>CM037591.1:90257529-100257529 GCA_021018995.1 Chloranthus sessilifolius
AAATATTAAACTAAGAAATTAAAACTAAAATTTAAAATTCTAGGACTGAATTCGGGTCCGAAATCAGAAAATCAAACCGTATGATTAAGGACTGGTTTTAGAACCTAAGAACTAGAACCAGAGATTAATGATAGGGCTGAAAATTAAGATTTTAGAACGGAATTAAAGCCTAGGGTTGGCAAATTAAACTGTCAGATTAAGGACTAGTTCTAGAAATGGAGACCAGAACTAGATATAAGAGATTACAGTCTAAAAAAAAGGAGTGCTACGGTCTAAAACTGAAAATTCGATATTAATAATTAAAACTAAGGGAAATCCTAAGTCTAAAACTAAGGTTTTTACCTAGGACCGGGGCTGCGGAGAGAAATCTCGAAGATTCGAAGCTTGAATCCTGAAATCAAGGCTATGTTCCTCTATGTGTTCGTTCTCAGAGCTCTCTGGTTTCGAAATCCCAAAAAAATCTGTTCTCTCTTAATCGCTTTGAGTCGATCACTGACTCAGTGAGCGACCGGCTGACTTGTTCAACGAGTTTTCAAGTTCTAACAATGTTAGGACTAATTGCGCGCCAATTGTAGGCTACGCAATCTGATTAAGCGCTTCTTTCTAAGCGTTTGATCGAGGAAGCTTGGAGGTCAAGGACTGTAAGATTAGGTCGGGCGTAGGCCAATTGCGTGCTGATGGTCGGGCGCTCAATCCGGTCGTGCGTGCCATGTGGGGCGCATGATCGAGTCTCGAGGTGGTCTGGGAAAGGAAGTCTGGTCTGGATGGGGGACTGATTGCAAATGTGTGGTTTAGCATAAAATCGAATTATGCGCGTGGTTTTAGGCACGTAATTCGGGGCTATTCGGGTTCGGGTTAGGTCTGAAATGCAAGACTATTATTTCAGTCTGCATTTTGACTATAGATTATTGTTTCAGTATATAGTCTCCCTAGGTTGGGATCTGAGCCATAGCGCTATTGTTTCAGCCTGTGTTCAGCCATGTACTATTGTTTCAGTGCATGGTCCCCGTGTTAGGGTTATGGGGTCTGAGTCACAGAGCTATTGTTTCAGCCTGTGTCCAGCCATATACTATTGTTTTAGTATATGGTCCCACATATTAGGGTAAAGGATCTGAAATGCAAGACTATTGTTTCAGTCTACATTCCGACTATATACTACTGTTTCAGTATATAGTCTTCCTATATCGGGATATGAGCCACAGTGCTATTGTTTCAGCATGTGTCCAGCCATATACTATTGTTTTAATATATTGTCCTAATTAGGGTTGTGAGGTCAAAGGTTGACAAAACAGATTTGTATATTCTGAGAGAGCAAAATGGGGGTGTCTACAATGCGCCAAGCTGGAAATCTCAGATTTGCTCTGGCGCATGTAATACATGCACCAAGCATAAATTTGGCCAGATTTGGCCTGGCGCAAGTAATACACATTGCCAAGTGGATTTGTCCCCACTAAGCAGTGCAACCCAAAATCTGAGGCCTTTTTACACATCCACGAGTTCCCCGCTTAGTGGTTTAGCACCTCTGATTAGGTCTCGCACTACCTGACACCCAATATGCCTCCGCCGATCAAAAGAGGGTAACCTCTTATTGACTCACTCCTGGGGATCAGGTTGTTTGCGTTGATTCTCGTACCTTCAATAGATCAATGGGTTCCCCTTTGATTCTTCTGAAGCTTGTCGGGGTCTCTCCGCTGGATTTATTTAGGGTACAAAAGCCGCCCGAAACGAGAATTCAAAGGCCTCGGAGTTGTTTATCAGAAAAATCCATTTACAAAATTTCAAAAAAATTTAAATAAAAAAAATAAAATCGAAAACAAGAGGTTTGTGGTACCGGCATAAAGGCATCACCTTCCTCTCCGTCATCCAGTTGGGGAAGGAGGAGGAAGCTTTACGGGCCCCATCCGAGGCACCCGCACCTCACCTGTCACCAAGCCATGTCGTGGGCAATGGATTCAGCATACGCCGTTCCTACTCATTTCCACCACATTCGCCAACTCATTCCCATGTGGAAGAGATGTTCACATCCATCCCCCTCACCCAATCCCCATTTACCGTCACGGGGCTCTTCGGTGCACTTGTTTTCCCATTCACCACTGCTCAAATTGTCCAAAATCCGACGCCCCATTCCCTATCATTTTCCCAAGCCATGCCTAATTCTCCCATATCCACTCCACACTTCCCCTCCAATCCAAACACACAATATATATCTTCATCTAACCAGGTCATGGCCAATTTTCCCAACCCATCCACCATGCACAATTTTCTCCCATTCACATCCAACATACCTCATATTCCCTCCACTTCCACCATACCCAATTTTCCACATCCATCCACACAACATACATCCCAATTCTCCACATCAATCCAAACTTTACCTCATTTTCCATCCATATCCCCCATGCACAATCTTCCCCAATCCCCTCCAAATACACCCAATCTTCCCTCCACATTAAACCAACATACACCACATATTTCCCCGTCTACTCAAGCCATGCCCCATTTCCCTTCCATATCCACTCAAAATCACCCCCATCTTACCTCCACATCCATCCATATCATTCCCTATTCTCCCACATCAATCCAACAAGCCCCTAACTTTCCTACATCCGTCCAACAAACACCCCATGCACCTCAACTTCCCTCCACATCCAATCCCAATAACCCCCATTTTCCCACATACACTCAAGCAATGCCCAATTTATCCCAATCCCCTCTAAATACACTCAATTTCCCCTCATTCACCCAAAATCCACCACATCTCAGTCCATCTACCCGGGTCATGTCCAATTTTCTCCAATCCATCCAAACAATGCCCAACTTTCTCTCAACAATCATGCACAATTTTCCCACCTCTACCCAGGACAAGCCCATTTTCTCCCATACATCTTGTTCATAAGGTGAGCCATCAACTTTCAACCCCATAAACAACCCCATGGCCATGATGGACGAGATGGTCCGGGCTTACACTAGTTGGAAAGCCTCGCAAAATATCCCCCCTCATTCTCACCACTCATCTTCCAACCCATCATACACACTCCCAAGTCTCCATGCTTCATTATCTCAACCCATCATCCACACCCTTCAGGGCCCAACGGGCTATACCCATCAAGGCCCAATGGGCCAGACCCACCAAGACCCAATAGGTCAGACCCATCAAGGCCTAATGGGCCAGACCCAACAAGGCCCAATGGGCCAAACCCATCAAAGCTTGTTACCCTATACCCAGGCCCATCAAAGCATAAACATTGGAGCCTCATCCACCCATCTCCCTACGTCCTCCCAATATCTCACATACATCCATCGGGCTCCCTTTTCATCCCTGATAATGCACCCACCTCAACCCATCTCCCAACATGGCCTAGGCCTCACTCATCCCCAACCCTCATACCCAAATCAATATGGGGATCCATCCCACACCATCAACCATCCCCAACTTGGCCATCCTCTCATTCCTCAACCCAATTCACAACATACTCATTAAACCCAGTTGCCTCATCAGGCACCCGCCCAAAATCTATCACTCATCCACCCCTCTACTTCACAAACTTTTCACCAAATATTCCCCCATGTGCAATGGTCCCACCCGGCACCTGTCCAACCCACTAAAAACCAACAGGATGATCTCACCCCTCTTCCACCCTATATAGACTAACAGTATGAGGAGGATGAGATCAGAAATAGCGGGGCCTATGAAGGAGGGCTCACAAGTTTCAACCCTCCCCTCATGACTACCAACCCCCGAGCAGCCCAGAGTGATTGGAGGCCACCTGCCAAAATGTCGTTCCCACTGTCTAAAGAGTCTGAGCAGTTGAAAGAACAATTAGATAAAATCTAGAAGCAGCTGTTGAAGATGGGTGGAGCCGAAATTCATTCCACAGACTTCTTGGACTTGTGTTTATTTACGGAAGTCCCCTTGCCCCCAAAATTCAAAATGTCGATCTTTGATAAATATAATGGCACGGGCAACCCTATCGCACACCTCAAGTCCTATTGTGGGGACATGTGCTAATATAGGGGGGACGAAGGCCTGCTTATAAAGGTCTTTCAGAAAAGTCTGACGGGCCCGGCCTTTAGGTAGTTCACATCTCTAGAACCATCCATGCTAAAAACATGGAAAGATTTGACACATTTATTCCAAGAGCAGTATGTCTACAACATAGACATTGAACCTCACAAGTTAGATCTAGCTCGACTAAAGTAAAAGCCCGATGAGACGTTCAACGACTATCTAGGGAGATGGAGGGCATTGGCAGCTCAAGTAAGAAACAAAATACTCAATGATAAGCAAATTGAGATGATCTCAAAAAATACTCTGCCAGTCATCTCAGACTTCTTGGTATACCAACAACAGTCCAACTTCACTGATTTGGTAAGAAATGCCAACCATTGTGAGGACATAATTAGAGAGGGACATTTGAGCAAGAATGTGTCTAGTAGGGCCAGTGGGGTCCGAAAGTTCACGGAACAGAGGACAGAGAGAGGAGCAGAGGCAGAGGTATAAAATATAATGAACACATAGCCCAACACCAATATGGTCCCCTTTCGGTTCGCGACAGCACAACCAGCCCCAACTAATCAGGCTCCAAGGTAGATCAATATCCCCTAGGGGCAAATGACCCTTGAGCAGAGAAGGGCCCGATATGACCGAGTATTCACTCCCTTGGGACAATCCCTAAATGTCCTCTTACCGTTGCTGATCGAGAAGGGTCTGGTTACTCAGCTTCAACCAAGACCCCCACCAAATCCAATCCCAAAGAATTATGATTCCAACACACATTGTAATTTCCATCAAGAGCCAGGACATCCAACTAATCAGTGCTTTCCTTTGAAACACGTGATAGAGGATTTGATAGAGGCAGAGAAACTCATACCCCCAGTACCCCCCAAGCAAACCTACACACCAATATCATGCAGGCACCATTACCACCGTACCCGTAGGGAGGAATGGGCCCAAGGGCCACCATTAACATGTTGGAGGAAGGGATGAAAGAATTAGATCCCTCAGAATTCATCACTAAAAAAGAGAGTTCCATGCCACCCAGGAAATAGGGTCATAAGAATGAGATCATAGGGGTGATCAAGCCACTAAATTTAGTCGATTATTTCCCAAACCCTACACCACAAGTAGCAATCTTGGATTTGAGGATGTATTTCTCTACACTCATGCCTGTCAACCATGTGGAGCCCAATTTTTACTCACCCCAGATATATCAGCCATTCCCAACACCAATAGCCGATCACTATGTGTCACCCAATCCATCGCTAGCACCAATCCAATGCAGTTTGCCCAATTTTGCTCCACCCCCAATCAATCCACCTCTAGCACCACTCCATTACAATGGGCCTAATTTTTCTGTACCCCCACCAGTTTATCCATCTCCAGCACCAGTCAACCAGATTTGACCTAGTTCTGTCGTTCCATCAATACAGGCATCTCAGATACCCTCACCCACCCCATTTCAGATCCCAGGGCCGACCTATGATCCCCATCAAGTCCCGCTCAGTTATGACTAGACAGATATTAATGCAGGCAGTGGCAGAGAAGGGGCAATTGATTTCATTACCCGATCAGGAAGAATCTCTAAAAACCCTGAAGTATCGATACCAGCCCGGCTAGAAGAGAAGAAGGAACCAGCCGCAGTAAACCCTTTTGAAAAAATGAGTAGAGAGAACACATTAGAAACTCAGTTAAAAAGAACGCTAGCCTACATCACAGTTGGGGAATTTCAGTGTGCTGATTATTGTGTAATGATAAAAGCAAAATAAAATCAAAATCAAATAAAGATGGATTCAACACATCTAAAATATCCTAGACTTGTAAGATACATGGTCCTTTGTAGCAAGTTTTAATAAGTAAGAGTTTGTCCCACAGGGAGTAGTGATCTAAACCTAGAGGGTGTATAGTAGACCTCCAGATCTGGCTACAGATCTGGCAATTCTAAGAAGAAAGAGAGCTTTTCGGGGTGTCACTAGATCTATTTCTACCAAACTAAAATAAAACTAAATTAAAAAGATGGAGGAAGATGGATGGACAAATAAAGATCAAATGGTGAGAAATAGGCAGCTAGGATCTGGTTTTGATTGCAAAACAAATCAAGATCTGAGGATATGCAACTATCCTTCATTTGGCTACAAGCACAAACGCAAGGTATAAGAATCTAATCTAGACCAGTGGTTTGGATTGATCTTATGGCTATGATCTGTCCACTTAAATGGTCACAGATCATCTAATAGATTTCCTCCATTCCGATGGCTTCGATCAGAACAAGATAATCACTACAGATGATGTGGATGCAAGGCCACGGGCATAGACACCCACAGGCATGTCAAACCCAGGGAAATCAAATGGTCATCAAGAGATCTACCAGTTAAGCGGGTGAGCTACTTAACAAACTCCTCTACACAAATCCGATCGAGCATCTAATGGGACCACAAGATCTTTAGATTTAACTAAGCTTTAAAATCAACAATTTATTACTTTAAATAAAACAACTTACAATAAACTTGTTCCCAGATCTGTAGTCTGTGCATCGATCCCATTTCTTCATGCCGAAATTACAATTACAAACCAGATCTGAGCTGCTATCTAGATCTAATCCAACATGTTGGATTAGAGAGAGAAGGGGGGAGAGAAAAAGGAAAATAAAAACCTAAACTAAACCTAAATGAGCTAAGGAGAACTCAGGCTATTCCTTTGTTCCTACTTTCCTTGCTGAAGAGAAACAACAAAATAGAAGGGTATTTATAAGTGTGCATCGATCTGTGTGCTTTGAGTTGCAGCCAATCAGAGAGCAGAGGACTTAGTTCTGTTATGCACAGCTCTCAATAATGCCCCTATCGGCCACTGATATTTGCTAATGGAACCAGAGATAAATCCCTAAGATATGTGGGACATTGGGATGTGTGCCCTAGAAGTATTGGAATCCCCAAAATGTCCCTAACGTGTGAAACAGATGGCTGGAACCCGTGCCTCGATAGGTTCATTTTCAACATCAGAACCTCTCGACAGGTTCTCGACAGGTTCAAACAATCATTCGATAGGTTGTAATGTAGTGGTCGACAGGTTGGAGGAGATGTAGAAAAGTGCTCGAGAGGATGAGCTTTGAGCTATTCGATAGGTTGAAGTATTGTTGTTGTACCAACTATTCGGCAGGTTCAACTGGCTTCATGGTTGAAGCTTTCGATAGGATTGATTGCTGCCCTGTAGAAATGCTAGATAGGATGGCAAGAGCTGTTGAGGAGTTTGACAGGTTGGTGGACTCTATTGCTGATCCGTTCAATAGGTTCAAAGGAGAATCATTCGATAGGTTCCAAACTGCTGCATTGAGGGATTGTTTGATAGGTACAAAAACTGCAGCATTTTTCTTTAAGCATTCGATAGGTTCAATTGCAACCATTCTATAAGTTGAACTCCAGCTTTATGAACTGATCGACAGGTTCATTGAAGCATTCGATAGGTTGAATTGCTGCCCCAAAGCACTGCTCGATAGGATCCCTTCCTATTTTAGAACCTATCGCCAGGTTCTACTTCTGCAATAATCTTCTCCATTCAACAGGATAAAACCACTACTTGATGGGTATAAAACAACAGCTCTCCTTAGCTTTAAATCCTCTTCTTAGCACCTTTTACATGAATGGCTGCATATTATTGCCTAACTGCAAAACACACTTACAGACAATTATTAAGCACTCTAAGTCCTATCAAAGGCCAGGTTTAAAGGGGTATAAAATGGCAAAAATTAGTGCTTAACAATAGTCTGGGACCTGTTAATGACATCTCCACTCCATTTCCAGGCTCTGATGGGAGCATAAAAAAATGCACATGTGTCCATCCAAGTAACCCCTGATGAGGTGGGACAACTAATTGGGCAGGTTTTAGCCCCCAACGCCATCTCGTTTTTAGATGACGACCTGCCAAGTGAAGGAAGCAACCATTCCAAACCCCTCAACATCATGGTAGAATCAAAGGACTTAATAATCCCTTTGGTGCTGATAGAAAATGGTTCGGTATTGAATGTATGTCCCCTCAGAACTGCAATCAAAATAGGGGTTGATCCCTCCACATTCAGGCCAGCCAGAACAAGTGCAAAAGGGTTTGATAATACTAGGAGGGAGGTGATAGGAGAAGTCGATCTTGAGCTCACCATTAGGCCAATGACCTTTTCAATCTCATTCCAAGTCATGGACATCAAGTCCTCCTTCAACCTACTACTAGGACGCCTGTGGCTGCATGAAATCTGGGTGGTGCCCTCCACTCTATACTAACAGCTCAAATTCATATCAGAGTAGAAGGTCATAACAATCATGGAAGAAGGGCGAGAAGAAAGAGAGAAAATGGCCCACAACATCAAAAATCTCAAGGTACTTGATATACCCCATACAGCTGAAGACACAGATCTTCACAACTTCTAGTATGATGTGTCAACATTGGGGCTAAAACCTATCAGAGTGGTCACCACAAAAATTGGAGGTGGAATGACTGCAGCAGTAGCCATTCTCTAAAAGTGGGGCTACCAGAAAGGAAAAGGTTTGGGTCCCTGTTTGTAAGGTAAGAGAGACCCGGTTAGAGCGAAAGGCGGCCAACATGTCAGATTTGGGTTAGGTTACAAGCCCATTGAGGAAGAGGTTCAGGAAGCCAAGGATAAGGCCCGAACCATAGCCACTACCAAAGCCAGACGGATAGACCTGAAAGACGAACCCCGTCTGAGACCTCACATCCGCAGTACATTCGTGAGTGTGGGGGTTGTAAAAATTGATCAGAATGGGGCAACATAGCTGACCCCACACAAGCCGGTGGCCGCTATCCACCCAACTAATCCCCAAATCATTCCCCCCGATGTGGAAAGAGACATGACATCCCTATCACTTTTTAAGGAGGAGCCCTTACGAATCTAGCAACCTATCACAAACTACCACAAACCATGCTGACGTTCGAGGACAGGGTCCTGAACGAGCCCAGGATAAACATGATGAAGGCTGACTCCAAAAATCCATCTCAATCAGCCTCCTCCATCAAACAGGTAAAGGAGTAGCACCACAGGTACAAAATTGGGTGACTAGGCCCTTATCTCTGGAGGCAGCAGTTGGCCTGAAATCTGGCACTTGCTTCCCAAAAAAAACCAACCTATAAAAAGTGAGGTGAGCCCTTGGTAGGCAATACCATGCGTATATAAGCCTCGCCTTGCCAATGGCCCATTTTTGAAGAAAAAGAAAAATCTAAAAAAATAAAAGAAATACAAAATAATCCAAAAAATATTGTCTTTTTAAATTCTTGAGAAAATTAAGAAAAATTATGCCTTAATTGAAAAACCTGTCCCACATGAAATCGTCCCCTTTCCTATAAAAATACAAGAAAGAGGTAGGATTCATGAGTCTGGACGAGGAGATCCCCTCTAAGGAGTGTCCCAGTGAGCCACTTGAACAGTTTGCCGATTTTGAGCATGGCCCTACCCGATCATTGAATAGACTGAAGAGGTCAATCTTTGTATCGAGGAGGTTCCTAAAACCACTAAGATCGGAACATCGCTGTCTCCCGAGGAAAGAAAAGGCATGATTGATTTCCTTCGATCATATCAAGACATTTTTGCATGGTCATATGAGAATATGCCTGGTTTGGATGTTGATTTGGTCGAACATGAGCTGTCGATATATCCAGATGTTAAGACAGTCGTTCGCATCCTTGAGAAAACAGTTTTCACCTATTGAGATTAGAGTGAAATGTTACCATTCGCATTATGGATCTCTACCAAACGTTGATCCGTACCGCTACAGGGGCAACACCATTCTCCCTTGTGTGTGGAACTGAGGCCGTCCTGCCAGTCAAAGTTGAAGTACCTTCATTCAGTATCCTCATCAAATATGGTCTATCAGAAGCTGAAAAAGAGAGATCCCATTTTGAGCAATTGAACCTACTTGATGAGGAAAGGCTCCTAGCCATGTGTCATACCCAAGTTTATCAAGAGCGAATCACATGCGCTTAAAACAAACATATTCACATTCGAGATTTGAAAGTGGGTGATATTGTACTCAAGAAAATCTTCCCTTCTCTCCACGCTGATCCGAGAGGAAAATTCAAGCCTAATTGGGAAGGACCCTTCGTCATCTGAGAAATACTCCCGAGATATGCAATCCGCCTCGCCACCATGGACGGAGATCACTTTCCTAAGCCCATCAACGCTGAATACGTATGCCGATTTTACTCTGAGTCTCTGCGGCAAGGTAAGTATTGATAAGATTGATATGTGACTACTTAAGGATTCAACAAAAGAAGCCATCATTTCAAATCCAAGTAGCCAAAAGCATCCATGAACACTCATACCCTTGCTACACCCATTGAGCCATTGGCCTTTCTTTCTCACCCCTCCCAAAAAAAGAAAAAATGTGTATATATACCAACAAAAAAGGAGAAAAAGAGTCATCCTCAAAAATCTAAAAAAAAAGAATGGAAAAGCAAAACCCAAAAAAAAAGAGATTGTCTGAAAAAGCAAAAAGAATAAAAAAAAATAGAATAGAAAAAGTGGGGCATGTATAGTCAAAATTTTCTAAGGAAGAAGTGTATTACGGCAACTAGAACCCTATCAAGGAAACCTTCTTAAACCAAAAATACCTTTAATAATTCCTAACCTATCCCATGGCCAAGACACATCCCTAAAGAAAGCCCTCTTTAAGGTCTACGAGCAGTCATAGTATCCAATAAAGTCAGCACGAGCCGAGCCACGAGACAACAAAAGAATTTCATCCAGCCGGCTATGACGGAATCAATGTCCATGTCATGGCCTTTGAAAACATAAAGAAAAATAAAATACAATAAGTATACAAGCTCAAAGTGAAATGGACATGGGGAAAACCCACAAGGGCGTTACGGGTAAAAAGAGCGAGCTTGTGTGGACCAGGTAAAAACCAGAAAGGGCGCTTGGGGTAAAAATGCATACCCATGGATGTAGTGAAAACCTGAAAGGGTACTACAAGTAAAAAAGAGGGAAACAACGGGCGCTGTGAGTAAAAATGTTCAAAGGAAAAAGAAAAAGGAAATCTTTAGGTACTCCTTTGGTTACAATTTTGAATTATCTGATTGCCCACCGGGCTGCTCATGTTAGCTCAAATCAGGTCCTGACCAGGAATATCTTCAGGCTACATCGTCAAACGTATGACCCGAGGTAAGGAGAAAAGGTTAATTCAATCCAAAGAGATGGACGTTCCGACCTTAGAAAATTTTGAACCTCACTCAGGTCCGACGCATGAACGAGTTCGGCTATGCTAAAAAAAAGGGACCTATTACTTCGTCTCATTGATAAGGTGTCAAACAAAAAAAAAGAAGAAAAGCCAGAAAAGAAAAAAAAAATCAAGAAAAATCTAAATACAAAAAAATTGTATATATTTCTACTCTTTTTCATATGTACAACATCATCTTCCATCTCAAAACTTAAAGAAAAAGAACAAAAAATCTCTGAAAACAAAAATCCAAAAAAAAATATATATATATATATATATATATATAAATCTTGAAAAAAAAATAAAATATAGGTAAAAGTTTGCTTCTCCTTCTGTTGATTAGGATGCACTTCTTTTATATATAAATAAAAAAGGGACTGATGTTTTCTCGAGATGTGCTGGAACATCAAGTGGTCCAAAGCCTCGAAGCAGGCAACTTCTCAGCAATGGACAAATCAGATGAAGCATCTCACCACCGACGTTCTATCTATTAAAAAAAAAAGGAAAAAGAAATTATGTGAAAAAGAAATAAAAGAGAGAGATAGTTGTGTTTTCATTATACTTTGCCACGCACAGCTATGCACATGCGTGTTTTAAGGTGGTAAAATGTCAATATTTTATCGGCAACGCAGCTGTGCTACATTAATGTCCTAAGTCTAAGGTTCGCCTTGGATCTTTGGATCCTACTTTAAAGTAAGAGCAATGGTATCAATCCCGATCAAGCGACCAATGTTTCAATCATGTTGATTCCACTACTAAATCTTCGAGTTAAGCGTTGTCTTTGGATTCATATGAACGTGAGTGTCTAAGCTTCAAATTTTTCACAAACTTTTTGGAGGTGTGGACTCTTGGTCTGCACAGTCTGTGTGTGCACCCTACGGGGTTTGAGGTCTGGATAACTTGGTTAAAAAAAGTCAATCGTTGGTTTAGACCAACCTGTTAGAAATGAAAGTATATATCAATCAACTATGTGCAAACATGCATGCAGAAGGGTTATTTTTCCTTTATTTTCGTAGGCTTAAAACCTGCATTGGCACGATATCCCTTAGATAGGCGTCATGCGTTTTGGTATCCATAAGATGGTTGTTTTTTCTCGTAAATAGTACTCGGACGGGTTCTGGGTCGGGACTTCCATCGCCTTTGTTGCTTATCGCCCCTAATGGGTGCATGTTTATGCATAGTTAAATGATTTGTAAGATCATTATCGATAGAGACCAGGATTGGGTGTCTCCTTCGGTAGGCACCCAATTTTGGCCAGATCTGTTCAGCAGTATTTGAAGTTGGGTACTCTAGGTCATGTTGATCTAGGGTACGTTATCAAAAATGGCACACACTCCCAAAAAGCATTGCAACATCTATTCTCTTAGCTCGAGAAGTCATGCTAAATTAACTTCGGGACCGTTGGGTTCGCCTAAAGACCTCGAACCCTACTTCACGCAAGGGCACTTGTGGCCAGTCAAATGGGGCAATCAATGCCTCACATGATTGAACACAAACTGTGAACCTTCGCGTAATTGTTTCGCGCCTATCTTTACGTATGGGTCGATCACCCTCTTACTCATGGAGTTGTTGGATTTAGAATGAAACTTGAATATCAAACATCTTAAATCATCTTGAGAAGCAGATATTTTTCGTAGCATATTGGGCTTTCGCAACTCGCTCCATCTCGCTTATGTCCAGTAATGTCGCTAAGCGCTTGAGGACCAATAACCTTGAGAAACGGACGTTTTTCCTGACATACAGGAATTTCATTTACTTACCATGTTATTTACCTGATGTTTGAGGTTCATTTTGAATACAACGAACCCGTTAGTAATGCTTTGGGCCTCTTCGAGTGTCTTTTATCTTTGGCATTCGATCATTAGTGATCGGATATAGGAGTCATCTCAAAACCCTTCTCGGGCCAGTTTCGAACCCTCCTGAACAGTGATTAAAGAGAGCTGTGTAAAAATTCATACAGACCTCTACTAGGGCTAAGTTATATACCATTGGAAAGAGGACTTCCCTACCTTTTCAACAAGCCAATAATTTCCTCAATCGGAGTTATATATCAAAAGTTATGGTGATTTAAAATTGAGCCATTTTGCAGGATTTTACTTAGCGCATGTAATAGATGGGCTAAGCCATTTCTCCCCAGAAATGGCTTGGTGCATATAATACATGCGCCAAGCCATTTCTCCCCATAAATGGTTTAGCGCACCTATTAGTTGTGGCAAGCATAGACAGAACCTCGCGAGATCCTCGCGACGGGCTTTGAACTTCGCGATACCATAGCAATGCTTGGCGCATGTAATACATGCGCCTGGCTTAGCTAAAGTAACTGTGGGTTTTTGCTCGAAATCCACTTTTAGGGTTTGAATTGTTGACCATTTTAATATTTAGGGTGGGTTTCATTAGGACTGTTGCACCCTCATTTACCCTATTTGCAATCCTCTAGTCATTTGAAACCCCACCATATCATCTACCATTGAAGTCCATTGTCTACTCTTCCAAGCTCTCAAAATCCTAGGAAACCTTAGATTAGAAGATTACCTAATAGCTAACCCAATTAGCCCCTTTAATCCCTCACTAATCCTCCCTTTCTCTATAAATAGGGAGCCACCCCTCTTGCTTAATGGTTGGAAAATTTTCAAAGAAAGAAAATTCTAGTGAGCTCCCCTCCCATTTGCCTCCACTAAACCCATATAATTCCATCACCCTAGTTCATCCTTGAGCCCCATTATCCATCATAAATAATTGTGAGTGCCCTTGGAAAATGGTTTGGTTGTCTAGACAAATCTCCATGTCTTCTTCTCAACAATCCAGTTCTAGCATTGAGAAGAAGAGACTTCCGAGCTCCATTACTGTGATTTGGGATGATATTTCTCTTATTCCTCCTGAGCTTGTTGGGTACCTTGATTTGGATATCTGTTCCACTTTTATTTGTATATAATGTTGATTTTTGTTGCCTTGAGGGGTGATGGCGATGGCGATGGCGATGGCGAAGCTCCTTGAGTTGATAAAGAGGTGATGTTTTGTTTGTTTGTTTTTTTTGTACTCTATTCCCTTTTGTTTTATCGATGGGTGAGGCCCCAATGAAACTCAAGCTTGCCTATAAAAAAAAAAACTCTTATCTTTCCAAGGTCTTGGCAAATGAAATGCCGAGGGGTACCCTCGAAGTCTTCACTCGAAAATGAGCGGAAAAATTATATTTTATATTCCAACCCTTAAGTCGCTTCCAAATAGTGGAAAACTACAGAAAATAGAATCTGAATCTAAGTATTTCTCAGTTTTCCCCATATCCAAATGGGCCCTAAGGGTTAAACCCAACCTCTACAAAAGTTCCAAGTTTTTATTTTACCTATGCAATGGAAAGTCTCATCATGCAGGTCATATTCAACATGCTTTCCATAGAAACCGATTTACCCAAATATTACAACCCTCAAACCTGTTCTAGTCATGTTTAGGTAGAATTTGATACCAATGAAAAGATTGGTTGATTCTCTGAATCAGATCATGGATATCATTTTTCATGCCAATGGTCCCCAAATAGATTTTGAGATCATAGGTGTATAGTGGATCACATCCCAAAAAGGCCATATAAATGCACTATGTTCTTGGGTCACTTTTTGAGATGTGTGTCATGTGGAATCAATATCTGAGTCGTTTGATGGTACGCCTATGGTATCAAGATCAGTTGTGAAAGGTTTGGATGAAAATGATCTCCATCGCTTGATTTAAAGTAATTTCGATGGTTTTCAGCTAGGTTGCTCTCTCATTTTAGTGTGCGCAAATAGAACCATCCTAAATAGATTGGTATGCGTGGTATGCCACTCACGCCCCCATTAATCCTAAATGGTCTTAAATATTATTATTTGATATTCCTAAAAGGGAGCCATTAATTGCACACGAAATTCATGTGATTGCACCGAGTTAAATGAAATTTGTCCATACACCAGCTTCATGTGATTCCACCTAAAATTTTAAAAAAATTGCACGGAAATTTTTTTTAGTCTCTCTCTCTTTAGACCGTTCTCTCTCCCCTCTCTAGACCTCTCTCGATCTCTGACTCTTATCAAATCTAGTGTAAAACAATACCAATATGACTAGAAAAGGCAAGCACAACATCTTCTCCTCCTCAACCTTCATCACTCTATTCATCGCCTTCGCCTCCGTCTTCTCATACAAGCTGCCATTCAACTCCTCTTCACTCCACGTCTTCAACAATGGACCAAAAACTCAAATCCATATTACAAAATGGGATCCAGAATCATCTTCCTATGCCAAAGTCACCTCTCTCTTCTATGAAAACCATAGTGAACCAACGACTTTCTAAAAGCTATCAAGGATCTTCAAATTCAATGGATGTGTTATTCTCTGAAGTCTTCGCTTCACAAAGCCTCATCCATGCCCACAACCTAATGCAAATCGCCATGAAAAAGCTCCAAAAGGACTTTTACCAGATTCTCTCTACAAATCGCAGTATTCTTGATCCCGAATCTTCCCTCTCGGTCGCATATTTGATCAGTTCCTTTAGATCCACCACACTCGATTTCAATGATGGATCATCCGAAGAGGAAGAGTTGCGGCTCCTCAGAGAGTCCACAAGTGAGGTCGAACGAGTGGATTCAATCATTGATCTCAAATTGATTGCCGAGTGTATGATTTCTGCTGGCTATGGTAAAGAGTGCATTAAAATTTATAAATGATCAGAAAATCGATCGTAAATGAAGGCGTGTACCATCTAGGAATCGAACGGTTGAAGTCATCTCAAATTTAGAAAATGGATAGGGAGTTACTCAAGGGTAAGATTAAGAGCTGGTTGAAGGCGTTTCAATACTCCGTTAAAATGATTTTTATCGGCTAATGGATCTTAAGCAATCATGTCTTTTCCTCCAATCCGGTCAAAGAATCATGCTTTTTTGAGATTTGTAAGGATTCAGCGTTGACACTGCTGAATTTCCCTGAATTCGTTGCAAAATGAAAGCAATCACCAGAGAAAATGTTTCGGATATTAGACCTATACGTCACAATTTTTGAACTCATGCCGGAGATCAAATCTATCTTCGCCTATGAATCAACCTTTACTATCTGATCATAGGCCTTAAACTCGCTCATTAAACTCAGCGACTCAGTTCGAGTCATGCTGTCATGACACATAATCCTAGCCAATCCCAAGGGCTTAGAATTTCGTGTTATGACACCACATGCTTGTTAAGGCAATAAGCAGACATACATATCTTACTAGATCTTACATAAAACGAGGCTCCTAGAAATCCTGAATCAATATATTTTCTCATATTAAAAATTTCCTTCATGAAGCTTACATTGAAATTTGAGTCCATTATATCAAATGACCAGAAATAAAGGTACGATCAACTACTGTAAGTCTTTCTAAATATTTAACACATACCTGACATAGTCTAACCAGTCATCCATGTTGTCACCCTCATAAATCACATAATCTACTAGTACATCAAGTCAATTGGGGTAGTGTAGTCCATATCTTCACCTACAGTGGGTTGCACAACCAATCCACTACAATCTGCCCAGGTGATCGTGGGTGCAACTTCGTGAGTTGAAGTGAATCTTTCATAATTTTCATAATTATATATAAGAACATAATAAAAGTTCTAATAAACATTTCATAATAATAAAAACTTAAAGAACGTAACAGATTTCAATGCATATGATGCTTCTATTGTTTATTATTTTTCTTACTTGTCTCATCAACTTAACTTACGTGGCATATCTTAAATCTTATTTTAGCTCCATACGTCTAAACAACGTACTTCGCATCATATTTATTTTCGTATACGACCTGTGTCAGGGCCGCCGCTCGAGCCTATCACGTGAGGTTCACGTGTAGATAACCACCTAACCTCCATATCATAAACCACTGTCTAACTAGATGAGGTTGCGCACATAAAAATCAAGGTCCCCTTACATCAAGACATTATCATATCATATTGTCCTTAAGACCCGTCTTGACTGCAGACGTTGTGCCCTTATGGTGGCTCGTAAGGTATGACACGTGTAGAGACTTAATTCATGTTTAGCTGGCCTTGACAACGTATCTTAACATATCATAACATTATTCAGTTCTGGGCTTAGGTCCTCACCCCGATTTCATATTTGTGTGCGGTGAAGTCCCCACTTTCTTAACATCTCGTAGCTTAATATATTCATATTTCATATTTTATATTTTCTTAAACTTAATTAGAATGTGCTACAGTGCAATAGACTTCACAACCACACTTTCTAAGGGCCGGATTCTGTAGTAATCTGGATGTACTTCGTGTAGCATCCCATACTGCCATAGAGGGTTGCATCCATACATGGATGCCTACATTTCAAGTTTTACGTGACCGTGAAAGAAACCCTACCGTGACAAAGACTTAAAAGTCATGTGTCATATCTTATTTTGTTTCTTATCATACATATGCCCTAATATACTTATAGTGATGAATGTCACACAATACAAATGAAACATCTAATAAGGAAACAACTAATCATAAGGGAACTAATATTACTTATTATATTTCGTACTATAATTCAAACAAACAAATAAATCATAGGGAGATATTAAAAATACTAATATCAAATCGACATCTATAAAAAGGTGAGTTAGACTTTAACTCTCATATATTAGATTAAACTTTAAGACCTTATAGGGTTAGATTGTGGTTTAAGAACGACTTCAGGCGCCTTGCTCATCTTTAAGAGAGGGAAGGAGGTGACCTACAATGATGGTACGCGAGTTCTAAAATACGTATCACAAGGTGATGTTAGATTAGTCTCATCAGATAGATCTTATCGATCTAATAAAAATGGACTGATTATTTATAAAATTTGGCTAAGGATTGACTCTTGTATGACGCAAACAAGTTTTGACCGTCGAATCTTTATTACACGATTTTTAGGATATATAAAATCCAATTTATATCGATCTAAACTTATAGATATAGTCAGGGTATAGGATATTTGGGTTTCTCAAAGTTTCGACCTTAATTTGGTCCTTTGGACCCTTATCTAGAAAGTCATCGATTCGGGTCAAGATCATATTATCACGCGATTATCGAGGTGTCTACAATATCATGGTGTGAGTAAAATATACACCTAATATGTTATTCTAAGTTTAGAAGATGGGTTTGGGCCATTCCTTGAAGATTGGTTGGCGATTTCTCAAAACATGCATTTGGCTACTTTGGGTATATGAGTCCATTAAGGACCCCTAGACCAGACTGGCCTACAAGGCTCATGGACCTTTGTGATGATTGAGTTTCTTGAATGACCCATGTGTTGATGGACTAGACATTACGTGCATGCATGATGACTCAGATTTTTCCAAACAAGTCATAAACCCAGAATTTACTGATGGCACCTAATGACCATGACTCTTGCATTTTGTGAATCTTATGATCCGTTAAGATTTTAAATCCGAAATTTTTGGTGGACCAAAATCAGTGAAAAAGAAGATTTTTTCACCTATTAAAACTTTGTCGAATGTGGAAGAATTCACATGAAATGAAACCCCAAGTAATCTATAAAAAGAAGGGCTCACGTGTAAATTTAGACAACTTTTCTGATCTATCGGATTTCATCGAGAGTGATCAGGCCTAGGGGAGTTAAAATTTTCTAAACATTAGGTTGGGTCCGTGTTAGGCTCATACATTGGTTTGACCCAAAAAATGGTCAAATAGGGTGTCAAACAGACGCCTTTTTCCTAATTGTACACGAGTTCAAATCCCTTAGTTTTCCCAAGAACTTCATGCTTTGAAAAGCGTGCCAAAAAATACGATGAGATTATTTTGATCTGACGGACTTGACTAAGTTCTTGTCGAAGTCATAGAAAACTTGGGCAAGTGGGCTGGTTCAGCCCAATTTCCAAGAATCAATGGTCAAAGATGACCATTTAATCTATGTATATATAGATTTATAAACAAAACCTCGAACATAAATTATTCTAAGTGTTGAGAGCAATATATAAATTTTTATATATTTTTCCTATTTTAATAACATGTAAGAATGATTTAATAAACTATTTATTGAAATCTAAACTGTCAGATTAGAAGTCGGTCAGAATGTATATGGGGTCCACTCTTTGACCAAAAGCTGATAAGGACAGGATCTCTAGATTTATGTAGTCAAAGTGTTGAGGTTATAAATATATTAAATACAAGTGTGAATGCTGGAATGTATGAAAATGGTGCAAAAATCAGTTTTTCATATTTTTGTCTGAGTTTTTAATGATTTTAATAAAACTAATCATATTAAAAAAAGTGTAAATTGAGTATATTTGTACTAGATAAGAAGGCACCCACACCTTTGGGTCAAGGGGTTTGACCATGAGGTTAGTCATTTGACCACAAGGAACCTCAAAAGGCATGAAAAAAAAATATATACTATTTTTCTTACAATTTCTATGAATTTTCACTATTTTCAAATATTTTAAAAACATATCAAGTGTATGCTAGGTAGATTGAAGCAGATAAGAGGGTACCCACCTCGCGTTAGATAAGAGGGTACCCACCTCACGTCATAGATCGACATGTATCCGGAGTGACTTGGATTGATATATAGAGCGTCGTATTAGATATTTTGCTACATCCATAACGAGTTACTGAGTATTGCAGAAAACACAGTGCAGGACAAGTTGTTGTTTGGGAACACATGGAAATAAAAATGTAATGACCCGGATTTTCCTTCTTATTTTAACGGTGTTTGATGTGCTTTGCACCATCCTTGGTGGTATCGGCCCACACCGGAACCTACCCGGGTTGAGAAAGTACACGTTAAATTTTTCAAAGCTTTTATATTTGAAGTTGTAATTTTCAAAGTACACAAGCTATGAGATGGCACGCTGGTAAAAGGCTTGAGTTGTAGACAAGAGGTCTAAGGGTCGAAACATGTTACAAAGGATTTAAACATTTATTTTGGACCATGAATTAAAAGCCTATACACCCTTATTTTGTATGATGGCTTAACACCAAATTTCTTCCCATATTTCTTAAATAAAATGTTAGGGGAGACCCTAAGAATCATAACTCGAGAATTCTTCCTAAAAGAAAACCCTAGCCGTCTCTGCTCCCTAATCTTTTCTTTCTTAAAAATCCTAGCCGTCACAACTTCATCTTCTCCACCCAGCATTCTCTAAAACTATTTTGTGTTCTTTCACAAGAACCACCGTGGGTTATTTTTTTGTCGTCAAGATTGGAGTGAAAGAAGGAAAAATTGTGCTTGAGCCATCGCGTGGACGCCGATCTCTATTTTCCTAATCGGTGTTGATCTGCCGAACACGCTTCAAGAGGTGGGTACCCATCCATCCATCTCGTTCTTCTCAAATCCCGTCGAGTAAGATACAATTCGATCGCGTATCGACGGACTAATAAAATGAATCTAGATTTATTTTTAGATAATATTATTTTATGATTGAAAATATAATTAATCCTTATTTTTTTTTGTTCTCCTGCCTGCCTCACAATTATTAAGGGGTTAAAACAGTGAACTACAACAAAAAATGGTCTCAAGGCAAGCAAGTAGTCCTGTAAGAATCAAGGCTGTTGCAGCAAGTTTTCATAGGTAAGTAAGGGTATGTCCACAGGGAAATGTGTTCTAAAGGATGGTAAATCTCTAGATATATGGTAGGTCTAGCACTCTATCCTAAATTAAGCTAAACTCAAAGCAGGAAGGAGAGGTTTTTAGGGTTTGTCACTTTCCTACAGCTACAAAAATTACATGCTATTGATCCAGACTTGATTAAATACAAAGATGAGAAAACAAAAATAAAGTGAAACTTCAAAGATGGAGAACAACAGCTAGGAGTTTTGGTCTTTTACTGAAAATTAAAGGAATCAAAGGCAGTGCATAGGATAGATTTGCTACAATCCTCCATCTGGGTACAAGCTCCATATTTCTGGTAGATGTAAGGTATGAGAATCCAATCTCAACCAGAGAATTGAAGCAATCCTAAGGCTATGATCTGTCCACTTTAATGGTCACAGACAATCCCAGAGATTGTTCCACTCCAAGGCTCTTGATTAGAACAGGAAAGCTATTGCAGATGCTGCGAATGCCAGGCTACTAGCTCCCCATTTCTGGCTGGTATTCATAGGAATATCTAACCCAGGGAAATCAAATACAAAAAAGTAAAATGTAGATCAGAATCACCTTTAAAATCAACAATTATATTGCAATCATAAAACTTACAATCCTATTGTGCTCATATCTGCAATCTGTGCAACATACGATCCTTTACAAGCCTCTGAAACTCTTAATTTATAGCTCTAGACCTCACCCTAACTACTGAAAAGAGTTTAGCCAACCATGATTGGCTAAAGAGAGAATGGGAGAAGAAGGAAGAGAGAGAATTTGGAGAAGATGGATATGGAATTAGGCTCTGGTTCTCTCGAATTCTGGATGTGTTCAATGTAATTTCTTCAAGCTTTTATACTCCTCCTCTGTCCTTAGATCCGCTTCAGCCAATCAGAGTGCAAGGGAATAATTCTGTTATGCTGATGTGGCTGATTTCTCTTCTAGAAGCTCTCTCCCATTAGCTCTCAACTGAAAAATACATGTGAAGTAGTTAGGGTTTCCATTTGTGCCCAACTGTGTGCCAAAAATACCCCCTAGGGGTCACTGACGTGCTTTGGAACTCGTGCACAAAACTCAGGAATTGGCAGTTGCTGAGGAAAGAAAGCTGAGAAGTTGCCAGAACGAGTGTCGAGAGGTTCAAGGAACCTCTTGGCAAGTTCTCTGTCTTCCTAAACCACTTGATAGGTTCTCTGTCTGCTTTATATTCACATCGATAGGTTGCATTGGCTTTCGATAGCTTTGCAGACTTCTCGACAAGATTAAAGTAGCTATTTGACAGGTTTGGCAGCATCTCGATAGGACTAGGAGTAGCTCTCGATAGGATTGGAAACTAAATTAATCCTGCTATCAGTTCTGCATGCATCCTGTCGACAGGTTATAATCAACCTGTCGACTTGTTATACAATTCACCATTGAGTTCTCCACAAGTTGTCTTGGACTGCTCGACAGGTTCTATCATCCTCTCGATCTCTTCATTATTTCACTCTCAGAACCTCTCGACAAGTGTGGGGGAGCTCTCAACAACTTCTTTATCTCAAGGTTCCTCTCAACATGATCCATATCTGTACTTCCAACCTCTTGATAGCCACTGGAATCCTCTCGGCAGCTAAAGTTACCCTCTCGACTGCTTCATTCCTTGCTCTCAGAACTTCTCGACAGCTCTGCTTTGTGCTTCCACAGCTGGCACACATCTCTAGTGTGTTGTTCTTCATTAGTTCAACACTCAACAGCCTCTTGGTAGGATTCATTCATCATTCCTTGTAGCTGGACTTGGTCTCAGGCCTTTCCAATTGGGTAGCACATTTCTTCTTGGGCTCTTTTAAATGAATATCTGCACTAAGCTGTAATTTATTGCTTATCTACAAAACACACTTAAAACACCTTATTAGTCAGCTGAAGGGTCCACCAAAAGTCAGGTTAGGAGGTGAAAAATGATATTTTTCACTGCTTAATAACCCCAAACCTAAGCTTTGCTAGTCCCTAAGCAAAGGAGAAAGTAGAAACAATTAATAAAAATAAAACATGCCACTTTTATAGGGAACACAGATGCATTTAGCATATGTATCAAGCCTTTTAAACCCTTAAGTAATCCCTAGTGTAGGAGTGAAGTCTCCTGAGATTTTTCAGTGAAGTTACCCACAAACTTCTCCTATGATTCAATTAATATTAGTGCAGCAAATTGGAACAAAATTCAAGCAATATAAAAATTCATTCCACACCTTGTCCATTCCATTTTAGAGGATTCTTAGCCAAAACATGACAGTTTAAAACTAAAATTCTATTGTAATTCCTTCACAATCAATCAGCTCATGCCAAGGTATTTTGTATGAAAATTAATGCAATGCTTACCCTCAGATTGGGAATCATGTTCTTATAATGCCCCCATCAATCCTAATTTCAGACCCAAAACTTACCAGGGCTGTCACTCTTAGTAAAAATAGAAGGGTGTATCAATTCAAACGGCTCAAGAGCAGTTACAGCCCTCAAATAGGACTGCAAGCATGAGCATAGGCATTTCTCCAATTTATGAAATTCTCTAACTCTTTTCACCATAGATTAAACAGATTCTCATCTCCACATGACAGCTCAATCAATTTTAGATCAGTAAGGACTTTTTATTGGGTTGTAATGTGGCTTATGGGTGATGTTTACAAAGAATAAAAGGGTGGAATAGGATTCAAGTTTGAGAAATCAGTAAAGTAAGGAGGTGGTGCACACACCTTCATTTCTGCACAAACTTCATTTTCTTTGAATTTCGAGATTTGAAGTGATTAGTTTCCAATCTTCATTTCAATGTATCCAATGAAGTGACTTCTCTCTTATTTTTGTTTTGCTTTTCTATTTTTCTTTTCTTTTTTGTGTACTTTTTCTCATCATTTTTTTTTTTATGGGCTGGAATGCCACAACTGTACTTTTGATACACAACTACCTTTTGATGTGTTTTCTTCTCTTTTCCATCAAATGTTGAACCAGCTCTACCTTCTTCAACTTCTTCTCCTTTACCTTCTGAAATCTCAGAGTGAGGGTTAGGCTGAATCAGGTCACTGAGGTTTGGGTTCAAGTACTCTAGTTTTTATCAAAGAAAGCTTGGATTTTTAATGCTCAAATGGTGTGTATCAAGGAAAATTCAAAGGTGGGAATTTTTTAAGCTCAACCTGTCCAAGGGGTGGCCTTACTTCATGTCCTCAATGTCATGAGTGCTGTCAAGCTGTTTCAACTTGGATTTGCCTAACTTCTAGTGAGCAAAGGTAGATTCAATCAGTCTTTAGAGCAAAAGAAATTGCCATACACTCTTCAAAGAACAAATTTTATCAGGCCCAAATCTCACTGGGTATGGTCTTTCCTTAGATTTCTCGAGTGTATCCTCACAATTTTTCTCTCTTCTCAAGCTCACTAAGCATTGATTTTTGAAAAATTCCTGACATTTGCTTCATGAAAATATTAGAACTGTAACATGTTCCAGTTTTAAAAAGTTCTTAATTTCCTCTATATATAAAATATCAGGTGTGAAATTATTTTATTTTCTCAATTTCTGTTAAAACCTTGCTGCACTACCATTAACTATCTATTGGCATACCTTGCCACACCCCCAAACCTATGAGGAGCAGTGTCGTCACTGCTTGAAAGATCAAGAGATGTTCAGCATGATAAAAACATATACAGAAAAGCAAGGAAAAATAAACAAATAAACTGCAGCTAAACAAAGAACATAAATACAGAAGCAAAATAAGAACCAATAGTAAACAAAACACATAAATAATGACAAGAAAGCAGACAATAAAACAGAAAGAAGGTAAGAAAAGCACAGTAACTAGACTAAAGAGAAATTTATTGATAATACAAAAAGGTGGAGAAAAATACAAAAGCAACCTAAGCAACTGTAGAAAGCCTATAAAACCAGGTAAAAATCCTAAACACAAACTAAAACTACTCAGAGTCAGAGTTAGAGTCAATGGTGAAGATGTCAGCGAATCCTTGTTTAGCAGCATAAGCTTTTAACTCAGCTCTCCTCTCAGCCTTGGTCTGCGTTGTAGTAGCTACCTCCTTAGACTGGGTAGCTGTCTCTTCTTTGATATGTAAGGCAGGCCCAGCGGCTTGGGCAGGCTGGCCAGTAGTCAAGTGAGCAATTTTCTTTCAAGGATTTCAATCTTCTTATCAGACAGTGCAACATGAGTGTCATACAATTCTTAGGCTGCCTTATTGTGAGCTTTGGAGGCAGCCAACCTCTCCTCTAATCCATCAGCTTTCGATTTCTCAGAGGCTGAAATGAGCTTTTTCAGCTTTATAGTAGAGTAAAATTCCTTGCCAGCCCTTGGATATCTGCATCATCTCATAGTTGTAGTCCACAGTCATTTGCTAGATCTTTGCTTCATAGGGCATCTCAATTGATCTGCGGAGGGCAGCCATTCCTCGCACAACATCCCTTTTGAGGTAAGGATTCTGTTGCATGACATGGAGGAGGGTGGAGTATGGAGGGGAGTGGGGAAAAGAGGAGGCAGGGAGTATGGACTGAGGAAATTAAAGTTCAGAAATTGGATAGGTTGAGGTTGGGGTTGGGATTAGGTCCTCCACATCTATGGCAGCATTAGAGGTAGCTACCACAGGTGGAAGATTAGGTTGGGATTGTGGGAGGATGATTGGCAGAGATAAGGGAATGATGGGAGGTTGGATAGGGTCAGGTTAGGGTTCTAGTTCAGGTTCAATTTGAGTAGAGTTATCGGTGTAGGTAGGAGGAGTGATGGCTGGTTGTTGGGGAGGTTGGGTTAAAAGTGTCAAGGTGGAGTGGATGGCTTGGAGGGTAGTTGGCAGGGAAGATTGACTTTGGAGTGTGTGGTTCATGGCTTGGAGTGTGGCCTCAATTGATGATTGGGTTTGATTGTTGGCCATCACTTAAGACTGGAGGGAAAGTAAAAGGTTGAGGATATGGGGTAAAGGGTCAGGTGTGACAGGGGTTGTGGGTTGGATTGGTCTAATAGGTTGGAAAGGGGGAGTGTGGGTATGGGTAAAAGGTGGGGTGGGTGATGTGTGTAAATGGGTAGGCTGTGGAGAATCTGGTAGTGGGGTGTACTCATGCCCAATATTATCCATAATGGACTTTATCATAGATGAATAACCCTCACTGGTCAACTAGTCCTGGGTGTGTGGAGGTGAGATGGAAAAAATGGGATCAAAGTCAAAGGGAATGGATGGAGGGGAAGAAGTGGGTGGGCTAGCTGGTGAAGCTGGTGCAGGGCTCAAAGGTGGGGTGGCTAATATGGAGCTGAAATGGTGAGTGAAGGCAAGGTAGGGATTGGGTCAATGGTAAAAGGGGCAGATAGAGGTGTGGATGTGGTGATGGTGGAAAGGGAGGCTGAGGTGCTGGGAGGTAAGGAAACTGGAATGAAGGGCAAAGGAAATGAGGTGGGTGGTAGAGAGACTGATGGGATGGAGAAACTAGGGATATCAGCTGGAATGGAGGGAATGACTGCAGGTGTTGAGGGAATCAAAGGAGCAGCTACAGAGCTGGCCACTTGAGGTGCCTCCCTTTTAGGACTCTCAATAGATTTACTCTTGCTTTTCCCAATCAAAGTCTTACTGGCCGACCAAGCCCTCTTATCAAACACTTTGGGCTTTACCATTTCCACTTCTTCATCCCCTTTAAAAACAAAGTTGCCTCTCGTGAGCAAGGCAGTGATGAGCCTACTGTAGGGGAGCCCAGGTAGGGCTTGGGCCTTCCTACACTTGTCATACACATCCACCATTACTTCAAATAGTAGCCAGACAACATTTAAAAACTGACTCTTAGTGAAAAAGTATAGGGCATCCACTATGGGTGTTCTCCTCTCCTGCTGATGTCCACTGACATAGATATTCTTTCGCAAAATTACATAAAAGAAATGCATGTTGGGCTGGAGATCTCTCCTCATTATTGACTCCCCAGACCCCACAATGTCTTGAGTGAGGTGCCTGGCCATTGCTTTGAAGGAGACATTCTTAGGTGCAGCCAGGCCATAGGCTGGATCAAAAATAAAAGGGACCCCCAATGCTATCCCTATATCTCTGTAATCCACCACCAACTCCATATGATCAATCAAAATGACAAGGCAGGGCTCAATTGAATCTGGCTTGGTTTATTTCCTGAGATTCTAATACCACAACTTAACCAGCCTTGGGTAAGATTTTTCATTCAGTGGGCTCAACATGGGTGTCAGGTCTGCCTTCACCAAATAATTCAAAGTATTCTGGCACTCCTCTACCTTAGAGAAATAGGGGGTGTCAACAATAGTCTCTGAGATCAGACCTCATGCATCCACAAACTCATTGGGTGTGGATCTGAGTAAAGGGACTGCAGGCTCTAATTCAAGGTTAGGCTCAGCCTCAGGAATTTCAAGCACTAGGTTAGGTTGTGTCTCAGGGGCCTCCTTAACAATGTCTACATTGATTGGGCCTTAGATTTCTTGGCCTTCTTGGTTTTAATATTTTTCTTAGCTTCATCCATGACAAGCTTCCTTTTTGCAGGTGGGGTTTCTTTAGGCTTTGTGATTTGCCTACTAGACTTCCTAGTGGCTTTGGTGGCAGATTTAGAAGGCACTTTGAAAAGATTAGCCAAGGTGTCCTCTTGATCAGCCACTACTCAATCAACATGATATCAATCACCACTAATTCAATAGCAATCACCACAAAGACCTCTTGAATGCTCAAATGACCCAGACAAACTAATAATTGAATGCCAAGCTTGGAAATCACAAGAAGCTGAAGAACTTACTAATAGAAGACTAGGGTTTCTCAGATCACACTGTGCATGGTGCCAAATCAACTCAGACTCAGTGCAAAATGTAGCCCTGAAGAAATTAAAGTAGTTAGAGTAGTGGCAACGTGTTTAGAGTAGCAATCAGTGAGGTAGAGAGAGAAAAAGAAAAAATGGAAAAATCGTCAGAGAGGCCTTAAAACTCGGAGAGAAGCAGTTGAATGGCAAAAGTGGAGTTGTCGTTAGGTTAAAAACAATGGGGAACGAGCTTCGACAGGATTGGGGCAAGTCATCGACAGGTTGATGCATCCTGTTGAGAAGTGCAAAGTGATCGCGACAGGTCCACACAATCCTGTTGATGAGTTCAAGAAGACAGAAGCCAACTTTTCAAGAGGTTCATTCCATCCTGTCGATAGGTTCAAGGTTGTAAAGAGGATCATTTCGAGAGGTTCACAGAACCTCTCGACAGGTACTTTAAATCTAGCATGTAAACCTCTCGATAAGTATTCTGATCCTGTCGAGAATTCAACTAAAATCATCAGAACCTGTCGAAACCTTCACAGATCCTCTCGATAATCAACTTTACAGCTTCAGAACCTATCGAGAATTAATTTACACCTCTCGATAGCTTCTAGATCTTGTCAAAATGTAGACTGGGAACTCTCAGAACCTGTCGATATGTTCATATAACCTATTGGCAGGTTGTATTTAAGTTGAAAGAGGATTGTAGTTAGTTCCCAGTTCATTCCCCAACAGATTTGACACTCCAACTCTGTTCACTTCACGACTTTGACTCATTTTCTTACCTGAGGTACTAACACACATGGAAAATTTATGTACAATGTCACACAGAACTGAAACAAAAATAGAAAAAATTAGAAAAAATAAATAACCAAAGACATAAGTTATTATACATAGTATATATTTGTTGAAACTCAGTTATGCCATGGAGGTTCATGATAGTAGATGGTCAGTACAGGCTCCACCACATTTTCAAAAACATCACCAAAATCATCACAAGAATTATTACAATGTAGCAGCTTGGGAAAAGGCTCTTCCACAAGTTCATCTAATACATCAATTGCAAAAAAATCCTCAATATTCAAATGAGGTGGATGGGCTGCATCATACACATTCAACTTGACTTTCATATTGCCAAAAGTTATCTCCATTTCTCCTGATCTACATTGTATACATGTATTTGTAGTGGTAAAAAATGGCCTGCCCAAGATCACGGGGATGGAGGTAGCACACTTGCTTGGTTCCATATCTAACACCAAAAAATTAGTTGGGTAAAAGAATTTATCAACTCCAACTAACACATCCTCTATAATCCCCATTGGTTTCCTCTTAGACCTATCAGCTAGTTGCAAGACCACATGTGTGGGCTTTAACTCTCCTAGGCCCAGCTTCTCATAAACTGAGTATGGAAGCAAATTCACACTAGCTCCCAGGTCTAGTAAAGCTTTTTCAATGGTGTGATCCCCAATGATGCAGGGGATTGTAGGGACTCCATGGTCTTGAAGCTTGGTTGGAGTTGCAATAGATAGCACTTGGTGCACTTTCTCAACACAAAAGACCTTCTTAGATAAGTGTATCCTAGACTATCTTTTGTGGGTGCACAATTCTTTCAAAATTTTTGCATAGGCTGGAACTTGCTTGATGGCATCAAGTAAAGGCAAGTTGATCTTTACTTGTTTGAAAGTTTTCATCATTTCCTCAACCTTAGCATTCTCCTTGTCAAAAGAAGAAGCTGCTTTCAATGCATTAGGAAATGGCAAATGGGGAACTGTCCTCCCATTTGCAACCTTAGCAAGTTCATCAGATTTTTCTTTATTTTTATTTTCAATTTTCTGTTGGGGCACATCACCCCCCTTATTTTTTATATGCTGCTCCTACTGCATATTTTTATTGGTTGTTTCTTCATTTTCTTCACTTGACTGATCAGGCTCAATACCAACTTGGTTATCCACCAGCTTCCCACTCCTCAAGGTGGTGACAGATTTGACCTCTTCATGGGAAAGTGTCTCACCAACCATGTATTGTCCCTTTGGATTACTCATGGGCTGACTGGGCAGTCTCCCCTCTTCTCTCCTAGCCAAAGAATTAGATAACTAACCAAGGTGGTCCTCTATCTTCTTGATGCTTTGACTGTGGGAGTTAACAGTTTAAGATAAAGGGCCCAAATTCTACAGTGAAGCCAGAACTTGCTCTTCAAATGTGAGGGACCTAGGGGGTGCTGGGGCTGGTGCACTTTGATGCATAGGCTGAACCATTGGATGGGCCATAAGCTATTGGTATTGGGGCCTTGGAAAGTAATTCTGCTTGTATGACTGGGCATTCCTATACGGCATGGACTGTAGTGGCTGCTGCTATTTTTGAAAATTATCTTGTCTCCACCTCAAGTTGGGGTGGTTTCTCCAATGATAACCAGCAGTAGGCAGTTGTCCATAGGACTGACCAACATTCACATGTTCCATCACAAAATTTTGAAATTAGACAGCTGAGGGACATTCCTCAAGGGAGTGAGTGGAGGACTGACATATGATACATGCCTCCTCCACTTTAGCAGCCATTGGAGACTGTATTGCTCCCATGAGCTTATCAAACTTTTGGGTCAAGCTATCCACTTTCTCTCCAAATCATTATGTCCACTCACCTCATACATTTTTCCTCTAGTAGTATTTTCTCTCACCAATCTAGGGGTCTCAACATCTCTTGCCCAGGTCTCCCTTTGCATAGAGTTTTCACTGATGATATCAAATAACTCCCAAGCCTCATCAGCTATCTTGTGGAGGTATGTACCACCACAAGAACCATCAACCATATCCCTACTTTTTGGATCAATTCCTTGATAGAAACTCTAGACAAGTTGCCATTCAGGAATTTGGTGATGAGGACATTACTTCAAGAGTTCTTTAAATCTCTCCCAGGCTTGGTGAAAATCTTTAGTTGGGGCTTGAGCAAATGAGATAATGCTCTTCCTCAACTGACTTGCTTTGGATATGGGGAAAAACTTGGCTAAAAACTGACATTGAAGGTCATTCCAGGACTAAATACTGTTGGTTGGGAGCATTGACAACCAAGTTTCGGCTCTATCCTTTAATAAAAAAGGAAAGAGTCTCAACCTGGTTGCTTCCTCCCCCAAACCTACAATATTGAATGTAGTGCATAGTCCCAAAAATTCATCAATATGCTTATATGGGTCTTCTTTGCTCAGGCCATGGTATGAGGATAATATTTGTATGATAGAAGACCTGATCTCATAGTTTTCTTGAACAGCAGGAAATTGAATGCAGAAGGGGGAATTGTATACCCCTGGTACATTAAATTCTTTCAATGTTCTAGGTTGTTCACCCATTGCAGGATTATCAGCCACAAAAGTGTGTACAGGATGCTTAGGTCTGAGAAGTCTTTCGACTTCAAGATTCATAGGAGCAATCTCTGGATTAAGAGATCTCCTCCCAAGCATACACACCACATAAATCAAGTACAAAACCGAAAATCACAGTACAAAGATCAGCAAAATAATCATAAGACAAACAACTTCAAAACTATAGATCTACTCAACTACAGATCTATGAATATAAACAGAGTTAAAAGATGCAAACTTAAGAAATACTTTTTCTTCCAAGTGATATAGAGCTCCTCTTAGCTCCACAGATCCAGATCTGAAATAGGGTGAAACTACAACAAAGACTAAAGCAGCAATTAATCAAATACTTAACAGTCAATGAAAAATCTAAATCTAAAAATGAGAAAACTTAGATCTACCACTTTTAAGAATACAGATCCCCGACAGCGGCGTCAAAAACTTGTTGTCATGCTTGCCTCACAATTATTAAGGGGTTAAAATAGTGAACTACAACAAAAATGGTCTCAAGGCAAGCAGGTAGTCCTGCAAGAATCAAGGCTATTGCAGCAAGTTTTGATAGGTAAGTAAGGGTATGTCCATAGAAAAATATGTTCTAAAGGATGGTAAATCTCTAGATCTATGGTAAGTCTGGCACTCTATCCTAAATTAAGCTAAACTCAAAGCAGGAAGGAGGAGAGGTTTCTAGGGTTTGTCACTTTCCTACAGCTATAAAAATTAAATGCTATTGATCCAAACTTGATTAAACACAGAGATGAGAAAACAAAAATAAAGTAAAACTCAAAAGATGGAGAACAACAACTAAGGGTTTTGGTCTTTTACTAAAAATCAAAGGAATCAAAGGCAGTGCATAGGATAGATTTGCTACAATCCTCCATCTGGCTACAAGCTCCCCATTTCTGGCAGATGCAAGGTATAAGAATCCAATCTCAACCAGAGAATTAAAGCAATCATAAGGCTATGATCTGTCCACTTTAATGGCCACAGACCATTCGAGAGATTGTTCCACTCCAAGGATCTTGATTAGAATAGGAAAGCTATTACAGATGCTGCGAATGTCAGGCTACCAGCTCCCCATTTCTTGCTGGCATTCACAGGAATATCTAACCCAGGGAAATCAAATACAAAAAAATGAAATATAGATCAAAATCACCTTTAAAATCCACAATTATATTGCAATCATAAAACTTACAATTCTATTGTGCTCAGATTTGCAATCTGTGCAACATACAATCCTTTATAAGCCTCTGAAACTCTTAATTTACAGCTCTAGACCTCACCCTAACTACTGAAAAGAGTTTAGCTAACCATGATTGGCTAAAGAGAGAATGGGAGAAGAAGGAAGAGAGAGGGAGTTTGGAGAAGATGGATATGGAATTAGGCTCTGGTTCTCTTGAATTCTATATGTGTTCAACATAATTTCTTCAAGCTTTTATACTCTCCTCCTCTGTCCTCAAATCCGTTTCAGCTAATCAGAGTGCAAGGGAATAATTTTGTTATGCTAATGTGGTTGATTTCTCTTCTAGAAGCTCTCTTCCCATTGGCTCTCAACTGGAAAATACACATGAAGTAGTTAGGGTTTCCATTCGTGCCCAACTATGTGCCAAAAATACGCCTCAGGGGTCACTGACGTGCTTTGAAACTCGTACACAAAACTCTAGAATTGATAGTTGCTAAGGAAAGAAAGCTGAGAAGTTGCCAGAACGAGTGTCGAGAGGTTCAGGGAACCTCTCGATAGGTTCTCTGTCTGCTTTATATTCACATCGGCAGGTTGCATTGGCATTCGACAGCTTCGCAGACTTCTCGATAGGACTGAAGTAGCTAGTCGACAGGTTTGGCAGCATCTCGATAGGACTGGGAGTAGCTCTCGATAGGATTGGAAACTAAATTAATCCTGTTGTCTAGTTCTGCATTCATCCTGTCAATAAGTTATAATAAACCTGTCGACTTGTTATACAATTCACCACTGAGTTCTCGACAGGTTGTCTTGGACTGCTCGATAGGTTCTATCATCATCTCGATCTCTTCAGTATTTCACTCTCAGAACCTCTCGACAGGTGTGGGGGAGCTCTCGACAGCTTCTTTATCTCAAGGTTCCTCTCGACAGGATCCATATTTGTACTTCCAACCTCTCGATAGCCACTGGAATCCTCTCGGCAGCTAAAGTTACCCTCTTGACTGCTTCATTCCTTGCTCTTAAAACTTCTTGACAGCTCTACTTTGTGCTTCCACAGCTGGCACACATCTCTAGTGTGTTGTTCTTTATTTGTTCAACACTCAGCAGCCTCTTGGTAGGATTCATTCCTCATTCCTTGTAGCTGGAGTTAGTCTCAAGGCTTTCCAATTGGGTAGCACATTGCTTCTTGGGCTCTTTTAAATGAATATTTGCACTAAGTTGCAATTTATTGCTTATTTACAAAACACACTTAAAACACCTTATTAGTCAGCTCAAGGGTCCACCAAAGGTCAGGTTAGGAGGTAAAAAATGATACTTTTCACTGCTTAACAATTTTTATTTTAATTATTTTTGTGTTATACAGTAATTACTTCGCACGGGGTATTTTAATTGTTGAATAAAAATGCACGAGAATCCCCACTTTTATGTATGTCCTCTTTTCTTATTAGTTTTTATTTTGCAAAATACATGGAAGAAAACCAACACCCGTTGAAGAATATGGTAGTTTGGAACAAACCTGCAATATGCTTGGGGGTCTTATGCAACCCAAAAAGTTAACAAGTGTAACAAATATCTGATATAAAACACATATATGTAAGATTGTTCTTCAACAAATCTTTATAGAAACAAATTCTTTTAGTATATAAGAAATAAATAAAATAAGTAATATTTTGGGATAAATCAATGATCGTGATTTATGTAGTATATTAATAAATAGGGATTTAACTATTCTGTATTTTGGCAAGTGATACATGCCAAAATAAACTCATGGGTTTTGGTTGACGTTGAAGCCTGTACACACTACCTATTGGGATTGTACATTATATATATATATATATATATATATATATATATATATATGGTACCTTCTCACTAGTTGAAAGGAATGGGTCTCTTTTCTTCCTATAAATGCTAGTTTTTATGGTTGGACTCTTTTGCCCTTAAGAAAAATGGGTTTTTACTATTTTATATATATATATATATATGGAGATTATATGTAAGGTGTGATGGGTGGCTGTAGATGGTGGCCCCTGGTCACCTGGTTTCTAGGGTAATGATGGAGAGGAGATATTGGGGCCGTTGATTTAATAAATTATTTGGTGCATGTATATTGTATAGTAAGTGATTGGTTTTGTTGAGATGAGATGGGTAGTAATCACGCCTAGTTTTAGAATACTATTCTTGTTGCATTTAAAAACAAACTATTGTATGTGACATGCACCATATCAATATTATTGTGAGACCACAATGATTGTAGCAAAACCCAACTACGTATTTCATCATTTCACTAAAGATTTACTATGCATTGTAAATCATTGATTATTAATAAGTTCTAAATATATTATATTTCATTGAAGCTAATGATGCCAAAGAAATATTTTTAAGTATAAAATCAATGAGTTATATTATATTATATTATATATATATAACATGTAATCATTATGTGCTACATCAGCACTCAAGTGCTTTATTATTATATTAATATAACTTACTTTTATATTAATATAACTTACTTATATAATGATTTAATATTATTAAATTGGACAGCTCTATGGGATGTTTATTTTCTTCTTATTATCGATCGATCGACTCTGAACAGAACCCAACGACTGTTTAATATAAATTACTTTAAATTCAACCAATCGATTGATCGACTGTGACCCAAATTAAATAATTTATATTATATATATATATATATATATATATATAACATATAACTGATCGATCGATTTATGTCCGAACAGACATCAAACAGTATTATCATTATTGTTCTCCTATAACTCTACTTACATGACCAAAACTTAATGCACTCTAATTTATTGATGTTTCAATCAATAGTCGTAATGCACTCCACTTTAAATTATATTGTTTATTAATTTGAGCACTTAATTATAATATTATATATATATATATATATTTATATATATATATATCATTTTTATCGCTTCAACGCGACCAGTTCGATAATACGAAGTGTTAGAATGTCGATATCTCGTGAAAATTGAATTCCGACCTTCAAATTATCGAAAACACACTAATTACTCCCCTACTCTATATTTATTGGTGTGTTATATAAATAAATATATGTATAAACATAATGATAATCTGAATATAAACTTTTTATACGTGTGATGATTTTATATTTATATTTTGATCATGATACGAGTTAAGGACATGTTAGGTCATATGACGCGAGAGTGTACGAGATCATACCTACACTTGGGCGTGGTGATTCACTGAGATAATATCGAAGCAAGGAATATATCATATTCACATATCTTATAATTCATGGTGGTATGGGACATCATGACGAGTAAGGTGAGTGCGAATTCAGTGGAGCCTCGTATACGGTAGCATATACGGTGAGCCGACTACCCCAAGTTCTAATATGATAGGATAAGGTATGAGTTAAGGTACGAGGTTTGAACCTTCAGGTCATAGATGTATGATAAGATATGAGTCAGTAAGATAAGATATATTATGAGTGCGATAATAAGATACCACTGTGTAGGCCAGCAAAAGATTAAGAACTTAAGTCTTTATACGTACCGTTCCTTGCGAAGCCACCGTAAGGGCAACAACATCTTTTAGTCTAGACGGATGTCTTTGGGAGACATTATGAGTTATGAGTCACCGATCGCTCCTGTGACTGGATGGGGTGTATGATATAATATGATATGATATGATATGATATGAAGGGAGTTATGATACGGTAGTATGATACAATGGTGACCCTCACACGGTAACTCGAGCAGTGACTCTGGCACAGGTCGTTTAGAATTTTATGAGTATGTTAGTTACGCTCATGCGATGTACAGACGTATGTGCGAGAATAATAAGACATGGTATGTTATGAGATATGGTATGATATGAGATATGGAAAGATATATTAGGATATGAGTGTCTAGATTATAGTCTTGTATTAATGATTAGGGTATGAGCTTACGATATGCACTTGATTTTGTTATCCTGTTCTGATTTCTTTGATATACTATATTTATCACTCACATGATGCACCCACAATACACTTGAGTAGAATGGAGTGAAATGGTGGTGTATCCACTGAGTTTACGTGACTGAGTAAACTCATCTCACTATAATCTAATAGCTGCAGGTGACTATCTTGATGGAGTGGACGTTGGTTCCTCTGATCTGGTTCGTGCTGAGTACATGGACCCGATGAATGTTGATTATCAAGATCCTTTAGAGGGGGACGTTGCCGATTATCAGGAGGCCTACGATGCTGATTTTGATCCGAGCACCGAATATTAATTTTGTAGACTCGGTATTAGATTTTGCCTCATTTTATTATCATTGACTCTATGATTTTATTTTATCAGATTTGTCTCCGACCTTGATTACATTTTATTAGTGGATTTATCGCATTTTATCACATTTATTCGACAGTTATGATTGTCATATATTCCACCTTTTTGTATTGGCTTTTACGAATTTTGTTGAACCAGATTTGCATAATAACTCTGATTATGTGTATGTCCGCTTAGCATATCTTAGATATGTGTGGGTCATAACTTGAAATTCTAGGCCCTCAGGATGGGGTAGAATTTCAGTCGTGAAAAAAATAGAGCAATAGGGAGAGAAAATGCTAAGATCATGATGTTTGTTGTTGCTTATGTTACTCTTGTAATGAAAGAAAACAAAGCGATAAGGTGCTGCTATCATTGAATCACTTGCATCATGTGTAGAAAGAGAGAAGCAGATGATGTTTTTCATTGCAACTGGAAGAGGGCTAGAACGTGGGATCTTCTTCTTGTTATACATCTTCTTCATCTACATAAAAGGGCAGTTGGATTGCTACTACCATAAGTTTGGAGGAGGAAAATAGGAAGGCTCAAATTTTGGGGCGATCCATGTAGTGATCTTAAGGAGTCAAGGGAAACGACTATGGAAGGGATTAGCTACTTATGGAATTTGCTAAATATTAAGAGTTTGATTCCTACTAAGATTTCACCATTCTAAATATTCTTTCTATATATAAAATAATGACCAAATAGAGAGGTTGTTGTTGTATGGTTTGCCAAGGATTTGAGAGCAAGATGGATTATTGTGAGGTGACACATTAGGTAGTTGCCAAAATAGTGGAGTCACCCGTAGGGAGGCTGTTGTTGTACGGTTAGCCAAGGATTTGAGAGCAAGATGAATTATTGTGAGGTGACACATTAGGTAGTTGCCAAAATAGTGGAGTCACCCGTAGGCTCTATGCGTGCAATAAGGGTACACAGAGAGAGAGATAGAGAGAGAGAGAGTTGCTAATTGTGAGATATAGAGAGAGATAAAGAGTCTAAAAGGACTTGTGTTCTTTCCCTAATTAAGTACAAAGGTGTGTTAGAGTGTGGAGCACCCTTATTGAGCTTGGTGATCCACCCCATCTAACACCATTAGATAGGTCTCAAAAAATCTATAACACATGCTCTTCGATTTTGAAAGCACCATCCAAAAAATGCTTTTAAATCAACCATTCCAAGCGGTGGAATCCATCCATATTAACTCGCTATGTGATGAATTACATGTCATTCTTCTTCTCAATTTATTTTCTGGGAATGGGTCGCTGAAACCAATTCAGTGCTTTTGTACTATTTTATTTTATATCAGGTGCAAGCACTAGTGTAACAGTTGCAAGATTGTTACAGTACTTGGTATAGACACGGGTCAGATCAGGCGTGTGCCTAACATAAGACCCAAAGGACTGATATAAGTTCGTGTTCAAACCTTTTCAGAATAGGAGATCCTTAGAAACCCAGTAAAAATGGTTAGTAAACCCCAGTCATGCAGACACTGTAAGCTAGTGTATTAAAATTAGAATGAATAAAACTAGCCTATACATAAACTTATAAAAGTGTAATAGACATACACATGCAACTGTCCCCCTGCTATACACAGGTAGGGCCTGTGTTAGTATGACACTAAAGCCAAGACTATATTTGGCCTATATGCCTCTATTAAAAAAAGCCCATATGGGCACTAATTGCGATTCCAGCCAGCCCTATGAGCTTATACACGTAAATAGTGTATGAGATTTATAAATAAGTGCTGCCTTGTTTTTCGTTTAGAGATATACAATTAAAAGGCAAATGTTGGCTTTGTATAGAAGCACAACCTTAACAAGCTTATAAGCTACTTGCATTACCGTTTGACTACATGACTCCGTGACTCATACTTGGCACCCATGCACGCAAAGTGCAGCTCACTTGCTATAAATCTCGACAAAGCCACTCCTTTCTTATTCCTGCTATCAACTTTAAAGAAACTCCTCCTAGCACAAATACTATACTCAAACAGAAAATGAAACCCTGCTGCTCTATTTCCCTTTTCAACCTCCTTTCGAACCCTTGGATTTTGACCCTTCAAACCTGAGATCACAAAGTAACCTGCAATTCGATAGCGAGGCTCTTGGTCTCGATGAGCTCCTCGCATCCCTGACTTTTACACGAGCTCGGCGAACCAATCCCGAACCCAATTCGGCGTCGTCGTAACCTCAAGTCCACCAAAAAGGTATGCCGTAAAATGAACAACATACAAGTTCTATTAGCGTAGAGTTCATTTACACTAAATTTTAAGGGCTTTTATAACCGATTTTACAAGCTTGAATCAACAACTCTGAAATCAGATGGTGCGTGAAGGTTTCGGAGTCAAGAATGCCATTGATGGCACTCCGAACCTCCCATAACAGATTTAATAAATAACATAGTTTATTTTGTAAAACAAAAAAGAAATATCAAATAAACCTATATATGGTACAAAGGCCAGCAAACCAAGTGAATTCAAAAGCAAGAGAGGAGCCAAAAGGGCACCACGGCAAGCACTGTTAGCAGGCTTGCTGCGGCAACCTCACAAGGTTGTCGTGGCAACCCTGTGGAGCATTTATGTAGGGTCAAAGGTGACCCAGTACCCCATTTGTTATATTAAATCTATGCAAATGAAACTATCGGTGCCACTTGGTGCACATGACAAGTTCATAACGATTAAAGTTTTCTTAGCAGCATGAGTGCACATATAAGCATATACACGTAAGTGTGACGTAAATGTGAGTGCAGGTAGGGAATTTACCTTCCTGACTTATGTGTTGGTTCTCATTCATTTTTCATTTGCAAGCAAGCTATTATGTGTATAAAAATGCCCAGATGGATACGTATAGTATTAATAGTACAGTATAGTATAAAGAAATACTGTGAGATGGCAATATTTGTAATACGTGCTTTTGCATGACTCGGCTGGTGTCGATGTGAATATAGATAGTTTAGCATGATGATACTAGATCCGTTGGATATATGGGTATGCACTGATGATGCTAGTTTAGAAGCATGTCTTTAGATTATACTAGTTTCGCTGATGAATGTTTATGAATAATGATGCATATGCTAATTTTAAAACATGTATGAACATGCTAGTTTTAGTTCATTATATGATAAACTAATTTCAGTTTGAGCATGCAAGTTCTGTTATACTAGTCAGTTTGCTTCTTTGCTATGATGTATGGTTCATATTGCATTATTCAGATCCTGCTATCCTTGATGTCCTCTACATGTTGTTGCTTAATTTTGAGTCAAGTGATCCCGCTATCTTGGGAGCTTGACTGTGTACTTGTAACAAGTGATCCTGCTAATTCAGGAGCTTGATTTTCTTGGTCTAAGTAATCCCGCTAACTCGGGAGCTGGACAAGTGATCCCGCTAACTTGGGAGCTTGTTTTGTCTCGGTCCAAGTGATCCCGCTAACTCGGGAGCTTGTTTTGTCTCGGTCCAAGTGATCCCGCTAACTCGGGAGCTTGATTCTTTTGTTCCTGCACATGTATATTTACATCTGATCAGCTTGTTTAAGCTAAGATTGTTTCAGTATGATTCCTTGTTCCGCATTATATCTCGTATCTGTTGCACCATAATTTTTTTTTGTATCTTTATTCATCATGTCAGCATGTTAAATTAATCGCATGAAAAGGACTTATTGATGCTATATTAGATACAAGCTAAGTCCTAATATACCTTTAATTGTATCGTATGCATCATGAGGTGAATTTGCACTCTACCATATAAGTTAGCATTGTAAGTTTTTCTGCTGAGCTTTGATGATAGCTCATCCTACGAATTCAATGTCTTAGCTGTAGATCTCGATCCGGAGCACGAGGGGGATTCCAGTTACCAGCCAAATGAGGAGGACAAAGAGGAGGACGAGGAGGAAGAATTTGCTAAAAAGTTCTTTCCCAAATAGGTTTGAGAGAGAGAGAGATGTCTTTTAAACACTACACTTGTATAAACCACGTATGATGTTTTGTTCTGAGATATGTTATATTACATGTATAGGTTTTATTTCCATTGTTTAGATGACCGGTGGCCGTCATCGGTGGAAAGCTATACATCGTATCAGTTAGTCTTGTTTATAGATCTTGATAGTTTACTGCTTCGATGAGTAAATATCAGTTTTTGCCATATTATTGCATGTCAGAGTGATTACATTGCTTCTACATTTGCAATACTTTGTACAATATAAGACGCACTTGTATAATAAGATCATGTTAGGTGATCCGATGACACGACCTTTCCTCTATTCGATAAAGGGAAATGTTGGGTTATCACAGGTGGTATCAGAGCTCCCGACGTTAAGTCAGTTGGTGACTTAACTCTGGCGTACACATGGCAAAGTGTATGATGTTTGTTTAGTGTTAGGATTTAGATTGAGTTTATGATTATTTGATCAAGTTGTTGGTTGTTCATCATAGGTTGTGATGCCTCCGCGATGTGGTAGAGGTAGGGGTAGACCACCATTACCTCATCGCACTAGGCCGAATGCGATTCCAGTGGCAGGCTATGAGTACGAAACTGCCTCGGGAAGCGATGAGAACGTGCATATGGCAGAGAGTCGAATGAGTATGGAGAATGTTGTTGAGCCTACGCCTCTTGTCATAGAGGAGCAGCAGATGGGGCCTGCTCCCGGTGTTGAGCAGAATGCGGGACAAAATCCACAGTTGATGGAGACCATGGACAATACCATGGCCATGCTAGCTATGAGACGACCCTCAGAGGGATTTGTAGAGTTTGTACGACTCAGACCGTCGAGTTTCTATGGACAGCATGACTCAATGGAGGCAGAGAAGTGGTTGACACAGATTGAAAAGGTGCTGTAAAGAGTTACCTGCACCGAGGTTGAGAAAGTTAGCTGGGCAATGTATAAACTGGAGGGTGAGGCAAAGTCATGATGACAGTCCGTAGAAAGAACAAGCATGCCTGGAGTACCTTGGACTTAGGCAGAGTTCACATAGGCATTCAATGAAAAGTACTTTTCGACACCTGAGAGGTTTTGTATGGAGGTACAATTTGTGACCATGGTATAGGGTCAGATGAATGTTCGAGAATACGAGGCAGAATTCACTCGCCTCTCTCTGTTTGCACCCTTAATCGTCCCCACCGAGCTCATGAAGACACAGAAATTTGAGCGTTGTTTGAAGCCCTTGATCAAGGAATGAATCTCGTTGTTTCAAGCAACGACCTATGCCCATATGATAAAGTTAGCTCTTATAGCGGAAAAGGATGTGGAAAGTATGCTCAAAAGGCGAGGGTAACATAATAAAACTAGAAAAACTCTGTCTCAGTCTTTTAGTTTCGGTCAAATCAGCAAGCGACTATGATATCAAGGGCAGGTAGCATTTCAACCTACTGCAAGAGCCTATACACGGCCGTACAATCCAGCGACGTTACCACCATTATCACCGAGGATTCCACGTGTTCAAAACCAGCCCATTTAGACTACAGCCATAAGTACATCTGGCGTTTCACGAGTATGACCAGCAGTGTCCCGCATGGGATCCTATACAGCTTCATCGGCAGCTTCAGCCGAGATCTGTGGAAAGTTTGGGAAGGCACACAAGACAGACGAATGTCATAAAGCGTCTAGTGCGTGCTTTTGTTATGGAAAGATGGGACACCGAATAAAAGATTGCCCAGAAATGGTAGGAACGATAGCAAAGGTTGGATCAGTCTTACAATCGATGCGGCCTACGGTTTTAGGCCGAGCTTATGCTGTGTCGGCACAAGGTGCCCAGACGAGCAATGACATGATTCAAGGTATGTGCATTATTTCATTCTACATTTTTGAAATTATTTAGGAAAAAAAGTACATCTAGTTTAAGATAATATTTCCATATGCATCTAGGACATTGTTTTTGTCCATTTTAGAATTGAGAAATGTCACTTATGTTAAGTAGAACTAATTTAGCTAACACTAGTATGCATGCACATTAGGTACCTTGCAATTGTATCCAATGGATGCCTACCTGTGTTGTGAGGCACAAGTGTTGGTAGATCCTGGATCTACACACTCATTCGTCACACCCCAGTTTGCTCAACATTTGGGGAAGTTGGGAGTTACTCCAAAACCTCTTGACTTTATTTTGGATGTGCCGGTTCCAACCGGACAAGCTGTCACTACCGACATGGTATGTCAATCGATCATAGTCGTAATAAGAGATTACATAGACTATGAAGCAGTCACCGACCTAATCTTACTTGATATGCAAGGATTCGACGTAATCCTTGGCATGGATTAATTATCCAACCATCATGCAAGTATTGATTGTCGTAAGAAAATTGTCACTTTCCGTCCACAAGGAAGGAAATTAACTAGATTTTTCGATATACAGTCCACTCTACTCCCCTTTATTTCAGGAATCAGAGCACGATGATTACTTGATGATGGTGCCTAAGGGTATATCAATTTTATTCAAAGTAAAGATCAGGAAGAGAAGAAAATGTTACTTTCAGATGTGCCAATTGCCTGTGAATTCCCTGATGTATTCCCTGATGAGTTGCCAGGATTACCACCGGACAGGGAAGTGGAGTTCGCTATTGAATTAGCCTCGGGCACTGAACCAGTATCAAAGGCGCAGTATCCAATGGCACCGACAGAGTTGAAAGAACTTGAGGAGCAGTTGTAAGAGCTTCTTGATAAAGCCTTTATTAGACCGAGTGTGTCTTCATGAGGTGCACCAGTGTTGTTCGTGAAGAAGGACGATTCGATGCACCTCTGCATTGATTACCTTAATCAAATAAGCTGACGATCAAGAATCGATATCCGCTCCCCAGAATTGATGATCTCTTTGATCAGTTACAAGGAGCGCAATTTTTTTTGAAGATTAATTTACGATATGGGTATCACCAGATGAAGGTGAAAGCTAAAGATATTTTGAAGATAGCTTTTCGAATAAGATATGGTCACTACGAGTTTCTCGTCATGCCCTTCTGGTTAACCAATGCACCTATAGCATTTATGGACTTGATGAATCGAGTCTTCAAGCCTTATCTAGATCAGTGTATCGTAGTCTTCATCGACGATATACTCATCTACTCAAAGACGAAAGCAGAGCACGAGGATCATCTACGACTTGCTTTGCAGACATTAAGAGATTCATAGTTGTATGCCAAGTTTAGTAAATGTGACTTCTGGTTTAATCAAGTCAGTTTTTTGGGTCACATCATCTCTGAGGCCGATATTACCGTCGATCATGCCAAGATAGAGGTTGTGGTGCAATGGAAACAGCCATAAACAGTAACTGAGATCCTAAGCTTTCTAAGTCTCACAGGGTATTACCGACATTTTGTTGAAGGGTTTTCATGGCTTGCTAGACCACTCACGCAGCTCACTCAAAAAAATATCAAATTCGAGTGGACTGAGGCATGCGATCAGTGTTTTCAAGAGTTAAAAAGGAGACTCACCTTCGCACCTGTATTAGCATTACCATCAGGCAGTGGTGGTTTTGTTGTCTTTAGTGATGCTTCATATAGTGGGTTAGGTTGTGTATTAAATCAATGGGAATGTGTGATTGCGTATGGTTCCCGTCAGTTGAAAGATCACGAGAACTACCCCACTGATGACCTGGAACTAGCAGCGGTCATCTTTGTGTTGAAAATTTGGAGGCAGTCCCTGTATGGTGACACCTTCGAGATTTTTACCAATCATAAGAGTCTCAAGTATCTCTTTACCCAGAAAGAGTTGAATTTGAGGTAGAGAAGGTGGATGGAGTTCTTGAAGGACTATGACTGTTCTATTCAGTACCATCCCAACATTGCCAATGTAGTGGCTGATGCGCTCAGTCGGAAGTCATTCGCTCAATTATCCCATCTTGTGACACAGCTATAATGATGAAAATTGCTCAATGACATAGTTTCATCTAGTGCCACTCTTAGAGCAATGTCAACTGGAGGTTTGCTTGCTATAGTGATGATCCAATCTACACTATTCGATTGGATCAGAGAACTCCAGATGCATGATGCAGAGCTTATTGCCATTAGAAAAGGGGTACTCAGTGGGCTACAGCCAGATTTTTCTATTAAGGACGATGGGTCCTTATTGTTTCGAGGCCGAGTATGCATTCCTGATGATAGTGCCTTGCATCAGGAAATTCTCAAAGAAGCTCACAAGTCAGCATATGTCATTCACCATGGTAGCATGAAAATGTATCAAGATTTGAAGAAGACATTTTAGTGGAATGGATTGAAGCGAGATGTGGCAAAATATGTCATGAAATGTTTGACCAGTCAACAAGTGAAGGTCGAGCACAAGCACCCTGCTGGTCTGTTACAGCCACTGCCCATCTCAGAGTGGAAATGGGAGAACATTTTTATTGATTTCATTCTTGGTTTGCCCCGTACGTAGAAGGGTTACAATGTGATTTGGGTGATTGTTTTGATCGTCTCACCAAATCAGCGCATTTCTTACCCTATAGCACGCACTATACAGCATCGAAATTGGCCAAGGTTTATCTGTGCGAGATAGTCTGACTACATGGAATACTCGTAAGTATCATATCAGATCGCAATCCTTTATATACCTCGCGATTTTGGTAGAGTTTCCAAGAAGGAATGGGTTCCAAGTTGGAATTCAGTACTGCGTTTCATCCTCAGACCGACGGACAGACAGAGAGGGTGAATCAAGAGATAGAAGAGATGTTATCCTGTATGCTGGATTTCCAAGGATCATGGGATAAACACTTACCCCTAATCGAATTCACATACAATAGCAGCTTCCAATCGAGCATCAGCATAGCACCATTTGAGGCACTGTATGGACGCCGATGTAAATCTCTGATTAACTGGGAAGAAACTAGAGAGCGTCTTATTTTGGGCCCTGACTTGATAGAAAGCACCAAGTTATTCATGTTATTAGGGAGAGACTGAAGAGTGCTCAGAGTTGGTGGAAGAGTTATGCCAATCTTAAAAGAACCAGTGTTGAGTTTCAGGTAACGAAACACACATATAAGTCTACTTGTTACATGAATTAATGAAGTATATTGTATTTCTAATGTATGCCATACAGATTGGTGATCACATCTTTATCAAAATATCTCCGAGAAAAGGCGTGATGTGATTTGGGAAACGAGGCAAGTTGAGCCCTCGTTATGTTGGACCATTCCCAGTTTTGGGCAGAGTGGGTGAGGTCGCATATTGAGTTGCGTTACCTCTACATTTATCTAGCGTACACGACATATTCCATGCCTCTATGCTGAGGAAGTATGTCAGTAATCCAACACACATGTTGGATTATCAACCGCTCGATATTCAGGAGGATTTTATGGTGACTGAGGAACCAGGTCAGATTTTGGACCGCAGGGATCAAATCTTGAGAACGAAACGAATTCCACTAGTCTTGATCTAGTGGAAGAATCATGGTTCTCATGAGGCCACATGGGAACGCGAAGCCGATATTCGCGCTCAATATACTCACTTATTCACCTAAGGTATGCCACGTGTTTATTCGTTCAAATAATTTAATGCATATGATCTTTCATCTGCATTACCTTTATAAAGTACCTATTCAAACATAAATAATTAAATGGAAATTAGTTTGTTACATCGTGTATGATCTCCTAATATATATCAATGACATTGATTGAATTGACAACAGTTCAACTATGTCCAACCTGGGGTTTAAACCTTCACTACTAAGTTAGTTCAACAAATTAGTTCTATATGTATATCGAACTAAAAATATGTGACACGCGTTTACATATGACTTGATCAGCACAGAATTTTGACTGATGACTAGTCATGTGTGCCATATACATAACAACTGGTTCACCTAAAACAGGCACATGAGACCCAAACTTATGCTATATACATTTGTTTAAACACCTGTAATTATATTTTGTGTAAAATTCAAATTCTTCGAAGTATATATAAGCATCAAAAGTATCATCACATATTTTTAGAGGATACCCCAGCAAGGTTGACACATAAATGTGTCATGAATTTGCACTAAAATACTTTAAGGCCTCAAAATCTGGGCCAGTCATCACCTAAGGACCTTGCCGCGGCAAGGAATAGCTGGCCGCGGCAAGCAGCTTGCCGCGACAAGCAAATTGGGTTGCCACGGTAACCATCTCAGGGTTTAAGTGGGTCCGAGAAACCCCACACTTCATTCCCTTGTTTTGTTCTGTGGGGTCTTTGCATCTTTTCCCTCCCGAGTGTTATACAAGCCATATTAGCCATATTAAAGTGCAAAACCTCTCCGATTTCGCGCCAAGACCATTGCATGTCGGAGATTTAACCTTGGCCGACCTCCATCATCTTCAATTTCAGCCATTTATTCCACACTTTAGTGTCTTGGTGAGGTTTTTCTGCTTTTTGTTAGTTCTTTTCACTTCTTTAAACCACTATGCCTCCTAGGAAGATTATGGTTTTAAAAAATACTCCCGTACGCCCAAAGGCTACGGCTAAATCGAAGGGCAAAGCCCCATCGACATCCCAAGACCAAGCCGATCCACCCGTGGATCGTGAACAACTCATTCCATGGTGGAACGCGAAGGCCATGGAACCAGATTGGCTTATCGAAGACTCACTACTCATACCAAACGACCTAACCACATGGTCTTTACGGTACATTGAACAGGCGCGTTTAGACACCTTATACAAGCCCATCCATCCCCATTTTTACCCACGCCTTGTCTGGTTGTTTTACCAGAATTTAAAGGTTCTCCCAATTGTCGGCCAATTAGAAACGAAAATCGATAGTCGCAAATTTTATTTTGAACTACAAGACATAGCCCAAGCTATGGATTGTAGTGCTACCTTTGACGAGAGTCTCGGTCTGCGAACCCCACGCCTAAAATATATGAAATTCTATCACATCACTACCAAAATGACAAACGGACAGACCTCTTCTTGATTGTATCTTTAGATGCAACCCTTACCCGATGCAGCAGGACAGAGAGCGACGTGACGCTCTCTTACAGGCCTTATTTGTGGTTCATGAGAATTGCTGGGTGAATGCCCCAAAAGTTGTTTGGGAAGACATGAAATATGTCAATATCCATCTGCAGAGTAATGTACCTAATCCTATGCCTGCATGCCCTTACCCATGTTTGATCACTCGCCTTCTAGAGGGTCATCATGATGTCGTTAATAGGGTACCTTATCAAATCCCTCTTGGTGAAGAAATCTGCACCGACCATATTCGGGTATTTACCCCCGCAATATGGAAGAGCGTGTATCAACGATAACAACAAGCGGTGAAAAATCACCTAGCACAACAATTACGTGCTCCACCCCAACCATCCCAAGCTACACCATCAACACCAACCCAAGAAACCCCCATTCCCTCTCAAGCCGAACCAATGCTCCCTTCGGATGAGACTTATACCATTACCGATCTTGCGCGGCTCATGCGAGAAAACCATGAATAGAACCTTCAACAATTTGACAACCTTTATCAGAATCACTATATGCTCCATCAATGTGTCAATTATATTGAGGAGGCCGCTAATATTATGATGGAGCATACCTTCCAGACTGGCGCAAGCCCTTACATCAGACGGGCACGAAATTATGAATCTGCGTACACTCGCAACGCAGCCTTATTAGTGCCAGAGCTTCAGTGGAAGGATGTTGGACCCTCTTCAACTGGTCAGCAACAGCCTAGCTCACAGCTTGGTGAGTATACAACTCACTTGTATATCAGTTTTGCACCTGATTTGGTTTACTCTATCGTACTCTGTGTAGATGTCTAGCTGTAAATACTTTGCTTTCTCATATGACACACATAGCATGATCTGGATTAGTGATTAAAATCCCTTAAGTATATATGTCTAATTACATTGCTTTCTTATGTGACACACATAGCGTGATCTGGATGATTGATTATTGTTAATGAATTTGTGATTTTGATTTGATGCACCCTTACCAAACTATCTACTTTTACTTCTTGATTATTGATTATATCCACTATGACCTGATTGCACTTCCTCGTTTTGTTTATTTTTGAGGACAAAAATCCCTTAAGTAGGGGAGAATGTAACAGTTGCCAGATTGTTACACTACTTGGTATAGACACGGGCCAGGTCAAGAGTGTGCCTAACTCAAGACCCAAAGGACCGATCTAAGTTCGTGTTCAAATCTGTTCAGAATAGGATGGTTAGTAAACCCCTGTCATGCAGACACTATAAGCTAGTGTATTAAAATTACAATGAATAAAACTAGCCTATATATAAACTCATAAAAGTGTAACAGACATACACATGCAATTGTCCCCCTACTATACACAGGTAGGGCTTGTGTTAGTATGACACTAAAGCAAAGCGTATATTTGGCCTGTATGCCTATATAATAAAAAGCCCATATGGGTACTACATGCGATTCCAGCCAGCCCTATGAGCATATACACGTAAATAGTGTATGAGATTTATAAACAAGTGCTGCCTTGTTTGTCGTTTAGAGATATACAATTAAAAGGCAAGTGTTGGCTTTGTATAGAAGCACAGCCTTAACAAGCTTATAAGCTACTTGCATTGTCGTTTGACTACACGACTCCGTGAGTTATACTTGACTCCCATGCACGCAAAGTGCAGCTCACTTGCTATAAATCTCGACAAAGCCACTCCTTTCTTCTTCCTGCTATCAACTTTAATGAAACTCCTCCTAGCACAGATACTTTACTCAAACAAAAAATGAAACCCTGCTGCTCTATTTCCCTTTTCAACCTCCTTTCGAACCCTTGGATTCAGACCCTTTGAACCTGAGATCACAAAGTAACCTGAGATTCGATAGCGAAGCCCTTGGTCTTGACGAGCTCCTGGCATCCCTGACTTTTACACGAGCTCGGCAAACGTAATCCCGACACCAATTCGGCGTCGTCGTAACCTCGAGTCCACCAAAAAGGTATGCCGTAAAATGAACCACGGACAAGTTCTATTAGTGTAGAGTTCATTTACACTAAATTTTAAGGTCTTTTATGACCGATTTTACAAGCTTGAAGCAACAGCTTTGACATCAGATGGTGCCTGAAGGTTTCGGAGTCAAGAATGCCATTGATTGCACTCCGAACCTCCCATACAAGATTTAATAAATAACATAGTTTATTTTGTAAAACAGAAAAGAAATATCAAATAAACCTATATATGGTACAAAGTCCAGTAGACCAAGGGAATTCAAAAGCAAGAGAGGATCCAAAAGGGCACCACGGCAAGCACTATCAGCAGGCTTGCCGCGACAACCTCACAAGGTTGCCGCGGCAAGGTGCCCAGCTGGAAGGCTTGCCACGACAACCCTGTGGCTTGCCGAGGCAAGCCTATGTCTGGCTGCTGCAGCTACCTTGAAGGCTCTTTGGTCTATACATGGGTGTGTGAGTTGACTCTACGGCCCTATAATGTTGTAGAGCATGTATGTAGGGTCTAAGGTGACCCAGTACCCCATTTGTTATACATAATCTATGCATATGAAACCATAAGTGCCACTTGGTGTACATGACAAGTTCATAACGATGAAGGTTTTCTTGGCAGCATGAGTGCACATATAAGCAGATACGCATAAGCGTGACGTAAACGTGAGTGTAGGTAGGGAATTTACCTTCCTAACTTACGTGTTGGTTCTCATTCATTTTTTATTTACAAGCAAGCTATTATGTGTATAAAAATGCCCAGATGGATACGTATAGTATTAATAGTAGAGTATAGTATAAAGAAATACTATTAGATGGCAGTATTTGTAATGCATGCTTTTGCATGACTCGGTTGGTGTCGATGTGAATATAGATAGTTTAGCATGATGATACTAGATCCGTTGGATATATGGGTATGGACTGATGATGCTAGTTTAGAAGCATGTCTTTGGATTATACTAGTTTCGCTGATGAATGTTTATGAATAATGATGCACATGCTAGTTTTAAAACATGTATGAACATGCTAGTTTTAGTTCGCTATATGATAAAATAATTTTAGTTTGAGAATGCAAGTTCTGTTATACTAGTCAGTTTGCTTCTTTGATATCATGCATGGTTCATATTGCATTATTCAGATCCTGCTATCCTTGATGTCCTCTACACGTTGTTTCCTAATTTTGGGTCAAGTGATTCCGCTATCTCAGGAGCTTGACTGTGTACTTGTGACAAGTGATCCCTCTAACTCGGGAGCTTGATTTTCTTGGTCCAAGTGATCCCGCTAACTCAATAGCTTGACAAGTGATCTTGCTAACTCAGGAGCTTGATTCTTTTATTCCTGCACATGTATATTTATATATGATCAGCTAGTTTAAGCTAAGATTATTTCAGTATGATTCCTTGTTTCACATAATTTCTCGTATCTGTTGCTCCATGATTTTATTTTATATCTTTATTCAGCATGTTAAATTAATCGCATGATAAGGACTTATTGATGCTATATTAGATACAAGCTAAGATATAATATACCTTTAATTATACTGTATGCATCATTAGGTGAATTTGCACTCTACCATATAAGTTAGCATTGTAAGTTTCTCTGCTGAGCTTTAATGATAGCTCATCCTACGACTTCAATGTCTTAGCTGTAGATCTCGATCCGGAGCATGAGGGGGATCCCACTTACCAGCAGAACGAGAAGGACGACGAGGAAGAATTTGCTGAAGAATTCTTTCCCAAATAGGTGAGAGAGAGAGAGAGATGTCTTTTAAACACTACACTTGTATAAACCATGCATGATGTTTTATTCTGAGATATGTTATATTACATATATAGGTTTTCTTTCTATTGTTTAGATGACGGGTGGCCGTCATCGGTGAAAAGCTATACATTGTATCAGTTAGCTTTGTTTATAGATCTTGATAGTTTACTGCTTCGATGAGTAAATAACAGTTTTTGCCATATTATTGCATGTCAGAGTGATTGCATTGCTTCCGCATTTGCAATACTTTGTACAATATAAGACGCACTTGTATGATAAGATCATGTTAGGTAATCCGACGACGCGACCTTTCCTCTATCCGATAAAGGGAAATGCCGGGTTGTCATAACTAGGGTAACTTAGGTATTTTGAAAAAAAAATAATTATTAGTATTTTCACTTATCCGATGCAATCACATGGATTTAGTATGCAATTAATGGCTCCCTTCCCAAAATTTGGATATGTAATTTATCCAAGCTTATTATTACTGTACCGAAAATTATAAATGGTATACAGATTTTGATAGACATTTTTACAAGCAATTTATGTGGCACCACGTAACTGAGTGCATTGCTTGGGCCCCACTACATGTGAAGCTGCCTGCAAAATTATATGTAAAAAATTGTCCCCATTATAATTCTCTCTTTATTTTAATGGGTAAGCTAAGCTCGAACCTTGAACTTAAGACCTTAAGGTTACCTAAACTTATTGGTAAAGTCTAACAAAAAATGAGAATAACGTGTGAATCTGACACCACATCAATAACGTAAATGTCACTTTATTTTTTGAAATAGGTTACCTTAAGGTTACTCGGAGCTCACCTTTAGCCTACTAAAGCCCTCACCATTTCACTTTATAAGCCATCGATGTATGTTTTTTGGCCAATCCAAATTGTCCAAGTGAGTCAACACCATTATCAAGATCACCCATCCAAAAATCATTAGAGGGCTTCAAACTATTTGACTCGAAAAGTTTAATATGCACCATCCTTCATCTATTTGGTAGGGCTCTTATTGAAGTTCTTCAATTCAATAGTATAAATCATGGTTCAAAATTTCTGTCAATAATTCAAATTATTGGCCGAAATGTATATGCTTCGGTCCCCACCGAAACGAAAACTTGAAGCGAAATTTTGGTCAAAATATGTATGCAGGAGAAATTTCGATTTCGGTCATGTCCGAAACCGAAAATGAAATTGATATTTTGATCCTTGATACAGATCCTCTAACGGGCATCATTTTTTAGGTTGCACAAAGGTTGTAAAATATTTTGCCAGTTAGACAATGTTAATCACTGATTTATACGATTTTTATACCCTTTAAACATGGCTTTTGGGAAGCCTTAGAGTATCTAATAATTGTTTTAAAATATGTTTTACAGTTTAGGAATAAATATGCAGCTATCCATGTTTATGTGCTAAGAGGAGGAGATTATAAGCAACCAAGAGCTTCCATCGACATTAGCAACTGCATACAAATCATATGGTTCAGCATGTTCTCGAGCGGTGCACTCAAGCAATTGTAGATGCTTCAAATACACTAATGCAGTGCACCTTAGAGCCATTGACCACCTTCACAAGCTACAGTAAAAGCACATCAGCTGCCCATTCAGCTGCACACTTTGGAAGAGTAAGCTGCAGTAGTGGGGGTTTTTCAGTGAAGAATGGAGAAAGCAAAACAACAGCTGCACCCATAAGAGAAGGCATTGATCCAAGCTGAACTAGCAATGAGTAGCTGCACTGGCACCAGCTGTGTGCACACTTACGAGGGTCACCATTCTGCAGTAGAGAAACAAATCAACACTGCACTTACTGATATAGAAGTCAGCTCAAGAACCTCAAATCTGCAGTGTTGACCATCCACTCAAGTTGCAGCTCTATACAAAGCTGTAGTGGAAGAACCCAAGCAGCCCATGCACTCATATTTATCAACCCAAAATGCAGGCTTGCTACCATCAAAACTCATGAGCTGCACCTTGATGCACTAAGAGCCAGCTGAAACTAAAAGCATTGCTGCAATATATTGAAGAAAATGCTGAAGCAACATCTCAAGTGGACCTTGCAGCTGCAGCCATCTTATCGAGCAAGTGCAGCCTTCAACCTGTCGACTTGTAGATGTTACCTTCAGCACCTGTCGACGAGGTCACTGCCCCAGCCAACCTATCAAATAGTTAAAGAGGAGGCTGCCACAACCTATCAAAAATTCATTGCACATCACCTCCAACATGTCGGCAATTTAGAGTGCACCTTCAATACCTATCGGGTGGATGAGCTACCAACTGAACCTGTCGAAGTGCACTTGGACTCCCCAGCCAACCTGTCGAGAGGATTAGTGCAGCAGTTCATTGAACCCATTGAATGGTTGCCCAATGGCTTTAGCAATCCTATCGAGCAATCCAAGCAATGGCACACCATCCTATCGAGAAGATAATTCTTGCACTTGAACCTGTCGATTGGTGGCTTGTAAAGAACCCTCAACTTGTCGAGTTCTAAAGTATAGCTTCAGCTCTGTTGAAGTATACTTGGACTCCACAACCAACCTCTCAAATGGTTTATGCAGCCCAACCTGTCGACTTGTACTGCTTTTATCCTCTCGAAGTGGACTCGAACATCCCCCTTTATCCTATCGAATAGTGCAATCAAACCTTCAACAAACCTATCGATTGGTTTAAGCTATAGTTTCAGCAACCTGTCGATAGGATCTTCAAAGATTCAACCATCCTCTCGAATAGATACCTTGCAGCTTCAGAACCTGTCGACCTTCAGCCACCATCCCCACGAAATGATACCTAGAGCTGCTGTCCTTTGAGTCTTCAACTCCCAACCTGTCGACAACATTGGGCCCCATTATTGATGTTACTTTGCAGCCATCATATTGAGCACTTTTCCATCCGAGGGTTGTTTGGTTATAGCAACAACAGGGCTATTTTAGGGTACAAGGCAGCCAATAGGATTGAGAGTTTAATTTGTGTATATCCACAGTAGCTTGGTTGCAATTTTATGAGGGCTGCAGCTGGAAATACCAATGGACAACAGGGGCATTTTTGGGAACTCCAAGGCACAAGAGAAATCTGCACAAGGGCAAGAACTGATTTTCAAATCTTTGGCGGGCAACAAACTACTTCAGTTGAGCATGAGCGAGCTAGATCTATCTCTTCTTTTTGATTTGTTGGAATGCTAAACCAGGGATTAGCATGAATTGAAATGAGAATTCTCTCCTCTGATTGGTTGCAATTCAAAGCACTTAGATCACTGCATATGTATAAATTGGCATTCTCTTTACTGTAATTCTTCAGCAAGGAAATTAGGGAATAGCTTTAGTTCACCTTGACTCATTTAGGTTTAGTTTTAACTTTTATTTTCCTTTTTCTCTTCCCCCTTCTCTCTCTAATCCATCCTGTTGGATAAGATCTCGGTAGCAGTTCAGATCCGATTTGTAGTTGTAATTTCAGCATGAAGATGCGTGGACTGATGCACATACTACAGATCTGAGAACAAAGTTATTGTAAGTAATTTTGATTCAATAAATTATTAATTTTAAAGTTTAATTAAATCTAAAGATCTTGTGGTGCCATTAGATGTCTATCGGATCCATGTATTTTGGAATTGCCTATTTAGTTTGCTAGTAGATCTATTGATTAGCATCTGATTTTCCTTGATTTAATATCCCTGTGGATGCCTAAGCTTGTAGCCTTGCATCCACAACATTTGTAGTGATTTTAATGTTTCAATCTGAACCTTTGGATTGGATGAAGTCTATAGGATGATTTGTGACCATTCAAGTGGACAGCTCATACCCTTAAGATTAGTTCAAGCCTTTGGTTTGGTTTGAATTCTTCTACCTTGCACTTGAGCTTGTAGCCAAGTGAAGGATAGCTACAAATTCACATGCCTTGATCTGTTTTGCAACAAGAACCAGTCCCTAAGCTGTCTATTTCTCCCCATTTTACAGTTTATCTTACCCTCCATCTTCCACAATCTTGTAATTTTATTTCTGTTTTGTAAAATAGATATAGTGACACTCAAAAAACTCTCTTTCTTCTTAGATTCGGCTAGAATTGCCAGATTTTTAGCAGATCTGGAGGTCTACTATACAGCCAATAAGTTTTAGATCACTACTCCCTGTGGGACAAACTTTTACTTTTAAAACTCGCTACAGAAGGACCCTATATCTTGCAGGACCAGATATTTTAGAATTGCTGTTTTCACCTCTTTCTTCTCCCCTTTATTCTGATTTTTTAAATAATAATTAGCACCTGAAAAAACAAGTTTTTGGCACCGTTGCCGGGGAGTGTTGATCTAGTTAGTAGATCTGAGTTTTTTATTTTGTAGATTTGATTTTTTAGTTTTTATTGTTGTTTTCTTTTAAATCTGTGTAGTGCATTCAAACTATTTGAATAAATGTCTGCTACAGTTTTTGTATAGAAAACCAATTTTTCTACTGCAGTATTCTTTCTTTTTCTGAGTTTTTATGCAGTGCCTTCTAGCTATTTGAATAAAGTATTACTGCAGTTTTAGAATTTTTGCATATCTGGACCAGTAGCCACAAGAGGAGCTAATGGATTGCAGCTGGAGCAGCTCTGCCTGAGTTTGCTTTCCTTTCTCCCTTGTTTTCATTTTCCGTTTTTAATTCTTTAAAACCAGGGAACTATTGTGTTTTTGTTTGCTTTTGTTTCAACTTTTGCTATAATTTTTTGCTTTTGTTTTTGATTTTGTGTTTGCTGAAATCCGTTTTACTATGTATATAATTGTGAGCCATTTGTAATGGGTGAGCAATTGAAAATCTTAAAGGAATTCAATGCACCAGGGGCATACGCATGTCTCTTTTGCATTTAATTTCCTGCTGTTCAAGGAAATTATGAGATCAAATTATCCATTATCCAAATGCTGCCCTCATATCATGGACTGAGTAAAGAGGACCCCTATAAACACATTGATGAATTTCTAGGACTGTGCACCACTTTCAACATTTCAGGTTTGGGGGAGGAAGCCACCAGGCTAAGACTCTTTCCTTTTTAACTAAATGATAGAGCCCGAACTTGGCTTACTATGCACCCAACCAACAGTATACAATCATGGAAAGATCTTTAATGTCAATTTTTGACCAAATTTTTTCCTATATCTAAAACAAGCCAGTTGAGGAAGAGCATAATTTCCTTTGCTCAAACCCCAACTAAGGATTTTCATCAAGCATGAGAGAGATTTAAGGAGCTCTTAAAACAATGTCTCCATCATCAAATTTTTGAATGGCAACTTGTTCAAAGTTTCTACCAAGGGATTGTTCCCAAGAGCAGAGACATGGTGGATGCCTCATGTGGAGGTACTTACCTCCACAAGACAGCTGATGAGGACTGGAAATTGTTGGATATAATAAGTGAGAATGCAATGCAGCAGGAGACCCTATCTCGAGACATCGAAACCCCTGCTAAAACAGTAAAAGAGAACACTCCTAGGGCTATGATGTATGAAATTAATGTAGAGAGAAAGGTAGACAGTTTGGCACTTCAATTTGATAAATTGATGAGTGTGTTGCAGTCTCCAATGGCTGCACAAGTGCAGGAGGCATGTCTGCTATGCCAGTCACCTATCTTGCTTTGGTCATAGAGAATGTCAATGCAGCCCAATCCTATGGGCAGCAACAGCAGTAACCTGCTGGGTATCCATGGAGGAACCACCCCAATCTGTGGTGGAACCAAGAGAATCACTCTCAATCCCAGCAGCAGCAGGCAATACCCCATAAATTCCAGCAGTACCCACACAATTTTTCCTCAAATCATCAGTCCCAACAGCCAATGGCTCAGCAAAATCATATGCTTGCACAAGCACCCCAATCTAGTACACCCTCCTTTGAGGAGCATGTTTTATCCTCATTACAAAACCTCAGCTCCTTAGCACAAACTGTGCAGTCCTACAACCAAAGCATAAAAAAGATTGAAGACCAGTTTGGTCATCTCTCCAGTGCTTTGACTAAAGGAGAAGAGGGTAAACTCCCTAGCCAACCAATCAATAATCCTAAGGGACTGCACATTATGGGTGAATCTTCTTCCACAAAAGATGGCAGATCACAAGGCTGTTTTTGAACTAAAAAGAGGTGCAGAAGGCCAAGGCAACAAGGTCCTTACTGCAACTTTTCAGATTTAAGCATGTTGATTTTTTTTAAAACCAATAATTTTTTTTTTTTTTTAAATAAATATAAACACAAATAAAAATTTCATATTTGTCTTTCAATATTATTTGTATTCTTCAGCAGTAGTAAATAAGGGCTCTTGTGAGCACCGACTGATCAAAAACACATAAAAATTATAAAATTATAAAAACTATTTTTTTTTCAGATGGGCTATTTTTGTTGTCATTCATGTACCCCTATCTGGAACTGTTGACATCATGATTTTTAATTTTGGAAGCATCATGAAAGATAATGAGTAGTGGGTCATATTTTACATTGAAAATTCAATGGAGCCTCTGCATTCATTCACTTTCAAGATTTTTTACCATTAATGGGTCTCAGTTGTCTATGAATCTTATGTTTTTACTATGTTCTTCCATGCTTCATCAATTTGAAATTCATATTGATTCATACACATCCACAGCACACACAACAACACAGAGGAGCTTACCTTATCACAGATGAATAAGGATTTTGTCTTAGGATTTTCTGTTTTAGGAATTTTGTTTTAGTTTACATACTATTTTTTTTTAGTTTGCTGATTTTTCTTTCGTAGGATAATGTGTATACTACCGATTTTTTGCATTTTTGTATGTTTGTATTCAGTTTTTATCTTTGTTTTGCTATTTTTCTATTTTTAGCAATCATTTCTTTCATTTGTATATCATTTGTTTCTATTTTTATGTCCATATATTCAGTTTTGCATTTTTTGTTCTTCTTTGCTGCATATAGCTTTTATTTTTCTGTTCATTTTTCTTTCTTGTTTTGCCCTGCTGCCCCTAGTTACTCATTGTGTAAACATTGAGGAAAATGTTCATCTTAGGTTTGGGGGTATGGCAGGGTGTGCCAATGGAATAGTTATTGCTAGTGCAGCTATGTTGAATAATTTTTTTGAAAATAAAGAGATTTCCCACCTGATTTTTGAAAAGGAGGAAATTAAAAACTTTTTAAAATTGAAATGTGTTGTACCTCTAACATTTTTATGAAGCAAAAGTCAATAATTTTTCAAAAATTGATGATTAGTGAACCTGAAAAGAGTAAAAAATGTGAGAATATACCCCAAGAATTTGATGCAAGACCATACCCAGTGAGATTTGAGCCTGAAAAATTTTCTTTGAAGAGTGTTTTGGTAATTTTTCTGCTCTAAGGACTGATTGAACCTATTCTTGCTCACTAGAAGTTATGCAAATCCAAGTTGAAACAGCTTGACAACACTCATGACAATGAAGAAATGAAGTAAGGCCATCCTTTGGACAGTTTGAGCTTAAAATTTCCCACATTTGAACTACCCTTGATACACACCATTTGAGCCTTAAAAATCTAATTTTTCTTTGATAAAAACCAGAGAATTTGAACCCAAAACTCAGTGACCTAATGTAGCCTGACCCTTATCCATAGATTTCAGAAGGTAAAGGTGAAGGAGTTGAAGAAGGTAGAGCTGGTTTGACAAGTGGTGGAAGGAGAAGAAAGCTCACTTGAAGGCAACTGTGTATCAAATGTATAGTTGTGGCACTCCAGCCCATAAAAAAATAAAAATACATTTTTTTTGTTAAAAAAATAGAGAAAAATACAAAAGAAAGGCATACAAAAAGAAAGAAAAAAATAGAAAAATAATACAAAAATGTGAAAGAGAAGTCATTTCATTGGAAAATTGAAAGGAAGATTAGAAATTGATCACTTCAAATTTGAAAATTCAAAAAAGATGAAACTTGTGCTGAAATGAAGGAGGTGTTGTCATGACCACCTCCTTACCTTACTAATTTCTCGAATTGTGAATCCCTCTTTACCCCTTTTATTCCTTATAAACTTCACCCATAAGCCACATTACAACCTAATAAAAAGTCTCTACTGATCTTAAATGGATTGAGCTGTCATGTGGAGATGAGGATTTGTGTAATCTATGGTGAAAAGAGTTAAAAGATTTCAAGAATTAGAGCAATGCCTATGCTCATGCTTGCAATCCTATTTGAGGGCTGCAACTGCTCTTAAGCTGTGTGAAATGATACACCATACATTTCATTTTTGAGTGACAAACCTGGTGAGCCTTGGGTTTGAAATTGAATTTATTTGGGGGCATTATCAAAACAGAATTTTCAAATTGATGAGGAGCTTTGCATTAATTTTCACACACAATGCCTTAACATGAGCTGATTGATGGTGTCAGAATTACAGCAGAATTTCAAAATTAAATTACTGTTTTTCTGCTGAGAATCCTCTAAGAATTGAATGAACAAGGTGTGGAATGAATTTTATTTTGTTTAAACTCTGTTTTAACTCTATTGCACTGATATTAACTGATTTTATTGGAGAAGTTTGTGGGTACCTTCACTGAAAACCCTCAGGAGACTCCACTCCTCCACTAGGGATCACCTAGGGGTTTAAAAGGCTTGGTGCATATGCTAAATGCATCTGTGTTCCCTACGAAAGTGGCATTTAGTGTTATAGGTTAATTTTTTAAAAATTTTACTTTGCTCGAGGACTAGCAAAGGTTACGTTTGGGGGTGTGTTAATCATTGATTTATACCATTTTATACCCTTTAAACCTGGCTTTTGCTAAGCCTTAGAGTATCTAATAATTGTTTTTAAATATGTTTTGCAGTTTAGGAATAAATATGCAACTATTCATATTTATGTGCTAAGAGGAGGAGATTAGAAGCAACCAAGAGCATCCATCTACATTAGCAACTGCATACAAATCATATGGCTCAACATGTTCTCAAGTTGTGCACTCAAGCAATTGTAAATGCTTCAAATACACCAGAGCAGTGCACCTTAGAGCCACTGACCACCTTCACAAGCTACAGCAAAAGCACATCAGCTACCCATTCAGCTGCACACTTTGGAAGAGTAAGCTGCAGCAGTAGGGGTTTTTCAGTGAAGAATGGAGAAAGCAAAACAACAGCTGCACCCATAAGAGCAAGCATTGATCCAAGCTGAACCAGCAATGAGTAGCTGCACTAGCACTAGCTGTGTGCATACTTATGAGGGTCACCATGCTGCAGCAGATATACAAATCAACACTGCACTTACTGATATAGAAGTCAGCTCAAGAACCTCAAATCTGCAGTGTTGACCTTCCACTCGAGTTGCAGCTCCATACAGACCTATAGTGGAAGAACCCGAGCAGCCCTTGCACTCATATTTATCAGCCCAAGATGCAGGCTTGCTACCATTATAACTCATGAGCTGCACCTTGATGCACTAAGAGCCAGCTGAATCTAAAAGAATTGCTGCAATATATTGAAGAAAATGCTGAAGCAACATCTCGGGTGGACCTTGCAGCTATAGCCATCTTATCGAGCAAGTGCAGCCATCAACCTGTCGACTTGTAGATGCTACCTTCGACACCTGTTGACGAGGTCACTGCCCCGGCCAACCTATCGAATGGTTAAAGAGGAGGCTGCCACAACCTGTCGAAAATTCATTGCACATCACCTCCAACCTGTCAACATTTAGAGTGCACCTTCAGTACCTATTGAGTGGATGAGCTACCAACTGAACTTGTCGAAGTGCACTTGGACTCCCCAGCCAACCTGTCGAGAGGATTAGTGCAACAGTTTATTGAACCCATCGAATGGTTGCCCAATGGCATCAGCAATCCTGTCGAGCAGTCCAAGCAATGGCACACCATCCTATCGAGAAGATAATTCTTGCAATTGAACCTGTCGATTGGTGGCTTGTAAAGAACCCTCAACCTGTCGAGTTCTAAAGTATAGCTTCAGCTATCCTGTTGAAGTATACTTGGACTCCCCAGCCAACCTCTCGAATGGTTTATGCAGCCCAACCAGTTGATTTGTATTGCTTTTATCCTCTCGAAGTGCACTCGAACATCCCCCTTTATCCTATCGAATAGTGCAATCAAACCTTCAGCAAACCTATCGATTGGTTCAAGCTACAGTTTCAGCAACCTGTCGATAGGAACTTCAAAGATTCAACCATCCTCTTGAATAGATACCTTACAGCTTCAGAACCTGTCGACCTTCAGCCACCATCCCCACGAAATGATACCTGGAGCTACTATCTTTTTAGTCTTCAACTCTCAACCTGTCGACACCATTGGGCCCCATTGTTGATATTACTTTGCAGCCGTTATATTGAGCACTTTTCCATCCGAGGGTTGTTTGGTAATGACAGCAACAGGGCTATTTTGGGGTACAAGGGAGCCAATAGGATTGAGAGTTTAATTTGTGTATATCCACAGTAGCTTGGTTGCAATTTTATGAGGGCTACATATGGGAATACCAATGGACAACAGGGGCATTTTTGGAAACTCCAAGGCACAAGAGAAGTCTGCACATGGGCAAGAACTGATTTTCAAATCTTTGGCGGGAAGCAAACTACTTCAGTTGAGCATAACAGAGCTAGATCTATCTCTTCTCTTTGATTTGTTGGAATGCTAAAACAGGGATTAGCATGAATTGAAATGAGAATTCTCTCCTCTGATTGGTTGCAATTCAAAGCACTTGGATCACTGCATATGTATTAATTGGCATTCTCTTTGCTGTAATTCTTCAACAAGGAAACTAGAGAATAACTTTAGTTCTCCTGGACTCATTTAGGTTTAGTTTTAGTTTTTATTTTCCTTTTTCTCTTCCCCATTCTCTCTCTAATTCATCCTGTTGGATTAGGTCTCGGTAGCAGTTTAGATTTGGTTTGTAGTTGTAATTTCAGCATGAAGATGCGTGGATTGATGCACAGACTACAGATCTGAGAACAAGATTATTGTAAGTAATTTTGATTCAATAATTTGTTGATTTTAAAGTTCAATTAAATCTAAAGATCTTGTGGTGCCATTAGATGCCTATAGGATCCATGTATTTAGGAATTGCCTATTTAGCTTGCTAGTAGATCTATTGATTAGCATCTGATTTCCCTTAGTTTAATAACCCTGTGGATGCCTGAGCTTGTAGCCTTGCATCTACAACATTTGTAGTGATTTTAATGTTTCAATCTGAACCTTTAGATTGAATGAAGTATATAGGATGATCTCTGACGATTCAAGTGGACAGCTCATACCCTTAAGATCAGTTCAAGCCTTTGGTTTGGTTTGAATTCTTCTACTTTGCAGTTGAGCTTGTAGCCAAGTGAAGGACAGCAGTAAATTCACATGCCTTGATCTGTTTTACAACAAGAACCAGTCCCTAAGCTGTCTATTTCTCCCCATTTTACACTTTATCTTACCCTCCATCTTCCTCAATCTTGTAATTTTATTTCTGTTTTGTAAAATAGATCTAGTGATACTCGAAAAACTCTCTTTCTTCTTAGATTAGGCTAGAATTGTCAGATTTTTAACAGATCTTGAGGTCTACTATACAACCAGTAAGTTTTAGATCACTACTCGTGGGACAAACTCTTACTTTTAAAACTTGCTAAAAAATGACCCTATATCTTGCAGGACCAGATATTTTAGGATTGCTGTTTTCACCTCTTTCTTCTCACCTATATTTTGATTTTTTTAAATAATAACTAGCACCTGAAAAAACAACAATAGACAACTTAAATGGATAAATATTATGTCATGATATTATATAGCTTAAAACTTTAAAGGTGGTAGTTTTATCTTAGGCCTAAGGTGAAGAGAATAACTTTCCAATTTTTTATACTCCAAATGCCCTTTTATTCTTATCTTTTTAGAAATAAATGCTCAAAATGACTTTGATAGCTGATTTGTTCAATATTGTTGACCTAAACTCTAGAGTTGGTGCTATTTCCTTTCATATTATATTATGACTTTGATAGCTGATATGTACAATATTGTTGACCTAAGCCCTAGAGTTGGTGCTATATCCTTTCATATTATATTACAGAGGAAATCTTTCCAAAGAGTTGGTGCTATATCCTTTCATATTATATTATAATTGGTGCTATATCCTTTCAGAAAACTTTCCAAGAAGTTGTACATTATTATATTAGAAAATTTCTTCAATCTGTAAAATATATTATATTATAAAAAAAGTAGTTAATAGGTGACCAGGCTATACCACCAATTCAAGTGCTTGGGTCATCTATATTGTACACATGCCACACATGGAATCATATAATGATATTGGTGTGACTATACTACAAAAAATAAGACTATTAGCGATAGTTTTTTATGACAAAAAATTGCTGCTATTAACAAAAAGACTATTGAAGGCTATAAGGACTATTAGCAGCAAATTTTTTGTTAATAGCGACAGTTTTTAGCTACCGCTAATCGTCTTATTTTTGTAGTGCTAGTGAACCGACCATTGCACTCTTGAGAAGGAACATGCCATTGATTTTGGACACGTGACCCCATTTTTAAAATAGAGCTTTGTTCTTACACCATTAAAATGTGATTTACTATTATGCTATGTGGTGGTGTATATAAGTAAGGGAAAATTTCTAAATCGCGCCCCTTGAAAGTTACTTTTTAAAAAATTTCCCATTTAAAAAAAAATATCTAATAAACCCCTATACTTATTACTTAGTTATCTAAATGTCTCGTCAGCTATAAATATCCACCTTAATATTTACATTTTAAATACAGTTTTCACTATTTTTTTTAAGATTAAAAAAACAAAATTTCATATATTTTTTATTGTTTTACTCAAAAAATACAAAATTTTAAATTTGTATTGAATTTTTAATATTTTTCCGTTTTTTTCTTTTTTTGCATTTAAAAAAATACATTTTTCTATTTTTCTTAAAATAATTTTTATTGGCCTATTAGCTTAAGTGACCAACCCAATTTCTAGAATATTCCATCTTAACCGTAGTTTTGGTGTTAAGGTGGATATTTATGGTTGAAGGGGTATTAGATAACTAAGTTTTAAGTAGAGGGGCTTATTAGATAATTATAAGAAGGGAGCCATTACTGGCACACGTTTTTCAAGTGCTTGCACCAAATTTAATGAAAGATTTGGTATTTTAGGGACATGTGATATGTAAAAATGCAATATGGACCATCCGATTTGAAGTTCATTATCAATAGATCTCTGGTACATAAAATTGGAGCAAAACACGATACTTGTCATATGATCTATTATAGTCAACCGTTGAATTATATAATAGCTTTTGACTCTATTTAATCAAATGATGAAAATTATATTTTGTTCTAGTTTTTTGCAATTGATATCCTTAAATTATGACCTTCAAATCAAACGGCTTAGATGGTGTTTTCACATAGTAAAGGTCGTCAAACTTGCATGTCTTTCTTTTAAATTCGGTGTAATCCGGTGCAATCACTTGAAAAGCGTGTGGAAGAAATGACTCCTTTTAAAAAATATGGGGAGGATTTAGAAAATTAACTTAAAGGGGGGTGATTTTAGAAATTTCCCTGTAAGTAATCAATTTAAATTATGAAAATGATAATCCGTCATTAGCACATGTCTTAGCAAAAGAATCATGACTATAAGTAGATGTGAAATTTATGATGGGTGAACTTTAATGTCAGTCATTAAAAATAAGAACAACATATAAGAGTGGGAAAATTATAAACGAAAGAAAATTTTGATGCAAACAAAGTGTAAGCGGTTGACATGGCACGACGTGATTGGCTGCAGGGACCTGTATTAATTGAGTCCCACCGCCTGTGCGGCCAAGTGCATTGTGCCACATCAGTCGCCTGCACTTTGTCTGCATAAAATCTGTCCTCTGTTTTAATACTATCCTATTAGAGAGCACATAAAATAATAATAATAATAATAATAATAATAATAATATTATTATTATTATTATTATTATTGTTATTATTATTAGTGGTAGTAGTAATTAGTAGCAGCTAGTTAATAAAAGGATCAAAATGAACATAATAAGAAGTTTAATTAATATATCAACATAATAAGTAACCATCGATGCTTGTGGAGATGATCACTCTTGGAAGCCCAAAGACAAACATTATATTGTTTTGTGACGATGAGATGAGCAAGATGCGGCTGAAAATTATGCGATCGTTAACATGTACCCAGCCAGCAACCTTGATCAACTTTATTAATTGAATGTGGCACAAGTTTAGATGTATATGTTTTACACTTTCACATCATCACATCTTTATCTTAGCCCTACTAACCCATAAAGCTGAAAGGATTTTTTTATTGAGTCACAGACCTCCATCAAACTAATTAGTGATGGAGGGCTCCCTTGAAAATAATTAGCGATGGAGAATTCCTTCTATCCAAAAGACCAAATTACTCTTATAAAATGGACCAACTTATATTAGACAGCCGTTTGATATACTGGGTGGAAGTCAAATACTAGACAACCGTCTAATAAACTCGATGGCCCTTTGATCTACTTGACCAAATTGGACCACCGTCTACTATGTTTTAAGGGTATTTTCACCATTTAAGTGAGTTTAGGAGAGAGAGAACTCTCCATCAATCGCTAATTATTTTTAGGAGAACTCTCCCTCACTAATTAGTTTATGGAGGACTCTTACTAAACATTCCAAGGCCAAAATGCCACAGAAGAGAAAGTAATGGCTACAAATCCAAACTACAAAAATTAAGGTATCAAAATCGGTATCGGTTTGCCCGAGGCCGATACGTATCGGCCTATTTAACACTAAGCACCGTATCCGGTGCATATATATGATCCACAGGTTATATTTATTACAATATTTTAAATATAAAAAATTATAAATAAAATTATAAAAGTTGTAGTTTTTATTGGGCTGAAGTGACAAGTCCTTAGTTTTTATTCGCCTGAAGTGACAAGTCCCTGCCATCATATGCGCATGGAGAATTAAAAAAATTTGAAAAAGGATGGGTAACTATACTAGCACCCACCTATTTATTAAAAGAGCTAGAATCAGATGATGGAGGTCGCATTTTACCCAGATCTTCCACATAATAGATCTTGGGATCATGACGCACCAATTAGATTGTAGGTTCTTGATTTCACGAATTGCAGACCCCAAAATATGGCCTAAAACCCACGTTTGAGCGTGTCGTGTATAATATGATTCAAAGGCCATTTTTTGGGGATTTATGACACGTGTAATCAAATACTAACCGTTTGACCCCAATATCGATTTTGTGAAATTCTTGGGTGAAATACGACCTGCATCATCTGATCCTATGCAATCAATGGTTTTCAAAGGATTTGAGATGTGAGCGCTTTCACTAAACCGATGGGCGTGACTAGAGTTACCCTTGTTTCTTTCGACGCAGCTGTTGTTGCAGTATTGCTTCCATTAAATAGTAAATAGCTGTCATGTAGTCATGTCCTGTCAAGGCAGCAGTCACACTCAGTATTAAAATTACCTGCAAAAGATAGAAAAGGTGAAAAGGGCGATATTCAAATCAAGAAAAGGACAACATTGAATAGCCTGGCGAATTGCGATATCGTATATGTATCGTTGATATATATCGGTATTGGCCGATTTTTTATACCTTGACAAAATTTTTACAGGGTTGCATTGTCCTGGATGATTGAAGAATCATTAATAAAAAAGAGCTCTAAATAACTAAAAATATCTGAGAGATTACTTTGCAATGAAGAAGCTTGAGAGCCATTGCACTCGGAAAGCTAGCCCTTGCATCGAATTTTAAGAAAGACTTAATATTTTAGGGACATGTGACATGGGAAGATGCAATCTGGGCTGTCTGATTTGAAGTTCATGATCTATAGATCTTAAGCGCATAGGGTTGGAGCAAAATACGATATTTATCATATGATCTGTTGTAGTCAATCATTGAATGATAAAATAGCCTTTAACTATATTTAATCACATAATGAGGATTATATTTTGTGCTAATCTTTTGCATGTAATATCTTTAAATCATGGCCTTCAAATCAAACGGTTTAGATGGTACTTTCATAGAGCAGAGGTCGTCAAACTTGCAAGTCTTTCTTTTAAATTAGGTGCAAGGGCCAACTTTCCCATGCAAGTAATGGCTCCCTAAATTTTGGTTAGACCAGAATTTATCCCACTTTATTTTGGGTTAGTTTAAGATATAGTTAAATTTAATTTAATTACCTCAATTACCACCAAACATCTCACTAATTCAAAGGGTAATGGTTAACCCCAACTAGGTTGAATCGGATTTTGAGTTCAACCACATCTATAGTCATTGGAAATAGGAGAATCTTTATTGCATGTATCACGACTCAAAATCGTAACCGATCTCAAGGGCCTAAAATTTTGTGTTATGACACCGCACGCTTATTAAGGAGATAAGCGGACATACATATCTTACAAGATCTTATATAACACTGGGCTCTCAAAAATCGTGAACCAAAATTTCTTTCCACATTAAAATTAAATTTCTATCATTAAGTTTACATTGAGTTTTAAGTCCATTGTACTAAATGACTAGAAATAAAGATACAATCAACTACTGAAAAGTCTTACTAACTATTTAATACATACCTGACATCGTCTAACTGATCATCCATATCGTCACTCTCATAAACCATATCATTTGTCGGAGCATCAAGTCTACAGGGGCAGTATAGTTCATATCTTCACCTGCAATTGTTAGTTTTTTGTGGGATGAGTTTACTTAATCACGTAAACTTAGTAGGTTACACAACCGATCCATCACAATCTACCTAGGTGATCGTGGGTGCAACCTCATCAGTGAAAGTGAATCCTTTACAATTTTATATAAATAGTTTAATGAAATTCTCATAATTATTTCATAATAATAAAACTGAAAGAACGTAATAGATTTCAATCCATATGGTGCTTTTAATGCTTATCACTTTTCTTACTTGTCTCGTCAACTTAACTTACGTGACATATCTTAAATCTTATTATAACTCCATACGCCTACACAACATACTTCGCATTATATTTATTTTACATAAATGACTTGTGCGAGGGTTGCTGCTCGAGCCTACCATGCGAGGTCCACGTGTAGATAACCATCTAACTTTCATATCATATTGTAAACCACCATCCAACCTGATAAGATTACGCGCATAAAAATCAGTGTCCCCTTACGTTGAGACACTATCGTATCATATTGTTCTTAAGATCCGTCTTGGTTGTAAACTTAGTACCCTTACGGTGGCTCGTAAGATATGACACTTGTAGAACTTAATTTTATATTCACCAGGGTTGTTGCAGCAAGCTTTAAAGAGGTAAGTAGGGGTAAGTCCACAGGGAAATATATTTCAAAATATAGTAAATCTCCAGATCTAGAATAGATCTGGCACTCTATCCTATCCTAATTTAAAATAAAGCAACAAAGGAAAGAGGAGAGGTTTTAAGGTGTTGTCACTTTACTAAAACTACATAAATTAAATATAAATGTAAATGATCCAGATGTGAGTAGAAAACAGATTTAAAGAAATGGAGAAAAAGATTTGGGGAATTAAAATCAAAGGGAGAGAATAGCAACTGGAGATTTTGGTTTTCACTGAAAATTGATTGGTTCAAAGGTAATGCAAGAGATTGATTTGCAACTATCCTTCATCTGGCTACAAATACAAATGCAAGGTAGAAAAATCCAATCTACACCAGAGAATTGAATTTTTCTTAAGGCTATGATCTGTATGTGCATATGTTGGAGCAGAGGTCTCTTCTTGGCATTTTTAGATGGATTTCTGTACTTTGACTGTAATTTATTGCTAACTGCAAAACACACTTAAGACACATTATTAGTCAACTCAAAGGTCCACTAAAGGTCAGGTTAGAAGGTGAAAAATGATATTTTTCATTGATTAACACACCCCCAAACCTAAGCTTTGCTAGTCCCTGACCAAAGGAGAAATTAAAAATAATTATTGAAAATAGAAAATACCACTTTTGTAGGGAACACAGATGCCTTTAGCATATACATCAAGCCTTTTAAACCCCTAGGTGATCCCTAGTGGAGGAGTGAAGTCTCCTGAGGGTGTTCAGTGAAGTTACCCACAAACTTCCATATGAAAATAATTAAATCAAGTGCAAGCAATTACAAGTTAGATCCCAATAAATTCAGCTTTATTCCATACCTTACCCTTTTGAATTCAGAAGTTTCAAAACAGTAATTGTAAATAAATTTAATACCTAAATCCTTTTTCAAACTCAACATAACCAATCTGAAATCATCAAGGGAATGCTATGTGCAAAACAGTATGTACTTCACCATTAATTTGAAACTCAGGTTCAAACAATGCCTAAATAAGTCCAATTTCAGACCCAATTATCTCATAGGCATACTCTCACAAATGATTTCAAAGGTATATCATTTCACACAGCTCAAGAGCAGTTACAACCCTCAAATAGGACTGCAAGCATGAGCCTAGGTAGTGCTCTAGTTCTTGAAATCTTCTAACTCTCTTCACCATAGATTACACAGCTCCTTATCTCCACATGGCAACTCAATCAACTTCATATTAGCAGGGTTTTTTTATTGGGTTGTAAAGTGGCTTATGGGTGAGGTTTAGAAAGAATAAAAGGGTAAAGAGGGTTTCAAAATTGAGAAATCAGTAATGTAAGGAGGTGACATGCACACCTTTTTCATCTCAGCACATCTTCATCTTTGATATTTTTCAGATAAAGTGGCCATCTTCTCATCTTCTTTTTCCAAAATTTCTAATGAAGTGACTTTTCTTTCTTTTTCTCTCTTTTATTTGGTTTTTCGTTTTTTTTGTATGCTTTTCTTTCATATTTTTCTCAAATTTTTTTTTATAGGCTGGAATGCTAAAAATCTACAACTGAACACTGTTTTTTTTATATTTGCTCCCTTTTCCTTCCACTAAATATCAAACCTTGTTCCTCTAACCTCACATCTCCCTCCACATCTTGAATTCTTAGATTGAGGGTGAACTGAAACAGGTCAAGAGGTTCAGGAAAAAATATATTTTGGTTTTTATCAAAGAAGAAAGAAATTTTCAGGCTCAAATGGTGTATACAAAGGCAGTTCAAAGGTAGAGATTTTTTTAGCTCAAACTGTCCAAGGGATGGCCTTACATCATGTCTTTAATGTCATGAGTACCGTCAAGCTGTTTCAATTTAGAGTGTAAAACTTCTAGTGAAAAAGAATTAAATTCAAACAGTCCTTAGAGCAGAAATTTTTTTTCCAAAATACTCTTCAAATGAAATTCCTTTATAGGCCCAATTCTCACTTGGTATAGTCTTCCGTAGGACTCTCAAGGCATGTTCTTACTTTTTTCTCTCTTTAATAGTTCACTACATATTGATTTTGATAAAAATTTCTTGATGATATCTTTCATAGAGATAATGAATTTTTCAAAAAGATCCAGACATTAATCAGCCTACCATACATTTCTAAATCTTCTTTTTCAAAATTGCTCAGTTTGGAATTTCTGCTAACTTTATTTTAATCCTACTAACACTATTGCACTTGGCTTAACTATCTCATAATTTTCCAAGATTACCGCGCTATACCCCCAAACTTATGAGGAACAGTGTCCTCACTGTTTTGGAAGTATAACAAAAGGAAACAATTGGGTAAGCACAAGGAAAGTAACAAATTTAACAATAAAGAACATCCTAGAACAAATTTAAGCACAAAGGAAAGTAACAAACACAGTTTGAGCTGACAAAACAGAAATTGTATTGAATAACAAGTAATTACAAAGTACAAAAGATACATCACATTCTACAGTTAACAGAAAGTATATACAGCATAGAAATTCAAACTAACTACAAATTCCTAAATACATTCTACACCACATCCTAATCACTATCTGAATCTGAGCTTCATAAGGTCATTGGCTCCCATCCATGTTTCTCAGCAAATTCTCCTTCCTCTTTAGTTTCTCAGTGTTGGTAGCACCCTCCTATGTCCTTTTGGCAGATGGCTTCTGAGGCTTGGTGGTGCCCTAGGGCATGGTGGGCTCATTTGTGGACACCCCAGCAGCTGAGTGTGGTTTCTGGCCTACTAAGGTTGACTACAGGGTATCTGCTAGCTTGGCTAGCATCTCAGCCTTTTGCTTCTCCTCTTCATATAAACTAAGGGCATGCCTGCACAATTTTTCCCAATGAAGCTTCTCCACTCTATGATGCAGCTTCCGCTGGTCAATCTCAGCCACCAATGGCAGCTTCACCCTGGTGTTAAGCTCAGCCATCGCTTTAATGACATCCCTCCTGATGTAGGGATATTTACCCATTGCTCTGTGAAGGGTGAAAAATTGGGGCACAGGGTTTGAAGAAGCAGGGACCATGGTCCTCTTAGTGGGGTCAGCAAAAAGATGGTATGACATGAATGAGAATGATGGAATAGAAAGGGAAGGTAAGGGAGTGGGTGCCAACTCCTCCTTAAGGTATATGGGTACATACTCTTCCACAGGGTTAGTTTGGGTTGCAGCAAGGATGAACAAATCTGCTTCCTCAAAGTCAGTTTGAGTAGCAGCATTCGAAGTAAGTACTATAGGTGTCAGTGGGAGTGGGTCTTCCACCTCAACAGTGGTAGCCACTACTATAGGGGACAACTGAGGAGATGCAGGTGTGGTAGGGAGTAACTCCTCAGCCACCAAATCCAGTTGAGTGTCAGCAATGGTGGTGACCACTGCAGGAGAGGACTGAGGGGGAGGAAGTGGTGGGGATACAGGAATAGATGGAAGAGTACGGGTAAGGACAAGAGTGGTAAGAGGTTGGGTGGTTGAGGTAGCTGGGGTTAAGTTGGCTTGAATGGCATGAAGGCAAGTGGCCATGACAGACTGGTTGTCTGTATTGGTCTGCAGCTGGGCTTGGATGGATGTGAGAAGGGAAAGGATTTGAGCAATAAAATTAGGTAAGATTTGTTCTTGGGAAATAGGTGGAGTGGATGGAATATGCTAGAATGGGGATGTAGATACATGCTAGAATGTGGTAGGTTTTGGAGAGTCGGGTGAAGGGGAGTACTCATGCCCAATATCTTCCATAATGGAATCTATTAGGGATGAATACCTTTCAGTGGTGTAGTGTTTCAGCTCATGGGTATGGAGAGGTGACATGGAAGTAGTGGGGTCAATCTCAAAAGCTATGGATAGTAGAGAGGAGGTGACTGGGTCAGTTGATGTAGACGAAGCTGCTAATTCAGGGCTTAAGGGTTCTAAAGATGGGATGGATGGGTTAGCTGGAGGGTTATGGCTTGCCTTGATTTTCTCTGGTAGGTAGTTGCGATGGGAGGTGAAGGTAAGGTGACAATTGGGTTGTGGTAGGAGGAGCTGACATAGGGGAAATGGTGGTGATGGTAGAGGGGATGACTGAGCTGCTGGAAGGTATGGGGACAGAAATGAATGGCATGGAAGGTGATGGAATGGGGATGCTGATAACAATAGAAATAACAATGAGCAAGGTCACAACAGTAGAAGGGAGTGGTATTAATGCAGAGGTCACAGGTGGGGGCACTGAGCTAGTACCAGCAAAAGTAGGCAGAGGCTCTGAGCTGGCTGCTAGGGCTATAGAGATCCCAGGTGTAGCTACTGAGCTGGTCACCTAGGATGCTTACTTTTCAGGACTCTCCACTGACTTCTTCTTGATCTTCCCAATCAAGGTCATGCTAGTTGACAAAGCTCTCCTCCCAAACTCCTTTGTACTCAACTTTTCCACTGGTTCATCCCTCTCTATCACATATTTCCCTTGCCTTAGCAGAGCAGTGATAAGTCTGCTATAGGGTAACCCTGGCAACATCTATCCCTTTTTTATCTTTTCATTAACATCCACCATGGCCTCAATATCAGTTGAGGGGCATTAAAGAATTGGCCCATGGAGAATAAGTAAAGGGCATCCGCTATTGGGGTTCCCCTCTCTTGCTGATGTCCATTGGCATAGACATTTTCCCTCAATATTGTGTCAATGAAAAATAGGTTGGGGTCTAGATCTCTTCTCATCAATGACTCCCCAGATCCCACAATGTCTTGAGTCAAATGTCTGGCCATTACTCGGAAGGACACATTATCACGTGGTCCTAAACCATAAGCTGAGTCATATATGGAAGGGACCCCTAACACCAATCCAATATCATTGTAGTCCACAACTACCTCCCAATTGTCAATCAAAACCACAAGCACAAGGTCAGTTGACCCCTGGCTTCATCTTTTTTCTAATGTTCTGATACCATAACTTGACCAGTCTTGGGTAGACCTTTTCATGTAATGGGGTCAACAAAGGTGTCAGGGATGCCTTTATCAAGTAGGCCAAGGTCTCTTTGCACTCCTCTACCTTAGTAAAATAAGGTAGGTCAAAGATTGTCTCAGGAATCAGACCTAAGGAATCCACAAACTCATTGGGAGTTGTCAGGTTCATAGGTATCTCAGTTTCGGCCTCAGGGTTAGGTTCAAGCACAGGGATATCCTCAACAATTTCTTCAGCTAGTTCATAATGAGTTTCCTTTTTATAGGTGGGTCATCTTTAGGCTGAGAAGCTAACCTACTAGATTTCCTGGTGGATTTTGTGGCGGATTTGGAAGGGGGTTTGAATAAATCAGCTAGGGTATCCTCTCGTTCAACCATTAAACACACAATCCACACAATCAACTCTCAAAAACTACGATAATCTTCTTTTTCTCAATTAATTCACCACACACAAAGAAAATCCCCAAAAATATGGAACTATAATGCTGAAAAATCACAGGATTGAGGTTGAAGAAGAACTTACCCAAAAAACCTAGGGTTTCTCAGAACTTGTAGCACATAGCATCAAAACGGGACAAACCAGGTGCAAAACGTCACCCTTGCAAAACTAATGCAATGTGAACAATGGCAATGTAATTGGAACTGGAACCAGAAAGATGGAGAAGGAAGAAAGAAATGGGAAATCGGGCAAAGGAAGAACAGAATTCTCAGTGCAAGGTGTTGACTGGATGGAATAACCTGTCGATAGGTTTAAAAACAACTAAAACATGATTTTGATAGGTTGAAAGGAGGGTTTTGATAGGTTTAATCAACCTGTTGAATAGTTAAAAGCACACGGATTGACAAGTCTGTCAGGTTAAAGGTTTCGAGAGGTTTATCAAACCTCTCGACAGGTAATAAGCTTCAGAAAATTCAATTCGATAGGTACACAGGCTTCAAAATTTGCAAGTCGAGCGATTCATCTAACCTCTCGATAGGTTTAAAATTCTCAGTAATTAAAGTAGTGAGAGGTTTCTCAACCTCTTGACAAGCATCAGAACTTGTTGAAAATACAGCCAACACCTTCAGTACTTATCAACTTCCTCTCTCAACTTCTCGATAGGTACACAGATCCTGTCAAATTTCACATGAACACTTTTAGTACTTGTAGAAATTCTCCTCACACCTCTCGACAGGTCTCAGTACCTGTCAAAATTCACAATGAGAACCTTCAGTACTTGTCAAAATTCTCCTAACACCTCTCGACAGGTTGTTTTGCAATCCAACATTGTTTCTCATCAGTACACTTGTCTCCATTCTACCCAAACTCATCAATCCTCCTATGTTCCCATTTATTTCTCATGCATTGGAGACCTTCCTCCTTCCTACCCATATCACAGCTTACTCATTATTCTAAATGAAAAACTAAGCAAAATTGATAACATATTTACAATGCCAGATAGAATTGAAAACAGTAACAACAATAGAACTAACAGTTATGATACATAATGTACAATGTTGAAAATCAGTCACACTTTGGAGGTTATTGAAGGTGAATGGTCACCATAGGCTCTACTACATTTTCAACATAAATTTTAAGCCTTTGACCATTGACTTTCATGATCCTACCATCCTTTGGATCCATGATTTCAATAGCTCTAGATGAGGATACATGTATTATAATGTAAGGTCCCTCCCATCTAGATCTCAACTTGCCTGGGAAAAATTTTAATTTTGAATTAAATAGCCATACCTTATTGCCTGTAGCAAACTCCTTTCTCAGTAAATGCTTATCATAAAAAGCTTTGGCCTTTTCTTTGTAGATCCTTGCATTGGACTAGGCATCCAATCTCAACTCTTCAGTTCTGACAGCTGTAGCCTCCTATGCATACCAACAACAGTTAGATCAACATTCAATGACTTAATAACCCAACAGGCTTTATTTTCTAACTCTACTGGTAAATGGCATGCCTTGCCATACACCAACCTAAAGGAAGACATCCCTATTGGGGTCTTATAAGCAGTTTCTATAAGCACAAAGAGCATCAGTCAGCTTCAGGGACCAATCCTTCCTATCTCCTCTCACAGTTTTCTCTAGAATGTGTTTGATCTCTCTATTAGAAATTTCCACCTACCCACTGGTCTGTGGGTGGTATGGGGTGGCAACTCTGTGTGTCACAGAGTACTTTCTAAGAAAATTCTCAAAATGTCTATTGCAGAAATGGCTTCCCCTATCACTAATGATAGCTCTGGGGGTACCAAACCTAGAGAAAATATTGTCTTTCAAGAAATTGATGAGATGACAACTATGTGATCATTGGTTCTTCTGGCCATGGCTTCAACCCACTTGGACACATAGTCCACAACTACAAGAATAAAATTGTATCCATAAGAAGGAGGGAAAGGACCCATGAAGTCAATCCCCCAAATGCCAAACAATTCAACAACAAGTATGGGTTGTAAAGGCATAGAATTTCCTTTTGAAATACTTCCCATTTTCTGGCATCTTTCACAAGCATTGTAATGCTACCATGCATCTTTGAAGATAGTGGGCTAATAAAATCTACTTTAAAGTAGTTTTGCAGCAGTCTTGTTTCCACTGAAATGGCCTCCACAAGCTTGTTCATGACACATGGTTAGTATGTTGTGGAATTCATTCTCAGGTACACACCTTCTCACAACTTTTTCTGCACAGTGCTTGAAATGGTATGGATCCTCCCACATGTAATATCTGATCTGAGAGAAGAAAAAATCCTTATCCATTTTGTTCCAATGTGGGGGAATCCTACCCACTGCAATTAATTTACTATGTTTGCAAACCAAGGTGCACTCATGCTGACAGTAAATAGCAGTTCATCTGGAAATGAGTCATTGACATGTAGCCTATCAAAGTCAGCAACTAGGATCCTGGATAGGTGGTTTGCAACCACATTTTCAACTCCTTTTTTATCTTTAATCTTAAGATCAAACTCTTGTAATAAGAGGATCCATCTGATTAATCTTGGCTTAACATCCCTTTTAGATAAAAGGTATTTCAGGGCTGAATGCTCATTGAACACCACAATCCTAGATCCTAACACATAAGACCTGAATTTTTCCAAAGCATAGACAATGTCTAATAGTTCCTTCTTAGTTGTGGTGTAGTTTAACTGAGCATCAATCATTGTCTTGCTCTCACAAGCAATCACACAAGGTAACATGTCCTTTGTTTGCCCCAAAATTATACCAATGCCAAAATTGAATGCATCACACATCTGCTCAAATGGCAAAGAATAATTAGGAGCTTCTACGACAGGTGCAGAGGTCAAACACCCTTTCAAAAACTTAAAAGCAGTGAGACATTCATCATTGAATACAAAAGGAACCTCTTGGCACAACAGGTGACAAAGAGGTTTTGAGATTTTGCTGAAATCTTTTGTGAATCTCCTATAAAAACCAGCATGCCCCAAAAAAGATCTGACCTGTTGGACAATTTTAGGTGGAGGTAGATGTGTAATCAAATCAATTTTAGCCTTGCCTACCTCTATGCCTTTGTGGGAAACAACATGGCCAAGGAAAATGACTTGATTGACCATAAAGTGACTCTTTTCCCAACTCAAAACTAAGTTGGTCTCTTCACATCTCTGTAGCACTAGGCTGAGGTGATGTAGGCACTGGCTAAAACTGTCCCCAAAGATAGAAAAATCATCCATAAATATCTTTAAAAATTGATCAGTCATATCCGAGAAGATGGCATACATACACCTTTGGAAAGTTACAGGGGCATTGCACAATCCAAATGGCATCCTTCTATAAGCAAAGGTGCCAAATAGACATGTGAAAGTTATTTTTTCCTGATCTTGTGGATACACAGGAATCTGGTTATACCCAGAGTATCCATCAAGAAAATAATAAAAAGCTTTGTCTGCCAACTTATCTAAAATCTGGTCTATGAAGGGCAAAGGAAAATGATCTTTTCTAGTTTTTAAATTGAGCTTTTGATAATCAATGCACATCCTCCAACCAGTGGTTTCCCTGGGTGGAATTAGCTCACCAAAATTTGATTCAACCACAGTGATTTTAGATTTCTTAGGTACCAGCTGAGTAGGTGCCACCCATTCAGAATCTGAAATGGGATAGATGACTCCTGCATCTAATAATTTAACCACCTCCTTCATCACTACTTCTTGCATGTGGGGGTTAACTTTCTCTGCATCTCTCTAGAGGATTTAGAATCCTCTTCCAGGTGAATCTTATGCATACAAATAGCAGGACTGATTCCTCCAAGAAAAAAAATAGTCGAACCTATTGCTCTCTTATGCCTTTTCAACAAACACAACAGCTCTTCTTCTTGCTCATCAGTGAGGGAAGAAGAAATTATCACAGGCAACTTCTGATTTGCTCCCAAAAATGCATATTTCAAAGACTTGGGCAGCTATTTTAATTCTACATCAGGGGGACTTATGAGTTAAGGCAGCAAAGGTGCTTTAGAAGGTGGTGGAAGAGGCAATACAGCTGGTTTCCAAGAAAGATACCTTGCTGCTGGCCCCACTTCAGAATTTAAGGCTTTCAGCTCTTGAATCACAGGTGTGGGAGCCTTTTTTCCACAATTTCATTCTAAATATTTTCAAAAACATCACATATGTCATCAGAATGCAGCAGCTTGGGTAAAGTTTCTTCCACAAACTCATCCAATACATCAATCATAAACAGTCCTCACTATCCAAGTGAGGCTGACTTGCTGCATTGTAGACATTTAATTTCACTTTCATTTTTTCAAAGGTTACCTCCATTACACATGATCTACATTGTATACAAGCATTGCTAGTGGCCAAGAAAGGTTTGCCCAAAATTACAGGAATTGAAGTAGTGCACTTGCTTGGTTCCATGTCAAGAACCATAAAATCTGCTGGATAGAAAAACTTGTCTACCCCAACTAACACATCTTCTTTCATTCCCACCGGCCCCCTTTCAGATCTGTCAGCCAGCTGTAAAAGTACATGTGTGGGCTTCAATTCTCCCAAACCTAACTTCTCATAAACTGAATATGAAAGTAGGTTTACACTGGCCCTCAGATCTAACAAGGCTTTTTCAATTGTGTGATCCCCAATGATACAAGGGATTGTGGGAACTCTAGGTCTTGGAGCTTTGTTGGGGTTGTAATAGACAACACTTGGTTCACTTTCTCAGTACAAAAGACCTTCTTAGATAGGTGTATCCTAGATTGTCTTTTGTGTGTGCATAAATCTTTTAAAAACTTTGTATAGGTTGGCACTTGCTTGATTGCATCAAGTAAAGGTAAGTTGATCTTCACTTGTTTAAATATTTCCATCATTTCCTCAACTTTAGCATCCCCCTTGTCAAAAGGAGAAGGTGCTTGAAGTACATTGGGAAATGGGAAATGAGGGACTGATCTCCCATTTTCTGCCTTAGCAATCTCATCAATTTTTTCCTTATTTTTGTTTTTATTTTTCTGTTGGGATTCATCAACACCCCCCTTATTTCTCATATGGTGCTCTTGCTGCATATCATCATAGGCTGTACTCTCATTTTCTGTACTCTTATCAGGCTCACCACCAACCTTGTTATCAACTAGCCTTCCACTTCTCAAAGTGGTGACAGATTTAGCTTCTTCATGAGATGAGGAAGTCCCACCCACCATATACTACCCTTTTAAGTTGTTCATAGGCTGACTAGGCAGTCTTCCCTCTTCTCTCCTAGTCAAAGTATTGAATAACTGACCAAGGTGGTTCTCTATCTTCTTAATACTTTGGCTATGGGAGTTAACTGTTTGAGACAAAGAGTCCAAATTCTGCAATAAAACCAAAACCTGCTCTTCAATTGTGAGGGATCTAGAGGGTGCTGGGGCTGGTGCACTTTGATGCACAGGCTGTGCCATTGGTTGGGCCATAGGTTGCTCGTATTGGGGCGTTGGAAAGTAATTCTGCTGGTAGGACTGAGAATTTTTATAGGGCATTGGCTACTGTTGTTGCTGCTGCTACTGATTTTGGAAGTTATCTTATCTCTACCTCAAGTTGGGGTGGTTTCTCCAAAAATAACCAGCAGCTGGCTGCTATCCAAAGGATTGAGCAGCATTAACATGTTCTATAACTAGATCTAAAAATTGTGCAGCAGAGGGACATTCTTCAAGGGAGTGAGTGGGAGACTGACATATCAGACATGCCTCTTCCACTTTGGCAGCCATTGGGGACTGCATTGCTCCCATGAGCTTATCAAATTTCTGAGTCAGGCTATCTACCTTTCTCTCCAAATCATTATAACCATTGACCTCAAATTTTTCCTCTTGTAGTGTTCTCTCTCACCAATCTAACAGTAGTCTCAATGTCCCTTGATAGAGTCTCCCTTTGCATGAAATTTTCACTAATTATATTAAACAATTCTAAGGCCTCATCAACTATCTTGTGGAGGTAAGTGCCCCCACATGAGGCATCCACCATGTCCTTGCACTTGGGATCAATTCCTTGGTAGAAACTTTGAACAAGTTGCCATTCAGGAATTTGGTGATGGGGGCATTATTTCAAGAGCTCCTTAAATCTTTCCCATGCTTGGTGAAAGTCTTCAGTTGGGAACTGAGCAAAGGAAATTATGCTCTTCCTCAACTGACTTGTTTTGGACATGGGAAAAAATTTGGCCAGAAATTGACATTAAAGGTCAATCCAAGACTGTTTACTATTGGTTGGGAGCATAGAAAGCTAAGTTCTTGCTCTATTCTTTAGTGAAAAAGGAAAGAGCCTTAACCTGATTGCTTCCTCCCCTAAACCAGCAATATTGAAGGTAGTGCACAAGTGTAGAAATTCATCAATGTGCTTATATGGTCTTCCTTACTCAATCCATAATATGAGGGCATCATCTGTATGATGGAAGATTTAATCTCATAGTTCCCTTGGACAGCAAGAAATTGAATGTAGAAGGGAGAGTTGTATACACTTGGTGCATTGAATTCCTTCAATGTCCTTGGTTGCTCACCCATTGCAGAAATCTCACAATTAACCACAGGTGTGTAGGGACTGCCTAGGTCTGAGAAGCCTCTCAACTTCAAGATCTAAAGGTACAATCTCAGGATTGAGAGATCCTCTACCAAGCACACCCACAATAAAAAAAAAGTACAACACACAAAATTACAGCACAAATTTCATAAAAAAATTAGAAAAACAAACAACTATTGCTACAGATCTAAAAATTTATAGATCAAAAAATATAAAAGAGTTAGAAAATGCCAACTCAAGCACAGCTTGCTCCTCCAATTAGCACAATGCTCCTCTCAAAACTACAGATCCAGATTTACAACACAAAATTAACCTATAAAAAATTACAGTAGCAATTAGTCAAACACAAAACAAACAATTATAAATCTAAAATCTAAAATAAGAAAAACTTAGATCTATCAATTCTAAAAACACAGATCCCCAGCAGCAACACCAAAAACTTGTTGTATTGCCTATCTTGTGATTATTAAGAGGTTTAAAACAACAAACTAGAGGAAAAATCACAGTAAAATAGAACCAAGGTAAGGCAACACAACAAGTTTTGTGCGCTACCGAGGATAGTGTTTTAAAGTGAATCTAAATTTTCTTATTTTAATATAATTATAATCTATGTTTGACCAACTTGTATTTTATAGTTTAATGCAATCTGAATGCAGGAAAGAAGGCGTTTTAAGGGTTACTCTACTTACAGACTACTGAAATTTTAATGCAAAATAATCTATTTGTTTTGCAATTATTTGATGAAATATGATTAAACCAAAAGGTGGTAGTAGCGATTTATGTATATGTTTGGTCTCTCACTAATGTTGGTTGAGAAAGGCAATGGCATTGAACAACAATGGTATCGCTTCTGAAAACTTGATGCAGGTATATCTAATGAATTAGTGAAAATTAGAAGATAATCCTAAGGCTATGATGCTCTCTCCAATGGTCACAGATCATACAAGAAGGAAAAATCTTAAGATCTTGAAAAATGGTAAGTATTAGTATGTTGGATGCAGGCTCAAGCTCACCCGATATCTAATCTGTTGCAAATGACAATCAACAAAGATGAAATTAACTCTAATCCACAATTTACTAATTCAATACAATGTTCAACAGATTGCTCATATAAATGCTCATTGCAGCTTAATTCTACAATGCCTTGAACCTCTCAATTTAGCTCTCAACCTCCATATACAACTCTGTGAAATGTTTACCATCCATGGTTGGTCTAAAGAATGAATGGAAAGAAGAGGAATGTGAATTCGAAGCTTCATCTATAGAATTTAGGCTCTTTATCTTAAATGCTTCCCTCATAGCCCAAGTATTGAATGAGAGCTCAGAACATTGACTATCGATACGACTAAGAGAAGAGGCTGGTACAAACAATCGACTAGGCGATTATGGTGGGTGAGTTCCTCATCACATAATGAGTTAATCATCACCACTTTGAAGTGAAAATAGTTGATAACAAGGTTGGATGTGAGCTGAGTGTAGAAAATAATAAGATTGATGATTATGGCCCTAATTCAGAAATAACATGTTGATAAACTCTAATAGAAAATGAAATAAAATAAGGAAAAGCGATGAGTTGTTATGGCGACAAATGGAAGACCTTCTCGACAAGATTTCCCAATGCACTTCAAGCACCTTCTCCTTTTGATAAGGAGAATGCTAAAGTTGAGGAAATGATAAAAATATTTAAACAAGTAAAGATTAATTTACCTTTACTTGATGCAATCAAGCAACTGCCAGCCTATGCCAAGTTTTTAAAAGATTTGTATACGCACAAAAGACAATCTAGGATACACCCATCCAAGAAGGTCTTTTGTCTTGAAGAAGTGAACCAAGTGTTGTTGCTTCTATTACAACCAATAGATGTCTAAGACCTAGGATCCCTGCATCCGTATCATTAGGGATCACACCATTGAAATAGCCTTGTTAGATCTGGGGGCCGGTGTGAATCTAGTTCCATATTTAGTTTATTAGAAGTTAGGTTTGGAAGAATTGAAGCCTACACATGTGGTATTACAACTGGTTGACAGATTTGAAAGGAGGCTAGTGGAAATGATAGAAGATATGTTAGTTGGAGTTGACAAGTTTTCTATCGATCAGCAGTTCAGTTCTTGACATGGAACAACAATATTTCCTCCATTTGTAATTTTGGGGCCTTTCTTGTCATCTGTGTAAATGCTTGTTTACAATATAGATCAGGTGTAATGGAGGTATCCTTTGGCAATATGAAAGTAAAATTGAATGTTTATAATACAGCAAGTCAGCCTCACTTGGATAGTGAGGATTGTTTTGTAATTGATGTGTTGGATGAGCTTATGAAAGAAACTTTACCTAAGCTGCTGCATTGTGATGATATGTGTGATACTTTTGAAAATATTTGGAATGAAATTGTGGAAGAAAAATTTACACTGTGATTAAAGTGAAAACCTTAAATTAGTGAGTAGGGCCAACAAGGCAAGGTATCACTTGAAACAAAACATGTGCCTCTTTCACCACCTTCTAAGGCACCCTTATTGCCTTCACTCATAAGTCCACCTTATGTGGAATTAAAACAGCTACCCAAGTCTTTGAAATATGTATTTTTGGGAGCAAATCAAAAGTTGTATGTGATAATTTATTCTTCCCTCACTGATGAGTAAGAAGAAGAGTTATTGTGTGTTTTGAAAAGGCATAAGAGAGCAATAGGTTGGACTATTATTGATCTTGGAGGAATCAGTCTTGCTTTTTATATGCATAAGATCCACCTAGAAGAGGGTTCCAAACCCTCTAGAGAGATTTAGAGAAAGTTAAACCCTCACATGCAAGAAGTAGTGATGAAGGAGGTGGTTAAATTGTTAGATGCAGGAGTCATCTATCCCATTTCAGATTTTGAATGGGTGGCACCTACTCAGGTGGTACCTAAGAAATATGGAATCACTGTGGTTAAATCAGATTCTATTGAGCTAATTCTAATTAGGGAAACCATTGGTTTGAGGGTGTGCATTGATTATTCAGGTAGACCATGCTAAAATTGATTTGATTGCATATTTTCCCCCACCTAAAATTGTTAAATAGGTTAGATCATTTTTGGGGCATGCTGGTTTATATAGGAGATTCATCAAATATTTCAGCAAAATCTCAAAACCTCTTTGTCACCTGCTGTATCAAGAGCTTCCTTTTGTATTCAATGATGAATGTCTCACAACTTTTGAGTTTTTGAAAGAATGTTTGACCTCTGCACCTGCTCTATAAGCTCTTGATTATTCTTTGCCATTTGAGCTGATGTGTGATGTATCAGATTTTGCTATTGGTGTAATTTCGGGGGAAAGAAAGGATAAGTTACCTTGTGTGATTGCTTATGTAAGCAAGACAATGATTGATGCTCAGTTAAACTATACCACAACTGAGAAGGAACTATTAGCCATTGTCTATGCTTTAGAAAAATTCAGGTCTTATGTGTTAGGATATAGGATTTTGGTGTTCATAGACCATTCAGCCCTGAAATACCTTTTGTCTAAAAAGGATGCCAAACCAAGATTAATCAGATGGATCCTCCTGTTACAAGAGTTTGATATTAAAATCAAAGATTAAAAAGGGGTTAAAAATGTGGTTGCAGACCACCTATCTAGGATCCTAGCTGCTGAGTTTGATAGGGTGCCTGTCAATGACTTATTTTTAGATGAGCAACTGTTTGCTGTCAGCATGAGTGCACCTTGGTTTGCAAATATAGTTGGCAGTGGGTAGGATTCCCTCACATTGGAACAAAATGGATAAGAATCTGTTCTTCTCTCATATCAGATATGACATGTGAGAGGATCCATACCTTTTCAAGCATTGTGCAGACCAAGTTGTGAGAAGGTGTGTACCTGAGAGTGAATTCCACAGCACACTAACAATGTGTCATGAACAGACTTGTGGAGGCCATTTCAGTGAAAACAAGATCGCTGCAAAAGTACTTCAAAGTGAGTTCTATTGGCCTACTTTATTCAAAGATGCATGGAAACATTGTAAAGCTTTTGAAAGATGCTAGAAAATGGGAAGTATTTCAAAAAGAAATTTCATGCCTTTATAGCCCATACTTGTTGTTGAATTGTTTGACATTTGGGGGATTGACTTCATGGGTCCTTTCCCTCTTTCTTAGGGATATAATTTTATTCTTGTGATTGTGGACTATGTGTCCAAGTGAGTTGAAGCCATAGCCACAAGAACCAATAATCACAGAGTTGTCATCAATTTCTTGAAAAATAATATTTTCTCTAGGTTTGGTACCCCTAGAGCTATCATTAGTGACGGGGGAAGCCATTTCTGGAATAGACAATTTAAAAATCTACTTAGAAAATACTCTGTGACACATAGAGTTGTCACCCCATACCACCCAGAGACTAGTGGGCAGGTGAAAATTTCTAATAGAGAGGTCACACACATTTTAGAGAAACGTGTGAGAGCAGATAGGAAGGATTGGTCCCTGAAGTTGACTGATGCTCTTTGGGCTTATAGAATTGCCTATAAGACCCCAATAGGGATGTCTCCCTTTAGGTTGGTGTATGGCAAGGCATGCCATTTACCAATGGAGTTAGAACATAAAGCCTATTGGGCTATTAAGTCATTGAATGTTGATTTAACTGCTGTTGGCATGCACAGGAGGTTGCAGCTGTCAGAACATGAAGAGTTGATATTGGAAGCCTACTCCAGCAAAATCTACAAAGAAAAAGCCAAAGCTTTTTATGATAAGTATTTTCTGAGAAAGGAGTTTGCCGTAGGCAATAAGGTATGGCTGTTTAATTCAAAATTAAAATTTTTCCCAGGCAAGTTGAAATCTAGATGGGAGGGACCTTCCATTGTAATGCATGTATCCCCATCTGGAGCTATTGAAATCATGGATCCAAAAGATGGTAGGATCATGAAAGTCAATGGTCAAAGGCTCAAAATTTGTGTTGAAAATGTAGTAGAGCCTGTGGTGACCATTCACCTTCAAGAACCTCTAAAGTGTGGCTGATTTTCAACATTGTACATTATGTATCATTACTGTCAGTTCTATTGTTGTTGTTGTTTACAAATCTATCTGGCATTATAAATATATTGCCAATTTTATTTAGTTTTTCATTTAGAATAATGAGTAAGCTGTGATAAGGGTAGGAAGGTCTCCAATGCATGAGAAATAAATGGGAACATAGCAAGATTGGTGAGTTTGGGTTGAATGGAGACAAGTGTACTGATGAGAAACAAAGTTCGATTGTAAAACAACCTGTCGAGAGGTGTTGGGAGAATTTCGATAGGTAGCGAAGGTTCTCATTGTGAATTTCGATAGGTACTAAGACCTGTCGAGAGGTGTGAGGAAAATTTTGATAAGTACTAAAAGTGTTCATGTGAAATTCGATAGGATCTGTGTACCTATCGAGAAGTTGAGAGAGGAAGTCGATATGTACTGAAGGTGTTGGCTGTATTTTTGACAGGTTCTGATGCTTGTCGAGAGGTTGAGAAACCTCTCGCTACTTTAATTCCTAAGAATTTTAAACCTGTCGAGAGGTTGGATGAACCTCTCGACTTGCAAATTTTGAAGCCTATGTACCTATCAATAGGATGTATGAACCTATCAAATTGAATTTTCTAAAGCTTGTTACCTGTTGAGAGGTTTGATAAACCTATCGAAACCTTCAGCCTGATAGACCTGTCAATCCGTGTGCTTTTAATTGTTCGATAGGTTGATTCAACCTGTCGAAACCCTCTTTTGAACCTATCAAAATTGTGTTTTAGTTGTTTTTAAACCTATCGACAGGTTATTCCATCCATTCGACACCTTGCACTGAGAGTTCTGTTCTTCCTGTGCTCGATTTCCCATTTCTTTCTTCCTTCTCTAACTTCGTGGTTCTAGTTTCAATTACCTTGCCATTGTTTCAATTGCATTAGTTCTGCAAGGGCGACATTTTGCACCTAGTTTGTCCCATTTTGATGTTGTGTGCTGCAAGTTCTTAGAAACGCTAGGTTTTTTGGGTAAGTTCTTCCTCAACCTCAATCCTATGATTTTTCAACATTATAGTTCTAAATTTTTGGGGATTTTCTTTGTGTGTGGTGAATTAATTGAGAAAAAGAAGATTGTCGTGGTTTTTGAGTGTTGATTGTGTGGATTGTGTGTTTAATGCCTGAACGAGAGGATACCCTGGATGATTTATTCAAGCCCCCTTCCAAATCTGCCCCAAAAGCAACTAGGAAATCTAGTAAGTTAGCTTCTCAGCCCAAAGATGCCCCACCTGCAAAAAGGAAACTCATTATGGAAAAACCCAAGAAAGCTCAGAAAGTCAAGAAAGCTAAAATGACTGAAGAGATTATTGAGGATATCCCTGTGCTTGAACCTAACCCTGAGGCCGAAACTGAGATACGTGTGAATCTGACAACTCCCAATGAGTTTGTGGATGCCTTAGGTATGATTCCATAGACAATCTTTGACCTGCCTTATTTTTATAAGGTAGAGGAGTGCAAGGAGACCTTAGACTACTTGGTAAAGGCATCCCTGACACCTCTATTGACCCATTACAAGAAAAGGTCTACCCAAGACTAGTCACGTTATGGTATCAGAACATCAGAAAAAAGATGAAGCCAGGGTCAACTGACCCTGTGCTTGTGGTTTTGGTTGACAATTGGGAGGTAGTTGTAGACTACAATGATATTGGATTGGTGCTAGGGGTCCCATCAATATATGACTCAACTTATGGCCTAGGAGCACCTGATAATGTGTCCATTCGAGTAATGGCCAGACATTTAACTCAAGGCATAGTAGGATCTGGGGAGTCTTTAATGACAAGAGATCTAGACCCTAGCCTATTTTTCATTGACACAATATTAAGGAAAAATGTCTATGTCAGTGGACATCAGCAGGAGAGGAGAACCCCAATAGTGGATGCCCTTTACTTCTTCTCCAATGGCCAATTCGTTAATGCCCCTCAATTGATATTTGAGACCATGGTGGATGTGAATGACAAGATAAACAAGGGACAGATGTTACCAAGGTTACCCTACAGTAGACTCATTACTACTCTGCTAAGGCAAGAGAAATATGTGATAAAGAAGGATGAGCCTACTGAGGGTCTGAGTTCAAAAGAGTTTGGGAGAAGAGCTTGGTCCACAAGCATGACCTTGATTGGGAAGAGCAAGAAGAAGCCAGTGGAGAGTCCTAAAAAAGGAAACATCTTAGGTGACCAGCTCAGTAGCTGCACCTGGGATCGCTATAGCCCCAACAGCCAGCTCAGAGCCTCTGCCTACCTCTGCCTACCTCTGCCTACCTCTGCCGCTACTAGCTCTGTCCTCCACTTGTGACCTCTACATCCATAGCACTCCCTTCTATTACTGTGACCTTGCCCATTGTTAGTTCTGCTGTTGTCAGCATCCCCATTCCATCACCTTCCATACCATCAATTTCTGTCCCCATACCTTCCAACAACTCAGCCATCCCTTCTACCATCACCACAATCATCCCTGTGTCAGCTCCTCCCACCACAGATCTAATTTTTACCTTACCTTCACTTCCCATCACAACCACCTACCAGAAAAAATCAAAGCAAGCCACAACCCCTCCAGCTAGCCCATCCATTCCATCTTTAGAACCCTTAAGCCTTGAACTAGTAGTTCCATCTACATCAGCTGACCCAGTCACCTCCTCTCCATTATCCATATCTTTTAAGACTGACCCCACTACTTCCATGTCACCTCTCCATACCCATGAGCTAGAACACTACACCACTGAGGGGTATTCATCCTTAATAGATTCCATTGTGGAAGATATTGGGCATGAGTACTCCCCTTTACCTGACTCTCCACAACCTACCACATTCCAGCATGTATCTACACCCCCATTCCAGCCTATTCCATCCACTCCACCTGTTACCCAAGCACAGATCTTACCTAATTCTATTGCTCAAATCCTTTCCCTTCTCACATCCATCCAAGCCTAGCTGCAGACCAATACAGGCAACCAGTTTGTCATGGCCACTTGCCTTCATGCCATTCAGGCCAACGTAACCCCAGCTACCTTAACCACCCAACCTCTTACCACTCTTGTCCTTTCCCCTACTCTTCCATCTATTCATGTATCCCCACCACTTCCTCTCCCTCAGTCCTCTCCTGCAGTGGTCACCATCATTGCTGATACTCAGCTGGATTTGATGGCTGAGGAGTTACTCCCTACCACACCTGCTTCTCCTCAGCTGTCCCCTATAGTAGTGGCTACCACTGCTGAGGTGGAAGACCCACTCCCACTGACACCTGTAGTACTTACTTCGAATGCTGCTACTCAGACTGACTTTGAGGAAGCAGATTTGTTCATCCTTGCTGCAACCCAAACTGACCCCGTGGAAGAGGATGTACCCATAGACCTTGAGGAGGAGCTGACACCCACTCCCTTACCTTCCCTTTCTATTCCATCTTCCTCATTCATGTCATACCATCTTTTTGCTAACCCCAATGAGAGGGCCATGGTCCCTACTTCTTCAAACCCTGTGCCCCCATTTTCCACCCTTCACAGAGCAATGGATGAAAATCCCTACATCATGAGGGATGCCATTAAAGGGATAGCCGAGCTTAACACTAGGGTGAAGCTGCCATTGGTGGCTGAGATTGACCAGCAGAACCTGGATCATAGAGTGGAGAAGCTTCATTGGGAACAATTGTGCAGGCATGCCCTCAGTTTATATGAAGAGGAGAAGCAAAAGGCTGAGATGCTAGTCAAGCTGGTAAGCACCCTGCAGTCAACCTTAGTAGGCCAAAAACCACCCTCAACAGCTGGGGTGTCCATAAATGAGCTCACCATGCCCCAAGGCACCACCAAGCCTCAAAAGCCATCTGCCAAAAGGACAAAGGAGGGTGTTGCCAACACTGAGAAACTGAAGAGGAAGGAGAATTTGAAGGAGTATGAAAAAATTATTGAGAAACATGGATGGGAGCCAATGACCTTATCAAGCTCAGATTCAAATAGTGATTAGGATGTGGTGTAGAATGTATTTAGGAATTTGTAGTTAGTTTGAATTTCTGTGCTGTATATACTTTTTGTTAACTGTAGAATTTGATGTGTCTTTTGTACTTCATCAAGAAATTTTTGTCAAAATTAGAATATAGTGAACCATTAAAGAGAGAAAAAAGTAAGAACATGCCTTGAGAGTCCTAAGGGAGACCATACCCAGTGAGAAGTGGGCCTGTAAAGGAATTTGTTTTGAAGAGTGTTTTGGCAAAAAAATTTATGCTCTAAGGAATCTTTGAATTTAATTCTTTTTCACTAGAAGTTATGCACTCCAAATTGAAACAGCTTGACAATACTCATGACATTAAAGACATGATGTAAGGCCATCCTTTGGACAGTTTGAGCTAAAAAAATCCCTACCCTTTGAACTGCCTTTGTATACACCATTTGCGTATGAAAATTCCATTCTTCTTTGACAAAAACTAAAATATTATTTTTCCTGAACCTCTTGACTTGTTTCAGTTCACCCTCAATCTAAGAATTCAGGAAGTGGAGGGAGAAGTGAGGTTAGAGTAGCAAGGTCTTATATTTGGTGGAAGGAAAAGGGAGAAAATCTAAGAAAAACAGTGTTCAGTTGTGGAGTTGTGGCATTCCAACCCATAAAAAAAAAAATTTGAGAACAATATAAAAGAAAAGCATACAAAAAAAAGAAAAAGAAAAAAGAAATACAAAATAAAAGAGAGAAAAAGAAAGAAAAGTCACTTCATTAGAAATTTTGGAAAAAGAAGATGAGAAGATAGCCACTTCATCTGAAAAATATCAAAGAAAGATGAAGATGTGCTGAGATGAAGAAGGTGTGTATGTCACCTCCTTACATTACTGATTTCTCAATTTTGAAACCCTCTTTACCCTTTTATTCTTTCTAAACCTCACCCCTAAGCCACATTACAACCCAATAAAAAAACCTTGCTAATCTGAAGTTGATTGAGCTGTCATGTGGAGATAAGGAGCCGTGTACTCTATGGTAAAGAGAGTTAGAAGATTTCATGAACTAAAGTGCTGCCTATGCTCATGCTTGTAGTCCTATTTGCGGGCTGTAACTGATCTTGAGCTATGTGAAATGATACACCTTTGAAATCATTTGTGAGAGTATGCATGTGAGATAATTGGGTCTAAAATTGGACTTAGTTAAGCATTGTTCGAACCTAAGTCTCAAATTCATGGTGAAGTACATACTGTTTTGCACATATCATTCCCTTGATGATTTCAGATTGGTTATGTTGAGTTTGAAAAAGGATTTAGGTATTAAATTGGTTTACAATTACTATTTTGAAACTTCTGAATTCAAAAGGGTAAGGTATGGAATAAAGCTGAATTTGTTGGGATTTAACTTGTAACTGCTTGCACTTGATTTAATTATGTTCATATGGAAGTTTGTAGGTAACTTCATTGAAAACCCTCAGGAGACTTCACTCCTCCACTAGGGATCACCTAGGGGTTTAAAAGGGTTGATGCATATGCTAAATGCATCTGTGCTCCCTACAAAAGTGGCATTTTCTAGTTTCAATAATTGTTTTTAATTTCTCCTTTGCTCAGGGACTAGCAAAGCGTAGGTTTGGGGGTGTGTTAATCAATGAAAAATATCATTTTACACCTCCTAACCTGACCTTTGATGGACCTTTGAGTTGACTAATAATATGTCTTAAGTGCGTTTTGTAGTTAGCAATAAATTGCAGTCAACGTGTAGAAATCCATCTAAAAATGCTAAGAAGAGACCTCTGCTCCAACATGTGCACATACAGCTTAGGCAATCAGCCATCAAGCAAATTCACAAAGCCTCAAAATTCTATGGCAATGTCATGTGTCCAACTGTGTACACATGGGAGCAAACCAACAGCTACATTTGATGAAGATTGAACCCCTCAAAGGCTACTGAGTGCTAGACAAATGAAGGACAACACCCTAAGCTATTTGTTAGCTGTGTAAGCAAAGAACAGAAGCTGTCGAGAGGTTATTTCAACCTCGAGAGGTCTGGATGCTGAATGAAAGCTATTGAAAGGTTAAAGGAACTTGTCGAGAGGGGTGAAATCAACCTATCGAGAGGTGTTGAGGTGAAGAAGTCAACATATCAAGAGGATGGATGTAGTATTTGAAGCCCTCGAGAGGTTCCCAAAACCTATTAAGAACTTAAAACTGAGGAAAGCAACTTATCGAGAGGACCTGAAGCTGTATTTCAACTTGTTGAGAGGATCTGCTAATGAGAAATGAAGTTGTCGAGAGGTTTACAGAACCTGTCGAATGGTATAAACTTTAGCAAAAGAACCTGTCGATTAGTGCAAATCATCCTATCGAGAGGTCACCTGGAGCTGTATTAGATACCAAGAGGTTGACTCATCCTGTCGAGCAGTCAAAAGAACCTGTCGAAGGCTAAATTGAACCTGTCGAATGGAGCACAAATGAGACTCAGAACCTGTCGAGAGGTTCCCTGAACCTCTTGAAGCACGATTTGGGAACTTTTCAGTTCCAATTGAGAATGAATATTCACTTCAGTGCACTATGCACACATCTCGAGGCATGTTAGCAACCCTTGAGGACATTTTTAGAATAAAATTGCACACGAATGAGAAGTCCTCTAACCACCTCACATGTACTTGTCCAGTTTGAACCAGTTGGTGGAGGGATTCTAGATGTAAAATTAGCCACATCAACAGTTTAGAATAACAGAATTATTCCCTTGAGCTCTAATTGGTTGAAATAGATCTGAGGACAGAGGGGAAGACTATAAATGGAAGAGAAACTTAACAAAAGAACCATCCAAAAATTGAGAGAGAGCAGAGACCAAATTTGAATTCCCTTTTCCCTAAAAAATTTCATCCTTTTTCCTTCTTCCCCATTCTCTCTTTAGTCCAACCATGATTGGCTAAACACTTATAGTAGTTAGGGTGAGGTAAAGTTGGAAATTGAGGGTTTGAGAGCTCTGTAAGAGGATTAGATGTTGCACAGATTGTAGATCTGAGAACTCAGTACTGTACATTGTATTGAATCAGTAAATTATTGATTGGAAAGTTAATTTGAATATATAGATCTCTTAATTGCCATTTGATTTCCCTAGATTTAATATCCCTATGTATGTCTGAGCTTGTAGCCTTGCATCCACAACATCTGCAATGATTTAATTATTCTAATTAAACCCTTGAATTGGAGGAAATCCCTAGGATGATCTATGACCATTAAAGTGGACAGATCATAGCCTTAAGAAAAATCCAATTCTCTGGTGTAGAATAGATTTTTCTACCTTGCATCTATGCTTGTAGCCAGATGAAGGATAGTTGTAAATCAATCTCTTGCATTGCCTTTGAACCAATCAATTTTCAATGAAGACCAAAATCCCTAACTGCTATTCTCCCCCTTTTATTTTAACTTCCCAAATCCTTTTCTCCATTTCTTTAAATCTATTTTCTACTCACATCTGGATCATTTGTATTTACATTTAATTTTTATAGTTTTAGTATAGTGACAACACCTTAAAACCTCTGCTCTTTCCTTTCTTGCTTTATTTTAAATTAGGATAGGATAGGATAGAGTACCAGATATGTTCTAGATCTAGAGATTTACTATATTTTGAAACACATTTCTCTGTGGACATGCCCCTACTTACCTCTTTAAAGCTTGCTGTAACAGCCCTGGTTCTTATAGGTCTGGTTGCCTTAAGTTGGTTTCATTTTACTATGATTTTTTCTCTAGTTTACTGTTTTAAAGCTCTTAATAATCATAAGGTAGGCAATACAACAAGTTTTTGGCGCCGCTGTCGGGGATCTGTATTTTGAAAATTGGTAGATCTAAGTTTTTCTTATTTTAAATTTTAGATTTATACTTGTCTGTTTTGTGTTTGACTAATTGCTGCTGTAGTTTTTTGTAGTTTAATTTTATATTACATATCTGGATCTGTAGTTCTGAGAGGAGCATTGTGCTAATTGGAGGACCAAGCTGTGCTTGAGTTTGCATTTCCTATTTCTTACATTTTTAGATCTACAATAATAGTTATTTGTTTTTGTAATTGTTTTGCTGAAATTTGTGCTGTAATTTTGTGTGTTGTACTTTTTTTCTACTGTATGTATGATTGGTAGAAGATCTCTCAATCCTGAGATTGTTCCTTTTGATCTTGAAGTTGAGAGGCTTCTCAGACCTAGGCATCCCCTACACACACCGGTGGTTAATTGTGATATTGCTGCAATGGGTGAGCAACCAAGGACATTGAAGGAATTCAATGCACCAGGGTATACAACTCTCCCTTCTGCATTCAATTCCCTGCTGTCCAAGGGAACTATGAGATTAAATCTCCCATCATACAGATGTTGCCTTCATATCATGGACTGAGTAAGGAAGGCCCATACAAGCACATTTTCCTAGGCTTGTGCACTACCTTCAACATTGCTGGTTTAAGGGAGGAAGCAACCAGGTCGAGGCTCTTTCCTTTTTCTCTAAAGGACAGAGCCAGAACGTGGCTTTCTATGCTCCCAACCAATAGTATACAGTCTTGGAATGACCTTCAATGTCAATTTTTGGCAAAAATTTTTCCCATGTCCAAAACAAGTTAGCTGAGGAGGAGCATAATTTATTTTGGTTAGTCCTCAACTGAAGACTTTCACCAAGCATGGGAAAGATTTAAGGAGCTCTTGAAGCAATGTCCCCATCACCAAATTCTTAAATGGCACCTTATTCAAAGTTTCTACTAAGGAATTGATCCCAAGAGCAGAGACATGGTGGATGCCTCATGTGGGGGTACTTACCTCCACAAGACAGCTAATAAGGCCTGAGAATTGTTTGATATAATTAGTGAAAATTTCATGCAAAGGGAGACTCTGTCAAGGGACATTGAGACTCCTGTTAGATTGGTGACAGAGAACACTACAAGTGGAAAAATGTATGAGGTCAGTGGTTATAATGATTTAGAGAGAAAGGTAGATAGCTTGACTCAGAAAATTGATAAGCTCATGGGAGCAATGCAGTCTCCAATGATTGCCAAAGTGAGAGGCATGTCTAATATGCCAGTCTCCCACTCACTCTCTTGAAGAATATCCCTCTGCTGCATAATTTTTAGATCTGATTATGGAGCATGTTAATGCTGCTCAGTCCTTTGGACCGCAGCCAGCTGCTGGTTATTCTTGGAGAAACCACCCCAACTTGAGGTGGAGACAAGATAACTTCCAAAACCAGCAACAACAGCAGCCAATGGCCCAGCTAATGGCACAACCTGTGCATCAAAGAGCACCAGCCCCAACACCCTCTAGATCCCTCACATTTGAAGAGCAGGTTCTGGCTTCATTGCAGAATTTGGGCTCTTTGTCTCAAATAGTTAACTCTCATAGCCAAAGTATTAAAAAGATAGAGGAACACCTTGGTTAGCTATCTAATACTTTGACTAGGAGAGAAGAAGGAAGACTGCCTAGTCAGCCTATGAACAACCCAAAAGGGCAGTATATGGTGAGTGAGACTTCCTCATCACATGAAGAAGCTAAATCTGTCACCACTTTGAGAAGTGGAAGGCTGGTTGATAATAAGGTTGGTGGTGAGCAAGATAAGAGTGTAGAAAATAATAGTACAGCTCAGGATGATATACAGCACGAGTAGCATATGAGAAATAACGGGGGTGTTGATGAACCCCAATAGAAAAATGAAAACAAAAACAAAGAAAAAACTTATGAGATTGCTAAGGCAACAAATGGGAGATCAGTCCCTCATTTGTCATTTCCCAGTGCACTTCAAGCACCTTCTCCTTTTGACAAGAGAAATGCTAAAGTTGAGAAAATAATGGAAACATTAAAACAAGTGAAGATCAACTTGCCTGTACTTGATGCAATTAACCCAAGTGCTAGCCTATGCAAAGTTTTTGAAATATTTGTGCACTCACAGAAGACAATCTAGGATATACCTATTCAAGAAGGTCTTTTGTGCTGAGAAAGTGAACCAAGTGTTGTCTATTGCAATCCCAACAAATCTCCAAGACCCTGGAGTTCCCACAATCCCTTGCATCATTGGGGATCAATCAATTGAAAAAGCCTTGTTAGATCTGGGGGCCAGTGTGAACCTACTTCCATATTCAGTTTATGAGAAATTAGGTTTGAGAGAATTAAATCCCACACATGTGGTATTACAACTGGCTGACAGATCTAAAAGGAGGCCAGTGGGAATAATAGAAGATGTGTTAGTAGGGGTTGAAAAGTTTTTCTATCCAACAGATTTTCTGGTTCTTGACATAGAACCAAGCAAGTGCACTACCTCCATTCATGTAATTTTGGGCAGGCCTTTCTTGGCCACTGCAAATGCTTGTATATAATATAGATCAGGTGTAATAGAGATATCCTTTTGCAATATGAAAGTATAATTGAATGTTTACAATGCAGTAAGTCAGCCTCACTTGGATAGTGAGGACTGTTTTATGATTGATGTATTGGATGAGCTTATGGAAGAAACTTTACCCAAGCTGTTGCATTGCGATGATATGTGTGATATTTTTGAAAATGTTTGGAATAAAATTGTGGAAGAAAAGACCCCCACACCTGTGATTCAAGAGGAGAAAGCCTTAAATTCTGAAGTGGGGCCAGCAGCAAGGTATCCTCCTTGGAAATCAACTGTATTGCCTCTTCCACCACCTTCTAAGGCACCTTTACTGCCTTCACTCATAAGTCCACTTGTTGTGGAATTAAAACGGCTGCCCAAGTCTTTGAAATATGCATTTTTTGGAGTAAATCAAAAGTTGCCTGTAATAATTTCTTCTTCCCTCACTGATGCGCAAGGAGAAGAGTTGTTGTGTGTGTTGAAAAGACATAAGAGAGCAATAGGGTGGACTATTGCTGATCTTGGAGGAATCAGTCCTGCTATTTGTATGCATAAGATCCACCTGGAAGATGGTTCCAAACCCTTTAGAGAGTTGCAGAGAAAGTTAAACCCAACATGTAAGAAGTAATAATGAAGGAGGTGATCAGATTATTAGATACAAGAGTCATCTATCCCATTTCAGATTCTGAATTGGTGGCACCTACTCAGGTGGTACCTAAGAAATCTGGAATCACTGTGGTTAAATTAGATTCTAGTAAGCTAATTCCAACCAAGAAAATCACTGGATGGAGGGTGTGCATTGATTATCAAAAGCTCAATTTAAAAATCAGAAAAGCCCATTTTCCTTTGCCCTTCATAGACCAGATTTTGGACAAGTTGGCAGGCAAACTTTTTTATTACTTTCTTGATGGATATTCTGGGTAGAACGAGATTCGAGATTCCTGTGTATCCATAAAGCCAGGAGAAAATAACTTTCACAGGACCATTTGGCACCTTTGCTTATAGAAGGATGTCATTTGGATTGTGCAATGCCCCTACAACTTTCTAAAGGTGTATGTATGTCATCTTCTCGGATATGATTGATCAGTTTTTAGAGATATTCATGAATGATTTTTTTGTCTTTGGGGACAGTTTTAGCCAGTGTCTACATCATATCAGCCTAGTGTTGTAGAGATGTGAAGAGACTGACTTGGTTTTGAGTTGGGAAAAGAGTCACTTTATGGGCAATCAAGGCATTGTCCTTGGCCATATTTTTTCCCACAGAGGCATAGAGGTAGACCAGGCTAAAATTGATTTGATTGCACATCTACCCCCACCTAAAACTATCAAACAGGTCAGATCCTTTTTGGAGCATGCTAGTTTTTATAGGAGATTCATCAAAGATTTTAATAAAATTTTAAAACCTCTTTGTCACCTGCTGTGCCAAGAGGTTCCTTTTATATTCAATGATGAATGTCTCACTACTATTGAGTTTTTGAAAGGATATTTAACCTCTGCACCTGTCCTACAAGCTCCTGATTATTCTTTGTCATTTGAGATGATATGTGATGCATCAAACTTTGCTATTGGTGCAGTTTTGGGACAAAGAAAGGACAAGTTACCTTGTGTGATTGCTTATGCAAGTAAAACAATGATTGATGCTCAGTTAAACTACACCACAACTGAGAAGGAATTGTTAACCATTGTCTATGCTTTGGAAAAATTCAAGTCTTATATGTTAGGATCTAGGATTGTGGTGTTTACAGACCATTCAACCCTGAAATTCCTTTTCTCTAAAAAGGATGCCAAGCCAAAATTGATCAAATGGATCCTCCTATCATAGGAGTTTGATCTTGAGATTAAAGATTAAAAAGGGGTTGAAAATGTGATTGCAGATCACTTATCTAGGATCCTAGCTGCTGAGTTTGATAGGTTGTCTATCAATGACTCCTTTCTTGATAAACAGTTGTTTGCTGTCAGCATGAGTGCACCTTGGTTTGCAAACATAGTGAATTACTTGGAAGTAGGTAGGATTCCCCCACATTGTAATAAAATGGATAAGGATCTATTCTTCTCTCAAATTAGATATTACATGTGGGAGGATCCATACCTTTTCAAGCGTTGTGCAGACCAAGTTGTAAGAAGGTGTGTACCGAGAATGAATTCCACAACATACTAACCATGTGTCATGAATAGGCTTGTGGAGGCCATTTTAGTGAAAATAAGACTGCAAAAATACTTCAAAGTGTATTTTATTGGCCCACTATCTTCAAATATATATGACAGCATTGCAAAGCTTGTGAAAGATGCCAGAACATGGGAAGTATTTCAAAAAGAAATTTCATGCCTTTACAGCCCATACTTGTCATTGAATTGTTTGACATTTGAGGGATTGACTTCATGGGTCCCTTCCCTCCTTCTTATGGGTATAATTTTATTCTTTTGGCTGTGGACTATGTGTCAAAGTGGGTTGAAGCCATAGCCACAAGAACCAATGATCACAGAGTTGTCATTAATTTCTTAAAAGACAATATTTTCTCTAGGTTTGGTACCCCCAGAGCTATCATTAGTAATGGGAGAAGCCATTTCTGCAATAGATATTTAAAGAATTTGCTTAGAAAGTACTCTATGATACAAAGTTGTCACCCCATACCACCCACAGACCAGTGGGCAGGTAGAAATTTCTAACAGAGAGATCAAACACATTCTAGAGAAAACTGTGAGAGGAGATAGGAAGGATTGGTCCCTGAAGCTGATTGATGCTCTTTGGGCTTATAGAACCCCAATAGGGATGTCTCCCTTTAGATTGGTGTATGGCAAGGCATGCCATTTACCAATGGAGTTAGAACATAAAGCCTATTGGGCTATTAAGTCATTGAATGTTGATCTAACTGCTGCTGGTATGCACAGGAGCCTGCAGCTGTCAGAACTTGAAGAGCTGAGATTGGATGCCTACTCCAATGCAAGGATCTACAAAGAAAAGGCCAAAGCTTTTTATGATAAGCATTTGCTGAGAAAGGAGTTTGCTACAGACAACAAGGTATGGCTGTTTAATTCAAAATTAAAATTTTTCCCAAGCAAGTTGAGATCTAGATGGGAGGGACCTTGCATTGTAAATGCATGTATCCCCATCTGGAGCTGTTGCAATCATGGATCCAAAGGATGGTAGGATCATGAAATTCAATAGTCAAAGGCTCAAAATTTGTGTTGAAAATGTAGTAGAGCCTGTGGTGACCATTCACCTTCAGGAACCTCGAAAGTGTGACTGATTTTCAACATTGTACATTATGTATCATGACTGTCAGTTCTATTGTTGTTGTTATTTTCAAATCTGTCTTGCATTGTAAATATGTTACCAATTTTGCTTAGTTTTTCATTTAGAATAATGAGTCATCTGTGATAAGGGTAGGAAGGTCTCCAATGCATGAAAAATAAATGGGAACAGAGGATTGATGAGTTTGGGTTGAATGGAGACAAGTGTACTGATGAGAAACAATGTTGGATTGCAAAACAACTTGTCGAGAGGTGTTAGGAGAATTTTGACAGGTACTGAAGGTTCTCATTGTGAATTTTGACAAGTACTGAGACCTGTCAAGAGGTGTGAGGAGAATTTCAATAGGTACTTAAAGTGTTCATGTGAAATTTGACTGGATCTGTGTACCTGTCGAGAAGTTGACAGAGGAAGTCGATAGGTACTGAATATGCTGGCTATTTTTTCGACAGGTTTTGATGTCTGTCGAGAGGTTGAGAAACCTCTCGCTACTTTAATTGCTGAGAATTTTAAACCTGTCGAGAGGTTGGATGAACCTCTCGACTTGCAAATTTTGAAGCCTGTGTACCTGTCGAGAGGTTGGATGAACATCTCGACTTGTAAATTTTGAAGCCTGTGTACCTGTCGATAGGATGTATGAACCTATCGAATTGAATTTTCTTAAGCTTGTTACCTATCGAGAGGTTTGATAAACCTCTTGAAACCTTCAGCCTGATAGACCTGTCAATCTGTGTGATTTTAACTGTTGAACAGGTTGTTTCAACATGTCGAAACCCTCTTTTCAACCTATCGAAATCGTGTTTTTGTTGTTTTTAAACCTATCGACAGGTTATTCCATCTATTCAACACCTTACACTGAGAGTTCTGTTCTTCCTTTGCCAATTTCCCATTTTTTTCTTCCTTCTACATGTTCCTGGTTCCAGTTCCAATTACCTTGCCATTGTTCCAATCGCATTAGTTTTGCAAGGGCGACATTTTGCACCTGGTTTGTCCTGTTTGGATGCTGTGTGCTGCAAGTTATGAGAAATCCTAGGTTTTTTGAGTATGTTCTTCCTAAACCTCAATCCTGTGATTTTCCAGCATTATAGTTCCAAATTTTTGGGGATTTTCTTTGTGTGTGGTGAATTAATTGAGAAAAAGAAGGTTGTCGTGGTTTTTGAGAGTTGATTGTGTGGATTGTGTGTTTAATGGCTGAACGAGAGGATACCCTGGCTGATTTATTCAAACCCCCTTCCAAATCTGCCACAAAATCCACCAGGAAATCAAGTAGGTTAGCTTCTCAGCCCACAGAGGACCCACCTGCAAAAAGGAAACTCATTATGGAAAAACCCAAGAAAGCTCAGAAAGCTAAGAAAGCCAAACTAGCTGAAGAGACATTTAATCAGTGAAAAATACCATTTTTCACCTCCTAACCTGACTTTTGATGGACCTTTGAGTTGACTAATAAGGTGTCTTAAGTGTGTTTTGTAGTTAGCAATAAATTATAGTCATAGTGCAGATATCCATCTAAAAATGCCAAGAAGAGACCTGCTAGAGAATTACTTCAATACAAAACAGATTCAACAAGTTCTCATGCAGCCCAAAAGGCCAGCCATCATGCAGATTCATGGATCCTCAGAACCCTATGGCAATGACATGTGTCCAGTTGTGTACACATGGGAGCAAAAGCAGCTGCAGTGGATGAAGAATGAACTCCTCAAAGGCCACTGAGTGCTAGACAACTGAAAGCCAGCACCCCAAGTTGTAGGCAAGCTGTGGAAATAAAGAACCACAACCTGTCGAGGGGTTGGATGCAGTATTTGAAGCTGTCAAGAGGTTCCCAAAACCTGTCTAGAAGTTAAAACTGAGGAAAGCAACTTATCGAGAGGACCTGAAGCTGTATTTCAACTTGTCGAGAGGATCTGCTAATGAGAAATGAAGTTGTCGAGAGATTTACAAAACTTGTCAAATGGTCTAAACTGCAGTTGAAGAACCTGTCGACTAGTGCAAATCATCCTGTCGAGAGGTCACCTGGAGCTGTATTGGATACCGAGAGGTTGATTGATCCTATCGAGCAGTCAATACAGCTCCAGGTGACCTCTCGAAAGGATGATTTGCACTAATCGACAGGTTCTTCTGCTGCTGTTTAGACCATTCGATAGGTTCTGTAAACCTTTCAGCAACTTCATTTCTCATTAGAAGATCCTCTCGATAAGTTGAAATACAGCTTTAGGTCCTCTCGATAAGTTGCTTTCCTCAGTTTTAACTTCTCTACAGGTTCTGGGAAACTCTCGACAGCTTCAAATACTGCATCCAACCCCTCAACGGGTTGCTGTTCTTTATTTCCAAAGCTTGCACACAACTTAGGGTGTTGGCTTTCATCTGTCCAACACCCATTGGCCTTTAAGGAGTTCATTCTTCATCCACTGCAGCTGCCTTTGATCCTATGTGTACACATTTGGACACATGTCATTGCCATAGGGTTCTGAGGATCCTTGAATCTGCATGATGGTTGGCCTTTTGGGCTGCATGAGAACTTGTTGAATCTATTCTGTATTGAAGCAATTCTCCAGTAGGTCTCTTCTTGGTATTTTTTAGATGGATGTCTGCACTATGACTGCAATTTATTGCTAATTACAAAACACACTTAAGACACCTTATTAGTCAACTCAAAGGTCCATCAAAAGTCAGGTTAGGAGGTGAAAAATGATATTTTTTACAGATTAACAATATCTTACTTACACTTTCTTATCATATCATTTTCATACAACTTAAATTTAGAATGAGCTATGGTGCCTCACTTCCAAGGGACGGGCTTCGTAGTAACCTGGATGTACTGTATGTGGCAGCCCATACTTCTATAGAGGTGCAACATCCTTACATGGATTCCTATATTCTAAGTTTCATGACCATGAAATAAACCCCACTATGGCGAAGGGTTAAAAGTCATGTATCATATCTTATTTCTTTTAAACCTACCATATACATGTCTTAATGTATCATCTAAGTGCTGGATGTCACACAATGCACATGAACCATATAATAAGAAAGCAATTAACCATAAGGAAGCTAATATTACTCGTAATATTTCGAACGATAATTTATACAATTATAGGGAGATGTTAGAAATACTAATATGAAATTAGTATCTATAAAAGGGTGAGTTAGACTTTAACTACCAGATATTAGATTAAACTCTAAGACCTAATAGGGTTAGGGTGTGGTTTAAGATTAACTTCAAGCGCCTCACTGATCTTTAAGAGAGAGAATAAGGTGACCTACAATAAAGGTACGTGAATTTTAAAATACGTATCACAAAATGATGTTAGACTAATTTCATTAGATAGCTCTTGTTAATCTGATGAAAATAGACCGATCATTTGTGAAATTTGACTAAGGATCGACTCTTGTGTGACTCAAATAAGTTTCGACCATCAGATCCTTGTTACACAATTTTCAGGGTATATATAATCTAATTTAGATCGATCTAGACTTATATAGTCAGGTTATAGGACACTTGAGTCCCTGAAAGTTTCGACCCTTAATTTGATCCTTTGGACTTTTATCTAGAAAGTCATCGATTCAGGTCAAAATCATACTATAACACGATTATCAATGTATCTATATTCTCATGGTATGAGTAACTTATACACCTAAAAAGTTATTTTAAGTTTAGAAGATGGGTTTGGGCTATTATAAAAGTTTGAGCTTCAACTTCTCATAAATCTTTGACTTAAATTGAGTAATTGAGCTTCTTGGGTACTTAGGTCGGTCTGGGTCTGAAGGTCAAATAGGTCCACTTGGTGAACTTTGTGGATTCAATTAATGATTTGTTGGGCTTGTAGGATTCATATGGTTAAGGACATGAACCTATTTTAAGGTTTGGAGTCCTTACGTCTCAATTTGAGAATTTAGTTATAAAGTGTGTATGATGCCTATTTGGATAGTTTCACGTAAGGCATATGTGCGATCATGATGGTAGACAGTCTTGTAACACTCTCGACTGATATGGTCGAGATCTCTAATGTATGAGTCTTGGCCCAAATGTAAAGAAAAAGGATGACTCTTAGATTTTTATTAGTAGCAACCCAATGACCATAAACTAAGATTTTACGCACTTTGGGAAGCATAAAAGATTTAAATATAATTTTTCTGGTGTAAGTAGATTAACATAAATAGAGACTTTTCTCCAACTGAGATTTTTCCAGATGTGAAAAAATCTTCATAAAATGACGACTTGATCGTCTTTTTCACAAATTTCACTTCATAACCTACTATTTTTTATCTCTCGATTATCGTGCTAGATTTTTAATTTGAAAATTTTAAGACACATAGGTCAGTGAATAAGGAAACTTGTTCACCTACTAAAAAATTTTCAATTGCGGAGAGATTTAAGGGAATTGATGGTCCGATTGAATCAGACCTCTTTGCATTCAACGAGATTGAGGCATAGTACACGCTCACCATAAGTATGATTTTGGAAATCGAACACCACTATCATGTAGCGTCCCAGGGAGGTGAGAGGTCTCTTTGGACTACCCTCACTGGTTCAATCATAAAGGGTTCAAAAAGGTGGTCGAAGTGACCCCTTTACCTTTGTTGTTTAAGAGTGGGTTTTTTACTCTATTTTCTCTTAACTTTCGGGTCTCGTATACTGTGCCCTTCATCTCAGAAGATAATTTCTGATCCGTTAGATAAATATACGCCATGGCCGAGATTAATTTTTTTATAACCTTAGGGGCTGGCCTGGCCTAGTTCCTCAAAGTCGAGGAGTCAATAGTGACCCCAACTCAAGTGTTTAACATGGAATAAAAAATGAGTGTCACAATAATCACCAATTTTGAGAGCATTAAATAATGTGTAAATAAAACTACTCAGGAAAATAGGAGCCATCTGATGGATAGATCATCAAATTTTAAGGGGGTCTGTTGTCAACACAACTCCAGAAACATCACGTATCTTGAGATTTGTGCGGTCAAAGATAGGTCAAAGGGGTGTTTTTACCCAAGCAGCAGCAAGCAAAGCAAGCAGCAGCCATCAGTCAGTGGCTCCTTACCGACGCATAAAGTTAACCGTCGGTGGTTGTCCACCGGTGTAGTCGCAATCTGTTGGTGGTTGTTCACTGATGCAGGCGACCCATCGGTGATTGTTCATCGACGTGCGTACACACGAGTGTTGGGCGTGATTTTCATGGATTTTCGTGTCCTTAAACTTATTTTTAGTCCGGTTGATTTCAAAACCAAAAATGGCAAGGTATCCCGCTCAAGGCTTGACCATGGGTTAACCCTTTGGCCACGAGGACCTCGGAAATCCGTAAAAATGAAATTAAAATAGTTTTTTTTATTTTATTTTATTTTATTTTATTTTATTTTATGCGATTGGTGACCCCTAGATTGAAATCTAGTGATGTGACTGGGTAATTTAAGATGGATAAGAAGGTACCCACCTCATAGAACTTTCTATCGGTTTGATATGCGCAAATCCAGCATTAGCATCCGCCCTCATCCAATGATCGCACATGATTTCAGGTTAGCTCGCATTGGCGTAGACATATTCGAACGCACCTAGATGACTTGGTTCATTCACTCTACTGTGAAGCCTTATTTTATGGCAACGAGGCTTCGTTGTCCTTGTATTTTGGTGCCGTGAAGGGGTATTCGAAGGTGGTGATGCGGCAATGGTGCACCTTGTATTGCTGCGGGCCCGGTAGAGTCTAGACGTAGGCAGCCCGAAGTTGTTGAGCGACAGGAAGAAGGAGGTGAAGAGTTTGTTTGCAGCCATGTTGCCTTGAGGAGATGAAGTGCAGGGCAGAAATGGCTGCTGTTGTGGTGCTTAGATGTTGCCTTGAGGAGATGAAGTGCAGGGCAGCAATGGCTGCTGTTGTGGTGCTTAGATGTTGCCTTGAGGAGATGAAGTGCAGGGCAGGAATGGCTGCTGTTTTGGTGCTTAGATGATGATGATGATGAAGAAAATGGCATACAATTTGAATGAAACCCGAGAGAGGAATATAAAGAGATTGACAGAGAGCATGAGAGAGCGAGAGATTTGATTTGGTAAAGGGTTTTGCCCCTATGGTGAAACTTAAGGGCCTGCTTGGTTTTAAGGGAAATAAGGGAAAACTCATATGCGGGAAATGAATTGCCAAGATTCCCATTGTTTGGATAACATCTAAAGAGTCAGAAATTATCTTCACATTTTCCGTCAAAATCCGAGAAGAAATGCCGAGGGGGTCCCTCGATTTTCTATCTTCCGAACCTTCGGACTTCTCATCCGTACACTCTTCTTATAATACCACACAATTTTTTCACGAGGACGAAAACCATTGACTGATTTAAATAAGACGATGGAGATTGTTTTTTTTTTAAATCTTCCTCATGATAGATCTTAAGATCATGATGCCCCTATTAGACGGTCTGATGTTGATTCTATATGGCACACATCCCCAACAATTAGAGGCAGAACCACATTATGATTTAGGTGGTCAATTGACCACCCAAACTTTCTAAAAATTTACTACTAATATAAATTTCCTAATTTATATTAGTGGATTCTCATCCATCCAAAATTATCTTGATCACCCAAAATTATCAAAAATCTTCAAATAATTTTTTTTATGATATTTGTTTTCATGCCAAATATTTCTTCTTTGATTTTGCTTAACTAAATCCCATAATTTTGGCCTACTTTTAAGCTCCCCTCCATCTATTTAAGTGTTAGACGGACTTATTTTTGGAGAGATTTTTCTCACAAGGGCTCTACTATATTGTAGAGCTATATACTCACATATATGGTGTATATGCTCTAGTATAATTAATAAAAAAAATAAACAATTTATTACATGTAACAAGGTTTGAACCTAGAACCTAACCTTCACAAAGCACCAAGTCTACCACTAGAGCAATTCACTAAGATATTTAAAGAGAAAAAAAAACTTAATACATATATAATTTTTTGGTCATTTGGCTATTTTTTTTGTTAGGATATGTAATTTTCCTACAATTTCCTGCATATGTATCCAAACACAGGATTTGGTTAATCCTGAGTTTTGCCAACTAGCAATATGGTTATCCAAACAGCAAAAAACAAAGGGAAACGAAGGAATACCATGGTTTCGTACAATTTAGGTATCTATGGGAAAATATAGGAATATTATTTTACTTTCTCACGTTTCCCGTGTTTTTATCCAAACAGGCCCTAAGAGTCCTAAACGGACTTTAATTTGATTGCCACTAATAGGCAAAAATCCCAAAATCGGTAGGGTTTAGGCTTAGTTGCCCAAGATAACTATTCAAAGGGATTTGGTGACGGATCTTATTTGAATTCTTTTCTTTATCATACTTTTGTGGGATATAATAGGGTGTGGATCACTCACGTAAATTTTGGTGCTCCTCCCCATCTAAGACCATATAATTGGATTTTCAAGACCCAAGTCATAATAGCACATCACCCTGTAGAAAAATGGAAAAATGAAAGTCAAGATTCTCTCATATCGAAGGGCTGCAGATGTGGTTGAACTCGAAATCCGATTCAACTTGCTTCAACCTGACCATTCCCCCTAATTCAAAATAGCATTTAAACAGGAAAAAAATTCACTTAAATGCTATTTTGGGCTTTTGACAAACGGGCCCTAGAGTCCCTCATATGCCATGAGTACATTTTCATCTTAAATTCTCACGAAAAGGCGAAAAACAAAGGATGTGTATTTATCAGTTTTCATGGGATAAGAGTTAGGTAGAACCTTTGTTTAGTTATGAAGAAATTATTGGAGACATTTGCACTATAAATTGGACAGTGTTATGTGGGAAGCAAGTTTTGTGCAGGCAAAGTGTAGGCGACTGACATAGCGTGATGCAATTGGCTGCAAGTGCAGTGGGGCCCAAGCAATGCAAGTCGAGGCAGCCAGTCACATCACGACACGTCCACCTCCTACACTTTACTTGCACAAAGCATGTCTACCATTTGCAATGTTCCCTCTAAATTATATTTGTAGTGAGAATAAGGAAAATTATAAACGGTGGACAATATTTTATAGAAAAATTTGCAAACAGCTTATGTGCCCAACGTGACTGGTTGTAATGCTTGGGCCCCACAAGCACTCCAGCCTGTCACATTGCGCCACATAAGCTATTTGTAAAATTGTCTACAAAAAATTGTCCACTATATAACACTGTCATGAGAATAAAATTAAATGCCACATCACTTATTCCCAAAGAATATGTTTACCATGAGAGGATTGCTTGTGGGCTGCGCTCCATAGACATTGAGACAGGTGTGAACTTTAATGAGCATAGAGATTTGTGTGCATCTCAAGCCCCACGTCGCATGTGCGGTCCATGGAGGACCGATACGACTCAGTCAATACGTATTAGCCAATACCAATACATATCGGCCTATGTTTTTTTTTTTTTTAAAGAAAAAAAAAAGAAAAAGAAGAAGAAAATAGAGGTATTGGCCGAAATTGATACCGTATCGGCCGACACAGATACAGATACTGAGTTGAGATACCGATGCATATCGGTATGCCAAGAAACCGATACGTATTGGTATCGGCTGAATTTTGATACCATGGTCACACGTGTCTATTGTCTTTAATTAACTGTTTGCTCATTGTAGACAAATTATTTTGAAAAAGAGTTAGTCCTCGTTTAGGTGTTTCCTGGCTTTTCGTAGAAAAGCTCTGATTCCTGACAACTCAAATTCCTGCTGATTCTTAGCAGACTCTGATTCCCGTCTTTTTCGATATATGTTCTTAAGTTGCTCTAATTCCTGATTTTTTCCAGAAAAGCTAATTTCTCAATCGTTCTTAAGTTCTTTTCTGAAAAGGTAAGAATCCATTGAATTGGTGGTTGTGCTACTATCGTACAAATGTTAATCTTTAGACAACATGTGTCGTACTCGGATTTGGCTAAAAGTTTACGGGCAACCAATCCATGAGAGGTTGAACTTATTTGATGGATTTATTTTTTAATATAATTTCTCGAGATATACTTACATTACCAAAAAGTCATATACATATATACCAAATTAAATATTATAAACTCATGAAAATGCTCAGGCTGATATCATTATTGTCAATTTATGAGGTTCATTAGCCCAATACATTCAATATCGGTTAATCGTAAAGCAAATTACAGAAATCCAAAGTAAAATAGAATGTAGGAAAAGTGAAATATAGCCCCAAAGATGACTATGAGGTAGCATCGTCGCCATCCTCATCTTCGGAAGAGTATGATGTAGTCAACGTAAGTTTGAGAGAACCAGTATGGTTGTCCCAACCATCATCGTGAACATGCTGCAAGGGGGCTCCCAATTAGGGTCTAGCTCATCCTTCGACTGCATGATACGGTCGAAAGTATCGTCCTCTAAGTCCGAACTGAGAAGCACTGGGTTATTTGCGACCCCTGATGGTCGAATAATATGAGGCACGTGCTATACTGGTGGTACACGATAGGCCTGTCGGGCTAGTGGGTTTTGGAGAGGGCCTCAAATTTCTAGTGCTTGATCGTTTAAAAATAAAATCTTCGCAACCGCACATGCTCTTAGAACTAGGGAAAGTACTTAAGGATGTCAAACCTCAGGGAAGATTGGTTAATTTAACTATGCTGCATTTTCTAATAAAAGTATTTTAGGGTTTTAGAAATGAAAAACTACAATTAACTAAAGAAAATAAATATGATTGCTAAAACTGTAGAAAAGAAAAATAGCACTAAGAAGAATTCAAATGAATGAAGTGCTTAGGGTCCAGAGTTAGTCTATAGAATTATGGTTAAATCAATATGGTTTAATTTGATATTTTGATTGATTAAATTTATGGATTGTTTCTCATTACAAGTGGAAATTAATCATAAAAAGAATCCTTAATTAGTAGATCAATATGGATTATCTAAGGAAAGTACAGATCATTCACCTTAAAGTAAGTACGATATGTCACTCCCTAGCATAACCCATCTATTCGACTAATATAGAATCAACAATACCATTGAATGAATCCTCATATCTAGATCACAGATACTAGATCTAACATAAAAGCCAGAAAAGTTACAAATCTATTCACAGAACAAATATGAAGATTAAATCAAATGGCAGTATTAAATAAACATTAAAGCTCTGGATTCAAGTTCGCACAATCAAATATTAATTAAGCAAAATACAAACTGTTAAGTAGTGAAAAATACCATTTTTCACCCCTAAACATGAGCCTTGAAAGACCCTTGAGAAGACTAAATAAGTGCTTTAGTGTGCATTTTACAGCTAACCAATCAGACAGGTCCAAATCCGAAAAGCATCCCAAAAAGATCAAAAAGCTGACAGCTCATGTCAAGTTTAAAGAAGGAGTGAAGAAACAGCCTCAGCAATGGCTAAAGAGGGTCTAAAAGAGCAGACAAAGACCTGAAGCAAGAGAGAGAGCAATTCGCAAAGAAGAATGGGAGCCTAGAGTTCAATTCGCAAAGAACTTCTACTATTCGCAAAGAAGAATGGGAGCCTAGAGTTCAATTCGCAAAGAACTTCTACTATTCGCAAAGAACCTTGAACTTTGCGAAAAGAAGAAAGAACTCCTCGAAAAGAAGATTGAACTTTGCGAACAGAGCTTCAGAAGTCATTGAACTTTACGAAAAGGCCCCTGAACTCTGCGAAAAGGTATTCTGGAGATTCGCAGCTTTAACAAGGGCAATTCAGTAATCTGCTGCACGCGCCCCAATGCATTGAAAAGCCCAGAGACATTCCGGAAGATTCTAAGCATAAAGCGAAGGAATATTCCACCCCACGTGAGCACCTAGAGAGGGAATAACTTGGCGGGAACTTCTAGAAACTCTAACTACTTTGCGAAAAAGCCCTTAAACTATGCGAAATGGCATTCTGGGGATTTGCAGCTCGTCCGAAGGGTATTTCAGGAAACTTTGCACGCCAATGCAATCAAAAGACCAGAACATTCGGAAGGTTCCAATCAAGATCCAAGGCATATTCCAACCCATGTGAGCGCCTAAAGTTAAATTACGGAACTTCCAAGCTCAAACAGAATTTCAAAATGCATACGTAATTGATGCCTGCTTCGATTGGTCGAATCCGATCAAGCGGCTTCGATTGGCGTAACAGATCTCGATCCCGTGCTCGACTCCTATTGGTTGATACAGATCTATCCAATTCGATTGGTTGATACACATTTGAGTCAGCTTAGGGAAAACTATAAATAGAACCATTTGCCCAATTTGGGTATCCAGATTTTAGAGTTTTCATCTCTGTTTCCCTCATTCCGGTCAGATAGCTTATCTGAACCCCCTGTAATCCCTTCTTGTAGTTTACCTTTGAGAGCCATTGTGAGTGATTTGTACTTCCAAGTTCGGATTCAAGATCTGAAGTCGAGGGCTCTCGAGAAGCTCGTAAGTCCGAGGGCTCTCTAAAGCCGTGCTCTAATTGTAATTTTGGATTTTAAAAGGTTCTTTGTAATTTGTGTCTTCTCCATTGGAGTCATGTCGAGGGTTCGAATGTTCACCTTAGTGCATTAGACTTCTTTAGATTCACTCATCCGCATGCAACTTCCTTAATTCATCACCTGCAAGAATTAGCGTTGGTAACCTAATTCTAGCAAAGATTTATGATGTTCATGTTACGAACTAAAGAATAGGCCACGACTAGGTCAGATCTGTGACCATTTAAGTGGGATGATCACGACCATAAGTCTAAACCTATTCCTTAATTCGATTTATTTCTCTTACATCTGTCTTTGGTAGCCGATGAAGATTGAATCTGCTCTGTTGAACTCTGATTCTCCATTAAAATTCGAGGCTAAAGTACATGAAGCTATTATTTCGCATTTGTCTTATTTTAAACATCTCCCCAACTCGGATCTGGATCATGTAGTTAGTTCTTTTCTTTATTTGCTTATAGTTAAATGTGACACAATCCAACACTCTCTTTTATCTATTCTTTATTTAGATAATCATAGAGCCAGATCTGGTAGCACAGATCTGGAGGTTTATCTCTCGGTTTAGACAAAATTCTCGTGGACGATCTTGGAATACTTACTTTTAAAAGTTGCTACAATTGGGCCTGATCTTGCAGGCCAGTGTGAGCCGGAATGTGGTGATATGCCTTTCATAAGTTAACATCGATATAACCTAGGATTCGTTAATTCTTTAATTTTTGATTCATAATGCACACAATTATGGCACACTTGGAGCGACAACAAGTTTTTGGCGCCATTCTAAAATAGATAGACCTAAGTTTTTCTATTTTGTAGATTTGATTTTATTTTAATTTTTGCTTTAAACCTGCACTTTGCATTCCAAGTGCTTGATTAAATGTCTCTGATGAGTTTTGTATAGAAAACTGCTTTTGCGAGAATTTTTATTTTTTTATTTTTCAGTTTTTATTCTTTGCCTTCTAGTTATTTGAATAAATCTGCGCCACTCTTTTGTCTTTTGTCAAATTTGGGCAGAGCCTAAGTTTTTTATTTATTTTCATTTATTTATCACCATTTATTAATTTTGTTGTTATTTTTATGCAGTATAACCGTGTAAAAGGAAAGGAAAGTTCTTAAATAGACAGTTTGTTGCACCAAACTCTCTCGAGTTGTATGTTTGGCGGAGAACCCTCAATCCTGAGATTCTCCGTTAAATTGAAGTTGAAAGACTCTAAGAAACCGACATACATCATGACATCTCGAAATGGGTGAAGAAGATTGTTAAGAGACTACTTTGCCCCGTGCTTATAATTCCCCATTTTGCATTCAATTTCCCACGATGGAGGGAAATTATGAAATTAAGTCCTCCACCATCCAAATGTTGCCTTCATTCCATGGATTGAGTAAGGAAGACCCTTACAAACACATTGATGAATTTCTGCTTTATGCACAACATTTAACATATATAGGATCTGGGTCCAGAGGCAACCAAGCTTAGGCTCTTTCCTTTTCATTAAAGGACAAAGCTAGAGCATGGTTATCTATGTTAGCACCAAACAAAGATCACATCATGGAATGATTTGCAATGTCAATTTTGTCAAAATATTTCCCAATGACTAAAACCAATAACCGAGACAAAGCATCATCTCTTTCTCCCAAAACTCAAAAACTTTCCATGAAGCATGGGAAAGGTTTAAAGAATGATAGGCAATGCCCTCACCATCAAATTCCTAAATGGCATTGGTTCAAAGCTTCTATCAAGGAACCGATCGGAAGGGCAAGAACATGGTGGATGCCTCTTGTGGAGGTACCTACTTGCGAAAAGCAGTTGAAGAGGTTTGGGACCTCTTTGAGGTGATTGGAGAAAATTCAACCCAGCAGGAATCTCGCCAAGGGACACCGAGAATCCAAACTAGGATGAATAATCCCCAATTCACAAGAGGGAAAGTTTATGAAGTCAATGAGTCTGAAAGGAAAGTGGATAATTTGACCACAAAATTTGATAGACTGATGGACTCATTTAAAGCTCCAAATGGGTCAAGAGTAGAGGAGGCATGTCCGATATGCTAGTCCCCACTCATTCCATTGATCAATGTCCTTCGCATCACAATTTCCAACTCATGATGGAACAAGCTCATGCAAATTTCAGTCTTATGGACAGATGCAATCGAATGACTACCCATGGAGATCTCATCCTAATCTCGGTGGAATCAGGAAATTACTAGAATCAATTACCTTTCAAACCCTTTCACCATATCGGTAATTTTTATAATAAATCAAATTTTCAAGAACTAACCAACAACAAGCCATGCGGATCAAGACGCCCCTCCTCCTAGATCCCTGACGTTTGAAGAGCAGGTCTTGAGTTCACTTCAAAATCTTGAACTCATCTCGCATCGTGAACCTTCACAACAGAGCATTAAAAAATTGAAGAAACTCGGCCAACTCTCAAATTCATTGGCTAAGAGAGAAGAGGGTAAACTACCCAACCAACCCGTGAACAATCCTAAGGGAGTTCATGGTTGGAGAATCCTCAAATGGCCATGAGGAAATCAAAGCAGACTACTTTGAGAAGTGGAAGAATAATAAACAACAAGGTAGTGAAGAGGAAAAGATGAAGAACAAGTGCAGAACAACAAATGGATAGCAATATGGTACATTGATTTACATCGTAAAATTCAAAAATGAAAAAATGTAAAAATAACAAAATTGTTGAAAAAGATGAGGAGGAGAAATTTGTTCCTCACCTCCCATTTCCCCATGCAATGAAGTCGGTTCTCCTTTTGACAAAGGAAACACAAAAATTGAGGAAATGATGGAGACATTCAAGCAAGTTAAAATTAATCTACCTCTTGATGCAATCAAACAGTCCCTCGCTATGCAAAATTTCTCAAAGAGGTGTGCACCCACAAAAGGCAATCTAGGATACATTTATCCAAGAAGGCCTTTGTCAGGAGAAAATCAACCAAGTGCTATCAATTGCAACACCACCTAAGATGCAAGACCACCGAATCCCCACAATCCCCTGCATCATTGGGGAGCACACCATTGAGAAAGCCTTGCTAGATCTGGGTGCTAGTGTCAACCGCTTCCCTATTCTGCCTATGAGAAGCTAGGTTTGGGAGAATTGAAACCCACTCAAGTGGTGTTACAATATCAGAGATCCGAAAGGAAACCTATGGGGTTGATTGAAGATGTTTTGGTAGGAGTAGACAAGTTTTTCTACCCTGACTTTTTGGTGTTGGACATGGAACCAACCAAAAGTACCACCGCCATCCCCCTCATTCTGGGAAGACCATTCTGCTACAGCTAATGCATGCATTCAATGCAGTGTCCGGCATCATGGAGGTGTCTTTTGGAAATATGAAAGTTAAATTGAATGTGTATAATGTCATACTCAACCTCAATTCTCTGTTTGAGGAATGTTTCCATGTTGACATCATTGATGAAATTTGGTGGAGGAGTCTTTACAAACATTTCGCAAGGTAAAGACTCCACCATGAATTTAAAAATGATTGGGGATCCACCGAGAAAGAAGGAAAAGGAGATCAAATTCAGCACGGAGTCTCTGCTTTGTGCAAGGCACTCACCAACACATCAAGTTCTCTCTCTTGAGACCTCCTCTCCCTCTTCCACAAGTTACCAAGGTACCTTTGTCGCCCTCTTTTCAAATTTCACCACACAATTGGAACTCAAACAGCTCCCCAAAAATCTGAAATATGTGTTTTGGGAGATCATCAAACACTACTGTGATTATTTCTTCCTCCCTTACAAAGGAGCAAGAAGAGGAGTGGTAGTTCTAAAACAGACAAGAAAGCAATTATGGACCATTGCTTGATTTAGGAGGAATAAACCCAAATTGTATGCATGCATAAGATCCACACGGAAGAGGATGCCAAGCCTTCTAGAGAAATGCAAAGAAGGTTGAATCCTCACATGCAAGAAGTGGTAATGAAGGAAGTTGTCAAGCTGCTAGATCTTTGGGGTCATTTACCCCATTTCAGATTCTGCAGTAGCACCCACACAGTGGTGCCTAAGAAATCTGGCATCATCTGCTTGTAGCAAATTGAATCTGGTAAACTTATGTCCACCGACAAACAATCGGATGGAGGGTCCCATAGACTACGAAAATTAAATACCATGACAAGGAAAGACCATTTCCTCCCTTCATTGACCAAATCCTTTGATAAGCTTGTAGGCAAAGCTTACTATCGCTTCCTTGATGGGTACTGTTACAACCAGATCCTCGTGTTCCACAGACTAAGAAAAGACCACCTTCACCGCCTTTGGCACTTTTGCCTATAGGAGGATGCCCTTTGGTCTTTGCAATGCCCTGCTACTTTTCAAAGATGCATGTATGCCATCTTTTCGACATGATTGATCAATTCATGGAGATCTTCATGGATGACTTTTCAATTTATGGAGACAGCTTTTCCCAATGCTTACACCACCTCAAGTTGGTGTTGCAAAGATGTGAAGAAACCAATTTGGTTCTAAGCTGGGAAAAGAGTCATTTTATGGTCACCGAAGGCATTGTCCTAGGACATGTGGTCTCCCATAAAGGCATAGAGGTGGACCAAGCAAAAATTGATCTAATTGCACATTTGCCTCCTCCCAGAACTGTTAAGCAAATCAGAAGTTTCTTAGGGCATGCAGGATTTTATAGGAGGTTCATCAAAGATTTCAGTAAAATTTCCAAGCCACTCTGTCATTTATTGTGTCAAGATGTTCCTTTTGTGTTTACTAATGAATGCATGACAGCCTTTGAGGTCCTTAAGAAATGTCTGATTTCAGCTCCCATCTTGCAGTCCCCTGACTATTCAGTGCCCTTTGAGCTGATGTGTGATGCATCAGACTATGCCCTAGGAGCTGTCCTAGGGCAGAGAAAGGATAAGCTTCCTGATGAGTAGTGAAATATGATGATATTTCACCCCTAAATACCTATATTTAGCCGTCCGATGAAGGCTATCTGATGAGATTTGCTAGATTTGAAGTGTTTCAGGTAAATACAGTCCAAGTTTCTAAAACAGCCCAAGAATCCCGAAAATAATGTCAAAACACTGCTATTTTGGGTCATTGAGAACTTAGTGCGACTTGCAGCTCAATTTGGACCTTCAAGACGTCAGATTCAGGAAATTGCTAAAACATAAAAGTTGTAGAGCTCGTCGTCAGCTTTCCAACGCTTCAAGAATCACCTCAATCCGAGTTCGGTACAGAAAATTATGAGCAAAATACTGAGGCAGTATCTGATGCAAAGCTAGGCGGGAATTCACGAAAATTACTCTTAGATGTCAATCGAGAGAGGTATTAGGGTTAGGCTATTATAAAAAGGGAAGCCACGAGTTTCTTAGGGGAATTATTATTTTTTGCAATTAGAATATTATTCATTCTTTTTTTTTAGTTTTTAGGGCTCTTCACTTTGGGGGAATATTTTCTTCATCTTTTCAAGTCTTCTTCTCTCCTTCTTCTAGGGTTTATTCAGGGTAGATTGTACCTAGGATTTGCATTATTTTTCTCTGAGAAATTCATAGATTGTATTTAGGAAAAACAATTGCAAATATCTTTTGGAAGAAATAAAAGAGGAATGACTTTGAAAGAAAAAGGAGATCAAACACCAAAGATGAACGGCTAAATCGATCAGAGAGATCGATCCCGATAAGTACCTATGTTTATGATTAATACCACACTCTATTATTGTTATCATGGAATCGTTTTGCTCAAACTTTGTGTGACTGGAAATATTTTAAATCCTTTGCTATGCCCGTTGATTGCGCTGTATCAACGGTCAGTAATCGCTAGATCCGGACCCGCAGTCGATCTAGGTCAGAGAGCGATTATGTCGATTGTCGTGATCTAAATATGATGAGATACGCAATGCTTCTTACATGACTCATACCGCAATGTTAGGGTGAGTCATTGTTTTTAGATAGGGTATGCCGGATTGATGATCATATTTTATTTCAAGTCATTTTTCTAGATGAATGATGGTGTGAATGATGATTTAATGAAACTGTGGGTTTTAATGATAGAAAAGGGGTACGAATCTGGGGTAGCATATTCCTTGATCTCATTTTAATATTGTTCGTAGATTTATCAGTAATTAATTGTTTAGATTAATTTATTTTTCTGCATTTAGGAAAAGTGCGTTAAGTTTTTGGTAAAATTGAATCTGCCCTTTGGTACTTCCTTAGGGACGTTTTTAAAATCTCTAAAAGAATTAATTAAAAATTCACGTTTCCCTGTGGGTTCGACACCCCTGTTCTTGCCATACTGCAATAGATCTTGTGCACTTGCAAGGGTTACATTCTAAATCGATCAAGTTTTTGGCGCCGCTGCCGGGGAAATCGGTGAAATTTTGATTAATTCGGATAGGGATTTTTCTGTTTTGAGTGTTTAAAAAAAATAAAAATAAAAAAAAATAATAATTATTAAAATTTATTTCCCTTATTTTTCTCTCTTTGATAAGATTTTGTGGAGTCTTTTTAGGAAGTTTAGATTTTTAGGATACCTTCCTTAGGAAATTTAGGAAGTAGAGATTTTTAGGACTTCTTATTTTAGATTTGGTAGGACTCTTTTTCCTTATTTTCCTCTTTTAGATATTTTTAGGATTTTCTAAATTTAGTCATTAACTTTTGTGGGACTTTTGTTTTAGGATTTTTAGGAATCTTTCATTCTTCTCCTTATTTTTCTCTTTTAGGAAAGATTTTATAGGATTTTCAATTTTAATTTTTAATTTTCGAATTTAATAAAAAAAAAAATATATATTAAAATTAAAAAAAAAATTTAAAAATTTAATTCGAATTTAAAAAAAAAAAAAAAAAAAAAAAAAAAAAAAAAAAGAAAAAATTTAATTAATTTAAATTCGAATTTTAATTTTAATTTGAATTTAAAAAAAAAAAAAAAAAAAAAAAAAAAAAATTTTTAATTTAAATTCGAATTTTAATTTTAATTTGAATTTAAAAAAAAAAAAAAAAAAAAAATTAATTAATTAATTAATTTTAATTTTAATTTTAATTTTAATTTGAATAAAAAAAAATTAATTTAAATTTGAATTTTAATTAAAAAAAAAAAAAAAAAAAAAAAAAAAAAAAAGAAGAAATCTTTCCTGCTGATATTGGCTACTGTTTATCATCTTTGTTTAAATCGTTTGAAGCAGAATTTTGTGGGTTTGTTGTGGATTCTTCAACCCTGTTTGTGAGTGTTGGTGTATGAGCTTTACTCGTTCTCATCACCCACATCTGCTACCGTTTAATCTTGAGATCGAAAGAGCTTGTAGAGAGAATCGAAGAGTCCAGAGGAATCAATATCAACAAACTGAGACCATGGCGGACCAAAGGCAAGAGAGATGAGAATAACAACAATGGGAATGTCAATAATGGAAATAATAGGAACAATAATTTTGATGAGGGCCCTAGAACACGAGTATTATAACGATCCGGTTTTACGAGGATCAGAATGTATTATGCATGCTCCCATTCCAGGAACCACTATGAATTCAAATCAAGAATGATTCAAATGCTACCAATTTTCCATGGGTTAGCAAATGAAAATCCATACGTTCACTTAAATGAATTCACCTGGGGTATGCAAAATGTTCGAGTCCACAATGTCACCGATGAGATAGCGAGCTCAGACTCTTTCCGTTCTCTTTAAGAGATAAAGGCAAAAACATGGTTCTATTCCTTAGAACCACAATCTATTCAGAGTTGGGCAGAGCTGCATCGTCAGTTCCTTAAAAATATTTTCCCATGACTAAGGCCATTGAATTGCGTCAGAAGATCCAGTTCTTTTCCCAACAACCTACAGAAACATTCCATGAATGTTGGGAACGTTTTAAGGAATTGATCAGAAGTTGCCCAAATCATCAAGTTCCAAGGTGGCAACAAGTCCAAAGTTTTTACAATGGATCGATCTCAAGAAGACGCATGGTTGATGCATCTTGTGGTGGATCTTGTGCCACGAAAGAAGTCGAATTTAATTGTGGGCATTGTTTGAAAAGTTATATCAAACTTCGATACAAAGTGAGACACTGGGGCGAACCAACTTGAACCTGGCACCTAAATCTCATGTGTTGACAAAAGACGGATTGTACGATGTCAACAATAATGCCTCAGATCTCTCAACAAAGGTTGACATGTCTTTGTCAAACAGATGAACATGTTGTTAGTCGCTACCAAGCAAGCTAAAGCTCCTGTCACCCCCGTTCAATTTGTGACCACCGTCATATGGCTAATGAGTGCCCTACTACCTTGTCATTCTTCCCGATGAACCTAATCCTCAAGAGCGTGTAAATGTGACTCAATCTTATCAACAAGGTAGAAACATGTACTCCAATACCTACAATCCGGAATGGAAAAATCACCCCAACTTAGGATGGGGTGAATCGAACTAAATTGGCCGTAAACCAAAGAACATAGAGCCAACACAATGGGTGGACAACAACCTTTTCAACCAAATTTTCAACAAAATTTTCTCCACAATGCAATTTCCAAGAATTCTAATTTCCAATGTAATTCCAATTTCCACGAATGTCAGATTATCATCCAAATTCGACTCATCAAAAATCGTAATTTCAATCAATCTTAATCAATCTCATGCCAAGATTGAAGATTCGATGCGAAGAAAAGCTTATGCTAAGCATGCAATCTTTTCGCAGATGATAATGGACCAAGTCACCAATTGGCCAATCAACGAGTCAATGAGAGGAAGGTAGGCTCCCACCAACCCATCAATAATCCTCGAGGCCAAGCACCATCCAAGCAGACCATCGAATAGTCAACAGCTGAAAGTCAAGCATTACGGTCGAGAAGTGGACGAGAGGTTCATAATCAAGTGGAAATGCTCAGAGAAGTCGATGAAGAAAGAGAAGCAATAGAGGAAAAGAATCGGAGAAAAGAAAGGAGAAAGGAAAAGGAAAAGAGAAAGAAAGAGACAAAGAGCCGTAGATAAGAAAAGTGCAAGAGCAAGGAAGAGAGAAAGGAAAAGAAAAGTATTAGAGGAAGAGTTTCCGTCCAACAAGGACGTGAAAAGAATCGAAATGGAATCGCACCTTATGTCCCAAAGGCACCATTCCCTCAATGCCTAACTCCTCCATCTAGAATGGGAAAGGGACCGACAAAATGGAAGAAATTTTGAAACATTCAAGCAAGTAAAGATAAATCTTCCATTACTTGAAACAATCAAACAAGTTCTGAGTCGCCAAGTTTTTCAAAGATTTGTGCACTTTCGGAAGAAAGGCACGCGTACTCACGTTTCAAAGAAAGTGTTCTAACAAATCAAGTCGATTCGATATTACGATTGGAAACCCCCAACCGAAAGACCACAGAGTCCCAACTGCTCCATGTGTCATTGGTGGGCAACCAATTGGAAAGGCGTTATTGGATTTGGGAGCAAGTGTTAATCGATCCCATACTCAATGTACAAGAAACTCGGATTGGGTGAATTGAAACCCACGACGGTCACACCTCCAACCGCGGATAGATCGGGAAAAGAAGACCGAGGGTGTTATCGAGATGTTTTGGTTGGAATAGACAAGTTTGTCTTTCCAAAGGACTTCGTTGTCTTAGACATGGAACCACTGCGAAATCAATCAATCAAGTCCCAATTATTCTTGGGACGTCTGCTTTCGCCACCGCCAACGCTTGCATTAATTGTCGCATCGAGTCATGGACGCTTTTTTGAAACATGAAAGTCGCTTAACATATTCCATACGATGAACCATTTCCCTAATGAGGATGAGGTCGAATGTTTTTACATCGATCGGATGGACGAAGTGGTGGATGAAGCATTACCATCAATGCTCACCAAAGAGGAATTTGAAACGCTTTGTTAGCCATCTATGAGGACAAAGGGCTTGAAAGGAAGCAATGAAGAGAAAAGTCAAATTCATCATGTCAAGATGATAACTTATGTGAAGTTGTGACTAAGGTAGAACCACTACCCTCGAGGTAAAGGATGTCTTGACTCCATCAATTGAGCGCCACCAACCTGTGGAATTGAAACAATTGCTGAGTCCCTCAAATATGCTTTTCCGGGACCTCGAAACACTTCCGGTGATAATTTCATCCACATTATCGGAAGAACAAGAGAATGATTTGTTGAAGGTCGAAGAGCACAAGGAGGCCATCGGATGGACCTTAGGTGATCTCAAGGGGACTGACCCATCAGTATGTATGCATAAAATACATCTGGAGGATGAGAGTAAACCATCGAGGGAACCACAGAGGGGAGTTAAACCGAACATGCAAGAAGTCGTTTTAAAGGAAATCATTAAACTCCTCGATGCTGGAATCATCTATCCGATCTCTGATAGTGAATGGGTTAGTCCAGTACAAATCGTTCCGAAAAAGTCTGGAATTACAGTGAAAGAAACTACGGAGGGAGAATTGGTGCCCACTCGTGAAACTACTGGATGGCGTGTGCATTGATTATCGAAAATTGAACACAGCCACCAGAAAAGATCATTTTCCCCTTCCGTTCATTGATCAAATTCTTGAGAAGTTAGCTGGGCAAGAGTTTTATTGCTTTCTTGATGGTTATTCGGGATACAATCAAGTGCCCGTTTTTCCAGCTGATCAAGAGAAGACAACATTCACGTGTCCATATGGTACGTTTGCATATCGAAGGATGCCATTCGCTTATGTAATGCTCCGCCACGCTTCAACGATGTATGTTGGCCATATTCTCGGACATGATCGACAAATTCATCAAGTCTTCATGGGCGACTTCTCGGTTTTGGAAAACATTTAATTCTTGTTTGAATCATCTTTCACAATGTGTTGCAACGCTGTGTAGATTCCAAACTTGTTCTCACCGGTGGGAAAAGAGCCATTTTATGGTTCAACAAGGAATTGTGTTGGGGCATATTGTTTCAACGAAAGGAATTGAAGTTGATAAGGCTAAGGTCGACTTAATTGCAAATTTACCACCTCCTAAAAGTGTTCGACAAATTCGATCATTTTTGGGGCATGCTGGATTTTATAGAAGATTCATTAAGGATTTTAGCAAGGTGGCTAAACCATTGTGCACTTTGCTTGGCAAAGATGTTCCTTTTGATTTTGATGAGGATTGCATAAAGGCATTCCTAAAATTGCGTGAACTCTTATCAAATGCACCAATAATCCAACCACCGAATTATTCTTTACCATTCGAACTCATGTGTGATGCATCTGATTATGCGATCGGAGTCGTTTTAGGGCAAGGGTGAATAAATTACCTCACGTAATTTATTATGCTAGCAAGACATTAATTGATGCCAAATCAATTACACCACCACCGAGAAGGAATTATTAGTCATGGTGTATGCTCGGACAAATTCCGTTCCTATTTGCTTGATCGAAAATAGTGGTCTTTTCACCACTCGCTTTGAAATATCTTTTAGCAAAGAAGGATGCGAAACCAAGGCGATCCGTTGGATCACGCTTCTCCGTGAATTCAACTTTGAGATTAAAGATAAAAGGGGTTGAGAACGTTGTATTTGATCATCCGCTCTAGAATTTGCTCAAGAATCATCTATACCTGAGACCATCCGTGACACATTTCCGGATGAACATTTGATGGCAATTGATGTAGCTGGTGCAAAAGTTCCGTGGTTTGCTAACATCGTGAATTATCCGGTCATCGCGTAATTCCCAGTGGGGTAAGAATGATAAGAATCTCTTTTCTCCCAAATAAAATACTATTTCGATGAACCATATTTGTTTAAATTCGCCGGATCGGATCATTAGGAGATGCGTGCGGAAGACGAGCAACTAAGCGTCCTAAATTTTTGCCATCTTTGGGGCTGTGGAGGCCATTTCGAGACGAAGACCGCCTGGAAAATCCTTCAAAGCGGATTCTCGGCCCTCAATCTTCGTGTGGCTCAATCGCAAGGAATGCCAGCGGTGTCAACGACTGGCAATATTTCCTGACGAAATATGATGCCCCTTAATCCAATTCGATTGTTGAAATTTTTATGTTTGGGGATTGACTTTATGGGTCCTTTTCCACCATCCTTTGGGTATTCATATATTCGGTGGTCATGGACTATGTCTCCAAATGGATTGAAGCTGCAACCCGATCAAATGATCACAAGGTTGTGGTCAAATTTACGAGAGAACATGTGTTTAACCGATTCGGGATCCCAAGAGCAATCATCGATGATGGCGGTTCGCATTTTGCAATAGCCATTTTGCCACTTTAATGAAGAAGTACGACGTCACTCACAAAGTCGCCATACGCACATCCATCCAGACTAGTGGTCGTGGAAGTGTCTAACCGGAAATCAAGCGAATTCTAGAAAAGACTTGCAACCGGATAGAAGAGATTGGTCAAACCGCTATCCGATGCTTTAGGCCTATCGTATCGCATTCAAGACACCGATCGGAATGTCTCCCTTCGTAATTGTCTACGGAAGGCATGTCATCTTCCGCCGAATTGGAGCATAAGGCATTCGGGCGATCAAACGATTTAATTTCGATATGCAAGCGCAGGTCGAATCAAGGTTACAGCTTGAGTGAATTAGAAGAGTTACGCTACGATGCGTATGAAAATTCAAAGATGTACAAGGAAAGGTACAAAAGTTGCACGATCAATTAATTTCTCGGAAGGAGTTTCATGTTGGCCAAAAGTTTGGTTATTCAATTCCGACTTAAGCTTCATCCCGGAAATTGAAATCTAGATGGGAAGGCCGTTTGAGTTGTTTCCATTAGTGAGCACTGCAATTGAAATTCAAAGCCTTGACAATCGAAGTTTTCAAAGTGAATGGGCAAAGACTCAAACCAATGTTTGAGCCGATGACCCGCTTTAAGATTGAGGCGATGCACCTTAGTGATCCAGATTCTTGATCAATGAAGAGGTCGAGGTCGACACTTAAACTCGGCTTCTGGGAGGCAACCCTGTGTTTTATTTAGGAGTTGGACACGGGTTTAGTTTAGGATTTAGGATTTATCTTTCTTTCGTATGTTTAGTTCTAGAATATTAGTTTTAGTTTAGTTTAGGTTATTTTAATTTCCAAATTAGTGTAGCCACATTACCTTCAATCTATTTTGGTCATGTTCTAATTTGATGCCCATATTCTCTGCGATCTTTGTGTTGAGGTACTTTTCAATGTGTTTGGGGTACCTACTTATTTCAAATAATGAGGACATTGTCATTTTAGGTTTGGGGTATGTATGATTGTCTATCTTTCATCACTTTTTTTTGATGTTCTTTGAAAAAAAACAAAGAAAAAAAAATTATTTATTTGGAATCATCATACATGATTTACTTTGCAATAGTTTTCAAACTTTAGTTGATGATGCATGTGAATTTAATTTTGAGAATATTGATGTCATATTTTGAATACTTGTATCTAGGATGATGAAGCTTAATGTGATAATTTGTGGATGACTCTCAAATTGCGTGCTTAGAATTTTTGCACTTATACCAAGCTAAGACTTAGAAATCGATGAACTATTTTGAACGTTGAATCTTAGGTTCTTAGTGGAGACTAAACCCAGTAAGCTTTAGAGCTAATTTCCCGTCATTGATGAGTGAATATATAAACTCGGAGTTTTCTTTGAATACGAATTATTTTGCATAATCTCATACATTTTATTTTGGCTTGTGACTTTGCATGATATCAAATTCATATTATTGTGTTAGAACGTCATCAGTATATCTACTCAAGACAAATAGGCAAGGTTACCATCTTTTAAGGAAATGATTGAAGGCCATCTTTGGCTCGTTTGTGCTTAAAATGCCCCACCTCATATAAATTTATCCTTTAGTACCCCTTTGAGCCTATAGAAAAATTTACCCTTATAGATTCTTTGATACGCCACGTTAACCTTTAATCCTCCACAATTTCTCACAATTTAGCTTTACCCTTCCTATTTATGAGCAATTAGGTACGAGGGATGAAAACGAGCGACACGAGAGTAAGTGGAGAGATAATGAGTTATGGTGTTTACTGAGAGTGTATGGCAAAAATATAAAAGAAAAAAGGAGAAAAGAAAAAAGAAAAAAAAAAAAAGGAATAAAAATGAGGTGCTTCAAGAAAAGGAAATTCAAAAGAGAAGAAAGAATGAGAAAAGAAAAATATTGAAAAAAAAAAAAATGGTGAGAAATTAGAAAAGAAAAAAAAAAAAAAAAAATAAAAAAAAAAAAAAAAAATCGAAGTTAGTTCCTTTTCCAATTTCTAAATTTTGAATCACAATTCCTTTCTTTCTTACCCTTACACAGGCCCCATTACAACCCTACAAAAGACCTTCATGATCCGATCTTGCATTGGTAAGCTGTCTTGTGGAAGTCAATATATAATACTTATGACACTTGATATGACATGCTTAGGATATACAAGTATCTGTTCTTATGAGATTTATTTTTGTTCATTGATTGGCATCGTGTTTCATTTATCATGTGAGACCTTTTTATTTGCTTTGTATTGATCTCTCACATGTGTGCGAAAACTTACCCATCATCGGAGTGATTTTATTTTGAGAGTATACCTAAAGTGAGGATTGAGTCGAGACAACAGATCCGATGGTTTTCCGTTTGGACTAGTTCTGAGATGGATGAATCTTGGTTTTGGTATGCACACACTTCACGTTTAGGCATGAATGAATGAGTTATCTAACAATTTGAGCATTAAATTAATTTGAATGGATACTAGCATGATTGACATGACTTTAATATTTGAGATTGATGATTCACATACTAAAGCAATTAATGATTTTTATTTTTTTTGAATAGTACATATGTTATAAAAAAAAAAAAATCATGTTTTGAAAACTAAATTTTACCGATGGTTTGAAATTTTTGGAAGTTTGTGGGTAACTTCACTGCAAACCCTCAGGAGACACAACTCCTCCACTAGGGATCACCTAGGGGTTTAAAGGCTTGTTGCACATGCTAAGTGCAATCGTGTTCCCCTCAAAGTGGCATTTAAATTTTAGGATGTTAGTTTGATTTGCTTTATATTTCTATCATTCTCTTTGCTCGAGGACTAGCAAAGTGTAGGTTTGGGGGTGTGATGAGTAGTGAAATATGATGATATTTCACCCCTAAATACCTATATTTATAGTCCGATGAAGGCTATCATGAGATTTGCTAGATTTGAAGTGTTTCGTAAATCATCCAAGTTTCTAAAACAGCCCAAGAATCCCGAAAATAATGTCAAAACACTGCTATTTTGGGTCATTGAGAACTTAGTGCGACTTGCAGCTCAATTTGGACCTTCAAGACGTCAGATTCAGGAAATTGCTAAAACATAAAAGTTGTAGAGCTCGTCGTCAGCTTTCCAACGCTTCAAGAATCACCTCAATCCGAGTTCGGTACAGAAAATTATGAGCAAAATACCGAGGCAGTATCTGATGCAAAGCTAGGCGGGAATCCATGAAAATAACTCTTAGATGTCAATCGAGAGAGGAATTAGGGTTAGGCTATTATAAAAGGAAGCCACGAGTTTCTTAGGGGATTATTATTTTTGCAATTAGAATATTATTCATTCTTTCTTTTTAGTTTTAGGGCTCTTCACTTTGGGGAATATTTTCTTCATCTTTTCAAGTCTTCTTCTCTCCTTCTTCTAGGGTTTATTCGTGGTAGATTGTACCTAGGATTTGCATTATTTTCTCTGAGAAATTCATAGATTGTATTTAGGAAAAACAATTGCAAATATCTTTTGAAAGAAATAAAGAGGAATGACTTTGAAAGAAAAAGGAGATCAAACACCAAAGATGAGCTGCCTAAATCAAGAGATCGGGAAGATGCGATCCCGATAAGTACCTATGTTTATGATTAATACCACAGTCTATTATTGTTATCATGGAATCGTTTTGCTCAAAGTTTGTGTGATTGAAAATATTTTAAATGCTTGGTTATGACCGTTAATTGCGCGTATCAACGGGCGTAATCGCTAGATCTCGACCTGCAGTCGATCTAGGTCAGAGAGCGATTATGTCTTGAATCTAAATATCATGAGATACGCTATGGCTTTTACATGACTCATACCGCAATGTTAGGCTGAGTCATTGTTTTTAGATAGGGTATGCCGGATTGATGATCATATTTTATTTCAAGTCATTTTTCTAGATGAATGATGGTGTGAATGATGATTTAATGAAACTGTGGGTTTTAATGTTAGAAAAGGGGTACGAATCTGGGGTAGCATATTCCTTGATCTCATTTTAATATTGTTCGTAGATTTATCAGTAATTAATTGTTTAGATTAATTTATTTTTCTGCATTTAGGAAAAGTGCGTTAAGTTTTTGGTAAAATTGAATCTGCCCTTTGGTACTTCCTTAGGGACGTTTTTAAAATCTCTAAAAGAATTAATTAAAAATTCACGTTTCCCTGTGGGTTCGACACCCCTGTTCTTGCCATACTGCAATAGATCTTGTGCACTTGCAAGGGTTACATTCTAAATCGATCACTTCCCCATGTCATAGCTTATGCCAGCAGATCCATGATAGATGCCCAGCTCAACTACACAACAACTGAGAAAGAGCTGCTGGCCATTGTGTTTGCATTGGAAAAATTCAGGCCTTATGTTTTAGGTTCACAAATTGTGGTGTTTACTGACCACTCTGCCCTAAAGTACCTTCTGTCTAAGAAGGATACCAAGCCCAGATTAATCAGGTGGATCCTCCTATTACAGGAGTTTGATCTACAGATTAAGGATAAGAAAGGAGTGGAGAATGTGGTGGCTGATCACTTATCCAGAATTCTCAATACTGAGGATGCTAGCTTACCCATTAATGAATCATTTCCTGATGAGCAACTTTTTGCCATCAATACCCACAGTCCTTGGTTAACGCAGGTCAACTTCTTCTTGGCTATTGAATGATTCCTCAACATTGGAATAGAATGGATAAAGATCTTTTCTTCTCACAAGTTAAACATTTCATTTGGGAAGATCCTTATCTATTCAAGAATTATGCAGACCAAGTGATCGAGAAAGTGTGTCCGGACCATGAATTCCACGGCATATTGTCAATGTGTCATGAAACAGCTGTGGAGGCCATTTATTAGCAATAAAACAGTACCAAAAATTCTGCGATGTGGTTTCTATTGGCCCACAATCTTTAAAGATGCCTTACTGACCTTGTAAATCTTGCAGCGCCAAAAAGCTGGCGATATTTCCAAAGAAACTCAATGCCCTATGACCAATCACAGTAGTTGAGTTGTTTGATGTTTGGGGCATAGATTTTATGGGCCCTTTCCCCTTCTAATGGAAACAATTTCATCTTGGTAGCTGTGGATTATGTCTCCAAGTGGATTGAGGCCATAGCTACCAAATCAATGATCAAAAAGTGGTTTTAAGATTCCTCAAAGACCACATTTTTCCAGATTTGGATTCCCAGAGCCATCATTAGTGATGGGGAAGCCACTTTTACTGTGACGGTTTGACTCTCTATTAAAAAGTACTCATCACTCACGAGTAGCCACTCCCTATCATCCACAAACCAATGGGCGGTGGAGATTTCAAATAGAGATCAAACACATTTTGGAAAAAAGCTGTGAAGAAGGACGAAGAATGGTCCTTTAAGCTTAATGATGCTTTGTGGGCATCTGAGCGCCTACAAGACTCCTATAGGGATGTCCCCTTTCAGTCTGGTTTATGGCAAGGCAAGCCATCTACCAGTAGAACTAGAATATAAGGCCTTGTGGGCAATCAAAACTTTTAATATGGATCTAATCTGCATTGGTAACCACGGAAGCTTCAACTCCGAAGCTGGAAGGCGAGGATGGATGCCTACACTAGCTCAGTTGTACAAAGAAAAGGTTAAATCATTCCATGATAGGAGCCTCATGAGAAAAGAGTTCATACCGGGTCCAAGGTATGGTTATTCAACTCTAAACTTAAATTCTTTCACAGCAAATTGAGATCCGGATGGGAAGGGCCATACATCATCATCAAGGCCTCCCCTCGGGAAGTGGATATTTCAGATCCCAAGGATGGAAGAATACTCAAGGTAAATGGTCGAGGCTCAAACCATGCATTGAAAACACCGGAGCCCTTCACCTATCATCATGAATCTCCAAAAATCGATGGTAGAAAAGTGTACAATATGTTTGTACAACATTGTTTTTCCGATTTTCTTTGTTTACATCTATTTTTCTTGTATCGCATAGTGTAAATACACTTCAAAGTTCAAATCAAAGTAAAAAGTACTTTTCGAAAAGTTCAAAGTTCTATTGAATTGATTACGGGTACATAATGAACTACTCGAAAAGAACCATATTCTATTGAATAGTTAAAATTTCCTTTTGAATAGAAAATGCAGGAAAAAGTCCTTTGCGAAAAGATCTTTCGAGCCAAATCCATTTCGAATAGACATCTGAGCTCGGTTCTTTTGCGAACTACACTTTCTCAAGATTTTTATGAATCTTATGAATCTTATGAATCATTTGGCATTAGATTTGCGATTTTAGAATTTTAGTTTCAAATTCTGTTTTAGATCGTTTGAATTTTTTCTTTCTTAGGTTAATGTGTCCTCGTTTCTTGATTTTTCGTCATTTTTACGTGAGTATAGCTAGTTTCTAACTTTGTTTTCCTATTTTGCATTCACAAATTCAGTTTTTGTATCAACACTTTTCTTTTCTTTTTTAACTTTGTATTAGGTCCCTTACCTTGCTTTTCTTGTTTCTCTTGTTATTAGCATTAGTTTCCTTTCATTTGCATAGTAATCCTTCTATTTGTTAGATTTTATTTAGCAGTTCTAGCATTGTTTTGTTGATTTTCTTGCATTTGTATATCATGTTTTCCATTTCCTTGCTCATATCTTGGTTTACATTTTATTTCTGTGCATATAGTTTAGATTTTTACATTCTTAGTTTTTCTTTCTTCTTTTACTCTGCTGCCCCTAGTCTCTCATTGTCTAGAACATTGAGGACAATGTTCATCTTAGGTTTGGGGGTATGGCAAACAGGTCCTGCCCATGGGATAATTAGCATAAGGGCATCACAATCACCAAAGTAATCAGGAAATGAATCAATTTACTTAAGAATCATGACAATGTGGAAATTTTAAAATTTTCTTTGCAAGAATTTAGACATTCTAAACCCTACAATATTCCACATTTCGGTGATGTTAACACCAGGAAAATACACTTGTATTAGCACATAGCAAGTCCACAGGAAGAGAAAAAGGTAAAGATATACTTAAAAGCTCAAGGAAAAACCATAACCAGTGAGAATTGAGCCTATATGTTTTACATCTCTGTTGAAGAGTGACTGAGGCAACCCTTTTCTGATTCAAAGAATTTGGTCCACTAGAAATTAGGAAACTCCAAATCAAAACAAACGGCATTCATGAAAGCGAGGAAAAGATCAAGGCCTTCTTTGAACGACTTGAGCTTAAGAACCAACCAAGAAAGATCTGCCCTTGTTTGTACCCCAATTGAGCTATAAATCCTACAATGCTTCATCAAAACACCCATTTTCTTGCACGAACCAATGGAACCAATTGACCTTCCCTCACCTTGAGAATTCGGAGTTAAAGGAGAAAGAAGTAAAGATGGAACATTTACGGGCAAATATCAAAATAAATGAAGAAGAAATACCTCAAAATGGGCGGGTGGTGAGAAAGTAAAGAAAAACAATGTGAAAAGAAGCAAGCAAAAAGGGCAAAAGGGGAACGTTATGTTGAAAATTCAAGATCAAAGGAAGAAGAAGCTGAGTACTTTGAACACGAGAATATCAAAAGAAGCTAAACTCAAGAAGGTGGAGTCATGAACCACCTCCTTCAATTCTGACTTCTCAAAAATCCAAACACTGCTCAACCTTCCTATCCTGAAACCTCACTCCACGAGCCATACAACAAACCCACTAAAAGTCCTTGTGATCCAAAGTTGAGTGAATCATGTGGAGATAAGCGGTTTCCCAATCTATGGTGAGGAGATGTCAAGGATGCCAAGACTGAGAATCATGCCTATGCTCATGCTTACAAATCCATTTGGGAGATGTAAGCTCTTGAGCTTGAGTGAAAATGAACCCTTCAACAAAATCTTGATGAGAGTACACCACGTAAGTGTTTGGGTTGGAACTTGAGCACATTAAGTATGACTTATAACCTAATTTTTATTCAAATGATGAACTCTGCGACACATTTGCATGATTTCTATGGCTGCTCACAGATTGGAAAGAGTAGAAACATTCATAAGGTTTATAAATGTTGAAATTCTTGCAAACAATAAACCTAAATTTCTTAAACATTGATTCAAGAGTAACTAATTTTGATCTTTGATTGCTCATGGGATGACGCACTAATGCCAACCGTCCCATGGAGAAGTTTGTGGGTACCTTCACCGAAAACCCTCGGGAGACTTCACTCCTCCTCTAGGGATCACCTAGGGGTTTAAAAGGCTTGTTGCATATGCTAAATGCACATGCTTCCTACAAAAGTGGCTCTTTATTTTGCTTTTACGTTTCTTTTGCTCGGGGACTAGCAAAGCTTAGGTTTGGGGGTGTGTTAAGTAGTGAAAATACCATTTTCACCCCTAAACATGAGCCTTGAAAGACCCTTGAGAAGACTAAATAAGTGATTTAGTGTGCATTTCTGACTAACCAATCGACGGTCCAAATCAAAAGCATCCCAAAAGATCAAAAAAGGCGTGACTCATGTCAAGTTTAAAGGAGTGAAGAAAGCGACCTCGGCAATGGCTAAAGAGGGTCTAAAAGAGCAGACAAAGACCTGAAGCAAGAGAGAGAGCAATTCGCAAAGAAGAATGGGAGCCTAGAGTTCAATTCGCAAAGAACTTCTACTATTCGCAAAGAAGAATGGGAGCCTAGAGTTCAATTCGCAAAGAACTTCTACTATTCGCAAAGAACCTTGAACTTTGCGAAAAGAAGAAAGAACTCCTCGAAAAGAAGATTGAACTTTGCGAGCGAGCTTGAAGTCATTGAACTTTCTGAAAGGCCTGAACTCTGCGAAAAGGTATTCTGGAGATTCGCAACTTTAACAAGGGCAATTCAGTTATCTGCTGCACGCGCCCCAATGCATTGAAAAGCCCAAAGACATTCCGGAAGATTCTAAGCATAAAGCGAAGGAATATTCCACCCCACGTGAGCACCTAGAGAGGGAATAACTTGGCGGGAACTTAGAAACTCTAACTACTGCGAAAAAAGCCCTTAAACTATGCGAAATGGCATTACGGGGATTTGTAGCTCGTCCAAGGTATTTCAGAAACTTTGCACGCTACTTAATGCAATCAAAAGACCAGGGAACATTCAGGAAGGTTCCAATCAAGATCTGAATATTCCAACCCATGTGGCGCCCAAAGTTAAATTTACGGCGGAACTTCCGAGCTCAAACAGAATTTCAAAATGCATACGAATTGATGCCTCTGTTTCTGATTTGAACGGATCAAGCTTGATTGGCGAAACAGATCCTGGATCCCGTGCTCGACTCCTATTGGTTGATACGATCTATCCAATTCGATTGGTTGATACACATTTGAGTGGCTTAGGAAAACTATAAATGAGAACCATTTGCCCAATTTGGGTATCCAGTTTAGAGTTTTCATCTCTGTTTCCCTCATTCGGTCGGATAGCTTATCTGAACCCAGTAATCCTTCTTGTAGTTTACCTTTGAGAGCCATTGTGAGTGATTTGTACTTAAGTTCGGATTCAAGGCAGTAAGTCGAGGGCTCTCTGAGAAGCTCGTAAGTCGAGGGCTCTCTAAAGCCGTGCTCTGTAATTGTAATTTTGGATTTTAAAAGGTTCTTTGTAATTTGTGTCTTCTCCATTGGAGTCATGTCGAGGGTTACGAATGTTCACCTTAGTGCATTAGACTTCTTTAGATTCACTCATCCGCATGCAACTTCCCTTAATTCATCACCCCACAATGCGAATTAGCGTTGGTAACCTAATTCTAGCAAAGATTTACGATGATGTTCATGTTCGAACTAAAGAATAGGCCACAACTATTGGATGATCATGACCATTTAAGTGGACAGATCACGAAACCTATTCCTTAATTGGATTTATTTCTCTTACATGTCATCTTTGGTAGCGGATGAAGATTGAATCTGCTCTGTTGAACTACAGATTCTCCATTAAAATTCAGAGGTTAAAGTACATGAAGCTATTATTTCTGCATTTGTCTTATTTTAAACATCTCCCCAACTCGGATCTGGATCATGTAGTTAGTTCTTTTCTTTATTTGCTTATAGTTAAATGTGACACAATCCAACACTCTCTTTTATCTATTCTTGTTTTTAGATAATTATAGAGCCAGATCTGGTAGCACAGATCTGGAGGTTTATCTCTCGGTTTAGACAAAATTCTCTGTGGACGATCTTGAAATACTTACTTTTAAAACTTGCTACAATTGGCCCTGATCTTGCAGGCCAGTGTTAGCCCCAATGTACTGATATCCCTTTCATAAGTTAACATCCATATAACTTAGCATTCTTTAATTCTTTAATTTTTTATTCATAATGCACACAATTATGGCACACTTGGAGCGACAACACAAACCCTATAACATTCAACCAATAATCTGTAGCTTTCTCTTTTCCCTAAAAAAAGAAAGCCTTTAGCGTTACATTCTAGGGGAATGTCTCTCCATTTTTCCAGATCTTTGAGTCATCATCTTGATGTTCTAATATTCTTTGGTTCTTTTCTCAAAATGTGTCATCAGTCTTCTCTAGGGTTTGAGAATTGATTTTGGAACTCAAAAGAACATTTTTAAAGCATTTCCTGAAGTTAGAGTTACTAACTCACTTGATCAGAGCATTTTTGAATAATTTTCACAATTTTGTAGGTTCAATCCTCGATTGATCGACCCTGAATCTTGATCGATGGAGTTAGACCTGATAGGAAATTTTTGCACTACGTGCTGAACTTTAAATGACCATAAAACCTTACGATTTAGACCCAAATCTCGACGTTGCTAGGCCCCATTTGATTATTAATGTCTACGTTTAATATGCGTTTCTGTATAATAGGTTTTGAAGAGCAAAAGACAAGAAAAGAGTTAAATGAATAATGGAGGAAATAACCAGAAGCAGCTGCTCAAAACAAAGGAAAAACAGAAAAAGAAAAAGAAAATTGTCAATCTCGATTGGTCAAAATCCAATTTTTATCGGTCGAGACCAGACAGAGAAGGCCTGAAGAAATTAGAAAAGTCGATCGGTCAAGAATACAATTCAGCCTGTCAAGATTCAAGTGGATGTGCAGAACAGAAGAACTCGATCGATCGAGATGCATTTCGATCAGTCGAGAAGACCAAACAGAGAGAATAAAAGGGTTATACAATCTCGACCGGTCGATTTTGAATCTCGACCAATCGAGATTGGGTTTTCTGCGAACTTCAAGGCCGACAGGCTGTAATTCGAGAATCCGAAAGTCCTTGTTTCCTAGTTTAATTTAGAGTTGTTTTAGGAAGTCTTTCCTACTTTAATTACATGTACTAGGGCCTTATGCATCTATAAATAAGGACCTTAGGCTTAGAATTAGATATATAATTTTAGATAGAGTTTAGAGAGCAATTAATTTCTAATTTTTAGTTTTCTAGTATTCAGATTTTGAGAGTTTGCGAGATTGAGGGCATTGTAAATCATCATTCTATGATCGATTCAGCAATGATGAAAATCAGAACCACGATGCGTGGCTAATTATCAAAGTTTGGGATCTCTTGTAAATCAAAGATAAGTTTTAATTCAAAGTTCTATTTCCTTTTCTAGTTTGAATTCAGCTATGGTAATGATTGCATGATTAAGATTCACTTTTATTATTGTGAATGATTCTAAAGAGTTTTATTTTTTTTTTTTGAATATCATTATCACCTTTTAGGGATTAGGATTGGATTTAATAGAATATTCACCTTCGAATTAGTACTTGTAGTCTAGTTTGATTGCTTTTGTGCAATGGTGCTTACGGATATCGTCTCGACTAGTCTATGACTATAAATAAAATCTGATCCTTTTACCTAGCTTTAGCTTGTAGCGAAGAGAAGGTTATTACCCAGAATTCAAATTAGATTAGGAGAAGAATTGCGAGTTATTACGAGTCTGAGATCAAGAAGGATCCTAAACTATTTTTTCTATTACTTTCCAAATCTGATTTCATTGTTTTCTTAGATAATCTTAATTCAATTTACTTCTAAAAACCCTACTTCTAGTCAAAGCATTAGTTTAGATAAACAACTAGTCCCCGTGGTTCGACACCCTTAGTGCTTGCCCTAGTTCTACGAACTTGTGCACTTGCAAGGTTTCTATTACTTAACAATCAGTAATGTCGATCTAATTTTTTAGATCTTTGAATCATCATCTTGAAGTTCTAATCTTTTTTAATCTTTTCTCAAAATGGGTCGTCAGTCTTCTCTAGGGTTTGAGAATTGATTTTCAGAACTCAAAAGTACTCGTTTTAGTATTTCTTGAAGTTAGGGTTACTAACTCACTAGATAGAACGTTTTCAGATAATTTTCACTGTTTACTAGGTCTAATTTTCGATTGATCGATCCTTAATCTCGATCGATGGAGTTAGACCCTATAGGAAACTCCTGCACTGCGTGTTGAACTTTAAATGACCATAACTTTCGGGTCCGACGTCCGATCGACGCACTGTTTGAGGCATTGGAAAGTTTAACTTCAAGTGTTTTCCTTTGAAATTGGTTTCATTACTATCTGATGGTTGTAGAAATAGTTATACTCTTTCCAATATAGGTCTTGTCTCCTTAGATTCTTTGGTGCATGTAATTTTTCATCGTTAACTCTCAACTTTTGAGTCCATTTTTAGGTTTAACACATTTTTACCTAGAAATAATCAAAAATAAATAAAATATAATTAAATAGCTTTCATCGGACGACAATTTATAGTGGTTTAGGGGTTCATAATCGTACTTTTTCTTACTCAACACACCCCCAAACCTAGTCATCGAGAAAAGATAAGGGAAAAATATAACAGAAAATAAATTATCATCCAAGAAATTTAATGTGATTTCAAAAGGACTTTCAGTGAAGACACGCAAAAACTTCTATTACCAAAAATTTTACTTCAAATCTCATTTCAAACTAATCAATCAACATGTAATCTTATGAAAATCACCTAAAAGATAAAAATTCATAACAAATATAAAACAATGGATATTCTACTCTACCTAGTAAAATATGTTCATTAAATTTTCATTCTGTCCATCTATTAGCTATGAGTTTTAGGTTTTGTGCAGTGTATAAAATGCTCACATTAATACATGATTTTTCGTGTTGATTTTAACACAAATATCTCAACAATTTAAACTCCTTAAGATTAATGTTAACAAATTTCATGACTAGTTTTCTACTCACATAAAATAAATCTCTCTGTAGACATCCAAATTTGGCCCAAGGCCCGATCGAAACATATTTCGAGAGAGGTGCACTTTCAAGCTTTTGATGGCATGTATGAAACCCTTAGGAACCTTCCCAAACCCTTAGGAACCTTCCCAAACCCTTAGGAATCAACCCTAACCTTCCCAAACCTATTAGAACCCATTCCTGAACTAGTATCAAACCCTCCCGAGCAGTGGTTAGAAAGAGGAGTGCTAAAATTTACACAGACCTCTTTAGGAGCTGAGTTATATACCATTGGAAAGAGGATTTCTCCATCTTTCTAATAAGCCAAAAATTACCTCAATCGGAGTTATTTATCAAACGTTATGACCATTTGAACATTGGGCTATTTTGAACATTGGGCATTTTCCCCCAGAATTTTCCTAGCGTAACTAATAGTTGCACCAGGCCTTTTTCCCCCACAAATGGCCTAATGCAACTAATAGTTGTGTCAGGTATAAATAGGTCCCCCCACCCCTCGCGGAGCCAACTTCCAGGCTATTGTACAAAACTATTTTACTCTACATTTGCCTGGCGCAACTAATAGTTGCGCCAGGCATATGAACAGTGACAGTTGATTTTTGTCTCGAATTTTAAAGCTAGGGCTTGACTTGTTGACCACCTCAGTCCTTGGAGTGTGTTTTGATAACTTTGTTGCACCCTTTTAATGCCTATTTGCAACCCTTCAGTGATTTGAAACACTAACAAGTGATTTGAAACACTAACCTATCATCCACCATTAAAACCATTCCCCCACATCTCCAAGCTCTCAAAATCCTAAGAAACCTTAGATTAGAGAATACCTAATTTCTAACCCTAATTAGCATCTAAGTAGCCTCCTAACCTACCCTTTTCCTTTAAATAGATCCCCCCTCCCCTTGGTTTAAAGGTTGAGAAATTTGCTTAAGAGAGAAAGAGCTCAAAGTGAGAAGTTCTTCCTCCCTTTTGTGCACCATTTTCACCCGAATTCCAGAATCTCTCAATCTCATTTCAAGCTTGTTCTTGCATCCAAAACCCTTAGCCTAGGTGTGTGTGATCCCCTAGCCTCCCTTCCCTACCTCTTAGCTTCAAGCCTTAGGAGTTAGAACCTCATTTTCCACCATACAAGGCCTTCAAAAGCTCATCAAAGCAAGCCACACAAGGCTCTCCTACGGTGCTACAAGGGCTCGAGGGCTCTGGCTCTCCCCTTTCTTCTCCTATCTCTTTTTTGCTCTTCTTATCCCCCCATTTGTGCTATTATGCTTCCGAATTTTCGGTTGGAACGGAGGGGCACAAATAGGATTCTAAGCCCTTTTGGGCAAGAAGAAGCCATTTTCTTTTATTTCACTTTTTTTTTTTTTTGTCCATTAGTAGAGACCGCATTAAGTGGGTTGATCGGGTGCCTAACACCTTCCCGATCGATAACCGAAGCCCCTACCCAAGAGCCTTTGGAGTAGACCGGATTCAGAGCCATATTTTTAGCACTTCGGTGCTCATAAATATGAACTAGGTTTCCCGAGACACCAAAAGCTCCAGGTGGCAATTCTATATTTTTTTCCAAGCGAGCGCATCGCCGCGACGAGATGGTCACAAATCCCACGGTTGCACAGATGGTGACTCTGCTGGGGACAGCTTGCAGAGCTTCTCCTTAAAATTTGGCCCATTATTTTTTATTTTACTAACCAATTTTTTATTATTTTTTTACTATTTTTTTATTTTTCTCACCCCTACTTTTCTGTCATTTATGAGCCTTAGCCGATTGGCGGGCCTACATGCACTTCATCTTTTAATTTCCTTACTTTTCCTTCATTTTAGTGCCTTAGCTGATTGGCGGACCTACTTGAGCATTGTCTTTCAATTTATTTAATTTTTCGTCATTTAAAGGCCTTAGCCGATTGGCGGGCCTATTTGTGCACTCATATCCTAATAGTGGATGCCGGCCCGTAGTGGCAGCACGGGATCATCACCCCCGGTCTTTGAACTAAAGAAAACTTCCAAAAAAGGAAGAAAAGCTTTGAAAAAATTAAAATTGAACCAAGTTAGGGGGCTTAATTAATTTTCTTTTACGGGATATATTTTAAAGGGGTTGGGATTAGGCAAACACACAACCACCCGGGTCTTAGTATGGCGGCAGCCCCTAGTGGTGATGATCTAGAAAAGTCCCAGCCCACCTAGTATCTAAGAAGGCGCTCGCATCGGAGGTATATCTAGTGGGTTCCCATTCCAAAGTTTAAAACCCTTGGGGAGCGCGCTAGCGAGTTATACTAGACTTAAACCCTTTAGGTGCGGTGAGGAGAGAACTGATCACAAGAAAAACAGCTCAATTCCCGAAAGCCTAGCTTCCACAAAACCTAAAAAAAAAAAGGCCCACCTTCAGGCTGTTGTTCCCTGCTATTTTAGAACCTGGAGCATCATTTTTGCCTGGTGCAAGTATTAGTTGCGCCAATGCAAAAATTGGGAATTTATAACTGGCACAACTATTAGTTGTGCCAGCTTTAAATCCTCCACTTTTACCTTGGCGCAACTAATAGTTGCGCCAGTGTAAAAAAGAGGCCCTGCTACCTTGGCGCATGTATTAGTTGCGCCAAGTCTACCTGGACAGCAGCAGCTCGAAATCTGAGGCTTTCTCACCTCTCGAGTCCCCCGATTAGTGTGCTTAGTACCTCTGTTTGGGCCCCGCCATCTCCGACACCCAATATGCCCCCGCTGGTCAAAAGAAGACAACTTCTTTTTGACTCATTTTGGGGGATCAGGTTGTTTGCCTCGATTTTCATGTCTTTAATAGATCGGAGGTCCTCCTTTGATTCTTCCGAAGTGCGTCGGAATCGTCGCCGCGGGTCTTGAATTAGGGTACGAGAGCCACCTGAGAAAGGAATTCTAAGGCCTCGGAACCTTTATTTTTCAAAATTTTCTCAAAAAAATTAAATAAAAAAAAACTAAAAATCAAATCAAAACCAAAAAATATATAGTTTGTGGTGCCGACACAACGGCATCGTCTTGCCCTCCACCATCCCTTAGGGGAAGAAGGAGGAGGATTTTTTGGCCTTATCCAAGGCACCCATACCCAACCCGTTCCCAAAGGATGTCGTGGGTAATGGACCTGGCTAACGCCGATCCCGACTCATCCCTGCCACATTCTCCAACCCACTCCTATTCGGGAGAAGCCTTCTATCCCCTTTTACCGTTGCCGGCCCTTTGGCTCCCCCATTTTCCCAACCACCACTTCCCAAAATATCCAAAATCACCCTCCCTATTCCCCATCTCTTTCCCAAGCTACCTTTCCTCCCATGTCCATGCCAAGCCAACCACCCATTCCATCCACATCCCCTCAAAACCCAACACATTTCCCAACCCCATCCATGATAAACCCAACCCAAGTTTCCACATCCACACCCATGTCCCATTTTCCATCTTCCCCATATAGACCCAATCCACCATCCTTCACCTATGTCACCTCCACCCTATCCAACCCCCCACAAGCCCCCCCATCTACCAAGGTCATTCCCATTTTTACTGGGGCCATACCCTATTTTTCTCAAACACCCACACTTTACCCTTCATCATCCCCCTTTGCCAATGCCCACCACATTCCTTCAACCCACCCCATATCCCACCACTTACCATGGTCATGCCCGATCATACCAGGGCCATGCCCAATTTTTCCTCCACATCCACCCCATCTATACCCAATCATCCCTTAAACCCACCACCCACATCTGATCCTCCTTCCATCACCATGATGGAGGAAATTTTCTAAGCCTACTCCTTATGGAAGGCTTCCCAAAACACCCCCCATCATCCACACCCCACATCCATGGACCTATCCCAGACACTAGCCAATCTCCATGCTTCACTCTCCCATGATCCCCATAATTCACACCATCCAAACCCCCATCTCTCACATGCCCAAGGCCCATTGGCCCAAAATCCTACCATTAACCAAGGCCTATTGGCCCAAACCCCACCACCCATGATCTCCGAGGCCTAATGGCCCAACACCCCATCACCCATGATCTCCAAGGCCCAATGGCCCAACACCCCATCACCCATACCAAAGGGCCCATGACCCAAACCCATCAAGGGCCCATGGACCAAACCCACCAATGGCCCATGGCCCATACCCCCTCAAAACCCAATGGGCCAGGCCCACATACCCTAAGGGCCCATTCCCCAAACCCTTACCCAAGGGCCCATGGCCCAAACCCACTTGGCCCAAGCCCAAACCCTCCAAGGGCTCATGGCCCATACCCACCAATGGCCCACAGCCCATACCCCTCAAAACCCAGTGGGCCAGGCCCACATACCCCAAGGGCCCATTGCCTAAACCCTTGCCCAAGGGCTCAAACCCATCTAGGGCCCATGGCCCAAACCCATTTGGCCCAAGCCCAAACCCTCCAAGGGCCCATGGCCCATACCCCTCAAAACCTAGTGGGCCAGGCCCACATACCCCAAGGGCCCACAACCCAGACCCATCTAGCCCAGGCCCATACCCACTAATGGCCCATGGCCCAAGCCCTCCAAAGCCCAATGGGCCATACCCATCAAGGCCTAATAGGCCAAGATCCCCCAAATCCCATGCCCTTTACCCAAACCCAACCTGATCAAGGCTTTGTGGCCCAAACCTACCCCGGGCCCATGGCCCAAGCCCCATACTCATACCCTCCATAATACCCCCAAAATTTCACTCACCCCCAACCTTCACAACTGGGTCAAACCCATGCCATACCTCAGACCCAATTTTCCTATGGCCCCACACCCCAAAGCCATCTCCAAATCTTCCCCTATATCCAATGGCCCCATTAGGTCCCACCCTAAAACCAAACTTCCATTTATCCCATCACCCAACAAACCTTTCCTCACCCCCAATGGGCTCACCCAACCCCCACTCATGTCATTCCCATCCAACCCATGAAACACCCACAAGAGAATCCCGCCTTCGCTGCACATTATACCGACCAACGGTATGAGAAAGACGAGATTAGGAATAGCGGGGCATATGTCAGGGCATTGACCAGCCTTAACCATCCTCCCATATTGCCCACCCCTTGGTGGCCAAGAGTGAAGTCTAACCAACGGCCGAGAAAGTAGCCCCTGTATCGAAAAAGTCAGAGCAGCTGAAAGAACAGTTGGACAAAATATAAAAGCAGTTAATGAAAATGGGTGGTGCTCAAATCCATGCCACGAACTTCACAGATTTGTGCTTGTTCGCCGAGGTCCCCCTACCTCCAAAATTCAAAATGCCGGCCTTCGACAAATATAATGGCACCGGCAATCCTATTGCACACCTCAAGTCTTATTGCGGGGGCATGTGCCAATACGGGGGGGATGAGAGACTACTAATAAAAGTCTTCCAGAAGAGTCTGACAGGCCCGACCCTGAGGTGGTTCACATCCTTAGAACCCTCCATGATGAAGATGTGGAAAGATCTGACCCACTTGTTCTAAGAATAATATGTCTGCAATATAGATATTGAACCACGTAAGTCAGACTTGGCCCACTTATGGCAGACCTCGAATGAGACCTTCAGCGACTATTTGGGACGCTGGAGAGCACTGACAGCTCAAGTCAGAAATAGGATACCTGACGATGAGCAGATCGAAATGATTTCAAAAAACACTCTGCTAGTGATCTCGGACTTCTTGGTGTACTAGTAGCAGTCCAACTTTGCTGATCTGGAAAGAAATGCTAATAGATGCGAGGACGCGATTAGGGAAGGTCGCTTGAATAAAAATGTACCAATCGAAACTAGTGGGGTCAGGAAGTTTTCAGAGCAGAGGAACGATAAGAGAATCGGGGCCGACATCCAGAACGTCTCTAATACCAGGCCTATTAATAACGTAACCCATTCCAATTTCAAGCAGTGCAACCAGCTCCCGTCAGGACAGGGCCAGTACAGAGAGTCAGGAATGGGCAGGGAATGCAAATGACCCCGAAAAGGAGAGCCTGTTATGCTCATATTTTTACTCCCTTGGGGTAATCTTTAAGTGTACTTTTACCTTTATTAATTAAAAAGGGATTAGTAACTGCGCTCCAACCACGACCTCCTCCCAATCTGATTCCATATAACTTTGACCCGAATACTCATTATAATTTTTGCCAGGGCCTAGGACACCCGACTGATCGCTACTTCCCATTAAAGCACGCGATCCAAGATTTAATTGATGTTGGGAAGATCATTCCCCCTGCACCCACCCAAGCAAACTAGCATGCAAATATTCACTAGGTGCCTTTGCCACTACACCCTATCGGAATAGCAGGCCCCAGACCCACCATAGGGATGGTAGAGGAAATTAAGGAGGAGTACGAATTTGACCCCTCTGATTATATCAGTAACAGAGAAAATGTTGTGGTCCCCTAGCAGCGAGACCTAGAAGAGAGAACCATTGGGGTGATTGAGCCCCTGAATCTGGCAGATTATTTTCCTACCCCTACGCCAACAGTTGAACCCCTAGATCTTAGGGTCTATTTCCCATCACCCACCCCACCAACTACATATAAATAAATGCATATCAACCATATTCCACCACCCCCTTGAATTACCCCATAAGCCATCTGGCCCCCCAATTCTCCACCTGCACCCATCAATTACCAATGGCCTACACCCACCCCTTTATCCCCATTTCAACCACCGACAAATTCTACCATCCCCATCAATTCCCTAGTGGCCCATCAAACCCTCAATCCTTCGCCCGCACCCATCAACTACCAATGGCCTACGCCCACCCCACTACCCCCGATACAACCATCGTTAAGCTTCACCACCCCTACCTAGCCCAATTTTTCCACCCACCCATCCATCACCAAGGTAAGCTAGGTCTTACCTATCATCCCAGAGCCATCGGTACATGCACTTAAGATACCGGCAGCCATACCTTTCCAATTTTTAGGACCAACCTATGATCCACATCAGGTCCCGCTGAGCTATGAGCAAACCAATGCTAATGCCGGTAGTAGCAACAAGGAGGGGACAGTGGACTTTGTTACAAGATCGGGAAGAAACTCAAAACAGCCTGAGGCAACAACAACAGCAGCACAAGCCCAACCCGAAGGAAAGAAAGACAGTGCAGTGAACCCCTTCGAGAAGATGAGTCGAGAACATATACTGGAGACTCAGCTGAGAAGAATGCCTGCCCATATAACTGTATGGGATCTGTTGATGACGTCCCCACTCCATTTCCAAGCATTCATGGGGGCGTTAAAGAATGCGCATGTGTCCCAACAGGTGAGCCCAGACGAGGTCGAGCAAATAATCGGACAGGTAATGGCACCCAATGCCATTTCATTTTCAGATGCGGATCTATCGGAGGAGGGAAACAGTCATGCTAAATCCCTTAACATTATTGTCGAATCTGGGAACATGATAATTCCCTTGGTTCTAATTGATAATGGGTCGGCTCTGAATGTGTGCCCGTTGAGGACTGCCACCAAGATCAGCGTGGACCCCTGTATGCTAAGGCTGACAAGGACTAGCGCTCGGGGATTTGATAATACAAGAAGAGAAATAATGGGAGAGGTCGATCTAGAATTAGTAATTGGGCCCATGACCTTCTCTATACCTTTTCAAGTGATGGATATCAAATCTTCTTTTAATTTATTGATAGGATGCCCGTGGTTACATGAGGTCGGGGCGATACCTTCTACCCTCCATCAAAAGTTAAAATTCATATCCGGGCAGAGGTGATCACCATCATTGGTGAAGGGCACGATGAGAAAGACAAGGCCACTCACAGCATTGAAAATCATAAAGTAATGGATGTGCCACATACTGAGGAAGACACCGACCTCCACCATTTTGAGTATGAGGTATCGACAGTAGGCCCAGAACCCCTGAGAAACATCACGTCTACAACTAGCGGCGGAATGGAAGCAGTAGTGGCCATGCTCCAAAAATGGGGCTATCAGAAAGGCAAAGGGCTTGGACCCAGATTACAAGGAAGGAAAGAGCTAGTTATCGCCAAGGGGTCCGATTCGGGTTAGGTTACAAGCCCAAGGAGGAAGAGGTTCGAGAGACCAAAGAGAAAGCCAGGGTCCCTGCAGCTGTAAGAGCTCGAGGGATCAACAAAGAAGAGAAACCTCGCCCTAGGCCGCACATCAGAAAATCTTTTGTCAGCACTGGGGTCGTAAATTTCGATCGAAATGGGGTAACCCATTTGACCCTACACAAACCCATAGCCCCAATACATCCCACCAATCCCCAGATCTCCCTTCCCAACCTGGATATAGATTTGGCTACGTTGTCCCTCTTCGAGGAACGATGGCCAGTACCTGAACAAACACCCCCTGTGGTAAATCACCACAAAATGGTATTGACGTTTGAGGATATCATCTTAGACGAAATGGGGGTCAACATGATGGAGGTTGACTCCAATGAGCCATATTAGTCAACACCCTCCATCCAAACAGGTAAAAGAGTGGCCCCTCAGGTACGCAACTGGGCATCGTTGCCCCAAACTCTAGAAGCAGGGAGTAGCCTAAAGTTTGGCACCTGTTTCCTAAAAAAAACAACCTATAAAAAGTGAGATAAGCCCTTGGCAGGCAATATACCTTGTATATATAGCAACCCGCTTTGCCAAGGGATCGTCTCCGAAGAAAATAAAAATCTCAAAAATATTGAAAAAATATAAAATCCCAAAACAATTGAAAAAATACAAAACCCAAAAATATTATCTTCTAAAATTTTAGATTAAGTCCCACAAAATGATGCCTTAACTGAAATACCCGTCTAACATAAAATCGACCCCTTCCCTGTAAAAATACAAGAAGAGGTAGGTGTTACGAGTCTAGAGGAGGATAGTCCTTTGCAGGAGCTCCCCAATGAGCTCCTTGTCCAGTTCACCGACTTTGAGCATGGCCCTACCCCCATTGTCGAGGAAACTGAAGACGTCAATTTAGGGACTGAGGAGATTCCCAGAATTACCAAAATCGGAACATCGCTGTCTCCCGAAGAAAGAAAAAGCATGATCGACTTCTTTCGATCATATCAAGACATTTTTGTCCGGTCATACTAGGACATGCCTGGTCTGGACACTGATTTGGTTGAGCATGAGTTGCCTCTCTACCCTGATGTGAAGCTGATTATGCAGAAGCTGAGACGTCTCCGACCCGAGTGGATGTTGAAAGTCAAAGACAAGGTCATCAAGCAATATGATGCAGGGTTTCTCATGGTATCCAAATACCCATAGTGGCTAGCCAATATCGTGTTTGTATCGAAGAAAGATGGAAAGGTCCGCATGTGCATCTATTTATGTAATTTAAACAGGGCGAGCCCAAAGGACGATTTCCCACTACCACACATCGACATCTTGGTCGATAACACTGCTAAGCACGGGATGCTTTCATTTATGGATGAATTTTCAGGATACAATCAGATAAAGATGGCAGAGACCGATTGGGAGAAGACAACATTCATTACTCCATGGGGAACCTTTTATTATCGAGTCATGCCGTTTGGCCTAAAGAATGCCGGTGCAACATACCAAAGAGGTATGACCGCACTGTTTCACGACATGATGCATCGAGAGATTGAGGTGTATGTCGATGATATGATAGCCAAGTCACCAGAGTGAGGCGATCACTTGGTAAACCTTCAGAAGTTGTTTGAGAGACTGAGGAAGTACAGGGTATGTCTGAACCCACAGAAGTGTGCATTTGGTGCTATGTCCGGAAAGCTGTTGGTGTTCATCGTCAACAAGAGAGGGAACGAGGTCGACCCAGTTAAATTCAAAGCTATCACTGAGATGTTGCCACCATCTATCGAGAAAGAAGTCAGAGGGTTCCTGCGCAGAATACAATATATCAGTCAGTTCATTGCATAACTAACTCCAATCTGCATGTCGTTCTTCAAGCTACTAAGGAAGAACTCACCTGTTGAATGGAAAGACGACTGTCAGGTAGCATTCGATAAAGTCAAAAGTTACCTCCTTAACCCACCTGTATTGGTACCACCCGAGCTGGGTAGACCACTCTTAATGTATCTCTCCACGACGGAGTTCTCAATGGGATGCGTCTTAGGTCAGCATGACGAGACGGAAAGAAGAGAGCAGACCATCTACTATCTGAGTAAGAAATTTACTGATTATGAAATGTGCTATTCTCATCTGGAGAAAGTGTGCCTGGCTCTTTATGGGCTACTCAGAGGCTCCGCCATTACTTGCTATCTCAAGCCATTCTACTTTTGGCCTGCATGGACCCGTTAAAATACTTGTTCGAAAAGCCAACTCTCACAGAGCGGACTGCACGATGGCAGTTGTTATTGTCTGAATTTGACATCACATATGTCTCTCAGAAGTCGATCAAGGGGCAGGCATTCGTTGATCATCTTGTCGACAATCCTTTGCCAAATTATGAACCTTTAAGAACTGGGTTCCCAGATAAAGATATCTTATTCATGATGGAAGACGATACTGAGGAAGCAGAGGAATCATGGGTAATGCACTTTGACGGGGCAGCAAACACCGAGGGCCAAGGAGTTAGCGCCATTCTAATTTCGTCAAAAGGATCCCATGTACTAGTCTCTATTAATCTCAACTTCCCTTGCACAAACAACATGGCTGAATGTGAAGCTTCGCTGCTCTGCAGGCAGCTCTCGATCTGAATATAACTCACCTTCGAGTGTTTGGTGATTCATAGTCAATCATATTTCAGACGAATGGTGACTGGAAGATGAAAGACGAGAAACGGATCCCCTATCATGGACACCTCGAGGATCTAATAGCTTGCTTCCAAGACGTGACATTCTCATATGTCCCCCAGATAAGGAATTATTTTGCCGATGCATTAGCAACTTTGGTGTCAATGATAGAAATCCCGTATGGTGCTGAGATGAAGCCGATCATGATCGAATAGAGGAATGAGCCAGCCTTCTGCCTCTGGATTGAGGAACCTACAAATCCTGATGATGAGCCTCCTTGGTTCTTAGATATCAAGAATTTTCTCGAGACACTAACTTTCCCTGAGGGTACATCAAAGACAGATCGACGAACCATTCAACATTTAGCAGCAGGCTACGTTGTTTGTGGGGAATGCCTTTACAAGCAATCGTATAATAACATCTTACTCAGGTGCCTTACAGAAAGTGAAGCAACCAATATCATGAAGGAGATCCACGAAGGAGTATGAGGAGCCCACATTAGCGGTCACATGCTTTCTAAGAAAATTCTGCGGCACGGATTCTTTTGAACCACTATGGAATTAGATTGCTGCAAACATGTTCAGAAATGCTACAAGTGTTAGGAACACTCAAGTCTGATACATGCTCCTACCATTTATCTACACTGCATGACCACTCCTTGGTCATTTGCTACCTGGGGCCTTGACTTCGTCGGAATGATTAATCTAAAAGAATCAAATGGACATCAGTTCATCCTTGTCGCCATTGAATACTTCACCAAATAGGTAGAAGCAGCATCATATGCCAACATCACGGCTAGTCACATTGAGTAGTTCCTCAAGAGTAATATTGTGTGCCAATTTGGAGTAGCCAAAGATATCATCACAAACTATGGCACCAATTTTGGGAATAAGTACATCCGAGCTTTCTGTAAGCAATACAAGATCAAGCACCATCGCTCGTCCCCTTATCGGCGCCAAACTAATGGAGCCGTGGAAGCTGCTAATAAGACGGTCATCCGCATCCTAGAGAAGATGGTCGTCACTTATTGAGATTGGAGTGAATGATGTCGTTTGCTTTGTGGGCCTACAGAACGTCAATCCGTACCGCTATAGGGGCAACACCATTCTCCCTTCTATACGGAACCGAGGCTGTCCTACTAGTTGAGGTTGAAGTACCCTCGCTTTAAATCCTAATGGAATCAGGCTTACCTGAAGCAGAGAGAGAGATCCCACTTCAAACAGCTAAACTTACTGGACGAGAAGAGACTCCTGGCCTTGTGTCACACTCAGGTGTACCAGGAGCGAATCGCACGTGCTTACAACAAACGTGTTCGCGGTCAAGATCTAAAGGTAGGAGACGTTGTACTGAAGAAGATCTTCCCATCCCTCCATGCCGATTCAAGAGGCAAGTTTAAGCCAAACTGGGAAGGACCTTATGTCGTTCGAGAAGTACTACCGGGATACGCCATCCACCTCGCCACCATGGACGGAGATCATCTTCCTGAGCCCATCATTGTTGGATATGTTCGACGGTTCTATTCTTAGTCTATCACAATAAGGTAAGTATTGATGAAATAGATACGTGACAACTTAAGAACCACCCAAAAGAGGCCATCATTTAAAGCACAGTAGCCGAAAAGTATCCCCAAAAATGATGATATCTCTTGCTACCCCATTTGAGCCTGGGCCTTTTTCTTTCAATACCCTTTCCCAAAAAAAAAATGTGTTTATGTACAAAAAAAAAAAAAAAAAAGAAGTGAAATTACCATCAAAATCCAAAAAAATAATCAAAAAAGCAAAACCTCAGAGATTGCTTGAAATAAATGAAAAGAACAAAAATGATGGGGCATGTAGAGTGAAAACCCCCAAGGAAGAAAGTATTTTGAGATAATTGAAGCCACATCAAGGAAACCCTTTTAGCCTAGCATACCTTCAAATCCTAACCTCACCCATGGCCAAGCTACACCCTGAAGAAAGCCCTCTTTTAGGTTTACAAGTAGTCATAATATCTGTTAAGTCAACACAAGCCAGGTTGTGAGATGACACCAGAACCCGTCCAGCCAGATATGATGGAATTGACGTTTATGTCGTGGCTTTTTGAAAAAAAAGGGAGAAATGAAAAAAAAATAATAATAATAAAAAAAAATACAAGCTCAAAGCAAGATGGACGTGGTGAAAACCCGAAAGGGCGCTACGGGTAAAAACAGCGAGCTTGTGTGGACCAGGTGAAAACCCGAAAGGGCGCTTGGGGTAAGAGAGCTAAACCCATGGACGTGGTGAAAACCCGAAAGGGCGCCACGGGTAAAAAAGGAGATAAAATAAAATAAATGAAAGAAAAAAGAAAAGAAGACAGGTTTGGACTAATTGAGAGGATTGATGCTTGAGCAGCCCTCTTGGTTACTCTCTTTGATACGCTTTTTCGACTAGGCCGCTCATGCTAGTTCGAATCGAGTCTCAACCAGAATTGTCTTTGTGAAACTGCTTTGCCAAACGTATGACCCAAGGTAAGGAGAAAGGTTTGACTCAATCCAAAGGGATTGACGTTTCAGTCTTGGTAAAGCTATTGAAACTCACCCAAGATCTGACTACTTAAAGGGGGTTCGACCATGCTCAAAAGGGGACCCTAGATCTAACCCGGTGATTGAGGCACCACACCAAAAAAAGAAAGAAAAGCCAAAAAAAACAGAGAAAAGAACAAAAAAATCGAGAAAAATCTAAATACAAAAAAATTGTATATGTTTCTACTCTTTTCCACATGTATGGCATTGTACCTCCATTTCAAAAAATATAGAAAAATAACAAAAGACCTCTGAAAAAGAAAAATCCAAAAAATTCTACTCTTTCTCATGTACATAGTTACAGCATCGTACTACCATGTCAAAAATAAAGAAAAAGAAAAAAAAAATCTTTGAAAATAAAAATCCAAAATATATATAAATCTTGAAAATGAAAAATTATAAATAAAAGTTTGTTTCTCTTTTGTTAATTAGGATGCATTCGTTACTTATATAAACAAAAAAGGGACTGGCATTTTCTCGAGAATGTGCAGGAATATCACACGGTCCAAAGCTTTGAAGTAGGCAACTTCTCAGCACAGAACCTCTAAACAAGAGGGCCCCAAAGAAAACCACCGGTGATGGTTGACCATCACCTAAACAGTGGCTTACAAATGTACATACAAAAACTAATCTTAACATTTTATTTAGTCATAGGACATAGCAAGTCCCAAATCCAAAAATCTACCATACTAAACCCCAAAACAAGTCCAGTCCAAGTCATTGCCTAGGGTAGAACTCCCCAAACTGGAGATCCTATTCCTTTCTCCAGTACTAAAACCTGATCCGCCTCAAGTCCCAGCTCCTGATCTAGATCTACACCTGTGATGTATAGTCGGGGTGAGCTAATAATCTAAGCACAGTAAGGGAAAGCTCAATGTAAATTTACATTTCATCATATAGAAGCATAGATTCAATGATAGAATTGAAAGGTAATTCAAAAACGGAATTTCACGAAAATCACTAGAATTTATATCAAAATGGAATCTCAAAGAAATTTCAATGGTCTACAATGGTGCGTTTCGGAGTTCATGCATATTTTCAAAGTTTCATTCTTGCTTATCTCAAAGCTAACTTAAACAATAACTTAAACTCTCCCAAGCATAATATAGCATTGGAAGCCACAAATTTTTTATGGGAATCCCTAACCATCATCGCTCAATTGAACATTTACGGAAATTGCTCAAGCTCCTGCATCATGAGGGATACTTGGCAAAGCAAAATTATTATACGGATATCCCGCCATACCAGTCACGGATATCCTACTGCGTCGGTCACGGATATCCCATCGCGTTGGTAGGGTATTCATTCACATGAATCTTAAATCAAATGCATATGCTAACACATAATAATCATATAATAACTCACTACAAATCTGGATTTCTTTTCCCATTTTTCGGAAACTAACACATTCGGAGTTTACAATTTTTTTCGTATGCACAATACAAGACTTATATGTAAAACTTATTTTCCAAAGCTTTCATGAAGAACATGCAATTTGTCACGAACATGTAAATTGCCACAAGACCAAAAACTATTTTCTTCTACAAATGAAGTAATGTTATTTGAGTTACAAGTCAAAAGTAATCAGAACGAATATCTTTCCAGCTATGAGTCGAGAAGTAAAATGAAGCAAACATCGTACGAACTACGAATCAAGAAGCAAAACAAATGAATATCATATGAACTATGAGTCAAGAGGTGAAATGAAACAAATATCAAAGATATCTATGAATCAAGGCCAAAAGTGCAAATGAACGATGAATTTCCCCTACCTCAACTTGAAGCCAAAACAAAGATCTTTCCTTTTCAAGATAACCCTCTCATCACGCACCCTTGGTCTTAACCTAGAATACATCAAATTTACATCTTACACGTCAAAAGGGATGAAGAAAAGGAAGCCCCAAAGTCTCCCCAAGTTTCTTTCCCAAAAATAGAAATCTTAGAAATAGGAAAAATCGATCGATCGAATTCCAGTTCGATCGATCGATTTCTTCAAAATTTTCACATATTTCAGTCATCACAATCCGATCGATCAGTTCCCAAATTTCTCGATCAATTTCCAAATCCATCGATCGAATTTCATTTCGATAGATCGGTTTCTTCAGAAAACTCACCTTTTCTCTATTTCACATTCCGAGCAATCAGTGTAAAAACCGGTCGATCGATCTCAAAAATTGATCTATCGAATTCCATTTCGATCGATCAGTTTCACAAATTGATCGATCGGTTTCTCCAAAAGCCTTTCACATTTTTGTCCTATCAAAATCGATAGATCGGATACTAATTTCGATCGCTCGATTTTGACAGATTCTCATAAACACGGGCTTCTTCTTCCCTAACTCATTTTTTCTCAAATGTTAATCCTATGCTTCTAAATTTTCAATCACATCTTAACTAAAGCTTAACATAACTATGAATCACAAGTCAACACATCCTGCTTACCTTCCTTTGATCGATCATGTGCTTTTCACGAATTGTTGCCACAAAGGGTTTCAGAGTGAAATTAACTGATCCCTCCAGTGATTGAAACGAAATGAAGTCTACAGCGAGGTTCCACTTGAGCACACACTACTCTTTCTTGCTGGTTCGCAACTATGTGTAAGCTCGACACTCTCTTGCGTTAACAACACCTAAAAGAAAGAGAAAGCTGAGAGGGAGATCAATAACGTAACCAGAGTTTTTTGGCGTGCACGGAAGACAGACTTCTCTACTCTAAGCTTTCTTGCTCTCCCTCTCTAGAATCCCACTCAAAAGCAAAGGTAATGGCTTACGTGATAAGCCACTCTGTTATTTATACTTGGGTTTGTTTCCTTGTGATGCACATACATAGACTTAGTGTGTTATCTTATCCACTTAAGATGTTTTGGTTACGGTGTGCAGCTCATACACTGAAGTTAACCCTTAGCTCCCTTACCAAAGGCCATCAGTCGATTCAAATAATTGGCCCAATCATTTGGCCCAACTAGTTCAATAAGTTTTAATCATTAATGAACTTCTATTTTACAAAAATTTTGACACAAGGTTGTACACTCTCACAAGGTGTCGTTCCAGGCACGCGCACTTAGACAGTGCGTACGGGTTCAAAATTTGGGAATGCTACATTCTTCCCTCCTTAAAGAATTTTTGTCCTAAAAAATTTACGTACCTTATTCAAAGGCACCTGTAATCTCCTCCTCATTAAGATTCGACGTCCTCAAAACCAAGGTTTTCACAATCTCTTCTCCTTAAAGGAATTTTCGTCCTTGAAAATTCACGATGTGACGTTTGATTTTCCAATATAGTAATTAGTTGCGAAACTGAAGTCACACCCAGCAATGTATTCGCAGCGCAACGCTGAATGACTACCTTAGCAACGAATTGGAAATATACACAAGGTTAATGCCGTAACGGATTACCGTCAAATGTGCACTCATCAACCCATACCATTTGGTCACAACGACCAAAAGTGTGATATGGAGGCTACGTGTGAAGGACCTCACAAACAAGGAATGGATGACTAACGCAAGGAAATCATCAAGTACAGAAAACAAAAGAGAGATCCGCAACTCCCGCATAGGTAATCACTAAACACCTCTTCCACAGATTAACGAAGTATCTCCATAACTAGTTGTTAAAGACATATCCACAAATAAGGATATATGGTCACTGAGATGAAGACCATTAATCCAGAAACTGTAAACCCTACTCAGGATCAACTAGATCATCAAGCACTTACTAGTTTACTACTAACGCAGCATATCACCACCACAACGATGTTATCCACCAATTCAGCAAATTATCCATTAATGATGAAGCATCATTTCCATAACCACATTTGAATCTCCAATAGTCACCCTCAGATTTCGGATAATACTTATGTGAACAACCGACCATTTATGAAGCTTACACCCTAAATCAAAGGAAATTTTTTACTCACCCAACGGATGTTATTTCTACCCAAGAACAATCTAGCCATAACATGGAACGATTTTAATCTATTTATTAATAAAATTTCTCATTTCTCATCGAACCATTACCATCGTTAAGCTAGAGACCATCACTGAACCCATGATAAAAATGCATCCACACAGCTAAGAATTCACATCCGTATGCACAATCATCATAATCATCACCAAGACTCAACCATGTAATGATAACTTCTACCATTTGTCTATTATCATAGAAAAATGTTGACCCATCGACCATCAACCGTACGCCCAATATAACACATGGTATCAACTGTGACCCATCACGTATGTCCATACAGGTATGTGGTCATTACAAAATGATCTTATTTTAAACTTGCAACACCGATCTTGAAATTTCAAAATGTATGCATTTAATCATTCCTATAGCACCCTTATACCATTCTAATTATATAAAAGAAAAGGCAGTCGATGAAAATACTTCCAATCATTTAATTAAAGAGATAATTCTAGGTGGTCATTAATCAGTCACATAATTTATCATTTTATCTGTGACTGCTCGGATTTTGGCACCCTGAACCCATGCCATTAGCACGACCCTCAAGGCCGTGCCCCATAAGCTTGCACAGAACATTGGTATATCCAAGCAACAAAAAAAGCAAAAGAATTGAATTGAACTAAATCACCAGTTCTATGTATATAACCTTCAAAATAAATAACTCAAACGATGGTTCTAGTCTCATGCCAACGCATGAGCAGAAGAACCCACCCGAACCATCAGTGACGATACCACTGTCACCCTTGATGGTTCGCCAAAAGAATATGTCCTCGTTTAATTATATTTTCTCAGAAAAGGGCTTGACATACCAAGTCACACAATACTCTCTCAAAACTATATCAAAGTACGCACGGATCTTGTAGAAGAAGTTCTCAGGAGGGGGCTCCAAATCCTCTCCGAGTATGTAATTTGAATCCTCCGGATCAACGCCTCCAGAAGTAGAAGCAGCCGCAATCATGGGATCTGTGACGTATAGTCTAAAGGGTGAGCTAAATCCTAGCTCAATAGGGAAACAACTAAATGAACATATAAGTTAATCTCTCACATATATTCCATAATATTTACAACATGATGTATTAATGAGTTTACTGGAAAGCAATTTAAATGACTGAAAAGATGCACTGAATGTTACTGTTACTTTACATGTTTTATTTATTCTCAACTTGCTCATAAAAGATAATGATTCACCCTAAAGACTTAAATCATAACTTAAATATTCCCCGATTTACTATAGCATCGGGCGCCTCATGGAATACCCTCCATCATTGTCTAATCAGACCATTTTCATATCCTTTTTCATTCATTCAATACTTCCCAGGTCCCTTTCTCATAGGCGATGGGGTTTAAGTCTCATACATACATCCTTGGGATGTGCAACTGGTGTACGGATTGGCCGCCGTACCAGTCACGAATATTCTGCCGAGTCAGTCGTGGGTATCCTGCCACGTCGATGGGGTATTCTCCAAACCTTAAATATCAAAAGTGTACTATATATAGTTATTCACCATGTGATTGTGCTAATTATAGTAGATTAGGTCTTATCAATCTCATTCACTTTGCTTTATATTTTTACATACATCCTTGGGATGTCCAACTCAATGCATCACACAGATGCTCTTATCACATTCACATCCCTGGGGACATCACATACTTATTTACTTTACTTTGTGTTCACACACACACAAACACTTAAGATTCACATTTTTGATGCATAAGTACTCATTTCTATAGCACTACATATATGCTCTTGCTATCAAAATACATGTTCAAGGCGTTCCCTACCTCACGCATATAATTCCTCAAGCATTCAGATCCACGGCGTTTTCCATGCTTGCACTCACTCGTACAACCTATGATACACCATAGCATAAGCACAACATCAAGAAAGATGCAATAAAGAAGGTACAAGACCCTCCTAGAATCCCAAAGTAAAAAACGAAAGCCAGCAAAAACTGTCCAAATTGATTGATCGATCTCGAAATCGATCGATCGAAATTTCCCAAATCGATTAATCGATCCCAATCGATTAAACAAAATTCTAAAATCGATTGATCGATTTCTCAAATTGATCAATCAGTTTTTCCCAAGCTCTTATTTTCCAGCCATTGGGAATGCTCAGACGATTAATCGATTTAAAATCAATTAATCAAAATACACAAATCGATTGATCGATTTCAAATAGATCAATCGATTTCGGGCATCTTTGCCCAGCTAACTTCCAGGCCAAAATCGATTAATAGATTTTCCAAATCGATCAATTGATTTGGTCAGAAATCCAGCCCTTTGCAGACAATTCTTCCAGTTTTCTTCCTTTCTATTTCTCATTCATTTCTACTTCTTTAATTCATTATTTTATCTCTAATTTAATGCACAACAACATGTTTATAGAAAATTTAATAGAACTCACCTCAATCAATCTCTTGATTGATCCAATGGAATGATCTTATGGCTAGGGTAAAACTCCAATTCCAACGAGTTCTATGCATCGTATCCGGAGTTAATGCTTGAGCACGCCTTCTAATTCGAATCTAAACTAATCCCCTTGCATTTACTCCTCCTTACTCTCTCTCTCTCTCTCTCTCTCTCTCTCCTTAAAGCTCCACAACAACCATCCAAAGAGAAATAACTTCTCTTTAACCCTTAGGTTACTTAACTCACCATAGGTCTTTGGTGTAAAACACATACACCAATAACAGGTGTATGTGACCCTCAAAGATGAAATATAAACCCACTCTTACTAGCACATTCATATTGGACTTAATTTAATCTAAGTCGTTAAGTTGACTTCTACTTGATCAAGCTTACGACCAGTCGGGCACGCATCCTGAGGTCACTATTCAAAGATAAATTTTTGGGGATGCTACATTCTCCCCACCTTAGGAATTTTCGTCCGCGAAAATGTACCCAAGGTTTCCTTGTGGAATACCCACACACATTGACAGATGTGGTTTTATTCAAAAGCAAACACCACCCACCCTGCATGAAGACGAATTACATTTGTAACAATGTGGAGTAAATACACATAAATTAAAGCAACTTACAAATTGAAAGCATATCTACATTCCATACAGCGGTTTCTCGCACCAAAATAATTACAAATCCAAAAGTAATGGCATCCATGCCAGATAGTTCCTTCCATAAAATTTTCAAAATAATGACAATACCCAAAAAAAATATAATGTCAAAAAGAAATGCCCCCATGCTAACGATCAAGCAGTCCCATCCCCGGGCTGGTCCGCCTCATCCTACTCGTGAGTACCGGAACCCGATGCACCAGGAGTCCATGTTCATGCTACTGCGATGCACTGCTAGTAATCTGTGGGATAGATGAACTGCATCGTCTAGTAGAGCAACGCCTCGTGGAAGTCCAACCTGTGGTCCATGCGAGTGCTGGTCGCCTCCATACGCTGCTTGTGCTCTAGCATTTGTTGAGTGTTCTCCACCAAAAGGGCGAGAACATCATCAATGGTACTCGTCAGAGGGGCCTGAGATGCCCGCCTCCTGTGAGCTCGTGCATAAGCAGTAGGAGTAGACTGTGTAGGAGCAGTAGGTGGCACGAAAGGATGCACCTTAGGTGGTACTGGATCATGAGGCTGCTCTCCCTCGGGGTGGTCCTATGGAGGTATAATAGGCTGCTCCCCCTCTACGGGTGGGTCCTGCTATGGTGGTGCCTCGCCAGGCTGTGCAGGTGTTGGCCCCTCTGCTGGCAAAGTCTTCGCTAACATCCTATAACTGCGGCCCCATGAAGCGATGGAGTAATGCTTCACGTGATTGGTGGGCTTGTGCTCGACGGGAGAAATCACATACTCTGGGGTGTCAGAGTAGCATTCCAACATACTCAAAATCAGCCGAGCGTAGGGCATACGCTCCTTGGGTCTTAACGGGCCCTTCATCATTTTTTCCTTTATATAAATTATCCCCTCAAAGACAATCTTGGTAGCGTCGAACCAACGGTCGCGGAATGCCGCGTATAGGGCCTGTTGGACCAACTCTACCCTCTCTGTATCGTGGCGGATAGAGTAAAGGTTACACTTGATTATAAAATCAAGCATCCACATATAAGGAGGTAAGTCTACCCTCCTTATAGACTTGCTGAAACCCTTGTTTCCCCTTGTCAGTTCCGTTCGAATCTCCTCATAATCAATGAGCTGTGGGAAGGGTGGAAAAAGTGTGGTCTTGGGCACGTGGTCTAGGTAGCACTCCAAAGACTCGTGAACATGACGTCGGGTGAATATGTATTTATGACCATCGAACTCGGTTGCAAAAGGTGTCGGCTAAGCGGCCCTTTTGTAGGTTTTGGTAAAATAACCGCACGAGTCTAGGGTAGTAGTACTCGTGTAGCGGTTTCAAAAGGTTATCGAGACCCACTTTGAGAAGGTATTGCCGGGCCCATTGGGTTTCACCCTCGACGTCGGCATCGGTAAACAAGGACTCGTCAATAATATACTCATATTCAAATTTTTTTGCTGCCCACCATCCATTTGGTTGGGGTAAATTTTTGAGTGGTGGGGGTGGGGGTGACGATTCGCGTGATGATGCGTCCGTCGAGTAAGAGGATTCTGGTCCGGATGGTGATGATGATGATGAAGGTGTAGGAGGTGGTGGCGCGGCATTCTTACGCTGAACCGGTAGCTTAGAGGTAGCTTGCTTAGAAGCTAACCTAGTCTTGGGTGGCATTTTAGGTTTTAAATCAAAAGAATCCAAAACCAAGGGTTGTGTTGATTCAAATTGAAAAGAAATTGAAAAGCTAGGTTTACCTTACGAGTTAAATTCGAATAGCCAGGGTTTTGATTCAAAATTGATTTGCAAAAGCCCCAAATTTTAACCGTTATGGTAGCTAAATGAGGGGAAAAAACAACTGACGCCCAAAAGAAAAACAAATTGAATTTTGAATGGGGGAAAAAAATCCTAAAACTATCTTATATAGGCAAAAATCGATTGATCGATTTTAAAAATTGATTGATCGATTTTTACAACTTAATATCAGTCTCACAAAATCGATTGATCAATTTTCAAAATTGATTAATCGAATTGAACTCGATTAATCGAAATTTAATGCTTATAATTTTCCAGGTTTTACATCTCACTGGTGTGTGCCAGTCGTTCGATCGAACAAAATCGATTGATTGATTTCCAAAATCGATTAATCGATTTGGAAATTGACTAATCAGTTTTGACAGCAAATTTCTAAAAAATTTGCCTCTTATTTCCTGTCACTTCCTATTGTTATTTCTGCCCGTTTGTCTATGAATTTTAGGGAAAACTCTTGTGGACCTTTCGTTTATCCCTTAGCATCTTTTGGCTATCCATTTCTCATGATGCGATTCCCATTAACCATGCATTTGAATCGCACAACGGTAGATTTACAACTCACTTTTGTTTCAGTCACTTCTTGAATAAGTTGGCTGAAACGCTCAACTTTTGATTACATAAACGGTTCAAACTTGCAAGCATACATGTGAAGATACAACTAGGTTCTCAACTCTTGGTAAACAAATCCAGATATTGCTCTCTCACATCCGCCTCTCGTTCCCACATAGCTTCTTCGGCCGGATGATTCTTCCATCGAACAAGCACTAAAGGAATCACTTTCGTGCGTAATACTTGCTCCTTGTGATTCAATATCTCTGCCGGTTCCTCTATCATGCTCATATCTTCCTGCATTTCCAAAGGTTGACGAAGATATACTTTCAGAGCATAGATACGTGAAAAATATTATGTACCCGATCGAATCATGGTGGTAATCCAACACAATATGCCACCTCGCCTACCCGACCTAGAACCTCAAAGGGTCTAAGGTAACGGGGACTCAACTTGTCTCTCTTTCCAAATCTCATAACGCCTTTCATAGGCGATACCTTTACAAACACATGCTCACCAACAGTGTAGTCTACACTCATTCTCATGATATCGACATAGCTTTTCTATCTGCTCTGAGCCGACTTAAGTCTTTCTCTGATCATACAAACAATGATAGCATTATCTTCAAGCAACTCCGGTCCCAAAACAAACTTTTCACCGATTTCTTCCCAATTGATAGGCGATCTACATCGCCTCCCATAAAGAGCTTCATACGGTGCCATTCCAATGCTCATTTGGAAGCTATTGTTGTATGCAAATTCGATCAATGGTAGGTGTTGATCCCATGATCCCTGTAGTTCAAGCATGCACGCTCTGAGCATGTCTTCTATCACTTGGTTTACCCGCTCCGTTTGCCCATCGGTCTACAGATGAAAAGCCGAACTGAAATCCAATCGCGTACCCATGCCTTCTTGAAACTTCTTCCAAAACTTTGAAGTATACAATGGGTCACGATTGGAGACAATGCTACTCGGAATCCCATGCAGACACACGATCTCCTTCATATACAACTTTGCGAGTCTCCCTGCTATGTACATCGTGTTATAAGGCAAGAAGTGTGCTGACTTGGTTAGTCAGTCTACAACTACCCAAATGGCATTGTATCTCTTCGCTGTACATGGTAGTCCAATGATAAAGTCCATAAAAATTGACTCCCATTTCCACTCTAGTATGGGTAGACGCTATAATAACCCAGTAGGATGTCTATGATCGACTTTCACCTGCTGACATGTCAAACACCGTGATACGTACTTGACCACATCTTGCTTCAAATCTCTCCACCAGTAATTCTTCCTCAAGTCTTGATACATTTTAGTGCTACCGGGATGGATAGCATATTTAGACTTGTGAGCTTCATCAAGGATAGTTTGTCGCAGATCAACATCATCTGGAATACAAAGGCGACCCTTGAACACTAAGGAACCACCTTCTTTCACTGAAAACTACAGTTTGATGCCTTCAATCACATCTTAACAAATCTTGGTTGACTCTGGGTCTCTCATCTGTAGCTTGTGGATATGCTCAAAGATCATAGGTCTCACTGATATGTTAGCTAGGAAGGCTCCTATAGCTTGCACCTCAATGTTTGCATCATATAACAACAGATCTTCAAACAATTTCCATCTATGCATCCCCATGATTAGATTAGCCAACTGCGCTGGACCCTTCCGACTCAAGGCATCGGCTACCACATTAGCCCTGCCTGGATGGTATTGTATGGAACAATTATAGTCTTTGAGAAACTCCATTCATCTGCGCTACCTCATATTCAACTCTTTTTGTGTAAACAGGTGCCTGAGGCTCTTATGGTCGGTGAAGATCTCAAAGGTCTCACCGTACAGATAGTGTCTCCAAATCTTTAATACAAATATGACCACTGCTAGTTCCAAGTCATGTGTCAGACAGTTCTTCTCATACACTTTCAACTATCTCGACCTGTAAGCTATCACCTTCTTGTATTGGTTGAGCACGTAGCCCAAACCATTATGCGAAGTGTCACTGTATACCGCGAACCCTCCACTGCCTGAAGGTATTGCTAACACAGGAGCTGAAGTGAGTCTCTTCTTGAGTTCTTGAAAACTCTTCTCGCACGCTTCACTCCACTCGAATCTAGCATCCTTCCTTATAAGTCTTGTAAGAGGTCCCGATATTTTAGAAAATCCCTCTACAAAACATCGATAGTAGCCAGCTAGACCAAGGAAACTACGGACGTCAGTTACCGTCTTTGGTTGTTCCCAATTTACCACTGCTTCAATCTTTGCCGGGTCTACTGTGACACCTTCCTTTGAGATGACATATCCCAAAAAACTAACTTCTTCCAACCAAAACTCGCACTTATTGAGTTTGGCGTATAGTTGGTGTTCACGTAAGGTTTTTAGAGCAACTCTCAAGTGTTCTTCATGTTCCCTCTTCGACTTGGAATATATCAGGATGTCGTCAACAAATACTACGACGCAAGAGTCCAGGTGTGGTTTAAACACCTGATTCATCAAATCCATAAATGACGCTGGTGCATTTGTCAAACCAAACGGAATCACTAAGAACTCGTAGTGTCCGTACCATATCCTGAATGCTGTCTTCTGGATGTCCTCTGCCTTGACTCTCAGCTGATGGTATCCAGATCTCAGATCAATCTTAGAAAAATACTTTACTCCTTACAACTGATCAAATAAATTATCAATCCTAGGCAATGAATATCGATTCTTGATGGTCAATTTGTTTAATTGGCGATAGTCAATGCACAGTCGCATTGACCCATCTTTCTTCTTTACAAACAAGACTGGTGCTCCCTACGGAGACGCGCTAAGTCTTACAAACCCCTTATCCATGAGTTCTTACAATTGGGCTTTCAACTCCTTTAACTCAGCAGGAGCCATTCTGTATGGTGCTTTGGAAACAGGCTCCATTCCAGGTGCTAAGTCGATAGCGAATTCCACTTCTCTATCTAGAGGCAATCCTGGTAATTCCTCCGAAAATACATCTTCAAATTCTCACACAATTGCTATCTGTGAGATAACATTTTTTCTTTCCTTATCTTCTTTCAAGAATGCCAAGTAACCACTGCATCCTTTTCTAATCAAATGCTCAGCCCTGACTACAGAGATAAGTGGCATAAACGTCGATCTCTCTCCTAGAAATCGGAACGATCTCCTCGTATTAGGTCGGAAGACGACAACCTTTTTCTTACAATCTACCATCGCGCAGTGTTGTGACAACCAAACCATGACAAGGGTCACGTCGAATCCTTGCATGTCTAACAAAATCAAATTCTTCGGTAGTTCAAAGTCATCTCCATCCCTAATGGTCACTATCACTGATTTACAAACCCTTTCCATATCGACCGATTTTCCAGTTGGAATTGATACCGCTAAGATGAAATCCGATGTCTCCGGGTTGACCTTCATCTTCTTTGCGAAATGGGGAGTAGTAAATGAATGGGTCGACCCGGGTCTACCAACACTCTAGCCTCATAAGCTACATCACTTCCCCTTTCGTATAATTGTAAGGTACCTATATCATACATTTACATATGCATAACACACTATATATATCAAAATTTATGGAAGAGAAGCAGTCTATTCTACTTCTTACATGAATGTACCTTCTTTATCTAAAATCTTTTAAGAATTAAAATTCTTTATTTAAAAGAAATCTCACCTTGGATCACGTCGGTGGTATTGTGTGCTTCCTGAGCCGTAACTGCATAGGCACTTCCCTGTACGACCGGCTTCCTTGCTTGTATAGGTCGTGGCATTGAAACAGAAGTCGTCCTCTCCTTAGCCATCTTAGGGCAATCTCGGATGATGTGGCCCACCTTTCCACATTTATAGCAACCCCGAGTACCCCTTCTACACTCAGCCGTCCTATGAGACTTGCCACACTTGGCACAAGTCTCCACCGTAGTCGATGTTGCTTGTGAGAAACCCTGTGTAACTGATGCTCCCGTGGTGGTAGCAGGGCTCTCATATCTTATCGGCCTCCCCGATGCAAGCACTGGTAGCCTCTGATAGTTCATCTACTATGCCAATCTAACATAATCGCGTTGGAACAGTTGCCTTGAAATAGGTGTTACGAATCTCGACTCTTTGTTCATCGGTTCGTAGTTCCCAACTTTACTTTGATCCATTCTACTTCTCCCCTGCTGATCTCTTCTTCGATATCTATCTTCATTATCCTCCTCAATCACTAAGGCTTTGCTCATGACCTCTCCATAGGTCTTCAACTCAAATGCTGCTACCTTCCCCCTGATGTTTGGCCTCAAACCGTGTTGTAGTCATTTTACTTTCATTAGGTCTGTGACTACGAAATCAGGAGCAAAGCGAGCAAGCTGCATAAACTCAACCCCATATTCTCTCACTGACATTCTCCCCTGCTCAAGCTGTAAAAATCTTACTTCCATTTGATTGCGTACAACTTCAGGGAAGTACTGCTTGTTGAATTCCTCCACAAACTCATCCCACGTCTAACGCAATCCTAGGGTCTCCTGAACCCTAGTCCTAGAAATGGACTTCCACCAAGGGCCTTCCTCCCCATCAAGCATGTAAGCTACCCATCTGACGCTCTCGTCCTCTATGCACATCAGCACACTAAATACTTTCTCCATCTCCCTCAGCCAATTCTCTGCCGCTATTGGCTCAGCTTGCCCTGAAAAGTTTGAAGGATGCATCCTCCTAAACTCTATAAATGCTGAGGGCACTGGCGGTGTAGGACTGATTGGAGGTGTAGGTGGCTGATGCTACTCAGTGGTATTGTGAGCTACCAGGGACGCTGCTTGTTGAACCAGGGCGGCTGCCATGGTTTTCATAGTATGCATCATCCTCTGACGCTCCTCTCTCTCTTCGTTTCTTTCTCTTGTTCTTTCCTGCTCCCTTTGATCTCTATCCTGATTGTCTCTTTCTCGGCACTCTTCATGGTCTTGGCTCTCTTGATCACTACTTCCTAAAGCCCCTCTGTTTCCCATTGGTACTCTATTTATAGTCGAGATGAAATCATCTCTACTACATAAATTTCTATTATGACCGCCCCTGGGTTGGCCTCTTCCCCTAGAAGACATAACGGTCTGCATATGAAACAAAAGTTTCATTAGTAGAAGTCCCTATGCTCTGACAAAACAAGAATTGTCAGAAATTCTAAAAGAAACTGCTTTGATACCAACTATGATAGCCCGGATTTTGACACCCCAAAACCCGTGCTATCAGCATGACCCTCAAGGCCGTGCCCCATAAGCCTGCACGGAACATTGGTATATCCAAGTAACAAAAAAAACAAAAGAACTTAATTGAACTAAATCTCCAGTTCTATGTATATAACCTTCTAAATAAATAACTCAAAAGATGGTTCTGGTCTCATGCTAACGCATGAGCAAAAGAACCCACCCGAACCATCAGTGACGATACCACTGTCACCCTTGATGGTTCGCCAAAAGAATATATCCTCGTTTAGTTACATTTTCTCAAAAAATGGCTTGACATACCAAGCTACTTAGTACTCTCTCAAAACTATATCAAAGTACGCACGAATCTCCTAGAAGAAGTCCTCAGGAGGGGGCTCCAAATCCTCTCCAGGTATGTAATCCGAATCCTCCAGATCAACACCTCCAGAAGCAGTAGCAGCCGCAAGCATGGGACCTGTGACGTTTAGTCTAAAGGGTGACCTACATCCTAGCTCAATAGGGAAACAACTGAATGAACATATAAGTTAATCTCTCACATATATTCCATGATATTTAACAGCATGATGTATCAATGAGTTTACTGGAAAGCAATTTAAATGACTAAAAAGATGCACTGAATGTTACTGTTACTTTACATGTTTCATTTGTTCTCAACTTGCTCATAAAAGATAATGATTCGGCCTAAAGGCTTAAATCATAACTTAAATATTCCCCGATTTACTATAGCATCTGGCGCCCGATGAAATACCCTCTATCGTCGTCTAATTAGACCATTTTCATATCCTTTTTCATTCATTTAATACTACCCATGTCCCTTTCTCATAGGCGACAGGGTTTAAGTCTCATACATACATCCCTGGGATGTGCAACTGGTGTACGGATTGGCCGTCATACCGGTCATGGATATTCTATCGAGTCAGTCATGGGTATCTCGCCACGTCGGTGGGGTATTCTCCAAACCTTAAATATCAAAAGTGCACTACATATAGTTATTCACCATGTGATTGTGCTAATTATAGTAGATTAGGCCTTATCAAACTCATTTACTTTGCTTTACATTTTTACATACATCCTTGGGATGTCCAACTCAATGCATCACATAGATGCTCTTATGACATTCACACCCCCTGGGGACGTCACATACTTATTTACTTTACTTTGTGTTCACACACATACACTTAAGATTCACATTTTCGATACATAAGTACTCATTTCTATATCACTACATACATGCTCTTGCTATCAAAATACATGTTCAAGGCGTTCCCTACGTCATGCGTATAATTCCTCAAGCATTCAGATCGATGGCATTTCCCATGCTTGCACTCACTCGTACAATCTATGATACACCATAGCATAAGCACAACATCAAGAAAGATGCAATAAAGAAGGTACATGTGACAGCCCGGATTTTAATACCCCGAAACTCGTGCCATCAGCACGATCCTCCAAACAGTGCCCCAAAACTATGCACAGAACAATGGTATAACAAGCAACAATTAATAAGATAAAGCAATTAACTGCATAAGATGGAAAATCAATATGTCCATCGGGCATATTCAAAAGACGGTTCTACTTTCATGCCACTGTATGAATAGAGAACCGATCCGAACCATCAGTGATAAACAGATCACCCCAGATGGTTCGCCCAAAAGAATCATATCTATCTAATTACATTGTTTGACAAAAATAAAGGCTTGACATACCAAGCCATACAATCTGCTCTCAAAACTGATTCTCTATCAAAGTACACAGTAGAGTTTCCTAAAAGAAGTCCTTGGGAGGAGGCTCCAACTCGTCGCCAGGCACGTAATCCGAATCACCCGGATCAACGTCTCCCGAAGCCTCGACCGCTGCTAATAATAGACTGTGACGTATAGTCTAAAGGGGTGAGCTACATCCTAGCTCAATAGGGAACAACACAATAAACATATAAGTCAAGTCTCACATATATTCCATGATATTCAAAGCATGATATGTCTATGTATTTGCTAGAAAACAGTTTAAAAGATGATAATTTGCATTCAGGTTTATTGGTAGTCTGCATGTTTCATTTTACTGTTAATTTATCATGAATGACACTGAACAGGCCTAAAGTAAAAACTTAAAATTTTAACTTAAGTAATCCTCGAGCAATATAGCATCAAGCACCGATGGGATACCCTCCATCATCGTCTAAATAGACAGTAGTTATATGTATTCCCTGGGAATACGACCCAAGCTCCTTTCTCATAGGCGGCGGGGTTAAATCACATATCAGATGTGCTTACTGTGTACGGATAGACCTCCGCACTAGTGTACGGATTGGCCGCCGTACCGGTCACGGATATCCTGTCGAGTCAGTCGTGGGTATCCTGCCACGTCGTGGGGTATCCTAATTAAACCTCAAATAACAAAAATAATATGTACTTTACATATAGTTGTTCAACGTGTAAAAGTGTTATCTTATATCAGTTAGGCCTTAACAGTAGTTATTCAATCTTACTTACATCCCTAGGATGTCTGAATTACTCGCATCACACTGATGCCTTTAACATTTTCTCATCCCCTGGGGATGCCTCATTTTCATTAGTTTACTTGATCTCAGTCACTCGCATCACAGTGATGCCTTTATCACTTTCTTGGTGTCACACACACACACCCATTTTTATAAAGATTTACACAGTTAAAACAATTTCAGTTTGAGTTCTATATCACTACATGCATGCTCTTGCAATTAAAGTACATGTTCAAGGTGTTCCCTACATCAGGTCTCCGAAGGTCCAAGCCACAAGGTCCCACGCGGCTCCTTGTGCTCGCTTTCATACGTACCACCTATGGTACATCACAACATATGCAATACATCACTAAAGATGTAATAAAGAAGGTCCTAGACCCTCCATAAATCTCAAGATCAAACTAGAAGGTTAATTGAGACTGCCAAAATCGATTAATCGAAACCCAAATCGATTAATCGATTCCCAAAATCGATTAATCGATCCCAAATAGATTAATCGAAATTCTTAACATAGTACAGTCGATTCTCAAATCGAGTGGTCGAAAGTCCGAAATCGACTAGTCGATCCCAAATCGATTAATCAAAATCCAAAATCAATTAATCGATTTCTCAACTCGATTAGTCGATTTTCCCAGGTCTTGTTTCTCCAGCCACTGGAGGTACCTAGTCGATTAGTCAATTTCTGAATCGATTAATCGACCTTCAACATCGATTAATCGATTTCCAAATCGATTAATCGAAATCGGGCATCCCTGACTTTTCAACTTCTAGACTAAAATCGATTAATCGAACCTCGATTTCGATTAATCGATTTGGCCAGATTCAGCCCCCTTTCGGGTTGTTCTTCCAAATCTTTTCCTTTTCTTTTTCCTTCCTTTTTCTAAGCCTTTAATCTATCCTTTAGCTACATTTGACTGATTTTAATCACCTACAATCTATGCATTCACTTCAATTAGAAACTCACCTTCAATAAATCTCAAATTGATCAATATCTAGGTTGGAATGGCTAGGGCTCCAGCTTTTGCTTCAACGGCTCCTCTTGCGTTGAAATCCGGCATTATATGCTCTAATCAGCCCTTGATTTGCATTCACTCCTACTTCAATAACTCCTCTTGTTTTCTCTCTCTCTCTCTCTCTTCTTAAATCCTTCACCAACCAAAAACAAAGGAATCTAGGGTTATTAAACCCTTATATCCTCTCATCGGTTTCAGTGTTAAGCACATACACCAGAGATAGGTGTATGTAGCTCAAAACTAATACCATTTGCTACACTTAGGTCACATATGCACCACGTTGGTTTATCACTCCATGAATTCATTGTTTGACCATTCCTTGGTCAAACCTATGACCAGTCAGGCACGGATCCCGAGGTCACTGTTTAACGCTCAAATTTTCGGGATATTACATTCTCCCCACCTTGAGAATTTTCATCCTCGAAAATAACCCAAAGGTGCATAAGTGTGGTACCCCACACAGTGCGGTGTCACGTACCCACACACGAAAGATGAATTACACATCACACTGTGCGAGAAATAGAACGTAATGCAAGTACCTTCCCAAAAAAAATTGATTTAGCTTCATTATCAAATTTCCAAAATTTACAAGTTTCCTTTACTTTTCTTGATAATTACAATTGAGAATTTAAATACAACAGTACAAAAATATCCAAAAGGTGGTCTCAAAAATAACACCATCGTCAGGCACTCACGCCGTCCCCTCTCTCGGCTGATCTGGTCTTTGGGTTGCTCTGGGTGGCTGTTGCTCTGGTGGTGGTGGCTCGTTGAGGCTACTCGCTGTTGGCGCCAAGCCAGATGCATCGGCGAGGTACTCGCGTGGCGGCACCAGTCATCAAGAAGTCCATCCGCTGGTTCATCCTCTTGTTGTTGGCCTCCATCCGAGCCAACACGTCCTCTATAGTAGGCACCGGGTGAGCCGCTCACCGGTGGTACGAAGAAGTGGGTGTGGCAGCCGCTGACTGCGACAGCAGCGTAGGCGATGCAGTGGTATGGGAGGGTGCCCCCTCAGCTGGTAGATCAATGGGGTGTGTTCCCCCCACAGGTGGGTCCTGATGTGGTGGTGGGGGTGGTGGTGGTACTACTGGTGCTACTGCTGCTGCTGGCGCTGGGCCCTGAGCTGGTAGGGTCCGCTTTAGCAACCAATAACTACGACCCCATGAAGCGATCGAGTAATGCTTCAGGTGGTCCGTAGCTTGCTCCTCATGAGGCGAGACGGCATATCCTGGAGCGTCTGAGTAGCACTCCAGCATGCTCGAAATGAGGCGAGCATATGGCATCTTCTCTTTAGGCCTCAAATTGCCCTTCATCAACTTCCCTTTTATATAGACCATCCCCTCCAGGATGATCTTGGTAGCGTCAAACCAACGGCCACAGAAGGCCGCATACAAGGCCTGTTGAACTAACTCCACCCACTCGGTGTCGTGACGCATCGGGTAGAGGTTGCACTTGATTATAGAATCAAGCATCCACATGTAATGGGGGAGATCGACCCTCCTAATAGACGATCCCGACCCCTTCTTCCCATTAGTCATCCGGGTCATAATTTCTTCAAATCTCACCTCTTCCGCAAAGGGTAAGAAAAGGATGGTCTCGGGCACGAAGTCCAAATTACATTCTAGGGCTTCGTGGATGTGGCGATGGGTGAAGGTATAGTCGCGACCATCAATTGTGGTCCTAACAATGTAATGGGGGAGATCGACCCTCCGCCAAGCCTTGGTAAAATAGGTGGACCAATATGGGGTATTAAGACCCGTGGAGTGGCTTCAAAAGATTGCCGAGTCCCGCCTTCACCAAGTAATTTTTGAGCCCATTGGGTCTCACCCTCGACGTCGGGGTTGGTAAATAATTCCACATCGAAGATAAATTCAACTTAGAAGGTCTTAGCCACCCACCATTTATTTTGTTGGGGGACGTTTTCGGGTGGTGGTGGAATTGGTGAAGACTCGCGAGAAGATGCGCTTGTCGAACCGGATGTGGTATCTGATGCCGACGGGGATGGGGTCCTCACAGGTGATGGGGTAGGTGGTGGCAGTGCGGCATTATTACGCCGGACTGGGAGCTTAGATGTTACCTTCTTCGAAGACAACCAGGTTTTAGGCGGCATTTTGGTGAAAATATTATAAAAACTAGGGTTTTAGAGCTCGAAATTGAAAGAAAGTCGAAATCTAGGGTTTTACCTTAGGTATTTGATCCGATCGCAAACAATTTCGATCCGAAATCGATTCAAAACTCCAAGAAACCCTAGGTGCACAATCGCTTGAAGAGGAAGAAGGAAAGGCGCGCAAGAACACAAAAATAAATTTGATTTTGAATGGGGAGAAATCGCCCCTCGATTTATATATATAGGCTTTGATTCGATTAATCGATTTCCAAAATCGATTAATCGAGTTTCAAAACTAGGTTCAGCCGCACGAAATCGATTAATCGAAACTCAAAATTGATTAATCAAAACCATTTCGATTAATCGAAATCGTGGTCATTTACATTTTTAGCTTTTCGAGCTCACTGGCGTGAGCCAGTCGATTAATTGAAATTCACTTTGATTAATTGAAATCCCAAAATCGATTAATCAAATTTCACTTTGATTAATCGAAATCGTAAGGTTCTTCAAAATTTTCCCAAATTTCTCAGGTGACTCGATTAGTCGAACCTCCAGTTCGATTAATCAAAATCCCAAATCGATTAATCGAATTCTCCTTCGATTAATCGAAATTGTATAAAATTCTTCAAATTTTTCTAAATTTCTTAATCACTCGATTAATCAAATTTCCAATATCGATTAATCAAATTCCAAGATCGATTAATCAAAACCCGAATCGATTAATCAAAATTTCATTTTATTCATTTCCTGTATCTCCCTTCAATATCCACTCACTGGCGTATGCCAGTCAACTAATCGACCAAAATAGATTAATCGAACTCCCAAATTGATTAATTGAATTGAAAATCGATTAATCGGTTTTGATCAGATTTCCAAATTTTTGTTATTTTTCTCTCTTTTGGTTTCTTGGTAAAACATGACCAGTTGGTCACTGGTTTGTGAAACACGTCATCACGGTCATGTCATGGCTATGATGAATTCTAAGTATGCATTCGACATGGTATTAGGAACACCATGCGGATTAAAATTATTTCTATTGAATGAATTGATCAACAGATCGACATTGGATTACAACATATGGTTTAAATTCGCAACATGCTTGCGGTGTTACAATTTTGACTCTCAAGCTGTCGCAACCAAGCTCAGATACTGTTCTTTCACGTCGGCCTCTCGTTCCCATGTAGCTTCCTCGGCTGGATGATGCTTCCATCGAACAAGCACTAATGGAATCACTTTTGCTCGCAACACTTGTTCCTTTCGATCCAAAATCTCTACTGGCTCTTCGATCATAGTCATATCCTCATGAATCTCAAATGATTGACCGCTCAACACGTGATTAGGGTCATTAAGGTACTTCCTGAGCATAGATACGTGAAACACATTGTGTACCTGATCAAATAACAGTGGCAATCCAATACGGTAAGCAACTTCCCCTACTCGACCCAAAACTTCAAACGATCCAAGATAGCGGGGACTTAGCTTCCCTCTCTTTCCAAACCTCATCACGCCCTTCATAGGCGATACTTTCACGAATACGTGTTCACCCACCTTGAAGTCTACACTAGTTCGCTTGATATCAGCATAGCTTTTCTGTCTGCTCTGAGCCGCTTTGAGTTTGGCCCTTATCATCCGAACATAGGTGGCATTATCTTCAAGTACCTCATGTCCCAAAATGAATTTCTCACCCGTTTCCTCCCAATTGATGGGTGATCTACATCGCCGTCCATAAAGTGCTTCATATGGTGCCATCCCAATGCTCGTCTGTAAGCTGTTGTTATATGCAAACTCAATCAAGGGTAGGTGCTGATCCCACGATCCTTGCAATTCTAACATACATGCCCTAAGCATGTCCTCAATGATCTGATTGACCCTCTAAGTCTGTCCGTTGGTTTGCGGATGGAATGTCGTACTGAAATCTAGTCGCGTTCCCAATCCTTCTTGAAATTTCTTCTAAAATTTTGATGTATATAATGGGTCACAGTCTGAAACAATGCTACTCGGAATCCCATCCAAACGGACAATCTCCTTCATATACAGCTCTGCCAGTCTTCCCACCGTGTACATCGTGTTGTAAGGTAAGAAGTGCGCTGACTTGGTCAACCGATCAAGTACTACCCAAATGGCATTGTACTTCTTTGTAGTACGCGGTAGCCCAACGATGAAGTCCATAGAGATCGATTCCCACTTCCATTCCAGTATGGGTAGGGGCTGCAATCGACCTGCAGGATGTCTATGATCGATCTTCACTTGTTGGCACGTTAAACACCGCGACACGTACTCTACCACATCTTGTTTCAAGCCTCTCCACCAGTAATTCTTTTTCAAATCTTGATACATCTTTGTGCTTCCCGGGTGGATAGCATAGCTTGACTTTTGAGATTCATCAAGAATTGTTCGCCGTAAATCGGCATTGTCCGGAATACAGAGACGACCCTTGAACAATAAGGAACCATCCTCCTTGATCAAAAACTCAGATCTAATGACTTCAGTTACATCTTGATGAATCTTGGTTAGCGTCGGGTCTTTCATCTGTAGTTCATGGATATGCTCAAATATCACTGGTCTCACTGAGATATTAGCCAAGAAGGCTCCTGTAGCTTGCGACTCAATGTTCGCATCATATAGTGTCAGATCTTCAAATAACTTCCATCGGTGCATACAAAAAAGTAGACTAGCCAATTGAGCTGAACTCTTCCGACTCAAGGCATCGGCCACTACATTAGCCTTGCTTGGATGGTACTGTATGGAACAGTCATAGTCCTTGAGAAACTCAATCTATCTGTGCTACCTCATATTTAGTTCCTTCTGTGTAAACAGATATCTGAGGCTCTTGTGGTTGGTGAAAATCTCGAACGTCTCACCGTACAAGTAATGTCTCCAAATCTTGAGCACAAAAATGACCGCAAAAATGACCGCTATCACCTTTTTGTGTTGATTTAGCACGCAGTCCAAACCAGTATACGAAGCATCACTGTATATCACGAACCCTCCACTGCCTGAAGGAATCACAAGTACTAGAGCTGAAGTGAGTCTCTTCTTGAGTTCTTGAAAACTCTTCTTGCATGCCTCACTCCATTCGAACCTTGCGTCTTTCCGTGTAAGTCTCGTGAGTGGTCCTGGTATCTTTGAAAAACCCTCAACGAAACACCGATAGTAACCTGCTAATCCAAGGAAACTACGGATGTCGGTCACGGTCTTTGGTTGCTCCCAATTCACCACTACTTCGATCTTTGCTGGATCTATAGTGACACCATGCTTTGAGACGACATGTCCCAAAAAGCTAACTTCTTCTAACCAAAACTCTCATTTGCTGAGCTTGGCATACAGTTGGTGTTCACGTAGAGTCTGTAGGGCTACTCTCAAGTGCTTCTCATGCTCTTCTTCTGATTTCGAATAGATAGGATGTCGTCAATAAACACTACTACACAAGAGTCTAGGTGTGGTTTAAACACCCTATTCATCAGATCCATGAATGGCGCCGGGGCATTTGTTAACTCAAACGGCATCACTAGGAACTCATAGTGTCCGTTCGAGTCCTGAATGCAGTCTTCTGAATATCCTCTGCCTTGACTCTTAACTGGTGGTATCCAGATCTCAGATCAATCTTGGAAAAGTACCTTGCTCCTTGCAGTTGATCAAACAGGTCATCTATCTTAGGCAAAGGGTATCGATTCTTAATGGTAAGTTTGTTCAATTGTCAATAGTCAATGCACAGGCGCATTGATCCATCTTTCTTCTTTATGAACAAGACCGGTGCTCCCCATGGAGACACGCTCGGTCTAACAAACCCCTTGTCCATTAGCTCTTGTAACTGCTCTTTCAATTCCTTCAACCCAACAGGAGCCATTCAATATGGTGCTTTAGAAATAGGCTTCGTTCCTGGTGCTAAGTTGATGGCGAATTCTACTTCTCTCTCTAGAGGTAATCCGGGTAACTCCTCAGGAAATACATCGGCAAAGTCTCGCACCACGGCTATTTCGGGGATAACATTCTTCTCCTTATCCTCCTTCAAGAATGCCAAGTATCCACTGCACCCCTTTCTGATCAAGCGCTCGGCCCTAACTACCAAGATAAGTGGCATGTGTGTCGACCTCTCCTCGAAATCTAAATGATCTCCTCGTGTTGGGTCTGAAGATGACGACCTTGTTCTTGCAATCTACCGTCGTATAGTGAGTCGATAACTAAACCATGCCAAGGATCACATCGAATCCTTACATGTCTAATAGAATTAGGTTCTCCGGTAGCTCAAAGACGTCTCCATCCATGACCCTCACGATCATGGAGTTGCAACCCTTTTTGGTATCAACCGATTTCCCCGTAGGAACAGTCACCGTTAAAACGAAGTCTAACTCCTCTGGGTCGACTTTCATCCTCTTTGTGAAGCGAGGGGTAACAAATGAGTGGGTAGACCCTGGGTTTATCAACACTCGAGCTTCGTATGTCACGTCACTTCCCTTTCTTGTAAATTTGTAACATACCTAATCATATATACACATATATAGTGTTTATCATCATACTAGAATTTATCACATACAAGTTTTTCTTAAATTTTCTATATATGGATGCACCTTCTCTATCTAAAAATTTCAAGAATTGAAATTCTTTATTTAAAAGGAAGCTCACCTTGAATAACATCGTTTGTATTCTGAGCCTCTTGAGCTGTGACTACATAGGCTCTTCCTTGGACGATCAGCTTCCTTGCTTGTATCAGTCGTGAAATAGGAGCTGAAGGCATCTTCCCTTTGTTCATCTTAGGGCACTCGTTGATCAAGTGGCCCACCTTGCCACATCGGAAGCAACCCCGAGTTCCTTGCCTACAGTCAGCTATGCGATGAGACTTGCCACACTTGGCACAAATCTCACGAGGTGCGGAAGAAGTTGCTCGCGAGAACCCCTGAGTAACTGTAGCTCCGGTAGTAATAGCAGGGCTCTCGTAGCATATTGGTCTCCCCGACGCGAGCAATGGAAATCTCTGCTGGCTACTCTGCTGTGACGGTCTCCCATAACCTCCTTGGAATGGTGGTTTTTGATTGTTTGGTATGAACCTCGACTTTTTGTTCACCGGTTCATAATTTCCCGTTCTGCTTTGGTCTATGTTCCACCATCCTTGTTGCGCTCTTTGTCGGTATTTATTATTATTTTCTTCCTCCACTGCGAGTGCTTTGCTCATGACCTCACCATAGGTCCTCAGTTGGAATGGTGCTACTCCTCCCCTCATGTCCGGCTTCAAACCTTGCTGAAACCTTTTTGCTTTCATCATCTCTGTGATGACGTCGTGTGCAAAGCGAGCGAGTCACATGAACTCCACTCCGTATTCTCTCACTGTCATCTTCCCTTGTACTAACTGTAAAAATTAAACTTCCATCTGGTTTCTTACCACCTTCGAGAAATACTGCTTATTGAATTCCTCGACGAACTCGTCCCATGTCCAAGGCATGTCTGGGGTCTCCTGAGCCCTAGTCCTAGAAACGGACTTCCACCAAGGCCCAGCCTCTCCATCCAACATGTAGGCTGCCCAACGGACGCTCTCGTCCTCTGTGCAAGTGAGCACACTGAACACCTTCTCCATCTCACTCAGCCAGTTCTCAGCTGCCATAGTGTCTGCCTGTCTTGAAAAGCTAGGAGGTCTCATCCTCCTAAACTCGATAAGTAAGATATCTTGGCGGTGCCGAACCTGGAGGTTCGGTGGTCGATGCGCCAGGGCGATGACGCCAAGGATCTTTTGTTGAGCCATAGCAGCCGCCATGGTCTCCATGGTGTGCATCATCCTCTGACGCTCCTCTCTACCCTCATTCCTTTCTCTAACTCTTTCATGTTCTCTTTGATCTTGATCCTGACGATCTCGATCTCGGTTCTCTCCCTGATCTTGGCTCCCTTGGCCACCACTGCCAGAAGCCCCTCCATCTCGTATAGGCTCTCTATTCGCGTCCGAGATAAAATCATCTCGACTACACAAGCTCCTACTGTGGCTGCCCCTGGGTCGGCCTCTTCCTCTAGGAAACATAGCGGTATGCACGTGAAAAACAAAGTTTTCATTAGCAGAAGTCCTTACGTTCTGACAAAAGAATGATTGTCATAATTTCTAAAAGAAAAGGCTTTGATACTAACTATGATAGCCCGGATTTCAGCACCCTGAAACCCATGCCATCAGCACGATCCTCCAAACCGTGCCCTAAAACTATGCACGGAACAATGGTATAACAAGCAACAATTAACAAGATAAAGCAATTAACTGCATAAGGTAGAAAATCAATATGCCCATCGGGCATATTCAAAAGACGGTTCTACTTTCATGCCACTGCATGAATAGAGAACCGATCCGTACCATCGGTGATAAACAGATCACCCCAGATGGTTCGCCCAAAAGAATCATATCTATCTAATTACATTGTTTGACAAAAATAAAGGCTTGACATACCAAGCTGTACAATTTTCTCTCAAAACTGACTCTCTATCAAAGTACACAACAGAGTCTCCTAGAAGAAGTCCTCAGGAGGAGGCTCCAACTCATCCCCAGGCACGTAATCCGAATCACTCGGATCAACGTCTCCCAAAGCCTCGGCCGCTGCTAATAATGGACCTGCGACATATAGTCTAAAGGGGTGAGCTACATCTTAGCTCAATAGGGAACAACACAATGAACATATAAGTCAAGTCTCACATATATTCCATGATATTCAAAGCATGATATGTCTATGCATTTGCTGGAAAATAGTTTAAAAGATGATAATTTGCATTCAGGTTTACTGGTAGTCTGCATGTTTCATTTTACTGTTAATTTATCATGAATGACACTGAACAGGCCTAAAGCAAAAACTTAAATCTTCAACTTAAGTAATCCTCGAGCAATATAGCTTCGAGCCCCGATGGGATACCCTCCATCGTCGTCTAAATAGACAGTAGTTATATGTATTCCCTGGGAATACGACCCAAGCCCCTTTCTCATAGGCGGTGGGGTTAAATCACATATCAACATCCCTGGGATGTGCTTACTGTGTACGGATAGACCTCTGCACTGGTGTACGGATTGGCCGCCGTACCGGTCACGGATATCCTGCCGAGTCAGTCGTGGGTATCACGCCACGTCGGTGGGGTATCCTAATTAAACCTCAAATAACAAAAATAACATGTGCTTTACATATAGTTGTTCACCGTGTAAAAGTGTTATCTTATATCAGTTATGCCTTAATAGTAGTTATTCAATCTTACTTACATCATTGGGATGTCTGAATTACTCGCATCACACTGATGCCTTTAACACTTTCTCATCCCCTGGGGATGCCTCATTTTCATTAGTTTACTTGATCTCAGTCACTCGCATCACACTGATGCCTTTATCACTTTCTTGGTGTCACACACACACCCATTTTTATAAAGATTTACACAATTAAAATATTTTCAGTTTGAGTTCTATATCACTACATGCTCTTGCAATTAAAGTCCATGTTCAAGGTGTTCCCTACCTCAGGTCTCCAAAGGTCCAAGCCTCAAGGTCCCACGTGGCTCCTTGTGCTCGCTTTCATACGTACCACCTATGTAATAAAGAAGGTCCTAGACCCTCCATAAATCTTAAGGTCAAACTAGAAGGTTAATTGAGACTGCCAAAATTGATTAATCGATTCCCAAAATCGATTAATCGATTTCTCAACTCGATTAGTCAATTTCCCCAGGTCTTGTTTCTCCAGCCACTGGAGGTACCTAGTCGATTAGTCGATTTCTGAATCAATTAATCGACCTTCAACATCGATTAATCAAAATCGGGCATCCCTAACTTTTCAACTTCTAGACCAAAATCGATTAATCGAACCTCGATTTCGATTATTCGATTTGGCTAGATTCAGCCCCCTTTCGGGCTGTTCTTCAAAATCTTTTCCTTTTCTTTTTCCTTCCTTTTTCTAAGCCTTTAATCTATCCTTTAGCTACATTTGACTGATTTTAATTACCTACAATCTATGCATTTACTTCAATTAGAAACTCACCTTCAATAAATCTCAAATTGATCAATATCTAGGTTGGAATGGCTAGGGCTCCAGCTTTTGCTTCAACGGGTCCTCTTGAGTTGAAATCCGGCATTAAATGCTCTAATCAGCCCTTGATTTGCATTCACTCCTACTTTAATAACTCCTCTTGTTTTCTCCCTCTTTCTCTTCTTAAATCCTTCACCAACCAAAAACAAAGGATTCTAGGGTTATTAAACCCTTATATCCTCTCTTTGGTTTCAGTGTTAAGCACATACACCAGAGATAGGTGTATGTGGCTCAAAACTAATACCATTCGCTACACTTAGGTCACATATGCACCAAGTCGGTTCATCACTCCATGAATTCATTGTTTGACCATTCCTTGGTCAAACCTATGACCAGTCGGGCACAGATCTCGAGGTCACTGTTTAACGCTCAAATTTTCAAGATATTACAGTACAAGACCCTCCTAAAACCTCAAAGTAAAAAACGAAAGCCAACAGAAACTATCCAAATGGATTGATCGATCGATCGAATATTTCCCAAATGGATTAATTGAAATTCCAAAATTGATTGATCGATTTCTTAAATCAATCAATCGATTTTTCCCAAGATCTGATTTTCCAGCCACTGGGAATGCTCAGACGATTAATCGATTTAAAGTCGATTAATTGAAATCCACAAATTGATTGATCGATTTGAAATCGATCAATCGGTTTCAGGCATCTTTGCCCAGCTAACTTCCAGGCCAAAATCGATTAATCGATTTTCCAAATCGATCAATCGATTTGGTCAGAAATCCAGCCCTTTGTGGGCATTTCTTCCAGTTTTCTTCCTTACTATTTCTCATTCATTTCTACTTCTTTAATTCATAATTTTATCCCCAATTTCATGCACAACATGTTTATAGAAAATTTAATAGAACTCACCTCAATCAACCTCTTGATTGATCCAATGGATTGATCTTATGGCTAGGGTTCCAAACTCCAACTCCAATGAGTTTTATGCGTCGTTTTCGGAGTTAATGCTTGAGCACGCCTTTCAATTCGAATCCAAACTAATCCCCTTTGCATTTACTCCTCCTTACCCCCTCTCTCTCTCTTTCTCTCTCTCTTCTTAAAGCTCCACAACATCCATCCAAAGAGAAATAACTTCTCTTTAACCCTTAGGTTACTTAACTCACCATAGGTCTTTGGTGCAACACGCATACACCAATAACAGGTGTATGTGACCCTCAAAGATGAAATATAAACCCACTCTTACTAGAACATTCATATTGGACTTAATTTAATCTAAGTCGTTAAGTTGACTTCTACTTGGTCAAGCCTATGACCAGTCGGGCACACATCCCGAGGTCACTATTCAACGCTGAATTTTTGAGGATGTTATATTATCACCGTTAACTTAGTGATGCTAGGCTTTAGTTTGCTACTAATAAGTTACTGATGTGCAAATATTAAAGATAAATAGTAAAAGAGAGCCTAAGTGATAATATTCATCAAAATGAATCAAAATAGCAATAAGAATGATGATTGAGCATGTAAAGACGATTCGCCAATACAAGAAACTGAGAACTCATATTTAATGATTTTGCGCTACTACTGAAGTAAAAAGAAGAAAGAATGAAATAAGAAATAGTAATTTTACAATTCCTTAAAAAGACAATTCTTCAGAAGCGCGAAAGAGTAAAGACCATACAAAAGAGAAAAACGATCATTTGTAATAGAAAATCGTCCAAAGACCAAGTCCAGCATGAAAGGCATGAAAGAATAGAAAATCGTGATTTACGATTTTTCAAAGAAGCTATAATAGGAGAAATTATTATCTACAATTTCCAAAAAATAGAAGCTTTCCTATTTACTGATACTGCTGCTGATCACTTGAGAGCTATCACCACCATGAACAGAATTAGAAGACTCCTACAATTAGAAGTCTAACCAACTATGGATCTGAGAAGATTGATGAAGGTAAACTCCGAAGGACTCTGCTGCTAAAGATTAAAGAACCTTCCAGAAGCACATCAACTAAAGATAGCAAAGAAAAGATGAAATTAGGAATTAGAGTTATAGTAGGATACTTTTATCTGTAGTAGTTTCTTTTATTAGGATTAGAACTTTGTAAACCGATCCCTTATAATCTATAAATAAGAGGGCTTGGCATAGGAATACGCATCGAAGAATTTCAGCATCAATTGACGCCTGAGGTTAGATTTTTTTCTGATCAGTAGTGTAGAATAGTTAGAGTAAATTAGATATCAAAGGTTTCTCAAGAGCAATTGACGGGTGCAATTAAGTGCTGAAGATTAGAGTAGATATCTATAGTTTCTTAGGAGCAATTGATGACTGCGGCTGAGGGGTGAAGGATATATTTTACTTTGCTTTTTAGTTTAGATTTTATTTTATGTAATGTACAGCTTTGTAAACATCTCCAAGTTTCAATTTGAATTGACGACTCAAGTTATAATTTGTAGATTAGTGTAACGGTTTTTACTTTTTCATCTTTAGTTTTCTAAGATTTAATTAACGCCCAGATTTTAGGAAGTTGTTGATTAGATTAAATCTGTATTGATAGGATCTTAGACTTGATTGACGACCAATGCTAGGAGACTAGAGGTATAGTGTAACGGTACTATTTATTTTTATAAATATTTGATAGTTGAAGATTAGGATTGACGACCTCAATCAGAAGGAGGATTTAAGATTTATTTTATGTACTTTAGATTAAGAAACAATTCTTTTTTTCATATTTCTCCAGTAGATTAGATCTTAAAGATAAATAGAAGTTTTTAAAATAAGGATTTAAATAGAAGATATAAACAAGAGATAAATAGATAGACAAACTTCCTTGTGGGAATGATCTTATACTTGCTCTATAATTTCCATTGTATGTTTGCAATAGGTTAAGGCTTGAATTGAATTTAATATATACATAAAATAAGCCGATCAAGTTTTTGGCGCCGCTGTCAGGGAAGTATTTATCTCTTTGTTTATATTTCTATTTTAAAAATAAATATTTATCTTTCTCTTTTTATATTTCTTTATATTTTCAACTTTCTTTGATCACTTCTTAAGCTTTTGTAGGTTTATTTGTAGTAACAAATCAGAATTCAACACTTATGTTGGCCACAAAAACTAGAGGCTTAGATTTGTTTCTCTCCCTGCCTTCTAAAATAAAAATAAAATAAAACAAAAACATAAAAGAAAAAAAATTATTATAATTTGGAACGAAATTGTGATCTTTTCCTAATTGGGACAATTTTAGACGTGTGCCGGTATTTTGGCTATAACTTTGGCTACGGGTGTCATAATTGTGCAAATTACCCCAATTCAGAAAGCTCTTTGCGACGCGCACGTCATGGCTACCTTTGGTAGAATTTTTCTCGAGCCCAAAATCCATTAATTACCCTTCCAAATCCTTTTTTTTAGTTATTTCTTTCCTTTTTTGGTAATATTTTCTTTAGTGGTTAAGAGGTCATTCGAAACCCGATTTGGGCCAGATTTTTTATAGAATACTTCTTTTATTATGTATTTTTTATAGAATGCTTCTTTTTTTTATTATGTATTTTTATTTCCAATAATAAAGATTTTTTATTTAAAATAAATAAATAAATAAATAAAATTGAATTATTATTATATTCTTTTTTATTTATGTACCACACTCATTCCAAATCTATAAATATTTTGAGTGTTTAATTACCCTGTTGCCCACTATACCCGAAGATGATAGATTGGGAATGGGCGTATGCATTCCAGTAGAGTGAATATGATAACATGTATAACTCGCAGCGGAGTAGCCATCCTTGTTTTAATTATGGCTCCACAAGTGACAAACAATAGGGACCATCTGTTGTTGAGCCAAACTAGCCTCCTGCACAGAATTTCCAACAGACCTACCTGCCACCCATGATACCATATCAGCCATATGAACAACAACAGTTCAGTCCTCCGAGCAGCGAATTTGATGACACAGTTGTTCAAATCCTTAGCGGTTTACAGTAAAGTGACATCAGTATTCCAAGGATTTATCCCAGCTCACTCAATTCTCTCAAGTTTTACATTCACACGCAATCCATTACGAAGTTGGAAGCCCAAGTTGAGCAGCTAGCTATGCAATTGGTGGAACAAGAAAGCAACCAGTTACAGTCACAACCTGTGAGTAACCCAAGAGGACAAGTTTTTGTGGGAGATATATCGATTCTCCCAGTACAGATCCAAGTTGTTCAACCTTTAAGAAGTGGTGAGACTATTGATAACAAGGTGGAGATGCCTACGTTCGTAGTCGTCCCTGAGACTAAGGATAGTGAACCTGAAATTAAAGAGGATGTTTTCCCACCATAAAAACTAAAAATAATAAAAATTAAAAATAGACCCCAAAAAGAGAATAAAGATAGTGTGCCAAATATTGTGATTGAAGTCCCATATATACCGAGGTTACTTTTCCTAACACCTTCGGCGCACCGTCAATTTTTTACGAAAACCTATAAAAATTAGAGGACAGCACATATTTTGTTCATATCTCCCCTCTTAATTCTTAAAAGTGGACATGATAACCTAAAATTTCTCTTTCCAGACGAAGAAGGGTCAGTGATCATTATATCACTGGCAGACCCTAAGTATGTCTGATATACTCATGGGCACCGTCGAGCTACCGACTCATCCGTAATAAAATCCTGCAAAATATGTAAACTAACTCTTTTATTTTTCTTTAGTTAAATTTTTTTTCCAGCAAGTATGTTACGATTTAAATCGTGGTAAAACACGATTGATCGTAAGATACTCCCCCTACTGTACAATATTATGTTCTCGAGTGATCGTATGGATTTACTACATTCTGAACCTCACAGGTATGATCTTTCTAGATTTTTCCTAGGATTTTTTTTTTTATGCAATTAGTTTTTAATTTTTTTAGTACTTTAATTTTTCATTGTAAATATTCAGTAATATATAAAAAAAAAATTCTTTTTGACAAACTTTCATTTTACTAACTGTGTAATTGTTACTAACATCACTAACATTTTTTTCTTCTTACTAACATTTTTGTTATTGATACTCCGAGAATGAGCCACAGATATTTTCTCTCAAGTTTGGGGGAGAGTATATCTCGGGTAACAGATTTTTTCCGATAAATAATCAGTATATCAATAATTGTTTTTATTATTTTGTGTCTCCTGTTTTGCCCAATGAGGACATTTTCCAATTTAAGTTTGGGGGGGATATACAAATCTGTATATATTAGTAGGTAATAGTTTTTATTTGCTTTTATTTTGAAATCTGAAATTTTGAAAAAAAAAATAAAAAAAAATTTAGTTTCTCTATTTTTAGTTAGAAAATAGCAATTTAGTATAGAATTAATCATTATATGTAAATTATGATAGAAAATTTTCTCTTGAAAACTTTACAATCCATCATAGAAAAAGTTCAACAATCAAAATAAAATAGTTACAATTCATGTATAGCACCTTTAAACACTGTATCAAATGAATGTTTGAAATTATAATATTTAGATAATAGTTTCAAAATTATAAACCAGTGAGATTTTGAGCTAATATATCCTCTTTATATTCTGAGAGAGACTGCTTTATTCAAGCTAAAATTTTCTTGAACTTCTACTATTTGCAAGCAAAATCTCATATTGCTGAACTTAGAATCAAGATATTCTGTAAATATGATCATTTATTTGCTTAGAACTTTCTATTAAATATATCCAAGCAATAAGACATCCATATTAGTAAATCGTGAAAATGACCAAAGGCCATCTTTTGATTAAACCAGAGCCAAAAAGTCAAAAATCCCAAAATATTTTACCCTTTAAACCTATATTAGAAGCCTAAAAACTAAATTTCTTTGAACCAAAGTTTTATAAGCCTTTAACTATATGTACTACCCAAAGCTTTCTACCTTTAACACTTATAATTTCTAAGAGTGTAGAAAGTAAAAGAAGGGAAGAAGAGGGAGTGGAAGGAGTATGAGCAAGAACAGATAAAAGATCTGCTGAAAAGGATATAAGTAAGAAGAAATACATTTGTATGAAAAATATGGGAAAAGAAATAAAAGAAATCGTAAAAAGATGATTCCATGAAAAAATAGATAAGCAAAAAGCTTCCAACCTGAAGAGAAAAATGGGATTTATACTAGAAAAGAAATGGGAAGAAGTTATCCAAAATGCAGATACTTACTAAAGCTGAAAAATATAGAAGAAAAAGAGAAGGAAGAGCTAAATTTTCAGAAATAATTTTGAATCCTCTTTACCTTTTTCTTTGAAACCTTCTGAAAACCCAAAGCCCCATTACAAGCCGAAGGAAAGACCTTTGTGATTTACGATTTGCAAGAATATGAGTCTAGTAGAGATATATAAAATAGATACTATGAATAAATGAAGAAGTTATATGAACAAAACTGATTATCCTTTCCATGAGATTTATCTTCTTAGTTAATTGTCCGATGAAATTTGTATATATATCTACAATATTGTGAGAAACCAAAAGTTTGATTATTTTTCAGAGTATGCCAATAAGTGAGAGTTTGGATGAAAATATTTTCTAAAAACTGCAGTTTAGAAAAATCTATGATGAATAAACTTTTCACCAATATGCACACACTCCACGTTATACCAAATTGAAATTATTGAGTTCTGATAGAGGATAATTACGATGATGGAAAGCTAAGGATAAAAGATTTGAAAATTTTTAAAAAATAATGAACATCTAATAATTGACTAAGTAATTAGTAAATAAAAATCTATATTTTTAATTTTTAGTTTTGAAAATTTCAAAAATATTTGAAGTTTGTAGGTAACTTCACTAAAAACCTTCAGGAGACTACAACTCCTCCACTAGGGATCACCTAGGGGTTTAAAGGCTTGTTGCATCCGCTAAATGCAATCATACTCCCTACGAAAGTGGCATTAAAATTTTTAGTTTTAGGATAGTTTAATTTTCCTTGTTTGCTAGGGACTAGCAAAACTTAAGTTTGAGGGTGTGATCAGTCACATAATTTATCATTTTATCACCCTTAACTTATTGATGGTAGGCTTTAGTTTACTACTAATAGGTTACTGATGTACAAATATTAAAGATAAACAGTAAAAGAGAGCCTAAGAGAATATAATCTTCAAAATAAATTTAAATATCAGTAAGAATGACGATTGAGTGTGTAAAGATGATTCGCCAATATAAGAAAGCTAATAAATCATATTTAACGATTTTACGCTACTGCTGAAGTAAAAAGAAGAAAGAAAGAAATAAGAAATCATAATTTTATGATTCTTTAAAAAGACGATTCTTCAAAAGCGACAAAAGAGTAAAGATGATACAGAAGATAAAAGCGATCGTTTGTAATAGAAAATCGTCCAAAGACCAATCCAGTATGAAAGCCATGAAAAAATAGAAAATCATGATTTACGATTTTTTAAAGAAGCTATAATAGAAGAAATTGTTATCTACGATTTCCAAAAAATAGAAGCTTTCCTATTTACTGATACTGCTGTTGATCACGTGTGAGCTATCACCGCCATGAACAGAATTAGAAGACTCTTACAATTAGAAGTCTAACCAACTATGGATCTGAGAAGATTGATGAAGGTAAACTCCGAAGGACTCTGCTGCTAAAGATTAAAGAACCTTCCAGAAGCACATCAACTAAAGATAGCAAAGAAAAGATGAAATTAGGAATTAGAGTTATATTAGGATACTTTTATCTGTAGTAGTTTCTTTTATTAGGATTAGAACTTTGTAAACCGACCCCTTATGATCTATAAATAAGAGGGCTTGGCATAGGAATAAGCATCGAAGAATTTCAGCATTAATTGACGCCTGAGGTTGAATTTTCATCCGATCAGTAGTGTAAAATAGTTAGAGTAAATTAGATATCAAAGGTTTCTCAAGAGCAATTGATGACTGCAATTGAGTATTGAAGATTAGAGTAGATATCTATAGTTTCTCAGGAGTAATTGACGACTACGGCTGAGGGGTGAAGGATATATTTTACTTTTCTTTTTAGTTTAGATTTTATTTTATGCAATTTACAGCTTTATAAACATCTCCAAGTTTTAATTTAAATTGATGACTAAAGTTAGAATTTACAGATTAGTGTAACGATTTTTACTTTTCCATCTTCAGTTTTCTGAGGTTTGATTGACGCCCAAATTTTAGGAAGTTGTTGATTAAATGAAATTTGTATTGATAGGATCTTAGAGTTGATTGACGACCAATACTAGGAGACTAGAGATATGGTCTAACGGTACTATTTATTTTTATAAATATCCGATAGGTAAAGGTTGGGATCGACGACCTCAATCAGAAGAAGGGGGATTTAGGATTTATTTTATGCACTTTAGATTCAGAAACCATTCTTTTATTCATATTTCTCCAGTAGATTTGATCTTAAAGATAAATAGAAATTTTTAAAATAAGGATTTAAATAGAACATATAAACAAAAGATAAATAGATAAACAAACTTCCTCGTGGGAACGATCCTATACTAGCTCTACAATTTTCATTGTGTGCTTGTAATAGGTTAAGGCTTGAATTGAATTTAATATATACATAAAATAAGTCGATCAGTCATTCCCAATGACACTATTTAGATGCATAAGACTAAGGATTTAAGTGTTAACCCCACTCGTCAATACAGATCCCCACTCGCCAATAGGGATTTAAGTGTCATTGAAACTTTGCAATCTACAATGGTAGGACAAGTCTAAGGTTGTAGGAGTGACAACCAATTCAATAGTGAATCGAGAAGTCACGAGGAATTCTATATGTCCTCAAATCAAGGCCTAACCAAATAACCTGTGTAAGATCACCTACAATTTATACCCTTGAACATTAAATCTGGTAATGCCATGCATGTGATTTAACTAGGTACACATATGATGGTGTTGTGACATTCCTCAAGTGCTAACATCAAACACGAATTCTAAGGACATTCAACATCTAAAAATTAAAGTAAAATTGTGACAATTGATAATGAATTTATACCTTGAATGGCCTCCTTTGCCACCTAGGCATCTCATGCCGATACATCATCGGCATGATCTTGAATCATAGGTAGAAATGGTCTGGGAGTATGTGTTAATGTTATCTACCCTTGATGCGCATCTGGGCAATTCTTCACCTAGCGTCCTTTCTCACCGCATCTAAAACATGTGCCCAAAGCTAACCTACATTTCTATGTTTTATGATGCTTTTCGTACTACATGCATGTATTAATTGGTGTAGATGTGGAGATACATAAGGTCCGTTGAATAGCCGAAATTCTAGCTACTATCGAATCCGAAGAACGAGAGGTCACTTAGAACACCCCTCTAGCTGCTAGAGTATTTCGTGCAGAGATGGCATGGGTACGAGTTTGAACTATGGACTGAGAGGGTTGAGCTATTTCCGATGTCGTCGCCCCTTTCTTCAAGTCGAGACGGTTTCTTATCAGGTGTCCAATTTTCCCACACTTGAAACACACACCTATGGACCATCTACAGTTCTCTCTCCTGTGCCGCTTTTCACACCTTGAGCACAACTCAATCGACGTGGCTGGAGAGGCGTGCACAGTGTCTCATAATTTTGTCACGAGCAATGCGGTCTGTTGGGCCATTGTGTTGACCATTGTTTCCAACAGCTGCCTAATTTGCTCGTGATCATTTTCTCCGGTGTGTACGATCGTTGTACTTTTGCGAGGTGTCATTTTGATATGTTAAAATAAAACAAAGGTTCCAATTAACAGTGATTGTGATCATCATGGCCCTATGTTCTGACAACAATCTAAACATAACTCGTATCATATAACCGTACTTCTATCACGATCAGCAAGTATCTCTACCACATGTGATCGTGAAGATCCATAACCTATGTGCTAAAAAGAACCAACTGCCACAACTTTGAATCCCTAGAAGACCTAAAGCCAAAGCTTTAATACCAACTGCGACAGTCCAATTTTTCCATTTCCACAAAATCCTATATAATATTTTTTTTTTCTTACACCTGAAACTCAGGAGAAAACCGGATCGTCGGATCGCACTTCACAATCAGAATACAGAAATTACTTGGTACACTTACAAAAAATAGAATAAAAATAAGGATACATATGGCAAAATAAAGGTTTCCTTCTATACAGAACCTCTAAACAAGAGGGCCCCAAAGAAAACCATTGGTGATAGCTGACCATCACCTAAACAGTGGCTTTCAAACGTACATACAAAAACTAATCTTAACATTGTATTTAGTCACAGGACATATCAAGTCCCAAATCCGAAAATCCACCATACTAAACCCCAAAACATGTCCAGTCCAAGTCATCACCTAGGGTATAACTCCCCAAACTGGAGATCCTATTCCTTTGTCCAGTACTAAAACCTAATCCACCTCAAGCCCCAGCTCCTGATCCAGATCTACACCTGTGACGTATAGTCGGGGTGAGCTAACAGTCTAAGCTCAGTAAGGGAAAGCTTAATTTAAATTCACATTTCATCATATAGAAGCATAGATCCAATGATAGAATTGAAAGGTAATTCAAAAACGAAATTTCATGAAAATCACTGGAATTTATATCAAAATAGAATCTCAAAGAAATTTCAATAGTCTACAATGGTGTGTTTCTGAGTTTCATGCATATTTTCAAAGCTTCATTCTTACTTATCTCAAAGCTAACTGAAACAATAACATAAATTCTCCGAAGCATAATATAGCATTGGAAGCCACATATTTTCTATGGGAATCCTTAACCATTGTCGCTCAATTGAACATTTGCGAAAATTGCCCAAGCTCCTGCGTCATGAGGGATACTTGGTGAAATTATTGTACGGATATCCAGCCGTACCAGTCACGGATATCCCATCATGTTCGTCACGGATATCCCGCTACGTCGGTAGGGTATTCATTCACATGAACCTTAAATCAAATACAGATGCTAACACATAATAATCATATAATAACTCACTGCAAATCTAAATTTCTTTTCCCTTTTTTTGGAAACTAACACATTCAGAGTTTACAATTTTTTTCGTATGCACAATATAAGACTTATATGTAAAAGTTATTTTCCAAAGCTTTCATGATGAACATGCAATTTGTCACGAACATGTAAATTGTCGGAAGTCCAAAAAGTATTTTTTTCTACAAATGAACTAATGTCTATTGGTGCACGCTTTTTCTGGGTTCCTCTCGGTCCCCGTTGAATCAGTGGCCCAATTCTGTCCAAGTGGACTCTAGCGATGCGCCGTTTGGAAGGTTAGAAATAAAATTAAAAAAAGGGGGGGGGGGGTGGTTTCTAGGAAGGTTCCTAGTTTGTTACGATCGCTAGCTACAGATATTTAACGACGCTGCAACATGTCAGTGATCATGCTTTAGAGCGGGTGCGGGTTACTTCTTTACTGAATCGTTCGCTTGCGAACGTCAGCAGCAATGGTTCTTCCTTATAGTTTAGATAGTTTAGTTTTCCTTTTCTTTCCCTGTTATTGCTATAATTCTGATCGGTTTGGATTTCCTGATTCTATTGTGAGTTTAGTTGCGAATTTATTAGAGTGAGTAGATCTATTTTTATATTATAATTCTATTAGGAGTCTATTTAATTTAGTTTCCTAATCTTATTAGAATTCTAATTAATGTAGTGTCCCAATACTACTAAAAGCCCAATTAATATCAGTCTCCTAATTATACTAGGAATGCCAATATGTTAATTTTAACGAAACTCTAATTAAGTCAAGCATGTTAATTATACTAAAATTTTTAAGTGAAGCAAATATGATAATTGTATTGAAATTCTAACTGGAGCAAATATAATAATTTGAGTGAAATTCTAATTAGAGCAATTATAATAGTCCTACTAGAATTCTAATTAGAATGGAGGACTAATTTTACTAGAATTCTGATCAGAGCGAAAATTTGATTATCCTAAAATTCTAATTAAAACAATGAATTATCTATGCTAAAGTCTAATTAAAATAAAGGAACTGATTTTTCCTAGCATTGTAATCACAACAATGAGTTAATTATACTAAAATTCTAATTAAAAAAAGGGATTAACTATACTGAAATCTAATAAAGTGAGGAATTAACTATGCTAGAATTATCTAATTAAAATAAAGGAACTAATTTTATTAGAGTTCTAATCAAGGCAATTATTCTAAGGATCTAAATTAAAATAAAGCATGTAAATTAATCATACTAAAAATCTAAGAAAAGGTTGTGGAACTGATTTCTAATCCTAATTAAAGCAACAAAATAATTCTAAAAAAAAGGTTTTGGGCCCGCTATGCTAAGGAGGATTGGCCTCGTTCTCGAGTACCCTCCGTAAGCTCCCTTGGGTAAATCAGGTGGCTTAGATTAAGGATAAATTGGACTTCGGATTATAATATTTGTATTTTTAGATTTTCAGAGCCGATTTCAGGATTATAATTGTGAATTAAATTAAGAAACTAGAGTTTTAGAAAACTAACTAAATATTTGGGACTATAGAAGTATTGAATTAAGAAATTAAAACTAAAATTTAAAATTCTAGGAGTGAATTCGGGTCCGAAATCAGAAAATCAGACTGTATGATTAAAGACTAGTTCTAGAAACAGAGATTAATGACAGGACTGGAGATTAAGATTTTAGAACGGAGTTGAGTCTAGGGTTAGTGAATTAGACCGTCAGATTAAGGACTGGTTCTTGAAACGGAGAACTAGAACTAGATATTAAAAATTACGGTCTAAAAAAAAAAAGGGTGCTACTGTCTAAGACTAAAAATTAAATATTAATTATTAAAACTAAGAGAAGTCCTAGGTCGAAGAACTAAAATTAAACTAGGGGGTCAAGGCTAAAGGTTGAATTTTTACCTAGGGTCGGGATTGCAGAGAGAAATCTCAAAGATTCGAAGCTTGAATATTGAAATCATGACTATGTTCCTCTATGTGTTTGTTCTCGGAGTTCTCTGGTTTCAAAATCCTAAAAAAAACCATTTTTTCAAAATTGCCAGCCTCTCCTTGGGGCGAATTAGAAAAAAATCTTTTATAAATTTTTCTCCAATTAAACGCCCTGTTTCAGGCATTTAACTAGATTGTACGTCGGTCTTCCGGTGCTTAATCACCTTGGGTCAATCACCAACTCAGTGAGTGATCGGCTGACTTCCTCAGTGAGTTTCCTAGTTCTAACAATGTTAGGACTAATTGGGTGCCAATTATGGGGTGCACAATCCGATTAAGCGCCTCTTTCGAAGAGTTTAATCGAGAAGCTTGGGGGTCAAGGACTGTAAGACTAGGTCGGGTGTAGGCCAATTACTCGCCGGTGGTGGGGCGCTCAATCCGATCATGCGACTCATGTGGGGCGTGTGATCGAGTCTCGAGGTGGTATGAGAAAGAAAGTCTGATCTGAAAGGGGGATTGATTGCACATGTGTGATTTTGCATGCGATCGAATTACGCACGTGGTTTTTGGTACGTAATTCAAGGCTATCCGGGTCCGAGTTGGGTTTGAAATGTCAAACTATTGTTTTAGTCCGTATTTTGACTATATACTATTGTTTCAGCATATAGTCCCCCTACGTTGGGATCTGAGCCACAGAGCTATTGTTCCAACCTGTGTTCAGCCATGTACTATTGTTTCAGTGCATGGTCCCTGTGTTAGGGTTATGGGGCCTGAGCCACAGAGCTATTATTTCAGCTTGTGTCCAGCCATATACTATTGTTTCAGTATATGGTCCCACATTAGGATCATGGGGCCTAAAATGTGAGACTATTATTTCAGTTTGCATTCCGACTATATGCTATTATTTCAGTATATAGTCTTCCTACGTTGGGACCTAAGCCATAGAGCTATTATTTCAGCCTGTGTTCAGCCATATATAATTATTTCAGTGCATGGTCTCTACGTTAGGGTTATGGGGCCTGAGCCACAGAGCTATTGTTTCAGCCTGTGGCCAGCCATATACTATTGTTTCAGTATATGGTCCCACATGAGGATTAGGGGTCTGAAATGAGAGACTATTGCTTCAGTCTGCATTCCAACTATATATTATTGTTTCAACATATAGCCTCCCTACGTTGGGACCTGAGCCACAGAGCTATTGTTTCAGCCTGTGTTCAGCCATGTACTATTGTTTCAATACATGGTTCCCAATTTAGGGTCATGGGGCCTAAGCCATAGAGCTATTGTTTCAGTCTGCGTCCAGCCATATACTATTATTTTAGTATATGGTCCAAATTAGGGTTACAAGGTCAAAGGTTGACCAAACAAATTTGTATATTCCGAGAGAGCAAAATGAGGCTGTCTACAATGTCGTCTGAGTTACGAGTCAAAAGTAAATAGAACGAATATCATTCCAGCTTTGAGTCGAGAAGCAAAATGAAGCAAACAACATATAACTATGAATCAAGAAGCAAAACAAACGAATATCATATGAACTACGAGTCAAGAAGTGAAATGAAACAAATATCAAAGACTTCTATGAATCAAGGCCAAAATTGCAATTGAATGTTGAAATTTCCCTTACCTCAACTTGAAGCCAAAACGAAGATCTTTCTTTCTCAAGATAACCCTCTCATCATGCACTCTTGGTCTTAACCTAGAATACATCAAATTTACATCTCACATGTCAAAAGTGATGAAGAACAAGAAGTCCCAAAGTCTCCCCAAGTTTCTTTCCCAAATATAGAAATCTCATAAATAGGATAAATTGATCGGTCGAATTCCTCAATCAATTGATCGATTTCCAAAATTGATCGATCGAATTTTAGTTCGATCGATTTGTTTCTTCAAAATTTTCACATATCTCAGTTATCACAATTCGATTGATCTGTTCCCAAATTGATTGATCGAATTCCATTTTGATCAATCAATTTCTTTAGAAAACTCACCATTTCTCTATTTAACATTCCGATAGATCAGTGTACAAACCGGTTGATCGGTCTCCAAAATCGATCAATCGAATTCCATTTCCATCGATCGACTCCAAAAATCAATCAATCAAATTTCATTTCAATCGATCGGTTTCTCTAGAAACCTTTCACATTTTTGTCCTATCAAAATCGATCGACCAGATACTAATTTCGATCGCTCGATTTTGATAGATTCTCAGAAACACGGGCTTCTTCTTCTCAAACTCATTTTTTCCCAAATTTAAATCCTATGCTTCTAAATTTTTAATCATATCTTAACTAAAGCTTAACATAACTATGAATCACAAGTCAACACATCCTGCTTACCTTCCTTTGATCGATCACATGCTTTTCATGAATTGTTGCCATAAAGGGTTTCAGGGTGAAATTAGCTGATCCCTCCAGTGATTGAAACAAAATGAAGTCTACGGCGAGTTTCCACTTGAGCACACACTACTCTTTCTTGCCGGTTCGCAACTATGTGTAAGCTCGACACTCTCTTGCGTTAACAACACCTAAAAGAAAGGGAAAGCTGAGAGGGAGATCAATAATGTAACCAGAGTTTTTTGGCGTGCACAGAAGATGGACTTCTCTACTCCAAGCTCTCTTGCTCTCCCTCTCTAGAATCCCACTCAAAAGCAAAGGTAATGGCTTACGTGATAAGACACTCTGTTATTTATACTTGGGTTTGCTTCTTTGTGAAGCACATACATAGACTTAGTGTGTTATCTTACCCACTTAAGATGTTTTGGTTACGGTGTGAAGCTCATACACTTAAGTTAAGCCTTAGCTCCCTTACCAAAGGCCCTCAGTCGGTTCAAATAATTGGCCCAATCAGTTGGCCCAACTAGTTCAATAAGTTTTAATCATTAACCAACTTTTATTTTCCAAAAATTTTGACTCTAGGTCGTACACAATCACAAGGTGTCATCCCAAGCACGAGCACTTAGTCAGTGCGTGTGGGTTCGAAATTTGGGAATGTTACATGCTCGGAATATTGTCTTTAATTTTATTGGACTAAAATAATCTAAGGAGAGTAACACATAGAGACATGAAGATGTGAGCCTGTAAAAAATTATGCTACACAATAACTGGATATGAAATAAAAATTGGAGAAGAAAGGTTAGAATTTTGTTCTCTCATTAATTGCAAAGCCTTTACATCCCAACTAAAAACTAAAATAAACAAAGAAAGAAATAAAGTAAAGTAGCCTAAAAGAGTAGGAAAATGAAATTAAAAACAATCCTATTTTTTAAAACATAGAGGCAAAACCTAACTAAATCCTATAACTACTCCTAACCTACCTAGCCTAACTAAATCTACGTGTATCTATCACGGGCTGCCCCCTAGGAAGCGCTAAGTTTTCGATCTTTTGCCAGTCCATCATGAACTCATTTACCTTTCTTTCTTTTCTTCCTTTGATTCCCAATTCTAATCTTTCTTGATCTCCTTGTTTTCAAGATTAAGAATAAATTAATCTTCCTTGGGAATAAATTATAATCAATGCTAGAATTATTCATCTAAAAAAAAAGATTTTAGGTGGTGCTTCATTAACAAATTTGTCAATATAATGAATTATAAAATAGTCCACCTCGTCTTTGAACACATGGCACATGGAGGGATAGGGCATAACATGTGGAATTGATAATTCAGACAAAAGAATTTTAGGCATTGCCATTCCTTGTGGAGAAAAATTCTCTGGAAGCTCTTCCATGACTTCACCAGCTCAATTTTCCTAAACTCGATTGACTTTCGATCCTCACATAGAGTCAGTTTATCCTCTCTTTCCTCAACCTTCTCCTCAACTTCATGGTCTTCATAATTTGTACCACTTTTAAGAGTACTCTCAACAACAATAGCTTGCTCATTGGGGGTAGAAGTCTCCCCATCAACACAAGGACTCTTAAAATTGCTGTCAAGTTGGACAAACAACATACCCTCCCCTCTCTTGATAACAATTTCAAATAGTTGCCTAATTTGGGTTCCTAACCTTGCCATAGATTGTGTATGAGATTGGGCCGTTTGAGTAAAAGACTCAATTTTTTTAAAAAAAAGTCAAAACTTGATCCTCAACGGTGAGGCCTCATTAAATTCATGTTGGGTAGAATTATTCTGATTCTATGCAAGGTTTGAATAATTTCTCTTCTGATGCTGACAAATATTATAAAACTGATTATTAGCACTAGAAAAAGACTGCATAGCAATTGCTCGCTCTCGTACAAATTCAAGATAAAGTCTAGCAGCAGGGCAATAAAAAATTGATTGCATGGGGCTTTGGCAAATAGCACAAGCCCCATCCGTATAGTATGTAGCCTGCCTTATACATGTTGAAGGTATGTATATACCCGGAGTATAGTACTCCTCAACGGTATGATCTTGATCAGCCATATCGTAATTAGAATATAAAGAAATAATAGGATTTATGGTCTGACAAGTCAACGAAAATAAAACACATAAATAAAATTATCCTATCCTAAACAAATATTCTAAACTAATGAATTTAAAGAATCAATCCTAAATCTATGATCAGGTCCACAAATAAAAGAAAATGGTAGAAAATAAGGTAATCTTCAAGGTTAGAGAATGTCTGATTGTAGCCCGAAATTGCATGGTCCTCCAAGCTTTTAAAGTAGACTTCTTTTCACCTCAAATCTTTCCTGAAAATAAAATAATAAAAATCAGATTTAATCCTAAAATAAAATAAAAGAAAATTAAGATAGAATCCTAACTATTGATCCTAAAACTATAGAAAACACAAAATAAAAAAATTAAGCGCAACCTTCCCTGGCAGCGGCGCCATAAACTTAATCGTTTAAAAATAAAATCTTCGCAAGCGCACGAGCTCGTAGAACTAGGGCGAGTACTTAAGGATGTTGAACCTCAGGGAAGATTGATTAATTTAATCATACTGCATTTTCTAATAAAAGGATTTTAGCATTTTGAAAATGAAAATCTACAATTAACTAAAAAAATAAATATGATTGCTAAAACTGTAGAAAAGAAAAATAGCACTGAGATGAATCCAAATGAATGAAGTGCGTAGGGTCCAGAGTTAGTCTACATAATAATGGTTAAATCAATATGGTTTAATTTGATATTTTGATTGATTAGAATTATGGATTGTTTCTCACTACAAGTGGAAACTATTCCTAAAAAGAATTCTTAATCAGTAGATCTAACATAAAGTGCATATCATCCACCTTAAAGTTATTATGATCTTTCATTCCCTGGCATAACCCTTCTATTCTAACAATATAGAATCAATAATACCATTGGATGAATCCCTAGATCTAGATCACAAATATTAGATCTAACATAAAAGCCAAAAAGGTTACAGATTTATTCACAAAACAAATCTGGTGATTAAATCTAATGACAATACAAATAAATAAACATTAAAGCTCTATATCCAAGTTCACACAATCAAATCTTAATTAATCAAAATACAAACTAAATCTTATAACATTCAACCAATTATTTGTCGCTTTCACTTTTCCCTAAACAGGAGAGCCATTAGCCTTGCATTCTCCGGTGATGTCTCTCCAATCTTTCAGATCTTTGAGTTATCATCTTGAAGTTCTGATCTTCTTTGATTTTTCTCTCAAAATGTGTCATCAGTCTTCTCTAAGGTTTCAGAATTGATTTTCGAAACTCAAAAGAACCTTTTTATAGTATTTCCCGAAGTTAGGGTTGCTAACTCACTTGATCAAAGTATTTTTGGATCGTTTTCACTATTTTCTACATTTAATCCTCAATTGATGGACCTTGAATCTCGATCGATCGAGTTGGGCCCGATAGAAAATTCCTGCACTGCGCGCTAAACTTTAAAAGATAATAACTTTATGGTTCGATATCTGATTGATGCAATGTTTGAGGCATTGGAATGCTAATTTCAAATACTTTCATTTGCAATTTATTTTGTTACGATCCATTAGTTGTAGAAATAGTTATATGCTTTCCAATATAGGTTTTGTCTTCTTTGATTCTTTGGCGCATTAACTTTCGTACATTGTAACTTTTCATCGTTAACTCTTAATTGTTTAGTCTACTTTTGAATCTAGCACCTTTTTACCTAGAAAATATCAAAATTATATAAACTATAATTAAATAGCTTTCATCGGATGGGAATTTAATTGTTTTAGGGGTTAATAATCATACTTTTGCTTACTCAACAATGTCTGAACTCGAGGATGAATCCCAGGATGCCCAAGTGCAAATGGATGGTGTTGGGGGAGTCGGTGCGGTGGTGGCCCCAGATATGGAGGATCTAGGTACACATGTAAATGTTACAATTTTGAAGAGAGACTAACAATGATATTGAATTGCAAGCAAGCAACATCATAGATTGTTTTGTGTTCTGGGAGCTTCGATATACTCTTCCAATATGTTTTGTGTTATTTTAAAATGCTCAGGAGGCATGGCACAAGTAGCTTGCTCAACAAATTCAGGATAGAGATCCAAAATAGCGTCAAGTACACTATTAAAGGAGAGGCTAATGGTTGACCCTGAACGCTAGAATCTATCTTGCACAACCTGATTCTTTTGATTTTAAGCTACTGTGTAAAGGAAAATTGCCACAACCTCCTCAACTATTGATGAGTGTTGAAATATGATCATATTTCACACCCTAAAGCTTACATTTAGTCATCCGATAAGGGCAAGCTGACAGTTTTGTGGATTTTTAATTGTTTAAGAAAAATCTGGCCGTTAGATGCATTTGATGGCATAGAAGAGCATCAAAACAACCAACGCCAAAACATTGGACCAAAGAAACTGCCAAGCCCTAATATTCATGAAGAATCGATTGATCGACCATGTATGTCGATCGATCAGGATTATATATATAAAATATATATAGATGTCGTTCGCTATTTCGTGTACATTCGATCAATCGACCTACTAGACCGATCGATCAAATTTCAAATTACTGAGAAGCGGCAATTCAAAATTCAAAAATGATCAATCGATTTTAGTGACCGATCCATCGATTTTGAATTTTGAATTCTCAAGCAGAGACCTTATTTAAGCAAATTTGAGAATTAGGTTTTGGAGCCTTCATTTTTCCTCAATAGTTTTAGGTTTTCTTGACCTTTCCTCTTCAATTTCCAAGCACTTTTCTCCATTTCTTAGCCTTAGATCTTAGATTAGTTTAACTTTATACCTTGAAGAAGGATTGTACCTCTTGGATTCATGCAAAACGTTGGATTGTTCAAGCTTTTTGTGGGTAAACTTATGCAATTGTTAACATCTATTTCATTTATCTTGTGTCTATTTCATTTAACTTCTAATTTCTTTGAGGGTTGGGATATAATGAATCCCATCCGAGGTTTTCATTTTTAATCATAGATTTGTGGTTGGATTTTCTTGCTAGATGCTCTATGTTTTATCACTTATTTGTTCTTGTCGATATCTGTAAATATCGATCACCATTCTAAGATATGGGATTTAGTCATGCTCTTCCCATGATCTCGGACCTGTGATATGGAATTTACACTATATTTTTCATTGATAATATTAAAGGCATTTATTCATCGTGATTAAAGATCTCTTTAATACGGTGAATGTTTTGCCTCTTCTCTTTCACAATTTTGGAAGAACATAATCTTATTTTACTTTGTGGTTTTAACGTTCAATCTTCTGTAAACTATCGATTGATTTTGGTGTTTATGTGAGTTGCATCTTTTGATTTTTGACCATTTAGATCTGTGATTATAAATGATGAACCGAGGATGGGAGGATTTAACATCCCAAACATCTTTTTTTTTTCTCTTGCATTCAATTTCGGTAAATTGTTCTTTATTTATTCTTTTCACATAAAAAAAATGGTAAACTAGAGTAATATTGTTATAGATCTGTAGTTTCTCTTTGATTGATTGTTATTTCCTTTTCATAAATCTATTGCCAATCTTCATGGGAACGATCTTGTACTCTGTAAACCATCGCAACATTGTGATTCGTACGCTTGCGACTAAAACTAATTTAAAATTTCAATAAGTTTTTGGCACTGCTATAAGGGACTGGATAAAGAAAATCTGAAGTTTTTAGGAAATAGATAGTTAATTTTAGGAATTTTTGTAGATTTAAACCAATATTTCCACTAGTTTTAAAATAAAATAAAATAAAATTAAAATTCTGAAATTAAAATTTCCAAAAAAGAAAATTTTAATTCAAAAATTTTTAAAAATAATAATAAATTAAATAAAATAATCAATTAATTCTTGTGAGGTGTTTTTACTGCTAATTTTGAAATTGTTGAAACTCTGTGTTTAGGCCATTGCATGCACACTAGATCATCTAGAGAAAAAACATTAGAACCCTTGACTTTTGAGATCAAGCGTACTTGTCGCTTGAATCGCAAAGAGAATAGGTTGAGACGTGTAGGTGAAGCCGAGATTTCTACTCTAACTAAAATGGCTGAAAATAGTGAGGTGTCGTAGGGCAATGCCGAAGGACCAAATGATCGAACTCAAATATTGTATAAATTATCCTCGAATCCCAGCTTTGTTAGACCTCATTTAACTACTAATGTGTTCTATTAGTTCATGTTCTGTTGCAACAAGTGCAAAAGCTGGATAAACATAAAAAGGGTTAAAAGAGCAAAGATATGAAGAAACCCAAGGAAACGGCAAAGATCCAAGGAGGAATAGCAGAAAGGAGTGCTTCACAAGGTCAAATGGACCGATCGAAATAGCATAGTAGAAGGAGTTCCCAGCTGAAGAGAACTGAGCTTAAATGGATCGGTCGAAGCATCACTTTCTACCGCTCAGAACTCCAAAAGGTTTCAAACTTGCAAAGAGAGACCGGTTAGGTCTCAGCTGACCGGTCGAAACTGGAAGGACATAATGCAAACATACTCAAAAGAATTAATCGACCGGTCCAGCCTAATTTGACCGGTCTGGAAAATAAAGAGTCTTGAATCTTTATGGGGTCATCTTCTACCTGGAGAGGGAAAGTAAAGCCAACCGGTCGGTTCTCCAACACCGACCGGTCGAAACAGAGTTTATGCGTGAGAAATCAGGTCGGACAACTGTGGATGATGCCTAAACTCAGAGATCCTCTTTGGAAATCTCTTCTAAACAATTGGGATAACTCCAAATCGCGTGAATTTCCTTCTAAACTCATCTTCCTTGGAGGATTTTTAGGATCTAAAGAATCTTTGTCGTGTGTACTTGTTCTAGGACCTTATAGTCTATAAATAAGAACCCTAGGGTTTAGTTTTAGGGGCCTCGGATGCCGGAATATTTCTAAAGGACTCTGCCGCGAGTTTTCATAATTTAGGTTAGGAATAGTTCTGGAATAAGAGGGAGAGTGGATTTAATCATCGAGGAGAGTCTGCATCAGTAATGATGAAGCTCTCTGAATCGATGTGTGCTTAAGGATTCGAGCTTGATCTCTTGTATTCTGGATAAATATTTTTAATAAAGTCTTATTTCTTTTTCTATTTGTGAATTCCATTAATGGTACAATTACATGTTAGAGGTTCCGACTAGATCGTGAATGAGATAGTAATGTTGTAGTCTTATTTAGCTTAATTCAGTGGCCTTGTAGGGACTGGGTTAACGTAGATAGGATATTCAGTAATAGACTTGGCCTTTTAGGATAGCTTTGTTGGTTTGTGTAATGGTTCTTTGACCATTAGGGCTGTCTAACTCGCGATTAGATTTACCTAAGCCATATACAAAGTGATTGAGCTTGTAGCCAGGAGCGAGGGTACAAGGGATTCATAATAGAAAAGAAATAGGGTTTATTATTATAAAAATCTGGAATCCAAGAGGGATTCCAATCTGCTTTCTCCTTTTTATTACCAAAACTATGTAGATTTCTTTATTTAATTGAGGAATCTAATGTTACACAATCTTTCGTAAAATAGAATTAAATGAGAGATAAACAACAAATCCTTGTGGTTTGATACCCTTGTACTTGCCCAAGTACATTTGGACTTGTGTACTTGTAAGGTCATATTTTAAGGCGATCAAGTTTTTCGCGCCATTGTCAGGGATTTCAGCTTTATCTCTTATTTGATCTCTGTTTTGCTATATTTTTGTGTCATTCTACTAACAGTAGTTTCTGCTTTCTTCTTAGGCCTGGAAGATCGTGGGCTTTGAAATGTATCTAACGTTTTTCACGGGACGATGAGAGAGGCTAAGGTATGTGCTTGCGGTTTTCAGTAACTAGGTTGGGAATTATTTTTTTTTAAATTTCTGTTTTGGCTAAGGTGTGGTTGCAATTATTTTCTCTCTTGAGCAATCAGATCTTGAGGTTGAGTGAACGGCCTGGCATCATCACGCTAGCTCTGGTTCTTCTCACAACATTGAAGTGTTGAACATTCTAGTCACCCACTCTGTTTTTCAATCAGATCTAGTATGGTGGAAGGAGACCATATGACTAGAACATTGAGGGAGTATTATATGCCTGCCAGTCTGGCACCTCCCTCGTGTATTCGAGTACCTGCAGCCACCGGGGATGGGTTCTTTGAGATCAAGCCCAACGTGATTCAACTACTTCCTATTTTCCACGGGCATGGTAACGAAGATCCCCATATACACTTAATGAGCTTTCTAGAAATCTGCACATTATTCAAAATTAAAAACTTATCAGAAGAGGCCACTCGATTGAGGCTTTTTCCGTTTTCACTAAGGGACAGGGTGAAGCAATGGCTACACTCTTTGCCCATAGACTCGATTACTAGTTGGGGGGAGTTACGATATGTATTTTTCCATGAGTATTTCTCAACCTGTAAGACAAGTCAATTTCGGAAGATAATCACTACGTATTATCAAATTCCGGAAGAGTCATTTGCTGAATGCTAGAATCGCTTCAATGAGCTTTTGCTGAGTTGCCCTAATCATGGGGTTTCGTGCTGGGAATTGGTATTCAATTTCTATGAAGGTTTGAACGATCAAACCCGAAAATGGATTGATGATATCAGTGGGGGTATGTTCCTTTCATTTATGGCAACTGATACATGGGAATTCTTATGGACCCTCAGTGTGGAGTCAATGCCGCACCTGGCACCGACTATGACTGGAGTAGAGATTTTAGGAAGCACACCTCCTAAGTGAGGAGGGTTGTACAACCTGAAATCTGGGATGATTTTCTTCCAAAGTTCAAACTTTGGAAGATAAAACTCCAGTCCATGTTGGGAATAAAATCACACCCAACATCACAAGGAGGTAAGGTTCGTGGTTTTAACCAGAATCATGCCCAAGTGGTTCTTGTGTATCCTGCTGCCCCTACGCCCCCCACAGTGTCCCTAGATCATTCGGCTGCGGCATGTTCCTTCCAGCATTTGGATAATAATTATGGTTGTGTAAATATTTACAATCCAACCTGAAGGAGCCACCCAAGTCTATCCCAACAACATAAAGGGATGCAGAGAAATAATCAACCTTTCAGGCCAATGCATGCTCTTCCATTTATGGGGCAGCAGCATTATTTGCCTCGCAGGAATGATTCTTGGGGAGAGGCTTCGCTACTGATAGTCCGAACTTGGCAACAACAGAGCCAACACCACAAGCATTTACTCTGCGCTCTCATGGATTCTCGAGCTATTCTGGCTACTCGCATTGAGGAGCTAACTGCAATTTTAAAAAGAGAGGAGGCCTGATTGCCTACGCGACCGGTTGATGTTAGGAAAGGCAAATAAATGGCTGGGGAGACGTCGTCTTCCTCTGATTCCCCAAAGCTCCGACGAGCACTTTTGACCTTGCCAAGCTACCGACGCATCGGTAGCGCTTCTTGGGAGGCAACCCAAGCAATTGTAAAATTATTAATTTCAAGCTTTTAGGTTGTGTCAGTGTAATCTGGGCTAAGAACAGAGTTCTCTAATAGGTTTTGACTGGTCGGAACGGATTTCGACCAGTCAGGATGCTCACATAGGAAGATACACAGCAACACCAGGTTTCTGTTGTGCATAGACAAGTCGAAAGTAGATTTCAACCGGTCGAATAGCCATCCGTACCTCAGAGCCGGGGGAGAGAAAGAGAAACCCATTTTTCTCTAATTTTTAGACCGGTTGAATTGGTTTTGACCGATCGAATTTATTAGTGTTGGGCCATTTATAACCCTTCAGACCGATCAAAATCTATTTTGACAGGTCTTGACCTAGTTTTCCCCAAATAGTTTTCTTCTTCCTTGAGCCTTGTGTCGTTTGAACTTTTGGCGCATGCCTTTCCAACTTCCTCATTAAACACGACCGTCAATCTTTTCCACCAATTTCCATTATAAAACCACCACCCATTTCGCCCATTTCATCCATCTTTTTCAAAACCCTTTTGCTTTTAAAACCCTTTCTCACCATGGCTGATGAACCAGATTGGTCAGCTATTAGGAAGGCCATCTATTGGCTCGTTTGTGCCCAAAAATGCCCCACCTTATATTGATTTACCTTTTTGCACACCCTTTGAGCCCTATTGAAACATTTTGCCTACAAATAAATTTCTTATTAAGCTACAAGAGCCACACCCCACACTAGTACCAAAGAATGTAAAACCTTACCCTCCAATCTTTGAGAAATTGGGAGAGAGGGATGAGAATAAAAAGAGGAATGGAGTGCTGCTTGCAAGAAGCCTATGGCAAAACTGGAAAGAAAAAAAAGGGAGAGAAAAAAAAAAGATATATTTATGAAAAAGGTAGAAAAATTATGAGGTGGAAATTTGAAAAGAAAAGAAAAGGAAGAAGAAAAGAAAGTTGAGAAAAAGAAAAAAAAAATTCTGAGAGATTAGAAAAAGAAAAAAATGAAAAAAAAAAATAGCAAATCAAAAGTAGTTTCTTTTCCGATTTCTCAGAGAACTTTGATCCCCAACTTCCCTTTCTTTCTTAACTTTTTTTAATTTCTTTCATGCACCGTCTTTCTTATATCGTGTGGGGTCTTTAATTTGAGTTGTAATTCCATCTCACATGTAGCAAAATCATTGACCATTCATCGGAGTGACTTTGTTGAGAGTGCATACCTAAAGTGAGGATTGTGTCATGACTTAGGATCCGACGATTCCCAGTTTGGATTAATCCAGAGATAGAACGATTTAAGCATGGGCACATGCACTCACAACACTCTAGGCATGGGTGAAAGATTAGTCTAAGGATTAGAGCATTGGGTTAGTTGGAATAAATAATAGTGAAACTGTCATGGTATCAATATTTAGAATGAGAATTTGCATGCTGACACGATTGCAGGTTTTGATTTGTAACTATATATATGTTATATGAAAAATCAATTTTGAAAATTCTTTTATCGATGATTTTGAAAAAGTTTTGGAAGTTTGTTGGTGTCTTCACTGGAAACCCTCAGGAGACACAACTCCTCCACTAGGGATCACCTAGAAGTTTAAAGGCTTGTTGCATATGCTAAATGAATTTGGGCACTTTTAATTTCTTAGATTAATTTGTACACTATTAGAATAATTTGCTTTTGGGTTATGGTATAACATTGCCTTTGCTCGAGGACTAGCAAAGTTGAGGTTTGGGGGTGTGATCGGACTCAAATATTCTATAAATTATCCCTGAATCCCGACTTTGTTAGACCTCATTTAACCGCTAATGTGTGCTATTAGTTTGTGTTGTGTTGTAACAGGTGCAAAAGTCGGATAAACGTAGAAAGGGTTAGAAGAGCAAAGATATGAAGAAACCTAAGCAAACGGCAAGGATCCAAGGAGGAATAGTTGAAAGGAGTGCTTCACAAGGTCAAATGGACTGGTCGAAATTGCAAATTCGATCGGTCAAAATAGCACAGTAGAAGGAGTTCCCAACTGAAGAGAACTGAGCTTAAATGGACCAGTGAAGCATCACTTTCGATCGCTCAGAACTCCAAAAAGTTTCAGAATTACAAAGAGAGATCGGTCAGGACTCAGCCGATTGGTCAAAACTGGAAGGGCAGAATGCAAAGATACTTAAGAAATAATCGATCGGTCCAACCTAATTCAACCGGTCTAAAAATAAAGAGTCCCAAATCTTTACGGGTTGTCTTCTACCTGGAGAGCGAAAGTAAATCCGATCGGTCGGTTCTCCAACACCGACCGGTCGAAATAGAGTTTTTGCGCAAGAAATCAGATCGGACAGCTGTGGATGACGCCTAAACTTTGAGATCCTCTTCGAATTTCTCTTCTAAACAATCGGGATAACTCCAAATCATGCGAATTTCTTTCTAAACTCATCTTCCTTGGAGGATTTTTAGGATCTAAAGAATCCTTGTCATGTGTACTTTCTCTAAGGCCTTATAGTCTATAAATAAGGACCCTAGGGTTTAGTTTTAGGGGACTTGCATGCCAAAATCTTTCTAGAGGACTCTGTCATGAGTTTCCATATTTTTAGGTTAGGAATAGTTCTAGAATAAGAGGCAGACTAGATTTAATCATCGAGGAGAGTCCGCATCAATAATGATGAAGCTCTCTGAATTGATATGTGCTTAAGGATTTGGGTTGGATCTCTTGTATTCTGGATAAGTATTTTTAATAAAGTCTTATTTCTTTTTCTATTTGTGAATTCCATTAATGGTACGATTGCATGTTAGAGGTTTCGACTAGATCGAGAACGAGATAGTAACGTTACAGTCTTATTTAGCTTAATTCAGTGGCCTTGTAGGGATTGGGTTAACCTAGATAGGATATTCACTAAAGGACTAGGCCTTGTAGGGTAGTTTTGTTGGTTCATGCAATGGTTCTTTGATGATTAGTTCTGTCTAACTCTCGATTAGATTTATCTAAGCCATATACGAAGTGGCTGAGCTTGTAGCCAGGAGCGGGGGTACCAGGGATTCATGATAGAAAATAAATAGGGTTTATTATTATACGAATCTAGAATCCAAGAGGGATTCCAGTCTTCTTTCTCCTTTTTATTACCAAAACTATGTAGATTTCTTTATTTAATTTAGGAATCTAATGTTACAAAGTCTTTCGTAAAATAGAATTAAATGAGAGATAAACAACAAATCCCTATGGTTCGGCACCCTTGTACTTGCCCAAGTACATTCAGACTTGTGCACTTGTAAAATCATATTTTAAGATGATCATCAATCCTTAGGGAGTTGTTTGCACCTATCACCACGAATACCCCGTTCTCTATTACCTATCCTACCACAAACGGTGCTCGTTTTGAAATATGAACCAACGTGATTCAAATTCTCCCTATTTCCCATGGTATGGAAAGGGGAAACTCTTACATGCATGTCAAAGATTCCTCGAGGTCTGCTCTACGGTATATAAAAATTTCAATGAAGAATTTGTGAGGCTGCGCTTGTTTCCTTTTTCTATAAAGGATAAGGCTAAAGCATGGTTGAATTCTCTCCCAACTGGATCAATAACTACATGGGATCAACTGGTTAATAAATTCTTGTTAAAATTCTTTCCTATAGCCAAAACCAATGCTCTGAGGCGCGAAATCTATGATTTTATGCAAGAAGAGGGTGAAAGATTTCACAAAGCATGGGAGATATTTATGGATCTATTGCGTAAGTGCCCACACCATGGGTTCGCTAAATGGAGGTTAGTCCAATACTTTTATAACAGATTGGATCAGGCTAATCGGCATTTAATCGGGTTGATGAATAGTGGAGGATTCCTAGGACTCACTGAAAATGAATCCTATGATTTATTGGAACGGTTGACTGAGAATTCGCAGTAATGGAATTTCACGAAAAGTCGTGATCAACCAAGTAAGAGTCGGGATCAAGCAGGTAGTTCAACCAAAAAGGGAGGTTTGTACGTGGTCAAGGACACACCTGAACTCAGGGAAAAAGTGGAATTTCTCACACAACAAGTTGAGGAGTTGCAACTTAAAAAGAATGTGAGTGTCACAAATTTGCAAATTTAACCATGTTCATTTTGTGCAAGCCCGATGCACACCGTTGATTTCTGACCTTCGATGCAAAACTATTCTGAAAGTTCCTTAGAATAGTTGAATGCATTAAACAACTTTGGACACAATACTGGAAACACTTTTAACAAGCATAACCCCAATAGTTGGAGAAATCACCCGAACTTTTCATGGAGGCAGGATTCGGAGAAATCCCAAGGAAGAGGATAGGGGATGAAATTTTATCCCCAACAAAGTTTCAATCAAGGATAGTTTTAGCATAACTACAGTGGCATGAATTCTTTACCGTCAGAACTAGACAGGCGAACCCAAATAGCTGGCCCAAAATTTTCAAACCTCCCAACCATTGATCGGTTATCAAACTCAACAGGCGCAAATGTTCCTGCCACCTAGATTCCATAATCAATCGGGAAACAATTCTTGTCTTCATTCTCAGAACTAGTATCCACCAGTTGATGATCTGATGAGGACGTTTATCCAATCAACAACCTCCTCAATATAAAAATTGGAGACTCAAATGGGTCAACTGGCGGTACATCTCTACAAAAGGGAGAAGGGAACATTTCCAAGTCAACCAACCCCTAACCTAAGAGGGCAGCTGGCCATGGAAGAGGCATTGACCTCATCGAAAGAGGAAAATCAATAGTAGGTCAAAGAAATTACAACCTTGAGATCTGGTCGGCAGATTGGCAACAAAGTGAAGATGCCAGAGGAGGAGGAGAGTCAAGAATCTGAAGATTAGACAACGAAGGAAGAACAAAGTGAAAAAGAAGTAAAAGAGAAGGAGAAGGAAAAGGAAGAAATAGCTGAAGAAAAGGGCTCTACACCTAAGGCCCCTTATCCTCATAGATTGGCGGCACCAAGAAGAAAGCGTGATTTGGATGGTATCCTGGAAGTATTTAAACAATTGAAGATTAATATTCCTTCCCTTGACACCATCCAACAAGTGCCAGTCTATGCAAAGTTTTTGAAGGACTTGGTCACGATAAAGAGAAAGACCAATGTTCCGAAAAAGGCTTTCCTGGCCGAACAGGTGAGTTCGATACTCCAATCCAGACTCGCCATTAATTACACGGACCCTAGGTGCCCCACCATTTCAATCGTTATTAGGGAAAACCTTATAGATCATGTGCTCTTAGAACTTGGGGCAAGTGTGAACTTGTTGTCCTACTCTATTTACAAAGAACTTAAATTGGGTGAGCTTAAACCCACGTCGATGACCATTCAGCTTGCTGATAGGTCTATCAAAATTCCCAAGGGGTAGTTGAGGATGTTTTAATTAAAGTGGACTCCTACTTTGTTAGGGTATTTTAAGTGCTTGCTGCTGACTTTATTGGAAACAGTGATAAGAATGTGTTGGTGAAAATAAATCAAAGGTGGATTGAAAACTACAGAGCAGCAAGCCTAAAAATACACAGACCTGCAAGATACAGGGCCTGTTGTAGCAAGTTTTAATAAGTAAGAGTTTGTCCCACAGGAAAAAATGATCTAAAGTTCCAAGGGAGCCATCTTTAGTAGGCCCTCCAGATCTGGCTACAAATCTGGCAATCCTAAATGGAAGGGGATTTAAGGTCACTATTGTATAAATCCTATAGTAACCTAATGCCTAAACTACATAAATGGTTGAGAAGTATGATGGAGTGTGAGAAAATAAATATAAAAGGGTGAGAAGTAAGCTATTAGGTACATATCTGATGGGTCTTATAATCAGACTCAGATCTGCTGCTATAGAAATCCTGTCCAATGGCTACATTATCACCAAAGAGGAGAAAGGATCCAACTCACCCCTGTGCCATGATTCAATCCCTTCTGGCTATAACCTATCCACTTAAATGGTCACAGACTATCCAATAGGGGAACCACAGTCCAGAGATGGGTCAGAACAAGTTTATCATTGTAGGCACTACTTCATAAGTACTACCAGCTCAAGAATCCATAGGAACCTCAACCTCTAAAGTTCTGTGTGTGGGGCTAGGCCTGCAATGTGCACTAGCCTGGACACACAGGACCAGCAAGAGTTTGAGTACTAGCTTTTAGGTCTAGTTGTTCACTGCTTTAGAAAGACAGCAGTGATCCAATCACAAGCCTATAATCTCTACAGCTAGATCAAATCTGCCATCTGATGGTGGGTCTATACAAATACAGGGGAGTCTGTTTCTGCACAATCTCTCACAAGGCTACAAGCACAAGTGCAGAGAAGAAGAATCTGTCTTGGATCTATGGATTGGCCTCACCCTAGGGCTATAACCTACCCGCTTGAATGGTCATAGACTATCCACAGAGGCTATCCTCCTCACAGAGATCTGAGACAGAATAAGAAGATTACTGCCACCACCATGTTCACAAGGCTACCAACTCAAGCTCCCATGGGGATTCAGATTTAGTGGATCCTGTGGTGGGGCATAGGCCTGCAATGTGCCTAGCCTGGACACATAGGTCACTTGGATATAAATAAATTCTTTAAAAACAATCCTCCGTTGCTTACAATGCAACATAGCAATGGAGGATCTCAAGGCAGCAACCTTGTACAGAACAACCCTCAAAATTCAATCCCATACATGCATAAGATCCTATTATAAAACTCCATTAAAACTATTCCAAATAATCATACAAAGGTATAGCCAGCAAGTGCTGGACTATAGAGAGAAGAAAAGCGAAAAAGAAGCTGCCTAAACCCTAACCTTAGCCTATTAGAATTCTACCGCTGATTTAAGGAGTACAGAAGTCCCTTAAACCTAAACTAGGATTAGGCTTATATAGCAGTCAGCTGTGGGAGCATTAGGGTTAGGAAAACCCTAATTTTATCAATGCAATCATGGCCCATTTCTGTTCCTTGGATGCCTCGGGGCGTGTGCACGGAGATTTGAGCATTTGAGTGCATGCCCTAGTTGTTGGAAGTTCCCAGATTGCGCCTGCAGAAGTGGGGGGGAGTTAAGATCCCGAGCCTCGCTAGGTAGCAAGGATTTCCAAGTCTTGTCGTGTGATAGAATTGGCGTCGCGGGGTTGAATTGACTTGAAGTTCTTGCAGTCACAGGATAGATGGTTTGGTCATCGTGGGATTGCTCTGATCGTCGTGGGATTGCGCTTTCCATTTGAATGGTGTGGGAATCGTGCGCGCAGTTCATTCCTTGGTGAATCTCATGGAGATCCTCGCGAAGAAGCAATGTGCATAGGCCTCTGGATCGCGTGAGCAGTTCCCTGAAGGTCTGTATCCCACGGCCATTGCGCGACAACTGCGCGCAGGAATGCCTGGAGCTCTCTCTCCTCAGTGAATCGCGCAAAGATTAAAGGCTCCTTTCTTGAGCTGTGCGAGACTGGGTAAGAGCTTATGACTGATCCTCGCGAGAACTATGCGAAGTCTACTTTCTAGGCTCTTTTTTCATTCATCTGCGCGAGAACAGCGCGAGCAGTTGGTGTGCTGCCTTCAGAAACCCGCGACCACTGCGCGAAGCCTTTTTCTCTGAAACAATTGAACCCTATGACATCTGCGCGAGGTTCACTGCTTGACATTTTTCTATTTTGCTGTGCCTATGCTGCAGCCAATTCTCTGTCTGGGTCCAACCTCCTTTCTCCTGAGGAACTTCTAGGGTAAAAGTAAGCTTCTTGGCATGGTTAGGGCCTTATCTGCAGCTGCTGCTTATTACCTATAAAATGAGCTTAACACACATTTATTAAATGACTAAGGGTCTAACAGAGATTAAGTTAAGGGGTGAAAAGTGATACTTTTCAGGTCTTAACACACCCCCAAACCTGATCTTTGCTAGTCCCTTAGCAAAGCTTTAACTAATTAAATGCCACTTTCGTAGAGATCACAGGTACATTTAGCATATGTACCAAGCCTTTTAAACCCCTAGGTGATCCCTAGTGGAGGAGTGAAGTCTCCTGAGGGTTTCCAGTGAAGATACCCACAAACTTCACCATTAGAATAGTTAAGTATAGTGCAGTTAATGACAACACAGATTTCAATGTATAAAGCTTCATTCCACACCCATTCTTTAACATTTAGAGGAAACTGCAGCAGTAATGCAGGCCATTTAAACTCAAAAAAAATTTTTAGCATGTGTTTGCATTTCCACCAATCATTTTACATTAGAAATTCAGTGTGCACATATCAGTACCAAGCTTGCCTTAAATTCAAAAATTAGGTTGGATACAACCCCAATGAGGTTTAAATTCAGACCCAATTCTCAGCAGGGCTATCTCTCAACATTGACAATCTGAGGGTGTTCACATTCTAAATAGCTCAAGAGCAGTTACAGACCCCAAATGGGCCTGCAAGCATGAGCATAGGCAAAGCTTCTAATTTCTGACATCCTCATGACTTTTCACCATAGATTGGACAACTCCTCATCTCCACATGATAGCTCATTTCACTTTGGATCTACAAGGTCTTTTTGAATGGGTTGTAATGTGGCTTATGGGTGAGGGATATAGAGAATCAAGGGGTAAAAAGGGAATCAAAATTAAGAAATCAGCAAGGTAAGGAGTGATTCATGACTTCACAACCTTCATTTCAGCAAAACTTCATCTTACTTGATATATTCCAGAATCAAAGTGGCCAGCTTCTCTTCTTTTCAATTTTCAGATGATGTTCTTCTCTAGACTTCTCTTTCTTTTTCTCTTTTTATTTTTATTCAATATTTTTATGATTTTTATGATGAACTACCACACAAATACCATTGATACACTGCTATTCATAAGTTGCTTTTCTTCACCTTCCACCAAATGTTGGACCACTCTCACTATCTTTAACTCCTCCTTTACCTTCTGAATTCTCAGAGTGAGGGTGAGGTTGAATCAGGTCAAGAGGTTAAGGTGCAAGTACTCTTGTGTTTGTCAAAGAAAAGTAGGATTTTTAAGGCTCAACTAGTGTATGCGAAAGGGCAGTTTTAAAAGGTTGGATTTTCAAGCTCAAACTGTCCAAATGAAGGCTCTGGATCATTTCCTTAGTGTCATGAGTGCTGTCAATCAGTTTTGATTTGGGGGTGCCTAATTTCTAGTGAAAAAGTCTTGACTCAATCAGTCCTTAGAGTATAAATAATGCCAAAAACCCTCCTCAAAAGAAAATGATGGGCCCAAATCTCACTAGGTATGGTCTTCAAATTAACCCATGGGGTGTATTTTCACCTTTTTCTCTCCTCTTAGGTTTACTAAGTACTAATTTAGCATTTCTAATATTAGCTTCATGGTGGTGTCAAGATTTTAACATTTTCAGTTTCGCAATATCTGCAAAAATATTTTAAGTTTTCACAAATTTCCTCATTGCAGCAAGTTAGGTGAAAATTGACTTTATTCATCCCAGTTACACCACCATTACCGCACTAAAGTTAACTATTCTATTGGCAGACCTACCCTGCCACACCCCCAAACCATGAGGGGCAGTGTCCTCATTGGTTCAAAGGTGAGAAAGTGCAAGGTAATAGTCAGGAATAAAAAGGTAAACACACAGATCAAATACACAAAGAAAAATACAAAAAGAAATTCTATTAATTTAGAAAGAAATGTACAATTGTAATTGAAATGAAAAGAAAAAAGTGGAAAAGAAAGAAAAGCCTAAGTACAATCTATTCTAAGAGGAGGAGGACTCAAAATCTGAATCTGTGAACCAGTCCCAACCCATATGTTTTGCATGTTTCCTCATTTCAGCTTTGCTCTCAGAACTGGGCTTGGACTTGGTTCTATCTGAGGGAGCTTTGGTCTGTTTCTTCCAGGCTTTCGTCTTAGTTTGGGCTCTTTTTCTTTTGCTTCCTTGGTTTCTTTGGTTGTGATGGTTTCTTCATGGTTGGAGCTTTTGATGCCCTCACCCTCATTTTTCTGATTTTGGGTTCAGGAGGGATCATAGGGGATTTTCCTTTGTCTTGTTCAGTGGGGGCTACTGGGGACTTCCCTTTTGCAGGCTGGCCATGTGGTGGTGCCTCCTCAGACTGGGCAGCTGGCTCTTTGCTAATTTTAATAGAGGCTGCTGTGGAAGCAGTCCTCTTAGCAGTGACTTTCCTCTGTTTAGGATAAGTTTACTCAGTAGGATGTGTAGTAGGAGTTGGGGTAGGTTGAGGCCTCTCAATAGGGGGGGAAGTAGGAGGGGCAGCAGGGAACTTCCCTTTATCTAGCTGGCCATGTTGTTGTGCCTCCTCAGACTGGGCAGCAGGGGGCTTTGAGAAGGTTTAGGCTCAGGTTCAGGCATGAGTACAGATAGTGGGGTGGGCTGCTGAGCTGCAATTCTGGCAGCAACCAATGAGGCTTCCAAAGAGGCTATCTGGATTTTGGCTTTGAGGAGGTCAGTGTCATGGATTTCCTTTTGGAGTCGGAAGATTTCTTGGGCATTGTTGAGTCTCTTTTCAAACATCCTGGCCTTCATCCTCTCCACATTGGTGTTTGCCTTCTCTAGCTCCAAATTCATCTGATGATAAGCAGCCATGGTTTTTGCCTTCTCATAGGCCTCCAAGATGTTAGTCCACCAAAGGGAAATACCCAGTAATTGCTTTCTGTGGGCCTCCTCAAGTTCGGCAATCTGCTGCAGTAGGGGGGTCTCAATGGACTGCCTAAGTTGGGCCATGCCCCTCAGGACATCCCTCCTAAGGTAGGGATTATCCTTCATGGCATGGAGGATGGTGAGGTAGGGAGGGATATAAAAGGAGTGTTTGGGTGCGATAGGAAGAGAGGAAGTGGAAGGAGCAAAATGTGATTGGTCCTGGGTGGGGGAAGTGGAGTTATCAGTGGGTAAGTCTAGTAGTTGGAGGAGGGTAGCAGGTTCCGGGTCTGTTTGGATCTGTTTGTCAGTGAATGATGGAGGGGGTAGGATAAGAGGTAGGATTGAAGCCATGGGAGGGAAAGAAAATGAGGTAGGCTCACTAGGAGTAGCGGGTGATGGTGGAGGGAAAAAGGGAATGGTGAAAGGTATGAAAGAGAATGGTTGGGTTGTGGGGACAGGGCTGGGAGGGGAAAGGACCAAGGGGTTGAAGTGGACTGTTGAGAGATGGGTGGGTTGGTCAATGTCTGAAGTGTGGATTTAATGGATGTGAGTTCAGTTTGCATCTGGTCCTGTGTGTGTGTTGTGGTGGATAGTTGGGATTGGATATCCTAGATGAGGGAGAGGATGAGTGTTAGTGTGTCTGGGTTGGGAGGTTGAGATTGGGTAGAGGATGGAACAGGTTGAAAAGGGGAGGAAGGGGCATGATGGAAAGTGGAAGGAGGAGGAGAGTGGGGTTCTGGTGAGTGATGTGGTGATGTAGTTGGGGAGTCCGGGAGGGGGGTGTAGTGGGTGGGCATGGTGTCAAGGAAACTAGCCATAAAGGCTTAGAATCCTGTGGTTATGTTAAGGTTGAGGTCTATGTCTGTGAATGGGGATGTAGTAGGCATGATAGGAGTGGTGTCTTCCTCAATGTGAGGTGTATCAGTGGGGATAAAAGGGATTGTGGGTGGTGTCTGGGAGATGGTGGGGGTTGTCTCAGTGGTTTTCCTTTTCTTGTAGGAAATGAGTGGAGGGCTGCCAGGTTTATGTGAAGATGATGGGGGTATTGGGGCTGTGTATTGAGGTAGGGTAGAGGATGGTGAGGGGTTGACATGGGGGGTGGTGTCCTCCCAGGTACCAATCATAGGAGAAAGGGGTGTGGGCATGGATAATGAAGACAGAGGAGGGTGAGAGAGAGATGGAATAGGGGTAGGGGATGTTGTCAGGATAGGGGATCTTGGAGTAACAGGTGGGGGGGATGTGGGGGCTGCTGCAGCAGTGGTAGTCACAGGCTCTGGAACCACCTCTTTGGTAGCAGGGGTAGGTCTTGTAACAGCTTCCTCATCAGCTTGCTTGGAAGGGGCCTGAGTCACAGCTTTCTTCTTCTTCTGTGCTTCCATAAGGCTTTTGTTGATTTCCCATTGCCTCTTGGAAAAAGTTGTAGGGGCAAGGGTGGTAATCTCCTCTATTTTTACTATCTTGTACCCCCCCTTTAGAAGCAGTTTGGTGATGACTCTGGCATAGGGGAGTGTGTGTGGCTTCTTAATCTGCCCTAATTTCTCCACCAGATCCTTCATTGCTTCAAAGATTAACCAGGCAGTATGGAAGCCATGGCCGAGAGAGAAAGAGTAAACAGCATCAGCAATAGGAGCTCTCCTCTCCTGCTGATGGCCTGAGCAGTAGATGTTCTTTCTCAGGACCTGGTCAATGAACAGGAGTCCAGGCTCCAACTCTCTTCTTTTGATGGAGTCCCCTGAGGCCTTTAATCCTCTAGTCAGAGCCTTTGCAATTGTATCAATTGAGGCACTCAAGGGAGGGCCATATCCACAGCTAGTGTCAAATGCGGCTGGGATGCCCAATACCTCTGCAATCAGCTTGGGGCTAACTAACATTTCAAAATCATCAATCAACACAAGGAAACCTGCTTGTCCATCTTTATCCTTGATGACCTTGATGTGCTGATAAAAGAGTTGCACTAGCCTAGGGTAGGCTAGTGCTGGAATTCCTCTCATCAAGGGTGTCAGGCCAGCCTTGCTCATAAATTGAATGGCAGGGGCAGAGAGAGGCTCCTTCTCGAAGAAGGGTAGGTCAAAAGTTGTTTCAGGCTCCAATGGGATTGAAGTCATGAGCTTAGAGGGTGTAGAAAACTCAGGGGTTTGCTCCTCCACCTCCTCAACCACTTCCTTCCCTCTTTTCGGTGCCTTTGAAGTCTTGACCTTCTTAGCAGCGGGCTCAACAGGGGCCTTATCCTTGCCCCTTTTCTTTGGTACACTCTTAGGGACCATTCCAAACTCTACTTTCAAAGATAAAAATGGGGGACTAAGATCTGAGTGCTTACCCTAAAATCGTGGGGTTTGGTTCGATCTGACGCACAGTGCACCACGAGATCTCTGAGCAGAGGGCAACTGATGGGGATGACGTGCAGAATAAATCTATAGATTCTTGGTGTGAATGATGGGTTGTAGGATGGACGCTGAAGGAGAGAGGTAGAAGAGCGTCGGTAGCTAGGGTTTCGCTAGATGAAGAAGGAAGAGAGTACTAGAAAGGGAGATAAGCGTGGGGTAAAATACTTATCGCTAAGCTTGGCGCGCTTTGGAACATATCCTGTCGCAGGATTGGAAAGGAAACCTAGTGAAGGTTTAATTGCAACTTGGATTGCGTGAGAGTCTCCCAGGTTTACCTTGGAGCGCACGACAGGTTGTGAAGAATTCTATGTGAATTGCACGAGAGTCTCCCAGGCTTCCTTTTGGACTGCGCGAGAGGCTCCCAGGTTCACTTTGAATCTCGTGACAACTTCTTGAATCTCACGACAGCTAGTGAAGTATTCAATTTGAATTACGTAAGAGTCTCCTAGGCTTCCTTCTGAACCTCACGACAGCTAGTGAAATGCTCTATTTGGATCGCTCGAGAGTTTCCCAGGCTTACTTTGAATCTCGCGACAACTATTGAAGGGTTCTATGGGAATTGCACGAGAGTCTCCCAGGCCTCCTTTTGGACCCCGCGACAGTAAAGTATTAAACAGAGAGCATGCGCTCTTCATTCTGCCATTTCCATTTATACTGTGGCTGGTTCCTAGGCATGACTCACCACCATATGTACCCCTAGACACATTAAGATCAAACATTCAAGCATAGACAACAAAAATCACCATCATTATGCATTCAAGCAAAAACCATCAATTCAAGAGCAGTAATCATCAAACCAAGCATAAAGAAATCAGACTAGACAGGTCCAGATTCAAGTGGGGCCACTAAAATTTCCTAGAGAATTTGAACAAAAGAAAGCAAGACAAATCTAACAAAACCAAAGTACATATAATACAATATTGACACACCTGTGGATCAGTTTAATGAAGGATCCCCTTGAAAGTGAATGGTGTCCATAGGTTCAGCAGGTTTTTCGAAACAAGGCTTAAGCCTCTGACCATTCACCTTCAAGGTTTTCCCAGACTTGGGATCCTTGATTTTCACAGCACCAGATGGGGAAACACTCATGACAATATAGGGACCTTCCCATCTGGATTTCAGTTTGCCAGGAAAAAATTTAAGTTTAGAGTTAAACAAACAAACCTTGTCACCAGCCATGAAGCTCTTTCTTAACAAACCCTTGTCAAAGAAAGCCTTGGACCTTTCCTTGTAGATCCGAGCATTGGCATATGCATCCATCCTCAGCTCTTCCAGTTTTGACAGCTGCAGCAACCTGTGAGGACCAGCAGAAGTTAGGTCTAGATTTAAATTTTTTATGGCCAATAGGCCCTGTGTTCTAACTCTACTGGGAGGTGGCAAGCCTTGCCATAAACCAGTATGAATGGGGACATCCCAATGGAAGTCTTATAGGCAGTCCTATAAGTCTATAATGCATCATTTAGCTTGTCAGCCCAGTCCTTTCTGTCAGTCCTCACTGTCTTCTCAAGGATGTGCTTAATCTCCCTATTTGAAATTTCAACTTACCCACTGGTTTGTGGGTTGTAGGGAGTAGCAATCTTATGGGTGACAGAATATTTCTTGAGCAAGCTCTCGAAATTTCTGTTACAGAAATGGCTACCCCCATCACTGATAATGGCTCTATGGGTGCCAAATCTTGAGAAGATATTGTGCTTGACAAACTTGAGGACAACCTGATTATCATTGGTTCTTGTGGCAATAACTTCTACCCATTTTGAAACATAATCCACTGCCACTAAAATGAAATGATAACCATTAGGAGGAAAGGGGCCCATAAAGTCAATATCCCAGGCATCAAACAGTTCCACAACAAGGATGGGTTGCAAAGGCATTGAGTTTCTTTTGGACATCCCTCCTAATTTCTGACATCTTTCACAGGTCCTGCAGTGTGTATTGGCATCTCTGAATAAAGAAGGCCAATAGAACCCACACTGCAAGATTTTGTTAGCTATTTTTCTTCCACTAAAGTGGCCTCCACAGACATTTTCATGGCACATGACCAGAATACTGGGGACATCACTTTCTGAAACATATTTTCGGATGATTTAGTCTGCACAGTACTTGTATAAGCAAGGTTCCTCTCAGAAAAAGAATTTGACCTGTGAGAAAAATAGGTCTTTGTCGATTTTGGTCTAATGGGCAAGAATCTTGCCTATAACTAAATAATTTACAATGTGTGTATACCAAGGAACCAAGGATTGGATGGAAAACAATTGCTCATCCGGGAAAACATCAGTTGCAAGGTCATCAACACATTTTTCCAACACAATTCTGGACAAGTGGTTAGCCACCACATTTTTTATACCCTTTTTGTCCTTGATTTTAATGTCAAAATCCTGCAACAGGAGTATCCATCTAATCAGCCTGGGCTTAGCATCTTTCTTGGACAATAGGTATTTCAATGCTGAGTGGTCTATGAAGATTACAGTTTTAGACCCAAGTAGGTAGGGTCTAAATTTGTCAACAGTAAAAACCACTGCCAGAAGCTCTTTCTCAATTGTGGTGTAATTCAGCTGAGCTTCAGTAAGTCATTTGCTGAGATAGGCAATGACCACTGGCAGCTTATCTTTCCTTTGGCCCAAAACAGCACCTATTGCCAAGTCGGATGCATCACACATCAGCTCAAAGGGGAGTGCATAGTTAGGTGTTTGGAGTACAAGGGCAGAGGTGAGGCATATCTTCAAAGTTTCAAAAGCCTTAAGACATTCAACAGAAAAATCAAAGGGCACATCCTGGCAGAGCAGGTGGAACAATGGTTTAGCAATTTTGCTGAAGTCTTTAATGAACCACCTATAGAATCCTGCATGTCCAAGGAAAGATCTGATTTGTTTGACTGTTCTTGGAGGGGGCAAATTTGTAATGAGGTCAACTTTGACCTTATCTACTTCAATCCCTTCTCTAGAGACTACATGGCCTAACACAATACCTTGTGCTACCATGAAGTGGCTCTTTTCCCAACTTAAGACCAGATTGGTCTCCTCACATCTTTGCAAGACCAGGTGGAGGTGTTGCAGACATTGGCCAAAACTATCCCCATATATAGAGAAATCATCCATAAAAATTTCCAAGAATTTGTCAATCATATCAGAGAATATGGCATACATACACCTCTGAAAGGTGGCTGGGGCATTACACAGCCCAAAAGGCATCCTTCAGTAAGTAAAGGTGCCAAAAGGGCAAGTAAATGTAATTTTCTCTTGGTCATGAGGGTGCACAGGGATCTGGTTGTACCCTGAGTACCCATCAAGAAAGCAATAGAAAGCTTTTCCAGCCAACTTATCCAGAATTTGATCAATGAAGGGGAGAGGGAAGTGGTCTTTTCTGGTCTTAGAGTTGAGCTTCCGATAATCTATGCAAACCCTCCAGCCAGTGGTCTCCCTGGCTGGTCTCAACTCTCCAGACTCAGTTGTGATTACTGTTATGCCAGATTTCTTGGGCACCACTTGGATAGGTGCCACCCATTCAGAATCAGAAATTGGGTAAATTACCCCAGTATCTAGCAATTTAATGATTTCTTTGAGGACCACTTCCTGCATGTGAGGATTCAATTTCCTTTGCATTTCCTTGGAGGGTGCAGAGTCCTCCTCTAAATGTATCCTGTACATACAGGTACATACAGATTGATGCATCTATCCCTCCTAGATCTGCAATGGTCCAGCCAATTACCTTTTTATGCTTCCTCAAGACTGTTAGTAATTTTTCTTCTTGCTCATTGGTAAGAGAGGAGGAGATAATTATAGGAAGTTTTTCACCTTCTTCAAGAAAGGCATATTTCAATGTTTCTGGAAGCTTCTTGAGATCTAGATCAGGGGCTTGTTGGGTGGATGGCAGGATTGGTGCTTTGTTGGTTTGAGGAAGAGGCAACAATGTAGGTTTCCAAATGGAATGCTGCACTAAGCCCATAGAAGACTTCAATGTGGTCATGTCTTCTGGCATAACAGCTGGGCTTCCTTCCTCTTCCATGTCCCAAACTTCAATTAAACTTGTGACAATGTTGCCCAACTCCAGCAGAGTGGACAATTCTTCTTCAACAACTTCCTCTAGTACATCCACTGGAAAGCTTTCCTCATTGTCCAGCTGAGGGTACTTTGCACTCTTGTACACATTAAGTTCAACCTTCATATGTCTGAAAGTTACCTCCATGATCCCTGACCTGCATTGAATGCAAGCATTTGTAGTGGCCAAGAATGGTCTGCCCAAAATAACAGGTATAGGGGTTGTACTCTTGTTGCAGCCCATGTCCAAAACCAGGAAGTCTGCAGGGTAAAAGAACTTGTCCACCCTCACTAAGACATCCTCAACCACTCCCATAGGTCTCCTTTCATACCTATCAGCCATTAACAGCACAATGGGGGTGAGTTTTAGCTCCCCCAAACCTAGCTGCTTATACACACTGTATGGCAGCAGGTTTATACTGGCTCAAAGGTTTAGAAGGGCCCTTCCAATTGTGTGGTCTCCAATTATGCAAGGGATAGTGGGTATCCCTGGGTCTTGCAACTTCTCTAGCATTGTTATGTTTAATACAAAATTAACTGTATCAGTTGCAAAAACCTTTTTGGATAAATGGCCTCTAGCTTTTCTTTTCTGGGTACAAAGGTCTTTCAGAAATTTGGCATAGGCTGGGACCTATCTATTTGCATCAACCAGAGGCAAATTGATTTTTACCTACTTAAAGGTCTCCATCATTTCCTCTATCTGTGCATTCCCCTTATCAAAAGGGGCAGGGCCACTCAAAGCTTGAGGAAATGGCAATTGAGGTACTACTGGTTCCTCAGCTGCAAGCCTATGACTAAACTTTTATTTTTTTCCTTTTTCATCTTTTATTTCCTGCTGAGGCTCAACTATAGCCTCTTTATTTTTCCCTTATTACAGGGTAGCAGGCAACTCTTGGTTCTATGCTCTAACAAATTCTTTTTCACTTTCATTTGAAAATTCTTTGGAAATGACCTCTCCTTGTTCCTTCCCAACCTGATTGTCCACCAGCCTGTCAATCCTTAGGGTTGTGATGGTATTAGCTCTCCCAAAACTTGAGGAACCTTCTCCAATCGAATATTGGCCCTTAAGGTTGGCCACTAGCTGGCTTGGCAACCTGCCCTCCTCTCTTTTGGCCAAGGCATTGGATATTTGGCCTAGCTGCTCTTCTATTTTCTTTATGCTTTGACTGTGAGAAGTCACAGTCTGAGTCAAGATTCCAAGGCTTTGCAATGAGGTCAAAACCTGATCCTCGAAAGAAGCATTTCGGGGCTGAGGTAGGGGAACTACTAACTGATTTTACTGCTGGGGCAGCTGCTGATGTTGGAAATTTGACCTAGGGCCATATCCTTGGTTAAATTACTACTGTGGCCTTTGAGGTAAGGCCATCATCTGTTGTGGCTGCATGTAATTGTCTTATCCCCACCTCAAATTTGGGTGGTCTCTCCACTGGTAACCAGCATTTTGGTGCTAGTATCCAAATGGCTGTTTGTTGTAGCCAACAGATTGTTGCTGGCCAAATGATTGGGCAGTAGTAGCTTGTTCCATCACATACTCAGGATATTAACCTGCAGATGGGCACTCTTCCACTGTGTATTATGGAGATTGGCATATCAGACTTGCCTCCATCACCTGTACAGCCAATCTGGGTTGCACCATAGCTAATAGTTTATCAAACTTATCAGAAAGATTTGCCATTTGCATTCTCAGGTCATTATTCTCAGTTACTTCATACATCTTTCCTTTGGATGTTTCAGCAAGTCCCATTTTAGGAGAAGGCTCTTGAACAGTTCTTGACAAGGACATCTTTTGGAAAGTATTTTCACTGATGACCTTGAACAAGTCCCATGCCTCATCAGCTATTTTGTGCATGTAAGTTCCACCAGAAAAGGCATCTACCATGTCTCTGCTTTTCTAATCAATCCCATTATGGAAGCTCTGGACAAGCTGCCAGTCAAGGATCTTGTGGTGGGGACATTGTTTGAGCATCTCCTTGAATCTGTCCCATGCTTGATTAAAATCCTCAGTTGGGGATTGGGCAAAAGCAAGTATTACTTTCCTCAACTGGCTGGTTTTTGTCTCTGGGAAGAATTTGGTCAAAAATCTTGTCTGGAGGTCTTTCCAAGAAGTGATGCTATTGTTTGGGAGAGTAGCTAACCAGGTGCTCGCCCTGTCCTTTAGGGAGAAAGGAAAGAGCCTTAATCTAGTGGCTTCTGGTCCCAAACCAGCAATGGAGAATGTTGTGCATAAGGCCAAGAATTGGTCAATGTGCTTGTAGGGGTCTTCCTTGCTGAGCCCATGGAAAGAGGGAAGCATTTGGATGATTGATGTTTTAATCTCATAATTTCCCTGAACATCTGGGAATTGAATGCTGAATGGGGAATTATAATCATCAGGAGCATTCAATTCCTTCAATGTTCTGGATTGCTCTTCACCCATGACTGCTGTCTCAGTTTGAGTAAGGAGCTCAACTGTGGTGTGTCTGGGCCTTCTTGGTCTTCTACCCATTTCTATCTCAGGGTTAGGAGGCTCTAATGTGAGACTGAGGGATCTTCTTCCTAACATGCACACACACCGACAGCAGGGAAGACTACTTGCAGACACATTTCAATTAACAAAATTACAACTATCCTAATCAATTGTTATGAAATTTGCAAAGGAGAAATAGACAGAGTTTTTGAGGGTTAGTGAAATGCAAACAGAGGTATCTAGAATCCAAGTGTAGTTCAACTTTCCTTCTCCGCTACTGTCCAAATCTGCAAGAAAAATTCCAAATGTAAATCAGCAGTATCAGTTATTCACAAGTATAGCTACCAAAGAATAAAAAATACAAAAATCTAGGGTCTACTAATAGATCAAGATTCCCCGACAGCAGCGCCAAAAATTTATTAGGGAATTTTAAGTGCTTGCTGCCAACTTTATTGGAAACAGTGATAAGAATGTGTTAGTGAAAATAAATCATACAAAGGTATAGCCAGCAAGTGCTAGATTATAGAGAGAAGAAATGGGAAAAAGAAGCTGCCTAAACCCTAACCTTAGCCTATTAGAATTCTACCGCTAATTCAAGAAGGAGTATAGAAGTCCCTTAAACCTAAACTAGGCTTAGGCCTATATAGCAGTCAGCTGTGGGAGCATTAGGGTTAGGAAAACCCTAATTTTATCAATACAATCATGGCCCATTTCTGTTCCTTGGATGCCTCGGGGCGTGTGCACGAAGATTTGAGCATTAGAGTGCGTGCCCTAGTTGCTGGAAGTTCCCAGATTGCGCCTGCAGAAGTGGGGGGGAGTTAAGATCCCGAGCCTCGCTAGGTAGCAAGGATTTCTAGGTCTTGTCGCGTGATAGAATTGGCGTCATGGGGTTGAATTGACTTGAAGTTCTTGCAGTCGCGGGATAGATGGTTTGGTCATCGCAGGATTGCTCTGATCGTCGCGGGATTGTGCTTTCTATTTGAATGGCAGGGGAGTCATGCACGCAGTTCATTCCTTGGTGAATCTCGCGGAGATCCTTGCGAAAAAGCAATGTGCATAGGCCTCTGGATCGCGCGAGCAGTTCCCTGAAGGTCTGTATCCCGCCGCCACTGCGCGACAGCTGTGCGCAGGAATGCTTGGAGCTCTCTCTCCTCAGTGAATCGCGCAAAGATTAAAGGCTCCTTTCTTGAGCTATGCGAGAGCTTATGACTGATCCTCACCAGAACTGCACGAAGTCTACTTTCTGGGCTATTCTATCATTCATCTAAGCGAGAATAGCGCGAGCAGTTGGTGTGCTGCCTTTAGAAACCCGTGACAACTGCGCGAAGCCTTTTTCTCTGAAACAATTAAACCCTGCGATATCTGCGCGAGGCTCACTTCTTGACATTTTTCTGCTTTGCTGTGCCTATGCTGTAGCCAATTCTCTATTTGGGTCCAACCTCCTTTCTCCTGAGGAACTTCTGGGGCAAAAGTAAGCTTCTTGACATGGTTAGGGCCTTATCTGCAGCTGCTGCTTATTACCTGCAAAATGGGCTTAACACACATTTATTAAATGACAAAGGGTCTAACATTGATTAAGTTAAGGGGTGAAAAGTGGTACTTTTTAGGTCTTAACATACTTCCCAGTAGATTTCATTGTCTTGGTTACTGAACCAATACCAAATGTGAAAAGCAGTGTGTCGATAATCCTAGGAAGACCATTCCTAGCGACATCCAATTGTGCAACTCCGGGCTCTCATGAGTCCATCACAACGATGTGCTCTCTTAAAAAAAAAATGGATTCATCACTCGGAGCTTTTGGTGTCTCGGGATACCTCAAAATCGATATATAAGCACCGAAGTGTAAAAATATCACTCAGATTTACTGGTCAACGCCAAAGGCTCTTGAGTAGGAGCTTCGGTTATCAATCGGGAAAATGTTAGGGCTCTTGAGTAGGGCCTTCGGTTATCAATCGGGAAAATGTTAGGCACCTGGTCGACCCGCTTGTAAGCGGCCTCCACTATGACCGAGTTTATGTTTAGATATATATATATATATATGTATATATAAAGAGAACAAATGAACGGCACTTTCTCTTGCCCGAAGGTACTACGATCCTATCAAGCTCTTCGCCAACACCAAAATTTTGGCAGCCTAATGACTTGAATCCTTGGATAGAGGAAAAGCAAAGAAGGTAGAGGAAAAGAGGGGAGAGTGGGAGCTGTCAGTCACTTATAGCACCAATGGATGGATCCTCGCGTGAGAGCAACGCCGATGAGCTTCTGATAACACTATGGGTTAGAGAAGGGTTTTAACATCTAAGGTTTGGAAGGATATGAGCTTGAGGGTGATGATGGAAATGGTGATATGAGATGAGCTAAAAATTTTGAAGTTTGAAAAAAATTCAAATCTAGGCAAATGAGGAGGCAATTGGCTAGAGTTTTCTCTCTTAGAAATTTCGAAAGATGCTTAAACAAGGGGGGGGGGGTGGCTCTTTATTTATAGATGGAGAGGTGATTAGTGAGGGGTTAAGACACTAATGAGTTTAGGAATTAGGTAATAGGAAATCTAATGTTTTTGGGGTTTTTAGGACATGGAGGAGTGAAAATTGGGTTTTAAAAGTGGATGATAGGGTGATATTTTAAATGACAAAAGGGTAAAACTTAAGGTTGGGGGGAGGGGGTATAATGGTCCTAAAGAAACACACCCGGATGGTTGGGATGGTCCACAAGTCAAACACTAAAGTTAAAATCTGCCATTTTTCACAAGATTCAAAAAATGGGCATGCATGCATAGTATGCACTCATAGCCAATTTCTGCCAAAATTTGACTATGCATGCATGCACAACCAAACCCGTCAAACCAGAGAAGTTGGCCCCAGTGTTGGTGGGTTTCTGAAGCCAAAAAGAGCCAAATTGGCTATGTGGGCATAGTATGCACGCATGTGTAATTTCCATCAAAAATTTCCTTTGCGTGCATACTATACACGCATATGTAATTCCTACCGAAAATTGCCTTTGCGTCCATACTATGCACGCATGTGTAATTTCCTGCATTTTTTAGCTTTCTTCAAATCATCATAACTTTTGATGTACAACTCAGAATTCGGCGATTCTTATCTTGGTAGAACGCTGTGAACCTCTACTTTCCAATGGTGTATGCCTTAGCTCCAACAGATATCCCTACAAAATTTGGCATGCTTCTTTCTATCCACTGGTTAGGTTGGTTCAGATTTGGGTCCTCTAGGCCTGTTTGGGCTTTCTAAGGGTTTGGGTTGGTTCCTAATAGTTCGAGATGACTCCTAAGGGTTTGGGATGGCTCCTAAGGGTTTGGGAAGTGCCCTCAAAAGCTTAGGTGCATGCCTTTCTTCTAAGTATGTGCCAATCGTGCCTTTAGGCCTAATTTGGGTCTCTACAGATGCCCCTCTTTGGCATCCGATCACTAATGATCGTATGCCAAAGAAAGAGACATTCAAAGAGGCCCAAGGCAAATGCTCTTGGATCCGCCTTATTCAGAATGAACCTCAAACATCAAAGTGAAAGAAAGAAAAATATAGAAAGTAGTGGAAGCCCAAACTATTGGAAAAACGTTCGTTCCTTGAATGGAGAGCAGCATAAGCCCAATATGTTGGGAAAATGTTTGTTCCTTAAAAGGAGAGTAGCATAAGCCAAGTATGTTGGGAAAACATCTATTCCTCAGATGGAGAGTAGTGGAAGCTCAGTGTGTTGGGAAAATGTTTGTTTCTCAAAATGATTGATGAAGCATGATGTTTGAGTTCCATTTTGAACAAAACAACCCCGCAAGTGGGAGGGTGATCGACCCATTCTTAAAGATTGGCGAAAAGCAATGATGCGAAGATCTAACTGACTTGTGCCCAATCTCATGAAGCATTGATTGCCCCATTTTAACTGGTGCCCCTACACAAGGTAGGGTTCAGAGTATTTTGAGCGAACTCATTGACCCCGAAGTTAATTTAGCCCAACTATTCGAGCATAACGAATATTGATGTCACAATACTTTTTGGGAAGGTGTGTCGATTTTGACAATGATCTTACAAACATATTAACTATGCAGAAACATGGACCCATTAGGGGCGATAAATAACAAAGGTGAATGGAAGTCCCGACCCAGATCCTGTCTGGATACCATTTATAGGAACAGCGACCATCCAATGGATACCCAGACACATGGCGTACACTTTTCAGGGACACCGTGTAGGTTTTTTAAGCTTACGACCAAGAATAAATATGAGAAAAGATTCCTTCTGCATCAATGTTTGAACATAGTTGTTCTATATGTAATATCATTTAGCGGTGGAATCAAACCGATTGAAACATTGACTGTTTGACCAAGATTGACACTGTCGCTCCTACTTTAAAGTACAATCCACAGATCCAAGGCAAACTTTAGACTTAGAACATTGATTTAGCACGACTGTGTTGCCGGAAAAATATTAACATTTTTCCGCATTGAAACACACATGTGCGTAGAGAGTGACAAAAAGCACCATGAAAACTCATATATCTTTTTTCTTCCTTCTTCAAATTATTATTTTTTCATTTTTTTCTTGAATAGACCGAGGTGAGTTATTAGATGCTTCCTCTGCTCTGCCTATCACTGAGAGGTTGCCTGCCTCGAGGCTTTGGGCCATTTGATGCTCTCGCACATTCTCAAGAAAATGTCAGTCTTGTTTGTTTTGTTTTACATAGATAACAAATATGCCTTCTAATTAAATTTTTTTAGATTTTTTGTTTAAGACCAATAGGGATGATGCTGTAAATATGTACACAGACATAAAAAAAGGAATAGAGATATGTATATATATTTTTTGTATTTTTCTTGACTGATTTTTATGTTTCTTTCTTTCTATTCTTTTTTTTTTTTATGCCTTAAAAATGAGGCGAAGTAATGGGTCCCATTTTGAGCATAGTCGAACCCATTCATGTGATCAGACCTAAGTGACGTTCAGAATTTTTACCAAGGACGGAACGTCCATCCCTTTGGATTAAATCAACCTTTTATCCTTACCTCGAGTCATGCGCTTGACAGTCGGTTATGAATATTTACCCAATTAGGGCCTGATTTGAATTAACATGAGCGGCCAAAATTGAAGACCAGATGGCATGGAAGTGTAACCAATGGAGGATAACCAATTTTTCTTTCTTTCTTTTTCTTTTTCAACAATTTTTTTCTCACAGCACCCAAAATGGGTTTTCGCGATGCCCGTTATTACTCTCTTTTTTATCCGTAGCACTCTTTCGGGTTTTCACCACATCCATGGGTTTACATTTTTACCCCAGACGCCTTTTCAAGTTTTTACCTGGTCTACACAAGCTCGCTCTTTTTACTCATAGTGCCCTTAAAGGGTTTTCACCATGTCTATTTTGCATTGAGCTTGTATATATATATATATATATATATATATATATATATATATATTTTTTTTTTTTTTTTTAATATCATTTCAAAGGCCACAATATGAACGTCAATTCCATCATAGCCGGCTGGATGGAGTTCTTATTGTCTCTCAGCTTGGCTCGTGCTGACTCAACAGATACTGTGACTGCTCGTAGACCTTAAAGAGGGCTTTCTCTCTGCACGAATTGTGACAACCGTTAGCGACTTGTATGTATCATCTTTAATTAAGTCTTAACCTATTGCAAGTGCACAATAGAAAGTATAGTACTAATAAAGGATCGTTCCCACAGAGATAGGTTAAACTATATTAGTTTAATTTTTCTGAAAACTTATATTTATCTTTTAAGTTCCTAAATTTGTATGAATAAAAGAATTTGTATCTTAATCTAGATTTGCAAGAAATAAATCCTAATCTTCCTTCTTCAGATTATGGTCGTCAATCACAATCTTCAGCTATCGGATATTTATGAATTTAAACAGTATCGTTACACTAATCTGCAAACCTCAATTTGAGTCGTCAATTCAAATTATAATTCGAAGATGTTAACAATGCAGGAAATAAAAGAAAATAAAATCTAAACTAGAAAGCAATAAAAATTATATCTTTCACTCCTCAGCCGCAGTCGTCAATTACTTTTGAGAAACTATAGATATCTACTCTAATCTTCAGCTCCCAATTGCAGTCGTCAATTGCTAATCTACAAAGCAATAAAAATTTGCTCTAAATTGATCGGAAGAAAACCTCAGTAGTCACTTGATGCTAAGAATTTCTTCGATTATTATTCCTATACCGGCCTCTCTTATTTATAGATCATAAGGAGTCAGTTTACAAGACTTCTGATTCTAATAAAAGAAATAACTAAAAACAAACTATCCTAATATAACTTTAATTCTAATTTTATCTTTCCTTGCTTTCCTTCGTTGATGCACTTTTGGTGTGACACCCCGTAAAATCATGCGCTAGTAACTCGGAACACGTGGTGTGTCACCGAGCACTAGATCTTTAACTGGAAAAGTTCAGTTAGGGACTAGCCCACTCGACCCAATTGAAATCTGGTCATGTGAAACCACGTGAAATGATTACACTAAAAGCATGTTAGACCCAGACCATAGGCCTGTTGGGACGTAACTCTTTTAGATTTATACTTGGAAGCCAAGGCCCACTAGGGACCCATCCGAGCACCAATCAATTGAAGCCCACATGTGGGTTATTTCATTAAGATCTAATTGGATCCAAACCCACGGACCGTTTGGAACCAAAACCCATCTTGGGTCTATTCGGAACTTCAAAACCCCTTTGGCCCACTTTGAAGGCAAAGTGCTAGTGGACCGGTCACTTATGACCCATTGGAGCCCACAGGCAGTTAAGAATCATTTAGAAATTAGAGGAGTCAAGACCCACTTGAAACTGGGTACTTGAACCCATTTGATAAGAACCAAGTGATGGCTTTTATACATTTTGTGGTGCATTAGAAGCTAGACACCCAATCCCAAGCCTTTATATTTAGATACCTCTTCAAGTAAGCATGCAAATCACTCGATTGCATTGTGACACCGGCTGTTTCAGTGGAGAAGAAACGAGAGAGAAAGGGAGAAGCCATTCCCCTCTTATGAAAATCAGTCCTTTGAAAACCCAAATCTAAGATTAATCTCGAAACCCTCTCTGTTCCAAGATAGATACCAATCACCACCACCTTTGTCAACCCCAAACTCGGTGGTTCATTCGACCAAGGTGAAGAGCATTATACGGACCGCTGGATTGGTGCTCTATCGGCATTAGTTCGACTCCGGGGAATTACAAAACTTTTGCATGCGAGAAAACTAACAAAGGTAACCCTAGTAACGCATGCGTGTTGGTTAGGATTCGAGTTTTGCTAGTGAATGTGATCATCGAAGCCGCATGCAATTATTCCACGGATCGAACGCATGAGAGTAGCGAGGATGAATGCATCGTGGTTCGATCATTAGAATCCTTGTGTAACATCCCAAAAATTTGAACTTTGAATAGTGTGCCTCGGGATATGTGCCCGTCAGGTCACTAATTTTGAGTAGGTGAAAGTCAACTTGATGACTTAGATTGGATTAATTTTGGTGTGAAAAGTGCACGCCTGTATAGTGTTAGATCATTTTATAGGGTCTTATACACCTATTGTGGCGTGTATGCGTTTTACACGTGAACTGGGCTTTTAATTATAAGAGAGGGAGGGGCGTCTTTTAGAAGCCATTTGGTTGAGGCTTTAGGTTTCTAGAGATAGAGAGGGAGAGGAGAGAAGAGAAAGAGCAAGAGGAAGAGATGGGCTTTGGATACGTAGTGTGCGAAGGATTAAAGAAGGTGTTCTAATCCATGTGAAATCCGGAACTCCAAGCTAAGAAGATCTAGCTTGTTGTGTGAAAGCTCAGATCGAAGAATTGATGGATATAGGAGGTTTGTACGAAGTGTGTGTGGATGATCACCTAACGATCATGTCAAAATTGTGAAAATCGTGGGGCTTAGAAAGATCAAAAGGGGTTTGGAAACCCATTTGCTTGCTTGGAAGAAGACGATCCGATCGGGGAGAAAATCATTGGATTAAAGGTAAAAATTTTGATTTAAGTTGTGATTTGTATGTAGATTAATCCTTAGTTAGATTATGAGTGAGAGATTTGAAGAAAATGGGTTAAGATTTAAAGAAAAATGAGTTAGAGATGCTTGAACCCGATTTTGGGTGAAATTTGATGAAACCGTTTGATCGAAATTAAAAATCGATCGAATGATTTCATCAAGAGTGAAATCTGAAGGTTACTGGTCGATTTGGAAACCGTTCGATCGGTTTTGAAAACTGTTCGAACAAAATTAGAAACCGTTCGATCGATTTTGAAAATCGTTCGAACAAAATTAGAAATCGTTCGATCGATTTTGAAAATCGTTCAAACGAAATTAGAAACCGTTCGATCGATTTTAAATCGTTCGAACGATTTTGATTGGGCTCGCCGATACTGCTTCAGTACTTTGGCCGTAATGTTTTACCCTGAACTCCGATTGACACGATTCTTGTGGTGTTGCAAAGAGGATGACGAGCTCTACAACGTTTGTGTTTTGACAAACTGATGAATCTAAAGTTTTAAAGGTCAAAAGTTAGGAGGAATGTTGCATCAAATTCTATATTAGCATGAATTTGCCCGTTTCAACCTTGGTTTTGAGAAAATACTTAAATGTATATAAGTTATTAGTGAGTAGAGTTGGCATTTGATGCATCATTGTGTGCTTGTGATATAGATTGAGGCGGAAGGCCATTGAAAGGACCTTGCTTGGCTTCGAGCAACCTCAAGATTAAGGTAGGAGAAACTCGACCTAAATTTATATATTTGACTTGATTCATAGTATTAGATGTGTTTGCATGAATATGATGAGTTGATCAAAGTTGGATATGTTAGAATTGGAGTCTTATGATTTGGAATATGAACTCGTGAAATCGTGATTATGCATGTGATAATGTTCGATTCTAGATGACCTTTGATATTGTTGAGCTTGACTCGTGTTTTAAAAGTAAGATTTTGAGATCGCTGGTGACACTCATGAATCATTTTGATACCCTTGGAACGGTGATTTACTCAACGATGCTTGGACTTTTGACATTTGCATTTGCATTATGAATCCTTTGGATTCTTTGACTGCATCCCTTGGGCCGGTACGGCGGCCTATCCGTACACGCATTCATACATACGCTACATATGCATCCCTTGGAACATCATTGCATCCCTTGGAAACTTTGGAATCATTGGACACCTTTGGACATCATTGCATCCTTGGACACTTTGGAAACATTGAACATACTTTGGAAACATTGAACACCCTTAGACACCTTGGAATCATTGAACACCTTTGGACACCCTTGGACATCATTGCATCCCTTGGACACTTTGGAATCATTGGACACCTTTGGATATCATTGGACATCGTTGCATCCCTTGGACACTTTGGAAACATTGAACACCTTTGGAAACATTGAACACCCTTGGACACCCTTGTGTTATTTGAGCTTGTGTTTGCAAATTCGACGTTATTTGGAATGTGTGTGAAATTTCGGATATTTTTGGATAAGTCTAATTGTTTTAAGATTCTTTTCGATATGTGTACTTTTGGATGGAATATCATGGTAAAGTTAAATGTTTAAGGTTGAGTTTTGAAATAGAAGAAATTGATGAATGCTTTGAAAAATGTGTTTGAAAAAAAAAAGGGAATGATTAAGTTTTGGAAGCAGAAATTAAATGATGGTTTTGACTCTTGATTCAAGCTATGTTTTCGAATGTTAAATGTGAATTTATGTTATTTATCCTCTACTGAGCTTAGTTGTTAGCTCACCCCGACTATATGTCACAGGTGTAGGTTTGGGAGGGCCTAGATTACATACTAAAAGAAGGGAGCTTTCGCACAAGGATTTGTACTCTGTTTAGGGATCGTAGAATTGTGCTTTGTAGATTTGGTGAGTTAAGTTTTGGTACATTCGTACTAGTGTACACCATTGTTAGGTGATGGTTGGTCATCACTGGTGTTTATTTAGTTTTGTTCTCGTTGGATTTTAGATCTAGAGGTTTTAATTATGCCATATGTAATAATTGCTTTGATTTCTATTTATTTATGGATGTGCCAAGTATTCTGTATCAGATTGTGGTCTACGATCTGGCGGTCCGAGTTTTCCCATTGGGTTTAGGATGAAAAATATATATATATATATCTCAAAGTTTTAGGTTGGGAAAATGCGGGCTGTCACACCTTGCATGTGCTTCGAATTTGGAGATAAATAGTGTGTTCTAGAATTCGTTAAATGCATAAGAATATGGTGTATGATGTGATTGGTTTGAGATGGAAAATCTCGTAAGCAAGTATTGACTTGTATAAGGTGTGGTGAATGTGTATGTGAGCAAGCTTGAGAAGCCATGGAGGCCAGCCCGAGCTGAGACATCAATCTGTAGAAGAGGACAAATCTGTGATGCATGCTCGAGCATGATTTACATCGCTCGAGCATGACTTTCACCTGAAGCCTCCGCTCGAGCAGGAAATGTAGGCCAATTTGGCTCGAGTCAAATCCATTCGAGCATGATATGAAGGGCTGCATTGAAATATCCGCTCGAGCATGATTAAAGTTGCTCAAGCAGGAAACCACCTGAAGCCTACGCTCGAGCAGGAATTGTAGGCTATTTTTGATCGGGTTAAAGATCACTTGAGCGTACCTGTAGGTCCCACTGGGAACCGCTCAAGCAAGAGCGAGACACACTGGAGCGTGGAACTCTGTTTTGACCTTACTTGTGTGCTTTGGACTTGACTTGTGTTGCTCGTGAGTTATACGCGGGTGAATGTATTGAGTACTGATAACTAAGATGTGTATTGGGCCTTATGTTTTAGCAAAGAAACACAGGGAAACTGGCTGTAGCGAGCTCGTTGGATTTGCAACACGTGTGCTTCACCGTGACTTGAGGTAGGGAAATTCAACACACACGTTCGTCTTGATGCTGATTCCTGGAGTTGATTTTATTTTACACTCGAACATTTGATATCTTTGAAATGCCTAAAATCTCGATTTGTGTTTGAATGAAGTGAACTTCGGATTTTGTTTTGTTTCATGTTAGCATATGACTTCCATGTCTTGACTGAACCCCGTCTATGAACTTGAATCTTACATAGCTTTGAGATCCCTGATTTTGAAATATGTCTTAATTTCTGTATATGAAACATGCTTTGATTTCTGTATAAGAAGCATGCCTTGATTTCGTATGAAACGTGATTTGAATTCCATATATGAAATGCGATTTTTATATGAACTTAGAAGTGAATCTAGTCTTGAAATTGATTTCCAATAAGAATCCGAGAGCATAAGTCTATATAAGAATTTGATTTGGAATGTGGCATGTGAACTCGAAAAACCAAATTAAGACTCTGAAATTGAACTTGAATCCCAAAGCATGTTTCATACATATGAAATCTCGAACGTGGATAGAAATTTGAACTATGAATAAGTACGTGAACCTGGACTAAAATATGAATCATATGAACATTGGATACTGAATACTAGATATTGAACACTGACTACTATACACTAGACACTGAATACTAGACATTGCATACGGCATTACTGGGCCGGTACGGCAGGTCAAACGTGAGACACCGTGACCGCATCTTGGACCGAATCTGCATTCTTTGGGACATCGAGTAAGAAGGTTAAATGTACACATTGTGTTCTATCTTTGCATTCGACCAAGATGGCTGGTTAAATCGTACACATCAGAGTATCTTGCATTACTAGATTCTGGAGGTCAAACCGCATACACCTGCACTATATACTACATTCTTTGGGATCTGCGGAGTTAAACCGTACACACTGCACTGCATATTACATTACTAGACCCATATGGCAGGTTAAATCGTGCGTCATGTACTGCATACTGTACTGATTGACATTGCATTTGACACTTGAAATCGATACTAGACTGACATGTCGGGTTACATTGTATATGAAAGATACTGACTGAAATTGAAATAGAATGAATATTAAGCGAATATGTGCTCAAGTGAGCTAGGACTCAAGTATCCCGCTTGTACACTTTGATTTTGAAATACACGATAATGTTTTACTCGAAACTCGATTTTTAGTACATGATAAGGTTTGCTTAATTGGATTTGTAAGAACATGATGATGTGCTTCTTGAATTTGAAATTGTTTTGATCTGAAAAATAATGAAACCGAAGCTTGATTTCACCGATTGGATTTTTAATAAACCAACTCTGTGTTTTTGTCTGAAAAGATGTATATTGGTATTGTTTTCCTCTACTGAGCTTGGATGAAGCTCACCCCTTGACTATACGTCATAGGTACAAGCCGTGATCAGGACTTGGAGATTTTGGCGGATCTTTCTATGCCGCAGACCTTCCGTCCAAGAAGTTTTTAATCCGAGGCCTTGGTAGTATTGTGGGTGTCGTTAAGCTCGAGTATAGGTACATGTAATGAATTTGTAAATCAAATGTTTATTACATGTTGTGTTCATCACTAGTTAGGTGACAGTCGTCTGTCACCGATGGTTCTTTTGTTTATTACATGTATAAGCTTGAGTTTTTATTTTGCCATTTTCGCTGCATGAAAATCTCAGTCTGTATGCTTGTTTGATGTGCCATATCTGTATGGAACATGTTCTACGATCTGATGGCATGGGTTTTCCCATTTAGTTAAAAAAAAAAAAAATATTGCTCCGAAAGTATCAGAGCTTAGGTGTTAGGTCTTATTTGGGACTTAAACGTGATGGCGGTACATTCAATCCGAAAGTAGCAGGGATCCATGATCCCTATTCTCTAGGCCTTCTAGGGATTCCGAGTCATGTCTCTGTTTAGGTGTATGTGGTCAGGACACAGGAACTTGAATTGGTCATGCTTTTGATCTTCACGAGCACTTCACATTAAAATCCTTGTTTATCGTGACAGGTCAATATGCCTTCACGAGGTCGACCACGAGCTGACCGTACCAGCAACATTCCTTTGGGAGAAGGAAGCAATAACCGTCATCTTGAGCAATTGATGGAGACTATGGTCAACCAACAAGCTACATTGCTAGCAGAGAGATGCCAACCCCCATCATTTCAGGAGTTTAGATGAATGCGACCTCCTAGCTTCTATGGTCAAGCTGATCTGATGGAAGCAGAGTGATGGTTAAACCAGATGGAGAAGGTTCTCCAGAGAATCCCTTGCACCGAAGAAGAAAAAGTGAGTTGGGCCACTTTCCAACTTGAGGGAGAGGCAGATCCTTGGTGGAAGTCCGTCGAGAGAACCCGAACACTAGGGACACCATGGACATGGCCTGAGTTTATTGAAGTCTTCAATGAGAAGTACTTTCCTGCTCCAGAGTGACATCAGATGGAGATCCAGTTCATGATTTTGGAGCAAGGCCAAATGACAGTGCGAGAGTATGAGTCAGAATTCACTAGACTCTCTTGGTTTGCACCATTTCTTGAGGCCACTGAACTTATGAAAGCCCAGAAGTTTGAGTATGGACTAAGGCCGATGATTAAGGAACGGATTTCTTTGTTTGAGGTGACAACTTATGAGCAAGTCATGAGATTGGCACTCATCGCCGAAAGGGACATCGAAAATATGAACAAGAGAAGCGAAGAAAAAAGTCAGAATAGGACAAGTCAAGTGCAGCCATATGTCCATGAGCCTACGAGCCAAAGACTGGGGTTCCTGATGCTAGCGCTTAGTCAGTCGGCTCAGACTACGTACTCGCTGCGACATTCAGTTGCATCTCTTATGCCTTTTAACCTTTCATGTTCTGCTACTATCGGAGCAGCAAGGAGTCAACAACTTGATCGCATCTCTTCATCCGCATCAGATGAACTTTTCTCAAAATGTGGGAAACACCCTAAGACAGAGGTGTGTCGATGGGCCACAGGTGCATGTCTTAGATGTGGTGCACAAGGACATCGCATGAAAGATTGTCCTGAACCTAGGGGGCGAATTCCAACTATGGCCAATTCACTGGGATCCTCTTGACCTACAACGTAGAGGCATTTCTTGCCGTTTCTGCACAATAGTAGCATAAGTTGAGGTAATTTCCTCTTTCCTTGTGTAATTACGTGAATCCCTATTGATACATATATATGAAACTTCTATTTGAAACATCATGAGCATCATAAAACCACAATGTGTACACTTCCACTTACTTAGTCAGCATACAAGCCTAGTAACCCTACACCTAGCGCTAGAAAGTGACAACCCGCGACGCAAACCTTGAGAGCTAATTAACCATAGACACAATTTGTCAAATGCTTATCATACGATGGGATACATAGGAGAGATAGGGTCACTGCAAATACTTGTAGGGGGGACCCAATCCTTTAATTGGAGAATCCATAACACCACACCCTGACTTCCATTGTCCATTCAACATGTTCGGCTTTGTTTAATCTTTGACCAATCCTAATACCATGCGATGATTTTTTGAGGACAAAAATTCCTTTAAGGAGGGGAGAATGTAATGACCTTGACCTTTCTTGGACATTAGGCCACTAACTCATGATGAGAACATGACTGCTCTCGTTCGGAAACGAGCAAGTGTTCATACGTCATCGAATAAGGCACATCCAATTTTTGAGGACGAGAATTCTTTTAGGGGGGAAGGATGTGACACCCCGTAAAATCACGCATTGGTAACTCGGAACACGTGGAGTGTCACCGAGCACTAGAACTTTAACTGGAAAAGTTCACTTAGGGACTAGCCCACTCGACCTAATTGAATGTTGGTCATGTGAGACCACGTGAAACGATTACACTTAAAACATGTTGGACCCAGACCAAAGGCCTGTTGGGACCCAACTCTTTTAGATGTATACTTGGAAGCCAAGGCCCACTAGGGACCCATCTGAACACCAATCAATTGAAGTCCACATGTGGGTTATTTCATTAAGATCTAATTGGACCCAAACCCACAACCGTTTTGAACCAAAACCCATCTTGGGCCTATTCGGAACTTAAAAACCCCTTTGGGCCACTTTGAAGGCAAACTGCTAGTGGACCGGTCACTTATGACATTGTTGGAGCCCACATGCAATTAAGAACCGTTTAGAAATTAGAGGAGCCAAGACCCACTTGAAACCGGGTACTTGAACCCATTTGATAAGAGCCAAGTGATGGCTTTTATACATTTTGTTGTGCATTAGAAGCTAGACACCCAATCCCAAGGCTTTCTATTTAGACACCTCTTCAAGTAAGCATGCAAATCACTCAATTGCATTGTGAAGCCGACAGTTTCAGTGGAGAAGAAACGAGAGAGAAAGGGAGAAGCCATTCCCCTCTTATGAAAATCGGGCCTTTGAAAACCCAAATCTTAGATTGATCCCGAAACCCTCTCAGTTCCTAGATAGAAAGCAATCACCACCACCTTTGTGAACCCCCAACTTGGTGGTTCGTTCGATCAAGGAGAAGAGCATTATATGGACCAACGGATTGGTGCTCTATCGGCATTAGTCTGACTCCGGCGAATTGTAAAACTTTTGCATGCGAGAAAACTAACAAAGGTAACCCTCGTAACGCATGCGTGTTGGCTAGGATTCGAGTTTTGCTAGCGAATTTGATAATCGAAGCCACATGCAATGATACCACGGATCGAACGCGTGAGAATAGCGAGGATGAATGCATCGTGGTTCGATCGTTAGAATCCTTGCATGTGCTTCAAATTTGGAGATAAATAGTGTGTTCTAGAACTCGTTAAATGCATGAGAATACGGTGTATGATGTGATTGGTTTGAGATGGAAAATCTCGTAAGCAAGTATTGACTTGTATAAGGTGCAGTGAATGTGTATGTGAGCAAGCTTGAGAGGCCATGGAGGCTGGCCCGAGTTGAGGCATCAATCTATAGAAGAGGATAGATCTATGATGCATGCTCGAGCGTGATTTACACCGCTTGAGTGTGACTTTCACTTGAAGCCTCCGCTCGAGCTAGAAATCTAGGCCAATTCGGCTTAGGTAAAATCCGCTCGAGCGTGATTTGAAGAGCTGCATTAAAATATCCGCTTGAGTGTGATTAGAGTCACTCAAGCGGGAAACCACCTGAAGCCTACGCTCGAGCGGGAATTGTAGGGTATTTTCTTTCGAGTTAAAAATCGCTCGAGCGTACCAATAGGTGCCACTGGGAACCGCTCTAGCGGGAGCGAGACAAGCTCGAGCGTGGAACTCTGTTTTGACCTTACTTGACTTGTGTTGCTCGTGAGTTATACACAGGTGAATGTACTAAGTACTGATACTTAAGACGTGTATTGGGCCTTATGTTTTAGGAGTGAAACATAGGGAAACTGGCTATAGCGAGCTCGTTGGATTTGAAACACGTGTGCTTGACCGTGACTTGAGGTAGGGATATTCAACACACAAGTTCGTTTTGATGTTGATTCATGGATTTGATTTGTTTTACACTTGAATATTTGATATCTTTGAAATGCCCAAAATCTTGATTTGTGTTTGAATGAAGTGAACTTCGGATTTTGTTTTATTTCATGTTAACATATGACTTCCATGTCTTGACTGAACCCCGTCTATGAACTTGAATCTTACATAGCTTTGAGATCCCTGGATTTGACATATGTCTTGATTTCCATATATGAAACATGCTTTGATTTCTGTATAAGAAGCATGCCTTGATTTCGTATGGAACGTGATTTGAATTCCGTATATGAAATGCGATTTCTTTATGAACCTAGAAGTGAATCTACTCTTGAAATTGATTGCCAATAAGAATCTGAGAGCATAAGTCTGTATAAGAATTTGATTTGGAATGTGGCATGTGAACTCGAAAAACCAAATTAAGACTCTGAAATTGAACTTGAATCCTGAAGCATGTTTCGTACATATGAAACCTCGAACGTGGATAGAAATTTGAACTGTGAGTAAGTACGTGAACCTGGACTGAAATATGAATCATATGAACACTAGATATCAATCTTTGGATATTGAACACCATCATGCAATAGACACGAATCTTCGGATGCATATCGCACATCGACCGACGCGGTCAAACCGCATACACCGTGCATCGCACTATATTATCTTGGACTAGTATGGTGGGTTAAACCGCATAGCAGTCAGACATCGACATCTTGGACCAGTACGGTAGGTGAAACCATACACACTGCACTGTATACTACATTACTGGACCGATATGACGGGTTAAACCATACACACTACACTGTATATTACGTTACTAGATCGATACGGCGGGTTAAACCGTACACACTGCACTGCATATTGCATTACTGGACCGGTACGGCGGGTTAAACTGTACATCATGTATTGCATACTGTACTAACTGACATTACATTTGACATTGGAAATCAATACTGAACCGACATGTCGGGTTACATTGTATACAAAAGATACTGACTGAAATTGAAATAGAATGAATACTGATCGAATATGTGCACAAGTGAACTAGGACTCATGTATCCCACTTGTACACTTTGATTTCAAAATACATGATAATGTTTTACTCGAAACTCGATTTTTAGTACATGATGATAAGGTTTGCTTGAATTGGATTTGTAAGACCATGATGATGTGCTTCTTGAATTTGAAATTGTTTTGATCCAAAAAATAATGAAACCGCAGCTTGATTTCACCGATTGGATTTTTAATTTACCAACTTTGTGTTTTTGTCTGAAAAGATGTATATTGGTATTGTTTTTCTCTACTGTGCTTGGATGAAGCTCACCCCTCGACTATACGTCACAGGTACAAGCCGTGATCAAAACTTGGAGATTTTGGCTGATCTTTCTATGCTATAGACCTTTCATCTGAGAAGTTTTTAATCTGAGGGTTTGGTAGTATTGTGGGTGTCGTTAAGCTTAAGTATAGGTACACGTAATGAATTTGTAAATCAAATATTTATTACATGTTGTGTGTTCACCACTGTTTAGGTGACAGTTGGTTGTCGCCGGTGATTCTTTTGTTTATTACATGTATAAGCTTGAGTTTTTATTATGCCATTTTCATTACATGAAAATTTAAGTCTGTATGCTCGTTTGATGTGCCATATCTGAATGGAGCGTGTTCTACGATCCGACGGCACGGGTTTTCCCATTTAGTTTTTAAAAAGAAAAGTATCGCTTAGAAAATCATGTTGGGAAAATCTTGGCTGTCACATTTGGATTGTTCAGTAGTAGAGATCTTCTGGAGTAAATCTTCATCAATCTTCTCATATTCGTGATCAGCCAAACTTCTAATTCAAGAGTTCTTCTAATTTTTTTCATGGCAGTGGAGATTTTCACGTGATCAGTAGCAGTGGAAAAACTTCTATTAGTACAATCGTAAATTACGATTGTCTCTTTTCTTCTCTTTTTCGGGAAAATCGTAAATTACGATTTTCTATTTTTCATAGTTGTCTCTCTGGATGATTCTCTAAATTACAATTCATCGCTTTTCTTCTATATCACCTTTACTTTTGAAAGTATTCTGGAGAATCGTAAATTACTATTTCTCATTTCTCTCTTTAACTTCAGCGCTCAATCGTAAAACACGATTTCTTGTCTTTCAGCATATAGTGAATCATCTTCTTATTGCTCTTTTGAGTTCATTTTAATGAATATTAACATTGTGGCTCCCTTTTACTAATTTTCTTTAATATCTGTACATCATTAACTTATTAGTAGTAAACTAAGTCCTAGCATCACTAAGTTATGGGTGATAAATTAGTATATTATGTGACTGATCACACTCCCAAACTTACGTTTTGCTAGTCCCTAGCAAACAAGGAAACATAAAACATCTTATATTAAAAATTAAGTTACCACTTTTGTAGGGAGCACGATTGCATTTAACAGATATAATTAGCCTTTAAAACCCCTAGGTGATCCCTAGTGGAGCAGTTGTAGTCTCCTGAAGGTTTTCAGTGAAGTTACCTACAAACTTCAACATATTTTTGGATTTTTCAAATATTTTTCAAAAATTAAAATAAAAATTCTAAACTAATTTTGTACACTAATTATATTAACTAAATTACCTAAGTGGCCAAATCGATCATTACATAGTTTATTGCGATTTTCTAAAATTATTAATCTTTTGTCCTTACTTTCCATCATAACAGTTATCCTTGATTAGAACTCCTACAATTTCAATTCATAATAAGCAAAAGATATATATGCATTAGTGAACAGTTTATTCTTCATAAAATTTTCTAAACTGTAGATTTAGAAAAATACAGTTTAGAAAATATTTTCATTCAAAAACTCACTATTGACATACTCTCAAAAAGGGTAACAAAACTTTTTGGGTTCTCTCAATATAATTTTCAGGAAAATTCAATCAAAGATAAAATTGTCAATCTCATAGAAAATGATAATCTACTTTATTCATATGAATCCCTGTACAATCCATAGTATCTAGTATCCCTGTCTCTACTAGGCTTATGCTTTTGCAAATCATAAATCAAAGAGGTCTTTCCTTTGGCTTGTAATGGGGCTTTGGGTTTTAGAAGGTGTCAAAGAAAGGTAGAAAATGATTTAAAGTATATCTGAGAATTTAGCTCTTCTTTCTCCTATCTTTTCAGCTTCTTCTTCTTTTCTTTAGTACGTATTTATAGATTGGATAACTTCTTCTCATTTTTTTATTATATATAAATCCCATTTCTTCAGTTGCAAATCATATTTTACGATTTTTCTTCTCTTTGAAAGCTTTTTACTTGAAAATCGTAATCTTCTTTTTCAGAAATCGTTCTTCACGATTTTTCATTCTTTCCCATATTCTTCTTTTGATTTCTTTATCTGTACCCTTTTTACCATTCCCCTCATCTATTTTTTCTTTTTACTCCTCCCACTCCCTCTTTTTCTATTCTTTTTGCTTTCTAAAATCTCAGAAAATATAAGGGTTAAAGGTTGAAAGCTTTGGATAATACATATGGTTAAAGGTTTATTTAATATTTGATACAAAGAAGTTTGGTTAGGCTTCTAATATGGGTTCAATGGATAAAATTTATTCTAGAATTTTAGCTTTTTAGCTCTGATTTTTCAAAAGATGGCCTTTAATCATCTTTACGATTTACTAGAATAGATGCGTTATTGCTTTATTATTTCTATTAGATAGTTCTAGGCAAAAAATCAGATTATCATAGAATATTTTGATTCTAAACTCAGCAGTATGAGATTTTATATCAGTATAGAAGTTCAAGGAAAACTTCTGATTTGAATAAAAGAAACAGTCTCTTTGAATAAAAGAGGAAATACGACTCAAATACTCACTGGTTTACAATTCTGAAACTATAGTCTAAAACTCTTGCAGTTTAGATCAATCTATTATTTCAAACATCCATTCTAATACAGTGTTCAACGAGCTAAGCATGAATTGTAACTATTCTTTTTTCTGATTATTGAATTTCTACTATAATGGATCGTAAGTTTTCAAGAATTGTAATTTTTGTTTTATCATAATTCCTATGTAATGATCAACTAAAATTCAAAAATTTTGAATTTTTTTTCTACAAAAACAAATTAACTAAAACAAAAACTAAATGACTTACTGCTATACTACTTATAAAACTACTGTACACAGAAATTGTGTATCCCCCCAAACTTAAATCGGACAATGCCCTCATTGACATAGAAACAGGGGACACTAAAAAATTATTGATATCTCTGATTGCTTACCGGTTGTAAAAAAAATTCTGTAAAGAATATTCCTCCAAACTTGAGGAAAACACAATGGTTTTACTTCTCAGCGATAAAAATAACAAAAATGTTAGTGGTGTTAATAACAATTACAGCGTGAGTAAAAATAAAAGTTAGTCAAAAAGAAAGAAAATTTTATATATTACTGAATATTTACAATAAACATAAAAAAAAATATTAAAAACTAATTACAGAAAAGTATAAACTTCGAAAAAATCTATTGAGATCGTACCTATGATGTTTATGTTGTGCTATTATATTTTTACTCACTTGGTGAAGACTTGTATGGTACATAGATAGAAGTAGTAGGGTCATCTTTTGAGTCAGATACATTAGCAGTAGAATAACCATCTTGATTTTCATATGAAGGTAAATCCCCATGTGCTGACGGTTCAGCTGCGTCTGTGTTTTCCTTCTCATCAATCTTTTGACAAGAAGTTCCATCCTTACACTACTGCTCTTTGTCCACCTTTTCTTTTAAATCTGCAGTTAGCTTCTTGATCACAACAAATTTAAGTCGTATCTCTCTTCTCAGCTTTTCTGATTTATCCTGTTCTTTTATTATGGTGACCAAGTTGATCTTTGTTATAGACTCGATTATCTGCTATTGTTCTGCATTGATTGAGTTTAGAAAGTCTTGAGCTTCTTGCAGTTCAAGTAATTTTCCTTCAGCTATGGTCAGTAGATGATCTTTTTCACTCAACTGTTGATAGAGTGTTTGCTAGTAGTCTTTAAGGGCTTTTTCTCTTACAGTTTCTGCATCGTCAGATGGTACTATTAACCCTCCAAACTGTTCAAGTATAGTTGTCATTTTATCTTCATACACCTTTCTTTCTTGTTCCCAAGCTTGTTGGTTTTCGTCCAGGCTTCTATTCTCTACCTATAGCTAAGTAATCTGTGCTTGAAGGGTTGAAGTGACATGTTGGACTCTTTTCTCTGTGTCTGTTGCCCATCTCACATGATGTTCTTGCACAGCTTTTCGTCTCAAGCCATCCATTATCTCTGCGTGCTCTTGAATCATCAAAGTAGTATCAAGGACTCTCTTTTTCAGTTTGTGATATTCCTCCATCTATTTCTTTACTACATTCGGTAGTGGTGCTAATTTTGGGCAAAATTCATTTAACCATTGTTCTACTCCCCTAAATTTGTTCACTACCTCTTGGAATGGCAATAATGTTGGTTCATGTATAAGTTGCCATTGCTCTACTGCCTTCAATCTCCTTTCCAACTCAGGGATTGATGTGGTGGTCACTGGAGGATCTACAAGGGGTACTTCTTCTCCAATTAATAATTTTATAAATCCCCCTCTTGGTAACTCATGGCTTGATTCTGCTTCAACAGCTTGGTCTGTATTGGCTGTAATTGTAGGCTGAGCAACGGGTTCTATTGGTGTAGGGATATGGCTAGAAGTAGCCACCCCAGATATCTGTTGATCAATTGTGGAAGGATCTTCTTCTGTTCTTTCAATATTTGGGCTCACCGGGTCTGCTTCAGTAACAGGTGGCAGTGTGTCTGCCTCTGTGGAGTGGGGCATAGCAGGCCCTATTGGTGAGTCCAAAGCAGGGTCATAGAGGCTGGCTTAGTCTGCAGATGGAACTCCTGACTCGTTTATTCTTTCTGATACTGGGGAGCTAATCTCTGCTCCCTCATGAGGTGCAGTAAAAGTACTCACACCTTCTTCCATAACTACTTCTAGGGTTTCAATTTCTGCTGGCTGCTCTATGGCGGTCTCTTCTTGGTCCTTATGAATTTCTGGGACTTGTGGTGTAGAGGAGGTACTTTTGGTGAGAGGAGTGAGTGGGATTTTCTTTTTATTTTCAGCACCTAAAGTTCTCCTATAGGCTGTGATTGTTAAGTCTTCTTTTGTTCTCGGTAAAGCTTTTTCCTTGGGGTCTATTCTATGCCCCACATTCATCAACAGATTTGTGATAAGGTCTTCAAAGGCAGGGTCAACTTTTTCGTACGATATTTTTCTTACCTCAATTGCTCCCTCACTGTGGTGATTACCTCAAAAAGATAAGAGGGTACATCGAATCAATAATGATTTGCCATTAAGTACAATGCCTTGGCAAATAGTGCCCTTCTCTGTGTTCCATGACCCGAGGGATGAATAGCCTTATGAATTAGCACGTCGAAGAATTATAGTGATAAACTCCTTGCTTCCAAGTCCTTTCAAAGGAAAAAGGAACTGTCTCGTGGAGGTTTTTCTAATAATTTTGTTGCAATTTGGGCAAAGTCAGGGAGGGTATCCGATGGCATCCTCAAAAGGTTGGCCTCTAGGTTATCTTAAGACAATTGTGGTATTTCCAAGGGGGCATGCATCACCCTGGCGACCATTTCCTTTATAATGTGGATCGGAAGTCCATCGATACTAGTGGAGAGGATTGGGGATGATCCCTAGCTACCTTTGGTCATATTTTTATAAAACAACCTCACCAATATAGGATAGACTAGTGTGACTCCTGGCTCTAAGAAATAATTCAGCTCGACATTCTTAAAATATTGAATGGCATCTCCACTCATCTCAAAATTTTCTAAAGACTCAACATCCACTGCAATTTCGGCTCCCATGATATGGTGTTTCATTGAAGTAGGGAGTCTATCTGCTAGCGTAGCAGAGGACACTGACTTTTTACCTTTATCTAATTTTAACCCCTTTTTAGGGGCAGACACAGATTCTCTCATTTGTGTCCTTAGGCTTTTCTCTGATAACTATCCTGGAAGATTTGGGTTTCTTCTTGGGTGGGTCTGCTACTTTTGATTTGGCCTTAAGGGCAGCAGACCTTGTAATAAGGTTAATGATTGGAGTGTTATCAGAACTATTACCTTCTTCTTCCTCTTCCTCTATCCTTTGTCTTTTGCTCGTTTCATTAGCCATGCTATTTCTCTTTTCCTTTCCTGCAAGAATCAATAAAGCATTATATGAATTCCATGTGTTGCGTAAAAATTTTCTGGCAGAAACCCTTCCATTAAAATCATTAAAATCATCACCTTACCTCTTGATGATTGAAATCCTAACTTGTAAATGCAGAATAAAATGCATGCAGGGTTCCCAAATAAAACAAGAGAAGTAAGGGATGTATAGAAAATAAAATGGTTGGGTTAGGCAGGAGAATGGTTAGGATGAAGAGCCTCTTGAAAAAGAGAGGGAAGGTAAGAGAGAAAAACTAGAGAAGTTAAAAATGGGGCCGACAAATCCTTTTTCGAATATGTAGGCCTTGTTTCAGTAACGACTTGCTGAACTGGTCGTCAATTGGGTTTTGACCTAGAATCGTCAATTGATTCTAGTACAAACCCTTGTATCAGTGAATCGTAATCACTACTCTTCACTGATAGACCTAATGATGATCAATCGTACATCCATACGATTGTTCGCTATAATTTACAATAGGTAGGATATTAGGACTCGTCGTCTTTCAACGATTTGGGTCATCGTATGATACCCAAACTAAAAAGAAAGAGAAAAATATAGTTTACATAATTTACAATTGGTGCTGTGGATGAGTCAGTAGCTCGACAATCCACGAGGTGTCTATATTTTATTTTGGGGAGCCAATGTCTCCCCCAGGAGCACTTGTCCTTTAGGATTATTAATCGGTTGCGTAGGCAGTTGGCCACTCTCTCTTCTTTCCACTTGAGAAGCTAGTTGGCCTATCTAGCTTTCTATCTTCGTGATGGACTGGGTATGTGAATTGAGTACTTGAGAGAATTGAGTAAGCTCATCTAAGTCTTTTGAGTACTGATGCGACTGTTGTTATAAATCTCGAAGGATTTAAACAACTGTGGCATCAGGTGCATTGCTCTGTGGTCGAAATTGGGTCTCTGCAGCGGGCATTTGAGGTCTTTGGTGGAAAGCTTGAGTCTAGGGAAATCAAGGTTGCACAACTGATGGTCCTAGTTGTGTTTCGCCTATGGAACCCTAGTTAAATCCAGGGTGGTTTCTCCATGCTGGATTATATGTGTTTCCATAGTCTCCCCTTCAAAAGCCATTATTTGTTCACTTTCCACCACCTCTTGGTGGGTTGGCATAGCTGGGTTTTCAGTATAAGTCTGAGTCTGAAAATTATAATGGCTTACCAAAGATCTATCTGGGGTGCTAGGTTTGGCAACCATTAATGTTGCGATTTGTTGTTCGAGGGCCAAAACTTTTACACTCATGTCATCTTCCTTCTTTACTTTATCATTGCCGATATCGTAAAGTCCACCCCTCACGAGGGGAGTGTGGCGAGTGACATATCGATCAGATCTAAGCAGAGCCTACTTCTATTTTGAATTGACTAGTTTCTCAAATAAATTCTAGGGCTGTTGGCCATTCTGAGCCATAAAGGCTCCTCCACTCACGGTATCGACTATTCCCTGGTTAATATCAGTCAACCCTTGGTTGAAGCTTTGAGTTATCAACCAATTGGGCACCTCGTGTTGAGGACACCTCCGTAACAAATCCTTCATCTGTGCCCAACTCTCATGAAATAATTCTCCTGGCTTTTGCCTGAAGTCTTGAATTGCTTGGCAAATTTGGTTAGTTTTTCCAATTGGGAAGTACCCGCCCAAAAACTTGGACTGCAATTCTTCTCATGTGGTAATACTTTTGGTAGATAATGAAATTAAGCATCCCTTCGCCCTATCCTTGAGAGAGAATGGGAACAAACTGTGCAACCGTGGGATTTGTGACCATCCCATCACGGCGATGGGCTCGCTTGTAAAAAATATAGAGTTGGCACCCGGAGCTTTCAGTGTCCTGGGAAGCCAAGTTCATTTTTATGAGCACCAAAGTGCTAAAAATATGACTCTGATTCCAGTCAACACCAAAGGCTCTTGGGGAGGGGCTTCGGTTATCAATCGGGAAGGTGTTAGGCACCCGATCAACCCGCTTAAAGCGGTCTCTATTAATGGCCAAAAATAAAATAAAGTAAAAGAAAAGAAAATAGCTTCCACTTGCCCAAAAGGTCTTAGAATCCTATTTGTGCCCCTCCGTCCCTACCGAAAAGTCGGCGGCGTAATGGCACAAATGGGAGGATGGAGGGAGCTAGAAAGAGATAGGAGAAGAAAGGGGAGAGCCGGAGCCCTCAAGCCCTTGGAGCACCATAGGAGAGACTTGAGTGGCTTGCTTTGATGAGCTCTTGAAGGCTTGTATGGTGGAAAGAGGGGTTCTAACCTCTAAGGCTTGCAAGCTAGGAAGTAGAGAGGGAATGTAAATGGGTAGCATATGCCTAAGCTAAGGGATCTAAGGTGAAAAATATCACTCAAAGGAGGTTTTGAAATTCTGGATTTTGTATGGGAAGTGTGCACCAAAGGGAGAAAGATCTTCTCACTTTAAGCTCTTTCTCTCTTAAGCCAAAATTCTCAACCCTTAAACAAAGGGGTGGGGGGCTCTATTTATAAGAAAAGGGTGGGTTAGGAGGCTACATAAGAGCTAAATGGATTTAGCAATTAGGTAATCTCATATCTAAGGATTCCTAGGGTTTTTGGAGCCTTGAGACGTGTGGAAGGATCCTTCAATGGTGGATGATGGGGTGAAGCCTTAAGCCACTTGAGGGGTTGTAAATAGGTAGTGAATGGGTGTAACAGAACTAGCAAAACACACCCCAAAGGTCAAGGTGGTCAACAAGTCAAACCCCAATCACAATTTTTAGGGTAAAATCCCAGGGTTACTGTTCATATGCCTGGCATAACTAATAGTTGTGCCAGGCAAATGTACAGTAAAACAGTTTTAAACAGTGCCTGGAAGTTGGCTCGCGAGGGTGGGGTCCACAATTAATACTATCGCAACTATTAGTTACGCCAGGCTTAAATCCTGGGAGAAGTGGCCTGGCACAACTATTAGTTGCGCCAGACAAAATTATCACTGGCGCAACAATTAGTTGTGCCAAATGCCCAGGGGGCCCACCTGATTTTACTCTTTTATCCTCCGGGTTCAAACCGCCGTATCTTTTGATGTACAAATCCAATTGGGGCAATTCTTAGACCGCTGGAAAGCTGACACCCTCTACTTTTCAATGGTATGAGATTTGTTTATAGTAGATAGCCATAGCTAGTTTCGGTGCACCCCTCCTCATCCGTAGCTTGATAGGGTTCGGTTTAGGGTTCGGAATGGGTTCTAAGGGTCGGGATTAGTTTCTAAAGGTTCAGGGTAGGTTCCTAAGGGTTTGGGATGATTCCTAAGGGTTCTAGGGTGGTTCCTAAGGGTTCCATACATGCCATCAAAAGCCCAAAAGTGTGCCTCTCTCGAAAGATATTTCGATCGGGCCTTGGGTCAAATTTGGGTGTCTACAGATGCCCCTCTTTGGTATCCGATCACTAATGATCATATGCCAAAGAAAAGAGACATTCAAAGAGGACCAAGGCATTACTGACGGGTCCGCTGCATTCAGAACGAACTTCAAATATCAGGTGAGTAACACGGTGGGAAAACGAAAGCCCTGGGATGTCAGGCTAAACATTCGTTTCTCGAGGTAATCGGTTCCCAAGCGCTTAACAACATTACTGGGCATAACCAAGGTGGAATGAGTTGCGAAAGCCCAATAGCTGGGAAAAATGTTTGCTTCTCGAGTTGTAAAAGCCCATTAGTCGAGAAAAACATCTGCTTCTTGAGATGATTTGAAAGTGATTGATGTTCGAGATTCATTTTGAATACAACACCTTCGTAAGTAAGAGGGGTGATCGACCCACATTCAAAGATAGGCGTAAAGCAAAGATACACAAGGCTCCATAGTTTGTGTCCAATCCTACGAGGTACTTGGCGGCCCCATTGGACTATTCGCGGGTGCCCCTACTGAAAGCAACGTTCGAGGTCTTTAGGTGAACCCATCGATCCCAAAAGTTTATTTAGCATGACTGCCCGAGCAAAGTGAATAGATGTCACAACACTTTTTGGGAGTACATGCCGTTTTTGAAAACGTGCCCCAAATTCACATGACCCAGAACATCCAGCTTCAACTACCTTGAACAGATCCAACCAGACATTGGGGTGTCTTCATGAAGGGACATCCAATCCTGTTCTCTGTTGACAATGACCATAAACATCAATTAACTATGTATAATCATGCACCCATTGGGGGCAATAAGCAACAACAAAGGTGATAGAAGCCCCTACCCGGACCTGCCTGGGTACAATTTACAGGGACAAACGACCACCATACGGATACCCAGATGCATGGCATACACTTTACAGGGACACCACTGTCCATACAGGTTTTAAGCCTGCAGAAAATAAAAAGGGAGATGATTCCTTCAGAATGCATAGTTGCACATAGTTTGATTGACACGTAATCTCATTCTCAACAGGTTGGTCTCAACCAATGATTGACCTTTTCCAACGGAGAAACTTAAGCTTAAGATACTTAAGTTCATATGATTCCAAAATAGAGCGCTTATCTCAAAGATTTAGCAATGGAATCGACTCAATCGAAACATTGACTGTTTGACCAGGACTGATACCGTTCCTCCTACCTTAAGGCAGGATCCAAAGATCTGAGGCGAACCCTAGACTCGGGACCTTAATATGGCACAACTATATTGCTGATATAATATTGACATTTTACCGCATTGAAAACATGCAAGTGTGCATCTCTGTGGGGAATACAAATTTGTTTTTGATTTTTTAATCATTTTATGAGATTTGTTTTTGAATTTTTTTTCAACTGTTATTTTATGTGATTTTTTTTTGGAGTTTATTATTTTATGTGATTTTTTTTGGAATTTTGAAGCTATTTTTTTACGTGGATTTTTTGGAATTTTGAAGCTATCATTTCATGTAATTTTTTTGGAATTTTGAAGCTATCATTTTATGTGATTTTCTCGTGAATACTTTCGGCTTCTCTGTGGGGATTTTCCTTTGTTGGATTTTCTTTATATTTTTTGTGTAGGACCGGGTGCTCATTGATCTCGGTCTGCCTTTATTTTAGTACAACTTTCTTAGCAAGTTGAAGGATGATCGAAATACCGCCTTGGGAGTGCGTGCATCTACTGGGAGCGACAAGATAAAAGGAGTGGGGGAACCGACCTTCCTGTCTAGCTCGTACCAGGCCCAAAACTCGGCCTAAGTGCCTGGCGCAACTATTAGTTGCGCCAAGCCACTAGGTGCCTCAAAATAGCTTGGCGCAACTAATAGTTATGCCAAGCAAGAGATGGGCAAAATTTTGCCTGGCGGCGCAACTAATAGTTGCTCCAGGCTTGGCTGCGGGAATTTAAACAGCCCGAGTTTGGCCTGGGGGCTTTATTTCGAATCTTTCTCCCCCCTCCTTTATCTTTGAAACCGAAAACCAACTCCTCCTAGGGTTCCTTTATATTGCCTCTACGCGTGCCCCATTGTTGTTGCTTTGCTTATGTGGATCGAACGTCGACTCACGCTAGATCCAAGACCCCATTTTCTCTAAAAAGGTAACCCTTAAAATCCATTTTTCTTGATTTTTCTTGCTTTTTCTTACAAATATGATGAGGATTTTTGCATTCTTTGATGGGTAATGGTTTATGTTTATGGTGTGTATATTATTTGATAAAGTGTGGATGATTCTTTATGAATAATGCCCTATTTTGTTATTTCATGGATTTATTGGTGCCTAATATATATTTTTTGTTGTTTTTATTTGTGTATATGGAATATTTTTTTTGTTGCTTTTTGTTTGTGTTTTTTCATTTTTTTTGTTTTCATTTTGCATATAAAGCAATGGAGTTAGGGTTAATATTTTTGTGAATATTGATTTAGCAAAAAAAGAGGGATTTTTTTTTATTAGAAAAAGAAATGATTTTTGCTTTCTATTTTTTGAAAGTTAGGGAAAATGATGATGATTTTTTGCATATATATTTTTGAAAACTGACTAAGGAAAAAGGCTTTTTTGTTTTGTTTTTGTTGGTTTTTTTTTTATAAAACATAAGGACTTTTTCTCTATTTTTTTTTGTTTTAAAAGAAAGACCTAAAGCAAGACTTCTCTCTTTGTTTGTTTTTATTAGAATAAAACAAAGGATTTTTTTTTTTTTAGCAAAGTAAAGGGTTTTTCTTGTTTTTGTTTTTAATAAAGCAAGGATTTTTTGCTTTTACGATTTTTGTAAGCAAAGTAAAGGTTTTTTTTGCTTTTGTAAGAAAGAAGGGCCCCCCTTTTTTTATTAGAAACATAAATGATTTCAACTTACTTTATTTTCAAATACAGGAAGGGGAAATTTTATTTATTTTTGTCATTTTCTGAAGGAAAGATCTTTTTTGCATTTTCAACCTAAAAGAGATCTGTCTTTTTCGCTTAGGCATGTGTATCTCTTATTTTTGAAAATATATAAAAAGAAAGGGGAAGGGTGAGCATACTTACCTCCTGTTTTCAACATAGAATATCATGGCTCTTTATCAGTGATCTGCTCTGACGTGATTGCTTTTTATTGCCCTAGAATGTCGGGTGAGGGTGAGCATATTCCCGAGGAGGGCCACGAGGAGGGGCCTGAGATTGTGTACGGCCAGCGGGGGGAACAGTTCATTTAGGTAGAGCAGAGGGCGAGCCCATGGCTCGAGATGCAAGGCAAGGCTGCCCGAGTCGGCCTCCTTCACCAACAGCATACTAACATTTCCAATTTCAGGATAGCAGGCAAGGTAAAAGAGAGGTTCAATTTATTTCTATTATGCAGTTTTTGCTTTGTCTTTGTGGTATGATGCACATTTTCTTGGGTGCAGGACCTGCCCAACATCTTATTCCCTGGCGGGTGGCTCGACTTCCATGAGTTCTACCTCTATGTCCCTCCCGTGGTGAAGGTCTTACTGGCACAAGTGGGCTTCGGAGAATTTCTATCTTGCCCTGCCATGAGGGCCGACGCTGCCTATCTGAAAGCCCTGATTGAAAGGTTTCGCCCTGAGACAATGACCTTTCACATGCCGTATGCCGAGATGACTTTGACGCTCGTTGATTGGGCCATGATTACCGGCGTCAGGATAGGGGGATATCGATATCCGATCTCTCGGTGCCGAGTCAAGAGGACATCATTCGATTGATTGGGGCCTATCCTCCTCGGGGGCAGACCCATGGCATTGAGGTCAAGATGTCTTGGCTGACCTTGCTTTACACGCTTGATGAGTTAGTGGATCTGGGTCAGCCAAACAGGGCACTCTACATCACGCCAGAGCAGGCGATCGTCCTAGCCTGCATCACTCTCTTGCTCTTACTGGGCAAGACCCTTTTTACTAATGCCAGCGAGGGCCGAGCCAGCCTGGCATTTCTAAGTGTGCTGGACAATTGGGGTGACGTCCACAGGTATGACTAGGGAGGGGCCGGGTACACATGGCTGATGTACAATGTAACTCGGGTCACCACTGGGGATTCCAAGTTTGCTATCGGCTTTCAGGCCGCCTTAGAGGTAATCCCTCATTATTTTGCTTTTGTCAATTTTCTTGAATGATCTTTATGCTACTGACCTGCTCCTGTGTACTGTCTCCCTTTTTAGGTATGGGGATATCATCAGTTCCATCCTGGGTGCCCGCTTCTTCACTCGGAGGTGCTTACCTATCCTCTCCTCAATTACTGGAATCAGGCCCGGCGCCGTGACGTGGGCCTAAAGCATTTGGAGATGGGTCTGAGGTCCCAACTTGACTTGATGGTTCTCGAGCAGGTAAAACCCTTTTTCAACCCTGTTTGTTTTTAGCTCGGGAATCTCCTTTTACTGATGTACTAACTTCTTGGATTCTCTTTTTTGACCTAGGCATATCCTTCCTGACCCGTACCTTACATCCCCCTTCTGGGACCGAGCAGTCGTAGGCGCTTCCCGCCTATTTAATAATCGCCACGTCATTTTCTTCTATGGAGCATGGGCCAAATTCTATTATCTAGGGGAGCGAGTCATGCACCAGTTCCAAGTCCATTATGCCATACCTGTGGACCCTCCGGCGAATGTTTGGTATCCTGTTGGCAGTATCGAGGAGCTTACCGCGGCCTTCTTCAACAATGGGCTTCCCATTCATGCTCTCCATGTGCTTGGGGACTATCACCTTTGGTACGAGTGCCTGCCCCATCGGTTCCTCTTGCCGCGCTTTGTACCTAGCGCCAAGTTTCTTTCATTCGGCGGTCCTCTCGGCTAGGTAATTCTTCCTAGCTTGGATTAGTTCCCTTTATGCTTTAGTTCGGTCCTTCATTCCTTCTAAGCATATCTTTATTTTGTTCATAGTTTTGCTCTCGGGGATGATTCGGATGGTGACGGCGGGGCGAGTGCAGCTGATATGTCAGGGGAAGATCCTTCTGGTGCTGACCCTTCTGGTGCGGGTCCCTCGGGCACTAGTCCGTCGGGTACCTCTCATGCCGGTATCCCTAGTGGTGATCCGCCCGTGGTCTATGGGACCTTTTGGCACCTGGATGATAGCTTCCTTCCAGGCCTCTATGCTGATGTGGATCGACAGGCGCGACTTTTTGCTGAGGCAGCCCGTGTTCCTCCTCCTGAGGTGGTTCCAGGGGTAAGTTTTCTGATGACCCAATCTCTCTCCATTTCGGTCTCCTTCTACATATGCTTTTTAAGAGTGCCCTGATAATTAATGTTATGTCTTTCTGAAAGTAGGATTTTAACTCGGCCATGGAATATGTGGAGTACCATCGTCATCTTGCAGAGCTTAGGGAGGTGGAGACAGTGAGTACCCTGCTGCCCTACTCCTCTCATTCATTTCATTATTATTTGTCTCTTAACTGATCCTGACTCTTGACTTTGACTGTGCCTTGCAGCGTGCTCGTGCTAAGGAATCGCGTTCTTTGCTTAGTAGGATCTCGCAGGCATGGTCCAGGGTGGGGGACATTCGGACTTTTCAGAGCTCTTCTCGTCGTCACAAGAAATCCAAGGGCGGGAGCAAGGAATAGTCTTCTAGTTTTTTTCTTTGAAAAACTCAGTACTCTTTTGGGATTTGATTTGGATTTATTTAAACATGTTGGGGATGGCTGATGTGATACTTTGGATTTTTTGGGAAAATATTTCTGCTTTGATTTTATGCCATAATTTTTTTATATTGGATCTATTTCCCTGCAGGATGTGCTTGCCCAAAATGCTCAGAAAGCGACCTTTTGGGTCGTACGTTTTGATGTAGGATCAGTCCTGCACATGAATAAACAAAACAAATGCCCAATTGTTAAATGAAAAGAGGTGTGTTAACAAAGAAACAAAAGGGGTTTAAGTCCCCATCGCTAGGTCCCGAGATGGCTGAAGAGGAGGGACTTGTAGTGTGGCGCAACTATTAGTTGTGCCTGGATGAAATCTCAGGAAATTTGTGCTGGCACAACTAATAGTTGCGCCAGGCAAAATGGGGACCAAAATGTACTGGCGCAACTAATAGTTGCGCCAGGTTTAACCTGGGGGCAGTGGGTCCATATATACCCGAATTAGTCCAAAAATCATTTCTTTTTTGTTTGACTTGGCCTCTTTGACTGGTTCCTTTTGCTCTTACATTTCCAAGGCATGTTCATCACCATACATCAATTTTTATCTTCTCAAAAGATCCCTGTACGTTCATGGACCCGCTTTCTAACCCTCCCTTATGTGGAGGGCTTGGAGCCAATTTACCCCCTTTGTTGGGCTTGGGGCCCAAATTCTTAATGGCCTGGTTCGGGAGCTTGAATGAGAGTGAGCTCGCCGACTTGGAGCGCCTTGGGCTATCTCACCTTTCTTCCTTTCTAGAGGTTCCTCCATGGTGGGAACTCCTTTACGTCGCCGCTTCATTTTGGGATGTGAATTTCCATGTATTCCGTTTTGGGAAGCGGGAGCTAACCCCAACCCTCGAGGAGCTGTCCAAACTGTCTGGCCTAAAGCTTCACAGGGGTCTTGTATGAGTCACGCCTCGGCTGGGCTACTCTAAATCCATCCACCTTACTCTCGGTTTGAAGAAACTTGAGTATGAGAAAAGTCTCATTGGGGGCCCACAAGGTGTTCGCTAAAATTCCTCAAATAACTTTTCGATGATAAAAGTCTCTAAAAATTTCCGGTTAGGAACATATACAACGTGAAAGCTCTAGCACTCGGTCTCATCTCTGAAATCCTCTTTTTTACTGGGGGGGAGAGCTTCTCATTGGCAATTTGCAATATTTTGACCGAGCTGGAGGCGGGCCGATCCATGATGCACTTGGTGCTCGCCGAGCTATATCGATGCCTTAATTCATTTGCTTTGGGCAAGGTGGAGGGCTTCGAGGGTGCCCTTTGTTGATTCAGGTCTGGTTGGGTGAGCACCTTGCTGTTTTGGGGCCTGTGCCCCACTTTTATATTGCCCGAGGTGAGGTGGCTCAGTGCTTTCTGGGTAGGTGCCACTTGCTTCCACAGGGCGATGTGTCTGCTCTGAAACTTTAGTTAACCGATGCCGAGCTGACATGGAGGCTTCCTTGGTTGGATCGGACCTTCCCAATAGTTTGCAGTAGAGACCATGAGGGCATTACCCTCTTAGGATTGACTGGCAGCACCTTCTACTTCCCATTCCGGGTACTGCGTCAATTTGGCTATCCTCAGCAGGTGCCCTGAGAGGCCAAACCCCCTCTATGTGATTTGTTATTTTCTAGAGGGTCCTCTGGACACATAGATCGGATTGCTGCTCTTTGGGAAATGCGTCAGTCGACGTTGATCTGTGATATTGAGCAGGGAGATTTGGTTAGAACTTCTCCTGAGTACGAGGCATGGCTATTGACTGAGCAGCCTGTTGCTGATGATCCAGATTCGACAGAGATTGTTGATACTGGAGGCCCCTGGCCAAAGAAGCAAACAACACTCCGAGCCCGTATCGAGCTTCTTGTGGATGAGAAGAGGGTCCTACAAGAACATTTGGCACAAGAAAAAGTTAGGGCAGACACAGCAGAGAGAGAGGTCCTCTGTTTGAAGGGATCACTGAGCATCACTTTTGGGGCCGCTGAATCTTCTCCGAAGAGGTATAAGAGCCTTCATATGTCGTCATTTGGTGGTGAGTGGAATGTCGGAAAGATGACCTTCATCTTTGAGATTAAGCGCGCTGGAAATTTGAGCCGCTAACTCCTTTCTACACGCAGAACTTTTTGCACAGATCAGATACACAAAAGAAGGGGCATAAAAACCCGTTTACAGATACACACATTTTTTTTGTATACATATTTTCTTTATGTTTTTGCTATTTTTCGTTTATTTCTAAAAAGGAAAGCACGCTAGTCATCATACCGGCTATTTTTTAGGATGTGGTGTAAGCGGTGCATTTTGTAAATGAAAGATAGTTTATTATATACATCTGCATAGACTTTTTGGCCGTTTTGTTTTGTGCATATATATATATATATATATATATATATATATATATTTTGCGCGGTGCCTTAATCACCTTGTGAAACCCTGGGCCCTCTTTTGAGCATGGTCGAACCCCCCCTTTTTTACTGGTTGATTCTGAAAGAGTTTCAACAGTCCTACCAAGGCCGGAACGTTCATCCCCTTGGGATTGAGTTAAACCTTTCTCCTTACCTTGAGTCATTCATTTGACGATACGGTTTCACAAAGACAATTCTGGTCAGGAACCAATTCGAACTAGCATGACCAGTCCAGTCGGACAAGAGGGTAACAGGGAGAGTAACAAAAAGGGTTTCTCAAACATCAACTAATCAATCAGTCCAAACCTTTCTTTTCCTTTATTCTCTTTTCTTTTTCTCTTTTTTTTTTTTTTTTTTTTTCCTTTTTACCCGTGGCGCCCTTTCGAGTTTTCTCCACGTCCATGAGTTTAGCTCTCTTACCCCAAGCGCCCTTTCAGGTTTTCACCTAGTCCACATAAGCTCGTTATTTTTACGCGTAATGCCCTTTCGGGTTTTCACCACGTCCATCTTGCTTTGAGCTTGTATTTTTATTTTTATTTTTTATTTTTTCTCATTTCAACAGCCACAACATAGACGTCGATTCCATCATAGCCGGCTGGATGGGGTTTTGGTGTCGTCTCTCAACTCGGCTTGTGTTGACTTAATAGATATTATGACTGCTTGTAAACCTAAAAGAGGGCTTTCTTCAGGGTGTAGCTTGGCTATGGGTTAGGTTAGGATTTGAAGGTATGCTGGGCTAAAAGGGTTTCCTTGATACTGCTTCAGTTTTCTCAACATACTTTCTCCCTTGGGGGTTTTTACTATACGTGCACCGTGACTCTTCTACATAGTTTTTTTGTTCTTTTTTCTCTATTTCAGGTAATCGCTTTTTGAGGTTTTGTTTTTTCAATTTTTTTTGAATTTTGATGGTAACTTTACTTCTCCTTTTTCTGTATATGTACACATACATTTTTTTGGGGGAAGGGGTTTATTGAATGAAAGGCCCAGGATCAAATGGGGTAGCAAAGGATATCATCATTTTTAGGGATGCTTTTGGGCTACTGTGTTTGGAATGATGGCCTCTTTTGAGTGATTCTTAAGCAGTAACATATCTATTTTATCAATACTTACCTTGTTGCGATAGACTAAGAATAGAACAGTCGGACGTATCCAGCATTGATGGGCTTAGGGAGATGATCTCTGTCCATGGTGGCAAGGCTAATGGCGTATCCCGGCAGTACTTCTCGAATGATGTAGGGTCCTTCCTAGTTTGGCTTGAACTTTCCTCTCGGATCAACGTGGAGGGATGGGAAGATCTTCTTCAGCACAGTGTCTCCTACCTTTAGATTTCGACCGCGGACAAGTTTATTATAAGCGCGTGTGATTTGCTCCTAATATACCTAAGTGTGGCACATGGCTAGGAGTATCTTATTATCTAATAAGTTCAATGGTTCGAGGCAAGATCTCTCTCTCTTCTTTAGGTAAGCCTGCTTCCATGAGGATTTGGAACGAGGGTACTTCAATCTTAACTGGGAGGACAGCCTCCGTTCCATACACAAGGGAGAACAGTGTTGCCCCTGTATCGGTACAGATCGACCTTATGTAGGCCAACAAAGCAAACGATAGCATTTCACTCCAATCTCGATAGGTGACGACCATCTTCTCAAGGATGCGGATGACCGTCTTATTCGCAGCTTCCATGGCTCCATTAGTTTGAGGCCGATAAGGTGAAGAGCGATGGTGCTTGATTTTGTATTGCTCGCAGAAGGCTTGGATGTGCTTATTTGCAAAATTTGTACCATTGTCCGTGATGATATCTTTGGGTACTCTAAAGCGGCACACAATATTACTCCTGAGGAACTTCTCGACATGACTAGCTGTGATGTTGGCATATGATGCTGCTTCTACCCATTTGGTGAAGTATTCAATGACGATGAGGATGAACCGATGTCCATTTGATGCTTTCGGATTAATCATTTCGACGACGTCAAGGCCCCAGGTAGCAAATGGCCAAGGAGTGGTCATGCAGTGAAGATCGATGGCAGGAGCATGTATCAGACTAGAGTGTTCCTGACACTTGTAGCATTCCTGAACATGTTTGCAGCAATCTAATTCCATAGTGGTCCAAAAGTATCCCTGCCGTAGAATTTTCTTTGCAAGCATGTGATCGCTGATGTGGGCTCCACATACTCCTTTGTGGATCTCTTTCATGATGTTAGTCACTTCACTTTTAGTAAGGCACCTGAGCAAGATGTTATTGTACAACCGCTTGTACAGGCAATCTCCACAAATGACATAGCCTGCTGCTAAACGTTGAATGGTTTGTCGGTCCATCTTGGATGTACCCTCAGGGAAAGTTAGGGTCTCGAGAAAATTCTTTATATCTGAGAACCAAGGTGGCTCATCATCAGGCTTTATAGGTTCCTCAATCTGGAGGTAGAAGGTCGACTCATTCCTCTGCTCGATCATGATCGGCTTCATCTCAGCACCGTATGGGATTTCTATCATCGATGCCAACGTTGCTAATGCATCAGCAAAGCGATTCCTTATTCGGGGGACATATGAGAATGTCACATCTTGGAAGCAAGCTATCAGGTCCTCAAGGTGCTCATGGTAAGGGATCAATTTCTCATCTTTCGTCTTTCAGTCACCGTTTGTCTGACATATGATTAACTGCGAATCGCCAAACACTCGAAGGTGAGCTATATTTAGATCGAGAGCCACCTGCAGACCAGCGGCATAAGCTTCATATTCAGCCATGTTGTTTATGCAAGGGAAGTTGAGCTTGATAGAGACAGGTACGTGGGATCCTTTCGGTGAAATCAAGATGGCGCCAACTCCTTGGCCATCAGCATTTGCAGCCCCATCGAAGTGCATTACCCATGATTCTTTTGCTTCCTCAGTATCGTCTTCTGTCATGAACAAGATATCTTCATCTAGAAACTCAGTTCTTAAAGGTTCATAATCTGGCAAAGGATTGTCGGCAAGATGATCGGCGAGTGTCTACCCCTTAATCGACTTCTGAGTGATGTACTTAAAGTCGAACTCAGATAATAAGAGCTGCCAGCATCCACTCCACCCAGTGAGGCGGCTTCTCGAATAGGTATTTCAATGGATCCATTCGGGCTAAGAGTAGAACGGCCTGGGATAACAAGTAATGGCAGAGCCTCTGAGTAGCCCATACAAGAGCAAGGCATGCTTTCTCCATATGAGAATAGCGCGTTTCATAATCAATAAACTTCTTGTTTAGATAGTAAATGGCCCGTTCTCTTCTTCCTGTCTCGTCATGCTGCCCTAAGACACATCCCATTGAAACTTTCATTGTGGAGAGATACATCAAGAGTGGTCTCCCTGGCTTAGGTGGTACCAACATAGGTGGGTTAAGGAGGTAGCTTTTGATTTTATCAAATGCTGCCTGACAATCATCATTCCATTCAATGGGCGAGTTCTCCCTTAGCAGTTTGAAGATCGGCGTGCAGATTGGAGTTAGTTGCTCAATGAACCGACTGATATATTATATTTCGCCTAAGAACCCTCTAACTTCTTTCTCGATAAATGGTGGAGGCATCTCAGTGATAGCTTTGACTTTGACTAGGTCGATCTCGATCCCTCTCCTGCTGACGATGAATCTTAACAATTTTTCGGACATAGCACCAAAAGCGCAATTCTGTGGATTCAGACGTAACCTGTACTTTCTCAACCTCTTAAACAGCTTCTGAAGGTTTACCAAGTGATCGCCTCACTTCAGTGACTTGGCTATCATATCATCGATATACACTTCAATCTCTTAGTGCATCATGTCGTGAAACAGCGCAATCATAGTTCTCTTGTATGTTGCACCGACATTCTTTAGCCCAAATGGCATAACTCGATAGCAAAAGGTTCCCTAGGGGGTAATGAACGTTGTCTTCTGGTGATCAACCTCAACCATCTTTATCTGATTGTACCCTGAGAATCCATCCATAAATGAAAGCATCCTATGCTTAGCAGTGTTATCGACCAAGATTTCGATGTGTGGCAATGAGAAATCGTCTTTTGAGCTCGCTCTATTCAAATTGCGGAAATTGATGCGCATGCGGACCTTTCCATCTTTCTTCGACACATGCACAATATTGGCTAGCCACTGTAGGTATTTGGATACCATGAGAAATCCCACATCATATTGCTTGATGACCTGATCCTTGACTTTCAGTATCCGCTCGGGTCGGAGACATCTCAGCTTCTGCTTGACTGGCTTCATGTCAGGGTAGAGAGGCAACTCATGCTCGACCAAATCGGTGTCCAGATCAGGCATGTCCTCATACGACCAGACAAAAATGTCTTGTTATGATCGAAGGAAGTCGATCATGCTTTTCCTTTCTTCAGGAGACAACGACGTTCTAATTTTGGTTATTCTGGGAATCTCCTCAGTTCCTAAATTGACGTCTTCAGTTTCCTCGACAATGGGGGTAGTGCCATGCTCAAAGTCGGCGAACCGGTCAAGGAGCTCATTGGGGAGCTCCTCCAAAGGGCTATCCTCATCTAGACTCGTAACTCCTACCTTTTCTTGTATTTCTACAGGAAAGGGGTCGACTTTACGTGGGATGGGTATTTCGATTAAGGCATCTTTTTGTGTGATTTTATCCGGAATCTTAAAAGATAATATTTTAGGGTTTTGTATTTTTTTGATATTTTTAGGATTTTGCACTTTCTTAATGTTTTTGAGGTTTTATATTTCTTCGGAGACGGACCCTTGGCAGCACGAGTCTGTGTATATACAAGGTATTGCCTGCCAAGGGCTTATCTCACTTTTTATAGGTTTTTTTTTTTGGGGATACAGGTGCTAAACTTTAGGCCACTCCCTGCTTCCAGAGTTTGGGGCAAAGATGCCCAGTTGCGTACGTAAGGGGCCGCTCTTTTACCTGTTTGGATAGAGGGTGTTGACTAATATGCCTCATTGGAGTTAGCCTCCATCATGTTCACCCTCATTTCATCTGAGATGATATCCTCAAATGATAACTCAATTTTGTGGTGATTTACCATAGGGGGTGTTTGTTCAGGTACTGGCCGTCGTTCCTCAAAGAGGGACAACGCCGCCAAATCTATTTCTAGGCTGGGAAGGGAGATCTGAGGATTGGTGGGATGTATAGGGGCTATGGGTTTTTGTGGGGTCAAATGGGTTACTCCATTTTGATCGATCTTTACAACCCTAGTGCTGACAAAGGATTCCCTAATATGCGGCCTAGGGTGAGGTTTCTCTTCTATGTTGATTCCTTGAACTCTTGCAGTTGTCGCAACCCTGGCTTTCTCTTTGGCCTCTCGGACCTCTTCCTCTGTGGACTTGTACCCCAGCCCGAATCTTACTTTCTGTCCCTTAGCCACCACTGGCTCTCTTCTGCCTTGTAATCTGGGCCCGAGTCCTCGGCCTTTCTGGTAGCCCCACTTTTGGAGCATAGCTACCGCCGCTACCATACCGCCTCCTGTTTTAGGCATGATGCCCTCAATGGGCTCCGGGAGTTCGCTGACACCTCATATTCAAAACTGTGGAGGTCGACATCCTCAGCGATGTGCGATATGTCCAACACATTGGGTCTTTCGATGCTATTGGTGGCTTTTTCTTTCTCGTTGTGCCCCTCACCAATGATTGTAATAATTTTGTACCTAGACACAAACTTGAGTTTTTGGTGCAAAGTGGAAGGTATGGCTCCGACCTCGTGCAGCCACGGGCGCCCCAACAATAGATTAAATGAAGATTTGATATCCATGACTTAAAACAAGATGGAAAAGGTCATTGACCATATCAACAGCTCAAGATCAACTTCTCCCATTATTTTTCCCCTGGTATTATCAAACCCTCTTGCGCTGGTTCTGGTGAGCCTCAGCATGCATGGATCGACCCTGATCTTAGTGGCGGTTCTTAATGGGCATATGTTCAATGCGGACCCATTATCAATCAAGACCAGGGGAATGACCATATTTTTGGACTCAATTATTATATTCAAAGACTTTAAGTGGCTACACCCTTCCTCAAGTAAATCAGCATCTGAAAATGAGATGGCATTCAGAGCCATCACTTGCCCAATTATCTGCCCGACTTCATCTGGGCCAACTTGGAGTGATACATGCACATTTTTTAATGCCCCCATTAATACTTTAAAATAGAGTGGGGACGTCATCAACAGATCCTAGACGATTATATGGGCGGGCATTCTTCTCAGTTGAGTCTCTAGTATATGTTCCCGACTCATTTTTTTGAAGGGGTTCACAGCACTGTCTTTCTTCCCCTCTGGTTGGGCTTGCGCTGCCGCTGGCACTTTTAGCTACTTCGATATCCTCCCTGACTTGATAGCAAAATCTACTACCCCTTCTCTGTTGTTGTTGCTGGTATTGACATCTGTTTGCTCATATCTTAGCGGGACCTGATGAGGGTCATAGGTTGGTCCTGAGAGATGGAAAGGTATGGTTGCCGGTACTTGTATTGCGAGCTCAGGAGGTGTGGGCAACACCAAATTTATTTCGGTGGTAGTGGGTTGGGTGGAAAAATTGGGCCAAATAGGGGTGGTGAAACTTGAGGGTGGTGGTATTGGGGGAAGGAGGTAAAGGTAGGCCATTGATAGCTGGCAGGTGCTGGTGGGAGATGGGGGGTCTGATGAACCGTTAGGTAATTAACCGGGGTGGTGGAGTTTGCAGCCAAAACTTGGGGTGATGGGGTGGACGTGGACCACTGATAACCGATGGGTGCAGGTGTGGGATTGGGGGCCTGATGGCTTATTGGGTAATTGATGGGGGCAGTGGAGTTTGCCGGTAGTTGAACTGGGGGAAATGGGGCGAGCGCAGGCTATTGATAACTGGTGGGTGCGGGTGTAGGATTGGAGACCTGTTGGCCCATCGGGTAATTGATGGGGGTGGTGGTGTATGGTTGGTATGTATTGATATGTACATAATTGACGGGTGTGGTGGATGGAAAGTATGCCCTGAGATCCAAGGGTTCAATTTGTAGGGTCATATTGGGGAAATATTCTGACAAATTCAGGGGTTCAATTAGGCCAGTATTCTTCTCTTCAATGTTCCTTGATAATGGTGCTACATAATTCTCCCGATCACTGATATAATCGGATGGGTCAAATTCAAACTCCTCTCCATCTTCTATCATTCCGACGATGGGTCTGAGACCTGCTCCCCTGGTACGATGTGGGGGTAGTGGTACTTGGTGAATATTAGCATGCTGAGAAGGTGCAGGGGGAATTATTTTTCTGGCATTAATCAAATCTTGGATGGCATGCTTCATGGGGAAGCAACGATCAGTCGGGTGACCCGGTCCCTAATGAAAATTGCAGTGTGTATTTGGGTCATAGTTCTTGGGGATTGGATGGAGAGGAGGTTGCGGTTGACGAATAATGACTAATCCTTTTTCCACTAACAAAGGCAAAAGAACACTCAAAGATTGCCCCAGAGGCGTAAAAACTCGATCGTAGCCGGCTCTCCTCTGTTCCAGAGTCATTTACATTCCTTGCCCATTCCCCATTCTCTGCATCTGCTCAGGCCTAACTGGAGCTAGTGGGGCTACCTGAAATTGAAATGGGGTAGTATTGTTATTGGGCCTGGTATTGGCAATGTTCTGGACATCAGCCCCGGTTCTTTTATCGTTTCTTTACTCTGAAAACCTCCTAACTCCACTGGGTCCACTTGGCATGTTCTTACTTAGACGGCCCTCCCTGATGGCATCCTAACATCGGTTAGCATTTCTCACCAGATCAGCAAAGCCGGACTGCTACTGGTACACCAAGAAGTCCGAGATCACTGGCAAGGTATTCTTTGAGATCATCTCTATCTACTCATCGTATGATATTCTATTTCTAACCTGAGCTGCCAGTGCTCCCTAGCGTCCCAAGTAGTCATTGAAGGTCTCGTTCTGGTTCTGTTTTAAGCGGGCCAAGTCTGACTTTCGCGGCTCAATGTCTATGTTGTAGACATATTGTTCTTGAAATAGGTGCATCAGGTCCTTCCATGTTTTCATCATGGATGGTTCTAAAGACGTGAACCATCTCAAAGTCGGACCGGTCAGACTCTTCTGAAAGACTTTTATTAGCAGTCTCTCATCCCCCCCCGTATAGGCACATGTCCCCGCAATAGGACTTGAGGTGTGCAATAGGATTGCCCGTGCCATTGTACTTGTCGAATACTGACATTTTAAATTTGGGGGGTAGGGGGACCTCGGCAAACAGGCATAAATCCGTGAAGTCTGTGGCATGGATTTCAGCATCACCCATCTTCTGTAATTACTTCTAAATTTTATCCAACTATTCTTTCAATTGTTCCGACTCCTTGGACATGGCAGCCGTCTTCTCAATTATTAGCCTGAACTCACTTTGGGCTGCCAGGGGTGGGGTAATTACAGGTGGAGGATTGACATTGGTCACTGCCTCGGTATAGGCCCCACTGTTTCTGATCTAGTCCTCTTCATACTGCTGATCTACATAGGGTGCAGTAAGGACAAGATTTTCATATTGATGTTGCCCAGGTTGGTCAGGAATGACATGAGTGGGGGTGGGGTGAGCCCATTGGGGGTGAGGAAAGGTTTGTTGGGTGATGGGATAAATGGAGGTTTGGTTTTGGGGTGGGGCCTGATGGGGCCATTGGATATGGGGGAGGGTTTGGAGATGGCCTTGGGGTGTGGGGCCATGGGAAAATTGGGTCTGAGGTATGGCATGGGTTTGACCCGGTTGTGAAGGTTGGGGGTGAGTGAAATTTTGGGAGTATTGTGGAGGGTATGAGTATGGGGCTTGGGCCATGGGCCCAGGGTAGGTTTGGGCCACAAGGCCTTGATCAGGTTGGGTTTGGGTAAAGGGCATGGAATTTGGGGGATCTTGGCCTATTAGGCCTTGATGGGCATGGCCCATTGGGCTTTGGAGGGCTTGGGCCATGGGCCATTGGTGGGTATGGGCCTAGGCCAGATGGGACTGAGCTGTGGGCCCTTGGAGGGTTTGGGCTTGGGCCAAATGGGTTTGGGCCATGGGCCCTTGAGCAATGGGCCCTTGGGCAATGTGGGCTTGGCCCACTAGGTTTTGAGGGGTATGGGCCATGAGCCCTTGGAGGGTTTGGGCTTGGGCCAAATGGGTTTGGGGTATGTGGGCCTGGCCCACTAGGTTTTGAGGGGTATGGGCCGTGGGCTATTGGTGGGTTTGGACCATGGGCCCTTGATGGGTTTGGGCCAAGGGCCCTTGGGTAAGGGTTTGGGGAATGGGCCCTTGGGGTATGTGAGCTTGGCCTATTGGGTTTTGAGGGGTATGGGCCATGGGCCATTGGTGGGTTTGAGCCATAGGCCCTTGGGTATGGGTGATGGGGTGTTGGGCCATTGGGCCTTGGAGATCATGGGTGATGGGGTTGGGCCATTGGGCCTCGGAGATCATTGGTGGTGGGGTTTTGGGCCAATGGGCCTTGGAGATCATAGGTGGTGGGGTTTTGGGCCAATGGGCGTTGGTGAATGGTGGGATTTTAGGCCAATGGGCCTTGGGGTATGTGGGAGATGGGGGTTTGGATGGTGTGAATTATGGGGGGTTGATGGGGATCACAGGAGAGTGGAGCATGGAGATTGGCTAGGGTATGGGATGGGTCCATGGATGTGGGGTGTGGATGATGGGGGGTGTTTTGGGAAGCCTTCCATAAGGAGTAGGCTTGGAACATTTCCTCCATCATGGTGATGGAAGGAGGATCGGATGTGGGTGGTGGATTTAAGGGATAATTGGGTATAGATGGGGTGGATGTGGAGGGAAAATTGGGCATGGTAAGTGATGGGACATGGGATGGATTGAAGGAATGGGGTGAGGCATTGGCAAAGGGGGATGGGTTGGGAATGTTTAAGGGTGATGGAGGGTAAAGTATGGGTGTTTGGGAAAAATCGAGCATGACCCCAGTAAAAATGGGCATGACCCGGGGAGATGGGGGGATTTGTGGGGGGTTGGATAGGGAGGAATTGGTGTATGTGAATGTGGGTGGATCGGGCCTATAGGGGGAAGATGGGAAATGGGGCATGGATATAGATTGGGAGAATGGATTTTGTGTGGATGTGAAAAGGAAATGGATTGGACTTGGCATGGGTATGGTTTGGGCAAAAGATGGAGAATGGGGGGTTGGGCTTTGGATATTTTGGGGGGTATAAGTTGGGAAAATGGGGGGCCAAACGGGCCGGTAACGGTAATGGGGGGTTGGGTGAGGAGGATGGTGGAAAAAACTTCTCCCGAATGGAAGTGAGTTGGAGAATGTGGCGTGGATGAGTTGGGATCGGCATAAGGCGGGTCCACTACCCACGACATTCTTTGGGAACAGGTTGGGTAAGGGTGCCTTGGATAAGGCCCAAAAATCCTCCTCCTTCCCCTATGGGACGACAGAGGGCAAGATTATGCCATTGTGCTAGCACCACAAACTATTATATTTTTTGAGTTTTGATTTATATATATATTTTGAATTCTTTGAAAAAGTTTTGAAAAACAAAGGTTTCGAGGCCTTGGAATTCCCTTTTTGGGTGGCCCTCGTACCTTAATTCAGGACCCGCGGCGATGATTCCGACGCACTTCGGAAGAATCGAAGGAGAACCTTCGATCTATTGAAGGCATGAAAATCGAGGCAAATAACTCGATCCCCCGGAATGAGCCAAAAAGAAGTTGCCCTCTTTTGACCGGTGGGGGCATATTGGGTGTCGGAGATGGCGGGGTCTAAACAAGGCACTAAGCGCACTGATCGGGGGAATCGGGAGGTGGAGAAGGCCACAGATTCGAGCAGGTGTGCTGTTAAACAGACCTGGCGTAACTAATACATGCGCCCCGGTTGCAGGACACTATTTTTATACTAGCGCAACTAATAGTTGCGCCAAGGTAAAAACATGGATTTTAAAGCTAGCACAACTATTAGTTGCACCAATTATAAATTCCAGTTTTTTGCACTCGCACAACTAATACATGCGCCAGGCAAAAACTGATGCTCCAGAATGTATGACAACAGCCACCAACACCCGAAATGAGTCTCTTTTCTTGGTTTTTATGGAAGTTAGGCTTCCGGGAACTGAGCTATTTTTTGGTGATCGATTCTCTCCTCACCGCACCTAAAGGGTTTGAGTCCGGTATAACTCGCTAGCGCACTCCCCAAGGGTTTTAAGCTTCGAAATGGGAACCCACCCGATATACCTCTAGCGCAAGCGCTTTCTCAGATGCTAGGTGGGCTGAAAATTTTCTGGGTCATCACCACTAAGGGTTGTTGCCATACTAAGACCCCGGTGGTTGTATGTGTGCATAAACCCAACCATTTTAAAATCTATCCCGTAAAAAACAAATTGATTAAGCTCCCTAACTTGGTTTAAATTTAAATTTTTTTTTCAAAGCTTTTCTCATTTTTTTTGGAAGTTTTCTTTAATTCAAAGACCGGGGGTGATGATCCCGTGCCACCACTATAGGCCGGCGTCTACTGGTGGGATATGAGTGTGCAAGTAGGCCCGCCAATCGGCTAAGGCACTTTAAATGACGAAAAATTAAATGAATTAAAAGATAATGCTCAAGTAGGCCAGCCGATCGGCTAAGGCACCAAAAATGACGAAAATGTAAGGAAAAAATAAAGACAATACACAAGTCAGCCCACCGATCGACTAAGGCATGTAAATGATGGAAAAGTAGGGGTGAGTAAAACAAAAATAAAATAAAATAAATAAATAAAAAATAGCAAAATGGTTAGTAAAATAAAAATAAAAAGGCCAAATTTCAAGGAGAAGCTCTACAAGCTATCCCCAACAGAGTCGCCATCTGTGTAACCATGGGATTTGTGACCATCCCGTCGCGGCGATGCGCTCGCTTGCAAAAAATATAGTCACCACCCAGAGCTTTCGATGTCCCAAGAAATCTAGTTCATTTTTATGAGCATCGAAGTGCTAAAAATATGACTCTGATCTGGTCCACACCAAAGGCTCTTGGGTAGGGGCTTCGGTTATCGATCGGGAAGGTGTTACGCACCCGATAGACCTGCTTAAAGCAATCTCTACTAATGGCTAAAAATAAAATAAAGTAAAAGAAAAGAAAATAGCTTCCTCTTGCCCAAAAGGGCTTAGAATCCTATTTGTGCCCCTCCATCCCTACCGAAAAGTCGACGGCATAACGGCACAAATGGGAGGATGGAGGGAGCTAGAAAGAGATAGGAGAAGAAAGGGGAGAGTCGGGGCCCTCGGGCCCTTGTACCACCGTAGGAGAGCCTTGTGTGACTTGCTTTGATGAGCTCCTGAAGGCTTATATGGTGGAAAGAGTGGTTCTAACCTCTAAGGCTTGCTAGCTAGGAAGTAGAGAGGGAAGGTAAATTGGTAGCATATGCCTAAGCTAAGGGATCTAAGGTGAAAAATATCACTCAAAGGAGGTTTTGAAATTTTGGATTTTGTATGGGAAGTGTGCACCAAAGGGAGAAAGATCTTCTCACTTTAAGCTCTTTCTCTCTTAGACCAAAATTCTCAACCCTTAAACAAAGGGGTGGGGGGCTCTATTTATAGGAAAAGGGTGGGTTAGGAGGCTACTTAAGAGCTAAATGGGTTTAGCAATTAGGTAATCTCAAATCTAAGGATTCCTAGGGTTTTTGGAGCCTTGATATGTGTGGAAGGATCCTCCAATGGTGGATGATGGGGTGAGGCCTTAAGCCACTTGAGGGGTTGCAAATAGGTAGTGAATTTGTGCAACAGAACTAGCAAAACACACCCCAAAGGTCAAGGTGGTCAACAAATCAAACCCCAATCATGATTTTTTGGGCAAAATCCCAGGGTTACTGTTTATATGCCGGGCGCAACTAATAGTTGCACCAGACAAATGTACAGTAAAACAGTTTTAAACAATGCCTGGAAGTTGGCTCGCGAGGGTGGGGTCCACAATTAATACTGGCGCAACTATTAGTTGCGCCAGGCTTAAATCTTGGGAGAAGTGGCCTGGCGCAACTAATAGTTGTGCCAGGCAAAATTATCACTGGCGCAACTATTAGTTACGCCAAATCCCAAGGGGGGCCCACCTGATTTTACTCTTTTGTCCTCCGGGTTCAAACCGCCATATCTTTTGATGTATAAATCCGATTGGGGCAATTCTTGGACCGTTGGAAAGTTGATGCCCTCTACTTTTCAATGGTATGAGATTTGTTCATAGTAGACAGCCATAGCTAGTTCCAATACACCCCTCTTCATCCATAGCTTGATGGGGTTTGGTTTAGGGTTCGAAATGGGTTCTAAGGGTCGGGATTGGTTTTTAAAGGTTCGGGGTAGGTTCTTAAGGGTTTGGGGTGATTCCTAAGGGTTCTTGGGTGGTTCCTAGGGTTCCATACATGCCATCAAAAACCCAGAAGTGTGCCTCTCTCGAAAGGTGTTTTGATCGGGCCTTGGGTCAAATTTGGGTGTCTACACAAACGTAGTTTTACGGCCTCTTTATTGGTAGTCGATAATTGCAGCACTGTGCAAAGCTCTATGAAGTCCCTGAGACGCTAGTAGGGATCTTCTCGATCAAGCCCATGAAAGGTTGGTACAGATTGAAGTGTATGGAGCTTAATTTCATAATTTTGACCCGCAGGCACTTCTAGTATAACTATACAAGAGGGCTCAGTCAAAGCTACTAGGCTGAAATGTGCCTGGATTGATAAATCGTCTTCCATGGTAAAGGATTCTCTTGCGAAAATTCGGTTTGCTACCAAATTACACCGGAAAGTCCTCTCAATCTCTGTATCACACTCGAAGAAATCTAGACTTCGAGATCAGGTGTGATGCATACAAAAAGAAAAACTCTATTTTTGATATTTTTAACTTTATTTTATTTTTATTCTAGAAAGCAGGGAGAGAGAGCAAGTCTAAGCCTCTAACTTCTCTGATCAGGGGAAGTTGAAACTCTGATTCGTCACTCTGAATAGACTTGCAAAAGATTTTTGAAGTGATCAAAGAAAATTAAAAATATAAATAAATATAAAAAGAGAAAGATAAACACTTATTTTCTTAAATTACTATATTCAAATGTTATTCCTCGACAGCGGCGCCAAAAACTTTACAGCGACTTGTATGTGTCATCTTTAATTAAGTCTTAACATATTGCAAGTTCACAATGGAAATTATAGAACTAGGAAAGGATCGTTCCCACAGAGATAGGTTAAACTATATTCCTTTAATTTTTCTGAAAACTTATATTTATCTTTTAAGTTCGTAAATTTGTATGAATAAAAGAATTTGTATCTTAATCTAAATTTCCAAGAAATAAATCCTAATCCTCCTTCAGATTATGGTCGTCAATCACAATCTTCAGCTGTCGGATATTTATGAACTTAAATAGTACCGTTATACTAATCTGCAAACCTCAATCTGAGTCATCAATTCAAATTAAAATTCAAAGATGTTTATAAAGCATGAAATAAAAGAAAATAAAATCTAAACTAGAAAGCAATAAAAATTATATCTTTCACTCCTCAGCCGCAGTCATCAATTACTTCTGAGAAACTACAGATATCTACTCCAATCTTTAGCTCCCAATTACTATCGTCAATTTCTCTTGAGAAACCTTGGATATCTAATCTACAAAGCAATAAAAATCTACTCTAAATTGATCAGAAGAAAATTCAACCTCAGTCGTTAATTGATGCTAAGAATTTCTTCGACGATTATTCCTATATCGGGCTCTCTTATTTATAGATCATAAGGACTCGGTTTACAAGACTTCTAATTCTAATAAAAGAAATAAGTAAAAACAAAACTATCCTAATAATTTTATCTTTCCTTGCTTTCCATAGTTGATGCACTTCTGGATTGTTCAGTAGTAGAGATCTTCTGGAGTCTATCTTTATCAATCTTCTCATACCCGTGATCAGCCAAACTTCTAATTCTAGAGTTCTTCTAATTCTGTTCATGGCGGTAGAGATTTTCACGTGTTCAGCAATAGTGGGAAAACTTCTATTAGTACAATCGTAAATTACGATTGTCTCTTTTCTTCTCTTTTTCTAGAAAATCTCAAATTATGATTTTCTATTTTTCATTGCTTCCTCTCTGGACGATTCTCTAAATTATGTTCTTCTATATCACCTTTACTTTTGAACGTCTTCTTGAGAATCGTAAATTACGATTTCTCATTTCTCTCTTTAACTTAAGCACTCAATCGTAATACACGATTTCTTGTTTTTCAGCATATAGCGAATCATCTTCGTACTGCTCTTTTGAGTTCATTTTGACGAATATTAACATTATGGCTCTCTTTTACTAATTTTCTTTAATATCTGTACATCATTAACTTATTAGTAGCAAACTAAGTCCTAGCATCACTAAGTTAAGAGTGATAAATTGGAATATTATGTGACTAATCAACCACGGGTTAAAAGGGATGGGTTAAGAATTTTGAAGGTACTCTCGAGTTAAAAGATTTCCTCGATTGGGTTCTAACTGCCGTAATACACTTCTTCCTCAGGGGATTTTTACTACACATGCCCCACTTTTTCTTTCCTATTTTTTTCTTTTTAGATATCTTCTTTTTAAGCTTTTGCTTTTCTAATTTTTTTTCAGATTTTGATGATAACTTTTTTTCTCTTTTCTTTTTTCTTTTTTTTTTAGTATATACACTTTTTCTTTCTTCTTTTTTTGGGTGGGTTAATGAAGGAAATGCCATTGGCTTAAATTGGGTAGCAAAAAGGATATAAGCATTCAGGGACACTTTTTGGCTACTTAGCTTTGAAATGACAGCCTCTTTTAAGGGGCCCTTAAGCAGTCATATATCCATCTTGTCAATACTTACCATGCTGTGGGAGACTTAGGGGTAGAAACATCACAGTATCCAGTGTTGATGGGCTCAAAAAAATGTTCTCCGTCCATGATGGCGAGGCGAAGTGCGTATCCCTTGAGTACCTCTCAAATGATGTGAGGCCCTTCGCAGTTGAGCTTGAATTTCCCTCTCGGATCTGAGTTGAGAGAAGGGAAGATTTTCTTAAGGACTGTGTTCCCCAACTTTAAATCTCGAAGGCGAACACGTTTGTTATATGCCCGTGCAATGCTCCTCTGATAGATCTGGGTGTGACACAAGGCAAGGAGCCTTTTCTCATCAATCAGGTTTAGCTGTTCAAAACAGGATCTCTCTCTCTTTCGGCTTCCAGTAAATTGGACTCAATGAGGATACGGAGTGAAGGAACTTCAACTGGTAGCGCAACCTCAGTTTCATACACAAGAGAGAATGATGTTACCCTTGTAGCGGTATGGATTGACGTCTAGTAAGCCCATAGTGTGAAAGATAACTTTTCACTCCAATCTCGATAAGTGACGACCATCTTCTTAAGGATGCAGACAACTGTCTTATTGACAACTTAGATGACTCTGTTAGTTTGCGGCTGATATGGTGACGAGCGATGATGTTTAATCTTGTACTGCTCGCATAAGGCTTTGATGCATTTGTTTGCAAAATTGGTGCTGTTGTCTGTGATGATATCTTTGGGCATGTCAAATCGATAAACAATGTCGTTCTTAATAAACTTCTCGACATTAATAGCCATAATCTTTCTATAGGAAGTTGCCTCTACCCACTTTGTTAAGTACACGATGGCAATGAGAATGAACTGATGCCCATTGAAAGCTTTTGGATTGACCTTTCGGACGACTTCGAGGCTCCATGTGGCAAATGGCTAAGGAGTGGTCATGCTGTGTAGATCTATGGCAGGAGCATGTATCAGACTGGAGTGTTCTTGGCATTTGTAGCACTTTTATACGTGCTTGCAACAGTCGATTTCCATGGTGGTCCAGAAATACCCTTATCGTAGGATCTTTTTAGCGAGCATGTGCCCATTGATGTGGGCTTCCCATATCCTTTCGTTCATATCCTTCATGACGTTAGTTGCCTCTCTTTTAGTTAGGTATCTGAGCAGGATATTGTTATATGATCGCTTGTAGAGGCACTCATTGCAGATGACGTAATTTGTCGCTAAGCATTGGATGGTCCGCCTATCCGTCTTGGATGTACCTTCGAAAAATGCCCGAGTTTCGATGAAGTTCTTGATATCTGAGAATCAAGGTGGCTCATCATTTGTATCTGTGGACCCTTCGATCTGGAGGCAGAAGGTAGGCTCATTTCTTTGTTCGATCATGATGGGTTTCATCTCGACGCCATATGGAATTTCAACCATTGATGCCAATGTTGCTATTGCATCGACAAATCAGTTTCTCACTCGTGAGACGTAGAAGGTAATATCATCGAAGAACGCGATTAGATCTTCAAGGTGCTCATGGTACGAGATCAACTTCTCATCCTTTATTTTTTAGTCTCTGTTGGTTTGGCATATGATCAGCTGTGAGTCATAAAATACCCTGAGATGAGTTACGCTCAGGTCTGGAGCTGCTTGTAAGCCGCTATGCATGCTTCATATTCGGCCATGTTATTTGTGTAAGGGAAATTAAACTTGATGGAGAACTGCATGTGGGACCCTTTTAGCAAGATTAAAACTGTGCCAATTCCTTGACCTTCAGCGTTTGATGCCCCATCAAAGTGCATTACCCAGGAATCTTCTTCCTCTTCCGTGTCATCCTCTGTCATGAACAAGATGTCTTCATCAAGGTACTCAGTTTTCAAAGGTTCATAATTAGGTAAAGAATTTTCGGTAAGATGGTCAACCAGTGCTTGCCCCTTGATTGACTTCTGCGTGACATATGTGATGTCGAACTCTGATAAAAGAAGTTGCCAGTGTGTAGTTCGGCCAGTGAGAGCAAACTTTTCAAACATCCATTTAAGCCAGGAGGAGAACTGCCTGAGAGACCAAGTAGTGATGAAGCCTCTATGTAGCCCAAACGAGAGTCAGACATGCTTTCTTTAGATGAGAATATTGTGTCTCGTAATCAATGAATTTCTTACTCAGGTAGTAAATGACCTGCTCTTTTCTTCCAATTTCGTCGTGTTGCCCTAAGACACATCGCATTGATAATTCTATCGTGGAGAGGTACATTAAGAGTGGTCTCGTGGGTACTGGTGGTACCAAAATGGGAGGGTTGAGAAGATAACCCTTGATTTTATCACATGCTGCCTGACAATTGTCGTTCCACCTGACGGGCGAATCTTTCCTTAGTAGCTTGAAGATAGATGAGTAGATAGGAGTTAACTGTGCAATAAACCGACTAGTGTGCTATATTCTACCTAAGAAGCCTTTGACTTCTTTCTCGATAGATGGTGGTGGCATTTCAACAATAGCCTTTACTTTTATTGAATTGACCTCGATGCCCCTTCTGCTGACGATGAAGCCAAATATCTTTCCTGACATGACACCGAATGCACATTTTTAAGGGTTCAAATGTAACCTGTATTTTCTCAATCTTTCGAACAGCTTTTAGAGATTTATCAGATGTTCACCTCTCTCGGGTGACTTGGCGATCATGTCATCGACATATACCTTGATTTCTTGATACATCATGTCGTGGAATAGTGTTGTCATGGCCCTTTGATGTGTTGCCCTAACATTCTTCAATCCGAATGGCATGACTCGATAACAGAAAGTTCCCCATGGGGTAATGAATGCTATCTTATCTCAGTCTGCCTTGGTCATTTTGATTTGATTATACTCAGAGAATCTATCCATAAATGAGATAATCCCATTTTGAGCAGTATTATCGACCAAGATTTCGATGTGTGGCAAAGGGAAGTCATCTTTCGGGCTCACCTTGTTAAGATTTTTGAAGTCGATGCACATGCAATCCTTTCCATCTTTCTTTGGAACTGGGACGATGTTGGCCAACCACTACAGGTATTTAGAGACCATGAGAAAGTCGGCGTTGTACTGCTTGATGACTTCATCCTTTACTTTTAGCATTTATTCCGGCCTGAGTTGCCTCAATTTCTGCTTGACTGGCTTAACATCTGGATATAGTGATAGTTCATGTTCGACCAAATCAGTTTTCAAACCAGGCATATCCTCATATAACCATGCGAAGATGTCTTGGTATGACCGAAGGAAATTAATTATGCCTTTTCCTTCCTCGAGATAGTGACATTCCGATTTTAGTGATTCTAGGAACCTCATCGGTGCCCAGATTGACATCTTCATTCTCTTCCATGATCACGGTAGGGCCATGCTCAAATTCGGCATACTGTTCAAGGAGTTCATGGGGAAGCTCCTCGATTAAGTCCTCGCCATCCAAATCCGTGACTCCTACCTCTTCTTGTATTTCTACAGGAAAGAGGTCGACTTCACGTCGGGCAGGCTCTTCAAGTCCAAAGGCAAGGAAGCAACCTGACCTTAGCTGATCAAGATGTGTCAGCCCTATTCCCTCTAAAGCCCTTGCCTTAAAGCACTTTCAGAGTTCTAGCTAAGCCATTGGTAATGGGTATGCGGGCGGCCCCCAAAGCCAAATGTAGAACCAGCTCGGTGGATAAAAAAGAAGAGTAGCTTAACAGTCTAGGGCATTTGAACCATAGCTTTCAACAATTTGATACTCGAGCTTCAGTATAGATAGGAGGTGGACCAAAACTCCTTGACCCTGCACAAAAGTCGCAACAAAAGCTTGATTTGGGGCGTCAGCAATGTCGTCTGTTTCAAAAACAAAAGCCTTTAAGGCATCATTTTTCTTTGTTTTTTCAGGAATTTTAAAAGACGATAATTTTATAGTTTTTTGTATTTTTTCTATCTTCCTAGGATTTTTCTTTTCTTCGGAGATGGGCCCCTAGCAAAGCAGGTCTTTATACATGCATGGTGTTGTTTGCCAAGGGCTAACCTCAGTTTTTATAGGTTATTTTTTTTTGGAAACTTGGTCCTGTATTTTTGACCATTTGATGCTTCCAGAGTTAGGGGAATTGAAGCCCAATTCCTCACCTGAGGTGCTGCACCTTTACCTAGTCTTGTGGAGGTGGTTGATTGAGATGGCTTTCGAGGGTCATCCTCCATCATGCTTATCATTGGTTCGTTTGGGACCTGGTTCTTGAACCTTAACACGGGCTTAGGGTGGGTCATGACAGGTGGCTACATTGACGGGGTACCTCCTCTTCGAAGAGTGACAACGAGGCGAGGTCTATTTCAATCTCAGGGGGAATGATTCGAGAATTGGTTTGGTGGATGGATATCTATTTATATGGGGTCAACTGTGCTGCCCCATTTTGATCAATTTTAATGACCTCGACACTTACAAATGTGCTCCTAATATGTGGCCATGAACGAGGTTCATCTTCTAGGTCTATCCCCTTGGCTTTGGCAACTGATCAATCACATTATATACCAATTTATCACCCTTAACTTAGTGATGCTAGGACTTAGTTTTCTACTAATAAGTTAATGATGTATAGATATTAAGGAAAATTAGTAAAAGAGAGCCATAATGTTAATCTTTATCAAAATGAACTCAAATGAGCAAAAAAGGCGATTGAGCATAAAAAAGATGATTTGCTAAATGCTGAAAGACCAGAAATCGTATTTTACGATTGAGCACTGAAGCTAAAGAGAGAAATGATAAATTGTAATTTATGATTCTCCAGAAGACGTTCAAAAGTAAAGGCGATACAAAGAAGAAAATGATCAATCCTAATCCAGAGAATCGTCAACTAAGAGAAAGCTGTGTGAGAAATAGAAAATCATTATTGACGATTTTCTAAAGAAAACTATAATAGAATAAAGAAAATCATGATTTACAATTATACAGAAAAAAGCTTCTTGTTGTTGATACCAATGCTACTGATCACGTGAAGATGCCCACTGCCATGAATAGAATTAGAAGAACTCTTGACTTAGAAGTTTGGCTTATCACGAATCTGGAAGATTGATGAAGAAGAATCTTAAAGGGACTCTAGTACTGAAAATTCAAAAGTACATCAACTAAGGAAAGCAATGAAGAATAAAATTAGAATTAGACTTATATTAGGATATTTTTATTTTTAGTTATTTCTTTTCTTAGAATTAGAAGTCTTGCAAACTGACTCCTTATGATCTATAAATAAGAGAGCCCGCTGTAGGAATAAACCATCGAAGAAATTCTCAGCATCAATTGACGACTAAGGTTGGGTTTTCTTCTAATCAATTTAGAGTAGATTTTTATTGCTTTGTAGATTAGATATCCAAGGTTTCTCAAGAGCAATTGATGACTGTAATTGGGAGTTAAAGATTAGAGTAGATATTTGTAATTTCTTAGAAGCAATTGACGACTGCGATTGAGGCGTAAAAGATATAATTTTTATTGCTTTTTAGTTTAGATTTTTTATTATTTATTTTCTGCTTTGTAAACATCTTCAAATTATAATTTGAATTGATGACTCAGATTGAAGTTTGCAGATTAGTGTAACGATTTTTATTTTTCCATCTTCAATTTTATAGAATTTGATTGACGCCCAAGTTTTAGAATATTATTGATTAGATTATATCTATATTTAATGAAGCTAGTTTTTGATTGACGCCCAAATTCTAGAAGAGTGATATCTAGTGTAACAGTACTGTTTAAATTCATAAATATCCGATAGCTGAAGATTGTGATTGACAACCATAATCTAAAGAAGGAGGATTAGGATTTATTTTCTGCAATTTAGATTAAGAAATAATTCTTTATTCGTATTTCTCTAGTAGATTAGGATCTTAAAAGATAAGTATAAGTTTTCATAAAAATTAAATTAATATAGTTTAACCTATCTCTGTGGGAACGATCCTTTGCTAGTACTATAATTTCCATTGTGCACTTGCAATAGGTTAAGACTTAATTAGATGACACATACAAGCCGCTAACAAGTTTTTGGCGTCGTTGCCGGGGATAGCGTTTGAATATACTAATTTAAGAAAACAAGTATTTATCTTTCTCTTTTTATATTTCTTTATATTTTCAATTTTATTTTATCTCTTCTTAAATCTTTTGCAGGTTTATTCGAAGTGATGAATCAGAGTTTCAACTTCCCCAGATCAGAGAAGCTCGAGGCTTAGATTTTCTCTCTCTCCCTGCCTTCTAGAATAAAATTTAAATAAAGTTAAAAATATCAAAAATAGAGTTTTTCTTTTTATATGCATCACACCTGATCTCGAAGTCTAGATTTCTTCGAGCGTGATACAGAAATTGAGAGGACTTTTCGACGTAATTTGGCAGCAAATCGAATTTCTGCAAGAGAATCCTTTAACATGGTCGATGATTTATCAATTCAGGCACATTTCAGCCCAGTAGCTTTAACCAAGCCTTCTTATATAGTTATACCAGAGGTGCCTACGGGTCAAAATTATGAAATCAAGCTCCATACACTTCAATCTGTACCAATCTTTCATGGGCTTGATCGAGAAGATCCCTACTAGCATCTAAGGGACTTCATAGAGCTTTGCCCAATGTTGTAATTATCGATTGCCAATAAAGAGGCCGTAAAACAACGTTTATTCCCATTCTCTCTCAAGGATAGGGTGAAGGGATGGTTAATTTCATTACCTGCCAGAAGTATTACCACATGGGAGGAATTACAGTCTAAGTTTTTGGGCGAGTACTTCCCAATTGGTAAAGCTAACCAAATTCACCAAGTGATTCAAGACTTCAGGCAAAAGTCAAGAGAATTATTTCATTAGAGCTGGGCACGGATGAAGGATCTTTTATGGAAGTGTCCTCATCACGAGGTACCAAATTGGTCGATAGCGCAAAGTTTCTACCAAGGGTTGACTGAGACTAACCAGTCTACAGTCGATGTTGTGAGTGGAGGAGCCTTGATGGCTCAAATGGCCAGCAATCCTGAAACTTACGCTAGCCAATAACTCAAAAAGGAAGCATGCTCTGCTTAAATCTGATCCAGATATCACTCGCCACACCCCGCTCACGAGGGGTGGACTTTATGATATCAGCAATGATAAAGTAAAGAAGGAGGATGACATGAGTGCGAAAGTTTTGGCCCTCGAACAACAAATCGCAACATTAATGGCTACCAAACCTAGCACCCCGGATAAATCATTAGCAAGGCACTCTAATTGCCAGACTCAGACATATACTGAAAACCCAGCTATGTCATCCCACCAAGAGGTGGTGGAAAGTGAACAAATAATGGCTTTTCAGAGGGGAGACTATGGAAACTCATATAATCCAGCATGGAGGAACCACCCTTGATTTAATTATGGTTCCACAGGCGGAGAACAGCTAGCACCATCAATTGTCCAACCTCAATTTCCCCAAACTCAAGATTTCCACCAAAGACCTCAAATGCCCACTACACAGACCCAATTTGAACCACAAAGCAACGCACCTGATGCCACAGTTGTTCAAATCCTTCGAGATTTACAGTAACAGTCGCATCAGCACTCAAAAGACTTACATCAGCTTGCTCAATTCTCTTAAGTACTCAACTCATATACCCAGTCCATCACGTAGCTGGAAAGCCAGATAGGCCGACTAGCTTCTCAAGTGGTAAGTAGAGAGAGTGGCCAATTGCCTACGCAGCCAATTAATAATCCAAGAGGACAAGTGCTCCTGGGGGTGACATTAGCTCCTAAAAATCAAATATAGACACCTCGTGGATTGTCGAGCTACCAACTCATCTGTAGCACCAATTGTAAATTATGTAAATTATGTTTTTCTCTTTCTTTTTAGTTTAGGTATCATAGTAAGACCCAAATCGTTGAAAGACGATGAGTCGTAATATCCTACCTATTGTACATTATAGCGAACACTCGTATGGATGTATGATTGATCGTCATTAGGTCTATCAGTGAAGATTAGTGATTACGATTGATTCACTGATATGAAGGTTTGTACTAGAATCAATTGATGATTCTAGGTTAAAACCCAATTGACGATCGGTTCAGCAAGATGTCACTGAAAATAGGGCCTACATTTTTGAATAAGGATCTGTCGGCCCCATTTTCAACTTCTCTAGTTTTTCTCTCTTGCCTTCCCTCTCTTTTTCAAAAGGCACTTCATCCTAACTGTTCTCCTACCCAACCCAACCATTTTATTTTCAATACATCTCTCACTTCCCCTATTTTATTTTGGGAACCTTGCGTGCATTTCATTCTGCATTTACAAGTTAGGGTTTCAATCATCAAGAGGTAAGGTGATGATTTTAATGATATTAATGGAAGGGTTTCTGCCAGAAAATTTTTACTCAACACAAGGAATTCATATAATGCTTTCTTAATTCTTGTAGGAAGGGAAAAGAGAAATAGCATGACTAATGAGATGGGCAAAAGACAAAGGGAAGAGGAAGAGGAAGAAGAAGGTAATAGTTCTGATAATACTCCAATCATTAACTGTATTGCACGGTCTGCTGCCCTTAAGGCCAAATCAAAAGCAGCAGGCCCACCCAAGAAGAAACCCAAATCTTCCAGGATAGCTATCAAAGAAAAGCCTAAGGACACGAATGAGACAGAATCTGTGTCTGTCCCTAAAAAGGGGTTGAAGTTAGATAAAGGTAAAAAGCCAATGTTGTGACAGCCCAAATTTTGTCGCTCTGAAATCCGTGCCATCAGCACGACCCTCGAGGTCATGCACCTTATATCTATGCGGAACATCAATTAACAAGTAAAAGCCAACAATTCAAAATACCAAAGCTTTGAACTAACTAAGTCCCCGTGTTTCATCAAAGTCTAGCAACCAACAGACAGTTCCGGTCTCATGCCAATTCATGAGCAAAGGAACTGTCCCGAACCATTGGTGACAATCATATCACCCCCGATGGTTCGTCAAAAGGAAAGTATAGTATTTAATTACATTTAAAAGAAAGGACTTGACATGCCAAGCCACGAGGACTCTCTACTCACCACTTCTAAACGTAAAGAACTTCTAAAAGAATTCCTCAGGAGGAGGTTCTAACTCTCCTCCGTCCGCGAAATCCGAACCTTTTGGATCAAAGTCTCTCGAAGCCTGTGTTGCCGCGAGTGTTGCACCTGCGACGTATAGTCTAAGGGGTGAGCTACATCCTAGCTCAGTAGAGAAACGTAAAGAACATATAGATTAATTCTGACATATATGCTTTGCAGTAAAAGAAAAATACAGTTTATCTGCTGTTACTATCTGGAAGGACAATCGAAATAACTGAAGGGAAAGATGAATACAACTACTTACTTTGCATGGTTTTGTTCTTTCTCATCTTACTCGTTAAGTTGTGAATTCGGCCTAATAACTTAACTCTTTAACTTAAATAGTCCCCGAGCAATATAGCATCGAGCCCCGATGGAATACCCACCATCGTCGTCTAACTAGACAGTTATAAATTTTGTATTCCCTGGGAATACTGCCCCAAGCCCCTTTCTCCTAGGCGGCGGGGTCATCATTAAATCTACATCCACAGGATGTGCTCAGATATGGATTAACCGCGTGCAGTCACGGATATCCTGTCGAGTCAGTCGTGGGTATTCCGCCACGTCGGTGGGGTATTCTAAACAAACCTTAAATAACAAAAATATCAAGTGTGCTTTACATATAATTATTCACCGTGAATGTGCTAATTTTTAAGATATTAGGCCTTATCACCTTACTTTCCTTTCCCCACTGGTTCTCATCTGCGCCCCTGAGATGCTACTGATACATCGTATCATATAGGTATTCATCTTGTAGTTCTTGCGTCCCCTTGGGACCTCTGGCTTCATTTTCTGAAGTCTACACACGCACGCTCTATTTATGTGACGTGATGAGATACTTAGTTTAGCAATTAGATCTGTACTACACATATGCGAAATTGAACAATGTACATGTTTCGATAAGGTTCCCTACCTCAAGGCAAAACCCAGTGGTCCCTTCTCGTAGTGAAGACACGTACTGATCTCACGTCAATCTACATTTCATGCGAAAGGACATGCCTTAGAATGGTGATCAGTGGTCACTAGCACTCCTAGAGCGCATAGTTCACATGAGGTATATTTGTATACAAAAAGGAATTTAATTTTAGTTTTGGTACCTCGCTCGAGCGATTGCTTAGCCTCGCTCGAGCGACCTCTCTTTTCGCTCGGCGGTTGCGGCCTCGCTCGAGCGGCCTCTTATCCTCGCTCGAGCGGTTAAAGCGAGGTGCCTGAAGCCTAAAGTGATACCTCGCTCGAGCGAGCTTATTCCTTCTATATGGGTCTCGCTCGAGCGAGTCCAGAACGTACTATTCTCAGATATATATTCTGTCCTCGCACGAGCGAGACGTTTAGATCGCTCGAGCGAGGAGCGGAAACCTTCACTCCGTGATTCTTCAATAAATCTATCTTATTTCCTTAAATCTTAAATATAATTAATCGGCCATTGCCCAAAACATTGTAGGTTATCATTAAGACATACCTAAGCACTTCTCAAGCATTATCTCTTACCTAAATCGGTGGATCTCGTAATCGGCTCGATCTAACGTTCGAATCCCTGCTACTTCGAAGAGATCTCTACGTTTCTGGTCCGACCTTCTCTCCAGGTCTTCCACCGGTTTACACTCCAACAAGGCCTTAGCCTTTCTTCTCTACAAGACTATCTTTTCTCTTTCTCTATTTTCCTCCTCTCTATTTAGGTTTAAATTATGTTACGTAGGGGAGAGACTTCTCTCCACTTTCACTTATATAGTGAAAGGAAGGGAAAAAAATATAATATGTTACACACATATACACACCGTGTGTATATGTTGACCCAGGTTTCCTTGTGAGCCACACATACACGTGCGTGGCATATGGCTTGTACGGTTTTGAAAATCTGGGGTTGTTACAAACGTCCTCTGCCACACCAGCGGATAGACTCCCTACATCAATGAAACACCATATCATGGGAGCCAAAATTGCAGTAGACATTGAGTCTTTAGAAAAATTAGAAATGAGTGGAGAATCCATTAAATATTTTAAGGATGTCGAACTGAAATATTTCTAAGAGCGAGGAGTCACACCAGTCTATCCTAGATTGGTGAGGTTATTTTACAAAAATATGACCAAAAGCAACTAGGAACCATTCCCAATCCTCCCTACTAGTATCGATGGACTTCCGATCCATATTACAAAGGACATGGTTGCCAGGGTGATGCATGCCATGCCTCCTTGGAAATACCACAATTGTCCCAAGATTACCTAGAGGCTAACCTTTTGAGGATGCCATTGGATACCCTCCCTGATTTTTCCCAAATGACAATAGAATTATTAGAAAAACCTCCACGGGACAGGTCCTTTTTCCACGGGACAAGTCCTTTTTCCCAAGGAAAAAGCCTTACCGAGAACAGAGGAAGGCTTAATAATCACAGTCTATAGGAGAACTTTAGGTGCTGAAATTAAAAATAAACCCCACTCACTCCTCGCACCAAAAGTACCTCCTCTACACCACAAGTCCCACAAATCCATGAGGACAGAGAAGAGACTGTCATAGAGCAGCCAACAGAAATTGAAGCCCCAGAAGAAGCAGTTATGGAAGAAGGTGTGAGTACTTCTACTCTGCCTCAGGAGGGAGCCGAGATTAGCTCCCAGTATCAAAAAGAATAATCGAGTCAAGAGTTCCAACTACAATCCAAGCCAGTCTCTATGACCCTGCTTTGGACTCACCAGTAGGGCCTGCTATGCCCCACTCCACATAGGCAAACACACTACCACCTATTACTGAAGCAGACCCGGTGAGCCCAAATATAGAAAGGACAAAAGAAATTCCTTCCACCACAATTTATCAATATATAACTGGGATGGCTACTTCTAGCTATATCCCTATACCAATAGAACCTATTGCTCAGCCTACAATTACAGCCAATACAGACCAAGCTGTTGAAGTAGAACTAAGATGAGTTACCAAGAGGGGGATTTACATAATTATTAAATAGAGAAGAAGTACCCCATGTGGATCCTCTAGTCACCAACACATCAATCCTCGAGTTAGAAAGGAGATTGAAGGCAGTAGAGCAATGACAACTGACACATGAACCAACATTATTGCCATTCCAAGAGGTAGTGAACAAATTTAGGGGAGTAGAATAATGGTTAAATGAATTTGGCCCAAAATTAGCACTGCTACCGAATGTGGTAAAGAAATGGATGGAGGACTATCACAAACTGAAAAAGAGAGTCCTTGATACTACGCTGACGATTCAAGAGCGCGCAGAGATAATGGATGGCCTGAGAAGAAAAGCTGTGTAAGAACATCATGCGAGATGGGCAGCAGGCATAGAGAAAAGGATCATAAAGTTGAGATCACCCAACTACAAGCAGAGAATAGAAGACTGAGCGAGAATCAACAAGCTTGGGAACAAGAAAGAAAGGTGTATGAAGATAAAATGGCAGCTATACTTGAATAATTTGGAGGGCTAATGGTACCTTACGACGATGCAGGAACTGTAAGAGAAAAAGCCCTTAAAGACTACCAGCAAACACTCCATCAATAGTTGAGTGAAAAGGATCATCTACTAACCATAGCTGAAGGAAAAATACGGCAACTGCAAGAAGCTCAAGACTCCCTAAACTCAATCAATGCAGAACAATAGTAGATCATTGAGGCTATAACAAAGAGCAGCTTGGTCACCATAATAAAAGAACAGGATAAAGTAGAAAAGTTGAGAAGAGAGATACGACTTAAATCTGTTGTGATCAAGAAGCTGAATACGGATTTGAAAGAAAAGGCTGACAAAGAGTAGCAGTTTAAGGATGGAACTTCTTGCCAAAGGATTGATGAGAAGGAAAACACAAACGCGGCTGAACCGTCAGCACATGGGGATCTACCTTCAGATGAAGATCAAGATGGTTATTCTATTGCTGAGGTATCTGACTCGGAAGATGACCCTACTACTTCTATCTGTATACCATACCAGTCATCACCAAGTGAGTAAAACTATAACAGCACATCATAAACATCATAGGTATAATCTCAATAGATTTTTTTTCTAGGTTTATACTTTTCTTTAATTAGTTTTTAATATTTTTTCTTTCTTCTTGTTCATTGTAAATATTCAGTTAATATATAAAATTTTCTTTCTTTTTAACTAACTTTTATTTTTACTAACTGTGTAATTGTTCTAACACCACTAAAATTTTTGTTATTTTTGTCTCTGAGAAGTAGAATCATTGTGTTTTCCTCAAGTTTGGGAGAATATTCTTTACAAAAAAAAATTTCACAACCATAAGCAGTTAGAGATATCAATAATTTTTAGGTAAATAATTGTAACGTCCTAAACATTTTAAAACCTTGATCTGCATGCCTCAGTACGTGTGCCCGACGGTCCGCACGTCAGTGACGGTATCAATAGTTGATGTAATGTCTATAGATCAAATCCAACGAATGGGATTTGACATATGTAGGATAGGTTATGGGTTAGTGCACTCTCGTACACCCAACGTTGGTGCAGCTGCTTTATGCCTAAACCTAGGACTCAAGTATAAGAGAGGAATTAAATGCCTCATTTCGGATTACATTCAATGCCTTAGTTATTACTGATCATAGGGAGTTAAGAGGAGAGAGAGAGATTCGAGATTAAACGCTGATTGCATGCAAGAACAATCCGTTCTCCAAGCTTGTGGTGACGTAATTAGAGTGACGAATGAGCTGCTATTCTTTTGGTGAACCCGAGTCAAATCTAGAGGCTAGGATTAGAGATTCGGAGGAAATTGAGGTAGGAAAATTTGATCGAGATCTTGAAATTATGTCGTTAACTATTTTTACGTAAACTCAAATCACGGGAGCGTAAGAAATCGAGTTTAACTTGATGTAAAGGGGTAAAACCCTTAAATGGGTGATTTCTATTCATTTCGACCAATCGAAATTGAGTTTGATCAATCGAAATGGACTTAAATTGTGACAACTTTGAAGTATGAGGAAATTCGTTCGATCGAAGTCAAATTCGATCGAACGAAATGGGTTCAATCGATCGAATCTCACACTCGATCGATCGAAACATATATAAACAGGAACGTGGAGAAAACCCTCTGTGAGAATTCGATCGATTGAAATATGAATTTTTTGACCGATCGAAGATTCGTTCGATTGAAAGGTGTGATAGCTAAATTACTTTTGGAAGATTCGATCGATCGAAATACTTTCGATTGATCGAATTATAAGTTTTTGAACGATCGAAAGGGGATTCGTTCGATCGAAGTAGGTTTTATTTTTGGCTTCCATGAGAGCTCGACAAATCGAATTTAGCTCGATCGATTGAAACGTGATTTTGATCGATCGAAATTGGGATTTGATCGATCAAAATTCCCAGATTCAGAATTTTGGTAAGTTTTGACTGCGAGATTTTGAAGGGAGTTATCCTAACATGTTTTGCACTGTTCTAATGAGTGAACATTGGATCTTATATTTTAGGTGACTTGGTATGATATGTTGAGAGGGCTAACCCAAACGGCGGTGTAAGCTAGTGCAGGTTAAGATCTCGAGGTAAGGAACACTTGACACCATGTGCATTATTATGTTAACATGTGTGTTATGACATGATTGTTTCTTTGAATTGATTATATGTATGGTTACGAATAAAATTTGGAAGGACATGGGCATCCATACGCTCTCGATTCATGCATGAGTTGTGTAATCTTTCGAGATTCAATCTATTGTGTTGTACAAGTATCTTCACACTTCTTTCCGACCTTTGATCTAAATTATAATTATCACTTTACACAGAGATGAGCTATATGTATGCACTTCGATTTAAGGTTTTATGTGAATACCTGACCGGTACGGCGGCTAATCCGTACACCTTTGTGCTATTTGTTTTGTGACTCCTACTGCACGAGGGTAAATATGTTCGGCCAAGTGTCCAACTTTATGGGACCTTGGATATATATGAAAATGGTTCATATGAGCGACGATGGTGGGAATTCCATCGGGAGCTTGAGGCTATAGTTCCTCATTCTATTATTTTAAGCATACCACTTTAAGATTTTCCTTTCTTGTGTTGGGAGAAGATGTGGATCTATCTCTTTTGAAATTTTGAATAAGATTTGTACCTATGTTTCAAGCCATGATCATACACTGTGCATACATTCCGATTATTCTGTTTCATTATGTCATAAGATTTATGTTGCCATTACAATATGCATGCTATGAGTTTTTCTTTACTGAGCTTGGATGAAGCTCGACTATATGTCACAGGTTTAGATGAAGACGTTGACACCAAGATTTTTGATAGGGAGGTTTCTGAGCTAGCTTCGGGGGAGGACTTGGAGGAGATGCACCCTGAGAGCTGCTTTCTTCGTATTAGGCCAGAGTAGGTCCGGCTCTAGGATTCAAGATGTGTGGTTTAACGTTGGTTATAAAGGATGTAATTTTTTTAAATGATTGTACTTCTTTTTGGTGAACCATATTTCGGTAAGGTACGGCCCTTACCGGTGATTTTTGTCGATTCTTTTTCCATAAGGAATCATATGGAATTAGAACCGTCATTTTGAGCTTTTGAATGATAGTCCTAGTTCTCTTTTTTTGCTATGATGATTCATTGGACTTGGTTCTGCTTTATTTTCTGCTATGTAACTGTACGATACGTGCTTCGTTCGGGGGCTCGGCCTTGGTGCCAGCCCACTGACGGCGCAGACTTTGGGGTGTCGAAACTCGGGCTATCACAATAATTTTGTTTGTGTCCCCTATTTTTGTGCCAATGAGGGCATTGTCCAATTTAAGTTTGAGGGGATACACAATTTCTGTGTACAGTAGTATAGTAGTAAATCATTTAGTTTTAGTTAATTTTTTTCGTAGAAATTTTTTTTGAAATTTTTAAATTTTAGTTGATCATTACATAGGAATTATGATAGAAAAAAATTACAATTCTTGAAAACTTACGATTCATTATAGTAGAAATTCAATAATAAAAAAAAGAGCAGTTACAATTCATGCCTAGCTCGTTGAACACTATATTAGAATGATGTTTGAAATAATAGATTGATCTAAACTGCAAAAAATTTAGACTATAGTTTCAAAATTGCAAAGCTGTGAGCTTTTAAGCCAATTTTCCTCTTTTATTCAAAGAGACTGTTTCTTTTATTCAAGTCAAAAAGTTTCTTTGAAATTCTATAATGATATGAAATCTCATACTACTGAATTTAGAATCAAAATATTCTATAATAACCTGATTTTTTGTCTAGAAATATCAAAGCAATAAGGCATCTATGCTAGTAAATCGTAAAGATGATCAAAGGCCATCTTTTATTAAGCCAGAGCCAAAAAGTCAAAATTCTAGAATAAGTTTTATCCATTGAACCCATATTAGAAGCCCAACTGAATTTCTTTATACCAAAAAACTGATAAACCTTTAACCATATGTACTACCAAAAGCTTTCAACCTTTAACCCTTATATTTTCTAAGATTTTAGAATACAAAATAAGGGAAAAAGAGGGAGTGGAAGGAGTAAAAAGCAAAAACAGAAAAAGGGGCATGCTAAAAAAAGGGTACAGTTGAAGAAATCAAAAGAAAAATATGGGAAAAGAATGAAAAATTGTGAAGAATAATTTCTGAAAAAGAAGAACGATTTTCAAGTAAAAATCTTTAAAAGAGAAGAAAAATCTTAAAATAAGATTTTACAATTGAAGAAATCTTTCTTCGGCACTGGCACGATGTTGGCTAACCACTGCGGGCATTTGGACACCATGAGGAAACTGACATTGTACTACTTGACCTCATCCTTTACTTTCAATATCCATTTTGGTCAGAGACGCCTTAACTTTTGCTTGACAGGCTTTACGTCGGGATATAGCGGCAACTCATGCTCGACCAAATTGGTGTCCAAACCAGGCATATCCTCGTATGACCATACAAAGACGTCTTGGTATGACCAATAGAAATCAATTATGCCTTTTCTTTCCTTGGGAGACAGCGATATTTTGATCTTGGTGATTTTAAGATCTCCCTCAGTTCCCAGATTGACCTCCTCGAGCTCTTCAATGATTGGGGTAGGGCCATGCTCAAAATTGGTGTAATGCTCAAGGAGCTTATTGGGAAGCTCCTCAGTTGAGACCTCCTCATCTAGATCCGTGACTCCTACATCTCCTTGTATTTCAACAGGAAAGAGGTCGATTTCACATTGGATGGGTTTTTCTTTTAAGGCATAATTTTTCTTACTTTTTTCGAGAATTTTAAAAGACAATATTTTTGAATTTTGTATATTTTCTATTTTTTTAGGATTTATCTTTTCTTCAGAGATTGACCCTTGGTAAGGCGGATCTTTGCATGGTGTTGTTCTCCAAGGGCTAATCCCACTTTTTATAGGTTATTTTTTTTAGAAGTTGGTGCAGAACTTCAAGCTACCAAAAGCTTCCAGGGTTAGGGGCATTGAAGCCCAATTTCTTACCTGAGGTGTTGCACCCTTACTATGTACTATGGAGGAAGCTGATTGAGATGGCTTTTTAGGGCCAGTCTCCAGCATGTTTATCATTGGTTCATTCGGAACCTGGTCCTCAAATATTAACACAAGCTTGGGATGGTTTAGGACGGGTGATTAGGCTAGCAAGGGTACCTCTTCCTCGAAGAGCAATAGCGAGGCAAGGTCTATTTCTATTTCAGGGGGGATGATTCAGGGATTGGACTAGTGGATGGAGGCTTTTTTGTGTGGGGTCAGCTGAGTTGCCCCATTTTGGTCAATTTTTATGATCCCCACAGTCACAAAGGTGCTAAGGATGTGTGGCCGCGGACGGGGCTTATCTTCTCCCAGGTCTATTCCCCTTAATTTGGTTGTGGCAATAGTACGGGCCTTTTCTTTGGCTTCCTGGATTTCTTCTTCAGTGATCTATTGCCCGGCTCTCGCTCTGATTAGGTCTCTCCTACCTTGCAAGAGAGGACCTAACCCTTTCCGTTTCTTATAGCCCCATTTCTGGAGCATCGCTACTGCCACAATCATTCCTCCTACAATTTTTTTGGTAACCTATCCAAGGGATTCTGGTGCCACTACTGCTGACACATCATACTGAAAACTGTGAAGTTCTGTGTCCTCAGCAGTGTCTAATACATCCAGCATCTTGAGATTTTCGATGTTGTGGGCCATTTTCTCTCTTTCTTGTCGCTCTCTCCCAAGATGGATATAACTTTCTCTTCTGATATGAACTTGAGTTGTTGATGTATGGTGGAGGGCATTGCCCCGATTTCATGCAGCCATGAATGCCCTAGCAGCAGGTTGAAAGAGGACTTGATGTCCATGACTTGGAATGGGATTGAGAAGATCATTGGCCCAATGGTGAGCTTAAGATCTTCTTCTCCTATTACTTCCCTCCCCGTGTTATCGAACCCTTGGGCTCCTGTTCTGGCTGGTCAAAACATAGACCAATCGACCCATATCTTGGTTGTGATTCGCAGTGAGCATACATTCAATGTCGAACCATTGCCCAGTAATAAAAGTGGTATTTCTAAGTTCCCAATTTCGATCGTGATATTTAGGGATCTGGAATGGTTCCCTCCTTCTGCTGGAAGATCTGCGTCTGAGAACGAGACAACATCGGGAGTCAACACTTGCCTAATCATTTGCCCACTTCACCTGAGGAAACCTTTGTGATGTGGGTCGGAGTTCACCTCAACTGAGTTTCTAGCACCTACTCCCGGCTCATGCGTTCCATGGGATGTACCGCTGCAGGTTCCCTTCTCTCTTCTGGTTGGGCTGACACCAGTATCTCAGGCTGTTTGGAGATTATGCCTAACCAGGTTATAAACTCAACTATGCCTTCCCTATTGCTACCTGCATTGGCGTCCATTTGGTTGTAGTTGAGTGGGACCTGATGGGGATCATATGATGGTTCAGGGATTTGGAATGGGATGGATGGAGGAGCCAGATATGATTGAACTAGCAGGGCTGGTGTGGCGAAGCTGGGCCAGATTTGGTTGATTGGTGCTGGGAGTGGAGGCATTGGTGGTGATGCAGCGGAACTAGGCCAACTATAGGGGATCGGTGCTGGAGATGGAGGTGGATGGACTAATGATGGTGTGGTAAAATTGGGCCAAGTGTGGTTGAAGGGAATTGATTCCGAAGGTGGGGTAAAATTGGGCACTCTGTAATTAACGGGGGTTGGTGCCAGAAATGGATGGTACACTAGGGGTGAGGCCCAACTAAGTTGGACCTGATTAACGAGAGCAAGTGTGAGAAAATACAACCTCAGATCTAGCAGTGTTGCTTGGGGTATTGGACCTGGGAAATAATCAGCTAAATTCAAAGGCTCGACTACCTCGATGGTTTCATTTTCTTGGTTCCAGTACCCTTGCATTTCATAGCTTTCCCCTGTGTTGATGTATTTCGAGGGGTCGATCTCTTCCATCTCTTCCTGTAGCATGTTAATTGTGGCCCTCGAGCCCATTCCTCCCTGCAAGTGTGGCGACAAAGGCGCTTGTAGAATATTGGTGTGCTGATTGGCCTAGGAAGGTGCCGGAGGAATGAGCTTCCCTGCCTCAATGAGGTCTCTTATCACATGCTTCAGAGCAAAGCATCGATCTGTTGGGTGACCCGGCCCCTGATGGAAATTGCAATGCGTATTTGGATCATAGTTCCTTCGGAGAGGATTTGACAGAGGGCCTGGTGGAAATGGTGTGACCAACCCTTTTTCTAATAGTAGCGGCAATAGGACATTTAGGGATTGCCCCAATGGAGTGAATACTCGGTTCAATCGGGCCCTCCTCTGTTCGAGGATTTGTTGTAGCCATGGGACATTGCCCTACCGCTGTGCTGATTCTGCTTGTGTTGGGGCTTGCTGTGTTGCCCAAACTGAAAAGGTTCCATGATGGTACTGGGCTGCGTGGTTATTATAGATTGGACCTCTGCCCCTGCTCTTCTCTCGTTTCTCTACTCAGCAAATTTACTGCCCCACTAGCCTCACTGGTTGTATTTTTATTCAATCGCCACTCTCTCACGGCGTCCTTGCAGTGGTTGTCGTTTCTTACCAGGTCAGTGAAACTGGATTGCTGCTGGTATACCAAAAAGTCCAAGATGACTGGAAGAGTAGTTTTTAAAATCATTTCAATTTGTTCATCATCGGGTATATGGTTTCTCACTTGGGCTGCTAGGGTCCTCCACCTCCCGAGATATTCATTGAACTTTTCTTCGGGTTTCTACCGCAGACAGGCTAGATCAGACTTTCGCAGCTCAATGTTCATATTGTAGATATATTGCTCTTGGAATAGGTGGGTGAGGGATTTCTAAGTTTTTATTATAGACGGTTTAAGAGAAGTGAATGGGTAAATTGGGGATGGTTGATGGTATGGGATGGATTCCCATATTGGGTTGGTAATAATGGGTGTGGATGGGTATGGCTTATGCCAGGTTGGGGGATTGGATGAGAGGGGTTTGCCATTTGAGGGGGAATGGGGTTTTGTTGGGTGTAGATGTATGTGGGAAATTGAGGGAATGGAGGGTTTGAAAATGTCACCCTCGAGTTTGGGCCTAAATGGGCTTGGGATTGGGTATTGGGCCTTTGAGGCCCACTTGGATGGCCCCATGGTTGATGGGAGGGGCCTTGGGTGGTATGGACTATAGGTTGTTGATTGAGATTTTGGGGGAATGGGGTGTGAATATTTTGGAGGGTTTTTGATGGATTTGAAGGTATTTGGGATGAATGAGGAAGGCTTTGGGAGGCCTTCCAGGCAGTGTAAGCCCTAACCATGTCCTCCATCATGATTACGGGATCTGCTGTGGGGATGAATGAGAATGGACCTTCCGACTAGGGGGATGCATGGGGAAAAGTGAGCAAGACCTGGTTGGGTGTGGAGGGAAGAATGGGCATGACTTGTGTGGATGGGAGAAAATTGGGCACAGTTTGGGTGGATGGGGGGAAATTGGGCATGACCTGGGTGGATGGGGGAAAATTGGGTGTATTTAGATTGGATGTGGAGGGAAAATAGGGTGTATGTTGGGTGGATATGGAGAAATGGGGTGGATATTAGGTGGATGTGGAAAAAATGGGCATGTTTTGGGTTGATGTGAGAGAAAAATGGGGTGAATTTTGGGTTGTCATATGGGAAAATGGGGGGAATTTTGGGTTGAGGTGGAAGGAAAAATGGGTGCACCAAATGTTCCGGTGACATTGCATCGGGATTGGGTGGGAGGATCGGAGATGGATATCTCTTCCATGTGGGAATGTGATGGGGAATGTGGTGGGGATGAGTCCAGATCGGCATAAGCCAGATCGACCGCCCAAGATATGGTTTGGTGGCGGGTCGGGTGCAAATTTCTCGGGTAAGGACTGAAAACTTTTTTTCTTCGTCCTCTTCCCCTATGAGAGGATAGTGGGTTTGGCGATGCTGTTGTAACGGCACCACAAGCACTCTTTTTTGACTTTTGATGATCTTTTGATTTTTTTTGGTGATTTTGATTTTGATGATTTTTTTTATTTTGATGGTGATGATTTTTTGAATTTTGAGCAACTACAACAACAACAATTTGTTTTTTTTTCTTTCGCTTTCCTTCTTTTACGGTGCTTCTTGGGGCCTTTAGAACTCCCTTTACGGGTGGCATTGATATCCCCAAAACTTTCTATAGCGGGACCCGGATGCCCTTTTTAAGAGTTAAAGGAAAAAATCTCTTGATCTTTAAAGGCAAGAATTTCCACTTGGTGTCCCGATCTCTAGAAAAGAGTCAGTAAGAGGGTGACCTCTTTTGATTGGCGAGAGCGTTTTGGGTACCTTAAAATGTAGGAAGTGTCGGAAATATTAAAACCAATGCATGGGTGTTTGGGGAACTGTGAGAAGGGCACCATATTCTGGAAATCTGTATATCAGGCTATGCGTACATAATACGTACGCATGAGCAAATTTATGAACTTTTCAACTATGCATACATAGTATGTATGCATGAACAAATTTTTGGTTTTTTAACTATACGTACATAGTATGTACGCATGAACAAATTTTTGGATTTTTTTGCTATGCGTACACAATATGTATCCATAAATTGATATATACAAAATTCCCATACTGCAGATCCGAGTTGGGCTTTTATTTAGTTTTTCGGAAGCAATGCCTCTGGGAACTATTTTTCTTTGTTTTTATCGGGTCCCTCCTTTTCGCACCTTGGGATACAAGGCCGGTGTGATTCCACTAACGCGCTCTCCAAGGTGTTAAGGCTTTGTAAAGTTCGGTCACCACCCGATATACCTCCGGCATAAGCTCCTTCTCAGATACTGCATGGGGTGGTTCCTTTCGAGATCATAACCACTAGGGCTGCCACTCTACTTGGAACCTGGACAAATGTATCGTAACCTATTTTTCTCACCCCTTTGTAAAATCTACCCACGCAAAATGAAATTAAGTTCCCTCTTGGTTCAATTTTAAATTCCAATTTTAGGGTGTTTGCTTAAGTTTAAGAAAAGATGGAGCTTTCGCCGTCGTTCTCAATCGGGCTATATGAGTCCCACGCCACCACTACGGGTCAGCATCCACTGTTGGAATATATCAAGAAATAAGAAAATGACGGGCCAGTCAAGCGAGTAGGTAGAATATATAAATAGCATCAAGTAGGCCCGTCAAACGGCTAAGGCGGTAAATGACGGAAATAAAATCTAAGTTATCAAGTAGGCCGACCAAATGGCTTAGGAGGTAAATGACAGAATCGTAGGAGTAGGTAAAAAAATTACGGAATCATAGGGGTAAGTAAGCAAAGGGAATAAAAAGTTAGCAAAAAAAGGAAAAACACATGCAAATGGGACCAAAACTTCAAGTAGAAGCTCTATGCAAAATATCCCGAGCAGAGTCACCATCTATGCAACCGTTGACTTTTGCGTGTTCGTCGCGACGATGCGCTCACTAAAAAAATAAAGTTGCCACCCAGAGCTTTTGGTATCCCGAGATACCCAAAATCAATATTATAAGCTTCAAAATGTAAAATATGACTCCGATTTACCAGTCAACACCAAAGGTTCTTGGGTAGGGGCTTCAGTTATCAATTGGAAAGGTGTTAGGCACTCGATTGACCCGCTCGTAAGCGGTCTCTACTATGGCCAACTCTATGTTTAGATGTGTATATAATATATATATATATATATATATAAAGGAGAAAAATGAGCAACACTTCCCCTTGCCCGAAGGCACTCGGATCCTATTTGAGCCCCCTGCAATCACCAAAATTTCAGCGACGTAACGGCTCGAATTATAGGATAGAGAAAAAGTAAAGAAGGTAGAGGAATAAAGGGGAGATCCGGAGCTCTCGATCACTTGTAGCTCCATTTGTTGGATCCTTACGCAAGAGCGACACCAGTGAGCTTCCGAAAGCAAATGGGTTAGAGGAAGGGTTCTAACTTGCTATGGTTTGGAAGGATATGAGCTTGGGTATGATGATTGAACTAATGGTATGAGATGGGTTAGGATTCTAAAGTTTGGAAAATTCTAAGTTTTAGGTAAGTGAGGAGACAAATGGGTAGAGTTTCTTCTCTTGGAAATTTCAAAAGATCCCTTAAACAAGGGGAGGGTGGCTCTCTATTTATAGAGTTGAGGGAGTTGAGGGATTCTTAAGGGCTAATGGTTTAGTAATTAGGTAATCTCTAATCTATGGTTTTTAGGGTTTTGCTGGCTTGGAGAAGAGGGATTTGGGTTTTAATGGTAGATGATAGGGTGATGGGTTAAATGGCAAAAGGGTGAAAGGGTGAAACTGAAGGTTGGGATGGGTATGGGTATAAGGGTCCTAAATAAATACACCTCGATGCCTGGAATGGTCCACAAGTCAAACCCCAACTTTGAAATTTGTCATTTTTCACAAAAAAAAAGATTTAACGCTATGCATGCATAGTATGTACGGATAGCTTAGGAACAGTGATTTTTCATAAAATTGAGAAGTCTGGAGCCCAAATTGGGGCAATTTTGAAGCAAAAGTCAAAAATTGGCTATGCGTACATAGTATGTATGCATAGTCAAGTTCTACCTAAAAACTACCTATGCGTACATAGTATGTACACATAATCCCAAAAAAGTCTATGTGTACATACTATGTACGCATAGCCAATTTCTGCCAGAAATTGCTTATGCGTACATAGTATGTACGCATAGGCCATATTTGGCAGCAAAAGCCACAGGCTGCTTATGGGGGTTTAGGAAAGATCCAGTATGGTCTAGGTGTTGGTTCCTAAGGATTTGGGATGGTTCCTAAGGGTTCAGGATGATCCCTAAGGATTTGGGGAATGCTTTCTGTTAAGACCTGAAAAAGTACCACTTTTCACCCCTTAACTTAACCTTTGATTAGACCCATAGCCACCTAATAAGTCCTTGTTAAGTGTTTTGTGTAGGTAGTACCCAGTAGTAAAATAAGGCCAAGAATCCTGTTAAAAAAGCCTGTTTTGGCACCAGAAGTCCCTCAGAAGGATGAAGTCTAAATCCTGACCTGAAAATGAGCCTCGCGCAGTCCAACTGAGCTTCCCAAGACTCTACAACAACTTCTCGCGCAAATGATTGACTGAAGAGCTTCAGAAATATAAACTCACGCAGCTCTCGCGAAGCTCAAGAGTAGAACACCTCACGCAGTCTCACGCAGTTCAAAGCAGACTTCTCTCAACCTCACGTAGTTCGCTCAGAACGGCTGAGGAGGGAGAGCTTCAGAAGACTCCTCGCGCAGCTGTCGCGCAGTCGCCGCGGGATGCAATTATCAGAAGAGAACTCCTCGCGCAGTTCTCACGCCATTCAAGAAGAAAGCATCCTTGCGAAGGCAAAGCCACCCTCGCAAAGATCAGTTAAGACATGGAACCTCGCGTAGTTCAAAACTCATTAAAGCCTCACGAGGTAACTCACGAAGTCCAGTGAAGATAAGTGCTCGCGAAGTTCTCGCGCTATTCAAATCTATCCTCGCGAAGATCAACCTCGCGACCGCTTAAGCTACAACCCCGCGACATCTGAGGCTCTTATGTCTACTCAACCTCGCGACTGCCTGAAGAGCAAACCAAGCCAACCTCGCGAAGGCGGAAGCTTCAATTTCAAATCATCCTAGCAAAGAGCAAAAGCTACCACGCGACAAGTCTGGGAAACAATGACTACCTAGCAAAGCTCTGAACTTCAAACTTCCATCTCTTCAACAAAAGACTTTCTGGGAATTTCCAGCGATTAGGGCACGCACTCCCACGATCAAATCTCTGTACACGCGCCCCAAGGCATCGAAGGATCCCTATGCAGCCACGTGGCATCATTAAAATTAGGGTTTCCTAACCCTAATGCGCCGCCACACCACTGCTATAAATACCCACACTTAGATTAAGAGGAGGGAGACTTTCTTTTCTTTCTACATCCTGAAATAGCTAGGAACCCATCTTATTTCTGGGAGACTTGATCTGAGATCGTTTAATTTTCCTTTTTATAGTTGTAAGTAGTTTTTCTTCTTCTTTTTCCTTCTCTCCATAGTCCAGCACTTGCTGGCTATGTCTTTGTATATATTTTGAACTAGATTAATGGAAGTTTCGTAATAGGATCTGTACTTTGTGGGATTTGTGTTTGTGTGTGAGATGCTCTGTCCAAGGCTGCTGCCTTGTGATCCGCCATTGCTTTGGCTGTGTTTCAAAGCAATGGAGGACTGATTCTAAGGGCCACTCAGATCCAAGTGACCTGTGTGTCTGAGCTATCATGGTCCTATACAGCCTTAGCCCCACCACAGGACCCACTAGATCTGAAATCTCCATGGGAGCTCGAGCTGGTAGCCTTGTGACCATGGTGGTAGCAGCGATATTCTTATTTTGTCTTGGGCTCCATGAGGAAGATAGCCTCTGGGATAGTCTGTGACCATTTAAGTGGACAAATTAAAGCCTTAGGGTGATTCCAATCCACCGATCCAAGATGGATCCTTCTTCTTTACACCTGAGCTTATAGAAGCCTAGTGGGAGATTGTACAGAGGCAGACTCCCCTATATTTGTATAGATCCGCCATCAGATGTTGGATCTGATCTGGTTATAGAGATTGTAGGCTTGTGACTGGACCATTGTAGCCTCACTCAAGCAATAGACAGCTAGATCGAAGGTTGTACTCAATCACTTGCTGGTTCTATGTGTCTGGGCTATCATGGTCCTATACAACCTTAGCCCCACACATAGAGCTTTAGAGGTTGAGGTTCCCTATGGATTCTTGAGCTGGTAGCCTGGATGAAATAGTGCCTGCAATGATTAACTTGTTATGTTTTGACCCATCCCTGGATTGTGGTTCCCCTATGGGATAGTCTGTGACCATTTGAGTGGACAGGCTATAACCTTAAGGGTGGAATCATGCAGAGTGATGGGTTGGATCCTTTCTCCTCAGTGGTGATAATGTAGCCATTGGACAAGATTTCTATAACATCAGATCTGAATCTGAGTTACAAAACTCCTCTAATCTGGGCTCAATAACATACTTCTCACCCTTTTATATTTATTTTCCACACTCCATCCATCCTCTCAACCCTTTCTGTAGTTTGGACATTAAAATACTTAGAATAAGTAACCTTAAACTCCCCTCCTTTTAGGACTGCCAGATCTGTAGTCAGATCTGGAGGGACTACTAGAGATGGCTCCTTTGGAGCTGTAGATCACCTTTCCCTGTGGGACAAACTCTTACTTATCAAAACATGCTACAATGGACCCTGTATCTTGCAGGTCTAGGATTTCTTAGTTGTGTTGATTCCATCCCCTGTTTTACTCTTTCTTTGATTTTTAAATCACTTTCACCACCAACCAATAAAGTAAGCATACACTTAGAAATCCGCCAACACTTTCGGAAGCTCAAGAGTACGCTGCTCTCGAAGTATGTGTCGATCGTGCCTCGGGCCAAATTTGGGTGTCTACACACCTGAACTTTTGATTTTAAACAGAAAAGTCATTTTAACATCCACCTCAAGTGCTATATGCAATTGCAATCATGGATCAAAATTTCGGCCAAAATTTTTAAATTTCGGCCGAAATGTTTTAGTTTCGGGCATTCCCAAAACCAAAACCGAAATCCAAATTATCGGTAATTAATGTATGGGGGGAGGGGATATTTCGGATTTCGGTTTCAATTTCAGTCATGCTCGAAACCAAAATTCAACCCAAAATTTTGATCCTTGGCTGCAGTTGTAGGAGTTATGCAAGCATGGAATGACTATAAAGTTATAGTCATTATCAGTCCATGCTCCTCCCTTCCTAACAACCATCTAGCTTCGTCCAACAATCCATACATTCAATATTATACCTATCCATTCGAAGCAAACAAGTAAGCTATCCTAACATTTTGTATATCTGCTTCTAAGGTGATGAAGATGAAGGCTTAGTTGGAGAGTGGGGTTGCGTATGGCATAGCTCTCTGCTAGTCCCTTCCATGGCAGAGTTCACCTTCTTCAGTAGGTTCCTATCCTCTTTGCTAACATCCTGTTACCTGCTTTAGCAGGTACCCCTTTTCCTTGATAACTCCTTGCATAGCAAGATTTTATGCAGGATTTACCTGTTCTGCAATTCTACCATCCTCTCTACTCACTCCTTGTCAGAGCAAATTGCTCTAGTAGGGAGTTAGTAGAGAATAGGGAGGTTGCTGTTAGAGCAGGTAAACCCTCCTTTGCATTGAGTTAGAAAAGAGAATGGAAACCAACTAAAGTAGGTGAACTTTGTTGTGGCAGGGGCTAGCAGAGAGCTATGCGATACGCAACTTAGGTAACTTCAGAAGGGATGAAAAAGTCATAAAATAGCTGCTATTATAAAATAGATTCCATTCCTAACAAATTGGCCAAGAAAATTAACTATTTATAAGCATAAACTGATCACAAACTAGGTCAAACTATGAAATACACTTCTATTTTCGTTAGCCTAAACAAGAAAATAGCATTCCTAACATCACTACAAGCTAACCTCTTTGTAATGAAGCTCAACTTCTCCACATGTTCATTGTGATTGTTCTATTGTTACAATCAGCCTATGAGGGTTACAAAAGGAAGCAGTTGGTGGTTGTTGAATTGGTGGCGCTGTTTATGCCAACTGCTTCCTTTTGTGATTACAAAAGGAAGCAGTTGGTGGTGTTGAATTGGTGGCGCTATTTATGCCAACTGTGGGAGTTATGCTCCAAAAATAAATCAAAAATCACAACTGTTGTTGGCCTCAATTTAAGCCCAAACACATGTCATAAATAAACCGTATATTCAATTGTCAGCAATTTATACACACATGTCAAAAAAAAAAAACAAATATAGCAGGAATAATAGAACTTGCCTTTTGAAGCAGACCTTCATACATAAATAAGGTATGGTACAAGACCATATAAGGTAAGCTACGTATCTACCAAATTCGGAAAATTGTGTGTGGCATACTAGCATTCACCCTAAAAAATTTTGCATATCTGTCAAAGGGAAGATGAGAATCTAAAACCTTTGTTGAATTTGGTATGCCTCTCAAGGGCATTTATAGAGGATAGGGGAGATGACCTGTGGAGATCGAATAAAATCTCCCCATCTCAATACCACTTTAATGACTCTATGCAATTTCTAGGGATAGGTCCTCGCCAAATGCACCTATCCTCTCTTTTTTTTAGTAATCATCTGGCCATGTTTTACTTCAAACTCCTTCAATCCCTTGGACAAATGCAAGCATTAGCTAAGAACTGTGAGGCATCCGAAAACCCAGTGGATCAAGGGGCTAGGTGAACTGTGCAGCATGTGAAGATGGGAGCTATTGTAGTTGGGAAGAGGACATCTTCTTTCACTGTAGCTCCTGGTGTTGTCGGCTCCAGCTACAATGAAAGAAAGGGGGACATGTGCAATTAAAAACTCATTACTTGAGCATTGAAGAAGACCAAATGGTGGGCAGAAGAAATATGCTTTCACTGTTGCTCCAAGTGTTGTCAACTCGAGCTATGGTAGATGAAAGTAGGGCCTTTGCAGGTAAATACCCATGGTGTGTTGCAGAAGACGAAGTAGGATCTGTAATGATATTTGGAACTTGTAGTTGTTGGGACTGAAAAAGCAAATAATGCTTTGTTTGTATAGTTGGTACTTGTAGCCATTGGAACTGAAAAAGAAAAGAGCTTCAATCTAGTGTGCATATGTGGGAGTACTATAGTTCTCATTACTAAGAATCTTGGCTTTCCTGACCTTTTGCATCAGAAATAGACATGTCTCTTTCTCCAAGAAACAACCAAAAACCGGTCGACTGCACAGAAACTCTCGAACAACTGAAAGGGTAGGAAAGTATAGGAAACTAGTTACTTTTTGAGTGCAAACTCAGAATCTGCCTGATTCTGAACTTGCAAACGCGGCCTTAATCTACAATGGGTGTCCACCCATCATGTGTTGTAAAGTAGTCCATTTGTGTGATTGCATGGCGTCCACAGACTTCGAATGCATGGAAGTCTTTGCATATCCTGTAGTCATGCATCGTATGGACTGCTGTGTCCACTCATGTGGTGGACACTCATTGTAAACTAACTCTTTAAAAAAATCCCTATTTTTTTTTGGAAATTCTCAATTTATTAATTTTGAATGTAAGATGGAATTGCTGGTAATAATTTAGACTCCACATGGAGTACTTATGTGATTTTTTTTATAGCCGGTATCCGGCGTGCTAGAGCACCCGACAACTCTGTGTACTTGTAACACTTACATCACCTCTACCAGTCACTAGGGATAATCCCTATGAACATAGTAACCAAGCTTGCATTCGATGATTACTCAGTGGAGCGTAGGGGTGCAGATTTGGACCGAAAACCAAAATTCGACCAAAATTGAGAGGACTAAACCGGCCTAAACTGGACCGAAATGGTTCAAAATCGAAACTGAACCGACCCGATATGAATCGATTCGGTTTTGGTTTGAGTCCCCGAAAACCCAAAACAGCTTAGGTAGGGTGATAAAACCAAATAAAAAAAATCTTAAAAATTCAAAAAAATCGAAACACGGGAAAGCTGACCAAAAACTGGCCGGTTACCGACCAAGCTGGTAACTTATATATTCTAAGTTATAAGTAGTATATAACTTCTAGGGATTTTTGCATTTAGCCCTCAACGTTATTACGAAATTGCACTCAGCCCTTGTTATTCACTAAAAAGTACCACTTTTCACCTCTTAACCTGGCCTTTGCAACACCTTGTAGCTGACTAATAACTCTTGTTTAGCTTGTTCTGTAGTTAGTAATAACTTATGTAGCTTAACACAAAATCCATGCCTTTGGTGCCAAGAAGAGAGAATCCAAGCAAGAGATGACAGCTGAGCCAAAGACTGATGGAACACCATGGTGGTACACACCATGGTGACTAGTTTGCATGTCAAAGTGGACCCAAGAAGGCCAGCAGATGTGAGGAATCTGGATGTAAATGGAGAGAGCTACAATAGTAGCAAATGCAGTACATAAGAGGAGAATATGTGTTATCTCGCATAGTAGAAGTGCTGCCTCGCGCTATTGAAGTCCGTAGCAGAGTCATCTCATGCAGCTAATATATGCAGCGCATGAGAACTCGCGATGCAGTCGCGCACTTTAGCTGCAACCAACACTCAAAGGCCTCGCAAAGCTCTCATGGACTAAACCATTAGAAATCTAGCTCGCGAAGCTCTCGTGAGGAAATAATTTCATGTCAGCCACGTGCACTATCTTGCAAAGCTAATCTATACAAAGAATAATAACAAACTCGTGAGGTCCTCGCGTGGTTCAAGAGGAGAGAGAGCTCTAGAAATTCCCTCGCACAGTTCACGCACATTTAATAGCTCAACCCTCTACCGAGCGAGCTTTGTTATTCCTTCAACAAGAAGCCGAGTGAGATGTAAAGGCATCCACGTGACACCCTCGCGAGAGAAAATTCTGAAGCTCTTTGTTATTCCTTCAACAAGAAGCCGAGTGAGATGTAAAGGCATCCACGTGACACCCTCGCGAGAGAAAATTCTGAAGCTCTGTCGTGCGAGCAAGCCAAGCACTACAAATTCTTTTGCGCGAGTGCATGCAAAGCCAAAGCAGCTGCGCGACAATACAAAGTCCATCTGCATGAGTGAATGACTTGTCGAGACAAATTCTTACCTCGCGAGGACTCTGCAAGCCGCTCGAAGGAATTAATGAGCAGAAGTTACCTCACGAAGCACGAAGCAGCTATGCGAATGAACTAAAAAGTAAAAGGCAGCCCCGCAAAGCTCGGGCCTTCACTTCTCACTCTCCACTCAAGGACCTTTTGGGGATTTCCCCAAGTCTAAGGCACACATCCCAAGGCCCCGATCTCGAGCACACATCCCAAGGCATCCAAGGGTTGTAATAGTGCCACATCTTCCCTAAAAATTAGGGTTTACTCTTCTATTGGCTAAGGCATTAGGATTGAGTATTTAAGCTATACATTGTAACTTAGAATTTATCATCCCTCCTTCAACCTCTGTCAGCTTTGAGCTCGAGCAGGCTAGGGCTAGGGTTTGATCACTTTTATTTTTATTTTTTTCTTCTCTCTTAGCCCAGCACTTGCTGGTTATACCCTTTGTAAGCAATTACGTCTAGTTTTATTAGTTTCGTAATGGGTCTTGTAATCTTTGGGATTTTGTGAAGAGCTGTTGTGCACAAGGCTGCTGCCTTGAGAAACCTCATTGTGAGTATTTTTTATCAATAAAATTTGTACTTTAATTATTCATTCAATTTGTTATTTTTCTATTTGCCCATAGTTTTGTTCAGGCTAAGCATGTATTTAGGATTTGATCTGAATTTAAAGGCCCATGGAAGCTTGAGCTTGTAGCCCTGGGACCATGGTGGCAGCAGCACTTTACATGTTCCTTCTCAGACCTCTGTGGTGTGGATAACATCTGTGGATAACCTGTGACCATTTAAGTGGACAAAGTATAGCCCTAGGGTGATTCCAAGCCACAGATCTGAGAAGGATTCTTCTCCTCTGTACTTGAGCTTGTAGCCTTGTGAGAGGTTGTTGCAGGAATAGGCTCCCCTCTATTTTACTTGACCAATATCATATGTTAGATCTGACTTCTTTGTAGTGATTGTAGACTTCTGAGCTGAGTCATTGCAAGTCCTTTGAAGCACTGACCAATTGCATTTAAGTCCCAAATAGCCCTTGAACAACTGTGGTCTTCACTAGCTTTTCAAGAACTATTTGCCCCCATGGATGCTTGAGCTTGTAGCCTGGCATATATGGTGTCTGCAATAGTTTTACTGTTCTAATTTGATCCATTCGGTGGAGGGAATCTATTGGATAGTGTGTGACCATTTAAGTGGACATGTTATAGCCTTAAGATTAGTCTAATCCTTTGGATCAGATTGGTTTTCTGATTTAATTAATTTATGTGGTTTGATCCTCTCTATTAGATAGCCTGTGACCATTCAAGTGGACAGGTTATAGCCTTAAGAGATCAGGTCAAACCATAGGAGTTGAATTAGATACCTCTTCCTTGCAGATGTGCTTGTAGCCATTTGAGGGATTGCTGCAAAGACAGACCTGAATCTGAGTTACATAGTTGATGTAACTCTAGCTTAACTGCTTACTTCCCATCATTTTATCTTTATTTTAACACACACCATCACCACCTTTTTCATAACCCTTTCTTTAGGATAGGACTACACTTTATTTCTCTTCTTTTAGTATTAATTTGGGGTAGTTGTGACACCCAACTCCCTTTCTTTAGGATTATCAAATCTGTAGCCAGATCTAGAGGCCTACTATTATAGCCCATTTTGGATTCTAGATCAATTTCTCTGTGGGGCAAACTCTTACTTACTTAAAACTTGCTACAATAGCCCTGTATCTTGCAGGCTGAGTGTGTTTCAGATTTGCTGTTTTAACAAATTTTTATTCTTTCCCTTTTTTATTTATATTTCTTTCACTGTTTTCTCACCAATAACAAGACAACACTCTGGGACTCTCCAACAAGTTTTTGGCGCCACTGCCGAAGAAATTGATCTTTTTAGTAGACCTGAGCTGTATTATATTTTACTTTAGAAAATTCTTTGTAGTTGTGCCTTAAATAGAATAAAAAGTATTCCTTTAGAGTTCTTTACCTCTCAGATGTCATAGCTGAGAGGCAAAGAACTCTAAAGGAATACAATGCACCTAAGGATTACACATCTCCCTTTTACATACAATTTTCTTCAGTTGAGGGAAATTATAAAATCAAGTCCTCCACCATTAACATGCTGCCATCTTTTCATGGGCACAGTAAGGAAGATCCTTACAAGCACATTGACCAATTTTTGGTACTTTGCACCACTTTCAATATTGTTGGCTGGGACCTGAAACTACTAAACTTAGGCTTTTTCCTTCTTCCCTAAAGGACAAAGCCAGCACTTGGCTCTCTAAGCTCCCAGCCAATAGCATTAAGACATGGAGTGACCTTCAAAGCCAATTTCTAACTAAATTCTTTCCCATGAATAAAACTAGTCAAATGAGGACAAACATATTATCATTCACTCGATCCTCAACTAAAGAATTTTATGAGGCATGGGAGAGATTTTAAGAGATGTTAAAACAATGTCCCCACCATCAAATTCTACAGTGGCAACTTGTGCAAGTATTTTACCAAGGAACTAATCCCAAGAGTAGGGATATGGTGGATGCCTCATGTGGTGGTAGTTGCCTCCACAAGACAGCTGATGAGGCTTGGGAGTTGTTTGACATCATAGAAGAAAATTCCATGCAGTAGGAGTCACTGTCTCGTAATGACAGCCAGGCCCAGCTAAATTGGTGAAAGAGTCTACCCCTAGAGGTGGAATGTATGAAGTTAAGGTGCAAAGTTATTTGGAAAGGAAGGTGGACAATCTGAGTTTAAAGTTTGACAAATTGATGAATGTGATGTAGCCTAGGATGGTTACACAAGTGAAAGAAGGATGTCTGATATGCCAATTTCCCACACATTCACTTCAAGATTGTCCATTAGCCAATCAATTCCCTTATTTAGTTATGGAGCATGCAAATGCTACCCAAGCATATAGGCAGCAACCTGCTGGGTACACATGGAGAAACCATTCAAATTTGAGGTGGAGACAAGATACATACTCTCAGCCCCAGTAGTAGCAGTTGGCAGCTCCATACAGACCTCAGTACCAATTTAACCAAGGTTATCCATCAAGGCAGAATTTTCAGTTGCCTGCCCCACAACCCAATCAGTTAGTCTTGTTCCCCCCCCATAGCCCAGATCCTCTTCCTTTGAAAAGCAAATGCTATCATCTATGCAGAATTTAGGGAACTTGGTCCAAACTTTGACCTCTTATGGGCAAAGCATTAAAAACATAGAGGACCAGCTGGGTCAAATCTGTAATGCTTTGAACAGGATAGAGGACGGAAAACTGCCTAGTCAACCCTTATCCAATCCAAAAGGGCAATACATGATTGGAGAAGCATCCTCTACCCATGAGAAAGCTAATGCAATCACTACCCTAAGGAGTGATAGGGTGGTTGATAATTTGATGGGCAGAGCAGCTGAGGAGGCCATAGAGAATGAAAATAAAAGAACTGTGAGTGTTGAAGAACCAAAGAAGTCATCCCCTGTTGTGGATCAGCAAGGGCAAAATAAAGGGGCTAATGTTGAGCCCCAACAACAAACAATAAATGAAGAAGAAAGAAAAAAATAAAAATTTGACCATGATGTGGTTAGGCATGCAGCTGTGGCACCAGCAGTCCTACAGCTACCATTTCCTCATGCACTTGTTGGCCCATATCCTTGTGATAAGGGGAATGTTCAGATGGAGGAAATGACGAAGACCTTCAAGCATGTCAAGATTAATTTGCCCTTGCTTGATGTTATAAAATAGGTCCCTGCCTATGCTAAATTTTTAAAGGGCCTCTGCACATAGAAAAGAAAGGCAAGGGTGTAGTTGACTAAAAAGGTTTTTGCTATTAAGCATGTTGAGTCAGTTATGTCCATTGCCACACCAAAAAAATTACAGGATCCAGGGGTACCTACTATCCCCTACATAATTGAAAACCATACCATTGGCAGAGCCCTCTTGGACTTAGGGGCCAGTGTGAACCTGCTCCCATATTTTGTGTATGAGGAGCTGATTTGGGGGAGCTAAAAGCCACATCAGTTGTACTCCAACTGGCTGATAGGTCTCAGAGGAGACCTATGTGTGTGGTGGAGGATGTTTTGGTGGGGGTGGACAAGTTCTACTATCCTGCTGATTTCCTAGTTTTGGACATGGACCCTTGCAAAAGTAAAACCCCAATTCCTGTCATCCTTGGAAGGCCATTCTTGGCCACTGCAAATGTTTACATATAATGCAGGTCAGGGGTGATGGAGGTGACCTTTGGGAACATGAAGGCCCAATTAAATGTGTATAATGCTGCTAGGCAACCTCAAATGGACATTGAGGACTGTTGTGTAATAGATATATTAGATGATCTTGTAGAAGAAGAATTATCCAATCTACTGGATTGGGATAATGTTGCTGAAAATTTGGAAAGTATTTGGAGTATGGTTGGGGAGGAGGCCCAAACTCTCATGACAGAAGACAACACCAAAATAGAGTCTTTTGTGGGCCTAGTGCAGTATTCTAGCTGGAAACCTACATTGTTGTCCCTTCCTCAAACCACCAAGACACCATTGCAGCCTTCCATTAAAAGTCCCCCTGAGTTGAAGCTGAAATAGCTCCCAGACACATTAAAATATGCCTTCTTGGGGCAAAATTAAAAGCTTTCAGTGATTATCTCTTCCTCTCTCACTAGTGAGCGGGAAGAGGAATTATTGAGTGTTCTTAAGAAGCACACAAAAGTAATGGGGTGGACAATAGCTGATCTTGGAGGCATTGATGCCTCAGTTTGCATGCACAGAATTCACTTGGAAGAGGGTGTAGAACCCTCTAGGGATATACAGAGGAAGCTTAATCCTCACATGCAGGAGGTGGTCTTGAAAGAGATAGTAAAACTGTTGGATGCAGGGGTGATTTACCCTATTTCAGATTCTGAGTGGGTGTCACCCATCTAGGTGGTACCTAAAAAACAAGCATAACAGCTATTACTTTTAATTATGGGGAGTTGATGCCAGCTAGGGAGACAACTGGCTGGAGAGTATGCATTGATTACAGAAAGCTCAACTCCAAAACCAAAAAAGACCACTTCCCTCTCTCCTTCATTGACCAAATTTTAGGTAAGCTGGCTGGGAAAGAATTTTACAGCTTTCTTGATAGATACTCAGGCTATAACCAAATCCCTTTGTATCCTCAAGATTAAGAAAAACCTACTTTCACATGTCCCTTTGGCACCTTTGCTTACAGAAGGATGCCTTTTGGACTGTGCAATGCCCAGCCACATTTCAGAGGTGCATGTATGCAATTTTTTCTGATATGATTGATAAATTCCTGAAAATCTTCATAGATGATTTCTCAATTTATGTGGACAGCTTTAGCCAGTGCTTGATTCACCTTGACCTGGTTTTACAAAGATGTGAAGAGACCAATTTGGTCTTAAGCTGGGAGAAGAGCCACTTTATGGTAACACAAGGAATTATGTTAGGCCATGCTGTCTCTCATAGAGGAATAGAGGTTGACGAGGCTAAAGTGAACCTGATTTCACACCTACCCCCGCCCAGGACTGTCAAGCAAATCAGATCCTTCTTAGGACATGCAGGATTTTATAGGAGGTTCATTAAGGACTTCAGCAAAATTTCAAAGCCATTGTGCCACTTGCTATGTCAGGATGTGCCATTTGAATTTTTTTGCTGGGTGCCTTAAGGCCTTTGAGGTCTTAAAAAGTGCCTTACCACTGCTCATGTAATCCAGACCCCAGATTACTCACTCCCCTTTGAGCTGATGTGTGATGCATCAGACTTGGCCATAGGTGATGTCTTAAGACAGAGAAAAGATAAGTTGCCTGCAATGATTTATTATGCCAGTAAAACACGAGCTGAAGCTCAACTCAATTACACCACCACTGAGAAGGAGCTGCTTACTGTGGTGTTTGTTGTGGACAAGTTTAGACCCTACTTGCTTGGGTCTAAAATGGTTATTTTTACTGATCACTCAGCCCTAAAATACATGTTGGCCAAGAAGGATGCCAAATCAAGACTGATAAGATGGATCCTCCTATTGCAGGAGTTTGATCTTGAGATCAAGGATAAGAAAGGAGTTAAGAATATGGTGGCTGACCACCGCTCTAGAATTATTTTGGAAGAATGTGTAGCAGCACCTGTTAATGAATTGTTCCCTGATGAGCAGTTATTTGCTATGCAGTCTAGTGAACCCTGGTTTGCACGCATTGTCAATTTTCTTACTATTGGTAGGATTCCCCCTCACTAGTCCAAGATGGACAAGGACCTATTTTTCTCTCAGGTCAAATATTTTTTGTGGGAGGATCCATACCTATATAAGCATTGTGCAGATCAGATTATTAGGAGATGTGTGACTGAAAGTGAGCTCCACAACATTCTTTCTATGTGTCATGAGCAAGCCTGTGGAGGTCACTTTAGTTACAAAAAGATAGCTGTAAAAGTTTTACAATGTAGGTTTTATTGGCCCTCTTTGTTCAAAGATGCATACATACATTACAAAGCCTGTGAAAAATGTCAAAGGTTGGGAGGCATTTCCAAGAAAGATTCAATGCCCTTTCAACCCATCCTTGTGGTAGAACTTTTTGACATCTTGGGCATTGATTTTATGGGTCCCTTTCCCCCTTCTATGGGTTTCAATTTCATACTTGTGGCAGTGGACTATGTGTTCAAATGGGTAGAAGCCATTGCCACAAGGACAAATGACCACACAGTTGTCCTTAAATTTTTGAAGGACAATATCTTCTCCAGATTTGGTACCCCCAGAGCTATCATTGTGATGGGGGGAGTCATTTCTGTAATAGGCCTTTTGAGAACCTGCTAAAAAAGTATTCTGTTACACACAAAATTGCAACTCCCTACTACCCACAGACTATTGGGCAAGTTGAAATTTCCAATAGGGAGATCAAGCATATCTTAGAGAAGACTATGAGAACAGATAGAAAGGATTGGGCACAGAAATTGAATGATGCTTTATGGGCTTATAGGACTGCCTATAAGACCTCTATTGGCATGTCCCCATTTAAGCTGATTTATGGCAAGGCCTACCACCTACTAGTGGAATTAGAGCACAGAGCCTATTGGGCTATCAAAACACTGAATGTTGATCTAACTAGTGCTGATTCTCACAGAAAATTACAATTGTCAAAGCTTGATGAATTGAGAATGGAGGCCTATACAAATACTAGAATTTACAAGGAGAGATCAAAGGCATTCTTTGACAAGAAGCTAATGAGGAAGGACTTCAATGCTGGTACTAAGGTTAGGATTTTTAACTCCAAATTAAAATTCTTTTCAGAGAAGTTAAAATCTAGATGGGATGGACCTTACACTGTCATCCATGCCTCCCCATCTGGTACTATGGAGATCATTGATCCTATGTCTGGGAAGATCATGAAAGTGAATGGTCAAAGGCTTAAAATTTGTGTAGAAAATTCAGTGCAGCCTCCTCAGACCATTCACCTACATGAACCTCCCACTGATTAGAGATCCACAGCTTTGTAAAGTATGTACCATATTTGTTGAATGTGTGTTTTGTTTTGTTTAAAAAAATTTCATGTAGTGTTTTTATTGTGTGCTGATTTGCAAGTTTTGTCTATTTGTTTTGAGTTGTGTGTTGAAATGTGATGTGCATGTGTTGTCATCTGAATTTGATGTGCCTGGACCTAATGTTGATATGCATGTTCTATTTCTGGTTGAATGGTTGAGGTGCTATCATTGTAAATGTCATGAATCTGATACATTTGAAAATCTATAGCATCCTAAATTTTTTGCTGTGCATATGTTGGTGATGGGCTTACAATTATAATTATGAAATGGATTAAATTTGAGGAAAGTTGGTACAGATGCACGATGGATAGGTGCATGTAAGTATTGATGCACTGGCCAATGTGCAACACTAAGAGAAAGGGTAGATTGTGCTTTCTTGCGAGGCTCTATGGCCTCAATTCCACATTCTCGCGGAGTTCTTATAGGCAAGTTGTTCCTTGCGAGAGCCTCGTGAGGAAAAAAGACCTTTGAAGCCTACAAGGTTCAATTCCTCGCGAGGCTCTGATTCAACTCCGCGAAGTGCCCTCGCAAGTCTCTTCTGTATCTGGCAAAACATTTCTCGCGAGGTGGCATTCGTACTGCGCAAGAGCCTCGCGAGCTAACATTTTGAAGCCTGCAATGTTCAATTGCCTCGTGAGGCCCTGATACTCTAGTTGTACGTTCCTTGCGAAGTTTAACAACTAAGCTGCGTGAGGGATGCAAAACTGTTTCGCACGCTTTGGCCCAATTTGAGCTCCGTGAATGACCTCGCGAGACGCATAGAGCTTCTAAATCTATCCTTGTGAGGCATCTTTCTTCTTCGCAACAGCACTTCTCGTGAGATTGAATGTTTACTGCTCGAGAAAATATAGCCCCGCGACTACCTAGCAATAGCCACGCAAGGCACGAGATGACACTATTAAACCCTGTGATCTTTTCCATTTCCTCCATTCTCTCTCTTTGCCCTAACTTCCATTGCACAAGACCGAGCTTCTCTCTCACTTCTTTCTTCTCTACAACCTAATCCACTCCAACTTAGTAAATTTCCTCCTACAATTGTGTTCTGCATCACCTCCTGGTTACTTTGAATTCATTTTGGGGGGATTTGATCAATTGTGCCACGATTAAAGTGGAACCCTAGCTTTCAGTTGGTAAGATTTTTCACACTCTCATCTAGTTTGATTGGCTACTATTTTAAGTGTTAAATAGGGAGGACTTTGGGTGCAATTTAATTGGTGAAGTGTGCATTACACACTCTGGGAGTTTAAAGCCCTAATTTTTGAGGAAATTTTGTAGTCATGGCTACAGGTTCAAAATTCATTGACGCACTGGCTGCCATGCTAAACCCCTCACACACTGGCAGCCTTGTGGCCACTCAAAAATCTGTGAGGATTGCAGAGGCCTCCACAGTGGAGACCTCTGAGATGTCTCCTCCAACTGTTGAACCCCAAGTAAAGCAACCTAAGGAAAGGGATGCCCTAGTGACGAAAGCCAAGGGTGTGGCCTTTGATGCCCAAGCTCAAAAGAAGAAATCTACTCCCAAGAAAAGAGCCAGAGACCACCCACCTGCCCAAAGCCCTGAGAAAGCAAAGAAAAAGTAGAAAAAGGGCAAGGATGTGGCCCATGAGGTCCCTGAGGTTACCACTGAGGAGGAGGAAGATACTGAGTTCTTTAGAACCCCCTCTGAATTTGTGGCTTCAATTAAGCTTGAGGCAGAGACTATTTTTGACAAGGCTTTCTTTGAGAACTTACCAGAGACAGCTGCCTCTATTGAATACCTATCCAAGGCCACTCTGCTACCCCTTCTCAGGCCCCCACTGCAGCTAGTCTTCCCTAGACTAGTGTAGTTATTTTATCAAAATATAAGAGTGAAGACTGGGGATGATGGGAACCCAGCATTGCTGGTGCTGATAGACAAGTTTGAGATGCTATTCAATCAGGCTGTAATAGCTGAGATTCTTGGGTTACCAGCCAAGTACAGCCCAGAGTGTGGCTTGGGTCCCCCTTTGATAGCCACCATCCCAGAAATTGCCAAGGAGCTCACTGGAGGAATTACTACATCAGGGCTGTCCATTAGGAAGAGAGATCTGCACCCTAACCTGAGATTTATGGATGGAGTGCTGAGGAAAAATTTATATTGCTTTGGGCATTAGCAGGAGAGGAGATCTCCCATTACAGATGCCCTCTACTCCTTCCACATGAACCATTACTTTAATGCTGTAAAGCTAATTTTTGATGGGATGATGGATATAAATGAGAAGGTGACGAAGGAGCAGAAGCCCCATTCATTGCCCTGCTGCAAGCTCATTATAGCCTTGTTGAAGTTAGCGGGTTACTAATTTCAGATGAATGAGGAGACCACTCCCTTGAACCCCAGCAAAATAGGTAAGAAACAGTGGGGGATTAGTGGAACTCTCGTTGAAAAGAAGAAGGAGCTGCTAGCCAAACCAGCTTCCACAATTCAAGAAGCATTCACGCTTCTTTTTCATTGCTAGCCTGCGACTCTCAGAACTCAAGTGTGCCCACTAGTACCTCATCATCCATACCTACTTCCATTCCCATACCATCTCCTACCTCAACCCCAGCCTCACAACCCCCCATAGTTCCTTCACCACTACCACAGCCAATTTTACCCACCACCTCAGCCATCACTATATCTCCTACATCCACCATACATATTGAGACCATTCCGTTATCCTTACTCATATCTGTACCCTTAACTACCTACCCAGCTCATCCTAGCCCACCTGTGAACACTACATATAGGAAAATAAAAAAATCCAAAGCCCACATAGAGCCCCAACCCACCTACATTTCCCAGACTATCCCTACCCCAGAAGCCATAGCCACACCAGACCCTCACAGCTCTCCAACTACTTCATATCAGCCCACTACACCCTTTGAACCTGACACCTTAGAACCCTTAGGCCATTCCATTCCTTTTTCCACTTCCCATGACCCCTTTGCATCTGAGGGGTACTCAGCTATGATTTCCTCTATCATAGGGGAAATCAATTATGAGTTCACCCCTCTCCCAGACTCACCTCCCCCTCCCCATTTTTCCCCTCTTTCGGATTCCCCACAGCCAACAAGCTTTCACCATGCACCCACCTCCATATTTCAACCAATTCCACCCATCCACCCACCACACCCATCACCCCTGGACCCCTACCCTAAATCCTCAACCTATTACTCTCCCTTCAATCCCAAGTATTGGCCAACACCCAAACCCAATCAACCATAGAAGCCACCCTCCAAGCCATGAACTCCACTCTCCAAAACCAGGCCTCCATTCCTAATAGTCTAGTAGCCATCCACTCAACCTTATCCAACTTAACCCAACCATCACAACAGCCACCTATCCCTTCACCCACCCACTTACCTACTCCAACCCCTCCTCCCCGACCCTTAACCTTGGTTGTAACCACACCTGCTGTTATACCCATCAAACTTATCCCAAAAATACCTCCTACTACCTTTACCAATGCCTACACACAAATAGACCTTGAACCTATGCCACAACCCTAAACCTGAAATCCCACCTGCAGTAGCAACATCTAATGCTATCACAGATGTGGAAAACTTAATATCCACCTCCACAATTCCCACCCAAACTGACCCTGAGGTGACAGTCCTCACAATACCCTCCACTCCCACCCCACCCATCCCTGCTCCATTGCTGGCTGACCCTTCTTCCAGTACTGAGCAGGCCATACTACCTGCCTCTTCTTTTTCCATACCTCCATACTTCACCCTCCTACATGTCATCCAAAATAATCCTTACCTTAAAAAGGATGTCATTAAAGGCATGGCATACCTCATAACCTCCATTAGGATGCCTTACGAAGTAAAGATACATCAAATGGAGCTGGATTCCAAAGTTCAAATGCTGAGAATATCAAAGGGCTAGTAACAAATGTTGAGGCTATTTGAAGCTCAATAGCATACTACAGCAACAGAAAAAATGAGAGCAGATGGACTCGAGAAAAGATTTGTTGCCTCCAAAGAGATCATTAAGGCCACCAGGGAGTTATATGAAAGTAGAGTTCAACTTACTTAAAAGAAGGCAGAAATACTCGAAAGGAGAGTTGCTGAAATGGCTGCCAGAGTGCCTACACAAGCAACAGAGACTACCCCTCTTGCCACTGCCCCTCCAGCCAATTCACCACCTAAGAGAGAAAAAGGAAAAGGAGTCCAAATCAAGGTTGAAGCAACAGAAGATTGAGATAATTAGATTTGTACATGTAGTTAGTTAGGATATTTTGTAAAATCATTTTACAGTTATTTTCCCTTGTATTGTACATATTTCTGTGTTATAAATGGAAATTTCTCTTTGGTAGTTTTGTGTGATGTTTGTTTGGTCTCCTTCTTTTCTACTATATGTTTGTTTGCTTGTTTGTTTGAATGGTTTGTGTGTTTTTTGTTTATTATTCTTACTTGCTTTGTTATATGTACTTTAATTTTTCTAAAATACTCTACTGCACTAGCACTCTATCTTTGAATCAGTGAGGACACTGCTCCTCATAGGTTTAGGGGTGTGGCAAGGTTTGCCAATGAGGTGGTTAACCTAAGTGCAACAGAACCAAAAAAGTAAGATAGGAATAGAGCCAAGTTCACCTAAAAAACTTTGAAAATGAGAAAATGTAAAAAATTTGTAGACCTTTAGGCATTAAACACTTTTAAATTTTAACATTTTTATGAGGTGAATACCAAGAAAACTCACTTGTGTCAGTACTTAGTGAACCATTAAAGAGAGAAAAAGGTAAGGACATGCCTAAGAGTTTAATGGAAGACCATACCTAGTGAGATTTGGGCCTATATATTTTTTTTGAGGAGTGTCTTAGGCAATTCTTTTTGCTCTAAGAATTGGCTGAGTCAATGTCCTCACTAGAAGTTAGGCATCTCCAAGTTGAAACAACTGACAGTACCCATGACATTTAGGAAAGGATCAAGGCCTTCTCTTGGAAAGCTTGAGCCTTAAAATACCAAACCCAGTAAAATGCCCTTGTGCATATACCTTTTGAGCCTTAATTTCTACTTTTCTTCAAAATACACCTGAGTACTTGCACCTAAACCTATGGACCTGATTCAAACCTACCCCCACTTTGAGAATTCAGAAGATAAAGGAAAAGGAGTTGAAGTTAGACAAGCTAAGGTTAACATTTGGTGAATGGAGGAGAAACATGAAAGGAAGACAATAGTGTAGCAGCCGGGAAGAGGGTGGCATTTCAGAATAATACAAATAAAAAGAAAAGAAAAATGTATCAAAGGAAAAAACAGAAAAACTAAATAAAAGGGATAAAGAGGAGTCAAGAGGGAATTTCATTGAAAAAAATAAAAATAAGAGGAAAAACTGGCCACTTCAAGTCTGAAAAGTGTCAAAGAAGATGAAATGTGTTGAACTGAAGAAGGTAAAGTCATGAATCACCTCCTTCACCTGCTGATTTCTCAATTTTGCATCCTTTCCACTCTTCCATTCTTTATAACTTACACTCATAAGCCACATTACAACCCAATCTAAGACCTTGTGATCCTAAGTTGAATGAGTTGTTATGTGGAGATGAGGAGTTGTTCAATCTATGGTGAGAAATGATCAATGATGCCAGAATTTAGGAGCTTTGCCTATGCTCATGCTTGCAAACCCATTTGGGAACTGTAACTGCTCTTGAGCTTGTGAAAAAATGAAAACCCTCAAAGTTCTTTATGAGAGACTGTCCTGGTAAGCATTGGGTCTGATATTGAATATATTGGGCATTGCCTAAACCTAATTTTTGAATTAATAGTGAGCTCAGTACTGACATAAACTTGTTGTTTCTCTTATAGTAAGCTGATTGGAAAAAGTATGCATACATGTAAGAATTTTAATGAGTTAATGGTCTGTGCATACCATTTGTTTAAATTCCTCACATTTTGAATCAAAGGTGAATTGGTGCTCTGTGTATTGACAGCTGACTATTCAGAAGTTTATGGGTACCTTCAATGAAAACCCTCAGGAGACTTCACTCCTCCACTAGGGATCACCTAGGGGTTTAAAAGGCCTGATGCATAAGCTAAATGCATCTGTGCTCCCTACAAAAGATCATGATTCATTAGGTTGGGCCTGACTCCTGGTGGCATTTACATTCTTAGAATAGTTGTTTTAATCTTTCCTTTGCTCGGGGACTAGCAAAGATTAAGTTTGGGGGTGTGTTATTCACTAAAAAGTACCACTTTTCACTTCTTAATCTGGCCTTTGCTACACCTTGTAGCTGACAAGTAACTCTTGTTTAGCTTGTTTTGTAGTTAGTAATAATTTATACAGCTTAATAAAAAATCCATGCCTTTAGTGCCAAGAAGAGAGAGAATCCAAGCAAGAGATGACAGCTGAGCCAAAGACTGATGGAATACCATAGTGGTACACACCATGGTGACTAGGTTGCATGTCAAAGTGGACCCAAGAAGGCTAACAGATGTGAGGAATCTAGATGTAAGTGGAGAGAGCTGCAACAACAGCAGTTGCAGTACATAAGACGAGAATATGTGTTATCCCGCACAGTAGAAGTGCTGCCTCGCACTGTTGAAGTCCGCAGCAGAATCATCTCACACAACTAATATATGCAGCACAAGAGAACTCGCGATGTAGTCGCACACTTCAGCTGTAACCAACACTCAAAGGCCTCACGAAGCTATCGCGCACTAAGCCTTCAAAAGTCTAGCTCGCGAAGCTCTCGTGAGGAACAAATTTCATGTCAGCCACGCACACTATCTCGCAAAGCTAATCTACACAAAGAACAATAACAAACTTGCGAAGTCCTCGCATGGTTCAAGAGGAAAGAGAGCTCCAAAAATGTCCTTACGCAGTTCTCGTGCATTTAATAGCTCAACCCTCTACCGAACGAGCTTTGTTATTCCTTCAATAAGAAGTCGAGCGAGATGTAAAGGCATACATGCGACACCCTCACGAGAGAAAATTCTGAAGCTCTACCATGCGAGCAAGCCAAGCACTGCAAATTCTTCTGCGTGAGTGCATGTAAAGCCAAAGCAGCTGTGTGACAATACAAAGTCCATCTGTGCGAGTGAACGACTTGCCAAGATAAATTCTTACCTCGCGAGGACTCTGCAAGCCGCACGAAGGAATTAATGAGCTGAAGTTACCTCGCAGAGCACGAAGTAGCTATGCAATGAACTAAAAAGCAAAAGGCAGCCCCGCAAAGCTCGGGCTCTCCACTTCTCACTCTCCACTCAAGGACCTTTTGAGAATTTCCCTAGGTCCAAGACACACATCCCGAAGCCCCTATCTCGAGGAACACATCCCAAGGCATCCAAGGGTTGTAACAGTGCCACATCTATCCTAAAAATTAGGGTTTACTCTTCTGTTGGCTAAGGCATTAGGACTGAGTATTTAAGTTGTACATTGTAACTTAGAATTTATCATCCCTCCTTTAACCTCTGTCAGCTTTGAGCTCGAGCAGGCTAGGGTTAAGGTTTGATCACCTCTTTTCCATTTTTTTCTTCTCTCTTAGCCCAGCACTTGCTGGCTATACCCTCTATAAGCAATTAGGTCTAGTTTTATTAGTTTTATAATGAGTCTTGTAATCTTTGAGATTTTGTGAAGAGCTATTATGCACAAGGCTGTTTCCTTGAGAAATCTCATTGTGAGCATTTTTTAATAATGAAATTTGTACTTTAATTATTCATTCAATCTATTATTTTTCTATTTGCCCATAGTTTTGTTCAGGCTAAGCATGCATTTAGGATTTGAGCTGAAATGAAAGGCCCATGAAAACTTGAGCTTGTAGCCCTGGGACCATAGGGGCAGCAGCAATTTACATGTTCCTTCTCATACCTCTGTGGTGTGGATAACCTCTGTGGATAACCTATGACCATTTAAGTGGACAGACTATAGCCCTAGGATGATTGCAAGCCACAGATCTGAGAAAGATTCTTCTCCTCTGCACTTGAGCTTGTAGCCTTTTGAGAGGTTGTTATAGGAATAGGCTCCCCTCTATTTTACTTGACCAATATCAGATGTTAGATCTGACATCTCTGTAGTGATTGCAGACTTGTGATTTGAGTCATTGCAAGTCCTTTGAAGCAATGACCAATTGCATTTAAGTCCCCAAATAGCCCTTGAACAACTGTGGTCTTCACTAATTTTTCAAGAACTATTTGCCCCCATAGATGCTTGAGCTTGTAGCCCGGCATGCATGGTGTCTACAATAGTTTTACTATTCTAATTTGATCCATTAGGTGGAGGGCATCTATTGGATAGTCTGTGACCATTTAAGTGGACAGGTTATTGGCTTAAGATTAGTCTACTCCTTTGGATCAGATTGGTTTTTTTATTTAATTTATGTGGTTTGATCCTCTCTATTGGATAGCCTATGACCATTCAAGTGGATAGGTTATAGCCTTAAGAGATCAGGTCAAACCATATGAGTTGAATTAGATACCTCTTCCTTGCAGATGTGCTTGTAGCCATCTGAGGGATTGCTGCAGAGACAGACCTCAATTTGAGTTACGTAGCTGATGTAACTCTAGCTTAATTACTTACTTCCCATCATTTTATCTTTATTTTAACACACACGATCACCACCTTCTTTATAACCCTTTCTTTAGGATAGGACTGCACTTTATTTATTTTCTTTTAGTGTTAATTTAGTGTAGTTGTGACACCCAACTCCCTTTCTTTAGGATTGTCAGATCTGTAGCCAGATCTAGAGGACTACTTTTATAGCTCATTTTGGGTTCTAGATCAAATTCTCTGTGGGATAAACTCTTACTTACTTAAAACTTGCTACAATAGCCCTGTATCTTGAAGGCTGATTGTGTTTCAGATTTGTTGTTTTAGCTAATTTTTATTCTTTCCCTTTTTTATTTATATTTCTTCCACTATTTTCTTACCAATAACAAGCCAGCACTCTGAGACTCTCCAGCAGCCCCCCGTATTGTTTATATTTATTCTCCACCCCTTTGATTGAAGTTTAATGAACATATGACCCCTTCCATTGAGTTGACCAACTTTGACTATTAGAGATTGTAGGACGTACGTTAAGAGAATGACACAAAGATTCTCTTACCCCTTTGGTCTAATACAATTTACAGATTTATGTCATATATAACTTTGATTCAAAAATACGTTACAGCTACATGCAAAAAGGTAAGTTGGCGCCAACTTTTTTAATATTTATAACCTTTATAAATATCATATTTAAGATGTTGCCACTAATACCAATATAGCAACGGATTGAAGCAATATGTAGGCAGATCTTCATCCAATAGGAAATCGTAGAAGTCAACGTCTATCCTATATTTAATAGATGCAGATCTACTTGATCTTGATAAAACAGATCTTCGTCTAATAGGAAATCGTGGTAGTCAACATCCTTCTATATTTAATGGGTACAGATCTGCTTGATCTTGATAAAGCAAATCTTCCTCCAATAGAAGTCAACATCCTTTTATATTTAATGGATGCAGATTTGTTTAATCTTAAAAGACCTTGATGATTATATAGAACACAGAATCCTAGTTTTTAGTAGCAAAAAATCTTATTCAACAAAAAATACGTCTGAAACCATGATTCTGTCGATCAAAATTAGGTGATGAAGTTCATCAAGTGATACAATCACCTATTTTCCTCCCTCTCTACTGAGGGTTGCAGTCACCTCTAATTTTTTTGAAAGTTCTTCGATCTCCACCGTCATCTTCAACTTAAACTTTGTTGCGCCATGGAACTTTTGAGAGAATTTGTCTTTGCCCGGTGTAGTCGTCACGTTGACATCAATATCATGCTTTGCATTACTTGATGTATTATCGGCCCATTTAAAATACCCACATGTATAGCATTTACAAAATTTTCTTTTGGCGTTCTGGGACATGCTTGATGTGAGAAGTTTAGGTGGCTTACCAGAAGTGCTACCAATTTCAATCACCTTCCTTTTAGGTCATTCCCTGATCCAATGTTTGCTCTCACCACAGCCAAAGCAAATATCCATAATTTGTTTTCATAATAAAAAATACTTTCTAAAATTAGCATTCATAGTATACTAACTGAAGGGTATATTAGTTGTTATATGAGAAACCATGATAATAAAATCGGTTTATATTCAATCGAGAATATATTCAGCTGAGAAGAAGTCACATATTCAGCTGAGAACAATAATATAACCTGTTAAGAAAATCATATTCAGCCGAGAACAACAAAAACAACAAAAATCATATACTAAAACCTGTTAAGACAATCATATTTAGATGAGAACCATTCAAACCTTGACAAAAACCATATATGTATCATTCAAAGTCCAACATAAAACCATATACATAAGCCCTTAAGTGTCTTGTACCAAAAAAAGGTAGGATACCTATGCAGTTTCAATTGATTGGCCACAAAAAATAAGCCAATCAAACCCATTAAAGTAGCATACCTATCCATTGATGGGCCATATGTTGCAAATTCAGCATACCCCATTAGATTCAGTTATAGGCCACACTGGCCACCCAAAAAACTAAAAAAAAAACATTGTTTAACTTTATTTAATTACACATTAAAAACCATTTAAAAATAGTCTAAGAGGATTCGCGACCCATCGGAGGCATGTTGTGTTTGGAAATATGTTTAGCTCCACTATTAGCAGATCCTCTTCCTCGCGCTGGTGGTGGTTGGGCTATACCCGAACCTAGAGCTTGATCAGCTGCCGCAGCTCAATGATGGCGTGGTGTAGCACCATTTTGGGCTGAAGATGAGGCCTCTCCAACTTGACCCTCATCTCTAGGCTCTTTGCACCTTTGCCGATTGTGTCCACACATGTTGCAGTTATCGCATCTTTTAGTGGACTGCAATCTAACTGGATTGGTCTGTGGTACTTCATCATCTCCACACACCCTATTCTTCTTTGGTCTCCCTGGAGGTCTGTGAGCATGGGGTGGTTTGCACACAATTTCTATTGTTGGTAAAAAAGATTTGTTTATCATAGTATGACAGACCTCTCTATATGCCCTCTTGTGCTCATTGACTTTGTAATAATTGGCACAAAACTCTTCTCGATTCAATCTCTCATGACAAATGTATGTCATTGCATGAAGGCATGGCAAGCCAGAAATCTGCCATACACGACAAGTGCAAGTCCACTTTTTGAGACGTACTGTATGCCTTGTTAATAGGTGGTTCACCTCATACTCGAAGTGAATCCAAAAATCTTTGGTCAGTTTACGAAGCTTCTCCAATGTAGTGACCACTGTGGGTACAACAATTGTATTCCATTTAACTGCCTCCAATCATCTTTGTTGCATCTGGGTCCTGATTAGTGATCGGATGCTATCGATTATGTTAGTAATCGTCATATACCTCGATTTGGAGACGATATTGTTGAATGGCTTTGAAAGATTGTTGGTAATTACACCACATTTTGCCCCTTTTGCAAATTACTATCTGCTCCACACTTCGCGAGTTTCAACATCTATCCATTTACGTGACTCAGCAGACTTCTCTTGAATTTTGTCAAAAAAACCTCTAAACTCATGATCAACAAATGCACGAGTTGCACCCTAGAAGAGCTTCTCGTATGTTTTCTCTTTAAAATAACTCTTGAAGTTCTTATACAAGTGACCCATAACAACGTCAAGATATATAGTTGCAGCAGGTGCTTCAAACACAACACAATATATACATATGTATAATGGTGCAACAGGTGCTTCAAACATAATACAATATGTATATATATACATAGTTGCAGCAGCTGCTTCAAACACAACACAATAATTACATATGTACATAGCTGCTGCAACTGTTTCAATCCACACAACATATATAGTTGTTTCAAGCTATATATGTACATAGTTGCAACAGAAACACAATATATATAGCTGCAGCAGCTGCTTTAAGCACAACACAATATGTACATATATACTTAGTTGCAGCACAAACACAACATATATAGCTACAGCTGCTGCTTTAAACATAACACAATATGTACATATAAACACGGCGGAAACAGCTGCTTTAAACACACAACATATATAGTTGCTTCTAGCTATATATGCATAAACACCATATATATGGCTACAGCACAACTACACATCATATATAGCACAAACACACAACATATATAGCTGCCCATGTATTACAAAATAGTAAATATTACTTGTGTTGGGCACTTGGATAAATTTTATGGACTGCATTCACCAGCCCTGTCTGCCTATCTGACATGAACACTAGGTTGTCTGAGAACCCGATAGCTAGTTGTAATTGTTCGGTAAACTATGTCCAACTATCTTAATTTTTTTACTCGATCACTGCATATGCCAATGGAAATAAATAACGATTGTCATCCAATGCAGTTGCTGCTAAGAGGTGCACTTGTACTTTCCTTTAAGGTGGCACCCATCAAACCCTAAGAAATGATGACATGCAGCTAAAAAGCCCAAATGGAAGGCACCTAAGCAAATAAACAGTCTCTGGAATGCCCCAACCTCTTCAAGCTTATACTTTGCTATGCTACCTAGGTTTGACCGTAGCACTGCCAAGCAAACGAGGGCACAAGCTCATAAGAGTCTTCAAAATTGCCAAAAATACGTCCTAAAGCTTTCTCCTTCCCATGTCGTAGGCAATGGTATGAAATTGTAACTCCATACTATGTGAATAATAACTTTGCCAACTTCTTTATCTAAATTTCTCAGTCTATCTTAACTTGTTCTTCTACTCGTTGAGAAATTCATCGAGCAATTGCCATCTTGTTCCCATCTCAATTACACCTAGAGCAAGTATGTTGGTCATTGTAATTCTTCACACGAAACGTAGTTTTATCCTCATACAGTGAGGCATGAATCCGCCACGGACAATGAACTTGTGTGCACTTTGCAGTTACCCTGACCTTTTCATTCTTTACATAAAGGAGTTGGAATACATCTAAAACAACAAAGTGTATTAGCGCATCTCTAAATTCATAAACAGACTCATACATCATTCCGACAGAGAAAACTGGCTTATCCTTCTTTCCTACAAATTTGTGTTGAAAGCCTATGCCAATATCATCATTAGAAATCACGTCATCATCCAAACTAGAAAAATTTTCATAACCTTCTGGATCCTCATATTCTGATAAATGATCTTCTGGAATGTTTTGTTCTCTTCCTTCAGTCCGTCCTCTAACCTCATTCTCTTCAGCTGAGAACCCCTCATCTTCATCACTAAATACCTCCCAAGAATCCACAGATTGAAAATCCGTACAAAAGAACTGAAACTGAAACTGTCTTCACCAAATCTCTTTCCTTCTTCATAATTTGGGGTTGTTGAAGGAGGATCAATGCCTATGTCTAGGGGTTGAGGATTCAGCCCTTCATCTGTTGGTGTCTCTCGAACATCGTCATCAGATCGGAGTCACTCAAGATTGGAATCACCTCATCAACACCCCCTACACTCAGGTTTCGGTAATTCAATGATGTTATGTAGTCTCGAGGGCATCCACAAATCTGGATCACAAGTTTAGCAAAATGATGTACGATATTCGATCCTTATCTATCGCACATTCATCAAATTTTTCGCCTACATATCTATTGCGCCCCCTATATTTGATGAAAGAGCCACCCTAATGAATCATCAACTTCAAATAATCTTCATCTACATTATGCGGCCTCATCTTCCTAACACAAATAATATAAAGTAAATTAATACCAAATTGCTATACGCAGTTATCGAAACTATCATAGTCTCTATAATTAGATCAACATAACATCACATAGTATAATATACAACATAACAATAAGTATATAATTATATGAGTTGAAGTAACTAGATGTTCATCTATCATAGCAACACAATACTATAATGTGCACAAATTAAATACTCACAGAATCGAACAACATCTTGTACCATGAAGGAAATAAAGGAAATAAGTTACAGAAAAATTATTGTAATCAGCTTCCTACCATCTATGAACAAATATTCAGCCATCATCTACAGATTTAACCACAGATCCATAGGTCCACAGATGCATTAAAACCATAGATTTATATAACCGCATATTTTAGAGTTTAATCACAGATTTTCTATGCATTAAAACAACAGATTTTAGAGTTTAACCACAGACTTATCCCTATTTTAGATTTTTTTACCCACAGATTTAGGGTTTAAAAACCCCTAAATGAAATATAGTCCAACTATCAAAATTTAGGGTTTTACCTCTATGTATGATGAACGTGTCTAGAAGATGCTATGTAAATAGACACTCTTCAACAAACCAAATTTTGAACTGTTGCATGCACAAAAAAATTAAAATTAACAAGCATCATAATGGAATTCCATAACCCTAAACTTGTTTATTTAGAGCTAACCCAAGGGGGAATAGGTTTTAAATTTACCTTAATGGCGTTTGAGAACCCTCTTCGCCATCTTCTCTTGGTCTCAAATTCACAACACCTTAACCGTAAACCACTTCGTTCTCTTCTGCTTCTCTTCTCTGCTCTAAAAGTATCTATCTATTGCATGCACAAAAAAACAAATTAAAATGGAAATCCAAAACCCTAAACTTGTTTATTTAGAGCTAAACCAAGGGAATAGGTTATAGATTTACCTTAATAGAGTCGGCATCTGAGAACCCTCTTCATCATCTTTTGTCGATCTCAAATTCATATAATTTCAGAATCTAGGAACGCTAAACCACCAAAAACCTCATCGTTCTCTTCTGTTCCTTTGCTCTGAAGCTCTCTCTCTCTCTCTCTCTCTATCTATCTATTACTCTATTGTTACATCAATGTGACTTGAAGTCAGCAAAGGGTAATAGCAGTAATTTCTACCGCTTAAATCTCGTCATGTGAAACGGGGTAACAGCAAAACCCCCTTTTTTAACGATTTGTCAACGGAAGGGGTCATATGTTCGTTAAACTTCAGTCAAAGGGGCAGAGAATAAATATGAATAATACGGGGGGCTGAGTGCAATTTCGTAATAATGTAGGGGGCTAAATGCAAAAATCCCTAACTTCTATATTCTAAAGGCTCGGTCGAGAAAAGCACCCCATTAATAGTCTCCAGCTTCGAGAAAAGCGTGGTTACTTTTGAGTATTGAGAAAAGCGCCCTCTTAATAATCCCACCATTCTCTCTCTCTCTCCTCTCTCCTCTCTCTTCGCTTCTCGTATGTAACTTATAAACCCATCTTTCTCTCTCAGACCGTAAGGGCTTTCTGGTTTCAGAGATCTTTGTTGCTTCTACGTCTTCTTTGCCGATCACATTCCTCCTTTAGGGTTCCGGTCACCAACGATAGATCTAACCCCCACTCTCTCCCCGTCAAATAAAACCGACTGAATTCGATTTGGTTCAGTTACGGTTTTGTCTTCTTCTTTTTTCGATTAACCGAAACATTTCATTCACACTCGATTTAATTCAAATATATTTGAAAAATAATTTGGATTTTAAAAATAATAATAAACTATTAATATATATATATATATATCTTAATATATTTAATGTTAAAATGATATATCTATATATATATATATATTTTTTTTTTATACGGCCATTCGGCCTAGACAGCCTCGAGGATCGAGGAGCAGGCACGCTTACACAGATGATAGTTGCGGAGCAGTATGAAGGAGCACAAACTATAGTGGTAAGGGAAACAACATGGAGGACGAGAATCAAACTCACGACCTACCCGCTCACATTGGAGGCAGGGTCGGCCCTGAGATTTTGGGGGCCCAAGGCGAGTTCTTAAAATAGGGCCCCTCTTGCATACTAATTTTTTTAAAAAAAAATTGCAAAAATTTTATTTTTTTTAACAAATAAAAGAATACTTATTGCTTTTAAATTATAGATGTCTATATATTCCATTATACTATTTATAATTTGAAAATGCAACTAACAAATTAACAAAAGTATATTTTAAAGAAAAATGCAACAAAATTTTTTTTTTTTTTTAAATAGTAGAACGTACCCGACTGATCGAGTAACCTAATCAATAATATTTTAATATTTTTTATTACTTTAACTGTCATTGAATCTTTCACTACCATTTTTTAGCACTTCAACAATCTCAAAAAGTTCCAAAATTAGGTTCATTGGATAAGTCTCGTCAAGTAAATTAAAATTGATAGGTCATTTGTAAAAAATGGAACTGTAATGAGCCTGGGATCGCTATTTTAAGTTAGGGTCATTTAATAAGAAAAAATTGTATATATATATATATATATATATATATATATATATATATATATAGGGTACCTCTAACGCGCTCACATCCCAGACCCTTGAAAAGCATTGAATCCTTCGAATCATATAAGGGAGATCGTTTTCACCCATATCTCTCACTCAATAGATCTTGAGATCATGGTGCACCTATCAAACAGTCGGTTTGTGAATCAACATGTAATAAATCCCAAAAAATGCCATAAAATCACATTTGAGTTTGATGTGTGTCATATGATTCAAGAGCATTTTTTGGGGATTTGTGACACGAAATAAAAAAATGACTATCTGATAGGTGGGCCGATGATCTGAAGATCTATTTTGTGAAAGATAGGCATGAAAAACGATCTCCATCGCCTCACACGAAGGAATCAATGGATTTCAAGGGGTCTGGGTTGTGGGCACTTTCGAAGAACACGTGAGCGTGTTTAGAGGTACCCTACATATAAAGGATTTGGTCAAACAAATCAGGTCCGATCAAAATTGGGCCAGAGAATCTACTGGGTCAATACATATGACCGACCTAGCTCAGTGAGGCCAATGACTCGACCAAAGACTTGCATCGACCCTAGCCGAGACCCAATCCATGACCCACTAAAAAAATTGCAAATATGGGACTTGAGGAGAGTAGCAAAACACGATACTTGGCATATGATCTATTGTAGCCAACTGTTGAATTATATAATAGCCTTTGACTCCATTTATTCAAATGATGAAAATTATATTTTGTTCTAATCTTTTGTAATTTATATCTTTAAATCATAGCCTTGAAATCAAACGGCTTAGATGGTCTTTTCACATAGTAGAGGTCGTCAAACTTGCAAGTCTTTCTTTTAAATTCGGTGCAATCCGGTGCAATCACTTAAAAGCATGTGCAAGTAATGGCTCCCATCAAGGATCAAAATTTCGGCCGAAATGACCGAAATTTCAGTCCAAATTTTCGGTTTCGGTCTTCACCGAAATGATAATTTGGACCGAAATTTCGGTCATATTTTGTATGGGATTGAAATTATCGGCCGAAATTCAAATTTTCAGCAGAAATTTCGGTTTCACTCCCCTCCGAAATCGAAATGAAACTCGAAATTTTGATCCTTGGCTCCCATCATTGAATCGGTATGTTCACTTGGCGAAAAGTTTAGGGTACGAATATTTTCACCTGAAGATTTAGTGGGCTTTCCCACGTGAAAACTACTGACCGCCTAAAATTAGGTGATAGAGAATGTTTTTCAGCAATCTTTCATGGAACTGTTCTTTAGATTATGATTACCTATCAGACGATTAAATTTTGATTCCATCGGGTACAAATCCCCCAAAATTACCTTATAATCCTTTCACAAGGTATGAACTTGATCAAAATCATTTTTGAGATGTGTGCCATGTGGAATCAACATCCGACCATCTAATAGGTGGACTATGATATAAAGATCAATTCTTTAGAAGATTGGTCCAAAAAGTGATCTTCATCGTCTGATTGAAGGAAGTCAATGGTTTTCACGAGTGAAAACCCAAGTTGTAGAGATCATATGTTTGGTTGCAAATACCTATACCCAAAGGTTTAACGAGTAGCATTATTTACGTTTGTTGAACTTGTGAACAACACATGCATTTCCCCCAAAAAGAATCGTTGATTGCCTTGAATCATATGATTAACTTCGTTTTTCATCCCAATCTTCCACAAAATAATCTTGAGGTCATTGCAAACCTATCATACGGACAATGTTGATTCCACATGGCAGACATCCTCAAAAGTGATTTGATAGGTACGCCCATGATCATGGCTACTTTTGGGAATGTGTTCTATATGGAATCATAATCTGACCATCTGTTAGGTGCACCATGATCTCAAGATCTTTTGTGTGTAATAAGATTGGGACGAAAAACAATCTCAATTGCCTGATTCAAAGCAATCAACAATTTTTTATGGTAGAAATGTGTGTGTTCTTTGGAGGATCAACGGGTGCAAATGCCCGTACCAGAAAGTTTAACCTACCATCAATAAAGTATTTCACCCAAATTTTGATTAATTCGAAGAATTTTGTGGCAAGCTATGAACGTCCAAATACTTGTTCTTTCGTTTTTCTTATTATATTTGTCAATTGTGGTAAGATAGCTTGTAGACAATATTCTCACACCTGAAAGAGAAATGTTACTGAAATGGGATAATAACATTTTGGAAGAGAAACATGTCTTGAGACTTTAAATTGACTATCGGAAGCCATCCATGTTATCTCTTATATGCTAAGATCCCCCATTTTCATTAGAAAATAACAGATTTGCCTTATATAGCTAAGGCTGTGTTTAGGAACGTGGATTTAGATTTGGATTTGAGGATTTGGATTTGGATCTCCTAAATCCAAATCCACCGTTTGGTTCCATATTTTTGTGTTTGGACTTGGATTTGGTAAATGTATGGGAATTTAGAAATCCATGTCTGTATGTAAAAAAGTGGATTTGTAAATAACACTTCCTAGGCGTTATTTGAAAATCCAAATCTTACACCATCATATAATTGACTATGTTTTGTGAATAAAAAGTTATTAACCAATGCTATCATAGGTACGGTTCAACCTAATACTCGACCCGCCTAAGCCGAGTATTTTTAAGCTTGACCGATCTGGTTGGGTTGTGTAACGTCCCAACCCTTTTGGGCTTTGATCCGTAGGACTCGGTACGTGTACCGATGAATCATGCACCAAGGACCCCCCTTTAACAGGGATGCAATGTCTATAGATCAAATCCAACGGACCGGATTGATCTTATAAAGACTGGATGTGAGAGTTTGAAACCCTCACACACGTTCCTTCAGTGTAGCTGTCCTACACTAAAGTATGAGAGTTAAGGTATAAAAGGAAACCAAGGGCATTTAATTGCATATTTAATGCCTGTGAACGAGAGTTAAGAAAAGAGAGGATAACCTTAAGGCAATGAGTGCCCGTGATTGATGAGATCGATCAGTTGGCATGGAGGGAGGCAGCTGCTCGATTGAGGATCGGATTGATCTACTGGGACTCAGAGAAAACCCAAACTGTTCTTAAAAGCACGGAGGAGGATTCGTCTGAAATCAAGGTAAGGAGTGTAAAAATTTATTTTAGATCTGTAGTGTGGAGTTGAATTAGTGTGTATCCCTGTGAGGATCATAAGAATTGAGATGGATTCAAAGTGAAAAGTGATTGGGAGTGAAAAACCCAAAATTAATCTAAATCTTCTCATTTCGATCGATCGAATTTTAGCTCGATTGATCGAAATGTCAGTAAAAATGGAAAAAAATGAAATTCTGAGAAATTCGTTCGATCGAACCTATAGTTCGATCGAACGATTCGTATAGAAACAGAATGTTAGAAAATTGTTGTGAGAATTCGACCGATCAAATTAAATTCGATCGATCGAATTATGTAATTTCGATCGAACGAATCGAGATTCGTCCGATCGAATTGTGCTAAGGTAAAATGTCTTCTGTGGAATTCGACCGATCGAATTTTATTTCGATCGATCGAATTTAATTCATTCGATCGACTTGAAAAATTCGTCCGATCGAATGAGAATATATTTAGTAGTTCTGGAAGAGGTCGACCGATCGAAATTTATTTCGATCGATCGAAAATGGATTTCGATAGATCGAAACAGGGATTCGATCGATCGAAATTCCCAGATTTCAGCGTTTGGTGAGTTTTGACCGTGAGATTTCACGGGGACTTTTGGCAGTGTGTTTTGCCTCGTTTTAATAAATAAAAATGATCATGTTTAGGTAAGCTTCGTGATTAAGGAGGATCCGACCTTTGTGAAGGCTTGAGCAAGCAAGGGTCAGATCTGTAAGGTAGGGAAAACTTGATATCATGTATATTGATTTCGTTAACACGTGTGTTATGAGGAGATGCATTTTTCGCTTTGATTATATAATTTTCGCATATGAATTCGAATTAATGAGGCATGTGATACGTTCTGCTTTGACAATGTGATTTCCGTATATGAATTCGAACTAATGCGGCATGTGACACTTGTGATTTGAAAACCTGTGAAGTTTATGAAATTTTCGAGATCCTTTGTGACATGTGTATGCGAGACATTCACATTTCATTCCGATTTTGACATAAACTATGATTATCACTTTACACAGCGACAAGCTATATGTATGCACTTATGATTTAAGGTTATGTGAATACCCGATCGACGCAGCGGTATAACTATGACTGACACGGCAGGATATCCCTGACCGGTACGGCGGCCAATCCGTACACCCTTTATATAATATGTGTATGTGCTATGTGACTCCTACCGTACAACGGTAAATTCGTTCAGCCAAGTGTCCAACTCTATGGGACCTTGGATATATGTGCATATGACTCATGTGAGTGACAATGGTGGGTATTCCATCGGGGGCTTGAGGCTATAGTTCCTCATTCTATTACTTTAAGTAAATCATCTTTAAGTTTCTCCTTTCTTATGTCAGATTGGAAATGTGAGCATATTCATGAAACCATCAGCATTGCATGTGTGTGTTAAGGTTATGAGAATCACCACTTCGCATGTGTTCAGAATTGTTTCATTTTCGTCACGCCATAAGATATGTGTTTGATATTTTGATAAGCATGCTATAAGATATTTCCCTACTGAGCTTGGATGAAGCTCATTCCTTTACTAATGTCACAGGTTCAGGTGAAGGCGTTGAGGCGGAGATTCCGGAAAAGGAAGATCCGGACTACTCCCCCGACGAGGACCTTGAGGAGCCCCATCCGGAGGATTGTTTCCTTTGTGCTAGACCTGGGTAGGTCTGGCCCTGAGTGACGAATTAATTTTTGATTTTATTTTGGTTGTAAAGAGATGAATCCTAAATATTAGTCTTTTGATATTTTGTTGAACCATGTTTCGGTAAGGAAAGGTCCTTACCGGTGGTTCTCAATGGTTCTTTTCCATAAGGCTTTTATGGAATTAGAACCATCTATTTTTGTTGTTTTGAAATCGAATGCTATAACTACTTATTTTGCTTATGCTACGAGTTGGAATTGGTTCCGCTTAAATTTCGCTGTGTATGTTGTGACGTTATGTGATCCATTCACGGGCTCGGCCTTAGCGTCAGCCCACCGATGGCACGGGTTTCGGGGCACCGAAATTCGGGCTGTCACAGGTTGGACATGAAGCATCCCAACCAAGGGTCAAAGGTTGACTTCAAGATCAAACTTTAATTTTTAATTAAAATTTTACTTTTTATTAAACTGACTCCTACAATTTAATAGCAAAAAAATCCATATTGATCTATAATGTGATACTAGAATCTCAATTTTATTAGTCAATAGTTTGACCTTTAGTCAAACTTTGAATTTTGGTCACTTTTGGTCAAACTTTGACTTTTACACAATTTATTTTAATCAAACTCGAAACCTGCTTATAGATAGAGTCTACTATTACATAAATTTATACCGTATCAGTGTAATTTTTCCTTAGTCAAAGTTTGAGTTATTGTCAAAGTTCGATTTTTTATAAAAAGTAATAAATTTTAATTAGTGGATTACAATAATTAAAAATATCTCTCATTGTTTAATTTGTAACTTTAAAATACATTGCTTTATTTCTAGTGGTCAAAGTTTGACTTTTAGTTGTCAAACTTTGACTTTTACACAAAATTTATTTTTAGTCAAACTCGAAACCTACTTATAGATAGTGTACTACTACATAAATTTATACTGTATCAGTGCAATTTTTCCTTAGTCAAAGTTTGGCTTTTTGTCAAAGTTTGATTTTCTATTAAAAGTTATAAATTTTAATTACTGAAATAATATAATTAAAAATATCTATTATTGTTTAATTTTTAACTTTAAAATATATTGCCTTATTTTTATTGGTCAAAGATTGACTCAAAGGTCAAACTTTGACTTTTACACAAAATTTACTTTTAGTCAAACTCGAAACCTACTTATAGATAGAGTCTACTACTATATAAATTTATATTGTATCAGTGTAATTTTTCCTTGGTCAAAGTTTGACTATGGTCAAAGTTCGATTTTCTATAAAATGTTATAAATTTTAATTAGTGGAATACTATAATTAAAAATATCTATCATTCTTTAATTTATAACTTTAAAATATATTATCTCATTTTTATTGGTCAAAGTTTGACTTTTAGTCCAAATTTAACTTTAGTCCAAATTTGAGAAGTGTATCTTGATAATAGATAATGCTTATTACTGTATTATTTGTATTTTGGTAGTGAAATTTTTTATCTGTGATCAAAGTTTGATATTTGGTCAAACTTTGATTTTATAACACAAGTTTTATTCCACCTATGTAATTACACTTCCATGTTATCAAACAAGAGAAATCAATTTTCAATAAAAGGAAAATCGACCCTAAACTGAAAAACTGAAATATATATATATATATATATATATATATATGTATATATATATATATACTCACAAAAATTTGATAATAGATCGGTTCTGTTTCGGTTCAGGGGGTGGGGAGTTTGATTAACCGAACTCAAAGCATTTCGGTTCTGGTTCGATTTTAGGTGAACCGACACCGAAATCAAAAATTTCAGTTTCGATTTTAGTTCGGCTCATTGAACTTCTACCCCTACATAGAATGAAGGAAACCAATGAAATATAAATTATTTATATAAAAAAAAAAAAAAAAAATGAAGTATCTATAAATCCTTGGGCCAAATCCTAATACAATGCTTAAACATACAAACAAGAGATTTGCAAATCCAAATATTTCAAATTCTGAATTTGAAGCACCTAGATTTGAAATGCTTGGATTTGAAATTCTCAAATGCAAATGCTTGTTCCCAAACGCAGCCTAAACAAAATTTTCTTTTGTACAAGAAAAATAGGGTGTTTGGTCAATTCCTCAAAGACCTTGGGGGTGGTCCACCCCTTATTTGGGGTGCGAAATAGCACTGAAAGGGACACATGACACGAATCTCCCCTTGTGATTCACCCTCTCTAAGGGCTCATTCAAGTGTCTCCTAGCTTTTCTCAGAAAAACTCAGAATCGTGAAAACTTTGATTCCTGCAGATTTTTTAGCCGACTTAGGTTCTTGACTTTTCCCAAATGCATTCTTAAGTTACTCAGATTTTATGGCTTTTTCCAAAAAAAGTCATAATCCTATTGTTCTTAAGTTTCTCTTAGAAAAGCTCAGAATCGGTTTAATGGATAGTTGTGCTACGGGCGTAGAAATATTATTTAATCATCAATTTATGATGCATAGTACTCGAATTTAATTAAAATTTTACGGATTGTCAATCGATGCCTGATTGAACATATTTGACGAAGTTTTTTCTTCAAATATGATTTCATGAAAGGTAATTACTAAAATGTCATTTACACATAAATCTAATATAAAATTGATAGATTGCCTCTTGGTCAATTTAGATTGGTCACAAATTGTGCCACATGGGATGTTTCTATGGAAGAGGGTACATTCCAATGATGGATTAAATAAAGACTCAAACTTTTTCTTATTTAATAATTTTGATGCCTTTTCTAGAATACATATTGTCACAACCCCAGATTTTTGGGATAAGTTCACGTCATGCACTATATACATGTATATGTGTTTCACAAGGAGACCAAAACGAACCGTAGACACTATATGTGTACGTGGGAAACACACTAGTATTTTCCTAACTTATAAGTATATAAGTGAAACTCTATTCTAACCTAAATAGAGAGAAGGAGAATATAGAGAGAAAGAAAAGAAGAGCCTAGTAAAGAACTAGGGTTTCGTTGGGACTTAAATCGGCAGGAGAGTTGGAGAAAAGGCTGGAGGAGGAACCTTGGAGGCCTGTTAGCCTAGTAGAATTTCGAATCTTAAATCAAACTTGCGCGAGACTCATCGTCGGAGGTATGTTAAAGGCATGATAGATGCTTAGGCATGATTTAAATAATAGGAAGAATGTTGGTTGAATGTTTTTTTTATGTTAAGGTTTGAAATGAAGGGAGAAATTGTGTTCTCGATCTGATCGAGGAGCAAAAATCATCGTTCCTCGCTCGAGCGGTCTAAAGGGCTCACTCGAGCGAGGATGAATAGGAAAAATATAACTCTGGGCTCGCTCGAGCGATCCCCAAAACTAGAGGGAAGCTCGCTCGAGCGAGGTCCCCAAAGAATTACTTCGGCTTCGATGAACCGCTCGAGCGACCTCGATGTAACCGCTCGAGCGAGGTCAAGTGACCGCTCGAGCGAGGTCAGGTGACCGCTCGAGCGAGGTCAAGTGACCGCTCGGGCGAGGTCTGGTGACCACTCAGTTCTTGAATTTATGGGTACAAGAAACTTGGAGGTTTTACACCCCAATGGTTCTAGTGACCTTTCTAAGCCTATGCTAAATTGAAATGTAGGTTTGACGCATGATCGTGAAGTGTAAACCTCTACGAGAAGGCGTGCTTTGAAATTCGTTGAGGTAGGGAATATTCTTGAAACATGTGCATTATTCCGTCAAATTCATATATGTAGTGTAATCCATTTAAATAGTAAAATACTGCATGATCCTTATGAAAAAGGGTGTGTGAGTGAGTTTCAAACGTGATAGTCTTGAGGTCCCCAGGGGACGAAAAAAAAAAATCATATAGTTAAACAAAGAAAGATGCGATGGAAATCAGGGGCATCCTAGGGATGCAGATGAAAACTAACAGTGAAACGTAAGTAATGTGATAAGGCCTGATGTAATATAATTAGCACAATCACGGTGAATAACTATATGTAGAGCACATTTGATATTTTTATTATTTAAGGTTTGATTAGAATACCCCACCGACGTGGCGGGATACCCACGACTGACTCGGCAGGATATCCGTGGCTGATGCATGGCGTGATCCATTTTCATAGCACATCCCAGGGATGTAGATCTAAAAATAGACCCCGCCACCTATGAGAAAGGGGCTTGGGCAGTATTCCCAGGGAATACATATAATAACTATCTAGTTAGACGACGATGGCGGGTATTCCATCGGGGCTCGATGCTATATTGCTCGGGGACTACTTAAGTTAAGATTTAAGTGATTAGGCCAAATTCACAACTAAACCAGTAAGGAGATTAAACACAACTATGCAAAATAACTGTCGAAACCATTATTTTTATTCCAGATATTTCAATTGTTTTCCATAAGTGTTACTCGATGAAATTTGTTTTTAAACTGCTGATATATGTGTGAAGGTTAATCTATATGTTATTTTTATTTCCCTACAGAGCTAGGATGTAGCTCACCCCCCTTAGACTATACGTCGCAGGTCCAGGACTAGCGGCAGTAGAGAATTCTGGAGACGCTGATCCAGGGGATTCGGATTTCGTGCCCACGGAAGAGTCAGAACCTCCTCCTGAGGAATTCTTCTAGGAAACCCACTGCATACTTTGAGAGTGAGTTGAGAGTATTAGGTACGGCTTGGTATGTCAAGCCTCTTTATTTCGAATATTTTAAATACCGTTTCTTTTGACAAAACATCTAGGATGAATTGTTATCGCCAGTGATTTGGGTAAGTTCTTATGCCCATGAATTGGCATGGGAAAAGGACTGCCTTTCGATACCATGATTATATTTTTATATGAGATTTTATTTAGAGTAGCTATGTGCGCATTAATTACAGTTTTGGCTTGTATATACCAATGTTTTGTAAAGAACCCAGGGCACGGCCTTGAGGGTCGTGCTGATGGCACGGATTTCGGGATGCCGAAATTCGGGCTGTCACAGTTGGTATCAAAGCCTTTCTTTCTAGTTCTGGCTATCATCTTGTCAGAATATAGGGACTTCTGCTAACGAGACTATGGATTCTCATGCAGACCGTTATGTTTCCTAGAGGAAGAGGTCGACCCAGGGGTGGTCATGATAGGAATTTACGCAGCAGAGATGGGTTCGTCTCACCTACAAACAGGGTACCATTGGGAAACAGGGAGATTCCCGAGGGCAGTGGCCAGGGAGGAAACCAAAATCAAGCAGAGGATCAAGATCTAGATCGACAGGATCGAAATAAGAGGGAACAAGATAGAGTGAGGGAGAGAAATGAAGAAAGAGAAGAGCGTCAGAGGTTGATGCACACAATGGAGACAATGGCAACTGCCATGACATAGCAAGCAGCGTCCTTGGTAGCGCATACAGCACCAGAACCACAACGAACACCCACACCTCCAGTGGGACCTACACCACCAGTGGCTTCAGCATTCACCGAGTTCAGAAGGATGAGACCTCCAAACTTTTTAGGACAGGCAGACACAATGGCAGCCAAAAACTGGCTGGGTGAAATGGAAAAGGTGTTTAGCGTACTGACATGCACGGAGGATGAGAGCGTCCGTTGGGCAGCATATATATTAGATGGAGAAGCTGGACCTTGGTGAAAATCCGTTTTGCGAACAAGAGCACAAGAAACTCCAGATATGCCGTGAACTTGGGACGAATTCGTAGAAGAATTCAATAAGCAATATTTTCCTGAAGTTGTGAGGAATCAGATGGAGACCCAATTTTTACAACTAGCGCAAGGAAGGATGACCGTGAGAGAGTACGGAGTAGAATTCATGAGACTGGCTCGCTTCGCCCCAGACTACGTAGTTTCAGACGTGATGAAAGCGAAGAGGTTCCAACAGGGTTTAAGGTCGGACATCTGAGGAGGGGTTGGGCCCTTCCAGCTGAAGACCTATGGAGAAGTAATGAGTAAGGCATTAGTAGTCGAAGAAGAAAATAATAACCGATACCGTCAGAGGGAACAACAGGGAAGAGGAAGCATTGATCCAAGCAGGACGGGGAGCTATGAATCGGTACATAAGAAACCGAGGTTTGTAGCATCAATCGTAGACAATCGCCTGCAGGTATGGGAGAGCTGCACAACAAGCTACTCATCAAAGTTTTCCATTGCTGGCATCAGGGAGACCGATGAGGTATGAGGGTCCTGCTATTTCCAGCGGGGCTACAACTACCCAAGGTTTTTCGAGAGCTGCTACTTCAACACCAAAGGAAACTTGTACCAAGTGTGGCAAGTCCCACAAAACAGCGGATTGTAGGCAGGGAATGCGAGGCTGTTTCAAATGCGGCAAGATAGGCCACATGATTAAAGACGGCCCTGAGACAGTTAAAGAAAAGACGGCCCCAGCTTCCATGCCACAACCTATTCAATCACGAAAGCCAGTTGTTCGAGGGAGAGCCTATGCAGTTATCGCCCAGGAAGCAGGGAGTGTACACGACATCATCCAAGGTGAGATTTCTTTTAAATAAAGAATTTCGGTTTCAATACAATTCTAGATAGAGAATGTGCGTTCATTAGGACAAGTATATATATAACCGTTGTTGCGTGTTAGAAAAATTCTAAATAAAGTATATGTTATGTACGTATATGTATGCATTATAGGTACGTTACAAGTCTATGAAAAAGGGTGCTACGTAGCACATGACGCACGAGTGCTGATAGTCCCAGGGTCTACCCACTCCTTCATCACCCCTAGATTTGCAAAGAAGATGAAGATTGTTCCGGAGACACTAGACTTTGTGTTATCAGTGTCTATCCCAACAGGAGAATTAGTGGACACAGAGTTAGGCTGCAAATCAGTATGGTAAGCATTCGGGATCACGTTGTCTATGAACTAGACGCAAATTTAATATTGTTGGACATGCAAGGATTCGACGTGATCCTTGGCATGGATTGGCTGTCCCATCACTGCGCAACAGTGGATTGCAAGGATAAAGTTGTTGTTTTCCGTCCTAACACGAGGAGGTCGTTTCTATTTTAAGGGGAGAGATCGACACAGGTACCACTCATATCTGCAGTCAGAGCAGAACGTTTAATCAGAAAGGGGTGTAGCGGTTATTTGGCATTCCTGAAAGAAAATAAAGAAGAAAAGAATATTATCTCCGCCATAGCGGTAGTGCAAGAATTCCTAGATGTATTTCCAGAAGAATTGCCAGGGTTACCTCCAGAAAGAGAAGTAGAATTTGCAATCGACTTAGCACCAGGAATGGAACCTGTTTCAAAGGCACCTTATAGGATGGCCCCTGCGGAGTTGAAAGAGTTGAAAGAACAATTGCAAGAGCTCATGGACAAAGGGTTCATAAGACCAAGCGTGTCTCCATGGGGAGCACCAGTTCTATTCGTGAAAAAGAAAGATGGGTCGATGCGGTTGTGCATTGACTACCGTCAATTGAACAAAGTCACTGTGAAGAATCGATATCCGTTGCCAAGAATAGATGACTTGTTCGACCGGGCCAGGAGCAAAACATTTCTCCAAGATCGATCTAAGATCTGGATACCACCAGTTAAGAGTCAGGGCCGAGGACATTCAGAAGACGGCATTTAGAACACGGTATGGACACTATGAATTTTTAGTGATGCCATTCGGACTGACGAACGCACCGGCATCATTTATGGACTTGATGAATCGGGTGTTTAAACCACACCTAGACTCCTGCGTTGTAGTGTTTGTTGATGACATCCTGATTTACTCAAAATCGAAGACAGAGCATGAAGAACACTTACGAGTCGCTCTACAAACCTTGCGTGAACACCAATTGTACGCCAAGCTTAGTAAATGTGAGTTTTTGCTAGAAGAGGTTAGCTTTTTGGGACATGTCGTCTCAAAGCATGGTGTCACAGTAGACCCCGCTAAGATCGAGGCAGTAGTGAACTGGGAGCAACCAAAACCGTGATGACGTCCAAGTTTCCTCCGATTTGGCGTTATTATCGACATTTCGTCGAGGGGTTTTCAAAAATATCAGGACCTCTTACGAGACTTACAAGAAAGGACTCAAGATTTGAGTGGAGTGAGGCGTGTGAGAAGAGCTTTCAAGAACTCAAGAAGAGACTCACCTCAGCTCCAGTGTTAGCCATTCCATCAGGCAGTGGGGGATTCGCAGTCTATAGTGATGCTTCGTATAACGGGTTGGGTTGTGTACTAAATCAATATAAAAAGGTAATAGCTTACGGCTCCAGACAGTTGAAAGAGCACGAAAAGAACTACCCAACACACGATCTGGAACTAGCAGCAGTCATATTCGCATTAAAGATATGGCGACATTATTTATACGGAGAAACATTTGAAATTTTCACTGACCATAAGAGCCTCAGATATCTGTTTACACAGAAGGAACTAAATATGAGGCAGCGTAGGTGGATGGAATTCCTCAAAGATTACGACTATTCCATACAGTACCATCCAGGCAAAGCTAATGTAGTGGCCGACGCCTTGAGTCGGAATGGTTCGGCCCAGTTGGCTAGTCTAATTTCGGGTATACATCGATGGAAGCTATTGGAGGATCTGGCGCTATGTGGCGCAGACATACAACCACAAGCCACATGAGCCTTCTTAGCCAATATATCAGTGAAACCAGTGATATTCGAACACATACGAGAACTACAGATGAAAGACCCAATTCTAACAAAGATGCGACAAGATGTAACTGAAGGTATTACATCTGAGTTTTCGATCAAGGAGGATGGTTCCTTAGTATTCAAGGGGCGACTTTGCATTCCAGACAATGCCGATTTGCGGCGAACGATTCTTGATGAATCTCACAAGTCAAGCTATGCTATCCACCCGGGAAGCACAAAGATGTATCAAGATCTGAAAAAGAATTACTGGTGGAGAGGCTTGAAACAAGATGTGGCGATGCGGTCGCGATGTTTGACATGCCAATAAGTGAAAATCGATCATAGACACCCGCAGCCTATTCTACCTCTACCCAATGGAAGTGGGAATCTATCTCTATGGATTTCATAGTCGGTCTACCGCGAACTGCAAGGAAGCATAACGCCATTTGGGTAGTAGTCGATCGATTGACTAAGTCAGCACACTTCTTGCCTTACAACACGATGTACACGGCGGGAAGACTAGCAGAGCTCTATATGAAAGAGATCGTTCGTTTACATGGGATCCCAAGTAGCATTGTTTCAGACTGGGACCTATTATATACATCAAAGTTTTGGAAGAAATTCCAAGAAGGAATGGGAACTAGGCTAGATTTATTTCACCCACGACGCATTTTACGGTGAAAAGGGTCAATCAAGTCATTGAAGACATGCTTAGGGCATGTATGTTAGAATTACAAGGATCGTGGGATCAACACCTACCATTGATTGAGTTCGCATATAATAATAGTTTCCAGACGAGCATCGGAATGGCACCGTATAAAGCCTTGTACGGAAGACGATGCAAATCGCCAATCAATTGGGAGGAAATTGGCGAGAAATTTGTTTTGGGACCCGAGCTACTGGAAGATAACGCGACTATTGTCCGCATGATCAGGGGAAGACTAAAGGCGGCTCAAAGCAGACAGAATAGCTATGCTGACATCAAGCGGACGAGTGTAGACTTTAAGGTGGGTGAACATGTGTTCGTGAAAGTATCACCGATGAAGGGGGTGATGAGATTTGGAAAGAGAGGGAAGCTAAGTCCCCGCTATCTTGGACCGTTTGAAGTTTTGGGTCGAGTAGGAGAAGTAGCCTACCGCATTGGATTGCCACCATTGTTTGATCAGGTACACAATGTCTTCCACGTGTCGATGCTCAGGAAATATCTCAATGACCCTGATCACGTGCTAAGCGGCCAATCATTCGAAATGCATGAAGATATGACCATGATTGAAGAGCTGATAGAAATTTTAGATCGAAAGGAACATGTGTTGCGAACAAAAGTTATTCCCTTAGTGCTTGTCCGATGGAAGAACCATCCGGTCGAAGAAGCAACATGGGAATGTGAGGCGGATGTTAGAGAACAATATCCCAAATTGTTCAAAATTGCCAACTGAGTAGTTTTATTCAATTGAAAATAAGTGATTGCGGGTAGTATGAAGTCTATATATTTTTTTTCGAAAGATTAAAATTTCTTTTTTTTTTTTTTCTATATATAAATATATATTGACTCCAAGCAATGATTGAACCACTTTTCGTTGAACTTTTTATATAATAAAACTAGTGATGAGATTAGAAACCAAAAACGAGCAAAAGGGTACCAGAAAAATGTTTCTGGTCCCCCTCGAGCGACCACTTATGTTCGCTCGAGCGAACTACATAAAATCACAACTTCCTCTCGCTCGAGCGATAACTATTCCTCGTTCAAGCGAGGCATTTTGACCGCTCGAGCGAGAAACTATAACCGCTCGAGCGAGGCCATAACATATAAAATAAAGCGTCCTGGGCTCGCTCAAGCGATAACTAATAACCGCTCGAGCGAGGAGGGACTATATATAGCTGACGGAATAACAAGATGCCATTTCATCTTCAAGCGAGGGGAGTGGAGCCGAGCAAGGGGTTTAGGGCTTGTTATCTTCGATCTTCCCATTCGAGTCGAGCCGGATTTAGACAATCCGATCTGTTAAGAACATTCTTCTAGGTAAAATCTACCCATTCCCAAATTTTTTCTTTTCTTTTAAGCTCTTTAGATACCTAATGGCTTCAAGCCCAAATCCACAACCTAAGAAGCAGATGGCGATTCGGTCGCCGTCGGCGCGCAACAAAGTGCCGCAAACTTCACAACCATCACCAAACCCATCCTCCACTCCGATCACACTAGATGATTGGTGGGGGGCCAAAATTTTTGAAACCGAATGGGATATACATCCCTCCTGTTTCGGGGATCCGACGTCCACCCAATGGACATCGGACTTCCTCACCAACAATAATCTAAAGGCCCTGCTTACGCCGTTCGGGGATCGTTATTACCCGAGGCTTGTGAAGTTATTTTATCAAACCCTAAACTTGAACGTGGATGAGGACGCTATCCTCGTCACAATCGATGGAAATGAACTGATCTTTAGATGTGCCGAAATTCATCGGTAATGAAATGTCCCCACATCTACACCCCTAGCCCACTTATCCTGCCACCTTTTTCTGGGAACGTCGATTTCCCAACAATCATCTCCGACATCACAGGCGGCATGTCCGCTTCGGGACAATCTATTACTCGATCACAACTACCACCGCATATGTGGCTTTTAGACGTCATCTTCAAAAAGAATCTACACCCAACCGGCCATGATCAAGAACGCCGAGATGCGTTTCTGCGAGTCCTACACACCGCATTCCATAATAGGTGGATCAACGCACCTATGATCATCATAAAAGGCATGGCGCATGCCTATAAAAGAAATGTAAAGGGTGTTGTTCCTCCACCCATCAACCGACTACCATATGCTCGGTTGATTTCCCGACTCCTAGACTCACGGAATGGGAAGGGAGGATTTAAGATCCGGGAGGACGAGTTGTTCCTCACTGATAACGTCGTCCCTATCTCGCTCAAGACTGGAGCCGCAACCTAAAGAGTCTACAAACCAGCGTCAACAAGAAAAGAGACCGTCAGGTCTCCCGACAAACCACCCATCAAGCGCCGGCAGGACCGATCACTCCCTCTACCTCAGTTCCACAGCCCATACCCACTACCGACACTGGCATGATGCAGGAGATCCTTCAGTAAGGGCAGGAGATCAAATTGCATCAGAGGTTCCAGGAGGCACTACTTATCGACCTCATGGGCCAGGCTTACCCGCAGTCATACATGCAGCGCGTCGGTGCCATAAGGGATGCTATTTTTGGAGAATCTAGCTCTGGCCCTGCTACGAGGAGCGCCACAGCGGGTAGCACGACCATCAGGGTGGACGACGAGGATGAGGATGACGAGGACTATGAGGATGATGATGGCTCCAGCGACGACGACGACGACGATGACTATGAGGAGGATGATGACTAGATAGTCACTTTATTTTTGAAAAATAATATGTAATATTTTGTTGAGACATGTTGTGGTGAGGTGGTTCCTGGTCAATCTTTTTACAAACTATCGTGACATGAATGTCACAAATTTTGTTGATGATTAACATAACGATTGATTTAGTGTTGTGAATGATTATTCTAGATTTTATGATCCTTTTCAACTATATGGAAATAAATTGACAATGTCGCCAATGTAATCATGCATAAAACCGTTCAATTACTGTTTTAGATATTCATGGCCTGGTAATAGTAGCAGTACCTGGGTACGAGAATATCGTCGATTTTCGAGGACGAAAATCTTACAAGTTGGGGTGATTGTCACAACCCCAAATTTTTGGGATAAGTGCACGTCATGCACTATATACATGTATGTGTTTCACAAGGAGACCAAAACGAACCGTAGACACTATATGTGTACGTGGGAAACACATTAGTATTTCCCTAACTTATAAGTATATAAGTGAAAGAGAGAGGAGAGAAGAGCCATTGCGTAACTCTATTCTAGCCTAAATAGAGAGAAGGATAATATAGAGAGAAAAAAAAGAAGAGCCTAGTAAAGAACTAGGGTTTCGTTGGAACTTAAATCGGCAAGAGAGTTGGAGAAAAGGCTGGAGGAGGAACCTTGGAGGCCTGTTAGCCTAGTAGAATTTCGAATCTTAAATCAAATTTGCGCGAGACTCATCGTCGGAGGTATGTTAAAGGCATGAAAGATGCTTAGGCATGATTTAATTAATAGGAAGAATGTTGGTTGAATGTTTTTTTTATATTAAGGTTTGAAATGAAGGGAGAAATTGTGTTCTCGATCTGATCGAGGAGCAAAAATCATCATTCCTCGCTCGAGCGGTCTAAAGGGCTCGCTCGAGCGAGGATGAATAGGAAAAATATAACTCTGGGCTCGCTCGAGCGATCCCCAAAACTAGAGGGAAGCTCGCTCGAGCGAGGTCCCCAGTAATACTTCAGTGGCTCGATTTAACCGCTCGAGCGACCTCGATGTAACCGCTCGAGCGAGGTCAAGTGACCGCTCGAGCGAGGTCAAGTGACCGCTCGAGCGAGGTCAGGTGACCGCTCGGGCGAGGTCTGGTGACCACTCAGTTCTTGAATTTATGGGTACAAGAAACTTGGAGGTTGTGCACCCCAATGGTTCTAGTGACCTTTCTAAGCCTATGCTAAATTGAAATGTAGGTTTGACGCATGATCGTGAAGTGTAAACCTCTACGAGAAGGCGTGCTTTGAAATTCATCGAGGTAGGGAATATTCTTGAAACATGTGCATTATTCCGTCAAATTCATATATGTAGTGTAATCCATTTAAATAGTCAAATACTGCATGATCCTTATGAAAAAGGGTGTGTGAGTGAGTTTCAAACGTGATAGTCTTGAGGTCCCCAGGGCACGAAAAAAAAATATCATATAGTTAAACAAAGAAGGATGCGATAGAAATCAGGGGCATCCCAGGGATGCAGATGAAAACTAACAGTGAAACGTAAGTAATGTGATAAGGCCTGATGTAATATAATTAGCACAATCACGGTGAATAACTATATGTAGAGCACATTTGATATTTTTATTATTTAAGGTTTGATTAGAATACCCCACCGACGTGGCGGGATACCCATAACTGACTCGGCAGGATATCCATGAGTGGTACGGCGGCAGATCCGTACTTTCATAGCACATCCCAGGGAATACATATAATAACTGTCTAGTTAGACGACGATGGCGGGTATTCCATCGGGGCTCGATGCTATATTGCTCGAGGACTACTTAAGTTAAGATTTAAGTGATTAGGCCAAATTCACAACTAAACCAGTAAGGAGATTAAACACAACCATGCAAAATAACTGTCGAAACCATTATTTTTATTCCAGATATTTCAATTGTTTTCCATAAGTGTTACTCGATGAATTTTGTTTTTAAACTGCTGATATATGTGTGAAGGTTAATCTATATGTTCTTTTTATTTCCCTACGGAGGTAGGATGTAGCTCACCCCCCTTAGACTATACGTCGCAGGTCCAGGACTAGCGGCAGTAGAGACTTCTGGAGACGCTGATCCAGGGGATTCGGATTTCGTGCCCACGGAAGAGTCAGAACCTCCTCCTAAGGAATTCTTCTAGGAAACCCACTGCATACTTTGAGAGTGAGTTGAGAGTATTAGGTACGGCTTGGTATGTCAAGCCTCTTTATTTCGAATGTTTTAAATACCGTTTCTTTTGACAAAACGTCTAGGATGAACTGTTATCGCCAATGGTTTGGGTAAGTTCTTATGCCCATGAATTGGCATGGGAAAAGGACTGCCTTTCGATACCATGATTATATTTTTATATGAGATTTTATTTAGTGTAGCTACGTGCGCATTAATTACAGTTTTGGATTGTATATACCAATGTTTTGTAAAGAACCCAGGGCACGGCCTTGAGGGTCGTGCTGATGGCACGGATTTCGGGATGCCGAAATTCGGGCTGTCACACATATACATTATTACATTTAAAAAAATATATACATGTGTTAAATATTTTATATCTTTATATATCTTAGTGAAACACTCTAGTGGTTGACTTGTTACTTTGTCATACTTAGGTTCTAGGTTCAAACTTTCTTATGTAATATGTAAAATATATTGTTTATTTTTTTAATTAATTATACTAGTTCAAACTTTCTTATGTAATATGTATAATATATTATTTATTTTTTTAATTAATTATACTAGAGCCTATACACCTTATGTGACTATGTAGCTCCACACGATAGCTTAGTGTGGGAGAAATCTCTCCAAAAGTAAGTCCTTGGAGAAATCTCTCCAAAAATAAGTCTTTCAGAACCTAAATTGATGGAGGAGAGGAAAGTGATTGGGTACTATCACTATTTGCAATTTGAATTTTACCATTATTATGATGACAACAACTAAGGAAGCTATAGTCCGCCTCATTGGCTCTGACTATGACCTGTCGCTATCCCTAAGAAAAGCAAGGAAAATGTGTGGGTCCCATGCAAACTCGCGAACGCAAATCATCCCAGAAAACCTAGGATTTTGCTCAATTTCTGACTTCAAACTTAGAATCCGGCACAACCTAGGATTTTGCTCAATTTCTAAGTTCAAACTTAGAATCCAACACAATCTAGGCTCTCGAACGAGGTCTAATGGGTTTAAGGATATTTTATTATTTTTATTTTATTTTTTTACTAGCCGTAATCTAATAGTTTGAAAATGAATGGTGAAACGATTAAAAATGTTTCACCATTCTATCTTAAGAGAAGTGTTGCTGATGTTGGTACGTGTGGCCATGTAGCCGTTGTGCACTACCTTAGTGGGAAACAGATTCCTAGTCACGTAATTGTTGTGCGCTACCTTAATCGGAAACAGAGTCTCATTTACTCGTGACACTTTCGATATGTGCCAGATTAATAGGAGAAATAGTTTCTCCATAACATCGAGTAATCCGAATGTTAGAAGATCCCTTGCGCACCTATAAAAGGGGGTTTAACGCCGCCTACAAAAGACATCTCAAAAAGATATCATTAAGGGTTGCAAGGTAGACATCCATTCCGAAAAAACACGCAGGCGATCTCCAATCTCGCAACAAAATCTCATATTGATCTGGCACTCATCCGACGAGGCGATTTATTTAGGCGTCTCATACTTTCACTATTATCAGAGCAGGACTAGTTGATTTAAAGTGCTAGATTAAGGTTCTGGTACAAAAGAGCTTACATGTATCATCAAATTTTTCTTTCACCATCTGATCTTATGTTGGATCGCTGGTTTCTCCACCGTCGATCCATTATCATCACATTGCTGGGTGTCGATCTTTAGTGTCAGATTTCTACTTTCATAATAGCCGACCGATTTACACCTTTTCTTCTTCTGTTCGTCGGACTTCCGGACTCCAAACATCTCTCTTAAATTAGTGGACTCCACATCTCTCTTGAATCCGTGGACTCCAAAAACGTATTAAATCCAATTCACTTCTTTGGGAAAGGTACAAGTGTGTATTTTATTATTTTTTGTCTTTTAGTGGTTGCTGGGATACCACAGAATGCACAAAAAGAAAATTCTCTCTTGGTGCAACGCAGAGAGTGCCACTCTTCTGATTTTTATCAATCACAAATACCAAACTGTGGTAGTAGTGATATATTTTTTGGCGATATCTTTGGTTATACAACACAGATTTTTGATCTGTTTGAACCTGTGGACTCCTGTAACTGAGGGGCATCTACCCACATCATTGATTAAATATTCCGAGGTTGTTATATCGTTGGATCAGAAGAGGTAATTCTCACACTCGATTGGTAATTTGTTTGGAGCGCAATCTGGTTAGCCTTCTCTAAACTCTCATCTTTTAATTTATTATTCGAAGATCAGTATAAATGGTTTAGATTTGCTTTTGACACAACATGACACATAGTATAGTCGTTCACGAACTTGCTAAAATTGAAAAATTAAATTACTTAAATTATGACATGTGGAAACGTAAAATTGAATACCTTTTAATCCACAAGTGCATACACTATGTATTGAAATCGAATCCCCCAGTTCTTGGTGATAGGCCATCTATAGAAGATAGAAATAGGTTTGATAAATTTGTGGAAGATGATTCGATTGCAAAAACCTCAATTTTAACTTTTATGCAAAATGATTTGACAAAAGTTTTTGAGATTTATGATACAACCAAAACAATGATGGAAGTCATTGCCCAAAAATACGATAATTTGTCTGAAGCCCACATATAGTTACTCCTTCAACAATATAATTCTTATAAAATGAAAGAAGGAGAAAACATTGTTGAGCATGTCAATAAAATGACGGTAATGGCTCAAGACTTTGCTATTGTAGGTAACCCAATTAATGAAAGAATATAAATTTCAAACATCCTTAGTAGCCTACCTCCCTCATCGTCTATGGTCACCACTGCCTTAAGATTGAATGATTTTGTTTTAAACATGATGAACCTTCCCTTGAAATTGACCCTTGAATAGGAACACTTGAACCAAAATATAAAGAGTGAATTAATGGTAATTCAAGATCCACCCAAATTTCAAAATCAGAATAAGTTCAAGGGAAAATTTAAAATTTTCTATTAAAATTTGAAGGAAAAAGGAAAGAAACCGTTTCATCAAAAAGCTAAACCTGTTACACTCAAGGAAACTATTTCAACTGTGGCAAGTCTGGACACTTCAAGGTAGACTGCCCTTTTTAACCAAAAGACCATGGGAGTAGAAGCAACAGTAAAGGTAGAAGGTGTCAGATCATCTATGTTGTCTTGGAATGCCTATTTGCTGACCAAGATATCAAAGGTTGATGGATCGATTCAGGTGTCAACCGTCACATCGCATGGTCTAAGGCGCTGTTTGAGGATTTTAAGGAGATTAAGGCAGGAGAAAAAAGGATCTACATGAGAAATAACGCCTACTCTGACATGTTGGGTGTGGGACCCTATAGGCTGAATATAGGAATGATTGATTTTATTCTCACGGATGTTTACTTTATGCCTAGTATGAGGAGTAATATCGTGTTTGTATATCTCTTAATCCTCAAATGTTTTGATGTACGTTTCCGATCGGCTAAAGTATCCACCGAAAAGCATGGTCGCATTTTGGCATGGGGACATTTGGTTGCTAGCATAACTTATTTGTTCTTGATGTAACCGAAAATGTTAGAAATAATAAAAGTTCATCTTCTTCTTATATTGATTGTGTCAATGTTATTGATTCTTATACATGACATCTTAGGTTAAGACATATAGGTAAGGATAAAATAATTAGATTAATTAATGAAGGATTAATTCCTAGCTTAGACAAAATAGATTTTAAAACTTGTGTTATCTGGTAAAATGACTAGAAAACTTTTTCCTGGAGGAAAGAGAGCATAAAAATTGTTTGATATTATTCATTCTGATATTTACGGACTTCTAAGTGTTAAAACTCATAGGCATATAGAATATTTTATTGATGGGTCTGTAGACAAATAAAAGGCTAGGTTAGCAGCCAAAGGGTTCAATAAAAAAGAGGGAATAGATTTTGTTGACACATATTCTCTTGTAGCAAAATTTATATCTATAAGAATCATATTAGCGACAGTTGCCCATTTTGATCACGAACTGTTCCAAATAGACGTTAAAGACGCATTTCTCAATGGAGAATTAAAGGAAACTATTTATATGAAACAACCTAAAGGCTTCGAGATTGAAGGGCATGAGGATAAGGTGTATAAGTTGAAAAGATCCTTATACCGGTTAAAACAGTCCTCTCGTCAGTGGTACCTGACTTTTCATAATGCAATCTTTAAAATGGGATATATAGTTAATCATTTTAATTATTGTATATATATATTGAAAAGTGAAAGTACTTTTATAATAATGTCTTTATACATAGATGACATTCTTATAGCTGGAAATGATTTGAAAATGATTGAGAAAATCAAATCCTGAGTTCTCAATTTAAGATGAAAGACATGAGAGAGGCATCATTTGTTCTAGGTATAAAAATAATTAGAGATAAAGAAGCTAAAATGTTATACATAAGCCATGAAAGATACATCGAAACTATTTTAAAACGATTTAATATGGAAAATTCCCATCCTCTGTCAACTCCCATAGAAAAAGGGTTAAAATTAAGTAAAAATCATAGTCCATCAGAAGGATAAAATAAATTGAATGCTCCTTATGCTCAAGTTGTTGAGAGCTTGATATATGCTATGATGTATATTAGACCCGATCTTAGTTTTGTAATAAGTGTGATTAGTAGATACCAAAGTAACTCGGGTCTTAAGCACTGGCAAACAGTAAAATGAATACTAAGATATTTAAAAGCATCTTAATTAAGCTATGTTTTCAAACTAATGAACTTAAGGTTCAAAGCTATTTAGATGCTGATCATGCTGGGGATAAGGATGACGGAAAATCTATCTCAGCTGTGCTGTTTCTTGGTCTAGTAAGAAATACGATTGTGTTACCCGTTATACTCAGGAAGTTGAGTATATAGCTTGTAGTACTGGTTGTACTTATGCCATCTGGATAAAACGCTTCATAGTTGATATAAAGCTAGATATAGCTGATGAGCCTATGCACATATTTTGTGACAATAAAGCTGCAATTAGATTGATTGAAAGTAGGTCAAATAGCTCAAAAGGTAAGTACATTGAAGTGCATTATTACCAGACATTCAAGATATAGTTGAGAAAGGTGAAGTGACTGTGAGTCATTTACCTTCAAGTGATATGATCGCTGATCCTTTGACTAAAAGTCTTAATGCGGACATTTTTTCAAAGCATGTTAACTTAATGGGACTTAGGGATGCCTGAGTCATGTAACTATCACGCACTTACTATTTTATCATGAAGAGCAAATTCATTTTTTTTTTAAGCGTGAAAAATCTCATGATTTAAAGTTTAGTTGTGAAGGGCATATCCGCCAAAAGCGTGAAAAACCTCAAAACTGGAAATACTTTCATAAAATGTGCACAAAAAATAATAGGAGAAAATAATATATATATTATAAACGGCTTTTATGGCCAAGTGAGAGATGTTGGCACATGTGGCCATATAGCCGTTGTGCACTACCTTAGTAGGAAAAAGAATCCTAGTCACATAACCGTTGTGCGCTACCTTAATGGGAAATAGAGTCCCGTTTACTCAAGACACTTTCGATGTGCGCTAGATTAATAGGAGAAATGGTTTCTCTATAACGTCGAGTAATCCGAACATTAGAAGATCCCTTGCACACCTATAAAAGGGGCCTTACCGCTGCCTACAAAAGACATCTCAAAAAGATATCATTAAGGGTTGCAAGGTGGACATCCGTTCCCAGGAAAACACTCAAGCGATCTCCAGTCTCGCGATAAAATCTCATATTGATCCAACTCACATCCGACAAGACGATTTATTTCGTCTCATACTTTCAACTGATACACTATTTTTTGTTAGAGCCACGTCACTTAAGCAAAACAAAAAATTGTTAATTGCTTTGAATCAAATGATCCCAGTCTTTCACACAAAAAGATCTTAATATCATGGGTTTATGATCAGACAGTAAGATGTTGATTCCATATGGCACACATTCTAAAAGTAAATATGAACGAGTCGTATCATCAAATGTGGTTCACATTCACGTTTTGGGATGTATGTCACATGGAAATAACATCTTAACAATCTTTTGTGTGGAAGAGTGGGACGAAAACTGGTATCCATGCCCTATACAAAGCAGTCAATTTTTGTTGTTTTGCTTAAGTGACGTGGCTGTAACAAAAAAGACTGTGTTAGTAATACTTTTTTATTTTAAACCTATTGACCGCCATTGGTCTCATAGTAGGGTGTTTTTTTTGTTTAAATGATCTTGGATTGTCCAAATGTATGGTAAGGTGCCATGTGGCTTGAATCTAACTCTTGTCGGGCATGCAGATATTGTATAGGCAAAGTGCATGAGGCTGATATGGCTAGCTGCTAAGTATGGCCCCACTGCACTTCCAGTCAATTGCATCGCGCCATTTCAGTGGCTTGTACTTTACCTGTATAAAACCTGCCTATCATATAATATTGTCCCTAATAAAAAAACAAATGTGCGCATGGTTGAGTACGTGGCTTAACATTAACTACAAATTCCGACCAAACATGACGTAGCCATGGTTGGGCCGTATCGCTTGGATCCATAATCACACAAAGTAAATGAAAGTATATCAATTGCAAAATGATTTGAAATAGATTGCAGATGTTTATAAAATGTTAATTATTTCGCTAAAAGTATTAAATTAATAGAGTAAGATAAACACTCAATAAATTAAATTAAATACTTTTGTATACTTTCTTTTGTTTAATATAAAAAAAAAAATTGTAGATAGTTAACACAACCATAGTGCTCAAAAGTCAAACCATCAATATTAGCCAATTTATCAAATCGATAATCAATAACAATTACGACCATGCAAATGGACGGGTAGAACATTTATTCGAAAATATCACCTGCACCTGGCAGGAAGCTTTTTAGCTCTGAAGGACTTTTGATAAACCAACTAGCCGCCGCAATAGCTCTGGTAGGGGAGTTATTCTAACCAAAGGGACCAAATTCTCTGATTTTACGAAAAAATTGTGAATAATTCACGATTTTTTTAAAAATGAACAAATTTATAATTATTTGCAACTTTTTTTAAAAAATAGTAAATTTTAAGAATTATTCGTGAATTTAACAAATTTTCCAATATTTTTCAAAACTTTTCTTGAATTTTGTATTTTTTCATTTTATTTTTAATTTTGTGATTTTTGTTTAATAAACTTTTATAATTTTTTTTTTTTTTTTTCCAAATTTTGAGTGTTTTTTCCCAAATTAGATGAATTTTGCAAAAAAATTTCTGATTTTTTAAAGCCAATTTATGCCCGAACAATGTCTTGGTCACTATTTGTAACTGAAAAACAAGCTCCTTACTAGACCGTGTAAAACTTGCTATGGCAAGAAGCAAGCAGGGACGGACGCACGTTGTAGCGTGTGGGGGCTCAGGCCCCCACAAGCTCCGGGGAAAAAGCTTTAAAGCCTATATAATATTTTTAACTGCTATCTGTAGGCCCTATAAAAAATAAAACAAAAATTGATTAAAAGAAGTTTGGGTACAAATATTTGCAACCGAAGATTCAGTCTTTGCAACTGAAGATTTAACTATGAAAGTCATGGGTTACACAGATCTAGAAACCAAATCTTCAGTTGTAAATATCCAAACCTCTATAAGTTAAAAATGTCTGCTCTCTCTTCTCTCACTCTGTAACGACCCGAAATTTTCACACAAAAAGATATGGAATACCAAGTCATTTAACTTAGTTCATAGGCTTATAAGCAGAAATTTCATTGATAAGATACAAAAAAAGACTAAATCTTTTTTTTTTCTTTAAAACAATATTATAATAACGTTAATCGATTTGTTTATAAAACTGGAATAAATCATTTCAACAACCATAAATAAAAATACTAACCTAAAAATACCACCGGTGACGGTCGTTCGTCACACAAACAGTTGTACTTCCATCAATGTACCCGAAAAGTAATAAATAAATATTCTAAAGAAAATTTATTAAGTTGTACTAAGTCTTAATCAAAGAATTCTCACTAAGGATAATAATTTTCAGGTGAAAGATCTTTCTCGTCTTCTGGCATGAAATCAGGATCCTCTTCCAACTCTGAATTCTTGTCAATGTTTATACCTGCAACACATAGTATCGGGGTGAGCTAAAAACCCACATGCTCAGTAGGGCGATTCTATGACTATTCGAGTCTTAAGCTATCTAACACATAGTTTCAATGATTATTCAATTATTAATGACTAAAGATACAATAAAATATGATAAATCACCATGTATTTATACTCTATGATAAATAACTCCAAGTACAAATGTAAGTTCGCTTTGTATAACTTACAGTGGGGTCTTTATGTTATATTTAGGAAATCTAAAAGGTGAATTTCATAGAAGTGGCCAATTATAATAGTTTTCTTTTACATTTTATTTCAAATATATTTAGTTTATGTTCATGCATTACTTAAACATATAACTTAAAGTAATTTTTATCGCAAATATAGTGTTAGAGTCAAAGTCAAAGCACCGATGGGAATCCTAACCATCGTCATTCTAAAATAATTTTTTCAAGTGTCATAGCTTCTGCTAAGTGAGGTAGCTCGTGTGGTTCAAAATACCATTGTACTAGATCGAAGCGTGCTATAACATATGATCCATTCAAATTCAAAGCTTAAATCGCATGCATATTTCTAAGTATAATGTTATATTCATACTTTTTATAATTAATTTAGAATTTCAAATAAGTTTTAAAGGTTCAATAAAATTTTTATATCATATATTCTCTTCTTTTTGTTTTCTCTGTAAGAGTGTTGCGAGCAAATATTTTGCATTCATATATAATACAAGGATCTAATTTTTCTAATCTCATACTTAAATATTCAAACAAATTATAAAAGCAAAGTGACGATGTGCGTTAACAATGTATAGAGTTAATTAGGAAAAATACCGGTCTCATCGAGACAATTGAAGTAATGTGCTTACATGCTTGCAACCGACATGTATCGCTCACTTTATGTTCAGTCAAAGTGCATAAAAAGGCCAAATATATGATTTATTGTAAATAATTTTTGAAGGTAGATTATAAAAAGTCTGATCTGTCATATGGAATGTTCACGAATTTTAAGTGGGGTAGTCCCTACTCAGAAATTCGTAAATCGCACAGAATCTTAACGATTTGAGAGGTTAACGATCCAAAAGACCCAACACTCGAAAACTTTTCAGATTCGAAAGGGTTAGTGGCTGATTTAATCTCACCTCAACACAAAATATAAAGAGTAGCATAACCTTAATCAATACCAATTGATAGTACAAAGTTTGAATAGACGTACTAATTTTTGCGGTCTATCAAAGATGACATGTTACACAAGACATTAAGATTCTTGAACCTACCAAATGAGCGAATTTGGTATATATTTATTGAAGCCTAAGAGGCTATGCTGTGGGAAAGTCAAAACACAAAATTAAAATAGTTAACCTTTAACTTTCCCATGCAAGTAGCAACACGTCATCAAACCTTGAAAAGAATTATTTTAAAGATCGATATGATTGATGCCCGCAAATTATTTAACGTGAATCGGTCACAAACCAAGGCATCACGATACCCTCGATTATTGGCGATAAAGAATTCAGTACCCAAATTTATTAAAATCATTAAGTACTTACGAATCAGAAGCATAAAATACAAATTGGTTATTAAAATTCCTTACCTTGGATACTAAAATCGCAATAGATTAGAGGTTAATCACAATTTCTAGCAATTGATTGAATGAGGCCGACAATCACGAGATTTATGGTTTAATTCCCCTTATTCAATGGTCTTTTTGATCACAAGAGAGCAAGGTTGATCATAATTTCAAGCAATTGATTGAATGATGCCGGCAATCACGAGATTTATGATTTAATTCCCCTTGTTCAATGGTCTTTTTGATCACAAGAGAGCAAGGGTGAATATGGGTCTCCTCCTTCTATAGCCATAAGAAGAGATAGAAGGTAGGATTAAAAGAAAGTTGTGCGTTTTTGTTTTAAGGTTTAAGAATCGGAAAATAAAAGTGGAGGGTGAGGGGTTCCAATAGTTTGAAATGGACGGTTTTGATTTTCTGGTCGCCCAAGCTTGAAGTGTTAAGAAATTAGGTGTGGACATCAGGCTTAAAGATATCTCGAGAGATGCATAATTTTTGTGTAATTATTGTGATACAAGAAAATCGGTGCCACATGGATTAGGGCGAGAGAACTTTGTAGAATAAGAGATAAGAGACGTGTTGTTGTAGAGTTCTATAGAAAAAGATGATTTTAAGGTTGTAAGATACGTTGAGTTATTGGGGTCTCAACAAATAGTCGAAGATGGGGGAATTGAGAGTCCTAATATCTTAAGATTTCTTATGACGGGATAGGTTAATGACTCTTAGTTATAAAAGTAACTAGAAAATCAGAAGAAGAAAACTAAAAGAAATAGATAGGTTAATGTATTAAACACACATAAATAATAATATGTATGTAATCATAAATTCATATAACACATTAATATAATAAACATAACTAGTGACACGTGGTCATGCATAGTCTAGATCCCAACACTAAAGTATGACCAAACAAGATTTCTATATTAGACAAATTGGAGACTATTAATTAAGAATTAAGTACTATTAATAAGACAAAAACTTCAAGTATATATATTCTATACGACTCTAGTATATATATATATATATAAATGGGTATAAAGGATTCATACTAGTTAAATCAAAACCTTTACCAGTCTCGATAAAATTAACGGTAATAACAATATTTTATTATACACACAGTCTAATAATTGTAATTTTAAATAATTATTTTCTAAATCAAGAGTATCAAGATTAGTCAATATATAAACGAAATTGAAATCATGGCTGTGACACTCATGCTCTCTCTCTCCCTCCTTGTCTCTCTATTTTTTCTCTCTCTACTCTCTATCCTCTCTCTATATCTTCCTAAACCTAAATCCATTTTATTGAATCCTAATTCTAAATCTCTAATATCCTAAACATAATTTTTAAATCACTAATTAATATTAAATCCATTTTCTAATTTTCGAATCACTAATTTACAAAACACTAAACCCATTTCCCAATCCTTTTATAATTGATATATTTTATATTATATTATATTATATTTATCTATTTCCTGTGTCAAGTTTGATTTTATTACCGATGGTGGTGTTTATCATTTGGACCCGACTCTCCTAACTATCATTTAAACACCAAAATAGTGTTTAAATGATCTTACACCTTCAATGGTTTAAGATGTTGGTGATCTGTACTTCAATGTGATTGGGCATAGATTGCAGTGCAAAATGTCCTAAAATGGTTTTTTAGGGAAATTTAAATCATCCAATCTATTGATTTTAATGTCAATTATAGTTGCATACTGGGTAGCGCTTTTTGCGACTAAAGATTCTTGCTGCATAACTGATGGTTCAACCTTTCACACCATTGACTGCCTTGAATCATATGCTAGAGATCTTTTCGTCCTAATATTTCACGCATTAGATCTTACGGTCATGGCCCAAATATTAGACGGTCAGATGTTGATTCTATACAGCACACATCTGTGATTACAATGCACCATGGTACGTCATGATTACAATCACTTTTGGGATGTTTGCCAAGTGTAATCAACATTTGGCCGTTTGATATGTGGGTCATGATCTTAAGATCTAATTTGTGAGAGATTGGGCAACCTTTATCATCTTATTCAAGGCAGTCAATGGTGTGAGTGGTAGAACCATTAGTTGTGCTCCAAGAAACTTTGGTTGCAATAATCACTACCCTTATTTATTTATTTATTTTTATAGGAAAATTGCTACCCTTATTAGTTTTAGGTTTAGTTGCTCATATTAAAGTTCATCAATCGGATAGTTCACATCCACTTATGGGCATGTTTCTTTATGATTTTGGAAGATTTTTTAGCAATTTTTTTTCTACGAAAAAATTTATTAGCATATATTGATTATGAATTACCAAGTGCCTCCTCTTCAAGAAAATCCAGCATTTTCTACTTGGAGCAAGTGAGGAGCGAGCATGGAGTTGCCGGTAGTTATCTGAAGTTGATGATCTTCGGTGCCACTCGTACACTTTAGATAACCCAACTCTTATACAAACTCCATGGCCCATTGCTTGGTGCGATGGTAAAAGGCTTGAGCTATCAACCTGAAAACGTATGTTCGAATTCGGAGAGCAACCACTCTATGCGCCAAAATCAAAGGTTAGATCTATATATCATCAACCCCTCTCAACACCCTGCACATACGAGAAAACACTAGGAAATTTCCTTTTTTAATTAATTTTTAAGTTTTATTTTTAACATAGGGTATCCCAATTCCCAATCCCTTTGACTCGCATACTACATACAGGCACTAGCTTTGGTTGTTGATCATCAATCCAAGATGTCCTCATGACATTCGTAGGCCATCCTGTGGATGGAAATCCCCAAAATCACACCATTCATTGAAGATCCTTTAAATTTATTTTATTTTATTTTTTATGACAAGGTATCGAGCCGCTTAGAGCACCCAACTAAGTCCCCGGATATGTTCAACACCTGCACATCAAACATACTGGTCAGTAAGGATAAATCCCCATGAGTGGCCAACGATGAAGACAATTAAAATGCATACAAGCAATAGCCCAGATTAATCAAGGGTAATTGATCATCAATCCAAAATCCATGCATCGCAGGCTATCGTGTGGATAAAAATCATCCCAAAAATCACACCATTCCCGCAAGGGCCTATAAATGGACAGAAGTTAAAAATGCAAACAAGCAACGACTAAGATTGATCCACTAGTTGAAATTGTCGGACCAAAGGAAATTTAAGCTGAGGCACATGATCAGTCGATCAACTACCTTTTCATCTCAGATCAATGATTTGACATGCAACATCAACAAAATATATGCTCTAAGCACCAATATTGGTTGTGCAACCATGGATTTTGTGAGTCTGTCACGATGATGCGCTCAAAAAATGGAGTTGCCACCTAGAGCTTTTGGCGTCTCGGGATACCCAAAATCAATATCATGTGCACCGAAGTGCTAGATTTGACTCCGAATCACCGGTCAACGCCAAAGCCTCTAGGTGAGGACTTTAGTTATCAATCGGGAAGGTGTTAGGCACCCGATTGACCCGCTCGTAAGCAGTCTCTACTATGCCCAAGTGTATATATATATAAAAGGAGAAAAGTGAGCGGCACTTCCTATTTCTTGAAGGTACTTGAATCCTATTGGGCTCTCTGCAAACACTGAAATTTTAGCAGTGTAACAGTCCAAATCCTAGGATAGAGGAAGAGCCAAAAGAAGGTAGAGGAATAAAGGGGCGGGTCGGAGCTCTCGGACCCTTGTAGCACCACTGCGGAATCGTCGCGTTGATGCTAACTCTAGTGAGCTTCTGATAGCACAAGAGGGTACGGATTGTTTCTAACTTGCTATGGTTTGGAAGTAAAGGGTAGGAAATGATGGAATGAGAGGGTTGGCCAAGGTTTCAAGGCTTGAGAGTAATGAAGTTAAGAGTGTAATAGTTTGAGATGGATGGGAGCTAAGGGTTTAACCTAGAAGATTAAGAATGGCCAAGGTGAGGGGATAAAATGCTCGAGTTTCCCTTTAGGATTTTTCAAGTATAGAAAATGTGAGGGGTGGGGTTTTTATTTATAAAGTTGGAGGGGGTTAGGGAAGCTATTAAGGCCCCAATAGAGGTTAAGAATTAGGTAATGCTGGGATCTAAGGTTTTTTAGGTTTTTAAGGGCTTGGAGAAGAGGGAGTTAGGTTTTAATGGTAGATGATGAGGTGATGACTTAAATGGAAAAGGGTGAATTCAAGGGTCTGAAAGGGCATATGGGTCCTGTTGTATTGCCTACCTTGTAATTATTAGGAGGTTAAAAATAGCAAACTAGAGGAAAAATCATAGTCCAATGAAACCAAGGTAAGGCAACCAGACCTGCAAGAACCAGGGCTGCTGCATCAAGCTTTAAAGGGGTAAGTAGGGGTATGTCCACAGGAAAATGTGTTTTAAAATATAGTAAATCTCCAGATCTAGAACAGATCTGACACTCTAACTTATCCTAATTTAAAGCAAAGCAAGAAAGGAAAGAGGAGAGGTTTTTAAGGTGTGGTCACTTTACTAAAACTACAGAAATTAAATGTAAATGCTAGTGATCCAGAGCTGAGTAAAACACAGATTTAAAGAAATGGAGAAAAGGATTTGGGGAATTAACATCAAAAGGGGGAGAGTAGCAGTTGGGCATTTTGATCTTCACTGAAAATTGAGTGGTTCAGAAGCATTGCAAGAGATTGATTTGCAACTAACCTTCATCTAGCTACAAGCATAGATGTAAGGTATAAGAATCCAATCTAGACCAGAGAGTTGGATTGATCTTAAGGCTTTAATCTGTCCACTTTAATGGCCACAGATCATCCTAGGGATCTCTTCCAATTCAAAGGTTTTAATTAGAACAATTAACTCACTGCAGATGTTGTGGATGCAAGGCTACAAGCTCAAGCATCCACAAGAATATTAAACCTAGGGAAATCAAATGGCAATCAAGAGATCTATCAACTCAAATTAACTTTACAACCAACAATCTACTGATTAATACAACTTACAGTACATTGTTCTCAGATCTACAGTCTGTGCAATATCTAATCCCCATATAAAGCCTTAGACCTCTCAATTTACAGCTCTACCTCACCCTAACTGCTACCAGTTTTTAGCTAACCATGGTTGGACTAAAGAGAGAATGGGGAAGAAGGATGAAATTTTGGAGGGAAAAGGGAATTCAAATTTTGGTCTGACCTCTCAATTTCTAGATGTTTCTTCTGTTAAGCTTCTCTTCCATTTATAGTCTTCCCCTCTATTCTCAGATCTGTTTTAGCCAATCAGAGCTCAAGGGAATAATTCTGTTATTCTCAGCTGCTGACCTGGCTAATTTTGCTTCTATAAATCCTCCACCAATTGATTCGAACTGGACAAGTACATGTGAGGTGGTTAGAGGCTTCCCATTCGTGCCCATTTGCATTCCAAAACTACCCTTAAGGGTTGTTAACGTGCCTCGGGATGCATGCATAGAGCATTGAGGTGAGATGCATTCTCGGCTAGAACTGAGAAGTTCCCCAAATCGGGCTTCAAGAGGTTCAGAGAACCTCTCGATAGGTTCTGGCTATGGTTTATGCTCCATTCGATAGGTTGATGGCAGCTTCAGGCATCCTCTCGACATGTTGATGGAACCTCGCAAGATCAGATACAACTTCAGGTAAGTCTTCGATAGGTTTTGTTCCTCTATTTGACAGGTTGATGGCAACCTCGCGAGATCCACTGCAGCTTCAGGTATCCTCTCTCTAGGTTGTCTTTGATTGCTCGATAGGTTCATGGCAACCGCTCGACAGGATTGATTTTAGCCTTCTGCACTTCGCGAGGATGATTGCTTCAGTATTCCTCTCGACAAGTTCATTTGTACTAGTCGATAGGTTGCTGTTTCTCTACTCCAACCCTTTGATAGGTGTTATAAACCTCTCGATATGTTCACTTCTTCATCTTAGCACCTCTCAATAGGTTCAAGTATAGCTTCAGTTCCTCTTGACAGGTAGCTTTTTGCAGTTTTAACTCCTTCACAGGTTGTGGGAACCTCTCGACAGCTTCATATTTAACCATCCCAACCTCTCGACAGGTTGACTTCTCTCGATATGTTATGTCCTTTGCTTCCACAACTGGCACACAACTTGGGGTGTTGTCTTTCAACTGTCTGGCACTCAGCACCCTTTTGAGAGGTTTAATCTTCATCCAATGAAGCTTCTCTTGCTCCCAAGTCTACCCAGTTGGACACATGCCATTCCCATAGACTTCTGAGGCTCTGTGAACTGCTTAATGGCTAGCCTTATGGCTGCATGAGCACATATTGATACAGTAGATCTTTTCTTTTGTATTTTTAGATGGATGTCTGCACTATGACTACAATTTATTGCTTAACCACAAAACATACTCAAGACACATTATTAGTCAACTCAAAGGTCCATCAAAGGTCAGGTTAGGAGGTGAAAAATAGTATTTTTCACTGATTAACACACCCCCAAACCTAAGCTTTGCTAGTCCCTGAGCAAAGGAGAAATTAAAAACAAATATTGAAAAATAGAAAATATCACTTTTGTAGGGAGCACAGATGCATTTAGCATTGCATCAACCCTTTTAAACCCCTAGGTGATCCCTAGTGGAGGAGTGAAGTCTCCTGAGGGTTGTTAGTAAAGTTACCCACAAACTTCCATATGAACATAATTAAATCAAGTGCAAGCAGTTACAAGTTAGATCCCAACAAATTTAGCATTATTCCATACCTTACCCTTTTGAATTCAGAAGTTTCAAAATAGTAAATGTAAACAAATTTAATACCTAAATCCTTTTCAAACTCATCATAACCAATCTGAAATTATCAAGGGAATGCTATGTGCAAAATAACATGTACTTCACCATTAATTTGAGAATCAAGTTTAAACAATGCCTAAATAAGTCTAATTTTAGACCCAATTATCTCACATGCATACTCTCACAAATGATTTTAAAGGTGTATCATTTCACACAGCTCAAGAGCAGTTACAACCCTCAAATAGGACTGGAAGCATGAGCATAGGCAATGCTCTAGTTCTTGAAATTTTCTAACTCTCTTCACCATAGATTACACAGCTCCTTATCTCCACATGACAGCTCAATCAACTTTCAATCAGCAAGGTCTTTTTATTGGGTTGTAATGTGGCTTATGGGTGAGGTTTATAAAGAATAAAAGGGTAAAGAGGGATTTAGAATTTGAGAAATCAGCAAGGCCAGGAGGTAGTATACACACCTTCTTCATCTCAACACATCTTCATCTTTCTTTGATATTTTTCAGATTTGAAGTGGCCATCTTCTCATCTTCTTTTTCAAAAATTTCTAATGAAGTGACTTCTCTTTCTTTTTCTCTCTTTTATTTTGTTTTTCTATTTTTTTTTCTTTTGTATGCTTTTCTTTTCTATTTTTCTCAAAAAATTTTTTTATGGGCTGGAATGCGACAACTCCACAACTGAACACTGTTTTTCTTAGATTTTTTCCCTTTTCCTTCCACCAAATATCAAACCATGCTCCTCTAACCTCACTTCTCCCTCCACTTCCTGAATTCTCAGATCGAGGGTGAACTGAAACAGGGCAAGAGGTTCAGGAAAAAAAATATTTTAGTTTTTGTCAAAGAAGAATGGAATTTTTAGGCTCAAATGGTGTATACAAAGGCAGTCCAAAGGGTAGGGATTTTTTAGCTCAAACTGTCCAAAGGATGGCCTTTCATCATGCCTTTAATGTCATGAGTGCTGTCAATTTGTCTCAACTTTGAGTGCATAACTTCTAGTGAAAGAGAGCAAGTTCAAACAGTCCTTAGAGCAGAAAGATTTTGCCAAAACACTCTTCAAAAGAAATTTTCATAGGCCCAACTCTCACTGGGTATGGTCTTCCTTAGAACTCTCAAGACATGTTCTTACTTTTTCTCTCTTTAATGGTTCACTACACATTGATTATGACAAAAATTTCTTGATGATGTCTTTCATGGAAATGATGAATTTTCAAAAAGATCCAAAAACTAAAAGTCTACCATACATTTTTAAATCTTCCTTTGTCAAAATTGCTCAGTTTGAAATTCTGCTAAATTTGTTTTGATCTCATTCATACCATTGCACTTGGCTTAATTATCTCATACAATTTTTTTCAAAATTACCCTGCTACACCCCCAAACCTATGAAGAACAGTGTCTTCACTGTTTTAGGAATAAAACAGACAGGAAACAACAGGGTAAGCACAGAGAAAAGATTGATCACTAAGCAGACAGAACAGTCAAGAACAAATTTAAGCAAACAGGAACAAAACAATCACAATTGGAAATGAAAAAGAGACATTTCATTGAACAAAAAGTATTTTCAAAATACAAAAGAGACAGTACATTCTACATTAAATAAAAAATATATACAGCACAATCCTACATACAAACTAAATACTACGAAATCCTAAACACATGCTACACCTAGTCAAAGTCAGTATCTGAACTTAAAACAAAAGGAGGGTCCCAGGCATATTTTTCTTCCTAAGGATTCTTGTCCTTCTTCACTGGCTCTACACTGAAAGCATCAGGTGTGGATTTGATTGCAGCTGGCCTCTTCTTCTTCTTTGGCTTTGTGCTAGGCTCCTTGATGGAAATGCCTTTAGATTCTGAAGGACCTAAGGCTGAGTATAGGGAGAGGGTCTCAACTAACCTAGCTAGTATTTCAAATTTCTGTTTATAGATCTTGTAAAAGTCGAGGGAATTGAGGACCATCTTCCATAATTTCCATTCCTCTTTCCTATGGGCCTCCAAAATAGGGTAAATTTCCTCCTGATGGGCTTGCTGCAGTAAAACCATGACTGCATCTACTAGAAATTTGACATCCTCTTTGACATATGGGTTGGTCTCAATGGCTTTGGTGAGGGATGGTAGCGGTGAAAAGGTGCTGGTTCCATATGAGACAATGGCCCAATGGTGAGGGTCATCCATGGAGGAGGGGGTGATGGGCAGCTCAGGAAGTGGTGGTGATGGTAGAGGGGATGGCTGAGCTGCTGGAAGGTATGGGGACAGAAATGGATGGTATGGGAGTTGATGGAATAGGGATGCTGGCAATAGCAGAACTAACAGTGGGCAAGGTCACAGTTGTAGAAGGGAGTGAAATGGGTGCAGAGGTCACAGGTGGAGGCACTGAGCTAGTAGCAGCAGAGGTAGGCAGAGGCTCTGAGCTAGCTAATGGGGTTGTAGGTATCACAGGTGCAGCTGCTGAGCTGGTCACTTGAGAGGCTTCCTTCCTAGAACTCTCTACTGGCTTCTTCTTGCTCTTCCTAATCAAAGTCATGCTAGTAGACCAAGCCCTTCTCCCAAACTCTTTAGGACTCAGACCCTCAGTAGGCTCATCCTTCTGTATCATATATTTTCCTTATCTTAGCAAAGCAGTAATGAGTCTGTTGTAGGATAACCCTGGCAACATCTGTCCCTTGTTGATTTTTTCATTCACATCCACCATGGCCTCAAATAGCAATTGAGGGGCATTCAAGAATTGGCCCATGGAGAAGAAGTAAAGGGCATCCACTAGTGGGGTTCTCCTCTCCTGCTGATGTCCTTTGACATAGATATTTTTTCTCAATATTGTGTCAATTGAAAAACAGGCTAACGTCTAGATCTCTCCTCATCAATGACTCCTTAGATCCCATAATGCCTTGAGTCAAATGTTTGGCCATTGCTCAGAAGGACACATTATCAGGTGCTCCTAGGCTATAAGATAAGTCATATATTGATGGGACCCCTAACACCAATCCAATATCATTATAGTCCACAACTACCTCCCAATTGTCCACCAAAACCATAAGCATAGGGTCAGTTGATCCTGGCTTCATCATTTTTCTGATGTTCTGATACCATAACTTGACCAGTCTTGGGTAGACCTTTTCTTGTAATGGGGTCAACAGAGGTGTCAGGGATGCCTTTACCAAGTAGTCCAAGGTCTCCTTGCACTCCTCTACCTTAGAAAAATAAGGTAGGTCAAAGATTGTCTCAGAAATCAGATCTAAGGCATCCACAAACTCATTGAGAGTTGTCAAGTTTACAGGTATCTCAGTTTTAGCCTCAGGGTTAGGTTCAGGCACAGGGATATTGTAGACACCCAAATTTGGCCCAAGGCCCGATTGAGACACATTTCAAGAGAGACGCATCTCTGAGCTTTTGATGGCATGTATGTAACCCTTAAGAACCTTTTTGAAACCTTAGGATCTATTCTAAACCCTTAGAAATCACCCTAGATCCCTTAGGAACCTTCCTGAACCCTTAGAAACCCACCCCGACCCTTAGAACCCATTCCAGACCTAAACCTAGCTTTCTCGAGCAATGGATGAAGAGTGGTTCACTAGGACTAGCTGTGACCTTCTACTATGATTTAATCTTATACCATTGAAAATTAGAAGTCCTCAGCTTTCCAATGGGCTAAGAATCACCCCAATCGGAGCTATACACAAGAAGATATCGCGTTCCGAAGTGCAGGGGCAGATTGGTAATTTCAATTGAACCCCTATAGGGATTTGGCGCAACTAATAGTTGCGCCAGCTTTAAGGTGGACCCACCACGCTAGCAGCCAACTTCCAGACACTGTGCTCTATTGTTTTACAGTACATATGCTTGGCGCAACTAATAATTATGCCCGACATATGAACAGTAACCCAGGGTTTTTACCTTAAATTTCAAGATTGGGGTTTGACTTGTTGACCATCTTGACCTTTGGGGTGTGTTTTGCTAGTTATGTTGCACCCATTTACTATCTATGTGCAACCTCTTAAGTGGTTTAAAGCCTCACCCTATCAACCACCATTGGAGCAACTCTTCACATTTTTCAAGGCTCCAAAAACCCTAAAAAATCTTAAATGGCCCATTACCTAATTGCTAATCCAAATTAGCCTCTAAGCACCCTCCTAACCTCTCTTTTTCCTATAAATAGAGAGGCACCCCCCCTTACAAATGACTTGAAAAAATTTGCAATTAAGAGATTAAGGAATCCCTTCTCTCTCTCGTCTAGTGCACCATTCCCATACAAATTCCAGAACTTTAAAAATCCCTTTAGACCTTAGCATTTCACCCAACAGCTCTAGGTTAGAGATGTGTTAACCCTAGCCTTCCCTCTCTACCTCTTAGCTATCAAGCTCTAGGAGTTAGAACCTCATTCCATACCAAACAAGCCTTCAAAAGCTCACTGAAGCAAGCTAACGCCAGGCTCTATAGCGGTGCAACAAGAGCCCGAGAGCTATGGCTCTCCCCTTTATTCTTTTACCTTCTCGTTCCTTCCTCCATCCACACATTTGTGTCGTTATGCCACCGAATTTTTGGTAGGAACAGAGGAGAACAAATAGGATTTTAAAACCCTTTGGGCAAGAGAAAACCTTTTTCTTTTCTTTTATATTATTTTTATTTTGGCCATAAGTGGAGACCATATTAAGTGGGTTATTTGGGTACTAACATCTTCCCAATCGATAACTAAAGTCCCTACCCAAGAGCCTTTGGCGTAGACCGGATTCAGAGTCATATTTGTGGCACTTCGGTGCTTATAAAAATGATCTAGGTTACCCGAGATACAAAAAGCTTTGGGTGGCGACTCTAAATATTTCATTAGTGAGCGGATCGTCATGATGGGATCGTCCCGATTCCCACGATTACACAGACGGCGACTTTGCTGGGGACTATCTAGTAGAGCTTCCCCTTGAGCTTGACCTATTAATTTTTTATTTTACAAACCTTTTATTGTTGTTTCTTATTTTATTTTTACTATTTTTTTTACTCACCCCTCCGATTATGTCATTTTTCTTATCCCTACTTTACGTCATTTACGAGCCTTAGCCGATTGGCGGGCCTACTTGCCCACAACATTCAATTTCTTTACGATTCTGTCATTTTGAGCACCATAGCCGATCGGTGGGTCTATTTATGTATTGTCATTTAATTTCTTTACATTTTCATCATTTAAAGTGCCTTAGCCATTTGGCAGGCCTACTTGCACTTTTAATTCATGGTCATAATTCTCGCGATGAGCAGCAGTAGAAGCGAAAGACGGATCATCACACCTGGTCTTTGAACTTAAGAAAAATTTCTTAAAAGTGAAAAATAAAATTAAACCAATAGAGGAGAGTTAAATTGATTTTTGCGGGGTAGATTTTTAAAGGATTGGGTTATTTAGGTACACATACAAACACCGGGTCTTAGTACGGTGGCAGCCCCTAGTTTTGATGATCCAGAAAAGTCCCAGCCTACCTAGTACCTGAGAAAAGTGCTTGCACTTGAGGTATATCGGGTGGATAACCTTCTCGTTATCAAGCTTAAAACTCGGGAAAAAGAGAGCGATAGTGAACCCAATTTGGCCTTAAATCCTTAGGTTCGGTGAGGAAGAGAGCGGATCATATAAATAGTCAATCCCCAAAAGCCTAGCTTCCACAAAAAGCCAGTTTGGAGACCCATTTTGAACTGAGATTGCTGCTGTCAAGCAATCTGGAGAGCCCATTTAGTCTGGCGCCACTAATAGTCACGCCAATGCAAAATGTTCCAAAAGAACACTGGCGTAACTATTAGTTGCACCAGCTTTAAGTTTGAAACTTTTGCTCTGACGCCATTGATAGTTGCGACAGGTTGGTTCTGAGCAACCTCAGTCCGAATCTATGGCCTATTTCACGTCCCGAACTCCCCAATCAGTGTGTTTAGTGCCTCTGTTTAGGCCCAGTAATTTTCGACACCTAATATGCCCTCGTCGGTCAAAAGAAGGTGACTTCTTTTTTATTCATTTTAGGGGATTAAGTTGTTTGCATTGGTTTTCGAGCCTTCAATAGATCAAGGGATTTCCCTTTGATTCTTCCGAAGTGCTTCGAAACCATTACCGCGGGACCTATTTAGGGTACGAGAGCCACCCAAGAAGGGAATTCAAAAAGGTCTCGGAATCCTCATTTCTTTTCACTTATAAAAATTCAAAAAAATTAAAATTAAAAAATAGAGTCTTGTTTGGTGCTAGCACAATGGTATCATCATACCCTCCGTCATCCTGTAGGGGAAGAAGGAGGAAGCTTTACGGGCCCCATCTGAGGAACCCGTACCCGACCCGATACCGAGACATGTCGTGGGCTGTGGACCCGACTTATGCCGATCCCAACTCATCCCTGCCACATTCTCCAACCCATTCCCATACAGAAGAAGTCTTTACTTCCACCCCCCTTGCCTAGTCAACCCTCACCATAACTGGCTAGTTCGGTGCCCCTATTTTCACTTCCACCACTTCCCAAAATACCCACAATCAAATTTCCCATCATTTTCCCAAGCTGTGCCTCCATCCATGGCCATCTCCAACCCATCTCACCTTCCTTCCACACCCACTCAAAACCCATCCTCCACCTTAACCAACATACCCTATTTTTCATCCGCCCAACCCGATCCACCTACATCCATCCATATCACATCCAATCCCCCACACATCCCTCCGTTTACTCAAAACCCATCCTCATCTCAACAGTCCAGATGAGGGTATATGCATGACCGAAAATTAAGACAACCCATCTGGAACTCAGCTAAACTAGAAAGAACTATAATATAAAAATGAAAGACCATACCTTTGCATTTGTAACAAACCTGAGGTCCTCTAGCTCAGCAATTTACAGTTGCATGAGAGATGCAGGGAGCAGCTCCAGCTCCACATCAGGTAGAAAATCACTTAGAAGGCAGCAAAGGTGCCTTAGATGGCTTGAGGGCAACTGTCCAAGTGAAGTGGTGCACTCACCCCACTGAGAAGCCCAAAATAGCACTTTTCAGCAGATAGGTGGGAGCCTCCTCAGTCCATACTTTAAAATTTTCAGCAAATACCTCAGCCCAAGTCCAACAGATTGGGCAAGATCTCATCCACTATCTCACCAATGACTGCAACTGTTTAACAAATATCGTTTCCTCCATCATATCCTTCCCCTTATAAGAGGGAGAAGGACCTTTAAAAAATTTAAGGAAATGGCAGATGAGGTACTGCTGGTCCTCATCTGCTGACACATCATTTTATTTTATTTTATTTATTTATTTATTTATTTTGATTTTTTGATTTATTTATTTTTAATTTTTTTAATTTTTTTTATTACAGCTGTACTTTATTCAAATATTACAAAGACACAAAAAATTTAAAACAAAAAATAAAGAAAAATTTTAACAATCACACAAAAACTATAGTCGGCATTTATTCAAACACTACATCTACAAAGAATATAGCTCAACAAAAACACAGATTACTATACTAGATCAAAACTCCCCGGCATTGGTGCCAAAAATTTGTTGTAGTATTTTAGATGCTTGCTGCTAACTTTAATTGAAAACAGTGATAAGAATGTGTTAGTGAAAATAAATTAAAAGTGGATTGAAAAATACAAAATAGCAAGTCTAAAAATACACACAGGCCTGCAAGATACAGGGCCTGTTGTAGCAAGTTTTGATAAGTAAGTGTTTGTCCCACAGGGAGTGATGATCTGAACTATAAGGGTTGTATAGTAGTCTTCAGATCTAGCTACAAATCTGGCAGTCCTAAAGGAAGGGTGTTTAGGTGTCACTAAGCTATACTAAAAACTAAGAAAAAAATAGGAATAAACTACAACTAAAGAAAGGGATAAAGAAGGATGATGATGTGTGTGATAAAATGCAGACAAAAGGGTGATAAGTAAGCTATTTAGGTTAAAGTTCATTCAGTTATGTAACTCAGATTTAGGGCTCTCTTCTGTAGCAAGTCCTTACTGAAGTGCTATCACTAACCTCAACAAGGTAGAAGAATCCAACTTAACTCATGCCATTTGGGGCGCTCTTAAGGCTATAGTCTGTCCACTCAAATGACCATAATCTATCTAATAGAGTCTGTCAAATCCCATTGATTAAGCCAGAAGAGCTAACGTAATCCAGAGGAGTGAGTTGATCAAACCTCATCCAATGAATCAAATCAGGCCGTGAATACCATTACAGACACTATGTCTGCCAGTGCTTCGAGCTCCCCAAATCTGCGCAAAGATCTAGTTGGCATTCATAGGAGTTCCAACCCATAAAATCTCATGTGTATTGTCAAGGCCAATGACACATTGATGCCCACACAAAGGAAAAGCAACATGTTGAATAAGGACTTAAGCACAGCTGATCATTGCTACAAAAGGCCTGCAATGACTCAGCCTCCCAGTCTGTAATCACTATAGAGAACCCAGATCTAACATCTGATAATGACCAAGTAAGACAAAGGGGAGTATGTTCCTACACAATCTCTCACTAGGCTACAAGCTCAAGTGCAGAGAGAAAGAATCCATCTTAGATCTATAACCAAGTTTGCCCTAGGGCTATAGTCTTTCCATTCTAATGGTCACTGGCTATCCATAGAGGCTCCCTTACCCACAAATGCTAAGATAGAACATGAAAACTGCTTTCTGCCACCATGGTCCCAAGGCTACAAGCTCAAGCTTCCATGGGCCTTTCAATAAGCTCAAATCTTAAATGTATGCTATAGCCTGAACAAAATTACGGACAAATAGGAAAATAACAGATTGAGTAAGCATTCAAACATAAATTCCATTGATCTGATGTTACTTACAATGAGATCCCTCAAGGCAGCAGCCTTGTGCACAACAGCTCAACACCAAATCCCAATGTTTAAATGACCTATTACAAAACTTAAATAAAACTATACCTAAATGCTTACCAAAGATTTAGCCAGCAAGTGTTGGGCTAAGAGAGAAGAAAAAATTGAAAAGGGAAAAGAAAGCTAAACCCTAAATGAGCACAGGAAACCCAAGCTCAGATCTCAGGCTATTCTTGGGTCGAAACCCTAATCTTAGGTGATCACAGGCTAACCCTGGATACCTTACAAAACAGGAGGATGTTATATTTATAAGCAATCCTCGAACTTTGGTGTGCCCTAGAAGCAAGGGTGAGGATGTGTGGAGTTGATTAAGTGGCTCATCTATGACCCTTGGATGCTTTGGGAAGTGTGGGACATTGGGATGTGTGCCCTAGAAGGTGTGAAATACCCAAAATATCCTTGGGTGCTAAAATAGGCTACTGGAATTCGTGCCTTGCGTAGATGATAGCTTCAGGTATGTATCTCGCTGAGATCTCACTGGGTTGCGACTTGAGTTTAATCTCCTGAAATGCTTGAGAGCTAAATCTCTGGGCTCTTCGACTCTGACTTCGGTTAAATTTCGTTGGGCTCTTCGATGCAACTTGAAGTTAAATCTCGTGGCTGAAATGCTTGGAGCTAAATCTCACCGGCTCTGACTTTAGAAGTTAAATCTGTTGGGTGAAATGCAGAGCTTAAATCTCGCTAGCGAAATCTGAGAGCTTAAATCTCGCTGGGCTGAAATACAACATTTTTCAGCATTGCACCTGTTCGACAGAATGCCTGAATAGCAGAACAACTCAAATGCCTATATGTTTCAGCTCTACACCACTCGACTTCGAGTCTGCAGCCCTTGGGGTTTAGTTGAACTGCTCAAGGGTGCTCTAGAGTTGCCTCGAGAGTGCACAACAACTGTTCGATAAAATGCTTTCAGCCTATACGCTGCCCTAATGTGCTAAATATGCAAGTTTACAACTCATGTTCTTCAATGCAGCTTCTTTGCCGCTTGAATGGTGTAGTGCAGCTACTGAAAAATCTGCTTTGTGGATTGAATGTAGGATACAGTGTTGCTGCTATCATATGTCTGAAATATATATAACAACCCAATTGGATGGTGCAACAACACATAAAGTTCATTTTGAAAGTGCTCAAGTGCTGTTGGCTTCAAGTATAGGCTGCTGCCATGGCCGTAATGCTGCTCAGCTATGTGGCTTTAAATCCTCATCATTGCAGCAAGTTAGTGCAACAACAAGAGTGTGCACAACATTAGTGTGCAGCTTTACTGGATAGTGCCACAACTTTGTAGCTCAAGAGGATGAAAGGCTTTAGCTACTCCAAAGGATTAAAGTGTTGCTCGCTAGGCTCAAAACAGCAAGGAGCTCGCCAGGTTCAAATGGAGCTTGGACAGCTCGCTAGGCTCATTGGGTGCAGCTCGCTTAGTTCACTTTGCATCAGCTTCAGGTCGCGAGGATCAGATTACAGCAACTCCCAGCTCACAAGGATCTCTTTGCTGCTGCTCTTTTGGTTCAAATCAGTAGCTCTATTTCCTGCTCGACAAGTCCGTATGCAGCTGTTTAAGGAGCTCGCCAAGATGATGAGTGCACTCGCAAGAAAAAATACAACTCGCCAAGCTCTAATGCGTGCAACTCTTGTAGTTCAAGTAACCAGCTGTTCAAGTGCCCATAATAGAGTAGTGAACTGTTTGACCTTGTATAACAGTTGCTTCAGTTCTCAACTCTTGGGGATTGATGTAGTAGGTCTGTAGTTCTAGAGGTGGAATGCAGCAAATGTGCAGCCTGGCATAGTTCAATCTTCATTGAGCTCTCTGCTGTGCCATTTTAAGTGGTGTTCTATTTACTTCACTGCAGTAGTAGTCCACTAACTTGGCTCCACTTCTCACCCTCAATAGGTCTTCAAAGGTCCCAAAGCATGCCAAAATTGTCCCGATGGTGTGAACCACCATGGTGCATTCCCAATAAATTCTTCAGCCTCACAAAATTCCCAATAAAAATCCTCCTTCTTGGCTTGAAATATGATGGATTGTATCATTAAGCTATAAATTCCTATTATCTATAACACACACTTGAAACACTTTATTAGTCCACTTAGAGGTTCATTAAGGGTCAAGTTAAGGGGTGAATAAGTGGTACTTTTCAGAGATCAATAGTGGATATGTGCTTTCTTTTATTTTTTCCTATTTTATTATTATTATTTTTTATTTTGAAATGAAAATAATGCAACAGGGAAAGCAAATAATTGAGATAGAAACAATAAAAACAATAAAAACAATAAAATAAAAATGCCCCTGTGTAGGAGTGCGGTTGTGTTTGCAGCATAGCATCTTCGATAGTATTCTTCGGATGGTAATTTTGTTATTGCTCATCTTCTTCGTGGACGAGTCGGTGCTTCTAATGTGATTCTCCTTCTGATCCAAAAAAATGCCCCAGCGTGTAGATGCAATGGAGCTTTTCTGGGATGTTGATGAATATTTTAGGTCTAGAAGCAGTCATGGGTATTTGGTGAGTTATTTTTGAAGAAAAGTTCATCAGTACTGTCATCGAACTGGGGGAGGTTGTTTTGATTAGGTTAGTTGTATACGGGGTTCTATCATAGGGTGGCGGCCATCCTATCCTGTGGTTATTAGGGAGAAAGGTATAGTAGGTGATTGCATCAGTCATCATTCATTGGTTTTTAGTTTCATTCCTAGGAATATCTTGTAAGGCTTCTGATTTGTCGTCTGAAATAAAAATAGAAGAGGGGGGTAAGGCTCAGTGATATGGGGAATAGTTTGTATCTAATGCTTCCCAAAATGGATGAGTAACAATCTTTTTCTCAGAGAGATATGGGATGCCATGATCGAGCTCTTCGTCATATTACGGTACCATCAAAATCTCACATTCTATGGTTAGCAGGAGTTTATCCTCCTCCCGTCACCTTACGACAACATCTAGTAGTATGGGGACATCAGGGATGTCCTCACAGCTTGCTTATACACTTCAAGTAAAGTTACCAGAGATGTCCTCATGGTCTGCTTATGCTCCCCTGAGCTCACTTACTTGTTCATTCGTCGTAATGCTCTCACTCAATTTTGATATATGTATTCTTCAAAAGCATCATGCTAGCGCAAGAATAGCGAGTTTTGATTGAACCTGACATTTTCATTTTTTTTTGCTCTAATGTCTCCTCCAATGGCGGGGGAAGGGAAATGAGGATTAGGTGTTACTTATGCTTTTGAAAGAGATTAGGTATCTCACTAGTCCTTTAATCAGATTGCTCGAGTGAGAAAAAGTGGGTGATAAATTAGAGGTCTTAAGGATATTTTGAGAATTGATGACGTACGACCAATGAATGGGTCGTGAGGACTACCGGGGTGATAAGTATAAGTATTTAACCATGAGATGTGATGATCACTGGGCTAAGGATAGTATTTTCTAAGGTACATGACATTCAAAGGGCTAGGGAGTTCTTCCCTGTCTTGGTTCGTCGGTTTGTATGTATTTCCAGGGTATGCGGTTGTTATAACATAAGGGCCTTCCTAGTTTGATTTTAGTTTTCCTTTCGGGTGGGCGTGCTTGGAAGGCATGATTTTTTTCAAGATTAATTCTCCAATATTAAAGGTTTGTTTGAGGACTTTCTTATCGTAAGCCCTCATCACTCTCCTCTAATATACCTGAGCGTGATTAGCTACCCTTAGACATGTTTCATCAAGATGCTCTAGCTGCGTGAGTAGGGCAATTCTCCTCTCATCTAATAATAGCTTATCATTGAGTTAAATTCCTAAGGATGGTACTTGTATCTCATATGGTAGGACTGCCTCCATCCCGTAGGTAAGGAGGTAGGGAGTTTGGCCAGTGGCCATATGAATAGAGGTCCTATAGGCCCAGAGTGCTTATGGTAGTCGTTCAAGACAGTCGGCTCCATTGCTTGTTTTTACTATGCGTTTCAAGATTCGAATCAATATTTTGTTCGTGTCTTCTGCTTGTCCATTTCCTTGAGGGTAGAATGGTGATGAGTGACGTAGATTGATGCCGAATTTCTTGCATATCTTCATCTTTTCTGCGATGAACTGTGGTCTATTGTCGATGATAAACATCTTGGGTAGTCCAAACCTGGTGATGATAAATGATAAACCTCACGAGTGTTGAAGCGGTGATTCTAACATAGGATTCAGCTTCTGCCCATTTGGTCTAGTATTCAATCGCTATAAGTATGAACGCATGCTTGTGAGTGTTCCGAACTATGTCTATGAAAGGTTCGATGACATAGAAGGCCCACATCGAAAATGGCCACTGCGAGGTCATAGTGTTCAATGCAACTGATGGAGCTTTGATGAGTGCGACTGTTCTTGGCATTATTTGTAGGATTGGACATAGAGCTGGCTATCTCTTATCATCATTGGCCAGAAGTAGCCTTATCGTGTAACTTGATAGGCGAGCCTTTGTCTACTAGAGTGGGCACCGTAGGCACTGACGTGCGCTTCTCGGATGATGTATTATCCTTCAGTAGTCATAACGCATCGCAGTAGTACTCCTTTGGTGAAGGCTTCTTTGTATAACATTTTGCTGAGTATGCATAATCGAGCGCATCGATTCCTTATAGTCTTTCGTTCAATCTTTGTGGTGTATGGAGAGATGTATTGATGCTTTAAGAAGTTCCAGATGTCGAAATACCGTGGCTGTCCATCATCGGTTGGTGATTTTTCCAATCTGAACATAGCGACTTCGGTTTATGCCTTGACGTGCTTTTCCGGAGTGCTTGCTTCATTTAGTCCCGTGCTTGTGGGGAGGATTGGTAATTCTCTCTTAATGGTCCATGCTACCTCATGGGCAGGTAGTGCTAGCTTTTTTACGAAGAAGGTCTTGGTACTTTGGCCGATGGGTATCTTGATGACCGAGGCTAATGTGGCTAAGGAATCTACGAGCTCATTTTCCAGTCTAGGGATGTTCGTGAAAGAGATTCTTTCAAACTTTTTTATCAAATATTGAGCGATTTCTAGGTATGCCATTAGTCTCCTTTCCTTAGTTTTCCATTCTCCTATGACTTGTTAGATTACGAGCTTAGAATCACTGATAGTTTTCAACTATTTAACACCTAATTGTAGTGTTGTTCATAGTCCAACTATAAAGGCTTCATATTCTGTGACGTTATTAGTGACAGGGAAATCTAGTTAAAAAGCCTTAAGTATGATAACTCCTTTGAGGCTTAAGAGGACTCTCCCGATGCCTTTTCCTTTGTGGTTTAGATCACCGTCGAGGTCCATGACGTCTGATCAGGCTTTTCGTTATGAATCGTGAGTAGGTCTTCATCGGGGAAATCCGCCTGTATGGGCTCATTGCTCGGCAGTGGGAGATCTGCAAGGTAATCGACTATTGCTTGTCCTTTGATCAACTTCTGCATGATGTAAGTGATATCAAATTCTTTCATGAGCATATGCCAGCGAGCTATCTTTCCTGAGGTTGCGGGCTTTTTGAATACATACTTCAGAGGGTCCATTAGGGCTAATACTAGTATCTTATGTGCTCCAAAGTAGTGCTATAATTTGGTTGAGGCCCACACCAATGTGAGGCAGGTCTTCTCCATCGAAGTGTATTTTCGTTCGTACTTGACCATTGTCCTTCTAAGGTAGTAGATAGCCCTCTCTCTCTTGCCGTCTTCTTCATATTATCCCAGAATCACTCCCATTGATTTGTCATTTGCTGAGAAGTATAGGATAAGAGGTCTTCCAGGAACTGGTGGTGATAGTATTGGTGAGTTAAGGAGGTACTTTTTGATATTGTCGAAGGCTTGCTGACACTGGTCATCCCATTTGTACTCAGCCCCTCCTTTAAGGAGTTTGTAGAAAGGATCGCATCTGTCTGAATACTAGGAGATAAATCTCCTGACGAATTATTATCTTCCTATCAGACCTCATAATCTTTGATATTACTAGGAGGTGACATCTCAAGGATGGATTTGACTTTTGCAGGGTTGACTTCGATCCCTCGCTTACTGATGATGAAACCTAGTAATTTTCTAGAGGTGACTCCGAAGACACGCTTCTTTGGGTTCATTTTCAGCTGATACTTCTTGGTTCTTTGTAGTACTAGTCAGAGTGCTTCAACATGTCCTACTTGCATTTGGGACTTCACTAATATATCATCGACATAGACTTCTACACATTTATGCATCCTGTCATGAAAAATAGCCATCATGGCACGTTGGTACGTGGCTCTTGCGTTCTTGAGCCCAAATGGCATGATGATGTAGCAGTAAGTTCCCCATGGTGTGGTGAAAGAAGTCTTCTCTTGGTCAGACTCTGCTAATTTGATCTGATTATATCCAGAGAAACCGCCCATAAAGGATTGCATCTCATGTCCAGCGGTGTTTTCGATTAGAGTGTCAATGTGAGGAAGTGGGAAGTCGTCTTTTGGGCATGCCTGGTTGAGGTTTCGGAAGTCAATGTAAACCCATACTCTGTCGTCTTTCTTAGCGACAGGTACTTTTTTGGCAACTCATTTGGGTTAGAAGACAACTCGAATGAATTTGGCTTTGTGTAATTTTTCAACTTCCTCTTTAACTTGGAGGGCAGTTTGTGGGTGCATCCTACTGAGTTTCTGCTTAACGGGCTTTGCATCAGATTCTAAGACAAGGCGGTATTCTACTAAACTTGGATATAAACCAGGCATATCTTTATAGGACCATGCAAAGGAGTGGAGGTGTTCTTGTAGGACTTGTGCGATCTATTGACATTCCTTGGATTTGAGCGTTGCGCTAATTAGTAACTTCTTTGGTTTCTCTTCAGTGCCAAAGTTATCTTCTTCTGTAGGTTCCGTGGCAACTTGAGTTTTCTCATCAAAATGCTTGATAACCTGTTGGAAGTCTAGCGCCTCTTCAACAATCGGTGTTTCTTCTTCATCTTTGGTAAGCTTATATACTACAAAATTACTATATTGGGGATTCGATTTTACAAAAGGTAACCCTTTATCGGTGCAATTTATGACTGAGAGATCTTTGGTAAGGTGAAGGTCAAGGCTATTAATTCTTCTCTCACACTGACGAAGTATCTCATCCAGTATGATCACTGGCTTGTTGTTTAGCCTGGATGCTTTAGTCCTCATGCGGGAGATGGGATAGAAGTCTTAGGAGAACAGTCTCCTTGTTGGCCACAAACTTGATTCGGGACAAAGGGTTCCCTTTCTTTTTTGAGGTTTTATGATATTTTCAGATTTTTTATTTCTAAATTTTTAGGGTTTTTTTTTTTTTCTATTTTTTTGATTTTTGATAGTAGATATGGTATAGGGTCGGTCGCCTCAAAAGGCATCGAGAGAGTTGCTTCCTCTAACTGAGGAAGTGAGACGGTTGCCGAAGTCGTTTGGGCAATTCTTCGAGAAATGTGGACTTATTTTGAATTTGGCATTTTTTTTTGGAGTCCTCATCTGATGAGATTTTTTGAATAAGTGATGCTGGTGACAGTGGCACAAACGCTCGGATTTACTCTATGACGTTGATCACCTCTTCTTCAAAGAGGCTCTGGAGATCATAATCGATCGAACTATCCACCTCTGAGTTATAATATGGTTGTTCTTCTTGCCGAGAGTGTTCTCCGAAGGGATCCTCCGGGGTAGTGAGTTCTTTCCCTCAACTTCATAATATGTTAGGATGAGCATGCATGCTCGGCAGCGAGGCTGATAATGGTGAGAAATACAGGGAGATCCCCAAAGACATTCTCATCCTTCTAAGTTAGAGTCGAAGATGGTATCGAATTCATCTTCTTGATCTGACAGTGCTTGAAGTCCTAAGTTAGCTTGCTCTACTAACTTGAGTGCAGGGAGGTCTATCTAGTAGTCCTCATCATCACTCGGGAGAGGTTGCCACTCTTCCTCGAGAGATTTCTAGAATATTTAGAGTTGTGGTACATTTGGGGATGGAGAAGCGTCTAGTTTAAGTTCCTCTGTAAACTCTATGAGGGCGATGTAGGTGTTTCCCCCTGGGTCAACAAAATGACTTTTGAAATTTTCTGCTTCTTGGGTAGGTAGCTGAGTTGGTGGGTCATCACTCGCTTCTGTCATTACGAGGTTGGGATCCTTCGTTCCTACTATTGCGAAATGTCAGACCCAACTAGCAAAGCATTCTAATATACTGGTGCATGCCCTTCAGCGGGGTTGGTATGGGTGAGCGATGCAAGGGGAGTCCCACGGGCATTCCCATCCCCCAAGGCCGAGGCCGAGGCGGATGCTATGTGAGTTAAGATATTCTTGTAGAGTGTCATCTTCTTCCCATGTTGAGTGCAAGTGCTCTTCACTATCTTGCAAGGCAGCTATGTGGAAGTCTTCGTCATCAGTGGATTCCCAATCTCCTACTTGCGACTCAAGTTCTAGAGGTTCTTTCTTCCTCTCTGCCTTGGTACATCTTCTTTCACAGTGGTCCCATAGACGAAGTGGTCATATAGAGACCATTTGGGTGAGGTAGGGAACAAATCAACTTGTGGGCCATCCAATTGATAACCTAATCCTATGTGTTTCCATATTTTAGTTGGGACGACAGGTCCTACATGACCTTGCTTATATTTATTGAGTCTGGTGTGGGGGTCGTATCCGAGTTGGTATATGAGGTCCCACCCTTTTGTCGTGGTGGGGTTGATGTCATAAAGTTTGGCGAGGTCTAGGCTAACCTCTCATTAATTTTTGTTGACGCGTTGGGGGAGAACTAGGAGGGGTAGGGGATGAACTTCTGCAATGGTTGTCTCATTAGAGATTCGAGTCTTTGGAATATGGCCTATGTTTAATACTGAATCATGGGCTATTAGAATACTTGCCGCATAATTAGTATCCATCAACTGGAGGGGTGCGTCAGCGTATATACGGACAATGGAGTTCTCGTATAGAAATTTGACGCATTGATGGTATGTGGATGCGATGGCCTTCATTGACTCTAGCCATTTTCTTCCTAAGATAAGATTGTACATACTAGAAGAATCAGAAATATGGAAGGTAGCATCTTTCGTTACAGGTCTAAGGCGAATCTGGAGTTGAATAGTACCTTTGACAAAGCAACACGAGCCATCATAAGCTATGAGTGATAGTGCCGAGGGCCTAACATCCTGCTCCGTGTATTCGAGCATCTTTAATATTGTCAGAGGGCAAATATTGAGTCCTGCTCCTATGTTGACCAATGCATGGGGTATGAAGAATCCTCTAATTATGACTGTAAGGTATATGGGAGTCGCACTCCTGCGGAGTGACTCTTTAGGCATATCTGTGTCTGTGAAAGTGAGCGCTGGAGGTTGCACCATGACCAAAGTAATTTGATGAAGCTCATCTAGGGTTATGTCCTCATCCACTTGTGTGTCTTCAAGTGTCCTTATCAATAACCGGTGATGGTCAGGCAACTTCTTGATGAGTTCTAGTATGGATATCTGGGCCAAAATCTTTTGGAGACGTTGCAGAAGGTCATATTCTTGCCCTAGCTCAAGTGCCATTTCTTTGCCTAGCCGATGAGCCTTGGGTGCAGGTGGTTGGAGTGGTTGAGGTGCAGGAATTAGTGGAGGAATGATGTGAGGTGGGGGCAGCAAGTTAACCTCTCTTTCTCTCACGTTCCCCTCTAGTGGTTGCACGTTCATGAAATCCTTATTTCGAGGAAAAGGTGGAGGTAGGTAATTGGTTCCTGACTTAAGAATCAGGCAAGTCGGTTATTGACCAAACCCGATGTTACTTGAAGCTGATGTATTTGTGAAGTGAGTGAAATTCGAGGTCGGAGCGCGTGCCTGCACGGTGCTGCTCCAAGGTGGGAGGTACTGTGTGTAATCCTCCTCTTTCAGGTAAATAGAGACCCGTGTCTCGCATGGGTCGGGATGTTCTTCTCGCTCACTTTCTTCTATGTTTAGTAAACCCTTAGTATTTTTTTCATTCTCTCAGCTTGGAGTCTTTCGGGTGACACTTTCTACCCATGCAACAATTTGGGCTACAGTTTGAAGAACATGATCTCCGTACTCGGTTTCAGAATCTAACGAAGGGAGTGGCAATGGAATTGGTTCAAGATTTGAAGGGGTTGAAGGTTCTGGTGGGTGACTATGGTGGAATGGTCTCCTAGCCTTAAAGGAGTGGACTGGTATTTGAATGAATTTTGGATAAGGAGCCAGGCTTAGTGGGGCGATGCAAGTGATCAAGGCCGAGGTGTGCGGGGGTGAAGGAACTCTAGCAAGTGTGGCGAAGGTATTAGAGGGTTGGATGCAAGTGGTTAAGGTGGAGGGCTGGAAGGAGGATCGACCGGAAAGATCTATGGTGGTAACCTGGGCCGGTGTTGTTTTGTTGTGGTTGGGCATGGGGTTATTAATGATCCCTAAATTTTGTTAGGGTTGGTTATTATTAGGGTTAGAATTCCTAAGTGCCTCCCAATCGATTTGGTTTCGGTCATTCATGTCATAGATTACATCTCGGAGGACCCAGTAGTCTTCTAGGTTGTGTCCCGCGTATCGATGGAACGCGCAGTATTTGCTGTAGTCTAGATTTGTCAGTCATGGGTGAGGTTTTTCTTACGGGAATCAGAGGAGATTCTGAGTGTTGAGGAGATGGATGATGTTGGGAATCATATCAGATAAAGGGGGATAGTGTTCTTGCCTCAGCTGGTAGGGGCCTCTAGCTGGATTGAAGTTTTACGGTAGGGGTACGTTATTGTAGTTCGGCGCGTGGGCCAATTGGTTTTGCGTCATATTTTTGTTTTGGTAGGTGTTGATATATTGATTTCTATTCTAATACTGGCCCTAATTTTGGTTCTGGCCTTGGTTTCGATTTGCGTATCTTTGCTGATTAGTGCCTATGTTTTGGTTGGTGTACTGATGTTGATTTTAATTTTGCTCGAAGTTTCGCGGTTGGAAATTTCCGTTCTCGGAGTTTTATCCTTGGTTGACAACTATGTTGACCTGTTCAGTTCTTGAGGCTTTCTTATTATTTTTCGATTTTGATTCACTGGAAGAGCCTACTTTTGAACTGACTATTGATAGAGCAAGGTCTTTGCCTTTAATGTGTTGTGCTAGTCGGGATGCCCGGGAGTGGAGTGAAGTGAAGTCGGGGAAATCACTTATAACAAGTACGCTTTTTAGTGGTTCTCTAGTATTGTCGATGATAATGTCCACCGAGTCCTCTTTTATTAAAGTGCCAGTCATGGCAGTGAGTTTTCTCCATCTGGCAACGAAGTCGGTAAACTCTTCATCAGGTCCTTGCTTGGCCGCCATCAAATCGCTGAGACTGACTGTCTCCTGAATCAAGTGTTTGTATTGGTCTAGGAATTGACCGACTAATTCATTGAATGTTTCTATCTTATAAAGCGGGAGTCCCGCAAACCAATCTAGAGCTTCTCCTTCTAATGATCATTGAAAATAGTGGATGAGAAGTCCTTGATTATCACATATGGGTCGACAATCGTGGCAAAAGAGGGCCAAGTGATGGTTCAGATTTCCCGTGCCATTATATTTGGTAAATTTTGGCAGTATAAATCCTATTGGTAAGTTAAATTCAACGTCCCGACAGAATTTGTCAAATCCAAATGACTGACTGGGGCTCTCTCTCTTGGCCATGTACTCATTGAGCATTTTAGGGAGATCTTCAATTTTGATGGTGCTGTCTTTTGGAGCGGCCTGTGAGCAAACCTTGTCTAGAGAGTCATCGTTGAAGAATGTGTGAGCAGGTTATCTCAATGGTGTGGCGTTAGCTGACACCGTGATCGGGGTAGGCGGTGGCCTTTCTTGTCATTCTTGGTCTTCTGAAAATTGTCATGACCTAATGGTCTTGTATGCAACAGCCAACCCTCGAAGTAATTCGTCAAAGTCGTCATCTCCTCTTTGTATTCTTTGAATACTGAGCTCTATGATTTGTTGAGCAGTAAAGTTTTGTCCAGTGTTACCATCTCTCCCATTATGATTATTACCGGTGTGTGGGGTAGAGAAGGGATTCTCTTGTTCATCAACCATGTTAATCTCAGGTTGTCGTAGGCTGGTTTTGCAAGGTAGTTCTTCTTCATACATGGGGTTGTTATGATATCCCCACAATGGTGGGTCTCCTAAACTCACTCTTCGTATACCAGACATCTCTAGTTTTTAACGAAGACTCATATATTTAAAAGGGCTCGAAATAATGCAAGGGAAATAGAAAAAAAAAATAGGGAAATAGAATGGAGACTAACTATTTAAGAAAGAAAGAGTTTGCAAAAGAGTCCCATTGCAATCGCCAGTCTATTGGTGCATGCTTTTTCTGGTTCCTATCAGTCCCCATTGAATCAGTGGCCCAATTATGTCCAAGTGGACTCTAGTGATGCGGCTCTTTGATTAGTGGAGGTAAAATAAAAAAGGGGGTTTTTCTAGGAAGATTCCTAGTTGTTGCGATCGCCAGTTGCAGGTATTTAACGACGTTGCAACACGTCAATGATCACGCTTTAGAGCGAGTGTGGGTTACTTCTTTACTGAATCGTCCACCTACGAATGTCAGCAGCTATGGCTCTTATAATTTAGATAGTTTAGTTTTCCTTTTCTTTCCCTGTTATTGCTGTGATTCTGATCGGTTTGAGTTTCCTAATTCTATTGTGAGTTTAGTTGTGAATTTATTATAGTGGCCTATTCTAATATTATAATTCTATTAGGGGTCTAATTAATTTAGGTTCCTAATCTTATTAGAATTCTAATTAATTTAGTGTCTTAATACTACTAAAAATCCAATTAATATCAGTCTCCTAATTATACTAGGAATGCCAATATGTTAATTTTAACGAAACTCTAATTAAGTCAAGCATGCTAATTATACTGAAACTTTTAAGTGAAGCAAATATGGTAATTGTAATGAAATTCTAACTGGAGCAAATATCATAATTTGAGTGAAATTCTAATTAGAGAAATTATAATAGTCCTAGAATTCTAATTGGAATGGAGGATTGATTTTACTAAAATTTTGATTAAAATAAGGAAACTAATTTTACTAGAATTCTAATCAGAGCAGAAATTGATTATCCTAAAATTCTAATTAAAGCAATGAATTATCTATGCTAAAATCCAAATAAAAATAACGGGACTGATTTTTCCTAGAATTGTAATCAAAACGATGAGTTAATTATACTAAAATTCTAATAAAAAAAAGGGATAAACTATACTGAAATTCTAATAAAAAAATAGGGTTTAACTATACTGAAATCTAATAAAGCGAGTAATTAACTATGCTAGAATTATCTAATTAAAATAAAGAAACTAATTTTATTAGAGTTCTAATCAAGACAATTATTCTAAGGATCTAAATTAAAATAAAGCATGTAAACTAATCATACTAAAAATCTAAAAAAAGGTTGTCGAATTGATTTTCTAATCCTAATTAATGCAACAAAATAATTCTAAAAAAGGGTTTTAGGCCCGCTATGCTGAGGAGGATTGGCCTCGTTCCCGAGTACCCTCCGTAAGCTCCCTTGGGCAAATCGGGTGGCTGAGATTAAAGATAAATTGGATTTCAGATTGTAATATTGGTATTTTTAAATTTTCAGAGTCGATTTTGGGATTATAATTGTGAATTAAATTAAGAAACTAGAGTTTTAGAAAACTAACTGAATGTTTGGGACTTTAGAAGTATTGAATTAAGAAATTAAAATAAAAATTTAAAATTTTAGGACTGAATTTGGGTCCGAAATCAAAAAATCAGATCGTATGATTAAGGACTGGTTCTAGAACCTATGATCTAGAACCAAAGATTAATCATAGGACTAGAGATTAAGATTTTAGAACGGAGTTGAGTCTATGGTTGTTGAATTGGACCGTATGATTAAGGACTGGTTCTAGAAACGGAGAACTAGAACTAGATATTAAAAATTACAGTTTAGAAAAAGGGTGCTATGGTCTAAAATTAAAAATTCAATATTAATAATTAAAACTAAGAGAAGTCCTAGGTCTAAGAACTAAAATTAAACTAAGGGGTCGAGGCTAAAGGTTGGATTTTTACCTAAGGCAGGGGCTGCAGAGAGAAATCTCGAAGATTCGAAGCTTGAATCTCAAAATTATGGCTATGTTGCTCTATGTGTTCGTTCTCGGAGTTCTCTGGTTTCGAAATCCAAACAAAAATCGTTCTCTCAAAATTTCCAGCCTCACCTGGGGCGAATTAGAAAAAAATCTTTTATAAGATTTTCTCCAATTAAACTCCCTATTTCAAGCATTTAACTGGATTGCGCGCTGGTCTCCCGGTGCTTAGTCGCTTTGGGTCGGTCACCGACTCAGTGAGCGACCGACTGACATGCTCAGCAAGTTTCCTAGTTCTAACAATGTTAGGACTAATTGCACGCCAATTATTGGGTGCACAATCCAATTAAGCGCCTCTTTCGAAGCGTTTAATAGAGGAAGCTTGGGGGTCAAGGACTGTAAGACTAGGTCGGGCGTAGGCCAATTGCGCACCGATGGTGGGGCGCTCAATCTGATCGCGCGTCTCATGTGGGGCACATGATCGAGTGTTGAGGTCGTCTGGGAAAGGAAGTCTGGTCTGAAAGGGGGACTGATTACACATGTGTAGCTTTGCATGCAATCGAATTGCTCGAGTGCTTTTAGGTGCGCAATTTGGGGTTGTACAGGTCCGGGTCGGGTCTGAAATGTCATACTATTGTTTCAGCCTGCATTTCGACTATATACTATTGTTTCAGCATATAGTCTCCCTACATTGGAATATGAGCTACAGAGCTATTGTTTCAGCATGTGTTCAGCCATGTACTATTGTTTCAGTGCATGGCCCCCGCATTAGGGTTATGGGGCCTGAGCCACAGAGCTATTATTTCAGCCTATGTACAGCCATATACTATTGTTTCAGTATATGGTCCCACATTAGGGTCATGGGGCCTGAAATGTGAGACTATTATTTTAGTCTGCATTCTGACTATATACTATTTTTTCAGTATATAGTCTCCCTATGTTGGGACCTGAACCACAAAGCTATTGTTTTAGCCTGTGTTAAGCCATGTACTATTGTTTCAGTGCATGGTTCCCAATTTAGGGTCATGGGGCCTGAGCCACAGAGCTATTGTTTCAGCCTGTGTCCAGTCATATACTATTATTTTAGTATATGATCCCAATTAGGGTTACAAGGTCAAAGGTTGATCGAACAGATTTGTATATTCCAAGAGGGAAAAATGGGAGTGTCTATAGTTACTTACAGAGATTGGAGTGAAATGCTACCATTTACTTAATGGGCCTACAGAACGTCGATTCGTATCGCTACAGGGGCAACACCATTCTCCCTTGCATATGGAACTAAGGTTGTCCTACCGGTAGAGGTTGAAGTACCCTCGCGTCAAATCCTCATGGAATCAGGCTTACCCAAAGCAGGGAGAGAGAGAGATCCTGCTTTGAACAATTGAACTTACTGGATGAGAAGAGACTCCTAGCCTTGTGTCATACTCAAGTTTACTAGGGGTGAATCGCACGCGCTTACAATAAATGTGTCTGCGGTCAAGATCTAAAGTTAGGAGACACTGTACTGAAGAAGATCTTCCCATCCCTCCACGCCGATCCGAGAGGGAAGTTCAAGCCGAATTGGGAAGGACCTTACGTCATCCAAGAAGTGCTATTAGGAGACTCCATCCACCTCGCCACCATGTACGGAGATCATCTTCCTGAGCCCATTAATGCTGGATAGGTCCAATGATTCTACGCTTAGTCTATCGCGATAAGGTAAGTATTGGTGAAACATATACGTGACTTCTTAAGAACCACTCAAAAGAGGCCATCATTCCAAGCATAGTAGCCAAAAAGCATCCCTAAAAGTGATGATGTCCTTTGCCACCCCATTTGAGCCTGAGCCTTTCTTTCAATGAACCCCTTCCCCGAAAAAGAAAAAATGTGCATACATATCCCAAAAAAAAGGGGGGGAGATAGAGTCACTATCAAAAATCAAAAGAAATCATAAAAGCAAAACGTCAAAAAAGTGATTGCCTGAAATAGAACAAAGAAAAAAGAAAAAATAGAAGAATCATAGGGGCTTGTGCAGTTAAAATCCCCAAGGAAGAAGTTTGTTGTGAAAAATTGAAGTTGTGTTAAGGAAACCCTTTTTAGCCCAGCATACCTTCAAATCCTAACCTAACCCATGGCCAAGCTACACTCTGAAGAAAGCCCTCTTTACAGGTTCACAAGCAGTCATAGTATCTGTTAAGTCAACACAAGTCGAGCAGCGAGACGACACTAGAACCCCTTCTGGTCAGCTATGACGGAATCAACGTCTATGTCGTAGCTTTTTTTAAAAAAAAAGTAAAAGAAATAAAAATAAAAAATAAAATAAAAATACAAGCTCAAAGCAAGATGGACGTGGTGAAAATCCGAAAGGGCGCTGTGGGTAAAAACAGTGAGCTTGTGTGGACCAAGTGAAAACTCGAAAGGGCGCTTGGGGTAAAAGAGCTAAACCCATGGACATGGTGAAAACCTGAAAGGGCAGCATGGGTAAAAAGAGGGTAAAAATGGGCACGACGAACCCACCTTGGGCGTTGTGAGAAAAAAAGTTTTAAAAGAAAAAAATTAAAAAGAAGAAAGGTTTGAATCGATTGATAAAATTGATGTCAGAGGAGCCCTCTTGGTTACTCTCCCAGATCCCTTTTTTCTGATTGGGCCGCTCCTGTTAGTTCAAATCAGGACCTGACTAGAATTGTCTTTGTGAACCTGCCTAGTCAAACATATGACTAAAAGTAAGGAGAAAGGTTTGACTCAATCCAAAGGGGTTGACGTTCCAGTCTTGGTAAAGATGCAGAAACTCCCCCAGATCCGACCACTAAAAGGGGGTTTGACCATGCTCAAAAAGGGGACTCGAGTTCTCACCTTGTGATTGCGGCATCAAACTAAACAAAAAGAGAATAAAGAATAGGGCGGAAAGCCCTCCTTGTTAAAGAGACCCATTAATAAAAAAGAACAAAGAAAAAAAAAGTCTTTGTAAATATAATAGATTTTCCTTTTTCATTTACAAAAATACACCGATTACACCACATCCCAAAAAATAGCCGGTGTGATGTCAAGCTTTCTTTCTTTCTTTTTTACAAAAGCAGAAAAAACAAAAACATGAAGAAAATATTTATATAAAAAAGTGTGTATCTGTAAAGGAGTTTCTTACACCCCTTTTCTGTGTATCTGATCTATGCAAAAAGATGTATGTGCAGGAGAGAATCAACGGCCCAGCTCGCGCTTCAAGGCACTAATCTTAGCATAAAAACCATCCTCCTGGACATTCCGCTTGGTCAACCAATGACCATGCAAGCTCTTGTACCTCTTCCGAGAAGCATCAGTAGCTCTAAGGGCAACACTCAAAGATCCTTTCAGACAAAGGACCTCGTCCTCTGCTATCCCTGCTCTACCTTTCTCTTGTGCTAAAATCTCGTGCATGACCCTGTTCTCATTAGTCAACAACTCAATGCAGGCTCGGAGCGTCGTCTCCTTCTTCGGCTAGGGGCCTCCCATGTCAATGCTCTCTCCCTAATCCGAATGACCAGTAGTCGGCTGCTCAACCAATAGTCAAGCCTCGTACTCAAGGGAAGATTGAACTAAATCTCCCTGCTCCATATCACACATCAGCGTCGACTGACGCATCTCCCAAAGAGCAACAATCCAATCCACATCCCCAGAGAGTTTTGCCTAGCACGACAACTGCTGAGAGGGGCCGAACTGACACAACACTCGGAATAAGAGGTAGAAGGTAGTGCCAGTCAATCCTAGGAGGGTGATGCCCTCATGGTTCCAGAACTATGGAAAGGTTCGATCCAATCAAGGGAGTCTCCATATCAGTTCTGTATCGGTCAGCCAAAGCTTCAAAGCTATAAATCACCCTGCAGAAGCAGGTGATACCTACCTAGAAAGCATCGAGCCACCTCACCTTGAGCGATATAAAAGCGTGACACGGGTCCCAAGATAGAAAGATGCTCGCCTAACCAGACTTGAAGCAGCAAAGGACATCCCCTGAGGCTCTCCACCTTACCCAGAGCAAATGCATCAAGGCATCGGTATAACTCAGCAAGGACCAGGTGCATCATTGATCGACCCTCTACCAACTTGATCAAAATGTCACAAAGAGCCAGAGAGAAGCTCTCTCCCCCAGTAAAGAAAAGGACTTCCAAAATGAGACTGAGAGCAAAGGCTTTTGCATTGAAGATATTCCTAACCAGCAATTTTCAAAGACTTTCGTCACCGAAAAGTTCTTTGAGGAATTTTATCAAACACCTTATGGGCCCCCCGACGACAATTTTATCCTACTCAAATTTCTTCCAACCGAGGGTAAGATGCACGGATTTAGAATAGCCCAACTTTGGCGTGACTCTTGCAAGGCCTCTGTGAAGCTTCAAGCCGGACAAATTGGATAGCTCCTCAAGAGTGGGAGTTAGCTCCCGCTTCCCAAAATGGAACACATGAGCATTTGGATCCTAAAAAGAGGTTATTGTGTGAAGTAGGTCCCATCGTAGAGAACCTCAAGCAAAAGGAGAAGACGTGAAAGTTTGAGCCGCTCAAGTTCAACGAGCTCACTCTCATTCAAGTTCCCAAGCCAACTTTTGAGAAAATTAGGCCGCAAGCCCAAAGAAAGGGGTAAATTGGTTCCAAGCCCTCCAGGTAAGGGGGGATTGGAAGGCGGGTCCATAGACTTACAAAGATCTTTCAAGAATATAAAATTCAATGTATGTTGATGAACCCGCCCTTAGGAAAGCAAGGAGAGGAAAAATCAGTCAAAAAGGCCAAATCAAAAAGAAAAGAAGGAAAATTTGGACTGTCTCGGGCATATAAGGCCCCACAGCTTCCCAGGCCAAAACTGGCGCAACTATTAGTTGCATCAGTGCAAATTTCCCCAAGACTAAGCCTGGTGCAACTAATAGTTGCGCCAGTACAAACCTGCCCCCTTTTATGCCTTTTGGTGCTATTATAGGAATTTTTGTAGGCCCTTGCTGGCCCCCCTTAGCCAGTTGGCCAAATTCACCTGCTTGATACTATGGGGACATTCAAACATGAAACATAAAAGGGCACCTAACATTAAAATAATTTGACCTTTTGTGCAGGAGAAAGTCGCACCAAGGCATACGACCTCGAGGGTCACTTTTACGAGCAATAATCAAAACCATCCTGCACGCAGTTGAATATATGCAAGGGAGGGATAACATGCAATCAAAGAAACCAAGGCCTAATCCTTTTTAGCACCCTTAGACTTCTTCCGCCAACGTGAGGAGCTTTGGAAGGTTCGAATATCTCCTACTTGGGACCATGCCTGTGAAATCCAGCTGAGCAAAGAGCGTGACTCCTTGGCACTTGCACGTTGCAAGTCATAGTCAAAATCAGAAATCAGGATCAATAGAGGAACAATGGATAGTAGAACAAATGAGAAAAGCAGAGCAATAAAATACTCACTACCTCCATGTCCCAGAGCTTTGTAATGTTACGGTAATACTTCGCATGCTCCATAGCCGAGTCAAAGTTCTACATTCAGAGAGAAGGGATGTCAGTTATAGAGACTAGTAATAAATGCATGCATTGATCAAAGGAGCCAAGAAAAGGGAAGAGTGATTGTAAGAAGGCTTACCCTTGAAACCACCTCGGGAGGAGGAACCCGGGCTGCTTCAGCTGAGATGCGTGCCTACTTATCCACATCGACACACAGGTCCGAGAGAAACCTATAGTCGAGGTGGCGAAAGGTCCCAAAGACCACGGGTGGAACACCACCAAGGGCACCTGGATGAGAAGTACCCGACGGACCAGCTCCTGAAGAACCCTCACTCGAGGGACCCACACCAGAAGGGCCAGCACCTGAAGGACTGACCCCTGAAGTATCAGTGGTACCCGCCGTCGCTCCACCTTCATCATCCAAGTCATCTCCTTGAGCAAACTATGGAAAAAATAGAAATCCGCTCAGTGGGAACGAAAGCTGAATTAAAATGAAAAGGGGACTAATCTAAAAGAGAAAGGAGAATTATCTGAGCACGCGGGTTGCCGAAAGCAAGGAAGTTGGCGCTAGGGACAAAGCGCGACAGGATGAACCGATACGGCAGACACTCGTACCATAGATGATAATCCCCGGGCACGAGAAGGGCATTAGTGGGGATCCCATTATGGAGGAAGGCCGCAATGAGTTCCTCAATGCTGCCAACATGATCTAAAACATCTGTGGGAGGGTCCATGGGTATGGCGTGATAACCCTGATACTGGTGCACTACTCGCTCCCCTAGATAGTAAGCCTTGGCCCACGCCCCGTAGAAGAAGACCACGCGGCAGTTGTGGAATAGACCCGATGGACCTACGGCTGCCTCGTCCCAGAAAATGGAGGTGAGGTACGGGTCATGAAGGATCTGCCCAAGTCAAGAGGTGGCCAATCAGTCAAAATTGTAGCATAATAACAAAGGACAATTTTCGAACTAGAATAAACAGAGATGAAAAGGGCTTACCTACTCAGGGACCATCAGGTCGAGTTGGGACCTTAGGCCCATCTCTAGGTGCTTCATGCCCACGTCACGATGTTAGGCTTGGTTCCAATTGCTGAGAAGAGGGTAGGTGCATACATCTGAGTGGAGAAGCGGGCGCCCAAGCTGAAAGTGATGGTACCCCATACTTGAGAGGAGCAATGCACAAAGAGCAAGTCAGTAGCATACAAAGATCATCCAAGAAAAAACTGATGAAAGCAAAAGAGTTAGGGATTACCTCTAATGCCGCCCAAAAACCAACAACAGATTTGGCCTCCCAGATAGATACTCGAGCTACACCATACATCATCCACGCGTATTTGTCCCCGCCCCTGTCATACCTATGGATGTCGAGCCAGTTGTCCATAATGCTCAGCAACGCCAAGCTGACTCGACCGCCGCTCACATTCGTAAAGAGGGTCTTACCCAGCAGGAGGAGGAGAGTGATGCGGGCTAGGACGATCGCCCGTGCTGGCTCAATATATAGCTCCCTATCTGGCTAGCCCAGATATACCAGTTCGCCAGCCCCATAGAGCCTAGATAACTAGGTAATCTTTACCTCGGTGCCATGCATCTACCCATGAGGGGGATAGTCCCCTATAAATCTCACAATGTCCTCTCTGCTCGACACTGTAAGACTGGCTATCGGTATGGCCTCTACCCTGATGCTAGTAGTCATTGCCCAATCTACGGGCATCAAGGTCATCTTAGCATAGGGCATATGGAAGGTCATGGTCTCAGGATGAAACCCCTCTATCAGGGCCTTCAGGTATGCGGCATCGGCCCTCATGGGGGGGGCTAGACATGAACTCCCCAAAGCCCACCTGCCCTAGTAAAAACTTCACCACAGGGGGAACATAGTGGTAGAAATCATGAAAGTTCAACCAACCCCCGCGGAACACGATAGGGGGCAGGTCCTGCGTCAGAAGAAAAAAGAAATGTATCAGATCATGGAAATGAAGCAAAGCTACACAAAAGGAAGAACTAAACCTATTTTTTACCTTGCCTGCTATGCCGAAATTAGAGATATGGACGTGCTGCTGATGAAGGAGGCCAACTCGGGCGGCCTCACCCTGCATCTGCAGCCAGGGACCTACTTTTCGCTCTATCACAAAGAACTGCTCCTCCCACGGGCCATAGACTATATCGGGCTCCTCCTCGTCGCCCTCTTGTAGACACCCAAATTTGGCCCAAGGCCCGATCGAAACACTTTCGAGAAAAGTGCAATTTTGATATTTTGATGACATGTATGGAACCTTTAGGAACCCCCCTAAAACCCTTAGGAACCTTTCCAAACCCTTAAGAATCACCCTAGATCCCTTAGGAACCTGACCCGAACCTTTAGAAATCAATCTCGACCCTTAGAACCCGTTCTGAACCTAAACCTAACCTTATCAAGCAAATGGTTGAGGAGGGGTGCACCGAAACTAGCTACGGACCTCTACTATGATTGAATCTCATACCATTGAAAAGAAGAGGTCGTCAGCTTTCCAACAGTCTAAAAATTGCCCCAATCGGAGGTATACATCAAAAGATACAACAAACCGAGCCCGAAGGGCATAAGAGTAAAATCAAGTGGGCCCCCAAGAGATTTGGCGCAACTAATAGTTGCGCCAGTGATAATTTTTCCTGGCACAACTATTAGTTGCTCCAGGCCACTTCTCCCAGGATTTAAGCCTGACGCAATTAATAGTTGCACCAGTATTAATTGTGGACCCCACCCTCGCGAGCTAACTTTCAGGCACTGTTTAAACACTATTTTACTGTGCATTTGCCTGGCACAACTATTAGTTATGCCAGACATATGAACAGTAACCTCTGAATTTTGCCCCAAAAATTATGGTTGGGGTTTGACTTGTTGACCACCTTGACCTTTGGGGTGTGTTTTGCTAGTTCTGTTGCAACCCTCCAAGTGGCTTAAAGTCTCACTCCATCATCCACCATTGGAAGACTTTCTCACATATTTCAAGGCTCCAAAAATCCTAGAAAACTTTAGATTTGAGATTACCTAATTGCTAAACCCATTTAGCTCCTAAGTGATCTCCTAATCCACCCATTTCCTATAAATAGAGACCCCCACCCCTTGGTTTAGGGGTTGAGAATTTTTACCTAAGAGTGAAAGAGCTTAAAGTGAGAAGATCTTTCTCCCTTTGGTGCACACTTCCCATACAAAAACCAGAATTCAAAAACCTCTTCCCCACCCTTGCCTTTCATGAAAAGACTCTAGGTTAGGTGTGTGTGATCCCCTAGCCTTCCTTCTCTACCTCTTAGCTTCAAGCCTTAGGAGTTAGAACCCCATTCCATACCATACAAAGCCTTCAAGAGCTCATCAAAGCAAGCCACGCAAGGCTCTCCTATGGTTCTACAAGGGCCTGAGGGCTCTGGCTCTCCCCTTTCTTCTCCTATCTCTTTTTGGCTCTTCGCATCCTCCCATTTGTGCCGTTACGCCGCTGAATTTTTGATAGGAATGGAGGGGCACAAATAGGATTCTAAGCCCTTTTAGGTAAGAGGAAGCTATTTTCTTTTCTTTTACTTCATTTTATTTTTGGCCATTAGTAGAGACCGCTTTAAGCAAGTTGATCAGGTGCCTAACACCTTCCCGATCGATAACCGAAGCCCCTACCCAAGAGCCTTTGGTGTAGACCGGAATCAGAGTCATATTTTTAGCACTTCAGTGCTCATAAAAATGAACTAGGTTTCTCGGGACATCTAAAGCTCCGGGTGGCGACTCTTTTTTTTTTTCCAAGCAAGCGCATCGCCGTGACGAGATCGTCACGAATCCCACCGTTGTATAGATGGCGACTCTGTTGGAGATAGCTTGTAGAGTTTCTCCTTGAAATTTGACCCTTTATTTTTTATTTTACTAACTATTTTTGCTGTTTTTTTTTACTATTTTTAATTTTTCTCACCCCTACTTTTTCATCATTTACAAGCCTTATCCGATTGGCGGGCCACATGCACATTGTCTTTTAAATTTTTTTACTTTTCCGTCATTTTAAGTGCCTTAGCCGATCGGCGAGCCTACTTGGGCATTATCTTTTAATTTCCTTACTTTCCTGTCATTTAAAGTGCCTTAGCCGATTGGTGGGCCTACTTGTGCACTCATATCCCAACAGTGGACGCCGACCCGTAGTGGCGGCATGGGGTCATCATCCCCGGTCTTTGAACTAAAGAAAACTTCCAAGAAAAGCTTTGAAAAAAAAATTAAAATTGAACCAAGTTAGGGAGCTTAATTAATTTGTTTTTACGGGGTAGATTTTAAAAGGGTTGGGATTAGGCACACATACAACCACCCGGGTCTTAGTATGGCGGCAGCCCTTAGTGGTGATGATCCAGAAAAGTCCCAGCCTACCTAGTATCTGAGAAGGCTCTTGCGCTGGAGGTATATCGGGTGGGTTCCCATTCCGAAGCTTAAAACCCTTGGGGAGCGCACTAGCGAGTTATACTGGACTCAAACCTTTTAGGTGCAGTGAGGAGAGAATTGATCACAAAAAAAAAATAGCTCAGTTCCCGAAAGCCTAGCTTCCATAAAAAATCAAAAGTGAGACTCATTTCGGGTGTTGGTGCCTACTGTCATCAGTTCTGGAGTATCAATTTTTGCTTGGCGCAAGTATTAGTTGCGCCAATGCAAAAAAACTGGAGTTTATAACTGGTGTAACTATTAGTTGTGCCAACTTTAAAATCCAAATTTTTACCTTTGTTGTGCCAGTGTAAAAAAGGGTCCTGCTACCTGGACGCATGTATTAGTTGCGCCACGTCTGTTCTGCACAGCACAATCCGAATCCGTGGCCTTTTTCACCTCTCGAGTCCCTCGATCAGTGAGCTTAGTGCCTTGTTTGGGCCCCGCCATCTCCGACACCCAATACGCCCCCACCGGTCAATAGAGGGTAACTTCTTTTTGGCTCATTCTGGGGGATTGGGTTGTTTGCCTTGATTTTCATGCCTTCAATAGATCGAAGGTTCTCCTTCAATTCTTTCGAAGTGCGTTGGAGTCGTCGCCGCGGGTCTTGAATTAGGGTACGAGAGCCACCCGAAAAGGGAATTCCAAGGCCACGGAACCTTTGTTTTTTCAAAAACATTTTCCAAAAATAAAAAAAATAAAAAAAGCAAATCAAAACCCAAAAAAATAGTTTGTGGTGCCAGCACAATGGCATCATCTTGCCCTATGCCGTCCCGTAGGGGAATGAGGAGGATTTTTGGGCCTTATCCAAGGCACCCTTACCCAACCCGTTTCCGTAGAATGTCGTGGGTAGTGGACCCGGCTTACGCCAATCCCAACTCATCCCCGTCACATTCTCCAACCCACTCCCATTCGGGAGAAGTTTTTTCCACCATCTCCCTCACCCAACCCCCTTTACCGTTACCGGCCCATTTGGCGCCCCCATTTTTCCTACCACTACCCCCTAAAATATCCAAAATCACCCCCCCCCATTCCCCATCTTTTGCCCAAATCATGCCCATTCTCCCTCCCATATCCATGCCCAATCCAACACCTTTCCCATCCACATTCATGACAAACCCAACCCCATTTTCCACCCTACCCATATAGGCCCAATCCACCCTCATTTACCTATGTCACCTCCACCCTATCCGACCCCCGACAAGTCCCCCCATCTACCCGGGTCATGCCCATTTTTATTGGGACCATGCCCGAATTTTCCCAAACACCCATACATTACCCTCCATCACCCTTAAACATCCCCAACCCATCCCCCTTTGCTAATGCCTTACCCCATTCCTTCAATCCATCCCATGTCCCATCACTTATCATGCCCAATTTTCCCTCCACATCCACCCCATTTATACCCAATCACCCCTTAAATCCACCACCCACATCTGATCCTTCTTCAATCACCATGATGGAGGAGATGTTCTAAGCCTACTCCTTATAGAACGCTTCCCAAAATACCTCCCCTCATCCACACCACACATCCATGAACCCATCCCATACCTTAGCCAACCTCCATGCTTCACTCCCTTATGACCCCCATCAACCCCCCATAATTCACACCATCCAAAACCCCATCTCCCACATACCCCAAGGGCCCATTGCCCAAACCCTTACCCAAGGGCCCATGGTCCAAACCCATCTAGGGCCCATGGCCCAAACCCATCTAGCCCCATGGCCCAAACCCATCTAGGGCCCATGGCCCAAACCCACTAATGGCCCATGGCCCATACCCCTCAAAACCCAGTGGGCCAGGCCCACATACCCCAAGGGCTCATTGCCCAAACCCTTACCCAAGGGCACGTGGTCCAAACCTATTTAGGGCCCATGGCCTAAACCCATTTGTCCCAAGCCCAAACCCTCCAAGGGCCCTGGTCCATACCCACTAATGGCCCACGGCCCATACCCCTCAAACCCTAGTGGGCCAGGCCCGCAATAACAAGATGAAACTATAAATTGAATCATTTGGGCACACAAGGTTAGCCACCTTGCCCCAAGGGCCCACCGCTTAGACCCATCTGGCCTAGGCCCATACCCACAAATGGCCCACGACCCATACCCCTCAAAACCTAGTGGGCCAGGCCCACATACCCCAAGGGCCCACAACCCAGACCCATCTGGCCCAAGCCCATACCCACAATGGCCCATGTCCCAAGCCCTCCAAAGCCCAAGGGGCCATACCCATCAAGGCCTAATAGGCCAAGATCCCCCAAATCCCATGCCCTTTACCCAAACCCAACCTGATCAAGGCCTTGTGGCCCAAACCTACCCCAGGCCCATGGCCCAAGCCCCATACTCATACCCTCCACAATACCCCCAAAATTTCACTCACCCCCAACCTTCACAACCGGGTCAATTTTCTCATGGCCCCATACCCCAAGACCATCTCCAAACCTTCCCTCATGTCCAATGGCCTCATCAGGTCCCACCCCTAAACCAAACTACCACTCACCCCATCACCCCACAACACTTCCCTTACACCCAAGGGGCTCACCCAACCCACATCCAGTCCAATCCCATCCAGTCCATACATCAACGTGAAAATCTTGTCCTCACTGCACCCTATGTAGACCCGCAGTATGAGGAGGATGAGATCAGAAATAGTGGGGCCTATGCCAGCGCAGTGACCAATGTCAATCCTCCACCTGTAATTACTCCACCCCTGGAAGCTCAAAGTGAGTCTAGGCTAATAATTGAGAAGACGGCCCCCATGTCCAAGGAGTCTGAACAACTGAAAGAATAGTTGGATAAAATCTAGAAGCAATTACAGAAGATGGGTGGTGCTGAAATCTATGCCACTGACTTCACGGATTTATGCCTATTCGCCGAGGTCCCCCAACCCCCCAAATTTAAAATGCCAATATTCGACAAGTATAATGGCATGGGTAACTCGATTGCACACCTCAAGTCCTATTGTGGGACATGTGCTAGTACGGGAGGGATGAGAGACTACTAATAAAAGTCTTTCAGAAGAGTTTGACTGGTTCAGCCCTGAGGTGGTTCACGTCTCTTGAACCATCCATGATAAAGACATGGAAGGACTTGACGCATTTGTTTCAAGAACAGTATGTCTATAATACTGATATCGAACCGCGCAAGTCTGATTTAGCCCGTTTGAAACAGAATCCCAACGAGACCTTCAGCGACTATTTGGGGCATTGGAGAGCACTGGCACCTCAAGTCAGAAATAGAATACTAAATGATGAGCAGATAGAGATGATTTTAAAGAACACTTTGCCAGTGATTTATGATTTTCTTGTCTACCAACAACAGTCCAATTTTACTGATTTGGTAAGAAATGCCAACCGCTGTGAGGATGCCATTAGGGAAGGATGGTTCAATAAGAATGCTTCAAGGGGACCTAGTGGGGTTAGGAGGTTTACTGAGCAGAAGAACGATAGGAGGATAGGGGCAGAGGTGTAAAATGTTGCAAACACCCCGCCCAGCAATAACAATGTAACCCCATTCCAATTCCAAGTAGCGCAACTAGCTCCCGTCAGGACAGGGCTAATACAAAGAGCAGGGAATGGGCAGGGAATGCAAATGACCCCAGAGAGGAGAGCCCAGTATGATCAAGTCTTTATGCCCTTGGGGCAATCCCTGAGTGTACTTTTGCCATTATTAATTGAAAAGGGTTTAATAACTGTTCTCTAACCACGACCTCCTCCCAATCCGATTCCATATAATTTTGACCCCAATACAAATTGCAATTTCCATCAGGGTCCGGGTCACCTAACTGATCGCTACCTCTCATTGAAGCACACGATCCAAGACTTAATCGATGCTGGGAAGATCATTCCCCCTGCACTCGCCCAAGCAAACCAGTATGCGAATATCCATCAGGTGCCTTTACTACCACATCCTACCGGAATAGCAGGTCCCAGATCCACCATAGGGATGGTAGAGGAAATTGAAGAAGAATATGAATTTGACCCCTCTGATTACATCAGTAATAGAGAAAATTTTGTGATTCCAAGGCAGCAAGACCGAGAAGAAAGAATCATTGGGGTGATTGAACCCCTGAATCTGGCGGATTACTTTCCCACTCCTACACCACAAGCCGAACCCCTAGATCCTAGGGCCTATTTTCCACCATCCACTCCCATAAATTACGTACAAATAAATGTGTATCAACCATACTCCACCAACCCCTTGAATTACCCAATAAGCCATCCGGCCCCCAATTCTCCACCTGCACCCATCAATTACCAGTGGCCTACACCCACCCCATTATCCCCATTTCAACCACCCACAAAATCTACCACCCCTGTCAATTCCCTAGTGGCCCATCAAACCCCCAATCCTCCGCTTGCACCCATCGACTGCCAATGGCCTACGCCCACCCCACTACCCCTGGTGCAACAACCGTTAAACTTCACCACCCCTACCTGGCCCAATTTTACCACCCACCCATCCATCACTAAGGTAAGCCAAGTCATACCTACCCTCCCAGAGCCACCAGTACATACACTTCAGGTGCCAGCAGCCATACCATTCCAGCTCTCAGGACCAACCTATGATCCATATCAGGTCCCGTTGAGCTATGAGCAAACCAATACTAACGCCGGTAGCAGTAGCAGGGAGGGGGCAGTAGACTTCATTACCAGATCAGGAAGAATCTCGAAACAGCCTGAGGCAACAACAATAATAACTGCAATAACAACAACACCAGCACCAATACGGCCAGAGGGGAAGAAGAACAGTGCAGTCCACCAGTTTGAGAAGATGAGTCGGGAGCACATTCTCGAGACTCAATTAAGAAGGATGCCAGCCCATATCACTGTCTGGGATCTTTTGATGACGTCCACACTCCATTTCCAAGCTCTAATGGGGGCGTTAAAGAATGCCCATGTGTCCCAACAGGTGAGCCTAGACGAGGTTGGGCAAATAATCGGACAGGTGATGGCACCCAATACCATTTCATATTCGGATGTGAATCTACCGGAGGAGGGAAACAGTCATGCTAAATCCCTCAACATTACTGTCGAATCCGGGAACATGATAATTCCCTTGGTTCTAATTAATAACGGGTCGACTCTGAATGTGTGCCCGTTGAGGACTGCCACCAAGATCGGCGTGGACCCCTGTATGCTAAGGCAGACAAGGACTAGCGCTCGAGGATTTGATAATACAAGAAGAGAAATAACGGGAGAGGTCGATCTAGAATTAGTGATTGGGCCCATGACCTTCTCTATACCTTTTCAAGTGATGGATATCAAATCTTCTTTTAATTTATTCATAGGACGCCCGTGGCTACATGAGGTCGGGGTGATACCTTCTACCCTCCATCAAAACCTAAAATTCATATTCGGGCAGAAGGTGATCGCCATCATTGGTGAAGGGCACGATGAGAAAGACAAGGCCACTCACAGTATTGAAAATCCTAAAGTAATGGATGTGCCACATACTGAGGAAGACACCGACCTCCACAGTTTCAAGTATGAGGTATCGGCAGTAGGCCCAGAACCCCCGAGAAACATCACTTCTACAACCGGCGGCGGAATGGAAGCAGTGGTGGCCATGCTCCAGAAATGGGGCTATCTGAAAGGCAGAGGGCTTGGGCCTAGATTACAGGGTAGAAGAGAGCCAGTTATTGCCAAGGGACAGAAAGTAAGATTTGGGCTAGGTTACAAGCCCACAGGGGAAGAGGTCCGAGAGGCTAAAGAGAAAGACAGGGTCGATGCAGCTGCAAGAGCTAGAGGAATCAACATAGGAGAGAAACCTCGCACTAGGTCGCAGATAAGGGAATCCTTTGTCAGCACTGGGGTCGTAAAGATCGATCAAAATGGGGTAACCCATTTGACCCCACACAAACCCATAGCCCCAATACATCCCACCAATCCCCAGGTCTCCCTTCCTAGCTTGGAGATAGATTTGGCCGTGTTGTCCCTTTTTGAAGAACGATGGCCAGTGCCTGAACAAACTCCCCCTGTGGTAAATCACCACAAAATGGTATTGACGTTTGAGGACATCATCTCGGATGAATTGGTGATCAATATGATGGAGGCTGACTCCAATAAGCCATATCAGTCAACACCCTCCATCCCAACAGGTAAAGGAGCGGCCCCTCAGGTACACAAAACAAAAATCTCAAAAACATGGAAAAAATACAAAATCCTAAAAATATTGAAAAAATCCAAAGTCCAAAAATATCGTCATTTAAAATCTCAGAAAAAGTCTCACAAAAGGATGCCTTAATAGAAATACTCATCCCACATAAAATTAAATACAAGAAGAGGTATGTGTTACGAGTCTGGACGAGGATATCCCCTTTGAGGAGCTCCCCAATGAGCTCCTTAATCGATTTGCCGACTTTGAGCATGGCCCTACCCCCATTGTTGAGGAAACTGAGGACGCTAATCTAGAGACTGAGGAGGTTCCCCGAATAACCAAAATCGGAACGTCGCTGTCTCCCGAGGAGAGAAAAAGCATGATCGACTTCCTTCGGTAATACCAAGACATTTTTGACTGGTCGTATGAGGACATGCCTAGTTTGGACACCGATTTAGTCGAGCATGAGCTGCCTCTCTACCCTGATATGAAGTCGGTTAAGCAGAAGCTGAGACGTCTCCGACCCGAATGGATGCTGAAAGTCAAAGATGAGGTCGTCAAGCAATATGATGCGGGGTTTCTCATGGTATCTAAATACTCGCAATGGCTAGCCAATATCATGCCTGTACTAAAAAAAGATGGAAAGGTCCGCATGTTCATCAATTTTTGCAATTTGAATAGAGCGAGGCCAAAGGATGATTTCCCATTGCCACACATCAACATCTTGGTCGATAGCACTGCTAAGCACGGGATGCTTTCATTTATGGATGGATTCTCAGGATACAACCAGATAAAGATGGCAGAGGCCGATCGGGAGAAGACTGCATGCATTACTCCTTGGGGAACCTTTTGCTACCAAGTCATGCCATTTGGACTAAAAAATGCCGGTGCAACATACTAAAGAGCTATGACTGCGCTGTTTCATGACATGATGCACTAAGAGATTGAGGTGTACATCGACGATATTATAGCCAAGTCACCGGAGTGAGGCGATAACTTGGTAAACCTTCAGAATCTGTTTGAGAGGTTGAGAAAGTATCGACTATGTCTGAACCCACAGAAGTGCGCATTTAATGCTATGTCCAGAAAGCTGTTGGGGTTCATCGTCAGCAGGAGAGGGATCTACGTCGACCCAGTTAAAGTCAAAGCTATCACTGAGATGATGCCACCATCTATCGAGAAAGGAGTTAGAGGGTTCCTGGGCAGAATACAATATATCAGTCGGTTCATTGCACAACTAACTCCAATCTGCACGTCGATCTTCAAGCTACTAAGGAAGAACTCACTCGTTGAATGGAACAACGACTGTCAGGAAGCATTCGATAAAATTAAAGGCTACCTCCTTAACCCACTTGTGTTGATACCACCCGAGCCAAGGAGACCACTATTGATGTATCTCTCCACGACGGAAATCTTGATGGGATGTGTCTTAGGGCAGCATGACGATACAGGAAGAAGAGAACAAGCCATTTACTATCTAAGCAAGAAATTTACTGATTATAAAATGCGCTATTCTCATACGGAGAAAGCATGCCTGGCTCTTGTATGGGCTACTCAGAGGCTCCACCATTACTTACTATCTCAAGCCGTTCTACTTTTGGCTCGAATGGACCCGTTGAAATACTTATTCGAGAAGCCAGCTCTCACTGGGTGAACTGCACGATGGCAGCTTTTGTTATCTGAGTTTGACATCACGTACATCACTCAGAAGTCGATTAAAGGGCAAGCACTCGTCGATCATCTCACCGACAATCCTTTGCCTGACTATGAGCCCTTGAGAACTGAGTTCCCCAATTAAGATATCTTGTTCATGACGGAAGACGATACTGAGGAGGCAAAGTAATCATGGGTAATGCACTTTGATGAGGCAGTAAACGTCGAGGGCTAGGGAGTTGGCGCCATTCTGATCTCACCGAAAGAACATCCCACGTACCCATCGCTATCAAGCTCAACTTCCCTTGTACTAATAACATGGCTGAATACAAAGCTTGTGCTGCTGGCCTACAAGCGGCTCTCGATCTAAATATAACTCACCTTCGAGTGTTTGGCGATTCACAGTTGATCATATGCCAGACAAATGGAGATTAGAAAATGAAAGACGAGAAACTGATCCCCTATCATGAACACCTCGAGGATCTGATAGCTTGCTTCCAAGACATGACATTCTCATATGTCCCCCGAATAAGGAATTGCTTTACCGATGCACTAGCCACTTTGGCATCAATGATAGAAATCCCGTATAGTGCTGAGATGAAGCCGATCATGATCGAACAGAGGAATGAGCCGACCTTCTGCCTCCAGATTGAGGAACCTATAAAGCCTGATGATGAGCCACCTTGGTTCTCAGATATTAAGAAATTCCTTGAGACCCTAACTTTCCCTGAGGGTATGTCCAAGACGGTCTGATGAACCATTCAACGTCTAGTGACAGGCTACGTCATTTGCGGGGAATGCCTTTACAAGCGATTCTACAATAACATCTTACTCAAGTGCCTTACTGAATGTGAAGCGGCCAACATCATGAAGGAAATTCACGAAGGAGTATGCGGAGCCCACGTCAGTGGTCACATGCTTGCTAAGAAAATTCTATGAGAGGGATACTTTTGGACCACTATGCTGCAAACATGTTCAAAAATGCTACAAGTGTCAGGAGTACTCCAGTCTGATACACGCTCCTGCCATTGATCTACACTGCATGACCAATCCTTGGTCATTTTCCACGTGGGGCCTTGATGTCGTCGGAATGATTCATCCGAAAGATCGAACGGGCATCGGTTCATCCTTGTCGCCATTGAATACTTCACCAAGTGGGTAGAAGCGGTGTCATATGCCAACATCACGGCCAGTCACGTCGAGAAGTTTCTCAAGAATAATATTGTGTGCCAATTTGGAGTCCCCAAAGATATCATCACGGATAACGACACAAACTTTGCAAATAAGTGCATCCGAGCCTTCTGCGAGCAATACAAGATCAAGCACCATCACTCATCCCCTTATCGGCCTCAAACTAATGGAGCCGTGGAAGCTGCGAACAAGACAGTCATCCGCATCCTCGAGAAAATGGTCATCACCTAGCGAGATTGGAGCGAAATGCTGCCGTTTGCTTTGTGGGCCTACAGAACATTAATCTGTACCGCTACAGGGGCAACACCATTCTCCCTTGTGTATGGAATTGAGGCCGCCCTACTAGTTGAGGTTGAAGTACCCTCCCTCCGAATCCTTATGGAATCAAGCTTACCCGAAGCAGAGAAAGAGAGATCTTGCTTTGAACAATTGAACTTATTAGACGAGAAGAGACTTCTAGCCTTGTGCCATACTCAAGTTTACTAGGGGTGAATCGTACACGCTTACAATAAACGTGTCCGCGGTCGAGATCTAAAGGTAGGAGATACTGTATTGAAGAAGATCTTCCCATCCCTCCATGTCGATTTGAGAGGCAAGTTCAAGCAAAATTGGGAAGGACCTTATATCATTCGAGAAGTACTATCGGGATACGCCATCCGCCTCACCACCATTGATGGAGATCATCTTCCTGAGCCCATCAATGTTGGATACGTTCGACGGTTCTACTCTTAGTCTATCACGTCAAGGTAAGTATTGGTGAAACAAATACTTGACTACTTAAGAACCACCCAAAAGAGGCCATCATTCCAAACACAGTAGCCAGAAAGCATCCCTAAAAATGATGATATCCCTTGCTACCCCATTTGAGCCTAGACCTTTCTTTCAATAACCCCCTTCCCCCAAAAAAATGTGTGTACAAACACATAAAAAGGGAAGTAAAGTTACTATCAAAATAAAAAAAATCGAAAAAGCAAAACCCCAAAAAGAGATTGCCTGAAATGAAACAAAAAAATTAAAAAAATAGAAGAATCACAGGGCATGTATAGTAAACCCCCAAGGAAGGAAGTATGTCGAGAAAACTAAAGCCGTATCAAAGAAACCCTTTTAGCTCAGCATACCTTCAAAATCCTAACATGGCCAAGCTACACCCTGAAGGAATCCCTCTTTTTAGGTTCACAAGCAGTCATAATATCTGTTAAGTCAACACCAGCTGAGTTGTGAGATGACACTAGAACCCCATCTAGCCAACTATGACGGAATTGACGTCTATGTCGTGGCTTTTGAAAAAAAAAATAATAAATAAAATAAAATAAAAATAAAAATACAAGCTCAAAGCAAGATGGACATGGTGAAAACCTGAAAGGGTGCTATGGGTAAAAACAACGAGTTTATGCGGACCAGGTGAAAACCTGAAAGGGCGCTTGGGGGAAGAGAGCTAAACCCATGGACGTGGTGAATTCCTGAAAGGGCGCCACGGGTAAAAAAAGGAGATAAAAAAAAAGAAAAAAAAGTGAAAAAATTGAAAAAGAAAGGTTTGGACTGATTGAGAAGATTGATGTTTGAGGAACCCTTTTGTTACTCTTCCTGTACCCTCTTGTCCGACCGGGCCGCTCATGATAGTTCGAATCGGGTCCCGACCAGAATTGTCTTTGTGAAACCGCACCGTCAACGTATGACCCGAGGCAAGGAGAAAGGTTTAACTCAATCCAAAGGGATCAATGTTCCGGCCTTGGTAAAATTTGGAACTCACTCAGGTCCAACTGCATGAAAGAGTTCGACTATGCTCAAAATTGGACCCGTTACTCTGTCTCACTGTCAAAGCATTAAAAAAAAAAAACAGAGAGAAAGCTAAAAACAAAAAATCAAGAAAAATCCAAGTACCAAAAAATGTGCATATATTTCTACTCATATTTCAATCTCAAAAAATGAAGAAAAATAACAAAAAATCTCCGAAAACAAAAATCTAAAAAAATATCTTGAAAATGAAAAAAATGTAGGTAGAAATCTACTTTTCCTTCTATTGTTTAGGATGCATTTTCTTTATATGTATAAACAAAAAAGGGACTGACCTTTTCTCAAAAATATGCAGGAACATCATACGGTCCAAAGCCTCGAAGCTGGCAACTTCTCAGCGATGGACAAATTAGATGAAGCATCTCACCACTAACATCAGGTCTATTAAAAAAAAAAGAGAGAAAATCATTTTGAAAAAGAAAGAATAAATCTGTGCTTCCCCACAGAGCTACACACATGGGTGTTCTGATGTGGTAAACTGTCGATATTTTATCAGCAGCACCACTATGTTATAGTAATGTCCTAAGTCTAAGGAACGCCTTGGATTCTGGATCCTACTTCAAGGTAGGAGCAATGGTGTCAGTCCCGGTCAAACAGTCAATGTTTCGATCGAGTCGACTCCATTGGTAAATCTTTACGATGAGCGCTCGGTTTCGGATTCATATGAACTTAAGTGTCTTAAGCTTCAGATTCTCCGTTGGAAAAGGTCAATCCTTGGTTGAGACCAACTTGTTGAGAATGAGATTATGCATCGATCAAACTATGTGCAACCATGCATTCAGAAGGGTTCATTTTCCTTTTATTTTCTGTAAGCTTAAAACCTGTATGGGCAGCGGTATCCTTGTAAAGTGTACGCCATGCATTTGGGTATCCGTATGATGGTCATTTGTTCCCATAAATTATATCCGGGCAGGTCTGGATCAGGGCTTCCATCGCCTTTGTTGTTGCTTACGCCCCTGATGGGTGTATGTTTATGCATAGTTAATTGATGTTTATGATCATTGTCGGCGGAAGCTAGGATTGGATGCCCCTTTTTGGGAGACACCCAATGATTGGTTTGATCTGTTTAGCAGTACTTGAAGCTGGATGCTCTAGGTCATGTTGATCCGAGGCACGTTTTTGAAAATGGCACGTCCTCCAAAAAAGTGTTGCGACTTCTATTCGCTCCGCTCGAATAGTCATGCTTAATAAGCTTCGGGATCGTTGGGTTCACCCAGAGATTTTGAACCCTGCTTCAGGCAGGGGCACCCGCGACTAGTCAAATGAGGCAATCAAATGCCTTATAGGATTGGACGCAAATTTTGGAGCCTTGCGTAGTTTTGCTTAGCGCCTATCTTGGAATGTGGGTCGATCACCCCTCTTACTTATGAAGCTGTTGCATTCAGAATGAATCTTAGACATAAAATACCTTTAAATCATCTCGAGAAGCAAATGTTTGGCCTGGCATACTGGGCTTTTGTAACTCGTTCCAACTCGGTTATACCCAGTAATGTCGTTAAGCGCTTGGGAACTGGTTACCTCAAGAAACGAATGTTTAGCCTTGCGTCCCAGGGCTTTTGTTTTCTCACCGTGTTACTCATTTGATGTTTGAAGTTCGTTCTAAATGCAGCGGACCCGTCAGTAATGCCTTAGACCTCTCCGGATGTCTCTTTTTCTTTGGCATTCGATCATTAGTGATTGGATACCAAAGAGGGGCATCTGTAGACACCCAAATTTGGCCCAAGGCCCGATCGAAACACCTTTCGAGAGAGGTGCAATTCTGAGCTTTTGATGACATGTATGGAACCTTTAGGAACCCCCTAGAACTCTTAGAAACCTTTTCAAACCCTTAGGAATCACCCTAGATCCCTTAGGAACCTGACCTGAACCTTTAGAAATCAATCTCGACCCTTAGAACCCGTACTAAACCTAAACCTAACCTTATCAAGCAAATGGTTGAGGAGGGATACACCGGAACTAGCTACGACCCTCTATTATGATCGAATCTCATACCATTAAAAGTAGAGGTCGTCAACTTTCGAACAGTCTAAGAATCGCCCCAATCGGAGGTATACATCAAAAGATACGACAAATCGAGTCCGGAGGGCATAAGAGTAAAATCAAGTGGGCCCCCTAGGGATTTGGTGCAACTAATAGTTGCGCCAGGCTATTTCTCCCCAGAAATGGCCTGACACAACTATTAGTTGTGCCAGTGATAATTTTGTCTGGTGCAACTATTAGTTACGCCAAGCCACTTCTCCCAGGATTTATGCCTGGCGCAACTAATAGTTGCACCAGTATTAATTGTGGATCCCACCCTCGCAAGCTAACTTCCAGGCACTGTTTAAACACTGTTTTACTGTGCATTTGTCTGGTGTAACTAATTCTATTTTACTACAGTAACCTCTAGATTTTACCCCGAAAATTGTGATTGAGGTTTGACTTGTTGATCACCTTGACCTTTGGGGTATGTTTTGCTAGTTTTGTTGGACCCATTCCCTACTTATTTGCAACCCTTCAAGTGGCTTAAAGCCTCACTCCATCATCCACCATTGGAGGACTTTCTCACACATTTCAAGGCTCCAAAAACCCTAGAAAACCTTAGATTTGAGATTACCTAATTGCTAAACCCATTTAGCTCCTAAGTGATCTCCTAATCCACCCATTTCCTATAAATAGAGACCCCCACCCTTTTGTTTAGGGGTTGAGAATTTTTACCTAAGAATGAAAGAGCCTAAAGTGAGAAGATCTTTCTCCCTTTGGTGAACACTTCCCATACAAAAATCAGAATTCAAAAACCTCTTCCCCACCTTTGCCTTTCATGAAAAGCCTCTAAGTTAGGTGTGTGTGATCCCCTAGCCTTCCTTCTCTACCGCTTAGCTTCAAACCTTAGGAGTTAGAACCCTATTCCATATCATACAAAGCCTTCAAGAGCTCATCAAAGTAAGCCACGCAAGGCTCTCCTACGGTGCTACAAGGGCCCGAGGGCTCCGGCTCACCCCTTTCTTCTCTTATCTCTTTTGGCTCTTCTCATCCTCCCATTTGTTCTGTTACGCCACCGAATTTTTGGTAGGAACGGAGGGACACAAATAGGATTCTAAGCCCTTTTGGGTAAGAGGAAGCTATTTTCTTTTTTTTTACTTCATTTTATTTTTGACCATTAGTAGAGACCGCTTTAAGCGATTTGATCGGGTGCCTAACACCTTCCCGATCGATAACCGAAGCCTCTACCCAAGAGCCTTTGGTGTGGACCGGAATCAGAGTCATATTTTTAACACTTCGGTGCTCATAAAAATGAACTAGGTTTCCCGGGACACCGAAAGCTCCGTGTGGCGACTCTATTTTTTTTTGCAAGCGAGCGCATCACCGCGACGGGATCGTCACAAATCCCACGGTTGCACACCTCTTTAGGCATGTATTCTTCATCGTCGAACATTCTGGGGCAACAAAAAACAATCACATCAGAGCAGATTAGTGATAAAGAATCGTTTTTGCTACAGGCCGAGGGAAGGTAAGTATGCTCATCTTTTTTCTATCTCTTTCAAAAACAAAGATACGCGCACACACATACATAAACAAAAAAAATCCCTCTTTTTAATAAAATGAAATGCAAAAAAGGTCGCTTCCTTTTTATCTTCAAAAGTAAATAAAAATAAAATAAATTTCCCTTTTCTATGTTAAAAAAATAAAGCGAGTTAAAATTAAAAATCATTCCTTTATGCTTCTAAAAATCAAAACCAAAGAAAAGGATCCTTCTTTTATTTTTAGAGGAACAAAAAAAAAAAACCAAAGAAAAAGTCCTTTTATGTTTAGAAAAACAAAAAACAAAAAAAGAATCACTTCTTTATGCTTCTAAAAATCAAAACCCAAAAAAAAAGAAAAAATCTCTCTTATGTTCAAAAAAAAAAAAAAAAAACCAAGAATGCCTCCTTTTATGCTCCTAAAATAAAAAATCAAAAAAGAGAAGAGCCTTTCTTTGATAAAAAAAAAAAAAACTCTTAGTTTATACCCATAAAAAAATAAAAATAAAATAAATAATAGTAAATCAATGCCTTAGTTTTCAAACAAACAAAAAATATATAAAATCCTTTTTTCTTAATTTTAAGAGAAATCAAAAACATTTTCGAAAAAAAAGAAACCAAAAATCCTTTTTTCCTAATTAATTTTCAAAAAAAAAAACAAAAACAAAAACCCAAAATCCTTCCTTTATGTTCAAAAAAAAAAAAAAAACGAAAAACAAGAATAAAACCCCTTTTTTATATGAAAACAAAACAAAAAAAGAGTATATATATATAGGCATCAGTAAAAAAAATCCATAAAACTACAAAAAAGAGGGCATTATTCAAAAAATCATCAACAAATCCTCAATAAACATATTCACAATAAAAATAAACCATTATTCATCAAAGAAGGCAAGATCATAACCATATTTGTAAGAAAAAATAAGAAAAATCAAGAAAGATGGGTTTTTAATGGTTACCTTGTGAAGGAGATGGGGTCTTTGATCTAGCGCAAGTCGGCGATCAATCGGCGCGAGCGGATGCCAGCAATGGCGCATGCGTAGAGGCGATGTAAAGGAATCCTAGGGAGGACGGTTTTCGGTTTGAAGAGGGGAGGGAGAAAAAATTTAATTGCCCTGGCTGCTTGAACTTGGGCTGCTTAAATTCGAAACCCAGCTAGGCCTGGCACAACTATTAGTTGTGGCAGGCTATTTTGGGCCTTCTTTTGGCTTGGTGCAACTAATAGTTGCGCCAGCCACTCGCGGGTTGGGTCTTTGGGCTTGGTGCGAGTCAGATGTATAACTTGGTACCTCTCTCTTCGTTTGTTACTCTCGGCCGATGCACGTGCTCCCAAACGGTATGTCGTTCCTCATTCGACTTGCACAAGAAGTCGCACTAGAATAAAATGGATTGAGATCAATAGGCATCCCAATCCTGAACAGAAAAATGTGAAAAAGTCTAAAAAATGATAAAAAAAGTCCCACACAAAAAGTCAAAAATAATTCACATAAAATAGTAGAATAATTCACATAAAATAATAGGATAATACACATAAAATAATAGTTCAGAAAAATAAACAAATCTCATAAAATGATAGCTTCAAAAGACCAAAAAATCACATAAGATGTTAAACTTAAAAATCTAAAAGATCCACAAGAAAAAGATAAAGAAAATCTCAAAAATAATTCGTATAAAATAATAGAAGTAATAAAGTAATAAAATCACATGAAATGATAACTTAAAATAAAAAAAAAAATCACACAAAATGTAACTTAAAATAAAAAAAATCACATAAAATGATAACTCAAAATTTAAAAATCACATAAAATAATAATAAACACAAGAAAGATCAAAACATTCCCATATAAAATAACAAAAATATATGAAAAGATAGCACGTACTCCCAAAAAGCGTTGCGACATCTATTCGCTCCGCTCGGGTGGTCGTGCTAAATAAATTTCGAGATCAATGGTTTCGCCCAAAGACCTCGAACCCTGCTTCAAGCAGGGACACCGTGACCAGTTAAGTGAGGCGGTCTATGCCTCATATGATTGGACGCACATGCGCATTCTGATACTGTAAAATATCAATATTTTATCGGCAATGTAGCTGTGCTATAGTAATGTCCTATGTCTAAGGTTTACCTTGGATCTTTGGATCCTACTAAAAAGTAGGAGCAACAATGTTAATCCCGATGAAGCGATCAATGTTTTGATCTGATTGACTCCACTGCTAAATCTTTTCGATAAGCGCTCAGTTTATGGATTCATAGGAACGTGAGTGTCTAACTTGAGATTCATCATTAGCTATTTTAGAGGTGTGAACTTTTGGGTCTACGCAGTCTAGGCGTGCGCTCTACGGGGTTTGAGGTTTAGATAACTCCGTTATGAAAAAAGGTCAATCGTTGGTTGAAACCAACCTGTTGAAAATGAAACTACATGTCAATCAAACTATGTGTAAATATGCATACAAAAGGGTTCATTTTCTTTATTTCCACAGGCTTAAAACCTGTATTGGCACAGTATCCCTGTAAAGTGTATGCCCTGCATCTAGGTATCCGCAAGATGGTCGTTTATTCTCATAAATTGTACCCGGATGGGAACTGGGTCGAGACTTCCATTACCTTTGTTGCTTATCGCCTCTAATGGGTGCATATTTATGCATAGTTAAATTATTTGTATGATCATTATCGACAGAGACTAGGATTAGGTGTCCCCCTTCGGAGGGCACCTATTTTTGGCCGGATCTATTTTGTGTCATTTGAGGTTAGATACTCTATGTCATAATGATTCGGGGCACGTTGGAAAAATAACACGTACTCCCAAGAAGCATTGCGACATCTATTCACTTTGCTCGGTACTCGTGCTAAATAAATTTCGAGATCAATGGGTTAGCCCAAAGACCTCAAGCCCTGCTTCAAGCAGGGGCACCCGTGACCAGTTAGATGAGGCAACCAATGCCTCATATAATTGGACACAAACTGTGGAGCCTTGCATACTTGCGTTGCACCTATCTTTGAATGTGGGTCGATCACCCTCCTTACTTACGAAGCTGTTGTATTCAGAATGAACCTTAAACATCAAACTCCTTCAAAACAACTCGAGAAGTGACCATTTTTCCTAGCTATTGGGCTTTCGTAACTCTTTTTCTATCTCAGTTATGCCCAGTAATATCGCTAAGCGCTTGGGGACCGATTACCTTAAGAAACGACTATTTTTCCCGATATACAGGGCTTTTATTTTCTCACCATGTTACTCATCTGATGTTTAAAGTTCGTTCTGAATATAGCAGACCCATCAGAAATGCCTGAGCCTCTTTAGATATCTCTTTTCTTTGGCATTCGATCATTAGTGATTGGATATTAAAGAGAGGCATTTATAAACACCCAAATTTTGCACAAGGCTCGATCGAGACACATTTCGAGAGAGACGCATCTCTGAGCTTTTGATGGCATGTATGGAACCTTTAGAAACCTTTCCAAAACCTTAGAAGCCATTCCAAACCCTTAGGAATCACCCTAGATCCCTTAGGAATCTTCTCAAACCCTTAGAAACCTATCCCGACCCTTAAAACCCATTCCAAACCTAAACCTAGCTTTCTCGAGTAATGGATGATGTGTGGTGTACTGGGACTAGATGTGATATTCTACTATGATCAAATCTCATACCATTGAAAAGTATAAGTCCTTAGCTTTCCAACGGGCTAAGAATCACCCCAATCGGAGTTGTACACAAGAAGATATCGCATTCCGAAGTGTAGGGGAAGATTGGTAATTTCAATTGAACCCCTCTAGGGATTTGGCGCAACTAATATTTGCGCCAGCTATAAGGTGGACCCCTCCTAGCAGGCAGCAAACTTTCAGACATTGTGCTCTACTATTTTACTGTACATATGCTTGGCACAACTAATAGTTGCGCCAGACATATGAACAGTAACCTAGGGTCTTTGCCCCAAATTTTAAGATTGGGGTTTGACTTGTTGACCATCTTGACCTTTGGGATATGTTTTGCTAGTTCTGTTGCACTCATTTACTATCTATGTGCAACCTCTTAAGTGGTTTAAAGCGTCACCCTATCATCCATCATTGGAGCAACTCTTCACATTTTTTAAGGCTCTAAAAACCCTAGGAAACCTTAGATGGCCCATTACCTAATTGCTAATCCAAATTATCCTCTAAGCACCCTCCTAACCTTTCTTTTTCATATAAATAGAGAGGCACCCCCCCCCCTTGCAAATGGCTTCAAAAAATTTACAATTAAGAGATTAAGGAATCTCTTTTCTCTCTCCTCTAGTGCACCATTCCCATACAAATTCCAGAACTTTAAAAATCCCTTTAGACCTTAGCATTTCACCAAAAAGCTTTAGGTTAGAGGTGTGCTACCCCCTAGCGTTCCCTCTCTACCTCTTAGCTATCAAGCTCTAGGAGTTAGAACCTCATTCCATACCATACAAGCCTTCAAAATCTCACCAAAGCAAGCCAACGCAAGGCTCCACAGTGGTACAACAAGGGCCCGAGAGCTCTGGCTCTCCCCTCTGTTCCTCTACCTTCTCGATCCTTCCTCCATCCACACATTTGTGCTGTTATGCCGTCAATTTTTTGATAGAAATGGAGGGGCACAAATATAATTTAAAGACCCTTTGGGCAAGAGGAAGCCTTTTTCTTTTCTTTTATATTATTTTTGTTTTGGCCATAAGTAGAGACCGCATTAAGCGGGTTGATTGGGTGCCTAACACCTTCCCTCGATAACCGAAGCCCCTAACCAAGAGCCTTTGGCGTAGACCGAATTCAGAGTCATATTTGTGGCACTTTGGTGCTTATAAAAATGATCTAGGTTTCTCAGGACACCAAAAGTTCCAGGTGGCGACTCTAAATATTTCATTTGTAAGCATATCGTCGTGACGAGATCGTCACGATTCCCACGGTTGCACAAATATCCTCAACAATCTCTTCAGTGAGTTTGGCTTTCTTAGCTTTCCGAGATTTCTTAGGTTTTTCCATAATGAGCTTCCTCTTAGTAGGTGGGTCATCTTTGGGCTGTGTGGCTAACCTACTAGATTTCCTGGTTGATTTTGGGGCGGATTTGGAAGGGGGTTTGAATAAATCAGCCAGGGTATCCTCTAGTTCAGCCATTAAACACACAATCCACACAATCAACTCTCAAAAACCACGACAATCTTATTTTTCTTAATTAATTCACAACACATAAAGAAAATCCCCAAAAATATGGAACTATAATGCTGGAAATCACAGTATTGAAGTTGAGGAAGAACTTACCCAAAAATCCTAGGGTTTCTCAGAATTTGCAGCACACAACATCAAAATGGGATGAACCAGGTGCGAAATGTCGACCTTGCAAAGCTAATGCAACTGGAACAACGATAAGGTACTTGGAATTGGAACTTGTGAGATGGAGAAGGAAGAAAGAAATGGGAAATCGGGTAGAGGAGCAAAAGGTGTCGAATGGATGAAATGACCTGTCGATAGGTTTAAAACAAGCAAAACACTATTTCGACAGGATTGGAGAGAAGATTCCGATAGGTTGCATCAACTTGTCGAATAGTTAAAAGAATTTGGATTTATAAGTCTGTTAGGCTGAAGGTTTCGAGAGGTTCATCAAACCTCTCGACAAGTACAAAGCTTCAGAAAAATCAAGTCGATAGGTTCATACATCCTACCGACAGGTATACAGGCTTTAGATTTTACAAGTTGAGTGGTTCATCCAACCTCTCGACAGGTTAAAAAATCTCAGCAATTAAAGTAGCGACAAGTTTCTCAACCTCTCGATAGGTATCAGAACCTGTCGAAAACACAGCCAACACCTTCAGTACCTATCGACTTTCTCTCTCAACTTCTCGACAAGTACATAGATCTTGTCGAATTTCACATGTACACCTTCAGTACATGTCAAAAATCACTTCACCCCTCTTGACAGGTCTCAGTACCTGTCGAAATTCACAAGGGGAAGATTCATTACCTGTCGAACTTCTCCTAGTACCTCTTGATAGGTCTGTTTAGCAATCCACATTATTTCTCATCAGAACACTTGTCTCCATTCAACCCAAACTCATCAATCCTCCTCTGTTCCCATCTATTTCTTATGCATTGGAGACCATCCTACCTTTATCACAACTGACTCATTATTCAAAATGAAAGACTAAGCAAAATTACATCATATATACAATGACAGACATATTTGAAAATAGCAACAGAGATAGAGCCGACAGTTGTGATACATAGTGTACAATGTTGAAAATTAGCCACACTTTGGAGGTTCCTAAAGGTGAATGGTCACTACAGGCTCTACTACATTTTCAACGAATATTTTGAGCCTTTGACCATTGACTTTTATGATCCTACCATCCTTTGGATCCATGATTTCAACAACTCCAGATGGGGATACATGCATTACAATATAAGGTCCCTCCCATCTAGATCTCAACTGGCATGGAAAAAATTTTAATTTTGAATTAAACAACCATACCTTGTTGCATGCAGCAAATTCCTTTCTCAGCAAATGCTTATCATAAAAAGCTTTGGGTTTTTCCTTGTAGATCCTTGCATTGGAGTAGGCATCCAATCTCAGCTCTTCAAGTTATGACAGCTGCAGCCTCCTGTGCATACCAGCAGCAGTTAGATCAATATTCAATGACTTTATAGCCCAATAGGCTTTATGTTCTAACTCCACTGGTAAATGGCATGCCTTGCCATACACCAACCTAAAGGGAGAAATCCCTATTGGGGTCTTATAGGCAGTTCTATAAGCCCAAAGGGCATCAGTCAACTTAAAGGACCCATCCTTCCTATCTTCTCTCACAGTTTTCTCTAAAATGTGTTTGATCTCTCTTTTAGAAATTTCCACCTACCTACTGGTCTGTGGGTGCCATGGGGTGCCAACTCTGTGTGTCACAGAGTACTTTCTAAGCAAGTTTTCAAACTTTCTATTACAGAAATGACTTCCCCCACCACTAATAATAGCTCTAGGGGTACCAAACCTAGAAAAAATATTATCTTTCAAAAAATTAATGACAACTCTGTGATCATTGGTTCTTGTTGTTATGGCCTCAACCCACTTGGACACATAGTCCACAGCCACAAGAATAAAATTGTATCCAAAAGAAGGAGGGAAGGGACCCCTGAAGTCAATCCCCCAAATGTCAAACAATTCAACAACAAGTATGGGCTGTAAAGGGATGAAATTTCTTTTTAAAATATTTCCCATTTTCTAGCATCTTTCACAAGCTGTAATACTGCCATGCACCTTTGAAGATAGTAGGCCAATAAAATCTACTTTGAAGTATTTTGCAGCAGTCTTGTTTCCACTTAAATGGCCTCCACAAGCCTGTTCATGAGACATGGTTAGTATGCTATGAAATTCATTCTTAGGTACACACCTTCTCACAACTTAGTCTGCACAGTGCTTGAAAAGGTATGGATCCTCCCACATGTAATATCTGATCAGAGAGAAGAACAAATCCTTATCCATTTTATTCTAATGTGGGAGAATCCTACCCACTGCCAAGTAATTTACTATATTTCCAAACCAAGGTGCACTCATACTGACAGCAAATAGTTGTTAATCTGGAAATGAGTCATTGACAGGCAGCTTATCAAACTCCACAACTAGTATCCTGGATAGGTGGTCTGCAACCACATTTTCAACCCCTTTTTTATCTTTAATCTCAAGATCAAACCCCTATGATAGGAGGATCCATCTAATCTTGGTTTGGCACCCTTTTTAGACAAAAGGTATTTCAGGGCTGAATGGTCTGTGAACACCATAATCCTAGATCCTAACACATAAGACCTGAATTTTTCAATAGCATAGACAATGGCTAACAATTCCTTCTCAATTGTGGTGTAGTTTAACTGTGAATCAATCATTATCTTGCTTGCATAAGCAACACACAAAGAAACTTGTCCTTTCTTTGCCCCAAAACTGCACCAATAGCAAAATCTGATGCACCACACATTAGCTCAAATGGCAAAGAATAATCAGGTGCTTGAAGGACAGGTGCAGAGGTCAAACATCCTTTCAAAAAATCAAAAGTAGTGAGACATTCATCATTAAATATAAAAGGAACCACTTGGCACAGCAGGTGATAAAGAGGTTTTGAAATTTTACTTAAATCTTTGATGAATCTCCTATAAAAACCAGCTTCGTCCCAAAAAGGATCTGACCTATTTGACAATTTTAGGTGGGGGAAAATGTGTAATTAAATTAATTTTAGCTTGGTCTACCTCTATGCCTTTGTGAGAAATAATATGGCCAAGGACAATGCCTTGATTAACCATAAAATGACTCCTTTCCCAACTCAAAACTAAGTTGGTTTCTTCACATCTCTGCAGAACTAGGCTGAGATGATGTAGACACTGGCTAAAACTGTCCCCAAAGATAAAAGAATCATCCATGAATATCTCTAAAAATTGATCAATCATATTCGAGAAGATGACATATGTACACCTTTGGAAAGTTGTAGGGGCATTGCACAATCCAAATTGCATCCTTCTATAAGTAAAGGTGCCAAATGGACATGTGAAAGTTGTCTTCTCTTGGTCTTGTGGATAGATAGGAATCTGGTTATACCCAGAGTATCCATCAAGAAAGCAATAAAAACCTTTGCCTGCCAACTTGTCCAAAATGTGGTCTATGAAGGTGTGCAACCATGGGATCTTTGACGATCCCGTCGCGACAATGCGCACTCTAACAAAAATTATAGAGTCGCCACCCGGAGCTTTCGGTGTCCCGGGATACCTAGTTCATTTTTATGAGCACCGAAGTACTAAAAATATGACTCTGAATCCGGTCCACACCAAAGGCTCTTGGGTAGGGGCTTCGGTTATCGATCGGGAAGGTGTTAGGCATCCGATCAACCTGCTTAACGTGGTCTCTACTAATGGCCAAAATTAAAATGAAGTAACAGAAAAGAAAATGGTTCCCTCTTGCCCAAATGGGCCTCCAATCCTATTTGTGCCCCTCCGTTCCTACCAAAAAGTCGGCGGCGTAACGGCACAAATGAGAGGATGGAGGGAGCTAGAAAGAGATAGGAGAAGAAAGGGGAGAGCTAGAGCCCTTGGGCCCTTGTAGCACTGTAGGAGAGCCTTGCGTGGCTTGCTTTGATGAGCTCTTGAAGGCTTTGAATGGTGAAAAGTGGGGATCTAACTGTTAAGGCTTGAAGCTAAGAAGTAGGGAAGGGAGGCTAGGGGATCACACACACCTAACCTAAGGGTTTTCTATGAAATGCTAAGGTCTAAAGGAGTTTTATGAATTCTGGAATTTGTATGGGGGGGTGTGTACCAAAGGGAGAAAGATCTTTTCACTTTAAGCTCTTTCTCTCTTAGGTAGAAATTCTCAACCCTTAAACCAAGGGGAGGGGGGCTCTATTTATAGGAAAAGGATAGGTTAGGAGGCTACTTAGATGCTAATTAGGGTTAGCAATTAGGTAATATCTAATCTAAGGTTTCCTAGGATATTGAGAGCTTGGAGATGTGGGAGAATGGTTTTAATGGTGGATGATATGTTAGTGTTTCAAATCACTTAAGGGTTGCAAATAGTCATTAAAAGGGTGCAACAAAGTTATCAAAACACACCCCAAGGACTGAGGTGGTCAACAAGTCAAACCCTAATCATGATTTTCGAGGCAAAATCCAACGGTTATTGTTCATATGCCCGGTGCAACTAATAGTTACGATTTATTCATATGCACGGCGCAACTAATAGTTGTGCCCGGCAAATGTACAGTAAAACAGTAATGAACAGTAGCCTGGTAGTTGGCTTCGCGAGGGGTGGGGGGACCCATTTATACCTGGCGTAACTATTAGTTGTATCAGTCCATTTCTGGGGGAAAAAGGCCTGGCGCAACTATTAGTTGCACCAGGCAAATTCAGGGGGAAAATGGCTTGGCGCAACAATTAGTTGTGCCAGGCAAAAATCCCTCCATAAAAGCTCGATTTTCAAATAGTCATAACGTTTGATATACAACTCTGATTGAGGTGATTTTTAGCTCGTTGGAATGCTAGAGAAGTCCTCTTTCCAATGGTATATGATTTGATATTAGTAGAAGACATTATATTAGCCTAGTGCACCACTATTCATCCATTTCTCGGGAAGGTTAGGTTTAGGGTTCGAAATGGGTTCTAAGGGTCGGGATTGGTTTTTAAAGGTTTGGGATAGGTTCCTAAGGGATCTAGGGTGATACCTAAGGGTCTGGGGTGATTCTTAAGGGTTCCATACATGCCATCAAAAGCTCAAAATTGCACCTCTCTCGAAAGGTGTTTCGGTCGGGCCTTGGGCCAAATTTGGGTGTCTACAGATGCCCCTCTTTGATATCCGATCACTAATGATCATATGCCAAAGAAAAGAGATATCCGAAGAGGCCCAAGGCATTACTGACGGTTCCGCTACATTCAGAACAAACTTCAAATATCAGGTGATTAACACGGTGAGAAAATGAAAGCCTCGGGTGCCAGGCTAATCATTCATTTCTCGAGGTAATCGGTTCCCAAGCGCTTAGCGACATTACTGGGCATAACTGAGGTGGAATGAGTTGCGAAAGCCCAATAGCTAGGAAAAATGTTTGTCTCTCGAGTTGCGAAAGCCCGTTAGTCAAGAAAAACGTCCGCTTCTTGAGATGATTTAAAGGTGATTGATGTTCGAGATTCATTCTGAATGCAACAGCTTCGTAAGTAAGAGGGGTGATCGACCCACATTCAAAGGCGCAAAGTAAACATACGCAAGGCTCCACAGTTTGCGTCCAATCCTACAAGGCATTTGATGACCTCATTGGATTATTCGCGGGTGATCCTGCTGAAAGCAGGGTTTAAGATCTTTGGGCTAACCCATCGATCCCAAAGTTTATTTAGCATGACCACCCGAGTGAAGTGAATAGATGTCACAACGCTTTTTGGGAGTATGTGCCATTTTCTGAAAGCATGCCTCAGTTCAGCATGACCTAGAGTATCCAGTTTCGACTTTCGTGATCAGATCCAGCCAAACATTGGGTGCCTCCCAAAAGGGGGGCATCCAATCCTGGTATCTGTTGACAATGATCATAATCATCAATTGACTATGCATAATCATGCACCCATCAGGGGCAATAAGCAACAACAAAGGCGATGGAAGCCTCGACCCAGACCCGCCCAGGTATAATTTACGAGGACAAACGACCATCATATGGATACCCAGACACATGGCGTACACTTTATAGGGATACCACTGCCCATACAGGTTTTAAGCTTACAGAAAATAAAAGGGAAATGAACCCTTCCAAATGTATGGTTGCACATAGTTTGATTGATATGTAATCTCATTCTTAACAGGTTGGTTCAACCAATGATTGACCTTTTCCAATGGAGAATTTGAAGCTTTAAGACACTTAATTTCATATGAACAGAGTGCTCATCGCAAAGATTTAGCAGTGGAGTCGAATCAATCGAAACATTGACTGTTTGACTGGGACTGACACCCTTGGTCCTTCCTTGAAGTAGGATCCAGAATCCAAGGCATGCCTTAGACTTAGGACCTTATTATAGCACAGTGGTGTTGCTGATAAAATATCGACATTTTACCGCATCAGAACACGCATGTGCATAGCTTTATGGGGAAACACAGATTTACTCTTTTTCTCTTTTTTTTTTTTTTTAAAGATTGCTTTTTTACATTTTTTTTTGAAAATAAGCATTATCTGGACCTCGAACCCCGGGAGGCGCACGCCCAGACAAGCATACCAAGAGCCCGTGCCTCCGCAATAGTTTGCGACAAAACTAAAGCCAACGTACTCAAGTTCACCTGAAACAAAAAATGGAACGATCAGGGTGAAGATTTAGCGGTGAAATCAATCCGATCCAAGCATTGACTATTTGACCAAAATTGACACCGTTGCTCCTATTTTGAAATAGGATCCATGGATCTAAGGTGAACCTTAGACCTAATACATTAATTTTGCATAGCTGCATTGCCGGTAAAATATTGACATTTTACCGCATCAGAACACTCATATGCGTAGCATGAAAACATAGATTTCTTTTTCTTTTCAAAATGATTTTCATCATTTTTTTGTTAGACCTGACGTCAGTGGTGAGATGCTTTATCTGATTTGTTCATCGCTGAGAAGTTGCCTGCTTCGAGGCTTTGGACCACGTGCTGTTCCTGCACATTCTCGAGAAAACGTCAGTCCCTTTTTTGTTTATATGTATAGAGAAAATGCATCCTAAATAATAGAAGAAAAAGTAGATTTCTACATACACTTTTTCATTTTCAAGATATTTTTTGGATTTTTGTTTTTGGAGATTTTTTTTGTTATTTTTCTTCATTTTTGAGATTGAAATATGATGCTAGAAATATGTACATGAAAATGAGTAGAAATATATACACATTTTTTGGTGTTTGGATTTTTCTTTATTTTTTGTTTTTGGCTTTTCTTTTTATTTTGTTTTGTTTTTGATGCCTTGATAGTGAGACGGAGTAACGGGTCCCATTTTGAGCATAGTCAAACACTTTCATGCAGTCGGACCTGATTGAGTTTCCAGATTTTACCAAGGCCGAAACGTTGGTCCCTTTGGATTGAGTTAAACTTTTCTCCTTGCCTCAGGTCATACGTTTGACGGTGCAGTTTCAAAAAGATGATTCTGGTCGGGACCCAATTCGAACTAGCATGAGTGGCCCAGTCGGACAAGAGGGTACAGGAAGAGTAATAAAAGGGTTCCTCAAACATCAATCTTCTTAATTAGTCCAAACCCTTTCTTTTCAATTTTTTTCTCTTTTTTATTTTTATTTATCTCCCTTTTTTACCCATGGTGCCCTTTCGGGTTTTCACCATGTCCATGGGTTTAGCTCTCTTACCCCAAGCGCCCTTTTGAGTTTTCACCTGGTCGGCACAAGCTCGCTGTTTTTACCCGTAATGCCCTTTCGAGTTTTCACCACGTCCATCTTGCTTTGAGCTTGTATTTTTATTTTATTATTGTTATTTTTTTTTATTCTTTATTTTTTCATTTCCTTTTTCATGACCACGACATAGACGCCGATTAGTCATAGCTAGATAGGGTTACAGTCTTGCCTCTCTAACTTCGGCTTGTGTTGACTTAACAGATATTATGACTGCTTGTAAACCTAAAAGAGGGCTTTCTTCAGGGTGTAGCTTGGCCATGGGTTAGGTTAGGATTTGAAGGTATGCGAGGCTAAAAGGGTTTCCTTGATACGGCTTCAGTTTTCTCAACGTACTTTCTCCCTTGGGAGTTTTTACTGTACATGCCCCGTGATTCTTCTATACACATTTTTTTGTTATTCTTTTTGCTTCATTTCAGGCAATCTCTTTTTGGGGTTTTGCTTTTTTGATTTTTTTAGATTTGATAGTAACTTTACACACATGCATCTTTTCTCTCTTTTTTTTTTGGTATATGTACACGTATTTTTTTGGGGAAGGGGTTTATTGAAAGAAAGGTCAAGACTCAAATGGGGTAGCAAAGGATATCATCATTTTTAGGGATGCTTTTGGGCTACTGTGTTTGGAATGATGGCCTCTTTCGGGTGGTTCTTAAGCAGTCACGTATCTGTTTCACCAACACTTACCTTGTTGTAATGGACTAAGAGTAGAACCGTCGGACATATACAGCGTTGATGGGCTCAGGAAGATGATCTCCGTCCATGGTGGCTAGGCGGATGGCGTATTTTGATGGCACTTCTTGAATGATGTATGGTCCTTCGCAGTTGAACTTTCCTCTCGGATCGGCGTGGAGGGATGGGAAGATCTTCTTCAGCATAGTGTCTCCTACCTTTAGATTTCGACTGCGGACACGTTTATTGTAAGCGCGTGCGATTTGCCCCCGGTAAACTTGAGTGTGACATAAGGCTAGGAGTCTCTTCTTGTCCAATAAGTTTAATTGTTCAAAGCGGGATCTCTCTCTTTGTACTTCAGATAAGCCTGATTCTATAAGGATTTGGAGTGAGGGTACTTCAACCTCTACCGAGAGGATGGCCTCGGTTCCATACACAAGGGAGAATGGTGCTGCCCCTGTAGCAGTACGGATCGACGTTCGGTAGGCCCACAAAGCAAATGGTAGCATTTCACTCCAATCTCGATAAGTGAGAACCAGTTTCTCAATGATGTGAACGACTGTCTTGCTCGCGGCTTCCACGACTCCATTAGTTTGAGGCCGATAAGGGGATGAGTGATGGTGCTTGATCTTGTATTGCTCGCAGAAGTCTCAGATGCGCTTATTCGCAAAGTTTGTGCCATTGTCCGTGATGATATCTTTGGGTACTCCAAATTGGCACACAATATTGTTCTTGAGAAATTTCTCAACGTGACTAGCCATGATGTTGGCATATGACGTTGCTTCTACCCACTTGGTGAAGTATTCAATGGCGACGAGGATGAACCGATGTCCGTTTGATGCTTTTAGATTAATCATTCTGACAATGTCAAGGCCCCAAGTAGCAAATGGCCAAGGAGTGGTCATGCAGTGAAGATCAATGGCAAGAGCGTGTATCAGACTAGAGTGTTCTTGACATTTGTAGCATTTTTGAATATGTTTGCAACAATCCATTCCATGGTGGTCCAAAAGTATCCCTACCGTAGGATTTTCTTAGCAAGCATGTGACCGCTGACATAGGCTCCACATACTCCCTCATGGATTCTTTAATAATATTGACCGCTTCACTTTCAGTGAGGCACCTAACTAAGATGTTATTGTATGATCACTTGTAGAGGCATTCCCCGCAAATGACTAACCTGCTGCTAAATGTTGAATGGTTCGTCGGTCTGTCTTGGATGTACCCTCTGAGAAAGTTAGGGTCTCGAGGAAATTCTTGATATCTGAGAACCAAGGTGGCTCATCATCAAGCTTTGTAGGTTCCTCAATCTGGAGGTAGAAGGCCGGCTCATTCCTCTGCTCGATCCTGATTGGCTTTATTTCAACACCATAGGGGATTTCAATCATTGACGCCAAAGTCGCTAATGCGTCGGCAAAGCGATTCCTTATCCGCGGGACGTATGAGAAAGTCACATCTTGGAAGAAAGCTATCAGACGCTCGAGGTGTTCATGATAGGGGACTAGTTTCTCGTCTTTCGTCTTCCAGTCACCATTCGTCTAGCATATGATTAACTGTGAATCGCCAAATACTCAAAGGTGAGTTACATTCAAATCGAGAGCCGCCTGTAGACCAGTGGCGCAAGCTTCATACTCAGCCATATTATTAGTGCAAGGGAAGTTGAGCTAGATAGAGACCGGTACATGGGATCCTTTCGTGAAATCAGGATGGCACCAACTCCTTGGCCCTCGACATTTGTTGCCCCGTCAAAGTGCATTACCCATGATTCTTCTGCTTCTTCTATATCATCTTCTGTCATGAACAGGATGTCCTTATCGAGGAACTTAGTTCTCAAAGGCTCATAATCAGGTAAAGGATTGTCGATAAGATGATCAGCAAGCGCCTGCCCCTTGATCGACTTCTAAGTGACGTATGTGATGTCGAATTCAGATAATAAAACTTGCCATCGTGTGGTTCGTTCAGTGAGAGTTGGCTTTTCAAATAGGTATTTCAATGGGTCCATTCGAGTCAAGAGCAGAACCGCCTGAGATAGCAAGTAGTGGTGGAGCCTTTGAGTAGCCCATACAAGAGCATGCTTTCTCCAAATGAGAGTAGCACACTTCATAATCAGTAAACTTCTTGCTTAAATAGTAAATGGCCTGCTCTCTTCTTCCCGTTTCATAGTGCTACCCCAAGACACATCCCATCGAAACTTTCTTCGTGGAGAGATACATCAAGAGTGGTCTCCCTGGCTCAGGTGGTACCAAAATAGGTGGATTAAGGAGGTAGCTTTTGATTTTTTTGAATGCTACCTGACAATCGTCATTCCATTCAATAGGCAAATTCTTCCTTAGTAACTTGAAGATCGGCGTGTAGATTGGAGTTAGTTGTGCAATGAACCGATTAATATACTGTATTCTACCCAGAAACCCTCTAACCTCTTTCTCGGTTGACGATGGTGGCATTTCAGTGATGGCTTTGACTTTGATTGGGTCGACCTCGATACCCCTCCTGTTGATGATGAACCATAGAAGTTTCCCTGACATAGCACCAAATGCTCACTTCTGTGGATTTAGTCATAGTTGATACTTTCCCAGCCTTTTAAACAGCTTCTGAAGGTTTACCAGATGGTCGCTTCGCTCCAGTGGTTTGGCTATCATGTCGTCGACATACACTTCAATCTCTCGGTGCATCATGTCATGAAATAGTGCAGTCATAGCTCTCTGGTACGTTGCACCGACATTCTTGAGCCCGAATGGCATGACTCGATAGCAAAAGTTTCCCCAGGGGATAATGAATGCTATCTTCTCGCGATCAACCTCTGCCATTTTGATCTGATTGTATCCCGATAATCCATCCATAAAAGAAAGCATCCCACGCTTAGCTGTGTTATCAACTAAGATGTCTACGTGTGGCAATGGGAAATCATCCTTTGGGCTCGCTCTGTTCAAATTGCGGAAATCGATACACATGTGGACCTTTCCGTCCTTCTTCGGCACAGGTATGATATTGGCTAGCCATTGTGGGTATTTGGATACCATGAGAAACCCTGCATCATACTGCTTGATGACCTTGTCTTTGAATTTCAGCATCCATTCGGGTCGAAGACATCTCAGCTTCTGCTTGACTGGATTCATATAAGGGTAGAGGGGCAACTCATGCTTAACCAAATCAGTATCCAGACCAGGCATGTCCTCGTATGACTAGGAAAAGATGTCTTAGTATGACCGAAGGAAGTCGATCATGCTTTTTCTTTCCTCAGGAGACAGTGACATTTTGATTTTGGTTATCCTGGGAACCTCCTCAGTTCTTAGATTGACGTCTTCTGTCTCTTCGACAATGGGGGTAGGGCCATACTCAAAGTCGGCAAATCGGTCAAGGAGCTCATTGGGGAGCTCCTCGAATGGGACATCCTCGTCCAGACTCGTGATCCCTACCTCTTCTTGTATTTCTACAGGGAAGGGGTCGATTTCACGTGGGACGGGCATTTTGATTAAGGCATCCTTTTGTGGGACATTTTCTGAAATTTTAAATTACAATATTTTTGGACTTCGGATTTTTTCAGTGTTTTTTGGGATTTTGTATTTTTTCTATGTTTTTGAGATTTTGTATTTTTTCTATGTTTTTGAGATTTTGTATTTTTTCCATGTTTTTGAGATTTTTGTTTTCTTCGGAGAGGGACCCTTTGTAAGGCGAGTTGCTATATACACAAGGTATTGTTTGCTAAGGGCTTCTCTCACTTTTTATAGGTTGTTTTTTTTTGGGAAACGGGTGCCAAATGTTAGGCCACTCCCTGCTTCTAGAGTTTGGGGTAATGATGCCCAGTTGCGTACCTGAGGGGCCGCTTCTTTACCTGTTGGGATGGAGGGTATTGACTGATATGGCTCATTGGAGTCAGCGTTCATCATATTGATCCCCATTTCATCTGAGATCATGTCCTCAAATGATAACTCAGTTTTTTGATGATTCACCTCAGGGGGGGTTTGTTCAGGTACCGACCATCGTTCCTCGAAAAGGAACAATGCGGCCAAATCTATCTCCAAGCTGGGAAGGGAGATCTGGGGATTGGTGGGATGGATTGGGGCTGTGGGTTTGTGTGGGGTCAAATGGGTTGCCCCAGTTCGATCGATCTTTATGACCCCTGCGCTGACAAAGGAATCCCTGATGTGCGGCCTAAGGCGAGGTTTCTCTTCTATGTTGATTCCTCGAGCTCTTGCAGTCGCGGTGACCCTAGCTTTCTCTTTGGCCTCTCGAACCTCTTCTTCTGTGGGCTTGTATCCTAACCTGAATCGGACCTTCTTCCCCTTGGCGACAATTGACTCTTTCCTTCCTTGTAATCTGGGTCCCAGACCCCTTCCTCTTTTATAACCCCACTTTTGGAGCATGGCTACTGCTGCTACCATGCCACTTCTGGTTCTTGGAATGATGCCCTCGATGGGCTCCGGGAGTATTGCCGACACCTCATAGTCAAAACTGTGGAGGTCGACGTCCTCAGCACTGTGTGGTATATCCAGCATATTGGGTTTTTCAATGCTATTGGTGGCCTTTTCTTTCTTACTGTGCCCCTCTCCTATGATTGTGATAATCTTGTGCCCAGACACAAACTTGAGTTTCTGGTGCAAGGTGAAAGGTATAGCTCCGACCTCGTGCAACCATGGGCGCCCCAATAACAAATTAAATGAGGATTTGATATCCATGACTTGAAACAAGATGGAAAAGGTCATTGGCCCTATCAATAGCTCAAGATCAACTTCTCCCATTATTTCTCTCATGGTGTTGTCAAACCCTCTAGCGCTGGTTCTGGTGGGCCTTAACATGCACGGATCAACCCCGATCTTGGTGGCGGTTCTTAATGGGCATATATTCAATGCAGGCCCATTATCATTTAGTACCAAGGGGATAATCAAATTTCTGGACTCGACGGTTATATTCAAAGATTTTGAGTGACTACCTCCTTCCTCAGGTAAATCGGCATCAGAAAATGAAATGACATTTGGAGCCATCACTTGACCAATTATCTACCCGACTTCATCCGGGCTAACTTGAAGTGATACATGCACATTTTTTAATGCCCCCATTAATGCTTGGAAATGGAGTGGGGACATCATCAACAGATCCCATACAGTGATATGGGCAGGCATTCTTCTTAGCTGAGTCTCCAGTATATGTTCTCGACTCATCTTCTCGAAGGGGTTCACCGCGCTGTCTTTCTTTCCTTCAGGTTGGGCCCGTGCTGCTGCTGGTGCTTCTGGCTACTTTGATATCCTCTCTGACCTAGTAACAAAATCAACTGCCCCTTCTCTGTTGCTGCTGCCGGCATTGACATCTGTTTGTTCGTAGCTTAGCGGGACCTGATGAGAATCATATGTGGGTCCCGAGAGCTAGAAAGGTATGATTACCAGTACTTGAGGCACTTATATTACAGGATTAGAGGGTGTGGGCAACACCTGATTTATTTTGATGGTGGCGGGTTGGGTGGAAAAATTGGGCCAAATGGGGGTAGTGAAGCTTGAGGGCGGTGGTACTGGGGGAGAAGGGGTAAAAGTAGGCCATTGATAGCTGGTGGGTGCTGGCGGTAGATGGGGGGTCTGATGGGCCGTTAGGTAATTGACCGGGGTGGTGGAGTTTACCGGTGGCTGAACTGAAGGTGATGGGGTGGGCGCAGGCCATTGATAACTGATGGGTGCGAGTGTTGGATTGGTGGCCTGGTGGCTTAAAGGGTAATCAATGGGGGTTGTGGTGTATGGTGGTAGTTGAAATGGGGCGGGCGCAAGCCATTGATAACTGGCGGGTGCGGGTGAGGGTGAAGGATTGGGGGCGTGGGGGCTTATAGGGTAATTGATGGGGGTTGTGGTGTATGGTTGGTATGCATTGATATTTACATAATTGACGGGTGTGGGCGACAAAAAGTATGCCCTGAGATCCAAGGGTTCAAATTGCGGGGTTGGGTTGGAGAAATATTCAAACAAATTTAGGGGTTCAATTACCCCAACATTCCTTTCTTCATCATTCCTCGGCAATGGTGCCACATAATTCTCCCGATCACTGATATAATTGGATGGGTCAAATTCAAATTCCTCATCTTCTATCATTCCGATGGTGGGTCTGGGACCTGCTCCTCCGGTAGGATGTGGGGGTAGTGGCACTTGGTGAATATTAGCATGCTGAGAGGGTGCAGGGGGAATGATTTTCCCTGCATCGATCAAATCCTGGATGGCGTGCTTCAATGGGAAGCAACGATTAGTAGGGTGACTCGGACCCCGATGAAAATTACAGTGGGTATTTGGGTCATAGTTCCTTGGGATCGGGTGAGGAGGAGGTTGTGGTTGGAGAATAGCCACTAATCCTTTTTCTACTAATAGGGGCAAAAGTACACTCAATGATTGCCCCAAAGGTGTGAAGACTTGGTCGTAGCGGGCTCTCATCTGTTCTGGGGTCATTTGCATCCTTGCCCACTCCCCATTCTTTATGCCTGCTCCGGCCCAACAGGTGCTGGTGGGGCAGCCTGAAATTGAAATGGGGTTGTATTGTTATTGGGCCGGGTATTGACTATGTTCTGGACATCGCCCCCTGTTCTCTTCTTGTTCCTTTGCTTTGAAAACCTTCTAACCCCACTAGGTCCACTCGACATATTCTTATTCAGACGCCACTCCCTGATGGCGTCCTCTCATCGGTTAGCATTTCTCACCAAATTAGCAAAGCTGGTCTGCTGCTGATATACCAAAAAGTCTGAAATCACTGGCAGAGTGTTCTTTGAAATCATCTCTATCTGTTCATCATTAGGTATTCTGTTTCTGACCTGAGCTACCAATGCTCTCCATCGCCCTAAGTAGTCGTTGAAAGTCTCGTTCTGGTTCTGCTTTAAACGGGCCAAGTCAGACTTACGCGGCTCGATGTCTATGTTGTAAACACATTGTTCTTGAAAGAGATGTGTCAAGTCCCTCCACGTTTTCATCATAGACGGTTCTAAAAGATGTGAACCACCTTAAAGTCGGCTCGGTCAGACTCTTTTGAAAGACTTTTATTAGCAGTCTTTCGTCCTCCCCGTATTGGCACATGTCCCCACAGTAGGACTTCAGGTGCGTAATAAGATTGCCAGTGCCATTATATTTGTTGAAGGTTGGCATTTTAAACTTAGGGGGTAGGGGGACCTCAGCGAATAGACATAAGTCTGTGAAGCCCGTGGCGTGGATTTCAGGACCACCTATTTTCATCAGCTGCTTTTGTATTTTATCTAACTGTTCTTTCAGCTGTTCCGACTCTTTTGATACAGGGGCTGCTTTCTCGGCCGTCAGTTGGACTTCACTCTGGGCTACTAGGGGGTGGGTAATTATGGGAGGAGGGTTGAGGCTGGTCAAAGCCCCAGCATAGGCCCCGCTATTCCTAATCTTATCCTCTTCATACTACTGGTCGGCATAGTGTGCAGCGAGGGCGGGATTCCCCTGTTATTGTTGAATGGGTTGGATGGGAATGACGTGAGTGGGGGTTGGGTGAGCTCATTGGGGGTTAGGAAAGGTTTGTTGGGTGATCGGAATTTGGTTTTGAGGTGAGGCCTGATAGGGCCATTGGGTATGGGGGAAGGTTTGGAGATGGCCTTGGGGTGTGGGGCCAAGGGAGAATTGGGTTTGAGGTGTGGCATGGGTTTAACCCGGCTGTGAAGGTTGGGTTAAATGTTGGGGGTATTGTGAAAGGTATGAGTGTGGGGTTTGGGTTTGGGCCATGAACCCTTGGCCATTTTGGGCCACAGGCCATTGATAGGTTTGGGACATGGACCCTTGGTAGGTTTGAGTCACGGGCCCTTGGTGGGTGTGGGCCAGTGGGCCTGGGTAGGTATGGGCATAGGGCCTTGATGGGTTTGGGCCATGGGCCCTTGATTGGTCTGGCCCAATGGGCCTTGAGGGATCTGGGCCATGGGCCCTTGGTGGGTATGGCCCAATGGGCTTTGATGGGTCTGGGCCATGGGCCCTTGATGGGTTTGATCGAGTGGGCCTCGATGGGTATGGGCCATGGGCCTTAGGTAGGTCTGGCCCAATGGGCCTTGATGGGTCTGAGCCATGGGCCCTTGGTGGGTCTGAACCATGGGCCCTGAGTAGGTTTGGGTGGTGGGGTATTGGGCCATGGACCCCTGGGATATGTGAGAAAAGGGGGTTTGGGCCAATGGGCTTTGGGGTAAGTGGGTAATGGGGGTTTGGGTGGTATGGATTATGGGGGGTTGATGGGGGTCATGGGGGAGTGAGGCATGGAGATTGGCTAGGGTGTGAGACGGGTTTAGGGACATGGGGTGTGAAGGAGGAGGGGGGTTGTTTTGAGAAGCCTTCCACATGGAATAGGCTTGGAACATCTCCTCCATCATGGTCGTGGCGGGAGGGTTGGATGGAGATGGAGGATCTATGGGATGATGGGGTATAGATGGGATGGAGGTGGCGGGAAAATTGCACATGGCCCCGGTATAATCGGGCATGTCCATGGTAGGTGGGGGGGCATGGGGTGGATGAGGGGATGTATTGGGCATGTTTTGGGATGATGGGAGGCATGATGAGGAGGGATGAGGAAAGTTAGGGATGGCCCCGGTAAAAATGGGCATGACCCTGATGGATGGGGGATTTTGCAAGGGGCGGATAGGGTGGAAGTGGTGTATGTGAATGTGGGTGGATCGGGTCTATAGGGGGGTGATGGGAATTGGAGCATGGATGTGGATTGGGAAAATGGGTTTGGGGTTGGTATGGGCATGGTTTGGGCAAAAGATGGAGAATGGGGGGTAGGACTTTGGATATTTTGGGGGGTAATTGTTGGGAATATGGGGGAGCCAAATGGGCCGGTAACGGTAAAGAGGGGTTGGGTGAGGGGAATGGTGGAAAATACTTCTCCCGAATGGGAATGGGTTGGAGAATGTGGCGAGGATGAGTTGGGATCGGTGTAAGCCGGGTCCACCACCCACGACATTCTTCGGGAGCGGGTCGGGTAAGGGTGCCTTGGATAAAGCCCAAATCCTCCTCCTTCTTCCCCTACGGGACGACAAAGGGCAAGATGATGTCGTTGTGCTGGCACCACAAACTACATATATTTCTTTGGGTTTTGATTATATATATTTTTTGCATTTTTTGAAAAAGTTTTGAAAAAACAATGGTTCCGAGGCCTTAGAATTCCCTTCTCGGGTGGCTCTCGTACCTTAATTCAAGACCCGCGGTGATGATTTCTATGCACTTCGGAAGAATCAAAGGAGAACCTTCGATCTATTGAAGGCACAGAAATCGAGGCAAACAACTCGATCCCCCGAGATGAGCCAAAAAGAAGTTGCCTTCTCTTGACCGACTGGGGCGTATTGGGTGTCGAAGATGGCGGGGCCCAAACAAGGCACTAAGCACACTAATTGGGGAACTCGGGATGTGAAAAGGGCCAAGGATGTGGGCTGGTGGATTGATAAACAAGCCTGGCGCAACTAATACATGCGCCCAGGTTGCAGGGGACTGATTTTACACTGGCGCAACTATTAGTTGCACCAAGGTAAAACTTGGGATTTTAAAGCTGGCGCAACTATTAGTTGCACTAGTTATAAATTCTAGTGTTTTTATACTGGCGCAACTAATACTTGCGCCCGGCAAAAACTGGTCCTCCAGAATAGATGACAGCAGCCACTAATGCCCAAAATGAGTCTCTCTTTTTGGTTTTTTGTGGAAGCTAGGCTTTTGGGAACTGAGCTATTTTTTGGTGATCGATTCTCTCCTCACCACACCTAAAGGGTTTGAGTCCGGTATAACTCACTAGCACGCTCCCCAAGGATTTTAAGCTTTGGAATGGGAACCCACCCGATATACCTCCGGCGTGAGCGCTTTCTCAGATACTAGGTGGGCTGGGACTTTTCTAAATCATCACCACTAGGGGCTGCCGCCATACTAAGACCCGAGTGTTTGTATGTTTGCCTAATCCCAACCCTTTTTAAAATCTACCCCATAAAAACAATCTAATTAATTTTCCTAACTTGGTTCAATTTTAATTTTTTCAAAGCTTTTATCTTTTTTTTTGGAAGTTTTCTTTAGTTCAAAGACCGGGGGTGATTATCCCGTGCTGCCACTACGGGCCGGCGTCCACTGATGGAATATGAGTGCACAAGTTGGCTCGCCAATCGACTAAGGCACTTTAAATGACAGAAATTTAAAGGAATTGAAAGACAAAGCTCAAGTAGGCCTGCCAATCGGCTAAGGCAATAAAATGATGGAAAAGTAAAGAAAATAAAGGATAAATGTGCAAGTAGGCCCGCCAATCGGCTAAGGCTCGTAAATGACGTAAAAGTAGGGGTAAGTAAAGTGACTTAATCGGAGGGGTGAGTGAAAAAAATAAAAAAAAAATAAAAAACAGCAATAAAATGTTAGAAAAAAAAAAAAAAAAAGTCCTAGTTCAAGGGGAAGCTCTATTAGCTAGTCCCTAGCAGAGTCGCCATCTGTGCAACGGTGGGATTTTTGACAATCCCGTCGCGACGATGCGCTCTCTAACGAAAAATATAGAGTCGCCACCCGGAGCTTTCGGTGTCCCGGGATACCTAGTTCATTTTTATGAGCACCGTAGTGCTAAAAATATGACTCTGAATCCGGTCCACACCAAAGGCTCTTGGGTAGGGGCTTCGGTTATCGATCGGGAAGGTGTTAGGCACTCGATCAACCCACTTAATACGGTCTCTACTAATGGCTAAAATTAAAATAAAGTAAAAGAAAAGGAAATGGTTCCCTCTTGCCCAAATGGGCCTCCAATCCTATTTGTGCCCCTCCGTTCCTACCGAAAAGTCGGCGGCGTAACGGCACAAATGGGAGGATGGAGGGAGCTAGAAAGAGATAGGAGAAGAAAGGGGAGAGCCAGAGCCCTCGAGCCTTTGTAGCACCGTAGGAGAGCCTTGCGTGGCTTGCTTTGATGAGCTCTTGAAGACTTTGTATGGTGGAAAGTGGGGTTTTAACTCTTAAGGCTTGAAGCTAAGAGGTAGGGAAGGGAGGCTAGGGGATCACACACACCTAACCTAAGGGTTTTCTATGAAATGCTAAGGTCTAAAGAAGTTTTATAAATTCTGAAATTTGTATGGGGGGTGTGCACCAAAGGGAGATAGATCTTCTCACTTTAAGCTCTTTCTCTCTTAGGTAAAAATTCTCAACCCTTAAACCAAGGGGAGGGGGGACTCTATTTATAGGAAAATGATAGGTTAGGAGGCTACTTAGATGCTAATTAGGGTTAGCAATTAGGTAATCTCTAATCTAAGGTTTCCTAGGATTTTGAGAGCTTGGAGATGTGAGGGAATGGTTTTAATGGTGGATGATAGGTTAGTGTTTCAAATCACTTAAGGGTTGCAAATAGTCATTAAAAGGACAAAATCCAACAGTTACTGTTCATATGCCTGGTATAACTATTTAGTTGCGCCAGGCAAATGTACTGTAAAACAGTAATGAAGAGTAGCCTGGAAGTTGGCTTCGTGAGGGGTGGGGGGACCCATTTATACCTGGTGCAACTATTAGTTGCGCCAAACAAATTCAGATGGAAAATGGCTTGGCACAACAATTAGTTACGCCAGGCAAAAATCTCTCCATAAAAGCCTTATTTGTAAATGGTCATAACTTTTTGATATACAACTCCGATTAGAGAAGTCTTCTTTCTATTGGTATATGATTTGATATCATTTGAAGACCTTAGATAGTCCTAGTGCACCACTCGTCATCCATTGCTTGGGAAGGTTAGATTTAGGGTTCGAAATGGGTTATAAGGGTCGGGATTGGTTTCTAAAGGTTTGGGATAGGATCCTAAGGGATCTAGGATGATTCCTAAGGGTCTGGGGTGATTCCTAAGGGTTCCATACATGCCATCAAAAGCTCAAAATTGAACCTCTCTCGAAAGGTGTTTTGATCGGGCCTTGGGCCAAATTTGGGTGTCTACAGAAGGGCAAAGGAAAATGGTCTTTTCAGGTTATTAAATTGAGCTTTCGATAATTAATGCACACCCTCCAACCAGTGAATTTACTAGTTAAAATTAGCTCACCAGAGTCTGATTTAACTACAGTGATTCCAGATGTCTTAGTTACCACCTGAGTAGGTGCCACCCATTCAGAATTTGAAATGGGAAAGACGACTCCTACATCTAACAATTTAACCACCTCTTTCATCACTACTTCTTGCATGTGGGGGTTTAACTTTCTCTGTATCTCTCTAGAGGGTTTGGAAACCTCTTCTAGGTGGATCTTATGCATACAAATAGCAGGACTGATTCCTCCAAGATCAGCAATAGTCCAACTTATTGCTCTCGTATGCCTTTTTAACACACACAACAGCTCTTCTTCTTGCTCATCAGTGAGGGAAGAAGAAATTATCATAGGCAACTTCTGATTTTCTCCCAAAAATATATATTTCAAAGACTTGGGCAGCTGTTTTAATTTCACATTAGGTAGACTTATGAGTGAAGGCAACAAAGGTGCCTTAAAAGGTGGTGGAAGAGGCAACACAGCTGGTTTCCAAGGAGGATACCTTGTTGTTGGCCCCACTTCAGAATTTAAGGCTTTCACCTCTTGAATCACAGGTGTGGGAACCTTCTCTTCCACAATTTCATTCCAAATATTTTCAAAAATATCACACACATCATCACAATGCAGCAACTTTGGTAAAATTTCTTCCACAAGCTCATCCAACACACCAATCATAAAGCAATTGTCACTATCCAAGTGAGGCTGACTTGCTGTATTGTAGAATTTAATTTCACTTTCTTTTTGCCAAAGGATACCTCCATTACACCTAATCTATATTATATATAGGCATTGGCAGTGGCTAAGAAAGGCCTTCCCAAAATTATAGGAATGCAGGTAGTGCACTTGCTTGGTTTCATGTCAAGAACCAAAAAATCAGCTGGATAGACAGACTTGTCAACCCTAACTAGCACATCTTCTATCATTCCCAATGGCCTCTTTTCCGATCTGATAGCCAGCTGTAATACCACATGTGTGAGCTTCAATTCTCCTAATCCTAACTTTTCATAAACAGAATATGGAAGTAGGTCCACACTAGCCCCCAGATCTAACAAAGCTTTTTTAATGGTGTGATCCCTAATGATGCAAGGGATTGTGGAAACTCCAGGGTCTTGGAGCTTTGTTGGGGTTGCAATGGGCAACACTTGGTTTATTTTCTCAGCACAAAAGACCTTCTTGGATAGGTGTATCCTAGATTGTCTTTTGTGTGCGCACAAATCTTTCAAAATCTTTGCTTAGGCCGGTACTTGCTTGATTGCATCAAGTAAAGGCAAATTAATCTTTACCACTTTAAATGTTTTCATTATTTCTTCAACTTTAGCATTCCCCTTATCAAAAGGAGAAGGTGCTTAAAGTGCATTGGGAAATGACAAATGAGGGACTGATCTCCCATTTGCTACCTTAGCAATCTCGTCAGTTTTTTCCTTATTTTTGTTTTTATTTTTTTGTTGGGGTTCCCCTTTATTTCTCATATGCTACTCCTGTTGTATATCATGATGGGTTGTTCTTTCTTTTCCTGCACTCCTCTCAGGCTCAACACCAACCTTGCTATCAACCAGCCTCCCACTTTTAAAAGTGGTGACAGATTTAGCTTGTTTATGTAATGAAGAAGTCTCACCCACCATATATTGTCCTTTTGAGTTGTTCATAGGCAGACTAGGCAGTCTTCCTTATTCTCTCCTAGTCAAAGTATTGGATAACTGACCAAGGTGGTCCTCTATCTTCTTAATACTTTGGCTATGGGAGTTAACTGTTTAAGATAAGGAGCCCAAATTCTGTAATGAAGCCAGTCAAATGTGAGGGATCAAGACATGCTGGGGCTGGTGCACTTTGATGCACAGGTTGTGCCATAGGTTGGGCCATATGCTGCTGGTATTGGGGCCTTGGAAAGTAATTCTGCTGAGAGGGTTGAGCATTTCTATATGACATTGGTTGTTGTTGTTGGCGATGCTATTGGTATTGAAAGTTATCTTACCTCCACCTCAAGTTGGGGTGGTTTCTCTAAGAGCAACCAGCAGTTGGTTATTGTCCAAAGGACTAAGCAGTATTCACATGCTCCATAACCAGATTTGAAAATTATGCAAAAGAGGGACATTCTTCAAGGGAGTGAGTGGGCATATTAGACATGCCTCTTCCACTTTGGCAGCCATTGGAGACTGCATTGCTCCCATGAGCTTATCCAATTTCTGAGTCAAGCAATCCACCTTTCTCTCCAAATCATCATAACCACAGACCTCATACATTTTCCCTCTTGTAGTGTTCTCTCTCACCAATCTAACAGGAGTCTCAATGTCCCTAGATAGAGTCTCCCTTTATATGAAATTTTCACTAATTATATCAAACAATTCCCAAGACTCATCAGCTGTCTTGTGAAGGTAAGTACCCCCACATGAGGCATCCACCATGTCCCTGTTCTTAGATTCAATTCCTTGGTAGAAACTTTGAACAAGTTGCCAGTCAGGAATTTGGTGATGGGGACATTGTTTCAAGGGCTCCTTAAATCTTTTCCATGCTTAGTTAACGTCTCCAGTTCGGGACTGAGCAAAGAAAATTATACTCTTTCTCAGCTGACTTGTTTTGGACATGAGAAAATTTTTGGCCAGAAATTGACATTGAAGGTCATTTCATGACTACATACTGTTGGTTGGGAGCATAGACAACTAAGGTTCTGGCTCTGTCCTTTAGTGCAAAAGGAAAGAGCCTCTGTTTGGTTGCTTCCTCTCCCAAACCAACAATGTTGAAGGTAGTACGCAAGCCTAGGAATTCATCAATGTGCTTGTATGGGTCTTCCTTAATCAATGATATGAGGGCAGCATCTGTATGATGAAAGATTTAATCTTATAGTTTCCTTGGACAACAGGAAATTGAATGCAGATGGGAGAGTTGTATACCCCTGGTGAATTGAATTCTTTCAATGTCCTTGGTTGCTCACTGATCGGTGTTGAAATATGACTATAATTCACACTTTAAATCCTACATTTAGCTGTTCAATGAAAGCATCTGATGGTTGTTGTGAGGTTTTGATGTTTACAGGTGTTTCTGATAGCTAGATCGTTCAAAGTGCATTAAAGAAGGAAATTACAGGCTAAAAAAGAGATATGGACAAAAAGGTCCAAAGAAGCATTGAAAGCCATGAAGAGAATCAACCTCCATCAAGAAAGGGGAGACTTTGCATTGAAGAGTCAATCGATTGAGGCATTATGGTCAATCGATTGACAGATGGAGAAAAACTCAACCCTAGAAAGTCAATCGATTGAGACATAAAATTCAATCGATTGAGTCATGAAGGCAGAAGTGTCCTAAGGGAATTCGAACACTAAGTCAATCGATTGAGACTTCTGTCTCAATCGATTGAGGCAATTAGGGTTAGTTTCAATCGGATATTATAAATAAGAGGCTTACGACTTTGAGAAGAGGGGGAGTTGTTTCGGCTTTGAGAGAGAGAGCTTTTTGAATAGAGAGTTTTATTTCTTAGAGAGTTTTGATTAGAGAAATTTGTGTAATAACTAGAGACTTTTGTAAGAGAGTTTTCGGAGAGTAGTAAAATTGTGTTCTTCTTTTTACACCTTCTTTGCTCTTTACATTGGGAATGATTTTGAATACAATTGAAGATCTTGCAACAAGGATGAGAGGCTAAAGGCTGTAGGTCAAGGAGGATGCGATCCCCAGATAAGTACCTATATTTTATGTTTAATGCCATAGTTTGATAATTTCATCATCAAATCGTTTTTCTTAAAGTGTAGTGATTCTGTTTTTAGTGTTTTGATCTAAAATACCATGAGATACGCTATGCTTTTCACATGATTCATACCACGATTAAAATTTGAGTCATTGTTTTTAGATAGGGTATGCGGGTTAATGATCACGCTTAATTACTAGTCATGTTTCTCTTAGAATGATGGTGTGTTGATGTTCATAAAATTGTGGGTTTAAAAATAGAAAAGGGTATAAATCTGGGGTAGCAAATTCCTTGATCTTGTTTTTAAAATTTGTTCTTAGATTTCTCATTACATAATTTTTAGATTAATTTGTTTTCTTTCTTGCAATTAGAAAAGTGTTAACTCTTGGTAAAAATTAAAATCTGCCCCTTGGTACTTCCTCGGGGATATTTTCTAAATCTCTAGGAAGAATTGAATAAAATTTCAGATTTCCCTGTGGGTTCGACACCCTTGTTCTTGCCTTACTAGAACAGATCTTGTACACTTGCAAGGGTTTATTTAAAATTGACCAAGTTTTTGGCGCCGTTGCTGGGGAAATCGGCGAAATTTTGAGTAAATTCCGATTAGAGATTTTTTTTTTTTTTTTTTGTTTTTATAACAGTCAATCGATTGAGACTTGTTTCTCAATCGATTGAGGTTGTGTGTTTTTGGCAATAATTGTGCCTCAATCGATTGACTCAACTCTGTCAATCGATTGACAAACTTGAAAATAATAAAAATAAAATTTTCTTTCCCTAATTTTCTTTCTTAGATTAGATTTTGTGATATTCTTTAGGAAGTTTAGGTTTTCAGAAGTTCTTAGTTTAGAAGTTTTTTTTTTTTTTTTATTTATTATTTTCCACTTTTAGAAATTTTAGGATTTTCTAAAAATTGGTTATTCATTTTTTTTTAGGAAATTTATATTTTTAGGAAATTTATATTCTTAGTTTAGAAGTTTTCTTTTAGGAAAGATTTTTTTTAGGTTTTTAATTTCTAATTTCTAATTTTCGAATTTAGATTTTATTTTTATTTTTTCTGAATTTAAAAAAAATAAAAAAATAATAATAATAAAAATAAAAATAAAAATTGAGTGGTCTTCTTTCCTTTTCCTTCTTACTTTGCTCTCTGTTCGTAGCAGCATTCAATCGATTGAAGCTACATTCTCAATCGATTGATACTGAGCCACTTTCTGTGTGCTCTCTACTCTTTTCTCAATCGATTGACATTCCTGTGTCAATCAATTGACAGAATTCTTGTGTGTTTTTAATCTTTGAACCTCAATCGATTGGGATAAGTCTCTCAATCGATTGACTGACAAAGTCTTTTGCTGATATTCTGGGTGCTTTCTGACTTTTGGGACCTCAATCGATTGAGAGTATCCCCTCAATCGATTGACTGACAAGTCATTTGTGAGAAATTTTTTGTGCTTCTGTCCATCTATTGAGACCACTGTCTCAATCGATTGAGTCTGTTTAAGGACTTATTTTGGGTTCTTCAAACCTTTGATTGTGGGTGTGGTGTATGAGCTTTACTCGTTCTCATCACCCACATTTGCTACCGTTTAATCCGGAGATCGAACGATCTTTGCGAGACAACCTTAGAATCCAAAGGAATCAGTATCATCCTACTGATACCATGGCTAATCAAGAGCAAGAAATGAATGAAAACAACAATCAGAATGGCAACAATGTGAATAATGGACCTAGAACAATAATTACTATGGGGGACCTAGAACACTTGAATACTATAATGATCCTGGTTTTTACGAGGATCAGGAGTGTATCATGCATGCTCCCATTCCCGGGAATCATTATGAATTCAAATCAGCAATGATTCAAATGCTACCAATATTCCATGGTTTGGCAAATGAAAATCCGCACGTTCATCTGAACGAGTTCACTGGGGTATGCAAAATGTTCAGAGTCCACAATGTTACTGATGAGATAGCGAAGCTCCGACTCTTTCCGTTCTCTTTAAGAGACAAGGCAAAAACGTGGTTCTATTCTTTAGAACCGCAATCTATTCAGAGTTGGGCCGAGCTACATCGTCAGTTCCTCAAAAAGTATTTTCCCATGACTAAAGCCATTGAGATGCGTCAAAAGATCCTTTTCTTTTCCCAACAACCTACAGAGACATTCCATGAATGCTGGGAACGTTTTAAGGAGTTAATCGAGTTGCCCTAACCATCAAGTTCCAAGGTGGCAACAAGTCCAAAGTTTCTACAATGGATCGATTCTCAAGAAAGACGCATGGTTGATGCATCTTGCGGTGGATCTTGTGCCACGAAAGAGGCCGATGAGTTGTGGGCATTGTTTGAGAAATTGTATCAAACCTCGATACAAAGTGCGACACTGGGGCGAACAACTTTGGACTTAGCACCTAAATCTCATGTGTTGACCAAAGACTGATTGTATGAGGTCAACAATAATAACTCTGATCTATCAACCAAGGTTGATATGCTGTCCAAACAGATGAACATGTTGATAGCTGCAACCAAGCAAGCTAAAGTTCCTGTCACCCCCACTGTATGCTCAATTTGTGAACACCCAAGTCATATGGCTAATGAATGCCCAACTACCTTGACATTCCTTCCTGATGAATCTACTCTTCCAGAGCAGATAAATGTCACTCAATCTTATCAGCGGCAAGGTAGAAACGTGTACTCAAATACCTACAACCCGGTGGAAAATCACCCCAACTTAGGATGGAGTGGATCAAACCAAACCGGTCAAAGTCAACCAACCACGAATGGACAACAAGTTTTTCCATAAAATTTTCAAAGAAAATTTCCGTCCACAACGAAATTTTCAGCGAATTCTAATTTTCACGAATTCTAACTTTCAGTGAATGCTCCATATTCTCATCAAATTCGATTTCGGAAAATCAATTTCAATCGAAATCCTAATCAATCTCATACAAGCACTTCAAAGGATTCGATCCGAAGAAAAGGTAATGCGCGATGCAATCTTTTCAATGATGATAATCGACCAAGTCAGTCAATTGGCAAATCAACTGAGTCGACGAGAGGAGGGTGAGCTTCCCAGCCAACCCATCAACAATCCTCGCGGCCAAGCATCATCTGATGAAGGACCATTAAATAGTCAACAGTTGAAAGCTGTTACTGTGTTGCGAAGTGGGCGGGAAGTTCATAATCAAGTGGAATTGCCTGTGGAAGCAGAGGAAGAAAGTGAAGCAGACAAAGAGCAGGAAGCAGATAAAAAGAAAGAGTCAGAGAGAAGAGCGGAGAAAGAGAAAAGAAAAGAGAAGGAGGAAGAGAAAAGAAGAGAGAAGGGAAAAGAAAAGGTGATAGAGGATGAGTCTCCCTCAACTGTCCAACAAGGACAAGATTCAGAAGGGGAACCCGCACCTTTTGTCCCAAAGGCACCATTTCCTCAATGCCTAACTCCTCCATCAAGAATGGGAAAGGGACCCACAAAAATGGAAGATATTTTCGAAACATTTAAGCAAGTAAAGATAAACCTTCCATTGCTTGAAACAATCAAGCAAGTGCCTGAGTATGCAAAGTTTTTCAAAGATTTATGCACTCGGAAGAGAAAGGCACGTAATCATGTTTCGAGGAAAGTGTTCTTGACTAATCACGTCAGTTCTATATTGCAATTGGAAACCCCACAAAAACTAAAAGACCCCGGAGTTCCTCGCTCCATGTGTCATTGGTGGGCAACCAGTTGGGAAAGCGTTATTGGATTTGGGAGCCAGTGTTAATTTAATCCCATATTCATTGTACGAGAAACTCGGACTGGGTGAATTGAGACCCACAACGGTCACAATCGCAATCGCGATAGAGGAAAGACGCCAGGGCGTTATTGAGGATGTCTTGGTTGGAATAGATAAGTTTGTCTTTCCAGTGGATTTTGTTGTTTTGGACATGGACACACCTGTTAAGTCACTTAATCAAGTCCCCATCATCCTTGGACATCCGTTTCTCGCTACGGCCAATGCGTGCATTAATTGTCGAACAGGAGTCATGGACATTTCTTTTGGAAACATGAAGGTTCGATTGAATATCTTCCATGCGATGAACCATTTCCCAAACGAGGATGAAGTCGAATGTTTTTACATCGATCAGATAGATGAAGTGGTAGATGAGGCATTACCTTCAATGCTTACCAAAGAGGAATTTGAAAATGCTTTGTTGGCCATCTATGAAGAGAAAGGATCGAGAAGAAAGCGGTCGACGAGAGAGAGTCTAGCTCATCATACCGGGATGATCACTTAGATGCGAAAGTGTGCACGAGATAGAATCATTACCTGTTGAGGTGGAGGACGTGTTGCCTCCATCACTTGAGCAACCACCACTTGTGGAATTGAAACAATTGCCAGAGTCCCTCAAGTATGCTTTTCTGGGACCTCATGAAACACTTCCAGTAATAATCTCATCCACGTTGTCGGCAGAACAAGAAAAAGAGTTGTTGAAGGTGCTGAAAGAGCACAAGGAAGCTCTCTCACGATCTCAAAGGATTGACCCATCGGTATGTATGCATAAAATACATTTGGAAGATGAGAGTAAACCTTCAAGGAACCACAATGCGACTTAATCCAAACATGCAAGAAGTCGTTCTAAAAGAAGTCATTAAACTCCTTGATGCTGGAATCATCTATCCGATTTCTGATAGTGAATGGGTTAGTCCAGTCCAAATTGTTCCGAAAAAGTCCGGAATCACTGTGAAGGAAACTGCTGAAGGAGAATTGGTCCCACTCGAGAAACTCTTGGATGGCGGTTGCGCATTGACTTTCGGAAATTAAATGCCGCCACCGTAGAAGGATCATTTTCCTTCCGCTCATTGATCAAATCCTTGAGAAGTTAGTGGGCAAGAGTTTCTTGTTTTCTTGATGGGTATTCGATACAATCGGTGCTGTCTACCCTGATCAAGAAAAACAACGTTCACATGCCCTTATGGTACGTTTGCATACCGCAGGATGCCATTCGGCCTATGTAATGCCCCGGCCACATTTCAACGGTGTATGTTGGCCATATTTTCTGATATGATCGACAAATTCATTGAAGTATTCATGGACGACTTCTCGGTTTTTGGGAGAACCTTTGATTCTTGTCTGAATCATCTTTCACAAGTGATGCAACGTTGTGTTGACTCCAAACTTGTTCTTAGCTGGGAGAAGAGCCATTTTATGGTTAAACAAGGGATTGTTCTGGGGCACATCGTCTCACAGAAAGGAATCGAGGTGGATAGAGCAAAAGTTGATCTAATTGCTAACTTGCCACCACCCAACAGTGTTCGACAAATTCGGTCATTTTTGGGTCATGCAGGATTTTATCGAAGGTTTATTAAGGATTTCAGCAAGGTGGCTAAACCATTGTGCACCTTGCTTGGCAAAGATGTTCCTTTTGAATTTACTGAGGACTGCATGCAAGCATTTTTGAAATTGCGAGAGCTCTTATCCAATGCACCAATCATCCAGCCACCGGATTATTCTCTCCCATTCGAACTCATGTGTGATGCATCTGATTACGCAATTGAGCATCCTAGATGAGGGTGAATAAATTACCCCACGTAATTTATTATGCTAGCAAGTCATTAATTGATGCCCAACTCAATTACACCACCACCGAGAAAGAATTATTAGCTGTGGTGTATGCTCTGGACAAGTTTCGTTCCTATTTACTTGGATCAAAAATAGTGGTCTTTTCAGATCATTCCGCCCTGAAATATCTTCTAGCAAAGAAGGATACTAAACCGAGATTAATCCGTTGGATCCTTCTGCTCCAAGAGTTCAATTTCGAGATTAAGGATAAGAAGGGTGTTGAGAACGTGGTGGCTGATCATTTGTCGAGAATTCTACCTGAAGAATCTGCAATACCTGAGATCATCCGTGATACGTTTCCGGATGAACATTTGCTAGCAATTGATGTAGCTTATGCAAAGGTTCCATGGTTTACGAACATTGTGAATTATCTGGTTACTGGCAGGTGGATCTTATGCATACAAATAGCAGGACTGATTCCTCCAAGATCAGCAATAGTCCAACTTATTGCTCTCTTATGCCTTTTTAACACACACAACAGCTCTTCTTCTTGCTCATCAGTGAGGGAAGAAGAAATTATCATAGGCAACTTCTGATTTTCTCCCAAAAATATATATTTCAAAGACTTGGGCAGCTGTTTTAATTTCACATTAGGTAGACTTATGAGTGAAGGCAACAAAGGTGCCTTAAAAGGTGGTGGAAGAGGCAACACAGCTGGTTTCCAAGGAGGATACCTTGTTGTTGGCCCCACTTCAGAATTTAAGGCTTTCACCTCTTGAATCACAGGTGTGGGAACCTTCTCTTCCACAATTTCATTCCAAATATTTTCAAAAATATCACACACATCATCACAATGCAGCAACTTTGGTAAAATTTATTCCACAAGCTCATCCAACACACCAATCATAAAGCAATTGTCACTATCCAAGTAAGGCTGACTTGCTGTATTGTAGAATTTAATTTCACTTTCTTTTTGCCAAAGGATACCTCCATTACACCTAATCTATATTATATATAGGCATTGGCAGTGGCTAAGAAAGGCCTTCCCAAAATTATAGGAATGCAGGTAGTGCACTTGCTTGGTTTCATGTCAAGAACCAAAAAATCAGCTGGATAGACAGACTTGTCAACCCTAACTAGCACATCTTCTATCATTCCCAATGGCCTCTTTTCCGATCTGATAGCCAGCTGTAATACCACATGTGTGAGCTTCAATTCTCCTAATCCTAACTTTTCATAAACAGAATATGGAAGTAGATCCACACTAGCCCCCAGATCTAACAAAGCTTTTTTAATGGTGTGATCCCTAATGATGCAAGGGATTGTGGAAACTCCAGGGTCTTGGAGCTTTGTTGGGGTTACAATGGGCAATACTTGGTTTATTTTCTCAGCACAAAAGACCTTCTTGGATAGGTGTATCCTAGATTGTCTTTTGTGTGCGCACAAATCTTTCAAAATCTTTGCTTAGGCCGGTACTTGCTTGATTGCATCAAGTAAAGGCAAATTAATCTTTACCACTTTAAATGTTTTCATTATTTCTTCAACTTTAGCATTCCCCTTATCAAAAGGAGAAGGTGCTTAAAGTGCATTGGGAAATGACAAATGAGGGACTGATCTCCCATTTGCTACCTTAGCAATCTCGTCAGTGTTTTCCTTATTTTTGTTTTTATTTTTTTGTTGGGGTTCCCCTTTATTTCTCATATGCTACTCCTGTTGTATATCATGATGGGTTGTTCTTTCTTTTCCTGCACTCCTCTCAGGCTCAACACCAACCTTGCTATCAACCAGCCTCCCACTTTTAAAAGTGGTGACAGATTTAGCTTGTTTATGTAATGAAGAAGTCTCACCCACCATATATTGTCCTTTTGAGTTGTTCATAGGCAGACTAGGTAGTCTTCCTTATTCTCTCCTAGTCAAAGTATTGGATAACTGACCAAGGTGGTTCTCTATCTTCTTAATACTTTGGCTATGGGAGTTAACTGTTTAAGATAAGGAGCCCAAATTCTGTAATGAAGCCAGTCAAATGTGAGGGATCAAGACATGCTGGGGCTGGTGCACTTTGATGCACAGGTTGTGCCATAGGTTGGGCCATATGTCACCGCTTGGAAAGTAATTCTTTGAGAGGGTCAGCATTTTTATATGACATTGGTTGTTGTTGTTGGCGATGCTACTGGTATTGAAAGTTATCTTACCTCCACCTCAAGTTGGGGTGGTTTCTCTAAGAGCAACCAGCAGTTGGTTATTGTCCAAAGGACTGAGCAGTATTCACATGCTCCATAACCAGATTTGAAAATTATGCAAAAGAGGGACATTCTTCAAGGGAGTGAGTGGGCATATTAGACATGCCTCTTCCACTTTGGCAGCCATTGGAGACTGCATTGCTCCCATGAGCTTATCCAATTTCTGAGTCAAGCAATCCACCTTTCTCTCCAAATCATCATAACCACAGACCTCATACATTTTCCCTCTTGTAGTGTTCTCTCTCACCAATCTAACAGGAGTCTCAATGTCCCTAGATAGAGTCTCCCTTTATATGAAATTTTCACTAATTATATCAAACAATTCCCAAGACTCATCAGCTGTCTTGTGAAGGTAAGTACCCCCACATGAGGCATCCACCATGTCCCTGTTCTTAGATTCAATTCCTTGGTAGAAACTTTGAACAAGTTGCCAGTCAGGAATTTGGTGATGGGGACATTGTTTCAAGGGCTCCTTAAATCTTTTCCATGCTTAGTGAACGTCTCCAGTTCGGGACTGAGCAAAGAAAATTATACTCTTTCTCAGCTGACTTGTTTTGGACATGAGAAAATTTTTGGCCAGAAATTGACATTGAAGGTCATTTCATGACTACATACTGTTGGTTGGGAGCATAGACAACTAAGGTTCTGGCTCTGTCCTTTAGTGCAAAAGGAAAGAGCCTCAGTTTGGTTGCTTCCTCTCCCAAACCAGCAATGTTGAAGGTAGTACGCAAGCCTAGGAATTCATCAATGTGCTTGTATGGGTCTTCCTGAATCAATGATATGAGGGCAGCATCTGTATGATGAAAGATTTAATCTTATAGTTTCCTTGGACAACAGGAAATTGAATGCAGATGGGAGAGTTGTATACCCCTGGTGAATTGAATTCTTTCAATGTCCTTGGTTGCTCACCCATTGCATAAATTTCATAATTAACCACAGGTGTGTGTAGGGACTGGCCAAAACTGTCCCCAAAGACAGAAAAATCATCGATGAATATCTCTAAAAATTGATCAATCATATCCGAAAAGATAACATACATACACCTTTGGAATATTATAGGGGCATTGCACAATCCAAATGGCATCCTTTTATAAGCAAAGGTGCCAAATGGACATGTGAAAGTTGTCTTCTCCTGCTCTTGTGGATACACAGAAATTTGGTTATACCCAAAGTATCCATCAAGAAACCAATAAGAAGCTTTGCCTACCAACGTGTCCAAAATTTGGTCTATGAAGGGTAAAGGAAAATGCTCTTTTCTAGGTTTTAAATTGAGCTTTCAATAATCAATGCACACCCTCCAACTAGTGATTTCCCTAGTTGGAATTAGCTCACTAGAATCTGATTTAACCACAGTGATTCCAGATTTATTAGGTATCACCTAAGTAGGTGCCACCCATTCAGAATCTGAAATGGGATTGATGACTCTTACATCTAACAATTTAACTACCTCCTTCATCACTACTTCTTGCATGTGGGGGTTTAACTTTCTCTGTATCTCTCTAGAGGGTTTGGAAACCTCTTCCAGGTGGATCTTATGCATACAAATAGCAGGACTGATTCCTCCAAGATCAGCAATAGTCCAACTTATTGCTCTCTTATGCCTTTTTAACACACACAACAGCTCTTCTTCTTGCTCATCAGTGAGGGAAGAAGAAATTATCATAGGCAACTTCTGATTTTCTCCCAAAAATATATATTTCAAAGACTTGGGCAGCTGTTTTAATTTCACATTAGGTAGACTTATGAGTGAAGGCAACAAAGGTGCCTTAAAAGGTGGTGGAAGAGGCAACACAGCTGGTTTCCAAGGAGGATACCTTGTTGTTGGCCCCACTTCAGAATTTAAGGCTTTCACCTCTTGAATCACAGGTGTGGGAGCCTTCACCTCTACTATTTCATTCCAAATATTTTAAAAAACAGCACACATGTCATCACAATATAGCAGCTTAGGTGAAGTTTCTTTCACAAGCTCATCCAACACATCAATCATATAGCAATCCTCGCTATCCAAGTGAGGCTGACTTGCTGCATTGTAGACATTTAATTTCACTTTCATATTGCCAAAGGATACCTCAATTATACCAGATCTATATTATATAAAAGCATTGGCAGTGGCCAAAAAAGGTCTGCCCAAACTTTCAAGAATGAAGGTAGTGAACGTGCTTGGTTCCATGTCAAGAACTAGAAAATCTGCTGGATAAATAAACTTGTCAAGCCCAACTAACACATCTTCTATCATTCCCACTGGCCTCCTTTTAGATCTGTCAGCTAGCTGTAATACCATATACGTGGGCTTCAATTCTCCCAATCCTAACTTCTCATAAACTGAATATGGAAGTAGGTCCACACTGGCCCCCAGATCTAATAAGGCTTTTTCAATGGTATGATCCCCAATGATGTAAGGGATTGTGAGAACTCTAGGGTCTTAGAGCTTTGTTGGGGTTGCAATGGACAATATTTGGTTCTCTTTCTCAGTACAAAAGACCTTCTTGGATAGGTGTATCCTAGATTATCTTTTGTGTGTGCACAAATATTTCAAAAACTTTGTATAGGCTGGCACTTGCTTGATAACATCAAGTAAAGGTAAATTAATCTTTACTTGTTTAAATGTTTCCATCAGTTCCTCAACTTTAGCATTCTCCTTATGAAAAGGAGGTGTTTGAAGTGCATTGAGAAATTACAAATGAGGGACTGATCTCCCATTTGCTGTCTTAGCAATTTCATCAGTTTTTTCCTTATTTTTATTTTCATTTTTTCTGTTGGGGTTCCCCTTTATTTCTCATATGCTACTCCTGTTGTATATCATGATGGGCTGTGCTTTCTTTTCCTGCACTCCTCTCACGCTCAGCACCAACCATGTTATCAACCAGCCTCCCACTTCTCAAAGTGGTGACAGATTTAGCTTCTTTATGTAATGAAGAAGTCTCACCCACTAAATACTGCCCTTTTTTGTTGCTCATAGGCAAACTAGGCAGTCTTCCCTCTTCTCTTCTAGTCAAAGTATTGGATAGCTGACCAAGGGGGTCCTCTATCTTCTTAATACTTTGTCTATGGGAGTTAACTGTTTGAGACAAAGACTCCAAATTCTACAATGAAGCCAGAACCTACTCTTCAAATGTGAGGGATCTAGAGGTGTTGGGGCTGGTGCTCTTTGATGCACAGGTTGTACCATAGGCTGGACCATATGCTGCTAGTATTGGGGCCTTGGGAAGTAATTTGCTGGTAGGGCTAACCATTTCTATATGGCATTGGCTGCTATTGTTGCTACTGTTGCTGGTTCTTGAAGTTATCTTGCCTCCACCTCTAGTTGGGGTGGTTTCTCCAAGAGTAACCAGCAGCTAGCTATTGTCCAAAGGAATGAGCAGCATTCACATGCTCCATAACCAGATCTGGAAATTGTGCAACAGAGGGACATTCTTCAAGGGAGTGAGTGGGAGGCTGGCATATCAGACATGCCTCTTCCACTTTGGTAGCTATTGGAGACTGCATTGCTCCCATGATCTTATCCAATTTCTGAGTCAAGCAATGTACCTTTCTCTCAACATCATTATCACCACTGACCTCATACATTTTCCCTCTTTTAGTGTTCTCTCTCACCAATCTAACAGGAGTCTCAATGTCCCTAGACAAAGTCTCCCTTTGTATGAAATTTTCATTAATTATATCAAACAATTCCCAAGCCTCATCACCTATCTTGTGAAGGTAAGTACCCCCACATGAGGCATCCACCATGTCCCTGCTCTTGGGAACAATTCCTTGGTCTAAACTTTGAACAAGTTGTCATTCAGGAATTTGGTGATGGTGACATTGTTTCAAGAGCTCCTTAAATCTTTCCCATGCTTGGTGAAAGTCTTCAGTTGAGGACTGAGCAAAGGAAATTATCCTCTTCCTCAGTTGACTTGTTTTGGACATGGGAAAAAATTTGGCCAGAAATTGACATTGAAGGTCATTCCATGACTGTATACTGTTGGTTAGGAGCATAGATAGCCAAGTTCTGGCTCTGTCCTTTAGTGAAAAAGGAAAGAGCCTCAGCCTTGTGTTAGTGTGCGCTTTTTTTGGGTCCCCGTTGAATCATTGGCCCAATTCTGTCCAAGTGGACTCTAGCGATTCGGCGTTTGGAATGGTGGAGGTGAAGGTAAAAATAAAAAAAGGGTTTTCTAGGAAGATTCCTAGTTTGTTGCGATCACCAGCTGCAGATATTTAATGACGTTACAACACGTCAATGATCACGCTTTAGAGCAAGTGTCGGTTACTTCTTTACTGAATCGTCCGCCTGCGAACGTCAGCAGCTGTGACTCTTCTTATAATTTAGATAGTTTAATTTTCCTTTTCTTTCCCGTTATTATTATAGTTCTGATCAGTTTAGATTTCCCAATTCTATTGTGAGTTTAGTTGTGTGAGAATTTATTATAATGAGTTAATTTAGTATTCTAATTCTATCAGGAGTCTAATTAATCTTAGTTTCCTAATCTTATTAGAATTCTAATTAATTTAGTGTCCTAATACTACTAAAGGTCCAATTGATATTAATCTCCTAATTATACTAGGAATGTAAATGTATTAATTTTAATGAAACTTTAATTAAATCAAGCATGCCAATTATACTGAAATTTTTAGTAAAGCAAGTATACTAGTCCTACTACAATTCTAATTGAAATGGAGAACTAATTTTACTAAAACTCTAATATAAGCAATGAATTAATTTTATTAAAATCTAATTAAAACAAATAAACTAATTTTATTAAAAATCTAATTAAAACAAATAAACTAATTTTATTAAAATTCTGATTAAATCAATGAATTAACTATACTAAAAATCTAACTAAAATAAAGGAACTGATTTTACTAGAATTATGATCAAAGCAATAAACTGACTATACTAAAATCCTGAGAAAATAATGGAACTAACTTTACTTAATTCTAATTAAAGCGATGAACTAATTCTACTAAAATTCTAAAAAATGAGTTTTAGGCCCGCTATGTTAAGGAGGATTGGCCTCGTTCCCGAGTACCCTCCGTAAGCTCCCTTGGGCAAATCAGGTGGCTGAGGTTAAAGCAAATTGGGTTTTGGACTATAATATTATATTTTTAGCTTTTCAGAGTTGATTTTGAGATTAAAATTATGGATTAAATTAAGAAACTAGAATTATAGGAACTAAATTCATATTTGGGATTTTTTTAATATATTAAACTAAGAAATTAAAACTAAAATTTAAAATTCTAGGACTGAATTCGGGTCCGAAATTAGAAAATCAGATCGTATGATTAAGGACTAGTTCTAGAAACTGAGAACTAGAATTAGAGATTAATGATAGGGCTAAAAATTAAGATTTTAGAACGAAATTAAGGCCTACGGTTGGTAAATTAGACCGTCAGATTAAGGACGGGTTCTAGAAACGAAGAACTAGAACTAGATATAAGAGATCACGGCCTATAAAAAAAAAGGGTGCTACGGTCTAAAACTGAAATTCGATATTAATAATTAAAACTAAGAGGAATCCTAATTCTAAAACTAAGATTTTTACCTATGAAAGGGGCTGCGGAGAGAAATCTCGAAGATTCGAAACTTGAATCTCGAAATCATGGCTATGTTCCTCTATGTGTTCATTCTTGGAATTCTCTGGTTTCAAAATCCCAAAAAAAATTCGTTCTCTCTCGAAATTGCCTGCCTCTCCCAGGGCGAATTAGAAAAAAATCTTTTATAGGTTTTTCTCCAATTAAGCACCCTATGTCAGGCATTTAACTAGATTATGCGCCGATCTCTCGATGCTTAATCGCTCTGAGTCGGTCACCGACTCAGTGAGTGATCAACTAACTTGCTCAGCGAGTTTCCTAGTTCTAATCAAGTTAGAACTAATTGTGCACCAATTATGGGGTGTGCAATCTGATAAAGCGCCTCTTTCGAAGCGTTTAATCGAGGAAGCTTGGTGGTCAACGACTGTAAGACTAGGTCAGGTGTAGGCCAATTGTGCACCGGTGGTCGGGCATTCAATCTGATCGCGCTTCTCATGTCAGATGCATAATCGAGTCTCAAAGTCATCTAGAAAAGGAAGTCTGATCTGAAAGGGGGACTAATTGCACTTTTATGGTTTTACTTGTAATCGAATTACGTGCATAATTTTAGGTGCATAATTCGAGGCTGCCCGGGTATGGGTCGGGTCTGAAATGCAAGACTATTATTTCAGCCTATATTTTGACTATATACTATTATTTTAGTATATAGTCTCCCCACATTGTGATCTGAGTCATAGAGCTATTGTTTCAGCCTGTGTTCAGCCATATACTATTGTTTCAGCATATGGTCCCACATTAGGGCAAAAGAGGTATGAAATGCAAGACTATTATTTCAGTCAGTCTTCCGACTATATACTATTGCTTCAGTATATAGTCTCCCTACGTTGGGACCTAAGCCACAGAGCTATTATTTCAGCCTGTGTTCAGTCATGTACTATTTTTTCAATGCATGGTTCCCAATTTAGGATCATGGGGCCTGAAATGCTAGACTATTATTTCAGTTTGTATTTCGACTATATACTATTGTTTTAGTATATAGTCTCCCTGCGTTGGTATCTAAGCCAGAGAGCTATTATTTTAGCCTGTGGTCAGTCATGTACTATTGTTTCAGTGCATGGTTCCCAATTTAGGGTCATGGGGCCTGAGCCACAGAGCTATTATTTTTGCCTGTGTCCAGCCATATACTATTGTTTCAGCATATGGTCACAATTAGGGTTGTGAGGTCAAAGGTTGATCGAATAAATTTGTATATTTTAAAAGGGCAAAATGGGGGTGTCTACAGATGCCCCTCTTCGGTGAACTCTTGCAAAGTAAGAACAGGTCGAAGAAGTAGACACCCCTCATTTGAGGTGTCTTCTCATTTTTCTTGGGAAATCATAAATGTGAACTGGGGATGCTGACATGACATACTTGACTTTCTTATCTATCAGCGCAAACTAAAATGGAGCATTCAGGGGCCCAGTGGTAGCTGTCGAAAGGTGTGTTCCATGTCGTGGATGCCCAGGGGTGATCCGTCGTATCGTGACCACCCAGATACAATGATGGGGAAGTCAGTCAGATCTATTCCACGGGTGCAAGGGCATCCGTCAATGGCATGACTCGTGAGTGACAAATCAAGCGAAAGGAGAATAACCATATCATAATCTATGGGTGCAAGAGGCATCCCGCCGCATATCGCGACCTGCTACAAGGGGCAGTTAAACAGAGGGATAGGATGCAGTTGAGGTACCGGGGGGTGTCATACAAATGTCCATAAATAAGGTCTAGGGACCGATAATAATACAATGCAATATAATGTCGAAGGCTTTGCAGGTCATGTTAGACCGGGCATGTCATTTCTTACACCAATGCGCGTTAGGCGTTCCTTTTCCAATAGGTGTTTGTATGTTCTTAGATTAAATATACCCATGGTTCGACTACCTAGGGGAATGGCCGGTTTGGGTTTGTAATTGAGGTAAAATTTTGGTAAATTTTGGTAGGTGAGTCGCTTTGTTTATTTTTTTGGCTTGGTTTCTTTCTTTTGGTAGTTTTGGGAGTAAAAGGTTTTTTGATTTTGGAATAAGATTCTTGGTTTTAAGAGTAAGTGGTAAGAGTTTTTTTTTATTGTTTCTTCTTTTTTTTTGGAAGTAAAATATTTTTTTTTTTGGAAGTAAGCAAGGGGTTTTGAAAATTTGAAATTTTAGGGACTTTAACTTAAGATCAATTCAGTGGTAAATCGGCAGAAAATGTGGCTTTCGAGATGTCGCTGAGCAGATCCACCGGTATGGGATTTGTGAACCCGACTGTTTGTGTGGTTGTCAAGATGACACTTGGCATGCCAGATCCTCCATCTAACCGTCTCGACGAATACTGATGATTGTCTCTTATGGGAGGGGGACTACAGTGATTTGCAAGTCGAGAGGGATGGGTTTTGAAAACATTTTGACTTAATCGTAGCTACTATATTTTTTATAAGCAATATCGAGTAAAAGGGAAGGGTGGTACTTACCTGGGGGTGATACTTATTTGAATTACGCGTAGCTTGTGTAGTCCGTGATGGGATTGATGGGTTACGGGGTGATGCTGCGATGGGACTTTGGAGATTTCTTCTCTTTTCTTCGTGTCTGTTATGGCAGAGCTTGGCGGTTGTGATGTAATGTCTTGGAGAAGTGATGTTGCGATGGGACTCGGGGAATTTTACTTTCTTCGGCTATGTGCTGGATGAGTCCTAGTGACTGTTACGTAGTGAGCAATTCTGAGAGGGCTCTCCGCTTTAGCGATGGGGCATAGTTGAGTTTTCTTCCCTTTCATCATATGGGGCGACAGGTGTTGTCTATAATTTTTCGGGTAGTGATGTTTGCATTAGGATATTGGCTGAGCATAGTTAGCGGATGGGACCCTGATAGGATATTTGGGCGATAGGTATGTCTCGCTTCTTTCTTTGGCAGATGTTGGGTTATGAAAAAAATCACGTTGTGGTTGCTTCGTGATTGGCTTAGTTTTTTTGGTGGTGTGCCCGCATTTTCGAGAGATTTTCTTTTGGCTTTTCGCGATGGGACATGAGGGAATGGCTCATTTATTGTGATGGAACTGGATATTGAGGTGGTATCATGTGTGTGCATCTTATCGTGATGAGATGTGCGTGAGCGGCTGCCCTTCTCTCTTTCTTTCTCTCTGAGTAGTCTGTGAAGCTACGCGATGGGACAGTAGAGTTTTGATCAAGGTGAGGTAGAAAGATGTGAAGGTATAAATTATGTCCAAAGTCAGGCATTGCACACCTGGTTTAGTCCGCTCAATATGGTTACGCGCCTATTTTTGGGTGTGCGATCACAGGTTCGAAGGGCTGTTTGCGCGTGTGAGAATGCCTGTGATTGTATTATGTGCTCTAATCGTAGCGCGTAATCAAGGGGTCACCAAGTCATTGTGCAGGTGACCTTTCGTATTGCATGTCTGTAGTGTGTCGTTTGATACGGTTGCGCGGTCTATAGTGAGCGCATGATCGAATTAAGCGCACGTGTTCCGGTGGGTGATTAAGTCCGTACAATATATAAGCGGGGGAGTCTTTATGTGTTTCTCATTCTCCGATTTAGTCTCGAGTTTTACTTTTTTTGGATATTTTGTATTCTAAAATTCATGTTTTAGCGATATCGGGCAATCTAACCGTCCGATTGGGATGTCGTTTCTTCCTATGTTCGTTACTTTGCGTGATCTTTACCTTGAGGCGATGATCAGAGATGTGGTTATTTTGGGAATGGGCGGTATTGGGAATGAGGACGTTAGTCTTCACATTGGTCCCTTTTAGGGAGCAGTGAAGGAAACATTGAGGAGACGGCGGCGGAGGCGGTGAAGATGGCGAAAGAGAAAGAGTAACAAGTGGAGGGATGTGTTTCCCAACCAATCTTATCTGAAGCCTCTGATTGGACCCTCTGAGCGAAATCTGCTCCTTGCTTTGTCTCAGTTTTGAACCCAATCTTCGTTTTGGGCTGTAGGTTAAAGTTTTTAGTTTATATTTTGGGTTGTAAATTCAAGTGGTATGCCTCCGGTGATACTTATAAAATTTTTAAGTTATAAATAAAGAGGCATTTTTTATTTTATGTGCTTGTTTGTTTGTTTAAACTTATTAATGGATTGGTTGGATTTATTTGATTTGTTTGATTTATTTCAGGATTTAATTTAGCTTAGAGTTTATCCTGGGATTAGTTTGTTTTTATGGAATTTGTTTAGAGAATTTACTTGGTTCCGATGGGTTTGACAGGGCATTTATTTTTTGGTGGGGTCCCAAACAAGTTAGGGTCGCATTTTAGAGTATTTCTTTGAATTTTGTTTCGTTCAAGGTTTGATTTATTGGCTTATCTAGACTTGGGGGTGGATTGGTGTTTCCTTGGAGGGGTAAGTGTTGTGTGATCATTGGTTCATCTAGGTTTGTCATGGATTGTGGTCTTTCAAAGAGATATGTGTTTGGTTTAGATTTAATTAGATTGGAAGGGTTTTCAAAGGTGTGACACTTGTCATTTTATGGTTTAGAAAGGTATAATTTATAAGTGTGAGCCAAAGGCTTTAGGTTTGAATTGTTATTTTGTTTTGTGATTCAAGCTTAGGGTTAAAGTCTTTGGGCATATATTTTTTTGTCTTGTGATTTAGGGCATTTTTGTTCATTAATGTCTTTTCTTTCTCTCTATATTGTATCCCGGGTATTGAACTAGAAAGAATTGTGATTATTGAGTGGATTATTGAGAATGGACAGGATTGGGAATGCAAGGTAGCAGTCGAATTGTTGTCATGCTAAGGGAAGAGGTGGAGGAGAAAAAGGTGGTAGAAAGGAAACCAAAGGATAAGGCAAGGTCAGAGTTCTCGTGACCGATGCCTATTTTTCCTTGGTAGGCTCTACGGATTTAGTGCTAGTTGCACCTCCTTGTTATGCTTTCTAAGGTGAGCTTCCAAAGATGGATCCCGCAGGTCCTGGGTGGCTTTCTGTTAGCCACTCTTTCTTTTTTGCCGGTTTGGGGCAAGGGGAAGAGGTTATCACGGTTAGGATTCATTCATGGCGTACCCTTTCTCTGGGCTTCTCTAATATCTCTTATTTCTCGAATAAATCCGGATTCGGGCATTACATGAAAGTGCAGATTTTAAGTTTCTTGTTTTACGTTCTATATTCAGAGGGTATGCCCTCGGTGTGTTTTGTAATCATTTTATTCATTTATGAAGTAATTCTATTTTTAATTCCATTTGTAGTAAATTTTTTATTTACTTTGCAGCTTATTTGACTTGTCTTGAGTGTGAGGCTTATTTGTTTTAATTTTGGTTTGATTTAGTTTATTTATCTTAGATTAGGGTATGTTATGAGCATTTTTTTGTTTTAGTTTAGTTTGGGCTTAGTTAGAGTGTATAGACGATGGGGGCATTTTTTTTTTGTTTAGTTGGGTCTTAATTGAAAAGTGTGAGTGATGTTGGGGGGCATTTTTTGTTCGGGGGGGTATATATTCCTTTTAAGTTAGGAGTGTCTTTGATTGGCTCTTAACAAGGGCGTAGTTTAGGCTTGTGAACTTGTTGTTCTGGGCACACATTTTCGTGTTTCTAGGCAATTGTGCGCTTCACTCAGGGTGCATAAACTAATTGCGCGCTGGAATGGGAACGCACCTTTCAAAGGGTCGGAAGGTCATTGAGCACCGGTGTTTGGTTGTTTAATCGATTTGAGTGCAAGTCATGGGGCGCTTGAGGTGATTACGCATCCTGTAGGCCGCGCGCAACCAGGTGGTCTGGTTAGTGTGAGCGGGCGATAATCTGTTTACGCGCTTAGAGCTTAGCGCTTAATTTGAATTAAGCGCGGGTGGTGTGGTGCTTGATTGGATTGAGCACGTGAGTTTACGCGTGCAATTCAGCTGCACTCTATATATAGTTCAAAAATTTTCATTTTTTTCACGCTATCCATTTTGGTCTTAGATTCTCTAGTTTCCTTGTTTCTTTGCGCTCTGGTTTTCGTGTTTTCATGATATCATGTGATCCGATCATCCGTTTCAGGTGCCGTTTCTTCCGTTCTTTCTAGTTTTTCGAGTTCTTTGTTCTAGGATGGAGGGTGAGAGTGGTGAGAGGCCCGATTTTATTATTTTTGAGTTAGAGAGGATGATGATGGGGAGATAGGTGAGATGTTCGAGGCTCAGACTGACGCCATTGTCCGGAAGGTGGATGTTGGGGAGGTGGCTAGAGAGGAGGTACTGGAGGGTGACCAGGTGGGGGTCAAGGACGAGGTACCCGAGATTAAGCAGGGTGTAGCTGAGGAGGAGGGGTGAGAGGGTCGAGGAGCAGAGAGCTTAGGATGTGGCTGAGGAGCACTAGGGTGAGGAGTGTCATGGTCGCAGACACTTCCCACTAGAGGATTTCTTTGCTCGGGGCCGGGTAGGTACCTGTGAGCAAGAGTTCCCTCATTCTTTCTAGGCATCGTGACGTCGTTAGAGATTGGTCATGTTTCTATTCAGTTGTTCTTATCATGTTTTGTGTGTTTGTTGTAAGTTGTTATTAGTGTATATGGATATATTTTATTTGCTTTTAGCTCTTAGATATGTTTGTCGTTGGTCATAGGTATGTGGGTTAGCCTTATTATCGTTATTTGGTTCTATTCAATAGGAGGCCCCGCAGCTGGCTATCAGCTCGGCATGGACTGAGTCTAATACTTGGTACCATGCCTTACCAAAGTTTTAGCGGGCACGGTTGGTGTCTTTCGGCTTCTGGCCGATCCTGGAGCTGGAGCCCTTTCAAGTCGATCGTGGCCTAATCGTGACGATCTTAAAGAGGTGGAGGGAGGAGCATCAGGTGCTTCTCTTCATTTTGAGGGTGAGCCGATCACGGGGTGGATGGCAAGAGCATATTTGGAGGTGTGAGGAGATTTTGGGTGTGTCGTATAGGTCGAGGGGATCGGGGCCAGGTGTGGTTCGAGTCACTTGGTTTTTCGATATGTTTGTGAGTGGCTTCATCCCTCCGAGGCGTTATTCGAAGGTGTGGGCATCTTACGAGGAGCATTGTGTGGTAGTGGCAGGCCGAGAACCCGTAGTTGAGCTAGGGTTTGCTGCAGATAGGGTACTCCGGGCATTCTTGATGCACTTCCTCGGTGCAGTACTCTTCTCTTCTTCGACTCGGGGATGTGCCACTGGGTTATTTTTTATGGTTCTCAGGGACTTGGATCGGGTCCCTACCTATGCGTGGGGTGCAGCTGCACTGGCGTATCTCTATGAGCAGCTTTATCGTCGAGGACGAGGTGTCGTGACGATCGGAGGTTCCTTCCCTTCCTCCAGGTGAGTTTTAGTTAGTTGATGTCATAGCGTCTTCAATTTTTTTATTCTTGTAATGGTAACTATTCATCATTTCTCTTTTGTTGTTCTTTTTTTAGTTCTGGGCGTATGAACATTTTACTTTTCTTCGTCTAAGAGTTTCGTTGGAGGTGACGTTCACGTTTTCTCGGATGTGCGTGTGGAGGGAGTCGTTGAGAGGTCATCACTAGTCTTCGGATCTTTAGACCGCGTGCGGTCTCTTCGAGGACCTGCATGCGGGGCAGGTATAGATCATCGTGTGTATGTTTTGTTGTAGGTGATTTGGAGGCCCTACGAGGATGAGGAGGAAGCCGGCATGCCAGTGATTTAGTCTAGCTGGCCCTTCTTTGATGTGGATATATGGGTCTATTGTTTTGAGAGGGTGGAGAGGATCCACACATCTCGAGTTGTACAGCAACTAGGGCTCACTCAGGGAGTCCCTCCAGAGATTTCCCACAGAGTGGCGAAGAGGATGATCGACCCTCCTGGCCAGAACTTTGCAGAGCGGTTGGTGCTTCAGATAGCAGATTTTAGAGCCCGGGGGACTAGGGTTACTGGGGCGCGTGACGAGGTGGATGTCTGGGAGTATGTGAGGTGGTTTAGCGCATTGGGTGGTGGGTGCCTCTTCACACGTCCCTTCCATGGGAGTGGTTCTTTCGTGATTGGTGGGTCGGAGTCGGCGCCAGCATTGAGGGAGAGGTTGGCTGCATTAGAGTAGGGCCATCTCACGGTGAGTGTACGGGGGGCATTAGACGCCCTCCATAGGGCGATTGAGCGGATGGGGTGTGTGCCTCGTTCAGATGAGGAGATGCTGCACTCCTTAGCCCTCTCGGTTACTGTTAAGACCTGAAAAGTACCACTTTTCACCCCTTAACTTAATCTCTGTTGGACCTTTAATCATTTAATAAAAGTGTTTTAAGCCTGTTATGTAGGTAATGAACAGCAGCTGCAATAAGGCCTTAATCCTACAAAGGAGCCCACTTTTGTCCCTGAAGTCTCTCAGAAGAATGGAAGCTAGATCCAGACAAGAACTTGACTGCATAAAGGCAAAGCACAGCAGCAACAGAGCAAGAAATGAGCCTCGCGTAGTTGCCGCAAGGCTCAAAGGATTCAGAAAGTGAGCCTCGCGCAGTCCTCGTGAGTTTCCCAAGACTTCATACCAATTGTCCGCATTGTTCTCGCGCAGTTTAGTGATAGAAGGGCTTCAGAATCATGACTCGCGCAGCTCTCGCAAAGCTCAAGCACTTAAATGCTCGCACAGTCTTGTGCAGCTCAAGAAAGCAACACTCAAAACCTTGCACAGTTCGCTCAAATCAGCTGAGGAGAGAGAGCTCCAGGTATTTCTACGCACAGCTTTCGCGCAGTGACTGCAGGATGCAAAACTTCAGAAAAACTTCTCTCGCAGTTCAGAGACCAATGCACATCATGCCCTCGCGAGGATACTCGTGAAGATCCATTGAGGAACAAATTGCTCGCGCGATTCCTGCGCCATGCAGAAGGAAAGTGCAATCCCACGAAGACCAGAGCAATCCAGCGAGGATTCAATGCTCTATCGTGCGACTGCTTAAGCTGTAAACTAAGACAACCCCGTGATGGTTAGAGTTTCAAGTTAATCTAATCTCTCGAATACCGTGCTACCACGCGATAGCCTTAGAAACCAGTGCTACCTGGCGAGGCTCTAGACTCTAACTCTCCCTCACTTCTACAGAGGACATTTTGGGAACTTCTAGCAATTAGGGCACGCACTCCAACATTCCAATTTCTGTACACGCACCCTGAGGCATCTAAGAAACAGTATCAGGCCACATGGCATCGTTAAAATTAGGGTTTCCTAACCCTAATGCGCCACCAAACTAACGCTATATAAACCTAAGCCTGGTTTAGGTTTAGGGGGCTCTCTTAGAATAGAATTTAGTCTATCTTCTTCTGGAAGTAGCTGTAGATCTCTAGGAAGGTTTAGGTAGATTTCTTTTACTTTTTTTTCTATCCATAGCCCAGCACTTGCTGGCTATGCCTTTGTATGCTTATTGGGTTTAGATTTAATGGAATTTCAAGATTGGGTGTTTTACATTTATGGGATTGAAGTTTGAGATTGAGTTGCTCTACACAAGGCTACTGCCTTGAGATCCTCTATTACAAGGTTGTATTACAAGCAATGGAGGACTATTTTTACAGATCTATTTAGATCCAAGTGACCTGTTTGTCTGGGCTAACATGCTCCTATACAAGCCTAGCCCCACCATAGGACCTACTAGCTCTGAAATCCCCATGGGAGGAATGAGCTTTTGTAGCCTTGTGAACATGGTGGTGACAGTAATGTTTCTTGTTCTGTTTTGGACCTCTATGAGGAGGACAGCCTCTGGGATAATCTGTGACCATTTAAGTGGACAGGTTATAGCCTTAGGGTGAGGCCAACCCACAGATCCAAGACATATTTTTCTTCTCTACACTTGTGCTTGTAGCCTTGTGAGAGAGTGTGCAAAGACAAATTCCCCTGTATTTGTATAGACCCGCCATCAGATGGCAGATCTGGTTTGGTTATAGAGATTTTAGGCTTGTGACTGGATCACTGCACTCTTTCTAAAGCAGTGGATAGCTAGACCTAAGGCTGTACTCAAACTCTTACTGGTTCTGTGTCTGGGCTAACATGCTCCCATAGAGGCCTAGCCCCACAGCACTTTAGAGGTTGGGGTTCCCTATGGATTCTTGTGCTTGTAGCCTGGATGAAATAGTGCCTACAATGATAAACTTGTTCTGACCCATCTCTGGACTGTGGTTCCCCAATTGGATAGTCTGTGACCATTTAAGTGGACAGGTTATAGCCATAAAAGGATTGGATCATGGCACAAAGATGAGTTGGATTCTTTCTCCTCAGTGGTGATAATGTAGCCATTGGATAGGACTTCTTTAGCGGCAAATCTGAATTTGAGTCATGAAACCCATCAGATCTGTACCTAATATTATATTGCTCACCCTTTCATATTTATTTTCTCACTCCATCTTCTTTCTTAACCCTTTCTATAGTAGACATTAGGATACCTTAGGAATTAGAATTTAGTGACCTTAAATTCCCTTCCATTCAGGATTGCCAGATCTTTTGTCAGATCTTGAGAGCTTACTAATGATGCATCCCTTGGAGCTTTAGATCAACTTTCCCTATGAGACAAACTCTTACTTATCAAAACTTGCTACACCAGGCCCTGTATCTTGCAGGACTGTGCATATTTTAGGCTTGTTGCTCTGTCATTTTCAATCCACCTTTCATTTATTTTCATTCACCCCATTCTTATCACTATCTCCAATCAAGTCAGTAGCAAGCAACTAAAAATATTCCAACAAGTTTTTTAGCGCCGCTGCCGGGGAATTTTGATCTAATAGTTGACTCTAGAATTTTGTTTTCTTTGTTTTTTGGTAGCTATACTTGTGAATAATTGATACTGCTGATTTACATTTGGAATTTTTCATACAGATCTGGACTGTAGCAGAGAAGGAGACTGGAATTGCATTGAGAGTCTAGCTACCTCTGTTTGCACTTCTCTAACCTTCAAAACCTCAATTTATTTCTCCTTTGAAGATTCCATAAGCAGTTGATTAGGATAGTTGTAATTTTTTTTAGTGCAATGTGCTTGTGAATAGTTTCCCTGCTGTTGGTGTGAGGGCATGTTAGGAAGGAGATCTCTCAGTCCTACATTAGAGCCTGCTAACCCTGAGATTGAAAGGGGAAGAAGACCGAGAAGGCATATACACACCACAGTTTTTTAGACAGCAGTTATAGGTGAAGAACAACCTAGAACATTGAGGGAATTGAATGCTCTAGATGATTACAATTCTCCATTCAGCATTCAATTCCCAGATGTTCAAGAAAACTACGAAATCAAAACTTCCATCATCCAAATGCTCCCCTCTTTCCATGGGCTTAGCAAGGAAGACCCTTACAAGAACATTGACCAGTTCTTTGCCCTGTGCACGATATTCTCCATTGCTGGTTTGGGACCAGAAGCCACTAGGTTAAGGCTCTTTCCTTTCTCCCTAAAGGATAGGGCCATGACTTGGTTATCTACTCTCCCAAACAACAGCATCACTTCTTGGAAAGACCTCCAGACAAGATTTCTGTCTAAATTTTTCCCAGAGACCAAGACCAGCCAATTGAGGAAGGGCATACTTTCTTTTGCCCAGTCCCCAACTGAAGATTTTAACCAATGCTGGGATATATTTAAGGAGATGCTCAAACAATGTCCCCACCACAAGATCCCTGACTGGCAGCTTGTCCAGAGCTTCTACAATGGGATTGATGAGAAGAGCAGAGACATGGTAGATGCCTCTTGTGGTGGAACGTACATGCATAAAATAGCTGATGAGGCATGGGACTTGTTCGAGGTCATAAGTGAAAATGTTTTCCAGAAAATGTCCTCATCTAGAACTGTTCAAGAGCCTCCTCCTAAGTTGGGGGTGGCTGAAACTTATAAAGGAAAGATGTATGAAGTTAGAGGAAATGATGACCTGAGAATGCAGATGGCCAATCTGACTGAAAGATTTGATAAACTTTTGACTGTGGTGCAGCCCAGAATGGCTGCACAAGTGATGGAGGCATGTCTGATATGCCAATCTCCACAGCACATAGTGGAAGAGTGCCCGTCTGCAAGGTAATACCCTGAGTTTGTAATAGAACAGGCTGCTGCTGCCCAATCTTTTTGACAACAACAATCTGGGGGCTACAATAAATAACCATATGGATACCAGCACCAAAATGTTGGTTACCAATGGAGAGACCACCCAAATTTGAGGTGGAGGCAAGACAATTATATGCAGCCATAGCAGATGTTCGCCTTACCTCAAAGGCCACAACAGCAGTTTAACCAGGGTTATGCCCAAAGGTTGAATTTCCAACAACAGTAGCCCCAGCAACAAAATCAATTGGTAGTTCCCCCATCTCAGCCCCGCAGTGCTTCTTTCGAGGAATAATTTTTAGCCCAACTGCAAAGCCTTGGACCCTTGAATCAGACTGTGACTTCTCATAGTCAAAGCATTAAGAAAATAGAAGAGCAGCTTGGCCAAATAGCCAATGCTCTGGCTAAAAGAGAGGAGGGCAGGTTGCCAAGCCAACCAATTGCCAACCCTAAGGGCCAGTATTCCATCGAGGAAGGCTCCTCCAATTTTGAGGGGGCCAATGTCATAACTGCCCTAAGGTCTGGCAGGCTGGTAGACAACCATGTGGGAAAGGAACAAGGAGAGGTCTATCCCAAGGAAATGTCAAGTGAAAGTGATAAAGACTTTGTAAGGGCACAAAGTCAAGAATTGCCTACTACCCTTCAACAAGGGAAAAATAAAGAGGTTGTAGTTGAGCCTCAACAAGAGATAAAAATAGATAAAAGAAAAAAATAAAAGTTCAGTCATAGGCTTGCAGCTGAGGAACCAACAGTACCTCAACTGCCATTTCCTCAAGCTTTGAGTTGCCTTGCCCCTTTTGATAAGGGTCAGGCAGAGATCGAGGAAATGATGGAGACCTTTAAGTAGGTCAAAATAAATTTACCCCTGCTTGATGCAATCCGACAGGTCCCAGCCTATGCAAAGTTTTTGAAGGACCTTTGTACTCAGAAAAGAAAGGCCAGAGGCCATTTATCCAAAATGGTCTTTGCAACTGATATAGTTAATTATGTATTAACTATGACAATACCTGAGAAGTTGCAAGACCCAGGGATACCCACTATTCCTTGTATTATTGGAGACCACACGATTGGAAGGGCCCTTTTAGACCTTGGAGCCAGTGTTAACCTACTGTCATACAGTGTATACCAGCAGCTAGATTTGGGAGAGCTGAAGCCCACCCCCATTGTTCTATTGATGCTGATAGGTCTGAGAGGAAACCCATGGGAGTTGTTGAGGATGTCCTGGTGGGGGTAGACAAGTTCTTCTACCCGGCGGACTTCCTTGTTTTGGACATGGGTTGTAACAAGAGTACATCCCCGATACTTGTCATTCTGGGCAGACCATTCTTGGCCACTGCCAATGCATCCATTCAATGCAGGTCTAGGATCATGGAGGTCACTTTCAGAAATATGAAAGTTGAGCTTAATGTGTACAACAGTGCAAAGTACCCTCAGGTGGACAATGAGGAATGATTTGCAGTAGATGTACTAGAAGAAATTGTTGAAGAAGAACTGCCCACTCTGCTGGAGTGGGGCAATATTGTCACTAATTTAACTGAAGTTTGGAATATGGTAGAGGAAGGAAGCCTAGCTTTAATGCCAGAAGACATGCCCCTAGTGAGGTCTTCTGTGGGCTTAGTGTAGCATTCCAATTGGAAACCTACATTGCTGCCCCTTCCTCCAACTAACAATACACCAATCCTGCCATCCATACAACAAGCCCCTGATCTGGAGCTCAAGAAGCTGTCAGAGACATTAAAATATGCTTTCCTCGAAAAAGAAGAGAAACTTCCTGTAATTATCTCCTCTTCTCTAACCAGTGAGCAAGAGGAGGAATTGCTAACAGTTCTGAGGAAGCACAAGAAAGCAATTGGCTGGACCATTGCTGATCTGGGAGGGATTGATGCATCAATCTCTATGCATAGGATCCATTTAGAAGAGGGCTCAACACCCTTCAGGGAAATGCAGAGGAAACTTATTCCTCACATGCAGGAGGTGGTCCTGAAAGAAATTATTAAATTGCTGGATGCTGGGGTAATTTACCCCATCTCTGATTCTGAATGGGTGGCACCAATCCAGGTGGTACCCAAGAAATCTAGCATAACAGTGATCACAAGCGAGTCTGGAGAGTTTAGACCAGCCAGAGAAACCACTGACTGGAGAGTTTGCATCGATTACAGAAAACTCAACTCCAGAACCAGAAAAGACCATTTCCCTCTCCCTTTTATAGATCAAATTTTGGATAAGTTGGCTGGGAAAGCTTTTTACTATTTTCTTGATGGGTACTCAGGGTACAACCAGATCCCTGTGCTCCCCCTTGATCAAGAGAAAACTACTTTTACTTGTCCTTTCGGCACCTTTGCTTACAGAAGGATGCCTTTTGGACTATGTAATGCCCCAGCCACCTTTCAGAGGTATATGTATGCCATCTTTTCTGATATGATTGATAAATTCTTGAAAATCTTCATGGATGATTTCTCGGTATATGGGGATAGCTTTGACCAATGTCTACAACACCTCCATCAAGTCTTACAAAGATGTGAAGAGACCAATTTGGTCTTAAGTTGGGAAAAGAGCCACTTCATGGTAACACAAGGAATTGTGTTGGGCCATGTGGTCTCTAAAGATGGAATTGAGGTAGACAAGGCCAAAGTTGACCTCATTGCAAATTTGCCACCTATAAGAACAGTCAAACAAATCAGATCCTTCCTTGGGCATGCTAGATTCTACAGGAGGTTTATCCAGGACTTCAGCAAAATTGCTAAACCATTGTGCCACCTGCTCTGCCAGGATGTGCCCTTTGACTTCTCTGCTGAATGTTTGAAGGCTTTTGAAACTTTGAAAATTTGCCTCACCTCTGCCCCTGTACTCCAAACACCTGACTATACCCTGCCCTTTGAGTTGATGTGTGATGCATCTGACTTGGCAGTAGGTGTTGTCTTGGGCCAGAGAAAGGATAAGTTGCCTGTGGTCATTGCATATCTCAGCAAATCACTTGCTGAAGCTCAACTAAACTACACAACCACAGAGAAAGAGCTTCTGGCAGTGGTTTTCGCTGTGGACAAGTTTAGACCTTACCTACTTGGGTCTAAAACTGTCATCTTCACTGACCACTCAGCATTAAAGTACCTACTATCCAAGAAGGATGCAAAGCCCAGATTGATTAGATGGATACTCCTGTTGCAAGAGTTTGACATTGAAATCAAGGACAAGAAGGGTGTAGAAAATGTGGTGGCTGACCACTTGTCCAAAATTATGTTGGAAAAAGGTGTTGATGACATTGCTACAAATGATGTCTTCCCAGATGAGCAACTGTTTGCCATCCAGTCTTTAGTTCCTTGGTATGCACATATTGTTAATTATCTAGTTATAGGCAAGATTCCTGCCCATTGGACAAAAATGGACAAAGACCTGTTTTTCTCACAGGTCAAATTCTTCTTCTGGGAAGAACCTTGTTTGTACAACTATTGTGCAGACCAAATCATTAGAAAATGTGTCCTCGAAAGTGATGTCCCCAGTATTCTGGCCATGTGCCATGAAAATGCCTGTGGGGGTGACTTTAGTGGGAGAAAAATAGCTGACAAAGTGTTACAGTGTGGGTTCTATTGGTCTTCTCTTTTCAGAGATGCCAATACACACTGCAAGACCTGTGAAAGATGTCAGAAACTAGGGGGGCTGTCTAAAAGAAATTCACTGCCTTTACATCCCATCCTTATTATAGAATTGTTTGATGTGTGGGGTATTGACTTTATGGGCCCCTTTCCTCCTTCAAATGGTTTTCATTTCATCTTAGTGGCAGTGGACTACATTTCCAAATGGGTGGAAGCCATTGCCACAAGAACTAATGATAATCAGGTTGCCCTCAAGTTCATCAAGCAGAATATCTTCTCCAGATTTGGCACCCCCAGAGCCATTATCAATGATGGGGGGAGCCATTTCTGCAACAGAAATTTCGAGAGCTTGCTCAAGAAATATTCTGTGACCCATAGGATTGCTACTCCCTACCACCCACAAACAAGTGGGCAAGTTGAAATTTCAAATAGGGAGATCAAGCATATCCTTGAGAAGACTGTGAGGACTGATAGGAAGGATTGGGCTGACAAGCATAATGATGCACTGTGGGCTTATAGGACTGCCTATAAGACCCTCATCAGTATGTCCCCTTTAAGACCGATCTATGGCAAGGCATGTCATCTCCCAGTGGAGTTAGAACACAGGGCCTATTGGGCAATCAAACATTTAAATCTAGATCTAACTTCGACTGGTCATCACAGGTTGCTGCAGCTGTCGGAATTGGAAGAACTAAGGATGGATGCATATGCTAATGCCAGGATCTACAAAGAAAGGTCCGAAGCTTTCTTTGACAAAGGGCTGTTGAGAAAGAGTTTCATTGCTGGTGATAAGGTTTGGTTGTTTAACTCCAAACTTAAATTTTTTCCAGGCAAATTGAAATCCAGATGGGAAGGTCCTTACATTGTCATGCATGTTTACCCATCTGGTGCTGTGGAAATCAAGGATCCTAAGTCTGGGAGACTCTTGAAGGTGAATGGTCAGAGGCTTAAGCCTTGTTTTGAAAAATCTGTCGACCTTTTGGACACCATTCACTGTCAAGGGGATCCTTCTTCAAACTGATTCAGCAGGCGTGTCATTACTGTATCATATGTACTTAGTTTTTGATTGATTTATCCTGCTTTCTTTAGTTTCTATTCTCTAGAATTTGCTAGTGGCCTTATCTGAGTTTTGCCCTATCTGTTTTGAACTTTTAATGCTTGGCTTTTGAATTGATAGCTTCTGTTGAATGCCTAATGTGGGAGGTCATTTTTGTTGTCTTTGAGTGTCAGATTGAGTTTACATGTGTCTAAAGACAGTCATAGGAGAGGGTCATGCCTAGGATTCAACCACAGCAAGCATGCAAGGGGGAAACTATTGCGAGATTAAAGAGGAAGCCTGGGAGACTATTGCGAGATTCAAAAGCTCTCGCGAGGTTAAAGAGGAAGTCTGGGAGAAGTTTGTGCAGTTCACCTAGACACATTCTATTTGTTGTAGCGAGATTCATGTGTATCTGAGAGACTCTCGCACGATTCACATAGAGCCATACATTACCTGTCGCGCGATTCATGTACTCCAGTGAACCTCTCGCGCCATCCCCATAGAGATTCAAAGGCTGTCGTGGGATTTAAATGAACCCAGGAGATGCTCGCGCAATCCCCATGTATTCATCTTAAACTGTCGCGCGCTCCAAAAATCCACCTGGGAGATTGTCACACAATCCAGATTGATTCAAAACCTTCACTAGGTTCATTTCCAACCCCGCGACCAGAGGGTCCAAAGCGCACCAAGCTTCGTGATAGGTATTTCAACCCCGCGTTTTGCTCCTTTCCCAGTACTCTTTCCTTTCTTCCCTCTGCGAAACCCTAGCTCCTGGCACTCTCCCCCTTCTCTCCTCCAGCATCACTTCTACAGCTCATCATTCACTCCACAAATCTATAAAAGTGTTCCTAGCATCACCCTCATCTATGGCCCTCTGCTCAGAGATCTTGAGGTGCCCTGTGAGTCAAATCAAACCAAACGCTAGATCTCAGTCTCCATTGCTCATACTAGAAGACAGAGTTAGATATGGCTCCCAAATCTACACAAAAGAGAAAAGGGAAGGACAAGGACCCTACAGAGACCACCCCTAAAAAGGCCAAGACATCAAAGTCCCCCAAAAAAGGAAAGGAAGTGGTTGAGGAGGTGGTGGTACCAACCACAAAGTTCTCTACTCCTTCTGATCTCATGGAGTCAATTCCATTGGAGCCTAAAACAGCCTTTGATGTACCATTTTTTGAAAAAGAACCTCTCTCTGCCCCAGGCTAGTGCAGCTATTTTATCAGAACATTAAGGTCAAGAGGGACAATGATGGACAAGGGTGCTTGTTGGTAATGATTGACGACTTTGATATGTTAGTGGGACCTAAGATGATCGCTAAAGTGTTGGGCATCCCAGCAGCATTCAATCCCAGCTGTGGATATGGCCCCCCTCTGACTGCATCGATTGATACAATTGCACTGGCCCTAACTAGAGGATTAAAAGCCACCGGGGACTCAATCAGAAGGAGGGAACTAGAACCTGAACTACTGTTCATTGACCAAGTCCTGCGGAAGAACATATATTTCTCCGAACATCAGCAAGAGAGGAGAACCCCCATTGCGAATGCTGTCTAGTCATACCACATGGGCCATGGCTTCCATGCAGCCTAGCTAATTTTTGAGGCTATGAAGGATATGGTGGAGAAGTTAGGATCAAACAAGAAGCCTCACATGCTACCCTATGCAAGAATCATCACATTACTGCTGATCAAGGGGGGCTACAAGATAGGAAGGACTGAGCAGACCACCACCCTTACCCCTACTACCTTTGCCAAGAGGTAATGGAGAATCAGCAGGAGCTTGATGGGGGGTCAGAAAAAGAAGAAAGCTGAGGCTCAGGCCCTGCCCAAGCAAGCAGAAGCAGCTGCATCAGGGTCTACCCTGCTACAAAGGAGCTCCCCCCAGAGCCTACCACTTCCAGAGCTGCAGCAGCACCTGTTACCCCTGCATCCATCCCCCTTCTTGCATCCATCTCTCACCCCCCTCTGTTTCCATTCTCCATGCCCACTCCCCCTTCACCTGTGCTTGGTCCATGGGAGGACTCACCATCCCCTACCTTACCTCTGTACACAGCCAAAATTCCACTCGTATTTCCACCTCAGCCTGCCAGCCCCCCACTCATTCCTACAAAAAATGAAAAACAACTGAGACCATCCCAACCATCTCCCAGACACCACCCTCCATACCTTCTATCGCCATTGACCCACCCCACCTTGAAGAAACCACCACCCCAACAATATCTACTACATCCCCTCTCCCAGACATTGACTTAACCCTTAACACATCCATAGGCTTCCAAGCCTTCATCTCCACCTTCCTTGAAACCATGCCTACCTACTACACCCCTATGCCAAACTCCCTAACTACCTCACAACACCACTCCCCAGAACCCCACTCTTCCCCTCCCTCCACTTTCCATCATGCTCCTTCCTCCCCTTTCCAACCAGTACCCTCTTCTTCACAAACCCAACCTCCTAGCTTTGACACACTAACCCTCATCCTACCTCCTATCCAAGACATACAAGCCCAATTATCCACCATTACCCAAAAACAGGACCAGATGCAGGCTGAACTCACCTCCATCCAATCCACCCTACACACCTTAACCACTCCACCCATCCCTCCACCACCCACTTCACCCCCCCTGGTCCTGTTCACTGATAAAACCACCCAAACAGACTTCCCTCCTGAATCATTACCCCCCCCACCATCACCATTACCTCTTCCCCACCAATTTCCTTTACTCCCTTTCATCATTCCAATTTTCCATCCCCATCACCCCCAACTCCTGTTGGGCCTACACCTTCACCTTCCCCTATACCCTCCATCCCACCTCTTATCCTACCCTCCCACCTTCTCTACCAAATCTACACAAAAAGACCTAGAACCTGACCCCATTCCCCCACCACTTGACTTCCCTACTATCATTCCCCCTTCCCTCCCCCAGGACCAATCACACTTTCCTCCTTCCACCTCCTACCTGCCCATAGCACCAAAACATCATTTTTACAGTCCTCCCTACCTCACCATCCTCCATCACATGAGGGATAATGCTTACCTGAGGAAGGATGTCCTGAGGGGCATGGCCAAGCTACGCCAATCAATTGAGACCCCCCTGCTGGAGAAGATTGATGAGATGACGGAGGCCCACAGAAAACAAATACTGGGTATCTCCTTGGGGTGGAAAAATATCCTTGAGGAATATCAGAAGGCTAAGGCTACAACTACTTATCATCAGATAAATTGGGAGTATGAGAAATCCAATGCTACTGCAGCGAATGCCCAGGCAAGAATGCTTGAAAACTGACTTAACAATGCCCAGGAAATCTAAAAAATCTAAAAGGAGATCCGTGAGACTGACATCCTCAAATTTCAAGTCCAGATAGCCTCATTGGAATCCGCATTGGCTGCTGCCCGAAATGAACCTTACCATCTGACTCCCATCTCTGTTCACATGCCTGCGCCTGCGCCAACTACTACTCCAGCTCCACCTGCCCAGTCTGAGGAGGCACCACCTAAGCCCCAGCAAGACAAAGGAAAAGCTCCTGCTTCACCTCCTAAGGAGCAGCCTCCATCTACTGAGCAACCTACCCCTACCACGGCCTCTGCTAAACCACCACAGAAGCAAACTTATCCTCAGCGGAGGAAAGTCATTGCCAAGAGGTCTGCTCCCAAAGCCATCCCTTTAAAAATTGGTAAAGAGCCTGCTGCCCAGTCTGAAGAGGCACAGTCACCTCCTAAACCTGAGTCCACTGGAAAAGGAATGTCACCAGTGGTCCCCACTGAGGAACCTAAAGCTAAAGGAAAAGATAAATCCCCAGTGGACCCCCCTACAGAAGCTGAAGCCAAAAGCAAAGGCAAAGGAAAATCCCTAGTGGTCCCCCCTCCAGAAGCTGAAGCCAAAAGCAAAGGCAAAGGAAAATCCCCTGCCACCCCCCCTGCTAAGCGTAAAGGAAAAGCCCCTCAAGAACCCAAGGAACCAAAGGCCCTCAAGCCACCAAAAGTAAGGGTGAGGGCACCTAAAGCTCCTTCTGCAGCGAAAACACCGATCGAAAAGAAAAAGGAGAGGGAGGAAAAGAAGAAACAGGATAGAGCCGCCCTTAAGGAAAAGGCTAAAAAGATGGGCTGGGATTTCCTTATAGATTCTGATTCAGATTAGATCCTAGCTTCTAGATTGTATCTTAGGTTTTTCTTCTTGTAATTCTACTTGTAACTATTTTTATTCCACTTTAATAGAAATTCTAGTTTTGTCTATTGCTCTGTTTTGTGTGTTTCTTTCTGATTGTTTGGTTCTTTTGATTTTGTTCTTTTTGCCATTCATGGGAGAAGAGTTTTTTGGAGGATATGTTTCTTTGAACCCGTAATCATGTAGAGGATAGATGTCGTTGGTGGCTGAATAAAATTTGTGCAATACATGCCTCAGGAATTTCCATGGTTTCCTCTTCAAATTGATGTGCATGTTAAGTGTACCTCGCGAAGATCCCCAGCTCAGCTACGCGAGAAATGTCCTTTCCTCATCATTGATTGCTCTTCGTGAGGATCCCTACGCGATACACTTACCTCTTTAAATACCATGCCTCTCTTTGGACATTCATTTAATGCTCCTTCTCTTTTCCAAAGTGCCAGTTGTGTGTTTTCTTCTATCCCCACACAACACTCATTTATTGCCAAGTGTGAAAAGGGGCGCAATTTCAATTCCGCCGATTCATGTTCCCTCGTCCCTCTCTTTTAAAACGTCCCTCAGTCCCTTTTCATCTCATCCCTCCTCTTCTACCCCTAGAAGTCCATACCTCCTCACACAAATGGCGGATGACACCCCCTTCGGGTTCCCAATCAAATTCTACCCCATCTGGGAAGATCCCCCACCGCCAAAGGAGCCGGACCCCTTGAAATTTCTCTGGGATGAGTATGATGAGGTCCAGCGAATCCTCGCCAAGGAAGAAAAGAATAAGAAGAAGAAAGAGAAGAGAGAAAAGAAGAAGAGAAAAATGGCTCCACCTGCATCTCCCCCTCCATCTTCCTCAAACCCTCCCCCGGCTACACATTGACCCCCCTCCATTTTCTCTTTTCTTTTTTCCATCTTTTTGTCATATTTTCTTTTTATTTTAATGAAAGTTTCTTTTACTTCTATACTATGCAGTTTGTATTCTCTGTTTCTCTATCTTCTTCTGTGTTTATTTTTGTCTGACTGCTTGGATTCTACTATTTTTTCTCCCCTCTGAACCAGTGAGGGCACTGCTCCGAATGGTTTGGGGGTGTGACAGTCTACCAGTAGAATTGTTAATTTTAGTGCAGTAATGGTGGTATAACTGAGATGAATAAAGCTAATTTCCACTTAACTTGATACAATGAGGAAACATATAAAAATTTAAATATTTTTTGCAGACTTTTAGAAACAGAAAAAGGTTGATCTTGACACCACCATGAAGCTAATATTAGAAATTTTTGTCAGTTAGTACTCAGTGAACCTAAGAAGAGAGAAACAGATGATGACACACCTCATGGGTTAAATGTGATGACCATACCTAGTGAGATTTGGGCCCAGAATTTTCTTTTGAAGAGTGTTTTTGGCATCATTTCTGCTCTACGGACTAATTGAAGCAGGACTTTTTCACAAGAAGTTGTGCAACTCCAAATCAAAACTAATTGACAGCACTCATGAGACTAAGGAAATGATCCAAGGCCCTCATTTGGACAGTTTGAGCCTAAAAATCATACCTTTTAAAATCTGCCCTTTTGCATACACTAGTTGAGCTTTAAAATCATATTTTTTCTTTCCCAAACACCAGAAAACTTGCACCTAAATCTCATTACCTGAGTCAACCTTGCCCTCACTCTAAGAATTCAGAAGGTAAAGGAGAAGGAGGAAAAGATACTGAGAATGGTCCAATATTCTATGGAAGGTGAAGAAAAGCAGCTTGTGAACAGCTGTGTATCAATGGCAGTTGTGTGGCATTTCATCAAAAGAATGAATATAGAAAATAAAAAGAGGAAAAGAAAGAGAAGTCTAGAGAACATCATCATCTAAAAATTGAAAAGAAGAGGAGAAGCTGGCCACTTTGTCTCTGAAATAGAAGAGGGAGATGAAGTTTTTACTGGAATGAAGGTTGTGAAGTCATGAACCACTCCTGACCTTGCTGATTTCTTAATTTGGATTTTACCCCTTTTTATTCTATACACCCCTCAGCCATAAGCCACATTACAACCTATTCTAAAAGACCTTGTGGATTTAAAGTCAAATGAGCTGCCATGTGGAGATGAAGAGTTGTCTAATCTATGGTAAAAAAATCCTTGAAGATGTCAGAAATTAGAAGCCTGGCCTATGCTCATGCTTGCAAACCCATTTGGAGTCTGGAACTGCTCTTGAGCTATTGATAATGAGAACACCCTCAGGTTATTAATGTTGAGAGATAGCCCAAGTGAGAATTGGGTCTGAATTTTAACCCCATTGGGATTGTATCCAACCTGAATTTCGAATTAAAGGCAAGTTGGGTACTAATTTTTATACATTGAAATTCTAATGTTAAATGAATGGTGGTCAGGCAAACACATGTTAACTTTTAAGTTTTAAATGGCCTGCAACATTGCTGCAGTTTCCTCTAAGTGCTAAATGGGTGTGGAATGAAACTTTAAACATTTGAATCTGTGTTGTCATTATCTGCACTATACTTAGCTGATTTTAATGGTGAAGTTTGTGGGTGTTTTCACTAAAAACCCTCAGGAGACTTCACTCCTCCACTAGGGATCACCTAGGGGTTTAAAAGGCTTGGTACATATGCTAAATGTATTCGTGATCCCTACGAAAGTGGTGTTTATAGCTTTGTTAAGGGACTAGCAAAGATTAGGTTTGGGAGTGTGTTAAGACCTAAAAAGTACCACTTTTCACCCCTTAACTTAATCTCTGTTGGACCCTTAATCATTTAATAAAAGTGTTTTAAGCCTATTCTGTAGGTAATGAAGAGCAGCTGCAATAAGGCCTTAATCCTGCTAAGGAGCCCACTTTTGCCCCATAAGTCTCTTAGAAGAATGGAAGTTGAATCCAGACAAGAACTTGACTGCATAAAGGCAAAGCACAACAACAATAGAGCAAGAAATGAGCCTCACGCAGTTGCTACAAGGTTCAAAGGATTCAGAAAGTGAGCCTCGCGTAGTCCTCGCGAGTTTCCCAAGACTTCATACCAATTGTCTGCGCTGTTCTCACGCAGTTTAGTGACAGAAGGGCTTCAGAATCATGACTCGCACAGCTCTCACGAAGCTCAAGCACTTAAATGCTCGCGCAGTCTCTCACAGCTCAAGAAAGCAGCACTCAAAACCTCGCATAGTTCACTCAAATCAGCTGAGAGAGAGAGCTCCAGGTATTTCTACGCGCAGCTATCGCGCAGTGGCCGTGGGATGCAAAACTTCAAAAAAACTTCTCACGCAGTTAAGAGACCAATGCACATCACGACCTCGCGAAGATCCATTGAGGAACAAAGTGCTCGCGCGATTCTCGCGCCATGCAGAAGGAAAGTGCAATCCCATAAAGACCAGAGAAATCCAGCCAGGATTCAATGCTCTATCGAACGACTGCTTAAGCTGCAAACTAAGACAACCCCGCGACGGCTTGAGTTTCAAGTTAATCCAATCTCGCGAATACCTTGCTACCACGCGACAGTCTTAGAAACTAGTGCTACCTGGCGAGGCTCTGGACTCTAACTCTCCCTCACTTCTGCAGAGGACATTCTGGGAACTTCCAGTAATTAGGGCACACACTCCAACTCTCCAATTTCCATGCACGCGCCCTGAGGCATCCAAGGAACAGTATAAGGCCATGTGACATCGTTAAAATTAGGGTTTCCCAACCCTATGCGCTGCTAAACTGATACTATATAAACCTAAGCCTGGTTTAGGTTTAGGGGGCTCTCTTAGAATAGAATTTAGTCTATCTTCTTCTGGAAGTAGCTGTAGATCTCTAGGAAGGTTTAGGTAAATTTCTTTTACTTTTTGTTCTCTCCATAGCCCAGCACTTGCTGGCTATGCCTTTGTATGCTTATTGGGTTTAGATTTAATGGAATTTCATGATTGGGTGTTTTACATTTATGGGATTGAAGTTTGAGATTGAGTTGCTCTGCACAAGGCTGCTGCGTTGAGATCCTCTATTACAAGGTTGTATTACAAGCAATGGAGGATTATTTTTACAGATCTATTCAGATCCAAGTGACCTGTGTCTGGGCTAACATGCTCCTATACAAGCCTAGCCCCACCACAGGACCTACTAGCTCTGAAATCCCCATGGGAGGAATGAGCATTTGTAGCCTTGTGAACATGGTGGTGACAGCAATGTTTCTGTTCTGTTTTGGAGCTCTGTGAGGAGGACAGCCTCTGGGATAATCTGTGACCATTTAAGGGGACAGGTTATAGCCTTAGGGTGAGGCCAACCCACAGATCCAAGATAGATTTTTCTTCTCTACACTTGTGCTTGTAGCCTTGTGAGAGAGTGTGCAGAGACAAATTCCCCTGTATTTGTATAGACCCGCCATCAGATGGCAGATCTGGTTTGGTGATAGAGATTTTAGGCTTGTGACTGGATCACTGCAGTCTTTCTAAAGCAGTGGACAGCTAGACCAAAGGCTGTACTCAAACTCTTGCTGGTTCTATGTGTCTGGGCTAACATGCTCCCATACAGGCCTAGCCCCACACACAACACTTTAGAGGTTGAGGTTCCCTATGGATTCTTGTGCTTGTAGCCTGGATGAAATAGTGCCTACAATGATAAACTTGTTCTGACCCATCTCTGGACTGTCGTTCCCCAATTGGATAGTCTGTGACCATTTAAGTGGATAGGTTATAGCCATAAAGGGATTGGATCATGGCACAAAGATGAGTTGGATTCTATCTCCTCAGTGGTGATAATGTAGCCATTGGACAGGACTTCTTTAGCAGCAGATCTGAATTTGAGTCATTAAACCCATCAAATCTGTACCTAATATCATATTTCTCACCCTTTTATATTTATTTTCTCACTCCATCTTCTTTCTTAACCCTTTCTATAGTAGACATTAGGATACCTTAGGATTTAGAATTTAGTGACCTTAAATTCCCTTCCATTTAGGATTGCCAGATCTGTAGTCAGATCTAGAGAGCCAGATCTGGAGTTAGATCTGGAGAGCCTACTAATGATGGCTCCCTTGGAGCTTTAGATCAACTTTCCCTGTGAGATAAACTCTTACTTATCAAAACTTGCTACACCAGGCCCTATATCTTGCAGGACTGTGCATATTTTAGGCTTGCTGCTTTGTCATTTTCAATCCACCTTTCATTCATTTTCATTCACCCCATTCTTATCACTGTCTCCAATAAAGTCAGTAGCAAGCAACTAAAAATATTCCAACAGTTACTCAGGCTAGGGGAGCAGAGGATGAGTTGGGGGCTTGGATAGCGGAGACTCGATGGCTCCTGGTGAGTTAATTTATTGGTTTAATTGTTTATGTATGATGTTGACTTGGTCTTCCAATCGTTCTGACATGATTGTGGTGTCTCATTTTATTTTGGATAGTCTGAGAGGGAGGTCGAGGTCGCTAGTCACGTGGGGATGATAGGGTTGTTACGCCGTCAGCAGCAAGTCGACCGAGAGGTGGAGGCCAATTTGCGATCTAACATTGATCGATTGGTAAGTGTCATTATGAACTTGGTTTTGTTAATTGTTAGTGTTGTGGGCTTGTCGACTGACATGTTCATTGTTATTCATAAAGAGCCGTGCTCACTGCTGGAGGTCCCATTTTGGCATTTGATCCATCTTCAGTTGATTCTTTCAGTTGGGAGGATCCAGCGATGGCTCAACTTCGGGCCGAGCTAGATCATTGGGTAAGTTCCATTCAATCCTTTTTGACTTGTTTGTATAATTATACCAGTTCGTTGGGTGTTATTGTTTCACTTTTCTTAATAGTTTACTAACATTATGTGGTATTTTAGCATCAAGTTGCTGAGGATCTTCTGACGAGGGAGGCGACTGCTGCCTCTCTACGTCCCAAGAGTCAGGTATACTTTTTGGCGTGGTGTAATTCAGTTTAGGTTATTTCATTTTATTTTGTTATGATAGGTTTCGTGTTGGTTTGTTTGTGTTTTTTTTATGCAGGTTGTTCCGGGCTCTGCTCTTGAGGCTCCCCCTCAGGGTTCTATTCGTATCCCTACTCAAGTATTATTTTAGTTATCGTGTTTATGGTTTATTTGTCATTATAGTGTTATCTGATATATTTGTTTGTTCTCGTTGCAGTCGTCTACGTTTGTTGTCCCTTCCATGCCTCCCACTGATCTAGTGACTGCTGAGATGGTTAAGCGACTTCTGGAGGAGAGGCTGGATTTGGTATAATTCTTTCCTTTTCAAAGTTTCTTTTTTTGTGCATGTGTATATATTAGTTTTCCTTGACTTGGTGTGGTTATGTAGGTTCGTCAGCTTGAGGAGGTGTGTCTAGAGGCGACGCGAGCGCGCGCCACTCTCGAGGTGAGACGAATCCTCGGGTAGACGCAAAGGCACGATGACTTATTCGTTGAGATGATGGTTGCACAAAGGACTCAGGCTGAGGTGCTGGAGGCGGTGCGTCAGACGATGTGGGCTGAGATGCAGGTGACCCTAGATCAGCTGCAGTATCGTCTGATGAGGAGTGAGTGGGGGGTACGTAGGCGGGCTAGTCAGCTTAATGGATCAGAGTCGAGAGCTACAGGTTACTCGACTGGGCAGTCTCATCACACGTCTCGTGATCGTGCCAGGGGTGATGCTCATGAGGATACTGTTGTTTGGGAGGTTCTTGCTGGGCATCATTCGCGATTGTGGCGATCTGTTAGTCAGACGAGTGAGGGGGTTCTCGGGTGGGGCCTTGTCATCTAGAGGTCTCGAGGACTTCGGGTGCCAGGATTGTGTTTTTGGAGGACCAGTCTGTAGACCTCCGAGCTGATGATACTGTGTCCATCCCAGTGGCGCTCGTCCATCCCAGCGGCAGCATAGGGAGTAGGTGTGTGTGTGTGTTTATTTTGTCTAGTGTGAGTGCGTTGTATATATAGGGGGGATGCCCCCGGTGACAAATGTAAAAAGAAAATAAAACTTTGATATATATATATATGGAGATTTTGGTTTAGATGTACCTGATCGGCTGCTTCTCTTTTGATTACCTATCGCATTTGCTTTTCACTTCTTTAGTTTATTTAGCGTCGTCGACTGTCATTGGGACTTGGATGCTTCCTGAGTTGTCCCGGTGATGGTTGAAGGTTGCTCTGTATATGCGCATGTAAAGGTAACACTATCTGTAATTTTTGTTCTCCCTCTTGCTAGTTGTCAAGGGGGTGAGTGTCTCAGATCGGGGCCTAGTAATAAAGGTGGACATTTTCTCTCTTTTTTTTCTTTTTTTCTTTCTTTTTTTAAAATTTTTTTTTCTTTTTTTTTTTTTGAAATGAAAATAAAGCAATAGGGAAAGCAAATAATTGAACTAACAATAAATATAAAAAATAAAAAAAATTCCCCAGTGTAGAAGCATGGTAGAATTGGCAGTATAGTATCTTCAGTAGCACTCTTCGAATGGTAACTTCGTTATTCCTCATCTTCTTTGTGGACAAGCCGGCGCTTCTAATGTGATTCTCCTTCTGATCCAAAAAAATTCCCCAGTGTGTAGATGCAATGGAGCTTTTGGGTTGTTGATGAGCACTTTGGGTCTATAAGCAATCATGGGTATTTGGTGAGTTAGTTTTGAAGAAAAGTTCATCAGTACTGTCATCGAACCGGGGGAGGTCATTTAGATTAGGTCAGTTGTGTATGGAGGTCTATCCTAGGGTGGTGGTCATCCTATCCTATGGTTATCAAGGAGAAGTATGGTAGGTATAGTGGGTGATTGCGTCAGTCGTCATTTATCTATTTTCAATTTCATTTCTAGGAGCATCCTGTAAGGCTTCTAATTTATCGTCCGAAATAAAATAAAAAGTAGAAGAGGGGGTAAGGCTCAGTGATGTGGGAATAGTTTGTATCCAATGCTTTCCAGAAGGGATGAGTAATATTCTTTTTCTCAGAGGGATACGGGGTGCGGGTGCCATGATTGAGCTTTTCGTCAAGTTTCGATACCATCAGAATCTCACATTCTATGGTTAGTAGGAGTTTCTCTTGCTCCCGCCACCTTACGACAATATCTAGTCGTATGGGGACATCAGCGATGCCCTCGCAACTTGCTTATACACTTTTAGTAAAGTTACTATAGATGTCCTCACGGCCTGCTTATGCTTCCCTGAGCTCATTGACTTGTTCATCCGTCGTAATGCTCTCACTCACTTTTTTTGGATATATGTATGTATTTAAAAGTGTCCTGCCAACGCAAGAATAATGAGTTTTGATTGAACCTGACATCTTTATTTTTTTTGCTCTAACGACTCCTCCAATGGCGGGGGAATGGGGAAATGAGGATCAGGTGTTACTTATGCTTTTGGAAGACGTTAAGTAGGTCACTAGTCGTTTAATCTGATTTTTGAGTGGAAAAAAATTGGGCATTAAATCGGAGGTCATAAGGATATTCTGAGAATTGAAGGTGTACGACCAATGAATGGGTCAAGACAACTACGAGGGTGATAAGTATAAGTATTTAACTACGGGATGTGATGATCATAGGGCTAAGAGTAATATTTTCTAAGGTACATGGCATTCCAAGGGCTAGGGAGTTCTTCCCAGTCCTAGTTCGCCAGTTTGTATGCACTTCCAGGGTATGCGGCTGTTATAACATAAGGGTCTTCCCAGTTTGGTTTTAGTTTTCCTTTCAGATGGGCATGCTTGGAAGGCATGATTTTATTTAAGACTAACTCTCCAATATTAAAGGTTCGTTCGAGGACTTTCTTATCGTAAGCCCTAGCCACTCTCTTATGATATACCTGAGCCTGATCAGCTACCCTTAGACGCGTTTCATCAAGTTGCTCTAACTATGTGAGTAGGGCAATTCTGCACTCGTCTAAGGATAGCTCATCATCAAGTTAAATCCATAAGGATGGTACTTGTATCTCATATGGTAAGACTATCTCCATCCCTTAGGTAAGGAGGTAGGGAGTTTGGCTAGTGGCCATACAAATAGAGGTCCTATAGGCCCAGAGTGCTTCTGGTAGTCGTTCGGACCAGCCAGCTCCATTGCTTGTTTCTACTGTGCATTTCAAATTTTGAATCAACATTTTGTTCGTAGCTTTTACGTGTCCATTTCTTTAAGGGTAGAACAGTGATGAGTGGCATAGATCGATGTTGTACTTCTTGCATAACTTCTTTGTCTTCTCTGCAATGAACTATGGTCCCTTGTCGGTGACAAACATCCTGGGCACTCCAAACCTGGTGATGATATTTCGAACGATAAACCTTATGAGTGTCAAAGTAGTGATTCTGACGTAGGATTCAGCTTTTGCCCATTTGGTGTAGTATTCGGTTGCTGTAAGTATGAACACATGCTTGTGAGTTTTCCTAACTGTGTCTATGAAAGGTCCGATGACGTCGAAGGCCCACATCAAAAATGGCCACAGCAAGGTCATAGTGTTCAATGCAACTGATGGAGCTTTGATGAGTGCGACATGTCCTTGGCATTGTTTATAGGATTGAACGTAGAGGTGGAAGTCTCAGATCTTCGTCGACCAGAAGTAGCCTTGTCATGTAACTTGATCGGTGAGCCTTTGTCTACCAGAGTGGGCACCGTAGGCACTAGTGTGTGCTTCTCGGATGATGTATTATCCTTCAGCAGTTGTAACGTATCGTAGCAGTACTCCTTTGGTGAAGGCTTCTTTGTATAATGTTTCACCGAGTATGCAGAATTGAGCGCATCAGTTTCTTATAGTCTTCCATTCGATCTTCGTGGTGTATGGAGGGATGTGTTGATGCTTTACGAAGTTTCATATGTCAAAATACCATGGCTGTCTGTCGTCGATTGGTAATTTTCTAAATTTAAATATAACGACTTCAATTTCTGACTTGACATGTATTTTCGGAATGATTGCTTCATTTGGTCCTGTACTTATGGGGAGGAAGGGTAATTCTCTCTTGATGGTCCATGCTACCTCTTGGGCGGGTACTGTCAATTTTTCGATGAAGAAGGTCTTGGTACTTTGTCCGAAGGGTATTTGGATGACCAAGGCTAACGTGGCTAAGGAATCTACGAGCTTGTTTTCCAGTCTAGGGATGTGTGTGAAAGAGATTCTTTCAAATTTCTTTATCAAATATTGGGCGGTTTCTAGGTATGCCATTAGTCTGCTTTCCTTAGTTTTCCATTCTCATATAACTTGTGAGATTACTAGCTTAGAATCACTGATAGTTTTTAACTGTTTAACGCCTAATTGTAGTGCTGCTCGTAGTCCAGCTATAAAAGCTTTGTATTCTGCGATGTTTTTAGTGGCAGAGAAATCTAATTGAAAAGCCTTAGGTATAACTACTCCTTTTGGGCTTAGGAGGACTATCCCGATACCTTTTCTTTTATGATTTAGAGCACCATCGAAGTAAAGGGTCCATGAGGTCTTGTCGGGCTCTTCATTATGAATTGTGAGCTGGTCTTCATCAGGGGAATCTGCGTGTATGGGCTCATTGCTCGGGAGTGGGAGATCTATGAGATAATCAGCGATTGCTTGTCCTTTGATCGACTTCTGCGTGACGTAAGTGATGTCAAATTCTTGCAAGAGCATATGCCAACGAGCGATCTTTCCAGATGTTGCGGGCTTCTCGAATGAGTACTTCAGAGGGTCCATTCGGGCTAGTACTAGTATTTTATGTGCTCCAAAGTAGTGTCGTAATTTGGTTGAGGCCCACACTAGTGTGAGGCAAGTCTTCTCCATTAAATTGTATTTTCGTTCGTACTCGACCATCGCCCTACTAAGGTAGTACATAGCCCTCTCACTTGCCATCTTCTTTATATTGTCCCAGAACCACTCCCATTGCTTTATCATTCGCTGAGAGGTATAGGATAAGGGGTCTTTCAGGAACTGGTGGCGATAGTATTGGCAGATTAAGGAGATACTTTTTAATGTTGTTGAGGGTTTGGTGACACTGGTCATTCCATTTGTACTTAGTTGCACTTTTAACTAGTCTGTAGATAGGGTTACATCTGTCTTAATGCTGGGAGATGAATCTCCTGATGAATTACAATCTTCCTATCAGCCCTCATAATTCTTTGATATTACTAGGAGGCGGAATCTCAAGAATAGCTCTGACCTTTGCAGGGTCAACTTCAATCCCTCATTTGCTGACTATGAAACAGAGTAATTTTTTGGAGGTGACTCCAAAGACACATTTCTTTGGGTTCATTTTTAGTTGATATTTCTTAGCTCTCTGTAGCACCAGTCAAAGTGCTTCAACATGCCCTACTCATGTTTGGGACTTCACTAATATGTCATCGACGTAGACTTCTACACACTTACGCAATATGTCGTGAAAAATAGCCACCATGGCACATTGATACATGGCTCCTGCATTCTTGAGCCTAAAAGGCATGACGACGTAGCAGTAAGTGCCCCATGGTATGGTGAAAAAAGTCTTCTCTTAGTTAGACTCTGCTAATTTGATCTGATTATATCCAGAGAAACATTCCATAAAGGATAACATCTCATATCCAGCGGTGTTGTCGACTAGAGTGTCAATGTGCGGCAGTGGGAAGTCATCTTTTGGGCATGCCTGGTTGAGGTTTCGAAAGTCATTGTAAACCCGTACTCTACCATATTTCTTGGCGATAGGTCCTATATTGGCGACCCACTTGGGATAGAGGACGACTAGGATGAATTTAGCTTTGTGTAACTTGTCAACTTCCTCTTTAACTTGAAGGGCAGTTTGTGGGTGCATCCTACGAAGTTTCTACTTAACAGGCATTGCATCGAGTTCTAAGACGAGATGGTGTTCTACTAAACTTGGGTCTAAACCAGGCATAGCTTCATAGGACCATGCAAAGAAATCAAGGTGCTCTTGTAAGACTTGTGCAATCTGTTGACGTTCCTTGACGTTGAGCGTTGCGCTAATTAATAGCTTCTTGGGTTTCTCTTCAGTGCCAAAGTTAAGTTCTTTTATGGGTTCCGCGACAGCTTGGGTTTGCTCATCGAAATGCTTGATAACCCGTTGGAAGTCTGGCTCCTCCTCGGCGATTGGTGTTCCTTCTTCGCCCTCAGTAAGCTCGTATACTGCAAAGTTGTTACACTGGGAATTCGATTTTACGAAAGGTAGTCCTTCATCGGCCCATTTTATGACTGAAAAATCTTTGGTAAGGTGAAGGTCAAGACTATTGATTCTTCTCTCAAAGTTATGAAGTATCTCATCTAGTATGATCATTGGCTTGTTGTTTAGCCTGGATATTTTGCATCCTTGTCTGGGAGATGGGATGGAAGTCTTAGGGGAAAAGTCTCCTAGTTGGCCGTAAACTTGATTCGGGACAAAGGCTTCCTTTTCTTTTCTGAGGTTTTATGATTTTTTCAGATTTTGTGTTTCTAAATTTTTAAGGTTTTCTATATCTTTTAATTTTTTGATTTTTGATAATAAATATGTTACAAGGTCGATGGCTGCTGGAGTCGTTCGGGCAATTCTTCGAGAAACGTGAACTTATTATGATTTTGGCAATTTTTTTTTGGAGTCCTCATTTGATGAGATCTTTTGAATAAGCGACGCTGGTGACATGGCACCAACGTTTGGATTTCTTCTATCACATTGATTGCCCCTTCTTCAAAGAAACTCTGAAGATCGTAGTCGATTGAACTATCCTCCTTTGAGTCATAACATAATGGTTCTTTCGACTGAGGGTGATCTCCTAAGGGATCCTCAGGGGTAGCGAGCTCTTTCCCTTAAATTTCATAGTATGTTAGGATAAGCACGCATGCTCGGTAGTGAGGCTGATAATGGTGAGAAATGTAGGGAGATCCCTAAGGACATTCCCATCCTTCTAAGTTAGAGTCAAAGACGGTATCGAATTTATCTTCTTGATCTGATGGTGCTTGAAGTCTTTGGTTAGCTTGCTCTGCTAACTTGAGTGCAGGGAGGTCTATCCAGTAGTCCTCATCATCACTCGGGAGAGGTTGCCACTCTTCCTTTAGAGATTTCTAGAATATTTAGAGTTGTGGCACGTTTGGGGATGGAGAAGTGTCCAGTTCAAATTCCTTTCTTCCGACTCTATGAGGGCGATGTGAGTGTTTCCCCCTGGGTCAACCAGATGACTGTTGGCATTTTCTACTTCTTGTGCTAATGGCCAAGCTGGTAGGTTATTACTTATTTTCGTTGTCACGAGGTTGGAGTGATTTGATTCTTCTATCGTAGAATGTCGGTCTAACTAGCGAAGCGTTCTAATATGCTGGTGCATGCCCTACAGCGTGGTTGGTAAGGGTGAGCGATACAAGGAGAGTCCCATAGGCATTCCCATCTCCCAAGGCCAAGGCCGAGGCCGATGCTATACGAGTTAAAATCCTCTTATGGGGCATCATCTTCTTCCCATGTTGAGTGTAAGTACTCTTCATCACCTTGCAAGGCTGCTGTGTGAAAATCTTCATCATCAGTGGATTCCCAATCTTCTACTCGTGGCTCGAGTATTGGAGGTTCTTTCTTCCTCTCTTTCGTAAGCTCCTTAGCATCAAATAAGGGCTTGACTCCTTCGAGCGGTTGGTCAATATCATCGTTTGATTTTTGCTTCTTGAGATCTAGTGAAGGACACTTCCTTCTGCCTTAGTATATCTGCTTTCTCAATGGTCCCATAGACGAAGTGGTCATATAGAGACCATTTGGGTGAGGTAGGAAACAAGTGGGCTTGTGGGCTGTCCGATTGATAAACTAATCTTATATGTTTGTGTATTTTTGTTGGGATAATAGGTCCTACAAGACCTTGCTTATTTTTATCGAGTCCTGTGTGGGTAATGTATCCGAGTTGGTACATAAGATCCTACCCTTTTGTCGCGGTGGGGTTGATGTTATAAAGTTTGTCGAGTTCTAGGCTAACTTCTCTCCTCATTAATTTTTGTTGATGCGTTGGGGGAGAACTAGGAGGGGTAGGGGGATGAACTTCCACATCAATTGTCTCATCAGGGATTCGAGTCTTTTGAATGTGGCTCGTGTTCAATACGAAATCATGGGTTGTCGGAATACTTGCCGCATAATCAGTATCCATCTCCTGGAGGTGTGCATCAGCATATATACAGACAATGGAGTCCTCGTACGGGAATTTGACGCATTGATAGTATGTGGATGCGACGACCTTCATTGACTCTAACCATTTTCTTCCTAAGATAAGATTGTACGTACTAGCAAAATCAGAAACATGGAAGGTAACGTCTTTCGTTACAGGTCCAAAGTGAACCTGGAGTTTAATAGTTCCTTTGACAAAGCGACGCGATCCATCATAAGCTATGAGTGACAGTGCCGAGGGCCTGACATCCTGCTCCGTGTATTCGATCATCTTTAACGTTGTGAGAGGGCAAATATTAAGTCCCGCTCCCGTATCAACCAACGCATGGGGTGCGAAGAACCCTCTAATTATGATTGTAAGATATACAGGAGCTGCACTCCCGCAGAGTGACTCTTTAAGCATGTCTGCATCAGTGAAAGTGAGCGCTGGAGGTTGCGCCATGACCAAGGTGATTTGATGAAGCTCATCTAGGGTCGTGTCCTCATTCAGTTGCGTGTCTTCAAGTGTCCTTATCAATAATCGGTGATGGTCAGGTGATTTCTTGATGAGCTCTAGTATGGATATCTGGGCCGAGATCTTTTAAAGATGCCGTAAAAGGTCATATTCTTACCTTGGCTCGAGTGCCATTTCTTTGTCTGGCCGGTGAGCCTTGGGTGCAAGTGGTTGGAATAGTTGAGGTGTAAGAATTGGTGGAGGAATAATGTGAGGTGGGGGCAGATAACCTCTCTTTCTCTCACGCTCCCTTCTGGTGGTTGTATGTTTGTAAAATCCTTATTTCAAGGAAAAGGCGAAGGTAGATAATTGGTTCTCGACTTAAGAATCGGGCAAGTCAGTTGTTGATCGAACCAAGTGTGGCTGGACGTTGATGCATTTGTCAAGTGTGTGAAATTCGAGGTCGGAGCACGTACATCCATGGTGCCGCTCCAAGGTGGGAGGTACTGTGTGTAATCCTCCTCCTCCAGGAAAGCAGAGACCAGTGTCTTACATGGGTCGGGATGTTCTTCGCACTCACTTTCTTCTATGTTTAGCAAACACTCAGTCTTTGTTTCATTCTCTCATCTTTGAGTCTTTCGGGTGACACTTTCTACCCATGCATCAATTTGGGCTATAATTTGAAGAATGTGATCTCCGTACTCGGGTTCAGAATCAGATGAAGGGAGTGGTAATGGCGTTGGTTCAGGATTTAGAGGAGTTGAAGGTTTCGGTGGGTGATTATGGAGGAATGGTCTCCTGGCCCTAAAGGAATAGACTCGTATCTGAGTGAATTTTAGATAGGTAGGTGGGCTTGGTGGGGCAATGCGAGTGATCAAGGCCGAGGTATGTGGGAGTGAAGGAACTCTCGCTAGTGTGGCAGAAGTATTAGAGGGTTGAATGCGAGTGATTATGGTGGAAGGCTGGAAGGAAGATCGACCGAGAGATCTATGGTGGTAACCTGAGCCGGTGTTGCATGGCTGTGGTTGGGCATGGGGTTATTAATGATCCCTAGATTTTGTTAGGGTTGGTTATTATTAGGGTTAGGATTTCTAAGCGCTTCTCAATCGATCTGAATTCGGTCATTTATGTCATAGATTATATCCCTGAGGACCCAGTAGTCTTCTAGGTTGTGTCCCACATATCGATGGAAGACATAATATTTACTATAGTCTAGATTTGTCGGCCATGGGTGAGGTCTTCCTTGTAGGAATCGAAGGAGATTCTAAGTGTTGAGGAGATGAAAGATATTGGGAATTGTATCCGATAAAGAGGTAGTGTTCCTGCCTCGGCTGGTAGGGGCCTCTAGCTAGGTTGAAGTTTTGCGATGGGAGTACGTTATTATAATTTGGTGGATGGGCCGATCAGTTCTGTGTTGTATTTTGGTTATGGTAGGTTTTGGGATATTGATTTCTATTATGATACAGGCCCTAATTTTGGTTCTAGCCTTGGTTTTAGTTGGCATACCTTTGTTGATTAACGCCTTGGTTTTGGTTGGTGTACCGTTGTTGATTTTAATTTTGCTCGAAGTTTCGTGGTTGGAAATTTTCATTCCCAGAGTTTTATCCTTGGTTGACAACAGTGTTGACCTGTTCGGTTCCTAAGGCTTTCTTATTATTTTTTTATTTTGATTCACTGGAAGAGCCTACTTTTGACGTGACTATGGATAGAGTGAGGTCTCCACCTTTTATGTGTTGCGCTAGTCGGGATGCCCGGGAGTGGAGTGCAGTGAAGTCGAGGCAATCACTTATGACAAGTGCGCTCTTTAATGGCTCTCTAGTGTTAACGATGATAATGTCCACCGAGTCCTCCTCTTTCATTAAAGTGTTGGTCCTGGTAGCAAGTTTTCTCCATCTGGTGACGAAGTCGATAAACTCTTCATTAGGTCCTTGCTTGGCCCCCATTAAATCGCTGAGATTGATTATCTCTTAGATCAAGTGTTTGTATTAGTCTAGGAATTGATCGACCAAATCGTCGAAGGTTTCTATCTTATAAAGCGGGAATCCAACAAACTAATCTAAAGCTTCTCCTTCTAATGAGCGTTGGAAATAGTAAATGAGAAGTCCTTGATTATTACGTATTACAAAAGAGAGCCAAGTGATGATTCAGATTTCCCGTGCCATTATATGTGGTAAATTTTGGCGGTTTGAATCCTATTGGTAAGTTAAATTCAATGTCCCGGCAAAATTTGTCGAATCTGAAAGAGTGATCGGGGTGCTCTCTCTTGGCCATGTACTCATCGAGCATTTTAGGGAGATCTTCGATTTTAATGGTATTGTCTTTTGGAGCTACCCGTGAGCAAACCTTGTGTAGAGAGTCATCGTTGAAGAATGTGTGAGTAGGTTGTCTCAATGGTGTGGCATGGGCTAACACTGTGCTCGGGGTAGGAGGTGGCCTCTCTTGTCGTTCTTGGTCTTCTAAAAATTATCATGACTTGATGGTTTCGTATGCAGCGGCCAATCCTCGAAGTAATTCCTTGGAGTCATCATCTCCTCTTTGTATTCTTTGAATACTGAGCTCTACGATTTGTTGAGCAGTAAGGTTTTGTCCAGTGTTACCATCTCTCGCATTATGATGATTACCGATGTGTGGGGTAGAGAAGGGATTTTCTTGTTCTCCAGCCATGTTAATCTCAAGTTGTCATAGGCTAGAATTGTGAAGTGGTTCTTCTGCATACGTGGGGTTGTTATGATACCCCGATAATGGTGGGTCTCCTAAATACACTCTTCGTATACCATACATCTCGCTTCTTTGACGAAGACTCATATTTTTAAAAGGGAATCTAAATGACACGATAGAGAGAAAAAATAGGGAAATGAGATAAAAACTAACTATCTAGAAAAAAAGAATTTGAAAAAGTGTCTCATCGCGATCGCCAATCTATTGGTGCATGCTTTTTCTGGGTTCCTCTCGGTCCCCTTTGAATCAGTGCCCAATTCTATCCAAGTGGACTCTAGCGATACCGTGTTTAGAATGATGGAGGTAAAGGTAAAAAAAAAAAGGGTTTTCTAGGAAGATTCCTAGTTTGTTGCGATCGCCAGCTGTAGATATTTAATGACGCTGCAACACGTCAATGATCATGCTTTAGAGCGGGTGTGGGTTACTTCTTTACTGAATCGTCTGCTTGTGAACGTCAACAGCTATGACTCTTCTTATAATTTAGATAGTTTAATTTTCCATTTCTTTCCCGTTATTATTGTAGTTCTGATTAGCTTAGATTTCCCAATTCTATTGTGAGTTTAGTTGTGTGAGAATTTATTATAGTGAGTTAATTTAGTATTTTAATCCTATCAGGAGTCTAATTAATCTTAGTTTCCTAATCTTATTAGAATTCTAATTAATTTAGTGTCCTAATACTACTAAAAGTCCAATTGATATCAGTTTCCTAATTGTACTAGGAATGCAAATGTATTAATTTTAATGAAACTTTAATTAAATCAAGCATGCTAATTATACTGAAATTTTTAGTAAAGCAAGTTTACTAGTCCTACTTCAATTCTAATTGAAATGGAGAACTAATTTAGTGTCCTAATACTACTTCAATTCTATTTTTTTTTTAAACTCTAATCTAAGCAATGAATTAATTTTATTAAAATCTAATTAAAATAAATAAACTAATTTTATTAAAAATCTAATTAAAACAAATAAACTAATTTTATTAAAATTCTGATTAAAGCAATGAATTAACTATACTAAAAATCTAACTAAAATATAAGGAACTAATTTGACTAGAATTATGATCAAAGCAATAAATTGACTATACTAAAATCATGAGAAAATAAAGGAACTAACTTTACTTAATTCTAATTAAAGCGATGAACTAATCCTACTAAAATTCTAAAATATGGGTTTTGGACCCGCTATTCTAAGGATGATTGACCTCATTCCCGAGTACCCTTTGTAAGCTCCCTTGGTCAAATCGGGTGACTGAAGTTAAAGCAAATTAGGTTTTGGACTATAATATTATATTTTTAGCTTTTCGGAGTTGATTTCAGGATTATAACTATGGATTAAATTAAGAAACTAGAATTATAGAAAATAAATTAATATTTGGGATTTTTTAAAAATATTAAACTAAGAAATTAAAACTAAAATTTAAAATTCTAGGACAGAATTCGGGTCCGAAATCAGAAAATCAAATCGTATGATTAAGGATTGGTTCTAGAAACTGAGAACTAGAACCAGAGATTAATGATAGGGCTGGAAATTAAGATTTTAGAACGTAATTAAAGCCTAGAGTTGGTAAATTAGACCGTCAGATTAAGGACTGATTCTAGAAACGGAGAACTAGAACTAGATATAAGAGATCACGGTCTAAAATAAAAAAGGGTGCTATGGTCTAAAACTGAAAATTCGATATTAATAATTAAACTAAGAGGAATCCTAAGTCTAAAACTAAGATTTTTACCTAGGACCGGGGCTGCAGAGAGAAATCTCGAAGATTCGAAGCTTGAATCTCGAAATCATGGCTATGTTCTTCTATGTGTTCATTCTCGGAGTTCTCTAGTTTCGAAATCCCAAAAAAAATTTGTTCTCTCTCGAAATTTCCAGCCTCTCCCGGGGCGAGTTGGAAAAAAATATTTGATAGGTTTTTCTCCAATTAAGCGCCTTGTTTTAGGCGTTAAACTAGATTATGTGCCGGTCTCCCGGTGCTTAATAGCTTTGAGTCGGTCACCGACTCAGCGAGCGACCGGCTGACTTGCTCAGCGAGTTTCCTAGTTCTAATCACATTAGAACTAATTGCGCACCAATTATGGGGTGCACAATCCGATTAAACCCCTCTTTCGAAGCGTTTAATTGAGGAAGCTTGGGGGTCAAGGGCTGTAAGACTAAGTCGGGAGTAGCCCAATTGCACGTCAGTGGTCGGACATTCAATCCTATCGTGCATCTCATGTTAAGTCCGTAATCGAGTCTCGAAGTGGTCTGGGAAAGGAAGTCTGGTATGAAAGGGAGACTGATTGCACATTTGTGGTTTTGTGTGTAATTGAATTGCACATGTGGTTTTAGGCACATAATTCGGGGCAGTCATGGTTCGGGTCGGGTCTGAAATGTAAGACTATTGTTTCAGCCTGTATTTTAACTATATACTATTATTTCAGTATATAGTGTCCTTATGTTGGGATCTGAGCCACAGAGCTATTATTTCAGCCTGTGTTCAGTCATGTACTATTATTTCAATGAATGGTCATCGCGTTAGGGTTATGGGGCATGAGCCACAGAGCTATTGTTTCAGCCTGTGTTTAGCCATATACTATTGTTTTAGAATATGGTCCCACATTAGGATAAAAGGGGTATGAAATGCAAGACTATTATTTCAGTCTGCATTCCGATAATATACTATTGTTTCAGTATATAATTTCCCTATGTTGGGATCTGAGCCACATAACTATTGTTTCAACCTGTGTTCAGCCATGTACTATTTTTTCAGTGCATGGTTCCCACTTTAGGGTCATGGGGCCTGAAATGCTAAACTATTATTTTAGTTTACATTTCAACTATATACTATTGTTTCAGTATATAATCTCCTGCATCAGGATTTGAGCCACAGAGATATTGTTCAAGCCTGTGTTCAGCCATATACTATTGTTTCAGTATAAGGTTCCCAATTTAGGGTCATGAAGCCTGAGTCATATAGCTATTTTTTCAGCCTGTCTCCAGCCATATACTATTGTTTCAGCATATGCTCCCAATTAAGGTTGTGAGGTCAAAGGTTGATCGAACAAATTTGTATATTCCGAGAGGGCAAAATGGGGGTGCTAACACTTGATTGCTTCCTCCCCAAAACCAGCAATGTTGAAGGTAGTACACAATCCTAGGAATTCATCAATGTGCTTGTATGGGTCTTCCTTACTCAGTCTATAGTATAAGGGAAACATTTGTATAATGAAAGATTTAATCTCATAGTTTCCTTGGACAACAGGGAATTGAATGAAAAAGGGGAAGTTGAATACCCCTGGTGCATTGAATTCTTTCAATGTCCTTGGTTGCTCACCCATTGCAGAAATCTCACATTTAACCACAGGTGTGTGTAGGGACTGGCTAAAACTATCCCCAAAGACAGAAAAAATCATCAATGAATGTCTCTAAAAACTGATCAATCATATCCGAGAAGATGACATACATACACTTTTAGAAAGTTGCAGGAGCATTGCACAATCCAAATGGCATCCTTCTACAAGCAAAGGTGCCAAATGGACATGTGAAAGTTGTCTTCTCTTAGTCTTGTGGATACACAGAAATCTGGTTATACCCAGAGTATCCATCAAGAAAGTAATAAAAAGCTTTGCCTGCCAACTTATCCAAAATTTGGACTATGAAGGGTAAAGGAAAATAGTCTTTTCTTGTTTTTAAATTGAGCCTTCGATAATCAATGCACACCCTCGAACCAGTGATTTTCCTAGTTGGAATTAGTTCACCAGAATATGATTTAACCATAGTGATTCTAGATTTCTTAGGTACCACCTTAGTAGGTGTCACCCATTCAGAATCTAAAATGGGATAGATGACTCATGCATCTAATAATTTAATCACCTCCTTCATCACTACTTCTTGCATGTGGGGGTTTAACTTTCTCTGTATCTCTATAGAGGGTTTAGAACCCTCTTTCAGGTGGATCTTATGCATACAAACAATAGGATTGATTCCTCCAAGATCAGCAATAGTCTAACTTATTGCTCTCTTATGCCTTTTTAACACACACAACAGCTCTTCTTCTTGGTTATCAATGAGGGAAGAAGAAATTATCACAGGAAACTTCTGATATACTCCCAAAAATGTATATTAGAAAGACTTGGGCAACTGTTTTAATTCTACATCAGGTGGACTTATGAGTGAAGCCAACAAAGGTGCCTTAGAAGGTGGTGGAAGAGGCAACACAACTCGTTTTCAAGGAGGATACCTTGTTGCTGGCCCCACTTCAGAATTAAAGACTTTCACCTCTTGAATCATAGGTGTGGGGGCGTTCTCTTCCACAATTTCATTCCAAACATTTTCAAAAACATCACACATGTCATCACAATGCAACAGCTTGGGTAAAGTTTCTTCCACAAGCTCATCCAATACATCAATCATAAAGCAATCCTCACTATCCAAGTGAGGTGGACTTGCTACATTATAGACATTTAATTTCACTTTCATATTGCCAAAGGATACCTCCATTATACCTGATCTACATTGTATACAAGCATTGACACTGGCCCAGAAAGGTCTGCCCAAAATTACAGGAATGGAGGTAGTGCACTTGCTTGGTTCCATGTCCAAAACCAGAAAATCTGCTGGATAGACAAACTTGTCAACCCCAACTAACACATCTTCTATCATTCCCACTGCCCTCCTTTCAAATCTGTCAGCCAGCTGTAATATCACATGTGTGGGCTTTAATTATCCCAATCCTTACTTCTCATAAATTGAATATAGAAGTAGGTCCACACTGGCCCCCAGATCTAACAAGGCTTTTTCAATGGTGTAGTCCCCAATGATGCAAGGCATTGTGGGAACTCCAGGGTCTTGGAAGTTTGTTGGGATTGTAATGGACAACACTTGGTTCACTTTCTCAGCACAAAAGACCTTCTTGGATAGGTGTATCCTAGATTGTCTTTTGTGTGAACACAAATCTTTCAAAAACTTTTCATAGGCTGGCACTTGCTTGATTGCATCAAGTAAAGGCAAATTAATCTTTACTTGTTCAAATGTTTTCATCATTTCCTCAACTTTAACATTTCCCTTATCAAAAGGAGAAGGTGCTTGAAAGTGCATTGGGAAATGACAAATGAGGAATTGATCTCCCAGTTGCTGCCTTAGCAATCTCATCAGTTTTTTCCTTATTTTTGTTTTTATTTTTCTATTGGGGTTCATCAACACCCGCTTTATTTCTCATATGCTACTCCCGTTGCATATCATGATGGGTTGTTCTTTCTTTTCCTGCCCTCCTCTCAGGCTCAACATCAACCTTGTTATCACCCAGCCACCCACTTCTCAAAGTGGTGACAGATTTAACTTCTTTATGTGATGAAGAAGTCTCACCCACCATATACTGCCCTTTTGGGTTGTCCATAGGCTAACTAGGCAGTCTTCTCTCTTCTCTCCTAGTTAAAGTATTAGATAGCTGACCATGGTGGTCCTCTATCTTCTTAATACTTTGACTATAAGAGTTAACTATTTGAGACAAAGAGCTCAAATTTTGTAAAGAAGCCAGAACCTGCCCTTCAAATGTGAGGGATCTAAAGGGTGTTGGGGCTGGTGCACTTTGATGCACAGGTTGTGCCATAGGTTGGGCCATAGCCTGTTGGTATTGGGGCCTTGCGAAGTAATTATGCTGGTAGGGCTGAGAATTTCTAGATGGAATTGGCTGCTATTGTTATTGCTGCTACTAGTTCTGGAAGTTATCTTGCCTCCACCTCAAGTTGGGGTGGTTTCTCCAAGAGTAATCAGCAGCTGGCTGTTATCCAAAAGACTGAGTAGCATTCACATGCTCCGTAATTAGATTTGGAAATTGTGCAGCCGAGGGACATTCTTCAAGGGAGTGAGTGGGAGACTCCCACTGGCATATCAGACATTCCTCTTCCACTTTGGCAGATATTGGAGATTGCATTGCTCCCACGAGCTTATCCAATTTCTGAGTCAAGCAATCTACCTTTCTCTCCAAGTCATTATAACCACTGAGCTCATACATTTTCCCGCTTGTAGAATTCTCTCTCACAAATCTCATTGGAGTCTCAATGTCCCTAGACTGAGTCTCCCTTTGTATAAAATTTTCACTAATTATATCAAACGATTCACAAGCCTCATCAGCTGTCTTATGGAGGTAAGTACCCCCACATGAGACATCCACCATGTCCCTATTCTTAGGATTAATTCTTTGGTAGAAACTTTGAAAAAGTTCTCATTTAGGAATTTGGTGATGGGGACATTATTTTAAGAACTCCTTAAATCTTTCCCATGCTTGGTGAAAGCCTTCAGTTGGGGACTAAGCAAAGGAAATTATGCTCTTCCTCAGCTGACTTATTTTAGACACGAGAAAAATTTTGGCCAGAAATTGACATTGAAGGTCATTCCATGATTGTATATTATTGGTTGGGAGCATAGACAGCCAAGTTGTGGCTCTATCCTTTAGTGAAAAAGAAAAGAGCCTCAGCCTAGGTGCTTCCTCCCCCAAACCAGCAATGTTGAAGGTAGTACACAAGCCTAGGAAATCATCAATGTGCTTGTATGGGTCTCCCTTAGTCAGTCCATCATATTAGGGCAGCATCTATATGATGGAAGATTTAATCTCATAGTTTCCTTGGACAACAAGGAATTGAATGCAAAAGGGGGAGTTGTATACCCCTGGTAGATTGAATTCTTTCAATGTCCTTGGTTGCTCACCCATTGCAGAAATCTTGCAATTAACCACAGGTGTGTGTAGGGATTGGCTAAAACTATCTCCAAAGACAGAAAAATCATTCATGAATATTTCTAAAAACTGATCAATCATATCTAAGAAGATGGCATAGATACACCTTTAGAAAGTTGCAAGAGCATTGCACAATCCAAATGATATCCTTCTATAAGCAAAGGTGCCAAATTGACATGTGAAAGTTGTCTTCTCCGGGTCTTGTGGATACACAGGAATCTAGTTATACCCAAAGTATCCATCAAGAAAGCAATAAAAAGCTTTGCTACCAACTTGTCCAAAATCTAGTCTATGAAGGGCAAAGGAAAATAGTCTTTTCTGATTTTTAAATTGAGCTTTCGATAATCAATGCACACCCTCCAACCAGTGATTTTCTTATCTGGAATTAGCTCAGCAGAAACTGATTTTACCACGGTGATTCCAGAATTTTTAGGTACCACCTGAGCAGGAGCTACCCATTCAGAATCTGAAATAGGATAGATGACTCCAGTATCAAACAATTTAACCATGTCTTTCATCACTACCTCTCTCATGTGGGGGTTTAACTTTCTCTGCATCTCTCCAAAGGGTTTGGAATCCTCTTTCAGATGGATCTTATGCATACAAACAACAGGACTGATTCCTCCAAGATCAGCAATAGTCCAACTTATTGCTCTCTTATGCCTTTTTAACACACACAACAACTCTTCTTCTTGCTCATCGGTGAGGGATGAAGAAATTATCACAGGCAACTTCTAATATGCTCCAAAAAATGCATACTTTAAAGACTTGGGCAGCTGTTTTAATTTTACATCAGGTGGACTTATGAGTGAAGGCAACAAAAGAGCCTTAGAAGGTGGTGGAAGAGGCAACACAACTGGTTTTCGAGGATACCTTGTTGTAGGCCCCACTTCATAATTTAAGGCTTTCACCTCTTGAATCACATGTATGGGGGCCTTCTCTTCCACAATTTCATTCCAAACATTTTTAAAAACATCACACATGTCATCACAATGCAGCAGCTTGGGTAAAGTTTCATCCACAAGCTCATCCAAGACATCAATCATATAGCAATCCTCACTATCCAAGTGCGGCTAACTTGCTGCATTGTAGACATTTAATTTTACTTTCATATTGCCAAAGGATACCTCCATTACACCTGATCTATATTATACACAAGCATTGGCAATGGCGAAGAAAGGTCTATCCAAAATTACAGGAATGGAGGTAGTGCAGTTGCTTGATTCCATGTCAAGAACCAGAAAATCTGTTGGATATACATACTTGTCAACCCAACTAACACATCTTCTATCATTCCCACTAGCCTCCTTTCAAATCTGTCAGCCAGCTATAATACCACATGTGTCGGCTTCAATTCTCTCAATCCTAACTTCTCATAAACTGAATATGAAAGTAGGTCCACACTGGCCCCCAGATCTAACAAGGCTTTTTCAATAGTGTGATCCCCAATGATGCAAGAGATTGTGGGAACTCCAGGTCTTAAAGCTTTGTAGGAGTTGCAATAAACATCACTTGGTTTACTTTCTCTGCACAAAAGACCTTCTTAGATAGGTGTATCCTAGATTGTCTTTTGTGTGTGCACAAATCTTTCAAAAACTTTACATAGGCTGGTACTTGCTTGATTGCATCAAGTAAAGGCAAATTAATCTTTAATTAATTAAACTTTTCCATCATTTTCTCAACTTTTTCATTCCCCTTATCAAAAGGAGAAGGTATTTCAAGTGCATTGGGAAATGACAAATGAGGGATTGATTTCCATTTGCTGCCTTAGCAATTTCATCTGTTTTTTCCTTATTTTTGTTTTCATTTTTCTGCTGGGGTTCATCAACTGCCCCTTAATTTCTCATATGCTACTCCTGTTGCATATCATGATGGGTTGTTCTTTCTTTTTCTGCCCTCCTCTCAGGCTCAACACCAACCTTGTTATCAAGTAGCCTCCCACTTCTCAAAGTGGTGATAGATTTAGCTTCTTCATGTGATGAAAAAGTCTCACCCACCATATACTATCCTTTTGAGTTTTTTATAGCTTGACTAGGTAGTCTTCCCTCTTCTCTCCTAGTCAAAGCATTAGATACCTGACCAAGGTTGTCCTCTATCTTCTTAATACTTTGGCTATGGGAGTTAACTGTTTGAGATAAAGAGCCCAAATTCTGCAATGAAGCCAGAACCTGTTCTTCAAATGTGAGGGATCTAGAGGTGCTGGGGCTGGTGTACTTTGATGCACAGGTTGTGCCTTAGGTTGGGCCTAGGCTACTGGTATTGGGGCCTTAGGAAGTAATTCTGCTGGTAGGGCTGAGCATATCTATATGGCATTGGCCGTTGTTGTTGTTGCGACTGCTGGTTCTGGAAGTTATCTTGCCTACACCTCAAATATGGGTGGTTTCCCCAAGAGTAACTACCAGCTGGCTGTTTTCCAAAGGATTGAGTAGCATTCACATGCTCCACAATTAGATCTGAAAATTATGCAGCAGAGGGGCATTCTTTAAGGGAGTGAGTGGGAGACTGGCATATCAGACATGCCTCTTCCACTTTGGCAGCCATTGGAGATTGCATTGCTCCCATGAGCATATTAAATTTCTGAGTCAAGCAATCTACCTTTCTCTCCAAATCCTTATAACCACTGACATCATACATTTTTCCTCTTATAGTGTTCACTCTCACCAATCTAACAGGAGTCTCAATGTCCCTAGACTGAGTCTCCCTTTGTATGGAATTTTCATTAATTATATCAAACGATTCACAAGCCTCGTCAGCTGTCTTGTGGAGCTAAGTACCCCCACACGAGGCATCCACCATGTCTCAGCTCTTAAGATCAATTCCTTGATAGAAAGTATGAATAAGTTGCCATTCAGGAATTTGGTGATGGGGACATTTTTTCAAGAGATCCTTAAATTTTTCCCATGCTTGGTGAAAGTCTTTAGTTGGGGACTGAGCAAAGGAAATTATGATCTTCCTTAGCTGACTTGTTTTGGACATGGAAAAAAAATTGGCCAGAAATTGACATTGAAGGTCATTCCATGACTGTATACTATTAGTTGGGAGCATAAACAGCCAAGTTTTGGCTCTGTCCTTTAGTGAAAAAGGAAAGAGCCTCAACCTAGTTTCTTCCTCCCCCAAACCAGTAATATTAAAGGAAGTATACAAGCCTAGGAATTCATCATTGTTCTTGTATGGGTCTTCCTTACTCAATCCATGATATGAGGGTAGCATATGTATGATGGAAGATTTAATCTCATAGTTTTCTTGGACAGTAGGGAATTGAAAGCAGAAGGGGGAGTTGTATATCCCTGGTGCATTGAATTCTTTCAATCTCCTTGGTTGCTCACCCATTGCAGAAATCTCACAATTAACCACAGGTGTGTGTAGAGACTAGCTAAAACTGTCCCCAAAGACAAAAAACTCATCCATAAATATCTCTACAAACTGATCATTCATATTCGAGAAGATGGCATACATACACCTTTGAAAAGTTACAGGGGCATTGTACAATCCAAATGGCATCCTTCTATAAGAAAATGTGTCAAATGGACATGTGAAAGTTGTCTTCTGCTTGTCTTGTGGATACACAAGAATCTGGTTATACCTAGAGTATCCATCAAGAAAGCAATAAAAAGCTTTGCTGCCAACTTGTCCAAAATCTGGTCTATGAAGGGCAAAGGAAAATGGTCTTTTCTGATTTTTAAATTGAGCTTTCGATAATCAATGCACACCCTCCAACCAGTCATTTCCCTAGTTGGAATTAACTCACCAGAATCTGATTTAACCACAGTGATGTCAGATTTCTTAGGTACCACCTAAGTAGGTGCCACCCATTCAGAATCTGAAATAGGATAGATAGCTCCAGCATCTAACAATTTAACCACCTCCTTCACAACTACTTCTTACATGTAGGGGTTTAACTTTCTCTGCATCTCTCTAGAGGATTTGGAACCCTCTTCTAAGTGGATCTTATGCATACAAATAGCAGGACTGATTCCTTCATGATCAGCAATAGTCCAACTTATTAGTCTCTTATGCCTTTTTAACACACACAACAGCTCTTCTTCTTTCTCATCAGTGAGGGAAGAAGAAATTATCACAGGGAACTTCTGATATGCTCCCAAAAATGCATATTTGAAAGACTTGGGCAGCTGTTTTAATTCCACATTATGTGGACTTATGAGTGAAGGCAACAAAGGTGCCTTAGAAGGTGGTGGAAGAGGCAACACAGCTGGTTTTCAAGGAGGATACCTATAGACACCCCCATTTTGCCCTCTCAGAATATACATTTTGTTCGGTCAACCTTTGACCTCATAACCCTGATATGGGACCATCTGCTGAAACAATAGTATGTGGCTGGACACAGGCTGAAATAATAGTTCTGTGGCTTTGGCTCCATACTCCTGACGTGGGAACCATGCACTGAAATAATAGTACATGGCTGAAACAATAACTCTTTGGCTCAGATTCTAATGTAGAGAGACTATATACTAAAATAATAGTATATAGTTGGAATGCAGACTGAAACAATAATCTTGCATTTCAGACTAGAGACCAGACCCGAACAACCCCAAATTAAGCGCCTAAAACCCTACGCGTAATTCGGTTGCACGCCAAACCACAAACATGCAATCAGTCATTTCTCATACCAGACTTCCTTTCCCATACCATCTTGAGACTCGATCACGCGCTTGAAATCAGACGCGCAATCGGATTGCATGCCAGATCACTAGCGCCCAATTGGCCTATGCCCGACCTAGCCTCACAGTCCTTGACCCCTAAGTTTTCTTGATTGAACGCTTCTGAATAGACGCTTAATTGGATTACGCACCTCAAAATGAGCGCGCAATTAGCCCTAATACTATTAGGACTAGGAAACTCGCTGAGCAAGTCAGCCGGTCGCTCACTGAGTCGGTGACCGACTCAAAGCGATTATGCATCGATAAACCAGTGCGTAATTCAGTTAAACGCTTGAAAAATGGCGCGTAATTGAAGAAAAACCTATAAAAGATTTTTTTCTTAATTCGCCCGAGTAATTGAAGAGAGAACGGACTTTTTTAGGATTCCAAAACCAGAGAACTCCAAGGACAAACCCATAGAGCAACCTAGTCATGATTTCGAGATTCAAGCTTCTAATCTTAGAGATTTCTCTTCGCAGCCCTGGTCCCAGGTAAAAATCTCAATTTCAGACTTAAGATGTTTTTGTCATAGCTTTGATTATTAGTTTTAGTCATAGATTTTAATTTTCAATCCGAGACCGTAGCACCCTTTTTAGAATGCAAATATTTTATATCCGGTTCTAATTCTCCGAATTCGAAACCAGTCCTTAATCCGACGGTCTAATTTATTGACCCTAGGCTTTAATTCCGTTCTAAAATCTTAATCTCCAGTCCTATCATTTATTTCTGGTTCTAATCCTTCGATTCTAGAAACAGTCCTTAATCATACGGCCTGATTTTCTGATTTCGGACTCGAATTCAGACCTAAAAATTTAATTTTAATTTTAAATTCCTCGATTTAATACTTCTAAAAATCTTAAACATTAATTCTAGTTTTTACAATTCTAATTCATAATTCAATTCATAATTATTATTCCGAAATCGACTCTGAAAAATCTAAAATACAATTTTACAATCTAAAATCCAATTTATCTTCAATCTCAGCCATCCGATTTGCCCAAGGGAGCTTACAAAGGGTACTCGGGAACGAGGCCAATCCTCCTTAGCATAGCGGGCCCAAACCCCTTTTTTTTTGGAATGCTAGAATCAATTAATTGTTTTTTCTTATTTTTTTAGTATAATTAATTAGTAGATTTATTTTATTTCAGCATAATTAATTAGTTAAGTTAATTAGATTTTAGTGTGATCGATTAATTTCTATAAACTAGAATTTAATTGGTTAGTTTCCCGCTTTAATTAGAATTTAACATGATTAATTCGTTGCTTTGATTAGATTTTTAGTATAGTTAATTCATTGCTTTAATTAGAATTTTAATAAATTTGGTTTATTTATTTTAATTAGATTTTTAATAAACTCAGTTTATTTATTTTAATTAGATTTTAATAAAATTAATTCATTTGCTTAAGTTAGAGTTTTAGTAGAATAAGTTCTCTATTTCAATTAGAATTCTAGTAAGACTGTCATACTTGATTTAATTAGAATTCCAATACAACTAGTATACTTGCTCTGCTTAGAATTTTAGTACAATCAGCATACTTAAATTAATTAAAGTTTCACCAGAACTACTATATGCCTGCACTCTTAGTACAATTAGGAGACCTGATCATAATTAGACTTCTAATGGGACTAGGAGACCAAAATTAATCGGACTTTTAGTAGTATTAGGACACTTAATTAATTAAACTTCCAATAAAGATAAGAATAGTAAAAATTAATTAGACTCCTGATAGAATTAGAATATTAAATTAAATTAACTACCATAGATCACCACATAGCCAAACTCACAATCGAATCAGGGAAGTCTAAACTGACCAGAATTATAACTATGAAGGGAAATAAAAAGGAAAATTAAACTATCTAAATTAAGAAAAAGACATAGCTGTTGGCATTCGCAGGCGGACAATTCAGTATAGAAGTAACACATACCCGCTTTTAAGTGTGATCATTGACGTATTGCTGTATCGATAAATATCTACAGTTGGTGATCACAACAAACTAGGAACCTTCCTAGGAAGCCCCTTTTTTATTTATTTTACCTCCACTATTCCAAACGTCGCATCACTAGAGTCCACTTGGACAGAATTGGAGCTACTGATTCAACGGGGACCGAGAGGAACCCAGAAAAAGTGCGCACCAACAGACTGGCGATCGCGATAGGACACTTTTGCAAACTCTTTTTTTAGATAGTTTTCATCTTATCTCCCTATTTTTTCTTTCCATCATGTCATCTAGATTCCCTTTTATATATATATGAGTCTTCGTCAAAGACTCGAGATGTTTGGTATACGAAGAGTGAGTTTAGGAGACCCACCATTGTGGAGATATCATGAAAACCCCATGTACAAAGAAGAACCACTACACAGTTCCAGCCCACGACAACTTGAGATTAATATGGCTGGTGAACAAGAGAACCCCTTCTCTACCCCACACACCGGGAACAATCATAATGAGAGAGATGGTGGCATCGGACAAAACCTTACTGCCCAACAAATCGTAGAACTCAGTATCCAAAAAATACAAAGAGGAGATGACGACTCTGAAGAATTGCTTCGAGGGTTGGCCACCGCATACGAAACCATTAGGTCACAAAAATTTTTAGAAGAACAAGAGCGACAAGAGAGGCCACCGCCTACCCCGAGCACAGTTTCAGCCCGTGCCACTCTTGAGACAACCTGCCCACACATTCTTCAATGATGACTCTTTAGACAAGGTTTGCTCACGAGTCGCTACAAAAGACAGCACCATTAAAATTGAAGATCTCCCTAAAATGCTCGACGACGAGTACATGGCCAAGAGAGAGCGCCATGGTCACTCATTCGGATTCGACAAATTTTGCTGGGACGTCGAGTTTAATTTACCAATAGGATTTAAGCCACCAAAATTTGCCAAATATAATGGCACGGGAAATCCGAATCATCACTTAGCACTCTTTTGTAATGATTGTCGACCCATATGTGACAATCAAGGACTTCTCATCCACTATTTCCAATGCTCATTAGAAGGAGAAGCTTTAGATTGGTTTACGGGACTCCCGCTTTATAAGATAGAGACCTTCGATGAATTAGTTGGTCAATTCCTAGACCAATACAAATACTTGATCCAAGAGATAGTTAGTCTCAGCGATCTAATGGCAGCCAAGCAAGAACCTGATGAAGAATTTATCGACTTCATCGTCAGATGGAAAAAACTTGCTACTAGGACCGACACCTCAATGAAAGAGAAGGACTTGGTGGACATTATTATTGATAACACTAGGGAACCGTTAAAGAGTGCGCTTGTCATAAGTGTTGCCCGCACTTCACTGCACTGCACTCCCGGGCATCCCGACTAGTGCGATATCCGTAGTCACATCAAAAGTAGGTTCTTCCAATGAGTCTAAACCAAAAAATAATAAGAAAGCCTTAGGAACCGAACAGGTCAATGCCGTTATTAATCAAGGGCAAAACTCTGGGAACGGAAATTTTCACCCACGAAACTTCGAGCAAAACCTAAATTAGCAACAATACACGAACTAGAACCAAGGCGCTAATCAACAAAGATACACAAACCAAAACCAAAGCCAGAACCAGAATCAAGGCCAATACCAAAACAGAAACCAATACCCTAACACCTATCAGAACCAAAATGCGACACAGAACCGACCAACCCATGCGCTGAATTATAATAACGTTCCCCCACCACAGAACTTTAACCTAGCCAGAGGCCCCTACCAACTGAGGTGAGAACACTATCCCCCTTTACCGGATACAATTCCCAACATCTTTTGTCTCCTTAACACTCAAAATCTCCTCCGATTCTTGCAGGAAAGATCTCGCCCATGGCTGACAAATCTTGACTATAGTAAATACTATGCCTTCCATCGATACGCGGGACACAACATAAAAGACTGTTGGGTCCTTTGGGACATAATTAATGACATGAATGACCGAAGTTAGATTGATTGGGAAGCGCTTAGGAATCCTAACCCTAATAATAACCAACCTCAATAAAATTTAGGGATTGTTAACAACCCCATGCCCAGCCATAACCAAGCAACACCGACCCAGGTCACGACCGTAGATCTCTCCGGTCAACCCTCCTTCTAGCCTTCCACCTTAATCACATGCATTCAACCCTCTGCTACTTCCAACACACCGGCGAGAGCTCCTTCACCCCCAGCATCCCTCGGCCCTGATCACTCGCATCGCCCCACCAAATCCACCTCCACATCTAAAATTCACTCAGATACGAGCCCATTTATTTAGGGCTAGGAGACCATTCCTCTGTAGTCACCCACCGGAGCCTTCAACCCCTCCAAATCCTGAATCAACGGCATTACCGCTCCCTTTATCTGAATCTGAACCCGAGTATGGAGATCACGCTCTCCAAACTGCAGCATAAATTACTGCATGGGTAGAAAGTGTCACTCGAAAAACTCTAATCCAAGACGACGAAATAACCATTGAGTGTTCACTGAATCTAGAAGAAAGTGGGCCAGAAGAACATCCTGACCCGTGCTAGATGCTGGTCTCCACTTTCCTAGAAGAGGAGGATTATACGCAGTACCTCCCACCTTAGAGCGGCACCATTCAGGTATGCATTCAACCTCGAATTTCCCCCATCTCACAAATACATCCACATCAAGTTGCACCGATTTTAGTCAACAACCGACTTGCCCAATTCTTAAATCAAGAACCAATTACTCACCTCCGCCTTTCCCTCGAAATAAGGATTTCACGAACGCACAACCACCAGAGGGGAATGTGAGAGAAAGAGAGGTTAACTTGCCTCCCCCACCTCACATCATCCCTCCACTGATTCCTACACCTCAACCATTCGAACCACCAGCACCTAAGGCCCATCGGCCAGGCAAAAAAACTGCGCTCGAGCCAATGCAAGAATAGACCTTCTGCGGCATCTCTAGAAGATTCTAGCCCAGATATCCATACTAGAACTCATCAAGAAATCGCCTGACCATCACTGGCTGTTGATAAAGACACTTGAAGACACGCAAGTGGATGAGGATACGACCCTAGATGAGCTTCATCAAATCACTTCAGTCATGGCGCAACCTCCTGCGCTCACTTTTACAGACGTAGACATGCCCAAAGAGTCACTCCACGGGAGTGCGGTCCCCATATACCTTACGGTCATAATTAGAGGATTCTCCATACCACACGCACTCGTTGACATGAGAGCAGGACTTAACATCTGCCCTCTCACCATGTTAAAGACACTCGAATACACTGAGCAGGATGTCAGGTCCTCCGCACTATCACTCATAGATTATGATGGCTCACGTCGCTTTGTCAAAGGAACTATCAAGCTACAAATTCACCTCGAACCTGTAACGAAAGACGTTACCTTCTATGTTTCTGATTCTGCTAGCACGTACAATCTCATTTTATGAAGAAAATGGTTTGAGTCAATGAAGGCCTTCGCATCCACATACCATCAATGCGTCAAATTCTCATACGAGGACTCCATCGTCCGTATATACGCTAATGCACCCCTCTGGGAGATGGATACTGATTATGCGGTGAGCATACTAACTGCTCACAATTATGTGATGAACACAGGTCATATTCAAAAGACTCGAATCCCTGATGAGATAACCGTTGCGTAAGTCTATCCCCCTACCCCACCTAATTCTCCCTCAATGCATCAACAAAAATCAATGAGAAGAGAGGTTGGCCTAGACCTCGCCAAACTCTATGCTATTAACCCTATCGTGACAAAAGGGTGGGACCTTATGTACCAATTTGGATACATTCCTCACACTGGACTCGATAAAAATAAGCAAGGTCGTGTAGGACCCATTGTCCCAACGCAAATATGTAAAACACATAGGGTTAGGTTACCAATCAGATGGCCCGCAAGTCGACTTATCCCCTACCTCACCAAAATGGTCCCTATATGACCACTTCACCTATGGGACCACTGAGAAAGCAGATGTGCCAAAGCATAAGGAAGTGCCCTTCACTAGATCCCAAGAAGTAGAAATTGAGCGAATGACTAAAGCATTCAATGATTTAACCAATTTAAATGATGATATTGATAAACCGCTCGAAGGAGTCAAGCCCATGTTCAACACTGAGGAACTTATAGAAATAAGGAGAGGAGAACCCTCAGGACTTTACCCACGAGTAGAAGACTGGGAATCTGCTGACAACGAAGATTTTCACATACCAGCCTTGTAAGATGGAGAAGAGCACTTACGCTCAACATTTGAAAAAGATGATACTCCATAAGAAAATACTAACTCGTATAGCATCCACCTCGGCCTTGGCCTTGAGGGATGGGAATGCCCTTGGGACTTGTAGACACCCAAATTTGGCCCAAGGCCCGATCAGTCTATACTCCGAGATAAATGCACCCCTGTGCTTCCGATGGCACCCCTGAACCCTTGGAAATCCATCTAGACCTTTAGGAATTCCATAGAACCCATTAGAACTATTCCCCCAATCCTTAGAGATCACCCCTAAACCCCAAGATCCCTTCCAAGACTCAACTTAAACCCTTCTGAGCATTTGATGGGAGGAGAGCTACAATTTTTTATACAAACTACTGTTAAGGATGAGCCACATACCGTTGGAAAGAGGACTTCTCCAGCTTTCAAATGAGCCAAAGATCACCCAATTGGGAGTTATGGTTCAAAAGTTAGGGCCGATTGAAGTTTCACATAAAATAACAACTTTTGCTCAAGCGTATGTATTACGCCCAGCCAATTTGGCCCCAGTTTGGTCAGGTGTATGTATTATATATGCCTGGCATTTTTGAGCCAAATTTGGCTGGGCGCATATAATACATACGCCCAGCATAGGTGGGATTCCCCCTGGTTTTCTGGAATTTCACTGTGCATAAACTGGGCGTATGTAATATATACGCCCAGCTTAGCTACAGTATCTATCATTAAATGCTCGAATTTCCTCCATCTGGTTTGACCCTTTGACCATCCCCTTGGTTGAGGTGGGTGTCTTGAGGTTGGTTGTACCCCCTTTGAACTTATTGGCAACCCTTAAGTCACCCATGGCCTCACCCCATCATCCGCCATTGAAACCAATTTCCCAAACCTCTAGGACCTTAAAAACATACAAAACCTTAGATAGAGGATTACCTAATTGCTAAACCAATTAGCTCTTAAGTAACCCTCTAACCCACCTCTTCTTTATAAATAGAGAGGCCCCCCTCTTCCCAAAAGGGTTGAAAAAATCAATGTTGAAAAGATTAGGGTGAAAGCTTGAGTTAGGAGAGAGAGAGCCCTAGTGAGAGAAAGTTTTGTTCTTATTTCTTCAACCCGAATTCCAGCATGCATAGATCATCCTCTTCAACCATTAGATCACCTCTTTTAGTTAAAGCTTAGTCCCTAGCTTCATCCCCACACTACCTATCTACCGAATCCTAGCATTAAAGCCTATTCCTCTACCGTTTAAGCCATTTAAAGCCATCGGAAGCAAGCCGAAGCGAAGGTCTCCCACGGTGAAACAAGGGCCCGTGAGCTCCATCTCACCCCTCTCTTCCTCTACCTTCTTGGTGTTTCCTCCGTCCAAGGATTCAAGCCGTTACGCCGCCGAAATTTTGGTTTAGCTCAAAGCTTGATAGGACCGTATTGCCTTCGGGCAAGGGGAAGCTCCGCCAATTTATTTTTATTTTATGGCCATTGATAGAGACCGCTATATGCGGGTTGATCGGGTGCCTAAACCCTTCCCGATCGATAACCGAAGCCCCTACCCTAGAGCCTTTGGCAAAGACCGGTAAATCAGAGTCATATTTAGCACTTCGGTGCTCAAAATATTGATTTAAAGGTTTCCCGGGTCACCAAAAGCTCCGGGTGGCGACTCTACATTTTATTCCATCGCGAGTGCATCGCCGCGACAGGTCTGAGAGGATCCATGCTCGCATAGATGGCGACTCTGCTGGGGACATCACCCTAGCGCTTCCCCACTTGTTGGCCTTTCTTTATTAATTTTTTTTTATTTTACTAACCATGGCTGTTTTTCTGTTCTAATTTTCTGCTATTTTCTTTATTTTCTGTTGTTTTTACTAACATACTCACCCCTACGATTCAGTCCTTTAAGTGCTTTAGCCGATTGGCGGGCCTACTTGCGCCTTTAAATTTCAGTTTTTTACGATTTTTTTATTTAAGCCGCCTTAGCCGTTTGGCGGGCCTGCTCGCATCTACTTTTCATGTCATTTAAATTTCAATCATTTACGAGCCTTAGCCGTTTGGCGGGCCTACGTGCGCTCTTTATTTCAGTCATCATATCTCACCATTGAACCCCGACCCGTTGAGGCGGCACGGGCTTGTCATCCCCGACCCGATTTTGGACTTAAATTCACTCCCCTTTAAAAATCTATAATTAAAAGTGAACCAATAGTGTGGGGACATAATCAAATCTATTTTGGCATATTTTGGATAGTTTTTTAGGGGGTTTAGGCGCAGATATAATTTACCCGGTTCCCAGTAAGGCGGCAGCCCTAGTGGTGATGATCCTGAAAAGAACCACCCTTCTTCAGACTCGAGAGGCGCTATGCGGAGGTATATCGGTTGGGTTGCCAATTCAAATCAAGCCGTAAAACCCGCAATGGTGAGAGCATAGACAACCCGATTTCAGCCGTGTATCCCTAGGAAGCGGAAAGAAGGGACCCGATAACATACACAATAGTCCCCGGGAGCATCCCTCCCAGAAAACCAGTCCAAAAGACCCATCTCGGGCTTGTTGTATACTGTCAAAACAAGCTGACAGAACTATCTCTGCCAGGCGTATATAATATATATGCCCAGCCAAAAATCCCCAGAAATACTCAGGCGTATATAATATATACGCCCAGCCAAAATCCCCAGATTTAAGCCAGGCGTATATAATATATACGCCCAGCCAAATCTGCTACGTTTTGGTCAGGCGTATATAATACATACGCCCAGTATATACTCGGTTCAGGCAACCCGATCTGAGGCCCAATCCACCACCCAAGTTCCCCGATTAGCGATATTAGTGCCCACAGTAGCCTCCCGCATTCCGTAACACTCAATATGCCCTCGCCCAATCAAAAGAAGGCGACTTCTCATTGATTTGCTCGAAGGGATCGGGTCGTTTGCATGGATTCCCTCACCTTCAATAGAACGAAAGGGTTCCCTTTCGCTTCTTCCGAAGTGTGTTGGATCCCGCCGTGGAACCTACTAAAGGTGCATATATCACCCAAGACGGGAACTTTTTTAGGGCACCAGATCATCATTCATTTAAATAGGGGAGATAATTTTCATTTGAAAAATCTAAAAAAATAAATATATAGAAAAATCAAAATCAGATATACGCCAAGACTTTCTTTAAGTCACTATGGCGACCTCAAACCCTACCCGTAGAGGAAGAACTAGGAGAGTATTCGGCCCTTACCCAAGGCACCGGTACAACACTCATCAACAGATCATGTCGAGCGCCAATACATCCCCGCCATCATCCCCATCCCATTCCCATATAGGAGAAGACCCGATCTCCAACACCTTCACCCAAACCCGGTTCGATGTCACTGGTCCATTTGGGGCACCCGTGTTCGCATCCACCCATCCCCCGCCCTTACATTTTCCCAACATACCCCCATCTCATCCTCTACTAAAACACCTCATTTCCCAATCGACCCATACATCCTCATCTCCCATCCATACACCCTTACTGCACCCCCCTACTCCCAAAGACCCCATCGGGAACCTCATCCCCCGCCTACCTCCCACACTCCGTCCACCTCATCATCCATGCCTCCTATATCCCATATCCCACTCACCTCATCTCACATACCCTCCACATCACACGGTCCATCCACATCCCAACAGACCCCCCTGTTTACCCAGGTCATGCCCAACTTTGCCCAAGGTGTGACCAGCAACCCACCATCTTCCTTAGCCATACATCCACACCGTCCAAGCACAACCATCCATACCCCCATACTCAGGTCATGCCCAATTTCATCCAACCCCCTCTGTCCTTGAATGGGCCATCACTCTCCAATCTCACACCGGAATCCATGCCCTCAATGGAGGACATGAGAAGGATGTATGCCCTCTGGGCTACCTCTCGGAGTCCAACATTCCAAACCCCACATCTAGGTTTCCAAAACCTCCATACCCCATTCCCCCATGACCATGCCCAACCACCCATCATTCATACCATCCAAGATCCCCGTGCTCAAGCCCAAAGCCTCATCTCAGGACCAAAACCACATGAATCCCTGGGCCCAAGCCCAGGCCAAAAATCCTCAAGGCCCATGGGCCCAAGCCTAAACCCATCCAACCCAGTCCCAGGCCTAAAATCCTCAAGGCCCATGGGCCCAAGCCCAAACCCATCAGACCCAAGCCCAGGCCTAAAATCCTCAAGGCCCATGGGCCCAAGCCCAAACCCATCTAATCTAGGCCCAGGCCTAAAATCCTCAAGGCCCATGGGACCAAGCCCAAACCTATCAGACCCATACCCAAAATCTCAAGACCCATGGGCCTAAGCCCAAACCAATCAGACTCAGGCTCAGGCCCCAAATCCTCAAGGCTCGTGGCCCCAGGCCCAACTCCATCAGACTCTGGCCCAGGCCCAAGCCCATCAGATCCAAGCCCATTTCCAAACCCCCTAGGGCCCTTGGACCCAAACCTATCAAACCCAAGCCCAAGGCCCATCACCCCGCACCAAATACCAACAGGGCCCATTAGCCCAAAATCATACCAACCCCCACACCCAGGCCCAAGGCCCATCAACCCAAGCTTTCCAAAACCTTCAAGCCCAAACCCAAGGCCCATCCACCCACACTCATCAAGGCCTGTTCACAAACCCCTTACCCCTTCACCAATACCCATCATTCACCTACACCCCTTATGCCCCCATCCCGCCTCCAACGGAAAATTCGATCCACCCTATGCCTCAAAACCATGCCTACAGCATCCCGCCACATCAACTGCACCCCCATCACCCCCAGAATATACACCCAGCTCAGCACATCATTCATCCACTAACCACTCATCCATTCACTCCCTCCCATCCCCTACAAGCCTTGTGGCCCCACTAGGTCATCCAACCCATCACCCCCCAGGTCCAAATAGCAGACCTCGCCCCACACCAGTATAATGACCAATAGTATGAGGAGGATGAGATCCACAACAGTGGAGGAGCTACAAGCTTCGGCCCTCCAACGCCCGTCATCATCACACCTAGGGCCGAGCCAAATCCGGGGGAAGCAGCCCCAGCTACAGCCTCAAGAGAATTGGAGTAGCTGAAAGAACAGATAGACAGAATACAGAAGCAGCTGACGAAGATGGGAGGGCTAGAACTGCATTCAACAGACTTTTCATACTTGTGTCTGTTCTCAGATGTCCCCCTACCACAGAAATTCAAGATGTCGTTATTCGATAAGTATAATGGCACTGGTAACCCCATCGCCCACTTAAAATCTTACTGTGTGGATATGTGTCAGTACGGCGGAGATGAACGACTCCTCATCAAAGTGTTCCAAAAGAGTCTGACGGGCCCAACACTGAGATGGTTCACATCCCTGGAACCATCCATGAAAAAAACTTGGAAAGATCTGACACACTTATTCTAAGAACAGTATGTTTATAACATGGACATAGAGCCAAGGAAGTCAGATCTGGCCTGTTTGAAGCAAAGGCATGATGAAACTTTCAGTGCCCAATTAGGAAGGTGGAGGGCATTGGCTGCCTAGGTGACCCACCGGATTCCGGATGATGAGTAGATTGAATTAATAACCAAGGGAGCGCTCCCAGTCATCGCAAAATTTTTTGTATATCAGCAGCAATCCAGTTTTGCTGATTTAGTCCGAAATGCCAACCGTTGTGAAGACGCCGTTAGAGAGGGCAGGTTGGGAAAGAGCATGGCCAACGGGGCCTCTGGGGTTTGAAAAGCTACCGAACCAAGGATTGAAGGAAGGCCAGGGGCAGAGGTGCAGAACATCGTTTATCCCCAGGCCAATACCACCCCAATACAGCTCCAGGCCGCACACCCACCTTGGCCCGTTTTGAATAAGTGCCAAGGCCGAATAACGGACCGAGGGACCCGTTCACCCAATAACAGATGAAAGCACGATTCGAACGGGTCTTCACGCCGTTAGGGTAATCGTTGAGTGTCTTGTTGCCAGTATTTCTACAAAAGGGTCTGGTTAATTTACTCCAGCCTCGCCCACCACCCAATCCAATACCAAGAAACTATGATCCGAACCTGCATTGTAACTTCCACCAGGGACCAGGTCACCCTACAGATCGGTGCTTCCCACTAAAGCACGCAATCTAAGATTTAATAGAGGCGGGAGAAGTTGTTCCCCTGCCGCTTCCTTAAGGGCAGAACTAGAACATCCATCAAGCCCCTTTACCACCACATCCTGGAGGCCCCAGGCCTAACATCCATTGGGTAGAAGAGGAAGAGTTCGACCCCTCGGATTACATCAGTAGTCAAGAGGAGTTTTCATTTCCCAAACTGAACGAGGGGGAACCAATTGTAGGGGTAATCGATACCAGATTTAAAGTGATTACTTCCCCACCCCAAGATACCAAGAAGAGCCCCTAAATTTAGCGATTTTTCCACCTCCGCCTCGCTTATCAAGTCCAAACCCCAACTCAGCAATCATACACATCCGCCCCACTCCCAATTTATCCCACAGTACACACCGCCTCCTAATCACCCCATCCCACACACTATCCCACCGTCAGCCACCCCATATACCTCTCCGTCACACCCAAATCACCCCACGCCATACATAACTCCACCATCCCCATACTACCCTGCCCCATACACACCCCCAAATCCCACTACCCAGCATACTACCCCGCCATCTCCAAATCACCTAGCCCAATCACCTAACCCCCTATTGGAGTCAGCCTGGTTGGGCCCAAGAATCCAACATACCCAGCCCAATCCGCCCCAGAATCACCATGCACTCCCTTCCTCATCCTGAAACCCGTCTATGACCCGCATCAAGTGTTACGAGCAGACGGACATGAATGCTGGTCACAACCAAGAAGAGACAGTCGAATTTATCACTCGATCGGGCAGGATTTCTACACAGCCAGAAGCATCGGGGGCCATAAGAGGAGAAGAGAAGAAGAAAGAACAGGCCGCAGGGAATCCCTTTGAAAAAATGGTCAGAGAGCATGTGTTCGAGACACAGCTCAAGAGGACACCCGCACATATTACTGTCTGGGATTTGTTGATCACGTCCCCGCTCTACTTTCAAGCCTTAATGGGAGCGCTCAAAGACGCACATGTTTCCACTCACGTGACCCCAGACGAGGTGGGAGAAATAATTGGGCAAGTATTGGCCCCAAATGCCATCTCATTCACTGATGCGGATCTACTGCTCGAGGGGAACAATCACTCTAAACCCCTGAATATAACAGTGGAAGTAGGGAACTTGGTGGTGCCGTTAGTCTTGATAGACAACGGGTCGGCATTAAATGTATGCCCTCTAAGGACGACAATCAAAATCGATGCGAACCCCAACACCTTTCGGCCATCAATAACAAGCGCCAGAGGATTCGACAACACCCGAAGAGAGATTATAAGAGAAGTGAACCTCGACCTGATCATCGAGCCATAAACCTTCACTATCCCCTTCCAGGTAATGGACATCAAGTCTACATTTAATTTATTATTGGGCCGACCGTGGCTGCATGAGATCAGAGTAATACCATCAATTCTACACCAAAAACTCTGATTCATCTCAGGCAAAAGAATCATCACCATCATGGGTGAGAGCAGAGAGGACAGGGAGTGGAGCGCTCTGCATATTGAGAATCCAAAAGTGCTTAACATGCCACAAACAGCAGAGGACACTGATCTCCATCGATTTGAGTATGACTTCTCAGCCGTTACCCTCGAGCCGACTGAGAAAACCCCTGCCAAAACTAGAGGAGGAACGAAGGCAGCCGTGTTCATGCTCCACAAATGGGGCCACCAAAAAGGGAAAGGACTAGGTCCGCGCCTTCAAGGAAGAAGAGACCCCGTCAGGGCCAAGGGGCAGCAAACTAGATTTGGCCTAGGCTACAAGCCCGATGAAGAAGAAGTCAGAGAGGCCAAAGAGAAGATAAGACCCGCGACAGCCGCCAGGGCCAGAGGAATCAACCTGGAAGAAGAAACTCCTGCCCGACCCCACATCCGTCAAACCTTTGTGAGTGTCGGGGTAGTAAAGATTGATCTGAATGGGGAGACAAGGGTGACCCCACAGAAGCTTGCTTCCGCCCACCCCACTAACCCTTACATCATCCCCCTAGACCTTGAGGTGGACTTGGCAGCCCTCTCCTTGTTTGAGGAGGAAATCCCCGGGCCCACCCATCACTCTAGCATTAGCCACTCCGGGCCCACCCTAACCTTCAAAGACAGGGTCCCAGAAGATCCCTCCATAAACATGCTGAGGGAAGAACTGCAAGAGCCTGTCGATGCCATATCCAACCAAAAGGGTAAAGGCCAAGCCTTGAAGGTAAGTAACTGGGCATCTTTGCCCCAACTCCTGGGAGTAGCCAAATGCTGTGAATACGGCACTGGCTCTCCAAAAAAAAACAACCTGTAAGAAGTAAGGTTAGCCTCTGGGACACTCTGCCCTGTATATATAGAGGTCCACCTCGCCAGGGGCTGACATCCAAAAAAATGCAAAAAACCATAAAAATAGAAAAAATACCAATTCTAAAAACATTGTCCTTTAAAATTTCCAATAAAATTAAAAATGATGTCGTGATACCCGTCCCACGCGAAGCTGACCCCTTCCCTGTAGAAATACGAGAAGAGGTAGGAGTCACGAGTCTGGATGAGGAAAGTCAAATCGATGAGCACCCCAATGAGCTCCTCAAACAATTTGCCGATTTTGAGCATGGCCCTACCCCGATCGTCGAAGAGACAGAGGACGTTAATTTGGGCACCGAAGAGGTCCCTAGAATCACCAAAATCGGAACATCGTTATCCCCTGCGAAGAGAAAAGGTATGATAGACTTCCTCCGGTCATACCAAGACGTCTTCACATGGTCGTATGAAGACATGCCTAGTCTGGATACCAATCTGGTTGAACATGAGTTGCCACTCTACCCTGATTCCAAGCCGATTAAACAGAAGCAGAGACGTCTCCGACCTGAATGGATGTTGAAAGTCAAGGATGAGGTCATTAAGCAGTATGATGCGGGTTTCCTCATGGTATCCAAGTACCCACAATGGCTGGCCAATAGCGTCCCTGTGCCAAAGAAGGATGGAAAGGTTCAAATGTGCATTGTTTCTGAAATCTCAGTAAGGCAAGTCCTAAAGATGACTTCCCATTACCCACATCGATATCTTGGTCGATAACACTGCTAAGCACAGGATGCTTTCTTTCATGGATGGGTTCTCGGGCTACAATCAGATTAAGATGGCAGAGGCTGACCGAGAGAAGACCGCGTTCATCACTCCCTGGGGAACCTTCTGCTACAAGGTGATGCCATTCGGGCTCAAGAACGCTGGGGCAACCTACCAAAGAGCAATGACAGCCCTATTCCACGACATGATGCACCGAGAGATTGAAGTGTATGTCGATGATATGATTTCCAAATCACCAAAAAGGGACAACCACTTAGTAAACCATCAAAAGTTGTTCGAGAGGTTAAGAAAGTATAGGTTGCGATTGAATCCCTAGAAGTGCGCATTCGGCGCTATGTCAGGAAAGCTATTAGGTTTTATCGTCAGTAGGAGAGGTATCGAGGTCGATCCGACCAAGATCAAGGCCATCACTGAAATGCCGCCACCGTCTATAGAAAAAGAGGTCAGAGGCTTTTTAGGTAGAATCCAGTACATCAGTCGGTTCATTGCGCAGTTAACTCTGATATGCGCACTAATCTTCAAACTACTGAGAAAGGACTCACCACTTGAGTGGAATGATGACTGCCAACCTGCATTTGATAAGATCAAGGGTTACCTCCTAAATCCTCCAGTATTGGTACCACTTGTACCTGGTAGACCCCTGATAATGTACCTGTCCATGACAGAGTTTTCCATGGGCTGTGTGTTAGGGCAGCATGATGAAATAGGAAGAAGAGAGCAGGCCATCTACTACCTGAGCAAGAAGTTCACTAATTATGAGACGCGCTACTCTCATTTGGAGAAAGCATGCCGAGTGCTCATGTGGGCTACTTAAAGACTTCGACACTACCTGTTATCCCAAGCTGTCCTACTTCTAGCACGGATGGATCCCTTGAAGTACCTGTTCGAGAAACCCGCTCACCGGCCGAATCGCATGATGGTAGCTATTATTATCTCGAATTGACATCACATACGCCACTCGAAATCGATCAAGGGTGCGCCACGATCATCTTGCCGAGAACCCTCACCGACTACGAGCCTCTAAGGACTGAATTTCGATGAGGACATCTGTTCATGATGAAAGATGAGAATGTAAGCAGAGGAACCATGGGTAATGCACTTTGACGGGGCATTGCATGTCGAAGGACAAGGAGTTGGTGCCATCCTGATTTCACCAAGAGGATCCCATGTACCAATCTCTATCAAGCTCAACTTCCCCTGCACTAATAACATGGCTGAGTATGAAGCTTACACCGTTGGTCTACAGGCGGCTCTCGATCTAAATGTAACTCACCTTCAAGTTTTTGGGAATTCACAGTTAATCATATGCCAGATGAATGATGACTGGAAGACGAAAGATGAGAAACTGATCCCCTATCATGAACACCTCGAGGATCTGATAGCCTGCTTCCAAGATGTGACTTTCTCATACGTACCTCGGATAAGGAATCGCTTTACTGATGCATTAGCAACTTTGGCGTCAATGATTGAAATCCCCTATGGTGTTGAGATGAAGCCGATCATGGTCGAGCAGAGGAATGACCCGGCCTTCTGCCTCCAGATTGAGGAACCTACAAAGCCTGATGATGAGCCGCCTTGGTTCTTAGACATCAAGAATTTCCTTAAGACCCTAACCTTCCCAGAGGGTACATCCAGGACAGATCGACGAACCATTCAACGCTTAGCAGCAGGTTACGTCATTTGCGGGGAATGCCTCTACAAGCGATCATACAATAACATCTTACTCAGGTGCCTCACTGAAAGTGAAGCGGTCTGTATTATGAAAGAAATCCATGAGGGAGTATGCGGAGCCCACGTCAGCGGTCACATGCTCGATAAGAAAATCCAACGGCAAGGATACTTTTGGACCACCATGGAATCAAATTGCTGTAAACATGTTCAAAAATGCTACAAGTGTCAAGAACACTCCAGTCTGATACACGCTCCTACCATTGATCTTCACTGCATGACCACTCCTTGGCCATTTGCTACCTGGGGCCTTGACGTTGTCAGAATGATTAATCCAAAAGCATCGAACGGACATCGATTCATCCTCGTCGCCATTGAATACTTCACCAAGTGGGTAGAAGCGGCATCGTATGCCAACGTCACGGCCAGTCACGTCGAGAAGTTTCTCAAGAATAATATTGTGTGCCAATTTGGAGTACCCAAAGATATCATAACGGACAACGACATAAACTTCACGAATAAGTGCATCCAAGACTTCTACGAGCAATACAAGATCAAGCACCACCACTCATCCCCTTATCGGCCCCAAACTAATGGAGCCGTGAAAGCTGCGAACAAAACTCTGATCCACATTCTCGAGAAGCTGGTAGTCACTTACAGAGATTGGTGTGAGCAGTTACCCTTCGCACTTTGGGCATATAGAATGTCGATCTGTATCGCTACAGGGGTAACACCATTCTCCCTTTTGTATGGAACCGAGGTCGTCCTCCCAGTAGAGGTTGAAGTACCATCGCTCTGAATCCTCATGGAATCAGGCTTACTCGAAGCAGAGATAGAGAGATCATGCTTTGATCAGCTGAACTTATTGGATGAGAAGAGACTCCTAGCCTTGTGTCACACTCAAGTTTACCAGGGGAGAATCTCACGCGCTTACAATAAACGTGTCCGCGGTCTAGATCTAAAGGTAGGAGACACTGTGCTGAAGAAGATCTTTCCATCCCTCCATGCCGATCCAAGAAGAAAGTTTAAGCTGAACTGGGAAGGACCGTACGTCATCCGAGAAGTGTTGCCGGGATACGCCATCTGCCTCGCCGCCATGGACGGAGATCATCTTCCTGAGCCCATCAACGCTGGATACGTCCGGCGGTTCTACTCTTAGTCTATCGCGATAAGGTGAGTATTGATGAAACAAATACGTGACTGCTTAATAACCACCCGAAAGAGGCCATCATTCCAAACACAGTAGCCAGAAAGCATCCCTAAAAATGATGATATCCTTTGCTACCCCATTTGAGCTTGGACCTTTCTTTCAATAAACCCATTCCCTCAAAAAAAAATATATACGTGTACATATACCAAAAAAAGGGAGAGAAAAGATGAAGTGGAGTTACTATCAAAATCGAAAAAATAAAACCTCAAAAAGAGATTGCCTGAAATGAAGCAAAGAAAAAGAAAATAGAAGAATCATGGGGCATGTATATTAAAAGCCCCAAGGAAGAAATTATGTTGAGAAAACCTAAGTCGTAACAAGGAAACACCTTTTTAGCCCAGCATACCTTCAAATCCTAACCTAACCCATGGCCAAGCTACACCTCGAAAGAAGCCCTCTTTGTAGGTTCGCAAGCAGTCATAATATTTGTTAAGTCAACATGGGCCGAGTCGTGAGACGACACCAGAACCCCATCCAGCCGGTTATGACGGAAGCTTTGTCCATGTCGTGGCTTTCTGGATCTAAAAAAAAAAGAAAAAAAAAAAGAAAGAAAATCAATTTGAGTTCAAAGTAAAATGGACGTGGTGAAAACCTGCAAGGGCACCATGGGTAAAAACAGCGAACTCACGCGGACCAGGTGAAAACCTGAAAGGGCACTTGGGGTAAGAAAGCGAACCCATGGACGTAGTGAAAACCCGAAAGGGCGCTACGGGTAAAAATAGGGATGATAGGCATGACGAAAACCCTCTTGGGCGCTGTGAGCAAAAATGTCAAAAAGAGAGATTAGGAGAGGATCTGTTCTGGCTCACCTTTTTAGTCTGGACTCCTTGAGCCCCTTCCCCCTTTTTTTGTTGGGCCGCTCATGTTAAAATTAGATCGGATCCTAATCTGGCATGTCGTCTCCACCGCGTCGTCTGACGCATGACCAAAGGTAAGGCCAGAAGACCAACCAATCTAGGGGGAGCTGACCTGTCCATGTTTAAAATGAAGCACCGGAAAATCCACCATGCTCAAAAAGAGGACCCGCCGATTGGCCTTGAAAATACCAACGTCACAAAAAGGAGAAAATTTCAAAAAGATAATGGATTTCCCTTTCATAAAATGCCTCACACTCTGAGGGAGAAATTTTCAAAAAAAAAGATATTATATTTTCCTTTCCCATAAAAAAAAAAAACCTCACCCTGCGTAGGAGAAAAATTCAAAAAAGATAATGGGTTTTCCTTTTCCATAAAAAAAAAAAAACACCTTACGTTGCGAGACGTATGAAAGAAAATTCGAACACCAAAAAAATATATGTATATGTGTATATAGCAGATTTCAGTTCTTTTCTTGCAAGCATCACGTATGAAGTGTCACGTCCCAAAAAGATAACAACATGACACAGTTTCTACTTTTCATTAGTTAAGGGGCATGACCCCTTGTATATGATCTATAGTATGCGAGAATGGTGTCGCGGGGAGCCACGCTTCAAAGCACTGATCTCTGCAAGAAGAGAGTCCTCACGGGCATTTCGATCGGTCAACCACCTACCATGAGACTCAGTCAAAAGCCCAGTCAACCGAAGAACCTCGCTCTTGGCCGTAGCAGCTCTCACCTCCGCCATCTCAGCTCTGGCCCTCTCCTTCCCTAAAGCCTCAACCAAAGCTAGCCTCTCTGTAAAAAGAGACTCAATTCTAGTCTGGAGCACCGTTTCCTTGAATGGCTAGGGCCCCATCTCTATCGCATCTATCGAAATCGGGTTAGGAGCAGGTAAGCTCTCAGATGCCAGTCAAACCTCGTAATCAGAAGAGAGGGCACCCCCCTGAACCAAGCTACACATATGCGCCGATTGGCAGGTCTCCCTGAGTGCTGCTATGCGATCTAGGTCACTGAGAGAACCCCGAGAGAATATCAGGGAACACAAGGGTGGCCTCACAGTGCACGACAAGTGTTGGGTATATCCGAATTGACGAAGCATCCGAGATGGGAAATAGTAGGTACTACCAGTCAACCCCAAAAGCTTGATACCCTCACAATCCCGAGAGCGAATAATCAGAAAGGTGCCGTCCAACCAGGGAAGCTGCCAGATCAGCTCCGCATCAGATAGCCACAGGCTCAGTTCTTTAATGCTCCCATTGGGCAGCCTCGAGCAGCGTGATAGAAAGCGCCGGCCCACATCCCCTCTTACCAAGCAAAATCTCGGTACTGGCCCCATGATAGCCAAATGCTCTCCTAGCCAAATCTGAATGAGGAGTGGACTCCCGCGAAGAATCTCGACCCAGCCCGAGGCCGAGGTATCCAAGCCCCGATACATCTCGGCCAAGACTAGGTGCACCAGTGAGCGACCTCCCTCCAATTCGGTCAAAACATCGCATAACCCGAGGGAAAATGTCTCGCCCCAGTAAAGAAGAGAACTTCCAATAGCAAATAAAGGGCAAAGGCCTTCACATTAAAAGGATCTCGGACCGGCAACTTTCGAAGACTCGAGTCGCCAAAAAGTTCTCTTAGGAATTTCACCGAGCACCTAGTGGGCCCGCAGGCGAAGCCTTACTCATGCCCACCCTTTTTCAAGCCAAGAACCGCGTAGACCGCCCTTGCATACCTCGGTTTGGGCACCACTTTGGCATGCCCCCGATGCATCCTCAAGCCGGTGATAGAGGCTAGCTCCTCCAAGGTTGGGGTGAGCTCCCTGGACCCGAATCTGAAGACATGAGCCCTATGGTCCCATAACGCTAAAGCCGCCTTTATGAGGTCGGGCAATAAAGGAACAACAAGGAGAGAGGAGAGGTGGGATAACCCAAGGTGATCCAGAGCAGTGAGCTTGCCCTCAGCCAAGCTAGCGCACCACTTTTGCAGAATACTGGGCCCCAAGTTCAAACAGGGAAGTATACTAACCCCATCCCCCATGTGAGAATTTGGGCCAGGAAGCGGGTCCATAGACGTACAAAGATGTCTAATATAAAGCTCAGTCAATGTAGGGCGATGGACCCGCTTTTCAAAGAAAAAAGGGGAGAGAGAGAAAAGAAAGAAAAAGGAGGGGCAAAAAGGCAAAGCCCAAGTGAATAGTGAGGCAAAGAGGGCTGGGCACGGGTTATAAGGAACCCGTCAGACATTAGTTATAGGAGGCGTATATAATATATACGCCAAGGCAAAAACTCATATTTTTAGCCAGGCGTATATATTATATACGCCAGGGTAACATGGCAGATGTTTTGCCAGGCGTATATATTATATACGCCCAGGCAAATTTTTAAAATTTTTGCCTGACGTATATAATATATACGCCCACTTGGAAGCAGGGCTCCGTGGCTTCCCCTCACATCGGGCCATATTTTTTTATTTCTCCTTCCCCAAGGGAGGGACGGGTGTCACTTAGCCTACTTTTTCTCTCGGGGCAGCCCACAGGCGGGCACGCTCACAAGCCCATAGGAAGCCCTTGGATGACGTGGCATCTGTGGGTCATATGCTGGTAATCACACGCGACCTCGCCCCTATCATTGGAGGGGCTCTGGCCCGCTTCATGCCCAAAAAAAATAAAACCATAAAGGCAGAGAAATAAACAAACGGAGCATTCATGTAAACCATAAAAGTTGTGAGACCATCCAAAAAATAACAAAAATCAAAAGAAAATTATTACATATTCCCCAATATTCCAAAATCTAAACTGTTTCACTGTTTCAAATTTTCAGAAAAAATACTAATCCTGGGCAGCCCCCTTTGACTTCTTCCGATGTCGGGTCGCGCTTTGAAAGGTACGGGTCTCCCCCACCCGAGTCCACGCCTGAGAGATGCGGCCAAGCAGAGAGCGTGATTCCTTTTCACAAGCACGCTGCATAAGCACACGAAGGGCCATCAGTGAGGGAAACAAGCAGAAGGTAAATATGAGTTAGGGAAACAACCAGAAAGTAAATATGAGGATGACTAGATGTGGTCAATATTCACTCACCACCTCAACCTCCCTAAGACCGGCAATGTTACGGTAATATTCAGCTTTGTTTATGGCCGACTCATAATCCTGCAGCAAAAAGATAAAGAGAGAGGTATCAGTCACATAGGCCATCGGTATAATCCTAGAAAACAGAGGAGCAAGGTAACAAGGGAGAGATTACCCCAGGGATCAGCTTAGGGGGTGGAATCCGGATAGCTTCAGTGGATATGCGTGCCTTCTCAGCCACATCAGCAAACATACGCGACAGAAAGGCATCATCCAAGCGTTTAAAGGTTCCCTGGACCTCAGTTGGAGAACTGCCGGAAGCACAAGCACCGGAAGGGTCGGAAGGTCTTGCACCAGTAGCCTCACTAGGAATAACTGCCTCATCCCCCTCATCTGAATCATCACCCTGTCTAAACTACAGAAAGAAACAGTCTTTGTTCAAGTAAAAGGGCGATTAAGGTAATCATATGAAAGGCTGCTAATAGAAAGAGGAAAGAATATTACCTGAGATCGCGGACCACCAAAAGCCAAAAAGTTGGCGCCAGGCACGAATTGGGGCAGCAGTGAACGATAGGGCAGAGACTCATACCACATCTGATATCCCTCAGGAAAGAGGAGGTCATCAATAGGGACCCCGTGGTGGGGGAAGCGAGCAATGAGCATTTCGATAGAACCCTCGGGAGCCAATACGTCAGTCGGAGGAGCTTGGGGCACAGCAAAAAGAGGTCGATATTGATGAACCACCCTCTCTCCTAAGTAATAGGCCCTAGCCCATGACCCATAGAAGAAAACAATGCACCGATCTAACAAAAGGCGAGAGGGGCCCACTGCAGCCAGGTTCCAGAAGGGGGATCCAAGTAGGGATCAAAGATGACCTGCTCAACAAAAAGAGGAGGGATTTATACATTTGGTCAGAACTCACAGCATAAAAGAGCTATCAAATTTGCAAAGAGAGAAATTGTTATACCTTCTCTGGGATCAGTAGATCAAACTGAGAGCGCAACCCTAACTCCAAGTACTTCATACCTACGTCTCGGCAGTGATTTGCATGCCAATTGCTCATAAGGGGGAATGTGGGAACTTCGGAGAGAAGCAAAGGGTGACCAGGTTGGAAATGCATATACCCCCACACCTGAGAAAGCAAGCAGATAAAAACAAATATTCCAAAAAAAGAAGGGGGGAACGAGTTGAGACCAAGGGATAAAATACCTCAAGCGCGGGCCAGAAGCCCACAACAGAGCTGGAGTCCCCAAGAATGGCCCGCACCAACCTGGACATGAGCACTGCATGACCAGCACCTCCCCAATCGAACTGATGTATAGTGTCCCAGTTCACCATAAGACTGAGTAGGGACAACGAGACCCGCCCTCAGCTGGTATTTGAAAGGAGAGTCTTGCCCAGGAGGAACAGCAGAGAAATGCGGGCCAAAATCAGTGCACGCTTTGGCTCGAGGTAAATGACCGCATCAGGTTGGCCCAGGTCCACTAACTCGTGAGGCTCGAACAAACCCACTAGCCAGGATAGCTTGACTTTGAAACCACGAACGTTCCCGGAGGTCGGGTAGGCTCCTATCAGCCGAGTCACCTCCTCCATGTCAGGCGTGCGGGTAGGTATCACTGGCACCCCTCCAATACGAACCCTGGTAATCATGGACCAGTCTGCGGGCGTGAGGGTCATCTCAGCCATGGCCATGTGAAATGTCATGGTCTCGGGGCAGAAGCGCTCTATCAGGGCCTTCAGATAGGTCGTGTCAGCCGTCACGGCAGGGCATGAAATGAAGTCCCCAAAACCAGCTTGGGCGAGCAGGTCCTTCACCACCTGGGGGAGATAAAGTACAAGGCGTTGGAGGTCGAACCAACCACCTTGGAACATAATGTGGGGCAAAGGCTGCAAACAAAGGCATCGGTCAAGTAGGAGCAAAGTGGTATAATGAAGGCATCAAAGGAAAAGACAAAGGGGCTCGTCTGTTTACCTGGCCAGCGATCCCAAAGTTGGAAATATGGGTATGCTGACAATGCAGGAGGCCAGTACAAGCGGCTTCACCTTGCATTTCGTACCAAGGTTGGGATGAGCGCTGTAAAACAATGAACTGTTCCCCGTGAGGACCATAGGCCATCTCGGGCCCCTCCTATGGACCCTGCCCTTCATAGCCGGACATTTGAAAATATGGAACACATTGGTATAAGAAAGGGCTGCTAAAAAAAAAGAGAAGGAGAAAGAGAATAACAAACAAATGCACTAATCCAAAAAAAAATGTTGATGAATGAAGAATAAATGATGATGAATAATGAGAGGGGAGCGTAGGCCTAAGGAATCACATATACTAAAAAAAACTACAAAAAAAAAGAAGAACCTCAAGCATTTCAAACCCCAAAAAAAAAAGAGGAGAAAAGTAACAAAAATACAAAAAAAATATATAATAATATATGTGCACTAATCCATCACAAAAAAAAAAAAAAAAAACAAACAAACAAAAACAACAAACAAATGAGAATCAAGATGATGATGGATGAGGAATGGTGATGATACATATAATCATAATTGATACGATAATAAATAAAGAAAAAAAAAAAAAAAACAAACAAACAAATACAAAAAAAAGGCATCACACATAACAAAAATAAAAAAAAATAAAAAAAGAAGAAGAGGCATCATATAGAAACAAAAAAAAAAAGCATAGGCCTAAGGAACCGCATATAATAAAAAGAAAAAAAAAACAAAACAACAAAGAGGGGAGCATAGGCCTAAGGAATCACATATACTAAAAAAAAATGCACTGCAAAAAGGAAGAACACCAAGCATTTCAAACCAAAAAAAGAAAGAAAGAGAAAAGTAACAAAAAAAATACAAAATGATATATATATATATGTGCACTAATCCAAAAAAAAAAAAAAAAAGAGAGAAAAAAAACAAAGCAAACAAAAACCACAAACAAATAGGAACAAACATGTTGAGTGGTATATAATAATAATATGATAATGGTACAATACAAAAAAAAGAGGATGATGATGAAAAAAAGGAAGAAGAAAGAGAAAAAGCAAAAGAAAAGAGGACATCAAGCAATATGCAAGTAGAGGGAACATCAAGCATTATCAAAATTCAAAAAGGAAATGAAAGAGAGGTTGATGATTACCTTCAATGGGGAGAGAAATAGATCCAAAAATCTGCGGCGAATGAACGTCTTTTGATTCGCACCCACAGCTCCCGGTAATAGAACTCAAGAAAAATCGAATGCCAAAACCCTAAGGGGCTATCCCGAACTTCAGAAAGAAGGAGGGAAGAGGATAGAGTTTGAAAGAGGGGGCCCCTTTTGTGCTCGGCCTTGGGCAGTTTTAAAACTGCCAATTTTGGTCAGGCATATATAATATATACGCCCGACCATTTTTTGCTACAGATTTGCCTGGCGTACATATTATATACGCCCGACTAGAAATGGTAGTTTAAAATTGCCCGGCCTTTTTGTGACTTTAAGTCCCGACGGACCCCCCTATATGCTATGGACCACGGCCCGGTCCCTCTTAAAAGCCCACATACCATTAAGCGATGGTGCACGCATCCCCAAATGACCCTTCAAGCTCTCTTCGATTGGCCCAAAGGGACCGTGCTATAATAAATGGATCTAGATCTATAAGCACCCGCTGAGTGCTCCATAAAATCATAAAATCCAAAAAGGAAAAAAAAAGGAAATGCTGAAAAATGACACTAGTTCTCAAAAGAGCGTCGCAATGACCATTTGTGCCACTCCGAGAATCGTGTTAAATCAATTCGGAATGATCGGGTTCACCCGAAAGTTCTCAAACACCATTTTACGCAGGGACACCTCATACCTGATCCGACAGGCAGATAATTTTACCCATCTCCGGTCACTGTCCCCTAAAACGTTCCCCAAGAGTCAGTACCTGATCCGGTAGGCAAATGAACTCATCCATCACCGGTCGCTCCTGAGAGCGTACACCTAGCCCAAGATCTTCCCCAGCAGAAGTTGAGACCTGATCCAGCAGGCAAACCAAGGACCTATCACCGGAATGCACACGTCCTTAAGGTATATCAACATGACAAGTTGATTCACCTAAGGATACGTGCAGAAATAAAAGCAGTTTTAGCATGCTCAAAATATCGAACTGACATAGAAGAAAAAAAGAGAAAAGAAAAAGAAAAAAAGAGGGAATAACAACCTTTTGTTATGAAGTAAAAATCCTGAGTAGGTTGACCCGACCTTCCAAGCGTTAGCTCTGATCATCCACCTTCAGATCTATGTTGACCAAGAGTATACCCGACTTCAGACCATTCGAAAAGTCTATTGTCAGTCGAAACTGACTCGTCAAAAATGAAATTACAACCAACCAAACTATGTGCAAACATACAGACCGAAGGGCCCATTCCCTTTTATTTCCTTTTACACAGGCTTAAAACTTGTATAGGCACGGTGTCCCTGTTGAATGTACGCACTTGCATCTAGGTATCTGCAGGATGGTCGTTTGTCCTCATAAATTGTACCTTAGGGTCGAGGCTTCCGTTCATGCCTATTTGCTGCTTATCGCCCCTGATGGGTGTCTGTCTGTGCATAGTTAGTAAGATGTGATTTCATTAGGGACGGAGGCTAGAATTGACCATCACTTTCGATGGATGTTTGGTTCTAACCTGATCTTTTTTAGCTTTGTCTCAAGTTAAGGCACTCTGGTTCATGTGAATCAGGAGCACCTCGCCGCCGAAATGAGCGCATCCCCAAGGTGTGCCCATCCCCTGTAGCACGCACGCATTCTTAAAGTGTATCAACTGACATTTGATTCACTTAAAGATTTGTGCAAGAATGAGGTTGCCAGTGGTCCTTGACCTTTGCTTAGAGGCCTCGAAACAAAAGAAAGTTACAAAAAAAAAAAAAAAAAACACAAAAAATTACTCTGCAAATGGGCATGCATTCCCAAGAGGTGTTGCGACATCAATATTTGCTTCACTCGGGTAAATCATGCTAAAGCAACCTCGAGGTTGATGGGTTTGCCCAAAGACTCCGAGCCTTACCTAGGTAAGGGCACCCGTGGCCAATCCAATGGAGCTATCAATACCCCATAGGATTGAACACATTGGTTAGGCCTTCGCTTTGAGTACCTCGCATCGATCCCGAAGCATAAATCAATCACCCCGTTTCATGGAGCTGTCTGGTTCAGATTAATACTCAACATCACAAATCTATAATTTTCCTCAGGAAGTGGACGATATCCCAGCTAGCGGGCTTACACTTTTTATGATAATCACAGTTATGCCTAATAATGTCGCAATGCGCTTGGAGACTGTTAGCTTTGAGGTACGGACGATATCCCGAAATGAGAGGGCTTACGTATACTCACCATCACCATGAATGTTTGAGAATTGAGTTGAACCAGGCGGACCCATCAAACATGCCTTGGACCTCTTCAGATGTCTCTTATCTTTGGCATCCGATCATTAGTGATCGAATACCAAAGAGGGGCATCTGTAGACACCCAAATTCAACCCAAGGCCTGATCAGTCTATACTCTGAGAGAAATGAACCCCTGTGCTTCCGATGGCACCCCTGAACCCTTGGAAATCTATCCAAACCTTTAGAAATCTCCTAAAACCCATTAGAACCATTCCCCCAACCCTTAGAGATCACCCCTAAACCCCAGGATCCCTTCCCAGATTCAACTTAAACCCTTCTGAGCATTTGATGGGAGGAGAGCTACAATTTTTTAGACAGACTACTACTGAGGATGATCCACATACTGTTGGAAAGAGGACTTCTCCAGCTTTCCAATGCGCCAAAGATCACCCAATTTGGAGTTGTGGTTCAAAAGTTAGGGCCGAATGAAGTTTCACATAAAATGACAACTTTTGCTCAGGCGTATGTATTACATACAATTACGCTAATTTGGCTCGGATGTATGTATTATATACTGCATTTTTTAATAAATTTGGCAGTGCATATAATACATACGCCCAGCATAGGTGGGATTCCCCCTGGTTTTCTTGAATTTCACTGTGCATAAACTGGGCGTATGTAATATATACGCCCAGGTTAGCTATAGTATCTACCATTAAATGGTCGAATTTCCTCCATCTGGTTTGACCCTTTGACCATCCCCTTGGTTGAGGTGGGTGTCTTGAGGTTGGTTTCACCGCCTTTGAGCTTATTGGCAACCCTTAAGTAACCCATGGTCACTGTTAAGACCTGAAAAGTACCACTTTTCACCCCTTAACATAACCTTTGATTAGACCCTTAGCCATCTAATAACTCCTTGTAAAGTGTTTTATGTAGGTAAGAACCAGTAGTGCAATAAGGTCAGGAATCCTGCTAAGAAGCCTATTTTGGCACCAGAAGTCCCTCAGAAGGATGGACTCTGAATCCAGACCTAAAATGAGCCCTGCGCAGTCCAGCTAAGCTTCCCAAGACTCTACAACAACTTCTCACGCAGATTATTGACTAAAGAGCTTCAGAAGCATAAACTCACATAGCTCTCGCGAAGAGTAGAACACGTCGCGCAACCTCGTGCAGTTCGCTCTGAATGGCTAAGGAGAGAGAGCTTCAAGAGACCCCTCGCGCAGCTGTCGTGCAGTGGCCGCGGGATGCAATTATCAGAAGAGAACTCCTCGCACAGTTCTCATGCCATTCAAGAAGAAAGCATCCTTGCGAAGGCAAAGCCATCCTCGTGAAGATCAACTAAGACATGGAACCTCATGCAGTTCAGAACTCATTAAAGCCTCGCGAGGTAACTCGCGAAGTCCAGAAAAGAGAAGTGCTCGCGAAGTTCTCACGCTATTCAAATCTATCCTCGCGAAGATCAACCCAGCGATCACGCAGCTACCTCGCGATTGCTTGAGCTCCAACCCCGCAACATCTGAGGCTCTGATGTCTACTCAACCTCATGACTGCCTGGAGAGCAAACCAAGCCAACCTCGTGACGGCTGAAGCTTTAATGTCAAACCATCCTCACGAAGAGCAAGAGCTACCACGCGACAAGTCTGGGAAATAATGGCTACCTAGCGAAGCTCTGAACCTTAAACTTCCATCTCTTAAGCAGAGGACTTTCTGAGAATTTCCAGCGATTAGGGCACGCACTCCCACACTCAAATCTCTGTGCACGTGCCCCAAGGCATCGAAGGATCACTATTCGACCATGTGGCATCGTTAAAATTAGGGTTTCCTAACCCTAATGTGCCGCCACACCACTGCTATAAATACCCATACTTAGCTTAGGTTTGAGGAGAGCTTAGACCATCCTTTCTTCCTACATCCTGGAATAGCTGGGAACACATCTCATTTCTTGGAGACTTGATCTGAGATCGTTTTGTTTTTCTTTTTTATAGTTGTAAGTAGTTTTCTTTTTCTTTTTCCTTCTCTCCATAGTCTAGCACTTGCTGGCTATGTCTTTGTATGCATTTTGAACTAGATTAATGGATGTTCTGTAATAGGATCTGCACCTTGTGGGATTTGTGTTTGAATGTGAGATGCTCTGTGCAAGGCTGCTGCCTTGTGATCTGCCATTGCTTTGGCTGTGTTTCAAAGCAATGGAAGACTGATTCTAAGGGCCATTCAGATCCAAGTGACTTGTGTGTCTGGGCTATCATGGCCCTATACAGCCTTAGCCCCACCACAGGAGCCACTAGAGCTGAAATCCCCATGGGAGCTTGAGCTGGTAGCCTGGTGACCATGGTGGTGGTAGCGATATTCTTGTTTTTTCTTGGGCTCCGTGAGGAGGATAACCTCTAGGATAGTCTGTGACCATTCAAGTGGACAGGTTATAGCCTTAGGGTGATTCTAATCCACCGATCCAAGATGGATCCTTCTTCTTTACACCTGAGCTTGTAGAAGCTTGGTGGGAGATTATACAGAGGTAGACTCTCCTATATTTGTATAGATCCGCCATCAGATATTGGATCTGATCTAGTTATAGAGATTGTAAGCTTGTGACTGGACCATTGTAGCCTCACTCGAGCAATGGACAACTAGATCGACGGTTGTACTCAATCTCTTGCTGGTTCTATGTGTCTGGGCTATCATGGTCCTATACAGCCTTTGCCCCACACATAGAGCTTTAGAGGTTGAGGTTCCCTATGGATTCTTGAGCTGGTAGCTTGGATGAAATAGTGCATGCAATGATTTACTTGTTATGTTTTGACCTATCCCTGGATTGTGGTTCCCCTATGGGATAGTCTGTGACCATTTGAGTGGACAGGTTATAACCTTAAGGGTTGAATCATGGCAGAGTGATGGGTTGAATCCTTTCTCCTCAGTGGTGATAATGTAGCCATTGGACAGGATTTCTATAACATCAGATCTGAATCTGAGTTACAAAACTCCTCTGATCTGGGCTCAATAACATACTTCTCACCCTTTTATATTTATTTTCCACACTCCATCCATCCTCTCAACCCTTTTTGTAGTTTAGACATTAGAGTACCTTAGAATACTTAGAATAAGTGACCTTAAACTCCCCTCCTCTTAGGACTGCCAGATCTGTAGTCAGATCTGGAGGGACTACTAGAGATGGATCCTTTGGGAGTTGTAGATCACCTTTCCTTATGGGACAAACTCTTACTTATCAAAACTTGCTACAAGGGACCCTGTATCTTCCAGGTCTAGGATTTCTTAGTTGTGCTGATTCCATCCCCTGTTTTACTCTTTCTTTGATTTTTAAATGACTTTTACCACCAACCAATAAAGCAAGCACAAACTCAGAAAATCCCCAACAAGTTTTGGCGCCGCTGCCGGGGATGGATGATCTATTAGTAGACCCTTAGTTTTTGTATTCTTAGTATTCTTAGCAAATGTGAATAATTGATACTGCTGACATAATTTTAAACCTTTCTTGCAGATCCAGACAGCAGCAGTGAAGGACAGTTGAACTGCATTTGGAGCTTTGCTACCTCTTTTTGCAAACTCTCTGACTTTTAAAACTCTGTCTATCTTTCTTAAAAGTTTTCTAGCAGTATCTAGGATAGTTTTAAATGTATTCTTTGAATAACTGTAAACTAGCTAGATAAATTTGTTAATTGTACAGATATTCTTTTGCAATGTGCCTGCAAGAAGCTTTCTTTGCTGCTGGTGAGCTTGCATGCTAGGGAGGAGATCTCTCAGCCCTACTTTAGAGCCTCTTAACCCTGAGTTAGAAAGGGGAAGGAGACTTAGAAGAGACAGGCACACCACAGGAGAGCCCCCAAGTGAATCTGTGACAACAATTATGGGTGAAGAACAACCAAGAACCCTCAAGGAGTTGGATGCTCCGGATGACTATAACTCCCCTTTTAGCATTCAATTCCCTGATGTTCAGGCGAACTATAAAATAAAAACTTCAATCATCCAGATGTTGCCCTCTTTCCATGGGCTTAGCAAAGAGGACCCTTACAAGCATATTGACCAATTCTTGGCCTTATGCACCACTTTTAATATCACTGGTTTGGGACCTGAGGCTACTAGGCTCAGACTCTTTCCCTTCTCTCTGAAGGATAGGGCCAGTACCTAGTTGACCACTCTTCCCAACAATAGCATTGCTTCATGGAAAGACCTGCAGACCAAGTTCTTCCCTGAGACCAAAACTAGCCAGTTGAGGAAAGAGATTCTTGCTTTTGCTCAATCCCCAACTGAGGATTTTAACCAGTCCTGGGATAGGTTTAACGAAATGCTCAAACAATGCCCCCACCACAAGATCCCAGAGTGGCAGCTTGTACAAAGCGTCTACAATGAGATTGATGAGAAAAATAGAGATATGGTCGATGCCTCTTGTGGTGGATCCTACATGCACAAGACTGCTAAGGAGGCATGGGAATTGTTTGAGGTGATTAGTGAGAATGCTTTTTAAAAGCCATCCCTGGCAAGAACTAGTCAGGAATCTGAGTCAAAGGTGGGGACTGCTACTGGATCAAGAGGAAAAGTTTATGAGGTGTCTGGGAACAATGACCTGCAGCTGTAGATGGCAAACCTCTCTATGAAGTTTGATAAATTACTGACTGTGATGCAACCCAGAAGGGCTGCTCATGTGGCGGAGGCATGTCTGATATGCCAGTCCCCACAGCACACAGTTGAGGAATGTCCATCTACAGGGCAATTTCCTGAATTGGTTTTGGAACATGCTGCTGCTGCTCAATCTTATAGCCAGCAACAATCTGGGGGCTACAATATTCAACCATATGGATACCAACACCAAAATTCTGGTTACCAATGGAGAGACCACCCAAATCTGAGGTGGAGGCAAGACAACTACATGCACCCCATCAGATGTTGGCCTTACCACAAAGACCACAGCAGCAGTTCAATCAAGGGAATGCCCCTAGGTCTAACTTCCAGCACCATCATCAGCCCCATCAGTAACAAAATCAGTTGGTCTTACCCCACTCTCAGCCAAGAAATGCTTCCTTTGAAGACCAGGTCTCGACTTCATTGCAAAACCTGGGATCCTTGGCTCAGACTATGGACTCTCATGGTCAGAGCCTCTAGAAAATGGAAGAGCAGATAAGCCAAATTTCAAATGCCTTGGCTAGGAGAGATGAAGGGAGGTTGCCCTGCCAGCCAATTGCTAACCCCAAGGGTCAGTTTTTAATTGAGGAAGCTTCCTCAAAGTTTGAAGACACCAATGCTGTCACTACCCTAAGGTCTGGCAGGCTGGTAGACAACCAGGTGGGTAACAGACTAGCAGAGGCCATTTCCACAGATGATGCAAATGATCATGATAGAGATGTTGTTGGACCACAAAGCCAAGAATTGCCTGCCACCCTGCAGCAGGTGAAAAATAAAGAGGCTATAATTGAGCCTCATCTGGGAGAAAGCATGAAAAAACAAAGAAACAGAAGTTTAGTCATGGGCTAGCAGCTGAGGAACCAGCAGTACCTCAGCTGCCATTTCCTCAGGCTTTGGATGGTCCTGTCCCTTTTGATAAAGGGACTGCCCAGATGGAGGAAATGATGGAGACCTTCAGGCAGGTGAAAATCAATTTACCCCTGCTTGAGGCAATTAAACAAGTCCCAGCCTATGCAAAGTTCCTAAAAGACCTCTGCACCCAAAAGAGAAAAGCTAGAGGCCATGTGTCCAAAAAGGTCTTTGCAACTGATATAGTGAATTCTGTATTTAACATATCAATGCCTGAGAAGTTGCAAGATCCAGGGATACCCACTATTCCCTGCATAATTGGAGACCATACAATTGGAAAAGCCCTTTTAGACCTTGGAGCCAGTGTTAACCTGTTGCCATACAGTGTATATCTGCAACTAGGTTTGGGGGAGCTGAAGGGTACCCCCATTGTGCTAATGATGGCTAATAGGTCTGAGAGGAGACCTCTGGGAATGGTTGAGGATGTCTTAGTGGGAGTGGATAAGTTTTTCTACCCTGCTGACTTCTTATTTTTGGACATGGGGTGCAGCAATAGCCCAAATCCCATACCTGTTATATTGGGCAGGCCTTTTTTAGCCACTGCCAATGCATGCATTCAATGCAGGTTTGGAGTAATGGAGGTAACTTTTGGACATATGAAAGTTGAGCTGAATGTGTACAATAGTGCAAAGTACCCTCAGATGGACAATGAGGAGAGCTTTGAAGTGGATGTACTAGAGGAAATTGTAGAGGAGGAATTGCCCACTCTGCTGGAGTGGGGCAACATTGTCAGGAATTTAGTAAAATTTTGGGACATGGTGGAGGAAGAGAGCCCAGAGGTGGTATAAAAAAACATGACCACATTGAAGTCTTCTGTGGGCTCAGTGCAGCACTCCAGTTGGAAACCTACATTGCTGCCTTTTCCCCCAACCTCCACTACACCTATTCTGCCATCCACCCAACAAGCCCCTGATCTAGAACTCAAGAAGCTTCCAGAAATATTAAAATATGCCTTCCTTGAGAAAGGTGATAAGCTTCCTGTGATTATCTCTTCCTCCCTTACCAATGAGCAGGAAGAGGAATTACTAACAGTTTTGAGGAAGCACAAGAAGGCAATTGGTTGAACCATTGCCGATCTGGGAGGAATAGATGCATCAATCTGCATGCATAGGATTCATCTTGAGGAGGGAGCACTACCCTCCAGGGAAATGCAGAGGAAGTTAAATCCTCACATGCAGGAAGTGGTCCTCAAGGAGATCATTAAATTGCTATATGCAGGGGTGATTTACCCCATCTCTGATTCTCGCTGGGTGGCACCTATCCAAGTGGTGCCCAAGAAATCTGACATAACAGTGATTAAGACTGAAACTGGAGAGTTGAGGCCAGCCAGGGAGACCACTGGCTGGAGAGTACGCATTGATTATAGGAAGCTCAACTCTAAAACCAGAAAGGACCATTTCCCTCTCCCCTTCATTGATCAAATTTTGGACAAATTGGCTGGAAAAGCTTTTTACTGTTTTCTTGATGGGTACTCAGGGTACAACCAAATCCCCGTGCATCCTCAAGACCAAGAGAAAACCACCTTTACCTGTCCTTTTAGCACCTTTTCTTACAGAAGGATGCCTTTTGGATTTTGTAATGCGCCAGCCACTTTTCAGAGGTGTATGTATGCCATATTCTCTGATATGATTGACAAGTTTTTGGAGATTTTTATGGATGATTTTTCTGTCTATGGGGACAGTTTTGGCCAGTGTCTACAACACCTCAGCCTAGTTTTGCAAAGATGTGAGGAGACCAATTTGGTCTTAAGTCGAAAAGAGCCACTTCATGGTAACACAAGGCATTGTGTTGGGCCATATGTAGTCTCTAAGAAGGGCTTGAGGTAGACAAGGCCAAAGTGGACCTCATTGCCAATTTGCCCCTCTAAAAATAGTCAAGCAAATCGGATCCTTCACAGGGCATCGAGTTTTCTGAGGAGGTTCATTAAGGACTTCAGCAAAATTGCCAAGCCATTGTGCCACCTGCTCTGCCAGGATGTGCCCTTTGACTTTTCTGCTAACTGTCTTAAAGCTTTTGAAACATTGAAAATATGCCTCACCTCTGCCCATGTACTCCAAACACCAGACTATACCCTACCTTTTTAGTTGATGTGTGATGCATCAGACTTGGCAATAGGTGCTGTTTTGGGCCAAAGAAAAGATAAGTTGTCTGTGGTCATTGCTTATATCAGCAAATCACTTGCTGAAGCTCAACTAAACTATACCACTACTGAGAAAGTGCTTCTAGCAGTGGTTTATGCTGTTGACAAATTTAGAGCCTACCTACTAGGATCTAAAACTGTAATCTTCACTGACCATTCAACATTGAAGTACCTACTATCCATGAAAGATGCTAAGCCTAGGCTGATTAGATGGATACTCTTGCTACACGAGTTTGACATCGAAATCAAGGACAAAAAGGGTGTGGAGAATGTGGTGGCTGACCACTTGTCCAAAATTATCTTGAAGAAATGCCTGGATGGCCCTACAAATGATGCCTTCCCGGATGAGCAATTATTTACCATCCAATCCTTAGTCCCTTGGTTTGCACACATTATCAATTATCTAGTTATAGGAAAAATTCCTCCCCACTGGACCAAAATGGACAAAGACATGTTTGTCTCAAAGGTCAAGTATTTTTTCTGGGAGGAACCTTGCCTATATAAGTACTGTGCAGACCAAATCATCCGAAGATGTGTTCCCGAAAGTGATATCCCCAGTATTTTGGCCATGTGCCATGAAAATGCCTGTGGAGGCCACTTTAGTGGGAGAAAAACAGTTGGCAAGGTCCTGCAGTGTGGTTTTTACTGGTTGTCCTTATTCAAAAATGCATACACACACTGTAAGGCATGTGAGAGATGTCAAAAATTAGGAGGGCTGTCCAAAAGAAATTCAATGCCTTTACGACCCATCCTTGTTGTAGAACTGTTTGGAATAGACTTCATGGGCCCCTTTCCTCCTTCTAATGGTTACCATTTCATCTTAGTGGCAGTGGACTATGTTTCCAAATGGGTAGAAGCCATTGCCTTAAGAACCAATGATAACCAGGTGGTCCTCAAATTTGTAAAGCAGAACATTTTCTCAAGATTTGGAACCCCTAGAGCTATTATCAGTGATGGGGGTAGTCATTTCTACAACAGGAATTTCGAGAGCTTGCTCAAGAAATATTCTGTGACCCATAAGATTGCTACTCCCTACCTCCCACAAACAAGTGGGCAAGTTGAAATTTCCAATAGGGAGATCAAGCACATCCTTGAGAAAATAGTTAGGACTGACAGGAAAGATTGGGCTGATAAGCTCAATGATGCACTGTGGGCTTATAGGACTGCCTATAAGACTCCCATTGGAATGTCCCCATTCAGGCTGGTCTATGGCAAGGCTTTCCATCTCCTAGTAGAGTTAGAACACAAGGCCTATTGGGCCATTAAGAATTTAAATATGAACCTAACTTCTGCTGGTCATCACAGGACATTACAACTATCTAAATTGGATGAGCTGAGGATGGATGCTTACACCAATGCCAGAATATACAAGGAACGGTCCAAAGCTTTCTTTGACAAGGGCTTGTTGAGAAAAAGCCTCGAACCGGGTGGTAAGGTTTGGTTATTCAACTCCAAACTAAAATTCTTTCCTGGCAAATTAAAATCTAGATGGGAAGGTCCCTATGTTGTCTTAAATGTTTCCCCATCTGGTGCTGTGGAAGTCAAGGATCCCAAATCTGGGAGGACCTTCAAAGTGAATGGTCAGAGGCTTAAGCCTTGCATTGAACTACCTGCTGACCCTATGAATACTATTCATTTTCATGGGACCCCTACATCTACCTGACCCACAGTTATGTCCATGTTGTACTATACTACATTTGTTTCTTCCATAAGTTTTAAGAAATTTTAGTGGTTATGTGGAGTCTGAATATGTTGAGCTCGTTAGAGTTTATGTGGGATTGGTATGTTTTAATCTTCTTCTTCTGTGAATTGTTGATTTTCGAATTTGAATGCATATTGTTTGAATAATCTTGATGAGTAGGCTGCACTAACTGTATTGCCCCTGTTTGGTACTAAGCCCTCGCGCATTCCAAATTATGATTTGGGAAGCTCTCGCGCAACTCACATAGAACATTTCTTTCGCTGTCGCGAGCTTCAATGCTGCAGAGTCTCTTGCGCACTTCACTCTCCAACTTCCATAATCGCGCGATTCAGTTATCTCGTGATCCCCTTACCCAGCTGCGCGAGTCTAATGCATTTGACATTTCCCACGCTGATTGCTAGGACTTGACGTTTCCCAACTCACTCTCAATTAATTGCGGCGACTTGGATGTTATTCCACAGTTTCATCTTCCACCATCCTCACCTTTAAATACACAGGGAACCCCTTTCATATTCATCGCATCCTTTCTCCTCTCACCCTAGCGGTCCTTCCCTAATCCTAACCATGGCAGATGACAAGCCGAATGCGCTGCCTAACAAGTTTTACCCGATGTGGTTGGACCCGCCACCACCTAAAGAGCCGGATCCCCTCCAACCCCTCTAGGATGAATACGAGGAGGTTCTGCAAATCTTAGCCAAGGAGGAGGAGGAAAAGCTCCAACCGTAGAAGAAGAAGCAAAAGATAGAACCATCCCCTGCCCCCTCCACTCCACCCCCTCCCCCACCTACCCCTGATCCCTCTCTCCTTTCTTCCTCCTTTTTTGTAATTTTCTTTTTTTTTTATCTAGTTTTAATGAAATTTTCTTTTTCTGATATTCTATACAGTTCTCTATTCTTGGTTGCTTTCTTTCTTTTTCTGGTCTTTTATGCTTTAATAACTCTGCTACACAGACACCTTTGAACCAGTGAGGACACTGCTCCTCATAGGTTTGGGGGTGTGGCAGGCAGACCCTGCCAATGGAATAGTTAACCTAAGTGCAGCAGACTCATCTGAGTAATATGGAAATGGATCTATGTTCACTTAAGAATCATGAAAATAAGAAATTTAAAATTTCTGCAAACTTTTGACATTATAAACTTTTAATATTCCACATTTCCATGATAATATCACCAAGGAAACTTACTTGTATCAGCACTTAGTGAATCATTAGAGAGAGAAAAAGGTGAGGACATACTGAAAAGTTCAAAGGAAGACCATAACCAGTGAGAATTGGGCCTATAAAATTTTTTTCCATCTTTTGAGGAGTAACCAAGGCAATCTCTTCTAGTTCTAAGGACTAGGTAGTCCTGCTCACTGAAAGTTAGGTAACTCCAAGTTGAAACAACTGACAGTACTCATGAGACTTAGGAAAGGATCAAGGCCTTCTCTTGGATAGTTTGAGCCTAAAAGGACCAACCCTAAAGCAACTGCCCTTGTCCATACCCCCCTTTGAGCTTTAAATCTTGAATTTCTTCAAAATACACCTGAGTACTTGAACCTGAACCTATGAACCTGCTTCAGCTTACCCTCACTCTGAGAATTCAGAAGGTAAAGGAGAAAAGGTTGGAAATGGACTAGCTATGGTCAACATTAAGTGAATGGAGAAGAAGCATCTCAAAAATTTCTGGCAGTATGGTACCTGAGAACATGGTGGCATTTCTGAAAAGCAAAAATGAAAATAAAATGAAGAAAATTCCATAAAAAGGAAACAAAAATAATAATGAAGAGGAGTAAGGGAGGAGTCAAGAGGAACTTTCATTGGAGAATCAAAATCAAGAAGAGAAACTGATCACTTCAAATCTGAAAATCTCGAAGAAGATGAAGGGAGCTGAATTCAAGAAGGTGAAGTCATGAATCACCTCTGTCACCTACTGATTTCTCAATTTTGAACCCCTTCTCAACCCTCCATTCTTTCAACCCCACTCCATAAGCCACATTACAGCCCAGTTAAAAGCCCTTGTGATCCAAAGTTGAGTGAGCTGTCATGTGAAGATAAAGAGTTTTCCAATCTATGGTGAGGAACTGCCAATGATGTTAGCACTTAAGAACTCTGCCTATGCTCATGCTTACAGACCCATTTGGGGGATGTAACTGCTCTTCAGCCTGTGAGAGAATGAATCCCTCAACAAAACCCTCATGAGAGTATGCCCTGTAAAGTTTTTGGGTCTGAACTTGAATGCATTATGTATGACCTTAACCTAATTTTTGACCTGAGGATGGGCTCAGTGCTGGCACACACTTGTACAGTTTTCTGTGATTGTAAACTGATTGGAAATGTTGTGCAGTCATGAGAAGTTTATGCTGTTTAAATTACTGTACAACCAATGAATTAAATATCTTTTATGATTACTGATTCAAGAGTAAACTAAGTCTGCCCCTTGACTGCTCACTGGATGATATTACACTTTTGTTAACTGTTTCATTGAAGAAGTTTGTGGGTGTCTTCACTGAAAACCCTCAGGAGGCTTCACTCCTCCACTAGGGATCACCTAGGGGTTTAAAAGGCTTGGTACATATGCTAAATGTATCTGTGCTCCCTACGAAAGTGGCATTTAATTTTTATAGTAGGTTTAATGTAGCTTTGCTAAGGGACTAGCAAAGATTAGGTTTGGGGGTGTGTTAAGACCTGAAAAGTACCACTTTTCACCCCTTAACTTAACCTTTGATTAGACCCTTAGCCATCTAATAAGTCCTTGAAAAGTGTTTTATGTAGGTAATAACCAGCAGTGAAATAAGGCCAGGAATCCTACTAAGGAGCCTGTTTTGGAACCAGAAGTCCCTCAGAAGGATGGACTCAATCCTCGATCGAAATGAGCCCTCAAGACAGCTCCAAGACTCTACAACAACTTCTCGCACAGATGATTGACTGAAGAGCTTCAGAAGCATAAACTTGCACAGCTCTCGCGAAGCTCAAGAGTAGAACACGTCGCACAACCTCGCATAGTTCGCTCTAAATGGCTAAGGAGAGAGAGCTTCAGGAGACCCCTCGCGCAGCTGTCACGCAGTGGTCGCGGGATGCAATTATCAGAAGAGAACTCCTCGCACAGTTCTCGCGCCATTCAAGAAGAAAGCATCCTTGCGAAGGCAAAGCCATCCTCGCGAAGATCAGCTAAGACATGGAACCTCGTGCAGTTCAGAACTCATTAAAGCCTCGTGAGGTAACTCGCAAAGTCCAGAAAAGAGAAGTGCTCGCGAAGTTCTCGCGCTATTCAAATCTGTCCTCGCGAAGATCAACCCAGCTATCGCGCAGCTACCTCGCGACTGCTTGAGCACCAACCCCGCAACATCTGAAGCTCTGATGTCTACTCAACCTCGCGACTGCCTGAAGAGCAAACCAAGCCAACCTCGCGATGGCTGAAACTTCAATGTCAAACCATCCTCGCGAAGAGCAAGAGCTACCATGCGACAAGTCTGGGAAATAATGGCTACCTAGCAAAGCTCTAAACCTTAAACTTCCATCTCTTCAGTAGAGGACTTTCTGGGAATTTCTAGCGATTAGGGCACGCACTCCCACACTTAAATCTCTGTGCACGTGCCCCAAGGCATCAAGGATCACTATTTGGCCATGTGGCATCGTTAAAATTAGGGTTTCCTAACCCTAATGCGCCGCCACACCACTGCTATAAATACCCATACTTAGCTTAGGTTTGAGGAGAGCTTAGACCATCCTTTCTTCCTACATCCTGGAATAGCTGGGAACACATCTCATTTCTTAGAGACTTGATCTGAGATCGTTTTGTTTTTCTTTTTTATAGTTGTAAGTAGTTTTCTTTTTCTTTTTCCTTCTCTCCATAGTCCAGCACTTGCTGGCTATGTCTTTGTATGCATTTTGAACTTGATTAATGGAAGTTCTGTAATAGGATCTGTACCTTGTGGGATTTGTGTTTGAATGTGAGATGCTCTGTGCAAGGCTGCTGCCTTGTGATCTGCCATTGCTTTGGCTATGTTTCAAAGGAATGGAAGACTGATTCTAAGGGCCATTTAGATCCAAGTGACCTGTGTGTCTGGGCTATCATGGCCCTATACAGCCTTAGCCCCACCACAGGAGCCACTAGAGCCGAAATCCCCATGGGAGCTTGAGCTGATAGCCTGGTGACCATGGTGGTGGCAGCGATATTCTTGTTTTGTTTTGGGCTCCGTGAGGAGGATAGCCTCTCGGATAGTCTGTGACCATTCAAGTGGACAGGTTATAGCCTTAGGGTGATTCTAATCCACCGATCCAAGATGGATCCTTCTTCTTTACACTTGAGCTTGTAGAAGCCTGGTGGGAGATTGTATAGAGGCAGACTCTCCTATATTTGTATAGATCCGCCATCAGATGTTGGATTTGATTTGGTTATAGAGATTGTAGGCTTGTGACTGGATCATTGTAGCCTCACTCGAGCAATGGATAACTAGATCGAAGGTTGTACTCAATCTCTTGCTGGTTCTATGTGTCTGGGCTATCATGGTCTTATACAGCCTTAGCCCCACACATAGAGCTTTAGAAGTTGAGGTTCCCTATGGATTCTTGAGTTGGTAGCCTGGATGAAATAGTGCCTGCAATGATTTACTTTTTATGTTTTGACCCATCCCTGGATTGTGGTTCCGCTATGGGATAGTCTGTGACCATTTGAGTGGGCAGGTTATAACCTTAAGGGTTGAATCATGGCAGAGTGATGGGTTGAATCCTTTCTCCTTAATGGTGATAATGTAGCCATTGGACAGGATTTCTATAACATCAGATCTGAATCTGAGTTACAAAACTCCTCTGATCTGGGCTCAATAACATACTTCTCACCCTTTTATATTTATTTTCCACACTCCATCCATCCTCTCAACCCTTTTATAGTTTAGACATTAGAGTACCTTAGAATACTTAGAATAAGTTATCTTGAACTCCCCTCCTCTTAGGACTGCTAGATCTGTAGTCAGATCTGGAGGGACTACTAGAGATGGCTCCTTTGGGAGCTGTAGATCACCTTTCCCCGTGGGACAAACTCTTACTTATCAAAACTTGCTACAATGGACCTTGTATCTTGCAGGTCTAGGATTTCTTAGTTGTGCTGATTCCATCCCCTGGTTTACTCTTTCTTTGATTTTTAAATGACTTTTACCACCAACCAATAAAACAAGCACAAAATCAAAAAATCCTCAACAGTCTCACCCCATCATCCGCCATTGAAACCAATTTCCCAAACCTCGAGGACCCTAAAAACCTAGAAAACCTTAGATAGAGGATTACCTAATTGTTAAACCAATTAGCTCTTAAGTAACCCTCTAACCCACCTTTTCTCTATAAATAGAGAGGCCCCCATCTTCCCAAAAGGGTTGAAAAAATCAAGGTTGAAAAGATTAGGGTGAAAGCTTGAGTTAGGAGAGAGAGAGCCCTAGTGAGAGAAAGTTCTTTTCTTATTTCTTCAACTAGAATTCCAGCATGCATAGATCATCCTCTTCAACCATTAGATCACCTCTTTTAGTTAAAGCTTAGTCCTTAGCTTCATCCCCACACTTCCTATCTACCGAATCCTAGCATTAGAGCCTATTCCTCTACCATTTAAGAGCTTTAAAACCATTGGAAGCATGCCGAAGCGAAGGTCTCCCACGGTGTAACAAGGGCCCCTGAGCTCCGGCTCACCCCTCTCTTCCTCTACCTTCTTGGTGTTTTCTCCGTCCAAGGATTCAAACCGTTACACCGTCGAAATTTTGGTTTGGCTCAAAGCTTGATAGGACCGTATTGCCTTCGAGCAAGGGGAAGCTCCGCCCATTTATTTTTATTTTTTGGCCATAGATAGAGACCGCTATATGCGGGTTGATCGGGTGCCTAAACCCTTCCCGATCGATAACCGAAGCCCCTACCCTATAGCCTTTGGCAAAGACCGGTAAATCAGAGTCATATTTAGCACTTCGGTGCTCAAAATATTGATTTAAAGGTTTCCCGGGTCATCGAAAGCTCTCGGTGGTGACTCTACATTTTATTCCATCGTGAGTGCATCGCTGCGACGGGTCCGAGAGGATCCATGCTCGCACAGGACTCCCCTTGTATCGCCTACCCATACCAACCCTGCTGTGAGGCATGCACCAGCATATTAGAACACTTTGCTAGTTAGATCTGACACTATACGAGAGAAGAATCGAATCCTTCCAACCTCATGATCACTTACACAAGGAATGACCTACCAGCTCAGCTATCGACACAAGAAGTAGAAAATCTCAACAGTCATCTGATTGACCTAGAAGGAAGCACCCACACCACCCTCATAGGATCTGAAGAGGAACTTGAACTAGACACTTCTACATCCCCAGATTCACCGTAACTCTAAATGTTTTGGAAATTACTAGAGGAAGAGTGGCAACCTCCCCCAAGTGATGATGAGGACTATTGGATAGACCTCCCGACACTCGAGTTAGCAGAGCGAGCCAATCTAGGACTTCAAGCACTATCAGATCAATAGGATGAATTCGATACTGTCTTCAACTCTAACCTAGAAGGATGAGAATGTCCTTGGGAATTCCTCTCCATTCTCCACCATCATCAACCTCGCTGTTGAGCATGCATGCTCATTCTAACATATTATGAAGATCAAGGAAAAAAACTCGCTACCCCTTAGGATCCTTTGGGAGATCCCCCTTGGTGGGAAGAACAACATTATTACGACACGGAGGATGATGGTTCAATTGACTATGATTTTCAAAGCTTCTTCTAAGAAGAGGCGATCAATGTGGCCGAAGAAATCCAGACGTCAGCACCGTTGTCACCAATGCCGCTCATTCAAAAGATCTCATCAGATGAGGACACCAAAAAAAAATGCCAAATTCACAATAAGTCTGCATTTCTCGAAGAATCGTTCGAACGACTCGAGCAGCCGTCTCGTTCCCTCAACTAGAGGAAGCAATTCACTCGGCGCCCCTTGAGGCGACCGACCCTGTACCATATTTATTATCAAAAATAAAAAAAATAGAAAAAATAGAAAACCCTAAGGTTTCTATCCCATTCCCCGTACGAGGACGTAAAGCATCCCGACTAAACAACAAGTGTTGGAGAAATGGAGTGTGCTGATTTAGTGTGTAACAAAATAGAATCAAATTAAAATAAAGGATGAATTCATCACAACTACAATCTCCTAGACCTGCAAGTTTTATAGGTAAGTAGGGGTATGTCCACAGGAAAAATATGAATAAACTATGATGGATCTCCAGATCTACAATAGATCTGACACTCTATCCTACTTTAAGCTATTCTAAAATAAGAAAGAGGAGAGGTTTTTGGGTTTTGTCACTACGAACTACAGAAATTAAATATAGTTGATCCAGAGTTTAAGAAAACAAAGAAGTGAAGGAAAATAGATTAAAAATCAAAAGGATAAAGATCAGTAGCTAGGGATTTGATATTTTACCAAAAATTGATTAAATCAAAGGCAATGCTTAGATCAGATCTGCAACAATCCTTCATCTGGCTACAAGCTCCACAGGTTTTACCCCAGTAGATGCGTGGTATAAGAATCCAATCTCAACCAGAGAATTGAAGCAATCCTAAGGCTATGATCTGTCCACTTTAATGGTCACAGACAATCCCAGAGATTGTCCCAACATATCAAAGCAATCCTAAGGCTATGATCTGTCCACTTTAATGGACATAGACCATCCTAGAGATTGTCTTGAGCCAGTGATCTTGATTAGAACAAGTTAATCATTGTAGATGCTGTGAATGCTAGGCTACAAGCTCCCCATTTTTGGATAGCTCAGAGGAGTATCCAAACTAAGGAAATCAAATATGAATAAATGAAATCTAGCTCAAAATTAACTCTAAAACCCACAATTCCATTGCAATGCTATTACTTACAATGATGTGCTCAGATCTACAATCTGTGCAGCATTCGATCCCTCACAAAGCCTTTGAAACTCTCAATTACAGGTCATATCCTCACCCTAGCTACTGGAGAGGTTTTTAGCCAACCATCATTGGCTAATGGCGAGGAAGAAGGAGGAAAAGAGAGGGAAAAATTAGAGGGAAAAATGAATTCGATGTCTGCTCTGCTCTATTAATTTTTGGATACCTTTCCATGTCGTTGCTCCTCTATTTATACTTTTTTCTCAGACCTGTTTCAGCCAATCAGAATTCAGAAGAAATAATGCAGTTATGCTGATGTGGTTGATCCCTCTTCTAGAAGCTTTCCTCCTATTGGTCTACAACTGACAAGTAACGTGAGGTAGTTAGAGTTCTCGCTCATGCTCGGTTGAATACCAAAAATACCCCCCAGGGGTTGCTGTCGTGCCTTGGAGCGTGTGCATGAAATCTGGAAGTTGTGACTACTAGAGAAGGATCATTGGAAGTTCCAAGATGAATGTCGAGAGGTTCTAGAGAACTTCTCGACGGGTTCTTGGTCTGTATGCTCAGTCTTTTGATAGGTTTGGGATATCCTCTCGCTGGGTTGAAGTGTACTTGACGCTAGGATTAGCCTCTCTCGACGAGTTTGAAGTAGCTCTCGATATCCTTCCTCCATCCTGTCGACAGGTTACAACCATCTTGTCGCCTTGGTTAGGTGATCGATATGTTGGGGATAATCTCGACAGGTTCTAAAGGATCCTGTCGAAGGCTTCTCTTGTTTTGATTGATAGGTTTATCTGAACCTCGCGACTTCCACTGCACCTTTAGCTAAGGTGTCGACAGGATTCTTTCTTTCTGCAATCACAACCTATCGACAAGAAGTCGGAACCTTGCGATAGCTTATTGGATCCTCTCAGCAGCTTCTTCCTTGACTTTCCTCAGTTGGCACCTATTTCTAGTGCACTATCTTTCATCTATTAGCACTCAGCAACCTCTTGGTGGGTTCAATCTATCTAATCTGCAACTGTGCTTGGTCTCAAGCATGACTTGTTGAGCCCATGACCTTCTCATGAATTTATATAACTCTGATTGCTTGACTGACAGGCTTTTGGGCTGTTGTGAAACCGTGATGAGGAATAGATTGCTTCTTTGGTCTTTTTAGGTGGATATCTGCACTAAGGCTGGATTTTATTACTTATCTATAAAACATCCTTAACACACCTTATTAGTCAATTCAAGGGCCTAACAAAGGTCGGGTTAGGAGGTGAAAAATGATATTTTTCACTACTCAACACACCCCCAAACCTAAGCTTTGCTAGTCCTTGAGAAAAGGAGAGAGTAAAAATAATTAACCTACAAAATTAGATGCCACTTTCGTAGGTAACACAGGTGCATTTAGCATATGCATCAAGCCTTTTGAACCCCTAGATGATCCCTAGTGGAGGAGTGAAGTCTCCTGAGGGTTTTTAGTGAAGTTACCCACAAACTTCCCCAATGGTTCAATTAATGTTAATGCAGCATGTTGAGAACAAAAATCAAGTCAAAATGAAATTCATTCCACACCTTGTTCCTTTAAGTTCAGAACGCTTTTATCAAAAACACGGTCTTTTAAAAACTAAAATTTTGCTGCATTTCCTTCACAATCAATCAGCTCATGTCAAGGCATTTTATCTGAAATTTAATACATAGCTAGCTATCAAATTAAGAATGTCTGTTATGATACAACTCCCAACAAACTTAATTTCAGACCCAAAGCTCACCAGAGCTTGCCACTCAGAAGGAAACTATAAGGGTGCATCAGTTCACTCAGCTCAAGGGCAGTTACAGCCCTCAAATAGGACTGCAAGCTTGAGCATAGGCATTGCTCTAATTTCTAAAATTTTCTAACTCTTTTCACCATAGATCAAACATATCCTTGTCTCCACATGACAACTCAATCAATTTCAGATCAGTAAGAACTTTTTATTGGGTTGTAATGTGGCTTATGGGTGAAATTTATAAAGAATAAAAGGGGATGAAAGGATTCAAATGTGAGAAAACAATAAGGTAAGGAGGTGATTTGCAACTTCTCAACCTTTATTTTAGCATAATTCCATCTTCTTTTTGAATTTTCAGAGTCAAAGTGGCCAGCTTCTTCTTTTTTTTTTTTCAAAATATCTGATGAAATGACTTCACTCTTTTGTTTTGCTTTTCTGTTTTTCTTTTCTTTTTGTATGCCTTTCTTTTGTGTTTTTCTCCATTTTTTTTTTCTTGTAGGCTGCATGCCACAATTACACATCACTCTTGCCTTCACATGTGTTTTCTTCTTCTTATACCAAATTGTCAAAACTTACTCCTCTAACCTCTTCAATTCCTTCACCTTTCCTTCTGAAATCTCAAAGTGAGGGTCAGGCTGCATTTGGTCATTGAGGTTGTGGGCTCAAGAAATTTTTTTTGGTTTGTATCAAAGAAAAGCATGGATTTCAAGGCTCAAATGGTGTTTATCAAGGGCAGTTCAAAGGGTAAGGATATTTTCAGCTCAAACTATCCAAGGAATGGCCTTACTTCATGTCCTCAATGTCAAGAATGCTGTCAAATTGTTTCAGCTTGGATTTGCCTAGCTTCTAGTGATCAAAGTTGGATCCAGTCAGTCCTTAAAGCAGAAAAATTGTCAAGACACTCTTTAAAAAGATAAGTTCTCAGGCCCAAATCTCACTGGGTGTGGTCTTCCATCAATTTTTCTAGGGACTATCCTCACAGATCTTCTCTCCTCTCAAGGTCACTAAGTGTTAGTTTTTGAATAGAAGTTCTTGACATTTGCTTCATTATAGTGTTAGAGTTGCAACATTATTCCAAAAAAAAAATTTCTTTTTCAATTTTCCAACAAAAAAAATTTAGGTGGGGATTTACTTCATTTTCTTAGTTTTTTATTGAACCTTACTGCACTACTATTAACTATCCATTGTTAAGGCATACCTTGCCACACCCCCAAACCTATGAGGAGCAGTGTTCTCATTGTGTTAAAGATAACAGTACAGTGGGTGTGCAGCACGAGAAAAAAAAAAAAAAACAAAGATAGACACAGAAAGAAAAGAAATATAAGACATAAATATAACAAAAAACTAATTAACACCAAAAAGAAATTGTAGTAAAATATATATAGAGAGTAGCCGCAAGAACGTAAAATGTAATACACTAGGAGAAAATCTAAAACATTCGAAAATTATGTGCAAGCATCATCAGGCCATTCATAAGGATCCGCTAGTCTCCTCAACTCTTCATTGGAGAGGGGTTTTTTTATCTTGGGTTTGGACTTCTGGGCTTGCTGGCTGGGTGCCTCCTCAGATTGGGAAGTAGGTTCTTTATTTTTCTTAAGATTAGCGCAAGAGGGGACAGATCTTTTTGCAGTGACCTTTCTCCTGGAAGAAGTTCGCTTAGGCTCAGGAGGGGCAGGCTCAGTGTTGGGAGGGGCTTGGACTGGAGGAGGAGCAACATCCACAGGTGGGGTAGGGACAGGTGGAGTAGGAGTAGGTTGAGTTGAAGTGGCTGTAGAGGGTTGAGTGGAGGGGGGATTGGTAGGAGGAGCTATAGCTAGAGGGGCTGGCATAAATGGCTGAGAGGTCAGCGCAGCAATCTTTCTCTCCATAATTTCAACTTTCTTCTCTGCATAAAGGAGATTGGACTCAGCGAGTTCTTGGGTGGCTTTGTTTATCTCCTGGGCATTGTCTAATTTTTACTGGAGGAATTCAACTTTCTTCTTCTCGGCTTTGGCAATGATACTCTCAGCAATAGCAAGTTGTTTTGTTGACTCATAACGAACCAATATTTTCTTCCAACGTTGAGAGATATCCCGGAGCTGGATTCTGTGCTCCAGCTCAATGTTAGCAATCCTTTCCTCATAGGGGGCTTCAAGGGAAGTGCGGAGGGCAGCCATTCCTCTTAGGACATCCCTATGGATGTAGGGATTATCTCGCATTGCATACAAAAGTGTGAGGTAAGGGGAATGTAGAATGAATGTTGGGGTACAATGGGTAGGAAAGGGGGTGAAGCGGACGAAGATGAGGGAATGGATGCTACTAATTCCACAAGGGAGGGTAAAATGGCAGGGCTAGCTGGGGAATGGGGTAGATGAGATTCAGGGCTGAGGACTACCTCGTCAGGGTCAGTTTCGATGGAGGCATCTGTGAAAGCAAGTGGAAGGACATTGTCAGCAAAGTGTGGGAGAGGAGGAGGTGGGGTAGGTAAATGGGCAAGGGGCTGTTGAGATGGATGGGATAAATTGGCCAAGGAGGATTGGATGGCGGTTAAGGACTGAGAGATGGATGCTTGGCTATGGAGAGTGGAGGTCAAAGATAAAAGTGTGGCCTCAATGGAAGTTTGGGTATGAATATTGGCCATGACCTATGATTGGATTGATAGGAGGAGGTCTAGGATTTATGGGAAAGGCTCAGGTTGGATAGCAGGTGGGTGTTGGAAGAGAAGGGGTAGTGGAAATGATGAAGTGTGGGCATGCTGGAAAAAGGTTGATGGAGGTTGGGAATGAGAAAGATGGGGAGATGTTGACTATCGAGAGTCAGGTAGTGGATTCTTCATGCCCAATATCGTCCACTATGGATTTCATTAGGGATGAAAATCCTTCAGTGGTGGAAAGGTCCTGGGTTAGGGAAGGTGAGATGGAACAAATTGGCTCACTCGCAACGGGAGTGGAAAGTAGGGGAGACAGGGAAGGGATAATAGGGGTAGTGGTTGATGTAAATGATCTAGCTGGAATGGTGACTGAGGGAAAAGTAGGGATGGGGTCTGCTAGTGGAGAAGAGAAAATTGGGGTGGATGTGGTAGTAGTGAAAAGGGAGACTAGACTGCTTTGGGGAATGGGGACTGGCATGGAAGGAAAAGAAAATGAAATAGTTGGTGTGATAGATGGAGGGATGGTGGGGCTTGTAGCAATGGAACTGTCCATGGAGAAATTCAGATCAAAGGTAGGGGTGACTGAGGGTGCAGAGGATACCAGTGGAGGCTTCAAGCCAGGAGCAGCGGATGTGAGCAAAAGCTCACGGGTGACTGAGGTAGAGACCTCAGGAGGGGGTGCTAAACTCGAGGCAACAAAGGTCTCAGGAGCTGCTTCCTCAATCTCTTCAGTTGATTTGTGGGTGCCTTTACCAATGAGGGTCCCACTGGCAGACCAAGCCCTTTTTCCAAATATTGTGGGTTTCACCATCTCCACTTCCTCATTCTCTTAAAACACAAATCCCTTTCTTCTAAGCAAAGCAGTGATGAGCTTGCTATAGGGGAGCCCTGGTAGGGCTTTAGCTTTCTTACATTTTTCATTCACATCTATCATTACTTCAAACACCAACCAGGCAGCATTAACAAATTGGCTTTTAGCGAAAAAGTATAGGGCATCCACTATTGGTGTTCTTTTTTCTTGCTGATGGCCGCTGACATAGATATTCTTTCTCAAAATTGAATCGAAAAATTGCAGGCTAGGGGATAAGTCTCTTCTCCTAATTGAGTCCCCAGACCCTACAATGCCTTGAGTCAGATGCCTGGCCATTGATTTAAAAGAGACATTTTTAGGTGTGGCCAGGCCATAAATTGGGTCATAAACAGAAGGGACTCCCAATACTATCCCTATATCTCAGTAATCCACCACCATTTTCATATGACCAATTAGGATTTCTAGGCAGGGCTCAAGAGAATCTGGCTTGGTTTTTTTTCTCGAGATTTTGCTACCACAACTTAACCAGCCTTGGGGAAGACTTTTCATTCAATGGGCTCATCATGGGCGTCAGGCCTGCTTTCCCCAAATAATTCAAAGTATCCTGACACTCCCCCAGCTTAGAGAAATAGGGGATGTCGAAAATGGTTTCCGGGATCTAATTTAATTTATCCACAAATTCATTGGGTATGGATCTGAGATTAGGATCAGCCTCAGAAATTTCTAACTTAAGGTTAGGTTGTGTTTCAGGGGCCTCATCAACAATGTCTTCACTAGTTTGGGCATTCTTAGATTTCTTGGACTTCTTAGATTTCACAATTTTCTCAGCTTCCTCCATGACAAGTTTTATTTTGGCCGATGGGGTTTCCTTAGGCTGTGTGGAATGCCTATTGGGTTTCCTAGTGGCTTTGGTGGCAGAATTAGAAGGCACTTTGAAAAGATTTGCTAATATGTCCTCTTGCTTAGCCATTGATTACTTAAACGCTTCAAATTCACAATTAATCACCACACAAGCTTCTTAGGATACTCAAATTACTCCCCCGAATTCACAATACAAATGCCCAAACTTGAAATAATAGAGTGAAGCTGAAGAAAAGCTTACCGATAGAAATCTAGGGTTTGTGATAGCTGGATGGGCACAAGACCAAAATGGCTCGAACCAGGTGCAAAATATAGCTTTTGATGGATTGAAGCAACATGGAAAATAGTCAAGAGGTAGCTGCAGCAGCCAGTGAGATAGAGAGTGAGAAACAAAAATGAAGAAAATCGTCAGAGCAGCTTACAGCGCAGAGAGATGGTGTCGAATGATGAAAAATGAAGTTGTCGGGAGGTTTAAAGCTATGGAAAACGCTCGTTGATAAGATTGGGGCAAAGTGTCGACAGGTTGTAACATCCTGTTGAAAAGTAAAGGATGGCCAATCATCGCGAGCAGTTCAACTAATCCTATCGGCTGGTTCCACGGTGACAGAAAAAATCATTTCGAGAGGTTCAAAGAACCTCTCGACGACATTTTGGCTTTATGTAACATTTTCTCCGACAAGTTCCTTGCACCTGTCGAGAATCTGTCGATGTGCATCATTAGAGACTTCAGAACCCGTCGACAAATAATAATTCAAATCAAACCAGCTTGCAACCTTCCCCATATTCATTTCACATACAAATTTTCCAAAACCCAAGTTAATTCAAACAATTGTAATTTCTAGCCAACCTATGAAGGGCCCATGATGTGCACATGTGAAACAATATTGATAATGCCAAAAAGAAAAAGAAAGAAAAAGAAAAGTAGTAATAACAATAACTCACCACAATAATTGATATACGTAGTGTACATTATTGAGACTCAGCCATGCTAAGGAGGGTCATGATAATGGTTGATCAGCACTGGTTTCCCTGCATTTTGAAACATATCATCAGCATTACTACAAGGACCAGTATATTATAGTAGCTTGGGCAAAGTCACAAGCTCATCCGCTATCCCAATCGAGAAACAATCCTCACCATTTAAGTGGGGCTGATTGTCTGAATTGTAAACATTCAATTTAACTTTCATGTTGCCAAATGACACCTCCATTACTCCTGATCTACACTGTATGCATGTATTGGCAGTAGCCAAAAAAAGTCCGCCCAAAATCACAGGAATAGGAGTGGTGCACCTGCTTGGCTCCATGTCAAGCACCAAAAAATCTGCTGGGTAAGAGAATTTATCAACTCCAACTAGCACATCCTCTATGATTCCCACTGGTTTCCTCTCTCATCTGTCAGCTAGTTGCAAGACCACATGTGTAGGCTTCAACACTCCTAAACCTAACTTCTCATATACTGAATATGGAAGTAAATTAACACTAGCTCCCAGATCTAATAAGGCTTTTTCATTAGTATGATCCCCAATGATGCAGGGGATAGTGGGGGTTCCAGGATCTTGAAGCTTTATTGGAGTTGCTATTGTCAGCACCAAATTTACTTTCTCAGCACAAAAGGCCTTCTTGGATAGATGTATCCTAGACTGTCTTTTATGAGTGCACAATTCTTTTAAGAACTTAGCGTAGTCTGGAATTTGCTTGATTGCATCCAGTAAAGGCAAGTTGATCTTTACTTGCTTAAAGGTTTCCATCATTTCCTCTACTTTGGCATTCCCCTTGTCAAAAAGAGAAGCTGCTTTTAAAGCATTTGGAAATGGAAAATGGGGGACTGGCCTCCCATTTGCAGCCTTAGCCAACTCATCAATTTTTTCTCTATTTTAGTTTTCAATTTTTTTTTTTTTTTTTTTTTTTCTGTTGGGGAGCATTAACATCCCCCTTATTCAAATTGGACTGCTCCTGCTGTACATTCATTGGAATTGCTTCATCTTCTGTCTCTGAAATTTTTAAAGGCCCACAGCCTACCTGATTTTCTACCAGCCTTCCACTTCTTAATGTGGTGACAAATTTAGCTTCCTCATGGGAAGAAGAGACTTCACCTACCACATATTGTCTCTTTGGATTGTCCATGGGCTGACTAGGCAGCCTACCTACCTCTCCCTTTATCAATGCATTAGACAGTTGACCAAGATGGTCTTTTATCTTTTTGATGCTCTGGCTATGAGAGTGAACTGTTTGAGATAAAAAACCTAAGTTTTGCAATGAGGCCAGAACTTGCTCTTCAAAAGAGGGTGTTCTAGAAGTTGAAGTTGGGACATTTGGTTGCACAGGCTGAACCATAGGCTGAGAGCCATAGGTTGCTGGTATGGGATCCTTGGAACAAACTTCTGTTAATAAGTTCGGAGAGTAGGTTTAAAAGACATTGGTTGCTATGGTTGAACTGATGTTGGAACTGCTACTGCTGGTTTTGGGTTTGAACATTATCTTGCTTCAACCTCAGGTTAGGGTGGTTCCTCCAGGAATAACCAGTAGTTGGCTGCTGACCATAAGACTGAGTAGCAGCCACATGTTCCATTACCAATTCTGGGAATTGCCCAGCAGAGGGGCAATCCTGGATGGGATGAGTATGAGATTGGCAGATGGGGCATGCCTCTCCCACACTAGCAACCATTGGAGACTGCCCCTCCTCCATCATATTCTCCAGCCTTTGAGTTAAGCTGGTTACCTTTCTCTCCAAATCACTATACCCACCAATTTCATAGACTTTTCTTCTTGTTATGTTCTCCCTTAACATCCCTCCTGGTGTGTCCACATCCCTAGCAAGAGACTCTTGCTGTAACGAATTTTCACTAATAACATCAAACAATTCCCATGCTTCCCCAGCTGTTTTATGAAGGTATGTGCCTCCACAAGAAGCATCCACCATATTTTTACTTTTTGAGTAAATTCCTTGATAGAAACTTTGGATAAGTTTCCATTCAGGAATTTGGTGGTGGGGGCACTACCTCAACAACTCCTTGAATCTCTCCCATGCCTCATGGAACCCTTCAGTTGGGAGTTGAGAAAATGAGAGGATATTCTTCCTCAATTGACTGGTTCTAGACATGGGGAAGAATTTAGTTAGGAATTGGCTTTGCATGTCATCCCAAGAGTTGATACTATTAGGGGAAAGCAGAGATAACCAGGCCCTGGCTTTGTCCATTAATGAAAAAGGAAATAGCCTAAGCTTGGTGGCTTCTAGCCCTAAACCTATAATGTTGAAGGTGGTGCACAAGGCAAGGAATTCATCCACGTGCTTGTATGGGTCCTCTTTGCTCAAGCCATAGAAAGAAGGCAACATCTGAATGGTTGAAGATTTAATCTCATAATTAGTTTCCATAGCAGGAAATTGGATGCAGAAAGGAGAATTATATGCACCAGGTGCATAATAATCCTTCAACAACAACCTCGGTTGCTCACCCATTGCAACAGATTCTATTTCAGCAGATGCAGATGGGGCTTATTTGGGTTTAAGAATCCCTTCAACCTCTGGATTTAATGGCAAAATCTGGGGGTTGAGAGTTCTTCTTCGAAACATACACCATTCACACAATGCACAAGATACAGCTCACAACCAATACAATAGGGAACAAACCCAAACAGCTAATAAATCTACAAATGCACAGATCTGAAAAATAATAGAGGAGTAAAGAGATGCAAACTTCAGCACAACCTCTAGCGCAATGCTCAGAGTACCACAGATTCAGATCTTAAAAGAAAATCAAGCTATAAAATACTACAGGAGCAATTAGTCAAACACTTAACAAGTAATCACAATTACAAATCTAAAAAAAAAAATAGAAAGAAAACTTAGATTTACTAAGTTTAGATCACATGATCCCCGGCTGCGGTGCCAAAAACTTGTTGGGGAAATGGAGTGTGCTAATTTTGTGTGTAACAAAATAGAATCAAATTAAAACAAAGGATGAATTTAGCACAACTACTAGACCTGCAAGCTACAGGGCTATTGCAACAAGTTTTATAGGTAAGTAGGGGTATGTCCATAGAAAAACTGTGAATAAACTATGATGAATCTCTAGATCTATAATAGATCTGACACTCAATCCTACTTTAAGCTATTCTAAAACAGGAAAGAGGAGAGGTTTTTGGGTTTTGTCACTACGAACTACATAAATTAAATGTAGTTGATCTAGAGTTTAAGAAAACACAGAAGTGAAGGAAAAGGGATTAAAAATCAAAAGGATGAAGATCAGTAGCTAGGGATTTGATATTTCACTAAAAATTGATTAAATCAAAGGCAATGCTTAGATCAGATTTGCAATAATCCTTCATCTGGCTATAAGCTCCCCAGGTTTTACACTAGCAGATGCGTGGTATAAGAATCCAATCTCAACCAGAGAATTGAACCAATCCTAAGGCTATGATCTGTCTACTTTAATGGTCACAGAACATCCCAGAGATTGTCCCAACATATCAAAGCAATCCTAAGGCTATGATCTATCCCCTTTAATGGTCACAGATCATCCTAGAGATTGTCTTGAGCCAGTGGTCTTGATTAGAACAAGTTAATCATTATAGATATTGTGAATGCCAGGCTACAAGTTCCCCATTTCTGGCTGGCTCACAGGAGTATCCAAACTAAGAAAATTTAATACGAATAAATAAAATCTAGCTCAAAATTAACTCTGAAACCCATAATTCCATTGCAATGCTATTACTTACAATGATGTGCTCAGATCGATAATCCATGCAACATTCGATCCCTCAAAAAGCCTATGAAACTCTCAATTATAGGTCATATCCTCACCCTAGCTACTGAAGAGGTTTTTAGCCAACCATCATTGGCTAATGGCGAGGAAGGAGGAAGAGAGAGGGAAAAATGAATTTGATCTCCGCTCAACTCTCTCAATTTCTGGATGCCTTTTCATGTCGTTGCTCCTCTATTTATACCTTTTTCTCAGATCTATTTCAGCCAATCAGAATTCAGAAGAATAATGTAGTTATGCTGATGTGGCTCTTCTAAAAGCTTTCCTCCTATTGGTCCACAACTGACAAGTACATGTGAGGTAGTTAGAGTTCTCGCTTGTGCTCGGTTGAATACCAAAAATACCCCCAGGGGTCGCTGTCGTACCTTGGAGCATGTACGCGAAACTGGAAGTTGTGACTGCTGAAGAAGGGTCATTGGAAGTTCCCAGAATGAGTGTCGAGAGGTTTTAGAGAACTTCTCGATGGGTGCTTGGTCTGTATGCTCAGTCTTTCGATAGGTTTGGGATATCCTCTCTCTGGGTTTAAGTGTACTCGTTGCTAGGATTAGCCTCTCTCAATAGGTTTGAAGTAGCTCTTGATACCCTCTGTTTAGTCCTTCCTCCATCCTGTCGACGGGTTACAACCATCCTGTCACCTTGGTTAGGTGATTGATATGTTGGGGATCATCTCAACAGGTTCTGAAGGATCCTGTCGAAGGCTTCTCTTGTTCTGCTTAATAGGTTTATCTGAACCCCGCAACTTCCACTGCACCTTCAGCTAAGGTGTCGACAGGATTCTCTCTTTCTGCAATCACAACCTATCGGCAAGCAGCTGGAACCATGCGACAGCTTACTGGATCCTCTCGGCAGCTTCTTCCTTGACTTTTCTCAGCTGGCACCTATTTCTGGTGCACTATCTTCCATCTGTTAGCACTCAGCAACCTCTTGGTGGGTTCAATCTATCTTCTCTACAACTGTGCTTGGTCTCATGCATGACTTGTTGAGCCCATGACCTTCTCATGAATTTATACAACTCTGATTGCTTGATTGATAGGCTTTTAGGCTATTGTGAAATCATGATGAGGAACAAATTACTTCTTTGGCCTTTTTAGGTGGATATATGCACTAAGGCTGGATTGTATTGCTTATCTACAAAACATCCTTAACACACCTTATTAGTCAATTCAAGGGCCTAAAAAAGGTCGGGTTACAAGATGAAAAATGGTATTTTTCACTACTCAACAACAAGCTAGTGATCATACCAGACGAGATACTTCGTGACTTTGAGGGAAGAATCAGTAGTCTTGACCTTCACCTTACCAAAGATCTCTCAATTCATAGATTGTGTCAATGAAAGGTTACCTTTCGCAAACTCAGATCCCCAGTATAGTAATTTTGCAGTATACGAACTTACTGAGGACGAAGAAAGAACACCAGTTGCTGAGGAGGCACCAAACTTTCAATGGGTTATCAAGCGTTTCGATGATCAAACCCAAGCTGCCACAAAACTCACGGGAAAACTTGACTTTGGCACTGAAGAGAAACCCAAGAAGCTACTAATTAGCGCAACGCTTAACTCCAAGGAACTCCAACAAATTGCGCAAGTCCTGCAAGGACACCTCGATTCCTTTGCATGGTCCTACAAGGACATGCCCGGTTTAGACCCAAGTTTAGTAGAACATCGCCTTGTCTTAAAACTAGATGCAAAGCTTGTTAAGCAGAAGCTCCATAGGATGCACCTACAAACCGCCCTCTAAGTTAAAGAGGAAGTTGACTAGTTACACAAAGCTAAATTTATCCGAGTCATTCTTTACCCTAAGTGGGTCGCCAATATAGTACCTGTCGCTAAGAAAGATGGCAGAGTATGGGTTTGTATCGACTTCAGAAACCTCAACCAGGCATGCTCAAAAGATGACTTCCCACTTCCACACATTGACACTCTAGTTGACAACACCGACGAACATGAGATGTTATCCTTTATGGACGGTTTCTCTGGATATAATTAGATCAAATTAGTAGAGTCTGACTAAGAGAAGACTTCTTTCACCACACCATGGGGCATGTACTGCAACGTCGTCATGCCTTTTGGGCTCAAGAATGCAGGCGCCATGTATCAACGTGCCATGATTGCTATCTTTCACGACATGATGCATAAGTGTGCAAAAGTCTACGTCGATGACATATTAGTGAAGTTCCAAACATGAGTAGGACATGTTGAAGCGGTTTGACTTGAGTTACAAAGAGCTAAGAAATATCAGCTGAAGATGAACCCAAAGAAATATGTCTTTGGGGTCACTTCTGGAAAATTACTCAATTTCATAGTTGGAAAGCGAGGGATCGAAGTTGACCCTGCAAAAGTCAAAGCCATCCTCGAGATGCTGGCTCCTAGTAATATCAAAGAGTTACAAGGCCTGATAGGAAGATTGTAATTCATCAAAAGATTTATCTCCCAGCATTCAGACAGATGCGATCCTTTCTACAAACTACTTAAAGGAGGAACTGAGTACAAATGGGATGATCAGCAAACCTTTGACAATATCAAGAAGTACCTCCTTAACCCACCAATACTATCGCCACTAGTCCTCGGAAGACCTCTAATTCTATACCTCTCAGTGAATGATAAAGCCATGGGAGTAATTCTTGGATAATATGAAGAAGACGGTAAGAGAGAGAAGGCTATCTACTACCTCAGTAGGACGATGGTCGAATACGAATGAAAATACACTTCAATGGAGAAGACTTGCCTCACATTAGTGTGCACCTCTACTAAATTACGACACTATTTCAGGGCACATAAAATACTAGTACTAGCCCGAATGGACCCTCTAAAGTACGTATTCAAAAAACTCGCAACATCAGGAAAGATCGCTCGTTGGCATATGCTCTTGCAAGAATTCGATATCACTTACGTCACACAGAAATCGATTAAGGGACATGTCATTGCTACTACCTCGCAGATCTCCCACTCCCGAGTGATGAGCCAGTCCATGTGGATTTTCCTGATGAGGACCTACTCACGATTCATAATGAAGAGTCCGATAAGACCTCATGGACCCTTTATTTCGACGGTGCTCTAAATCACAAAGGAAAAAGCATCGAGATAGTCCTCCTAAGCCCAGAAGGAGCTGTCATACTTAAAGCTTTTCAACTAGATTTCTCTGTCACTAACAATATCACAGAATATGAAGCCTTTATAGCTGGACTACGAGTAGCACTTCAATTAGGTGTTAAATAGTTAAAAACCATCGGTGATTCCAAACTAGTAATTTCACAAGTCATAGGAGAATGGAAAACTAAGGAAAGGAGACTAAAGGCATACCTAGAAACCACTCAATATTTAGTAAAGAAATTTGAACGAATCTCTTTCATGCACATCCCTCGATTAGAAAATGAGCATGCAGATTCATTAGCCACACTAGCCTTGGTTATCCAAATACCCATGGGACAAATACGAAGACCTTCATCGAAAAGTTGACAGTACTCGCCCACAAGGCATCATGGACCGTCAAGAGAGAATTACCCATCCACCCTATAAGTATAGGACCAAAAAAAGTAATCACCCCGGGAAAGCAAGTCAAGTCAGAAATCGAAGTCGTTACGTTCAGATTTGAAAAATTACCGACCGACGATGGACAACCGTGGTATTTCGACATCTGAAACTTCTTGAAACACCAACACGTCCCTCCATATGCCACGAAGATCGAATGAAAGACTATAAGGAATCGATGCGCCTGATTCTGCATACTCGGTGAAACATTATACAAAGAAGCCTTCATTAAAAGAGTACTACTGCAATGCAACACGACTGCTGAAGGACAATACATCATCCGAGAAGCACACACCAGTGCTTGCGGCGCCCACTCTGGTAGACAAAAACTCACCGATCACGTTACACGATGAGGCTACTTTTGGCCGACAATGATCAGAGATTGCCACCTCTACGTCCAATCCTACAAACAATGCCAAGAACACGCCGCACTCATCAAAGCTCCATTAGTTGCATTGAATACTATGACCTCGCCATGGCCGTTTTTGTTGTGGGCCTTCAATTTCATTGAACCTTTCATAAACACCGTTGGGAACACTCACAAGCACGCGTTCATTCTTATAGCGACTGAATACTACACCAAATGGGTAGAAACTGGATCCTATGTCAGAATCACCGCTTCAATGCTCGTAAAGTTTATTGTTCGGAATATCATCACCATGTTTGGAATACCCAGGATGATTGTCATGGATAACGGACCACAGTTTATCACGGAGAAGACAAAGAAGTTATGTAAGAAGTACGGCATCGATCTACGACACTCATCACCGTTCTACCCTCAAGGCAATGGACAGGCAAAGGCTACGAACAAAATGCTAATTTGAATCCTGAAATGCATAATACAAACAAGCAGTGGAGCCGACTGGCCTGAACGACTACAAGAAGCACTGTCGGCCTATAGGACCTCTATTCATACGGCCACTGGCCAAACTCCCTACCTCCTTACCTATGGGATGAAGGCAATCCTACCATATGAGATACAAGTACCATCCTTACACATTCAATTTGATGATGAGCTATCCTTAGACGAGAGGAGAATTGCCCTACTCATGCAGCTAGAGCAGCTCGATGAAACACGTCTAAGGGCAGTTGATCACACTCAGGTATATCAGAGGAGAGTGCTCAGGGCTTACGATAAGAAAGTCCTTGAACGAACCTTTAATATTGGGAAATTAGTCTTAAAGAAAATCATGCCTTCCAAGCATGCCCATCCGAAAGGAAAATTGATACCGAACTAGGAAGGCCCATATGTCATAATAGCCGCATACCCTGGAAATGCCTACAAACTGGCGAACCAAGATGGAGAAGAACTCCCTAGCCCTTGGAACGCCATATACCTTAGAAAATATTTTCCTTAGCCCTGTGATTGTCACATCCCGTGGTTAAATACTTATACTTATAACCCCCGTAGTCTTCGCGACCCATTCATTGGTCATAGGCCTTCAATTCTCATAATATCTTTAAGAACTCCTATTTATCGCCCACCTTTTCTCACTCGGACAATTTGATCAAAGGAATAGTGACCTATTTAACCTCTTTCAAAAGCATAAGTAACACCCGATTCTCATTTCCCTTCCCCCACCATTGGAGGAGATGTTAGAGTAAAAAAATAATAAGATGTTAGAGTAAAAAAACAATAAAGATGTTAGGTTCAATCAAAACATATTATTCTTATGCTAGCAGGATGCTTTCAAAAAATATGCATTTACATGTAAAAAATTGAGTGAGAGCATTATGACGAATGAACAAGTCAATGAGCTAGGGGAAGCATAAGCAGACCGTGAGGGCATCCTTGATAACATTACTAGAAGTGTATATGGAAGCTGCGAGGGCATCCTGGATGTCCCCATACTTCTAGATGTCGTCGTAATGTGGCAGGAGGAGGATAAAATCCTGCTAACCATAGAATGTGAGATCTTGATGGTACTGAAATATGATGAAGAGCTCGATCAGGGAATCCCGTACCCCTCTGAGGAAAAGATTGTTACCTACCCCTTTCAGAAAGCATTAGATATAAACTACTCCTCGCATCACTGAGCCTTACCCCCCCTCTTCTATTTTTATTTTGGACGATAAATCAGAAACCTTGCAGGATATTCCTGGAAATGAAACCGAAAACTAATGAATGATAACTGATGCAATCACTTACTATACCTACCATGCTTCTCCCTAATAACCACGGGATAGGATGACCACCACCTTAGGATAGACCCCATATACAACTGACCTAATCAAAGAGATCTCCCCGGTTCAATGACAGTACCGATCAACTTTTCTTCAAAACTGACTCACCAAATACCCATGACTGCTTATAGACCCAAAGTGGTCATCTCGAAATCCGAAAAAGCTCCACTGCATCTTGACGCTGGGGCATTTTTTTTAGATTGAAAGCATTGGCCTGTCCATAAAGAAGATAAGGAACGACGAAGTTACCATCCGGAAAGTGCTACTGAAGATATCATACTGCCGATCCTACCACACTCCTACACTGGGGCATTTTTATTTTATTGTTTTGTTATTACTTCTATTTTAGCTATTTTTTTTCCCTATTACATTATTTTCATTTACAAAAAAAAGAAGAAAAAAAAAGAAAGGAAAAAAAAGAGGGCACATATCTATCTTTTGCTACCAGACTCCGGTTTGAGACACTTACCCCCCTTGACAACTAGCAAGGGGGCGAACAAAACTACTAATGGCATTACTCTCACATGTGCAGATACGAAGCAACCTTTGACCATCACTGGGCTAGCTTAGGAAGCATCCAAGTCCAAATGATGATTGAAGGCGCTAAAGAAATTGGAAGCAAAAGTAGATGCAAGAGGTAACTCATTTCTTTTTATACTTATCACTGGGGACACCCCCCTATATATACAACAACACACATGTTATAGATACATAAACGCACACACGTCACCTACTCCCTACGCTGCCACTGGGACGGTCGAGCACTACTGTCCCCAATATTATCAGCTCGGAGATCCATAGACTAGTCCTCCTAAAATACAATCCCGGCACCCGGAGTCCTTGGAACCTCTAAACGATGAGGCCCCTCCATAGATCCCCCCTCACTCATCTGGCTAACAGACCGCCTCAATCGTGAACGAGGAGGATACCTTACAAGAACCTCACGAACAACAACATCCTCACGAGCATCACCCCTGACACGATCATGAGATGTGTAATGAGACTGCTCGGCTGAGGAACCCGTAGCCCTCGAATCTAATCCACCAAGCTGATGAGCTAGCCTGTATATCCCTCGCTCACTCCTCATCAGAAGACACTGTAGCTGATCTAGGGATGCCTGCATCTCTGCTCACGTCGTCTGATGAGCCGCCTTTAACGCCTTGGTCTGAGTCCTCTGTGTGACCATCATCTCGATAAACAAGTCCTCCCGACTCTGCATCTCCCTAATGACTCGTCTCACCTCAAGAGTGGCTCGCGCTCGCGTTGCCTCTAGACGCGCCTCCTCAAGCTGACGAACTTGCGTAACCACACCAAGTTAAATAAAAACTAATATATACATGAACAAAACAAGAAACTTTGAAAAGGAAAGGATTATACCAGATCCTGCCTCTCCTCCAGGAGTCGTCCTACCGTCTCAGCAGTTATTGAAGGAACATCGAACATAAGCGGCTGCAACAAGAACAAACAAATGCATCAGAAAAATACTATAATAACAAATAAATCATAAACACAATAACAAAAATATACCTGAGTAGGGATAGGAACAGACTCCTGAGGGGGAGCCTCAGGAGCGGAGTCGAAACAGCCTGCGCAAAGAACCAAACAAACCAACACAAGACATGTCAGAACAAAATAAAGATGAAATAACCTAAACAGAATTACACCACACCAGAAAACTATACCTGACTCTCCAGGTGCAGAGAGGTAGCAGTTGCCTCCCTCACCTGAAGATCCTCCGCAACCCGATGCTGAAATGCCACATAATGTTAATAAACTATTAAGAAAGCAAAATCACGACACCCAACAAACTAATGTAATGACGCAAACAAGATAAAAGACTGAGTGGAACTTACCCAATGATCTAACTCGGCCTGAAGCTGACCCATCGCTGGGTCCTCCTGACTGGAGGAAGCAACTGAAGATGGATCAAATGTCGGAATGGGATCTCCAGCAGCGAGCTCGACTCTCTACGAATAATCAATTGACAAGCTCACAATGCTAACAATTAACGAAACCATATATGTAAAGACACCTACCAATTGGTCAATCTCAGATTGTAAGCTAGCCTCCATATGTAAAGACACCTACCTCTCGGCCATCTTGCTGCTGACCGTGTAACAACTCAATCATCGCCGTCTGATGAGCAACCTCATCCTCCCTCTGAGACTGTCCAAAACGAAATAAAATGAGACACCACAGCCATGTCAAAAAGACCAAAAGGCCAAATCGACATAATACGAAAAAAAAATATAAATTAACTCACCAGGAGCCGTCGAGTCTCCGCTAGCCGAGCGCCCAACTCATCCTCCGCGACCCCTAGGTTGAGCAACCGAGGAGGCTAAGGAGTGCAGCATCTCCTCATTCGGATGAGGAGCACATCCCATCTGTTCCAGCGCCCTATGGAGAGTGTTTAATGCCCCACCCCACGCTCGCAGTGAGATGGCCCTGCTCCAATGCAGCCAACCACTCCCTCAAAGCTGACATCGACTCCAGCTCACCAATTGTGAAAGAGCCACACCCATGGAAGGGGCGTGTGAAGAGGCGCTCGCCATCCAATGCACTAAACCACCACACATACTCCCGGGCGTTCGCCTCGTCACGTGCCCCCTAACCTTGGTCCCCCCGGCTCTAAAATTTGCTACCTGAAGCACCATTCACTTCGCAAAATTCTGGCCAGGAGGGCCAGTCATCCTCTTCGCCACTCTGTGGCGAATCTCTCGAGGAACTCCCTGAGCGAGCTCCAGCTGCCGTACCACTCGAGATGTGTGGATCCTCTCCACCCTCTCAAAACAATGAACCCATATGAACACATCAAAGAAGGGCTGGCAAGACTGAATCATCGGCACCTCCGCATCCTCCTCATCCGCATACGGCCTCCAAATCACCTGCGGCCAGACAAATGAGCCGACCCCATAATGAAGACTCAAATCCCAAAAGATCGAAATGAAATAAAAAATAAAAATAAAATATGCATGATGATCTATACCTACCCTGCATGCATATCCTCAAAGAGGCCTCGCGCGGTCTGAAGATTCGAAGACCAGTGACGACCCCTCAACGCCTCCCTCCACACGTGCATCCGCGGGAACGTGAATGTCACCTCCAACGGAACTCCTGGACGAAGGAAAGCGAAATGATCATACGCCCAGAACTATAAAAAATAATACAAAAGAAACACTGAGATCATCATTATGACTAAAAAATTAAACGAACTAAAGACATCATGATTCCAATTAACTAAAACTCACCCGGATGAAGGAAAGGAAACCTCCGATCAACGCGACACCCTGTCCCCGACGGTAAAGCTGCTCACAGAGATGCGCCAATGCGGCTGCACCCCACGTGTAGGAAGGGACTCGATCTAAGTCCCCAAGTACCAACAAAAATAACCTGGTGACGCATCCCCGAGTCGAAGAAGAGAAGAGTACCGCACCAAGGAAGTGCATCAAGAATGCTTGAAGCACCCTATCCGTAGCCAACCCCGACTCCACCACGGTCTCCCGACCAGCTACTATCACACAACGCATCTCATAAGTCACCTTCACCTCTGAATGGTGCCTCGGGGGGATGAAGCCACTCGTAAACATATCGAAAAACCAAGTGACTCAAACTACACCGAGCCCTGATCCACTCGATCGATAAGGCTCACCCAAGATCTCCTCATACACCTTCAGATAATGTCCTGCCATCTGCCCTATGATCGGCTCACCCTCGAAACGAAGACCGGTGACCCAGTCCTCCGGAGTCGGTAACATCATGCCTACTGGAAAGAGAAGCGCCCGATGCTCCTCCCTCCACCTCTCTAGAATTGCGGCGATCAGGCCACAATCGACCTGAATGGGTTCCAATTCCAGGATCAATCTGAAATCGAAAGACACTAGCCGCTCCCGCTGAAACTCCGGTAAGGCATGGTATCAAGTATGAGACTCGGCCCATGCTGAGCTGATAGCTAGCTGCGGGGGCTCCTATTGAACGAAACATAAACAATAACAGTAAGACTAACACATACCTATGACGGAAGACAAACGAATTTAAAACTAAAAAAGGAAGTAAGAAAAATATGCCCCAAACACAATAAAAATTTACAGCAAACACACGAAATGTGATAAGAATGACTGAATAGAAACATGGCCTATCTCTAGATGCCGTCATGATGCATGAGTGAGTGCACAATCAAGGATCAATGTAGGTTTGACATAAATTAGAAAGGTTTCCAAAGCCTAATAAGCCTAATAAGCCTATGTCATAACCTAAGTGACCCTCTCACCCTCAACCTCAGCAACCTCCTGCTCAATCTCGAGCACCTCCTCCCTGACCTCGGACTGGTCAATATCCAATACTTCCTCTCGAACTACCTCTCTAACATCCACCTCTGTGACAATCTCGATACGAGCCTCGGAAGTCTCACCCATCTCCGCCCCTAACATCCTCTCTAACTTAGAAACAGTAATATCATGCCTACCACCACCCTCAGACTCCATCCTAGAACAAAGAGCTCAAAAAAGTAAAGAAAATGGAAGAAATTATGCTGAAAATGGACGACCGGATAATGAAATATCATGAAAACACGAAAACTAGAGCACAAAGATGCGAGGAAACAGAGAATCGAAGACTAACACAGATCACGCGACATAAATGAAAAGTTTTGAACTATTTATAGGGAACAATTGAATCGCACGTAAATCTAGGCACGCAAACTAATCACGCACCACTCTCACTGCCCTTAATTCGAATCACACTACCGGTCTTAAGCGTGCAAACCAATCATCGCCCGCCCAAACTAACCCGACCATCTGGTTGCGCCCAGCCTACTCAGCGCGTATTCACTTCAAGCATCCACATAGTGGCATGTGATTTCCATTGGTTGCCTGTATAGTGACCAGCCACTGCCTTCATCACACGCCTGGTATCCTGCATTTAATTCGGTCAAACGACAGAAACTCACGCTTAATAACATTCTGACGTTCTGAATGTGCGTCCACCCTATGGCGCACAATTGATTTATGCGTTTTGAGTGAAGCGCATAATTCCGCAGAAACACAAAGAAAATTCTCAGGACAGCCCATTCATAGCCCTGAATTAGTTGATCTCCGACGCTAATGATTAGCCTAAAGCATGCCCCTATTAAGCCCAATCCCAATATATTCCAGACTGAAAGAATTATGCACCCCGGTAACTAAAAGAAAATATTCCAAACTAAGACCAAAATCATAAAAAAATGCCCCGACATCACCTATACACTCCAACTAAGACCAAAATCACAAAAAAAATGCCCCCCATCATCCATTCATTTGCAGCAAAAACTAAGCAAACAAAAAAACTTGCTCCAACTAAGGCGAAACTAAACAAGAAAAATATCCCCATCGTTCATACACTCCAACTAAGCCCAAACTAAGTCAAAACAAAAAAATGCTCCTAATATGCCCCAATCCAAAATAAATAAATTAAACAAATAAACCTCACACTTAAAATAAATCAAATAAACCAAACAAAAATTTGCTAAATAGAGATTACCACAAATGAAATTAAAACATAATCAATTCATAAATAAGTAAAATAATTACAAAATACACCGAGGGCATACCCTCTGAATATACAACTTAAAGCAAGAAACTTAAAATCTGCATGTTCAGGCAATGCCCGAATCCAGATTTATTCGAGATACTAGAAATCTAGGAGAAACCCAGAGAAAGGGTGTGCCCTGAATGAATTCTAACCATAATAACCTCTTCCCCTTGCCCCAAGCCAGCAGAAAAGAAAGAATGGCTCACGGAAAGCCACCCAGGACCTACGGGATCCACCTTAGAAGCTCACCTTGGAAACCATAACAAGGAAGAGCAACTAAGACGGGATCTGCAGAGCCTACCGTGGAAAAATAGGCATCGGTCACGAGAATTCTGACCCTGCCTTATCCTTGGGTTTCCCTTCTACCACCTTTTCCTCCTCCATCTCTTCATTTAGCATGGTAGCAATTCAACCGCTACCTTGCATTCCAAATCCTGTCCATTCTAAAGAATCCACGCAATAAACACAACTTTTCGGGTCCAACACCCGGGATGCAAAAGAGAATGGAAGAAAAGACATTAATAAAAAAAATGCCCAAAATCACAAGAAAATGCCTCAAAACTTTTAAACTCAAACTTGAAATAAAATTCAAAACAACAAGAACCCAAAACTTTTAACTCACACATTCATGAACTATACCTCCCGAATCACCAAATGACGAATGTCACACCTTTAAACCCCTTCAATCTAATTAAATCCAAACCAAACACATACCCCCCTTTGAAAGACCACAATCTATGACAAACCTTGATGGACCAATAATCACATAACACTTAACCCCCTAAGAAACACCAATCTCCCCAAGTCGAGATAAACCAATAGAATTAAAACACCCAATACCCATCTAGAACCTTTTGAAAGCTCACACTCTTTTTTTTAAGTCTCATGTTGAATCAAACAAAAAGCTAAAAATCAAGTTAAATCAAACCTTAAACCAGACAAAAAAAGAGAAAAAAAAATCTCTCTAAAATGAGACCCTGACTGGTTTAGACCAGAAGGATGCCCCCAACAAACCAAACATAACTAAATAAATCCTCTAAACAAAGCTCAATAAAATGATTAACCTTGGGATAAGCCCTGAATAAATTCGGAATGGATCCTAAGCTAAAACCAAAACTAAGTCAAATAAATCAAATAACGCCAATTAATCCATTAATAAGCTTAAACGAATAAACAAGCACGACAAAATAAAAAGAAATGCCCCATTATTCATAACTCAGAAGCTTTACAAGTATCACCGGAGGCATTCCTCCTGAATTTACAACCTAAAACTTTAACCTACAACCCAAAATGAAGACTGGGTTTAAAACTGAGATGAAGCGAGGAGCAGATTTCGCTTGGAGCGTCCAATCGGAGACATCAGGGAGCATTGATTGGGAAATACATCCCTCCACTTTTTACTCTTTCCCCTCCGCTATCTTCATCTCCTATGCTTCGTTCAGTTACGTATTGCTCCAAATTCCCTGTTTGATGCAGCCTATCCCTCACTCACAACCCACGGCCAAGAATGCATCACCGGAAGTTGAGCCTGGTTTAACAGTTCTACATAGAAGAAAGGACATGACATGGATTGTTTGAGCAAACTATGCGGGTTATATAAATTATGGCATTATGCTTTATATAAACACAAATTTCAAAACAAAAGATATATAGGAAAAGGTCAAAACTCGAGACTAAACCAAAGAATGAGAAAACAAATGAAAGCTCTATCGCTTATATAGAGTACGGCCTTAATCACGCACTCGAACACTTGCGCTTAATTTGATCACGCGCTATACACATTGCGCATAATCCAAAATACACGCTATGATTGAACCGCTCAATGAAATCATCGCCCGCGCCAATGAAACGACGCTCCGATCTCGTGCGCTCCATGAACCGCGCAAATTGATCGAACGACACACTACCGCCGCGCGACCTGAAAGGTCACCCGTACACCAACTTGGTGATGCCTCGATCACGTGCAACGTTTATGGCGCATAATCTAATCACACACACATACACGCGCATAAACAACCCCTCTGGCCCGAGATCTCACGCCCAAAAATAGATGCGCAATTGTATTGAGCGACTTAAAACAAGCACACAATACCTGACTTTGGACGAAATCTATACCCTCATACCCTTTTGTCCCATAGTGGTCAAGATTTTGTTGTCACGTCGCGGTCACACCCTTTTATCCCATCGCGTAGCCCTACAGGCTATTTCGACAGAAAAGAAAGACCTATTCACCCGTCCTATGGTGTTGATCACCCCTAGTCCTTTCACGATAAGATATATACCCTTTACCATAATGCCCTCACAATCCCACCAGTGAAGGAGGACCCCATCGTGATAACGTGTACACATGCGATATCACCTCAATACCCAGTCCCATCATAATAAATTAACCATGCCCTCATGCCTGTGGACACCCCCATTTTGCCCTCTCAGAATATACATTTCTTTTGATCAACCTTTGACCTCATAACCCAGATATGGGAACCATGCACTAAAATAATAGTACATGACTGAACACAGGCTGAAATAATAGCTCTGTGACTCAGATCCTAATGTAGGGAGACTATATACTGAAATAATAGTATATAGTCAAAATGCAGACTAAAACAATAGTCTTGCATTTTAGACTAAAGACTAGACCCGGACAACCCCGAATTAAGCGCCTGAAACCTCGCGCGTAATTCGATTGCACACCAGACCACAAATGTGTGATCAATCCCCCTTTCAGACCAAACTTCCTTTCTCAGACCAAATTGAGACTTAATCACGTGCCTGAAATCAGATGCCCAATCGAATTGAGCGCCCGATCACCGACACGCAATTGGCCTACACCCGACCTAGCCTCACAGTCCTTAACCCCTAAGTTTCCTTGATCAAGAACTTCTGAAGAATCGCTTAATCTTATTACGCACGTCCTACCAAGCACTTAATTAGCCCTAACGCTATTAGGACTAGGAAATTCGCTAAGCAAGTCAGCCGGTCACTCACTGAGTTGGTGGCCGACTTAAAGAGATTAAGCGTCGAGAAACTAGCGTGCAATTTGATTAAATGCCTGAAACAAGGCGCGTAATTGAAGAAAAACCTATAAATTTTTAAAAATTTTGACCAAATAGAACACGAAGAGGCTGGAAATTTTTGAGAGAGAACCGATTTTTTTGGGGATTTCAAAACCGGAGAACTCCGAGGATAAAACCCATAGAGCACCCTAATCATGATTTCAAAATTCAAGTGCCGAATCTTCGAGATTTCTCTCCGTAGCCCCGACCCTTAGGTAAGGATTTAATTTTTAGTTTCCGACCATAGCTTATAATCTCTAGATTTAGGAAATCTATTAATTTTATTTTCAGTCTTAGACCATAGCACCCTTTTCGGACTGTAATTCTCTATATCTAGTTCTAGTTCCTTATTTATAGAACCAGTCCTTAATCTAACGGTCCGATACACTGACCCTAGACTTTAATTTCGTTCTAAAATTTCAATCTACAGTCCTATCATTAATTTCTGGTTCTAATCCTTGGATTCTAGAACCAGTCCTTAATCATACGGTCTTATTTTCTGATTTCGGACCCGAATTCAATCCTAAAAATTTAATTTTAATTTTAATTTCTTAGTTTATATCTCCAAAAATCTTAAATATTAAATTTAGTTTTTATAATCCTAGTTTACAATTTAATTCATAATTATTATTTCAAAATAAACTCTGAAAAGCCTAAAAATATTATTTCACTGTCTAAAACTAATTTATCTTCAATCTCAACCACCCGATTTCCCTAAGGGAGCTTACGGAGGGTACTCGAGAATGAGGCCAATCCTCCTTAGCATAGCGGGCCCAAAACCCTTTTTGTTAGGAATTTTAGAATTAATTAAGTACTTTTATTTTATCCTTTTAGTATGATTAATTAATAGGTTTATTTTATTTCAACATATTTAATTAATCAAGTGCATTAAATCTTAGTATGACTGATTAATCTCTTTAAATCAGAATTTAATTGATTAATCCCTTGCTTTAATTAGAATTTAATATGATTAATTTCATTGCTTTAATTAGATTTTTAGTATAATTAATTCATTGCTTTAATTAGAATTTTAATAAAATTGGCTTATTTATTTTAAGGAGATTTTTGATCAAGTCAGTTTATTTGTTACAATTAGATTTTAATAAAAATTAATTCCTTTGCCTTAAATTAGAGTTTCAGTAAAATTAGTCTCCTATTTCAGTTTGAATTCTAGTAGAACTGTCATAATTGCTTTATTTAGAATTTCAATACAATTAGTATACTTGATTTTATTAGATTTTTAATACAACTAGTATACTCGCTCTGCTTAGAATTTCAGTATAACTAGCATGCTCGAATTAATTAGAGTTTCACTAGAATCATTACACGTGCACTCCTAGTACCAATACGAGACTGAAATTAATTGAACTTTTAGTAGTACTAGAACACTAATATTGATTAGACTTCTAATAAGATTAGGAAACTAATAATTAGACTTCTAATGAGATTAGGAAATTAATATTAACTGGACTCTTAATAGGATTAGAATAAATTTATATAATTAAATCCATAACAGAATCAGGGAAGTCTAAACTGACCGGAACTATAATTACAAAGGAAAATAAAAGAGAAATTAAACTATCTAAATTAAGAAAAAGACACTACTGCTGACGCTCGCAGGCAGACGATTCAGTATAGAAGTAACCATACCTGCTCTTAAGCGTGATCATTGACGTATTGCAGCATCGATAAATATCTGCAGCTGGCGATCGCAACAAACTAGGAATCTTCCTAGAAAACCCTTTATTTATAATCTTCCAAACGCCGCATCGCTAGAGTCCACTGAGACAGAATTGGAGCCACTGATTCAACGGGAACCGAAAGTAACCCAAAAAAAGCGCGCACCAACAGACTGGCGATCGCAATGGGACACTTTTGCAAACTTTTCTTTTAAATAGTTAGTTTCCATATTATTTCCTTATTTCTTTTCTTTTAGATAGTTAGTTTCCATCGTGTCGTTTAGATTCCCTTATATATATATATATATATATATATATATATATATATATATATATATATATATATGAGTCTTCGTCAAAGTCTCGAGATGTCTGGTATACGGAGAGTGAGTTTAGGAGACCCACTATTATGGGAATATCATGACAACCCCATGTAAGGAGAAGAACCACTTCACAGCTCCAACCCACGACAACCTGAGATTAATATGGCTGGTGAGCAAGAGAATCCCTTCTCTACCCCACACACCAGTAATAATCATAATGGGAGAGATGGTAACATCAGACAAAACCTTCCTGTTGACTACTTCTGGTGTGCTTTGATTATTGGTTGGTGGTGAAAGTTATTTAAAAATCAAAGACAGAGTAAAACAGGGGGGTGAATCCAGCACAACTCAGAAGTCCTAGACCTGCAAGATACAGGGTCCTTTGTAGCAAGTTTTGATAAGTAAGAGTTTGTCCCAGAGGGAAAGGCGATTTAAAGCTCCAAGGGAGCCATCTTTAGTAGTCCCTCTAGATCTGTCTACAAATCTGGCAGTCCTAGAAGGAGGGGAGTTTAAGGTCACTTATTCTAAGTATTCTAATAACTAAACTACAGAAAGTGTTGAGAGGATGGATGGAGTGCGGAAAATGAGTATAAAAAGGGTGAGAAGTATGTTATTGAGCCAAGGTCAGAGAAGTTTTGTAACTCAGATTTAGATCTGATGTTATAGAAATCCTGTCTAGAGGCTACATTATCACCTCTGAGGAGAAAGGAGCCAACCCATCACTCTGCCATGATTCCACCCTTAAGGCTATAACTTGTCCACTTGAATGGTCACAAATTATCCCATAGGGGAGCCACTATCTAGGGATGGGTCAGAACATAACAAGTAAATCATTGCAGGCACTATTTCATCAAGGCTACCAGCTCAAGAATCCATAGGGAACCTCAACCTCTAAAGTTCTATATGTGGGGCTAAGGATGTAGGACCATGATGGCCCAGACACATAGAACCAGCAAGAGATTGAGTACAACCTTCGATCTAGCTGTCCATTGCTTGAGCGAGGCTACAATGGTCTAGTCACCAGCCTACAATCTCTATAACTAGATCAGATCCAACATCTGATGGCGGATCTGTACAACTATGAAGTTGCCTCAGATAATCTCTCACCAGGCTTCTACAAGCTCAGGTGTAAAGAAGAAGGATCCATCTTGGATCGGTGGATCAGAATCACCCTAAGGCTATAATATGTCCACTTAAATGGTCACAAACTATCCCAGAGGTTATCCTCCTCACGGAGTCCAAAACAAAACAAGATTATCGCTACTACTACTATGCTCACAAGGCTACCAGCTCAAGCTCCCATGGGGATTTCAAATCTAGTGGGTCCTGTGGTGGGGCTAAGGCTGTAGGACCATGATAGCCTAGACAAACAAGTCACTTGGATCTGAGTAGCCCTTAGAATCAGTCCTCCATTGCTTTGAAACACAGCCAAAGCAATGGCGGATCACAAGGCAGCAGCCTTGCACAGAGCATCTGACACACAAACAACAATCCCACAAAGTACAGATCTTATTGCAAAACTTTTATTGATCTAATTCAAAAACACATACAAAGGCATAGCCAGCAAGGGCTGGACTATGGAGAGAAGGAAAGAAAAAGAAAACTACTTACTGCTAAAAAGAAAGAGAAAAGAAAAACAATCTGAGATGGGTTCCCAGATGCCTAAGCCTAAGCTCAGGTATGGGTTTATATAGCAGTGGGGTGGCGGCACATTAGGGTTAGGAAACCCTAATTTTAACAATACCCTGTGGCCTGATGATGATCCTTGGATACCTCGGGGCACGTGCACGGAGATTTGAGTGTGGGAGTGCATGCCCTAATCGCTGGAAATACCAAGAAGGCCCTCTGCTGAAGAGATGGAAGTTTAGGGTCAGAGCTTCGCTAGGTAGCTGTAGTTTCGCAGACTTGTCACGTGGTAGCTCTTTGCTCTTCGGTAGGATGATTTTACACTGAAGCTTCAGCCGAAGCGAGGTTGCCTTGGTTTGCTCTTCAGGCAGTCGCGCGGTAGAGAGTTGAGCTCTCGCTGGGTAGGGTTTCGCGAGGTTGAATAGAAAACACAGTCTCAAGTGTCACAGGGTTGAAATTCAAACAGTCGCACGGTCGATCAGTCTTTGCTGGGCAGCAGCGTGAGAACTTCGCGAGCACTTCTCTTTACTTGGACTTCGCGAGTTACCTCGTGAGGCTCTTTTGAGTTTTGAACTGCGCGAGGTTCTATGTCTCACTTGATCTTCACGAGATTGGCTTTGCCTTTGCCAGGATGTTTTCTTTCTTGAATGGCGCGAGAACTGCGCGAGGCTTTCTTCTTCTGATAATTGCATCCCGCGGCGCTGACAATTTGCATGAGGAATCTTCAAGCTCTCTCTCTCTCGGCCGTTAAACGTGCAAGATTGAGAGAGGTGCTTTGAAGTCTGACATCCGTCTTGTGTGATGTGTTCTACTCTTGAGCTTCGCGAGAGCTGTGCGAGTTTGAGTTTCTGAAGCTCTTCAGTCATTCATCTGCGCGAGAGGTTGCTATAAAGCCTTGGGAAGCTCAATTGAACTGCACGAGGCATATTTCTCCTGAATCCTCTAAAGCTTGGGTCAGCTGCGCGAGGCTCATTTCAGGTCTGGATTCAGAGTTCATTCTTCTGAGGGATATCTGGTGCCAAACCAGGCTCCTTAACAGGATTCTTGGCCTTATTTTACTGCTGATTATTACCTGCACAAAACACTTAAGAAGAACTTATTAGGTGGCTAAGGGTCTAATCAAAGGTTAAGTTAAGGGGTGAAAAGTGGTACTTTTTAGGTCTTAACACTTACTACTCAACAGATCGTAGAACTCAGTATTCAAAGAATACAAAGAGGAGATGACAACTTCGAATAGTTTCTTCGAGGCTTGGCCGCCGCATACGAAATCATTAGGTCATGACAATTTTTAGAAGAACAAGAGCGACAAGAGAGGCCACGGCCTACCCCAAGCATGGTGTCAGCCTGTGCCACACCATTGAGACAACCTGCCCACACATTCTTCAACGATGACCCTTTAGACAAGGTTTGCTCACGAGTTGCTCCAAAAGACAGCACCATTAAAATTGAAGATCTCCTTAAAATGCTCGATGAGTACATGACCAAGATAGAGTGCCCTGATCACTCATTTGGGTTTGAAAAATTTTGTCGAGATATCGAGTTCAATTTTCCAATAGGATTTAAGCCACCAAAATTTACCAAATATAGAAGGAGAAGCTTTAGATTGGTTTGCGAGACTCTTGCTTTATGAGATAGAAACCTTCGATGAATTAGTCGGTCAATTCCTAGACCAATACAAACACTTGATCCAAGAGACGGTAAGTCTCAGTGATTTAATGGCTGCCAAGCAAGGACCTGATGAAGAATTTATCAACTTCGTTGGCAGATGGAGAAAACTCGCTACTAGGACCGACACTTCAATGAAAGAGTAGGATTTGGTAGACATTATCATCGATAACACTAGAGAACCATTAAAGAGCGCACTTATCATAAGTGGTTGCCCTGACTTCACTGCACTCCACTCTCGGGCATCCCGACTAGTGCGACACATTAAAGGCAGAGATCTCACGTTATCCATAATCACGTTAAAAGTAGGCTCTTCCAATGAATTGAAATAAAAAAATAATAAGAAAGCCTTAGGATCTAAGCAAGTTAACACCGTTGTCAACCAAGGACAAAACTCTGGTAATGAAAACTTCCAATCGCAAAATTTTGGATAGAATTAAAATCAATAATGGTATGCCAACCAAAACCAAAGCGCTAGTCAACAAAGATATGCAAACCAAAACTATAGCCAGAACCAGAATCAAGGCCATTATCAAAACATAAATCAATACCTTAACACCTATCAGAACCAAAACACGACATGAAATCAATCGGCCCATGTGCCGAATTATAATAATGTACCCCCACCGCAGAACTTTAACCCAGCGAGAGGCCCTTACCAACCAAGGTGGGAGCGCTATCCCCCTTTACTAGATATATTTCCCAACATCTTCTATCTTCTTAACACTCAGAATCTCCTCCAATTCTCATAAGAAAAACCTCGCCCATGGCCTGCAAATCTAGAAAATAGTAAATATTGTGCCTTCCATCGATACGCAGGGCACAACCTAGAAGATTGTTGGGTCCTCAGGGACATAATCTATGACATGAATGACCGAAATCAAAATGATCGGGAAGTGATTAAGAATCCCAACTCTAATAATAACTAACCCCAACAAAATTTAGGGATTATAAACCCCATGCCCAACCACGACCAAGAAACACCGGCTCAGGTCACTACCATGGATCAACCCAGCCAACCTTCCTTCCAGCCCTCTACTTTAATCACTCGCATCCAACCCTCTACTGCTTTCAACACACCAGCAAGAGCTCCTTCACCCCAACATCCCTCAGCCTTGATCACTCACGTCACCCCGCCAAGCCCGCCTCCATATCCAAAATTCACTCAGAAACGAGTCCATTCCTTTAGGGCCAGGATACCATTCCTCCATCGTCACCCACCAGAGCCTTCAACCCCTCCAAATTTGAAACCAATGCCCTTACCACTCCCTTCATCTGATTCTGAACCCGAGTACGGAGAGCACGTTCTTCAGACTGTAGCCTAAGTTGTCGCATGGGTAGAAAGTGTCACCCATAAGACTCCGAGCTGAGAGAGTGAAACAAAGACTGAGTGTTTACTAAATGCAGGAGAAGGTGAGCGAGAAGAATATCCCGACCCGTGCGAGATGTTGGTCTCTGCTTTCATAGAAGAGGAGGGTTACACGTAGTATCTCCCACCTTGGAACGGTGTCGTGCCAGCACACGCTCCGACCTCCAATTTCACTCACTTCACAAACACATCAACATCGAGTCATGTCGCGTTTGGCCAATAACCGACGTGCCTGATTCTCAAGTCAGGAACCAATTACCCACCTCCTCCTTTCCCTCGGAGTAAGGATTTCACGAGCGCATAACCACCAGAGGGGAATGTGAGAGAAAGAGAAGTTAACTTGCCTTCTCTGCCTCACATCATCTCTCCACCAATTCCTACACCTCAACCACTCCAACCACCTGCACCAAAGAAACTACGCTTGAGCTAGGACAAGAATATGACCTTCTGCGACATCTCCAGAAGATCCTGGCCCAGATATCCATACTAGAACTCATCAAGAAATCGCCTGACCATTATCAACTGTTGATAAGGACACTTGAAGACACACAAGTAGATGAGGATACGACCCTAGATGAGCTTCATCAAATTGTCTCAGTCATGGCATAACCTCCAGCGCTTACGTTCACAGATGTAGACATGCCAAAAGAGTCACTCCGCAGAAGTGCAGCTCCCATATATCTCACGGTCATAATTAGAGGATTCTTTGTACCCCATGCATTAGTTGATATGGGAGCGGGACTCAATATTTGCCCTCTCATAACATTAAAGATGCTCAAATACACAGAGCAAGACGTCAGGCCCATCGCACTGTCACTCATAGCCTACGATGGCTCACGTCATTTCGTGAAAGGAACTATTAAACTCAAGGTTCACCTCGGACCTGTGATGAAAGATGTTACCTTCCATGTTTTCAATTTCTCTAGTACGTACAATCTTATCCCAGGAAGGAAATGGCTAGAGTCGATGAAGGCTGTCGCGTCCACAATCATGAATGCGTCAAATTCCCATACGAGGACTCCATCGTCCGTATATATTCTGATGCAGTCCTCCAGGATATGGATACTGATTACCCGGCAAGCATTTCGATAGCCCATGATTCTGTATTAAACACATGCCACATTCAAAAGACCCAAATCCTTGGTGAGGCGACCATTGGGAAGTCTATCCCCCTGCCCGTCCTAGTTCTCCCCTAATGTGTCAACAAGAATTAATGAGAGAGGTCAGTCCAGACCTCGCCAAACTTTATGACATCAACCCCAGTATGACGAAAGGGTGGGATCTTATGTACCAACTTCGATACGTCCCCCACACCGGACTTGGTAAGAATAAGCAAGGTCGTGGACCTGTCGTCCCAACGAAAATACACAAACACATAAGGTTAGGTTATCAATCGGATGGCCCACAAGCTGACTTATTCCCTACGCCACCAAAATGGTCTCTATATGACCACTTTTTCTATGGGACCACTGAGAAAGCAAGTGTATCGAGGCAGAAGGAAGTGTCCTTCATCAAATCCCAGGAAATGGAAATTGAACAAATGGCCAAAGCATTCAACTATTTGACAAGTCTTAATGACGACGTGGATGAATTGCTCGAAGGAGTCAAACCCTTGTTTGATCCTAAAGAGTCCGTAGAGGAGAGGAAGAAATATCCTCCATAACCGAGCCTCAATCAGAAGATTGGGAATACACTGAAGACGAAGACTTTCACATAGTAGCCTTGCAAGATGACGAAGAGCACCTGCATGCAACTTGGGATGAGGATGACACCCTGTTAGGTTATTTTAAGTACTTGCTGCTAACTTTATTAGAAATAGTGATAAGAATGTGTTAGTGAGACTGAATCAGAGGTGGATTGAAAACTATAGAGTAGCAACCCTAAAAATACACAGTCCTGCAAGATACAGGGACTATTGTAGCAGGTTTTAATAAGTAAGAGTTTGTCCCATAGGGAAAGTTGATCTAAAGCTTCAAGCGAGCTATCTTTAGTAGGCCCTCTAGATCTGGCTACAGATCTGGCAATCCTAAATGGAAGGGGATTTAAGGTCACTACTATTTAAATCCTAAGGTAACCTAATGCCTAAACTACAGAAATGGTGGAGATGAATGATGTAGTGTGAGAAAATAAATATAAAAGGGTGAGAAGTAAGCTATTAGGTATAGATCTGAATGGGTCTTATAACTCAGACTCAGCCATTGGACAGGATTTCTGCTGCTATAGAAATCCTGTCCAATGGCTACATTATCACCAAAGAGGAGAAGGATCCAACTCACCCCTGTGCCATAATTCAATCCCTTATGGCTGTAACCTGTCCACTTGAATGGTCATAGACTATCCAATAGGGGACCCACAGTCCAGAGATGGGTTAGAATAAGTTTATCATTGTAGGCACTACTTCATCCAGGCTACTAGCTCAAGAATCCATAGGAGCCTCAACCTCTAATGTTCTGTGTGTGGGGCTAGGCCTGCAATGTGCACTAGCCTGGACACACAGGACCAGCAAGAGTTTGAGTACCAGCTTTAGTTCTAGCTATTCACTGCTTTTAGAAAGACAGCAGTGATCCAGTCACAAGCCTACAATCTCTACAGCCAGATCAGATCTGCCATCTGATGGTGGGTCTATACAAATACAGGGGAGTCTGTCTCTGCATAATCTCTCACAATGCTACAAGCACAAGTGTAGAGAAGAAGAATCTATCTTAGATCTATAGATTGGCCTCACCCTAGGGCTATAATCTGTCCACTTGAATGGTCACAGACTATCCACAGAGGCTATCCTCCTCACAGAGGTCTGAGATAGAACAAGAACATTACTGCCGCCACCCTGTTCACAAGGCTACTAGCTCAGGCTCTCATGGGGATTCAGATTTAGTGGTTCCTGTGGTGGGGCAGAGGCCTGCAATGTGCCTAACCTGGACACACAGGTCACTTGGATCTAAATAAAACCTTAAAAACAATCCTCCATTGCTTATAATATAACTTAACAATGGATAATCTCAAGGCAGCAGCCTTGTACAAAACAACTCACAAAACACCAATCCCATGTGCATGCATAAAATCCTATTATAAAACACCATCAAAATTGTTCCCAATAAACATACAAAGGCATAGCCAGCAAGTGTTGGACTATGGAGAGAAGAAAAAGGGAAAAAGAAACTGCTTAAACCCTAAACTTAGCCTACTGTAATTCTACAGTTGGTTCAAGAAGGAGTACAGAAGTCCCCTAAACCTAAACTAGGCTTAGGCTTATATAGCAGTCAGCTCTGTGAGCATAGGGTTAGGAAAGTTCTAATTTATCGATGCTATCGTGGCCCATTTCTTTTCCTTTGATGCCTCGAGGCATGTGCAAGGAGATTGGAGCATTAGAGTGCATGCCCTAGTTGCTGAAAGTTCTTAGATTGCCCCTGTAGAAGTGGGGAGAACTGAGGATCCCGAGCCTCGCTAGGTAGCAAGTATTTCCAGGTCTTGTCACGTGATAGAATTGGCATCACGAGATAGAATTGACTTGAAGCTCTTGTAGTCGCGGGATTGATACTTTGGTCATCGTGGGGATGCTCTGGTTGTCGCAGGATTACTCTTTCTATTTGAATGGCGTGGGAGTTGCACGCGCGGTTAATTCCTTGGTGAATCCCGCAGGGATCCTCGTGAAGAAGCAAGGTGCATGGGCTTCTGGATCGCGCAAGTAGTTCCCTGAAGGTCTGTATCCCACGACCACTGTGCGGCAGTTGCACGTAGGAATGCCTGGAGCTCTCTCTCCTCAGTGAATCACGCAAAGATTAAAGGCGCCTTTCTTGAGCTGCGCGAGACTGCATGAAAGCTTATGACTGATCCTCGCAAGAACTATGCGAAGTCTACTTTCTGGGCTCTTCTGTCATTCATCTGCACGAGAGCTGAGCGAGCAGTTGGCGTGCTACCTTCAGAAACTCATGACAGCTTAGTGAAGCATTCTTTCTGATTCAATTTGAACCTTGCGACATCTGCTTGAGGCTCATTTCTTCGCTTGTTGCTGCTTTGCTGTGCCTATGCTGCAGCCAATTCTCTGCCTGGGTCCAACCTCCTTTCTTCTGAGAAACTTCTGGGGCAACAGTAGGCTTCTTGGCATGGTTAGGGCCTTATCTGCAGCTGCTACTTATTACCTACAAGATGAGCTTAACACACATTTATTAAATGACTAAGGGTCTAATAGAGAGTAAGTTAAGGGGTGAAAAGTGGTACTTTTCAAGTCTTAACACACCCCCAAACCTAATCTTTTCTAGTCTCTTAGCAAAATTTTAACTAATTAAATGCCATTTTCGTAGGGATCACAGGTACATTTAGCATATGTACCTAGTCTTTTAAACCTCTAGGTGATCCCTAGTGGAGGAGTGAAGTCTCCTGAGGATTTTCAGTGAAGATACCCACAAACTTCACCATTAGAACAGTTAAGTATAGTGCAGTTAAGGATAACACAGACTTCAATGTATAAAGCTTCATTCCACACCCCTTCTTTAACACTTAGAGGAAACTGTAGCAGTAATGTAGGCCATTCAAAACTCAAAATTTAGCATGTGTTTGCATCACCACCACTCATTTTACATTAGAAATTCAATGTGTAAAAATCAGTACCCAGCTTGCCTTAAATTCAAAATTCAGGTTGGATACAACCCCAATGAGGTTAAAATTCAGACCCAATTCTCACCAGGGTTATCTCTCAACATTGACAATCTGAGGGTGTTCATATTCAAAACAGCTCAAGAGCAGTTACAGACCCCAAATGTGCCTGCAAGCATGAGCATAGGCAAGGCTTCTAATTTCTGACATCCTCATGACTTTTCACCATAGATTGGACAACTCCTCATCTCCACACGACAGCTCATTTTACTTTGGATCTATAAGGTCTTTTTGAATGGGTTGTAATGTGGCTTATGGGTGAGGGGTGTAAAGAATCAAGGGGTAAAAAGGGAATCAAAATTAAGAAATCAGTAAGGTAAGGAGTGATTCATGACTTCACAACCTTCATTTTAGCAAAACTTCATCTTACTTGATATATTTCAGAATCAAAGTGGCCAACTTCTCCTCTTCTTTTCAATTTTCAGATGATGTTCTTCTCTAGACTTCTCTTTCTTTTTCTCTTTTTATTTTTATTCAACCATTTTTATGATTTTTATGATGAACTGCCACACAAATACCATTGATACACTGTTGTTCATAAGTTGCTTTTCTTCACCTTCCACAGCATGTTGGACCACTCTCACTATCTTTAACTCCTCCTTTACCTTCTGAATTCTCAGAGTGAGGGTGAGGTTGAATCAGGTCATGAGGTTAAGGTGCAAGTACTCTGGTGTTTGTCAAAGAAAAGTAGGATTTTTAAGGCTCAACTAGTGTAAGCAAAAGGGCAGTTTTTTAAAAGGTTGGATTTTCATACTCAAGCTGTCCAAATGAAGGCCTTGGATCATTTCCTTAGTATCATGAGTGCTGTCAATCAGTTTTAATTTGGAGGTACCTAACTTCTAGTGAAAAGGTCTTGATTCAATCAGTCCTCAGAGCATAAATAATGCCAAAAGCACTCTTCAAAAGAAAATGATGGGCCCAAATCTCACTAGGTATGGTCTTCAAATTAACCCATGGGGTGTATTTTCACATGTTTCTCTCCTCTTAGGTTCACTAAGTATTAACTGAAAAAATTTCTGATGTTAGCTTCATGGTGGTGTCAAGATTTTAACATTTTCAGTTTCAAAATGTCTGTAAAAATATTTTAATTTTTCACAAATTTCCTCATTGTATCAAGTTAGGTGGAAATTGACTTTATTCATCCCAGTTACACCATAATTACTGTACTAAAATTAACTATTCTATTGGCAGACCTACCCTGCCACACCCCCAAACCATGAGGAGTAGTGTCCTCACTAGTTCAAATCTGAGAAAGTGCAGGGTAATAGTCAGTAACAAACACAAAAAAGTAAACACACTCTGATAATGCACTCAAATCAATATATAAAAACAAACAATTCTATTAACTTAGAAAAACATGTACAATTGGAAATACAATAACAAGAAAAGAAGTGCAAAAGCAAGAAAAGCCTAATCTACAATCTAGGTCTTAAGAGGAGGAGAAATCTGAATCTGAATCTGTGAACCAGTCCCAGCCCATCTTTTGGGCATGTTTCCTAAGTATAGCTTTGTCCTCTTTCTTCCTTGCTTGCTTCTCAGTTGGACTGTTTTTCGTCTTTGCTTTGCTCTCAGCTGGACCTTTTTTCTTTGGCTGTCTTGGTCTCTTAGGTTGGGTTGGTGGTTTCTTAGCGGTAGGAGCTTTTGGTGCCCTCACCCTTATTTTTCTGGTTTTAGGTTCAGGAGGGATCATAGGAGGTTTTCCTTTAGCTTGCTCAGTGGTGGCTACGGGGAACTTCCCTTTTTCTTTGGGCGCAGGCTGGCCAGGGGGTTTTGCCTCCTCAGACTGGGCAGCTGGCTCTTTGCCAATTTTAATAGAGGCTGCTATGTAAGCAGTCCTCTTAACAGTGACTTTCCTCTATTTAGGATAAGTTTGCTCAGTTGTAGGTGCAGCAGGGGTTTGGGTTGGTGGAGGCGGCTCTGTAGGAGTTAATGAAGGAGGGGCAGTAGGGGACTTCCCTTTATCTAGTTGGGTAATTGGTTGTGCCTCCTCAGACTTGGCAGCTGGGGTTGGGGTAGCTTTAGGCTCAGGTTCTGGCATGCGGATAGAGAGTGGGGTGGAGCTCTTGAGCTGATTCGCTATTTGGATTTTTGCTTTGAGGAGGTCAGTTTCATGGATTTCCTTTTGGAGTCTGAAGATTTCCTAGACATTGTTGAGCCTCTTTTCGAAGAATCTTGCTTTCATCTTCTCTACAGTAGTGTTGGCTTTCTCCAGCTCCAGATTCAGCTGATGATAAGCAGTTGTAGATTTAGCCTTCTCATAGGCCTCTAAGATGTTAGTCCACCCCAGGGAGATACCCAGTAACTGCTTTCTGTGGCCTTTCTCCAGTTCAGCAATCTGCTGTAGCAGGGGTGTCTCAATGGACTACCTAAGTTGGGCCATGCCCCTCAGAACATCCCTCCTAAGATAGGGATTGTCCCTCATGGCATGGAGGATGGTGAGGTAGGGAGGGATGTAGAAAGAGTATTTGGGTGCGATGGAAAGAGAGGAAGTGGAAGGAGTAAAATGTGATTGGTCCTGGGTGGGGGGAGTGGGGTTATCAGTGGTTAAGTCTAGTTGTTGGGGGAGGGTAGTAGGTTCTGGGTCTGTTTGGGTCTGTTTGTTAGTGAATGTTGGAGGGGGTAGGATAAGAGGTGGGATCGAAGGCATAGGGGAGAAAGAAAATGGGGTAGGCTCACTAGGAGTAGGGGGTGATGGTGGGGGGAAAAATGGAATGGTGAAAGGTACGAAAGAGAATGGTTAGGTTGTGGGGATAAGGCTGGGTGGGGAAAGGACCAGGGGGGTTTGAGTGGATTGTTAAGGGGTGGGTGGGTTGGTTAATGTGTGAAGTGTGGATTTAATGGATGTGAGTTCAGTTTGCATCTGGTCCTGTGTGTGTAGTGGTGGATAGTTGGGATTGGATGTCTTGGATGAGAGAGAGGATGAGTGTCAGTGTGTCTGGGCTGGGAGGTTGAGTTTGGGTAGAGGATGGAATAGGTTGAAAAGGTGAGGAAGGGGCATGATGGAAAGTGAAGGGAGGAGGAGATTGGAGTTCTGGTGAGTGATGTTGGGATGTAGTTGGGGAGTCCGAGAGGGGGGTGTAGTGGGTGGGCATGGTGTCAAGGAAACTAGCCATAAAGGCTTGGAATCCTATGGATGTGTTAAGGTTTAAGTCTATGTCTGGGAATGGGGATGTAGTAGGAATGGTAGTATTGGTGTCTTCTTCAATGTGAGGTGTGTCAGTGGGGATAAAAGGGATTGTGGTGGTGTCTGTGAGATGGTGGGGGTTGTCTCAGTGGTTTTCCTTTTCTTGTAGGAAATGAGCGGGGGGCTGTCAGGTTTATGTGAAGATGCTGAGGGTATTGGGGCTGTTTATTGAGGTAGGGTAGGGGATGGTGAGGAGCTGACATGGGGGGTGGTGTCCTCCCAAGTACCAATCACAGGAGAAGGGGGTGTGGGGATGGATAATAAAGATAAAGGAGGGTGAGAGAGAGAGAGATGGAATAGGGGTAGGGGATGTTGGAGTAAAAGGTGGGGGAGATGTGGCTGCTGCAGCAGTGGTGGTGACATGCTCTGGAATCTCCTCTGTAGTAACAGGGGTGGGCCTTGTAACAGCTGATTCTTCAGATTGCTTGGGAAGGGCCTAAGTCTCAGCTTTCTTTTTCTTTTGTGCTTCCATCAGGCTCCTACTGATTCCCCATTGCCTCTTGGTAAAAGTTATCGGGGCAAGGGTGGTAGTCGCCTCAGTTTTTGCTATCTTGTACCCCCCCTTTATTAGCAGCTTGGTGATGACTCTGGCATAGGGGAGTGTGTGTGGCTTCTTGTTCTGCCCTAATTTCTCCACCAGATCCTTCATTGCTTCAAACATTAATCAGGCTACATGGAAGCCATGGCCCAGAGAGAAGGAGTAGACAGCATCAGCAATAGGAGCTCTCCTCTCTTGCTGATGGCCTGAACAGTAGATGTTCTTTCTCAGGACCTGGTCAATGAAAAGGAGTCCAGGCTCCAACTCTCTTCATCTGATAGAATCCCCTGAGGCCTTTAATCCTCTAGTCAAAGCCCTTGCCATTATATCAATTGAGGCACTAAGGGGGGGCCATATCCACAGCTAGGGTCAAATGTTGCTGGGATGCCCAATACCTCTGCAATCACCTTGGGGCTAACCAACATTTCAAAATCATCAATCAACACCAGTAGACCTGCTTGTCCATCTTTGTCCTTGGTGACCCTGATGTGCTGGTAAAAGAGTTGCACTAGCCTAGGGTAGGCTAGTGCTGGAATTACTCTCATCAAGGGTGTCAGGCCAGCCTTGCTTATAAATTGAATGGCAGGGGTAGAGAGAGGCTCCTTCTCGAAGAAGGGCAGGTTGAAAGCTATCTCAGGCTCCAAGGGGATTGAAGCCATGAGCTCAGAGGGTGTGGAAAACTCAGGGGTTGGCTCCTCCACCTCCTCAACCACTTCCTTCCTTTCTTTCGGTGCCTTTGAAGTTCTGACCTTCTTAGCAACGGGCTCAACAGGGGCCTTATCCTTGCCTCTTTTCTTTGGTGCACTCTTAGGGGCCATTCCAAACTCTATTTTCAAAAATAAAAATGGGGAACTAAGATTTGAGTGCTTACCCTAAAATTGTAGGGTTTGGTTCGATCTGACGCACAGTGCACCACGAGATCTCTGAGCAGAGGGCAATTGATGGGGATGATGTTAGGAACAAATCTATAGATTCCTGGTGTGAATGATGGGTTGTAGGATGGACGCTGGAGGAGAGAGGGAGAAGAGCGCCAGAAGCTAGGGTTTCGCTGGATGAAGAAGGAAGAGAGAGTACTGGAAAGGGAGACAAGCGCGGGGTTAAAATACTTGTCACTAAGCTTGGCGCGCTTTGGAAATATCTGGTCGCGGGGTTGGAAATGAAACCTAGCGAAGGTGCTATTCAACTTGGATTGCGTAACAATCACCCAGGTTTACCTTGGAGCGTGTGACAGCATGTGAAGAATTCCATGTGAAATGCGTGAGAGGCTCCCAAGCCTCCTTTTGGATTACGCGAAAGGCTCTGAGGTTCACTTTGAATCTCGCGACAGCCTTTGAATCTCGTGACAACTAATGAAATATTCTTTTTGAATTGCATGAGAGTCTCCCAGGCTTCCTGCTGAACCTCGCGACAGCTAGTGAAATGCTCTATTTGGATCGCGCGAGAGGTTCCCAGGTTTACTTGAATCTCGCGATAGCTATTGAAGGGTTCTATGTGAACTGTGCGAGTGTCTCTCAGGCCTCCTTTTGAACCAAGCGACAGCAAAATAGTAAACAGAGAGCATGTGCTCTCTATTTTTCCATTTCCATTTGTGTTGTGGCTGGATCCTAGGCATGACTCTCCACCATAGGTACCCCCAGACACATTAAGATCAAACATTAAAGCATAGACAGCAAAAATCACCATCCAACATTGTGCATTCAAGCAAAAACCATCAATTCAAAAGCAGTAATCATCAAATCAAGCATAAAAAAATCAGACCAGACAGGTCCAGATTCAAGTGGGGCAACTAAAATTTCCTAGAGAATTTGAACAAAAGAAAGCAAGACAAATCTAACCAAACCAAAGTATATATGACACAATATTGACACACCTGTGGATCAGTTTAATGAAGGATCCCCTTGAAAGTGAATGGTGTCCATAGGTTCAGCAGGTTTTTCGAAACAAGGCTTAAGCCTCTGACCATTCACCTTCAAGGTTTTCCTAGACTTGGGATCCTTATTTCGATAGCACCAGATGGGGAAACACTCATGACAATGTAGGGACCTTCCCATCTGGATTTCAGTTTGCCAGGAAAAAATTTAAGTTTGGAGTTAAACAACCAAACCTTGTCACCAGCTATGAAGCTCTTTCTCAACAGACCCTTGTCAAAGAAAGCCTTGGACCTTTCCTTGTAGATCCGGTCATTGGCATATGCATCCATCCTCAGCTCATCCAATTCTGACAGTTGCAACAACCTGTGATGACCAGCAGAAGTTAGATCTAGATTTAAATGTTTGATGACCCAATAGGCCCTGTGTTTTAACTCTACTGGGAGATGGCAGGCCTTGCCAAAAACCAGTCTGAATGGGAACATACCACCTTATAGGCAGTCCTATAAGCCCACAATGCATCATTTAGCTTGTCAGCCCAGTCTTTCCTGTCAGTCCTCATAATCTTCTCAAGGATGTGCTTGATCTCCCTATTAGAAATTTCAACTTGCCCACTGGTTTGTGGGTGGTAGGGAGTAGCAATCCTATGGGTGACAGAATATTTCTTGAGCAAGCTCTCGAAATTTCTGTTGTAGAAATGGCTACCCCCATCACTGATAATGGCTCTACGGGTTCCAAATCTTGAGAAGATATTCTGCTTTATAAACTTGAGGACAACTTGATTATCATTAGTTCTTGTGGCAATAGCTTCGACCCATTTTGAAATATAATCCACTGCCACTAAGATGAAATGATAACCATTTGAAGGAGGAAAGGGACCCATAAAGTTAATACCCTAGACATTAAACAGTTCCACAACAAGGATGGGCTGCAAAGGCATTGAGTTTCTTTTGGACAGCCCTCCTAATTTCTGACATCTTTCACAGGTCCTGCAGTGTGTATTGACATCAATGAATAAAGAAGGCCAATAGAACCCACACTGTAATATTTTGTCAGCTATTTTTCTTCCACTAAAGTGCCTCCATAGGCATTTTCATGGCACATGGCCAGAATACTGGGGACATCACTTTCTGGAACACATTTTCGGATGATTTGGTTTGCACAATACTTGTATAAGCAAGGTTCCTCCCAGAAAAAGAATTTGACCTGTGAGAAAAATAGATCTTTGCCCATTTTAGTCCAATGGGCAGGAATCTTACCTATAACTAGATAATTGACAATGTGTGCATACCAAGGAACCAAGGATTGGATGACAAACAATTGCTCATCCGAGAAAACATCATTTGTAGGATCATCAACACCTTTTTCCAACATAATTCTGGACAAGTGGTCAGCCACCACATTTTCTACACCCTTTTTGTCCTTGATTTCAATGTCAAACTCCTGCAACATGAGTATCCATCTAATCAGCCTGGGCTTAGCATCCTTCTTAGACAATAGGTACTTCAATGTTGAGTGGTTTGTGAAGATTACAGTTTTAGACCCAAGTAGGTAAGGTCTAAATTTGTCCACAAGAAAAACCACTGCCAGAAGCTCTTTCTCAGTTGTGGTGTAATTCAGTTAAGCTTTAGTAAGTGATTTGCTGAGATAGGCAATGACCACTGGCAGCTTATCTTTCCTTTGGCCTAAAACAGCACCTATTGCCAAGTCGGATGCATCACACATCAGCTCAAAGGGTAGTGTATAGTCAGGTGTTTGAAGTACACGGGCAGTGGTGAGGCATATCTTCAAAGTTTCAAAAGCCTTAAGACATTCAGCAGAAAAATCAAAGGGCACATCCTGGCAGAGCAGGTGGCATAAAGGTTTAGTAATTTTGCTGAAGTCTTTAATGAACCTCCTGTAGAATCCTGCATGTCCAAGGAAAGATCTCATTTGTTTGACTGTTCTTGGAGGGGGCAAATTTGTAATGAGGTCAACTTTGGCCTTATCTACCTCAATCCCTTCTTTAAAGACTACATGGCCCAACACAATACCTTGTGTTACCATGAAGTGGCTCTTTTCCTAACTTAAGACCAGATTGGTCTCCTCACATTTTTACAAGACCAGGTGGAGGTGTTACAGACATTGGCCAAAACTATCCCCATATACAGAAAAATCATCCATAAAAATTTCTAAGAATTTGTCAATCATATCAGAGAATATGACATACATACACCTCTGAAAGGTGGCTGGGGCATTACACAGCCCAATAGGCATCATTCGGTACGCAAAGGTGCCAAAAGGGCAAGTAAATGTAGTTTTCTCTTGGTCATGAGGGTGCACAGGGATCTGGTTGTACCCTGAGTACCCATCAAGAAAACAGTAAAAAGATTTTCCAGCCAACTTATCCAGAATTTGATCAATGAATGGGAGAGGAAAGTGGTCTTTTCTGGTGTTAGAGTTGAGCTTCCGATAATCTATGCAAACTCTCCAGCCAGTGGTCTCCCTGGCTAGTCTCAGCTCTCCAGACTCAGTTGTGATGATGGTTATGCCAGATTTCTTGGGCAGCACTTGGATAGGTGCCACCCATTCAGAATAAGAAATGGGGTAAATTACCCCAACATCTAGCAATTTAATGATTTCTTTTAAGACCACTTCCTGCATGTGAGGATTAAATTTCCTCTGCATTTCCCTGGAGGGTGTTGAGCCCTCCTCTAAATGGATCTTGTGCATACAGATTGACGCATCTATCCCTCCTAGATCTGTAATGGTCCAGCCAATTGTATTTTGGTGCTTTCTTAAGACTGTTAGAAATTCTTCCTCTTGCTCATTGGTAAGAGAGGAGGAGATAATTACAGGAAGTTTTTCATCTTTCTCAAGGAAAGTATATTTCAACGTTGCTGGAAGCTTCTTGAGATCCAGATCAGGGGCTTGTTGGGTGGATGGCAGGATTGGTGCTTTGTTGGTCTGAAGAAGAGGCAGTAATGTAAGTTTCCAAATGGAATGCTGTACTAAGCCCACAGAAGACTTCAATGTCGACATGTCTTCTAGCATAACAGTTGGGCTTCCTTCCTCTACCATGTCCCAAACTTCAGTTAAACTTGTGACAATGTTGCCCCACTCCAGCAGAGTGGGCAATTCTTCATCAACAACTTCCTCTAGTACATCCACTGCAAAGCTTTCCTCATTGTTCAGCTGAGGGTACTTTACACTGTTGTACACATTAAGCTCAACCTTTATATGTCCAAAAGTTACCTCCATGATCCCTGACCTGCATTGAATGCATGCATTGGTTGTGGCCAAGAATGGCCTGCCCAAAATAACAGGTATAAGGGATGTACTCTTGTTGCAGCCCATGTCCAAAAATAGGAAGTCTGCAGGGTAAAAGAACTTATCCACCCCCACTAAGACATCCTCAACCACTCTCATAGGTCTCCTTTCAGACATCGCATTAATGACATAATGGGGTGGGTTTAGCTCCCCAAACCTAGTCTTTGGTACACTGTGTGTATGGCAAGAGTTAACACTGGCTCCAAGGTCTAGAAGGGCCCTTCCAATTGTGTGGTCTCCAATTATGCAAGGAATAGTGGGTATCCCTGGGTCTTGCAACTTCTCTGGCATTGTCATGTTTAATACAGAATTAACTGTATCAGTTGCAAAGACCTTTTAGACAAATGGCCTCTAGCTTTTCTTTTCTGGGTACAAAGGTCTTTCAGAAATTTGGCATAGGCTGAGACCTATCTAATTGCATCAAGCAGGGGTAAATTAATTTTCACCTGCTTAAAGGTCTCCATCATTTCCTCTACCTGTGCATTCCCCTTATCAAAAGGGGTAGGGCCACTCAAAGCCTGAGGAAATGGCAACTGAGGTACTGCTGGTTCCTCAGCTGCAAGCCTATGACTGAACTTTTGTTTTTTTCTTTTTTCATCTTTTATTTCCTATTGAGGCTCAACTATAGCCTCTTTATTTTTCCCTTGTTGTAGGGTAGCAGACAACTCTTGGCTCTGTGCTCTAACAAAGTCTCTTTCACTTTCATTCAAAAAGTCCTTGGAAATGGCCTCTCCTTGTTCCTTTCCCACCTAGTTGTCTGCCAGCCTGCCAGACCTCAGGGTTGTGATGGCATTAGCTCCCTCAAAACTTAAGGAACCTTCTCCAATCGAATATTAGCCCTTAGGGTTGGCCACTGGCTGGCTTGACAATCTGCCCTCTTCTCTTTTGGCCAAGGCATTGGATATTTGGCCTAGTTGATCTTCCATTTTCTTTATGCTTTGACTGTGAGAAGTCACATTCTGAGTTAAGACTCCTAGGCTTTACAATGAGGTCAAAACCTGGTCCTCGAAAGAAGCATTTCGGGGGTGAGGTGGGGGAGCAACCAACTGATTTTGCTGTTGGGACTGCTACGGATGCTGGAAATTTGACCTTGCGGCATATCCCTGGTTAAATTGCTGTTGTGGCCTTTGAGGTAAGGCTAACATCTGTTGTGGCTGCATATAATTGTCTTGTCTCCACCTCAAATTTGGGTGGTCTCTCCACTGGTAACCAACATTTTGGTGCTGGTATCCAAATGGCTATTTGTTGTAGCCAACAAATTGTTGCTAGCCAAATGATTGGGCAGCAGCAGCTTGTTCCATCACATACTCAGGATATTGCCCTACAGATGAGCACTCTTCCACTATGTGTTATTGAGATTGGCATATCAGACATGCCTCCATCACCTGTGCAGCCAATCTGGGTTGCATCACAGATAGTTTATCAAACTTATCAGAAAGATTGGCCATATGCATTTTCAGGTCATTATTTCCAATTACTTCATACATCTTTCCTTTGGAAGTTTCAGCAAGTCCCATTTTAGAAGAAGGCTCTTGAACTGTTCTAGACAAGGACATCTTTTGAAAAGCATTTTCACTGATGACCTCGAACAAGTCTCATGCCTCATCAGCTATTTTATGCATGGAAGTTCTACCACAAGAGGCATCTACCATGTCTCTGCTTTTCTCATCAATCCTATTATAGAAGCTCTGGACAAGCTGCCAGTCAGGGATCTTGTGGTGGGGACATTGTTTGAGCATCTCCTTAAATCTGTCCCAAGCTTGATTAAAATCCTCAGTTGGGGATTGGGCAAAAGCAAGTATTACTTTCCTCAACTGGTTGGTTGTTGTCTCTGGGAAGAATTTGGTCAAAAATCTTGTCTGGAGGTCTTTCCAAGAAGTGATGCTGTTGTTTGGGAGAGTACCTAACCAGGTGCTGGCCCTGTCCTTTAGAGAGAAAGGAAAGAGCCTTAATCTGGTGGCTTCTGGTCCCAAACCAGCAATGGAGAATGTTATGCACAGAGCCAAGAATTGGTCAATGTGCTTGTAAGGGTCTTCCTTGCTGAGCCCATGGAAAGAGGGAAGCATATTGATGATTGAGGTTTTTATCTCATAGTTTCCCTGAACATTTTGGGAATTGAATGTTGAATGGGGAATTATAATCATCAGGAGCATTCAATTCCTTCAATGTTCTGGGTTGCTCTTCACCCATGTCTGCTATCTCAGTTTTAGTAGGGGGCTCAACTGTGGTGTGTATGGGCCTTCTTAGTCTTCTGTCCCTTTCTATCTCATGGTTAGGAGGCTCTAATGTGGGACTGAGGGATCTCCTTCCTAACATGCACACACACCAACAGCAGGAAGACTACTTGCAGACACATTGCAATTAACAAAATTACAACTATCCTAATCAACTGCTATAGACTGAGGTTTTGACGGTTAGAGAAGTGCAAACAGAGGTAGGTAGACTCTCAGTGTAGTTCTACTTTCCTTCTCTGCTACTATCCAGATCTGCAATAAAAATTTTAAATGTAAATTAGCAGTATCAATTATTCACAAGCACAGCTATCAAAGAATAAAGAATACAAAAATCTAGGGTCTACTAATAGATCAAGACTCCCCGGCAATGGCGCCAAAAACTTGTTAGGTTATTTTAAGTACTTGCTGCTAACTTTATTGGAAATGGTGATAAGAATGTGTTAGTGAGACTGAATCAGAGGTGGATTGAAAACTACAAAGCAGCAAGCCTAAAAATACATAGTCCTACAAGATACAGGACCTGTTGTAGCAAGTTTTAATAAGAGTTTGTCCCATAGGGAAAATTGATCTAAAGCTCCAAGGGAGCTATCTTCAGTAGGCCCTCCAGATCTGGCAATCCTAAATGGAAGGGAATTTAACGTCACTACTGTTTAAATCCTAAGGTAACCTAATGCCTAAACTACAGAAATGGTGGAGATGAATGATGGAGTGTAAGAAAATAAACATAAAAGGGTGAGAAGTAAGATATTAGGTACAGATCTGATGGGTCTTATAACTCAGACTCAGATCTACTGCTATAGAAATCATGTCCAATGGCTACATTATCACCAAAGAGGAGCAAAGATCCAACTCACCCCTGTGCTATAATCCAATCCCTTATAGCTATACCCTGTCCACTTGAATGGTCACAGACTATCCAATAGGGGAACCATAGTCCAAAGATGGGTCAGAACAAGTTTATCATTGTAGGCAATACTTTATCTAGGCTACCAGCTCAAGAATTCAAAGGAGCCTCAACCTCTAAAGTTCTGTGTGTGGGGCTAGGCCTACAATGTGCACTAGCCTGGACACACAGGACCAGCAAGAGTTTGAGTACTAGCTTTAGGTCTAGCTGTTCACTACTTTTAGAAAGACAGCAATGATCCAGTCATAAGCCTACAATCTCTACAGCCAGATCAGATCTGTCATCTGATGGTGGGTCTATACAAATACAGGGGAATCTGTCTCTGCACAATCTCTCACAGGGCTACAACCACAAGTGCAGAGAAGAAGAATATGTCTTAGATCTATGGATTGGCCTCACCCTAGGGCTATAATCTGTCCACTTGAATGGTCATAGACTATCCACAGAGGCTATCCTCCTCACAGAGGTCTGAGACAGAATAAGAACATTGCTGCCATCACCATGTTCACAAGGCTATCAACTCAGGCTCCCATGGGGATTCAGATTTAGTGGTTCCTGTGGTGGGGCATAGGCCTGCAATGTGCCTAACCTGGACACACAGGTCACTTGAATCTAAATAAAACCTTAAAAACAATCCTCCATTGCTTACAATACAACTTGGCAATGGAGAATCTCAAGGCAGCAGCCTTATACAGAAAAACTCATAAAACACCAATCCCATACATGCATAAAATCCTATTATAAAACACCATCAAAATTGTTTCCAATAAACATACAAAGGCATAGCCAGTAAGTGCTGGACTATGGATAGAAGAAAAAGGGAAAAAGAAACTGCCTAAACCCTAACCTTAGCCTACTGCAATTCTACGATTGGTTCAAGAAGGAGTACAGAAGTCCCCTAAACCTAAACTAGGCTTAGTCTTATATAGCAGTTAGCTCTATGAGCGTTAGGGTTAGGAAAACCCTAATTTATCAATGCTATCGTGGCCCATTTCTATTCCTTGGATGCCTCAGGGCATGTGCACGGAGATTGGACCATTAGAGTACGTGCCCTAATTGCTGAAAGTTCTCAGATTACCCCTTCAGAAGTGGGGAGAAGTTATGATCTCGAGCATCGCTAGGTAGCAAGGATTTCCAGGTCTTTTCGCGTGATAGAATTGGCATCGCGAGATTGAATTGACTTGAAGTTCTTACAGTCGCGGGATTGATACTTTGGTCATCGCGAGGATGCTTTGGTCGTCGCGGGATTGCTCTTTCTATTTGAATGGCGCGAGAATTGCACGCGCGGTTCGTTCCTTGGTGAATCTCGTGAGGATCCTCGCGAAGAGGCAAGGTGCATGGGTTTCTGGATCGCACAAGCAGTTTCCTGAATGTCTGTATCCCGCGGCCACTGCGCGACGACTGCGCGCAGGAATATCTGGAGCTCTCTCTCCTCAGTGAATCGCACGAAGATTAAAGGCACTTTTTTGAGCTGCGCGAGACTATGTGAGACTGCGTGAAAGATTATGACTGAGCCTCATGAGAATTTGCGTAAAGTCTACTTTCTGGGCTCTTTTGTCATTCATCTGCGTGAGAGTAGCGTGAGCAGTTGGCGTGCTGCCTTAAGAAACCTGTGATAGTTGCGCGAAGCACTCTTTCTGATTCAATTTGAACCTTGCGACATCTGTGCGAGGCTCATTTCTTAGCTTGTTGCTGCTTTGCTGTGCCTATGCTGCAGCCAATTCTCTGCCTGGGTCCAACCTCCTTTCTTCTGAGGAACTTCTGGGGCAATAGTAGGCTTCTTGGCATGGTTAGGGCCTTATCTGTAGCTGCTGCTTATTACCTACAAGATGGGCTTAACACACATTTATTAAATAACTAAGGGTCTAATAGAGAGTAAGTTAAGGGGTGAAAAGTGGTACTTTTCAGGTCTTAACACACCCTGTAAAAGAATCTTAACATGTAAAGCGTCCACCTCGGCCTTGGCCTTGGAGGGTGGGAATGTCTATGGGATTCCCCTTTTATTGTTCACCCTACCAGCCCCGCTGTTGGGCATGCCCTAGTATATTAAAACGTTTCGCCAATTGGACCTGATGTTCTACGATAGAGGAATTGAATCACTCCAAGCTCACGATGACAGAAACCAGCAATGACCTACCAGCTCAGCTATCGACACAAGAAGCAGAAAATCCCAACGGTTATTCGATTGATCTAGAAGGAAACACTCAACACGCTCTTATAGAGTTTGAAGAGGAACTCGAACTAGCCACTTTTACATCCCCAAATTCATCGCAACTCTAAATATTTTGGAAATCTCTAGAGGAAGAATGGCAACCTCCCCCGAGTGATGACAAGGACTACTGGATAGACCTCCCTGCACTCGAGCTGGCGGAGCGGGCCAATTTAGGACTTCAAGTACTATTAGATCAAGAAGATGAGTTCGATACCATCTTCGACTCTAGCTTAGAAGGATGGGAATGCCCTTGGGAACCCCCCTGCATTCTTTACCATTATCAACCTCACTGCAAAGCATGCATGCTCATCCTAATGTATCATGAAGATCAAGGGAAAGAACTCGCTATGCCTGAGGATCCTTTGGGAGATCCCCCTCAGTGGGAAGAAAAACATTATTACAACCCAGAGAATGATAGTTCAATTGACTACGATCTTCAGATTTTCTTCGATGACGAGGCCATTAACGTGATAGAGGAAATCCGAACGTCGGTGCCACTATCACCCGCGTCACTCATTCAAAAGGTCTCATTAGCTGATGACTCCAAAAAATAAATATGCCAAATTCACAACAAGTCCGTATTTCTTGAAGAATCGCCCGAACGGCTCCAACAGTCGTCTCACTCCCTCAACTGCAGGAAGCAATTCTCTCGGCACCCCTTGAGGCGACCGACCCTGTACCATATTTATTATCAAAAATCAAAAAATAGAGAAAATAGAAAATCCTAAAAATTTAGAAATATAAAATCTAAAAAAATCAGAAAACTCCAAAAAAGAAAGGAAATTCTTCATCCCGAACCAAATTTGTGGCCAACAAAGAGACTTTTCCCTGCATGAGGACGTAAAGCATCTCGGATAAACAATAAGCCAATGATCATACCGAACGAGATACTTTGTGACTTTGAGAGAAGAATCGGTAGCCTTGACCTTCACCTTACCAAAGATCTCTCAGTCATAGATGTGCCAATGAAGGGTTACCTTTTGCAAACTCAGATCTCCTGTATAGTAATTTTGTAGTGTACGAGCTCACCGAGGATGAAGAAAGATCATAAGATGCTGAGGAGGCACAAGACTTCTAGCGGGTTATCAAGCATTTCGATGAGCAAACACAGGCTACCACAGAACCCACAGAAGAACTTAACCTTGGCACTGAAGAGAAAACCAAGAACTTATTGATTAGCGCAACGTTCAACTCTAAGGAGCGCCAACAAATTGCACAAGTCTTACAAGAACACCTCGACTCTTTTGCATGGTCCTATGAGGACATGCCCGGTTTAGACCGAAGTTTAGTAGAACATCACCTTGTCTTAGAACCCGATGCAAAGCCTGTTAAGCAGAAACTCCATAGGATACACCCACAAACTGCTGTTAAGACCTGAAAAGTACCACTTTTCACCCCTTAACTTAATGTCTGTTAGACCCTTAGTCATTTAATAAATGTGTGTTAAGCCCAGTTTGTAGGTAGTAAACAACAACTGTAGATAAGGCCCTAACCATGCCAAGAAGCTTACTTTTACCCTAGAAGCTCCTCAGAAGAAAGGAAGTTTGACCCAGACAGAGAATTGGCTGCAGCATAGGCACAACACAGTAATAGCAAGTCAAGAAGTGAGCCTCGCGCAGATGTCGCAGGGTTCAATTGATGCTGAAAGAATGCTTCGCGTAGTTGTCGCGGTTCTCTTAAGGCAGCACACCAACTGCTCGTGCTGTTCTCACGCAGATTAATGACAGAAGGGCTCAAAAAGTAGACTTCGCATAGTTCTCGCGAGGTTCAGTTGTAAGCGCTCGCATAGTCTTGTGCAGGTCAAGAGAGGAGCATTTAATCTTCGCACGATTCACTGAGGAGAGAGAGTTCCAGGCATTCCTGCGCACAGCTGTCACGCAATGGCCACGGGATGTAGATCTTCAGGGATCACTCGCGCAATCCAAATGGATGACGTAATTGCATCTTCGCGAGAATCCCCGCGAGATTCACCAAGGAATGAACTACGCGCATGATTCCCGCGCCATTCAAATGTAAGCGCAATCCCGTGACGGTCAGAGCAATCCCGCGATGACCAAACCATCTATCCCGCGACTGCAAGATCTTTAAGTTAATTCAATTCTTCGATGCCAACTCTATCACCCGATAAGACCTGGAAATCCTTGCTACCTAGCGAGGCTCGGGATCTTAACTTTCCCCCACTTTTGCAGGGGGTAGTCTGGGAACTTTCAGCAACTAGGGCATGCACTCCAATGCTCCGATCTCCATGCACATGCCCCGAGGCATCCAAGGAACAGTAGTGGGCCACGTTTGCATCGTTAAAATTAGGGTTTTTCTAACCCTAATGCTCACACAGCTGACTGCTATATAAGCCTAAGCCTAGTTTTGGTTGAGGGGGCTATTCCTCTTGAATCGACTGTAGAGTTCCAGTAGGCTAAGGTTAGGGTTTAGGCAACTTCTTTTTCCTTTCTCTTCTCTCCATAGTCCAGCACTTGCTGGATATGCCTTTGTATGTTTATTTGGAATAGTTTTAATGGTGTTTTATAATAGGATGTTATACTTATATGGGATTGGTGTTTGAGGGTTGTTCTGTACAAGGCTGCTGCCTTGAGATCCTCCATTGCTAAGTTGTATTGTAAGCAATGGAGGATTATTTTTAAGGATTTATTTAGATCCAAGTAACTTGTGTGTCAAGGCCAGGCACATATGCAGGCCTATGCCCCACCACAGGATCCACTAAATATGAATCCCCATGGGAGCCTGAGCTGGTACCCTTGTGAACATGGTGGTGGCAGTAATCTACTTGTTCTGTCTCTGACCTCTGTGAGGAGGATAGGCTCTGTGGATAGTCTATGACTATTTAAGTGGGCCCTAGGGTGAGGCCAATCCACAGATCTAAGATAGATTCTTCTTCTCTGCACTTGTGCTTGTAGCCCTGTGAGAGATTGTGCAGAGACAGACTCCCCTGTATTTGTATAGTCCCACCATCAGATGGCAGATCTGATCTGGCTATAGAGATTGTAGGCTTGTGATTGGATCATTGCTGTCTTTCTAAAGCAGTGAACAGGTAGATCTAAAGCTAGTACTCAAACTCTTGCTAGTCTTGTGTGTCCAGGCTAGTGCACATTGCAGGCCTAGCCCCACACACACAACTTTAGAGGTTGAGGTTCCTATGGATTCTTGAGCTGGTAGCCTGGTTGAAGTAGTGCCTACAATGATATACATGTTCTAACCCATCCATAGACTGTGGTTCCCCTATTGGATAGTCTGTGACCATTTGAGTGGAAAGGTTATAGCCATAAGGGATTGGATCATGGCACAAGGGTGAGTTGGATCCTTTCTCCTCTTTGGTGATAATGTAGCCATTGGACTGGATTTCTATAGCAGCAGATCTGAGTCTGAGTTATAAGACCCATCAGATATGTACCTAATAGCTTACTTCTCACCCTTTTTATATTTATTTTCTCACACTCCATCATTCTTCTCAACCATTTCTATAGTTTAGGCATTAGGGTACCATAGGATTTAAACAATAGTGACCTTAAATCCCCTTCCATTTAGGATCGCTAGATCTATAGTCAGATCTGGAGGGCCTACTAAAGATAGCTTTCTTGGGGCTTTAGATCACTTTTCCCTATGGGACAAACTCTTACTTATTAAAACTTGCTACAACAGGCCCTGTATCTTGCAGGTCAATGTATTTTTAGACTTGCTGCTATGTAGATTTCAATTTACCTTTGATTTATTTTCACTAACACATTCTTCTCACTGTTTTTCAATAAAGTTAGCTGCAAGCATCTAAAATAGCTTAACAAGTTTTTGGTGCCGTTGCCGGGGATTCTTGATCTATTAGTAGACCCTAGATTTTTATATTTTTTTTATTCTTTGGTAGCTTTGCTTGTGAATAACTGATATTGCTGATTTACATTTGGAATTTTTCTTGCAGATCGGGACTGTAGCAGAGAAGGAAAGTTGAACTGCACTAGGAGTCTAGCTACCTCTGTTTGCATTTCTCTGACCCTTAAAAACTCAGTCTATTTCTCCTTTGCAAATTCTATAGCAGTTGATTAGGATAGTTGTAATTTTGATAATTCTTTGAGTTAATTGCAATGTGTCTGCAAGTAGTCTTCCCTGTTGTTGGTGAGTATGCATGTTAGGAAGGAGATCCCTCAGTCTCACATTAGAGCCTCCTAACCCTGAGATAGAAAATACCAGAAGACCAAGAAGGCCCAGACACACCACAGTTGAGCCCCTTACTGAAATCGAGATAGCAGTCATGGGTGAAGAGCAACCCAGAACATTGAAGGAATTGAATGCTCTTGATGATTATAATTCCCCATTCAGCATTCAATTCCCAGATGTTCAGGGAAACTATGAGATTAAAACCTCAATCATCCAAATGCTTCCCTCTTTCTATGGGCTCAGCAAGGAAGACCCCAACAAGCACATTGACAAATTCTTGGCCTTGTGCACAACATTCTCCATTACTGGTTTGGGACCAGAAGCCACTAGATTAAGGCTCTTTCCTTTCTTCCTAAAGGACAGGGCCAGCACCTGGTTAGCTACTCTCCCAAACAATAGCATCACTTCTTGGAAAGACCTCTAGACAAGATTTTTAACCAAATTCTTCCCAGAGACAAAAACCAGCCAGTTGAGGAAAGCAATACTTGCTTTTGCCCAATCCCCAACTGAGGATTTTAATCATGCATGGGATAGATTCAAGGAGATGCTCAAACAATGTTCCCACCACAAGATCCCTGATTGGCAGCTTGTCCAGAGCTTCTATAATGGGATTGATGAGAAAAGCAGAAACACGGTAGATGCCTCTTGTGGTGGAACTTACATGCACAAAACAGCTGATGAGGCATGGGATTTGTTCGAGGTCATCAGTGAAAATGCTTTCCAAAAGATGTCCTTGTCAAGAACTGTTCATGAGCCTTCTCCTAAAATGGGACTAGCTGAAACTTCCAAAGGAAAGATGTATGAAGTAACTGGGAATAATGACCTGAAAATGCAGATAGCTAATCTTTCTGATAAATTTGATAAACTATTAACTGTGGTGCAACCCAGATTGGCTGCACAGGTGATGGAGGCATGTCTGATATGTCAATCTCCACAACACACAGTGAAAGAGTGCGCATCTGCAAGGTAATATCCTGAGTATGTGATGGAACAAGATGCTACTACCCAATCATTTGGCCAGCAACAATCTGTTGGCTACAACAAGCAACCATTTGGATACCAGCACCAAAATGCTGGTTACCAGTGAAGAGACCATCCAAATTTGAGGTGGAGACAAGATAATTACATGCAGCCACAACAGATGTTGGCCTTACCTCAAAGGCCACAACAGCAATTTAACCAGGGATATGCCATAAGGTCAAATTTTCAGCATCAGCAGCTGCCCCAGCACCAAAATCAGTTGGTAGTTTCCCCACCTCAACCCCGAAATGCTTCTTTTGAGGATCAGGTTTTGGCCTCATTGCAAAACCTTGGAACCTTGACTCAGACTGTGAACACTCACAGTCAAAGCATAAAGAAAATGGATGAGCAGCTAGGCCAAATATCCAATGCCATGGCCAAAAGAGAAGAGGGCAGGTTGCCAAGCTAGCCAGTGGCCAACCCTAAGGGCCAATATTTGATTAGAGAAGGTTCCTCAAGTTTTGAGGGAGCTTATGCCATCACAACCCTATGGTCTGGTAGGCTGGTGGACAACCAGGTTGGAAAGGAACAAGGAAAGGTCATTTCCAAAGAATTTTTGAATGAATGTGAAAAAGAATTTGTTAGAGCACAGAGCCAAGAGTTTCCTGCTACCCTGCAACAAGAGAAAAATAAAGAGGCTGTAGTTGAGTCTCAGTAGGAAATAAAAGATGAAAAAACAAAAAAATAAAAGTTTAGTCATAGGCTTGCAGCTGAGGAATTAGCAGTACCTCAGTTGTCATTTCCTCATGCTTTGAGTGGCCCTCCCCCTTTTGATAAGGGGAATGCACAGATAGAGGAAATGATGGAGACCTTTAAGCAGGTAAAAATCAATTTGCCCCTGCTTGATGCAATTAGACAGGTCTCAACCTATGCCAAATTTCTTAAAGACCTTTGTACCCAGAAAAGAAGAGCTAGAGGCCATTTGTCCAAAAAGGTCTTTGCAATTGATACAATTAATTTTGTATTAAACATAACAATACCAGAGAAGTTGCAAGGCCCAGGGATATCCATTATCCCCTGCATAATTGGAGACCACACAATTGGAACGGCCCTTTTAGACCTTGGAGCCAGTGTAAACCTGCTGCCATACAGTGTGTATCAGCAGCTAGGTTTGGGGGAGCTAAAACCCACCCCCATTGTGTTGTTAATGGCTGATAGGTCTGAAAGGAGACCTATGGGAGTGGTTGAGGATGTCTTAGTGGGGGTGGACAAGTTCTTTTACCCTGCAGACTTCCTAGTTTTGGACATGGGCTGTAACAAGAGTACAACCCCTCTACCTGTTATTTTGGGTAGGCCATTCTTGGCCACTACCAATGTATGCATTCAATGCCGGTCAGGGATTATGGAGGTAACTTTCGGGCACATGAACGTTGAACTAAATGTGTACAACAGTGCAAAATACCCTCAACTGGACAATGAGAAAAGCTTTACAGTGGATGTACTAGAGGAAGTTGTTGAAGAAGAATTGCCCACTCTGCTGGATTGGGGCAATATTGTCAAAAGTTTAGTTGAAGTTTGGGACATGGTAGAGGAAGAAAGCCCAATTGTTATGACAGAAGACATGACCACATTAAGGTCTTCTGTGGGCTCAGTGCAGCATTCCATTTGGAAACCTACATTGTTGCCTCTTCCTCAAACCAACAAAGCACCAATCTTGCCATCCACTCAATAAGCCCCTGATCTAGATCTCAAGAAGCTTCCAGAAATATTGAAATATGTCTTCCTTGAGAAAGGTGAAAAACTTCCTGTAATTATCTCCTCCTCTCTTACCAATGAGCAAGAGGAAGAATTACTAACAGTCTTGAGGAAGTACAAAAAGGCAATTGGCTGGACAATTGCGGATCTAAGAGGGATAGATGCATCAATCTGTATGCACAGGATCCATTTAGAGGAGGGCTCAGTACCCTCCAGAGAAATACAGAGGAAATTGAATCCTCACATGCAGGAAGTGGTCCTCAAAGAGATCATTAAATTGCTAGATGTTAGGGTAATTTACCCCATTTCTGATTCTGAATGGAGGCACCTATCCAAGTGGTGCCTAAGAAATCTGGCATAACAGTTGTTACAACTGAGTCTGGAGAGCTGAGACCAGCCAGGGAGACCAGTGGTTGGAGGGTTTGCATAGATTATCGAAAGCTCAACTCTAAGACCAGAAAAGACCACTTCCCTCTCCCCTTCATCGATCAAATTCTGGATAAGTTGGCTAGAAAAGCTTTTTACTGCTTTCTTGATGGGTACTCAGGGTACAAGCAGATCCCTGTCCACCCTCATGACCAAGAGAAAACTACATTTACTTGCACTTTTGATTCCTTTGCTTAACGAAGGATGCCTTTTAGGCTGTGTAATGCACCATCCACCTTTCAGAGGTGTATGTATGCCATATTCTCTGATATGATTGACAAGTTCTTAGAAATTTTTATGGGTGATTTCTCTGTATATGGGGACAGTTTTGGGCAATGTCTGCAGCATCTCCACCTGGTCTTGTAAAGATGTGAGGAGACCAATCTGGTCTTAAGTTGGGAAAAGAGCCACTTCATGGTAACACAAGGTATTGTGTTGGGCCATGTAGTCTCTAGAGAAGGGATTAAGGTAGATAAGGCCAAAGTTGATCTCATTACAAATTTGCCCCCTCCAAGAATGGTCAAACAAATCAGATCTTTCCTTGGACATGCAGGATTCTACAGGAGGTTCATTAAAGACTTCAGCAAAATTACTAAACCATTGTGCCACCTGCTTTGCCAGGATGTGCCCTTTGATTTTTCTGCTAAATGTCTTGAGGCTTTTGAAACTTTGAAGATATGCCTCACCACTGCCCCTATACTCCAAACACCTGACTATGCACTACCCTTTGAGCTGATGTGTGATGCATCCGACTTGGTAATAGGTGCCATTTTGGGCCAAAGGAAGATAAGCTGTCAGTGGTCATTGCCTATCTCAGTAAATCACTTGCTGAAGCTCAGCTGAATTTCACCACAACTGAGAAAGAGCTTTTAGCAGTGGTTTTTACTGTTGATAAATTTAGACCTTACCTACTTGGGTCTAAAACTGTAATCTTCACAGACCACTCAGCATTGAAATACCTATTGTCCAAGAAAGATGCTAAGCCCAGACTGATTAGATAGATACTCCTGTTGCAGGAGTTTGACATTGAAATCAAGGACAAAAAGGGTGTAGAAAATGTGGTGGCTGACCACTTGTCCAAAATTATGTTGGAAAAATGTGTTGATGACCCTGCAAATGATGTTTTCTCGGATGAGCAATTATTTGCCATCCAATCCTCGGTTCCTTGGTATCCAATCCTTGGTTCCTTGGTTCTTTGGTTCACAGATGACGATTCCTCCTCCTCTTAAACTAGATTGTAGCTAGGATTTTCTTTCTTTTCCACTTCTTTTCTTATCATTGTAATTACAGTTGTACATTTCTTTCTAAGTTAATAGAATTTTTGTTGTCTATTGCTTTGTGTATATTGTCTGTGTGTGTTTACTTTTTTTTTCCTGCCTATTACCCTGCACTTTCTGACCTTTGAACTAGTGAGGACACTGCTCCTCATGGTTTGGGGGTGTGCCAGGGTAGGTCTATCAATAGAATAGTTAATTTTAGTGCAGTAGTGGTGCTATAATTGGGATGAATAAAGTTAATTTTCACTTAACTTGCTGCAATGAGGAAATTTGTGGAAAATTAAAAAATATTTTTTTTTGCAGACATTTCGAAACTGAAAATTTTAAAATCTTGGCACCACCATGAAGCTAACATCAGAAATTTTAAATTAGTACCTAGTAAACCTAAGAGGAGAGAAAAAGGTGAAAATACACTCCATAAGTTAAAAAAAGGACCATACCTAGTGAGATTTAGGCCCATCAATGTCTGTTGGAGAGTGTTTCTGGTATTTTTTATGCTCTAAGGTCTGATTGACTCAGCACTTTTTATGAGAAGTTAGGCACCTCCAAATCAAAACTAGTTGACAGCACTCATGACACTAAGGAAATGATTCAAGGCCCTCATTTAGATAGTTTGAGCCTGAAAACCCAACCTTTTAAAACTACCCTTTTTGCATACACTCTTGGAGCCTCAAAAAGTCCTATTTTTCTTTAACAAACACTGGAGTACTTGCACCTTAACCTCATGACCTAATTCAACCTCACCCTCACTCTGAGAATTCAGAAGGTAAAGGAGGAGTTGAAGGAAGTGAGAGTGGTCCAACATTTGGTAGAAGGAGAAGAAAAGTAACCTATGAACAACAGTGTGTTGATGGTATTTGTGTGGCAGTTCATCACAAAAATCATAAAAATAAAAAGAGAAAAAGGAAGAGAAGTTTGGAGAAGAACATCACCTGAAAATTGAAAAGAAGAGGAGAAACTGGACACTTTGATTTTGAAATATATCAAGTAAGATGAAGCTGTGCTGAAATAAAGGTAGTGCAGTCATGAGTCACTCCTTACCTTGCTGATTTCTCAATTTTGATTTCCTTTTTTTACCCCTTCATTCTTTATATCCCTCACCCATAAGCCACATTACAACCCATTCAACAAGACCTTGAAGATCCAAAGTGAAATGAGCTGTCAGGTGGAGATGAGGGAGTACCTAATCAATGGTGAAGAGTCATGAGGATGTCAGAAATTAGAAGCTTTACCTATGCTCATGCTTGCAGGCCCATTTGGGGTCTGTAATTGCTCTTGAGCTGCTTTAAATGTGAACACCCCTAGATATTCATTGTTGAGAGATAGCCCTGGTGAGAATTGGGTCTGACTTGTAACTTCATTGGGGTTGTATCCAATCTGATTTCCGAATTTAAGGCAAGCTTGGTATTGATATGTGCACCTTGAATTTCTAATGTAAAATGATCGGTGGAAATGCAAACACATGCTAAAAAATTTTTGAGTTTTAAATGGCCTGCATTACTGCTACAATTTCCTCTGAATTCTAAAGGAAAGTGGATTGATGATTTAGTCATTGAAATTTATTTTGCCATTGACTGCACCACTTTTAACTATTTTTATTGTGAAGTTTGTGGGTATCTTCACTGAAAACCCTCAGGAGACTTCACTCCTCCACTAGGGATCACCTAGGGGTTTAAAAGGCTTGGTACATATGCTAAATGTAATCGTGATCCCTACGAAAGTGGTATTTAATTAGTTAAAGCTTTGCTAAGGGACTAGCAAAGATTAGGTTTGGGGGTGTGTTAAGATCTGAAAAGTACCACTTTTCACCCCTTAACTTAATCTCTGCTAGACCCTTAGTCATTTAATAATTGTGTGTTAAGCCCAGTTTGAAGGTAATAAGCAGCAGCTGCAGATAAGGCCCTAACCATGCTAAGAAGCTTACTTTTGCCCTAGAAGCTCCTCAGAAGAAAGGAAGTTGGACCCAGACAGAGAATTGGCTGCAGCATAGACATGGCACAGCAGCAACAAGTCAAGGTGTGAGCCTCGCGCAGATGTCGCAAGGTTCAATTGATGCAGAAAGAATGCTTCACGCAGTTGTCGCGGGTCTCTCAAGGCAGCACACCAACTGCTCACGCTGTTCTAGCACAAATTAATGATAGAAGGGATTAAAAAGTAGACTTCGCGCAGTTCTCGTGAGGTTAAGTTGTAAGCGCTCGCGCAGCTCAAGAGAGGAGTATTTAATCTTCGCGCGATTCACAGAGGAGAGAGAGCTCCAGGCATTCCAACGTGCAGCTGTCGCGCAGTGGCCGCGGGATGCAGATCTTCAGGGACCAGTAGCGCAATCTAAATGGACATTGCAATTGCTTCTTCACGAGGATCCCCACAAGATTCACCAAGGAATGAACTGCGCGCACGATTCTTGCGCCATTCAAATGGAAAGCGCAATCCCGCGACGATCAGAGCAATCCCGCAATGACCAAACCATCTATCCCGCGACTGCAAGAGCTTCAAGTCAATTCAATCCCGCGGTGCCAACTCTATCATGCGACAAAACCTGGAAATCCTTGCTACCTAGCGAGGCTCGAGATCTTAACTTTCCCCCACTTCTGCAGGGGCAGTCTGGGAACTTCTAGCAACTAGGACACGCAATCCAATGCTCCAATCTCCATGCACATGCCCCGAGGCATCCAAGGAACAGTAATGGGCCATATTTAAATCATTAAAATTAGGGTTTTCTTAACACTAATGCTCACATAGGCAACTGCTATATAAGCCTAAGCCTAGTTTAGGTTGAGGGGGCTGTTCTTCTTGAATCGACTATAGAGTTCCAGTAGGCTAAGGTTAGGGTTTAAGCAGCCTCTTTTTCCTTTTTCTTCTCTCCATAGTCCAGAACTTACTGGCTATGCCTTTGTATATTTATTTGGAACAGTTTTAATGGTATTTTATAATAGGATGTTATACTTATATGGGATTGGTGTTTGAGGGTTGTTCTGTACAAGGCTACTGCCTTGAGATCCTCCATTCCTAAGTTGTATAGTAAGCAAAGGAGGATTGTTTTTACGGATTTATTTAGATCCAAGTGACCTATGTGTCCAGGCTAGGCACATATGCAGGCCTATGCCCCCACCACAGGAACCACTAAATCTGAATCCCCATGGGAGCCTGAGCTGGTAGCCTTGTTAAAATGGTGGTGGCAGTAATCTACTTGTTCTGTCTCTGACCTCTGTGAGGAGGATAGCCTCTGTGGATAGTCTGTGACCATTTAAGTGGACAGGTTATAGCCCTAGGGTGAGGCCAATCCACAGATCTAAGACAGATTCTTCTTCTCTGCACTTGTGCTTGTAGCCCTGTGAGAGATTGTGCAGAGACAGACTCCCCTGTATTTGTATAGACCCACCATCAGATGGCAGATCTGATATGACTATAGAGATTGTAGGCTTGTGACTGGATCACTGCTGTCTTTCTAATGCAGTGAACAGCTAGATCTAAAGCTAGTACTCAAACTCTTGTTGGTCCTGTGTGTCCAGGCTAGTGCACGTTGCAGGCCTAGCCCCACACACAGAACTTTAGAGGTTGAGGTTCCTATGGATTCTTTAGCTGGTAGCCTGGATGAAGTAGTGTCTACAATGATAAACATCTTCTGACCCATCCATGGACTGTGGTTCCCCTATTGGATAGTCTGTGACCATTTGAGTGGACAGGTTATAGCCACAAGGGATTGGATAATGGCACTGGGGTGAGTTGGATCCTTTCTCCTCTTTGGTGATAATGTAGCCATTGGACAGGATTTCTATAGCAGCAGATCTAAGTCTGAGTTATAAGACCCATCAGATCTGTACCTAATAGCTTACTTCTCACCCTTTTTGTATTTATTTTCTCACACTCCATTCTTCTCAACCATTTATGTAGTTTAGGCATTAGGGTACCATAGGATTTAAACAATAGTGACCTTAAATCCCCTTTCATTTAGGATCACCAGATCTGTAGTCAGATCTGGAGGGCCTACTAAAGATAGCTCCCTTGGAGCTTTAGATCATTTTTTCCTGTGGGACAAACTCTTACTTATTAAAATTTGCTACAACAGGCCCTGTATCTTGCAGGTCTGTGTATTTTTAGACTTGCTGCTATGTAGATTTCAATCCACATTTGCTTTATTTTCACTAACACATTCTTCTAACTGTTTTCAATAAAGTTAGCAGTAAGCATCTAAAATAGCTTAACAACCGCCCTCCAAGTTAAAGAGGAAGTCGATAAGTTACACAAAGCTAAATTCATTTGAGTCGTCCTCTACCCCAAGTGGGTCGCCAACATAGTGCCTGTCGCCAAGAAAGATGGCAGAGTACGGGTTTGCATCGACTTCCGAAACCTCAACCAGGCATGCCCAAAAGATGACTTCCCACTCTCACACATTGACACTCTAGTTGACAACACCGTTGGACATGAGATGCTATCCTTTATGGATGGTTTCTCTGGATACAATCAGATCAAATAGTAGAGTCTGACCAAGAGAAGACTTCCTTCACCACACCATGGGGAACATATTGTTATGTCGTTATGCCTTTTGGGCTTAAGAATATAGGAGCCACATATCAACGCGCCATGATAGCTATCTTTGATGACATGATACATAAGTGTGTAGAAGTTTACGTCGATGACATATTAGTGAAGTCCCAAACGCGAGTAGGGCATGTTTAAGCGCTCCGACTAGTGTTGCAAAGAGCTAAGAAATATCAGCTAAAAATGAACCCAAAGAACTGTGTCTTCTATGTCACTTTCGAAAATTACTCGGTTTCATAGTTAGCAAGTGAGGGATCGAAGTTGACCCTGTAATAGTCAGAGCCATCCTCGAGATGCCGCCTCCTAGTAATATTAAAGAGTTACGAGACTTGATAGGAAGATTGCAATTCATCAGAAGATTCATCTCCCAACATTTGGACAAATGCGATCCTTTCTACAGGCTACATAAAGGAGGAGCTGAGTACAAATGGGATGACCAATGTCAGCAAGCCTTTGATAATATCAAGAAGTACCACCTTAACCTACCTATACTATCGCCACCTTTCCTTAGAAGATCCCTAATTCTATACCTCTCAGCAAACAACAAAGCAATGGGAGTAATCCTCAGACAATATGAAGAAGACTGCAAGAGAGAGAAGGCTATCTACTACCTCAGTAGGACGATGGTCAAATACGAACGAAAATACACTTCAACGGAGAAGACTTGCCTCATGTTGGTGTGGGCCTCCACCAAATTACAACACTACTTTAGAGCACATAAAATACTAGTACTAGCCCGAATGGACCCTCTGAAGTACGTATTCAAAAATCCCACAATATTTGGAGAGATCGCTCGTTGGCATATGCTTTTGCAAGAATTCGATATCACTTATGTCACACAGAAGTCGATCAAAGGACAAGCCATCGCCGATTGCCTCACGGATCTCCCTCTCTCGAATGATGAACCTATACACGTGAATTTCCTCAAGGAAGACCTATTCATGATTTATAACGAAGAGCCCGATAAGACCTCATGGACCCTTTATTTCGACGGTGCACTAAATCATAAAGGAAAAATCATTGGGATAGTCCTCCTAAGCCCAGAGGGAGCTGTCATACCTAAATCTTTTCAACTAGATTTCCTTGTCACTAATAATGTCACAGAATACAAAGCCTTTATAGCTAGACTATGAGCAACACTACAGTTGGGCGTTAAACAGTTAAAAACCATCAATGATTCCAAACTGGTAATTTCACAAGTCATAGGAGAATGGAAAACTAAGGAAAGGAGACTAATAGCATTCCTAGAAACCAATCAATATTTAGTAAAGAAATTTGAATGAATCTCTTTCACGCACATCCCTAGATTAAAAAATGAGCTCGCAGATTACTTAGCAACACTAGCCTCGGTCATCCAAATACCCATCGGATAAAACACCAAGACCTTCTTCATTGAAAAGCTGACAGTACCCGCCCACGAGGTAGCATGGACCGTCAAGAGAGAATTACCGATCCTCCCCACAAGTAAAGGACCGAAAGAAGTAATCACCCTGGAAAAGCACGTCAAGTCAGAACTAAAGTCGCTATGTTCAGATTTGAAAAATCACCGACCGACGACAGACAACCATAGTATTTTGACATTTGGAACTTCTTAAAACATCAACATGTCCCTCCATATGCCACAAAGATCAAACAGAAGACTATACGGAACCAATGCGCCCGATTCTGTATACTCGACGAAACATTATACAAAGAAGCCTTCACTAAAGGAGTACTACTACGATGTATTATGACTGTCGAAGGACAATACATCATCCGAGAAGCACACGCCAGTGCCTGCATGCCCACTCCTGTAGATAGAGACTCGCTGATCAAGTTACACAATAAGGTTACTTCTGGGCGATAATGATCAGAGATTGCCACCTCTACGTTCAATCCTATAAGAAATGCCAAGAACACGCCGCACTCATCAAAGCTCCATTAGTTGCATTAAACACTATGACCTCACCATGGCCATTTTTTATGTGGGCCTTCGATGTTATTGGACCTTTCACAAACAACATTGGGAACACTCACAACCACGCGTTCATACTTACAACGACCGAATACTTCACCAACTGGGCAGAAGCTGAATCCTATGTCAGAATTATCGCTTCAACACTCGTAAGATTTATCATTCAAAATATCATCACTAGGTTTGGAGTACCTAGGATGTTTGTCACTGACAACGAACCATAGTTTATCACGGAGAAGACGAAGAAGTTACGCAAGAAGTACGACATCAATCTATGCCACTCTTCACCGTTCTATCCTCAAGGCAATGCACTGGCAGAAGCTACGAACAAAATGCTTATTCGAATCCTAAAATGCACAGTAGAAATAAGCAATGGAACCGACTGGCTTGAACGACTACCAGAAGCACTCTGGGCCTATAGGATCTCAATTCGTATGGCCACTGGCCAAACTCCCTACCTCCTTACCTAAGGGATGAAGGCAGTCCTACCGTATGAGATACAAGTACCATCTTTACGCATCTAACTTGATGATGAGCTATCCTTAGATGAGAGGAGAATTGCCCTACTCATGCAGCTAGAGCAGCTCGATAAAATACGTCCAAGGGCAGCTGATCACGCCCAACTATATCAGAGGAGAGTGGCTAGGGCTTACGAAAAGAAAGTCCTTGAATGAACCTTTAATATTGGAGAATTAGTCTTGAAGAAAATCATGCCTTCCAAGCACGCCCAATATCATAACAGCTGCATACCCTATAAATGCCAACAAACTGGCGAGCTAAGATGGGGAAGGACTCTCTAGCCCTTGGAACGCCATGTACCTTAAAAAATATTACCCTTAGCCCTGTGATCGTCACATCCCATGGTTAAATACTTATACTTATCACCCCCGTAGTCGTCACAACCCATTCATTGGTTGTACGCCTTTAATTCTCAGAATATCCTTAAGACCTCTAATTTATCGCCCACCTTTTCTCAGTCGAGCAATTTGATTAAAGGACTAGTGACCTATCTAACCCATGGGTCAAAAAATCATCTGATACCGATACGTATCGCCCGATACATATCGGTTTTAGACCTGGGCGGTACGATACATTGCCTATGTATCGTACCCCCTAAAAAATAAGGTAATTATCGTCCGATACGGGCAATGTATCGCCCGTATCAGACGATACAGATGATACTTTGAAATTATTGGGCAATAATTTCAAATTATTGTCCGATAATTTGATTTTTAATTTTTTGAAAAAAAAATGTATCAAAACGATACATTCAATGTATCGCCGATACGTGATACGTATCGAATGATACGCGATACATATCGAACGATATGAACGATACGGACGATAATTTGAATTTTTAGATTTTTTGAAAAAAAAAGTATTGAACCGATACATTCAATGTATCGTCGATACATTGAATGTATCGGACGATACGCAATACGTATCGTCTTGAACTTCAGGATGATACATATCGAAAATCCGATATTTTAACCCTTGATCTAACCTCTTTTAAAAGCATAAGTAACACCTGATCCTTATTTTCCTTCCCCCCGCCATTGGAGGAGACGTTAGAGTAAAAAAAATGAAGATGATAGGTTCAATCAAAACTCATTATTCTTGCACTAGCAGGATGCTTTCAAAATACATATACTAAAAAAAAATTGAGTGAGAGCATTACGACGAATGAAAAAGTCAATGAGCTCAGTGAAGCATAAGCAGACCATGAGGACACCCCTAGTAACGTTACTAGAACTGTATGAGCAAGCTGCGAGGGCACCCCTGATGTCCCTCTACTGCTAGATGTCGTCATACGGTGGCGGGAGGAGGACAAACTCCTTCTAACCATAGAATGTGAGATCTTGATAGTACCGAAACATGACGAAGAGCTCGATCATGGCATTCCATATTCCTTTGAGGCAAAGATTGTTACCTACCCCTTTTGGAAAGCATTAGATACAAACTACTCCCCGCATCACTAAGCCTTACCCCCCTCTACTATTTTTATTTTGGACGATAAATCAGAAGACTTACAGGATATTCCTAGAAATGAAACCGAAAATCGATGAATGATGACTGATGCAATCACCTACTATACCTACCATACTTCTCCCTAATAATCACGGGATAGGATGACCACCAGCCTAGGATGGACCCCCGTATACGACTAACCTAATCAAAGATGACCTCCCCGGTTCGACGACAGTACTGGTAAACTTTTCTTCCATACTAACTCACCAAATACCCATGACTGCTTATAGACCCAAAGTGCTCATCTCGAAACCCAGAAAAGCTCCATTGGATCTTGACGTTGGGGAATTTTCTTTTGGATTGGAAGAAGAATCATATTAGAAGCGCTGACTTGTCCACAAAGAAGACAGGAACGACAAAGTTACCATCCGGAAAGTGCTACCGAAGATACCATACTGCCAATCCTACCACGCTCCTACACTGAGGCATTTTTATTTTATTGTTTTATTATTATTTCTATTTCAGGTATTTCTTTTCCCTGTTGCATTATTTTTATTTCAAAAAAGAAAAAAAAATGAAAGAAAAGAAAAGAAAAAAAGAGCACATATCCATCTTTTGCTATCAGACTCCGGTCTGAGACACTTACCCCCCTTGACAACTAGCAAGGGGGCGGACAGAACTACTGACGGCATTTCTCCCACATGTGCAGATACAAAGCAACATTCAACCATCACCGGGCCAGCTTAGGAAGCATCCAAGTCCCAATGATGGTTGATGGCGCTAAAGAAACTGAAAGCAAAAGTAGATGCAAGAGGTAACTAAAAGAAAATGAGCCAATCAGGTACCTCTAAACCCAAAAATCTCTATATATATATGCCAAAATATTTTCATTTCTTTTTACACTTATCACTAGGGATAAGTGTAAAAAGAAACTAGATGCAGACACCCCCCTGTATATACAATAATTCACATGTTATAGATACATAAATGCACACACATCACCTACTCCCTACGCTGCCGCTAGGACGGTCGATCACTGTTGTCCCCAGTATCATCAGCTCAGAGGTCCACAGACTGGTCCTCCGAAAATACAATCCCAACACCTAGAGTCCTCGGAACCTCTAAACGACGGGGTCCCGCCACAGATCCCCCCTCACTCTCCTGACTAGCAGACTGCCTCGATTGAGAATAAGGAGGATACCTCGAAAGAACCTCACGAACAACGGGATCCTCATGAGCATCACCCCTGACACGATCATGGGAAGTGTGATGAGACTGCTCGGCCGAGGAACTCGCAGCCCTAGAATCCAATCCACTAAGCTGATGAGCTAGCCTATATATCCCTCGGTCACTGCTCATCAGACGATACTATAGCTGATCTAGGGATGCCTGCATCTCTGCCTGTGTCGTCCGACGAGCCACCTCTAACGCCTCCATCTGAGTCCTTTGTGTGACCATCATCTCAATGACCAGGTCCTCTTGACTCTGTCTCCCCAACGACTCGTCTCGCCTCAGGAGTGGCACGCCCTCACACCGCCTCTAAACGCGCCTCCTCAAGCTGTCGAAGCATCATAACTGCACCAGGTCAAAGGAAAACTAATATATACATGAACAAAATAAAAAACTTTGAAAAAAAAAGGAAAGGATTATACCAGAGCCTGCCTCTCCTCCAGAAGTCGCTTGACCGTCTCAGCAGTCACTGGATCAACAGGACGCACTGAAGAAACAACAAACGTAGGCAGCTGCAACAAGAATAAACAAACATATCAGAAAAATACTATAATGGAAAATAAACTATAAACACAATAATTAAAACATACCTCAGTAGGGATAGGAACAGACTCCTGAGGGGGAGCCTCGGGAGTAGAGTCCGGAACAGCCTGCACAAAGAACCAAACAAACCAATACAAGACATGTCAGAACAAAATAAAGATGAAATAACCTAAACAAAACTACACCACACTAGAAACTATACCTGACTCTCTAGGCGTAGAGAGGCAGCAGTCGCCTCCCTCGTCTGAAGATCCTCAGCAATCTGACGCTGAAATACCACATGATATTAGTAAACTACTAAGAAAGTGAAATAATGACACCCAACAAACTAATGCAATGACACAAATAAGATAAAAGACTGAATGGAACTTACCCAGTGATCTAGCTCGGCCCGAAGCTGAGCCATCGCTGGATCCTCCCCAATAGAGGAAGCAACTGAAGAGGGAGCAAATGCCGGAATGGGACCTCCAACAGTGAGCTCGGCTCTCTACAAATAACAATAAATATATCAGTTGTAAGCTCACAATGCTAAAAATTAACAACACCACACTTGTGAAGGCACTTACCAATCGGTCAACCTCAGGACATAGGCTTGTCGCTGCCTCCCGATCAGCCAGCTGCTAACTGTGATAGACATCTAGCAGGGTCGCCTGACGAGTAACCTCACCCTCTCTCTGAGACTGTCCAGAATAAAATGAGATACCACAACCATGTCAGAATGACCAGAAAACTGAGTCCACATGATACGAAAAATAAACTATAAATTAACTCACTAGGAGCCGTCAAGCCTCCACTAGCCGAGCCCCCAACTCATCCTCCGTTGCCCTAGCCTGAGCAATCAAGGAGGCTAAAGACTATAGCATCTCCTCATCCGGACGAGGAGCACACCCCATCCGCTCCATCACCCTATGGAGAGTGTCTAATGCCCCTCGGATGCCTGCGGTGAGATGGGCCTGCTCCAACACAGCCAACCTCTCCCTCAAAGCTGACGCCGACTCCGGCCCGCCAATCGCGAAAGAGCCACTCTCGTGGAAGGGACGTGTGAAGAGACACCTGCCACCCAATGCACTAAACCACCGCACATACTCCCGAGTGTCCACAAAATCCCCCTAGCTCTAAAATCCGCTTTCTGAAGCCCCATTCGCTCCACAAAATTCCGGCCAGGAGGGTCGATCATCCTCTTCGCCACTCTGTGGCGAATCTTTAGAGGGACTCCCTGAGCGAGCCCCAACTGCCGTACCATGCGAGACATGTGGATCCTCTCCACCCACTCAAAACAATGGACCCATATGTCCACATCAAAGAAGGGTCGGCCAGACTGAATCACCGGTACCTTTGCATCCTCCTCGTATGCATAGGGCCTCCAAATCACCTACAACCAAGCAAACAAGCTGACCCTTCAATAAAGACTTAGATCCTAATAGATCGAAATGAAAAAAAAAAAAAAACACACACATGACAATCTATACCTGCCCCACGTGCATATCATCAAAGTGACCGTGTGCAGTCTGAAATTCCGAAGACAAGCGACGACCCCTCAATGCCTCCTTCCACACGTGCATCTGCGGAAACGTGAAACTCACCTTCAACAGAACCCCGGACAAAGAAAAGCAAAATGTTCATACGCCCAAAACTGAAAGGAAAAATAACAACAACAACAACGACACACAAGGAGAAATACTTACCATTAATCGACCAAAAAATTTACCAAACTAAAGACGTCACGACGCCAATTAACTAAAACTCACCTGGATGAATAGAAGGAAACCTCCGACCGACGCGATGCCCTGTCCTCGACGGTAAAGCTGCTCATTGAGATGCGCCAATGCGGCTGCACCCCACGCATAGGAAGGGACTCGATCCAAATCCCTAAGAACCATAAAAAATAATCCGGTGACACATCCCGGATCGAAGAAGAGAAGAGTACAACACTAAGAAAGTGCATCAAGAATGCTCGGAGCACCCTATCCACAGCCAACCGTGGCTCCACCATGGGCTCCCAACCCACCACTACTGCAAGACGCGCCTCATAGGTCGCCTTCGCCTCCGAATGGTGCCTCGAGGGGACGAAGCCACTTGCAAACGTATCAAAAAATCAAGTGACTCGAACTACACCTGGCCCCGAGCCGCTTGACCTATACGACATACCCAAAATCTCCTCACACACCTCCAAATAATGTCTCTCCATCTGCCCTGTGATCGGCTCACCCTCGAAACGAAGACCGGTGATAGAGACCTAGTCCTCTGGAGTTAGCAACATCATGCCAACTAAAAAGAGAAGCGCCTGATGCTCCTCCCTCCACCTCTTTAGAATCACTGCGATCAGGCCACGATCATCCTGAAAGGGTTCCAGCTCTAGGATCGGTCCGAAACTAAAAGACACCAGTCGCGCCTGCTGAAACTCTGGCAAGGCACGATACCAAGTATGAGACTCGGCCCATGCCGAGTTGATAGCCAGCTACGGGGGCTCCTATCGAACGAAATACAAATAATAACAGTAAGACTAACACATACCTATGACGGAAGATAAATAAATTTAAAACTAAAAGCAAGTCAAATATGCCCCAAACACAATAACAAATTACAACAAACACACATAGCGTGATAAGAATGACTGAATAGAAACATGACCTATCTCTAGATACCATTTTGATGCATGAGTGAGCACACAATCAATCATTAATGCAAGTTCAACATAAATCAGAAGGGTTTCCAGTGCCTAATAAGCCTATGTCATAACCTAAATGTCTAAGAAAAAAAATGGAAGAACTCTTGTTCATGGGTATTTACCCGACCTCGAGCGAAGAAATCCTCTAGCGGGAAGTGTTTGTGATCCCGATGCTCCTCAGCTGCGTCCTTAGCTCTCTCACCCTCAGGTATCGCACCCTCAACCATCTCACCCTCATCCTCAGTGATCTCCTGCTTGATCTCGAGCGCCTCCTCCCTAACCCCTGACTGGTCAACCTCCAATACCTCCTCTCCAACTACCTCCTCAACATCTGCCTCCCCGACGACCTCGGTCTGAGCCTCAAAAATCTCACCCATCTCTACCTCTAACATCCTCTCCAACTCAGAAATAGTAATATCATGCCTACCACCACTCTCAGACTCCATCCTAGACTGAAGAGCTCGAAAAACTAAAGGAAGCAGAAGAAACGGCGCCTAAAACGGACAACCGGATCACAAAGTATCACGAAAACACGAAAACTGGAGCACAAAGAAACAAGGAAACTAGAGAATCGAAGACTAACATGGATCGCATGACAAAAATGAAAAATTTTGAACTATTTATAAGATACCCCAAAATCATGAGCTGAAATTCCGGTGCTCAAACTAATCGTGCACCACCCTAACCGCACTTAATTCGGATTGCATCGAATTTCACGACTGACCTCAAGCACGTAAACCAATCGTCGCCCGCTCAAACTAACCCGACCGTCTGGTTGTGTGCATCTTGTTAAGCGCGTAATCATTTCAATTGCCCATACAGTGGCGCGCGAATGCCAATGGTCGCCCGTACAGTGACCAGCCACCGCCTTAATCGCGCGCTCAGTACCCTACGTTTAATTCGATCAAGCGACCGGAAACTGGCACGTAATTATCTTCTGACGCTTTGAATGCGCGTGCTCCCTCCAGCGCGTAATTAATTTATGCACTCGGAGTGAACTGCGCAATCCCCCAGAAATAGAAAAAAAAAAAGAAGAAAAAAATGCCCAGGACAACATGTTCACAGCCTTGAATTAGTTGATCTCTGACGCTAATTATTAGCCTAAACCACGCCCTTGGTAAGCCCGATCAAAAACATTCCAAACCTGAAGAAATATCCACCCTGATAAATAAAAGAAAATGCACCACACTAAAATAAAAAAAAAATGCCCCAACATCACCTATACACTCCAACTAATACCAAAAAAAAAATGCCCCCCATCATCCATTCATTTGAAGCAAAGCTAAAAAAGAACTTGCCCCAACTAAGGCGAAACTAAAATACCCCCATCGTTCATATATTCCAACTAAGCCCAAACTAAGTCGAAACAAAAAAATGCTCCTAACATGCCCCGATCCAAAATAAATAAATTAAACAAGCAAACCTGACACTCAAAATAAATCAAATAAGCTATAAAACAAACTAAACCTAAATTTACAAAGGAAATTAAAATCGAAATCTCTTCATAAATAAATAAAATAATTACAAAATAAACCGAGGGCATACCCTCTGAATATATAACTCAAAATAAGAAACTTAAAATCCACACATTCAGGCAATCTTTGAATCCAGATTTATTCGGGAAACTAGAAATCCCGGAGAAACCCGAAGAAAGGGGGTGCCCTAAACGAATTCTAGCCGTAATAACATCTTCCCCTTACCTCGAGCCGGCAGAAAAGAAAGAGTGGCTCACGGAAAGCCACCCAAGGCCTGCGGGATCCACCCTTAGAAGCTCACCTTGGAAACCATAATAAGGAAGAGCAACTAATATGGGATTTGAAGAGCCTACCGAGGAAAAATAGGTATCGGTCACAAGAATTCTGACCCTGCCTTACACTTGGGTTTCCTTTCTACCACCTTTCTCTCCTCAGTCTCTTCCCTTAGCATGGCAGCAATTCAACCGCTACCTTGCATTCCGTCCATTCTCAAGAATCCACACAATAAACACAGCTCTTCAGGTCCAACAGTCAGGATACAGAAAAGAAAGGAAGAAAAGACATTAAGTAAAAAATGTCCAAAATCACAAGAAAATGCCCCAAAACTTTTAATCCCAAGCTTAAAGTAAAATTCAAAAAAAAAAGAACCCAAAACATTTAGCTCACACATTCATAAACTATACCCCCCTGAATTATCAAATGACAAGTGTCACTCCCTTAAACCCTCCCAATCTAATCTAATCTAAACTAAACACATACCCCCTTTGAAAGACCACAATCCATGACAAACCTAGATGAACCAATAATGACACAACACTTAACCCCATAAGAAACACAAATCTCCCCCAAGTCTAGATAAACCAATAGGATTTAAACTCCCACAACCCATCTAGAACCTTTTGAAAACTCACTTTTTTTAAGTTTCATGTTGAATCAAACAAAAGACCAAGGCTCAAGTTAAATCAAACCTTAAACTAGACAAAACTTTAAACAAAAAAAACAATCTCTAATATGAGACCCTGACTTGTTTAGGATAAAAAAAATGCCCAAACTAACCAAACAGAACCAAGTAGACTCTCTAAACGAAACCTGACAAAGCAAATAAGCCTTGAATAAATTCGAAGTGAACTCCAAGCTAAACTAAATCTTAAAATAAGTCAAACAAATCAAGTAAATTCAACTAACCCGCTAATAAGCTCAAACAAGCAAACAAAATAAGAAATGCCCCTATATTCATAACTCAAAATTTTATAAGTATCACCGGAGGCATACCTCCTGAATTTACAACCCAAAACGAAAACCTAAAATTTTAACCAACAGCCCAAAACAAAGACTGGGTTCGAAACTGATACGAAGCGAGGAGCAGATTTTGCTCGAACCGTCCAATCGGAGACTTCTGGGAGCATTGGTTGGGAAACACATCCCTCCACTTTTTACTCCTGTTCTTCCGCTATCTTCCCCTCCTCCATCGCCGCCGCCTCAACGCTGCCTTCACTGCTCCCTAAAAAGGATTGATGTAAAGACAAGCGCACTTATTCCCAATGCCGCCCACTCCCAGAATAACACCGTCCACGAGCATCACTTCGAGACGAAGATCATGCGAAATAACAAACATAGGAAGAAACGACATCCCAATCGAATAGTTAGATCACCCAATATCACTAAAACATGAATTTTAGAATACAAGAAATACAGAAAAGGTCAAAACTCGAGACTAAACTAGAGAATGAAAAAAGAATGAAAGCTCTTTTACTTATACAGAATACGGACTCAATCATGCGCATGCGCTTAATTAGATCACGCGCTATACACACTACGCACAATCCAAAACACGCGCTATGATCCAAGCGCGTAATGAAACCATCGCCTACGCTGCCGACAAGTCACCCGTACGAAAAGTCACCCGTACTCTAACCTAGTGACGCTCCGATCAAGTGCTACGTTTATGGTGCATAATCTAATTACACACATACTCCCACGCACGTAAACGACCCCTCAAGCCGGAGACCGCACACCCAAAAATAGGTGCGCAATCATATTGAACGCCCAAAAATAGTTGCGTAATACTTGACTTTGGACAAAATTTACACCCTCAAGACCTTTTATCCCACCGCAGTCAAGATTTTCCTGTCCCATCGCTTAGCCTCACAGGCTATACCGACAGAAAGGAAAGACCTATTCACCTATCCTCACAATCCCACCAGTGAAGGAGGACCCCATTGTGATAACATGCACACATGTGATATAACCTCAATATCCAGTCCCATCATAACCGTACCCTCATGTCCCATCGCGAGAAGCTGAAAGCAAATCTCCCAAGAACACGAGCACGCTGCTGCTAACTACGCTCAGTCAACACCCCATCACAAGCATCACTACCTATGAAAAAAGAACAAAAGAAAGCTTAGATAGCACGTGCAACACCATATGACGAAAAGAGGGACAGCTCGATCAAGCCCCATCGCTAAGGCAAAGAGCTCTCTCTCTCCCGAATTGATCCCCATGTCCCACCAGGACTGACCCAGCACGCAGTCAAAGGAAGGATGAAATCCCCCAAGTCCCATCGTGACATCACACCAGGAACACTGCATCATAGTAATAGTTACAAAGTCCCATCGCAACACTACAACACCACCAATCCTGCCACAAGCTACGCGTAACACAGGTAAGTATCACCCCCAGGTAAGTACTACCTACTTTTCAATTACTCGATATTACGTAGATATATAGTTAGCTATGATTAAGTCAAAATATTTTCAAAACTGGTCTCTCTCAACTCGCGAACTACTGTAGTCCTCCCATAAGAGACAATCATCAGTATTCGTCGAGAAGGTTAGATGGAGCATCCGACATGCCAAGTGTCATCTTGACAACCACAATAACAGTCGGGTCCACAAATCCTATACCGGTGGATCTGCTCAGCGACGTCTTAGAAGCCACATTTTCTACCGTTTTACCACCGAATTGATCTTAAGTTAAAATCCCTAAAATTTCAAAATCTTAAAACTCCCTTTATTTCAAAAAAAAAATTCCCTTACTAACAAAAAAACAAAAAAAAAAAGCTAAAAAAGAGAAAAAAAAAAGGAAAGAAGAACAAAGCAACAAGGTAAATAAACCCAACTCACCTTTCTTTAAATACAAAAAAAAAACTGATTAAGCGCCCCATCACCTGCGCATAATAAATTATACTCAAACCCGGCTTGCAACTCGTAAGACCGCCTAAACTTGCAATCAAGCGCATATTCCACTGCGCAGAATTGGATCAAGCATATACTCCACTGTGCAGAATCATTTGTTCAAATGCATTAGGACCAGAATACCCGACTTAGAATACCCAACTCAAAATACCAAACTTACAGGCCAACCCCTGAACTCGCAATCAAGCGCATATCCCACTACGCAGAATTGGATCGAGCACATACGCCACTGCACAGAATTATTTGTTCAGACACATTAGGATTAGAATTCCCAACTTAGAGGCCGACTATAGATGGATCAAGCGCACGCGCCACTGCGCAGTATTCAATTGTGCACACCTCACAAGACCCTCAATTACCAACCCAAACCAGTTATTCCCCTGAGAAACTGAACATTAAGCATATTTTATCTAAGAACTTACAAACGCCTATTGGAAAAGGAATGCCTGACGTGCATTGGTGTAAGCAATGATGCACCCGGTCTGACATGACTTGTAAAAGCATTCGATATTACATGATACCTCATTTTATTATTATCGGTCCTTGGACCTTGTTTTGGACATTTGATTGATGCTCCGATACCTCGATTGCATAAAATCCCTCTGTTAGCTCGAGCCATGCGACGGGATGCGCCATGCACTCACAGACCTAGAATGTGCCCTTCGACAGCTACCATTTGCTCTTCAACTGCTTCATTTGAGCTTGCACTGATAGATAAGAAAGCCAAGCATGTCATGTCAGTATCACCAATTCACATTTGTGAATTCCTAAGAGAAATGAGGAGACACCTCGAATGAGGGGTGTCTACTTCTTTGACGCATTCTTACTTCGCAAGAGCACGTCGAAGAGGGGCATATGTAGACACTCCCATTTTGAACTCTCGAAATATACATATTGTTCGGTCAACCTTTGACCTCATAACCCTGACATGGAATCCATGCATTGAAACAATAGTACATGACTGAACACAGACTGAAATAATAGCTCTGTGGCTCAGATCACAATGTAGGGAGACTATATACTGAAACAATAGTATATAGTCAGAATGTATACTGAAATAGTAGTCTTATATTTTAGATCCGGACAACCCCGAATTAAGTGCTTGAAACCCCGCACGTAATTTGATTGCACGCCAGACCACTAACACGCAATCAGTCCCCCTTTTAGACCAAACTTCCTTTCTCAGACCATATCGAGACTCAATCACGTGCCTAAAATCAGACACGTGACTAGATTGAGCGCCCGATCACTAGCACGCAATTGCCTATGCCCGACCTAGCCTGACAGTCCTTAACCCGTAAGTTTCCTTGATCAAGCGCTTCTGAAGAATCACTAAATCAGATTGCGTACGTCCTACCAAGTGCGCAATTAGCCCTAACGCTATTAGGACTAGGAAACTCGCTGAGCAAGTTAGCCGATCGCTCACTGAGTCGGTGACCGACTCAAAGAGATTAAGCGCCGGGAAACTGGCATGCAATTTGATTAAACGCCTAAAACAGGGCGCGTAATTGAAGAAAAACCTATAAAAAAAATTTTGATTTCGACCAAAGAGAACACAAAGAGGCTAGCAATTATCAAGAGAGAACGGAACTAGAGAACTCCGAGGATAAAATCCATAGAGCACCCTAATCATGATTTCAAAATTCAAGTGCAGAATCTTCGAGATTTCTCTCCGTAGCCCCGACCCTTAGGTAAGGATTTAATTTTTAGTTTCCGACCATAGCTTATAATCTCTAGATTTAGGAATTCTATTAATTTTATTTTCAGTCTTAGAGCATAGCACACTTTTCGGACTGTAATTCTCTATATCTGGTTCTAGTTCTCTATTTCTAGAACCGGTCCTTAATCTAACGTTCTGATATACTGACCATAGACTTTAATTCCATTCTATAATCTCAATCTACAGTTCTATCATAATTTATGGTTCTAATCCTTGGATTCTAGAACCAGTCCTTAATCATGCGGTCTGATTTTTTGATTTTGGACCCGAATTCAGTCCTAAAAATTTAATTTTAATTTTAATTTCTTAGTTTATATCTCCAAAAATCTTAAATATTAATTTTAGTTTTTATAATTCTAGTTTACAATTTAATTCATAATTATTATTCCAAAATCAACTCTAAAAAGCCTAAAAATATTATTTCACGGTCTAAAACCAAATTATCTTCAATTTCAGCCACCCGATTTGCCCAAGGGAGCTTATGGAGGGTAGTCGAGAACGATGCCAATCCTCCTTAGCATAGCTGGCCCAAAACCCTTTTTTTTGGAATTTTAGAATTAATTACTTGCTTTTGTTTTATCCTTTTAGTATGATTAATTAGTAGGTTTATTTTATTTCAGCATATTTAATTAATTAAGTGCATTAAATCTTAGTATGACTGATTAATCTCTTTAAATCAGAATTTAATTGATTAATTCCTTACTTTAATTAGAATTTAGTATGATTAATTTCATTGCTTTAATTAGATTTTTAGTAGAATTAATTCATTGCTTTCATTAGAATTTTAATAAAATTAGTTTATTTATTTTAATTAGATTTTAATAAAAATTAATTCCTTTGCCTTAAATTAGAGTTTCAGTAAAATCAGTCACCTATTTCAATTAGAATTCTAGTAGGACTATCATAATTGCTTTATTTAGAATTCCAATACAATTAGTATACTTGATTTAATTAGAATTCTAATACAACTAGTATACTCGCTCTGCTTAGAATTTCAGTATAACTAGCATGCTCGAATTAATTAGAGTTTCACTAGAATCATTACACGTGCACTCCTAGTACCAATAGGCGACTGAAATTAATTGTACTTTTAGTAGTACTAGAACACTAATATTGATTAGACTTCTAATAAGATTAGGAAACTAATATTAATTAGACTTCTAATGAAATTAGGAAATTAATATTAACTGAACTCTTAATAGGATTAGAATAAATTTATATAACTAAATCTATAATAGAATCAGGGAAGTCTAAACTGACCGAAACTATAACCACAAAGGGAAATAAAAGGGAAATTAAACTATCTAAATTAAGAAAAAGATATTGCTGCTGACGTTCACAGGCGGACGATTCCGTATAAAAGTAACCCATACCCGCTCTTAAGCATGATCATTGACGTGTTGCAGCATCGATAAATATCTGCAGTTGGCGATCGCAACAAACTAAGAATCTTCCTAGAAAACCTTTTATTTCTAATCTTTCAAACGCCGCATTTCTAGAGTCTACTGGGACAGAATTTGAGTCACTGATTCAAGGGGAACCGAGAGGAACCCAGAAAAAGCGCGCACCAACAATGCCCCATCGCAAGAAGCCAAAAGGAAATCTCCGGAGAACACAAGCACGCTACCGCTAACTACGATCAGTCAATATCCCATAACGAATATCACTACCTAAAAAAAAAAAACTCAGACATCACATGCCACGCCATATGATGAAAAGAGGGAAAGCTTGAGCGTATACCATCGCTAAGGCAAAGGACTCTCTCTCCTGAATTAATCCCACGTCCCACCAGGACTGACCCAACATGCAATTAAAGAAAGGAAGAACTCCTAAGTCCCGTCGCGACATCATTTCTCCCAAGACATCACATCGCAACCGCCAAGCCTTGTCACAGCAGACCAGAAGGGAAGAAATCTCCAAAGTCTCATCGCGGCACTACAACATGACCAGACCGCGCAAGCTGCACACAATCCAGGTAAGTATCACCCTCAAGTAAGTACTACCTATTTTTCAATTATTCGATATTCCTCGTAAATATATAGTTAGCTATGATTAAGTCAAATGTTTTCAGAACTCGTCTCTCTCAACTCGTTAATTACTGTAGTCTTCTTATAAGAGACATTCATCAGTACTCGCCGAGAAGGTTAGACGGAATATCCGGCATGCCAAGTGTCGTCTTGACAACCATAACAATGGTCAGGTCCATAAATCCCGTACCAGTGGAACTGATCAATGATGTCTCGGAAGCCACATTTTCAGTTGTTTTACCACCGAATTGATTTTAAGTTAAAATTCCTAAAATTTTAAAATTTTTAAACTCCTAAATTTTCAAAATCTCCTTATAAAAAAAAGACAAAAAAGGAAAAGAAAAAAAGAAGAACAAAGTAATAAGATAAATAGACCCGACTCACCTTTCTTTAAATACCAAAAAAACTAATTAAGCACCCCATCACTCACGCATAATAAATTACACTTAACCTGACCTTTAACTCCTAAAACCTCTGAACTCACAATCGAGCGCATATCCCACTACGCAGAATTGGATCGAGCGCATACGCCACTACGCAGAATCATTTGTTCAGACACATTAGGATTAGAATTTCTAACTTACAGGCCAACCCCTAAACTCACAATCAAGTGCATATCCCAATGCACAGAATTGGATCAAGCGCACACTCCACTGCGTAGAATCATTTTTTCAGACACATTAGCATTAGAATTAAAATTCCCAACTTAGAGGTTGACTCCAAATGAATCAAGCGCACACGCCACTACACATAATTTAATTGAGCACACCTCACAAGACCCTCAATTACCAACCCAAACCAAGTATTCCCTTTAGAAATTGAACATTAAGCATATTTAATCTAAGAACTTACAAATGCCTATTAGAAAAGAAACGCCTGAACGCAGTGGTGTGAGCAGTGATGCGCCCGGTCTGACATGACTTGCAAAAGCTTTCGATATTACACGATACTGTATTTTATTATTATCGGTCCCTGGACCTTGTTTTGGACATTTGATTGACACCTCAATACCCCAATTGTATAAAATCCCTCTGTTAGCTTGCACCATGCGACGGGATGCGCCATGCACCCACAGACTCGGAATGTGCCCTTCGACAGCTACCATTTGCCCTTCAAATGCTCCATTTAAGCTTGTGCTGATAGATAAGAAAGTCAAGCATGTCATGTCAGCATCACCAATTCACATTTGTGATTTCCTAAGAGAAAACAAGAAGACGCCTCAAATGAGGGGTGTCTACTTTTTCGACACGTTCTTACTTCTCAAGAGCGCGTCGAAGATGGGCATCTGTTGACACACCCATTTTACCCTCTCGGAATATACATTTTATTCGGTCAACCTTTGACCTCATAACCCTGATATGGGACCATATGCTGAAATAATAGTATATGGCTGGACATAGGCTGAAATAATATTTCTGTGGCTCAGGCCCCATAACCCCGACGTGGGAACCATGCACTAAAACAATAGTACATGGTTGAACACAAGTTGAAACCAGTCGTTTTACCACCGAATTGATCTTAAGTTAAAATTACTAAAATTTTAAAATTTTTAAATGCCTGAATTTTCAAAATCCCCTTATAAAAAAAAAAAAAAAAGAAAAGAAAAAAAGAACAAAGTAATAAGATAAATAGACCCGACTCACCTTTCTTTAAATACCAAAAAAACTAATTAAGCACCCCATCACTCGCGCATAATAAATTACACTTAACCTGACCTTTAACTCCTAAGACCTCTGAACTCGCAATCGAGCGCATATCCCACTGTACAGAATTGGATCGAGCGCATACGCCACTATGCAGAATCATTTGTTCAGACACATTAGGATTAGAATTTCTAACTTACAGGCCGACCCTTGAACTCACAATCAAGCGCATATCCCAATGCACAGAATTGGATCAAGCGCACACTCCACTGCGTAGAATCATTTTTTCAGACCCATTAGCATTAGAATTAAAATTCCCAACTTAGAGGCTGACTCCAGATGAATCAAGCGCACACGCCACTACACATAATTTAATTAAGCACACCTCACAAGACCCTCAATTACCAACCCAAACCAGTTATTCTGCTGAGAAACTGAACATTAAGCATATTTAATCTAAGAACTTACAAATGCCTATTAGAAAAGGAACGCCTAACGCGCATTGGTGTGAGCAGTGATGAGCCCGGTCTGACATGACTTGCAAAAGCTTTCGATATTACACGATACTTTATTTTATTATTATCGGTCCTTGGACCTTGTTTGGACATTTGATTGACACCCCAATACCCCAATTGCATAAAATCCCTCTGTTAGCTTACGCCATATGATGGGATGCGCCATGCACCCATAGACCAGGAATGTGCCCTTCGACAGCTACCATTTGCCCTTCAAATGCTCCATTTAAGCTTACGTTGAGAGATAAGAAAGTCAAACATGTCATGTCAGCATCACCAATTCACATTTGTGATTTCCTAAGAGAAACAAGAAGACACCTCGAATGAGGGGTGTTTACTTCTTCGGCGCGTTCTTACTTCTCAAGAGCGCGTCGAAGAGGGGCATCTGTTGACACACCCATTTTACCCTTTCGGAATATACATTTTATTCGGTCAACCTTTGACCTCATAACCCTGATATGGGGATATGCTGAAATAATAATATATGGTTGGACACAAGCTGAAATAATAATTCTGTGGCTCAGGCCCCATATCCCCGACGTGGGAACCATGCACTAAAATAATAGTACATGGCTGAACACAAGTTGAAACAATAGCTTTGTGGCTCAGATCCCAACGTACGGAGACTATATACTGAAATAATAGTATATAGTCAGAATACAGACTGAAATAATAGTCTTGCATTTCAGACTAGAGACCAGAGCCGGACAACCCTGAATTAAGCGTCTGAAACCCCGCGCATAATTCGATTGCACGCCAGACCACAAACCCGCAATCAGTCCTTTCTAAGACCAGACTTCCATTCCTAGACCATCTCGAGACTCGATCACGTGCCTGAAATTAGAAGTGCAATCAGATTGCACGCCAGATCACCAACGCACAATTGGCCTACGCCCAACCTAGCATCACAGTCCTTGACCCCTAAGTTTCCTTGATTGAGCACTTCTGAATAGACACTTAATTGGATTACGCACCCCAAAATGAGCGCACAATTAGCCCTAACGCTATTAGGACTAGGAAACTCGCTGAGCAAGTTAGCCAATCGCTCACTGAGTCGGTGACCAACTCAAAGCGATTAAGCGCCAGTAAACCAACGCGTAATTCAGTTAAACACCTTAAAATTGGTGAGTAATTGAAGAAAAACCTATAAAAGATTTTTTTCTTAATTCGCTCGGGAAGGCTGGGCAATTTTTGAAGAGAGAATGGACTTTTTTGGGATTTCAAAACCAGAGAACTCTGAGGACAAACCCATAGAGCAACCTAGTCTTAATTTCGAGATTCAAGCTTCTAATCTTCAAGATTTCTCTCCGTAGCCCCGGTCCTAGGTAAAAATCTCAGTTTTAGACTTAGGATGTTTTTTTCATAGCTTTGATTAGCAGTTTTAGTTATAGATTTTAATTTTCAATCTGAGACCATAGCACCCTTTTTAGACTGCAAATATTTTATATATGGTTCTAATTCTACGAATTCGGAACCAGTGCTTAATCCGATGGTCTAATTTATCAACCATAGGCTTTAATTTCGTTCTAAAATCTTAATCTTCAGTCCTATCATTAATTTCTGGTTCTAATCATTTGATTCTAGAACCAGTCCTTAATCATACAGCCTGATTTTTTGATTTCGGACCCGAATTCAGTCCTAAAAATTTAATTTTAATTTTTAATTCCTCTATTTAATACTTTTAAAAATCCTAAACATTAATTCTAGTTTTTAAAATTTTAGTTTATAATTCAATTCATAATTATTATTCCGAAATCGACTCTGAAAAATCTAAAATACGATTTTACGATTTAGAATCCAATTTATCTTCAATCTCAGCCATCCGATTTGCCCAAGGGAGCTTACGGAGGGTACTTGGGAACGAGGTCAATCCTCCTCAGCCTAGCGGGCCCAAACCCCTTTTTTTTAGGAATACTAGAATCAATTAATTGCTTTTGCTTATTCTTTTAGTATAATTAATTAGTAGATTTATTTTATTTCAACATAATTAATTAGTTAAGTTAATTAGATTTTAGTGTGATCGATTAATTTCTTTAAATTAGAATTTAATTGGTTAGTTTCTCGCTTTAATTAGAATTTAACATGATTAATTCGTTGCTTTGATTAGATTTTTAGTATAGTTAATTCATTGCTTTAATTAGAGTTTTAATAAAATTAGTTTATTTATTTTAATTAGATTTTTAATAAAATTAGTTTATTTGTTTTAATTAGATTTTAATAAAATTAATTCATTTTCTTAAATTAGAGTTTTAGTAAAATCAGTTCTCTATTTCAATTAGAATTCTAGTAAGACTATCATACTTGATTTAATTAGAATTCCAATACAACTAGTATACTTGCTCTGCTTAGAATTTTAGTACAATCAGCATACTCAAATTAATTAAAGTTTCACCAGAACTACTATATGCTTGCACTCTTAGTACAATTAGGAGACCAGATCATAATTAAACTTCTAATGGGACTAGGACACTAAAATTAATCGAACTTTTAGTAGTATTAGGACACTTAGTTAATTAAACTTCCAATAAAAATAGGAATAGTAAAAATTAATTAGACTCCTGATTGAATTAGAATATTAAATTAAATAAATTATCATAGATCACCACACAGCTAAATTCACAATAGAATCAAGGAAGTCTAAACTGACCAGAATTATAACTATGAAGGGAAATAAAAAATGAAATTAAACTATCTAAATTAGGAAAAAGACATAGCTATTGACGTTCATAGGCGGACAATTCAGTAAAGAAGTAACCCATACCCGCTCTTAAGCATGATCATTAACATGTTGTAGCGTCAATAAATATCTGTAGCTAGCAATCGCAACAAGCTAGGAACCTTCCTAGGAAACCCCTTTTTTATTTATTTTACCTCCACTATTCCAAACGTCGCATTGCTAGAGTCCACTTGGATAGAATTACAACAACTGATTCAACGGGGACCAAGAGGAACCTAGAAAAAGCATGCACCAACAATACCTTGTTGCTGGCCCCACTTCAGAATTTAAGGCTTTCACCTCTTGAATCACAGGTGTGGGGGCCTTCTCTACCATAATTTTATTCCAAATATTTTCAAAAATATCACACATGTCATCACAATGCAGCAGCTTGGGTAAAGTTTCTTCCACAAGCTCATCCAATACATCAATTATAAAGCAATCCTCACTATCCAAGTGAGGCTGACTTGCTGCATTTTAGACATTTAATTTCACTTTCATATTGCCAAAGGATACCTCCAATACACCTGATCTACATTGTATACAAGCAATGGCAGTGGCCAAGAAAGGTCTGCCCAAAATTACAGGAATGGAGGTAGTGCACTTGCTTAGTTCCACGCCAAGAACCAGAAAATCTGTTGGATAGACAAACTTATCAACACTAACACATCTTCTATTATTCCCACTGGCCTCCTTTCAGATCTGTGAGCCAGCTGTAATACCACATGTGTGGGCTTCAATTCTCCTAATCCTAACTTCTCATAAACTGAATATGAAAGTAGATCCACATTAGCTTCCAGATCTAACAAGGCTTTTTTCAATAGTGTGATTCCCAATGATGCAAGGGATTGTGGGAACTCCAGGGTCTTGGAGCTTTGTTGGGGTTGCAATGGACAATACGTGGTTCACTTTCTCAGCACAAAAGACCTTCTTGGATAGGTGTATCCTAGATTGTCTTTTGTGTGTGCACAAATCTTTCAAAAACTTTGCATAGACTAGCACTTGCTTGATTGCATCAAGTAAAGGTAAATTAATCTTTACTTGTTTAAATATTTTCATCCTTTCCTCAACTTTAACATTCCCCTTATCAAAAGGAGAAGGTGCTTGAAGTGTATTGGGAAATGGAAAATGAGGGACTGATCTCCCATTTGCTGCCTTAGCAATCTCATCAATTTTTTCCTTATTTTTGTTTTCATTTTTCTATTGGGTTCATTTTTCTCATATGCTACTCCTGTTACATATCATGATGGGTTGTTCTTTCTTTTCCTGCACTCCTCTCAGGCTCAACACCAACCTTGTTATCAACCAGCCTCCCACTTCTCAAAGTGGTGATAGATTTAGCTTCTTTATGTGATAAAGAAGTCTCACCCACCATATACTACCCTTTTGGGTTGTTCATAGGCTGATTAGGCAGCCTTCCCTCTTCTCTCCTAGTCAAAGTATTGGATAGCTGACCAAGGTGGTCCTCTATCTTCTTAATACTTTGACGATGGGAGTTAACTGTTTGAGACAAAGAATCCAAATTTTATAATAAAGCCAGAACCTGCTCTTCAAATGTGAGGGATTTAGAGGGTGCTGGGGCTGGTACACTTTGATGCACAAGTTGTGCCATAGGCTGGGGCATAGGCTGTTGGTATTGGGGACTTTGGAAGTAATTCTGCTCGTAGGACTGAGCATTTCTATATGGCATTGGTTGTTGTTGTTGTTGCTGCTGCTGGTTCTGGAAGTTATCTTGCATCCACCTCAAGTTGGGGTGATTTCTCCAAGAGTAACCAGCAGCTGGCTGCTGTCCAAAGGACTGAGCAGCATTCACATGCTCCATAACCAGATATGGAAATTATGTAGTAGACGAACATTCTTTAAGGGAGTGAGTGGGAGACTGGCATATCAGACATGCCTCTTCCACTATGGCAGCCATTGGAGACTGCATTGCTCCCATGAGCTTATTAAATTTCTGAGTCAAGCAATCTACCTTTCTCTCCAAATTATTATAACCACTGACCTCATACATTTTCCCTCTTGTAGTATTCTCTCTCACCAATCTAACATGAGTCTCAATGTCCTTAGACAGAGTCTCCCTTTGTATGGAATTTTCATTAATTATATGAAACAATTCACAAGCCTCATCAGCTGTCTTGTGGTGGTAAGTACCCCCACATGAGGCATCCACCATGTCCCTACTCTTGGGATCAATTCCTTGGTAGAAACTTTGAACTAGTTGCCATTGAGGAATTTGGTGATGGCGACATTGTTTCAAGAGCTCCTTAAATCTATTCCATGCTTGGTGAAAGTCTTCAGTTAGGGACTGAGCAAAGGAAATTTTGCTCTTCCTCAGCTGAGTTGTTTTGGACTTGGAAAAAAATTTGGTCAGAAATTGACATTGAAGGTCATTCTATGACTGTATGCTTTTGGTTGGGAGCATAGACAGCCAAGTTCTGGCTCTATCCTTTAATGAAAAAGGAAAGACCCTCAGCCTGGTTGCTTCCTCCCCCAAACTAGCAATGTTGAAGGTAGTAAACAAGCCTAGGAATTCATCAATGTGCTTGTATGGGTCTTCCTTACTTAGTCTATTGTATGAGGGCAACATCTGTATGATGAAAGATTTAATCTCATAGTTCCTTTGGATAGCAGGGAATTGAATGTAAGAAGGGGGAGTTGTACACCCCTGGTGTATTGAATTCTTTCAATGTCCTTGGTTGCTCACCCATGGCAGAAATCTCACAATTAACCATAGGTGTCTGTAGGGACTGCCTAGGTCTGAGAAGCCTCTCAACTTCAAGATCTAAAGGAACAATCTCAGGATTGAGAGATCTTCTACCAAGTATACACATAACAGAATCAAAGTACAACACATAAATTACAACACACATTTCAGCAAAACAATTATAAAAATAAACAACTATTGCTGTAGATCTAAAAATTTATAGATCTAAAAATGTAGAAGAGTTAGGAAATTCAAACTCAAGCACAATTTGCTCATCCAATTAGCACAATGCTCCTCTCAAAACTACAGATCCAGATCCGCAACACAAAATTAGACTACATAAAACTACAGTAATAATTAGTCAAACAGAAAATAGACAATTATAAATCTAAATCTAAAATACGAAAAACTTAGATCTACCAATTCTAAAAACACAAATCCCCGACAGCGGCACCAAAAACTTGTTGTATTACCTACCTTGTAATTATTAGGAGGTTAAAAACATCAAACTAGAGGAAAAATCATTGTACAATGGAACCAAGGTACGACAGCCAGACCTGCAAGAACTAGGGCTGTTATAGTAAGCTTTAAAGGAGTAAGTAGGGGTATGTCCACAGGGAAATGCTTTTTAAAATATAGTAAATCTCCAGATCTAGAACAGATCTGGCACTTTAACCTATCCAAATTTAAAGCAAAGGAAGAAAGGAAAGAGGAGAGGTTTTAAGGTGTTGTCACTTTACTAAAACTATAGAAATTAAATGTAAATGCTATTGATCTAGAGCTGAGTAAAACACAGATTTAAAGAAATGAAGAAAAAGATTTGGGGAGTTAAAATCAAAAGTTGGAGAATAGCAGTTGGGGATTTTGGTCTTCACTAAAAATTGAGTGGTTCAGAAGCACTGCAAAAGATTGATTTGCAACTATCCTTCATCTGGCTATAAGCTCAGATGCAAGGTATAAGAGTCCAATCTAGACCAGAGAATTGGATTGATCTTAAGGCTATGATCTGTCCACTTTAATGGCCATAGATCATCCTAGGGATCTCTTCTAGTTCAAAGGTTTTAATTAGAACAATTAACTCACTGCAGATGTTGTGGATGCAAGGCTACAAACTCAAGCATCCACAGGAATATTAAACCTAGGGAAATCAAATGGCAATCAAGAGATCTATAGATTCAAATTAACTTTACAACCAATAATTTACTGATTCAATACAACTTACAGTACAATGTTCTCAGATCTACAGTTTGTGTAGCATCTAATCCCCATACAAAGCCTCAAACCTCTCAATTTACAGCTCTACCGCACCCTAACTAGTACCAGTTTTTAGCCAACCATGGTTGGACTAAAGAGAGAATGGGGAAGAAGGAAGAAGGATGAAATTTTGGAGGGAAAAGGGAATTCGAATTTTGGTCTGAGCTCTCTCAATTTCTGGATGTTTCTTCTGTTAAGGTTCTCTTCCATTTATAGTCTTCCCCTCTGTCATCATATATGTTTTAGCCAATCAGAGCTCAAGGGAATAATTTTATTATTCTCAGCTGCTGATGTGGTTGATTTTGCTTCTAGAAACCCTCCACTTATTAGTTCAAACTAGGCAAGTACATGTGAGGTGGTTAGAGGGTTCCCATTCATGCCCATTTGCATTCCAAAACTACCCTCAAGGGATGTTAACGTATCTCGGGATGCATGCATAGAGCATTGAGGTGAGATGCATTCTCGGCTGGAACTAAGAAGTTCCCCAAATTGTGTTTCGAGAGGTTCTCAGAACCTCTCGATAGGTTTTGGCCATGGCTTATGCTCCATTTGACAGGTTGATGACAGCTTTAGTCATCCTCTCGGCATGTTGATGGAACCTTGCTAGATCTTATACAGCTTTAGGTAAGTCTTCAACAGGTTTTATTCCTCTGTTCAACAGGTTGATGGCAACCTCGTGAGATCCATTACAGCTTCAGGTATCCTCTCGCTAGGTTGTCTTTGACTGCTCGATAGGTTTATGGCAACCACTCGACAAGATTGATTTCAGCTTTCTGCACTTCGCAAGGATGATTACTTCAGTATTCCTCTCGACAGGTCCATTTGTACTAGTCGACAGGTTGCTCTTTCTCTGCTCCAACCCTTCGATAGGTGCTATAAACCTCTCGATATGTCCAATTCTTCATCTCAACACCTCTCGATAGGTTCAAGTATAGCTTCAAATCCTCTCGACATGTAGCTTTTACAGTTTTAACTCCTCGACAGGTTTTGGGAACCTCTCGGCAGCTTCATATTTAAGCATCCCAACCTCTCGACAGGTTGACTTCTCTCACCAGAACCTCTCGATAAGTTGCATTACCCTCTTTGGTATCCGATCACTAATGATCGTATGTTAAAGAAAGAGACATTTGAAGGGGCCCAAGGCAAGTGCTCTTGGGTCCACTGTATTCAAAGAAAACCTCAAACATCAAATGGTAAAAGGACAAAAACATGGAGAGTAGCAGAAGCCCATATCATTGGGAAAACATCATTTCCTCAAGATTATCGGTTCCCAAGCGCTTAGCGACATTACTTGTTATAACCGTGATAATGTGATTGACAATGTAAGACGTTCGAGTTTCATTTTAATGAAAATAGCCCCGCAAGCGGGAGGGTGATCGACCCATACTTAAAGATTGGCGTAAAGCATTGACGCGGTGATCCAATGGTCTGTGCCCAATCTCATGAGGCATTGATTGCCCCATTTTGATTAGCACGGGTGCCCCTATGCAATGTAGGGTTCAAGGTTTTTGAGCATACTCATCGACCCCAAAGTTGATTTAGTGCAACTTCCCCAGCGGAGCAAATATTGATGTCGAACCGCTTTTTGGGAATGTGAGCTACATGACAAGCTATATTTTTTTTGTTATATATTTTTCAATTTTGATTTATTAGTTTTCCTTTTCTTCTCTTTTTTTTTTTACATTTTTGCAAGAGCGTCTTGAGAAAGAATAAAAATGAGTTGCGACCTTGGAAAGTGAGAACCTTCATTTGGAAGGAGTTTTGAATGAAGTCCTTGGTTCTACTGATGCTTCTTGAAAATGCTATGAGGGCTTTCTCAGTCGACGGATGAATGACCACAATGCTCACGAAAGCACACTTTTCCATAGGATCCGTGACTTAAATCGTGAGTTGAGCTGTTGACTTGACCTGGACATACTTCAAAATAGATCAAATACAAAAGGAGAGGGGTATAAAACCCCTAACAGATTTTTTTTAGTTTATATGCATTTTTTGTTGTTTTTGTTTCTTTCTTTTTAAAAAAAAAAAATGTAAAGGTGGAAAGCATGGTGTCACACTAATTATTTTTTTGAGAAGTGGCCCAAGCAAAGTAAATAAATGAAAATGATAAAAGGGGAACTCTATTTTTTGAATACACATTTTTCTTTTCTTAATTTTTTTGTTTGATACTGATCATTCACATAATTTACCATTTTATCACCATTAACTTAGTGATGCTAGGACTTAGTTTGTTACTAATAGGCTACTAATGTGCAGATATTAAGGAAAAATAGTGAAAGAGAGCCAAAGTACTAATATTCATCAAAATGAACTCAAAAAGCAGTAAAAAGACGATTGAGCGTAAGAAGACGATTCGCCATCTACTGAAAGTTGAAAATTTGTATTTTACGATTGAGCGCCATTACTGAAACCAAAGAAAAGTAAAATGAGAAATCATAATTTTACGATTCTTCAAAAGATGATTCTTGAGAAAATGATAAAAGAAGAAAAAACGATCGTTTGAAATAGGAAATCGTCCAAGTAAGAAAGAGAAGCTAAAAATAAGAAATCGTGAATTATGATTTTCCAGAATAGAAGCTTTCTGCTGCTGCTGATCAGTGAGAAAAGACTATCACCGTCATGAACATAATTAGAAGTTTGGTGAATTATCGATCTAAGAAGATTGATAAAGATAGAATCCGAGGATCTCTACTGCTGTTATAAAAAGAAAGAAATCCGGAACACATCAACCGCTGTTATCAAGGAAGAATAAAATTAGGAATTAGAGTTATAATAGGAATCTTTTAGTTTCTTTTATTAGAATTAGATCTTTGTAAACCGACTCCTTATGATTTATAAATAAGAGAGCCCGGTGTAGGAATAAGCATCAAAGAATTTCAGCATCAATTGACGATTGAGGTTGGATGTTCTTCCGATCAGTAGTGTAAAATAGTTAGAATAGATTAGATATCCAAGGTTTCTCAAGAGCAATTGACAACTGCGATTGGGTGCTAAAGATTAGTGTAGATATCTATAGTTTCTTAGAAGCAATTGACGACTGCAGCTGAGGGGTGAAAGATAATTTTATTGCTTTTTATTTAGATTTTTTTTATTTTATTTACTGCTTTGTAAATATCTTCGAATTTTAATTGAATTGACGACTCAAGTTGGAATTTGCATATTTGTGTAATGGTTTTTACTTTTCCATCTTCAATTTTCTAAAGTTTGATTGACACCCAGATTTTACGAGATTGTTGATTAGATTAAATCTGTATTGATAGGATTTTAGTATCGATTGATGACCAATGCTAGGAAACATGATATATGGTGTAACAGTACTGTTTAATTTTATAAATATCTGATAGCAGAAGATTATGATTGATGACCATAATCTGAAGTTTGAAGATTAGGATTTATTTTTTTGCACTTTAGTTTAAACACCATTCTTTTATTCATATTTCTCTATGTATAAAATTATGTTAACTTCAAGCCTTAACTTATTGCAAGATATAAGTAGAATATAACTTCAAGCCTTAACCTATTGCCAGGTGTTGGTTTCGCAAGCTGTGCTTCAATTTATTTTGTGGTGGAAACCAATTAAAGATAAAATGAAATAAAAGAATGGAATCAGCACAGCTAGAGTACTCCTAGACCTGCAAGATACAGGGCCCATTGTAGCAAGTTTTGATAAGTAAGAGTTTGTCTCACAGATAAATTGATCTAGAACCCAAAATGGGCTATCATAGTAGGCCTCCAGATCTGGCTATAGATCTGACAATCCTAAAGAAAGGGAGTTGGGTGTCACGACTACACTAAATTAATCCTAAAAATAGAGAAATAAAATCTAGCCCTATCCTAAAGAAAGAGTTAAGAAGAAGATAGTGATGGTGCGTACCGAAATAAAATATAAAAGATGGTGAGAAGTAAACAAGTTAAGCTAGAATTACAGCAGTGGTGTAACTCAAATTTAGTCTGTCTTTACAGTGGTCCTTGCTGAGACACTATCAAAATTCATTCGCGCAGTTGCAGAGCCTTCGCGGAGTAGCCTTTAGTTGGTGAGTAGTTCTTACTCGCGCAGTTAATCTTCAATTCATCACACAGTTCCTTTGCGCTGTATTACTTTCACAGAGATAATCTGGAGCGCTAGGACTCTTCGCGCAGATAAAGCTTCAGAAGCTCTCTCTCTCGTTGAGTACTCGCGTAGTAAGGCACCTGCACTTGCATAGTAACTGATTAGGCTCCAGGGTGCGCGAGAGCTGCACGAGAGAAATTTTCGCTGTCTCTCTCTTCTTTGGCTACGCTAGAACTCCGCGAGGTGACAGATTATTCTTTATGCATATGAACTCGCTATGTTCTGCGCATAACTGCTTTGAGGGCAGATCTTCGCGAGAGCTTTGTGAGGACAAATTCTGAGAGTAGTAAACCATGAGATCTTCACGATGTCTTTTCTGTTCTCCTCTTGACTGTGCGGCCGATCTGTGTGAGGGCAACTTTCACTGCATCTTTAGCTTCGCGAGGGGGATCCTCAACTCTGCGAGATGATTCTTTTGACACTCTGATGCATTGCACTTACTGCTATTACAGCTTCCTCCAGTCTCAGCTAACTTCTTCCATCTGCTAGGCTTTTGGTCAATGATGACCAGCAATTGAATCACCATGGTGAGAACTACCAGGGTGTTCTATTAGGCTTTGGCTTAGCAGTCATCTTTACGTGTATTCTTCCTCTTCTTTAGGCCAATAGGCATTGATTTTGTATTAAGCTACACAGATTATTGCTAACTATAAAACAAACTTAAAACATGATTATTAGTGAGCTTCAAAGTCCAGCAAAGGCTAGGTTAAGAGGTGAAAAGTGATACTTTTTAGTGAATAACACACCCCCAAACCTAATCTTTGCTAGTCCCTGAGCAAAGGAAATTTCAAACAACTAATCTAAGAATTTAAATGCCATTTTCATAGGGAGCACGATTACATTTTGCATATGTACCAAGCCTTTTAAACCCCTAGTTGATCCCTAGTGGAGGAGTGAAGTCTCCTGAGGGTTTTCAGTGAAGGTACCCACAAACTTCTCAACAAAACAGTTAAAAATAGTGTTGTCAATGACAAAAAAAATTTCAATGAATAAAGCCTCAGTCCACACCTATCCTTTAAAAGAAGAGAAAATTACAGCAGTAATGCAGCCATTTAAAAACCCAAAATTAGCATGTGTTTGCATTACCACCAATCATTTTACATCAGGAATTCAATATGCAAAAATCAGTACCAAGCTTGCATTAAATTCAAAAATCAGGTTGGATACAACCCCAATGAAGTTAAAATTCAGACCCAATTCTCACCAGGACCTACTCTCAACAATAAAAATAAAAAGGGTGTTTACATTTTTATCAACTCAAGAGTAGTTACAGACCCCAAATGGGTCTGCAAGCATGAGCATAGGCAAAGTTTCTGATTTCTGACATTCTCATGACTTTTCACCATAGATTAGACAACTCCTCACCTCCACATGACAGCTCATTTCACTTAGGATCAACAAGGGATTTTGATGGGTTATAATGTGGCTTATGGGTGAGGTTTGTAAAAAATAAAAGGATAGGATGGATCAAAATTGAGAAATCAACAAGGTAAGGAGTGATTCATGACTTCACATCCTTCATTAAAGCACAACTTCATCTTCCTTAATGTTTTTCAGAGTCAAAGTGGCCAGCTTCTTCTCTTCTTTTCAAAATTTCAGATGTTCTTCTCTTGACTTCTCTTTCTTTTTCGCTTTTTATTTTTATGATGAACTGCCACATAAAAATCACTGATACACTGCTATTCATAAGTTACTTTTCTTCTCCTTCCACCAAATGTTGAACCCTCTCACTATCTTCAACTCTTCCTTTACCTTCTGAATTCTCAGAGTGAGGGTAAGGTTGAATCAGGTCAAGAGGTTAAGGTGCAAGTACTCCAATGTTTGTCAAAGAAAAGTAGGTTTTTTAAGGCTCATTGCATGTATGCAAAAGGGCAGTTTTAAAAGGTTGGATTTTCAGGCTCAAACAGTCCAAATGATAGCCTTGGATCATTTCCTTAGTGTCATGGGTGTTGTCAATTAGTTTTGATTTGGAGGTGCCTAACTTCTAGTAAAAATGTCTTGACTTAATCAGTCCTCAGAGCAGAAATAATGCCAAAAACACTCTTCAAAAGAAAATGATGGGCCCAAATCCCACTAGGTATGGTCCTCAAATTATCCTATGGGGTGCATTTTCACCTTTTTCTCTCCTCTTAGGTTCACTAAGTACTAATTGAAAAAAAAATTTTGATGTTAGCTTCATGGTGGTGCAAAGATTTTGAAATTTTTAGTTTCGAAATGTCTGCAAAAATTTTCATTTTCCACTAATTTTCTCATTCTAACAAGTTAGGTGGGAATTGATTTTATTCATCCCAATTAAGCCAACACTGCTGCACTAAAGTTAACTGCTTCATTGGCAGAGCTAGCTTGCCACACCACCAAACCTATGAGGAACAGTGTCCTCACTGATTCAAAGGTGGATGTGCAGCAGGCATAAGACATAGACATTAACTACCAAAAACTACAAGAGAGAAAAACAACACAGATTATAGACAACATAAACAGAAACACACAAATAAACAAGAATGGACGGATTGTCAGGAAAAAACATTATATTATAGATACAAAAGCAAACAAATTATAAAAAGATAGAAAATTATAAACCTAAGATCAATCTAAGCAAAACATCCTGTCAAACAAAATGGGTTTTCCTCCTACCTCAGGGATTTCCTCAACCTGCTATGAAAGAGGAACTATAAGCCAGGAGGAGGGGGAAGACGACGATCAGGGAGATGGGTGTGGAGCAGGTGGTGGGGGGTTTGAAGAGGATGGGGGGTAGATGCAGGTGGTTCAGTTTTTTGCTTCTTCTTCTTTCTCTTCTCCTTTTTCTTCTCCTCCTTGGCTAGGATTCTCCGGACCTCCTCATACTCATCCCAGAGGAATTGTAGTGGGTCCAACCACATCGGGTAGAATTTGTTCAGCAGATTGGTGGGTTTTTCATCCGCCATAGTTAAGAGTAGGGAGGGACTGTTGAGTGTAGCGGAGAATGAATGAGATGAAGACGACCTACCTTTATATTCAAAGTACTTGGGCGGTGGAATATGAATCGATATATTAAATTTTGCCCCCTTCCAAGCCCAATTGCCATAGAGAAATTAAAGGACGTTAGTTCGCAATGAATTGTGATTATTATCGGGAATAGTAAGTCGCACAATTCATTATGGGGAATGAATTTGCACAGTAAATGTTACTTTATTTTTGGTAATGGGATTTAAGGCAATCTCGTGTTTTGCGCAGTTTCCCACAGGTGTTCGCGGAGTAGAATTCTCGTGCAGCACAAATGTATATTAATAAGAAGGAAAATCGCACAGAAGAACATAGCTTCGCGATTACAGAATTAAAATTGTGTGTGCCTTGTGAAGTTACTTCACAGAGTAGACGTTGGGACTGAGTGCGCGAAGTAGTTTCTCATTTCTTGCGTAGCTTAACTGGTGATTTTCGTGAAGAAGAACACATTTGGAGTTTCAGAGGTCTCGTGCCATAGAATATTTTGAATGCTGCTTTTCACGCCCTCATAACTCCACGAGAAAGCTTTTAAATGGCTCGTGACTATGACAATGAGCCATTTAACCCCGCAAGAGTCCAACTCTCAACCTCCCTGCATCATTTGTGCTATGGCCTGTGCATGTACAGTGTCATGCACCCATGTAGTAGCCATCAGCCTCAACCTTTTGACATGTATTCCATTCCCAAATGATAATAACCTCCCCCACACCAGGACTTGCGAATTAAAGATTCAAAATGATAAAAGTTCTTCATGAGAGCAAATTTTAAATAGTTGCAGTGCTAGCAATTCAATCCCACAGCAGCAATAAGCATGCATCTCCCATGTCAATGATAGAAGTGAACCAGTACTCAAAATAAAACCTATAAAGCAAATGAAAATAAACAAGCATACAGAACAGAATAGAACAAGCACACAAAACAGATATGGCACACATAATATAAAGCTATGGGTCACTGAGTATTGGGAGGTTCATGTAAGTGAATGGTCTGAGGAGGCTCCTCTGATTGTTCTACACAAATCTTGAGCCTCTAACCATTTACTTTCATGCTCTGCCCAGACATTGGATCCAGGATCTCCACAGCACCAGATGGGGAGGCTTTGATGATAGTGTAAGGTCCATCCCATATGGATTTCAACTTCCCCAAAAAAAATTTAAGTCTGGAGTTGAAGTGCCAAACCTTTGTGCCAGCATTGAAGTTCTTCCTTAACAACTTCTTGTCAAAGAATGCTTTTGATCTCTCCTCGTATATTCTGGCATTTGCGTAGGCTTCTAGCCTTATTTCATCAAGTTCTACCATTTGCAACTTCCTTTGAGAACCAGCAAAAGTTAGATCAAAATTCATTGCTTTGATAGCCCATAGGCTCTTTGTTCTAACTCCATGGGTAGGTGGCAGGCCTTGCCATACACCAGCCTAAATGGGGACATGCCAATAGGGGTCTTATAGATAGTCTTATAAGCCCACAAAGTATCATTCAACTTTGGTGCTCAATCCTTCCTATCAGTCCTCATAGTCTTCTCCAGAATATGCTTAATCTCCCTATTAGAAATTTTAACTTGCCCACTGGTCTGTGGGTGGTAGGGAGTTGCAATTCTGTGTGTAACAGAATACTTTTTGACCAGGTTCTCAAAAGGTCTGTTATAAAAGTGGCTCCCCCCATAATTGATAATAGCTCTGGAGATGCCAAATTGTGAGAAGATATTGCCCTTCAAGAATTAAAGGACAATTGTGTGGTCATTGGTCTTTGTGACAATGGCTTCTACCCAATTTGACACATAGTCCACTGCCACAAGTATGAAGTTAAATCCCATAGATGAAGGAAAGGGGCCCATAAAATCAATGCCCCAGATGTCCAAAAGTTCCACAACTAGGACGGGCTGCAATGGCATGGAATCTCTCTGGGAAATGCCTCCCATCCTTTGACATCTCTCACAGGTTTTGCAATGAGAGTAAGCATCTCTGAACAAAGAAGGCCAATACAAACCACATTACAACACTTTTGCTGTAGTCTTTTTTCCACTAAAGTGACCTCCACAGGCTTGCTCATGGCACATTGAAAGAATGCTGTGGAAGTCACTTTCAGGGACACATCTTCTAATCACCTGGTTTGCCCAATATTTGTAAAGGTAAGGATCCTCCAATAGAAAATGTCTTACCTGAGAGAAAAATAGGTTTTTGTCCGTCTGAGACCAGTGTGGGGGAATCCTACTAGCAACAAGGAAATTGACAATGTGTGCAAACCAGGGCATACTAGACTGCAAAGCAAAAAGTTACTCATTGAGGAACAACTCATTAACAGGAGTTGCTGCACATTCTTCCAAGATAATCCTAGAGAGGTGGTCAGCCACTACATTCTCATCTCCCTTCTTATTTTTTATCTCCAGATTAAACTCCTGCAAGAGGAGTATCCATCTGATCAATCTAGGCTTTGCATCCTTCTTAGCCAATAGGTATTTCAGGGCTGAGTGATCTGTAAAGACCACAATCTTAGATCCCAACAAATAGGGTCTAAACTTTTTCACACCAAACACTATTGCTAATAGCTCCTTCTCTGTTGTGGTGTAGTTCAGCTGAGCATCAGCTAGTATTTTGCTGGCATAATATATCACTGCAGGCAACTTATCTCTCCTCTGTCCTAAGACAGTACCTATGGCCAAGTCTGATGCATCACACATCAGTTCAAAGGGGAGTGAGTGATCTGGGGCCTGGATTACAGGGGCAGTAGTAAGGCACTTCTTCAAGGCCTCAATGGCCTTAAGGCATTCAGCAGTAAATACAAATGGCACATCCTGGCAAAGCAGGTGGCATAATGGTTTGGAAATCTTGCTGAAGTCCTTGATGAACCTCCTATAGAATCCAGCATGTCCTAAAAATAATCTGATCTGCTTGACAGTTCTAGGTGGGGGCAGATGTTAAATCAGGTCCACCTTAGCCTTGTCAATCTCTATTCCCTTGTGAGAAACCACATGGCCTAATACAATACCTTGTGTCACCATAAAGTGACTCTTTTCCCAACTTAGGACCAAGTTGGTCTCCTCACATCTTTGTAAAACTTTTTCAAGGTGACAAAGGCACTGGCTAAAACTGTCCCCAAACACTGAGAAATCATGCATGAAGATTTCAAAGAATTTGTCAATCATATCAGAGAAAATTGCATACATGCACCTCTGAAAAGTGGCTGGGGCATTGCACATTCCAAAAGGCATCCTTCTATAAGCAAAGGTGCCAAAGGGACATGTGAAAGTAGTTTCCTCCTGATCTTGAGGATCCACAGGGATTTGGTTATACCCTGAGTATCCATCAAGAAAATAGTAATAAGCCTTCCCACCCAGCTTGTCTAAAATTTGGTCTATAAAAGGGAGAGGGAAATGGTCCTTTCTAGTCCTCGAGTTGAGCTTCCTATAATCAATGCAAACTCTCTAGCCAGTGTTCTCTCTGGCTGACATCAACTCCCCTGAATCAGAAGCAACAATTGTGATGCCTAACGTTTTAGGTACCACCTTGATAGGTGATACCCATTCAGAATCTGAAATGGGGTAAATCACCCCCGCATCCAACAGTTTCACTATTTCTTTGAGGACCACCTCCTACATGTGAGGATTTAATTTCCTCTGCATCTCCCTTGAGGGCTTTACACCCTCATCCAGGTGAATCTTGTGCATGCAGACTGAGGCATCAATGCCTCTAAGGTCAGCTATTGTCCACCCAATTTCTTTCTTGTGCTTCTTAAGAACAATTAGTAGTTCCTCCTCCTGCTCACTAGTGAGAGAGGAGGAGATAATCATGGGAAGCTTGTTGTCCTATCCCAAGAAGGCATATTTTAATGTGGCTAGGAGCTATTTTAGCTCCAGCTCAGGGGGACTTCCAATTGAAGGCAACAAAGGTACCTTAGTGGTTTGAGGAAGGGGCAACAATGCATGCTACACTATCCCACAGAAGACTCAGGATTTGTGATGTCTTCCATCATGGGAATTTAGGCCTCCTTTACAACCACACTCCAAACACTTGCCAGGTTTTTAGTCATAACATCCCAATCCAGCAGATTGGATAATTCTTCCTCTACAAGCAGCCCTCAATGTCCAACTGAGGGTACTTTATAGCACTGTACATATTTAAGTGGGCCTTCATGTTCCCAGAGGTTACCTCCATCACCCCTGACCTGCATTGAATGCAAGCATTTGTAGTAGCCAAGAAGGGCCTACCAAGGATAATAGGAATTGGGGTTTTACTTTTACAAGGGTTCATGTCCAGGACAAGAAAGTTAGCTGGATAATAGAATTTATACACCCCTACCAAGACATCCTCTTCCACACCCACAGGTCTCCTCTTAGACTTGTCAGCCAGTTGGAGTACAACTGAAGTAGGTTTAAGCTTCGCCAAGCCTCGCTCCTCATACACTGAATAAGGAAGTAAGTTCACACTGGCCCCTAAGTCCAAGAGGGCTTTTCCAATGGTGTGGTTTTCGATTATACAGGGGATAGTAGGTACCCATGGGCCTTGTAACTTTTTTGGTGTGGCAATAGACAGAACTAACTCAACATGCTCGACAGTAAAAACTCTTTTAGACAACTGCACCCTTGCTTTTCTCTTTTGAGTACAGAGGTCCTTTAAAAACTTAGTATAGGCAGGAACTTATTTTATGGTATCAAGCAAGGGCAAGTTAATCCTGACCTGCTTGAAGGTCTCCAGCATTTCCTCCATCTGAGCATTCCCTTTATCAAGAGGGGATGGGCCAGCTAAAGCTTGAGGAAATGGCAGCTGTTGCACTGCTGGTGCCACTGTTGCATGCCTATTGCCATCATGATCATATTTTTTTCTTTTTTTTTATCTTCATTTATTTCTTTATGATGGAGCTCAGCATCAGCCCCATTATTTTTCCGTAGCTGATCCACAGCAGGGGACACAAGCCTCGGCTCTTTGACACTAACAATCCTTTCATTTTCAGTTTCATTTTCTGTGACCTCTTCCTGTTCCTTACCCACTAAATTGTCAACCACCTTGCCACTCCTAAGGGTAGTTATGGCATCAGCATCCTCATGGGTAAAGGGTGTTTTTCCAATCAAGTGCTGCCCTTTTGAATTGGCTAGGGGGTGACTAGGCAATTTTCCTTCCTCCCTCATGTTCAGAGCATTACAAATCTGACCCAGTTGGTCCTCAATCTTCTTGATGCTCTGTCCATGTGAATTGACAGTTTGCGCCAAGCTTCCCAAATTCTACATTGAAGTCAGCATCTGCTCTTCAAATGAAGAGGATCTAGGCTGTTGTGGGGGCAGGGCCAACTAGTTAAACTGTGGGGCAGGTAACAGAAAATTTTGCCTTCGGGGGTAACCTTGATTAAATTGGTGCTGGGGTCTATAAGGAGCTACCATTTGCTGCTGCTGGGGTTGAGGATAAGAATCTTGGCTCCACCTCAGATTTGGATGGTTCCTCCAAGAATACTCAGTAGACTGTTGCCCAAAAGTTTGAGCAACATTGGCATGCTCCATAATAAAATCAAGAAATTAGTTGCAGATGGACAATCATGAATAGAATGTGTGGGAGATTGGCATATCAGACATGCCTCCACTTGTGCAACCATCCAGGATTACATCACATTCATCAATTTGTCAAACTTCAAGCTCAAGTTGTCCACCTTTCTCTCCAGATCACCTTGCACCTTTACTTCATATATTCCACCTCTAAGGGTGGCCTCTTTCACCATCTTAGCTGGAATCTGACTGTCATTGCGTGATAGAGATTTCTATTGCATGGAATTTTTCCCTATTATGTCAAATAGCTCCTATGCTTCCTCGGCTGTCTTGTGGAGGTAGTTACCACCACAGGAAGCATCCACCATATCCCTACTCTTGGCATTAATTCCTTGATAAAATACTTGGACAAGCTGCCACATTGGGATTTGGTGGTGGGAGCATTGTTTTAACATCTCTTGGAATCTTTCCCAAGCTTCAAAAAAATTCTCAGTTGAGGACTGAGTGAATGATAAAATATTTGTCCTCATCTGGCTTGTTTTGTTCATGGGAAAGAAATTAGCCAGACATTTAGTTTGAAGGTCACTCCATGACTGTATGTTATTGGCTGGGAGCTTTGATAGCCATGTGTCGGCTTTATCCTTAGTGAGAAAGGAAAAAGCCTCAATTTAGTGGCCTCAAGCTCCAGGCCAACAATGTTGAAGGTAGTGCAAAGTGCTAAAAACTGGTCTATATGCTTGTAGGGATCTTCCTTACTCAACCCATGAAATGAAGGCAGCATACTGATGGTGGAGGATTTAATTTGATAGTTCCCTTCAACAGAGGGAAATTGAATGCAGAAGGGGGAGGTGTACTCCCCAGGTGCATTGTATTCTTTTAATGTCCTCTGCCTCTTAGCCATGATAGCTGGTTCAGTTTCAATAGCAGGGCCCTGTGGTGTGTGTCTAGGTCTAAGGATCCTTTCAACCTCTGGATTTGGAAGTTCTAGCTCAGGGTTTAAAAACCTTCTACCATGTATATACTCACATCCACAATAAGTACAGAGAATACCACAAGCACACACAAAGAATATTTCAAACAAAAATCAACAGCTACACAATTTTACACTAAACAAGCACAGGGAAGTAAGCATAAATAGACTGAGATTTAGGGGAAAGGAAGTGCAAACAGAGCTAGCTACACTCCAGCTGCAACTTTAGCTTCTCCCTTCTTCTGCTGTCCATTTCTGCAAAATTCTATAAAGAATCAATAGTACTTTTATTCTAGATTAGGCACAGCTACAAAGAATTGGCTAGTCTAAATTAAAATACAACCCAGGTCTACTAAAAAGATCAATCTCCCTGACAATGGTACCAAAAACTTATTGGTTGTTTGTTCAGACTCTTGCTGTTATTTTATTAGAAATCAGTGGAGAAAATAAATCAAGAGTGGAGATGTGCGGGTGACCCGGGTTCGATCCTCGCAGCGGCGCCAAAAACTTGTTTTGTTTCACCAGCTGTGCTTCAATTTATTGTGTGGTAGAAACTAATTAAAGACAAAATGAAATAAAAGAATGAAATCAGCATAGCTAGAGTACTCCTAGACCTGCAAGATACAGGGTCTATTGTAGCAAGTTTTGATAAGTAAGAGTTTATCCCACAGAGAAATTGATCTAGAACCCAAAATGGGCTATAATAGTAGGCCTCCAGATCTGGCTACAGATCTGACAATCCTAAAGAAAGGGAGTTGGGTGTCACGACTACACTAAATTAATCCTAAAGATAGATAAATAAAATATAGCCTTATCCTAAAGAAAGGGTTAAGAAGAAGATAATGATGGTGTGTACCAAAATAAATTATAAAAAATGGTGAGAAGTAAGCAGTTTAAGCTAGAATTACAGCAATGGTGTAACTCAGATTTAGTTTGTCTCTACGGTGGTCCTTGCTGAGATGCTATCAAAAGCCTCAACAGGGTAGAAATATCTAATTTAACCCATGTCATTTGGGGTGCTCCTAGGGCTATACCCTGTCCACTGTAATGGTCACAGGGTATCCGATAGAGTCTGTCAAATCCCATTGGTTAAAGCAGAAATTACTAACCTAATCTAGAGGAGTGGACTGATCATTTCCCAAACCAATGGATCAGATCTGGCCATAAATACTATTACAGCACTCTGTAATGCTAGGCACCAAGCTCCCTTGATCTGCACACAGATCTGGCTAACATCCATAGGTATTCTAACCCATAGATCCTAAGTGCTTTGCCAAGGCAAACGGCTCACTGTGCCCACAAAAAGGATCATGTAACAGGTTGAATAAGGCTCTAGATTTAGCTGGTCATTTCTATAAAGGCCTGTAATGACCCAGCCTCAAGCTACAATTACTACAGAGAAATAAGATCTAACTTCTGATATCGGTTAGGTAAAACAGAGGGGAGCCATTTCCTGTACAAACCTCCTCACAAGGCTCTAAAAGCTCATGTGCAGGGGAAAAGAATCCTTCTCAAACATGTGGCTGGACACAACCTTAGGGCTATACTCTGTCCACTACAATGGTCACAGAGTATCCCATTAGTCTGTCCATACCACAGAGGTCTGAGGAAGAACAGGTAAATAGTTGCGACCACCATGGTCCACAGGCCTCCAAGCTCCCCAGATCTCACTACAGATCCAGCATTGCTTTTCATGGGTCTTTCAATAAGCTCAAATCCTAAATGTATGCTATAGCCTGAACAGAACTATGGACAGATAGGAAAATAACAAATTGAGTAAGCATTAAAACAACAATCCATTGATAGACACAAAACTTACAATGAATTATCTCCAGGCTGCAGCCTGTACACAACTGCTCATCCACAATCCCAATGTATACTAAGCCTATTACAAAAATGCAATACAAACTAAACCTAGCTGCTTATAAGAGGATTAACCAGCAAATGTTGGGCTAAGAGAAAAGAAAAATAAGAAAAAGAGATGATCAAATCCTAACCCTAGCCCGCTGGAGCTCGCAGCCAACAGAGGATGAAGGAAAGATAAAAATAATAAGCTCTAAGTACAACTTATATACTCTGTCCATACGACTGTGGCTCTAAAGAGATTAACCTTAATGTTTCCAACAGACATGACATTGTTTCAACCCTTGGATGCCTGGAGATATGCGCCTCAAAATATGTACCTCTGGAAGTGTGCCTAGCCTTAGGAAATTCCCAAAAAGTCCTTCAGTTAAAACTGAGAAATGGAGAGCTCGAGCTTCGCGGGACTGGCATCTGCATTAGTTCATTCACATAGTTGCAAAGCCTTCACGGAGTAGCCTTTAGTTTGTGAGTAGTGCTTACTCGCGCAGTCAATCTTCAATTCATTGCGTAGCTCCTTTGCGCTGCATTGCTTTCGCAGAGATGATCTGGAGCGCCAGGACTCTTCGCATAGGTAAAGCTTCAGAAGCTCTCTCTCTCGCTGAGTACTCACGTAGTAAGGTGCTTGTGCTTGCATAGTAACTGATTAGGCTCTAGGGTGCACGAGAGCTGTGCGAGAGAAATTTTGGGCATCTCTCTCTTCTTTCGCTACGCGAGAACTCTGCGAGGTGAGAGATTGTTCTTTGTGCATATGAACTCGCTATGTTGCCCAACCTAAGGCCTATATTGTTGTAAAGTACACATTTTTAGTTTTCCAACAAGCTAAGAATCACCTAATTTGGAGTTGTAAATCAAAAGTTATGGCGAAATGAAGATCATGAATTTGTATAAAACTGGACCCATAGAGCCAGTTTCGAACTAACCCAAACAACTGATGAAAAGAGGAGTGCTAAAGTTTACATAGATAGTTTCCTAATCTAAGACTTATACCATTAGAATGTTGAGGTTTTCAGCTTTCCAACAAGCTAAGAATTGCCTAATTCAGAGTTGTACACCAAAAGTTATGGTGAAATAAAGATTGCGGATTTGTGCAGGAAATTGCAAACCGGGCCGGGCCCCAACGGGTCTTCAACTTCCAACAGTTTGGGCCTGGTTTTCCTTCAAAAAATGACTCAAATTTACATTTGGGGTTTGACTTGTGGACCATCCCAAAGTCTGGGGTGTGTTTCTTTAGGACCACAACGACCCTATTAGCTTAAGTTATCACCTTTTTGCCATTCAAGTCACCTCCCTATCATCTACCATTAGACCCAAATCCCTCTTCTCCAAGCTCTAGAAAATCCCAAATACCTTAGATTGCCCATCATCTAATTCCTAACCCAATTAGGCCTTTAACCCCTCACTAACCCTCCCTTTCTCTATATATAGAGAGCCCCCCCTTGGAATAAGGGCTTGAAAATTTTCAAAGAGAAAAAATTCTAGTGAGCTCCCCTCCCATTTGCCTCCACTAAACCCATATAATTCCAGAATTGAGTTTCATCTTTGACACCTCATTCTACACCATCCATCCTTGAGATTTAGCAAGATCTAGCCCCTAGCCTTCTTCTCCTACCTCTTAGCTCCCTAGCCTTAGAGATTCAAACCTATTTCTACACTCGTTTGCTTTCGGAAGCTCATCAAAGACGCTCTCACGCGAAGATCCACCGCGGTGCTATAAGGGCGCGAGAGCTTCGGCTCTCCCCCTATTCCTCTACCTTCTTTGCTTTTCCTCTATCCTACAATTGAATCGTTACGCTGCCCAAATTTTGACAAGCGGGAAGGGCTTAATAGGATCGGTGTGCCTTCGGACAAGGGGAAGTGCCGCTCATTTTGCTTCATTATATATATATATATATATATATATATATATAATATAAACCAGGTCCACATAGACCCGACCATAGTAGAGACCGCTTACGAGCGAGTTGATCGGGTGCCTAGCACCTTCCCAATTGATAATCGAAGCCCCTACCCAAGAGCCTTTGGCATAGACCAGTGAATCAGAGTTATATTTTTGGCACTTCGGTTGTAACGATTCTCAGATCTATATACTACACAGTATCAATAAGGGTCCGGTCAGGCATATGATTATCATAAGACATAACTGATCTAGGTAGTTCCATCACTTGTGGTACTTTGTGATCTAAATCAAAAACACACACTTACCTCTAAGATGCGATACTAGTAGAATTGAAAAGAAGAAAATTAGCGGAATAAGTATATATGCTCCACATGTGAAGCTAGGCCTAGCTATTTCTTTGATCTGCAAGTACCACACACATAAACCAAGCAAAATGGTAAAGTAGAATAGTTTTACGTATTTTTAAAGCCAGGTGTTTTTGTTTTTTTTTCAAGTATAAAACAAAACAAAAGCAAAGTCTTCTTATATGTTTTATTATACAGTACACTACCAAAGTAGTGTTAGCTTACAGGAAAATTTAACTCAAAGTAGCTTATAAGCTACTTGCATTCTCTTTAAACTACACGACATGGTGAGTCATTGCTCGGCCCATGCACGCAAGGTACAGCTCCTCCGTTATAAAAATGACATAGCTTCCTTCATTTATGGGTTATCTTCCTACTACAAGAAATTGCAGCCAACCATACCAAAACCAATAAGGAAATCATCCTTTCATTCTATGGATCTTTTGTTAACAAACCAGAGCAAATTCTGTGAAGATCAACAAACAGCTTGAAATATTAATAAATTTCTCTCAATTCTGCTTCGTCTTTGAGATCGGCAAGCTCAACGTTGTTATTCTTCCATGTAACTATACACCACTAATTCACCAAAAGGTATGCTATCAATTTGCATTTAAAGTAAAGGGTCATCATAGAGACTACGTTTAACTTGAGCTCTGAACTCAACATGTATACTTGAAGCCTGAGTGCAGATAGTTGCACTCCGGATTCTTCATTGAAGACTGCTGAACTAAAAATGATGTACATATATATATATATATATAAATGTTGAAAAGTCTATGTATCTAGATATATATGTATATATATACATATATATGAAGATATATATATATATATATATATAATATTTATATAAGCAAAAAGGGTACAGCACCAACTCACAAGAACATAGAAGAAACCAACCTGAACCCCGACAAGCCTAGCTTGCCGCAGCAACCTCAAAGGGTTGCCTCGGCAAGACACTCTGCTGAGTGGCTTGCCGTGGCAAGCTCATAAGGTTGCCACGGTAAGGTTATTGCCGCGGCAAGCCTTCAAGCTTGCAACGGCAACCTTCAACAACAAAGAGTTTTGGACTGTGTTGTTGTGCATTTCGAACCTTGGGTCCATGAAGGGTCCAAATGATTAAATATATGGGTCATAGGCACACAGTGAGCCATTTAATTAAGCGCTAGTTTTTAATATAAAAATTATTTTTATCCTAGATTGGTGCCACATGGTGCACTTAGACACTTTTGAAGAAATAAGACTACATGATGTTCTCGGATGCCTGAACGTGCATCAACGACAACACCCGTGAAACTCTACACGCAGGCAGGGAATATATGTTGTTAGTTTAGATTTTCATAAGAATGTCGCTAATTTCTCATAGAGACTTCGATAAATATTCAATATGCATTGATAAGCATAGTAAGAGTAAATCTGATTTTTGACTTGATCTGATGAACCTGATTAGATAAGAAATAAATGGACTTGAGTAGCCAGTAATCTGATGAAAAGAAAATCAAATATATATAACATCTATGGGCACCTGGTAGTTTTGACCACCTAATCAGTTAAATTGATATTTCTAGTTTATAACAATAAATCAGTTTTGTATATCCATGTTAGTATATAATTATAACAGTTTAGTACCATTCAGCATAAAAACATATATGGATCTGCATCTTGAGTTTGAGTATTCCACGTTGTTCGTTATTTATATCCTGTCATTTGCAATATCTGTTATATGTTGTTACTCTGTTCTAAATCAAGTGATCTCGCTAACTTGAGAGCTTGACAAGTGATCCCGCTAACTCGGGAGCTTGACTTCTCCTAGTCCAAGTGATCCCGCTAACTCGGGAGCTTGACAAGTGATCCCGCTAACTCGGGAGCTTGACCTTATTGTTCTTATATTTTCGCCTACATGTATCCTTGGTTTCAGTTTGTTTCTCATACCTATTACATCATGCATAAATTTAGCATCTCAGCATATTATTCATATTTTTATTCTATTTATGCTTCTCTATGAGAAAGTGATAAACTGTCAATGTATAATAACAATGTAATATTCTCTACTGAGTTTTGATGATTGCTCATTCCACGACTTAAATGTCTTAGCTGCAGAGCCTAATTCGGAGCACGCGGCAGATCCCACGTATGTGCCCGACAAGGAAGAAGGGGAAGACGACGACGACGAAGACGATTTCCCAGAAGAGTTCTTCCCAAAATAGGTTTGTCGATGGGAGGGGAGAGGGGAGAGAGGTGAAAGGAAAGAAAGATAACTTTTTAGACATGTATAAATGATATATGTTAGTGTCAAATAGATGTTGGGATGTATAGGTTTTCTTTCCACTGTTTAGATGACAGGTGGCCATCATCGATGGAAAGCTATACATCGAATCTTTTGTTTATATTGTTGCTAGTTTTCTATCATTTATTTGCCATATGACCTATTGTCAGAGTTAACACATTGCTTCCGCAATTGCGTTACTTTAAAACAAAGAATTAACCCCTTGATGAGAGGATCATGTCTGGTGATCCGATGGCGCGACCTTTCCCAGTATAGAGACGGGGAAACGTCAGGCTGTCACAGGTGGTATCAGAGCTCCGGCGTTAAGTCATTTGGAGACTTAACTCTGACATATAGATATGGCAACATGTCTGATAGTTGGTTCATAGGAGATTAAGAAAGGTGGTCTAATTAAGTTATTATCTCATCAAAATAGGTTAAGATGCCTCCGCGTCGTGGAAGAGGTAGGGGTTGAGCACCGTTGCCCCATCGCATTGGACCGAATACTATTCCAATAGTCGGGTACGACCATGACATTGCTTCGGGGAGTGGCGAGAATATCCATCTGGCCGAAAGTCGAACGACGATGGAGAATGTTGCAAAGCATACTCCGCCAACACAGACTCTGCTAGTAGTCAATACTCCTCTAATGGGAAGTACTCCTGGAGTTGAGCAAAATATGGGACACAATCCGTAGTTGATAGAAACTATGGTCAACACTATGGCCATGCTTGGTGTTCGACGTCCCGAAGGTTTTACAGAATTTGTCCGACTTTGACCACCGAGTTTCCATGGTCAGCATGACCCGATGGAGGCTGAGAAGTGGTTAACGCAGATTGAGAAAGTGCTGCAAAGAGTCACTTATACTGAGGAAGAAAAAGTGAGTTGGGCGGAGTACAAACTGGAGAGTGAGGCAGAGCCATGGTGGCAGTCTGTCGAAAGAACAAGGATGCCCAGAGTACCATGGACATGGGCAGAGTTCACCGAGGCATTTAATGAAAAATATTTCCCAGCACCCGGGAGATATAAACTCAAAGTACAGTTTGTAACCTTAGTACAAGGTCAGATGTCAGTTAAAGAATATGAGGCATAATTCACATGTCTCTCTCATTTTGCACCTTTGTTGGTCGCCACCGAGTTTATGAAAACACAAAAGTTCGAGCAAGGTTTGAAACCCTTGATCAAGGAACGCATTTCATTGTTTCAGGCCACGACTTATGCCAATGTGATGAAATTAGCCCTGATAGCAAAAACCGATCTGGATACTATGTTCAAAAGGAGAGAAGAAAAACAGAAGGCCAGAAAAGGTCCATTTCAGTCCTATAGTGCCGGTCAAATTAGCAAGCGACTGTGATTCCAAGGACAAGCAGCATTTCTACCAGCTGCAGGAGCTTATGCACAACCATATGGTTCATCGACATTTTCATTACCACCACGGATTCCACGTAGTCAGAATCATTCCTTTTCACCAGCGACTAGAAGTACATCTAGGTTTTCTCAAGCACGGCCAACAGGTTCTCGCATGGGATCTTATACGGCTTCATCAGTGGCCTCCAAAGAAATTTGTGGGAAATGTGGGAAGGCACACAAAACCGATGAGTGTCGTAAAGCTTCTAGTGCATATTTTTGATGTGGCAAGATGGGACACCGGATCAAAGAATGCCCGAAAACGGTCAGAATAACAAAAAAAGCAGGACCAGTGTTACGATCGGCACGGCCTACGGTACAAGGCCGAGCTTATGCTGTCACTGCAAAGGATGCACGCACCAGTAATAAAATCATTCAAGGTATGTTTGTTCATTACATATCTATGTTAATAATTGTTATATATTATCTTTTAGATAGAGAAAGTGCATCTAGTAAACTATAAATACTACAGTAGAAATTGTTATATTTATATATTATTATTTTTTTATACGTAAAAGTAATCTCGCTAACACTAGATAGTATGCTTTAGGTATTCTGCAATTATATCCAAAAGGTGCTTATTTATGTTATGACGCACGAGTCTTGATAGATCCCAGATCTACACACTCATTTGTTACACTCCAGTATGCTGAAAAATTGAAGAAGTTGGGAGGTATCCCAGAGCCTCTTGACTTTATTCTCGATGTAACACTTTCGACTGGACAGTTTCTCACAACTGATATGGTATATGGATCGGTTATCATTTGGATCAAGGACTACTGGGGATATTAAGAAGTAGCCGACTTGATCTTACTACCGATGCAAGGATATGACGTTATCCTTGGCATGGATTGGTTGTTCAATCACCATGCGAATGTTGACTGTCGACGGAAGATTGTCTCTTTTCGACCACAAAAGAAGAAATCAGCTAAATTCTATGGGGTACTATCAACAAATCTATCTTTGATATCTGCAATTCGAGCACGACGATTACTTGATGATGGTGCTCAGGGGTATATTGCTTTCGTGCAAAGTAAAGATCGAGAAGTGAAGACACTTACACTTTCAGATGTACCAATTGCCTGTGAATTCCCTGATGTATTCCCTGATGAGTTGCCAGGCTTACCTCCTGATAGGGAAGTGGAGTTTGCCATTGAGTTAGCTCCGGATACAGATCCAGTATCCAAAGCACCGTATAGAATGGCACCGGCAGAGTTGAAAGAACTCAAGGAGCAATTGCAAGAGATTCTTGATAAAGGTTTTATTAGACCGAGTGTGTCTCCATGGGGCGTACCAGTGTTTGTGAAAAAGAAAGACAGTTCAATGCGCCTCTGCATTGATTATCGTCAACTCAATAAACTGACGACCAAGAATAGATATCCGCTTCCTTGAATCGATGATCTCTTTGATCAGTTACAAGGAGCGCGGTTCTTTTCAAAAATTGACCTATGATCGGGTTATCACCAGATGAAGGTGAAAGTTGAAGATATTTCGAAGGCAGCTTTCCGAACACGCTACAGTCACTACAAGTCTCTCGTCATGCCCTTCAGGTTGACCAATGCACCTGCTGCATTTATGGACTTGATGAATCGAGTCATCAAACCTTATCTTGATCAGTGTATTGTGGTATTCATCAACGATATACTCATTTATTCAAAGACAAAGACAGATCATGAAGATCATCTATATCTGGCATTACAAACATTGAGAGATTCACAGTTGTATGCTAAATTCAGTAAATGTGACTTCTGGTTGAATCAAGTCAGTGTTCTGGGTCATATTATCTCTGAAGCAGGTATTACGGTTGATCCTGTAAAGATTAAAGGTATAGTACAGTGGAAGCAGCCACAGACAGTAACCGAGATCTAAAGTTTTCTTGGTTTCACAGGTTATTATTGACGTTTTGTTGAAGGGTTTTCACGACTTGCTGGACCACTCACACAGCTGACTCGAAAGAATGCTAAATTCGAATGGATCGAGGCTTGCGAACAGGGTTTCCAAGAATTAAAAAGGAGACTCACTTCCGCACCTGTTCTAGCCTTACCATCTGGCAGTGGTGGTTTCGTTGTCTTCAGTGATGCGTCATACAGTGGGTTAGGTTGTGTTTTGAATCAATGGGAACGTGTAAGTGCATACGGTTCCCGTCAATTGAAAGATCACGAGAAGAACTATCCCACTCATGACCTAGAACTAGCAACAGTTATTTTTACATTAAAAATCTGGAGACACTATCTATATGGTGAAACATTCAAAATTTTCACCGATCACAAGAGTCTTAAATATCTCTTCACTTAGAAAGAGTTAAATTTGAGACAGAGAAGGTGGATGGAATTCTTGAAAGACTATGACTGTTCTATTCAATACCATCCCGGCAAAGCCAATGTTGTAACTGATGCGCTGAGTCGTAAATCATTTGCTCAGTTATCTCATCTTGTGACTCGGTTACAAAGATGGAAACTACTCAATGACATTGTATCATCGAGTTCCACTTTGCGAGCAACGTCAACTGGAGGTTTACTTGATACAGTAATGATTCGAGCTCCACTATTCGATAGGATCAAAGAGCTCCAGATGTTAGATGCAGAGCTTATTTCCATCCGACAGGGGGTACAAAGTGGGCTACAGCCAGAATTCTCAATCAAGGACGATGGGTCCTTATTATTTCGAGGGCGAGTATGCGTACATGATGATCATGCCTTATGTCAGGAAATTCTTGAAGAAGCGCATAAGTCAGCCTATGCTATTCATCCTGGCAGCACAAAGATGTACCAAGATTTAAAGAAGACGTTCTGGTGGAACGGTCTAAAACGTGACGTAGCGGAATATGTTGCAAAGTGTTTGACCTGACAACAAGTAAAGGTTGAGCACAAACACCCCGCTGGTCTGTTGCAGCCACAGCCTATTCCAAAGTGGAAATGGGAAAATATTTCCATGGATTTCATTCTCGATTTGCCCCGTACTCAGAAGGGTGTTACAATGCGATTTGGGTAATTGTTGATCGTCTCAACAAATTGGCACATTTCTTACCCTATAGTACGCGATATACAGCGTCGAAATTGGCTGAAATATATCTGCGAGAGATTGTACGATTACATGGAATACCCGTCAGTATTGTGTCAGATCGCGACCTTTTATATACCTTGCGATTTTGGCAGAGTTTCCAAGAAGGTATGGGTTCCAAGTTGGACTTCAGTACTGCATTTCATCCTCAGACCAACGGGCAGACGGAGAGGGTAAATCAAGTGATTGAAGATATGCTAAGGGCCTGTATGCTAGATTTTTAAGGATCATGGGATAAACACTTACCCCTGATCAAATTTGCATACAATAACAGCTTCCAGTCAAGCATCGGTATGGCACCATTCGAGGCACTATTTGGCCGCCGATGTAAATCTCCGATTAACTGGGAAGAAGCTGGAGAGGGTTTGATTTTAGGCCCTGATTTGATCGAAAGCACAAATGCAGTTGTTCATGTTATTCGGGAATGATTGAAGAGTGCTCAGAGTCGACAGAAGAGTTACGTTGATCTCAAAAGAACGAGTGTTAATTTTCAGGTAATATCTTACACTAATACGCCTTTTCCAAATTTTTTAAAATTATAGTATCAATTTGATTGAATGATTTACAGATTGGTGAGCACGTCTTTATCAAAATCTCTTCGACAAAAGGCGTGATGCAATTTAGAAAATGAGGCAAGTTGAGTCCTCATTATGTAGGACCATTCCCCATATTAGGTAGAGTAGGAGAGGTAGCGTATCGACTTGCGTTACCTTCCGCACCTAGCAGGCATTCATGATGTATTTCACGTATTGATGCTGAGGAAGTACGTTAGTGATTCGACGCATGTGTTGGATTATCAACCGTTGGACATACAAGAAGATTTAACGGTAATCGAAGAACCAGGTCAGATTCTGGACCGCAAAGATCAAATTTTAAGAACAAAACGAATTCCACTCATTTTGATCCAATGGAAGAATCATGGGTCGCATGAAGCTACCTGAGAGCGCGAAGCTGATATTCGCGCTCAATACCCTCGATTATTTACATAGGGTACGTACTTAAAAATCCACTTACACTATAATCATAGTCAAATAAATTGCAATTGCTTCTGTTATAATGTTATTTCAATATTTTATTGATGCACCCTGCAATGGTATACAAAGAATCACATCCAATGTAATATATAAATTAAGTGTTATACATCATGAACCTTGAAAATAACATTATTTTATTTTAATACTAAAATACAATTAATTTAGAAAAGTAAATTGTTTAAGATGGTGAAAAATAATGAATATATAAATTGACAAATATGTGAAACAATGAAACCTAAGCAAGGATAATTCCAGCATACCGCCACATGTCCTAATTAACCAATGCAAGTCCAACTATGGGCCGATATATTATTTTTCACTAAATATACTGCAAAATGGATCAAAATTTTAACAAAATAAAATGATTTACATAGTAATATATATCAAATAGTCCAACATATATTTTTATACAGACCTTGTATCTATTAAGAACACCCAAGTACCAAGAGACTTTACACCACAAGTGAAGGACCTTGAAATCCGGACCAACCAAGATCTGGACCTCCTTGCCGCGGCAAGGAATAGTGCTGGCCGTGGCAAGTCACTTGCTGCGGCAAGCCTTTAGTTTTGCTGCGGCAACTCTGTTGGGATTTTGTGGGACCAAAACCCACTTCAAGCTATTTTCAATTGGGTTTTTCTGTTATAGTGTGTACACATTTCGGTTTCTTCAACCTTCCAAGCTAGTATACATGCATGCACTCCTCCAAATCCATCTAAACTCAGTTGCATGCCACTGATTTTCTCTAGGCAACCCTCCATTTCCTATTATTGTCCTAATTTCAGGCAGATTTGGTGTTTTGTAAGGTAAAAACCAGAACTCTAGCTCCATTTGTTCTTTTCTTATCTTTTTTATTTTCAAAATGCCTCCTAAAAAGACTGGAGTCTCTAAACCTCCAAAGGCCTCAGCTCAAGCAAAGGGCAAGGGCCCTGCTCCTTCACATGAACCAATTGATCCACCTATGGAGCACGAACAGCCCATCCCATGGTGGGCTGCGAAGGCGATGGAACCCGAGTGGATCATTGATGATCGTTTACTGACACCGAACGACCAGACTATATGGTCTATTCGGTATATAGAACATGCACGGTTAGATGCCTTATATCAACCATTCCATACCCAGTTTTATCCGTGTCTCGTCTGTCTCTTTTACCAAAATCTCAAAGTACCACCAACAGTCAGTCAGCTAGAGACCGAAATTGATAATAGGAAATTTTATTTTAATCTACAACACATAGCCCAAGCTATGGATTGTAGTTCTAATTTTGACGTCAGTCTAGGACTGCAAATGCCAAGACAGTGGGATGTGAAGTTCCATCACATCACCACTAAAATGACTGATGGGCAGACCTCTTTTGCTCATAGTCTGGCAGTCTGTCGCAGTCAACTACCATAGAAAATGTGATTTTTAGATTGTGTGTTTCGCTGCAATTTGTACCCAATGCAGCTGTAGACACCCAAATTCAGCCTAAGGCCCGATCAGTCTGTACTCCGGGAGAAATGCACCCCTGTGCTTCCGATGGCACCCCTAAACCATTGGAAATCTACCTAGACCTTTAGAAATCATCTAAAACCCATTAGAACCATTCGCCCAACCCTTAGAGATCACCCCTAAACCCTAGGATCCCTCCCCAAACTCAATTTAAACCCTTCTGAGCATTTGATGGGAGGAGAGCTACAAGTTTTTATACTAACCACTTCTGAGGATAAACCACATACCATTGGAAAGAGGACTTCTCCAGCTTTCCAACGAGCTAAAGATCATCTGATTTGGAGTTGTGGTTCAAAAGTTATGGCTGTTTGAAATTTGACATAAAATGACAACTTTTGCTCAGGCGTATGTATTACATACGCCCAACCAATTTGGCCCTAGATTGGTCAGGCGTATATATTATATACGCCTGGCATTTTTGGGCCAAATTTTGCCGGGCGTATATAATATATACGCCCAGCATAGGTGGGACCCACCACGGGCATCATCTTCCCAAAACTCCCCTGATTTTTGTGGAAATCACTGTGCATAAACTGGGCGTATATAATATATACGCCCAGCTTAGCGACAGTAACTGTCATCAGTGGCTCAAATTTCCTCCATCTGGTTTGACCCTTTGACCATCCCCTTAGTTGAGGTGGGTGTCTTGAGGTTGGTTGCACCCCCTTTGAGCTTATTGGCAACCCTCAAGTTACCCATGGTCTCACCCCATCATCCGCCATTAAAACCAGTTTCCCAGAACCCTAGGACCTTGAAAACCTAGAAAACCTTAGATGGGGGATTACCTAATTACTAAACCAATTAGCTCTTAAGTAATCCCCTAACCCTCCTCTTCTCTATAAATAGAGAGGCCCCCCTCTTCCCAAAGGGTTGAAAATTTGGTTGAAAGATTAGAGAGCTTAATAGAGAGAGCCCTAGTGAGAGAAAATGCCATTTATTTTCTAGAATTCCAGCAAGCTTAGATCACCTATTCCACTCCATTTCAACCATTAGATCACCCCCTCTTAGCCAAAATCTAGCCTCTCGCTATACTATACACTTCCTATTTGCTGAATCCTAGCTTCAGAGCCCATTTCCATACTGTTTAAGCCATCGGAAGCATGCCGAAGCAAAGGTCTTCCACGGTGCGACAAGGGCTCGTGAGCTCCGGCTCACCCCTCTCTTCCTCAACCTTCTTGGTGTTTCCCCCGTCCAAGGATTCAAGCCATTATGTCGTCAAAATTTCGGTTTGGCTCAAAGCTTGATAGGATAGTATTGCCTTCGGGCAAGGGAAAACTCTGCCCATTTATTTTTAATTTTGGCCATAGATAGAGACCGCTACGTGCGGGTTGATCGGGTGCCTAAATCCTTCCCGATCGATAGCCGAAGCCCCTACCCTAGAGTCTTTGGCAAAGATCGGTAAATCAGAGTCATATTTAGCACTTCGGTGCTCAAAATATCGATTTGAAGGTTTCTTGGGTCATCAAAAGCTCCGGGTGGCGACTCTACATTTCATTAATAGCGAGCGCATCGCCGGGACGGGTTCAAGAGGATCCATGGTCGCACAGCAGCATGAGAGAGACCGCAGAGATACGCTCTTAGAAGCTCTCTTTGCGGTTTATGAAAATCGATGGTTAAATGTCCTGAGGGTAGTATGGGAAGGCATTAAATATGCCAACATCCATTTACAAAGCACTGTCTCGAACCCCATGTCATCCTGTCCCTATCCTCGCCTGATTTCTTGCCTTTTAGAAGGCCATTTTGATAGTGTGAATGAAACCCTGTATCAAGTCCCGTTGGGTGAAGAGATCTGCACCGATAATATGCAAGTCTTTAGCCCAGCCATCGGGAGAAATGTTTGTCAAAGGTCCTCTCACGCGGTGAGCAACCGCCAAGCCAAACAAATTCGTCATCCTCTCCAATCTCAACAAGAAATACCTGCAGCTCCAACCCATGACATTCCTCTTCCCCCTCAACCACAAACCGAACCAGTTCCTCCGGCACAAGGAACATATACTAATGCTGATTTGTTCCTGCTCATGCGTGAAAACCATGAGCAAACTCTCCTCCAATTTGATAATTTGTATCAAAACCAGTATATGCTCCATCAACGCATAGATTATATTGAAGAAGCAACCAACATAATGATGGAGCATACATTCCAAACCGCTGCAAACCCTTACATTGGGTGGGCACGCAACTACGTCTCCCAATATACTCGCAATGCAGCGTTACTGGTCCCAGAGTTCCAGCAAGAATTTCAACAACAAGAAGTTGGTCCTTCCTCTACTGGCCAACAACAACCAAGTCCCCAAGCTGGTAAATTCTCATCTCACAAGCTAGTAGTGTATATAGTCCATTTTAATTTTGCATTGGATTAAATTGAGTTTATCTCTAACAAGATTGCTTATTCATGACAAATTGGATATTAAATACCGCATGTCGTGATTAAGTGTTGTTGTTAATGATAAATTTTAAGTGCAACTTTAGTTGGTTTCGTTTAAATTTTGTCTTGATTAATGATTAATGATTAATGAGTAACGAGTAGTTCTATTTAGTACATATAAATTTGAAGTACGATTCTATTGAGTTCATTTAAATTTTTCTTTAATTATTGAGGTAGAACTGTATACTTTTCTTTTTATTATGTGCCACATGTAAGAATGAAACCGTTGATGAGTATTATTATTACTAATATTGCACTTCTATCTGTTAGATGTAGATTTTTATTTCGGTGTTATCTGTTTGATTTTGATCTTGTCTTGTGTTAAAATTTTGTTAGTAAACACCACATGTGGTATGGGCATTGCGGCATTAATCTATTGCCGATTATTGTCTTGATTTATTTTCGAGGACGAAAATTCCTAAAATAGGGGAGAATGTAACGATTCTGAGATCTATATACTACACAGTATCGATAAGGGTCCGGTCAGGCATATGATTATCATAAGACATAACTGATCTAGGTAGTTCCATCACTTGTGGTACTTTGTGATCTAAATAAAAAACACACACTTACCTCTAAGATGCGATATTGGTAGAATTGAAAAGAAGAAAATTAGCGGAATAAGTATATATGCTCCACATGTGAAGCTAGGCCTAGCTATTTCTTTGATCTGCAAGTACCACACACATAAACCAAGAAAAATGGTAAAGTAGAATAGTTTTATGTATTTTTAAAGCCAGGTGTTTTTGTTTTTTTTTCAAGTATAAAACAAAACAAAAACAAAACAAAAACAAAGTCTTCTTATTTGTTTTATTATATAGTACACTACCAAAGTAGTGTTAGCTTACAGGAAAATTTAACTCAAAGTAGCTTATAACCTACCTGCATTCTCTTTAAACTACACGACATGGTGAGTCATTGCTGCACTTCATGCACGCATAAAATGCTAGCTCTCTCTGTTATAAAAATGACATAGCTTCCTTCATTTCTGGGTTATCTTCCTACTACAAGAAATTGCAGCCAACCATACCGAAACCAATAAGCAAATCTTCCTTTCATTCTATGGGTCTTTTGTTAACAAACTAGAGCAAATTCTGTGAAGATCCACAAACAGCTTGAAATATTAATAAATTTCTCTCAGTTCTGCTTCGTCTTTGAGATCGACAAGCTCAACGTCGTTATTCGTCCATGTAACTATACACCACTAATTCACCAAAAGGTATGCTATCAATTTGCATTTAAAGTAAAGGGTCATCATAGAGACTACGTTTAACTTGAGCTCTGAACTCAACATGTATACTTGAAGCCTGAGTGCAGATAGTTGCACTCTGGATTCTTCATTGAAGACTGTTGAACTAAAAACGATGTACATATATACATAAATGTTAAAAAGTCTATGTATCTAGATATATATATATATGTATATATATACATATACATATATATCTATATGAAGATATATATATATATATAATATTTATATAAGCAAAAACGGTACAGCACCAAGTCACAAGAACATAGAAGAAACCAACCTGAACCCCGGCAAGCCTAGCTTGCCGCAGCAACCTCAAAGGGTTGTCACGGTAAGACACTCTGCTGAGCGGCTTGCCGCGGCAACCTCATAAGGTTGCCGCGGCAAGGTTAATGTCACGGCAAGCCTTGAAGATTGTCGTGGCAACCTTCAACAGCAAAGAGTTTTGGACTGTGTTGTTGTGCATTTCGGACCTTGGGTCCATGAAGGGTCCAAATGATTAAATATATGGGTCATAGGCACACAGTGAGCCATTTAATTAAGCGCTAGTTTTTAATATAAAAATTATTTTTATCCTAGATTGGTGCCACATGGTGCACTTAGACCCTTTAGAAGAAATACGACTGCATGATGTTCTCAGATGCCTGAACGTGGATCAACGAAAATACCCATGAAACTCTACACACAGGTAGGGAATATATGTTGTTAGTTTAGATTTGCATAAGAAGGCCGCTAATTTCTCATAGAGACTTTGATAAATATTCAATATGCATTGATAAACATAGTAAGAGTAAATCTGATTTTTGACTTGATCTGATGAACCTGATCATATAAGAAATAAATGGACTTGAGTAGCCAGTAATCTGATGAAAAGAAAAACAAATATATATAACATCTATGGGCACATGATAGTTTTGACCACCAAATCAGTAAAATTGATATTTCTAGTCTATAACAATAAATCAGTTTTGTAAATCCATGTTAGTATATAATTATAGCAGTTTAGTAACATTTAGCATAAAAACATATATGGAACTGCATCTTGAGTTTGAGTATTCCACGTTGTTCATTATTTATATCCTATCATTTGCAATATCTGTTATATATTGTTACTCTGTTTTAAATCAAGTGATCCTGCTAACTCGGGAGCTTGACAAGTGATCCCGCTAACTCGAGAGCTTGAGTTATTCTGGTCCAAGTGATTCCGCTAACTCGGGAGCTTGACTTCTCCTAGTCCAAGTGATCCCGCTAACTCGGGAGCTTGACTTCTCCTAGTCCAAGTGTTCCCGCTAACTCGGGAGCTTGACAAGTGATCCTGCTAACTTGGGAGCTTGACCTTATTGCTCTTTTGTTTTTGCCTACATGTATCCTTGGTTTCAGTTTGTCTCTCCTACCTGTTACATCATGCATAAATTTAGCATCTCAACATATTATTCATATTTTTATTCTATTTATGCTTCTCTATGAGAAAGTGATAAACTGTCAATGTATAATAACAATGTAATATTCTCTACTAAGCTTGGATGATAGCTCATTCCACGACTTAAATGTCTTAGCTGCAGAGCCTAATCCGGAGCACGCGACAGATCCTACGTACATGCCCAACGAGGAAGAAGGGGAAGACGATGACGACGAAGACGAGCAAGACGATTTTTTAGAAGAGTTCTTCTCAAAATAGGTTTGTCGATGGGAGAGGAGAGAGGGGAAAGGAAAGCGAGATAACTTTTTAGACATGTATAAATGATATATGGTAGTGTCAGATAGATGTTGGGATGTATAGGTTTTCTTTCCACTATTTAGATGACGGGTGGCCATCATCGGTGGAAAGCTATACATCGGATCTTTTGTTTATATTGTTGCTAGTTTTCTATAAGTTATTTGCCATATTACCTATTTTCAGAGTTAACACATTGCTTCTGCAATTGCGTCACTTTAAAACAAAGAATTAACCCCTTGATGAAAGGATCATGTCAGGTGATCCGATGGCGCAACCTTTCCCAGTATAGAGACGGGGAAACGTCGGGCTGTCACATCTGTGCTTATAAAATTAATTTAGATTTCTCGGGACACCAAAAGCTTTGGGTGGCAACTATATATTTTTCATATGAGCGCATCGTCACAACGGATTTGATAAAAATTCATGGTTGCACAAATGGCAACTCTGTTGGGGATTCTTTAGAGCTTCTACTTGAAGTTGGCCCCTTTGCTTGTGCTTTTCTTTCTTTTTACTAACTTTTCATTTTTGCATACTGACCCCTACGTTTTTGTCATTTTTTATACTTACCACTACGATTCAGTCATTTACAAGCCTTAGTCGATTGGTTGGCTTACTTGTGCATTTTACCGCCTTAGTTGATTGGCGAGCTTACTTGTGTATTTTACAGCCTTAGCTGATTGGTGGGCCTACGTGAGCATTTACGTTTTTGTCATTTACACCCCTCAGCAATTTGGCGGGCTACTTGTTAAATTAGCTTCATATTGTAATAGTGGATGCCAGCCCATAGAGGCGGCACGGGTTTCTCACCGCCAGTTTTTGAACAAAAGAATACTCCCAAAAAAAATTGAGCTTAAAATTGAACCAACAAGGAACTTAATCCATTTTTACGTTGAGTAGATTTTACAAAAGGGTGGGAATTTAGATAGCGATACAAATGTCCCGGTTCTTAGTACGGCGGCAACCCCTAGTGGTGATGATCCAGAAAAGTACCACCCCATCCAATATCTGAGAAGGCGCATGCGCTGGAGGTATATCGGGTGGGTGACCAATCCAGTTACAAAGCTTAAAACCCTTGGGGAGAGCGCCATAATATCCTCAAACGACCTTGTATCCTCTAGGCACGGAAAGGAGGGACCCGAAAAGTGAAGAAAAATTCCCAAGGGGCATTTCCCTGACCCCCCACTTAGTGGTTTTTTAGACTCCCGATAAATTCCACACTCTTGACACCCAAAATTCCCTCGCCGGTCAAGAGAGGTCGCCCTCTTATTGACTCTTCCGAGGGATCGGGTTGTCGCGTAGATTTTCATGCCCTTACATAGATCAAACAGTTTCCTTTGATTCTTCAAAAGTGCATCCAGATCCCACGGTGGGAGGCATTAGGGGTGTGAATGCCATCCGAAAAGGAGGTTATCATCATCATCATTGAAAAATTACCAAAAAAAATCAATCAAAAAAGTCAAAAAGTAAAAAATTCTAAAAAGAGAGCTTGTGGTGCCGGAACGACGGCATCGCCTTACCCTCCATCAACCCGTAGGAAAAGGAGAAGACGGATTTTTGGTCCTCACCTGAGGAATCCTTACCTGACCCACCACCAAACCATGTCTTGGGCGGTTGATCCCACTTATACCGATCTGATTCATCCCCACCACATTCCCCAACTCATTCCCACATGGAGGAAATTCGCATTTTCGATTCCCCCACCCAAAACCGATACAATGTCACCGGACCATTCGGTGTACCCATCTTCCCTCCGCCTCAACTTGAAATTCACCCCATTTTTCTCTCACATCCAATATACCTTCTCCATCCCCATCCAATCCAATCCAAAAATGCCATATTCTTCCACATCCACCCATCAAAATCCACCTCATTCTCCACCCCATCGTCCCCCCAATTTTCCTCTACTTCCATTCAAGATATATCCCATTTCCCTCCCACATCCATCGAAAATCTAAACTCCTTCCTCTCATTCACCCAACACACAACCATTTTCCCCCATCTACCCAAGTCATGCCCCATTTCCCCTCCACTTCCACTCAAAATCTCCCCCATCTTACCTCCACATCCATCCATACCATTCGCTATTCTCCCACATCAATCCAATAAGCCCCTAATTTTCCCACATCCATCCAACAAACACCCCATACATCCCAACTTCCCTCCACATTCAATCCAAATTTTTCCTTCACATCCAATCCCAACAACCCCCATTTTCCAACATACACCCAAGCAATGTCCAATTTATCCCAACCCCCTCTAAATACACCCAATTTTCTCTCATTCACCCAAAATCCATCACATATCCCCCCATCTATCCAGGTCATGCTCGATTTTACCCAGGTCATGACCAGTTTTCCTCACCCATCCATCATTCCCAACTTTCCTCTTCCATCTAACCGAGTCATGCCTAAATTTCCCCATTTCCTCTCTGCATTTGATGGATCATCTACATCCCCCCTCTCACCGAATCCCATGACCATGATGGATGAAATGGTTAGGGCCTAAACAATTTGGAAGGCTTCTCAAAGCCTCCCCCATCCATCCCACACATCTCCAAACCCATCCCATATACTCTAAAACCTCCATGTCTCATTCCCCCAAAATGTCGACCCTAATCAACCCCCCATTGTTCATACCACCCAAGGCACCCATCAACCATGGGGCCATTTGAGTGGGCCTCAAGGCCCAACACCCTATACCCTAGCCCACCAAGGCCCAATGGCCTAGACCCACCATGGCCCAATGCCCCAAACCCAACAAGGCCTAATGGCCCCAAGCCCATCATGGACTAATGGCCCAAACTCAACAAGGCCCAATGACCGAAGCCCACCGAGGCCCAATGGCCCAAACCCATGAAGGCCCAATGGCCCAGACCTACTAAGGCCCAATGGCCCAAACCCAATAAGACCCAATGGCCCAGACCCAACAAGGCCAAATGGCCCATACCCACGAAGGCCCAATGGCCCAAGCCCATCAAGGCCTAATGGCCCAGACCCACTAAAGCCCAATGGCCCAAGCCCATCTAAGCTCCATGCCCTGTTGCATGCAAACCGAGGCACCTTAGAGACCAGCATAAGGATTCTAAAAGTGTCCTGGGAAACCCTAACCGACCCACGTGCTCTCCCTCAACTCTAACGAACTGGAAGAACCTTCTAGAAAGGGAATAAAAGAGGGAATAAGAGAATCATTCTAGAGGCTGCAATTGGTAGGAAAAATAGATCTGAGGTTGAAGGAGAAAGCTATAAGAAGGAAGGAAGCCGTCCGAAAAAGGGGGGATCGATTCTGAAAATGAGAGCTTGCAGCGAAATTCTTTAATTCTTTCCTTTAGTCCAACTATGGTTGGCTAAATTCTTGAGAGCAACAAAGAGAGAGGTCGAATCTGTAATTAGGGAGAGCTGAGAGTATTGTTGAGGGTTAGATGATGCATAGACTGCAAATCTGAGGACATTTCATTCTATGGTCAGTTTAATTCAATGTAATGTTGGTTTAATTGTTGTAATTAGATCTATAGTTCCTTTGGTTTCATTTGGTGCTCAATCGGCTTTGTGTAGATGAGAATAGCTCACCCACCTAATTGGTAGACCTCTTGGATGCCATTTGATCTCCCTAGATCTGATGCTCCTGCAATTGCCTGTGTCTGTGGCTTCGTAATTGTAGCATTCACAGTAATTTTAATGCTCTAATTGAACCCTTTGGTTTGGAGGAAATCCCTAGGATGATCTGTGACCATTGAAGTGAATAGATCATAGCCTTAAGATCAATTAAACCCTCTGGTCTAAATTGGATTCTTCTACCTTAATCCTTTGATTTGGAGGAAGTCTATAGGATGATCTGTGACCATTAAAGTGTACAGATCATACCCTTAAGATTAGTTCAAGCCTTTTGTGTAGGGTAGATTCTTCTACTCTGCAGCTATGCCTATGGCCAGATGAAGGATTGGTGTACTTTAAACTCTCTGTAACCCTAGCAACTCAACCTAATTGCAGGAAGACCAAACTCCAAGCTACTTCTCCCCATTTTCTGTGTTTAATTCCCCCTCTCTGCAAGATCTATACTCTGGATTTGATCCTACCATCCATCTCTGCAATCTTACTTGCTTTTAGTTTAATTTAGAAGTGACAACCCTTAAACCTCTCCTCTTCCTTTTACTGTTTTAACATTTGAAAGGGTGCCAGATCTACCACAGATCTGGAGATTTACCTAATTTTAATTCACATTTCCCTGTGGACATTCCCTTACCTTTTTAAAACTTGCTACAACAGGCCCTGAATACTTGCAGGACTGTGTGTGAGCCTGCTTTGGTGTGTGCTATCCACAGACTCTTTAATTGTCTGATTTTAAACTCCTTTTTGAACACAAGGTAGAATCCCAATACCAGCTTCTCAAAAAGAAATAACCCTTAAAATGTGAGGTTAGCCTTTGGCAGGTAATACCATGTGTATATAAAGACCTGCTTTGCCAATGGCCGATTTTCGAAGAAAACAAAAAATCTACAAAAAGAAAAAAAAAATAAAAAATAATCCAAAAAAATTATCTTTTAAATTTTTTGATAAAATTAAGAAAAATGATGCCTTAATTAGCCCGTCCCATGTAAAATCGATCCCTTTTCTGTAGAAATACAAGAAGAGGTAGGAGTCATGAGTCTGGACGAGGAGATCCCTACTTAGGAGCTCACCAATGAGCTCCTTGAACAATTTGCTGATTTTGAGCATGGCCCTACCCCAATCATTGAAGAAACATAAGATATCAACCTGGGTACAAAGGAGGTTCCTTGAATCACTAAGATTAGAACGTCGCTATCCCCCAAGGAAAGAAAAAGTATGATTGATTTCCTTCGGTCATACCAAGACGTCTTCGCATGATCATATGAGGATATGCTTGGTTTGGACACCAATTTGGTCGAGCATAAGCTGCCGCTATATCTAGATATTAAGATGATCAAGCAAAAGTTGAGACTCCTCAAGCAAGAATGGAGGCTGAAAGTGAAGGACGAGATTATCAAATAGTATGAAACAAGGTTTCTCATAGTCTCTATATACCCTTAATGGTTAGCCAACATCGTCTCGGTATAGAAGAAAGATGGAAAGGTTTGCATGTGCATCGACTTCAGAAACCTGAACAAGGCGAGCCCGAAGGACGAATTCTAGTTGCCCCACATCGGCCTCTTGGTCAATAGCACTGCTAGGCATGGGATGCTCTCGCTCATAGACAAATTTTCCAGATACAATCATATCAAGATGGTTGAAGCAGATCGAGAGAAGACAAGATTCATTACTCCATGATAAACTTTCTGTTATCGAGTCATGTCATTTGGATTGAAGAATGCTGGGGCAACATACCAAAGGGCGATGACGACACGCTAATCCGAGAGGGAAATTCCAGCCCAACTGGGAAGGACCTTACATCATCTGAGAGGTGCTGCCTGGATGCGCGCTCTACCTTGCCACCATGGACGGAGATCACTTTCTTGAGCCAATCAATGCTTGATATGTCCGACGATTCTACTCTTAGTCTCCGCGGCAAGGTAAACATTGATAAGATGGATACGTGGCTGCTTAAGGACCCCAAAAAAAGAGGCCATCATTTCAAAGCCAATTAGCCAAAAACCGTCCCTGAATGATTATATCCTTTACTACACCCGTTGAGCCATTGGCCTTTCTTTCAATAAACCCCTCCAAGGAAAAGAAAAAGTGTGTATGAATACCAATAAAAAGGAGAAAAAGAGTTACCATCAAAATTCAAAAAATAACAAAAAAACAAAATCCCAAAAAGAGGATGTCTGAAAAAAAGCAAAAAATATATATATAGAAAAAAGAGATAGAAAAATCATGGGACATGTAAAGTAAAAATCCCCCAAGGAAGAAGTGTATTATGACAACCCGATCAATGAAACCTTTTAACCCCAGAATACCTTCAAAATTCCTAACCTTTCCCGTGGCCATGATACATCCCTAAAGAAAGCCTTCTTTAAGGTCTACGAGCAGACATAGTATCCGTTGAGTCAGCATGAGCCATGTTGAGAGACGACAAAATAATTCCATCCAGCTGGCTATGATGGAATCGACGTCCATATCATGGTCTTTGAGAAAATAAAGAAAAAAAGAAAAAGAAAAAATACAATCTCAAAGCAAAAAGGATGTGGTGAAACCTGAAAGGGCGCCATGGGTAAAAACAGCGAGCTTGTACAGACCAGGTGAAAACTTGAAAAGGCGCTTGTGGTAAAAATGCATACCCACGAATGTAGTGAAAACTCGAAAGGGCACTATAGGTAAAAAAGAGGGAAACAACGGGCACGACGAAAATCCATCTTGGGCGCTGTGAGTAAAAATGTTCAGAAGGAAAGGAGAAAGTCATCGGTTACTCCTTTATCTGGCCGCCAACTGGGTAGCTCATGTTAGCTCAAATTAGATCTTGATCAGGTGTATCTTTATATCGCACCGTCGAACGTATGACCCGAGGTAAGGATAAAAGGTTGATTCGGTCCAAAGGGATGGACGTTCTGACCTTGATAAAAACTTAGGACCTCACTCAGGTCCAACCTCATGAACGAATTCGACTATGCTCAAAATGGGACCCGTGACCTCTTCTCAGTGTTAAGGCATCAAACAAAAAAAAAAAAAAAAAATCCAAATAGAAAAAAATGTGTATATATTTCTACTCTTTTCCATGTACATATGTACATCATCATACTTCCATCTCAAAATGAAGAAAAAGAATAAAAAATCTAAAAAATAAAAATCCAAAAAATATATAAGTGTAGGTAAAAGTTTGCTTCTCCTTCTGTTATTTAAGATGCATATTTGTTACCTATGTAACAAAAAAGGAGACTGACGTTTTCTTGAGAATGTACAGGAACATCAAATGGTCCAAAGCCTTGAAGCCGACAACCTCTCGGCAATGGACATATCAAAATGAAGCATCTCTTCACAGGCGTTGGTCTATTCAAAAAAAGGACAAAAGCAATCATTTGAAAAAGAAAAAAGACATCTATGTTTACACTTTTGATACGCACATGCGTGCTCCAATGTGGTAAAATATCAATATTTTACTGGCAATGCAACTGTGCTAAAGTGATGTCCTAAGTCTAAGATTCGCCTTAGGTCTTTGGATCCTACTTTAAAATAGGAGCAGCGGAGTCAATCCTAATCAAACAGTCAATGTTCAATCAGATTAACTCCACTACTAAATCTTTGTGCCAATTGCTCCTTTTTTAGTTTTAGGTGAACTTGAGTGCCTTGAACTTCAAGTTTGTCACATGATTTTCGGAGGACTAGATTCTTGGTCTACACTGTCCGGGCGTGCGCCCTACGGGGTTTGAGGTCTAGATAACTCCGTTGTAAAAAAGATCAAACGTTGGTTAAAACCAACCTGTCAAATATGAAATTATGTGTCAAACAACTATATTCAAATATTCATACAGATGGACTCATTCTCGGCTGTGGGCTTAAAACCTGCATTTATACAGTCCCTTAGATAGGTGCCATGCGTATGGGTATCCATGGATGGTTGCGTTCCTGTAAATGGTCCCGAACGGGTTCTGGGTCGGGACTTCCATCGCCTTATTATTTATCATCCCCTGATGGATGCATGTTTATGTATAGTCGTTCATTTGTAAATTCATTATCGGCAGACCAGGATTGGATGTCTTCTTCTGTGGACACTCAATTCTAGCCCAATCCTTTCGATATCATATAAACTTGAGTGTCTTAGCTTCAATTTTACTGCAAACTATTTCAGAGAATTGGACTTTTGGTCTGTTCTATCTGGGCGTTCGCCCTCCGAGGTTTGAGGTGTCGATAGCTACGTTAAGAAAAAAAGAAGAAGAAGAAATCTGTGTTGTCATGCTACGCACATGCGTCCTCCAATGCAGTAAAATGTCAATATTTTACCGGCAATGCAACTGTGCTACATTAACGTCTTGAGTCTAAGGTTCACCATGGATCTTTGGATCCTACTTTAAAGTAGAAGCAATGGTGTCAATCTCGGTCAGACAGCCAATATTTCGATCGAGTTGATTCCACTGCTAAATCCTTGCGTTGTGCGCTCTGTTTTCTGGATTCATGTGAACTTAAGTGTCCTAAGCTTCAGATTTCTCAGAAAAGGTCAATTGTTAGTTACAACTAACCTGTCAAGAAGGAAATTACCTATTGAATGACTATGTTCCAATATGCATTTCGAAGGGCTCATTTTAGGGTGCAGGCTTAAAACCTACATTTGTACAGTATCCCTAAAAGTGTACGCCTTGCGTCTGGGTATCTGTTGGATGGTCGTTTGTTCTCGTAAATTATACTTGAATGATTTTTAGGTCAGGACTTCCATTCTCTTTTGTTTTTATCTATCCCTGATGAGTGCATATTTTTGCATAATTGTTCGACAATAAGATCATCATTGACAAAGACCAAGATTGAGTGTCTCCTTCGGTAAGCACCAAATTTATGTCGGAACTATTTAGTATTAGTTGAAGTTGAGTACTCTTGGTCGTATTGATCTAGGGCACACTTTTAAAAAGGGCACACATCCCCAAAAAAGCGTTGCGACATCAATATTCGCTCTGCTTTGCTAGTTATGCTAAATTATCCTTGAGATTGTTGGGTTCACCTCAAAGTCTCGAACCCTACCTCGTGTAGGGGCACTCGTGGCCAGTCAAATGGGGCGGTCAATGCCTCATGGGATTGGACACAAATCGTGGACCTTTGCATTTTTGTCTCGCGCCCTTCTTTAAGTATGGGTCGATCACCCTCTTACTTATGGAGCTGTTATATTCATAAAGAAACTTGAACATCGAACATTTTCAATCATTTTGAGAAGCAGACATTTTTCTCAGCATATTGGGCTTTCGCAATGCGTTCCATCTCGGTTATGCCCAGTAATATCGCTAAGCACTTGGGGACCGATAACCTTGAGAAACAGATATTTTTCCCAACATACAGGGCTTCCATTTACTCACTATGTTACCCGCCTGATGTTTGAGGTTCATTTTGAATACAAAAGACCCGTCAGTGATGCCTTGGGCCTCTTCGGATGTCTTTTGTATTTGGCATACGATCATTATTGATCGGATACCAAAGAGGGGCATCTATAGACACCCAAATTTAGCCCAAGGCCTGATCAAAACATACTTCGAGAAAGGTACACCCCCGAGCTTCAGATAGCATTCCCTAAAACCCTTAGGAATTATCCCAAAACTCTTAGGAATCATCCCAAAATCGTTAAAAATCATCTCAAACCTTTAAGAATCAACCCTAACCTATAGAACACCTCCCCAGACCCATTCTGAACCCTCCAAAATAGCTAATGAAAAGTGGAGTGCCAAAATTTTTATAGATAGATGTCCAACCTAAAGCTTATACTGTTAGAAAGTACAGGTTCCTAGTTTTCCAACGAGCTAAGAATCGCCTAATTTAGAGTTGTAAATCAAAAGCTATGGCGAAATGAAGATAGGGAAATTGTGCAAAACCGGACCCATAGAGCTAGTTTCGAACTAACCAAAATAGCAGATGAAAAAAGGAGTGCCAAAGTTTGGATATATAGTTTTCCAATCTAAGGCCTATACCATTAGAAAGTAAAGGTTCTCAGCTTTCCAACGAGCTAAGAATCACCTAATTCGAAGTTGTACATCAAAAGTTATGGAGAAATAAAGAACATGGATTTGTGCAGGAAATTGCAAACCGGGCCGGGCCCCTGCGGGTCATCAACTTCCAAGAGCCTGATTTTTCTTCAAAACAGGGCCAAAATTGACATTGGGGATTTGACTTGTGGACCATCCCAAAGTCTGGGGTGTGTTTCTTTAGGACCCTAGTGACCCTATTAGCTTAAGTCATCACCCTTTTGCCATTCAAGTCACCACCCTATCATCTATCATTAGACCCAAATCCCTCTTCTTCAAGCTCTAGAAAACGTCAAAAACCTTACATTGCCCATTACCTAATTTCTAACCTGTGCAACCATGGGATTCGAGATGATCCCGCCACGACAATGTGCTCTCTAACAAAAATATCGAGTCACCACCTGGAGCTTTTAGTGTCCCGGGATACCTATATCATTTTTATAAGCACCGAAGTGTCACAAATATGACTCTGAATCTAGTCCACACCAAAGGCTCTTGGGTAAGGGCTTCGGTTATCGATCGGAAAGGTGTTAGGCACCCGATTAATCTGCTTAATGCGGTCTCTACTAATGGCCAAAATAAAAATAAAGTAAAAGAAAATAAAATGGCTTTGTCTTGCCCAAAAGGGCTTAGAATCCTATTTGTGCCCCTCCGTTCCTACCGAAAATTCGGTGGCGTAACTACACAAATGGGAGGATGAGAAGAGCCAAAAAGCAATAGGAGAAAAAAGGGGAGAGCCGGAGCCCTTGGGCCCTTGTAGCACCGTAGGAGAGCCTTGCGTGGCTTGTTTTTGATGAGCTCTTGAAGGCTTGTATGGTATGGAATGGGATTCTAACTCATAAGGCTTGAAGCTAAGGGGTAGAGAAAGAAGGCTAGGGGATCACACACACCTAATCTAGAGGCTTTTCATGAAGTGCTATGGTTTAAGGGAGCTTTTTGAAATCTAGAATTTGTATGAGAAGTGTGCACCAAAGGGAGAAAGATCTTCTCACTTTAAGCTCTTTCTCTCTTAGGCCAAAATTTTCAACCCCTAATCTAAGGGGTGGGAGTCTCTATTTATAGTAAATGGGTGAGTTAGGAGGGTGTTTAGATGCTAATCAAGATTAGGAATTAGGTAATCTAACATCTAAAGTTTCCTAGGATTTTTGGAGTGGGAGAAGGTCCTCCAATGGTGGGTGATAGGGTGTGGCTTTAGGCCACTTAATGGGTTGCAAATAGGGTGTAGAAGGGTGCAACAGAACTATCAAGACACACTCCAAAGGTCAAGGTGGTTAACAAGTCAAACTCCAATCATGAATTTTAGGGTAAAAAGATAGGATTACTATTCATATATCTAGCGCAACTAATAGTTACGCCAAGCAAATGTACAGTAAAACAGTGCTAAACAGTGCCTTAGAAGTTGCCTCGCGAGGGTGGGTCTACTTTAATATTGGCGCAACTATTACTTGCGCCTGGCTTAAATTTTGGGAAATATAAGCTGGCGCAACTAAAAGTATAATTGACACAACTATTAGTTATGTCAAGCCATTTCTGGGGAGAAATGGCCTGGCGCAACTATTAGTTGCGCCAAATCCCAAGGGGGACCCACTTGAAATTACTCCTTTTCCTTCCGGGTTCGGACCGCCATATCTTTCGATGTAAAACTCTGATTGGGGTGATTCTTGGAACGTTGGAAAGCTGACGACTTCTACTTTTCAATAGTATAAGATTCAATCATAGTAGAAGGCCATAGCTAGTTTTGGTGTACCACTCCTTTTCCAAGGCTCGAAAGGCTAGGTTTAGGTTCATAACGGGTTTTAAGGGTTAGGATTGATTTCTAAAGGTTCAGGGCAGGTTCCTAGGGGATCTAGGGTGATTCCTGGTTTGGGGTGATTCCTAAGGGTTCCATACATGCCATCAAAAGCTCAGGAACGCACCTCTCGAAATGTGCTTCGATCAAGCCTTGGGCCAAATTTGAGTGTTTACATAACCCAATTAGGACTTTAACCCCTCACTAATCCTTCCTTTCTCTATAAATAGAGAGCCCCCCCCCCTTGGATTAAGGGCTTGAAAATTTTCAAAGAGAGAAAATTCTAGTGAGATCCCCTCCCGTTTGCCCCACTAAACTCATATAATTCCAGAATTGAGTTTCATCTTTCGGAAGCTCATCAAAGATGCTCTCACGCGAAGATCTACCGCAGTGCTACAAGGGCCCAAGAGCTCCGGCTCTCTCCTCTATTCCTCTACCTTATTTGCTTTTCCTCTATCCTAGAATTGAGCTGTTACACTGCCCAAATTTTGGCACGTGGGAAGGGTTCAATAGGATCGGTGTGCCTTCGGGCAAGGGGAAGTGCCGCTCATTTCGCTTCTTTTATATATATATAATTATATATATATATATATATATATATATATATATATTATATAAACCAGCTCCACATAGACCCGGCCATAGGAGAGACCGCTTACGAGCGGGTTGATCGGGTGCCTAACACCTTCCCAATCAATAATCAAAGCCCCTATCCAAGAGCCTTTGGCATAGACCAGTGAATCAGAGTCATATTTTTGGCACTTCGGTGCTGATAAAATTGATTTAGGTTTCCCGGGATACCAAGAGTTTCGGGTGACGACTCTATATTTTTCATATGAGTGCATCATCGCGACGAATTTGATAAAAATCCACGATTGCACACCCCAATTTCTCTTATATATATATATATTTTTTTTTTCTTTTTCTTTCCAGACAATCTCTTTTTGGGATTTTGCTTTGCTGATTTTTTCTTTTTGTGGGATTTTGATGGTAACTCTCTTTTCTTCTCTCTTCTTTGTTTTTTCTTTTCCTTTTTTCTTTTTGATGGTATCTACACATATACACATTTTTTTTGACGAGGGGGTAATTAAAAGAAAGGCCAAAGGCTCAAAAGAGTGTAGCAAAAGATATAGATGTTCAGGGATACTTTTTGGCTACTTGGCTTTAAAATGATGGCCTCTTTTACCTGGACCTTAAGCAATCATGTATCCGTCTCCTCAATACTTACCTTGCCACAAAGACTAAGAGTAGAATCCTCAGACGTATCCTGCGTTGATGGGCTCAGGAAAGTGATCTCCGTCCATGGTGGCGAGGAAGATTGCGTATCCCTGGAGTACCTCTTAGATGACGTAAGGTCCTTCCCAGTTAGGCTTGAACTTCCGTCTCGGATCAATGTGGAGGGATGGGAAGATTTTCTTAAGTACCGTGTCTCCTATCTTCAGATCTTGACCGTGAACACATTTGTTGTAAGCACGTGCAATTCGTTCTTGATAAACCTATGTATGGCACAAGGCCAAGAGCCTTTTTCATCTAGCAGGTTCAGTTATTCAAAGCGGGACTTTTCCTTTTCTGCCTCGGGTAGGCCTGATTCAAGAAGGATGTAAAGTGAAGGCACCTCGACCTCAACCGGTAAGACAACATCAGTTCCATACACAAGGGAGAATGATGTTGCCCCTATAGCGGTGCGGATCGACGTTCTATAGGCCCATAATGCAAATGGTAATATTTAGCTCCAATCTTGATATGTGACGACCATCTTCTCAAGGATGTGGATGATCATTTTGTTACCGCTTCCACGGCTCCATTCGTTTGTGGTCGATAAGGCGACAAGCGACGATGCTTGATCATATACTGCTCACAGAAGGCCTTGATGCGCTTGTTTACAAAGTTTGTGCTGTTGTCCGTGATGATATCCTTGGGTATGTCAAACCGACAAATAATATTGCTTTTGATGAATTTCTCGACGTGATTGGCCATGATGTTTGTATATGAAGCTATCTCTACCCATTTGGTGAAGTATTCAATGGCAACCAAGATGAATTGATGTCCGTTTGATGCTTTCAGATTGACCTTTCTGACGACGTCAAGGCCCCAAGTAGAAAATGGCCACGGAGTGGTCATGCTGTAGAGATCTATAGCAGGAGCATAGATCAGATTAGAGTGTTCTTGGCATTTGTAGTATTTTTGAACATGCTTGCAACAGTTAGTTTCCATAGTGGTCCAGAAGTATTCTCTTGCCATAGGATCTTCTTGGCGAGCATATGCCCATTGACGTGGGCCCCGCATACTCCCTCGTGAATCTCTTTCATGATGTTCGCCGCCTCGCCTTTAATTAGGCATTAGAGTAGGATATTGTTATATGACCGCTTGTAGAGACATTCACCGCAGATGATGTAGTTTTTCGCTAGACGTTGAATGGTCCGTCTGTCTTCTTTGGATGTCCCCTCAGGGAGTGCTCGAGTTTCTAGGAAATTCTTGATATCTGAGAACCACGGTGCCTCATCATCTAACCTTGGGGGTTCCTCAATCTGGAGGCAGAAGGTTGTCTTGTCCCTCTGTTCAATCATGATCGGCTTCATCATAACACCATATGGAATTTCTACCATTGATGCCTATGTCACTAGTGCGTCGGCAAAGCAATTCCTTATCCTTGGGATATAGGAAAAAGTAACATCCATGAAGCATACTATTAGATCTTCGAGATGCTCGTGCTATGAGATCAACTTCTCATTCTTCGTCTTCCAATCTCCATTTGTTTGGCATATGATTAACTGTGAGTCGCCAAACACCTGGAGATGAGTTATGTTCAGGTCCAAAGCTGCTTGTAGGCCAGCTACGCAAGCTTCATACTCAGGCATCTTGTTAGTGCATGGGAAGTTGAGTTTGATGGAGACTGGTACGTGTGATCCTTTTGGTGAGAATAGAATAGCGCCAACTCCTTGGCCCTTGGCATTCACTGCCCCATCAAAATGCATCACCCAAGATTCTTCCGTCTCTACTATATCATCCTTTGTCATAAACAAGATGTCTTTGTCTGAAAATTTGGTCTTTAGAGGTTCATAATCAGGTAAGGGATTATCAGCAAGGTGATTAGCGAGCACCTACCCCTTGATTGATTTTTGCGTGATGTACGTGATGTCAAATTCGGATAGTAGGAGCTGCCAGCATGCGGTCTACCCAATGAGAGCCGACTTTTTGAACAGGTACTTTAATGGATCCATGCGTGCTAGGAGTAGAATGGCCTGAGATAGTAAGTAGTAGCAGAGCCTCTGTGTAGTCCATACGAGACCCAAGCAGGCTTTCTCCAGATGAGAATAGCGCGTCTCATAATTGGTAAACTTCTTGCTGAGAAAGTAGATGACTTGCTCTCTTCTTCCTGTTTCATCATGCTGGCCCAGGACACATCCCATCGAAACTTTCGTCATGGAGAGACACATTAAGAGTGCTCTCCCCGGCTCAGGTTGTACTAAGACTGGAGGATTGAGAAGGTAGCCCTTGATTTTATCTAATGCTGCTTGACAGTCAATGTTCCATTCAACGGGTGAATCTTTCCAGAGTAGTTTGAAGATCAGTGTGCAGATAGGAGTAAGCTATGCAATGAGCCGATTGATGTACTGTATCCCACCCAAGAAGCCTCTTACCTCTTTCTCGGTAGATGGCGGTGGCATTTTGAGAATAGCTTTCACCTTGATCCGGTCAACCTCGATGCCTCTCCTACTGACAATGAAGCCCAATTGTTCTCCTGATATGGTGCCGAATGCACACTTCTGAGGGTTTAGATACAACTTGTATTTTCTTAGTCTCTCAAATAGCTTTTGGAGGTTTATTAGATGGTCACCTTTCTCTGGTGACTTGGTAATCATGTCGTCGACGTACACCTCAATCTCTCGGTGCATCATGTCATGGAATAGTGTTGTCATGGCCCTTTGATAGGTTACGTCAGCATTCTTTAATCCGAATGGCATGACTCGGTAGGAGAAAGTTCCCTATGGGGTGATGAATGTTGTCTTCTCTCAGTCTGCTTCTGTCATCTTGATCTGATTGTATCCAGAGAATCCATCCATGAATGAGAGCATCCCGTGCTTAGCAATGTTGTCGACCAAGATGTTGATGTGTGGTAGTGGGAAGTCATCATTTGGGCTCGCCCTGTTCAGATTTCTGAATCAATGTATATGTGGACCTTTCCATCTTTCTTTGGCACTGGAACAATATTGGATAAGCACTGCTGGTATTTGGAGACCATGAGAAATCCCACATCATATTGCTTGATGACCTCATCCTTTACTTTCAGCATCCACTCGGATCAAAGTCGCCTCAACTTCTGCTTAACTGGCATGATATTAGGGTAGAGTGGCAGCTCATGCTCGACCAAATCAGTGTCCAAACTAGGCATGCCCTTGTATGACCATGTGAAGATGTCTTGATATGATCGAAGGAAATCGATCATGCTTTTTCTTTCCTCAGGAGATAGCAACGTTCCGATCTTGGTGATTTTAGGAATCTCCTCAGTCCCTAGGTTGACATCCTCTGTTTCTTCGATGATAGGGGTAGGACCATCCTCAAAGTCGGTAAACCACTCAAGGAGTTCATTGGGGAGCTCCTCAGCTGGGATTTATTCATCCATACTCGTGACTCCTACCTCTTCTTGTATTTCTACAGGAAATGGAGTGATTTCACATGGCACAAGATTTTGATTCAGGCATTACTTTTTCTAATTTTCTTGGGGATTTTAAAGGATAATATTTTTAGATTTTATTCTTTTTCTATGTTTTTGGGATTTTTATTTTCTTCAAAAATGAGCTCTTGGTAAAGCGAATCCCTATATATACACGGTATGGCCTGCTAAGGGCTCACCTCACTTTTTATAGGTTATTTTTTTTTTAGAAACGAGCGCCGAATTTTAGGCCACTCACCACTTCCAGAGTTTAGGGCATAGACGCCCAATTTTATACCTTTGGTGTTGCTCCTTTACCTACTTGGATGGAGGGGGTGGCTAATATCTTTCTTCGGAGTCAGCCTCCATCATGTTGATCATGGGTTCGTCTGAGATTCTGTCCTCAAAAGTCCGCAAGGTCCTGTGGTGGTTTACCATAGGGGGGATTGTGCAGGTATGATAAATTCTTCCTCAAACAGGGACAGGGCCACTAAGTCTATCTCCAGGTGGGGAGAGATAATTTGAGGATTGGTGGGGTGGACAGGGGTTGCAAGTTTGTGTGGGGTTAATTGTGTTGCCCCATTCTGATCAATCTTCACAATCCCAGCACTTACAAAGGTATTCCGGATGTGAGGCCTAGGACGGGTTTCTTTTTCTAAATTGATTCCTCGGGCTCTTGTTGTAGCAACGGTTCGGGCTTTCTCCTTGGCCTCTCTGACTTCTTCTTCGGTGGGCTTGTAATCTAACCCAAATCTTACTTGCTGGCCACCCGTGGCCCTAACTAGTTCCTTTTGGCTTTGTAACCGGGGTCCCAACCCTTTTCCTTTTTGATATCCCCATTTATGGAGCATGACTATAGCTGCCACCATTCCGCCTCTGATTTTCAAGATGATGGTTTTTGAGGGCTCCGGAACTACCACTGACACCTCATACTCAAAACTGTGGAGGTCCGTGTCTTTGGTTGTGTGTGGAATATTTAGTACTTTGGGTTTCTCAATATTGTGGGTGACTTTCTCCTTTCCATCATGCCCTTTACCTATGATGGTGATGACCTTCTGCCCAGACACAAATTTAAGTTTCTAGTGTGGTGTGGACGATATTGCTCCTACCTCATGTAACCAAGGGCGCCCCAACAGTAGATTGAAAGAGGACTTAATGTCCATCACTTGAAAAGGTATGGAGAAGGTCATTCGCCCAATTACTAGCTCAAGATCGACTTCTTCGATTATCTCTCTTCTGGTGTTATCAAACCCCCTGGCACTAGTTTTTTTCGGCTTTAGCATACAAGGATCCACCCCTATCTTGGTAGCTATTCTTAGAGGGCACACATTCAAAGCAGATCCATTGTCAATTAATACCAATGGGATTACCATATTGCTAGCTTCTACAATGATATTGAGGGATTTAGAGTGATTATTTCCCACCTTAAGTAAATCAGCATTTGAAAAAGAGATGGCATTGGGAGCCATCACCTGCCCGATTATCTGCCCGACTTCATATAGGCTTACTTGAAAAGACACATGTGCATTCTCTAATGCCCCCATCAAAGCTTGAAAATGAAGGGGGGATGCCATTAATAGATCCCAGACAGTGATGTTGGTCGGCATTCTCCTTAGCTAAGTCTCAAGTATGTGCTCTCGGCTCATCTTCTCAAATGAGTTCACCACAGTAGTGTCCTTCTTCCCCTCTGGTCAGGCTGGTGCGAGTACTAGTGCATCTGATTTCTTGGAGATCTTTCCTGACCTGGTGACGAAATCAACTGACCCCTTCTTACTGCTGTTGGCATTGATGTTTGTCTGTTCGTAACTGAGTGAGACTTGATGAGGATTGTAAGTTAGTCCCAGGATCTAGAATGGGGACAAAGTGGGTGCTGTGGATATCGGTGCTGAGGGATTGGAATGGGTGGGTAATTCTTCATTAACTTCAGTGAGGAATGGGCAGGTGGAAAAAATGGGCCAACTGAGGTTGGTGAGGTTTATGGACGACTGTATCGGGGGTGACGGGATAGGGATGGGCAATTGATAACTGATGGGCGCCGGAGGTGGATGGGGGACATAGTCTGCCAGTGGGAGTTGGTGGGGGTTGCCGTGTATGGTTGATAGGAGTTGATTTAGACATAATTGATGGGAGGTGGTGATGGGAAATAGACCCTAAGATCTAAGGGTTTTGCTTGTGGTGCGGGGCTTGGAAAGTAATCAACAAAATTCAAGGGTTCAATCACCCCAATACTTCTATCTTCTCGGTCTCCCTGTCGAGGTCCTATAACATCTCCCTAGGTGAGGATATAATCTGATGGGTCAAACTTCTCATTATCTTCTTCCAGTATGGTGATGGTTGGTCTTGGGCCTGCCCCTCCCGATGGGTGTGGGGGGAGCGACACCTAGTGTATGTTGGTATGCTGGTTGGTTTGGGGAAGCATTGGATGGATGATTTTATCGGCTTCTATTAAATCCTATATCGCGTATCTCAAAGGAAAATGGCGATCAGTCGGGTGGCCCGGCCCCTGATAGAAGTTGCAATGGGTGTTGGGGTCATAGTTCCTTGGGATGAGATTTGGTGGAGGTCGTGGTTGGAGTGCTGTGACCAATCATTTTTCTATTAATAGGGGCAACAAGATATTCAATGATTACCCTAAAGGTGTGAAGACTCGGTCAAAACTGGCCCTTCTCTGCTGTGGAGTCATTTGTGCCCCCTGCCCATTTTTTATTCTCTGTATCGGCTCGCTTCTAACTGGAGCTGGTTATGCGGCTTTGAATTAGAACAGGGTTATACTGGTGTTGGGTCATGGGCTCACAACATTCTACACATCTGCCCCTGCTCTACTATCATTTCTTTATTCAGAGAACCTCCTGACTCCGTTGGCCCCACCAAATACATTCTTGCTTAAATGCCCTTCTCTAATCGCGTCCTTACGACGATTGGCATTTCTTATCAAATTAGTAAAGTTGGACTGCTATTGGTAGACCAGGAAGCTTGAGATAACTAGAAAGGTATTTTTTGAAATCATCTCTATTTACTCGTCATCTAGTATTCTATTTCTTACCTAAGCTGCGAGCACTCTCCAATGCTCAAGGTAATCTCTGAAGGTCTCGTTAGGATTCAACTTCAATTGGGCTAGATCTAACTTTCGAGGTTCAATGTCTATGTTGTAGACATACTGTTCTTGAAACAAATGAGCCAGATCATCCCACGTTTTTATCATGGATGGTTCCAGGGATGTGAACCATCTCAAAGCTGGGCCCATCAGACTTTTCTGAAAGACTTTTATAAGCAGACATTCATCCCCTCCATACTGGCACATATCCCCATAATAGGACTTGAGATGTGCGATGGGATTGAATGTGCCATTATATTTATCAAAGACCAGCATTCTAAATTTTGAGGGCAAGGGGACTTCTGAGAAAAGGCATATATCTAAAAAGTTAGTGGTGTGGATCTCAGTTCCACCCATCTTCATTAATTACCTCTGAATCTTGTCCAGTTGTTCTTTCAGCTGCTCAGACTCTTTAGACGGCGGGGCTATTTTTTCAATGATGGGCTTTCATTCACTTTGTGCTGGGGGGTGGTGATTATGGGTCGAGGATTAATGCATGCAAATGCCCTTGTGTAAGCCCCACTATTCCTAATCTCATCTTCCTCGTATTGTGGGTCTACATATGGTGTAGTGAGGGTGAGATTTTCCTGTTGGTGTTGACTGGGCTGGATAGGTGCCTGGTAGGACCATTGGATGTGGGGGAGGTTCTGTGGAGTGATGGGATGAGGGGAATTTAGATTTTGGGTTAAGCCCTGATGGGGCCATTGTGTTTGAGGGAATGCTGGGAGATGGCTTTAGGATGCATGGGGATGGGTGAATTGGGGTTGATGAAAGATAGGGGCCTGGCTCCTGCCTTTTACTGGATGTGTGTGAGGGAGGTATTGATGAAATTGTGGAAGGTATGGGTGTGAGGGTCTCAGGTTTGGGCCTTGCTGGGCTTGGGTATAAGGTATGGAATTTGGAGGGGTTTGGGCCATAAGCCCTTAGGAAATTTGGCCCATTGGGCCTGGTTGGGTTTGGGCCATTAAGCCTTGATGGGTCTGGCCTATGGGGACCTGATGGGTATGGGCCATTGGGCCTTGGTAGGTCTGGCCTGTTGGGCCTTGATGGGTTTAGCCCGTTGGGCCTTGATAGGCCTGGTCCATTATGCCTTGATAGGTCTGGCCCGTTGGGCCTGGTGGATCTAGCTTGTTGAGCCTTGGTGGGTCTGGCTCATTGGGCCTTGGTGGGTTTGGCCCTGAATGGATGATGGGGGTTTGAGCCATTAGGCCTTGGTGGGTTTGAGGTAAAGAACCATGGAGACTTGGGAGTGTGTATGATGGGTTAGGAGATATGTGGTGAGGATGAGGGGGAATGTTTTGGGAGGCCTTCCACATTGTGTAGGCCCAGACCATCTCATCCATCATTGCCATTGGAGAGGGGGTGGATGGAGATGGTTTATTTGAGGAAATGTGGGTTGTGGGTGGGGTGAATGTGTGGAAAAAATCGGGCATGGCCCCGATAAAATTAGGCATGACTTGGATAAATGGGGAGATGTGCGGTGGGTTCGAGAAATTGGTTGTGGTATGGGTAAATGTGGCTGGATCGGGTATGTGTTGGGAAGATGAAAAGTGGGGCATGGTGGTAATGGTAGGGAATCGGGTCAGTTTTTGGGTGGATGTGAATGGAGGATGGGAGGGATTCAGAATGGACATGGAGGGGGAAATGGGCATGGTTTGAGAAAATGAGGGGGAGTGGGGTGTTGGATTTTGGATGTTTTGAGTGGTGGTGGATGGGAAAATGGGTGCACCGAAGGGCCCGGTGATGGTAAATGGGGGTTGGGTGAGGGGGATGGATGTGAACACTTCTTCCATGTGGGAATAAGTTGGGGAATGTGACGGGGATGAATCGGGATCGGCATATGTCGAATCCACTACCCATGACATGGCTTGGTGGCGGGTGGGGTACGGGTGTCTTGGATGGGACCCGTAAAGCTTTCTCCTTCTCCTCCTATGGGACGATGGAGGGTAAGGCGATGCCGTTGTGCCAACACCATAATGGTTTTTCCTTTTTCAATTTTTGGTTTATGTATTTTTTGAAAATTTTGTGAGTGAATTTTTATGATGATGAAGAGTTTTGGAGCCCTTGAATTCCCGTTTTGGGTGGTATTTGTACCCTAAATAAATCCCGCGACGAGACCCTGACGCGCTTCGGAAGAATCACCCCTTTGGTCTATTGAAGGCACGGGAATCAACGTAAATAACTCGATCCCCCGAGGCTAGTCGATAAGAAGTTATCCTCTTTTGACCGGCGGGGACATATTGGGTGTTGGATAGTGCAGGACCTAATCAGAGGTGCTAAACCACTAAGCAGGGAACTCAGGGATGTGAAAAAGGCCTCAGATTTCGAGTTGCCCTGCTCAATTTGGGCTTGGTGTGTGTATTACATGTGCCAGGCCAAATTTGGTCAATCTAAGCTTGGCGCGTGTATTACATGCGCCAAAGCAAATCTGGGATTTCCAAGCTTGGCGCGTGTAATATATGCGCCAATGTAAACCTAGGAAAAAGTGGCTTGGTGTGCATTTTACATGCGCCAGGCATAGACAGTGGGGTCAAATATTCTTGGCAACAGCCCAGCAAGCCCGAATTTAGTCTATTTTTTTGGTTTTTTGGGAAGTGTTGCTTCCGGGGACTAATTTCTTATTTGCAATAGGTCTCTCCTCATTGATCCTAGGGATACAAGGCCAATTCGAGACTACTAGCGCTCTCCCCCAAGGGTATTAGGCTTTGTGACTGGATAGGTTACCCAGCCCAACACGTCCACTGGTAGGATATGATTGCAGAAATTAGAAGCTCACGTAAGCCCGCCAAACGGTTAAGGCGTGTAAATGACAAAAAAGTAAATGAAATATAAAGACAATACACAAGTAGGCTCGCCGATCGGCTAAGGCACGTAAATGATAGAAAAGTAGGGATGAGAAAAAATCGACATAATCGTAGGGGTGAGTGAAAAACAAAGTAAAACAGCCAAATGTTAGTGAAAATAAAAACAAGGCCAAATTTCAAGGGGAAGCTCTACTAGCTAGTCCCTAGCAGAGTCGCCATCTGTGCAACTGCGGATTCGGTGATGATCCCATCGCGACGTAGCACACTCGCATAAAGAGATAGAGCCACCACCCAGAGCTTTTGGTGTCCCGGGAAACCTAAATAAATATTAAATACACCGAAGTGCCAAATATGACTCTGATTCACCGGTCTACGCCAAAGGCTCTTGGGTAGGGGCTTCGGCTATCGATCGGGAAGGTGTTAGGCACCCGACCAACCTGCTTAAAAGCAATCTCTACTTGTGGCCAAAATCAACTAGAAAAATGAGAAAGAAAAGAGCACTTCCTCTTCCCCTAAGGCACCTTGACCCTATTTGTGCCCCTCCGCTACTATCAAGATTTCAAAGGTGTAACGGCACAAATTCAAGGGTAGAGTAAAAGCTAAGAAGGTAGAGGAATAAAGGGGAGAGTCGGAGCTCTCGAGCCCTTGTAGCACGCGTGTGGATGTCCGCGTAGGTGCACTTGAAGGGCTTTCGATAGCTTGAATGGTTGGAGAATGGTTTTGACCTCTAAGGCTTGATAGCTAAGGGGTAGCGGAAGAAGGCTAGGGGGTGGTTCTCTCCTAACTCAAGGTTTTTTTAGGGAAGATAGGGGTTCTAAGGTGGTTTAGAATTCTGGAATTTGTATGGGTATTGGGTGCACCAAAGGGAGGAAAGGCTTCTTTCTCTTTTCTCTCTTCTTGGGATATTTTCAAGCCTTTGTAAAGGGGTGGGGTGCCTCTCTATTTATAGGAAAAGAGAGGGTTAGGAGGGTACTTAGAGGCTAATTAGGATTAGCAATTAGGTAATCCTAGTATCTAAGGTTTCCTCGGGTTTCAAGAGCTTGGAAATGTGGGAAATGGGTTTCAATGGTAGATGATACGGTGAGGTTTCAAATGACTAGAGGATTGCAAATAGGGTAATTGAGGGTGCAACAGTCCTAATGAAACCCATCCTAAATATTGAGATGGTCAACAAGTCAAACCCTAAAAGTGATTTTTGAGTAAAAACCCATGGTTACTGTAGCTAAGCATGGTGTATGTATTACATACACCAAGCATAGCTACAGTGCTATAAATGTCCTGAGCCCGAGGGGGGACCCACCTATACCTGGCATGTGTATTAGATGTGCCAAGCCATTTTTGAAAAAAAATGGCTTCAAAAATGGCTTGGCACTTGTAATACATGCGCCATGTATGCCCGACTTCTCTCGAAGTTTGTTGTCGGATTTACCGGTGTGCTGATTTTGTTGTGTGGTGAGAACAAATTAAAAATCAAAGTAAAATAAAAGATGGAAACAACACAACTGAAATAATCCTAAGCCTGCAAGATATAGGGCTATTGTAGCAAGTTTTGATAAGTAAGAGTTTATCCCACAGAGAAATTGATCAAGAACCCAAAATGGGCTATAATAGTAGGCCTCAAGAACTGACTACAGATCTGACAATCCTAAAGAAAGGGAGTTGGCTGTCACAACTACACTAAATTACTTACTAAAAAAAGAAAAAAAGAAATAGAGTGTAGTCTTATCCTAAGTAAGGGGTTATGAAGAAGGTAGTGATGGTGTGCTAAAATAAAGATAAAAGGATGAGAAGTAAGCAGCCTAGGTTAAAGTTCATTCAGTTATGTAACTCAGATTTAGGGCTCTCTCTGCAGCACATCCTTATTGAAGTGCTATCAATAACCTCAGCAAGGTAGAAGAATCAAACTTAACCCATGCCATTTGGGGTGCTCTTAAGGCTATAGTCTGTCCACTCAAATGGCCACAGCCTATCCAATAGAGTCTGTCAAATCCCATTGATTGAGTCAGAAAAGCTAACCTAATCCAAAGGAGTGGGTTGATCAAACCTAATCCAATGAATCAAATCAGGCCATGAATACCATTGCAGACACTATGTTTTCCAGTGCTACAAGCTCCCCAGATCTGCGTACAGATCTGGTTGGCATTCATAAGGGTATTAAACCTAGGAAGATCAGATGGCAATCAAAAGATGTAGAGGTTAAGTGAATGGGCAATTACCAAATACACAAATCCGATTGAGAAACTAATGGAACCAAAAGATCTATAGATTTAAATGGACTTTAAATCAATAATTTATTGCTAAAAAATGGCTTGCAATAAAATGTCCTCACAGCTGCAATCACTACAGAGAAGCCAGATCTAACATCTGATAGCGGTCAAGTGAAACAGACGGGAGCCTGTTCCTGCACAATCTCTCACCAGGCTACAAGCTTAAGTGCAGAGAAAAATAATCATCTCAAATCTGTGACCAAGATTTCCCTTGGGCTATAGTCTGTCCACTCTAATGGTCACAGGCTACCCACACAGGCTCTCTTACCCACAAATGATGAGATAGAACATGTAAACTGCTGCTGCCACCATGGCCCCAAGGCTACAAGCTCAGCTTCCATGGGACTTTCAATAAGCTCAAATCCTAAATGCACGCTATAGCCTGAACAAAACTATGAGCAAATAGGAAAATAACAGATTAAGTAAGCATTTAAACACAAATTTCATTGACCTGATGTTACCAATAATGAAATCTCTCAAGGCAGTAGCCTTCTGCACAACAACTCAACACAAAATCCCAATGTTTAAATGACCTATTACAAAACTTAAATAAAACTATACCTAAATGCTTACCAAAGATTTAGTCAGCAAGTGTTGGGCTAAGAGAGAAGAAAAAATGGAAAAAAGAGGTGATTAAACCCTAACCCTAACCTTAATCTGCTTGAGCTCTCAGCCGACAAAGATTGAAGGAAAGAGTGATTGATGGTTTCTAAGTTACAAGCACAACTTATATACTTAGTCCTAATGATGTGGCTGAGAGAAGAGTAAACCCTAATTTTTTAAGTAGATGTGGCACTGTTACAACCATTGGATGTCTTAGGATGCGAGCGTCAAAATTTGTGCCTCAGGATGTGTGCCTTAGACCTGGGGAAATCCCTAAAAGGTCTTTAAGTTAAGATTGAGAAGTTAAAAGCCCGAGCTTCGTGAGGCTAGCTTCTGTATATCACTTCTGTCGCGTAGCTACGGAGTGTTCGTGGGGTAGAGCATGGCTTTGAATGTTGCTGTCTTGCGCAGCAGGACTGTGGATGATTGTGCAGCTGCTTCAGCTTTGAATGCGCTTGCGCAAAAGGATGTTCAGTGTTTAGCTTGCTCGCGCAATAGAGCTTCAGACATTTCCTTTTGCGAGCACTCATGCAAATGCCCTTGCATCTTGCTCGGTTCAGGGTTGAGCTTGTAGGCACGCGTGAGCTGCGCGAGAGAACTTCTGGGTGTCTCTCTCCTCCAGAGCGATGCGAGAACTTCGTGAGGTCTTTGCTATTGTTCACACCAATTGGTCTCACGGGGTAGTGCGTGCGGCTGCATTACGGCTTGATCCTCGCGAGAACTATGCAAGTTGTATTTTTGGAGGCTTAGTGCGTGAGAGCTGTGTGAGTTTCTTCACATGTAGCTTGCAGCTGAACTGCACGACTGCTATGCGAGAGGACTTCTTTGTGATAACCCCTTCATTGAGCTGTGCGACTTCTTTGCGAGCTCTAATATGCTGCATGTCTTAGCTACGCGAGGGAGCTTTGCCAGTGAGTTAAACAGCGCGAGGCTACACCTCAGCTGTGCGAGATAGGTCCTTGACTCCTCTGTTGATATGCACATGCTTCTGTTGCAACTTCCTCCACTCTCACCTATTCTTGTTTCATCTACTAGACTTTCTTGGTCCATTGTGACATGCGAAATAGTCACCATGGTGTGTACCACTATGGTGTTCAATCATTTTCTGGTTCAGCTGTCATCTTTTGCTTGAATTCTCTCTCTTCTTGGTACCAAAAGCATAAACTTTGTGTTAAGCTGAACAATTTATTACTAATTATAAAACAAGCTAAAAAAGAGCTATTAGTCAACTTCAAGGTCCAGCAAAGGCTAGGTTAAGAGGTGAAAAGTGGTACATTTCAGTGAATAACACACCCTCAAACCTAATCTTTGCTAGTCCCTGAGCAAAGCAAAATTGAAATAGGTACTCTAAGAATGTAAATGTCACTTTCGTAGGGAGTGCGAATGTATTTAGCTAATGCATCAAGCCTTTTAAACCCCAAGGTGATCCCTAGTGGAGGAGTGAAGTCTCCTGAGGGTTTTCAGTGAAGGTACCCACAAACTTCTCAATGAAACAGTTAACAAAAGTTCACACAGTGGTTAATCAGTTTGAAATAAATACAGTTCATTTCACCCTTGCTCTGTCAAAATTAGAGGAGCTCCAAAGTAGTATATGCAAATAATTTAATACCTCAATCATGCATGCAGGCTCATCACATCCAATCAGCTGACACCAAGAAAACAATATGTGCAAAACAGTACTAAGCTCACAAGTACATGAAAAAATCAGGTTCAAACAATGCCTCAATGATTTCAATCTCAGACCCAATGCTTATCAGGGCTGTCTCTCATAAATGAATTTAAGGGTGTATCATTTCACAGAAGCTCAAGAGCAGTTACATACTCCAAATGGGTTTGCAAGCATGAGCATGGGCATTTGTTCTAATTTCTGACATCATAAAGTACTCTCACAATAGATTAGACATTCCTTCATCTTCACATGACAGTTCATTTGACTTTGGATTAATAAGGGCTTTTCATGGGTTGTAATGTGGCTTATAAGTGAGGGTTGTAAAGAATAAAAGGGGTAAAGAGGGATTCAAAATTGAGAAATCAACGCAGGCAGGAGATGATTCATGACTTCACCTTCTTCATTTCAGCACAACTCCGTCTTCTTTTGAAATTTCATAGCTAAAGTGGCCAACTTTTTCTTTTCTTTTCAACATTTACAATGGAATTTTTTTTTTCTTTTAACTTCTCTTTCTTTCCCCCCTTTTTATTTATTTATATATTTTTTATGATGGTTGCCACAAATCTACAACTGCTACACTATTATTTATAGATCTCCTTCTCTCTTCTTCTCTTTTCACCAAATGTTAAACTTTACTCTCCTATCTTCAACATCCTCTCCTTTACATTCTAAATTCTTAGAGTGAGGGTAGGGATGAATTAGGTTAAGAGGTTCAGGTTCAAGTACTTTAGTGTTTGTTGAAGAAAAATGAGGTTTAAGGCTCAAAAAGTGTATGCACAAGGGTAGTTTCACAGGTTTGATCTTTTAGGCTCAAACTATCCAAATGAAAGCCTTGATCCTTTCCTTAGTGTCATTATTACTTTCAAACAGCTTCAACTTGGGGTATCTAACTTCTAGTGAAAAGGGCTTGACCCAGTTAGTCCTTAGAACAGAACAAAATTGCCATACACACTCCAAAAAAAAATAAATTTGTAGGCTCAAAGCTCACTGGGTATGGTCTTCAATTGAACTCAAGGGGGTATGCTTTCACCTGTTTCTCTCTTTTCTGGTTCACTCATTACTGTTTATGAAAAAATTTCCTAATGTTCACTTCATAGAAGTATTGATTTTTAAATGATTTTAGTGTTTAAAAGGTCTGCACAGTTTTAAAATCTCCTCACTTTCAACATTGCTTAGGTGAAATTCATTCTATTTATTCCTCACTTAGTTAAAACTGTTGCACTTAGGTTAACTGAATCATTGACAATCCTTGCCACACCCCCAAACCTATGAGGAGCAGTGTCCTCATTGATTCAAAGATAAGAGGGCATGTGCTGCAGGGAACAAAGACACACACATAAATAAAGCACACATAGACAAAATTAACACTAAATAAGGGAAGTGAAAGCAAGAAACAAAGCCCACATAAACATCTAGCAGAAATGGAATTCAAGCAAAATAAAACATAACAAAAGTAATTTCATTAATGCAACAAAGTTTGTATAATGTATGTCAAAAGAACTATAGAAAAACAAAAAAAACTTGTTGCTGTGGGAAGAGGAACTGTAAGCCAGAAAAAAGTGGGGATAATAGGGACTATGAAGAAGGATGCTGAGCAGGTGGTGGATGGGGTAGAAGATGCAGATGGTTCTATCTTCTGTTTCTTCTTCTTTCTTTTCCTCATTGGCCAAAATCTTTTGTACTTCTTCATACTCGTCCCACATGAATTGTAGTGGGTTAGGTTCTTTTGGTAGTGGTGGGTCCTCCCAAACTGGGTCGAATTTTATCGATAGCACAATGGGTTTAGGGGCAAAAGAGAATTAATGCAATGGAGGTGAACTAGCTTGATATTTAAAATGCATGGGTGGTGGAATACGCATCGACACATTAAAATTTTCTCCTCCTTCCAAGGTTAATTGCTATAATGATATTATAGGAGGTTAGTTAGAAATAAATACGTTGGCTGGGAGAAATATAAAATGTCATGTGATTTATTATGGGGAATGATCCCACAGAGTACATGTTGGTCTATTATTATTAATGGGAGTTAAGGCAAAGAGATATGAAATGAAGAATTCGAAGAAACTGACCAGGGTTTAAAGGGCAAACCCATGCCTCGCATAGATACGCAAAAATGCTGCACAATGTATTTCGCGAAGCTAAGACCTGGCCTTGGTGTGTGTTATTCACTGAAAAGTACCACTTTCACCTCTTAACCTAGCCTTTGATGGGCCTTGAAGCTCACTAATAATCATGTGTTAAGTGTTTTTTGTAGTTAGCAATAATCTATGTAGCTTAATACAAAATCCCTGCTTTTTGGTCCAAAGAAGAGAGAGAATATAGGCAAAGATGACAGCGGAGCCAAAGCCTAATGGAACACCCTGGTAGTGCTCACCATGGTGACTCACATGCTAGCCATCATTGACCAACGTCTAGCAGATGGATGAAATTAACTGAGAATGGAGGAAACTACAACCGCAGCAAGTGCAATGCATCAGAGTATTAAAAGACAGATCTCACATAGTTGAGGAGCTTCCTCGTGAAGCTAAAGATGTAGTGGAAGATGCCCTCGTACAGATGGGGTGTGTAATCAAGAGGAGAGCTGTAAAGACATCACGAAGATCTCGCATTTCAAAATCCTCAGAATTTGTGATCGTGAACTTCTCGCGGAGATCAAGCCTTAAAGCAACCGCGCGTAGAACATAGCGATTCCATATGTATACTGAACAAAATATTACCTCGAGGAGAGCATAGCCCTGGGAGAGAGAGATGCCCAGAATTCTCCTCGCGCAGATCTCGCACACTTTGAAGCCTTACCAGTTACTACGCGAGCGCAGGAACATACCTGCACAAGTACTCAGTGAGAGAGAGCTTTCGAAGCTCCATTACGTGAGAAATTCAGGCGCACCAGATCATCTCCACGATAGCATCGCGACGCAAAGGAACTGTGCGATTAACTAAAGATTTACTGTGCGAGTGAGCACTTCCCACCAGCCAAAGGCTACTCCGTGAAGGCTCTGCAACTGTGCGAATGAATTAATGCATATGCCAGTCCTGCGAAGCACGGGCTCCCCACTTCTCATTTTTAATACAAGGACCTTTTAGGAAATTCCTAAGGCTAGGGCACACTTCTCGAGGCATGGATCTCGAGGCACACATCTCAAGGCATTCAAGGGTCATAACAGTGCCACGTCTACTAGAAAAATTAGGGTTAATCTCTTCAAAGCCAAGGCCTTATGGACAGAGTATATAAGCTATACTTAGAGTTTAGTTTTAATCATCAATCCTTCCTTCATCCTTTGTCGACTGAGAGCTCCAGTAGGCTAGGGCTAGGGTTAGGGTTTGATCATCTCTTTTTCTTATTTTTCTTCTCTCTTAGCCTAGCATTTGCTGGCTAATCCTCTTGTAAGTATCTAGGCTTAGTTTTATTTTAGTTTTGTAATAGGTTTTGTATACATTGGGATTTTTAATGAGTAGTTGTGTATAGGCTGCAGCCTGGAGGCAATTCATTGTAAGTTTTACTTTTATTAACGGATTACTGTTTTAATGACTAATTGAATCTAAAGATCTTATAGTTTCCTTAGATGTCTATAGGATCCATGTATTTGGGGCTAGCCCATTCAGTTTCCAGTAGATCTATTATTTACCATATGATTTTCCTTGTTTTGATAGCCCCATGGAAAACAATGCTGGATCTGTAGTGAGATCTGGGGAGCTCGGAGGACTATGAACCATGGTGGTTGCAGTAGTTTACATGTTCTTTCTCAGATCTATGTGGTATGGACAGACCAATGGGATACCCTATGACCATTTGAGTGGATAGAGTAAAGCCCTAAGGTGGTGTCCAACTACATGTTTGAGAAGGATTCTTCTCCCCTGCACATGAGCTTCTAGAGCCTTGTGAGGAGGTTTGTATAGGAACTGGCTCCCCTCTATTTTACCTAACCGATATCAGATGTTAAATCTAATTCCACTGTAGTAATTACAGCTTGAGGTTGAGTCATTGCAGGCCTTTTGTAGAAATGACCAGTTGAATCTAGAGCCTTATTCAACCTGATGCATGGTCCTTTTTATGAGCACAGTGAGCCGTTGGCCTTGGCAAAGTACTTAGGATTTTATGGGTTGGAATACCTATGGATGTCAGCCAGATTTGAGTGCAAATCTAGGGAGCTTGTAGCACTGGCATTACATAGTGCTGCAATAGTATGCTTGGCCTAATCTGGTCCAGTGGTTGGGGAATAATTAGTCCACTCCTCTGGATTAGATTAACAATTTCTGGCTTGATCAATGGGATTGGATAAACTCTATAGGATAGGCTATGGCCATTCAAGTAGATAGCCTATAGCCTTAAGAGCACCCAAAATGGCATGGGTTAAGTTGGATATTTCTACCTTATTGAGGCATTTGATAGCGTCTCAGCAAGGAACACTACAGAGATAGACTAAATTTGAGTTACATGACTGCTTTAACTCTGGTTTAACCTGCTTACTTCTCACAATTTTTTATATTTTATTTTGGCACACACCATCACCATCTTCTTCTTAACCCTTTCTTTAGGATAGGGCTATATTTTATTTCTTTTTTGTTAGGGTTAATTTAGTGTAGTCGTGACACCCAACTCCCTTTCTTTAGGATTGTCAGATCTGTAGCCAGATCTGGAGGCCTACTATTATAACCCATTTTTGGTTCTAGATTAATTTCTCTGTGGGTCAAATTCTTACTTATCAAAACTTACTTCAATGGATCCTGTATCTTGCAGGTCTAGGAATATTTTAGTTGTGTTGAATCCATTCTTTTATTTTACTTTGTTTTTAATTTGTTTTCACCACACAATAATCAGCACACTAGAGTAAAGAATTCGCAACAAGTTTTTGGCGCCGCTACTGGGGAGATTGATCTTTTTAGTAGACCTGAGTTGTACTATAATTTAGACTCCCAAATTCTTTATAATTGTGCCTAATCTAGAATAAAGTACTACTGATATTTTTTAGAATTTTGTAGAAATGGACAGCAAAAGAAGGGAAAAGCTAGACTTGCAATTGGAGTGAAGCTAGCTCTGTTTGCACTTCCTTTCCCCCAAATCTCAGTCCATTTATGTTTAATTGCTTGTTATTTGTTTAGTATAAATCTAGGTAGTTGTTAATTTTGGTTTGAAATTCTTTGGTGTGTGCTTGTGAGCATTTTCTGTACTTACTGTTGGTGTGAGTATATGCATGATAGAAGGTCCTTAAACCTTGAGTTACAACCTCTAACTATAGAGATTGAAAGGATCCTCAGACCTAGATACACCACACAGGGCCCTGCTATTGAAACTGAACTAGCTATCATGGCTGAGAGGCAGAGAACATTAAAGGAGTACAATGCACCTGGGGAGTACATCTCTCCCTTCTACATTCAATTCTCCTCTGTTGAAGGGAATTGTGAGTTAAATCCTCCACCATCAATATGCTGCCTTCTTTTCATGGGCTTAGTAAAGAAGATCCTTACAAGCATATCGGCCAATTTTTAGCACTTTGCACTACTTTCAATATTGCTGGCTTGGGACCTGAGGCCACTAAACTGAGGCTCTTTCCTTTTTCACTAAAGGACAAAGCTAGCACATGGCTATCAAAGCTTCCAGCCAACAACATACAGTCATAGAGTGACCTTCAAACCAAATTCCTAGCCACGTTCTTTCCCATTAACAAAACCAACCAGATGAGGACAAATATTTTGTCATTCACTCAGTCCTCAACTGAGGATTCTTATGAAGCTTGGGAAAGATTCCATGAGATGTTAAAACAATGCCCCCACCACCAAATTTTAATGTGGCAGCTTATCCAAGTATTTTATCAAGGAATTAATCCCAAGAGCAGGGATATGGTGGATGCTTCCTGTGGTGGTAGCTACCTCTACAAGACAGCTGAGGAAGCTTGCGAGCTGTTTGACACAATAGGGGAAAATTCCATGCAACAGGAGTCCCTGTCATGCAATGACAGCCAGACTCCAGCTAAGATGGTGAAAGAGGCCACCCCTAGAGGTAGAATATATGAAGTGAAGGTGCAAGGTGAGTTGGAGAGGAAGGTGGACAATTTATCCTTGAAATTTGACAAATTAATGAATGTGATGTAGCCCCGGATGGTTGCACAGGTGGAGGAGGCATGTCTGATATGCCAATCTCCCACACATTCTATTCATGATTGTCCATCTGCCAACCAATTTTCTGATTTTGTTATGGACCATGCTAATGCTGCTCAACCTTTTGGGTAGCAGCCTGCAGGGTATTCTTGGAGGAACCATCAAAACCTGAGGTGGAGACAAGATTCATATCCTCAACCCCAGCAGCAGCAAGTTGTAGCTCCTTATAGACCCCAGCACCAGTTTAATCAAGGTTACCCACCAAGGAAAATTTTCTTGTTACCTGCCCCACAGTCTAATCAGTTGGCCCTACCCCCACAATTGCCCAGATCCTCTTCATTTGAAGCACAGATGTTGGCTTCAATGTAAACTCTGGGGAGCCTGGTACAGACTGTTATTTCTCATGGACAAAGCATCAAAAAGATTGAGGACTGGTTAGGTCAAATTTGCAATGCGTTGAACAGAAGGGAGAAAGGAAAATTGCCTAATCAGCCCTTGACCAACCCTAAAGGGCAAGTATGTGATTGAAGAAGCAGCCTCTACCAATGAGGATGTTAATGCTCTCACTACCCTTAGGAGTGGGAGAGTAGTTGATAATCGTGTGGGCAAGGTAACTGAGGAGGTCACGGAAAATAAAAAGGAAAATGAAAGAATTATTAATGTTGAAGAGCCAATGATTGTACCCCTTGCTATGGATCAGTTAGGGTAAAATAATGGGGCTGATATTGAGCCCCAACATCAAACAATAAATGAAGATAAAAGAAAAAGATAAAAATATGACCATGATGTTGATAGTCATGCAGCAATGGCACTAGCAGTGCCACAGCTTCCATTTCCTCATGCACTAGCTAGCCCATCCCCTCTTGATAAAGAGAATGCTTAGATGGAGGAAATGCTAGAAACTTTCAAGCAGGTCAGGATTAATTTGCCCTTGCTTGATGCCATAAAATAAGTTTCTGCCTATGTTAAGTTTTTAAAGGGCCTCTGCACACAAAAGAGGAAAGCAAGGGTGCAGTTGTCTAAATGAGTTTTTACTGTTGAGCATGTTGAGTTAGTCCTATCCATTGCAACACCAGAAAAATTACAAGACTCAGGGATACCTACTATCCCCTGCATAATCGAAAACCACACCAATTGAAATGCCCTCTTGGAGTTAGGGGCCAGTGTGAACTTACTCCCTTATTCAGTGTATGAGGAGATAGGTTTGGGGGAGCTTAAACCTACCTCAGTTGTACTCCAACTGGCTGATAGGTCAGAGAGGAGACCTATGGGTGTGGTAGAGGATGTCTTGGTGGGGGTGGACAAATTTTGTTATCCAGCCGATTTTCTTGTTTTAGACATGGACCCTTGCAATAGCAAAATTCCAATTGTTGTTATCCTTGGCAGGCCATTCTTGGCTGCTGTAAATGCTTGCATACAATGCAGGTCAGGGGTGATGGAGGTTACCTTTGGGAGCATGAAGGCCCATTTGAATGTGTACCATGCTGCTACAGTGCCTCAAACTGACATTGAGGACTGCATGGCAGTGGATGTACTAGATGGCCTAGTAGAAGAGGATTTATCCAATCTGCTGGATTGGGATAATGTTGCTGATGACCTGGCATAAATTTGAAGTTTGTTTGAGAAGAAGGCCCAGTTTTTCATGGCAGAAGCCAGCACCAAAAGAAAGTCTTCTGTGGGCCTGCTGCAGCATTCCAATTAGAAACATACATTGCTGCCCCTTTCGTAAACCACTAAGGCACCTATGTTGCCTTCATTTGAAAGTTCCCCTGAGCTAGAGCTAAAACAACTCCTAGTCACATTAAAATATGCCTTCGTGGGGCAGGACAACAAGCTTTCCGTGATTATCTCCTCCTCTCTCACTAGTGAGCAGGAGGAGGAATTACTGAATATTCTCAAAAAGTACAAGAAACCAATTGGGTGGATAATAGCTGACCTTGGAGGCAGTGATGCCTCAATTTGCATGTACAAAATTCATTTGGATGTGGGTGCCAAGCCCTCAAGGGAGATGCATAGGAAATTAAATCCTCACATGCAGGAGGTGGTCCTCAAGGAAATAGTGAAACTGTTGGATGCAGGGGTGATTTACCCCATTTCGGATTCTGAATGGGTGTCACCTATCCAGGTGGTACCTAAAAAGTCAGGCATCACCGTTATCACTACGAATTTTGGGGAGTTGACGCCAGCCAAAGAGGGTTTGCATTGACTATCAAAAATTAAACTCCAAAACTAGAAAGGACCATTTCACCCTCCCTTTCATTGACCAAATTCTAGATAAGTTGGATGGGAAGGCATTTTACTGTTTCCTTGATGGATACTCAGGGTATAACCAGATCCATGTGGATCCTCAAGATCAGGAGAAAACTACTTTCACATGTCCCTTTGGCACCTTTTCCTACAAAAGGATGCCTTTCGGACTGTGCAATGCCCCAGCCACTTTTCAGAGGTGCATGTATGCAATTTTTTCTTATATGATTAACAAATTCCTGGAAATCTTCATGGATGATTTCTCAGTGAATGGGGACAACTTTAGCCAATGTCTGAGACACCTTGATATGATTTTACAAAAATGTGAGGAGACCAATTTGGTCCTAAGCTAGGAAAAGAGTCACTTTATGGTGACACAAGGGATTGTACTAGGCCATGTGGTCTCTCACAAAAGAATTGAGGTTGATAAGGCTAAAGTGGACCTGATTTCACATTTGCCCCCACCCAAGATTGTCAAGCAGATCAAATCATTTTTAGCACATGCTAGATTTTACAGGAGGTTCATCAAGGACTTCAGCAAGATTGCTAAACCACTGTGCCACCTGCTTTGTGAGGATGTGCCATTGATATTTTCTGCTGAGTGCCTTGAGGCCTTTGATGCCTTGAAAAAGTGCCTTACAATTGCCCTTATAATCCAGGCCCCAGATTACTCACTCCCCTTTGAGCTGATCTGTGATGCATCAGACTTAGTCATAGGTGCTGTCTTAGGACAGAGGAAAGAAAAGTTACCTGTAGTGATCTATTATGCTTGCAAAACACTAGCTGAAGCTCAGCTCAATTACACCACAACTAAGAAGGAGCTACTTGCAGGTAGTGTTTGCCGTGAATAAGTTCAGACCCTACTTGTTGGGGTCTAAGATTGTAGTTTTTACAGATCACTCACCCCTGAAATAACTATTGGCTAAAAAAGATGCAAAGCCTAGGTTGATCAGATGGATCCTCCTCTTGTAGGAGTTTGATCTTGAGATCGAAGACAAGAAGGGAGTTGAGAATGTGGTGGCTGATCACCTCTCTAGGATTATTTTGGAAGAATGTGCAGCAACACCTGCTAATGAGTTATTCCTTGATGAGTAGACTTTTGCTTTGCAGCCTAGTGTGCCCTGGTTTGCACATATTAATAATTTTCTTGCTGTTGGTAGGATCCCTCCACACTGGTCTAAGATGGAAAAAGACTTGTTCTTCTCTTAGGTTAGACATTTTATGTGGGAAGATCCATACCTTTACAAGCATTGTGTAGACCAGGTCATTAGGAGATGTGAGCCTGAAAGTGACTTCCACAACATTCTTTCAATGTGCCATAAGCAAGCCTTTGGAGGTCACTTTAGTGGCAGAAAGACTGCAGCAAAGGTGCTCCAATGTGGTTTGTATTGGCTTTCTTTATTCAGAGATGCATACTTACATTGCAAGGCCTGTGAGAGATGTCAAAGGATGGGAGGCATTTCCAAGAGGGACTCTATGCCATTGCAGCCCATCCTAGTTGTAGAACTTTTTAACCTCTGGGGCATTGATTTTATTGGCCCCTTTCCATCATCTATGGGATTTAATTTCATATTTGTGGTAGTGGACTATGTGTCAAAATGGGTGGAAGTCATTGCCACAAGGACCAATGACCACACACTTGTCCTTACATTCTTGAAGGATAATATTTTCTCAAGATTTGGCATCCCCAGGGCTATCACCAGTGATGGGGGGAGCCACTTTTGTAACAGACCTTTTGAGAACCTGCTCAAAAAGTATTCCGTTACACTCAAAATTGCAACTCCCTACCACCCACAGACCAGCGGGCAAATTGAAATTTCCAATAGGGAGATTAAGCATATTCTGGAGAAGACTGTGAGGATTGATAGGAAGGATTGGGCACAAAAGCTGAATGATGCTTTGTGGGCTTATAGGACTGCCTATAAGACCCCTATTTGGTATATCCCCATTTATGCTGGTGTATGGTAAGGCCTGCCACCTACCAGTGGAGTTAGAGCACAGAGCCAATTGGGCTATCAAAGTAATGAATGCAGACTCTAACTTCTGCTTGTCCTCACAGGAAGTTGCAAATGGTAGAACTTGATGAACTGAGGTTGTAAGCCTATGCAAATGCAAGAATGTACAAGAAGAGATCAAAGGCATTCTTTCACAAGAAGCTGTTAAGGAAGGACTTCAATGTTGGCACTATGGTTTGGCTTTTCAACTCCAGACTTAAATTTTTTTCAGGGAAGTTGAAATTCAAATGGGATGGACCTTACACTGTCATCAAAGCCTTCCCATCTGGTGCTGTGGAAATCCTAGATCCAATGTTAGGGTAGATCATGAAAGTAAATGGTCAGAGGCTTAAGATTTGTGTAGAACAACCAGTGGAGCTTTCTCAGAGTATTCACTTACATGAATCTCTCACTGCTCAGTGATCCACAACTTTGCATTATGTTTGCCATATCTGTTCAAAATAAAAAAATAAATATAATAAAAAAAATTATGTGTGTTTTTGTTTGATTAGGAACCTATCATTTAATGTTTTTATTATGGAGATTTGCTTGCTCGTTTTCATCTGTTTGTTTGTTCTATTTTGAGTACTTTTTCATTTCTGTCATTAGCATGGGAGATGTATGCTTATTACTGCTGTGTGATTTAAGTACTGGCACTGCAAATGTTTAGAGTTTTCTTTCATAGAGAACTTTTATCATTTTGAATTTTTGATATGCATGTGCTGGTATACGGGTTGATGCTGATGGCCACTGAATGGGTGCCTGACTCTGTACATGCACAGGCTAGGGCACAAATTGAGAACAGGGGGGGTTAAGTGTGGCTTTCTTGCAGGATTAAATGGCCTAATTTTCACAATCTTGAGCCATTTCAAAGCTGTCTCGCGAAGTCATGAGGGTGCGAAAAGCATAATTCAACATATTCTAGTGTGTGAGACCTTGAAACTCCAAATGGTTGTTCTCCGCGGAGATCACCAGTTAATTCGCGTGAGAAATACAAAACTGCTTCGCGCGCTTAGTCCCAACGTCAGCCCCACGAAGTATCTTCGCAAGGCACACAAAGCTTATGATTCTGTACTCACGTAGCTATGTTCTCTTTTTTTCGTCCTTCTCACGGATGTACATCTGTAGTGCGCGAGAATTCCACTTTGCGAGCACCCATGTACAGTTGTGTGAAGCGCAGGATTGGCCCTTTTAACCCTGATAAATTTCTTTGATTTACTATCTCTTTGCCTTAACTCTCAGTGCTAAAAATAGACCAACACTTACTTTGCGCTCCCATTCCCCATAATAAATTGTGTGATCTATCATATCCCATAATAATCACAATTCACTGCCAACTAACCTTCTTTAATTTCTTTTTGGCAATTGAGCTTGGAAGGAGGCGATATTTAATCTGCCGATTCATATTCCACCGTCCAAGTACTTTAAATACAAGGGTAGTTCATCTTCTTCATATTCAGTCTCCTCTAACCTTAGTAGTCCTTCCCTACTCATAACTATGGCGGATGACAAACCCACTGATTTGCCAAACAAATTCTATCCAATGTGGTTAGACCCACCACCGCCTAAAGAGCCGGACCCACTACAATTCCTCTGAGATGAGTACGAGGAGGTGCAAATCTTAGCCAAAGAGGAGAAGAAAAAGAATAAGAAAAAGAGGAAGAAGCAGAAGATCGAACCACTTGCATCTCCCCCTCCATCCTCTTCAATCCCCCCACCACCTGCTCACCATCCATCTCCCTGATCCCCATTCTTCCCCCTTCTCCTGGCTTGCAATTCCTCTTCCACATGCAGCAAGTTGAGGATATCCCTGAGCCAGGAGGAAGAACCATTTTGTTTTTGATAGGATGTTTTGTTGATGTGTGTTTAGAATGTTTTTAGGTTTATAATTTTTTGTGAATCTCTTTATAATCTTTTTGTTTTGTACTTATAATGAAATGTCTTTTCCTAATATTATCTTTTGTTCACTGTCTTGTTTCTGTGTGTTTGTTTATGTGTTGTTTGTTATGTGTTTTCCTTTCCTGCTGTTTCTTTTCTTTTAATATCTTTGTCTTGGGTCTACTGCACATCCATATCTAACTTTGAATCAGTGAGGACACTGCTCCTCATAGGTTTGGGGGTGTGGCAGGACCTGCTAGTGAAATAGTTAACCTAAGTGCAGCAAAAATCAAGTGAGTAATATAGAAATGGAGCCATGATCACTTAAGAATCATAAAAAAATGGGAAATTAAAAAAAAAATTCAGACCTTTAGGTATTACAAGCTTTTAAATTTTAGCATTTCCATGATGTGAACACTAGGAAAACTTACTTGTATTAGTACATAGTGAATCATTAAAGAGAGAAAAAGGTAAGGACATATCTAAGAGCTCAATGGAAGACCATAACTAGTGAGATTTGGGCCTACAAAATTTCTTTTTTTCTTTCTTTGAGGAGTGACTGAGGCAGTTTTTCTAGCTCTAAGGACTGGCTGAGTCAATGCCCTCACTAAAAGTTAGGCACCTCTAAGTTGAAACAACTGACAACACTCATGACACCTAGCAAAGGATCAAGGCATTCTCTTGCACAGTTTGAGCTCAAACTGACCCTAATCATTTGCTCTTATGCACACATCTTTTAAGCCTTAATTTCTAATTTTCTTCAAAAGACACCTGACTACTTGTACCTGAACCTATGGACCTGCTTCAAACCTACCCTCACTCTGAGAATTCAGAAGGTAAAGAAGAAGGAGCTGAAGATGGATAAGATAGGGTCAACATTGGGTGAATGGAGAAGAGAGACCAAAAGCTTAGCAGTGTAGCAGCTAAGGAGAGAGGTGGCAAGTCAGAAAAACAAAAAGAAAAATGCATCCAAAAGAAAAAAAAAAAAATTAAATAAAATAAAATAATAATAATAATAATGAAGAGGAATAAGAGAGGAGTCAAGAGGAAAAGTACATTGGAAAAATTGAAAACAAGAGGAGAAGCTGGTCACTTCAAGTCTGAAAATTTTTAAAGAAAATGAAAGATGCTGAACTAAAGAAGGTGAAGTCATGAATCACCTCCTTCACCTACTGATTTCTAAATTTTGAATTCCTTTTCAACCTTCTATTTTTTACAACCTATCCCATAAGCCACATTTCAACCCAGTCAAAAGACCCTGTGATCCAAAGTTGAATGAGCTGTCATGCAAAGACAAAGAGTTGTCCAATCTATAATGGAGATTAGCCAATGATGTCAGAACTTAGGTGCTTTGCCTATGCTCATGCTTATTGACCCATTTGGGGCCTGTAACTGCTCTTGAGCTTGAGAGAAAATGGAAACCCTCAAAGTTCCTTGTGAGAGTATGCCCTGGTGAGCATTGGATCTGATGTTGAATGTATTGGGCATGGCCTATAACCTAATTTTTAAAATTAATGATGAGCTAAGTACTGACCTACATGTGATGCTTTCTCGGCTGTGAGCTAATTTGAAATGATGTGCATCTATGTAGAAGCTGTGATGATTGAATGTCTATGCATTTTATATGTTCAAATTCCTCATATATTTGTTGAAGCAAAGGTAAACTGATGCTCTGTTTCTTGACAGCTGACTTGATAATTTTGTACTTCTGTTAACTGTTTTATTGAGAAGTTTGTGGGTATCTTCACTGAAAACCCTCAGGAGACTTCACTCCTCCACTAGGGATCACCTACGGGTTTAAAAGGCTTGGTACATATGCTAAATATATCTGTGCTCCCTACAAAAGTTACATTTAAATTCTTAGAGTAGTTGTTTTAAATTTTTCTTCACTCAGGGACTAGCAAAGATTAGGTTTGGGGGTGTGTTATTCACTGAAAAGTACCACTTTTCACCTCTTAACCTATCCTTTGATGGGCCTTGAAGCTCAGTAATAATCATGTGTTCAGTGTGTTTTATAGTTAGCAATAATCTGTGCAGCTTAATACAAAATCCCTACTTTTTGGTTCAAAGAAGAGAGAGAATAGAGGCAAAGATGACAACTCAGCCAAAGCCTAATGGAACACCTTTGTGGTACTCACCATAGTGACTCACTTGCTGGTCATCATTTATCAAAGTCTAGTAGATGGATGAAGTTAGCTGAGAATGGAGGAAACTGCAACAGCAGCAAATGCAATGCATCAGAGTATCGAAAGACAGATCTCTTAGAGTTGAGGAGTTTTCTCATGAAGCTAAGGATGTAGTGGAAGATGCCCTCACGCAGATGGGGCACACAGTCAAGAGGAGAGCTACAAAGACATCGCGAAGATCTCACAGTTTAAAATCCTCATAATTTGTGATCGCAAACTTCTTGCGGAGATCAAGCCTTAAAGCAGTCGTGCGCAGAACATAGTGAGTCCGTATGTATACTGAACAAAATGTTATCTTGCGGAGTTCTTGCGTAGCCCTGAGAGAGAGAGACACCCAGAATTCTCCTCGCATAGATCTTGCACACTCTGAAGCCTTACTAGTTACTACGCGAGCGCAGGAGCATACCTGCGCGAGTACTCAGCGAGAGAGAGCTTCTGAAGCTCTACTGTACGAGAAATCTAGGCTCTCCAGATCATCTCCGCGACAACATCACGACACAAAGGAACTGCGTGATTAACTAAAGATTTACTGTGCGAGTGAGTACTTCCCACCAGCCAAAGGCTTCTCCGTGAAGGCTCTACAACTGCGCGAATGAATTAATGCATATGCCAGCCCCATAAAGCACGGGCTCCCCACTTCTCAGTTTTAATACAAGGAGCTTTTGAGAATTTCTCAAGGCTATGGCACACTTCTCGAGGTGCGGATCTTGAGGCACACATCTTAAGGCATTCAAGGGTCGTAATAGTGCCACGTCTACTAGAAAAATTAGGGTTAATCACTTCAGAGCTAAGGCCTTATGGACAGAGTATATAAGCTATACTTAGAATTTAGTTTTAATCATCAATCCTTCCTACATCCTCTGTCGGCTGAGAGCTCCAGCAGGCTAGGGCTAGGGTTAGGGTTTAATCATCTCTTTTTCTTATTTTTCTTCTCTCTTAGCCCAACATTTGGTGGCTAATCTTCTTGTAAGCAGCTATGCTTAGTTTTATTTCAATTTTGTAAGAGGTTTTGTATACATTGGGATTTTTTATGAGCAGTTGTGTACAGGCAGCAACCTGGAGGTAGTTCATTGTAAGTTTTGCTTATATTAATGGATTGCTATTTTAATAACTAATTGAATCTAAAGATCTTATGGTATCCTTAAATGTCTATAGGATCCATGTATTTGGGGCTAGCCCATTCAGTTTCCAGTAGATCTATTATTTATCATCTGATTTCCCTTGGTTTGAGAGCCCCATGGAAAGCAATGCTAGATCTATAGTGAGATTTGGGGAGCTCGGAGGCCTATGGACCATGGTGGTTGTAGCAGTTTACATGTTCTTTCTCAGATCTCTGTGGTATGGGCAGACTAATGGGATACCCTGTGACCATTTGAGTAGACAGAGTATAGCCCTAAGGTGGTGTCCAACCACATGTTTGAGAAGGATTCTTCTCCCCTGCACATGAGCTTCTAGAGCCTTGTGAGGAGGTTTATATAGGAACTGGCTCCCCTTTATTTTACCTAACCAATATCAGATGTTAGATCTGATTCCTATGTAGTAATTGCAGCTTGAGGCTGAGTCATTGCAGGCCTTTTGTAGCAATGTCCAACTGAATCTAGAGCCTTATTCAACCTGTTATATGGTCCTTTTTATGGGCAAAGTGAGCTGTTGGCCTTGGCAAAGCACTTAGGATTTTATGGGTTGGAATACCTATGGATGTCAGCCAGATCTGTGTGCAGATTTGGGGAGCTTGTAGCACTGGCATTATATAGTGCTACAATAGTATTCTTGGTCGGATCTGGTCTAGTGGTTGGGGAAATGATCAGTCCACTCCTCTGGATTAGATTAGCAATTTCTGGCTTGATCAATGGAATTTGACAGACTCTATAGGATAGGCTGTGGCCATTCGAGTGGACAGCCTATAACCTTAAGAGAACCCCAAATGGCATGGGTTAAGTTTGATATTTCTACCTTGTTGAGGCCTTTGATAGCGTCTCAGTAAGAAATACTATAGAGACAGACTAAATCTGAGTTACATGACTGCTTTAACTCTTGTTTAACCTGCTTACTTCTCACCATTTTTTATATTTTATTTTGGCACACACCATCACCATCTTCTTCTTAACCCTTTCTTTAGGATAGGGCTACATTTTATTTCTCTTTTGTTAGGGTTAATTTAGTGTAGTCGTGACACCCAACTTCCTTTCTTTAGGATTGTCAGATCTGTAGCCAGATCTGGAGGCCTACTATTATAGCCTATTTTGGGTTCTAGATCAATTTCTCTATGGGACAAACTCTTACTTATGAAAATTTGCTCTAATGAACCCTATATCTTGCATGTCTAGGATTATTTTAGTTGTGCTGAATCCATTCTTTCATTTTACTTTGATTTTAATTTGTTTGCACCACACAATAATCATCACACTAGAGTAAAGAATCCGCAATAGTGTGCGAGTTGAATTTTTCCTTTTTGTGCAGTTACGCTATCTAACTTCGCGAGACTTCAAAATGTAGAGCATCAAGTGCCAAGATCGAGTCTCGTGGGGCTCGAACTATCATCAAAGCTCTGCGAGATTGAACCTTATGCCTGTTAACATCACAATAATCCATATTCAACCATTTTCTCAGTGTCGCACATTGGCCAGTGCCTCCATAATGTCATGCACCTATCCATTGTGCATCAGCATCAACCCTTTCATATATTCTCTATTTCACCATGATACATATGGGCCTATTATCAACTACTGTTCATCAAAATTACATAATTCCAAAGATAGTTTTTTTTATTTGGATCAAATTCATGCCAATTATCATGAGAGCACCACAACCATACATAACCAGATTTGTTCAGTAAATTCAGATGACAGATATGCACACATAATCAAAATGAAAATGGACAAAACAAAATCAAACCCACAAGAAAATCAACACCCTAAAAGCAGTAATTGAAAGTTCTCTAAGCATCGTAAAAAAAAAAAACAAAGCAGTTAACTCATATGGTACATTTGTTACAAAGCTGTGGATCACTGAACAGTGGGAGGTTCATGTAGGTGAATGGTTTGAGGGGGCTCCACTAAATTTTCTACATAAATTTTTAGCCTTTAAAACCCATGGATGGAGGAAAGGGGCCCATAAAATCAATGGCCCAGATGTAAAAAAGTTCTACCACAAGGATGGGCTGCAATGGCATAGAATTTTTCTTGGAAATGCCTCCCATCCTTTGATGTCTCTCACAAGCCTTGCATTGTATAAATACATCTCTGAACAAAGAAGGTCAATAAAAACCACATTGTAGCACTTTTGCTATAGTTTTATTGCCACTAAAATGACCTCCACAGGTTTATTCATGGCACATTTAAAGAATGTTGTGGAACTCACTTTCAAGCACACACCTCCTAACAACTTGATCTGCACAATGCTTAAATAGGTATGGGTCCTCTCACAGAAAATGTTTGACCTGAGAGAAAAATAGGTCTTTGTTCATCTTGGACCGGCGAGGGGGAATCCTATCAACAGCAAGAAAATTAATAATATGTGCAAACCAGGGAACAACTCATTAACAGGTACTGCTCCACATTCTTTCAAAATAATCCTAGAGAGGTGGTCAACCACCACATTCTCAACTCCCTTTTTATTCTTGATCTCAAGATCAAACTCCTGTAATAGAAAGATCCATTTGATCAACCTTGGCTTGGCATCCTTCTTAGCCAATAGGTATTTTAGGGTTGAGTGATCAGTGAAAACAACAATTTTAGACCCAAGCAAGTAGGGTCTAAACTTGTCCATAACAAACACAACAGCTAGCAGCTTTTTCTTAGTAGTGGTGTAGTTCAGCTGAGCTTTAGCTAGTGATTTGCTGGCATAATAGATCATGACAAGTAACTTATCTTTCCTCTATCCTAAGACAACACTTATGGCCAAGTCTGATGCATCACACATCAACTCAAAGGGGAGTGAGTAATTTGGGGCCTGGATTATAGGTAGTGGGAAGGCACTTTTTGAAGACCTCAAATGCCTCAAGGAACTCAGTAGAGAAGTCAAATGGCATATCCTGATAAAGCAGGTGGCACAATGGCTTTGAAATTTTGCTGAAGTCCTTAACGAACCTCCTATAGAATCTAGCATGTCCTAAAAAAGATCTAATTTGTTTGACAGTCTTGGGTGGGGGCAGGTGTGAAATCAAGTCTACTTTAACCTTGTCAACCTCTATTCCATTGTCAAAGACCACATGGCCTAATAGAATTCCTTAAGTTACCATAAAGTGACTCTTTTCCTAACTTAGGACCAAATTAGTCTCCTCACATCTTTGTAAAACCAGCTCAAGGTGACTCAAGCACTGTGTCACGAGGTCGCACTTCTCCAACCTCAGTCCCGTGCGATACTTAACGCATGCTGTGCTAAGTCAGCCTACTTCTGATACCAATAGTCGCGGGGCGTCCTTCGACGCATTACCAACCCGCGCGATGCTCCTCTATCGCATGCAACGAAGCCAACCCACCTACACATCAACTCTGATACCACCCGCCTAGAGGACGGGAACTCCCCCAACATGGTTACCTCTGTTTCACGGTCTACCACCTAGCTTATCATGCCCCTTACGACACGCTCGCTTACACCACTGTGCTAAACTTGGCCTGCTCAAGCTTCACCCTGTGCACTGCACTAGTACCGCGCTTCGCAACTGACTTAGCATGGAGCTCCCCATGCCGTCATGTTTTGCCCACATACCGAATGAAGCCCACAGCCTTGTGCCTCATCGTGCTATCGTGCTCAACAGAATCCCACGTAGCCCTCGTGCTAGCGTGCTCTATTGAGTCCCACACAGCGCTTGTATTCTCACGAGGTTGCCCAGCCATATGCACCGCGATGCATAGTCCGGAGCCATACATCAATCTCCCTTGGGTGCCAACGGCATCGCTACGTCAACGTCCTAGGCCCACCCTTTCAAGCCTAGGAGACACTTGCGCCCCCTCTGGCAACGCAAGGCCCCGTGTGGGTGGAAGGCAACTCTTCAGCTCCTCTCCCACATAGAAGGGTAAAACAGTCATTCGACCCGAATGGCAAGAGAACCTCAAACGTATTGGTTTGACATACCGCAACACCTCCTGCATCGCTAGAAACATTGGCTATGTCGCATCCTTGTCGCGACCGTGTCACTCTCGCATCCTACCCACATGCGCCAGTGTCGCGTCCCCGCAGTGCAACCACATCGCCAGGCCCACTTGGCCCCATGTCACGTGCCCTCCTGGCACCACATGTCGTGCCCCAAGCACCATGCTCCAAGCTCGAGTATTGGCCTCATCACATCCTCCACCACTCCATAAATGTCAACATCCTCATTGACACATGATCGCAATGAACTGACCCCGCCAACTCCTCCCAGCCTGTTAGCGTCTCATTTCTAGTTCTTTAATTCCGCACCTTTCCACTAGCTCCCCACTGTCACCCCAGTCGAGTCAACTTTGTTCTACTGTCAGAAGGCCCTCACCTGTTAACTAGCTGAGAGATGTCGCGTGCCCTCTTGACACCACATCACGTGTCACTTGCTGACACCAATTTGCTCATGGATGTCGCGTGCCCTCTTGACACCACATCTCGTGCCTCCGCACCAATTTGCTCAATAGCATCATCGCTTCTAGATCGAACTTGGCTCTGATACCAAAATGTCATGGGGTCGTACTTCCGCAACCTCAGTCTCGTGCGACACTTAATGCATGTTGCGCTAAGTCAGCCTACTTCTGATACCAACAGTCGTGGGGCGTCCTTCGACGCGTTACCAACCCATGCGGTGCTCCGCTACCGCATGCAATGAAGCCAACCCATCTATACATAAGCTCTGATACCACCCGCCTAGAGGACGGGAACTCCCCCAACGTGGTTACCTCTGTTTCACAGTCTACCACCCAGCTTATCGTGCCCCTTACGACACACTCGCTTGCACCACTGTGTTAAACTTGACCCGCTCAAGCTTCACCCTGTGCACTGCATTAGTACATCGCTTTGGAACTGACTTAGCATGCAGCTCCCCATGCCGTCATGTTTTTCCCACATACCGAACGAAGCCCACAGCCTTGTGCCTCATCGTGTTGTCGTGCTCAACGGAGTCCCACGCAGCCCTCGTGCTAGCGTGCTCTACTGAGTCCCACGCAGCGCTTGTATTCTCACCAGGTTGCCCAGCCGTATGCACCGTGACGCGTAGTCCGTAACCATACATCAGCCTCCCTTGGGTGCCACACGGCATCGCTGCGTCGACATCCTAGGCCCACCCTTTCAGGCCTAGGAGACACTTGCGCCCCCTCTGGCAACGCAAGGCCCCGTGTGGGTGGAAGGCAACTGTCCAGCTCCTCTCCCACATAGAAGGGTAAAATAGTCATTCGACCCGAATGGCAGGAGAACCTCAAACCTATTGGTTTGACATATCGCAATGCCTCCTGTTTCGCTAGCCCACCTTGGCTATGTCACGTCTGTGTCGCTCCCGCATCCTATCCACATGCGACCGTGTCGCGTCCCCGCAGCGCGACCACGTCGCCAGGCCCACTTGGCCCCATATTGTGTGCCCTCCTGGCACCACATGTCGTGCCCCAAGCGCCATGCTGCAAGCTCAAGTATTGGCCCCATCACAACTGGCTAAAGCTGTCCCCAAATACTAAGAAATCATCCATGAAGATTTCTAAGAATTTGTCAATCATATCAGAAAATATTACATACATGCACCTCTGAAATGTGGCTGGGGCATTACACAGTCCAAAAGGCATCCTTCTATAAGCAAAGGTTCCAAAGGGACATGTGAAAGTAGTTTTCTCCTGATCTTAAGGATCCACAGGGATTTGGTTATACCCTGCATATCCATCAAGAAAGCAGTAAAATGCCTTCCTAGCCAACTTATATAGGATTTGGTCAATGAAAGGGAGGGGGAAATGGTCTTTTCTGGTCTTGGAGTTGAGTTTTCTATAATCAATGTAAACTCTCCAATCAGTGGTCTCTCTGGCTGGCATCAACTCCCCAGAATCAGTAGTGATAACTGTTATGCCTGAATTTTTAGGTTCCACCTGGATAGGTGACACCCATTCTGAATCTGAAATGGGATAAATTACCCCGGCATCCAACAGTTTCACTATCTCGTTGAGGACCACCTCCTACATGTGAGGATTAAGTTTCCTCTGCATTTCCCTTGAGAGTTTTACACCCTCATCCAGGTGAATTATGTGCATGCAGACTAAGGCATCAATGCCTCCAAGATCAGCTATTGTCCACTCCATTGCCTTTTTATGCTTCTTGAGAACACTTAATAATGCCTCCTCTTGCTCACTAGTGAGAGAGGAGGAGATAATCACTGGAAGTTTGTTGTTTTGGCCCAAGAAGGCATATTTTAATGTGGTTGGAAGCTATTTCAGCTCTAGCTCAGGGGGACTTTCAATTGAAGGCAACAAAGGTGCCTTAGTGGTTTGAGGAAGGGGCAACAATGTATGTTTCCAGCTGGAATGCTGCACTAGGCCCACAGAAGACACTATTTTGATGTTGTCTTCTGTCATGAAAACTTGGGCCTCCTTCTCAATCATACTCCAAATATTTGCCAAGTCATCAGCAACCTTATCCCAATCCAACAGATTGGATAATTCTTCTTCCACTAGGTCATCTAGTACATCTATTGCACAGCAGTCCTCAATGTCCATCTGAGGATGCCAAGCAGCATGGTACACATTTAATTGGGCCTTCATGTTCCCAAAGGTCACCTCCATCAACCTTGACCTGCATTGTATGTAAGCATTTGCAGTGGCCAAGAATGGCCTTCCAAGGATGACAGGAATTGGGGCTTTACTTTTGCACGGGTCCATATCAAAAACAAGGAAATCAGCAGGATAGTAGAACTTGCCCACACCTACCAAAACATCCTCCACCACACCTGCAGGTCTCCTCTCAGACCTATTAGCCTATTGGAGCCAAACTGATGTGAATTTCAGCTCCCCCAAACCTATTTCCTCATATACAGAATATTAGAGCAAGTTCACACTGGCCCCTAAGTCCAAGAGGGCTTTACCAATGGTATGGTTTCTAATTATGCAGGGGTAGTAGGTACCCCAGGGTCTTATAGTTTCTTAGGTGTGGTAATGGATAGAACTGACTCAACATGCTCAACAACAAAAACCTTTTTGGACAACTGCACCCTTACTTTTCTCTTCTGTGTGCAGAGATCCTTCAGGAATTTAGCATAGGCAAGGACCTGTTTTATGGCATCAAGAAGCGACAAATTAATCTTGGCATGCTTGAAGGTATCCATCATCTCCTCCATTTGAGCATTACCCTTATCAAAAGGAGATGGGCCAGCTAATGCATGAGGAAATGGCAGCTGTGGGACTGCTGGTGCTATAGCTGCATGCCTAACCACATCATGGTCAATTTTTTGTTTTTTTCTTTTTTCTTCACTTATTGGTTGTTGTTGGAGCTCAACATCAGCCCCTTTATTTTTCCCTTGGTGATCCACAGCAGGGGATGACTTGTTTGGCTCTTCACCACTCTCATCTCTTTCAATTTCGCTTTCTATGGCCTCTTTAGTTGCCCTGCTCACTAAATTATCAGCCACTCTACCACTCCTCAGGGTAGTGATTGCATTAGCCTCCTCTCCTGCAGAGGATGCTTTTCCAATCACAAACTGCCCCGTGGGGTATGCTAATGGTTGACTAGGAAATTTGCCCTCTTCTCTCCTGTTCATAGCATTATAGATTTGACCCAGTTGGTCCTCTATTTTCTTAATGCTCTGCCCATGAGAGTTCACAGTTTGGACTAAGCTCCCCAAATTCTGCATGGATGTCAGCATTTGCTCTTCAAAAGAAGAGGATCTGGGCTATTGTGGGGGCAAGGTCAACTGGTTGGGCTATGGGGCAGGCAACTGATAATTCTGTCTAGGTGGGTATCCCTGGCTAATTTGGTGCTGAGGTTGGTATGGAGCTACAAACTGCTGCTGCTGGGGTTGAGGGTAATTATTTTGTCTCCACCTCAAATTTGGATGTTTTCTCCATGAGTACCCAGCAGGTTGCTGCCCAATTGCTTGGGCAGCATTGGCTTGCTCCATAATAAAATCAGATAATTGGTTGGCTGATGGACAATCTTGGAGTGAATGTGTGGGAGATTGGCATATCAGGCATGCCTCCTCCACTTGTGTAACCATTCTAGGCTGCATCACATTCATCAATTTTTCAAACTTCAAGCTCAAATTATCCACCTTCTTCTCCAACTCACTTTGCACCTTCACTTCATATATTTCACCTCTAGGGGTGGACTCTTTCACCAACTTAGCAGGGGTCTGACTGTCATTGCGAGACAATGACTCCTACTGCATGGAATTTTCTTCTATAATATCAAACAACTCCCAAGCCTCATCAGCTGTCTTGTGGAGGTAACTACCACCACATGAGACTTCCACCATATCCCAGCTCTTGGGATTAATTCCTTGGTAAAATAGTTGCATTAATTGCCAAATTAGAATTTAGTGGTGGGGGCATTTTTTAACATCTCCTGAAATCTCTCCCATGCTTCATAAAAATCCTCAGTTGAGGACTGAGTAAATGACAAAATACTTGTCCTCATCTGGCTGGTCTTGTTCATGGAAAAGAATTTAGCCAGGAATTGGCTTTGGAGGTCACTCAATGTTTGTATGATGTTGGCTGGGAGCTTAAAGAGCCATGTGCTGGCTTTGTCCTTTAAGGAAAAAGGAAAAAGCCTCAGTTTGGTGGTTTCAGGTCCCAAGCCAGTAATATTGAAGGTGGTGCAAAGTGCTAAAAATTGGTCAATGTGCTTGTAAGGATCTTCCTTACTAAGCCCATGAAAAGATGGCAGCATATTGATGGTGGAGGACTTGATTTCATAGTTTCCTTCCACTTAAGGAAATTGTATGCAGAAGGGAGAAGTGTAATCCCCTGGTGCATTGTACTCCTTCAAGGTTCTTTGCCTCTCAGCCATGTTAGTTGGCTCTGTTTCAATAGTAGGGCTTTGTGTGGTGTTTCTTGGTCTAAGGATCCTATCAACCTCAGGATTTAGAGGTTCCAACTCAGGGTTAAGGGACCTTCTCCCAAGCATACACCCATATACTCAGTTAGTAAGGAAAATGCTTACAGCACTCAAAGAATTTCTAAACTGAAATAACAACTAAACAAATTTACACTAAATTAATTACAGGGAATTCAACATTAAAGAACTAGGTTTCAGGGTAAAAGAAGTGCAAACAGAGCTAGCTAGACTCCAGCTATGGCTCTAGCTTTTCCCTTCTGCTGTTGTCCAATTATATAAGATTTCAAAAAGAATTCGTAGTACTTTTATTCTACTATGACACAACTACAAAGAATTTTCTAAACTATAATATAATACAACTTAGGTCTACTAAAAAGATCAATGTCCCCGACAGTGGCGCCAAAAACTTGTTGTTGGATTTATCGATGTGCTGATTTTGTTGTGTGGTGAGAACAAATTAAAAATCAAAGTAAAATAAAAGATGGAAATAGCACAATTGAAATAATCCTAAGCCTGTAAGATACAATGCTATTGTAGCAAGTTTTGATAAGTAAGAGTTTGTCCTAAAGAGAAATTGATATAGAACCCAAAATGGGCTATAATAGTAGGCCTCCAGATCTGGCTACAGATCTGACAATCCTAAAAAAAGGAAGTTAGGCCAAGGTAGAAGAATCCAACTTAACCCATGCCATTTAGGGCGCTCTTAAGGTTATAGTCTATTCACTCAAATGGTCACAGTCTATCCAATAGAGTTTGTCAAATCCCATTGATTGAGTCAGAAAAGCTAACCTAATCCAAAGGAGTGGGTTGATCAAACCTAATCCAATGAATCAAATCAGACCATGAATACCATTGCAGACACTAGGTTTGCCAGTGCTACAAGCTCCCCAGATCTGCATAAAGATCTGGCTGGCATTCATAGGGGTATTAAACCTAGGAAGATCAGATGTCAATCAAAATATCTAAAGGTTAAGTGAATCGACAATTCGCAAATACACAAATCCGATCGAGAAACTAATGGAACGAAAAGATCTATAGATTTAAATGGACTTTAAATAAATAATTTATTGCTCAAAAATGGCTTGCAATAAAATATCCTCATAGCTGCAATCATTATAGAGAAGCCAGATCTAACATCTGATAGTGGTTAAGTGTAATAGAGGGGAGCCTGTTCCTGCACAATCTCTCACCAGGCTACAAGCTCAAGTACAGAGAAAAAGAATCCATCTCAGATTTGTGAACAAGATTGCCCTAGGGCTACAGTCTGTCCACTCTAATAGTAACAGGCAATCCACAGAGGCTCCCTTACCCACAAATAATGAGATAGAACATATAAACTGCTACTGCCACCATGGTCCCAAGGCTACAAGCTCAAGCTTCCATGGGCCTTTCAGTAAGCTCAAATCCTAAATGCATGCTATAGCCTGAACAAAACTACAGGCAAATAGGAAAATAACAGATTAAGTAAGCATTCAAACACAAATTCCATTGATCTGATGTTACCAACAATGAAATCTCTCAAGGCAGCAGCCTTGTGCACAACAGCTCAACACAAAATCCCAATGTTTAAATGACCTATTACAAAACTTAAATAAAACTACCCTAAATGCTTACCAAAGATTTAGCTAGCAAGTGCTAGGCTAAGAGAAAAGAAAAAATAAAAAAAAGAGGTGATCAAACCCTAACCCTAACCCTAATCTACTTGAGCTCTCAGCCGACAGAGGTTGAAAGAAAGAGTGATTGATGTTTTAAAGTTACAAGCATAGCTTATATACTTAGTCCCAATGTTGTGGCTGAGAGAAGAGTAAACCCTAATTTTTTAAGTAGATGTGGCACTGTTATAACCCTTGGATGTCTTGGGATGCATGCATCAGATTTTGTGCCTCAGAATGTGTGCTAACCTGGGGAAATCCCTAAAAGGTCCTTAAGTTAAGATTGAGAAGCGAAAAGTCCGAGCTTCGCGAGGCTAGCATTTGTATATCACTTTTGTCGTGTAGCTACAGAGTGTTAGTAGGGTAGAGCTTGGCTTTGAATATTGCTGTCTTGCGCAGTAGGATTGCGAATGATCACACAACTGCTTCAGCTTTGAATGCGCTCGCACAAAAGGATGTTTAGTATTTAGCTTGCTCGCGTAGTAGAGCTTCAGACGTTCCCTTTGATGAGGTACTCGCGCAGATCCCCTTGCATCTCGCTCGATTTAGGGTTGAGCTTCTAGGTGCGCGAGAGCTATGCGAGAGAACTTCTGGGTGTCTCTCTCCTCCAGAGCCACGTGAGAACTTCGCGAGGTCTTCACTATTGTTTACACCAATTGGTCTCGCGGGGTAGTACGCTCGGCTGAATTATGACTTGATCCTCGTGAGAACTTCACGAGTTGTAACTTTGGAGGCTTAGTGCACGAGAGCTGCATGAGTTTCTTCACATGTAGCTTACAGCTGAACTGCACGACTGTTGCCCGAGAGGACTTCTTTGTGATAACCCCTTCATTGAGCTGCGCGACTTCTTTTCAAGCTCTAATATGCTGCATGTTTTAGCTGCATGAGGGAGCTTTGCCAGTGAATTAAACAGCGCGAGGTTGCACCTCAGCTGTGCGAGATAGGTCCTTGGCTCCTCTGCTACTATGCACATGCTTCTGTTGCAGCTTTCTCCACTCTCACCTATTCTTTTTTCAGCTCTTGGACTTTCTTGGTCCATTGTGACATGAAAAATAGTCACCATGGTGTGTACCACCATGGTATTCCATCACTTTCTGGTTCAACTATCATCTTTTGCTTGAATTCTCTCTCTTCTTGGCACCAAAAGCATAGACTTTGTGTTAAGCTATATAATTTATTACTAACTATAAAAAAAGCTAAAAAGGAGTTATTGGTCAGCTTCAAGGTCTAGCAAAGGCTAGGTTAAGAGGTGAAAAGTGATACTTTTCAGTGAATAACAAAGTTCTCGCAAGGCTCTAAATCTATCGAAGGCTGGAGCTTGAAACTTCGGGTGGCCATATCTTTTGATGTACAACTCGGATTGAGGTGATTCTTGGCTTGTTGGAAAGATGAGAACCTATACTTTTCGATGGTATAAGATTTAGTCTTAGTAGAGGTCCCAGCCAGCCCTTGTAAATCTCTCTCTGACCATTACCCGGGAGGGTTAACTAAGGATTCGGAGAGGTATCTAAAGGTCAAGGTAATTCCTAAGGGTTTTGGTAAGTTCTTAAGGGTGTAGGAGATGCCATCGGAAGCTCGGGGCTCCTCTTGAAGTATGCTTTGATTGAGCCTTGGGCCAAATTTGGGTGTCTACATCCAAAGTGCCCGTTCAGGTTTTCACTTCGTCCATGGGTTTTGCTTTTTTACCCCATGTGCATTTTCAGGTTTTCACTTGGTTTGCATAAGCTCACTCTTTTTACTCGTGGTGCCCTTGCGGATTTTCACCACGTCCTTTTTGCTTTGAACTCATAATTTCCTTCTTTTTTTTCTTTTTCTATTTCTCTATGGACGCGGATTCCGTCATAGCATGCTAGGAAAAATTCCTTTTATCTTCTTTCAACTTGGTTTGTGCTGACTCAACAAATATAGTGACTGCTTGCAGACCTTAAAGAGGGCTTTCTTCAGGGATGAATCATGGCCATGGGTTGAGAGGTTAGGAATTTTGAGAGAATTCTAGGGTTTAAAAGGGGCCTCTTGATTGGGCTCCTGCTGTTGTGATAGACTTCTTCCTTGGGGGATCCCATGATTTTTTTTTCTACTTTTTCTTCTTTTTCACATCTTTTCAAACATCCTCTTTTTTTGGGGATTTTGCTTTTCTTATTTTTTTGGATTTTAATGATAGCTCCTTTGCTTCTTTGGAGTTTCTCTCTCTTTTTTTTTCTCCTTTTTTTTGGTATATATACACATTTTTTTTCTTTTCCTGAGACGGGTCTATGAAAGAAAGGTTATTGGCTCAAATTGGATAGCCAAGGGTGTTAGCATTCAGGGAGGATTTTTGGCTACTTGGTTTTGGAATGATGGGCTTTTTTATGGGGTCCTTAAGCAGTCACATATCCATTTTTATCAATACTCATGTTGCCGCGGGAGACTAGGAGTAGAATCATCATACGTATTTAGCGTTGATTGGCTAAGGAAAATGTTCCCCATCATTGTAGTGAGACAGAGTGCATATGTAGGTAGTACTTCTTTGATGACATAGGGACTTTCCTAGTTGAGCTTGAATTTCCCTTGAGGAACCGTGTGAAGAGAAGGAAATTTTTTTTTGAGTACCGTGTCACCTACTTTTAAAGCTCGAATGTGTACACGCTTGTTGTAAGCACATATAATTCTTCCTTAATAGACTTGGGTGTGACACAAAGCTTAAAGCCTCTTTTCATCAATCAAATTCAGCTATTTGAAATGGGATCTCTCTCTCTCTCGACTTCTGACAGATCGGACTCAATGAGGATACGGAGTGAGGGTACTTTGACCTCTACTAGAAGCACGGCCTCGGTTCTATACACAAGAGAATATGGTGTTGCCCCTGTAGCGGTACGGATCGACATTTGATAGGTTATTCTTGCTATATTTGTACTAAGCCTTAACCTATTGCAAGCGCACAATGAAAATTACAGCACTAGTATAGGGTCGTTCCCATGAGGAAGGTCAAAATTTCGTATGTTTTGAAACCTTGTACCTGTCTTTTAAGAGTCTAATCTACTAGAGAAATATGAATAAAAGAATGAGTTGTTTAAACTAATTGCAAAAAATAAAACTAAATCCTCCTCCTTCCAGATTGTGGTCATCAATCACAATCTTTCAATTCTCAGATGTTTTCAAAATAAAGTACTGTTACACCATATCTCAGTCCTCTAGAATTTGAGCATCAATCAAAAAATATAATTCCTTAACACAGATTTATACTAATCAACAATTTTCCCGGGAGTCAATCAAACTCAAGAAAATTGAAGATGGAAAAGTAAAATTGTTACACTAATCTGCAAACTCTTAATTTTAGGCGTCGATTAAAATCAAGAATTCATAGATGTTTACAAAGCAGTAAAAGTACATAAAAATAATCTAAACTAGAAAGCAAATAAATGATCTTTCATCCCTTAGTCACATGCGTCAATTGCTTCTGAGAAATTACAGATACTTTACTTTAATCTTCCAGCTCCCAATTGCAGTCGTCAATTGCTCTCGAGAAACCTTGGATCTCTAAACTACTCTAAACTATGGTGTTTGAAAGAAAACCCAACCTCAGTCGTCAATTGATGTTGAGAGTTCCTTCGATAATTTTATTCCTATGTCGAGCCCTCTTATTTATAGATCATAAGGGGTCAGTTTAAATTATTCAAATTCTAACTAAAGAAAACTACTAAAATAAAAAATTTCTAATTTAACTCTAATTTCTAATCTTAATCTTCCTTCTTTTGGATAGAAGATGCACACAGGAATTTTCTCCTTTATTTCAGCGGCAGAGATCTTCATGGTTCTTTCGCCAATCTTCTCAGATCCGTAAGTTGCCAAACTTCTAATTCAAGAGATCTTCTAATTATTTGCAAGGTGGTGTAGTCTTCACGTGATCAGCAGCATGAGTTTTATTTCTCCCAATCGTAACTACGATTATATCTCTTTCTGTACTATTCTCTCTCTTTTCGAACGTTCGTGTCTTTGCTTTAATTCCTCCAGTCGTAAGCTCTTTTAATAGGTTCATAAATTATGATTCCTTTTTCTACTATTTTCGTTCGTTCGAGATTTACGTTCAACCGTAAACTCTCTCTTTCTTGGCTTACGAAGTGGTTCTTCATACGATTGGCTCATTTATGTGCACGATCGTAGTTCTTGTTGCTTTTTGAGTTCATTTTGGTAAAGATTAATACTTCAGCTCTATTCTGTTGTTTGTTCTGAATATTTGCACATAGCATCTCATTAGTAGAAAATTGGGGTCTAGCATTACTAAGTTTAGGTGCAAAAGTGGCATATTCTGTGACTGATCACACCCCCAAACTTAAGCTTTGCTAGTCCCTAGCAAACAAGGAAAGAAAAACTAATCTAAAAATTGAAATGCCACTTTCGTAGGGAGCACGATTGCATTTAACAGATGCAACAAGCCTTTAAACCCCTAGGTGATCCCTAGTGAGGGAGTTGTAGTCTCTTGAAGGTTTTCAGTGAAGTTACCTATAAACTTCAAATATTTTTGGGTTTTTCAAAAATTTTCTTAAAAGAAAAGGAAAATTTTTTAAATTTATAAACTAAATCTTATACACTAAATAGTGAATAGCTAATCATTATATGATTGTTATAGTTTCCAAAAACGTGATTCCAACATCCTTTGCATTCCATCCTAGAAGTTATCATTGATCAAAACTCAACAATTTCAATTCATATTAAGCGTGGAGTGTGTGCATATCAGTGAAAGGTTTATTCATCATAGATTTCTCTAAACTGCAGATTTAGAAAACTTTTTCATCCAAACTCTCACTGTTGGCATACTCTCAAAAAGAATATTAAAATTTTTGGGTTCTCTCAATATGATATATACGATGAATAGGTCCAAGGATAATTAACAAAAAGATAAATCTCATGGAATGGATAATCAATTCTATTCATATGCCTTCTTGCTTCTCCGTAGAATTATTATATACATCTCTACTAGACTCATTCTAGGCTCATGTTGTTGTAAATCATGAATCAAGAAGGTATTTATTCGGCTTGTAATGAGGCTTTGGGATAAAAGGTTTCCAAAGAAGGGTAGAAAGGATTAAAAAATTATGAGAACTTAGCTCATCTTTCTTCTATCTTCTTCTTTTCTTTCTATACTTCAGTAAGTATCCAAAAAGTTGGATAGCTTCTTCCCATTTACTTGTATATATTTTTTCTTTTGGTAAATCCCATTTTCTTCTTTTTCAGATATCCTCTTGAATTTTCTTCTGTTTGGAAGCTTCTTGCTTCTCCTTTTGTAGAATCGTATTTTACGATTTCTCTTGATTTCCCATATTTTTCTTCAACTCATTTCTTTCTCAGGCGTACCCTTTGTTGCATATCCCTTATCTATTATTCTTTTACTCCTTTCACTCCCTCTTCTCCCTTTCTAAATTCTCAAAAAATAGTAAGGGTAAAAGATTTAAAGCTTTAGGTAGTACATATGGTTAACAGTTTATAAGATTTTGGTACAAAGAAATTCAGTTTAGGCTTCTAATATGGGTTCAAGGGGTAATTAAATTTTTGGGATTTTGGCTCAAACGAATAAAAAGATGGCATTCTATTATTTTTATGATTCACTAGCAAGAATGTCATGTTGTTTTGATGTATCTAATAAACAGTTTTAGAAAAACAAGTTATCGTAATCATAGAATATTTGATTACATCTTCAGCAATATGAGGTTTCAGTTCAACATAGTCAAGAAGTTCAAAGAAAATTTTTAGTTCAAATAGAAGCAATCTCTCTCAAAATAAAAGAGGAAATATGTCCCAAAAGCTCACTGGTTATAAAATTTCGAAACCATAATCTAAATATTGCAGTTTAAATCAAAGTATATGTAACAACCCGAATTTTTCGAACACTGATACCCAACTATGCGTGTGTTTTTGGTATGGTATACGATAACCGCCGCAAAAATTAGAGATACTTCATCTTGTTAATGTACACCTTCATAAGGATGGTACATATATTTACAAGCTCTGTGAGAGCACCACCGGTTAGAAGCTTGGTATGCAGTCAAATGGTCCAGGGATCAAAACTTGTTAAGACCTTATATTTTTGAAACTTTGAATGACAGCCAGTACACCATTTTTGGTATGCCGGTTCACACTGAATCAGACCCCCATAAGTTATAAGAAAACCCATTACGCAGAAATCACTTCATGAATTTCAGTTGAGAAGGATTTCTTTTTAAAGCTTTTAATAAGGAGGTCGTACACAGTCTTCAACGCGCCAACCAGAAACAGAATTAGGGCCCCTAAATATAAAACTACTCATGCATTAACCATGTGTGATTTTCATTGAGAGGAAGAGAGGGCCAAATGAGAGAAGAGAAACCATCTCCTTCCTCAATTCCTTGCGAAGCCTCGGCCATTTGATTTCTTTTCCGAAGCATCCCTTCCATCTTGGAAGATCTCTGCTATTTCGACCATTGCAACACCGTTGCAATCAAAGATCGCAATATCGAATGGGCACGAAGCTATGCGCCAAATTTCTTCACGATCTCGATCATTGCAAATCTCGCGTGCACGATCCAAGAAGGTAATCATTGTAACGTGATCGTGTGAATCTTGATTTCTGAGATTTTGATTCTGATTTATGAGTATTTGGATTTTCATGCAAGGAATCCGAGGATATGGTCGCACGCGACAATAAACGCCGATATCCGTCGATCCCGATCATAGTGGATCTTGCATGCACAAATTTAGAAGGTAAAATTTGTGGTTTAATCATATAAAAATGTTTAAGCTTTGATTTAAAGCATTTTGGGAATGGCTTTATTGAATTTTGGGAATTTTTAAAGTTGGGAAGAAGAACGAATTCTAAAACTGTCAAACTCGCCCGAGCGAGTGGAATGTCGCCCGGGCAAGATGCGTTCAGAATTGAAAGTGAAACTAGCCCGGGCGAGTTTCCAAGCAAAAATTTTTGAGGGTTTCTTAGATCTCGATGTGCACGGCACCAAACCAGCTCAGACTAGGTGCAAAGTGTAGCCCTGGAGGAATTGAAGTATTTGGAACAATGGCAAGGTGCTTGGAGTAGAAACCAGTGAGGGAGAGGAAGAAGAAAGAAATGGGAAATTGGCAGACAAGTGACAAAGCATGCACACAGAAGCTGTCGAATGGCAAAAAATGAGTTGTCGATAGGTTTAGAGTACCTAAATCGTGCTTCGACAGGATTGGGGAAAAGATGTTGATAGGTTGCCTTAGCTTGTCGAGCAGATAACTTGTGAGCTTGTGGTGTTCAGAGTTGGCTGAACCTCTCGAAAGGTGTATAGGCTTCAGATTTTTACAAGTCGAGAGGTACAGGCATTCTCTCTGTAGGTTTTAAAAACTCAACATTTAATCCTCTTGATAGGTTTTAAAACCTCTCGAGGCACAATCTACACCTTCAAAACCTCTCAATAGGTTCAATCAACATCGACAAGTTCAAAAGATCCTGTCGAAACTCATATTTACAGCTTCAGAACCTATTAAAAATTGACTCAAACCTCTCGACAGATCCCAGATCTTGTCGAAATGCATAGGAGGAACCTCCAGAACCTGTCAAACATCAATTGAAACCTCTTGATAGGTTTGTTTTGCATTCTTAACCAATTTCTCAGCAATTCCCTTTTCCCCATTCATGTAAATTTGTCACTTCTATCTTGTTCCCTCTTGGATTCCCCACGGATTGAGAGCGTTTTTTACTCAAACAAGTATGATTCCTTATTCCAACTAAAGAACTAAATAAACATGGCAACATATATACAATGCCAAAATAGTAATGAAAATAGAAACAGTAATAAAAACTGACATAAGTGGCATATCATACATTGTTGAAAATTAGTCATGTTGTGGAGGTTCTTGAAGGTGAATGGTCAGCACAGGCTCTACTATATTTTCAACAAAGAGCCTGAGCCTTTTACTATTAACTTTCATGATCCTACCATCTTTTGAATCCTTGATTTCAACAGCTCCAGATGGGGATACATGCTCTACCATGTAAGGTCCCTCCCATCTAGATCTCAAATTATCCGGGAAATTTTTTAATTTAGAGTTGAATAACCATACCTTGCTGCCAGCTGTGAACTCTTTCCTCAGCAAATGCTTGTCATATAAAGCCTTGGTTTTCTCCTTGTAGATCCTTTCATTGGAGTAGGCCTCTAATCTTAGCTCGACCGGCTCTAACAGCTAGAGTTTCCTGTGCATGCCAGCAGAAGTTAGATCAATGTTCAATGCTTTACCAACCCAATAAGCCTTGTGCTCAAGCTCTACTGGTAAATGACATGCCTTGCCATATACCAGCCTGAAGGGAGAGATACCTATTGGGGTCTTATAGGTAGTCCTATAAGCCTAGAGAGCATCAAGTAACTTCAGGAACCAGTCCTTCTTATCAACTCTCACAGTTTTCTCCAAAATGTGTTTGATCTCTCGATTAGAAATTTCCACCTACCCACTGGTTTGTGGGGTGGCAACTCTGTGTGTCACAGAGTTCTTTCTAAGCAAGGTTTCAAACAGTCTATTGCAGAAATGGCTCCCCCTTCACTAATGATAGCTCTGGGAGTTCCAAACCTGGAGAAAATATTATCCTTCAAAAAGTTGAGGATAACTTTGTGATCATTGGTTCTTGTGGCTATGGCCTCAACCCATTTGGACACATAGTCCACAGCCATAAGAATATAATTATATCCATAGGAAGGAGGGAAAGGACCCATAAAGTCAATCCCCCAAATGTCAAAGAGTTCAATCACAAGTATGGGCTGCAAAGGCATGGAGTTTCTTTTGGAGATGCTTCCCATCTTTTGGCATCTTTCACAAGCTTTACAATGCTGCCATGCATCCTTGAAGAGAGTGGGCCAATAAAATCCACTTTAGAGCACCTTGGCAGTAGTCTTGTTCCCACTGAAGTGGCCTCCACAAGCCTGTTCATGGCACATAGTTACTATGCTGTGAAATTCCTCATTAGGGACGCATCTCCTCACCACTTGGTCTGCACAATGCTTAAACAGGTATGGATCCTCCCACATGTAATGTCTGATCTTTGAAAAGAACAGCTCCTTGTCCATTTTGTTCCAATGTGAGGGAATCTTACCCACTGCCAAGTAGTTCACAATGTTTGCAAACCAAGGTGTAGAGGTGCTGATAGTAAACAACTATTCATCAGGAAAAGAATCATTGATAGGCAGCCTATCAAACTCCTCAGCTAGGGCCTAGATAAGTGGTTTGCAACCATATTTTCAACCCCTTTTTTGTCCTTAATCTCAAGATCAAACTCCTGAAATAGGAGGATCCATTTGATTAATCTTAGCTTGGCATCCTTTTTTGACAAAAGGTACTTCAAGGCTGAGTGGTCTGTGAAGACCACTATCCTAGATCCCAATACATAAGACCTGAACTTTTCTAAAGCATAGACAATTGCCAACAATTCCTTCTCAGTTGTGGTGTAATTTAACTAAGCATCAATCATGGTTTTGCTTGCATAAGCAATGACACAAGGGGCCTTATCCTTCCTTTGTCCCAAGACTACACCAATAGCAAAATCTGATGCATCACACATCAGCTCGAATGACAAAGAAAAATCAAGTGCTTGAAGGATAGGTGCAGAGGTTAAACAACCTTTCAAAAGCTCAAAAGCCATAAGACATTCATCATTAAATTCACAAGGAACCTCTTGGCACAGTAGGTGATAAAGAGATTTTGAGATCTGGCTAAAATCTTTGATGAATATCCTATAGAACCCAGCATGCCCCAAGAAAGATCTGGCTTGTTTAACAATTTTTTGTGGGGGCAAATGTGCAATCAGATCAATTTTAGCCTTGTCTACCTCAATGCCTCTGTGAGAAATCACATGACCAAGGACAATGCCCTGATTGATCATAAAATGATTCTTTTCTCCACTCAAAACCAAGTTGATTTCCTCACATCTCTGCAACACAAGTCTGAGATGGTGTAGACATTGGTTAAAACTGTCCCCACAAATAGAGAAATCATTCATGAATATCTCTAAAAATTGATCAATCATGTAAGAAAATAAAGCATACATGCACTTTTAAAAAGTTGCAGGGGCATTGCACAATCCAAATGGCATCCTTCTATAAGCAAAGGTGCCAAATGGGCATGTGAAAGTTATCTTTTCTTGATCTTGTAGATAAATCGGGATTTGATTATACCCCGAATATCCATCAAGAAAATAATAGAAAGCCTTGCCTGCTAATTTATCTAAAATCTGGTCAATGAAGGGCAAAGGAAAATGGTCTTTTCTAGTTTTCAAATTGAGCTTCCGATAGTCTATGCACACCCTCCAACCCGTTGTTTCTCTACTTGGAACAAGCTCACCAAAATCAGTTTTAATCACAGTAATTCTAGATTTTTTAGGGACCACTTGAGTAGGTGCCACCCATTCGGAATCTGAAATAGGGTAGATGACTCCAGCATTTAACAATTTGACCACTTCTTTTATTACCACTTCTTGTATGTGGGGGTTCAATTTTCTCTGCATTTCTGTAGAGGGTTTGGAACCCTCTTCCAAGTGGATTTTATGCATGCACACAGTAGGGTTGATGCCCCCAAGGTTAGCAATGGTCCAGCCTATTGCTCTCTTATGCTTCCTTAAAACACACAACAGTTCTTCCTCTTGCTTATCAGTGAGAGGAAGATATGATCACTGGCAACTTCTTGTTTGCCCCCAAAAAAGTATATTTCAAGGTCTTAGGTAGCTGTTTCAACTCTACGTCTGGTGGACATATGAGAGAAGGCAACAAAGGTGCCTTTGATAGTGGTGGAAGAGGCAATATAGCAGGTTTCCAAGGAGGATACCTGGTTGCAGGCCCTATATCAGAAAGTAAGGCTTTCACCTCTTCAACCATGGGTGTAGGGGCCTTCTCTTCCATAGCCTCACTCCACACATTCTCAAAAACATCACAAAAATCATCACCATGCAACAGCTTGGGCAAAGTCTCTTCCACAAGCTCATCAAAAACATTAATTAAAAAGCAATCCTCACTATCTAAGTGAGGCTGGCTGGCTGCATTGTAAACATTCAATTTGACTTTTATGTTGCCAAAAGATACCTCTATTACTCTTAATCTACACTGAATGCAAGCATTGCCAGTGGCTAAGAAAGATCTGCCCAAAATCACAGGAATAGAGGTGGTGCACTTGCTTGGCTCCATGTCAAGCACCAGAAAATATGCTGGGTAGAAAAACTTATCAACCCCAACTAATACATCCTCTATCATTCCCACAGGCCTCCTTTCAGATCTATTAGCTAGTTGTAGCACCACTTGTGTGGGTTGCAATTATCTCAAGCCTAACTTCTCATAAACTGAATATGGACGTAGGTTTATATTAACTCCAAGATCTAACAAGGCCTTCTCAATGGTATGATCCCTAATGATCCAGGGGATTGTGGGAATTTCTGAGTCTTGAAGCTTGGTTGGGGTTGCAATTGATAATACTTGGTTCCTTTTCTTAGCACAAAAGACCTTCTTGGATAGGTGTATCCTAGAATGTATTTTGTGAGTGCATAATTCTTTCAGGAACTTTGCATAGGCTGGAACTTGCTTGATAGCATCCAGTAAAGGTAAGTTGATCTTTACTTATTTGAATGTTTCCATCATCTCCTCCACTTTAGCATTCCCCTTGCCAAAAGGAAAAGGTGCTTGAAGTGCATTAGGGTTTAGGGTTTCGCTTCTTCATGGGAAGAAGTCTCACCCACCATGCACTGCCCTCTTGGGTTGTTCATGGGCTGACTTGGCAGTCTTCTCTCCCCTCTCTTAGTCAAAGTATTAGATAGCTGACCAAGGTGGTCCTCTATATTTCTAATACATTGGCTATGAGAGTTGACAGTTTGTGACAAAGAGCCAAAATTCTGTAATGAGGCCAGAACTCGCTCTTCAAATGTGAGGGATCTAGAGGGTGCTGGGGCTAGTGCACTTTGCTGCATAGGTTGAGCCATTGGCTGGGCCATAGGCTGTTGGTAATGGAGCCTTGGAAAGTAGTTCTGCTGGTAGGGCTGAGCATTCCTATAAGGCATAGGATGTTGTTGCGACTACTGCTGGTTTGGAAAGGTATCTTCTCTCCACCTCAAATTGGGGTGGTTTCTCTAATGTTAACCAGCAGTAGCCTGTTGTCTAAAGGACTGAGCAGTATTTACATGTTCCATCACAAGGTCTAGAAATTGGGCAGCAGAGGGACATTCCTCAAGGGAGTGAGTGGGGGACTGGCATATCACACATGCCTCCTCCACTTTGGTAGCCATTGGAGACTGTATTGCTCCCATGAGTTTATCAAACTTTTGAGTCAAGCTATCTACTTTCCTTTCCAAATCATTATATCCATTCACCTCATACATTTTTCCTCTTATGGTGTTTTCTCTCACCAATCTAGTAGGGGTCTCAAAGTCCCTTGAGAAGGTCTTCCTTTGCATGGAGTTTTCACTAATGATATCAAACAACTCCCAAGCCTCATCAGCTATTTTGTGGAGGTAAGTACCGCCACATGAGGCATCAGGCATATCCCTACTCTTGGGATCTATTCCTTGATAGAAACTTTGGATAAGTTGCCATTCAGGAATTTGGTGATGGGGACATTGCTTTAAGAGTTCTTTAAATCTCTCTCATGCTTAGTGAAAGTCTTTAGTTGGGGCTTGAGCAAATGAGATTATGCTCTTCCTCAACTGACTTGTTTTGGACATGGGGAAAAACATGGCCAAGAACTGACATTGAAGGTTATTTCAGGATTGAATCCTATTAGTTGAGAGCATTGACAACCAAGTTCTGGCTCTATCCTTTAATGAAAAAGGAAAGAGTCTTAACCTAGTTGCTTCCTCCCCTAAACCTACAATGTTGAAAGTAGTGTACAGTCCTAGAAATTCATTAATGTGCTTATATGGATCTTCTTTCCTCAGGCCATGGTATGAGGGTAACATTTATATGATGAAAGATTTGATCTTATAGTTTCCTGGACAGTAAGGAATTGAATGCAGAAGGGGGGATTGTAAACCCCTGGTGCATTGAATTCCTTCAATGTCCTAGGTTGCTCACCAATTGCAGAACTATCACAATCAACCACAGATGTGTGTATGGGTTGCTTAGGTCTAAGAAGTCTCTCAACTTGAAGATCTAAAGGAGCAATCTCTAGATTAAGAGATCTCCTACAAAGCATACACACAGCAGAAACACAAGTACACCACTGAAAATATAACACATATTTCAGCCAAACAAATTCAAAAACACACAACTACTGCTACAGATCTACAATTTTACAGATCTAAAAATGTAAAGGAGTTAGGAAATGCAAACTTTCCAATTAGCACAAAGCTCCTTTCAAAACAATAAATCCAGAACTAAAATCACAAAATTAAACTATAAAAAATTACAGCAGCAATTAGTCAAACACAAAATAGTCAATTAAAAATCTAAATCTAAATGGGAAAAACTTAGATCTACAACTTTTAAAAATACAAATCCCTGGCAGCAGCACCAAAACAACTTGTTGGCTTACTTACCTTACAACTATTAAAGGGTTAAAACATCAAAATAAGAGGATATAGTACAGAGGTATGGGCTCAAGGTAAGCAAGCAGTCCTGTAAGAACCAGGGCTATTGCAGCAAGTTTTAATAGGTAAGTCAAGGTAGGTTCATAGAGAAATGTTTTTTGAAATGAGGTAAATCTCTATATTTATGACAAATCTGGCACTATATCCTAATTTAGACTAAATCAAAATAGGAAAAAGGAGAGGTTTCCAAGATTTATCACTTTACTAAGAACTACAAAAATCAAAAGCAAATTGATCCAAAACTGATTAAACTCATATTCAAGGGAATGGAAAAGATTGAAATCAAAAAGTGGAGAGCAGCAGCTAGGGCTTTTGGTCTTTACTGAAAATCAATTGAATCAAAGGCAATGCTTAGGATAGATTTGCTACAATCCTTCATCTGATTACAAGCTCAGATGTAAGGTATAAGAATCTAATCTCAACCAAAGAATTGAAGCAATCCTAATGCTATGATCTGTCCATTTGGATGGCCACAGATCATCCCAGAGATTGTCCCAATTCAAAGATCTTGATTGGAATAGGTAAACTATTGCCAATGTTGTGGGTGCCAAGCTACAAGCTCAAGCATCCACAAGGGTATCTAATTCAGGCAAATCGAATATGAAAAAGTAAAATTTAGATCAAAATCACCTTTAAAAACTATAGCTATACTGTAATAATACAACTTACAATCCTATTATGCTCAGATCTGCAATCTGTGCAGCATACAATCCCTTACAAAGCCTCTGAAACTCTCAATTTACAGCTCTCAACCTCACCTTAGCTACTGAAGGGGTTTAGCCAACCATTATTGGCTAAGGAGAGAAGGGGGGAAGAAGGAAGAGAGAGGGAATTTTTAGAGGGAAAATGAAATTTCGAATTGGCTCTGGTTCTCTCAATTTTTGGATGAATTTTTAGTGCAATTCCTTCTCTATTTATACTCTTCTCTCAGATCTGTTTTAGCCAATCAGAGCTCAAGGGATTATTTCAGTTATTTTCCCTGCAGATGTGGCTAATTTCTCTTCTAGAAGCTCTTTCTTCATTGGTCCGAGAGTGGCAAGTACATGTGATGCAGTTGGAGGGTTCCCATTTGTGCACATTTAGGTTCCAAAAGTACCCCTAGGGGTTGCTGACGTGCTTTGAAAAGCGTGCACAAAGCACTAGAGTTTGGCAGCTGCTGTGAAAGGAACTGAGAAGTTCCAAATTTGATTGTCGAGAGGTTTAGGGAACCTCATGATAGGTTCTGAGTCTGCTTGGCATTCATTTCGGTAGGATGGAGTTGCTCTCGATAGGTTGAGTTACACTAGTCGATAGGTTGGCTTGTGTCTTTCGACAGGTTGGTAACAATTCTCGACAGGTTGATAAGAATTCTCATCTTCTGTCTAGGCTCCTTCAATCCACTCGACAAGTTATACACAATCTTGTTGACCTCTTTGTAAAGCTTCAGTTGAGCTTTCGACAGGTTGGTCAGCTTCTCGACAAGTTGCTCTCAACCTCGCACCCCTGGCTGCAGCTTCAAGTAAGGTGTCGACAAGTTGCCTTGCACTGCTTGACAGGTTCAGTCTAACCTCTCGAGATGTAGCTGGGACCTCTCGACTTCCCCTGCACCTCTATGTATCCTCTTGACAGGATGCTCTATGCAACTCGATAGGTTCTATGAACCTCTCAAATTCTTCACTCTTTCACCTCCGCACCTCTCGACAGCTTATAATCTAGTCTTCAGAACCTCTCGACAGGTAAGCATGCACTTCCAGAACTTCTCGACAGGTACTGGGAAGCCCTCAACATTATCTTCTACTGTGCTTCCAACCTCTCGACAACTTTATTCTAAGCATCCAAACCTGTCGACAGGTCAAATTAACCTCTCGACAAGTTGCATCCTTCATTTCCATAGCTGCCTTACAATTCTATGTTGTTGTTCTTCATTTCTTTCACACTCAGCAACCTCTTTGTGGGTTCAATCTTCATTCCATGCAACTGCACTTGGTCCCAAGCATACCCAGTTAGGCCCATGACATTCCCATGAACTTCTAAGGCTCTATGGATTCTTTGATTGGCTGGCCTTTGGGCTGTTTGAGCACATGTTTGAGCAGCAGATAGCTTCTTTGGCCATTTTAGGTGGATGTCAGCACTAAGACTACAATTTGTTGCTTATCTACAAATTACACTCATAACACATTATTAGTCAACTCAAAGGTCCATCAAAGGTCAAGTTAGGAGGTGAAAAATAGTATTTTTCACTACTTAACACTTATTGATTTGCTCTGGGTGATCGAGTTGTCGGGTGGATTCCCGTGCCTTCACATAGATTAAGGGGTTTTCCCTTTGATTCTTCTGAAAAGCGTCAGGATCTCGTCGTGGGAAATATTTGAGGTACGAACGCCACCCAAAACGAGAATTCCAAAGGCCCCAGAAATCATCCTAGAAAGGTTCATTTACTTTATCTAAAAAAATAAAAATCAAGAAAAAATAATAAAAAAATCAATAAATATATAGCTTGTGGTGTCGGCATAATGGCATCGCCTTACCCTCCATCATCCCGTAGGGGAAGGAGGAGAAAATTCTATGGACCCCACCCAAGGCATCCGTACCCAACCTGTCGCCAAGCCATGTCGTGGGCGGTTGATCTGGCATACGCCAATCCCGATTCATCCCCGCCACGCTCCCCAACCCATTCTCATTCGGAGGAAATGTTCACCTCATTTTGCTCACCCAACCATCATTCACCGTCACCGGACCCTTCAATGCACCCATATTCCCATCCGCACTCATTCAAAATCCCCCGCCCACATCCGCTTAAGACCCATCCACATCCACTCCAAATCTCCCTAGTTTTCCCCCCACCTTTACCCAAAATCCACCTTATGTTTCACCCTCTCTTCCCCACCTCAAACCAAAATTCACCCCATTTTCCCTCCACATCTAATATCCCTCCCTCATCCCCGTCCAATCCAAACATGCCACAGTTTTCCACAACCACCCTTCCAAACCCCCCGTCATCTCTCATCCACACATCCCAAAAATCTAATCCAACCCTCCACCTTTACCCCACATTTTACCCAATCCCTCTAAGCAATAACCAATTATCCATCATCCTCACAAACCACACACAATATCCCCTTATTTACCTAGGTCATGCTCAATTTTATCAGGGCCATGCCCCATTTTTCCCATACACCCACCCAATCCATACCCTATATTCCCTTTCCATCAGATACACCCCTAGCACCCACCCCCTCACCCATTCTAATGGCCATGATGGACAAGATGATCAAGGCCTACACCAGTTGGAAGGCTTCTCAAAGCAGCCCCCCATATCCACCCCTCACAAACCCATCTCATACACTCCCAAATCTCCATTCCCCTTTTCTCCAAAACCCTCATCAACCCCCCATTATCCATACCACCCAAGACCCTCATCAACCATGGGGTCATTTAAGCGGGCCTCAGGCTCTAATGGCCTAAACCCACCAAGGCTCAATGGCCCAAACCCACCAAGGACCAATGGCCCAGATCCAAGCCCATCAATTCCCATTGCCCTATACCCAAGCCTATCAAGGCCCAACACCCCAAATCCATCAAGGCCTACACCTGGGAGCCCTGCTCTCCCATCCTCCCTCATTTCCCCAACATCCCACATACACCCAACAGGCCCCCATTCCATCCCAGATGATGCACCCACGTCAGCCAGTCTCTCAACATAGCATGGGCCCCACTCATCTCCACCCTCATACCTCGTTCAATATGGGAATCCACCCCATGACATCAATCACCCTCATCAAAGAGCCCCCCGTGTACAATGGTCCCATCCACCACCCATCCAGTCCACTCAACACCAATAGGAAAATCTCACCCTCACCCCACCATACATAGACCCACAGTATGAGGAAGATGAGATCAGGAACAATGGGGCATATGCTGGGGCATTCACCAACTTTAACCCCCCACCACCTGTAATCACCAACCCACCTACAGCACAAAGTGAATGGAGGCCGACAGTCGAGAGAACAACACCACCGTCTAAAGAATCAGAGCAGCTGAAAGAACAACTAGACAAGATCCAAAAATAATTAATGAAGATGGGTGGAACTAAAATCCATGCCACAGACTTTTCAGACCTATGCATGTTTTCTGAAGTTCCCTTACCCCCGAAATTCAAAATGTCGTTCTTCGATAAATATAATGGCATGGGTAACACCATTGAACATCTTAAGTCCTATTGCGGGGATATGTGCCAGCACAGAGGGGATGAGCGTTTGCTCATAAAGGTCTTCCGAAAGAGCCTTACGGGCCCAGCCTTGAGGTGGTTCACTTCGCTGGAACCTTCCATAATTAAAACTTAGAAGGATCTGACCCACTTATTTCAAGAGTAATATGTCTACAACATAGACATTGACCCAGAAAATTAGACCTAGCTCGGCTAAAGCAGAAGCCCAACAAATCATTTAGTGATTACCTTGGGCAGTGGACGACACTGGCGTCTCAGGTCAGGAAAAGAATTCCTGATTATGAGCAAATTGAAGTGATTTTGAAAAACACCCTGCCAGTCATCTCGGACTTCTTGGTATACCAACAGCAGTCCAGCTTTGCTGATTTAGTGAGGAACCCCAATCATTGTGAAGATGCGATAAGAGAAGGAAGGTTGAACAAAACTGCAAACAGTTGGGTCCGGAGGTTCATCGATCAAAGAAATGAAAGAAGAACCGAGACAGATATGCAAATGGTCGAGGATACATGACCCAATACCAGCACAACCTCATTCCAGTTTAGGGCAACACAGCTAGCCCCGACCAGAAGCGAGTCAATGTAGGAAATCAAAAATGGACAAGGGGCACAGATGACCCCAGAGCAGAGAAAAGCCCATTTTGATCGAGTCTTCACACCCTTGGGGCAATCCATGAACATTTTGATGCCCTTGTTAATTGAAAAGGGCTTAGTCATAGCACTCCAAGTACGACCCCCGTCGAATCCAATCACGAGAAATTATGATCCCAACACCCACTGCAACTTCCACAAAGGATCAGGCCACCAAACTAATCGTTGCTAACCCATGAAGCATGCGATATAATAATTAATAAAGGCTGGTAAGATCATCCCTCTGGCACTTCCCCTGAATAATAAGCACGCAAATATACACCAAGTGCCGCTACCACCACACCCACCAAGAGGGGCAGGCCCAAGACCAACTATCAGCATGATAGCAGAGGATGATGAGGAGTTTGACCCGTCAGAGTACATCCACACCCCAAAAAAGTTTATAGCCCCACGGAAAAGAGACCGAGAGGACAGAAGCATTGGGGTGATTGAACCTTTAAATTTTGTTGATTACTTTCCTAACCCCACCCCACAAGCAGAGCCCTTAGATCTTAGGGTATATTTCCCATCGCCAGCTCCCATTGACTATGCCCAAATCAATGCCTATCAACCATATACGGCATCCCCCACCAACTACCCAATGGTCGATTATGTCCCCCATCCCCCTCCATCACCAATCAATTATCAATGGCTCGCCCCTGTCGCATCACCCTCGATACAGTCATCTGCAATCCTCGCTAACATTATTTGGCCCACTTTCTTCACCCTTCCATCTTTTATAGAAGTTAACCAAGTGACTCTCACCCATCCCAATCCATTGGCACAGACATCTCTGATACCCTCTTTCACCCCATTCCAGATTTTGGGACCAACTTGCGATCCCCATCAGGTCCCGCTTAGTTATAATCAAACAAGTATAAATGCCAACAACAGCAGGGAGGGGGCAGTGGACTTCATCACTAGGTTAGGAAAAATCTCCAAACAGCCAGACACACCAGTACTAGTGCCGACCCAACCAAAAGGGAAGAAAGATACTACTGTGGAAAGCCCATTTGAGAAAATGAGCCGAGAGCATATAATTGAAACCCAGCTAAGGAGAATCCTGGCGCATATCACAGTCTGGGATCTGTTAATGACACCCCTGCTTCATTTTCAAGCCCTGATGGGGGCATTAAAGAATGCGCATGTGTCTCTCCAACTAAGCCTAGATGAGGTCGGGCAGATAATTGAGTAGGTGATGGCCCCTAATGCCATCTCTTTTTCGAACGCTGATTTACAAGAGGAGGGAAATAATCATCCCACATCCCTCAACATCACTGTAGAAACCAAAAATATGGTAATCCCATTGGTATTGATCGAAAATGGCTCTGCTTTAAATATGTGCCCTCTAAAAACTGCCACCAAGATGGGGGTGGATCCTTGTATGATAAAACCGACAAAAACTAGCGCCGGAGGTTTTCATAATATGAGAAGAGAGATAATTGGGGAATTCAACCTTGAGCTCATGATTGGGCCAATGACCTTTTCCATACCTTTCCAAGTAATGGACATCAAGTCCTTCTTTAACCTGTTATTAGGGCGCCCTTGGTTACATGAGGTCGGGGCAATACCTTCAACATTGCATCAGAAACTTAAATTTGTGGCTAGGAAGAAGATCATCACCATCATAGGTGAAGGGCATGATGAAAGAGAATATATGGACCTCCATAATGTTAGATGTGTCGCACACCATCAAATATATGGACCTCCATAACTTTGAATACGAGGTATCAACGGTGGTGGTCCTAGAACCCCCAGAAAGTATCACCCTAAAAATTGAAGGTGGAATGGTCATGACTGTGGCCATGCTCCAGAAATGGGGCTATCAGAAAGGTAAGGGGTTGGGACCCTGATTACAAGGCAAGGAGCCAGTCAGGGCCAAGGGCGGACAGCAAGTCAAAATTGAGCTAGGTTACAAACCACTGAAGAAGAGGTCTGAGAGGCCAAAGATAAGGCCCGAACCATAGCTGCTGCCAGAGCCAAGGGAATAAACTTAGAAGTGGAACCCCGCCTTAGACCTCACATCCAGAATACCTTCGTAAGTGCAGAGATTATGAAGATTGATCAAAATGGGGCAACACAATTAACCCCCCACAAACCAATAGCCCTTTTCCACCCCACCAATCCTCAAACTACCCCCCCGAACCTGGAGATAGACCTAGCCACCATGTCCCTTTTTGAGGAAGAATTTTTCATACCTGTACAATCTCCCCATGCGGTAAACCACCACGGGACCTTGCTGACGTTTGAGGGTAGAATCCCAGACAAACCCAGGATCAACATGATGGAGGCTGACTTTGAAAAATTATATCAATCAGCCTCCTCCATCTGAACAGGTAAAGAGGCAGCACCACAGGTAAGAAATTAGGCATCAATGCCCCTAACTCTGGAAGCATCGCGTGGCCGCAAATTCGACACCAGCTTCCTAAAAAAAATAACCTGTAAAAAGTGAGATTAGCCCTTGGCAGGCAATACCATGTATGTACAAAGACTCACGCTGCCAGGGATAAATTTTTGAAGAAAATAAAAATCTTAAAAAAATAGAAAAAATAGAAAATCTGAAAATATTATCTTTCAAAATTCTTGAGAAAATCAAAGAAAATGATGCCTTAATTGAAAATCCCGTCCCACGTGAAGTCGGCCCCTTTCCTGTGGAAATACAAGAAGAGGTAGGAGTCACGAGTTTGGACGAGGAAATCCCTATTGAGGAGATCCCCAGTGAACTCCTTGAACGGTTTGTCGACTTTGAGCATGGCCCTACCCCTATAACTAAAGAAATAGAGGACGTCAATCTAGGTACCGAGGCAGCTCCTAGAATCACTAAAATTGGTCACTGTCTCCAGAGGAAAGAAAAAGCATGATTGATTTCCTTCAGTCATTCCAAGATGTCTTCGCATGGTCGTATGAGGATATGCCAGGTTTAGATACCAATTTGGTCGAGCATGATTTGCCACTATATCCAGATATGAAGCCGGTCAAGCAGAGGTTAAGACATCTCTAGCCAGAATGGATGCTGAAAGTAAAAGATGAGGTCATCAATCAGTACGATGCATGATTTCTCATGCTGTCTAAATACCTACAATGTCTAGCCAATTTCATCTCGGTACCGAAGAAGGATGGAAAGGTCTGCATGTGCATTGACTTTAGGAATCTAAACAAGGCAAGCCCAAAGGATGACTTCCCATTGCCACACATCAACATCTTGGTCGATAACACTGCTAGACATCGGATGTTCTCATTCATGGATAGATTCTTCGGATACAATCAGATCAGGGTGGTAGAGGCTGACCGAGAGAAGACAACGTTCATCACTCTGTGGGGAACTTTTTGTTACCGTGTCATGCCTTTCGGACTAAAGAATGCTGGTGCAACGTACCAAAGGGTAATGACAACACTCTCCCATGACATGATGCACCAAGAAATTGAGGTGTACGTTGACAACATGATCGCTAAGTCACCAGAGAGAGGTTATCATCTGATAAATCTCCAAAAGCTTTTTGAAAGACTGAGAAAATACAGGTTGTGTCTTAACTCATAGAAATGCGCATTCAGTGCTATGTCAGGAAAACTACTCGGCTTTATTGTTAGCAGAAGAGGCATCGAGGTTGACCCGATCAAGGTAAAAGCCATCGTCCATCGAGAAAGAAGTCAAAGGCTTCTTGGGTAGAATATAGTACATCAGTCGGTTCATTACACAGCTGACTCCTATCTACACGCCGATCTTGAAGCTATTGAGGAAAGACTCACCTGTTGAACGGAACGACAATTGTTAAGCAACATTTTATAAAATCAAGGGCTACCTTCTCAACCTGCCTGTGTTAGTGCCACCCGAGCCGGGGAGACAACTCTTAATGTACCTTTCTACAATGGAAGTTTCGATGGGATGCGTCTTGGGGTAGCATGATTGTTAGTGGCTCTAGTGTGCATGATTCATTTGTGTTTTGAAAACAGACTTACAGAGGATGAATTTACTAAAAGAATACGAAAATATCAGCACAGAGAGATCTCAATTAGCCTGCAAGATCAGGGCCAATTGTAGCAAGTTTTAAAATATAAGTGAGTAAAAGATCGTCCACAGGGAATTGATTTTAAAATGCAAGAGAAACCTCCAGATCTGGGCTACCTGATCTGGCCTCTTATCCTATCTACAAAGCAACATAAGATGGGAGGTTGAATTTGTCATGTTAACTAAATGATAAAAGTAAAAGTTAAACTAAATGATCCAGATCTGAGTTGGGGGAATTTTTATGTAAACTTATAAAAATGGAGAAATAATATCTAACTTTGATTTGGTCCTTGAAACACAATGAGAATGACTGCAGATCAAATGAGAGATGATCCAATCTTCATCTGGCTACAAGCACAGATGTAAGAGAAATGAATCTAACTCAAGGATTAGATTTAGGCTTATGGCTATGGTCTGTCCATTTCAATGGCCACAAACCATCCAATAGTCTTTAATCTAAACCCTTAATTTAGAACAAGAAATATCACTACAAATGCTGTGAGAGATTAGGTTACAAACACTAATTCCCACAGGGTTAATGAATCAAGGGAAATTGCATGAAAAATAGTAAATCTAAAGGAGTCTAGTGCAATAAGGAGATCAGAGGGACCCCTTAACACGAATCCAATTGAGAATGTACGGTTTACAGCAACCTTTTCAAATTCACCATTACAATTACAGAGCATAGCTTAAACAGCTCTCAGATTTGTAGTCTTGAATGCAATTCTCTTTTGAATTACAGAGGTATCTCACAGCTCTCAATTGCAAGTAAAAGTTAGGCTATTACAAAGGTTTTATACAAGCTAGCTGATTTGGAAATGGGGGAATAGGAATGAAACTCAAAATCTGGATACCCAAATTGGGCAAATGGTTCATCTATTTATAGTTTACCCCAGGTCTAGCTCAGATGTGTATCGACCAATCAGAAGTGCTTAGATCTGTATCAACCAATGGTAGTCGAGCACGAGGATCCAGATCTATTTTGGCCAATCAGAATTGCTTCTTTTGTTTCAACCAATCAGATGACAGAGGCATCAATTCTGTTATGTAATTCAAAAATCTGTTAGAACTTCTAGAAGTTCGCGCCAATTGATTTCATCTTCGGGCGCTCACATGGGGTAGAATATGCCTTTGCTTCGCGCTTAGAATCTTCTGGAATGTCCCTGGGTTTTTAAGTGCATTGGGGTGCATGCAAAAGATTACTGAATTACCCTTGCAGAAGCTAGGAATCTCCAGAATACCATTTCGCATAGTTTGGGGAACTTTTCGCAAGGTACTGTGACTTCTGAAGCTCTTTTCGCAAAGTTCAGGTTCTGTTCGCAAGGAGTTCTCTTCTTTTTGAATAGGTCAAACATCCTTTCGAAGAGTTCAGGTGCTCTTTGAAAACTAAGCCTGGAGCTTTTAGTTCTTTTCGCAAAGTTCAGGTTCTTTTCGAAAACCACTCTGTAGTGCATTCTTCTGTTCGAATTGCTCCATATTTCTTTTCTGGGTTGAGACCAGGTCTTTGCCTCTTCAGTTTAGGCATTTTGACAGCTAGTGAGGTTATCCCTTATCTTTCTTCCTTTGGATCAACATGGATTATCATATTTTTGGCACTTTTAGGCTGCTTTCATGGTTAAGCCTGTCTTTATTGTTAGCTGTAACACAAGCACTTAAAACACTTATTTAGTTCTTTCAAGGGTTTATCAAGGCCCAGGTTAAAGGGTGGAAAATGGTATTTTCTAGTTCTCAACACACCCCCAAACCTAAGCTTTGCTAGTCCCTGAGCAATGACAAAATTAGAAACAGAATAAAAAAGCCACTTTTGTAGGGAACACAGTTGCATTTAGCATATACAACAAGCTTTTTAAACCCCAAGGTGATCCCTAGTGGAGGAGTGAAGTCTCCTGAGGGTTTTCAGTGAAGGTACCCACAAACTTCTCCAATAAATCAGCTAATATCAATGCGCTCATGGGACTTTTATCCAATCGATTATTCACACCGCATCACCAAGTTATAAGAGATTTTCATGAAAACATCACCAAAACTGAAATTCTGCTGTAACTCTTTTACCATTCACTTGATTTGTGTCAAAAAGTTTCTAAAAGAAAAATTAATGAAAAGCTTGCCTTCTATTTGAGAATTCAGTTTTGATGTTACCCCAATGAGTTGATTTCAAACCCAACTCTCTCCAGGATTTTCACTCAACATGCAAATAAGAGGGTTGTACTATTTCACACAAATTAAGAGCAAGCATCCTCAAATAGGACTGTAAGCAGGAGCATAGGCATTGCTTTTTAGTTCTGAATTCACTGCTCTTTTCACCATAGATTACACAAATCCTTATCTCCATGTGACAGCTCAATCCATCATTGATCAGCAAGGACTTTTCTTGGGTTGTAATGTGGCTTATGGGTGAAATTTCTCAAGAATAAAGGGGTGGAATGGAGTTTAAAATTAAGAAGTCAGTCAAGGTAAGGGGGTGATAGACACACCTTCTTCAATTCAGCACAATTTCATCTTCTTCTTTGAATTTTCAAAGCCAAAGTGGCCATCTTTTTCTCTTTCTTTTTCAAACTTCCAATGAATTTTTTTTTTTTTCTATCAAGGTAACATTGACTGGAATGCCACATTTCTTCTGCTGATACATCATTGCCTTTAATTATGATTCTTCTTCTTTTATCAAACTGTTACTCAATTCTCCTTTCTTCAGCTTCCTTCCCTTTTATCTTCTGACTTCCCAAAGTGAGGGTTAGGCTAAATGAGGTTGATGAGGTTCAAAGAAATCTTAGATTTATAAAGCTCAAATGGTGTGTATCAAGGGCAGTTCCAAAAGGTGGGGCTTTGTAAGGTTCAAACTCTCCAAAAGGAGGCCTTACATCATGTCTTTAATATCATGATTGCTGTCAAGTTATTTCAATTTGAATATGTGTAACTTCTAGTGAAAATAAGCAGGTTCAAATAGTCCCTAGAGTAGAAAAAATTGCCAATTCATATCTCCAAAGAATACATTTCAGGCCCAAGTCTCACTAGGTGCAGTTTTCTATCAAATTCCTGAGGTATATCATCACTGTTTTCTCTCCTTTTAGGTTTACTAAAACATCAATTTTTATTTTGAAATTTTTCTGTCATTCCCTTCATGAAGGTATTGGAATTACACTAAAAATCAGTTTTAAAAGTTTTAACTTGCTCATTTTTCAGGTGTGAAATCACTTTATTTTCAAAAAATTCTACTGATGATCAGCTGCATTAATGTTAACTCAATTATTGGTATTTCTGCCACACCCCCAAACCTATGGTGAGCAAGGTACGCACTGGTCCGAAGTGTATTATCATAGAAAAGAAACAAACAATCATAATGATAAGAAGAAAGAAAAGAAATGCACAATGTATGTACAATGCATTAACACAAAACCAAAATTTTATATTATAGACTCATAAAACATAAATGTACAATGGATTCTAATAACTAGGGTCAAAGTCTGTATCATAAGTTGGTTCAATGGGATCAGAACTGGAGTCACTGTCAGAGTCAGAACTAGAGTTAGTATTGGAGTCTGGACTCGATTTAGCCTTCTCCTAGAGTGTGTTTTACAGCTCAGTGTATTCCTCTGATTTGATCTTTTTTGTGAGGCCAATGTACTTTCCAAGTCTAATAGTCCTCAGTTTTTCCTGTTCAAACTGTGCTTGCAACATAGTCACCTTGTGTTGCTCACTCCTAACCATCTGAAAAGTTTGACCCAGCAGGTCCTGCATTTTCTCTCTCTCAAATTTCATGAACAACTCCAATTTCCGAATTTGGTTCTCATAAGGGGTTCTAATGTAAGCATGTAAATCAGCTAACCCTTTTATGACATCACGACGAATATATGGGTTCTCTTCCATATCCTTTTTGAGGGCAGCAAATCTGGGAATGGGAATGGAGTGGTAGGGGACCAAAGGTATCCCAGCAGTGGGAATGGAAGAGGAATCCAACAGAATAATCTCAGGGTCTGTCTGATTGGCTTGATCAGAGAAAGTGGGGAGAGGTGAAGGGGACTCAACAAGAGCTACCTCAGGTTCTGTTTGGGTAGCATGGGCAGTAGTGGTGAGGGTGGGTGGATCAACCAATACTACCTCAGGTTCTGTTTGGGTAGCATGGTCATCAACAGCAGGTACAATGGCTAAGGTAGTTGTGTGGGATGTGGAGGCTAAGGTTTGGAGAAGGGTATTGGTCACAGACTGATTGTCTGTGTTGATCTGTAGTTGGGCTTGGATGGATTGGAGAAAGGTAAATATTTGGCTAATTGATTCAGGTGTGGGTGTGGTATGCATAGTAGGGGCTGGTAAAACTGAAGTAGATGGTTGAGGTGCAATGGGTGAAATGGCTGTAAAGGGTGAAGTAGCCAAATGAGTGAAATGAGGGGGGTCAGGTATAGGGACAGATTCAAGCCCAATGTTTTCAAAAATCGATCCCATCAATGATGAATAAGCCTCTGTAGTGAAAATCTCAGGTTCAAGGGTATGAGTTACTTCAGGTGTGTGGGCTGAATGAGCAGGTGAACGTGAGAGGCTTTGGAGAAGAGGAGTGCTAGGAGATTGTTCAATAAAATCTGTGGCCAGGTCTTGGGCATTGTTGGGAGAAATTGGTGGTGTGAGTATGCCTGGAGTGGTTGGTGTAGAGGGGGAGTCTGCAATTGGGATAATGGTGGTTATGGGAGATGGGACTGCTGGAATGGGTGAAGTGGTAGGAGCTGGGCTAGGTGAGGAGGGTAAAATTACAACTTCTTCAAGAATGGGTGCAGCTGAAGAGCTGGTCACCACAGGAAGGACACCTTCTTCAAGAATGGGTGCAGCTGAAGAGCTGGTCACCACAAGAAGGACATCTTGTTCAATGTCAGCTGTTGGGATATGTTCTAGTACGACAGATTTTGTAGCAGCTGCAAATGCAGGCTCAGTAGCAATTGCAGGTGCAGGCTCACCTTCCTCTCTCATTCTGTTCAGCATTGCTTGGCTTGTAGTCCAAGCCTTTTTCCCAAAAGTATGAGGAGATATAACTTCAAATGGCTCCTGGTCATCAATGTCAAACTTAGCTCTTAGTAGGGCTGCGATCAGCTTACCAAATGGGATTCCAGCTAATTTCTGCTCTTTTTTCAATTTAGCACTAATATCAGCCATGGCTTCAAAAATCAACATAGGGGCATTGAAAAATTGCCCCTTAGAAAAATGAAAGAGAGCCTCTAAAATTGGTGTCCTTCTTTCCTGGCTGTGCCCTGTGACATAAAAACTTTCCCTCAAGATTGAATCCATCAGTAAAAATGAGGTGCTAGGTCTCTCCTCATTATGGATTGTCCAGTTCCAACTATCCCTTGGGTTAAATGTGTAGCCATTTCTCTGAAAGAGGCTGCTTCTGGTGCAGCCAATGGACCAGCAGGATAATATTGAAAAGGTATCCCCAAAGCATTCCCAATGTCTTCATATGTGACAGTTAGATCACAATCATCAATAAAAATAACAAGAGTAGGGACATCAGCATCCTTTTCTGTGACTCTTACCAAGTTTTGGTACCATAATCTCACCATTCGCGGATAAATTTTCTCTGGCAGAGGGGTACGAATATTGCTCAGTGATGCATCCCTAATGTATTTTAAAGATAGCTGACATTCTGGTTTATTGGAGAAAAAGTTCTCATCAACAATAAGCTCAGGAATCAGCTTCTGAGCTTCAATGAATGGATTTGGCAATACCAACGCTCGGACTAGCAAAGCCGTTGGGGGATGGGTTCCTCATGTCTAACCTTCTTTCCTTTCTCAATCCTATCAGCTTTATCCATTGATAGTTTCCTTTTGGCAGCGGTTTTGGTTTTTCCTTTTGGGGTGTGTTTGCTAATTTTCTTAGCAGAAGATTTGGGGAACATGACAGCCAGTGATTTTTCAGCTTTCCCCATTTAAAATCTTTGTTTGAATCTCCCAAAATAAAAGCTGATATCAATTTCTAACTTAGCAAAACAGAAACAGAGGAAATGCACAAAGAAATACCGAAATCTAGGGTTTTAATTGAACTTGATGTCCGCTTGATGAAATCTGCTAGAATCAGAAGCAAAAAGTCCCCCTCTTCAAGCTTAATCCGTTGAACAAATATGAAGCAAATTGAGGCTGAACTTGGAAAGGGCGCAAGGATGGAAACGAAATGGGTTTTCTGTGAAAGAAGATGCTCTCGAGGGCTTTTTGAAACTGAAACCTATCTTTCGAAAGGGTTACACATATTCAAAATTATTTTCGCAAAGTAATTTCTTAAGTTTTCGAAAAGTTCAAAACAGTCCTTTTTACAAAAGAGAATGGCATCAGTACCATTCGAAGAGCAAATAGCTTCAGAAACAACTATTCGAAAAGCAAATAGCTTCAGAAACAACTTTTTGAAAAGCAAATAGCTTCAGAAACAACTTTTCGAAAAGCACATCATTGCTTTCGAGCAGTTCGTTACAGATCCAAATCCTTTTCAAAAAGCAGATTAAACTTTGCGAAAAGACAATTTTTACTTTGCGAATTAATTTTTCACATATTTAAACTTCTCGAAAAGAGAACAAACATGACTAAAAATAGAGAAAAAGAAAGCTATGCAAAAACTACAGAACAAAAACATATTGTACAGTTGTATACCATCAGATTTGGGGAGGTTCTTGATGATAGATGGTCAGCACAGCTGTGGTATTTTCAATGCATGGTTTGAGCCTCGACCATTTACTTTCAAGGTTCTCCATCACTTGGGTCCAAAATTTCAACAATTTCGTAAGGAGATGCATGAATGATGAATATGGCCCTTCCCATCTGGATCTCACTTCCTGTGAAAAAAAACTTAAGTTTTGAGTTGAATAACTATACCTTGGAGCCGCTTATGAATTTTTTCCTTAGCAGATTTTTATCATAGAACGCTTTAACTTTCTTTGTAAGATCTGAATTGGTGTATGCATCCATTCTCAGCCTCCTCCAACTCAAAGAAGTTGCGCTTCCGTGATTACCGCAGAGTCGATCCATGTTCAATGTTTTAATAGCCCAAAAGGCTTTATATTCTAACTCCACCGTAAATGGCATGCTTTGCCATAGACCAACTGAATGGGGACATGCCAATTGGGGTTTTGTATAGCTGTCCTATATGCCCACAATGCATCATTCAAATTTTAAAGGACCAATCCTTTCCGTCTTCTTCACGCCTTTTCCAAGATATGTTTAATTTCTCTATTGGAAATCTCCACTTGTCCACTGGTTTGTGGATGATATGGAGTAGCTACTCTATGAGTCACAGAGTATTTTTTCAATAAAGCTTCAAAATGTTTATTACAAAAATGGCTTCCCCCATTACTGATAATAGCTCTGGGAAAACCAAACCTGGAAAAAATGTTATCCTTTAAAATTTTCAGAACCACTCTGTGATCATTGGTTTTAGTGGCTATGGCTTCAACCCATTTGGATACATAGTCCACAGCTACTAAGATAAAATTACACCCATTGGAAGGAGGAAAGGGACCCATGAAGTCTATCCCCCAAATATCAAATAATTCAACTACCAAATGGCCTGTAAAGGCATTGAGTTTCTCTTGGAAATGCTGCCCAATCTCTGGCAGTTCTGACAAGACTTAAAGTGTTGCAGTGCATCTTTGAAAAGTGTAGGCCAATAAAATCGACACTGTAAAACCTTTGCTGCAGTTTTCTTTCCACTAAAATTACCTCCACAGGCCTGTTCATGACACATAGAAAGTATGTGATGAAAGTCTTCTTCAGGGACACATCTTCTTATTATTTGGTCTGCACAAATCTTAAACAGATAAGGATCTTCCCAAATAAAATGTTTAACCTTTGAGAAGAAAATATCTTTATCCATTTAATTCCAATGTTGAGGAATTCTTCCAGTAGCCAAAAAGTTGACTATGTTTGCAAACCAAGGGGTGTGTATACTGATAGCAAAAAGTTGCTCATCAGGGAAAGATTCATTGATAGGCAGCCTATCAATCTCAACAGTTAAAATTCTAGACAGGTGATCAGCCACCACATTCTCCACACCCTTTTTATCTTTGATCTGTAAATCAAACTCCTGTAATAGGAGGATCCACCTGATTAATCTTGGTTTGGTGTCCTTCTTAGACAGAAGGTATTTCAGGGCTAAGTGGTCAGTGAACACCACTATTTGTGAACCTAAAACATATGACCTGAATTTTTCTAAAGCAAAAACAATTGCCAGCAGCTCCTTCTCAGTTGTTGTGTAATTGAGCTGTGTATCAATCATTGATCTACTGGCATAAGATATGACAAGAGACAGCTTATCCTTTCTCTGCCCAAGAACAGCTCCAAAAGCATAATCTGATGCATCACACATCAGTTCAAAAGGCAGTCAGTCATCTGGAGACTGTAATATTGGAGCTAAAATCAAACAGTTTTTTAAGAATTCAAATGCCTTCAAGCATTCATTGTTGAAAACAAACGGGACATCTTGGCATAATAACTGACAAAGAGGCTTGGATATTTTACTAACGTCTTTAATGAACCTTCTGTAGAATCCAGCATGTCCCAGAAAACTTTTGATCTGTTTAACAGTTTTGGGAGGTGGCAAATGTGCAATTAAATCAATTTTTGCTCTGTCCACCTCAATGCCCTTGTGGGAGACAACATGGCCAAGGACAATGCCTTGGGTGACCATGAAATGGCTCTTCTCCTAGCTCAAAACTAGATTGGTTTCTTCACATCTCTATAACACCAATTTGAGATGACGTAAATACTGGGCAAAACTGTCTCCATAGATTGAAAAATCATCCATAAAAATCTCCATAAATTGGTCAATCATGTTAGAGAAAATGGATTACAAGCATCTTTGAAAGGCAGCGGGAGCATTACAAAGACCGAAAGGCATTCTCCTATAGGCGAAAGTGCCAAAAGGGCAAGTGAATGTGGTCTTTTCCTGATCTTATGGATACACAGGAATCTGGTTGTAACCAGAGTAACCATCAAGAAAACAGTAATAAGCTTTTCCTGCTAGCTTATCTAAAATTTGATCAATGAAGGGAAGAGGGAAATGGTCTTTTCTGGTCACTGTGTTTAGTTTTCTGTAGTCAATACAGACCCTCCAACCAGTTGTTTGTCTGGTTGACATAAGCTCCCCAGAATCTGAGGTTACAACAGTGATCCCAGATTTCTTAGGTACCACCTGTGTAGGTGCCACCCAATCTGAATCTGAAATGGGGTAAATGACCCCTGCATCCAATAGTTTAACAACCTCTTTCATGACCACTTCTTGCATATGAGGGTTCAACCTCCTCTGCATTTCCCTAGAAGGCTTTGCATCTTCTCCCAAATGAATTTTATGCATGCAAACAGCTGGACTGATTCCTCCCAAATCAATAATAGTCCAACCAATTGCTTTCTTATGCTGTTTCAATACAATCAACAGCTCTTCCTCCTGCTCCTCAGTGAGGGAGGAAGAAATAATCGCAGGCAATGATTTATGGTCTCCTAAAAACACATATTTCAAATTTTCTGGCAACTGCTTTAGCTCTACATCCGGTGGGTTGAGAAAAGAAGGTAGCAAAGGTACCTTAGCTATTTGTGGAAGGGGCAGAATAGCAGGTTCCCATGAAGAGAACCTTACTGATTGATCATGAGTTCCTTGCACAGCATTTACTTCCTCAGATTTTCCCCAAGCATCTTTAAAATCTGTGGTTAAATCTTCACACTGCAAAAACAGTGGTAGAGTCTCTTCCACCAGTTCATCCAATAAATCAACAAGAAAACATTCCTCAGAACTGAATTAAGGCTGTGTGACTGCATTGTAAACATTTAATTTCACTTTCATATTTCCAAAAGAGACTTCCATAATACCAGGCCTGCATTGAATGCAAGCATTTGCTGTAGCCAGGAATGGTCTCCCCAAAATGACAGGGATGAAAGTTTTGCTTTTTGTAGGTTCCATGTCCAATACCAGAAAATCAGCAGGGTAGAAAAACTTATCTACTCCTACCAATACATCCTCAATCATCCCAACTGGCTTTCTTTCAGATCTGTCTGCTAGTTGTAATACCACATGAGTGGGTTTTAATTCTCCCAAACCTAGTTTCTCATATACAGAATATGGAAGTAGGTTGACACTAGCACCCAAATCTAGTAAAGCCTTTTCAATGATATGTTCCCCAATAATGCAAGGGATTGTGGGGATTCCAGGATCTTGAAGTTTAGGAGGTGTGGTAATGGACAATACCTGATTAACTCTTTCCACAACAAAGACTTTCTTGGATAACTGTATCCTAGACTGTCTTTTGTGAGTGAAAATATCTTTCAGAAATTTTGCATATGCTGGAATTTGTTTGATTGCATCAAGCAAAGGTAGATTTATCTTGACTTGCTTGAAAGTATCCATCATTTCATCTATTTTTGTGTTCCCTTTATCAAAAGGGGATACAGATTTCATGGCATGAGGAAATGGTAAATGAGGAACTAGTCCTTCATCTACAGCTTTAGGAGCATTATCAGAATCTTTTTGAATTTTTTGTTTTTCATTTTTTTGATTTTTCTGAGGTACATCAACACCCCCAATGTTAACATCATGCTGCTCCTGCTGCATATCTTTATCATTTTCCTCAATTTTTTCGTCTTCCTTGTCAGTACCCACTTTGTTATTTACAATTCTTCCACTTCTCAAAGTTGTGACAGTTTTTACTTCTTCATGTGAAATAGAAGCCTCTCCAACCATGAACTGTCCTTTGGGATTGTTCAAAGGTTGGCTGGGTAACTTTCCTTCCTCTCTTTTGGCCAAAGTATTTGAAAGTTGACCCAATGTTTTTTCAATCTTCTTTATGCTCTGACTGTGAAAGTTCACAGTCTGAGTTAAAGATCCTAAATGTTGGAGTGAATTTAGGACTTGATCTTCAAAAGAAGGGGATCTGGAAAGGGCTTGGACTGGAGCAGATTGCTGTATAGGTTGTTGTGGAATGGGCTGCTGAAAATTTGGCTTGGCATAAAAATTCTGCTGATAAGGCTGAGCAATTTTGAAAGGCATTTGGTTCTTTGGTTGCTGCTGCTGTTGTGATTGATAATTCCCCTGGCTCCACCTCAAATTGGGGTGCCCTCTCCATGGATATTCATTTGACTGTATCTGTCCAAATGATTAGGCAGCATGAGCTTGCTCCACCACTAAATCTGGGAACTGTGGTGCAGCAGGACATTGGTCAAGTGAATGAGTAGGGGACTGGCATATCAGACATGCCTCCTCTACTCTTGCAACCATTGGATTTTTAAGTGAGTCCATCAATCTATCAAACTTTGTGGTTAAATTATCCATCTTCCTTTCTAACTCATTCACCTCATAAATCTTTCCTTTGATGATTTGCTGATTGTTCAACCTAGCAGGATTCTTAATATCTCTTGACAAAGATTCCTGTTGAGTTGAATTTTCACCAATTACTTCAAATAAGTCCCAAACCTCCTCAACTGTTTTTTGCAAATAGGTACCTCCACAGGAAGCATCTACCATATTCTTTCCCTTTTGATCAATTCCTTGATAGAAGCTTTGAACAAGCTGCCATCGGGGAATTTGATGATGAGGACATTGCCTTAAAAGTTCCTTAAATCTTTCCCATGCTTCATGGAAAGTTTCAGTTGAGTTTTGTGCAAAGGAAATAATACTTTGTCTCAATTGGCGTGTTTTATACATAGGGAAGTATTTGGCTAAAAATTGACACTGCAAATCATTCCAAGAAGTGATACTATTTGGTGCCAACATAGACAACTATGCTCTAGCTTTGTCCTTTAATGAAAAAGGAAAGAGCCTAAGCTTGGACCAAGTCCAGCTATGTTGAATGTGGTGCAAAGAGACAAGAATTCATCCACATGTTTATATGGATCTTCCTTACTCAAACCATGGAAGGAAGGAAGCATTTGGATAGTTGATGATTTGATCTCATAATTTCCTTCAACAGTAGGAAATTGAATGCAAAATGGAGAATTATAGGGACCAGGTGCAAAGTAATCCCTCAAAAGTCGCGGTTCTTCACCCATAGTAGCTGTTTCAGCAGAATTCTGTGATGATTGTTTGGTTCGTAGTAGCCTTTCAACTTCTAAATTTAGAGGGACAATCTCAGGGTTGAGAGTCCTCCTACCAAACATACAACACAGAACAGAGAATCAGATTATGCCCAGCAAACCTTCAGAATTCCTTTTAAAGTAGATTCCACTCTTCAAAATGTATATGAATAGCTGCACAGATTTAAACAATAGAATAGTTTAGCACTGATGTAAAGATAAGAACAAAATGAAAACTTAGGTCTACCTATTTTAAAACAAATTCCCTGGCAACGGCGCCAAAAACTTGTTGGTGGCTCTAGTGTCCATGATTCATTTGTGTTTTGAAAATAGACTTACAGAGGATGAATTTACTAAAAGAATATGAAAATCTCAGCACAGAGAGATCTCAATTAGCCTGCAAGATCAGGGCCAATTGTAGCAAGTTTTAAAATATAAGTGAGTAAAAGATCGTCCACAGGGAATTGATTTTAAAATGCAAGAGAAACCTCCAGATCTGGGCTACCTGATCTGGCCTCTTATCCTATCTACAAAGCAACATAAGATGGGAGGTTGAATTTGTCACATTAACTAAATGATAAAAGTAAAAGTTAAACTAAATGATCCAGATCTGAGTTGGGGGAATTTTGATGTAAACTTATAAAAATGGAGAAATAATATCTAACTTTGATTTGGTCCTTAAAACATAATGAGAATGACCGCAGATCAAATGAGAGATGATCCAATCTTCATCTGGCTACAAGCACAGATGTAAGAGAAATAAATCTAACTCAAGGATTAGATTTAGGCTTATGGCTATGGTCTGTCCACTTCAATGGCCACAGACCATCCAATAGTCTTTAATCTAAACCCTTAATTTAGAACAAGAAATATCACTACAAATGCTGTGAGAGATTAGGTTACAAACACTAATTCCCACAGGGTTAATGAATCAAGGGAAATTGCATGAAAAATAGTAAATCTAAAGGAGTCTAGTGCAATAAGGAGATCAGAGGGACCCCTTAACACGAATCCAATTGAGAATGTATGGTTTCTGACAACCTTTCAAATTCACCATTACAATTCTGAGAGCACCGACAAGACTCTCGGTTGTAGTCTTGAATACAATTCTCTTTTGAATTCTGAGAGGTATCTCCACGACTCTCAATTGCAAGTAAAAGTTAGGCTATTACAAAGGTTTCAGACAAGCTAGCTGATTTGGAAATGGGAGAATAGGAATGAAACTCAAAATCTAGATACCCAAATTGGGCAAATGGTTCATCTATTTATAGTTACCCCAAGTCTAGCTCAGATGTGTATCGACCAATCAGAAGTGCTTAGATCTGTATCAACCAATGGTAGTCGAGCACGAGGATCCAGATCTATTTTGGCCAATTAGAATTGCTTCTTTTATTTCAGCCAATCAGATGACAGAGGCATCAATTCTGTTATGTAATTCAAAAATTTGTTAGAACTTCTAGAAGTTCTCGCCAATTGATTTCATCTTCGGGCGCTCACATGGGGTAGAATATGCCTTTGCTTCGCGCTTAGAATCTTCTGGAATGTCCCTGGGTTTTTAAGTGCATTGGGGAGCGTGCAAAAGATTACTGAATTACCCTTGCAGAAGCTAGGAATCTCCAGAATACCATTTCGCATAGTTTAGGGAACTTTTCGCAAAATCTTGTGACTTAAGCTCTTTTGCAAAGTTAGGTTACATTAGAGGAGTTCTCTCCTTTTCGAATAGGTCAAACATCCTTTCGAAGAGTTCAGGTGCTCTTTGAAAACTAAGCCTTGAGCTTTTAGTTCTTTTCTCAAAGTTCAGGTTCTTTTCGAAAAGCACTCTGTAGTGCATTCTTCTGTTCGAATTGCTCCATATTTCTTTTCTGGGTTGAGACCAGGTCTTTGCCTCTTCAGTTTAGGCATTTTGACAGCTAGTGAGGTTGTCCCTTATCTTTCTTCCTTTGGATCAACATGGACTATCTTCTTTTTGGCACTTTTAGGCTGCTTTCATGGTTAAGCCTGTCTTTATTGTTAGCTGTAACACAAGCGCTTAAAACACTTATTTAGTTCTTTGAAGGGTTTATCAAGGCCCAGGTTAAAGGGTGGAAAATGGTATTTTCTAGTTCTCAACAATGATGAAATAGGAAGAAGAGAGCAGGCCATCTACTATCTCAGCAAGAAGGTTACTGATTACGAGACACGCTATTCTCATCTGGAGAAAGCATGCCTGGCTCTCGTATGGGCCACACAGAGGCCACTACCTACAATCTCAGGCAGTTCTCCTTCTGACATGGATGGATCCATTAAAATATTTGTTTGAAATGCCCGCTCTCACAGGCCAAACCGCACGCTGGCAGCTTTTGTTATCCGAGTTTGACATCATGTATGTCACTCAAAAGTCGATCAAGGGACAAGCACTCGCCTATCATCTTGTCAAGAACCCCTTACCTGACTACGAGCCATTGAGAATTGAATTCCCTGATGAAGACATCTTGTTTGTAACTAAGGATGGCACAGGGGAGATAGAGGAGTCCTGGGTAATGCACTTCGACGGGGCAACATATGCCAAGGGTCAAGGAGTCAACACTATTCTAATTTCGCTAAAGGGTTATCACATACCAATCTCCATCAAGCTCAACTTCCCGTACACAAACAACATGACCGAATATGAGACATGTGTAGCAGGCCTACAGGCAGCCATGGACCTAGACATAACTCATCGTAGGGTGTTTGGTGATTCACAGTTAATCATATGCCAGACAAATGGAGACTGAAAGATGAAGGATGAGAAGTTAAACCCTTATCATGAGCACCTAGAGGATCTGATCGCATGTTTTGACGATATTACCTTCTCATATATCTCGCGAGCAAGAAATCGCTTCACCGAAGCATAAGCAACTTTGGCATCAATGGTAGAAATCCCCTATGGTGTCGAGATGAAGCCAATCATGATTGAACAAAGGAATGAGACAGCCTTCTACCTTCTAAGTGAGGAACCCACAGAGATAGATGATGAGCCTCCATGGTTCTCATACATCAAGAATTTCCTTGAAACTCAGGCATTTCCTGAGGGCACATCCAAGATAGATAGGTGGACCATTGAGCATTTAGCGTCATTTGTAGCGAGTGCCTCTATAAACGATCATATAATAACATCTTGCTCAGATGCTTGACTGAGGGCGACGCCGCCAACATCATGAAAGAGATCCACGAGGGGGTATACGGGGCCCACGCCAATGGAAACATGCTCACCAAGAAGATCCTACGACAAGGGTATTTCTGGACTACCATGGAAACTGACTGTTGCAAGCACGTGCAAAAGTGCTACAAATGCCAAGAACACTCCAGTTTAATACATGCTCCTGCCATCGATCTACACAGCATGACCACTCCTTGGCCATTCACTACATAGGGCCTCGACGTCATTGGAAAGTTCAACCCAAAAGCATCTAATGGGTATCCGTTCATCCTCGTCGCCATCGAGTACTTCACTAACTGGGTCGAGGCAGCTTCATATACAAACATCAAGCCAATCATGTCAAAAAATTCATCAAGAATAACATCATCTGCCGATTTGGCGTACCCAAGGACATCATCATGAACAACGAAACCAACTTTGCGAACAAGCGCATAAGAGCCTTCTGTGAGTAGTATAAAATCAAGCATCATCGCTCGTCGTCGTATCAGCCGTAAACCAATGGGGCCATCGAAGCTGCCAATAAGACACTCATTTGAATCCTTGAGAAGATGGTCATCTCCTATCATGATAGGAGCAAAATGTTACCATTTACACTATGGGCTTATTGAACGTTTATCCATACTGCTACAGGGGCAACACCATTCTCCCTTGTGTATGGAATCGAGGTCGTCCTATCAGTTAAAGTTGAAGTACCGTCACTCCGCATTCTCATGGAATCTAGTCTACTGGAGGCTAAAAGAGAGAAGTCCCATTTTGAGCAGCTAGACCTACTAGATGAGAAAATGCTCCTATCTTTGTGTCACACCCAAGTTTATCAAGGGTGAACTGCCCACGCTTACAACAAATGTGTTCTTGGTCGAGATTTAAGGGTGGGTGACACGGTACTAAAGAAAATATTTTCGTCTCTCCATGCCAATCCGAGAGGGAAATTCTAGCGGAATTGGAAAGGACCTTACGTCATCCAAGAGGTGCTTTAGGGATACATGCTCCCCCTCACCACCATGGACGGAGATCACTTTTCGGAGCCCTTCAATGCTGGATACGTCCGACGATTCTATTCCTAGTCTCCGTGGCAAGGTAAGTACTAATGAAAATAGATACATGATTGCTTAAGGATACTTTAAAAAATGAGGCCATCATTTCAATGCCAAGTAGCCAAAAAGTGTCCCTGAATGATCATACCCTTTGCTACACCCATTGAGCCATTGGCCTTTCTTTCATAAAACTCCTCCCCAGAAAAAAAGACAGAAAAAGTGTATATACCCAAACAAAAAAGGAAAATAAGAGTTACCATCAAATCCCAAAAAAAATTGGAAAAGCGAAATCCCAAAAAGAGATTGTCTAAAAATAAAAAGAACAAAAAAAATATAGAAAAGAAAAAGTAGGGCATGTACAGTCAAAATTTCTAAGGAAGAAGTGTATTACGACAACTGGAACCGAGGAAACCTTTTGAAACCCGATAATACCTTCAAAATTCCTAACCTATCCATGGCCAAGATACATCCTTGAAGAAATTCCTCCTTAAGGTCCACAAGCAGTCACACTATCCATTGAGTCAGCACAAGACAAGCTGGGTGACAACATAAAGAATTCCATCCAGTCGGCTATGACGGAATCGACGTCATGTCGTGGCCCCTGAGAAAAAAAAAAGAAGAAAAGAAAATAAAAATAAAAATATACTAGCTCAAATCAAAATGGTTGTAGTGAAAACCTAAAAGGGCGCTATGGGTAAAAAGAGCGAGCTTGTAAGGACCAGGTGAAAACCTGTAAAGGCACCTAGGGTAAAAATGTATACCCAAGGACGTAGTGAAAACTCAGAGGGGTGCTATGAGTAAAAAAGGAGGGCAACAACAGGCACGGCGCAAACCCATCTTGGGCGCTTTGGGTAAAAATGTTCAAAGGAAAAAAAAATCATTTTGTTATCCCCTTGTTACAGCCTGATCTACCTAATCCTCCTGGGCCGATCATGTTAGTCCAATTTGGGTCCCATCAAGTGTCTCTTCTGATTACATCTTCAAACGTATGACCCAAGGTAAGGATAGAAGGTTAATTCAGTCCAAAGGGATGGACGTTCCAACCTTCGTAAAAATTTTGAACCTCACTCAGGTCCGATCACCTGAATGGGTTCGACTATGCTCAAATTGGGACTCATTACTTCCCCTCACACTTAAGGCATCAATGAAAATCTAAAAAAAAGAGAGAGAGAGAGAGAGAGAGAGATAATAGATTTCCCTTTCCCATTTTTGAGCTGGCACTGTGTGCACCACATCTCCAAAGGAATAATTGGCATATTACCTAGTGTCCCCCTTTTATAAAAATAGAAAAATGAGAGAATTTATGCAAGATAATAGATTTCCCTTTTCCATTTACATATCTACACTGCTCACACCACATCTCAAAATATATCTATGTGATGCCTTGCATTTCCCTTTTTACAAAAAGTAAAAGACAAAAAAAAGTAAAAATAATAAAAACATGAAGAAAATATCTATACCAAAATATGTATCTGAACAGGGGTTCTTATGCCCCCTTTCTATGGTTTTGATCTATGAAAAAAGATATGTGCAGGGCGGAATCAACGACCCAACTCGCCCTTCAAAGCACGAATCTCTACACGTAAAGCGTCCTCCCTGACGTCCCGCTCTGTCATCGAGTGGCCATGCAGACTCCTATACCATTTCTGGGAGGCATCGGTAGCACCAAGAGCGTCACCCAAGGCTCATTCCAAATGAAGAACCTCACACACAGCTACATTTGCTCATGCTTCTGCCACCTCCGCTCTAACCTTTTATTTCTCTGATTGCTCATGTAGAACTCGCTTCTCATCCATCAGCAGGTCAATGTGGGTTCGAAGCATCGACTCTTTTTTCGGCCAAGGTCCCTCTACATCGCTACTATCTACCTGGTCCAAGCCACAAGCAGAAGGCCTCTTAGATAGTAGCCAAGCCTCATACTCTGGAGAGGTCAAAATCAAATTTCTTGCTCTAGATCACACATATGCATTGATTGGCGCATCTCCCAGAGAGCGACTATCTAGTCCAAATCCCCAAAAAGACCCCCGAGAGAAAATTAAGCCACACAGAGGTGGCTTTGTTAAACTAGGCACCTGCTGAGAGAAACCAAACTGGCGTAAAACCTGAAATGGGAACTAGTGGGTGATGCTGGTCAAACCAAGAAGAGTGATACCCTTGTAATCTCTCGATCGAACCAATGGAAAAACCATGTCTAACCATAGAAGCCTCCACACCAGCTCGGCCTCAGCCAGCAAAAGCTTCAGCTCTTGTATATTCCCCTGTGGCAACTTGTGACATCGACATAAGAAGCAGCGAGAGTCCGCACCGTAAATGACATAAAAGTGGGGCATGGGTCCCAAGATAGCAAGATGTTTCCCAAGCCAAATTTGGAGCAAGACGGGACATCCCCGGAGGACCTCCACCTTGCCCAGAGTGAAGGCATCAAGACAGTGATAAAGCTCTGCCAACACCATATGCATCACAGAGCGGCCTCCCTCGAGTTCCACTAAAACATAGCAAAGCGCAAGAGAGAAGCTCTCTCCTCCAGTGTAGAAAAGAACCTCAAAGATAAGGCAAAGGGCAAAGGCCTTCACATTACTAAAATTTTTGACCGACAATTTTCGTAGGCTCTCATCGCTAAAAAGTTCTCTCAGGAATTTCATCGAACACCTGGTGGGCTTGCCAATGAGACTTTTCTCATAATCGGCTTTCTTCAAGCCCAAGGTGATATGGATGGATTTAGCATAACCCGGTTTCGGTAGTACTATGGCAAGGCTTCTATTCAACTTCAGACCTGATAGCTGGAGAGCTCCTCAAGAGTAGGAGCTAACTCACGGTTCCCAAAACGGAAGACATGGGTATCCACTTCCCAAAAAGAGGTCGCCACGTAAATGAGATCCCAAAGTAGAGGGACTTCAAGGAAAGACGAGAGACGGGACAACCCAAGCTGATCCAAACCCGTGAGCTCACTCTCGCTCAGGCTTTCAAACTGTTTCTTAAGAAAACTGGGCTCCATACCCAAAGAAGGAAGTATAGAGGTCCCGGACCCCCCATGCGGGGCGGGATCGGAAAACTTGTCCATGATCATACAAGGATGTTTTAAAGATACAATTCAATGTAGGACGATGGACCCGCCCTTGAAAAAGTAAAAGAAAAAAATGGCACTGAAAGATACGAAGTCCAACTCAAAAGAAAGAAAAATATGTGCATTCTCGGGTTTGAAAAGGCCCCACACCACCTGGAAGCACCTAGCGTGTGTAATACACATGCTAGAACAAAATTTCCTAGGTTTTGCCTAGTGTGTATATTACACACGCTAAGCCATTTATCTCCCAAGTTTTACCTAGCATGTGTAATGTACACACTAAGCCATCCCTCCCCCAGATTTGCCTAGCGTGTGTATTACACACGCCAGGCCAGGAATGCCCCCAAAAGACAAAAGGAGGAAGTTTGAGGGGATTTTTTTACTGGTCCCCTAGCGAGCCCACCTGCACTTTTGGTTATTTTCAAAAGCACCCCAGACCACATGCTGGGGTACAAAAAAAGAATAATGTTTTTGTTTAACTGTTATACAATTTTCCTTACAGGAAAGATCCACACAGACATGAAACTATTGGCCAATATTAACCAAATGTATGGCCCAAGGGCCATTCTTTTTCTAAAAACATGAGTCCACCCTGCAAAAGAGCCAATATACCACAACAAGAAGGAAGAGATAGAGTGGATAGTAGAAAGGGAAAGAACTAGCATTCATTCCAAAGAACAACAAAAACCATCCAATGTGCAGCCTCATATCAATCCATTACATTTTCCCAAAATACCCAAAAAGTCTCAAATGTTCAACAAAACAGAAAAGGCTAATCCTTATCAGCGGCTTTCAACTTTTTCTGCCGGCGCAAGGTGCTCTGGAAGTTTTGCACGTCCCCTACTCGGGACCACGCCTGAGACAATCGACTAAGCAGTGAGCGCGACTCCTTTTCACGAGCACGTTGTAGGTCATACAGAAAAATCATCAAGCAGGGTCAGTCAGAAGGCAAGGATGGCAAAGCAAATGATCAGAACCAGTCAGGATAAGACTTGCCACTTCCTCCTCTCGAAGACCGGCAATGTGGCGATAGTATTCCGCTTGAGAGACCACCAACTCGTAATCCTGCAAGAGAGAAGGAGAAAGAGAGGTCAACTGCAAAAGCCATAGTACAAAAGCAAGCATATCTCTAAACACCGAAAAAATGACGGGGTTCAAATTGATTCAAGGAAACCCTAGGAAGAAGTCTCGTTTCGGTTTAGAGAGGAGGGGGGAAGAAATTTTTGAAAAATGCCCTTTTTGGCTCTGGCCCGACTGTTTAAAAAACCCCCAGGTCTGGCTTAGCGTGTATAAAACACACGCTGAGCTTATTTTGGCTAGATTTGGCTTAGCGTGTATAATATACATGCTAAGGTTACTCTTGCCAGATTTGGCTTAGCGTGTAAATTACATGCGCTAAGATTGGTCCTCCCTAGGCTGAGGAAGCTACACACGCCCCCAAAAAGCACGTCAACCCCCATTTGATCTGCTCAAGAAGCTGTGCTAAAATAAGTGGTACAGGATCGTTGAGCGTGCTCAAAAATCTCGAACAAACAGACAAAATAATAAAATAATAATAATAATAAAAAATACATAAAATAACAAAAAAAAATACATAAAATAGCATAAAAAAATATACATAAAATAAATATAGATATGTAACTTTCAAAAAGTAGCATGTACTCCCAAAAAGCTTTGCGACATCAATTCGCTCCGCTCGGGTAGTCGTGCTAAATTAGCTTCGGGATCAATGGGTTTTCCCAAAGACGTTGAGCCCTACTTCACGCAGGGGCACCAGTGGCCGGTCAAATGGGGCAATCAATACCTCATGTAATTGGGCACAGGCTGTGGATCTTCATGTATTTGCTTCGCACCTATCTTTAAGTATGGGTCGATCACCCTCTCACTCACAAAGTTGTTCTATTCAAAATAAAACTTGAGCATTAAACATCTTCAATCATCTCAAGAAGCGGATGTTTTTCTTAGCATATTGGGCTTTCGTAACTCGATCCATCTCGATTATGCCCAGTAATGTCGCTAAGTACTTGGGGACCGATAGCCTTAAGGAACGAACGTTTTTCCCAACATACAGGGCTTTCGTACACTCACCATATTACCCACCTGATGTTTGAGATTTGTTTTGAATACAGCGAACCCGTCAGTATTGTCTTAGGCCTCTTCGGATGTCTCTTGTCTTTGGCATTCGATCATTAGTGATCGGTGTAGACACCTAAATTTGGCCCAAGGCCCGATCGAAACATACTTCGAGAAAGGCGCACCCCCGAGCTTCCGATAGCATTCTCAAAACTCTTAGGAATCATCCCAAAACCCTTAGGAATCATCCCAAACCCTTAGGAATCAATCCCAATCTTCCCGGACCCCTTAGAACCCGTCCCGAACTAGTTTCTGAACCCTCCAAAATAGTGGTTGAAAAGAGGAGTGCCAAAGTTTACACATTGGAAAGAGGACTTCTCAAGCTTTCCAATGAGACAAGAATCGCCTTAATCATAGTTGTATATCAAAAGTACGGCAATTTGAAAATCGGACATAAATGCATGTATTTTGCCTAGCGTGTATAATATACACACCAAGCCAGTTTTGGCAGAAATATTGCCTAGCGTGTATATTATACACGCCAGGCCATTTTTTTCCCAAAAATGGCTTGGCGTGTATAATATACACGCCAAGCATGGATGGGCCCCCCAGCGGGCTCTGGACTTCCCAGACACTATACATTTGCCTGGTGTGGATAATACACACGCCAGGCTTAGCTACAGTAAAACTTGGATTTTGCCCGAATTTCAGTTTTGGGGCTTAACTTGTTTACCATCCCAATGTTTAGGGTGGGTTTCATTAGGACTGTTGCACCCCCGCTTACCCTATTTGCAACCCTCTAGTCATTTAAAACCTCATCCTGTCATCTACCATTGAACCTAATTCACATCTTTCCAAGCTCTTAAGATCCTAGGAAACCTTATATGTTAGGATTACCTAATTACCAACCCTAATTAGCCTTTAAGTACCCTCCTAACCTCCCTTTTCCCTATAAATAGAGAGGCACCCCCCTTTTAAATGACTTTAAAAATTTCTAAGAGAGAGAAAAAGATTAAGAGATCCCTTTCTCCTCTTTGGTGCACCAAAACCCATACAAATTCTAGAATTGTAAGCCACCTTACAAACTCCATCTTCCATCAAAACCCTTGGAGTCTAGGAGAGAACTACCCCTTGCCTTCTTCTCTACCCCTTAGCTATCAGGCCTTAGTGGTTAGAACCCACTCTTTAACCACTCAAGCTAACGGAAGCTCATTAAGTGCACCCACGCGAAGGTCCACAGTTGTGCTACAAGGGCCCGAGTGCTTCGGCTCTCCCCTCTACTGTTCCACCTTCTTAGCTTTTCCTTTATCCTTGAGTTTGTTCCGTTACGCCGCTGAAATCTTAGTAATTATAGAGGGGCACAAATAGGATCAATGTGCCTTTAGGCAAGAGGAAGTATTCTTTTCATTTTTATTTTTTCTTTATTTTGGCCATAAGTAGAGACCGCGTTTGAGCGAGTTGATCAGGTGCCTAACACCTTCCGATTAATAACCGAAGCCCCTACCCAAGAGCCTTTGGCGTGAATCGGTAAATCAGAATCATATTCAGCACTTCGGTGCATTTAATATTAATTTGAGGTTTCTCAGGACACCAAAAGCTTCGGGCACTAAACCACCGCACATACTCCCGGCGTCTGCCTCGTCTCACGCCCCTGTAACCCTAGTTCCCCCAGCTCTAAAATCCGCTACCTGAAGCGCCATCTGCTCCGCAAAATTTTGACCAGGAGGGTCGATCAGCCTCTTCGCCACTCTGTGGCTAATATCTGGAGGGATTCCCTAAGCAAGCCCTAGCTGTCAAACCACTCGAGATGTGTGGATCCTCTCCATCCTCTCAAAATAATGGACCCATATGTCCACATCAAAGAAGGGCCGGCCAGACTAAATCACTAGAACACTGGCATCCTCCTCATCCGCATACAACCTCTAAATCACCTACAACCAAGAAAATGAGCCGACCCCTCAAAAAAGACTTAGATCCTAAAAGACTGAAATGAAATGAAAAAAAACATACTCATGATGATCTATACCTACCTCGCATGCATATCCTTAAAGAGGTCTCGCGTGGTCTAGAGATCCTCAACGCCTCCCTCCACACGTGCATTCGTGGGAACGTGAATGTTACCTCCAATGGAACTCTCGGACAAAGAAAAGTGAAATGATCATACGCCCAAAACTGAAAGAAAAATAACAACAACAACAATGACAAATAAGGAAAAACTCTTACCATTAAACGACTAAAAAGTAACCAAATTAAAGACATCACGATGCCAATTAACTAAAATTCACCTGGATGAACGGAAGGAAACCTCCGATCAATGAGACACCCTGTCCTCGACGGTAAAGTTGCTCATAGAGGTGCGCCAACGCGACTGCACCCCACCCATAGGTGGGGACTCGATCCAAATTCCCGAGAATCATAAAAAATAACCCGATGACACATCCCCAAATCGAAGAAGAGAAGAGCACCGCACCAAGGAAGTACATCAAGAATGCTCGGAGCACCCTATCCATAGCCAACCCCGGCTCCACCATGGGCTCCCGACCCACTACTACCGCACAATGCGCCTCATAGGTTGCCTTCGCCTCCCAATGGCGCCTTGGGGAGACGAAGCCACTCACAAACGTATCAAAAAACCAAGTGACTCAAACTACACCTGGCCCAGAGCCGCTCGACCTATATGGCACACCCAAAATATCCTCACACACCTCCAAATAATGTCCCGCCGTCCACCTTGTGATCGGCTCACCCTCGAAACAAAGACCGATGATACGAACCTAGTCCTCCAAAGTCGGTAACATCATGCCTACTAGAAAGAGAAATGCTTGATGCTCCTCCCTCCACCTCTCTAGAATCGCCGCGATCAGGCCACGATCAACTTGAAAGGGCTCAAGCTCCAAGATCGGTCTGAAACTGAAAGACACCAACCGCGCCTGCTGAAACTCCGACAAGGCACAGTACCAAGTATGAGACTCGGCCCATGCCGAGCTGATAGCCAGCTGTGGGGGCTCCTATTGAACAAAATACAAATAATAACAATAAGACTAACACATACCTATGACGGAAGATAAATGAATTTAAAACTAAAAAAGGAAGCAAGTCAAATATGCCCCAAACACAATAACAATTTACAATAAACACACGAAACGTGATAAGAATGACTGAATAGAAAAATGACCTATCTCTAAATGCCGTCATGATGCATGAGTGAACGCACAATCAATCATTAATGCAGGTTTAACATAAATTAGAAGGGTTTCTAGATCCTAATAAGCCTATGTCATAACCTAAGTGGCTAAGAAAATGAAAGAACTCTTGCTCATGAATGCTTACCCAGCCTCGAGTGAAGAAATCCTCAAGTGGAAAGTGTCTGCGAACTCAATGCCCCTCACCTAGTGCTCCGCAGCCGCACCCTCACCCTAGTGCTCCACAGTCGCACCCTCAGCTCTCTTACCCTCAGGTACCGCACCCTCAACCCTCTCACCCTCATCCTCATCGAGCCCCTACTTAATCTCGAGCACCTCCTTCCTGACCCCTGACGGATCAACCTCTGGTACCTCCTCTCTAACGACCTCCCCAACATCCACTTCCCTGACTACGTCGGTCTGAACCTCAGAAGTCTCACCTATCTCCACCCCTAATATCCTCTCTAACTCAAAAATGGTAATATCGTGCCTACCACCACCCTCAGACTCCATCCTAAAACGAAGAGCTTGAAAAACTAAAGAAAATAGAAGAAATGATGCCTGAAACGGACGATCGGATCACGAAATATCACGAAAACATGAAAACTAGAGCACCAAGAAACAAAGAAACAGAGAATCAAAGACTAACACAGATCACGCGATAGAAATGAAAAGTTTTGAACTATTTATAGGGAACAGCTGAATCGCGCATGTAAATCCAGGTGCGCAAACTAATCACGCACCACTCTCACCGCGCTTAATTCGGATCACACAACCGGACTTAAGCACGCAAACTAATCACGCACCACTCTCACCGCGCTTAATTTGGATCACACAACCGGACTTAAGCACGCAAACCAATTGTTGCCCTCCCAAACTAACCCGACCATCTAGTTGCACGCAGCCTACTCAATGCATAATCACTTCAAGCATCCACATTGTGGCTCGTGAATGCCAATGGTCACCCACACAGTGACTAGCCACCGCCCTAATCTCGCGCCCAGTATCCTGCGTTTAATTCAGTCAAACGATCGGAAACTCGTGCTTAATAACATTCTAACGTTCTGAATGCGTGCCCACCCTATGGCACGCAATTGATTTATGCGCTTGGAGTGAAGCGCGCAATTCCCCAGAAACACAAAGAAAATTCCTAGGACAACACGTTCACAACCCTGAATTAGTTGATCTCTGACACTAATTATTAGCCTTAACCACTCCCTTGTTAAGTCCGATCCCAAAACATCCCAGACTTAAAGAAATATGCACCCCGATAACTAAAAGAAAATGTTCTAAACTAAGACCAAAATCACAAAAAAATGCCCCGACACAATTTACACACTCCAACCAACCTAAACAAAAAAAACTTGCCCCAACTAAGGCAAAACTAAACAAGAAAAAATATCCCCAACATCACCTAAACACTCCAACTAGTACCAACACTAAAGAAAATAATGCCCCCCATCATCCATTCACCTGAACCTAAACTAAACTAAACCAAAAAAACATGTTCCCAGAACACCCTAGATCAAAAATAAAGAAATAAAATTAGGCCAAAGTTAAATAAATAAGCACCACACTCAAAACCAAATCGAAGCAAGCTACTAAATAAACCCAAAATAAACTAAACCTGAAATTACCACAAATGAAAAGAAAAATATAATCATTTCATAAATAAATAAAATAATTGTAAAATACACCGAGGGCATACCCTTTAAATATACAACTTAAAACAAGAAACTTAAAATCCGCACGTTCAGGCAATGCCCGAATCCGTATTTATTTGGGAAACTAGAAATCCCGGAGAAGCCTGGAGGGGGGAACTACCCTGGACGAATTCTAACCGTAATAACCTCTTCCCCTTGCCCCAAGCCGGCAGAAAAGAAAGAGTGGCTCACGGAAAGCCACCCAGGACCTGCGAGATCCACCCCTAGAAGCTCACCTTGGAAACCATAACAAGGAAGAGCAGCTAATACGGGATCTGCAGAGCCTACTGAGGAAAAATAGGCATCAGTCACGAGAATTCTAACCATGTCTTATCCTTGGGTTTCCTTTCTACCACCTTTTTCTCCTCCCCCTCTTCCCTTAGCATGGCAGCAATTCGATCGCTACCTTGCATTCCCAATCCCGTCCATTCTCAAGAATTCACGCCATAAATGCAACTCTTCGGGTCCAGCACCCGCGATACAGAAAGAAAGGAAGAAAAGACATTAATGAACAATCTAAGTCAAAACAAAAGAAAATGCCCCAAAACTTTTAACCCCAAACTTAAAATAAAATTCCAAGCAACAAGTACCCAAAACTTTTAACTCACACATTTATAAATTATACCTCTTGAATTACCAAATGACAACTGTCACCTCTTTAAACCTTTCTAATCTAATCTAATCTAAACCAAACACATACCCCTTTGAAAGACCACAATCTAGGACAAACCTAGATGGACTAATAATCACACAAAACATAACCCCCTAAGAAACACCAATCTCCCCAAGTCGAGATAAACCAATAGAATTAAAACACCTAATACCCATTTAGAACCTTTTGAAAACTCACACTTTTTTTTTTTAAGTCTCATGTTGAATCAAACAAAAGACTAAAAATCAAGTTAAATCAAACCTTAAACAAGACAAAAATAGAGACACAAAAAAAATTCTCTAAAATGAGACCCTAACTGGTTTAAGACCAAGGAAATGTCCCCAACAAACCAAATAGAACTAAAGAAATCCTCTAAACCAAGCTCAATAAAATGAATTAACCTCGGGATAAGCCTTGAATAAATTCAGAATAGATCCTCAGCTAAAACCAAAACTAAGTCAAACAAATAAGATAAATCTAACTAATCCACTAATAAGCTTAAACGAATAAACAAGCAAGAACAAAACACAAAAAAAAAATCCCCCTCTATTCATAACTCAAAAGTTTCACAAGTGTCACCGGAGGCATACCTCTTGAATTTACAGCCCAAAACGAAAACCTAAAACTGTAACATACAACCCAAAATGAAGACCAGGATCAAAACTGAGACGAAATGAGGAGCAGATTCCGCCTGGAGCGTCCAATCGGAGAGTTCAGGGAGCATTGGTTGGGAAACACATCCCTCCACTTTTTACTCCTTCTCTTCCGCTATCTTCACCTCCTCCACCACCGCCTACTCAACGCTGCCTTCACTGCTCCCTAAAAGGGACCGATGTGAAGACTAAGGCCCTCATTTCTCATATCGCCCATTTTCAGAACAACGCTGTCCATGAGCATCACCTCGGGACGGAGATCACGCGAAATAATGAATATAGGAAGAAACGACATCCCAATCAAACGGTTAGATCGCCCAATATAATCAAAACATGAACTTTAGAACAAAAGATATACAGGAAGAGGTCAAAACTCGAGACTAAACCAGAGAATGAGAAAACAAATGAAAGTTCTATCGCTTATATAGAGTACGACCTTAATCATGTGCTCAAACACGTGCGCTTAATTTGATCACATGCTGCACACACTGCGCATAATCCAAAATACACGCTATGATCCAACCACTCAATGAAACCATCACCCGTGCCAACGGCACGACTCTCCGATCGCTCGCACTCCTGAATCGCGCAAATTGATCAAACAACACACTACCATCGCGCAACTTGAAGGGTCATCTATACACTGACCTGGTGACACTCCGATCATGTGCTTATATTATGACGCGTAATACAATCTCACGCATACTCCTACGCGCGTAAACGACCCCTCAAGCCCTAGATTGCATGCCCGAAAATAGGTGTGCAATCGTATTGAGCAAAATCTATACCCTCACACCTTTTATCCCATTACGGTCAAGATTCTGTTGTCCCATCACGTAGCCTCACAGGCTATTCTGCCAAAAAAAAAAAGACTTACTCACCCGTACCATCGCGTACCTGTCGCACAAGAAGAAAGCATTGACAACACCCATTCCCATCGTGATAACGTGTACACATGCAATATCACCTAATATCCAGTCCCCTCATAACCACACCCTCATGACCCATCATGAGAAGCTGAAAGCAAATCTCCTGAGTACGCAAGCACGCCTCCGCTAACTACGCTCGGTCGATATCCCATCAGAAATGCCACTACCTGAAAAAAAAAACACTCAGACAACACATACCTTATCGTATGACGAAAAGAGGGAAAGCTCAATCATGTCTCATCGCTAAAGCAAAGAGCTCTCTCTCCAAATTGATCCCCATGTCCCACCAGGACTGACCCAGCACGCAGCCAAAGAAAGGTAGAATCCCCAGGTCCCATCGCGACATCATGTCCCCCAAGACATCACATCACAATCGCCAAGCCCTGCCACAACAGACCTAAAGAGAAGAAATCCCCAAAGTCCCAAAACACTACAACACCACCAATGCCGACACAAGCTATGCACAACCCAGGTAAGTATCACCCCCAGGGAAGTACTATCCACTTTTCAATTACTCGATATTACAAATATATGGATAGCTATGATTAAGTCAAATGTTTTAAAAAATTATCTCTCTCTCAATGCGCGAATCACTGTAGTCCTCCCATAAGAGACAATCATCAATATTCGTCGAGAAGGTTAGACGGAGTATTCGACATGCCAAGTGTTGTCTTAACAACCATAATAACGATCGGGTCAACAAATCCCGTACCGGTGGATCTGCTCAGCGACATCTCGGAAGCCATGTTTTTCGCCGTTTTACCACCGAATTGATCTTAAGTTAAAATCCCTAAAGTTTCAAAATTCCTGAATTTTCAAAATCTCCTTACTAACAAAAAAAATTAAAAAAAGAGAAGAAAAGAAGAGTAAAGCAACAAGATAAATAAACCTAACTCACCTTTCTTTAAATACCATAAAAACTGATTAAGCGCCCCATCAACCATGCACAATAAATTACACTTAAACCTAACCTGCAACTCCTCAGACCGCCTGAACTTGCAATCAAGCGCATATTCCATTGCGCATAATTGGATCAAGCGCACACTCCACTGCGCAGAATCATTTGTTCGGACACATTAGGACTAGCATACCCAACTTACAGGCCAACCCCTGAACTCGCAATCAAGCGCATATGCCATTGCACAGAATCATTTGTTCAGACACATTAGGATTACAATTCCCAACTTAGAGGCTGACTCCAGATAAATCGAGCGCATAGGCCACTGCACAGAATTCAATTGAGCACACCTCACAAGACCCCCACCTCAATTATCAGCCCAAACAAGCCATTCCCCTGGGAAACTGAATATCGAGTATATTTAACCTAAGAATTTTCAAACGCCTATTAGAAAAGGAACACCTAACATGCATTGGTGTGAGCAATGACGCGCCCGATTTGACATGACTTGCAAAAGCCTTCGATATTACATGATACATCATTTTATTGTTATCAATCCCTGGACCTTATTTTGGACATTTGATTGATGCCCCGATACCTCGATTGCATTAAATCCCTCTATTTACCTGTGCCATGCGACGGGATGTGCCATGCACCCACAGATCTGGAACGTACCCTTCGACAGCTACCATTTATCCTTCAAATATTCCATTTTAGCTTGCGGTGATAGATAAGAAAGTTAAGCATGTCATGTCAGCATCACCAATTCACATTTGTGATTTTCTAAGAGAAATGAGAAGACACCTCGAATGATGTTGTCGGCTTCTCAATGCTGTGCTTTCTTTATTTATTTGCGGTAAAAGAAATTTAAAAGCAAAATAAGAGTAGAACAGGGGATGAAATCAGCACAACTGAAAAGTCCTAGACCTGCAAGATACAGGGTCCATTGTGGCAAGTTTTGATAAGTAAGAGTTTGTCCCACAGGGAAAGATGATCTACAGCTCCAAGGGAGCCATCTCTAGTAGTCCCTCCAGATCTGTCTACAGATCTAGCAGTCCTTAAGGGAAGGGAGTTTAAGGTCACTTAGTTTACAAATCCTAAGGTAGTCTCCTAATGTCTAAACTACAGAAAGGGTTGAGAGGATGGATGGAGTGTGGAAAATAAATAAAAAAGGGTGAGAAGTATGTTATTGAGCCTAGATCAGAGGAGTTTTGTAACTTAGATTCAGATCTGATATTATAGAAATTCAGTCCAATGGCTACGTTATCACCACTGAGGAGAAAGGATCCAACCCATCTCTCTGCCATGATTCAATCCCTTAAGGTTATAACCTGTCCACTCAAATGGTCACAGACTATCCCATAGGGGAACCACAATCCAGGGATGGGTCAAAACAAGTTAATCATTGTAGGTACTATTTCATCTAGGCTACCAGCTCAAGAATCCATCGGGAACCTCAACCTCTAAAGCTTTATGTGTGGGGCTAAGGTTGTATTGGACCATGATAGCCCAGACACATAGAACCAACAAGAGATTGAGTACAACCTTCGATCTAGCTGTCCATTGCTTGAGTGAGGCTACAATGGTCCAGTCATAAGCATACAATCTCTATAACCAGATCAGATCTAATATCTGATAGCGGATCTATACAATTATAGGGGAGTCTGCCTCTGTACAATCTCCCACCAGGCTAATACAAGCTCAGGTGTAAAGAAGAAGGATCCATCTTGGATCGGTGGATTAGAATCACCCTAAGGCTATAACCTGTCCACTTGAATGGTCACAGACTATCCCAGAGGCTATCCTCCTCACGTAGCCTAGGATAAAACAAGAATATCGCTGCCACCACCATGGTCACAAGGCTACCAGCTCAAGCTCCCATGGGGATTTCAGATCTAGTGGGTCCTGTGGTGGGGCTAAGGCTGTATCAGACCATGATAGCCCAGACATACAGGTCACTTGGATCTGAGTGGCCCTTAGAATCAGTCCTCCATTGCTTTGAAACACAGCCAGAGCAATGGCGGATCACAAGGCAGCAGCCTTGCACAGAGCATCTCACAATCAAACACAAATCCCACAGAGTACAAATCCTATTACAAAACTTCCATTGATCTAGTTCAAAAAGCATACAAAGACATAGCTAGCAAGTGCTGGACTATGTAGAGATGGAAAAAGAAAAAGAGAACTACTTATAGCTACAAAAAGAAAAGAAAAACGATCTCAGATCAATTCTCCAAGAAATGAGACGTGTTCCCAGCTATTCCAGGATTTCCAAAGATGGTAAAAGATCTCCAAACCTAAGCTAAGTATGGATTTTTATAGCAGTGGTGTGGCGGCGCATTAGGGTTAGGAAACCCTAATTTTAACGATGCCATGTGGCCAAATAGTGATCCTTGGATGCCTCGGGGCACACACACGGATATTTGAGCGTGGGAGTGCGTGCCCTAATCCCTGGAAATTCTCAGAAGGTCCTCTGCTGAAGAGATGGAGGTTGAAGTTTAGAGCTTCGCTAGGTAGCCATTGTTTCCCAGACTTGTCGCGTGGTAGCTCTTGCTCTTCGCTAGGGTGGTTTGCTATTGAAGCTTCAACCGTCGTGAGATTCCCTTGGTTTGCTCTTCAGGCAGTCGCGCGGTACATAATTGTGCTCTCGCTGGATTGGGCTTCGCGAGGTTGAGTAGACATCAAAGCGTCAGATGTCGCGGGGTTAGAGTTCAAGCAGTCGATCTTCGCGAGGATTTGAATAGTGCGAGAACTGTGTGATCACTTCTCTTCAATGGACTTTGTGAGTTACCTCGTGAGGCTTTAATGAGTTCTGAACTGCGCGAGGTTCCATGTCTTAATTGATCTTCGCGAGGATGGCTCTGCCTTCGCAAGGATGCTTTCTTCTTGAATGGCGCGAGAACTGCGCGAGGAGTTCTCTTCTGATAATTGCATCCCACTGCGACTGTGCGACAGCTGCGCGAGGAGTCTTCTGAAGCTCTCTCTCCTCAGCTGTTTTGAGCGAACTGCACGAGGAGTTGTTGTAGAGTCTTGGGAAGCTCTGTTGGACTGTGCGAGGCATATTTCTCCTGAATCCTTTAAAGTTTGGGTCAACTACGCGAGGCTCATTTCAGGTCTGGATTCAGAGTTCATCCTTCTGAGGGACTTCTGGTGCCAAAACAGGCTCCTTAGCAGGATTCCTGGCCTTATTTCACTGTTGGTTATTACCTACATAAAACACTTAACAAAAACTTATTAGGTGGCTACGGGTCTACTCAAAGGTTAAGTTAAGGGGTGAAAAGTGGTACTTTTCAGGTCTTAACAGGGGTGTCTACTTCTTCGACACGTTCTTACTTCGCAAGAGCACGTCGAAGAGGGGCATCTTTAGACACCCCCATTTTGCCCTCTCAGAATATACAATTTAGTTCGATTAACCTTTTACCTCATAACCCTGATATGGGAACCATGCACTAAAACAATTGTACATGGCTGAACACAGGCTGAAACTATAGCTCTGTGGCTCGAATCCCAACGTACGGAGACTATATACAAAAATAATAGTATATAGTTGGAATGTAGACTGAAACAATAGTCTTGTAGACCAGACCTGGACAACCCCTAATTAGGCGCCTAAAACCCCATGCATAATTCGATTGCACGCCACCAAACTTCCTTTCCCAGACCATCTCGAGACTCTATCACGCTCCTGAAATCAGACGCACGATCGGATTGCACGCCCGATCACCAGCACGCAATTGGCCTACGCCTATCTTAGCCTCACAATCCTTAACCCTTAAGCTTCCTTTATTGAGCGCCTCTGAAGTAATGCTTAATCGGATCTTGCATGTACTAACAAGCGCGCAATTAGCCCTAACGCTATTAGGACTAGGAAACTCATTGAGCAAGTCAGCTGGTCGCTCACTAAGTCAGTGATCGACTCAAAGCGATTAAGCGCCGAGAAAATGGCGCGTAATTCAGTTAGATGCCTGGAAAAGGGCGCGTAATTGAAGAAAAACATATAAACGATTTTTTTCCTAATTCGCCCAGGCGGCTAGGCAATTTTTGAAAAGAGAAAGGATTTTTTTTGGATTCCGAAATCAGAGAACTCCGACGACAAACCCATTGAGTAACCTAGTCATGATTTCGAGATTCAAGCTTCTAATCTTCGAGATTTCTCTCCGCAACCCCGGTCCTAGGTAAAAGTCTTAGTTTTAGACTTAGGATATTTTTTTCATAGCTTTGATTATTAGTTTTAGTCATAGATTTTAATTTTCAGTCCGAGACCGTAGCACCCTTTTTAGACCGCAAATATTTTATATTTGGTTCCGACCGTAGCACCCTTTTTAGACCGCAAATATTTTATATTTGGTTCTAATTCTCCGAATTCGGAACCAGTCCTTAATCTGACTATCTAATTTATCGACCCTAGGCTTTAATTCCGTTCTAAAATCTTAATTTCCAGTCCTATCATTAATTTATGGTTTTAATCCTTAGATTCTAGAACCAGTCCTTAATCATACGGTCTGATTTTCTGATTTTCTGATTTCAGACCCGAATCCGGTCATTGAAATTTAAATTTAAATTTTTTATTTTAATATCTCCAAAAATCCTAAATCTTAATTCTAGTTTTTACAATTCTAGTTCATGATTCAATTCATAATTATTATTCTAAAATCGACTCTGAAAAATCTAAAATACGATTTTACGGTCCAAAATTTAATTTATCTTTAATCTCAACCATCCAATTTGCCCAAGGGAGCTTGCAGAGGGTACTCGAGAATGAGGCCAATCCTCCTTAGCATAGCGGGCCCAGGACCCTTTTTTTTAGGAATGCTAGGATCAATTAATTGCTTTTTCTTTTTTTTTTAGTATAATTAATTAGAAGATTTATTTTATTTCAGCATAATTAATTAGTTAAGTTAATTAGATTTTAGTGTGATTGATTAATTTCTTTAAATCAGATTTTAATTGGTTAATTTCTCGCTTTAATTAGAATTTGGTATGATGAATTCATTGCTTTAATTAGGATTTAGTATAGTTAATTCATTGCTTTAATTAGAATTTTAATAAAATTAGTTTATTTATTTTAATTAGATTTTTAATAAAATCAGTTTATTTCTTTTGATTAGATTTTAATAAAATTAATTCCTTTGCCTTAAATTAAAGTTTTAGTAGAACCAGTTCTCTATTTCAATTAGAATTCTAGTAAGAGTATCATACTTGATTTAATTAGAACTCCAATACAACTAGTTTACTTGCTCTGCTTTGAATTTCAGTATAACTAGCATGCTTGACTTAATTAGATTTTCACCAGAACTACTACATATGCACTCCTAGCATAATTGGGAAACCTGATCATAATTGGACTTCTAATAGTACGAGGACACTTAATTAATTAGACTTTTAATAAGGATAGGAATAGTAAAAATTAATTAGACTCCTGATAGAACTAGGATATTAAATTAAATAAACTACAATAGATCACCACACAACCAAACTCACAATAGAATCAGGGAAGTCTAGACTTACCAGAATTATAACTATGAAGGGAACTAAAAGGGAAATTAAACTCTCTAAATTAAGAAAAAGACATAGTTGCTGACGTTCGCAGGCGGACGATTCAGTATAGAAATAACCCATACCCGCTCTTAAGCATGATCATTGATAAATATTTGCAGCTGGCGATTGCAACAAACTAGAAACCTTCCTAGAAAAACCTTTTTTTATATTTATTTTACCTCCACTATTCTAAACGCCGTAGCGCTAGAGTTCACTTGGACAGAATTGGAGCCACTGATTCAACGGGAACCGAGAGGAACCCAGAGAAAGCACGCACCAACAAGGTGCATGAAGTGTGGGCATGAAAGTGGAAAAGGGAAATTATTATTTTTGACAAAAGGGGCCTTTCACCCTGTCCTTTATTCCCTTTTGTTTGGTTTGATGCCTCAATCACAGGGTGAGATCTCGGGTCCCCTTTTGAGCATGGTCAAACCCCTTTTAAGTGGTCGGATCTGGGTGAGTTTCAGGAGGTTTACCAAGACTGAAATGTCAAACCCTTTGGATTGATTCAAACCTTTCTCCTTACCTTGGGTCATGCATTCGACGAAGCAGTTTCACAAAGATAATTATGGTCGAGGCCCGATTTGAACTAACATGAGGGGCCCAGTCAGAAAAAGGGTATCAGGGAGAGCAACCAAAAGGTCTCCTCAAACATCAATCTTATTAATCAATTCAAACCTTTCTTTTTCAATTTTTTTCTTTTTCTTTCTTTAATCCATTTTTACTCATAACGCCCAAGGTGGTCCGTCGTGCCTGTTTTTGCCCTCTTTTTACTTGTAACGCCCTTTCGGGTTTTCACCATGTCCATGGGTTTAGCTCTCTTGCCTCAAGCACCCTTTCGGGTTTTCACCTGGTCCGAACAAACTCACTATTTTTACCCGTAGCGCCCTTTCGGGTTTTCACCACGTCCATCTTGCTTTGAGCTTGTATTTTTATTTTATTTTTTCTTTTTATTTCTTTTAATTTTTCAAAAGCCACGACATGGCCGGCCAGATGGGGTTCTGGTGTCATCTCATAACTCGGCTTGTATTGACCTAACAAATACCATGACTACTTGTGAACCTAAAAAAAGGGCTTTCCTCAAGGTGTAGCTTGGCCATGGGTTAGGTTAGGATTTGAAGGTATGCTGGGCTAAGAAGGTTTCCTTGATATGATTTTAGTTTTTTACAACATACTTTCTTCCTTGGGGGATTTTACTGTACATGCCTCATATATCTTATATATTCTTTTTCTTTTTCTTTTTAAGGTTTTGCTTTTCTGATTTGTTTTTTAGTTTTTTGCTAGCACTTCTACTTTATCTCTTTTTTGTATATGTACACACTTTTTCTTTTATAGGGAAGGGGTTAATTGAAAGAAAGGCCTAGGCTCAAATAGGGTAGCAAAGGATATCATCATTTTTAGAGATATTTTTTGGCTACTGTGATTTGAATGATGGCCTCTTTTGGGTGGTTCTTAAGTAGTCACGTATCTGTTTCACCAATACTTACCTTGTCGTGATAGACTAAGAGTAGAACCATCAGACGTATTCAGCATTGATGGAATGAGGAAGATGATCTCCGTCCATGGTTGCGAGGCGGATGGCGTATCCCGGTAGCACTTTTCGGACGACGTAAGGTCCCTCCCAGTTCGGCTTGAATTTCCCTCTCGGATCGACGTGGAGGGATGGGAAGATCTTCTTCAGTACAGTATCTCCTACCTTTAGATCTCGACCGCGGACATGTTTATTGTAAGCGCGTGCGATTCGCCCCTGGTAAACTTGAGTATGACACAAGGCTAGGAGTCTTTTCTCGTCTTAATAAGTTCAATTGTTCAAAGCAGGATCTCTCTATCTCTCTGCTTCGAGTAAGCCTAATTCCATGAGGATTTAGAGCAAGGGTACTTCAACCTCTACCGGTAGGAAAACCTCGGTTCCATACACAAGGGAGAATGGTGTTGCCCCTGTAGCAGTACGAATTGACATTCTGTAGGCCCACAAACAAATGGCAGCATTTCGCTCCAATCTCGGTAGGTGACGACCATCTTCTCAAGGATGCAAACGACCGTCATATTCGCAGCTTCTACGACTCCATTAGTTTGAGGCCGATTAGGCAACGAGCGATGGTGTATAATTTTGTACTGCTCGTAGAAGGCTCAGATGCGCTTACTCACAAAATTTGTGCCGTTGTCCTTGATGATATCCTTGGGTACTCCAAATCGGCACACAGCATTATTCTTGAGAAACTTCTCGACGTGATCGGCCGTAATGTTGGCATATGATGCTGCTTCTACCCACTTAGTAAAGTACTTAATGGTGACAAGGATGAATCGATATTCGTTTGATGCTTTAGGATAATCATTCCGACGACATCAAGGCCCCAGGTAGCAAATGGTCAAGGAGTGGTCATGCAGTGAAGATCGATGGCAGGAGCGTGTAATAGACTGGAGTGTTCCTGACACTTGTAGTATTTTTAAACATGTTTATAGCAATCCGATTTCATAGTGGTCAAAAAGTATCCCTACCGTAGAATTTTCTTAGCGAGCATGTGACTGCTAACGTGGGCTCCGCATACTCCCTCCTGGATCTCCTTCATGATATTGATCACCTCACTTTCTGTAAGGCACTTGAGCAAGATGTTATTGTACGATCACTTGTAAAGGCATTCCCCACAAATGATGTAGCCTACCGCTAAACGTTGGATGGTTCGCCGGTCCATCTTGGACGTACCCTCGGAGAAAGTTAGAGTCTCAAGGAAATTCTTGATGTCTGAGAACCAAGATGGCTCATCATCGGTCTTTGTAGGTTCCTCAATCTTGAGGTAGAAGGCTGGCTCATTCCTGTGCTTGATCATGATCGGCTTCATCTCAGCACCATACGGGATTTCTACCATTGATGCCAAAGTTGCTAGTGTATCAGTAAGGCGATTCCTTATCCGGGGGACATATGAGAATGTCACGTCTTTGAAGCAAGCTATCAGATCCTCAAGTGCTCATGGTAAGGGATCAGTCTCTCGTCCTTCGTCTTCCAGTCACCATTCGTCTGACATATTATTAACTACAAATCGCCGAATACTTCAAGGTGAGTTACATTCAGATCCAAAGCCGCCTGCAGTGGCACAAGCTTCATACTTGGCCATGTTGTTAGTGCAAGGGAAGTTGAGCTTGATGGAAACTGGTACGTGTGATCCTCCTGGCGAAATCAAAATGGCACCAACTCCTTGACCCTCGGCATTGGCTGCCCCATCAAAGTGCATTACCCATGATTCTTCTGCTTCCTCAGTATTATCTTTCATCATGAACAGGATGTCCTCATCGGGGAACACAATTCTCAAAGGTTCATAATCTGGCAAAGGATTGTCGGCAAGATGATCGGCGAGTGCCTGCCCCTTGATCGACTTCTGTGTGACGTACATGATGTCAAACTCAGACAATAAAAGCTGCCATCATGTGGTTCGCCGAGTAAGATCTGGCTTCTTGAACAGGTATTTCAACAGGTCCATTCGGGCCAGGAGTAGAACGGCTTGGGATAGCAAGTAATGGCGAAGTCTCTGAGTACCCCATACAAGAGCTAGGCATGCTTTCTCCAGATGAGAAGAGTGTGTCTCATAATCAATAAACTTCTTGCTCAGATAGTAGATGGCCTGCTCTTTTCTTCCTATCTCATTATGCTGCCCTAAGCCACATCCCATCGAGACTTCCGTCGTGAAGAGATACATCAAGAATGGCCTCCCCGGCTCAAGTGGTACCAAAAAAGGTGGGTTAAGGAGGTAGCCTTTGATTTTATCGAATGCTGCCTGGCAGTCATCATTCCGTTCAACGGGTGAGTTCTTCCGAAGTAGCTTGAAGAACGGCGTGCAGATTGGAGTTAGCTGTGCAATGAACCTACTGATATATTGTATTATGCCCAAGAATCCTCTAACCTATTTCTCAGTAGATGTTAGTCACTACTTTATACCATTTTATACCCCTTAACTTGGCTTTTGATAGAGCTTAGAGTATTTAATAATTGCTTTTAAATATATTTTTGCAGTTAGGCAATAATATGCAGCAAGTGCATGTTTATGTGCTAAGAAGAGGAGATTAGAGCAACCAAAGTGCTTCCATCTACATCAGCAGCTGCACACTTTGGAGGAAATGACAGAGCAAAGCAGCCTAGGTCTAAGCATGCTCAGAAATTCAGCATTGTGTCTATGGGAGCAGCTACACTTTCAGTTTTGGGCACACAAGCTATACAGCCATGAGATGGTGGTTTACATCATTGAGCAAGTTAATGTGCTTGGCACCATAGAAGTCCTGCAGAGAATGAGTGGTGAAGCCCAAAGGTCAATGGAGTGTAGAGGAACTGCTAAATCTGTTGAGAAACCAGCCCTTCAAGCATGCCAATGCTGCAGATGGATGAACACTCAAGCAGCCCAACAACAACACCATTAAAACCTCCCAAGCAGCTCTCACATGGAGGGCTTGAGCAATTAGAAAGCTCAACAATTTTTGGAAGATGCACATTAGAGAAAGCAGTAATACATTAGATGGCTACTGCAGCACTAAGGAGAAGAAAGGATAGAACAATGCTTTGCCCAACCCATCAAGAGGACCAGAAATCTATCAAGAGCAGCAGCACCGGCACCTGTAAACATGGAGCAGTAGTACCTCTCAAGTGGATTGCTGAACCCACTTCACACCCATGAAGGAAGGCACTGACCCAAGCTAAACCAGCAATAGTTGTAGCAACACTTGACTCAAGCTCTTAAGAGCTGCAAGAAGGAAGATTGTGCACACTTGAAGCTCCACTTTAGCCAATCGCTTGAGTAGTTCAGCTCCCAAAATCAATTCCACAAATGTAGCAGTTGAATCTCTCAGATTGGGGCTGAAACAGAGAGTGCACCTATTGAATGGAAGAAACCTTGATCCCGTAGACTGCATTTAATCTTGTTGAGTGAATCTTCAGCACTTATCAAGCTTCAGCTACACACCCTAGCCATCTGATCGAGGTCTTGCACACATTCAGTAGCAAGCTCTCGAACAGGCTTTGAACCTGTCGACTTTCAACAGCATTCCAAACCTTCAACCTATCGAAATGTAGCTCCCAAAGCTTCACTATCCTCTCGAAATCCAGCTACACTACTAGCCAACAACCTGTCGACTGCATCTGCATTTAATCCTGTCGAAAAGGTTACTTCTCCATCCCTTCAATCCTCTTGATTGGACCTTCCATACTACAACAATCCTATCGAGTAGTTCAGTCCCAACTTCAACAACCTATCGAGATTTCCTCCAGCCATCCTGTCAACTTCAGCAAGCTGCATTTCAGCCATCCTATCGAATGGATGCTCAATGTCTTCAGTACCTGTCGACCATCATCCATATCCTCCCACAACCTTTCGACACCTTCAGCTATACCTTCAGCCAACCTATTGACTCCTTCCATCAACCTCACGAAAAATGGCTAAAGCTGATATTTAACCTCCAACCTGTCGAGTATATACATCAGCAGCTCTCATCCTCTCAAATGAATCCAGCATCCTCATGAAAAAGTACCTGAAGCTATTGGGTTTCCAAGCTGAACCTCAGTACCCATTGATTGGCTATCCCATCCTCTTGAATGCATGGCTGAACCCACCGTTAACCTCTCGAATTGCACCAGCTGCAGTTCAGCATCATCTCAAATGGTTCAGCCTCTATACCCAGCCATCCTATCGAATTGCAACTTCACCCTCTCGACTTCATCTTCTCCACTTCACGAGAAGACTACTGAAGCTGTAGTTTAAACTTTATCAGCCTCGACTCCTTCAAGTTGATCCAACTCGAACTCCATCAAGTCTAAAATATGAGGGTTATTTTGGCAATAAATAGCAGCTAATAGTTTTATGATTTCAGCAGCAATTTCCAATGGTTGGTAGGGATAATTTTGGAACTCCAAAGCACAAAAGAATGATGCGCATGTGCAAACTATTTTTGGAGCAATTCTTGGCGGGAAGCTTCAATTGAGCATAACTGAATGGATCTATATCTTCTCTCTGATTGGTTGGAATGCTAAAATAGGGATTAGCATAAACTGAATTGGAAATTCTCTTCTCTGATTGGATGCAATCCAAAGCACATGGATCACAACATTTGTATAAATAAGGCTCCTTGCTACTGTAATTCTTCAACAAGGAAACTAGGAAATGTTTTGAGTTCTCCTTAACTCATTTAGGTTTAGTTTTAGTTTTCTTTTTTCTTTTTCTCTTCCCATTTCTCTCTCTAATCCAGCCTGTTGGATTAGATCTAGATAGCAATTCAGATATGGTTTTTCATTATAATTTGGCATGAAGATGTGTGGATTGATGCACAGACTACAGATCTGAGAACAAGGTTATTATAAGTTGTTTGATTCAATAAATTATTGATTTTAATGTCTAATTAAATCTAAAGATCTTGTCATTTCATTAGATGTCTATAGGATCCATATATTTGGGAGTAGCCTATTTAGTTTCTAGTAGATCTATTATTTACCATCTGATTTTCCTTAGTTTAATATCCCTGTGGATGCCTGAGCTTGTAGCCTTGCATCCACAGTATTTGTAGTGATTTTAATATTTCAATTTGAACCTTTGGATTGGATGAAGTCTATAGGATGATCTGTGACCATTCAAGTGGATAGCTCATACCCTTTATATTAGTCTAAACCTTTGGTTTGGGTTGAATTCCTCTACCTTGCACTTGAGGCTGTAGCCAAGTGAAGGACAACTATAAATTCACATGCCTTGATCTGTTTTACAATGAGAACCAAGCCCTAAGCTATTTATTTATCCCCATTTTAGATTTTATTTTACAATCCATCTTCCTTAATCTCTTAGATATAGTTTTATATTTCAGTTTTGTAAATTAGATCTAGTGACACCCGAAAAACTCTCTTTCTTTCTTAAACTAGGCTAGAATTGCTAGATATGTAGTAGATCTGGAGGTCTACTATACACCTTCTAGGTTTAGATCACTACTCCCAGTGGGACAAACTCTTACTTTTAAAACTTACTACAAAAAGACCCTGTATCTTGCAGGTCTAGATATTTTAGGATTGCTGTTTTCACCTCTTTCCTCTCACTTTTATTCTGATTTTTAAATAATAATCAACACCTGAAACATCCTCAACAAATTTTTGGCACCGCTGCTGGGGAGTTTGATCTGATTAGTAGATCTAAGTTTCTCATTTTTATAGATTTGATTTTTCTTTAAGTTTTTTCATTCAAAGTGTTTGAATAAGAGTCTACTACAGTTTTTGTATAGAAAATCTGTTTTAATTCTGTAGTATTTCTGAATTTTTCTAAATTTTTTCATTGCTTTTCAGTTGTTTGAAAAAATTACTGCTGCAGTTTTTTATTGTTTGTAGATCAGAAGCAGTGGCCACAAGAGGAGCTTATGGATTGCAGCTGGAGCAGATTTGCCTGGGTTTTCGTTTCCTGCTCCATTGTTTGCATTTTCAATTTTTAATTCTTTAAAACCAACTGTCTTTTTTGGTTATTTTTGTTCCTATTTTCTGCTGTATTTTTGCTTTTATTCTTGTGTTTTGCTTAAATCCATACTGCTGTATAATTGTTAGCCACTTGTAATGGGTGAGAAAATAAAGACTTTGAAGGAATTCAATGCACCAGGGGTATACACATCTCCCTTTTGTATTCAATTCCCTGCTGCTCAAGGGAACTATTAGATCAAATCATTCATTATTCAAATGTTGCCCTCATATCATGGACTGAGTAAAGAGAACCCCTACAAACACATTGATGAATTTCTAGGACTGTGCACCATTTTCAACATTTCAGGTTTGGGGGAGGAAGCCACCAGGCTAAGGCTCTTTCCTTTTTCACTAAAGGATAGAGCCCGAACTTGACTTTCTATGCTCCCAACCAATAGTATACAGTCCTGAAAAGATCGTCAATGTCAATTTTTGGCCAAAATTTTCCCCATGTCCAAAAGAAGCCAGTTGAGGAAGAGCATCATTTCCTTTGCTCAATCCCCAACTGAGAATTTTCATCAATCTTGGGAAAGATTTAAAGAGCTTTTAAAACAATGTCCCCATCACCAAATTCCTGAATGGCAGGTTGTTCAAAGTTTCTACCAAGGAATTGCTCCCAAAAGCATGGACATGATGGATGCCTCATGTGGTGGTACCTACCTCCACAAGACAGTTGATGAGGCTTGGGAAATTTTGGAGGTCATAAGTGAGAATTCAATGCAACAGGGGACTTTATCTCGAGACATTGATACTCCTGCTAAATCAATAAAAGAGAACACTCCTAGGAGTAGGATGTATGAAAGCCATGTGTGTACTGACTTGGAAAGCAAGGTAGACAGTTTGGCACTTAATTTTAATAAATTGATGAGTATATTGCAGCACCCAATTGCTGCACAAGTGTAGGAGGCTTGCCTGATATGCCAAACCCTCACACACTCCATTCAGGGCTGTCCATCTGCTGGTCTTTATCCTGCTTTGGTCATAGAGAATGCCAATGCAGCCCAGACTTATGGGCAACAACAGCAGCATCCTGCTGGGTATCCATGGAAGAACCACCCCAATCTGAGGTGGAACCAAGAGAATCACTCTCAAACCCAGTAGCAGCAGACTATTCCCTATAAATTCCAGTAGTACCCACACAATTTTCCCTCAAATCATCAGTCCCAACAGCCAATGGCTCAGCAAAATCATATGCCTGCACAAGCACCCAAATCTAGAACTCCCTCCTTTGAGGAGCAGGTTTTGTCCTCATTACAAAACCTCAACTCCTTAGCACAGACTGTGCAGTCCCACAGCCAAAGCATCAAAAAGATTGAAGACCAGCTTGGTCACCTCTCCAATGCTTTGACTAAAAGGGAAGAGGGTAGACTCCCCAGCCAACCAATCAATAATCCTAGGGGATTGAACATGATGGGTGAATCTTCTTCAATAGAAGATGGCAGAGGAAAAGGTTGTTTTTAAACCACAAAGAGGAGTAGAAGGACTGAGCAACAAGGTTCCTTACTGCAGTTTTCAAATTTACAGCATGCTGATTTTTTTAAAAAAACAACAAAAACAAATAAAAAATTAAAAGAAAATGTAAACACAAATAAAAATTCCAGACTTATTTTCATTATTGTTTGTACTCTTCAGCAGTAATAAATAAGGGCTATTGTTGAGCCCCGGCTGATCCAAAACTAATAAAAAATACAAAAATATAAAAACACAAATTTTTTTTTCAGATGGGTTGTTTTCCTTTGCCTTCATTCTTATACCCCATCTGGAACTGCTGAGATCATGGTTCTTAAATTTTGGAAGAATCATGAAAGATAATGAGCAGCGGATCATATTTTGTTCTGAAAATTCAATGGAACCTCTGATTTCATTCACTTTCAAGATCTTTCATCATTAATGGGTCTCCGCTGTGTATGAATCCTCTTTTTAAATGTGTACATTCATGCTGGCATTATTTTGAAATCCATATTGATTCATACACATCCACAGCACACACAACAACATGGGCCTTACCTTATCATAACTGACTCTTAGGATTTTCTATTTTAGGAATTTTAATTTAAATACTATTTTTAAATTAGTGATTTTTCTTTCTTAGGATAATGTGTATACTATTTTTACTATTTTTTTATGTTTGTCTCCAATCTTTTACTTGCTTTTCCTGTTTTTGTATCTGAATTTTTGTTTTTGCAGGAATTTTACTGCATTTGTATATCATTTTTCTGTTCATATATTTAGTTTAGCATTTTTCTTCTTTACTGCATATAATTTTTTTCTTGCTTATTTTTCTTTCTTGTTTTTGCCCTGCTGTCCCTAGTAACTCACTATGAAAACATTGAGGACAATGTTCATCTTAGGTTTGGGGGTATGGCAAGGTATGCCAACGGAATAGTTAATGCTAGTGTAGCTATGTTGAATAAAAGTTTTGAAAATAAAGTGATTTCCCACCTGATTTTTTTTTAAAAAGAGGAAATTATAAAATTTTTAAAACTGAAATGTGTTGTAGTTCTAACATTTTCATGAAGTAAATGTCAAGAATTTTCAAAAATTGGTGCTTAGGGAACTTGAAAAGAGAGAAAATTGTGAGGATATACCCCAGGAATTTGATGGAAGACCGTACCTAGTGAGATTTGGGCCTAAAAAATTTTCTTTGAAGAATGTTTTGGCAATTTTTCTACTCTAAGTACTGATTAAATCTAGTCTTGCCCTCTAGAAGTTAGGCAAATTCCAGTTGAAACAGCTTGAAAGCATTCATGACATTGAGGACATGAATTAAGGCCATCCTTTGGATAGTTTGAGCCTATAAAATCTCTACCCTTTGAACTGCCCTTGATACACACCATTTGTTTCAATAAAAATCCAAGTTTTTCTTTGATAAAAACCAGAGAATTTGAACCCAAAACTCAGTGACCTGATGCAACCTGACCCTTATCCTGAGATTTCATAAGGTAAAGGTGAAGGAGTTGAAGAAGGTAGAGCTAGTTTGACAGTTGGTTGAAAGAGAAGGAAACACATTTGATGGCAGTTGTGGCATTCCAGCCCATAAAAATAAAAATGGAGAAAAATATAATAGAAAGGCATACAAAAAGAAAGAGAAAAATAGAAAATACAAAAATGAAAGAGAAGTCACTTCATTAGATACATTGAAATGAAGATTAGAAATTGATCACTTCAAATCTGAAAATTTAAAGAAGATGAAGATTGTACTGAAATGTAGAAGGTGTTGTCATGACCACCTCCTTACCTTACTAATTTCTCAATTTTGAATCCTTCCTTACCCTTTTATTCTTTATAAACCTCACCCATAAGCCACATTTACAATGCAATAAACAGACCCTACTGATCTGAAATTAATTGAGTTGTCATGTGGAGATGAGGATTTGTGTAATCTATGGTGAAAAGTGCTAGAAGATTTCAGAAATTAGAGCATTGCCTATGCTCATGCTTACAGTCCTATTTGAGGGTTGTAATTCCTCTTGAGCTGTGTGAAATGGTACACCCTTCTATTTTTATTTTGAGTGACAACCCTGGTAAGACTTGGGTCTGAAATTAAGTTTGTTGGGGGCATTATCAAAATAGAATTCTCAATTTGATGGTAAGCTCTGCATTAATTTTCATGCACAATGCCTTGACATGAGCCGATTGATGGTGAAAGAATTGCAGCAAGATTTTAGTTTTAAACTATTGTTTTACTGCTAAGAATCTTCTAAAAAGTTGAATGAGTAAGGTGTGGAATGAATTTTATTTTATTTTAATTCTGTTTTAACATGTTGCACTGATATTAACTGATTTTATTGGAGAAGTTTGTGGGTACCTTTACTGAATACCCTCAGGAGACTCCACTCCTCCACTAGGGATCACCTAGGGGTTTAAAAGGCTTGGTGCATATACTAAATGCATTCATGTTCTCTACGAAAGTGGCATTTATTTTTGTAGGTTAAGTGTTTTAAATTTCACTTTGCTCGAGGACTAGCAAAGGTTAGGTTTGAGGATGTGTTAGTCATTGTTTTATACCATTTTATACCCCTTAACTTGGCTTTTGCTAGAGCTTAGAGTATTTAATAATTGCTTTTTAATATGTTTTTGCAGTTAGGGAATAATATGCAGCAAGTGGATGTTTATGTGCTAAGAAGAGGAGATTAGAGCAACCAAAGTGCTTCCATCTACATCAACAGCTGCACACTTTGGAGGAAATGACAGAGCAAAGTACCTAGGTCTAAGCATGCTCAGAAATTCAGCTTTGTGTCTGTGGGAGCAGCTACACTTTCAGTTTTGGGCACACAAGCTATATAGCTAAGAGATGGTGGTTTACATCATTGAGCAAGTTAATGTGCTTGGTGTTGGTGGTTGCTATTCTAGTGTGCTGATTTATTGGGTGGTGAAAACAAATTAAATCAAAATAAAATAAAAGATGGAAATAGCACAACTAAAATAGTCCTAGACCTGCAAGATACAGGTCTATTGTAGCAAGTTTTGATAAGTAAGAGTTTATCCCACAGATAAATTGATCTAGAACCCAAAATGGGCTATAATAGTAGGCCTCAAGATCTGGCTACAGATCTGACAATCCTAAAGAAAAGGAGTTGGGTGTCACAACTATACTAAATTACCTACTAAAAGAAAAGAAATAAAGTGCAGCCCTATACTAAGAAAGAGTTATGAAGAAGGTGGTGATGGTGTGAGTTAAAATAAAGATAAAAGGAAGAGAATTAAGTAGTTTAGGCTAAGGTTAATTCAGTTATGTAGGCTAAGGTTAATTCAGTTATGTAACTCAGATTTAGGGTTGTCTCACAGTAAATCCTTACTGAAGTGCTATCAATAACCTCAGCAAAGAAGAAGAATCCAACTTAACCCATGCCATTTAGACTGCTCTTAAGGCTATACTCTGTCCACTAAAATGGTCACTGACTATCCAATAGAGTCTGTCAAATCTCATTGATTAAATCAGAAAACTAACCTAATCCAAAGGAGTGGACTGATCTTAAGGCTATAATCTATCCACTTAAATGGTCATAGACTATCCAATAGATTTCCTCCAACCAAAGAACTAAATCAGGTCATGAATATCATTGTAGACACTATGTTTGCTAAGCTACAAGCACCCTAGATCTGCTACAGATCTGGCAAGCATTTATAGGAGCAAACAGACCTTGAAAACCTGGTGGGAACCATAAGGAATCTCAGGTTGAATGAGGATTTAGATTCAACTGATTATTGCTACAAAAGGTCTACAATGACTCAGCTCACATGTCTGCAATCACTACAGAGACGCCAGATTAAACATCTGATAGTGGTCAAGTAAAACAGAGGGGAGCCTGTTCCTGCTCAACCTCTCACTAAGCTACAAGCTCAAGTACAGAGGAGAAGAATCCTTCTTAGATCTATGATCCAGACCTGCCCTAGGGCTATAGTCTGCCCACTCAAATGCTCACAGGCTATCTACAGAGGTTGCCTTACCCACAGATGATGAGATGGAACATGTAAACTGCTGCTGCCACCATGGTCCCAAGGCTACAAGCTCAAGCTCCCATGGGCCTTTCAATTAGCTCAAATCCTAAATGCATGCTATAGCCTGAACAAAACTATGGGCAAATAGGAAAATAATAGATTAAATAAACATTTAAAGCACAAATTCTATTAATCTAAATCACCAACAATGTAATTTCTTGAGGCAACAACCTTGTGTACAACAGCTCTTCACAAAATTCTAATGTTTAAACGACCTATTACAAAACTAAATGAAACTACACCTAATTGCTTACCAAAGATTTAGCCAGTAAGTGCTGGGCTAGGAAAGAAGAAAAAATAGAAAAAGAAGTGATCAAGCCCTAACCCTAATCCTAATCTGCTTGAGCTCTCAGCCGACAGAGGTTGAAGGAGAGATTGATAAAAATTCTAAGTTACAAGCACATCTTAGATACTTAGTCCTAATGCCTTGGCTCAGAGAAGAGTAAACCCTAATTTTTCTAGCAGATGTGGCACTGTTACACCCTTAGATGTTTTGAGATGTGTGCCTCGGGATGGGTGCCCTAAACCTAGGGAAATCCCCAAAAGGTCCTTGAGTTAAGATTGGGAAGTGGAGAGCCCGAGCTTCGTGAGGCTGGCTTCTACATATTACTTATGTTGCGTAGATGATTTGTGCTCTTTTGTTACTTCACGCAGCTTGCAGCATCCTCGCTGGATAGGAATTAGCTTGAAAGGTTTGTTCACTCACGCAGGTGGACTTCGGATGATCGCGCAACTGATCTGGCTTTGAATGCACTTGCATGAAAGAGTTTGCAATACTTGGCTTGCTCATGCAGTAGAGCTTTAGAATCTCATGTCGCGAGGTACTCGCGCAGATGCTTTTACATCTCGCTCGGCAAAGGGTTGAGCTTCCAATCGCGTGAGAGCTGTGAGAGAGAACTTTTGGGCGTCTCTCTCCTCCAGAGCCATGCGAGAACTTCACGAGGTCGTGGCTGCAGTTCGTGCAAATTGGTCTCACGAGGTAGCACGTGCGGCTACTTTAAGGCTTGATCCTCGTGAGAACTTCACGAGCTGTATTTCTAAAGGTTTAGTGTGCGACTTCTTCGTGAGTCTCTTCGCATGTTGATTGTAGCTGAAGTGCGCGGCTGCTGCGCGAGAGGCTTCTTTGTGATAACCCCTTCACTGAGCTGCGCGACTGCTTCACGAGCTCTAGTGTGCTTCATGTCTTAGCTGCACGAGGGAGACTTTGCTAGTGAATTTGAACAGCACAAGGCAGTACCTCAACTATGTGAGATAGGTCATTTGTTCCTCTACTGCTATGCACATGCTTCTGCTGCAGCTTCCTCCACTCTCATCTATGCTTGGCTCATCTGCTGGACTTCTTGGTCCATTGTGACATGCAAAAGAGTCACCATGGTGTGTACCAACATGGTGCTTCATCACTGTCTGGCTCAGCTGTCATCTTTTGTTTGAATTTTCTCTCTTCTTTGCACCAAAGGCATAGACTTTGTGTTAAGTTTCACAAGTTATTACTAATCTACAAAACAAGCTAAACAAGAGTTATTAGTCAGCTTCAAGGTCTAGCAAGGGCTAGATTAAGAGGTGAAAAGTGCTACTTTTCAATGAATAACACACCCCCAAACCTAATCTTTGCTAGTCCCCGAGCAAAGCAAAATTTAAACTACTCTAAGAATATAAATGCCACTTTTATAGGGAGCACGGATGCATTTAGCTTATGCATCAAGCCTCTTAAACCCCTAGGTGATCCCTAGTGGGGGAGTGAAGTCTCCTGAGAGTTTTTAGTGAAGGTACCCACGAACTTCTCAATGAACCAATTAATAAAAGTGCAACACGGTGGTTAATTAGTTTGAAATAAATACAGTTCATTCCACCCTTACGCTATCAAAATTAAAGGAGTTCCAAAGTAGTATATGCAAACAAGTTAACACCTCAGCCATGCATGCATGCTCATCACATCCAATCAACTGGCACCAAGAAAACAATGTGCAAAACAATACTAAGCTTATCAGTACATCAAAATTCAGGTTCAAATAATGCCCCAATGATTTCAATCTCATACCCAATGCTTACCAGGGCTGTCTCTCACAAATGAATTTAAGGGTGTACCATTTCATAGAAGCTCAAGAGCAGTTAAATACCCCAAATGGGTTTGCAAGCATGAGCATAGGCAATGCTTCTAATTTCTAACATCATAAAGTACTCTCACCATAGATTAGACATTCCCTCATTTTCACATGACATTTTATTTGATTTTGGATCAACAGGGCCTTTTCATGGGTTGTAATGTGGCTTATTGGTGTGGGTTGTAAAGAATAAAAGGGGTAAATAGGGATTCAAAATTGAGAAATCAACACAGGTAGGAGATGATTCATGACTTCACCTTCTTCATTTCAGCACAACTTCATCTTCTTTTGAAACTTCAGAGCTAAAGTGGCCAACTTCTTCTCTTCTTTTCAACTTTTCCAATGAAATTCTTCTTTTGATTTCTCTTTCTTTTCTCTTCTCTTTTTGTTTCTTGTATTTAAATAAATAAATATATATATATTTTATGATGGTTGCCACACATTTATAACTACTACACTGTTATTTAAAGATCTCCTCCTCTCTTCTTCTCCTTTCACCAAATGTTACACTTTACTCCCCTATCTTCAACATCCTCTCCTTTACCTTCTGAATTCTCAGAGTGAGGGTAGGGCTGAATCAGGTTAAGAGGTTTAGGTTTAATTACTTTGGTATTTGTTGAAGAAAAATGAGGCTTTGAGGCTCAAAAAGTGTATGCACAAGGGTAGTTTCACAGGTTTGATCTTTTAGGCTCAAACTGTCCAAATGAAGGCCTTGATCCTTTCCTTAGTGTCATGATTACTATCAAACAACTTCAACTTGGGGTATCTAACTTCTAGTGAAAAAGGCTTGACTTAGTCAGTCCTTAGAACAGAAAATTTTTTTGCCAAAGACACTCCTAAAAAAAAAATTTACAGGCTCAAAGTTCACTGGGTATGGTCTTCATTGAACTCAAAAGGGGTATGCTTTCACTTGTTTCTCTCCTTACTGGTTCACTAACTACTGTTTATAGAAAATTTCTTGATGTTCATCTCATAGAAGTATTGATTTTCAAATGATGTTAGTATTAAAATGGTCTGCACAGTGTTTAAATTTCCTTACTTTCAACATTGCTTAGGTGAAGTTCATTCTATTTATTCCTCACTTGGTTAAGACTGCTGGACTTATATTAACTATATCATTGGCAATCCTTGCCACACCCCCAAACCTATGAGGAGAAGTGTCCTCACTGATTTAAAGATAAAGGGTAGATGCAGCAGGGATCATAGACAAAATCAGACACAAAATAAAGTAATTAAAAGCATTAAATAAGGCACACACAAACAACTAAAATAAACTAACAGCTATAAAGACAGAAAGTAACCCAAGCAAAACTAAACTAGAATGGAATTTCATTGATAAAACAAAAATTTATACAATGTAAGGAAAAAAGAACTACACAAAGTATATCTTAACAAAGTACATGTGCTAATTTAATCATCCTAATTATCTGTTGGCTCAGTCTTGACTTTGGTTCTTTTGCCTTTCTCTTTAATAGCAGCAGGAGAAGTAGCAGGAGGGGGAGGCTCAGCTGCCTATGGAGGAGCAGTGCCAGTTAATTCAGCAAGTCTCCTTTTAAGTATTTATGCTTTTATTTCAGCAAGCCAAGTTCTCGTTTCATAGAGCTCCCTGGTGGCCTTTGCGACATCTTTTGAGGTAGCTAATCTTTTCTCTAGGCCATCAGCTCTCATCTTCTTCGTTGCTACTGTATGCTTTTCAGCTTCGTATTGAATCAAAATCCTATCCCACCCCGTTGATATTCCTAGTAGTTGAACCCTGTGGTCCAGCTCCATTCGACTTATCTTCTCTTCATAGGGCTGCCTAATGGAAATTCTGATGTTAGCCATGCCTTTAATGACATCATTTTTCAGGTAAGGGTTCTTTTGCATGGCATGGAGTAGAGTAGAGTAGGGAGGAATGGAAAAGGATGAGGCAGGAAGGATGGGCTGCTGATCACTCGAAGAAGGGCCACCTAGTAAGGGAGAGGGGATGGATGAGGTAAAAAAGGAGGGTAAAGGGTGATGGACTGCAAGGTCAGGCTCAGGATTTGTTTGGATAGGAATTGAGGTGGTTGGGATGAGGTCTTCCACATCTGTTGTAGTATCAGAGGTTGCTACAGCAAGTGAGGGATTAGGTAGGGAAATAATGGGCAACTGGATAGGGGTAGGTTTAAGTTCTGGTTCAAGGTCAGTTTGTGTGGAGGCATTGATAAATGTAGATGGAGGGGTAGTGGGAATAGGTTTAATGAGTGTAATAGCAGGTGTGGTGACAACTAAGGCTATGGATTTGGGAGAAGGAGGTGGGTAGGTAAATGGGTGGTTGTGGGAATAGGTGGTTGTTGTGGTGGTGGGGTTAAAAGTGACAAGGTGGCTTAGATGGCTTCTAAGCTGGTTTGGATTGAGGCTTGGTTTGGTAGGGTGGAGTTTATGGCATGTAGGTTGGCATCAATGGATGATTGGGTTTGGGAGTTGGCCAACACTTAGGCTTGAAGGGAGAGTAATAGGTTAAAGATTTGGAGTAGGAAATCAGGTGGTGGGTGGAATTGGTTGAAATGGGGAAGTGGGTGCATGAGTGAAGGTGGTGGGTTGTGGTGAATGTGGAGGAGGGGTTAAATGAGGGGGGTGATGGGAGTCAAAGAGAGGGGTAAACTCATAGTTGATGTCCCCTATGATAGAGGACATCATGGCTGAGTATCCCTCTTCTGAAAGAGGGATTTGGTCATGGGTAGGTGAGGATGGAATGGATTGGTCTAAGGGTTCAAGGAACTCAAGTGGAAAAGGTGTGGAGGTTTTAATAGGCTGGGGGTGTAGTGGGGAGCTATGTGGGATTTCAAGGATGGGAGGCTCGGGGTCAGAGGCTTGGGCTGTTGAGGTAGGTGGTAGGCCAATGGTTGGGTCTGGTATAGTTGTGGTTTCAGAAATTGGGATGGTTTGGGAGACATAGGTAGGCTGGGGCTCTGTGTGGGCTTTGGTTAATTTTCTTTTCTTTTTATAGGTGGCCTTCACAGGTGGGCTAGGGTGAGTTGGGTAAGAAGGCAAGGGTACAGCTATGGGTAAAGGGACTATTGAAGGTTGTGAGGCTTGGGTTGAGGGAGTAGTAGCTGATATGAAAGTTGAAGGGGTGGCTGGTGAGGTAGTGGCTGCAGACATGGAGGTGGTGCTGGCTGGCACATAAGAATGGGCTGCATGAGAGAGGGCAGTAGAGGGTAGAGCCACAGAAGCTGCAATAGCAACAACATCAGAGGTTGCTAGTATATCTGCCTTCTTCATTTTCTTCTTCTCAATGAGAGTGCCACTGATCTCCCATTGCTTCTTTCCATAATTTCTGGTGGCTAAGGGGATGGTCTTCTCATTCATGTGAAATTGGTACCCCCCTAACTTCAGCAAGGCTGTAATGAGCCTACAGTATGGAAGTGAGTGGGGTTTCTTGTTGGTCTTCACCTTCTCCACAATATCTGTCATCCCCTCAAAAATTAATTTGGCAGCATCCAAGTAGTGGTTCTTGTGGAAGGAGAAGAGTGCATCAGTAATGGGAGACCTCCTCTCCTACTCATGACCAGAGCAATACACATTCTTCCTTAGCACCCCATCCATAAATCTGAGATTGGGGTGCATATCTCTCTTCCTGATTGATGCCCTTGATGCAGTGACCCCTCTAGTCAGCTCCTTAGCAATTTATGGGATGGTGGCTATCAAAGGGGGACCCAAGCCACATTCAGGGCTATACTTGGCTGGTATCCCAAGTATTTTAGCAATGGCTTCTTGATTGAACAACATTCCAAACTTGTCTATTAGCACCAGAAATGCTAGGCTCCCATAATCCCCAGTCTTGATTCTAATATTTTGGTAGAAAAATTGCACTAGTCTAGGGAAGACTAGCTGCATTAGGGGTCATAGTAGGGGCACCAATGAGGCTTTGGTGAGGTACCCCATGGAGGCAGCTGTCTCAAGTAGCTCCTCAAAGAAAACTTTATCAAAAATTATCTCAGCGTCCAGCTTAATTGTTGCAACAAATTCAGAGGGGACCCTGAGGTATTCATTATCTTATTCCCCTTCATCCTCAGGGACCTCAGGGGCTACTTCCTTGCCAATTTTTGTTTCTTCTGTGATTTCTCAGGGCTTTTAGCTGGTAGATGCTCTCTGGCCCTCTTCTTAGGAGTAGATTTCTTTTTGGCACCTTGGGCATCAGAGGCCACACCCTTTCCTTTCTTCCTAGTTTGCTCAATTTAGGTCTCCTCAATGGGTGCAGTTACCACAGGGGTCTCCACATTGGAGGCCTATGCAATCCTTGTAGATTTTTGAATGGCCACAGGGCTCCCAGCAGGTGGTGGGGTTACCAAAGTAGACAAGGTATCTGTGAATTTTGAACTCGTGGTCATAGCTATTCAATTTTCTCAAATTAGGGCTTGAAACTCCCAACAGGTGTAATGCACACTTCAGAAATAAAACAAACCCCAAATTTCTCTCTACTGACACTAAAGTAATGTCTAATTAAATCAAGTGAGAGAGAGTGAAAAATCTTACCAAATGACAGCTAGGGGTTCACCTCACACGTTGCACAAATGTTCAAATCCCCCCAAACCTAGCTCAAAGTGACCAGGAGGTGATGGGGAGTAAAATGGTATGAGGAAACTAGCTGAGGTTGAGTGGAAAGGGTTGTATAGTAGAAAGAAGAAAAGAGAGAGCTCGGGAATGCACAGTGAAAGCTAGGGCAAAGAGAAATAAAATGGCGAGAATGAGGAAATCGCTAGGTTTATAGGGCTTAACCTGTGCCTCGCGCAGCTGTCGCCAGGTTCTCGCGGAGTAAATTTCTCGTGCACTAAACTTCCAACCTCGCGAGAAGTTCTGTCACGGAGAAGAATAGAGCCTCACGAGGTCATAAAGTCTCTAAATCTGGACTTTGCGAGGTCTCTTCGCGGAGATGAAACTAGGCCTTATCGCGCGAGGCAGTCTTGCATCCCTCGTGCAGCTAGAGTAGCAAGGTCTCGCGAGGCTTAAAATGTGAGTCTGAGGCACCTCGCGAGGCTCACTATCAGGCTTCAACAGACACCCTATTGCTCGTGAAGTTCTCGCACGGTATAAAATCTTCATCAGAAACTCACGAGAAAGCTTCAAGTGGTTCGCAAGTGTGTAATTGCTGCCATTTAGCCTCACGAGAAAACAACATTTAAGCCCTTTGATTTAGTGTTGCACATTGGCCAGGGCATCCATACTATTATGCACCTCTCCATTGTTCTTCAGCACCAAATCCTTCACATGTACTCCATTTCATCATTATCATTGGTTGCCATTATCAACATCTATTCATAAAAAAAAAATGCAGAGTTCTAAAGATAAACTTTCAGATCAAATTCATGATATTTATAATGAGAGCACTCAACCATCAGCAACAGACATGAACACCAAATTCAGATGACAAATATGCACATGTCCTCAAAACAGAACATAACAAAAGAAAATCAAAAACAAGCAAATCATCATCCTAAAAGCAGTTATTGAAAAATTTCTAAGCAACACTAAACAAGAAGACACATTCAACACATATGGTACACCCATTCTTTGGTTCTTCACCACTCACCTTCTTTTCATGTTCACTCTCTACGACCTGCTCAGTTGCCTTGTCCTACTAAATTATCACCACCTGCCATTCCTCAAGGTAGTGATTGCAGTAGCCTCCTCATGGGTAGAGGATGCTTCTCCAATCATGTACTGCCCTTTAGGGTTGGCCAAGGGCTGACTAGGCAACCTACCCTCCTCCCTTTTGTTCAAAGAATTGTAGATTTAACCCAGTTGGTCCTCTATTTTCTTAATGCTTTGCCCATGAGAGTTCACAGTTTGGACTAAGTTCCCCAAATCCTACATAGATGCTAGCATTTGCTCTTCAAAGGAAGATGATCTAGGCTGCTGTGGAGGCAAGACCAACTGGTTGGGCTGTGGGATAGGCAAGTGAAAATTTTGTCTTGGTGGGTATCCTTGGTTAAACTGGTGCTGAGGTCTATATGGAGCTGCCAACTGCTGCTACCAGGGTTGAGGGTATGTATCTTATCTCCACCTCAAATTTGGGTTGTTCCTCCATGAGTACCGAGCAGGTTGTTGCCCATATGCTTGGGCAGCATTAGCATGTTCCATTACAAAATCAGAGAATTGGTTAGCTGATGGACAATCTTGGAGTAAATGTGTGGGAGATTGGCATATCAGACATGCCTCCTCCACTTGTGCAAGCATCCTAGGCTACATCACATTCATCACTTTGTCAAACTTTAAGCTCAGATTGTCCACCTTCCTCTCCAACTCACTTTGCACCTTAACTTCATACATTCCACTTCTAAGGGTGGACTCTTTCACCAATTTAGCTAGGGTCTAGCTGTCATTGTGAGACAGTGATTGCTGCTGTATGAAATTTTCTCCTATGATGTCAAACAACTCCCAAGCCTCATCAACTATCTTGTGGAGGTAACTATCACCACATGAGGCATCCACCATATCCCTACTCATGGGATTAATTCCTTCGCAAAATACTTACACTAGTTGCCACTGTGGAATATAATGGTGGGGGCATTGTTTTAACATCTCCTGAAATTTCTCCCATGCTTTATAAAAATCCTCAGTTGAGGACTGAGTAAATGACAAAATGCTTGTCCTCATCTGGCTAGTTTTATTCATGGAAAAGAATTTAGCCAAAAATTGGCTTTGGAGGTCACTCCATATTTGAATGCTATTGGCTGGGAGCTTAGAGAGCCAGGTGTTGGCTTTATCCGTAGGGAAAAAGGAAAAAGCCTCGATTTCATGGCTTCAGGTCCCAAGCCAGTAATATTGAAAGTGGTGCAAAGTGTCAAAAATTGGTCAATGTGCTTGTAAAGATATTCCTTACTGAGCCCATGAAAAGATGACAGTATGTTGATGGTGGAGGACATGATTTTATAGTTTCCTTCAACTAGAGGGAATTGTATGCAGAAGGGAGATGTGTAATCCCCAAGTGCATTGTATTCCTTCAGGGTTGTTTGCCTCTCAGCCATGTTAGCTAGCTCAGTTTCAACAGTAGGGCCTTGTCTTGTGTTTCTTGGTCTAAGGACCCTTTCAATCTCCGGATTTGGAGGTTCCAACTCAGGGTTAAGGGACCTTCTTCCAAGCATACACAAAAATTCAGCAAGGAAAATGCTCACAACACACAAAGAATTTTCAAACTAAATTAACAACTAAACAACTTTACAACTAGACTAATTATAGGGAATTCAACATTAAAGGACTAAATTTTAGGGTAAAAGAAGTGCAAGCAAAGCTAGTAATCTCCAGCTGCAGCACTAGCTTTTCCCTTCTGCTATTGTCCAATTCTGTAAAATTCTAAAAAAATCAGTAGTACTTTTTATTCTATTTATGGCACAACTACAAAGAATTTTCTAAGATGAAATATAATACAACTCTAGTCTACTAAAAAAGATCAATGTCCCCAACAGCGGCATCAAAAACTTGTTGGTGGTTGCTATTTCAGCGTGCTGATTTATTAGGCGGTGAAAACAAATTAAATCAAAATAAAATAAAAGATAGAAACAACACAACTAAAATAGTCCTAGACCTGTAAGATACAGGGCTATTGTAGCAAGTTTTGATAAGTAAGAGTTTGTTCCACAGATAAATTGATCTAGAATCCAAAATGGGCTATAATAGTAGGCATCCAGATCTGACAATCCTAAAGAAAGGGAGTTGGGTGTCACAACTACACTAAATTATCTACTAAAAGAAAAGAAATAAAGTGCAGTCCTATCCTAAGAAAGGGTTATGAAGAAGGTGGTGATGGTGTGTGTTAAAATAAAGATAAAAGGATGGGAAGTAAGTAGTTTAGGCTAAGGTTAATTCAGTTATGTAACTCAGATTTAGGGCTGTCTCTACAGTAAATCCTTACTGAAGTGCTATCAATAACCTCAGCAAGGAAGAAGAATCCAACTTAACCCATGCCATTTAGAGTGCTCTTAAGGCTATACTCTGTCCACTTAAATGGTCACAGACTATCCAATAGAGTCTGTCAAATCCCATTGATCGAATAAAAAAACTAACCCAATTTAAAGGAGTGGACTGATCTTAAGGCTATAATCTGTCCACTTAAATAGTCACAGACTAACTAATAGATTTCCTTCAACCTAAGAACTAAATCAGGTTATGAATACCATTGCAGACACTATGTTTGCCAAGCTACAAGCACCCCAGATCTGCTACAGATCTGACAAGAATTCATAGGCGCAAATAGACCTTGAAAACTTTGTGGGAACCACAAGGTAGCTTAGGTTGAATGAGAATTTAGATTCATCTGATTGTTGCTATAAAAGGTCTACAATGACTCAGCTCACAAGTCTACAATCACTACAGAGAAGCCAGATCTAACATCTGATAGTGGTCAAGTAAAACAGAGGGGAGCCTGTTCCTACACAACCTCTCACTAGGCTACAAGCTCAAGTTTAGAGGAGAAGAATCCTTCTCAGATCTATGACCAAGACCTGCTCTAGTGCTATAGTCTGTCCACTCAAATTGTCGTAGGCTATCCACAGAGGCTGCCTTACCCACATATAATGAGATGGAACATGTAAACTACTGCTGCCAGCATGGTCCCAGGGCTACAAGCTCAAATCCTAAATGCGTGTTATAGCCTGAACAAAACTACGGGCAAATTGGAAAATAATAGATTAAATAAATATTTAAAGCATAAATTCTATTGATCTAAATCACCAAGAATGAAATTTCTCAAGGCAGCAGCCTTGTGTACAATAGGTCTTCACAAAATCCAAATGTTTAAATGACCTATTAAAAAACTAAATTAAACTACACCTAATTGCTTACCAAAGATTCAACCAACAAGTACTGGGCTAAGAGAGAAGAAAAATGGAAAAGAAGTGATCAAACCCTAACCCTAACCCTAATCTGTTTAAGCTCTCAGCCGACAGAAGTTGAAGGAGAGATTGATAAAAATTCTAAGTTACAAGCCCAACTTATATACTTAGTCCTAATGCCTTGGCTCAGAGAAGAATAAACCCTAATTTTTCTAGCATATGTGGCACTATTACAACCCTTGGATGTCTTGGGATGTGTGCCTCAAGATCCGAGCCTTAGGATGCATGCCCTAGACCTGGGGAAATCCCCAAAAGGTCCTTAAGATTGGGAAGTGGAGAGCCCGAGCTTCACTAGGCTGGCTTCTACATATTACTTCTGTCGCATAGATGATTTTGCTCTTTGGTTACTTCTCACAGCTTGCAGCATCCTCGTGGGGTAGGAATTAGCTTGAAAGGTTTGTTCACTCACGCAGGTGGAGTTCGGATGATCGCATAGCTGATCTGGCTTTGAATGCACTCGCACGAAAGAGTTTGTAGTACTTAGCTTGCTTACACAGTAGAGCTTTAGAATCTCATGTCGCGAGTACTCGTGCAGATGCTTTTACATCTCGCTCGATAAAGGGTTGAGCTTCCAATCGCGCGAGATCTATGCGAGAGAACTTCTGGGCGTCTCTCTCCTCCAGAGCCATGCGAGAACTTCGTGAGGTCGTGGCTGCTGGTCGCACAAATTGGTCTCGCGAGGTAGCGCATGCGGCTGCTTTAAGGGTTGATCCTCGCGAGAACTTCGCGAGCTGTATTTTTGAAGGCTTAGTGTGAGACTACTTCGTGAGTCTCTTCAAATGTTGATTGCAGCTGAAGTTTGTGACTGCTGCGCGAGAGGCTACTTTATGATAACCCCTTCACTGAGCTGCGTGACTGCTTCATGAGCACTAGTGTGTTGCATGTCTTAGCTGCCCAAGGGAGACTTTGCTAGTGAATTTGAACAGCGCGAGGTAGTAGCTCAACTATGCGAGATAGGTCATTTATTCCTCTACTGCTATGCACATACTTCTGCTGCAGCTTCCTCCACTCTCATCTATGCTTGGTTCATCTGTTGGACTGTCTTGGTCCATTGTGACATGTAAAAGAGTCACCATGGTGTGTACCACCATGGTGCTTCATCACTCTCTGACTCAACTGTCATCTTTTGTTTGAATTTTCTCTCTTCTTTGCACCAAAGGCATGGACTGTGTTAAGCTACACAAGTTATTACTAATCTACAAAACAAGCTAAACAAGAGTTATTAGTCAGCTTCAAGGTCTAGCAAGGGCTAGGTTAAGAGGTGAAAAGTGGTACTTTTCAATGAATAACACTTGGCACCTTAGAAGTCCTGCTGAGAATGAGTAGTGAAGCCCAAAAGTCAATGGAGTGCAGAGGAACTGCTAAATCTATTGGGAAACCAGCCCTTCAAGCATGCCAATGTTGCAGCTGGATGAACACTCAGGCAGCCCAACAGCAGCACTAGTAAAACCTCTCAAGCAGCCCAACAATAGCACCATTAAAACCTCTCAAGCAGCTATCACATGGAGGGCTTGAGCAGTTAGAAAGCTCAGCAATGTTTGGAAGATGCACATTAGAGAAAGCAGCAATACATTAGATGGTTGCTGCAGCACTAGGCAGAAGAAAGGATAGAACAATGCTTTGCCCAACCCATCAAGAGGACCAACAATCTATCAAGAGCAGCAGCACCAGCTCTGGTAAACTTGGATTAGTAGTACCTCTAAAGTGGATTGTTGAACCCACTTTGCACCCATGAAGGAAGGCACTGACCCAAACTAAACCAGCAATAGTTGCAGCAGCACTTCACTCAAGCTCTTAAGAGCCGTAACAAGGAAGATTGTGCACACTTGAAGCTCCACTTTAGCCAACTGCTTGAGCAGTCCAGCTCCCAAAATCAACTCCACAAATGCAGCAGCTGAATCTCTTGGATTGGGGCTGAAACAGAGAGTGCACCTATTGAATGGAAGAAACCTTGATCCTGTCGATTGCATTTAATCTTGTCGAGTGGATCTTCAGCACCTGTCGAGCTTCAGCTACACACCCCAACCATCCTATCGAGGTCATGCACCCATTCAGCAGCAACCTCTCGAATAGGCTTTGAACCTGTCAACTTTCAGCAGCATTCCAAACCTTCAACCTATTGAAATGCAGCTCCCAAAGCGTCACTATCCTCTCAAAATCCAGCTACACTACCAGCCAATAACCTGTCGACAACATCTATATTTAATCCTGTCGAAAAGGTCACTTCTCCAGCCCTTCAATCCTCTTGAATGGACCTTCCATACTACAAGAATCCTATCGAGTAGTTCAGCCCCAACTTCAGCAACCTATCGAGATTTCCTCCAACGATCCTATCGACTTTAGCAAGTTGCATTTCAGCCATCCTATCGAATGGATGCTCAATGGCTTCAGTACCTATCGACGAACATCCATATCCTCCCACAACCTGTCGACACCATCAACTATACCTTCAGTCAACCTATCGACTCCTTCCATCAACCTCATAAAATAATGGCTGAAGCAGATATTTATCCTCCAACTTGTTGAGTATATACATTAGCAGCTCTCATCCTCTCGAATGCAACTAGCATCCTCACGAAAAACTACCTGAAGCTATTGGGTTTCCAAGCTGAACCTCAGTATCCATTGATTTTCTATCCCATCCACTTGAATGCATGACTGAACCCACCGTTAACCTCTCGAATTGCACCAGCTAAACTTCAGCATCCTCTCGAATGGTTCAGCCTCTATACCCAGCCATCCTATCGAATTGCAACTTCACCCTCTTGACTTCATCTTCTCCACTTCACGAGAAGACTGCTGAGGCTGCAGTTTAAACTTCATCAACCTCTACTCCTTCAAGTTGATCCAACTCGAGCTCCATCAAGTCTAAAATATGAGGGTTATTTTGGCAATGAACAGTAGCTAATAGTTTTGTGATTTCAGCAGCAATTTCCAATGGTCGGCATGGAACTCCAAAGCACAAAAGAATGATGCACATGTGCACACTATTTTTGGAGCAATTCTTGGCGGGAAGCTTCAGCTGAGCATAAGTGAATGGATCTATCACTTCTCTCTGATTGGTTGGAATGCTAAAATAGGGATTAGCATAAATTGAGTTGAAAATTCTCTTCTCTGATTGGCTGCAATCCAGAGCACATGGATCACTACATTTGTATAAATAAGGCTCAATGCTGCTGTAATTCTTCAGCAAGGAAACTAGAAAATAGTCTGAGTTCTCCTTGACTTATTTAGGTTTAGTTTTAGTTTTATTTTTCATTTTTCTCTTCCCCCTTCTCTCTCTAATCCAACCACTTGAATTAGATCTGGATAGCAGTTCAGATCTGGTTTTTAATTGTAATTTGGCATGAAGATGTGTGGATTGATGCACAGACTATAGATCTGAGAACAAGGTTATTATAAGTTGTTTAATTCAATAAATTATTGATTTTAATGTCCAATTAATTCTAAAGATCTTTCAATTTCATTAGATATCTATAGAATCCTTGTATTTGGGAATAGCCCATTCAGTTTCTAGTAGATCTATTGTTTACCATCTGATTTCCCTTGGTTTAATATCCTTGTGGATGCCTAAGCTTGTTGCCTTGCATCCACAACATTTTTAGTGATTTTAATGTTTCAATTTAAACCTTTGGATTGGATGAAGTCTATAGGATGATTTGTGTCCATTCAAGTGGACAACTCATACCCTTAAGATCAGTCTAAACCTTTGGTTTGGGTTGAATTCCTCTACCTTGCACTTGATCTTGTAGCCAAGTGAAGGACAGCTGCAAATTCACATGCCTTGATCTATTTTACAATGAGAGCTAGGCCCTAAGCTGTTTATTTCTCCTTATTTTAGATTTTATTTTACCATCCATCTTCCTCAATCTCTTAGATATAATTTTATATTTCAGGTTTATAAATTATATCTATTAACACCCGAAAAATACTCTTTCTTTCTTAAACTAGGTTAGAATTGCCAGATTTGTAGCAGATCTGGAGTTCTACTATACACCTTCTAGGTTTTAGATCACTACTCCCTGTGGGACAAAATCTTACTTTTAAAACTTGCTGCAAAAAGACTTTGTATCTTGTAGGTCTAGATATTTTAGGATTGCTATTTTCACCTCTTTCCTCTCTCACCTTTATTCTAATTTTTAAATACTAATTAGCACCTGAAATATCCTCAACAGTAGATGGCGGCGGCATTTCCGTGATGGCCATAACTTTGACTGCGTCGACCTCGATCCATCTCCTACTGACGATGAATCCTAACAGTTTTCGGAACATAGCACCAAATGCGCACTTTTATGGATTCAGACGTAACCTGTACTTTCTCAGCCTTTCAAACAACTTCTGAAGGTTTACCAAGTGATGGCTTCACTCTAGCAAAAGGTTCCCCAAGGGGTGATGAACACAGTCTTCTCCCGATCTACCTCTACCATCCTAATCTGATTGTATCTGGAGAATCCGTCCATAAAAGAAAGCATCCTGTGCTTAGCAGTGTTTTCTACCAAGATGTCGATGTACGGCAATGGGAAATCGTCCTTCGAGCTCGCCTTGTTCAAAATTTTAAAATCAATGCACATACGGACTTTTCCATCTTTCTTCAGGACAGGCACAATATTGGCTAGCCACTGTGGGTATTTGGATACCATGAGAAACCCTGCATCATACTTCTTGATGATCTTGTCTTTGACTTTCAACATCCACTCGGGTCGGAGATGTCTCAGCTTTTACTTAATCGGCTTCATATTAGGGTAGAGAGGCAACTCATGCTCGACCAAAGCGGTGTCCGCATGTCCTCATACGACCAGGCAAAATTGTCTTGGTATGACCGAAGGAAATTGTTCATATTTTTTATTTCTTCGGGAGACAACGACATTCCGATTTTGGTAATTCGAGGAATCTCCTCAGTTCCTAGATTGATATCTTTCATTTCTTCGGCAATGGGAGTAGGGCAAACTGGTCAATGAGCTCATTGGGGAGCTCCTCTAAAGGGATGTCCTCATCCAGACTCGTAACTCCTACCTCTTCTTGTATTTCGACACAAAAGGGGTTGATTTTACGTGGGACGAGTATTTCAATTAAGGCATCTTTTATGGGATTTTATTTGGAATTTTAAATGATAATATTTTTAGATTTTATATTTTTTTAATATTTTTGAGATTTTTATTTTCTTCGGAGACGGACCCTTGGTAGCGCAAGTCTGCGTATATACAATGTATTGCTTGCCAAGGGCTTATCTCACTTTTTATAGGTTATTTTTTTTTAGGAAACGGGTGTCAAATTTTAGGCACTCCCCGCTTCCATGGTTTGGGGAAAAGATGCCCAGTTGCATACCTGAGAGGTCGTTCCTTTACCTATTTGGATGGAGGGTGCTGACTGATTGGCTCTTCGGAGTCAGCCTCCACCATGCTGATCCCCAGTTTGTCTGAGATGATGTCCTCAAACATTAACATAGTTTTATGGTGATTCACCACAGGGGGAGTTTGTTCAGGTATGGACCATCGTTCCTCAAAAAGGGATAATGCGGTCAGGTCTATTTCAAGGCTGGGAAGGGTGATGAAGGGATTGGTGGGATGAACCGATGCTGTAGGCTTGTGTGGGGTTAATTGGGTTACCCCATTCCGATCAATCTTTACAACTCCGGCACTCATGAATGAATCTCTGATATGAGGCTTGGGATGGGGTTTTTCCTCTATGTGTATCCCCTAGCTCTCACAGTTGCCATTGCACGGGCTTTCTCCTTAGCCTCTCGCACCTCTTCTTCTGTGGGCTTGTAACCTAATCCAAACCTGACTTTCTGACCACCCTTAGCTGTGACCGGCTCTCTTCTTCCTTGCAGTCTGTGTCTCAGCCCCTTTCCTCCTTGATAGCCCCACCTTTGGAGCATGGCCACTGCTGCTACTATTCCACCTCCGGCTCTTAGAATGATGCCCTCGATGGGCTCCAGGAGTACCATCAATACTTCGTACCTGAAGTTGTGAAGGCCGACATCCTCAGCGGTGTGTGGCACATCCAGCACTTTGGGCTTTTCAATGTTGTTTGTGGCTTTTCCCTTCTCACTATGCCCTTCGCCAATGATAGTGATAATCTTATGCTCGGACGTGAATTTGAGCTTCTGATGCAGAGTGGATGGGATCGCTCCAACTTCATGCAGCTATGGGCGCCCTAACAGTAGATTGAATGAGGATTTAATGTCCATCACTTGAAATAATATGGAGAAGGTCATTGGCCCAATCAATACCTCAAGGCTAACTTCTCCCATTATCTCTCTTTGTGTATTATCGAAGCCTCTGACACTAGTTCTCGTGGGTCTTAGCATGCATGGATCTACCCTAATCTTGGTGGCGGTTCTCAGTGGGCATATGTTTAGAGCAAACCCATTGTCAATCAAAACCAGAGGGATTATCATATTTTTGGATTCCACAATAATATTAAAGGATTTGGAGTGATTACTTCCCTCATCCGATAAATCGACATCCGAAAATGAAATTGCATTTGGAGCCATAACTTGACCAATTATTTGTCCAACTTCATCAGGGCTCACCTGAAGTGAAACATGCGCATTTTTTAATGCCCCCATTAAAGCTTGAAAATGGAGTGGGGACGTTATTAATAGATCCCATACAGTGATGTGAGCTGGCATCCTTCTTAATTGAGTCTCTAGTATATGTTCCCGACTCATTTTTTCAAAAGGATTAACGACACTACTTTCTTTCCCTCTGGTTGGCCATGTGTTGTTGCTAGTGCTTTTGGTTGTTTAGAAATCTTCCCAGATCTCGTGACAAAGTCCACTGCCCCTTCTCTACTATTGTCAGCATTGACATCCGTCTGCTCATAACTCTGCGGGACCTAATGAGGATTATAGGTTGGTCCTAAAATCTGAAACGGAGTGGCTGCCGGTAACTGATGCACTTGTACCAATGGCTCCGGAAGGGTGGGTAATTCTTGGTTCACCTCAGTGATAGATGGTTGGGTGGAAAAATTAGGCCAGGTTGGGGTGATGAGGTTTGCGGGTGGTTGCACCGAGGGTAATTGGGTAGGAGTGGGCCATTGATAGTTGATAGGTGATGGTAGGGAATGGGGGACCTGTTGGGCTATCGGGTAATTGATGGGGGTGGTTATATATGGTTGATATACATTTATGTGTACATAATTATCAGGTGTGGGTGATGGGAAATAAGCCCTAAGATCTAAGAGTTCAACTCGTGGGGCTGGGTTGGGGAAATAATCCGACAAATTCAAGGGTTCAATCACCCCGATAGTCCTCTCTTCTCAATCTCTTTGTAACAGTGCTACATAAATTTCCCGATCACTAATATAGTCCGATGGATCAAATTCAAATTCCTCCTCACATTCTTCTATCATCCTGATAGTGGGTCTGGGACTTGCTCCTCCAATAAGATGTGGGGGTAATTACACTTGATGAATGTTTGCTTGCTGGTTCACTTGAGAAGGTGCAGGTGGAATGATTTTCTCAACATCAATTAAATCTTAGATTGCGTGCTTCAATGGGAAGCAGTGATCAGTCGAGTGACCCATACCCTGATAAAAATTATAGTGAGTATTAGGATCATAATTCTTTGGGATTGGGTTAGGAGGAGGTTGCGGTTGATGAGCAGTAACTAATCCCTTTTCTATTAGCAAAGGTAAAAGTACCTTCAAAGATTGCCCTAAGGGCGTAAACACTCGATCGTAGCAGGCTCTCCTATGCTCCGGAGTCATCTGTAACCCCTGTCTATTCCCTGTTCTCTGCAATGGTTCAGTTCTAACTAGTGCTGGTTTGGCTGCCTTGAATTGGAAAGGAGTTATATTATTATTGGGCCTGGTGTTGGCAATGTTCCGGACATCGGCTCCCGCTCTCCTTTTGTTTCTTTGCTCTGAGAACCTCCTAACTCCATTGGTTCCACTGGGTATATTCTTGCTCAGGCAACCCTTCTCGATAGTATCTTCACAGTGATTTGTGTTTCATACCAGATCAGCAAAGCTGGACTGCTGTTGGTACACTAGAAAGTCAGAGATCACTGACAAAGTATTTTTGGAAATCATTTCTATTTGGTCATCATCAGGTATCCTGTTTCTAACCTGAGATGTCAATGCTCTCCAACATCCTAAATAATCGTTAAAAGTTTTATTCGAGTTTTGCTTCAAACGGGCCAAATCTGACTTACGTGATTCAATATCTATATTATAGACATATTGCTCTTAAAATAAATGCGTCAAGTCCTTCCAAGTTTTTATCATAGATGGTTCTAAGGACATGAACCATCTCAAGGCAGGACCAGTTAGACTCTTCTGAAAGACCTTTATTAATAGTCTTTCATCCCCCCCATAGTGGCACATGTCCCCACAATAAGATTTGAGGTGTACTATGGGATTGCCGGTGTTGTTATATTTGTCAAAAGCTGGCATTTTAAATTTTGGAGGTAAGGGGACCTCAGGGAACAAATATAAATCTGAGAAGTCTGTGGTGTGAATTTCAGCACCACCCATCTTCAACAACTGCTTCTGAATTTTGTCTAACTACTCTTTCAACTGCTCTGATTCCTTGGACATGGGAGCCACTTTCCCAGCAGTCGGTTGGGCTTCACTCTGGGCTATTAGGGGGTGGGAAATTATAGGAGGAGGGTTAAGGTTGGTCAATGCCCTGACATAAGTTCCACTGTTCCTAATCTCGTCCTCTTCATACTGCTGGTCCACATAAGGTGCAATGAGGGCGGGATTCTCTTACTGGTGCTGCATGGACTGGATAGGAATGGCCTGAATGGGGGTTGGGTGAGTCAATTAAATGTTAGGGAAGGTTTGTTGGGTGATGGGATGAGTGGAAGTCAAATTTTTGGGTGGGGCCTGATGAGGCCATTGGGCATGGGGAAAGGTTTGGAACTGACTTTGGGATGTTGGGATATGGGTGAATTAGGGTTGATGTAAGGTATTGGATGGAGCTGGGTATGAGGGTGTGGACGAGTGAAATTTTGGAGGAATTGTGAAGGGTTGAAGGGTATGGGTGTGAGGCTCCAAGGTTAGGGCCTTGTTGGGCTTGGCTATTGGCTATGAAGCCTTGGGAAGGTTTGGCCCATGGGTCCTTGGGAAGTTTGGTCCATAAAGCCTTGGTCATGATAAATTTGGCCCATTGGGCCTTGGCGGGTATGGGCCATGGGCCATTGGTGGGTCTGGGCCATGGGCCCTTGGTGGATATGGGCCATGGGGCCTTGGGGTATGTGGGTAATGGGGGTTTGGGCCATTGGGCCTTGGGGTATGTGGGTAGTAGGGTATTGGATGGTATGGATGATGGGGGGTTGATGGGGGTCATGGGGGAATGAGGTATGGAGGCTTGATAGGGTCTCGGATGTATTCATGGATGTGTGGTATGGATGAGAGGGGATGTGTTAGGAGGCCTTCCACCTATTGTAAGTTTGGAACATCTCCTCAATCATGGCCATGGAAGGGGGATCAGATGGAGATGGGTTCTTTGAGGGTTAGAGGGGTATGGATGGGGTGTGTGAAGAGGGAAAATTGAGCATAGCCCCGGTAAAATCGGGCATGACCCGGGTAAGTGGTGGGATATGAGGTGGGTTGGAGGAATGAGGTGGGGCATTGGTGGATGGATTAGACATGTAGGGGGAAGATGTATGGGGCATAGAGGTGGAGGATGAGAAAGGAAAACAGGTCATGGTTCTGGAAAAAATGGGCATGACTTTGGTAAATGGAGGGATGTGGGGGGGATCGGATGCAGCATGGATAGTTGCGGGTGGATTGGGTATGCATTGGGAGGATGAAAAATAGGGTATGCTGGTTAAAGTGGAGGATGGGGCCGAGTTTTGAACGGGTGTGGAAGGAAGGTGAGATGGGCTGGAGATGGCCATGGATGAAGGCATGGCTTGGAAAATTGACGGGAAATGGGAAGTTGGATTTTGGATATTTTGAGAAGTGGTGGAAGGGAAAATAGGGGCACCAAATGGGCCGATTATGGTGAGGGTAGATTTGGTGAGGGGGCTGGAAGTAAAAACTTCTTCGGTATGGGAATGGGTTGGAGAATGTGGCGGGGATGAGTCGGAACCGGCGTAAATCGGGTCCACAGCCCACGACATAGATCGGTATCGGGTCGGGTACGGATGCCTCGGATGGGGCTTGTAAAGCTTCCTCCTTATCCTACGGGATGACAGAGGGTATGATGATGCCGTTATGCCGGCACCAATCAAGACTCTATTTTTGGGTTTTTAATTTCAATTTTTTGAATTTTTATAAGTGAAAAGAAATAAGGATTCCTGGGCCTTTTGAATTCCCTTCTCGGGTGGCTCTCGTACCCTAAATAGGTCCCGCGGCTAAGGTTTCGAAGCTCTTCAGAAGAATCAAAGGAAAACCCCTTGATCTATTAAAGGCATAGAAATCGATGCTAACAACCCGATCCCTCGAAATGAGTCAAAAAGAAGTCACCTCTCTTGACCGACGAGGGCGTATTGGGTGTCGGAGATTGCAGGGCCTAAACAGAAGCACTAAAAACACTAATCAGAGAGTCTAGGGTGTGAAACAGGCCTCAGATTCGAGCTGTTGTTGCCTAAAACCAACTTGGCGCAACTATTAGGTGCGCCAGTGTAAAAGTGCCCAGGATAAGGCTAGCGCAACTAATACATGCACCAGTGTATTTCTGGGGATTTTTGCATTGCCGCATGTAATAGTTGCACCAGACAAAGATGGGTCTCCAGATATTTTGAAAGTAGTAGTTCTGGCCCGAAATGAGTCTTCAAACTGGCTTTTTGTGGAAGCTAGGCTTCCGGGGATTGACTGTTTATATGAAAGCTCTCTTCCTCACCAAACCTAGGGATACAAGGTCGATTCGGGTTTGCTAATGCTCACTTTTTCCTCGGGTTTTAAGCTTGGTAACGAGAAGGTTACCCACCCGAAATACTTCAAGTGCCAGCACTTTTCTCAGGTATTAGGTGGGCTGGAACTTTTCCAAATCATCACCACTAGGGGTTGCCACCGTACTAAGACCCGGGAGTTTGTATGTGTGCCTAAATAACCCAACCCTTGAAAATCTACCCCGTAAAAATTAATTTGAATCCCCTTTGTTGGTTCAATTTTACTTCACTTTTAAGGAATTTTTCTTAAGTTCAAAGACCGTGGGTGAGGATCCCATGCCGCCTCTACCGGCCGACATCCACTAGCTAAATATGATTGCAGAATTAAAGGCACAAGTAGGCCCATCAAACTGCTAAGGCACTTAAAATGATGAAAATGTAAGGAATTTAAATGACAACGCACAAGTAGACCCACCAATCGGCTAAGGTGCTTGAAATGACGGAAACATAAAGAAATTGAATGCGGTGTGCAAGTACGCCTGCCAATAGGCTAAGCCTCGTAAATGATGTAAAAGTAGGGGTAAGTAAAATGACGTAATCAGAGGGGTGAGTAAAAAAATAGTAATAAATGGTTAGTAACTCGAAAATAAAGAGGCTAAATTCAAGGGGAAGCTCTACTGGCTACTCCCCAGCAGAGTCATCATCTGTGCAACCGTAGATTTTCGATGATCCAATCGCGACGATACACTCATGATAAATATTTAGAGTTTCCACCAGGAGCTTTTGGTGTCCCGAGAAACCCAAATCAAATTTAAAGAGCATCAAAGTGCCAAAAATTAACTCTGAATCCAGACAACGCCAAAAGGCTCTTGGGTAGGGTCTTCGGTTATCGATTGGGAAGGTGTTAGACACTCAATTAACCTTTTTAATGCGGTCTCTACTTATGGAAAAAACAAAATTGATATAAAAGAAATAAAAATGTCTTCCTCTTATCCAAAGGGCCTTAAAATCCTATTTGTGTCCCTCCGTTCTTACAGAAAATTCGACGACGTAACGGCACAAATGGAAGGATGGAGGAAGTACCGAGAAGGTAGAGGAGTAGAGGGGAGAGCCAGAGCTCTTGGGCCCTTATTGCACCTTTGAGGAGCCTTGCGTTGGCTTACTTCAATGAGCTTTTGATGGCTTGTATAACTTGATGATAGATTCTAACACCTAGGGTGGATAGCTAAGAGATAGAGAATAGAAGCTAGGGGGTAGCACACAACTAAACTAAAGCTTTTAGGGGAAAGGCTAAGGTTTTTAAAAGGTTTGAAGGTTCTGGAATTTGGATGAAAAGAGTGCACTAGGGGAGAGAGAGAAGGGATTCTTTAATCTCTAATTTGCAAATTTTTTCAAGCCTTTTGTAAAGGAAGGGGTGTGCCTCTCTATTTATAGGAAAAAGAAAGGTTAAGAGGGTGTTTAGAGGATAAATTGGATTAACAATTAGGTAATCTAGCCATTTAAGGTTTCCTTGGGTTTTTGGAGCCTTGAAATGTGTGAAGTGATGCTCAAATGGTGGATGATAGGGTAGGGTTTTAAACTACTTAAGGGGTTACAAATAGATAGTGAATGGGTAAAACAGAACTAGAAAAATACACCACAAAGGTCAAGATGGTCAATAAGTCAAACCCCAATCTTGAATTTTAAGGCAAAAGCTCACAGGTACTGTTCATAAGCCTGGCGCAACTAATAGATGCGCCAGGCATATGTACAGTAAAACAGTGTTGCACCGTGGTTTCGGAAGTTGGCTGCCTGTGGGGAGACCAACACATAACTAGCACAACTATTAGTTATCCCAAGCCATTTGAGGGGAGAAATGGCTTGGCGCAAGTAATACTTGCGCCAAATCCCTAAGGGACTTCCATATAATTACAATTATGCCCCTGAGCTTTGAAATGTCGTAACTTCTTGTGTACAACTCCGATTGGAGTGATCCTTGGCTCATTGGAAAGCTGAGGACTTCTACTTTTCAATGGTATAAGATTTAATCATAGTAGAAGATCATAGCTAGGGCTGGTACACCACTCTTCATCCATTACTGGGAAAGCTAGGTTTAGGTCTGAAATAGTTTCTAAGGGTCAAGATGGGTTTCTAAGGGTTCGAGAAGGTTCCTAAGGGATCTAGGGTGATTCCTAATGCTTTGGAATGGCTCCTAAGATTTCAAAAAGGTTTCTAAGGGTTCGGAAAGGTTTCTAAGGGATCTAGGGTGATTCCTAAAGGTTTGGAATGGCTCCTAAGATTTTGAAAAGGTTTCTAAGGGTTCCATACATGTCATCAAAAGCTCGGAGACGCACCTCTCCTGAAATGTGTCTCGATCGGGCCTTGGGCCAAATTTGGGTGTCTACAATTTTTTTTTTAAGTTCTGTATATATTAGATTAGTTAATCATTATATGCAAATTATGATAGAAAAATTGAGAAGCTACAAAACTTAATAATCCATCATAGTAGTAATTCAAAGTAAAAGAGTTGCAATTCATGTTAAGCATCCTCAGAACACTGGATCAGATGAATGTTTGAAACTATATGATTGATATGAACTACAATATTTAGATTATAGCTTCAAAATTATATAACCAGTGAGCTTTAGAGCTGTTTTTCCTCTTTTATTATGAGAGAGAGACTATTTCTAACAAATAAAATTTCCTTGAAATTCTTTACTACTGAGAAATCTCATATTGCTGAACTGAGAATCAAGATATTTTGTGATTATGATGATTTGTTTCTTTAGAACAATCTATTAAATATATCAAAGCATGAAGACATCCATACTAGTAAATCGTGAAAATGATCAAATGCCATTTTTTGTTAAACTAGAGACAAAAAGTCAAAATTTTAAAAGAAAAAAATTTACCCTTTCAACCCATATTAGAAGCCTAAAATTAAATTTCTTTGTACCAAAATTTTATAAACCCTTAACCACATGTACTGCCCAAAGCTTTCAACCTTTGACCCTTACAATTTCTGAGAGTTTAGAATGTAAAAGAAGGGAAGAAGAGGGAGTGAAAGGAGTATATGCTTAACAGATAAGGGATCTATTGAAAAGGGTACAACTGAGAACAAATACAAGAGAAAAATATGGGAAAAAAAAAAGAAAAATCATAAAATGATGATTTAGAAAAGTTTTAGAAGAAATCGAAAAATACGATTCTATGAGAACTGGGATTTCTAAAAAAAAATGGTAAGAAGTCATCCAACTTTTTGGATACTTACTGAAGTAGAAATAGAAAAGAAGAAAAGAAGATAGAGAAGGAAGAACTGAATTCTCAGAAAATTTTGAACCCTATCTACCTTTTTTTGAAACCTTTTTAACCCAAAGCCCCATTATAAGCCGAAGGAAAGACCTTTGTGATTTACGATTTGTAAAAGTATGAGTCTAGTAGAGATGTATGATGTATGAAATAGATACTATGAATGAACGAAAAGTCATATGAACAGAATTGCTTATCCATTCCATGAGATTTACCTTCTTAGTTGATTGCCCTTTGAAATTTATCATACATATCATAGTGAGAGAACAAAAACAATTTCAATATCTTTTTGAGAGTATGCCAATAGTTAAATTTTGGATAAAAATATTTTCTAAATCTGTAGTTTAGAAAAATCTATAACTAATAAAGTTTTCACTGATATGTACACACTCTGTGTTGTACCGAATTAAAATTGTTGAGTTCTGATAAAGGATAATTACAATGATGGAAAGCTAAGGATAATGGATTTGAAATTTTTGAAAAACATAATAATCATAACATGATTGACTGATTAATTAGTAGTGCACAAAAATTAGTTTAGACACTTTGAACTTTTAGTTTTAAATTTTTTTGAAAAATCTAAAAAAATATTTGAAGTTTGTAGGTAACTTTACTGAAAACCTTCAGGAGACTAACTCCTCCACTAGGGATCACCTAGGAGTTTAAAGGCTTGTTGTACCTGCTAAATGCAATCGTGCTCCCTATGAAAGTGGCATTTCAATTCATAGTTTTAGATATTTTATGTTTCCTTATTTGCTAGGGACTAGCAAAACATAAGTTTGGGGGTGTGATCAGTCACATAATTTACCATTTTATCACCCTTAACTTAGTGATGTTAGGACTTAGTTTGCTACTAACAAGCTAACGATGTGCAAATATTAAAGGAAAATAGTAAAAGAGAGCCAAAGTGTTAATATTCATCAAAATAAGCTAAAAAAGCAATAAGAAGACCATTAAGCATAAAAGACGATTCACTATATGGTGAAAGCTAAAAAAATCGTACTTTACGATTGAGCAGGAAGTAAGAAAAGAAATAAGAAATCGTAATTTACGATTCTCCAGAAAGACGTTCAAAAGTAAAAGTGATAGAAGAAAGAAAAGCGATCGTTCGTAATATAAAAAATCGTTCATCGAAAAGCTACGAGAAATAGAAAATCATGATTTACGATTTTCCAAAGAAGAGATAATAGAATAAAGAAATCGTAATTTACGATTTCCCAGAATGAAGCTTTCTACTACTGCTGATCACGTGAAGACTACCACCGCCATGCACAAAATTAGAAATCTGGTGAATCACGGATCTGAGAAGATTGATGAAGATAAACTCCGTAGATCTTTGCTGCTGTTACCAAGGAAATAAAGCCGAAACACATCTATAGTTTAAAAGCAAGGAAGAATAAAATTAGGAATTAGAGTTATATTAAGATACTTTTACTTTAGTAGTTTCTTTTATTAGAATTAGAAGTCTTTGTAAACTGAGAACTTATGATCTATAAATAAGAGGGCGTGGTGTAGGAATAAGGATCGAAGAAATTCTCATCATCAATTGACGACTGACGTTAGATTTTCTTTTGATAAAAATTAGAGTAGATTTTTATTGCTTTGTAGATTAGACATCCAAGGTTTCACAAGAGCAATTGACGACTGCGATTGGATGTTGAAGATTAGTGTAGATAGCTGTAGTTTCTCAGAAGCAATTGACGACTGCAACTGAGGGGTGAAGGATATATTTACTTTGCTTTCTAGTTTAGATTTTATTTTATTTTATTTACTGCTTTTAAACATCTTCAGATTTTAATTTGAATTGACGACTCAAGTTGGAATTTGCAGATTAGTGTAACGGTTTTTACTTTTCCATCTTCAGTTTCTAAAGTTTGATTTATGCCCAAGTTTTAGGAAGTTGTTGATTAGATTAAATCTGTATTGATAGAATTTTAGTATTGATTGACGACCAATGCTAGAAAACTTGATATATAGTATAACGGAACTATTTAATTTTATAAATATCTAATAGCAAAAGATTGTGATTGACGACCATAATCTGAAGTTTGAAGATTAGGATTTATTTTCTACAATTTAGAATAATAAAAAATTCTTTATTCATATTTCACCAGTAGTTTAGGATCATAAAAGATAAGTATAAGTTTTCAAAAAAATTGAATTAATATAATTCAACCGATCTCTGTAGGAATGATCCTTTGCTAATACTATGATTTCCATTGTGCACTTGCAATAGGTTAAGACATAATTAGGTACACATATAAGTAGCAGTCAACATCACAGCTCCAGGAGCTGATATTGAGAGATATCCAGAACAAGAAGAGGATCTGGATTATACGTCTGGGGATGAGGAGTTACTCGAGGAGTATTATCAGTAGCCGGGGTGTGTTAAGAGATCGAGGGCTCAAATATTTTTGGAAATTTGGTCATACGGTACAGTATTTTGGGATTTGTAAATGAAGATAATTATATTTTGTCTCCATTGTTTAGGTGAAGGACGGCCTTCACCGGTGGATTTTTGTACAGTTTTGCATGCTATGGATAGTTAGTTTTTGGATGCTCTTGTGCTATTTAGATTACTTGCTTTCACTCTGCTATATCTGTTGTGTTCTTTGTTTCAGCATGCTTGCTTGCTTACCAAACTATTAGATGGCTCGGTCCTTCCAATTGTTTTATTTGGGAAGATCGAGTTGTTGAAACAAAGTAAATTCTTTGATACTTGCTTTCGCTCTGCTATATCCACTGTGTACTTTGTTTCAGCATGCATGCTTGCTTACCAAACTATTAGATGGGTCGGTCTTTCCAATCGTTTTATTTGGGAAGATCGAGCTGTTGAAACGAAGTAAATACTTTGATACTATGGCAAACTGTGATTCAAATCCTGCAAGTAATCTGACGGCTCGGGTTTTGGGGTAAGGAAATCCGGGTTGTCACAGATCCAGTGTAACGGTACTTTATTTTATAAACATCCGGGAACTAAAAGATTGTGATTGATGATCACAATCTGGAAGGAGGAGGATTTAGTTTTATTTTCTGTAATTAGTTTAAAAACCCATTCTTTTATTCATATTTCTTCAGTAGATTAGACTCCTAAAAGATAGATACAAGTTTTCAAAACGTATGAAATTTTGACCTTCCTCGTGAGAACGATCTTATACTAGTGCTGTAATTTCCATTGTGCGCTTGCAATAGGTTAAACTTAGTACGAATACAACAAGAACAAGTTTTTGGCGTCATTGTAAACAACCCCATTTTGCCCTCTCGAAATATACAGATTTGTTTGGTCAATCTTTGACCTCATACCCCCGACATGGAATCATGCACTGAAACAATAGTATATGGCTGAACACAGGCTGAAATAATAGCTCTGTGGTTCAGATCCCGACGTAGGGAGATTATATGCTAAAATAATAGTATATAGTCATAATACAGGCTGAAATAATAGTCTTCCATTTCATACCTCGTTGCCCTAATATGGGACCATATGCTGAAACAATAGTATATGGCTGGACACAGGCTGAAACAATAGCTCAATGGCTCAGGCCCCATACCCCTGACGTGGGAACCATGCACTAAAACAATAGTACATGGCTGAGTGCAGGCTAAAACAATAGCTCTGTGGCTCAGATCCCGACGTAGGGAGACTATATATTGAAACAATAGTATATAGTCGAAATGCAAAATAAACTAATAGTCTTGGTATCAAGCAGAGACCACACTGCAACCCCGGATTCCGCTACTTAAACCCCGCATATAATTCAAACAATTACACCACAAAAGCGCAATCAGTCCCTCTTTTAGACCAAACTTCCTTTCCCATACCATCTCGAGACTTGATCACGCGTCTATCATGAGACACGCGATCGGATTGAGCGCCCCATCACCAGCGTGCAATTGGCCTGCCCTCGGCCTAGCCTCATCGTCCTTAATCCCTAAGTTTCCTCGATTAAGCACTTCGAGAGTGGTGCTTAATTGGATTAAGCACCCCAAACTGGGAGCGTAATTAATCCACAATTAAGCACTAGGTATGAGGCGCTTAATTGGATTAATCATCCCAAATCGGGCGCGTAATTAATTAAGCACCAGGTCTGAGGAGCTTAATTGTATTAAGCACCCCAAATCGGGTACATAATTAATAATTAGTAATTAAGCACCAGGTATGAAGCGCTTAATTGGATTAAGCACCCCAAATCGGGCGCGTAATTAATAATCGGTAATTAAGCACCAGGTATGAAGTGCTTAATTGGATTAAGCACCCAAAATCAGGCACGTAATTAATAATCGGTAATTAAGCACCAGGTCTAAGGTGCTTAATTGGATTAAGCACCTCAAACTGGGAGCGTAATTAGTCCTAACGCTCTTAGAACTAAGAAACTCGCTGAGCAAGTCAGTCGGTCGCTCACTGAGTCGGTGACCGACTTAAAGCGATTAAGCACCAGGAAACTAGCGTGCAATTCGCTTAAGCACCTGAAACAGGGCGTTTAATTGAAGAAAAACCTATAGAAGATATTTTTTTTAATTCGACACACACAACACGAGAGAGAACGGATATTTTTGGAATTTTGAATCCAGAGAATTCCAAGAACGAACACATAGAGAATCATAGCCATGATTTTGAGATTCAAGCTTCGAAATTTCTGAGATTTCTCTCCGCAGCCCCGACCATAGGTAAAAATCTTAGTTTTAGACTTAGGATTTTTCTTAGTTTTAATTATTAGTCTTAATTTTCCGTCTTAGACCGTAGCACCCTTTTTTTTAGACCGTGATTTTTATATCTGGTTCAAGTTCTTCATTTCTGGAACCAATCTTTAATCTAACGACCTAATTCACCGATCCTAGACTCAATTCCATTCTAAAATCTTAATCTCCAGTCCAATCAGTAATATCTGGTTCTATTTCTTAGGTTCTAGAACCAGTCCTTAATCATACGGTCTGATTTTCTGATTTTGGGCCTGGATTCAGTCCTAGAATTTTAAATTTCTAGTTTTAATTTCTTAACTTAATATTTCTAAAAACCCATAATTAATTTAGTTTCTATAACTTCAGTTTATTAATTTAATCCATAATTACAGTGCAAAATCAATTCCAAAAATCTAAAAATACTATTTTATAGTTCGAAATTCAATTTATCTTTAATCTCAGCCACCCCATTTGCCCAAGGGAGCTTATGGAGGGTACTCAGGAACTAGGCCAATCCTTCTTAGCATAGCGGGCCCAAACCCCTTTTTCTAATTAATTCAATTTCTAATTAAAATTAGGATATTTAAATTAATTAGACTCCTAGTAGGATTAGGAGACTTAATTAATTAAATTTCTAATAGGATTAGGATATTTAAATTAATTAGACTCCTAGTAGGATTAGGAGACTTAATTAATTAGATTTCTAATAGGATTAAGACATTTAAATTAATTAGACTTTTAATAAGATTAGGGGACTTAATTAATTAGATTTCTAATAGGATTAAGATATTTAAATTAATTAGACTCCTAGTAGAATCGAAAGACCTTTTTTTAATTAGACTCCTAGTAGAATTAGGAGACCCTTTCTTAATCAAACTCCCAGTAGGATTAGGAGACCAAGTTAAATCAAAATCCCAGCAGGAATAGGAAAACCGAACTAGTTAGACTAAAGGCAACCCACAGTTGCTGACGTTCGTCGACGGACGATTCACTAAAGGAGTTCAACCTACAAGCCCTCGCTCCCCTTAAAGTGTGATCAGTGACGTGTTGCAACGTCAATAAATATCTGCAACTGGCGATCGCATCTTCTCAGGTATTCTTGATTTAGAATTTGCCTCTTTAATTTCAGCATTTAATATTTCCTAATTTATTACTCCATCATCGCCATCGCTAGAGTCCACTTGGACATAATTGGAGCCACTGATTCAACGGGGACTGAGAGGAACCCAAAAAAAGCACGTACCAACAGACTGGCAATCGCGATGGGACTCTTTTTCGCTAAGGTTGCCCCGATTTAATTAATTTGGTTTTCTATTTTCCTTGATTTATTTAATTCGAATTTATATTTTTCGCCTTTTGATTTTTATTTTGTTTCACTTTATCACTCTTCTACACACACTTGCACGTGGATCAACTTTTTCAAAAAAATAAAAATAAATAAAAAACTATTTTAAAATGGTTGGCATCAGAAAATTAAACTTTAATGATAACGACCCACCCATATGGGGCTCCCATAGCGAACCCGAGTATAATGTTAGGCCGTCTCCGTGGACAGCCTAGCATCGTGCTCGAGTAAACATGGTTAATGAGAGCAAAAAATTCCCCTTCGCTCCATGAAATACAAATCACAGTGATAGCACTGAAGAAAGTGGTACTGAGCGAAGCTATCCTGATAGTCAAGTTATGAACCACACTCCCAGTGTACTCATAAAAGGAGGAAGAGAAATCGACGCATTGCTCCAGTCCCAATAACATGTTACTCCGAGGAACAAACAAGAGGAAAGGATGCCGACTCCTCCACATGCTCTGACTCCCCCGACACATAAATCATATACCTTTCACACCTTCTACAACAACAACTGTCGAGGACAATCCTCTCCCAAGGCACCTAGAAAAGACACCACCGTAAACATAAACAACCTCCACCAATTTCTAGATGACTACATGGCTAACAAAGAACGCTCTAGTCACACTTTTAGATTCGAAATTTTTTTCCAAGACATCGACTTCACTGTACCCGCTGGTTTTAAACCTCCAAAATTCAAAAAATATAACGGTACCAAAGCACCACTTGACCCTATTCTGCAATGACTGTCGACTAATTCGCACCAATCATGGGCTCCTGATCCATTACTTTCCAAGATCACTAGAAGGAGAAGCCCTTGACTGGTTCACGGCCTTACCTTTAGCCGAAATTGAGGCATTCGAAGACTTAGCCGATAGATTCCTAGATCAATACCAGCACCTGACTCATGAAGAAATCAGTCTCGCTGACTTAATACACACAAGACAAGAGGACGGTGAAGACTTCTCGACATTCACCAACCGTTGGAGAAGACTAACCGCTCGAACAGGAAATCAAATAAAAGAAATCAATGCGATAAAAATCGTGATTAGCAATACCCAAGAGCCTCTTTGGAGCATTCTCATCCTAAGCGACATCACAACCTCGCTAGCCTTTATCAACACGCCTCACGCTTAGAACGTCGACTGAAGAATGGAGGCCTCAGTCTTCCTACCTTAACATCTAACAGACCCTCCTCCAACAATCCCGAGACAAACACCCTAAACGAAGCCATAGACTTCGAACAAATCAATGCGAACCAAGAACAAAACCAAACTAACCCTCAACCATACCACCTATATGACCAAGCTCAAGACCTCTACACAAACCTGTACCTTGACTACAACCAACCTCCATACCCTGACCAAGACCAACCACTATACACCAACCAATGCATGAACTTGTACTATGACCAAAGGTCGTACCCCAATGACACGCAAACTAGCATCACCCATTACAATCCATTGCTCGATCAAACTCAACTTGCATACAAGACTGTACACTCATTCACCCCCGCCCCATTCCACCCAGCTAGCCTAATCCAAAGAATTGAACCTCTCTCAGAGCAAGACCATACTATTCGCTTACAACCAACTCAACCTACCATTGAGAATCCAATAATCTACCAACAAACGAATCAATCCCCACACCTCCTGAGCAGACACCTAAACCAAGGACTCAAACTACCCCTGAACAGGCTCACATGCCGATTCTAGAAGTAATTTTCGAACCAATCAATTGGTATTGTATTATTCGACGCCGTTCATACTTAAACCAATTGCAAAACTAAACTCCGAACCCAAACCAGTAATCAAATCTACCCCTGAAATCACTAGCCTTCTCGCTTCCAAATCAACTATGAAACAAACCCCCAAAATCGAACACATTGTCCCACCAATCTCAAAACCAGTCCCTGAACTAATCCCAACATCTGCTTTAAAATTTGAACTCGACAACAAACACATCACCTCACTAACCTCATAATCAACTCTTGAATTAACTTCTACGCCCGCTTCAGAATCTAAACTCACTACCACCTCACCAACTTCAAAATAAAATCTCAAACCCAAATCTGTTACCAAACATCCTCCGAACCACCCATTTCACCCACCTTTGAGCCTACCACAAAACCTATTGAGGAGTCGATCATCGCTCCCACTTTCGGAATCAAACCAAACTCAGATCTTATGATGCCAATCACCATCCAAATCAACATACCTCAAATCCCATCAAAACATGAAATCAATGTAACAACTAAAATTGCTTTGATCATTAGTTCCAAATCCCCGTGGACCTCACAATCAAAACCTTCACCGAACTCCAATCGGCGACAAAAGTACTACGTCAAACTTCTGATACTCAACCTCCTCGAAAAATTATAAATAAAACTTTAAAACAACCTCACAATAAACTCAAAGTGCGAATTAAACCAAATAAGCATAATTGAACAAAACTGAACTGCCCCACACGTAGGAAAGGCCAGCCTTGGACTATGCCCTCGCGTCTCCTCTTCCTACTCTACCTCTCCCTTATCTTATCACTACCTTTACAACACTACCATCCCTCTCGATGGTTTCCACTCCAAGTTCACTTGCAAACAACTTTCCAACCACCCGCAAACGACCCCAAAGAACTCTTTAACAACTCTAGTCTTCAACTCTACCAGATGCCTCACTTCGTCGAAAAATAAAGGAAGGTCCCTCCCGATAAGGGGACCCCGGACACAAAAGACCTATCGAAAGAAGAAATCAAACAACACCACACTTATTTTGATAAACCCTATACCATCCAAAACACAAACCTAAACATAACCTTACTCTCATCCCTCATCAATCGGATCGAAAGGGATCGAGGACACCGAAACAATATTATCTAATCAAACTATCACTTCGACCATCCAACATGTCCCACCAAGTGGATTTCCTGAGTCAATCCCCTGCCTAAGGAACTGATGTTGTACAGTCACACAATAGTAATAACAAACAAATAATACGAAAAAAAATAAGAATATAGAAAGGTATAAAAAAAACCTAAAAGTATAAATGTCCAAAACATAAATACTTGAAAACAAAAATATTCTTCTATGCCTCAAACCCTTCAGACTCATACTTGATCGAAAACTCAAAATCAAGGAGCTACTGCGAAGAAAAGTGTCGATACAACCGCCTCACCTGGAGAAAATCAAACCCATATGAGAAGTACTTATATTATCTCGGCAACATACTCAGGAAACAACCACAGGGGAAGGACTTTCTAAACCTTGGAATCATAACTCAATGACCACCATGTCTCATCGCCTAAACAAACATACTTATATACCTATCATCCTCGAAGTCATCGCAAGGCATTCGCCAATCGTAGGTCATTATTTTTAAAACCATTTTGGATATCATTTGACTACCCTCCTACTCGGGCGAATTGATCGAATGGACCAATGGATCATGAAACTCTCTTTTTGAAATATAGAAAACTCTGGATTCTCATACACCCTTCCAGCCATTGGAGTCAATGTTAGAGCAGAAAAAATAAAAATGTAAGGTTCCATCAAACCTCACAATTCTTGCGTTAGCAGGATATTTCAAAAAAATATACAGAAAAGAAACACAACCGAGCGAGAGCAATACGCCGAATGAACAGTCAATGAATTCAGGGAAGCATAAGCAAATAGTGAGGGCATTCCTGGTATTTTCATTAGGAGAACATAAGCAAACCGCGAGGGCCTCCCTGACATTTTCACATTACTAGATATCGTCGTATGGTGGCAGGAGGAGGATAAAAATCCTGCTAACCATAGAACTTGAGACTTTGATGGTGTTGGACCATGGCGAAGAGCTCAATTATGGCACCACATTACCCACCGGAGAAGAAAGTAGTTGACTACTATTTCAAAATTAGGTTGAATAAGAAGTTATGGCACCACATTACCCACCGGAGAAGAAAGTAGTTGCCTACTATTTCAAAATTAGGTTGAATAAGAAGCTACCCTCAGATCAATAAACCTTACCTCCTCTTCACCCTTTATTTTCTTTTCAGACAATGAGTCAAATGATTTTTAAAATCTATTTCAGAATAAAACTAAAAACTCTCGAATGACAAGTGATGCAATCACTATTTATCCACCATTCCCCTCAATCCTTGTTGAAAACTATGATACATGATGATTGTTCAACACTTACAAAATCAAGTATGCCATGTGGCAGAAATAATCGAACTACTTCCCAACATGGGGTCATTACTAATATACTCCAGGACATCTGTGAGGCCGATAAAAGTCCCACCATCACTTCACACTGGGGCTTTTTTTTTTTAGAGCGATAGTACCTTGATAGCGATACTCAGGCAACAAGACCGATACCCCAAACTGGGGCATTTTTTTTTTAATTTTTAATTTAGTTTTTGCTTTTCCACCTCAGATACCCTAAATTGGGGCATTTTTTCTATTTTTTATTTTTTTTAGTTCGTACTTTTTCGCCATGGGACCCCAAAATGAACACCTGAAACATAACAATAGAGATGCACTCAAAAAATAAACACCATACTCTAATACTACCCACTCCCCCTCTAACGTAACATACAACTACAAACATAAACAAACATAAATGAAACAAACATAATAGGAAAAAAATATTGCTCATTCTTAACAATAAAGCAAAAACATAATATAATTACAAACCTCTTAGGATTTAATACCCGGGATGTAAAATAAAAAGAAAGAAAAGGCATTAGAAACTAAAAATGCCCCAAACTTTTAAATCCTAAGTTTAGAAACAAAATCCAAAACAACAAGGACCCAAAGCCTTTGCCTCACATATTTATAAACTATAACTTCCTAAACCATAGAATGACAAGTGTCACATCTTCAAAGCCCTCCCAATTCAATTAAATCCAAAACCAAACACATACCCCCTAAAAATCACCAATCCACTCAAAAATAGATGAACCAATAGGATTAAAACATCTAACACTCATCTAGAATATTTAAAAAATTAAATCCAAATTTACACCTATCTAACAAGTGTTATCCTAAATCTAAACATAAGAACAAAACAAACAAACCTTAATCTTAAACACAGGGCTCAATCTCTCATCATGATACTAAAAGTTAACCAATCACAAAATTAAAGGAATAAAGCAAACATAATGAATAAAATAACCCTTGATTTAATAAACTTTTGTTTTACACAATATCACCGGAGGCATACCTCCTAAATATACAACCCAAAAAGAAAACTTAAAATTTTAACCTACAACCCAAAACGAAGACTGGGGACCCAAAACGGACACAAAGCAAGGAGTAGAGCGTCCAATCGAGCCACCAGAAGAAGAGATGGAGGATTGGTTGGGGAACACATCCTTCCACTTTTTACTCCTTCTCTTCCGCCATCTTCGCCTCCTCCGCCACCTCCTCCTCTACGCTGCCTTCACTGCTCCTTAAAAGGGATCGATGTGAAGATTAGCGCCCTCATTCCCAATACCGCCCACTCCTAGAATAATGCCATCCACGAGCATCACCTCAGGATGGAAATCATGCGAAATAATGAATATGAGAAGAAACTACATCCCAATCGGACGGTTAGATCGCCCGATATCGCTAAAACACGAATTTCAGAACCCAAGAAATTCAGAAAAAGGTCAAAACCCGAGACTAAACCAGAGAATAAAAAATAAATGAAAGCTCCCTCACTTATATAGAGTACAGACCCAATCATGCGCCCAGACAGGTGCACTTAACTTGATCATGTGCCACACATGATACGCACAATCCAAACTAGCCATTCCCCTGGGAAACTGAATATTGCATATATTTAATCTAAGAATTTACAAATGCCTATTGGAAAATGAATGCCTGACACGTATTGGTGTGAGCAATGACACTCCCGGTCTAACATGACTTGCAAAAGCCTTCAATATTATATGATACTTCATTTTATTATTATCGGTCCCTAGACCTTATTTTAGACATTTGATTGATGCCCCGGTACCTTGATTACGTAAAATCCCTCTGTTAGCCCGCGCCATACGGCAAGATGCGCCATACACCCATAGACTCGGAATGTGCCCTTCGACAGCTACCATTTGCCCTTCAAATGCTCCATTTTAGCTTACACTGAAAGATAAGAAAGCCAAGCATGTCATGTTAGCATCACCAATTCAAATTTGTGATTTTCCAAGAGAAACGAGAAGATACCTCAAATGAGGGGTGTCTACTTCTTCGACGCGTTCTTACTTCGCAAGAGCGCACCGAAGAGGGGCATCTGTAGACACAGCCATTTTGCCCTCTTGGAATATACAAATTTGTTCGATCAACCTTTGACCTCATACCCACGACATGGAACCATGCACTGAAACAATAGTACATGGCTAAACACAAGCTGAAATAATAACTCTAGGGCTCAGATCCCGACGTAGGGAGACTATATGCTGAAATAATAGTATATAGTCGGAATGTAAACTGCAATAATAGTCTTGCATTTCAAACCTCGTTGCCCTAATATGGGACCATATGCTGAAACAATAGTATATGGCTGGACACTGGCTAAAACAATAGCTCTGAGGCTCAGGCCCCATACCCCTGACGTGGGAACCATGGATTGAAATAATAATACATGGCTAAGTGCAGGCTGAAACAATAGCTCTGTGGCTCAGATCCCGACATAGGGAGACTATATATTGAAACAATAATATATAGTCAAAATGCAGGCTGAAACAATAGTCTTGCATTTCAGACTAGAGATCAGACTCGGACAACCCCGGATTATGCGCCTGAAACCCCGCACATAATTCAATTGCACCCCAGACCACAAACGCGCAATCAATCCCTCTTTTAGACCAAACTTCCTTTCCTAGACCATCTCGAGACTTGATCACGCGTCTATCATGAGATGCGCATTCGGATTGAGCGCCCCATCACCAGCGGCCTACCCCCGGCCTAGCTTCAACATCCTTAATCCCTAAGTATCCTCCATTAAGCACCCTAAATTGGGAGCGTAATTAATCTGCAATTAAGTACCAAGTACGAGGCGCTTAATTGGATTAAGCACCCCAAATCAGGTGTATAATTAATTAAGCACCAGGTCTGAGGTGCTTAATTGTATTAAGCACCCCAAATCAGGTGCATAATTAATAATCAGTAATTAAGCACCAGGTATGAAGTGCTTAATTGGATTAAGCACCCCAAATCGGGCACGTAATTAATAGTCGGTAATTAAGCACCAGGTATGAAGCGCTTAATTGGATTAAGCACCCCAAATCAGGCGCGTAATTAATAATCGGTAATTAAGCACCAAGTCTGAGGTGCTTAATTGGATTAAGCACTTGAAACTGGGCGCGTAATTAGTCCTAACGCTCTTAGAACTAGGAAACTCACTGAGCAAGTCAGTCGGTCGCTCATTGAGTTGGTGACTGACTCAAAGCGATTAAGCACCGGGAAATCGACAAGCAATTCGATTAAGCACCTGAAACAGGGCGTTTAATTGAAGAAAAACCTATAAAAATTATTTTTTTTAATTCGACACACACAACATGAGAGAGAACGAATTTTTTTGGGATTTCAAAACAAGAGAATTCCGAGAACAAACACATAGAGAATCATAGCCATGATTTCAAGATTCAAGCTTCAAAATTTTTGAGAATTCTCTCCTCAGCCCCGACCCTAGGTGAAAATCTTAGTTTTAGACTTAGGATTTTTCTTAGTTTTAATTATTAGTCTTAATTTTAAGTCTTAGACCGTAGCACCCTTTTTTTTAAGACCATGATTTTTATATCTGGTTCTAGTTCTTCGTTTCTGGAACCAGTCTTTAATCTAACGACCTAATTCATCGATCCTAGACTCAATTCCATTCTAAAATCTTAATCTCCAATCCTATCATTAATATTTGGTTCTAGTTGTTATGTTCTGAACCAGTCCTTAATCATACGATCTGATTTTCTGATTTCGGACTCGAATTCAGTCCTAGAATTTTAAATTTACAGTTTTAATTTCTTAACTTAATATTTCTAAAAAGACCATAATTAATTTAGTTTCTATAACTTCAATTTCTTAATTTAATCCATAATTACAGTCCAAAATCAATTCCAAAAATCCAAAAATACTATTTTATAGTCCAAAATTTAATTTATCTTTAATCTCAGCCACCCGATTTGCCCAAGGGAACTTACGGAGGGCACTCAAGAATGAGGCCAATCCTCCTTAGCATAGTGAGTCCAAACCCCTTTTTCTAATTAATTCAATTTCTAATTAAAATTAGGATATTTAAATTAATTAGACTCCTAGTAGGATTAGGAGACTTAATTAATTAGATTTCTAATAGGATTAGGATATTTAAATTAATTAGACTCCTAGTAGGATTAGGAGACTTAATTAATTAGATTTCTAATAGGATTAGGATATTTAAATTAATTAGACTCCTAGTAGGATTAGGAGACTTGATTAATTAGATTTCTAATAGGATTAAGACATTTAAATTAATTAGACTTTTAATAAGATTAGGAGACTTAATTAATTAGATTTCTAATAGGATTAAGATATTTAAATTAATTAGACTCCTAGTAGAATCGGAAAACCTTTTTTAAATTTGACTCCTAGTAAAATTAGGAGACCCTTTCTTAATCAGCCTCCCAATTGGATTAGGAGACCAAGTTAAATCAGATTCCCAGGAGGAATAGGAAAACCGAACTAGTTGGACTAAAGGCAACCCACAGCTGCTAATGCTCGTCGGCAGACGATTCAGTAAAGGAGTTCAACCTACAAGTCCCCCGCTCCCCTTAAAGCGTGATCAGTGACGTGTTGCAGCGTCGATAAATATCTGCAGCTAGCGATCGCATCTTCTCAGGTATTTTTTATTTAGAATTTGCCTCTTTAATTTCAGCATTTAATATTTCCTAATTTATTACTCCATCATCGTCGTCGCTAGAGTCCACTTGGACAGAATTAGAGCCACTGATTCAACGGGGACTGAGAGAAACCCAGAAAAAGCGTTCACCAACAGCCGTTGCCGGGGAAGTGAAAAATTTTAATTTTGTTTTGAAAACCAATATTTGTCACTCTTTTAATTTTCTTTATATTTTTATTTTCTTTAATCGCTTCTTTATCTTTTGCAGGTTTATTCAGAGCAGCTAATCAAAGGTTTGGACACTTCTTCTGACAATAGAAGCTAAAGGCTCAAATTTATTTCTCTCCCTGCTTTCTAGAATAAATATCATATAAAATTAAAAGGAAAATAGACATATAGAATAATTGTTTTAGCCATCCCGCTTTATTTCTAATTCCATTTATTATGGTGGGCAAGACCAATTCATGGCTAAAACGTTGGGAGAATATTATGCATTGGCACTTCTTACACCTCCCTCATGTATTCAGTTACCCCCTGTGGCCGACGACGGAAACTTCGAAATCAAATCCAGCATAGTTCAATTACTACCTATCATTTTTGGGTTTGGTGAGGAGGATCTGTATATGCACATAATGGGTTTTCTATAAATATGTGCAATTGTTAAAATAAAAATTGTTGGAAGAGGCCACTCGCTTGAGGCTCTTTTCATTTTCCCTTAAAGAGAGGGCAAAGCTGTGGCTGAACTCTTTGCCTAGCAACTCAATTGCTAGCTGGGAAGAATTGCAAACAAAGTTTATTACAACGTACTTCCCAATTAGTAAAACGAATTGAATTCGGAAGATTATTATGACATGCCATCAATTTCCGGATGAATCTTTTAAGGAGAGCTGGAAGCGTCTTAACGAGCTTCTGAACAAGTGCCCTGATCATGAGGTCCCACACTGGCAAATACTGCTTGATTTCTATGAAGGCCTTGTTGGCTCAGCTCCAGGTGTCTAAATGCTAATGTTTATTTAAATGATGAGATAGCAAAAATCAGAATACAAAGGTGGAGTAAAATTACTATGAAATCAGCAACCTAAAGTACACATAGCCTGCAAGATACAAGGCTATTGTAGCAAGTTTTGATAAGTAAGAGTTTGTCCCACAGAGAAATTGATCTAGAACCTAAAATGGGCTATAATAATAGGCCTCTAGATCTGGCAATCCTAAAGAAAGGGAGTTGGGTGTAACAACTACACTAAATTACCTACTAAAAATGAAAAGAAATAAAGTGCAGTCCTATCCTAAGAAAGGGTTATGACGAAGGTGGTGATGGTGTGTTAAAATAAAGATAAAAGGATGGGAAGTAAGCAGTTTAGACTAAGGTTCAATTAGTTACGTAACTCAGATTTAGGGCTCTCTCTGTAGCAAATCCTTACTGAAGTGCTATCAATAACCTCAGCAAGGTAGAAGAATCTAAATTAACCCATGCCATTTAGACTGCTCTTAAGGCTATAATTTATCCACTTAAATGACCACAGACTATCCAATAGAGTCTTTCAAATCCCATTTATTAAATTAGAAAAGCTAACCTAATCCAAAGGAGTGGAATGATCCCAACCAATGAATCAAATCAGGCCATGAATACCATTGCAGACACTATGTTTGTCAGGCTACAAGCTCCCCATATCTGCTTATAGTTCCGGTAGACATTCATAGGAGTTCTAACCCATAAAATCCTATGTGTGTGTCAAAGGTCATCAACACAATGCTTGGACACATAAGAAAAGCAACAAGTTGAATAAGGACTTAAATAGAACTGATCATTACTATAAAAGGCCTGCAATGACTCAGCCCCCAAGTCTACAATCACTACAGAGAAGCCAGATCTAACATTTGATAGTGGTCAAATAAGATAGAGGGGAGCCTGTTCCTACACAACCTCTCACTAGGCTACAAGCTCAAGTGCAGAAGAGAAGAATCCTTCTCCTATTTGTGACCAAGACTTGCCCAAGGCTATAGTCTGTCCACTCAAATGGTCACAGGTTATCCACAGAGGCTTGCTTACCCACAAATGCTTAGATGGAACATCTAAACTGTTGCTGCCACCATGGTCCTAGGGCTATAAGCTCAAGCTTCCATGGGCCTTTCAATAAGCTCAAATCCTAAATGCATGCTATAGCCTGAACAAAACTATGGGTAAATAGGAAAGTAATAGATTAAATAAACATTAAAAGCACAAATTCCATTGATTTAAAGTACCAACAATGAAATTTCTCAAGGTAGCGGCCTTATGCACAACAGCTCAATAGAAAATCCCAATGTTTAAATGATCTATTACAAAACTAAAAGAAACTACGCCTAATTGCTTACCAAAGATTTAGCCAGCAAGTGCTGGGCTAAGTGAGAACAAAAATAGAAAAAAGAAGTGATCAAAACCCTAACCCTAACCCTAATGTGCTTGAGCTCTCAGTCGACAGAGGTTGAAGGAGAGTGATTGATAAAAATTCCTAAGTTACAAGCACAACTTAAATACTTGGTCCTATTGCCTTGGCTCAAAGAAGAGTAAACCCTAATTTTTCTAGCAGATGTGGTACTATTACAATCCTTGGATGCTTTGGAATGTGTGCCTTATGATTAGTGCCTCGGGATGTGTGCCCTAGGCTTAGGGAAATCCCCAAAAGGTCCTTGAGTTAAGATTGAGAAGTGGAGAGCCTAAGCTTTGCGAGGCTAACTTTTAGACATTACTTCTATCGTGCAGTTATTTTATTCTTTTTAGTTCCTCTGCACAGCTTGTAGAGTCCTCATGAGGTAGGATTTGGCTTTGAATGTTGCTGTCTCGCGCAGAAGGACTTTGGATGATCGCGCAACTGATATGGCTTTCAATGCACTCACGTGGAAGGACTTGTAGTGCTTAGCTTGCTCATGCAGTAGAGCTTCAGAATCACCTGTCTCGAGGTACTCACGTAGATGGACTTTACTTCTCGCTCGGCAAAGGGTTAAGCTTCCAATCGTGCGAGAGCTGCGTGAGAGAACTTCTAGGCATCTCTCTCCTCCAGAGCCACGTGAGAGCTTCGCGAGGTTGTGGCAACTGTTCACACAAATTGGTCTCACGAGGTTGTGCGCCCGGCTGCTTTAAGGCTTGATCCTCACAAGAACTTCGCGAGCTGTATTTCTGAAGGCTTAGAGCGCGACTACTTCGCCAGTTCATTTATTTGTTGATTGAAGCTGAAGTGCGCGACTGCTATGTGAGAGACTACTGTGTGATAATCCCTTCATTGAGTTGTACGACTGCTTCACGAGCTCTAGTATGCTGCATGCCTTAGCTGCACGAGGTAGCTTTGCTAGTGGATTGAACTATGTGAGGCAGCACCTTAACTGTGTGAGATAAGCCTGCTGTTCCTCTACTGCTATGCACATGCTTCTGTATCAGCTTCCTCCACTCTCATCTATGCTTGGTTCATCTGCTGGATTTTCTTGGTCCATCATGACATGGAAAATAGTCACCATGGTGTGTACCACTATGGTGTTTCATCACTCTTTGGCTCAGTTGTCATTGTTTACTTGAATTCTCCCTCTTCTTGGCACAAAAGACATGGACTTTGTGTTAAGCTGCATAATTTATTACTAACTACAAAACACACTTAAATAATAGTTAATAGTCAGCTTTAAGGTCTAGGAAGGGCTAAGTTAAGAGGTGAAAAGTGGTACTTTTTAGTGAATAATACACCCCCAAACCTAATCTTTGCTAGACCCTGACCAAAGCAAAAGTTAAACAACTACTCTAAGAATGTAAATGCCACTTTCGTAAAGAGCACGGATGCATTTAGCTTATGCATCAAGTCTTTTAAACCCCTAGGTGATCCCTAGTGGAGGAGTGAAGTTTCCTGAGCATTTTCAGTGAAGGTACCCACAAACTTCTCAATGAAATAATTAATGAAAGTGTAACACAGTGATTAATCAGTTTGGAATAAATACAGTTCATTTCACCCTTGCTCTATCAAAATTAAAGGAGTTCTAAAGTCGTATATGCAAACCATTTAACACCTCACTCATGCATGCATTCTCAACACATCCAATCAGCTGACACCAAGAAAACATTATATGCAAAACAATGCTAAGCTTACCAATACATCAAAATTCAGATTCAAACAATGCCCAAATGATTTCAATCTCAGACCTAATGCTTACCAGAGCTGTCTCTGTAAAGTGAATTTTAAGGGTGTATCATTTCACAGAAGCTCAAGAGCAGTTACATACCCCGAATGGGTTGGCAAGCATGAGCATAGGCAGTACTTCTAATTTCTGATATCATAAAGTACTGTCACCATAGATTAGACATTCTCTTATCTTCACATGACAGTTCATTTGACTTTGGATCAACAAGGGCTTTTCATGGGTTGTAATGTGACTTATTAGTGTGGGTTATAAAGAATAAAAGAGGTAAACAGGGATTCAAAACTGAGAAATTAGCACAGGTAGGAGATGATTCATGACTTCACCTTCTTCATTTCAGCACAACTCCGTCTTCTTTTGAAATTTCAGAGTTAAAGTACTAACTTCTTCTCTTCTTTTCAACATTTCCAATGAAATTATTCTTTTGACTTTTTAAATTTTTTCTTTCTTTTTTGTTTCTTGTATTTATATTTTATATTTTTATTTTTTTTTTATTTTTTTATGATAATAGTTGCCACACATCTACAACTGCTACACTGTTATTTACAGAGCTCCTCTTCTCTTCTTCTCTTTTCATCAAATATTAAACTTTACTCACCTATCTTCAACATCCTCTCCTTTACCTTCTGAATTCTTAGAGTGAGGGTAGGGCTGAATCAGGTTAAGAGGTTCAGGTTCAAGTATTTTGGTGTTTGTTGAAGAAAAATGGGGCTTTAAGGCTCAAAAAAGTGTATGCAAAAGGATAGTTTCACAGGTTTGATCTTTTAGGCTCAAACTGTCCAAATGAAGGCCTTGATCCTTTTCATAGTGTCATGATTACTACCAAATAGCTTCAACTTGGGCTGTCTAACTTCTAGTGAAAAGGGCTTGACTCAGTCAGTCCTTAGAACAGAAAAAAAAGTTGCCAAAGACACTCCTTAAAAAAAATTTACAGGCTCAAAGCTCACTGGGTATGGTCTTCAATTGGACTAAAAGGGGTATGCTTTCACCTATTTCTCTCCATACTGGTTCACTAACTACTGTTGATAAAAAATTATCTGATGTTCACTTCATAGAAGTATTGCTTTTCAAATGATTTTAGTATTAAAAAGGTCTACATAGTGTTTAAATTTCCTCACTTTCAATATTGCTTAGGTGAAGTTCATTCTATTTATTCCTCATTTAGTTAGGACTACTGCACTTAGGTTAACTAAATCATTGGCAATCCTTGCCACACCCCCAAACCTATGAGGAGCAGTGTCCTCACTGACTTAAAGATAAGGGGTAAGTGCAGTAGGGAACATAGGCAAAATCAAATAGAAAATAAAAGAAGTAACAGCAAGAAACAAAGCACACCCAAACAACTAAACAAAAAGTAAAATAATAGTTATAAAGACAGAAAGGAAACCAAACAAAACATAATAAAAAAAAATTTCATATATAGACAAAAATTTATACATTGTAAGGGAAAAGTGATCTATAAAAAGTATATCCTAACTAATTACAGGTGCAAATCAAATCATCCAAAATATCTGTTGGCTCAGTCTTGGCTTTGGGTCTTTTACCTTTTTCTTTAGTGGCAGCAGGAGAAGTAGCTGGAGAGGCAAGCTCAGCTGCTTGTCGACAAGTTGTGCCAATTAGCTCAGCAAGTTTCCTTTCTAAAATTTATGCTTTCATTTTAGCAAGTCGAGTTCTCGTTTCATAGAGCTCCCTGGTGGCCTTGGCAACATCTTTTGAGGCAGCTAATCTTTTCTCTAGGCCATCAGCTCTCATCTTCTCCGTTGCTGCAATATTCTTCTCAGCTTCATACTAAATCAAAATCCTACCCTAACCCTTTGATATTCAGTAGTTGCACCGTATGGTCGAACTCCATCCGATTGATTTTCTCTTCATAGGGTTGTCTGATGGAAGTTCTGATGGTAGCCATGCCTTTGATGACATCATTTTTCAGGTAGGAGTTGTGTTGCATGGCATGGAGTAAAGCAGAGTAGGGAGGTATAAAAAGGAAGAGGCTAGAAGGATGTGCTGCTGATCACTTGAAGAAGGGCTAGCCAACAAGGGAGAGGGGGTGGATGAGGAGAATATGGAAGGTAAAGGGTGAAGGACTGCAGGTTCATGCTCTGGGTCTGTTTGGATTAGAATAGAGGTGGTTGGGATGAGGTCGTCCACATTTGTTGCAACATCAGAGTTGCTACAACATGTGGGGGATCAGGTATGGAAATAATGGGCAACTGGATAGGGGTAGGTTCAGCTTCTGGTTCAGGTTCAAAGTCAGTTTGTGTGGAGGCATTGGTAAAGGTAGTTGGAGGGGTAATGGGAACAGGTTCCATGGGTGTAATAGCAGGTGTGATGACAGGTGAGGTTGTGGCTAGGGGAGAAAGAGGTGGAGTAGGTAAATGGGTGGTTGTAGGGATAGGTGGCTGTTGTGGTGGTGGGGTTAAAAGTGATAAGGTGGCTTGGATGGCTTCTAAGCTAGTTTGGATGGAGGGCTGGTTTGGTAGGGTGGAGTTCATGGCATGGAGGTTGGCATCAATGGATGATTGGGCTTGGGAGTTGGCCAACACTTGGGCTTGAAGGGAGAGTAATAGGTAGAAGATTTGGGGTAGGAAATCAGGGGTGGTGGGTAGAATTGGTTGAAATGGGGAAGTGGGTGCATGAGTGAAGGTGTTGGGCTGTGGTGAATGTGGAGGAGGGGTGAAATAAGCGGGTTGAGGTGAATCTAGAAGAGGAGTAAACTCATAGTTGATGTCCCCTATGATAGAGGACATCATGGCTGAGTATCCCTCTTCTGAGGGATTTGGTCATGGGTAGGTGAGGATGGAATGGATTGGCCTAAAGGTTCAAGGAACTTAGGTGGAAAAGGTGTGGAGGTTTCAATGGGCTGGGGGGGTGTAGTGGGGAGCTATGTGGGATTTCAAAGGTGGGAGGCTCAGGTTCAAAGGCTTGGTCTAGTGAGGGTGGTGGTAGATCAATGGTTGGGTTTGGGATAGTGGAGGTTTAAGGAATTGGGATGGTTTGGGGATATAGGTAGATTGGGATTACTTCTGTGCCTTGGTTAATCTTCTTTTCTTTTTATAGGTTGTTAGCACAGGTGAGGATGGTTGAGGGATTGGTATGGTTTCTTCAGATGTGGTATGGATGGGTGAGCTTGGTGTGGCTGATGTGATGGGTGAGGGTATGGTTAAGGTAGTAGGTATGGGGGTTGTGGGGATGGATAAGGTTAGTTAGGATGAGGTTAATGGGACTATGGGAGGTTGTGAGGCTTGGGTTGAGGGAGTAGTGGCTAGTGTGGGAGAAGTGGTGGTTGGTGAGGTAGTGGTTGCTAATGTGGAGGTGGTGTTAGCTGTCACAAAAGGATGGGCTGCCTGAGAGAGGGCAGCAGAGGGTGGAGCCACAGAGGCAGCAACAGCAGCAACATCAGATGTTGGTATTACATCTGCTTTCTTCTTCTCAATGAGAGTGCCACTGATCTCCCATTGCTTCTTTCCATAATTTCTGAGGTTTAGGGCAATGGTTTCCTCATTCATGTTAAATTGGTACTCCCCCAACTTCAGCAAGGCTGTAATAAGCCTGCAGTAGAGAATTGAGTGGGGTTTCTTCTTGGTCTTCACCTTCTCCACAATGTCTGTCATCCCCTCAAAAATTAACTTGGCAACATCCAAGTAATGGTTCTTGTGAAAGGAGAGTGCATCAGCAATAGGAGACCTCCTCTCCTGCTCATGACCAGAATAATATATATTTTTCCTCAGCACTCCATCCATAAATTTGAGGTGGGGGTGCATATCTCTCTTCCTGATTGAAGCTCCTGAGGCTGTGATACCTCTAGTTAGCTCCTTGGCTATCTCTGGAATGGTGGCTATCAAAGGGAGACCCAAGCCACATTCAGGGTTATACCTTCCTGGTATCCCAAGAATTCTTGCAATGGCTGCTTGATTGAACACTATCTCAAATTTGTCTATTAGTACCAGCAATGCTGGGCTCCCATCATCCCCAGTCTTGACCCTGATATTTTGGTAGAATAAATGCACTAGTCTAGGGAAGACTAGCTACATTGGGGGTCTCAGTAGGGGCAGCAATGAGGCCTTGGTTAGGTACCCCATGGAGGTAGCTGTCTAAGGTAGCTCCTTAAAGAAAGCCTTATAAAAAATTGTCTCACCCTCTAGCTTAATTGCTACAACAAATTTAGAGGGGACCCTGAGGTATTCATTATCTTCTTCCTCTTCATCCTCAGGGGCCTCAGGGGCTACTTCCTTACCCATTTTCTATTTCTTCTTTGATTTCTCAAGGCTCTTAGCAGGTGGGTGCTCTCTGGCCCTCTTCTTAGGAGCAGATTTCTTTTTGGCACCTTGGGTATCAGAGGCCACACCCTTTCCTTTCTTCCCAGTTTTCTCAATTTACAGCTCTTCAGTGGGTGCAGTTATCACAAGGGTCTCCACATTGGAGGCCTCTGCAATCCTTGCAGATTTTTGAGTGGCCACAGGGCTCCCAGTAGGTGGTGGGGTTACCAAAGTAGACAGGGTGTCTATGAATTTTGAACCGATGGCCATAACTATTAAATTTCTCCAAATTAGGGTTTAAAACATCCAGCAGGTGTAGTGCACACTTCAGAACTAAAACAACACCCAAATTACTCTCTACTTACACTATAGTAATGTCCAATTAAAGCAACTAAGAGAGAGTGAGAAATCTTACCAAATGATAGCTAAGGTTTCACTTCACACGTTGCACAGATGCTCAAATCCCCCCAAACCTAGCTCAAAGTGACCAAGAGGTGATGGGGAGTAAAATGGTATGAGGAAACTAGCTGAGGTTTAGTGGAAAGGGTAGTATAGAAGAAAGAAGAAAAGGGGGAGCTCAAGAATGCACAGTGAAAGCTAGGGTAAAGAGGAGTGAATGAGGGAAATGGAGAAATTTGCAGGGTTTATAGGACTAAACCCGTGGTTCACGCAGCTGTCGTCAGGTTCTCATGGAGTACATTCCTCGCGCAGCACTCAGCCAACCTCGTGAGGAGTTCTATCATGGAGAAGAATGGAGCCTTGCGAGAATAGGAATAGAAATTTTACGTGCCTCGCGAAGTACTTTGCAGAGATGTAATTGGGCCTTAGCGTGTGAGGCAATTTTTTTCATTTCTCGCATAGCTTAGCTTGTGATCCTCGCGAGGATATGCATTTGGAGTATCAAGAACTTCGCGAGGCAATTAATAGTGTGGCCTTCAGAATGTTAGCTCGCGAGGCTCTCGCGCAGTAAAAAAAATGTAAAATCCGTTTTCGCATAGTTTCCTGTTGCTGACAAGATAAAGCCTCGCGAGGCTCAATGTCAGGCTTCAGCAAGTGTCTTCTTACTCGCGAGGCTCTCACGAGGAACAAACTTCTCTCAAAACTCTGCGAGAAAGCCTACAAGTGGCTCGCGAGCTTAAAATTTAGGGCATTTAACCTCGCGAGAAAGCAACACTTTAGCCCTTTCTCTCAGCTTGTGCCCTGGCCTGTGCATGTACAATATCATGCACCAATTCAGTGTGCATTAGCACTAACTCCTTAACATGTACTCCATTTCATCATTGTCATTGGGTGCTCATTATCCACATCTATTCATCAAAATTGTGGAGTTCTAAAGATAAACTTTCAGATCAAATTCATGATATTAAAAATGAGAGCCCTCAATAATCAGCAATAGGCATGGACATCAAATTCAGATGACAGATATGCACTTGCACTCAAAACAAAAATGAACAAAACAACATCAAACACACAAGCAAATCAGCACCCTAAAAGCAGTAGATGAAAATTTTCTAAGTAACAAAATAAAACAAAACACAAAATCAACACTCATGATACACATTTTACAAAGTTGTAGATCACTGAGCAGTGGGTGGGCCATGTAGGTGAATGGTCTGAGGAGGCTCCACTTAATTGTCTACACAAATTTTTAGCCTTTGCCCATACACTTTCATGGTCTTCCCAGACATAGGATCAAGATCTCCACAGCACCAGATGGGGAAGCATGAATGACAGTGTATGGTCCATCCCATCTGGATTTTAACTTTCCTAGAAAAATCTTATTTTGGAGTTGAAAAGCCAAACCTTAGTGTCAGCATTGAAGCCCCTTCTCATTAGCTTCTTGTCAAAGAATGCCTTTGATTTCTCCTTGTATATTCTGGCATTTGAATAGGCTTCCAGCCTTAGTTCATCAAGCTCTGCCAACTGCAATTTCCTATGAGAACCAGCAGTAGTTAGATCAAAATTCAGAGATTTGATAGCCCAAAAGGCTTTGTGCTCTAACTCTACTGGTAGGTGGCAGGCCTTGCCATAGACCAACCTAAATGGGGACATGCCAATAGGGGTCTTATAGGCAGTCCTATAAGCCCACAAAGCATCATTCAACTTTTGTGCCCAATCCTTTCTATCAGTCCTCACAGTCTTCTCTGAGATATGCTTGATCTCCCTATTAGAAATTTCAACTTGCCCACTGGTTTGTGGGTGGTAGGGAGTAGCAATTCTATGGGTAATAGAGTACTTTTTGAGGAGGTTCTCAAAAGGTTTGTTACAGAAATGACTCCCCCATCACTAATTATAGCTCTGGGGGTGCCAAATCTTGAGAAGATATTATCCTTTAGAAATTTAAGGATAACTGTGTCGTCATTGGTCCTTGTGGCAATGGCTTCCACCCATTTGGATACATAGTCCACTGCCACAAGTATGAAGTTAAAACCCATAGATGGAGGAAAGGAGCCCATAAAATAAATGCCTCAAATGTCAAAAAGTTCTACCCCAAGGATGGGCTGCAATGACATAGAATTTTTCTTAGAAATGCCCCCAACCTTTGACATCTCTCACAGGTTTTGCAACGTATAAATGTATCTCTAAATAAAGAATGCCAATAAAAACCACATTGCAGCACTTTTGCTGCAGTCCTATTGCCACTGAAGTGACCTCCATAGACTTGCTCATGGCACATGAAAAGAATGCTGTGAAACTCACTTTCAAGTACACATCTCCTAACCACCTAGTCTGCACAATACTTATATAGGTATGGATCCTCTCACAGAAAATGTTTGACCTGAGAGAAAAATAGGTCTTTGTCCATCTTGGACCAGTGAGGGGGAATCCGACCAACAGTAAAAAAATTGACAATGTGTGCAAACTAGGGCACACTAGACTACATAGCAAATAACTGCTCATCAAGGAACAACTCATTAACAGGTGCTTTTGCACATTCTTTTAGAATATTTCTAGAGAGGTGGTCAGCCACCACATTCTCAACTCCCTTTTTATCCTTGATCTCAAGATCAAACTCCTATAAAAGGAGGATCCATCTGATCAACCTTGGCTTGGCATCTTTCTTGGCCAATAGGTATTTTAGGGCTGAGTGATCAGTGAAAATAATAATTTTAGACCCAAGCAAGTAGGGTCTAAACTTGTCTACAACAAACACAACAGCTAGCAGCTCCTTCTCAGTAGAGGTGTAGTTCAGCTGAGCTTCAGCTAGTAATTTGCTGGCATAATAGATCACTGCAGGCAACTTATCTTTCCTCTGACAACACCTATGGCCAAGTCTGATGCATCACACATCAGCTCAAAGGGGAGTGAGTAATCTGGAGCCTGGATTACAGGGGCAATGGTAAGGCACTTTTTCAAGGCCTCAAAGGCCTCAAGGCACTCAATAGAGAAGTCAAGTGGCACATCCTGACAAAGCAGGTGGCACAATGGCTTTGAAATTTTGTTGAAGTCCTTAATGAATCTCCTGTAGAATCCAGCATGTCCTAAAAATGATCTGATTTATTTGACAGTCCTGGGCGGTGGCAGGTGTGAAATTAAATCCACTTTAGCCTTGTCAACCTCTATTATTTTGTGAGAGGCACATGGCCTAATACAATACCTTGTGTCACCATAAAGTGACTCTTTTCCCAAGTTAGGACTAAGTTGGTCTCCTCACATCTTTATAAAACTAGGTCAAGGTGACTCAAGCACTGGCTAAAGCTATCCCCATAAATTGAGAAATCATCCATGAAGATTTTCAGGAATTTATCAATCATATCATAAAAGATTGCATACATGCACCTCTGAAATGTGGCTGGAGCATTGCACAGTCCAAAAGGCATCCTTCTGTAAGCAAAGGTGCCAAAGGGACATGTGATAGTAGTTTTCTCTTGATCTTGAGGATAAACAGGGATTTGGTTATACCCTGAGTATCCATCAAGGAAGCAATAAAATGTCTTCCCAGGCAGCTTATCTAGAATTTGGTCAATGAAAGGAAGGGGGAAGTGGTCTTTCTTGATTTTGGAGTTGAGTTTTCTATAATCAATGCAAAATCTCAAGCCAGTGGTCTCCCTGGTTGGCATCAACTCCCTAGAATCAGTAGTGATAACTGTTATGCCTGACTTTTTAGGTACCACCTGGATAGGTGACACCCATTCAGAATCTGAAATGGGGTAAATTACCCCTGCATCCAATAGTTTCACTATCTCCTTGAGGACCACCTCCTGTATGTGAGGATTAATCTTCCTCTGCATCTCCCTTGAGGGTTTTGCACCCTCATTCAGATGAATTTTGTGCATGCAAACTGAGGCATCAATGCCTCCCAGATCAGCTATTATCCACTCCATTACCTTTTTATGCTTCTTGAGAACACTCAATAATGCCTCCTCCTACTCACTAGTGACAAAGGAGGAGATAATCACGGGAAGCTTGTTGTCCTATCCCAAGAAGGCATATTTTAATGTGGCTGGCAGCTGTTTCAGCTCAAGCTTAGGAAGACTTTCAATTGAAGGCAATAAAGGTGCCTTAGTGGTTTGAGGAAGGGGCAGCAATGTAGGTTTCCAGCTGGAATGCTGCACTAGGCCCATAGAAGACTCTATTTTTGTGTTATTTCTGTCATTAAAACTTGGGCCTCCTTCTCAACCAGACTCCAAATATTTTCCAGGTCATCAACAACATTATCCCAATCTAGCAGATTGGATAATTCCTCTTCCACTAGGCCATCTAGTACATCTATTGAACAACAATCCTCAATGTCCATCTGAGGATGCCTAGCAGCATGGTACACATTTAATTTGGCCTTCATTTTCCCAAAGGTCACCTCCATCACCCCTGACCTCCATTGTATGCAAGCATTTGCAGTGGCCAAGAATGACCTTCCAAGGATGGCAGGAATTAGGGCTTTACTTTTGCATGGGTCTATAACCAAAATAAGGAAATTAGTAGGATAGTAGAACTTGTCCACCCCCACCAAAACATCCTCCACCACACCTACAGGTCTCCTCTCAGACCTATCAGCCAATTGGAGTACAACTGATATGGATTTCAGTTCCCCCAAACCTAGCTCCTCATATACAGAATATGAGAGCAGGTTTATACAGGCCCCTAAGTCAAAGAGGGCTTTACCAATGGTGTGGTTTCCAATTATGCAGGGGATAGTAGGTACCTTTAGATCCTGTAATTTCTCAGCTGTAGAAATGGACAAAGCTGACTCAAAATGCTCAACAACAAAAGCCTTTTTGGACAACTGCACCCTTGCTTTCCTTTTCTGTGTGCAAAGGTCCTTCAAGAACTTGGCATAGGGAGAGACCTATTTTATGGCATCAAGCAATGGCAAATTGATCTTGACCTACTTGAAGGTCTCCATTATTTCCTCCATCTGAGCATTCCCCTTATCAAAGGGAGAAGGGCTAGCTAATGCATGAGGAAATGGCAGCTCTGGGACTGCTGGTGCCACAACTGCATGTCTAGCAACATCATGTTCAAATTTTTATTTTTTTCTTTTTTCTTCATTTATTGATTTTTGTTGGGGATTAATATCAGCCCCTTTATTTTTCCCTTGCTAGTCTACAGCAGGGGATGACTTCTTTGGTTCTTCACCACTCTCCTCTCTTTCCTTTTCACTCACCATGACCTCTTCAGTTGCCCTGCCCACTAAATTATCAACCACTCTGCCACTCCTCAGGGTAGTGATTGCATTAGCCTCCTCTTGGGTAGAGGATGCTCCTCCAATCATGTATTGCCCTTTAGGATTGGCCAAGGGCTGACTAGGCAGTTTACCCTCCTCTCTTTTATTCAAAACATTGTAGATTTAACCTAGCTAGTCTTCTATTTTCTTAATGCTTTGCCCATGAGAGTTCACAGTTTGGACTAAGTTTCCCAAATTTTGTATAGATGCCAGCATTTGCTCTTCAAAGGAAGAGGATCTGGGCTGTTGTGGGGGCAAGGCCAACTGGTTGAGCTATGGGGCAGGCAATTAAAAATTCTTTCTTGGTGGGTATCCTTGGTTAAACTGATGCTGGGGTCTATATGGAGTTGCCAACTGCTGCTGGGGTTGAGGGTATGTATCTTTTCTCTACCTCAAATTTGGGTGGTTCCTCCATGAGTACCCAATAGGTTGCTGCCCATATGTTTGGGCAGCATTGGCATGCTCCATAATAAAATTAGGGAATTGGTTGGCTAATGGACAATCTTGGAGTAAATGTATGGGAGATTGGCATATCAGGCATGCCTCCTCCACTTGTGCAACCATCTTAGGCTGCATCACATTTATCAATTTATCAAACTTTAAGCTCAAGTTCTCCACCTTCCTCTCCAAATCACCTTGCACCTTAACTTCATATATTCTACCTCTAGGGGTGGACTCTTTTACCAACTTAGCAGGGGTCTGGTTGTCATTGCGAGAGAGTAACTCCTGCTACATGGAATTTTCCCCTATGATGTCAAAGAGCTCCCAAGCCTCATGAACTGTCTTGTGGAGGTAACTACCACCACATGAAGCATTCACTATATCCCTACTCTTGGGATTAATTCCTTGGTAAAATACTTATACTAGTTGCCACATTGGAATTTGGTGGTGGGGGCATTGTTTTAACATCTCATAAAATCTCTCTCATGCTTCATAAAAATCCTCAGTTGAGGACTGAGTAAATGATAAAATACTTGTCCTCATCTGGCTAGTTTTATTCATGGGAAAGAATTTAGCCAAAAATTGGCTTTGGAGGTCACTTCATGTTTGAATGCTATTGGCTAGGAGCTTAGAGAGCCAGGTGTTGGCTTTATCCTTTAGTGAAAAAGGAAAAAGCCTCAGTTTGGTGGCCTCAGGTCCCAAGCTTGCAATATTGAAAGTGGTGCAAAGTGCCAAAAATTGGTCAATGTGTTTGTAAGGATCCTCCTTACTGAATCCATGAAAGAATGGTGGCATGTTGATGGTAGAGGACTTGATTTCATAGTTTCCTTCCACTAAAGGGAATTGTATACAGAAGGGAGATGTGCAATCTCCAGGGGCATTGTATTCTTTTAGGGTTCTTTGCCTCTCAGTCGTAATAGCTGACTCAGTTTCAACAGTGGGATCTTGTGTGGTGTTTCTTGGTCTAAGGACACTTTCAACCTCAGGATTTGGAGGTTCCAACTCAGGCTTAAGGGACCTTCTTCCAAGCATATACACACAAACTCAGCAAGTAAGGAAAACGCTTACAGCACACAAAAAATTTTCAAACTAAAATAACAACTAAACAAATTTACACTAAATTAGTTACAGGGAATTCAGCATCAAGGGACTGAGTTTTAGGGTAAAAGAAGTGCAAATAGAGCTAGATAAACTCCAGTTGTAGCTCTAGCTTTTCCCTTCTGCTATTGTCCAATTCTATAAAATTCAAAAAAAAATTAGTAGTACTTTATATTCTATTTATGGCACAGCTACAAAGAATTTTCTAAAATGAAATATAATACAACTCAGGTCTACTAAAAAGATCAATCTCCTCGGTAGCGATGCCAAAAAATTGTTGGTTTAGCTCCAGGTGTATAAATGCTAATGTTTATTTAAATGATGAGATGGCAAAAATCAGAATACAAAGGTGGAGTAAAATGGTTATGAAATCAGCAACCTAAAGTACACACAACTTGCAAGATACGGGCTATTGTAGTCAGTTTTGATAAGTAAGAGTTTGTCCCACTGAGAAATTTATCTAGAACCCAAAATGTGCTACAATAGTAGACCTCCAATTCTGGCTACAGATCTGGCAATCCTAAAGAAAGGGAGTTGGGTGTCACAACTACACTAAATTACCAACTAAAAAAGAAAAGAAATAAAGTGCAGTCCTATCCTAAGAAAGGGTTATGAAGAAGGTGGTGATGGTGTGTTAAAATAAAGATAAACGGATGGGAAGTAAGCAGTTTAGGCTAAGGTTCAATCAGTTATGTAACTCAGATTTAGGGCTCTCTCTGCAACAAATCCTTACTGAAATGCAACATAACCCATGCCATTTAGACTACTCTTAAGGCTATAATCTGTCCACTTAAATGGCCACAGACTATCTAATAGAGTCTGTCAAATCTCATTAATTAAATCAGAAAAGCTAACCTAATCTAAAGGAGTAGAATGATCCTAACTAATGAATCAAATTAGGCCATGAATAACATTGCAAACACTATGTTTGCCAGGCTACAAGCTCCCCAGATCTGCTAACAAATCTGGCAGACATTCATAGGAGTTCCAACGCATAAAATCCTATGTGTGTGTCAAAGGCCATCAACACAATACTTGGACACATAAGAAAAGCAACAGGTTGAATAAGGACTTAAATATAGTTGATCATTGCTACAAAAGGCCTGCAATGACTCAACCCCCAAGTCTGCAATCACTACAGAGAAGCCAGATCTAACATCTGATAGTGGTCAAATAAGACAGAGGGAAGCCTGTTCCTGCACAACCTCTCACTAGGCTACAAGCTCAAGTGCAGAGGAGAATAATCCTTCTCAGATTTGTGACCAAGACTTGCCCTAGGGCTATAGTCTGTCCACTCAAATGGTCACAGGCTATCCATAGAGGCTCCTTTACCCACAGATGCTTAGATGGAACATGTAAACTGCTGCTGCCATCATGGTCCCAGGGCTACAAGCTCAAGCTTCCATGGGCCTTTCAATAAGCTTAAATCCTAAATACATGCTATAGCCTGAATAAAACTATGGGCAAATAAGAAAATAATAGATTAAATAAGCATTAAAAGCACAAATTCCATTGATCTGAAATACCAATAATGAAATTTCTCAAGGCAGCAGCCTTGTGCACAACAGTTCAACACAAAATCCCAATGTTTAAATGACCTATTACAAAACTAAAAGAAACTACACCTAATTTCTTACCAAAGATTTAGCTAGCAAGTGTTGGGCTAAGACAGAAGAAAAATAGAAAAAGAAGTGATCAAAATCCTAACCCTAATCCTAATTTGCTTGAGCTCTCAGTCGACAGAGGTTGAATGAGAGAGTGATTAATAAAAATTCCTAAGTTACAAGCACAACTTATATACTTAGTCCTACTGCCTTGGCTCAGAGAAGAGTAAACCCTATTTTTTCTTATAGATATGGCATTGTTACAACCCTTGGATGCTTTGGAATGTGCACCTCAAGATCAGTGCCTCGGGATATGTGCCCTAGACCTAAGGAAATCCCCAAAAGGTCTTTGAGTTAAGATTGAAAAGTGGAGAGCCTGAGCTTCACGAGGCTAGCTTCTGGACATTACTTCTGTCGTGTAGTTGTTTTATGCTTTTAGTTCCTTCGCGTAGCTTGTAGAGTCACCATGAGGTAGGATTTGGCTTTGAATACTGCTGTCTAGCGCAGAAGGACTTTGGATGATCACGCAGCTGATCTGGCTTTGAATGCACTCATCCGAAAGGGCTTACAGTGCTTAGCTTGCTCGCACAGTAGAGCTTCAGAATCACCTGTCATGAGGTACTCGTGCAGATGGATTGTACTTCTCGCTCGGCAAAGGGTTGAGCTTTCAATCGCGCGAGAGCTATGCGAGAGAACTTCTAGGTGTCTCTCTCCTCCAGAGCCATGCGAGAGTTTCGCTAGGTTATGGCTTATGTTCATGCAAATTGGTCTTCTAAGGTAGTGTGCGCGACTGCTTTAAGGCTTGATCCTCATGAGAATTTTGTGAGCTATATTTCTGAAGGCTTAACGCGTGACTACTTCGCGAGTTCATTTGTGTTGACTGAAGCTGAAGTGCGTGACTGTTGCGCGAGAGACTGCTATGTGATAATCCCTTCATTGAGTGTGCAACTGCTTCATGAGCTCTAGTATGCTACATGCCTTAGCTGCGCGAGGTAGCTTTGCTAGTGGACTGAACAGTGCGAGGTAGCACCTTAACTGTGTGAGATAAGCCTATTGTTCCTCGGCTGCTATGCACATGCTTCTGCATTAGCTTCCTCCACTCTCATCTATGCTTGGTTCATCTACTGGACTTTCTTGGTCCATCATGACATGCAAAATAGTCACCATGGTGTTTCATCACTCTTTAGCTCAGCTGTCATTGTTTGCTTGAATTCTCCCTCTTCTTGGCACCAAAGACATGGACTTTGTGTTAAGCTGCATAATTTATTACTAACTACAAAATACACTTAAACAACAATTATTAGTCAGCTTCAAGGTCTAGCAAGGGCTAGGTTAAGAGGTGAAAAGTTATACTTTTCAGTGAATAACAGGCCTCAATGAACACACCCGATACATGATTGATGTTACTTGTGGAGGAATGTTTCATATGTTGAGTATAAAGGATTCTTTGGAACTCTTTGAGACCCTTAGCGAGGAATTGGTGCAACACCATACATCGAATGAGACTGATTTAGAGACTTTAAGGAATACACCTCCTAAGTGAGGAGGTCTAGACGAATTAAAGTTAATGATGAATTGCCTCCCAAAGCTAAAACTTTGGAAGATAAAATTTCAGTCTCTGTTGGGTATAAAATTACACCTAACATCTCAAAAAGGAGAAGCTTGTCGTCCTAACCATGGCCCATCTCAGGAGGACCCTCAATACCTTGTTGTTCCTTTTTACCCCATAAGAATCCAAGACCATATTGTTGCGATAAAGGACGCCATGTTGCAGACATGTGGGAATTTCTAGTAGCATGACTAGAACCAATCAAAGCCACTCCTCGCTCTTCAGCGATCTATTTTTAAGTTAGAAGCTCAAGTTGAGCAACTAGCTATTTTAATTGATAGGGGAGAGAGTAGCTATTCTTCATCATGGTCACTTGGCAACCCTAAAGGACATATCTTTATGGGAGGCACATCAACTCTCATTCCTCAAGGACCCATCGATGCTACTGACTCATCCGTAGCAGAATCGTGTAAATATATGTATAGTATCTTTTCTGTTTATGTTCTTAAATTTTGAAGAGAGCGCCTTAGGATCTAAATATGATAGATCGTAAGGACCTCTTTGATGTAATATAATCACATTTGAATGTGTGGATTTACGATCTTTCGTGACTGTGTATAGTCGAATTGTAGTGATTACGATTTGAAGTGTCATAGAGTCTCAATATTGTTTTCCAAAATTGTAAATGACAATTCTAGGGAACATGTGAATACAGTGACTAGTCTTATCGATTACCTTGGATTTTGAACCCACTTAAACTATAGAGGAAGCAGACACGCATCGCATTCAATATTGCCACTTGCCAACAACCTGAACTTAAATCCCTACATCTCGATATTTAATTCGAAGTGACAGGTTAAAGCTCTAGCCTCTTCCCTATAAATCCACAACCTTCCACAGACCTTTACCATTCCATAATCTTTCATCTTCCTCCATCTTATACCCTACCCTCTATGGCAGAAGAACCAGACCATGACAAATTCAGCAGAAGACTCGACCGAATTCTTGAGACACAAAGGGCCAAACTCCTAGCTACAATAAAAAGGTTAGAAAATTTGAAGTGCCAACTGTTGGTGCGTGCTTTTTCTAGGTTCCTCTCGGTTCCTGTTGAATCAGTGGCTCCAACTCTGTCCCAATGGACTCTAGCGATGCGGCATTTGAAATATTAAAAATAATGGGTTTTCTAGGAAGATTCCTAGTTTGTTGCGATCGCCAGCTACAGATATTTATCGACGCTACAACACATCAATGATCACACTTAAGAGTGGGTACGGGTTACTTCTATATTGAATCATCCACCTGTGAACGTCAACAGCATTATCTTTTTCTTAATTTAGATAGTTTAATTTCCCTTTTATTTTCCTTTGTGGTTATAGTTTCGGTCAGTTTAGACTTCCCTGATTCTGTTATGAATTTAGTTATATAAGTTTATTCTAATCCTATTAAGAGTCCAGTTAATATTAATTTCCTAATTTCATTAGAAGTCTAATTAATATTAGTTTCCTAATATTATTAGAAATCTAATTAATATTAGTGTTCTAGTACTACTAAAAGTCCAATTAATTTCAATCTCCTATTGGTACTAGGAGTGCACGTGTAATGATTCTAGTGAAACTCTAATTAATTCGAGCATGCTAGTTATACAAAAATTCTAAGCAGAGCGAGTATACTAGTTGTATTGGAATTCTAATTAAGTCAAGTATACTAATTGTATTGAGATTCTAAATAAAGAAATTATGACAATCCTACTAGAATTCTAATTGAAATAGAAGGCTAATTTTACTGAAACTCTAATTCAAGCAAATGAATTAATTTTTATTAAAATCTAATTAAGACGAATAAACTAATTTTTTATTTGAATCTAATTGAACAAAATAAAATAATTATGCTAAAATTCTAATTAAAGCAATGGATTAACTATACTAAAAATGTAATTAAAGCAATTAAATTAATCATACTAAATTCTTATTTAAAGAGATTAATCAGTCATACTAAGATTTAATGCACTTAATTAATTAAATATGCTGAAATAGAATAAACCTACTAATTAATTATACTAAAAGGATAAAACAAAAGTAATTAATTAATTCTAAAATTCCAAAAAAAAAAAGGGTTTTGGCCCCGCTTGCTAAGGAGGATTGGCCTCGTTCCCGAGTACCCTCCATAAGCTCCCTTGGGCAAATTGGGTGGCTGAGATTGAAGATAAATTGATTTTAGACCGTGAAATAGTATTTTTAGGCTTTTTAGAGTTGATTTTGGAATAATAATTATGAATTAAATTGTAAACTAGAATTATAAAAACTAGAATTATAAAAACTAGAATTAATATTTAGGATTTTTGGAGATATTAAACTAAGAAATTAAAATTAACTTTTTAGGACTGAATTCGGGTCCGAAATCAGAAAAATCAGACCGTATGATTAAGGACTAATTCTAGAATCTAAGGATTAGAATCAGAAATTAATGATAGGACTATAGATGAAGATTTTAGAATAGAATTAAAGTCTAGGGTTGGTGTATCGGACCGTTAGATTAAGGACTGGTTCTAGAAACAGAGAACTAGAACCAGATATAAAGAATTACGGTCCGAAAAGGGTGTTACGGTCTAAGACTGAAAATAAGATTAATAGAATTCCTAAATCTAGATATTATAAGCTATGGTCAGAAACTAAAAATTAAATCCTTACCTAAGGGTCGGGGTTGCGAAGAGAAATCTCGAAAATTCGGTGCTTGAATTTTGAAATCATGATTAGGGTGATCTATGGGTTTGTCCTCGGAGTTCTCTAGTTTCGGAATCTAAAAAAAAAAATCCGTTCTCTCTCGAAAATTGCCAGCCTCTTCGTGTTCTCTTTGGTCGAAATTAAAAAAATGTTTTTATAGGTTTTTCTTTAATTACGCGCCTTGTTTCAGGCGTTTAATCAAATTACGCGCCAGTTTCCCGACGCTTAATCGCTTTGAGTCGGTCACTGACTCAGTGAGTGACCTACTGACATGGCCAGTGATGTTTCTAGTCCTAATAGTGTTAGGGCTAATTGCGTGCTTGGTAGGACGTGCGAAATCTGATTAAGCGATTCTTAAGAAGCTCTCAATCAAGGGAACTTAAGGGTTAAGGATTGTGAGGGTAGGTCAAGCGTAGGCCAATTGTGCACTGGTGATTGAGCGCTCAATCCGATCGCGTGTCTGATTTCAGGTGCGTGATCGAATCTCGATATGGTTTGAGAAAGGAAGTTTGGTTTGAAAGGGGGACTGATTGCGCGTTTGTGGTCTGGCGTTTGTTGAGCACTGAAATATACCACTTTCTACCCCTTAACCTGATCTATGATGGACCTTTGAGTATGTTAATAATGTCTTTTAAGTGTGTTTTTACAGATAACACCAAAATAAGAGCTTAATGCTGCAATCCATACCTTTGAAGCCAAGAAGAAGGAATTTTATGTTTAGCAGTGGAGCTGATGGATTTATTGAAAAGGCACCATGGTGGTTCACACCATTGGGGCTTTTTAGCATGCTTTGGGGGCCTTGAAGACCTGCTGAGAGAGAGAGTGGTGAAGTCCAAAGGTTAATGAGGTGCTATGCAGTAATACAGAATTTTTTGTTTGTAGCAAGGCAGCACCTTGGATGGAAGACAGCAGCAAATCAGCACCTCAAGGCATTTTATGAGCGAACAGCTGCAAAGCAATTCAAGTGGCATATTATAGCTACAATATTAATGCACTCGAGTACTTTAAGTGTTGAAGTTCATCTACTCTAGCTGATGATGGAAGCCCATGAGCATCACAGCTGGAAACTTGAAGAATTCGAGCAGTTTAGAGGGCTGGTGCAATGACTCGAGTGGTTTAAATGCATGATTTAGTGAACCCCACGCATGGTTCATGTTGAAAACCAACCCCTCGAGTGGTTTAAAATGATAAGATCGAATTTCTCGAGTGGTCGGTTGAACCCCATGAGCTGGTATGTGCTGAAATCAAGCTACAGTAGTGAAAAAAGGCTAAAATTGAACCTATCGCAACCTATCGAACGGTTGTTTGAACCTGTCGCAACCTATCAAATGGTTGTTTGAACCTGTCAAGAACCTGTCGAGAGGTTCTAATGCTGAAAATGAACCTATCAAGCATCCTATCAAATGGTTGAATGAACTTGTCAAGAACCTGTCGAACAGTTGCCTGAACCTGTCGAGATTGAAGTTCTGAAGCTCCAACCTATCGAGGCACGAGTTCTAGCCATCTATTTCACACTTTAGGGACATTTTGGGGATTCCAATGCTTCTAGGGCACACATCCCAATGTCCCACACATCTCAGGGATTTATCTCGGGTTCCATTAGCAAATATCAGTGGTCGGAAGGGGCATTTTGGGGCAACGAGAGTAATTATTTTATGGGCATTCTCAGCAGCTGGGTGCAATCACTTGAGGTGTGCAGCTGGATATTTTTTCTAAGCAAGGGCAAATTTGGGAACTCCAATGCACAAGAAACTCTGCACATGGGTGTGAACTAATTTTTGGCGGGAATGCAAATTAGCTTTAGCTGGGCACAAACAAAACTAGATCCCTATCTCTTCTTTGATTGGTTGAAACTCTTAAACAAGGATTAAGCTTAAACTGAAATCCTCTCTTCTGATTGGCTGCAACTCAAGGCACATGGATCGATGCATATGTATAAATACCCATCTATTCTGTTGTAATTTCTCAGCAAGGAAAGTAGGAATAAAAGAATAGCCTGAGTACTCCTTAGCTCATTTAGGTTTAGTTTTAAGTTTTATTTTCCCCTTTTCTCTTCCCCCTTCTCTCTCTAATCCAACCTGTTGGATTAGATCTAAGTAGCAGCTCATATCTAGTTTATAATTGTAATTTTGGCATGAAGAAATGTGGATCAATGCACAGACTACAAATATGGGAACAAGTTTATTGTAAGTTGTTTCGTTTAAAGTAATAAATTGTTGGTTTTAAAGCTTAATTAAATCTATAGATCTTGTGGTCCCATTAGATTCTCGATCGGCTCTTGTGTAGATGGGCCAAGCCTACCACATCTTCGATAGATCTCTTGATGACCATTTGATTTCCCTAGGTTTGATATGCCTGTGGGTGCCTATGCTTGTGGCCTTGCATCCACAGCATCGGTAGTGATTATCTTGTTCTGATCGAAGTCATCAGGATGGAGGAAATCTGTTGGATGATCAGTGACCATTGAAGTGGACAGATCATAGCCTTAAGATCAATCCAAACCACCGGTCTAAATCAGATTCTTATACCTTGCATTAATGCTTGTAGCCAAATGAAGGATTGCTGCTTGTGACCTTGCATCCACAACATTTGTAGTGATTATCTTGTTCTGATCGAAGCCATCAAGATAGAGGAAATCTATTGAATGATCTGTGACCATTGAAGTGGACAGATCATAGCCTTAAGATCAATCTAAACCACCGGTCTAAATCAGATTCTTATACCTTGCATTTGTGCTTATAGCCAAATGAAGGATTGCTGCAAATCTCCAGCTCTTGATCTGTTTTGCAATAAAACCAGGCCCTAGCTGTCTATTTCTCCCTATTTTATATTTTATTTTACCATCCATCTTCCTCAACCTTTTAGATTTAGTTTTATATTTCAGTTTTATAAATTAGATCTAGTGACACCTGAAAAGCTCTCTTTCTTCTTAGAATTGCCAGATCTGTAGCCAGATCTGGAGGTCTACTATACACCTTCTAGGTTTAGATCACTACTCCCTGTGGGACAAACTCTTATTAAAACTTGCTACAAAGGATCCTGTATCTTACAGGTCTAGGATATTTTAGATGTGCTGAATCCATCCTCTATTTTACTTTAATTTTATTTTCTTTCTTTTAATTCACAATAATCAGCACACTAAAATTTCCCAATAGCATGCAATAGAATTACGTGTGGGGTTTCAGGTGCTTAATTCAGGGTTGTCCGGGTCTTGTCTCCAGTCTGAAATGCAAGGCTATTGTTTTAGTCTGCATTCCGACTATATACTATTATTTTAGTATATAGTCTCCCTACGTTAGGAGCCGAGGCACAAAGCTATTGTTTTAGCCTGTGTTCAATCATGTACTATTGTTTCAGTGCATGATTCCCATATCAGGGTTATTAGGTCAAAGGTTGACCAAACAAAAATGTATGTTTTGAGAGGGCAAAATGGGGGTGTCTACAGATGCCCCTCTTCGGCACGCTCTTGCCAAGTAAGAACGTGTCGAAGAAGTAGACACCCCTCATTCGAGGTGTCTTCTCATTTCTCTTGGAAAATCACAAATGTGAATTGGTGATGCTGATATGACATGCTTGACTTTTTTATCTATCAGTGCAAGCTAAAATGGAGCATTTGAAGGGCAAATGGTAGCTGTCGAAGGATACATTCCAGGTCTGTCGGTGCATGGCTCATCCCGTTGCATGGCGCAACTTAACAGAGGGATTTTATGTAATCGAGGTACCGGGGCGTCAATCAAATGTCTAAAACAAGGTCCAGGGACTGATAATAATAAAATAAGGTATCATGTAATATCGAAGGCTTTTGCAAGTCATGTCAAATCGGGTGCGTCATTGCTCACACCAATGCACATCAAGCATTCCTTTTCCAATAGGCATTTGTAAGTTCTTAGATTAAATATGCTCAATATTCAGTTTCCCAGGGGAATAGCTGGTTTGGGTCGGTAATTGAGATGGGGTCTTGTGAGGTGTGCATAATTGAATTATGCACAGTGGTGCGTGCACTTGATTCATCTGGAGTCAGCCTCTAAGTTAGGAATTCTAGTCCTATGTGTCTGAACAAATGATTATGCGCAATGGCGTATGTGCTCGATCCAATTTTATGCAGTGGCATATGCACTTGATTGCGAGTTCAGTGGTTGGCCTGTAAGTTGGGTATTCTAGTCATAATGCATCTGAACAAATGATTATGCACAGTGGCGTATACGCTCGATCTAATTCTGCGTAGTGGAATATGCGCTTGATTGCGAGTTCAGGGGTCTTAGGAGTTGCAGGTCGGGTTTAGGTGTAATTTATTGTGCGCAGGTGATGGGGCACTTAATCTTTTTATTTTTTTGGTATTCAAAGAAAGGTGAGTTGGGTTTTATTTATCTTGTTGCTTTGTTCTTCTTTTCTTCTCCTTTTTTTTTAGTTTTTACTTTTTATTTTATTTTTTTATTGTTTTGTTGTTAGTAAGGGGATTTTTTTTTTAAATAAAGGAAGTTTTGAGATTTTGAAATTTTAAGGATTTTAACTTAAGATCAATTCGGTGGTAAAGTGGCAAAAAATGTAGCTTCTGAGACATTGCTGAGCAGATCCACCAGTACAAGATTTGTGGACCCGGCCGTTATTGTGGTTGTCAAGATGACACTTGGCATGTCGGATACTCTGTCTAACCTTCTCGACGAATACTGATGATTGTCCCTTATGGGAGGACTACAGTAATTTGTGAGTTGAGAGAGACACGAGTTTTGAAAACATATGACTTAATCATAGCTAACTATATATTTGCAATATCGAGTAATTGAAACATGGGTAGTACTTACCTGGGGTGACATTTGCCTGGGTTGTGTGTAGCTTGTGGCGAGATTGGTGTTGTAGTGTCGCAATGGGACTTTGTAGCTATTACTGTGATGCAGTGCTCTGAGTGTGATGTCACGACAAGACATGGGAGATTTCTTCCTTCCCTTTTGTTTGTGTCCACTGTAGGAGGGGTTGGCGGTCATGATGTGATGACTTGGAGGAATGATGTCGCAATGGGACCTAGGGGGTTCCTCCTTTCTTTGGCTGCGTGCTGGGTCAGTCCTGGTGGGACGTGGGGATCAATTCAGAAGAGAGAGCTCTTTGCTTTAACGATGGGATATGATCGAACTTTCCCTCTTTTAATCATACGGCATGGCATGTGCGGTCTAAATTTTTTTTTTTTTTCAGGTAGTGGTATTTGTGATGGGATATTGACCGAGCATAGTTAGAGGTAGCATGCTCGTGTTCTCGGGAGATTTGCTTTCAGCTTCTCGCGATGGGACATGAGGGCATGGTTAATTTATTATGATGGGACATGAGGGCATGGTTAATTTATTATGATGGGATTGTGAGGGCATTATGGTAAAGGGTATATATCTTGCCGCGATGGGAATAGGGGTGATCGGCACTATAGGACGGGTGAATAGGCCTTTCTTTTTTGTCGAAACAGCCAATGAGGCTATGCGATGGGACAGGAGAATTTTGACCGCGATGAGATAAAAATGTGTGAGGGTGTAGATTTTGTCCAAAGTCAGGTATTACGTGCCTATTTTAGGTCGCTCAATATGATTGCGCACGTATTTTTGGGCATGCGATCTCGACCTTGAGGGGTCATTTACGCACGTGGGAGTATGCGTGTGATTAGATTATGCGCCAAAGATGGTGCGGGTGATCGAGGCATCACCAGGTCAGTATACGGGTGACCTTTCGTATTACGTGTTTAAAGTATTGTTTGATCAATTTGCATGATTCATGGAATGCGCACGATCGGGGCGTCACGCCATTAGCGCGAGCGATGGTTTCATTACGCACTTGTGTCATAGCGCATGTTTTGGATTGTGGGCGGTGTATGTGGCGCGTGATCTAATTAAGCGCACGCGCTCTGGCACGTGATTGAGTCTGTACTCTATATAAGCGATAGAGCTTTTATTTGTTTTTCATTATCTGGTTTAGTCTCGAGTTTTTACCTTTTCTGTATATCTTGTGTTCTAAAATTCATGTTTTGATGATATTGGGCAATCTAATCGTCCGATTGGGATGTCGTTTCTTCCTATATTCATTATTTTGTGTGATCTTCGTCTTAAGGTGATGCTCATGGATGATATTGTTTTGGGAGTGGGTGGTATTGGGAATGAGGGCGCTAGTCTTCACATCGATCCTTTTTTGGGAGCAGTGAAGGCAGCATCGAGGAGGCGGCGGTGGAGGAGGCGAAGATAACGGAAGAGAAGGAGTAAAAAGTGGGGGGATGTGTTTCCCAAGTAATGCTCCCTGAAGTCTCTGATTGGATGCTCCGGGCGGAATCTGCTCCTTGCTTCGTCTCAGTTTTGAACCCAGTCTTCATTTTGGGTTGTAGGTTAAAGTTTTAGGTTTTCGTTTTGGGTTGTAAATTCAGGAGGTATGTCTCTGGTGATACTTGTAAAATTTTGAGTTATGGATAAAGGGGCATTTCTTGTTTTGTTTACTTGTTTGAGTTTATTAGCGGGTTAGCTGAATTTACCTGATTTGTTTGACTTATTTTAAGATTTAGTTTAGCTTGGAGTTCACTCCAAATTTATTCAGGGCTTACTTGCTTTATCGGGTTTCGTTTAGAGAGTCTACTTGGCTCTATTTGGTTTTTTTGGGCATTTTCTTGGCCCTAAACAAGTCAAGGTCTCATTTTAGAGAGTTTTTTTTATTTAAAGTTTTGTCTGGTTTAAGGTTTGATTTAACTTGAGCTTTGGTCGTTTGTTTGATTCAACATGAGACTTAAAAAAAGTGTGAGTTTTCAAAAGGCTCTAAATGGGTCGTGGGTGTTTAGATCTAGACTTGGGGGGATTGGTGTTTCTTAGGGGGTTAGGTGTTGTGTAATTATTGGTTTATCTAGACTTGGGGGGATTGGTGTTTCTTAGGCGGTTAAGTGTTGTGTAATTATTGGTTTATCTAGGTTTAGATTATATTAGATTAGAAAGGTTTAAAGACATGACACTTGTTATTCTATTGTTTAGGAAGGTGTAGTTTATAATTGTGTGATCTAAAAGTTTTGGGTTCTTGTTGTTTTGAATTTTTATTTTAAGTTTGGGATTAAAAGTTTTGAGGCATTTTCTTGTGATTTTGGGCATTTTTAACTTAATGTCTTTCCTTCCTTTCTTTTCTGTATCTTGGGTGTTGGACTCGAAGAGCGGTGTGTATGGCATAAATTCTTGAGAATGGACAGGATTGGGAATGCAGAGTTGCGGTCGAATTGCTGTCATGCTAAGAGAAGAGAAGGAGGAGAAAAAGGTGGTAGAAAGGAAACCCAAGGATAAGGCAAGGTCAGAATTCTCGTGACCGATGCCTATTTTTCCTCTGTACGCTTTGCAGATCCCGTATTAGTTGCTCTTCCTTATTATGGTTTCCAAGGTGAGCTTCTAAGGGTAGATCCCGCAGGCCCTAGGTGGCTTTCCGTGAGCCACTCTTTCTTTTCTGGTGGCTCGGGGCAAGGGGAAGAGGTTATTACAGTTAGAATCCGTCCAGGGCGCCCCCTTTCTTCAAGTTTCTTCGAGTTTTCTAGTTTCTTATATAAATCCGAATTAAGGGATTGCCTGAACGTGTGAATTTTAAGTTTCTTATTTTAATTTGTATATTCAGAGGGTATGCCCTCGGTATATTTTTGTAATTATTTTATTTATTTATGAAGAGATTATGATTTTAATTTCATTTATAAATTCAGGTTTAGTTTATTTTGTAGCTTATTTGAATTATTTTGAGTGCGATGTTTGCTTGTTTAATTTATTTATTCTGGATCGGAGCATGTTAGGAGCATTTTTTTGGTTTTGACTTAGTTTGGGCTTAGTTGGAATGTATGAACGATGGGGGTATTTTAGTTTCGCCTTAGTTGGGGCAAGTTTTTTTTGTTTATTTTGTTTTGCTTCAAATGAATGGATGATGGGGGACATTTTTTTTGGTATTAGTTAGAATGTATAGGTGATGTTAGGGCATTTTTTTTGGTTTGGTATGGTGCATTTTCTTTTAGTTATCGGGGTGGATATTTCTTTAGGTTTGGAATGTTTTGGATCGGGCTTAACAGGGGCATGGTTTAGGCTAATAATTAACGTCGGAGACCAACTAACTCAGGGCTGTGAACGTGCTATCCTGGGCATTTTCTTTGTGTTTCTAGGGAATTGCATGCTTCACTCCGAGCGCATAAATTAATTGTGCGCCGAAGAGAGCACGCGCGTTCAGAGCATCAGAAGATAATTACGTGCCTGTTTCCGGTCATTTGAACGATTCAAACACAGGATATTGGGCGCGCGATAAGGGCGGTGGCTGGTCACTGTACGGGGGACCATTTGCATTCGTGCGCCACTGTATGGGCGCTTGAAGTGATTATGTGCTTAACAGGATGCGCGCAACCAGACGGTCGGGTTAGTTTGAGCGGGTGACGATTCGTTTGCGCGCTTGAGGTCAGTCATGTAATCCGAATTAAGCGCGGTTAGAGTCGCGCGTGATTAATTTTCACACCAGAATTTATGCGCACGATTTTGGGGTGTCTTATAAATAGTTCAAAATTTTCATTTTTGTCGTGCGATCCGTGTTGGTCTTCGGTTCTCTAGTTTCTTTGTGCTCTAGTTTTCATATTTTTGTGATATCTCGTGATCCGGTCGTCTGTTTCAGGCACCGTTTCTTTTGTTTTCTTTAGTTTTTCGAGCTCTTTGTTCTAGGATGGAGTCTAAGGGTGGTGGTAGGCACAATATTACTATTTCTGAGTTGGAGAGGATGTTAGAGGCGGAGATGGGTGAGACTTCTGAGGCTCGAACCGAGGTCGTTGAGGAGGCGGATGTTGAGGAGGTAGTTGGAGAGGAGATATTAGAGGTTGACCAATCGGGGGTCAGGGAGGAGGCACTCGAGATCGAGCAAGGGATCACTGAGGATGAGGGTGAGAGGGTTGAGAGTGAGGGAGCTGAGGGTGAGAGAGCTGAGGGCGCGACTGAGGAGCATCGGGGTGAGGAGCATCGAAATCGTAGACACTTCCCACTGGATGATTTCTTCGCTCGAGGCCAGGTAAGTACCCATGAACAAGTGTTCTTCCATTTTTTTTTTAGCCATTTAGGTTATGAAAAAGGCTTATTAGGTTCTAAAAACTCTTCTAATTTATGTCAAACCTGCATTAATGATTGATTGTGTGCTCACTCATGCATCATAATGGTATCTAGAGATAGGTCATGTTTCTATTCAGTCATTCTTATCATGCTCTGTGTGTTTGTTGTAACTTGTTATTATGTTCGGGGTATATTTGACTTGCTTTTAGTTTTAAATTCGTTTGTCTTCCGTCATAGGTATGTGTTAGTCTTACTATTATTGTTTATGTTTCATTCAATAAGAGCCCCCGCAGCTGGCTATCAGCTCCGCATGGGCCGAGTCTCATACTTGGTATCATGCCTTGTCGGAGTTTCAACGGGCGCGGTTGATGTCTTTTGGTTTTTGACCAATCCTAGAGCTGGAGTCCTTTCAGGTCGATCATGGCCTGATCACGACGATCTTGCAGAGGTGGAGGGAGGAGCTTTTGACACTTCTCTTTCCAGTAGGCATGATGTTACCAACTCTAGAGGACTGGGTCCGTATCACCAGTCTTCACTTTGAGGGCGAGCCGATCACAGGGCGAATGAAGGGACATTATTTGGAGGTGTGTGAGGAGATTTTGGGTGTGCCGTATAGGTTGAGCGGTTTGGGGCTAGGTGTAGTGCGAATCACTTGATTTTTTAATATGTTTGCGAGTGGCTTCATCCCCCCCCTGAGGTGCCATTCGGAGGCGAAGGCGACCTATGAGGCGCGTTGTGCGATAGTAGCGGGTCGGGAGCCCGTGGTGGTGCCGAGGTTTGCTGCGAATAGGGTGCTCCGAGCATTCTTGATGCACTTCCTTGGTGCTGTACTTTTCTCTTCTTCGACTCGGGGATGCATCACCGAGTTATTTTTTTTGGTACTCGGGGACTTGGATCGAGTCCCTACCTATGTGTGGGGTGCGGTTGCCTTGGCGCATCTCTATGAGCAGCTTTACCGTCGAGGACAGGGCATCGCGTCGATCAGTGGTTTCCTTCCATTCATCCAAGTGAGTTTTAGTTAATCAGCGTCGTGATATCTTTAGTTTGGTTAAATTTTTTTAGTCGTAGTGATAAACATTTCTCCTTGTGTGTCATTGTTGTTGTTGTTATTTTTACTTTCAGTTTTGGGCGTATGATCATTTCTCTTTCCTTCATCCAGGAGTTCCGTTGGAGGTGACATTCATGTTCCCGCGAATACATTTATGGAGGGAAGCGTTGAGGTGTCGTCGCTAGTTTTCAGATCTTTAGACCGCGCAAGGCCTCTTTGAGGATATGCATGCGGGGCATGTATAGATTGTCATGGGTGTGTTCTTTTTACTTCATTTAGGTAATTTAGGATCTGAGTCTTTATTGAGGGGTCGGCTTGTTTACTTGGTTGTAGGTGATTTGGAGGCCCTATGCAGACGAGGAGGATGTGGAGGTGTCGGTGATTCAGTCTGGTCGGCCCTTCTTTGATGTGGACATATGGGTCCATTGTTTTGAGAGGGTGGAGAGGATCCACACATCTCACGTGGTGCGGCAGCTGGGGCTCACTCAGGGAGTTCCTCCAGAGATTTGCCACAGAGTGGCGAAGAGGATGACTGGCCCTCCTGGCCAGAATTTTGTGGAGTGGATGGCACTTCAGGAAGCGGATTTTAGAGCTAGGGGGACCAAGGTTAGCGGGGCACGTGACGAGGCGGATGCCCAAGAGTATGTGTGGTGGTTCAGTGCATTGGGTGGTGGGCGCCTCTTCACACGTCCCTTCCATGGGAGTGGTTCTTTTATGAGCGGTGGGCCAGAGTCAGCGTCAGCTTTGAGGGAGAGGTTGGCTGCACTGGAGTAGGGCCATCTCACCACTGGCATGCGAGGGGCATTAGATGCTCTCCATAGGGCGATGGAGCGGATGGGGTATGCTCCTTGTCGGATGAGGAGATGTTGTAGTCTTTAGCCTCTTCGGTTACTCAGGCTAGGGCGGAGGAGGATGAGTTGGGAGCTCGACTAGCGGAGGCTCAACGGCTCCTGGTGAGGTAATTTATGTTTTAATTTTTCGTATTATGTGGACTCAATCTTTTGGTCGTTCTAACATGGTTGTGGTGTCTCGTTTTATTTTGAACAGTCTCAGAGAGAGGGTGAGGTTGCTCGTCAGGCGGCCCTACTGGATGTCTATTGCAGTCAGCAGCTGGCTGACCGGGAGGCAATAGCCAGTCTATGTTCTGAGGTGGATCGATTGGTAAGTGTCTTCACAAGTATGGTTTTATTAATTGTTAACATTGTGAGCGTGCCAACTAATGTGTTTATTATTATTCGGAGAGAGCCGAGCTCGCTGTCGGAGGTCCCGTTCCGGCATTTGATCCATCTTTAGTTGCTTCCTCTAGTCGGGAGGATCCATCGATGGCTTAGCTTTGGGCCGAGCTAGATCACTGGGTAAGTTCCATTCAGTCTTTTATCTTGTCTGTGTCATTGCATTAGTTTGTTGGGTGTCATTGTTTCGCTTTCTTAGTAGTTTACTAATATCATGTGGTATTTCAGCGTCTGGTTGCTGAGGATCTTCAGGTGAGGGAGGCGACTGCTGCCTCTCTACGCCCAGAGAGTCAAGTATAGTTTCTGGTGTGGTGTAATTCTATTTAGGTCATTTCATTTTTATTTTATTCTGACATATCTTGTATTGGTTTGTTTGGTTCTTTGTGCAAGCTGTTTCGGACTCTTCTCCCGAAGCTCCCCCTCAGGAGTCTATTCCTATCCCTACTCAGGTATGTTTTCATTATTGTGTTTGTAGTTTATTTGCCATTATAGTATTTTTCTAATGTATTTGTTTGTTCTTGTTGCAGCCGCCTACGTTCGTTGTTCCTTTGGTGCCTCCTGTTGATCCAGTGATTGTTGAGACGGTCAAGCGACTTCTGGAGGAGAGGTAGGCTCTGGTATAATCCTTTCCCTTCTCTTTTTTTTTTAAAGTTTCTTATTTTGTTCATGTATATATTAGTTTTCCTTTGACTTGGTGCGGTTATGCAAGTTCGTTAGCTTGAGGAGGCGAGTCTAGAGGCGGCGCGAGCGCGCGCCACTACTGAGGCAAGACAAGTCGTTGGGGAGAAACAGAGTCAGGAGGACCCGGTCATTGAGATGATGGTCACACAGAGGACTTAGACTGAGGCGTTAGAGGCAGCTCATCGAATGACACAGGTAGAGATGCAGGCATCCCTAAATCAGCTGCAGTATCGTCTGATGAGGAGTGAGCGAGGGATATATAGGGTAGCTCATCAGCTTAGTGGATCGGATTCGAGGGCTACGGGTTCCTCGACCGGGCAATCTCGTCACACGTCCAATGATCGTGTCAGGCGTGATGCTCATGAGGATCCCATTGTTCGTGAGGTTCTTGTGAGGAATCCTCCTCATTCTCGATCGAGGTGGTCTGCTAGTCAGGCGAGTGAGGGGGGATCTATGGTGGGGCTCCATCGTTTAGAGGTCCCGAGGACTCCAGGTGTCGGGATTGTGTTTTTAGAGGACCAGTCTGCGGACCTCCGAGCTGATGATACTAGAAACAGCGGTGATCGACCGTCCCAGCGATAGCATAGGGAGTAGGTGATGTGTGTGCATTTATGTATCTATAGTATGTGTGTTGTTGTATATATAAGGGGGTATCCCCAGTGATAAGTGTAAAAAGAAATGAAAAGATTTTGGCATATATATATAGAGAGAGATTTTTTTGGTTTAGAGGTACCTGATTGACTCCTTTTCTTTTAGTTACCTCATTTATCTACTTTTGCTTTCAGTTTCTTTAGCGCTGTCAACCGTCATTGGGACTTGGATGCTTCTTAAGCTAGCCTGGTGATGGTTGAAGGTTGCCTCATATCTGTACATGTGAGAGTAATGCCGTCAGTAGTTTTGTTCGCTCCCTTGCTAGTTGTCAAGGGGGGTAAGTGTCTCAGACCAGAGTCTGGTAGCAAAAGATGGATATGTGCTCTTTTTTTTTCTTTTTTTTCTCTTTTTCTCTTTTTAAAAAAAAAAAACAAAATGAAAATAATGCAACAGGGAAAGCAAATAGCTAAAATAGAAATAATAATAAAGCAATAAAATAGAAATGCCCCAGTGTAGGAGTGTGGTAGTATTGGCAATATGGTATCTTCGGTAGCACTTTCCGAATAGTAACTTCGTCGTTCCTTATCTTCTTTGTGAACAGGCCGGCACTTCGGATATGATTCTTCTTCTAATCCAAAAAAATGCGCCAGCGTCAAGATAAATATGGAGCTTTTCTGGGTTTTGAAATAAGCACTTTGGGTCTATAAGCAGTCATGGGTATTTGGTGAGTTAGTATTGAAGAAAAGTTGATTGGTACTGTTGTCGAATTGGGGAGGCCATCTTTGATTAGGTCAGTCGTATACGGGGGTCCATCCTAGGGTGGTGGTCATCCTATCCCATGGTTATTAGGGAGAAGTATGGTAGGTATAGTAGGTGATTGCATCAGTCATCATTCATCGGTTTTTGGTTTCATTTATAGGAATAACCTGCAAGGCTTCTGATTTATCATCCAAAATAAAAATAGCAGAGGGGGGTAAGGCTCAGTGATGTGAGGAGTAGTTTGTATCTAAGGCTTTCCAAAAGGGGTGAGTAATAATCTTTTTCTCAGATGGGATACAGGATGCCATGATCGAGCTCTTCGTCATGTTTTGGTACCATCAAGATCTCATATTCTTTGGTTAGCAGGAGTTTATCCTCCTCCCTCCACCTTACGATGACATCTAGTAGTATGGGAACATCAAGGGTGCCCTCACATCTTGCTTATATACTTCTAGTAACATTACCAGGGGTGTCCTCATGGTCTACTTATGCTTCTCTGAGCTCATTGACTTGTTCATTCGTCGTACTGCTCTCACTCAATTTTTTTGATATATGTATTTTGAAAGTATCCTGCTAGTGGAAGAATAATGAGTTTCGATTGATGATATTTCAAACAATAAATCTTATGAGTATTGAAGAGGTGATTCTGACATATGATTCAGCTTCTACCCATTTGGTGTAGTATTCGGTCGCTGTAAGAATGAACGCGTGCTTGTGAGTGTTCCCAACGGTGTCTGTGAAAGGTCCAATGACATTGAAGGCCCACATCGAAAACGACCATGGCGAGGTCATAGTATTCAATACAACTGATGGAGCTTTGATGAGTGCAGTGTGTTCTTGGCATTGCATGTAGGATTGGACGTAGAGGTGGCAATCTCTGATCTTTGTCGGCCAAAAGTAGCCTTGTCATGTAACTTGATCGACGAGTCTTTGTCTATCGGAGTGGGCACCACAGGTACTGGTGTGTGCTTCTCGGATAATGTATTATCCTTCGACGGTCGTGACGCATCGTAGTAGTACTCTTTTAGTGAAGGGTTCTTTGTATAATGTTTCACCGAGTATGCAGAATTGGGCGCATCGGTTCCTTATAGTCTTTCGTTCGATCTTCATGGCGTATGGAGGGACGTGTTGATGCTTTAAGAAGTTCCAAATATCTAAATACCATGGTTTTCTATCGTTGGTTAGTGATTTTTCAAATTTGAACATAGCGACTTCAGTTTCTGACTTGATGTGCTTTTCCGGGGTGATTGCTTCTTTCTGTCCTGCACCTGTGGGGAGGACAGGCAATTCTCTCATGACAATCCATGCTACCTAGTGGGCGGGTACTGTCAGCTTTTCGATGAAGGTCTTAGTATTTTACCCGATGGGTATTTGGATGACTGAGGCTAGCGTGGCTAGGGAATCTGCGAGCTCATTTTCTAATCTAGGGATGTGCATGAAAGAGATTCTTTCAAATTTCTTCACTAAATATTGAGCGGTTTCTAGGTATGCCATTAGTCTACTTTCCTTAGTTTTCCATTCTCCTATGACTTGTGAAATTACTAGTTTGGAATCACCGATGGTTTTTAACTGTTTAACACCTAACTATAGTGCCGCTCATAGTCCAACTATAAAGGCATCATATTCAGCGACATTGTTAGTGACAGGGAAATCTAGTTGAAAAGCTTTAGGTATGATAGCTCCTTCTGGTCTTAGGAGGACTATCTCGATGCCTTTTCCTTTGTGATTTAGAGCACCGTTAAAATAAAGGGTCCATGAGGTATTATCGGGCTCTTCGTTACGAATCGTGAATAGGTCTTTATCGGGGAAATCCATGTGTATAGGTTCATCACTCAGGAGTGAGAGATCTGCGAGGTAGTCGGCAATGGCTTGTCCTTTGATCGATTTCTGTGTGATGTAACTAATATCAAATTCTTGCAATAGCATATGCCAGCGAGCGATCTTTCCTGATGTTGCGGGCTTTTCGAATACGTACTTCAGAGGGTCCATTCAGGCTAGTACTAGTATTTTATGTGCTCCAAAGTAGTGTCGTAATTTAGTAGAGGCCCACACCAACATGAGGCAAGTCTTCTCCATTGAGGTGTATTTCCATTCGTACTCGACCATCGTCCTATTGAGGTAATAGATAGCCTTCTCTCTCTTGCCGTCTTCTTCATGTTGTCCTAGAATTACTCCCATTGCTTTGTCATTCACTGAGAGGTATAGAATTAGGGGTCCTCCCGGGACAGGTGGCGATAGTATCGGTAGGTTAAGGAGGTACTTCTTGATGTTGTCAAAGGCTTGCTGACACTGGTCATCCAATTTGTACTCAGCTCCTCCTTTAAGTAGCCTGTAGAAAGGATCGCATCTGTCCGAATGCTGGGAGATGAATCTTCTGATGAATTGCAATCTTCCTATCAGGCCTCGTAACTCTTTCATATTACTGGGAGGTGGCATCTCGAGGATGGCTCTAACTTTTACAGGGTCAACTTCGATCCCTCGCTTGCTAACTATGAAACCGAGTAATTTTCTGAAAGTGACCCCAAAGACAAATTTCTTTGGGTTCATTTTTAGCTGATATTTCTTAGCTCTTTATAACACAAGTCGAAGCGTTTCAACATGTCCTACTCACGTTTGGGACTTCACTAATATGTCATCGACGTAGTCTTCTACACACTTATATATCATGTCGTGAAAGATAGCCATCATGGCGCATTAATACGTGGCTCCTGCGTTCTTGAGCCCAAAAGATAAGATGACGTAACAGTAAGTTCCCCATGGTGTGGTGAAGGAAGTCTTCTCTTGGTTGGACTCTACTAATTTGATTTGATTATATCTAGAGAACCCGTCCATAAAGGATAACATCTCACGTCCAGTGGTGTTGTCAACTAGAGTGTCAATGTGTGGGAGTGGGAAGTCATCTTTTGGGCATGCTTGGTTGAGGTTTTGAAAGTCGATGCAAACCCATACTCTGTCGTCTTTCTTGGCGACAGACACTATGTTAGCAACCCACTTGGGGTAGAGAATGACTCGGATGAATTTATCTTTATGTAACTTGTCGACTTCCTCTTTAACTTTGAGGGCATTTTGTGGGTGCATCTTGCGGAGTTTCTACTTAATAGGCTTTATATCAGGTTCTAAGACAAGACAATGTTATACTAAACTTGGGACTAAACCGGGCATGTCCTCATAGGACAATGCAAAAGAGTTAAGGTGTTCTTGTAAGACTTGCGCAATTTGTTAGGGTTCCTTAGAGTTGAGTGTTGCACTAATCAATAGCTTCTTGGGTTTCTCTTCAAAGACAAAGTTAAGTTCTTCCGTGGGTTCTGCGACAGCTTGGGTTTGCTCATCGAAATGCTTGATAACTCGCTGAAAGCCCAGTGTCTCCTCAGCACCTGATGCTCTTTCTTCATCCTCGGTGAGCTCGTATACTGTGAAATTACTACACTGGGGATTCGATTTTGTGAAAGGTAACTCTTGACCAGTATAATTTATAACCGAGAGATCTTCGGTAAGGTAAAGGTTAAGACTACTAATTCTTCTCTCAAAGTCACGAATTATCTCGTCTGGTATGATTACTAGCTTGTTGTTTAGCCAGGATGCTTTACGTCCTCATGTGGGGAATAGGATAGAAACCTTAGGAGAAAAATCTCCTCGTTGGCCACAAATTTGGTTCGAGATGAAGAGTCTCCTTTCTTTTCTGAGGTTTTCTGATTTTTTTAGATTTTAGATTTCTGAATTTTTAGGGTTTTCTATTTTTTCTATTTTTGACAATAAATATGGTATAGGGTCAGTCGCCTCAAGTGGCACCGGGAGAATTGCTTCCTCTAGTTGAGGGAGCGAGACGGCTGTCGGAGTCATTCGGGCAATTCTTCAGGAAATGTGGACTTGTTGTGAATTTGGCAATTTTTTTTTTTGGATTCCTCAGTTAATGATAACTTTTGAGTGAGTGACGCGAGTAATAGTGGCACCGACGTTAGGATTTCCTCTATCACGTTAACGGCCTCTTCATCGAAGAAACTCTGAAGATCGTAGTCAATTGAACTATCCGTTTTTGAGTCGTAATATGGTTACTTTTCCTTCTAAGGGGGATCTGTCAAGGGGTAGCGAGTTCTTTCCCTTGATCTTCATGATACGTTAGGATGAGCACACATGCTCAGCAATGAGGTTGATAATGGTGAAGAATGTAGGGGGATTCCCAAGGGCATTCCCATCATTTTAAGTTAGAGTCAAAGACAGTATCGAACTCATCTTCTTGATCTGATAGTGCTTGAAGTCCTAAATTAGCTTGCTCGACTAACTCGAGTGCAAGAAGATCTATCCAGTAGTCTTCATCATCACTCGGGGGAGGTTGCCACTCTTCTTCAAGAGATTTCTAAAATATCTAGAGTTATGGTATATCTGGGGATGTAAAAGGGTCTAGTTCGAGTTCCTCTTCAAACTCCATGAGGGCGGTGTGAGTGTTCCCCCTTGTGTCAACCAAATGACCGTCGAGTTTTTCCACTTCTTGTGCCGGTAGCTGAGCTAGTAGGTCATTGCTAGTTTCTATCATCGTGGGGCTGGAGTGATTCAATTCCTCCATCATAGAATGTCGGGTTTAATTGGTGAAATGTTCTATTATACTAGTGCATGCCCTACAGCGAGGCTGGTAAGGGTGAACAATACAAGGGGAATCCTACGGGCATTCCCACCCTCCAAGGCCAAGGCCGAGGTGGATGCTATATGGGTTAAGATTCTCTTACAAGGTGTCAGCCTCTTCCCAAGTTGAGCGCAGGTGCTCTTTGTCATCTTGCAAGGCTGCTATGTGAAAGTCTTCGTCGTTAGTGGATTCCCAATCTTCTGATTGTGGGTCAGTTTCTGGAGGATCTTTCTTCCTCTCCTCTATGGACTCTTTAAGATCAAACAAGGGTTTGACTCCTTCGAGCAATTCATCCACGTCGTCCTTAAGACTTGCCAAATCATTGAATGCTTTGGCCATTCGTTCAATTTTTGTTTCCTAGGATTTGGCGAAGTACACTTCCCTCTGCCTCGGTACATTCGCTTTCTCAGTGGTCCCATAGACAAAGTGGTCATATAGAGAACATTTTTGTGAGGTAGGGAATAAGTCGGCTTGTGGGTTGTCCGATTGATAACCTAACCTTATGTGTTTGCATATTTTCATTGGGACGATAGATCCTACGTGACCTTTCTTATTCTTATCGAGTCTGGTGTGGGGGATGTATCAAAGTTAGTACATAAGATCCCACCCTTTCGTCGCGGTGGGGTTGATGTCGGCGAGGTCTGGACCGACCTCCCTCCTCATCAATTCTTGTTGACACATTGGGGGAGAACTAGGACGGGCAGGGGGACAAACTTCCGCAATGGTCGCCTCACCAGGGATTTAGGTCTTTTGAATATGGCATGTGCTTAATATGGAATCATCAATGGTTGGTATACTCACCGCGTAATTAGTATCCATTTCCTGGAGGGGTGCATCAGCGTATATACGGACGATGGAGTCCTCATATGAAAATTTGAAGCATTGATGATATGTGGAAGCGACAGCCTTCATCAACTCAAGCCATTTCCTTCCTAAGATAAGATAATACGTACTAGTGAAATTAATAATAAGAAAAGTAACGTCTTTCGTCACAGGTCCAAGGCGAACCTTGAGTTTAATAGTTCCTTTCACGAAATGACGCGAGCCGTCGTAGGTATGAGTGACAGTGCCGAGGGCTTGATGTCTTGCTCTGTGTATTCGAGCGTCTTTAACATTATGAGAGGGCAAATATTAAGTCCCGCTCCCGTATCAACCAATGCATGGGGTACAGAGAATCCTCTAATTATGACCGTGAGATATATGGGAGCTGTACTTTCACGGAGTAACTCTTTAGGCATGTCTACAGCTATGAACATAAGTGCTGGAGGTTGCGCCATGATCGAGGTGATTTGATGAAGCTCATCTAGGGTCGTGTCCTTGTCTACTTGTGTGTCTTCAAGTGTCCTTATCAACAGTCGGTGATGGTCAGACGATTTCTTGATGAGTCCTTATCAACAGTCGGTATGGACATCTAGGTCGGAATTTTTTGGAGATGTCGTAGAAGGTCGTATTCTTGCCCTGGCTCGAGCGCAGCTTCATTGCCTAGCCGGTGAGCCTTAGGCGTAGGGGGTTGGAGTGGTTGAGGTGCAAGAATTGGTGGAGGGATGATATGAGGCGGGGGAGGCAAGTTAACTTCTCTTTCTCTCACATTCCCCTCTGGTGGTTGTGCGCTCGTAAAATCCTTATTTCGAGGGAAAGGCGGAGGTGGGTAATTGGTTCCTGATTTGAGAATCGGGCAAGTTGATTGTTGGCCAAACCCGACATGACTCGACGTTGATGTGTTCGTGAAGCAAGTGAAATTGGAGGTCAGAGTGTGTGCCTGCACGGCACCGTTCCAAGGTGGGAGATACTGCGTGTAAGCCTCCTCTTCTATGAAAGCAGAAACTAGCGTCTCGTATGGGTTGGGGTGTTCTTCTCTCACTTTCTCCTGCGTTCTGTAAACACTCAGTCTTTGTTTAACTTTCTCAGCTCAGAGTCTTACGGGTGACACTTTCTACCTACACGACAACTTGGGCTACAGTCCGAAGAATGTGCTCTCCGTACTCGAGTTCAGAATCGGACGAAGGGAGTGGTAAGGGCGTTGGTTCAAGATTTGGAGGGGTTGAAGGTTCTAGAGAGTGATAATAGAGGAATGGTTTCCTGGCCCCAAAGGACTGGACTCGTATCTGAGTGAATTTTATATATAGAGGCAGGCTCAGCGAGGCGATGCGAGTGATCAGGGCCGAGGGATGTGGGGGTGAAGGAGCTCTCACTGGTGTGGCAAAAGTGGCAGTGTTGGATGCGAGTGATTAAAGTAGAGGGCTAGAAGGAAGGTTGACTGGGGAGATCCACGGTAGTGACTTGAGCTGGTGTCGCTTGATTGTGGTTGAGCATGGGGTTGTTTATGATCCCAAAATTTTATTGGGGTTTGTTATTATTAGGGTTGGGATTCCTAAGTGCTTCCCAATCAATTTGATTTCAGTCGTTCAGGTCATAGATTACGTCCCTAAGGACCCAACAATCTTCTAAGTTGTGCCCCGCGTATCGATGGAAGGCATAGTATTTACTATAGTCTAGATTTGCAAGCCATGGGTGAGGTTTTTCTTATGGGAATCGGAGGAGATTCTGAGTGTTAATAAGACAGAAGGTGTTGGGAATTATATCCGGTAAAGGGGGATAGTGTTCCCGCCTTGGTTGGTAAGGGCCTCTGGCTGGGTTAAAGTTCTGCGGTGGGGGTGAGTTATTATAATTCGCCACATGGGCCGGTTGATTCCGTGTCGTGTTTTGGTTCTGATAGGTGTTAGGGTATTGGTTCCTATTTAGGTATTGGCCTTGATTCTGATTCTGGCCTTGGTTTTGGTTGGCATATCTTTGTTGATTAGCACCTTGGTTTTGGTTGGTATACCGTTGCTGATTTTGATTTTGTCCAAAATTTCACGGTTGGAAGCTTTCATTACTAGAGTTTTGTCCTTGGTTGACAACAGTGTTAACTTACTCAGTTCCTAAAGCTTTCTTATTATTTTTCAATTTCGATTCATTGGAAGAGCCTATTTTTGATGTGACTATGGATAACGCGAGATCTCCGCCTTTAATGTGTCACGCTAGTCGCGATGCTCGAGAGTGGAGTGCAGTGAAGTCGGGGCAATCACTTATGACAAGTGCACTCTTTAATGATTCCCTAGTATTGCCGATAATAATGTCAACCGAGTCCTTCTCTTTCATTGAAGTGCAGGTCCTAACAGCGAGTTTTCTCCATCTAGCGACGAAGTCGGTAAATTCTTCATCAGGTCCTTGCTTGGCTACTATTAGATCGTTGAGACTAACTGTCTCTTGGATCAAGTGTTTGTATTGGTTTAGGAATTGACCGAGTAATTCATCGAAGGTTTCCATCTTATAAAACAGGAGTCCCACAAACCAATCTAAAGCTTCTCATTATAATGAACACTAAAAATAGTGAATGAGAAGTCCTTGATTATCACATATGGGTCGGCAATCATTACAAAAGAGGGTCCATTATATTTGATAAATTTTGGTGGCTTAAATCTTATTGGTAAATTGAACTCGACATCCCGACAAAATTTATCGAACCCAAATGAGTGACCTGGGCGCTCTCTCTTTGCCATGTACTCATCGAGCATTTTCGGAAGATCTTCGATTTTAATGGTGCTGTCTTTTGGAGCAACCCATGAGAAAACCATGTCAAAAGGGTCATCGTTGAAGAATGTGTGGGCAGTTTGTCTCAATGGTGTAGCGCAGGTTAACCCCATGCTCGGGGTAGGCGGCGGCCTCTCCTGTCGCTCTTGTTCTTCTAAAAATTGTCATAACCAAATGGTTTCGTATGCGGCAGCCCCTCGAAGCAATTCTTCGGAGTCGTCATCTCTCCTTTGTATTCTTTAGATACTGAGTTCTACAATTTGTTGGACAGTAAGGTTTTATTCGATGCCACCATCTCTCCCATTATGATTGTTCCTGGTGTGTGGGGTAGAGAAGGGGTTTTCTTGTTCACCAGCCATATTAATCTCAAGTTGTCATGGGCTGGAATTGTGAAGTGGTTCTTCTCCGTATATGGGGTTGTCATGATATTCCCATAATTGTGGGTCTCCTAAACTCACTCTTCATATACAAGGCATCTCGAGTTTTTGACGAAGACTCATATATATATAAGAGGAAATCTAAACGACACAATGGAAAGAAAAAATAGGGAAATAAGATGGAAACTGACTATCTAAAAAAAAGTTTGCAAAAGTATCCCATCGCGATCGCCACTCTATTGGTGCGCGCTTTTTCTGGGTTCCTCTCGGTTCCCGTTGAATCAGTAGCTCCAATTCTGTCCCAGTGGACTCTAGCGATGCAGTGTTTGAAATATTAAAAATAATGGGTTTTCTAGGTAGATTCCTAATTTGTTGCGATCGCCAGCTGCAGATATTTATCGACGCTACAACACGTCAATGATCACTCTTAAGAGTGGGTATGGGTTACTTCTATACTGAATGGTCCACCTGTAAACGTCAGCAGCAGTGTCTTTTTCTTAATTTAGATAGTTTAATTTCCCTTTTATTTCCCATTGTGGTTATAGTTCCAGTTAGTTTAGACTTCCCTGATTCTGTTATGAATTTAGTTATATAAGTTTATTCTAATCCTATTAAGAGTCAAGTTAATATTAATTTCCTAATTTCATTAAAAGTCTAATTAATATTAGTTTCCTAATCTTATTAGAAGTCTAATTAATATTAGTATTCTAGTACTACTAAAAGTCCAATTAATTTCATTCTCGTATTGGTACTAGGAGTGCACGTGTAATGATTCTAGTGAAACTCTAATTAATTCGAGCATGCTAGTTATACTGAAATTCTAAGCAGAGTGAGTATACTAGTCGTATTGGAGTTCTAATTAAGTCAAGTATACTAATTGTATTGAGATTCTAAATAAAGCAATTATGACCGTCCTACTAGAATTCTATTTGAAATAGAAAACTAATTATACTGAAACTCTAATTCAAGCAAATGAATTAATTTTTATTAAAATCTAATTAAGACGAATAAACTGATTTTTTATTTGAATCGAATTGAACTAATAAACTAATTTTATTAAAATTCTAATTAAAGCAATGGATTAGCTATACTAAAAAATTAATTAAAGCAATGAAATTAATCATACTAAATTCTAATTTAAAGAGATTAATTAGTCATACTAAGATTTAATGCATTTAATTAATTAAATATGCTGAAATAGAATAAACCTACTAATTAATTATACTAAAAGGATAAAACAAAAGCAATTAATTAATTCTAAAATTCTTTAAAAAAAGGGTTTTGGGCCTGCTATGCTAAGGAGGATTGGCCTCGTTCCTGAGTACCCTCCGTAAGCTCCCTTAGGCAAATCGGGTGGCTGAGATTGAAGATAAATTGATTTTAGACCGTGAAATAGTATTTTTAGGCTCTTTAGAGTTGATTTCAGAATAATAATTATGAATTAAATTGTAAACTAGAATTAATATTTAGGATTTTTGGATATATTAAATTAAGAAATTAAAATTAACTTTTTAGGACTAAATTCGGGTTCGAAATCAGAAAAATCAAACCGTATGATTAAGGACTAGTTCTAGAATCTGATGATTAGAACCAGAAATTTATGATAGGACTGTAGATTGAGATTTTAGAATAGAATTAAAGTCTAGGGTCGGTGTATCGGACCGTTAAATTAAGAACTGGTTCTAGAAACAAAGAACTTGAACTAGATATAGAGAATTACGGTTCGAAAAGGGTGCTATGGTCTAAGAGTGAAAATAAGATTAATAGAATTCCTATATCTAGAGATTATAAGCTATGGTCGGAAACTAAAAATTAAATCCTTACCTAAGGGTCGGGGCTGCGGAGAGAAATCTCGAAGATTCGACGCTTGAATTTCGAAATCATGATTAGGGTGCTCTATGGGTTTGTCCTCGGAGTTCTCTGGTTTCGGAATCCCAAAAAAAAAAACCTTTCTCTCTCAAAAATTGCTAGCTTCTTCGTGTTCTCTTTGGTTAGAATTAAAAAAAAAAATTATAGGTTTTTCTTCAATTACGCGCCTTGTTTCAGGCGTTTAATCAAATTACGCGCCAGTTTCCCGGTGCTTAATCGCTTTGAGTCGGTCACTGACTCAGTGAGCAACCGGCTGACTTTCTCAGCGAGTTTCCTAGTACTAATAGTGTTAGGTCTAATTGCGTGCTTGGTAGGACGTGCACAATCTAATTAAGCGATTCTTCAGAAGTGCTCAATCAAGGGAACTTAGGGGTTAAGGTCTGTGAGGCTAGGTCGGGCGTAGGCCAATTGCGTGCCGGTGATCGGGCGCTCAATCCAATCGCGCGTCCGATTTAAGGCACATGATCAAGTCTCGATATGGTCTAAGAAAGGAAGTTTGGTCTGAAAGGGGGACTGATTGCGCGTTTGTGGTTTGGCGTGCAATCGAATTACGCACGGAGTTTCAAGTGCTTAATTCGGGGTTGTCCGGGTCTGGTCTCTAGTCTGAAATGCAAGACTATTATTTCAGTCTGCATTCTGACTATATACTATTGTTTCAATATATAGTCTCCCTACGTTGGGATCTGAGCCACAAAGTTATTATTTCAGCCTGTGTTCAATCATGTAGTATTATTTTAGTGCATGGTTCCCATATCAGGGTTATTAGGTCAAAGGTTGACCGAAAAAAAATGTATATTCCGAGGGGGCAAAATGGGGGTGTCTACACCAACGACCCATACCAGATGTTGAATCATCCATCGAAACTACCCATTATCCTAAACCAAACCCAAATCTGAAACCCTGTTCCTATGGCCCATCTTCCCCCACTTCCTAACCATTTTACCTTTACAACCCACCCCACGTGCGAGTTCCTTTATGATGATGGTGGGTTGAGCCGTCCCTCCCCACCCCTCTCCATTGCTCATACTCTTCCCTTATCTGCATCACATTCTCTTTGGAGAATCTTCGTAGGGGAGTAGTATAGGTTGTGGGAGGATTGCGCTGTGTTCACTATCCACTCTTCAAAGTGCTTCCTCAAGTGCATTGCATTTCTTCCAAGGGAAGTGTTTGGTGTGCTCTGTTTGGGGGGATGTTTGGGATACAGTGGGTGCAACTCCGTCAAGGTGTGGCTTCATCAAGAGAGATGGCTCTCTTTTGAAGGTGTGGATACTCCTTCAAAGAGGAGGGAAAAATGAGACTCTGATTGAAGGTGGTTAGATGCTGAGGGCCGATCTTTATCGAAGAAACCTTTTGCCTCGAACGATTGCTGTCGGTGTCGTAGTTAGCCTGTGTCTAGATTTTTCCTAGGTTTAATCTTTTATATAATTATTTTTCTTGTTCGTGAACTCTGTAAATATTTCGTTTTATATATAGTACTTTCTTTTGGATATTTTTATTTTATCTCATTATTTTCTTTACGGTGCTCTTTTTGTTTGTTAAGCCGGAAGTGATTTCTCCTAAGTTTGGGGGAGATCTTTGATTTTTTTTGTAGATTACATGCCCGGTACATTAGTAGCACCATTGCGGTAATATTTTCAGTATCCCCTATTTTTTAGAACAATGAGGACATTATCCTATTTAAGTTTGGAGGGGGGATACACCTTTATGTATATAATAGTTTTGCTTTATTTTTGCTTTATGCATGTTTCATTATTTTTGCTTTATGCATATATAAAAAAAAATTATGTTATTTTGGATTCTTTTAGAATAATTTTGTTTTTCCTATTAAGCATTATATGTGAGTTATGGTAGAAAAAAAAATGATTCTACAAACTTTACAATCCATCGTAGTAAAAGTTCAACAATCAAACAATAGAGCAATTACGATTCACGTTTAGCCCTCTTGTACACTATATCAGAGTTGAATGTTTGAAACTATACTGTGACAGCCCGGTTTTCCCGACATTTTTTTTTGTTGGCAAATCTTTGAAAAAACTGAACCGTCCGATACAGATGTTCCATTACTCACCGTGACGACTCGAAATTTCCATCCATAATAACAGGAAATCTCGCGTTGTCGGATTGTGCATCACAATCTATATACAGTATAGTATTGCAAAACTCAAGCAGATATATCATATGGCAAACAAGATTAAATGAAACAAGATTTCCATTCTAATATCGAAGATAAACAAGACCAAAATAAACCACCGGTGACGGCCGACTGTCACCTAGCTAGTGGTATACAAGGCTACTCACTATACTGTACCAGATCCACTAAGGAAATTACACTTTAGGCGGAAGACTTTCTTCCTCGGGCACAAAATCAAGAACCGCCTCCAAACCACGGTCCTGATCAGAATCTATACCTGTGATGTATAGTCGAGGAGTGAGCTAACAGTCTAAGCTCAGTAGGAGAAGATCAATGTTAACTACATTTTATCCGAGCAAATGCATAAACTTAGTGACGAAAGCATAAATACCATGACTAAAATTTAGGACCTTTTCATAAGAATTTCAAGTTTACAAATCAAATTCAAATTTAGAGTTTCAAGCTGAAATTTCAAAGTTCTAATTCCAGGTTGGATTTAGGGTTCAAATTGATATTCATATTAAATTGCAAGGTTCGGATGTACTATTCAAAATTCAAAATTTCACAGTTCATTGTTCAGAGTTCGGGGTTCGTTGTGAGGAATCAATGTTCATGGTTCATGATTCGTCATTCAGAGTTTAGAGTTTCTTATTCAAATACACGAATTTACCATCATGTCAGCTCAAATACACGGATTCACTGCCGTGTCAGTTCAGATGTCATATTCATAATGCCGGTATAGAGATAGATCCACCATCACGTCTGTTCAAATACAGGGATTCACCGCTGTGTCGGTTCAAATACACGGATGATCCTCTATACCAGTTCAAATTTCAGAGTTCAGAGTCAATGATCATAGATACAGGTTCGGAGTTCATATTTAGGGTCCAAAGTTTCGAAGATTCAATGTTCAGATCTAAAAGCTAAGAGTCGGAGATTATATTATAGAGTTCAAGGGTTCCAAGTTCAATTTCAGATTCAATGTTCGAGTTTCAAAGATACAATATTTAGATCTAAAGCTCAGGTTCAGGGATCGTATTTTAGAGTTCCATGCAGTTTAAATGATTCTAGGACATAAAATATTCAATGTGTAGAAAATAATTCAGAAAATCCAATATTGTCCAATGATTCAAAATATGCAAGATTTATATTTCAGAGATTCAAAATGTTACGATTTCAATATGCAATGCAATTAAAGACAAGTTTTAATTCAAAATCTAACCATCATGAATTTATTCTATCTATCATGTAGCTCTATGAATCAAGATCAAAATGGAAATTAAGCATTCAGTTCCCCTACCTTAATCTCGAAGTCATGCAAGGCAAGGCGAAGTCCTTACTAATTGCTTCTCGTTCTCAGTCTATATCACAGAAGGTTCATAAACCACACATTAGTGTCAAAGAATCGAATAAGTCAAGGTTCCTCAATGTGCAACCGTGGATTCTCGTCGAACCCGTTGTGATGATGCGCACTCTCGCTACGAATATAGAGTCGCCACCTGGAGCTTTTGGTTACCTGGGAAACCTCAAATCAATATTCAATGCACTGAACTGCCAAATATGACTCTGATTTACCGATTCACGCCAAAGGCTCTTGGGTAGGGGCTTCGGTTATCAATCGGGAAGGTGTTAGGCACTTGATTGTTGGGATATTTTTAATGCTTGCTATTATTTTTATTAGAAAAAAGTGGTAAAAATAGAACAAGACAAAAAGGGTTGGAATGGAGTGAAAACACAACACAAATAGCAAGTCTAAAATAACACAGACCTGTAAGATACAGGGCCTGTTGTAGCAAGTTTTGTGAAGTAAGAGTTTGTCCCACGGAGAGTATTGATCTGAAACCACAAGGGTCGTATAGTAACCTCCAGATCTATTACATATCTGGCAACTCTAAACCTAAAAGGTAAAGAGAGGAAGTCTAGGTGTCACAAAAACTAACCTAAAACTAAGAATAGAAATAAACTAAAGCTAAAGAAAGGGAAAAAGGAAAATGATGATGGAGTGAGAAAATAAAATGAAAATGGTATGAAGTAGACAACTATGGATAAATCAATTATGCAACTCAGTGCTAGAGCAGGATCTACAGCAGTCCTTTAGATGGCTACAAGCTCATCTACAAGGTAGAAGAATCCAAATCAACCCATGTAATTTAGACTGCTCTTAAGACTATAATCTGTCCACTTAAATGGTCATAGACAATCCAAGGGAGATGATCAAATCACATTGATTGAATCAGAAATCTAACCTAACCCAAGAGAATGGATTGATCTTAAGGCTATAATCTGTCCACTTCAATGGTCACAGATTATCCAAGCGATTTCCTCCATTCCATGAATTAAATCAGAACATGAAAACTATTGCAGACACTATGTTTGCAAGGCTACAAGCTCATGCATCCATAGTCACAAACAGTCCTAGAAAATCAGGTGGAAACCACATGAAATTCCAGGCTGAATGGGGACTTATATTCAGCTGGTCATTGCTACAAAAGGCCTGCAATGACCCAGCTCACAAGTCTGCAATCTCTACAAAAATTTAGATCTAAACACTAATGATGGTGATGCAAAATAGAGGAGAGTAAGATTTTACATTAATCTCTCACTAGGCTACAAGCTCAAGTGCAGAGAAGAAGAATCCATTTTAGATCTGTAAGGAAGGCTAACCTTAGGGCTATAGTCTGTCTACTTAAATGGTCACAAGCTATCCTCAGAGGTTATCTTCCTCACAAATGTTGAAATGGAACAAGAAAACTGTTGCTGCCACCATGGTTACAAGGCTACAAGCTCAAGCAACCATGGGAGCATCAAACCCATAAAAACCCATAAAAATCACAGAAAAATACAGATTTAATGGAACATTAAAAATTGCATTTCATTGAATAAAAGGAACTTACAATGATCTGCCCTCAAGGCAGCAGCCTGTGCAAATCCCAAAACTGATCTTCTATTTAAACAAAACCTATTACAAAACTGAAAATAGACTAAGCTATTACATAGAACTTAGCTCAGCATTACTGCTGTGCTAAGGCAAGAAGAAAATGGAAAGGAAAAATAAAACCCTAACTCAAAAACCCTAAATTGAGCCAGCTATCCTAGCTGATTTACAAAATAGAAAATGCTTCATTTATATACAATCATAAATTGGTGTACCCTAGACAATAAGAAACAAAGGTGAGGATGTGTGGAGCAGATTTTATGGCCAATCTGTGACCCTTGGATGCCTCAAGATGTGTGAAACAGTTTGGGATCTCGGGGTGTGTGCCCTAATTGATGTGAAATCCCAAAACTATCCCTGAACATTGAAAACAGGTGGCTGAAAGGTTGGGAGCCCGAGCTTCGCACAACTGAATTGGATTCAAGAAATAATCTCACGTGGCGCACGCTGGGCTGGATTGTGGTTTTTTTTGCAGCTCGCAAGGCTCAAATGTACTAGCATTAAAGCTGCTCGCTAGGCTCTCGCTAAGTTCCCTTTAAGCTTCTCGCGTGGCTGGTTTGGACGTTGAAGTGCGCGAGATCTGCACGACAGGTTAATTTGAAGCTCGTGAAGTTCCAGAAGTGTGTGGCTTTAAGGCTCGCGAGGTTCCAACTAAACCACATGACAGGATAACTTGCAGCTTCCAGCCATGCAACTTCTTCGCGAGATGTTTTCTGAAGGTATTTCTGCCACTGAGCTATGAGAGGTCTGCCCAACAGATTATCTATTGTAGGTTGGTGAACCTCGCGATGGTGAAATGAACTGCATGAGGGAGCTTCTGGATAAATTGAGCCTTGCGATAGGTTCAAGTGAACCACGTGAGGGCTCTTTATGCCTCTCTGTTGCTATGCAATGACTACTGTAACTGCCTACTCCCCTTAGGTCCACCTTCCATCCATCCTCTAGATTTTTAGGGCCCACTTTGGCATGTAATATGGTCACCATGGTGTGTGCCACCATGGTGCATCCTCTGATCTTCACTCAGCTCCACAGCTTGGTATACAACTCATTCATCTTCGCACAAAAAGCATGGATTGCAGCATTAAGCTCTTATTTTCCCGCTTTCTGAAAACCACAACTAAAAACCATTATTAATGTGCTCAAAGGTCCATCAAAGGCTAGCTTGAGGGATAAAAATGGTATTTTTCAGTGCTCAACAATCAACCTGCTCGTAAGCAGTCTCTACTTATGGCCAAATGAAAAAAAAATAAAAAATAAAAAGGGAGCACTTCCTCTTACCCAAAGGCACTATGATCCTATCAAACTCTACGCAAACACCAAAAATTTGGCGGCATAATGGCTTGAATCCTTGGATAAAGGAAAAGAAAAGAAGGTAGAGGAGTAGAGGGGAGAGTCGGAGCTCTCGGGCCCTTGTGGCACAGCTATGGACCTTTGCGTAGGTGCATTCGGGGAGCCTCCGATGGCTTGAGGGGTTGGAAGATGGGTTCTAACCTCTAAGGCTTGATGGCTAAAGGATGGAGGAAGAAGTCTAGGGGATATTTCTCATCTAGGCTAATTGGTTTTTGATGGAAGATGGGGTCTAAAGGGAAATTTTTAATTCTAGGATTTGTATGGGTATTTGGTGCACCAAAGGGGAGGAGGGGATCTCTTAATCTCTTCCTCTCTCTTGGAAATTTCTCATGCCATTTGCAAGGGGGGGTACCTCTCTATTTATAGAAAAGGAGAGGGTTAGGAGGGTACTTAAGAGCTAATTAGGGTTAGCAATTAGGTAATCCTATATCTAAGGTTTTTTGGGTTTTTAAGATTGTGGGTATGTGTGAGAATGGGTTCAATGGTAGATGATAGGGTGAGGGTTCAAATGACTAGAGGGTTGCAAATAGGGTAAATGAGGGTGCATCAGTTCTAATGAAACCCACCTTAAACATTGGGATGGCCAACAAGTCAAACTCCAAAAGTGGAATTCGAGCAAAAACCAATAGTTACTGTAGCAAAGCCTAGCATGTATTTTATACACGCTAAGTATAGCTACAGTGCCAGAGAAGTTTAGAGCCCGCTGTGGAACCCAACTATGCTTAGCGTGTGTATTATCCATGCTAAGCCATTTCTGGGAAAAGATGGCCTAGTGTGTATAATATACATGCTAGACTATATTTATCCAGAAATGGCTTAACATGTGTATTCTACATGATAAGCATGCCCACCCCCTCAAGAGGCTCTCGAGAGGTTCAGAGCCAGTCGAGTGGTTTACTTAAAATGTGAATTTGAGGCTTGAAACTTTTGACTGCCAGTCGAGTGGTTTACTTAAAATGTGAGGTTCAAAGCCAGTCGGATCGAGATGATTCTTGGCTTGTTGGAAAGTTGAGAACTTTTACTTTTCAATGGTATACGATTTAGTCTTAGCAGAGGTCCCTATTAACCTTCGTACATCTCTCCGTAAATATTGCTCGGGAGGGTTAACCATGGGTCCAGAGAGGTTGGGGGTAATTCCTAAGGGTTTGAGAAGGCTCCTAAGGGTTTGGGAAGGTTCCTAGGGGTTTGAGAAGGTTCCTAGAGCTGTGGCAAGGTTTTTAGGGGTACGAGAGGCGCCATCGGAAGCTCGGAGTTGCGTTTCTCTCAAAGAATATTTCGATCGTGCCTTGGGCCAAATTTGGGTGTCTACAGATTCCCCTCTTTGATATCCGATTGTGCATCCGTGGGCTCTCGCGAGTATGTCCCGACGATGTGCTCATTTTAATAAAAAAAACTAGAGTCGCCATGCGGAGCTTTTGGTATCCCGAGAAACCTCAAATCAATATTAAATGCACCGAATTTGAATATGACTCTGATTTACCAATTCACGCCAAAGGCTCTTGGGTAGGGACTTTAGTTATCGATCGAGAAGGTGTTAGGCACCCGATCAACCCGCTCAAATGCGGTCTCTACTTATGGCCAAAATAAAAGAAAAATAAAAATGAAAAGAACACTTCCTCTTGCCCAAAGGCACGTTGATCCTATTTGTGCCCATCCACAATTACTGAGATTTCAGCGACGTAATGGCACAAACTCAAGGATAAAGGAAAAGTTAAGAAGGTAGAGGAGTAGAGGGGAGAGCCGAAGCTCTCGGGCCCTTATAGCACAACTGTTGACCTTCGCGTGGGTGCACTTGATGAGCTTCCGATAGCTTGAGTGGTTGAAGAGTGGGTTTTAACCGCTAAGGCTTGATAGCTAAGGGGTAGAGGAAGAAGGCTATGGGGTAGTTCTCTCCTAGACTCAAGGTTTTTGATGGAAGATGGGGTTTCTAAGGTGGTTTTCAATTCTAGAATTTGTATGGGTTTTGGTGCACCAAAGGGGAGAAAGGGATCTCTTAATCTTTTTCTCTCTCTTGGAAAATTTTTCAAGCCATTTGCAAGGGGAGTGCCTCTCTATTTATAGGAAAGGAGAGGGTTAGGAGGGTACTTAAGAGCTAATTGGATTAACAATTAGGTAATCCTAATATCTAAGGTTTCCTAGGATCCTAAGGGCTTAGATACATGGGAAAGGGTTTCAATGATAGATGATAGGATGGGGTTTCAAATGACTAAAGGGTTATAAATAGGGTAAATGAGGGTGCAACAGTCCTAATGAAACCCATCCTAAACATTGGGATGGTTAACAAGTCAAACCCCAAAAGTAAAATTCGGGCAAAATCTAAGATTTATTGTAGCTAAGCCTGGCATGTGTATTATCCACACCAGTCAAATGTACAGTTTCTAGGAATTCTAGAGCCCGCTGGGGGGCCCATCCATGCTTGGCGTGTATATTATACACGCCAAGCCATTTCTGGAAAAAAAATGGCCTGGCGTGTATAATATACACGTTAGGCAACATTTCTACCAAAATATACACGCTAGGAAAAATACATGCATTTCTGCCCAATTTTCAAATCATCGTAACTTTTGATATACAAATCCGATTGAGGCGATTCTTTACTCGTTGGAAAGCTGGGAAAGTTCTCATTCTAATGGTATATAATTCAGCTCTAGTAGAGGTCTATGTAAACTTTGGTACTCCTCTTTCCAACCACTATTCTAGAGGGTTCAGAAACTGGTCCGGGATGGGTTCTAAGGGGTTCAGAAAAGTTGGGGTTGATTCCTAAGGGTTTGGGATGATTCCTAAGGATTTTGGGAATACTATCAGAAGCTTAGGGGTGCGCCTTTCTCGAAGTACATTTTGATCGGGCCTTGAGCCAAATTAGGGTGTCTACAGATGCCCCTCTTTGGTATCTGATTAGTAATAATCGTATGCCAAAGAAAGAGACATCCGAAGAGGCCCAAGGCATGCTAGCGGGTCTGTTATACTCAAAGAGAACCTCAAACATCAAAAGTAAAAGAGAAAAATAACTAAATGGAGATTAATGTAAGTCCAATATTAGGGAAAATGTGTGTCACTCAAGAGTAGAGGAAGCCCAATATTTGGGAAAACGTCCGTTTCTCAAGGCTACCGGTCTCCATGAGCTTAGTGACATTACTGGGAAAAATCGTGATGGTGTAATTAAAGGTGCACGATGTTTGAGATTAACTTTGAACAAGACTTCCCCACGAGCGGGAGGGTGATCAACCCATACTTAAAGATTGGTGCAAAGCAATAACACGAAGATCCACAGTTTGTGTCCAATCCCATTAGGCATTGATTACCCCATTTGATCAGCCATGGGTGCCCCTACACGACGTAGGGTTCAAGATATTTGGGCGAACCCATCAATCCCGAAGTTAATTTAGCACAACTACCCGAGCGGAGAGAATATTGCTGTCGCAATGCTTTTTGGGAGTGTGTGTCATTTTTGATAGTGTGTCCTGGATCAATGTGACCTAGAGTACCCAACTTTAAATAATACCTGATAGATTCGGCCAAAATTGGGTGCCTACCGAAGGAGGCACTCAATCTTAGTCTCCATCAACGATGATCTTATTATCGAACAATTATGCACAAGCATGCACTCATTAGGGGTAGATAAAAACAAAGGGTAATGAAAGTCCCAATGTTGAGAACTAGAAAATACCATGTTTCACCCTTTAACTTGGGCCTTGATAGACCCTTGAGAGAACTAAATAAGTGCTTTAAGTGCTTGTATTACAGCTAAACAATAAAGACAGGCTTAACCATGAAAGCAGCCTAAAAGTGCCAAAAAGATGATAATCCATGTTGATCCAAAGGAAGAAAGAGAAGGGACAACCTCACGAGCTGTCAAAATACCAAAACTGAAGAAGAAAAAGGCCTGGTTCTAACCTGGAAAGTGTGGAGCTATTCGAACAGAAGAATGCATTACAGAGTGCTTTTCGAAAAGAATCTGAACATTTTGAAAAGAACCTGAACTTTGCGAAAAGAACTAAAAACTCCAGGTTTAGTTTTCGAAGAGCACCTGAACTCTTCGACAGGATTTCTGACCTATTCGAAAAGAAGAGAACTCCTTTGACGAACACTGAACTTGCGAAAAGAGCTTGATGGTTACCTTGCGAAAAGTTCCCCAAACTATGCGAAATGGTATTCTAGAGATTCCTAGCATCTGCAAGGGTAATTCAGTAATCTTTTACATGCGCCCCAATGCATTTAAAAACCCAGGGACATTCCAGAAGATTTTGAGCACGAACCAAAGGCATATTCCACCCCATGTGAGCACCCGAAGATGAAATCAATTGGCGGGAACTTCTAGAAGTTCTAACATATTTTCGAATTACATAATAGAATTGATGCCTCTGTCATCTCATTGGCTGAAACAAATCAAGCAATTCTGATTGGCCAAAACAGATCTGGATCCTCGTGCTCGACTACCATTGGCTGATACAGATCTAAGCACTGCTGATTGGTCGATACACATCTGAGCTAGACCTGGGGGAAACTATAAATAGATGAACCATTTGCCCAATTTGGGCATCCAGATTTTGAGTTTTATTTCTATTGCCTCATTTCCATTTCAGATAGCTTGTCTGAAATTTTTGTAATAGCCTAGCTTTTATTTGTAACTGAGAGCTGTGAGATGTCTCTGTACTTCACGTGAGAATTGTATTCAAGACTACAAATCTGAGAGCTGTTTAAGCTGTGCTCTATAATTGTAATGGTGAATTTGAAAAGGTTGCTGTGAACCGTACATTCTCAATTGGATTCGTGTTGAGGGTTCCCTGTGATCTCCTTATTGCACTAGACTCCTTTAGATTTACTGTTTTTCATGCAATTTCCCTTGATTCATTATCCCTGTGGGAATTAGTGTTTGTAACCTAATCTTTCACAGCATTTGTAGTGGTGTTTCTTGTTCTGAATTGAGGGTTCAGATTAAAGACTATTGGATGGTCTGTGGCCATTGAAGTGGACATACCATAGCCATAAGTTTAACTCTAATCCTTGAGTTAGATTACTTTCTCTTGCATCTGTGCTTGTAGCCAGATGAAGATTGGATCATCTCTCATTTGATCTACATTTATTCTCATTTTGTTTCAAGAATCAAATCGAAGTTAGATATTATTTCTCCATTCTTATTAATTTACATCAAAATCTCCCCAACTCAGATCTGGATCATTTAGTTTAATCTTTACTTTTACCATTTAGTTAATGTGACAAATTCAACCTCCCATCTTATGTGCTTTATAGATAGGATCAGAGGCCAGATCTGGTAGCTCAGATCTGGAGGTTTAACTTACATTTTAAAAAAATTCTCTGTGGACGATCTTTTACTTACATTTAAAACTTGCTACAATTGACCCTAAACTTGCAGGCTAATTTACTTCTATCTGTGCTGATATTTCTTTATTCTTTTTAGTTTTCCAAATTTAGTATAATTCATTATTTGCAAGTTTGTTTTCAAAACACAAATAAATCATGCACACTTAGAAATTCAACAAGTTTTTGGCGCCGTTGCCGGGGAATTTGTTTTAAAATAGGTAGACCTAAGTTTTCATTTTGTTTTTTTACATCAGTGCTAAACTATTCTATTGTTTATATCTGTGCAGTTATTCATATACATTTTGAAGCGTAGAATCTACTTTAAAAGGAATTCTAAAGGTTTGCTGTGCATAATCTGAATCTCTATTCTGTGTTGTAAGTTTTGTAGGAGGACTCTCAGCCCTGAGATTGTCCCTCTAAATTTAGAAGTTGAAAGGCTACTACGAACCAGACAATCATCACAGAATTCTGCTGAAATAGCTACTATGGGTGAAGAACCTCGACTTTTGAGGGATTACTTTGCACCGACTGCCTATAATTCTCCATTTTGCATTCAATTTCCTACTGTTGAAGGAAATTATGAAATCAAATCATCAACTATCCAAATGATTCCTTCCTTCTATGGGTTGAGTAAGGAAGATCCATACAAACATGTGGATGAATTCTTGTCTCTTTGCACCACATTCAACATAGCTGGACTTGGTTCAGAAGCAACCAAGCTTAGGCTCTTTCCTTTTTCATTAAAGGACAAAGCTAGAGCATGGTTGTCTATGTAAGAACCAAATAGTATCACTTCTTGGAATGATTTGCAGTGTCAATTTTTAGCCAAATATTTCCCTATGTCTAAAACAAGCCAGTTGAGACAATGTATTATTTCCTTCTCACAACATTCAACTGAAACTTTCCATGAAGCATGGGAAAGATTTAAAGAACTTTTAAGGCAATGTCCTCATCATCAAATCCCCCGATGGCAGCTTGTTCAAAGTTTCTATCAAGGAATTGATCAAAAGGGCAAGAATATGGTAGATGCTTCCTGTGGAGGCACTTACTTGCAAAAAACAGTTAAGGAGGTCTGAGATTTATTTGAAGTAATTGGTGAAAATTCAACTCAACAGGAATCATTGTCAAGAGATATTAAGAATCCTGCTAGGTTGAACACTCAGCAAACCACCAAAGGAAAGATTTATGAGGTGAATGAGTTAGAAAGGAAGATGGATAATTTAACCACAAAGTTTGATATATTGATGGACTCACTTAAAAATCCCATGGTTGCAAGAGTAGAGGAGGCATGTCTGATATGTCAGTCCCCTACTCATTCATATGATCAATATCCTGCTGCACCACAGTTCCCAGATCTAGTGGTGGAACAAGCTCATGCTGCCCAATCATTTGGACAAATGCAGTCAAATGAATATGCATGGAGAGGGCACCCCAATTTAAGGTGGAGCCAGGGCAATTATCAATCACAACAGCAGCAGCAATCAAAGAACCAAGTACCTTTCAAAACTGCTCAGCCTTATCAGCAGAATTTTTATACCAAGTCAACTTTTCAGCAGCCCATTCCACAACAACACATAGCAATCGCTCCGGTTCAAGCCCTTCCAAATCCCTTCTTTTGAAGATCAAGTTCTAAATTCACTCCGAATTTAGGGTCTTTAACTCAATCAGAACTTTCACACAGAGCATAAAGAAGATTGAAGAAACATTGGGTCAACTTTCAAATACTTTGGCCAAAAGAGAGGAAGGAAGGTTACCCAGCCAACCTTTGAACAATCCCAAAGGACAGTTCATGGTTGGAGAGGCTTCTGTTTCTCATGAAGAAGTAGAAACTATCACTACTTTGAGAAGTGGAAGAATTGTAAATAACAATGTGGGTACTGACAAGGAAGAAGAAAAAATTGAGGAAAATGATAGAGATATGCAACAGGAGCAACATGATGTTAGCATTGGGGGTGCTGATGTACCTCAGAAAAATCAAAAAAATGAAAAACAAAAAAATCAAAAAGATTCTGATAATGCTTCTAAAGCTGTAGATAAAGGACTAGTTCCTCATTTACCATTTCCTCAAGCCATGAAATCTATATCCTCTTTTGATAAAGGGAACACAAAAATAGATGATATGATGGAGACTTTCAAGCAGGTCAAGATAAATCTACCTCTGCTTGATGCAATCAAATAAATTCCAGCATATGCAAAATTTCTGAAAGATATTTGCACTCACAAAAGACAGTCTAGGATACAGTTATCCAAGAAGGTCTTTGCTGTGGAAAGAATTAATCAGGTGTTGTCCATTACCACACCTCCTAAACTTCAAGATCCTGGAATCGCCACAATCCCTTGCATTATTGGGGAACATACCATTGAAAAGGCTTTGTTAGATTTGGGTGCTAGTGTCAACCTGCTTCCATATTCTGTATATGAGAAACTAGGTTTGGGAGAATTAAAACCCACTCATGTGGTGTTACAACTAGCAGACAAATCTGAAAGAAATCCAGTTGAGATGATTGAGGATGTATTGGTAGGAGTAGATAAGTTTTTCTACCCTGCTGATTTTCTGGTATTGGACATGGAACCTACAAAAAGCAAAACTTCCATCCCTGTCATTTTGGGGAGACCATTCACAGCTCTGACCAATGCTTGCATTCAATGCAGGTCTGGTATTATGGAAGTCTCTTTTGGAAATATGAAGGTGAAATTAAATGTTTATAATGCAGTCACACAGCCTCAATTCAGTTCTGAGGAATGTTTTCTTGTTGATCTATTAGATGAACTGGTGGAAGAGACTCTACCACAGTTTTTACAGTGTGAAGATTTAACCACAGATTTTAAAGATGCTTGGGGAAAATCTAAGGAAGTAAATGCTGTGCAAGGAACTCATGATCAATCAGTAAGGTTCTCTTCATGGAAACCTGCTATTCTTCCCCTTCCACAAACAGCCAAGGTACCTTTGTTACCTTCTTTTCTCCCACGGATGTAGAGCTAAAGCGCGAAAATTTGAAAAATTTGAAATATGTGTTTTTAGGAGACCATAAAACATTGCCTGCGATTATTTCTTCCTCCCTCACTGAGGAGCAGGAGGAAGAGCTGTTGATTGTATTGAAACAACATAAGAAAGCAATTGGCTGGACTATTGCTGATTTGGGAGGAATCAGTCCAGCTGTTTGCATGCATAAAATTCATTTGGAAGAAGATGCAAAGCCTTCTAGGGAAATGCAAAGGAGGCTGAATCCTCATATGCAAGAAGTGGTCATGAAAGAGGTTGTTAAACTGTTGGATGCAGGGGTCATTTACCCCATTTCAGATTCAGCTTGGGTGGCACCTACACAGGTGGTACCTAAGAAATCTGGGATCACTGTTGTAACCTCAGATTCTGGTGTGCTTATGTCAACCAGACAAACAACTGGTTTGAGGGTCTGTATTGATTTTAAGAAAACTAAACACAATGACCAGAAAAGACCATTTCCCTCTTCCCTTCATTGATCAAATTTTAGATAAGCTAGCAAGAAAAGCTTATTACTGTTTTCTTGATGGTTACTCTGGTTACAACCAGATTTCTGTGTATCCACAAGATCAGGAAAAGACTACATTCACTTGCCCTTTTGGCACTTTTGCCTATAGGAGAATGCCTTTTGGTCTTTGTAATGCTCCTGCTACCTTTCAAAGATGCCTGTACTCCATTTTCTCTGATATGATTGACCAATTTATGGATGATTTTTCAATCTATGGAGACAGTTTTGCCCAGTGTTTACATCATCTCAAATTGGTGTTACAGAGATGTGAAGAAACCAATCTAGTTTTGAGCTGGGAGAAGAGCCATTTCATGGTCACCCAAGGCATTGTCCTTGGCCATGTTGTCTCCCAAAAGGGCATTGAGGTGGACAGAGCAAAAATTAATTTAATTGCACATTTTCCACCTCCCAAAACTGTTAAACAAATCAGAAGTTTTACGGGACATCTTTGGATTCTGAAGGTTCATTAAGGACTTCAGTAAAATATCCAAGCCTCTTTGTCATTTATTGTGCCAAGATGTCCCTTTTATTTTCAACAATGAATGCTTGAAGGCATTTGAATTCTTAAAAAACTGTTTGATTTCAGCTCCAATATTACAGTCTCCAGATTATTCACTGCCTTTTGAACTGATGTGTGATGCATCAGATTATGCTTTGGGAGCTATTCTTGGCGGAGAAAGGATAAGTTGCCTCATGTCATAACTTATGCCGTAGATCAATGATTGATGCACTCAATTACACAACAAGCGAGAAGGAGCTGCGGCAATTGTTTTTGCTTTAGAGAAATTCGGTCATATGTTTTAGGTTCACAAAATAGTGGTGTTCATCGACCACTTAGCCGAAATACCTTTACATCTAAGAAGGACACCAAACCAAGATTAATCAGGTGGATCCTCCTATTACAGGAGTTTGATTTACAGATCAAAGATAAAAAGGGTGTGGAGAATGTGGTGGCTGATCACCTGTCTAGAATTTTAACTACTGAGATTGATAGGCTGCCTATCAATGAATCTTTCCCTGATGAGCAACTTTTTGCTATCAGTATACACAGCCCTTGGTTTGCAAACTTAGTCATCTTTTTGGCTACTGGAAGAACTCCTCAACATTGGAATAAAATGGATAAAGATCTTTTCTTCTCAAAGGTTAAACATTTTATCTGGGAGGATCCTTATCTGTTCAAGATTTGTGCAGACCAAATAATAAGAAGATGTGTCCCTGAAGAAGACTTTCATAGCATACTTTCTATGTGTCATGAACAGGCCTGTGGAGGTCATTTTAGCGGAAACAAAACTGCTGCAAAGGTTTTGCAGTGTGGATTTTATTGGCCTACACTTTTCAAAGATGCATTGCAGCACTGTAAGTCTTGTCAGAACTGCCAAAGATTTTGTAGCATTTCCAAGAGAAACTCAATGCCTTTACAGCCCATTTTGGTAGTTGAATTGTTTGATGTTTGGGGGATAGACTTCATGGGTCCCTTTCCTCCTTCCAATGGGTGTAATTTAATCTTAGTAGCTGTGGATTATGTATCCAAATGGGTTGAAGCCACAACCACTAAAACCAATGATCACAGAGTGGTTCTAAAATATTTAAAGGATAACATTTTTTCCAGGTTTGGTTTTCCCAGAGCTATTATCAGTGATGGGGGAAGCCATTTTTGTAATAAACATTTTGAAGCTTTATTGAAAAAGTACTCTGTGACTCATTGAGTAGCTACTCCATATCATCCACAAACTAGTGGACAAGTGGAGATTTCCAATAGAGAAATCAAACATATACTGGAAAAGACTGTGAAGAAGGACAGAAAGGATTGGTCCTTTAAGCTGAATGATGCATTGTGGGCATATAGGATAGCCTATAAAACCCCAATTGGCATGTCCCCATTCAGATTGGTTTATGGAAAAGCATGTCATTTACCAGTGGAGTTAGAATATAAGGCCTTTTGGGCTATTAAAACCTTGAACATGGATCTTACTACTGCTGGTAATCACAGGAAACCGCAGCTTGAGGAGTTAGAAGAGCTGAGGATGGATGCATACACTAATGCAAGATCTTACAAAGAGAAAGTCAAAGCCTTCCATGATAAAAATTTGTTGAGAAAAGAGTTCATAGCTGACTCTAAGGTATGGCTATTTAACTCAAAACTTAAGTTTTTTCCTGAAAAGCTGAGATCCAGATGGGAAGGGCCATATACAGTCATTCATGCATCTCCTTCTGGGGCTGTTGAAATTTTAGACCCAAGTGATGGAAGAATCTTGAAAGTAAATGGTCAGAGGCTCAAACCATGCATTGAAAATACCCTGGAGCCTGCACTAACCATCTATCATCAAGATCCGTCACATATCTGAGGATAAACAACTGTATAATATGTATTTTATCAGTGCTTGTTTTATAATTTTTGCATAGTTGTTTGCTCTTTGTTTTTAGTCATTTTACTTTCAATTTGAGAAGTTTAAATATGTAAAAAAATTAACTCGCAAAGAAAAAAAATCCTTCTCGAAAAGTTTAATTAACTTTTCGAAAAGGAGTTGAACCTGTAACTAACTGCTCGAAAAGAGTAATTTGCTTTTCGAATAGTTAGTTCAGAATGATTTGCTTTTCGAAAAGTTAGTTCTGAAGCTATTTGCTGTTCGAATAGTTGTTTCTGAAGCCATATGCTTTTCGAATGGTACTGATGCCATTCTCACTTGTAAAAAAGGACTATTTTGAACTTTTTGAAAACTTCAACGATATTTGTGAAAATCATTTGAGCATATTTAAACCCTTTCGAAGTAAGGGTTTCATATTCGAAAGCCTTCTGAGAACGTCTTGTTTCACAGAAACCCTTTTTCTTTCTTTCCTTGCGTGATTTTAGAATTCAGCCACACTTTTCTTCACATTTGTTCGATCATTTAAGCTTGAAGAGAGGGATTTTAGCTTCTGGTTCTGGTGGATTTCAGGGAGCAAGCAACAAGTTCAACAAAATCCCTAGATTTCGGTATTTTTCTGTGCATTCCCTCTGTTTATCATTTGCAAAATTTGATTTGGTATCAGCATTTATTGTGGGAGTTTTTATACAAACCTTTAGAATGGGGAAAGCTGGAAAATCATTGGCTGAAATGTTCCAAAAATCTTCTGCTAAGAAAATAAGCAAACCGTCCAAAAAAGAAAAAACCAAAGCTTCAGCCAAGATAAAACTTTCGATGGATAAAGCAGATAGAATTGAGAAGGGGAAAAAGGTTAGATATGAGGAACCCACCCCAACAGCTGACACTAGCCCTGAGTCTGAGCTTCCTCCTTTGCCTATTCATTTGGTTCTGCCGAACCCATTTATTGAAGCTCAGAAGCTAATTCCAAAATTTATTGTTGATGAGACCTTTTTCTACAACAAACCTGAATGTCAGTTATCTTTGAAATACATTAGGGATGCCTCACTGAGGAACATCCTAACCCCTCTTCCAGAGAAAATTTATCCATGAATGGTGAAATTATGGTACTAAAACTTGGTAAAAGTGACAGAGAAGGATGCTGATGTCCCTACTCTTGTTATTTTCATTGATGATTGCGATTTAACTGTCACTTATGAAGACATTGGGAATGCTTTGGGGATACCTTTTCAATATGATCCTGCTGGTCCATTGGCCGCACCAGAAACTGCCTCTTTCAGAGAAATGGCTGCACATTTAACCCAAGGCATCGTTGGAACTGGACAATCCATAATGAGGAGAGACCTAGCACCTCAATTTTTACTGATGGATTCCATTTTGAGGGGATGTTTTTATGTCACTGGGCACAGCCAGGAAAGAAGGACACCAATTTTAGAGTCTCTCTTCTATTTTTCTAAGGGGCAATTTTCAATGCCCCTATGTTGATTTTTGAAGCCATGGCTGATATTAGTACCAAGCTGAAAAAGGAGCAAAAATTAGCTGGAATACCATTTGGTAGGCTGATCACAGCCCTACTAAGAGCCAAGTTTGATATTGATGAGCAAGAGCCATTTGAAGTTATATCTCCTCATGCATTTGGGAAAAAGGCTTAGACTACAAGTCAAGCAATGTTGAAAAGAATAAGGGAGGAAGTCGAACCTGCCTCTCAAATGCTATTGAACCCCATGCCATACCGAACCCGCCTCAGCCTACTATTGAACTCGCTTTGCACTCGAGATGACTAGCTCTTTAGGCACCTATTTCAACCAAGTTGTCCTTCCTATGGTGACCAGCTCTTCAGCTGCACCCATTCTTGAAGAAGTTGTCATCTTACCCACCTCACCTAGCCCAACTCCTATTCTTGCACCCTTTCAAGCAATCCCATCTCCCATAACCAACATAATCCCAGTTGCAGACTCCTCCTCTACACCAACCACTCCAGCCATACTTACACCACCAATCTCTCTCAACAATATCCAAGATTTAGCCCCTGACTTTGTTGATAAGCTCCTAGTACTCCTCTGCTCCAAAGCTTCCCAGGTTCACCTGCTAATTCAACTAATACACCTGAAGTAACTCATACCCAAACTGAACCTGAGATATTCACTACAGAGGCCTATTCATCACTGATAGGATCTATGTTAGAAAATATTGGGCTTGAATCTGTCCTTATACCTGACCCTCCCCATTTCACTTATTTGGCTACTTCACCCTTTACAACCATTTCACCCATTGCACCTCAACCATCCACTTCAGTTTTACCAGCCCCTACTATGCATACCACACCCACACCTGAATCAATTAGCCAAATATTTACCTTTCTCCAATCCATCCAAGCCCAACTCTGGATCAACACATGCATAATCACCAGTGACCAATGCCCTTCTCCAAACCTTAGCCTCCACATCCCACACAACTACCTTAGCCACTGTACCTGTTGTTGATGACCATGCTACCCAAACAGAACCTGAGGTAGTATTGGTTGATCCACCCACCCTCACCACTACTGCCCATGTTACCCAAACAGAACCTGAGGTAGTTCTTATTGAGTCCCCTTCACCTCTCCTCATTTTTTCTGATCAAGCCACTCAGACAGACCTTGAGGTCATTCTTTTGGACTCCTCTTCTCCCACTCCCACTGCTGGGATACCTTTAGTCCCCTACCACTCCATTCCCATCTCCAGATTTGCCACTCTTAAAAGGGCTATGGAAGAGAATCCATATATCTGTCGAGATGTCCTCAAGGGGTTAGCTGATTTGCAAGCTTACATTAGAACCCCTTATGAAAACCAGATTCGGAAATTGGAGTTATTCATGAAATTTGAGAGAGAGAAGATGAAGGACCTGCTGGGTCAAACTTTTCAGATGGTTAGGAGTGAGCAGCACAAGGTGACCATGTTGCAAGCACAGCTTGAACAGGAAAAATTGAGGACTACTAGACTTGAAAAGTATATTGGCCTCACCAAAAAGATCAAAACTGAAGAATACACCGAGCTGAAAAACACAATCCAAGAGAAGGCTAAATCAAGTTCAGACTCCAATATTGATTCTAGTTCTGACTCGATAAAGGACTCCAGAACCAACTTATGATACAAACTTTGACCCCAGTTATTAGAATCCATTGTACATATCTGTTTTATGAGTCTATAATATAAAATTTTGGTTTTGTGTTAATGCATTGTACATACATTGTGCATTTCTTTTCTTTCTTCTTGTCATTATGATTTCTGATTCTTGTTTCTTTTCTTTACTAATACACTTTGGACTAGTGCGGACCCTGCTCACCATAGGTTTGGGGGTGTGGCAGAAATGCCAATAATTGAGTTAACATTAATGCAGCTGATCATCAGTAGAATCTTTGAAAATAAAGTGATTTCACACCTGAAAAATGAGGAAGTTAAAACTTTTAAAAGTGATTTTTAGTGTAATTCCAATACCTTCATGAAGGGAATGTCAGAAAATTTTCAAAATAAAAATTGATGTTTTAGTAAACCTAAAAGGAGAGAAAACAGTGATGATAACCTCAGGAATTTGATAGAAAACTGCACCCAGTGAAACTTGGGCCTGAAATGTATTCTTTGGAGATATGAATTGGCAATTTTTTCTACTCTAGGGACTGTTTAAACCTGCTTACTATCACTAGAAGTTACACATATTCAAATTGAAATAACTTGACAGCAATCATGATATTAAAGACATGATGTAAGGCCTCCTTTTGGACAGTTTGAACTTCAAAAAGCCCCACCTATTGAAACTGCCTTTGATACACACCAGTTGAGCCTTATAAACCCAAGATTTCTTTGTAACCTCATCAACCAACCTAATCAACCTCATTGAGCCTAACCCTCACTCTGAAAATTCAGAAGGTAAAGGAAAGGAAGCTGAAGAAAGGAGAGTTGGGTAACAGATTGGTAAAAGAAGAAGAAAAATAATTGAAGGCAATGATGTATCAACAAAAGAAATGTTGCACTCCAGTCAATGTTACTTCGAAAAGAAAAAAAAGTCAGAAAAAGTCATTTCATTGGGAATTGGAAAAAGAAAGAGAAAAAGATGGCCACTTTGGCTCTGAATTCCATTCCACCTCGTTATTCTTGATAAAGTTCACTCATAAGCCACAGTACCACCCAAGTCAAAGTCCTTACTAATCAATGATGGATTGAGCTGTCACATGGAGATAAGGATTTGTATAATCTATGGTGAAAAGAGCAGTGAATTCAGAACTAAAAAGCAAAGCCTATGCTCCTGCTTACAATCCTATTTGAGGACTGTAATTGCTCTTGAGCTGTGTGAAATAGTGCAACCCTCATATTTGCATGGTGAGTGAAAACCCTGGTGAGAGTTGAGTTTGAAATCAAATTATTTGGGGTAACATCATAAATTGAATTTTCAAATAGAAGGCAAGCTTTTCATTAATTTTTCTTATAAAAACTTTTTGACACCAACTGAGTGAATGATAAAGGAATTACAGCTGAATTTTAGCTTTAAACTAATGTTTTCAGAGATCTTTTATGACTTGACTAATGCAGTGTGAATAACTCGTTGGATAAAAGTCATTTTAAAACAAGCTGCATTGATATTAACTGATTTATTGGAGAAGTTTGTGGGTACCTTCACTGAAAACCTTCAGGAGACTTCACTCCTCCACTGGGGATCACCTAGGGGTTTAAAAGGCTTGTTGCATATGCTAAATGCAACTGTGTTCCCTACAAAAGTGGCTTTTTATTCTATTTTTAATTCTGTCTTTGCTCAGGGACTAGCAAAGCTTAGGTTTGGGGGTGTGTTGAGAACTAGAAAATACCATGTTTCACCCTTTAACCTGGGCCTTGATAGACCCTTGAGAGAACTAAATAAGTATTTTAAGTGCTTGTATTACAGCTAAACAATAAAGACAGGCTTAACCATGAAAGCAGCCTAAAAGTGCCAAAAAGATGATAATCCATGTTGATGCAAAGGAAGAAAGAGAAGGGACAACCTCACGAGCTGTCAAAATACCAAAACTGAAGAAGAAAAAGGCCTGGTTGTAGCCTGGAAAGTGTGGAGCTATTCGAACAGGAGAATGCATTACAGAGTGCTTTTTGAAAAGAATCTGAACATTACGAAAAGAACCTGAACTTTGCGAAAAGAACTAAAAGCTCCAGGTTTAGTTTTCGAAGAGCACCTGAACTCTTCGACAGGATTTCTGACCTATTCGAAAAGAAGAGAACTCCTTGCGAACAGAGCCTGAACTTTGTAAAAAGAGCTTCAGAAGTCACAGTACCTTGCGAAAAGTTCCTTAAACTATGCGAAATGGTATTCTGGAGATTCCTAGCATCTGCAAGGGTAATTCAGTAATCTTTTGCATGCGCCCCAATGCATTTAAAAACCCAGGGACATTTTAGAAGATTCTGAGCATGAACCAAAGGCATAATCCACCCCATGTGAGCACCCGATGATGAAATCAATTGGCAGAAACTTCTAGAAGTTCTAACAGATTTTTGAATTACATAATAGAATTGATGCCTCTGTCATCTGATTAGCTGAAACAAATCAAGCAATTCTGATTGGCCAAAACAGATCTGGATCCTCGTGCTCGACTACCATTGGTTGATACAGATCTAAGCACTGCTGATTGGTCGATACACATCTGAGCTAGACCTGGGGGAAACTATAAATAGATGAACCATTTGCCCAATTTGGGCATCCAGATTTTGAGTTTCATTTCTATTGCCTCATTTCCATTTCAGATAGCTTGTCTGAAATTTCTGTAATAGCCTAGCTTTTATTTGTAACTGAGAGCTGTGAGATGTCTCTGTACTTCACATGAGAATTGTATTCAAGACTACAAATCCGAGAGTTGTTTAAGTTGTGCTCTGTAATTGTAATGGTGAATTTGAAAAGGTTGTTGTGAACCGTACGTTCTCAATTGGATTCATGTTGAGGGTCCCCTGTGATCTCCTTATTGCACTAGACTCCTTTAGATTTACTATTTTTCATGCAATTTCCCTTGATTCATTATCCCTGTGGGAATTAGTGTTTGTAACCTAATCTTTCATAGCATTTGTAGTGGTGTTTCTTGTTCTGAATTGAGGGTTCAGATTAAAGACAATTGGATGGTCTGTGGCCATTGAAGTGGACATACCATTGCCATAAGTTTAACTCTAATCCTTGAGTTAGATTACTTTCTCTTGCATCTGTGCTTGTAGCCAGATGAAGATTGGATCATCTCTCATTTGATCTACATTTATTCTCATTTTGTTTCAAGAATCAAATCAAAGTTAGATATTATTTCTCCATTCTTATTAATTTACATCAAAATCTCCCCAACTCTGATCTGGATCATTTAGTTTAATCTTTACTTTTACCATTTAGTTAATGTGATAAATTCAACCTCCCATCTTATGTGCTTTGTAGATAGGATCAGAGGCCAGATCTGGTAGCTCAGATCTGGAGGTTTATCTTACATTTTAAAAAAATTCTCTGTGGACGATCTTTTACTCACTTACATTTAAAACTTGCTACAATTGGCCCTGATCTTGCAGGCTAATTTACTTCTATCTGTGCTGATATTTCTTTATTCTTTTTAGTTTTCCAAATTCAGTATAATTCATTATTTGCAAGTCTGTTTTTGAAACACAAATAAATCATGCACACTTAGAAATTCAACAACACCCAACCCAGAACCCATTTAGGTATTATTTACGAGAACAAATGACCATCCACTGGATATGCAGATGCAAGGCGTACACTTTACAGGGATACCATACAAATGCAGGTTTTAAGCTTGCACCCTAAAATGAGCCCTTCGAAATGCATATTTGAACATAGTCGTTTGATAGGTAATTTCCTTTTTGACAAGTTAGTTTTAACCAACAATTGACCTTTTTCTCGGGAATCTGAAGCTTAAGACACTTAAGTTCACGTGAATAAAAGAATGGAGCACTTAGTGCAAGGGTTTAGCAGTGGAATCAACCTAATCAAAACATTGACCGTTTGATCGGGGTTGAGACTATTGCTCCTTTAAAGTAGGATCCAAAGATCCAGGGCAAACCTTAGACTCAGGACATTAATGTAGGACAACTGCGTTGTGATTAAAATATTGATGTTTTACTGCATTAGAGCATGCATGTGTGTAGCATGAAAACACAGATTTCTTCTTCTCCTTTTTTTTTTTTCTTTTTCAAATGATTGATTTTTTTATTTTTTTTGAATAAACTGACGTCTGTGGAGAGATGCTTCATTTGATATGTCCGTTGCTGAGAGGATGCCAGCTGAGAGGCTTTGGACCATTTTGATGTTCCTGTACATTTCTCAAGAAAATGTCAGTCCCATTTTTGTTTATAGAGGTAACACATGTGCATCCTAAATAATAGAAGAAGTAAACTTTTACCTAACTTTTTTATTTTTCAAGATTTATATATATATATATATATTTTTTGGATTTTTGTTTTTAGATTTTTTGTTCTTTTTCTTCATTTTGAGATGGAAGTACAATGCCGTAAATATATACATAGGCATAAAAAAGGAGTATATATATATTTTTTGGAATTTTTTTAGATTTTTCATTTTTATTATTTTTTCTTTCTTTTTCTTTTTATTTGATGCCTTAACAATGAGACGAAGTAACGAGTCCCATTTTGAGCATAGTCGAACCCCTTTATGTGGTCGGATTTGAGTGAGGTTCAGAATTTTTACCAAGGTCGGAATGTCCATTCCTTTGGGTCGAATAAACCTTTTATCCTTACCTCGGGTCATACGTTTAATAGTGCGGCTATGAAGATATACCTAATCAAGATCCGATTTGAGCAAACATGAGCGACCCAATTGAGGATCATATAGCTCGGGATTGTAATCAAGGGAGTAACTGAATGATTTTCTCTTTTTCTTTTTTCTTTTATAACATTTTTCTCACAGCACCCAAGAAGGGTTTTCACCGTGCCCGTTGTTGCCCTTTCTTTTACCCGTAGCGCCCTTTCAGGTTTTCACTACGTCCATGGGTATGCATTTTTACCCTAGGCACCTTTTCAAGTTTTCACCTGGTTCGCACAAGCTTGCTGTTTTTACCCATGGCGCCCTTTCAAGTTTTCACCACGTCCTTTTTACTTTGATCTTGTATTTTTTGTTTTTCTTTTCTTCTTTATTTTCTCAAAGGCCACAACATGGACGTCGACTCTGTGATAACCAGCTGGATGGAATTCTTTTGTCATCTCTTAGCTTGACTCATGCCCACTCAATGGATAATGTGACTGCTTGTAGACCTTTAAAGAGGGCTTTTTTCAGGGATGTATCTTGGCCATGAGATAGGTTAGGAACTTTGAAGGTATTCTTAGTTTAAGAAGGTTTCCTCGATAGGGTTCCAATTGCCATAATGTACTTCTTCCTTGGGGAATTTTGACTGTATATGCCCCACTTTTTCTTTTCTATTTTTTATTCTTTTTACTTATCCGCTTTTGGGATTTTGCTTTTCTGATTTTTTTTGCATTTTGATAGTAACTTTTTTTCTCTTTTTTTGTTCGGTATATACACTTTCTCTTTTTCTGGGGAGGGGATAATGAAAGAAAAGGCCATTGGCACAAGATGGGGTAGCAAAGGGTATAAGTGTTCAGGGATACTTTTTGGCTACTTGGCTTTGGAATGATGGCATCTTTTATCGGGTCCTTAAGCGGTCATGTATCCGTATTATCAATACATACCTTGCCACTAAGACTAGGAGAAGAATCGTCGAACATATCCAGTGTTGATTGGCTCAGGAAAATGATCTCCATCCATGGTGGCAAGGTGGAGCATGTATCCAGGCAGCACCTCTTGGATGACGTGAGGTCCTTCCCAATTGAGCTTAAATTTTCCTCTTGGATCAGCGTGCCGTCATCGCCCTTTAGTATGTTTACCCAACATTCTTCAACCAAAATGGCATGACTCGGTAACAAAAAGTTTATCATGGGGTGATGAGAGTTGTCTTCTCTCGGTCTGCTTCAGCCATCTTGATCTGATTGTATCCAGAAAATCTGTCCATGAACGACGACATCCCATGCCTAGCTGTGTTATCGACCAAGATGTCAATGTGTGGCAATGGGAAGTCATCCTTTGGGCTTGCCTTTTTCAGATTTCTAAAATCAATGCATATGTGAACCTTTCTATCTTTCTTCGGTACCGAGATGATGTTGGCTAACCATTGAGGGTACTTAGAGACTATGAGAAACCTTACGTCGTTCTATTTGATGACCTCATCCTCACTTTCAGCCTCCATTCTGGCCTGAGGAGTCTCAAGTTTCGCTTGACCGACTTAATATCTGGATATAGTGGCAGCTCATGCTCGACCAAATCGGTGTCCAAACCAGGCATATCCTCATTTGACCATTGCAAGACATCTCGGTATGATGAAAGGAAATCAATCGTGCTTTTTCTTTCCTAAGGAGATAGTGACGTTCTGACCTTGGTGATCCTAGGAACCTCCTTTGTACCCAGGTTGATGTCTTATGTTCTTCAACGATTGGAGTAGGGTCATACTCAAAATCAGCAAATTGGTCAAGGAGCTCATTGGTGAGCTCCTCAGTAGGGATCTCCTCGCCCAGACTCATGACTCCTACCTCTTCTTGTATTTTTACAGAAAAGGGTTGATTTCATGTGGGATGGGCTTTTCAATTAAGGCATCATTTTTCTTAATTTTATCAAGAATTTTAAAAGATAATTTTTTAAAATTATTTTGTATTTCTTTTATTTTTAAAATTTTTCTTTTTCTTAAGAGATAGGCCCTTGGCAAAGCGGGTCTTTATATACACATGGTATTGCTGGCCAAAGGCTAACCTCTCTTTTTACAGGTTATTTTTTTTTGGGAAGCTAGTGTTGTATTTGCAGCCGTTTGATGCTTCCAGGGTTAGGGGCACAGACGTCCAATTCCTTACCTGAGGTGCCACACCTTTTTCTGCTCTGATGGAGGAGGGTGATTAAGGTGGCCTTTAGGATTCAGCCTCCATCATGCTTATCATGGGCTCGCTCGGGACCCGGTCCTCAAATGTTAATATGGGTTTTGGATGGTTCAGGATAGGTGGCTGGATTGGTAAGAGTTCCTCCTCAAAAAGTGATAGGGATGCCAAGTCTATTTTCACATCAGGGGAATGATTTGGGGATTAGTTGGGTGGAAAGCGGCCACCGGCTTTTGTGGGGTCAACTGTGTTGCCCCATTATGATAATTTTTATAACCCCCACACTCATGAATGTATTATGGATGTGAGGTCTCGGACGGGGTTCGTCTTCCAGGTCTATCCCCCTAGCTTTTGTAGCAGCTATGGTTTTGGCCTTCTTCTTGGCTTCATGAACCTCTTCCTCAATGGGCTTGTAACATAACCCAAATCTGACATGTTGGCCGCCTTTCGCTCTAACGAGTCTCTCCTGCCTTACAAACGGGGACCCAAACCTTTTCTTTTCTGATAGCCCCACTTTTGGAGCATTGCTACTGCTGCAGTCATTCCACCTCTGACTTTTGTGGTGACCCCTCTGATAGGATCTGGCCCCAATGTTGACACATCATACTAGAAGCTGTGAAGATCTGTGTCTTCAGCTATATGGGATACATTCAGCACCTTGAGATTTTCGATGATGTGGGCCATTTTCTCTCTTTCTTCTCGCCCTTCTCCCATGATTGTTATGACCTTATGCTCTGATATGAATTTGAGCTGTTGGTGTAGAGTGGAGGGCACCTCCCCGATTCCATGTAGCCACGGGCGTCCTAGCAGCAGGTTGAAGGAGGACTTGATGTCTATGACTTGGAATGAGATTGAGAAGGTCATTGGCCCAATGGTGAGCTCAAGATCGACTTCTCCTATCACCTCCCTCCTGGTATTATCAAATCCTCTTGCACTCGTTATGGCTGGCCTGAATGTGGAGGGATCAACCCCTATTTTGGTTACAGTTCTAAGGGGGCATGAATTCAATGTCGAACCATTATCTATCAGTACCAAAGGGATTATTAAGTCTTTTAATTCCACCATGATGTTGAGGGGTTTGGAATGATTGTTTCCTTCACTTGGCAAGTCGTCATTTGAAAATGAGATGGCATTGAGGACTAAAACCTGCCCAATTATTTGTCCCACCTTATCATAGGTTACTTGGATGGACACATGTGTATCTTTTAGTGCTCCCATCAGATCCTAGAAATGGAGCGGAGATGTCATTAACAGGTCCCAGATTGTGATGTGGGCTGGCATTCTTTTTAGCTCAGTTTCTAGTATGTACTCTCTGCTCATTTTTTTGAAGGGGTTCACTGTAGCTGGTTCCTTCTTCGCTTATGGCCGGGCTGGTACCGATACTGCAAGGATTTTAGAGATTCTTCCTGATCGAATAACAAAATCAACTGCCCCTTCTCTGCCGCTGCCTGCATTGATGTCCGTCTGTTCATAACTGAGTAGGACTTTATGGGGATCATAGGTCGGCCCTGGGATCTGAAATGGGGCGGGTGAGGATATGTGAGATGCCTGTATTGATGGCATGACAGAATTGGGCCAAATCTAGTTGACTGGTGCTGAAGATGGATAAATTGGTGGGGGTACAGAAAAATTAGGCCCATTATAATGGAGTGGTACTAGAGGTGGATTGATTGGGGGTGGAGAAATTTTGGGCCAATTGTATTGGATTGGTGCTGGCGATGGATTGGGTGACACATAGTGATCGGCTATTGGTGTTGGGAATAGTTGATATATCTGGGGTGAGTAAAAATTGGGCTCCACAAGGTTGACAGGTGCGAGTGTTGGGAAACACATCCTCATATTCAGGGTTGCTGCTTGCGGTGTAGGGTTTGGGAAATAATCGGCTAAATTTAATGGCTCAATCACCCCTACAATCTCATTCTTATGACCTGTTGCCCGGGTGGCATGAAACTCCCTTTTTTAGTGATGGATTTTGAGGGATCGAATTCTTTCATCCCTTCCTCCATCATGTTAATGGTGGCCCTTGGGCCCATTCTTCCCTACGGGTGTGATGGTAACGGTGCCTGCATGATATTGGTGTGCAGGTTTGCTTGGGGGGGTGCTGGGGGTATGAGTTTCTCTGCCTCTATCAAATCCTCTATCGTGTATTTTAAAGGAAAGCACCGATCAGTTGGATGTCACGGCTCTTGATGGAAATTAGAATGTATGCTGGAATCATAATTCTTTGGAATTGGATTCGGCAAAGGTCACGGTTGAAGCTGAGTAACTAAACCCTTTTCAATTAGTAGAGGCAAAAGGAAATTTAGGGATTGCCCTAAGGGAGTGAATACTTGGTCATATCGGACCCTTCTCTTCTCATGGGTCATTTACCACCAGGGGACATTTTTCTGCCTTGGAGACTGATTTATTGGTGTTAATGTTGGTTGTGCTGCTACGAACTGAAATGGGACCATGTTGGTGTTAGGCTGTGTGTTCATTATATTTTGTACCTCTACCCTTGATCCTCTCTCAGTCCTCTGTTCGGTGAACCTTCGAACCCCATTGGCCCCACTAGACACATTCTTGCTCAAACATCCCTCTCTAATTGCGTCCTCACAACGGTTGGCATTTCTTACCAAATCAGCGAAGCTGCACTACTGTTGGTATACCAAAATGTCTGAGATGACTGGTAGAGTATTTTCTGAGATCATCTCGATTTGCTCATCATCGGGTATTCTGTTTCTCACTTGAGCTGTCAATGCCCTCCACCATCTGAGGTAATCACTGAAAGCTTCGTCAGGCTTTTACTTTAGTTAGGCTAGATCTGACTTGTGGGGCTCAATATCTATGTTGTAGACATACTGTTCTTGGAATAGGTGAGTCAGACATTTCCATGTTTTAATCATGGATGGTTCAAGGGAAGTGATCAATCTCAAAGTTGGGCCCATAAGACTCTTCTAGAACACTTTGATGAGGAGTCATTCGTCTCTGTCGTACTGGCACATATCTCCACAATATGATTCTAAATGGGCAATTGGATTACCCGTGCCCTTATATTTATCAAATGTGAGAACTTTAAATTTGGGTGGCAGTGGCACCTCAGCAAATAAACACAGATCTGAAAAATCTGTGGCTTGGATTTTGATCCCTCCCAGTTTTAACAACTTCTTTTGAATCTTGTCCATCTGCTCTTTCAACAGCTCTGATTCTCTGGACTGTATTGTTGGGGCTGGTCCCCTACTAGGCTGCCTCCATTCATTTTGGACAGCTTGGGGATTGGAAAGTGTGGGTGGTGGGAGATTAAAGTTGGCAAATGTCCCCGAATAGGCCCCACTATTTCTGGCCTAATCTTCCTCATATTGTTGATCAACATACGGTGGAGGAAGGGTGAGGTTAGCCTGCTGATTCTGAATGTGTTGGGCAGGTGCTTAATGAGGCCATTGGGGTTGGGGGAAACTTTGATGAGTGGCTTGTGGGGTGATGGGATGAGTGAATGGTAGATTTTGGATAGGTGCTTAAAGAGGCCATTGTACATTTTGGATATTATGGGGATTTAGTTAGGGAGTTAGTGGATGCGTAAATTAGGGATGGCTGATGGTATGGGATGAATTCCTATATTGAGTTAGGTGTTAAGAATGTGGATAAACAGGGCCCAGGCTGGGTTGAGGGATTGGATGAGAGGGGTGTATTATCTGAGGGGGAATGGGGGCCTATTGGGTATAGGTAAATGTCAAATATTAGGGGAGTGATGAAGGGTTTGTAAATGGGGCTCCCAAATTTGGGCCTTGGTGGACTTGGGAAGATGGGCCTTGATAGGCTTGGGTATAGGGCAATGAGCCTTGATGGGCTTGGGGTATTGAGCCTTGATGGGATTGGGGGATTGGGCCTTGATGGGCTTGGGGGATTGGGCCTTGATGGGCTTGGGGCATTGGCCTTGATGGGCTTGGGGAATTGGGCCTTGATGGGCTTGGGTATAGGGTGTGGGGCCTTGAGGCCCGCTCAAATGGCCCCATAGTTGATGGGAGCCTTGGATGGTATGGACAATGGAAGGTTGATTAAGATTTTGAGGGAATGGGGTGTGGAGATTTTGAAGGGTTTGTTGGGGATTGGATATTTGCGGTGGATGAGCATGGCTTTGGGAGGCCTTCCAAATGGTGTAGGCTTTCACCATGTCCTCCATCATGAACATGGGGTCGGGTATGGGGTTGGAAGTGGATGTCTCACCTAATGAGGGGGATGTATGGGACAAAATGGGTATGACCTGGGTAGAGGTAGGGAAATTATGCATGGTTGATGAGGGAAAGTTGGGCATTGTTTGGGTAGATTGGGAAAAATTGGGCATGACCCGGGTAGAGGTGGGGAAATTGTGCATGGTTTGTGAGGATGGGGGCAAATTGGGTATGTTGGATGTGGAAGAAAATATGGGCATAGTTTGGGTGGAAGGAAAATTGGGCATGAACCGAGTAGAGGTGTGGGAAAAATAGGGTATAGGTTGCGTGGATGTGGGGGAAAAATAGGGTGAATTTTGGGGGAATGTGGAGGATGGGGATGAAAATACGGGAGCACCGTAGGGTTTGTTGACATCGAAATGGGATGGGGTGGGGGAATCGGAAATGGGGATTTCTTCCATGTGGGAAGGAGTTGGGGAACGTGGCGGGGATGAATCAGGATCAGCATAAGCCGGATCGACCGCCCACGACATGGCTTGGTGGTGGGTTGGGTATGGATGCCTTGGGTGGGGCCCAAAAAAATTTCTCCTCCCCCTATTGGATGACAGAGGGTAAGGCGATGTCGTTGTGCCGGCACCACGAGCTCTCATTTTTGGATTTTGATTTTCTTTTCTTGATTTTTTATTTTTTGATAAAGCAAATGAACCTTCATAGGATGAGTTCCGGGGCCTTGGAATTCCTGTTTCAGGCGGCGTTCATACCGTAAATAACTCCCGCAGTGGGATCCCGATGTGCTTCAGAAGAGTCAAAAGAAAATCGTTTGATCTATGTGAAGGCACGGGAATCCATGCAAACAACCCAATCCTTCAGTGCAATTTAATAAGAAGATAACCTCTTTTGACCAGTGAGGGCGTGTTGGGTGTCGAAGAGTGCAGGACCTATCAGAGGTGCTAAACCACTAAGTGGGGGACTCAGGAAGGTGATAATAGGCCTCAGATTCGAGTTGCCTAGCCCAAAACAGGCTTGGCGTGTGTATTATATGTGCCAGGCCAAAATCTGGAGATTTTGGCTTGGCATGTGTATTATACACGCCAAAGCAGTTCTGGGTAACAATGGCTTGGCGTGTATTTTACACACGCCAAGCAACAATGGGATTTGACAGTAAACAACAAGCCCAAAATTAGTCTCTTTTTCTAGTTTTCTGGAAGCGATGCTTTCGAGGATTGATTTCTTTGTTGTAGCGGGTCCCTCTTCACCAAACATAGGGATATAAGGTTGATTCAGGACAACTAACACACTCCCCCAGGGTTTTAAGCTTCGTAACTAGATCGGTCACCCACCCTATATACCTCCGGCGCAAGCGCCTTCTCAAATATTGGCTGGAGTGATACTTTTCCGGATCGTCATCACTAAGGGCTGCCACCGTACTAAGAACCAGGTCTTTGTATCGCTGCGTAAATTCCCATCCCTTTAAAATCTACCCCTGCAAAAAATGATTTAAGTCCCTTAATTCATTTTTAAGGTTCAATTTTAAATTCAATTTTAAAAGGGAGTTTACTTATCGTTCAAAAATGGGTTGTGATGATCCCGTGCCGCCTCTACGGGTCGACGTCCACTGATAGGATATGATTGTGAAAAGTAAAGCTCAAATAGGCCCGCCAAATGTCTAAGGCGTGTAAATGTGCAAGTAGGCCCGCCAATCGGCTAAGGCATGTAAATGACAAAAATTAGATGCTCACGTAGGCCCGCCAATCGGCTAAGGCGTGTAAATGACAAAAAAAAGAAAATGCTCAAGTAAGCCTGCCAAATGGCTAAGGCATGAAAATGACTGAATCATAGGGGTGAGTATAAAAATGACAGAAAAGTAGGGGTAAGTATAAAACAAGCGGAATCGTAGGGGTAACTATGCAAAAAGGAAAGAAAAAAGTTAGTGAAAATGAAGAAAAACACAAGCAAAGGGGCCAACTTCAAGTTGAAGCTCTAAAGGACTTCCCCAGCAGAGTCGCCATCTGTGCAACCGTGGGCTCTCGCGAGTCTGTCATGACGATGCACTCGTTTTAATAAAAAAAACTAGAGTCGGCGGGCACCTCTTCACACGTCCCTTCCATGGGAGTGGCTCTTTAGCAATCAGTGGGCCGGAGTCGGCGTCGGCTTTGAGGGAGAGGTTAGCTACGTTGGAGCAGGGCCATCTCACCGCGAGCGTGCGGGGGGCTTTAGACGCTCTCCATAGGGAGATGGAGCAGATGGGATGTGCTCCTCGTCCAGATGAGGAGATGTTGCACTCCTTACCCTCCTCAATTGCTCAGGCTAGGGCAGCGGAGGATGAGTTGGGGGCTCGGCTAGCGGAGACTCGACGGCTCCTGGTGAGTTAATTTATGTTTTTTTTTTTATATTATGTGGATTTGGCCTTCTGGTTATTCTAACATGGCTGTGGTGTCTAATTTTATTTTATTTTGGACAGTCTGCGAGGGAGGATGAGGTTGCTTGTCAGATAGCGATGATTGAGTTGATACGCGGTCAGTAGCAGGCCGGCCGAGAGGTGGAGGCCAGCTTACGATCTGAGATTGACCGATTGGTAGGTGTCTTTACAAACATAGTTTTATTAATTATTAGTATTGTGGGCTTGCCAAGTGATGTGTTTATTGTTATTCGTAGAGAGCCGAGCTTACTGCTGGAGGTTCCGTTCCAACATTTGATCCATCTTGAGTTGCTTCCTCCAGTTAGGAAGATCCAGCGATGGCTCAGCTTCAGGCCAAGCTAGATCATTGCATAAGTTCCATTCAATCTTTCATCTTGTTTGTGTCATTGCATTAGTTTGTTGGGTGTCATTGTTTCGCTTCCTTGGTAGCTTACTACTATCATGCGGTGTTTCAGCGTCCGATTACCAAGGATCTTCAAGTGAGGGAGGCGACTGCAACCTCTCTACGCCCGGAGAGTCAGGTATAGTTTTTTTTTGGTGTGGCATAATTCTATTTCAGTTATTTCATCTTTATTTTGTTCTAACATGTCTTGTGTTGGTCTGTTTGGTTCTTCGTGCAAGCTGTTTCAGACTCTGCTCCCGAGGCTCCCCCTCAAGAGTCTATTCCTATCCTTACTCAGGTATGTTTTAGTTATTGTGGTCATAGTTTATTTGTCATTATAATATTTTTCTGATGTATTAGTTTGTTCTTATTACAGCCGCCTACGTTCGTTGTTCCTTCCGTGCCTCCTACAAATCCAGTGATTGCTGAGACAGTTGGGTGACTTCTGGAGGAGAGGTTGGATCTAATATGATTGTTTCCTTTTAAAAGTTTCTTGTTTGGTTCATGTATATATATTAGTTTTCTTTTGACTTGGCTTGGTTATGCAAGTCCGTCAGCTTGAGGAGGCGCAACTAGCGGCGGCGCAAGCGCGCACCACTCCCTAGACGAGATGAGTCCTTGAGGAGATGCAGAGTTGGGAGGACTTGTTTGTCGAGATGATGGTCACACAGAGGACTCAAACCGAGGTGTTAGAGATGGCACATCAGACGACGTGGGCAGTGATGCAGGCGATCCTAGATTGGTTGCAGTATCGTCTGGCGAGGAGTGAGTGAGGGGTGCGTAGGTTGGTTAGTCAGCTTAATGGCTCGGAGTCGAGGGCTACGGGTTCCTTGGCTGGGCAGTCTTGGCACACATCACATAATCGTGTCAGGGATGATGCTCGTAGGGATTCAGCCGTTCGTGATATTCTTGTGGGGTATCCTCTTCATTCTCGATCGAGGCAGTCTGTTAGACAGACGAGTGAGGGGGGCTCTGTAGCAGGGCCTCATCGTTTAGAGGTCCCAAGGACTCTGGGTGCCAGGATTATATTTTTAGAGGACTAGTCTACGGACCTTCGAGCTGATGATACTGGGGACAGTAGCACTGGGCCATCCCAGCGGCAGCATAGGGAGTAGGTGTGTGTGTGTGTGTGTGTGTGTGTTTGTATCTATAACATGTGTGTGTTGTATATATAAGGGGGATGCACTCGGTGATAAGTGTAAAAAGAAAAGAAAAGATTTTGACATATATATAAAGATTTTTGGTTTAGATGTACCTGATTGTCTCCTTTTCTTTTACTTACCTCTTGCGACTTTTGCTTCGTTTTTTACTTTAGCACCATCGACCATCAATGGGACTTGGATGTTTCCTGAGCTGGCCCGTTGACAGTTATAGGTTGCCTCTTATCTGCACATGTGAGAGAAATGCTGTCAGTAGTTTTTGTTCTCCCCCTTGCTAGTTGTCAAGCGGGATAAGTTTCTCAGACCCGAGTTTGGTAGCAAAAGATGGATATGTGCTATTCTTTTTCTTTCTTCTTTTTTTCTTTTCACTTTTTGAAATGACAAGAATGCAACAAGGAAAGTAAATAGCTAAGATAGAAATAATAACAAAATAATAAAAAATACCCCAGTGTAGGAGCGTAGTAGGATTGACAGTATGGTATCTTCGGCAGCACTCTCTGGATGGTAACTTTGTCATTCCTCGTCTTTTTTATGGACAAGTCGGCGCTTCTGATATGATTCTTCTTCTAATCTAAAAGAAAATGCCCCACCGTCAAGATGCAATGGAGCTTTTCTGGGTTTCGAGATGAGCACTTTAGGTTTATAAGCAGTCATGAGTACTTGATGAGTTAGTTTTGAAGAAAAGATGATCAGTACTGTCATGGAACCGGGGAGGTCTCTTTGGTTAGGTTAGTTGTATACGGGCTTTATCTTAGGGTGGTGGTCATCCTATCCCGTGGTTATTAAGGGAAAGTATGGTACGTATTGTAGGTGATTGCATCAGTTATCATTCATCGATTTTCAGTTTCATTTTTAGGAGTATCCTGTAAGGCTTCTGATTTATCGTCTGAAATAAAATAGAAGAGGGGGGTAAGGCTCAGTGATGTGGGGAATAGTTTGTATCTAAGGATTTCCAAAAGGGGTGAGTAACAATCTTTTTCTCAAAAGGGATACGGGATGCCATGATAGAACTCTTCGTCATGTTTCGGCACCATGAAAATCTCATATTCTATGGTTAGCAGGAGTTTATTTTCCTCCCGCCACCTTACGACGACATCTAGTAGTATGGGGACCTCAGGGATGTTCTCACAGTCTGCTTATGCTTCCCTGAGCTCATTGAATTGTTCATTTGTCATAATGCTCTCACTCAATTCTTGACATATAAATGCATATTTTTTTGAAAGCATCTTGCTAGCGCAAGAATAATGAGTTTTGATTGAACCTAACATCTTCATATTTTTTTTGCTCTAACGTCTCCTCCAATGGCGAGGGAAGGGAAATGAGGATTAGGTGTTACATATGCTTTTGAAAGAGGTTAGATAGGTCACTAGTCCTTTGATCAAATTGCCCAAGTGAGAAAAGGTGGGTGATAAATCAAAGATCTTAAGGATATTCTGAGAATTGAAGGCGTACGACCAATGAATGGGTCGTGACGACTACAGGGGTGATAAGTGTAAGTATTTAACCACGGGATGTGCCGATCACAGGGCTAAGGATAATATTTTCTAAGGTACATGGCATTCCAAGGGCTAGGGAGTTCTTCCCCATCTTGGTTCGCCAGTTTGTAGGCATTTTCAGGGTATGCAGCTGTTATGTCATATGGACCTTCCCAATTCGACTTCAATTTTCCTTTCGGATGGGCGTGCTTTGAAGGCATGATTTTCTTCAAGACTAATTCCCCAATATTAAAGGTTCGTTCAAGGACTTTCTTATTGTAAGCTCTAACCACTCTCCTCTGATATACCTGAGCGTGATCAGCTGCCCTTAGGCATGTTTCATCGAGCTGCTCTAGCTGCGTGAGTAGGAAAATTCTCCTATAGTCTAAGGATAGCTTATCATCGAGTTAGATGCGTAAAGATGGTACTTGTATCTCATATGGTAGGACTGCCTCCATCTCGTAGGTAAGGAGGTAGGGAGTTTGGCCAGTGGCAGTACGAATAGACGTCCTATAAGCCCAGAGTGCTTCTGGTAGTCGTTTAAGCCAGTCGGCCCCACAACTTATTTCTACTGTGCATTTCAGGATTTGAATTAGCATTTTGTTCGTAGCTTCTGCCTGTCCATTGCCTTGAGGGTAGAACGGTGATGAGTGGCATAGATTGATGTCGTGCTTCTTGCATAACTTCTTCGCCTTCTCCACGATAAACTGTGGTCCGTTGTCAGTAATGAACATCCTGGGTACTCTAAACCAGGTGATAATATTCTGAATGATAAATCTCACGAGTGTCAAAGCGGTGATTCTGATGTAGGATTCAGACTCTGCCTATTTGGTGTAGTATTCGGTCGCTGTAAGTATGAATGCGTGCTTGTGAGTGTTCCCAATTGTATCCGTGAAAGGTTCAATGATATCGAAGGCCCACATCGAAAATGGCCATGGCGAGGTCATAGTGTTCAATGCAACTGATGGAGCTTTGATGAGTGCGGCATGTTCTTAACATTGCTTGCATGATTGGACGTAGAGGTAGCAATCTTTGATCATTGTCGACCAGAAGTAGCCTTGTGGTGTAACTTAATCAGTGAGCCTCTGTCTACCAGAGTGGGCGCCGTAAGCACTGGTGTGTGCTTCTCGAATGATGTATTATCCTTCGGCGGTCGTGACACATCGTCATAGTACTCCTTTAGTGAAGGCCTCTTTGTATAATATTTTACCGAGTATGCAGAATCGGGCGCATTGGTTCCTTATAGTCTTTCGTTCGATCTTCGTGGTGTATGGAGGGACGTGTTGATATTTCAAGAAGTTTCAGATGTTGAAATACCATGGTTGTCTATCATCGGTCGGTAATTTTTCAAATCTGAACATAGCGACTTCAATTTCTACCTTGATGTGTTTTTTGGGGTGATTGCTTCTTTTGGTCCTGTACTTTTGGGGAGGATGAGTAATTCTCTTTTGACGGTCCATACTACCTCGTGGGCGGGTACTGTAAGCTTTTCAATGAAGAAGTTTTTGGTACTTTGCCCGATGGGTATTTAGATGATCGAGGCTAGCGTGGCTAAGGAATCTGTGAGCTCGTTTTCTAATCTAGGGATGTGCGTGAAAGAGATTCTTTCAAATTTCTTTACTAAATATTGAGCCATTTCTAGGTATGCCATCAGTCTCTTTTTCTTAGTTTTCCATTCTCCTATGATTTGTGAAATTACTAGTTTAGAATCACCGATGGTTTTTAACTGTGTAACACCTAATTGTAGTGCTGCTCATAGTCCAGCTATAAAGGCTTCGTATTCTACGACATTATTAGTGACACAAAAATTTAGTTGAAAAGCTTTAGGTATGACAACTCCTTCTGGGCTTAGGAGGACTATCCCGATGCCTTTTCCTTTGTGATTTAGAGCGTCGTCAAAATAAAGGATTCATGAGGTCTTGTCGGGCTCTTCGTTATGAATCGTGAGTAGGTCCTCATCGGGGAAATCCTCATGCACAGGCTCATCACTCGACAGTGGGAGATCTGTGAGGTAATCGGTGATTGCTTGCCCTTTGATCGACTTCTGCGTCACATAAATGATATCAAATTCTTGCAATGGCATATGCCAGCGAGCGATCTTTTTGGATGTTGCGAACTTTTCAAATACGTAATTCAGAAGATCCATTCGAGCTAGTACTAGTATTTTATGTGCTCCGAAGTAGTGTCATAATTTGGTAGAGGCCCACACCAATGTGAGGCAAGTCTTCTCCATTGAAGTATTTCCATTCGTATTCAACCATCGTCCTATTGAGGTAGTAGATAGCCTTCTCTCTTGCCGTCTTCTTCATATTGTCCAAGGATTACTCCCATTGCTTTCTAGTTCGCTGAGAGGTATAGAATTAGGGGTCTTCTGAGGACAAGTGGCGATAGTATTGGCAGGTTAAGAAGGTACTTCTTGATGTTTTCGAAGGCTTGCTAACACTGGTCATCCCATTTGTATTTAGTTCCTCCTTTAAGTAGTCTGTAGAAAGGATTGCATCTGTCCGAATGCTGGGAGATGAATCTTCTGATGAACTGTAATCTTCCTATCAGGCCTCGTAACTCTTTAATATTACTAGGAGGCGGCATCTCGAGGATGGCTCTGACTTTTGCAGGGTCAACTTCGATCCCTCACTTGCTAACTATGAAATCAAGTAATTTTTCGGAGGTGACCCCGAAGTCACATTTCTTTGGGTTCATTTTTAGCTGATATTTCTTAGCTCTTTGTAACACTAGTCGGAGCACTTTAACATGTCCTTCTCGCGTTTGGGACTTCACTAATATATCATTGACATAGACTTCTACACACTTATGCATCATGTTGTGAAAGATAGCCATCATGGTGCGTTGATACGTGGCTCTTGCGTTCTTGAGCCCAAAAGGCATAACGACGTAATAGTAAGTTCCCCATGGTGTGGTGAAGGAAGTCTTCTCTTAGTCAGACTCTGCTAATTTGATCTAATTATATCCAGAGAAACCGTCCATGAAGGATAACATCTCATGTCAAGCGATGTTGTCAACTAGAGTGTCAATGTGTGGAAGTGGGAAGTCATTTTTTGGGCATGTCTGGTTGAGGTTTCAAAAGTCAATGCAAACTCGTACTCTACCATCTTTCTTAGTGACAGGTACTATGTTGGTGACCCACTTAGGGTAAATAATGGCCCGGATAAATTTGGCTTTGTGTAACTTGTCGACTTCCTCTTTAACTTGGAGGGCGGTTTGTGGTTGCACCCTATGAAGTTTCTGCTTAACAGGCTTTACATCGGTTTCTAGGATGAGATGATGTTCTGCTAAGCTTGGGTCTAAACCGGGCATGTCCTTGTAGGACCACGCGAAGGAATCGAGGTGTTCTTATAGGACTAGTGCAATTTGTTGGCTTTCCCTGGAGTTAAGCATTGCGCTAATCAATAGCTTCTTGGGTTTCTCTTCATTGCCAAAGTTAAGTTCTTCTGTGGCTTCTGCGACAGCTTGGGTTTGCTCATCGAAATGCTTGATAACTCATTGGAAGTCCAGTGCCTCCTTGGAAACTGGTGCTCTTTCTTCATCCTTGGTAAGTGTGCGACCATGGATCCTTTAGAACTCGTTGCGGCGATGCGCTCGCCTACGATAAAATGTAGAGTCGCCACCCGGAGCTTTTGGTGACCCGGGAAACCTTCAAATCGATATTTTGAGCACCGAAGTGCTAAATATGACTCTGATTTACCGGTCTTTGACAAAAGCTCTAGGGTAGGGGCTTCGGTTATCGATCGGGAACGGTTTAGGCACCCGATCAACCCGCACGTAGCGGTCTCTATCTATGGCCAAGAATAAAAATAAAAAGGGCGGAGTTTCCCCTTGCCCGAAGGCAATACGGTCCTATCAAGCTTTGAGCCAAACCGAAATTTCGGCGGCGTAACGGCTTGAATCCTTGGATGGAGGAGACACCAAGAAGGTAGAGGAAGAGAAGGGTGAGCCGGAGCTCACGGGCCCTTGTTGCACCGTGGAAGATCTTCGCTTTGGCGTGCTTCCGATGGCTTAAATGGTGTGAAAATGGGTTCTAATGCTAGGATTCAATAAAGTAAGGGGTGTAGAGTGAAGCTAGAGGCTAGACTTTAGCAAAAGGGAGTGATCTAATGGTGGAAATGGGTTGAAATAGGTGAAGTATGCATGCTGGAATTCTGGAAAATATTGGCATTTTCTCTCACTAGGGTTCTCTCTTAAGCACTTCTCTAATCCTTCAACAAAACTTCAACCCCTAAGGAAGAGGGGGGGGGGGCTTACTTAAGAGCTAATTGGTTTAGCAATTAGGTAATCCCCCATCTAAGGTTTTTTGGGTTTTCAAGGTCCTAGGGTTTTGGGAAACTGGTTTCAATGGCGGATGATGGGGTGAGACCATGGGTGACTTAAGGGTTGCCAATAAGCTCAAAGGGGGTGCAACCAATCTCAAGACACCCACCTCAACCCAGGGGATGGTCAAAGGGTCAAACTAGATGGAGGAAATTCGAGCCATCGATGACCTTTGGCTAAGTCTTGGGCGTATATTATATACGCCCATTTAAAACGATAATTTTCACCAAAATTAGGGGAGTTTTGAGAAGATGAAACCCGTGGTGGGTCCCACCTATCTTTGGGCGTATATATATATATCTGCGGACCAAATTTTCCCCAAAATAGGCGGTATATAATATATAGACTAATCTGACTAAATTAATTGGCGTATGTAATATCTACGCCTGTGTAAAATTCATGATTTTATGTGAGACTTAAAACGGCCATAACTTTTGAACCGTAGCTCCAAATTGGGTGATCTTTGGCTTGTTGGAAAGCTGGAGAAGTCCTCTTTCCAATGGTATATGGCTCATCCATGGTACTAGTCTGTGTGAAATTCTGTAGCTCTCCTCCCATCAACCGCCAGAAGGGTTTAAGTTAGGTCTGGGAAGGGATTCTAGGGTGTAGGGGTGACTTCTAAGGATTGGGGGAATGGCTCTAAAGGTCTTAGGGTGATTCCTACTGGTCTAGGTAGGTTCCTAAGGGTTCAGGGGGGTGCCATCGGAAGCACAGGGGTACATCTCTCCCGAAGTACAGATTGATCGGGCCTTGGGCCGAATTTGGGTGTCTACAGATGCCCCTCTTTGGTATTCGATCACTAATGATCGGATGCCAAAGACAAGAGACATCCGAAGAGGTCCAAGGCACGTTTGATGGGTCCGCCTGGTTCAACTCAATTCTCAAACATTCATGGTGATGGTGAGTGTACGTAAGCCCTCTCATTTCGGGATATCGTCCGTACCTCAAAGCTAACAGTCCCCAAGCGCATTGCGACATTACTGGGCATAACTGCGATGATCACAAAAAGTGTAAGCCCGCTAGCCGGGATATCATCCACTTCCTGAGGGAAATTATAGATTCGCTATGTTGAGTCTTAATCTGAACCAGATAGCTCCATGAAACGGGATGATCGATCTATGCTTTGGAATTGATGAGAAGCATACAAAGCGAAGGCCTTCGAACTGTGTCCAATCCTATGGAATATCGACAGCTCCATTGGATTGGGCACGGGTGCCCTTACCTAGGTAAGGCTCGGAGTTTCTGGGCGAACCCATCAATCTCGGGGTTGCTTTAGCATGATTTACCCGAGTGGAGCAAATATTGATGTCGCAACACTTCTTGGGAATGCATGCCCATTTTCTGAGTAATTTTTTTGTGTCATTTTTTGAGTTTTCTTTTGTTTCGAGGCCTCTAAGCAGAGCTCGACGACCTCTGACAACTTTATTTTTGCACAACTCTTTAAGTGGATCAAATGTCAATTGATACGCTTTAAGAATGCGTGCGCTCTGCCAGGGATAGGTGCAGCTAGGGGATGTGCTCGTTCCAGTGGTGAGGTGCCCCTGATTCACACGGATCGGAGTGCTTTAACTCGAGACAAGCTAAAGATCGAGCTAGAACCAAACATCCCTCGAAAGAGATGGGAAATTTCTAGCCTCCGTCCCTAATGAAATCACATCTTACTAACTATGCACAAATAGACACCCATCAAGGGCGGTAAGCAGCAAATAGGCACGAACAGAAGCCTCGACCCTAAGGTACAATTTACGAGGACAACGACCATCCTGCGGATACCCAGACGCAAGTGCGTACATTCAACAGGGACACTGTGCCTATACAGGTTTTAAACCTATGTAAAAGGAAATAAAAAGGGAAAAGAGCCCTTTGGTCTGTATGTTTGCACATAGTTTGGTTGGTTGTAATTTCATTTTTGGTGGGTCAGTTTCGACTGACAATAGACTCTTCGAATGGTCTGAAGTTGGGGGCACTCTTGGTCAATATCAATCTGAAGGCGGATGACAAGAGTGAATGCGTGGAAGGTGGGGTCAACCCACTCAGGGTTTTCACTAAGCAGCAACAAGTTGTCATTTCTTCTCCTTTTCTTCCCTTTTTTTTTCTTTTTTTTGTTTTGATTGAGACTCCGGGCATGCTCAAGCTGCCTTTATTTTTGCACGTATCCTTGGGCGAATCAACTTGCCATGTCGATATACCTTAGGGACGTGTGCATTCCAGTGATGGGTTCTTGGTTTGCTGGGATCAGCCTGATCACTGGGAGATCTGGGGCTAAGTGTATGCTCCCGGCGATGAATGAAATTCATTTGCCTGCCGGATCAAGTACAAAGTGTCCCTCCATGAAATGGGGTTCGAGAACTTTCGGGTGAACAGATCATTCCGAATTGATTTAACACGGCTCTCAGGGTGGGGCAAATAGACGTTGCGTCGCTCTTTTGAGAACCAGCGTTGTATTTTTATTTTTATTTTTTTTGTTTATTATTTTTTTGATTCTCTCTTTTTTTTTTATTTTGTGGGCGCATTAGGTGGGCGCCTACGGGTCTGGATTCGTTTGTTGTAACACGGTCCCTTTAGGCTGATCGAAGGATACTCGAAGGGTCATTTGGGGATGCGTGCACCATGGACAATGACACGTGGGCCTCGAAGGGGGTCCGGATCGAGGTCCATAGCATGCCAGGGGGCCGTTAGGCCTAAAAATTGAAAAAAAGGAGGTCAAGCAGTTTAAAAATTGCCATTTTTGGTCGGGCGTATATAATATATACACCTGACCAAAATCTGGCGAAAAATGGTCGGGCATATATATTATATCCTGTTTAAAATCTGCGATTAACCCGGAGTTTGAGCACAAAAGGGGCCCCCCTTTTCAAATTCTCTCTTCCTCCCTCCTTTCTTCTTGAGTCCGGGACACCCCCTTAGGGTTTTTTGGCTTGAATTCCATTACCGACGGTCGCGGGTGTGGATCGAAAGGCGCTTATCCTCCGCCGCTCTCCGTTTTTCTCCCCCATTGAAGGTAACCATTACCTTCCCTTACTTTCCCTTTGTATTTTAATAATATTATTGTTTGATGCTTTTCTTTTTCTCTCTCTCTTTTTCTTTTTTTTTTGGTGAAATGCTCTTTTTTTTTTCATTTCCATTTAAACATATGTGATGCCTATGTTCCTTTTCTCTTGGTTTTGTTGTTTTTTTTTTTTTTGTTTTCCTTAGGCCTATTTTTTTCATCTATCATTTATTCATCTCATCCTATTTTCTCTTTCTTTTTTGTTTTTGATGGATTAGTGCATCTTATTTTTTTTTGGATTAGCACACTCGCACATGGTTTTGTTTTTTTTTATTTATTTATTTATACACACATATCTCTTTCTTGGATTAGTACCCACACACATGATTTTTTTGTTTTTTTTCTTTTAGTACACACACCCATCTTTTCTTTCGGATTAGTATATACGCATGAGATTTTTTTTTTGTTTTTTTAGTACACACACACATCTTTTTTTTTGTTTTGGATTAGTATACATACACACATGTTTTTTTTTTTTAGTTTAGTACACCCACACACACATCTCTCTTTTTTTTTTGGTTTTGGATTAGTATTCATACACATGTTTTTTTGGTCTTTTTTTTTTTTTTTAGCACACACACACACATCCCTTTTTTTTTGTTTTGGATTAGTATACATACACACATGGTTGTTTTTTTTTTTTGTTATTATTCTTTGGATTAGTGCATATACATATTTTTCTCTTTCTTCTTTTTTTTGTTGGCAACCCCTCATATGCCGATGCGTCTTATGTTTTAGGATGTCTGGTGACAAGGGGCATGATCAGCAAGAAGGGCCGGAAATGGCCTACGGCCCCCGTGGGGAACAGTTCATAGTGTCTCAGCGCTCCTCCTAGCCATGGTATGAGATGCAAGGCGAGGCCGCCCACACCGGCCTCCTCTACTGCCAGCACACCCATATGTCCAACTTCGGGATCGTTGGTCAGGTAAATAGATGGACCCCCTCCTCCTTTCCGCTTTTGTTTTCCTTTGATGCCCTCATTATATCTCCCTGCCCCTATCTGATTGATGCCTTTTGCTTGCAGCCCCTGCCGCACATTATGTTCTGAGGCGGTTGGTTTGACCTCCAGCGTCTTATGCTTTACCTTCCCCTAGTGGTGAAGGACCTACTCACTGCTGCCGGTTTTGGGGACTTCATTTCGTGCCCCGCTATAAGAGCTGATACGGCCTATTTAAAAGCGCTGATAGAGTGTTTTCGCCCCGAGACGATGACATTCCACATGGTCATGGCAGAGATGGCCTTCACTCCGACAGACTGGTCTATGATCACTGGGGTCCGTATCGGAGGTGTGCCCGTGGTACCTACCCGCACACCAGGTAGGGAGGAGGTGATTCAGCTGCTAGGGACCTACCCGTCCTCAGGGAACGTTCGGGGCTCGGAGGTCAAGCTATCCTGGTTGGTTGATCAATTTGGGCCTAATGAGTTGGTGGACCAGGGGCAGCCCGACATGGACATTTACATCTAGCCTGCGCGCGCACTTATGCTGGCCCGCATCTCCTTACTGTTCCTCCTAGGCAAGACTCTCCTCTCCAACACCAGTGGAGGGCGAGTCTCTTTGTCCCTGCTCAGCTTAATGGTGAACTGGGAGACCATGCATCAATTCGATTGGGGCGACGCTGGCTATGCCGTACTCATGTCAAGCCTAAAGCGGGCCGTTCTTGGGGAGTCTAGCTCCATTGTGGGTTTCTGGCCTGCCATCGAGGTATTTTATCTTTTGTTTTTAGTTTACTCAATTTTCTTTTATAGCATACCTGTCCTCATCTGGCTGCTTTCAGTCTGGGGTACCTTCACTTTCACGCGCCTGCTTCAGTCTGACATTGCTACGTTCCCCCTTATGAGTAACTGGCACGTGGGTCACCGTCGGGATGTAGGTATGAAGCATTTGGAGTTAGGATTGCGCTCTCAATTCGACTTGTTGATCCCAGAGCAGGTAAAACAATTCCCTTTTTGTAAATTTGGTAGCTCAGCTTCTGTGTGCTAGGGGTTCTGATCAAATGTGCGCCTCCCCTTCTGATTTTTTCTTCTTTTGCAGGTCATCCTTGACCCTTACATAGGATCCCCCTTCTAGAATTTGGCCTCAGTGGGCCCCTCTCGTCTTTTGCTGGACTGTCATATCATCTTTCTCTACGGGTCCTGGACTAGGGCCTACTATTTAGGGGAGAGAGCGGTTCATCAGTATCGCCCCCTCTTTGTCATGCCCCAAGCTCCTCCCGCCGACGTGTTGGCCCCAGAGGGCTCCATTGATGAGCTCACTGCTTAGTTTCTTCATCATGGGGTTCCTATCGATGACCTTCTCCTGCCCGAGGGGTATCAGTCTTGGTACGACTCCCTGCCCTATCATTTCTTGCTGCCTCGCTTCGTGCCTGGTGCTAACTTTTTAGCTTTTGGCGGGCCGCGATCTCAGGTAATGCCCCTTTTCTTCTTTCATTTAGCAGCTCTCATGTGGTTACCTTGATTGACCTGTCGCCCTTAATGATAAAATATTTCTCTCTACAGTTTGAGCAGGGCGGCGACTCAAATGAGGGGGAAGAGGAGGCCGTTCCCTATGATGCAATAGGTGTTGGACCTTCCGATCCTTCCAGAGCTAGCGCCTCTGGCGTGGCTTCAGGTGCTAGACCCTCTGACCTTCTGGTGTCGGTGCTTCTGGTAGCTCGCCCGTCGAGGTCCAGGGGACCTTCAAGCGCCTGGATGATGCCTTTCTGTCACGCGTGTGTGCCGACGTGGCTGAAAAGGCACAGATTTCTGCTGAAGCTATCCAGGTCCCACCTCCCGAGCTGATTCCTGGGGTAATCTCTATCTCGTTGCTCTGTTCTCTTTCCCTTTGAATTATGTTGATGGCCTGCGTGACTAACACCTCCTTTTTCTTACTGGCCAGGATTATGAGTCGGCAGTGAGTCAGGCCGAGTACTACCGTAACCTCATTGGGCTTAGGGAGACCAAAGTGGTGAGTGAATGCTGGCCTAACCTAGTCATTTTCCTAGTTTACTTTCTTCTCTTCTATTTGATGGCTTTTGTGTGCCTCTTGCGTGCTCGTGAAAAGGAGTCGCGCTTAGCCAGATCTCTCGTGCATGGACTCGGGTGGGGAGACCAGACCTTTCAAAGTGCGAGCCGGCGCCGGAAGAAGTCGAAGGGGGCTGCCCAGGACTAGTTTATTTCCTGCAAATTTGACATAATAAAACAGTTTAGACTTGGCTTTATTTGGGGATATGTAATAACAAAAAAAAAAAATTGTTTGGATGGTTTATAATTTTTATGGTTTATATGAATGTTTGGGTATTCCTTTGCTTTGGTGGTTTCCTTCCTCTTTTCCTTGCTTGGAATGAATTGGCACCTCTCCAATGATGAGTGCCACCCGGGTGTTTCTCATGTGTGGCATGGTCGCCATGTGCTCTTTTAAAAAGGTGGGTAAAAATAACTACGTCCCTCCTTGGGAAAAGAAATAGACCAGTGAAGGGGGGGGCCTTACCAGCCTCGGCTTAAATTGGGTGTATATATTATATACGCCAGGCCAACATTCAGTAATCAATAGCCGGGCATATATATTATATACGCCTGACCAATCCCCAGCAAAAATGGTCGGGCGTATATATTATATACGCCAGGCAAAATTTGTTCAAAATTTGCCTTGACGTATATAATATATACGCCTGCTATAGGCTGTACCCAGCGGGCTCCTTATAACCCGCGCCTGGTTCCATCCTTATCTCCTCTTTTACTTTGGTTTTGCTGTTTTGCCCCTCCTTTTATTTTCTTTTTCTCCCCTCTTTTTCTGGCGGGCCCATCGCCATATATTGACCAATAAAGAACCTCTTTGCACGCCGATGGACCTGCCTTCAAAAGGGGGCCCAAGCCTTTATACGGGGACCGGTATACTTCCCTGTTTGGACCCGGGGCCCAGCTTTTTGCAAAAATGGCATGATAGTTTGGCCAAGAGCGAGCTTGCTATTCTGAATGGCCTCAGGTTGTCCCATCTTTCTTCTCTCCTCGTTGTTCCTCTGTTGCCCAACCTACTACAGGCGGCTTTGGCATCATAGGACCATAGGGCCCATGTTTTTAAATTTGGGTCTAAGGAGCTGACCCCAACTTTGGAAGAGTTAGCCTTCCTCACCGGCTTGAAGATGCGTCGAGGCCTTGCCAAAGTAGTGCCCAAACCGGGGTATGCAAAGGCGGTCCACACGGTCCTTGGCTTGAAGAAGGGTGGATATGAGAAATGTTTCGCCGGAGGGCCCACCAGGTGTTCGGTGAAATTCCTGAGAGAACTTTTCGGTGACTCGAGCCTTCGAAAGTTGCCTATTCGAGATCCCTTCAATGTGAAGGCCTTTGGTCTTTATTTGCTGTCGGAGGTTCTCTTCTTCACTGGGGGTGAGAGCTTTTCCCTCGGGCTATGTGATGTTTTGACCGAACTGGAGGGAGGTCGCTCATTGGTACACCTGGTCCTGGCAGAGATGTATCGAGGCTTGGATGCTGCGGCCTCGGGCCGGGTTGGGATTTTTAGCGGGAGCCCGCTTCTTGTTCAGATCTGGTTAGGAGAGCATTTGGCTATCATGGGGCCTGTGCCGAGATTTTGCTTGATTAGAGGGGATGTGGCTGGGGGTTTTCTGATCCGGAGTTCGAGACTGCCTGGTGGGAGCGTCGAGGAACTGAGCCTGTGGCTATCTGATGCAGAGCTGACTTGGCAACTTCCCAGGATGGACGACACCTTTCCGATTGTCCGCTCTCGAGATTGTGAGGGCATCACACTTTTGGGGCTGATCGGTAGCACATACTACTTCCCATCTCGGGTGCTCCGCCAATTTGGGTATACTCATCATGTGCCGTGCACCGCGAGGCCACCCCTGTGCTCTCTGATATTCTCTCGCGGTTCTCTTAGTGATCTTGATCGCATAGCTGCCCTCTGGGAAACCCGCCAATCGGCGCATATGTGTAGCTTGGTTCAGGGGGGCATTGTCTCTCCGGGTTACGAGGGTTGGCTAGTATCTGAGGAATTACCTACTCCTAGCCCAGTTTTGGTAGATGTGGTAGAGACAGGGCCCTGGCCATGTAAGAAAGCGATGCTTCGGACCCGGATCGAGTCCCTTTCCGTAGAGAGGCTGGCTTTGATCGAGACTTTGGAGAAAGAAAGGAGGTGAGAGCACTACATGAGAGAGCGAGGTTCTTGATTGTCTGGTCTTTTTGAGTCCTGGCCTCAGCTGAAGCTTCACGGAGACGGCAGAAGAGTCTTCATGGTAGGTGGATGTCTGATTGAAATGCCCACGAGGACTCCCTGCTTGCAGAGATTAGCACTTTGAAGCGTGCTCCCGGCCCTTGACCTATTCCTGCACATATCATAGACCATATACACGGGGGGGAAAGCCCCCTATCAGAGATCTCTTTTTGGGTTATCTTTTTCTGTTCTTTTCTTCTTCTTTTTTCATATATACACAGCTATATACATTTTGGGTTTTGCTTTTTGTTGTAAAGAAAGCAGCAAAAATAGAAAGTGTGTCATGTCGTTATCTTTTTGGGACGTGACACTCAACGGGCAACACTTGTAAAGGAAGGGAATGAAATCTATACATGCGCTCTTATTTTTCTTTTTGTGATCCTGCAATGTAAGACTTTTTATGGGATTTTTTCTTCTTTTTTTTCACCTGGTGGGGTTTCTCTTTTTTTTTTGTTTTTGGAATTTTCTCCTCCACAGTGTGAAGCTTTTTATGGAAAAGGGAAATCTATTTTCTTTTTTGGAATTTTTTCTCCGCAGTGTGAGGCTTTTTATGGAAAAGGGAAATCTATTTTCTTTTTGGAATTTTCTATGCAGTGAGGCTTTTTTGTGAAAAGGGAAATCTATTTTCTTTTGAATTTTCTTCCTCAGGTGAGGCTTTTGTGGAAAAGGAAATCTATTTTCTTTTTGAATTTTCTTCCTCACAGGTGAGGTTTTATATGGAAAGGAAATCTATTATCTTTTTGAATTTTCTTCCTCACGTGGTGAGGTTTTTATGGGAAAGGAAATCTATTATCTTTTTGAATTTTCTTCCTGTGGTGAGGTTTTTATGGAAAGGGAAATCTATTATCTTTTGAATTTTCTTTCTCTGTGGTGAGGTTTTTTATGGAAAGGAAAATCTATTATCTTTTTGAATTTTCTTCCTCAGGTGAGGTTTTTATGGGAAAGGAAATCTATTATCTTTTTTGAATTTTCTTCTGTGGTGAGATTTTTTATGGGAAAGGGAAATCAAATATCTTTTTTAGAATTTTCATCCTCATAAGGTGAGGTTTTTATGGAAGGGGAAATCTATTATCTTTTTTGGAATTTTCTTCCTCACAGGGTGAGGTTTTTTATGGGAAAGGAAAATCTACTATCTTTTTTGAAATTTTCTTCCTCACAGGGTGAGGTTTTTTTTTTTTATGAAGCCAAACCAGTGGGTCCTATTTTGAGCATGGTCGAACCCTGTTGGTGAGGCACAGGTTTTTCCTTTAAACATGGGAAGGTTAGCTATCCTGGGATTGGTTCAGTCCTCTGTCTTTCCCTTTGGTCATGCGTCAGATGCTGTGGTAGAGACGACATACTTGATTGGGATCCGATCCAATTTCCAATATGAGCGGCCTATCAAAGGGGAGAAGAGGCTTAAGGGATCCAAACTGAAATAGGCGGGCTAGGACAGATCTTCTCCTAATCTCTCTTTTCTTGACATTTTTTGCTCATAGCGCCCAAGACGGGTTTTCGCCATGCCTGTCATCCCTGTTTTTACCCGTAGCGCCCTTTCGGGTTTCACCACATCCATGGGTTTGCTCTCTTACCCCAGGTGCCCTTTCAGGTTTTCACCTGGTCCGCGTGAGTTCGCTGTTTTTACCCGTGGCGCCCTTTCAGGTTTTCACCACGTCCGCCTTGCTTTGAACTCAAATTAATTTTTCTTCTTTTTTTTTCTTTCTTTTTTTTCTTTTTTCTTTTTTCCTCAAGAACTAGAAAGCCACGACATGGGCGTTGATTCCGTCATAGCCGGCTGAATGAAGTTCTGTGTGGTTTGTTAACTCGGCTTGTTCTGATGCAGTAGATGTTATAACCGCTTGTGGACCTTAAAGAGGGCTTTCTTCCGGGTTGTAATGTGGTTGGGGTTCAAACAGGTTGGGTTTTTCTGGGGATTTGGATCTAAGTTTGGGGTGATTTCTAGATTCGGGGACTCCTTTTTCTTTTGGGGGGCTTTTTATGCCCCAGTCATCATTCATTTTTTTTTTTTTTTTTTGGGGTTTTTTGTTTTTTTTTATTATTTTTTTTGGGGGTACCCCTCTTTTTCTTTGTTGCTTTTTTTGGGGGGCGCCTTCTCCTTCTTTTTTTTTGGTTTGGATTTTTCCTCCCTTCTCTTCTTCTTTTTTGGAATTTTGGGTGGGGTATATGAAAGGAATGGTTGTTGGCCCGAAGTGTGTAGCAAAAAGGGGTGAAGGTTTTCAGGGAATATTTTTTTTTGGCCACTTGACTTTGAAATGATGGCCTCTTTTATGGGGCCCTTAAGCAGTCACACATCTACTTTTATCAAAACTTACCTTGTCCCAAGACCTATGAGTAGAACTTACGGAGGTATCCAGCGTTGATGGGCTCGAGAAAGTGATCTTCGTCCATGGTGGCGAGGCGAACAGCGTATCCTGGTAGAACCTCTCGGATGACGTAGGGTCCTTCCCAATTTGGCCTAAACTTCCCTCTCGGATCGGCGTGGAGAGACGGAAAATTTTTCTTCAGTACGGTGTCTCCTATCTTCAGGTCTCGACCGCGGACGCGCTTATTGTAAGCACATGCAATTCTCCTCTGATAGACCTAAGTGTGGCACAAGGCTAGGAGTCTTTTCTCGTCAATTAGGTCTAGCTGTTCAAAATAGGTTCTTTCCCTCTCAGCTTCAGGTAGATGGGATTCTAAAAGGATATGGAGTGACGGTACCTCGACCTCAACGGGTAGCATGGCCTCGGTCCCATACACAAGGGAGAATGGTGTTGCCCCTGTTGCGGTGCGGATAGACGTTCTATAGGCCCAAAGTGTGAAGGGTAACTGCTCACTCCAATCTCTGTAAGTAACTACCAACTTTTCTAGGATGCGGATCAGAGTTTTGTTGGCTGCCTCTACTACTCCATTCGTCTGAGGCCTGTACGGGGATGAACGATGATGCTTGATCTTGAACCACTCACACAAGGCTCGGATGCGCCTATTAGCGAAGTTAGTGCCATTATCAGTGATGATATCTTTGGGTACGCCGAATCTGCAAATGATGTTGTTCTTGATGAACTTCTCAACATGGCTAGCTTTAATGCTCATATAGGAGGCCGCCTCTACCCATTTTGTAAAGTATTCCACAGCAACGAGGATGAATTGATGTCCATTGGAAGCCTTAGGATTGATCTTGCTGACGACGTCGAGGCCCTAGGAGGCGAACGACCAAGGGGTGGCCATGCTGTGTAAGTCAATGGCCGGAGCGTGTATTAAGCTGGAGTGTTCTTGGCATTTGTAGCACTTCATGCGTGCTTAAAGAATCACCTCAAAGTAGTCCAAAAGTATCCTTGCCTTAGAATTTTCTTAGCAAGCATGTGACCGCTGACGTGGGCTCCGCAGACCCCCTCATGAATCTCCTTCATGAACTCAACCGCTTCTTTCTGGGTTAGGCATCAGAGCAGAATATTGTCGTGAGACCGTCTATACAGGAGGTCGCCACAGATGACGTAGTTTGTCGCCAATCACTGGATGGTGCATTTGTCTACCTTTGATGTTCCTTCCGGGACAGTTCGGGTCTCGAGGAAATTCTTGATGTCTGAGAACCAGGGTGGTTCATCATCTATCTCTGTAGGTCCTCGATTAGGTGACAGAAAGCCGGTTCGTTCCTCTGCTCTATCATGATCGGCTTCATCACCACTCCATATGGAATCTCAACCATAGAGGCCATGTAGCCAGGGCATCAGCAAACCAATTTCTTGCTCATGGCACATAAGAGAAGGTGACTTCCTCAAAGCAAGTTATCAGATCCTCCAGATGTTCATGGTATGGGATCAGTTTCCCATCCTTGGTCTTCCAATCCCCATTGGTTTGACATATAATTAACTGTGAAGCTCCAAAGACCCTAAGGTGAGTTATATTTAGATTAAGAGCCGCCTGTAAACCAGTTGTACAGGCCTCATACTCGGCCATATTATTGGTGCAGGGGAAGTTCAATTTGATTGAGATAGGTATATGGGATCCTTTTGGTGAGATAAGAATGGCACCAACTCCTTGACCCTCAACATGCGATGCCCCATCGAAGTGCATTACCCAGGGCTCTTCCGTTTCCTCTGTATCCTCGTTGGTCATGAACAAAATGTCTTCATCGGGGAATTTGGTCCTTAGAGGCTCATAGTTCGGCAGAGGGTTCTTAGTAAGATGATCGGTGAGTGCTTGCCCCTTAATCAACTTCTGGGTGACATAAGTAATGTCAAACTCGGATAGGAGTAGTTGCCAACGTGCGATTCGGCCAGTGAGAGCAGGTTTCTCGAATAGGTACTTCAACGCATCCATCCGTGCTAGAAGTAGAACGGCCTGGGATAATAGGTAGTGTCGAAGTCTCTGAGTAGCCCAAACGAGCGCCAGGCATGCTTTCTCCAGATGAGAATAGCGCGTCTTGTAATCAATGAATTTCTTGCTTAGGTAATAGATGGCTTGCTCTCTTCTTCCCGTCTCATCTTGCTGTCCTAACACACAGCCCATGGAAAACTCAGTCGTGGACAAGTACATTATTAGGGGTCTATCAAAAACGGGCGGTACCAATATCAGAGGTTTTAGGAGATAACCTTTAATCTTGTCGAATGCAACCTGGCAGTCATCATTCCACTCAACTGGTGAGTCCTTTCTCAGTAGCTTGAAGATTGGTGCGCATATCAGAGTTTACTGTGCGATGAATCAGCTGATGTACTGGATCTTACCTAAGAAGCCTCTGACTTCCTTCTCTGTAGATGGTGGTGGCATCTCAGTGATGGCCTTGATCTTGGTCAGATCGACCTCGATCCCTCTCCTACTGACAATAAAGCCCAGTAGCTTTTCGGACATAGCACCAAACGCGCATTTCTGGGGATTCAACCGCAATCTATATTTTCTCAGCCTCTCGAATAGCTTCTGCAGGTTTATCAAGTGGTCCTCCCTTTCTGGAGATTTGGCAATCATGTCGTCGATGTATACTTCGATCTCTCGGTGCATCATGTCGTGGAACAAGGCCGTCATTGCTCTTTGATAGGTCGCCCCAGCATTCTTCAGCCTGAATGGCATTACTTTGTAGTTGAAGATTCCCCAGGGGGTAATGAACGCTGTCTTCTCGTGATCAACCTCTGCCATCTTTATCTGATTATATCCTGAGAATCCATCCATAAACGAGAGCATCCCGTGCTTTGCAGTGTTATCGACCAAGATGTCGATGTGTGGTAGTGGGAAATCATCCTTAAGACTCGCCTTGTTGAGATTTCGAAAGTCGATACACATTTAGACCTTTCCATCCTTCTTAGGTATGGGAATGATATTGGCTAGCCACTGCGGGTACTTGGATACCATGATATTGGCTAGCCACTGCGGGTACTTGGATACCATGTCGTCTCAGCTTCTATTTTATCGGCTTAACATCGGGGTAGAGTGGCAACTCATGCTCAACCAGATCGGTATCCAAACCAAGCATGTCTTCATACGACCATGCGAAGACGTCTTGGTATGACCGAAGGAAGTCTATCATACCTTTCCTCTCCTCAGGGGACAGCGACATTCCGATTTTGGTGATTCTGAGGGCCTCTGTGGTGCCCAAATTGACTTCCTCTGTCTCTTCGACGATCGGGGTAGGGCCATGCTCAAAATTGGCAAATTATTTGAGGAGCTCATTGGGGAGCTCGTCGGTTTGGCCTTCCTCGTCCAGACTCGTGACTCCTACCTCTTCTTGTATTTCTACAAGGAAGGGGTTGGCTTCACGTGGGACGGGTATCACGACATTGATTTTAACTTTATTGGGAATTTTAAAGGACAATATTTTTGGAATTGGTATTTTTTCTATTTTTATGATCGTTTGTATTTTTCGAGGTCACTCAGCAGGTGGATCTCTATATATACAAGGTAGAGTGGTCCAGAGGCTAACCTCACTTTTTACAGTGTTGTTTTTTTTAGAGAGTCGGAGCCATTTTCATGGCATTTGGCGGCTCTCAAGAGTTGGGGCAAGGATGCCCAGTTACTCACCTGCGAGGCTTGGCCTTTACCTCTTGATCAGGAGCGGCATCGGTAGGCTCTTGCATTTCTTCCCTCAACATATTTACAGAGGGATCCTTATCCTCTACGGTCAGGAGGGGCCCAGAGTGGTTGGTGCTGAAGTGAGGGGTGGATCGGGGCACTTCTTCCTCAAACAAGGAAAGGGCGGCTAAGTCCATTTCGAAGTCTGGGGGGATGATGTAGGGATTGGTGGGGTGGATTGAAGTAGGCTTATGCGGGGTTACCCTCATCTCCCCATTCATATCAATTTTTACTACCCCGATGCTCACAAAGGTTTCACGGATGTGGGGGCGAGGGTGAGGTTCCTCTTTCAAGATGATTCCTCTGGCCTTGGCGGCTGCTGCGGCTCTCATCTTCTCCTTGGTTTCTCTGACTTCCTCTTCTCTGTTCCTCTTCTCTGGGCCTGTAGCCTAAGCCGAATTTAGTTTGTTTCCCCTTGGCCTTAACGGGGTCTCTTCTTCCTTGAAGGCGCGGGCCCAGTCCTTTCCCTTTTTGATGGCCCCATCTGTGGAGCATGAACACAGCTGCATCCATTCCTCCTCCAGTTTTATCCGAGGTCTTTTCAGTTGGTTCGAGGGTAACACTTGAGAAGTCATACTCAAATCAATGGAGATCGGCGTCCTCAGCTGTGTGCGGTATGTTTAGCACTTTTGGATTCTCAATGTGCAGAGCGCTCTTCCCCATGTCTTCTCTGCTCTCACCTAAGATGGTGACAATTTTTCCTTCTGAAATGAATCAGAGCTTTTGGTGTAGAGTAGATGGTATCGCTCTGAGCTTATGTATCCATGCCAGGCCCAATAGCAGATTGAAGGTAGACTTGATGTCCATCACTTGAAAGGGGGTGGTGAAGGTTTGCGGTCTAAGGATCAGGTCAAGGTCTACTTCTCCTATGATTTCCCTTCTAGTGTTGTCGAATCCCCGTGCGCTTGATATGGATGGCCGGAAGGTGTCGGGGTTCGCCCCAATTTTGATTGTCATTCCTTAGAGGGCATACATTCATGACATTGTCGATCAAAGACCAACGGCACCACCAAGTTCCCCTACTTCCACTATTATATTCAGGGTTTAGAATGGTCATTCCCCATCGGGTAGAGGTCCACATCGGTGAAAGAGATGGCGTTGGGGCCAACATTGCCCTATTATTTCCCTACTTCATCCGGAGTTACATGGGTGGAGACATGCTGCCCTGAGCGCCTCCCATTAGGGCTTGAAAGTGGAGTGGAGACGTGATCAATAAATCCCACACGGTAATATGTGCAGGCGTTCTCTTGAGTTGTGTCTCCAGTATATGTTCCCTGGCCATTTTTTCAAAGGGATTTCCTGTGGCCTGTTCTTTCTTCTTTTCTTCTCCTCCGATCGCCTCGATGCTTCTGGTCAAGTGTAAATCCCCGATCGAGTGACAAACTCAACAGCCTCCTCTTGGTTGCACCCGACATTCATGTTCGTATGTTCATAGCTCAATGGTACCTGATGCGGGTCATAAGCAGGTTTTGGGATGAGAAATGGGGTGTGTGAGGATTCCGGGGAGGATTGGGCCGGATATACTGGTTTGTCGGGTCCGACCAGGTTAACTCCAATGGGGGGTGGAATGGTAGTGGGGGGAATTGACAGAATTGGAGTTGTGGGCACGGAAGGGGCTTGTACTGGCATTACCTGGGCATGGTAAGACCAGTGGTGATTGGGTGAGGGGTTGCTTGTCCGGGTAGTGGTGGAGTTGGATTAGGGCCAAAATAGCGAAGGGATGGCGGGAGTGTGACTGGGCTGGGGGGATGGGGAGACGTTTGAGGTGTGATGGGCGCGGGATGATGGGGGTATGAAGGATTTGTATATGGGGAGGTATGATGGGATGGTGACGATTTTGTGGATGAAGTGGGATAAATTGGGGGCCATGGAGTTGTGCATTGAGCGGGATGACCGGGACATGGCGGGGTAGTGGGTGGATTGGGGGGATAGAAAGGGTTTGTGGCATGGTGGGATGATGATGGGTTGGTAGATGAAATGGGATAGATTGAGGATGATGGAGTGGTGCATGGAGCAGGGTAATTCGGGGGTGATGGAGGGGTGTATGGGGTAAATTGGGTGGCGGGACTTGAAGGCGTGTATGGCATGGGGTAACTTGAGGATGGCGGAGCATTGTATTGGGTGGAGGGACTTGAGGGCGTGTATGGGGTAAGATAATATGGGGATGGCGGAATTGCGCAAGGAATAGGATGATTTATGTGTGACGGAGGGGTGTATGGGATAAATTGGGCGTGGGGTGGATATGTGTATGATTACGGTGGGGCTGTGCCCGTTTGGATTTGATAGGCGGGAGCGGAGGTGGAAAATACTGCCCTAAATCTAAGGGATCCTCTTGGCAAGCTGGTGTGGGAAAATAATCGGCAAGATATAGTGGCTCGATTACCCCAACAAATAGTTCATCTTCGTTTGACCTGGGGAGTGAAAATTCCTCCTGATTGCTAATATAATCTGAAGGGTCAAACTCTTCTTCTTCTTCCTCTATCCAATGTATGTTAGGCCTGGGGCCTCCTGGGTGCGGTGGTAGAGGGGCTTGATGGATATTCTGGTTCTGCCCTTGGGGAAGTGGCGGGGGTATGATCTTTCCCGCCTCTATCAGATCTTAGATCGCGTGCTTTAAAGAGAAGCACCGTTCCGTAGGGTGACCCGATCCCTGGTGGAAATTGCAATGCAGATTCGGATCATAACTCCTTGGTATTGGGTGGGTATGGCGAGGTGAGTAAATTGACCAGCCTTCAGTAGTAACACCGCAAGAAGACACTCAAGGATTGCCTAACGGGGGTGAATACTCGTCAACGCGCTTTCATCCGCTCCGGTAAACGGGCTCTGGTCCGTTGTTTGGCCTTAGTACTTGCTCAAACGGTCGGGGGTTGTGTAACTGGAGTTGTATCGAGGGGCATTGGTATTGGCCTGGGGTAAACAATGTTCGCACCTCCGCCCTCGGTCTTCTTTCAATTCTTGGTTCGGGCTGAACCCCGGCCCCTGCATTATTCCTTCCTAACTCCGCCTCTCTAATGGCGTCTTCGCAACGATTGGCATTTCGGACCAGATCAGTAAAACTTGACTGCTGCTGATATATTAAAAAATCTGCGATGACTGGGAGGGCTCCCTTGGTTATCAATTCAATCTGCTCATCGTCAGGAATTCGATGAGTTACCTGAGCGGCGAAGGCCCTCCACCTCCCTAAGTAAGCACTGAATGTTTCATCATGTCTTTGCTTTAATTGGGCCAAGTCCAACTTCCTTGGTTCTATGTCCATGTTATAGACATATTATTCTTGAAATAAGCGTGTCAGATCTTTCCAATTTTTTTATCATGGATGGTTCCAGGGACGTGAACCATCTCAGTGTTGGGCCTGTCAAACTCTTCTGGAACACTTTGATGAGGAGTCGTTCATCTCCGCCATACTGGCACATATCCCCGCAGTAAGATTTCAAGTTGGCGATGGGGTTGCCAGTGCCGTTATACTTATCAAATGATGGCATCTTGAATTTGGGGACGCCGAGAGAAAACGTACATAAGTCTGAAAAGTCCATCGAGTGTAGTTCCATTCCTCCCATCTTCATCAGCTACTTCTATATTCTGTCTATCTGTTCTTTCAGCTGCTCTGGTTCCTTCGAGGTTATGGCGGGGACCGCTTCCCCTTGATTTAATTTGACCCTAGGTGTGGTGATGGTGGGCCCGGGAGGATTAAAACTGGCAGTTCCTCCACTGTTGCGAATCTCATCCTCCTCGTACTGTTGGTCGTGGTATTGGTGAGGGGCGAGCTCTGCTATTTGGACTTGGGGGGTGATGGGTTGGATGACTTGGTGGGGCCACATGGTTTGTAGGGGATGAGAAGGGATAAATGGGTGAGCGTTTTGTGGGTAAGTGATGTGCTAAGTTGGTGGCACATTCTGGGGGTGATGGGGGTGTGATTGAGATGGCGGGATGTTGTGGTTTTGAGGAATTGAATGGATTGGATTTCCCATTGGAGGTGGGATGGAGGCGTAAGGGGTATAGGTGAATGAAGGGTATTGGTGGGGGGGTATGGGGTTAGTGAATGGGCCTTGATGAGCGTGGGCGGATGGGCTTTGGGTTTGAGGGATTTGGGTTTGATGGTTCTGGAAGGCTCGAATCGACGGGCCCTGGGCCGGGGTGTGGGGATTAAAATGACTTTGGGCCAATGGGCCTTGTGTTTGGTGCATGAGGGGGCTGGGTTTGGGTCCATGGGCCCTGGGTTTGAGTTTGGTAGGTTTGGGTCCATGGGCCCTGGGGGGCTTGGACTTGGGTCTGGGTCTGGTGGGCTTGGGCTTGGGCCCATGGGTTTTGAGGGTCTTGGGTCTGGGCCTGGTTTTGGTGGGCTTGGGGATGGGCCCATGGGTTTTGAGGGTCTTGGGTCTGGGCCTGGGTTTGGTGGGTTTGGGCTCGAGCCCATGGGTTTGGAGGTGTTTGGGCTGGGGCCTGGGCTTGATAAGCTTGGGCTTGGGCCCATGGGTTGTGAGGGTTTTGGGCCTGAGCCCATGTCTCTAGTGGTGTTTGGGCTGGGGCCCATGGATTTGTGTGGGTTTGGGTCTGGAATTGAGGCGGGGGATTCTGGGAGGTATGGACGATGGGTGGTTGGGCATGGTTGGGAGGGAATGGGGTATGGAGGTTTTGGAAATTTGGATGCGGGGTTTGAGAGGTAGGGTTGTGAGAAGCAGCCCACAGGGCATACATCGTTCTCATGTCCTCCATCGAGGGCATGGACTCAGGTGTGAGATTGGGGGGTGATGGATTACTTAAGGATGGAGGTGGTTGGGAGAAATTGGGCATGACCTGGGTAAATGGGGGGGTATGTTGGGATGTGGATGGTATGTGAGATGGGGTGGATGAGATGTAGGATGTTGGGGGCATGGGTGATGAGAGGGATGGAATGTGGGAAGTAGGCGGGGGATGAGACTCCCTGGGGGGTCTTTGGAAGTATGGGGATGCGGTAATGGTGTTTGGATGGGAGATGGGGATGTAAGGATCGGTTGGGAAATGAGGGGTTTCAGTGGGGGATGAAAAAAGGGTATGTTTGGGGAATGTAAGGGAAGGGGATGAGGTGGAAGTGAACACGGGCGCTCCAAATGGGCCCGTGATATCGAACCTGGCTTGGGTGAAGGTGTCGGAGACCGGGTCTTCTCCTATACGGGAATGGGATGGGGATGACGGTGGGGATGTATCGGCTCTTGACATGATCCGTCGACGAGTGTTGTATTGATGTCGCGGATAAGGGCCGAATACCTTCCTGGTTCTTCTCCTACGGGCCGGGTTTGAGGTCGCCGTAATGCCGGTCACACCAAGGTATATTTTTTATTGTTTTTCTTTGTGTGTTTTTTTTCTTTTTTTTTTTGGGTTTTGGAAAATGATTTTTTTTTGGTTTTGAAAAGTGAATTTTGTGATTTTTGATTTTTGATTTTGATTGATTTTTCCTTTTTTTTTTTTAACGTGGATTTTTTTTTTTGAAGATGAGGATTTTCTTTCTCTTTTTTTTTGCAATTAACTCCCCTCTACTTAGATGACTGATGACCGGTGCCTGTGGTCAACTCCGTTGAGCGATATATGTACCTTTAGTAGGTCCCACGGCAGGATATCCGACACACTTCGGAAGAAGCGAAAGGGAACCCTTTCGTTCTATTAAAGGCGAGGGAATCCACGCAAATGACCCGATCCCCCGGAGCAAATCAATAAGAAGTCTCCTTCTTTTGACTGGGCGGGGGCATATTGGGTGTTAAAGAATGTGGGAGGCTATCGCGGACACTAATACCGCTAATCGGGGAATTGGGGTGGTGGATTGGGCCTCAGGTCGGGTTGTCAGCAATTAGAGATATCGGGCGATATATTATGCACGCCTCAACCAAAAAGTACAGATTTGGTCAAGCGATATATTATATATGCCCGCTTAAATTTGGGATTTACCGGGCGATATATTATATACGCCTGTAAATGGGGTTTTTGTCGATATATTATATACCGGGCAAAAGGTTCTGCTTGACAAAGGACGAAGTTCTAATGTGGGTCTTTGAACTGGTTTCTTGGGAGAAATGCTCCCGGGGATTGTTGTGTTTGTTATCAGGTCCCTCCTTTCCGTTTCCTAGGGATACACGGTTGAATTTTGGGTTTTCTATGCTCTCACCAATGCGGGTTTTACGGCTTGATCGGAATTAGCAACCCAACCGATATACCTCCGTCGCAAGGGCCTTCTCAGGTACTGGAAGGGGTGGTTCTTTTCAGGATCATCACCACTAGGGCTGCCGCCTTACTGGGAACCGGGTAAATTGTATCTGTGCCTAAACCCCCCGAAAACTACCCAAAAATACAAAAATAAATTCAATTATGTCCCCATATTGTTGGTTCACTATTAATTACAAAATTTTATAGGGGAGTGAAATTAAGTCCAAAATCGGGTCGGGGATGACAAACCCGTGCCGCCTCAACGGGCCGGCGTTCAAAGGTGAAATATAATGACCGAAATAAAGTGCGCAAGTAGGCCCGCCAAACGGCTAAGGCTTGTAAATGACCGAAATTTAAATGACATAAAAATAAATGCGAGCGGGCCCGCCAAACGGCTAAGGCGGCTTGAATGACTAGAATCCTAAAAACTGAAATTTAAGGCGCAAGTAGGCCCGCCAAACGGCTAAGGCACTTAAAGGACTGAATCGTAGGGGTGAGTACGTTAGTAAAAACACCGAAAAATAGTGAAAAATAGCAGCAAATTGGAACAAAAAACAGCCATGGTTAGTAAAATAACAAAATAAAAGGAAAGGCCAACAAGAGGGGAAGCGCGAGGGTGAAATCCCCAGCGGAGTCGCCATCTGTGCGACCGTGGATCCTCTCGAACCCGTCTTGGCGATGCGCTCGCCTACGATAAAATGTAGAGTCGCCACCCGGAGCTTTTGGTGACCTGGGAAACCTTCAAATCGATATTTTGAGCACCGAAGTGCTAAATATGACTCTGATTTACCGGTCTTTGCCAAAGGCTCTAGGGTAGGGGCTTCGATTATCGATCGGGAAGGGTTTAGGCACCCGATCAACCCGCACGTAGCGGTCTCTATCTATGGCCAAGAATAAAAATAAAAAGGGCGGAGTTTCCCCTTGCCCGAAGGCAATACGGTCCTATCAAGCTTTGAGCTAAACCGAAATTTCGGTGGCGTAACGGCTTGAATCCTTGGATGGAGGAGACACCAAGAAGGTAGAGGAAGAGAGGGGTGAGCCGGAGCTCACGGGCCCTTGTTGCACCGTGGAAGATCTTCGCTTTGGCATGCTTCCGATGGCTTAAATGGTGTGAAAATGGGTTCTAATGCTAGGATTCAATAAAGTAAGGGGTGTAGAGTGAAGCTAGAGGCTAGACTTTAGCAAAAGGGAGTGATCTAATGGTGGAAATGGGTTGAAATAGGTGAAGTATGCATGCTGGAATTCTGGAAAATATTGGCATTTTCTCTCACTAGGGTTCTCTCTTAAGCACTTCTCTAATCCTTCAACAAAACTTCAACCCCTAAGGAAGAGGGGGGGGGGGCTTACTTAAGAGCTAATTGGTTTAGCAATTAGGTAATCCCCCATCTAAGGTTTTTTGGGTTTTCAAGGTCCTAGGGTTTTGGGAAACTGGTTTCAATGGCGGATGATGGGGTGAGACCATGGGTGACTTAAGGGTTGCCAATAAGCTCAAAGGGGGTGCAACCAATCTCAAGACACCCACCTCAACCCAGGGGATGGTCAAAGGGTCAAACTAGATGGAGGAAATTCGAGCTACTGATGACAGTTACTGTAGCTAAGCTGGGCGTATATATTATATACGCCCAGTTTAGGAACAGTAATTTTCACCAAAATTAGGAGAGTTTTGAGAAGATGAAACCCGTGGTGGGTCTCACCTATACTGGGCGTATATATTATATACGCCCAGCAAAATTTTCTCCAAAATAGGCAGGCATATATAATATATACGCCTGACTAATCTGGGGCTAAATTGGCTGGGCGTATGTAATATCCACGCCTGAGCAAAATTTTTATGATTTTATGTGAAACTTCAATCGGCCATAACGTTTGAACCGTAGCTCCAAATTGGGTGATCTTTGGCTTGTTGGAAAGTTGGAGAAGTCCTCTTTCCAATGGTATATGGTGCATCCATGTTACTTGTGTGTGTGAAATTCTATGGCTCTCCTCCTATCAACCGCTAGAAGGGTTTAAGTTAGGTTTGGGAAGGGATTCTAGGGTGTAGGGGTGACTTCTAAGGATTGGGGGAATGTCTCTAAAGGTCTTAGGGTGATTCCTACTGGTCTAGGTAGGTTCCTAAGGGTTCAGGGGGGGTGCCATCGGAAGCACAGGGGTACATCTCTCCCGAAGTACAGATTGATAGGGCCTTGGGCCGAATTTGGGTGTCTACAGTAAGTTCGTATACTATGAAATTACTAGACTAGGGATCTAAGTTTGTGAAAGGTAGCCCTTCATCGGCACAATCTATGACTGAGAGAACCTCAGTAAGGTGAAGGTCAAGACTACTAATTCTTCTCTCAAAGTCACGAAGTATCTCATCCGGTATGATCACTAGCTTATTGTTTAGCCGGGATGCTTTACGTCCTTACGCGGGGAATGGGATAGAAATCTTAGGTGAAAAGTCTCCTTGTTGGCCGCAGATTTGGTTCGGCACGAAGAGTTCCCTTTCTTTTCTGAGGTTTTCTGATTTTTTTGGATTTTGTATTTCTAAATTTTTAGGGTTTTCTATTTTTTTTATTTTTGACAATAAATATGGTACAGGGTCGATTGCCTCAAGGGGCATCGGGAGAATTGCTTCCTCTAGCTGAGAGAGCGAGACGGCTACTAGAGTCATTTGAGTGATTCTTCGGGAAACGCAGACTTGTTGTGAATTTGGTATTTTTTTTTGGAGTCCTTATCTGAGGAGATCTTTTAAATGAGCGACGTTGGTGATAGCGGCACTAACATTTGGATTAATTCTGCTGCATTGATCGCCTCTTTTTCGAAGAAGCTTTGAATATCATAGTCAATTGATCTATCACCCTCTGGGCCGTAATAATATTGTTCTTCCCACTGAGGGGGATCTCCCAATGGATCCTTAGGGATAGCAAGTTCTTTCCCTTGATCTTCATGATATGTTAGGATGAGTACGCATGCTCGGCAGCGAGATTGATAATGGTGAAGAATGCAGGGGGATTCCCAATGACATTCCCATCTTTCTAGGTTAGAGTCGAAGATGGTATCGAATTCATCTTCTTGATCTGATAGTGCTTGAAGTCCTAAATTGGCTCGCTCCGCTAACTCGAGTGCCAGGAGGTCTATCTAGTAGTCCTCGTCATCACTTGGGGGAGGTTGCCATTCCTCCTCTAGAGATTTCTAAAATATTTAGAGTTACGACAAATTTGGGGATGTAGAAGGGTCTAGTTCAAGTTCCTCTTCAAACTCTATGAGGGCGTGTTGAGTGTTTCCCCCCAGGTCAACCGAATGACCGTTGGGATTTTCTGCTTCTTGTGTCGATAGCCGAGCTTGTAGGTCATTATTTATGTCGGTTGCCACGAGGTTGGAGTGATTCGATTCTTCTATCGTAGAGCGTCGGGTCCAACTAGCGAAGCGCTCTAATATGCTGGTGCATGCCCTACAACGGGGTTTGTATGGGTAGGCGATACAAGGGGAGTCCCGAGGACATTCCCATCCCTCAAGGCCAAGGCCAAGACGGATGCTATACGAGTTAGTATTTTCTTGTGGAGTGTCATCTCTTTCCCATGTTAAGCGTAAGTGCTCTTCACCATCTTGCAAGGCTGCTATGTGAAAATCTTCGTCGTCAGTGGATTCCCAATCTTCTACTAGTGGGTGAGGTTCTAGAGGTTCTTCTCTCCTTTCTTCTGTAAATTCCTTAGTGTCAAACATGGGCTTGACTCCTTCGAGCGGTTTATTAATATCATCATTTAAATTGGTTAAATCATTGAACGCTTTAGTCATTCACTCAATTTCCGCCTCTTGGGATCTAGTGAAGGACATTTTTGTATGATTTGGCACATCTGCTCTCTCAGTGGTCCTGTAGGCGAAGTGTTCATATAGAGAACAATTTGGTGAGGTAGGGGATAGGTCAGCTTGTGGGCTGTCCGATTGGAAACCTAACCCTATATGCTTGCCTATTTGCATTAGGACAACGGGTCCTACACGACCTTACTTATTTTTATCGAGTCCGATGTGAGGAACGTATCCAATTTGGTACATAAGGTTCCACCTTTTGTGGCGGTAGGGTTAATGGCATAGATTTTGGAGAGGTCTGGGCCAACCTCTCTTCTCATTAATTTTTGTTGACGCGTTGGGGGAAAACTAGGAGGGGTAGGAGGACGGGCTTTCGCAATGGTTTTTCTCATCAGGGATTTGAATCTTTTGAATGTGGTCTGTGTTTAACACATAGTCATGAGCGATTGGGATGCTCGCCGCATAATTTGTATCCATCTCCTGGAGGGGTGCATCAGCGTATATATGGATGATGGAGTCCTCATATGGGAATTTGATGCATTGGTGGTATGTGGATGCGACGACCTTCATTTACTCTAGCCATTTTCTTCCTAAAATGAGATTGTACGTACTAGTGGAATCAGAAACATGGAAGGTAACGTCTTTCGTTACAGGTCCGAGGCGAACCTATAGCTTGATAGTTCCTTTGACAAAGCGACGTGACCCATCATAAGCTATGAGTGACAGTGTGGAGGGCCTGACATCCTGCTCTGTATATTCGAGCATTTTTAATGTGGTGAGAGGGCAGAAGTTAAGTCCTGCTCCTGTGTCAACGAGTGTGTGTGGTACAAAGAATCCTCCAATCATGACCATAAGATATATGGGGGTCGCACTCCCACTGAGTGACTCTTTAGGCATGTCTATGTCTGTAAAAGTGAGCGCCAGAGGTTATGCCATGATCGAAATGATTTAATGAAGCTCATCTAGGGTCGTATCCTCATCCACTTGCATGTCTTCAAGTGTCCTTATCAACAACCAGTGATGGTCAGGTAATTTCTTGATGAGTTATAGTATGGATATCTGGGCCGGAATCTTCTGGAGATGTCGCAAAAGGTCATATTCTTGTCCTGGCTTGAGCGTAATTTCTTTGCTTGGCCGATGGACCTTAGGTGCAGGTGGTTGGAATGGTTGAGGTGCAGGAATTGGTGGAGGGATGATGTGAGGTGGGGGAGGCAAGTTAACTTCTCTTTCTCTCACATTCCCCTTTGGTGTTTGTACGTTCGTAGAATCCTTATTTTGAGGGAAAGGCAGAGGTGGGTAATTGGTTCCTGATTTGAGAAATAGGCAAGTTAGGCATTGACTGAACCCGGCATGGCTTGATGCGGATGTATTTGTTAGATGGATGAAATTCGAGGTTGGAACGCGTACCTGAATGGTGCCGCTCCAAGGCGGGAGGTAATGTGTGTAGTCCTCCTCTTCTAGGAAAGCAGAGACCAGTGTCTCGCACGGGTCAGGATGTTCTTCTGGCTCACTTTCTTCTAGATTCAGTAAACTCTCGGTGGCTGTTTCGTTGTCTTGTCTTGGAGTCTTTTGGGTGACTCTTTCGACCCATGCAGCAATTTGGGCTACAGTTTAGAGAACATGAACTCCATACTTGGGTTCAGAATTGGACAAAGGGAGCGATAATAGCGTTGGTTTGGGATTTGGAGGGGTTGAAGGCCCTGGCGGGTGACTACGGACGAATGATCTCCCAGCCCTAAAAGAATGGATTCGTATCTAAGTGAATTTTAGATAAGGAGGTGGATTCGGTGGGGCGATGCGAGTGATCAGGGCCGAGGGATATGGAGGTGAAGGAGCTCTTGCTGGTGTGGCAGAAGCGGTAGAGGGTTGAATGCGCATGATTAAGGTCGAAGGTTGGAAGGAGGATCGACCGGAGAGATCTACGGTGGTGACCTGAGCCGGTGTTGTTTGGTTGTGGTTGGGTAAGGGGTTGTTAACGATTCCTAAATTTTGTTGGGGTTGGTTATTATTAGGGTTAGGATTCCTAAGCACTTCCCAATCGATCTGACTTCGATCATTCATGTCATAGATTATGTCCCTGAGGACCCAACAATCTTCTAGGTTATGTCCCGTGTATCGATGAAAGGCACAGTATTTACTATACTCTAAATTTGCAAGCCATGGGCAAAGTTTTTCTTGCTAGAATCGGAGGAGATTCTGAGTGTTAAGGAGACAGAAGATGTTGGAAATTGTATCTGGTAAAGGGGGATAGTGTTCTCGCCTCAGTTGGTAGGGGCCTCTGATTGGGTTAGAGTTCTGTGGTGGGGGCACATTATTGTAATTCCACACATGGGCCGGTCAATTCTGCATCGTGTTCTGATTATAGTAGGTATTGGGATATTGATTTCTATTCTGATACTGGCCCTGATTCTGGTTCTGGCTTTGGTTTTGGTTTGCATATCTTTGTTGATTAGTGCTTTGGTTTTGGTTGATATACCATTGTTGATTTTGATTTTATCCAAAATTTTGTGGTTGGAAGTTTTCGTTACCAGAATTTTATCCTTGGTTGACAACGGTGTTGACCTGTTTGGTTCCTAAGGCTTTCTTATTATTTTTTCATTTTGATTCACTAGAAGAGGCTACTTTCGGTGTGACTATGGATAGAGCAAGGTCTCCATCTTTAATGTGTCGCGCTAGTCGGGATGCCCGAGAGTGGAGTGCGATGAAGTCGGGCAATCACTTATGACAAGTGCGCTCTTTAATTGTTCTCTAGTGTTATCAATGATAATGTCTATCGAATCCTTCTCTTTCATTGAAGTGTCGATCCTAGCAGTGAGTTTTCTCCATCTTACGACGAAGTCGGTAAATTCTTTATCAGGTCCTAGCTTGGCTGCCCTTAGATCGCTGAGACTGACCGTCTCTTGGATCAAGTATTTGTATTGGTCTAAGAATTGACTGACTAATTCATCGAAAATTTCTATCTTATAAAGCAGGAGTACCGCAAACCAATCTAAAGCTTCTGCTTCGAATGATCGTTGGAAATAGTGAATGAGAAGTCCTTGATTATCATGTATGGGTCGGCAATCATTATAAAAGAGGGCCAAGTGATGATTCGGATTTCCTGTGCCATTATATTTGATAAATTTTGGTGGCTTAAATCCTATTGGTAAATTAAACTTGACGTCCCGACAAAATTTGTCGAACTCGAATGAGTGACCGGGGTGCTCTCTCTTGGCCATATACTCGTCGAGCATTTTAGGAAGATCTTCGATTTTAATGGTGCTGTATTTTGGGGTGACCCGTGAGCAAACCTTGTCTAAGGAGTCATCATTGAAGAATGTGTGGGCAAGCTGTCTCAAGGGTGTGGCTCGAGCTGACACCGTGCTCGGGGTAGGAGGTGGCCTCCCTTGTCCCTCTTGTTCCTCTGAAAATTGTCAGGACCTAACGGTTTCGTATGCGGCGGCCAACCCTCACAAGAATTCTTCAGAGTCGTCGTCTCCTCTTTGTATTATTTAAATACTGAGTTCTACGATCTGTTGAGTGATAAGGTTTTATCCGATGTTACCATCTCTCCCATTATGATTATTACCGGTGTGTGGAGTAGAGAAGGGATTTTCTTGCTCGCCAGCCATGTTAATCTCAGGTTGTCGTGGGCTGGAATTGTGAAAAGGCTCTTCTTCGTACATGGGGTTATTATGATATCCCCACAATGGTGGGTCTCCTAAACTCACTCTTCATATACCAAACATCTCGAGTCTTTGACGAAAACTCATATATATATATAAAAGGAAATCTAAATGACACGATGGAAAGAAAAATAGGGAGATAAGATAAAAACTAACTATCTAGAAGAAGAGTTTACAAAAGATGTCCCATCGTGATCGCCAGTCATTGGTGCGCGCTTTTTCTGGGTTCCTCTCGGTTCCCGTTGAATCAGTGGCTCCAATTCTGTCCAAGTGGACTCTAGCGATGCGGCGTTTGGAATAGTGGAGGTAAAATAAATTTAAAAAAGGGTTTTCTAGGAAGGTTCCTAGTTTGTTGCGATTGTCAGCTGCAAATATTTATCGACGCTGCAACACGTCAATGATCACGCTTAAGAGTGGGTATGGGTTACTTCTATACTGAATCGTCTGCCTACGAACGTAAGCAGCTATGTCTTTTTCTTAATTTAGATAGTTTAATTTCTCTTTTAGTTCCCTTCATAGTTATAATTCTGGTCAATTTAGACTTCCCTGATTCTATTGTGAGTTTGGCTGTGTGGTGATCTATTCTAGTTTATTTAATTTAATATTCTAGTTCTATCAGGAGTCTAATTAATTTTTACTATTCCTATCCTGATTGAAAGTCTAATTAATTAAGTGTCCTCGTACTATTAGAAGTCCAATTATGATCAGGTTTCCCAATTATGCTAGGAGTGCATATGTAGTAGTTCTGGTGAAAATCTAATTAAGTCAAGCATGCTAGTTATACTGAAATTCTAAGCATAGCAAGTAAACTAGTTGTATTGGAATTCTAATTAAATCAAGTATGACAGTCTTACTAGAATTCTAATTGAAATAGAGAACTGATTCTACTAAAACACTAATTTGTGGCAAAGGAATTAATTTTATTAAAATCTAATTAAAATAAATAAACTAATTTTATTAAAATTCTAATTAAAGCAATGAATTAACTATACTAAATCCTTAAAGCAACGAAATAATCATACCAAATTCTAATTAAAGCGAGAAATTAATCAAGTAAAATCTGATTTTAAGAAATTAATCGATCACACAAAAATCTAATTAACTTATCTAATTAATTATGCTGAAATAAAATAAATCTACTAATTAATTATACTAAAAAAATAAGAAAAAGCAATTAATTGATCCTAGCACTTAAAAAAAGGGTTTTGGGCCCACTATGCTAAGGAGGATTGGCCTCGTTCCCGAGTACCCTCCATAAGCTCCCTTGGGCAAATCGGATGGCTGAGATTAAAGATAAATTAGATTTTGGATCGTAAAATTGTATTTTAGATTTTTCAGAGTTGATTTTGGAATAATAATTATGAATTGAATCATGCACTAGAATTGTAAAAACTAGAATTAATATTTAGAATTTTTGGAGATATTAAAATAAGAAATTTAAATTTAAATTTCTAGGACCGAATTCGGGTCCGAAATCAGAAAATCAGACCGTATGATTAAAGACTGGTTCTAGAATCCAAGGATTAGAACCAGAAATTAATGATAGGTGTTGCTACCCCAGCTGTGCTTTGTTTATTTGTTTGTGGTAAATGAAATTTAAAATCAAAATAAAACAGGGAATGAAATTAGCACAACTGAGAAGTCCTAGACCTGCAAGATACAGGATCCATTGTGGCAAGTTTTGATAAGTAAGAGTTTGTCCCACAGGGAAAGATGATCTACAGCTCCAAGGGAGCCATCTCTAGTAGTCCCTCCAGATCTGACTATAGATCTGGCAGTCCTAAAGGGAAGGGAGTTTAAGGCCACTTAGTTTACAGATCCTAAGGTAGCCTAATGTCTAAACTACAGAAAGGATTGAGAGGATGGATGGAGTGTGGAAAATAAATATAAAAGGGTGAGAAGTATGTTATTGAGCCTAGATCAGAGGAGTTTTATAACTCAGATTTAGATCTGATGTTATAGAAATCCTGTCCAATGGCTACGTTATCACCACTGAGGAGAAAGAATCCAAGCCATCTTTGTGCCATGATTCAATCCCTTAAGGTTATAACCTGTCCACTCAAATGGTCACAGACTATCCCATAGGGGAACCACAATCCAGAGATGGGTCAAAACAAGTTAATCATTGTAGGCACTATTTCATCCAGGCTACCAGCTCAAGAATCCATAGGGAATCTCAACCTCTAAAGCTCTATGTGTGGGGCTAAGGCTGTATAGGACCATGATAGCCCAGACACATAGAACCAGCAAGAGATTGAGTACAACCTTCGATCTAGCTGTCCATTGCTTGAGTGAGGCTACAATGGTCCAGTCACAAGCCTACAATCTCTATAACCAGATCAGATCTAACATCTGATAGCGGATCTATACAAATATAGGGGAGTCTGCTTCTGTACAATCTCCCACCAGGCTAATACAAGCTCAGGTGCAGAGAAGAAGGATCCATCTTGGATCGGTGGATTAGAATCACCCTAAGGCTATAACCTGTCCACTTGAATGGTCACAGACTATCCTAGAGGCTATCCTCCTCTCGGAGCCCAAGACAAAACAAGAATATCGCTGCCACCACCCTGGTCACAAGGCTACCAGCTCAAGCTCGCATGGGGATTTCAGATCTAGTGGGTCCTGTGGTGGGGCTAAGGCTGTATAGGACCATGATAGCCCAGACACACAGGTCACTTGGATCTGAGTGGCCCTTAGAATTAGTCCTCCATTGCTTTGAATCACAGCCAAAGCAATAGCGGATCACAAGGCAGCAGCCTTGCACAGAGCAGATCACATTCAAACCCAAATCCCATAATGTAAAAATCCTATTACAAAACTTCCATTAAACTAGTTCAAAATGCATACGAAGACATAGCCAGCAAGTGTTGGACTATGGAGAGAAGGAAAAAGAAAAAAGAAAACTACTTACAGCTACAAAAGAAAAGAAAAAATGATCTCAGATCAAATCTCCAAGAGATGAGATGTGTTCCAAGATATCTAAACCTAAGCTAAGTATGGGTTTATATAGCAGTGGTGTGGCGGTGCATTAGGGTTAGGAAACACTAATTTTAACGATGCCACATGGCCTAATAGTGATCCTTGGATGCCTCAGGGCACGTGCATGGAGATTTAAGCATGGGAGTGTGTGCCCTAATGGCTGGAAATTCCCAGAAAGTCCTCTGCTGAAGTGTAGGAAAGTTGAAGTTCAGAGCTTCGCTAGGTAGTTATTATTTCCCAGACTAGTCGCGTGGTAGCTCTTGCTCTTTGCGAGGATGGTTTGGCATTGAAGCTTCAACCGTCGTGAGGTTGCCTTGGTTTGCTCTTCTGGCAGTCGTGCGGTAGAGAATTGCGCTCTCGCTAGATTGGGCTTCGCGAGGTTGAGTAGACATCAAAGCCTCAGATGTCGTCGGGTTGGTGTTCAAGCAGTCGCGAGGTAGCTGCGCATTCGCTGGGTTGATCTTCGCAAGGATGGATTTGAATAGCGCGAGCACTTCTCTTCAATGGACTTCACAAGTTTCCTCGCGAGGCTTTAATGAGTTCTGAACTGTGCGAGGTTCCATGTCTTAATTGATCTTCGCGAGGATGCTTTCTTCTTGAATAGCGCGAGAACTGCGGGAGGAGTTCTCTTCTGATATTTGCATCCCGTAGCTACTGGGCGATAGCTGCGCGTAGAGTCTTTTGAAGCTCTCTCTCCTCAGCCATTATGAGCGAACTGCGTGAGGTTGAGAGAGGTCTGCTTTGAACTGCGCGAGACTGTGCAATGTGTTCTACTCTTGAGCTTCGTGAGAGCTGCGCGAGTTTGTGCTTCTGAAGCTCTTCAGTCACTCAACTTCGCGAGAAGTTGCTATAAAGTCTTAGGAAGCTTAGTTGGACTGCGCGAGGCATATTTCTCTAGAATCCTCTAAAGCTTAGGTCAGCTGCGCGAGGCTCATTTCAGGTCTGGATTCAGAGTCCATCCTTCTGAGGGACTTCTAGTGTCAAAACAGGCTCCTTAGTAGGATTCCTGGCCTTATTTCACTGCTGATTATTACCTACATAAAACACTTAACAAGAACTTATTAGATTGCTAAGGGTCTAATCAAAGGTTAAGTTAAGGGGTGAAAAGTGGTACTTTTCACGTCTTAACACACCCCTACACCTGATCTTTGCTATTCCATTCGCAAAGCTACATTAAATCTACTACAAAAATTAGATGCCACTTTCGTAGGGAGCACGGATACATTTAGCCTATGTACCAAGCCTTTTAAACCCCTAGGTGATCCATAGTGGAGGAGTGAAGTCTCCTGAGGGTTTTCAGTGAAGACACCCACAAACTTCTCAATGAAACAGTTAACAAAAGTGCAATATCATCAAGTGAGCAGTCAAGGAGCAGACTTAGTTTTCTCTTGAATCAGTAAACATAAAGGAAATTTAATCCGTTGGTTGCACAGTAATTTAAACAGCATAAACTTCTCATGAATGCACAGCATTTCCATTCAGTTTACAACCATAGAAAACTGCACAAGTGTGTGCCAGCACTGAGCTCATCATCAGATCAAAAATTAGGTTATAGGTCATACCTAATGCATTCAAGATCAGACCCAAAACTTTTCAGGGCATACTCTCATAAGGGTCTTGTTGAGGGGTTCATTTTCTCTCAGGCTCAAGAGCAGTTACATCCCCCAAATGGGTCTGTAAGCATGAGCATAGGCAAGTTCTTAAGTGCTGACATCATTGACAGATCCTCACCATAGATTGGATAACTCTTTATCTCCACATGACAGTTCACTCAACTTTGGATCACAAGGGCTTTTAACTAGGCTAGAATGTGGCTTATGGAGTGGGGTTAAAAAGAATGGAAGGTTGAAAAGGGGTTCAAAGTTGAGAAATCAGTAGGTGAAGGAGGTGGTTCATGACTTCACCTTCTTGAATTCAGGTCCCTTCATCTTCTTTGAGATTTTCATATTTGAAGTGATCAGTTTCTCTTCTTAATTTTGATTTTCCAATGAAAGTTCCCTCTTGACTCCTCTCTTACTCCTCTTCATTATTATTTTTGTTTCTTTTTAGTAGAATTTTCTTCTTTTTATTTTTGTTTTTGCTTTTCTGAAATGCCACCATGTTCTCGCCACTATATGCTGCATTTTTGAGATACTTCTTCTCCATTCACCTAATGTTGACCATAGCTAGTCCATCTTCAACTCTTTCTCCTTTACCTTCTGAATTCTCAGAGTGAGGGTAGACTGAATCAGGTTCATAGGTTCAGGTACAAGTACTCAGGTGTATTTTGAAGAAATTTAGGATTTAAAGCTCAAAGGGGATATGGACAAGGGCAGTTGCTTAAGGTTCGTCTATTTAGGCTCAAACTGTCCAAGAGAAGGCCTTGATCCTTTTCTAAGTCTCATGAGTGCTATCAGGTGTTTCAACTTGGAGTTGCCTAACTTGTAGTGAACACAGTGACTAAGCCAGTCCTTAGAACTAGAAGAAATTGCCTTAGTCACTCCTCAAAGGATGGAAAAAATTTTATAGGCCCAATTCTCACTGGTTATGGTCTTCCTTTGAACTTTTAAGTATGTCCTCACCTTTTTCTTTCTCTAATGATTCACTAAGTGCTAATACAAGTGAGTTTCCTTGGTGATCTCGTCATGGAAATGTGAAATATTAAAAGTTTATAATGTCTAAAGTTTGCAGAAATTTTAAATTTCCTATTTGTCATGATTCTTAAGTGAACATAGATCTATTTCCATATTACTCACATGACTCTGCTGCACTTAGGTTAACAATTCCATTGGCAGGGTCTGCCTGCAACACCCCCAAACCTATGAGGAGCAGTGTCCTCACTGATTCAAGGGTGTGTGTGCAGCAGGTTCATTATTTGCAAAAAGAAAGGGAAATAACCTGGAGCAAAACACACAACAAACAAAGCAAAATAGTAATGGCAAAAGAAGAAAATCTATTAAAAATGAGAAATGTACAAACTAAAAGAAAACAGAAGCAAAAGAGTGCAGAAACAGAAAAAATCCTAGGTACAATCTAATCAGAATCTGGATCAAAACTTGTCCCAACCCATCTTCTTGGCATGCTCTTGAAGGTAAGCCTCTTCCTCTTTTTTCTTTCGTTCCCTCTCTTCCTTTCTTTGGGCCGCAGTTTTGGGCATGGTTGGTGCCCTGACCCTCATTTTTCAGGTCTTTGGTTGAGGAGGGATCACTGAAGATTTATCTGTGGTAGGCTCAGGGGATTTGATAGGACTTTTTCCTTTGGGACTCTTCCCTTTGTCAAGCTTAGGGGGAGACACAGAAGACTTTACGTGTTCCTTTGCTGCAGGAATGGCAGGGCTCTTCCCCTTCTCTGGCTGGCTCATTGGTGGTGCCACCTCAGACTGGGCAGATGTTTCTTTTCCAATTTTTAGAGAGGCAGCAGTGTGAGAAGTTCTTTTAGCTATAACTTTCCTTCTCTAAGGATAGGTTTGTTCAGCAGGGCTTGATGAAGGAGCGGCAACAGGAGTCTTGGCACTTGGATCCATAGGTGGTGCAGAATCAGAGTCTGAGTCAAAAGGAAAAAGCTCAGTGGGATCCAAACCAAGGGCAGCAGCAGTTTGTCTGCATTCTTCTTTGGAAAGTAGGCGACCATGAGGATCATCCTGAGCAGAAGCTCTGGTGACCTTTGGAGGTGGGGATGGAGGGATTGGCCTTTTTCCTTTTTGGGCTGCAGTGGCTCTTTTGGAGGTGGAAGGTTTCTTGGAAGGAGTCCTTTTTCTTTTGGGGGCAGGAGGTTGAACAGGGGGAGGCACTGAGATAGGAGAAGGAGCTGGAGTAGGGACTTTAGCAGGAGCAGGAACTTGAGTAGGAGCAGGAGGAGGTACCGGAGTTGGGGCTGTAGGAGGTGGGGGAACAGGTTGTGTAGGTGTAGGGGCAGGGGGAGTGGAAGAAGATGGCCCTGGTTGTGTGGAAGAAGATGGGGCCTCAGGGGGTGCTGTGGCGAGAGGGGTGGCCTGAATTGGTTGGGCTAGTAGGAAGGCAACCCTCTATTCTAAAATCTCAATTTTCTTGGTAGCATACAGGAGATTGGTATCTGAAAGCTCCTTACTGAGTTTGTTGATCTCCTGAGCATTGTTCAGTTTCTTTTCTAACAACCTAGCTCTCGATTGCGCATGCTGGGCATTTGCCTTCTCCATCTCTGTAGTCATTTGATAGTAGGTTACCTCAGCCTTCTTCGCATTGAGTGTCTCCAAAATTGCCTCTCACCCCTTGGAAATATCTCTCAGCTTCTCGCTGTGAGCAAGTTTCAAGTCACTCAGCTTCTGCCGCCAAGGGGATTCAATGGATTGTCAAAGTTGTGCCATGCCCCTCAGGACATCCCTCTTGATATACGCATTGTCCCTCATGGCATGGAGGAGGGTGAAGTAGGGAGGGGTGTAATAGGAGTGTCCTGGGTAAGATTGGTAGAAATGGAGTGAAAGAAGTTGAAGGTGATTGATCCTGAGGGGGTAAATTGGGGGCTGGAGTGATGAAGTCTAGAGGAGGGGTAGAAGTGGTTGAGGGTGTCACAGGTTGAATGGTCGGTAGGATAAGAGGTGGAATGGAAGGCATGGGTGGAAAATTAAATGATGGATGGTCAGTGGAGGTGGATGGTTCTGGGTAAGGGAAAAATGGAATGGTGAAGGATCGAAATGGAAGTGGTGGGGTTACAAATATGTGGGGTTGAATGGGAAAGGTGGATGGGAAAGGAATGGGGTCTGTTTGGGTGGAGGTGTTGGTAAATTGTGGTGGAGGTAATATGAGTGGGGGAAGGATAGGTAGAGTGGGGAAGGAGTGGAGGGTTATGATGTCTTGGAGGGTGAAGGGTGTAGTTAAGTCAATTGGGGTGAGGTCTGGTTGCACTGTGGAGTCAGAGGTGGAAGGGGGCTGGATCAGTGGGATGGTAGGAGGTTGTGTAGAGATGGGTGGGTTTGTCAATGTTTGAAAGGTGGATTTTATGTTAGTGATGTCAGTTTGCATTTGGTCTTGGGTTTGTGTTGTGGTGGATAGCTGGGTCTGGATGTCATGTATTAAGGAAAGGATATGGGTAAGGGTGTCTAAGGTTGGTTGGGGTGGAGTATGAGAAGAGGAGGGAACAAGTTGGAAAGGGAAAGTTGGGGCATGATGGAAAGTTGTAGGGGGAGAAGATGAAGGGTCTGGTGAGTGATGTGGTGAAGGGAGTGGGGAATCTGAGAGAGGGATGTCATGGGTTGGCATGGTATCAAGCACGGTAGTCATGAAGGCCTGATACCCTGAAGTGGTGGCAAGATTAAAGTCAAGGTCTGTGAGTGGAGGTGAGGTAGGGATGGTTGGGATGGTGGCTGGGTCAATATGTGGGGTTTCTGTGGGAATGATAGGGGTGGTTGGTTTAGGTACGGATCTGGCTGGGGTTGTGTGAGAGGTTTTCTTTTTAATGTAGGATATCAGGGGAGGGCTATCAGGGTTTAGGTCAGATGATGTTGGAGATCTTGGGGTGGTAAGGTGGGTGAAGGGGGAGTGCTATCATGGGGTTCAACACTTTCCACCCAGGAACGAATCACAGGGGGAGGTGGAATGGAAAAGGGAGATAAGAGAGGGAAAGGGAGAGATGGAATAGGCAAAGAAACTGATGGAGGGGCAAGTGTGGTGGATGGAGGTATTGCTGCAGAAGCAGAGGTGACAGAAGCTTGCACCACCTTCTTTGGAGCAGGGGCTTTAGCCCTCTTTTTGGGGGCAGGGGTGGCCTTTGCCACAGCTCCTCTCCTTGCAGAAACAACTTTGAGCTTGACCTTCTTATTCTTCTTCTGGGGATCCATCAGACTCCTGCTGATCCCCCATTGTCTTTTGGCAAAAGTGGTGGGAGTGAGGTCAGCAGATAACTCCCCCACTGGTATCTTGTACCCTCCCCTCAGAAGTAATTTGGTGATGAGTCTTCCATAGGGGAGAGTGTGGATCTTCTTTTTCAGCCCGAGCTTCACCATTATATCCTTCATGGCCTCAAAAATCAACCATGCAGCATTAAATCCATGGCCCAGAGAGAAGGAATAGAGAGCATCAGCATTTGGTGTCCTCTCTTGCTGATGGCCGGAGCAATAAATATTCTTCCTCAGCACTTGATCAATGAACAGCAATTTGGGATCCAAATCTCTTCTTCTGATGGAGTCCCCTGTGGCCTTCAAACCTCTGGTAAGGGCCTGTGCAATGGTATCAATGGGGGCACTCACAGGGGAACCATAACCATAGTTGGGATCAAAAATGGCAGGGATGCCCATGACTTCAGCAATTAACTCTGGGCTGAGTAGCATCTCAAAATTGTCAACTAACACAAGGAGGCCTGGCTGCCCATGTGTGTCTGGTCTGACCCTAAGGTGCTAGTAAAAGAGTTGCACTAACCTAAGGTAGGCTAGTGCAGGAATCATTTTCATCAAGGGGATCAAACCAGCCTTGCACAAGAACTCAATGGTAGGTGCTGACAATGGCTCAGTTTCAAAGAAAGATATATCAAAAATGGCTTCAGGCTCTAAGGGAATGGAAATGAGGAGCTCAGAGGATGTAGAGTAATCAGGTGTTTATTCAGCCACCTCAGGAATCACCTCCTTCCCTTTTTGTTGTGCCGTAGAGGACTTGGCTTTCTTAGGGGCAGGCTCCACTGGAGCCTGATCCCTGGCTATCTTCACAGGTGCACTTTTAGGAGCCATTAAGATTCTCCTTGGTGAGTGTGCAGTTGAAATTTTGAAAGAAAAAATTAAGAGCTGAGTCTTACCCTAAAAATTAGGGTTCTGTTCAATTTGATGCACGGTAGACCGCAGGAGCTCCTAGCAGGGAGCAACTGTTGATGGAAGCTTTAAGAACAAAAATCCAGACTTTCAAAGTGAACGATGAACTGTAGACAGGATGCTGGAGGAGAGAGATTGAGAGGAGTGGGAGCTAGGGTTTCGCTGGCAGGAGAGGAAAGAGAAAACAGTAAAGAAAAGCAGCGCGGGGTTGGATTTAAAATGTCGCGAGGCTTGGCGCACTTTAAAAATATCTACTCGCTGGATAGGTATGAATGGGTCACGAGATTGGATGTTCATTTAAACTGCGCGAGGAAGCCCACACAACTATATCTGAAACTCGCGACAGCAAAGCAAAGTAATTCTTTATGAACTGCGCGAGAGGAAACTAAACCAAATTTTTAGAACCTCGTGACAGCTTAAACAGAGTCAGAATTCATACACCCACTAGTCAGCCTTTTGACCTTTGTTTTGTGGGTGGATTCTCTCACAGGCTCTCTTCCAGGGACACCCATAAGCATTATAAAACATTCAAAAATTCCCATACTCTCAAAGCATTAAATTCACACATCATGAAAAGCATTCAAACAATACCATCATCATTCAATCTCTTGAAATTATCAAACAAAGGGAACAGGAATAAAAGTAGGCATAAAGCACTAAACTCAGACTCCAACAAGATCACTAAAAATCCCTATAAACAGTAAAATACATAACATACAAAGTGCACAGTTCTTAGCATCAATTCAATGAAAGATCCCCTTCAAGGTTTGAGGATTCTTCACCAATCAAAAATTGGCCCTTAGGATTAACCACTGGTTGACTAGGCAACCTTCCCTCTTCTCTTTTGGCTAAGGTATTCGCTAGTTGGCCAATCTGTTCTTCCATCTTCTTGATTCTCTGACCATGAGAATTCACAGTCTGAGCCAAGAAACCCAGGTTTTGCAGTGAGGTCAAGACCTGGTCCTCGAAAGAAGTATTTCTGGGTTGAGATGGGGGTAAGACCAATTGATTTTATTGCTGATGGGGCTGCTGATGGTAATGGAAGTTAGACCTAGGGGCATACCCTTGATTGAACTACTGCTGTGGCCTTTGAGGTAAAGCCAACATCTGCTAGGGCTGCATATAATTGTCTTGCCTCTACCTCAGATTTGGATGGTCTCTCCATTGGTAACCAGCATTTTGGTGCTGGTATCCATATGGTTGTTTGTTGTAGCCACCAGATTGTTGCTGGCCAAAATATTGCACAGCAACAGCATGTTCCAAAATCAATTCGGGATATTGCCCTGCAGATGGACATTCCTCTATTGTGTGCTGTGGGGACTGGCATATCAGACATGCCTCCGCCACATGAGCAGCCCTTCTGGGTTGCATCACAGTCAGTAATTTATCAAACTTCATAGAGAGGTTTGCCATCTGCAGTTGCAAGTCATTGTTCCCAGACACCTCACAAACTTTTCCTCTTGTCAATGCAGCAGGCCCCACTTTTGACACAAACTCCTGACTAGTTCTTTCCAAGGATAGCTTTTGAAAAGCATTTTCACTAATCACCTCAAACAATTCCCATGCCTCACCAGCAGTTTTGTGCATGTAAGTGCCACCACAAGAGGCATCAACCATATCTCTACTTTTTTCATCAATCCCATTGTAGAAGCTTTGAACAAGCTGCCATTCTGGGATCTTGTGGTGGGGGCATTGTTTGAGCATTTCCTTAAACCTATCCCAGGCTTGATTAAAATCCTCAGTTGGGGCTTGGGCAAAAGCAAGAATTGCCTTCCTCAACTGGCTAGTTTTGGTCTCAGGGAAGAACTTGGTCAGGAACTTGGTCTGCAGGTCTTTCCATGAAGCAATGCTATTGTTGGGAAGAGTGGTCAACCAGTTACTGGCCCTATCCTTCAGAGAGAAGGGAAAGAGTCTGAGCCTAGTAGCCTCAGGTCCCAAACCAGTCATATTAAAAGTGGTGCACAAGGCCAAGAACTTGTCAATGTGCTTGTAAGGGTCCTCCTTGATAAGCCCATGGAAAGAGGGCAGCATCTGGATGATTGAAGTCTTTATTTCATAATTCTCCTGTACATCAAGGAATTGAATGCTAAAAGGGGAGTTATAGTCATCCGGAGCATTCAACTCCTTGAGAGTTCTGGGTTGTTCTTCACCCATATTTTCTGTCACAGATTCACTTGGGGGCACTCCTGTGGTGTGCCTGTCTCTTCTAAGTCTCCTTCCCCTTTCTAACTCAGGGTTAAGAGGCTCTAAAGTAGGGCTGAGAGATCTCCTCCATAGCATACAAGCATACCACAGCAAGGAGAGCTTCTTGCAGGCACATTGCAAATGAATAACTTTACAATTAAAAGATTTATCTAACTAATTTACAGCTATTCAAAGAATACATTTACAACTATCCTAGATACTGCTAGAGAATTTTCAAGAAAGATAGACAGAGTTTCAAAAGTTAGAGAGTTTGCAAACAGAGGTAGCTAAGCTCCAATTGTAGTCCAACTATCCTTCACTGCTGCTGTCTAGATCTGTAAAAAAAAAATTCACAAATACATCAGCAGTATCAATTATTCTTAACTACCAAAGAATAATAAAACTACAAAAACTTAGGGTCTACTAATAGATCAACTCTCCCCGGCAACGGCGCCAAAAACTTGTTGCTACCCCAGCTGTGCTTTCTTTATTTGTTTGTGGTAAAAGAAATTTAAAATCAAAATAAAATAGGGGACGAAATCAGCACAACTGAGAAGTCCTAGACCTGCAAGATACAGGGTCCATTGTGGCAAGTTTTGATAAGTAAGAGTTTGTCCCATAGGGAAAGATTATCTACAGCTCCAAGGGAGCCATCTCTAGTAGTCCCTCCAGATCTGACTATAGATCTGGTAGTCCTTAAGGGAAGGGAGTTTAAGGTCACTTAGTTTACAGATCCTAAGGTAGCCTAATGTCTAAACTACAGAAAAGGTCGAGAGGATGGATGGAGTGTGGAAAATAAATATAAAATGGTGAGAAGTATGTTATTGAGCCTAGATCAGAGGAGTTTTGTAACTCAGATTCAGATCTGATGTTATAGAAATCCTGTCCAATGGCTACGTTATCACCACTGAGGAGAAAGAATCCAACCCATCTCTGTGCCATGATTCAATCCCTTAAGGTTATAACCTGTCCACTCAAATAGTCACAGACTATCCCATAGGGGAACCACAATCCAGAGATGGGTCAAAACAAGTTAATCATTGTAGGGACTATTTCATCCAGGCTACCAGCTCAAGAATCCATAGGGAATCTCAACCTCTAAAGCTCTATGTGTGGGGCTAAGGCTGTATAGGACCATGACAGCCCAGACACATAGAACCAGCAAGAGATTGAGTACAACCTTCGATCTAGCTGTCCATTGCTTGAGTGAGGCTACAATGGTCCAGTCACAAGCCTACAATATCTATAACCAGATCAGATCTAACATCTGATATCGGATCTATACAAATATAAGGGAGTCTGCCTCTATACAATCTCCCACCAGGCTAATACAAGCTCAGGTGCAGAGAAGAAGGATCCATCTTGGATTGGTGGATTAGAATCACCCTAAGGCTATAACCTGTCCACTTGAATGGTCACAGACTATCCCAGAGGCTATCCTCCTCACGGAGCCCAAGACAAAACAAGAATATCGCTGCCACCACCATGGTCACAAGGCTGCCAGCTCAAGCTCCCATGGGGATTTCAGATCTAGTGGGTCCTGTGGTGGGGCTAAGGCTGTATAGGACCATGATAGCCTAGACACACAGGTCACTTGGATCTGAGGGGCCCTTAGAATCAGTCCTCCATTACTTTGAATCACAGCCAAAGCAATGGCGGATCACAAGGTAGCACCCTTGCACAGAGCAGATCACATTCAAACACAAATCCCATAATGTAAAAACCCTATTACAAAACTTCCATTAAACTAGTTCAAAATGCATACGAAGACATAGCCAGCAAGTGCTGGACTATGGAGAGAAGAAAAAAGAAAAAAGAAAACTACTTACAGCTATAAAAAAAAAGAAAAAATGATCTCAGATCAAATCTCCAAGAGATGAGATGTGTTCCAAGATATCTAAACCTAAGCTAAGTATGGGTTTATATAGCAGTGGTGTGGCAGCGCATTAGGGTTAGGAAACCCTAATTTTAATGATGCCACATGGCCTAATAGTGATCCTTGGATGCCTCGGGGCGCGTGCATGAAGATTTAAGCGTGGGAGTGCATGCCCTAATCGCTAGAAATTCCCAGAAAGTCCTCTGCTGAAGCGATGGAAGTTGAAGTTTAGAGCTTCGCTAGGTAGCTATTGTTTCCCAGACTAGTCGCATGGTAGCTCTTGCTCTTTGCGAGGATGGTTTAACATTAAAGCTTCAACCATCGTGAGGTTGCCTTAGTTTGCTCTTCAGGCAGTCGCGCGGTAGAGAATTGCGCTCTCGCTGGATTTGGCTTCATGAGGTTGAGTAGACATCAAAGCCTCAGATGTCGTGGGGTTGGAGTTCAAGCAGTCACGAGGTAGCTGCGCATTCCCTGGGTTGATCTTCGCGAGGATGGATTTGAATAGCGCGAGAACTGCGCGAGCACTTCTCTTCAATGGACTTCATAAGTTTTCTCATGAGGCTTTAATGAGTTCTGAACTGCGGGAGGTTCCATGTCTTAATTGATCTTCGCGAGGATGCTTTCTTCTTTAATAGCGCAAGAACTGTGCGAGGAGTTCTCTTCTGATATTTGCATACCGCGGCTACTGGGTGACAGCTGCGCGAAGAGTCTTCTGAAGCTCTCTCTCCTAAGCCGTTCTGAGCGAACTGTGCGAGGTTTAGAGAGGTCTGCTTTGAACTGCGTGAGACTGTGCGATGTGTTCTACTCTTGAGCTTCGCGAGAGCTGCGCGAGTTTGTGCTTCTGAAGCTCTTCAGTCACTCAACTGCGCGAGAAGTTGTTGTAAAGTCTTGGGAAGCTCAGTTGGACTGCGCGAGTCATATTTCTCCTGAATCCTTTAAAGCTTGGGTCAGCTGTGCGAGGCTCATTTTAGGTCTGGAATCAGAGTCCATCCTTCTGAGGGACTTCTGGTGCCAAAATAGGCTCCTTAACAGGATTCCTGGCCTTATTTCACTGCTGATTATTACCTACATAAAATACTTAACAAGAACTTATTAGATGGCTAAGGGTCTAATCAAAGGTTAAGTTAAGGGGTGAAAAGTGGTACTTTTCAGGTCTTAACAATAGGACTGGAAATTGAGATTTTAGAATGGAATTAAAGCCTAGGGTCAATAAATTAGACTGTCGGATTAAGGACTGGTTCCGAATTTGGAGAATTAGAATCAGATATAAAATATTTGCGGTCTAAAAAGGGTGCTACGGTCTCGGACTGAAAATTAAAATCTATGACTAAAACTAATAATCAAATCTATGAAAAAAATATCCTAAGTCTAAAACTGAGATTTTTATCGAGGATCGGGGCTGCAGAGAGAATTCTCGAAGATTAGAAGCTTGAATCTCAAAATCATGACTAGGTTGCTCTATTTGTTTGTCCTCGGAGTTCTCTAGTTTTGAAATCCCAAAAAAATCTGTTCTCTCTTCAAAAATTGCCCAGCCTCTTAAGCGAATTAGGAAAAAAAATCTTTTATATGTTTTTCATTAATTACGTGCCCTTTTCCAGGCGTTTAATTGAATTACGCACCATTTTAATGGTGCTTAATCGCTTTGAGTCGATCACTGACTCAGTGAGTGACTGGCTAACTTGCTCAGCGAGTTTCCTAGTCCTAATAGCGTTAGGGCTAATCGCGCGCTTGTTAGTACGTGCGCAATCCGATTAAGTGCTTCTTCAGAAGCGCTCAATCAAGGAAGCTTAGGGGTCAGGGACTGTGAGGCTAGGTCGGGCGTAGGCCAATTGCGCGTTGGTGATCAGGTGTGTAATCTGATCGTACGTATGATTTCAGGTATGTGATCGAGTCTCGAGATGGTTTGGGAAAGGAAGTTTGGTCTGAAAGGGGAACTAATTGCGCGTTTGTGGTCAGGCGTGTAATCGAATTACATGCGGGGCTCCAGGCGCTTAATTCGGGGTTGTCTAAGTCTAGTCTCTAGTCTAAAATGTAAGATTATTATTTCAGTTGGCATTTTGATTATATACTATTGTTTCAGTATATAGTCTGCCTACATTGGGATCTGAGCCACGGAGCTATTGTTTCAGCCTGTGTTCAGCCATATACTATTGTTTCAGTGCATGGTTCCCATATCAGGGTTATGAGGTCAAAGGTTGACCGAATAAAATTATATATTTCGAGAGGGTAAAATGGGGGTGTCTACACACCTGAGCGGGAAAGCCCTCTTTGTTAAAGATAACAATTTTCCTTTCCCATTTTCATGCCCAGGCTGTGCACATTCCAAAAAGGGACCCATCAATCAGAAAGAACAATAAAAAAGAGAAGTCTTTGTAAATATAATAGATTTTCCTTTTCCATTTACAACTGTACCACTTACACCACATTCAAAAAATAGTCAGTGTGATGTCTAGCTTTCTTTATTTCTTTTTTACAAAAGCAGAAAAAATAAAAACATAAAGAAAATATGTATACTAAAAAATGTGTATCTGTAAAGGGGTTTCTTACGCCCTTTTCTGCGAATCTGATCTGTGCAAAAAGATATATGTGTAAGAGGGAATCAACAGCCCAGCTCGCGCTTTAAGGCACTAATCTCCGCGTGAAAATCGTCCTCTCGGACATTCCTCTCAGTCAGCCAACGGCCATGGAGGCTCTTGTACCTCTTCCTAGAAGGATCAGTAGCCCCATGAGCAACATTCAAGGATCCTTCTAGACGAAGGACCTCGCCCTCAGCTATGCCAGCTTTGGTCTCTGCTACCTTTGCTCTAACTTTCTCTTGGGCCAAAAGCTCTTGTAGGACCCTCTTCTCGTCAATCAGCAGCCTAATGTGAGCTTGAAGCGTTGTCTCTTTCTTTGGTCAGGGGCCTCCATATCAATACTCTCTGCCTGATCCAGACTATCAACAGTAGGATGCTCAGTCGATAGCCAAGCCTCTTACTCATGGGAAGACTGAACCGAATCTCCCTGCTCCATATCACACATCAGTGTCGACTGACGCATCTCCCAAAGAGTAGCAATCCGATCTACATCCCTAGAGGACCCCCTAGAAAGATCAAATTACATAGAGGGGGTTTTACCTCACAGGGCACCTACTGAGAGTAGCCAAACTGACGCAACACCCGAAATGGGAAGTAGAAGGTGCTGCCAATCAATCCTAAGAGGGTGATACCCTCATGGTCTCTGGAACGAACTACTGGAAAGGTTCGATCCAACCAAGTCTCCATATCAGCTCTGCATCGGTCAACCAAAGCTTTAAAGTTGACAAACCTCCTTGCGAAATCAACTGACACCTACCCAGAAATCATCGAAACACCTCACCTTGAGCGATGTAAAAGTGTGACACAGGTCCTAAGATAGCGAGATGCTCACCTAACCAGACCTGGAGAAGTAAAGGACATCTCCTGAGGCTCTCCACCTTGCCCAGAGCGAATGAATCAAGGCATTGGTATAATTCAGCAAGGACTAGGTGCATCACTGATCGACCCTCTACTAACTCGATCAAAACGTCGTAGAGAGCCAGAGAGAAGCTCTCTCCCCTAGTGAAGAAAAGGATTTCCGAGATGAGACTGAGAGCAAAGGCTTTCACATTGAAAATATTCATAACCGGCAATTTTTGAAGACTTTCGTTACTGAAAAGTTCTTTGAGGAATTTGATTGAACACCTTGTGGGCCCCCCAATGAGACTTTTCTTATACTCAAATTTCTTCAAACCTAGGGAAAAACCCACACAGAGGCATGCGACCTCAAAGGGCCATTTTTATGAGCGATCAACAAAACCATCCTACAAGCAATCAGATATAGTGCAAGGGAAACATAACATGTAATCAAAGAAAGAGCACTAAACATTTCCAAGCAGAAAATCATCCAAGGAGTGCCACAATTATCCATTACAAACTTTTCAAATCCCAATAAAAATCATCCCAAAATGTTTAAAGTGTTTAAAAGTAGAAACTAAGCCTAGTCCTTGTTGGCATCCTTCGATTTCTCTTACTGGCGTGAGGAACTTTGGAAGGTCCTTAGATCTCCTACTAGGGACCACACCATGAAAGCCGACTAAGTAGAGAGTGCGATTCCTTTTCACGTGCGTGTTGCAAATCATAGCCAAGGTCACAAATCAGGAACATATTGAAAGACAAGGATGGAAAAAATAGTGAGAAAGACTAAGCAGCAAGATACTCACCACCTCCACATCCCGGAGCTCTGCAATGTTATGGTAATACGTGGCTTGGTCCATGGCTGACTTGAAATTCTACATTCAAAAGGGAAAGATGTCAATTACAGGGTTTGTTAACAAACACGGGTATTTATCAAAAGAGCCATAACCAAGAAGGAATGATCAAAAGGGTCTTACCCCTAGAACTACCATAGGAGGAGGGGCCCGAACTGCTTCAGCTGAGAAGCGTGCCTACTTAGCTACGTCAGCACATAGACTCAAGAGAAAGTTTTCGTAGAAGCATCTACTGGTCCCATCGACAAGGCAAGAGCACCACCGAGGGCGCCCACATGAGAAGAACCAGACGGACCAGCACCTGAAGAACCCTCACCTGAGGGACCCGCACCAGAAGGACCAACATTTGAGGGACCCGCCTCTGAAGCATCCGTAATACCCGTCGTCGCTCCACCTTCATCATTTGAGTCATCCCCTTGGGCAAACTATGAACAAAATAGAGATTTGCTTTGTAGGAACAAAAGCTGAATTAAAACCAAAAGGGGGACTAATCTAAAAGAGAAAAGAGAATTACCTGGGTGCACGGGCCACCGAAAGTAAGGAAATTGACGCTAGAGATAAAGCATGACAGAATGAACCGATACAGCAAAGACTCATACCATAGCCGATAGTCCCCGGGCACAAGAAGGGCATTAACGGGGATCCCATTATGGAGGAAGGCAGCAATGAGCTCCTTGAACATCTGCAGGAGGATCCATGGGTATGGCAGGATAGCCCTGGTACTGATGAACTATCCGCTCCCCTAGATAATAGGATTTGGTCCACGCCCCATAGAAGAAGACGATGCGACGGTTGTTAAAAAAGTGCAATGGACCTACGACAGCCCGATCCCAGAAAACAGAGCCAAGGTACGGGTCATAAATTATCTGTCCAAGTCAAGAGGTGGCCAATCAGTCAAAATTGCAACATAATAACAAAGGAGAATTTCTGAACTGAAATAAACAGAGGTGAAAATGCCTTACCTGCTCGGGGATCATCAGATCAAATTGGGACCTTAGGCCCATCTCCAGATGCTTCATGTCCACATCGCATCATCGGAATTTGTTCCAATTGCTAAGGAGGGGATAGGTGTAGATCTCAGAGTGGAGAAGCGGGCGTCCGGGTTGGAAATGCAGGTACCCCCATGCCTAAGGAGAGCAGTGCACAAAAGATAAGTTAGTAGCATGTAATGACCATCCAAATAAATTGATAAAAGCAAAAGAGTTAGAGATTACCTCCAGAGCCGGCCAGAAACGAATGACAGACTTGGCATCTCCAGTAGATGCTCGGGCTATGCCATACATCAGCATCGCATCTCCGGCCCTGCCTTAATCGTATCTGTGGATGTCGAGCCAGTTATCCATGATGCTCAGTAGTGCCAAGCTGAGTCGTCTGTCGCTTGCATTTGTAAAGATGGTTTTGCCCAACAGGAGCAGAATTGTGATACGGACCAAGATGATCGCTCGCTCGACTCAATGTAAAGCTCCACATCTAGTTGACCCAGATCTACCAACTCATTCTGCCCATAGAGCTTAGACAGCCAAGTCATCTTGACCTCGGTACCATGCAAACTTCCATGAGGGGGGTAATCCCCTATCAACCTAATAATATCATCTCTGCTAGGCACTGCAAGGTTGGCGATCGGAATGCCCCTTACTCGGATACCGGTAATCATCGTCCAATCCACGGGCATCAAGGTCATCTCAGCATAGGCCATGTGAAAAGACATGGTCTCTGGGTGAAACCTCTCTATCAAAGCTCTCATATATGCTCCGTCAGCCCTCATGGGGGGGCATGACAGGAACTCTATGAAACCGGCCTACTCAAGCAAATACTTCACAACAAGCGGGATGTAGCGATAAAAGTCATGGAAGTCCAGCCAACCCCCTCGGAATACGATATGGGGCAAGTCCTGCGTCAAAAGAGAAAGATGCATTAGGTCATGGAATTAAAGCAAAACCACATAAAAAAGAAGAACTAAACTTATCTTTTACCTTGCTCGCTATACCAAAGTTGGAGATGTGGATATATTGCTGGTAGAGAAGGACAACTCGGGCAACCTCGCCCTGCATTTCAAGCCAGGGACCTGCCTGGCGTTCTACCATGAAGAATTGTTCCCCACGCGGACCATAAACCACATCGGGCCCCTCCTTATGTCCTTCCTCCGGCACGTATTCCTCGTCACCAGACATTTGAGGCAAAAGCGAGCAGTCATATCTGAGTAGATCAGTGAAAAAGAACCATTTTTTGTTACAAGCTAAGGGAAGGTAAGTATGCTCTCCCCTTTCTTTTATTTTCAAATATATATATATATATATATATACAAAAAAAATCCCTTTCTTTAGTTTTTAAAAAATAGAATGAAAACGCCAAAAAACCCCTTTTCTTTTGTCTACAAAAATAATTTTTTCCTTTTGTCTTCAAAAATAAAGCAAAATTGAAAACACAAACTTCCTTTTCATAGAATTAAACAAAAAAAATTATTTTCTTTATGTTAGTAAAATCCAAAAAGAAAAAAACAACAATAACAAAGCAAATCAATAAACAAAAAATTTTTTTGCCCTTCTTTATACTTCCATAATCAAAATAAAAAAATAAACAAAAACAAAAAACAAACAAAAAAATCATTCCTTTATGTTTGCAAAACAAAAAATCAAACAAATAAAATCCCTTCTTTTATGTCCCTAAAATAAAAAAACCAACAACAAAATAAATCGATTCCTTTGTTAGTTTTCAAAAGAAAAACAACAAAAACCAAAAGTAAAATCCTTTTCCTTAATTAATTTTCAAAAAAATAAAGACCAAAAATCCTCTTTCATTAGTGAGTTTTTAAAAAACAAAGACCAAAAATCCTTGCTTTATATTCAAAAATGAAAACAAAAATAAAAACCTAAAATAGAGTCCTTTTTATATGCACAAATAAAAACAAAAAAAAAAATACATATTATGTATTAATAGAACCCATAAAACAACAAAAATAGGGCATCATCCATGAAATATCATCAACACATCATTAATAAACATGCTTACAACGAAAATAAACTATTTATCATCTAAAAATGTAAGATCATGATCATATTTGCAAGAAAAAGTAAGAAAAATCAAATAAAATGGGTTTTGAATGGTTACTTTTGAAGAAAAAGGGGTCTTTGATCTAGCGCGAAGCGGGCGATCAATCGGTGCAAGCAAATGCTAGCAATGAGGCAAGTGTAGAGGTAATGTAAAGGAACCCTAGGGGAGGCCTGTTTTCAGTTTGGAGAGAGGGGGAGGAAAAAAATTTAGAAAATACATCCCTGCTGCCCGAACTCGGGTGCCTTAAATTCGAATCCCCAGCCATGCCTGGCGCACCTATTAGTTGCGCCAGGCTATTTTGAGCCCCCAGTTGGCTTGGCACAACTAATAGTTGTGCCAGGTCACTTATGGGCTGGTTTTGGGCCTGGTACGGGTCACATGCATAGCCCGGTACCCCCCTCTCTTTATTTTGTTACCCCCGATAGATGCACGTACTCCCGAGTGGTATGTCGATCCTCATTCGACTTGTCTGGGAAGCCGTGCTAGAATAAAATAGATCGAGATCAATAAGCAGCCTGATCCGACATAGGAAAATGTGAAAAAGTCCCAAAAATGATGAAGAAATCCCACATAAAAAGCCAAAAATAATTAACATAAAATGATAGAATAATTCACATAAAATGATAGTTTTGAAAAACCAAAAAATCCCATAAAATGATGGCTTTGAAAGACCAAAAAATGACATAAAATGATAACTTAAAAATCCAAAAAAATCTACAAAAAAGATAAAGAAAATCCCAAAAATAATTCGCATAAAATAATAGAAGTGATAAAGTGATAGAATCACATAAAATGATAACTTAAAATCTAAAAAAAATCACATAAAATGATAACTCAAAATCTAAAAATATCACATAAAATGATAAACATAAAAATTCAAAATTCCCACATAAAATAATAGAAAATATGTGTTTAAAAAAAGTAGCACGTACTCCCAAAAAATGTTGTGACATTTATTCGCTCGGCTCGGGTAATCATGCTAAATAAACGTCGGGATCAATGAGTTCGCCCAAAGACTTCGAACCCTGCTTCAAATAGGGACACCCGTGACCAGTGAAATGAGGCGGTCTATACCTCATATGATTGGACACAAACTATGCACATGCATATTTTAAAGTGGTAAAATTTCAATATTTTATCAACAATACGGCTGTGCTATATCAATGTCCTAAGTCTAAGATTTGCCCTAAATTTTTGGATCCTACTTCAAAGTATGAGCAACGGCGTCAATCCCGATCAAACGGTCAATATTTCGATCAGGATGATTCCACTGCTAAATCTTTGAGCTAACGCTCTGTCTTTGGATTCATATGAATGTGAGTGTCTAAGCTTCAGATTTTTCATGAAATTTTTGGAGGTGTGGACTCTTTGTCTGCGCAGTCTAGGCGTGCACCCTATGGGGTTTGAGGCCCGGATAACTCCGTTGAAAAAGGTCATTCATTGTTTGATACCAACCTATTGAAAATGAAACTATATATCAATCAACTATATGTAAACATGCATGCAGAAGGGTTCATTTCCCTTTTTTTCGCAGGCTTAAAACCTGTATTGGCACGGTATCCCTATAAAGTAAACGCCATGCATCTAGGTATCGCCTTTTTTGCTTATTGCCCCTAATGGGTGCATGTTTGTACACAGTAAAATGATTTGTAAGATCATTATCGGCAAAGACCAAGATTAGGTATCTCCTTCGGTGGGCACCCAATTTTGGTCGGATCTGTTCGGTGTTATTTGAGGTTGAATGCTCTAGGTCATGTTGATCCAGGGCACATTATCAAAACATAGCACGTACTCTCAAAAAGTGTTGCAACATCTCTTCACTTCGCTCGGGTAGTCGTCCTAAATAAAAGTCAGGATCAATGCTTCAACCAGGGACACTCATGACGAGTTAAATGAGGCGGTATATCCCTTATATGATTGGACACAAACTACGCACATGCATGTTTCAAAGCGGTAAAATATCAATATTTTATTAGCAACGCGACTTTGCTATATCAATGTCCTAAGTCTAAGGTTCACCTTCGATTTTTGGATCCTACTTCAAAGTAGTAGCAACGGCGTCATTCTCAATCAAACGATCAATATTTTGATCAGGATGATTCCACTACTAAATCTTCGAGCTAATGCTCTCTCTTTAGATTCACATGAACATAAGTGTCTTAAGCTTCAGATTCCCCAGAAAAAGGTCAATCGTGAGACTAACCTGTTGAAAATGAAATTATATATCAATCAACTATGTATAGACATGCATGCAGAAGGGTTCATTTCCCTTATTTTCGTAGGCTTAAAACCTATATTGGCATGGTATTCCTGTAAAGTGTATGCCATACGTCTGGGTATCCGTAGGATGGTCGTTTATTCTCATAAATTATACCTGAACGGGATCTGGGTCAAGACTTCCATCGCCTTTATTGCTTATCACCCCATAATGGGTGCATGTTTATGCATAGTTAAAAGATTCGTAAGATCATTATCGGTAGAGGCCAGGATTAGGTATCCCCTCAGGTGGGTACCCGATTTTGGTCGAATCTGTTCGGTGTTATTTGAGGTTGAATGCTCTAGGTCATGTTAATCCAAGGTACATTATCAAAAAATAGCACGTACTCCCAAAAAGCATTGTGACATTTATTCGCTTTGCTCGGGTAGTCGTGCTAAATAAACTTTGGGATCAATGGGTTCACCCAATGACCTCGAACCCTGCTTCAAGTAGGGGCACCCATGACCAGTAAGATGAGGCAGTCAATGCCTCATATGATTGGACACAAACTATGAAGCCTTGCATACTTGTTCTACCCTTATCTTTGAATGTGGGCCGATCACCCTCCTTACTTACGAAGCTATTGTATTCAGAATGAATCTTGAACATCAAACTCCTTCATATCATCTCGTGAAGTGACCATTTTTCTCAGCTATTGGGCTTTCGCAACTCATTCCACCTCAGCTATGCCCAGTAATGTAACTAAGCGCATGGGGACCGATTACCTTGAGAAACGACTATTTTTCCTGACATACAGGCCTTTCGTTTTCTCACCATGATACTCATCTGATGTTTGAAGTTCATTCTAAATGTAGTGGACTTGTCAGTAATGCCTTGGGCCTCTTCGGATGTTTATTTTCTTTGGCATTCGATCATTAGTGATCGGATACCAAAGAGGGGCATCTGTAGACACCCAAATTTGGCCCAAGGCCCAATCAAGACACATTTTGAGAGAGGCGCATCCCCGAGATTTTGATGGCAGGTATGGAACCCTCAGAAACCTTTTTGAAATCTTAGGAGCCATTCTAAACCCTTAGGAATCACCCTAGATCCCTTAGGAACCTTCCCGAACCCTTAGAAACCCATCCCAACCCTTAGAAACCATTCTGGACCTAAACCTAGCTTTCCCGAGCAATGGATGAAGAGTGGTATATCGGGACTAGTTGTAACCTTCTACTATAATCTAATCTCATACCATTGAAAAATAGAAGTCATCAGCTTTCCAGCGAGCTAAGGATCACCCCAATCGGAGCTGTATGCAAGAAGTTATGGCATTCTGAGGCTCAGAGGCAAAATTGTAATTATGTGGAATTCCCCTTGGGGAGTTGATGCAAGTATTACTTGTGCCAAGCCATTTCTCCCTAGATATGGCTTGGCTCAACTAATAGTGGTGCCAGTTATGTGTGGGTCCCCCTGCAGGCGGCCAACTTCCCAAACAACTGTGCAACACTGTTTTACTATACATATGCCTGGCGCATCTATTAGTTGCGCCAGGCTTATGAACAGTACCTATGAGTTTTTACCTTAAAATTTGGGATTGGGGTTTGACTTATTGACTATCTTGACCTTCGAGGTGTGTTTTGCTAGTTCTGTTGCACCCATTCACTATCTATTTGCAACCCCTTTAGTGGTTTAAAGCTCAACCCTAACATTCACCATTAGAGCATCACTTCATACATTTCAAAGCTCCAAAAACCCTAGGAAATCATAAATGGCTAGATTACCTAATTGCTAATCCAAGTTAACCTCTAAAAACCTTCCTAACCTCTCTTTTTCCTTTAAATAGAGAGGCACACCCCTTCCTTTATAAAAGGCTTGAAAAAATTTGCAAATTAGAGATTAAGGAGTTCCTTCTCTCTCTCCCCTAGTGCACTCTTTTCATCCAAATTCCATAACCTTCAAACCTTTTAAATACCTTATCCTTTCACCTAAAAGCTTTAGTTTAGGTGTGTGCTACACCCTAGCCTCCCTTCTCTACCTCTTAGCTATCCACCCTAGGTGTTAGAATCCATCATCAAGTTATACAAGCCATCAAAAGCTCACCGAAGCAAGCCAACGTAAGGCTCCATAGTGATGCAACAAGGGCCCAAGAGCTCTGGCTCTCTCCTCTACTCCTCTACCTTCTCGATACTTTCTCCATCCTCCCATTTGTACCGTTATGTCGCCAAATTTTTTGTAGGAACGGAGGGGCATAAATAGGATTTTAAGGCCCTTTAGGCAAGAGAAAGGCATTTTTATTTCTTTTATATCATTTTTGTTTTGGGCATAAGTAGAGACCAAATTAAGTGGGTTGATTGGGTGCATAACACCTTCCCAATTGATAATTGAAGCCCCTACCCAAGAGCCTTTGGCGTAGTCCGGGTTCAGAGTCAATTTTTGGCACTTCGGTGCTCTTTAAATTTGATTTGGGTTTCTCGGGACACCAAAAGCTCCGGGTGGCAATTCTAAATATTTATCACGAGCACATCATCGAGATAGGGTTGTCGAAAATCCACGTTTGCACAAAAATTTAGTAAAAAATTTTCTAAACTATCTAAATTAAACGAAAATTTTATTTAAACTAATATTCAGAAAAAGTGGTGTATCCCCCCCCCCCCCCCCCCAAACTTAAATAGGACAATGTCCTCATTGTACCTAAACAGGGGACACTCAAATTTTTATTTACCTTGATGGTGTTGTTTAGTTATCAGGTCTATGATCTGCAAAAATATTCAAAAATCCTCCCCCCCAAACTTGGGAGAAAATACTTTCGATTTTATGAAAGCGAAAAGTGCATCATTAAAGAAAGAGAAAAAAAATTATTAGAAACAGAAATTACAAAAGAACTTTTCATATATAAAAGAAATATATACATAAACTTTAAAAGAAAACTAATTACATTAAAAGATAAACCTAGGAAAAGTCTAGACACACACTAAACTAAGACACTGGCAGCAACGTCCGAGAAAGAGATTTGTCTTCTATAAAGCTCGATCCTCGGCTTTTAACTCAAAATTTGTTGCCTCCAAAAAGATTGATTACCTGCTAGCAGTGGGTCCATCCAATAGAGAAAATGGAAAAGGGTGGTTTAAGACGATGATGGAGGAGGGGGTGGTGGAGAATGAGGTGAATATGAGGAGGAGGATGATGGGGGATGAGGTGTATGAGGTTGGAAGGAGGTGAATGTGAAAAGTGGAGTAGAAGATGCAGATGGTTCTATCTTCTTTTTTTTTTTTTTTTTTCTCCTATTCTTTTTCTTTTCTTCCTTGGCCAAGATCTTCTGTACTTCCTTGTACTCATCTCATAGGAATTGTAATGGGTCATGCTCCTTTGGTGGTGGCGGGTCCTCCCAAATTGGATAGAACTTGATTGGCAGATTTATGGGTTTGTCGTCTGACATAATTATAGGTAGGGATGGACTGATGAGGTCAAAAGAGAACGATTGTGATAGAGGTGAACTAGTCCCATTTTTTAAGCACTTGGATGGTGGAATACGAACCGTCTTATTAAATTTTCTCATCCTTTCGAGCTTAATTTCCATAATGATTTTACAGAGGGTTAGTTGACAATAAATTGTACATCGGCTGGGTTAAATATAAAATGTCGTGCGATTTATAATGGGTAATGATATCGTACAGTATATATGATGGGTAATAATTGTTTTCCTGCGGCGGCAGAATGCTTATCTAGTAGTGTATGAATTGTATACATTAAAGACTTTAGGGTGAACTTGAGTGTAATTTCTTTACTAACAAAACTATTTATTTTTATGTTTTTAGCCTTATATGATTTTTATTTTAGAAAGCAGGGAGAGAAACAAATCTAAGCTTCTAGTTTCTGTGGCCGGCAGAAGTGTTGAATTCTGATCCGTTACTCTGAATAAACCTATAAAATCTTTAAGAAGTGATCAAAGAAAAATAAAAATATAAAGAAATATAAAAAGAGAAAGATAAATATCAGTTTCTAAAAGAATAAAAATATAAAAATATAAATAAAAATAAAGATAAATCCGCTTCCCCGGCAACGGTACCAAAAACTTGGTGCCGCTTGTGTGGGTATCTAATTAAGTCTTAACCTATTGCAATTGCACAGTGGAAATCATAGTATTAGCAAAGGATCGTTCCTACAGAGATCGGTTGAATTATATTAATTCAATTTTTTTGAAAACTTATATTTATCTTTTAGGATACTAAACTACTGGAAAAATATGAATAAAGAATTTGTTATTAATCTAAATTGCAGAAAATAAATCCTAATCTTCAAACTTCAGATTATGGTCGCTAATCACAATATTCTGCTATCAGATATTTATAAAATTAAATAGTACCGTTACACTATATGTCAAGTTTTCTAGCATTGGTCGTCAATCAATACTAAAATCCTATCAATACAAATTTAATCTAATCATTAACTTCCTAAAACTTGGGCGTCAATCAAACTTTAGAAAACTGAAGATGAAAAAGTAAAAACCGTTACACTAATCCACAAATTCCAAACTAAGTCATCAATTCAAACTAAAATCTGAAAATATTTACAAAACAATAAATAAAATAAAATAAAATCTAAACTAGAAAGCAAAGTAAATATATCCTTCACCCCTCAGCTGCAGTCATCAATTGCTTCTGAGAAACTACAAATATCTATACTAAACATCAGCACCCAATCGCAGTTGTCAATTGTTCTTGAGAAACGTTGAATGTCTAATCAATAAAGTAATAAAAATCTACTCTAATTTTGATCAGAAGAAAACCCAACCTCAATCGTCAATTGATGATGAGAATTTCTTCGATCCTTATTCCTACACTAGGCCCTCTTATTTATAGATCATAAGGGGTCGGTTTACAAAGACTTCTAATTCTAATAAAAGAAACTACTAAGGTAAAAGTATCCTAATATAACTCTAATTCCTAATTTTATTCTTCCTTACTTTCAAACTGTAGATGTGCTTCGGTTTTATTTCCTTGGTAACAGTAGCAAAGATCTTCGAAGTTTATCTTCATAAATTTTCTCAAATCCGTGATTCACCAGATTTCTAATTCTGTGTATGGTGGAGGTAGTCTTCACGTGATCGGCAGTAGTAGAAAGCTTCATTCTGGGAAATCGTAAATCACGATTTCTTTCTTCTATTATCTCTTCTTCAAAAAATCGTAAATCACGATTTTCTATTTCTCATAGCTTTTCAGTGAACGATTCTTTATTTTATGAACAATCACTTTTCTATCTTCTACCACTTTTACTTTTGAACGTCTTCTGGAGAATCGTAAATTACAATTTCTTATTTCTTTTCTAACTTCCTACTCAATTGTAAAGTATATTTTCTTGGCTTTCAGCATACAGCGAATGGTCTTTTATGCTTAATCGTCTTCTTATGTCTTTTTTAGTTCATTTTGATGAATATTAATACTTTGGCTCTCTTTTACTATTTTTCCTTAATATCTGCACATCGTTAGCTTGTTAGTAGCAAACTAAGTCCTAGCATCACTAAGTTAAGGGTGATAAAATGATAAATTATGTGACTGATCAGATGTATATGTGCAACCATGAGATTTAAGACAATCCTGTCGTGACGATGCGCTCTCTAATGAAAAATATAGAGTCGCCACCCGGAGCATTTGGTGTCCCGGAAACCTAGATCATTTTTATAAGCACCAAAGTGCCACAAATATGACTCTAAATCTGGTCTACACCAAAGGCTCTTGGGTGGGGGCTTCGGTTATCGATGGGGAAGGTGTTAGGCACCGAATCAACCCGCTTAACGCGGTCTCTACTTATGGCCAAAACAAAAATAATATTAAAAAAATAAAAAAGACTTCCTCTTGCCCAAATGGGTCTTAAAATCCTATTTGTGCCCCTCTGTTCCTACCAAAACTTTGACAGCGTAACGACACAAATGGAAGGATGGAGGAATAACCGAGAAGGTAGAGGAATAGAGGGAGAGCCAGAGCTCTCGGGCCCTTATTGCACCATTGTAGGGCCTTGCGTTGGCTTGCTTCAGTGAGCTTTTAAAGGTTTATATGGTATGGAATGAGGTTCTAACTCCTAAGGCTTGATGGCTAAGAGGTAGAGAGGGAAGGATAGGGGGTAACACACCTCTAACCTAGAGCTTATGGATGAAATGCAACGGTCTAAAGGGATATTTAGAGTTTTGGAATTTGTATGGGAATGATGCACTAGAGGAGAGAGAGAAGGGATTCCTTAATCTCTTAATCGTAAATTTTTTTAAGCTTTTTGCAAGGGGGGGTGCCTCTCTATTTATAGGAAAAAGAGAGGTTAGGAGGGCTCTTAGAGGCTAATTGGGATTAGCAATTAGGTAATGGGCCATCTAAGGTTTCCTAAGGTTTTTGGAGCCTTGAAAAATGTGAAAAGGTGCTTCAATGGTGGATGATAGGGTGAGGCTTTAAACCACTTAAGGAGTTACATATAGATAATAAATGGGTGTAATAGAACTAGCAAAATACATCCTAAAGGTCAAGATGGTCAACAAGTCAAATCTCATTCACAAAATTTGAGGTAAAAACCCTGAGTTATTGTTCATATGACTGGCACAACTATTAGTTGCGCCAAGCATATGCACAGTAAAACAGTACTTGAACAGTGCATGGGAAGTTGCCTGCCCGCGAGGGGACCCACCTATAGCTGATACAACAATATTGCGTCAAATTCACCTATAGCTGGCATAACTATAAGTTGCACCAAATCCCTAAGAGGGTCGCATGAATTTACCATTCTGCCCTTGAGGTTCAAAATGCGATATCTTTGCATATACAGCTCTGATTGGGGTGATTATTGGCCCGTTGAGAAGCTGAAGACTTCTACTTTTCGATGGTAGGAGATTCGATCATAGTAGAAGGTCACAGCTAGTTCCAGTGCACCACTCCGCATCCATTGCTTGGGAAAGCTAGGTTTAGGTGCGGAATGGGTTCTAAGGGTCAGGATGGGTTCCTAAAGGTTCGGGAAGGTTCCTAAGGGATCTAGGATGATTTCTAAGGGTTTAGGATAGTTCTTAAGGTTTCGGAAGGGTTCCTAAGGGTTTCATACATGCCATCAAAAGCTTGAAGGTGCACCTCTCTTGAAATGTGTCTCGATCGGGCCTTGGGCTAAATTTGGGTGTCTACAGATGCCCCTCTTCGGTATCCGATCACTAATGATCGAATGTTAAAGAAAAGAGACATCCGAAGAGGCCTAAGGCATTAATGATGGGTCCGCTGCATTCAGGATAAACTTCAAACATTAGATGAGTAACATGGTGAGAAAATGAAAGCCCTGTATGTCAGGAAAAATGGTCGTTTCTCAAGGAAATTGGTCCCCAAGCGCTTAATGACATTATTGGGCATAACCGAGGTGGAAAATGAGTTGCAAAAGCCTAATAGCTGTGAAAAATGGTTGCTTCTCAAGATGTTCTGAAGGAGTTTGATGTTCAAGATTCATTCTGAGTACAACAGCTTCGTAAGTAAGGAGGGTGATCGACCCACATTCAAAGATAGGAGCAATGCAAGTATGCAAGGCTCTAATGTTTGTGTCCAATCATATGAGGCATTGACCACCTCATCTGACTGGTCACGAGTGCCCCTGCTTGAAGTAGGGCTTGAGGTCTTTGGGCGAACCCATTGATCCTGAAGTTTATTTAGCACGACTACCCAAGCGGAGCAAACAAATGTCACAATGCTTTTTAGAAATATGTGCTGCTTTTCTAACGTGCCTCGGATCATCATGACCCAGAGTATCCAACCTTAAATGACATAGGACAGATCCAGCCAAACTCGGGTGTCCCTCGAAGGGGACATCTAATCCTGGTCTCTGCTAATAATGATCTTACAAATCAATAACTATTCATAAACATGCACCCATTAGGGTGATAAGCAACAAAAGCGATGGAAGTCTCAACCCAGATCTCGTTCGAGTATAATTTATGAGAACAAACGACCATCCTACAGATACCCAAATGCAAAGCATACACTTTACTGGGCCAAACCCATTAGGGCGCACACCCGAACAGTGCAGACCAAGAGTCCACACCCCCAAAATAGCTCGTGAGGAATCTCAAGTTAGACACTCAAGTTCATATCAATCCACCAACTGAGAAATCATCGCAAAGATTTAGCAGTGGAGTCGACTTGGTCGAAACATTGACCGTTTGACCGGCATTAACACCGTTACTCCTACTTCGAAGTAGGATCCAAAAATCCAAGGCGCACCTTTAGACTTAGGATATTGATATAGCATAGCTGCATTGCCGATAAAATATTGACATTTTACCGCATTGGAACACGTGTGTGCATCAAATCATATGAGGCATAGTCCGCCTCATTTGACCGGTCGCGGGTGTCCCTGCTTGAAGTAGGGTTTGAGGTCTTTGGGCGAACCCACTGATCCCGAAGTTTATTTAGCACGACTACCCGAGTGGAGTGAATGGATGTCACAATGCTTTTTGGGAGTGCGTGTTGTCTTTTCAAAACATATATCTTTGTTATTTTTTGACATTTTTTTTGTTTTTATCATTTTATGTGATTTTTAGAGTTTTGAGTTTATCATTTTATGTGATTTGTTTGATTATTTTTTTTATTTTTAAGTTATCATTTCATGTGATTTTATTACTTTATTAATTTTATTATTTTATACAAATTATTTTTGAGATTTTCTTTATCTTTTCTTGTTGATTTTTAAATTTTCAAGTTTTTATTTTATGGGATTTTAAAAGCTATTATTTTATGGGATTTTTTTTGGTTTTTTAGAACTATTATTTTATGTGAATTATTCTATCCTTTTATGTGAATTATTCTATTATTTTTGGCTTTTTCTATGGGGATTTGTTTTCATCATTTTTTAAGACTTTTTTCATGTTTTTTATGTAGGATCGGGACGCCTATTGCTCTCGGTCCATTTTATTCTTAGCATGGCTTCCCGGGTAAGTCGAAAGAGAATCTTCACACTATTTGGTGGTGCGTGCTTCTGTTGGGAGTAATCAAAATGAAGAGAAAGGGCGTACCAGGTTATGCAGGTGACTCATACCAAGCCCAAAACCTGACCTATTAGTGGCTGACACAACTATTTGTTACACCAAGCCAAAAGAAGGCTCAAAATAGCCTAGCACAACTAATAGTTGCGCCAAGCCTGGCTGGGTTTCAAATTTATACAGCCCGAGTTCGGGCAGGAAGGGCAAATTTTCAAATTTTCTTCCTCCCCCTCTCTTCAAATCGAAAATCGGTCTCCCCTAGGGTTCCTTTACATCGACTCCACGCGTGCCTCATTGCCGGCATTCGCTCGCGCCGATTGATCGTCTGCATTGTAATAGATCTAAGACCCTGAGTATCCATCTTCAAATAAAACTAAATAGATCAGGCCAAAATTGGGCGCCTGCTGAAGGAGGCACTCAATCTTGGTCTCTGTCAATGATGATCTTATTATCGAACAATTATGCAAAAACATGCACTCATTAGGGGTAGATAAAACAAAGAGAAATGGAAGTCCCGACCCAGAACCCGTTTGGGTACAATTTACGAGAACAAACGACCATCCAACGGATACCCAGACGCAAGGCGTACACTTAATAGGGATACCGTACAAATACAAGTTTTAAGCTTGCACCCTAAAATGAGTCCTTTAGAATGTATATTTGAACATAGTCATTCAATAGGTAATTTCCTTTTTGACAGGTTAGTTTTAACCAAAAATTGATGCCTCAATCACAGGGTGAGATCTTAGATCCCCTTTTGAGCATGGTTGACAACTTTTATGTGGTCGGATCTGGGTGAGTTTCAGCAGCTTTACCAAGACTGGAACGTCAATCCTTTGGATTGAGTCAAACCTTTCTCCTTATCTTGAGTCATACATTTGGCGAAGCAGTTTCACAAAGACAATTCTGGTCGGGGCCCTATTTGAACTAACATGAGCGGCCCAATCGGAAGAAGGAGATCAGGGAGAGCAACCTAAAGGGCCTCTCAAATATCAATTTTATCAATCAATTCAAACCTTTCTTTTTTTAACTTTTCTTTTTAATTCTTCAATCCTTTTACTCACAACGTCCAAGGTGGGTTCATTGTGCCCATTTTTGCCCTCTTTTTACTCATGGCGCCCTCTTGGGTTTTCACCACATTCATGGGTTTAGCTCTCTTACCCCAAGCGCCCTTTTGGGTTTTCACCTGGTCTGCACAAACTCGCTATTTTTACCCGTAGCACTATTTCAGGTTTTCACCACGTCCATCTTGCTTTGAGCTTGTATTTTTATTTTATTTTCTTCAAAAGCCATGACATAGACGTTGATTCTGTCATAAACGGCGAAATGGGGTTCTGGTGCCGTCTCCCAACTCAGCTCGTGTTGACTTAATAGATACTACGACTGCTTGTGAACCTATAAAGAGAGCTTTCTTCAAGGTGTAGCTTGGCCATGGGTTAGGTTAGGTTTTGAAGGTATGCTGAGCTAAAAAGGGTTTTCTTGATACGGCTTGATTTTGCACAACACACTTCTTTGGGGGATTTTATTGTACATGCCCCATATTTTCTATTTTTTTTCTTTTTCCCTTATCTTATTTTACGCAATCTCTTTTTGAGGTTTTGCTTTTTTGATTTTTTTGGATTTTTATGATAACTTTACGCCCCTTTTTTGTATATGTACACACATTTTTTTTGGGGAAGGGGTTTATTGAAAGAAAGGCCTAGGCTCAAGTGGGGTAGTAAAGGATATCATCATTTTTAGGGATGCTTTTTAGCTACTGTGCTTGGAATGATGGCCTCTTTTGGGGGGGTTCTCAAGAAGATGATCTTCGTGTATGGTGGTGAGGTGGATGGCGTATCTCGGTAGCACTTCTCGAATGACGTGAGGTCCTTCCCAGTTTGGCTTGAACTTCCCTCTTGGATCTACGTGGAGGGATGGGAAGATCTTCTGCAATTTGCCCCTAGTAAACTCGAGTATGACACAAGGCTAGGAGTCTTTTCTCGTCCAGTAGATTCAATTGTTCAAAGCGGGATCTCTCTCTCTCTCTGCTTCGGGTAAGCCTGATTTCATGAGGATTCGGAGTGAGGGTACTTCAACCTCTACCGGTAGGACGACCTCGGTTCCATACATAAGGGAGAATGGTGTTGCCCCTGTAGTGGTACGGATTGACGTTTTATAAGCCCATAAAGCAAATGGCAGCATTTCACTCCAATCTCGATAAGTGATGACCATCTTTTCGTGGATGCGGATGACTGTCTTATTCGCAGCTTCCACGGCTCTATTAGTTTGAGGCCGATAAGGTGATGAGTGATGATGCTTGATTTTGTATTGCTTGCAGAAGGTTCGAATGCGCTTATTCTCAATGTTTGTGTTGTTGTCTGTGATGATATCCTTGGGTACTCCAAATCGACACACAATATTATTCTTGAGAAACTTCTTGATGTGACTGGCCATGATGTTGGCATATGATGCCACTTCTACCCACTTAGTAAAGTACTCAACGGCGACAAGGATGAACCGATGTCCGTTTAATGCTTTTGGATTAATAATTTCGACGACGTCAAGGCCCCTTGTAGCAAATGGCCAATGAGTGTTCATGCAGTGAAGATCGATGGAAGGAGCGTGTATCAGACTGGAGTATTTCTGACACTTATAGCATTTCTGAACATGTTTGCAGCAATTCGATTCCATGGTGGTCCAAAAGTATCCCTGCCATAGAATTTTCTTAGCGAGCATGTGATCGCTGACGTGGGCACCGCATACTCCCTCGTGGATCTCTTTCATGATGTTGATTGCTTCATTTTCTGTAAGGCACCTGAGCAAGATGTTATTGTATGACTTCTTGTAAAGGCATTCCTCACAAATGACATAGCCTGCAACTAAACGCTGAATAGTTCGCCGATCCGTCTTTGACATACCCCCAGGGAAAGTTAGTGTCTTGAGTAAGTTCTTGATATCTAAGAACCAAGGTGGCTCATCATAAGGCTTTGTAGGTTCCTCAATTTGGAGGTAGAAGGTCGGCTCATTCCTTTGCTCGATCATGATCGGCTTCATCTTAGCACCATACAGGATTTCTATCATTGATGCCAACGTTGCTAGTGCGTCGGTGAAGCGATTCCTTATCCGGGGGACATATGAGAATGTCACGTCTTTGAAGCAAGCTATCAGATCCTCAAGGTGTTCATGGTAAGGGATCAATTTCTCATCTTTTATCTTCTAATCTCCATTCGTCTGACATATGATCAACTACAACTTGCAAAATACTCGGAGGTGAGTTATGTTTAGATCGAGAGCCGCCTGCAAACTAGCGGCACAAGCTTCGTACTTGGCCATGTTGTTAGTGCAATGGAAGTTGAACTTGATGGAGACTGGTACATGGGATCCTTTCGGCAAAATTAGAATGGCGCCAACTCCCTGACCTTCGGCATTTGCTGCCCCGTCAAAGTGTATTACCCAAGATTCTTCTGCTTCTTCTATATCGACTTCCGTCATGAACAGGATGTCCTCATCGGGGAACTCAGTTCTCAAGGGTTCATAATCTGGCTAAGGATTGTCGACAAGATGATCAGCGAGTGCTTGGCCCTTGATCGACTTTTGAGTGACATACATGATGTCAAACTAAGACAATAAAAGCTGCCAACGTGCAATTCGTCCAATGAGAGCCGACTTCTCGAAAAGGTACTTCAATGGGTCCATTTGGGCCAAAAGTAGAACAGCTTGGGATAGCAAGTAATGGTGAAGCCTATGAGTAGCCCATACAAGAGCCAGGCATGCTTTCTCTAGATGAAAATAGCGTGTCTCATAATCAGTAAACTTCTTGCTCAGATAGTAGATGGCCTGCTCTCTTCTTCCCGTCTCATCATGTTGCCCTAAGACACATCCCATCAAAACTTTCATCCTGGAGAATGCAGGCTGAAATATGGCTAAACGTGGGACCATACAATAGTACATGGCTGAACGCAGGCTGAAACAATAGTTCTGTGGCTCAGATCCCAGCGTAGGGAGACTATATACTAAGCAACAGTATATAGCTGGAATGCAAACTGAAATAATAGTCTTGCATTTCATTCTAGAGACCATACCCGGATAACCTCGAATTACGCTATAGAAACCCAGCGCGTGACCAGTCTAGCTTTCAGACCAAACTTCCTTTCCCAGACTAATTCGAGACTCGATTATACACCTGAAATAGAATGCGTGATCGGATTGAGCGCTTCACCACCAGCGCGCAATTGGCCTACGCCCGACCTAGTCTTATTACCCTTGACTCCTACGTTTCCTTGATTAAATGCTTTAGGCCAATGCTTAATCAAATTGAGCGTATGATAACATGCGCACAATTAGTCCTAATTTGTTAAGACTAGGAGACTCGCTGAGCAAGTCAGTCGGTCGCTCAGTGAGTTGATGACCGACTCAAAGAGATTAAGCACAGAAATCTAGGCACGTAATTCAATTAAACGCACGTAAGAAGGCGCGTAATTGAAGGAAAACCTATAAAAACTTTTCTTTTCAAAGAGAGAAGAGAGGCTGCAAATTTTGAGAGAGGAAACGGTAAATTTTGAAACTAGAGAATTCCGAGCACAAACCCACAAAACCCAACCATGATTTCAAGATTCAAGCGCCCGAATTGCTGAGGATTCTCTCCGCAGCCCCAATCCCCCTTAGGTAAGGATTTAATCTTTTAGTTTCCAACCATAGCTTATAATCTCTAGATCTATTAATTTTTTATTTTATTTTTAGTCTTAGACCATAGCACCCCTTTTTGGATCGAAATTTTTTATATCTGGTTCTAGTTCTCTGTTTCTAAAACCAGTCATTAATCCATTTGTCCAACATATCGATCTTAGACGTTAATTCAATTCTAAAATCATGATTTACAGTCCGATCATTATTTTCTGATTCTAATCCTTTGATTCAGAACCAACCCTTAATCATACGGCCTGATTTCTCGATTTCATACTCGAATTCAGTCTTAAAAATTTAGTCTTAATTTTAGTTTCTTATTTCAATACCTCCAAAAATCCAAAAAAATATTAATTTTAGTCTTATAATTTTAGTTTACAATCCAATTCACAATTGCTATTCTGAAATCAATTCTGAAAAGCCCAAAAATATTACTTTACCATTCAAAAATCAACTTTTTTTATCTTTAATCTCAGCCACCCGATTTGCCCAAGGGAGCGTACGAAGGGTACTCGGGAACGAGGCCAATCCTCCTTAGCATAATGGGCTCAACCCCCTTTTTTTTAGAGTTATTATTTAGAATTAATAAATTGCTTTAATTAGTTTATATATAGACATAATTGCTATATTTGCATTAATTAGGCCTTGATATAATTATTAGCGTTAAACCAGAATTTCCTTTCCATTAGTTTAGTAAATTGATTATTCCAAATCCGAATTCTAAGAAATTTAGTTTATTCATGATCAGTTATATTTTGGCCATCATAAATTCGTTAATAATTAGAATCGTAGATAAATCAATCCTTTTGGTTTCTGTTGATATTATAATAGAAAATTAAATTTATTGCTTTAATTAGGCCCGTAGAGAAAATCAGTCTTTTTATTTCAATTAGAATTATAGTAGAATTGTTACGGGTGCTTTAATTAGAATTATAGTAGAATTACTACAATTGCTTTAATTAGAATCTTAGTACAATTAGCACGCTTAATTTTAATTAGAATATTATTGGAACTGATACATATGCACTCCTAGTACCAATAGGAGACTGAAACTGATTGGACTTTTAGTAATACCAAAACTTTGATGCTCATCGGACTCTTGACAACATCAGAACACTAATATAACTTACCTTAATAAGCCCACACAATCAGAGCAGAATAATAACAGAATTAGGAAATCTAAACTGGCCGGAATTCTAATTACAAAGGAAAATAAGAGGAGAATTAAACTAACTAAACTAAAGAGAAGCACTGTTGCTGACGTTCGCAGGCGGACGATTCAGTATAGAAGTAACCTACACCCGCTTCACAGCATGATCACTGACGTGTTGCAGCGTCGTTAAATATCTGCAACTGGCGATCGCAATCAAACTAGAACCTTCCTAGAAAAAACCTCCTTTTTATTTATTTTTGTCCTTCCAAACACCGCATCGCTAGAGTCCACCTGGACAGAATTGGAGCCACTGATTCAATGGGGAACGAGAGGAACCCAGAAAAAGTGCATACCAACAGACTAGTGATTGCGATGGGACACTTTTGCAAACTTTTTTGTAGATAGTTAGTTTTATTTTATTTACTTATTTCCTTTCCCGTCGTATCATTAGATTCCTTTTTAGATATATGAGTCTTTGTCAAAGACTTGAGATGTCTGGCAACATAGAGTATGTTTAGGAGACCCTCCGCTGTGGGGATTTCATGACAATCTCGCATACGAGGAAGAATCGCCTTATACCTTAAGCCCACGACAATCCGAAGTTAACATGGCAGGTGAACAAGAGAACCCCTTCTCTACACCGCACACTGGTAATAGCCATAACGATAGAAATAATAGCTCTAGAAAAAACCTCACCACTCAATAAATCGTAGAACTTAGCATCCAAAGAATACAAAGAGGAGGTGATGACTCCGAAGAGTTGCTTCGAGGATTGGCTGCTGCATACGAAACCATTAGGGGACAACACAATTTGGAAGAGCAAGAGCGACAAGAAAGACCACCGCCTACCCTGAGTCTGGTGTCAGCCCGCGCCACGTCATTGAGGCAGCATGCTCACACATTCTTTAACGATGACGCATTGGATAGGGCTAGCTTGCAGCTCGCGCCAAAAGACAATACCATTTAGATAGAAGATCTCCGTAAAATGCTTGACTAGTACATGGCCAAGAGGAGCGCCCTGGTCATTCATTTGCGTTCGATAAATTTTGCAAGGATGCCAAATTTAACCTGCCTGTAGGATTCAAACCACCAAAATTTATCAAATATAATGGCACGGGAAATCTGAACCATCACTTGGCACTATTTTGCAATGATTGTCGGCCCATACGCGACAACCAAGGACTCATTCACTACTTTCAACCAAATTACGACATTACTTCGGAGCACATAAGATACTAGCACTAGCTTGAATGGACCCTCTGAAGTACGTATTCGAAAAGCCCGCAACATCAGGAAAGATCGCTCGCTGGCACATGCTATTACAAGAATTCGACATCACTTACGTCACGCAGAATCGATCAAAGGATAAGCCATCACTGATTATCTCACAAACCTCCCACTCCCGAATGACGAACCTATACACGTGGATTTTCTCGATGAAGACCTATTCACGATTCATAATGAAGAGCCCGATAAGACCTCATGAACCCTCTATTTTGACAGCGCTCTAAACCACAAAGGAAAAGGCATCGGGATAGTCCTGAGTCCGGAAGGAGTTGTCATACCTAAAGCTTTTCAATTGGACTTCCCTGTCACTAATAACATTGCCGAATATGAAGCCTTCATAGCTGGACTACGAGCAGCACTACAATTAGGAGTAAAACAATTGAAAACAATCGATGATTCTAAGCTAGTAATCTCACAAGTCATAGGAGAAAGGAAAATTAAGGAAAGGAGACTAATTATATATTTAGAAACCGCTCAATATCTAGTAAACAAATTTGAAAGAATCTCTTTTACATACATCCCTAGATTAGAAAATGAGCTTGCAGACTCCCTAGCTACATTAGCCTCGGTCATTCAGATACCCCTTGGATAAAATACTAAAGTCTTCATCATAGAAAAATTAATAGTACCCACCCACGAGGTAGCATGGACCGTCAAGAGAGAATTATCAATCCTCCCCACAAGCACAAGACTAAATGAAGCAATCCCTCCGGAAAAACACGTCAAGGTAGAAACTGAACTCGCTATGTTCATATTTGAAAAATCACCAACCGACGACGGGCAACCATGGTATTTTGATATTTGGAACTTCGTCAAACATCAGTACATTCCTCCCTACACTACAAAGATCGAACAAAAGACTATAAGGAACCGATGCGCCAGATTCTGCATACTTGGCAAAACACTATACAAAGAAGCTTTCACTAAAAGAGTACTGCTACGATGCGTTACAACCACCGAAGGACAATACATCATCTGAGAAGCACACACCAGCACCTGCGGTGCCCACGCCGGTAGATAGAGATCACCGATAAAATTGCACGATAAGGCTACTTCTGGCTGACAATGACAAGAGATTGACACCTCTATGTCTAATTCTGCAAGCAATGCCAAGAACACGCCGCACTCATCAAAGCTCTATCAGTTGCATTAAACACTATGACCTCACCATGGCCGTTCTCGATGTGGGCCTTCGATATCATAGGACCTTTCACAGACATAGTTGGGAACACTCACAAGCACGCGTTTATACTTACAGCAACCGAATACTATACTAAATGGGCAGAAGCCGAATCATGCGTCAGAATCACTGCTTCCATGCTTGTAAGGTTTATAATGCATAATATCATCACCAGGTTTGGAGTAACTAGGATGTTTGTCATCGACAATATACTGCAGTTCATTACAGAGAAGACAAAGAAGTTATGCAAGAAGTTCAACATTGATCTACGCCACTCCTCACCGTTCTACCCCAAGGAAATGAATAAGCAGAAGCCACAAACAAAATGCTTATTCAAAATTTGAAATGTACAGTATAAACAAGCAATGGAGCCGACTGGCCTGAACGACTACTAGAAGCACTCTGGGCTTATCGGACTTCTATTCGTATGACCACTGGCCAAACTCCCTACCTCCTTACCTACGGGATGGAGACCGTCCTACCATATGAAATACAAGTACCATCCTTACGGATTCAACTCGATGATGAGCTATCCTTAGATGAGAGGAGGATTGCCCTACTCACACAGCTAGAGCAGCTCGATGAAACACGTCTAAGGGTAGTCGATCATGCTCAAGTATATCAGAGGAGAGTGGCCAGGGCTTATGACAAGAAAGTCCTTGAACGAACCTTCAATATTGGAGAATTGGTCTTAAAGAAGGTCATGCCTTCTAAACACGCCCATCCAAAAGGAAAACTAAAACCGAACTATGAAGGCCCTTACGTCATAGTCGCTGCGTATCCCGAAAATGCCTACAAACTGACGAACCAAGATGGGGAAGAACTCCCTATCCCTTGGAACGCCATGTACCTTAGAAAATATTATCCTTAGCCCTGTGATCATCACATCTCATGGTTAAATACTTATAGTTATCACCCCCGTAGTCATCACGACCCATTCATTGGTTGTACACCTCTAATCCCCAGAATATTCTTGAGCCCTCCCATTTACCGCCCACCCTCTTATTCGGGCAATCTGACCAAAAGACTAGTGGCCTACCTAATCTCTTTCTAAAGCATAAGTAACACCTAATCCTTGTTCCCCTTCCCCCGCCATTGGAGGAGACGTTAGAGCAAAAAAAAATGAAGATGCTAGGTTCAATCAAAACTCATTATTCTTATGCTAGCAGGATGTTTTCAAAATATATCTACATATCAAAAGTTGAGCGAGAGCATTACGATAAATGAACAAGTCAATGAGCTCAGGGAAGCATAAGCAGGCTGTGAGGACATCTCTGGTAATTTCACCAGAAGTGTATAAGCAAGCTGCGAGGGCACCCCTGATATCCCTATACTACTAGATGTTGTCGTAAGGTGGCGGGAGGAGGACAAACTCCTGCTAACCATACAAAGTGAGATTTTGATGGTACTAATACGTGACGGAGAGCTCAATCATGGCACCCCCCATTCCCTCGAAAAAAAAAAGACTGTTACTCATCTCTTTTGTAGAGTATTAGGTATAAGCTACTCCCTACATCATTGAGCCTTATCCTTTTTCTACTTTTTTTAATATTTTGGACAATAAGTTGGAAGCCTCGCAGGATATTCCAAGGAATGAAACCGAAAACTCATGAATGACAACTGATGCAATCTCCTGCTATACTTACCATACATTTCCCCAATGACCACGGGATAGGATGACCACTACCCTAAGATAGACCCCATATGCAACTGACCTGATCAAAGAGACCTCCCCCTAGTTTGATGACAGTATTGATGAATGCTCTCTTCAAGACTAACTCACCTAATACCCACGACTTCACATAGACCCACAGTGCTTGTCAAAAGCCCAGAAAAGCTCCATTGCATTTACATGTTGGGGCATTTTTTTTTTATCAAAAGGGTAATCATATCAAAATCGCCAGTTCGTCCACCAAAAGATGAAGAACGTCGAAGTTACTATCTAAAGAAAGTTACTGAAGACATTGTACTGCCGATACAATCACGCCCCAACACTGAGGCATTTTATTTTTATTTTTATTTTTAGTTCTTATCTCTACGATAAGTTATTTGCTTTCCCTGTTGCATTACTTTCAAAAGCTTTAAAAAAAAAAAAAAAAAAAAAAAAAAAAAAAAGAGAAGGAAAAGAGCATATATCTACCTTTGTTACCAGGCTCCGGTCTGAGATACTTACCCCCTTGACAACTAGCAAGGGGGAGAACAAAAATTACTAATGGCATTACCTTTACATGTGCAGATACAAAGTGACCTTCAACCACCACTGGGCCAGCTCGCAAAGCATCCAAGTCCCGATGATGACTGACGACACCAGGAACAAAAGCAAAAGTAGATGTAAGAGGTAACTAAAAAATAGCTGATCAGGTACACCTAAACCCAAAATATCAATACATGTGTCAAAAATTTTCTTTCCTGTTCTATTTTCCTTTACAATCGTCACCGGGGGCATCCCCCCTGTATATACCATGTGCACTCATAATGGACAAAACATACACATGCACACACCTACTCCCTACTCTGCCGCTGGGACAGTCGAGCACCACTATCCCCAGTATCATCTGCTTGAAGGTTCATAAATTGGTCCTCTGAAAAAATGATCCTGGAGCCTGGAGTCGCTGAAACCTCTAGACAATGCAACCCCACTATAGATCCCCCTCACTCGCCTGACTGACAGTTCGCCTCGATCGAGAATGAGGAGGATACCCACCTGGATACCCATGAGTGACAGAATCCTCGCGAGTATCGCTCCTGACACGGTCACGCGACGTGTGACGAGACTGCCCAGATGAAGACCTCGTAGCCCTCGACTTTGATCCCTCAAGCCGACTAGCTGATCTAGGCGCCCCTCGCTACCTCCCCAGACGACACTGCATCCGATCCAGGGCCACCTACATCTTTTCTTGCAACGGCCGACGCGCCACCTCCAATGCCTTAGCATGAATCTTCTGTGTGACCATCATCTCGATCACCAGATCCTCACGACTCTCCACCTCCCCGAAGACCCATCTCTCCTCCGGAGTGGCGCGTGCTCGCGCCGCCTCTAGCTATGCCTCCTCAAGCTGACAAACCTGCATATCCATACCAAGTTCAAAGAGAGATAACCTATACATATTTTGAAAAAAAAAAAGAAGAAAAAAGAAAAAAACTCTTAATAAGAAAAGGCCATACCAGATCCGCCCTCTCCCTCAGAAGGCGCTCGACCGTCTCAGCGGTCACGGGATCGATAGGCAACACGGAAGGAACAACAAATGTAGGCGGCTACAATAAGAACATATAAATACATCAGAAAAATACTATAATAACAAATAGACTACAAACACAATAACTACTACATACCTGAGTAGGGATAGGAACGGACCCCTGGAGGGGAGCCTCAGGAGCGAAATCCGAAATAGCCTGCACCAAACAAACCAAGTAAACCCAACGCAAAATATGTAAAAAACAAACAGGACAAAACAACCTAAATAGAATCACATCAAAAATTAGAAATTATACCTGACTCTCTGGGTGTAAAGAGGCAGCAGTCGCCTCCCTCGTCTGGAGGTCCTCAGCAACCTTACACTGAGACGCCAACACGATGTTAGTAAACTATTAAGAAAACATGACAATAACACTTAACAAACCGCCACGATGACACAAGTAAACTAAAAGAGTGACGAAACTTACCCAATTCTCTAGCTCAGCCTGAAGCTGAGCCATCGCCGGATCCTCCTGACTAGAGGAAGCAACTGAAGATGGATCAAATGCCGGAGCAGAACCTCCTGCAACTAGCTCAGCTCTCTATAAATAATAATAAACATATCAGTCAACGAGACCACAATGCTAACAATTAAGCGGAATCATACATATGAAGACACTTACCAATCGGTCAATCTTAGATCATACACTAGCAGCTATTTCCCAGTCAGCTCTCTGCTGACGGCGGCAAACATCCAACAAGGCCGCCTTACGAGCAACCTCACCCTCCCTCTCAGACTGTCCAAAACAGAATAAAACGAGATACCACAACCTTGTCAGAACATCCAGAAAACTAAGTCCATGTCATAATAACAAAAAAGAAACATAAATTAACTCACCAAGAGTTGTCGAGCCTCCGCTAATCAAACTCCCAACTCATCCTCCGCCGCCCTGGCCCTAGCGACCGAGTTGGTCAAAGAGTGCAACATCTCCTCATCAGGACGAGGAGCATGCCCCATCTGCTCCATCGCCCTATGGAGAGCATCCAATGCCCCCCGCACACTTACTGTGAGATGACCCTCCTCTAATGCGGCCAACTTCTCCCTCAATGCTGACGCTGACTCCAGCCCACCAATCGCGAAAGAGTCGCTGCCATGAAAGGGACGTGTGAAGAGGCGCCCACCACCCAATGCGCTGAACCACCTCCTATACTCTCGTACATTTGCCTCGTCACGCGCCCCCGTGACCCTGGTCCCCCCAGCTCTAAAATCAGCTAACTGGAGCGCCATCCGCTCCACAAAATTCCGGCCTGGAGGGTCAGTCATCCTCTTCACCACCCTGTGGCTAACCTCTGGAGGGACTCCCTGGGTGAGCCCCAACTATCGTGCCACTCAAGAGGTGTGAATCCTCTCCACCCTCTCAAAACAATGGACCCATATGTCCACATCGAAGAAGGGTCGGCCAGACTCAATCACCGCCTCAACTGCGTCCTCCTCATCGTCGTAGGGCCTCCAGATCACCTATCCAAATGAACAAATCGACCCATGAACAAAGCCTATGAATTCTAAAACAAAATAAAACCAAACGAAAATATGCCAATATATACTTGCCCCGCATGCATATCCTCGAAGAGGCCCCACGCGGTCTAAAGATCAGTAAACCACCGATGACCTTTCAATGCCTCTCTCCACACGTGCATCCGTGGAAACGTGAATGTAACCCCCACCGAAACCCCTAGACGAAGAAAAGTAAAATGATCATACGCCCAAAACTAAAAAAAAAAAGAGCAGCAATAACACACAAAAGGACCATTAAAAATCACTAAGACCAAAAATTAGCAAAACTAAAGGACCACCATGATACCAATTAAACTACAACTCACCTGGAGGAATGGAAGGAAACCTCCGATCGACGCAATGCCCTATCCTCGACGGTAGAACTGCTCATAGAGATGCACCAACACTGTTGCACCCCACGCATAGGTATGGACCCAATCCAGATCCCCGAGAACCATCAAAAACTCTCGGTGATGCATCCCCGAGTCGAAGATGAAAAGAGTACTGCACCCAAGAAGTGCATCAAAAACGCTCAGAGCACCCTATCTACAGCCAACCATGGCTCGGTCACGGGCTTCCGACCCACCACTACCACACGCCGCGCCTCATAGGGCGACCTCACCTCTGAATGATGCCTCGGGGGGACGAAGCCACTCGCAAATATATCAAAGAACCAAGTGACTGGAACCACACCTAACCCCGATCCACTTGACCTATAAGGGACTCCCAAAATCTCCTCACACACCTCCAAAAACTGTCCCTCCATCCGCCCCGTGATTGGCTCGCCCTCAAAATGAAGACCCGCAATACGGACCCAGTCCTCTGGAGTCGGTAGCAACATACCAACTGGGAAGAGAAGTGCCCGATGCCTCTCGCTCCACCTCTCTATGATCGCCGCGATCAGGCCTCGGTTGACCTGAAAGGGCTCCCACCCTAGAATCATCCCAAAACCAAAAGTCACCAGCTGCTCCCGCTGAAACTCCAACAAGTCACGGTACCAGGCATGAGACTCACCCCATGCCGAGCTGATAGCCAGCTGCGGAGGCTCCTATCGACCACAACGACCAAAAAAGAATGATAATAACAGTGAGATTAACATATACTTATGACAAAAGATAAATGAATTTAGAACTAAAAACGAATAAAACATGTCTCAAACGCTATGATAACTTACAATAGGCCCACAAAATGTAGTGAGAATATTGAGCATAAACATGACCTATCTCTAGATGCGAGCATGATGCATGAGTGAGCACGCAAAAAATAATCAATGTAGGTTCGATGTAAATTAGAAGGGTTTATAGATCCTAATAAGCCTATGTCATAACCTGAATGCCTAGGAAAATGAAGGAACTCTTGCTTACGTTGACCTACCCACCCTCTGGCAAAGAAATCCTCCAGCGGATAGTGCTTTCGATCTCGAGACTTTGCGCCTGGCTGCTCCTCACCCTACTCGCCCTCAGCCCTCTCGCCCTCCTCCTCGGTTACCCCCGGCTCAATCTCGGGTACCTCCTCCCTAACCACCATCTAGTCACCTCAGAGACCTCCTCTACGATCCTCTCCCCAATATCCTCCTCCATGGCGACAGCGCCAGCCTGAGCCTCAGAAGTCTCGCCCACATCCATCATCAACATCCTCTCCAACTCAGAAATAGTGACCTCATGCCTGACACTACCCTCACCCTCCATATCAAAATAAAGAACTCAAAAAACTAAAGTAAATGGAAGAAACGACACCTCAAACGGACGACCAAATCATGAGATATCGCGAAAACACGAAAACCAAAGCACAAGAAAACTAGGAAACTAGGGAATTGAAGACTAAAATGGATAACGTGACTAAAAATGAAAGATTTCAACTATTTATAGAACTCGCCTGCAACGCGCGCCTAAAACCTAGCGAACAATTTAATCACGCGCAGTACACTACGTGTTTAATTCAGATCAAACGCCTTATCCTGAGCGCGCAATCTAATCGTCGCCTGCTCACTATAATTTGACCCGTTGGTTGTGTGTTTCCCACAAGGCACGCAATCACATTAAGCGCTCAAAACGTAACGCTCAATGCCAATGTTGATCTTCGCATCAAAATAGCGCTTAATCACATTAAATGCTACTTAATTGACGAATAACCTCCTACACCTTTGAATGCACGTTTACGTCCTAGTGCACAACATTCAAGCTCCCTGACTAAAGCACGTAATTTCTCAGAAAAACAAAAATTTTCACATGCCCAGGACAGTAAACTCAAACTTGAAGTTAAGACATTCTGACACTCACTATCAACCTAAATCACGCCCTTGATAAGACCAACCCAAAACACCTGTAACTTAAGAAAATTTACAACCCCAAAAAAATAAAAAATATAAATGACCCTTAATTCACAATAAACAAAAAAAAACCAAAAATAAAAAAAAATGTCCTTTACTTCACAATAAATAATTAAAAGCCAAAGAAAATGCTCTCTCCTCCACTTTCCTCAACCAAAAAATGCCCCCAACACCTTCGCATGTCCTCAATAAGATTAAATACTTACATTGCCTCTATAATACTCAAAACTAAACGAAAGAAAAACTATCCTTAACACGCCCCCAAATCTAAAATAAACAAATTAAAACTAAAAGCATCACACCCACAACAAGACGAACGAAATATAAATAAAATCAAACAAAAAAAAAGATTATTGAATAACCACAAATGAGATATAAAAAAAACAACATAATCACTTCATAGATTAATAAAATTTCTTGCAACACACACCGTGGGCATACCCTCTGAATTTACAACTTAAAAATAAGAATGCTAAAATTCGCACGTTCAGGCAATACCCGTATCCAGATTTATTCGAGAGATTAGAGATCTCGGAGAAGCCCAGAGGAGGAATGCATCCTGAATGAATCCTAACCATGATGACCTCTTCCCCTCGCCCCGAGCCGGCAGAAAGGAAGAGTGGCTTACAAAAGCCACCCAGGACTTGCGGGGCCCACTGTTAAGAGCTCCCCTTGGACACATTAAAAAATGAGGAGCAACTAACACTGAATCTGCAGAGCCTACCGTGGAAAAATAGGCATCGGTCATGAGAATTCTGGCCCTGCCTTGTCCTTAGGTTTCCTCTATACCACCTTTTTCTCCTCCACCTCTGCTCCGGATGGGGTGGCACTTCGAGTTAGATTGATAGCACCAACCCTAGTATCACCCCGAATTCTCAATCCTGTCCATTCTCATAATCCACTTAATAAACACAAGTCCTCGGGTTCAGTACTCGGGAAATGAAATAGAAAGGAATAAAAGACATTAATGAACAAAAATGCCCAAAGTTACAAACACAAGATATGCCCCCAAACTTTCAACCTCTAGACTTAAAATAAGAAAACAACAAGCCAAAAACCTTAGACTCATGCATTTATAAACCATATCCCTTAAATAAACAAATGTCACACACCTTGAAACCTTCCCAATTTAATTGAATCCAAAACCATACACATACACCCCTTTCAAAAAAAAAAAAAAAAACCACAATCCATGCCAAACTAGACCAGTAATCACACAACACTTGCCCCTCTGAAAAGCACAAATTCCCCAAGTCTAAGATAAGCCAATAGGATTAAAATACCCAATCACTATCTAGAACCCATAAAAACTCACACAAAGGATGCCTCAAATCACAAATAAAAGACCAAAACAAAACACCTCAATTGAAACAAACTACCTTAAATAAGACAAGCGAAAAAAAACTTAAACCAAACAAAGAACTCAAATAAGACAAAATCTAACTTGTTTAAGATAAAAAAAAAATGCCCCAACAAGCCAATAGAATCAGGTGAACCCACTAAGTGGGGCCCAATAAGATGAATAAAAAAACTCCGGATAATTTCAAAATGAACTTTAAAACTACAAGCTAAATGAAATCCTAAAACTACGTCAAAACAAATCAAATAAGTCCAATTAATCAATTAAGGAAATTTAAACCAACTAGCTGAGTACAATAGACAATAGGCAATAAAAAAATAAAACAATAAAAAAAATGGCCCTTTATTCATAATTAAAAATTTTACAATATTGTCGGAGGCATACCTCCTGAATTACAACCCAAAACAAAAACCTAGAACCTAACATACAACCCAAAACAATAAAAAAAACTACATTGAGCAAAAGCAAGGAGCAGAACATCCAATCGGAGGCTTCAGAAATGTTGCCACCAAACTTGGAGGACTCAAATGAGCCATCGATAGAAGCGACGGAAAATGGGTTAGGGATACATCCCTCCATTTACAACACCTCTTCTCCCCGCCATTTTTGCCTCCTCCACTGCCGCCTCCGCAACGCTGCCTTCACTGCTCCTTAGAAATGAACGGTGTGAAGACTAGCACTCTCATTACCAATACCGCCCAATGCCAAGACAATACCATCCCCAAGCATCACCTTAGGCCGAAGATCACACGAAATAATGAATATAGGAAGAAACCTCATTCCAATCTAACGGTTAGATTGCTCAATATCGCTAAAACACGAATCTCGAAACACCAGAACACTCAGAAAAGTCAATACTCGAGACTAAACCAGAGAATGAGAAACAAATGAAGCCTCCCACGCTTATATAGAGTACGGCCCCAATCACGTGCTTAACTATGTGCGCTTAATCCAATCACGCGCCACACATATCACGCTTAATCAAAAACACGCGCTAAGATTCAAGCGCGCAATGAAACTGTTGCTCGCATAGACGACGCAACGCTCCGATCCCGCGGTATTCAACAGCCGTGCAATCCAATCAAACGACCTCCCCTTGCCGTGCAATATGAAAGGTCACCCGCGTAGTGACCTGGTGACCCTTCAATTGCACACAGATGGCGGGCAATGCAATCACACGCCCATATCCACACGCGCAATTAGCCCCCTTAGACCCTGAATTGCACGCCTGAAAATAGGCGCGTAATGGGATCAAGCGACGGGAAACAGGCGCGTAATTCTTGATTTTTACACAAAGTTCGATCTCGATTCGAGGAAAATTCTCTTTGTCCCATCACGGAGCCTTATAAACTATCCACATCAAAGAAGGAACAACCGCTTACTCTACTCCCATCACGTAACCCTACTAAAAATGTTGACCACACCCCTAGTCCTATTACAGATAACACGTACATTCCTCGCATGACATCGTCACCCCTAACCACATTCTTTACCCTATCTTAATCAAAACCCTTTTGTCTCATCGTGTAGCCACCCAAGCACATCTCACCAAAAGAAAACACACACGCACGACACCACCCCAATATCCGATCCCATCGTAAAAATTGTGGCCATGCCCCCATGGCCCATCGAAAAATCCCAAAAATGCAAATACGTCAAAAAGCCACCACAATGCAACCACAAAGTGAGCTCACCTAACCCAAGATCTGCTAAACAAAGAGATCAATGTCACAGCACGAAAACATCCTACTAGTGTCCTACAGCTAATCCTACCAGTGTCCTACAACTAACTATGTTACGCCTCCCATTACGGACATCACTGCCCGGAAAGCTCAAACAACACGCTTACCGCCCCAAAAGAAGAAAAGGGAGAAGGCTCAATCAGGTCCATCGCTAAAACAAAGAACCTTCCTCCCAAATTGCTCAATACAAATGGTCACCAGATACCACAGCAGACGAAAGCAAAAAAAAGAGAAACTTGGGACTCCTCCCATGTCCCATCGCATCCCACTAATGCCAAGCTACAGCACGAATATACTGTCAAAAAATATCCAAGTCCCATCGCGGTATCACCACAACACCACTTGCCCTATCGCGACATCACCTTCTCTAAGACGCTACATCACACCGGCAACCGCCAACCGCCACAGCAGACAAATCAAAAAAAAGAAAAGAAAGAAAAGACAACTTCAAAGCCCCATCGCAGCAACACCCCGCTACAATATAACAAGTCCCATCACACAACCCAGGTAAGTATCACAACCCAGGTAAGTATTACTCATTTTTCAATTACTTAATATTTCCTATAAATATAGTTATCTATGATTAAGTCAAAATATTTTCAAAACCCATCTCTCTCGACTCGCGAGTTACTGTAGTCCTCCCATAAGAGACAATCATCAGTATTCGCCAAGAAGTCTAGATGGAGTATCTAGCTTGCCAAGTGTCGTCTTGACAGTCACATAAACGGTTGGGTCCACAAATCCCCTACCGGTGGATCTGCTCAGCGACATTTCGGTAGCTACATTTTCTACCGTTTTACCACCGAATTGATCTTAAGTTAAAATCCTTAGAATTTCAAAATCTCGAGACCCTCTTGCTTGCTTCACAAAAAAAATTCTTTTACTATAAAAAAACAAACAAAAAAAACAAAAAAAGAGAAAAAAAGCAATAAAGTAAATAGACCCAATTCACCCTTCTCTAAATACCAAAAAAATCGATTAAGTGCCTCATTACCCATATACCATAAAGTTGACCGTTAACTCCTAAGATCGCCTGAACTCACAATCAAGTGTATATCCCACTTCGCAAAAATTGGATCGAGCACATATGCCACTGTGCAGAATCACTTGTTCAAACACCTTAGGACTAGAATTCCCTACTTAAAAGACCGACTCCAGATGAATCAAGCGCAAGCGCCACTGCGCAGAATTCAACTGATCACACCACACAAAATTCACCTTAATTACCAGCCTTAACCGACCCCTTTCCCCTGGGAAACTGAACAACAAATATACTCAATCTAAGAACTTACAAACGTCTATTGGAAAAGGAACGCCTGGCGCGCATTGGTGTGAGCAATGACGCTCCCGGTTTGGCATGACGTTAAAGCCTTTCATATTATATTACACTCTCTTTTTTGTATTACCGGTCCCTGGACCTTATGGACATTTGTATGACGCCCCCCGGTACCTCGATCGTACCATATCCCTCTGTTAGCTCGTGCCATGCGACGGGATGCGCCATGCACCCACAGATCCGAAAAATGCCTTTCGATAGCTACCACTGGGCCCCCGAATACTCCATTTAAGCTTGCACTGATAGATAAGAAAGCCAAGCATATCATGTCAGCATCCCCAATTCATATTTGTGAATTCCTAAGTGAAACGAGAAAGCACCTCGAATGAGGGGTGTCTACTTCTTCGACGCGTTCTTACTTCGCAAGAGCGCGTCGTAGAGGGGCATCTGTAGACACCCCCAATTTGCCTTCTCGGAGTATACAAACTTATTCGGTCAACCTTGACCCTTTTAACCAGCGGTGTGGGACCATGCAATAGTACATGGCTGAATGCAGGCTAATATAATAGTTATGTGGCTCAGATCCCAGCATAGGGAAACTATATACTAAGCAACAATATATAGCCAGAATGCAGACTGAAACAATAGTCTTACATTTAATTCTAGAGACCATACCCAGACAACCCCGAATTACGCACTAGAAACCTAACGCGCAATTCGATCGCATGTAGAACCACAAGCGTGTGACCAGTCCACCTTTACGACCAAACTTCCTTTCCCAGACCGATTCGAGACTCGATTACACACCTAAAACAGAACGCATGATCGGATTGAGCGCTTCACCACCAACGCGCAATTGGCCTACGCTCGACCTAGTCTTATTACCCTTGACTCCTACGTTTCCTTGATTAAACGCTTCAGGTTAACGCTTAATCAAATTGAGCGCATGATAACATGCACGCAATTAGTCCAAATTTGTTAGGACTAGGAGACTCGCTGAGCAAGTCAGCCGATCGCTCATTGAGTCGATGAACGACTCAAAGCAATTAAGCGTTAAAATCTAGGCGCGCAATTCAATTAAACGCACATAAGCAGGCGCGCAATTGAAGGAAAACCTATAAAAGTTTTTTTTCTCGAAGAGAGAAGAGAGGCTGCAAATTTTGAGAGAGGAAACAGTAAATTTTGAAACTAGAGAACTCTGAGCACGAACCCACAGAACCCAACCATGATTTCGAGATTCAAGCGCCTGAATTTATGAGGATTCTCTCCGCAGCCCCGACCACCCTTAGGTAAGGATTTAATATTTTAGTTTCCGACCATAGCTTATAATCTCTAGATCTATTAATTTTTAATTTTATTTTTAGTCTTAGACCATAGCACCCCTTTTTGAATCGAAATTCTTTATATCTGGTTCTAGTTCTCTGTTTCTAGAACCAGTCATTAATCCATTGGTCCGACATACCGATCATAGACGTTAATTCAATTCTAAAATCACAATTTACAGTCCTATCATTATTTTCTGATTCTAATCCTTTGATTCAGAACCAGTCCTTAATCATACGACCTGATTTCTTGATTTCAGACTCGAATTCAGTCTTAAAAATTTAGTCTTAATTTTAGTTTTTTATTTCAATACCTCCAAAAATCCAAAAAAATATTAATTTTAGTCTTATAATTTTAGTTTACAATCCAATTCACAATTGCTATTCTGAAATAAATTCTGAAAAGCCCAAAAATATTAATTTACCATCCAAAATTCAATTTTTTTTCTCTTTAATCTCAGCCACCCGATTTGCCCAAGGGAGCTTTGGAGGGTACTCCAGAATGAAGCCAATCCTCTTTAGCATAACGGGCCTAAACCCCTTTTTTTTAGAATTAATAAATTGCTTTAATTAGTTTATATCTAGACATAATTGATTATTCGCATTAATTAGGCCTTGATATAATTATTAGAGTGTTAAACCAGAATTTCCTTTCCATTAGTTTAGTAAATTGATTATTCCAAATTCAAATTCTAAGAAATTTAGTTTATTCATGATTAGTTATATTTTGGCCATCATAAATCCGTTAATAATTAGAATCGTAGATAAATCAGTCCTTTTGGTTTCTGTTGATATTATAATAGAAAATTAAATTTATTGCTTTAATTAGGCCCGTAGAGAAAATCAGTCTTTTTATTTCAATTAGAATTATAGTAGAATTACTACAATTGCTTTAATTAGAATCCCAGTACAATTAGCATGCTTAATTTTAATTAGAATATTATTGGAACTGATACATATGCACTCCTAGTACCAATAGGAGACTGAAACTAATTGGACTTTTAGTAATACTAGAACTTTGATGCTCATCGGACTCTTGACAGCATCAGAACACTAATATAACTCACCTTAATAAACCCACACAATCAGAGTAAAATAATAACAGAATTGGGAAATCTAAGCTGACCAAAATTCTAATTACAAAGGGAAATAAGAGGTGAATTAAACTAACTAAACTAAAGAGAAGCACTGTTGCTGACGTTCGCAGGCGGACGATTCAGTATAGAAGTAACCTACACCCGCTTCACAGCGTGATCACTGACGTGTTGCAGCGTCATTAAATATCTACAAATGGCGATCGCAATCAAACTAGGAACCTTCCTAGAAAAAAAACCCCTTTTATTTATTTTTGTCCTTCCAAACACCGCGTTGCTAGAGTCCACCTAGACAGAATTGGAGCCACTGATTCAACGGGGACCGAGAGGAACCCAGAAAAATGTGCACCAACACAAGTGATCGCTTCGCTCCGGTGACTTGGCTATCATATCATCGACATATTCTTCAATCTCTCGGTGCATCATGTCATGAAATAGCACAGGCATAGCCCTCTGGCACGTTGCACCGACATTCTTCAATTCGAATGACATGACTCGATAGCAAAAGGTCCCCCACAGAGTGATAAATGTCGTCTTCTCTCGATCTGCCTCTGCCATCCTAATATGATTGTATCCTTTGAATCTGTCAATAAAAGAAAGCATCCAGTGCTTAGCCATATTATCGACCAAGATGGTGATGTGCGATAATGGGAAATCGTCCTTCAAGTTTGCTTTATTCAAATTATGAAAATTGATGTACATGCGGACTTTTCCATTCTTCTTCGATACAGGCATAATATTGGCTAGCCACTGTGGGTATTTGGATACCATGAGAAACCCCGTATCATACTACTTGATGACCTCATCTTTGACTTTCAGCATCCACTCGGGTCGGAGTCGTCTCAACTTCTGCTTAACCAGCTTCATATCAGGGTAGAGAGGCAACTCATGCTCAACTAAATTAGTGTCCAGACCAGGCATATCCTCGTACGATCAGGCAAAAATGTCTTGGTATGATTGAAGGAACTTGATCATGCTTTTTCTTTCTTCGGGAGACAGCGAAGTTTCAATTTTGGTAATTTGGGGAATCTCCTCAGTCCCTAGATTAACATCCTTGGTTTCTTTGATGATGGGGGTAGGGCCATGCTCAAATTCGGCAAACCGATCAAGGAGCTCATTAGGGAGCTCCTCTAAAGGGATATCCTCATCCAGGATCGTAAGTCCTACCTCTTCTTGTATTTCTATAGAAAAGGGGTCGATTTTACGTGGGACGAGTATTTCAATTAAGGCATCCTTTTGTGGGATTTTATTTGAAATTTTAAATGACAATATTTTTAGACTTCATATTTTTTCAATGTTTTTAGAATTTTTATTTTCCTTGGAGGGTTCCTACTAGTACGATTCTTCGGAATCAGCCTCGATCATGTTGATCCCCATTTCGTCTGAGATGATATCCTCGAACGTTAACACGGTTTTGTGGTGATTCACCACAGGGGGAGTTTGTTCAGGTACAAGCCGTCGTTCCTCAAAGAGGGATAAAGCGGCCAAGTTTATCTCCAGGCTAGGAAGGGTGATGTGGGGATTGGTGGGGTGAACCAGTGTGGCAGGCTTATGTGAGGTTAATCGGGTTACCCCATTCCGGTCAATTTTTATAACCCCGACGCTCACGAATGAATTTCTGATATGAGGCCTGGAACGAGACTTCTCTTCTATGTGGATCCCCCTAGGTTTTTCAGCTGCCGTTGTGCGGGCTTTTTCTTTAGCCTCTCTCACCTCTTCTTCCATGGGCTTGTAATCTACCCCAAATTTGACTTTTTGACAGCCCTTAGCTGTGACAGGCTCCTTTCTACCTTGCAATCTGGGCCCAAGCCTCCTTCCGTTTTGATAGCCCCACTTTTGGAGCATGGCCACCGCTACTACCATTCCTCCTCCGGTTCTTAGAATGATGCCCTCGATGGGTTCAGAGAGTATCATCGACACCTCATATTCGAAACTGTGGAGGTTGATGTCCTTAACGGTGTGTGACACACCCAACACATTGGGTTTTTTGACGCTGTTGGTGGCCTTTTCCTTCTCACTGTGCCCTTCACCAATAATGGTGATAATCTTATGCCCAGATGCAAATTTTAGCTTTTGGTGTACTGTGGATGGGAGTTCTCCGACTTCATGCAACCGCGGGTGCCCTAACGGTGGATTGAACGAGGATTTGATGTCCATCACTTAAAATAATATGGAGAAGGTCATTGACCCAATCAATAGCTCATGGCCAACCTCTCCCATTATCTCTCTTCTGGTATTGTCAAAACCTCGGGCACTAGTTCTCGTGGGTCTCAGCATGCAGGGATCTACCCCAATCTTTGTGGCGGTTCTCAGTGGACATATATTCAACGCAGACCAATTGCCGATTAAAATTAAAGGGATTACCATATTTCCAGACTCAACAGTTATATTCAAATACTTTGAGTGAGTACCTCCTTCCTCTGGTAAATCAGCATCCGAAAATGAAATAGCATTCAGGCCATCACTTGACCGATTATCTGCTCAACTTCATCCGAGCTAACTTGAAGGGACACATGCATATTCTTTAACACCCACATTCATGCTTGGAAATGGAGTGGGGACGTTATCAACAAATCGCATACAGTAATATGGGCAGACATTCTTCTCAGCCGAGTCTCCAGTATATGTTCTTGACTTATTTTCTCGAAAGGATTCAAGGCGTTGTCTTTCTTTCCCTCTGGTTGGGGTTGTGCTGCTACTACTGGTGCTTCGGGTTGCTTTGAAACCTTCCCAGATCGGGTAACAAAGTCCACTACACCTTCTCTATTGCTGCCAGTGTTGACATCCGTTTGCTCATAATTCAGAGGGACCTGATGTGGGTTATGGGTTGGTCCCAGAATCTGAAATGGTATGGCTATAGGTATCGTATGCTCTTGCATTGTAGGCTTCGGAGGTGTGGGTAACACTTAGTTTACCTCAGTGATAGCTGGTTGGGTGGCAAAATCGGGTCAGACGGGGGTGGTGAAGCTGGTGAGTGGTAGCGTCGGGGGAAAAGGGGTAGGGGTAGGCCATTGGTAGCTGACAGGTGTTGGCGGGGGATTGGGGGTATGATGGGCTATCGGGTAATTGATGGGGGTGGTGGTGAATGATTGATATGCATTTATATGCACATAATTAATAGGGGTGGGCGATGGAAAATAGACCCTAAAATCTAAGGGCTCAACTCGTGGCGTGGGCTGGGAAAATAATCTGACAAGTTCAGGGGTTCAATCACCCCGATATTCCTTTTTTCACAATTTTTCAACAATGGTGCCACATAGCTCTCCTGATCACTGATGTAATCAGACAGATCAAATTCAAACTCCTCCTCACATTCTTCTATCATCCCGATGGTGGGTCTGGGACCTGCTCCTCCGGTAAGATGTGGGGTAATGGCACCTGATGAATATTCACGTGCTGGTTTACTTGAGAAGGTGAAGGTGGAATGATTTTTCTGACATCGATCAAATCTTGGATCGAATGTTTTAATGGGAAGCAGTGATCAATCGGGTGGCCCGAACCCTAATAAAAATTACAGTGGGTATTGGGGTCATAATTTTTTGGGATCGGGTGAGGAGGAGGTTGCGGTTGACAAATAGTAACTAATCTCTTTTCTATTAGTAAAGGTAGAAGTACACTTAATGATTTCCTTAGGGGTGTGAACACTCAATCATAGCGGGCTCTCCTCTGCTCCGGAGTCATTTGCATCCCTTGCCCATTCTCTGCTCTCTGTATCTGCTCAGTTCTAACTGGCGCTGGCTATACTACTTGAAATTGGAATGGGGTTATGTTATTATTTGGCCTGGTATTTGAAACATTCTGGACGTCAACCCCGATTCTCTTATCATTCCTCTGTTATGAAAATCTCCTAACCCCACTAGCTCTACTTGGTACATTTTTATTCAGGCGACTTTCCCTAATAGCGTCCTCACATCGATTACCATTCCTTACCAGATCAGTGAAGCTGGACTGCTATTGGTACACCAAAAAGTTTGAGATTACTGGCAGGGTATTCTTGGAAATCATTTCGATCTATTTATCGTCTGGTATCCTATTTCGGATCTGAGCTGCTAGGACTCTCCATCGCCCTAAGTAGTCAATGAAGGTCTCATTCGGGTTCTGCCTCAAACGGGCCAAGTCAGACTTACGCGATTCGATGTCAATATTATAGACATATTTTTCCTGAAATAAATGCGTTAAGTCCTTCCACGTCTTCATCATAGATGGTTCCAAAGATGTGAACCACCTCAGGGCCAGACCAGTCAAACCTTTTTGAAAAACCTTTATTAGTAGTCTTTCATCCCCTCCATACTGACACATGTCCCCACAGTAAGACTTGAGGTGTGCAATAGGATTGTCGGTGTCGTTGTACTTGTCAAAAGCTGGCATTTTAAACTTGGGAGGCAAAGGGACCTCAGCGAACAAACATAAATCTGTGAAGTTCGTAGCGTGGATTTCAGCACCACCCATTTTCAACAACTACTTCTATATTTTGTCTAACTGCTCTAACTCCTTGGATATGGGGGCCAATTTCTCGGCAGTTTGTTGGACTTCACTTTGGGCTACCAGGGCGTGGGAAATGATAGGAGGAGGGTTAAGGCTGGTTAATGCACCAGCATAGGCTCCACTATTCCTTATCTCGTCCTCTTCATACTGTTGGTCTATGTAGGGTGCAGTGAGGCGGGATTCACTTGCTGGTGCTGCATGAACTGGATGGGAATGGCAAGTGTGGGGGTTGGGTGAGTCCATTGTGGATGAGGGAAAGTTTGTTGGATGATGGGATGAGTGGAAGTTTGATTTTGGAGTGGGGCCTAATGAGGCCATTGAGCATGGGGGAAGGTTTGAAGCTGACTTTGGGATGTAGGGATATGGATAAATTGGGGTTGATGTAAGGCATGAGTTTGAGCTGGGTATGAGGGTTGTGAATGGGTAAAATTTTGAAAGAATTGTAAAGGGTAGGGGTGTGAGGCTCTAAGGTGCTTGGGTTTGGGCCATGAAGCCTTGGGAGGGTTGGGTCACAAAGCCATGGTTATTATAGGTTTGGTCCATGGGTCATTGATGGGTTTGGCCATGGGCCTTGATGGGTTCTAACCCATTGGGCCTTGATGGGTCTGGCCCATTGGGCCCTGGTGGATTTGGCCCATTGGGCCTTGGTGGGTCTGGGCCATGGGCCCTTGGGACATGTGGGGAACGGGGTTTTAGGCCATTGGGCCTTGGGGTATATGCGTAGTGGGGATTTGGGTGGTATGGATGACGGGGATTGATGGGAGTCATGGGGGAATGAGGCATGGAGGCTTGCTAGGGTATGGGATGGATCCATGAGTGTGTGGTGTGGATGAGAGGGGATGTGTTGGGAGGCCTTCCATTTATTATATGTTTGGAACATCTCCTCCATCATGGCTATGGTAGGGGGATCGGATGGAGATGGGCTATTTGATGGTTGGAGGGGTGTAGATGGGGTGTGTGAAGAGGAAAAATTGGGCATGGCCCCAATAAAATTAGGCATGACCCGGGTGAGGGGTGGGATATAGGGTGGATTTGAGAAATGAGGTGGGATATTGGTGAATGGATTTGGCATGTATGGGAAAGATGTATGGGGCATGGAGGTGGAGAATGAGGGAGGAAAATTGGCCATGACTCCAAAAAAGATGGGCATGGCTTGGGTAAGTGGAGGATTGAATGTGATATGGATGGATGTGGGTGGATCGGGTTGGGAGGATGAGAAATGGGGCATATTGGTAAAGGTAGAAGATGGGTTTTGAATGGGTGTGGAAGGAAGGTGGGATGGGTTGGAGATGGCCATGGATGAAGGCATGGTTTGGGAAAATGATGGAAAATTTGGATTTTGGGTACTTTGGGAAAAGGTGGAAGGGAAAATGGGGGCACCGAACGGGCCGGTTATGGTGAGGTTTGATTGGGCAAGCGGGGTGGAGGTAAAGGCTTCTTCGATATGGGAATGGGTTGGAGAATGTGGCGGGGATGAGTCGGGATTGACATAAGCCAGGTCTACGGTCCATGACATATCTCGGTATTGGGTTGGGTACGGATGTCTCAGATTGGATCCGTAAAGCTTCCTCGTTCTCCCCCTACGAGATGACTGAGGGTACGATGATGCCGTTGTGCCAGCACCAATCAAGACTCTATTTTTAATTTTTTATTTTAATTAAAAAAAAAATTTGGATTTTTGTAAGTGAAAACAAATGAGGATTCCAGGGCCTTTTTTAATTCCCTTCTCGGGTGGTTCTCGTACCCTAAATAGGCCCCGCGACAAAGGTTTTGTAGTGCTTCAGAAGAATCAAAGGGAAGCCCCTCAATCTATTGAAGGCACAAAAACCAATGTAAATAACCTGATCCCCCGAAATGAATAAAAAAGAAGTCACCTTCTTTTGACCGGCGAGGGCGTATTGGGCGTTAGAAATTGCGGGGCCTAAGCAAAAGCACTAAACACACTGATCAGGGAGTCTGGGGGGTGAATTAGGCCACAGATTCATACTGAGGTTGCTCAGAACTACACTAGCGCAACTATTAGTGGCACCTGAGCAAAAGTTTCAGATTTAAAGTTGGCGCAACTAATATTTTCCCTAGTGTTATTTTGGAACATTTTGCATTGGCGCAACTATTACTTGCGCTAGACTAAAATGGTTCTTCAGTTTCTATGACAGCAGCAACCTGAATTCGAAATGGGTCTCCAAACTGGCTTTTGGTGGAAGCTGGGCTTTCGGAGACTGAATGTTTATATGATCCGCTCTCTTTCTCACCGAACCTAAGGATTTAAGGCCAAATTGGGTTCACTATCGCTCACTTTTTCTCGTGTTTTAAGCTTAGTAATGAGAAGGTTACCCACCCGATATACGTCAAGTGTAAGCACTTTTCTTAGGTACTAGGTGCGCTGAGACTTTTTCGGATCATCACCACTAGGGGTTGCCACCGTACTAAGACTCGGGTGATTGTATGTGTGCCTAAATAACCCAACCCTTTAAAATCTATCCCACAAAAAAATAAGTTAATTCCCCTTTTTTGGTTCAATTTTAGTTTTCACTGTTATGAAAATTTTCTTAAGTTCAAAGACCGAGGGTGATGATCCCGTGCCGCCTCTACGGGCCGGCGTTCACTATTCGTAATATGATTGCAAAAACGTAAGTACGCACGTAGGCCCGCCAAACGGCTAAGGCACTTTAAATGACGTAAAAGTAAAGGAATTTAAATGCATAGCGCAAGTAGGCCCACCAATCGGCCAAGACACTTAAAATGACAGAAATGTAAAGAAAATTAAAGACTATGCACAAGTAGGCCCACCGATCGGCTAAGGCTCGTAAATGACGTAAAAGTAGGGGAAGTAAAATGACGTAATGGGAGGGGTGAGTAAAAAAAAGTAAAAATAAACTTAAAAACAACAATAAAAGGTTAGTAACAATTAAAAATAAAGAGGCCAAGTTCAAGGGGAAGCTCTACTAGCTATTCCCCAGCAGAGTCACCATCTGTGCAACCGTGGGATTCGAGACAATCCTGTCACGACGATGTGCTCTCTAATGAAAAATATAGAGTCGCCACCAAGAGCTTTTGGTGTCTCGAAAAATCTAGATCATTTTTATAAGCACCAAAGTGTCACAAATATGATACTGAATCCGGTCTACGCCAAAGGCTCTTGGGTAGGGGCTTCGGTTATCGATTGGGAAGGTGCTAGGCACCCAATCAATCCACTTAATGCGGTCTCTACTTATGGCCAAAATAAAAATAATATAAAATAAATGAAAAAGGCTTCCTCTTGCCGAAATGGGTCATAAAATCCTATTTGTGCCCCTTCGCTCCTACCGAAAATTCGACCGCATAACGACACAAATGGGAGGATGGAAGAATAACTGAGAAGGTAGAGGAATAGAGGGGAGAGCCGGAGCTCTCGGGCCTTTGTTACACCGCTGTGGAGCCTTACATTGGCTTGCTTCGGTGAGCTTTTAAAGGTTTATATGGTATAGAATGAGGTTCTAACTCTTAAGGCTTGATGGCTAAGAGGTAGAGAGGGAAGGCTAGGGGGTAACACACCTCTAACTTAGAGTTTATGGATGAAATGCTAAGGTCTAAGGGGGTTTTTAGAGTTCTAGAATTTGTATGGGAATGGTGCACTAGAGGAGAGAGAGAGAGAGAAGGGATTCCTTAATCTCTTAGTTGCAAATTTTTTCAAGCCATTTGCAAGGGGGGTGCCTCTCTATTTATAAGAAAAATAGAGGTTAGGAGGGTGCTTAGAGGCTAATTGGGAATAGCAATTAGGTAATGGGCCATCTAAGGTTTCCTAGGGTTTTTGGAGCCTTAAAAAATGTGAAAAGATGCTTCAATAGTGGATTATAGGGTGAGGCCTTAAACCACTTAAGGAGTTAGATATAGATAGTAAATGGGTGCAACAGAACTAGCAAAACACATCCAAAATATCAAGATTGTCAATAAGTCAAACCCCAATCATAAAATTTGAGGCAAAAACCCTAAGTTACTGTTCATATGCCTGGTGCAATTATTAGTTACGCCAAGCATATGCACAGTAAAATAATGTTTGAACAGTGCCTGGGAAGTTGGCTGCCTGTGGGGAACCAACCTATAGCTGGTGCAACTATTAGTTGTGCCAAATTCACCTATAGTTGGCGCAACTATTAGTTGCACCAAATCCCTAAGGGGGTCATGTGAATTTACCATTCTGCCCTTCGAGTTCAGAATGCAATATCTTTACGTATACAGCTCTGATTTCGGTGATTCTTGGCCCATTGGAAAGCTGAAGACTCCTACTTTTCAATGGTATGAAATTCGATCATAGTAGAAGGTCACAGCTAGTCCCAATGCACCACTCCTCATCCATTACTCAGGAAAGCTAGGTTTAGGTCCGGAATGAGTTCTAAGGGCCGGGATGGGTTCCTAAAGGTTCGAGAAGGTTCCTAAGGGATCTAGGGTGATTTCTAAGGGTTTGGGATGGCTCCTAAGGTTTCGAAAGGGTTTCACACATGCCATCAAATGCTCGGAGGTGCGCCTCTCTCAAAATGTGTCTCGATCGAGCCTTGGGCCAAATTTGGGTGTCTACAGTATAATCGAGAGTGAGCTACAGTCCAAGCTCAGTAGGGATATAAACAGTGCAAATATATACTTTATCATTCTAATTCATGGCATAGATGCATATTGAAATAAATCAACCAACTCTTATGGTGTCAAATACATGTTGGCATAAAACACATACTTCAGAATATGATCGTAAAACATGTCGTGTCATGAATGCAAGTGATGTACAAGTTTATACACAAATTTCGAATCAAGAAAATAGGACTGATTTGCTAACCGCATCAAGGAAACAAGCTTGTAAAAGATGGGACACATAGAGTATCAAATCGAGCATATCACATCTTATCATATACGAATCACATAGCATTAGAGTGAGTATCCCGTAGCGGGAATAGAGAAGTCCATAGCGGACACAGGGTCGTAGCCCCGAGGACTCCACCCCTCCCTTGGAGGTTCCACTCCACTCACAACTAATCACGAGAACGAGTCAAGTTTTGTGGCAATAGCATTTCGTAACAAAAACTGAACAGTCCGTAGCGGACATGAGGTCAAAGCCCCGGGGACTCCACCCCTCTCATGGAGGTTCCACTCCTCAATTGCACACAATCATGATGCATATCACATTCATAATCAATAGGGGCTTACACGAATCATAGCATGAAACGAAAATTGAATTTATAGAAACAAACTTGACAATCATATGGAAGCAAGACCTCAAATGTCCATGTTCATGTACGAAAACAAATCATAAATCATATGTAGGGATTTCAATCATTAAACACATAGCTAAAACGCAAATAAAATGCGATCAAAACAAGTATATTATCCCATGATCAAGTCAAGCGTATAACTTTTCAATTAGATCTCCCTACCTTAGGTCATGATCAAGCACACGCGTCTCAATTCCCATGAGCTCACTAAGGGCGCTTCCCGTGTGTTTCTCCTAAATCACAAGGCCCAACACATGTCTAAGTCATCTGTCGTTAGCATGCTTAAATGCACATGACACTACAAAAAATGTGTTTATTGGAGACGGCTTTTAGTTTTTTTAATGCTATTTATTTTTTTTGCTCCAATGATCATATTTCCTAGCAATACACATCTATAACCTGCATTTTTTTTATTTTATTTTTTATGAAAATTCATAACCTGCATTTACATACTCACATTTTCATTCACATTAGCATAAACACATTAACATGCTCAAAGCTTATTCAGAAAAGTAAATTTTAATTCACAACAATGCAATTTCAATCACAACAAATTTATATGTACAAGTAACGACTCCCATTTTTTCTTTCTACAATGTTACAAAAGAAACATGCATAGTATATTCTGATATATTGATCTCGAACTCCACCATAGCAGCCCTGCAAAAGGTAGAATTGAACTTTTAGCATCACTTATAGTAAAATAGACCAGATAATCAAGTAGAATGATAATTTGTTACCTATATGTTTCGACATTAAAAAGTATATTCATCAATTCTATTATGAGAGCTTGCTCTGTGAATCACACCCTATGCTTGCTGCATGATCGAACCAACTCAATCAGCTCTGCTCGGGTAAAATCTAAATAAGATTTGATTTGACATTATTAATTAAGTTTTAAAAAAATTGATATAACGCACCTAATTCAGCTCCCACATGATTGATCCTTCAGTAACTTATATTCGAAGAAAGATTACCCAAATAAGGTTGAGCAAAACTGAAAATTAAGAACAAGCTGCAACCAAGAGAGGAATTAACAGAAAAAAAAACTATTGTATCAGAGGTGTGAAAATTAAAAACTATTGCATCAGATTGTTCATACAGACTCAAAAAAGAAAAAAAATAAAAATAAATTGATTGTTCACAAAGGTTATATGGAAGCACCAACTACACTCCAAGTGAAGATATTCTAAAAGAAAGAAATTAATCATCTTTTTTTTTCCTCCTAGACAATTATATAAGAAAGCTTAAGTGAAAAAAGAAGAGAATTGCAATTACAATATTCTCACCAATAAACTTGAGATGGCTAACACTAAAAAATGAGAGCCACCAAAGAAGTCATCACAGTTATGGTACTGCAAATCAAATATCATCATCATATAATTATATTACTGAGTCAAATGGGGTAATTTTTACCAACCAAGTCCAACAAGAAGAAGAATATGAACAAACGCAAAAGTAAATCAATAATTTTCAACGCACCAGAATCTGTGAGCGATAAAAATAAGCAAGATCTGTGATACATACTCTCAAATAAAACTATAGCAGTCTGAAATAACTGAGATCTGAGAGAATGCTTGAAATGTAATCTTATAACTATTAGATTTCCATTAAGTTTGACGCACCTAATATTATATGCATTGGATATAAATGCCCACATAGAGGGACATACTTAAAAAGCATAATACATTGAAAAGTTTCTGACATACTGTACATCCCAAAGGTTTTGGGCAGCCTTAAAAAAACATCAATGTCTTGAGCAATTTTTTCCCACCCTGACCAGCACTTCATGCGCTTCAAGAAACTTCTCTACACGGAATGAATCACAATGCCCCAGCTTCTGAGAAGACAGATGATCAATAGAAGGAACAATCTGTGCACCTGTACAGTAGGCTATACGCTCTAAGAGTGGCCTTTTAATGTTTAAAACAAGATATGTCTTTTGCGAGTAGATATTCTTGGGCGAATCGAGAAACAGATTTTTCGACCAAAAGAACACTCTGGTGGTGAGCATCAATCTTTGCAACTGCCATCTTCAAATGATCCATTTCCTAAACAAGATGGAAGGCATATGAACAAGAAAAGTATCGGAAGCTAGAAGCACACAGGGTAATAAACACTGAATGATAGATGTACCTGCTACAATAGAGTATCAAAACTTGACAAATGATGTGAAACTCGCTGATATTCAAGAGCTCCTCCGAGGATTAAGAAATGAGGTTTATCTATTTTCGATATCATACGCCAATGAGCAACATTCTTCTTACATACAGCACCTTTAACCACCATGCTGGACAAAAAAGGACAAAAGATTCATCAGTTTAAGGTTCAGTTTGTGAACTACAATGATAAGAAACATATTAAATTTGCTCTTAATGACTAGTAAGTAGGAGAAAGAGGATGTGGCAAATGAGTGAGATTTGTTTTTGTAAGGGGCATGTGGTATAAAGTGATGCGGACATGAGATAGAAATCCATAGATGTCTAAAAAGATCATGCAAATGCATCTTTCCTATTTTGAAATAATTACGAATTTCGGGAAGACAACACCATGAGCAAAGCTCGACTACAAAATGTAACTATTGGAGAATGTTACTCATGCAAATTCGATCCAAAATCTAACCAGTGTTGATCCCCTTTGGCATCCCACATAGGTCCAGAACAAAGAAAAAGGGAACGACATTGATCACAGTGATCTCTTCAAAAATGATGGAAAGAAGCTTCAAATGCACAAAATCCAATAAAAAATGCTCATCTCTGAAAAAAAGAGCAGAATTATGTAAAAAAATTTGACATCCAAGTTCAATAATTTGACCTTGCTGATGTTAGCACATAGATGATGGTGTCAACAACCTACAGCCCATGTGTTGACATCACAGTCCTGCGTTGCTCCTCAACAAGTATGTTGTAACCGTGCTTACTGTATGAAGAGCCTCATAATGAGAATCTCAATACGCGTCTGCTAATAATCTGCCTAGAGTTCTCCCAAGGAGCTTATAAATCTGAACTCTCTCAAGGCACTTAGCCAATTTTGCTCCAACTTCTTCACCGAACTCTTACAAAGGGTCGTAATGGCCAAGTTCTTCCCACATACTTTGGGCAGTGTTGTAATACTCCATCATAGCAAATCTCCTTGTGTACACTCAAATTGTGACAACCCGAATTTCGGCGCCCCGAAATCCATGCCATCAGCACGACCCTCAAGGTCGTGCCCATGAAACCTTTACGATACGTTGGTATATACAAGCCAAAAATGAAATTTGGGCGCACGCATCTACTCTAAACGAGTTCTCATATATAAAATAATCATGGTCTCTAAAGGCAGTCCTTGTCCCATGCCAATTCATGGGCATAAGAACTTACCCAAACCAATCGTTATAATTGTTTGTCCCAAATCTTTTATCAAAAGCATACGATATTCAATTACATTCAATAAAGAGGCTTGATATACCAAGCCGTGTCTAAATACTCTCAACTCACTCTCAAAGTACGCAATGGGTCTTCTAGAAGAATTCCTCAGGAGGAGGCTCTGACTCCTCAGTGGGTACGTAGTCTGAATCCCCTGGATCAAAGTCTCCAGAAGTCCTTGCTGCCGCTAGTCCTGAACCTGCGACGTATAGTCTAAGGGGTGAGCTACATCCTAGCTCAATAGGGAAACAAAGTGAACATATAGATTAAATCTTACATATATGTTAGCAGTTTTGAAGCACAATTTACTAGATATCACTTTTAAACAGAACAATTGATATAACTGGAATAACTAAAATGGATACAACTGATTTCCTTTCCTGGTGTTGTTTGTTCTCATCTTATTGGTTTAGTTATGAATTCGGCCTAATCACTTAAACCTTTAACTTAAATAATCCCCGAGCAATATAGCATCGAGGCCCGATGGAATACCCACCATCGTCGTCTACTAGACAATTGTTATATGTATTCCCTAGGAATACTGCCCAGGCCCCTTTCTCATAGGTGGCGGGGTCTATTATCAAATCTACATCCCTGGGATATGCTATAAGTATACGGATTGGCCGCCGTACCGGTCACGGATATCATGCCGCGTCAGTCATAGGTATCCCACCACGTCGGTGGGGTATTCTAATCAAACCTCAAATAACAAAAATATCTATGTGCTTTACATATAGTTATTCACCGTGACTTGTGCTAATTTTTAGTACATTAGGCCTTATCATTATGCTTTAGTTTCACAATTTATTTTCATCTGTATCCCTGGGATACTACTGATTTAATACATCATTTAGATGCCCACATTACAATATTACGTCCCCTAGGGACTTCATGATTTCACCTTGAAGCTTACGCACACACCCCTTTTTGAAAGATCATACAATACTCAACTTTTTAATTTAAATACACTGCATATATGAGTTGACGAAATAAAGTGCATGTTTCAAGAATATTCCCTACCTCAGCGAAATTTCAATGCACACTTTCTCGTAGAGGTATACACTTCACGATCCTACGTCAAACCTACATTTCATGTATTTAGAATATGCTTAGAAAGGTTACTAGAATCATTGGAGCGCATAGCCTCTATGTTTCTGCACCAATAATTTCAAGAACTGAGTGGTGCCTCACGCGAGCGAGCACAAATCCTCGCTCGAGCGGTCACTTGACCTCGCTCGAGCGGTCACTTGACCTCGCTCGAGCGGTTAAATCGAGATCGCTCAAGTGGTTAAAACGAGCCGCCTGAAGCCTTACTGGAGACCTCGCTCGAGCGAGCTTCTCCTTTATTTTAGGAACCGCTCGAGCGAGCCCAGAGCTATATTTTTATAATTTGCCCTCGCTCGAGCGAGCCCTTTAGACAGCTCGAGCGAGGAGCGATGATTTTTACTCCTTGATCTGTTCGGGAAAACTATTTCTCCCTTCATTCAAACCTTAATATCATTAAAAATCATTCAACCAACATTCTATCCATTATTTAAAGCACGCCCTAAGCATTTATCATGCATTTAACATACCTCCAACGATAGGTCTCGAGCAAGTTCGATCCACGATTTAAAACTCTACTAGACGAAAAGATCTCCAAGGTTCCTCATCCAACCTTTTCTCCAGATCTTCCACTTATTTAAGTCCCAACCAAACCCTAGCCCTTCTTTACTAGGCTCTTCTTTTCTTTCTATCTATTTCTCATTCTCTCTATTTAGGCTAGAATTAAGTTACGTATGGGGCTCTTCTCTCCTCTCTCTTTCACTTATATACATATACGTTAGGGAATACTAGTGTATTTCCCACATACACATGTAGTGTATACATGTTAGTCTTGGTTCCCTTGTGAATCACACATACATGTGTATGGTGCATAATGTGTACGGTTCCCAAAAATCTGGGGTTGTGACACAAATACCATGTACTTTGATAGAGTTAAAACGTCAACTAAGAATAATTGCATTATCTGCATCCCTTTTTTAGCACCAGCTACATTTGTTTAGTACAAGAAGACTGTAGACTGTAGACTCTGCGATTGCGCTTTAAAGGGCCAATTCTTTGTTGAATCCTTCTTTCGAGCTCTGTCCCATCCTACAGCTCATAGAGATTGTGTGGCCATATGAAAGCTTCAGATTCCATCAAAGATCAAGCTCTTTATTTGGTGTACAACTTGGGACAAACATAAAAGAGGTAAAACCATAAAGGTTCAATGTGATTATTTTTTGTGTTACTGCGGTCTCTATATGAAAAGCAAATACGCTAACTTAAGACAAACTACTGGTACTAACTACAGTTTAGGGAATACAGCCAATATGTTGATTTGTAAGAATATCAATGGGATCTCAAAATTTGGTCCTACTTTTGAGTTCCTTTTAACCCATATCTGGAACTCTCATAAGAGGCTAAGTTGGCCCCCTTGCATGAAAAAAACCTCCTAGTTATTCGGCTAGGATAGCATATATCATTAGCTAGAAAAATTAATATACACTATTCCAGCTTTACCTGAGGAGTTCCTACACTGGTAGCTGCCATAGCTTCTGCACAAGTTGTACTAGCTGCAAGTTGATGTAGAACACAAACAAATGCCCCTCCACGGATCCATTAATCTCTTCGGCCTGAACATGACTCCCATTTTTCAACTCTCTAGAAGCCATTGTTTCTCATCATCCTTCATATGACACTGCAGTAACAAGCTTGGGAACATATCCAAGATATCCAACATGGTCTGCAAGTGCAGGGTATACTCGTAGCAAGGACACTAATGCAGCAGACAATAGCAAAGGCAGCTCGGGTTACTGTCATGGAAGTGGAAGGACCCCTAAAATTTTTGGGATGTGTCATGTGGAATTAATACGGACCATATGACAGGTGCATCATAACCTAAAGTTCTTTGGTGTAAAAGATTAAGACAAAATCTCTCAAATGTCATCTAAAATAAATACATAATCTTGCATTGGTGGAAAAGAATATTAAATAATAACTCTATAGTTCATTGTCATTAAGAATTTGTACCTGCTCAAAAAAGCAAAGGGTACAAAGTCCTCCCAACTGATTAAATGAGATGTCTACTACAATATTCTGAACAAGGCATTTAACAAGCTTGACCTGCCATAGACAATTCCACAAGACCTAATTTCAAAATAAATAAATAAATGAATTGCAAGCACTTAATGAAAGAAATCATAAGGAACATGAGTCCCGAGTCCTTAAATATGCTACCATATAATTTCTATTGGTACAAATGTTATCCAGTATATCTAATGTAAGATTCATTGCTTACAATGCAAAGTTTAAATCTAAGACAGATAGGGAAAGTTCGATAGCATGTCAGGCTTCCATGAAACATGGTTACAAGCCCCGTTGGCCAAAATGGGTGGTTGATGGGTTTTTACCAAACGCGCTTTCACGCTTTGTGGAGTGCGCTTACCCTAAATTGAGTACGAGGCTCATGCCTCATACGCCCTCGTCGTTACATGTAACGACGGTTACCCGCAACGTGTTTGGTGGCCAAAATGTGCCGTTGGATTACTAACATTCGAACATACCCATATGGTTACATAGATAAAAAACCACCATGAAATCTTTTTTTTTTTACTTAGATATGTAATTTAATAGTTTAAGAAGTCATCATGAAATCAGTTTAAGTATGTAGCTTTGCTACAAAGGTGTGTTAGTATCTTCTATACGTAAGTATACATCTATCTAGTAGTCCTGCCACTACAAAAAAATAAGACTATTAGCGGCAGCCATAAAATGCCGCTATTAACAAAAAAAATGCCGCTTATACCCTTGCCGCTAATAGTCTTAATAGTTTTTTTGTTAATAGCAGCACTTTTTGACTGCAAAAAACTGTTGATAAGTCTTTTTTTTTGTAGTGTGTTGTATTCGACTGATTACTTGCACACTCTAATTAACAGCTACCACATATATCTAACATATCATTAAGTTTAATCGCCTTCAATTCCTTTAAAATAGACAATGGAGATTGGTTTTTCCCAATCTTTTACACCAGCGATCTTTAAATGATGGAGCAGGCAAAGTAAATGATGATTCTACGTGGATGCTAGCGCTCGGGCAGCTTACCTAATATTAGCTCAATCAAAAGAGGTCAAAACAGAACAGCCATACCTGAAAACAGAACAGAATAGCCTAATATTAGTTTGAGGCCTCTCTAATGGTCTTGCAAAAGGTTTTTTATCTTTAGCATCCTATCAAAAATCAAGTATACAGGTAATTCAATTTTTATAATAATTTTGTTTCATGAACAAAATATGATGAGCACAGTTTCAGAATGTTACTAATACATGTCATTTATATCAATTAACTGCAAATTAAACTGGGTTGCGGAATAACAACTTATAGAGATATCTATTTATAAAGTATTTCAGGTTTATCGATCAGCTAGATTCAAAAATGTACCTCGTCATCATCTGATTCATCTTCTTCAGACTCATCCTCATCTTTCTCTTTAACAGTCTTATTTGAATCCACTATTTTGACCTTTGATTTAACCGCTGAAGTCTCGGGTTTAGAAGCACTAGGCTTATCCATAGCAGGCTTGGCCTGTTCATCCTTGTCAACGGATTTTCCTAAAATACAAGGGATCAATAATACTAATGCATTACTTTTTCAATGGCTTTTCCTAAAACACAAGGGATCAATAATAATGCATTACTTCAATAAAAACTTGTAATCTCCACTGGAAAAAAAAATTGCTGCATCGTGCGAATCAACCATTCTGATCATCAGATGGTAGCAATGAACTGGACCCCTCATTAACTTAAAATATCACTGAGCTCGTGGTCCACACATTCATAGCAGGTGGTTAATCCACTCTCTAGCCTCCATCACCATCTAATCATGATGAAGTGGAACTCCATGGATAACCAAGCACCATTGTGTTTCCGCAAACACTAGATTATTCTATATATTTCCAAATTTCAATTCTAAGGATAGATGCAGCAGTAACCTACCATTTTCTATAAGAGGGTACACGTCTCCAGAATCATAAAGAGCATCTGCATTTACAGAAGAGAACACAAGTTATATGTTGAAACTTAAAAACAGAGTAATAAAAAAAATCTGATTTAAAAACCAATTGCAGTAACTTTAACTAATAAATTCCAGAATTTTACCAGTAAATAAATCAAAGAAGATGAGAATAAATGGGAGTCAAGGAAATCAAAGAAGCAGTGTATAGATGTGAGTCTTTGGAGTTATCATGCAAAGTAAAAAAGAACAAAAATTGTCACGCAGGTGGAAGCAAAAGTTTTAAGGCTGGAAGAGCTAAAAGCTAGCAAGATGAAGGAACTTGTTCTGAAGAAGAGGTCTGAGCTTGAAGAGATTTGCAGACGTACCCACATGGTACTTGAAGTAGATAGTGCAATGGAATATGCAATTGAAGTTATTAAGTCAGGTAGAGCGATATTGAGTCATAAATTATAAATAACAACTTTACACTGCATGATTGTATACAAAATTTAGTCTCATTTTTCTGATATAGGCGCTGTTGATGCCTCTTATATCTTGGAACAAATGGAGAATCAAATTGCAAAGGTTTTCGCCTGTTCGCTCTCGTTATGCGTAATGATAGGAACCTGTAAAAAGGAATATGCACCAATGAACTTCCAGAATTCTGCAATTTTTTCAACTTTCAAATACAAACTCAGCAAAACAAAGTAAATGGAGTTGCTAAAACATTTTAACTAGTTGAAGAATAATAATTTTGTAGTTATCCAACATCTAATATTCTAGGTTCAATTGGGCCTCACCTACATCAATCAATAAACTGTTCAAAAGCATGTTTATGCCATGTGGCACACATCTTTGACCAACCCAAGTCATCCAAGTGACAGAACATCATATGAACTAAAGTTAGGATTCAAACCATTCGATCCAGGCACTTTATTATTAACAATTCATATTTTGAAGTGCCCAAATTGGATTGTATTGATCCACTGAGAGGTATGATTTTTGGGATACGTGAAATTCACATGATATCCAACCACTTGGGCAAAATGGATCTTGAAAAATATGTGCCATGTGGAACCATTTGGCTTTAAAGTATGATGGTGAGGGCTATTATTATCTATTGATGTGGTGATCATAGTCAATATCAATCGTCTAATGTGCATGGATACACTCTTCTAGATGTTTAGGAAAAATACCTTCTTGTGTGCGGTGTTGAGTCATGGCAAGCATCACGGTCATCTGTGCACGGATCAAAGCAGATGTATAGATAACGTCAACATGCATGTTACTTATTCTTTTTCCAGCTTTGATTGCCTCTTCCACACCCTTCTTTGTTTAGGGCACATCCACACAGCCCGTAAATAGGTTCTTCTCATTCCACAAAGACTCGCCATGACGAATCAGAATCAAGGCCCTTTCATCTAAAATTGAGGAGAATAAAAAAAACCGCTTTAATAACAAGCTTTCAAAAATAAGTGACTAAGTTTTCAAGATAAATCAACCATTTTCAGGTTTTCTTTTCCTTGTAATTTATAACAAAAATCGAAAGAGACCTAAATTTATCTATCAAATGAATAGGTTAGATTGAAAAAGGTCTTACTAGATTTCTTTGGGGAATCGTTAGTACCATTGTTCGACTGTAGAGAAACCGGATCAACTAGCGGAGAATGTGAGGTTGATGCACGAATAACACCCAATTGCTTCCCACCCGAGTAACACTTTACAACAAGTCCCCCAAATTTTTAAGGAGAGCCCTCCATCACTAATTAGTTTGATGGAGGATTCTTACCCATGAACAGGTGGGTTCTTACCCACTAAATATGTTAGTAATTTTGGTGAGTTTAGGTGAGATTTTTGCCCACCCATCAACAGGCGGGTTCTTGAGTCACTGTGGAATTATAATCTAATTTCTTGGCAAATCCTTGATCTCTCAGTCACCAAGGCGTCTTTTCTGGTCGTCAGAGAATTCTTTCTCATTGTCGTTCTTGAGCATGTGGACTCGAGGCACCCCCAAAAAATTTGGGGGCTTGTTGTCATGGTAAACATGGAGAAGGCTTATGACAGTATGAGTTGGCGATTCTTAGACTATTTGTAGTGTAGGATAGAACAGTAACAAGAGATCCCATGTGTGGTACTCATGAAAACCTACCTGTGCACCTGTGTACTTGTGTTAAAACATAAAAAAAATAATACTTTAAAGTTCAAACTCCGAAGCAGAGTACAACTTCTCATCACTAATGACTTCAAATGCAGCAAACAATGTGAGGTGACCTATGGAACATGATGATTCAATTAAAAAGAGTGTGCATCATATGCACCTAATTAGCTCTAGATATCTTCAACACAAACAAACTTGAAAAGGAAACAAGTGTTTGCTCAGATGTGTTCAGTTCGTATGATAAGAAGATATCAGCTTTGAATCCGCAAATTAAAAGAAATCTTGTAGAGTATCAGGAGGATTGCAGATACAAGTAGTGCTAATAAGCATCCAAGAAAGATATCGACAACCACCATTGAAACACCAAAGATAGTATAAGTTTCTTAAATGGATTAAATTCATTGTTTTCAGTTCAAGCTTTACCTTTTAAAGTGCCCAAATATATATTAATCTGATAAACTCAATAATAGGTTTTCCTTCAAATCTTTGCTTCTTGATTACTAAAAGTAGTAGCCTCTGTTTGGACACCCACTTTTTTTGCCAAAAAAAAATTAAATTAAGGCGATGCCAAAAAGGCCTAATTTTGTAGTGAGAAAAGATCAAAGAGAAGCAAACTATAACAACAATAGCTGACACCACGTTTAATTATTATATAATGATGACAACATACCATCATAAAAGACTGGCACTAGATATCAAGATCCATGCACAAATGAAAGATGCACACAATGATATAGAAATTCCATTTCTTAGAAATGAAAAGCCCAATCAGATCGTCAGAACCCAGCAAAAGTAACTAAACAGCTTGCACGCAGATTTAGCATTAAACTAATTAAATCAAATTAATTTCACAAACCGATCAACAAGAAATTCCCCAAAGCACACAGATTTAGCATAAATCGAACAATAAACAAAACCAAAACTCAGTAACTGATCAAATCATATCATAATCCTAAATCCTCAAACTTCAATACAAACCACAAATCAATCATCCACCATTTCTAGAACAAAAAATAGAAATTCATAGCTCTAGTGATCTCTATTACCTACGAACCCCTATGAAATCGAGATCTGGCCGCTGCTCATTTAAAGATCCCGAAGAGCTTACGCTCAAAATAAAAGGGAAAAATAAAAGCCCTAACTGGCCATTAATGCACATTTTACTGACCACAAACCCTAACTAAGCCAAAAAAACAAACCTACCGCTGAATCCCTTGAATCATATATATATATATATATATATATGTATGATCCACGAGTGTTGAGAGCAGGAGCAACAGTGTACCTTTTTATCATCGTTTTGTTGGAACGACCGGAAGAGCAAATCATCGTCTACATTCACCTAAACAAGTCAAAAAATTGATCGTTTTTGTACGGTTACACTCGAATCCACCTACAATGCCTTCAATGGAATCTCGATTTCGATCCAAAACCTTCAATCGAATCTTGTTGGGCTCAAACCGCTTCATGGCAAACTCGATCGATTCAGCTCAAATCGATTTCGATCTGCCAAACCCTAGCTGAAACGCTTCATCTCAAACCCTAGCTCACACCGATTTTGATTGTCTCAAACCCTAGCGCAAATCGCTTTGTCTCAAACCCCTAGCACAAACCGATTTCGATCATCTCAAACCCTAGCACAAACCGATTTTGATCGTCTCAAACCCTAGCTCCAACGATTTCGATCCTCTGAAACCCAACCATCCTCAACCATGCTTTCTAGTTTTTGAAGTCTTCACAGCGTCGAAGAGACTAAATAGATTTTTCTCGCCTTGTTTTTGGGTGCTTTTTAGTTTTTGACGGCTTCACAGTGTCGAAGAGACTAAATAGATTTTTCTCGCCTTGTTTACTTTGAGCGAGATGTTGGCCGCGTCTTTATTTGCAATCTCTTCGAGACGGCTAAAGCCGTATCTATTGGTATGAAAAGGGACTCTTAGAGATGGTTTCCTATGTGGTCTCAAAAGTTTTCAACCAGTAACAGATTATTAAAATTTATGGAGACGGCTCCATAGGTCAAAGTTGTCTCCAATAATAACAATGGAGACTGTTTTTAGAAAGGTCGTCTCTAATAATAACAATAGAGACCATTTTTAAAAAGGTCGTCTCCAATAACCTCATTATTAGAGACTACATCCAAAGCCGTCTCTAAAATCCGTATCCAAAAGTCCACTTTTTTGTAGTGTGAGCTCACAAACACACACACAAGTCAGGCCAAAACAGGGTTGGCCGCTCAAGCATGGTTCATTCCCATTTGAGCGGCTCCCAGTGGTACCCATAGGCACACTCGAGCACGTTTTACCCGAATGGAATGAGCCTAACAATCCCACTCGAGCGGGCAGCTTAAGATGGTTTCCCGCTCGAGCAGCCCATTCCTGCTCGCGTGGCTTCTCAGCATAACACACACATCCCGCTCGAGCGGTTTTGACCCGAGTGGAATTTGCCTACAATTCTCGCTCGAGCGGGTGGGGTGGCTTCAGGTGATTTCCCGCTCGAGCGGGCTCAATTACACTCGAGCGGGTCCCTCAGGCCTGGCTTTTCTAAAGCTTTAACCTTAGAGCTCGAGTTGGCCTCTCAGGCAGCTCGAGCTGGCTCAACCACACACATTCCTTCAGGGCTTGGCCCGCTTCTTTTTCTCTTTCGACAATCCCTCGTTCAAACACATTCGATTCACATTCAATTCATCTCATGCACAAGTAATTTAAGGAAAAGGCATTTTATTCCTAACTCCCTAGGTACATGCAGGGATTCTAGTGATCATATCGAGATGTTTCGTCCGGTCCTTAGAATCTTTGCATGCGGCATCGATTCTTCGTAATCGGTAACAAAACTTGAAGTTCTAGTCATAGTGCATGCATTACTGGGATTACCTTTCTTGATTTCCCACGCATGCGAAGACTCACGATTCGCTGGAGTAGGCTTTAACTACGCCAGGGTATTCTGGTTTGCAATCGATAGAATGTCTATAACTCTCACTAAGTTGCTATTGAACATAGTGGAGAATAGATTTCGTTTTAGAATTTGGGAGTGATTTCGGAAGAGATCTAATGGCTAGGATCTCTTGAAATGGAATCGGGATAGAGGAAGGAATGAGGGGTTTCTTTCTAGCTTCTCCCTGTAACACAACGGTCGGCTCTTCACTTCCTTCAACTGGTTTGCATGGTTACGTGAAGTAGTGGCTTAATACAAGTGTTGTGGATTGGGTGTACAGCTCATATACCTTAAGGCTGTGTATAATTCCATCCCTTGGCTTACAATTCATGGGCCCAAGTGCCCTATTTTCTAATGGTTCTTAACCATCTGATTCTACATGAATCTAAATGGACTGTTGTTTCTAATGGGTCTTAAGTGGGCAACTTCCACTAGCATTAGTTTTCTAAGTGGCCCTAAGGGGAATTTAATTCCTAAATAGACCTTACATGGGTTAGGTTTAGAAGGGTATGTGGGTTCGGGCCCAAATAGATCTCAATAGAAATAGTTCTCAAATGGGTCTCAATTGACTGGTTTTCGAATGGGTCCTAGTGGATTATCTCTCAAATAGAGTTCTTGCTAATGGTTCGGATCTCTGTTCCACACACCGTCGGTGAGACCACACGTGTTCCTAGTTGCACGTGTTTAAAATCCCCGGGTATTACATCCTCCCCCCCTTAAGAAAATTTTCTTCCTCGAAAATTGACGATAGTGATTGGGAAGATATGTCATGGGATAGTACCTATTACTGTGATTCTACACCATGTCGATAAATCCACTTAGGAAGTCTCTCAATAAGAAACTATAAAAGGCTCCTACTAGGGTCCACATCGTGTACCGTACTAGGGAGTCGAAAGAGAGCAACTAATCGCCATCATATATCAGGCTGGTACCTTTCTTAACCTGACACTTAAATTGCCGGTTGGTGGATTACCTTTAGCAGAAGACATAACCCATCATTACTATCTCTAATTCTGATGTCATTTATCATCACAACACTAAAGATCGGAAAAATTTAGCTAAGTGTCTTGTGTATAAAGCATCTATTCTGTAGTGAGCAGTTTTGGTTCGTTCATGGATTAACACATAGCGATGGCATATAGGATTTACAGCTGGGCTAGAAGTCATTAGAGAAAAAACTTTACGTACTTTAGAGTTTCAATTTGCAATATTTATAGTTCATACATCATTGATTGGTATCATTAGTCCATTGTTATGAAAACGAAAACTAGGAATTTATACAAGAAGTCATGTTGACTATTTTAAGGCATCAAAATAGCCTACAATTTGGCTATTTGACACATCCTTTAAAACATTGCAAAGGTATACAAAACTTAACAGTTAGGGATTTATATGCTAATTGTAACAACCTGGATTTTTAGACTTTATTTTAACGGTATTAGATAATGTATCACACTATGCACTTTGCTAACGCTCCACATCGAAATCGGAGCCCACCCTTTAAAATAGAATTTTTTTTTAATTTTTCCTATATCAAAATTAGACTCATTACGAAGTGCTCGTCGATATGATTCCAACGATATATAATTTGACGACTTCTGACACAAATATAAAAAGTTATGCCCATTTAAAGTGATCAAGCAAGTCAAAGGGTATAACTGTAATTTCGGGAGAGAAACACCAATTGCTTCGGTGCTTAAACAAAGCACTGGAACGAAACCTTTTCTTAAGCTATCCAAGTTACGTACGAATTCTTATTCCGTGTAAAAATCTCCTATTTTATTAAATCTTCTACGAAAAGTGTTAATTAGAGTTGACCTAAAACTTTATAACATTATAAATAAAACTTTAAAAGCTCTCTACTCTCTATAATCAGAAATTATTCTCTCTCAAGACTTAAATAAACCGACGCTTTGAGCATCGACCTTTTTAACTTGAATCGTCATTGATCTTTCGTTCACGCTTCAAGAGGTGGGTACCCAGCAATCCATCTTATTCTTCTCAGTTCCCGTCGCGTAGGATGCGTTTGATCGCGCATCGACGGGTTTAAAAATCTTATTTAAACCCAAATATCTCATAAATTAATAGACCTATATATTTAATATTATGCTTTCCCTTGAAAGTTATATATTTGTAAGTTGGATTTATATGTTATTTCTCTTTTCTTTTCAAGAACCCTTTTGTTTGGGCTATTAATATTTTACCCTCTATTAGGTCTGTATATTTAATATGTCTACTTCCTTTTAAATCTGCATACTAATTAAACATGAATATCTTTAAATATGATAAATCTGTATGTTTAGTATTTTATTTTTCTATTAAAATTGCATGAACTGTAAATCGGGTTTATATGTTATTTCTCTTTTCTTTTCAAGAATCCCTTTTGTTTGGGCCATTAATATTTTACCTTCTATTAGGTCTGCATATCTAATATGTTTACTTCATCTTTTATATCTGTAAAATTAATTAAACTCTAATATTTATAAATTTGATAGATTGACTTAATTGGCATAATATCATATTGATATTGTTTATTTCCAAATCTATATAGTTAGAAATTTATCCTTCTACTAAGACTATAATAATAAATATTATTGTTGCAAGTCTATATTATTATTTATTTAAAATTAATTAAATCCAAAAATTAAATTGTATTTTTATTTTGTTTAAAAGAATAATAGATTATACCATCTTAAAGTTTTGGGTCCGAACTCATGGCTACGAACTCAAATTTGCGTCCACAAACCTGAGCTCTCGACCATTGATACACCTATCCCGGTATTTTAGCCTTATCTTTTTACTCCGACCTCGGATTAATGTAATTCTTACGGTATTGGAAAGAAAACAGCAAGCTTTACAACTTTGTGTGAAATAGCCATTTCACGAATCTGACGTTTTAGAGGTCAAAATAGAATAACAAGTTGGGTTTAATTTTGAATGACTCAAGGCTATTCAAATATAATATTATTTTCCAATTCTCATGACCAATGTTCCTATGTATATTATATCATAAGGTCTTTCGATCGATGGTCATGATAAATCATAACTTAATAATTATAAATACCATTTAATTTAATTATCTAATTATTATATATATATATATCTCAATTTTATCGCTTCAACGCGACCTCTTCGATAACACGAAGTATTAGGAATTTGATACCTCGTGAACATCGAACCCTGACCTTCCCATTATCGAGAATACACTTATAATTATCTTATTTTATGTTATATTGGAATGTATGTAAATAAAAATATATATATAAATTTAAATATAAGATAATCTAATATAAATCTTTCTGTACGTCTGACCTCCCATCTTAAATTATATTATATGAGTTATGAATAAGTTATAACATATGTACAAGAGTATATGAGATCATGCCTACGCTTGGGCGTGGTGAGTCACTGAGATGGTATCGAAGCGAGGAATACACCGTATTCACATGTCTTACAACTCATGGTGGAATGGGACCCATGACAAGTAGGGTGAGTACGAATTTAGTGCAACCTCGTATACGGTGGCATATACGGTGACCCGATCACCCCAAGTTTAAATATGATAGTATAAATTATGAGTTAAGTTATGAGGTTCGACCATAGGCATTAGTTGTGGTGAGGTTTCTTCTATGGTCATGTGAAACTCAAAATATTGACGTCCATGTACGGATGCAACACCTCTATGATAGTATAAATTACCACACGAAGTACATTGAGATTACTACGAAATATTTTTCTTGGGAAGCATGAATTAGGAAGGTTGCATCACTATAGTTTATCATAGGATTAAGTATAAGAGTATGATAAGATATGAGTATGAGATAAGATAAGTTATGATACGAATACGATAATAAGACATCGCTGTGTAGGCCAGTAAAAGATAAAGAACTTAAGTCTCTGTGCGTGTCGTTCCTTGGGTAGCTACCATAAGGGCAATAACGTCTTTCAGCAAAGACGAATCTCTGGGAGAGATTATGAGTATGAGTATATTATGAGTGACTTTGGCCATTATGTCTCCCCATTGGCTGGGTGGTGGAGTATGAGTATGACACGAGGGCATTATGATATGGTGGTATGATACTATGTTGACCCTCCCATGGTAGCTCGAGCAGCGACTCGGACACAAGTCGTTTAGGATTTTACGAGTATGTTAGTTATGCTCATGCGATGTATAGACGTATGTGCGAGAATGATAATAAGACATGGTATGATATGTTATGAGATATGGTAAGGTACGTTAGAATATGAGTGTCTAGATCATAGTCCTGTATTTATGATATGATATGAGTTTCACGATATGTATATGATTTTATCTTTCTTTTGCTATCTGCTTTGAGATATTATGTTTATCACTCATAAGATGCACCCACAATGCACCTGAGTAGTATGGGGTGGATTGGTGGTGTATCCCACTGAGTTTACGTGACTGAGTAAACTCATCCCACGATAATCTATTAGTTACAGGTGATTACACTGGTGGAGTAGACGCGAGCCATCTAGATCCCGCCGACGCTGATTTCATTGATCCCTCGGGTGTTGAGTACCAGGAGCCTTTGGGGGGCGACGATGTCGGTTATCAGGAGGACTATGGTGCTGATCTTGATCCGAGTGCTGGTTACTGATCATTGTGGACTTGGTATTGAGTTTTATTGATACTAGTATTGCAAATTTTATAATTTATTTTATCGAATTTGTCTTCGACTGGATTTGCATTTATATTCCACCCTATTGTTAAATTTCATGGATTTCGTGAAACATGTTTTGCGCGATAACTCTAATTAGGTGTATGTCCACTTAGCATATTCGGGATATGTGCGGGTAATAACTCAAAATTCTAGGCCCTCGGGATGGGGTAGAATTTCGGGTCATGACACTAATACAACTATCTATTCTATTGATCTACCATCATCAGAGTAAAGTTCTCAAACATTGAAGTTTCAAAATCTATGGATCTATAAGGTAAACAATAAAAATTTCCATGGTTCATTTACAGTCATCTATGAGTAAAATTTTTAATCACTGATTACCAAACGTCGGATCAGTCACTGGTCCACTTGCTCACCAGGTTGCTCAGCCGCCTGCTCCTTGCTACATCCTGCCTTCGCAGCAGATGGACCAACACCGGAAATGGAGGCTCCTTGAGTAAACCTTGATGTCTACTCTAAAGTATACATCCTTGCATGAGCCACAAAAGGTGTGGAAGCCATCGAGTACGCCTTCTCTATCAGGCACATAAGAATTTCTTCCTAAAAGTCGAGCCCATGATGGAGCATATGGTTGTCTTGGCGTAGGGTGGATAGTTGGGTGAATGTCTGATGGTATAGATGTTGTAGCAAGTCCATTTGTCGGTTAAATTTAGAGAGAGTAAGGACATCTCCTTATGGTGCCTGTTGTGGCTAGATTGGAGGCTGTTGAGCACCTTCAGCCATAGGGGTAGGCTGCTCCGGTCCAGGTTGAGCACCCTCAGCCAATCTTCTAAGGTGGTGGTTCTTGGTGCTAAGTTTCAATGTTCGAAATATTATCGGTGCGCCTTTCCTCATTGGCCAGCACCACATATGGATCATCATTTTTCGTGTCTTCATGCTTGTCAAGAAGCCAAGATATGAGACGGGAGTACGACAAAAAAAGTAGAGGCTTGGGAGTCGTGCTTAGCAGATGCTAAGAGGCATAGACGATGCCATAAAAAATTATCCTGAGCACGCTGAACCATCGACCTTCATGTGCAGTAAATAGTGCTTGAAGGAGAGAGCCTCTCCATTCTTGTTCGTGTTGGAGTGGGTACAAATTCTTCCTAAGGATGTCGTCCAATGGCCACATTTCGACCGGTTGCTATGCTCGTCTTATTGCTTTGTTTACCATGATATCGTCATCAACCATCTTAGCGGCAATGCGATGAACCGGCACCTCCTTGGGGAGTGGGGGTAATAGGTGTTGATTTCCCGAGAATTCGACCCAACATCCCATAGTGTTAGCAATGTCTCGGACATCGATGTGAAACTTCCGACCATCGATTTCTGTAGTGAATTCTATGACGGGTTCTTCTACACAGACTTTTAGGTTTTGATAGAAGAGTCGAACAAGTCGGGGGTAGTAATCAGTATGGAACGGCTGAAGCAAGACTTCCAATTTTGCCTGCCAAAATGTAATTGATTGTCCATGAGGTTGTATCCTCATTGGTGAACAAATCTTGAGCAAATGACCATTCCAGCTCTAAAGCCTTAGAAGCCCACCACAGAGCAGGTAGTTCTCGGGTCGGAAGAGAGTCATCTCTCACATGTCTCGAAGATCGGGGTTTTGAAGAAGAGGATTTAGAAGTTTTAGTAGTTGTTTGCTTCTTTGAAGCCATGGCGTAAAGGAAACAAGAATGATCCAAATTTTCAAACAAAAATAGGGTTGACAAGAAGAACATGCACGTGTTCTGGGTGTCGGATTTGGCGAGATTCCACCAAAACCAATAGCAAAATCGTGGATTTGGGGACAAATGGGGTTCCTTCTTGTGGGAGAGAACAGAACAGAGTCTTGAGAGAGTTTAAAAGCTCACGGGAATACAAGTCTGGGGTTTCCACCCCTTTTATAAGACCAGTAACTGCTCGAGCGGGTTCGAGGGATGCTCGAGCGATATTTAAGTGGGTGCTCGAGCAGGATTCTCATGCTCGAGCGGGACAGACTTAGGTGGGACAACCTAAGCTGGGGTGTATTGAAATTCAGGCTAGACTTTTGAAGACCCACCCTACTTGTATATTGCTTAGGTTTTCAAGGTTAAGGCTTTTCCTTTTTTTCTTCTTTATCAGTTGTACCTAACTTGTAGGTTTTCAGCTTCAAAATTTTGACATGACAGTCTAGATGTAACATGTGTCCTTTTCAACACTATGATCTCGATCCTATGATGAGCATGATCAAATTTTCACCATGTTAACTATGCTTACGTTACCTATGCTTGTATCAAAATTTTCTCATTACAACATATCAAAAGGAACATTTGTTACACATATAGGTCCCCATACAGTCAAACTTGTTTCAATGGATCACATTGGTCTTACAGCTTACAATTTCTAAACAAACAGATTCAGGTACTGGTCTCGAATCTCCACCTCTCGTTCCCATGTCACTTCCACGGTGGAATGGTTGCGCCACTGAACTAGAATGAGTGGGATGCATTTGGTTCTTAAAATTTGTTCCTTGCAGTCCAATACCCTCACCGGTTCTTTCATCAGTGTCAAGTCTTCCTGGACTTCAATTGGCTGGTAATCTAAGACGTGTGCCGGGTCTCGCACATACAACATTGAAACGTGGAATACCTTGTGGATGTTTGATAGTTGCGGCGGTAAGGCGATTCGATAGGCCACCTTGCCAACACGGCCGAAGATTTGAAAGGGTCCAATGTAGCGGGGACTGAGTTTTCCACGCCTTCCAAATTGCATCACGCCCTTGGTTGGGGAAATCTTAACGAATATGTGGTCCCCACTCTGAAAAATTTTGCATGTTAGTATCGTACATAGACAATACAAAATCAATGTAGCAGGCTTTAAATCAAATTTTCACCAAAAAGTCGACATTGGTCCTCTTTAGATCGGCATAGCTCTTCTGCCGACTCTGAGCTACCTTTAATCTTTCTCGAATGACTCTGACCGTTTCATTTGTGTGTTCAATCAATTCCGGACCCAACAATATGCGCTCTCCAACTTCTTCCCAGTTGATCAGAGATTTACATCGGCAGCCATAGAGTGCTTCAAAAGGAGTCATCCTGATGCTCGTTTGATAGTTGTTATTGTACGTGAACTCGATCAAGGGAAAGTTCTTGTCCCATGATCCTTGAAAGTCTAACATTCTGGCCCATAGCATATCCTCGATCACCTGATTCACCTTTTCAGTTTTTTCATTAGTTTGAGGGTGAAAGGCTGAGCTGAATTCTAACTTAGAACCCGTCCCCTCTTGAAATCGCTGTCAAAATTGAGATGTGTAGAGTGGGTCCTAATTTGAAACGATGCTCGAAGGTATGTCATGCAATCTGACTATCTCCTTCAGATAAAATTCAGGTAATTTGCTTGCAGTGTAGCATGTGCTGTAAGGGAGCAAGTGTGCTGATTTGGTTAGTCGGTCGACAAGCCAAGTATGAAGTCCATCGAAATGTCCACTCATTTCCACTCGGTAACTGGTAGGGGCTGTAATATACTAGCAGTCTATGGTCAAATTTGACCTGCTGACAAACCAAGCTCCTTGCTACATGCTTTGCGACATCTCTCTTCAATCCCTTCCACCAAAAATTCTTCTTCAAGTCATGGTACATCTTGGTACTGCCCAGATGTATAGCATATACGGACTTGTGGGCTCCCTCTAATATCTTGTGCCGTAACTCAACATCAGTTGGTACACATAACCGGGCTCTAAACAATATGGATCCGTTGTCCTTGATAGAAAACTCGAATTGATTCCCACTGCCTATTCCTTACTTGATGGCCATAAGCTCTGCATCTGTCAATTAGCTTTCTCTGATCCTATCGAAGAGAGTTGATGTTATCTTAATATTGGCTAACAAAGCTCCAAAACCTTTTACTTCAAACATGGTGTCACAAGAGGCTATGTCCTCAAGTAGTCTCCATCTATGAACTCTGGCTATAAGGTGTGATAGCTGAGCAGATGATTTTCGGCTTAGTGCGTCAGCTACCACATTTACCTTCCTTGGGTGATACTGGATGGTGCAGTCATAGTCCTTCAAAAATTCCATCCATTTTCTTGCCTCAGATTTAGGTCCTTCTGTGTAAACAAGTACTTGAGGCTCTTGTGGTCAGTGAAAATAAAAAAGGTTTCATCATAGAGATAATGCCTCCAGATTTTCAAAGCAAAGATGACTGCTGCTAGCTCTAGGTCATGTGTAGGGTAGTTATTTTTGTGGTCTTTCAGCTGCCTTGATCCATATGCTACTACCTTCTCATGTTGATTCAATATGCAGCCTAACCCAGTGTGGGATGCATCACTGAACATAGTGAATCCCCCACTGCCTGATGGTAGGGTGAGTATGGGTGTAGAGGTCAATCTCCTTTTCAGCTCTTCAAAGCTCTGCTCGCACGATTCAGTCCACTAAAATTTAGAGGTCTTGCGTGTGAGACGCGTGAGTGGTTCACCAATCTTTGCAAACCCTTCCACAAATCTTATGTATTATCCAGCTAGCCCCAAAAAACTATGGACTTCAGTTACGATTCTGGGTTGCTCCCATTTTACTGCCACTTCGATCTTAGCAATGTTTACTTCTATACCGGCCTCTGAGATAACATGTCCAAGGAAACTTACTTGCTCAAGCAAGAATTCGCACTTAATGAGCTTTGCATAGAGTTGGGATTCTTGCAAAGTTTGAAGTGTTAGGCGTAGGTGTTGCTCATGCTCCTCTCTTGTCCTTGAGTAAATGAGAATGTCACCGATAAATACTACTACCCACTTATCCAAGTAAGGCTTGAGCACTCGGTTCATGAGGTCCATGAAAGATCCGGGCGCGTTGTTTAACCCAAATGGCATGACGAGAAATTCATAATGGTCGTATCGGGTTTGAAAAGTTGTTTTTGGAATAACTTCAGCTTCCACTTTCATCTGATGATAACTGATAGCGGTTGTTTTATGTCATCTAATTAAGTCTTAACCTATTGCAAGTGCACAATGGAAATCATAGTACTAGCAAAGGATCATTCCCACAGAGACATGTTATATTCTATTAATTCAATTTTTTTAAAAACTTATACTTTATCTTTTAAATTCCTAATCTACTGGAGAAATATGAATAAAGAATTTGTTTATTAATCTAAATTGCAGAAAATAAATTCTAATCTTTAAACTTCATATTATGGTCGTCAATCACAATCTTCTGCTATCAGATATTTATGAAATTAAACAATACCGTTACACTATATCTCAAGTTTTCTAGCTTTGGTCATCAATCAATACTAAAATCCTATCAATACAGATTTAATCTAGTCAACAATCTCCTAAAACTTGGGCATCAATTAAACTTTAAAAAACTGAAGATGGAAAAATAAAAATCATTACACTAATCTACAAACTTCAACCTGAGTCGTCAATTAAAATTAAAATTTGAAGATATTTACAAAGTAGTAAAGCTAAATTATAAAGTAAACTAAATTCTAAACTAGAAAGCAATAAAATATATCCTTCACCCCTTAGCGGCAGGCGCCAATTGCTTCTGAGAAACTACAGATATCTACTATAATCTTCAGCTTCCAATAACAGTCGTCAATTACTCTTGAGAAACCTTGGATATCTAATTTACAAAGCAATAAAAATGTACTCTAATTTGATCAAAAGAAAACCCAACCTCAATCGTCAATTGATGCTGAGAAAATCTTCGATGGTTTATTCCTACACCAAGCCCTCTTATTTATAAATCATAAGGGGTTGGTTTACAAAAGTTCTAATTCTAATAAAAGAAATAAAACTATCCTAATATAACTCTACTTCTATCCTTATAGTTCCTTGCTTCGGATAGTTGATGTACTTTGGATTTCTTTCTTTATTTTAGCAGCAGAGTCCTCTTAAGATTCTTCTTCATCAATCTCCCAGATCCGTGATCAGCCAAACTTCTAATTCAAGAGTTCTTCTAATTCTGTTCATGGCGGTGTAGATTCTCATGTGATCAGCAACAATAGCAGCAATAGGAAAGCTTCATAGTCATAATCGTAAATCACGACTATCTCTTTTCTTCTCTTTCTAGAAAATTGTAAATCACGATTTTCTATCTTTCATAGCTTTCTCATTGGATGATTCTCTAAATTACGATTCATCGTTTTTCTTCATATCATACTCTTTCTCTGAAGAATCATAAATTACAATTTTCTCTAGTTCTCTTTACTTTGCATCGTTCTACAAAATCGTAAAACATAATTTTTCATTCTTCATTAGGCGGTGAATTGTCTTTCTACACTCAATCATCTTTTTATTGCTCTTTTGGGTTCATTTTGACGAATATTATCATTTCAGTCCTCTTTTGCTGATTATCTTTAATATCTGCACATCATCAACTCATTAATAACAAACTAAGTCCTAGCATCACAAAGTTAAGGGTGATAAATTTGTATATTATGTGAATAATCACACCCCCAAACTTATGTTTTGCTAGTCCCTAACAAACAAGGAAAAATAAACTAAGAACTTAAATTAAATGTCACTTTCGTAGGGAGCACGATTGCATTTAGGATATGCAACAAGCCTTTAAACCCCAAGGTGATCCCTAGTGGAGGATTTGTAGTCTCCTGAAGGCTTTCAGTGAAATTACCTACAAACTTCAAATATTTTTTATTTTTCAAAATATATTTTTTTTCAAAAATTAAAAATTCTAAACTAATTTTATACACTAATTAATCTACACTACCTAAGTGGTCAAATTATCAAATTGGTCAATACATAGTTTGTTATGATTTTCTAAAATTACCAATCCTTTATCCTTTCATTCCATTACAACAACTATCTTTGATTAGAACTCTAACAATTTCAATTCATAATAAGCACACAGTATATATGCATCAGTGAACAGTTTATTCTTCATAAACTTTTCTAAACTACGGATTTAGAAAATATTTTCATTTAAAAGCTCACTATTGACATACTCTAAAAAAGATATCAAAACTTATGGGTTCTCTTAGTATATTTTTCAGAAAAAATTAGTCAAAGATACTTGCAAAAATTAATGAATCTCATAAAAAAGATAATCTATTCTATTCCTATGATTTCCATTACAATCCATAGTATCTAATATTCATATCTCTACTAGGCGTATGCTTTTGTAAATCATAAATCAGAAAGGTCTTTCCTTCAGCTTGTGATGAGGTTTTGAGTTTTAAAAGGTATCAAAGAAAGGTAGAAGGATCCAAAGTTTTCTGGAAATTTAGCTCTTTTTTTCCCTATCTTTTCTTCTTTTTCTATTCTATTTCAGTAAGAATCCATGAATTGGATAACTTCTTCCCATTTACTTTCTTTTTATACATCCCAGTATGTAAAATCGTATTTACAATTTTTCTTCTCTTTTTGAAACTTTTTTTTGCTAAATCGTAATCTTTTTTAAAAATTGCCTTTTTACGATTTTTCTCTCCTTTCCCATATTCTTTTGTTTTTCTTCTTCTGCACCTCTTCTAACATTCCCTTATCTGTTCTACTTATACTCCTTTAACTCCCTCTTCTTCCCTTCTTTTTACATTCTAAACTCTCAAAAATTATAAGGGTTAAAGATAGAAAGCTTTGGGTAGTACATATGGTTGAAGGTTTATCCGACTTTGGTATAAAGAAATTCAGTTTAAACTTCTAATATGGGATTAAAGGATAAGAGATTTCTTTAGAATTTTAGCTTTTTAGCTCTGATTTAAATAAAAGATGGCCTTAAATCATCTTTACGATTTACTAACATAGATGCCTTATTGCTTTGATATTTCTAATAGATAGTTCTAGACAAAAAATCAGTTCATCATATTCATAGAATAATTCGATTCTAAATTCAGTAATATGAGATTTCATAACAATGTAGAAGTTCAAAGAAATTTTGATTGAATAGAAACAGTCTCTCTCTGAATAAAAAGAGGAAATATGGCTCAAAATCTCACTGGTTTATAATTTTTAAACAGTAGCCTAAATTTTTGCAGTTTAAATCAATCTATTATTTCAAACATCCATTCTAATACAGTGTTCAATGAGCTAAGCATGAATTGTAACTGTTCTATATTGTAATTATTAAACTTCCACTATAATGAATCGTAAGTTTTCCAAGATTTGTAATTTTTTTTCTATATCATAATCCTATGTACTGATGAACTTAAATAGTCGATGTTTTTTTTATTTTTTTTGCAGAAATAAACTAACTAAAACTACTGATATACTGCTATTATACACAGTAACTGTGTATCCCCCCAAACTTAAAACGGGCAATGCCCTTATAGGAACAAAAATAGGGGACACTTAAAATTATTGATATAACTGATCATTACCAGATGTGAAATTTTTTTTGTAAAGAATGTTCCCCAAAACTTGAAGGAAACACATATGTTTACTTCTCAAAGATATCAGTAACAAAAATAAAAAAGTTAGTAACACTCACATTGTTGGTAGAAAAAACGAAAGTTAGAAAATTAGTCAAAGGAAAATTTTATATATTAATTCAATATTTACAATGAGCAGAAAAATATAAAAACTAAAGAACTAACATAAAAACTAATTTTATAAAAGAAATATAAGCCTAGGAAAAATCTGTTGGGATCATACCTATGGGGTTTGTAATGTTCTGTGATATGTTTACTCACTTGGTAATGTAGATATGGTACAAGGATAGAAGTAGTGGGGACATCTTCCCAATTTGGCACCTCATCTGTTGAATAACCATCTTTATCTTTTTCTATCGGTGAGTCCCCATGTGCTGACGGTTCAGCCTCCATTGTGTTTCCCGTTTCATTAGTCTTTTGTCAAGAAGTTCCTTCCGAACACTGTTGCTCCTTAGCAGCCTTCTCTTTGTCTTTAAGATCCGTAGTCAATTTCTTAATTATGACAGATTTTAGTTGAATCTCGGTTCTTAGTTTTTCTGCCTTGACTTGTTCTTTTACTACTGCGGCAAAGTACTTCTTTGTTAACGACTCAATTATTTGCTTCTGTTCAGTATTGATTGAGCTTAAGGAATCTTTATCTTCTTATAATTGCTTAATTTTTCCTTTAGCTACAATCAATAAGTGATCTTTCTCACTTAGCTGTTGGTTGAGTTGGTGCTGGTAGTCCTTAAGAACTTTTTCCCTTACTGTTTCTATATCATCTGGAACTACTATTTCTAAACTGTCCAAGCATGCTTGCAATTTTATCTTCATACGCCTTCTTTTCTTCTTCCCACGCTTGTTGATTTTCACTCATTATTCTAGTCTGTTGCACCAGTTGGGCTTGAAGGGTTGAAGTGGCATCCTGAACTCGCTTCTCTATTTTTGCTGCCCATCTCGCACCTTGATCTTATACAACTCTTCTTCGTAAGTCTTTCATTATTTATGCTTGCTCTTGAGCCGTCAAGGTAGTATCAAAGACTCTCTTCTTTAGTCTTTGATACTCCTCCATCCACTTTCCTAATATACTTGGCAGTTGTATCAAAGACGGGGCATTTGTAGAGGTCCAGTGTTCTAGTTCTCTCACCCTTCTTTCTACTGCTAGTAATGACAATAGAATTGGTTCATTTATACGTTGTCATTATTCCACTGCCCTTAATCTCCTTTCTAGCTCAGGGATTGATGTGGTGGTGACTGGAGGATCGACTGGGGGTACTTCTTCTACATATAATAATTCTGTAAAACTCTCTCTTAGTAACTCGGATTTCGGTTCTGCTTCAACAACTTGAACTATGAGGGTTTGCTCTGTAGTGGCTGTAATTGTAGGCTGAGCAGCAGGTTCTATTAGGGTGTGGCTAGAAGTAGCCACAATCTATTGATCAATTGTGAAAGGAATTTCTTAGTTTATCTCATCATTTGGGCTCACATGGTCTGCTTCAGTAGTAGTCGGAAGTGTATCTGGCTCTGTTGAAGGGGGCATAGCAGGCCCTACTGGTGAGTCCAAACCAGGGTTGTACAGACTGGCTTGGTCTACAACTGGGACTCTTTAAATCAGTTTTTCTTTCTTATACTGGAGAGCTAATCTCTGCTCCCTCCTGAGGTTTAGTAGAAATACTCACACCTTCTTCCATAACTACTTCTGGGGTTATGATTTCTGCTGCCAGCTCTATGGCAGTCTCTTCTCGATCTTCATGAAATTGTGGGACTTTTGGTATAGAGGGGGTACTTTTGGTGTGAGGAGTAAGCGGAATTTTCTTTTTATTTTCGGCACCTAAAGTTCCCCTATAGGCTGGGATTGTTAAGCCTTCCTCTGTTCTCAGTAAAGCTTTTTCCTTCGGGTCTATACTATACCCCACATTCATTAGTAGATTTGTGATAAGGCCTCCAAATGGCAAGGTCAACTTCTTCATTTGATATTTTTCTTGACTTAGTTTCTCCCTCACGGTGGTGATTATATTAAAAAGGTAAGACGGCACATTGAACCAATAGCGATTTTCCATTAAGTACAATGCCTTGGCAAAAAGTGCCCTTCTCTTTGTTCCATGACCCATGGGGTGAATAGTCTTATGAATTAGCACGTTGAAGAAGTGAAGTGATAAACTCCTTGCTTCTAGGTCCTTTCAAAGGAAAAAGGATCTATCTCATGGAGGATTTCCTAATAGTTCTGTTGCCATTTGGATAAAGTTAGGGAGGGTATTTGATGGCATCCTCAAAAGGTTTGTCTCTGGGTTGTCTTGGGATAATTGTGGTATTTCTAAGGGAGCATGCATTACCCTTGCAACCATTTCCTTTGTAATCTGGATCGGAAGTCCATCGATACTAGTGGAGAGGATTGGGGATGGTTCCTAACTACTTTTGGTCATATTTTTATAAAATAGCCTCACCAATTTAGGATAGACTGGTGTGACTCCTGGCTCTAAAAAATAATTCAGCCCGACATCCTTAAAATATTTAATGGCTTCTCCACTCATTTATAATTTTTCTAAAGACTCAACGTCTACTACAATTTCAGCTCCCACGATATGGTGTTTCATTGAAGTAGGGAGTCTATCTACTGGCATAGCAGAGGACTCTGACCTTTTGCCTTTATCTAATTTCAGCCCCCTTTTAGCGACAGACACAGATTCTGTCTCATTTGTGTCTTTAGGATTTTCTCTGATAACTATCCCGAAAGATTTAGGCTTCTTCTTGGGTGGGCCTACTAGTTTTGACTTGGCCTTGAGGACAATAGACCATACGATACGATTAATGATTGGAGTGTTATCAGAACTATTACCTTCCTCTTCTTCTTCCTCTTCCCTCTGTTATTTGCTCGTCTTATTCGCCATGCTATAACTCTCTTTTTTGCAAAAGTTCATAACAACACCACTAAGTAAACTTAAATTATATATATTGAATAAAAAATTTCTTGCAAAAACCCTTCCATTTGTTTGTTAGAATCGTCACCTTACCTCTTAATGATTGAAACCCTAATTTGTAATTGTGGAGGAAAATGCTCGTAAGGTTCCCCAAAATAGAACAAAGGAAGTAAGGGGTTTATAGGAAAATAATGGTTGGGTTGAGTGGAAGAACCTTTGAGAATATGGACGATTTGAAAAAGAGAGGGAAGGTAGGAGGGGAAAATGGAAAGGTTTTGAAATGGGACTGACATATCCTTTTTATGAATATGTAGGTCCTATTTTCAGTGACGACTTGTTGAGCCAGTTACCACTTGAGTTTTAACCCAGAATCGTTGGTTGATTCTAGCTTTCAGTAAGTAAGATTCGCAATCGCTGCGCTTCTGACAGATACAACAATGATCAATCGTAAATCCATACGATTGTTCATTATAAAATACAGTAGGTATGAATTACGATCTATCATTTTCCAACGATTCAAGTCATATTAGAATACCTAAAGCAAAAAAGAAAAGCAATAGTTTACATAATTTACAATTGGTGCTATGGATGAGTCGGTAGCTCGACGATCCAAGCGGTTTTTATATTTAATTTGGAGAGGCGATGTCTCCCTCAAGAACACTTGTCCTCTAGGATTATTTATTGGCTGCATAGGTAATTGGCCACTTGAGAAGCTAGCCGGCCTATCTGGCTTTTAGCTTCGAAATGGATTGCGTGTGTGAATTAAGTACTTGGGAGAATTGAGCAAGCTCGTGCAAGTCTTTAAAGTGTTGATGCGACTATTGCTGTAAATTCTGAAGGATTTGAAAAACTGTGGCATTAGGTGCATTGCTCTGTGGTCCAAATTAGGGGTACGTGGCCGGCAATTAAGGTCTTTGATGGAAAATTTGAGTATGGGGAAATATGAATAAAGAATTTGTTTATTAATCTAAATTGCAGAAAATAAATCCTAATCTTTAAACTTCAGATTATGGTCATCAATCACAATCTTCTGCTATAAGATATTTATGAAATTAAATAGTACCATTACACTATATTTCAAATTTCCTAGCATTGGTCGTCAATCAACACTAAAATCCTATCAATACAGATTTAATCTAATGAACAATCTCCTAAAACTTGGGCATCAATCAAACTTTAAAAAAATGAAGATGGAAAGATAAAAACCATTAACTAATTTGCAAACTTCAACCTAAGTCGTCAATTCAAATTAAAATCTGAAGATGCTTATAAAGTAGTAAATCTAAACTATAAAGTAAAATAAAATCTAAAGTAGAAAGTAATAAAATATATCTTTCACCCCTCAGTCGGAGGCATCAATTACTTCTGAGAAACTATAGATATCTACTCTAATCTTCAGCTTCCAATAGCAGTCGTCAATTTCTCTTAAGAAACCTTGGATATCTAATCTACAAAGAATTAAAAATCTACTCTAATTTGATCAAAAGAAAACCCAACCTCAGTCGTCAATTGATGCTGAGAATTTCTTTGATGGTTTATTCCTACACCAAGCCCTCTTATTTATAGATCATAAGGGGTTGGTTTACAAAACTTCTAATTCTAATATAAGAAATAAAACTATCATAATATAACTCTACTTCTATTCTTATAGTTCCTTACTTCGAATAGTTGATGTACTTTGAATTTCCTTCTCTATTTCAGCAGCAGAGTCCTCTTAAGATTCTTCTTTATCAATCTCCCAAATCCGTGATCAGCCAAACTTCTAATTCAAGAGTTCTTCTAATTCTGTTCATGGCGGTGTAGATTCTCACGTGATTAGCAACAATATCAGCAATAAGAAAGCTTCAGTCATAATCGTAAATCACAATTATCTCTTTTCTTCTCATTCTAGAATATCGGAAATCATAATTTTCTATCTTTCATAGCTTTCTCATTAGATGATTCTCTAAATTACGATTCATCACTTTTGTTCGTATCATACTCTTTCTCTAAAGAATCGTAAATTAAGATTTTCTCCAATTCTCTTTACTTTACATCGTTCTACAAAATCGTAAAACACGAGTTTTCATTCTTCAGTAGGAGGTGAATTGTCTTTCTACGCTCAATCATCTTTTTATTGCTCTTTTGGGTTCATGTTGACGAATATTGTCATTTCGGTCCTCTTTTACTGATTATCTTTAATATCTACACATCATCAACTCATTAGTAATAAACTAAGTCCTAGCATCACTAAGTTAAGGGCGATAAATTTGTATATGATATGAATGATCAATAACTCGACCTCAAATCGATTTTGGAGAAGAACTTCGCCCCTTGCAATTGACCAAATAGATCGTCGATTCTTGGAAGTGGGTACCGATTCTTTATCGTCGGATTGTTTAGCTGTCTGTAGTCGATGCACAAACACATAGAGCCATCTTTTTTTTGACAAATAATATAGGTGCTCCCCATGGAGACACACTCGACCGAATAAATCCTTTGTCAAGAAGCTCCTATAGCTGCTCTTTCAGCTCCTTTAGCTCTGTCGGTGTGATACGATAAGGCACCTTCGATACCGATTTAGTCTTGGGAGCTAAGCCCATCGCAAATTCAACTTCTCTATTCGGCGATAGACCCGGTAATTCCTCAGGGAATATATCAGGAAAGTCGCACACGATACGGATGTCGGAGATTTTAACTTCTCCCTCCCTTCCGTCTTGTAGGAATGCAAGGTAACCCTGACACCCCTTGTACAATAGCCTTTCAGCTCTAATGGTGGATATCAAAGGTGCGACATTCGGTTGGGTACCATAGAACTGAAAGGTTTCCCTTTCTTGGGCCAGAAAGTGACGCTTCGACGATAGCGTGGTGCTTAGACAACCAGTCCATGCCAACTATAACATCAAACCCTTACATGTCCAGAAGGATTAATTCTGCCTTGGTCTCATGATCTTCAATAAGGGTGACCACAGACCGACATACGTGATCTATCCTCATAGATTTCCCGGTTGGGACAAAAACTGTCTGTACGAATTCTAAAGGTTCCCGCTCGATGAGTAGTTCCACCGTGAACTGAGGAGTGACAAAAGAGTGGGTAGACCCTGGGTCTATCAACACTCTAGCTTTGTGAGAGCAGATATCCATCGCAGAATCACTCTTGAAATACATTGGTATAATACCTAAGTTTTTATGCATAGGTGTAAGTATTGGGGAAATGAGTACACAATTGTCCTAGTGCTAGCAGTTAATGGAATACAAATGTCTATTTTATTGGATGCAGCTTCTTCATCTAAAATACAAAGATTTAAAATTTTATATTCAAAAGAATTTATACCTTGAATTACATCATTGTTAGCTTGGGCATCTTGAGCTGACACTGTGTATGCCGGCCTTGCATCATAGGTTGTGATGATCTCAAAATTTGTGCAGCTGTGGTTGTACCCTCCTTCATCTCGAGGCATTCTCTGATTCGGTGCCCCATCTTCCCGCACTTAAAGCAAGCTCCCTTCGTTCTCCAACATTCCTCAGTTTTTTGTGCCTTCCCGCACTTCGCACATGACTCTTTCAGTGCAAAGGAAGTAATCTGAGAATGGGTGTGAGTCGTTGTTGCCGGTGTTCTTGGCACACACGTGGTCATTGGGCTTGACACAGTAGGAGGTCTTGGAGGTCTCGGAGGTAGAGGTGGTAGAGTTGTCGGATTGGATGACCTTGACGATGCCGCAGGGGTAGGTTGTGATGGTGGTGGCATTAAGTATTTAGGCCTCTTGGTGGCTTACTCCGAATCAACATTTTGAGATTGAGCCCTTCTATTTCTTGCTTGTTCATCCCATCTTTTAAACATGTCATTAACATCCCTCTCAGCAATGAGGGCCAACCTTACCACTCACTCATAGGTCGTCACCTCAAATAGGTATATTCTCTCTTTAATAATCGGCTTCAGACCATATTCAAATTTTTAGGTCTTCATCAATTCAGTCGCCACTAATGGTGGGGATAGACTAGTGACCTCCGTCTCATATTCTCGTACACTCATCTAACCTTGCACCAAATTTACAAATTGGATCTCTAACTGTCGTCTCTCCGATGTCGAAAAATATTTCTCATTAAATACCCGGGTGAATTCAGCCAAGTCCAAGGCGTCCCTGGCGCTCGGGTCCTCCCTACAGATTTCCACCAAGGGTCTGCTTCACCCTTGAGATGGAATGAGGCCCAATACCTTCTCTTTTTTCGTGCACTTGACTCTCTACAGGATCTTTTCGATCTGGTTCAACCACTGTTCTGCTTCCATCGGGTCTGCCTGCCGATAGAAACTAGGAGGCCTCATCCTCTTAAACTCCTGAAATCCTGATGGGTGGCTTCTCTCCTAAAGCAATGCCATAGCATTTACCACGATCTCTAGCAGTTGTTGGTTGTTATTGCTTCTTAGAGCATTGTCGGTGTTGTTCCTCGTTCTGATTGCATTGTTGTCATTCACAGGGATTTCAGTCACTCTAGATGCATTGTTGAGGTTGTTATTTATAGGAATTGTATTAGATGTTGTGGCTATTCTCTAACCATTGGTCGTATCTCCTACATTGACGATTCTCGGTCTTCCCCATCGTGATGGCATATTGACCTGTCACGGCCAATCAATTCTAAGTCAGATTGACTCTAATATTAAAGTCTCAATTCTAATCCTGATACCATTACTTCTACTTAGGCCCTAGCTCTGTATACCGAACCTTAGTCTTACTGGTATTCAGACCAGGTCTCTAGTGCTCCAAGTAACACACGGTGTCACAATGGATCCACTCTGCCATAGCACGTTGGTTCTAGTACTTAGGCTTTGATACCACCTATGATAGCCCGGATTTCCTTACCCCAAAACCCGCCCGGATTTCCTTACCCCAAAACCCGAGCCGTCAGATCACATGCGCGTTCTGAATCACAGTCTGCCATGGTATCAAAGTATTTACTTCGTTTCAACAGCTCAATCTTCCCAAATAAAATGATTGGAAGGATCGAGCCATCTAATAGTTTGGTAAGCAAGCATGCGTGCTGAAACAAAGTACACAATAGATATAGCAGAGCGAAAGCAAGTAATCTAAATAGCACAAGAGCATCCAAAAACTAACTATCCATAGCATGCAAAACTGTACAAAAATCCACCGGTGAAGGTCGTCCTTCACCTAAACAGTGCAGACAAACTATAATTATCTTCATTTACATATCCCAAAATACTGTACCGTATGACCAAATTTCCAAAAATATTCGAGCCCTCAAGCTCTCAACACACCCCGGCTATCGATAATACTCCTCGAGTAACTCCTCCTCGTCCCCAGGCATATAATCTGGATCCACTTCTTGTTCCGGATCTCTCTCAATATCAGCTCCTGCAGCTGTGACGTATAGTCGGGAGTGAGCTATAGTCCAAGCTCAGTAGGGATATAGTAGTGCAAAAATATACTTTATCATTCCAATTCATGGCATAGATGCATATTGAAATAAATCAAGCAACTCTTATGGTGTCGAAAACATATTGGCATAAAACACATACTTCAGAATATGATCGTAAAACATGTCTTGTCATGAATGCAAGTGACGTAGAAGTTTATACACAAATTTTGGATCAAGAAAACATGACTGATTTGCTTACCGCAGCAAGGAAACAAGCTTGTACAAGATGGGACACATAGAGTATCAAATCAAGAATATCACATCTTGTCATATACAAATCACATAGCATCAGAGTGAGTATCCTGTAGCGGGAATAGAGCAGTCCGTAGCGGACACAAGGTCGTAGCCCCGGGGACTCCACCCCTCTCTTGGAGGTTCCACTCCACTCACAACTAATCACGAGAACAAGTCGAGTTTTGTGGCAATAGCATTCTGTAACGGAAACTAAGCAGTCCGTAGCAGACACAAGGTCAAAGCCCCGGGGACTCCACTCCTCTCATGGAGGTTCCACTCCTCAATTGCACACAATCACAATGCATATCACATTCGTAACGAACAGGGGCTTACACGAATCATAGCATGAAATGAAAATTGAATTTATAGAAATGGACTTGACAATCATATGCAAGCAAGATGTCAAATGTGCATGTTCATGTACGAAAACAAATCATAAATCATATGTAGGGATTTCAATCATTAAACACATAGTTGAAATGTAAATAAAATGCAGTCAAAACAAGTATATTATCCCATGATCAAGTCAAACATAGAACTTTACAGTGAGATCTCCCTACCTTAGGTCACGATCAAGCACACGCGTTGCAATTCCCATGAGCTGACTAAGGGCGTTTCCCTGTGTGTTTCTCCTAAATCACAACGCCTAACACATATCTAAGTCATCTGTCGTTAGCACACTTAAATACACATGAGCTCACAAGCACACAAACAAGTCAGGCAAAAACAGGGTTGGCAGCTCGAGCATGGTTCATTCCCGCTCGAGCGGTTCCCAGTGGTACCCATAGGCACACTCGAGCGGGTTTTACCCGAACGAAATAAGCCTATCAATCCCGCTCGAGCGGGCAACTTCAGATGGTTTCCAACTCGAGCGGTCCATTCCTGCTCGCACAGCTTCTCAGTATTAACACACACATCCCGCTCGAGCGGTATTGACCCGAGCGGTATTTTCCTGTAATTCCCGCTCGAGCGGGTGGCTTCAGGTGATTTCCCGCTCGAGCCAGCTCAATTATGCTCAAGCGGGTCCCTCAGGCCTGGCTTTTCTAAAGCTTTAACCTTCGAGCTTAAGCTGGCCTCTCAAGCAGCTCGAGCTAGCTTAACCACACACTTTCATTCAAGACTTGGCCCGCTTCTTTTTCTCTTTCAACGATCCCTTGTTCAAACACATTTGGTTCACATTGAATTCATCTCACGCACAAGTAATTTAAGGAAAAGGCATTTTGTTCCTAACTCCCTAGGTACATGCAGGGATTCTAGTGATCGTATCGAGATGTTTCGTTCGGTCCTTAGAATCTCTGCATGCGGCCTCAATTCTTTGTAATCGGTAACAAAACTTGAAGTTCTAGTTATAGTGCATGTGTTACGAGGATTACCTTTCTCGATTTCCCACGCATGCAAAGACTCACGATTTGTGGGAGTCGGCTTTAACTACGCCAGGGTATTTTGTTTTGTAATTGGTAGAACGTCTTTAACTCCCACGAAGTTGTGATTGAACATAGTGGAGAATAGATTTCATTTTAGGATTTGGGAGCGATTTCAAAAGAGATCTAATGGCTAGGATCTCTTGAAATGGAATCGGGATAGAGGAAGGACTGAGGGGTTTCTTTCCAGCTTCTCCTTGTAACACAATTGTTGTCTCTTCACTTCCTTCAACTGGTTTGCATGGTTACGTGAAGTAGTGGCTTAATACAGGTGTTGTGGATTGGGTGTACAGCTCATATACCTTAAGGCTATGTATAATTCCATCCCTTGGCTTACAATTCATCGGCCCAAGTGCCCTATTTTCTAATGGGTCTTAACCATCTGATTCTACATGGATTCGAATGGACTGCTGTTTCTAATGGGTCTTAAGTGGGAAACTTTCCACTAGCATTAGTTTTCTAAGTGGCCCTAAGGGAAATTTAATTCCTAAATAGACCTTACATGGGTTAGGTCCAGAAGGGTATGTGGGTTCAGGCCCAAATAGATCTCAATAGAAATAGTTCTCAAATGGGTCTCAATTGACTGGTTTTCGAATGGGTCCCTTGTGGATTAGCTCTCAAATAGAGTTCTTGCTAATGGTCCAGATCTCTGTCCCACACACGGTTGGTGAGACCACACGTTTTCCTAGTTGCACGCGTTCAAAATCCCCAGATATTACAAGATCTCAGTCCTCTAGAATTTGGGCGTCAATCCAAAACTAATTCCTTAACACAGATTTATACTAATCAATAATTTTCTCGAAATTTGGGCGTCAATCAAACTCAAGAAAATTGAAGATGGAAAAGTAAAACTGTTACACTAATCTGTAAACTCTCAATTTTAGGCGTCAATGAAAATCAAGAATTCATAGATGTTTAAAAAGCAGTAAAAGTGCATGAAAATAAATCTAAACTAGAAAGCAAATAAAAGATCTTTCATCCCTCAGTCATAGGCATCAATTGCTTCTGAGCAATTATGGATACTCTACTTTAATCTTCCAGCTCCCAATTGCAGTCATCAATTGCTCTCGGTAAACCTTGGATATCTAAACTACTCTAAACTATGGTGATCGGAAGAAAACCCAACCTCAGTCGTCAATTGATGTTGAGAGTTCCTTCAAAAACGTTATTCCTATGCTGAGCCCTCTTATTTATAGATCATAAGGAGTCGGTTTATATTATTCGAATTCTAACTAAAGAAAACTACTAAAATAAAATATTCCTAATATAACTCTAATTTCTAATCCTAATCTTCGTTGCTTTGGATAGTAGATATGTGCAGGACTTTTCTCCTTTATTTCAGCAGCAGAGATCTTCCCAGATTCGTAAGTTGCCAAACTTCTAATTCAAGAGATCTTCTAATTCTTTGCATGGCTGTGTATTCTTCACGTGATCAGCAGCATGAGCTTTATTTCATACAATCATAATTACAATTGTATCTCTTTCTATACTATTCTCGCTCTTTTCGAACGTTTGTGTCTTTACTTTAATTCCTCAAGTCATAAGCTCTTTTGATAGATTCGTAGATTACAATTCTTTTTTCTTCTATTTTCGTTCGTTCGAGATTTACATTTGGCCGTAAACTCTCTTTCTTGGCTTACGGACTAGTTCTTCATACGATTGGTTCATTTTTGTGCATGATCGTAGTTCTTGTTGGCTTTTAGGTTCATTTTGGCAAATATTAACACTTCAGCTCTGTTCTGCTGTCTGTTTTGAATATCACATAACATCTCATTAGTAGCAAACTGGGGTCTAGCATTACTAAGTTAAGGGTGGTAAAGTGGCATATTTTGTGACTGATCATAGGCCCATAGTGCGAAGAGTAACATTTCACTCCAATCTCAGTAGGTGACGATAATCTTCTCAAGGATACAGACAATTGTTTTATTGGCAGCTTCTACGGCTCCATTGGTTTACGGCTGGTATGGTGACGAGCAATGATGCTTGATCTTATATTGTTCGCATAAGGCTCTAATGCACTTGTTCAAAAAATTAGTGTCATTGTCAGTGATAATATCTTTGGGCATGCCAAATCGACAAACGATGTTGTTCTTGATGAATTTCTAGACATGACTGGCCGTGATGTTTGTATAGGATGCTGCCTCTACCCATTTTGTGAAGTACTTGATGGCGGCAAGGAAGAATTGATGCCCATTAGAAGCTTTTGGATTGACCTTTCCGACAACGTCGAGGCCCCATGTGACAAATAGCCATGGCGTGTTCATGTTGTGGAGATCTATGGCTGGAGCATGTATCAGATTGGAGTGTTCTTATCATTTGTAGCACTTATGAATGTGCTTACAATAGTCGGTTTCTATGGTAGTCCAGAAATACCCTTGCCGTAGGATCTTTTTAGCGAGCATATGACTCTTGATGTGGGGCCACATATTCATTCGTGGATTTCTTTCACGACATTGGCTGCCTCGCTCTTAGTTAAGCATTTGAGCAGGATATTGTTATATGATCGCTTGTAGAGGCACATGCCGCAGATGACATAATTTGCTACTAAACATTGGATTGTCCGCCTATCCGTCTTAGATGAACTCTCAGGAAAAGTTCGTGTTTCAAGGAAGTTCTTGACTTTCGAGAACCATGGGAGTTCATCATCTGCCTTGGCTGATCCATTGATCTTGAAGTAGAAGGCCGACTCATTTCTTTGCCTGATCATAATTGGCTTCATCTCAACACCATAGGGAATTTCAATCATTGATGCCATAGTTGCTAAGGCATCGGCAAATCGATTTCTTGCTCACAGGACATAGGAGAAAGTGACATCATCAAAGCATGTGATTAGATCTTTCAGGTGCTCATGGTATGGGATTAACTTTTCATCCTTTTTCTTCTAATCTCCAGTGGTTTGACATATGATCAGCTGCGAGTCACCAATTATCCTGAGATGGGTCACATTCAGGTCAAGAGCTGCTTGCAGGCTACCTACACAGGCTTCATATTCAGCCATGTTGGTGCAGGGGAAGTCAAGCTTGATGAAAACTAGTACATGGGACACTTTTGATGAGATTAGAATAACGTTGACTCCTTGCTCTTCAGCATTTGATGCTCCATCAAAGTGCATCACCAAAGACTCTTTTGTTTCCTCTATGTCATCCTCTGCCATGAATAAGATGTTTTCATCAAGGGATTCAGTTCTCAAAGGTTCGTAATTAGGTAAAGGATTCTTGGCATGATGATCAGCGAGTGCTTTCCCCTTGATTGACTTTTACGTGACATATGTGATGTCGAACTTTGATAAGAGAAGTTGTCAGCGTGCAGTCCGCCTAGTAAGAGCCAACTTCTCAAACAAATATTTTAATGGATCCATTTGTGCTAGGAGAACTGCTTAAGACATCAAGTAGTGACGAATCTTCAGTGTAGCCCAAACAAGAGCTAGGCATGCTTTCTCCAAGTGAGAATAGCGTGTCTCATATCGGTGAACTACTTGCTAAGATAGTAAATTGTCTGCTCTCATCTTCTGGTTTCGTAGTGCTGCCCTAGGACGCATCCCATCAAAACTTTCATCATAGTGAGGTACATCAAGAGTGGCCTCCCAAGGACTGGTGGTACCATAACGGGCGGGTTGAGAAGGTAGCCTTTGATTTTGTCGAACGCTGCCTAGCAGTCATCATTCCATTTGACGGGCGAATCTTTCCTTAGTATCTTAAAAATAGGCGTACAAATAGGAGTTAGTTGTGCAATTGTGCAACCATGGACTTTACGGTCCGTTGCGATGATGCGCTCACTACAAAAATGGAGTCACCACCCGAAGCTTTTGGTGACTCGGGATACCTCAAAAATCAATATGTAAGCACCAAAATGTAAAATATGACTCCGATTTACCGGTCTTTACCAAAGGCTCTTGGGTAGGGGCTTCGGTTATTAATTGGGAAGGTGTTAGGCACCCGATTGACCCGCTTGTAAGCGATCTCTACTATGGCCAAATGAAAAAATTAAAAAAATAAAATAAATTAAAAGGAAAAGGAAAATGAGCGGCACTTTCTCTTGCTCCAAGGCACTCCGATCCTATTTGAGCCCCCCACCCTTATCAAAATTTCGGCGGTGTAACAGCTCAAATTCATGGATAGAGGAAAAGTAAAGAAGGTAGAGGAATAGAGGGGGGAGTTGGAGCTCTCGGGCCCTTGTAGCACCGTTGTGGACCTTCGCGTTGATGCACTTTCAGTGAGCTTCCAATAGTAAATGGGTTTGAACCTCCAAGGCTTGGAAGCTAGAAGGTAGGAGATGAAGGCTAAGGCCTAGTTCTAGCCAAATCTAAGGGTTTGATGATAGAAAATGGGATCTGGAAGGGTAAACTCAATTCTGGAATTTTGAAGGTTTAGTGCTCAAAAGGGAAGAGGGAACTCTCTAGGTTTTTTCTCTCTTTGGAAATTTTTTCAAACCCTTAAGCAAGGGGGGGTAACTCTATTTATAGAACAAGAGAGGATTAGTGAAGGGTTAAAGGGCTAATTGGGTTAGCAATTAGGTAATAGGGATCTAAGGTTTTTTAGGGTTTTCAGAGCTTAGATAGGTGGGAAATGGGTTTAATGGTAGATGATAGGGTGGGACTTCAAATGGCTAAAGGGTTGCAAATAAGATTAATGGGGGTGTAACAATCCTAAAGAAATCCACCATAGACTTTGGGGTGGTCAACAAGTCAAACCCCAAAGATGATTTTCGGACAAAATTAGAAAAAATATTGTTCCTAAACCTAGCATATATAAAGTATACACTAGGCTTAGGTATAGTGACCTAGTTCAGAAGTTGGAGGTTCAGAACCCGTCCTGGAGCCCGAAAAAAGCTAATATACACACTAGGCCAATTTCAGTCAAAAATTGGCCTAGCATGTTTAATATACACGCTAGTGTAATTTCCTGCATTTATGCACAATTTTCAAATCGCCATAACTTTTAATATACAACTCAGATTGAGGCGATTCTTATCTCGTTGGAAAGCTAGGAACATCCTCCTTCTAATGGTATAGGCCTTAGCTTCAGAAAAGGTTTATGAAAACTTTTGCACTCCTCTTTCCATTCACTGCTTGAGAGGGTTCGAAATGGGTTCGGGAAGGTTCTATGGGTTAGGGTTGATTCCTAAGGGTTTGGGAAAGGTTCCTAAGGGTTTTGGGATGATTACTAAGGTTTTGGGAGATGCCTTTGGAAGCTTGGGGGTGCGCCTTACTAGAAGTATGTGTAGATCGAGCCTTGGGCCAGATTTAAGTGTCTACAAATGCCCCTCTTTGGTATCCAATCACGAGTGATCGTATGCCAAAGAAAGACATTTGAAGAGGCCCAAGGCAACACTCATGGGTCTGCTATATTCAAAGCGAACCTCAAATATCAAGAAAGTAACAGGAAAAAAGACAAATAAATGGAGAGTGGCGTATGTCCAACACTTGGGAAAACGTTCATTCCTCTAGGCTACCAGGCCCCATGCGCTTAGCGACATTACTGGGAAAAACCATGATGATGTATTTTAAAATGCATGATGTTTGAGATTCATTTCGAACAAGACTGCCCCCTAAGTGGGAGGGTGATCGACCCATACTTAAAGCTAGCAGAAAGCACTGACGTGAAGATCCACAGTTTGTGCCCAATCTCATGAGGCATTGATTGCCCCATTTGATCAGTCACGGGTGCCCCTACACAAAGTAGTGTTCGAGGTCTTTGAGCGAACTCATCGATCTGGAAGATACTTTAGCACAACTACTCGAGCTGAGCGAATATTGATGTCGTAATACTTTTTGGGAGTGTGTGCCACTTTTGATAATGTGCCCTGGATCAGCATGACCTAGAATACCCAATTTTCAAATGATACCGAACAGATTTAGCCAAAATTAAGTGTCTACCGAAGGAGGCAGTCAATCTTAGTCTCCGTCAATAATGATCTTACTATCGAACAATTATGCAAAAACAGGCACTCATCAGGGGTAAATAAAAATATAGGGGAATGGAAGTCTTGACCTAAAACCCATCTGAGTACTATTTATGGGAACAAACGATCATCCAACGGATACCCAGACGCAAGGCGTACACTTTACAGGGATATCGTACAAGTACAGGTTTCAAAGCCTACACCCTAGAATAAACCCTTCGAAATGCATATTTGAACATATTTGTTCAATAGGTAATTTCATTTTTGACAGGTTGGTCTCAACCAATGATTGACCTTTTCTTGAGGAATCTGAAGCTTAAGACACTTAAGTTCACATAAATCTAAAAACGGAGCGCTCAACATAAAGATTTAGTGATGGAATCAACCCGATCGAAATATTGACTGTCTGATCGGGATTGGTACCATTGCTCCTACTTTAAAGTAGGATCTAAAGATCTAAGGCGAACCTTAGACTTAGGACATTAATTTAGCATAGATGCGTTGCCGGCAAAATATTAACATTTTATCGCATTTGAAACACGCATGTGCGTAGCTGTGCGTCAAAAAGTTTAATAAAAATACAGATTTATTTTTTTTCTTTTTCTGATAATTGCTTTTTCCATTTTTTTCTTGAATAGACTGACATGAGTTGTGAGATGCTTACTCTACTCTGCCCATTGCCGAGAGGTTGCCTGCCTCGAGGCTTTGGGCCATTTGATATTCCTGCACATTCTCAAGAAAATGTCAGTCCCTTTTCATTTATATAGATAACGAATATGCATCCTAATTAATAGAAGAAGCAAACTTTTACCTACACAATTTTTATTTGTTTTCTTCAAGACTTATATTTTTTGGATTTTTTTTCTGGATTTTCTTTTTCTCTCTCTTGTTTGAGATGAAAGTACGAGGCTGCAATGATGCACATGGAAGAGGTATATATTGTTTGGATTTTTCAGTTTTCTTATTTTTGTTATTTTTTCTTTCTTTTCTTCTCTTTTTTTTGTTTAATGCCTTAACAATGAGGCGAGGTAACAGGTCCCATTTTGAGCATATCTGAACCCGTTCATGTAGTCGGACCTGAGTGAGGTTCAAAATTTTCCAAGGACGAAGCGTTCATCCCTCTAGATTGAAGTAACCTTTTCTCCTTACCTCGAGTCATACGTTTGATGATGCAGTTTGAAGATACGCCAGATCAGGACCCGATTTGAGCAAACATGAGCGGCCTAGTTGGCGACCAGATAATTTGTACATGACCAAAGGAGCAACCGATTTTACTTTCTTTTTCTTTTATAAACTTTTTTACTCACGGCGCCCAAGACGGATTTTCGTCATGCCCGTTATCGCCCTCTTTTTTACTCGTAGCACCCTTTCGGGTTTTCACTATGTCCATGGGTTTTTTACATTTTTACCCCCGATGCCTTTTAAAGTTTTCACTTGGTTCGCACAAGCTCGCTCTTTTAACCCATAGTGCCCTTTCGGGTTTTCACCACGTCCATGTTACTTTGAGCTTGTATATTTTCATTTTCATTTTTTTTTATTTCAAAAACAAAGGCCACGACATGGACGTTGATTCCGTCATAACCGATTGGATGGAGTTCTGTGTTGTCTCTCAGCTTGGCTCGTGCTGACTTAACAGATATTGTGACTGCTCGTAGACCTTAAAGAGGACTTTTTCTCGGGATGAATTGTGGCTACGGGTTGAAAGGGGTGGGTAGGAATTTTGAAGATATACTTGGGTTAAAAGGTTTCCCCGATAGGGTTTCAGTTGCCGTAATACATTTCTTTCTTGGGGGATTTTTACTGTACACGCATGATTTTTCTATCTCTTTTCTTTTCTATTTTTTTTTCTTTTTGCTTTTTTCAGACACCCTTTTTTTGGAATTTTGCTTTTCTAATTTTTTTGGATTTTGATGGTAACTCTTTTTCCCTTTTCTTTTTTTGTTTGGTATATACACTTTTTTCTTTTCTGGCAGGGGTTAATGAAGGAAAGGCTAAAGGCTCAAATTGGGTAGCAAAGGGTATAAGCATTCAGGGAGACTTTTTGGCTACTTGACTTTAAAATGATGGCCTCTTTTATGGGGTCCTTAAGCAGTCACGTATCCATCTTATCAATACTTAACTTATTGGGGGAGACTAGGAGTAGAATCATAGCACAAATCCAGTGTTGATGGGCTCAAGAAAATGTTCCCCATCCATGGTGGCGAGGTGGAGCACATATCCAGGCAGTACCTCTAGGATGATGTAGGGTCCTTCCCAGCTAGGCTTGAATTTTCCTTTCGGATTAGCGTGGAGAGAAGGAAAGATTATCTTGAGTACAGTGTCACCCACTTTCAAATCTCAAATACGAACACGCTTATTGTAAGCACGTATGATCCTCCTCTGATAGGCCTGGGTGTGAAACAAGGCTAGGAGTCTTTTCTCATCGATCAGGTTCAGCTGCTCGAAGTGGGATTTTTCTCATTCAGCTTCTGATATATCAGATTCGATGAGGATATAGAGTGAAGGTACTTCAACTTCAACTGGTAGCACGGCCTCAATTCCATACACAAGGGAGAACAAGGTTGCCCCTGTAGCGGTACAGACGGACGTTCAGTAGGCTCATAGTGTAAAAGGTAACTTTTCACTCCAATCTCGATAAGTGTTGACCATCTTCTCAAGGATTCGGACTACTGTCTTATTTATGCCTTCGACAGCCCCATTAGTTTGCGATTGATATGGTGACGAGAGATGATGTTTGATCTTGTACCACTCGCCGAAGGTTCTGATGCGCTTGTTCACAAAGTTAGTACCATTGTCCGTGATGATGTCTTTAGGCATGCCAAATTGACAAATGATGTTATTCTTGATAAACTTCTCTACATGACTGGTCGTAATGTTTGTGTACGACACTGCCTCTACCCATTTGGTGAAGTACTCAATGGTGACGAGGATGAACTGATGCTCGTTATAAGCTTTTAGATCGACCTTTCCAACGACGTCGAGGCCCGACGTAGTGAATTGCCATGGAGTGTTCATTCTATGTAGATCTATGGCTGGAGCATGTATCAGACTGGAGTGTTCTTAGTAGTTATAGCACTTTTGAACGTGCTTGCAACAATCAGTTTCCATGGTAGTCCAGCAATACCCTTGCCGTAGGATATTTTTAGCCAGCATGTGCCCATTAACGTGGGCCCCTCATACTCCTTCATGGAGCTCTTTCATGATATTGGCTGGCTCACTTTCAGTTAGGCATCAGAGCAGAATATTATTATATGATCGCTTGTGGAGGCACTCACCACATATGACATAATTTGCCGCTAAATGTTGGATAGTCCATCTGTCCATCTTGGATGTACCTTCTGAAAAAGCTCAAGTTTCGAAGAAGTGCTTTATATCTGAGAACCATGAAGGCTCATCATCTAACTTTGTGGATCCCTCAATCTGGAGGGAAAAGGCAAGCTCGTTCCTTTATTCAATCATGATCGATTTCATTTCAACACCATAGGAAATTTCTATCATTGATGTCAAGGTGGCCAGTGCATCGGCAAATCAATTTCTTGCTCGCGGGATATAGGAGAAAGTAACATCACCAAAGCATGCGATTAGATCTTCAAGGTGCTCATGGTACAAGATCAACTTCTCATCCTTTTTTTTCTAGTCTCCATTGGTCTGGCATATGATTAGCTGTGAGTTGCCAAACACCCTGAGATGAGTTATGTTCAGGTTGAGGGATGCATGTAGGCCAGCTACACAGGCTTCGTATTCAGCCATGCTGGTGCAAGGGAAGTTAAACTTGATGAAAATTGGTACGTGCGATCCCTTTGGCGAGATTAGAATAGCGCCAACTCCTTGACCTTTGACATTTAATGCCCCATAAAAGTGCATCACCCGGGACTCTTCTATCTCCTCTGTGTCATCTTCTGTCATGAATAAGATGTTCTCATTAAGAAACTCGGTTCTCAGAGGCTCGTAGTTAGGTAAGGGATTCTCGGCAAGATGATCAGCGAGTGCTTACCCTTGATTGATTTTTATGTGACATATGTGATGTCGAACTCTGATAGAAGAAGTTGCCAACATGTAGTTTAGTCAGTAAGAGCAGACTTTTTGAATAAGTACTTTAAAGGGTCCATTCGCTAGAAGGAGAACCACTTGAGATAGCAAGTAGTGTCGAAGCCTCTGTGTAGTCCATACGAGAGCCAGGCATGCTTTCTCCAAATGAGAATAGTGTGTTTCATAGTTATTAAATTTCTTTCTTAGGTAGTAAATGGCATGTTCTCTTCTTCCAGTCTCATCATGTTTCCCTAGGACACATCCCATCGAGAATTCCATCGTTGAGAGATACATTAAGGGCCTCCTGAGTACTGGTGAAACCAAAATTAGAGGATTGAGGAGGTAACTCTTGATCTTATTGAATGCTACATGACAGTCATCGTTCCACTCAACTAGTGAAGCTTTTCTTAATAGTTTGAAGATTGGCATGCAGATAGGAGTTAACTGTGCAATGAATCAACTGATGTACTGTATTCTACCCAAGAAACCCCTGACTTCTTTTCGGTAGATGGTGGTAGCATTTTCACGATGGCTTTCACTTTGATCGGGTCAACTTCAATACCTCTCCTGCTGATGATGAAGCCCAACAACTTTCCTGACATGGTGTTGAATGCACATTTTCAAGGATTTAGACGTAGCCTGTATTTCCTCAGTCTTTCAAACAGCTTTTGGAGGTTCACCAGATGATCACCTCTCTCCTAAGACTTGTCTATCATGTTATGAAAGAGTGTTGTCATGGCCCTCGGATATGTTGCCACGACATTCTTTAACCTAAAAGGCATGACTCGGTAGTAGAAAGTTCCCCATGGAGTGATGAATGTTGTCTTCTCTCGGTCTGCTTCTGCCATCTTGATCTGATTGTATCTGGAGAATCTGTTCATGAATGAGAGCATCCCATGCATTGTAGTGTTATCGACCAAGATGTCGATGTGTGGCAACAAGAAGTCATCCTCTGGGCTCGCCTTGTTGAGATTTCTAAAATCAATGCGCATGTGAACCTTTCCATCTTTCTTCAGTACTGGGACGATGTTGGCTAGCCACAGTGGGAATTTGGAGACCTTGAGAAACCTTGCATCATACTATTTGATGACTTCATCCTTCACTTTCAACATCCACTCCGGTCAAAGGCGTCTCAGCTTCTGCTTGACTTGCTTAACGTCGGGATATAAAGGCAGCTCATGCTCACCAAATCGGTATCCAAACCAGGCATATCCTCGTATGACCATGCAAAGATGTCTTGGTATGACCGAAGGAAATCAGTCATGCTTTTTTTTTCCTCGAGAAATAGCGACATTCCGATCTTAGTGATTCTAGGAACCTCATCGGTACCCAGATTGACATCTTCAGTCTCTTCAACGATCGGGGTAGGGCCATGCTCAAAATCGGCATATCGTTCAAGGAGCTCATTGGGAAGCTCCTCGATTAAGTCTTCGCCATCCAAATCTGTGACTCCTACCTCTTCTTGTATTTCTACAGGAAAGAGGTCACTTCACATTGGGCGGTTTCTTCTATTAAGGTATCATTTTTCTTGATCTTATTAGAAATTTTAAAAGATAATATTTTTGTAGGTTTTTAGATTTTTTCTAGTTTTTTTAGGAATTTTCTCTTCTTCGGAGATGGGCCCTTGGCAAGGTGGGTCTCTATACATGCATGATGTTGCTTGCTAAGGGCTAATCTCTCTTTTTATAGGTTATTTTTTTTAGGAAAGTTGGTGTTGTATTTACGGTCATTTGATGCTTTCAGAGTTAGGGGCATAGAAGCCCAGTTTCTCACCTGAGGTGCCGAACCTTTACCTGGTTTTGTGGAGGAGGTTGATTGAGATGGATTTTAAGGCTCAACCACCAACATGTTAACCATGGGTTCATCTTGAACCTGGTTTTCAAATATTAGCATGGGTTTTGGATGGTTCAGGATGGATGGCTGTACAGGCATGGGTATCTCCTCCTCAAAAAGTGAGAATGAGGCGAGGTCTATTTCAATTTCTGGAGGGATGATTTGGAGATTGGTTTGGTGGATGGCCACTTGCTTATATGGGTTCAATTGCGTTGTGTGCGACCGTGGATCCTCTCGAACCCGTCGCGACGATCGGGAAGGATTTAGGCACCCGATCAACCCACACGTAGCGGTCTCTATCTATGGCCAAAAATAAAAATAAAAGGGCGGAGTTTCCCCTTGCCCGAAGGCAATACGGTCCTATCAAACTTTGAGCCAAACCAAAATTTCGATGGCGTAACGGCTTGAATCCTTGGACGGAGGAGACACCAAGAAGGTAGAGGAAGAGAGGGGTGTGCCAGAGCTCACAGGCCCTTGTTGCACCGCGGAAGATCTTCACTTTGGCGTGCTTCCAATGGCTTAAACGGTATGGAAATGGATTCTAACACTAGGATTCGGTAAAATAGGAAGTGTAGGGTGAGGCTAAAGGCTAGACTTTAGCTAAAGGGAGTGATCTAATGGTGGAAATGGACTGAAATAGATGAAATATGCATGCTGGAATTTTGGAAAAATATTAGCATTTTCTCTCACTAGGGTTCTCTCTTAAGCACTCTCTAATCCTTCAACAAAAATTCAACCCTTTGGAAAGAGGGGGGCCTCTCTATTTATAGAGAAGGGATGGGTTAGGGGCTTACTTAAGAGCTAATGATTTAGCAATTAGGTAATCCCCCATCTAAGGTTTTCTAGGTTTTCAAGGTCCTAGGGTTTTGGGAAACTGATTTTAATGGCGGATGATGGGGTGAGACCATGAGTGACTTAAGGGTTGCCAATAAGCTCAAAGGGGGTGCAACCAACCTCAAGACACCCACCTTAACTAAGGGGATGGTCAAAGGGTCAAACTAGATGAAGGAAGTTCGAGCAACTAATGACAGTTACTATAGCTAAGCTGGGCGTATATATTATATACGCCCAGTTTAGGAACAGTAAATTTCACCAAAAACAGGGGAGCCTTGGGAAGATGAAGCCCGTGGTGGGTCCCACCTATGCTGGGCATATATATTATATATGCCCGGCCAAATTTCCCCCAAAAAAGGCAGGCGTATTTAATATACACGCCTGACTAATCTGGGGCCAAATTGGCTGGGCGTATGTAATATACACGCCTGAGTAAAAGTTTTATGATTTTATGTGAAACTTCAATCGGCCATAACTTTTGAATCGTAGCTCCAAATTGGGTGATCTTTGGCTTGTTGGAAAGCTTGAGAAGTCATCTTTCCAATGCTATATGGCTCATCCTTGGTAATGGTATGTGTGAAATTCTGTATCTCTCCTCCCATCAACTACTCAGAAAGGTTCAAGTTAGGTATGGGAAGGGAATTTAGGGTTTAGGGGTGCCATCGGAAGCACAAGGGTACATCTCTCCCGAAGTATAGATTGATCAAGCCTTGGGCTGAATTTGGGTGTCTACAGATGCCCCTCTTTGGTATTCGATCACTAATGATTGGATGCCAAAGACAAGAGACATCCGAAGAGGTCCAAGGCATGTTTGATGGGTCCGCCTAGTTCAAATCAATTCTCAAACATTCATGGTGATGGTGAGTGTACGTAAGCCCTCTCATTTTGGGATATCGTCCGTACCTCAAAGCTAACAGTCCCCAAGTGCATTGCGACATTACTGGGCATAACTGCGATGATCACAAAAAGTGTAAGCCCGCTAGCCGGGATATCATCCACTTCCTGAGGGAAATTATAGATTTGTGATGTTGAGTATTAATCTGAACCAGACAGCTCCATGAAATGGGATGATCGATCTATGTTTCGGAATTGATGCGAAGCACGCAAAGCGAAGGCCTAAACAATGTGTCCAATCCTATGGGGTATTGACAGCTCCATTGGATTGGGCACGGGTTCCCTTACCTAGGTAAGGCTTGAAGTCTTTGGGCGAACCCATCAACCTCAAGGTTATTTTAGCACGCTTTACCTGAGTGAAGCGAATATTGATGTCGCAACACTTCTTGGGAATGCATGCCCATTTTCTGAGTGAATTTTTTTATGTTTCCTTTTTCTGAATTTTTTATTCCGAGGTCTCTAAGCAAAGCTCAAGGACCTCTGGCAACTTTATTTTTGCACAATTCTTTAAGTGGATCAAATGTCAGTTGATACGCCTTAAGAGTGCGTGCGCTCTGCCGGGGATAGGTACGCCTTGGGGATGTGTACGTTCCAGTGGTGAGGTGCTCCTGATTCACATGAACCGGAGTGCCTTAACTTGAGACAAAGCTGAAAAGATCGGGCTAGGACCAATCATCCCTTGAAAGAGATGGCCAATTCTAACCTCCATCCCTAATGAAATCACATCTTACTAACTATGCATAGTCAGACACCCATCAGGGGCGATAAGCAGCAAAATAGGTGCGAACGGAAGCCTCGACCCTAAGATACAATTTACGAGGACAAACAACCATCCTGCGGATACCCAGACGCAAGTGCATACATTCAATAGGGACACTGTGCCTATACAGGTTTTAAGCCTGTGTAAAAGGAAATAAAAGGGAATGAGCCCTTCGGTCTGTATGTTTGCACATAGTTTGATTGGTTGTATTTTCATTTTTGACGGGTCAGTTTCAACTGACAATAGGCTTTTTGAATGGTCTGAAGTCGGGGGAACTCTTGGTCAGTATAGATTCCAAGGGGGATGACCAGAGCGAATGCTTGGAAGGTGGGGTCAACCTACTCAGGATTTTTACTAAGCAGCAACAGGTTGTTATTTCTTCTCCTCTTTTTTTGTTCTTTTTTTCTCTTCTCTCCTTTTTTCTTTTTTTCATGTCAGATTGAGACTCTGGGCATGCTCAAACTGCCTTTATTTCTGCACGTATCCTTAGGAAAATCAACATGCCATGTTGATATACCTTAGGGACGTGTGCATTCTGGTGATGGGTTCTTGGTTTGCCAGCCAGATCAGGCCTCGACCTCTGCTGGGGGAGATCTGGGGCTAAGTGTATGCTCCCAGGAGTGACCGGTGATGAATGAAATTCATTTGCCTGTCGGATCAGGTATGGGGTGTCCCGGTGTAAGACGGGGTTCGAGAACTTTCGAGTGGACCCTGATCATTCCGAATTGATTTAACACGGCTCTCGGAGTGGGGCAAATAGGTGTTGCGACGCACTTTTGAGAACCAGCGTTTGTGTATATATATATATACTTTTTCTTTCTTATTTTTTCTTTTTCTTATTATTTTTCCTCTCTTTTTTTTTTATTTTTTGGGCGCATTAGGTGGGCACCTACGGATCTAGACCCATTTATTGTAGCACGATCCCTTTGGGCCAATCGAAGGAAACTCGAAGGGTCATTTGGGGATGTGTGCACCCTTGCCCGATGATACGTGGGCCTCTAAGGGGGGGCTGGGCCATGGTCCATAGCATGCAAGGGGGTCCGTCGGGCCTCAAAGTCGAAAAATGGCCGGGTAGTTTTAAAAAACTGCCATTTTTGGTCGGGGGCACTCTTTCCGATTGTCCGCTCTCGGGATTGTGAGGGTATCACGCTTCTGGGGTTGACAGGTAGCACATTCTATTTCCCATCTCGGGTGCTTCGTCAATCCGGATACGACCAACATGTGCCGTGTACCATAATGCCACCTTTGTGCCCTCTAATATTCTCTCAGGATTCTCTTAGCAATCTTGACCGCATAGCTGCCCTCTGGGAGACCCGCCAATCGGCGCATATGTGTAGCTTGGTTCAGGGGGGAGTTCCCTCCTCTGATTATGAGGTTTGGCTGGCATCCGAGGAGTTACCTGCTCCTGGCCCGATTTCGACAGATGTGGTAGAGACGGGGTCTTGGCCATATAAGGAAATGATGCTTCAGACTAGGATTGAGTCTCTTTCTGTGGAGAGGCTGGCTTTGACTGAGGCTTTGGAGAAAGAAAGGGCCAGAGCTGATATTGCGGAGGTGAGAGCTGCTACAGCCGAGAGTGAGGTTCTTCGATTGACTAGGATTTTGACTGAATCTCGCAGAACAGCTGATGCTTCGCGAAGGCGGCAGAAGAGCCTTCATGGTAGGTGGCTGTCTGATCGGAATGCCCGTGAGGACTCTCTTCTTGCAGAGATCAGCGCTTTGAAGCGTGGTTCCTGCCCCTGACCTATTCCTGCACATACCATAGATCATATACACAGAGAGGGGGCTGATGCCCCATAACAGAGATCTCTTTTTGGGTTTTTTTTTTTTTTTTGTTATATATATCTTTTTTTGGTTTTTTACTTGTAAAGAAGGCAGAAAAATAGAAAGTGTGTCATGCCATTATCTTTTTGGGACGTGACACTCCACATGTAATACTATAAGAAATAAAATGAAATCTATATATATATATATATATTTATTTATTTTTTTGTGTTTCGGCTTTTTCTTTCGTACGTCTAGTAACGTAAGGCTCTTTATGGAAAAGGAAAATCTATCATTCTATTTTTATTTTTATTTTTTTGAAATTTTCTCCTCCCGAGGGTGGGGCTTTTTTATGGGAAAGGAAAATCTATTCTCTTTTAAAAAATTTCTCCTCCAGAGGGTGAGGTTTTTTTTTTTTTTTGGAAAAGGGAACTCTATTGTCTTTTTTGAATTTTTCTTCCCTACAGGGTGGGGTTTTTTATGGAAAAGGAAAATCTGTCATCTTTTTTGAAATTTTCTTCCCCAGTGGGTGGGGTTTTTTATGAAAAAGGGAAATCTATTTTCTTTTCTGAAATTTTCTCCCTCACAGGGTGAGGCTTTTTATGGAAAAGGGAAATCTTTGAAATTTTCTTTCTCACAGGGTGAGGCTTTTTATGGAAAAGGGAAATCTATTGTCTTTTTAAAAAATTTCTCCCTTTGGGTCTTTTGTGATGTCGGTAATTACAAGGCCAAACCAGTGGGTCTTTTTTGAGCACTGTCAAACCCTGTTCATGAGATATAGGGGTTTTTTTTTCTTTAAACATGGGAAGGTCGGCTTCCCAGGGATTGGTCTAGTCTTCTGTCTTTCCTTTTGGTCATGCGTCAAACGCCGCGGTAGGGATGACATACTTGATCGGGATCTGATCTAATTTTCACATGAGTGGCCCATCAAAAAAAGGGGGGAAAGGGGCTTAAGGGGTTCAAACTGAAGTGGGCGGGCCAGAACAGGTCTTCTCCTAATCTCTCTTTCCTTGACATTTTTGCTCATAGCGCCCAAGACGGGTTTTCACCATGCCCGTCATCCCTATTTTTACCCATAGCGCCCTTTCGGGTTTTCACTACGTCCATGGGTTCGCTTTCTTACCCCAGGCGCCCTTTCGAGTTTTCACCTGGTCTGGGTGGGTTCGCTGTTTTTACCCGTGGTGCCCTTTCGAGTTTTCACCACGTCCATCTTGCTTTGAACCCAAATTAATTTTCTTTTTTTTCTTCTTTTTTTTTTTCTTTCTTCTTCTTTTTTTAGAACCAAAAGGCCACGACATGGACGTCGATTCCGTCATAGCCGGCTGAATGAAGTTCTGTGTGGTTTGTTAACTCAGCTTGTTCTGATGCAGTAGATGTTATGACCGCTTGTGGACCTTAAAGAGGGCTTTCTTCCGGGTTGTAATGTGGTCGGGGTTCAAAAGGGTTGGGTTTTTCTGGGAATTTGGATCTAAGTTTTGAGTGAATTCTAGATTCGGGGACTCCTCTTTCTTTCCAAAGGCTTTTTATGCCCCAGTCATTTTTTTTTTCTTGGTCCCCCTCTTTTTTTGGAGGGTTTTGCTTTCTTCTTCTTCTTTCTCTTTTTTCTTTTTTTCTGGTTTGGATTTTCCCTCTTTTCTATTTTCTCTTTTTCTGGAATTTTGGGAGGGGTATATGAAAGAAATGGTTATTAGCCCGACGTGTGTAGCAAAAGGGTGAATGTTTTCAGGGAATATCTCTTTTGGGCTACTTGTCTTTGAAATGATGGCCTCTTCTATGGGGTCCTTAAGCGGTCACGTATCTACTTTTATCAAAACTTACCTTGTCTCCAGACCTATGAGTAGAACTTGCGGAGGTATCCAGCGTTGATGGGCTCAGGAAAGTGGTCTCCGTCCATGGTGGCAAGGTGAACGGCGTATCCTAGCAAAACCTCTCGAACGACGTAGGGTCCTTCCCAATTCGGCTTAAACTTCCCTCTTGGATCGGCATGGAGAGACGGGAGAATTTTCTTCAGTACAGTATCTCCTACCTTCAAATCTCGGCCGTGGACGCGCTTATTGTAAGCACGTGCAATTCTCCTCTGATAGACCTGAGTGTGGCACAAGGCTAGGAGTCTTTTCTCATCAATTAAATCCAACTGCTCAAAATGGGCTTTTTCCCTCTCAGCTTCAGGTAGATGGGATTCCAAAAAGGATCTGACGATTGACCTCAACGGGTATACGACCTGGTTATACACAAGGGAGAATGGTGTTGCCCCTGTAGCGGTACGGATAGACGTTCTATAGGCCCAAAGTGCGAAGGATAACTGCTCACTCCAATCTCTGTTAGTGACCACCATCTTCTCTAGGATGCGGATTAGAGTTTTGTTGGCCGCCTCTACAGCTCCGTTCATCTGAGGCCTGTATGGGGATGAGTGATGATGCTTGATCTGGAACTGCTCACACAAGGCCCGGATGCACCTATTAGCGAAATTAGTGCCATTATCAGTGATGATATCTTTGGGTACGCCGAATCTGCAAATGATGTTATTCTTGATGAATTTCTTGACATGACTGGCCTTAATGCTCGTATAGGAGGCTGCCTCTACCCACTTCGTAAAATACTCTACCGCGACGAGGATGAACCGATGCCCATTGGAAGCCTTAGGATTGATCTTGCTGATGACGTCTAGACCCCAGGTGGCGAACGGCGAAGGAGTGGCCATGCTGTGCAAATCAATGGCCGGAGCATGTATTAGGCTAGAGTGTTTTGGCACTTGTAGCACTTCTATACGTGTTTGCAGCAATCGGTCTCCAAAGTGGTCCAAAAGTATCCCTGCCTTAGAATTTTCTTGGCGAGCATGTGTCCACTGACGTGTGCCCCGTAGACTCCTTCATGGATCTCCTTCATGATCTCACCCGCCTCTTTCTAGGTTAGGCATCAAAGCAGAATATTGTCGTGAGACCATCTATACAGGAGATCGCTGCAAATGACGTAGTTCGTTACCAATCGCTGGATGGTGCATCTGTCTACCTTCGATGTTCCTTCTGGGATAGTTCGGGTCTCGAGGAAATTCTTGATGTCTGAGAACCAGGGTGGTTCATCATCTACCTCTGTAGGTCCCTCGATTAGGTGACAGAAAGTCGGCTCGTTCCTCTGCTCTATCATGATCGGCTTCATCACAACTCCGTATGGAATCTCAACCATAGAGGCCAGGGTAGCTAGGGCGTCAGCAAACGGATTCCTTGCTCATGGTACATAGGAGAAGGTGACCTCCTCAAAGCAAGTTATTAGATCCTCAAGATGTTCATGGTATGGGATCAGTTTCTCATCCTTGGTCTTCCAATCTCTGTTGGTCTGGCATATAATTAACTGTGAATCTCCAAAGACCCTAAAGTGAGTTATATTTAGAACTAAACCAGTGACAGCCTCATACTCAGCCATATTGTTGGTGCATGGGAAGTTCAATTTGATTTAGATGGGTATATGTGATCCTCTGGGTGAGATAAGAATGGCGCCAACTCCTTGGCCATCAACATGAGATGCTCCATCAAAGTGCATTACCCAGGACTCCTTTGTTTCCTCTGTATCCTCGTCAGTCATGAACAAAATGTCCTCATCAGGGAATTCGGTCCTTAAAGGCTCATAGTCTGGCAGAGGGTTCTCAGCAAGATGATCAGCGAGTGCCTGCCCCTTGATTAACTTTTGGGTGACATAAGTAATGTCAAATTCGGATAGGAGTAGTTGCCATCGTGCAGTTCGGCCAGTGAGTGCAGGTTTCTCGAATAAGTACTTTAGCGGATCCATCCATGCTAGAAGTAGGACGGCTTAGGATAACAGGTAGTGTAAAGTCTTTGAGTAGCCCAAACGAGTGCCAAGCATGCTTTCTCTAGATGAGAATAGCGCGTCTCGTAATCAATGAACTTCTTGCTCAGGTAATAGATGGCCTGCTCTCTTCTTCCCATCTCATCATGTTGTCCTAACACACAGCCCATGGAAAACTCTGTTGTTGATAGGTACATTATTAGAGGTCTATCAAGTACGGGGGGTACCAATACCGGAGGTTTCAGGAGGTAACCTTTAATCTTGTTGAATGCAGCCTAGCAGTCATCATTCCATTCAACCGGTGAGTCCTTTCTCAGTAGTTTGAAGATTGGTGCGCATATCAGAGTTAACTGTGTGATGAATTGGCTGATGTATTGGATTCTGCCTAAAAAGCCTCTGACTTCCTTCTCTGTAGACGGTGGCGGCATTTCAGTGATGGCCTTGATCTTGGTCGGATCGACCTCGATCCCTCTCCTGCTGACAATAAAGCCCAACAAGTTTCGACGACATAAGCACGCACACTGGGGCTCAACGCTTTGTACTTTCTCAACCTCTCGAATAGCTTCTGAAGGTTTATCAAGTGGTCCTCCCTTTCTGGTGATTTGGCAATCATGTCGTCGACATATACTTCGATCTCTTGGTGCATCATGTCGTGGAACAGGGCCGTCATTGCTCTTTGATAGGTTGCCCCAGCATTCTTCAACCCGAATAGCATTACTTTGTAGCAGAAGGTTCCCCAAGGGGTAATGAACATTGTCTTCTCGCGATCAACCTCTGTCATCTTTATCTGATTGTATCCTGAGAATCCATCCATAAATGAGAGCATTCCATGCTTTGCAGTGTTATCGACCAGGATATCGATGTGGGGTAGCGGGAAGTCGTCCTTAGGGCTTGCCTTGTTGAGATTGTGGAAATCGATACACATTCGAACCTTTCCATCCTTCTTCGGTACGGGGACGATATTGGCCAGCCACTGCGGGTACTTGGATACCATGAGGAAACCTGCGTCATACTGTTTGATGACCTCATCCTTGACTTTCAACATCCATTCTGGTCGGAGGCGTCTCAGCTTCTGTTTAACTAGCTTAATATCAGGGTAGAGTGGCAACTCATGCTCAACCAGATCGGTGTCCAAACCAGGCATGTCTTCATACGACCATACGAAGACGTCTTGGTATGACCGAAGGAAATCTGTCATACCTTTCCTCTCTGCAGGGGACACCGATGTTTCGATTTTGGTGATTCTAGGGGCCTCTTTGGTGCCCAAATTGACATCCTCCGTCTCTTGGACGATCGGGGTAGGGCCATGCTCAAAATCGGCAAATTGTTTGAGGAGCTCATTGGGGAGCTCATCGGTTTGACCTTCCTCGTCCAGACTCGTGACTCCTACCTCTTCTTATATTTCTACAGGAACGGGGTCGACTTCACGTGGGACAGGTATCACGACATCAACTTCAATTTTATTGGAAATTTTAAAGGACAATATTTTTGGAATTGGTCTTTTTTCTATTTTTATAATCTTTTGCATTTTTTCGGAGGTCAGCCCCTGGCGAGGTGGATCTCTATATATACAAGGTAGAGTGATCCAGAGGCTAACCTCACTTTTTACAAGTTGTTTTTTTTTGGAGAGTCGGTGTCGTTTCCACGGTATTTGGCGGCTCCCAGGAGTTGGGGCAAGGATGCTCAGTTACTCACCTACGAGGCTTGGCCTTTACCTCTTTGATTGGGAGCGGCATCAGTAGGCTCTTGCAGTTCCTCCCTCAACATTTTTACAGAGGGATCCTCTGGGACCCTGTCCTCTATGGTTAGGATGGGCCCAGAGTGGCTGGCGCTGGAGCGATGGGTGGACTAGGAAACTTCTTCCTCGAATAAGAAAGGGGGCTAAGTCCATTTCAAAGTCTGGGGAGATGATGTAGGGATTGTTGGGGTGGATTGAAGTAGGCTTATGTGGGGTGACCCTCGTCTCCCCATTTAGATCAATTTTTACTACCCCGGCGGTCACAAAGGTTTCACGGATGTGGGGGCGAGTGTGAGGTTCCTCTTTCATGATGATTCCTCTAGCCTTGGCGACTGCTGCGGCTCTCATCTTTTTCTTGGCCTCTCTGACTTCTTCTTCTCTGGGCCTGTAGCCTAAGCCGAATTTAGTTTGTTGCCCCTTGGCCTTGACGGGGTCTCTTCTTCCTTGGAGGCGTGGGCCCAGCCCTTTCCCTTTTTGATGGCCCCATCTGTGGAGCATGAACACAGCTACGTCCATTCCTCCCCCAATTTTATTCGGGGTCTTTTCAGTTGGTCTGAGGGTGACGGCTGAGAAGTCATACTCGAATCGGTGAAGATCGACGTCCTTTACTGTGTGCGATATGTTCAGCACTTTCGAATTCTCAATGTGCAGAGTGCTTCTCTCCCTGCCTTCTCTGCTCTCGCCCAAGATGGTGACAATTTTTCCTTTCGAGATAAATCGGAGCTTTTGGTGCAAGGTAGATGGTATTGCTCCGAGCTTATGTATCTATGCCCGGCCCAATAGCAGATTGAAAGTAAACTTGATGTCCATCACATGAAAGGGGGTGGTGAAGGTTTGCGGCCCGAGGATCAGGTCGAGGTCTACTTCTCCTATGATTTCTCTTCTGGTGTTGTCGAATCCCCAGGCGCTTGATATGGATGGCCGGAAGGTGTCGAGGTTCGCCCCAATTTTGATTGTTGTCCTTAGAGGTCATACGTTCAATGCCGACCCCTTGTCGATTAGGACCAACGGCACCACCAAGTTTCCTACTTCCCCTGTTATATTCAATGGCTTAGAGTGGCCATTCCCCTCAATTGGTAGGTCCGCATCAGTGAATGAGATGGCATTTGGGGCCAACACTTGCCCTATTATTTCTCCTACTTCATCTGGAGTTACGTGAGTGGAGACATGTGTGTCCTTGAGTGCTCCCATCGGGGCTTGGAAGTGGAGGGGGGACGTGATTAATAAGTCCTAAATAGTAATATGTGCGGGTGTTCTCTTGAGCTGTGTCTCTAGTATGTGCACTATGGCCATTTTTTCAAAGGGATTCCCTGTGGCTTGTTCTTTCTTCTTCTCTTCTCCTCTAACGGCCCCTGATGCTTCCGACTGTGCAGAAATCTGGCCTGATCGGGTAACAAATTCAACAGCCTCCTCTTGGTTGCACTCGGCATTCATGTCTGTCTGTTCATAGCTTAATGGCACTTGATGCGGGTCATAGGCAGGTTTCGGGATAAGGAAAGGAGTGCATGGTGATTCTGGGGAAGATTGGGTTAGGCACGCCAGTTTCTCGGGTCCCACCAGGTTGACTCCAGTAGGGGGCAGAATGGTAGTGGTGGGAATTGGTGGGGTTGAATTTGTGGGTGCAGGGGGGGCTTGTACAGGTATTGCCTGGGCTTGGTAAAACCAGTAGTGATTGGGAGCAGGTGATAAGGGGATTGGGTGAGGGGTTGCTTGTTTGGATGGCGGTGGAGTTGGGTTGGGGCCAAAATAACGAAGGGATGGCGGGAGTGTGACTGGGATGGAGGGATGGGGTGACATCTGAGGAGCGGGGTGATAGGGATATGAAGGGTTTGTATATGGGGTGGCATGGTGGGATGATGACGGATTCGTGGATGACGTATGGTAAATTAGGGGTGATGGAGTGGTGCATGGAGCGGGATGATTGGGACATGGCGGGATAGTGGGTGGAATAGGGGGATATGAAGGGTTTGTGGCATGGTGGGATGATGATGGGTTTGTGGATGAAATGGGATAAATTGAGGATAATGGAGTGGGGTGATTTGGGGGTGACGGAGGGGTGTGTGGGGTAAATTGGGTGGTGGGATTTGAAGGTGTGTATGGAATGGGGTAACTTGGGGATGGTAGAGTAGTGTATTGGGTGGAGAGATTTGAGGGTGTGTATGGGATAGGATAATACCGGGATGGCGGAGTTGTGTATGGTGTGGGGTGATTTGGGTGTGACGGAGGGGTGTATGGGGTAAATTGGGCGTGGGATGGATATGCGTATGATTGCGGTGGGGCTGTGCCCGTTTGGATTTGATAGGCGGAGCAGGGGTGGAAAAATACTGCCCTAAATCTAAGGGCTCCTCTTGGTATGCCGGTGTGGGGAAATAATCAGCCAGATACAACGGCTCGATCACCCCAACAAATAGTTCATCTTCGTTTGACCTGGGGAGTGAAAATTCCTCCTGATTATTGATATAATTCAAAGGGTCAAACTCTTCTTCTTCCTCTTCTATCCAATGAATGTTAGGCCTGGGGCCTCCTGGGTGCGGTGGCAGAGGGGCTTGATGGATATTCTGGTTTTGCCCTTGGGGAAGTGGCGGGGGAATGATTTTTCCCGCCTCTATCAGATCTTGGACCACGTGCTTTAACAGGAAGCACCGGTCCGTAGGGTGACCCGGTCCCTGATGGAAATTACAATGCAGATTCGGATCATAGTTCCTCGGTATGGGATGGGGTGGCGAGCGAGGTTGGAGTAAATTGACCAGGCCTTTTTGTAGTAATACCGGCAATAAGACACTCAAGGATTGCCCCAACGATGTGAACACTCGTTCAAAACGTGCTTTCATCTGCTCCTGGGTAAACGGGGCTCTTGGTCCGTTGCTTGGCCTTGGTACTTGCTCGAAACGGGCCGGGGGTGGTTGTGTAACCTGGAGCTGTATCGGGGGGGCATTGGTATTGGCCTGGGGGTAAACAATGTTCTGTACCTCTGTCCCTGGTCTTCTTTCAATTCTTGGTTCGGCAGCTTTTCGAACCCCGGTGGCCCCGTTGGCCACATTCATTCCTAACCTGCCCTCTCTAATGGCGTCTTCGCAATGATTGGCATTTCAGACCAGATCAGCAAACTAGATTGTTGCTGATATACTAAAAAATCTATGATGACTGGGAGGGCTCCTTTGGTTATCAATTCAATTTTCTCATCATCGGGAATCCGGTGAGTTACCTGAGCGACTAATGCCCTCCACCTTCCCAAGTAAGCACTGAATGTTTCATCATGTCTTTGCTTTAAACGGGCCACATCTGACTTCCTTGGCTCTATGTCCATGTTATAGACATATTGCTCTTGAAATAAGCGTGTCAGATCTTTCCAATTTTTTATCATGGACGGTTCCAGGGATGTGAACCATCTCAGTGCTAGGCCCGTTAAACTCTTTTGGAACACTTTGATGAGGAGTCGTTCATCTCCGCCATATTGGCACATATCCCCACAGTAAGATTTTAAGTGGGCGATGGGATTGTCAGTGCCGTTATACTTATCAAATGATGGCATCCTGAATTTCTGTGGCAGGGGGACATCAGAGAACAGACATAAGTTTGAAAAGTCTTTTGAATGTAGTTCTGTTCCTCCCATCTTCATCAGCTGCTCTGGTTCTTTCAGCTGCTCTGGTTCTTTTGAGGCTGTGGCGGGGACTGCTTCCCCCTGATTTTGTTCGACCCTAGGTGTGATGATGGTAGGCCCGGGAGGGTTAAAACTGGCAACTCCTCCACTATTGCGGATCTCATCCTCCTCATACTGTTGGTCATGGTATTGGTGAGGGGCGAGTTCTGCTATTTGGACTTAGGGGGTGAGGGGTCGGACGACCTAGTGGGGCCATATGGTTTGTAGGGGGTGAGAAGGGATAAACGGATGAGTGGTTTGTGGATAGATGATGTGCTGAGTTGGGTGCACATTCTAGGGGTGATGGGGGTGTGGTTGAGGTGGCGGGATGTTGTGGGTTTGAGGAATGGGATGGATTGGATTTCTCGTTGGAGTCGGGATGGGGGCGTAAGGGGTATAGGTGAATGAAGGGTACTGGTGGGGGGGTATGGTGTTAGTGGATGGGCCTTGATGAGCGTGGGTGGATGGGCCTTGGGTTTGAGGGATTTGGGTTTGATGGTTTTGGAAGGCTTGGATTGATGGGCCTTGGGCTTGGGTGTGGGGGTTAGTATGACTCTGGGTCAATGGGCCTTGTTGGGTTTGGGCTAATGGGTCAGAGGGGGTTGGGTTTTGATCTGAGCCTGATGGGCTTGGGTCCATGGGCCTTGGGCTTGGGCTTGATAGGTTTGGGTCCAAAGGCCCTGGGGGGCTTGGACTTGGGCCTGGGTCTGATGGGTTTGGGTTTGGGCTTGGGCCCATGGGTTTTGAGGGTTTCGGGTTTGGATCTAAGCCTGATGGGCTTGGCTCCATGGGCCTTGAGGATTCTGAGCCTGGGCCTGGGTCTGATGGGCTTTGGTTTGGGCCCATGGGTTTTGAGGGTCTCGGCCTGTTGGGCTTGGGCCTGGGCTTGAGGGTCTTGGGCTTGGACCTTATGGGCTTGGGCCCATGGATTTTGAGGGTTTTGGGCCTGGGCCTGATGGGCTTGGGCTTGGGCCCATGGCTCTAGAGGTGTTTGGGCTTGGGCCCATGGATTTGTATGGGTTTGGGTTTGGCATTGAGGTGGGGGATTTTGGGAGGTATGGACGATGGGTGGTTGGGCATGGTTAGGAGGGAATGGGGTATGGAGGTTTTGGAAATTTGGATGCGGGGTTTGAGATGTAGGGTTCCGAGAAGCAGGCCCATTCTGTATGACATCATTCTCATGTCCCCATTGAGGGCATGGATTCGTGTGAGATTGGGGGTGATGGCTCACGTAAGGATGGAGGGGGTTGGGAGAAATTGGGCATAACCCGGGTAAATGGGGGGGTATGTTGGGATGTGGGATGAGGTGGATGGGATGTGGGATGTAGGGGGGATGGATGATGAGAGGGATGGAACGTAGGAAGTAGGCGGCGGATGGGGCTCCCTATGGGGTTTTTGGAAATATGGGGATGCAGTAAGGGTGTTTGGATGGGAGATGGGGATGTATGGATTGGTTGAGAAATGAGGGATTTCAGTAGGGGATCAAAAGGGATGTTGGGAGAATGTGAGGGAGGGGGGATGGGGTGGAGGTGAACACGGGTGCCCCAAAAGGACCCGTGATATCGAACTGGGTTTGGGCGAAGGTGTCGGAGATCGGGTCTTCTCCTATGTGGGAATGGGATGGGAATGACGGTGGGGACGTATCGGCTCTTGACATGATCCGCTGACGAGTGTTTTATCGATGTCGCGGATAAGGGCCGAATACCTTCCTTCTACGGGACGAGTTTGAGGTTGCCGTAGTGACGGTCACACCAAAATATACTTTTTTTTTATTTTTGTTTTGTTTTGTTTTTTTTTTTGTGTTTGTTTTATTTATTTTTGTTTGGTTTTTTTTTTTCTTGGAAAATGATTTTTTTTTGTTTTTGAAGAGAGATTTTTTTTTGTTTTTGAAGAGAGATTTTTTTTTTGGTTTTTTTTTTTTAAGATGATATTTTTTTTTAGATGGAGATTAACTCCCCTTTGCTTAGATGAATAATGACCTAGTGCCCAGGGTCAACTCCCGTCTCGGGTGATATATGTACCTTTAGTAGGTCCCACGGCGGGATCCGACACACTTCAGAAGAGGCGAAAGGGAACCCTTTCGTTCTATTGAAGGTGCGGGAATCCACACAAACGACCCGATCCCCCAGAGCAAATCAATGAGAAGTCGCCTTCTTTTGATTGGGCGGGGGCATGTTGGGTGTTAGAGGATGTGGGAGGCTACTGTGGGCACTAATACCGCTAATCGGGGACTTGGGGTGATGGATTGGGCCTTAGGTCGGGTTGTTGTGGCCCAGTATATACTGGGCATATATATTATGCACGCCCGACCAAAAAATGCAGATTTTGGTTGGGCGTATATATTATATACGCCTAGCTTAAATCTGGGGATTTTGGTTGGGTGTATATAGTCTATATGCCTGGCTATTTTCTGGGGATTTTGGTTGGGCGTATCTAATATATACGCCTGGCAAAAACACTTATGTCAGCTTAGTTTGACAGTGAACAGCAAGCCCAAAAGTGGGTCTTTGAACTGGTTTCTTGGGAGAAACGCTCCCGGGGACTGCTATGTATGTTATCGGGTCCCTCCTTTCCGTTTCCTAGGGATACACGGCTGAATTTTGGATTGTCTACGCTCTCACCAATGCGGGTTTTAGGCTTGATTGGAATTGGCAACCCAACCGATATACCTCCGGCGCAAGCGCCTTCTCAGGTACTGGAAGGGGTGGTTCTTTTCAGGATCATCACCACTAGGGCTGCCGCCTTACTGGGAACCGGGTAAATTATATATATGCCTAACCCCCCGAAAAATACCCAAAAACGCAGAAGTAAGTTCAATTATGTCCCCACACTGTTGGCTCACTTTTAATTATAAACTTTTATAGGGGAGTGAAATTAAGTTCAAAATCGGGTCGGGGATGACAAGCCCGTGCCGCCTCAACGGGCCGGCGTTCAAAGGTGAGATATGATGACCGAAATAAAGTGTGCAAGTAGGCCCGCCAAATGGCTAAGGCTCGTAAATGACTAAAATTTAAATGACGTGCAAAGTAAATGCGAGTGAGCCCGCCAAACGGCTAAGGCGGCTTAAATGACAAGAATCGGAAAAACAGAAATTTAAAGGAGCACGTAGGCCCGCCAATCGACTAAGGCACTTAAAGGACTGAATCGTAGGGGTGAGTACGTTAGTAAAAACAACAAAAATATATAAAAAAATAGCAGAAAATAAGAAGAAAACAGCAATGGTTAGTAACAAAAAAAAAAAGCAAGGCCAACAAGACGGGAAGCGCTAGGGTGATTTCCACAGCAGAGTCGCCATCTGTGCGACCGTGGATCCTCTTGAACCCGTCGCGGCGATGCGCTCGCTTTTGACAAAATGTAGAGTCGCCACCCGGAGCATTTGGTGACCCGGGAAACCTTCAACTCGATATTTTGAGCACCGAAGTGCTAAATATGACTCTGATTTACCGGTCTTTGCCAAAGGCTCTAGGGTAGGGGCTTCGGTTATCGATCGGGAAGGGTTTAGGCACCCGATCAACCCGCACGTAGCGGTCTCTATCTATGGCCAAAAATAAAAATAAAAGGGCGGAGTTTCCCCTTGCCCGAAGGCAATACGGTCCTATCAAGCTTTGAGCCAAACCGAAATTTCGGCGGCGTAACGGCTTGAATCCTTGGACGGAGGAGACACCAAGAAGGTAGAGGAAGAGAAGGGTGAGCCGGAGCTCACGGGCCCTTGTTGCACCGTGGAAGATCTTCGCTTTGGCATGCTTCCGATGGCTTAAACGGTATGAAAATGGATTCTAACACTAGGATTAGGTAAAATAGGAAGTGTAGGGTGAGGCTAAAGGCTAGACTTTAGCTAAAGGGAGTGATCTAATGGTGGCAATGGACTGAAATAGATGAAATATGCATGCTGGAATTCTGGAAAAATATTGGCATTTTCTCTCACTAGGGTTCTCTCTTAAGCACTCTCTAATCCTTCAACAAAAATTCAACCCTTTGGGAAGAGGGGGGCCTCTCTATTTATAGAGAAGGGATGGGTTAGGGGCTTACTTAAGAGCTAATGGGTTTAGCAATTAGGTAATCCCCCATCTAAGGTTTTCTAGGTTTTCAAGGTCCTAGGGTTTTGGGAAACTGATTTTAATGGCGGATGATGGGGTGAGACCATGGGTGACTTAAGGGTTACCAATAAGCTCAAAGGGGGTGCAACCAACCTCAAGACACCCACCTTAACTAAGGGGATGGTCAAAGGGTCAAACTAGATGAAGGAAATTTGAGCAACTAATGACAGTTACTGTAGCTAAGCTAGGCGTATATATTATATACGCCCAGTTTAGGAACAGTAAATTTCACCAAAAACAGGGGAGCCTTGGGAAGATGAAGCCCGTGGTGGGTCCCACCTATGCTGGGCCTATATATCATATATGCCCGGCCAAATTTCCCCCAAAAAAGGCAGGCGTATATAATATATACGCCTGACTAATCTGGGGCCAAATTGGCTGGGCGTATGTAATATACACGCCTGAGTAAAAGTTTTATGATTTTATGTTAAACTTCAATCGGCCATAACTTTTGAACCGTAGCTCCAAATTGGGTGATCTTTAGCTTGTTGGAAAGCTGGAGAAGTCTTCTTTCGAATGGTATATGACTCATCCTTAGTAATGGTCTGTGTGAAATTTTGTAGCTCTCCTCCCATCAACTGCTCATAAAGGTTCAAGTTAGGTATGGGAAGGGAATCTAGGGTTTAGGGGTGCCATCGGAAGCACAGGGGTACATCTCTCCCGAAGTTCAGATTGATCAGGCCTTGGGCCAAATTTGGGTGTCTACACGTTGCCCCATTTTGGTTGATTTAGATGACCCCTGCACTCACGAATGTGCTTCGGAGGTGGGGTCCTGAGCAGGGTTCATCCTTCAAATCTATCCCCTTGTCTTTGGCAGCAGCAATGGTTCGGGCCTTCTCCTTGGCCTCTTGGATTTCTTCTTTGATAGGCTTGTAGCTTAAGCCAAATTTGACATGTTGATTGCCTTTTGCTTTCATTGAGTCCCTCCTGCCTTGTAAGCGAGGGCCTAACCCTTTACCTCTCTGATAACCCCACTTTTGGAGCATTCCTTCTACTGCAATCATTCCTCCTCTGATTTTTTTAATCACTTTTTAGAGAGGTTCTGGTGCTACTACTGATACATTATATTGAAAATTATGAAGGTCCGTGTCCTCAGCTATATGGGGTACATCCAACACCTTGAGATTTTTGATATTGTGGGCCATCTTTTCTCTTTCCTCTCGTCTGTAGACACCCAAATTTGGCCCAAGGCCTGATCGAAACACATTTCAAGAGAGGCACACCTCTAAGATTTTGATGGCATGCATGGAACGCTTAGGAACCCTTCCAAAACCTTAAGAGCCATCCCAAACCCTTAGGAATCACCCTTGATCCCTTAGGAACCTTCCTGAACCCTTAAAAACCCATCTCGACCCTTAGAACTCATTTTGGACCTAAACCTAGCTTTCCCGAGCAACGGATGAAGAGTGGTGCACCAGGACTAGCTGTGACCTTCTACTATAATTGAATCTCATACCTTTAAAAAGTAGAAGTCTTCAGCTTTCCAACGGGCTAAGAATCACCCCAATCGGAGCTGTATATGCAAAGATATCGCATTCTGAACCTGAAGGACAGAATGGTAAATTCATGTGAACCCCCTTAGGGATTTGGTGCAACTACAGTTATAGGTGAGTCCCCCCACAGGCAGTCGACTTCCCAAAGCTACTGTGCATCACTATTTTATTGTGCATATGCTTGGCGCAACTAATAGTTACGCCAGGCATATGAACAGTAACTCTGGGTTTTTACCTCGAATTTGGTGATTAGGGTTTGACTTGTTGACCATCTGTTATTCACTGAAATGTACCACTTTTCACCTCTTAACTTAGCCTTTGCTAAACCTTTAAGTAAACTAATAACCATTTGTTAAGTGTGTTTTGTAGTTAGCAATAAAATATGTAGCTTAATACAAACTCTGAGCATTTTGGCCCAAAAGAGAGCATACACTCAAAGATGACAGCTGAGACAGCCTAATGGAACACCTTGTTAGTGCTCACCATGGTGACTCATTGTTGTTGATCACCATTGACCAAAGTCTAGCAGATGAATGAAGTTAGTTGAGAAGGGAGGAGACTGCGATAGCAGCAAATGCAATGCACCAGAGCAGCAAAAGATAGACCTCATAGAGTTGAGGAGCTTCCTCGCGAAGCTAAAGATGCAGTGGAAGAGGCCATCGCGTAGATACACCATGCAGTCAGAAGGACAGCTAAAATGACCTCGTGAAGATCTCGCAGGTTAAAGTCCCTAGAATCTATGGTCGCAGAGATCAAGCCTCAAAGCCACGCGAAGAACACAGTGAGTCCATATGTACACTGAACAAAATGTCACCTCACGGAGTTCTCGCATAGCCCTGGAAGAGAGAGACGCTCAGAATTCTCTTCATGCAGATCTCGCGCACTTTAAAGTCTTACCATTGACTACGCGAGCGCAGGAGCATAACTGCGCGAGTACTTAGTGAGAGAGAGCTTCTGAAGCTCAACTGAGCGAGAAATTCTAGCGCTCCAGATCATCTCCGCGATAACATTGCAATGCCAGTGAACTACGCGATCAAATGAATAGCTAACGAGCGAGCAAGCACTTCCCACCAGTCAAAGGCAACTCTGCGAAGGAAAAGTAGTTGCGTGAATGAGCTAAAAGTAGATACCAGTCTCGTGAAGCTCGGGCTCTCCACTTCTCAATTTTAACTCAAGGACCTTTTGAGAATTTCCCAAGGCTAGGGCACACTTCTCAAGGTATAGATTTTGAGGTGCATATCTTCAGGCATCCAAAGGTTAAAAAAGTGCCACGTCTGTTGGAAAAATTACGATTAATCTCCTTAAAGCTAAGGCCATTTTGACAGAGTATATAAGTTGTACTTAGAGTTTATTATTTTCATCTTTCCTTCATCCTCTGTTGGCTGCAAGCTCCAGCAAGCTAGGGTTAGGGTTTAATCATCTCTTTTTCTTATTTTCCTTCTCTCTTAGCTCAGCACTTGTTGGCTAACCCCCTTATAAGCAGCTAGGTTTAGTTTTATTTCAGTTTGTAATAGGTTTTTGGTGTACATTGGGATTGTAGATGAGCAGTTGTGTACAGGCTACAGCCTGGAGATAGTTCATTGTAAGTTTTGTGTTCATCAATGGATTGCCATTTTAATGCCTAATTGAATCTACAGATCTTATAGTTTCTTTAGATGTCTATAGGATCCATGTATTTGGGACTAGCCCATTCAGTTTCTAGTAGATCTATTGTTTACCATTTGAATTCCCTTGGTTTGATAGACCCATGAAAAGCAATGCTGGATCTGTAGTGAGATCCAGGGAGATCGGAGGCCTGTGGACTATGGTGGTTGCAACAGTTTTCATGTTCTTTCTCAGGCCTCTGTGGTATGGACAGACCAATGGGATACCCTGTGACCATTCAAGTGGACAGAGTATAGCCCTAAGGTTGTGTCCATTCACATGTTTGAGAAGGATTCTTCTCCCCTACACATGAGCTTCTAGAGCCTTGTGAGGAGGTTTGTACAGAAACCGGCTCCCCTCTGTTTTACCTAGCCGACATCAAATGTTAGATCTGATCTCTTTGTATAGTTACAGCTTGAGGTTGAGTCATTACAGACCACTTGTAGCAATGACCAGCTGAATCTAAAGCCTTATTCAACTTGTTACATGTTCCTTTTTGTAGGCACTAGTGAGCAGTTGGCATTAGCAAAGCACTTAGGATCTTACAGGTTGAAATACCTATGGATGTCAGCCAGGTCTGTGCGCAGATCTGGGGAGCTTGTAGCACTGCCATTACATAGTGCTACAATAGCATTCATGGCTTGATCTGGCCCAGTGGCTGGGGTATGATCAGTCCACTCCTCTGGGATAGATTGGCAATGTCTGTTTTAACCAATGAGATTTGACAGACTCTATCGAATACCCTGTGACCATTAGAGTGAACAGAGTATAGCCCTAAGAGTGCCCCAAATGGCATGGGTTAAATCGGATATTTTTACCTTGTTGAGGCGTTTAATAGCGTCTCAGCAAGGAACACTGCAGAGACAGACTAAATCTGAGTTACATCTCTGGTTTAACTCTAGCTTAACCTGCTTACTTCTCATAATTTTTGTATTTTATTTTGGCACACACTACCACCATCTTCCTCTTAACCCTTTCTTTAGGATAGGGCTACTTTTTATTTCTCTATTTTTAAGATTAATTTAGTATAGTCGTGACATCCAACTCCCTTTCTTTAGGATTGTCATATTTGTAGCCAGATTTGGAGGTCTACTATTATAGCCCATTTTGGGTTCTTGATCTATTTCTCTGTGGGATAAACTCTTATTAAAACTTGCTACAATGGACCCTGTATCTTGCAGAACTGTGTGTGTTTTAGACTTGCTGTAATGACCCATCTCCACATCTCCACTCGGGATTTATTCTCTCCACTGTTCTTAATAAAATAGCAACAGTCTGAAAGCCAACCAATAGGTTTTTAGCACCGTTACCGGGGATATTGATCTTTTTAGTAGGCCTGAGTTGTATTATAATTTAGACTAACCAATTCTTTGTAGCTGTGACTAATCTAGAATAAAAGTACTACTGATTCTTTATGGAATTTTACAGAAATGGATAGCAGAAGTAGGGAGAAGCTAAAGTTATAGCTGGAGTGTAGCTAGCTCTGTTTGCACTTCCCCTAAATATCAGTCTATTTATGCTTACTTCCCTATGTTTGTTTAGTGTAAATCTGTGTAGCTGCTAATTTTTGTTTGAAATATTCTTTGTGTGTGGTTGTGAGCATTTTCTGTACTTACTGTGGGTGTGGGTATATGCATGGAAGAAGATCCTTAAACCCTGAGCTAAAACTTTCAAATCCAGAGGTTGAAAGGATCCTTAGACCTAGACACACAGCCTAGGGCCCTGCTATTGAAATTGAACCAGCTATCATGGCTGAGAGGTAGAGGACATTAAAAGAATACAATGCACCTGGGGAGTACACCTCCCCCTTCTGCATTCAGTTTCCCTTTGTTGAGGGGAACTATGAAATTAAATCCTCCACCATCAGTATGTTGCCTTTATTTCATGGGCTGAGTAAAGAAGATCCCTACAAGCATATCGACTAGTTTTTAGCACTTTACACTACCTGCAACATTGCTGGCTTGGGGTCTGAGGCCACTAAATTGAGGCTTTTTCCTTTCTCACTAAAGGACAAAGCCAGCAGATGGCTATCAAAGCTCCCAGCCAACAGCATACAATCATGGAGTGACCTTCAAACCAAATTCATGGCTAAGTTCTTTCCCATGAACAAAACAAGCCAGATGAGGACAAATATTTTTTCATTCACTCAGTCCTCAACCGAGAATTTTTCTGAAGCTTGAGAAAGATTCCAGGAGATGTTAAAACAATGCCCCCACCACTAAATCCCAATTTGGCAGCTTGTCCAAGTGTTTTATCAAGGAATTAATGCCAAGAGCAGGGATATGGTGGATGCTTCCTATGGTGGTAGTTACCTCCACATGACAACTGAGGAAGCATGGGAACTGTTTGACATAATAGGGGAAAATTCCATGCAGCAGGAGTCTCTGTCACGCAATGACAGCCAGACTCCAGCTAAGATGGTGAAAAAGGCCACCCCTAGAGGTTGAATATATGAAGTAAAGGTGTAAGGTGATCTGGAGAGAATGGTGGACAACCTGAGCTTGAAGTTTGAAAAATTGATGAATGTAATGCAGCCCCGGTTGGTTGCGTAGGGGGAGGAGGCATGTCTGATATGCCAATCTCCCACACATTCTATTCATGATTGTCCATCTGCCAACCAATTTCCTGATTTTATTATGGAGCATGCCAATACTACTCAAACTTTTGGGCAATAGCCTGCTGGGTATTCTTGGAGGAACCACCCAAATCTGAGGTGGAGACAAGATTCTTATCCTCAATCTCAGTAGCAACAAATGGTAGCTCCTTACAGACCCCAACACCAGTATAATCAAAGTTACCCACCAGGGCAAAATTTTTTGTTACCTGCCCCACAGTCTAACCAATTGGCACTGCCCCCACAGCAGCCCAGATCCTCTTTATTTGAAGAGCAAATGTTGGCTTTAATGCAGATTTTAGGGAGCTTGGTGCAAACTGTCAATTCTCATGGACAGAGCATCAAGAAGATTGAGGACCAGCTAGGACAGATTTGTAATACTCTAAATAGGAGGGAAGAAGGAAAATTGCCTAGTCAACCTCTGACAAATCTGGAAGGTCAGTATATGATTGATGATGCATCCTCTACTAAGGAGGAAGTTAGTGCTTAGTGATCGAAACATTGGTAATAAGTGTACCATATGTATGAAAATCCTATTTTGATTTGTGTTCTATAGAATTTCGTCAGTGGTGTATTTAGTGTTATGATGATTTGCTTATCTTACTTTATCTGTTTGTTTTTGAATTTTGTGTTGGATACTTATGCATTTTTGTCATTGGAATTTGCTGTTCATGATTGTGGATGATTGGTTGAGGTGCTCTCATCATAATTGCATTGAACTTGATCTGAAAAATTATCTTTAGAATCCTGCAATGTTGATGAATTTGTTGATTTAAATGGGCATGTGTTTCATGATTGAAGTTAATCACCTGTCTGAGGTTTGGTGCCCATGCACAGTGGTTGAGTACACAACAGCATGGATGCACTGACCAATGTGCTGCATTGAGCTAACAGAGTAAAGATTGAGAAATAATGCTACCTCGCTAAGCTAAAGAAAGGTTAAATTTGCTACGCGAGCCACCACTGGGCTTCCTCGCGTGCTAAAAGCATGAGCAAAGGCTATAAAAAATATCCTCATGGAGCTACTTCTGCTCCGCAAACCAAATATGTATGTGAAGCATAGCTTTAGTGTTGTTCTGCGCGAGAGTTGCACGAGGTAACTCTCTGAAGTAGCACAGAGCCTCACGCAGTAGCACCACTGAGTCAGCTCCGTGATTCTCAATGTGAGGCAGTTTGCCCTTCAATGCACAGAACATCTCGCGGACTTAAAATCCAACTACGCGAAAATCCTACTCTGCAAGCACCTATTGCCAACTGTGTTAACCACGGGATTTTCTCTATAAACTCAGCAAAACCCCTCATTTTCTTCATTTCATCTGTATGTCCTAGTTTCCAGCGCACTCAACCAGAGCTCCCAGTTCTTTCTTTCTTCTCTAACCCTTAAGCCACTCCACCTTAAGCTTTTTCCTCTTACCATTTTGTTCCTTAGCACCTTCCGGTCTCTTTGAACAAGGTTTGAGGGGATTTGAGCCGCTGTGAACACGTTGAGGTGGAACCCTAGCTCTTAAATGGTACGATCTCCATTTCCTCTCTGTGCTGTGATTGATTTGATTTTCAGAGAAGAGTAGGGCCAAAATTTAGTGTTTCGGTGTTTACTCATTGCATTCTGCATTTTTCGAGATTTGTGAACCCTCATTTTAAAATTTTTTAGCACCCATGACCAAGAGTTCAAAATTCATCGATACATTGGTGGTTATGCTAAACCCTGCTCCTAGTGGTAGCCCAATGGCCACTAGGAAATCTGTAAGGATTGCAGAGGCCTCCATATTGGAGACCTCTATGGTGGCCTCACCTGGTGCTAACCCCATAATTTTCAAGGAAAAAAAGAAATCTGCCCCAAAGAAGAGAGCCAGAGAGCAGCCACCTGCTGAGAGCCCTAAAATTTCAAAGAAGAAAAAGATGAAGGGAAAAACTGTGGCCCCTGAGGTTGCTGAGGAAGAGAATAATGAATACCTCAAGGTCCCTTTTGAGTTTGTGTCGGCAATTATGCTGGAGGCTGAAACCATGTCTGATAAAGTCTACTTTGAGGAGCTACCAGAGACCTCTGCCTCCCTTGAGTATCTGACCAATACATCTCTGCTGCCCTTGTTGAGGGCCCCAATGTAGCTGATTTTTCCAAGAATAGTGAGATTATTCTATCAAAATATGAAGTTAAAAAAGGGTGATGATGGGAACCCAACACTGCTAGTCTTAATTGATGACTTCGAGATGCTGTTCAACCAGGCAGACATTGCAACAATACTAGGGATACTCCCTGGGTATAACCCTGAGTGGAGTTTGGGCCCCCCCTTGACAGCCTCTATTACTAAAATTGCAAAAGAATTAATTGGAGGAATCACTACCTCAGGAGACTCAATCAGAAAAAGAGACCTAAATCCCAAACTCAGGCTCATGGATGCGGTGTTGAGGAAAAATGTGCATTGCTCTGGTCATGAGCAGGAGAGGAGGTACCCTATATCTGATGCCCTCCTCTCATTTCACAGAAACCACTACTTGGATGCAGCCAAGTTGATTTTTGAGGGAATTAAAGATCTGTGTGAGAAGGTAAAGGTAAAGAAAAAACCTCAGGCCCTCCCCTACTGTAGGCTGATCACTGCCTTGCTGCAGGTTGGAAGATACCCCTTTAAAAGGGAAGAGGAGACAGTGGCCCTGATCCCCAAAAATAGTGGAAAGAAATAATGGGGTATCAGTGGCACAATGATGGGAAACAGGGAGAAGAGGAAGAAATTATTGAGAAGCATTTACAATTGTGAAGTTCTTGCTGCTACTACTATTGTTGAGGCAAGGACCTCTGTTGGGCCAGTCAAATCTCACCTCAACTTTATCTACACCCATTGCCCCACCACCTCCCCCCCTCCTCCCGACATCACAACCCCTCATAAGCACAAGACTTTACCTGAGCCTATCTCCCCAATCACCACAGCATTAACCACCCTAATCTTACCACCTACCATGATAACCACTATCCCCCCACCTATTTTTCCAGCCCACCCTAGCCCACCTGTCAAGATCCCATACCAGAAGAAAAGGAAAACTTCCAAAACCCCTACTACACCCCAACCCACCTATATAACCCAAACACTTCCACTCCCTGTACCAACTACCATTTCAGAACCGATACCCACACCTTATGAACCTGAAGCCCCCACCTTTGAAACCCCACATTATTCCATGGAGACCTCCCCACCTTTTGCACCTATCCCTAGTGAGCCTGTAGACCAATCCATTTCCTTATCTCATGATAGTGAGCCAATTTTTAGGAGAGGAATTTTACACTATGATGTCTACTATCCTAGGAGACATCAACCTTGAGTATACACCTCTCCTCGACTCACCTCCCCTCCTACACTTTACCCCACCACATGAACCACCACGGGCCACTACCTTCACTCATAGACCCACATCTCCCTTTCAACCAGTTTCACCTATCCAACCCACACCCAATACCATACTAGACCTCTTACTCCATATCTTACACCTCTTACTTTCCCTACACTCCCAAATGTTGGCCAATACCCAAACCCAAGCCACAATTGAGGCCAATCTTCATTCACTCCACTCCACTCCACCTAACCAAACCCTGCCTCCATCCCAAACATTTTACAATCCATCCAAGCAATGTTAACCACTCTCACCCAACAGTCAACTATCCCTACATCAATCCCTAACCCCCCACCAGCTCTTACTCGCATTGAACCTCACCCTCTGCCCTCCACCCCACCTCTATCCTCATCCAGTCCCCTTCCTTTCCTGGCTGGCCCTTCTTCCAGTGCTGATATGCCCATCTATCCTATCTTTTCTATCCCCATGCCCCCTTACTTCACCCTCATTAGAGCCATGAATGCCAATGCCTACATAAAAAGAGATGTAGTCCAGGGCATGGCTGACTTGAAAGCTACAGTGAGTCAGGAAGATGTCATCAAGGAACTGAAAGAGAAATTGCGGTTGACTGAGGAGCATGCTTATGATTATGGAGTGGCTATTACAGCCTCAGAGAAGAGGGCAAATGCACAAACTGACTGGGAGATGGTTGAGGCTCTTTTTACAGAACTCAACCTGGATGTACCTCTTCAACAATCAGGTCCGAATGCCACGAGTCCTAGCCCTGTCAAACCTAGACTCAAAATCAAGGGGCCTACACAAAAACCTTCCCCCACTCCAACAAGGAAAAGCTCAGCCAAGCCTAGGAAAGTTACTTCCAAAAGACCACTGTCTAAGGTTGCCACTTTGAAGCAAGCAAAGGGAAAGGAAATCCAGGAACTACCAGCTGAGGCCAAGGACTCTAATGATTAAATTTTGCACTTGTATTTAGTTAGGAAGTAGTGTGGCATTTTTTTTTGTGTAGTTTACTTCCACTTACTTTGTACATACTTTAGTTCTATAATAACACTACTCTTTATTTTGTTTTGTTTTGTTTCCAATCTGTCTTTCTTTATTTCTGTTTGTTTGTTTTTATGTTATTTGTTATGTGTTCTGCTTTTATCTATTGTAGTTTTTGGTAATTAATCTCTATGTTTTATACCTGCTGCACATCTCACTTTGAATCAGTGAGGACACTGCTCCTCATAGGTTTGGGGGTGTGGCAGGTTCTGCCAATGAAGTAGTTAACCCAAGTGTAGCAGAGTCAAGTAAGTAAAGATAAGAATGGAGCCATGTTCACCTAAGAATCATGAAAATTAAATAAATTTAAAATTTTTACAGACCTTTAGGCATTACAAGCTTTTAAATTTTAACTTTTCCATGATGTGAACACCAAGTAAACTCACTTGTATTAAAACTGAGTGAATCATTAAAGAGAGAAATAGGTACGGACATACTTAAAGGTTCAATGGAAGACCATAACCAGTGAGAGTTGGGCCTACAAAATTTTTTTCCTTCCTTCGAGGAGTGATTAAGGCAATTCTTCTAGCTCTAAGGACTAGCTGAGGCAATGCCCTCACTATAAGTTAGGCACCTCCAAGTTGAAACAACTGACAGCACTAATGAAACCTAGGAAAGGATCAAGGCCTTCTCTTGGACAGTTTGAGCTTAAATAGACCAAATCCTAATCAATTGCCCTTGTGCACACACCTATTGAGCCTTAATTTTTAATTTTCTTTAAAATACACCTGAGTACTTGCACCTGAACCTATGAACCTGACTCAAACCTACCCTCACTCTGAGAATTCAAAAGGTAAAGGAGAAGGAGCTAAAGATGGATAATATAGGATCAACATTGGATGAATGGAGAAGAGATACCTAAAGTTGAGCAGTGTAGCAGCTGAGGAAAGAGGTGGCAAGTCACAAACACAAAAATAAAAATAAAAAGAGAAAGAAAAATGTAAGAAAAGAAAGAAAAACAATAATGAAGAGGAGCGAGAGAGGAGTCAAGAGGAAAAGTTTATTGGAAAAATCAAAATGAAGAGGAGAAGCTGACCACTTCAAGTCTGAAAATTTTGAAAGAAAATGAAAAGGTACTAAACTAAAAATGGGTGGAGTCATGAATCACCTCCTTCACTTACTGATTTCTCAACTTTGAATCCCTTTTCAACCTTACATTCTTTATAACCCACTTCATAAGTCATATTACAACCCAGTTAAAGACCTCGTGATCAAAAGTTGAATGTGCTGTCATGAAGAAACAAGGAGTTGTCCAATCTATGGTGAGGATATGCCAATGATGCCAGGACTTAGGTGCTTTGCCTATGCTCATGCTTACAGACCCATTTGGGGGCTGTGACTGCTCTTGAGCTTGAGAGAAAATGAAACCCTCAAGGTCCCTTGTGAGAGTATGCCCTGGTGAGCATGGGGTCTGACGTTGAATGTATTGGGCATGGCCTATAACCTGATTTTTTAATTAATGATGAGCTCAGTGCTGACATACATGTGTTGTCCCCCGTGTTGTGAACTAATTGGAAATGTTGTGCACTCATGTAGAGGTTGTGATGATTAAATGTCTGTGCTTTTCATGTCCAAATTCCTCACATTTTTATTGAACCAAAGGTGAACTGATACTCTATTTCTTGACAACTGACTTGATAATGTTGCACCTTTGTTAACTGTTTCATTGAGAAGTTTATGGGTATCTTCACTGAAATCCCTCAAGAGACTTCACTCCTCCACTAGGGATCACCTAGGGGTTTAAAAGGCTTGATACATATGCTAAATGTATCCATGCTCCCTACGAAAGTTGGCATTTCAATTCTTATAGTAGTTGTTTTAATTTTTCCTTTGCTCAGGGACTAGCAAAGATTAGGTTTGGGGGATTGTTATTCACTGAAAAGTACCACTTTTTACCTCTTAACTTAGCCTTTGCTGGACCTTGAAGCAGACTGATAACCATTTGTTAAGTGTGTTTTATAGTTAACAATAAAATGTGATGCTTAATATAAACTCCTTGCTTTTTGTCCCAAAAGAGAGAGAATACACTCAAAGATGACAGCTGAGAAAAAGCCTAATGGAACACCTTAGTAGTGCTCACCATTGTGACTCATTGTTGCTGATCACCATTGACCAAAGTCTAGTAGATGAATGAAGTTAGCTGAGAAGGGAAGAGACTGCGACAGCAGCAAGTGCAATGCACTAGAGCAGTAAAAGATAGACCTCACAGAGTTGAGGAGCTTTCTCGCAAAGCTAAAGATGTAGTGGAAGAGGCCCTCGCACAAATATGTCGCACAGTCAGAAGGATAGCTGAAATGACCTCATGAAGATCACGTAGGTTAAAGTCCCCAGAATTTGTGGTAGCGAAGCTCTCGTGGAGATCAAGCCTCAAAGCAGTCGCACGAAGAACACAGCGAGTCCATATGTACACTGAACAAAATGTCACCTTGCGAAGTTCACGTGTAGCCCTGGAAGAGAGAGACGCCCAGAATTCTCTTCGCGCAGATCTCGCGCACTCTAAAGCCTTACCATTGACTACACGGGCGCAGGAGCACAACTGCGTAAGTACTTAGCGAGAGAGAGCTTCTAAAGCTCAACTGAGCTAGAAATCCTGGCACTCCAGATCATCTCTCTGACAGCATTGCAGTGCCAGCGAACTGTGCGATCAAATAAATAGCTAACGTGCATGCAAGCACTTCCCACCAGCCAAAAGCAACTCCGTGAAGGTAAAGCAGTTGTGCGAATGAGCTAAAAGCAGATACCAGCCCTGCGAAGCTCGGGCTCTCCACTTCTCAGTTTTAACTCAAGGACCTTTTAGGAATTTCCCAAGGCTAGGGAACACTTCTTGAGGCATAGATTTTGAGGTGCATATCTTCAGGCATCCAAGGCTTAAAAAAGTGCCATGTCTGCTGGAAAAATTAGGGTTAATCTCTTTAGAGCCAAGGCCATTTTGACAGAGTATATAGGCTGTACTTAGAATTTATTATTTTCATCTTTCTTTTATCCTCTATCGGTTGTGAGCTCTAGCAGGATAGGGTTAGGGTTTGATCATCTATTTTTCTTATTTTCCTTCTCTCTTAGCCCAGCACTTGCTGGCTAACCCCCCTGTAAGCAGCTAGGTTTAGTTTTATTTCAGTTTGTAATAGGTTTTTGGTATACATTGGGACTGTGGATGAGCAGTTGTGTACAGGCTGCAGCCTGGAGACAATTCATTATAAGTTTTGTATTCATCAATGGATTGTCATTTTAATGCCTAATTGAATCTAAAGATCTTATGGTTTCTTTAGATGTCTATAGGATCCATGTATTTAGGATTAGCCCATTCAGTTTCTAGTAGATTTATTGTTTACCATTTAATTTCCCTTAGTTTGATAACCCCATGGAAAGCAATGTTGGATCTGTAATGAGATCCAGGGAGTTCGGAGGCCTGTGGACCATAGTGGTTGTAGCAGTTTTTATGTTCTTTCTCAGGCCTCTGTGTCATGGACAGACCAATGGGATACCCTGTGACCATTCAAGTGGACAGAGTATAGCCCTAAGGTTGTGTCCATTCACATGTTTGAGAAGGATTCTTCTCCCCTACACATGAGCTTCTAGAGCTTTGTGAGGAGGTTTATACAGGAACTGGCTCCCCTCTGTTTTACCTAGCCAACATCAAATGTTAGATCTGATCTATTTGTAGTAATTGCAGCTTGATGCTGAGTCATTACAGGCCGTTTGTAACAATGACCAACTAAATCTAAAGCCTTATTCAACCTGTTATATGGTCCTTTTTGTGGGCACTAGTGAGCAGTTGGCATTAGCAAAGCACTTAGGATCTTATGGGTAGGAATACCTATGGATGTTAGCCAGGTCTGTGCGCAGATCTGGGGAGCTTGTAGCACTGGCATTACATAGTGCTGCAATAGCATCTGGCCTAGTGGCTGGGCGAATGATCAGTCCATTCCTCTAGGTTAGATTTGCAATGTCTGTTTTAACCAATGGGATTTGATAGACTCTATCGGATACCCTGTGACCATTAGAGTGGACAGAGTATAGCCCTAAGAGTACCCCAAATGACATGGGTTAAACCGAATATTTTTACCTTGTTGAGGCTTTTAATACCGTCTCAGCAAGGAACACTGTAGAGACAGACTAAATCTAAGTTACATCACTGCTTTAACTCTACCTTAACCTGCTTACTTCTCATAATTTTTGTATTTTATTTTGGCACACACTACCACCATCTTCCTCTTAACCCTTTGTTTAGGATAGGGCTACATTTTATTTCTCTATTTTTAGGATTAATTTAGTGTAATCATGACACCCAACTCCCTTTCTTTCCTATTGTCAGATCTGTAGCCAGATCTGGAGGTCTACTATTATAGCCCATTTTGGGTTCTTGATCAATTTCTCTATGGGACAAACTCTTACTTATCAAAACTTGCTACAATGGACCATGTACCTTGCAGGACTGTGTGTGTTTTAGACATGCTGCAATGACCCATCTCTACATCTCGACTCTGGATTTATTCTCTCCACTGTTCTTAATAAAATAGCAGCAATCTGAAAGCCGACCAACACCATCTTAACCTTTGGGGTGTGTTTTGCTAGTTCTGTTGCACCCATTTACTATCTATGTGCAACTCCTTAAGTGGTTTAAAGCCTCACCCTATAATCCACCATTGGAGCACCTCTTCACATTTTTCAAGGCTCTAAAAATCCTAGGAAACCTTAGATGGCCCATTACCTAATTGCTAAACCCAATTATCCCCTAAGCACCCTCCTAACCTCTCTTTTTCCTATAAAGAGAGAGGCACCCCCCTTGCAAATGGCTTGAAAAAATTTGCAATTAAGAGATTAAGGAATCCCTTCTCTCTCTCTCTCTCTCTCCTCTAGTACACCATTCCCATACAAATTTCAGAACTTTAAAAATCCCTTTAGACCTTAGCATTTCACCCAAAAGCTCTAGGTTAGAGGTGTGTTACCCCCTAGCCTTCCCTCTCTACCTCTTAGCTATCAAGCCATATGAGTTAGAACCCTATTTCTCATCATACAAGCCTTCGAAAGCTCACCGAAGTAAGCCAACGCAAGGCTCTATAGTAGTACAACAAGGGCTCGAGAGCTCCGGCTCTCCCCTCTATTCCTCTATCCTCCTATTTGTGCCGTTACGCTACCGAATTTTTGGTAGGAACGGAAGGGCACAAATAGGATTTTAAGACCCTTTGGACAAGAGGAAGCCTTTTTCTTTTCTTTCATATTATTTTTGTTTATGCCAGTAGTAGAGACTGTATTAAGCGGGTTGATTGGGTGCCTAACACCTTCCCAATCGATAACCGAAGCCCCTACCCAAGAGCCTTTGGTGCGGACCGGATTCAGAGTCATATTTGTTGCACTTTGGTGCTTATAAAAATGATCTAGGTTTCCCAGGACACCAAAAGCTCTGGGTGGCGACTTTATATTTTTCATCAGTGAGCGCATCGTCGCGATGGGATCATTAAAAATCCCACGGTTGCACAGATGGCGACTCTGCTGGGGATTAGCTAGTAGAGCTTTCCCTTGAACTTGGCCTCTTTATTTTTTATTTTACTAACCTTTTATTGTTGTTTTTTATTTTATTTTTTCTATTTTTTTACTCACCCCTCTGATTACATCATTTTACTTACCCCTACTTTACGTCATTTACGAGCCTTAGTCGATTGGCGGGCCTACTTGCCCACCGCATTCAATTTCTTTATGATTCTATCATTTTAAGCACCTTAGCCGATCGGCAGGTCTACTTGTGCATTGTCATTTAATTTCTTTACATTTCCTTCATTTAAAGTACCTTAGCCATTTGGCAAGCCTACTTGTGCTTTTAATTCCGCAATCATATTCCGCTAGTGAACGCCGGCCCGTTGAGGCGGCACGGGATCATCACCCCCGGTCTTTGAACTTAAGAAAATTCCCTTAAAAGTGAAAAATAAAATTGAATCAACAAAGGGGATTTAAATTGATTTTTGCGGGATAGATTTTTAAAGGATTGAGTTATTTAGGCACACATACAAACATCCGGGTCTTAGTACGGTGGCAGCCCCTAGTGGTGATGATCCGAAAAAGTCCCAGTCCACTTAGTACCTGAGATAAGTGCTTGCACTTGAGGTATATCAGGTGGGTAACCTTCTCGTTACCAAGCTTAAAACCCAAGAAAAAGTGAGTGATAGTGAACCCAATTTGGCCTTAAACCCTTAGGTTCGGTGAGGAAGAGAGCGGATCATATACACAGTCAGTCCTCGGAAGCCCAGCTTCCACCAAAAGCCAGTTTGGAGACCCATTTCGAACTAAGGTTACTATTGTCATACAAACTAGAGAACCATTTTGCTCTGGTGCAAGTATTAGTTGCGCCAATGCAAAATATCTTAATAGTTGCGCCAGCTTTAATCAGGGACTTTTTACTCTGACTCCACTATTAGTTGTGCCAGTGTGGTCCTGAGCAGCACCAGTTCAGGTCTGAGCCCTATTTCACATCCCAGACTCCCCGATCAGTGTGTTTTGTGCCTCTATTTAAATCCTGTAATTTTCGACACTCAATATGCCATCACCGGTCAAAAGAAAGTGACTTCTTTTATATTCATTTCGAGGGATCGGATTGTTTGGCTTGGTTTTCGTGCCTTCAATAGATCAAGGGGTTTTCCTTTTATTCTTTCGAAGTACTTTGGAACCGTTGCCGTAAGACCTATTTAGGGTGCGAAAGCCACCCGCGAAGGGAATTCAAAAAGGCCTCGGAATCCTCATTTCTTTTCACTTACAAAAATCCAAAAAATTAAAATTAAAAAATTAAAAATAGAGTCTTGATTGGTGCCGGAACAATGGCATCATCGTACCCTCCGTCATCCCATAGGGGAAGGAGGAAGCTTTGCGGCCCCCATCCGAGGCACCCGTACCCAACCCGATACCAGGATATGTCGTGGGCGGTGGATCCGATTTATGTCGATCCCGACTCATCCCCACCACATTCTTCAACCCATTCCCATACCGAAGAAGCCTTTACTTCCACCCCCTTTGCCCAATCAACCCTTACCATAACCGGCCCTTTTGGTGCCCCTATTTTTCCTTCCACCACTTTCCAAATTACCCAAAATCTAAATTTCCCACCATTTTCCCAAGCTATGCCTCCATCAATGGCCATCTCCAACCCATCTCACCCTCCTTCCACATCCACTCAAAACCCATCCTCCACCTTAACCAACATACCCTATTTTTCATCTGCCCAACCCGATCCACCCACATCCATCCATACCACATCCAATCCCCCACACATCCCTCCATTTGCCCAAGCCCGTCTTTCCCGAAGCCATGGACAATTTTCGTCTCTCATTTTCCACTTCCATGCCCCTTACATCTCTCCCATACATACCTAATCCATCCACCAATGCCCCACCTCATTTCTCCAATCCACCCCATATCTCACCCCTCATTCGAGCCATGCCCAATTTTACTGAGGCCATGCCCATTTTTTCCTCTTCACACACCCCCGTCCATACCCCTCTAACCATCAAATAACCCATCTTCATCCCATCCCCCTTCCATGGCCATGATGGAGGAGATGTTCCAAACTTACAACAAGTGGAAGGCCTCCCAACACATCCCCTCTCGTCCACACCACACATCCATAGATCCATCCCATACCCTATCAAGCGTCCATACCTCATTCCCCCATGACCCCCATGTCCACACTATCCAAACCCCCATCTCCCACATGTCCCAAGGCCTAATGGCCCAAGCCCTCATTACCCACATGTCCCAAGGCCCAATGGCCCAAGCCCCCATCTCCCACATGTCCCAAGGCCCAATGGCCCAAACCCTCACTTCCCACATGCCCTAAGGACCCATGGCCTAGACCCACCAAGGCCCAATGGGCTAGACCCATCAAGGGCTCATGGCTCAGACCCACCAACGCCCACTAGGCCAGACCCACCAAGGGCCCACGGCCCAAACCCATCAAGGGCCCACGGCCCAATCCCATCAATGGCCCATGGCCCAAACCTATCATGACCAAGGCTTTATGGCCCAACCCTCCCAACGCTTCATGGCCCAAACCCAAGCCCAGCAAAACCTTGGAGCCTCACACCCCTACCCTTCACAATTGTTCCGAAGTTTCACCCATTCACAACCCTCATACCCAGCTCAAACCCATACCTTACATCAACCCCAATTTACCCATATCCCTACATCCCAAAGTCAACTTCAAACCTTCCCCCATGCTCAATGGCCTCATCAGGCCCCACTCAAAAATCTAACTTCCACTCATCCCATCATCCAACAAACTTTCCTTCATCACCAATGGACTCATCCAACCCCCACTTCTGCCATTCCCATCCAGTCCATGCAGCACCAGCAAGAGAATCCTGCCCTCACTGCACCTACATAGACCAGTAGTATGAAGAGGATGAGATAAGAAATAGTGGAGCCTATGTTGGGGCTTTAACCAGCCTTAACCCTCCTCCCATCATGACTCACCCCCTGGTAGCCCAGAGTGAATTCCAACCAACTTTCGAGAAAGCAGCTCCCATGTCCAAAGAATTAGAGCAGCTGAAAGAACGGTTGGATAAAATATAGAAGCAATTGTTGAAAATGGGTGGTGCTGAAATCCACGCCACGGACTTCACAGATTTGTGTCTGTTTGCTGAGGTCCCCTTACCTCCCAAATTTAAAATACCGACTTTTGACAAGTACAACGGCACCAGCAATCCTTGGAACCATCTATGATGAAAATGTGGAAGGACTTAACACACTTGTTCCAGAAACAATATGTCAACAATATAGACATTGAATCGCGTAAGTCAAATTTGGCCCAATTGAAGCAGAACCCAAATGAGACCTTCAACATTATCTGGCATGTTGGAGAGCACTGACATCTCAGGTTAGGAACAAAATACCTAATGATGAACAAATCCAAATGATTTTCAAGAATACCCTGCCAGTAATCTCAGACTTTTTAGTATACCAGCAGTAGTCCAGCTTCACTAATCTGGTAAGGAACGTTAATCGATTTAAGGACGCTATTAGGGAGGGTCGCCTGAACAAGAATATACCAATTGGAGCCAGTGGGTTAGAAGGATTTTAAAATAGAGGAACGATAAGAGAACCAGGGCCGACATCTAGAATGTTGCCAATACCAGGCCCAATAATAACATAACCCCATTCCAATTTTAAGCAGCACAGCCAGCGCCAGTCAAAAGTGAGCAGATGTAGAGAATAGGGAATGGGCAAGGAATGTAAATGACTCCGGAGCAGAGGAGAGCCTGTTATGACCGAGTGTTTATACCCTAGGGCAATCTCTGAGTGTACTTTTACCTTTCCTAATAAAAAAGGGATTAGTTACTGTTCGTCAACCGCAATCTCCTCCTCACCCAATCCCAAAAAATTATGACCCTAATACCCACTATAATTTTCTTCAGGGTTCGGGTCATCTGACTGATCTTTGCTTCCCATTGAAGCATGCGATCCAAGATTTAATCGATACTGGGAAAATCATCCCACATGCACCTTCTCAAGTAAATCAGCAAGCAAATATTCATCAGGTACCATTACCCCCACATCCTACTGGAGAAGCAAGTCCCAGACCCACCATCGGGATGGTAGAGGAATGTGAAGAGGAATTTGAATTTGATCCATCCGATTACATCAGTGATCGGGAGAGCTATATGGCACCATTGCCAAGAAACTATGAAGAAAGGAATATTTGGGTGATTGAACCCCTGAATTTATCAGATTATTTTCTCAACCCGACACCACAAGTTGAACCCTTAGATCTTAGGACTTATTTTCCATCACCCACACCCATCAATTATGTGCACATAAATGCATATCAACCATACACCACCACCCTCATCAATTACCCGATAGCCCATCATGCCCCCAATCCCTCGCCAGCACTTATCAGCTACCAATGGCCTGCTCTTACCCCTTTTCTCCTGGTGTCACCATCCTCAAGTTTCACCACTCCCATCGGGCCTAATTTTACCACCCAACTAGCTATCACAAAAGTAAACCAAGTGTTACCCACACCTCCAGAGCCCGCAGTGCAAGAGCATCTAATACCAGTAGCCATACCATTTAGATTTTAGGACCAACCTATGATCCTCATCAGGTCCCGCTGAGTTATAAACAAACTAATATCAATGTTGGCAGCAACAGAGAAGGGGCAGTGGACTTTGTGATTTGATCTAGGAAGATTTTAAAGCAGCCGAAAGCACTAGTAGCAGCACAAGCCCAACCAAAGGGAAAGAAGGATAGCATCGTGAATCCTTTTAAGAAAGTGAGTCGAGAACATATACTGGAGACTCAGTTGAGAAGAATGCCTGCCCATATTACTTTATGGGATCTGTTGATGACGTCCCCACTCTATGTTCAATCATTAATGGAGGCGTTAAAAAATGTGCATGTATCGCTTCAAGTTAGCCCAGATGAAGTTGGGCAGATAATTGGTCAAGTGATGGCTCCAAATGCCATTTCATTTTCAGATGCCGATTTTTTGGATGAAGGGAGCAGTCACTCCAAATCCCTTAACATTACTGTTGAGTCTAAAAATATGATAATTCTCTTAGTTTTGATCGATAACGGGTCTGCATTAAACATATGCCCACTAAGAACTGCCACCAAGATTTGGGTAGATCCATGCATGCTGAGACCCACAAGGACTAGTGCCAGAGGTTTCGATAACACATGAAGAGAGATAATGGGAGAAGTTGACCTTGAGCTGATAATTGGGCCAATGACCTTCTCCATATTATTTCAAGTGATGGACATCAAATCCTCGTTCAATTTGCTGTTGGGGCGCCCGTGGCTACACGAAGTTGGAGCGATCCCCTCCACACTGCACCAAAAGCTCATATTTGCATCCGGGCATAAGATCATCACAATCATCGGTGAGGGGCACAGTGAAAAAGAAAAAGCCACCAACAGTGCTAGATATGTTGCACACCTCTGAGGACGTCGACCTCTACAGTTTTGAATATGAGGTGTCGATGATAGTCCCGAAGCCCATCGAGGGCATCATTCTAAGAACCAGAGGAGGAATGGTAGCTGCAGTGGCCATGCTCCAAAGGTGGGGCTATCAAAAAGAAAGAGGGCTTGGGCCCAAACTGCAAGATAAAAGAGAGCCCATCACAGCTATGGGGGGCTAAAAAGTCAGATTTTTGCTAGGTTACAAGCCCACAAAAGAAGTGCGAGAGGCTAAAGAAAAAGTCTGCGCAACGACAGCTGCAAAAGCTAGGGGGATCCACATAGAGGAGAAACCCCGTCCCAGGCCTCATATCAGAAATTCCTTTGTGAGTGTTGAGGTTGTAAAAATTGACCGGAATGGGGTAACCTAATTAACCCCACACAAGCCTACAGCACCAGTTCACCCCACCAATCTCCACATCACCCTTCCTAGCCTCGAGATAGACTTGGCCGCGTTATCCCTCTTTGAGGAACGATGGTCCATACCTGAACAAACTCCCCCTATGGTGAATCACCACAAAACTGTGTCAACGTTTGAGGATATCATCTCAGACAAAATGGGGATCAACATGATGGAGGCTGACTCTGAAGAGCCCTATCAGTCAACACCCTCCATTCAAATAGGTAAAGGAGCAGCATCGCAAGTACGTAATTAGGCATCTTTGCCTCAAACCCTAGAAGCGGGGAGTGGCCTAACATTTAGCACTCATTTCCCAAAAAAAAACAACCTATAAAAAGTGAGATAAGCCCTTGAAAGGCAATACCTTATATATACACAGACTTTTGCTGCTAAGGGTTCGTCTCCAAAGAAAATAAAAATTCCAAAAACATTGAAAAATACAAAGTCTAAAAATATTGTCATTTAAAATTCTAAATAAAATCTCACAAAAAGATGCCTTAATTGAAATACCAGTCCCACATAAAATTAATCCCTTTCCTTTAGAAATACAAGAAGAGGTAGGTATTACGAGTCTGGACGAGGATATCCATTCAGAGGAGCTCCCCAATGAGCTCCTTGACCGATTTGCCGAATCTGAGCATGGCCCTACCCCTATTTTCAAAGAAATCGAGGACGTTAATCTGGGGACTGAGGAGATTCCCTGAATTGCCAAGATCAGAACGTCGCTATCTCTCAAAGAAAGAAAAAGCATGATCGACCTCCTTCGGTCATACCAAGATGTTTTTGTCTGGTCATACAAGGACATGCCTAGTCTGGACATTGATTTGGTCGAGCATGAGTTACCTCTCTACCTTGATATGAAGCCGATTAAGCAGAAGCTGAGACGTCTTCGACCCGAGTGGATGTTGAAAGTCAAAGACGAGGTCATCAAGCAGCATGACGCGAGGTTTCTCATGGTATCCAAATACCCGCAGTCGCTAGCCAATTTTGTGCCTGTACCGAAGAAGGATGGAAAAGTCCGCATGTGCATTGATTTTAGAAACTTGAACAAGGCAAGCCCGAAAGACGATTTCTCATTGCCGCACATCGACATCTTGGTCCATAACACTGCTAAGCACGGGATGCTTTCTTTTATGGATGGATTTTTAGGATATAATTAGATTAAGATGGCAGAGGCAGATCGAGAGAAGACTGTGTTCATCACTCCTTGGGGGACCTTTTGCTACAAAGTCATGTTGTTTGGGCTGAAGAATGTCGGTGCAACATACCAGAGGGCTATGACTGCATTGTTTCATGACATGATACACCGAGAGATTAAAGTATATGTCGATGATATTATAGCCAAGTCACCGGAGCGAAGCGATCACTTGGTAAACCTTTAGAAGCTATTTGAGAGGTTGAGAAAGTACAGATTACATCTGAATCCACAGAAGTGCCCATTTGGCGCTATATCAGGGAAACTATTTGGATTCATCATCAGCAGGAGAGGGATAGAGGTCTACCCAATCAAAGTTAAAGCTATCATAGAAATGCTGCCACCATCTACTAAGAAAGAAGTTAGAGGGTTCTTCAAAATACAATATATCAGTCGGTTCATTACACAACTAACTCCAATTTGCACGTTGATCTTAAAGCTACTAAGGAAGAACTCGCTCGTTGAATGGAATGACGATTGTTAGGTAGTGTTTGACAAAATCAAAAGCTACCTCCTCAACCCACCTATTTTGGTACCACCTGAGCCGGGGAGACCACTCTTGATTAATCTCTCCACGACGGAAGTCTTGATGGGATGTGTCTTAGGGTAGCATGACGAGATGGGAAGAAGAGAGCACGCCATCTCCTATCTGAGCAAGAAGTTTACTGATTATGAGATGCGCTATTCTCATCTGGAGAAAGCATGCCTGGCTCTTATATAGACTACTCAAAGGCTTCGCCATTACTTGCTATCTCAGGCTGTTCTACTTTTGGCCTGAATGGACCCGTTGAAGTACCTTTTTGAGAAGCTGGCTCTTACTGGATGAACCACACGATGATAGCTTTTATTGTCTAAGTTTGACATCACATACGTCACTCAAAAGTCAATCAAGGGGAAAGCACTCGCTGATCATCTCGCCGACAATCCTTTGCCAGATTATGAGCCTTTGAGAACTGAGTTCCCCGATGAGGACATCTTGTTCATGATGAAAGATGATACAGAAGAAGTAAAAGAATCATGGATAATGAACTTCGACAGAGTAGCAAATACTGAGGGTCAGGGAATTGGTGCCATTCTGATTTCGCCAAAATAATCTCACGTACCAGTCTCTATCAAACTCAACTTCCCTTGCACTAACAACATGGCCGAGTATGAAGCTTGTGTCACTGGTTTACGGGTGGCTCTCGATCTAAACATGACTCACCTCCGAGTGTTTGGCGATTCGCAATTGATCATATGCCAGACGAATGGAGATTGGAAGATAAAAGATGAGAAATTGATCCCTTACCATGAGCACCTCGAGGATCTGATAGTTTTTTTTTAAGACGTGACATTCTCATATGTCCCCCGGATAAGGAATCGCTTTGCCGATGCATTAGCCACTTTGGTTTCAATGATTGAAATCCCGTATGGTGCCGAGATGAAGCCGATCATGATCGAGCAATGGAATGGGCCAGCCTTCTGCCTCCAGATTGAGGAACCTACAAAGCTTGATGATGAGCCACCTTGGTTCTCAGATATCAAGAATTTCCTCGAGACACTAACTTTTCCTGAGGGTACGTCCAAGACGGACCGACGAACCATTCAACGTTTAACAGCAGGCTATGCCATTTGTGGGGAATGCCTTTACAAGCGATCTTACAATAACATCTTGCTCATGTGTCTTACAGAAAGTGAAGCGATCAATATCATGAAGGAGATCCACGAGGGAGTATCCAGTGCCCATGTCAGCGGTCACATGCTCGCTAAGAAAATTATACGGCAAGGATGCTTCTTGACTACCGTGGAATCGGATTGATACAAACATGTTCAGAACTGCTACAAGTGTCAGGAACACTCCAGTCTGATATACGTTCCTGCCATCGATCTTCACTGCATGACCACTCCTTGGCCATTTGCTACCTGGGGCCTTGATGTCGATGGAATGGTTAATCTAAAATCATCAAACGGACATCGGTTCATCCTCGTTGCCATTGAGTACTTCACCAAGTGGGTAGAAGCAGCATCATATGCCAACATCATGGCTAGTCATGTCGAGAAGTTTCTCAAAAATAATATTGTGTGCCGATTTGAAGTACCCAAGGATATTATCATGGACAATGGCATAAACTTTGCGAATAAGCACATCCGAGCCTTCTGCGAGTAATACAAAATCAAGCACCATCACTCGTCCCCTTATTGGCCTCAAACTAATGGAGCCATAGAAGCTGCGAACAAGACGGTCGTCCGCATCCTCAAAAAGATGGTCGTCACCTACCAAGATTAGAGCAAAATGCTGCCATTTGCTTTGTGGGCCTACAAAATGTCGATCCGTACTGCTATAGGGGCAATACCATTCTCCCTTGTGTATGAAACTGAGGTCGTCCTACCGATAGAGGTTGAAGTACCCTTGCTCTGAATCCTCATGGAATCAGGCTTACCCGAACCAGAGAGAGAGAGATCTGGCTTTGAACAATTGGATCCAATAGATGAGAAAAGACTCCTAGCCTTATGTCATACTTAAGTTTACCAGGGGCGAATCACACGCGCTTAGAATAAACATGTATGCAGCCAAGATCTGAAGGTAGGAGACACTGTACTGAAGAAGATTTTCCCATCCCTCCATGACGATCCGAGAGGAAAGTTCAAGCCAAACTGGGAAGGACCTTATGTCGTCCAGGAAGTGTTGCCGGGATACGCCATTCGCCTTGCCACCATGGACGGAGATCATCTTCCTGAGCCCATCAATGCTGGATAAGTCTGACGGTTCTACGCTTAGTCTATCGCAATAAGGTAAGTATTGGTGAAACAGATACGTGACTGCTTAAGAACCACCCAAAAGAGGCCATCATTCCAAGCACAGTAGCCAAAAAGCATCCCTAAAATTGATGATATCCTCTGCTACCCCATTTGAGTCTGGGCCTTTCTTTCAATAAACCCCTTCCCCCCAAAAAAAATATGTACATATACAAAAAAAGGGAAGTAAAGTTGCCATCAAAATCCAAAAAAACCGAAAAAGAAAAACCTCAAAAAGAGATTGCCTGAAATAAGATAAAGGAAAAAGAAAAAAATATAAAAGAATCATGGGGTGTGTACAATAAAATCCCCCATGGAAGAAAGTATGTTGTGAAAAACTGAAGCCATATCAAGGAAACATTCTTAGCCCAACACACCTTCAAATCCTAACCTAACCCATGGTCAAGCTACACCTTGAAGAAAGCCCTCTTTTTAGGCTCACAAGCAGTCATAGTATTTATTAAATCAACACGAACCAAGTTGAGAGACGACACCAGAACACCATCTAGCTGGCTATGACGGAATCAACGTCTATGTCGTGGCTTTTGAAAAAAAAAAGAAATAAAATGATGAAAGAAATAAAAAGAAAATAAAATAAAAATACAAGCTCAAAGCAAGAAGGACATAGTGAAAACTCGAAACGGCGCTACGGGTAAAAACAACAACTTTGTGCGGACCAGGTGAAAACCCGAAAGGGCGCTTGGGGTAAGAGAGTTATACCCATGGACATAATGAAAACCTAAAAGGGCATTACGAGAAAAAAAGAGGGTAACAACAAGCACGGCGAAACATCTCTCTGTTATCTGATTGCCAACTGGGCTGCTCCTGTTAGCTCAAATCAGGTTCTGACCAGGAATATCTTCAGGCTACATCGTCAAACGTATGACCCAAGGTTAGGAGAAAAGGTTAATTCGATCCAAAGGGATGGACATTCTGACCTTGGAAATTTTTGAATCTTACTCAAGTCTGACCGCATGAACAAGTTCGGCTATGCTAAAAAAGGGACCCGTTACTTCGTCTCACTGATAAGGCATCAAACCAAAAAAATAAGAACAGCCAAAAAAATAAAAAAATCAAGAAAAATCTAAATACAAAAAAATTATATATTTCTACTCTTTTCCATGTACATATTTACAACATTGTACTTTCATTCCAAAAATGAAGAAAAAGAATAAAAAATCTCTAAAAATAAAAATCCAAACAAATATATATATAATTTGAAAAATAAAAAAAGTGTAGGTAAAAGTTTGTTGCTCATTCTGTTACTTAGGAGGCATATTTATTACCTATATAAACAAAAAGGGACTAATGTTTTCTTGAGAAATGTGCAGGATCATCAAATGGCCCAAAACCTCGAGGCAAGCAACCTCTCGGTGATGGACAGATCAAATAAAGCATCTCTCCACAAATGATCGGTCTATTCAAAAAAAAAATTGATGAAAAAAAGCAATCATTTTAAAAACAAAAAAGATAGATGAGTTTTTATGGTACTTTTTGCTACGCACATACAGATTTCAATGCGGTAAAATATAAATATTTTATCAGCAACACAACTGTGCTAAATTAATGTTCCAAGTCTAAGGTTCACCTTGGATCTATGGATCCTACTTCAAAGTAGGAGCAATCGTGTTAATCTCGATCAAACAGTCAATGTTTCGATTGGATTGATTCCACTACTAAATCTTCGTGCGGATCGCTCCATTTTTAGTTTCAGGTGTACTTGAGTGCCTTGAACTTCAAGTTCGTCACGTGATATTTTCAGAGGTGTAGACACTTGGTGTACACTGTCCGAGCGAGCACCCTACGGGGTTTGAGGTCCGGATAACTCCGTCTTCAAAAATATCCATTGTTGGATTGATTCCAACCTGTCAGATACGAAACTACGTCAGACAACTATGTGCAAATATGTATGCAGAAGGACCAATTTTAGGGCGCAGGCTTAAAACCTGTACGGTATCCCTATAAAGTGTATGCTATGCGTCTGGGTATCTGTTGGATGGTCGTTTGTTCCCGTAAATAGTACCTGGACGGGATCTGGGTCGAGACTTCCACCGCCTTATTATTTATTGCCCCTAATGGGTGCATGTTTATGCATAGATATTCGTTTGTAACTTCATTGATGGCGGAGGCCAAGATTGAGTGTCTCCTTCTGTGGACACTCGATTCTGACCCGATCCTTTTGATATCACATGGGACTTGAGTACGTTGGCTTCGATTTCGTCGCAAACTATTTCGGGGACACATGCTCTTTGTATGTGCTGTCTGGGTGTGCGCCCCCCGGGGTTCGAGGTCCGGGTAGTTCTTGTTTTGAAAAATAAATGGAAAAAGTAATCATTTGAAAAAAAAAAAGGAAGAAAGAAGAAGAAGAAACCTGTGTTTTCATGCCACGCACAACGACGCACACGCAGGTTCTAATGTGGTAAAATATCAATATTTTATCGGCAATGCAGCTGTGCTATATCAATGTCCTAAGTCTAAAGGTGCACCTTAGATTTTTGGATCCTACTTTGAAGTAGGAGCAACAGTGTCAATCTCGATCAAACGGTCAATGTTTCGATCGAGTCGACTCCACTACTAAATCTTTACGACGAGCGCTCAGTTGGCAGATTCATATGAACATGAGTGTCTAACTTGAGATTCATCACTAGCTATTTTGGAGGTGTGGATTCTTGGTCTATGTTATTTGGGCGTGCGCCCTACGAGGTTTGAGGTTCGGGTAACTCTATTATGAAAAAGGTCAATCGTTGGTTGAAACCAACCTATTGAAAATGAAACTACATGTCAATCAAACTATGTGTAAACATGCATGCAGAAGGATTCATTCCCCTAATTTCCACAGGCTTAAAACCTGTATTGGCACGGTATCCTTGTAAAGTGTACGCCTTGCATCTGGTTATTCGTAGAATGGTCGTTTGTTCTCATAAATTATACCCAGACGGGATCTGGGTCGAGACTTCCATCGCCTTTGTTGCTTATCGCCCCTAATGGGTGTATGTTTATGCATAGTTAATTGATTTGTAAGATCATTATCAACTTAGACCAGGATTGGATGTCTCCTTTAGTGGGCACCCGATTTTGGCTGGATCTGTTCCATGTTATTAAAGGTTAGATACTCTAGGTCATGATGATCTGGGGCACGTTGGAAAAATAACACACACTCCCAAAAGGCATTGCGACCTCTGTTCGCTCTGTTTGGGTAGTCGTACTAAATAAACTTTGGGATCAATGGGTTCGCCCAAAGACCTCGAACCCTGCTTCAAGCATGGGCACCCGTGACCAATCAGATGAGGTGGTCAATGCCTCATATGATTGGACACAAACTATGGAGCCTTGCGTACTTACGTTGCCCCTATCTTTGAATGTGGGTCAATCACCCTCCTCACTTACAAAGCTATTATACTCAGAATGTATCTTGAACATCAAACTCCTTCAAATCATCTCGAGAAGTGACTATTTTTCCTAGCTATTGGGCTTTCGCAACTCAATTTTCACCTCGGTTATGCCCAGTAATGTCGCTAAGCGCTTGAGGACCGATTACCTTGAGAAACGACTATTTTTTCTGACATACAGAGCTTTCATTTTCTCACCATGTTACTCATCTGATGTTTAAAGTTTGTTCTGAATGTAGTGGACCCATCAGTAATGCCTTAGGCCTCTTCGAATGTCTTTTTTCTTTAGCATTCGATCATTAGTGATCGGATACCAAAGAGGGGCATCTACAGACACCCAAATTTGGCTCAAGGCCAGATGAAAACACATTTCAAGGGAGGTGCACCTCCGAGCTTTTGATGGCATATATGGAACCCTTAAGAACCCTTCCAAAACCTTAGGAGCCATCCTAAACCCTTAGGAATCAACCTAGATCCCTTAGGAACCTTCCCGAACCCTTAGCAACCCATCCCGACCCTTAGAACCCATTCCTAACCTAAACCTAGCTTTCCCGAGCAATTGATGCAGAGTAGTGTACCAGGACTAGCTGTAACCTTCTACTATAATCAAATCTCATACCTTTGAAAAGTAAAAGTCTTCAGCTTTCCAATGGGCTAAGAATCACTCCAATCGGAGCTGTATATACAAAGATATCGCATTCCAAACCCGAAGGGCAGAATTCCAAACCCGAAGGGCAGAATGGTAAATTCATGTGAACCCCCTTAGGGATTTGGCGCAACTAATAGTTGCACCAGTTATAGGTGGGTCCCCTCATGGGCAGTCGACTTTCCAAAGCTACTATGCATCACTATTTTACTGTGCATATGCTTGGCACAACTAATAGTTGTGCCAGGCATATGAACAATAACTCTGGGTTTTTACCTCAAATTTTGTGATTAGGGTTTGACTTGTTGACCATCTTAACCTTTGGAGTGTGTTTTGCTAGTTTTATTGCACCCATTTATTATCTATGTGCAACTCCTTAAGTGGTTTAAAGTCTCACCCTATCATCCACCATTGGAGCACCTCTTCACATTTTTCACAACTCCAAAAACCCTAGGAATCCTTAGATGGCCCATTACCTAATTGCTAAACCCAAGTAGGCCCTAAGCACCCTCTTAACCTCTCTTTTTCCTATAAATAGAGAGGCACCCCCCCTTGCAAATGGCTTGAAAAAATTTGCAATTAAGAGATTAAGGAATCCTTTCTCTCTCTCTCTCCTTTAGTGCACAATTCCCATACAAATTCCATAACTTTGAAAATCCCTTTAGACCTTAGCATTTTACCCAAAAGCTCTAGGTTATAGGTGTGTTACCCCTTAGCCTTCCCTCTATACCTCTTAGCTATCAAGCCATAGGATTTAGAACCCCATTTCTCATCATACAAGCCTTTAAAAGCTCACCGAAGCAAGCCAACGCAAGGCTCCACAGTGGTGCAACAAGGGCCCGAGAGCTCCGACTCTCCCCTCTATTCCTCTACCTTCTCGATTATTCCTCTATCCTCCCATTTGTACCGTTATGCCACCGAATTTTTGGTAGAAACGGAGGAGCACAAATAGAATTTTAAGACCCTTTAGGCAAGAGGAAGCCTTTTTCTTTTCTTTTATATTATTTTTATTTTGGCCATTAGTAGAGACCGCATTAAGCGGATTGATTGGGTGCCTAACACCTTCCCAATCTATAATCGAAGCCCCTACCCAAGAGCCTTTGGTGTGGATCGGATTCAGAGTCATATTTGTAGCACTTTGGTGCTTATAAAAATGATCTAGATTTCTCGGGACACCAAAAGCTCCGGGTGGCGACTCTATATTTTTCATCAGTGAGCGCATCGTCGTGACGAAATCGTCAAAAATCCCACGGTTGCACATCATCCCTCGCCTTTGATGGTAATAACTTTCTCTTCGAAGAAGAATTTGAGCTATTGGTGTAGAATGGAGGGCGCCGCCCCGATTTCGTGCATCCATGGGAGCCCTAGCAATAGGTTGAAAGAGGATGTGATGTCCATGACTTTGAACGGAATTGAGAAGGTCATTGGCCCAATGGTCAGCACAAGATCGACTTCTCCTATCACCTCCCTGTAGACACCCCCATTTTGCCCTCTTGGAATATATAAATATGTTTAGTCAACCTTTGACCTTGCCCGTGACTTTTCAAAAAAGACTACCTGCTCTGAAAGTTTCACAATTCTAATGTAGTACCATATACTAAAACAATAGTATATGGCCGAACACAAGCTAAAACAATAGCTCTATGGCTCAGATCCCAATGTAGGGAGATTATATACTAAAACAATAGTATATAGTCGAAATACAGACTGAAACAATAGTCTGGCATTTTCACAACTCTAATGTAGGACCATATACTAAAACAATAGTACATGACCGAACACAAGCTGAAGCAATAGCTCTGTGGCTCAGATCTCAACGTAGGGAGACTATATACTAAAAAAATAGTATATAGTTAAAATGCAGACTGAAATAATAGTCTGGCATTTTAGACCCCTTAACCCTAAATTAGGAATCATACACTAAAACAATAGTACATGGCTGGACACAAGCTAAAACAATAACTCTGTGGCTCAGATCCCAACATAGGGAGACTTTATACTGAAACAATAGTATATAGTTAGAATGCAGACTGAAATAATAGTCTGGCATTTCAAACCTGACCCGGACCCGGACAGCCTCGAATTGCGTGTCTAAAACCATGCTTGTAATTTGATTACACGCCAAACCACAAACGTGCAATCAGTCCCCTCTCATACTAGACTTCCTTTCCCCATACCACCTAGAGACTCGATCACGCGCCCCACGTGACACGCACGATCGGATTGAGCGCCCGACCATCGGTGCGCAATTAGCCTACGCCCGACCTAGTCTCACAATCCTTTACCCCTAAGATTCCTCGATTAAACGCTTCAAATGAAGTGCTTAATCAGATTGCGCACTCCACACCAGACGCGCAATTAGTCCTAACATGATTATAACTAGGGAACTCGGCCAAGCCAATCAACCAGTCGCTCATTGAGTCGGTGACCGACTCAAATCGATTAAGCATCGGGAAACCGTCATACAATTCAGTTAAACGACTAAAACAGGGCGTTTAATTAGAAAAAAACATATAAAAGCCTTTTTTTAATTCTACCCAAGAAAGGAGAGGAAAACACACGAAGGAAGAGGCTGAAAATTTCACAGAGAGAGGACAGAAAATCTGGGAGAATTTCAAGAACGAACACAGAGAAATAGAGCCATGACTTCGAGATTCAAGTTTCAAAATTTTAAGATTCCTCTTAGCAGCCCCGACATTAGGTAAGAATTTAGTCTTTAGTTTCCGACCTTAGTTTTTCTTAGTTCTTAAATTTAGGATTTTTTCCTTAGTTTTAATTATTAATATTAAATTTTCAGTCTTAGACCGTAGCAGCCTTGTTTTTAGACCGTAATTTTAATCCCTGGTTCTAGTTCTCAGTTTCTAGAACCAGTCCTTAATCTGACGGCCTAATTCACCGACTTTAGACTTTAATTTTGTTTTGAAATTTTAATCTCCAGTCCTATCATTAATCACTGGTTCTAGTTCTTAGTTTCTAGAACCAGTCCTTAATCATATGGTCTAATTTTCTGATTTCGGACCCGAATTCAGTCCTTAAATTTTAAATTCTAGTTTTAATTCCTTAATTCAATATTTCTAAAATCCCAATTATGAATTTAATTCTCTATAATTCTAGTTTCATAATTTAATCCACAATTATAATCCAAAATCCAATTCTAAAAAATCTATAAAAAAATACCATCTTATAGTCCAAAATCCAATTTGCTTTAATCTTAGCCACCCGATTTGCCCAAGGGAGCTTACAGAGGGTACTCGAGAACGAGGGCAATCCTCCTTAGCATAGAGGGTCCAAAACCCCCTTTTTTTTAGAATTTTAGTAGAATTAATTCATCACTTTAATTAGAATTAGTAAAGTTAGTTCCATTATTTTCCCATAATTTTACTATAATTAATTTATTGCTTCGATCATAATTCTAGTAAAATTAGTTCCTTTACTTTAATTAGATTTGTAATATTGATAATTCATTACTTTAATTAAATTTTAGTATAATTAATTTATTATTTTAATTATAATTTTAGTAAAGTTAATTCATTGCTTTAATTGGAATTTTAGTAAAATTAGTCCTCTATTTCAAATTGAATTTTAGTTGAACTAGTATATCAGCTTTAACTAGAATTTCAATCAAATTAGTACACTTGCTTTAGTTAAAATTAATATATCCGCTTTGCTTAGGATTTCAATACGATTAGCATGCTTGATTTAATTAGAGTTTTATTAGAATTGATATGTTTGCATTCCTAGTACAATTAGGAGACTAATATCGATTAGACTTCCATTAAGATTAGGAAACTAAATTAATTAGATTTCTAATAAGATCACAAAATTTGAATTAGTTAGATTCCTAGTAGGATTAGGAGACTTAATTAAGTAGACTTTAAATAGGATTAAAATATTAAACTAAGTAGACTCCTAATAGGATTAGAATACTAAGACTAATTCACCATAACAAATTCACACAGTTGGAATCATAGTAGAATTAGGAGATTTAAACCGATTAGAATTACAACAATCATAAGGAAAGAAACGGAAAACTAAACTATCTAAATTATAAAGAAGAGCCATAGTTGCTGACGTTCACAGGCGGGCGATTCAGTAAAGATGTAACCCACACCTGCTCTAAAGCGTGATCACTGACGTGTTGCAGCGTCGATAAATATCTGCAGCTGGCGATCGCAACCAACTAGGAATCTTCCTAGAATCCCTTTTTTTATTTCCAACATTCCAAACACCGCATTGCCAGAGTCCACTTGGTCAGAATTGGGCCACTGATTCAACGGGGACTGAGAGGAACTCAGAAGAAGCGCGCACCAACAGACTGGCGATCGCGATGTGACACTTTCGCTAAACTCTTTCTTCCTTATATAGTTAGTTTTTATTTTATTTTTCTATTTTTCTTTCCATCGCATCATTTCGAATCCCTTTAAATATATGAGTCTTCGTCAAAGACTCGAGATGTCTGGTATATGAAGAGTGAGTTTAGGAGACCTACCATTGTGGAGATATCACGACAACCCTGTTTACGAAGAAGAATCACTTTACGATTCTAGCCTACGGCAACCTGAGATTAACATGGCTGGTGATCAAGAAAATCCCTTCTCTACCCTTCACACCGATAATAACCATAATGGGAGAGATAGTAACACCGGACAAAACCTCATTGCTCAACAAATTGTAGAACTCAATATTTAGAGAATACAAAGAAGAGATGATGACACTGAGGAATTGCTTTGAGGACTAGCTGCCACCTATGAGACCGTTAGGGCACGATAATATTCAGAAGAACAAGAATGACAGGAAAGGCCGCCTCCTACCCCGAGCACAGTGTCAGCCCGCGCCTCACCATTGAGACAACCTACTCACACATTCTTCAATGATGATTCTCCGGACAAGGTTTGCTCACAGGCTGCTCCAAAAGACAGCACCATCAAGATCAAAGATCTCCCTAAGATGCTTGTTTAATACACGGCTAAGAGAGAGCGCCTTGGTCACTCATTCGGATTCGAAAAATTTTGTCGGGATGTCGAATTTAACTTACCAACAGGATTCAAACTGCCAAAATTTACCAAATACAATGACACGGGAAATCCAAACCATCACTTAGCCCTCTTTTGCAACGATTGCCGACCCATACGCGATAATCAAGGACTTCTCATTCATTATTTCTAACGCTCATTAGAAGGAGAAGCTCTAGATTGGTTTGTAGGACTCCCGCTGTATAAGATAGATACATTTGACGATTTAGTCAGACAGTTCCTAGACCAACACAAGCACTTGATCCAAGAGATAGTCAATCTCAGCGATCTAATGGCGGCAAAGTAAGGACCTGATGAAGAATTCACCGACTTCATCGCCAGATGGAGGAAGCTCACTGCCAGGACTGGCACTTCAATGAAAGAGAAAAACTCGGTTGACATTATCATTAATAATACTAGAGAATCGTTAAAGAGCGCACTTATCATTAGTGACTACCCTTACTTTGCTGCACTCCGCTCCCGGGCGTCCCGACTAGCACGACACATTAAAGGCGGAGACCTCGCCCTATCCATAGTCACATCAAAAGTAGGCTCTTCTAGTGAATCAAAGTCAAAAAATAATAAGAAAGCCTCAGGAGTCGAACAATTCAACACCATTGTCAACCAAGGGTAGAACTCTGGAAACGGAAACTTCCAATCGTGAAATTTTGAGCAAAATCAGAGTCAACAATGCTACACAAACCAAAACCAAGGCCCTAATCAACAAAGATATATAAACCAAAACCAAGGCCAGAATCAGAATTAGGGCCAATACCATAATAGAAACTAATACCCTAACAACTACCAGAATCGAAGTACCACACAGAATTAACTGGCCCACACACAGAACTACACCCCACCACAAAACTTCAACCCAGCTAGAGGCCCCTATCAGCCGAGGTGGGAACACTATCCTCCTTTACCTGATACAATTCCCAACATCTTCTATCTCCTAAACACTCAGAATCTCCTCCGATTCCCGCAAGAAAGACCCTGACCATGGCCGACAAATCTAGACTATAGTAAATACTGCGCATTCTATCAATACATGGGACACAACCTAGAAGACTGTTGGGTCCTCGAAGATCTTATCTATGATATGAATGACTGGAACCAAATTGATCGGGGAGTGCTTAGGAATCCTAACCATAGTCAACCCTAATAGAACTTAGGAATTGTTAAGTAGTGAAAAATACCATTTTTTACCTCCTAACCCGACCTTTAATAGACCTTTGAGCTGATTAATAATGTGTTTTAAGTGCATTTTATAGATAAGTAACAAATTATAAGCTTAATACAGATATCCACTTAAAATGGCCCAAGAAGCAATTTACTGCTCGACATGTGACCTTACAGACCAAAGGCCAGCCAATCAAGCAATCCACAAGAGCCCAGAAGTGCATAAGATTGTTTTAAGCTTAACTGGGAAGGCTTGAGGCTAAGTGTAGTTGTAGAGAATGAAGATTGAATCCACCAAGAGGTTGCTGGATGTTGACCAAATGAAGAATAACACAAGTGAGAGTTGTGCCAGCTATGAAAGCATAAGGATGAACATGTCGAGAGGTTGGCCTGAGCTGTCGAGAGGATCTGATGCCCAAAAACTAAGATTTCAAGAAGATCCAGAAGCTGTCAAGAAGTTCTGAAGGTTAATTTCAGCCTATCGAGAGGTTCTGATGGGAATCAATAAAGCTATCGAGAGGATGTCAGTAGCTGTCGAAAGGATGGATGTGCAGTGTGGATCCTATTGACACCTCCATTAAGGTGCAAAAGATGTCGCAAGGTTCTAAAACACTTGTCGACGGGTTTCATAAGCAAACCTATCGATAGGAATGGAGTTAGAAACAGGAAGGTGTCGAGAGGTTCCAAATACTAGTCGCGAGGTTTAGCAGAACCGGTTGAGCAGTCCAATTCAACCTGTCGATAGCTTGCCTGATCTATAACTCATTCTCGCGAGGATTGAGCCAACCTGTCGAGAGCTCAGTGTTAAGTTGTATAACTAGTTGATAGGATTAGAATAACCTGTCGAGAGGATGAATAAAGAAATGAGCAGAACGATGAAATGAGCTTCCAATCCTGTCGACGAGCCATCAATCCTATTGACAAGTTCAAATCAACATCTCGAGATATTTTTAGATCTTATCGAGAGCTATCCAATCCTATCCAAAGCCACAGAGATCCTGTCGAAATGAAGACCAAGCACACTTAGAACTTGAACCTCTCGACACTCATTTTGGCAACTTCTCAGCATGTCCTTCAATAGCTGCCAATTTCAGGAGCTTGTGCACACATCTCAAAGCATGTCAGCGACCCTGAGGGTATTTTTGGTATTCAACTGTATACAATTGGAAACCCTAACGGCCTCACATGCATTTGCTAATTGTGGACCAATGGGAGAAGAGCTTCTAGAAGAGAAATCGGCCACATCAGCAGCCCAGAATAACAAAATTATTCTCTTGAGATCTGATTAGCTGAAACGGATCAGAGACAGAGGAGGAAGGTATAAAAAGAGAAGAACAATCTAGAAACGGGGAGTTCTTTCCGGAGGGATTCCATAGACGAAAATAAGGGAGAAAATCAGAGCTCAGATTCATTCTTCCTTCTTCTTCCATTCTCTCTTTAGCCAATCATGAGTGGCTAAACTCTTTTGAGCAATAAGGGTGAGGTTGATCTGTAACTTGGGGAACTTGAGAGCATTATTATGGGTCAATTATTGCGTAGACTACAAATCTAAGAACACTTCATTATACTTCTTATTTTATTTAATGAATTATTGATTTTATTGCTTAGTTAGATCTATAGATCATCTTGTTTCACTTGATTCTCGATCGGATTTGTGTAGATGGGACCAGCCCACCCACTTAACTGGTAGATCTCTTGAATGTCATTTGATCTTCCTAGATCTGATACTCCTATGGGTGCTTGTGCCTGTGGCTGGCGTTCACAACATTTGTAGTGGTTATCATATTCTGATGGAGGCCTTAGAATGGAGGGACTCTATTGGATGGTCTGTGGCCATTAAAGTGGACAGATCATAGCCTTAAGAGCAATCTAATTCTCTAGCTGAGAACATATTATTCTACCCTACAACTGTGCTTGTAGCCAGATGGGGGATTGTTGCACATTGAACCCTCATAATGCTATCAAATCACCCAAGTAGCAGTGAGACCAGATCCCAAGCTGCTCTTCCCCATTTTTCAAATTTATTTTCACCACATTTTCCTTCATTTGCTAGATCTGAACTCTCTGGTTAATCCCAATTTATTTTTGCAATTAGTTTTATTTTATTTTTGTAGTTTAGCTTAAAGTGACAACTCCTTAAAACCTCTCCTCTTCCTTTTTACTATTTTTGTTTAGAGTAATATAAGGTAGAGTGTTAGATCTGTCTCAGATCTGGAGATTTACTAAATTTTAGCACACATTTCCTTGTGGACATACCCTTACTTACTCTTTAAAACTTGCTATAGCAGCCCTGTTTACTTGCAGGCTTTGTGTAGGCTTACCTTGGTGTGTAGTCCATAGACCTTTAATTTTCTGATTTTAACTCCTTTTTGAAGCACAAGGTAGCCGGACAACAAGTTTTTTGCACCGCTGCCAGAGATCTGTGTGCCTAAAATTGGTAGATCTAAGTTTTTATCATTTTAGATTTTATATTTCTAATTATCTGTTTAGTGTTTGAATAATTGCTTCTGTAGTTTTTTGTGTAGTTTTCTAAATTTTTGTAGATTTGGGAGCTGTGCTTAGAGGAGCAATTTTGCTAGAAGGAGGAGCAAGCTGTGCTACGTTTGCATTTCCTTACTCTTTTACATTTCTAGATCTGTGAATTTTTAGATCTAATAATTGTTTTACTTGTGTTGCAATTCCTGACTGTTTGTTTTAAATTTGAGCTGTACTTTGTGTAATTGTGCATTGGGATTGTGAGTGGTGTATGTTTGGAAGAAGAACCCTCAACCCTCAACTTGTGCCATTCAATCCAGAGGTTGAGAGAATTCTTAGGCCTAAACAAACCCCACCTACATCTTCTACACCTGAATCTGTTGAAATGGGTGAGAAACCAAGGCTATTGAGAGATTACTATGCACCTGGTGTATATAACTCTCCCTTTTGCATTCAATTCCCTGCTGTGGAGGGAAATTATGAAATTAAATCTTTAACTATCCAGATGTTACCTTCCTTCCATGGTTTGAGTAAAGAGGGCCCATACAAGCATGTTGATGAATTTATTGTCTTGTGTACTACCTTCAACATTGTAAGACTGGGGCCAGAAGCAACCAAGCTTAGGCTATTTCCTTTTTCATTAAAGGACAAAGCCAGGGCCTGGTTGTCCTCACTTCCTCCTAACAGTATCAACTCTTGGAATGACCTGCAATGTCAATTCCTAGCTAAATTCTTCCCCATGTCTAGAACCAGTTAGTTGAGGAAAAATATCATCTTATTTTCTCAACTCCCAACTGAAGGGTTCCATGAAGCATGGGAGAGATTCAAAGAGCTGTTAAGGCAATGCCCCCACCATCAAATTCTTGAATGGCAACTTGTATAAAGTTTCTATCAAGGAATTGACTCTAAGAGTAGAAATATGGTGGATGCTTCTTGTGGAGGCACATACCTTCATAAAATAGCTGAGGAAGCTTGGGAATTACTTGATGTTATTAGTAAAAACTCCTTACAACTGGAGTCTCTTACTAGGGGCATTGAGATTCCAGCAGGAGTTTTGAAGGAAAACACAACAAGGGGTAGAATGTATGAGATTGGTGGGTATAATTACTTGGAAAGAAAGGTAGCCAGCTTGACCCAAAGGTTGGAGAAAATGATGGGAATAATGTAGTCTCCAATGGCTACTAATGTGGAAGAGGCATGCCTCATCTGCCAATCTCCCACTCATCCCATTTAGGATTGTCCCTCTGCTGCTTAATTTTCAGAACTAGTGATGGAACATATGCAAGCTACTCAAACCTTTGGACAACATCCTACTGCTGGCTATGATTGGAGAAACCACCCCAACTTGTGGTGGAGACAAGATAATTTTTAAAACCAGCAGTAGCAGCAGCCACAACAATCCATTCCTTATAGGAATGCCCAGCCATACCAGCAGAATTATTTTCTAAAGCCCCAATATCAACAACCTATGGCCTAGCCACTGGTTCAACCTATGCATCAAAGTGCACCAGCCCCAGCACCCTCTAGGTCCCTCACATTTGAAGAGTAAGTTCTGGCTTAACTACAGAATTTGGGTCATTTATCTCAAACTGTCCACTCTCACAGCCAAAACATTAAAAAGATAGAAGACCACCCTGGTCAGCTATCTAATGCCTTGACAAAGAGAGAAGAAGGGAGGCTACCTAGTCATCCCGTGGATAATCCAAAGAGGAACTATGTGGTAGGTGAAGTTTCTTCTTCACATGAAGAAGTAAAATCTTTCACCACCTTGAGGAGCGGGAGGCTGATGGATAACCAAGTTGGTAATGAGCCTGATGAGTCAAGTATAGAAAATAAAGAAGCAACCAATGAAAATATGCAACAGGAGCAGCATATAGAAAATAAGGGGGGTGATGTGCCCTAACAAAAAATTGAAAACAAAAATAAAGAAAAATATGATGAACTTGCTAAGGCTGTAAATGGGAGGACAGTTCTTCATCTGCCATTTTCTAATGCATTGAAAGCAGCTTCTCCTTTTGACAAGGGGAATGCTAAGGTTGAGGAAATGATGGAAAATTTCAAACAAATAAAGATCAACTTGCCTTTACTTGATGCCATCAAGCAAGTTCCAGCCTATGTAAAATTTTTGAAAGAATTATGCACCCACAAAAGATAGTCTAGGATACGCCTATCTAAGAAGGCCTTTTGTACTGAGAAAGTAAACCAAGTGTTGTCTATTGCAACTCCAACCAGGCTTCAAGACCCTGGAGTCCCTATAATCCACTACATCATTGGGGACCACACTATTGAAAAAGCTTTACTAGACCTAGGAGCTAGTGTGAATCTGCTTCCATACTCAGTTTCTGAGAAGCTGGGACTAGGAGAGTTGAATCCCACACATGTGGCCTTGCAACTAGCTGACAGGTCTGAGAGGAAACCAATGGGGATTATAGAGGATGTGTTAGTTAGAGTTAATAAATTCTTTTACCCAGCTGATTTTCTGGTGCTAGATATGGAACAAAGCAAGTGTGCTACCTCCATCCCCGTGATCTTGGACAGGCCATTTTTTGCCACTGCAAATGTATGTATATAATGTAGATCAAGGGAAATGGAGGTAACTTTTGGCAATATGAAAGTCAAGTCGAATGTGTATGATGCAGCCCATCCTCCTCATTTGAATAATGAGCACTATTTTTTAATTGATGTATTGGATGAACTTGTAAAAGAAACTTTACCCAAGCTACTGCATTGTACGAGTTTGGTGATATATTTGAAAATATTGTGGAGCCTGTACTAACCATCCGCTATCATGAACCTCCATGACATGACTGAGTTTCAACAAATGTATACTATGTATAATAACTTATGCCTTTGGTTATTTATTTTTGCTGATTTTTTTTTTGTTTTTGTTTCAGTCCTGTTTGGCAATATACATAAATTTTCCATGTGTGTTAGTACCTCAGGTTGGAAAATAAGTTAAAGTTGTGAAGTGAACAGAGTTGGAGTGTCAAATCTATTGGGGAATGAACTAAGAACTTACTATAAGCCTGTTTAAACTAAAATACAACCTGTCAATAGGTTCTATGAACATATCGACAGGTTCTGAGAGTTCCCAATTTATATTTCAACAAGATCTAGAAGTTGTCGAGAGGTGTGAATTAATTCACGACAGGTTCTGAAGCTGTAAAGTTGATTGTCGAGAGGATCTGCGAAGGTTTCGATAGGTTCTGATGACTTTAGTTGAACTCTCGACAAGTTCAGAATACCTATCGAGAGGTTTATGTGTTGGATTTAAAGTACCTGTCAAGAGGTTCTATGACCCTCTCAAAATGATCCCCTTTTCAACCATGGACCTATCGACAGGATGGAATGAACCTCTCGAAAAGATTGCTTCTGTCTTCTTGAATTAGTCAACAGGATTGTGTGGGCCTCTCGCGAGGATCTGTCACTTTGCACTTTTCGACAGGATGCATCAACTTGTCGATGACTTGCCCCAATCCCGTCGAATCTCATTCCCCATTGTTTTTAACCTAACGACAACTCCACTCTTGCCATTCGACAGCTTCTTTCTGAGCTCTAAGTCTTCTCTGGCAGTTTTTCCATTTCTCTTTTTCTCTCTCTACCCCACTGGTTGCTACTCTAAACACTTTGCCACTACTCTAATTGCTTTAATTTATTCGGGGCTACATTTTGCACCTAGTATGAGTTGATTTGGTGTCGTGCACAGCGTGATCTGAGAAACCCTAGTTTCCTATTTGTAAGTTCTTCATCTCTACTTTGTGATTTCTAAGTTTGACTCTTAAATTTCCAATTGGTGTGGGTAATTTGAGCAACTCAAAGAAGTTGGTGTGGTTACTGAATTTGAATTTGTGAAAATTGAATTCTTAATGGCGGGTCAAGAGGATACGCTGGCTAATCTCTTCAAGGTACCTTTTAACTCCACCACTACAGCCACTAGGAAGTCTAGTAGGCACACACACAACCCACAGAATCCCCACCTGCAAAGAGAAAGCTGGTTATGGACCAAGCTGAGAAAACTGTGAAGTCCAAGAAGGCTAAGAAATCAAAGAGGTCCCAAACCAGCGAAGAACTTGTTGAGGAGGTCCCGGAGGTAGAAATTCCTATGCCAGAAATTCATGAATCTGAGGATAACCCTGTGGCTGAGCCTGAAGTCCCTGTTAACAGAACCACTCACAATGAATTTGTGGACACCTTAGGCTTGATCCCTGAGACAATTGTTGACACCCCCTACTTTTCTAAGGAAGAGGATTGCAAGGCCACAATGGACTATTTGGTGAAGGCTGGTCTGACACCACTAATGACCCCTCTACAAGAAAAATCATATCCTAGGCTGGTCAAGTTATGGTATCAGAACCTCAGGAAGAAGACCATGCCAGGTTCTACTAATCCTTGTTTGGAGATTGTGATTGATCAACAAGAGGTTGTGGTCAACTATAGTGATATAGGGTTAGTTCTTGGAGTCCCTTCTGTTTTTGATCCATCCTATGGATTGCCTGAGCCTGAGACTAGGCCTTTCAAAGCAATGGCCAGGCACCTCACTCAAGGCATTGTGGGGTCTGGAGAGTCAATAATGAGGAGAGATCTCCAGCCCAACATGCTATTCTTTGATTCAATTTTGAGAAAAAATATTTATGTTAGTGGACATCAGCAGGAGAGGAGAACACCAATAGTGGATGCCTTATACTTTTTCTCTAAGGGCCAGTTTTTAAATGCTGCCTGACTAGTGCTTGAAGCAATGGTGGATGTGAACGACAAGTGTAGGAAGGCCCAAGCCCTACCAGGGCTCCCCTAGAGCAGGTTAATCACTGCCTTTCTCAAGAGAGGCAACTTTGTTTTTAAAAGGGATGAAAAAGAGGAGAATAACCCTTCTCCTCCATCAATTCCCTTTAACTTTGATCCCACTTTTCTCATCTCACCTCCACATACCCAAGACCAGATCATTAGTGAGGGTTATTCATCTCTAATAAAGTCCATCGTGGACAATATTGGGCATGAGTACACCCCACTGCCAGATTCTCCACATCTCACCTCTCCATAACTTACCCATACCCACACTCTCCCATTCCAACCAATTCCACCAATCCAACCCACAACCCCTGTTCCCCTGACCCTTTACCACATATCTTAAACCTTTTACTTTCCCTCCAATCTCAGGTGATGGCCAACAACCAAACCCAATCATCAATTGAGGCCACCCTCCGAGCCATGTACTCCACACTCCAAACCAAGCCCCCATTCCTTCCACTGGGCTCACCATCAATTCCACTTTATAAATTTTAACCCAACCATCCAAACAGCCAGATTTCCCTTCACCCATCCACATCACCACTTCCCCCCCCCCCCCCTTAATCTTGGTTGACTCTTCCCCTGAAATTCCTCTCCCTACCTTTACCAATAAATCCACCCAAACTGACCTTCCACCTGAGGTTGAATTTCCCCAGCCCATTCTCCCTACTTCTACCCCACCCATGCCATCATCCATTCCCCCTCTACAGCTGGATGACCTACTTCCCTTGCTAATCAGCCCATCTTACCTGCTTCCTCCAATCTCATGCCTCCTTACTATACACTCCTCCAAGCCAATGCCTATATCAAGAGAGATGTTCTTAGAGGCATGGCAAACCTGAAAACCATTGTAAGGTAGCCTCTGCTTGACCACATCAAATTTCTACAAGTGACGTACAAGCTAGAGAAGAAAGAGATAAAGAAGGGTTGGCAGGAAATTATGGTGTAGTACAACCAGGAGAAGAATAGAGCTGAGGCCCAGGAGGATGTGATAAAGGCCCTGTAGGCAAAGCTGATTGTAGCAGAAGACAAAGCTTATGATTATGGGGTGACTATTGCATTTTTACAAAAGAATTTAACTAAAAAGACTGACAGGGAGTTAGCTGAGGTTGTTTCCAAAGAATTAAACCCTTATGCACCTCCCATGGAAACATCCCCTCAACTAGAAGAGCTTCGCAAAGTCAAGCCTGACATCAAATTCAAGGAACCTTCCAAGCCTCACCCAACCCCTACAAAGAAAACCACCCCCAGGACTAGAAAAACTCCATCCACAAGGTCCCAGTCCACTGTTGCTGCTTGGAAGCAAACAAAGGGAAAAGGACTCCAAGATCCACCTGAGGCAGCAACGGAGTCAGATGATTAGAGTTCTTAGCTACCATATTTTCACATAATTTCTTCGTAGGTCACTTTCCTCTACATTCTACAAATGTTTGTCTTCTTAATAGAATTTATTTTTAGTCTATTTTACTGGGATTTTCTTGCTTTCTTTATGTTTTATTGTCTGCTTTCTTGTCCTCATTTGTGTGTTTTGTTTACTACAAGTTCTTATTTTGTTTGTGTATTGATGTTCTTTGTTTAGCTGCAGTTTATTTGTTTATTTTTCTTTCTTTGCTTCTTTGTATATGTTTTTATCTCGTTGCACATCCCTTTATCTTTTAATTAGTGAGGACACTGCTCCTCATAGGTTTGGGAGTGTGGCAAGGTTTGCCAATGGATAGTTAATGGTAGTGCTGCAAGGTTTTAACAGAAATTGAGAAAATAAAATAATTTCACACCTGATATTTTATATATGAAGGAAATTAAAAACTTTTAAAATTGAAACATGCTATAGCTCTAACACTTTCATGAAGCAAATATCAAGAATTTATTATAAAATGAGTGCCTAGTGAACTTGAGAAGAGAGAAATTTGTGAGGATTTACCCTAGAAGTTTAATGAAAGACCATACCCAGTGAGATTTGGGCCTGAAAAATTCTTCTTTGAAGAGTGTTTGGCAATTTCTTCTGCTCTAAGGACTGATTGAATCTACCTTTGCTCACTAGAAGTTAGGCAAATCCAAGTTGAAACAACTGACAGCACTCATGACATGAGGACATGAAGTAAGGCCATACCTTGGACAGTTTGAGCTTAAATTTCCCACCTTTAAACTGCCCTTGATACACACCATTTAAGCCTTAAAAATCCCAGTTTTTCTTTGATGAAAACTAGAAAATTAAATCCAAAACCTCTTGACCTGTTTTAGTTCACCCTCAACCTGAGAAATCAAGAAATGGAAAGAGAAGTGAGGTTAAAAGAGCAAGGTTTGACAGTTGGTTAAAAAAGAAAAAAACACATCAAAAGGTAGTTGTGTATCAGAAGTACAGTTGTGGCATTCCAGCCCATATATAAAAATAAAAAAAATAATAAAAAAAAAAGAGAAAGGAAAAGAAAAACAGAAAGGCAAAATAAAAGAATTAGAAAGAGAAGTTGCTTCATTTGAAAACTTATAAGAGGATAAGAAGCTGATGTAGTTGATCACTTTAAGTCTGGAAATTCAAAGGAAATGAAGCTTGTGCTGAAATGAAGAAGGTGTGTGCACCACCTTCCTTACTTTACTGATTTCTCAATCTTGATCCCTATTCCACCCTTTTTGTCTTTGTAAACTTCACCCATAAGCCACATTACAACTCAATAAAAAGTCCTTACTGATCTAAAATTGATTGACCTGTCATGTGGAGATGAGAATCTGTTTAATCTATGGTGAAAAGAGTTAGAAAATTTCAGAAATTGGAGCAATGCTTATGCTCATGCTTGCAGTCCTATTTGAGGGCTGTAACTGCTCTTGAGCTATGTGAATTGATACATCCTTCTATTTTTATTGAGAGTAACAGCCCTGGTGAGCTTTGGGGTCTGAAATTAGGATTGATGGGGGCATTATCAAAACAAGATTCTCAATTTGAGGGTAAGTTTTACATTAATTTTCATACAAAATGTCTTGACATGAGTTGATTGATTGTGCAGGAATTACAGTAGAATTTTAGTTTTAAACTGTCATGTTTTTACTAAGAATCCTCTAAAACTGAATCGACAAGGTGTGGAATGAATTTTATACTGCTTGAACTTTGTTTTAAACATGATGCACTAATATTAACTGAATCATTGGAGAAGTTTGTGGGTAACTTCACTGTAAACCCTCAGGAGACTTCACTCCTCCGCTAGGGATCACCTAGGGGTTTAAAAGGCTTGATGCATATGCAATGCATATGTGTTCCCTACAAAAGTGGCAATTTTTATTTTCAATAATTATTTTTACTTCCTCCTTTGCTCAGGGACTAGCAAAGCTTAGGTTTGGGGGTGTGGTAATTAGTGAAAAATACTATTTTTCAGCTCCTAACCTGACCTTCGATAGACCTTTGAGCTGCCTAATAATGTGTTTTAAGTGCATTTTATAGATAAGCAACAAATTGCAACCTTAATGCAGATATCCACTTAAAATGGCCCAAGAAGCAATTTACTGCTCGACATGTGACCTTACAGACCAAAGGCCAGCCAATCAAGCAATCCACAAGAGCCTAGAAGTGCATAAGATTGTTTTAAGCTTAACTGGGAAGACTTGAGGCTAAGTGTAGTTGCAGAGAATGAAGATTGAATCCACCAAGAGGTTGCTGGATATTGAACAAATGAAGAACAATACAAGTGAGAGGTGTGCCAGCTATGGAAGCATATGGATGAACATGTCGAGAGGTTGACCTGAGTTGCTGAGAGGATCAGATGCCCAAAAACTAAGATTTCGAGAAGATCCAAAAGCTGTCGAGAAGTTTTGAAGGTTAATTTCAGCCTGTCGAGAGGTTCTGATGGGAATCTATAAAGCTATCGAGAGGATGTCAGTAGTTGTCGAAAGGATGGACGTGCAGTGTGGATCCTATCGACACCTTGCACTAAGGTGCAGAAGATGTCATGAAGTTCTAAAACACTTGTCGACGGATTCCATAAGCCAACCTATCAAGAGGAATGGAGTTTGAAACAGGAAGGTGTCGAGAGGTTCCAGATACTAGTCGCGAGGTTCAGCAGAACCTGTTGAGCAGTCCAATTCAACCTGTCGACAGCTTGCCTGAAACTATAACTCATTCTCGCAAGGATTGAGCCATCCTATCGAGAGCTCAGTGTTAAGTTGTATAACCTGTCGAGAGGATGAATGAAGAAATGGGTAGAACGATGAAATGAGCTTCCAATCCTATTGATGAGCCAACAATCCTATCGACAAGTTCAAATCAACATCTCGAGATGTTTCCAAATCCTATCGAGAGGTATCCAATCCTATCGAAAGCCACAGAGATCCTGTCGAAATAAAGACCAAGCACACTCAGAACTTGTCGAGAGGTTCCCTGAACCTCTCGACACTCGTTTTGGCAACTTCTCAGCATGTCCTTCAATAACTGCCAATTTCAAGAGATTATGCACACATCCCAAAGCATGTCAGCGACCCCTGGGGGTATTTTTGGTATTCAACTATGCACGATTGGAAACCCTAACGGCCTCACGTGCATTTGCTAATTGTGGACCAATGGGAGAAGAGCTTTTAGAAGAGAAATCGGCCACGTCAGCAGCCCAGAATAACAAAATTATTCTCTTAGGGTCTAACTGGCAGAAATGGATCGGAGACAGAGGAGGAAGGTATAAAAAGAGAACAATCCAGAAATGGGGAGTTCTTTTCGGAGGGATTCCATAGATGAAAATAAGGGAGAAAACCAGAGCTCAGATTCATTCTTCATTCTTCTTCCATTCTCTCTTTAGCCAATCATGAGTTGCTAAACTCTTTTAAGCAGTAAGGGTGAGGTTGATCTGTAACTTGGGGAACTTGAGAGCATTATTGTGGGTCAATTATTGCACAGACTACAAATCTGAGAGCACTTCATTGTACTTCTTATTTTATTCAATGAATTATTCATTTTATTGCTTAGTTAGATCTATAGATCATCTTATTTCACTTAATTCTTGATCGGATTTGTGTAGATGGGACCAGCTCACCCACTTAACTGGTAGATCTCTTGAATGCCATTTGATCTTCCTAGATCTAATACTCCTGTGGGTGCTTTTTCCTATGGCCTGAAATTCACAGCAATTGTAGCGGTTATCAAGTTCTGAAGGAGGCCTTAAAATGGAGGGACTCTATTGGATAGTCTGTGGCTATTAAAGTGGACAGATCATAGCCTTAAGCGTAATCTAATTCTCTTGCTGAGATTAGATTATTCTACCCTGTAGGTGTGCTTATAGCCAGATGGGGGATTGCTACACATTGAACCCTCATAATGCTGTCAAATCACCCAAGTAGCAGTGAGACTAGATCCCAAGCTACTCTTCTCCATTTTTCTATTTTATTTTCACCACATTTCTCTTCATTTGTTAGATCTGAACTCTCTGTATAATTCCAATTTATTTCTGCAATTAGTTATATTTTGTTTTTGTAGTTTAGCTTAAAGTGACAACCCCTTAAAACATCTCCTCTTCCTTTTTACTATTTTTATTTAGAGTAGTATAAGGTAGAATGCCAGATCTTTCTCAGATCTGGAGATTTACTGAATTTTAGCACACATTTTCCTGTGGACATACCCTTACTCTTTAAAACTTGTTACAACAGCCCTATTTACTTACAGGCTTTGTGTAGGCTTACCTTGGTGTGCAGTCCATAGACCTTTAATTTTCTGATTTAACCCCTTTTTGATGCACAAGGTAGTCGGACAACAGGAATCATTAATAACCCTATGCCCAACCACTACCAAGGAACACCAGCCCAAGTCACCACCGTGGATCTTCCCAGTCAATACTCCTTCCAGCCCTCCACCTTAATTACCCGCATCCAACCTTTCAACACTTTTGCTACCCCTGTGAGAGCTCCTTCACCCCCGCATCCCTCGACCTTGATTACCCGAATCGCCCTGCCAAGCCCACCTCCTTATCCAAAATTTACTCATATACGAGTCCACACATTCAGGGCCCGGAGACCATTCCTTCATAGTCGTCCACTAAAACCTTCAACCCCTTCTGTAGACACCAAAATTTGGCCCAAGGCGAGATCAAAATGTATTTCGAGAGAGGCACATTTTTGAGCTTTTAATGGCATGTATGAAACCCTTAGGAATCACCCTAGATCCCTTAAGAACCTATCCCGAACCTTTAGAAACCAATCCTGACTCTTAAACCTAACCTTCCTGGGAAATGGATGCAGAGTGGTACACCAGGACTAGCTAAGTTCATTTAGTGATATCAAATCATATACCATTGGAAATAGGACTTCTCCAGCTTTCCAACGAGCCAAGAATCACCCCAATCGGAGTTATATATAAAAAGATACGGCAGTCTGAACCTGAAGGGCACAAGCGTAATTTCGATTGGCCCCCCCTTAGGGATTTGGCGCAACTAATAGTTGCGCCAGTTATATTTTTGTCTGGTGCAACTATTAGTTGTGCCAGGCCATTTTCCTAGGATTTATGTCTGGCACAACTAATAGTTACGCCAGCATTGAAGTGGACCCCACCCTGGCGAAGCTAACTTTCAGGCTACTGTACAGCACTGTTTTACTATACATTTGCCTGGCGCAACTAATAGTTGCACCAGGCATATGAACAGTAACCCCTGATTTTGCCCCGAATTTCATGTCTAGGGTTTGACTTATTGACCACCTAGGTCTTTGGGGTGTGTTTTGATAGATCTGTTATACCCTTTTGCACCCTATTTGCAACCCATTAGGTGACTTAGGGCCCCTCCCTATCATCCACCATTGGATGACCTATTCACAGCTTTCAAGGCTCCAAAAACCCTAGGAATCCTTAGATGTAAGATTACCTAATTACTAACCCTAATTAACATCTAAATGGTCTCCTAATCCACTCATTCCCTATAAATAGAGCCCCCCTCCCTTGGTTTTATGGGTTGAGAAATTTGCCTAAGAGAGAAAGAGCTCAAAGTGAGAAGTTCTTCCTCCCTTTTGTGCACCATTTTCACATAAATTCCAGAATCTATCAACCTCATTTCAAGCTTACTCTTACATCCAAAACCCTTAGCCTAGGTGTGTGTTACCCCCTAGACCCCTCACTCTACCTTTTGGTTTTAAGCCTTAGGAGTTAGAATCCCATTCCATACCATACAAGGCCTTCAAAATCTCGTCAAAGCAAGACACGCAAGGCTCTCCTACGGTGCTATAAGGGCCCGAGGGCTCCGGCTCTCCCCTTCCTTCTCCTATCTCTTTTTACCATTTCCCATCCTCGCATTTCTACCGTTACGCTGCCGAATTTTCGGTAGGAACGGAGGGGCACAAATAGGATTTAAGGCCCATTTGGGCAAGAGGAAACCATTTTCTTTTCTTTTACTTTATTTTTGTTTTGGCCATTAGTAGAGACCACAATAAGCAGGTTGATCGGGTGCCTAACACCTTCCTGATCGATAACCGAAGCCCCTACCAAAGAGCCTTTGGTGTGAATCGGATTCAGAGTCATATCTATAGCACTTCGGTGCATATAAAAATGATATAGGTATCCCAGGACACCAAAAGCTCCGGGTGGCAACTCTATATTTTTTACAAGCAAGCACATCGCCGCTACGGGATCATAACAAATCCCACGGTTACACAAATGGCGACTCTGCTGGGGATAGCTTTTAGAGCTTCTCCTTGAAATTTCGCCATTTCTTTTTATTTTACTAACCTTTTTTGCTATTTTTTTATTATTTTTGTTATTTTCTCATCCCTACTTTTCCGTCATTTACATGCCTTAGCCGATCGGTGGGCTTACTTGCGCATTGTCTTTTAATTTCCTTTACTTTTTTGTCATTTTAGGTGCCTTAGCCGATTGGCGGGCCTACTTGAGCATTATCTTTTAATTCCTTTAATTTTTCGCCATTTAAAGTACCTTAGCCGATCGACGGGCCTACTTGGGCAAATATATTCCGTCAGTGGACATCGGCCCGTAGTGGCGGCACAGTGTCATCACCCCCGGTCTTTAAACTAAAGAAAACTTTCATAAAAAAAAGAGTTTTGAAAAAATTAAAATTGAACCAAGAATAGGGAGCTTAATTAACTTATTTTTACGTGGTAGATTTTAAAAGGGTTGGGTTTAGGCACACATACAACCACCCGGGTCTTAGTATGGCGGCAGCCCCTAGTGGTGATGATCCAGAAAAGCCCCAGCCCACCTAGTATCTGAGAAGGCACTTACGCCGAAGGTATATTGGGTGGGTTCCCATTCCAAAGCTTAAAATCCTTGGGGAGCGCGCTAGCGAGTTATACCGGACTCAAACCCTTTAGGTGCGATGAGGAGAGAACCGATCACAAAAACTGCTCAGTTCTCGGAAGCCTAGCTTCCACAAAACCCAAAAGAAGACCCATTTTCAGGCTGCTGTTCCTTGATGTCATAAACTCTAGAGTATCATTTTTGTTTTGCGCAAGTATTAGTTGCACCAGTGCAAAAATCGAGAAATTATAACTGGCGCAACTAATAATTGCGCCACCTTTAATTTCTCCACTTTTATCTTGGCGCAACTAATAGTTGCGCCAGTGCAAAAAAGAGGCCCTGCTACCTTGGCGCATGTATTAGTTGCACTAAGTCTACCTGGACAATAGCAGCTCGAAATCTGAGGCTTTCTCACCTCCCGAGTCCCCCGATTATTGTGCTTAGTACCTTTGTTTGGGCCTCGCCATCTCTGACACCCAATACGCCCCTGTCGGTCAAAAGAAGGCAACTTCTTTTTGACTCATTCCGGGGGTTCGGATTGGTTGCCTCGATTTTCATGCCTTCAATAGATCGAAGGTCCTCCTTCGATTCTTCCGAAGTGCATCAGAATTGTCGTCATGGGTCTTGAATTAGGGTACAAGAGCCACCTGAGAAGGGAATTCCAAGGCCTCGGAACCTTTATTTTACAAAATTTTCTCCAAAAATCAAAAAAATAAAAATCAAATCAAAAACCTAAAAATAGAATCTTTGTGGTGCCAGCACAACGGCATCATCTTGCCCTCTGTCGTCCCATAGGGGAAGAAGGAGGATGATTTTTTGGCCTTATCCAAGGCACCCTTACCCAACCTGTTCCCGTAGAATGTCGTGGGTAGTGGACCCAGCTTACGCCGATCCTGATTCATCCCCACCACACTCTCCAACTCACTCCCATTCGGGAGACATTTCCACATCCCATCCCCCTCATCCAATCACCTTTACCATTACTGGCCCATTTAGTGCCCCCATTTTTCCAACCGCTACCTCCCAAAACATCCAAAATCCAACCCCCAACCACCCATCTTTTGCCCAAACCATGCCCATGCCAAATCCAACACCTTTCCCATCCACATTCATGACAAACACAAACCCATTCTCCCAATCCACATCCATGCCCCATTTCCCATCTTCTCCCTATAGGCCCGATCCGCCCACATTCACATACACCACTTCCACCTTATCCAACCCCCCACAAATCCCCCCATCTATCCGGGTCATGCCCATTTTTACCGGGGTCATGCCCGATTTTTCTCACCCCTCCACACCATACCCCCCATCATCCCAAGACATGCCCAATACACCCCATATTCCATCACTTACCCGGGTCATGCCCGATTTTATAGGGGCCATGCCCAATTTATCCTTCACATCCATCCCATCTATACCCCATCACCCCTTAAATCTACCATCCATTACCATGATGGAGGAGATGTTTCAAGCCTACTCCATGTGGAAGGCTTCCCAAAATGCCTCCTCTCCTCCACACCCCATGTCCATAAACCCATCTCACACCCTAGCTAACTGCATGCCTCACTCCCCCATGACCCCCATCAACCCCCCATAATTCATACCATCCAAACCCCCATCTCCCATATGCCCCAAGACCCAATAGCCCAAACTCCCGTCTCCCACATGCCTAAAGGCCCACTGGCCCAAAACCCCGCCATTCACCACGGCCCGTTGGCCCAAAACCCGCCACCCATGATCTCCAAGACCCAATGGCCCAACACCCCATCACCCATACTCAAGGGCCCATGGCCCAAAATCATCAAGGGTCCATTGCCCAAACCCATACCTAAGGGCCCATGGCCCAAACCCATTTGGCCCAAGCCCACACCCTCCAAGGGCCCATAGTCCATACCCACCAATGGCCCATGACCCATACCCCCTCAAAGCCCACTGGGCCAAACCTACCAAGGGCCCATGGGCCAGACCCATCAAGGCCTACCCAAGGCCCATGGGCCAGACCCACCTAGGGCCCATGGACCAAAACCACCAAGGCCCACTGGCCCGGACCCACCCAGGGCCCATGGCCCAAACTCACCAGCGGCCCATGGCCTAAACTTATCATGATCAAGGTTTCATGGCCCAAGCCCAAATCCCACCCTCATACCCCCCCAATACCCCCAACATTTCCCCCAACCTTCACACCTGGGCCAAACCCATGCCATACCCCAAACCCAATTTTCCCATGGCCTCGTACCCCAAGACTATCTCCAAACCACTCCCCATGCCCAATGGCCCCATCAGGCCCCACCCCAAAACCAAACTTACACTCATCCCATCGTCCAACAAACTTTCTCTCACCCCCAATGGGCTCACCCAACCCCCGCTCATGCCATTCCCATCCAACCAATGCAATAACAACAAGAGAATCCCGCCCTCGCTGCACACTATGCCGACCAACAATATGAAGAGGACGAGATTAGGAATAGTGGAGCCTATGCTGGGGCATTGACCAGCCTTAACCCTCCTCCCATAATTGCCCACCCCTTGGTGGCCCAGAGTGAAGTCCAGTCAACAGCCGAGAAAGCAGCCCTTGTATTGAAAGAGTCAGAGCAGCTGAAAGAACAGTTGGATAAAATTCATAAGCAGTTAATGAAAATGGGTGGTACTGAAATCCACACCATGGACTTCACAGATTTGTGTTTATTCACTGAGGTCCCCTTGCCCCCCAAATTTAAAATACCGGCCTTTGACAAATATAACGACACCGGCAATCCTATTGCAAACCTAAAGTCCTACTGTGGGGACATGTGCCAATACGGAGGGGACGAAAGACTACTAATAAAAGTCTTTCAGAAGAGCCTGACCGGTCCGGCTTTGAGATGGTTCACATCTTTGGAAGCATCCATGATGAAAACATGGAAGGACTTGACGCACCTCTTTTAAGAACAATATGTCTATAATGTAGACATTAAGCCGCGTAAGTCGGACTTTGCCCACTTGAGGCAGAACTCGAATGAGACCTTCAGCGACTACCTGGGACGCTGGAGAGCACTAGCAGCTCAAGTCAGAAACAGAATATCTGATGATGAGCAGATAGAGATGATCTTAAAAATACTCTGCCAGTGATATCAAACTTTTTGGTGTACCAGTAGCAGTCCAGCTTTGCTGATCTGGTAAAGAAAGCTAATCGATGTGAGGATTCCATCAGGGAAGGTCGTCTGAATAAGAACATGCCAAGTGGAGCCAATGGGGTTATGAGATTTTCAGAACAAAGAACTGAGAAGAGGGCAGGTGCTAATGTTCAAAACATTGCCAATACCAGGCCCAGTAATAACATAACCCCATTCCAATTTCAAGCCGCGCCCCCAGCGATGGCTAGAACTGAGCAAATACAGAGGATAGGGAATGGGCAAGGAATACAGATGATTTCAGAGCAGAGGAGAACCCGCTATGATCGAGTTTTCACGCCCTTGGGACAATCTTTGAGTGTACTTTTACCTTTATTAATAAAAAAGGGATTAGTCACTATCCGTCAACTGCAACCTCCTCCTCACCTGATCCCAAGGAACTATGACGCAAATACCCACTGCAATTTTTATTAAGATCCGAATCACTCGACTAATCACTACTTCCCATTGAAGCACGCAATCCAAGATTTGATTGATGTCGAGAAAATAATTCCACCAGCACCTTCTCAAGCAAGCCAGCATGCAAACATCCATCAAGTGCCATTACCCACACATCCTACCAGAGGAGCAGGTCCCAGACTAACCATCGGGATGATAAAAAGTGAGGAGGAATTTGAATTTGATCCATCCGATTACATCAATAATTGGGAGAGTTATGCGGCACCATTGCCAAGGAATGATGAAGAAAGGAATGTTGGGGTGAATGAACCCCTGAATTTATCTGATTATTTTCCCAGCCTCGCACCACAAGTTGAGCCCTTGGATCTCAGGGCATAGTTTCCATCACCCACACCCGTCAATTATGTGCACATAAATGCATATCAACCATACACCACCACCCCCCATCAATTACCCAATAAACCAACAGACCCCCAATCCACCACCACCAATAAATTTCCAATGGCCTGCGCCCACCCCATTATCCTCAGTTAAATCACCTGCAAGCTCTACCACTCCCATCAATTACCTCATGGCCCATCAAACCCCCATTCCACCACCCACTAGCTACCAATGGCCTACACCCATCTCGTTATCCCCATTTCAACCACCCACAAATTCTACCACTCCCATCAATTACCCCATGGCCCATCAAACCCCCATTTTGCCACCCACTAACTACCAATGGCCTACTCCCACACAACCACCCTCAAGCTTCACCACCCCCATTTGGCCCAATCTAGCCACCCAATCCGCTACCCCCGAAATAAACCAAGTGTTGCCCACACCTCCTGAACCATCTATACATGCACCTCAAGTACTGGTAGCCATACCTTTCCAACTCTCAGGACCAACCTATAATCCTCACCAGGTCCCACTGAGTTATGAACAAATAGATGTCAACACTGACAGTCACAGAGAAGGGGCAGTGGACTTTGTCACGCAGTCTAGAAAGATATCAAAGCAGTCAGAAGCACCAGCAGCATCATAAGCCCAACCAGAGGGGAAGAAAGATAGCACTATGAACCCCTTCAAAAAAATGAGTCGGAAACATATACTAGAGACTCAACTAAGGAGAATGTCTGCCCATATCACTGTGTTGAATCTATTAATGATGTCCCCATTTCATTTCCAAGCATTAATGGGGGCGTTGAATGCACATGTGTCGCTCCAAGTTAGCCCAGATGAAGTCGGGCAAATAATTGGTCAAGTGATGGCTCCTAATGCCATTTCATTTTCTGACGCTGACTTATCGGAGGAAGGAGGCAGCCACTCGAAGTCTTTGAATATAATAGTCGAGTCTGGAATCATGGTAATCCCCTTGGTTCTAATTGATAATGGGTTCGCATTGAATATATGCCCATTAAGAACCGCCAACAAGATCGAGGTCGATCCATGCCTGTTGAGGCCCACAAGAATCAGCGCTAGAGGTTTTGACAATACCAGGAGAGAAATAATGGGAGAAGTTGATCTTGAGCTATTAATCAGGCCAATAGCCTTTTCCATTTTGTTTCAAGTAGTGGACATCAAATCCTCCTTTAATCTATTGTTGGGGTGCCCGTGGCTACACGAAGTCGGAGCCATACCTTCCACATTGCACCAAAAAATAAAGTTTGCATCTGGGCATAAGATTATCACCATTATTGGTGAAGAGCACAGTGAGAAAGAGAAGGCCACCAATAGCGTCAAAAAACCCAATTGCTAGATGTGCCGCACACCGCTGAGGATGTCGACCTCCACAGTTTTGAATATGAGGTGTCGGCAATACTCTCAGAGCCCATTGAGGGCATCATTCCTAAAGCGGGAGGTGGAATGGTGACAGCAGTGGCCATGCTCCAGAAATGGGGCTATTAAAAAGGTAGAGGACTAGGGCCCAGATTGCAGGACAGAAGAGAGCCAATCATTGCCAAGGGACAGAAAGTTTATTTCGTGTTAGGTTACAAGCCCACGGAGGAAGAGGTTTAAGAGGCTAAAGAGAAAGCCAGGGTCGCCGTAGCTGTGAGAGCCTGAGGAATCAACATTAAAGAGAAACCTCGCCCTAGGCCGCACATAAGGGATTCCTTTGTCAGCGCTGGGGTCGTAAAGATCGATCTAAATGGGGTAACCCATTTGACCCCACACAAACCCATAGCCCCTGTCCATCCCACCAATCCCCACATTACCCTTCCTAGCTTGGAGATAGATTTGGCCGCGTTGTCCCTTTTCAAAGAACGACGACCAGTACCCGAACAAACTCCCCCTATGGTAAATCACCCCAAAATGGTATTAACATTTGAGGACATGATCTCAGACGAAATGGGGGTCAACATGATGGAGGCTGACTCCAAAGAGCCATATCAGTCAGCACCCTCCATCCAAACAAGTAAAGGAGTGGCCTCTCAGGTACACAACTGGGCATCTTTGCCCCAAACCCTGGAAGCAGGGAGTGGCCTAACATTTGGCACCCATTTCCAAAAAAAAAAAAACTATAAAAAATGAGGTAAGCCCTTGGCAGGCAATACCTTGTATATACAAAGACTCTTGCTACCAAGGGTCCGTCTCCGAAAATCTCAAAAATATTGGAAAAATACAAAATCTCAAAAACATTGAAAAAAAAACAAAATCTCAAAAATATTGAAAAAATACAAAGTCTAAAAATATTGTCATTTAAAATTTTAGATAAAATCCCACAAAAAGATGCCTTACTCGAGATACCCGTCCCACATAAAATCGACCCCTTTCCTGTAGAAATACAAGAAGAGGTAGGAGTTATGAGTTTAGACAAGGATGTTTCTTTGGAGGAGCTCCCCAATGAATTCCTTGACCGGTTTGCCGAATTTGAGCATGGCCCTACTCCCATTGTCGAAGTAACAAAAGATATCAATCTTGGGACTGAGGAGATTCCCTGCATTACCAAAATCAGGAACGTCACTATCTCCCGAGGAAAGAAAAAGCATGATCAATTTCCTTCGATCATACTAAGACATTTTTGCCTGGTCGTATGAGGACATGCCTGGTCTGGACACGGATTTGGTCGAGCATGAGTTGCCTCTCTACCCTAATGTGAAGTCGGTTAAGCAGAAGCTGAGACGTCTCCGACCCAAGTGGATGTTGAAAGTCAAAGACGAGGTCATCAAGCAGTATGGCACGGGGTTTCTCATGATATCCAAATACCCACAATGGCTAGCCAATATCGTGTCTGTGCCGAAGAAGGATGGAAAGGTACGCACATGTATCGACTTTCGTAATCTGAACAAGGTAAGCCCGAAAGATGATTTTCCATTGCCGCACATCGACATCTTGGTCAAAAATACCACTAAGCATGGGATGCTTTCTTTTATGGACGGATTCTCTAGATACAATCAGATAAAGATGGCAGAGGCAAATCAAGAGAAGACTGCGTTCATCACCCCCTGAGGAACCTTCTGCTATAGAGTCATGTTGTTTGGGCTGAAGAATGTCGGTGCAATGTATCAGAGAGTCATGACTGCGCTATTTCACGACATGATGCACTGAGAGATTGAAGTGTATGCTGATGATATGATAGTCAAATCATCGGAGCGAGGTGAACACTTGGTAAACCTCCAGAAATTGTTTGAGAGGATGAAAAAATACAGGTTACGTCTAAATCCACAAAAGTGCACATTTGGTGCTATGTCTGGGAAACTATTGGAATTCATCATCAGCAAGAGAGGGATCGAGGTTGACCCAGTCAAAGTCAAAGCTATCACTGAAATGCCACTGCCGTCTACTGAGAAGGAGGTTGGACGGTTCTTAGGCAGAATACAATATATCAGTCGGTTCATTACACAGTTAATGCCTATTTGCACACCGATCTTCAAGCGTCTAAGGAAGAATTCTCCTATTGAATGGAACGACGATTGTCAGGTAGCATTCGATAAAATCAAAAGCTACCTCCTTAACCCACTTGTGTTGGTACCACCCGAGCTGAGGAGACCACTCTTGATGTATCTCTCCACGATGAAAGTTTCGATGGGATGTGTCTTAGGTCAGCATGATGAAACAGGGAGAAGAGAGCAGGCTATTTACTATTTGAGCAAAAAGTTTACTGATTATGAAACGCACTATTCTCATCTGAAGAAAGCATGCCTAGCTCTTGTATGGGGTACTCAGAGGCTCCGCCACTACTTGCTCTCTCAAGCCCTTCTACTTTTGGCTCGAATGGACCCATTAAAGTACGTTTTCGAGAAGCCGACTCTCACTGGGCAAACTGCACGATGGTAGCTTTTATTATCTGAGTTCGATATCATGTACGTCACTCAGAAGTCGATTAAGGGGCAGGCACTCGCCGATCATCTTGTCGACAATCCTTTGCTAGATTATGAACCTTTGAGAACTGGGTTCTTAAATGAAGATATCTTATTCATGACGGAAGACGATACAGAAGAAGCAGAAGAATCATGGGTAATGCACTTTGACGGGGCAGCAAATGCTGAGGGTCAGGGAGTCGACACCATTTTGATTTTGCCAAAAGGATCCCATGTACCCGTCTCTATCAAGCTCAACTTCCCTTGCACTAACAACATGGCTGAGTACGAGGCTTGTGTAGCAGGTCTGCAGGCGGCTCTCGATATGAATGTAACTCACCTCTGAGTTTTTGGTGATTCACAGTTAATCATATGCCAGACGAATGGTGACTGGAAGGCGAAAGACGAGAAATTGATCCCTTACCATGAGCACCTTGAGGATCTGATAGCTTGCTTCCAAGATGTGACATTCTCATATGTCCCCCGGATAAGGAATCGCTTTGCCGATGCACTAGCAATGTTGGAATCAATGATAGAAATCCCATATGGTGCTGAGATGAAGCCGATCATGATTGAGCAAAGGAATGAGCTGGCCTTCTGCCTCCAGATTGAGGAACCTACAAAGCCTGATGATGAGCCACCTTGATTCTCAGATATCAAGAATTTCCTCGAGACACTAACTTTCCGTGAGGGTACATCCATGGCGGATCGACAAACAATTCAGCATCTAGCGGCAGGCTATGCCATTTGTGGGGAATGCCTTTATAAGCGATCCTATAATAACATCTTACTCAGGTGCCTTACTTAAGGTGAAATGACCAATATTATGAAGGAGATCCACGAGGGAGTATGCAGAGCCCGCGTCAGCGATCACATGCTCGCCAAGAAAATTATGTGGCAGGGATACTTTTAGACCACTATGGAATCAGATTGCTACAAATATGTTCAAAATTGCTACAAGTGTCAGGAACACTCTAGTTTGATACACGCTCCTGCTGTCGATCTACACTGCATGACCACTCCCTAGCCCTTTGCTACTTAGGGCCTTGACATCGTCAGAATGATTAATCCAAAAGCATCAAATGGACATCGGTTCATCCTCATTGCCATTGAATACTTCACCAAGTGGGTAGCAGCATCATACACCAACATCACAGCCAGTCACATCGAGAAGTTTCTTAAAAATAATATTGTGTGCCGATTCGGAGTACCCAAGGATATTATCACAGACAATGGCACAAACTTTGTGACTAAGCGCATCTGAGCCTTCTGCAAGCAATACAAAATCAAGCACCATCGCTCGTCACCTTATCGGCCTCAAACTAATGGAGCCGTGGAAGCTGCGACCAAGACGGTCATCCGCATCCTAGAGAAAATGGTCATCACCTACCGAGATTGGAGCGAGATGCTACCATTTGCTTTGTGGGCCTATAGAACGTCGATCCGTACCACTACAGGGGCAACACAATTCTCCCTTATGTATGAAACCAAGGCCGTCCTACTGGTAGAAATTGAAGTACCGTCGCTCCGGATCCTCCTGGAATCGGGCTTACTCGAAGCAGAAAGAGAGAGATCCCGCTTTAATCAGCTGAACTTACTAGACGAGAAGAGACTCCTAGCCTTGTGTCACACTCAATTTTACCAGGGGCGAATCGCACGTGCTTACAATAAATGTGTTCGCGGTCGAGATCTAAAGGTAGGAGACACTGTGCTGAAGAAGATCTTTCCATCCCTCCATGCCGATCCGAGAGGAAAGTTCAAGCCGAACTGGGAAGGACCGTATGTCGTGTTGGAGGTACTACCGGGATACGCCATCCGCCTTGCCACCATGGACGGAGATCATCTTCCTAAGCCCATTAATGCTGGATATGTTCGACGATTCTACTCTTAGTCTATTGCGATAAGGTAAGTATTGGTGAAACAGATACATGACTGCTTGAGAACCACCCAAAAGAGGCCATCATTCTAAACATAGTAGCCAAAAAGCATTCCTAAAAATGATGATATCCTTTGCTACCCCATTTGAGCCTGGGCTTTTTGTTCAATAACCCCCTTCCCCAAAAAAAAATGTGTGTACATATACAAAAAAAGAGAGGAAGTAGAATTACTATCAGAAAAAAAAAATAGAAAAGCAAAACCTCAAAAAGAGATTGCCTGAAATGAAACAAAGGAAAAAGAAAAATAACAATCATGGGGGCATGTACAGTAATACCCCCAAGGAATAAAGTATGTTGAGAAAACTAAAGTTGTATCAAGGAAACCCTTTTAGCCTAGCATACCTTCAAATCCTAGCCTAACCCATGGCCAAGCTACACCCAAAAGAAAGCCCTTTTTTTTAGGTTCACAAGTAGTCATAGTATCTGTTAAGTCAACACAAGCCGAGTTGTGAGACGACACCAGAACCCCATCCGGCTGGCTATGACGGAATCGACGTCTATGTCGTGACTTCTTTTTTTTTTAAATGAAAAAAAAATAATAAATAAATAAAATAAAAATACAAGCTTAAAGCAAGATAGACATGTTGAAAACTCGAAAGGGCGCTATGGGTAAAAACAGCGAGTTTGTGGGGACCAGGTGAAAACCTGAAAGGGCGCTTGGGGTAAGAGAGTTAAACCCATGGACGTGGTGAAAACCCGAAAGGGCGCCATGGGTAAAAAAGGAGATAACAAAAAAGAAGAAAAAAAAAAAGAAGAAAAGAAAGGTTTGAAATGTTTGATTAATGTTTGAAGATCCCTCTTGGTTACTCTCCCTGATCCCCTTTTCTGGGCCGCTCATGTTAGTTCAAATCGGGCCCCCACCAAAATTGCCTTTGTGGAACTACTTCGTCAAATGTATGACTCAAGGTAAGGAGAAAGGTTTAACTCAGCCCAAAGGGATTGATGTTCCAGTCTTGGTAAGGGTGTTGAAACTCCCTCAGACCCGACCATTTCAAAGGGGGGTTCGACAATGCCCAAAGTGGGACCCGTGACTTCACGTCACTGATAAGGCATCAAAAAAAAAGAGAAAAGCCAAAAAAGAACAAAAAAAATCAAGAAAATTCTAAATATAAAAAAAAAATGTGTCTGTGTATATATTTCTTCTCTTTCCCATGTACATAGCTACAGCATCGTACTTCCATCTCAAAAATAAAGAAAAAGAATAAAAAAATTTCTAAAAATAAAAATCCAAAAAATATATATATAAATGAAAAAATATAGGTAAAAGTTTGTTTCTCCTTCTGTTAATTAGGATGCTTATTGTTGCCTATATAAACAAAAAAGGGACTGACCTTTTCTCAAGGATGTCCAGGAACATCAAACGGTCCAAAGCCTCGAAGCAGGCAACTTCTTGGCGATGGATAAATCAGATGAAGCACCTCACCACAGACGTCAGGTCTATACAAAAAAAAAGAGAAAGAAAAAATAAAATCATTGTGAAAAAAAAATAATAATAAATAAATAAATAAAATTATAAATCTATGAATTTTTTACGCACAGCTACACACTCGCGTATTTTCGATGCGGTAAAATATCAATATTTTATCGACAACGCAGCTGTGCGAAATTAATGTCCTAGGTCTAAGGTTCACCTTAGATCCATGGATCCTATTTCAAAGTCAGAGCGACGATGTCAATTTTAGTCAAATAGTCAATGCTTGGATCGGATTGATTCCACTGCTATATCTTCACCCTGATCACTCCATATTTTGGTTTTAGGTGAACTTGAGTGCCTTGTACTTCAAGTTCGTCACATGATATTTTCGGAGGTGTAGACTATTGGTCTGCATTGTTCGGGGTTTGAGGTCTGGATAACTCTGTCCTCTAAAAGATCCATTGTTGGATTGATTCCAACCTGTCAGATACGAAACTACGTCCGACAACTTTGTGCAAACATTCATGCAAAAGGGCTCATTACCTTTATTTTTCTACAGACTTAAAACCTGTATTGGTAGCGATATCCCTGTAAAGTGTATGCCATATGTCTGGGTATCCATATGATGGTCGTTTGTTCTCGTAAATTGTACCTGGGCAGGTTCGGATCGGGGCTTCCATCGCCTTTGCTGCTTATCGCCTCTAATGGGTGCATGTTTATGCATAGTTGTTCATTTGTAACTTCATTGATAACGGAGGCCAAGATTGAGTGTCCTTCCGTGAACACCCAATTCTGACCCGGTCTTTTCGATATCACATAAACTTGAGTACGTTGGATTCAGTTTCGTCACAAACTATTACAGAGGCACAGGCTCTTGGTATGCATTGTCTGGGCGTGTGCCTCCCGGGGTTCGAGGTCTAGATAATACTTGTTTTTTTTTAAAAAATGAAAAAGCAATCTTTGAAAAAAGAAAAAAGAGAAGAAGAATAAATTTGTGTTTCGCCCTAGAGCTACGCACATGCGTGTTTTTAATATGGTAAAATGTCAATATTTTATCGGCAACGCAGCTGTGCAAAACTGATGTCCTTGATCTAAGGTTCGCCTTGGATCTATGGATCCTACTTCCAAGTAGAAGCAACGGGGTCAATCATGATCAAACGGTCACTGTTTCGATTAGGACGATTCCACTGCTAAATCTTTACAATGAGCGCTCTATTTTGGACTCATATGAACTTAAGTATCTTAAGCTTTGGATTCTCCATTGGAAAAGGTCAATCGTTGGTTGAGACCAACTTGTTGAGAATGAGATTACGTATCAATCAAACTATGTGCAACCATGCATCCCGAAGGGTTCATTTCTCCTTTATTTTCTATAGGCTTAAAACCTGTATGGACAGCGGTATCCCTGTAAAGTGTATGCTATGTGTCTAGGTATTCGTATGATGGTCGTTTGTTCCCGTAAATTGTACTCGAGCAAGTTCGGGTTAGGGCTTCCATCACCTTTATTGCTTGTCGCCCCTAATGGGTGCATGTTTATGCATAGTTAAATGATGTTTATGATCATTATTGGTAGAAACTAGGATTGGATGTCCCTTTTGAGAGATGACCAATATTTGGTTGGATTTGTTCAAGGTAGTTGAAGCTGGATGCTCTAGGTCATATCGATCTGGGGCACATCTTCAAAAATAGCACGTCCTCCTAAAAAGCGTTGTGACATCTATTCACTTTGCTCGGGCAGCCATGCTAAATAAACTTTAGGATCGATGGGTCGCCGAAAGACCTCAAACCCTACTTTCAGCAGGGGCACCATGAATATTCAGATGGGGCAATCAAATGCCTCGTAGGATTGGACACAAACTGAGGAGTCTTGCGTATGTTTACTTTACCCCTATCTTTGAATGTGGGTCGATCACCCCTCCTACTTACGAAGCTGTTGCATTCAGAATAAATCTTAAACATTAAATACAGTCAAATCATCTCGAGAAGTGAATATTTGGCTTGTCATACAGGGCTTTCGCAACTCATTCCACCTCGGTTATGCCTCGTAATGTCACTAAGCGCTTGGGGACCTATTAGCTTCAGAAACAAATGTTTAGCCTGACATCCAGGGCTTTCATTTTCTCACCATGTTACTCATCTGATGTTTGAAGTTTGCTCTGAATGTAATGGACCCATCAGTAATGCCTTGGGCTTCTTCGAATGTCTCTTTTCTTTGGCATTCGATCATTATTGATCGGATACCAAAGAGGGGCATCTGTAGACACCCAAATTTGGCCCAAGGCCTGATTGAAAAATATTTCGAGAGAGGCGCATCTCCGAGCTTTTGATGGCATGTATGAAACCCTTAGGAATCACCTTAAACCCTTAGGAATCACCCCAGATCCCTTAGGAACCTATCTCAAACCTTTAGAAACCAATCCCGACCCTTAGAACCCATTTCGAACCCTAAACCTAACCTTCCCAGGCAATGGATGAAGAGTGGTGCACCAAGATTAGTTAAGGTCTTCTACTGATATCAAATCATATACCATTGGAAAGAAGACTTCTCCATCTTTCCAACAAGCCAAGAATCACCCAAATCGGAGTTGTACATTAAAAGATACGGCAGTCTGAACTCGTAGGGAACAAGCATAATTTTGATTGCCCCCCCTAGGGATTTGGCGTAACTAATAGTTGCACCAGGCCATTTTCCCAGTATTTATGCCTAGCGCAACTAATAGTTACACCAGCATTGAAGTGGACCCCACCCTCGTGAAGCTAACTTTCAGGCTACTATTCAGCACTGTTTTACTATACATTTGCTTGGCGTAATTAATAGTTGCTCCAGGCATATGAACAGTAACCCCTGGTTTTGCCCCAAATTTTGTGTCTGGGATTTGACTTGTTGACCACCTGGGTCTTTGGGGTGTGTTTTGATAGATCTATTACACCCTTTTGTACCCTATTTGCAACCCATTAGGTGACTTAGGGCCCCTCCCTATCATCCACCATTGGAGGACCTATTCACACCTTTCAAGGCTCCAAAAACCCTAGGACTCCTTAGATGTAAGATTACCTAATTACTAACCCCAATTAATATCTAAATAGTCTCCTAATCCACTCATTCCCTATAAATAGAGCTTCCCTCCCTTGGTTTTAAGGGTTGATAAATTTGCTTAAGAGAGAAAGAGCTCAAAGTGATAAGTTCTTCCTCCCTTTTGTGCTCCATTTTCACATAAATTCCAGAATCTCCCAACCTCATTTCAAGCTTACTCTTGCACCCAAAACCCTTAGCCTAGGTGTGTGTTACCCCCTAGACCCCTCACTCTACCACTTGATTTTAAGCCTTAGGAGTTAGAATCCCATTCCATACCATACAAGGCCTTCAAAAGCTCATCAAAGCAAGCCACACAAGGCTCTCCTACGGTGCTATAAGGGCCCGAGGGCTCCGACTCTCCCCTTCCTTCTCCTATCTCTTTTTAACATTTCCCATCCTCCCATTTGTGTCATTACGTCGTCGAATTTTCAGTAGGAACGGAGGGGCAAAAATAGGATTTAAGGCCCATTTGGGCAAGAGGAAATCATTTTCTTTTCTTTTACTTTATTTTTGTTTTGGTCATTAGTAGAGACCGCGATAAGCGGGTTGATCGGGTGCCTCACACCTTCCCGATCGATAACTGAAGCCCCTACCCAAGAGCCTTTGGTGTGGACCAGATTCAGAGTCATATCTGTTGTACTTCGGTGCATATAAAAATAATATAGGTATCCCAGGACGCCAAAAGCTCCGGGTGGCGACTATATTTTTTGCAGGCGAGCGCATTATCGCGACGGGATTGTCATAAATCCCACAGTTGCAGACCTTCAAATCCTGAACCAACACCATTGCCACTCCCCTCGTCCAACTTTGAACCCGAGTATGGAGATCATGTTCTTCAAACTACAGCCCAAATTGTCGCATGGGTAGACAGTGTCACCTGAAAGACCCTAAACCAAGAAAATGAGATAACAACTGAGTGTTTGCCAAACATAAAAGAAAGTGAACAAGAAAGATATCCCAACCCGTGCGAGGTGCTGGTCTCTGCTTCCTAGAAGAAGAGGATTACACACAGTACCACCCACCTTGGAGTGGCACAGTCCAAGTACGCGCACCGTCCTCGAATTTTGCTCACTTCACAGGCACCTCAATGTCAAGCAACACTAGGTTCTATCAACAATCGACTTGCCCGATTCTTAAATCAGGAACCAATTACCCACCTCCACCTTTCTCTTAAAATAAGGATTTCATGAATGTACAACCATCAGAGGGGAACATGAGAGAAAGAGAAGTCAACATGCCTCCCTCGCCTCACATTATCCCTCCACCAATCCCTGCACCTCAACCACTCCAACCACCTGCACCCAAGACTCATCGGTCAGGCAAAGAAATTGCACTCGAGCTAAGACAAGAATATGACCTTCTGCGGCATCTCTAAAAGATCTCGGCCCAGATATCCATACTAGAACTCATCAAGAAATTGTCTGACCATCATCGGTTGTTGATAAGGATACTTGAAGACACACAAGTGGATGAGGACACAATGTTGGATGAGCTACATCAAATCGCCTTGGTCATGGCGCAACCTCCGGCACTCACTTTCACAAATGCAGACATGCCTAAAGAGTCACTCCGCGAAAGTGTAGCTCCCATATACCTTACGATCATAATTATAGGATTCTCCGTACCCCATGCATTGGTCGACACAAGAGCAGGACTCAATATCTCTCCTATCACAACGTTAAAGACGCTCGAGTACACGGAGCAGGATGTCAAGCCCTCAGCACTATCTCTTATAGCATATGATGGCTCACGTCGTTTCATCAAAGGAACTATCAAACTCCAAGTTCGCCTTGGACCTGTAACAAAAGACGTCACTTTTCATGTTTTTAATTCCTCCAGTACTTACAATCTTATTCTAGGAAGAAATTGGTTAAAGTCAATGAAGGTCGTCGCATCCACATACCATCAATGCATCAAATTCCTATATGAGGACTTCATTATTCGTATATACGCTGATGTACCCCTCCAGGAGATGGACACTGATTATGCGGCAAGTATTCCGACAGCCCATGATTCTGTGTTGAACACGGGCCATATTTAAAAGACTCAAATCCCTGAAGAGACAACCATTACAGAAGTCTGTCCCCCTACCCCTCCTAGTTCTCCACCAATGCGTCAACAAAAATTAATGAGAAGAGAGGTTGGCCAAGACCTTGCCACACTCTATGACATCAACCCAACCACGATAAAAGGTTGGGACCTTATGTATCAACTCGGGTACATCCCCCACACCAGACTCGATAAAAACAAGCAAGGTCATGTAGGACTTGCCGTCCCGAGCAAGATACATAAACACATAGGATTAGGTTACCAATCCGACAGCCCCCAAGCCAACTTGTTTCCTACCTCACCAAAATAAGTCTCTATATGACCACTTCGTTTGCAGGACCACCGAGAAAGAAGATATACCAAGGCAGAAAGAAGTGTCCTTTACTAAAACCCAAGAAGCAGAGATCAAGTGAATGGTTAAAGCATTCATTGATTTAATGAATATGAATGACGATATTGATAAATCGCTGGAAGGAATCAAACCCTTGTTTGATACTAAGGAGTTTACAGAAGAGAGAAATGAAGAACCTCCCAAACTCGAGCCACGAGTAGGAGATTGGGAATCCACTTATGATGAAGACTTTCACACAGCTGCCTTGCAAGATGATGAAGGGCACTTACACTCAACATGGGAAGAGGATGACACCTCATAAGAAGATCTTAGCTTGCATAGCATCCGCCTCGGCCTTGGCCTTGAAGGATGGGAATGCCCGTGGGAATCCCCTTGTATCGCTCACCCATACTAACCCCATTGCAGGGCATGCACCAACATATTAGAATGCTTCGCTAGCTGGATTCGACATTTCGCAATAGTATAATCGAATGACTTCAACCCCGTAACGACAGAGGCAAGTAATGGCCTACCAACTCAGCTATCGGCATAGGAAGAAGAAAATTCCAATGGCCATCTGGTCGACACAGAAGAGAATGCCCACATCGCCCTCATAGAGTTTGAAGAGGAACTTGAACTAGACACTCCTCCATCCCCAAACGTGCCACAATTCCAAATATTCTGGAAATCTCTCGAGGAAGAGTGGTAACCTCCCCCGAGTGATGACGAGGACTACTAGATAGACCTCCCCGCACTCGAGTTAGTAGAGTAGGCTAACATAAGACTTCAAGCATTGTCAGATCAAGAAGACGAGTTCGATACCGGCCTTGACTCTGACCTAGAAGGATGGGAATGCCCTTAGGGATCACCCTACATTTCTCACCATTACTAGCCTCGCTGCCGAGCATGCGTGCTTATCCTAACATACTATGAGGTCCAAGGGAAAGAGCTCACTACCCCTGAGGAATCCTCTACAGGAAGAACAACCGTATTCTAACTCTGAGGATGATAGTTCGATTGATTACAATCTCTAAAGCTTCTTCGAAGATGAGGCAATCAATGTGAGAGAGGAAATCCGAACGTTAGTGTCGCTGTCACCCACATCACTTATTCAAAAGGTCTCATCAAATGAGGACTCTAAAAAAAATACCAAATTTGAAACAAGTCTATATTTCCTGAAGAATCGCTCGAACGGCTCCAGTAGCCGTTTCGCTCCCTCAATTAGAGGAAGTAACTCTTTCAGTGCCTCTTGAGGTGACCGACCTTGTACTATATCTACTATCAAAAATAAAAAAAATAGAAAAAGAAGAAAACCCTAAAAATTCATAAATACAAAATTCAAAAAAATCAGAAAACCTTAGAAAATAAAGGGAACCCTTCGTCCCGAATCAATTTTGCGACCAACAAGGAGACTTTTCTCCTAAGACTTCTATCCCTCTCTAGCACAAAGACGTAAGACATCCAAGCTAAACAGCAAGCCGGTGATCATACCAGATGCGATACTTCACAAATTTGAGAAAAGGATCAATAGCCTTGACCTTCACCTTACCAAAGATCTCTCAGTCATAAATTATGCCGATGAAGGACTACCTTTCACAAAATCAAATCCCCAGTGTAGCAATTTTGCAATATGTGAGCTTACCGAGGATGAAGAAGGAACACCAGTTGCTGAGGAGGCGCAGGACTTCCAACGGGTCATCAAGCGTTTCGATGAGCAAATCCAAGCTGCCGTAGAACCTATAGAATAAATCAACTTTGGCATTGAAGAGAAACCCAAGAAGCTATTAATTAGTGCGACGCTCAACTCCAAGGAACATCAGCAAATCGTACGAGTCCTAAAAGAACACCTCGAATCCTTTGCATGTTCTTATGAAGATATGCCTGGTTTAGACCCAAGTTTAGTAGAACATCACCTTGTCTTGGAACCTGATGCAAAGCCTGTTAAGCAGAAACTTCGAAGGATGCACTTACAAACAGCCCTTCAAGTTAAAGAGGAAGTTGACAAATTGCACAAAGCCAAATTCATCCGAGTCGTCCTCTACCCCAAATGGGTCGCCAATATAGTACCTGTGGCCAATAAAGATGGTAGAATATGGGTTTTCATTAACTTTCGAAACCACAACCAGGCATGCCCAAAAGACAACTTCCTCTTTCGCACATTGACACTCTAGTCGATAACACCACTAGATATGAGATGATATCCTTTATGGATGGTTTCTCTGGGTATAATCCGATCAAATTAGTAGAGTCTGACCAAGAGAAAACTTCTTTCACCACACCATGGGGAACATACTGCTACGTTGTCATGCCTTTTGGGCTCAAGAATGCAGGGGCCACATATCAACGCGCCATGATGGCTATTTTTCATGACATAATGCATAAATATGTAGAAGTCTACGTCGACGAACATATTAGTGAAGTCTCAAACACAGGCAAGACATGTTGAAGCACTCCGACTAGTGCTACAAAGAGCTAAGAAGTATCAACTAAAATTGAACCCAAAGAAATGTGTCTTTGGAGTCACTTTCGAAAAATTACTTGGTTTCATAGTTAGCAAGCGAGGAACTAAAGTTGATCCTACAAAAGTCAGAGCTATCCTTGAGATGCCACCTCCCAGTAATATCAAAGAATTACGAGGTCTGATAGGAAGATTGCAATTCATCGAGAGATTCATCTCCCACCATTCAAACAGATGCGATCCTTTCTACAGACTACTTAAAGGAGGAGCTGAGTACAAATGGGATGATCAGTGTCAGTAAGCCTTCGACAATATCAAGAAGTATCTCCTTAACCCACCAATACTATTGCCACCAGTTTCCGGAAAACCCCAAATCCTCTACCTCTCAGCAAACAACAAAGCAATGGGAGTAATTTTGGGACAATATGAAGAAGACGGTAAGAGAGAGAAGGCTATATAGTACCTTAGTGGGACAATGGTCGAATACGAATGAAAATTAACTTCGATGGAGAAGACCTGCCTCACACTGGTTTGGGCCTCAACCAAATTACGGCACTACTTCGGAGCACATAAGATATTAGTACTAGCCCGAATGGACCCTTTAAAGTATGTATTCGAAAAGCACGCAATATCAGGAAAGATCGCTCGCTGGCATATGCTATTACAAGAATTTGATATCACTTACGTCACGTAAAAATTGATCAAAGGACAAGCAATCACCGATTATCTCACAGATCTCCCACTCCCGAGCAACGAGCCCATACACATGGATTTCCCCGATGAAGACCTACTCACAATTCATAACAAAGAGCCCGACAAGACCTCATGAACCCTTTTATTTCGACGATGCTCTAAATCACAAAGGAAAAGGCATCGGGATAGTCCTGTTAACCCCAGAAAGAGTTGTCATACCTAAGGCTTTTCAACTAGACTTCCCTATCACTAACAATGTTGCAAAATACGAAGCTTTCATAGCTAGACTACGAGCAGCACTACAATTAGGTGTTAAATAGTTGAAAACCATCAGTGATTCTAAGCTCGTAATCTCACAGGTTATAAGAGAATGGAAAACCAAGGAAATAAGACTGATGGCATATCTAGAAACCGCTTAATATTTGATAAAGAAATTTGAAAGAATCTCTTTCACACACATCCCTAGATTAGAAAATGAGCTCACAGACTCCCTAGCCACATTAGCCTCGGTCATCCAAATACCCATCGGACAAAGTACCAAGACCTTCTTCATTGAAAAGTTAACGGTACCCGCCCACGAGGTAGCATGGACAGTCAAGAGAGAATTATCGATCATCTCCACGAGCACAGGACCAAAAGAAGCAATCACTCCAGAAAATCACGTCAAGTCAGAAACCAAAGTCGCTATTTTCATATTTGAAAAATCATCAATCGACGACGGACAGGCATGGTATTTCGACATCTGGAACTTCTTGAAGCATCAACACGTCCCTCCACATGCCACGAAGATCGAACGAAAGACTATAAGGAATCGATGCGCCCGATTCTGCATACTCGGTAAAATATTATACAAAGAAGCCTTCACTAAAGGAGTACTGCTACGATGTGTCACAACTGCCGAAGGACAATACATCATCCAAGAAGCACATGCCAGCACCTGTGATGCCCACGCCGATAGACAAAGACTCGCCGATCAAATCATACGACAGGGCTACTTCTGGCCGACAATGATAAGAGATTGCCACCTCTATGTCCAATTCTGTAAACAGTGCCAAGAACATGTTGCGCCTATCAAAGCTCCATCAGTTGCATTGAATACTATGACCTCGCCATGGCCATTTTTGATGTGGGCCTTCGACTTCATCGGACCTTTCACAGACACAATTGGGAACACTAACAAGCACGCATTCATACTGACGACAATCGAATACCATACCAAAAGGGCAGAAGCTGAATCCTACATCAGAATCACCACTTCGACACTCGTAAGGTTTATTATTCAGAATATCATCACCAGGTTCAGAGTACCCAGGACGTTCGTCACTGACAATGAACCACAGTTCATCTCAGAGAAGACGAAGAAGTTATGCAAGAAGTTTGACATCGATCTACGCCACTCATCATCATTCTACCCTCAAAGAAATGCACAAGTAGAGGCTATAAACAAAACGCTGATTCAAATTCTAAAATGCACAGTAGAGAAAAGCAATGGAGCTTACTAGCCTGAACGACTACCATAAGCACTATGGGCCTATAGGACCTCTATTCGTACGGCCACTGGCCAAACTCCCTACCTCCTTACCTACGAGATTGAGGCAGTCCTACCATATAAGATACAAGTACCATCCTTACGAATTTAACTCGATGATGGGCTATCCTTAGACGAGAGGAGAATTGCCCTACTCACAGCTAGAGCAACTTGATAAAATACGTCTAAGGGCAGCTGATCACACTCAGGTATATCAGACGAGAGTGGTTAGGGCTTACAATAAGAAAGTCCTCAAAAGAACCTTTAATATTGGAGAATTAGTTTTAAAGAAAATTATGCCTTCCAAGCATGCCCATTCGAAAGGGAAACCAAAACAGAACTGGGAAGGCCCTTACATTATAATAGCCGCATACCATGGGAATGCATACAAACTGGCAAACCAAGACGAGGAAGAACTCACTAGCCCTTGGAATGCCCTTTACCTTAGAAAATACTACCCTTAGCCCTGTGATCATCTCATCCCGTGGTTAAATATTTATACTTATCACCCCCGTAGTTGTCACGACCCATTCATTGGTCGTATGTCATTAATTCTCACAATATTCTTAAGACCTCTAATTCATCACCCACTTTCTTATTCTGGCAAATTGATCAAAGGACTAGTGACATACCTAACCTATTTCAAAAGTATAAGTAACACCCAATCCTCATTTCTCTTTTTCTCGACATTGGAGGAGATGTTAGAGCAAAAAAATGAAGATGCCAGGTTCAATCAAAACTCATTATTCTTGCGCTAGCAGGATGCTTTCAAAAATACATATATCAAAAATTCGAGTGAGAGCATTACGACGAATGAACAAGTCAATGAGCTCAGGGAAGCATAAGCAGGCTGTGAGGACATCTCTAGTAACTTTACTAGAAGTGTATAAGCAAGCTGCGAGGGCACCACTATTGTCCCCATACTATTAGCTATCGTCGTAAGGTGGCGAGAGGAGGACAAACTCCTACTAACCATAGAATGTGTGATTTTGATGATACTGAAATATGACGAAGAGCTCAATCATGGCACCCCGTATCCCTCTGAGAAGAACATCATTACTTATCCCTTTTGCAAAGCGTTAGATACAAACTACTCCCCATACTGCTGAGCCTTACCCCTCTTCCACCTTTTTTTTATTTTTTGATGATAAATCGGAAGCCTTACAGGATACTCCTAGGAATGAAACCAAAAATTGATGAATGATGACTAATGCAATCACCCACTATACCTACCATACTTCTCCCTGGTAACCATGAGATATGATAACCACCACCCCAAAGATAGACCCCGGTATACTACTGACATAATCAAAATGACCTCCCCTAGTTCGATGACAGTACTGATAAACTTTTCTTTAAAACTAACTCACCAAATACCCATGACTTCTTATAGACCCAAAGTGCTCATCTAAAGTTCAGGAAAGCTCCATTACGTCTAGACACTGGGGCATTTTTTTTGTCAAAAGGAGAATCACCTTAGAAGCGTCGACTCGCCCATGAAGAAGATGAGGAATAATGAAGTCATCATCCAGAGAATGATATTAAAGATACTGTACTGCCAATTCTACCACGCTCCTACACTGGGGTATTTTTATTTTTTATTGTTATTATTATTTTAGTTATTTTCTTTCCCTGTTGTACTATTTCTATTTCAAAAAAAAAAAAAGAAAAAAAGCATATATCCTTCTTTTTACTACCAGACCTCGGTCTGAGATACTTACCCACCTTGACAACTAGGAAGGGGGAGAACAAAAATTATTGATAGCCTTCCCTTTACATGTGCAGATATAAAGTAACCTTCAACCACCACCAGGCCAGCTCAAGAAGCATCCAAGTCCCAATGACGACTGGCGGCACTAAAAGCAAAAGATAGATGCAAGAGGTAACTAAAAGAAAAGGAGCCAATTAGGTACATCTAAAATAAAAATCTCTATATATATATTAAAATTTTCTTTTTTTACATCTGTCACTGGGGGCATCTCCCCTACATATATAATGTACACACACAATGGACAAAAAGAAAATACACATGCACCCCTACTCCCTACGCTGCCGTTGGGATGGTCGATCATTGTTGTCCCCAGTATCATCAGCTTGGAGGTCCGTAGACTGGTCCTCTGAAAACATGATCCCGACACCCAGAGTCTGCTGAATCTCTAGATGACGAGGCCCCGCTACAGAATCCCCCTCACTCGCCTGACTAACAGACCGCCTCGATCGAGAATGGGGAGGATACCCAGCAAGAATCTCATGAATGGCAGAATCCTCATGAGCATACTCCCTGACACGATCACATGACGTGTGATGAGACTGCCCAACCGAGGAACCCTTAGCCCTTGACTCTGATCCATTGAGCTTACCAACAAACCCACGCACTCCCCGTTCGCTCCTCGTCAGACAATACTGCAGCTGATCTAGGGACACCTACATCTCTGCTCACATCGTCCGATGCGCCACCTCCAATGCCTCAGTCTGAGTCTTTGGTACAATCATCATCTCGACGAAAAGGTCATCGCGACTCTGTGTCTCCCCAAGGATCCATCTCGCCTCAGGAGTGGTGCACGCTTACGCCGTTTCTAAACGCGCCTCCTCAAGCTTGAGTACCTATGTTACCAGACCAAGTCAAAGAAGACCAACATATATACGAACATAGAAAAACTTTGAAAATGATAGAATCATACCATATCTGCCCTCTCCCCTAGAAGTCACTCAACCATCGCAGCGGTCACTGGATCAGCAGGTGGCACGGAAGGAACAACAAATGTAGGCGGCTACAATGAATACAAACAAATAAATCATATAATGCTATGACAACTAATAAACCACAAAAACAACAACTAAAACAGACCTGTGAAGGAATAGGAGCAGACCCTGAGGGGGAGCCTCAAGAGCGAAGTCCGGAATAGCCTGCATAAAGAATCAAACAAACCAACGCAAGACATGTCAGAACAAAATAAAATGAAATAACCTAAACAGAATTACACCGAACCAGAAATTGTACCTGACTCTCGGGGCATAGAGAGGCAGCAGTCGCCTCCCTCGTCTGAAAGTCCTCAGGAACCTAACACTGAAATACCAACACAATGTTGGTAAACTATTAAGAAAAGCAAAACAATAATGCCCAACGAACTATTACAATCATACAGACAGGTCAAAAGATTGAAGAAACTCACCCAGTGCTCCAGCTTGGCCTGAATCTGAGCCATCGCTGGATCCTCCTGACTAGAAGAGGCAATTGAAGAAGGATCGAATGCCTGAGTAGAAGCCCCGCGGTGAAAAGCTCTACCCTCTACAAGCATTGACAAATGCGCCAGAATCAATAAGAATCCATAAACTACCAACAATTAGTAAACCTAACCAAGACACTTACCAATCGATCAATCTCAGATTGAAGACTGACCTCAACCTCACGGCCGGCCTACTGCTGACCGCATAACAACTCGACCATCGCCACATGACTGGAGACCTTGGCCTCCCTCTCAGACTGGCCAAAAGAAAACAAGACACAACAACTACATTAGAACAACTGGAAGATTGAGTCAATGTAATACATAAATAATTAAACCAATAAACTAACTCACCAGGAGCCGTCGAGTCTCCACTAGCCGAGCCCCCATCTCATCCTCTGCTCCCCTAGCCCAACCAAGGTGGCTAGGGAGTGCAACATCTCCTCATCAAGACAAGGTGCGCACCCCATCTGCTCCATCTCCCTATGAAAGGCATCTAATGCTCCCCGCACGCTCATTGTGAGATGGCCCTGCTCTAACGGGCCAATCTCTCCCTCAATGCCGACATCGACTCAGGCCCACCGATCGTAAAAGAACCACTCCCATGGAAGGGACGTGTGAAGAGGCGCCCACCACCCAATGCCTCAAACCATCTTACAAACTCTCTCACATCCGCCTCATCATGCGCCCCTGTCAACCTGGTCCCCCCAGCTCTAAAATCAGCCATCTAAAGTGCCATCCGCTCTATAAAGTTTAGGCCAGGGGGCGGTCATCCTCTTCGCCACTCTGTGGCGAATCTCTGGGGGGGACTCCCTGAGCGAGTCCCAGCTACCGTACCACTCGAGATAGGTGGATCCTCTCCACCTTTCTCAAAACAATGGACCCATATATCCACATCAAAGAAAGGTTGGCCAATCTATATCACTAGCATAGCAGCATCCTCCCCATCCATGTAGGGCCTCCAAATCACCTGTAAACCAATAGACAAATCAGTCGCTAAATGCTGAGACTTGGGAAACAAAAGCACTGAACCAAGAAAACACAATAACATTGACAACACCTACCTACCCCACGTGCATGTCCTTAAAAAGACCTCGTGCGGTCTGAAGATCCGAGAACCAGTGACGACCCCTCAACACTATCCTCCACACGTGCATCCATAAAAACGTGAACCTAATCTCCATCGGGACTCCCAGGCAAAGAAAGTCGAAGTGATCATATGCCCAGAACTTAAAAAAAAAACACAAGAAGAAATGTTGAAATGCTGCTATGACTAAAAGAACAAAAAACAACCAAAGACGTCATGACAATAATTAACTAAAACTCACCTGGAGGAAGGGAAGGAAACCTCCAATCGTCGCGACATCTTGTCCCTGACGATAAAGCTGCTCATAGAGATGCGCCAATGCAGCCACACCCCAAGCAAAGGTAGGGACCCGATCTAAGTCCCTGAGAACCATAAAAAACAACCCGATGACGCATCCCCGAGTCGAAGAAGAAAAGAGTACCACACCAAGAAAATGCATCAAGAATGCTCAAAGCACCCTATCCGCAGCCAACCCTGGCTCAACCATGGGCTCCCGACCTGCCACCACCACGCAACGCTCCTCATAAGACGTCCTTGGCTCTGAATGATGCCTTGGAGGGATGAAGCCATTAGCAAATGTATCAAAGAACCAAGTGACTCGAACTACACACGGCCCCGATCCACTCGATCTGTACGGTACGCCCAAAATCTCCTCACACACCTCTAAATAATCTCCCATCCGCCTCGTGATCGGCTCGCCCTCAAAATGAAGACCAGTAATGCGAACCCAGTCCTCTGGAGTCAGCAGCAACATACCAACTGGAAAGAGAAGTGCCCGATGCTCCTCCCTCCACCTCTTCAGAATAGTCACAATCAGACCACGATCAACCTAAAAGGGCTCCAGCTCCAGGATCGGCCCGAAGTCGAAAGACACCAACTGCACCCGCTGAAACTCTAGCAAAGCACGATACCAAGTATGAGATTCAGTCCATGCCGAGCTGATAGCCAACTATGGGGGCTCCTACTGAACGAAACACAAGTAAAAAAAAGATAAGGCCAACACACATACCTATGACGAAAGACAAGTAGACCTAGAGTAAAAAAGCAAATAAGGTATATTAAAACATACAATAACAATTCATAACAAGCACATAAAACATGATAAGAACAGCAAAACAAAAATGTGACTTATCTCTATATGCGATCATGGTGCATGAGTGAGCACCCAATCAATAATCAATGCGGGTTTGACATAAATTAAAGGAGTTTCTAGATCCTAATAAGTCTATGTCATAACCTAAACGTCTAGAAAATCGAAGGAACTCTTGATCGCTGATACCTACCTATCCTCGTGCAAAGAAATCCTTCAACGAAAAGTGTGTGCGAGCCCGACGCTCCTCACCCTGATGCTCCTCAGCCTCACCCTCAGCTCTCTCACCGTCAACCCTCTCGCCCTCATCCTCAGCTATGCCCTGATCAATCTCGGGTACCTCCTCCCTGACGACCACCTGGTCACCCTCCGGTATCCCCTCTCTAGCCATCGCCCCGATGTCCTCCATGACAATAACACTGGCCTGAGCCTCGGAGGTTTCACCTATCTCCCCTATCATCAACCTCTCCAACTCAAAGACAATAAGGTCGTGTCTACCACTACCCTTAGCCTCCATCCTAGAAGAAAGAGCTCAAAAAACTAAAGAAAATAAAAAAACCAGTGTCTGAAACGGATGATCAGATCGCGAGATATCACGAAAACACAAAAATTAGAGCGCAAGGAGACAAGGAAACAAAGAATTGAAGACCAAAATGGACAGTGCGAGAAAAATAAAGAATTTTTAACTATATATAGAATGCAGCCAAATCGCGCGTGTAAACAAATGCGTACAATAGGATTGCGCACCGTACTTCCCGCGCATAATTCGGATCAAACGCCCATCCTTGAACGCGCAAACAAATTATCACCCGCTCAAACTAACCAGACGTTGTGGTTGCGCGCATCTTACTAGACACGTAATCGTCTCAAGTGCTCACACTGCAGCACGTAAATGCCAAAGGTCACCCGCACAGTGACCAGACACCACCCTAATCCTGCACCCCATACCGTGTGTTTAATTCGGTTAAACGACTGGGAACTTATGCTTAATGATCCTCCAACTCCCTGAAACACACGCGTCCATTCCAGTGTGCAATTTGTTTATGCGCCCGGAGTGAAACGCGCAATTCCCTAGGAAAACACAAAAAAATATGCCCAAAACAGCAGATTTACAGGCCTAAAATTGAGAGATTTTTTACACTAATTGCCAACTCAAACTACGCCCTTGCTAAGACCAACCTAGAAATACTCCTAACTCAGAAAATATACACTCCGAAAACTAAAAAAATGCCCCCATCACTTACGCACTCCAACTAAGACCAAACTAAACCAAACTAAAAATGCCCCCAACATACCCCAAATCAAAATAAATGAACCAAACCAAACCAAACTTAAATAAATAAACAGCACACTCAAAACAAGTCAAGTAAATTACAAAGTAAACCAAACCAAAAATATACTAAATAGTCGTAAATGGAATTAAAAACATAATCACTTCATAAATAGATAAAACAATTACAAAATACACCAAGGGCATACCCCCTGAATATACAACTTAAAATAAGATATTTAAAATCTGCACGTTTAGGCAATGCCCAAATCCGAATTTATTCGGGAAACAAGAAATCTTGGAGAAGCCCAGAGGAGGAACGCACCCCGAACGAATTCTGACAATGACAACCTTTCCCCACCTCAAGCCAACAAAAAAGAAAGAGTGGCTCACGAAAACCCACCCAGGACCTGCGAGATCCACCTTTGGAAACTCACCTTGGAAAGCATAACAAGGAGGAGCAACTAACACTGAATCTCCAGAGCCTATCGAGGAAAAATAGGTGTCGGTCACGAGAACTCTGACCCAACCTTATCCTTGGGTTTCCTTTCTACCACCTTCTTCTCTTCCATCTCCTCTCCCAATGGGGTGACACTTTGAGTTGGATTGATAGCACCAACCCTAGTATCACCCGAATTCCCAATCCCATCCATTCCCAATAATCCACTTAATAATCACAACTCTTCGGGTTCAATACCCGAGATATAAAAGAGAAAGGAAGAAAATACATCAATGAACAAAAAAATTCCCAAGATCACAAACAAAAAATGCCCCAAAACTTTTAATCATAAGCTTGAAACAAAATTCAAAAACAAAAACCCAAAGCCTTTAGCTAACACTTATAAAAAACTATACCCCCTAAACCACAGAGTGACAAGTGTCACATCTTTGGAAAACCCTTTCAATCTAATTAAATCTAAATCAAACACATACACCCCCTGGAAAAATCACAATCCGTGACAAGCCTAGATGAACCAATAATCACACAACACTTACCCCTAGGAAGCACAAAACCACCCCAAGTCTAGATAAACCAATAGGATTCAAACACCCAACAACCATCTAGAACTTTTGAAAACTCACAAATTTTAACAGAGATTATCCCAAATCAAATCTAAGACCAAAAAAAAATCCTTGCAATAATCCTCCTAATAAAAAGAATGCCTGCGACAAACTCAATAAGGTCAAGCAAACCCTCTAATCAAAATTCAATAAAGCAAATTAAGTTCGGGATAAACCCTGAATAAATCTAGAATGAATCAAAAAACTCTAAAGCTAAGCCAAATCCTAAATAAATCAAACAAATCAAATAGGTCTGACTAATCCATTAACAAGTTTAAACAAATAAATAAGCACAATAACCAAAAACACTTCTTTATTTATAATTTGAAAATTTTACAAGTATCACCGGAGGCATACCTCCTGAACTTACAACCCAAAGCAAAAACCTAAAACCTAATTTACAACCCAAAATGAAAATTGGAGACTCGAAACCAACACTAAGCAAGGAGCAGAACATCCAATCGGAGGCGCCAGAAGGAGCAGCGCCCGACTTGGAGCATCCAATCGAAGGCTTCAGGAAGGATTAGTTGGGGAATACATCCCTCCACTTGTAGCGCCTTCTCTTCCGCCATCTTCACCTCCTCCGCCGCTGCCTCCTCAACACTGCCTTCACTGTTCCCTAAAAGGGATCAATGTGAAGACTAGCATCCTCTTTCCCAAAACCGCCCATTCCCAAAATAATGTCGTCCCCGAGCATCACCTCAGGACAAAGATCACGCAAAATTATGAACATAGGAAGAAACGACATCTCAATCAGACGGTTAGATCACCCGATATCACAGAAACATGAATTTTAGAACACAAAAGACTCAGAAAAAGTAAAACTCGAGACTAAACCGAGGAATGAAAAGCAAATGAAGGCTCCCTCTCTTATATAGAGTATGGACTCAATCACGCGCCCGGACACGTGCGCTTAACTTAGTCACGCGCCGAGCATACTGCGTTCAATATAAAACATGCACTATGACTGGAGAGCGCAATGAAACCATCGCCCACACAGACAACACGACGCTCCGATCATGCTCTCACTACTGACCGCACAACCCTATTAAATGGCCCACTCATGTCGTGCAATATGAAAGGTCGCCCGCACAGTGACCTGGTGACACCTCAATCACGCGCTATGGTTAGAGTGCGTAATCCAATCACACGCACACGTACACACGCGTAAACAATCCCTTCAAGCTTTCAATAGCTCACCGGAAAACAAGCATGCAATAATATTGAGCATACAAAAACAGGCCCGTAATACCTGACTTTAGACAAAACCTACACCCTCACACCTTTTTATCTCGTCTTGGTCAAAATTCACTTGTCCCATCGCGTAGCCTCACAGGCCGTTCAGAGAGAAAGAGGGAGAGTTGCTCACCCTTCTCCCATCACATAGCCCTACCGAAAACATTGACCACACCCCTGGTTCCATTGCGACAAGACATACCTCCCTTATTGTGGCACCGTCACTTTCCCTCATCCCATTATGATCCCACCGGAGAGGACAACCCCATCTCATAACCCTGTCACGCATGTCCCATCGCGACGAGATGCACACACATGATACCACCTCAATATCTAAACTCATTGACCTAAATCAGCCATCCCATCACACATCCTCTTGTGAGAAGCCCAAAGACGAAGCCAATCATGGTGCAACCACACATGATCTCATATAACCCAAGATCTGCCAAAGAAATAAATATGACACACCTATCGAGCAAATATCCCTATCAATGTCCTAGCGTAAACATCACCACCCAAAACATCCAGACACAACCCCACCACACATTCATGACCACATCCCCTCGCGAGACGACTACGACTCAATCTCGTCACACATGCCCCATTGCGACACAGCAACTTCATCTCGTCTTACAGCCCCAACATCAATCATACCTCCTCGAAATCCTCATTGCAAAACTTAGCATAGAGTCGAACCTTCTAAAAACTCCATCGCTAACTATGATCAACCAATATCCCATCACAAAAGTAGAGGGACTCCTCCCATGTCCCGTCGCATCTCAAAAATAAAAAAAAACCAACACCACGAACCAAAGGCCCCATCAAGCCTACAACCAGTAACCCCCCATATCTTAACGCAGACCCCCAATGTCTCATCATGTCTATGATTCGCTATAAAAGGAAGAAAGAGAAAAGTCTTTCTCGTGCCTCATCACACTTGCAACTACCGAAACTCACCCCAACACATAATCGAAGAAAGGAAAAGTCACATTTGTCCCATCGCGACATCACCTCCCCAAGACTTTGCATCACATTGGGGACCGTCAGTCCCTGCCGCAGCGAACATGAAGAAAAGAGAAGAAATTTCCAAAGTCCCATCACGGTATCACCCCGACAACCCATCAGTCCCATCACAGACCACACAAGCTATGCATAATTCAGGTAAGTATCACCGCCAGGTAAGTACTACCCTCTTCTCTTCTCTCGATATTTCTTCTAAAACTATAGTTAACTATGATTAAGTCCAAATGTTTTCAAATCCATCTCTCTCGACTTGCGAATCACTGTAGTCCTCCATAAGAGATAATCATCAGTATTTGTCGAGAAGGTTAGACGGAGTATCTGGCATTCCAAGTGTCATCTTGACAACTACATAAATGGTCGGGTCCACAAATCCCATACCGGTGGATCTGCTCAATGACATCTCGGAAGCCATATTTTTCACCGTTTTACCACCAAATTGATCTTAAGTTAAATTCCCAAAATTTCAAAAAAAAAATCTCTTACTTCTTCCTTCCAAAACTAAAAATCTCTTACTTCCAAAACAAAAAAAACAACAAAAAAGAGACCAAATAAAAATAAACAAAGAGACTTTACCTACTAAAATTTATCTCAATTACCAGCCCAAACCGACCATTCCCATGAGAAACTGAACAATGAGTATATTTAATCTAAGAACTTACAAAAGCCTATTTTAAAAGGAACGCCTGACGCACATTGGTGTGAGCAATGACGCGCCCGGTCTGACATGACTTGCAAAAGCCTTCAACATTATATGATTTTATTTTCAGTCTCTGGACCTTATGCACATTTGTATGATGCCTCCTGGTACCTCGACTGCGTCATATCCCTCTGTTTGACTGCCCCTTACAGTAGGTTGCGACATGCGGCGGCATGCCCCTTACAACCACAAATTAGGATATGGTGATTCTCCACTCTGTTTGACTGTCACTTAAAGCACATCGTGCCACGCGCCGGGATGTCCCTTGCACCCACCGATTAGGATACACTGACTTCCCCCATCGACTGTCTATGACAACGGGTCGCGATACGCAACGGGATCGCCCTTGGGCTTCCACGGCATGGAACACGCCTTTTGACAGCTACCACTGGGCTCTCGAATGCTCCATTTTAGCTTGCACTGATAGATAAGAAAGCAAAGCATGTCATGTCAACATACCCAGTTAACATTTGTGATTTCCCAAGAGAAACAAGAAGACACCTTAAATGAGGGGTGTCTACTTCTTCGACGTGTTCTTACTTCGCAAGAGTGCATCGAAGAGGGGCATCTGTAGACACCTCCATTTTGCCTTCTCAGAATATACAAATATGTTTGGTCAACCTTTGACCTTGCCCGTGACTTTTCAAAAAAGACTTACCTTCTCTGAAAGTTTTACAATCCTAATGTGGGACCATATACTGAAACAATAGTACATGGATAAACACTGGCTGAAATAATAGCTCTGTGGCTCATATCCTAATGTAGGGAGACTATATACTGAAACAATAGTATATAGTCGAAATACAGACTGAAACAATAGTCTGGCATTTCAGACCCCTTAACCCTAAATTGGGAACCATGCACTGAAATAATAGTACATGATTGAACACGGGCTAAAATAATAGCTCTGTGGCTCAGATCCCAACGTAGGGAGACTATATACTGAAATAATAGTATATAGTCAGAATGTAGACTGAAACAATAGTCTAGCATTTCAGACCCGAATAGCCTCAAATTACGTGCTTAAAACCATGCATGTAATTTGATTGCACGCCAAACCACAAATATGCAATCAGTCCCCTCTCAGACCAGACTTCCTTTCCCCAGACAACCTCGAGACTCAATCAAGCGTCCCACGTGGCGCGCACAATTGGATTGAGCGCCCGACCACCAGCGCGCAATTGGCCTACACCCGACCTAGTTTCACAGTCCTTGACCCCCAAGATTCCATGATTAAACACTTCAAATGAAGTACTTAATCGAATTGTGCACTCCACACCAGGCGCGTAATTAGTCCTAACATGGTTATAACTAGGGAACTCAGCTGAGCCAGTCAATCTGTCGCTCACTGAGTTAGTGACCGACTCAAAGCGATTAAGCACCAGAAAATCGGCGCGCAATTCAGTTAAACGCCTGAAACAGGGCATTTAATTAGAAAAAAACCTATAAAAGCTTTTTTAATTCGACCCAAAAAAGGAGAGGAAAACACACGAACGAAGAGGCTGAAAATTTCACAGAGAGAAGACAGGAAATCAGGGACAATTTCAAGAACGAACACATAGAGAAACAGAGCCATGACTTCGAGATTCAAGTTTCAAAATTTTGAGATTCCTCTCTGCAGCCCCGACCTTAGGTAAGAATTTAGTCTTTAGTTTCCGACCTTAGTTTTTCTTAGTTCTTAAATTTAGGATTTTTTCCTTAGTTTTAATTATTAATATTAAATTTTCAGTCTTAGATCATAGCACCCTTTTTTTTAGACCATAATTTTAATCCCTAGTTCTAGTTCTTAGTTTCTAGAACCCATCTTTAGACTTTAATTTTATTATGAAATTTTAATCTCCAGTCCTATCATTAATCTCTGGTTCAAGTTCTTAGTTTCTATAACCAGTCCTTAATCATACAGTCTGATTTTCTGATTTCGGACCTGAATTCAATCCTTAAATTTTAAATTATAGTTTTAATTCCTTAATTCAATATTTCAAAAATCCCAATTATTAATTTAATTCTCTATAATTCTAGTTTCATAATTTAATCCACAATTGTAATCCAAAAATCAATTCTAAAAAATCTATAAAAAAAATACCATCTTATTGTCCAAAATCTAATTTGCTTTAATCTCAGCCACCCGATTTGCCCAAGGGAACTTACGGAGGGTACTTGGGAACGAGGCCAATCCTCCTTAGCATAGCAGTCCCAAAACCCCCTTGTTTTTAGAATTTTAGTAGAATTAATTCATCGCTTTAATTAGAATAAGTACAGTTAGTTCCGTTATTTTTCCAGAATTTTAGTATAATTAATTTATTGCTTCGATCATAATTCTAGTAAAATTAGTTCCTTTACTTTAATTAGATTTTTAGTATAGATTATTCATTACTTTAATTAGATTTTTAGTATAATTAATTTATTATTTTAATTATAATTTTAGTAAAGTTAATTCATTGCTTTAATTGGAATTTTAGTAAAATTAGTCCTCTATTTCAATTAGAATTTCAGTAGAACTAGTATATCTGTTTTAATTAGAATTTCAGTCAAATTAGTACACTTGCTTTAGTTAAAATTTTAGCAAAATTAATATATCCGCGTTGCTTAGGATTTCAGTACGATTAGCATGCTTGATTTAATTAGAGTTTTGTTAGAATTGATATATTTGCATTCCTAGTACAATTAGGAGACTAATATCGATTAGACTTCTAGTAAGATTAGGAAACTAAATTAATTAGATTTCTAATAAGATCGCAATATTTGAATTAGTTAGATTCCTAGTAGGATTAGGAGACTTAATTAAGTAGACTTTCAATAGGATTAAAATATTAAACTAAGTAGACTCCTAATAGGATTAGAATACTAACACTAATTCACCATAACAAATTCACACAGTTGGACTCATAGTAGAATTAGGAGATTTAAACCGATTAGAATTACAACAATCATAAGGAAAGAAAAGGAAAACTAAACTATCTAAATTATAAAGAAGACCCATAGCAACTGACGTTCGCAGGCGGACAATTCAGTAAAAAAGTAACCGAAACCCGCTATAAAGCGTGATCATTGACGTGCTATAGAGTCGATAAATATCTGTAGCTGGCAATCGCAATCAACAAGGAATCTCCTAGAATCCCTTTATTTATTTCCAACATTCCAAACACCGCATTACTAGAGTTCACTTAGACATAATTGGGCCACTGATTCAACGGGGACCGAGAGGAACCTAGAAAAAGCACAAACCAACACTCCCTCCTGGTATTATCAAACCCTCTTGCACTTGTTCTAGCTGGCCTGAATGTGGAGGGATCAACCCCTATCTTTGTTGCAGTTCGGAGGAGGCATACATTCAATGCCGATCCATTGTCTACCAACACCAAAGGGATCACCAATTTTTCCATTTTCACTGTGATATTGAGGGGTTTAGAATGATTGCTTCCTTCACTTGGAAGATCGACGTCTGAGAAAGAGATGGCATTGGGAGCCAATACCTGCCCGTTCATTTACCCCACTTCATCTGGGGATACTTTATTTGATACATGAGCATCCTTTAGTACTCCCATTAGAGCTTGGAAGTGAAGTGGAGACATCATGAGTAAGTCCCATATGGTGATGTGAGTCGACGTTCTTTTGAGTTGTGTTTCTAACGGGTGCTCTCTGCTCATCTTTTCCAATGGGTGCATCGCTGTAGGTTCCCTTCTCTCTTCTGACTGGGCTGGCACTAGTATCTCATGTTGTTTAGAGATTCTGCCTGAGTGGGTGACGAATTCAACTGCCCTTCATTGCTGCTACTAGCATTAACATCCATCTGATCATAATTGAGCGAGACCTGATGGGTATCATATGATGGTCCGAGGATTTGGAATGGGATGGATGAGGGCACTGGATATGATTGAACTGGCAGGGCTAGTGTGGCCATGCTAGGCCAAATGTTGTTGACTGGTACAGGAGGCGACTGGACTAATGATGATGTGGTAAAATTAGACCAACTGTATTGGGTTTGCAGTGGGGGTGAATATACTGGTGGTAGTGCGGCAATACTGGGCCAGCTATATTGGGTTGGTGTTGGAGATGAGGTGGATGGGTTGATACTGGTATGGCAAAATTGGGCCATATGTGGTTGATGGGAGCTAATTCTGAAGGTGCAGTAAAATTGGGCATCACATAACTGACGGGGGTCAATGCCGGATGTAATTGGTACTGTGGAGGTGGGGTTCAGCTGGGTTGAATGTGGATAACAGGTGTGGGCGCTAGGAGGTGTAGTCTTAAATCTAAAGGTGCCACTTGGGATGTTGGGTTTGGGAAATAATCAGCTAAATTCAAAGGTTCAACTACCCCTATGATTTCACTCCCCTAGCTCCATTTCCCTGGTGTTTTGTAGTTGTCCCTTGTGCCGATATATTCCGAGGGGTCGAGCTCTTCTCTTTCTCCCTCCGACATGTTGATGGTGGCCCTTGGACCCATTACTCCCTGTGGGTGTGGCAGAAATGGCGCCTACAGTATATTGGTATGGGGGTTTGCCTGAGGAGGTGCCAGAGGGATGATCTTTCATGCCTCTATCAAATCTTGGATCGCATGCTTTAATAGAAAGCATTGATCGGTTAGGTGACTTGGTCCCTGGTGGAAATTATAGTGTACATTAGGATCATAATTTCTCGAGATCGAATGTAGTGGAGGTCATGGTTGAAGCTAAGGGAGTCAACACTCGGTTATATCAGACCCTTCTTTGCTCAGCAGTTTGCTGCCCCTAGGGGACATTGTTCTGCCTTGGAGCCTGATTTGTTAGTGATGGCACTGGTTGTGCTGCCACAAACCGAAATGGTACCATGCTAGTGCGGGGTTGTGCGTATATTATTGTCTGAACATCTGCCCAGTGATCCGCTTAGTTATATGTATAAAATTAAATTAAAATCAAGCCTTAACCTATTGCAAGCGCACAATGGAAATTATAGCGTAGCGATAGGATCATTCCCACGAAGAAGTGATGATCTTTTATATATATTTCTATTTTAAAAACTTATATTTATCTTTTAAGGTTCTAAAGTACTGGAGAAATATGAATAAAAGAATAGTTTCTTAAACTAAATTGCAGAAAATAAATCCTAGTCCTCCTCCTTCAGGATTATGGTCGTCAATCACAATCCTTTAAAAATCGGATGTTTACAAATTTAAAATACCATTACACTATATCTCGGTTTTCTAGAATTTGGGCATCAATTAAAAACTAAAATCCTTCAATATAGATTTATACTAATCTTTAATCTACCAGAAATTTGGACATCAATCAAACTCTAGGAAATCAAAGATGGAAAATAAATTACCATTACACTAATCTGCAAATCACAACCTGAGTCGTCAATCACAATCCTTTAAAATTTGGATGTTTACAAATTTAAAATACCATTACACTATATCTCGGTTTTCTAGAATTTGGGCATCAGTTAAAAACCAAAATCCTTCAATATAGATTTATAATAATCTTTAATCTACCAGAAATTTGGACGTCAATCAAACTCTAGAAAATCAAAGATGGAAAATAAAATACCATTACACTAATCTGCAAACCATAACCTGAGTCGTCAATTCAAATCAAAATTTGGAGATGTTTACAAAGCAGTAAATAAATGTGCAACCATGAATTTTGATCAAATCCGTCGCGACGATGCACTCATAGTAAAACTAGAGTCGCCACCTGGAGCTGTTGGTGTCCCGGGATACCTAAATCAATTTATAAGCACCGAAGTATCAAAAATATGACTCTGATTCTGGTTTACGCCAAAGGCTCTTGGGTAGGGACTTCGGTTATCGACCGGGAAGGTGTTAGGCACCCGATCAACCCGCTCGTAAGTGGTCTCTACTATGGCCGGGTCTATGTGTGGCTGGTTTATATAATATATATATATATATATATATATATATATATATATATATATAAAGAGAAACCAAATGGGCAGCACTTCTCCTTACCCGAAGGCACACTGTTCCTATTGAGCCCTTCCCGCTTGCTGAAATTTGGGCGGCGTAATGGCTCAATTCTAGGATAGAGGAAAATCAAAGAAGGTAGAGGAATAGAGGGGAGAGACGGAGCTCTCGAGCCCTTGTAGCACCATGGTAAATCCTCGCATGAGAGAGACACCGGTAAGCTTCTGATAGCACAACAAGTTAGAGACGGGTTCTAAACTCTAAGGCTTGAAGGTAGAGGGTAAGAGAGGTAAGCTAGAGCCTAGATCTCACTAAAGCTTAGGGATTAATGGAGAAAAAGGGGAGCTAAAGAGGGAATATGGGTGCTGGAATTTATATGGAGAGTGGTTGTTTTGAAGGTGGAGAGGGCATTCACTAATCTTTTCTCTTTTGAAAATTTTTCAAACCTTTGTAAAGGGAGGGGTGCCTCTCTATTTATAGGAAAGGAGAGGGTTAGGAGGGTACTTAAGAGCTAATTGGATTAGCAATTAGGTAATCATAATATCTAAGGTTTCCTAGGATCCTAAGGGGTTAGATACACGGGAAAGGGTTTCAATGGCAGATGATAGGATGGGGTTTCAAATGACTAGAGGGTTGCAAATAGGGTAAATGAGGGTGCAGCAGTCCTAATGAAACTCATCCTAAACATTGAGATGGTCAACAAGTCAAACCCCAAAAGTAGAATTCAAACAAAAACCCATAGTTACTGTAGCTAGTATGGCGTGTGTATTATCCATGCCAGGCATATGTACAATGTGTGGGAAATCCAGAGCCCGCTGGGGGGCCCATCTATGTTTGGCGTGTATATTATACACACCAAGCCATTTCTGGGAAAAAATGGCCTGGCGTGTATAATATACATTCTAGGCAACATTTTTCCATAAATGGCCTAGTATGTCTATTACACACGCCAGGCATGCCCACCTCCTCAAGAGGTTCTCGAGAGGTTCAACCAGGTGCAGTTTTTTCAAGTCTTCTTCGGATTGTCGTAAATTTTGATGTATGACTCAGATTGAGGTGATTCTTGGCTTGTTGGAAAGTTGGGCATCTCTACTTTGCACTAGTATAAGATTTAGTCTTAGTAGAGGTCCCCTCAAGTTTTGGCACACCTCTCTCTAATTATTCCCCCGGAAGGTCAACTAAGGGTTCAGAGAGGTTGGGGGTGATTCCTACGGGTTTAGGCAAGCTTCTAAGGGTTTGGAAAGGTTACTAAGGGTATGGGAGATGCTATCAAAAGCTCAGGAGTGTGCCCTTCTTGAAGTATATGTCGATCGGGTATTAAGCCAAATTTGAGTGTCTACAAATGCCCCTCTTTGGTATCCGATCAATAACGATGTATGCCAAAGAAAGAGACATCTGAAGAGACCCAAGGCATGCTAATGGGTCCACTGTATTCAAAGAGAACCTCAAACATCAAAAGTAAAAGAGAAAAACTAAACAAAGAGTGACATAAGTCCAACATTAGGGAAAATGTTCGTCACTCAAGGCTATCGATCCCCAAGCGCATGGCGACATTACTGGGCATAACCGAGATAAGTAATTGAAGATACAATGCATAATGTTTAAGATTAATTTGGAACAAGACTACCCCGTGAGCGGGAGGGTGATCGACCCATACTTAATGATTAGTGTGAAGCAATGACGCGAAGATCCACAGTTTGTGTCCAATCCCATAAGGTATTGATTGCCCCATTTGATCGACCACGGGTGCCCCTACACGAGATAGGGTTCGAGATCTTTGGGCGAATCCATCGATCCCAAAGTTAATTTAGCACAACTACCCGAGCGGAGCGAATATTGATGTCGCAATACTTTTTGGGAGTGTGTGCCATTTTTGATAGTGTGTCTTGGATCAACATGACCTAGAGTACCCAACTTCAAATAATACTGGACAGATTCAGCCAAAATTGGGTGCCTACCGAAGGAGACACTCAATCTTTATCTCCGTCAACGATGATCTTATTATCGAACAATTATGCAAAAATATGCACTCATCAGAGGTAGATAACAATGTAGGGGAATAGAAGTCCTGACCCAAAACCCGTCCAAGTATAATTTACAAGAACAAACGACCATCCAATGGATATCCAGACGCAAGGCGTACACTTTACAGGGATATCGTACAAATGCAGGTTTTAAGCCTTCACCGTAAAATGAGCCCTTTGGAATGCATATTTGAACATAGTCGTTCGATAAGTAATTTCCATTTTGATAGATTGGTTGTAACCAATAATTGACCTTTTTCTGAAGAATCTGAAGCTTAAGACACTTAAGTTCACGTGAATAAAAAACGGAGCCCTTAGCGCAAGGATTTAGAAGTGGAATCAACCTTATTGAAACATTGATCGTTTGACCGAGATTGACATCGTTGCTCCTACTTTAAAGTAGGATCCAAAGATCCAAGGCGTTACTTAGACTCAGGATGTTAATGTAGCATAGTTGTGTTGCTGATAAAATATTGACATTTTACCACATTTAGAGCACGCATGTGCGTAGCTGGGCATGACAAAAAGTACCACGAAAACACAAATTTTTTTATTTTTTTTTTCAAATGATTCTTTTTTTCCATTTTTTTCTTGAATAGACCGACGTCTGTGGAGAGATGCTTCATTTTATCTGTCCATTATCGAGAGGTTGCCGACTTTGAGGTTTTAGACCTTTTGATGTTCCTGCACATTCTCAAGAAAACGTCAGTCCCTTTTTTATTTATATAGGTAACAAATATGCATCCTAAATAACAGAAGGAGAAACAAACTTTTGTCTATACTTTTTCATTTTTCAAGATTTATATATATATATATATATTTTAGATTTTTATTTTTAGATTTTTTCTTCTTTTTTTTTTCTTTTTTATTTATCTTGTAAAGAGAGAAACCAGATGTCACACCAATCATCTTTTTTAGATGTGGTGCACACAAAATGTAGATGTGAATATGAAAAAGGGAAATCTATTATTTTTTTTTTAGATTTTCTTTAATGCCTTAAGCGTGAGGGAGAAGTAACGGGTCCCATTTTGAGCATAGTCGAACCCCTTCATGCAGTAGGATCTAAGTGAGGTTCAAAATTTTTACCAAGTTGGAACTTCCATCCCTTTGGGTGGAATCAACCTCTTATCCTTACCTCGGGTCATACGTTTGATGTTGCGGCTACGAAGATATACCTGATCAAGATCTGATTTAAGCAAACATGAGTGGCCCAGTTGAGGATCAGATAGCTCGGGATTGTAACCAAGGGAGTAGCTAAATGATTTTCTATTTTTTTTTTCTTTTACAACATTTTTACTCACAGCGCCCAAGACGGGTTTTCATCGTGCCCGTTGTTGCCCTCTTTTTTACCCATAGCACCCTTTCAAGTTTTCACTATGTCCGTGAGTATGCATTTTTACCCCAGGCGCCTTTTTGAGTTTTCACCTGGTCCGCACAAGCTTGCTATTTTTTACTCGTAGCGCCCTTGCGGGTTCACTATGTCCATTTTGCTTTGAGCTTGTATTTTTTCTTTTTCTTTTCTTTTTATTTTCAAAGGCCATAATATGGACGTCGATTCTATCATAGCCAACTGGATGGAATTATTTTATCGTCTCTCAGCTTGGCTCATGTTGACTCAACGAATACTGTGACTGCTTATAGCCCTTTAAAGAGGGCTTTCTTTAAGGATGTATCTTGGCCATGGGATAGGTTAGGAATTTTGAAGGTATTCTTGGTTTAAGAAGGTTTCCTTGATAGGGTTCCAATTGCCATAATATACTTCTTCCTTGGGGAAGTTTGACTGTACATGCCCCACTTTTTCTTTTCTATTTTTTTTTGTTCTTTTTGCTTATTCTCTTTTAGAATTTTACTTTTCTGATTTTTTTGGATTTTGATGGTAACTCTTTTTCTTCTTTTTTTTCCATTTGGTATATACACTTTCTCTTTTTCTGGGGAGGGGATAATGAAAGAAAATGTCATTGGCACAAGATGGGATAGAAAAGGGTATGAGTGTTCAGGGATACTTTTTGGCTACTTGGCTTTGGAATGATGGCCTCTTTTATGGTGTCCTTAAGCAGTCACGTATCTATATTATCAATACTTACCTTACCGCAGGAGACTTAGGAATAGAATCGTCGAACGTATCCAGCGTTGATTGGCTTAGAAAAGCGATCTTCGTCCATGGTGGAAAGGCCGAGGGATGACGTAAGGTCCTTCCCAGTTAGGCTTGAATTTTCCTCTCAGATCAGCGTACTGTCATCGCCCTTTGATATGTTGCCCCAGCATTCTTTAACCCAAATGGCATGACTCAGTAATAGAAAGTTTATCATGGAGTAATGAACACTGTCTTCTCTCGGTTTGCTTCGATCATCTTGATCTGATTGTATTTAAAAATCCGTCCATGAATGGCAGCATCCCATGCCTAGCAGTGTTATCGACCAAGATGTCAATGTGTGGCAATGGGAAGTCATCCTTTGGGCTTGCCTTGTTCAAATTTCTGAAGTCAATACATATGTGAACCTTTCTATCTTTCTTCAATACTGAGGCGATGCTGGCTAACCATTGAGGGTACTTGGAGACTATGAGAAATCCTACGTTGTACTATTTGATGACCTCGTCATTTACTTTCAGCCTCCATTCTGGCCTGAGGAGTCTCAACTGTTGCTTGACCAGCTTAACATCTGGATAAAGTGGCAGCTCATGCTTGACCAAATCGGTATCCAAACCACGTATATCCTCGTACAACCATGTGAAGATGTCTTGGTATGACCTAAGGAAATCAATCATGCTTCTTCTTTCCTCGGGAGATAGTGGCGTTCTGATCTTAGTGATTCCAGGAACCTCCTTGGTCCCTAGATTAACATCCTCTATTTCTTCAACAATCAGGGTAAGGCCATGCTCAAAATCGACGTACCGTTCAAGGAGCTCATTGGAGAGATCCTGAGCAGGGATCTCCTCGTCCAGACTCGTGACTCCTACCTCTTCTTGTATTTCTATAGGAAAGGGGTCGATTTCACGTGGGACGGGTCTTTCAATTAAGGCATCATTTTTCTGAATTTTCTCAGGATTTTTAAAAGACAATTTTTTAGATTTTGCATTTTTTTTATTTTTTTTTAGGATTTTTGTTTTCTTCGGTGATAGGCCCTCGGCAATGCGGGTCCTATATACACATGGTATTGCTTGCCAAGGGCTTATCCCACTTTTTATAGGTTGTCTTTTTTAAAAAAAAAGTTGATGCCATATTTGTTGCCATTTGACACTTCCAGGGTTAGGGGCACAGACGCCCAATTCCTTACCTGAGGTGCCATACCTTTTCCTGCTATGATGGAGGAGGCTGATTGAGATGTTGCTTAGGAGTCAACCTCCATCATGCTTATCATGGGCTCATCTGGGACTCGGTCCTCAAACGTCCGTATGGGTTTGTGGTGGTTTATGGCAGGCTTCTGTATGGGCAGGGGTATCTCTTCCTCGAAGAGTGATAGGGAAGAGAGGTTGACTTCGATATCTGGGAGAATGATGTAAGGGTTGGTATCATGGATAGGGGCTCTTGGTTTGTGTGGGATCAGCTGTGTTGCCCCATTCTGGTCAATTTTAATGACCCCCACACTCACGAATGTACTTCGGATGTGAGGTAGAGATCGAGGTTCCTCCTCTAAGTCTATTCCCCGAGTTCTGGCAGCAGCTATGGTTCGGGCCTTTTCCTTTGCTTCCTGAACTTCTTCTCAAGTGGGTTTATAACCTAACCCAAATATGATCTATTGACCACCTCTGGCTCTAACTGGGTCCTTTCTTCGTCGCAATTAAGGTCCCAACCCTTTACCTTTCTGATAGCCTCATTTCTGGAGTATGGCTATGGCTGCAACCATTCCACCACTTGTTTTCGTAGTGATCCTTTCGAGGGGTTCAGGGATTACCGCTGACACATCATATTCAAAGCTATTGAGGTTTGTGTCTTCCATGTGCAGCACATCCAAAACTTTGGGATTCTCAATGCTATGGGTAACCTTTTCTCTTCCCTCCTGCCCCTCACCTAAGATGGTGACAATTTTTTATTCGGACGCGAATCTGAGCTTTTAGTGAAGGGTTGAAGGTATTGCCTCAACCTCATGTAACCAGGGGCACCCTAATAATAGATTAAATATAGATTTGATGTCCATAACTTGGAAGGGCATGGAAAAGGTCATTGGCCTGATGACGAGCTCAAGGTCGACTTCTCCGATTATCTCTCTTCTTATGCTATCAAATCTCCTAGCGCTTGTTCTTGCTGGCCTGAAAGCGGAGGGATCCATCCTAATATTGGTAGCAATTCTGAGAGGGCACACATTTAAAGTCGATCCATTGTCGATTAATACTACTGGAATTACCAAGTTTCTAACTTCTACAGTGATGTTGAGGGATTTAGAATGATTATTTCCCTCTTCTGGCAAATCGGCATCTAAAAAAGAGATGGCATTAGGAGCCAACACCTGTCTGATTATCTTTCCCACTTCGTCTGGGGTTACTTGAAAAGACACATGTGTGTCTTTTAATGCTCCCATCAGAGCTTGGAAATGAAGTGGAGATGTCATTAACAAGTCCCAGACTATGATGTGTGATGGCATTCTTTTCAACTGAGTTTCAAATATGTGCTCTCAGCTCATTTTCTTGAAAGGGTTCACAACTGTAGGTTCTTTCTTCTCTTCAAGTCAGGTTAGTGCTAGTACTTCTGGTTGCCTTGAGATTCTTCCTGATTGAGTAACGAGATTAATTGTCCCTTCTATGCTACCACCTGCATTGATGTTCGTTTGACTGTAATCGAGCAGAACCTAATGGGGATCATATATTAGTCCAGAGATTTGAAATGGGACAGATGGGGGAACCTGATATGATTGAACCGGCAGGGCTAGTGTGGCAAAATTAGGCCAGATGTGGTTGATTGGTGCAGGAAGCAGCTGGACTGATGACGATGTGGCAAAATCAGGCCAGCTGTATTGGGTTGGTGCTGGAGATGGGTGTACAGATGGCAATGCAATAGTACCGAGCCAGCTATATTGTAGGGAGTCGGAGGTGGGTTGGGTGACACATAGTGATCGGTTATTGGTGTTGGGCATGGCTAATACATCTGGGGTGAGTAAAAATTAGGCTCCACATGGTTAACATGCGCGAGTGTAGGAAAATACATCCTCAAATCTAGGGGTGCTACTTGCGATGTAAGGTTTGAGAAATAATCGGCTAAATTTAATGGCTCAATCACTCCTATGATGTCATTCTTATGACCCTGTTGCTTGGGTGGCATGAAACTCCCTTTTTTAATGATGGATTCGAAGGGATCAAATTCTTTCATCCCTTCCTCCAACATGTTAATAGTGACCCTTGGGCCCATTCCTCCCTACAGGTGCGGTGGCAACGGTGCCTGCATGATATTGATGTGTAGGTTTGCTTGGGGGGTTCTGGGGGTATGAATTTTCCTGCCTCTATCAAATCCTCTATTGTGTGTTTCAAAGGAAAGCACCGATCAGTTGGATGTCTCGGCTCTTGATGAAAATTATAATGTGTGCTACGATCATAATTCTTTGGAATTGAATTTGACAAAGGTCGTGGTTGAAGCTGAGTGACTAAACCCTTTTCAATTAGTAGAGGCAAAAGGACATTCAGGGATTGTTCTAAGGGAGTGAACACTCGGTTATATCGGGCCCTTCTCTACTCAAGGGTCTGCTGCCCCCAGGGGACATTGTTCTGCCTTGGAGCCTGATTTGTTGGTGCTAGGGCTTGTGGTTCTATCCCAAACTGAAATGGCACTATGTTGGTATTGGGCTGCGTGGTAATTACGGCTTGGACCTCTCCCCCTGCTCTTCTCTCGATTTTCTGCTTAGGAAATGCGTGGATCCCACTGGTTATGTTTTTGGTTAACTGACCTTCTTTGATCGCATCCTCACAACGATTAACATTCTTTACCAAATCAGCAAAGCTAGACTGCTGTTGGTATACTAAAAAATCTGAGATGATCGAAATAGTGTTTTTTAGATCATCTCGATTTGCTCATCATCGGGTATTCTATTTTTCACTTGGGCTGCTAATGCCCTCCATCTCCCTAGGTAGTCACTGAATGCTTCATCAGGTTTCTGCCTTAGTCGGGCTAAATCTAACTTACGAGGTTCAATGTCTATGTTATAGAAATACTTATCTTGTGGGTCAGATCTTTCTATGTTTTTATCATAGACAGTTCGAGGGAAGTGAACTATCTCAAAGATGGGCCTATGAGGCTCTTTTAGAATACTTTGATGAGGAGTCGTTCATCTCCGTCGTATTGGCACATATCCCTATAGTAGGACTTGAGGCGTGCAATGGGATTGTCAGTGCCATTATATTTTTTAAATGATGCCACTTTGAATTTAGGTGGCAAAGGCACCTCGGCGAATAAACACAGATCTGAAAAATCTGTGGCATGGATCTCGGTTCTCCCTAACTTCATTAGCTGCTTCTGGATTTTATCCATTTGTTCTTTCAGTTGCTCGGATTCTCTGGATGGTGGGGTGGGGCTATTCCCTCAAGAGACTGCCTCCCTTCATTTTGGATGCCTGGGGGTTGGTATGTGTGGGTGGTGGGGGATTAAAGTTGGTGAATACCCCCGCATAGGCCCCACTATTTCTAATCTCATCTTCCTCGTATTGTTGATCAACATACGATGGAGGAAGGATGAGGTTATCCTGCTGATTCTGAATGGGTTGGGCAGGTGCTTGATAAGGCCATTGGGGTTGGTGAGAAGTTTGATGAGTGAACAGGAGATTTTGGAGGGGTTGAGTGGGTGCTTGGTGGGACCACTGTACGTGGGGAAAACTTTAATGATGAGTTGGTGGGATAAGGGGATGGGTGAGTTGTGGATTTTGGGCGGGTGCCTGATGAGGCAACTGGGCTTGATAAGAATTTTGTTGATTGGGTTGGGGGATGAGAGGATGTGTAAATTAGGGATGGTTGATGGTATGGGATTGATCCCCATATTGAGAAGGGTGCGGGTGTGATGAATGTGGATGGACGGGGCTTATGCCGGATTGGGGGATTGGGTTTATTTGAGGGGGAATGGGGGCCTGTTGGGTATAGGTAAATGTGGGATATTGGGGGAATGATGAAGGGTTTGTAAATGGGGCTCCCATGTTTGGGCCTTGGTGGACTTTGGATGTTGGGCCTTAATAGGGTTGGGGTATTGGGCCTTGATGGGCTTGGGAGATTAGGCCTTGATGGGCTTGAGGCATTAGGCCTTGGTGGGCCTAAGCCATTGGGTCCTGATGGGCTTGGGGGATTGGGCCTTGATGGGCTTGGGCCATTGGGCCTTGATGGGCTTAGGTCTGGGGTATTGGGCCTTGATGGACTTGGGGTATTGGGTCTTGATGGGTTTGGGAATAGGGTGCGGGCCCTTGAGGCCCACTCAAATGGCCCCATGGTTGATGGGTGCCTAGGATGGTATGAACAATAGAAGGTTGATTAGGATTTTGAGGGAATGGGGTGTGGAGATTAAGATTTTGAGGGGGGGGTTTGTTGGAGATTGAATATTTAGGGTGGATGAGGGTGGCTTTGGGGTTGGGTATGGGGTTGGAAGTGGATGGCTCACCTAATGAGGGGGATGCATGCAAGAAAATGGGCATGACTTGGGTAAATGGGAAAAAATCGGTCATGACTTGGGTAGATGGAAAATTGGGCATGACTTGGGTAAAACTGGACATGACCTGGGTAGATGGAGAAAAATTGGTCATGACTTGGGTAGATGAAAAATTGGGCATGACTTGGGTAAAACTGGGCATGACCTGGGTAGATTGGGGGATATGTGGTGGCTTTGGATTGGGGGAAAAATGTGGAATGGATATGGGAGATTTGAGCATGGCTTGAGTGTATGTGGGAAAATGGGGTGTATGAGTAGTGGATATGGGAGGAAAATGGGGTATGGTTGGATTTGAAGTGGAGGGAAAATGCAGCATGGCTCAAGTAAATGAGGGGGAATGGGGTCTAGGACTTTGGGAAAATATGGGAAAATTAGATGTGGAAGGGGAATAAATTTTGGGTGGTGGTGGAAGAAAAATGGGGTAGATTTTGAGTGATGGTGGAGGGAGGAAAATTAGGATTGTTTGGATTTGAGGGGAAATGGAGTGAAAAATGAGGTGGTGCATGTGGGGTGGATGTGGATGGATTTTGGGTGGATGGAAAAATGGGCAAATTTTGGATGGGTCTGGATGGGAAAACGGGTGCACCGAAGGGTCCGGTGACATCGAAACAGGATTGGGTGGGAGAATCGAAAATGGGGATTTCCTCCATGTGGGAGTGAGTTGGGGAACATGGAGGGGATGAATCGAGATTAGCATAAGCCAGGTCAACCACCCACGACATGGCTCTGCGGCGGGTTGGATATGGATGCCTCGGTGGGGCCCGAAAATTTTTCTCCTCTCCCTACTGGATGACGGAAGGTAAGGCGATGTCGTTGTGCCGGCACCACGAGATCTCTTTTTTGGATTTTGATTTTTTTGTTGATTATTTTTATTTTTGGATAAAAGTAAATGAACCTTTCTAAGATGAGTTCTGGGGCCTTGGAATTCTCGTTTCAGGCGGCGTTCGTACCTTAAATATTTCCCACGGTGGGATCCCGACACACTTCGAATGAATCGAAGGGAAATCCCTTGATCTAAGTGAAGGCATGGGAATCCATGCAATAAACCCGATCCCTCAGAACAAGTCAATAAGAGGGTGACCTCTTTTGACTGGCGAGGGCGTATTGGGTGTTGAAAGGTGCAGGATTTATCAAAGGTACTAAACCGCTAAGCAGGGGACTCGAGGAAAGTGAAAGAAAGCCTTAGATTCGGGCTGCCAGGCCCAGAATAGGCTTGGCGTGTGTAGTATATACGCTTGACCAAAATCTAGAGATTTTGACTTAGCGTGTGTATTACACACGCTAGGCTAAATCTGAAGAAGGTTGGCTTAGCGTGTATAATATACACGCTAGAGCAATTCTGGGAAAAGTTGGCTTAGCATGTGTATTACACACGCTGGGCCAAAATAGGGTATGTAAATGTCTTGACACCAGAACAGCAAGCCCGAGATTGGTCTAATTTTCTGGTTTTCGGGAAGCGATGCTTCCGGGGACTGATTGTCTTTGTTATTCCGGATCCCTCCTTTTTGAACCTAGGAATACAAGGCTGATTCGGGGCAACTAAACCCACTCCCTAAGGGTTTTAAGCTTCGTAACTAGATCAGTCACCCACCCGATATACCTCTAGCGCAAGCGCCTTCTCAGATATTGGATGGGGTGGTTCTTTTCGAGATCATCACCACTAGGGGCTGCCGCCATACTAAGAATCGGGATGTTTGTATCGCTGCCTAAATTTCCAACCCTTGTAAAATCTACTCCCGTAAAAATTTAATTAAGTCCCCCTCTTGGTTCAATTTTTAAATTCTATTTTAAGGGAGTTTGCTTAATGTTCAAAATAGGGTGGTGATATTCCCATGCCACCTCTACGGGCCAACGTCCACTGATAGGATATGATTGTGAGAAATATAAATGTGCAAGTAAGCCCACCAAACAGCTAAGGTGTTTAAATGATAAAAAAGAAACTAAACTATCAAGTAACTCTCAAGTAGGCCCGCCAATCGGCTAAGGTGGCAAAGAGCTCAAGTAGGCCCGCCAATCGGCTAAGGCGTGTAAATGACGGAAAAGTAGGGGTAAGTAAAAACAATGCTCAAGTAGGCCCACCGATCGGCTAAGGCGTGTAAATGACAGAAAAGTAGGGGTAAGTATAAAATTAAAAAAAGAAGCAAAAATGTTAGTAAAAAGAAGAAAAACACATGCAAAAGGGGGGCCAACTTCAAGTAGAAGCTCTATTTCTTCCCCAGTAGAGTCGCCATCTATGCAACCGTGAATTTTGATCAAATCAGTCATGACGATGCACTCGTAGTAAAACTAGAATCACGACCTGCAGCTTTTGGTGTCCCGGGATACTCAAGTAGGCCCGCCAATCGGCTAAGGCGTGTAAATGACGGAAAAGTAGGGGTAAGTAAAAACAATGCTCAAGTAGGCCCACCGATCGGCTAAGGCGTGTAAATGACAGAAAAGTAGGGGTAAGTATAAAATTAAAAAAAGAAGCAAAAATGTTAGTAAAAAGAAGAAAAACACATGCAAAAGGGGGGCCAACTTCAAGTAGAAGCTCTATTTCTTCCCCAGTAGAGTCGCCATCTATGCAACCGTGAATTTTGATCAAATCAGTCATGACGATGCACTCGTAGTAAAACTAGAATCACGACCTGCAGCTTTTGGTGTCCCGGGATACCCAAATAAATTTTATAAGCACCAAAGCGCCAAAAATATGACTCCGATTCCGGTTTATGTAAAAGGCTCTTGGGTAAGGGCTTCAGTTATCGATCAGGAACGTGTTAGGTACCTGATCAACCCACTCGTAAGTGGTCTCTACTATTGTCGGGTCTATGTGTGGTTGGTTTATATAATATATATATATATATATAAAGAAAAATCAATGGGCAGCACTTCTCCTTACCCAAAGGCACACCGATCCTATTAACCCCTTCCCACTTACTGAAATTTGGGCGGCGTAAAGGCTCAATTCTAGGATAGAGAAAAAAAAAAGAAGATAGAGAAATAGAGGGGAGAGTCGGAGCTCTCAGGCCCTTGTAGCACCATGGTAGATCCTCGCGCGAGAGCGACACCGGTAAGCTTTTGATAGCATGGCGGGTTAGAGACGGGTTCTAAATTCTAAGGCTTGACGGTAGAGGGTAAGAGAGGTAAGCTAGAGCCTAGATATCACTAAAGCTTAGGGATTAATGGAGAAAAAGGGGAGCTAAAGAGGGAATATGGGTGTTGGAATTTATATGGAGAGTGATTGTTTTGAAGGTGGAGAGGGCATTCACTACTCTTCCCTCTTTTGAAAAATTTTCAAGCCTTTATAAAGGGAGGGGTGCCTCTCTATTTATAGGAAAGGAGAGGGTTAGGAGGATACTTAAGAGCTAATTGGATTAGCAATTAGGTAATCCTAATATCAAAGGTTTCCGAGGATCCTAAGGGCTTAGATACATGGGAAAGGGTTTCAATGGTAGATGATAGGATGGGGTTTTAAATGACTAGAGGGTTGCAAATAGGGTAAATGAGGGTGCAACAGTCCTAATGAAACCCATCCTAAATATTGGGATGGTCAACAAGTCAAACCCCAAAAATAAAATTCAAGCAAAAACCCACAGTTACTATAGCTAAGCCTAGTGTGTGTATTATCCACGCCAGGCATATGTACAGTGTTTGGGAAGTCCAGAGCCCGCTAGGGGGCCCATCTATGCTTAGCGTGTATATTATACATGCCAAGCCATTTCTGAGAAAAAATGGACGGGAGTGTATAATATACACGCTAGGCAACATTTCTCTATAAATGTCCTAGCGTGTGTATTACACACGCCAGGCATGCCCACCTCCTCGAGAGGTTCAACCAGGTGCAGTTTTTTTTAGTCCTCTTCGGATTGCCGTAACTTTTGATATAAGACTCGGATTGAGGTGATTCTTGGCTTGTTGGAAAGTTGGGAACCTCTACTTTTCAATGGTATAATATTTAGTCTTAGTATAATTCCCAACAAGTTTTGGTGCACCTCTCTCTAATTATTCCCCAGGAAGGTCAACTAAGGGTTTAGATAGATTGGGGGTGATTCCTACGAGTTTAGGCAAGCTTCTCGAAGTATTTGTCGATCGAGCCTTGGGCTAAATTTGGGTGTCTACAATAAAGCAAATAAAATCTAAACTAGAAAGCAATAAAAGTAAATCTTTCACCCCTCAGCTGCAGTTATCAGTTGCTTCTGAGAAACTACAGATATCTACTCTAATCTTCCAGCTCTTAATCCCAGTTGTCAATTGTGATCGAGGAACCTTGGATATCTAATCTACAAAGCAATAAAAATCTATTCTAAGTTGATCAGAAGAAAACCCAACCTCAGTCGTCAATTGATGCTGAAAATTTCTTCGATGATTATTCCTACACCGAACTCTCTTATTTATAGATCATAAGGAGTCGATTTACAAGTTCTAATTCTAATAAAATAAACTAAAAATATTCCTATTATAATTCTACTTCTAATTCTATTCTTCCTTGCTTTCTATGGTTGATGTGCTTTTGGATTGTTTCTTTTTATTCAGTAGTAGAGATCTTCTAGAGTCTATCTTCATCAATCTTCTCAGATTCATGATTTGTTAAATTTCTAATTCAAGAGTTCTTCTAATTTAGTGTATGGTGGTGAAAATCTTCACGTGATCCACAGCATTAGCAGTAGGAAAGCTTCTCCTTTGTACAATCATAAATCACGATTGTTCTCTTTTCTCTTCTTTCTGGAAAATCATAAATCACGATTTTCTCATTTTCCTAGCTTTCCTCCCTGGATGATTCTCTGAATTACGATTGTTCACTTTTCTCCTTTGTATCGCTCCAGCTCCTTGAACGTCTTATTGAATAATCGTAAATTATGATTTCTTATTCTCTTCTTTAGTAACAACGCTCAATTGTCTTTTACGATTTTCTGGCTTTCGATAGACGACAAATAGTCTTTCTCGCTCAATTGTCATTCTTACTGCTTTATGAGTTCATTTTGATGGAGCTTAATACTTTGGCTCTATTTTATTGATTTTTCTTAATATCTGCACATCATTAATTCATTAGTAGCAAACAAGGGTCTAGCAGCACCAAGTTAAGGGTGATAAAATGGTAAATTATGTGACTGATGACACTCCCAAACTTAAGATTTGCTAATCCCTAGCAAACAAGGAAAGAAATACTACTCTAAACTTTATTAAATTAAATGCCACTTTTGTAGAGAACGGAGCACGATTGCATTTAGCAGATGCAACAAGCCTTTAAACCCTAGGTGATCCCTAGTGGAGGAGTTATAGTCTCCTGAAGGTTTTCAATGAAGTTACCTACAAACTTCAAATATTTTTGGATTTTTTTAAATATTTTCAAAGTTAAAATTTTAAAACAAAAATTATAATCTAAACTAATTTGTACACTAATTAAGTCAATCATCATATGCTTATCATGATTTTCAAAAATTACATATCTTTTATCCTTACTTTCCATCATCGTAGAAATCCTTGATCAGAACTCAGCAATTTCAACTCTGTAAGCGTGGAGTGTGCGTATCGGTGAAAATTTTATTCTTCATAGATTTTTCTAAACTGCAAATTTAGAAAACATTTTCATTTAACTCTCACTTTTCGGCACTCTCAAAAAGGTGTTGAAATTTTGGGTTCTCATTGTATGATATATTTTTGGAAAAATTTATTCAACGGATAAGTGCAAAAATTAAATCTCATGGAAAGATAATCTACTCTATTCATATGATTCCCTGTGCAATCCATAATATCTATTATTCATATCTCTACTAGGCATGCTTTTGCATTTCCTAAATAAAAAAGGTCTTTTGTTCTGCTTGTAATGGGGCTTTTGGTTTTAAAGGTTTCAAGAAAAGGTAAAAAGTATTTAAAAGATTCTGAGAATTTAGTTCTTCTTTTCTTTCTTCTTTGTTTCAACTTCAGTAAGTCTCCAAAAAGTTGGATGAATTCTTCCTATTTTTCTTTTTCTTCTGTAAATCCCTAATTTTCTTTTCTAATCGTATTTTACTTCAGAATCGTATTTTACTTTAGAATCATATTTTACAATTTTTTTCAGTTTGGAAGCTCTTTGCTTCTCTTTTTTTTTATAGAATCATAGCTTACGATTTTTCTTTTCTTTTCTTTTATCCCTTTTGATTTCTTTTTCTTTCAAAATCGTGTTTTACAAATTTTGAATCTTTACCCATACTTCTCTTTTTTCTTCAGTTGTTCCCTTTTTTGTTGCTTATCCCTTTTCTTTGTTTTTGCTTCTACTCCTTCCACTTCCTCTTCTTCCCTTATTTTGCATTCTAAACTCTTAGAAATTATAAGAGTTAAAGGTTGAAAATTTTAGATAGTACATATGGTTAAGGGTTTATAAGATTTTGGTACAAAGAAATTCGGCTTAGGCTTCTAATATGGGTTTAAAGGATAAATATTATGAGATTTTGGCTTTTTGGCTCTAACTTGTCAAAAGATGGCCTTTTATCATTTTTACCATTTACTAGCATAGATGCTTTCTTATTTTGATACTATCATAGAATATTTTGATTCTAAGTTCATCAGTATGAGATTTCAAACATATCAAGAAGTTCAAGAATTTTTTAAGCTTGAATAGAAACAGTCTCTCTCAGAATAGAAAAAGAATTTGGCTTCAAAAGCTCACTGACTATATAATTTTGAAACTATAATCTAAATATTGTAGTTTAAATCAATCGTATAGTTTCAAACATTCAATTGATAGAGTATTCAAAAGAGCTAAACATGCATTGTAACTATTCTATGGTTGTGATTGTTGAATTCTTACTACGATGGATTGTAAAGTTTACGGATTTATAATTTTTTTCTATCATACTTCTCAAATAATGGTTAACTAATCCTAGTATTTACAGTACTAACAAGAATTAAACTAAAAATTAAAGGAAAAAATTTTACTCTAAACAAAACTACTTTAATCAAAACTAATATGATATAGGATTTTGGTACCCCCCCCCCCAAACTTAAATAGGACAATGTCCTCATTGTGCAAAAATAGGGGACACTTAAAATTTAATTTTTACCGTATTGGTGCTGTTAAGGTACCGGTTATATGATCTGCAACATTTTCAAAAAAAAATAATCTCCCCCCCCCCCCCCCCCCCCCCCCCCAAACTTGGGAGAAATTACTTCCGGCATCAACAGAAAATGTGCACCATAGAGAAAATGATTAGAAACAAGAATAATAAACAAAAGAAATTTCTATAAATTAAAAATATTTTCAGAAACATGGAAAGAAAACTATAGTTAGAAACTAATTAATTAAATCAAAAGATAATCCTAGGAAAAATCTAGACACACACTAACTCTGACACCAGCAGCATCGTCTGAGAGAAGGATTTGTCTTCAATAAAGATTGGCCCTTTGCTAAAATTTGCTGCCAAAAAAGATGGTTTTACCCTCCAACGGTGGGTGCATCCAATAGAAAAGGGAAAGGGATGGTTTAAGAAGATTTAGGAGGGGGTGGTGGGGGATGAGGTGTATGAGATGAAGAGGATATGTGATGTTTAGGAGATGGAGGTGGTATTTTGTCGGTCGATTCTGGGATGGGGAGAGAGGAGAAGAGAGAGACGATTTCACTTATTAACCGCCCCCTTTCTTCTAGGAGCGCTATAACCTCTTCTTCATGTCGTTGGATGAGGCAGGCGAAGGCCTCTGTGATTTCAGACCACCTTGGTGGGTTTGCCATGGAGAGAATGTTGGTAGAGGAAGAAGAATGCAAAAGGAATGAATTGACTGAAGGTATGGTTGCTTATTTATAGTCAATCCGGGATTTGAACAGTTGCCATAGATGGATTTTATGGGCTGGCATTAAAGAATGCAAACCAGTTGGTGGTGGCATTAACTACTTATTGATGTGTCTGTTCAGCATGAATCGAGGTGACACCTTTCGTATCGTAGGTTGTGCCCATTCGATAACAAAATACGCGGCCTGCATAACGCATTCTCTCAGTAGTCATAATCACTACTATTGTACATAAGTTACGAGAAATTGTAATCACTACAATTTCTCATTCCAGTGTAACACATACTCAACTATCTCTATATCTAATATTGTACAGTTACGATTGAAGAAATAATATACACAAAAATTTGCTACAGATGAGTCGGTAGTTCGATGGTGCCATGGAGTATATCAGCCATACACAGGGTCTTTTAATGATATTGTGGTCACTGTCCCTTTTTCTTCTAAAGATATCATTAATTTAAGTCTCTGTCCATTAACCTTAAAAGTACGGTTGCCCTTGGGATCTCTAATGGTGGCAACCCCATGAGGGAATGTTTCTATAATTGTGTAGGGACTATCCCAACGACTTCATAGTTTTCCTAGGAATAACTTTAACCTTGAATTAAACAGCCAAACTTGTTGGCCTGCCTGAAAACTTTTTCTCAGAATATGTTTATCATGGAATGCCTTGGTTTTGGTTCGAGCATTTTTGTAAGCATCGTTTTGAATTTTCTCGAGCTCATTGAGTTTGAGTTTGAGTTGCTCACCAGATGCAATTAGCTCAAAATTGAGTACTTTGATAGCCCAGAGAGCTCTATGTTCTAGTTTCATAGGTAAGTGACAAGCTTTACCATACACCAATCGGAAAGGTGACATGCCAATGAGAGTTTTATAAGTCGTTCTATATGCCCACAGTGCATCATGCAATCTAATGGACCAGTCTCTTCTTTCAGGGCGAACAGTTCTCTCCAATATTTCTTTATTTCTCTTATAGAAACCTCAACTTGTCCACTAGTTTGCAGGTGGTAGGGGGTCGTGATTTTATGCGTAACGCCATATTTCTTGAGAAAGCTCTCGAAATACCTGTTACAAAAATGGCTACCCCCATCACTTATGATAGCTCGTGGGGTTCCAAACCGTGCAAATATATTTTGCCTGATAAATGAGACTACCACCTTGTGATCATTTGTTGTTGTGGCTTTTGCTTCAACCTATTTCGAGATATAGTCTACAACTACAAGTATATATATGAATCCGATTGAAGGTGGGAATGGCCCCATGAAATCTATGCCCCATATGTCAAAGAGTTATGCGACCACATTTAGTTGTAGGGGCATCATGTTCCTTCAGGACATGGCACCTGACTTCTGACAATGCTCACAGGCTTGACAAAAATAGTGGGTGTCCTTAAATAATGATGGCTAATAAAATCCCTATTGTATCACCTTAGCAACTATTTTATTTTCATCAAAGTGGCCCCCACAAGAGTATGACAAAATTTCATAATATCGTGGGTGTCACTATCAGGAACACATTTCCTAATTATTTAGTCAGGGCATATTTTAAATAAATCAAGGTCCTCCCAGATGTAGTATTCTATATTGGAAAAGAAAATATGCCTATCCTGGTTGGACCAGGTTGGAGGAATCTTATTGGTGGCCAAATAATTCACAATGTTCGCGTACCATGGTATGGTGGCTTGGATGGCAAAAAAGTTGCTCATCGGGAAAGTCATCGTGCAGAGATTCTTTACTGGTGGCTTCAGGGATTTGATTATGGATAGATGATCAGCTACCATGTTTTCAACTCCCTTCTTATCCTTGATTTCAAAATTGAACTCCTGCAAAAGAAGAATCCACCTTGTTAGTCTTGGTTTGGCATCCTTTTTTGACAGTAGGTACTTCAATGTAGAGTGATCAGAGAAGATGACGATTTTTTATCCCAATAGGTACGGTCGGAATTTTTCCAAAGAAAAGACGATAGCCAGAAGCTCTTTCTCAGTGGTCGAGTAATTAACCTGAGCTTCAATCAAGGTCTAGCTCGCATAATAAATTACGTGAGGGATCTTGTCTTTTCGCTGTCCCAAGACGGAGCCTATTGCGTAATCAGAAGCATCGCACATTACTTCAAAAGGTAAGGAATAGTCAGGTGATTGAATGATCGATGCGGATGAAAGAAGTGCCTTAAGCTTGTTAAATGCGTCAAGACAGGCCTTGTCGAAGTCAAAAGGTACATCGTTTGCTAATAAATGGCACAAAGCTCTTGAGATCTTTGAAAAGTTTGATAAAACGGCGATAGAAGCCAACATGGCCAAAGAAAGATCGAATCTACCGCACCGTAGTAAGTGGTGGGAGATTTGCTATTACATCAATTTTGGCCCTGTCAACTTCTATTCCTCTTTTGGAGACGATGTGCCCTAAGACAATGCCTTCCTAAACCATAAAATGGCTCTTCTCCCAACTTAGCACTAAGTTGGTCTTTTCATATCTTTCTAAGACGAGGGCCAGGTGATCGAGACATAAATTGAAAGTTTGGCCAAAAACTGAAAAATCATCCATGAATACTTCTAAAAACTTGTCTATCATATCAAAAAAGATGGCCATCATGCACCTTTGGAATGTTGTTGGTGCATTGCATAACCTAAAAGGGATGCGATGATAAGTAAACATTCCAAAAGAACACGTGAAGGTAGTCTTTTTCTGATCTTTCGGGTAGACCGAAACTTGATTGTATCCTGAGTATCTGTCTAGAAAGCAAAAATATTCTTGACCCGCAATTTTTTCCAAAATTTGGTCAATGAAAGGCAATGGGAAATGATCTTTGTGGGTAATTGAGTTAAGTTTCCTATAATCAATGCATACTCGCCAACCTGTGGTTTCACGTAAGGGTACTAGCTCACCGGCTGTATTTTCTTTAACTGTAATCCTAGATTTCTTTGGGACTACTTGAATGGGGCTCACCCACTCACTATCGGAAATCGGGTAAATGATACTTGCATCTAGTAGTTTCACGATTTCCTTTTGAACTACTTCCCTCATATTCGGATTTAGGCGTCACTGAATTTCTCGTGAAGTTTTGGCATTGTCCTCCAAGTGAATACGATGCATGCAGATTGAGGGGTCAAGCCCTTTTAGGTCCGCAACAGTCCACCCAATTGCACGTTTGTACTTTAAAAGTGTGGCTAATAGCCTACTCTCTTATTCCTTGTTGAGCGCAGAGGAAATAATTACTGGGAGAGTTTTATTAGGCCCAAGGAAAGTGTACTTAAGGGTGTCAGGAAGTGGTTTCAGATCCAAAGTCGGTGCTTTTTCTATGGATGGTGGTAGCGGTTCGCTGGAAATATTAGGAAGTGGTTCTATCCATGGCTTCCAACTTCGTGAGTGGGAATCACGAAAAGAGGTGTCTAGTAGATAAGTCACTTCTTCAGGTTGATACTCGATTTCTTCCAAGTCCATATACCATATTGTAGTTGGGAGCACATCTTTGGATAAGACTAGAGGCAATGCTTCTTCTACCAATTCTTCAATTTCATCTATGCTGAAACATTCCTCGTCATTGATTGAAGCCATCTAGTTGGTGGCTGAAAAAATATTCAACTGAATTCACATATCTCCAAAAGAAACTTTCATCACTCTGATTTTACAATTTATACAAGCGTTAGCCATGACCAAAAATGGTCTACCGAGTATGACGGCGATTTGTGTTGGGGATTTCGAACTAGGTTCCATGTCTAATACCAGGAAATCAACAAGGAAGACAAATTTATCAGCCCCAACCATTACATCTTCAATGATTCCTATTGGCCTCCTTTCTGATCTATCAGCTAACTGAAGAATTACCAAAGTAGGCCTCATTTCTCCATGTCCCAATTTTTTTATAGACTAAGAATGGCAGAAAATTTATGCTAGCTCCTAGATCTAGGAGTGCTTTTTTTATTGCATGATTCCCGACGATACATGGAATCGTGGGCACTCCAGGATCCTTAAGCTTAGGCGGAGTCCTAGCCTGTAAGACTGAGCTTACTTGCTCGATCAAGAAAACTTTTTGCGAGATGTTATTTCGCCGCTTTCATTTTTGCGTACACATCTCTTTCAGGAATCGCACATAAGCTGGTACTTTCTCGATGGCCTCCAAAAGGGGCAAATTAATCTTTACTTCTTTGAAGATCTCAATAATATCTTCTAATTTTTGCGGGTTTTTATCAAAAGGGGATGGTGCACCAAAAGCATTAGGGAACAGTAACTTTGGTACATAGGGTGCGTCAATTACAGAGGTGGGTGCCCTGTAACACTCTGAATTTTATGGCGTTGAACCGTTGACTTTTGACGAGGATATGATTTGCTTTGACCTATTTGACTTGGTCAAATCGTCGATGACTATGATGGGGCCTCTGACCCATCCACCTTGATTTTGGTAAACGCACCCAATATCCAAAATTCTGAGGACCGATTTCCTAACTCGAACACTGAATCGAAAGCCCGACCCCTAAGAGGCACAAAATACAAACTCGAGAAGCCGACACCTTTAAAAAGGATAAAGAACACCCAATTAATTATTGTGGCATCCTAACATAGGAGGCACCCCATTATTTGAATTTAGGTGTGATACCCCCTAAGGGTACCAACCATTAATCTAGAACCCTTAAGGGGTACTCATCTTTTGATTATTATAAATCACACCAAATAATCCACTCGTTATGGGTAAGATCAATGGTGATGATCTAAAGATCACTATCAATGTTGGTGATTGAACCCCACCCATCTGATGCGCCATCATAGGGTTGGTCAAACAATTGACCTAAATTTGAATGCCCTAGATAGGTCACACACACCAGTCGGAGATCTGGTAGTTAGTGAAAGGCCCAAGTTTTGAAGCCCATTATGTGTATTGGATCTGGGTTTAAAGGGGACCGCACGAAGATCTAACCTTAGATCTTAAGAACCAACACCAAGCCAACCCCTTGGAGCCACACACAAATCTTGATTTTATAGACTACACTCTAAGTCAATCACCATTAGAAGGGAAGCCATTTTAGTGATCAGGTCTAGCCAACTTAAGACACCTTGGTGATCAAATCACTTAAGACCCAACGGTTGAGGCCACATGCTTGACCCGTACACTGAGATGTGTGTACCAATTACACACTAAACTTTGGGCACCTCAACTATAAAGCCCTCTTGTTAATTGGACCCAGCCCACCTAGGGCCCATTGAAGACAAAATCACTTAAGACCCATTTGTAATCTGGCCTATGATCTACCCGTGCACCGAATTCAGTATGCCAACCCCACACCAATGCAACTCCACATGACACAGTTGCTATAAAGGCAAGACCCTTTAGAACTTTCCCCATTTTTGGCAAAGCCGGTTGGGCGTGAGGAGTGAGGAGTTGTGAGGAGAGAACCGAGCCCCATCTCCTTCCATTTCCTTTTTGGAGGAGATCTCACCCTTGATCTCCATCGCTAACCACACCATAGACTTTGTCGTGATCGAAGGAATAGATCAAAGCATCAGGTGATCAAATGCGGAGCTATGCACCAAATTCCGCCATGATCAATCCCGACCGTTTTGCACCTCGCATGCATGATCCGCGACGATAAATCTTCAATTTTTGTGTGTGAGCATCAATTTCTTAGAACCAGGGTTCATTTCATGAATTATGTGCTTCATGCAATGAAATTTCTAAATGATCGGATGCGTGAGAGGCTTGGGAGCTGATTTTCTCCGATCTGGATGTTTCAGATGTCGCATGCGCAACCAAATTGGGAAAATAGGTTTGAATTAATTTTATAAACATGCATCTAGGCTAGACTTATGGTGTAGGATGTCAAACAGTATAAAAAAACTAGGTTTTCGAATTCAGAAGAAAGAGAAGAAATGAAGCCTTAGAGGACAGAATCGATGGTGTATGCTCGAGCGTGATTTAGAACTGCTCGAGCGGGAAATCATCTGGAGCCTACGCTCGAGCGTGATTTGTAGGCTAAATCTGCTCGGGTCAAATATGCTCGAGCGTGAATTGGAAAGTTAAACTGGGAATATGCTTGCGCGTGCTGAGAGCCGCTCGAGCGTGAAGCCATCTAAAGCCTATGCTCGAGCGTGAAATCTAGGCCAATTCGACTCTGGTCAAAACCGCTCAAGCGTATAGTGGGAATTGTGTAGAGAGTACGCTCGAGCGTGAATTAGACTGCTAGAGCGTGAAACCAATCTGAAGGCTATGCTCGAGCGTGATTTTCAGGCTAAAACCATTCCGGTCAAATATGCTTGAGCATACATGCAATGTGCCACTAGGAACCGCTCGAGCGTAATAGAGCCACGCTCGAGCGTGAAGGCCTGTTTTTTATTTTATAAGTTATTATGCTTGGGATTTGACTCGTGCACCCAGTGTTATACGTGGGGTTATGTAGTGAGTAATTGTGACTAAGAAATGCACCTGACCTTGTGAATTAGGTGAGGAAACACAGAGAAACGCATCTTGAGATGAGCGTGTAGGAACAAGCGTGTTTGACGCGATTTGAGGTAGGGGAAACTTCCTCAATCAATGAAATTTTTTGGACTTGAATCCATAGATTCGCATGATGCGTTTAATTTGAATATTGATAATGCTTTCGACTGTGAAGAATTTGATTTTTTCTAGATATTTGCAAAAGTGTGTATGTGTGACTGTCAAAATGTTGAATCGAAATCATGTTTTATTTTGAAGTGAAATCAGTTGTACCTTTGAAATTTCGAATATTGTTAGTATTGAAAGTCTCGAGCCTCGAACATGAATTTGGCATGCATCATTGAGTTTAAGTCTCGAATGTGATCATTGGAATGGATCTAGAAAATTGATTTTTGATTTATGAATCCGTTTTTGAAATCTGTGAAATATCGAATCCTTCAAATTGTACTTGTATCGAACTACAAACCTTGGACATGAACTTTGCATCCGAATGTGACATAAGAACTCGTGAATCGAACCTATATGATATGTATGTGAATATGAATCGAACCTACACGGCGGGATATCCGTGAATCGAACCAGCACGGTGGTTGCACCCATGAATCGACCGGCACGGTGAGATACACGTGAATCGAGCCGGCACGGCAAGATATCCGTGAATCAAACCAGCACGGCGGTTACACCCATGAATCGAATCGGCACGACGGGATATCCGTGAATCGAATCCCGTAAGACATGTGTGTGTATATAAATCGAATCAATCGAGTAATAAACCAGACAAGTTGAAGTGGACTACTATGGGCAAATTTAAGTATACATTGTGGGCCGCTATGGGCAGATTTGTGTGGACCACTATGGGCGGATTATTGGTACAACTTTGGATCGCTATGGGCGGAGTAATCGTACTATTGTGGATCGCTATCGGTGGATTACATGCACATGAATCGAACTCTGACGTGAACAAGAACTTGACATGAACTCGAACATGAACTTGACATTGCTCTCATTTTGATAGGAAATGCTTCCGCACTCTGGTTTTTCACTTTTGGATAAATTTTTTTTGAAATTAGTTTATCGTATGTGATGAAATTGCCTTCAAACTAGTCATGTGACTTAAATTGCAAAGTGTGTTTTGACATAAACTCGTCTTTGAAATTAGGCTCAATTTTTGGCATGAAATGTTTTCTGAAATCAGTTTTTCGTCTTTAATATGAAAGCCAACTATTATTTTAATATGAAAAAGGCTTGAAAGTAAACTCTTTTTTTGACTTGAAATAAAATATTTTCTGATTTACGACATTTGAATCTATGAAGGCATATGATAGAATGTAATTATTCTTGAGTTTCCCTTACTGAGCTCTGATGGTAGCTCACCCCTCGACTATACGTCACAGGTTGCAGGTCTCGACTTTGATCCGGAGTTTGAGGCGTGTCTTCTACCTTTGGTAGGTGGAATTTGACTTGACATTAGTCTTGGATCTTTGTGGTTGGACTTGGTAGGTCCGACTGTTTGTAGAATGGTAGAATTAGAATTTGATGTATATTCTTGTTCTCCACTATTTAGGTGACGGTCAGCCATCATCGGTGGCTTTATATTGTTAGCCTATATTCTGTACGAGGATGGATCTTCTTTTCTACCATGTGTATCTTATGCCTTGATTTTTCCGCATGTGTGTGGATGTACCATGTATGCTTCTGTATTCGGATCGTGATCTGCAACCCGACAGTCTGGGTTTTCTCATTTGGTAAAAAAAAAATGTTGGGGAAAATCCGGGCTGTCACATGCCCTCTCATTAGTTTCTATATTTTTTTGTTTTTCATTTTCTACTTTTTTTGGTTTTTCTTGTGGCGGAGTCTCTTCTTTGGCTTTATTCTCCTGGTCTTCGGTCGTAGGGACATCTACTGGCGTAGGCATCTCTACTCTATTATCAACAGTTCAGCCACTTCTTAAGGTCTGGACAGCTTGAACTGTGAGAATTGATGTCTGCAATCCCACGTGGTTACTCTCTATTTCTCTCCACAATGAGGCTAATTGACTCACTTGGGTTCCTAGATTTGTAATGGACTAGGTACAATAGTGTAAGTTTTGAGAGATCTGAGACAACTGAGCTAATTACCTAGAATGATAGTGTGCATGTTATTGCAAGTCCTGAAAGATTTGCATCATAGTAATATTATCGTTACTATTCTGAGGACATGGCTGTTGCACAAAAGATTGGTATGGGGCATGTGGCTGTTGGAAGTTCAAAGAATATTGTGGGTATGAGTAAAGTACTTCTTGTTGAGTTACCCATGGAAAGCCGTAGGAATTGTCCCACTGAGAATTATAGGAATTCTCAATACTACCCCACTGAGAGGCAAAGACCTGCTCTATCTCCAACATTACTGGATACAAGGGTGTAGTTGGGAATTCTACTAAGGGATAAGTCATATTGGGGTTCGGCCAGAATAATTCATCATGGCCTTGCATCTTAGATATGAATTATATAAAATATAAAAATTATTATAAACTTTTTTTAGAAAGCAGGGAGAGAAATAAATATGAGTTTCTAGCTTCTGTGGCTAACAGGAGTGTTGAAACCTAATTCACTACTCCGAGTAAACTTGCAAAAACTTAAGAAGTGACCAAAGAAATATAAAAAGAGAACGATAAATATTTATTTTCAAAACTAAAATAAAAAGATAATGCCTTCCCCGACAGCGGCGCCAAAAAACTTGATCGGCTTAGTTATATGTATAAAATTAAAATCAAGCCTTAACCTATTGCAAGCGCACAATGAAAATTATAGCGTAGCGATAGGATCGTTCCCATGAAGAAGTGATGATCTTTTATATATATTTCTGTATTAAAAACTTATATTTATCTAATAAGGTTCAAAACTACTGGAGAAATATGAATAAAAGAATGGTTTCTTAAACTAAATTGTAAAAAATAAATCCTAATCCTCCTCCTTTCAGATTATGGTCGTTAATCACAATCCTTCAAACTTCGGATGTTGACAAATTTAAAATATCGTTATACTATATCTCAGTTTTCTAGAATTTGGGCATCAATCAAAAACTAAAATCCTTCAATATAGATTTATACTAATCTTTAATCTACCAAAAATTTGGGCGTCAATCAAACTCTAGAAAATCAAAGATGGAAAATAAAATACCATTACACTAATCTGCAAACCCCAACTTGAGTCGTCAATCAAATCAAAATTTGGAGATATTTGCAAAGCAGTAAATAAAGCAAATAAAATCTAAACTAGAAAGCAATAAAATTATATTTTTCACATCTCAGCTGCAGTCGTCAATTACTTCTGAGAAACTACAGATATCTACTCTAATCTTCCAACTCTCAATCCCAATTATCAATTGTGATCGAGGAACCTTGGATATCTAATCTAGAAAGCAATAAAAATTTACTCTAAGTTGATCGAAAGAAAACCCAACCTCACTCATCAATTGATGCTGAGAATTTCTTCGATGATTATTCCTACACTAGGCTCTCTTATTTATAGATCATAAGGAGTCAGTTTACAAGTTCTAATTCTAATAAAAGAAACTAAAAAGATTCCTATTATAATTCTACTTCTAATTCTATTCTTCCTTGCTTTCTATGGTTGATGTGCTTTTGGATTGTTTCTTTTTATTCAGTAGTAGAGATCTTCTAGAGTCTATCTTCATCAATCTTCTCAGATCCATGATTTGCCAAACTTTTATTTCAAGATTTCTTTTAATTTGGTGCATGGCGGTGAATATCTTCACGTGATCCGCATCAGCAGTAGCAGCAGGAAAGCTTCTCTTTTATACAATTGTAAATCACGATTGTTCTCTTCTCTCTTCTTTTTGGAAAATCGTAAATCACGATTTTCTCATTTTCATAACTTTCCTCTCTAGACAATTCTCTGAATTACGATTGTTCACTTTTCTCCTTTGTATCGGTCTAACTCTTTAAACGTCTAATTGAAGAATCGTAAATTACCATTTCTTATTCTCTTCTTTAGTAACAGTGCTTAATCATCTTTTATGATTTTCTGGCTTTCAGTAGGTGGAAAATCATCATTCTTACTGCTTTATGAGTTCATTTTGATGAAAATTAACACTTTGGCTCTCTTTTACTGATTTTCCTTAATATTTTCACATCATTAACTCATTCGTAGCAAACTGGGATCTAGTAGCACTAAGTTAAGGGTGATAAAATGGTAAATTATGTGACTGATCACCCGATTCTTCTCTCATTTCTTTGCTCGACAAATTTACGAACCCCACTAGCCTCATTGGCCACCTATTTGCTCAGACACCCCTCTCTTACCACATATTCGCAACGATTGGCATTTCTGACCAGATCGGCAAAGCTTGCTTGTTGTTGGTACATAAGAAAATCATTGATAATGGGTAGGACAATTTTTTAGATCATCTCGATCTGTTCATGATCAAGGATGCGATTCTTTACTTGGGCTGCTAGGGCCCTCCATCTTCTCAGGTACTCGTTAAAGGTCTCATCAGTTTTTTTTTCAACCGTGTCAGATCTAATTTGCGCTATTCTATGTCTATGTTATAGACATATTGCTCTTGAAACAAATGGGCGAGGTCTTTCCATGTTTCAACATAGATGGTTCCATGGACATGAACCACCTTAGAGTCGGACCAGTGAGGATTTTTTGGAACACTTTGATGAGGAGTCGTTCATCTCCGTCGTATTGGCACATGTCCCCACAGTACGACTTAAGGTGGGAGATCGGGTTGCCTGTGCCATCATATTTATCAAAAGTGGGTACTTTAAATTTGTGGGGTAATGGCACCTTGGAAAATAGGCATAAATCAGAAAATTATGTAGCATGTATTTCAGCCCCTCCCATCTTCATCAGATGTTTCTAGATTTTATCCATCTGCTCTTTCAGCAGTTCGGACTCCCTGGACTATAGAGTTGGGGCTGCTCCCCCACTAGGCTGCCTCAATTCATTTTGGGTGGCCTATTGGTTGGTAAGTGTGAATGGTGGGAGATTAAAATTGGCAGATGCCCTCATGTAAGCTCCACTATTGCAAACCTCATCCTCTTCATATTGAGGATTTGTATCCCCATAAGGTGGAGGAAGGGTGAGGTTATCTTGCTGATTCTGAGTGGGTTGGACTGGTGCTTAGGGAGACCATTGTATGTAGGGAAAGCTTTGATGATGGGCTTGTGGGCAATGGGATGACTGAATTGTGGATTTTGGAGGGATTGATTGGGTGCCTGATGAAGCCATTGCACATTTTGGGTGTTTGGTCAGGAAGTGAGTGAATGGGAAAATTGGGGATGGATAATGGTTTGAACTGGGTTCCAATGTTGGGTTGGGTATGATGGTTGGTGTGGATGGGCATGGTTTATGAGGTTCTCCAGTTTAGGGGGAATGGGGGCTTGTTGGGTGTAAGTGAAGGTGGGAAATTAGGGGAATTATGGAGAGTTTGAAAATGTGACCCTCGGGTTTGGGCCTTGATGGGGTTGTGATTGGGTGTTGGGCCCTCAAGGCCCACTCAGATGACCCCATGGTTGGGTGGTGTGGACTATGGGGGGTTAGGTAGGATTGGTATTTTGGGAAAAAGGGGTGTGGAGATTTCGGAGAATATGCTGGGGGTTTGATATTTGGGGTGGAATGGGAAGGCTTTGGGAAGCCTTCCAAGCTGAGTATGACCCTCATCATGTCCTCCATCATGGACATGGGGTAGGGCATGGAGTTGAAGGTGGATGGCCCTTCCGATGAAGGGGGTGTATATGGGGAAAATTTGGCATGATTTGTGTGAATGAGAGAAAATTGGGTATTGAATTGGATGTGGATGGGAGAAACTTGGGTATTGAATGTGGATGGGGGAAAATTGAGTAGGGTTTGGATAGATTGGGGAAAATTTGGCATGACTTGGGTGGATTGGGAAAAATTGGGTGTATGTTGGGATAATGGAAAAGTAAGTGTGTTTTGAGTGAAAGGGAAAATGGGTGTATTTTGGGTAGGTGGAAAAGATTGTGTATTTTGAGTGGAGGGAAGAGTGGGTGTGTGTTGGGTGGATGTGGAGAAATGGGGTGTAGGTTGGATGAATGGAAAATTAGGTATGGTTTGGGTGAATGTGGGGGGAAACTTGGGCATGACCTAGGCAGATGTGAAAAAATAGGGTGTATTTCGATTGGTTGTAGATGGAGAATGGGATAAATTTTGGATGGTTGTTGATGAAAAATGGGGTATAGATGCGGAAGGAAAATGGGATGGATTATGGGGTGGATTTTGAGTGGTGGTGGATGGAAAGATGGGTGCACCGAAGGGTCCGGTGACATTTAATCGGGATTGGATGGGGGAATCGGAGATGGGTATCTCCTCCATATGGGAATGTGTTGGGGAACGTGGTGGGGATTGTTGGTGCGCACTTTTTTTGGGTTCCTCTCGGTCCCCGTTGAATCAATGGCTCCAATTCTGTCCAAGTGGACTCTAGCGATGCAGCGTTTATAATGTTAGAAATAAAGGATTTTCTAGGAAGGTTCCCAGTTTGTTGCGATCGCCAGCTGCAGATATTTAACAACGCTGCAATACGTTAATGAGCACACTTTAGAGCGGGTGTGGGTTACTTCTTTATTGAATCGTTCACCTACGAATGTTAGCAGCTATGTCTTTTCTTATAATTTAGATAGTTTAATTTTCCTTTTATTTCCCGTTATTGTTATAGTTCTGATCAATTTAGACTTCCCAATTCTGTTGTGAGTTTAGTTATGTGAGAATTTATTATAGTTGATTTAATCTAGTATTCTACTTCTATTAGGAATCTAATTAATTTTAGTTTCCTAGCACTGCTAGAATTCTAATTAATCTAGTGTCCTAATACTACTAAAAGCCTAATTAACATCGGTCTCCTAATTGTGCTAGGAATGCAGGTGTATTAATTTTAATGAAACTTTAATTAAACCAAGCATGCTTGTTATACTGAATTTCTAAGTAAAGCACGTATACTAGTTGTACCATAATTCTAATTGAAATAGAGATCTAGTTTTACTAAAACTCTAATTTAAGCAATGAATTAATTTTATATGAATAAAATAGAAAAAAAATCTAATTGAGGGAAACAAACTAATTTGATTAAAATTCTTATTAGAGCAATGAAGTAACTGTACTTGAAATCTAATTAAAGCAATGAATTAATCATACTAAATTCTAATTAAAATAGAGGACTTATTTGACTAGAATTGTGATCAAAGTAATGAATTAATTATACTAAGATTCTAATTTAAATAAAAGGACTAATTACTGATACTGGGGTCTAATAAAATGAGGAATTAACTATGCTAAAATTATCTAATTAAAATAAAGGAACTAATTTTATTGGAGTTCTAATCGAAGCAATTATTCTAAGGATTTAATTAAAATAAAGCATGTAAATTGACTATACTAAAATTCTAAGAAGAAATTATATAACTGATATTATAACCCCAATTAAAGCAACTAAGTAATTTAAAAAAAAGGGGGGTTGGGGCCCGCTATGCTAAGGAGGATTGGCCTCGTTCCTGAGTACCCTCCGTAAGCTCCCTTGGGTAAATCGGATGGCTGAGATTAAAGATAAATTGGAATTAGGATTATAAAATAGTATTTTTGGATTTTTCAGGGTCAATTTCGGAGTAATAATTATGAATGAAATTGAGAAACTAAAATTAACATTTAGGATTTTTTAGAAATATTAAACTAAAAAATTTAAATTTAAATTTCTAGGACTGAATTCGGGTCTGAAATCAAAAAATCAGACCGTATGATTAAAGACTGGTTCTAGAATCCAAGAACTAGAACCATAAATTAATGATAGGACTAGAAATTAAGATTTTAGAACGGAATTAAAGCCTAGGGTCGGTAAATTAGACCGTCGGATTAAGGACTGGTTCTAAATTCGGAGAACTAGAACCAGATATAAAAAAAATTACGGTCTAAAAAGGGGTGCTACGATCTCAGACTAAAAATTAAAACTAAGAGAAAGATCCTAAGTATAAAACTAAGATTTTTACCTAGGACCGGGGCTAAGGAGATAAACCTCAAAGATTCTACGCTTGAATTTTGAAATCATGGTTAGGTTGCTCTATGTGCTCATTCTCGGAGTTCTCTGGTTTCAGAATCCCAAAAAAATCCGTTCTCTCTCAAAAATTGTCCATCCCCTCTAGGCGAATTAGAAAAAAATCTTTTATAGGTTTTTCTCCAATTAAGCGCCCTATTTCAGGCATTTAACTGGATTGCGCACCAATTTCCTGGTGCTTAATCGCTTTGAGTCAGTCACTGACTCAGTGAGCGACCGGCTGACTTGCTCAGCGAGTTTTCTAGTCCTAACCGCGTTAGAACTAATTACGTGCCCATTTTGGGGTGTGTAATCCAATTAAACATTCCTTTTGAAGTGCTTAATCGAGGAAACTTAGGGATCAAGGATGGTGAGGCTAGGCCAGGCGTAGGCCAATTGCGCGCCGGTGATGAGGTGCTCAATCTGATTGCCCATCTAATGACAGACGTGTGATCGAGACTCGAGTTGGTCTTGGAAAAGGAAGTCTGGTCTAAGAAGGGACTGATTGCGCGCTTGTGATTTGGCATGCAATCTAATTCAGCGCATGGTTTTAGGTGCTTAATTCGAGGTTGTCCGGGTCTGGGTCTGGCTTGAAATGCAAGGCTATTATTTCAGCTTGCATTTCAACTATATACTATTATTTCAATATATAGTCTCCCTACGTTGGGATTCGAGGCACTGAGCTATTGATTTAGCCTGTGTTCAACCATGTACTATTATTTCAGTGCATGGTTCCCATGTCGGAGGTATGGGACCTGAGCTACAGAACTATTATTTCAGCCTGTGTTCTGTCATATACTATTATTTCAATATATGGTCCCACATTAGGGTTAAGGGATCTAAAATGCGAGACTATTATTTCAGTCTACATTCCAACTATATATTATTATTTCAGTATATAGTCTCCCTACGTTGGGATCTGAGCCACAGAGCTATTATTTCAGCCTGTGTTCAACCATGTACTATTATTTTAGTGTATGGTTCCCACGTCGGGGGTATGGGGCCTGAGCCACAGAACTATTGTTTCAGCCTGTGTTCAACCATATACTATTGTTTCAGTATATGGTCCCGCATCAGAGTTATGAGCTCAAAGGTTGACTGAACAAATTTGTATATTCCAAGAGGACAAAATAGGGGTGTCTACTGATGCCCCTCTTCGACACGCTCTTGCAAAGTAAGAACACGTCGAAGAAGTAGACACCCCTCATTCGAGGTGTCTTCTCGTTTCTCTTGGGAAATCACAAATGTGAACTGGGGATACTGACATGACATGCTTGGTTTTCTTATCTATCAGCGCAAGCTAAAATGAAGCATTCGAAGGCCAAATGATAGCTGTCGAAGGGCACATTCTAGGTCTGTAGGGGCATGGTGCATCCCGCCACATGGCGCGGGCTAACAGAGAGATTTTATGTAATTAAGGTACCGAGGAATCAATCAAATATCCAAAACAAGGTCCAGAGACTAATAATAATAAAATGAAGTATCATGTAATATCGAAGGCTTTTGCAAGTCATGTCAGACCAGGCGCTTCATTGCTCACACCAATGTGCGTTAGGCGTTCCTTTTCCAATAGGCATTTGTAAGTTCTTAGATTAAATATACTCAATGTTCAGTTTCCTAGGGGAATGGCCAGTTTGGGCGGGTAATTGAGGTGGGGGTCTTGTGAGGTGTGCTCAATTGAATTCTAAGCAGTGGCGCGTGCGCTTGATTCATCTGGAGTCTGCCACTAGGTTGGGAATTCTAGTGCTAATGTGCCTGAACAAATGATTTTATGCAATGGAGTGTGCGCTTGATCCAATTTTACGCAATGGGATATGCGTTTGATTGCGAGTTCAGGGGTCTTAAGAGTTAAAGGTCAGGTTTAAGTATAATATATTGTGCGCGGGTGATGGGGCGCTTAATTAATTATTATTTTTTATATTTAAAGAAAGGTGAGTTGGGTCTATTTACATTGTTACTTTGTTCTTCTTTTCTTCTCTCTTTTTTTTTTTAGTAAGGGGATTTTGAAAATTTAGGAGTTTTAAAATTTTGAAATTTTAGGGATTTTAACCTAAGATCAATTCGGTGATAAAATGGCAGAAAACGTGGCTTTCAAGACATCGCTGAGTAGATCTATCGGTACGGGATTTATGGACCCGACCGTTATTATGGTTGTCGAGACAACACTTGGCATGCTGGATACTCCGTCTAACCTTCTCGGCGAGTACTGATGATTGCCTCTTATGGGAGGACTACAGTGATTCGCGAGTCAAGAGAGACGGGTTTTGAAAATATTTGACTTAATCATAGCTAACTATATATTTTCGAGGAATATGAAGTAAAAAAAAAAAAGGGTAGTACTTACCTGGGGGTGATACTTACCTGGATTGTGCGTAGCTTGCATGGTCTGGTGGCACCATAGTGTTGCGATGGGACTTTGGAGATTTCTTCTCTTCAGGTCTACTGTGGCAGGGCTTGTCGGTTGTTATGTGATGTCTTGGGAGAAATGATGTTGCGATGGGACCTGAGGATTCTCCCTTTCTTTGACTGCGTGTTGGGTGAGTCCTGGTGGGACATAGGGATCAATTCGGGAGAGAGAGAGCTCTTTGCCTTAGCAATGGGACACGCTCAAGCTTTCCCTCTTTTCGTCATATGACATGGCATGCGCTATCTGAGCATTTTGTTTTTTTCAAGTAGTGATGTTCGCGATGGGATCTCGACTGAGCGTAGTTAGCGGTGGCGTGCTCACGTTCTCAGGATATTTGCTTTTAGCTTCTCGCAATTGGACATGAGGGTATGGTTAATTTATTATGAAGGGAGTGGATATTGAGGTGATATCGCATGTGTACATGTTATCGCGATGGGGATGGGTGTTGTCGATGCTTCCTTCTCATGCAAGGGTACGCGATAGGATGGATATTTTTTATCAAAGTGTGATGCAAAGTCAGGCATTGAGCACCTATTTTAGGTTGCTTAATATGATTGCACACCTATTTTTGGGTGTGCGATCTCAGGCTTGAGGGGTCGTTTACGTGCATGCAAATGTGCGTGTGATTGTATTATGCGCTATAACCGTAGCACGTGATCGAGGCGTCACTAGGTCAGTGTACGGGTGACCTTTCAGGTCGCTCGGTGGCAGTGTGTTGTTAGATAAATTTTTGCGATTCATGGAGTGAGCGCGATCGGAGCGTCGCATGATTGGCGCGGGTGATGGCTAATTTATGCGCTTTGGTTAGAGCGCGCATTTTGGATTGTGCGCATCGTGTGTGACGCGTGATTTGGTTAAGTGCCTATGCTCTGGCGCATGATTGAGTTTGTACTCTATATAAGTGAGGGAGCTTTCATTTATTTTTTATTCTCTAGTTTAGTCTCGAGTTTTGACCTCTTTCTGGATATCTTGTGTTCTGAAATTTGTGTTTTAGTGATATTGGGCGATCTAACCGTCCAATTGGGATGTCGTTTCTTCCTATATTCATTATTTCGCATGATCTCCGTCCCGAGGTAATGCGCATGGACGGCGTTATCCTATGAGTGGGTGGTATTGGGAATGAGGGAGCTAGTCTTCACATCAGTCCTTTTTAGGGAGCAGTAAAGGCAGCGTTGAGGAGGCGGCAGTGGAGGAGGTGAAGATAGTGAAAGAGAAGGAGTAAAAAGTGGAGGGATGTGTTTCCCAACCAATTCTCCCTAAAGCCTCCGATTGGGCGCTTCAAGCAGAATCTGCTCCTCGCTTCATCTCTGTTTTGAACCCAGTCTTCATTTTGAGTTGTAGGTTAAAGTTTTAGGTTTTCGTTTTGGTTGTAAATTCAGGAATTATGCCTCCGGTGATACTTGTAAAACTTTTGAGTTATAAATAAAGAGGCATTTTTTTGTTTTATCGTGCTTGTTTATTCGTTTAAACTTATTAGAAGATTAGTTGGATTTATCTGATTTGTTTGACTTATTTTAGGATTTAATTTAGCTTGGAGTTCAGTTTGTTTTATGGGGTTTGTTTAGAGGGTTTACTTGGTTCTGATGGGTTTGGTTGGGGCATTTTTCTTGATGGAGTCTCAAACAAGTTAGGGTCTCATTTTAGAGAATTATTTTTGTTTTAGTCTTTTGTTTGACTTGAGGTGACACTTGTTAAAAGGTGTGAGTTTTCAAAAGTTCTAGATGGGTGTTAAGTGTTCAAATCTTATCGGCTTGTTTACTTTGCTTTGGGATTTGTGTTTCCTTGAAGGAGTAAGTGTTGTGTGATTATTGGTTCATCTGAGTTTGTCATGGATTGTGGTCTTTCAAAGGGGGCATGTGTTTGGTTTAGATTTAATTAGATTGGAAGGGTTTAAAGGTGTGACACTTGTCATTTGGTAATTCAGGAGGTATAGTTTATAAATGTGTGAGCTAAAAGTTTTGGGTTCTTGTTGTTTCAAATTTTATTCCAAGTTTGGGATTAAAAGTTTTGGGGCATTTTTTTTTATTTTGAGCATTTTCTTATTCATTAATGTATTTTCTTCCTTTCTTTTTGTATCCCGGGTGTTAGACCCAAAGACTTGTGTTTATTGAGTGGATTATTGAGAATGAATGGGATTGGGAATGCAAGGTAGCAGTCGAATTATTTCCATGCTAAGGATAGAGGTGGAGAAGAAAAGGGTGGTAGAAAGGAAACCCAAGAATAAGGCAGGATTAGAATTCTCGTGACGGATGTCTATTTTTCTTCGGTAGGCTCTGCGAATTCCGTATTAGTTGCTCTTCTTTGTTATGGTTTCCAAGGTGAGCTTCTAAGGGTGGATCCCGTAGGTCCTGGGTGGCTTTCCGTGAGCCATTCTTTCTTTTCTACCGACTCGGAGCAAGGGGAAGAGGTTATTATGACTTGAATTCGTTCAGGGTGTTTCCCCCCTCCGGGCTTCTCCGAGAATTCTAGTTTCCCAAAAAAATTTGGATTCAGGCATTGCCTGAACGTGCTAGTTTTTTCAAGTTACTTGTTTCAAGTTGTATATTCAGAGGGTATGCTCTCGGTGTATTTTGTAATTTTTTTATTTATTTATGAAGAAATTATGATTTTAATTTCTTTTGTAAATTCAGGTCTAGTTTATTTTGTAGCTTATCTGATTTATTTTAAGTGCGAGGTTTACTTGTTTAATTTATTTATTTTGGATCGGGGCGTGTTAGGAGCATTTTTTTTGTTTTGACTTAGTTTGGGCTTAGTTAGAGTGTCTGAACGATAGGGATATTTTTCTTGTTTAGTTTCGCCTTAGTTGGGGCAAATTTTTTATTGTTTAATTTTGGTTGGAGTGTGTAAACTGTGTCGGAGCATTTTTTTAGTTTGGTCTTACTCTGGAGCATTTTCTTTTAGTTATCGGGGTGCATATTTCTTTAAGTCTGGAATGTTTTGAATTAGACTTAACAAGGGCATGGTTTAGGCTAATAATTAGTGTCGAAGATCACTCAATTTAGGCCTACGAACGTGCTATCCAGGGCATTTTTTCCTTTGGGTTTCTGGGGAATTACGCGCTTCACTCTGAGCGCATAAATTAATTACGCGCCAGAGGGTGGACACGCATTCAGAGCTTCAAAATGCTGTTAAGCGCCAGTTTCGGTCGTTTGACCGAGTTAAAGGCATGGTACCAGGCGCGTGATTAGGGCGGTGGCTGGTCACTGTACGGGTGACCATTGGCATTCACGCGCCACTGTGTGGACGGTTGAAGCAATTACGCGCCTAGTAGGCTGCGGGCAACTAGCTGGTCGGATTGGTTTGAGCGGGCGACGATTAGGTTACTCGCTCAATACCAATTGTGTGATTCGAATTAAGCGCGGTGAGAGTGGTGAGTGATTGGTTTGAGCGCATGAATTTATGCGTGCGACTTTGGCGTGTCCTATAAATAGTGAAAAACTTTTCATTTTTGTCATGCGATCCATTTTAGTCTTCGATTCTCTGTTTCCTTATTTCTTTATGCTCTAATTTTCGTGTTTTCGTCATATTTTGCTATCTAGCCATCCGTTTCGGGCACCGTTGCCTTTTTTCTCTTCAATTTTTCAAGCTCTTCATTTTAGGATGGAGAGTGAGGGTATTGGTGGGCGCGATCTTACTATTTCTAAGTTGGAGAGGACTTTAGGGGTGGAGATAGGTGAGACTTCCGAGGCTCGGATCGACGTTTTTGGGGAGGTGGATGTTGGGGAAGTTGTTAGAGAGGAGGTACTAGAGGTTGACCTGTCGGGGGTCGGGGAGGAGGGGCTCGAGATTGAGCAGGGGGTCACTGAGGATGAGGGTGAGATACATGAGGGTGAGAGAGCTGAGGGTGCGACTGAGGAGCACCAGAGTGAGGAGCATTGAGATTGCAGACACTTCCGCTGGAGGATTTCTTCGCTCAAGGCCAGGTAAGCACCCATGAGTAAGAGTTCTTTCATTTTCTTAGCCATTTAGGTTATGACATAGGTTTATTAGGCTCTGGAAACCCTTCTTTTATGTTGAACTTACATTGATCCTTGGTTGTGTGCTCACTCATGCATCATGACGGCATCTAGAGATAGGTCATGTTTCTATTCAGTTGCCCTTATCACGTTTTGTGTGTTTGTTGTAAATTGTTATTGTGTTTGGGGCATATTTGACTTATTTTTAGTTCTAAATTTATTTGTCTTTCGTCATAGGTATGTGTTAGTCTTACTGTTATTGTTTGTGTTTCGTTCAATAGGAGCCCCCGCAACAGGCTATCAGCTCGGCATGGACCAAGTCTCATACTTGGTACCATGCCTTGCCGTAGTTTCAGCGAGCGCGACTGGTGTCTTTCTATTTCGGACCAATCCTAGCATAGGAGCCCTTTCAAGTCGATCGTGGCCTGATCACGATGATCTTGGAGAGGTGGAGGGAGAGGCATCAGGTGCTTCTCTTTCTAGTTGGTATGATGTTGCTGACTCTAGAGGATTGGGTTCGCATTACCAGCCTTCGTTTCGAGGGTGAGCCGATCACAGGGCGAATGGCAGGAGAGTATTTAGTAGTGTGTGAGGAGATTTTGGGTGTGCCATATAGGTCGAGTGGATCGGAGCTAGGTGTAGTTCGAGTCACTTAGTTTTTTAATACATTTACTAGTGGCTTCGTCCCCCTGAGGCGCCATTCGAAGGCGAAGGCGTCTTATGAGGCACGTTGTGTGATAGTGGTGGGTCAGGAGCCCGTGGTGGAGCCGGTGTTAGCTACGGATAGGGTGCTTCGAGCATTCTTGATTCACTTTCTTGGTGCGGTACTCTTCTCTTCGACTCGGGGATGCGTCACCGGGTTATTTTTTATGGTTCTCGGGGACTTGGATCATGTCCCCACCATTGCGTGGGGTGCGGCCGCATTGGCGCATCTCTGAGTAGCTTTACCGTCGAGGATGGGGCGTCACGACGATCGGAGGTTTCCTTCCCTTCCTCCAGGTGAGTTTTAGTTAATTAATGTGATAGTATCTCTTCTTTTTTTCTTGGTCTTTTGATAGTAGCATCTACTTAGCTTTTCCTCTATGTTGTTTTCTAGTTCTGGGCATATGATCACTTCACCTTTCTTCGTCTGAGGGTCCCGCTGGAGGAGAGGTTCACGTTTCTGCAGATGCACGTGTGGAGGGAGGCACTGAGGGGTCGTCGTTGGTCTTCGGATCTTCAGACTGCGCGCGATCCCTTTGAGGATATGCATGCGGGGCAGGTATAGAATGTCATGCATACATTTTTTTTTTTTTTTTCATTTTGGTCTTTTAGGATCTGAGTCTTCCTTGAGGGGTCGGCTCGTTGGCTTGGTTGTAGGTGATTTGGAGGTCGTATGCGGATGAGGAGGATACGAGAATGCCAGTGATTCAGTCTGGTTGGCCCTTCTTTGATGTGGACATTTGAGTCCATTGTTTTGAGAGGGTGGAGAGGATCCACACATCTCGAGTGGTACGCCAGCTGGGGCTCGCTCAGGGAGTCCCTCCAGAGATTCGCCACAGAGTGGTAAAGAGGATGACCGACCCTCCTAGCTAGAATTTTACAGAGCGGATGGCACTTCAGATAGCGAATTTTAGAGCTGGGGGGACCAGGGTTATAGGGGTGCGTGATGAGGCAGACGCCCAGGAGTATGTGCGGTGGTTTAGTGCATTGGGTGGCGGGCACCTCTTCACACATCCCTTCCATGGGAGTGGCTCTTTCACGATCGGTGGTCCAGAGTCGGCGTTGGCTTTAAGGGAGAGGTTAGCTGTATTGGAGTAGGACCATCTCACCGCGAGCGTGTGGGGGGCATTAGACACCCTCCATAGGGCAATGGAGCGGATGGGGTGTGCTCTTCATCCAGATGAGGAGATGCTACAGTCCTTAGCCTCCTCGGTTGCTCTGGCTAGGGCGGCAGAGGATGAGTTGGGGGCTCGGCTAGCGGAGACTCAACGGCTCCTGGTGTGTTAATTTATGGTTTTTTTTTTATATTATGTGGACTCGGTCTTCTGGTCATTCTGACATGGTTGTGGTGTCTCATTTTATTTTATTTTGGGCAGTCTGAGAGAGAGGGTGAGGTTGCTCGTCAGGTGGCCCTACTGGACGTCTATCACAGTCAGTAGCTAGCTGACCGGGAGGCAGTGGCCAGTCTACATTCTGAGGTCAATCAATTGGTAAGTGTCTTTACAAATATGGTTTTGTTAATTGTTAGCATTGTGAGTTTGCCAACTGGTGTGTTTATTATTATTCGTAGAGAGCTGAGCTCGCTGCTGGAGGTCTCATTCGGGCATTTGATCCATCTTCAGTTGCTTCCTCCAGTCGGGAGGATCCAGCTATGGCTCAGCTTCGGGCCGAGCTAGATCATTGGTTAAGTTTAATTCAATCCTTTATTTGGTTTGTGTCGTTGCATTAGTTTGTTGGGTGTCATTGTTTCGCTTTCTTAGTAGCCTACAAATATCATCCGGTATTTCAGCGTCGGGTTGCCGAGGATCTTCAGGCGAGGGAGGCGACTGCTGCCTCTCTACGCTCGGAGAGTCAGGTATATTTTTTTTTATGTGGGGTAATTCTATGCAGATTATTTCATCTTTATTTTTTTCTGACATGTCTTGTGTTGGTTTGTTTGGTTCTTTGTGTAGGCTGTTCCGGACTCTGCTCCTGAGGCTCCCCCTCAGGAGTCTGTTCCTATCCCTACTCACGTATGTTTTAGTTATTATGTTCATGGTTTATTTGTTATTATAATATTTTCTTTATATATTTGTTTGTTCTTATTGCAGCCGCCTACATTCATTGTTCCTTTTGTGCCTCCTGCTAATCCAGTGACTGCTGAGACGGTTGGGCGACTCTTGGAGGAGAGGCTAGATCTGGTATAATTCTTTCATTTTCAAATTTTATTATTTTGTTCATGTATATATTAGTTTTCCTTTGACTTAGTGTGATTATGCAGGTTCGTCAGCTTGAGGAGGCACGTCTAGAGGTGGCGCGAGCGTGCGCCACTCCCGACTCTTTTGAGGTGTTGGAGGCAGCGCGTCAGACGATGTGGGCAGAGTTGCAGGTGACCCTAGATCAGCTGCAATATCGTTTGGCGAGGAGTGAGCGGGGGATATGTAGGCTGGCTCTTCATCTTGGTGGGTCAGAGTCAAGGGCTACGGGTTCCTCGGCCGAACAGTCTCGTCACACGTCCCATGATCGTGTCAGGGGTGATGCTCGTGAGGATTCTATTGTTCGTGAGGTTCTTGCCAGGTATCCTCCTCATTCGCAATCGAGACAATCTGTTAGCCAGGCGAGTGAGGGGGGTTCTATGGCAAGGCCCCATCGTCTAGAGGTTCCGAGGACTCCAGGTGTTGGGATTGTATTTTCAGAGGACCAGTCTGCGAACCTCCGAGCTGATGATACCGAGGACAGCGGTGATCAACCATCCCAGCAGCAGCGTAGGGAGTAGGGGTGCATGCGTGTATTTTTGTATCCATGGCATATGTGTGTTGTATATATAGGGGGATGCCCCCGGTGATAAGTGTAAAAAGAAATGAAAAGATTTTGACATATATAGAGAGATTCTTGGTTTAGATGTACCTGATTGGCTCATTTTCTTTAGTTACCTCTTGCGTCTACTTTTGCTTTTTAGATTCCTTAGCACCATCGACTGTCATTGGGACTTTGATGCTTCCTGAGCTGGCCCGATGATGGTTGAAGGTTGCTTCATATCTGCGCATGTAAAGGTAATGCTATCAATAGTTTTTGTTCTCCCCCTTGCTAGTTGTCAAGGGGGGTGAGTGTCTCAGACCCGAGTCTAATAGCAAAAGATGGATATGTGCTCTTTTTTTTTCTTTTTTTTTTGAAATGAAAATAATGCAACAGGGAAAGAAAATAGCTAAGAAAGAAATAATAACAAAATAAAATAAAAATAAAAATGCCCCAGTGTAGGAGCGTGGTAGGATTGATAGTATGGTATCTTCGGTAGCACTTTCCAGATGGTAACTTTGTCATTCCTCATCTTCTTTATGGACAGGCCAGTGCTTCTGATATGATTCTTCTTCTAATCCAAAAAAAAATGCCCCAGCGTCAAGATGCAATGGAGCTTTTCTGGGTTTCGAGGTGAGCACTTTGGGTCTATAAGCAATCATAGGTATTTGGTGAGTTAGTTTTGAAGAAAAGTTGATCGGTACTATCATCGAACCAGGGAGGTCTCTTTGATTAGGTCAATTGTATATGGGGGTCTATTCTAGGATGGTGGTTATCCTATCCCATGATTATTAGGGAGAAGTATGTTAGGTATAGTAGGTGATTGCATCAGTCATCATTCATTAGTTTTCAGTTTCATTTCTAGGAACATCCGGTAAGGCTTCTGATTTATCGTCTAAAGTAAAAAATAGAAGAGGCGAGTAATGCTCAATGATACGGGAAATAGTTTGTATCTAATGCTTTCCAAAAGGGATAAGTAACAATCTTTTTTTCTCAGAGGGGATACAGGATGCCATGATTGAGCTCTTCATCATGTTTCGGTACCATCAAAATCTCACACTCTATGGTTAGTAGGAGTTTGTCCTCCTCCAGCCACCTTACAACGACATCTAGTAGTATGGGGATATCAAGGATGCCCTAACAGCTTGCTTATATACTTCTAGTAATGTTACTAGGGATGTCCTCACTGTCTGCTTACTCTTCCCTGAGCTCATTGACTTGTTCATTCGTCGTAATGCTCTCACTCAAAATTTTCGATGTATGCATTCTTGAAATCATCCTGCTAGCGTAAAAATAATGAGTTTTGATTGAACCTAACATCTTCACTTTTTTTGCTCTAACGTCTCCTCCAATGGCGGGGGAAGGAAAATAAGGATCAGGTGTTACTTATGTTTTTGAAAGATGTCAGATAGGTCACTAGTCCTTTAATCAGATTGCCCGAGTGAGAAAAGGTGGGCGATAAATCGGAGGTCTTAAGGATATTCTAAGAATTGAAGGCATACGATCAATGAATGGGTCGTGATGACTACAGGGGTGATAAGTATAAGTATTTAAGCACGGGATGTGATGATCACAAGGCTTAGAGTAATATTTTCTAAGGTACATGGCATTCTAAGGGCTAGGGAGTTCTTCTCCGTCTCGGTTCGCCAGTTTGTAGGCATTTTCAGGATATGCGATTGTTATGACATATGGGCCTTCCGAGTTCGATTTCAATTTTTCTTTCGGATGGGCGTGCTTAGAAGGCATGATTTTCTTTAAGACTACTTCCCCAATATTAAAGGTTTGTTCAAGGACTTTCTTATCGTAAGCCCTGGCCACTCTCCTCTGATATACCTAAGTGTGATCAGCTGCCCTTAAACATGTTTCATCGAGCTGCTCTAGCTGTAGGAGTAGAGCAATTCTCCTCTCGTCTAAGGATAGATCATCATCGAGTTGAATCCGTAAGGATGGTACTTGTATCTCATATGGTAGGACTGCCTCCATCCCGTAGGTAAGGAGGTAGGGAGTTTGGCCAGTGGTTGTATGAATAGAAGTCCTATAGGCCCAGAGTGCTTCTAGTAGTCGTTCAGGCCAGTCGGCTCTATTACTTGTTTCTACTGTGTGTTTTATGATTCGAATCAGTATTTTGTTCGTAGCTTGTCCATTGCCTTGAGGGTAGAATGGTGATGAGTGGCGTAAATCAATACCGTACTTCTTGCATAACTTCTTCGTCTTCTCTGCGATGAACTGTGGTCCGTTGTAAGTGACAAACATCCTTGGTACTCCAAACCTGGTGATGGTATTTCGGACGATAAACTTTATGAGTGTTGAAGCGATTATTCTAACATAGGATTCATCTTCTGCCCATTTGGTGTAGTATTCGGTCACTGTAAGTATGAACGCGTGCTTGTGAGTGTTCCCAACGGTGTCTGTGAAAGGTCTAATGACATCGAAGGCCCCACATCGAAAACGGCAATGGCAAGGTCATAGTATTTAATGCAACTGATGGAGCTTTGACGAGTGCGGTGTGTTCTTGGCATTGCTTGCAGGATTGGACGTAGAGGTGGCAATCTCTGCTCATTGTCAGCCAGAAGTAGTCTTATCGTGTAACTTGATCGACGAGTCTCTGTCTACCAAAGTGGGCGCCGCAGGCACTGGCGTGTGCTTCTCGAATGATGTATTGTCCTTCGGCGGTCATGATGCATCGTAGTAGTACTCCTTTAGTGAAAGCCTCTATGTATAATATTTCATCGAGTATGCAGAATCGGGCACATCAGTTCCGTATAGTCTTTCATTCGATCTTCGTGGCATATGGGGGGCGGGCTGATGTTTCAAGAAGTTTCAAATGTCAAAATACCACGGTTGTCCATCGTCGGTCAATGATTTTTCAAATATAAGCATAGCGACTTCAGAATCTGTCTTGACGTGCTTTTTTAGGGTGATTGCTTCTTTCGGCCCTGCACTTATGGGGAGGACGGGTAATTCTCTCTTGACGGTCCATGCTACCTCGTGGGTAGGTACTGTCAACTTTTTGATGAAGAAGGTCTTGGTATTTTACTCGATGGGTATTTGGATGATCGAGGCTAGCGTGGCTAAGGAGTTTGTCTAATCTAGGGATGTGCATGAAAAAGATTCTTTCAAATTTTTTTACTAAATATTGAGCAGTTTCTAGGTATGCCATTAGTCTCCTTTCCTTAGTTTTCTATTCTCCTATGACTTATGAAATTACTAGTTTGGAATCACCGATGGTTTTTAACTGTTTAACACCTAATTATAGTGTTGCTCGTAGTCTAGCTATAAATGTTTTGTATTCTGTGATATTGTTAGTGACAGAGAAATCTAGTTGAAAAGCCTTAGGTATGACAACTCCTTCTGAGCTTAGGAGGACTATCCCGATGCCTTTTCCTTTGTAATTTAGAGCGCTGTCAAAATAAAGGATCCATGAGGTCTTATCGAGTTCTTCGTTATGAATCGTGAGTAGGTCCTCATCGAGGAAATTCGCATGCACGTGCTCATCACTCGGCAGTGGGAGATCTTTGAGGTAATCGGTGACTGCTTGCCCTTTGATCGATTTCTGCGTGACGTAAGTGATATCGAATTCTTGCAGGAGCATATGCTAGCGAGCGATATTTCCTGATGTTGTGGGCTTTTCGAATATGTACTTCAGAGGGTCCATTCGGGCTAGTACTAGTATTTTATGTGCTCCAAAGTAGTGTCGTAATTTGGTAGAGGCCCACACCAATGTGAGACAAGTCTTCTCCATTGAAGTGTATTTTCATTCATATTCGACCATCGTCCTACTGAGGTACTAGATAGCCTTCTCTCTCTTGTCATCTTCTTCATATTGTCTCGGAATTACTCCCATTGCTTTGTCGTTCGCTGAGAGGTATAGAATTAAGGGTGTTCCAAGGACTGGTGGCAATAGTATTGGCAGGTTAAGGAGGTACTTATTGATATTGTCGAAGGCTTGCTGGCACTGACCATCCCATTTCTACTCAGTTCCTCCTTAAAGTAGTCTGTAGAAAGGATCGCATCTGTCCGAATGCTGGGAGATAAATCTTCTGATGAATTGTAATCTTCCTATCAGGCCTCGTAACTCTTTGATATTACTGGGAGGCGGCATCTCGAGGATGGCTCTAACTTTTACAAGGTCGACTTCAATCCCTTGCTTGCTAACTATGAAACCAAGTAATTTTCTGGAACTGACCCCGAAGACACATTTCTTTGGGTTCATTTTTAGCTGATATTTCTTAGTTCTTTGTAACACCAATCAGAGCGCTTCAACATGTCCTACTCGCGTTTGGGACTTCACTAATATGTCATCGACGTAAACTTCTACACACTTATGCATCATGTAGTGAAAGATAGTCATCATGGCGCGTTGATACGTGGCTCTGCATTCTTGAGCCCAAAAGGCATAACGACGTAACAGTATGTTCCCCATGATGTGGTGAAGGAAGTCTCCTCTTGGTTGGATTCTGCTAATTTGATTTGATTATATCTAGAGAAACCATCCATAAAGGATAGCATCTCATGTCCAGCGGTGTTGTCGACTAGAGTGTCAATGTGTGGAAGTGGGAAGTCATCTTTTGGGCATGCCTGGTTGAAGTTTCGGACGTCGATGCAGACCCGTACTCTGCCATCTTTCTTGGCAACAGGTACTATGTTGGCAACCCACTTAGGGTAAAGATTGACTCGGATAAATTTGGCTTTGTGTAACTTGTCGACTTCCTCTTTAACTTGGAGGGCGGTGCGAGGGTGCATCCTATAGAGTTTCTGCTTAACAGGCTTTGCATCAGGTTCTAAGATGAGGTAATGTTCTACTAAACTTGGGTCTAGACCGGGCAGGTCCTCGTAGGACCATGCAAAGGAATCAAGGTGCTCTTATAGGACTTGTACAATTTGTTAGTGTTCCTTGGGGTTAAGCGTTGCGCTAATCCGTAGCTTCTTGGGTTTCTCTTCAATGCCAAAGTTAAGTTCTTCTGTGGGTTCTGCGAAAGCTTGGGTTTGCTCATCGGAACGGTTGATAACCTGTTAAAAGTCCAGTGCCTCCTCAGCAACTGGTGTTCTTTCTTCATTCTCGGTAAGTTCGAATACTGCGAAATTGTTACACTGGGGATCTGAGTTTGTGAAAGGTAACCCTTCATCGGCACAATCTATGACTGAGAGATCCTTGGTAAGGTGAAGGTCAAGACTACTGATTCTTCTCTCAAAGTCACGAAGTATCTTGTCCGATATGATCACTGGCTTATTATTTAGCCGGGATGCTTTACATCCTCGTGTGGGGAATGGGATAGAAACCTTAGGAAAAAAGTCTCCTTGTTGGCCACAAATTTAGTTCGAGATGAAGAGTTCCCTTTCTTTTCTGGGGCTTTCTGATTTTTTTGGATTTTATATTTCTGAATTTTAGGGTTTTCTATTTTTTTATTTTTGATAATAAATATGGTACATGGTCAGTCACCTCAAGGGCCGCCGGGAGAATTGCTTCCTCTACTTGAGGGAGCGAGATGGCTACTGGATCCGTTCGGGCGATTCTTAAGGAAATGTGGACTTGTTGTGAATTTGGCATTTTTTTTTTTGGAGTCCTTATCTGATGAGATCTTTTGAATGAGTGACGCTGGTGACAGCGACACTAACGCTTAGATTTCTCCTGCCACATTGATCACCACTTTTTCGAAGAAGCTCTGAAAACCGTAGACAATTGAACTATCATCCTCTGGGTTGTAATAATGTTGTTCTTCCCACCGAAGGGGATCTCCCAAAGGACCCTCAGAGGGTAGCAAGTTCTTTTCCTTAATCTTCATAATATGTTAGGATGAGCGCACATGCTCGGCAGTGAGGTTGGTAATGGTGAAGAATGTAGGAGGATTCCCAAGGACACTTCCATCCTTCTAGGTTAGAGTCGAAGACAGTATCGAATTCATCTTCTTGATCTGATTGTGCTTGAAGTCCTAGATTGGCTCGCTCCGCTAACTCGAGTGTCGGGGGATCTATCCAGTAGTCCTCGTCATCAATCAAGGGAGGTTGTCACTCTTCCTCTAGAGATTTCAAAAATATTTGGAGTTACAGTGAATCTGGGGATGTAGAAGTGTCTAGTTCAAGTTCCTCTTCAAATTCTATGAGGTCGATGCGAGTGTTTCCCCCTAGGTCAACCAGATGACCATTGGGATTTTCTGCTTCTTGTGTCGGTGGCTAAGCTGGTAGGTCATTACTTGTGTCGGTGGTCACGAGGTTGGAGTGATTCGATTCTTCTATCATAGAGTGTCGGGTCCAACTAGCAAAGTGCTCTAATATGCTGGTGCATGCCCTACAGCAGGGTTGGTATGGGTAAGCAATACAAGGGGAGTCCTAAGGGCATGCTCATCCCTCGAGGCCAAGGTCGAGGCGGATGTTATACGAGTTAGTATTTTCTAATGGAGTGTTATCTTTTTCCTATGTTAAGTGTAAGTACTCTTCACAATCTTGCAAGGCTGCTATATAAAAATTTTCGTCGTCAGTGGATTCCCAATCTTCTACTCATGGGTCAAGTTCGGAAGGTTCTTCTCTCCCCACTTCTATAAATTCCTTAGTGTCAAACATGGGCTTGACTCCTTCAAGCGGTTTATCAATATCATCGTTTAAATTAGTTAAATCATTGAACACTTTAGTCATTCGCTCAATTTTTACATCTTGAGATCTAGTGAAGGACACTTCCTGATGCTATGGCACATCTGCTTTCTTAGTGGTCCCATAGGTGAAGTGGTCATATAGAGACCATTTTGGTGAGGTAAGGGACAAGTCGGCTTGCGGGCTGTCCGATTGGTAACCTAACCCTATGTGCTTACGTATTTACGTTGGGACAACGGGTCCTACATGACCTTGCTTATTTTTACCGAGTCCAGTGTGGGAAACGTATCCAAGTTGGTACATAAGGTCCCACCCGTTTATCAATGTAAGGTTAATGGCATAGAGTTTGGCAATGTCTGGGCCAACGTCTCTTCTCCTTAATTTTTGTCGACGCATTGGGGGAAAACTAGGAGGGGTAGGGGGACGAACTTTCGCAATGGTTGTCTCATCAGGGATTCTAGTCTTTTGAATATGACCCATGTTCAACACATAATCATGAGTGGTTGGTATGCTCGCCGCGTAATCAGTATCCATCTCCTAGAGGGGTGCATCAGCGTATATACGGACGATGGAGTCCTCATATGGGAATTTGACGCATTTATGGTATGTGGATGTGACAGCCTTCATCGACTTTAGCTATTTTCTTCCTAAAATGAGATTGTACATAGTAGTGGAATCAGAAACATGAAAGGTAACATCTTTCGTTACAGGTCTGAGGCGAACCTATAGCTTGATAGTTCCTTTGACAAAGCGACGCGACCCATCATAAGCTATGCGTGACAGTGCAGAGGGCCTGACATCCTGCTCCGTGTATTTGAGCATTTTTAACATGATGAGAGGGCAGATGTTAAGTCCTGCTGCCGTGTCAACTAGTGTGTTACGGAGAATCCTCTAATTATGACCATAAGATATATGGGGGCCGCACTCCCGTAGAGTGACTCTTTAGGCATGTCTGTGTCTGTAAAAGTGAGCGTCGAAGGTTACGCAATGACCGAAGTGATTTGATGAAGCTCATCTAGGGTTGTATCCTCATCCACTTGCGTGTCTTCAAGTGTCCTTATCAACAATCGGTGATGGTCAAGTGATTTTTTGATGAGTTTTAGTATAGATATCTAGGCCGAGATCTTCAGGAGATGCCACAGAAAGTCGTATTTTTGCCCTAGCTCTAGCACAGTTTCTTTGCCTAGCCAATGGGCCTTAGGTGTGAGTGGTTGGAATGGTTGACGTGTAGGAATTGGTGGAGGGATGATGTGAGGTGGGGGAGGTAAGTTAACCTCTCTTTCTCTCACGTTCCCCTTTGGTAGTTGTGCGTTCATGAAATCCTTATTTCGAGGGAAAGGTGGAGGTGGGTAATTGGTTCCTGATTTGAGAATCGGGCAAGTCGGTTGTTGACCGAACCCGACACGGCTTGACATGGATGTATTTGTAAAATGGGTGAAATTCGAGGTTGGGACGCATACCTGAATGGTGCCACTCCAAGGTGGGAGGTACTGTGTGTAATCTTCCTCTTCTAGGAAAACAGAGAGACCATCATCTCACATGGGTCAGGATGTTCTTCTGGCTCACTTTCTTTTAGATTCAACGAACGCTCGGTGGTTATTTCGTTGTCTTGGCTTGGAGTCTTTCGGGTGACACTCTCTACCCATGCAGCAATTTGGGCTGCAGTTTGGTGAACATGATCTTCATACTCGGGTTCAGAATTGGACAAAGGGAGTGGTAATAGCATTGGTTCGAGATTTGGAGGGGTAGGAGGTTCTGATGGGTGACTACGGAGGAGTGGTCTCCTAGCCCTAAAGAAATGGACTTGTATCTGAGTGAATTTTGGATAAGGAGGTGGATTTGGAGAGGTGATGTGAGTGATTAGGGCCAAGGGATGTGGGGGTGAAGGAGCTCTCGCTGGTGTGGCGGAAGTAGCAGAGGACGAGTGATTAAGGTGAAAGGTTGGAAGGGGATCAACTGGAGAGATCTAAGGTGGTGACCTAAGCTGGTGTGGTTTGGTTATGGTTGGGCATGGGGTTATTAACGATCCCTAAATTTTATTGGGGTTGGTTATTATTAGGGTTAGGATTCCTAAGCGCTTCCCAATCGATCTGACTTCGGTCATTCATGTCATAGATTACGCCCCTGAGGACCCAACAGTCTTCTAGGTTGTGTCCTACATATCAATGGAAGGCGCAGTATTTACTATAGTCTAGATTTGTCGGCCATGGGCGGGGTCTTTCCTACAGGAATCGGAGGAGATTCTGAGTGTTAAGGAGATAAAAAATATTAAGAATCATATCCGGTAAAGGGGGATAGTGTTCCCGTTTCGGCTGATAAGGGCCTCTAGCTAGGTTAAAGTTCTGCGGTATGGGCACGCGATTATAATTCGATGCGTGGTCCGGTTGATTATGCGTCGTGTTCTGATTCTGGTAGGTGTTGGGATATTGATTTCTATTCTGATACTGGCCCTGATTATGGTTCTGGCTTTGGTTTTGGTTTTGGTTTGCATATCTTTGCTGATTAGTGCCTTGGTTTTGGTTCCTGTATCGTTGCTGACTTTGATTTTACCCAAAGTTTCATGGGTGGAAATTTTTTTTCTCAAAGTTTTATCCTTGATTAACAATAGTGTTGACCTGTTTGGTTCCTAAGGCTTTCTTATTGTTTTTTGATTTTGATTCACTGGAAGAGCCCACTTTCGATGTGACTATGGATAGAGCAAGGTCTCCGCCTTTAATGTGTCGCGCTAGTCGGGATGCCTGGGAGTGGAGTGCAGTGAAGTCGGGGCAATCACTTATGACAAGTACGTTCTTTAACAGTTCTCTAGTATTATCGATGATAATGTCCATCGAATCCTTCTCTTTCATTGAAGTGCTGGTCCTAGCAGCGAGATTTCTCCATCTAGCGACGATGTCGGTAAATTCTTCATCAGGTCCTTGCTTGGCTACCATTAGATCGCTGAGACTGACTGTCTCTCAGATCAAGTGTTTGTATTGGTCTAGGAATTGATCGACTAATTCATCGAAGGTTTCTATCTTATAAAGCGGAAGTCCTGCAAACCAATCTAAAGCTTCTCCTTCTAATGAGCGTTGGAAATAGTGAATGAGAAGTCCTTGATTACCACGTATGGGTCAGAAATCATTATAAAAGAGGACCAAGTGATGATTCCGATTTCCCGTGCCATTATATTTGGTAAATTTTGGTGGCTTAAATCCTATTAGAAAATTAAACTCGATTTCCCGACAAAATTTATCGAATTCGAATGAGTGATCGGGGCAGTCTCTCTTGGTCATGTACTCATTGAGCATTTTAGGGAGATCTTTGATTTTAATGGTGCTATCTTTTAGAGCGACCCGTGAGCAAACTTTGTCTAAAGAGTCATCGTTGAAGAATGTGTGGGTAGGTTGTCTCAATGGTGTGGCACGGGCTGACACCGTGCTCGAGGTAGGAGGTGGCCTCTCTTGTCGCTCTTGTTCTTTTGAAATTTGTCATGACCTAATGGTTTCGTATGCGGCGACCAACCCTCGAAGCAATTCTTCATAATTGTCATCTCGTCTTTGTATTCTTTGAATATTGAGTTTTACGATCTGTTGAGCGGTGAGGTTTTATCCGATGTTACCATCTCTCCCATTATGATTATTATCGGTGTGTGGGGTGGAGAAGGGATTTTCTTGCTTGTCAGCCATGTTAATATCAGGTTGTCATGGGCTAAAATTGTGAAATGGTTCTTCTTCGTACGTGGGGTTATTATGATATCCCCACAATAGTGAGTCTCCTAAACTCACTCTTCATATGCCAGACATCTCGAGTCTTTGACAAAGACTCATATATATATAAAAGGAAATCTAAATGACATGATGGAAAGAAAAATAGGGAGATAAGATGAAAACTAACTATCTAGAAAAAGAGTTTGCAAAAGGGTCCCATCGTGATCACCAGTTTGTTGGTGCATGCTTTTTCTGGGTTCCTCTCGGTCCCCATTGAATCAGTGGCTCCAATTCTATCCAAGTGGACTCTAGCGATGCGACATTTGGAATGTTAGAAATAAAGGGTTTTCTAGGAAGGTTCCCAGTGTGTTGTGATCACCAGCTGCAGATATTTAATGACGCTACAACACGTCAATGATCACGCTATAGAGTGGGTGTGGATTACTTCTTTACTGAATCGTCCGCCTGCGAACATCAGTAGCTATGTCTTTTCTTATAATTTAGATAGTTTAATTTTCCTTTTATTTCTCGTTATTATTATAGTTTTGATTAGTTTAGACTTCCTAATTCTGTTGTGAGTTTAGTTATGTGGGAATTTATTATAGTTGATTTAATCTAGTATTCTACTTCTATCAGGAGTCTAATTAATTTTAGATTCCTAGCACTGCTCGAATTCTAATTAATATAGTGTCCTAATACTACTAAAAGTTCAATTAACATCGGTCTCCTAATTGTGCTAGAAATGCAGGTGTATTAATTTTAATGAAACTTTAATTAAACCAAGCATGCTAGTTACACTGAAATTCTAAGTAAAGCACGTATACTAGTTGTACCAGAATTCTAATTGAAATAGAGAACTAGTTTTACTAAAACTCTAATTTAAGCAATGAATTAATTTTATATGAATAAAATAGAAAAAAAAATCTAATTGAGGGAAATAAACTAATTTGATTAAAATTCTGATTAGAGCAATGAATTAACTATACTTGAAATCTAATTAAAACAATGAATTAATCATACTAAATTCTAATTAAAATAAAGGACTGATTTGACGGGCAAAGCAATGAATTAATTATACGAAGATTCTAATTGAAATAAAAGGACTGATTACTGATATTGAGGTCTAATAAAGCGATGAATTAACTATGCTAGAATTATCTAATTAAAATAAATGAACTAATTTTATTGGAGTTCTAATCGAAGCAATTATTCTAAGGATTTAATTAAAATAAAGCATGTAAATTGACTATACTAAAATTCTAAGAAGAAATTATTGAACTGATATTATAACCCCAATTAAAGCAACTAAGTAATTCTAAGAAAAAGGGGGTTGGTGCCCGCTAGGCTAAGGAGGATTGGCCTCGCTCCCAAGTACCCTCCGTAAGTTCCCTTGGGCAAATCGGATGACTGAGATTAAAGATAAATTGGATTTAGGATTATAAAATAATATTTTTAGATTTTTCAGAGTCGATTTCAGAGTAATAATTATGAATGAAACTGAGAAACTAGAATTATAGAAACTAGAATTAATATTTAGGATTTTTTATAAATATTAAACTAAAAAATTTAAATTTAAATTTAAATTTCTAGGATTGAATTCGGGTCCAAAATCAGAAAATCAGACCGTATGATTAAAGACTGGCTTTAGAATCCAAGGACTAGAACCAGAAATTAATAATAGGACTTGAAATTGAGATTTTAGAATGGAATTAAATCCTAGGGTCGATAAATTAGACTGTCGGATTAAGGACTGGTTCTAAATTCGAAGAACTAGAACCAGATATAAAAAAATTTGTGGTTTAAAAAGGGATGCTACGGTCTCGGACTAAAAATTAAAACCTATAATTAAAACTAAGAGAAAGATCCTAATTCTAAAACTAAGATTTTTACCTAGGACCGGGGCTACGGAGAGAAACCTCGAAGATTCTGTGCTTGAATTTCGAAATCATGGTTAGGTTGCTCTATGTGCTCATTCTCGGAGTTCTCTGGTTTCAGAATCCAAAAAAACATTGTTCTCTCTCGAAAATTATCCAACCCCTCTGGGCGAATTAGAAAAAAATCTTTTATAGATTTTTCTCCAATTAAGCATACATTTGACGTTAAGCGGCTTGCACGCGGTTTCGATTTAATCGCTTTGAGTGGGTCATTCGGTGAATCCTAACCACGTTAGAACTATTTACGCGCCCATTTTGGGGTGCGTAATCCAATTAAATGTTCCTTCTGAAGCGCTTAATCGAGGAAACCTAGGGATCAAGGACGGAGAGGCTAGGTCGGGAGTAGGCCAATTACGCGTCGGTGATGAGGCGTTCAATCCGATCGTGCATCTCATGATAGACGCGCGATCGAGTCTCGAGTTGGTCTGGGAAAAGGAAGTCTAGTCTGAGAAGGGACTGATTGCGCGCTTGTGATTTGGCGTGAAATCTAATTGAGCGCGTGATTTTAGGCGCTTAATTCGGGGTTATCCGAGTCCGGGTCGGGCTTGAAATGCCAGGCTATTATTTCAGCTTGCATTTCGATTATATACTATTATTTCAATATATAGTCTCCCTACGTTGGGATCTGAGCCATGGAGCTATTATTTCAGCCTGTGTTCATCCATGTACTATCGTTTCAGTGCATAGTTCACACGTCGGGGGTATGGGACCTGAGCAACAGAACTATTATTTCAGCCTGTGTTTAGCCATATACTATTGTTTAAGTATATGGTCCCACATTAGGGTTAAGGGGTCTGAAATGCGAGACTATTGTTTCAATCTGTATTCTGACTATATACTATTATTTCAGTATATAGTCTCCCTACGTTGGGATCTGAGCTACAGAGCTATTACTTTAGCCTGTGTTCAGCCATGTACTATTATTTCAGTGCATGATTCTCACGTCGGGGGTATGGGGCCTGAGCCACAAAACTATTATTTCAGCCTGTGTTCAGCCATATACTATTGTTTCAGTATATGGTCCCTCATCAGGGTTATGAGGTCAAAGGTTGACCGAACAAATTTACATATTCCAAGAGGACAAAATGGTGGTGTCTACAGAGATGAATCAGGGTTGGCATAAGCCGAATCAACCGCCCAAGACATGGTTTGGTGGCAGGTTGGGTATGGATTCCTTGGGTGAGGCCTAAACACTTTCTTCCTCCTTCCCCTATGGGATGATGGAGGGCAAGGCGTTCCATTGTTCCTACACCACAATCTCTCTTTTTTTGGGATTTTGATTTTTCTTGATTAATTTTTTTGCATTTTTTTTGGATAAAAATTTGAACCTTCTTACGATGCTTTTCTAGGGCCTTGGAACTCCCATTTCGGGTTGCGTTCATACCCCTAATATCTCCTATGGTGGGATCCCGATGTGCTTCAAAAGAATCAAGGGGAACCCCTTGATCTATGTAAAGTCACGGAAATCCACGCGACAGTCCGATCCCTCGGAAGAGTCAATAAGAGGGTGACTGATCTATCATAGAATATACCATTTTACCACCCTTAACTTAGTGCTACTAGACCCTAGTTTGTTACTAATAAGTTACTGATGTGCAGATATTAAAAAAAATAGCAAAAGAGAACTAAAATGATAATATTCGTTAAAATGAACTCATAAAAGCAATAAAAAGATGATTGAACGTAAAAAATGAATCATCGCCTACTGAAAGATGAAAATTTATGTTTTACGATTTTACAAAATGATGCAAAGGAAAATAGAAAGTCGTAATTGATGATTCTTCAGAGACAAAGTCGTTCAAAAGAGTATGATACAAGAGAAAGTGATGAATCGTAAATAAAGAATCGTTCTATAGGAAGCTATGTTGAGAGAGAAGAAAAGACGAACAATCGTAAATACAAAATCATCCAGAGAATAAATCTAGAAAATCATAATTTACGATTTTCCAGAAAAGAAGCTTTCTAAAGTTGTTGATCACGTGAGACTAACACCCCCATGCACAAATTAGAAGAATTCTTGAATTAGAAGTCTGGCCATTCACAGATCCAAGGAGATTGACAAAGGAAGAGTCCTAAAAGACTCTGTTACTGAAATAAAGAAAGAAATCCGAAAGTACATCAACCGATTGAAAGCAAGGAAAGATAAAATTAGAAGCAAAGTTATATTATGATAGTTTTGTTTTAGTAGTTTCTTTTATTAGAATTAGGCATTTTATAAATCGACCCCTTATAATCTATAAATAAGAGGGCTTGGTATAGGAATAATCATCGAAAAAATTCTCATCATCAATTGACGCCTGAAGTTGCATTTTCTTCCGATCATTAGAGTAGTTTAGTTGATATATCCAAGGTTCCTCGATCACAATTGACGACTGGGATTGAGAGTTAGAAGATTAGAGTAGATATTTGTAGTTTCTGAGGAGCAATTGACGACTGCGGCTGAGAGTTGAAAGATATACTTTTATTGCTTTCTAGTTTAGATTTATTTTATGCAATTTACTATTTTGTAAACATCTCCAAGTTTTAATTTGAATTGACGACTCAGGTTGAGATTTGCAGATTAGTGTAATGGTTTTTATTTTCCATCTTTGATTTTTTAGAGTTTGATTGACGCCCAAATTTCTGGAGGATTAAAGATTGGTATAAATCTATATTAAATGATGCTAGTTTTGTTTGACGCCCAAATCTAGAAGACTGAGATATAGTGTGACGGTATTTTAAAATTATAAAGATCCGATAGCTGAACATTGTGATTGACGACCATAATCTAAATGAGAAATTAGGATTTATTAGATTAAGAAATCATTCTTTATTCATATTTCTCAAGTAGTTTAGGAACTTAAAAGATAAGTATAAGTTTTCAAAAAATTAATATATTTATATATATATATATATATATATATAAATATTAAACCTATCTTCGTGGGAACGATCCTATGCTAGCACTATAATTTTCATTGTGCGCTTGCAATAGGTTAAGACTTAATTGGATACACATATAAGTAGTGATCAAGTTTTTGGCACCACTGCCGGGGATAGCGTTTGATACATATTTATATTAATTTAAGAAAACAAGTATTTATCTTTCTCTTTTTATATTTCTTTATATTTTTAATTTTCTTTAATCACTTCTTAAGCTTTTGAAGGTTTACTCGGAGTAGCGAATCAAAAGGATTTAACACTTCTGCTGGCCACAAAAACTAGAGGCTCAGATTTGTCTCTCTCCCTGTTTTCTAAAAAAAAAAATTATATAATATTTAAGATGCAAGACCGTAATGAAACATCTTGGCCAAATCTCAACATGACTTACCCCCCAATGGAATTCCCAACTAATCCTTAGTATCCAGCCATGTTGGAGATAGAGCAGGCCTTTGCCTCACAGTGGAGTACTGAAAATTTTTATAATTTTCAGTGGGGCAATCCTTATGGCTTCCTAAGGATAACCCAATAAGAATTATCTTATGCATACCCACAACATTCTCTAAATTCCCAATAGTCATATAGCCCATACCAATCTTTTACGCATCAGCCATATCCTCAGAATGGAAACGATGGTGCTACTATACTCCAAATCCTACAGGACTTGCAACAACATGCGCACCATTGCTCTAGATAATTAGCCTAGTTGTCTCAGATCTCCTAAAACTTACACTCTTGTACTCAGCCCATTACAAATCTAGAAACCCAAATCGGGTAATTAGCCTCACAGTGAGAGGAAAGAGAGTGTAACCAAGCGAGCTCATAGACACTAATTCTCACAGTTCAAACTGTTTAGACCTTAAGGAGTGGTCAGACTATTGACAATAGAGTAGAGATGCCTACCTCGGTAGTTGTCCCCACGACCGTAGAGAAAGAGAATGGAGCCAAAGAAGAGACCCTCCCATTAGAAAAACTAAAAAAATTAGAGAATGAAAAACAAAAAAAAGTAGAAAATAAAGAGGACGGCACACCTAAATCTGTAATTGAGGTACCCTATATACCAAAGTTACCATTTCCAAATTCCTTTGGTGCACCATCCCCTTTGATAAAAATTCAAAAAAATTAGAGGAAATTACTGAGATCTTCAAAGAAGTGAAGATCAACTTGCCCCTCTTGGAGGTAATTAAACAAGTCCCAGCCTATGCACAATTCCTAAAAGAAATATGTACACATAAATAAATTTGGTGAAATAATGTATCTCAAAAAGTTTTCTTAACATAGCAAGTAAGCTCAGTCCGACAGGCTAGAAATCCACCCAAGCTTAAGGATCCTGGAGTGCCTATAATTCCATGTATCATAGGCAATCATGCAATAAATAAAGTACTTCTGGATCTGAGAGACAGCGTAAATCTTCTACCATACTTTGTTTATGAAAAATTAGGACTAGGATATATGAGGCCTACTTCGATAACTCTTCAGTTAGCCGATAGATGAGAAAGAAGGCCTGTAGAAATTATTGAAGATGTAATGGTTGAGGTCGACAAATTTGTTTTCCTTGTTGATTTCCTAATGTTAGACATAGAACCAAGTTCGAAATCTCCAATATAAATTCCCGTTATACTCGCTAGACCATTCTTGGCCACGGCCAATGCTTGTATAAATTGTAAAATCGGGGTAATGAAAATTTCTTTTGGAGATATGTGAATTCAATTAAATGTCTTCACCACAGCCATCCAAATGGCCTTAATAGATGATAAGGAATGCTTCAACATAGATGAAGTTGAAGAATTAGTAGAGGAAGCATTACCTCTAGTCTTACCAAAGGATGAGCTTTAGACTGCATTATGGTATACGGACTAGGAAGAACCAAACCACCAACTGAAGGAGGTGACTCATCTAATGGACACTTCTATCTGTGAACTCTAATCCAAAACTTGGAAACCAGAGATAGAACCTCTGCCCGTTATTTTTAATGAACCGTTATAGCTATCTATCCAAAAAGCACCATCCTTGGATTTGAAACTACTTTCTAATACCCTTAAATAAGCTTTTCTTGGGTGAAACTCTCCTAGTAATTATTTCATCTGCTCTTAATAAGGAACAAAAGAGTAGGTTATTGGCCACACTCATAAAGTATAAACGTGCAATAGGATGGATTGTCACTGATCTTAAAGAGCTTGACCCCTCGATATGTACGCATCGTATTAATTTAGAGAACAATGCCAAAACTTCACGAGAAAGCCAGCGACGGTTAAATCCAAATGAGGGAAGTTGTTCAAAAGGAAATTGTGAAACTACTAGATGCAGGTATTATTTACTCAATTTATGACAGTGAGTGGGTGAGTCCCATCCAGGTAATCCCAAAGAAATATGGAATTACTGTGAAGGAAAATGCAGCCGGTGAGTTGGTACCACTACACAAAATCACAGGGTGGCGTATATGCATTGACTACCGGAAGCTCAACTCAATGACTCGCAAAGATCATTTTCTATTATCCTTCATCGACCAAATTTTGGAAAAACTTGTGGGCCCAAAGTATTTTTGCATTTTAGACGGATATTCAGGGTATAATCAAGTTTCGGTCTACCCGAAAGACCAAGAGAAGACTACCCTTCACGTGTCCTTTTAAAATGTTTGCTCATCACCGCATGCCGTTTGGGTTATGTAATGCGCCTGCAACACTCCAAAGATGCATGATGGCAATATTTTTTTATATAATAGACAAGTTTCTTGAGGTATTCATGGACGATTTTTCGGTATTTGGCTGAACGTTTGATTCTTGTCTTGATCATCTTGCTCTCGTCTTAGAAAGATGCGAAGAAACTAATTTAGTGCTAAGTTGGGAAAAGAGTCATTTTATGGTTCAAGAGGGCATACTCTTAGGATATATTGTCTCCAAAAGTGGAATAGAAGTAGACATGGCTAAAATCGATATAATAATAAATCTACTGCCACAAACTACGGTAAGGTAGATTCGATCTTTCCTTGACCATGCCGGCTTCTAGCGCCGTTTTATTAAAGATTTTTCCAAAATCTCGAGACCACTATGCCACCTATTAGCAAATGATGTATCCTTTAACTTCGATGATGCCTGTCTTGACGCATTAACAACCTTAAGGCACTTCCCTCATCTACATCAATCATTCAACCTCCCGACTATTCCCTATCTTTTGAAGTAATGTGTGATGCTTCTGATTATGCAATAGGTATCGTCTTAGGACAGCGGAGAGACAATGTCCCTCATGTAATTTATTATGCAAGCCAAACCTTGATTGAAGCTTAGGTTAATTACACCACCACTGAGAAGATGCTTATCATTGTAGTCTTTGCCTTGGATAAATTTCGACCGTACCTATTAGGATCCAAGATCGTTGTTATCTTCTCAGATCATTCTGCACTAAAATACCTGCTATCAAAAGAGGATGCCAAGCTGAGACCAATCAGGTGGATCCTTCTTTTGCAAGAATTCAACTTCGAAATTAAGGGCAAGAAGAAGTTGAAAATGTGGTAGTTGATCATCTATCCAGAATAGAACTGCCTGGAACGATCAATAAAGAATCTCTACATGATACATTTCCGGATGAGCAACTTTTGGCCATCCAAGCAACAGTACCATGGTATGCCAATATCATGAATTATTTGGTAACAGATAAGATTCCCCCGACCTAGTCCAATCACGACAGATATATTTTCGTTTCTAACATAAAATACTATATTTGGGAGGATCCTGACCTATTTAAAATATGCCCAGACCAAATAGTTAGGAAATGTGTGCCTAATAGTGACACCCATAATATTCTACAGTTTTGTCACACATATGCTTGTGGCGACCACTTCGTTGGTAGGAAGATGGCTACCAAGGTACTACAATTGGGATTTTATTAGCCATCACTATTTAAGGATGCCCATAATTTTTTTCAGGCCTGCGATCAATGCCAAAAGTCAGGAGCCATTTTCGGAAGGAACATGATGCCCCTTCAACCGATTTTGATCACCGAACCCTTTGATATATGGGGTATTGAATTTATGGGCCCCTTTTCACCTTCGTTCGGATCCATATACATACTTATAGCCATTGACTACGTATCAAAATGGGTAGAAGAAACAGCTACACGAACAAATGACCATAAGGTGGTGATTTCTTTCATCAGGGAAAATATATTTGCACGGTTTGAAACCCCACGAGCTATTATAAGTAATGGAGGTAGCCATTTTTTCAATAGGTATTTTGAGAGCTTGCTCAAGAAATATAGTGTGACTCATAAAATTGCAACCCCTATCACTCGTAAACTAGTTGGCAAGTTGAGGTTTCCAATCATGAAATAAAGAAGATATTAGAAAGAACAATTCGGCCTGATAGAAAAGATTGGTCCCTAAGACTGAATGATGCCTTGTGGGCGTACAGGACCGCCTATAAAACACCCATTGGCATGTCTCCATATAGATTGGTATACGGAAGATCCTGTCATTTACCTGTGGAATTGGAACATAGAGCTCTGTGGGCCATTAAAGCATTGAATTTCGTGTTGGATGCATCTGGGAAACAACAAAAACTCGAACTCAATGAGCTAGAGGAAATTTGCAATGATGCCTACCTAAATGCTCGAATTTATAATGCCAAAACAAAAGCATTTCATGATAAGCATATTCTTAGAAAAAGGTTTGAGTCGGGCCAACAAGTTTGGTTATATAATTCAAGGTTAAAACTATTCCCAGGGAAATTACGAAGTCATTGGGACGAACCCTATAATATTGTAGAAGCATTCCCCCATGGGGCTATAATCATTCAAGATCCCAAGGAAAATCGTATCTTTAAGGTAAATGGGCAGAGACTCAAACTGATAATATCTTTAGAACAAAAAGGGACAGTGACCACAATGTCACAAAAAGACCCGGAGCATGATTGACAAACTCTCGGGCACTATCGAGCTACCGACTCATCTGTAGCAAATTTGTGTATATTATTTGTACAATAGTAGGTATGTCGACGGATTTTGTAATACAATGAATCGTAGTGAGTTCTTATGATTTTGCCAATGAAATTTTTGGTAACGTGAGTATCTTCTCACAGCCAATCGTAGTGATTACGATTGCTGAGAGAACGTGTGTCCAGGCCATGTATTTGTTATCAGAAAGGCACAACTTCTTATCCAAAGATGTCGCCTCAATTTAAAAATATGTCCCTTAGCATTTAATAGGAATACCAATCGATTCGAATGATTCAACACCAACCCATAACGTCCATTTATGGCAACTCTTTGAATTCTTGGAACGATTATAAATAGGCAAGTACCGCTTGGTGTTAATCAGTGAAAAATATCATTTTTCACCTCCTAACCTGACCTTTGATGGACCTCCGAGCTGATTAAAAATGTGTTTTGAGTGTTGTTTTGTAATTGGCAATGATGTACAGTAAAATGCAAAAAACTATGTATAAAAGGCAAAAAGGAGAGAGAGCAGAGTCAACCCTTTACTGTTAAAGCGACCCAGGCATGACAATTGATGTCATCAGCAGCAAAGGAACACAAAAGGTGAATTTGAGCAGTTGAAGTAACTCCTCGAGAGGTTACCTAAAGCTACAGTGATGAACTCAAGCAATCCAATGAAGAATTCGAGAGGTTTCCTAAAAGCTCCTGAGTGAACTCAAGCAGATCACTGAACCTGTCGAGTAGTTCAGACTACAGAAGAGGCACTTGTCGACCAGTGCACTTGAACCTCTCGAGAGGTTACCTGAAGTCAACCATCCTCGCGAAATGAAAGGTGTTGAAATGAACATATCAAGAACCTAGCGAGATCTTGTCGAATAGTGGTTTGAACTTATCGCGATTAAAGTTCTAAAGCTCTCAATTAGTCGAGCAGTTCCTTCAACCTGTCGAGTGAAACAACCTGAAGATTGCTGAAGTTCTTTACCTATCGAGAAGTTCCTGGAACCTGTCGACTTGCACATTTGCTCCTGGCGAGCAGTTGTGTGAACTACTCGAAAATATAATTCTAAAGTTGTGATCTTATCGAGAAGATGTTATAACCTGTCGAAATGTATTTTATAGGAGCTTTGATTTGTCGAGAACCTATCGAGAGGTACTTTGACCTCTCGAGATGCGAATTCTGAACCTCCCACCTGTCGATTGAGAGTGCTAGTCATTCAATGATTTGATGCATGTGTCCAGAGGTTGTCTGACACCTTTGGAGGATATCTTTGGAATACAAACAACACAAAGGAGAACTGCCTAACTACCTCACATGTGCTCAACTAGTTCTAACAAGATTTTGGGAATTCTTGGAGGAAATGCAGCCACCTCATCAAGTCTGATAACATAATTGATTCCTCTCTTCTCTGATTGGCTAAAACAGATCTAAGGCACATGGGGATTTATATAAATAGGAGGGAATATAACAGAAGAGGGGATCGAGAGTTTAAGCAATTTTGAATTATTTTTCCCGCTTAAATTCTAGTCTTCTTCTCTCTTTTCTATTCTCTCTTTAGCCCAGCCATGGTTGGCTAAATTCTTCTAACTGCTAGGGTGAAGTTAGATCTGTAAATTGAATGGTGAGATAGCATTGTATGAGGATTGGAGAATGCAGAGACTGTAGATCTGAGAGTAATTTTTTATAAGTTGTGTTAGATCAATGAATTGCTGGTTGTAAAGTTCATTTAATCTGTAGATCTTCTTATTTCCATTAAATTTCCATAGATTTTATGCCCCTATCGATGCCTAAGCTTGTAGCCTTGCATCCATAGCATCAGTAGTGGTTTTCTTGTTCCAAATTTATCCCCCATGACTAGATTACATCCATGGGATACTTTGTGACCATTTGAGTGGACAAAGTATACCCCTAGGACTAATCCATATCTCAGGGCAGATCTAGATTATTCTACCTTGCATTTGAGCTTGTAGCCAATTGAAGGATGGCTGCAAATCCATCCTCTACTCTGTTGTCTAACAAATCAATTTTACAGTGAGACTGATCCCAAGCTGTTAATTCTCCACATTTGATTTTTATTTCATGAAAACTTTTGCTCTCTTCTTTAAATCTTTCTTTTGCTCATCTCTGGTTTAGCTTTTAAATATGTTTACAATTAGATTTAATTTCCTGCTATTTTAGTTTAAAGTGACAACCAAACTCTATCTCTCTTCCTGTGTTTCCTTGATTTTAGGTTAGAATAGGACTAAGTTTCCATATCTGTAGCAGGTCTAGAGACTTACAAAAAATTAGATCACATTTCCCTGTGGACTAATCCTTACTTTAAAACTTGCTACAACAGCCCTGATTCTTGCAGGACTGAGTTTAGAATGCTGTTTGTATGTTGATTTCATCACATTTCATCTCCCCTTTTTAATTTGTTTTGTTGCCATTGATTTTTGTCATCACGCCTTTTAATAAATATATCAGCACAGCATTTTAGCACAAGTTATTGGCACCGCTGTCGGGGATCTGTAGATCTAAGTTTGGTAAATCTGAGTTGTAGTTAGAATATTTGTAGGTATAGTATTTGAGTTAATGATGCTATAGTTTTTTGTAGTCTTCTAATTTTGTTCTTGTAGATCTGGAGTTGTAGTCAGGAGAGAAATTCATACCCTAAAGTTGGAGCACATCTTGCTTGAGTTTGCATTTCCTATTCCTTTTATTACAGTTTCATTTATGTCATTTTGTCATCTTTGACTTCAATAGTATATTGTGTCTGTGGTGTTTAATTGCAATAAATTATTGCTGCTGTAATTTGTGGTTGTTGTGTATTGTATGTTTGGTAGAAGGACTCTTAACCTTGAGAGTTTACCTTTAATTCTTGAAGTTGAGAGGATTCTGGGAGCTAGACAACCAACACACATCCCTGTTGATCATTGTGTACCAACTGAGATGGGTAATGCTCCTATAACCTTGAGGGACTGCTATGCACCTGGGGTATATTCATCCCCATTTTACATTCAGTTCCCTGCTGCAAAGGGCAACTATGAGATCAAAGCTCAGACCATTCAAATGCTACCATCTTTCCATGGTCTGGGCAAGGAAGATCCATATAAATACATTCATGAGCTTCTTGCCCTGTGTACCACCTTTACAATTGCTGGTTTGGGAGAAGAGGCCACCAAAATAAGGCTCTTTCCTTTTTCCTTAAAGGACAAGGCCAGACATTGGCTAAACATGCTCCCAGCAAACAGTATTTCTTCTTGGAGTGAGTTGCAAAGCCAATTCTTGGCTAAATTTTTTCCTATGAGTAAGACTAACCAACTGAGAAAGAGTATTATCTCTTTTGTTCAATTCCCAGCTGAAGACTTTCATGAGGCATGGGAAAGATTTAAGGAGCTGCTGAGACAATGTCCACACCACCAAATACCTAGATGGCAGCTTGTTCAAAGCTTCTATCAAGGTATAGATTCTAAATGTAGATACATGGTAGATGCATCATGTGGTGGAACATATCTTAATAAGTCTGATGAGGAGGCATGGGATCTATTTGATGTGATTAGCGAAAACTCTACACAACAGGAGGCTCTGTCAAGAAATGACATTGAGCCTGCAGCTGCTAGAGTTACAGGAACACCCACTGTCTCAGTGAAATTGTATGAAGTCAATGTATACAATAACCTAGAGAAGAAAGTGGACAGCTTGTCTAAACAGTTTGGTAAATTGTTGAGTACGATGCAGCCCTCAACAGCTGCACAAGTGCAGGAGGCATTTTTGATATGCCAGTCCCTCACACACTCTCTTCAAGACTATCCCTCTGCTGGTCAGTACCCTGAGCTTGTCATGGAGCATATAAATGCTGCTCAGTCTTATGAGCAGCAGCAGCCTGCTAGGTATGCATGGAGGAACCACCCCAATCTGAGGTGAAGATAAGACAATTTTCAACCCCAACAGCAGTAGGCTATGCCTTACAGACATTCTCAACCATACCAGTAAAATTATTTCCCAAGGCATCAATTCCAACAGCCTATGTCATAGCCTGTGGCACAGCCAATGGCTCAGCAATGTTCACAAGCACCACCACCACAAGCAAGAGCACCCTCCTTTGAGGAATAGGTTCAGTCCTCACTTCAGAATCTCAGTTCCTTGTCTCAAACTGTGAACTCTCATAGCCAGAGCATCAAGAAGATTGAGGATCATCTTGCTCAACTCTCTAATACTCTAGTTAGGAAGGAAGAGGGCAGACTGCCAAGCCAGCCAATGAATAATCCTAAGGGTTAGTATATGGTGAGTGAGTTTTCTTCAACTCATGAAGAAGCTAAATCCATCACTACTTTGAGTAGTGGCAGGCTGGTGGATAACCAAGTTGATGTTGAGACCACAAGGAGAGCAAAACAAGAGAACCCACTCCATGACAGTATGCAGCAAGAGTAGCATATGAGAAATAAAGGAGCTGCTATTGAGTCCCAATAGAAAAATATAAATAAAAACATAGAAAAAACTGATGAAAATGAAAATGTAGCAGATGAGATCCCAGCTATGCCTCATCTACCATTTCCTCATACTCTTCAAGCACCTTTTCTTTTTGAAAAAGGGAATGTTAAGGTGTAGGAAATCATGGAGACCTTTAAGCAAGTTAAGATCAATTTACCTCTGCTTGATGTCATTAAATAGGTCCCAGCCTATGCAAAAAATTTGAAAGATTTGTGAACCCATAAAAGATAGTCCAGTATTCACTTATCCAAGAAGGTATTTTTTGTTGAAAAAGTAAAACAGATTTTGTCTATTGCAACCCAAACTAAACTCCAGGACCCTAGAGTTCCCATAATCCCTTGCATCATTGGAGCCCACACCATAGAGAAAGCTCTCCTAGATTTGGGAGCCAGTGTTAACCTACTTCCATATTCTATGTATGAGAGGTTAGGTTTGAGAGAGTTAAATCTCACACATGTTGTCTTACAACTAGCTAACAGATCTGAGAGGAGACCTGTGGGCATCATTGAGGATGTGCTAGTTGGGATAGACAAATTTTTCTACCCTGCAGATTTCCTGGTTTGGATATGGAACAGACTAGATGCACTACTCCTATTCTTGTCATTCTCGACAGACCATTTTTGGCCATAGCCAATGCCTATATACAATGCAGGTCAGGGCCAACACTCTTATTGGAAACCAGCTGTGCTACCTCTCCCTGTACCCTCCAAGGCACCTTTACTGGCTTCTATTGTCAGTCCACCTGATGTCGAGCTAAAACAGCTCTCGGGCACTCTCAAATATGCATTTTTGGAGCAAGATAAAAAACTATCTGTGATTATTTCTTCTTCCCTCACTGAGGAACAAGAAGAAAAACTGCTTTGTGTGCTCAAGATGCATAAGAGGGCAATGACCATTGCTGATCTGGGGGAAATTAATCCAGCTGTGTGTATGCATAGGATTCATCTGAAAGAGGGTTCTAAACCCTCTAGGGAGATGCAGAGGAAGTTAGATCCTCACATGCTCAACCAGGGAGGTCACTGGTTGGAGGGACTGCATTGACTATAGAAAATACTCCAAGACTAGGAAGGATCATTTCTCACTGCCCTTCATTGACCAGATTCTGGATTATTTAGTAGGAAATGCTTACTATTATTTTCTTGATGGATACTATGGTCACAACCAGATCCTTATGTATCCATAAGATCAGGAAAAAACCATTTTTACTTATCCATTTGGCACCTTTGCTTACTGAAGGATGCCATTTGGGCTGTGTAATGCTCTTGCTACTTTCCAAAGATGCATGTATACAATTTTTTCTGACATGCTAGACAAGTTTTTAGAATTTTTTATGGATGATTTTTCTCTATATGGTGATGATTTTGATCAGTGTTTGCATCACCTCTCCCTTGTGCTTCAGAGATGTGAGAAGGAGGTCTCAATCAAGGAGCCAGCCATGGAGAAGGTCATCACAAAGCCCAAGAAGCCTGCTGTAACAAAAACACAAGCTGGTGCTGCACAGGCCATAACTTTGAAGAAGGAGAAAGGAAAATATGAATGGACACCCTCATTTGTATTAAGTTCAGATTCAGATTCAGACTAGGATTAGGTTGTACTTAGGATTTTCTGTTTTGCACTTAGGACTCTTTCTGTTGTATATATTGTGAATTTGTGCATTTTTGTAATATGATTGCTTCCTTTTCTCATTTCTTTTTGTGTTAGTTGTGCATTTTGTTTTCTTATTGATTTTGCTTGATGTACATTCATGTCCTTTTTCCTACCCTACTACCTACTTATCATTGAAACAGTGAGGACGCTGTTTCTCTTAGGTTTGGGGGTCTGGCAGGGTAAACCTATGAAAGAGTTAAACTAAGTGCAGTAGTGTTAATAGGATTAAAACAAATAAAGCGAAGTTTCACCTAAGCAATTTTGCAAAAGGGAGAATTAAAAAAGTATAGTAAACTGTGTAATGCTAGGATCTTTTAAAATTCAACACTTCCATGAAGGAAGTCATCAAGAAATGTTTGTCATAATCAGTATACAGTGAACCAGTAAGGAGAGAAAAAGGTAAGAACATGCCCTATAAGTTCAAAGGAAGACCATACCTAGTGAGATTTGAGCCCAGACAAAAAAAAAATTCTTTGAAGAGGTTTTGACAATTTTCTCTACTCTAAGGACTGATTGAACCTATTCTTTTTCACTAGAAGTTGTGTGCTCCAAGTTAAAACAGCTTGACGAAACTCATGACACTGAAGAGATGATGTAAGGCCTTCTTCTGGATAGTTTGAACCTAAAATTCCCTACCTTTTGAACTGCCCTTGATGCACACCATTCGAGCCTTGAAAATTCATCTTTCTTTGACAAACACCAGAGTACCTAAACCTGGGCCTCATTAACCTGATTCAACCTAATCCTCACTCTAAGATTTTAGAAGGTAAAGGAGAAAAAGTTGAAGAAGGTTGAGTTGGTTTAACATTTGGTGGAAGGAGAAGAAAGGAATGTGAAGACAGCAGTGTGCTATTGTGTCACTTGAATAGCTGTGGAAATTCAGCCCACAAAAAGAAAAAAAAACAAAACAAAAAGAGAATGAGAACTCAAAAGAAAAACTTCATTGGAAAATTTGAAAGGAATAGAAGAAGCTGGCCACTTTGGCTCTGAAAATTCAAAAAGAAAATTAAGTTGTGCTGAAATGAAGAAGGTGAAGTCATGAATCATCTCCTATCTTTACTGATTTCTCAATTTTGAATCCTTTTATCCCTTTTATGCTTTGAAAACCTCAACCATAAGCCACATTACAGCCCTACAAAAAGACCTTACTGATCTGAAATAGATTGAGCTATCATGTGGAGATGAGGAGCTATTTGATCTATGTTGAAAAGAGTTAGAAGATTTTAGGACTTAGTAGCTATGCCTATGCTCATGCCTATTTGAGGACTGTAACTGCTCTTGAGCTGGAGTGAAGTTGAATACCTTTGAATTCAGTTTGGAGAGTAGGCCTTTGTAAGAATTGGGTCTAAGATTGGACTTATTAGGGCATTGTTTGAACCTGATTTTTAAACTAATGATAAACTGTATAATGATTTGCACACACTACACTCTTGATGTCTTCAGATTGGTCATAATGAGTATGCATAAAGATTTAGGTATTAAATTGTTTACATGCACTGTTTTAAAACTTCTTAATTTGAAAGAGCAAGGTGTGGAATGAAGCTTAGTTTGTTGAAATCTAACTTATCACTGTGTGCACTTGGTTAAACTATTGTTCATAAGGAATTTTGTGGTTACCTTCATTGAAAACCCTTAGGAGACTTCACTCTTCCACTAGGGATCACCTAGGGGTTTAAAAGGCTTGATGCATATGCTAAATGCATCAGTGCTCCCTACAAAAGTGGCATTTACTGTTTGAATAATTATTTTTAATTTTTACTTTGCTCGAGGACTAGCAAAGATTAGGGTTGGGGGTGTGTTAATCAGTGAAAAATACCATTTTTTATCTCCTAACCTGACCTTTGATGGGCCTCCGATCTGATTAATAATGTGCTTTGAGTGTTGTTTTATAGTTGGCAATGATGTACAATAAAGTGCAGAAAATTATGCATAAAAGGTAAAAAGGAGAGAGAGCAGAGTCAATGTTAAAGAGACCCAGGCATGATAGTTGATGTCATCAGCAGCGAAGGCTCACAAAAGGTGAATTCGAGGAGTTGAAGTAACTCCTCAAGAGGTTGCCTGAAGCTGCAGTGATGAAGTCGAGCAGTCCAATGAAGAATTCGAGAGGTTGCCTAAAAGCTCCTGAGTGAACTCGAGCAAATCACTGAACCTGTCAAGTAGTTCAGACTGAAGAAGAAGCACTTGTCGACCAGTGCACTTGAACCTCTCGAGAGGTTACCTGAATTCAACCATCCTCGCGAAATGAAAGGTGCTGAAATGAACATATCAAGAACCTAGCGAGATCCTCTCGAATAGTGGTTTGAACCTATCGCGATTAAAGTTCTGAAGCTCTCAACCGGTCGAGCAGTTCCTTCAACCTGTTGAGTGAAACAACCTAAAGATTGCTGAAGTTCTTAACCTATCAAGAAGTTCCTGGAACCTGTCGACTTGCACATTTGATCCCGGCGAGCAGTTGTGTGAACTGCTGGAAAAGATAATTTTGAAGCTGTGATCTTATCGAGAAGATGTTAGAACCTATGGAAATGTATTTTCAAGGAGCTTTGACTTGTCGAGAACCTATCGAGAGGTACTTTGAACCTCTCGAGATGTGAATTCTAAACCTCCCACATGTCGACTGAGAGTGCTAGTCATTAAATGATTTGATGCACGTGTCCAGAGGCGGTCTGACAACTTTGGAGGATATTTTTGGAATCAAACGGCACAAAAGAGAACTATCTAACTACCTCAAGTGTGCTCAACTGGTTCTAACAAGATTTTGGGAATTCTTGGAGGAAATGTAGCCACCTCATCAAGTCTGATAACATAATTAATTCCTCTCTTCTCTGATTGGCCAAAACAGATCTGAGGCACTTGGGGATTTGTATAAATAGGAGGGAATACAACAGAAGAGGGGATCGAGAGTTTAAGCAATTTTGAATTATTTTTCCTACCTAACTTCTCATCTTCTTCTCTCTTTTCTATTCTCTCTTTAGCCCAACCATGGTTGGCTAAATTCTTCTAATAGCTAGGATGAAGTTAGATCTGTAAATTGAGTGGTGAGATAGCATTGATGAGGATTGGAGAATACAGAGACTGCATATCTGAGAGTAATTTATTGTTAGCAGTGTTAGATCAATGAATTACTGGTTGTAAAGTTCATTTAATCTATAAATCTTCTAATTTCCATTAAATTTCCACATATTTTATGCTCCTATGGATGCCTAAGTTTGTAGCCTTGCATCCATAGCATCTGTAGCAGTTTTCTTGTTCCAAATTTATCCCCCATGACTTGATTACATCCATGGGATATTCTGTGACCATTTGAGTATACAAAGTATACTCCTAGGACTAATCCATATCTCAGGGCAGATATGGATTATTCTACCTTGCATTTGAGCTTGTAGCCAAATGAAGGATAGTTGCAGATCCATCCTCTGCTCTGTTGTCTGACAAATCAATTTTACAGTGAGACTGATCCCAAGCTGTTAATTCTCCACATTTGATTTTTATTTTATCAAAGCTTTTACTCTCTTCTTCAAATCTTTCTTTTGCCCATCTCTGGTTAAGCTTTTAAATATGTTTACAATTAGATTTAATTTCCTGCTATTTTAGTTTAAAGTGACAACCAAACTCTATCTCTCTTCCTATGTGTCCTTTATTTTAGGTTAGAATAGGAATAGGTTTCCAGATCTGTAGCAGATTTGGAGATTTATAAAAATTTAGATCACATTTCCTTGTGGACTAATCCTTACTTTAAAACTTGCTACAACAGCCCTGATTCTTAAAGGACTGAGTTTAGAATGTTGTTTGTATGTTGATTTCATCACATTTCATCTCCCCTTTTAATTTGTTTTGTTGCCATTGATTTTTGTCATCACGCCTTTTAATAAATATATCAGCACAGCATTTTAGCACAACACTTGGTCAATTCATTCCATTCCTTTCACTTTCTTCCACATCTAAAACATTCTTGTCATGGCAAAAGCACCAAGTTGGTATGAGATAAGTGAAGCATATGAGCACCATGAAGAAGAAATCAGTGCTCTCCTAGAAGAAAGGGCGCGCCTGATTCAAGAGCTCCTATCTCTTCTTCCCAAACCAGATTCTACTGACGAAACATCACCCCCTCCATCTTCATGAGTATTTTCTTTTTCCTCTTCTATTGGACACACCCATCCAAGGGAGAGAGTAATCATTTTTGAAGAGCAGCAAAATTTTGTTAGAAGCCGAGGACCGATCTTTATCGAAGATATTTTCTCTCAGAAGTTGCTGCCAGTATCATCGATAGTGTGTGTCTAGATTTTTCCCAGGTTCATACATTTATGTAATTAGTTTTGACTTTTTCAGTACTTTAAATTTGTCATTTCATGATCATTGTAAATATTCAGCTAATATATATATTCTTTTGACAAACTTTTCTTTTTACTAACTGTGTAATTATTACTAACTTTTTGTTAATTTTTGTTATTGATGTCTCTGAGAATAAAACAAATGTATTTTCCTCAAGTTTGGGGGACATTCTTTAAATAATTTGTTTCCATCTAGTATATAATTAGTAATATCAGTAATTTTCAGGTAAATATATTTTGAATCTCTCCTATGTTTGTGACAATGAGGGCATTGCCCAACTTAAGTTTGGGGGGGATACACAACTTCTGTGTATAGTAGTAGTTAATTGGTATAATCAGTTTTACTTAGTTTGTTTTTGGCATAATTTTTTCGAAAGTTTTAGTTGATCATTATATGTGAATTAGATAGAAAAAAATTACGAATCTTGAAAACATACGATCCATCATAGTAAAAGTTCAACAATCAAAATATAGAAAAGTTACAATTCATGTTTAGCTCGTTGAACACTGTATTAGAATGAATGTTTGAAACAATATATTGATTTGAACTGCAATATTTTAGACTATAGTTTCAAATTATAAACCAGTGAGCATTAGAGACTAAATTTTTCCTTTCTTTCAGAGAGAGACTACTTCTATTCAAGTCAAAATTTCTTTGAACTTCTTTACTGTTTTTATGAAATCTCATATTGCTGAATTTAGAATCAAAATATTCTATGACTATGATAACCTAATTTTTATCTATAATTACATATTAGAAATATCGAAGCAATAAGACATCTATGCTAGTAAATCGTAAAGATGCTTAAAGGTCATCTTTTGTTTAAATCTGAACCAAAAAGCCAAAATCTCATTAAATAACTTATCCTTTGAACCCATATTAGAAGCCTAAATCAAATTTCTTTGTACCAAAAATCTAAAAACCCTTAACCATATGAACTACCCAAAGCTTTCAACCTTTAACCCTCATATTTTCTGACAGTTTAGAATGTAAAAGAAGGGAAGAAGAGGGAGTGGAAGGAGTAAAAGTAAAAACAGATAAGGGATATGCTAAAAAAGGGTACAGCTGAAGAAATCAAAAGAAGAATATGGGAAGAGAGTGAAAAATCGTAAAAGACGATTTGAAAAAAAAAACAGAGAGAAAAATCGTGAAACATGATTTTACAAATCAATTGAAGAAATGAGATTTATAAAATAAGAAAAATAAAAAGTAGTAAATGAGAAGAAGTTATCCAATTCATAGATACTTACTGAAGTAGAAAAGAAGAAGAAAAGATAGGAGAAAGAAGAGCTAAATTCTCAAAAAAATTTTGAATCCTTTTCTTCCTTTCTTTGACACCTTCCCAAACCCAAAGCCCCATTAAAAGCTGAAGGAAAGACATTTCTGATTTACGATTTGTAAAGCATAAGCCTAGTAGAGATATGAAAAATAGATACTATGGATTATGCAGGGAATCATATGAATAGAGTAGATTATCTTTTCCATGAGATTCATTAATTTTTGTAATTATCCTTTGACTGAATTCTTCTAAATTATACTGAGAGAACCCAAAAGTTTTAATATCTTTTTGAGAGTATGTCAATAGTGAGTTTTTGAACGAAAATAGTTTTAAAAACTGCAGTTTAGAAAAATCTATGAAGAATAAACTGTTCACTGATACATACACTCCAGCTTACTATGAATTGAAATTGTTGGAGTTCTAATCAAGGATAACTGTTATAATGAAAAGGAAGGATAAAATATTGATAATTTTATAAAATCATAACAACCACGTAATAATCAACTTAGTTAACTTAGTATACGAAAATTAGTTTAGATTTTTAACTTTTATTTTCTTTTAAATTTTAAAAATCAAAAAAATATTTGAAGTTTATAGGTAACTTCACTGAAAACCTTCAGGAGACTATAACTCCTTCACTAGGGATCACCTAGGGGTTTAAAGGCTTGTTGCATCCACTAAATGCAATTGTGCTCCCTACGAAAGTGGCATTTCAATTCTTAGTTTATGATGTTTTATATTTCCTTGTTTGCTAGGGACTACCAAAGCATAAGTTTGGAGGTATGATCAGTCACAGAATATACCATTTTACCACCCTTAACTTAGTGTTGCTAGACCTAGTTTGCTATTAACAAGTTAATTATGTACAGATATTCAAGAAAAATAGTAAAAGATAACCAAAATGATAATATTTGTCAAAATAAACTCATAAAAGCAATAAAAAGACGATTGAATGTAAAAGATGAATCATCGCCTACTAAAAGATGAAAAATCGTGTTTTACGATTTTGCAGAACAATGCAAAGGAAAATAGAAAATCATAATTTACGATTCTTCAGAGAGAAAGTCATTCAAAAGAGTACAATACAAGAGAAAGTGGAATCATAAATAAAGAATCGTTCTATAGGAAGTTGTGTTGAGAGAGAAGAAAAGATGAACAATTGTAAATGCAAAATCGTCTAGAGAATAAAAGCTAGAAAATCAAAATTTATAATTTTCCAGAAAAAAAGCTTTCTAAAGCTGCTGATCACGTGAGATTAACACCGCCATGCACAAATTAGAAGAATTCTTCAATTAGAAGTCTAGCCATTCACGAATCCGAGGAGATTGATGAAGGAAGAGTCCTAAAAGACTTTATTGCTGAAATAAAGAAAGAAATTTGAAAGCACATCAATTGATTGAAAGCAAGGAAAGATAAAATTAGAAGTAGAGTTATATTAGAATAGTTTTATTTTAGTAGTTTCTTTCATTAGAATTAGGAGTTTTGTAAACCAACCCATTATGATCTATAAATAAGAGGGCTTGGTATATGAATAATCATCGAAGAAATTCTCAGCATCAATTGACGCCTGAGGTTGGGTTTTCTTTCGATCATTAGAGTAGTTTAGCTTAGATATCTAAGGTTCCTTGATCACAATTGATGACTGGGATTGAGAGCTGAAAGATTAGAGTAGATATCTGTAGTTTCTCAGGAGCAATTGACAACTGCGACTGAGGGGTGAGAGATATACTTTTATTGCTTTCTAGTTTAGATTTATTTTATACAATTTACTACTTTGTAAACATCTTCATGTTTTAATTTGAATTGACGACTAAGCTTGAGATTTGCAAATTAGTGTAATAGTTTTTATTTTCCATCTTTTATTTTCTAGAGTTTCATTGACACTCAAATTCTGCAGGATTAAGGATTAGTATAAATCTATATTGAATGATACTAGTATTTGATTGACGCCTAAATTCTAGAAGACTGAGATATAGTGTAATGATATTTTAAAATTGTAAACATCCGATAGCTGAAGATTCTAATTGACGACCATAATCTGAAGAAAGAGGATTTAGGATTTATTAGATTAAGAAACCATTCTTTATGCATATTACCTAAAGAATGAGTTGTAGTTTTAACATTTTTCATGAAGCAAATGTCAAGAATTTTCAAAATTTAATGTTTAGTGAACCTCAGATGAGAGAAAACTGTAAGGATACACCCCAGAAAATTTGATGGAAGGCCATACCCAGTTAGATTTGGGCCTGAAATGTTTTTCCTTGAAGAGTGTCTTGGCAATTTTTCTGCTCTAAGGACTGATTGGATCTCATTTTTGCCCACTAGAAGTTAGGCAAATCCAAGTTGTAACAGCTTGACAGCATTCATGACATTGAGGGCATGAAGTAAGGCCATTCCTTGGACAGTTTGAGCTGAAAATATCCTTACCCCTTGAACTGCCCTTGATACACATCATTTGAGCCTTGAAATCACAGTTTTTCTTTGATGGAAATCAAAAATTTTGAACCCAAAACCTTTTGACCTATTTCAATTCACCCTCAATCTGAGAAATCAGGAAATAAGAGAAGTGAGGTTAGAGGTGCAAGGTTCGATGTTTGGTTAAAAGAAGAAGAAAGTATATTTGAAGGCTAATGTGATATATAGTTGTGACATCCCAATCCATAAAAAGAAAAAAAAAAAAATATATATATATATATATATATATATATATATACAAAAAGAAAAAGAAAAATAGAAAATCAAAATAAAAAGAATGAGAAAGAGAAATCATTTCATTGAAAGATTGAAAAGAGGATTAGAAACTGGCCATTTCAAATCTGAAAATTCGAGAAGTTTATGAAATTGTGCTGAAATGAAGAAGGTTGAGTTGCAAATCACTTCCTTACATTTACTGATTTCTCAATTTTGAATCTCATTCCACCCTTTTATTCTTTATAAACTTCACCCATAAGCCACATTACAACCCAATAAAAAGAGCTTACTGATCTGAAAATTTATTGAGTTGTCATGTGGAGATGAGGATTTGCTTAATCTATGGTGAAGAGAGGTAGAAAACTTCAGGAGTTAGAGCAATGCCTATGCTCATGCTTGCAGTCCTATTTGGGGGCTGTAACTGCTCTGGGGCTGTAATTGCTCTTGAGCTGTATGAAATGATGCACCCTTCTATTTTTTTTGTGAGTGAACATCCCTAGCAAGACTTGGGTCTGAAATCTAATTTGTTTGGTGCATTATCCAAACAGAATTCTTAAATTAAAGGTGGGCTCTGCATTAATTTTCAGGCACAATGCCTTGACATGAACTGATTGATGATGAAGGAATTACAGCAGAATTTCAGGTTTTAAACTGATAATTTTTCTGCTGATAATCCTCTAAAAATTGAATGGACATGGTGTGGAATTTATTTTATTTACTTAAACTATATTTTAGCATGTTGCATTAGTACTAAGTGATTTTATTGGAGAAGTTTGTGAGTACCTTCACTGAAAACCCTCAGGAGACTTCACTCCTCCACTAGAGATCACCTAGGGGTTTAAAAGGCTTGATGCATATGCTAAATGCACCCGTGTTCCCTACGAAAATGCCATTTAATTTCATAAGTTAGTTGTTTTAAATTTCACTTTGCTCGAGGACTAGCAAAGGTTAGGTTTGGGGGTGTGTTGAGCACTGAAATATATCACTTTTTACACCCTTAAACTTGGCTTTTGATAGGACTTAGAGTATTTAATAATTGTTTTTAGTGTTGCTTTGAAGCAAGGAGTTAATTTCATCCTTAATGAAGTTTTCAGTTAAAAGGTGCCATTTAGAGGAGTTTTAGCACCAGGCAAACAGCAGGGAATGGAATGGTGTTGTGGCCAGTTCATGAGGAAGCAAATTACAGCAGCTCTATGGGGTGAAATGGGTTCAGTCCTATGCACAATAGAGGCACCTTGAGGTTCACTCTCCAATAGTTGTAAGGTACACTTATGAGCAGCAATTCATTCAATCAAAGGGAAAACCAGCAGCAATACCTGAGGAGTTGAAGAGCTGAAACCAGCCTTGGGACACTCGAGCTGCAGAATTATAAGGCAAAACATGTATATATTTGAGGATCAATTGACAGCGGCTGCGATGAAGGCAGCCGAGCATTGAATGTGCACTCTAGCAGCAACAGAGAATGCGAGCTGCAATACAAGCATTGCAACTCTTCAAAGTGCAGCAGCTTCTGCAACTTGTCGAGTCCGACAGCAAAGCAGCTGCACCCATTGCCACAACAACCTATCGAATGGATGCTCCAATGCTCCAATGGAAAAGCGGGCCTGCTTTTATTTTCCCTCGAAAATCGTGTGGTCTCCCTCACTCCTTCACGCGGTCCCTATCATTTTTATGTTTTTCCGAGAAGAGTTCCCAATCCTTTTTAAGCTTGGATTAATGGGGTGGGCCAGCGCGACACTACATCAATAGAAGTGACGCTTTACGTGGGGCACCTTTTTTCCCACTTGCCGTACATCCTGTCGAAGAGCCCTTTGCTGCCTCCAAGCCTATCGACCAAGCTGCACCTTCATCCCTTTAATCCTCTCGAAAAGCAAGCTGTCCAACCCCTCGGCTTCAGCTGAAGAAGCTTGAAAACTCCCTTGAACCTGTCGAGGAGTCACTTGCATGCAAACCTCACTCCAAAGCTGTAACCATGCAGAGTTTCAGCTGCAAGCCAGACCATAGAGCCGGTTGACCACTCAAGCATCCAAACCTGTCGAGATGCCCAACCTCCAGCCTTCTTCTAACCTGTCGATGCGCATTCAAGATCCTATCCAACCATCTCGACCAGCAGAACCCCAAGCTGCAGCTCATCTTCAACCACACGACAGCTTCTCCATGCACACCCTTCAACCTCTCGTTTTCTTCAAGCAGCAGCTTCAGCAAGCCTTCATGTAAATCAACCTCTCAAGTGCAAGGAACACTTGCACCTGTCGACCATGTGAGATTAGATCCTGTCGAACAGCAAGTAGAAGCAGCCCCATGGAACCTCTCGAATTGTATTGGCTTCAGCACCAAACTTGTCGACAACTAGTAGCTCAAACCTGTCGAAGTGCAGTCTCTCTAGCATCCCTTAAACCTATCGATCAGTTGAGCAAGGCCATCCTCCCATGCATGTAACCTGTCGATAGCCTCAGCTCATTAAGCATCAAACCTATCAAAATGCTGAAATGAACCTATCGATTGGTTTATGCAAGTTGCATCATTCAAACCTGTCGAATGGTGAGGAAGCTGGAGCAGCCAACCTATCGAACAGATCACTAAAACTGCTGTTAAATCATCCTGTCGAGATACTATTCATGAACAGCTCGACAGGTTTGCTGAAACCTAAGCCATCCTATCGACTTGTTCATGCAACACACTCTCCAAACCTGTCGAATGGTTCTATGCAACCGAAATTCAACCTATCGAAATGCAGTGATATCATCCTGTCGAGGTGCACAGATAGCTGGAGTTTCAAACCTGTCGAAATGCATCTGGTTTCAGCGTTGGTCCTGTCGACACCTTCACTTCAGCAAAGCCCCAACCTCACATGCAACCTATCGAGTTGCACCCTCAATCATCACGAAGAGGCTACTGAAGCTGCTGTCCTTCAGCCAACCCCTCGACTACAAGCTCCCAAATCCTGTCGAGATTTTCCACCTTCAGCTTCCTTGCACCTTGCAACCCCCTCGAAAATAGTACTGTAGCTGCAGTCTTCATACACCAACCCGCTACCCTCTCAAGTTTTAGTTTGCAAAGCATCCAACCTATGCACAGTAGTTCACACCCGCAGCCATCTTGCCGAATGGAGTTGTTTTCCCATCAGCTGCAAAGTCTATTCTCTCGAGCTCGCATCGGATCTTCAGTCACCTTATCAAATGGGTGCACTAAATCTGCACCAACTCGGGCTCGATCAATTCAAATATGAAGGCTGTTTTGGTAATAGCTCCAGCATGAGCATTTTGTGCAATTAATTAAGGGTGCAGCTGAAGCTATTTTTTTTGGGGTTTCATAAGCTAAAAGTATTTTTGGATAAACAAGGGCAATTTTGGGAACCCCAATACACAGGAAATTCTGCACATTGGTGTGAACTAATTTTTGGCGAAAATGCAAATTAGCTTCAGCTAGGTACAAACAAAACCAGATCCTTATCTCTTCTCTGATTGGTTGAAACTCTTAAACAGGGTTTAAGCTTAAACTGAAATCCTCTCTTCTAATTGGCTGCAACTCAAAGCACATGGATCGCTGCATACCTATAAATATCCATCTATTTTACTGTTTTTCGGCAATAAGGAAAGTAGGAACAAAGGAATAGCCTGAGTTCCCCTTAGCTCATTTAGGTTTAGTTTTAGGTTTTATTTTTCCCTTTTTTTTCTTCCCCCTTCTCTCTCTAATCCAGCTTGTTGGATTAGATCTAGGTAGCAGCTCAGATCTAGTTTGTAATTATAATTTCGGCATGAAGAAATGTGGATCAATGCATAGACTGCAGATCTGGGAACGAGTTTATTGTAAGTTGTTTTGTTTAAAGCAATAAATTATTGGTTTTAAAGCTTAATTAAATCTATAGATCTTGTGGTCCCATTAGATTCTCGATCGGCTCTTGTGTAGATGGGCCAAGCCTGCCACATCTCCGGTAGATCTTTTGATGATCATCTGATTTCCCTGGGTTTGATATGCCTAGGTGCTCGTGCTCGTGGCCTTACATCCACAAAGATCTCAGAGGATTATCTTGTTCTGATTAAAGCCATCAGAATGGAGGAAATCTATTGGATGATCTGTGACCATTTAAGTGGACAGATCATAGCCTTAAGATCAATCCAAACCATCAGTCTAAATCAGATTCTTATACCTTCCATTTGTGCTTGTAGCCAAATGAAGGATTGCTGCAAATCCCCAGCTCTTGATCTGTTTCACAATAAAAATTAAGCCCTAGCTGTCTATTTCTCCCCATTTTATATTTTATTTTACCATCCATCTTCCTCAATCTTTTAAATTTAGTTTTATATTTCAGTTTTATAAATTAGATCTAGTGACACCAAAAAAACTCTCTTTCTTCTTAGAATTGCAAGATCTGTAGCCAGATCTGGAGGTCTATTATACACCTTCTTGGTTTAGATCACTACTCCCTGTGGGACAAACTCTTACTTATTAAAACTTGCTACAAAGGCACCTGTATCTTACAGGTGTAGGATATTTTAGATGTGCTGAATCCATCATCTATTTTACTTTGATTTTATTTTCTTTTTTTTAATTCACAATAATCGGCACATTAAAAATCCCCAACAAATATTATACAAAAATTTGCTACGGATGAGTCGGTAGCACGACGGTGTCCATGAGCATATCAGCCATACTCTAGGTCTTTAAGTGACATCGTGATCACTATCCCTTTTTCTTCAAATGATACCATCAACTTAAGTCTCTGCCCATTAATTTTGAATATATGATTGTCCTTGAGATCCTGAATCGTCACAGCTTCGTGAGGAAATGTTTCCACCACATTATAGGGTCCGTCCCAATGACTTCATAGTTTTTCTGGGAATAGCTTTAACCTTGAATTAAATTGCCAAACTTATTGGCCAAGCTCAAAACTCTTCCTCAAAATGTGTCTATCTTGGAATGCTTTAGTTTTGGCCTTGTAAATACAAGCGTTCTCATAGGCATCGTTACAAATCTCCTGCAACTCGTCGAGTTCGAGTTTTCGTTGCTCACCATACGCGGACAACTCAAAATTCAGCACTTTGATAGCCCACAGTGCTCTGTGCTCCAATTCCATAGGTAGGTGGCATGCTTTTTCGTATACCAACCGATAAGGAGACATGCTAATGGGAGTTTTACAGGTCGTTCTGTATGCCCACAGGGCATCATGTAATCTTAGGGACCATTCTTTCTTATCAAGGCGAACAATTCTTTCCTGTATTTTCTTTATTTATCGGTTGGACACTTTTACTTGCCCACTAGTTTACGGGTGATAGTTGCAATTTTGTGAGTAACACCATATTTCTTAAGCAAGCTCTCAAAATATTTAATGTAAAAATGGCTTCCTCCATCACTTATGATGGCTTGTGGGGTTCTAAACCGTGAGAATATATTCTCCCTGATAAAAGAGAATACCACCTTATGATCATTTGTTTTTGTAGCTGCTGCTTCGACCCATTTTAAAACATAGTCAACGCCCACAAGTATATAGATAAATCCAAAAGAAGGTAGGAAAGGACCCATAAAATCTATGACCCATACATCAAAGGGCTCTATGACCAAGGTCGATTAGAGGGGCATCATGTTCCTTCGGGACATGGTTCCTGCCTTCTGACATCGATCACAGGCCAGGCAAAAATTATGGGTATCTTTAAATAATGACAGCCAATAAAATCCCGATTGCAGCACTTTGGCAGTTATTTTCTTTTCCCCAAAGTGGCCCCCACAACCATAATTGTGACATAATTGCAAAATATTGTGGGTATCACTGTCAGGAACACATTTTCTAATTATTTAATTTGGGCATATCTTAAATAAATCAGGATCCTCCTAAATATAATATTTTACTTTGGAAAAGAAAATGTACCTGTCCTATTTGGACCAGGTCGGAGGAGTCTTACCTGTTGCCAAATAATTTACAATGTTCGCATACCATGGTACTGTTGCTTGGATGGTAAAAGTTGCTCGTCTGGAAAAGTATCATGCAAAGATTCTTTACTAATGTGTTCTGGCAGTTCTATTCTGGACAGGTGATCAGCCACCACATTCTCAACTCTCTTTTTATCTTGAATTTCGAAGTTAAATTCCTACAAAAGTAGGATCCATCTGATTTGTCTAGGCTTGGCATCCTTTTTCAATAATAAATATTTTAATGCAAAATGATCAGAGAAGATGAGCTCTTTGATACCAATAGGTACTGTCGAAATTTTTCTAAGGCGAACATGACAGTAAGAAGCTCTTCTCAGTGGTGTTGTAGTTCACCTGAGCTTCAATCAAGGTTCGGCTCGCATAATAAATTACATGAGGAACCTTATCTTTCCACTGTCCTAGGATTGCACCAATTACGTAATCAGAGCATCACACATTACTTCAAAAGGTAGGGAGTAGTCAGGAGGTTGGATAACAGGCGTTAATGAAAGAATTGCTTTAAGCTTATTGAATGCGTCAAGTGCATCGTCAAAGTTGAAAGGTACATAAGTGGCACAGAGGTCTCGAGATTTTTGAAAAACCTTTAATGAAGCGGCGATAGACGCCAGCATGGCCAAGGAAAGATCGAATCTGTCGTATCGAAGTTTGTAGCGGTAGATTTGCTATTATATCGATTTTGGCCTTGTCAACTTCTATTCCTCTCTTAGAAATAATATGCCCTAGGACTATGCCTTCCTGAATCATAAAATGGCTCTTCTCCCAGCTTAACACCAAATTAGTCTCCTCACATCATTCTAGGACGAGGGCAAGATGATCAAGACAAGAGTCAAACGTTTGGCCGAATATTAAAAAGTCATCTATAAATACTTTAAGAAACTTGTCTATCATGTTAGAAAAGATGGCCATCATACACCTTTGGAATGTTGTTGGAGTATTGCATAACCCAAAGGGCATACGGCAATAAGCAAACTTTTTGAAAGGACACGTGAAGGTAGTCTATTCTTAGTCTTTCGGGTATATCGAAACTTGATTGTACCCTGAATATCCATCCAGAAAGTAAAAATACTCCTAACCCGTAAGTTTTTCTAGAATTTGATCAAAAAAGGGCAATGAAAAGTGATGATCCTTACGAGTCATTGGAAGGGCAATGGAAAGTGATCCTTGCGGTAATGTTGGTCGCGTGTTCAAGACTCTTGCTGTACTTTTTATTAAGAACAGTGGAGAGAATAAATCAAGAGTGGAGATGTAGAGATGGGTCATTACAACAAGTCTAAAACACACACAGTCCTGCAAGATACAGGGTCCATTGTAGCAAGTTTTGATAACTAAGAGTTTGACCCACAGAGAAATTGATCAAGAATCCAAAATGGGCTATAATAGTAGGCCTCCAGATCTGGCTACAGATCTGACAATCCTAAAGAAAGGGAGTTGGGTGTCACGACTACACTAAATTAATCCTAAAAACAGAGAAATAAAATATAGCCCTATCCTGAAGAAAGGGTTAAGAGGAAGATGGTGGTAATGTGTGCCAAAATAAAATGTAAAAATTATGAGAAGGAAGCAGGTTAAGTTAGAGTTAAAGCAGTGATGTAACTCAGATTTAATCTGTCTCTGCAGTGCTCCTTGCTGAGATGTTATTAAAAGCCTCAACAAGGTAAAAATAACCGGCTTAACCCATGCCATTTGAGGCACTTTTAGGGTTATACTCTGTCCACTCTAATGGTCACAGGGTATCCGATAGAGTCTGTCAAATCCCATTGGTTAAAACAGACATTGCCAATCTAACCCAGAGGAGTGGACTAATCATTCCCCTAGCCACTGGGCCAGATTCAGCCATGAATACTATTGCAGATTATGTAATGCCAGTGCTACAAGCTTCCCAGATCTGCGCACAGACGTAGCTGACATCCATAGGTATCCCAACCCATAAGATCCTAAGTGCTTTGCTAAGGCCAACTGCTCACTAGTGCCCATAAAAAGGACCATGCAACAGGTTGAATAAGGCTTTAGATTCAGTTGGTCATTGCTACAAATGGCCTGCAATGACTCAGCCTCAAGCTGCAATTACTATAAAGAGATCAGATCTAACATCTGATGTCGACTAGGTAAAACAGAGGGGAGCCAGTTCCTGTACAAACCTCCTCACAAGGCTCTAGAAGCTCATGTGCAGAGGAGAAGAATCCTTCTCAAACATGTGAATGGACACAACCTTAGGGCTGTACTCTGTCCACTTGAATGGTCATAGGGTATCCCATTGGTCTGTCCATACCACAAAGGCCTGAGAAAGAATATGAAAACTGCTGCAACCACCATGGTCCACAGGCCTCCGAGCTGCCTGGATCTCACTACAGATCCAGCATTACTTTTCATGGGGCTATTAAACCAAGAGAAATCATATGGTAAACAATAGATCTACTAGAAACTGAATGGGCTAGTCCCAAATACATGGATCCTATAGACATATAAAGAAACCATATGATCTTTAGATTCAATTAAGCATTAAAACGGAAACCCATTGATTAATACAAAACTTACAATGAACTGTCTCCAGGCTGCAGTCTGTACACAACTGCTCATCCACAATCCCAATGTATACTAAAAACCTGTTACAAACTAAAATAAAACTAAACCTAGCTGCTTACAGGGGGTTATCTAGCAAGTGTTGGGCTAGGAGAGAAGAAAAATAAGAAAAAGAGATGATCAAACCCTAGCCTGCTGGAGTTCTCAGCCGACAAAGGATGAAGGAAAGATAAAAATAATAAACTCTAAGTACAGCTTATATACTTTGTCCATAAGGCTTTGGCTTTGAAGAGATTAACCCTAATTTTTCCAACAAACGTGGCACTGTTTCAACCCTTGGATGCCTGAAGATATGCGCCTCGAAATCTACTCCTCGAGAAGTGTGCCATAGCCTTGGGAAATTCCTAAAAAGTCCTTTAGTTAAAACTGGGAAGTAGAGAACTCAAGCTTCGCAAGGCTGGCATCTGCATTAGTCCATTCACGTAGCTGCAGAGCCATCGCGGAGTTGCCTTTAGCTGGTGAGAAGTGCTTACTCGCGCAGCTAATCTTCAGTTCATCACGCAGTTCCTTTGCACCGCCTGACTGTCGGAAAGATGATCTAAAGCACTAGGACTCTTCACTCAGATAGAGCTTCAGAAGCTCTCACTCTTGCTAAGTGCTCGCACAGTAAGGCGCCTGCGCTCGCGTAATAACTGATTAGGCTCAGGGTGCATGAGAGTTGTGCAAGAGAAATTCTAGGCGTCTCTCTCTTCTTTGGCTACGCGAGAACTCCGCGAGGTGACAGATTGTTCTTTGTGCATATGAACTCGCTATGTTCTGCCCGTAGCTACTTTGGGCTCAATCTTCACGAGAGCTTCGTGAGGACAAATCTGAGAGTTTTAAACTGCAAGATCTTCACGATGTCTTTTCTGTTCTCCTCTTAACTGCGCAACCAATTTGAGCGAGGGCAACTTTCACTGCATCATTAGCTTCGCGAGGGGGATCCTCAACTCTGCGAGATGATTCTTTTATCACTCTGATGCATTGCATTTGTTGCTGTTGCAGCTTCCTCCATTCTCAGCTAACTTCTTCCATCTGCTAGGCTTTTGGTCGATGATGACCAGAAATTGAATCACCATGGTGAGCATTACCAGGGTTCCATTAGACTTTGGCTCGGCTATCATCTTTACATGTATTCCCTCTCTTCTTTAGACCAATAAGCATGGATTTTGTATTAAGTTACATAAATTATTGCTAACTATAAAACAAACTTAAAACATGATTATTAGTGAGCTTTAAGGTCCAGCAAAGGTTAGGTTAAGAGGTGAAAAGTGGTACTTTTCATTGAATAACAGGTAATCAATACATACGCGCCATCCTATGGTCTCGCGTAATGGTACCAACTCATCGGCTGAGTTTTCTTTGACTGTAATCCCAAATTGTTTGGGGACTACTTGAATGGGGCTCACCCACTCACTATTAGAAATCGAGTATATAATTCTAGCATCTAGTAATTTTACGATTTCTTTTTGGATAACTTTCCTCATATTTGGATTTAGTCATCACTAACTTTTTCGTGAAGTCTTGGCATTATCCTCTAAATGAATTCGTTGCATACATATTGACAGATCAAACCCTTTAAGGTCAGCGACAGTCCACCCTATCGCATGCTTGTGCTTCATAAGTATGGCCAACAACTTACTCTCTTGTTCCATGTTAAGAGCAGAAGAGATGATCACTGGGAGAGTTTCGTTGAGCCCAAGAAAAGCGTATTTAACGGTGTCGAGAAGTGGTTTTAGATCTACGGATGGTGTTATTTCAATAGATGGTAATAGTGGATTTTTGGAAGTACTGGGTAGAGGTTCTATCCATGGCTTCCATATTTTTGTTTGGGAATCACGGGAAGAATCATCCAATAAATAGGTCACGTCCTCAAATTGTTGTTTCGGTTCTCCCACTTCTGCATACCAGAGTGTAGTTTCTAATGCATCTTTAGATAAGATTTTAGGCAATGCTTCTTCTACAATTTCATTAATTTCATCCACACAGATGCATTTCTCATCATCAATCTGAGAAGACATTTAACTAAATTCGCATATTTCCATAATTGACTTTCATCACCCCGATTTTACAGTTTATGTAAGCATTGGGCATGACCAAGAATGGTCTATCGAGTATAACAAGAATTTGTGTTGGAGATTTTAAACTTGGTTCCATATCTAGTACCAGAAAATCCACAAGAAATATAAATTTGTCAACCCCAACCATCACATCTTCAATAATTCCTACCATCCTTCTTTCTAATTTGTTAGTTAACTGAAGAGTAATCGATGTAGGTCTTATATTTTCTAGTCTCAGTTTTTCATATATAGAGTATGACAGCAGATTCACACTGGCTCCCTGATCCAGAAGTGCTTTATGTATTGCATGATCACCTATGATGTATGAAATTGTGGGCACTCCAGGATCCTTAAGCTTGGACGGAGTTCTAGCTTGCAAGACTGAGCTGACTTGCTCCGTCAAGAAGACTTTTTACGAGACATTGTTTCGCCGTTTCCATTTCTGCGTGCACATCTCTTTCAGAAAATATGCGTAGGCTAAAACTTGCTTGATTGCCTCCAGGAGGGGCAAGTTAATCTTCACCTCTTTGAAGATTTCAGTAATTTCTTCCAACTTTTTAGGGTTTTTATCAAAAGGGGACTGTGCATTGAAGGCATTAGAAAATGGTAACTTTGGTACATAAGGTACTTCAGTTACAGAGTTAGGTGCATTGTCTTTACTATTATCTTTTTGTTTTTCATTTTCTAATTTTTTTGGTTTTTCTGGCAGTGGGACTTCTTCTATGGCTTCATGTTCTTTTTCCCTGGTCTCAGGGATGACTACTGGTGTACACATCTCTACCCTGTTGTCAACAGTTCTGCCACTTCTTAAGGTCTGAACAACTTGAATGTGTGCTATGGAAATAGGTGTATTTTTCTCATGAAATTATCCTCCCAAGTTGTTCACTGATTGTGAACATGCTCGATTACTTTCTCTTTCTACCCATTGCGTCCCTAATTGCCCAATTTGGGTTTCTAAGTTTGTAATGGATTCAGTATAAGAATGTAAGTCTTGAGAGATTTGAACAAGCTAGGATAACTCCCTAGAACATTAATGAGCTTATTGTTGCAGATCTTGGAGGATCTGGCTAATAGTAGCATTATCGTCACCACTCTGAGGACTAGCCTGTTGTTCAAAAGATTGATATGAGGCATAAGACTGTTGGAAATTCTGAGGATATTGTGGGTATATATAAGATAATTCTTATTGAGCTACCCTTGGGAAGCCATAATAATTTTCCCACTGAGGATTATAGGAATTCCCATAATTACCCCACTGAGATACAAAGGCTTGCTCTATTTTTGTTAGAGCAGGATAAATGGGGGTAGTCAGGTATTCCATTAGGACATAGGTCGAATTTGGCCAAAATGGTCCATCATGGCCATGCATATTTATTTATTTTTATGTTTTTAATTTTTATTTGATTTTTATTTTAGAAAGCAAACAGAGAAGAAAAATCTGAGCCTCTAGCTTCTATTGTCAGAAGAAGTGTTGAAACTTTTGATTCGCTGCTCCGAATAAAACCTGCAAAAGATTAAGAAGTGATTAAAGAAAATAAAAATTTTAAGAAAAGTAAAAAGACAAAAGATAAATATTGGTTTTCAAAACAACAACAAAAATCCGCTTCCCCGGCAATGGTGCCAAAAATTTATTATGTTTATAGTCTTACTAAGCCTTAATCTATTGAAAGCGCACAATGGAAATTGCAGCACTAGTATAAAATCATTCCCACGAGCATAGTCACAAAATCGGGATTCAGTAATAATTCAACAAAGTTAAAATCCGGAAAAGTCCGGCAAAGTTCGGGAAGTTCGAGAACAATTCGGTAAAATTAAAAAAAAATTTAAAAAAAATTATATACTTATATATATATATATATATATATATATATATATATATATATATATATATATATATATAATATAACTTTATGATTTAGATATATATTTAAATTAAAAAAAAAAAAAAAAAAATTTAAGTTAAATAATAAATTACTTAAAAATTAATTGAACAATAACAAAACCTACTAAACCAATCACAAAATATTAACATCATGATCCATAATTGCATCCGTACATTACAAAAAAGTATTAAAATCCATAAAGTCCACAATACTAAATCAACACATTTAAAACTATTAGTCAAAGAAAAGATGTAAGCATAAATCCAATTCAAGATTCATCAAATGATCAAAATCATCTAATCCTAAATCAACATTTGCATCTTCATTCTCATTCTCCTCCTCTGACACTTCATAACCGAAATCATCATCTCCACCATCTTCATCTCCTCTTTCTACTTGCGTATCTTCCGGGAAAGCTAAGATGTGATCCAAGTAAATTGGCTTTGAATCAGCTTGATCTTTCTTTTCACACATTTTCCTATAGTGCATGTTCATTCAAATGAACACTAAGTCATGTAATTTTTTTAGTTCCAATCTATTTCTTTTCTTAGTGTGGGCGGCCTCAAAAGCGCTCCAATTTCTTTCGCATCCGGAACCGCTACTTGGTTGACTATACAATTCAATCGCCATGCTTTGAAGAGTTGGAGTCTCAAACCCCCACATATCCCACCAAATTCTTGAACAAATACAAGCACATATATTGAAAACTTAATCTTCAAATTAAGTACATTATAAATAAAAAAATTATGAAACACAAATCTAAACTTACTCGGATGTGTAGTACGAAGAGTAGGGATTGACATTTCATCAAAGATAATTGGATCTTTTTGGTGATAAAGTGTAAGCTCTTTCAAAAGAGTATTATTTTCGTCCTCGCTTAGCATCCTATTCAAAATTATATTAATTCCCATCTTTGCATTTCTATCCAGTTTAACATTTTTCTCATAACGGAATAATGGATTTAAATATGTGGCAAAGGCTTGTAGAGGACTGTAGATAAGGTTGTCTATTCTATCATCAATGATCTTGATGTATGGTTCATACTTAGCAATTTCACCTTTAAAAAATATCTTAATAGCTTCTTTTTCCATATTAAAACTTTCGTGTAAATAGCTCATAGTAGAGTCATCCCCATCTGCCAACCTCAAAACTTTAAAGAGAGGTTCAGCAATACGTAACACGTTTCTCCCTCTTTCCCAAAATACATTTCCTTGGATAGCATCCATCACTTCTCTTCCTTCTAATGTTTTACTTTGAGGCAAAGCTCTCCATCCAGATGAAGTCATCATAAAACGTAAGCTCTCTTCTTCTTTAAGAATAGATTGTAAATACAGAAAATTTGTTCCAAATCTGGTTGCTCCTGGGCGCTTTAATTCTCTCTTTTCAGTGTGGACCCGCATCAAATCCAATACATGTTGGAATTGGTAGAAGAACTTCACCATTTGTCGAGCCATGTCTATGGTGGGCTTGACATCAGCCAACTTGTCTATATCCTCTAACATGAGATCTATGCAGTGTGCCACACATGCTGTTTTGAAGATATTTGGATACCTATTTTCTACAATTGATCCCATTGCAACGTAATTTGAAGCATTATCTGATATGAATTGGATAACATTATATGGTCCGATTTCCTCAATCCCCTACACGATGAAATTAGCAATATAATTAGCATCCTTCTTATGCCCAACAGTGCATTCAGACTTTAAAAAAATTGTCCCTCTAGGAGAAGATGCCAATAGATTTATGTGGCCGCTTTCGTGCATCAGTCCATGAATCCGACATCACTGTGCACCCACTGATAGCCCAACTTTTCTTGATGCTTGTAATGTAATCATTGGTTTCTTCTTTCAAACAATCCAAAAGCTTAATTCTTACCATTTCACTACTATGAGGAACATACCCTGAACCATGAGCTGAAACAGCTGCCATTGCCTCACGAAATTCTATAGTTCTAAATATATTAAAGGGCAAGTTATTAGCAACCATCATTCTAGTTAGGAGTAAATCGGGAAAATCTTTCTCCTTCTTTATAAGAGTAGTGATCTTTTGTTGATGTGGTTGATTTTGTAATGATTTTAAACCAAAAGTTGCAACAGACCCAAAATAACTGCCTCCAACACCACTTGGCCCAATAGAACCAAGCCCAACCCCAGTCCCACTCCCACTTCCAGTGACATATGATCGAACTTTGGTTTCTTTCTTTCTTCTAATGTCCTCCCAGCATTTAATGTCATATCTCTAGCCAAATCATTTACTGAAGGGCACAGGCGCACATCCCTCTGAACTATTTTCAATAAATGATATTTCATTCTTGTTATCATCCCCACAAATGATTCATTTTAAAATTTGCATTTGATTTGTTTGCCTTCTTCAATACAGAACTCCCAAATTGGATCCCTTGATTTTGGGATTCTATTACACTTCACAAAAGAGTAAATAATTAAAATCCCTTACAAGATTACAATTTATATGTTAAAATCAATCTTCAGAAACATACATAGACCATTGCCTCTAACTAAAACTTAAATGACATATTAATAAAACCAATGCAATGCATGTACACTGTACACAAATAGACAAACTAGCAAACATACATAGCACTCAGCACTAAAATCGACTTGAGAAGATAGACTCTTGACTCTCAAGTCGAGCAGATTCTCAAATCTTTTAGAGTTTATTGATTTAAGAGCAAAAAATGTGTGAGTTATCTTCAAAGGGCTTAATCCTATCTAGAAGCCTAATTTAAAGGCTTAAGAATTATCATTTTATTATTAAAAAAATTTATCTTTTTAATTAAGAAAATATAGTATGAATAGGTAATTTTCCATTGGGCCAAGATTGAGACTATCCTATTTAAATCAGGTTTCCTTACCCGAAACGGGAAAAAAAAAAACAAAAACCAAATATTTGGAAACATATAAATTTAGGTTGCCAATAAGGGTGGCCTGTTTCTTGGTCCTCTACGATTTGATTTTTTAATCCATATTTTTTAATCCAATAAGGGTGGCCTTTTTCTATTTATTTTATTTTTTATTTGAAAAAAGTGGCAAAAATAACAAAATGAATCAGAGAAAAAACACCCCAAATTTGGAGAAATAATCAGAGAAAAATCTAGCAACTTAGAGGAAAAATAAGAGCAAATTGGGGGGAAAATACTCCAATAATCAGTGGAAACAATACTCTAATAATCAGAGCAAGTTGGGGGAAAATCCAGTAAATTAGGGAGAAAAATTGGAGAAAAAATCTGAGAGAAAAAAAATAAATTTAGAAGAACATGCAATAAAACTTACAAGAAGATGCAATCAGAGAAGATGCCCCAAGACCAAGAAGTTGCCGGCGTCTGAACATCTCCACTGTCCACTCTCCACAAAGAAGATGCCCCAAGACTCCAAACCAAACTCCAAACTCCAAATTCCAGGTTTAATCCCAAGAAGACGCCCCAAGAAGAAGCAATAAAATTAATGGTTGTCAGAGGGTTTCTCTGTTTCGAAGGGTTTGGGTTTTTGGGTTTCAAAGGGTTTGGGAGAGAGGAGAGTCAAAGAGATACTAAAAGGGTTTTAGCCTTTTTTAACTTTTAGCTTTTTTTAACTTTTTAACTTTTAGTTTTTTTTTATATACAATACTAAACTACTAAGTAGCGTGCACTGTAGACTCACCTCTCTATTCGCGTTTTTTTTTCAAAAATTCATGGACTATTCGCGTTTTATTCGTTTCTCACAAAAAATGTGAATTATCAGCGAATAATTCAATTGTTCGGCGATTTTTGTGACTATGCCCACGAGGAAGGTGATTTTTCTAAAGTGTTCAAAAATTGGTATTTGTCTTTTAAGAATTGAAGCTACTGGAGAAATATGAATAAAAGAATGGGTTGTTTAAACTAATTATAGAAAATAAATCTAAATCCTCCTCCTTCCAGATTGTGGTCGTCAGTCACAATCCTTCAGTTTTCGAATGCTTACAAAATAAAGTCCGTTACACCGTGCGTCAATCAAAAACTAAAATTCCTTAACACAGATTTATACTAATCAACAATTTTCCCGAAATTTGGGCGTCAATCAAACTTAAGAAAACTAAAGATGGAAATTTAAAACCGTTACACTAATTTGCAAATTCTCTATCTGAGTTGTCAATTCAAATTAAGAACTTTTAGATATTTACAAAGTAGTGAAAATGCATGACAATAAATGTAAACTAGAAAGCAAAAGTAGAACCATCCAAAGGGTCGAGCTTTCAGTTTCTTCGGTCTTGGTTGTTAGGCAAGATTTTCAGAGAACTATGGACGATTTTACTTGATAAAAACTACTCTATGTTGATCTTCCAGAATTTCAACCTCAATTGTCAATTGATGCTGAAAATTTCTTAGATAACTTTATTCCTATGTCAAGCCCTCTTATTTATAGATCATAAGGGGTCAGTTTACATTGCTCAAATCCTAATAAAAGAAAACTACTAAGAATAAAAGTTTCCTAATAAAACTCTAATTCTAATTCTATTCTTCCTTGTTTTGACTAATTGATGCGCTCAGGATTGTTCTCCTTCTTTAAAGTAACAAAGATCCTTAAGAGTCTTTCCCCAATCTTCTCAGATCTGGGCGTTACCAAACTTCTAATTTAAGAGATCTTCTCATTCTGTGCATAGTGGTGTAATTCTCACATGATCCACAACAATAGGAGCTTTAAGTTTGCAAAATCATGAATACGATTTCTATTTTCTTTCAGTATGATTCTCCAATATGAATGATCGTATTTCCTTATTGTCGTACTTCAGTCAAAAGCGTCTTCTGAAGAGTCGTAAATTGCGATTTCTCCTTTTTCTCTTTAGCTATGTTCATTCATAAGTACGATTTATTTCTTTACTGGCCTTCAAATATGATTTGAATTATCTTTGCATTCTATCGTCTTTCTTACTGCTTTTTCAGTTTATTTTAACGAAGATTATCACTTTGGCTCTATTTTGCTGTCTGTTCTTAATATCTGCACATCATCATATCATTAGTAGCAAACTAGGGTCTAATATCACTAAGTTAAAGGTGATAAAATAACATATTCTATGACTGATCACTGACCCCTGAAGGAAGTTGTAATGAGTGTTTAGATCGTAGTTTCTTAGGAGTGAATTCGGCGAAGGTCACAGTTGGAAAGGAGTGACTAACCATTTTTCAATCAACAAAAGCAATAGGACATTTAGAGATTGTCCCAAGGAAGTGAATACTCGGTTAAATTGGATCATTCTTTGCTCGGGGTCATCTGTTCCTGTGCAACCATGGGATTTTTTATGCTCCCGCCGCGACGATGCGCTCTCTAACAAAAATATAGAGTTGCCACCCAGAGCTTTTGGTGTCGTGGGAAACCTAGTTAATTTTTATGAGCACCGAAGTGCTAAAAATATGACTCTGAATCCGGTCTACATCAAAGGCTCTTGGGTAGGGGCTTCGGTTATCGATCGGGAAGGTATTAGGCACCCGATCAACCCGCTTAACGCGATCTCTACTAATGGCCAACATAAAAATAAAGTAAAAGAAAAGAAAATGACTTCCTCTTGCCCAAATGGGCCCTAAATCCTATTTGTGCCCCTCCGTTCCTATCAAAAATTTGGTGGCGTAACGGCACAAATGGAGGGATGGGAAGAGCTAAGGAAGAGATAGGAGAAGAAAGGGGAGAGTCGGAGCCCTCGAGCCCTTGTAGCACCGTAGGAGAGCCTTGCGTTGGCTTACTTTAATGAGATTTTGAAGGCTTGTATGGTATGGAATGAATTTCTAACTCCTAAGGCTTGAAGCTAAGAGGTAGGGAAGGAAGGCTAGAGGATCACACACACCTAACCTAAAGGTTTTTAGTGAAATACTAAGAGCTAAAGGGTTTTTTTGAATTCTGAAATTTATATGGGGATGGTGCACCAAAGGGAGAAAGATCTTCTCACTTAAGCTCTTTCTCTCTTAGGCAAAATTCTCAACCTTTAATCCAAAGGGAGGGGGCTTTATTTATAGGAAATGGGTGGATTAGGAGGCTACTTAGATGCTAATTGGGTTTAGCAATTAGGTAATCTCTAATCTAAGGTTTCCTAGGATTTTGAGAGCTTGAAAAGGTGTGAAGGTAGTTCTAATGGTGGATGATAGGTTAGTATTTCAAATCACTTAAGGGTTGCAAATAGGCACTAAAAGGGTGCAACAGAACTAGCAAAACACACCCCAAAGATCAAGATGATCAACAAGTTAAACCCCAATCTCAATATTCGAGATAAAAATCAGAGGTCATTGTTCATATGCCTGGCACAACTATTAGTTACGTCAGGCAAATGTATAGTAAAATAGTTCTGTACAGTAGCCTGGAAGTTGGCTTCACGAGGGGTGGGGTCCACTTTAAAACTGGCGCAACTATTAGTTGCGCCAAGCAAAAAAATTAAATTTCTATCCGATTTTTGAAATGCCGTAACTTTTGATATACAACTCCGATTGAGGCGATTCTTAGCTCGTTGGAAAGCTGGAGAAGTCCTATTTCCAATGGTATATGATTTGATATCAGTAGAAGACCTCAGTGAGTCCTGATGCACCACTCTTCATCCATTGCCTGGGAAGGTTAGGTTTAGGGTTTGAAATGGGTTCTAAGGGTTAGGATTGATTTCTAAAGGTTTGATGCAGGTTCCTAGGGGATCTAGGGTGATTCCTAAAGGTTTAGGGTGATTCCTAAGGGTTCCATACATGCCATCAAAAGCTCGGGAATGCGCCTCTCTCGAAATGTGCTTCGATCAGGCCTTGAGCCAAATTTGGGTGTCTACAGTTCCCTTGAACCATTGTCGAGTCTCTGTGCTGGCCCTACCTGTGCTGGGGCTTGTTGTATTGCCCAAAACTGAAACAGTGTTATGTTCGTGATCGGTTGTGAGGTCATTATCACTTGAACCTCTGCCCCTATCATTTTCTCTGGTCTCTGCTCGGCAAACTTGCATGCCCTATTGGCTATTGTCTTATTCAAACGACCATCTCTGACCGCATCTTCACATTTGTTGGCATTTCTTACCAGATCGGTGAAACTGGCTTGTTGTTGGTATACTAGTAAATCTGATATGACTGGTAGTGCAGTTTTTGTTATCATTTCTATTTATTCTTCATCCGATATTCGATTCCTCACTTAGGCTGCTAGGGCCCTTCATCTTCCGAGATACTCGTCAAAAGTCTCATCAAATTTTTTCTTTAGTAGAGCCAAATCAGATTTGTGCGGCTCGATGTTGATATTATAGACATATTATTCCTGAATTAAATGGGTGAGGTCTCTCCATGTTTTCAACATAGATGGTTCAATGGAAGTGAACCATCGCAGTGCTGGACCAGTGAGGCTCTTTTGGAACACTTTGATGAGGAGGCATTCATCTCCGCTGTACTGGAACATGTCTCTATAGTATGATTTCAAGTGGGCAATTGGGTTGTCAGAGCCATTATATTTATCGAATAACGACACTTTGAATTTAGGAGGCAAAGGCATCTCGGTGAACATACATAAATCTGAGAAATCGGTAGCGTGAATCTCGGCTCCTCCCATCTTCATCAATTGTTTATGCATTTTGTCCATTTGCTCTCTTAGCAGTTCGAACTCTCTAGATTGTAGGGTTGGGGCTGGTCCCCCACTAGGCTGCCTCCATTAATTTTTGGTGAGAGATTGAAGTTGGTGAATGCCCCCATGTAGGCCTCACTATTTTGGGCCTCATCTTCTTCATATTGATGACCCACATCAATAAGTGGTGCCGGATGGGGCCATTGTAGGTGGGGGAGGCTTTGGTGATTGGTTTGTGGAGTGAGAGGATGTGTGAATTATGGATTTTGGGTGGGTGCCTGGTGAAGCCATTATTCTTGGTGGGTATTTTGAGGATATGGTTAGGGGGTGAGAGAATGTGTGATTTGGGGATGATGGAAAGTTTGAGATGGATTCCCAAGTTGGGTTAGGTATGAAGGGTGTGGATGGGTTTGGTTCATGCTAGATTGGTGAGTGGGATAAGGGGGATTTATTATTTGGTGGGAATGGGGTAGGTCTATTGGGCATGGTTGTATGTGGGGTATTGGGGAAATTGTGGAGGGTTTGAAAATGTAGCCCTTGAGTTTGAACGGGCATGGGGGTGGATTTGTGACCTTTGCGGTCCACTTGGGCGGCTCCATGATTGATGGTGTGAGCCTTGGGTGGTGTGGATTATAGGAGGTTGATTGGGATTGGGGTTTTGGGTGAATAAGGTGTGGAGATTTTGGAGGGTTTGTTGAGGGTTTATTGATGCTTGGGATGGATTGAGAAGGCTTTGGGAAGCCTTCCAAGCTGTATATATTCTTATCATGTCCTCCATCATGGTCATAAGATCGGATGCGGGAGTGAATGTGGATGGTTCATTTGATGGGGGAAGTGTATGGGGAGGTGGCAAAACTTGGTTTGATGTGAGGAGAAAATTGGAGATTCTTTGGATTGAGATAGGGGGTAAATGAGGTATATGTTGGGTTAATGCCGGGGGGGAGGGGCTTGAGTGAAAAATGGGTGTATTTTGGGTGGATGTGGAGGGGAACCCAGGTGGAAAATTGGGTGTAAGTTGGGTTAATGTAGGGAGAAAGTTGGATGGAAAATTGGGCGTATGTTGGGTTGATGTGGGAAACTTGGAGATGCTTTGGGTTGATGTGGAAGGAAAATGGGGTGTATCTTGGTTTGATGTGGAGAAGATGGGTGCACTGAATGGTCCGGTGATGTTAAATCGGGATTGGGAGGAGGGATTGGAGATGGGGATCTCCTCCATGTGGGAATGTGGTGGGGATAAATTTGGGTCGGTGTAGGCCGGATCAACCGCCCAAGACATATTTTGGGAGCAGGTGTGGTATGGATCCCTCTAGTGAGGACTAAAGACTTTTCTCCTTCTTCCCCTACAAGATGGCGGGTTCGGTGATGTCGTGGTTATGGCATCTTAAGCTCTCATTTTCATTTTTTCTTTCTTTTTTGTTTTTGATGGCTTTTCGATTTTTTTTTTTTGGTTATATATATATATATATATATATATATATATATATATATGTATATATAAAATTTTTTGAACAAATTTTAGAAACTCTTTTTTCCTTCCCTCTTGATGTTTTTTGGGGCCTTTGAACTCCTTTCAGATGGTGTTAACACCACCAAAGCTTCCTACGGCCGGACCTGGATGCCTTTTTTAAGAATCAAAGAGAAATCTCTTGATCTTTAAAGCCATAAAATTTCACGCGGTACTTCGATCTCTCGAAAGAGCCAATAAGAGGGTGACCTCTCTTGACCGCCGAGAGCGTTTAGACACTTAGGATGTAGGAAATATCGGAGGTCTTGAAACCAACTTACGGGGGTTCGAGGAGAATGCCCCCTGAGACTTTTCCTTTAACCTCATCGGGTCCCTCCTTTCTGTGCCTAAAGGGATACAAGGCCATTTTGATGTATACTAATGCTCTCCCCAAGGTTTTAAGCTTCGTAATAATTTTAGTAACCCACCCGATATATTGTTGGTAATTTAGAATTGTTGTGCTTTTTATTAAGAAAATGTGACAAAAAATAAGGCAACAAAAATAAATGAAAAAGGGGGAATGAAATGTGGTGAATCAGCACAAACAACAATCTAAACACAGCCTGCAAGATCCAGGGCTGTTGTAGCAAGTTTTGATAAGTAAGAGTTTGTCTCACAGGGAGATTTGATCAAAGAACACTAGGTTGAATTGTTGACCCCTAGATCTAGCTACAGATCTGGCAAAACTAACCTATACTGAAAAGTAAAGGTAAAGGAAGGGAGTTTTGTGTTGTCACAATCTAAACTACAATAGAAAATAAAATCACAGATCTACACTACAAGAAAGGGTTTTAGAAAGGGATGGGAATGGATTTGAAAAATAAAATGGAAAATTGGTGAGAAGCAATGAAATAGGGACTGAACTTTTTACTGAAAAATGGTTGGTCATGCTGAGCAAGGATTGATTCTACATCAGTCCTTCATTTGGTTGCAAGCTCAAATGCAAGGATAAAGAATCCCATCCAACCCTGAGGTATGGAATAGTCTTAGGGTTATGATATGTCCACTGAGTGGTCATAGATCATCCCAGAGATATACTCCAGTCAGCAAGTTGAAAGCAGAACAATAAAATCACTACAGCCTCTATGTATGCAAGGCAACAAGCTCTTGCATCCATAGGTGCATACAATCCATAAAAATCTTAATGAGAAAAATAAAAACATTATAGATTGTATAAATCAATAAAAATAGTTTTGCATTGCATATAAAGGAACTTACAATGGTCGGCCCTCAAGGCTGCAGTCAATGCAGAAATCTATGCCCCTTACAAGCTTACACAAGTCTTTATTACAGCAGAAATTCAATCCTACCTATCACAAAAAGGACTTAGCCAGCAAATGTTGAGCTAAGGAGGGAAGAAAAACCCTAGAGGTGACCTAACCCTAGAGGTGACCTAAGCACAGAATACCCCCTGGCTCAGAGCAAAATTAGGTTATGTTAGATGCCTATTTTTGGCTAATTTTTCAGCTTTTATACAACCCATACAAAAATATCTCAATGATCTGGCCAATTAGAAAGAAGCTACTATCATGGCCCATTTGTGGCCAAGTGTTTCCTCGAGATGTGGGGAATAGCTAAGCACATTGGGATGTGTGCCCTAGAAGCTGTGGAATCCCAAAAGTACCCTTGTATGTTGAATGGGAAGTCTGGAACCCGAGCCTCGAGAGGATGAATTGCTCATATTTTGCATCTTGAGTGGATCTCGAGTGGTTGAATTGATTGCTAAAGGAGGCTCGACAAGCTGAATTGGTTCAGATTATGCAGCTCGAGCAGATGAGGTTTCAGGTGATTTGGCTTGACAGACTCTCGATAGGATGAATTTATTAGCTAAAGTTGGCTCGACAGGTTCTCGTCAGGATGAAGCTTAAGGTATTTTAGCTCGACAGTCTCTCGATAGGATGAAGCTTCATATAGTATTGCTTGAGAGGTTGTCGATAGGCTGACTTGCTTTCATCTGTAGCTCGAGAGGTTGGAATTTCATTGCTCGACAGGTTCTTTCAGAGCTTCTCGAGTGGCTGAATTTATCCTTGAACTACTCGAGGTAAATTTCTGAAGGTGTATCTGCTCGAGAACCACTCCAACAGATATTCTCTAAGTAGTCTAAACTTCTCGAGATGACTTTCTGAAGCTCAGAGCCTCTCAGAACTGCTCGAGGTGACTTTTTGAAGCTCTTCCAGTTTTGAACTGCTCGAGATATGCTTGAGCTGATTATATGCTACAGGCCTGAACTTCTCGAGAACTACTCGAGAGAGCTTTCTGAAGGTTTTAACTGCTCGAGAACCACTTGAGCTGATTTAAGCTGAACTTGAACTTCTCAAGAATTGCTCGAGCCTTCATTTTTGATCCTCTGCAGTTGTGCACAGTGTGCTGCAGCACTCTTCTCAGCTTGGGTCCATCCTTCTTTCCTCTGTTGGACTTCTAGGGCCCCTTAGGTAAGCAAAATGTTCCCTGTGGTGCAGACCACCATGGTGCACTCTCTGTTCTTTAATCTGCTTCCAGATTTAAATCTAAATTTTTTCTTCTTGACCTCCAAAATGTGGACTGTTGCACTAAGTTGCATTTTATTTCTAACTACAAAAACATGCTCAGATGACACTTATTAGATGGCTCTAAGGTGTAGTAAAGGCTAGGTTAGGAGGTGAAAAATGATATTTTTCAGTGATTAACATATACCTCCGGCACGAGCGCCTTCTCATATACTGGATGGGGGGTCCTTTTCGTGGTCAGCACCACTAGGACTGCTGCTCTACTTGGACCGGGTTGGGTGTATCGTTGCCTAATTTTTCCTCATTTGAAAAAGATAACCGCGAGAAACGAAATTATTATGTCCCATCTTGGGTCATTTTATCATTCAATTTTAAGAAAAATTCGCTTAAATCCAAAAAATGGGGCTTTCGCCACCATTCAAAAATTCGGGCTATGAAAGTCCTGTGCTACCACTACGGGCCGACGTTCAAGGGTGAAATATGACAAGTAAGAAAAATGATGGGGTCAGTCAAGCGACTAAGAGAAAATATAAATGACGAGAAATTAAGCCTAATTATTAAGTAAGCCCGCCAAACGGCTTAGGCGGTAAATGACAGAAATTTAAATCTAATTTATCAAGTAGGCCCGTCAAACGGCTTAGGCGGATAAAAGCGTGGCCAGTCAAGTGACTAGGCTAAAAAGATGCGAAATCATAGGAGTGAGTAGAAAACAAATATAAGGTGAGGAATTGTAGGGGTAAGTAGCAAAAAATAAAATAAAAAAAATGACAAAACAACAAAGAAAATAACAAAGAAAATGACACACATGCAACAGGGCCAAGACTTCAAGTAGAAGTTTTATATAAATATCCCTAGCGGAGTCACCATCTGTGCAATCATGGACATTGCGAGTCCATCGCGACAATGCTTAAAAAAAGGGAGTTGCCACCGGGAGCTTTTGGTGTCTTGGGATACCCAAAATCAATATCGTGTGCACCGAAATACTAGTTTGACTCTGAATCACCGGTCAACGTCAAAGCCTCTAGGTAAGGACTTCGGTTATCAATCGGAATGGTGCTAGGCACCTGATTGACCCGCTCGTAAGCGGTCTCTACTTTGGCCAAGTGTGTGTGTATATGTATATGTATGTATATATATATATATATATAGATATATATATATATATATATATGAGAAAAGTGAGCGGTACTTTCTCTTGCCTGAAGGTACTCAGATCCTATTGGGCTCTCTGCAAACATCAAAATTTCGATGGCGTAACAGCCCAAATCCTAGGATAGAGGAAGAGCAAAAAGAAGGTAGAGGAATAGAGGGGAGAGTCGGAGCTCACGGGCCCTTGTACCACCACTTCCAGATCGTCGCGTTGATGCTAACTCTGGTGAGCTTCCGATAGCAGAAGAGGGCAGAGATGATTTCTAATATGCTGTGGTTTGGAAGTAAAGGGTTGGAATGATGGAATGAGCGGGTTGGCCAAGGTTTCAAGGATTGGGAGTGATGAAGTTAAGAGTGTAATAGTATGAGATGGATTGGAGTTAAGGTGAATGGCCAAGGTGAGGTGATAAAATGCTAGAGTTTTCTCTTTAGGATTTTTCAAGTGTAGAAAATGTGAGGGGTGGGGTCTCTATTTATAGAGTTGGAGGGGATTAGGGAAGCTATTAAGGCCCTAATGGAGGTTAAGAATTAGGTAATGTTAGGATCTAAGGTTTTTTGGGTTTTTAAGGGCTTGAAGAAGAGGGAGTTGGGTTTTAATGGTGGATGATGGGGTGATGACTTAAATGGCAAAAGGGTGAATTCTAGGGTCTAAAGGGGCATATGGGTCCTAAAGAAACAAATCCCAAACTCCGAGAAGGTCCACAAGTCAAACCCCCAATTTGCAAATCAACCATTTTTATAAAAAAAATGATTTTTTCAATTTGAGAAGTTAGGGCTCGTACACACTTGGTTATGTGTAAATTTATTTATTTATTATTTTTACTCATGCCCAATGGATGCATTAGCTCGATCTACCCCAAAACGATATATTATAATAGTCAATTGAAGTTTTCTATCAAAAGTTATGGCCATCGAAAGTTCAAGCGCCGCATAATATCATGAATCAGTGAAATGCAATCTTTTGGGGCCTCGAGCTTCCATTGGCTGACTTGTGGGCCCAAGTTAGGTCCAATATGGGCCCAATGGGTTTAATTTGGGTTTTATGGGTCTAATTGGGGTTTCTAAGAGTCCGGGAAGGGTTTTAAGGGTATGGGAAAGGTTAAAGGTTCAGGTTAAGTTCTAAGGGTTTGGGAGGTACTTTCGGAAGCTTGAAAGTACGTTGTTCTCGAAGTATGGGTCAATCGAGCCTTGGGCCACATTTGGGTGTCTACACTGTTGCTCACATCCTACCACCCTTTCCCAATTTTTATAATTTATAAATTCCTAGAAGTATTTATGGGTACCCGCATTTACAATCAAAGATTCTACATTCACATCCAAAGTAATCACTCGTATGCTAAAATTGTTGATTGTCTTGAATATGACAATGAAGATTGTTTTTCTCCCCATTCTTCTACACATAGATCTTAAGATCATGGCTCACATATTAGACAGTCAGATATTGATTCCACATGACGACAACCCCAGCAGTGGTTGTGATCATGGGCATACCATGAGAAGTATTTTCGGTTCACTTTTGGTGATGTTTTCCATGTGAAACACCTGACTGCCTGACAAGTAGGCCATGATCTCAAGATCTATTTGTCCAAGATTAGGATACAAAACGATCTCCATCATATGATTACAGGCAAGCGAAAATTATAGTTGCAAATGTAGAATCTTTGGTTGTAAATCCATTAGGCTTGTTTGATTGCACGTATTGGCCAAACGTGTTTTCAGGCCAATACATGTTTGGTATGTATTGTTGGTATTATGTGTATCGGCCTATTGTTTGAGAGAGCACAATGCTTCACATGTATTAGACTCAAACATGTTTTCGCTTCATTTGTTACGAGACATGTAATAGCCTAATTTATGTATCACTTAAAAATTCCAATTGTACCGTAGGTGGTGTCATTTAATCCGGTATCATCATTCATTTGTTACGAGACATGTAATAGCCTAATTTATGTATCACTTAAAAATTCCAATTGTACTGTAGGTGGTGTCAATTAATCCGGTATCATCATTTGCCGGATCTCAACTAAAATTTATGAGGGATTAATTAGATTCACGTAGAACACTTCTATCATAATTAATCATAAAGCACAATTTAAACGGTTCAATTAATGATAGGGTACCTCTGTTCGAGACCACACGTTCTTTGATGGAGATCATGTTTCAATCCGTTCTTCCACAAAATGGAACCTGAGATCATGACACACCTATCTGACGGTCAGTTTTTAATTCCATGTGTCACAGATCCCCAAAAAAATGGCTCTTCTATCATGTGGCACACATCACGCTCAAATGTGATTTTAGGTCATTTTTTTGCGGATTTGGGACACATGAAATAAAAAAAGCTACTGTCTGATAGGTGCACCGTAATATGAAGATCCATTGTGTGGAAGATCGGGGTGAAACACGATCTCTATCATTTGATATGAAGCAATCAACGATTTTGAAGGAGTTTAGGACGTGGGCGCTTTCAAAGAACATGTACCCTTGATGATAACAACTCTAATTAAACTACAACCAGAACCAAAATTCTTGGCAACAAACCCTAATAAATTATAACTAAAAAAAGCTTATAAATTCTCATATTCTGCAAGAACCCTACTATAATATGAGACCGTGTTGAGGGGTTCTCTATCCCATGCGAATTCCCTAACTTAAAACAATTGAATAAACACACTATAATTTTCAATCATGTCAAACTACAAATTTTCTAGATAAAAAAAAGAAGTGAAAATAATAAAATGAGATAAAATTTGAGAAACTAGTTTGCAATATTCTTGAGGCGGAAATTAGTTATATTACAAAAATTAGATGCAATTTTTCAAATGACTTTACAATTATTAATTTCTTTGTTGGAATAAATGAGAAGACATTAAAACAAAACAAAATAAAAATAAAAAATCAAGAGGATACGAAGCTTTAAAGAGGGACCATCGCCCTTTATTGTGAAAGATTCTTTGATTGTGAAAGACCATAGCTTTTAAGAGGAGAGAAGCCGAGAGAAGTGAAGCCTTCAAGCCGGCTAATAAGCAATAGAAATTTCGTTGACTTGAGGAGTGGCCCTATGACACGCGTCTTCTAGCAATGAGCCGGCTACCAGCCCATTCGGGAAAACTGCAATCCAGATTGCCGTCTGAAGCCAATCAACATCAACGTATCGTTTTTTTTTGAAATTTGAATACCTACCTATGGGCATGGAGTCCATGTCCTAGAGAGGCACGTGGTGCCACATGCCGACATTCTAGCCAATTGCTTACGTTTTGCCTCCTCTCCTCCACATTTAAGCGACTTGTGACGCTACTTAATCTCCATATATGTCTTACGCAGTTTTCAAGGCCCATAAAATCTGTTAAGGTCAACTTTTGAAAGAATCTAACGAGTGAAGGGTTGCTTCATCCGTTACGATGTCCATGTAGCTCATTATTCCACTACTGTTACTTTTAACTCACACTTTTCAACGGAAATAAAAAGAGAGTTGGTATTAGATGTACCAAACATCCACCGTTTTCATCAATTTCGTACACGTGGCATGCATCCTCCTCAACTGTTATTAGAGAATCTCTGCCGTTCAATTGAGAGCTTGTAAGAACTAGCAGATGAAGATTTTAAACAATCTGTGCCTGGGACGGTCATGATTACATGTCACTTGGACATCTCAGATCAAAGAATCATATTAATCCACGTGTGTGATGGTGATCACAAGTGCACCATAAGTTGGGGTTATGGTTGTACACCTAATACCAGCTCGGACAGCGTAACGATATCCTGTAAATCCCACTTCCAACACTCTCATTACTATAGAGAAAAAAAAACACCGTAGGAATAAAAAAACATTAAAAGACAAAGTTACTTTCTCTCTATCTCTTTGTTTGGAACCAAAAGAGCGAAAAAGACATCTGGGATCCTTTCTTCAACCTAGAGATCTACCTGCAAGCGACTTTGTTAGGGTTTTCTAGGCGTGTCAGATTCTGTAACTTAGCTCAGAGTACGTAAAATCTCTCTCTGATTATTATTATTATTACTGCTTTTTTTTTTGTTAAATTTCAGTTTGTTCTGCAGAGATTTAGCAGGGAATCATGTGTTTACTTGAATAAAATTTCATCATGATTCGCGGTTTGAATATCTATATTATGATTCGTTATGTACTACTTTGACATAGAAAGAGAGAAATGTCGTTGATCGATTTAGGTGTTTACTGCTTGGGAGCTTGGGAATTAGAAAGAAAATGGTTATTATAATTTCCTTGAATCGATTTATAGTTCGTTGGATTGAATTAGATAACTCTGTGATAACCAAATCCCAACTCGTAATTTTGTGTTAAGGACAATAGAAATGTTTGTTTGTGGGATGGATGGGGATTTGGAAACTGGAATTTTTTTTGTGTTCTATTTGCTTGCACTGGAAGTCCACATGTTAATTGAAACGTTGCCATTGAAACGAAAATAATTATCTGCACCCTTGGTTTCATGAGTGTATTGGGGTGGAGATTAGCTCCAAACATATTATTTAGAGGATAGTCACTGACAGAATTCCATGGGCCTAACTCAACCTCACAAAACCGGCTTGTAAGGTAAGGTTTGCCGAGGTTACATATAACTCAAGGCCTCCAGCCCACAACTGAGTAGGACTATTCTAACAGTCACTAATTACAAGCATGTCAATATAGGATTTCAGGAAAGGTATCAAACTCAGTATCGATCCAGTCTTTGGACCGATACGTATCAGCCAATATCACGGATACCAGTTTTTTTCTTATGAATAATTTAAAAATAAAATGAAATAAGGAGAGTATCAGTGATACTGATCTGATATTGGCCGATACCTACAGCTTGGCATCGTCTGTTACCACTGATATCATACCGGTACTGGTATCAGTATCGGTATTGGTTTGGCTAGAAACCAGTATGTATCAGTTTCAGCCGAGTTTTGATACCATGATTCCAGGAAAATAAAAGATGTAAAATAAGGTGGACATGCCAAACCTATTGATTACATAAAGAGTAATTACACACCAATACTCCCTCTCAAGCAAGTGTTGGTAGGTTACACATAAAATGATGGAAATAGACTGGAAATGGCTTCAAGGCACGATTAAATCACTCTCTTAAGACAATATTTGCCCCCACTATACAACGGGATAACGACAAATTCGCTTACAAAATACAATGAAGCCTCGGTGATGCACCGATCTGTCACACACTATGTTGCACTGTAGTGTGCGACCCAACGAAATGAACGCACAAAATCGGTCTAGTAGGCACACGAATTTCAAGGATACAGAGATAGGATTCGAGATTTGCAAGTACTTGAAACCCCTCCTCTGACCTCTATTTATAATGTTCAATGCACCCTTTCAGGGGTGATTGTGTTTGTTGGTTCCTTGGAATCGAGGGCCTTGATCTATTCGATTAATGGTTGCAAGGATCCAACGGTACACACCGAACGGTTACATCTTTCGGTTATTGAACAGTCACTAACGGCTATGTCCGAACCGTTTTCATGAACGGTTGGAAGCCACCTAATACAGACATGCGGATCACACTTGTGAAGGCAATCCACGCCCGGTCAACTAGTCAACCGATCGACTATCTTAGATCAAATAAGAAAGGCTCCTCAAGCTCCTCGCGATGATATGCACGTGCGAAGTGCAAAGTGTGCCTTAAAAGCGCCAATTGCGCTGCGGCAAACCGCCACTATGAACATTGTTTCCACCTTCAAGCCAAACAATATAGAAGATAAGTTTCTATATACATGGTAGGAAACTTTCTTTTAAATTAGAGAGGTGAGACTAACTTTCTATAATACTTTCAAGGTTTGGTGGGAATAGTTTCCCTCTAATATTTCAAATTTCTAATCACTTTGACTAAAAGGTTGTAGGTTCAAATATTGGCGAAAGTAGCTTTTCCACATGAAACCATTAAATGAACCATTTAAAGTTAAGCCAAAAACTTTTAACAAAAGTAATAAATAATAAATATATATTATTAATTTAAAATTAATAATAAATATTTATTTTGTTAAATATCCAAGATTCCTCTCCTATTTACAAAATAACGATAATTAGAGTCAATCTTAAATCAGATAACCAAAGACAATATATATATATATACCAAAAATATCTTGAGCACTTATTGACTGCTGTATGCTTAAATGAAGGTATCCTAAGGAATTGAACCTTCACTTAGTGATAATACAGTGATCTAAATTCTTGAACTAATTTTCTTATATAATCAATCGGATATATCACACACAAAAGCAATCTAAGTTTTTTTTTATTCTTATAGCTAACACAGTTTATGGCCTTGTGCTTATACCCCGGTGTTCATGAATTTTTTCAAAAACAAACTTTTATCTATCTTTAAAGCGGCCACACTTCTAAACTCATATAGATAAGTTTTATTAGAAACCCTTGTAACTTAGACATTTCAACATTATATGTTATAGACTGATTAAGATAATTAATTCAACCTCTTCCTTATGTTACAACTACCACATTATTACTTGGGATGGTTTGAGTTCTATACTCGCACTTTAATAATGTGCAATCATTTATGATTTGTTTTTCCCATTGAACCTGTAGTTTCTGGACTGTAGAAAATAGGTCGGGTTACCATCATAGGTGATGTAGTTTATTAGGCTTTACACCTATCCCTTCCGATGTTTTAATTACCACGTCTCTTGCAAGACCTTTTGTAAATGGATCCGCTAGATTTGCAAAGGTCCTTATTAAATTTATACTAATTACTCCTTCACGAAGTAATTGACTAACATAACTATGTCTTAGACTTATATGCCTAGACTTTCCATTATAAATTTTGCCATAAGCTTTAGATGGTGCAACGTCACTATCACAGAATAAAGATATCGGTGGCATAGGCTTAGGCCAAATAGAAATTTTTAATAATAAATTCCTTAACCACTCTGCTTCCTTGCTTCCAGCCGAAAGAGCAATAAATTCTGATTCCATAGTCACATGAGTAATGCCTGTTTGTTTCTTTGATCCCCAAGAAACTGCGACACCTCCAAGAGTAAATACCGATCCACTCGTAGACCTTGATTCATCTGAATCATTGTTCCAACTAGTGTTGGTGTCGGTGTATCCTTCAAGTACTGTAGGATAACCAGGATAATGCAACGCGTAATCCTTAGTCTTATTAAGATAACTTAATACTCTATCAATTGCTTTCCAATGTTCATGACTAGGATTACTAGTGTATCTACTTAACTTGCCTATTGCATAAATAATATCGGCAGTGAGTAGCATACATCAAACTACCAATTACTTTAGAATATTCTAATTATGATAAACTGCTGCCATAATTGGGTTTTAATTTTACACTTGGATCAAAAGGTGTTGATGCTAAATTGCCATTATGTTTAAATTTCTTAAACAATTTTCTATATAGTGTGACTGAGATAAGATGAAATTATTATCTCGTTTAAATAATTTTATTTCAAGAATTACATCGGTTTCATCCCTGTCTTTCATATCAAATTTTGAAGCCAAAAACCTTTTTGTATTTTCATTACTTTTGAAATCAGTACTAAAAATTAAAAGGTCATCCACATACAGGCAAATGATCACACCCTTACCGTTTGATATCTTACTATAAATACATTTATCTGATTCATTAATCTTGAATCTATATGACAAAATAATATTATCAAATTTTTTATGATATTATTTGGGAGCTTGTTTTAGACCATATAGGGACCTAATGAGTTTACAAACTCTATTTTCATGTCCCTGCAATATAAACCCTTCTGGTTGTTCCATATATATTTCATCTTCAAGTTCATCATTTAAAAATGTTGTCTTAACATCCATTTGATGAACTTTGAGATTATATATGGAAGCAATAGCAAATAATATCCCAATTGAAGAAAATTCTAGCCATTGGAGCATATGTCATGGTTCAAAATTTCGACCGAAATGTTTCGATTTCGGACATGCCCGAAACTGAAATCGAAACCCAAAATTTCGAGTTTTTATGTATGGGGGGAAAATTTTGGCCGAAATTTTGGATTTCGGTTTCGATTTCGATTTCGGCCATGCCCGAAATTGAAACGAAATCCAACATTTTGATCCTTGGCATAGGTATCAAAATAATCAATACTGTGCTTTTGTTTAAAACCTTTGACAACAAGTCTAGCCTCAAACTTATTTATAGTGCCATTAGGATTAAGTTTCCTTTTGAATATCCACTTACAATCTATAGGTTTAGATCCTTGTGGTAAGTCTATTAATTCCCATGTATTATTAGACCCGATAGAATCCATTTCATCATTTATGACTTCTTTCCAAAATGCGAAATCAATAGACTTAATAGCTTTATCATATGTTTTAGGTTCTTCAATATTCAAAATAAACTTCATTTTCTTAGTTTTCTCATTTCTAGTTCCTTGTACAAGATAAACATAGAAATCTCTGAACCAAAATTAGTAGCTTTTCTAAGTCTCTTACTTCTTCTAGGTTCCATCTCTTCATCTCCACTACTGGAGAGATGAAGAGAATTAGAAGATTCTCCTAAGTCAAAGGATACAAGAGGTTTAGGAATACTAGAAAATTTATTCTCATAATACACTGTATCCCTTGATTCAAAGATTGATTCCTTTTCAAAAATATTATTATGCTCACATACCAAAAATCTGTCTGTAGGAATATTAAGAGAATATCCCATAAATACATAGTTTATGGCTTTAGGACCCAATTTTGTACGCTTATAATTGGTACCTTAACAAGCGCTCTACAACCCCATACTTTTAAATAATGTAATTTGTGAGGTTTGTTCTTCCAAACTTCATATGAAGTTTTAGAGGACTTTTTATGTGGTATTCGATTTAAAATATAACATGTAGTTAGTAACGCTTCTCCCATAGATTTGAATTCAAACCAGAATTTGTTAACATTGAATTTACCATTTCCACTAGAGTCCGATTTTTCCTTTCGGCAATTCCTTCAGATTGAGGAGAAAATAGAGCGGTGACCTCATGAATAATTCCATACTTGTTACGAAAATCTGAAAATTCATGTGACATGTATTCACCTTCCCTATCCGATTTCAATGCCTTAATTTTAAAATCTAATTGATTTTCCACTAAGGCTTTATAAGAGATAAATTTACTAAATACTTCCTCCTTCAATTTAAGTACGTAAACATATGTAAATTTAAAACAATCATCAATGAAAGTAATGAAATATTTTTTTCCGCCTCTAGTAGTAATGTTATACAAACTACACAAATCCGTATGAATTAAATCTAATAATTTAAATTGTCTTTCAACACTCTTAAATGACTTCTTAGTCATTTTAGATTGTATACAAATACTGCATCTATCTTTACCATAATCTATATGTATTTTAGAAATAAGTTCTAATTTAACTATACTTTTCATAGAACGTAAATTTAAATACCTCAATCTATTATGCCATAAATTTATTGAGTCACATATATAAACCAATGAAGCAATTTTTCATTAAGGTTGAACTTAAACATTCTGTAAGAGGCATATCCCTTGCCTACAAACATCCCTTTCTTGGAAAGTACAATGGAATGGAATCTGATCACAATCTTGAATCCATGTTTGTTGAGAATACTAGCCAATACAAGATTTTTTTGGATTTCAGGGACATGGAGTACATCATTAAGGGTGACAGATTTTCTAGAAGTGAAGTTAAGAACAACTTTTTCTTGTCTTACAACTTTGACAGTAGTGGAATTTCCCATGAACAATTCATGTCCATCCCGTGCTTTCTCATATGATACAAAATTATTTCTATCAGAGGTCGCATGCCCTAGTAGCCCCAGAATCGAGCCACCATTCATTTTCACCATCTATCATGTTGACCTCGGAGATCACTGTAACGAGATCTACTTCACCCACAACGTTTGCCTAATTTTTGTTCTTTAAGAATCCTCCGTTTGAAGTGGCTAGGTTTCTTACAATAAAAACAAGTACCGTTTTTTGCTTTTTCCTCATCTTTTCCCCTCTTGAAATCCTTCTTGTTTGGCTTCAATTTAAAGTCCTTTCCTTTGTTATTCTTCTTCTTCGATGAATTGTATGCATCTTCAACGATTTGAGCCTTTGAAACGAGTTTAGTGTTCTCTTCCTCCTTGTCACGTAGACGAGCTTCTTCTTCTATGCGAAGATGAGTTGAGAGTTTCTCCATAGTTCGATCTTTTTTAGTATGTTTTAAACTCTTGCGGTAATCTTTCCATCCCAACGGTAATTTTGCAATAACTGTAAAGACTTGAAAACCTTTATTTATTGTGCTTCCTTTTGTCACGAGATTGTTGAAGATAATTTGAATCTGATGCACTTGCTCCAAAATAGGTTTAGAATCATACATCTTAAAATTAAATAACTAACTTAATAAATATGTGCGCACACCGACTTCCTCTACTTTGTATTTCCGTTCAAGAGCCTCCTATATATCCCTTGCAGTCTTGTAAGGTTGATAAACATCAAAGAGAGAATCGACAAAAGAATTGAGAATATAGCCTTTGCATGTGTAACTGTCGCATTCCTATTTTGTACAGATTCTACCTTTTTCAAGTGTTTCGTCTTCATGCTCCGGTGGTGGTGAGTCCACAGTGAGAACGTAAGCGACTTTCAAGTTCGTGAGTAGGAAGTGTACTTTTGACTGCTATCGTTTGAAATTGGTGTTGTTAAAGCATTCAAGTTTATTGATCTTTGTGTTGGAGAGATCTATCACTTTTTATGCCATGGTAATATTGTCTTAAAATTGTTGGTGGGTTACACATAAAATGATGGAAATAGACTGGAAATGGCTTCAAGGCACGATTAGATCGCTATCTTTAAAACAATATTTGCCCCCACTATGCAACGGGATAATGGTAAATTCGCCTCCAAGATACAATGAAGCCTCAGTGATGCACCTATCTGTCACACACTATGTTGCATTGTAGTGTGTTTTGTCCCCACTATGCAACGGGATAACGACAAATTCGCCTCCAGGATACAATGAAGCTTCGGTGATGCACCGATCTATCACACACTATGTTGCACTGTAGTGTGCAACCCAACGAAACGAACACACAAAATCAGTCTAGTAGGCACATGAATTTCAAGGACACAAAGATAGGATTTGAGATTTGCAAGTACTTGAAACACCCCTCCTCACCCCTCCTCTGACCTCTATTTATAATGTTCGATGCACCCTTTCAGGGGCGGTTGTGTCTGTTGTTTCGTAATCGAGGGCTATCAAGTACTTGCAAATCTAATGGGACACACTGAACAGTTATATCTTTCGGTTATTGAACAGTCACTAATGGCTATGCCCGAACCATTTTCATGAACGGTTGGAAACCTCCTAATGCACACATACGACGCACAGTCCGAAGGCAATCCGTGCCCGGTCAACTAGTCAACCGATTAGATTATCCTATATCAAATAAGAAAGGTTCCTCAAACTCCTTGCGACGATGTGAAGTGCAAAGTGCGCCTTAAAAGCGTCAATTGCGCCATTCATACATCGCACACGCGCGCGTGCAAGGCGGCAAACCGCCGCTATGAGCATTGTTTCCACCATCAAGCCAAACAATATAGAAGATAAGTTTCTATATATATGGTAAGACACTTTCTTGTAAATTAGAGAGGTGGGACTAACTTTCTACAACACTTTCAAGTTTTGGTGGAATAGTTTCCCTCCAATACATTTCAAATTTCAAATCACTTTGACTAGAAGGCTGTAGGTTCAAGTATTGACAAAAGTAGTTTTTCCACATGGAACCATTAAATGAAGTAACAATTTAAAGTTAAGCAAAAAACTTTTAACCAAAGTAATAAATAATAAATAAATATTATTAATTTAAAATAATAATAGATATTTATTTTGTTAAATATCCAACAACAGGAGCATAAATGTTGTTCATGCCCAACTTGACAAGAATAGCTGGGGAGGTTGAGGGCCCTATTCACTCAAGGAAGATGTCATCGAGGTGCTATTGAGGAGGACCATGTGAGGGTCACCATAGTAGCATGCCACCATAACATACCGCTCTCCATAACATAACATATCATAATCATATCATACACCTCATCCAGTCTTTGGGGTGACTGGTCATAAGCATACGTGTCTCTAAAGGCGAGAACGACATACTTCATAACATTTCTCATATTGTCTTTTGAGAGATCCGTCTCGACTGTAGACGTTGGAATCTTTACGGTGGCTACGTAAGGAATGACACGTACAGACTTAAATTCTTAATCTTATGCTGGCCTACACAACGATGTCTTATTATATCCATATCTTATCTTTTCTTAGATATTCTTTCTTATCATTTTCCTACAACATGAATCTAGAGTGAGCCATGATACGCTAAACTTCACCAAACCACACTTTCCAAGGGATGGGTTCCATAGTAACCTGGATGGACTTCGTGTGGCAGCCCATACTCTCATTGAGGTGTTGCATCTGTACATGGATGCCTACATTCCGAGTTCCATGTGTCCGTGAAAGGAATCTCACAATGACTAAGGCCTAAAGGTCGAATGTCGTATCTTATTCTTCAACTTAATTTATATTTAAAACTCAAGGTGATAGGGTCACCGTCTATGGCAGCGTATACGAGGTTACACTATATTCGCACTCACCTCACTCATCATGATGTCCCATACCACCATGAGTTATAAGGCATGTGAATACGATGTGATCCCTCCTTTGATACCATCTCAGCGAATCACCACGCCCATGCGTAGACAAGATCTCACACACTCATGTTCATGACCTATCCTATCCATAAAACATGTCACATAACAATGATAAGAACATAAACTTATCTTACTAGTAAATTGATTTGAATTCAAAGATACATTATATATATATATATATATATATATATATATATATATATATATATATATATATATATGTATATACATACACACACCACATCAATACAATTATAATGAGTGCAGTTCTTAGTGTATGTGTGATTAAGAGTATGAAAGGTTTTAGTTTGACTTCACAGATGGCATTGAAATCCTAAAGTTTTCATGCCATCGTGAAGATCGCTTCGAGGTGATAAAAATAGATATAATATGCTATAATAAGGTAAATACACAAAAGATTTCACGCTTTAAATTTAGATCTATCATGACTATCGATCGAAAACCCAATGTTAAGATTAACATGCAATAAGAATTTTGGTCATAATACATTAAGGGTAGAGTACTTGATACTCTGCCAAAAGATAACGACATTTCGAGATACCAGACCGTGAATTGGGTCCTAATCGAGTCCGACCGTTGTTGACACTGCGAACGTCCGTCCTATATAAGGTCCTTAAGATAAACAATGTAAGGAGTTTTTTGAATAATGAAAATTGAGAGCTTGCTTTTGTGCAAACCCTAGAAAAACTTGAGATGAGATTTCGATTGAAGGAGTGATTCTTTCAAAACCTGAGGAGTGAGTAATCGTTTCTGGTACGACTTGGTGCAAAGCCGATGTACTGCCTTGGTGGGAAGCCTTGGAAACCCGTTGATGCGATGCCGACAAGCCTCTCTAGAGCAAATCTGGAGATCTCCTATCTTAGTCTTCTTTTTATTTTATTTTATTGAAAGTTTTAAGACCCTAAACCCCTTTCATGCAGGATTATGCTATTTTAGGGTTAGCGAATGATTCCGTCCCGCGTCAAGAACAATCTTCCCTTATGAGCATGAATGAACAAAAACACTGGTCAGTTTGCCATCACCTAAAACTCATACTGAGAACAATTCTATTGAAGCACTCAAACGATGCTTGAGGGCATTGTTCAAGTTTGTAGGCCTTTTTTAGGTGACAAACTTTCCCATACCCTCTCCTTCCGAGAGATAAAGCAGGGAGGAAGATCCATGTAAACCTCCTCAGTAAGAGGGCTATGAAAAAAAGTCATTCTTTACATCCAGGTCATATAGAGGCCAGTTTGAGATTCTCAGCAATGGAGAGAAGGACTTGAACAAAGTTAAGTTGGGTTAGAGGATCAAATATCTCACTATATGTAGTCAAGCCCGTATGTTTGAGTAAATCCTGTGGCCACCAAACGGGCCCTGTATTGATCAATGCTTCCATTGACCTTAAGTTATCTGATTTTAGGCCATCGTCTTAGCCTTTATCTTTTGTTGCTGACAGGGAAAGCATTGCTTTATGGCATGCTAGACTTGGACATGTTCATTTACTTACTTTGAACCACATGTTTTTTGAACATGCGTTGCATTCCAAAAGTTTTTTTTGTACAATGTGAAACCTGTAATTATCTAGACTATTAAAAATGTTTACCCATCTCCAACAAATATATGTGATTCTCTATTTTCTGTAATACATTCTGATGTTTGAGTACCTAGTCTTGTTAACTCGTTTGATGGATACAATTATTTTGTCACTTTCATTGATGATTGTCTCTAGGCTTACTTGGGTTTGTTTATTGAAGTCTAGGGATGAGGTACCTCATATGTCCTAATTTTTTCACAAAATGATTCAGATCCAATTTAATTGTAATATCCTTGCTCGTAGATCCAACAATGAGGGTGAATGTTTTTCAAAGGTTTTTACTCATTACCTCCAAGAGTATGGTTTTGAGCATCATATATCTTGTCTTTACACTCATCCATTTGTGTTTTTATGTAGGTGACCCGCGTGGGTTCATCGTCATCCATATGTCCAAGAGCTAAACAAGATTGGAGATGATGGGTTAGGGTTAGCAGGTTAGCAAGGTGGTATTAGGTTTTAGTTATGAGAGAGAGAGAGAGAGAGAGAGAGAGAGAGAGAGAGAGAGAGAGAGAGGGGGCAACATTAGCATTATATATTATATAGAAATGTAAAAATTCCAAGTATGCCATTTGTACTAGCCATACACCACTATCTTGCTATACGCACATATCAATAAATACACACACACACACACTTCAAGTTGGAGCATACACATCGAACGTGCTCCGCTTGAAGTGATTTCTTGAAGAAATGCAGACCCAACGACCTTAGTAAACATGTTTGCAAGCTGTTGAGCTCTCAGTGTACGAGAACATTCTTGACATAGAGCTCATAGAGCAACCATCCCTAAGTGACAGAGAGAGAGAGAGATGAGAACACAAACAGATAGCTTAGTCACAGGAGCAAATGTGTCATAATAATTGAGTCCATAGTTCTGAGTAAAACCACTAGCAACAAGGCGATCCTTATACGGGAGACACTTCCATCGGCATTGTGTTTCACCACAAAAACACATCGACAACCTACCGTTTCTTCCTTGGCGGACGAGAAACCAAATTCCATTTCTGATTACTTTGCAGAGCCCCCATTTCTTCTAACATAGCAACCTTCTTGGGAGGATGAAGGAGAGCAACATGGATAGTGCAAGGAATGAAAACCATACTAATAGCAGAAAGAAAAGACCTTTATGAAGATGAAACAACCTGGTAGCACAAACCTAGCAAGGGGGTAAGGTGTATCACACTTATGCACTCCCTTGAGCTGAGTAATAGGAATAACAAGACTGGAAACTATCTCTACAGTAGGACTCGGAGAGGAAGGAAATACTCATTGGAGTTCCCTACATGGAGGGGTGAGGCTGTTGCGTGAGAGAGACGTGGTCATGCCACCATTTTTGAGTATAATGGAGAAGGTCCTTCTCAGTTTAAACCTATCCCCGCAAGATAACTAGACTTACTTAACATACTTGAACACATATAGTCACACACCAAATATATTATCTCTAACACCTAAAAATATCTGAACCAACCAGTATCTCCAACAATTCTTTCATAGTTCCTTGACAATTATTATCTTTATCTTGACTAGCTTTATCTCAAACCATCTCATTACCCATTTCCATCTCACACCTCCCTTTGGTTCACACCAAAAGACAGATGTGACTCAACTGTAATCAATGGTGGATGCTCCACCGAAGCGTTGCTTTACCCCCAATTCTTGAGGTCTTCTCTTCCTCTCTCTTATTCTGCTTGCAAAACACTCATGATAACCAAGTCTAACCATTGCTGAGGAAACACCTTACCTTCCTCTACTTTGGTTCTCTTCTTCTTGTACTTATCCTCATTGGGAGTCTGTCTGTTTTTCCTTTTTTGTGCATTAAATCTTTTCTCGCACACTTTCCAAAAATCATTTAGTCGCTTGGTTGCCATGAATGCCTCATTCAATTTCCCAATGTTCGTCCTTCCCATTTCATTTATTCACAGCGGGCCAAATCATAGATAAAATTGAGAACACTACTATACTTCTTGCTAATTTCATCGCTAGGCAACATGAAGCTAAGGCCTCGATGTACTCATGAATAGATCCAGTTTACAGTTTACTAGATCATCGAAAGGGTCTGTTGTGCAACCCATTCTACTTTCCTTAATAGGAACTGAGCCCAGAACATCCACTATTCGATCGTCCCCGGTACAAATCTACCTTATTTGACCTTGTCTCCACGATAGCTTGGCATTACTTGAAATACTACCCTTGTAATGTTTAGGTGTCTTAGGGTTGATGCTATTAGGTGATGAGATTGTAAATGGGTGAGAGAAGAGAGACAAATAGAGAAAGATCAAACATAATTAGGGGAAATGGGTATTAGGGTTGGGGATTAGGTTGAACCTTGTATTTATTAAGTAAAACCAACAAGTTATAAGTATGCCATTACAAGGACACACCAACACTTCTAACAATACATAATTAACCACACACGGAAAACTACACACACCAATAGACATCACATCAATACCCCCCCTCAAGCTGGAGCATAGATGTCAATCATGCCCAGTTTGACAAGACTATCCTGCGGACAAGCTGTTGCCACGAAGGAACATAAGGAGTAGAATAAGGCCAGCTTGGAGCTTCTCTTGAATTAAGTGAATATCCACTTCAACATGCTTTGGGATGAACAAAGTTAGGCAGAAGAGTTCCTTGGCAAGAGCATTTGTTCTGCAATGGGAAAGCCTTTGAAATATTTTCTTCTACTGGAATTTATGAGTTAAACAACTTTGTAGAATAAGTAAAAGAAGTTATGGACAAGAATGGGAAACTTGATTTTGAAGTCTCAATATGTAACCAGAACAACCTAAGATGTTATTTTTCCTTCTAGAACTAATCAAATAACGATGAAACAAACCACAACTTTGGTCCAGTGGAGCTATAGAGATGAGGAATAAACTTTCAATGGTTCTTGAAGTCGGTACCACTCCTTGCGAATTAGAGTTTTCAATTTCTTCCGTGACAACCCAGAAATGTCATGGTTCCTCATATATGCATTCCATCAAGTCCATAATTTGGCGATTTCGAACAAGCAAACGAGTGGGCTTCTAGGGAAGCAGCACCACTGGCCCACTTGGGATTAAGGAGGTCAATATAGTTGAAGCAGATTATTATCATGTACTGTTTGTTTTATTGATGTTTTTGGATTGTTGTCTATACATCATGACTTCTTCATTTGTTGGGTTGATGATTGGAGACTACGGTGTCATTTTTTTAAATATGTTGTTTTCTTTTTGATGGTGCACCTTGCATTTTGATTATTATGTTAATGTGTTCTATTTATGAAAAATTTAACTGTCAACTCAAAAGGCATGTGACATTTTGTGTTAAAAGTTAAAACCTCATTTGTGCTTCAACCTTCTTTTGACTGTTGTAGGCAAGGTGTCATCTTGGGTATCGGTCCATGGGGTACTTATACGAATCGGCCACTATGTATCGACCGATTCCGAGTTGTATTGGTGCCTTTAGAAAAATAAAAAAATATTTTTTAAAGAAAATAGAGGTATCGGCCGATACCAGAGTTGTATCTCCTGATACTGATACCTGATACGTATCGGAGCTGATATGTATTGGTTGTCCGAAAAACTGATACGTATCGATATCAGCCGATATTTGATACCATGGTTGTAGGCGAATGACTTGCATCAATCATTGAATGTTTAAGGATGAAATTTCTCTAGATAACAGACTCTTCTACGTGAATGACTTGCATCGATCATTGGATGTTTCAGGATGAAATTTTCTCTATATCTTATTATTATTTTTATTATTATTATTTATGGCGATGTACTGAAGCTTCATTCAAGTTATGTATATTTGTTATTTTTATTTTTATTTTTTGTCAAGTCATTTTTTAAATATTATTTATCCTCATTTTATTTTTAAATGTTGGACCATGATATGTTGTTTCATTGTTTCAATATTTGAGATATATTAATATTGTGCATATATGTTGCTTATCTCCCAATATATATTCATGTACTTTGAATAGGTTTTTCTTTCCTGTATACTTTCTCACTATCTTCGATGTTACTCATTGATAGAGAAACGAGCATCTTATCTCCTTAAAAAGCATAGATGGCGACATTTTCTGACATAGGGGTTGCAGCAGCTATCAATATTCTCACTGCATTTGCGTTCTTTGTTGCATTTGCTATACTACGATTGCAACCATTCAATGATAGGGTATACTTTCCAAAATGGTATCTTAAGGGTCTAAGAAGCAGTCCAACTCACTCTGGGGCATTTGTGAGCAAGTTTGTTAATTTGGATGCTAGATCATATGTGAAGTTTCTAAATTGGATGCCAGAAGCATTGAAAATGCCAGAACTTGAGCTTATTGAACATGCAGGACTTGACTCAGCTGTTTATTTGCGGATTTACCTGATTGGGTATGTGTCGCGGATGCTCATTGCTCACATTTACTCATCGTTTTGTTTTCTTATTTATTTAGCTTTGGCACCAGACTATTAGATTTTATTTTACATCTTGTTATTGTATAAAATCTACTAAATTTGTATTAAATTGTACTCCTTGCATTTGTTTTTTACAATCAAAATTTACTTTCTTAGAAAAGTATATAGTTGAACAGTGAGCGTCTCTGTCAGTTTGTATGAATCAATGCTCATAAACATATATATATGTATATATATATATATATATATATATATATATATATATATATATATATATATATATATATATATATATATATATATATATGTATCTGAGATTTGGTTGCTCTGTCAAGGAATGACGTGTTAACTGAAGATTTTTTGAAATCTTTTAGGATTTTTTTTTTCCTTAAACTGGAAAGTAAAGATTATTGCATGACATCTGTTGAAATTTTTTACTACCCTGTTCTAATTGCGGAATATCAAGATTTAGTTGAAGTTTGAACTTTGAAACTTTTTCTGAGATTCTATGAAATTGAAGGGAGTTTTGGATCCTTGTAGTGCTGACTACGTTGTTCTATTCAAGGTTTCATTGAGAAAACAGAGCATGTTTAGGTGATTTGTCTGCAAGGTCTTATTTAATTACATATAACCTAACTATATGAAGGATTTGTGCGCATTTGATCTGTACTCTATTATGATATTCTTAAGTTACTGTCATGTGTTGAGAATGTCTGTTAGATGGTTTATTGCAACAACCAAGAGGGAAGCTTGTTATTGTATAAAATCCTTCATATAGAACAACCAAGAGGGAAGCTTGTTATTGCAACAACCAAGAGGGAAGCTTGTACATAGCGGAGTTTGTCATGTTCCAGCTGGTAGTAAGTGGATACACATGCGTGAAAGTTTGATTCTCCTCCCCTCATTCTCCAAGGCCGAAATGAAGGTAGCAAGTGATATCTTCGATTGGCTAATCTTGATCATGTTGATTTCCAATCAGGTGTTGACAAGTGGTCTGTGTTATGGGCCGACTGGAGTTGGTTTTGACCCTAGTAGCAGGAATCTTCTACTTAGTTTGTCACTCCCAAACATCAGAATCTCATCCCCGTTCCCACTTCCGACCATAAAACAGGATATTTTCAAGCTTTGATGACGCTCCTGCTCCAAAATTTTCTGTATAAATTGAAAAGCTTTTCAGTTTGAAAAGGAAAGAGAATAAGTGAAGTACATTTTGGGGAAGAAGAAAAAGAAAGATATTCAGAGAACTTTTTTTTTTTTTTTGAGGATTAATAAGAGAGGACTTGAGGAAGAAAAATTGTGGAAAGAAGTAGACTGTTAGAAATAGTTACTTATTATTTCATTATAGGTAAGCTGGAGTTAACCTGCGACCTCAAGGTTGCATCATCATGTACCTTCTTTGTTGCTTTTGTACTGTATCGTTGGTGGTGCTTTCTTCAAGCTTGAAGAAAACTACTTAGGCTGTTGTAGACACTATTAGTAATTTTAATTGAATGATATTGGTTTTTATGAACTCCTGAATTCGTTTGTTTATTATTTCATTGAGTATAGGATTTTTATTTATTTTCTTATACCTAAGAAGCACAGACACAGGTACAATACGATCATGGGTCAAAATTTCGTCCGATACCCTTGGATACGATACAAGTACGGCAATACAACAATTATCACAAAGTCAGGATATGATACGGTGGGGATACATGTATTTAAAAATTAATTTTTATATAATTTTAGGTATATTTTAGATTAATAAACGTAAGGAAAAGAAGAAGACAAAAACAGAAAAGAAACAAAAAAAATTTCATAGAGACTGATTTCAAATAGGTAGGCTGCACGCTAGTAGGGTCCCAGGTAGGCTTCTTCGATTTCTCCTTCTTTTCCAAAAAACCCTAAATCCCAAACTCGCAGTCTGATTTCTTCTTTTCATTTTTTTTTTCGGGAAACGCCCAGGATACGCATGCAGCCATATCCCTCAAGTGTCGGTATCCGATACGGGTAGTTGCCAAAAATGGAGTATCCATGCTTCCTTGTCTTATATTGTTTCCAGAAACAAAACTAGAGTGTTCAAGGTGCCTTTCATTATTTGCATTATAGTGTAGTGAAATGAAACCAGTTGATTAGAAGAATCTTCATTATTTGTTGGTGCGTAGGAAGATTTAACTAGGTTGTGCATAGCCATCTTTATATAGGTTATTATAAATGCATTTTGTATTTAGGATACTTTCCCGTGGATTTAAATATTAATGAAAAAGGGTGAGGAAATTCTCTCATAACCCTAATTTTCCCAAACTCCTCTCTCCTATCCTCTTCTTCTACCTAACCCTAGGCCGAATCTTCCAACCTTTATCAGTTCTTAATCTCACTTTGGTATCCGTGCAGGTCTATCTTGACCTATGGTACATGTCATAATTGCTGGGACTTGTAATAAGAAGTCTATATGGCACTCCCACTTCTTGTAAGGAGGAGAGAAGGCAGGTCTGCAGATTAACAAAACCTATTTATAGGTTAAAACAATCACCTCGTGTATTGTTTGAAAGTTTTGTGAAGCTGTGATTAGGATTGGTTGCAATGTTTATTTTATGATACTTTGTGAAGGAAGGAGATCATATCACTGTGCTCATTGTGTATGCGGATAACATAGATGTCACTGGTGCTGATCTTAGGGAAACCATGACTTAAAAGGGTATCTTGCTCGTGTGTTTGATACTAAATATCCGGGCCATCTCAAAGAAAGGGATTTGTTACTCCACACATCCACCTTAACATGCGGATCTCAGCCACATGTACTCTATCTTCTTGTCGCTTTTTTGTAGCCCAACATTTTGCACTATATAAGTCTTGGGAGGAGATTAAGAGTGGTTATAGCGGATAGTTTTGAAAAAAGAAGAATATGTAAATAGAGATCAAAGATTAAGAGAACAGAATTAGGAGAATGAGAGACGGGAGAAAGTAGAGCTAAGGAGGCTTTTAAACATATTAAACCTCCCATACCACTTCATTTAAAAGCTAGAAATGCCATTTACATTTGTAATATTGAAATTTAATTTCTGCCGGTGACAATTTTGACCTGTTTATTAAAAGATCAAAGATTTAAGATTGACTTTTTCATGTGAACAAAAAATGATAAAGTCTATCATTGACAGTTGAGCGTCGACTGTTTTTATTGGAGTCTGGTACTTGAATCTTGTCCCGAATGATTTAACTCAGCCAATTGCTAGATATCTATGATTTTCTCACTATTGGTCTAGAAAAGGCGATGTTTTTTAATTTTTTGCATCAGCCTCAATTATAGCGGTCAGAAGAGAGGACCACATAAACCAACTGTAATTCACTGTCCTTGTTATGAAGGTCAAGGCTTTGCTTGATATCTTTCTTTTCTTGCTAGATGTCACTTCTTCCTTGATTAATATTGGAATTGCGTTTTCCATCATTTTTGTATGTGACATTTATGTTCTGCTAACCATTTTTTTTTTCCCTACAGAATTAAGATCTTCGTTCCAATCGCATTCCTTGCTTTTGCTATCCTGGTACCAGTCAATTGGACTAATGGGACACTAGAAAATTCAGGTGTAACTTTCAGCGACATAGATAAGCTTTCTATTTCAAATGTTCCAACTGGATCAAAGAGGTGAAGAACCCGCACTTTTCATCTCATTAAATGTTTTTACGTTTCATGGGTTCTTGATGGTTGTTGCTATCGTACATGTTGCTGTTCATTGAAATAGACGATCTCATTTGCATTTTTTACCATTCACAATACCAGCTTGGTAATCCACCTTGAATTTGTTTTCGTCCCTATAACTGTGAATAATGAAGTTAATTAGGTATTTCAAGTAATGTGATGATGGTAACTGAACATTTTGAGCATTTTAGTTGCTTCTATAAAAAAATGTTTCACATCTTTATTAATTTATGTATCCTGCTACATGTACTGGTTTTTGTGCCTAGCATTATGATATAACCATTTGTATCACCTGCGGTGCTAATGCATGTTTATATAACTATTAGAATTAATTTCTAGACTTAGTTTTAAATTTTTAGCTTTCTTGTTAAGTGTGTATGTAGTTTAGTGTTATTAGATATTAGAAGGTAGATTTCTATTCATTAAGAGCAAAGTTGTTAATAGATGAATGTTTGCTTTTATTACGAGGACACGTGGTGGGGACATCTGATTCAAGCAACCGCCCATAATATATCGGAGGCGAAAGAAGAACATCAAAGTGATTAGAAAGAAGAAAAGTAACTTATCAAAAGAAGATTAACTTTTAATCCCATCACTTTTATGTTTGGCCTATTAACTTATCGAAACGAAGTCGAATTGATGCGAAATTGGTCATATTTGAAAGTTTATCGAAGTAGCTTTCCAACAAACCAAAAAACGTGCAATTTCGACAAGTATTGAAGAAGTTATGGTCAATTTTCGGAAGCTGCACAAAAAGTGACGAATTTCAAGAATCCTAATTGAATTAGGATTAGTCTCTTTTATTATTTTAATTTAGAAAATAAGAGTTGTTTCTTTTATTAGAAATAAGATTAATTTCCTTATTGTTTTAGGACTTTATTGTTTTAGAAGAATTAGGATATTTCTTTTATTTGAATTAGGAATTAGAGTTATACTAAAATTTATAATTTTAGAAGAATTAGGATATTTCTTTTATTTGAATTAGGAATTAGAGTTATACTAGGATTTCTAATTTTATGCATTGGCTAGCCTATTTAAATGCTTGTAAGCACTTTTATTATAACTTTTTGGTTAATGAAAATTGCTTATGCAAAATTGAGAGTTTTAAACTTCCGTGAGGGTGTGATTCTCTTAAAACGGAGAGCGATTCTTCGATTCCCGCTTGCGTTTTGGTGCGAGGCCAACTCTTCTTCCATCTCTATCTTCTTTAGATTTACGATTTGCGTCAGTAGCGTAACCCTAGTTATTTTGTTTATTTCATAAAATCCAAAATCAACCTATTTGTTCATCATAAATCATTACTAGTCTTTTAATTTTGTTCGGTGTCGAGAGAACCCGCTTGCGAGTTCGTTCGATGCCCAAAAACTAACGGAGGCCTAGACATTCATAAGAACCCTAGTCTTCTAGTTCCGCGATAGGTAACGTATACTAAAGTAACGCTATTTTGGGCTGGAATTAAATTACCTAATTGAATTTCTAAAATTTTTCGTGGTAATTTGTTATGAGAAATTATTATTTTTTAATTGATTAAATTAATTTTAATCCTAATCTCAGCCCTAACATTGCATTTAGTAAGTTCCCGCATCAAATTGGTATTAGAGCATCAGTTTAGTTTTAGGGTTTTACTATTCATATAGGTTTTAGGGATTATTTTATCATTAATTCAGATTTGTTTAGGGTCTGTCTAGCTCATGTCTGGATTTTGTCTGATTTCTTTTGTCTGGTTCTTGTCTGATTATTTCGTCTAACTTTTGTCTATTTTTTTCTCCATCTGGTATTTGTCTAGCTTTTGTCTGAATTTTCTTCCAACTTTTTGACTGAAATTTTTTGTCTAAAATTTTATCTAGTTTTGTCTTGCATCGTCATGCATCTTGATAGGATAGAAGCCCTTCTTAATGATTTTGCGGCCGCCTTTCAGGCCCAACTGCAAACTCAACAAGAGGATTTAAAAATCCGTCATACTCAAAATCATAGTCAGACTTTCCAACTTGAGTCAAGGAGCACCTACACTAAAGGGAGCTCTAATTTACGGGTTCCACCATTGAAACCCGTGATTACTCCTCCGCGTCCCCAAATTGCTAAAGCAAGAGGAGTAAGTGCTGAGAACCCTGATCCTTGTGGTTGTAACAAGTGTTATAAGTGTCAAAGACTTGGGCACTTTGCATACCAATGCCCTACAAAATCTCACTTCGAATTTATTTGATTAAAAGAGAGCCCTAAGGAGCCAGCGAAGTGGGTAGTGGAAATTGTGCATGACCCTAGTACTGTGATGAGTGATAAGGAGATAGAAGAAGCTGATGAAAGTCTAGTTTGTGGTAAAAAGACTTCTATTTCCCTTGTGAGTAGTGATGTTGAGTCGCTCACACTTGAGTCAACCGAGTCACCCACGCGCGATTCGACCAAGTCATGTACCTGCAATTTGTTACTGTCCGTAGAGTCAGTTGTGCATGAGTCATTGTTGTTGGTAGAGTCGAGTGCACTTGAATCTTTGAAGTTGATTGAACCGAGTACACACGAACCAATCGAGTCGCTTGCCTATGAGTCATTGGTACCCGTAGAGTTGGGCGCACAGAACTTGTTGGTACCCATTGGGTCGAATACATGTGAGTCCGTCGAACTGAGTATACAAGAACCATCAGTGTCAATTGAATCGAGTACCGCAAAATCTTTGGTTTTGGTCGAAACGAGTACGCACGAGTTATTCGAGTCGAGAGTACATGAGCCATTAGTACCCCTTGATTTGATCACACATGGGTTGATAGTGCCAATAGAGTCGGTAGGGTTGTGTCATCATTCTCAATTGCATGAGATTAATAATCAGAACTTATTGAATAGTGAGAATACGTTGGATGCTGCTAACACAATGAATTTAATAATGACATTTGTGTGTTAATTCATGATAGTCCCGATCATGTGGAAGTTCAACCGAACTTGAAAAGAGGTAGTGATGAAAGTTCAGAATTCCCTCTAGGCAAGGGCATTCATTCGATAGTTGTGATGAAAGATCTTACACCTATTCCAAGTTCTGCAACTATGACTTTGATCCATTCCTTGCTACCCGAACAAACGAGCCAAACCCATTTGACCAATTCATAACCCGTATCTTATCAGTGCTATATGAGAAGAGGGTGAATGAGGAGGCTCTAGAATGTCCACACTCCACTACCAACGCGGCTAAAATTGAGGCATATCTCACAAAATGGAACGGCAAGCCGAGAGCTGAGATGAGTTTCTCCCACCCTCGTAGAATTGGTAGGCAAACCAAGGTCGTCAATAGGAGCTTAGGTAATTTGTTACGGTGTCTAGTAGGTGAACACATTAGGAGTTGGGATTCCATCTTACTTGTCATTGAATTTGCATATAACAATTCGGTTAATAGAACCACAGGCATGAGTCCGTTTCAAATTGTGCATGGGTATAAACCTAGGACACCTGTAGATCTCATTCCAATGTCCATTCATCATAGGTCATCAGAGTTTGCATCCACATTTGCGCATCGCATTCATGAGTTGCATGCTGAGATTAAGAAAAGAATTAATTTAAAGATTGAAAAATACAAGTTCTCTGCAGATTCTCATAGACGGTTCAAAGAATTTCAAGAGGGTGATTTTGTGATGGTTCGGAACAGACCCGAGCGATTCCCTCAAGGAGTTGCAAAGAAGTTACATACTCGTGGTGCTGGACCCTATCAGATCTTGAAGCGTGCCGGTTCTAATGCTTACATCTTAGATCTTCCGCCGGAATTGGGGATGAGCACGACTTTCAATATGGAGGACCTTGTTCCATTCGATGGCCCTTCAACCATCCCTTCTAATCCCTTTGAGCCTTCTACATCTGATGACCCAATTATTCCCTCCCACACTGTTACCCCCACCTACTCTACAAATCCGTGAGATCATCGAAGATGTGCTGGAAGATCAGATTGTGTCCACCAACCACGGGGGACTTCAGAAGTACTTGGTCAAGTGGAAGAACAAAGCCGACACAGAGAATACTTGGATTACACGGGAGAAATTTCAGCAGCTTGATCTGGATCTTTTGGACCTTTATCACAACCAACATTCATCGGGGATGAATCCGTCTAACCCGGGGAGAGTTGATGGGGACATTGGATTCAAGCAACCGCCCATAACATATCTGAGGCGAAAGAAGAACATCAAAGTGATCAAAAAGAAGAAAAGTAACTTATCAAAAGAAGAGTAACTTTTAATCCCGTCACTTTTATGTTTGGCTTATTTTGAAGTGTCAAACGAAGTCGGATTGATGCGAAATTTGTCATATTTGAAAGCTTATCGAAGTAGCTTTCCAACGAGCCAAAAAACATGTAATTCCGACAAGTATTGAAAAAGTTATGGTCAGTTTTCGGAAGTTGCACGGAAAGTGACGAATTTGAAGAATCCTAATTGAATTAGGACCAGTCTCTTTTATTATTTTATTTTAGAAAATAAGAGTTGTTTCTTTTATTAGAAATAGGATTAGTTTCCTTATTGTTTTAGGAGTTTATTGTTTTAGAAGAATTAGGATATTTATTTTATTTGAATTGGGAACTAGAGTTATACCAAGATTTCTAACTTTAGAAGAATTAGGATATTTCTTTTATTTGAATTAGGAATTAGAGTTATACTAGGATTTCTAATTTTATACATTGGTGTAAGCCTATTTAAAGGCTTGTAATCACTTTTATTATAACTTTTTGGTTAATGAAAATTGCTTATGCAAAATTGAGAGTTTTAAACTTTCGTGAGGGTGTGATTCTCTCAAACCAGAGAGCGATTCTTCGATTCCCGCTTGCAGTTTGGTGTGAGGCAAACTCTTCTTCCATCTCTATCTTCTTTAGTTTTACGGTTTGCATAAGTAGCGTAACCCTAGTTATTTTGTTTATTTCATAAAATCCAAAATCAACCTATTTGTTCGTCATAAATCATTACTAGCCTTTTAATTTTGTTCGGTATCAAGAGAACTCGCTTGCGAGTTCGTTCGACGCCCTAAAACTATCAGAGATCTGAACATTCATAAGAACCCTATTCTTCTAGAATCGCGATAGGGAACGCATACTAAAGTAACTCTATTTTGGGCCGGAATTAAATCACCTAATTGAATTTCCAGAATTTTCCGTGATAATTTGTTATGAGAAATTATTATTTTTTAATTGATTAAATTAATTTTAATCCTAATCTCAGCCCTAACATTGTATTTAGTAAGTTCCCACATCAAATTGGTATCAGAGCATCAGTTTAGTTTTAGGGTTTTAGTGTTCATATACTTTTAGGGTTTATTTTATCATTAATTCAGATTTTTCTAGGGTCTGTCTAGCTCGTGCCTGGATTTTATCTGATTTTTTTCATCTGGTTCTTGTCTGGTTTTCTCGTCTGACTTTTATCTCGTTTTTGTCTAGTTTTTTGTCTGGTTTTTTTTTTCGTTTGGTATTTGTCTAGCTTTTGTCTGAATTTTTTTGACTGAATTTTTTTGTCTAAAATTTTGTCTAGTTTTGTCTTGCATCGTCATGCATCTTGATAGGATAGAAGCCCTTCTTAATGATTTTGCAGCCACCTTTCAGGCCCAACTGCAAACTCAGCAGGAGGATTTAAAAATCCATCATACTCAAAATCATAGTCGGACTTTCCAACTTGAGTCAAGGAGCACCTACACTAAAGGGAGCTCTAATTTACAGGTTCCACCATTGAAACCCATGATTACTCCTCCACATCCCCAAATTGCTAAAGCAAGAGGAGTAAGTGTTGAGAACCCTAATCCTTGTAGTCGTAATAAGTGTTATAAGTGTCAAGGACTTGGGTACTTTGCATTTCAATGCCCCGCAAAATCTCTCACTCCGAATTTATTGATTAAAAGAGAGAGCCCTAAGGAGCCAGCGAAGAGGGTAGCGGAAATTGTGCATGACCGTAGTATTGTGATGAGTGACAAGGAGATAGAAGAAGCTGATGAAAGTCTAGTTTGTGTTAAAAAGATTTCTATTTCCCTTGTGAGTAGTGATGTTGAGTCGCTCACACTTGAGTCAACCAAGTCACCCACGCGCGATTCGACTAAGTCATGTACGCGCAGTTTGTTACTGTCCGTAGAGTCAGTTGTGCATGAGTCCTTGTTGTTGGTAGAGTCGAGTGCACTTGAATCTTTGAAGTTGATCGAACCGAGTACACACGAACCAATCGGGCCGCTTGCCTATGAGTCATTAGTACCCGTAGAGTTGGCCGCACAGAACTTATTTGTACCCATTGGGTCGAATACACGTGAGTCCGTCGAACTAGGTACACAAGTACCATTAGTGTCAATTGAATCGAGTACCCCAAAGTCTTTGGTTTTGGTCGAAACGAGTACGCACGAGTTATTCGAGTCAAGGGTACATGAGCCATTAGTGCCCCTTGATTCGATCACACATGAGTTGATAGTGCCAACAGAGTCGGTAGGGTTGTGTCATCATTCTCAATTGCATGAGATTAATAATCAGAACTTATTGAATAGTGAGAATACGTTGGATGCCGCTAACACAATGAATTTAATAATGACATTTGTGTGTTAATTCATGATAGTCTCGATCATGTGGAAGTTCTCCCGAACTTGAAAAGCGGTAGTGATGAAAGTTCAGAATTCCCTTTAGGAACGGGCATTCATCTGATAGTTGCGATGAAAGATCTTACACCTATTCCAAGTTTTGCAACTATGTTTTTTGATCAATTCCTTGCTACCCTAACAAACGAGCCAAGCCCATTTGATCAATTCCTAACCCGTATCTTATCAGTGCTATATGAGAAGAGGTGGAATGAGGAGGTTCTAGAATGTCCACACTCCACTACCAACACAGCTAAAATTGAGGCGTATCTCACAAAATGGAACGGCAAGCCGAGAGCTGAGCACCCAAGGCGTTTCATACGTGGGTTCTACAACTCATTGGAGATGAGTTTCTCCCACCAACGTAGAATTGATAGGCAAACTGAGGTCGTCAATAGGAGCTTAGGTAATTTGTTACGGTGTCTAGTAGGTGAACACATTAGGAGTTGGGATTCCATCTTACCTATCGCTGAGTTTGCATATAACAATTTGGTTAATAGAACCACAGGCATGAGTCCGTTCCAAATTGTGCATGGGTATAAACCTAGGACACCTGTAGATCTCATTCCAATGTCCATTCATCATAGGTCATCAGAGTCTGCATCGACATTTGCGCATCGCATTCATGAGTTGCATGCTGAGATTAAGAAAAGAATTAATTTAATGAATGAAAAATACAAGTTCTCTGCAGATTCTCATAGACGGTTCAAAGAATTCCAAGAGGATGATTTTGTGATGGTTCGGAACAGACCCGAACGATTCCCTCAAGGAGTTGCGAAGAAGTTACAAGCTCGTGGTGCTGAACCCTATCAGATCTTGAAGCGTGCTGGTTATAATGCTTACATCTTAGATCTTTCGCCGGAATTGGGGATTAGCACGATTTTCAATATGGAGGACCTTGTTCCATTCGATGGCCCTTCAACCATCCCTACCAATCCCTTTGAGCCTTCTACATCCGATGACCCAGTTATTCCCCTTCCCACACCGTTACCCCCACCCACTTGGCAAATCCTTGAGATCATTGAAGATGTGCTAGAAGATCAGATTGTGTCCACCAACCACAGGGGACTTCAGAAGTACATGGTCAAGTGGAAGAGCAAAGCCGACACAGAGAATACTTGGATTACACGGGAGGAATTTTAGCAGCTTGATCTGGATGTTTATGACAACTAGCATTCATCGGGGATGAATCCGTCTAACCCGGGGAGAGTTGATGGGGACATTCGATTCAAGCAACCGCTCATAACATATCGGAGGCGAAAGAAGAACATCAAAGTGATCAGAAAGAAGAAAAGTAACTTTTAATCCCGTTACTTTTATGTTTGGCCTATTTTGAAGTGCCAAACGAAGTCGGATTGATGCGAAATTGGTCATATTTGAAATCTTATCGAAGCAGCTTTCCAACGAGCCAAAAAATGTGCTATTCCGACAAGTATTGAAATGTTATGGTCAGTTTTTGGAAGCTGCACAGAAAGTGGCGAATTTCAAGAATCCTAATTGAATTAGGGTTAGTCTCTTTTATTATTTTATTTTAGAAAATAAGAGTTGTTTCTTTTATTAGAAATAGGATTAGTTTTCTTATTGTTTTAGGACTTTATTGTTTTAGAAGAATTATGATATTTCTTTTATTTGAATTAGGAATTATAGTTATACTAAGATTTCTAATTTTAGAAGAATTAGGATATTTCTTTTATTTGAATTAGGAATTAGAGTTATACTAGGATTTCTAATTTTATGCGTTGGTTAGCCTATTTAAATGCTTGTAAGCACTTTTATTATAACTTTTTGGTTAATGAAAATTGCTTATGCAAAATTGAGAGTTTTAAACTTCTGTGGGTGTGATTCTCTCAAAACGGAGAGCGATTATTCGATTCCTGCTTGCGGTTTGGTGCGAGGCCAACTCTTCTTCCATCGCTATCTTCTTTAGATTTACGGTTTGTGTAAGTAGCGTAACCCTAGTTATTTTGTTTATTTCATAAAATCCAAAATCAATCTATTTGTTCATCATAAATCATTACTAGCCTTTTAATTTTGTTCGGTATCGAGAGAACCCGCTTGCGAGTTCGTTTGACGCCCTAAAACTATCGGAGATCTAGCCGTTCATAAGAACCCTAGTCTTCTAGATCCGCGATAAGGAACGCACACTAAAGTAACGATATTTTGGGCTGGAATTAAATCACCTAATTGAATTTCTAGAATTTTTCGTGGTAATTTGTTATGAGAAATTATTATTTTTTAATCCTAATTTCAGCCCTAACATTGCATTTAGTAAGTTCCCGCATCAACCCGGGAATTAAGACGTGACTTATTACACGTCATTCTATCTTTTGGTTATCTCAAATTGTCTCTCTCTTCTATCTTATTTCTTCTTTCTCTTTTATTTTCACTTAAGCTTCTTTGTCGAATTAGGTGAAACCTAATGACACGGGATTAAAGCCTACGCACTGGGGTTGAGGCCGGATCAAATAGAGAAAGTCAACAGAGAGAAAATGGACCTATAAATGAGTTTTTAAAAGACCGTTTAAAGATCCATGAAGACCAGTGTGTGCATGCGCAACAAGAAAAATCAATTGATCGATAGAATTCGTCCAAAGGGATCATCGTCACAAGTAGAGTTAAACTCGATCGATTGAATTCGCGCACGATCTTTTATTTTTTATTATTTTAGGTTTCTTTTATTATGCGATTTTGACAATGTATAGTTGCCATTTTGGCTTAGGAGTTTTATTTTCGTAGGATTGACCTAATTAGGGTTTCCAAAGTCTACATAAAGCATTATAATTTCTTATGCGAGATAGTTTTTGAAGTTAATGAGAATTTTGCTTGTGCAAACTTTGAAAGAGAGATTCTTTTGTTTTGAAAACTTGCGATGAGTTTTCTTCTTTGAAGAGTGATTCTTCATCTTCGTTGGTGTGAAGCCGACAACCTCTTTGAAGTGATTCTGAAGATCTTCTACCTCTATTCTTCTCATTTTTATTTGATTTGAAGATCGAGACCCTTAAATCCTATCGTACGGGATTTTACGCTATTTTAGGGTTGGCGCGCGACTTTTCGTGCATCACCTAATCTCTTTTCAATACTTATATGGTATCAGAGTGTTAAGAAATGGGGTTTCATCTCTTTCTTCTTCTTGTTTCTTTTGGGCATTGAAATTTTGGGCGATTTAAGATAAAACAACAATAAATGCAATTATATAAATGGATTTTAAATGTTAACACCTAAGGTTTTTTACTTTTAACCTCTCAATATTTTTTTTTATACTATAAATAGGTTTAAGAATAAAGTCCTTTCTTTTCACTTTCAACTACTGAGCGCCGAGCGTCACAAATCTGGACGTGCAATTAATTGCATTTTGTTCGAATCTTTTGCGAATTATTCTTGATTTTATCATTAATTTGATGATATTTAATCTCGTGATAGATTCATTCATATAAGGTATTTATAATTTTAACTTAGCTGTTAGAAAATATAACGAATTAGAAGTGATATTTTGAGGGTAAAAAAGGGGCGATATTTGTGGTGATGCTTATATCCGTAGGGAGGGTAATTCTAAAGTAGATGAACTTGGCAATGAAGGAGTCTACCTTGATAACATCCCGTGGAGTTAGATGTGAAACCACCGTTGAGTTTGCTTAGTTCTTTTTTTTTTGTGCTATATACTTATGGACTCTTGGCTAGTGGGACCTTTCTAGCCCTGTCGTTGTCACTACTGTAAATTCCAGCTACTGTGGCTTTTTCTGTATTTTATTTTTGTTTCTTCTAATTATTTTTATTATAAAAGAATTACTTTAGAATTATAAAATAAGTGATCAATCCCCTTCATTGTTTTGAGAATCAAGGTTGTGACATGGAATAGACACACAACACATGAAAGAATTGGCACCCAACAAGCATGTCCTCAAAAAGTTGCTCCAAAGGATGGAAGATGTTATAATCTGAGTTGAAGGAGAAGACTGTTTTGTGAAGCTTCGGAGTGATAAGAACCTTCTTTCGCACTGGAATATAAATAACCAAAGGAGCATTTCCTATGAATATGGGAGATGGGAAAAATCTCCAAATGGAATAGTCAAATTGAACACTGATGGTTCAATGACTGATGGACTAGCTGGGCTCAGAGGAGTTTTCTGAAACCACGAGGGTATGACCATAAGAAGATTCAGTGGTCCTTCCACTGAAGAGAACATTGTGGGAGTGGAACTTAAAGCTATTCTCTATGGTTTAATGGAGGCTAAAAAAGAGAAGTATAATAAGATCATGGTTGAATCTGATAGATTGATTGCGGTTAAATGCATTAATAATATTTGCGAGTTACCGTGAAGACTCAGGCACCTTATTCTGCAGATTCAGATTTTAATGGAGTTTGAGGATTGCAGTGTTGTGTATACTTGGCGTGAACTTAACAGACCGGCGGATTGTCTTGCTAAAGCAGGGAAGGATATGCTTCAAATTAAATCATGGCCAGATCTGGAAGAATGCTAAGATGTTTTGGAATCTCTCCTAAGAGACGACTTACTTATTGCTTATACTAGAATTTAATTGTCTCTTCTTTTTTTCTTTAATAATAAGGGTGAGGACCGTACAACCTCAAGCTGAATTACCAAAAACAAAAAAAACAAGCATGTCCTCTGTTGCTTTTCATGTAATAACCATGACTTGCATTTGTTTCTTTATAATATTATTTCCCTAGTCTTGCATATATTTTTGCTTTTTTAATCAGATTTTGCAACTCCAGTGCATTTATTTTGTCATGCTATTTTATATGTAAGAGATATGGCTATGCTTGCTCTCTTCCAGTTTGCACAAATATCTATTGCCTGGATGTAGTTTTACGTATTCAATATACATTCCTATTTGGGCTTTACAGCAACTGCAAAACTTATCTCGTATTACTCTAAATTTTGGGATTTTTTACATCATAACAATGTTTCTCATACCTATTTTGTTTTACAATGCCCTCAGTTTCAGAGGTTATTAATTGAACCTGTGGCAGCATGTGATCGCACATGGAAAAATCTTCATGTTCCTTTTTCTGCAATAATAAAAGTGCTAATTTTCAATATTGCAGGTTTTTGGCTCATTTAGTAATGGCATATGCCTTTACCTTTTGGACGTGTTTTGTGCTGTTTAAGGAGTATGAGATAGTAGCATCAATGAGGTTGCATTTCCTTGCATCAGCGCATCGTCGTCCAGATCAATTCACAGTAAGGTTACCTGAGAAAATTTTCTTATATTTGTTTGGATATAACCTTAAATAACTTGGATAAATATACTGATTTTACATTAGTTATATTGCTTGGATGAAAAAACTGGTATTTTGAAGTATCAAGTGATCAGGTGCTTTCAGGAGGACCAAAAATTTAGGTCCTACTACCTTTGAAACCATTGGATAGTTGTAATAACCATGACTTACATTTGTTTCTTTATAATATTATCAAGTGATAAGTGAAAATTGTTGTATAGTTTTAACATTCATGTTTTCTTATTATTTATGTAAGTATATAATTATAAAAATCAGATCAATTACATACCCGACCTTAGATGTTAAAAAAGTGTACAATATCTTCGCTCCTGCTTTCAAGTGAGAATCTCGCTTATGTGATGGTTTGAATAGTAGGAGGACCCGATTTTGGGTCCTTCTGAAAGGGTCTGATAATTGTCTTTTGAAGTATTAAATGATATTCCCTATTTTATTAGATTATATGTATGATTTTTTATACTTAATTTTCATTCAGTAACATCTCATTTCAACTTAATTCTAATGTTTTGACTACTGATGTTACTGGTTTGGACATATGTTTTTGATAATTTTTGTGATGCATCATATGGCTTATTTGTGCCTTTGTGGTTTATTTTGAGCTTAAAGGGCTCATAGCTTCTAAATTGAACATAATTCTCTTTCTTTCCATTTCATTATTGCTTGCCCAAAAATTGAAAGAACATATGCAATGTCACGACCCAAAGTCCACCTATGTATTTTTCCGATCGTGAATACAGTCAGATCAATAGGAACCAACAAATTCCAAGTAACAGTCTAAATATGGCATATGGTAAGGAAGAGTCAAATAATATAGCTATTAGTGCATCTTCTTTAGAAACTAAAGACCAATATTATACAACAGGAAAACCCATTACAAATACTCAACAAATTCTTTCTGTCCATTCTCTTTGATTACACCTCTCTTTATCTATAAAAAAAATAGAAAATTACATGTACTCACAACCATTGACCTTGTAACTTCCCTTTCTTTACAACTTTTCTCTATTTACAGTTGTTCCACTTGATGTTTCTTTCTTTCAGAATTATTAATTTTATAACCAGGTTGAGCTACATTGCTCAGCAAGTATCAATACATTACAAAATTTAGATAAGCTAAAAAGAAAACAGGTCTTAATTCAGTCTATTTCATAGTAACTAACAATTTAAAATTAAAACAAATGGCCTATGTTTTTGTAATTTCTATCAAAACGTTCCATATTCAGGTAAGTAATTCTGTAGATCTATGATTTGTTCCATATCTCATGACTAGTTTTCAGTGGCGAATTGTATGATTCAGAAATACAATTCTTAACTAGTTCTCATAGTCAGATGCATAATTCCAGAATTCAGTGATATATTCAATAATAGACCAGAACTGTGATTCAGTAGTTCAGTCAGAGGTTCTGGATATCAATTTGTACTTCTCGTTGCCATATATATGTATAAATTCGCTAAGCAAGCGAGAAATCTCTCTCTCTCTCTCTCTATATATATATATATATATATATATATATTACAGTGATCCAGTAATTTATTCAATGTTTCAAAAATTTCAGATAATAGAGTCCTCTCTCAATGCCTCTACCAACAATCTTCTTCGTACTATGCTCCTAAAACACACAGTAAGAGGGATAAAATGTAACACACCAGTTTAATTTTTTAGATACTACTAAACCTAAAGAAGATTTGTGGAAAAGTGAGACACATGTAAAACATGGGATAAAGAAAGAAAAGGATAGACTGGAATGGTTCCTACTCCCAGAACTGGAGTGAAGGACCCATCAACAAGTTGAATCTAAGCTGAGGAAAGATGGAGAGTATAAAGAATAGCCCTGAGACTCATTCATTATATGATCTGTGGCCCCAGAGTCAATGACCCACTGGAGAGCTGAAGGAGAAGTAGTCGTAGAAAAGTAGCTGAAACAGGAGTACCTGGTAGCTTAGTGGATGAAGATGAGGGACTTAAATGGCCAATGGACGGTGTCTGAGCTGCTCGTAGCTCCATTCAGATCAATTCAGCCATCTAGGAGCGAGGGGAGCTCATAAAATCACCAGAAACAGTCTCGGAAGATGAATCTGTGGCGACATTGTGAGCTAATGAAGATGTTATGATCTGTGGCCCCAGAGTCAATGACCCACTGGAGAGCTGAAGGAGAAGTAGTCGTAGAAAAGTAGCTGAAACAGGAGTACCTGGTAGCTTAGTAGATGAAGATGAAGGACTTAAATGGTCAATGAACGGTGTCTGAGCTGCTCGTAGCTCCATTCAGATCAATTCAACCATCTAGGAGCGAGGGGAGCTCATAAATTCACCAGAAACAGTCTCGGAAGATGAATCTGTGGCGACATTGTGAGCTAATGAAGATGTTCTAGGCTGATACCCCTCTCTATATTCATGCAGACGAAAACAATGGTCTCGATCATATCCTGTGATACCACAATGTGTACAAGTGATGGTGGTTTGACCACCACGTCCACCACATTCACCAAGACCACCTTTATCACTCTCCCTGCCTCTACCTCCAGGAGGATGGATATAAGAAGGAAAGGCGAGATGCTTAGTAGGGGCAGGGAGAGACGAAGTCATGTTAGAAGGCATCACAGATCGATGCTGCTCCGTAACGAACAAGATACCATAGACAGTATTCAAGGTAGGAAGATGCCCCGTTGTAAGAATCTGGGTACGAGTCTGCTCATAGTCTTGATTTAGGCCTCCACGGTACTGATAAATCTGATCCCTGTCAAGACACTTGGCCAATTTTTCTCCAACTTTCTCACCAAACTCAGATAGTGGCTCATAGTGACCAAGTTCTTCCCACAGACTCTGGAGGGTGCTGTAGTACTCCCTCATGACGAATCTCCTTGCTTATACTCATCTGTCATTTGCTTTAATTGATAAATGAAGGAATCATGTCCAACAAGAGTGAAAGTATCAGCAAAATTACTCCATAGTTTCGAGGCATTATCATAGAGAACATAAAGGTTTAATAGATGAAGGATCCATAGAGTTAAAATGCAAACTAAGGATAATATCATTGTCTGCATCACACTTCTGAGCATCTACAACATTCATTTTGGATCTTGGAGTGAATCCGCTGAGCAATCCCAATTTCGAATCGCCTTGGACATACAAAGTGATGGTTCATTTCCATACCTAATAATTGCTAAAACTTAACTTAATGGATGTTATACTCGTTGGTAAGTTATCATTGCTCATAGGTTTGTACCCTTCAATCATCTTGACACAAAAGAGACAAAGAACACTTCCAGCAAACACCAGATGTGTACTCAAAGATCAATGACTGCAGTACAATTTAATTGCAGCAACAAGGAGAATTTCTACTAGCAACATCATATACACACTGTGTACCAAAACAGATTCATAGCAACTACGTTACACACCATATATCTGTCATGACATACACATATGGCATAAACTGATCCAGAAGGGCTTATTGTATCCTCCACATGCTTCAATAATTCATAAGAGAGACAACCTAATCATCCAGAAAATACCAAAAGCCAAAGAAATAACCACCAGAGATTATCACATGGGACAACATGAGGAAGCAGACGGTATGAGAAGCCAGAAACATAAAAAAAGCGACTGAAGTCGTTGCTTCTCCCTTAATACTTGATGAAATCAAACAAAACTAGATTCAAATGATTGAGAAGGGATTTTTGGAGATTGTACATACCTCTCATGCCATCAGATCATCTTCGATTCTCCCGCATTTGCAGATCTGGTCGTGAAAAAGGGAACTCAGAGGCCTTCGAAAAACACCTGTAGAGGTGTCAAATGCTCTCACTTCAGAAAGAAAGACAACTAGCAGGGGAAAATAATTCGAACCAGATCAATTTCGTGGCAAATGAAGGTCAACGACTTTGATCTGTTGATGTCATGCTGACGTCAGCAGAGATGATGATGTGGCGGATCCCTGAATTTGCTCTGATACCAAGTAGAATTATGGGGTTAAGGTAGAGAGGTATTGGCTAATGGTATTATAGGGTTAGGAAAGTGGTATTAGGTTTAGGTACGTGGTATTAGGTTTAGGGTTAGAGACAAAGAGAGAGAGATCCTTACTAACATTTATATTGTGAGAGTTCGGATTTTCCCGTCCTTGTATTTTTTTTTTTTGCAAATGGGAAAACCCGGACCGTCGGATACTGATGTGCCGATGCTAACTGTGACGACCCGAGATTTCCATCCACAATAACAAGAAATCCCTTGTCGTCGGATCGTGCATCACAATCCATGTACAGTACAGTATTGCACAACTCAAGCAGATATATCATATGCATGGGTCAAAATATCGTTTGATACTGATACGTATCGGGCAATACGTATCGATTTGGACGTCACCGATACGGTACATTCAGAGTACTGTATCGGTGCCTCCCATACATAAATCGAAAATATTGGATGATACATTGGAATGTATTGTCCGATACCGATACGTATCGTCCGATGGATGATATGTATCGGTTTTGGGGCTGGATGATACGTACCGTTTTTCTGATATTTTAACCCATGATCATATGGCGAACAAGATTATGTGAAACAAGATTTCCATTCTAATATCGAAGATAAACAAGACAACAAAAATAAACCACTGGTGAGGGCCAACCGTCACCTAAACAGTGGTGTACAAAAATATGTGTATACCAGGTTAATCACTATACTGTACTAGATTCACTAAAGAAATTACACTTAAGGCGGAAGACCTTCTTCATCCACGGGTACAAAATCCAGAGCCGCCCTCTAAACCATGTTCCTGATTGGGATCTGTACCTATGACGTATAGTTGGGATGAGCTAATAGTCTAAGCTTAGTAGGAGAAGGTCAATACCAAATACATTTTATCCAAGCAAATATATAAATTCAGTGACGGAAGCATATATACGATGACTAAAATTTGCAGCATTTTCATATCGGTTCAGAGTTTACAGATTTCACATTCAAGATTACAATTCAGAGTTTCAGACTGAAATTCAAGTCCTAATTCATGTTTGGTTTCAAAGTTCAAATTAATTGGACTCAAAGATCAAATTGATATTCATGTTCAAGTTTCACAGTTCGGACGTATTGTTCATGATCCAAAGTTCAACCTTCATAGTTCATATTTTCATTGTTCAGAGTTCAAGATTTAAGGTTCATAACACATAGCTCGTTATTCAGAATTCATCGTTTTCAAGATTCAGAGTTTCATGATTTAGAGTTCAAAGATCAGCGTTCGGAGTTCATTGTTGAAAAACACGGTGTTGCCGCCATGTTGGTCCAAATACTCATGTTCATAGTTCATGGTTCGTCATTCGGAGTTCATCTTTCAGAGTTCATAATTTCTTATTCAAATACACGGATTTACCGCTGTGTTGGTCCAAATACACGGATTCACCGCCGTGTCAGTATCACACGTGCATATTTCAAAGTGCCGGTACAGATATGGATCCACCGCCGTGTCGGTTCAAATACACGGGTTCACCGCCATGTCGGTTCAAATACACGGATTCATCGCCGTGTTGGTTCAAATACACGGATGATCCTCTATACCGGGCCAAATTTCGGAGTTCATATTCGAAGGTCAAAGGTTCAGATTCAGAATTCTTATTTACAGTCCATATACGTAAGTGTTCATATTTAAATCTTACTTTCAAGTTCATGATTCAGATTTGAAAGATTCAAAGTTCGTGGTCAAGCTCATATCCTAAGTTCAGTGATTTCCACGATCAGAGGTTCTAAGTTCAGAATTCAATATAGTTTGGTGATTGAAAAACATAAAATATTTACTATGCAAAAGATGCGTAAAAAATTCAATGGTCCAACCATTCAAAGGTTCATACTTCATGGCTTAGCAATTTTACTAGACTTAAAGCATTCATTGATTCAAATTTCACCTCAATAGTTAAGTCAAATCAAATCAAATTTCAAAAGCTCAATGTCAGCAAAATAAGTTTCAAATCAGATTTCATTTATTCTATCTGTCACGAGGATGTATGAATCAGAGGCTAGATGCACTTAAGCATTGAGTTCCCCTACCTCAAAGTCGAAAATTCGCAAATAACATGGCACGAATCAGAGCAAATTCCTTCTCCAAGACTCCTCGTATTCACCCTAAATCACAAATCGCACATACCCTATATGTTAACAAATCATACTAGTCGTACACATGGCCCCGAATCACGCGAAAAGACTCAAAAACCAAGGTTCACAGAGCAGAGTTCCTCGCTGCAGCGAGCTACAGGGTTGCCGCGATGAGGTGTTCAGAAATCATGTGGCACCAAAGGACTCGCCGCAGTGAATTTTCACAGTGCTACAATAGCCTGTAAAAACAAGCCGCACTTGCCGCGGCGAGTGCTTTAGGTCACTTCTCGTCGCGTCGAGGTTCCATGTCGCTGCGGCAAGCCTGATCAGCTCGCCTGTTTTTGGTTCCTTTCTTCCTCATTCGAAATTCCAAATCATCAAGCCTAACAGCTGTCCTAAACAGAATTTAATCTAAATACTATGATGTGGAGCACAAATAAGGCTTCCTATCGAAGATTAGCACGCATGCAAGGTCCGATAAGATCGTGGTCAAGGGATTTCGACCACAAGGTCTCTCACGTTTTCCGATCTTTGGGGATGCGGCCTAAATACGAGCAAATCGACCCTAATTCTAGGGGATTCGAGATTAATAGGGTAGCGTAAACACTCACCTCTGCGGATTCTTTACATGCGGAGGTTTTGGTGTTCGGGGTTGCGGTGTCTCGCGGTTTTGTGTTCTTCCACACGATTCCTCGATTGTAGGATTTCGGCAAATTGCGTAGCATGGTGGGGTCGTCACCGTGGCGATTCTTCGTAGTTTTGCGGAGGTTTTCCCCAAGGGAGATCGCGTGAATTCGAATGGCTCGGGCTCTCCAAGATGGAAGACGAGAGGTGTTAAGACCTGAAAAGTATCACTTTTCACCCCTTAACTTAGCCTTTGATTAGACCCTTAGCCATCTAATAAATGCCTGTTAAGTGTTTTCTGTAGGTAATAAACAGCAGGGCAATAAGGCCATAAATCCTGCTAAGGAGCCTGTGTTGGCACCAGAAGTCCCTCAGAAGAATGAACCATGAATCCAGACCATAGAAGAGCCTCGCGCAGCTGACAAAGCTCCAGAGGATTCAGAAAAATACACTTCGCGCAGTCCTCGCGAAGTCCCAAGATTTCACAAGCAAGTTCTCGCGCAGTAGAGTGACGAAAGAGCTTCAGAAGCCGTGAGTCACGCAGCTCTTGCGAAGTTTAGAAGTAAAAGGTCGCGCAGTTCAAGAAGACCCCTCTCACCCTCGCGCGGTTCGCAGATCAGCTGAGGAGAGAGAGCTTCAGAATCCTGCCTCGCACAGCTGCCGCGAGATGCAAATATCAAGAGAACCTATCACGCAGTTCAGGAAAGCCTCAAAGCCTCGCGAGGATCCTCGCGAAGATCCATTAAGAAATGAACTTCTCGCGCAGTTCTCGTGCTGTTCAGAAAGGAAGCAGTCTCGCGAAAGCCAGAATTAGCCTCGCGAAGTGAAATGGAATGCTTGCGCAGTTCCCGCGCTATTCACAATTATCAATCCAACTGCGCGAAGCCCAACCCAGCGAGAGCTCAACTGTCTACCTCGCGACTGCTCAAAGCATCAAGAAGCTGCAACCACGCGACGTCTGAAGCTTCAATGTTGAATTCAACCACGCGAAGACCAGAGCTACCACGCGACAAGTCTGGGAATCGACTGCAACCTGGCGAAGCTCTGAACTCTAACTTCCATCATTCTGCAGAGGACTTTCTGGGAACTTTCAGTGATTAGGGCACACACTCCCACACTCAAATCTCCGTGCACGCACCCCGAGGCATCCAAGGATCACTATTCGGCCACATGGCATCGTTAAAATTAGGGTTTCCTAACCCTAATGCGCCGCCACCCCACTGCTATATAAACTCAATCTTAGTTTAGGTTTAATATCTTGGATTTTAACATAGACTTGATCTGAGATTGTTTTTTCTTTTCCTGTAACTGTAAGTAGTTTCTTTTTCTTCTTTTTCTTCTCTCCATGGCCTAGCATTTGCTGGCCATGCCTATTTACGCTTATTGAAATTAGATTAATGGAGTTTTTGTGATAGGATTTTTACTCTTATGAGATTTGTGTATTTGTGAGTATTACATGCAAAATTGCTTGCCTTGAGATCCGCCATTAGCTTTGGTGTGTTTCAAAGCAATGGAGGGTGATCTAAGGATCACTTTCATTCAAGTGACACTGTGTATGCAGGCTATCGTGGTCCTTCTGACCTTAGCCCCACCACAGGATCCACTAGATCTGAAATTCTCATGGGAGCTTGAGCTTGTAGCCTTGCGACCATGGTGGTGGCAGCAATTAACTTGTTTTGTCTTGGGCTCCGTGAGGAGGATAACCTCTGGGATAGTCTGTGACCATTCAAGTGGACAGGTTATAGCCTTAGGGTGAATCCAATCCGCCGATCCAAGATGGATCCTTCTTCCACAGAGCTTTGATTAAGCACATGGTAGGAGATTGTGCAGAGGCAGACTCCCCATATAGTTGTATAGACCTGCCATCAGATGTTAGATCTGATATGGTTATGGAGATTGTAGGCTTGTGACTGGACCATTGCAGCCCCACTTCAGCAATGGACAGCTAGATCTAAGGTGGTACTCAACCTCTTCTTTGGTTACATGTGTATGCAGGCTATCATGGTCCTATCTGACCTTAGCCCACACATAGAGCTTTAGAGGTTGAGGTTCCCTATGGATTCCTGAGCTTTTGTAGCCTGGATGAAGTAGTGCCTACAATGATTAATTTGTTTTGACCCATCTCTGGGCTGTGGTTCCCCTATGGGATAGTCTGTGACTATTTAAGTGGACAGGTTATAACCTTAAGGGATCGGATCATGGCACAGGGACGAGTTGGATTCTTTCTCTTCTTTGGTGATAATGTAGCCATTGGACTGGATTTCTATACCATCAGATCTGAATCTGAGTTACAAAACTCCTCTGATCTAGACTCAATAACATATTTCTCACCCTTTTATATTTATTTTCCACACTTCATCCATCTTCTCAATCCTTTCTGTAGTTAATTCATTAGGCTAGCTTAGAATACTTAGAATAAGTGACCTTAAACTCCCCTCCTTTTAGGACTACCAGATCTGTAGTCAGATCTGGAGGGACTACTAGAGATGGCTCCCTTGGAGCAACTTTCCCTGTGGGACAAACTCTTACTTATCAAAACTTGCTACAAATGGACCCTGTATCTTGCAGGTCTAGGATTTCTCAGTTGTGCTGATTCCATCCCTGTTTTACTCTTTGATTTTAAATTGTTTTAACCACCAACAAATAAAGCAAGCACACTGAGATCCGCAACAAGAGGGGAGGAGAAGGCTCTCTCTTTCTCTCTCTCTCACACACACACACAACTCTAATTCTTAAATCCGAAACCCACGCAGCTTATGAGTGGGAGGTTGGCTTTATAACTGGGGATGCCTGATTCGGTGTATAATCGACATACACATAATCCGGTATGCGGGTCTATCATAGGGCCTCAACTAATGGGTCTAATTCTCCGGGCCAGATTAACCAACGGGTCTTGATTCTTGGGCCTGATTAACTAATGGATTTAAATCCCCATCAGGGTCTGCATCAGTACTTGTATGACTTTATACGTGCTACCAATTATAAAGGTCCACATGCATCCACGTACCATGATCGGTTTCGATCCAAGGTATCGGTCGTACATGGTTACCTCGAATGGCTTGCAGTTACAATTTGGGGATCGGTTTGGGGTTCTTCCGCTAGAAGTCAAGGGAAATGAGAGAAGGGTTCTTCTTTTCTCAAGTCAATCTCAGCCAAAACGCATGTAATAATATGCGTGGGAATTATTTCCTATAACTAGTGTGTATAATTAGGTGCACGACTGTTGCTATTCTAAGTGTGCATGATTTATTTGTGTTTTGAAAACAGACTTACAAATGATGAATTGTACTGAATTTGGAAAACTAAAAAGAAGAAGAAAATATCAGCACAGAGAGAACTTAATTAGCCTGCAAGATTAGGGTCAATTGTAGCAAGTTTTAAATGTAAGTGAGTAAAAGATCATCCACAGGGAATTGATTTAAAATGTAAGATAAACCTTCAGATCTGAGCTACCAGATCTGACCTCTGATCCTATTTACAAAGCACATAAGATGGGAGGTTGAATTTGTCACATTAACTAAATGATAAAAGTAAAAATTAAACTAAATGATCCAGATCCGAGTTGGGGAGATTTGATGTAAATTAATAAGAATGGAGAAATAATATCTAACTTTGATTTAGTACTTGATTGCAGAATGGGAATAAATGTAAAACAAATGAGATATTATCCAATCTTCATCTGGCTACCAGCACAGATGCAAGAGAAAGTAATCTAACTCAAGGATTAGATTAAGCTTATGGCTATGGTCTGTCCACTTTAATGGACACAGACCATCCAATAGTCTTTAATCTGGACCCTCGATTCAGAACGAGAATATCACTACAAATGCTGTGAAAAAGTTAGGTTACAAACGCTAATTTTCACAGGAGTAATGAATTAAGGGAAATTGCTTGAAAAACAGTAAATCTAAAGGAGTCTAGTGCAATCAGAAGATCACAGGGAACCCTTAACACGAATCCAATTGAGAACATACGGTTCACAACAACCTTTTCAAATTCACCATTACAATTACAGAGCTCTGCTTAACAGCTCTCAGATTTGTAGTCTTGAACACAATTCTCTCTTGAATTACAGAATTATCTCATAGCTCTCAATTACAAATAAAAGCTAGGCTATTACAGGAGTTTCAGACAAGGTATCTGAAATGAAAATGGGGGAATAGAAATGAAACTCAAAATCTGGATACCCAAATTGCAAATGGTTTATCTATTTATAGTTTTCCCCAAGTCTAGCTCAGATGTATATCAACCAATCAAAATTGGTTGGATCTGTATCCACCAATAGGAGTCGAGCGCAAGGATCCAGATCTGTTTTGGCCAATCAGAACTGCTTGATCTGGTTCAGCCAATCAGGTGACAGAAGCATCAATTCTGTTATGTAATTCAAAAATCAGTTAGAGCTTCTAGAAGTTCCCGCCAAGTAATCTCATTTTCGGGTGTTCACATGGGGTGGAATATGCCTTTGGTTCGTGCTCAGAATCTTCTGGAATGTCCCTGGGTTTTTAAATGCATTGGGGCGCGTGCAGAGATTACTGAATTACCCTTGCAGATGCTGGGAATCTTCAGAATACCATTTCGCACAGTTTGGAGAACTTTTCGCAAAGTTCTGTGGCTTCTGAAGCTCTTTTCGTGTCCGGTCTTTGTTCAGAAGGGTTCTCTTCTTTTCGAAAAGTTCAGAAATCCTTTCGAAGAGTTCAGATTCTCTTCGAAAACTAAACCTAGAGCTTTTAATACTTTTCGCAGATTTCAGGTTCTTTTCGAAAAGTTCAGGTTCTTTTCGAAAAGCAATTTGTACTACCTTCTGCTGTTCGAATAGCTTCCAATCCTCCTTCCAGGTTGAGATTAGGCTTTTATCCTCTTTGGTTTATGCATCTTGCCAGCCAGTGAGTTTGTCCCTTCTCTTTCTTCCATTAGTTTCACCGGAGTTCTCATCTTTTTGGCACTTTTAGGCTGCTTTCAGGGTTAAGCCTGCCTTTATTGTTAGCTGTGAAATAAGCATTTAAAACACTTATTTAGTTCTCTCAAAGGTCCATCAAGACCCAGGTTAAGGGGTGGAAAATGGTATTTTCCAGTTCTCAACAACGACCGGCACAACCAACTCAGTGTACAGGCTTGGCTAAACATGGTAATAAAGACAGAAAGACCAACTAAGGTCAGATGTCATTGGTGTGTTTAGATACCTAGACCTCTTGGTTGCACACCAAGGCATTGACCAGTGGGATGACTACAATGTCCATCTTTAATTATAGCATTCTAAAAATTTGGGTGCATGCCTTGTTAGGCTCGCACACTTAGTCGATGTGTTAGTGTTAGGCTATCTATGCTGTATGTTCATACGAATAAACCAACATTGGTTTGGGTCATTGAGATTGAACTTGGCCCGATCTTGGGGTTCGAGTTGTGTGCAACATACACACATCACATAAGGGTTCGAGTTTTCGAGGATCAGTTCGCGTCAGGAACTGTTTCCAGATCTGCGTTTGGATGTACTTATCCAATAGAGATAAATGGGTCAAAGACCACGTCACAGACGTGAGAAGTTTGGCCAAGGTCAAACCGGTCCAAGCAATCCGCATCATCGTCGAAAGTCAACGATTCAACGTTAGCAAAAGTTCGAAATTTTACATCCTTCCCTCCTTGAAGAATTTTCGTCCTCGAAAATTGGCGTGCCTTTTTCGAAGACGTATGGACACTAGGTTATTTCCGAATGAGACCTGTCACGTTCTCCTCAAGAGTTAGTGACTCAACGCCCTCGAAAGATCAGGGTCATTACATTCTCCCCTCCTTTAAGGAATTTTCGTCCTCGAAAATTCATCATGGGACTTATGGCGGTCTTACTATCCTAATGATCAACATCCACCTGCTACATAGGGACGATGTGAATGCTCAAGTGGTTCGTAGTGCGGATTCTGCCAAAGGTTAGGGACCCTGACTATAAATGAACCTAAGTTCAACACAACAAGGTTTTTTTTTTTTTAACTCATTATTATGACAAGAATGTGTTTAACTCATCATTGCGACAAAATCGAAGGTAAAGCCTACTCTTAAAGAAGATACATTACTATCCTAGACGAGATTGAACCCGTCAACCATCGAAAGGTATTTGGTTGTCACAAAAATCCTCGTTGTCACAAAAATCCTAAAGCGTCGAGCAACCGATACATAAGGATGCCCCATCCATCTGAAACATGCGATTAGCTAACGATGGCCCATCAGATGGGTTGAAGACCTACCTGACCTGCCTCGTGTCTCTAAAAGATTAAAATCGTTCAGTAAGGTACACGTGTAAGGTACCTAAGTCTTGTGCATACGACTTAGTTTAGCGTAGGTGTATTAGTGTCGAATCGTTCTTGCAAAAATATAATAACACACCTTCTAAAAGTATTCACCATCTAAGATTAAAGGAAAGCATGAAAGTAATTAGCAAGATTATACCTTGGGTCCCATGAGGAATTTCCAATGGCATCTGCCGTTTCTTTCCCTCAGTACAGTCCCATATCCGATGTCCTACCCGACCACACTTGAAGCATGCCCTCGTTGCCCACCTGCACTTTTCGGTCTTATGATGTAGTCTACATCTTGAGCACGACTGAACCCGACCACACTTGAAGCATGCCTCCGTTGCCCACCTGCACTTTTCGGTCTTATGATGTAGTCTACATCTTGAGCACGACTGAATCAATACGGGTGGAGTTGCTTGACGTTCGTTGCATCATTGACGCTCCAGTCGTAGCAGAGTATGACAGGCGGAAGGGCCTAGTAGGTGTAGAGACAGGTGGTCCGGAATGGGTGGTCTGAGCATGTTGTGGGGCTGGTGGTAGTAAGAACATAGGTCTTTTGCTGGCCTGCTCCGAGTCATAAGGTTGGGTCCTACTCTTCCTGCATCTATTTTGCTCGTCTTGTCTCTTCAACATACTATCAATATCTCTCTCAGCAATGAGAGCCAATCTCACCACTTGCTCGTATGTCGTTGCTTCAAATATAGATATCTTCTCTTTGGTGACTGGCTTCAGGCCGTACTCAAATTTTTGTGTCTTCATCAGTTCGGTGGTTACTAGTGCTGGTGCGAATCGTGATAGGCGAGTGAACTCAGCCTCATATTCTCGCACGCTCATTTGCCCTTATACTAGATTTGCAAACTGGATTTCTAATTGACGTCTCTCCGGTGCCGAGAAATTTGGCCCATGTCCAAGATGTCCCAAGTGCTCGGGTTCTTTCAACGAACTTCCACCACGAATCCGCTTCACCCTCTAGTTGGAACGAGGCCTAACTCACCTCTTCTTCCATGCAACGGACTCTCTGAAGCATCTTTTCAATCTGGTTTAACCACTGTTTTGCCTCCATCGGATCAATCTGCCCATAAAAGCTCGAAGTCCTCAACTTACGGAAATCTAGGAAACCAGATGACGCGGGACGGGAACTCTAAAATGCGTGAATATGATTTTAATGCAATTTGCCGAAATTAAATAAAATTAATTCAAGAGTAATCTCAAAACTATCACGATACCTTCGGGTTCGTAGAATTTCGGTAGGTAAATCACGCGAGATCCGAATAGAGTGTCCAATCCGATGCGCGAGTCCCGTTAGATTTGAGGCGGGATCGGGCCTAGAGATGGACTCTAGCTTTTCCAGGCTTGGGCGTTCGTCTTCGATCCGATGTAGATTTACTGCTCGAACCAAGGTTGTAGAATTAGATTATGGGTTTGTAATAGGTTTTGGTTTTGTAACAGGTTTATGGTTTGGAAAAGGGTGTTGGCTATGTTTGATTTAGGGTTTCAAAAGGTTTAAGGTTTTGGGATCGAAAGGAAACAATTAGACTAAGGTTTAGGGAAGCAAACACAGACCGAGATATAGCAAATATATAGATCAAAGCAAATTAATGGCAAAGATAAATAAGAAGATATATGGGAATCACTCCCTTGGTCTCACACCAAACCCATCACGTGGAAGAAGACTCTCTCTTTATAAAGCAAAAGCTCTCATTCAATAATCAATCAACTAACTAAAAAATGTTTACAAGCTTCTATATATAGGCTCTCATTCAATAATCAATCAACTAACTAAAAAATGTTTACAAGCTTCTATATATAGGCCACCAATAATTAATTCCGAAAATAAAAGAATCCTAATACTAATAAAATATAAAAGACAGTTTTGCATAAAAATAAAATCTAAATGCGAAGTTGTTGGCTATGATGCGTTCTATGGCGATGTGACGCCTTGGATTTGCGTCTTCATGACAATTTATCCACTTGCTTATTTCTCTTGGCTGTCCTTTTCTCCTCTGAGGCTATGGTATCCGGGCTTTCTGTATGCTTTTTCCAACGCCGGTAAAACTGATGTGGTCCAAATCCGATGTCCATGTATGTGGCGTCCCCATCACCAGATGGCTGTCTTCGCTTAGCTAGCAACGCCATGTTGTTCACCATGGTTTCCAATAATTGCCGGTCACTTCCCACGTTATTCTCCACTCTTGAGGCGTTGTTGTTGTTGCCCGAAGGGATAACGCTCGAACCAATAGCGATTCCTTCACTACCGGGGCGCTCTTCGAGTGCGGACAGTTCTGGGCCTACCTCTTGGAGGCATACCGACCTGTCACGATCGGACAAAGGTTTAATCGATGGTGATAAGGAAAATCTAACTCAAGGTCCTACGACATCTAAAGCCATCTAAGGCCATAATTCTGGTCATAAAGATCTAAGGTCCTAACATAACATAGATTGGATCTCTTATGTTCCAATAGAATCTGCTGCCATAGCTCTGAACCTAAGCCATAACTCAAGAGAACGGAGTCCCCATGAGACCTACAGCCTAGGCTTACCACCTGTGACATCCCGGATTTTCCCGCCCTTGTATTTTTTTTTTTTTTTTTGCAAATGGGAAAACCGTTGGATACTGACGTGCCGATACTAACTGTGGCGACCCGAGATTTCCATCCACAATAACAAGAAATCCCGTGTTGTTGGATCGTGCATCACAATCCATGTTCCGTACAGTATTGCATAACTCAAGCAGATATATCATATGACGAACAAGATTATATGAAACAAGATTTCCATTTTAATATCGAAGATAAACAAGACAACAAAAATAAACCATCGATGACGGCCGACCGTCACCAAAATAATGGTGTACAAAAATATTTGTATACCAGGTTAATCACTATACTGTACTAGATTCACTAAAGAAATTACACTTCAGGCGGAAGACCTTCTTCCTCCACGGGTACAAAATCAAGAGCCGCCTCTAAACCACGGTCCTGATCGGGATCTATACCAGTGACGTATAGTCGGGATGAGCTAACAGTATAAGCTCAATAGGAGAAGGTCAATACCAAATACATTTTTTCCAAGCCAATACATAAATTCAGTGGCGGAAGCATATATACGATGACTAAAATTTGCAGCATTTTCATATCAGTTCAGAGTTTACAGATTTCACATTCAAGATTACAATTCAAAGTTTCAGACTGAAATTCAAGTTCTAATTCATGTTTGGTTTCAAAGTTCAAATTAATTGGACTCAAAGATCAAATTGATGTTCATGTTCAAGTTTTAGTGTTCGGACGTATTGTTCATGATCCAGAGTTCAACATTCATAGTTCATATTTTCATTGTTTAGAGTTTAAGATTTAAGGTTCATAACACATAGCTCGTTATTCAGAATTCATCGTTTTCAAGATTCAGAGTTCAAAGATCAGCGTTCGGCGTTCATTGTTGAAAGACACGGTTTTGCCGCTGTGTCGGTCCAAATACTCATGTTCATAGTTCATGGTTCGTCATTCGGAGTTCATCTTTCAGAGTTCATAATTTCTTATTCAAATACACGGATTTACCGCCATGTCGGTCCAAATACACGGATTCACCGCCGTGTCGGTATCACACATGCATATTTCAAAGTGCCGGTACAGGTATGGATCCACCGCCGTGTCGCTTCAAATACACAGATGACCCTCTGTACCGGTTCAAATTTCGGAGTTCATATTCGAAGGTCAAAGGTTCAGATTTAGAATTCTTATTTACAGTCCATATAAGAAAGTGTTCATATTTAAATCTTACTTTCAAGTTCATGATTCAGATTCGAAAGGATTCAAAGTTTATGGTCAAGCTCATATCCTAAGTTCAGTCATTTCCACGATCAGAGGTTCTAAGTTTAGAATTCAATACAGTTTGGTGATTCAAAAACGTATAATATTTACTATGCAAAAGATGCATAAAAAATTCAATGGTTCAAACATTCAAAGGTTCATACTTCATGGCTTAGCAATTTCATTAGACTTAAGCATTCATTGGTTCAAATATCACCTCAATAGTCAAGTCAAATCAAATCAAATTTCAAATGCTCAATGTCGGCAAAACAAGTTTCAAATCAGATTTCATTTATTCTATCTATCATGAGGATCTATGAATCAGAGCCAAATTGCACTTAAGCATTGAGTTCCCCTACCTCAAAGTCAGAAATTCGCGAATGACATGGCACGAATCGGAGAGAGTTCCTTCTCCAAGACTCCTCGTATTCACCCTAAATAACAAGTCGCACATACCCTATATGTTAACAAATCATACTGGTCGTACACACGGCCTCGAATTGCGTGAAAAGACTCAAAAACCAAGGTTCACAAAGCAGAGTACCTCATTGCGGCGAGGTACAGCCGTGGCAAGGTGTTCAGAAATCATGTGGCACTAAAGGCCTCGCCGTGGAGAGTTTTCACAGTGGTACAATGGCCTGTAAAAACAAGCCGCACTCGCCACGGCGAGTGCTTCTGGTCACTTCTTGCCGGGACGAGGATCCATGTCTCCGCGGCGAGCCTGATCAGTTCGCCTGTTTTTGGTTCTTTTCTTCCTCATTCGAAATTTCAAATCATCAAGCCTAGCAGCTGTCCTAAACAGAATTTAATCTAATTACTGTGATGTGGAGCACAAATAAGACTTCCTATTGAAGATTCGCGCGCATGCAAGGTCCAGTAAGATCGTGGTCAAGGGATTTCGGTCACAAGGCCTCTCATGTTTTCCGATCTTTGGGGATTTCTGTGCATGTGGCCTAAATACGAGCAAATTGACCCTAATTCTAGGGGATTCGAGATTAATAGGGCAGCGTAACACTCACCTCTGCGGATTCTTCGCATGCGGAGGTTCCGGTGTTCGGGGTTGCGGTGTCTCGCGGTTTTATGTGTTCTTCCACACGATTCCTCGATTGTAGGATTTCGGCAAATTGCGCAGCGCGGTGGGGTCGTCACCGTGGCGATTCTTCGTAATTTCGAGGAGGTTTTCCCTGAGGGAGATTGCGTGAATTCGAATGGCTCGGGATCTCCAAGATGGAAGACGAGAGGGGGGGAGAAGGCTCTCTCTCTCACAACTCTAATTCTCAAATCCGAATCCCACGCAGCTTATGTGTGGGGGGTTGGCTTTATAACTAGGGGTGCCTGATCCGGTGTATAATCGGCGCACACACACACAATCCGGTGTGCGGGTCTATCATAGGGCCTCAACTAATGGGTCTAATTCTCCGGGCCAGATTAACCAACGGGTCTTGATTCTTGGGCCTGATTAACTAATGGATTTAAATCCCCATCAGGGTTTGCATCAGTACCTGTACGACTTTATACGTGCTACCAATTATAAAGGTCCACATGCATCCACGTACCATGGTCGGTTTCGATCCAAGGTATCGGTCGTACGTGGTTACCTCGAATGGCTTGCGGTTACAATTTGGGGATCGGTTTGGGGTTCTCCCACTAGAAGTCAAGGGAAATGAGAGAAAGGCTCTTCTTTTCTCAAGTCAATCTCAGCCAAAATGCATGTAATAATATGCGTGGGAATTGTTTCCTATAACTAGTGTGTATAATTAGGTGCGCGACCGGCACAACCAACTCAGTGTATAAGCTTGGCTAAACATGGAAATAATGATAGAAAGACCAACTAAGGTCAGATGCCATTGGGGTGTTTAGATACCTAGACCTCTTTGTTACACACCAAGGCATTGACCAGTGGGATGACTACAATGTCCATCTTTAATTATAACATTCTAAAAATTAAGGCGCATGCCTTGTTAGGCTCGCACACTTAGTCGATGTGTTAGTGTTAGGCTATCTATGCTGTATGTCTATACGAATAAACCAACATTGGTTTGGGTCATTGAGATTGAACTTGGGCCGATCTCTTGGTTCGAGTTGTGTGCAACATACACACATCACATAAGAGTTCGAGTTTTCGAGGATCAATTTGCGTTAGGAGCTGTTCCCAGATCTGCGTTTGGATGTACTTATCTAATAGAGATAAATGGGTCAAAGACCACGTCACAGACGTGAAAAGTTTGGCCAAGGTCCAACCGATCCAAGCAATCCACATCATCGTCGAAAGTGAGCGATTCAACGTTAGCGAAAATTCGGATGTTACATCTATCAAGTTGATAATATTACATTCACACACCCAAAGATACTACACAAATACAATAGATCGTAATTCCTTCAAGAACCATACTAATATACTAACAGGAAGAACTCTATTCAATTAGATGGCATCATGTGACACAACCTTGATGTTGCAGTTTTGGTTTCTACTTATTGTGTTGGAGAGGAGTTCTCTGGTATTGATAGGAGGGTAGCTCCAGACTCAACAATAGACCCATTAACAAAAGAAATTGTCACAGTGAGTAGCCTAACTATGAGGGATCATGTTGCATAGGTGGGTTTCTAGATTGTGGCAGCTGGAAGGACACCCAAGGAGGTTTCTTGACTGGTTGGATCAGGGTAACATTCTTGCTAGGCTATGAGAAAATTTTCTCCTCTTCCTTTAGAGTCCAAGTCCGTGGATTCGCTTGCGAAGGACTGGGTTTTAAGAAATACTTTTGTTTATGTTATCAATTCCTTTAACAAGATTTGTATTATTTTCACAGAGCTTTTCACTCAATATTTGTATTTTGCTGCCCCTTAATAAAATTTCATTGTAATTGATGAAACAAACATATATGTTAGTGCTACTTTTATATTAATTACTAACATGTTAATCAGTAATAAAAATTGCGAATAATGGGCTGTCACTGGCTTCATGAGGCATGTTTTAGCCATTGAATCCTGTCTAAAGCCGAATGTCACAGATTTTTGCGAGCCCTGATGCCAGCAGATGACAACCATCCTGATCACTATGAGGCCAGTGAGGAGAATCAAATCTCTAACGTTATGAGGCCAGTGAGGAGAATCAAATCTCTAACGTTAAAGATTAGTACTTCAAAGCTTAGGAAATAAGAACAGTTGAGGTTTGTACATGTCTGATGTCAACTGTATGGTTCCGAGTGTAAATCATAACATTTTTATAGGTTCTGGAATATTCTCTCAAACTTAGAATTCCTAGTTCCTAATTCACTCAGTCTCTCAGTGTGAATTTATTCTCTGCAGGTCCTTGTGAGAAATGTCCCGCCGGATCCCGATGAATCATTTAGTGAGCTTATTGAGCATTTCTTTTTGGTCAACCATCCTGATCACTATCTCACTCATCAGGTTATATGCTAGAACTTTTTACAAGATAGATAGTATTAGACCCTTATGACGTCCATATAGAGTCAAATAGTCTGCTTTTGTCTGAGTTTCTATTCCATTTCTAGAAATTTACTGTGGATGCGAATGGGTGAACTTGTATCTTGATTTCACATCTCTCATTAGTAGAGTTTCGTGGAAATGGTTTTTGCATTTACCTTTTCTATAGGTGCCATGTGCTCTTTTATATTTTGACATGTCCTTTACATCCCTTAATTTATTTTGAATTACCTAACTTTCTGTCACATCCAACTTACAGAGAGAAATTAAGTTTTACATAATTCCTCTCTATATCTTGTTTCGTCGCTGTCAAAATTTATGAACATACCTTTAAAGTTATGCCCACTTATATGTAGATAATTTCTCGGGTAATAATTCCAAGAGCTTCAGTGATTAATATTTAGTGGAATAAAGTTGCTAACTTGTTATATTAATTTTCCTCATAAGTTGCTAATTTTTTATATTAAATTTCCTCATGCATTTGTATCGCTTATCTAAAGCCAATTTATGTTATCCACTATTACTGATCTTTGCCTGGATAGGAGGCATTGAAATACTTTGCTACTCTAATTTTGATCCTTTCCGTCCCTTCTGGGTAACTTTAGTTGAGGAGATACATCTTATGTTTCCCAAATATTCAAAGTAGGATGACTATTATCAGCGGTATAGTGGTGACATGCAGATTTCCTACAGATCTTGTTAATTAGTTTCTTTGAGCCGCAAAGGTGTTTTTCCACTTGTTTACCGTGTATTTTTGACACTGTCAATGCAGTACCTTATACAAAAATAATCAATTTTTTAGCTTTGTAATGATGACATATTTTCCTTTGATTCATTGCATTATTTTGATGTGGTTTTATAATGCCTCTATGCTATAAGTATGTGGACACCAATTTTATTGTGCATTTGATTCCTATTTTTGGAATAAAATATTTATTCATATATTTATTATTATTATTTGTATCGAGCCACAGCTTTGTGTCAAAAAATCAACAAAGGCCATGTGCATGGACTACCCATTGTTGGATTAGTTGGCATTAGGCTGTATGTAAGGATTAGAGTGTTAGACCACATGGACTGAAATGCTATTACTCAAACTAGTATGTTCCCCTGGTTGGTGCTAGTGTTACTGAGTTTTCGTATAGGTCCTACAGGTTGGAAAATTCAACAAAGAAGCTATGACCAAACTCTAAAGTCAACTGGGATAGATTTTAGTTCAGAGTGGTCCATGATTCCTTAAAGTATGCCAACAGACGAATAACTTGCACATGTTCCATATAAAGATAATATTCAACATCCATATGTAATCATTATCATGCATAGCCTTAGATATAATAAATATGGTTGTATGACATGAATCTGATTAAATCGGGTTGAAAAGCACATTAATTGATGTATACAAATTTCTGCATACACGGATTTGTTTGTGCTCAGATATTTGTGTGTATAAATCTGAAAACAGAGTCATTTTAATTACTTTTATGAACTGCACATTTTGAAAATTGCTTGTAATTGATTTAAGAATTAACGCAATAACATAGTGAATATACTTGAAAATCTTAATTAATCGAGGCATACATTTTGATATTCGAAAACTAACATTTGCTTAACCACGATTGATATTGATGAGGAGACTATTATCTTCTTCTTTCTTTTTTAAGCTCAATCTCTTTATCATTCTTTGAATGCCTCAATCTCTTTATCATTCTTTGAATGGCTTAATCTCTCTAAAGGTGTGAGGGATTGTAACTTTCAATGAGTATAATTAACCTTAATGAGATTTAGAAGCCCCAACAAAAGTTAGTTAAGTGTATACCTAATATGCTTTATGAATAGTAGTTAAAAACCTCATGACTCATGGGACTCTAACTAGTGCTATCCCAAACTAGCCATCATACGTACTCACCCACATATAAGCATGAAACAGGCTATACACACACGACACTAACAATATAGATGCTGTATATTTTTTAGAGTTTTAAATAACCTTCTTTCTTGATTTATATCAAGATACACTTATTTTCTAGTACGATAATTTCTAAAAGTTTTTTTTTATTAAAGAGGTATTTATCTAAACTGGTTTCAAAGACGCGTCAATTATCTTTTAAGATCTTCTCTCCGAAAAGATGTTTTAACAACTACTTTGTGAAAAAGTTTAAACGGATATTTATTCTTTCCGAAAAAATGCCTTAACGTTTATCTCTTTATTCGAAAGGTTACTTATGCAACCTTTTAGTATATTTAAGGATATCTATTTCTACCTTTTTTACAGACACAAGACATAACAAGGTAACAATTTTTTTTTTTAATCTCTCTATTATTTGGGGCATATTGCGTAGTGTTCAGAGTTCTCCTTTGTGAGTGCAAATACAAAGGCAAATTACAGAGGGCTGAACTTGGTTATATCCTGGGAGCGTGTTTGCTATTCTCCTTTTTTGTTGTCGCGATTCTAACCGGAAGGAGGAAAATGACGTTTAGAGAGAGCGTTCATTATAACGTTTGACGGGGAACGTCAAGAAAAAAATAAAAATAAAAAATAAAATATGTTGTTCACGATGAACAATGACGGACGTCCGTGAACAGTGGACATTCGTGATGAACAGTGACGGACGTCCGTGAAACACTGACGGACGTCCGTTATTTTTCCCCCTATCCGTCCGTAGGTCACGGACGTCCGTGGGGCACTACGGACGTCCGTGGACGTCGTGACGGGACTTCTAATTTGGAGTTTTTTGTTGCGAAAACTTTCCTTTTTAGTGTTTTATTAGTATTATGACTATTTATTTCGAGTTTAATTATTGGTGGCCTATATATTGAGGCTTGTAAAGACTTTTTAATTAGTTATTGAATATTTTGAATGCTTTATGCTTGAATATTCTTTGCCTGAGATGGGTTTGGTGTGAGGCCAAGGGAGTGATTCTTAAAAGCCATTGTAATTTTCTCTATTATCTATCACTGTCTTCTTTGAATCTTTTGCCTTATTGATCCCTGCTGGTTTCTCCTATATCTTAACCTATTGATTTCTTGATCCCTAAAACCATAAATCCCATTCCGAATCCTACATCAAACAGAGCCAAAAACCCTTTTCTAAGCCATAAATCAACCCATAAGCCCATTACAAAACCACACACCTATTTCCAAAGCCCTAATTAGAGCCTGCGAATTTACGTCGGATCGAAGACGAACGCCCAAGACTGGAAAAAGTTAGAGTTCTATCTCTAGGCAGTTCTCACCTCAAATGTAGTAGTACTTGCGCATCGGACTGGACCCTAACTGGATCTTGCGTGATCTACTAATCTGAATTCTCAGAACCCTAAGGCATCTTAAGATAATTTTGCGATTAAACTTGAATTATTTTATTTAATTTCGGTCAAACCGCATAAAATCATATTCACGCATTTTAGGGTCGTTGTCCCGCGTCAACGTTCCTCTTAGTTTTGCCCTTGATTCGATCTCTTTTAGTTTTTTCTTTCACCCTTCTAGTATTTTCAACAATTCTAAACGTTAATTTGCAAAATGGAAGCATCTATGGAGAGAGGGTTCATTATAACGTTCCTTTAAGTTTTGCCCTTGATTCTATCTCTTTCAATTTTTTCTTTCACCCTTGTATTTTCAACAATTCTAAACGTTAATTTGTAAAATGGAAGCATCTATGGCTCTGATCAAAGTGATGAATCAAGATTTCGTGCGATTGGAAAGATTTGATGGAACAAACTTTACCCGTTGGTAGCAGAAGATTTTGTTCTTCCTCACCACGTTGAACGTTGCATATATTTTGGACAAGGATCTTACTGACTTGGTGCCTGTAAAATCACACGACACTCTGGAGGTCATTGCTGCTCGAAAGGATCATAAAGATGATGATTACATTTGTGAGCATATATTGAACGCTCTTATAGATTCTATCTGCGACGTCCACATTAGTGTGCCCACTGTAAAAGAAATCTGGTATCACTTGATTAAAAAAATCGAGTAGAGGAATTTGGAACTCGTACATTCTTTATTAGCAATTTATTTGATTTTAAGATGGAAAATGATAAGCCTTTTCTTGCGCAAGTATACGACTTGCAACTTATCATTAATCATTTTAGTTATGTTGAGATTAAACTTCCTGAGGAATATCAAGTTGGACCTATAATTTTTAAATTACAGCCTTCTTGGAATGATTATAAAAAGAAGATGAATCACTGATAAGAGAATGAATCTTTGTTTATGACTCAACCTTTACGTCAACTACGAATTGAGGAAGAATCAAGAGTTCGATATTTTAAAGATGATAAAAGAGTTAATCCTAGGCAAATTTTGTTAAGAACGTAAAATCAAATGATTCCAAACCAAATAAGAATTTGAAGCGAAAGAAGAATAAATGCCAGTTCAAGAGGAGACCCAATGCCGATCAAAATGACTAGGAGAAATGCAAGAAGAAAAATGGAGTTTGTTATGTTTGTGGTAAATCTAGTCATTTTGCTAGAGATTGTCGCTTTCGCAAGGAGTAAGAAGCATCATCATCTCAAGTGAATCTCACCGAGGAGAAGATCGTAGCCATGGTTAATGAAGCCAACTTTGTGATGAAAGATGAAGGATGGTGGTTGGATACCGGTAATTCACATCTCCAACGATTGCAGTATGTTCAAACCATACACACCTATGAATGACGATGCCATGCAACTTCGTACTCATGTCATAGTGAAGGTCCTTGGAATAGGCCCAGTGGATCTCAAGTTCACTTTGGGCAAAGAAGTCACTTTTACTAAGATTCATTATGTACCCGACATGCGCAAGGGTTACTCTTGTAATGAGATGATCAAACTTAACATTGTGAATGCAATTTCTAGTTCTTCTGCTTATAGCGTTAATTCTTAAAGTTTGTGGCAAGGTATATTAGGACATCTAAATTCTAGTTTTATTAGGAGTAGGTAATTTTAGATTTAATTCCTAGATGTGATACTTATGTCTTGGATAAATGTGAAATTTGTGCACAGGCCAAGGTTGTTCGGAAACCTTTTCCAAATGTGGAAAGGAATTCTTAAAAATTAGGCCTCATCCATTCTAATATAAGAGACTTGAAAAATACTAAAACTCGTGGGGGTAAGAAATATTTCGTTACCTTCATTGATGATTTTTCTAAGTTTGCATACATTTCTTTATTAAGATCAAAAAATGAAGTACTGAACAAATTTAAGATTTATAAAGCAGAGGTTGAAAATCAATTAAATACTTCGATTAAGATCTTAAGGAACGATCGGGGTGGAGAATACTTATCACATGACTTTGATGAGTTTTGTGAATCTCATGGAATTATCCATCAAATTTCCGCCCCTTATACACCTCAACAAAACGGAGTTGCGGAAAAGAAGAATTGTACTCTTGTGGATATTATAAACTCTATATTGTTAAATTATGATTTACCGAAGAATATGTGGGGTGAGGCTTTACTCACATCTTGTTGTATATGGAATAGAGTACCTTTCAAAAATCAGTATGTAACACTATATGAACTTTGGTTCAACCATAAACCTCACTTAGGTTACTTTAAAGTGTGGGGTTCTCTTGCTTATGTGAGAATTCCTGACATAAGAAACCTAAGTTAGGGGCTAAGACTGTGAAATACATCTTTATTGGTTATGCACAACATATATAGGTTTTGGGTTTTAGAAAATAATGCCATTATTGAATCTAGAGATACTGAATTCTTAAGAATATACTTTATTCCGATCACTACAAATCTAATCAAGATTTGAGTATCTCTAATTCTTCTAACAATGATATTGTTACTTCTAACAATGATATTGTTGTGAGTGATAATACTACTTCTGAATTCATAGAACCTAGGAGTAAGAGAGCTAGATATCACACTACTTTTGGACCTGACTTTTATGTATTTCTCGTTGAAGGAAATACAAATAAAATAAAAAGGAAATATTCTATCTTTAATGTTGAGGGTGATCCTAGTCCTACAACCCTTAAAGGTGCATTATCATCAATTGATTCATCTTCTGGAAAAAAACCATTGATGATGAGATGAACTCAATTTTATCTATTAACACTTGAGTGTTAGTTGATTTATCCCCTGGTTCAAAAACAATTGGGCGTAAGTGGTTATTTAGAAAGAAATTAAGAGTTGATGGGTTTGTAGATAAGTTCAAAGCCAAATTAGTGGCTAAGGGCTTTCGACAGAAAGAAGGAATTGATTATTTTGATCTAGAATATCTACTATTAGACTTTTGTTGGCCTTATCATTAGTTCATCATCTTATCATCCCTCAAATGGATTTTAAGACAACATTTTTAAATGGTGATCTCACATAAGAGATATGTATGAAACAACCTAAAGGGTTCGTAATAAAAGGTCAAGAACACAAGGTGTGCAAATTGGCAGGTCATTATATGGTTTGAAACAAGCTTCCAAATTATGGCATGATAAATTTGATAAAGTGATGTTATCAAATGGTTATAAGGTCAATAAAGCAGATAAATGCGTATTGCAATATAGTTTCTACCCCTTATGATCCTAATGTAAAGTTGAGAAAGAATACTGGAAGGTGTGCTTCCCAACTAGAATACGCAAGGGTAATTGGTAGTCTAATGTATGCAATGCACTGTACTCGTCTAGACATTGCATATGCTATGGGCAAACTCAGTAGATATACTAATAACCCAAGTCAAGAACATTGGGATGCTATACATCGAGTACTCAAATATCTTAGATAGACTATTAATTATGACTTACATTATCTTGACGATCCTGTTCTAGAAGAATATAGTGATATCAATTGGAATACAGATATTGAAGAATCAAAGTCTACGAATAGTTGGATTTTCACTATGGCAAGTGGAGCAATCTCTTGGGGATCTAAAAAGCAAACTTGCATAATTCATGTCACTATGGAAGCTGAGTTTATTGTACTTACTACAGCATGTAAAGAAGCAGAATGACTTGGAAACCTATTGGTAGACGTATCTATAGGGGATAAACCCTATCATTGTAATTACAATATACTGTGATAATGAAGCAACTCTTAAAGGAACAAACCATAAGATGTATAATGTTGAGAATAGACATTTAAGTCTAAGACATAATTATGTCAAAAATATACTCAAGGGTGGAGTCGTTACTTTAGATTCTATAAGGTCAAAAGAGAATTTGGCCGATCCTCTTACGAATGGCCTTGTAAGAGAATATTTATATAAAACATCGAATATAATGGTTGAGGCCTATAATACAAAAGTCACCTTCAATGGGAATGCAACATAAGTTTTGTGAACCATCACTTATTCAATGGGAAAAATAAATTGAATGAATGATTATGTTAGCACTAAAATGAACTATATGTTCAGAATAACTCATTACCATTTGTCTACCAAACTAGTGTTATTCCCGTGAAGATGAGATTTATTCTCTTAATAAATCTATAGCCTTATTTAAGTTGGAGTTGTATGCATGAGTCACTCTTGATAGATTCATCTATTTGAGTGTGGTAGAAAGACCGCTTCCTATGGAGCAATAGACTCTCTTAGAGCACTCAAGGGACAGGGGTGAAGCACATGGCCATAAATGTGTTGGCTTTTAAGAACGCTAAGTTTTACAAACTATAATGTGTGAAGTATATCTTGTTTGTTGGATAAGGTCCTCAGTTCCAAACTATAACTCACTAAGCAGCTTGATAAACTTTGATATACTTCCATTAAGTGAAAGTTCAAATCTTTTAGACACTTTCAGTTATGCATTACAATTTTTCATATGCCAAAAATATTTTATATTTAAAACTATTAAAAATAGTGGGGATTGTTGTATATTTTAAAGAGTTTTAAATAACTTTCTCTCTTGATTTATATCAAGATACATTTTGTAGTATGGTAATTTCTAAGAAGTTTTTTATTAAAGACGTTTTATCTAAACCGCTTTAAAGGACACGTCGGTTATCTTCTAAGATCTTTTCTCCGAAAAGATGTTTTAACAGCTAATTTTTTGAAAAGATTTAAACGGCTATTTATTCTTTACAAAAAGAAGCCTTAACGTTTATCTGTATATCCAAAAGGTTACTATTTAAAGAGATCTATTTCTACCCTTTTACAGACACAGACAAAACACACAAGATAAAACGATAATAATTTTCTTTTTATCTCTATTATTTGTGGCATATTATGTAGTGTTCAAAGTTCTCTTTTGTGAGTGCAAACACAAATGCGAATTACAGAGGGTTGGGCTTGGTTGTTTCCCGGGAGCGTGTTTGCTATTCTCCTCTTTTACTGTCTTTGTTCTAACTTGAAGGAGGCAAATAACGTTTAGAGAAAGCGTCCTGATGGGGACATCCAAGCCATGCCACCTTTTATCGTGTATCGAAGGTGTAAGAAGAAAACCAAGACACTTCTTACGGTGAGAAAGGCACAAGGAAAGATGGAGAGAAAGGAATAGTCGAAAGAGGACATTCTATCCAAATTCGATCGATCAAAATTTTACCTCGATCGATCGAATGAGGCCAGTGAGTAGACTTGAAAATTTACTTCTCCTTGATTGATTGATCGAGATCAGGCCTCGATCGATCGAGATCTCGCAAAATTCATGAGCAAAGTGTAGTTAATTTGCGAGTTTTAGATTTTAGTTTCCTTTTACAATTAGGAGTCTTTCTAATTTCATTCTAAGCTTCGTTAGGGATTTGTTTTCCTATATAAGGCCTTATAAGAGATAATTTTAGTTAGTTAATGGGTATTGAAAGATTGCTTATGCAAATTGGGAGCTTTTATCAAGTTTTCTTCGAGGGTGTGATTCTCTCAAAACTTGGAAGAGCGATTCTTCTTTCCGCGCGCGGTTTGGTGTGAGGCCAACTTTTATATCCTTCTTATATACTTTTATCTTCGTCGAATGTGTAAGTGCGTGGTTAATTTTCTAATTAATTTTATTCCTTAAATTTGGAACTAATTGCGTGTTTTGCTTGTTCAATCTTTTGTAACCTAACCTAAGATTGTTCAACCATCCTAACACGTAATTTCTTTTACATGAGCCCTCTGATTTTCAAATACTTAAGAGTCCTTTAATTGTTAATTCCGCACGGATTTGAAAGAACCTACTTATGACTTTGCTCGAAGACCCTAAACTATTGGAGATCTAGTTGTTCGCTAAGAGTCTTCTAGATCTTATAGGGAACGTATTACAGAAGTAACACTATTTTAGGCCTAATCCAAATTATTTAATTGAAATTCCCTTTATTTTCTGCGTTAATTTGTTAGTAAATTTATATTTCAATTGTTTACATTAATTCACAAATAATCTCAGCCACATCATTACGTTTGTGTTAGTTCCTGCATCAAATTTGGTATCAGAGCTTTGTCAGTTTAGGTTTGTTAGTGTCCAAATTAGGTTTTAGGTTTCGTATTCAATTTGCATATTTTCATTTGCTAGTGTCCATAATTTGTTAAGGGATTTTGCTAAGATAGAGGCTCTTGTTAATGAACTTGCAACTAAGTTAATCATGAGTTAGACCGACCTACAAGCCAAGATGCTTGATTACCATATCCAATTACAAAATCAGTTGTGTGATCAACAAACCCACCATGAGGCTTTAATGACCCGTGTCAAGGACATGAATAGGGTTATCGCTTATGATCATTTTCGAGTCCATGTCAATGACTACAGAAGAGAGGGTTATAACTGACGCGATGTCCAATCCAATGAAGAAAAAAAAACCATGAAGTTCGTCAGGATTGAATGTGACAGCCCAGATTTTCGAACCCGGAAACCCGGACCGTCGGATCGTCGATAAGACCGATCCCCGAACGAAACACTTGGTATATCCACACACTAAGCGAATACAAAGCAAATTCCTCTAACGTTTGCAGATAGAGTCATCATATAAGTAAAAGAAATCTCCATTTCTACTTTCAAATATACTAAAAATAACGGTTCTAATCCCATGTAAGGACACATGGACAAAAGAACCGAAAAGAACCACCGGTGATGGCCATCCATCATGGAAACATGGTTCACAAAATAATATTTAATTTAATTACATTACTCCGAATTCTAACCAACACATGGCTGGACGTACCGAGCCTGATCTACAAAACTCTCAAAATGTAAGACCACAAACCCCCCTAAGGGAAATACTCGTCAGGCGGAGGCTCTGACTCCTCAGGAACGTACTCAGGATCCTCTTGCCCAAGATTCTTAGTACCAGCTTCTACACCTGTACCTGTGACGTATAGTCGAAGGGTGAACTAACAGCTAAGCTCAATAGGGAAAATAATCATAGCACGCTTATCATCCCATCACACATATATCTCATGACATACAACGAAATAACTGATTGCAATAACTGAGGGACATAATTCGAAAGGCATTTGAATCAAAATAAAACTGTTTCAGATACAGAGTTCAAGGTCAAACACATGATTTCCAAAGCTTTTCACATAACACAAGGACAAACTTAAACAAATCACTTAAATACACTCTCGAGCATATATAGCATCGAGAGCCACAATATATACCGATAGGAATACCCACCATTGTCGTTCAATGAACTATTTTTCATGATGCCAAGCCCTTGAGCAACTTTAACAAGGCCACTTGTGCTTCACATTGACCATTTGCGGTCCACAATGTACGGATATCCCGCCGTACCGGATACACAATTGTACGAATATCCCGCCGTACCGGTCACAGATATCCCGCCGTGTCGGTTGGGTATTCAATACATAAACCTTCAATCAAAGTGCCAAATATAACTTATAGTTTATCACCGTGAGTTGTGGTAATTTATAATTAGGTTTAAAATTTGGAATTTGAAGTTCACACACACACAAGTACACATCTTACTAAGTTCACGTTCACACACACACATTCTTATATTTGAATCCGTGTACAAAGCTCATGCGTATAAATGACAAGGTTCATGATTTTCACACACATACACACACACTTATCATATCACAATTTCTATGTTTGTTGTAAACAATGCACATGTTATAGGATTTTCCCTACCTCAACTCGGAGTCACACGAAGATTTTCTTATAAAGGCGACATTCCCATCGCGTCCCCTTGAACACATCCTATAACACACCAATCCATGTCTTACACGTCAGAAGTGGCGAAGAAAAGGAAGTCTCATAGTGCTTTTTCTTCAAAACAAACAAATGCCAGAGTCCTTTTAAGTGAAATGCTCTTTATTTTATGTGTTAATTTGTTAGTAAATTTATATTTCAATTGTTTACATTAATTCACAAATAATAGTATCCACATCACATTAGGTTTGTGTTAGTTCCTGCATCACTTTCATTATAGCGTGTCTCTATGTTTTGCCCTTGATTTGATCTCTTTTACTTTTTGCATTCACACTTCCTATATTTTCAACAATAGACATGCTAACAATACCCGTCAAGTTGGGGTATAGATATTGATCATGCCCAACTTTGGAGGTGATGTCATACAATAAATTTTTTCCTCAACCTTGGTGAGTACATCAGCAAACTGATCTTCAGAACTCACTTGAGGTATACAAAATTCTTTAGGTTCTACATTTTTCCTTATAAATTGACAATCTACTTCAATGTGCTTGGTCCGTTTGTACAAGTATAAAACCGACTATACAAACGCCTAATTCTTGTGAACACAACTCATAACCGACTATACACATCCACATATAAGAATAAAACCGACTATACACACCCCACTAACACTGTATGCATACACACATATGAGCTAAAACTGACTATACACATGCACTAACACTGTATACACACCAGTAGTTAATGGTTCAATTATCATAGAGATATATGAGTTATGGAACCATGGATCAAAATATCGTTCGATACCGATATGTATCAGTCTTGGACTTGGACGATACGGTGAAATGGGTTTTTCTCGGGGCCCCTAAAAAACAGTCAAATTATTGTTTGGATCGTCTATATTGTCTGTACAGTTCATATCGTCCAAATTATCGGTCAATTTATCATTCGTTCTAAAATTTTAGGGTTTTTCTTTGGCCCCTTCGAAACAGTCAAATTATCGTCCGTATCGTCCAATTTATCGTTCGTCCCAGAATTTTAAGGTATTTTTTGGGATTTAAAAAAAAAAAAAAAAAGTACCAGGATGATACATTCAATGTATTGGACAATACGTATCGAAATTCAGATTTTTTGATCCATGTATGGAACAAGCCAGGAAGAATATATTTAAATTATTGCAGATAGTTTCCATTAGATGAAAAACTGCAATTACAGTACATGTAATTATGTTTTCTAGGATTTGTACATCCTTTATATATTTCAAATGCTTCCAATTATATGATTTTTTTGGCAATAACTTTCAGAATTGGTAATTGTGCTAGGGGTAATGATGTAATGATACCTCATTTTTTATTTCTATATTGATTTGTAGGTTGTCTACAATGCAAACAAACTTGCTAAGCTGGTCAAGAAAAAAAAAACAATGCAGAACTGGCTTGATTACAATCAAATTAGATATACTAGAAATCCATCACAAAGGCCATTACGAAAGGTACCACATTGCTAATCACCCTATAATATCCCCATATGCCTTTTTGAAGTGAGATATGGTTATCTTCTCTATCTTTCCATGTAACTATAATAAATATGAAAATTCTCTTCTTTTTTTCGTTTCCTTTTGTCATTTAACCATATTTCATCAGCTATCTTTTTCATTGGACAGACTGGTTTCCTTGGACTTTGTGGAGATAGAGTAGATTCCATTGATTATTACACATCTGAGATTGATAAGCTCTCAAAAGAAGTAAGCATCACATTTTGGATTCCATGCATAGCTTGATTATCAATTCATTAACGATTGTCAATTCGTAAGTTTCTTTATAATGCATCCTTTTCTTACAACTATTTTAATGTTCCATGATTTTATTGGTAAGTTGATCGTTTTTTTTTTAATCAGTAATAATGTGTAATATATTGAAATCAGCAAGATGCTGGAAAGTATAGTACATCGACATAACCATCAACAACGGAAAAAAGGTCGAAAGACCGAAAATCCCTCCACATATACAATTTAAACCCGGATCCCACATGTCTTTCCTCACCCTGCACCCGTTCGCCTCTTGAAACCCAAAGCCACACCTGATCTCGTTCTCACCATAAATTCCAAAAGATGGAGTACAAGGCCGTCTTCCAGTACTTATTCTGCTGCCCCTCCAAGCTAACCGACTCCCACATGAGAAATTGAGTGTATACCGATGTCGGCAAAACCCAAACCATATCGAAGGACTGGATGACCACGTTCCAAACTTGGTGTGCCACCTCACAGTGAAGCAACAGGTGTGCCGCAGACTCCTCACTATTCCTGCACATGGCGCACGATTAGGAAGGTCCTTTCCTCGCCTGATAAGTTGGTCCACCGTTAGGATATTTTCCTTGAACGACGTCCATGCAAAAATTTTAATTTTTGATGGTATGTTAGCCTTCCACAACGTAGCGCCGAGCCAGTTGATCAACGATCGTCGATTAAGCATATTGTAATATGATTTGACTTTGAAACAACCATCTCTGCTTGGGGCCCAAATGCGCCGATCCAATCCTTGAGGGAGCTTCTGCATCTGATATAGTCTATGCAGTAGATGAGAGAACGAAGTCATCTCAGATTCACTTAGCCTACGCTTGGTGGTGACATTCCATGTCCTTCCAACCAGATTTTCCGACACATACTCCACCACCATTCCATTCGGATTTGTAGCAATGGTGAAGATATCTGGGTAGTATGTTTTAAGCGAGTAATCGTCGACCCACGGATCCTCCCAGAACCTAATTCTGGTGCCACAATCCCATTTGAAGTGTACACCTCTGGCAAAAAGAGGCCAGGTATGACAAATGCTTTTCCACCATGCAGATGTGCCTCTTCGCGGTTCAGTTTGTACACCCCAATTCCCCTCGAGTAGCCATACTTCTCAATCAGCACCTCATGCCAAATGTTGTCCCTTTCTTCCCTTGCTCTCGCTCTCCAGAACCATTTACCAAGGAGAGCAATGTTGGTCCATTTCAGGCTACAGATACCCAAACCCCCACATCTGACTGGTAGCTGGCACGTATCCCAATTAATTAGGTGATACCGCTTGTCTGGTCCATATCCATCCCACAAGAAATTTCGTTGTATCTGCTCCAGCCGATTGATGACTGCTATCGGACACTTGAACGTAGACATGTAGAACGTAGGCAACGCCACGAGAACCGATTTAATAAGGACCAGTCGTCCACCGCTGCTGAGTAACTTGCCTTTCCACGATGCAAGCCGCTGAGTAACTTGCCTTTCCACGAAACTACAGGATCCCAGTCCCTCTCTGTTGGAAGTCTCAAACCGAGTGGCAGCCCGAGGTATTTGCTTGGTAACTTCTCAGTTCCGCAGTTCACGACTTGAGCTATCTCATTCAGAAGCTGGTCCTTAGTCCTAATTCCCGTGATACTAGATTTGGCAAGATTTATCCGCTGTCCCTAAACTGCCTTATAAATCGTTAGAATGTCAAATAACGCCTTGAACTCCGCGACATTGGCTTTGCCAAAAATTAAAGTGTCATCAGCGTATTGGAGATGGGATATGCACGGATCATTGGTCCCCAGCCGAATTCCGGTAACCAGATTTAATTCTCGCCCCCGCCTGAACAGCCCCGCCAGAGCTTCACCAACAATGTTGAATAAGAAAGGGGAGAGGGGGTCTCCTTGCCGAATCCCTCTCGAGCTCTTGAAGTACCCAGCTGGAGTACCATTAATCAAAATAGAGAACCAAGCCGACGAATAGCACCCCTTTAACCATTTTCTCCAAATTTCGCCGAAACCCTTTCTCCCAAGCATGTAGTCGATACATTTCCAACTAACACGATCATACGCTTTTTCCATATCAACCTTCCAAAGTGCCGCTGGCCGCCAGTGACTATGTGCCGAATGTATAGTCTCTTAGGCCACCACCACTAGATCCACTAACTGTCTTCCTCTAATGAAAGCTCCCTGGTTATTGGAGACGACCTTCCCCAAAACAGGTTGGATTATGTTTGCGAGTACTTTAGCAATTATCTTGTATAAATAGTTAATAAGACAAATCCGGCAGAAATCGGCGATGTCGTCGGCTCCTCTTTTGGGGATAAGTTTGATGAATGTGGAGTTGAGGGATCACCCTATGAAGCCAGAAATGTGGAACTCATGTAGCACTTCCATAATATCCGCTTTTATTGACATCCAGATTTTTTGGAAGAACTCCATCGTAAATCCGTCGGGGCCCGGCGCCTTGTTCTTTCCACTAAATTGATCACTCGCTTAACCTCTTCTACCGTAAATTGGTAAGGTGATCTTGAGGTTTGAAATGAATTTTACTGGCTTTTTGTATATGCGATGTTGGTTGAAGGTTCATTCCAGCTTTCTTCTCCATTTATTGGCCCCTTGGAAAAGTGAAACAACTGTTCTCCAATGCAATTTCTACATTATCCTGGTAGTTAACTTTTGGAATTGATGGTCCAACTTGATTATACTTGACACGTTTGGGCAGGAGACCCATCTATTCTTTAAGCAGTTTTATGTCCTGTAGTGGTGCATATTTGAGAAGCCCCTGGATTACAACGTGCTTGCTTTGCCTCCACTATTCCTTTGTTTCACACACAATTGCCTTGAGACTTGATAATCAAGATTCACTAATGTCCTTGACTTATGCCAGGGCATAGTAACAGTTTTCAATCGACTACCTTGGGCTCTCTATCAGGGCTTGGAGATACTTGAGTAACAAAATTTGTCACTTAATCCTGAGTAAGCCAAAAAATCAGGGCTTTACCTCGTACTGCCTAGATGGTATTTTATGAAAAAGACGTTGGGTCAACTTTTGCACTTCTCTATTTCCAGTCCTCAAGCCAGAAGCGATTATTTCTATAATTCTCTAGTAGTGGCAGCATGGAGTTGGGACCAAGATTTTTTGCCCCCGTACATTTTCTATCTCTGTTTAAAAAAAATATATTTATACAAAAGGCTTGGATGAACCAGGTCTAGGTAAGGCATCAGGATATGCTTCATCCTACAGTGAGGTAAAACCATGCGTTCAGTGAGACACCTCCCTCTACTGGAAAAAAGATGGGATGATTAGGATTTTCAGCATTACTTTCCTTTTCAAGAGAAAATTAGGCTTGCATCCAGTCCCTATTGACGACCATGTGATGTTCCTCCATAGGTCCTCTGTGTGACTTCTAATCGCGTCCTTGCCATAATTGATCGATATCCCTAAAAGTGAACTTTGCAAGGCAAAGGAAAGAACTGATGATTAATTTTTTTATTTACTTAGTCATAAATAGTAGAACAATATGACGTAAGAATTGAAACAAAATTTACAGAAATGGTGGTCTCCATGACAACGAATGATCAAGATGTGTGCTTAGATGCTTGTACTAGGATTGCAAGGTCATTCTGGCGGAGTTTGGCCTGATTTTCTCTCTTTTGCAGCCTTCTATTGCTCAGATATGCTTGCTGGAATTTGAGAGCAATACCAGAAGTTTGGGAGACATATATTGGCCTAAAAAAAGTCTGAAATTTTTTTGTTGGCAAATGGAAGGTTCTTGGGTTGAAATTGGGCAGGGATTTCTGGTTTGTTCCTGTAGAAAAAGGTCCAAATGTCTCTTGGAAAGCAAGCTAGGGAAACCCACACTTGCTTCTAATTTCCAACCCATGGGAAGTTTGAGGTCTCCCTCTATTCATAGAGGGGTTTGCCATGTGGGCACCAATCATTCTATCTATATTTTTTCATATATGGCTTGGCTCAAGTGTTGCCCAAAAACATCTTCTCATGGTGTTTTTAAGTGCAATTTGACCATAAATCCCCCTTTTAAGTGCAACTACAGTTAATTAGTTTGGCCCAAACGAAGAGTTTTATCAAGGAAAAGCGGTGAAAATCCCCCTTTCTATCTAATATAAATTTTATTGTGTAACAAGCCTAAGGATGCCCAGTAGCTTTGTTGTTGTTTTTTTTTTTTTTTTTTTTTTTCATTTGTGAAAGCAGCAGTGCCCATGGTTCTAGCTGGCAGGGTTGTTGCTGAAAAGAATTTCAGCAGGCCTAGTAACCTCTCCCCAATGCCTGCTATTAGAAAAAAAATGGGGGAGGCCTCCAGATCTAAGATGGCCGCAAAACTCTCCCTTAGAAGACTTGGAAAGCTGGAATTCTTCTCTACAAACTAGCCATCATGCCTAGAATAAACACTTGTTTGACATGGGATGAGGACAAGTGTCCCGTAGTGCATTGGCTCAATGTACATCTTTAAACAAGAAGAAAAGGCATTTGTAAACGTTCTTCAATGTGACCTGTAAGCATCATTTCTTATATTTTAGGATCATAAAAGGTTAGAAAGAAGCATGAGAAATTGGCACAAGAAAGACGGTCAGGGCCATTTTCCTTTTTTACTTTTGTACAACATTCAGGGAGCCCACTAGAGGGCACCCTCGTTGTGACAAAGTGTGCCTCTTCCTACTCATTTGAGGTGTTTCAACTTAAAAACACACATTATCCATGTTTCCTAGAGTGTGAAAAGACCTAGCATAGAAAACGTAGATGATCATAACATAGGGTGGGGGAGGGGACACAGGTCTTCTTCCCCATTAATGGCTCTGGTGCTTAGGGCAGGTGATTGAATTTGCACGAATTGCCGTAATGTTAACTTCAGACGTCGGTCGGTTTGCCATCGTTATGGTTGTGCCTCGACCAGAGCCGAGGGATTGACGGTTAAATCTGCTAATGAACGCATTCCCTGATCGGGTTGCGACCATCAGAAGGTTATTAATGGGGTTCAAGCGCGTGATCTGCACCAGGGATGGTCTATCGCCGGGAAAAAGTTCAATCGGGTGATTGGCTTAAAACCGAATCCAGCAGGCCATTGTAAAGGGGCCTCCTACGCTGAGATTGCGGGGAGAGGAGGGAGGGAGACTGGTCAGCCTAGCACCTCTTCTGCCACAATGGAACAGATCGTTTCTAACCTACCAGATTTGGGGATTAGAAATGCTATGCTCCGTTTTAGCGAGCCTCAGTATCTCTCTCTCTCTCGTCAAGAACCTTAGACAATACTAGGTGGTGTTTTATACAAACAAATATTCGTTAGCATTGTTTCATTTACATAGATGGATACGTACTTCTTGGGAATTCACAAATAGACCTGCCTTATCAGCTATCACCAAAACAAAATTTCTTATGCGTTTTCGGTTCGAGGAACCGGCCATGGCTATCTGTGTCAAAAAAACATTCCTTATCGACGGCCTAGCGGTCAAGTGCGGGACTTGGGAGCCGTCGGTCAAAAACCTACATCCTCATTGGTGGGGGGGGGAGATATTTGGATCCGATTGCTTGGTCTCCCGCTCCACACCTGGTCCCTTGAGGTGTTCAAAGGGATCAGAAATCGGTGTGGTAGGTTCATCCTTATTGACCGAGGCATGGATGATCTCTGGGATACTGGTTCCACCCGGATTCTTGTCGTTGTCGATAGCCTGGAATGCATCCCTTGATGCTGTGAGGTCTGCATTGGCGGCCAGAAATACTGGGTCTTCATAGAAGTGGAGTTGCTGGAGAGGGTGCTCATCCCGCATCAGTCGTGCGATGATTCCGAAGGGTCCCGGAACTCTGACGTAGACATACTCCGTTGTACCACAAAAAAAGTCTCGCCGGAGATTGAGCCACTCGGGGACTGGGTGGAAAGGCCTGGTCGGCCATTGTCGGGATGCTTGGAGGGGCACTCGTCCGCAAACCCGCCGCTCCGTTTGGGGCCACAGAGGTGGGCGTCCACGTCGGTGCAGGGTCACTACTCCTCAAGGTCCTCGTTGGCTCATAGAACTCCTGATGATTGTGAGGATGGAGAGATAGCTACCGACTACGACATTCTACCACTTCGTGAAGTGAATCGTGAGGCTATCGGTGAACGACGGAATACAGATCTTGAGGGTGGAGAGATTATTGCAGATTTCAATCTGCTATAGCTCCACGCAATGGAAGGGGAGGATTCCGGTCATCGGAGGCAACCAGATTTGTCGGTGATGCAAGTTCAACGTGTGGAATCCACTCACCGAGATCTCTCATCGTCGAGGATCTCTACGGTCAAGGGTTTCTCGTACACCCAGAAGGTAACTTGTAAGTTGCTGCCTGCTATGGTTGTTGAGCCTGTTGTGGTTGGTGAGTAGGCTTGGATGCCTGCCGAAAAGGACGACAAGGAAAGTTGTCGATGGGATCCGATGGCGACTTAGAGCACTAGTTGCCCTAAGAGGAAGATGGAGATCGGAACCAAAAAGAAACTTCTAGTCTTCCACCGTTAGAGACGTAGAAGTAGATGGCTTTGGCTTTGGCTTTCTCGCTTAGCTGGGACGAAGACATGTGTCTCCATCGAGGAACGCATCGTAGGGTCTTCAGCATGTGTCTCCATCGAGGAGCACGACAAAGGGCTTTCAGTTGTTTCTAGAAACCAGCGTTCTTCAGCGGTTTATGGAAACTACCTGTCGGTGTTGTAGATGCTAGGTGACCGATGCAATTTAGAGGTGCCTCTATCTAATGAAGCAGGTGGACTTGATAGCCGATGGACACGTGGAATCCACTACGCTACAACCACACAGCTGCCATGGGATTCTCTCTGGGTTGTACATGGGCCTCAAACCTTAACCTTTTCACTAGGTTCGGGCCGTGGATCCGACACAACTTATGTCCTGAAGCTATCGGGTCCTTTGCAGTCGTGTTTAAGGTGGTGGACCTAAGACCCATCGGCATCAGGGAGTTGGGGCTGTATGGACTCTACTGGGGATTCGTGTGAGTCTGTCGTCTCCATCCTTGAACCAGCAGCTGCAACAAACAACATCGATCGTTTACAGAGTCAAGGACCCACCTCTGGTTCTTCATCCTCTCCATCTACATGCTTCAACAACACTGTTGCTACTACGCTTATTGAGACTAGAGAGTGCATCGAAAATGTAGATGAAGTTGACTGCCTAATCCGTGTTGGGGGCGACGTAGGGGTGACATTCAAAGGGCCTGATGAGAACCTCAGGGAGGTGTTCCGATCCATCCTTGTTAGCCAGTACATCCACAACAAGAAGAAGCGCAATGTATTACCTAGGGAACTCGCTCGCTTACAGTGGAGAATGTCGAATGGGAGGGGTGACGGGGGTGTTTAAGCACCCTCCGTCATGTGTGGGTGGACTTCGCGCAAATTGATTATGAAGATGTTCTCCTGGAATGTGAGATGTATCTGTGACAGGTTTAAGCATGTTGGTGTTAAGCGGGTCATCATTTCCATCAACCCGGCTGTCATTACGCTTCAAGAAACCTAATGGGGGAGTTGCTACAAGTTCAAAGTCACGTCTGTGCTTCAAGGGAATCGATGGGATTGGATTGGCGTAGATTCTGATGGTGCATCGGGTGACATCCTTGTCGCTTGGAACTCGGTTTTGTTTGAAAAAATGGATGACGAGGTGGGAGTTTACTTGGCTTCTGTGGTGCTTCGGAACAAAGACATGGGCAAAGTGTGGTCTTTTTTTGGGGTTTATGGTCCATCAGATGATAGGCATTGGGGTGATTTCTAGTTCAAACTTGCAGCCATTGCAGCTAGGTGGGACCACCCGTTATGCTTGGGGGGGGGGGGGATTTTAATGCTATTAGATGGGATTAGGAAAAGAAAGGCGGGCTGCCTGATAGGGCTGTGAGGAGAGATTTCAACTCCTTCATTTTTGATTGGGAGTTGATGAATGTTCCGCTCATGGGAACCAAATACACCTGGTCAAATCTTCAGGAAACCCCATCGTTAAGTCGGCTAGACAGATTTCTATGCACCGCGAACTGGATAGACATTTTTTCGACTACCAGACTTGAAGGATTAGCAAGGACTGTCTCCGATCACTGGCCGTTACTACTGACATGCAAGTCCCACGGCAGAGGGCCAACCCCGTTTCGGTTCGAAAACATGTGGCTGCTCGACAATCATTTCAAAGCAATGGTTCCTACTTTGTGGAGTCAGCCAACCCGTGGAGTCAGCCAACCCCTTCCGGGACGGCTATATTTCGTTTCATATCCAAACTTCAGCGGCTTAAGTGTCGCATCAAGGCGTGGAATAGTGAAGTGTACGGGCTGGTTCATGTTGCAAAAGAGGCCTTACTCCTTTGACTGAATGAGATCGACAATATTGAGGTGCACCGGGTTCTTTCGGATGAGGAACGACTTGAGAGGATCCAAAAAAAATAGGAGTTCAATGATAAGTGCATGGCTGAGGAGGTGTGTTGGAAACAAAAATCCAAGTTTCAGTGGCTGAGAGAGGGACACCAAGTTCTTCCACGTTGTTGCCAATGCGCGCAACAAGATCAACTATATGGGCAACATTACTGTTGATGGTGTTGCTTATTCTGACCAGGAGCAGATCCAGTGCCATGTCATCAACTACTACACTAGCCTATACTCGGATGAGGGTCTTGCGCGACCAGAACTGTGCAGGCTCCTGTTCACCTCTATCTCGGAGGAGGAGCATACTGATGTGGAGCGACCATTTATTGAAGACGAGGTGTGGCGGGCGATTAAGTTTGGGGGGAAGAATAAATCTCCGGGTCCGGACGGCTTCACTATGGAATTCTACCAAGCCTTTTGGCCGATCTTTAGGATGGACTTGATGGATGTGTTTCGAGAGTTCCATGCCAATGCATTCATTGGTCGAAGCCTTAACTTTAATTCATCACGCTCATTCCAAAAAAAGTGTGATTGAGGACATATCTGAATACCGGCCGATCTGCCTCTTAAATTGTTTGTATAAGATCATCTCCAAGTTGTTAGCCAATAGAATCAAACCGTTAATGGGCAAGTTCATTCAGACAATCAGGGAGCGTATGTTCAAGGAAGACAGCTGGTGGACCTTGTCGTCGTGGCCCAAGAGGTGATACACTCCGCCCATCACGCTCGACGGGCTACTGCCCTGTGGAAGGTGGATATAGAGAGAGCTTATGACCGTGTCAGTTGGGTCTGCTTAGACTACATGCTTGGCAGCTTTGGGTTCGGGTCTATCTGGAAGAGTTGGATGCGGGCATGTTACTCATCGGCCTGATTCTCGGTTTTGATCAATGGCACGCCTGCTGGATATTTCAAAAACTCTAGAGGAATCCGTCAGGGAGACCCGTTGTCCCCCTTCTTTTTCATCATGGTGGGAGAAGCGCTGGCTGGTCTCATTGCTCGTGCGAGACAGTTGCAGCTCATATCGGGGATTAAGGTGGGGTCACAAGGTCGCTCCATCTTGCATCTCCAATATGTCGATGATACGATCCTTCTCGGGTATGTCGATGTGGAGGAGTTCAGTGTTCTATCAGATGTCCTTTCAGTGTACGAGGCAGTGTCGGGTTAACGAATTAATCTCCACAAGTCGGCGATAACCAGAATAGGGACCAGCGACAAGCAGTTGGCTGATTTAGCGACTACCCTGAATTGTGTGATCGAGAAGCTCCCCATCAAATACCTGGGCTTGCCTCTTGGGGTTAGGAAACCATCTGCATGGGCATGGGAGACGGTTATTCAAAGATTCGAGCAACAATTGTCTTCGTGGAAAGGTAAATTCCTCACTAGTGGAGGTCGCCTTCTGATCAAATCTGTCATCTCCAGTCTGCCCATCTTCTACATGTCGATGTTGATTTGCCCGATTGGAGTCATCAACTGGCTTGAGCAAATCCAGAGAAATTTTCTTTGGGAAGGTTCAGGCCTAGATAAACATTATCATCTTGTGAATTGGGAAATATGCCAGCTCCCCATGAGTTGTCGTGGTCTCAGCATTCGAAGTCTCAAGTGCACAAACGTTGCACTTCTAGGGAAATGGTTTTGGAGAGCCAGCTCGGTGGGTGATAGAGATAGTCTTTGGCGAAAGGTCCTGGAGGAAAAGTATGGGCAATCAGCTGGTAATTGGGGCATCAGCATCATGGTTCACAGAGGTACATTTGCATGGTGGAAAAGCATCTGTGGCACGTGGCCTCATTATGCTAGATGGATCCAATTCAGCTGGGGCTGTGGTACCCAGATTCGATTCTGGGAGGATGCGTGGGTGGAGGGCCATCTGCTCAAATCGTCGTTCCAGGATATTTTTGCCATATCCACTAATCAGCAGGGGTTGATCACTGATTTTTGCTCAAGCACCATTGGGGGAAGGTCGTGGAATGTCACCACACGCAGGCTCCTGAGAAGCGACAAGATGGCCTCGTTCACTAGGCTGTTGTCCACGATCTATGGTCTCCTCCCAAATATTCAAGGTCAAGATCAGCGGGTATGGGCTCCCAGTAAAGATGGCAAATTCAGCGTCAAATCGTACTACCGGATGCTTACGTGTCGTCCCCTGATTAGATTCCAAGGAGCTAGGTTGTGGAAGGTGGCAATCCCCCCAAAAGTTAGATTCCTTGTGGACTCTACTCAGAGGAAAAATCTTGAGAATCGATCAGCTCATCCGGCGGGGGAAGGATATTTCCAATCAATGTGTTATGTGCCTCCAAGAGGAAGAGTCAACCGCACACCTCTTCCTCCACTGCCAGGTGGCTCACAAGATCTGGGGTGTTATTCTTACTTCGTTTGGAATGAGTTGGGCCACCCCTTCCACCCCCTACCAGCAGTTTCTTGCATGAAATTCTGTCACTCTTGAGAAGCTGATAGGGGACTACTGGAATGTGGCTTTCTTCGCTATTAGTTGGAACATATAGCTGGAGAGAAATGGGCGGACCTTCAATAATAAATGTCGACCGGTTGGGATGACTATGAAGTCTGTTAGGGATTACATGTGGTTCTGAGTCGATAGAAACAGTGATGGAGGCTGGGGGAGATCGCTCACTAGGACCCGGGGTAGAAGTGGAGGGTTCGAGTGGTGCTGGTTTCGGTTGCCCTGTGCTGATTCCATCGCTTCTGTTTTTCTGTATTTTTTCTTTTTTGGGGGTTCTCTTCTTTTGGTCGTGTCTTTGTATTTGTCCTTCCAGTGCCTTGCTGGTTTTCAATATATTGCAAATTACCGATTAAAAAAAAAAAAAAAAAACCAAATTCCAAAAGTTGGCAGTTTTTTCTTTTCTTTGAAATCATACAAACCCATTCTTGAAATTCCTTCGCAGAAAGTGCCCCATCGGAATCATATATAACTTGAAATTCCCTTACAGAAGGTGCCCTATCGGAATTTCAACAATAGGTTTGTATGATAGATACTAAATTCCCCAACTGTGCAGTGCTTCCTCTTCTTTTGAATCATTCAAACCCCTTCTCGAAAATCCCTTGCAGAAAATGCACTATTGGAATTTAGTTTCTCTTCTCCTTTTCTTTTGAATCATACAAAACCCATTTTTGAAGTTCCCTTCCAGAAAGTGCTCTACTTGAATTTAGTTTCTTCTTGGGGAATTTGTTATGTATCCTTGATATAAGGAAGCTGAATGAAAGATAGGTTGTTAATTTTACTAATAATGTTCTGAAAGGTAACAAGTTAATGACCAATTGGTTTCTGTTTGATATGGACGGTGGTAACTTGACGATCTAAAGAGTGCTGAAGAAACTATTCAATAGAAGAAATGCTCGACAGCTTTTTGTCGAGTAAACCTAGTTAGGGTTTCCTGATAATATGAATCCATTATAGATATATCAGATCACAGAATTAGCTTGGGCATATCTTCCTTTACAAATATGCCCCATAAGAAAAATATAACAAAGAGAAGGTCAGACTTGAAAATGGAAAGACACATTTCACTCAGCCTTTGTCAACACTTCTCAGATTGATGCGTAGGATGACTAGCTTTAGCCTGCTAGTCAAGAAATCTTCTTCTGGATAATATGATACTTATACCAAAAATGATACCCTGATGACCTGTCATGTTGGGTCCTATCATGTACTTTTCTACCAAAGCTTTCGTGAATTGGTTTCTAAACAGCATGCCATGTGTACGTAAACCTTAATATCGTGTGAGAAGCTCTTTGATTTTATGCATTAATGCTGATGATTTCAGTATGCATGTTGTTTTTACAAAATAAAGAGCACCAGATGTACCCTTATCTGCTACTCAATTTAAGTTCTATTTATCTCATGATATTAAGAACTTACGATGATGAATTCATATTGAATCCATTCTGTACCCTTTCAGTTCCTGCATTACATGGACATAAATAGCATCTTACTTAAAAAAAAAAATTGTGACGTTTTCAACAATATCAGATGAAAGTTATGTTTGGAAAGGACAAGGAATTCTTTCTCATGCTTATGACATCGACAAGTGTGTTACATGATTGCTGCTCATTCTGTGTAGCGAATTAAATCTTATGGACTTGATGAATTTGGATTATACTTTTCTGATTATTACCTTATAATGATGATAATGGCTTGAAGCTAGTTTTATGCATGTTCAGGAGGTTGAAGAGAGAGAGAGGATTAGAGACAATCCTAAGGCTATTATGCCTGTGGCCTTTGTCTCCTTCAAAAGTCGTTGGGGCGCTGCTGTTTGTGCACAAACTCAGCAATCTAGAAACCCAACCATATGGTTGACTGAGTGGGCTCCAGAGCCGCGCGATGTCTATTGGGAGAATTTGGCAATTCCATTTGTTTCAGTCGCAGTTAGGAAGCTGATTATAGGTGTTGCAGTTTTCTTTCTTACCTTTTTCTTTATGATACCAATAGCATTTGTGCAGTCCCTTGCTAACATTGAGGGAATTGAAAAGGCTGCTCCATTCCTGAAACCTATAATTGAACGGTGAGTATATATTATTACTGTAGCATCTTGAAATATATCAGTTTTGCATTGTTATTGTGTTTGCCATTCATGAAAATTTATCAATTTGATTGCATGTTATATAAATTTCCTAATTGCTGCATTTTTCAAGTTTATTTTTATTCGTGTACTTAATTCACTGATCAATTATATGGCGATGTTGACTGCAGAACGTGAATTTTTTCTGTCATTCTTTCCATAATAAAACCACCTGAGACCTGACCTGTCTTGTAGCCTCATATATTCAGGCCCCTTAATGCAGTTCATTGTAAGATGGTATTTTCCGTATTCAACTTGAAGAATAGCTTAAATATTGAAGTTTCTTTCTGTTAGGGATACAAGTAATATGTGTAGTGTGTGTGTGCATAGTAAATTTGGGTGTGTATGTAATAATTCACTCAATATAAAAGCTAGTGAGAGAATCCAACTCACTAAGCCTTCTCTCTCTCTCTCTCTCTCTCTCTCTCTCTTTCTCTCTCTCTTCTCTAACCCTAACATCCTAGAGACCTAACCTTACAAATCCTTAATTCATCTTGGTATCAAAACAGGTCGATCTCACACGTTCATTGTTTCACATGTCGAAATTTTTTGGCTCCTATACTACTGACCAAATTTGCTAGATCTGATGGTCCAAATTTTTGGGGGTAGAAAAGCTCGTGCTAGAGGTATGGATATGTTCCTTTAGAATTATTTGAATTTGGGTTCATACTTTTTCGTGCAGTATTGGATGGGATTTGTTGAATCTGGTGAGGGGTAGTCATTGATTCTCTTTTTTAGGCTCCAACTGCCACTCTTGTTTCAATCTAAGGCCTTCTTAGTGCCTTTAAATATCTGCATTTATGTTCTAATATGGTGGTTGAGATCTTCCAAGTATTTTGTTATTCTTGCTGATGGATTTCTTACACTGATTATGGATTTTTGAATTTGTGGATTGTTGGTATATGGTAGTCTTTAAACAACTTCTCTTGTTTTTTAATCTATCAGTGGTTGATGATTAGATTTAGAGAGTTTAGTTTTGGTTCTGGCCACTGTGTGAAGATGCCTTTAGAGATTTGTGGAAATCTGTGTCATCGTACACCAGATTTGTGGAATTTGTTGCATCAGATTTGTTAAATCAATGCAGTTATTGAACAGTTGATGAATGTCATGTTGCTTCCTTATGACTCATATTGTTGTTGAACATCTTTACTTTTTTTATTGGTGAGATGTTAGACTTATTTTGCTATCATATTTGAGAGATGTTTGCTGCTGAGATATTTTGGACATATGATGGGTTGCACAAAAGGTGTTTAAGGAAATGTTTGTTTGGTGTATTTCTGCCATAAAAGTTGTTCTGCGATTTTTTGTGTGTTCATTCTCCTTTTTTTAAGCTTTGCTTATTGGTCAAAATGACCGAGGGTTATAAAAATATGAGTAGTGAGAATTTACCCACTACCATAACCACTTTGAATCTGAATTTCAGAAATTACTTAGAATGGAAAAGAGCAATTATGCTCTACGTTCAAGGCCGTATGAAAAGGGGATTGTTAACTAGATTTACCCCAAGACCTAAGACTATTGTTGTTGATGCCGAGAAATGGGATGCAGATAATGCGATTATTCTTGGCTGGCTTTTTAATTCAATGGATCCATTTATATATCAGGCCTTCATGTTTTATGACTCCACTGCTAAGCTTTGGGAGAGGCTAACAGATACTTTTACTCCCTCTGATCATAACACAAGAATTAATCAACTCAAGCAGATGATTGTTGAGTGCAAATAGAAGGATTCTTCTATGGGGGAGTACTACAACACATTACAGAGTATGTGGGAGGAGCTCAGTTACTATGAGCCTCTTTTAGAGTTTGGGGAAGACGTTGTTGCTAAGCTAGCTAAGCGCTATGAGTGAAATCAGATTTACAAATTTTTGGGTGGCATTCTGACGCGGGACGGGAACCCTAAAATGCGTGAATATGATTCGAAATTAAATAAAATTAATTCAAGAGTAATCTCAAAACTATCACGATACCTTCGGGTTCGTAGAATTTCGGTAAGTAAATCACGCGAGATCCGGATAGGGTGTCCAATCCGATGCGCAAGCCCCATTAGATCTGAGGAGGGATCGGGCCTAGAGATAGGGCTCTAGCTTTTCCAGGTTTAGGCGCTCGTCTTCGATCCGATGTAGATTCACGGCTCGAACCAGGGTTGCAGAATTAGCGTATGGGTTTGTAATAGGTTTTGGTTTTGTAACAGGTTTATGGTTTTCGGATCGGTTTATGGTTTGGAAAAGGGTGTCGGCTATGTTTGATTTAGGGTTTCAAAAGGGTTTAGGTTTTGAGAAGGCAAGGAAACAATTAGGCTACGGTGTAGGGGAAGCAAACACAGATCGAGAGAAAGCAAATATAATAGAGAAAATAACAATGGCTTTTGGGAATCACTCCCTTGGCCTCACACCAAACCCATCTCAGGCAAAGAATATATTCAAGCATAAAAGCATTCAAAATATTCAATCAATTAACTAAAAAGTGTCTACAAGCCTCTATATATAGGTCACCAATAATTAAACTCAAAATAAGAAAGTCCTAATATTAGTAAAACACTAAAAGGCAACTTTCGCATAGAAAAATAAAATCCCGTCTGAAATCGTCGGCGGCGTTTGACACTATGTGACAAATAAGATCACCGTCTTCTTGTCATGCAGCATCCACGCTACCTGGCGAGTTGCGGCGCCTTCAAGACAGATGTCCGCCGCTATTATATGTCGTCTTTGCGGCGCATTTCTTTGTTTCTCCTTTCTCTTAGGCTTCTACGCTTCTTCCGACTCCATGTATGTGGCGTCCCTGTCACATTCGTTCTAATTATGAGCAGATCTGCACACAGATTCTCACTACCAGGTCACTTTCCACTCTTAGCACTGTTTATGAGATACTTTTTACTAAGGAGCAACGTCGCCATGTGATGGCTTCTAGTGATCCAGTCACTTCTGCTCCTCAGGAGCGTGCTTCTTTTGCATTTGATATTCACTCTCCTGCTATTAGGGGTAGGGGGAGCGATAGAGGAGGTAGACGAGGTTGTGGTGGCCGAGGAGGTCGTTCGTCCCTCACATGTTCTCACTATGGTCTTTTAGGACATGACCGTGATCACTGTTATCATCTTCAAAGTTATTCAGAGAGTTATCAACCTTGATTTTCTACATCTGCCCATACTGCTGCTACTAATCCTTCTAAGACTTCTACTGGTGACTTGAGCTCCCTTCGATCCCAAGTAGCAAAGTTATTTCGATCATATGAGCTTCGTGCCTCACAGCCTCCTATAGATCGTCCAAGGACTTCTGCATTTGCTTCTGAGCCACTAGGTACATCTGATTCATCTGCTTTTGCTGTGACCACTACTACTGCTCCTAGTTGGGTTATTGACTCAGGGGCCACTGATCATATGACGGGTGTCTCAGGATTATTCTCTCTATTCTCCCTCTTCTCCTACTCAGGTTCGCGTTGTTGATGGTTCCTTCACTCCCATTCTAGGGGTTGGGATCATTCCTATATCTTCTTCTTTGTCACTATCTCATGTTTTACACGTTTCTCAATTTTCTACTAATCTTTTATCTATTAGTAGCATTGCTAAGAAACTAAATTGTTGTATGACCTTTTATCCTACTTACTGCATGTTTGAGGAGCTTACTACGAAGAGGATTGTTGGTAGAGAAGTTGAGCGAGGTGGACTATACTACCTGCTGGTCGACTTTAGCACACCTATCGCTGCTGTTGCTGATGGACCTGCTGCTGTTTCCCCTTTTATTTTTTCTTTTAGTGTTCGTGTTAGCCTTGATACTTTATCTTTGTAGCATGCCAAACTTAGACATGTCGGATTTCAAAACATATGTTCATTGATTCCAAGTTTTAAATCACTTTGTAGTTTAATTAAATTTCAATGTGATGTTTGTCAACTCTTGAAACATGTAAGACATTCATATCCATCACATATGCAAAAATATGATGCTCCATTTCATATTGTGCTCTCTGATGTGTGGGGTCCATCCCCAATTATTTCTATTGATGGTTTTCGGTATTATGTTACTTTTGTTGATAACTGCACTAGGTGTATATGGCTCTATTTGTTGAAAAATAAAAGTGAAGTCTTTTCTAAGTTTCAAGAATTCCATGCATTGGTTAAAACTCAATATTGTTCTACTGTGAAAATTTTAAGGTCTGATAATGAGGGGAAGTATACGTCTCAATCCTATCCTTTGCTGATTACCTGATAATACATGACATTATTCATCAGTTCTCCTGTCCTTATACTCTGCAACAAAATAGCGTTGCTGAGCATAAGAACAGATATCTTTTAGGATTGACTCGGTGTTTACTTCATGGTATGTCTGTGTCAAAACCTTATTGATCTTTGGCACTACTTACTGCCTACTTTCTCATGAATCGCACCCCATCTAGGGCTTTAGCGGGTCATACTCGATATGAGACTCTTAGCCCCGCAAATCCTCTCTTTTATGTTGAGCCTCGTGTGTTTGGGTATACTTGTTTTATCTAGGACCTTTGTCTTGCTCGAGAGAAATTGGATGATGAAGCTATCTATTGTCTTTTCGTTGGGTACTCTACTGTTTCTAAAGGTGTCGTTGTTATGATCCTCTTACTTATCGATTTTACACTTCCATGGATGTCACTTTTTTTAGGATGTTCCCTACTTTAATGAGGATCGTCATACTCCCACCCCTGCCCCTCCTCTCCCTTTGCCTGCACTTCAGGATCTTTCAGTTTCTCAACAACAAAAGGGGGTGCTTACTTATGTCCGACGCAAGTGGCATGGTCACTGCTATACTATAGCAGTGTCTCCAGCATCCCAGATTTAGATTCTATTTCTTCCCCATCTAATAATGATCTGGATATTCCTATGCCACTCAGAAATGGGATTCACGATCTAGTGACTCCTATCGTCTTGCCAAATTTGTTTGCTATCAGGACTTCTCTCCTGTCTACCAGGCCTTTCTATCTGCTATTGACCTTGAGATAATCCCAAGGACTGTTCATGTTTCCTTTGACAATCCCTCCTGGCAGGCTGTCACGGTCGAGGAGATGGATGCCTTATAGGCCAATCAGACATAGGGACTGTTCGTGTTGCCCTTGGCAATCCCTCCTGGCAGGCTGCCATGGTTGAGGAGATGGATGCCTTATAGGCCAATCACACATAGGACATGGTTCCTCTTCCATCAGGGAAGAACACTGTTAGCTGCAAGTGGCTCTCTGACGGGGAACGTCAAGATCGAGAGCATTGGAGTTGGGCCACAATAGAATTTTCAGCTTCAAGGAAAAAAAATGATGAACAGTGTCACGGGCATCCGTGATGAACGGTGTCGAACGTCTATGAATAGTGACGGGCGTATGTGATTTTGACCCCCCACTGTCCGTAGGTCATGGACGTCCGTGGGGCACTACGGACGTCTGTGGGCGTCGTAACGGAATTTCTAAATTTTGTGAAATTTTCCTTGTTTAGTCTTGTATTATTATTATTAGGACTCTTTATTTTGAGTTTTACTTTGGTGGCCTATATACGGAGGCTTGTAAATATATTTTAATTAGATTATTGAATATTTTGAATGCTTTTATACTGGAATATTCTTCTTCCCGAGATGGGTTTGGTGTGAGGCCAAGGGAGTGATTCCCATATATCTTCTTGTTTATATTTTGTCATCTATTGTCTTTGATCTTTCATTATATTTGTTATCTATCAGTCTCTGCTTGCTTTTCTAAATCCCAATCTATTGATTTCTCAATTCCAAACCCTAAACCCCTTTCTAGAACCTTAAATCATGCAGATCCCAAAGCCTTTTCTAAATCATAAACCTAAACCAAACCATAAGCCTATTAGAAAACCATAAATCTATTTCCAAAGCCCTAGTTCGAGCTCGTGAATCCACAACGATTCGAAGACGAACACCCAAGCTTAGAAAAAGCTAGAGTTCTATTTCTAGGCTCGATCTCGCCTCAAATTTAACAGTACATGCGCATCGGACTGGACCCTAGCCGGATCTCGCGTGATCTACCCATCAAAATTCTTCAAACCCTAAGGTATTTAAGATAATTTTGTGATTAAACTTGAATTAATTTATTTAATTTCAGCAAAATTGCATCAAAATCATATTCACGCATTTTAGGGCTACCGTCCCACGTCAATTTTAGTATAAGAGCCTTAGGTTTTCTAGGGTAGCTCATATTGTGTGTCATTTTAATTTTCATTGCATTTTATCTCATTTGTGTTCAAAAGTATGTACGTCTACTGTTTGACAAAATTCCTCCTTCATTGTGGTTCATGTTTGCATGACATTTAGTACCCGTGTTAGTAAGTCATGTTAGGGACATCAAAGAGCGAGATTATCGATGCCCTTAGGGACATCAAAGCCCAGATGTGTGCAATTAATAATAGGAGCCGCTACACCCCAAATTCCTGGCAAAGTCCCAAAAGTCGTGATGAGACTAGAGTCAAGGGATACCCCCATCATCGTGAACCCGAGTACGACGCCATCGAGAAGTTTCTAAAATCTATTTGGGATGAAGTCCCAAATTTTGAGGGGTGGATGAATCCTAAAACCTTCGTGGAATGGTTGTCTAGTGTAGAGGACTATTTTGATTGGTATGGCATACCGGATGAGTACAAATTTAGGTTTGTTAAAATAAAGCTGGTGACCCACGCCAAAACCTATTGGACTAATGTTGAGACTCTACGCGAATTAGCTAATCGTAAGCCCATTACAAGATGGGAGGATATGAGAGAGCGACTTATTGAGAATTATGTTCCTTTCACGCACCGTCACCTCCTAGAGCGTTTGAAAACCAAGACAGATAGGTGTATAGATTGCCTTAAGTGTCAAGGGTTTGGACACTTTGTTTACCAGTGCTCCATTAAACTTCCCACTCCGAATTTATTGACTGAAAGCAAAAGTTCTAAGGACCCGAAAAATATGAAAGTCGAAGAGGAAGTGTATGACCCTAGAACCATGATGAGTGAAGACGAGACATAAAAAGTTGAAAAAAGTCTAGTTTGTGTTAAAGAGGCTTCTATCACTCTTGTGAGTAGTGTGATGTAGAATCACCCACACACGATTCGACCGAGTCACCTACGCAAGATCTGATAGTGTCCGTAGAGTCAGTTGTGCACCAGCTCCTAGTTTTGGTTGACACGAGTACGCACAAGTTACTCGAGCCAAGTGCACCTGAGCCATTAGTGTCACTTGATTCAATCACACATGAGTCGGTTACATGTGAGTCGTTAGGGTCGCATGCACATGAGAGTATCGAGTTCATAAACACGCATGCACATCATAATCTCGAGTTTCATACCACTATACATTCCGAGTCTTATTGTGAGTCAACTTTTGAGTCTCATTCCGCATGTCGAAATTAAACAAAAGATTAATTCAAGCAACAATCACTACAAATTATCTGCGGATACTTCGACTACCGAGAGTACATGGCCAATCATGAAAGAGTTTGCTGCTTGAGTTCTCGTAATCTCAACGGATATCGCGATCACACTTCATCGGGGATGAATTCCTTCAGGTCCGGAAGAGTTGATGAGCAGCTTCAAAAATATTTGGTAGAGTGGGTTGGTGAGCCGGGTTATCGGGTTCATCAAGGAGAGGTTTACCGTGTGCGTCCTGCTACAATCAACCGAGATGAGGATCATACGTCACCAGGAGCCGAGATTGTTTTGGCTAGTTGCAAAGACTTCCACCGATTGGGCCCCGATATACTTGATCAGTACAACATGCGTGTTTCATCGGTGATGAAACATTTTGAGTGGGGGAGAATGACAGGGGAGTCAAGATCGAGAGCATTGAAGTTAGGCCGCAACAGAAATTTCAGCTTCAAGGAAAAAAAATGATGAACAGTGATTGTGAACAGTGTCACGGACATCCGTGATGAACAGTGTCGGACGTCCGTGAATAGTGACTGACGTTCGTGATTTTGATCCCCCACGGTCCATAGGTCACGAACGTCCGTGGGGCACTACAGACGTCTGTGAGCGTCGCGACGAGATTTCTGAATTTTACAATTTTTTTTTTTAGTCTTTTATTATTATTAGGACTCTTTATTTCGAGTTTTACTTTTGTGTCCTATATAAGGAGGCTTGTAAATACCTTTTAATTAGATTATTAAATATTTTGAATGCTTTTATGCTTAAATATTCTTCCCGAGTTGGGTTTGGTATGAGGCCAAGGGAGTGATTCTCATATATCTTCTTGTTTATATTTTGTCATCTATTTTCTTTGATCTTTCATTATATTTGCTATCTATCAATCTCTGCTTGCTTTTCTAAATCCCAATCTATTGATTTCTTGATCCCAAACCCTAAACCCCTTTCTAGAACCTTAAATCATGCAGAGCCCAAAGCCTTTTCTAAATCATAAACCTAAAGCAAACCATAAGCCTATTACAAAACCATAATCTATTTCCAAAGCCCTAGTTCGAGCCCGTGAATCCACAACGATTCAAAGACGAACACCCAAACCTGGAAAAAGCTAGAGTTCTATCTCTAGGTCCGATCTCGCCTCAAATCTAACAGTACTTGCGCATCGGACTAGAATCTAGCCGGATCTCGCGTGATCTACCCATCAAAATTCTTCAAACCCTAAGGTATTTAAGATAGTTTTGCGATTAAACTTGAATTAATTTATTTAATTTCAGCAAAATTGCGTCAAAATCATATTCATGCATTTTAGGGTTACCGTCTCGCATCACTCTCGCTATCAAGCACAGTCCAGATGGGATCGATTATGAGGCTACCTTTGCTCTCGTAGCTAAGTTGACTCATGTTCGTGTTCTCTTAGCTCTTGCTGCCATGCAAGGTTGGTCTCTGTATCAGCTCGATGTGAAGAATGCGTTTTTTCATGGTGATCTTCTTGAGGAGGTTTACATGAATCTCCCTCCTGGTTTTCTGCTTCGAGGGAGACTACAAATGTTTGTCGACTTCGAAAATCAATTTGTGGGTTGAAGCAGTCACCTAGGACATGGTTCCATCGGTTTAGCAATGCTTTCGATTTGGGGTTCTAGAGATGTCACTTTAATCACACTGTTTTCATTCACTCTAGTTCTTCTGATCGTACGATTCTTCTAGTTTATTTAGGCGATATTATTCTTACTGGTGATGGTCCTGTCTTTATCAGTTCGACTAAAAGTGAATTGGGGAGAATATTTTAAATTAAAGACTTGAGAAACCTTAAATATTTCCTTGGATTGGAAATTGCTAGATCTCATAAAGGGATATTTGTCTCTCGCATAGATTTATTGCGTGACACTTGTTTAGACAACCGATTTTCAAGGCTTCAAAACTGATCAACACGATACAATACATTTGGTATATACAAGCCAAAATATACTCTAAACGAATTGTCATACCTAAAATAGTTTAGGGCCCCCAAAAAGGCGGTCCTTGTCCCATGCCAATTCATGGGCATAAGGACCTACCCAAGCCGTTAGATAAAAGTTCACTCCAAATGTTTTATCGAAAGCATATCATATTCAACCACATTCCATAAAGAGGCTTGATACACCAAGCCGTGCCTAAAAATTCTCAACTCACTCTCAAAGTGCACAAAGGGTCTCCTAAAAGAAATCTTCGGGAGGAGGCTCTGACTCCTCAGTGGGTACATAGTCTCAATCTCCTGCATCAACGTCTCTAGAAGTCCTTGTTGCCGCCAGTCCTGAACCTGCGACGTATAGTCTAAGGGGTGAGCTACATCTTAGCTCAATAGGGAAACAAAGTGAACATATAGATTAAATCTCGCATATATGTTAGCAGTTTTGAAAGCACAATTTACTAGGTATCACTTTTAAGCAGAACAATTGATATAACTGAAATAACTAAAATGCACACCGCTGATTTCCTTACATAGTGTGGTTGTTCTCATCTTACGAATTTAGTTATGAATTCGGCCTAATCACTTAAACTTTTAACTTAAATAATCCCCGAGCAATATAGCATCGAGCCCCGATGGAATACCCACCATCGTCGTCTACTAGACAATTGTTACATGTATTCCACAGGAATCGCCCAAGCCCTTTCTCGTGGGTGGCGGGGTCTATAATTATATCTACATCCAGGATGTGCTATGAGTATCTGGATTGGCGTCAGTGCATCGGTCACGGATATCCCGCCGCCGTGGGTATATCTAATCAAACCTTAAATAACAAAGTATCGATGTGCTTTACATATAATTATTCACCGTGACTTGTGCTAATTTTAGTACATTAGGCCTTATCATTATGCTGTAGTTTCACGATTTGTTTTCTACCGTATCCCTGGGATACTACAGATTTAATACATCATCTGGATGTCCTCATTATAATATTCCTTCCCCTGGGGACTTCATGATTGCACCTTGAAACTTATGCACACACCCCTTTTTGGAAGATCATACAATACTCACTTTTTAATTTAAATGCACTGCATATATGAGTTGATGAAATAAAGTACATATTTCAAGAATATTCCCTACCTCGACGAATTTCAAAGCACGCCTTCTCGTAGAGGTTTACACTTCACGATCATACGTCAAACCTGCATTTCATGTATTTAGAATATGCTTAGAAAAGTTACTAGAATCATTGGAGTGCATAACCTCCATGTTTCTGTACCCATAATTTCAAGAGCTATGTGGTGCCTCGCGTGAGCGAGCAAAATTCCTCGCTCGAGCGGTCACCAGACCTCGCTCGAGCGGTCACTTGACCTCGCTCGAGCGGTTAAATCGAGGTCGCTCGAGCGGTTAAATCGAGCCGCCTGAAGCTTTACTAGGGACCTCGCTCTAGCGAGCTTCCCTCTTGTTTTGGGGACCGCTCGAGCGAGCCCAGAGCTATATTTTTACTATTTGTCCTCACTCGAGCGAGCCCTTTAGACCGCTCGAGCGAGGAGCGATGATTTTTACTCCTCGATCTGTCCGATAACACTATTTCTCCCTTCATTCAAACCTTAATATCATTAAAAATCATTCAACCAACATTCTTCCTATTATTTAAAACATGCCTAAGCATCTATCATGCCTTTAACATACCTCCAACGATGACTCTCGCGCAAGTACGATTCAAGATTCGAAATTCTACTAGGCTAACAGGTCTCCAAGGTTCCTCCTCCAGCCTTTGCTCCAACTCTTCTACCGATTTTAAATCCCAACGAAACCCTAGTTCTTTACTAGGCTCTTCTTTTCTTTCTCTCTATTTAGGTTAGAATAGAGTTACGTAAGGGGGGCTCTTCACTTATATACTTATATACTTATAAGTTAGGGAAAATACTAGTGTGTTTCCCACTTACACATGTAGTGTATACATGTTAGTCTTGGTTCCCTTGTGAATCACACATACATGTGTATGGTGCATAATATGCACGGTTCCTAAAAATATGGGGTTGTGACAACACTAGTATGCTTGGTTGCAAACCAGCTACCTCACCCATGGATTCGAAGTTTTCAATTTATGAGAAGGATGGTGATTTACTTCCCGATCCACATGAGCACCAGAGATTGGTGGGAAGACTAATATATCTTACTCTCACTTGACCTGACATCATGTTTGCAGTTAGTCTTGTGAGCCAGTTTATGCATGCTCCTCGTACTGTCCACCTTGTTGCCGTCCATCGCATTCTTAGGTATATATCAAATCCAATCCGGAGTTTGGATTGGTATATCGTGCCTATGGTCCTATGAGCATTTCAACATACACTGATGCCGATTGGGTTGGATCCATCACTGACCGCAGATCTACTTCTGGTTATTGTGTTTTTTTGGGGGCAAGCCAGTTGCCTGGAAGAGTAAGAAGCAGGCAGTGGTGTCCAAATCTAGTGCAGAAGCCGAGTACAGGGCCATAGCACATGACACTTGTGAAGTTGTGCGGTTGCGCTCTTTACTATCTGAGCTCGGTTATCCTATTTTAGATTTTGTTCCTCTTCACTATGACAACGAGTCAACTAAAAATGTAGCTTTTGATTTTGTCCTTCATGAGAGGACCAAACACATTGAGATTGACATTCATTTTGTTCGAGAGAAAGTATGGGACAAGACACTTTGATTGATGTTGCATCCTCTCAATAGCTTGCAGTTATTTTGACTAAGGTCGTTGGGCCTAGTACTCTTAATGATGTTGTCAAGCTGGGCATGGCTAATATGCATGCTCCAGCTTGACAGAGTGTTAGGAATACAAGTAATATGTGTAGTGTGTGTGCATAGTAAATTTGGGTGTATGTAATAATTCACTCAATATAAAAACTAGTGAGAGAATCCAACTCACTAAGCCTTCTCTCATTCTCTCTCTCTCTCTCTCTCTCTCTCTCTCTCTCTCTCTCTCTCCCTCTCCCTCTCTCCCTCTCTCTCTCCCTCTCTCTCCTCTAACCCTAACATCCTAGAGACCTAACCTTACAGATTTTAAATTCGTCTCTTTCTAGGTCCTTGATTCTCTAATATTTGAAATTAGCAATTAACGCACGCAGCGTCTCTAATTGCGTTCGGCATGCTTCGAAGTTGACTTTTCATAGTACTTCCATAGGGTTTACCTAGTAGTTAATATACTTCTTATGAAATAGAAATAAGCTTGCAACTGTTATTTACTGTGGTCCTGCAAGGTCATGTTAAAATGTACAAAATTTCTTTACCTAAGCAAGACAGATTTTTCAAAATTATTGTGGGGTTTACATTTCTAATCACAAAATAACACAACCAAGAGATACTTGTTTTACCTGACTTTTCATTCTGAGCAACCAATTAATAGGCTTTATCTCAAACTACAGAATGTGGTCAAGTTTATTTTTGTTTCACTTTATTATAAATCAATATTTGAGATGTCCCAAACATATTACGTTTCACAAGATTTTGGGCCACTTGCTAAATCACTGCCATGGTCTCCCCACAAAATTACCACATTTTTTCATTCTTCAATGGTTCTTCGTCCTCTTTCCTATCCTCTTAACTCTTCAACCTCCTTCAGTCATAGACCTTCTTCCTTTATCCTCATCTTCTGCTGCTTGTAATACCTTCTCCCAGGTCACTTCCCCTATTCTAACCTTTAAGTTATGGAATCAGAAAGTTTGGGATTAAATGGAGTCTATCAGCATGAGCCTAACTGATCGTGTACAAGGGAAGTTTCCATGAACTCGGTTCTTCTTGTTTGGGACATTCTCTGGGAATAAGGTCCATTCTGAAATCAATGGGAGCCAAATTTGAGTTTTATGGAAAAGCAAAAGAAATTTTCCGTCTCCCCAAAATCTTTGTCAAGTCATCATGGTCAAATTAACAAGGTGGTACTCTGATTTTAGTCTAAGATAGGACAACCTTGCGGTAACCCATTTAATTGAAGCTATTTCACTTTCCTCTCTAAATCTTTTCCATGGCCAAAAGCTATTATAACCCAATCTGTAAAATGAAATTATGGCAAACATATCGAGACTTATTGATAGGAACTGCTTGACGTTGATTTAAGGACCTTAACAAAAATGCTGAAATCTAAAACATTTATCGGTTCAATTTGGTAGGAAATAAGCTATGAAAATCTCCCCTACCCTACCTTCTGATGCGGGAACTTACTAAATACAATGCTAGGACTGAGATTAAATTGGAATTAATTTAAACAATTAAAATGAAAATATTTCTAGCCAAATTTTCAAAGAAAGTAATAAGAACTTCAATTAAATAATATAATTTCAGTTCCCAATAGCGTTACTTTTCATGTACGTTCCCTATCGGATCTAGAAGACTAGGGTTCTTGTGAGCGGCTAATTCTCCGATAGTCTTAGGGCGTCGAACGAACTCGCAAGCGGGTTCTCTTGATACCGTACAAAATAAAAGGCTAATCAATAATTTAACGAAGATAGGTAGGTTTATTTGGAATTTTATGAGATAAATAGGCTAGATTTGAGGTTTAATTGAGAAATAACTAACTAGGGTTACACTACTTACTCAAATCGTAAATTTAAAGAAGATAGAGATGGAAGAAGAGTTGGCCTCGCACCAAACCGCACGCAGGATCGAAAAATTGCTCTTCGTTTTGAGAGAATCACACCCTTATGAAAGTTTAAAACTCTCAAGTTTGCAAAAGTAATTTTAATTCACCAAAAAACTAACAATAAAGTAGTTTACAAGCCTTTAAATAGGCTAACACCGTTAACCAAAACCTTAATACAAAATTAGAAGAGTTCTAATGCAAATAAAATACAAAATGGAAACTTTTGACCAAAAATATAAATTTCCTTCAAAATTCGCATTGTTGGTCGATCGATCGATCCTTGGCGTCGATTAATCAAGTATATAAATATGTAATTTGTCCACAGTCTCTCTCGAAAGCGATATTACTCCTGATCACAATCGATCGATCGAAGGTTGGTGTCGATCGATCGATTGAGAAGTATGACTTTGCCTCAGAATTTTCCATCCTCAATCAATCGATCACTGGAATCAATCGATCGACTGAGCACTTTTCAGTCCTCCGAATTTGAGTTGTTTTCTTTTATTCCGCCTTTGTTGTTCTTCTTCCGCCTTCGATATGTCACTGACGGCTGCTTGAATCTGATGTCCCCATCACCTCTCCTCGGGTTAGACGGATTCATCCCTGATGAATACTGGTTGTCATAGAGGCCCAAGAGATCTGGGTCAATCTGTTGAAACTTTTCCTTTGTAATCCACATATTCTCTGAATCGGTTTTGTTCTTCCACTTGACTAAATACTTCTATAGTCCCCCTTGATTGGTGGACACAATCTGATCTTCCAACACATTTTGATGATCTCACGAATTTGTCGAGTAGGTGGAGATAATGGTGTGGGTAGGGGAATAATTGGGGCATCGGATGTAGACGACTCAAATGGGTTAGGAGGGATGGTTGAGTGGCCATGGAACGAAACGAGGTCCTCTACGTTGAAGGTCGTGCTAATCCCCATTTCTGGCGAAAGATCTAAGATGTAAGCGTTAGAACTGGCACGCCTCAAGATCTGATAGGGTCTAGCACCACGAGCTTGTAACTTCTTTGCAATCCCTTGCGGGAATGGCTCGGGTCTATTCCGAGCCATCACCAAATCACCCTCTTAAAATTCTTTAAACCGTCCATGAGAATCTGCAGAAAACTTGTATTTTCATTGTTTGCATTTCTTTTCTTAATCTCAGCATGTAACTCATGAATGCAATGCGCAATTGTGGATGCAAACTCTGATGACCTTTGATGAATGGACATTAGAATGAGGTCTATGGGTGTCCTGGGCTTATACCCATGCATAATTTGGAGCGGACTCATGCCTGTGGTTCTATTAACTGAATTGTTATATGCAAACTCAATGATAGGTAAGATGGAATCCCAACTCCTAATGTGCTCACCAACTAGACACCGTAACAGATTACCTAGACTCCTATTGACAACCTCGGTTTGCCCATCAATTTGGGGATGGTATGCAAATGAAAATTTAAGTCGGGTTCCCCCCATTTTGTGCCACTATGTTTTCCAAAAGTAACTAACAAATTTAACATCGTGATCAGACACTATAGTCTTAGGCAAATCGTGTAAACGAACGACCTCGTTAAATAAAAGAGTAGCAATGTTACTTGCATCGGAGGTCTTCGAACACGCAATGAAGTGGACCATTTTTGAGAAACGGTCCACAACAACAAACACCGAGTCGTGCTTTTGGAGGGTTTTGGGGAGGCCTAACACGAAATCCATAGACAGGTCTTGCCACGGGGTATCTGGCATCGGTAAAGGAGTGTATAATTCGGTGTTTTACCTCTTTTGCTTTGCCAATTGGCAAACACGACACTGGCTGATAATTTTGACGACATCTCGGTGAGTTTGGGCCAATAGAAGCGGTCCTCAACCGCTGTCACGGTTTTGTTGCGACCAAAATGGCCGGCAACCCCTCCAGCGTGTAATTCCCAAACGAGAAAGTCTCTTAGAGAAGTGCGGGGAATACACAATCGGTGTTTGAAGAACAAGTACCCTTCCTGTAGGGTGTACTTTCTCTGACAGGTTGTCCACTCATAAGTGAGGTGTACTCTTCACCAAAATCCGGACATGTGGGATAGTCCTCAACAAGGCGATTGAATCTGGTTACCTCAACGCTTAATGAGTGCAATGTTGTCACTCTATGGCTAAGCGCGTCAGCAGCTCTATTCTCCACACCAACCCTATGTTTTAGCACAAAGGTGAACCCTTAAAGTTGCTCAACCCATTTTGCTTGCTAGGGGTTTAACTTCTTTTGGGAACTCAAAAATCTAAGGATGTCATTATCCGAGAACAAGACGATTTCGTGTGGTAGTAGATAGTGTTTCCAATACTTAAGAGATTGTACTACCACATAGAATTTTTTGTCGTAGGTCGAGTATTTCTGCCTGACCTCATTTGTCTTTTCACTGAAATAAACTATCGGGTGGCCCTCTTGGCTCAACACTCCTCCAATTCCTACACCTGATGCGTCACACGCTACCTCAATGACCTTGGAAAAGTTAGGAAGGCATATGACAAGAACTTTCGTCATCCGAGACTTTATCTCCTTGAAAGCTTTTGCCGCAGCAGGTGTCCATTTAAACTCCCCCTTATTTATGCAATCGGCGATAAAAATAACCGTACTAAAGTTACGGATGAACCGCCTGTAAAACGTGGCAAACCCATGGAAGCTACGGACTTCGTGAGTGTTCTAGTGTTTAAGCCATTCCACCATAGTTTTGACCTTTTGGGGTCCGCAGTCATCCCTTCAGAAGTCACGACCAACCCTAAGAAGACAACGTTATGTGACATGAAAGTACACTTCTTCAGGTTCGTGTATAATTTCTTTCCTCTGAGAGTCATACAAACTTGCCTTAGGTGGCTCAAGATAAGGATGTCGTCAAAATAAACCACAAGGAACTTGCCTATGAAAGGCCTCAACACCTGTGTCATGATATGCATGAAAGTACTCGGGGCGTTTGAAAGCCCAAACGGCATGACAAACCATTCATACAAACCATCTTTAGTTTTGATGGCAGTGCTGGCACGACACTTGGACTCAAGCTTTCTTTTATGAACCCCTTTTAGAAAAGTTCATCAACTTGCTTCTTTAACTCCGAGTGTTCGAATCGATTCATACGATAGTGGGGCAAGTTAGGCAAGGTAGCTCTGGGGACCAGATCAATGGCATATTGGATGTCCTGTATAGGAGGTAGCTCATTTGGAAGGTCTTCAGGAAAGACATCCCGAAATTCACTCATTATCGGCTCGACCTCTTTTGGAATCTCAACGCCAGACTCTTTAGACTTTTCAACAGTGACAAGGACATAGACAATGTCCTCTGTCTTAGCGTCTCGTTCAAACTCTAGAGGGCTAACAATATGAACGATGTTAAATGTCTTCTCTCTCTATCAGGCCTTTATCACTTGACTTAATTGATTTCACAGTTGGTGCTTTAGGAGGTAAAGGATTTATCTTGATTTTATTCTCGTTATGCGTGAAGGACCACACATTTGATCTCCCGAACAGTGTAACGTCCATGCCATACAACCACGGCCTCCCTAGGATGATATAAAGCTGAAGTTGAAAACCAATTGGGTAGAACCATTAAAATTCTAAGAACAGATAGGGGTGGTGAATACACATCCGATTTATTTAATGAATTTTATAATCAATATGGTATAATACGACATACAACACTGGCATACACACCTCAACAAAATGGGGTAGCAGAAAGACGTGACAGAACTTTATTAGATATGATTAGATCAATGTTGAGTCATGCTAATTTAGGCACATTTTTTTGGGATGAAGCACTTAAAACAGCTATTTATATATTAAACAAAATTCCGTCCAAAGCAATTGACTTAACTCCTTGTGATCTTTGGATTGGTAATGATTTAAAAGTTTGGGGTTCTTCAGCACATGTAACAATACCACAGAATAAAAGAGATAAATTAGATAGTAAAACAGTTAAATGTTCTTTTATTGGATATTGAAAAAACTCAAGGATATCGTTTGGTTTGGTAGAATATGAAAACAATACTATCATTGGAAGTAGGGATGTACGATTCTTAGAAGATCATTTAGATAATCATAAACCGGTAAAACTTGTTGATTTGTTTGAATTAGAATCACAAGAAAATCATAAGAATGATACTTATACTCCGCACTCTACTGAAAATACAATAGATGATACTCTTCAATCATCTAGGAGTGTTAGATCAAGAGCGCCACCATCTCACCTAATTGATTTTTATACTTTCATGAATGAAGATCAAATAGTTATAAATGAAGATGAAATCGGAGATCCATGTTGTTATTGTGATGCTCTTAATGATCCTGACTCCAAGAAATGGATTGAAGCCATGAATGATGAAATGGAATCTATTCAAAAGAATGGAGTGTGGGAACTAGCCGACATCTATTCAAAAGAATAGAGTATGGGAACTAGCTGATCCATCAGTAGGCCGTAAGATAATAGATTGTAAATGGATACTAAGAAAAAAGTGAAAGTTAGATGGTACAATTGACAAATACAAAGCAAGATTAGTAGCTAAAGGTTTTACCCAAAGAGAGGGTATTGATTATGAGGAAACATACCCTGCTGTAACTAAATTTGCATCTATATGTATTATATTATCGATAGTAGCTCACTATGATTTGGAATTATTCCAAATGGATGTTAAAACTACATTTCTAAATGGTGAATTAAAAGAAGATATTTATATGAAACAACCTGATGGTTTTGTGGTTGAAGGAAATGAAGATAAAGTATGCAAACTTAAGAAATCACTTTATGGGCTTAATCAAGCATCATGACAGTGGTACACAACTTTTCATAATGTAATCACTAAATTGGGTTTTATCGCAAATAATTTAGACCATTGTGTATATACTTGGAATAGAGGGAGTGATTTTCGTGATTTTATCTTTATATGTCAATGATATTTTAATTGCAGGAAATAACATGAAGATGATACATGACACAAAAGAATGGTTAAAATCTCAATTCGAGATGAAGGACATGGGAGAGACATCCTTTGTTCTTGGTATAAATATTGAAAGAGATAGGTCATCTAGACTCTTGAATTTATCTCAAGAGAAATATTTGGAAAAGGTCTTTAAAAGAGTTAAGATGGACTCATGTAAGCCTATTAATAACCCTGACTGTAATGGTTTAAAATTATCAAAGAAAATGGGTTCATCAAATGAAATTGATGCTATTGAAATGGCTTCTAAGCCCTACGCCCAAGCAAGTGGAAGCATCATGTATGCAATGCCAGGTACAAGGCATGATTTGGATATGCTATGGGCCTTGTTAGTCGATTCCAAAATAACCCTGGCCAAGCTCATTGGCAAGCGGTAAAACGTATTTTAAGATACAAAAGACAAAGCACCTAAAATTATGCTACCAAGGTAATGACCTAGTGACGCGGGACGACGACCCTAAAATGCGTGAATATGATTTTAATGCAGATTTTGCTGAAATTAAATAAATTAACTCAAGTTTAATCGCAAAATTATCTTTGATACCTTTAGGGTTTGCAAAATTTTGATGGGTAGATCACATGAGATCCATATAGGGTCCAGTCCGATGCGCAAGTACTTTTTAGGTTGAGGCGAGATCGGCCTAGAGATAGGATTAGCTTTTCCAGGCTTAGGGGTTCATCTTCAGTTCGATGTAGATTCACAGATTCCAAATTGGGTTGTGAAAGGGATTGACGGTTTGTAAAAGGCTTATGATTTTCGGTTTGGTTTATGGTTTGGAAAAGGGTATTGGCTTTGTTTGATTTATGGATTCAAAAGGTTTAGGTTTTGGGATTGAAAGGAAACAATTAAGCTAAGGTTTAGGGAAGCAAATACAGATTGAGAGATAACAAATATAATCAAGTAAAGCAAATCGATGACAAAGATAAAGAAACTATATGGGAATCACTCCCTTGGTCTCACGTTAAACCCATCATGGGGAAGAAGACTCTCTTCACAAAGCAAAAGCTCTCATTCAATAATCAATCAACTCCTTACATTGTTTAGCTTAAGGACCTTATATAGGAGGTCTTACAGTAAAAGAAAACCTAAAACGCATATTAAATAAAAGACAAATAAACCCCTAAAACAAAAGTTCGAAACTAAACTTCTAAAACAACCCGACACGATTTCGATCGGTCGATTTTGAAAATCGATCGATCGATCGAAATTCATATATATAAATATCGCCGTCGACATTCGATCAATCGAAATTAGTATTCGATTGATCAAAATTTTTGATCGATCGATATTTCAATTTGATCGATCAAAATTTCAAAGTTCCTTCAGTTCTTCATCTTTCTCCAGAATTTTCATCTTTCGCCTAGATCTAACTTCCATTCCACTTCTTTCTATGCCGGTAGAAACGATGTGGTCTGAATCCAATGTCCATGTATGTGGCGTCCCCGTCAATTCCCCTGGACCAAAAAGGTTTCATCGCTGATGTAATGCGCTTGTGGTAGATGTCAAGCAAGTCGGGGTTTAAGCGACGAACTTCATTCTCGTGGATCCAAGTTTTTCGGACTCCGGTTTGCCGACCCATTTAACCAAGTACTTCTGGAATCCCCCGTCATGTGTAGAGACAGCATGATCATTGATTATATCCTCTATTTCATCTGTTCTCTGCCTGCTTGGGGAACGAAGAGATATAGGCTGCAAGGTTGGGTTGGGGCTGGGACTAGGAGGTGGCTGGAGTGGATTTTCAGGTGGGGTGAAACCCAAATAAGGAATCAAGTCCTCCACGTTAAACGTTGAATGTTGAACTAACCCCCGTACTTGGAGGAAGCTTGAGCACGTATGCATTAAGACCACTCTTAGCCAAAATTCTAAAAGGCCCTACGCCTCGAGATTGGAGCTTCTTTGCGGATCCCTATGGGAACCGCTCAGGCCTAACCCGGACCATCACATAATCACCCACGTGAAATTCTTTATAACGCCTGTGAGCATCTGCAGACTAAGTGTCGACATGCAAGCTATGAATATGTTCTGCAAATGCATCGGCAGACTCTGACACCCTATGGGATGCAGACATGGGGATCAAATCTAATGGGGTCCTAGGCCTATGACCATGTACTACCTCAAAAGGACTCATGCCTATATGTAATTATTATAGGCAAACTCAGCTGTAGGTAAGATGGTATCCCAAGTCCTAACATGATCACCGACAAGACTACGAAGGAGATTCCCAAGGGCTCCTATTGATGCTTTCAGTTTGGCCATCCGTTTGAGGGTGGTAAGTTGTTGAGAATTAGAGCAATGTGCCCATCATGTGCCAAAGGGTATTCCAAAAATAGCTAGTAAATTTAACATCCCTATTAGACACAATAGTTTTGGGCAACCCATGAAGACGCACTACCTCCGTGAAAAATAGTTTAGCAATATGAGATGCATCGGAGGTTTTGGAACAAGGAATGAAGGGGGCCATCTTGGAAAATCAGTCCACTACGACATAGATGGAATCGTGCTTCCTAGGGGTCTTAGGAAGTCCAAGCACGAAATCCATAGAGAGGTCTTGCCACGGTGTGTGTGGTATGGGTAACGGGGTGTACAAGCCGGTATTTTGTTTGGTTTGTTTTGACACTTGCCAAGTACGACAATGCTTAACGACCAGGGCGACATCTCTCATTAGGCTAGGCTAAAAGAACCTATCCTCTTCGAGCGCAATAGTTTTATTACGCCCGAAATGTCCGGCCATCCCTCCAGCATATAAGTCCCAAATGAGAAAGTCACACAATGAAGTGCGTGGGATGCAAAGGTGATTGCCTTTGAACAAGTACCCATCATGGACGGTGTACATGGGGTGTGTGCTGGTTGGGTCACTAAGGAGAGCAGTGTACTCAACCCCAAAATCTGGGCACTCGGGATACTCATCCTTTATCCTTTCGAACCCGACAACCTCAGTGCTTATTGTGCGCAAAGTCACCCCTTGCCGACTAAGTGCATGAGCGGCCCTATTTTCAACACCGGCCTTATGCTTTAACAATAATATGAACCCTTGAAGGTACTCGACCCACTTCACGTGCCTTGGGTTCAACTTCTTCTGTGAAGCAAGAAAGCGTAAGGCTTCATGGTTAGAAAACAGCACAAATGACTACGGTCTAAGGTAATGTTTCCAATACCAAAGAGATCGAACGACTGCATAGAACTCCTTGTCATACGTGGAGTATGTTTGCTTTGCCTCGTTAAGTTTTTCACTAAAATAGGCCATAGGGTGACCCTCTTGGCTAAGCACTCTTATGCCTACATCCGAAGCGTCGCATGCGACTTCAAAGACTTTAGAAAAGTCCGACACTCGCATGACGGGTGCACTACTCATTTATTGTTTGATCTCAACAAAGGCTTTTGTCGCCTCTTTGCCCCATTTAAAGTCCCCCTTTTTCATGCAATCTGTAATTGGGGCCATAATGGTGCTGAAGCTTCTGATGAAGCGACGATAGAAAGTAGCCAAACCATGGAAGCTGCGGACATCGTGTATGTTCTTAGGTTCTGGCCACTCCACAATGGCTCTAACCTTTTCGGGGTTCGCGACCATTCCATCGGCTGAGATAATAAATTCTAAGAAAACAACAGAACGTTGCATGAAAGTGCATTTCTTGAGATTTGCAGACAACCTCTCGCCCTTGAGGGTTTCACAAACCAGCCTATAGTGGGTCAAGTGTTGTTCCTTGTCATGACTGTAAATCAGGATGTCATCGAAATAAACAAGGAATTTGCCTAAAAACGGCCTCAACACTTGGGTGATGAGTCGCATGAAAGTACTCGGGGCATTAAAAAGCCCAAAAGGCATGACCATCCACTCATAAAGACCCTCCTTAGTCTTAAAGGCAGTTTTCCATTCATCACCGGGGCGGATGCGGACTTGATGGTAGCCACTCTTAAGGTCTATCTTTGAAAAGATAGTGGCACCAACCATCATATCGAGCATGTCATCGAGCCTTGATATGAGAAACCGATACTTAATCATAATCTTATTAATTGCACGGCTATCCACACACATGCGCCACGTACCATCTTGCTCATTGACTTGCCGAGCTCATTGACTTGCCGAGTCAACTCGGCGTGCTCAACCGGATTCAACCTATAGTGGGGCTGGTTCGGTAAGGTAGATCCAGGAACCAAGTCTATGGCGTGTTGGACATCACGCAAGGGAGGGAGTTCGTTTGGTAAGTCTTTAGGGAAGACATCCGTAAACTCTTTCAGGATTGGCTCAACCTCCTTGGGACACTCGCTCTCCGACTTGGGAGCACTCTCTACGGTGACAACTACGTACACCACATTCTCATCTATCGATGCTTTCTCGAACTCAGAAGGGCTCACAATATTAATGGATTTAGAAGACTCGCCCTTCTTTTCGATTGTGTTGGTCGATGGTGTTTTGGGAGGCAAAGGATGTAAAGTGATCTTTTTGCCCTTATGCATGAACGTGCATATGCTTGATCGACGAGGAAGAGTCACATCCATGTCGTAAAGCCACGACCTTCCTAAAAAGATATGGCCCACATCCATCAGCACCACATCACACCATAAGGTGTCCGAATAAGAACCCAATTGAATCGGTACATGACACCTTTTCAACATGGGAATAGATGAAGAATTGACCCGTGCGACCTTATAAGGTCTCGAGTGCGCTTTAGGTGTATGCCCCAAGCGGCGTACTGCATGAGTTGATATTACGTTAGTACAACTACCGCTATCCACGATGACCCTACAATTCTTTTCATCAAATCTGGCAAAGGTGTGGAAGATATTCTCCCTTCGCCAGTCATCTTTTTCATCCCGTTGAGGTTGTGCAAGGGCACACCTCACAACTAAAGCATGACCAATAGCATCACCCTCCTCATCACTGGGTGTGCTAACTGGTTCAAATACTTCCTCTTCAACCACTACCTCATCATCATCCTCCTCTCCCTCAATGAAGAGAGTCTTTTGAGGTTCTTTCGTAGGGCATTGGGCGGCAAAGTGTCCCATCCCATGACATCTATAGCACTTTACTTGAGAATTAACCCTTGAGGATTCTCCGACTATACCTTTTCCCCTTTCAAACCTCGAATTGGTAGGGGCGGGTTGTGTAGGCTTGGGAGGAGGATTAAATCGTCCCTCACCGGATCGCTGACCGCTATATTGTAACTCGGTCATCTTCTCCACCGTAGTTTTCAAGTACCGTTCAAGATCTTGCACAACGGCATAGCATCTTTCAAGAGTTTCTACGGGGTGAGAAATCAACTCTTTTTGCAAATCAAGTCACAATCCAGTGCGGAATCTAGAGAGTGATTTCAGGGTCTTCCGATACTTTTGCCCTCATCATGAACTCTTCGAATTTGGCAATGTAATCGGTCACGGGCATACCACCTTGACGTAAATTTTGCCACTAGTCGAGGAGGCGTTGGTGGTATGATAAAGGAACATACTTCTTAGTAAGCCGTTCCTTCATCTCGTCCCAACGGGTAATGGGAGGACAACCCGCATTCACCCTAATGAGCTCAACATTGAGCCAGAAAAGTCGAGCTTGACCAACGAACTTTATTTTAACGAGTCTAACACAACGGTCGTCATTCATGGCATACCAATCAAAGTGTTGGTCCATATCGGAAAGCCAATCGAGGAAGACGGTAGGGTCCATTCTTCCATCGAAAGTCGGAATCTCAACTCGGACGCTCTTGAGGAGTTGAACTTCGGGGTCATAGTCATCTCTACGATGATCCCTACGATTCCGGTTGTCTTGGCAACCATTACGTTTAAAGTGATGACCCTCACGCTCTTTGTGTTGATTTTCAAGTCCACCCATCACTTCCAGTTGGTTGATTCGATCATGTAATCTATCATTACCAACTCCTAGGGATGTTTGGGCTTGCTCTATGGTGTTCAGACATACACTAATCACACCCAACTCTTCTCGCATACCGTTAAGGGCATTGAGAATCGCACTCGAGTCCATGGTGATCATAAGGTCTATTAGGGTTCTAATATGGAATGCAATGTGGACTCACAAAAACAATGCAATAAAATAAATATGACAAGCAAAGATGCCTTAACCTAAAAAACCTAAGGCTCTGATACTAAAACTGACGCGGGACAACGACCCTAAAATGCGGAATATGATTTTATGCAGATTTTTCCGAAATTAATGAAATTAAATCAAGTTTAATCGCAAAATTATCTTTTGATACCTTTAGGGTTTGCAGAATTCTGATGGGTAGATCACACGAGATCCAGATAGGGTCCAGTCCGATGCGCAAGTACTTTAGAGTCGAGGTGAGATCGGCCTAGAGATAGTACTCTAGCTTTCTAGGATTAAGCGCTCGTCTTCGGTCCGATGTAGGTTCACAGATTCCAAATTGGGTTGTAAAAGGGAATTAGGGTTTGTAAACGATTTATGACTTTGAGATCGGTTTATGGTTTAGAAAGGGTATGGGCTTGTGTGATTTAGGCTTCAAAACGGGTTTAGGGTTTCGAGGATCACAAGGAGGGATTTAGGCTATGGCTAGAGAAGCACGCAGAGATTTAGAGATATCAAATATAAGCAAACCACGCAAATCAATAACAACAATAAGGAAAATATAGGGGACTCACTCCCTTGGTCTCACACCAAACCCATCTCAGGCAAAGATTACTTAAGCATAAAAGTATTCAATAATCAATCAACTCCCCTAATTACATTGTTTAAAGACCTTATATAGGAGGTCTTACAATAAAAGAAAACCTTAAAACGAATATTAAATTAAAGACAAATAAACCCTTAAAACAAAAGTTCGAAATTAAACTCCTAAAATAACTAAAATTCTTGGCGCGATTTCGATCGATCGAATTTGGAATTCGATCAATTGATTTGAAATTTCGATCGATCGAATTGAAAATTGATCGATCGAAATTTCATATTTCTATGAAAATCGCTGTCGACATTCGATCGATCGAATTTGAATTTCGATTTATCGAAAATTTCGATCGATCGAAATTTCAAATCGAAATTTCGCCATTCTTTCTCCAGAATTTCCATCTTTCCATCTTTCCTTAGCTTTGACTTCCATAACGCTGCTTCTTTCTACGTCAGTAGAAACGATGCGGTCCGAATCCAATGTCCTTGTATGTGGCGTCCCCGTTACTATTTCTAATAAAAGAAATAATAAAAGAGACTAATCCTAATTCAATTAGGAGTCTTGAAATTCGTCACTTTCAGTGCAGCTCCTGAAAATTGATCATAACTTTCTCAATACTTGTCGGAATTGCACGGTTTTTGGCTCGTTAGAAAGCTACTTCGATAAGCTTTCAAATGTAACCCATTTCGCATCAATCTGACTTTGTTTGACATTTCAAAATAGGCCAAATATAAAAGTGACGGGATTGAAAGTTGATGACCCTCTGACCAAAGAATTTTTGGCAAGAAATTTTGGATTTTCTGTTTCTGATCACTCGAATGTTCGTCTTTCGCCTCTGATATGTTATGGGCGGTTGCTTGAATCGGATGTCCCCATCAACTCTTCCCTGGTTAGAAGGATTCATCCCCGATGAATGCTGGTTGTGGTAGACGTCCAAAAGATCTGGATCAAGCTGCTGAAATTCTTCCTGTGTAATCCAAGTGTTCTCTGAATCGCTCTTGTTCTTCCACTTGATCAAATACTTCTGAAGCCCCTTTTGGTTGGTGGACACAATCTGATCTTCCAGCACATTTTCGATGATCTCATGAGTTTTCCAAGTAGGTGGGGGTAGCGGTGGGGGTAGAGGAATTATTGGTTTATCAAATGTAGAAGGCTCAAAGGGGTTGGCATGAATGGTTGAAGGGCCATGGAATGGAATAAGGTCTTCCACGTTGAAAGTCGTGCTAATCCCCAATTCCGGCGGAGGATCTAAGATGTAAGCATTAGAACCGGCACACTTCAAGATCTGATAGGGTCCAGCACCACGGGCTTGTAACTTCTTTGCAACTCCTTGCGGGAATCACTCGGGTCTATTCCGAACCATCACAAAATCACCCTCTTGGAATTCTTTGAACCGTCTGTGAGAATCTGCAGAGAATTTATATTTTTCATTCTTTAAATTAATTCTTTTCTTAGTCTTAGTATGCAACTCATGAATGCGATTTGCAAATGTGGATGCAGACTCTGATGACCTATGATGAATGGACATTGGAATAAGATCTACAGGTGTCCTAGGTTTATACCCATGCACAATTTGGAACGGACTCATGCCTGTGGTTCTATTAACTGAATTGTTATATGCAAACTCAGCGACAGGTAAGATGGAATCCCAACTCCTAATGTGCTCACCTACTAGACACCGTAACAAATTACCTCGACTCCTATTGACAACCTTCATTTGCCCATCAATTTGGGGATGATATGCAGATGAGAATTGTAGTCGGGTCCCCATTTTGTGCCACAGTGTCTTCCAAAAATAATTGACAATTTTAACGTCGCGGTCAGACACTATCGTCTTTGTCAAACCATGTAAACGAACGACCTCGTTAAAGAAAAGGGTAGTAATGTGACTTGCATCGGAGGTCTTCGAACATGCGATGAAGTGGACCATCTTTGAAAAACGGTCCACAACAACGAACACTGAGTTGTGCTTTCGGAGGGTTTTAGGGAGGCCTAACATGAAGTCCATTCATAAGTTTTGCCACGGGGTGTGTGGCACCAGTAAAGGTGTATACAATCCGGTGTTCTGCCTCTTTTGCTTTGCCAACTGACAAGCACGACAGTGGCTGATAATTTTGGCAACATCTCGGGCAAGATTGGGCTAATAGAATCAGTCTTCAATTAAAGCAACCGTTTTATTGCGACCAAAATGGCCAGCAACCCCTCCGGCATGTAATTCCTACACAATCGGTGTTTTAGAAAGAAGTACCCCTCCTGTAGGGTAAACTTACTTTCTCTGACAAATTGTCTGCTTGTAAGCAAGGTATACTCTTCACCAAAATCTGGACATGTGAGATAATCCTCCACGAGGCAATCGAATACGGTTACCTCTATGCTTAATGAGTGCAACATAGCCACTCTACGGCTAAGTGCGTCTACGGCTCAAGTCTGTACACCTGCCCTATGTTTCAGCACAAAGGAAACCCTTGAAGTTGTTCAACCCATTTTGCATGTCGCGGGTTCAACTTCTTTTGGGAACTCAAAAATCGAAGGTCTTCGTGATCTGAGAACAAGACGAATTCATGTGGTTGTAAATAATGTTTCCAATATTTAAGAGATTGTATTACCACATAAAACTCTTTATCATAAGTAGAGCACTTTTGCCTGGCCTCAGTCAACATTTCACTGAAATAGGCTATCGAATGACCCTCTTGGCTCAATACTCCCCCAATACCTACTCCTGACGCATCACATGCTACCTCGAAGACCTAAGAGAAGTCAGGAAGGCGCATGACAGGAGCTTCCGTCATTCGAGACTTGATCTCCTTAAAAGCCTTTGCTGCAATAGGTGTCCATTTAAACTCCCCATTTTTTATGCAATCAGTGATAGGGGACGTTACTGTACTAAAGTTATGGATGAACTGCCTGTAAAACGTGGCTAAGCCATGGAAGCTACGGGCTTCGTGAATGTTCTGAGGTTCAGGCCATTCAACGATAGCTTTGACCTTTTCGGGACGACAAACCCTAAGAAGACAATGCTATTTGATATGAATGTACACTTCTTCAGGTTCGCGTATAATTTTTTCCTCTGAGAGTCATACAAACTTGCCTTTGGTGGTCCAAGTGTTGGTCTTTATTGTGGCTGTAGATAAGGATGTCGTCAAAATACACCACAAGGAACTTGTCGATGAAAGGCCGTAACACTTGCATCATGATATGCATAAAAGTACTCGGAGCGTTTGAAAGCCCAAAAGGCATGACAAACCACTCATACAAACCATCTTTGGTTTTGAAGGCCGCTTTCCATTCATCCCCAGGACGAGCTCGGATTTGATGGTACCCACTCTTCAAATCAATCTTCGAAAAAATTGCGGCGCCTATCATCATGTCCAACATATCGTCCAATCTTGGTATCGGGAATCGATACTTGACCATGATCTTGTTAATCGCGAGATTATCGACACACATCCTCCAACTTCCATCTTTCTTGAGTGTGAGCAATGCTGGCACGACACATGGACTCAAGCTTTCCTTTATGAACTCCTTTTGGAGAAGTTCGTCAACTTGCCTTTTTAACTTCGAGTGCTCGGATGGATTCATATGATAGTGGGGCAAGTTAGGGAAGGTAGCTCTAGGGACCAAAGCAACGGTGTATTGGATGTCCCGTAGAGGTGGTAATTCATTTGGAAGGTCTTCAGGAAAGACATTTCAAAATTCATTAACGGTTCAACCTCTTTTGGAATCACAAAGCCTGATTCTTTGAACTTTTCAACTGTAACAAGGACATAGACGATGTCCTCTTTCTTAGCGCCTCATTCAAACTCAAGAGGGCTAACGATGTGAACGGCCTTAGATATCTTCTCTCTCTAATAAGCCTTTATCACTTGACTTTGTTGACTTCACTGTGGATGCTTTGGTAGGTAGCGGATTGAGTTGTATTTTCTGACCTTTATGAGTGAAGGAACACACGTTCGATCAACCAAACAGTGTAACATCCATGTCATACAACCAAGGCCTCCTGAGGATGATATGCCCCACATCCGTGGGCACAACATCGCACGGCAAGGTGTCCTTATACGATCCAAATTGTATAGGAACCTGACACCTTTGTGAAACAGGGATGAATGATGAATTAACCCAAGCAATCTTATAGGGTCGTGGGTGAGCTACGGGCGTGAGCCCTAAACGAGAAACTGTACTTTCAGAAACCACATTGGCACAACTTCCACTGCCAACAAAGACTCGACAAGCTTTCATCCCACATGTGGCTATGGTATAAAAGATATTATCCCGTCGCCAATCATCACTCTCCTTCAATTGGGCTAGAGCACATCTAACCACAAGAGCCCGCGAGGTATTATCCTCCCCAACAAGATAGGAGACATCCCTAAGACACACCATCATTCGTTGCCCTACACAATCTTCTTCATCACTAGGGAACGACTCAAGCTCGTAAAATTCAACAGTTCCTTCATCATGCTCATTTTCGGTGTCCTCGGCTATGAACAAATTTCGGGATGGGCATTGTGCTGCAAAATGCTCGATGTCGTGACACTTATAACATTTATTTTGATCGCCACTCTTGGCGCCTCGAGCATTTGACTCTTACCCTTATCGACTCGAGTTACCGGTGTAGTAACGGGGTTGGGCCTAGCAGGCGGGGCACTAATGTTGGGCTTTGACTCAGGCGCATTGAACCGATAACTAGACTTATAACTAGATGGAGTACTAGTTTTGAGGAATCGCTCCAGCTCTTCAACTCCAGAGAAACATTCATCTAGATTATCAACAGGGTACAGAATAAGTTCCCTTTGCAGTTCTGGCCAAAGGCTCATTCGAAATCGGGATTGGGTAACATTTTTCGGTTCAGTCACATCGGCCTGGGTCTTTAGTTCTTCGAATTTATCGATGTATTCAGTGACCGATGAATTTCCTTAACCTAATGAATGTCACTGATCAAGAATGCGTTCCTCGTAGGATAGAGGAATATATTTATCACTCAACTGGTCCTTCATCTCTTCCCAAGTGGAAATGGGAGTAAGACCGTTGGACTGTCTTCGGCGCTCTAGACCCACCCAATAAAGTCGAGCTTGGCCTGTAAGTCTGGCCTTTGCAAAGCGGACCTTTCGCTCATCGTACATGGCGTACCACTCGAAGTAGTTTTCCATACCGGTGACCCACTCAAGAAAGACTTTAGGTTGCCTTTTCCCGTCAAAAGTAGGGGCGTCCATTTTTACTAATTTCATGATTTTATCGTCCTGTTCGGTGTGGATTTCGCGATGATGAGGAACTTCCCTCCTACGTTCATGGGTGTGGACTCTATTGGGGTTTCGGCGATGAGCTCATTGATTTCTTCCACGCGGGTTTCTAAAGTTTCATGCCGGATTTGTAGATCTTGCAACTGTTGTTGCACCTGAGTATGGTTCTCATCTACCCAAGTTTGAAGGGCGGACACCCTAGACGTAAGGTCTCTAAGTAAGGCTTCTATTTTGTTGGGATCCATGGAGATGCTAGACAAAAGCTAGATGAAAATTAGATAAAAATTCAAACAAAAGCTAGACAAAATACTAGACGAAAAAACCATACCAAAACTAGACAAAAGCTAGACAAAAAACTAGACAACAGCTAGACAAAAAATTAGACGAAAAATCAGACAAAAGCCAGACAAAAAAATCAGACATAAGCTAGACAGACCCTAGACAAATCTAAAATGATGCAATTCTAAATTAATATCAAAATAAACCTTAAAACTTATATGAACATTAAAACCCTAAAACTAAACCGATTCTCTGATACCAATTTGATGCAAGAACTTACTAAATGCAATGCTAGGGCTGAGATTAGGATTAAAATTAATTTAACCAATTAAAAATAACAATTTCTCATCACAAATTCTCATGGAAAATTCTAGAAATCCAATTAGATGCTTTAATTTCGACCCAAAATAGCGTTACTTTCATGTACATTCCCTATATCGCGGATCTAGAAGACTAGGGTTCTTATGAGCGTCTAGATCTCCGATAATTTTAGGGCGTCGAACAAACTCGCAAGCGGGTTCTCTCGATACCGAACAAAATTAAAAGGCTAATAATGATTTATGATGAACAAATAAGTTGATTTTGGATTTTATGAAATAAATAAAATAACTAGAGTTACGCTACTTATGCAAACCATAGTTCTAAAGAAGATAGAGATGGAAGAAGAGTTGGCCTCGCACTAAACCGCAAGCAGGAATCGAAGAATCACTCTCCGTTTATAAGAGAATCACACTCTCATGAAAGTTTAGAACTCTCAATTTTGCATAAGCAATTTTCATTAACCAAAAAATAATAATAAAGTTGTTTACAAACCTTTAAATAGGCTAACCAATGCATGAAACTAGAAATCCTAGTATAACTCTAATTTCTAGTTCAAATAAAAGAAATATCCTAATTCTTCTAAAACAATAAAATAAAGTCCTAAAACAATAAGGAAACTAACTCTATTGCTAATAAAAGAGACTAATCCTAATTCAATTAGGAGTTTTGAAATTCGTCACTTTCTGTGCAGCTCTCGAAAATTGATCATAGCTTCCTCAATACTTGTCAGAATTGCACGGTTTTTGGCTCGTTGGAAAGCTACTTCGATAAGTTTACAAATGTAACCAATTTCGCATCAATCTGACTTTGTTTGACACTTCAAAATAGGCCAAACATAAAAGTGACGGGATTGAAAGTTGACGACCCTCTGATCAGAGAATTTTTGGTAATAAATTTTAGATTTTCTTTTTTCTGATCACTTTGATGTTCTTCTTTCGCCTCCGATATGTTATGGGCAGTTGCTTGAATCAAATGTCCCCATCAACTCTCCCCGGGTTAGAAGCACTGGCGTAGCCACATAGAAGGGTGTTGGGGCTCAAGCCCCCATTTAACTCTAGAGTTTCTGTTAAGTATGTTTCTTATATAATATTTGTTTGTATATATAAGGCCCCAAATCTATGATGTAGAAGCCTCCAAATTGGCTCAAGCCCCTATTTAATTCTAGAGTTTCTATTAAGTATGGTTCTTATACAACATTTGTTTGTATATAAGCCATTAATCCTCCAAATCTATGATGTAGAAGCCTCCAAATCGATGGTAAAATAATTACTAACATGATGTAGAAGCCACCAACAAATATTTCTGACTATGCCCCTAGTTAGAAGGATTCATCCCTGATGAATGCTGGTTGTGGTAGAGGTCCAAAAGATCTAGATCAAGCTGCTGAAATTCTTCCTATGTAATCCAAGTGTTCTCTGAATCACTCTTGTTCTACCACTTGACCAAATACTTCTGAAGTCCCCCTTGGTTGGTGGACACAATCTGATCTTCCAACACATCTTCGATGATCTCACGAGTTTGCCAAGTAGGTGGGGGTAGTGGTGTGGGTAGAGGAATTATTGGTTCATCAAATGTAGAAGGCTCAAAGGGGTTGGCAGGGATGGTTGAGGGGCCATGGAATCGAACAAGGTCCTCCACGTTGAATGTCGTGCTAATCCCCAATTCCGACGGAAGATCTAAGATGTAAGCATTAGAACCGGCACGCTTCAAGATCTGATAGGGTCCAGCACCACGAGCTTGTAACTTCTTTGCAACTCCTTGCGGGAGTCCCTCGAGTCTATTCTGAACCATCACAAAATCACCCTCTTGGAATTCTTTGAACCGTCTGTGAGAATCTGCAGAGAATTTATATTTTTCATTCTTTAAATTAATTCTTTTATTAATCTCAGCATGCAACTCATGAATGCGATTTGCAAATGTGGATGCAGACTCTGAAGACCTATGATGAATGGACATTGGAATGAGATCTACAGGTGTCCTAGGTTTATAATGTTGGTTTGAGTGGCTGAGATGCCACTTGTACAACTCCTATGGTGTGCATGATATACACCGTATAACACCCATATTAGGGTTACCTATTAATATATGGCTTTAAAGATTGTAACTTATGGAGGTGAAACTCTTCTTTCTCACAAGTTCTCCCTTCTTCTCTAAGCCAAAACCCTAGAGTTGTGATCATCCTTCTACGGTGCCATCAATTACCGTCGGATTCACGTGGCGTGAAGATAATGTTGTCTTCTCTGGTAGTTGACAGCTCAGATCAACGAGCATTAAATTATCTCGACTTTTCTCGAAGTGTGTAGAATCGATTGCGATCCACCTATTGCTTCAACACGATTAGGGATCTCAAATCCCAACAGTGGTATCAGAGCCATCATATCGATTTCTCCGCTTTTGTAAGTATAAATTTTTTTTCTTATTTTATGATTAGATTCCGATAATTTATTTTTGTCTAATCTTAGACCCGTTATCAGTATTAAAAGGGGGAATGGGTGATGAAGGGAAAGAATTAAAAATAAAAAATAAAAATTCCGGAGTTGGATTACGATGTCGACCACCGGTGATGTTCTTGGACGGATTTTGGTTTCATGGCCGGCCACCAGGTTGCCATGACTGCATATGGTTTCCTAGTGAACATGAATTTTGAATTGTGGACCTGTCGGTTCTGGGTCTATGTCGGATATAGTTGGGTTCGACTCAATACTGGACCGGGTTCTTGATTGGGACTAGACCTTTTTTGGTCGGGTCCATTCGGGTAGCTATTGGGCCGGATCTAGATGGGTCTTGTTCAATGCTGGACCGAGTCTAAATCAGGTCTGGACTGTTTTGTGCCGGGTCCATTCTGGTAGCTATTGGGCCAGATTTGGATGGATCTTGGTTCAATACTGGACCGAGTCTAGATCGGGTCTAGGCCCATTTTTTTTGGACCGCTCGCCAACAGTTTTTTTGGGCTGGATCCAATGGGTCTGGTCCGGGTCCGAACCAGGTCTGTTAATTTGTCTAAAATGTTTTTAGAGGTAGGGGGATTTGAACCTCCAACCTCTTCCCAAGAGGTGGTATAAAATTACTCTAAACCAACTATCCTAACTACCAATTGATATAATATATTTCAATATAAAAGTATATATATTGAACATTTACAATCACTTTTTGGGCTGTTTTGAAGTATTTTTTAACATTGATTTTTTTCTATTTTATAAAATATGAGCCGTTAGATAGTATGTCCTCTTGCTGAACTACCTTCTGACAAAATATCATATATTTTATTGATTCGAATGGTCCAATCTGATCGGTCAAATGTGCGCACCAGCGCAATTTTTAAAATTGCAATAGTTTGACTGAGTCTTTGTTTGGCAATAACATCCTCATTATTTATCGGATTTAGGCCCATAAGTAGTCTATTTTGGTCTACTCGATGAGATCTACAGATTGGACCAATCAGATTTATTTTTTGACGGTTTGATCCGCTCAGAAATTTATGAATATCATTCACAATATTTAATTATGATATTTAATTATCGACAGCCCCGGTGATTAAAAATTTAATTTTTTTATTCTATTATGAGATGTGAATGAGTGATCATTTACAGTTGATTGGTTGTGGGTTATGCACATCGTGTTATCGAGTATGACATGCATCCTAGGATGTTTTATTAATTGATCAAATTGTATTAAATCGAGTCCATATATTTTTTTCCTTCATTTTGTAAATTGGTGAATACATAATACGAACTTGCACCCTTATGGAGATGTATCTATGGCGCAAACGATCAAAAGGCGAGATAGAGCTCTTAGGAGATGCATGCCAATTGACGTGAAGGAGTTGTTCCATTAGTTTCATAGGGTGTTGCATTCATATGATGATTCAAGTTGTAATAAATGGTTCTAGTTGTGGAAGAATAGTTTTAGGGCGTAAACTATAGATCCAAATGGGAACTATTCATGAGCTCAAGTCATTTCAAGATTACTCGATAACGCAACTTTGAGTTCGTGAATATTTTATCTTATTATTTTATGTGAGATGTAATTGGTTGAATGATTGACTCATTTACCTTGATAATCTTTGATGATCCTGTTGAGATTATCTTTCGTAATTTACCCATCATATATTTTGATGCACACCTAGATGAGTAGGTCATGTTTGTCATTGAGACTATTAATGGTGAGATACTCGACAGTTATGTGATTAATCTTGATTATTTTTGCAATGCCCAATCGGATATGTGATACTTTCAGACCGATCGAATAACTGCTAAAGTCATCGCATCCCAACATCGAGAAATCCCTTTGACATTTTGGAGAATACTGATGGAGATTGCGCATAAAATATAATATTTTTGTCTAATAATTAACACCTCTTTTTTTTTTTAAATAGTTTTAAAAATGGCTGTCAAATCCTTATTTGCTAACTTGATTAAGACTGAGAAGTTAGATGACAATAATTACGATGATTGGTTTCGTCTGATGAGAATCCTCCTGGATGAGAAGGATATCCAATATGTCATAGAAGAAATCATGGACGAGCCCAATGAGGATGTACTCATTTTGGCTATGAAAGTTGCAGACGAGAAATATTAAAAATGGTTGAAACATAATCGCACAGCCCGGAACCTTATCCTTCTGAGTCTTCACAAAGAACTCCTTCATACATGAGTCTTATCCTATCGCGAATGAGCTATGGGACACTCTTTACGAGGCGTATGCTAAAAAATCTGATACACGAATTCGTGCTATGGAAATGGAGTTTCAACCATATCGTATGCCTCAAGGGTGTACGATTAAAGACCACATTCATAAGATGAATCAGATGATAGTAGACCTTAGGAGTGCGGGGAGTAACTTGAGTGAAAATCAGAAAATTAATACCATGTTAGGCTCCTTACCCTCCTCTTGGGATCTTACTTAGAAAATTCTCAATCCCAATGAGTCTATCAAAACCTTCAGAGATTTATGTCGTCACCTGGAGCATGAGATAGAAATGAACATAATTCTACCAAAAGCTCCTCTTATCCATTACACCGAGGATCGAAAACGCAAAGCTCCCACTGGTAAATTCTGAAAGAATAAGAAACCTCGAAAGGACAAGAAGAAAGGTGACACCGGTTCACCTCCATCTACTAAAGCAAAACCAAAGAATCGTCCTTATCGCAAGAATAAGTCTCGTGATCAGATCAAGTGTTTCGTCTGCGGTGAGGCCGGCCATTATGCCAGAGAGTGCAAGATGGGGAAAGATGTTGCAAAGGTTGTATCTGTCATTTGTTCTCCCATTTATTCCTTTGTTCGTTATGAAGTTCTTATAGCTGTATATGTTGCTGCTTGTGCTGCGGTTCAGGAAGGAGTTTGAATCCCAAGATTTTACAGAGGCTTGGGTGTTATTCCTCACGCCCAAGACCCACTTTCTCTCAGGATGGATAACAAATCTGTCATCAATTTAGCGAAGGATCCCAAATTTCATAAGAAATCGAAGCGCATCGAAGTTAAGTATCATTACATTAGAAATCTTGTCAGGGACAAGCTAGTCATACTTCATCAAATTCCTTCTAGAGAAATGTTGGCAGATCCTATGACAAAACCCATTGCGAGAGATGTCTATGGGATACATGTTAGGCATATGTGTTTATGCAGACTTTGAGTGAGTAGACTCAAAGTTGTGCAGGTGTCAGTGGGAGTTATGGTTCCATTACTATTTCATATTTTTCATTTATACATGGTTGTTATTTATTGGACACGGACATCATTTTATGATTACATTTTATTTTTACATTACATTTTAGTTGTTTATGCGTAATGTGGATAATTTATTATCTTTATCAGTATTTATATATATTCTTATGCTGATCATTGTGTGATTGCGCAAGTAGGTGTGATCACCTCCACGTGAGAAAAATTATCTTTCGTCAGCAAGCCACTGGCCCACTCGCAGGGGCTAATCGCAAGTCTGGAGTAGCAGAAAGCGATAGGTTACACGAACAGGTGATAACCACCTCCAAATGACTCCATACGGGAGTAGTAGCGGTTAAACATCATTGCACACGTGTGTGAGCTGCGTTTGGGGATGAAACCTACAGTCGAATGACGCATTCACTGGTATGATCTAGTGCTGAGGTCATGGCCTGAATGGGAACCAGGCTAGTGTTGCTAGTAGATGTCAGTTAGCTTGCGTATTGTAGAGCTGACGAACACTGATCGAGTTCAGTTTGTCTACTTTACAGCGTGGATGAACGACCACGTGTTCGGAGCATCGAGTGCTCCTGGACTTCCTTACCTACTGTTGCTTGATCCGATCTGATCAGTGCATAGTGCGAGCTGCCAGTCTCGTAGGTGACTCTCGTGCCCTTAGCTACCCACCTTTATATATATGAGGATTAGATTGGGTGTCGCTACGTTAGTGTATAATGACAATGACTGTGACTAACATGATCAGGTGCATGTACTACTAGGAAAGCGGCTTAGTCGAAATCTGAACTACGTAGTTGCGTGGGGAAGTTCATTGACAGCAACACCAGGCTCCTAGGGCCAATGATACGCACTTATAAGATTTATCTGCCGGCATCATAAACTACAAAAGATTTAAACGACAGTTTTTTTTTGAAAATGTATGTATTTATTAAATATTTTATTTTCAAAATGGATTCAAAGAAACTGTTTTAAAATTCTTTTAATAAGTTAAATAAGTGCGTATAGTATGGGATTTCGATTTTAGTTCGAAAGTCGTATATTCCGGTGTGGTCATGCGGACTAGGGCAGGCATAGGAAAGCTTGGGTGATGGTGCACTAGAAAGATAGCAACTTAGTGTGCGCACACCTGTGTGAGAGATATGCGATCTCGGTTGGTCCCACTCCACAGGTCTTTTGTTCTGTAAGAACTATCATGATTCTATGTTTGGGCTCTAGAGAACTTGTTAATCATGACACTATTCCCTACGGGGTTGAGTGGGAGATGTTGGTTTGAGTGGCTGAGATGCCACTTGTACAACCCCTAAGGTGTGCGTGATGTACACCGTATAACAGCCATATTATGGTTACTTATTAATATATGGCTTTAGAGATTGTAACTTACGGAGTTGAAACTCTTCTTTCTCACAAGTTATTCCTTCTTCTCTAAGCCAAAACCCTAGAGTTGTGATTATCCTTCTACGGTGCCATCAATCACCGTCGGATCCACGTGGCGTGAAGATAACGTCGTCTTCTCTGGTAGTTGATGGCTCGAATCAAGGAGCATTAAATTATCTCGGCTTTTCTCGAAGTGTGTAGAATCGATTGCGATCCAACCATTTCTTCCGCACGATTAGGGATCTCAAATCCCAACAGATACCCTTGCACAATTTGGAACGGACTCATGACTGTGGTTCTATTAACAGAATTGTTATATGCAAACTCAGCGACAGGTAAGATGGAATCTCAACTCCTAATGTGCTCACCTACTAGACACCGTAACAAATTACCTAAACTCCTATTGACAACCTCCGTTTGCCCATCAGTTTGGGGATGATAAGCAAATGAGAATTGTTGTCGGGTCCCCATTTTGTGCCACAGTGTCTTCCAAAAATAACTGACAAATTTAACGTCGCGGTTAGACACTATCGTATTAGGCAAACCATGTAAACGAATGACCTCGTTAAAGAAAATGGTAGCAATGTGAATGAACATGCGATGTAGTGGGCCATCTTGGAAAACGGTCCACAACAACGAACACTGAGTCGTGCTTTCGGAGGGTTTTAGGAAAGGCCTAAAAGAAATAATAAAAGAGACAAATCCTAAATCAATTAGGAGTCTTGAAATTCGTCACTTTCTTTGCAGCTCCCGAAAACTGATCATAACTTCCTCAATACTTGTCGGAATTACACTGTTTTTCGCTCGTTGGAAAGCTACATCGATAAGCTTTCAAATGTGAAAAATTTCACATTAATCCGACTTTGTTTAACACTTCAAAATAGGCCAAACATTAAAGTGACAGGATTGAAAGTTGATGACCCTTTGATCAAAGAATTTTTGGCAATAAATTTTGGATTTTCTTTTTTCTGATCACTCTGATGTTCTTTTTTCGCCTCCGATGTGTTATGGGCGGTTGCTTGAATCAGATGACCCCATCAGATAGCCGATCCATTAACCAAGGTAGTACCATCGGAAGTGTTTCAAAAACACATACAGATGATGGGTTTGAGATAGAGAAGCTCATCTGCCCATTTGGCCAAGTGGGAGATGTAAGTTTGAATGTGGCCATGAGGGCCTCGCACATCTCTCGGATTGAATATCCATGGTGATAATGGATAAATTGGCACAATGCGCATACCCTCATGTCATGTGTAAATTCGATTTAATTCCCATTCATTTGAAAATTGCATTAATTAATTTTTCCATTAAAGTATATTTCTATATATGTAATTATTTATTTTTCAAATTGCATGAAAACTTTGGGAATTAAATATTGTTGCTAATTGTGGATAAATAACCCAATTAGTTGTTGGGATGACCATACATACCTAATTGAGGCTAAATATGAATTGAAATAGAATACCTATTTCTTGCAAGAAAATAGATTTTACCGGCTAATTGTTATTATTGGTGGGATTTATTAGAGGACTAATCGCCTCTAAACGTTTGCATGCTTTTATAGCATGTGAGGTAACGGATATATTTTCACGATATCTAAACTGTTGGATATCCAAAGTTGGATTTGGACCGTTAGATGCATAACCCACAAAAATTAATTGGGAGGCCAAAGATTATCTATAGATTGAGAAGGTCCAGTGAGGGTGAAATCATAAAAAAAAATCATTGAAACCCATATGTGTGAGAAATCTGATAAAATCCAGCGTTTGTATTCTCCTCGTGTCGCTTAACCGCAATCAAGGAGTCGCGAAAGTTCTCCCGCTGCCAAGATCGTAAACACTAACACTAGGGTTAACAAAACTGCATTTTTTTATTTTATATTATTTCATCACTTGTTCTTTTCCTTCATTCGTTGTGCATCAGCTGTAAGTTTTCATCATAAAATCTTGGTGTTAGACTTCATGGATAATCATTTAATTTTAAACATTAATATGAAGTTTTTTTTCCACAAGCAGCTTTTAGTTGAAAATAAGCGATTTTAAAGCAATGGGTTGATTTTCTAGAATTATCAGGAGTTTAATATGAGGATGTAACTTCCTGTCATCTATTAGTAGTGGCTGCAAGATTTGTCCAATGCTTGGTGCTTCATTAACGTCTTTTATTGCCGATAGATACTCATCTTAATTTGAATTGAATGCAGGACGGTCATCAAGTCCTTCATTCAAGGTTTTATTCCTGGAATCGCTTTAAAGATTTTCCTCATCTTTCTGCCAACAATATTGATGCTAATGTCTAAATTTGAAGGGTTTGTCTCCCTATCAATTTTAGAGAGAAAAGCTGCAGCCAAATATTATCTCTTCAGTCTTGTTAATGTATTTCTTGGGAGCATAATTGCTGGAACTGCATTTGAACAGCTGCATACTTTTATTCATCAATCAGCAAATGAGTATGCTCTCTCTCATGCTCTCTCTCTCTCTCTCTCTCTCTCTCTCTCTCTCTCTCTCTCTTTCTCCCCCTTTCCCCAATGCACCTTTCATTATATATAATAGGTATCTCTGAATTTTTTTAAACCAAAATTTACTCTAATCTGTGTGCTTCCAATGAAGATCATATTGTCATGTGTTGCTAGTTTTAGTTTGAGATTCATTGTTGTTTCTAAAATAAGTCAGATCCCAAGTAATGGTGGTTGTAACTCCCTTTTTCATTAAAATCTTCCCTCCTATTGCTAGATGGGTCTTGGAGTGGGCAATAGCTATTCCAACACAGTATCAGAAAGGTTTGCCCGCTCAACCTTGGAGTTGGCAATATGCCTCAACATTATTTTAAAAAGGATTGCTTGCTTGGTTTGGATGGAGGTAAAAACTGTCCCTACACAGTTTAAAGGATTGCTTGTTCAACCATTGAGGAGCAAGCTCTTGGTATATGTTTGAAGTTGATTGCTTGCTAACATGGTTAGCAAGCAATTAGATTAGTGCATGTTAGGGAACAATTAGATTAGTGTTAGATGTTAAAGGTCTTTGATCATGTAACATGGTTATAATGAGTGGCCTTTTTCTGGGATCTTGTTAATGTGTTTGGGGTGCTATATAGCAGCATCTACAAAATGATTGCTGTCTAAAAAGTGATGATATATGTGTGACAAACTTCATTGTGGCATTGGCATTTTTTTTTTATTGATAACAAAATATATTATTGAGTAAGAAAGGAAAGGTACAAAGAGCGCATACCAGAAGAGGTAGAGAGGTTCTACCCAAAAGACAACTCTCACCAGAAAAAACCCCAGGAGCAATTGCAGCGAGAGTGACAAGGCTCATCCGAAAGGTCAAAAACAGACGAGAGGGGTTGGGTTGAAATGGTAAAGACTACAGGCTGAGAGGGGAAGGTCAAGGAGGAAGGCAAAAGGTTAACCTCTGGGATGCTAGTGATCCCAGGTGGCCAGGAATTGAACATCACTGTGGTCCGTCTGCTGAAGGCCCCAGTTGAGAAGGAGGTCTCTGACCGATTTGAATACCGAGCAATGCAGTCTGCCCATACGCCAAAAGACTTTATTATTCCTCTCGAGCCAAATGACCCACATCGCATCGTAAGGAATCATCTGCCGCAAACTGGAACTGCCCCCTATAGACGCAACCGATTTCATACCATGCCATTGGTGTAACATCTCCGTGATGTTATTTGGGAAATCCCAACAAATCCCCAAGATCCTGAAAAATTGCTCCCCAGATATGCATCGAGAAAGGGCAGTGAAGAAGTGTGCGAGTGTTAGACTCCTTACCATTCATACACATCAGTCATCGGTTTCTGATAAGGATGCCTCTTCTCTGTAATTGATACTGAGTAAGAATTCTCCCCCAAACCGCTGACCAAGGAAAGAACCTGATTTTCGGAGGAATTTTAATTTTTCAGAATTTGAGCCATTTCGGTTTATCCTCCCTTTGTACACTGCAAAGATGCAACTGCTGCAGATGATCATAAAAGCTTTTAACAGTGAAAATTCCTTTGTCGTTAAGATTCCAGCACATGTAGTCTATGTGGGTAGAGTTAGGAGTGGTAGAGTGAAGTGGAAGAGACTTATATACTCATCAATCTCCTCATCTTCGAGTCTTCTCTAAGTAGAGACATTCCACGTCACAACACCATGTCTCCATTCAACCATGGAGCAAATTGTAGCATTCTTCAAAGTAGCAATATTGTAGATATTAGGGAAAGCTTGCCTAAGATTTCGTTCCCCTATCCAAATATTGTCACAGCATCTTATGTGGGGTCCATCTCCCCAACTATAGTGGAAACAGGCATTAAAAGAATTCAAAAAAACAGTGATTCCCTTCCACCAACCCGAGGCATTTCGGACAATCAGGCTCTCCAAGTGCCAGCCATCATGCCTAAGCCCATACTTTGCCTTAGTGACCTGCCACCAGAGTTTGCCCTTTTCCTTGCCACCCCCAATTTTCCAAATCCATTTTCCTAGCAGCGCCGTATTCACTTTAGCCAAGTTTCTGATTCACAGACCTCCCTCTTTTTTACTGCTGCAGCGCATATTCCAGTTCATTAGGTGTAACTTCCAACTAGGACCCCCTTCATCCCACAGGAAGTCACGAATAATCTTTTCAATTTGGCTAATCACCTTGCACAGAGCCTCGTAAAGAGACATGTAGAATATAGGCAAGGCTACAAAGGTTGAATTGATGAGTGTGAGCCGTCCACCGTTAAAATCTCTTCACTGCCATCTCCAGTGAAATAATATCATCAACATAAATGATGAGGGCCACCACGTGCAGTCCCTTCTTCACAAATAAGTGTGGTTATAGTGACTTCTCTGATAACCAAACTGAATGACTACGTCACTGAACTTCTTGAACCAATCCCGTGGCGATTGCTTGAGTCCATAGATGGCCTTCTTTAATTTGTAGACAAATTTTGGTGGCAACGCCATGTACACCTCTTTAAGGTCTCCATGCAAGAATGCATTCTTGACATCAAGTTGATACAAGGGCAATCTTTGTTAGCAGCAAGGGACAAGAGGACCCAGATGGAGTTAAACTTGGCCACTGGTGCAAAGGTCTCCTGAAAGCCAATACTGGGAGGAATGAATGAACCGTTTTGCTATAAGTCTAGCCTTGTACCTCTCAATTGAGCCATCTAGGCGATATTTCTGTGTATACAGCACCCCACTGCTTTCTTTCTTGCCGGTAGTTCAGTAATTTCCCAAGTCTTGTCTTATTCTAGAGCCTTCATCTCTTAAACCATGGCCTCCCTCTTTCCATTTTGCCTAAATTAGATCTTCACAGACAAAAGAAGGAATAGAAATAAAATCTAAAGAGGAAATGAAGCTAGAGTAACATGAGGGCAATGCATGGTAGGACACAAACTTACAAATAGGATGTCCTACCTTTTCGAAGAGCAATGGGAAGGTCTAAATCGGAGATAGGTGGACCTGCTTCGGAGGAAGCATTTGATCCATGAATTGAGCAAGAAAGCTAGACTTTTGTCCTCCTTTTTCCGTCCTCTCAAAGTAGATGTCGTTCCCATTCTGTCCCATTAGCCTTTAGGATCCCTGACATTGGCCAACTCTACAATTTCCTCTTCAACATCATCCCATCCTATGCATGGTAGAGGTAGAGGATTCTCGGTGCTCGCTTCATTACTTGGACTCTTCTCCCCGTGAAGAAGGCACTGAGAAGGAGCAAAGAATGGAGTAGACTCAAAGAATGTAACATGCTTAGTGACAAAGATTCCCCTATGGAAGGACCTTAACATTTGTACCCTTTTTTAGTAGGAGGATACCCAACAAACATACACTTGACGGCCTTTGTAGAGTTTATCACGCAGACTTGATGGAATGTGTACAAAACAAAGACAACCAAAGGTCCGAGGGGGGTACAATAAAAAGCCGACTACTAGGACATAGAACCTTGTAGGAAGATTTCCCCAAAAGTATTGGTTGATGAGATAGTTGGCGGCGAGGACAACCTCACCCCACAGATGTTTGGGGACATTTATGCACAACAAGAAGGACCTAGCAACCTCAAGGAGGTGACGAATTTTCCTCTTAGCTACTCGATTTTGTTGAGTGTAAGGGCAAGTTGATTGCCACTCAACTCCATGCATCCAGAGGTATTGGAGACCTTGGGAGTTGTATTCTCTCCCATTGTCAGATAGTAGAATCTTAACCTTTGTATTGAATTGAGTTTCAACCCACTTGTGATAGATGGGAAAAATTGCGCTAGCCTCATCTTTAATGTTCATGAGAAATAGAGTGTAGCAGGTGCAATCCTCAATAAAAGATACGAAATAACAGTACCCATGAACAAGAACCACAAGAGCGGGCCCCGACACATGTGAACCACTTTAAAAGAAACACCACATTTACTATTGAAAATAGGATAAACAGATCGACAATGTTTTGAAAGTTGACGAGTTTCATAATGAAATTTTTTTATAATCTACGGAATTAGACAAATGCGGAACTAAAAGATACAAACGAGGAAGGGGAAGGTGTCCAAGCCTCCGATGCCACTGGTGAGCATTCTCCGTAGATGTAGTAGTAGTGGCAGCAACTCCCAATGATTTTGAGTCTTCAAATATGCAAAGACCCCTCTCCTCACCCCCATGGCCAAAGGTCATCCTCATAGTCAGGTCCTGAAACACACAATTGGAAGGAAAAAATGTTAATGCTGCAGTTCATATTCTTAGTAAGTTTACTGACATAAGTAGACTAGTGGCATTTGGAGAATATGTGAGGGATAAACTACCAATCTGAACATTTCCTTACCCCTTTACAAGGATGAGGGAGCTATCTGCTACTCTGATATGTCAAGGTGAAGACATGGGAGTAATGGAGTAAAAACAGTGGATATACCAAACCTGTGGTTTGTGGCTCGTGAATTTATAATCAAAGAGGACTGAGACGTAGATATAGCATGAGCAAAACCCAATGATACCTGTCTCTTTAAGATGTGAAGAGGACGTTCAGGTACCTGAGGTTCGCTGCACAGGGTCCAGATACTCTCTCTCTGTGAGCGTAACAACCTTGTGGACTTCATCCATTTGGCAAGCAGAGGAGAGCTTGACTTATATCACTGAACCCACAACAATTTATCAACAAAAGTATTCTACCAAGCTGTTGTATACACGGCTATAGAACCTTTCTGTCACACAACTATACACTGTTGAGCATATACAGGTAGCCACCATAAAAGCCAAATCACCCTCACAAGACTCCACAACCCGTGAAGGTAGAAATCCTGAAATCAACCACGCGGAAAACTACATCCACAATCAGCAAAATTGCTGATCTACCCACAAAAGAGTGCAGCAAACGAGAAATACAACACTACTGTTGATAATCCTGCTATAATCCTGCTGTGTACACAACCACACTAATATCGACTTTACTACTGTATACACAGCTATAAGTCAGCAATAAACTTCAGTAATACTGCTGAATTTTTTATTTTTTTTTCGATCGATAACAAAGAAATATATTAAAATGAAAAAAGTAAAGAATACATACCTGAGGAGGTAGTGAGAAACTGCCCTAGCAACCCCTCACGTAGCACTCAGAACCCAGGAGCTAGGTAGCAAAAGAGCGTCAAGGTTCCACATCCTGCACCGGGGGAGGGAAGGAGCAAAGCAAAAAAAGGGAGGATTGGAGGAGGTCCGCTGGGGAAGTAAAGGAACCCTTATTGCGCTAGGGCATCTATGATGGAGCCACGTCATCCCAGTTAGACAGAAACTGAAGATCCCGTTGGTCAATCTGAATTTGAACCCACCTGAGGAGGAATTCTCTGACTGATTTGAGCACCAAGCAGTGAGGTCTTCCGATCCGTCGAAACACTATGTTTCTTTCCAGCCGTAGGGCCCACATAACAGCGTAAGGAGCTATCTGCCGCACTGTCCAACTGACACCAACTATTTCCACCTCATTCCATAGATGTAACATCTCTGAGATGCTATTTGGGAAAACCCAATGGATTCCAAATATTTTGAAAACCACTCCCCAAGCACTGATTTCTCATGCAGATGCCTCTTCTTCTTAGCTAGTTAAAATTCTCCCCCAAGCAGCTGACCACGCGAAAAATCTGATCTTGGGTGGGGTCTTGACTTTCCAGAATTTTAACCATTTTGGCTTGTCCACCTACATCGTCCTATTTCCCTGAGGAATAATGGCTCTTGACCGACATTTAAACCCCAAATGGTGTTTAAATGACCTTATACCATTAGAATGTCACTTTTTATCTCACATCATTGAAGTGTGATTTATCATTGTGCCATGTGGCACAATTCCATGATCAATCTAAATTGACAAGTGGCAATCGATCGTTTGAACATGTCCCAGCCAAAGGACCATGCTTATAAGTTGATGTAAACCATCCGATCGGTTAACTACAATAAACCATCAAAATTAAGAACAACCATTGATATTAGAGTGCACGGATCGAATGGTTTGAATCTCCCATAACGTTAGATTTTTTTTACCCATAGCCCTTTAAGTGATGATATATCACTTTGACGGTATGGACTTCCAATATCATAACTAAATAAATGGCATTAGATTGTTTAAACACCATTTGGTGCCTAAATGACGGTCAGGAGTGTCAGTCTTTTTCCCTGAAGATGCTGCTGAATTTAACTCTGCAAATTATCCCAAATTCTGATACAGACTCACTTGAAGCGACGCTGCTGAAGCCATGCTGCTGAACCCATGTCCACAAGCATGAAGAGTCTCAAAAACTTCCTCTACATTCACCAAGAATATTCACAAAACTATCACTACTATAGTTGCTGCTCACACAATATTCTACCGCTATCGATACAAAACTGAATCTGAACTTGACGGGGGCGCCGCATACATGGACATCGGATTTGGACCACATCAGTTCTACCGGCGTCGGAAGAAACGTAGAGGAAGCCCGAGTACCGTAGCTTCAAGGGAGAAAAGTAAAAGAAGTGCTCACTGTGGCTTGAAAACAGCCATAGCTCGCTGCCATCTATGACAACTCGCTATGGTTATTGTGACAGCTCGTTGTCATAAGACCGCAGCTCGCTGTGGACACTACCAGCACAGTAATAAAATAGCCTCAGCTCGCTATGAACAGTACCACAGCGCGCTGTGAACAGTGCCACAGCTCTCCGTGGATGACTCCGTCCAGAAACGGAATTTCTATTTTAGGACTCTTTATTTAGAATTTTTCTTTGGTTGCTTATTTAAAGAGGCTTGTAAACACATTCGAATTAGTTATTAAATATTTTGAATGCTTTTATGCTTGAATATTCTTCTTCCCAAGATGGGTCTAGTGTGAGGCCAAAGGAGCGATTCCCAAACCGTTATCTTTTGGTATCTATTCTCTTTTGATCTTTTATTATCTATGCTATATATTTTCTGTCTCTCTTATAATCCATTACCCATATTGAAACCCTCATCCAAAACCCAAAACCTATTTCCATCAAAACCCTAGTTTTCATCCGAGCCATCAAACCTACCCAATTCTACAACCCTAGTTCGAACCCGTGAATCTACATCGGGTCGAAAACGAACGCCCAAGCGTGGAAAAGCTAGAGTCATATCTCTAGGCCCGATCCCATCTCAAATCTAACGGGACTTGCGCATCGGATTGGACACCCTATTCGGATCTCACGTGATTTACCTACCGAAATTCTACAAACCCGAAAGTATCGTGATATTTTTTAGATTAATCTTGAATTAATTTATTTAATTTCGACAAATCGCATCAAAATCATATTCACGCATTTTAGGGTTCCTGTTCCGCTTCAGTTTTGGTATCAGAGCCCTAGGTTTTCTAGGTTAGGGCATCTTTGCTTGTCATATTTATTTTATTGCATTGTTTTTCTTTTGTGAGTTCATATTGCATTCCATATTAGAACCCTAATAGGTATTTGTGATCACCATGGCCTCAAATGAGATTCTCGATGCCTTTAATGATATGTGAGAAGAATTGGGTGCCATCAAGGAGCGTTTAAATACCATAGAGCAAACCCAAACATCCTTAGGGATTTCTAATGGTCGATTGTGTGATCGAATCAACCAATTAGAAGTGGAAGATGAATTCCAGGATCAACGCCAAGAGCATGAAGGTCCTCACTTTGAACGCGATGGTCGCCAAGACAATCCGAACTGGAACCGTAGGGATCATCGTAGAGATGGCTATGGCCCCGAAGATCAACTCCTCAAGAATGTCCAAGTTGAGATTCCGACTTTCGACTGAAGAATGGACCCTACCGTCTTCCTTGATTGGCTTTCCGACATGGACCAATATTTTGATTGGTATGGCATGAATGATGACCATTGCGTCAGACTCGCTAAAATGGAGTTAATTAGGCATGCTCGATTTTTCTAGGTCAATGTTGAGCGCATTAGGGTGAATGCGGGTTATCCTCCCATTACCCGTTGGGACGACATGAATGAACGACTTACTGAGAAGTATGCTCCTTTATCATACCACTAACGCCTTCTCGACCAGTGGCAAAATTTACGCCAAGGTGGTATGCCAGTAACCGAATACATTGGCAAATTCGAAGAATTCATGATGAGGGCCAAGGTATCGGAAGACCCTGAAATCACTCTCTAGATTATGCACCGGATTGCGACTTGATTTGCAAAAGGAATTGATTTCTCATCCCGTAGAAACACTTGAAAGATGTTATGTCATTGTGTAAGATCTCGAACGGTATTTGAAAACATTGGTGGTGAAGAGAACCGAGCCACAATATAGTGGTCAACGCTTCGGTGAGGGATGATTTAATCCTCCTCCCAAACCTACACAATATGTCCCTACTAATTCGAGGTTTGAAAAGGGAAAAAGTGTAGTCAAGGAATCCTCAAGGGGTAGCGCTCACATTAAATGTTATAAATGCCATGGGATGGGACACTTTGCCGCCCAAAGGAATCTCTTCATATTGGAGAGGAGGATGACGGTGAGATAGTGGTTGAAGAAGTATTTGAGTCGGACGTCACACCCAGTGATGAAGAGGGTGATGATAGTGGTCGTGCTTTGGTTGTGAGGTGTGCCCTACAACCTCAACGGGATGAGAAGGATGACTGGCGAAGGGAGAACATCTTCCACACCTTTTCTAGGTTTGGTGACAAGAGTTGTAAGGTCATCGTGGACAGCGGTAGTTGCACCAATGTAGTGTCAACTCACACTATATGCCGCTTGGGGCTTACACCTGAAGCCCACCCGAGACCCTATAGAGTTGCTTGGGTAAACTCTTCATCTATTCCCGTGTCGAAAAGGTGTCGTGTACCAACTCAGTTGGGTTCTTATTCGGACACCTTATGGTGTGATGTGCTACCAATGGATGTGGGTCATATTATTTTGGGAAGGTCGTGGCTCTACGACATGGACGTGACCCTTTTTGGTCGATCAAACATATGCACGTTCATGCATAAGGGCACGAAGATTACTATACACCCTTTGCCTCCCAAAGCACCATTGACCAACAACGTCGAGAAGAAGGGCGAGACTTCTAAATCCATTAATATTGTGAGCCCTTCGGAATTTGAAAAGGCTTTTATGGATGATAACGTAGTCTACGTTGTCGTCATCGTCGAGAAAGCTTTTAAGTCTAAGGGCGAACACCCTAAGGAGGTCGAGCCAATTTTGAAAGAATTTGCGGATGTCTTCCCCGAAGACTTACCGAACAAACTCCCTTCGATGCGTGACATTTAACACATTATAGACTTAGTTCTCGGATCCACCTTACCGAACCTACCTCATTACAGGTTGAATCCAGTTGAGCATGTCGTGTTAACTCGGCAAATCAATGAGCTCCTTCAAAAGGGGTTCATTCAAGAGAGCATGAGCCTCTGCGCTATACCCGCACTACTCACACCGAAGGATGGAAGTTGGAGAATATGTGTAGATAGTAGGGTGATTAATAAGATTACGGTCAAGTATCGGTTTCCCATACCGAGGCTCGACGATATGTTAGACATGATGGTCGGTGCCACTATCTTTTCTAAGATAGACCTTAAGGGTGGCTACCATCAAGATCTGCCCCGGTGCTAAGTGAATAACCGCCTTTAAGACTAAGGATGGTCTTTATGAGTGGATGGTCATGTCATTTGGGCTTTCTAATGCCCCGAGTACCTTCATGAGGCTCATGACCCAAGTGTTGAGGTCGTTCGTAGTCAAATTCCTTGTTGTGTATTTCCATGATATCTTGATTTATAGTCATGACAAGGAACAACACTTGAACCACCTTAAGTTGGTTTGTGAAACCCTCCAGGGAGAGAGGTTGTTTGCGAATTTCAAGTGCACCTTCATGCAAAGTTCCATAGTCTTCTTGGGATTCACTATCTCGGCCGATGGAATGATCGCGGACCCTAAAAAGGTTAAAGTCATTGTGGAGTGGCCCAAACCTAAGAACATACACGATGTCTGTAGCTTCCATGGCTTCGCTACATTCTATCGTCACTTCATCAGAAGCTTCAGCACCATAATGGCCCCAATTACTAATTGCATGAAGAAGGGAGACTTTAAATGGGGCAAGGCGGCGACGAAAGCCTTTGCCAAGATCAAACAACGGATGAGTAGTGCACTCGTCATGCGATTGCCGAACTTTTTCAAAGTCTTTGAAGTCGCATGTGACGCATCGGGTGTGGGCATAGGAGTGCTTAGCCAAGAGGGTCACCCAGTGACCTATTTTAGTGAAAAACTTAATGAGGCGAAGCAAAAATACTCCACCTATGACAAGGAGTTCTATGCGGTCGTCCGATCTCTTTGGTATTGAAGCATTACCTCAGACCGCAGGAATTTGTGTTGTTCTCTAATCATAAAGCCTTACGCTTCCTTGCTTCACAGAAAAAGTTGAACCCGAGGCATGCGAAGTGGGTCGAGTACCTTCAAGGGTTCACATTCGTGTTAAAGCATAAGGCCGGTATTGAAAATAGGGTTATTGATGCAGTTAGTTGTTGAGTAGCGACTTTGCGCACAATATGTATCGAGGTCGTCGGGTTCAAAAGGTTAAAGGATGAGTATCCCGAGTGCTCAGATTTTGGGGTTGAGTACACTGCTATCATTAGTAACCCGACTAGCACACACCCCGTGTACACCATCCACGATGGGTACTTGTTTAAAGGCAATCGCCTTTGCATCCCTCGCACTTCATTGCATGACTTTCTCATTTGGGAGTTACATGCTGGAGGGATAGTCGAACATTTCAGGTAAATAAAATTGTTGCACTCGTTGAGGATAGGTTCTTTTGGCCCAGCCTAATAAGAGATGTCGCCTGGGTCGTCAAACATTGTCGTACTTGTCGTGTCAAAACAGACTAAACAAAATATCGGCTTGTACACCCCATTACCCGTGCCACACGCACCGTTGCAAGACCTCTCCATGGATTTCGTGCTCGGACTTCCCAAAACTCCGAGGAAGCACGATTCCATCTTTGTTGTGGTGGACCGATTTTCCAAGATGGCCCACTCCATACCTTCTTCAAAGACCTCCGATGCTTCCCACATTGCTAAGTTGTTTTTCGCGGAGGTCGTGCGACTTCATGGGTTGCCCAAAACCATCGTGTCTGATAGGGACGTCAAATTCACTAGCTATATTTGGAAGACACTTTGGCACATGATGGGCACAATGCTTCATTTTTGACAACTTATCACCTTCAAACGGATGGCCAATCCGAAAGGTCCAATAGGAGTCTTGGGAATCTCCTTCGTAGTCTTGTTAGTGATCATGTTAGGACCTGGGATACCATTTTGCCCACAGCTGAGTTTGCCTATAATAATTTTGTCAATAGGTCCATAGGCATGAGTCCTTTTGAGGTAGTACCTGGTCATAGGCCTAAGACACCACTAGATTTTATCCCCATGTCCGCATCCCATAAAGTATCAGAGTCTACCGATGCATTTGCACAACACATTCATAACTTGCATGCCAAAATTAGACAAAAGATTAATTCAAACAATAGTCAATACAAATTGTCTGTAGATGCTCACAGGCGTTTTAAAGAATATCACGTGGGTGATTATGTGATGATCTAAGTCAGGCATGAGCGGTTCCCATCGGGATCCACAAAGAAGCTCCAATCCCGAGGCACTGGACCCTTTAGAATTTTGGCTAAGAGTGGTCCTAATGCATACATACTTGAGCTTCCTCCAGGTACAGGGGTTAGTTCAACATTCAATGTGGAGGACTTGGTTCCTTACTTGGGTTTCACCCCACCTCCTGAAAACTCACTCCATCCACCTCATAGCCTCAGCCCCAGCCTTGCAGCCCATACCTCTTCCATCCCCAAGCCGACAGAGAAAAGATGAGATAGAGGATATAATAAGTGATCATGCCGTCTCCACACATGACGGGGGATTCCAGAAGTACCTAGTTAAATGGGTCAGAAAATCAGAGTCCAAAAACACTTGGATCCACGAGAATGAGGTTCGCCGATTGAACCCCGATTTGATTGACATCTACCACGAGCGCGTTTCATTGATGATGAAACTTATTTGGTCCAGGGGAATTGACGGGGACGCCACATACATGGACATTGGATTCAGACTACATCAGTTCTACCGGCGTCGGAAGAAACGTAGAGGAAGCCCGAGTACCATAGCTTTAAGGGAGACAAGTAAAAGAAGTGCTCACTGTGACTTGAAAACAGCCACAGCTCGCTACCATGTATGACAGCTCACTGTGGGTATTGTGACGTCACTAAGATAAGACCCACCGTGGACACCACCAAGATAAAGAATAAATAGTCACACCGTGAATAGTGTTACTCGTCGTGGGGATTTACTGTCCAATGACGGATTTCTATTTTTCTGCGGAAATTGCCTTTTTTTAATCTTTATTTATTTTAGGACGCTTTATTTAGAATTTTACTTTGGTTGCGTATTTAAAGAGGCTTGTAAACACATTCTAATTAGTTATTGAATATTTTGAATATTTTTATGTTTGAATATTCTTCTTCTCGAGATGGGTTTGGTGTGAAGCCAAGGGAGCGATTCCCAAACCATTATCTTTTGGTATCTATTCTCTTTTGATCTTTTATTATCTTTGCTATATATTTTCTTTGTCTTTCTCTTATAATCCATTACCCATATTGAATCCCTAATCCAAAACCCAAAACCTATTTCCATCAAAACCCTAGTTTTCATCCGAGTCATCAAACCTACCCAATTCTACAACCCTAGTTTGAACCCGTGAATCTACATCGGATCGAAGACGAATGCCCAAGCCTGGAAAAGCTTGAGTCCTATCTCTAGGCCCGATCCCACCTCAAATCTGACGGGACTTACGCATCGGATCGGACACCCTATTCGAATCTCGCGTGATTTACCTACCGGAATTCTACGAACTCGAAGGTATCGTGATAGTTTTGAGATTAATCTTGAATTAATTTTATTTAATTTCGGTAAATCGCATCAAAATCATATTCACGCATTTTAGGATTCCCGTCCCGCGTCAAAACTTCAACAACATATAGCATGCAACACTAAGGAATCTGTCGATATTATCGTCTTATCGAAAACCATACCAGCTGACACCGAACAGCCAAGAACTCCTTTGATTCTCATTCCAAACACACAAGGCAGCATTATATGAAAGGAGAGAAGGAACCGATCGTGAGCATATACATGTGATTCCACGGATTGATGGCACAGGTTCCCAAAGTCCAGAAAACCGTGATGGATACAAAAATAACAGATGAACTGAAGAATCAAAGTTTAACCATTTATTTGATATTAAACTAAAATCTGACAATGGAATAGCTCTTTGCAGATATGGTTCTGGTTCATATGAACACAACATCAAACATCATTGGAGCCCTGCAGCTCGAGATCCATGAACAAAACTCTAAAACTAGATCTGTGGAAAAAGAGCTTCATAGACCATGGTAGAGACCTCAAATCTTAATGTTCCTTTAGAGAAAAAAGAAGGGGAATAAGAGCCAATCAAAACCCCATAAAAAATTTGCCGATCTGAGGTCAACGATTTGACCATGCAGACGTCAGCAACCAGTCTGATGTCAGCAACCAGAATAAGCCACGGGATCGGTGCTCTGATACCAAGTTGCAATTAATGGTGAGGTTAATTAGGGATAGGGTTCGCAAGAAGAAGAAAGAGAAAGAAGAGGAAGAAGGAGATGGAGAACATTAGGATTGAGTTGTATCATCTCAAACCCTACTATTATTAGTATTCATATCCTTATACATTCTCACAGTATACCTGAAATAAGAAAACGTAAGTAACTGAAGTGAACTACTACGCACGCACCCAATATGCCTATGTATACTCCAACATGTGTACATATCTTCTAACTGTAACGGCTAATGGGGGAGGGACCCCATACGTTCAAATGAATAAATAGCAAATAAGGAGTCGCTTGTATGCATGCGAGAGATGTGAAGTTCGAATATGTTTAGAAAATTGACATACATCACAATTAAACTTCACTTTTTTAAATATAGGATCAAAATTTGGAAACATGAGACTCAAAGTTTTCAAATGGGCGTCCTAATTAAGAGTGCCATAGGATCAGGTTCTCCTTATTAGAAACCAAAGAGGAGGAAATAGCTGATGATGGTAAAGACACAATCATGAAAGAGAGACAGAAAAAGAAAATTCATCCTAGCTTAATATTGCTCCAAGTGACATGAGACCAAAACCAGTAGGTATGCAGCTCAAAACTGACATAGAACCAATAGGTCTTGACAGCAGATCAAACCCAGCAAAATATTAATACTGTGTTTTTCAGGACACTACTTGATTGATAAAAAACACCATGAATTCTTCCTAGAATCCAGCAAGAGCACCATTACTATACTTACATAGCAAAACTGATGCAGATCTACCATACATTTGTGGGATAAAAGCCTTCAAAGATCTTAAGGGCTTAGAAAAATGTTAAACCCCTGTATCATCTTCAAATGAGGAAAACTTCAGAAAAGAATGAATCTAAAGATTGGGGTGCAACACAGATGAATAGAGCAGACTAAATAGCCCTAAGACATCATTGAACTTTTTTTTTATAATCAAAGTTCAAATTCGACAATAGCATTACTAATGTCAGCACGGTAACATGCTGACGGGGAATTTAGATCCGTATGTTCGGGTTGTGGCCGAGCCAATCGAAGAAAATCAGCAAGGAAGAAGTGGACCCATGAATGGGCTTTCAAGCGGCCTTGAAGCAAAGATTCGCGACTGTCTCAGTCGATCGATTGAGGATTTCGATCGATCGAAATTGCAATTCGATTGATCGAGTACCATTTTCGATCGATCGAGTGTCACTTTCGATCGATCGAAATCGTGCAGAGTAGTTTTAATTTTTAATTTCGAATTTCAGTCTCAGGGTTAAACTTGTTTTTCTTATTTAATTGTTTTTAGGGTTTTCTTTTGTTTAATGACCTACTATATAAGGTCTTTATAGCTTTGTAATAGACAATTTTTGAATAATGAAAATTGAGAGCTTGCGTTTGTGCAAACCCTAGAAAAACTTGAAATGAGTTTTCGATCGAAGGAGTGATTCTTTCAAAACCTTAGTTAGATATCGTTTCTCGTACAACTTGGTGCGAGACCGATGTACAGCCTTAGTGGGAAGCCTTGGAAACCCGTTGGTGCAAAGCCGACAAGCCTCTCTAGAGCGAATCTGGAGACCTCCTATCTCATTCTTCTTTTTATTTTATTTTAATGAAAGGTTCAAGACCCTAAACCCCCTTCCACGCGGGATTTTGCTATTTTAAGGTAGCTATCAATCTCGTCTCGCGTCAATTTGGTATCAGAGCCTAGGTATTCTAGGTTAGGACATATTGTGTGACATTTTAATTTGTTGCATTTTATTTCGGTTTTGTTTGTGCACATCTAGTGTTCGATAAAATTCTTCTTCCATTGTGGTTCATGTTTGCATGTCATTTAGCATCCGTGTTAGTAAGTTGTATTCACCATGAGGCGATCGCGACCAAATTCTTGGCAAAGTCCCACGAGTAGTAATGAGATTAGAGTTAGGGGATACCCTCATCATCGTGAACTCGAGTACAACCCTGCTGAGAAGTTTCTAAAATCTATTCGGAATGAGGTCCCAGATTTTGAAGGTACGACGAACCCTAAAACCTTCGTGGAATAGTTGTCTAGTGTAGAGGAGTATTTTGATTGGTATGATGTACCAGATGAGTACAAAATTAGACTAGTGACAACAAAGTTTAAGGGCAATGCCGAGATTTTCTTGATTCATATAGAACTCTGTGTTGAGTTTCGTCGGATTAAACCCATCTCCACAGGAGGATATGAAGGTGACACTTATTGAAAAGTATGTTCCTTTGACACACTGTCACCTTCTACAGAGTTTGAGAACCAAGACAAATAAGTGTCCTGATTGTCTTTAAGTGTCAAGGGTTCGGACACTTTGCATACCAATGCCCACAAAATTTCCCACTCCGAATTTATTGACTAAAAGAGTGAGTCCTAAAGAGCCTGAGAATAGGGAATTGGAAGAAGTGTACGACCCTCGTATCGTGATGAGTGAAGAGGAGATGGAAGAAGCTGACGAAAGTCTCGTTTGTGTTAAAGAGACTTCTATCTCCCTTGGGGATAGTGATGTTGGGTCGAGTACGCACGAGTTCATCTAGTCGGGTGCACTTGAATCTTTGAAGTTGGTCGAACCGAATACACATGAGTCAATCAATTCACCTACCAATGAATCATTGGAATCCATTGAGTCGAGTCCACATGAGCCAATAGTGCCACTTGATTTGATCACACATGAGTCGCTAGCGTCAATGGAACCCACTACAAGTGAGTTGCAGGCACATCATAGTCCCGAGTTGCATACCCCTTCACATTTTAAGTCTTATTGTGAGTCAACTTTTGAGTCTCATTTTGCATTGCATGCCGAAATTAAACAAAAGATTAATTTAAGCAACAATCACTACAAATTATCTGCTGATACTTCGACTACCGATAGTACATGGGCCAGTAAGGAAAGAGCTTGCTGCTTGAGTTCTCGTAATCCTAGCCGATATCGCGATCACACTTCACCGGGGATGAATTCCTTCAGGTTTGGGAGAGTTGATGAGCAACTTCAAAAATATTTGGTAGAGTGGGTTGGCGAGCCAGGTTATCAGATTCATCAAGGAGAGGTTTACTGTGTGCGTCCCGCTACAATCAACCAAGATGAGGACCATATGTCACCAGGAGCCGAGATTGTTTGGGCTAGTTACAAGGAGTTCCACCGTGCAAGTTCCGATCAAGGATCAAAATCTCGTTTTTTCGATACGTATCGTCCAGCCCCAAAACCGATACGTATCGAACGATACGTATCGGTTCCGGACGATACTCTCCGATTTTTTCCCCAAAAAAAACAAAAAATCGATAATTTGAAATTATCGGACGATAATTTCAAATTATCGTCGATACGAACGATACATTGAACGATAATTTGACTGTTTTTTCAGGGGGGTGATAAAAACTCATTGTATCGTATCGGTGAGGTCCAAAACCGATACGTATCGTCCGATACGTATCGGTATCGGACGATATTTTGATCCATGGTTCCGATACACTTGATCAGTACCACGTGCGTGTTTCATCGGTGATGAAACATTTTGAGTGAAGGAGAATGACGGGGAACGTCAAGATCGAATAGCAGCGAGAGGAAAACACAAATTTCTGGTGAATTGAAGGAGCACATGGCAAGTTCGATTGATCGAATTTAAATTTCGATTGATCGAAGTCCTATTTCGATCAATCGAATTAGGTCAACAAAATACAAGTTCTTGAGTGATATATTTCGATCGATCGAATCATATACTCGATCGATCGAAAATTTCAATCGATCAAAATTTAAATTCGATCGATCGAATGCCGACGGCGATATTTTATATATATGTATTTCAATCGATCAATTTTCACTTTCGATCAATCGAAATCGCGTCGAGTTGTTTTAAAAGTCTAGTTTCAAACTTAAGTTTTAGGGGTTTATTTGTCTTTTATTTAATATTCGTTTTAGGGTTTTCTTTTATTGTAAGAACTCCTATATAAGGTCCTTATGCTAAACAATGTAGTTAGTTGATTGATTATTGAATGAGAGCTTTTGCTTTATGAAGAGAGTCTTCTTTCCCGTGATGGGTTTGGTGTGAGACCAAGGGAGTGATCCCCATATATCTTCCTATTTGTCTTTGTCTTCAATTTGCGTGATCTATTATATTTGTTATCTCTCGATCTATGTTTGCTTCTCTAAACCTTAGCCTAATTGTTCCTTTCAATCCGAATACCCTTTTCTAAACCATAAACCAATCCGAAAACCATAAGCCTTTTACAAACCGTAAATCCCTTTCACAACCTTATTTGGAAACCGTGAACTACATCGGACTGAAGACGAGCGCCTAAGCCTGGAAAAGCTAGAGTCCTATCTCTAGGCCGATCTCGCCTCAACGCTAAAAGTACTTGCGCATCGGACTGGACCCTATCCGGATCTCGTGTGATCTACCCATCACAATTCTCCAAACCCTAAGGTATTAAAGATAATTTTGCGATCAGACTTGAGTTAATTTATTTAATTTCGAAAAAATCTGCATTAAAATCATATTCACGCATTCTAGGGTCGTTGTCCTGCGTGGAAGAAGGTCTTAAACCTTTCATTAAAATAAAATAAAGAGAAGAATGAGATAGGAGGTCTCCGGATTCGCTCTAGAGAGACTTGTCGGCTTCGCACCAACGGGTTTCCAAGGCTTCCCACCAAGGCTGTACGTCGGTCTCGCATCAAGTCGTACGAGAAACGATTTCTCACTCCTCAGGTTTTGAAAGAATCACTCATTCGATCAAAAACTCATCTCAAATTTTTCTAGGGTTTGCACAAACGCAAGCTCTCAATTTTCATTATTCAAAAACTGTCTATTACGAAGCTATAAAGACCTTATATAGTAGGTCATTAAACAAAAGAAAACCCTAAAACAATTAAATAAGAAAAGACAAGTTTAACCCCGAAACTGAAATTCGGAAGACAAGCACATACCTTTGTGATTGTCCCTACCGAGTTCGAGACCATTCAAAAGTTCGAGATCCATGGGGAACAAGCATCCTTGATAATGCTTATCGATGTTGGTCAAACTTTTTCAAAGTCGAGGAGATTGATGGGGAATTTAGATCCGTATGTTTGGGTCGTGGCCAAGCCAATCGAAGAAAATCAGCTAGGAAAAAGTGGACCCATGAATCGGCTTTCAAACAGCCCTGAAGCAAAGATTCACGGCTGTCTCAGTCGATCGATCGAGGATTTCGATTGACCGAAATTGCAATTCGATCGATCGAGTACCATTTTCGATCGATTGAATTTCAATCGATCGAGTGTCACTTTCGATCGATCAAGTACCAATTTCGATCGATCGAAATCATGCATAGTTTTAATTTTTAATTTCAAATTTCAGTTTCGGGGTTAAACTTGTCTTTTCTTATTTAATTGTTTTTAGGGTTTTCTTTTGTTTAATGACCTACTATATAAGGTCTTTATAGCTTTGTAATAGACAGTTTTTGAATAATGAAATTGAGAGCTTGCGTTTGTGCAAACCCTAGAAAAACTTGAGATGAGTTTTCGATCGAAGGAGTGATTCTTTCAAAACCTGAGGAGTGAGAAATCGTTTCTCGTACGACTTGGTGCGAGACCGACGTACAGCCTTGGTGGGAAACCTGTTGGTGCGAAGCCGACAAACCTCTCTGGAGCGAATCCAGAGACCTCCTATCTCATTCTTCTCTTTATTTTATTTTAATGAAAGGTTTAAAACCCTAAACCCCCTTCCACGCGGGATTTTGCTATTTTAGGGTAGCTATCGATCTCGTCCCGCGTCACATGTTTATGCCAGCGATGGTGGTTCGAGGCCCACCCTACCAGCTTGTTTTGATGGTTAGGGTTTGAGCAGTAAGAGATCATTAGAATGGAAGATAGGAGTGAGAGGAAAGGAGGAAGGAAAGTGATAGAGAGTAGAGGAGAAGAGAGGGAAGATATTTAAAGAAATGGGTTGCTTAGTGTCCAATGTGACACTGGCTATATACTAAGATTAGATTAAAAGTGACTAGAAAAAATAATAATACAAAATAACCTTCATAAGTACACTGCCAACATGCAACTAAAGCCATACTCCAATAATTAGTATCTTAATTTTATTCAAAATGATAAGTATCACATACCTTGTTGATGATTCTTGCACACAATTACTTGATGTCATTGATGATGAACACGATCCTTTGTTGCTCTTTTGTTCTCTTTCTTATGCCCAAACACTCTCTTTCAATCACTGGTTGTCAACCTAAAAGTGTGAGATTTTGTGGCTTTTGAAGGAATATTTAAAGATAAGAACAAAGCCCTTACTAGGATTAGGAAATCCGATTAGGATTTGATATAGTTTATAGCCTATCCATCTTATGAGTCATTAATAGGCCAGGATTGGATGACTCAAGTGACCCTAATCAGTGCTATCTCAAACAAGCTATCAAACAAAGTGAACTCACTAGTCTACAAAGTGACATCCTCGACAATCTGTTACAGCCCAATCGTCCATGAACTCGCCGTTATTGTTTTTAAGACATTAAGGTTCAGACATTGTATTGCAGGAGTGACTTATTGCATGCAACGGATTGATCACTCATAATTAGCAAGATACATAAATGCTTTACAAATAATAATTTTGACCACCAGAATAAATAAAAAAATTATAAAAATTTATTTTTATTTCCTTTATAATTAATTAAAAAATACTTATAGAAAATTCAAAATAGATCAAAAAATTTAATGATAAAAAAAATTGGCGTACATGGCATTTTTTCTGCACAGTTAAAACTATCATAATGCCTTTGGGAGGAAAAATAAATTTAAACTATTTTCTAAATTCATTTAATTTTAAGTCTAAAATAAATCTTAAATTATTTATGTCAATATGGACCTACAAAATTTCACATGAGCATTCTAGGACATCTAGATATAATTTTGACACAAATTTTTACCGTACACATTAATTCCCCGAGCAGGTGGGTTGTAACTACTCACCTGCTACCTAAAAATGTCCCAATTTATGCATTGAATCAAAGTAACAGCATGACTTCCTAGTCAAATTCCTACACTCAAAATCATTAGGTTGTAAAATGTTTGACTTGAAAATTGTTCAAACTGCATGCACATAACGGCTGCACAAAATGTAAGAAATACTTAATAAAATGGTGCAGTATCATGCTTTCCATAAAAGAGTCAATTTGTCCATTTAAGAGAGAACAAACATCACATGAAATGAACTCATATGTCGGGTGAGAAATATCGTGTCCCGCTGTTCGCCCATGCACCAGTTTCATGTGTGAGGTAAGCCATAGGAATTTGACTATCTTAACACCCTCAGAAGCCGAAGGTAATATACTGGTTTCAATAATGGACATCGGTCAATCCCTATGACTCTATATCATGAATCGAGATTCAGACTCGCACTAGCTATTCTCGATAGGGTATAAAAAGAGAACATTCCTAAAGTTCCAAAATGCACAAACAATGCATGAGGGGCAAAATCACAATTGTATAATCTGTAAGGACCAGTTTAGATCATGTTACTTTAGTTCAATGACTTTTTAGTTTGAAAACAAATTTGTCCGGAGACTAATATGTCTATGGACTATATTGTCTACCGTTTGGATGACATATAGGACTTCCCAATGATCAATATGTTTGTTGTTTAGGTAAAATTTGGAACCACTCAATTTTCATTCTATCTGCATTTGGTGGTGGTGGTGGTGGCAGTCGTGGTGAAGGTGGTGGAGGAGCTGGTGATTGTGGTGTGATCGTGAGGTGTTGTGTGGTGGTTGGTAAGGGTGGAGGAGGTGGTGGTGGTTGAGAGGTAGTGGTAATGGTTTTCTCCATGGTGGAGAAGGTGGTGGAGTTACTAAGGAGTAGAAATTTTAAAGTATCTGATATTGATTATTTTGAATTCTACCTATTATGGTGGAGTTAAATTGTCTCTCTTTTGGGCTAAAGTAAAGAATTTTTATTCCATGGAAATCTATGACGCTCTCTATTAATTCCCCAAACATAGTATCAGGTCATTTTTTGAGGAAAAAAAGTTAGTGACTTAATCTAGAGATCCAAGTGGGCCTTAAAAAGATAGGAAGAGAAGAAAGGGTCTCGAATTTTATTAAGGAGTACCTTTATTTCCACCCACTGAATCTTTGAGTTCACCCACGTAGACACATGCGAAGGGAAAAAGAGGCAATTTGTTGGTGCCTTCAAAGATTCAGTTTGGTGATGAGTGAATTTTGAAGTTCGCCCTCTTATTTGGGTGTTATTTTTCATCTTCTTCATCGTTTCGGCAAGTCTTCCGTTCTGGTGAGTCGTACACCCCCTTGGAACCCACTTCCATAAGTTCTGGCGAGTCCTTTAGTTCGGTGAATCATATACACCCATGAAACTCACTTCTCCTTTCATTCCGGCGAGTCCTCCGTTCAAGCCAGTCATACATCCTTGTGCAAGGAGAAGAAACCCATTTCTTCATCTTCCCCTCCCACTTTAACCTTTACAAAAATCCCTTGGAAACCCTGAAAAGAACTAGAAACGTAAGAAAACAAAAAAATGAAAATTGTCTGTATGTGTAACGGTGGGTACCCCCTGTCAGTGATTTAAAACTGACGGTGGAAACCCACTGTTAGTTATTTAATTCTTACAGTGGGTACCCACCGTCAACTTCAAACTCTGATGGGTACCCGTTAACAGTGGGTCCCCACTGTCAGATTTAAAAAACTAGTAGTGGGTATCCACCGTTACTTTTATACCATTGACAGTGGGTACCCACTGTCACGCACACAGACATCTTTTTTTTCCTTCTTTTTCTTTTTCTTCTTCTTACATTTCTCCTTTTCAAAGATTTTTTAAAAGGAGTGCATGAGTTTTGAAGTTTTCTTTCTCTTCTTCTCCTCTTTGTTCTTTTTTCTAAGGGTTTTAAGAGAGTTTCATGGCTTCTCCTTAGAGTTTCAAAAGGGTTTCATGGCTTCTTCTTCCTAGGGTCCAAAAGTTCATGGATTCTTCTTCTTAGGATTTCAAGAGATTTCGTAGGCTTCTTCTTCCTCGGCATCACCGGTGTAGGCATCGGCATCATTGTCTCTGACATCGTTGTCGTCGAGCGGAGAAGAAGATGTGGGTGTGCCGAAAGAATTCACGTGGGTGAATCCTTTACAAAATATTCACCCGAATAAGTGGGTAAACTTAAAGATTTGGCTTTTTAAAGTTGTACACCCCCATAAGTGGGCGAACTCAAAGTTTTGGTGGGTGGAAATAAAGGTACTCTTTATTAAGTAGAGGTCAATTACATTAAGTTAAACAATGAAAAGCCTTTTGAAAGCCATAAAATCTAACATGCTAATTTGTTTAAATAAACAAATCTTTGCTATCAAATAGTCCATATCATGAATGATTTTAAGAAGTGATGTGTTGTACCTGAAGTGCCTTTTGAAGCTTGTCTACTCTATATCTAGGAGAAATAGTTTTGCTTCATATCTGTGAAATTTATTTGAATCTTTGTTTTTGAATTTACAATTTGGCATAACATTTAACTTATCCTGATGTATTGTCTAGAATCTTATCTTCCTTTTGTGTGCCCTTTGTCAATGGATCAAGCTCTATCTAGGAGAAATAGTTTTGCTTCATATCAGTGAAATTTATTTGAACCTTTGTTTTTTAATTTACAATTTGGCATAACATGTAACTTATCCTAACGTATTGTCTAGAATCTTATCTTCCTTTTGTGTGCCCTTTGTCAATGGATCAAGCTCTATCTAATTTTGACATTTATATTTCTTCCTCTATTCTTTTTATCAAGTTACATGCTTCCCTCTTGAGATGTCTTTTTGAATCTTTATTGTCTTTATACAGTATTCCAAAAACTATTGGTGTAGCTATTCCAATGAGAGCAACTTTCTTCATAACTTACATTATGGTTGATGGATGGGCTGGAATTGCTGGGGAAATTCTAAGGTTGAAGCCATTGATATTCTATCACTTGAAGAACTTTTTCTTGGTGAAGACCGAAAAAGATAGGGAAAAAGCAATGGATCCTGGTAGTCTTGGTTTTAATGTATCTGAACCTCAAATACAATTGTATTTCTTACTTGGCCTCGTCTATGCTGTTGTGACACCCATTCTACTTCCTTTCATAATTATATTTTTCAGCCTGGCTTATGTTGTTTTCCGTCATCAGGTAAATTCTGGCAAATATCTGGCAAATATCCATCCAAAAACATGTGTTTTGTTTCTATCTTTATAATTATGGTTTTTTATTCCATTTAAGTTAATGTGTTGTCACATGAAAACATCCCTTATCTGCCTGTTTTGACAGTATCATGCTACACAAATGTTATAAACTTTAATTACATGAATCCTTAACTGTTTCTTTGGAAATCTGAAGGGCATTCAATTGCATGTTATTTTTGAAGGGTACATGGAAAATTATTATAGCTACGATATTAAGTAATTAATTTTAAAGATAGTCACTGCGGATAGCAAAATTTTAGTTGGAAAGTTGAGAGAGTTGGTGCTAATTGATGCATGAACATATATTAAACTATAATATGAAGGGTCAACTTTGCACTGATGCATACCCCTTAAATGCTTGTAGGAGAACTTTTAGTAGTTTCAAAGTGCATCTTTAAGGAATATGGAGATCAAATGAAGGGGCCCTTATTCCTTTGCATTCCAATATGTGGTTCCTTGTTGCTATTAATCATGACACCAGCCCATTCTGTTTCCTTTCATAATTATAGCTTTTAGCCTGGCTTATGTTGTTTTCTGTCATCAGGTAAATTCTGGCAAATATCCATCCTAAAACGTGTGTTTTGTTTCTATCTTTATAATTATAATTATAGTTTTTTATTCCATTTAAGTTAATGTGTTGTCACATGAAAGCATCCCTTATCTATCTGTTTTGGCAGTATTATGCTACACAAATGTTATTAACTTTTATTACATGATTCCTTAATTGTTTCTTTGGAAATCTGAAGGGCATTCAATTGCATGTTATTTTTTAAGGGTACATGGAAAATTGTTGTAGCTATGATATTAAGTAATTAATTTTAAAGATAGTCACTGCGGATAGCAAAATGTCAATGGGAAAGTTGATAGCCCAATAAATGCTTTGGTGCTAATTGATATATGAACATATATTAAACTATAATATGAAGGGTCAAGTTTGCACTGATGCATACCCCTTAAATGCTTGTAAGAAAACTTTTAGTAGTTTCAAATTGCATCTTTAAGGAATATGGAGATCAAATGAAGGGGCCCTTATTCCTTAGCATTCCAATAGGTGGTTCCTTGTTGCTATTAATCATGACACCTTTAGCAGCCCAAGGTAATGTATTAGTTCCAGTTTGGAATCCGGTCAATCCCTTTGCCCCTCTAACATGATTCGAGATTCAGAATAGCATTAACTTTTCTGGATAGGGTATCAAAGCCAGCACTCATAGAAGTCAAAATGTACACACAATGCACAAAGGGTAAAATCACAATCATACAATCGGCAAAGGTAAGGAAGAGTTTATCGAGTCCTAAACAATGCTCAGTACAAACTTGATGATAAATAACCAACAGGGGGTTGGCACAATACTTGAAACAAAGCTCTCTCTGTGACTCGTGGCTATACTTAGGCCCTATGGCCCTGATTATGATTCTATAGTTTCCCCTGTACCTAAGCTTACATCTATCTGCGTTCTTCTCTCCATTGTGACCAATCAGCATTGGCCCCTCTATCAACTTGGTGTAAACAGTGCCTTTTTTAATGACCATCTTACTGAAGAGGTGGACATGAAACCTCCTCCTGGCATCCTGCTTCAGGGGGAGTCTGAGAAAGTATGTCGACTTCACAAGTCGATTTATGGGTTCAAGCATTCGCCTTGTCCGTGGTTTTATCTTTTCAGTAGTGTGATACTTGAGATGAGATTCCAACGACGACAGTCCGAGTACACTGTTTTTATCCACTTCAGCCCTGCGGGTCACACCATACTATGCTCTATTAATGATATCATCCTTACTAGGGATGATTATGATTATAATTATAATTTCCATGGGAAGAGGTACTTGGCTAGAACTTTGAAGTGAGTGATTTGGGCATATTGAGATACTTCTTGGGGTTGGAATTGCTCGCTTAAGAAAAGGCATATTTATTTCTTAGAGAAAGTATGCTTTGGGCCTTTTAAGTGATACTAGGATGCTCAATTGTATTTCTAAGTTTCTTATGGAACCCAAACACTCCCTTCACGAAAAAGAGGGAGAATTACTTGCTAATCCTCATGAGTACCAACATCTCGTTTGTTGCTTGATTTATCTCACTCTTAGTTGAATACCACTTTTGCAGTTAGCCTTAGTCAGTTCTTGCATGCTCCACATACTGGGATGCTCAATTTTATGAGTGTGTGCATGCTTAGTAGTATAATGGTGTGCTATATATATATATATATATATATATATATATATATATATATATATATATATATATATATATATATATATATTGGGAAATACTTGTCATTTGTTCCAGGGTATTATATAAAGCTAGTGGAATCTCTCTAACCCAACTAAGTTATTCTCTCTCCCCCCCAACCCTAACCCAAATTCCTACATCTAACATCTCTAAATCCTAAACCTATTTTAAACTCCTTTTCCCCATCCCAGTGTCTATTACTCTACTAATATTCACAACTCATTCTCATTTATACATTGCGCAGTGCCCTTTATAATTTTTCAGTTGCTAACAAAAATAAAATAAAAATTAGCCACTAATCAGAACCAAAATATGTACGACAAAAGTGTCTACACGTCATTAGGAATTGTGTATCCGGACTAGATGCATTAGTGGTAGTTTGTTAGCATTATACTTACAGGGACATAGAAGATCCTATGTTACCTATTCCCTCAGAGTTTTAGGAAATTTCATCTGAAAAAGAAATAAAAAATCTGAAGAAACTATTATGTAGATTTTGAACATTCATATCAGTCTCCATAGATCTACTTTCTATCTTAGCAGCAACATGTTTTATGATGTTGTGATGACATCACTTTTTCCATGAGCAAATTAATTTTCAATTTTTACCTAACTTTTTGCAACTCTAATTATGGAATGTATTCGCAATGTATTTTGGAGATTCTAGAAGGAATTTATGCATTGTGCATGGTTCAATATTTTGTGGGATGTATGTCTATTTATCATTTTCTAATAGTTCTCCTATGACACATTAGATAATTAATGTTTACAATCAAGAATATGAGAGTGGAGCAGCATTCTGGCCTGATGTCCATGGGCGTATTATTACTGCAATGGTTATCTCACAACTGCTTCTAATGGGATTGTTAAGTACAAAGAAGTCTGCAGTGTCAACGCCTTTCCTCATTGCTCTTCCAGTATTGACCATATGGTTTCATAGGTTCTGCAAAAACCGTTTTGAGTCTGCCTTTGTTAAATATCCACTACAGGTTTGTATACTGCTTTAATGTTATAATTGTAATGAATGCTTATTCCCTGGTAGAAGTAATTAGGTGACTGGTTGATGAAACTTATGCTGCTTTCCATCTTTGTATTAAGGTACCTGGATATGTTGCTTTACATGGTTATTACTATGCATGTCTAGATTTGTAATATGCAAGTTGGATGTAGTGTTTTATATTCTCTTTTACTGAAATTGGTTATAATTTCCTGTGTTGCTTTCATTTTTACATATCAAAGCAGGGAAATTGGTTATAATTTCCTGTGTTTGCGCTATTTACAAACAGCATGTTATGCCCGTCGGTATTGTCTAGTGATCTGTATGAGTATGTGAAGTTTCACAAATTCATCAGTACTTATTTAAATGTTTTTCATGATCCTTAAATGTTTATTTTATTTTACTATTTCTAAAAATCAAAATTGGCTGTTTATCCAACCCTAAATGCACACAAACACCTTCGATTTATTTTTATTTATTTTTTCCGCACTCAAATGTCTTAAGTGAACCAATAACTTGCATCTTCCACTATACTTGATTTAAAGTCAGGAGACTGTGTTCTTACCATCTGTCGTTCCTAGGCAAGCTGGTAGGTGCTGTGGTATTAGAATCATTTAACACTTCCGTCCTCCCTTTCGATGTCAAGAAATGATGGTCATGCCACCCAATTAGTGGTAGTAATTTGACTCTTGTTGCCCTTGTCAGATTGCCCATAAGTAGAAGTAATTGGACTCTTGTAACCCTTCATCTCTTCTTGATTGCCAAGAAGTGGTGGTATTTACGATTCTCTAAAGGCACTTTGTGTTATGGAGGCACCAGCTAGGTTTTATAGTGAAAACCCAAGATAAGCTTATTTTACTTTTTTCCTTTTTTCTTAAATGTTTTTCAAAAGGCCCAGTTACGCCTTATTATGGCATCAGATAGAACAACACGTTCTATAAGCTACCAGCCTCTAATCAGGATGAATAGTAGGTTGATATGAAATTTTCAGTCATTCCTAATCATGTATATGTGGTATCTGTTGGTGCGTGTCGTGTTCTTAGTTGTATGGGTATGCATATAGTGTATGGGTGTGTTACATATATTAGGGGATATACTTGTCAGATCCTTATTATTTTTTACAATATATAGACTAGTGGGTGTCTCTAACTCACTAATGGCCTTCTCTTTGTGATGATATATAGCATGCATGTGATATTTGAGTTGTGAAAGAATTGCCCAAAGGGCATCACACAAACCAGTCTTCCGGTTATAGAGCTACAACATCTTCACATAAGGTCTTGGAAACTTTGGTTCCCAACCATTATGGGGCTAAAAAGTAATCAAAAATTTAATTTTCAATTAAATGATTATAAATATTAGAGGGAACTCAATTTCTTTTTAAATAAGCTTCAAAACACATATACATGTGTCTTGTAGCAAAAGACAAAACGAATCTTTACAAAATTTAACCACAACAACAGCTATTACACAATGTTCACAACAAATAAAGGTGTAAATAGATATAATTAAATGCACATTATAATGGTATTGTTTCATGCTTATGCCAATGCATTTGTGATAAACTATAATGGTATCCAGTGAAATTTAATAATATTCATGTATAATTAGGTTAGCAATGTGTTTTAGGAAGTTTTTAAAGGATAAGACATGCTATATGAATGAAATGATTGTACATACCTACCTGGATTTCTCTATGTCGTCGCTTGCCAAAAGTGAAAAAAATAGTCAGAAGTATAACTTTCATTTTGTTCGATTGAATTTCATATGTATAGACACTCAAAAATTCATTATTATTTCCAGAAATAGACCACCGCATCCTTATTTGTCTTGGAACTTTATGATGGCATTATTTAGGTTCATATTACAGGAGCAAGATCTTCCGAACTTTTTTGTATTCAAAGCATTCGTACAGCATTTCCTGTAATCGATGTTCAAAAGATAACTCATGAAATTTTGAGTACAGTAAATGTTCTTTTTCTACAATAACATATAAACTTAATATGTAGTGATTGGTTAGGGCCTCAGCCGGGCTTCCTACATTGTAGTGACCAAGCATCATTTTGATCGTGTTCCGATGCGTCATGTTGGTCTTATTGGGCATTTTGCCACTGAATTACAGGAAGCAATGATGAAAGATACACTGGAACGTGCTAGGGATCCTCATGTGAATCTGAAAGGCTACCTCCAGAATGCATATATCCATCCGGTATTCAAGAGCGGGGAAGATGAAGATATCTCTGCAGCTACTGATGGACACAAGCAAGAAGACGTTCTAGTGCCGACCAAACGTCAGTCTCGTAGGAACACACCGTTGCCAAGCAAATACAGCGGTTCTTCATCACCTTCCATTCTTGACATTGTTCAGGAACAACAACCATAAGTCTATTTGTTGGGTGTGTAGTATCATTGTATAACTATGTTCATTATTGTATATTTGGGTTTGTGGAGGGTAGTTATAGTGTGTAAATGAGAGGAAAAGATTTCGAGTGCTGAGAGTGATAGAGAAACAATCTTTACAAACGTGTTGTGCGGCAAATGGGCCATGTCAGCCAAAGCCAGATAAGTTACCTTATGTATGAATATAAATACAAGACCATGAATATAAGCGGGTGCTATATAAATGAACAAATGGCTGATTCAAAGATTTCTTTTTAGTTTTACGTTAGATTGAGGTAACATATTAGTAAATTCTTACTAGTCCTTTTCTGGTTAATATGATATACAGTTGATTTCAGGCCCTGAACATTTATTGAAAGTGGCCTCGACGCAGTTGGGAACCATTTCGCATCCATCACAAGGATCGGGTGCCACGGTAACTTGGATAAGATTGATCAATTACCACCCAAAAAATTTGGGCCTCTTCGGAATAAGGAATTTAGTAGTTTTGATATGCTTTTGTACAGCTTTAATATATGAAGCAAGATGTACATTTTAAGTGTCCAATGGCTGCTGTAAACATAAATCAACACCATCACTAACTATTTGAATTATTGATCAATGAAATACAACAGTACTCAAGTATGAATTAAAATGGTAAAGAATAGCCGTAACCAAGGTATAAATTTTGGGAAAATTCCATAATCGACACCATAGTTTCACTATTTCCAATAGTGGACCGGTATTTACACCTTTTCTGCAATAAACCAGTTGGCAGCCGAGCGGCTGCCCAAACTTCTAAAATGGCAAAAGTACCCCTACCGTCATATAAAAGGCGGCAAAAAGGTGAAAGCCTTTCAACCTTTCACCTTTTTACTTTTTATCTAATTTTTTTTCACCGAAGCGAGAGAGTCATGCAAGCGAAGCGATGACGGTCCCTTAGGGTTCAGGTATGCCTCATCTTCTACGTTCAGTTACTCACAGCAAGCATAAGAAGTACATTGTACTAGTTGGCCGGTTTTGTTTTTTAACATGCTCTGTTTAAGGAGGGTCGGTGCTTCGAAAGTGGAGCGACAACGCTCCTTTAGAAAAGCGATATCGTTATCATAGGGGAGTGATATCGCTTCAATATTCCAGCGTTGTCGCTCCTGTTTTGGAGCATTGGCATTCCTCTAAGGTAGAGTTCACAGTCCCTAATGAAGCGGTATCGCTCCATTTTTGAAGCATTGAAGCTCTTGTTAGAAGCACTGCAGCTCTTACGATCCCTTTTTTTGTGGTGATTATATTTGTAATGCTTTCGGCTGCACAGTTTGTTAGTGAGTTCATTCAAGATGGTTGTGGGAACTCCAACTGCGAAATGTACCCTTGTTTGATGCCACAAAGTTTATTTCGATGCTACGGTCGAGAGGAAAGAAATTCTGAGGAAATCCATTTTCAGCCAATTTTTTTTAGCTCTAAGGGTTTGAAATCGATTAACTGCATTCTTGACTGCCTGGTAAGCTTTTGGGTGAAGAAGAATATTTCAAATTCAGGGACAAGGAGGTCAAGTTCAGAATGATTGACGTTGGCTTATCGAACTTCAATTGCATGAGCAGACTTCCTATTTTGCCGGTTTACCGGTTGCCCAAGAACAATCCATCCGAGGGAGGTATTTCGCGGTTGTAGCTGTGGTGAAGCGGCACCATATCTATGATGCAATTCCTCAAAGCTCAAAATGATGACTTTTTGAAGCTATCATTGCTTTTTGTGTTTGCATAGCCTCTTCCCAAACTCTCATTTAACAATTGATGGTGAGTAGTATGTGGAACTCGGTGATAGTCTTTCCAAATTCAACGAGCACCCATGGGGGTAAGGTTGTATACCTAAATATTCTCCGGTGCATAAATAAGGCAAGAAGACTGAGAGATTTAGCTGTAGAGGAATTAGGAATCAAAGAGTACAACATCTACAGCTGCTCAATTGCCCTTCAGGTGATTTTTTGGTCTCATGCATTCCTTCTGCAAAATTACGAGTTCTGATTGTCACTCTTTGATCAAAGATTTGGGCATTTGAGCTGAACCCCAACATCGCCCCAAAGCGCACTGACGACAAACGTGCGTTTCCGAGACTTTTGGCATGGAAACCCAGACGATGGACGAAGACTATAAATTTCTTCCGACAAAAATTCAAGAGTTACAAGGTAATTCTCTATTAAAGCTCTTTTTCGCCTCAAAATGGAAGCAGTATATCTTCTCTGTCGAAGCGTTATCGCTTCCATAAAGTGGCGATATCGCTTCCCTTTTGAAGCGCCATCGCTTCCCTGTAGAAGCGATATCACCCATTTAGGAAGTGATGTCCCCCCTTGTTCACTCTCTCGAATGTTTAACGTTCACTTTTTGGTTTACAGACCTACCACTTATTGTTGGTACTTAACCTATTGGGTGGAAATAAGGAATTCATGACAAATCCATACCCATGGTCTCTAAAAGATAAACTGAGACAGGCCATACCCATACAGACTAATGGGTATGACTGTGGCGTCTTTGTGATGAAGTATATTGAACATATTCAGAAGAGCATGTAGTTTAATTTCGAGACGAAGGATATGGAGAGGTTCCGAGCGGAGATCAGGCCCGCAATTGTAACCTTCAACGTACAGAGGATGATGCAGTTGACCTGTAAATATTCCATTTTGGGACGCGCCTCATTTTGTTTTTATTCATTTTTTGGTGTTGATTTTTCTGTAGGAGGTCTATAATGTAACTCACAATATAACTTGTAAATGTTATGTAAAGTAAACTTTTTATAACGTTTTTGTCAAAGTTGATACAAATGGTGCAGCATAAGCACACTTTGCAAGAGAGCTTGTTATTTGAATTTTCCATAATCAATCCTTGTGCCCTTGATGAAGGAGCGCTAATGCTCCATTCAGGGAGCGATGTCGCTTCATCAAGGCAGTGGCGCTTCTTCAATGGAGCGATAACGCTTTGAGAAATGAAGCGACATCGTTGCGATTAAGGAGTGTCATCGCTTCCATAGTAAAGCGTCATCACTTTAGTTGGGAGGGATATCGTTTCCATTTAGCAGCAATGCCACCTCCTCGAGGAGCGATATCGCTCCTTTACTGAAGCGACGGCGCAGCACTATAGGAGCGAAAATGTTTCTTTGAGTTTGTTTGGGTTTTTTTGGGTTTAGGTTTTGGCAGCGCTGCTGCTTACGTTTGGAGAGTTTAAGTAGCAAAGAAATGAGAAACCGCTGATATGACATATTCCTTAAGCAAGTTGTGTTGTACAACTCCGGCGATTGTGCCCAATCTGTTTACAACGGCTACAAGTAAGGGGCCTAACCTCACCCTTAGACTTGATCCTCCTCTTCCTAAGGCGACTCGATTGCCTTCGAAAATCAAAGGGTGGCTCAACCTCTTCGATTCTTATGAGATCTTTCGATTGGATTTTCTAGTGAATCTAATCAAGAGTGGGAATCCATTGTTCGTCTTAAGTTTGTCTAAAGAGGTCGGTGTAGAACTACCGCTCGCAGTATTCGGTGTAGTCGAAGCCCCACCTAGAGATTGATGCAATCGTGTGTGAACATGGCAACCCATTAGCATACCAACTATGACACGTACATGTCCTCTGTCGTAGATCCACATGATACGTGTAAGTTGTTGGTTTGAGTGGCTGAGATGCCACTTGTACAATGTATAACAACTATATTAGGGTTACCTATTAATATATGGCTTTTGAGATTGTAACTTATGGATGTGAAAATCTTCTTTCTCACTAATTCTCTCTTTTTCTCTAAGCTCAAACCCTAGAGTTGTGATTATCCTTCTACGGTGCCATCAATCACCATCGGATCCACGTAGCGTGTAGATAACGTCGTCTTCTCTGGTAGTTGACTGCTCGGATCAACGAATATTAAATTATCTCGGCTTTTCTCGAAGTGTGTAAAATCGATTGCGATCCACCCATTGCTTTCACGCGATTAGGGATCTCAAATCCCTACAGTAGTATCAAAGCATTCATATCGATTTCTCCACTTTTGTAAGTATAAATTTTTTTAATCTTATTTTATTATTAGATTCTGGCATTCTTTTTGTTTAATCTTATACTCATTGTCAATATTAAAAGATGAAAAGGATGATGAAGGGAAAGAATTAAAAAAAATAAAATAAAATCTGATACCCCATGACGATGTAAATGGCCGGTTGATCGACTACTGGGGTTGTCGTCAGGTGGGCTTTCCCCTTCCCCGTTTTTTCTTTCTTGTATGCTAGGGTTTCCTATTGTACATAATTTCTATATGGTAGACCTGTTGGATCTGGGCTCGGCTCAATATTGGATCGGGTCTAGACCGTTTTGGGCCGGGTCCATTCTGGTTTTGGACCACTCGCCAACAGTTTTTAGACTGGATCCAATCGGGTCTGATCCAGGTCCGAATCATGTCCGTTAATTTGTCTAATGCAAAAATATAAATTTAAAATATTTTTGAAGGTGGAGGGATTCGAACCCCCAACATCTTCTCCAAAATATAGTATGAGACTAGTCTAAACCAACTGTAATAACAGCAAGTTGATGTCATATGTTTCAATATAAAAGTATATATATTGAACATTTACAACCTCTTGTTGGGCTGTTTTGAAGTTTTTTTTAGCATTGATCTTTTTACCTTTTGTAAAATATAAGTCGTTAGATAGTATGTTTTCTTACTGAGATATCTTTTGATAAAATTTCATATATTTTATTAATTCGAATGGTCCAATCTGATCAGTCAAACGTGCACACCAGCGCAAGTTTCAAAACTGCAATAGTTTGACTACCTCTTTGTTTTGGCAATAATTTTCTCATTACATATCGGATTTAAGCTCATAAGTAGTCAATTTTGATCTACTCAATGAGATTTACTGATTGGACCAGTCATATTTCTTTCTTGACGGTTTGATCCACTTAAAAATTTATGAATATCATTTATAATATTTAATTATGATATTTAATTATCGTCAGTCCTAATGATTAAAAATTAAATTTTTTTATTCTATTATGAGATGTGGATGAGTGATCATTTACTATTGATTGGTTGTAGGTTATGCACATCGTTGTGTTATCGAGTATGACATGCATCTTAAGATATTTTATTAATTGATCAAATTGTATTAGATCGATTCCATTTGTTTTTTTAGTTTCTTCATTTTGTAAATTGGTGAATACATGAGTACGAACTTGCACCCTTATGGAGATCAAAAGGCGCGATGGAGCTTTTAGGAGATGCGTGCCAATTGATGTGAAAGAGTAGTTTCATTAGTTTCATAGGGTGTTGCATTCATATGATGACTCGGGTTGTAATAAATGGTTTGAGTTGTGAAAGAATAGTTTTAGGATTTAAACTATAGATCTACATGAAAACTATTCATGAGCTCAAGTCATTTCAAAATTACTTGATAACGCAACTTTGTGTTTGTAAATATTTTATCTTATTATTTCTGTGAGATGTAATTAGTTGAATGATTGACTCGTTTACCATGAAAATCTTCGATGATCATGTTGAGATTATCTTATGTAATTCACCCATCATATATTTAGATACACACCTAGATGAGTAGGTCATATTTATCATTGAGACTATTAATAGTGAGATACTCAACAGTTACGTGATTAATCTTGATTATTTTTGTAACGCCCAATCGGGTATGTGACACTTTCAGACCGATCTAATAACTGCTAAAGTCATCTCAACATCGAGAAATTTCTTTAACATTTTAGAGAATACTGATGAAGATTACGCATAAAATGTAATATTATTAGTCAATAATTAATACTTTTTTTTTAAATAGTGGTAAAAATGACTGTCAAATCCCTATTTGCTGACTTGATTAAGACTGAGAAGTTAGATGACAATAATTACGATAATTGGTCTCGTCTGATGAGAATCTTTCTAGATGAGAAGAATATCCAATATGTCATAGAAGAAACCATGGACGAGCCCAATAAGGATGTACCCATTGTGTCTATGAAAGCTACAGATGCGAAATACCAAAAATGACTGAAACATAATCGCACAGCTCGAAACCTCATCCTTCTGAGTCTTCATAGAGAACTCCTTCATACATATGAGTTTTATCCAACCGCGAAGGAGTTATGGACGCTCTTTACTAGGCATATGCTAAAAAATCTTACGCAAGGATTCGTGCTATGGAAATGGAGTTTCAAGGATATCGCATGTCTCACGGGTGTACAATTAAAGACCACATTCATAAGATGAATCAGATGATAGCAGACCTTAGAAGTGCAGGGTGTAACTTGAGTGAAAACTAGAAAATCAATATCATAGTAGGCTCCTTACCCTCCTCTTGGATCTTACTAAGAAAATTCTCAATCACAATGAGTCTATCAAAACCTTCATAAATTTATGTCGTCACCTGAAGCACGAGATAGAAATGAACATAATTCTACTAAAAGCTCCTCTTATCACATTGAGAATTGAAAATGTAAAGCTCCCAATGACAAATTCCGAAAGAATAAGAAACCTCGAAAGATTAAGAAGAAAGGTGACGCCGGTTCACCTCCATCTACTAAAGTAAAATAAAAAATCGTCCTTACTACAAGAAAAAGTCTCGTGATCAAATCAAGTATTTTGTCTGCGGTGAGGCCGGCCATTATGCCAGAGAGTGCAAGATGAGGAAAGATATTGCAAAGGTTGTATCTATCCCTTGTCCTCCCGCTTATTCCTTTGTTTGTTTCGAAGTTCTAATAGTTGATACTTCATCTTTTCGATGGATTGTAGACTCTAGAGCAACCAAGAACACCGCGAGAGATCCCGTAGGATTTTCTGACTTCCATCCCGTTATTGTTGGTAGCTATAAAGTCTATATGGAAAATAACTCGTCCGAAAGTGCTCTCAAAGTCGGTGCATACCACCTTCAGACGCGTATTGGACAAACGTTGGTTCTTCAAGACACTTTATATGCTCTAAGGATGAGAAGAAACTTAATGTATATTCCTTGTTTAGTTAGAGATAGTTTTAATGTTAGATTTTATCATTCTAGAGGTAGAGATCGAATTGCTAGATTGGCCAAAGAAGGTTTTTTGAGTTCTTTAACTAAAATTAATTTGCTCACTTGCGAGTACTGCATAACTGGTAAGGCCTCTAGAAAACTCTTTTCTAAGGCAACTAGATCTCAAGATCTTCTTCAAATTGTGCATATAGATATATATATATATATAGACTATTCAATGTACGTGTCAGAATTAGATGCTAATACTTTATAACTTTCATTGATAATTTTTCTCGATATGGGCATGTATTTCTTATATCACAGAAATTTGATGCGCTTATATATTTTCAAAGATATAAAACTGAAGTTAAAAATCAATTGGACCGTAAAATCAAAGTGCTTAGATCAGATAGAGGTGATGAATACACTTATAAAAATTTTAAATTATTTTGTGAAAGTGTTGGCATCCTTAGGCAGTTCACCATAGCATATACTCCATAATAGAATGGAGTGGCTGAGAGAAGGAATAGAACTCTTCTTAACATGGTCAGATCGATGATGGCACATGTTAATCTCTCTGCAAGCTTTTGGGGTGACGCGTTGCTAATAGTCGTCCATGTCTTGAATAGGATCCCTTATAAGTCGATTCTAAAATCTCCGTATGAACTTCGGACAAAAAGACCACCTTCTCTGAGTAATCTACTCCCTTGGGGATCTCTAGGTCATGTACTGATCCCTGTGCCCAATCGAAGTAAATTGGATAGTCAAACTGTCGAGTGTATTTTTGTACACTATCCAAATAATTCAAAGGGTTATATCTTAGTCCATGAAGAGCGTAGAGGTTCGATTAAGGTCGAATCTCATGATATTACCTTTATAGAGGATAAATATCCTAGCAGGAAGCGTCCCAAGATCAATAGTGAGTTATATGAATTGCCAGACGCAACTCAGGATAGTAGGAGCTCATATGAAATTAATGAGAATGCTCTTATTGATCCCGTAAACAGTAGGAGCATTCTTCAAGGTGATACTGAGGTTCAAAGAAGTACACGTGATAGAATTTCTCACAAATTTTATGAGATTGAAGAAAAATTATTCTCATATGTAGCCATAGATGATGATAAACCTGAAACTTATCAGCATGTCATAACTTCTCCTAATTGCGGCGATTGGATAACTGTAATGAATGAAGAAATGGAATCTATAAAGAAGAACCTTGTGTGGGAGTTTGTTGATTTACCTCCTGGTTATAAAGTCATTGGTAATAAATGGTTCTTTAAAATTAAGAGGAATGCAGATGGTTCCATAGATAATTTTAAGACTCGTTTAGTCGCCAAAGGATTCACGCAGATTGAGGGAATTGATTATCATGAAACATTTTCTCTTGTGTCTCAATTTTCCTCAATTCGAATGATCTTATCTTTGGTTGCGTGCATGGACTTAGAACTCCATCAGGTGGATGTTAAGACCGCTTTCCTAAATGTTGATCTAGAGAAAGAGATTTTCATACAACCCATTGGTTTTATTGAAAAGGGTAAGACCTCCAAAGTTTGTAAACTTTTAAAGTCTCTTTATGGGTTGAAGCAGTCCTCTAGATAATGATACATGCGTTTTCATACGACCGTTATTTCGTTTGGCTTCCTTATGAGTGAGGAAGACAACTATGTGTATATTAAACGGTCTAGTAGACATTTCATTATTTTATCATTATATATCGATGACATCCAGTTAGCTGGTAATGATAAGTATTTACTTGCTTCTGCCAAAGAATGGTTATCCTCTAACTTTGAGATGAAAGGCTTAGGTGAGGCCAATTTCATTTTGGGTATTAAAATTATTAGGAATCGTTTTAAAAAGTTCTTTAGTCTTTCTCAAACTTCTTACATAGAAAGATTCCTTGAGCTTTTTCGTATGAGTAATTTCAAATCGATAGAGACTGCAATGGGTAAATATGTGAAGTTGAGGAAGGATATGTGCCCCAAAATAGATGTTGAGAAAATTGGTTATTTTTGTTGTCCATTATGCTAGCGCTATTGGTAGTCTTATGTATGTCATGCGGTACACACGTCTTGATATCTGTTCTGCGGTTGGATTGGTCAGTCGTTACCAGAGTAATCCAGGCTAATTACATTAGCATGCTGTCAAACGGATCTTTCGATATCTTAAAGGCACTAAGGATTTAATGTTATATTATGGAAGCATTGATTTGAGAATACACACGTACTCTGAAGTTGCTTGTGGAGATGATCTTAATGAGAAAAAATCTACTTCTAATTTCATATTTTTAATGAGAGGTGGAGCTATTTCATGGAGTAGCAATAAACAGGCATGTAACGCGCTCTCCACCATGGAAGCTAAATATGTTAGTGCTTGTGATACGGTTCAGGAAGGAGTTTGGATCCTAAGATTTTATAGAGGCTTGGGTGTTATTCCTCACGCCCAAGACCCACTTTCTCTCAGGATGGATAACAAATCTGTTATCGATTTAGCGAAGAATCCCAAATTCTATAAAAAATCGAAGTCATATATCATTACATCAGAAATCTTGTCAGGGACAAACAGGTCATACTTCATCAAATTCCTTCAAGGAAATGTTGGCAGATCCTATGACAAAATTCATTGCGAAAGATGTCTATGAGATACATGTTAGGCATATGGGTTTATGTAGACTTTGAGTGAGTAGACTCAAAGTTGTGCAAGTTTCAGTAGGAATTATGATTCTATTACTATTTCATATTTTTTATTTATACATGATTGCTATTTATTGGACACGGACATCATTTAATAATTATGTTTTGTTTTTACATTACATTTTAGTTGTTTATGTACAATGTGGATAATTTATTATCTTTATCAGTATATATATATATATATATATATATATATATATATATATATATATTCTTATGCTGATAATTGTGTGATTGCGCGAGTAGGTGCGATCACCTCCACGTGAGAAAAATAAGCTTTCGTCAGTAAGTCACTTGCCCATTCGCACGGGCTAATTGCAAGTCTGAAATAATAGAAAGTGATAGGTTACACGAGTAGGTGATAACCACCTCCAAACGACTCCATACGGGAGTAACACCTGTTAAACACCATTGCACATGGGTGTGATGATGTCATGGCCTGAATGAGAACCAGACTAATGTTGTTGATAGATGTCAATTAGCAAGCGTATTGCAGAACTGACGAGCACTGATTGAGTTAAGTTTGTCTACTTTACGGCATGGATGAACGATCACGTGTTCGGAGCATCGAGTGCTGCTGGACTTCTTTACCTATTGTTGTCTGATCCGATCTGATCAGTGCATAGTGCGAGTTGTCAGTCTCGTAGGTGACTCTCGTGCCCTTAGCTACCCACCTTTTTGTATATAAGGATTAGATTGGGTGTCGCTATTTTAGTGTATAATGACTATGATTGTGACTAATATGATCAGGTACATGTACTACTAGGAAAGCGGCTTAGTCAAAATCTGAAATACGTAGATGCGTGGGGAAGTTCCTTGATATCAACACTAAGTTCCTAGGACAAATGATACGCACTTGTAAAATTTATCTGTCGGCATCATAAATTACAAAAGATTTAAGCGGCTGTTTTTTTTGAAAATGTATGTATTTATTAAATATTTTATTTTCAAAATGGATTCGAAGAAATTATTTTAAAATTCTTTTAATAAGTTAAATAAGTCGAATAGTATGGGATTGCGACTTTAAATCGAAAGTCGTATACTCTGGTGTGGTCATGCGGACTAGGGCAGGTATAGGAAAGCTTGGGTGATGGCGCACTAGAAAGATGACAACTTAGTGCGCGCACACCTATGTGAGAGATATGCGACCTCGGTTGGTCCCACTCCACATGTCGTTTATTCTGTAAGGACTATCACGATTTTATTTTTGGGCTCTAGAGAACTTGTTAATCATGACACTACTCCCTACGTAGGAGATGGTGGTTTAAGTAATTGAAATGTCACTTGTACAACCCCTAGGGTGTACGTGATATACATTGTATAACAGTCATATTAGGGTTACCTATTAATATATGACTTTAGAGATTGTAACTTATGAATGTGAAAATCTTTTTTTTCACTAGTTCTCCCTTCTTCTCTAAGCCTAAACCTTAGAATTATGATTATCCTTCTACGGTGCCATCAATCACCGTTGGATCCACGTAGCATGTAGATAACACCGTCTTCTCTGATAATTGACGGCTCAAATCAACGAGCATTAAATTATCTCGCCTTTTCTCGAAGTATGTAGAATCGATTGCGATCCACTCATTGCTTCCGTGCGATTAGGAATCTCAAATCTCAACATAAGCTCCCGAGTTAACCTCGAAATAATCTCGCCCATAAGGGATAACTATCTTTCAACCGCCCCATCGGACCACCTTCTCCATGTGCTTGTCGACACTTGGGTAAAGGACAGTGATCCATTTTTTCACTTTTTCTCAACATGCGTGGTAATACTCCGCTACTTTCGTGCAAGTGTATCTAACCAAGTCAATGATCGGTTTCTCTCAAGAAAACTTTAAAACACCATTCAATGCTTCGGCCATGTTGGTCATCGAGGAATTGTATCGCTTTTCCGAGAATTGTGCATAGGCCCAATGATTCGGGTCTTCCTTGAGAATATATGCTACCATCTGAGGCGTATAATTTTCTTTAATTTCAGTAATCCAACGATGGCAACTATGCTCCAAATATGCACGTGCATCCCTCCACCATGATCACAACCAAGACCCACAATCGGAAATTTTTTAACCATGTTGTCCATCATATGACGTATGGAAAAGTTGTGGTGGGCTTTGGGGAGGATTCTCTCAATAGCATTGTGTACTCCTTTAGAGCAATCTGAAATGAACACTAGTGGTTTATCAAATTAACCGATCACAAAAGGGCCTAGACGCTCAAGACACCACACCCAAGTGTCGTCTTCTTCGATCTCAACAATTGCGAATGCTAAAGACAACAAATGACCATTACCGCCATGAACGGATGCAATAAGCAAGTTCTCGGCATAGCGTCCCAGCAAGTGTGTGTCATCCTCTTGTAAAACTCGGCGAAGAGTGTTACGGTAGCTCCTAATGCAAGGCCCGAAGGCCCAAAAGAAACACTAAAATCGTTTGTCTGATCCGAGTTTGAAGCATGTCCGAACATCAGGGTCTATCCTCTCCATCTCCTTCATATAGGCTGGTAGATCCCTAAATTGTCCCTCCCAATTACCCCTAATGTCATTCAACGCCACTTATTTTGCCCTCCATGCCTTTTTGTACGTAATGCCCACATTATATATTTTACCGATTCAAAAACTATTGAAGGAGGCTTATAGTCGAAACCTTCCATGAGCATGTCTCGCATAAAGTTGCACACAAAAGATATTGTGGCATTACTGTGACCATGCTTCCCTATCGTAGGAGCACCGCACGTGTGCTTCTCATTGAAAGTCTTGATTTTAAACTTGTCGAGTCCGAACCACTTAGATGCATGTAAGGGCCAAGAACAACCTTCTTCATAGCACCCATCCGTGACTCGATCTTTCACGATTTTCAAAGGCTTAATCTGTTTGTTTTTATAATGTTCGCTTATCTTTGAATATATCTCCCACTTTAAATTCCCACTTTCGGTAATCGGTCTCTACGTCTTCACCGGTTGAGTCACATGACTCAACTTCGCACAAACCGTCTACAAGAGGATAGTCGAGGCCCCTAACGAATGTTTCTTGATCCTCTCTCCATGTGGGCACGGGATAGCTTTCATTCTCTTCAGCATAGATATCAGGCTGTTGGTGACAACGGCTCGTTGAAGGAGGGTGTTGTTGAGAACCTCCACTTACCCCTTGTTGGTGACAACGGCTCGTTGACGGAGGGGTTGGAGGTAAATCCTAAGACAACCAAGCATTGATGCATCCTAGCGGAAACTCTTGTTCATCACATACCCTCTTAGATGTGTTTGTCCATTTCTTGGTGGCACTGTATCAGGACTTCATTTAAATTGAGAGTCCCGCCTGGTTCATGCCCGGGAAAGTCTATAACAACCTGTACGAGCAACAAAGTTATACTCAGGAGTCAGAGGTCAGCGCCCCGTAAATATAATTAGGGATAAAAGACAACAACGCTACCTTAGACAAGCGACAACGATTCAGTAAGGGAGCGTTGACGCTTAAATAAGGGAGCGGGAGCGCTGACGCTTCAATAAGAAGTGTTGACGCTTCAATAAGGAGGCGTTGGAGCTTTAATAAGGGAGCGATGGCGCTTCTCTAGGGGAGCGTTGGCACTTCACCAAGGTTGAGCGACGACGCTTCTTTAGAGAAGCTGACATTGCTTTTATATTGAAGCGTTGACACTACCATATGAATGCTACAGCGCTTCTCTAATAAAGCGATATCACTTCAGCAGCGCGGCGACCTCGCTTGGAAAATGGCGAGATGATGTTCTGATAATGAGCAACTTAAAGGAGCCCAACACTAAACGTTGTGATAATGCCCGTGTAACTTATTGGAACTCGAAAAATATTCGTACCATCTTTTCTTATCAAAATCCTAACATTACACCCCTAACTTGAGAAAACAAAAAATACCTTTTCCCAACTTCACCACACCTGTTTTGTTCTTTTTGTGTTTGATTTCGTCGTCTTACTCTATAATATTTGGCTCTAATCCCTAATCCCAAAGCCCTCTTGTCGAAATAACTTTTAAAAAAACGTAGGAGGAGATTGCACCTCCAAAATTGCTTATAAAGGCCATAGGAGGGTTAGCGAGGACTTTCTATCATGGCTCGGCTTGCAGCTGGTTTGTTGAGCAAAAGTTTAAAATACGAGTCCTCTGCTGGAATGGTGAAACTATGGTGGTCGATTATGAAATTTTCCCTTAAAATTTCACTAGAAAAGAAACCTCTAAGACCGGACATTTCTGTCATTTGGGTATATAGTAGTATATTTCAGTAATTTTTCGGTTGGAGTCCTTTCGGTACATTTTGGATTAATTTCGATAGCTTTCGAAAACAATTCGGGAAAGTTTCAAAGACAAAAATATATTTAATATTTTTTAAAAAAATTACAATAATATATACAAAATTACTAACATATTAAAATAATAATAAATAATTAATTAAACATAAAATAAAAATACCAAAATTTTGCCAAAAAATACCAAAATTTTGGTTTGACCTCTTTTCAGTAAATTTTGCCAAATTTCAGCAAAATTTGTCACTATAATTACCACCCATTATATTAATACAATGGACACTTACAGTTCACAAGCGGTTAAGGGACACTTATAGTTCACGGCAGTGATAAATCAGACTCCGTACCTTATAATAACGTAACGACAAGCGGTTAATGAAACCATGATTTCAGGCATGATAAGCCTATTTATGCTTAAAATCATGGCGCAAAATAAGTTTCTGTTATTTGAAACCACGATTTCTTTCACTAATTAACCATTTCAAAAGGCATTTGATAGTTACGCTAATAGCAACAATTGTACACTTACTACATCTTAGACCACTTTTAAGATTTATGCTCATCAAAGGATTCAAATCATCTTATTAATGTGGACTGTTTATCCATACACCAATTCTAATTGTTTGCAGGCTCTTGATCAACTGGTGGACGTTATTCGGTGAGCCAATCTCGACTACACAATTGCTTGTACACTTGCACATCTCATAATGCACAGAATCTAAATACTTTTGCGGACAAAGGCTGCCTATGGCATAGCTCTTTGCTAGCCCTTGCCACAGTAGAGTTCAACTACTTTAGTTCATTCTCATTCTCCTTTCTAACTCCCAATAAAGGAAGATTTACCCTCTCTAACAGCAACCTCCCTGCTCTCTACTAGCTCCCTATCAGAGCAAATAAAATCAGCTCTGACAAGGAGTGAGTAGAGAGGAGGATAGAACTGCTGAACAGGTAAATCTTGCATTAAATCTTGCTATGCAAGGAGTCATTAAGGAGAAGGGCTGCTAAAACAGGCAGCAGGATGTTAATAAAGAGAATGAGAACCTTGCTAAAGCAGGTGAGCTCTGCTATGGCAGGGGCTAGCAGAGAGCTATGCCATACGTAGCCTAAATGATACTGCAATGTGAACATGCTCCCAGATGTTTGGCACTACAATAGTAACGGTGAAGTGTTACCTAATACATGTTTTGATGGCCCAATTCTTCAATCTCATACTTTAAACCCTAAATCTAAGCATACCAACATCTTATTTTACACACATTTTTTGCATCAATATATGGTGACAATCATCTCTCTTTATTACTTGGAGATCCCAAAGCAAATAAGTAACGAGCTCTGACAAGACCAACATCCAAGAAAACATTTTCATTTCCGTTTCTAGTTGATGGATTCTTCGGAAAAACTACGAATTTCGCAGGAGAAATGATACTATACATCCCAAGAGAGCACCAGCTACAACCTGCAGAAGAACCGAGCTAGAACAAGTTGAAAACGGACAAAGAAAAGGTAGTTGGTATTTGGTACACGGGGTCGTGCACAGATCAATCTCATTATGCCAAAAAGGTCAAAATTGTACTCTCACACACTTCATGTTCATGCCTCTGCATGTGTCCCAAGGTTGACCAATTTAATGGAGTGAGATCGACTTGTACACCCCAAGTGGTGAATGGCCAGCGCACCAAATACTCATTCACAATAAAAAATTAAAATGAAAAACAAACAAATAAACAAACCAGCAGACGTACAAACCCTAAGATTCAAATGCAGAGGATCTGGATAACTTGGATTATACATGAGTCAAAATGTTGTATTCTTACTTCTTAATGATGCATACCAATCAAAAGCAATGAGAACCATCGTTGATGGTGATTGATCTGCAAACATAGTAGAACAAACTTTTCAAATATAGACTCTTTCGAACACATTCTTAACCAGCAAAACTACATCCCATATCAAGGTCGCAGGTTCTTGCTCAGATTACCTATCAATAAAAAAATCAAACTATATCCACCATTGGCTAAAAATAGAATTTTTGAGGTTCACATATTTTGGAGTTAGAGTAAGTCTCAAGGGCTAAGATTGGTTTGCCTAGTTTTTTTTTTTCTTGGTGACCAAATTATAGCTGTAATTTTAGTAATGCCAAACGAAAATATAGCAGATCAAATCAAGTGCAGCAAGATGCTTTACCCAGAGAAAAAGAACAAAAACAAACAGAAAAAGGGAAAACCAAAACAAGAAGTACATCTATACAAAGCAGCCCATCAAGTGGGCCGAATGTAATCTCTACGCATCCTAGGGTGGCCTAAACTGCTCCAATGCCAACAGGATCTTAGACAGACTCAGCCTTGCATGATGGGAAAGACAAGCACCACCGATAGAGATCTTCATTAATGGCGTCCTCAACATATTTGGGGATTTGGAACTTCATTCCAATAACTTTCTATTTCTTTCCCTCCAAATTCCCCAAAAGATTGCTAAGGTTCAGCAGCATCTTGTAGATGGTGCTCAAATCCCCTTCCAACACATCCTCCAGCCAGCCAGTCAGAATCGAGGTGCAACTCTCTCAAACAACTGCATCGCGAACCGCACTAACGAGGTTCCAATCTCCCTTGTCGTTGTGCTCGGAACTTTCCTCTTAAAAGGATGAAGCTGAAAAGCAAGCCTTCAATGTTGCTACAACTTGATGAGCAAGAATAAGATAGAGTTCCTTTCTACATGTCAATGCCAACAACAATGCTATTTCGACTACAGAAATCATTAGGGTTCAAGTCCCTCTATCCCCCAGGCCCGGTTGAAGAATTCCCAGAGGTTTCTCACAAATACACATCTCATGAAATGGTGCTCCATTGTTTCTTCTTCTGTTCCACAAAATTTACATTCAATAGGCACATCCATTCCCCTTTTCCGTAGTCGCACATAACACATATAAAATATAAATGTTAGTTTTATAAAGTCAATTAATCAGTGAATTTTTAGGGTTTAGATGCAATCTTTGACCGTACTTGAGCAGCCGATGATGCCAGCAGATTCAACTGTTGACCAGAGGAGTCAGAAGAGCCACAAGGAACATTTCCCGACTCGTACAAGCTCAGTTTTGTGTACATACAAGTCAAACTCTCAACTTGGCTCACATTCCATGACACAAGCTGGTTTGGCAGATAGTGCCCTTTGGCAGGGGGTCGTGTTTGACTGAGTCGAATGGCCCATCGGTACAATGGCCTTTGAGAACATTGAATAAGTGATGTAACATATTTAAATTCATTTATTTTATTTTTTTATCGATAAATGCATATTGTATTGAAAAGCAACGAGAAGCTGACAAGAACAGAATACAAGGACAACGACCAAAGAGATCAAATGACGCGGGACGGTAACCCTAAAATGCGTGATTGAAGATTTAATGCAATTTGGCGGAAATTAAATAAAATTAATTCAATCTTAATCTCAAAATTAACTCGATACCTTCGGGTTCAGAGAATTCAGATAAGTAGATCACGCGAGATCTGGCTAGAGTCCAGTCCAATGCGCAAGTACCGTTAGATTTAATGCGGGATCGGGCCTAAAGATAGAACTCTAACTTTTCCCAGGCTTAGGCGTTCGCCTTCGATTCATTGTAGATTCACGGGTTCAATCTAGGGCTATGGAAATAGGCTTCTGATTTTGTAATAGGCTTATGGTTTGATTTTGGTTTATGGTTTAGAAAAGGGTTTTGGCTCTGTTTGATTTAAGGTTTCAGAAAAGTATTTAGGGTTTAGGATCAAGAAATCAATAGATTGGGATTTAGAAAGCAAAGATTAATAAATAGCAAATATAATGAAAGATCAAGAAAATAGATGACAAAAGATAATCAAGAAAATATATAGGAATCACTCCCTTGGGCTCACACCAAACTCATCTCGGGAAGAAGAATATTCAAGCAATAATGCATTCAACATATTCAAACCTAACTAAATTGTCTTTACAAGCCTCCTTCTATAGGCCACCAATAATTATTTCGAAATAAAGAGTCCTAATAATAACAAAAGACTAAAAAAGAAAATTTTCGCAAAATTAGAAAACCCCATCACAACGCTCACGGACGTCCGTGACCTACGGACAGTGGGGGTCAAAATCACGGACGCCCGGCACTGTTCATCACGGATGTCCGTGACCCTATTCACGGACATCCGTGACACTATTCATAGACACTATTCATTTTTTTTTTCTTCCTTGAAGCTGAAAATTTTGTTGCAGCCCAATTCCAATGCTCTCGATTTTGATGTCCCCCGTCATTCTCCCTGACTCAAAATGTTTCATCACCGATGAAACACACATGTACTGATCAAGTGCATCGGGGCCCGATCGGTGGAAGTCTTTGTAACTAGCCCAAACAATCTCGACTCCCGGTGACGCATGATCCTCATCTCAGTTGATTGTAGCGGGATGCACACAGTAAACCTTTCCTTGATGAACCTAATAACCTGGCTCTGATACAAAAACTGACGCGGGACGGTAACACTAAAATGCGTGATTAAAGATTTAATACAATTTGGCCGAAATTAAATAAAATTAATTCAATCTTAATCTCAAAATTAACTCGATACCTTCGGGTTCAAAGAATTCAGATAAGTAGATCACGTGAGATCCGGCTAAGGTCCAGTTCGATTCGCAAGTACCGTTAGATTTAAGGCGAAATCGGGTCTAGAGATAGAACTCTAGCTTTTTCCAGGCTTGGGCATTCGTCTTCGATTCGTTGTAGATTCACAGGTTCAATCTAGGACTATGAAAATAGGTTTCTAATTTGTAATAGGCTTATGATTTGGTTTTGGTTTATGATTTAGAAAAGGGTTTTGGCTCTATTTGATTTAAGATTCCAGAAAAGTATTTAGGGTTTAGGATCAAGAAATCAATAGATTGGAATTTAGAAAGCAGAGATCAATAAATAGTAAATATAATGAAAGATCAAGAAAATAAATGACAAAAGATAATCAAGAAGATATATGCGAATCACTTCCTTGGCCTCACACCAAACCCATCTCGGGAAGAAGAATATTCAAACAATAATGCATTCAAAATATTCAAAACTAACTAAATTGTCTTTACAAGCCTCCTTATATAGGCCACTAATAATTAATTCGAAATAAAGAGTCCTAATAATAATAAAAGGCTAAAAAAGAAAATTTTCGCAAAATTAGAAAACCCCGTCACGACGCCCACAGACGTTTGTGACCTACGAACAGTAGGGGTCAAAATCACGGACGTCCGACACTGTTCATCACGGATGTCCGTAACACTGTTCATAGACATTGTTCATCAAATGCTTATTTTTATTTTTTCTTCCTTGAAGCTGAAAATTTTGTTACAGCCTAATTCCAATGCTCTCGATATTGGCGTCCCCCGTCAGCAAAGCCACAACGCAGGAACAGAAAGCAAAAAAGACGCACCAAAAACACCAAAGCAGCAAACCAGCTACCAACATCCTATCCTGGATCCCAGATAGGATCTTCCCCTCTTAATCCATCACACCCGCGACACACCCATACACACATGAGATCTTTGGCGGAATTGAGGATCATCCCCACCAGCCGACGTTTTCTATAGAAAATGCGTGTATTCCGCTCAATCCAGATGTTCCAAATGACAGAGAAGAACCCAGCCTTCCAGAATTCCCATGTCTGCCCCTCCAGCTGACGTTCACCCATGCCAAAAACTGCTGATAGGGAGAGGTTGGGGCAACCCAGTGCATATCAAAGGATTTAAGGATGACCCCCCAAATCTTATGGGCCACCCAGCAGTGAAGAAAAAGGTGAGCCACATTCTCTTCCTCTTGTAGGCACATAGCACAGCGGTTGGGCATATCTTTCCCCCGCCGAATCAACTGGCCGATCATGAGAGTTTTATCCTTGAACAGCGTCCACACAAAAAAATTGAATACCAGCCTTCCACAGCCCGCCCCATCGAACCTGACTAACGGATGGTTGGCTAACATCCGAAAGTACAACCTGAAGCTGAAATTCCCATCCTTACTAGGGGTCCAAACCCGAGTGTCCCTTCTATGAGGATTTCTGCTCAGCCCATATAGTAGAGCCAGCAGCCGCGTGAAAACTTATTCATTTATTGACAAGCAAACAAATTTATCCTCCAGGAAAACTTATCATGCAATATGATGAGATGAATCGAAAACACACCTGAAGTGGAGTATGTCCTAGCGGTTCGCGCAGAGGCCTGACATTAGACAAAGGATGCTCCGGTGGTAGTTCGCATACAATTTGATTCAGCAACTGCAATTAACATCAGGAAAAATAACCACAATAAGATGCATAAATAAGCAAGCATGGGCTGTTTTCAGAATGGTTCGAACACTTCATCAGTGCATATTTATATATGCATAGCAAAATCAATTGTTCCAGTTTAAAATAAAGATTATATAAAAAGAAATCCAAAATTGCAAAGAGACGCCATTTGAGAAGGATACTTCCAATTGTAAATAGCACACTCATTAAACTCAATACCTAGGACCAACCAAAGAAATGGATGATTGGATTCAATTCCAAAAGTCCCAAGGCATTTTTTCTTCTAAACAACATTTACACATTATTACCTCTATTGAACCACCTCGGTTACACACAATCTCTAAATTTGGAAGAACCAGGTACATCCAAAATTCTCCATTAGAAATTTGGTTAATAGTTATAGACAATCAATAGAAACTGTGAATCATTCTTATTAGCCCCAACAGAAAAAGCTTCCCAAGGGAATCATGAAAAAATTACTTTTTTTTGGATCGGCAACGAAAAAAAAGAATCACTATTGGCCAACATATGCATCAAATTCTACCAAGTGGTCTCTATCTAAAAACACTTTCTTGAAGTTAAACGCTCCTATGATTGGAAGTCAACATATGCATGACAGAAACAGCTCCTCAAGGGAGCTTAGTTTTTTTATCCCAACACTAAAAGCATAGAAATGAAAGTAACAGCTCCTCAAGGGGGCTCAGCATGAATTTCATTAACTATTCCAAAACAATTCAACCATAGAGTATTTTACCCCTTCATAAATCTGAACTGCAAAATATGCGCTTGACAAAAAAAATGTGCAAGTAAATGAAAACATAAAGGAAGCAAAACAGAGCCACAGCCGTAATGGCGCAGCTATTAATGGTTTGTAGGAAGCTTGGCCGTAATTACTTTCGGCGATGCGCCTGCTTGGGGCTGCACTACAGCGAGAAGCTAAGCACGAGAAGAAGCAAAGATCCACCAACCCGAGGCACCAGCCCCAAGCGCGCATCGCAGAAGGTAATTAACGACTAGTTGGAAGTATTTTATTACCCACTGTAAACCCTCCAGATATTTTGTATTTATTTTTCCCCTTTTTTTATAAACAAGTGAAATATATCTACTTCTAAACCTAACTAGGTCATTTGGTATGAATATAAAAACCATTAGTTCTAATACAGGGAGTGTATAGTTTAGTCCTTTGGTATGAATATAAAGGCCAGTATGGACTTCAACCCTCTCTCTCTCTGTGGACCCCAAATAAAGCCATCAATCTGATCATTCTACACCTTTTTGTGAACGGACTTTTGTGATTTGATAAGTATATATTCATTTTCAATGGGTTTTCTATGGAGAAACACCATTTCACAGCTTTTGCTGTCACCAGACTCTGTTTTCAACATCTGAGCTTTTCAGCAAGATTTGGAGTGGAATCTCACTGTCTGCCTGTAATGATTGATTGCCATTCTGGTATCATTTTGATGATTATTTTGTTATTCTTTGAAAGTTGAGAAATCAAACTCGTTTCATGTTTTTTCTGGACCGTGATCTCTATGATCAAGATAACCGAGATTTTATGCAAGGATCAGGATCGGTTTTCTGACGGGGAACGACAAAAAAAAAAAAAAAATATATATATATATATATATATATATATATATATATTTACTGTTCATGATGAATAGTGATGGACGTCCGTGATGAACAGTGACGGACGTCCGTGATTTTGCCCCCTCACTGTCCGTAGGTCATGGACGTCCGTGAGGCACTACGGACGTCCTTAGGCATCGTGACAGGGTTTTCTAAATATTACGAAAATTGTCTATTTTAGTGTTTTATTAGTATTAGGACTCTTTATTTCGAATTTTAACTATTGGTGGCCTATATATAGAGGCTTGTAAACACTTTTTAGTTAGTTTTTTATTATTGAATGAAAAGAGAGTTACTTTTGTACAAACCCTAGAGAGCTTGTAAAGAGTTTTCAACCGAGGGAGTGAATCCTTTAAACCTTGAGGAGTGAGCAATCGTTTCTCGTGCGACTTCGTGTGAAGCTTCGGAAAATCCTTGGTGTGAAGCCTTGGAATCTATCCTTTTTTTTTTCTTTTCTCTAGTTATTGTCAGGTATTATCCTTCTTTAATTTCGTTAATAAAAACCCAAAATCCCAAGTTTTTTCCCTTTTATCAAAATTATTTGAAGCCCTATTTCATTTAAAATCTCCGATGAGTCAAGAGACGATATTGCGATTGTCAAATGATGCCCTAAACTAGAACAAATCTCGAGTTTCCTCATCGGAGCCGTTTTTCTAGATCGGGCAATTTTTACGCATGCGACGCTAAAATGGATTAATCTAATTGTTTTATTAATTTCATTGAATTAATTTTATGTGTTGCTTTGATTTTGAATGTTTCTGCCATTCAATTCATTCTAAAGTTAATCCCACATCGCATATTAGGATTTTAGCGTTTATCCCGCGTCAGTTTTGGTATCAGAGCACAGTCTTAGTTTAGGGTTCTCCGCATCATATAGATTTTAAGGTTTATTTCTTTCCATTTCAAATCTATCTTACACCGTCTAATTTTGCATAATTCCATCATGGATACCAGTAGCTTAGAAGCCCTTATTAGAGATCTTGCATCTAAGGGGTGACCACTAGTCAAACCCGGATGGATGAGCACATCGCTGATCAACAAACTAGGTATGAGGCTTTAGAAACTCGTTTTGAAGAAATCAATGAGCTCATCGCTGAGAATCACAATAGAGTCAACAACCATGACCGTAGAAGAGATGTTCCTCCCCGACGTGAGGTCCAAGTCAATCTAGACGATAAGGTCATGAAATCTGTCAAAACGGACGCCCCTACTTTTAATGGGAAAAGACAACCCAAGGTCTTTCTTGAGTGGGTCGCCAGCATGGAAAACTACTTCGAGTGGTATTCCATGTCCGAAGAGCGCATGGTCAGATTTGTCAAAGTCAAGCTTATGGGTCAAGCTAAACTTTATTGGTTGGGAGTAGAGCGTCGTAGGCAAATCCAAGGTCTTCGTCCCATTTCCACGTGGGCTGAAATGAAAGTCCAATTGCATGAAAAGTACGTTCCCATATCATACGATGAATGTATTCTTGATCAGTGGCAGTCATTGCATCAAGGAGATTCCCCAGTCACAGAGTACATCGATCGGTTTGAAGACCTGATAACCCAGGCAGATGTCAATGAGCCAGCAAAAGTTACCCTCTCCCGATTCCGAATGGGTCTTCGCCTAGAGTTACAGAGGGAACTCATTCCTTATCTCGTTGCGGATCTCGAGGAATGTTTTGCTAGGATCGAAGAATTAGAACGGTATCTCGACACCCCTAGTCATGGCCGGTCTAAGTCTTCCAAATTTGAGCATCAATCTAACCCTATCGAAAAGGGAAATAATGCTTCTAGTCAATCCTCAAAATCCATAATTTCCCAAGTTGACAAAGGAAAGGGACTAATGGTCAAAAGTTCTAAGTGTGCCCCGCAGCAATGTTATAAGTGTCAAGGTTTTGATCACTTTGCATCCCAATGTCTTAGTAAGAGTCAGACTTTGATCATTCAGGAGCATATTGAGAAAGAGGACAATGATATACCCGAAGAAGTATACAAACCATGTAGCACTCTAAGTGATGAGGAAGGTGAGGTTTCGGTCAGAGCCATAGGTTACATTAGGACAATTCCCATTGCCGAGGACGGTGTTGATAATGTGTCTATGTCAAGTGAGTCATTAGAGTTGGTAGGATCACATCATCATTCTGATTTGCATGAGATTAACAATCTGAATTTATTGAGCACTGGAAATACGCATGATTGGACTAACACATTGAATATATTTAATGAATTTAATACTAACAGTATTGTGTTAATTCCTGATAGTTTTGAGCATGTGGAATCTTTCCCAATCTCGGAAAGAGGTAAGAATGAAGGTCTGAAGTTTCCTTTAGACAAGAGCAACTTTCCGACAATTGTCGTAACGGATCTTACGCCTATTCTAGATCCCACAACCCTACCCTTTGATCCATTTTTTATTGAGCACCCGACCCAACCGCACTCATTTACCCAGTTTCTATCCCTTACCTTACCTGTGCAATATGAGAAAGGATCGAATGAGAAGGTCATAGAATTTCCAAGCTTTCATGCCAATGAAGGTAAGAATCAGAAGTATCTCACAACATGAAAAGGCAAACCAAGAATTGAGCTCCCAAAGTGTGACATCCGTAGATTCCCTAACTCATTAGAGATGAGTTTTTCCAATCCGGGAAGTATTGATGGGGACATCACACAGAGGAAGGCAGATAAAAGAATAAAGAGAAAGGAGGCCAAAAAACGTCAGCGGATGACTTGCTAGGAGTTCCACCGTACGAGTTTCAATACACTGGATCAGCACCACGTGCGTGTTTTATCGGTGATGAAACATTTTGAGTGGAGGAGTATGACGGGGAACGACAAATATATATATATATATATATATATATATATATATATATATATATATATATTTACTGTTCACGATGAATAGTGACGGACGTCCGTGATGAACAGTGACGGGCGTCCGTGAAACAGTGACGGACGTCCGTAATTTTGCCCCCTCACTGTCTATAGGTCACGGACGTCCGTGAGGCACTACGAACGTCCGTAGGCGTCGTGATGGGGTTTTCTAAATATTACGAAAATTGCCTATTTTAGTATTTTATTAGTATTAGGACTCTTTATTTCGAATTTTAACTATTGGTGGCCTATATATAGAGGCTTGTAAACATTTTTTAGTTAGTTTTAAATTATTGAATGAAAAGAGAGTTGCTTTTGTGCAAACCCTAGAGAGCTTGTGAAGAGTTTTCAACCGAGAGAGTGAATCCTTCAAACCTTGAGGAGTGAGCAATCGTTTCTCGTGCGACTTGGTGCGAAGCCGACGTACAGCCGTAGTGTGAAGCTTCGAAAAATCCTTGGTGTGAAGCCTTGGAATCTATCCTTTTATTTTATCTTTTCTCTAGTTATTGTCAGGTATTATCCTTCTTTAATTTCGTTAATAAAAAGCCAAAATCCCAAGTTTTTTCCCTTTTATCAAAATTATTTGAAGCCCTATTTCATTTAAAATCCCCGAGGAGTCAAGAGACGATATTGCGATTGTCGAATGATGCCCTAAACTAGAACGAATCTCGAGTTTCCTCATCGGAGCCATTTTTCTAGATCGGGAAATTTTTACGCATGCGACACTAAAATGGATTAATCTAATTGTTTTATTAATTTCACTGAATTAATTTTATGTGTTGCTTGATTTTGAATATTTCCGCTATTCAATTCATTCTAAAGTTAATCCCACATCGCATATTAGGATTTTAACGTTTGTCTCGCGTCATTTTCTCTCAGGATTCAAATGTTTCAGGTCTCATATGATTGGATCGGTATTAATGTGAGTTGCAAAGATTTCTTGATGGTACTAGTGCTTCACTACTTTCTGTTTTGTAAGTAATACTGACTATTGCGTACACTTTTTGCTGGAACCAGTGATCTCGATGCCTGTTTTTATCCTCTGCCAAGAAATATTAGTGCTTATAATCTGGTTTTGTGATTATTGGGGCTGTTTGGAGGTTGGACTTTCGCTGATTGGGTGCTATTGGCACTCATGCAAGATCTTATGCAAAACACACACATCTTTATTCATGTTAAGAAAATGTATTATTCATTAGAGAAGAAAATTTAAGCAGGCTATATTTCACAGAAAATAGCCTTCTACATAACAAGATTCAAACAGCACAAGAGTCTATTTTGTTCTCAACCATCCCATAGTAAAATTTTCAACCATCTCACATAAGGGGTGTTCGAAACCTGTGACATAACAACATGAATTTGAATCTAGTAGGCATGTTACTGATTTCCAGATCATGTGTTGCCTTTCAGACCAATAAATACTTGGAGGGAAATAGTGAGATGCAACATGAAGGATTCCTAAAATGAGTGGAGAAAAGGAATTAAAAAGCCAAGCTCAAATAATGGGACAAGGCAATGACAATGCCAACCATGCATTGCATTTTGCACAAACGATATTAAATTATATAAGGATTGAGCAAAGCCCAACCCTATAGACCATCTGACAAGTATATCATTTGATTTCAGTGGAATAGATCCAATATAGACATTATTTGCCGAGATGTATAAATGCAAAGTCAACACCGATGAAAAATGTTACATCCCCAACTAAAAAACTAATCATTCAAATCATTGAGGTTAATAAAGATAGTAAGCCTTTGCAGACCTACCATACACTCATCCTCACAATTTACAGGTGTCTATCACTAAATCACATATCTCAATGTGCAATTATAGTGATATCACCCTAGGGGATCCTTGCAACGTAACAAATTCTAAAAACATAATTTGGTAGACAGTTATTTCCATAACAAAAATTGTTATTTTTTAATTCCTAAAAAATATGGAATATCATATAAAATTTCCAAAACAACTTGGAAGTTAAAAACACAATATTAACTAGGAAAAGTATGTTAAAACATAAATTTTGAAACTAAATTATTACAATTTAATAACAGAAAAAACTGTGTATAATTAGAAATTATTATATAGGAAATAAATTAGAAACTTAGTTGGGGCAGGGCCCCAGCTAAGGGATATGGTACAACAAGAAATTTCCATTATTCCCTTTTACATACAATGTTTAAATTTAACAATTTTGAAATTCCATAAACTATAATATTAAAAAAAGTCCTATATACGAAATTTGAAAATAGGAGAAGCAGATAAAACTAACGTGTGCTTGATCAAATCAAATTCCTCAAATCTAGTAAGATGGCATATATATACTTGAGTCGGTGAGGTTGGAAATTATAAAAAAAGTAATGTCAATTATATATTATAGGATTTAAACAATATTTTAATATATGTTTCAAAAGAATGTATCAATCAGCAAAATCAATAGCCTATAGTCTTCAAATTAAGGAAATGTTTTGTCTGATGTTGAAACATCAATTTTAAATTTAGATCATCTTTGTTCTCGAAAGTTTCCGTTTTTGAGGAAACGTTAAATCCCCCATAGGCTAGACTAGAGAAGGAAATGTGTTTCCTACATAACATAGCCTCATCTCATCTATTTGGGTTCGGAATTGCGAGTCCTATTTCTCCATTCTTTTCTGCTCAGCACTAAGCTCTTTGTAACTTCGCAATCCTTCATGTCCCTTTTCACTGCTTTTCTTTAGGTCTTCACTAGATTTCCTCTTCTCCTACTTCCTTGTGCTTGTAAAATCTCAAACCTTCGTGCAGAATCTGCTTTTGGCCTTGGATAGATATGTTCAAACTACCTCAAGCAACATCCTATAATTTTTTTCTTTTATAGGGGGCACTCTCAAATTTCCTCTTATGTACTGTTCAGAATTTTATCCTTTCTTATCACTCTACACATCCATCTGAACATACACATCTAGATCATATGTACTCTATCTTCAATTCGATTTTTCGTAGCCCAACATTCCACACCATATAATATGGCAGGTCTAACCATCGTCTTATTAAAATGCCCTTTCAATCTAAGTAAACTCTTGGATCCCACAATACTCTGCTTGCTTGCCTCCATTTCATCTAACTTGCATTAATCCTCTTTGAGAAGTCTTCTTCAAATCCACCATTTGATTGTAAGGTAGAGCCTAAATAGTGAAATTTGTGAATGTGACACTATATGATTTCCTATTTTAATTAAATCCTCCTTTAGGTTATCATGTTTACTGCATTTTCACTCCATATATTTAGCTTGGTTCTAATTATTTTCAAACATCTTGACTCCAAGGCTGCTTTCAATAATTTCAGTTGTCATTTATTTCTTTCCTTGTTTAAGCAATTAATACTATGTCATGCGCAAATAACATGCACTATGGAATCTCTTTTTGCGTGTCTATGGTTAACGCATCGATGATCATGGCAAACGAATAAGGGCTCAAGGCAGATCCTTGATGCAGCCCAGCCACGAAAAGGAACTCACTCGGCTCTCTACACATTATTTTTACACTAATTATCACTCTCTCATACATGTCTTAAATAATCTCAACATATAAGTTCGGGATGCATTTCTTCCTCAACATCCACTAAATTATCTGTCTCGGCATTCTATCAGAAGCATTCTTCAAATCGATAAAGACCATATGTAGGTTTTTCCTTTCTTTCCAAACTTTTCCATAAGTTTCCTCAATAGGAAAATAACTTCAATTGTTGATCTTCCCGGAATAAATCCAAACTGGTTCTTTGATACATTTGATTCTTGCCTGAGTTTTTCTTTTTTTTTTGAAATGGTAACAAAGAGACTACATTAAAAAAGAAAGGAAACAAAGGGGTACATACTTTGGAGGGTAGTAAGGAACAAGGTGTCAAAGCGGGTATAGGTATCGGGTATCAGTCCGTGGAGGACCGATACGTATCCGTTGATACCGATACGTATCCGGTATTTTTATTTAATTTTTTAAATCACCCATTCACATGCGTGACGCAATGTATTGTTTTCCTAGCCAAATAATCTTATGTAGCCAATACGGTCTACGTTTGATACAATGATACCCAGATTTTTTTAAATGTGGAAAAAGATAAAAGAGAAAGGCACTGTATAGTTGATGTGAGTGGACGCATGTCAATAGATGTGCAATGACAGCATTGTACAGTAAATTTTTTTTTTATGTGGAAAAGAGAAAGGCGCAATGAAGGAGACATTGATGTGAGTACAGTAAATGTTAAATGCGTACACATGTCAACTTCTGATTGAGCTTGAGATTTTGACTGGACAAAAGAGTCTTTAATGTGAGTCATGTGACATGGCAGCACAGAAAGAAGCACACGGAAACAATTCTTTGCCGGTAGCGTGGGAATGGTGGGGGTTGTCACCCCATCTAGCGATACCTAATACGTATCAAGGCCGATACGTATCGGTTTGCTAGAAAACTGATACGTATCGGTATTGGCCGATATTTGATACCATGGTAACGAACTACCCAAAAGGAAACAAACCCTCAAAAAATAAATAATGACTCACCCCTGGACTGGTGCAGGTCAAACAGGTAAGAAAGCAAACCCCATCATTCTAAAGCTGAAACTGGAGCTACGGGAGAAGAGCATCCCACTGGAGCAGGAGTTGATGAGTCCCATCGTGGAAGTCTTTCGCAGCCGAGGCATTCCAATTGATCAAAAGATCTTTGATAGCACGAACGACAACTTGAAAGGTTTACCCTTCCTTCTGAAAACCCCATTGTTTTCCAACCACAGGGCCCAAAAAATAGCGTACACCATAAGTGGCCATAGGTCCCCTTTGTCACCCTCCAGCGGGACCTCCTTCCACATTTCCATCATCTATTCTGGCCATAAACGGGTCACCCACTGGATATCAAAGAAAGCAAAGATCACATTCCATATAGTCTGAGAGAAAGGGCAGTGGAGGAGAGTGTGACTTACAGATTCCCTCCCTCTTAGGCATAGGGAGGCATTTATTTAAGACTGGAATATTCTGCCAAACCAATTGATCCCTAGTCAAGATCCTTCGCCGAACAACGGTCTAAGAGAAAAATTTACTTTTAGGGGGAATTTTCAACTTCCTAAACCCGACCACCACATCGCAAGCCTTTGGTTGACTTCATCTCAAAGTAGGGAGTTGTAGAAAGCACTGACCGAGAAAACATCCTTTCCCAAATTCTGAAATCCATGTTGGCGGGGTTGGGAACCATGGAATTTGCCAACTTGCTTGTTGTGACTCTTGCCTTAGTTGTTTTACTATTCTCTCCCAAAGTTTCGTAGTATGGCTCATTAGTTAGTGCCTCAATGGTTGGCACAATGTTAGATATCTACTTCGTACTTATAAAAAGGGACCACAATACTCTCCTCCATTCCGCGGATATTTTCTTTGTTTTTAGTACCTTAGTAAATAATTTAGTCAACCAATTCAATTCATTCTCTCCCAACACAATCCAAACTTCTATAGGTATTCCATTTGGTTCCAATACTTTTATTTTCTTCATCTTTACAAAGGTTGCTTTTACTTTAACTTCCGATATTTCGTTGATCATCCCTGGATTTGGTTGCTCTTCTTAATCGACTTCTTTCGAGTATGTGTTTATTAGTTCTTTACAGTATTCCTGTCAGCTCTTTTTATCTATCCTCTTATATTAAAACCCTTTGATCTTCGCCTCTAATGCACCTTACCCGGGTAAGATCTCTAGTTTTATGTTCTCTAATCTTGGAAGTTTATAGATTTCTTTATCTCCTTTCTTTCTCAACCTAGTTTATAAATTAATGTACGCTTCATACTTAACAATTGACGTACGCTTCATACTAAACTTTACTCTCAACTTTCTTAGATTCTCTTTTGGTGAGCTTGTATCTTTCAAAATCATTTGTAGTTCTTGTTCTTTGTCATTCTTTAAAACACTTCTTAACAATTGACTTTTTTGAATGTTTGCATTCCATCGCAAAAAAAATTATGTATACATTTTCTTCCTTTAGATTCCCGGAGTACCTTATTAGCAACTCGTTTAAGGCATTGCGCTATTTGTTCCAACATCTTATTTAGATCCCCTTCCCACCATCGTACCTTTCGGTCACTCACTTTCCCTTTAGTTTAGTTTGTCTCCTTTTAATTCCTACCATTTATCTTTGGGTGATCCATTGTTATCTTTTTAGTCACTTGGCTCTTCATCAAAATGTCCAAAACTATTAATCTATGTTGTGTTGTAAGGCTTTCCACTGGGATGATCTTGCAATCTCTGAAGTTTGCTCACTCTCTTGGTCTTAATAAGAAATAATCTATTTGAGTTCTACTTGTTCTACTCTTAGAAGTTATTGGATGCTCGTCTCTCTTCTTAAAGAAGGTATTCGCTATTACAGGGTCAAAAGCTACTGCAAAATCAAAGATCGCTCTCCCTATTTCCTTCCTTTCAATAAAACCATATCCTCTATGTACCCTTTCATATTTGTTTCTCATCCTCCCTATGTGTCCATTAAAGTCACCTCCAATCACTATGCTTTGACTATTGGGTATGCATTGTACTAGTTCATCCATTGATTGCCAATATTCACATTTCATGGTTTCACAGTCTAACTTGAGGTGCATAGGCACTAATCGCATTTAATATCTCTTTATCTAAAATGATTTTAACCATCATAATGTGATCATTCTTTCTCTTGACCTCTACTATCATATCTGTTAAATCTTTATCCGCTACAATGTGTACCCTATTGTGAGAGTTACTCTTCCCTAAGTAGTAAAGCTTGAACCCATCCCTTAGCCTTCTCTCCTTTCCACTTTATCTGTTTCAAGCGCATTACATTAATCATCCTTCTCATGACATCTATCATCTCAGCACTCTTTCCATTAAAGCACCTACATTCTAAGAAACCATATGGCTTTTGGACCTTCTTCGCGCCCACACATCTCTGTATTACATAAAAGTATATTAATAAATGCAAAAGTGTGCATGAGCTTGAATGGAGGGGAGGTGGCGGTGTAAGTGGGTGTGCACGTCGAGCCCAGTTGAATTGGGTTAGGATGGTAGATTTCTTTTGGTTTAAAACAAGAACGAAATTTTATTATATAAAATTTGCATGTATAGTGCAATGCACATGTGTTTTTTATTAACTAATAATAGCTGTTAAACAATTTTATGTGCAATTATTTATCATATTTTACCAGTCAAAGTGTCATTAGAGTGATGGGACCCAAATTATGTTGCATAGGCATTTGTTGATATTTGACACAAGCGGTGGCGGTGGTTGACTGTTTGACCGAAGGATCAATCATCATCAAGAATATTGTAGTCACTTCATTAGGTATGCATTAGTTCAATCCTCAACTAAACGTCTATTAGGTCAAAAAAAGTTCAAGATTTTCACTATGCTCATGCAACTAGTGTCAACCAAATAGAAATCCAATGGTGGATATTCTAGTCAATAATAAATAATAATTATAGCATGCCAATTCCATTCATCTGCATAAATAAAGTTAAATGGGTATGCATGGTTGCGGGAGGGATACACCATGGGTACAACTTTTACTTAAAAACTTGAAGCATCATCATAAATGGGTACAATATCTATTTTTGGGGCTGGGTTTTCCTTCTTGGGCCTGTATTTATTTGTTTTCTTTTTTTTTTGGTCGTGCCTTTGTATTGTCCCTCAGCATCTTGCTGTTTTCAATATATTATCTTTTACCGATCAAAAAAATATATATATCTATTTTTGGGGAGTGCTGAGCTAATGTTTGAGAAAGTTTGATATGTCCAAAAGGAGCTTTGTGATATTCATAACATGGGGTGTGTGTGTGTGTGTGTGTGGTTTCGTACTCCAATCGAGGATGCTCAAGCGTCCTCTAGGTCCATGTGGAGCTCCACGTGGCACCCAAACACTGTTTTGGTGCCACATGGAGCAAGATTGGGTTGTTTAGAGCATTTTAAAAATAAAATTCAAACAAAATTTTTAGAAGGCAAAAGTCAAGCATTGATTGATTTCAATTGTCCAGTAGTCAAACCTCAAAAAATACATGGTTGAGATGAATTTTTTATTATTATTTTTGTAGATGATCTAAATAACCCAACCTTGTTCCACGTGGACTTTGGAGGGAGAATACTTTTTTCTTATACACATAAATATATATATATATATGTGTGTGTGTGTGTGTGTGTGTGTGTGTGTGCACGCGCACACACACATAATGACATTGAATATGGTTCCAATCCACTCAAGATAATGCCAAAATAAATTTAGAGGTAGCTACAAGCACACCACTTTTTTTCTTCACACCTTAAAGAAAAATAAAGTTGTATGCAGAAAGAAAAAGTTGACGTTCGGCTAGAACAAACTTAATTTATTAAGCAAAAGGGACACAAAATTCGGAAAAGTTGGTATGCACCCACCAGCTTCTACAAACATAACTTTTGCTAACTAATATACATTTTGGATCTTTATGAGCTAGTTAAAATAAAATATTCTTTTTTATAAATTGGTTTGCGAATAGCAAAAGTTGGTCTGCGATTAGATAGTGTGCGTAAAGAAAAAAGTGGTGTGCCCCTAGCAACTCTTTAAATTTATAGGCCATAGAGAACAAATTAATTTTGCTTTGCTAAATTAAGCTCCGCCAAAAAACACTTAGATCATAATTTTAACGGAAATCAAAACAGTCGATGCAAAGAACAGACATGACAAAGAAGGCCATTATTTGAAGAAGAAAAGGATCAATACCAATTAATGCAAATGTTTCCCTTTTGAAATCATAAAGCTGAAAAATAATTAAAAAAAATGGCCACAACCTACAATTTCATGCTCATAGAAGAACAAATAAAAGCATAAGAGAGGCAATAAAACAGGCATCATTTTGTTCCGTACCATTCAAAGGAAACAAAAGTTGTACGATATAGTATGAGGGCATGCTTTTTCTAATCCCATGAAATATAGACTGTTCTGCGCACTTTAGAAACAAGATAACAAAAGATAGATAAAAAATATTTAGCCGTCAAGAGAGATCTTACCTCAGCTTGCCTGCCAGCATGCAATCTAACCCCAGAGGCATCATACATCACCTATTGAATGTTTATATAATTGTGAGTAAATGAATTCTCACAATTTCAACATGGCAATGGAAGAGAATTAACACAAATAATATGGATTTGGCAATTAGTCATATCATGCAATGGAATATTGAGAAATATGGATGCTTGTAGACAAAGAAAAGCTAAACAAAACATTACAAAACCATTAAGATGGCCTATCATTTAGTATCCTTTACAGATCATCCAGCTGTGTGGAAATTGAAATGCATTCTAAGCAGTTACATCTCCATCAAGCCTGTTCAATCAGGGAGATTAGATTTAAACCAATGGGAAAATGGCGCAGCGGCCAGGACCACACCTCAAGAAAAGGAGGTTCTGAGTGAGTGAGTTCGAATCCCACCCCTTGTTGGCCACTCACAGGGATTTATCCCTGCTGACTGGTATGCGTGATGTGCGGGTGTTGCACGTACCTGGTGCTCTAAGAGGCCGGATACCCCGTTATCAACATATATATATATATATATATATATATATATATAGAGAGAGAGAGAGAGATTAGATTTAGCCCAAAGATTGTGTCATCGAACTATATTTACTGTCTGATCAGGAGCCTTGTTCCACTGGTCGGCTAAATAAGTTATGTGCAACGGTCCACATTGGGGCACAAAAGTGCTTTGATCAGATTATTAGAAGCCTCTAATAAGCATGAATTTTGGGTCGAGTCCAATCTACAAGATACTTGGGGATCTGGATTGATTAACTAGGTTCGTCATGTGTACAGTACTTGATGGCCCACACACTACAACTGGTGTGTGGTCCATGCACTCTATGAAAGATGATTATCCACCATTAGTAGGTAATGTGGGTTGGCTTGGATTACTTAGTGTTGCGCGCCTAGGAAGGCAGTGCACTTGGGATGCGGGGGAGCTATTATTGCATAGCTCCCTAAGCTAATGCGGCACCAGTTCAGACCGCAGAGAACTTTAGCATTGGGGGGACGTCTAATCCTTTTGCCGCCGCAAGGCTGGCTAATCGTACGCAGCAGGAGCAAGGGAACTCCCCTGGTTCTAGAAGGCACATGAGTCCGAACGCTATTGTGCGACAGACACTACACTACATAGGTACCTGTGCAGGTGAGGCGTCAGTCGGTCCTAGAAACGGCGATATGCATCATAACACGGTTGAAGAGCCTTTTACTCATCAATCCTCTTAAAGTCCAGTATCCACATTTGTTCAATCCTGAAAAATAGGTTGTAGGCGCACTCCATAACAAAATAGGTTGCAGGAGCGCTCTTATACAGATGGACTACTCAAAAGAAGGTCTTACATAATAAATGTTATAAAGCGTTATAGTAAGTATAACTCTACAAGCGAGACCACCGAGTTGAAAATGAAGTGAATCTCCTTGGCATGACATGCACACACAAAAATATGGGAACAATTCTGCTCAAATGCGGTACCCGATCATACACTACCATATCAATGAGTGATATCGTATTTAACCACAATATTTGGATTCCGGGTTATCAACCACACAGTAGAAAGCATGGCTACCCATGAAACCATGCTTTCCTACATCTCAACCAAACAAACTTTCCATTTCCTAGTCAACCAGGAATTGCTAGGAATCCCTCAGAAGCCTACCAACCAAGATTCCAAGCATTTCCGAGAATTGCTAGGAAACAACCAAATGAGGTCTAAGAGAGACATAGTACATCAAACTTCTAAACTCACAAGGACTCCTCGTAACATTCTCAACTTCGAGATAAATATTATCTCTTAACAAATCGGAAAGAACAAGGTGAATGTCCAGACTCCTAATTAATCAGATCATAAACATTAACCTAAAACAGTCCCTGTCATTAATCAAAACAGTCCTTGAAAATATATTATATCAGAAGCTCTTATGAAGCCACTCATCTTGCATGGTTATGGTAACATAAGCATGACACCACCTATCGGTACCACATGGACCTCCCCCCCACGCACACACACACACACACACCCAAACTTTGGCCTACTTCATCCAGTGTGGTCGATGTGAGAGTGGTGTGTCCATGTGATGCATCATCCTCATGTCAGAGAGAACTCGACTCAAATTCAAGCATTATGCTTTGCTTGAACCAAACCCTTGTGTTTTACTTTGGGCAAACATGCTTCTAACTTTGGTAGTTGGTTTATCCATGCAACCTCAAATGATCAAAGCTGATAATGGTTAGGTGTCTCTTGTTGCCTTCGTGGACCCAAAAAATTATAATGTCACCCTTCAAAAACAAGGGTCATTTCCTCCATGTGTATATGGCAGGTTGTATTAGATGGGTTGCTCAAGAGGTGCTTCGGGAGTCCAAAGGAAATAGTTACAAGCAAAACAAAATGTGGTAATGGGATGTAGAGGTTCAAATTCTATTGGCAAAAAGAAAACATAATGCTAAGGACAAAAAATAGAACTATGGGAGATCTGGAAAGATATAAATCGACAGAGAGAGGAGATAAGAAATAACCCATAAGTCAAGCTAACATAAAGGACATGATAATTTGCACACCATCTTGGGAACAAAGGAAGGGGAGAAAGATAACTACAAGCTTTTTAAGATAAGACTTGAGAGAAAGGAAAACTAGAAACCTTGAACATATAAGGTGTATTAAAGATGATCAAAATAAAAAGATGATTAACAAAGTATTTTAGATTGAAGTAAAAACCTTGTGCAAAGACAAAGAAAAGGAAAGCATTAGGACCAAATGGTATACCTATACAAGTACGGATTTCGATAACAAGGTATTCATTAGGTTGACCAGATTGTTCAAATAAAATATAAGAAAAATGCTTGAAGAAAGGAATAGAGCATCGTGGTCCCTTCTATAAGAGTCAAAGCCGTTTTAAATGTATCTCGTACAATGAATAGGAGAGATTAGAAAACCAACGTCTAAGACAACAATAAAGTTTAGCATTATTCCAAGAAGATCAACAACTAAAATGATTTTCTAAGCAACTCAACTATAAAAATTAAGAGGAGAAACAATTTACTAAGGTAAATAATTTGGTGAATGCTAACGAGGAAATGCATACCAAATTAATATATTGGGATATCCAAGACATAGATCAAGGAACGGAAATAATTGTAAGAATTGTGTGGAGAGCTGTTTGAGTTCCCAGTTAGAATGAAGTCGGTGAGAAATGACATGAAGGATTGCAGAATGACCAATTTTAGGGCTAAACAGAAAGTACTGGAGAAATAAGGCATGCAAAACTAACTCCAAATAGATGTGATATGCAAACGACGATGATAATCATCAGTATTCTGAAAGTCGCCTGGGGCAACTGCCCGAGCGGTTCAGGGCTCCCCCCGGGGCAGACCGGAATTTGGGCCCGCCTAAGCCGCCCCATACCTGCCCAGGCGGCTGCCCCTCCCCAATCCCTTTTTTTTTTTTTTTTTTTAATTTCTCTAGAGTCATTAGTTGATGGATTTTAAAAGGGCCTTGCACTCAGAAAGTTTACCCTTGCACCGACTTTAAAGAGAGACTTGGTATTTTAGGGGCATGTGAAGACCATTGATGGCGTCAGATCAGATGACGGAGGTCATGTTTCACCCAAATATTCCACACAATTGATCTTGAGATCATGGTACATCTATCAGACGGTCAGTTTTTTATTCAATGTGTCACAGATTCCCAGAAAATGACCCTCAATTTGCGTAATCACGTTTGAGCGTGATGTGTGTCATATGATTCAAGAGCCATTTTTTGGAGATCTTTGACACATAGAATCAAGCACTGACCATATGATTGGTGCGCCATGATCTCAAGATCTAATGTGTGGGAGATTGGGCTGAAACAAGATCACCATCATCTGATTCGAAGCACTCAATAGTTTTCAAGGTGTCTGATGTGGGAACTTACGAAATGCAATGTTAGGGCTGAGATTAGAATTAAAATTAATTTAATCAATTAAAAAATAACAATTTCTCATAACAAATTATCACGGAAAATTCTAGAAATTCAATTAGGTGATTTAATTCCGGGCCAAAATAGCGTTACTTTAGTGTACGTTCCCTATCGCGGATCTAGAAAACTAGGGTTCTTATGAACGGTTAGATCTCCGATAGTTTTAGGGCATTGAATGAACTCGCAAGCGGGTTCTCTTGATACCAAACGAAAATAAAAGGCTAATAAAATTAATGATGAACAAAATATTGATTTTGGGCTTTTATGAGATTAATAAAATAATTAGGATTACGCTACTTACGCAAACCATAAATCTAAAGAAGATAGAGATGAAAGAAGAGTTGGCCTCACACCAAACGGCAAGCAGGAATCGAAGAATCGCTCTCTGTTTTGAGAGAATCACACCCTCACGAAAGGTTAGAGCTCTCAATTTTGCATAAGCAATTTTCATTAACCAAAAAGTAATAATAAAAGTGTTTGCAAACCTTTAAATAGGTTAACCAATGCATAAAATTAGAAATCCTAGTACAACTCTAATTTATTTATTTTTTTGATACGGCCATTTAGGCCGAGACAGCCTCGAGAACCGAGGAGCAGGCACGCATACACATATGACAGGTGGGGAGTAGCGTGAGGGAGCACCAACTACAATGGTGGGGGTTAACTAACAGAACCCAACCCACACCTTGTAAAGACAAGGGTGAGAAATAGCGTGAAGGACGAGTATCGAACCCATGACCTCCTCCCTTACAATGGAGGGAGGTTACCAACTAGGCTAATGCCTCTTTGGTAGTATAACTCTAATTCCTAATAAAAGAAATATCCTAATTCTTCTAAAACAATAAAGTCCTAAAACAATAAGGAAACTAATCTTATTTTTAATAAAAGAAACAACTCTTACTTTCTAAAATAAAATAATAAAAGAGACTAATCCCAATTCAATTAAGATTCTTGAAATTCGTCACTTTATGTGCAGCTTCCGAAAACTGACCATAACTTCTTCAATACTTGTCAGAATTGCACGTTTTTTGGCTCGTTGGAAAGCTACTTCAATAAGCTTTCAAATATGACCAATTTCGCATCAATCCGACTTCATTTGACACTTCAAAATAGGCCAAACATAAAAGTGACGGGATTGAAAGTTGAATACCCTAATAAATTTTAGATTTTCTTCGTTCTGATCAAATGGGTCTTTAACGGGCCTTTTTTTAAAAACCCATTCGTGGGTCCACTTTTTCTTTTGACATCTCCTCTTTATCCGACCACGATTCAAACAGGCGTATCTAAAATACGCATTAGTGTCTCTAACGTGGGCACAAACAAAGGTAACCAAGAAAACTATAAGTGTTCTTTGGTGCAATTAACGCCACCCTAGGTTAGAAATTTGAGACAAATAAGCAAATAACCCTTCTTAAGTACAATTAACACAACCCTAAGTTATAAATTTGGTGCAAATAACGCAAATAACCTACCCTAAGTTATAGGGTGCAAATAACTTCGCAAGAAAAAGGGGTGCAAATAACGTCAACCTAAGTTAAAAATTTATAACTTCCCCATACCTCAAAACCCCGATAGAACTCCAAAACCCCTCTTGCCCTAAACCCACGACCTCCCCTTTCCATTCCTCAGGCGGCTGCGGCCCTCCGGCGACGGCTTCCCAACGACAACCCTCCGGCAACGACCCTCTAGAGAAAGCGACAGGTGAGTTTTTTTTTTTTTTGTCCTGTTTTTCTTCTTCTTCCTCAGGTCATCTTTTTTCTTCTTCTTCCTCTTCTATTTTTCTTCTTCCTCAGTTTTTTATGATCTTGCACAACAATTTTTTTTTCGACAACTGAGCAGTGAGCGCAACTCTTTTTTTTGTTCTTCTTTTCTTTTTTTTTCTTCCTCCTATCCAGGCAAGTGACATAGAAAATTTTATATATATATATATATATATATATATATATATATATATATATACATTTGTGATGAAATAAAATATATATGTATATATATACATAGCGGCCGTACGGATCTTGGGGCGCCCACCCGGGTGGCGCCCAGCAATTTTACCCCGAACATCCCTCCGACCACCCGAACCGGCTCGGCAACTTTAAGAACATTGATAATGATGATGATGATGGCGATGATTGATCTCTAAGTACCATGCACGACGACAAAGATGGTGATAATTGATCCCTAAGTCTTTGATTGAGATATTTACCATGCACCATTGATCGATCTTGATTTTTTTACCATTTGAACCGTTGTTGGGTTTTGATGTCATTCACAATCAAACTTGAATTCATCACCCATCTCCTTTGCTCCAAAGTGCACAACTTCCATTATCAATTATTACCATGCACACCTTTTAGACGAATAAACAGTTTGTTTAAAAGATGTTTATTTGTAGATAATCATTGTCTTTTGTATAAAACCATGAGAGCATAATGATTGATAAATCATTGGGGTATCCCCTCCATCCACCTCTATTTAAACCTTTTCTCCATCATAAACATGATCACCCGTATCACCACTTTGCTCTTCCCTGACAAATTTTTTTGGTTTTCCAGTTTAAATAAATTAATGTCAGATTTCTGCTTTAAGCAACTATATGAGCAATGTTTGGGCTCTTGACAGTAAAAGCAAATAAAAGGATGGATCACTAGTTCTATAGGATCACCCACTCATGGACCACCCACTGTTCTATAGGATTTGTGTGATCAATCATGTGTCTTCAAAGAACAGATCAACATTCATCCATTCCGATCCATGGTTAAGTTGTCAAGAAAACACAGCCAGACTGTCAACCTAGCTCATTAAAATTTTAAACTAAGTTGTATTCTCCAACATCTGTCATTGAATTACCAATTTACTATTTAGTGCTTTCAAACATTTCCTTAGCAGGTAAGCATAATTGTGCGTTTTAAAAATACATTATGATGATGCTTGATAAACTAGCAAGGTATAAGTCAAGACTATTCCCCCAATGCTAGCTCCTACGGGTTAAAGAAAATGGGTTAAGATTACTTCATAAGGATTTCTTCAATGAGAACATTTGAAACTGATTAACTACACAACCTAAAGAAATTATAAAACTCTAACGCATACGGTGTACATATCTACAAACTCACGCCAAATGTTCAGAATCAAATATAAATATATCATCTATAAGGTCAAGACCTAATGTTCAGAATCAAACAAAGACGAATTAATAGTTTTAAATGTGCATCTAATATTGAAATATAAGCAAACAAGAACATTTATAAATAAGCATACAAACATATTGTCATGTTTTATACCCTCGTTCATAGAATGGCCAAGAAAAAATAAATAAGCAGTATGCCCAAAACAAAAGACATCAACAAGACCTGGATAACAAGTACATACTATAGATGCGAAAACCACGGCAAGGGCAAATGGTGATCCTCCAGTCCCTTCTTGTAAACCGATAGCCACAGCAAGAGCTGTCACGGTTGCAGAATGTGATGATGGCATTCCGCCTGACCCGAGGAGTCTCTTTGTATCCCATCTCTTCTCTTTGAACCTGCATTTTCAAGATAAGTGATGAATGATTAAGCCAAAAAATTTCAACTAATAGCTCAAATGTCATGTTCGATTAAGAAGTTTCGGTTGAATAATTCACAACTAAAGGAAGGTAATAAGACACCCAATAAATTAGCCAGTGATGGGGTTTCTTCCATGGATCAGAATCTTTGATGACAGTGACCCTTAGTAGACGATAAGTATCGGTATAGGAGCCTGCCCACAAAAATCTATAACGGTTGTATCGGATGATGAAAACTGACTAGGGACATATTGTTATTGGATAACACCAACAGGTATCATCTTGGTATCAGAGTCGAATAATACGAGCTCTACTAATGAGATTTTGAACTCTGGTTTCTGGTTTTGGGTTGAATTTTCCCTTTATACCTTGTGGGCAATCTGTATCTACGAATATTTTAGATTACAATCTTGTTTAGTTTTTTTTTTTTAATTAATTGAATCATATCGAATATCCAAAAAATAATAAAAACAAAAACAAATCTCTTAAGGTATGTATATGTTACAACCCGAAAGTAGTAAGAGCATAACTTTCCAGCCCATTATCGCCTAGGTGTTTTTAGGTGTATTGGTCAACTCCTTACCAAATGGTATCAAAGAGCGCACCATGTATCAGGTTCAAGTCCCAAAAGGGGCGACCTGCAGAAAGGACTACATGGGGTGGCTAAAAAGAGTACAGAGTGAAAACCGCCACAATGTGGGCTGTTGAGTGCATAGTTACCAAGTCAAAAATTCAGGCAAATAAAAAATTGAAATTTGGTATCTTAGTGGAATACTAAGTAGTCACGATTAAATCCCAAAAATATAATTAAAATGCAAAAAAAAAACAATTTTTTCACAAAAAAAAAAAAATTAAAATTAATCGTGTGGCCAACTTGTCTTGAATAAATCACGATTAAAAAGCAATTTGTTCAAAAGAACGCCGATTCTGGTACCCAGAGCATGGTGGTATGACAGAACCCCAAAGCAATTAGGATTTAACTTTCCACCCCATCGACATCTATTGGTTAGCTCCTTAACTAAAACCACTAAGAATTAAATTAAAAAAAATTAAAAAAATAAATAAAATCATCAAGGAATGCTACCCACAAATGAGAATTAGAACAATGAGCAAACAAAATGGACCTCCTTTATACGAATTTGGCATCTTCCTTTACCAACACCATATCTGTAACACAACTTCTTGAATCTATTTTTCTTCACAATTCAAAATAAAAAATTAAAAATAAAATAAAAATCCTATAATCCATTGAGAAGTAGTAGTAATAATAATAATAATAATAAATAAATAAGACGAACCAGGTAGTCAAAACTTTGAGGAACTGAGCAATGGCGAAGGCGAGAAATGCGGAGATAAGAGGGAGGTTGGTGGTGGCCGTAGAGAGTGGCCTCAGAGGAGAAGGCGTCGTTGAACGTGAAGAAGAAGATGCATCTGCCACCGTCAACACCTCGTTCATCGTTTAATCTATTAATAAATTTAAATATTTTTTTTCTACGAGGCCTCCGCCTCTCTCTCTCTCTCTCTCTCTCTCTCTCTTCTGCCCCCTTTCCCTCTCTTGTGCTGAAATACTTCGAGTTTATTGATAAATTCTTTTATGTAATGCTTCGACTTATATTGATAAATTCTTTTATGTTGTGCGATTGGCCAATTTTCTTTCCCTCGGTCCACATTGCAAAACCTACCGTCTTTCCACGCTACTTTTTATCATTTATCTTTATTGTTTATTGGCAAATTGAAAACGGCAGTCCGTTGTGCAGGCACAGTGCATGCGGCTGACGTAGTGTTATGTGACTAATTATCTCCACATGGATTGTGTTGTTTAGCCCCGCTGCACTTGCAGCCAATTGTATTGTGTAATATCATTTATCCGCACTTTGTCTACATAAAACTTGCCTGCCATATAATACTATCCTTATTTATTCATATTTGAATGAGTTGGTATTAGTCGCACTTGGACCACATCACTTTGTGATTTTTTGGGACACATAGAATCAATGATCAAAATTTTGGTTTTCGTTTCGGTTTCGGAGGGGACCGAAATTTCGGCCGATAATTTCAATCTCATACATTTGATGACCGAAATTTCGGTCCCAAATTATCGTTTTGGTGGAGACCGAAACCGATAATTTCGGCCGAAATTTTGATCCTTGCATAGAATATTATAGAATACCTTTATTTCCACTCACAGATTCTTCTCATCCACCCACATAAGTGGGTGCACAACTAAGGGAAATCAAATCTTTCCTTTCACCCACATTCATTTTTATTTTCTAACATTCGAATCCACCCACCGAAATCTTTAGCATACACCCACATCGTCTTCTTCCCTCTTCCTCTTCCCGCTTACGCTATATTTGATTTTCATACACCCACATCGTCTTCCCCAATCGTCTCTTTGCATTGTAAAACATTTGGACTCGTGGCTGTACACCGACATTGTCTTCCCCAATCTTCATCTCGCGCTACAAGAACGTGAGGAACGGACGAACTCTGTATACCCACACCTATGAAGAAACCCTTTGAGTTCTTGTTAGGGTTTGTGGGGCAACGACAGTCAACTATTCGAGGTATTTTCAATTTTTTAGTTGATTGTTCAACATTTTTAGTTGATTGTACTGTACACCTATATAGGGTTCGTTGATTGTTCAACATATTTAGTTATTTTTTTATTTTGAGTACTTTTAAATCCACCAAACAAATCTTTGAGTTCACCCATAGTAAAACATAATGATTTGGTTGAACTCAAAGATTTGGTGGGTAGATTTGAATGTACTCATTTTTTGTTGTAGTTTCAAACCAGCCGTTGATAATATAATTGGATTGATAGGGGGTGCCTGAAATGAATGATTTTCGTAAATGACCTACGACTTCCTATAGAAGAAGGCGTATAAAAGTCTGAATCGAAGAAACATCCGAAAAGATGTATCTGAAATTGATGTTGATAATTTAGGGATTTAGCAATAGTTGTTGAAGCTGCATCTACAGCGACGGTGATATTTGAAGAAGAGAGAGTAGAGGAGGAGAGAATATTAAAATAGAGTAGAGGGGTAGTGTGGTAGAAGGGAGGGTGGAAGAGGTTATTGGAGAGGGTAGTGTGGATGATGTGACAGTAGAGGGGAGGGTGGATGATGTAGCAGTAGAAGGTGAAGCTGGAGAGTTGAAGTGGGTGAAGGTGAGGGAGCTAAGAGGGTAGAGGAGAGACTGGGTGAAGGTGAGGGAGCTCAGAGGGTGGAGGAGAGAGTGGAAGGGGAAGAAGCAGTTGGAGCTCCGAAAAAGAAGAGAAAAATGAAAGACCCCGACGTTGAGTCAGCCCAAACTAGAGTCGAGGATAATGTGGCACCATTTTCCCGAAGCCCTACGGACACTTCACTTCTAAGATGGTATAGAAACCATGTTGCCTACGATCTATGGGTTAACAAAGTAAGTAAGCAATAACATTCAATTCATGTAATACATTTATCATTTTCAATTAAAATATGTGTACATAATTACAAATTTCTTACTAATTTTTTTATTGATTGATGTAGGATCGAGAAACACTTCGTTGTATCCAACATTCAGCCAAACTCAATGTTTGATCCATCATTCAAATGTCCCGCAAATTTAAAAGTAGGATCAAGATAGCAGGATTTTGGTTGTTGGCTAGGGTTGCATTCAGGACCATCAACCGTATCTTAGTATCTGCTTTGCTTGAGAGATGGCACCCTGAGATAAATATATTTCACTTCGTTACCAGTAAGATGACTATCACTCTCGACGATGTAAAGCATCTCATTGGCTTATCTATAGTCAGCAAGGCAGTTGTTACAAACCCTTACAGTACAGCTAAATTGGTGGCAATGTGTATTCAAGCATTTGGTATTAGAGTCGACGATCTGATCGAAGAATTAAATCACAAAGGATGCAAGGGGAAAGGAAAAGCTTTTCACTTGGAATGGTTGCATGCTCGTTTGAGCCAGATACTTGATGATGCATCTGATGATCAAATTGACTGTGCTGCGAGGGGATACATTCTTTATCTGCTAGGCTGCATAATCCTTGAAGATAAATTATGCAGTATGGTATCGGCTCGGTACATAAAGGTGTTGGTGGATCTGAAGACCATTGGGGACTATGCGTGGGGAGCAGTTACACTCGCTTATCTTTATAGGCAGCTGGGTATCGCATCAGGAAAGAAGGTCGCGCAAATTTTTGGGCTGCTTACGTTGGTTGAGGTATACTATATTCGCATAGTAATGTCTTACTAAATTGCATTTCGAATATTTAATAAATAATTGATGTGTGTTGTTATTAAACTATATGTTTTATATTTTCAGACGTGGAGCTACGAGCACCTAGCTCTTGAGCGTCCAACGCTTATCCAAAAGTCGTTTGATAAACTGTCTTTGGCCTTTAGATGATAGCAATCTTCAAGGCAACCCACGCATCTCGAATCAAAGTTGATTCTTTTACGTGAAGCATTGGATGACTTACGAATGGATCAAGTATTATCATAATTAGTTATTTTATGTGAACCTACATAATTATAATAACTCTCTCTCGTACAAGTTATTTGGGATCCATATTGTAAGATTAAATCGGAGTATCCGTTTACTTCTATGGCATTTTACACCGGATGTCTATTCTGTTTCGATATTGTCGAGCCATATTACCCATAGCAGGTGTTGAGATAGTTAGAACACATGCAATCAATCCTTCTAACACCAATAGCACTTGCAGAAGGGAGCATTAGAGGGAGAACTGCGAAGACATACACTGTATATTACTGAGCTCCTTCGAAAAACTTTGAATGTCATCGCAGTCACTAATTATCCGTAGAGGATCGTGGTGCTCTAACGTTTAGTGGGGTTACTGTGGAGGGTTATAATGGAGTGGTACAGAAGTCCTCACATTTGTACCTCGTGGACCCTAACCACCGCAGGAGTTTGAAGCTATCCCAAGGTAGAGATAATGTCCAAAGTAGAGACGATGTTGACAATGTCTCGGAAGGAGGGGTACGTATTTGTGTTATTATGATGTCTCTCATTTATAACTGCTACCATATAAGAAAATTTATATAATTTCTAATACTCATTTTAAATGCAGTGACATCACAGGGATATGGTGTTGATGTTATTAGAGGATTCGATAGCTATCCGTGTAAATCAAGACATTGGGTACCTGATCGACGTCATGAAGAGGGTACACGATGAGTTCCGATCCGACTTGCCCTCCTCACAGGTTCCTACCTCAAGTAATACATCCCCGTCGCTGAAACCACTTCAACACCACGTTAATATCTTCCTTGAAAAAGGCGAAAGTTTTAGTTAAGGGAAAGTTAGAGTGATGGCATGTAGAGTTTTTTTGTATATATATATTTCTTGAAGAAATTAGTTTTTGCGTATTTCTTGAAGGGAAAGTTAGAGTGATATGACATGTAGAGTTTTTTTGTATATGTGTATTTCTTGAAGAAATCAGATTTTTTATATTTCTTGAAGAGAAAGTTGTGTAGTGCTTGAAGATATCAATTTTTATTATCAATACAGACATTGTTGTCAGTTGACTTGTTAATAAGGCTTATAATTAGATGGGCATTCCTTATCTTTCTCAATTTCTTGTGTATTATTGCTTGAATGTATCAATTTTTCTATGTAAATAAAGACATTGTTGTCGAGTTGACTTGTTAGTATGGCTTGCAAATGTCTGAACACTTTTAAAGTTACTTTGTAACCATAGCAAGCACTCACCGTCAGGTGTAAATTAGTGACAGCAGGCACCCACCGTGAGACCATCAGAAGTTGAACTCCAATTATTAGAGTTCAACTTCTAATGCCCTGATGGTGGGTGCCTGCTGTCTCCAAAAATTTTTTGGCTCTAATGGTGGGAACCCACTTTCAAAGCAACACAAGTGACAGCAGACACCCACCACTAGATGCAAATTGTTTTCTGACTGTGGGTGCCCACTGTCAGGTGTAAATTAGTGATAGCAGACACCTCTGGTCGAAGGCCGAGGTGAACTCCAATCAGCAGTATTCACTCACCGAGTTCGGCCTCGATGCCTTGGCGGTGGGTGCCTGGCATCACTAATTTACACTGACGATGCACCCACCATCGAAAAAATTTTGCATCTGGCGGTGAGTGTCTGTATCACTGTCTACTCAACAGTGGGATCGAGCCACTTTTTTGAAACAGACACCATCGTGAGGCCATCGGAGGTTGAACTCCGGTGAGGATACTCACCGGAGTTCAACCTCGATAACTACCTGTGCTCTTGTCACTTATGCTTCTCTGACAGTGGGTTCCCATCATCAGAGCTAAAAAATTTTTGGAGACAGCAGGCACCACCGTGAGGCCATCAGAGGTTGAATTCCAGTGAGGATGCTCACTGAAGTTCAACCTCTGATAGCCTCATTGTGGGTGCATGTTGTCTCCAAAAAAAAATTGGCTCTGACGATGGGAACCCACTGTTAGAGCAGCACAAGTGACAGCAAGCATCCACTGTCAGATGCAAATTTTTTTCCTGACGGTAGGTGTCCACTGTCAGGTGTAATTAGTGACAGCAGGCACCCATCATGAGGCCATCAGAGTTTGAACTCCAATGTGCATCCTCACTGGAGTTCAACCTCTGATGCCCTGTCGGTGGGTGTCTGCTGTCACCTATTTGGGTCTGACAGTGGGCACCCACAACCAGAGGCCAATTTTATTTTTTTTTAAATTGTGATAGTGGGTGCCCACCGACTGATCCAATAGACTGACAGTGAGTGCCCACCATCAGGACATCAGAGTTTGAATTCCCGTGAGGAGCCTCACAGGAAATGATCTAACGCCCTAACGGTGGGTGTCTGCTGCCAATTATTTGGATCTGACAGTGGGAACCCACTGTAAACGGCTAATTGTTTTTTTGAAACAAACTATGACAGTGGGTGCCCACCGTCAGATATAAAACACTGACAGTGGGTGCCCACCGTCAGACCCACAGAACTTTTTTGTTTTAATCATCACTAAAACTTTTTATTTTTTATTTTTGATAATTCAACCACACTTTTATGGGCTTTATGATGTTGGTGAATCATGAAATAGTCGTATCAGATAATAGCCTTTCACTCCATAGGATTAGAGTGACTTTATTCGATAAAAGGTGGCACATTGAGGCATAATTTACAAATCTTGACATAAAGGTTTATAACAAAACACTATCTCTTTCATATGGTTTAGCACACTCAATTTTCGAATCAGATAATAGCCTTTCTTTTAAACTATGTTTTAAGGCCAACTTCTCATGTGTGAGTAATGATTATTTTATTAATTTATTTACAATGCAATCACCAAATAGTATTATGATGTTTATATTATTGTTATGTGAAACAAAAAAGGTCCCACATAACTTGACTTATGTACATAGTTAATAGTTTATATTTAAGAGGTAGAAGGTTTGATTTGCATGGCCGTACAACATATTATTAAACAATTAGTTATATTTTCACCTACCAAATTATTGAGGGCACCTATGAGAATCATTGGTTGCTTCGAATCAGATGACAGAAATTATTTTTTAAACAAATCTTAAAATCATGAACTTAAAATCAAGCAAGGTAGATACAATGGAGTCAAAGGCTATCATCTGATTGCCAAGTCTTTCTTTTAAACAATGCTCTAAGGCCAACTTCTCATGTGCCAGTAATAGTTATAGAAATTGGTGGATAAAGAATCTTAAAAAATAAACACTTTAACAAAAAAAAAATTTCTATTCATTTTTGTATAATTTCATAGTATCTATATTCATACCAGTTACAAAAAAAGATGCTGGCATGATCATAATATTTTTATCATTTACATGAATATACACCACCCCCAAATAAAAAAACTATCAATCGAGGTCAACCATCGGATAATCTTCAGTCACAACTTTTTCACCATCATTGCCAGAGTTGAAGTTCTTCAATCGTTCCACGAACTGAGACACCCACTCCATTGTACAATCATCTCGGTATCACTTCCATACATCCGTCGATGATGGAATAGGACTATCTTTAATCAAGGCCACTAGCACGAAGTGACAGTCGTTCATGTGAGCAATGCAAATCACCTTATTTGTTATGTCTGCTACTGTACACAATAGAAAAAATATCATACAAAGCCGGGTACTAAGAAGGACTAAAGGGGTACGATAGCATAATGCTATTAGGTATCCCATGTCTGGTATAGTCATCCAGTAGGCGCTTCGAACATTGTCAGTGAAGCAGTTGAGGATCGTATGTATCTGAATCATTCGTTCTTAGCTGCTAAAAATTGGTAAATACTTCTTTGTACAGACGGTCAACTCAGCCAACAAATCTGCTCGCACTACCTTTCATCCATCGTAGCCCATCCCTAACCAGTGTGCAACAACTCTAAACTTGCATTACCCATCTACTGTTACTTCCATGATATCAACTACGATAGGATGCACAAACTCAGGGAGTGACTTCAGATATAATTTCATTCCAAGGCTTTCTTGAAACTTCGAAACTTTTATGATTCCAGCCTTCTTTCCTTTCTCCTTTGCCTTTTCCTTTATATTAACTTCTTAACTTCTTTTATTACGTGCTCAAACCCGAATTTCTCTCTTCTCAAGGATGCATCATGTTTTCTTTTGTTCTCCTTCTCCTTAGGCCTGCCGCATTTACTCTGTGACAATTTTTACTCGACCGTGTAAGTCGTAGTGGGGTCTGCCATCTCATGCAACTGTCTATAAATTTGGTCCTGGACAGCAGGGTCGGACCTCTCATATCTTTCGTATATGCGATAAGAGCATTCTAGCAGTTCAACACCTCTTGATGATGGACCAAATTTAAAGTGATAGAGTTTCTTCCATCATGGATGAATGGATTCAGGGGGAATTCTGACACCGGGTAAAAGCCATGAAGAGAGTTCATGCAAGCATGAAAGGCCACGTGTCTTGCGCAGTACATGTGTGTACTGAGATTCAATAACAGACTGCGTCTCAACTATAACTTTATTTACTTTAATAATTTCCAGCGCCGCTCTAGACATGTGAGCCACTACTAGCTCGTAAAAATGGGAGGAATAATGATGCCCCCTCTTCAGTTTACTTTCCTCAAATGACGCTCGTATATGTATATGTTGCAGCTCAATAATGCCACCAATCTTCTCCCACGATTGCAGAATGTCAACGATTGAAGATCTCAACTCGCACTTGATCTGAGCATGTGTGCTCTTCGCTTGATTAGACGTTGTATTACCGAAATGCATATATTCATTCATCCATGCTTACACGAATCTTTCCTTGTACGGTTCTATCTAAGTGGCATACAAATAATGAAGGATACTTTGATAATCCGCGTACCTATGGACCAAGGTACCTATCACGGCTTCGTATTCTTCTACCGATGAACTATACATCACATGATTCTATGCTTGGTAGAAGGCATTTCATTCTTCTGTAGTATCAAACACTTTTCGACAATTTTTTAGCACACTCATGTTTATGTGCCATACATATAAAATGTGTGTAACTTTTGGAAAAATCACTTCGATCGCATTCATGAGTGCTTGGTGACAAATAGAGATGGAAGATCGCCTCCCTGAAAAAGTGATTTGAATGATCGCAATGCCCATACATAAGCATTCTTTTTCTCGAATGACATGAATGCAAAGCTAACGTAAAAGCTTTTCTGTGTGGAGGTCACTCCGATGATGCTCAATACCGGAAGTTCCTATTTGTTCCTCTTGTATGTGCAGTTCAAAACAAACACCTGAGGGAAGATGCTCTCTAGCTCTATCGAATCCGGACGAGCGAAGAAGATGTCGGTCAATTCATCTATTTTAGGATCTTTACAATAAAAACAGATATATTTGGTTTCTTAAAACCTAAATATCAACTATTGGAGGTGAGTCCTCCCCTCTCTCTCAGTCAATCACATCGCATGCCTTGCATTGTAGATGGCTTGAATGGTCGAACAATTTTTTGGATCCTTCTTTCGAATGCTATGCAATACGTGACTAGGCTTCACCCCAACAACTGACACCTCTTTTAAAACCTCTCTCATTTTCTTTCAAACGTCCTGCATATGAATGACATTCCCCAAATTACCCCAGGGGGTGGTTGTGAACTCCGTAAAGTACGTCAAACTTTCATACAGAGCCACCTTCTTGTTTAGTCTTCGTTCCTCATAATAAGAACGGACAGCTTAATTTTTTCGTAAAAGCTTTTCTCGTTGCTAGGGTCTTCGATTGTCCCTTCTTACAATTACGAAAGTTGCCTGCTCTCTCGCAAGCCAACTTCACCCTGGCACTGCGGCCTTGAAATCCCTTATCAGACCTTTGTATCATTAGTACAGTTCCCGCTTTATTTGCGACATCGCGAGCCCACACTATTATTTCCTCGCGAGTGCTAAATAACTTATTTGTGATCATAAGGAGGGTAAGGTCTGCATTCTGTGCTTGCGTATCATCCACCTGAACATAATAACATAACATTTAAATCAAAACATACTCACTATTGAAATGAACGAACTTATGCACATAATCAAAACTTAGAGACAATGTTTAAAAACATATATACCCTCTCGTAACTTACTTCGAAATGCTCAAAGATTCAATGACAATCCTTTTTTAACCAAAGCCAATCCATTTTGAACCAAAGTCAATCCATTAAAATTTTAAAATATATATTACTCTTTGATAAATAAATTCGATATAAAAATGGAATAGAATCTAGTAAACCATTTTTCATTAATGCATAAAAGCTCTAAGTTTAATTAGAATGAAAAATTATATAACGAAAACTAATACAAATAGAATAAAAAATAATATAATGAAAAATAATATAAATATATTGAAAAATAATTCTTTTACAAAATTCTAAATTTACTGAGAATGAGAAATTATATAATGAAAACTAATATAAATAGAATAAAAAATAATGGAATTAGAATGAATACAAATAGAATGAAAAATAATATAATGAAAAATAATGCAAATAGAATCCAAAATAAGTCCATTACCACTACCAAACCCTAAGTTTACTTCGAATGAAAAATAATATAATGGAACTTATATTACTATAGAATGAATAATAATAGAATGAAAATGATTACAAATTGAATGAAAATTTATAGAATGAAAAATAATATGTAATGGAAAATGAATACAAATAGAATGAAAAAAAACTCATTTACTTATGCAGGAGGTTGTGATTTTGTCTGAGGGAGTTGGGTGAACTCCAAATCATCATCATATAAGAGTAGCTCTTCGGAGCTATCATCCCCGTCTTTCGAACCCATATCGAAACCAAAATGGGAGAAAGAAGAAAATATGTAGGTGTACCAAAAGGAAGAAGAAGACGGTCATGGGTGTCGAACCAAGAGAAAAAGAACGAACGTGGGAGCGTGAGGAATGCTCGGAGTTCAAAGAGGTGGTAGCGAGGGAATGAGAGGAAGAAGAAGAAGAGCTCGGGATCGAGCGTGAGGTTTGCATGCATGAATAGGTGGGTGGAAATAAAGGAAAGGGTGGGTGTATTTGGCTCACGAATTTCAGGGGGACTTTTTGATTTTTTTTATTTGCACGTGGGAGCGTGGGTGGATGGAAAGAATCTGTGGGTGGAAATAAAGGTACTCGATATTATATCATCATGTATACCTCAAAATTTTCTATTTTCGGTTTGGTTAAGCCTAAATTGAAACCAAATCAAAAGGATTTGGTTTTGGTTAACTGATTTTTGAAAAAATAGGAACTGAAATTGAAAAAATCAATTCAATTTGGTTTTGCCTTCTTTCAATTTTTTCTTCGTTTGTTTTTCGATTTCAGATCCATTTTCTAAACCTACCCAACCGGATTTCGGTTTGAGCAACCCATAACCAAAATTGAGTCGATTGCCAATTAGTTCAATTTTTTTCAATTTTGGATCAGTTTCGGTCCAATTTGGTGGGCTGGTTTTCGGTCCGTTTCGATTTTTGGTAAAAACTTGCACTCTTATGTATATCATGTGATTTGAAGAACATGATCTAAAGATCATAGTGACAAATTTCATTTCGGGAATTTTTCAGTGGGGGATCCTTTCAGTACATTTCGGATTAATTTCGATACCTTTTGGAAAAATTTCGGGGATTAAAAATATACAAAAAAATATATTTATTAAAATTTTTAAATATATAAAAAAATTTACCGAAATTTACCGAAAAATACCAAAATTTATTGAAAAATACCGAAATTACCGAAAAGTACTGAAATTTTCCTAAAAATTTCGTTTGACCCCATTTTCGTGAAATTTCACCAAAATTTGGCGAAATTTGTCACTCTGCTAAAGATCTACAATATAAAGATGGAGACAAAAAATATATATATATTTAATTGAAAAAAAACTTTGGTGGCAACACAAAATTTATTGGTTGTAAAATTAGGTATCCTAATATTATTGTGTATATTGGTCAAGGACACCTATCAAGGGTTATCGAAATGATTGACTACTTCTGTTTCCTATCAAGGTAGTATAAAAAAATATAAATTAATAAAGAATATGGTAAAGAACTGCCATAGTTGCAAGTACCCAATTTTAAACTTTTGCTACTATTTTATTCAAAATAGTAGGTGCAAATAAGATGGCTTGAAATCTCTTAGGCCTCTTTCAGGTGTTTATTGATTTTTCCCATAAAAGCTAAGATTCTTGAACACTCATATTCTTGCAGATTTTTAGTAGACTCTGATTTCTGACTTTTCCCATATGCGTTCTTAAGTTATTCAAAATCCTGGCTTTTCTTATAAAAGATCATAATCCATTGTTCTTAAGTTCCTCTCAGAAAAATCCTCATAATGGATTCAATGGGTGGTTGTGTTACGACCATAGATTATCTAATCATCAGTTTATGTCTCTTACTCAAATTTCTCTCAAATTTTACGAGCAACCAATCGAGATGAGGCTGAATAAATTTGATTGAGGCTTTTTCCGATTCTGATTTAATGGTCATTACTTTCGAAATGACCCACTAATACACAACCGAAATGTTTGTGAAATAATCGTTTACGTAGAACGTTTTAGAGTATGAATAGCTCATGTACAAGTTCGTATTTAAACCAAACCTGATCATGCTTAAGTTCGTATCGAGTCCCGTGCCGAGCTTACACACCCAAAAAGCTTGTTATTCTCAAGCTGGGTCTGGGCAGAAATTGGGCCAGCCCGGTACTTTGAGAGCCATATAAGGTATAGACGGTCAACTGGATCTGGCATTAGCTACATTATCCATGTGTATGAATGAGCATGGCTGGTCAATCATGCCCGAATGAGTCTAACTCTAAACTTTTGAGGTTGTCGTCGAGCTCAGCCCAAACCCAGCCTAGTTCAGGTCATGTTTAGGCTCACATAAAAACTTGATCTTGCGCGAACTCGAACCGAGTCCAAGCCTATTATGTGTCTGGGCCAGGTTCAGGCCTCATTTTAGGATACAAATTAATTGGATCTATCAAAGCCCAGCCTGACCAAGCCCGATTATTTGAAGGTAAAATTTCGGGCTGCCCCGTATGTGGTTTGACCCGAACACTGTTCAAGTCAAGTTTACGCTCAAAGAAGCGGGCTAAGCTCGAACGGAGTTTTTATCCGGGTCTAGATTTTGCAGCCGAAAATAATTGAGCTGCCTAAACCCAACCCGGCCCATTGACATCCTACTTTTAACTTTTTAGGCACACGGCCCGTGTACATAAAACAACCTCATATAAATGACAGTGAGTCACTTTCTCAAATTTAAGAGGGCCTTAGGTCTCTCCCAATTTCAGTTACAATATGCCGATATATATCGTTATTTAAATCCCTAATTACAGTAGATCAAAACCTAATATATAATATGTTTCCACATGATTTATAGCCGGAAAATGAACTATGTAGCAAAGTAGGAGATCCATAAAAAATTGTTTCTATAAATTTTAAAAAAACACACATACACAAAATCAAAGAATATGAACACAATGGCCAAAACCATCATCAACAGCAGCAAATGTAGTAAAAAATAAGTTAATCTTTATATCATCAGAACCATGATCAGTCATAGAATATACCATTTTACCATCCTTAACTTCGTGATGCTTGACTTTAGTTTATTACTAATGAGATGCTATATTCGGATATTTAGAATAATGAGCAGATCATAGCTAAAATGTTAATCTCTGCCAAAATGAACTCAAAAAATAATAAGAATTACGATCATGCGAAGAAATGATCTACTCGAACGAAGGACCAGTTGATGAGCTAAGAAAAAAGAAATATCGAATGAACGTAAATCTCGAATGAGCGAAAAAGAAAGAAGAAAGAGAAATTGTGATTCACGAAAGCACGAAAGAAGCTACGATTGGAGGAACGAAAATAAGATCTCGAATGTTCGACATAGTAGAAATCATATAGATAGAAGAACAATCATACATATGATTGTACGAAATAAAGCTCATGCTGCTGATCATGTGAAGTCTACACCACCATCACATAATAAGAAGATCTCTTGGATTAGAAGTCTAACAACTTACAGATCAGAGAAGATTGACAAAAGAACCCAGAAGATCTCTGCTACTAAAATTAAGGAGAAAAGTTCAGTATGCATCTATCGTTCAGAATAAGGAAGAACTAGGATTAGAAGTATAACTATATTAGGAGTTTTTTGTTTAGAAGTTTTCCTTTATTAGGAATTAGAATAATGTAAACTGGCCCCATATGATCTATAAATAAGAGGGTTCGACATAGGAATTCTTTATCGAAGGAATTCTCAGCATCAATTGACGACTGAGGTTTAATTTTCTTCTGATCAAAAGTAGAATAGATTAGTTTAGATATCCAATGTTTCTCGAGAGCAATTGACGCCTGTGATCGAGAGCTGAAATATTAGAGTAGAGTATCTATAGTTTCTTAGTGGCAATTGACGCCTGCAACTGAGGGATGAAAGATCTTTTTTATTGCTTTCTAGTTTAGATTTATTTTCATACATTTTACTACTTTATAAACATCTAAAAGTTTTTAATTTGAATTGACGACTCATATTGAAAATTTGCAGATTAGTGTAATGGTTTTACTTTTTCATCTTCAATTTTCTTGAGTTCAATTGACGCCCAAATTTTAGGAAGATTATTGATTAGTTTAAATTTGTGTTAAAGAATTCTAGCTTTTGATTGATGCCCAAATTTCAGAGAACTGAGATACGGTGTAACAGTATTATATTTTATAAACATCCGAGATTTGAAGGATTGTGATTGACGATCATAATCTAGAAGGAGGAGGATTTAGATTTATTTTCTGTAAATTAGTTTAAACAACCCATTCTTTTATTCATATTTCTCCAGTAATTTAGGATCTTAAAAGACAAATACAAGTTTTTAAACAAATGCGAATATACCAAAATAATCACCTTCCTCATGGGAACGATCCTATACTAGAGCTGCAATTTTCATTGTGTGTTTGCAATAGGTTAAGACTTAGTACGATAAAAGCCTAAACAAGTTTTTGGCATCGTTGCCGAGAAAGCGGATTTTATTCTTTATTTTATTTTTGTTTTAAAACCAATATTTTTCTTTTTATTTTTTTTTTCTTTCTATTTTTATTTTTCTTTTTATTTTTATTTTTCTTTAATCACTTTTTTATCTTTTGCAGGTTTATTCGGAGCGGTGAATCAAAAGTTTCAACACTTCTTATGATAAGAGAAGCTAGAGGCTCATATTTGTTTTCTCTCTCTACCTTCTAAAATAAAAATCAAATAAAATTAAAAACATAAAAAAATTTATGGTTCTGGTGCGTGCATCACACTCGATCTCGAAGCTTAAATTTCTTCGAGTGTGACCCAGAAATTGAAAGGAATCTCTTACGTAACTTAGCCTCAAACTAATCTTTAACAAGAGAATCCTAAACTATGACTAACGATCGTTCAATTCAAAAACACTTCAGCCCAGTTACTCTGATTGAGCCCTCTTGTATAGTTATACCAGAGGTCGCAGCCGGACAAAATTATAAAATTAAGCTCAATACACTACAAGTTGTACCCAACTCCCTATCAACATCTAAGGGACTTTATAGAGCTTTGCATGATATTACAATTGTCAGTAGCTAATGATGAGGTCGTTAAATTATGGTTGTTCCCCTTCTCTCTTAAAGACCGAGTGAAAGCATGGCTAATTTCACGACTCACTAGAAGCATTACCACTTGGGAAGGATTGCTGTCAAAATTTTTGAATGAGTACTTCCCGATTGGAAAAACTAATTAGATTCGTCAGGCAATAACCTTGAGAATTATTCCACGAGAGTTGGGAACGCATGAAGGATCTACTGAGAAAGTGTCCTCATCATGATATGTCGAATTGGTCCATTGCGTAAAGTTTCTACCAAGGGTTAACTGAGACCAGCCAGTCTATAGTTGATGTTGTAAGCAGAGGAGCCTTCATGGCTCAAAATGGCCAACAATCTTGAAACTTATTTGAGAAACTGACTGATAATTCAAAGTAGAAACAAGCTTGGTTAAGATCTGATCTAGATGTGATTCGCCACACCCCGCTCGCGAGGGGTGGTCTTTACGATGTCAGCAAGGACAAAGTAAAGGAGGCTAACATGAGTGCAAAGGTTGCGGCTCTTGTGCAACAAATCACAACATTAATGAGTGCCAAACCAAGCACTTCGAAAAAATCTTAAGCAGCTTGTTCAAATTGGCAGAACTCAACCTATGCCGAAAGCCCTGCTGCACTATCATATCAAGAGCTGGTGAAAAATGAACAAGTAATGACCTTTGAAATGAGAGACTATGAGAACACATATAACCCATCATGCAGGAATCACTCAAGATTTAATTATGGATCCACGAGTGGGGCACAACTAGCACCATCAGTTGCACAACTCAGATCCCCGCTGCTCAAGTTTTCCACCAAAGACCACCAATGCTGACTGTGCATCCACAGTTTGTACCACAGAGCAACAGACCCGATGCTACGGTTGTTCAAATCCTTCGGGAGTTGCAGCAACAATCGCATCAGCATTCAAAAGATCCATCCCAATTACGTCAATTCTCTCAAGTACTACACTCACATACTTAGTCTATTAAAAAGCTGGATGGCCAGATTGGCCAACTAGATTCGCAATTAACTAAGAGAGAAAGTGATCAACTAATGGCGCAGCCAGTTAGCAATCCAAGAGGACAAGTATTTTTGGGGGAAACTGTTGCCCCCACTATTCAAAATTAACATCCTCCAGGACATTGTCGAGCTGCCGACTCATCCGTAGCATCTTTTGTAAAATATGTAAATCATTATTTTAAGATTTTAAAAATTCTGGGCAGGACCTTTTGATTGCCGAAAATGAGACCAATCATAATGTGTCCTCCCTTGTATAGTAGAGTTATATGAACGAACGTATGGATTTACGAGAGTTCGAGTTTTCAAATGATGAAAACCTAGAGTTGACTGCCAACTCTAGGTTAATAATACGTGTGATGAAATTAGGGCCTACATATCTAGGGGAGGAGATGCCGGCCCCATTTTCGAACTCTCAAGCTAACATTTCTTCTCTCCCTCCATTTCTCAAATTTTCTAATGGCTAACCCAATCGTTTCTCTAACTTACCTTGATTTTTCCCTTTTCTTTTCATTCCCCCATTCAAAACCCTACCCATAGTTAACGATCTGATTTCTAAAATTAGGGTTTTGATAGGTAACTGATTTTGATTCTTAATCAAATTTTTTTTCCCTTTATGAAAATCTCTTTGATTCGGCATATGAAAATTGGTGATCATTGACCAAGGTTTGTTTACTCTTGCAGAACAACAAATCATGTCAGTATTAAAGGATAAAAGACAGAAAAGAATAAGAAGATGAAGGTAACAACTTTGATCATTCCTGTGACGGCCCGACCTTCCCCACACGAATCTCTGGGAAAACTGTGTCATTGGATCATAGAATATAATCCGAATACAATGCATATATAGTATTGAGTGCTTAACAAGCATATATAAATGCGGCAGCAAGTAGTGAAAACCCAAACTATGGCAGGCATATAGCAATTTAGCAAGTAATTTCCATCATTTCAGAAGTAAACAAAACTATACAATTTCCACCGGTGAAGGCCAACCTTCACTTAAACAGTGAACGAACTTATACAAATCTATATTGAGTCAAAACATTATATTATACCAAATATCCAAAAAGACAAAAGCTTTGCACTAAGCGGGAATCCACAAAACTAAACTAAGGGAATTGTAATTATGATCCTCTTCTTATTCCGGATCTCTCTCAAAACCATCACCTGCAGTTGTGACGCATAGTAGAGGAATGAGCTACAATCCAAGCTCAATAGGGAGAACACAGTGCTAAATTACATCTTATCATTCTTATTTATGATCTTGACACATAAGTAAAACTGTTCAAATTCATATCTTATCAAAAGTAAATTAGATGTTCCTAAAACAAAGCATTTAAATAATACCACAACATACTATATCATAAATGTAGATAACACACACTTAAAATAATGCCTAAAATAATGCATATCAGATCAAGCAATCGAAACATATAAATGGAACAAGTCATGAGTACGCATAGCAAGAAACAAAAGGCCCCTGAGCTACGTTAACAGGGTCACTTGAGTAGGAAAGCCAAGCCCCTGAGCTACGTTAACAGGCCACTTGTGTCAGAATGCTAAGCCCCTGAGCTACGTTACCAGGGTCACTTATGCATGAATGCCAATCCCCTGAGCTGCGTTAACAAGGTCACTTGTGCCGGAAAGCCAACCCCCTGAGTTACGTTAGCAGGGTCACTTGTGCCGGAAAGCTAAGCCCCTGATCTACGTTAATAGGTCACTTGAGCCGAAACTTAATAATCAAACGAAGACTCGAAATAGATACACGGAGTAGATAACACGTACACAGATAAAAAAATCAAAGGAATGGGGACTTATCGAATCGAGCACAACAATAATAAGGCATGAAGTACGGAAATCATGTAAAACCATGTGCGGAAATCAAATTGTAACATTCAAAGCCTTTTACGATTTCATATATGTATCATTGCTAGAAAATATTGCATTTAATAATTGCATCAGTGACACGAATTTGAGAAAACATATAATCAAGCAAAGGTATTATTCCTTACCTTAAGTCAGAAACTTGGGAACACCATGGCTCGAACCCAAGCTAAATTTCCTTCAAAGGTTTCTCGTATTTACCCTAGATCACACATCATATATACCTTCAGTGTTAACAAACCATACCAGACATAAAACAAGGTCTCGCTTGGTGTTAAAGGATGAGAACCCAAACTCGCAAAAACAGAGCACTTCGCTGCAGTGAGCTACAGTGTCATCGCGACAAGGTGTACAGGTTCCCTGTGACACACCGTGTCTCACCACGGCGAGATTTGACAGTGGCGAATTTTCATGAAATTTCATGTAGCACTCGCCGCGGCGAGTGCTTCAAGGTTCACCTCACCGCGGCGAGGTTTAATTTCGTATCGGAGAGCCTGGCAAAGCTCGCCTGCCTTTGGCACTTTCTTCCCAGTCCGAAATCCTAATTCTTCTTGTACAATCTATCCTAATTTCGTATTCAAATCGTAATTTATGACTTCTATCCTAATTTGGGCATGCATGTAATGTTTTGAAACATCAGAAATCAAAGGCTTCGGCTATTAAGCCTTTCACGCGTCCGATCTTCGGAATCTCATTGCATGAAATTCCAGAATTGTCTAAATCGACCCTAAATTTAGGAGATTGAGGTGTACGAGACATGGTTAAGGCATTTACCTTCGCAGATTCTTCGCATGCGAAGGCTCCGATTTTCAGTGTTGAGGTCTCTTACGTTCGATGGTTCAATCTCACTCTGCTTTGATCATAACGTGTGGAAATTGAAGCTCCGATATGATCAGTGTGTATAGATTTGCATGCGAAGTTCTCTGATCTAAGTGTAGATATTTTCGGAGCGCAAGTGTCCAATCGTGGGATCGTTCAAACTCCCCTCTCTTTGATTGGAATGGAGTCGAGATCAAATTTTGGGTGGACGGAGTTCACGAACGGGAAGGAAAATTCAAGGAAGTCAGGTGGCTGTGATCTCGTGAGGATAAAGGTCTTGGGGAGAAAATTGTTTCTCCACGCTCTTTTTCTCTCCACAAGGAGGATCCCATGAGTTATGCGTGGGTTATGCATGTGAAAAGTGCATATATATACGCTATGGTCCAGAATGGGTGTGTAGCCTATACGTGAAGCTTGGTTTATGGGCTCCCAAAACCATTATAAAATTTAGGTGCCTAAGACTAATCTTAAAGTTAAGGTCTCACTACTCATAACAGGTCTTGATTTCATGACCTTATGCTTATGAGTTCAACGCTTTATCAGGGTTGCTCTCAAGGTTCCTATGTCATTACCTACGCGATTTATAGCGTATACACCATTACAAGGGTACACTTTGCATCTAAATATTGTGATCAGTTTCAATTCAAGATGTTGATCGCACTTGATCATTGGGCATGTGCATATACACGGCGCAATTACTAGGGTCAAATTTTCTAGGGTGTTACATCCTCCCCACCTTAAAGGAATTTTTGTCCTAAAAAATTGACGACAGTTATGGGGAACGGGAGACCTATTGGTGACATTATTTTTACTAATGATCTATATCAAGTCGTTAAAGTTCATCTATGCAGGTTTACAATAAAGTGAGTACTCAAGGCTCCTACTAGAGGCGTATAACATATCCTGCACTAGGAATCCGAAAGCGAGCAAGTACTTGCAGCAATTGTCATCGAGTACGCTTGCTAATTATTACCAAGAATATTTACATGTACTCTAATGATCACCAAATATTGTCAATAAATTCCACATGCTTAAGAGTTTATGATTGCTACTAATTGCTACTCATTATTTATTAAGATGGCATCGTTCCGAAATCAGGAATTTAAGTTATTGGCTAATGGAAAATCATTAGCTGAAGATTTTAATCATTATCACTATGTTGATCACATGTGCCATTCACAATCACAATCCTACGGGCATGAGAGATTTAACCAAGTGCAAGCGTATGTAAAGCAACCATTCAACTGTTAATAACATTGGCTCTTTCATAGATTACGGCATTTCAATGGCACGCAAAATTTATAGTTGAGCCGAAAAGTTTATAGGTTAACACGACCATCTAGCGTGTTCATTCTTAGCCATCACAACAGATTTGACAATTTATACCATTCATCCACAGTCATCCAAAATCAAAATTTACTACTTATACACATAGTTTTTTTTTTTTTTTAATTTTTATCATTGTTCTAAAGCATCTCAGTACTATAACAAAACTTACATGCTAATCAGAAACTTGCAGTTGGTCATACGATTTAGCATTCTCGGATCATTATTGATCCGACTGCTCACCTGGCTGGTCGATTGGCTGTTTCTCACGACGTCGAGCCCCAGAATTTGATGGACTAGCTCCTGGACCGGCTGCATTCCTAGTATACTCTGAGGTATACTCCCATGCCTGAGCCACGAACAGAGTGTAGTTGGTTGGATAGGCTTTCTCTATCAGTTGCGTTAGGATTTCATCGTGGAAATCTAGTCGTCGGTGTAGTAAATGGTTATCTTGGTGCAGGACCTCCAACTTTCTAAAATTTTGTTGTTGTAACACCTCCATCTGCCTAGTGAATTCAGACACCGTGAGGAAGTCGCCTTGTTGTAGAGGTGGCAAACCGGGGCTAAGTCGGGTATCCGGTGGGTTGGGCACCCTCCGCCCCATGTTAAAATTGTCAATTTCGGAGGCTGAGCTGACACCTTTTGTAGGTCAAAGTCCATTTACTTTTAGTATACTTCTGAACGTTATCAATCCTTCTCTCTTCATCCACCGGCACCTCATACGGTTCATCATTTTCATCATCTTCATGGCCCTCGAGAAGTCGAGATATAATGCGGGCGTAGGGAATGGATTGCAAGGGTTTGGGGTTGGTACTCAACATTTGTATGCTAGCGTAGATGATACCTTCCTAGACAACATGTGGTGCATTGAGCCACCAGTTCTCATGCACGACAAACAAGGCTTGAAGGAGAGTATCTCGCCTTTCTTGTTCGTGTTGGAGGGGGTAAAGGTTGCTTCGAAGGATAACATCTAAGAACGACATGTCCGCCGGTAATTAGGTCCTTGTTATAGATTGGCTGGAAGCTTGAAGACCACTCGTCAACTTGGCAATAATGTTATGGAATTTCACATCCTTGGGGCGAGGTGGTTGTAGGCCTTGAGTATTATCATAATCTGCGCGATAGCCCATAGCATCGACAATGTCGTAAAGATTTATGTGGAAGGTTCGCCCATCAATCTTTGTGGTCAAGTTTCCCTTGGTCTTTCCCCTTTTGAGGTTTTGGAAAAAGAGCTTAACGAGGCGAGGGTAAAAATGCGGATGGGCGGGCTGAAGTAATGCCTCCAATTTGGCTTGTCTAAGGTAGTTCAGGGACTAGACGATGTGTCGTCATTTGCAAACTTATCCTGGTCAAAGGACCATTCTGGTTCAAAGGCTTTTACGCCCCACCAATTTATGCATTGTTCTCGGATCGGTGGAGATTCGGAACTTGATGGGGCCTTGCCTTTCAATTGTTTAGAGGGTTTTGGTCGTACGGTGGGGTGCTTGGATGCTGTTTTTTTTTGGAAGCCATAAAATTATGGATGAAATTGAAACGAAGAAGATTTGAGGGTTTTACTTCAATGCGAAGCCCCAATCATGAAAACTGGGTAGATGAAGACGCATGCACGCCGATCCTTGAAACTTTGGCGGATTTAGCTCGTGAAATTACGTGTTTTCAAATGAAAATAACCCTCGTTCTTTGTGGGAGAAAAAACAAGAGAGTGCCCTACGGGTTCAAAATGTCAAAAATGCCAAGATTGAGGATTCTCCACCCCCCTTGTAATCTCATCTGTCGCCGCGACAACCACAAGTTCTCATCGCGATGAGTTATAACTTGAAGCTCTCGCCGCGACGAGGCTTAATCTCGCTACGACAAGGTGTACAAAAGCTTTGGGTGTTGCATTTGATGTGTTTTGGCTATCTGCACTCCAGATTTGCATCTAAACTGTACGTTCATGTAGTACCACATTGGGATTCTAAAAATTATAGCTAGCTTTGCCCAAGTGCTTCAATCTTAAATAGGTATCGTTATCATTTGAAGATTACTAATTGCATCTGTCTGAACATCATTACATGCGCATAGACATGCTCAAACATTGGCAATACTGACACACACGAGACTGACCTTAATTAAACAGAAGCGGGTATTGGTAACGGATTTCAGCTTCACATTCCCACGTCACTTCAGCGATGGAGTGATTGCGCCATTGAACTAGGACAAGTGGATCCGCTTTGTCCTCAAAATTTCCTCCTTGCGATCTAATATCCTCATCGGCTCTTCGTTCAGTGTTAAGTCCTCTAGGACTTCTATTGGTTGGTACTCCAATATGTGTGTCGGATCTCTTACGTATTTCTACAACATCGATATGTGGAATACGTTGTGCACACTGGACAGTTGCGGAGGTAAGGCGATTTGATAAGCTACCTCACCGACCTAACCAAATATTTGAAAAGGTCCAATGTAGCATGGATTTAACTTTCCACGTCTTTCGAATCATATCACACCCTTAGTCAGCGAGATCTTGATGAACACATGATCTCCAATCTGACAAAAATGTGATTGTTAGGATGATGGACAGTCAGTCGAAACTAAAGAACAATAATTGGCTCAAGTTTAACTGAAGCTCAATGTTTCTCCGCTTGAGATTGACATAACTTTTCTGCCGGCTCTGAGCTACATTCAATCGCTCACGAACGATTCAGACGGTCTCATTTGTGCTTTCAATTAATTCTTGGCCCAACAGTACTCGTTCTCCAACTTCGTCCCAATTGAGTGGAGATTTACATCGGCAACCATATAGTGCTTCGAAAGGAGCCATTCCGATGCTTGCTTTTAACTGTTGTTGTATGCGAATTTGATCAAAGGTAAATGCTTATCTCATGATCCTTGGAAATCTAGCATACATGCCCTGAGCATATCTTCAATCGCCTTATTCACCCCTTTCGGTTTGCCCGTCGGTTTGGGGGTGAAAAGCATAACTGAACTCTAACTTTGAACCCATTCCCTCTTGGAACCTTTGCCAGAACTATGGTGTATACAATGGGTCTCTATCTAATACAATACTAGTAGGTATATCGTGTAATCTGACAATCTTTTTCAGGTATAATTCTACAAGTTTGTTGGCTGTATAATGCATGTCGTAGGGTAGAAAGTGAGCAGACTTGGTTAGTCGGTCCACGATTGCCCAAATGGCGTTATATCCTTTCTGTGTCCTCGGAAGTCCAAGTATAAAATCCATGAAAATGTTCTCCCATTTCCACTAGGAAATTAGTAATGGTTGTAGTAGACCTGAAGGGTATCGATGGTTGGCTTTCACCTGTTGGCAAACCAAGCATTTTACTATGTATTCTGCGACGCCTTTCTTTAATCCTTTCTACCGGAAATTCTTTTTAAGATCATGATACATCTTGGTGCTTCCGGTATGAATAACGTACATAGACTTGTGTGCTCCTTCCAGTATTTCATGTCTCAAGTTTACATTAGTCGGTACGCATAATCTATCTCTGAACAACAAGGATCCATCATCCTTAATAGAGAAATCTAGCTGATTTCCACTGATTACTTCTTGCCTAATAGCCATAAGTCCCACATCGGTCATTTGGAGTTCTCTGATCCTATCGAAGAGTGTTGATCGTATCTTAATATTAGCTATCAAAGCTCCCAAATCTTTCACCTTGAATGTAGGGCCACATGAGGCTATGTCCTCAAGTAAAGCCATCTACGTATCCTTGTAACAAGATGTGACAGCTGAGCAGATGATTTTCAGTTCAATGCATCAACTACCATGTTTGCCTTTCCTAGATGGTATTGGATAGAACAATCCTAATCTTTCAAGAATTCTATCTATCTCCTCTGCCTAAGATTCAGATATGTTTGGGTGAAGAGATACTTAAGGCTTTTATGCTCGGTGAAGATTTCAAATATTTCACTGTAGAGATAGTGTCTCCAAATCTTCAAGGCAAAAATGACCGCTGCTAGTTCTAGGTCATGTGTGGGATAATTCTTCTCAGGGTCTTTCAGCTGCCTTGAATCATATGCAATAACTCTCTCATACTAGTTTAACACGCAGCCTAATCCACTGTGGGAGGCGTCACTGAACATTACGAATCCTCCACTGCCTGATGGTATGGTGAGTACTGGTGCGGAGGACAATCTTCTTTTGAGCTCTTGGAAGCTCTGTTCACACGACTCGGTCTACTCGAATTTGGCAGTCTTTCAAGTGAGTTGTGTGAGTGGCCCAGCAATCTTGGAAAATTCCTTAACAAATCATCTATAGTATCCGGCTAGTCCTAGAAAACTTCTTATCTCTGTCAATGATCTTGGTTGTTCCCACTTTACTACAGCTTCTATTTTTCTTGAGTCCACTGTGATACCATCTTCTGAGATGATGTGCCCCAGAAAGCTCACTTGCTTTAGCCAAAATTCGCACTTGCTGAGCTTTGCACATAACTAGTAGTCTCGAAGCATTTGAAGTGTTAGACATAAGTACTGCTCATGTTCTTCTCTTGTTTTTGATTAGATGAGAATGTCATCTATAAAGACAACCACACATTGGTCTAGGTAAGGCTTGAACACCCAATTCATAAGGTCCATGAAAGACAAATGGCATCACCAAAAACTCATAATGGCCATATCTCGTGCGAAAGGTTGTTTTTGGAATGCCTTCAGCTTTCACCTTCATATGATGATACCCTGACCTCAAGTCTATCTTAGAAAAGAATCTTGCCCCTTGCAACTAATCGAACAGGTCGTCAATCCTCGAGAGCAGATAATGGTTCTTTATCTTCAACTTATTTAATTATCGGTAATCGATGCAGAGCCGCATGGAACTGTCCTTCTGCTTGACAAACAGCACGGGTGCTTCCCATGGTGAAACACTCAGCCTAATAAATCCCTTATCGAGAAGTTCTTATAGCTGCTCCTTGAGTTCTTTTAGCTCGGCTAGCGCCATACGATAAGGAGCTTTTGATACTGGCACAGTGTCTGGAGCTAAATCTACCGCAAATTCTACCTCTTTGTCAGGCGGTAAGCCGGGTAATTCCTCAGGGAATGCATCCGAGAAGTCACACATGATAGGAATATCGTTGAGATTGACGTTTTCTTCCTTCTCATCATCTAAGAAAGCTAGATACCCATGACATCCCTTGTTTAGTAGTCGTTCGGCTCGAATGGCGAAAATCAAGGGCGTGACGTTCTGTTGGGTACCGTAGAATCTGAACTATTTTTCCCTCTTGGGGCGAAAAGTGACTATTTTTCGAAGACAATCGACATTTGCGTGGTGTATGGATAACCAATCCATGCCTAGGATTACATCGAATCAGTGCATATCCAGTAAAATTAGATCAGCCATTGTTTCGTGACTTTTGATATTGACGACAACTGACCGACACACTATATCTGTATTGACTGAGTTCCCAGTTGGAATAGACACTGTTAGAATAAACTCTAGAGGCTCGGGAGTGACACTTAATTCTGTTGCAAACTGGGGTGTGATGAAAGAGTGGGTAGACCCCGGGTCTATCAACACTCATGCTTTATGAAACCAAATGTCACTCTTCTGATACATGTGAATGGTACCTAGTCTCAGGCATATTAATTTAATTAGCAGAATACGCAAATGTCATAGTATGCAATTGTAGTAAAGTCAGAGACTATTTTATTTTATGCACCTTCTTCATCTAAAATTCAAGAAATTAGATTAACAATCCATAGGAACGTCATACCATAGATCACGCCGTTGCTGGTTTGGGCGTCTTGTGTTGACACAGCATAAGCTCGACCTTGTACTGTAGGCCGTAAATAGCACTGAGTACGTGTTGTTGCTACAACTATCTTCATCTCAGGCCATTCCTTAATCTAGTGCCCCATCTTCTAACATTTAAAACATTCTCTTGTAGTTCTTTGACACTCCTTTGTTTTATGTGATTTTCCACACTTTGCGCATGCTTCAATGTTGCGGAGGAGGCAATACGAGAGGTTTGTTGTACCCTTGGCACGCCCGTTGTCATGGGGTTTGATGTACGTAAGGGTCTTGGTGGTCTCAGGGGTAAGGCTGCAGAGTTGGGTGATCTTGAATATGTCGTTGGAGTAGGTTGAGATGGTGGCAGCATCAAGTATCTTGGCCTTTTGCTGGCCTGCTCCAAACTATATGCCTGTGTCTGACTCCTACTTCTGCTTTGTTCGTCTCTTCTCTTCAACATATTATCAACATCCTTTTCGGCAATGAGAGACAATCTTATCACTTGGGCATACGTGATTGCCTCAAACAGATAAATTCTTTCCTTAATTACCAGCTTCAGACCGTGTTTAAATTTTTGGGCCTTCATCAGTTCAATGGCCACTAGTAATGGTGCTAATCTCGAGAGTCTAGTGAATTCGGACTCGTATTAACGTACAATCACTTGCCTTGTTCGAGAGTTGCAAACTTAATCTCCATTTTATGTCGTTTAGGTGCGGGGAAGTACTTCTCATTGAATACTTCTGTGAACTCAGCCCATGTCCAAGGTGTCCTTGGCGCTTGGGTCTCTCGACGAATTTCCACTAAGGATCCGCCTCTTCTTCAAGTTGGAACGAGGCCCAACTCACCTTTTCCTCCTCAGTACAATGGACTCTCTAAAGCTCCTTCTCAATCTTGTTCGATCATTGCTCCGCTTCAAGCAGATCGGTCTGCCCATAAAAACCCGGAGGCCTCAACCTCCAAAAATCTAACCAGATGGCTGCCTTCTCTCAGCAAGTATCGCCATGGTGTTCACCATGGTTTCTAGCAACTGCTAGTTGTTTCCAGTTTTATCCCCAGCTCCTGACGTATTACCCATGTTATTTCCAACTCCAGAGGCATGGTTGTTGTTACCTACCGAAATCGTATTTTGGTCAATGGCTATCCCTTCGCCATTTGTCACACCTCCGATGTCTAGTCCTTGGTCTCCCCCTTCTTGGAGGCATAATGATCTATCATGACCAAGCAACACTAATTCAGATTGATCCTAAGGACCTAGTCTAAGTAATGACGAAAACTAATGCCATTGCTTCAAGCCTAAGCCATAGCTCTGGACACCCATGAGACATCCTGCCTAGCCTTTGATATCTCTTGTGACACACGGTGTCAATATTGATCCGCTCTATCATGATACATAAAATCTAGTACCGGTCTCTGATACCACCTGTGACGGGCCGACCTTCCCCACCGAATCTCCGGGAAAGCCGTGTCGTCAGATCATAGAACATAATCCGAATACAATGCATATATAGTATCGAGTGCTTAACAAGCATATATAAATGTGGAAGGAAGTAGCAAAAACCCAAACTATAGCAGACATATAGCAATTTAGCAAGTAATTTCCATCATTTCAGAAGTAAACAAAAACTATACAATTTCCACCAGTGAAGGCCGACCTTCACCTAAACAGTGGACAAAATTATACAAATCTGTATTGAGTCTAAACATTGTATTATACCAAATATCCAATAAGACAAAAGCTCCGCACTAAGCGAGAATCCACAGAACTAAACTAAGGGAAGCACTCCTCTGGTGGTTCTTCTTCTTCCTCCGGATTGTAATCAGGATCCTCTTCTTGTTCCGAATCCCTCTCAAGACCTTCACCTACAACAGTGACGTATAGTCGAGGAATGAGCTACAGTCCAAGCTTAATAGGGAGAAAACAGTGTGAAATTACATCTTATTATTCTTATTCATGATCTTGACACATGAGTAAAATTGTTCAAATTCATTTCTTATCAAAAGTAAATGGAACAAGTCATGAGTACATATAGCAAGAAATAAATGGTCGTACTGCTAATCCCTTGAGCTACGTTAGCAGGGTCACTTGAGTCGGAAAGCCAAGCCCCTGAGCTACGTTAACAGGGTCACTTGTGCCGGAATGCCAAGCCTCTGAGCTACGTTAACAGGGTCACTTTTGCCGGAATGCCAAGCCCCCGAGCTATGTTAATAGGGTAACTTGTGCTGGAAAGCCTAGCCCATGAGCTACGTTAATAGGGTCACTTGTGCGAGAACTTAACAATCAAATGAAGACTTGAAACAGATACACGGAGTAGATAACGTTTACACAGGTCAGAAAATCAAAGGAATGGGGTCTTATCGAATCGAGCACAACAATATATCAAGGTATGAAGTACATAAGTCATGTAAAACCATGTGTGGAAATCAAATTGTAACATTGAAAGCCTTTTACGATCTCATATATGTATCATTGCTAGAAAATATTGCATTTAATCATTGCATCAGTGACACAAATTCGAGAAAACATATAATCAAGCAAAGGTATTCCTACCTACCTTATGTTAGAAACTTGTGAACACCATGGCTTGAATCCAAGCTAAAATCCCTTCAAACGTTTCTCATATTTACCCTAGATCACACATCGTACATACCTTAAGTGTTAACAAACCATACCAGACATAAAACAAGGTCTCGCTTGGCGTTAAAGGACGAGAACCCAAACTCATAAAAACAGAGCACCTCATTGCGGCGAGCTACAGTGTCGTCACGACGAGGTGTACAGGTTCTTTGTGGCACACAGTGTCTCGCTGCAGTGAGATTTGACAGTGGCGAATTTGCCTAAAATTTCATGCAGCACTCGTTGCGGCGAGTGCTTCAAGGTTCACCTCGCCACGACAAGGTTCAATGTCGCCACGGCGAGCCTGGCAAAGCTCGCCTGCCTTTGGCCCTTTCTTCCCAGTCTGAAATCCTAATTCTTCCTGTACAATCTATCCTAATTTCATATTGAAATTGTAATTTATGACTTCTATCCTACTTTGGGCATGCATGCAATGTTTCGAAACATCTGAAATCGAAGCATTCGGTTATTAAGCCTTTCACGCGTCTGATCTTTGGAATCTCATTGCATGAAATTCCAGAATTGTCTAAATTGACCCTAAATTTAGGAGATTGAGGTTTACGAGACATGGTTAAGGCATTTAACTTCACGGATTCTTCACATGCGAAGTCTCCGGTCTTCGGTGTTGAGGTCTCTTACGTTCGATGGTTTAATCTCTCTCCGCTTCGATTGTGACGTTTGGAAATCGAGGCTCTGATATGATCGATGTTTAGAGATTTGATTGTGAAGTTCTCCCATCTAAGTGTAGAGATTTTTGGCGGGCAAGTGACCAATCATGGGATCATTCAAACTCCCCTCTCTTGGATTGGAATGGAGTCGAGATCGAATTTCGATTGGACGGAGTTCATAAAGGGGAAGGAGAATTCAAGGAGGTCAGGTGATTGTGATCTCGTGAGGGTAAAGGTCTAAGGGAGAAAATGGTTTCTCCAAGCTCTTTCTCTCCACAAGGAGGATCCCACGAGTTATGCATGGGTTATGCTTGTGAATAGTGCATATATATACTCTATGGTCCATAATGGATGTGTAGCCTATACGTGAAGCTTGGTGTATGGGCTCCCAAAACCTATGCGTGAAGCTGGGTGTAGGTGCCTAAGACTAATCTCAAAGTTAAGATCTCATTGTTCATAGCAGGTCTTGATTTCATGACCTTATGCTTACGAGTTTAACACTTTATCAGGGTTGCTCTCAAGGTTCCTTTGTCATTACCTATGCGATTTATTACGTGTACACCATTACAAGGGTACACATTGCATCTAAATATCGTGATCGATTTCAATTCAAGACGTCGATCACACTCGGTCATTGGGCATGTGCATATATACAACGCAATTACTAGGAAAATTTTCTAGGGTGTCACAATTCCCCAATCCGAAAATATATCACACGGGCTGTTGCAGGAGCCCCGTCTAAAAAGAAATCAAAATCTTCTGGGGTAGTTATTGGAGAACTACCCGAAGAAAGAGTGGTGAATGAGACAGAAACTAGGATGACCCTTGAACAAGGCGCACAATCAGATAAAGGCAAAAAGCTGACATCCAATAGAAGAATATTGGATCAGCCCCATGCATCAATGAAACATCATATTATGAGGGCTGAGGTTGTAGTGGATGTCGCTTTGTGGGTAAGCGTCAATGTTCGCAAAGCTGCCATTAAATATTTCAAGGATGTTGGGCTTAACTATTTCCTAGAGCCTGGAGCAACACTAGTCTACCCTAGACTGGTGAAGCTATTTTACAGAAATATGACCAGCAACAGTAAATGTCAGACCCCAAGGCTCTCAACAACTGTAGATGGGATGACCATTCAACTATCTAAGGAATTAATTGTTAGGGTTATGGATGCACCTCTAGTAAGACCAGAGTTGTCTGCTGATGAGCCGATGGCTAATTTGCTAAGACTACCACCCTCCAATCTCTCGGATTTTGAAGATATGGCAATAGTACTGTTGGGTAGCCCACCAAAGGATAAGTCATTCTTCATGAGAAAAGACCTGGAGAATAATAACTTCCCACTTCATTTCCTAGATGTGCTCATCTATATGACCATCCACCCTACCTGCCATAAAATAGAGAGGAGGTTTCTCTTTGTCAAAGCCCTATATATGATAGGAAACGGAGTTTAGTTTAATGTTCCCTCTTACCTCTTAGAGGTAATGGACGTGGTGAGGGAAAAATTGAGTCGGTCCAAGTATGTAAAATATAAGCTAGAGCTTCCTTTTGGAGGCCTAATTACCAATATTTTAAAGAATTTGGGATATTAGTTGCCACCTAATGAGAAAGTCCTTACATATCGAGAAGAGGATCTCGCAGCTGCAGCTTATAAAAGGACTTTAAATCTGGAAAATAGGAAGAAGATGGCTCAAGCATTATCCACAAGAAAATTACCCTCCATACCTCCATCAGTTGAGGAGGCAGATCCTGAAGAAGAGGATACAATAGAAAATGAGAATGATGCTACGAATCCTACTAAACTAGAAATAATAGAGGAGAGATTACCTGAACCAGGACTTGTTACTCTTTACAATTCAGCATTGGACTCACCAGTAGGTCCTGCCATGCCTTTTGTACTAGGGGAAGCACCACTGCCAACTATTGTTGAAGCAGAATCTGAGAACCAAATGATGTCCACAACTGAGGAAGTCCCTATACCTCTGGTTGAACAATGCTTTTCTGAGATGGCTACTTCTAGCCATAGTCCTGCAATAATTGAGTCTGTAACTATGCCTGAGATTCCATCAACTACAGAGCAGACTCCTATTATTCAAGTCACAGAAGCAGGACCAAGTTTCAAAACTCCATGAGTAGGTTTCACTGAAATGTTAAATGAAGAAGCATCTCCTCCTGCTATTGACACAACAATTCCTGCATCATTAGGAACCCAGACTGAATGGGAAAGGAGATTGATAGCAGTAGAGAACTGGTAATTGAAAAACGCACCACAACTGTTGTCAGTACTAGAGATGGTAAGAAAAATGATTGAAGAAATTTAATAGGATGAAAATCAGAGTTTTTGAAGTCCTACTTACAGCAAAGGAAAGGGCAGATATTATAGAATACTTGAAGCAAAGAGTAGTGAAGGATCATCAAGTGCATTGGACGACTAAAACACTAATGAAAGTACAAGAAGCCACCGCTACCCTTCAAGAACAAATTGCTCAGTTGCAACAGTAGAATAATGTGTTGAGAAATAATCAACATGCATGGGAGGGTCAGAAAAAGGATTATGAGGAGAGAATAGCTAATTTGCTTGATTAATTTGGAGAACTAATGGCAGATCCTGATGAAAGAGGAAGTGCTTACAAGGAGTACCGGCAAGCACTTCACAGACAGCTGGATGAGAAAAACCATGAACTTGTAGTAGCTAAAGGAGAGATACTTAAGCTGAAAGAAGACAAAAATTCCCTAGTCCAAATCTGTGAGGAGCAGAAGAAGAACATTGAGTCCCTTACGAACAAAAGCTGGGTCACAATAGCAAGGTCATGAGATGAGTCTGAGAAACTAAGGTACGAGGTTAAGAAAAAATTTATCGTAATTTGCAAATTGCAAGAGGATTTGAAAGAGGAAGATAAAGTTGAAGAGCAGCTGAAAGCTTTGAAAAAAAAGTATGACAAGGTGATAGCCGTGAGAGTGTGTTGATGCTCTCCATGAGAAAGAAGCTGGACCTGAATTGTATGAAGAACCTGCCCCGAAGGAAGAAAGAATTGAAACAAGCTCTACTGATGTTATGTCCGACTCTGAGGAGGAACTGTCAAGTAGTCATTCTCCACTGCTAGCCTTTCCAGCCTAGAACCGATTCCATTTGTATCAATTGTACCATATCCATCATCACCTAGTGAGTAAAGATTACCCTCACTATTCTGAAGCCTGACAGGTATGATCCAAAATTTTGAGTATCCCCTATTTTTAGAAAATAATGAGAACATTGTCATATTTTAGTTTGGGGGTGTACACCTTTCTGTGTATATTAGTTTTGCTTAGTTTATTAGTCTTTAGTTGCCTTATTTTGCTGTAGGTTTGCTTTTGCATATATAAAAAAAAAATAGTTCTTAATGTAGACTTTTAGACTTTCTTTTCAAAATAGCTAATCATTATATGTGAGTTATGATAAGAAATTATGATTTCACAAACTTTACAATCCATCATAGTAAAAGTTAAACAATCACAATAGAGCAGTTACAATTCATGTCTAGCTCTCTTGAACACTGTATCAGATTGAATGTTTGAAATTATACTTTGATTTAAACTTCAATATGTAGACTATAGTTTCAAAATTATATAATCAGTGAGTTTTTGAGCCATTTTTCCACTTTTATTCTAAGAGAGACTGCTTTCTATTTGAACTTAAATTTTCTTTGAACTTCTTGACTGCATTATAATGAAATCTCATATTACTGAAAAAGTGAATCAAATATTCTATGATTATGATAGCTTTCCTTTCTAGAACTGTTTATTTAATACATCAAAATAATATGGCAGTCATGCTAGTGAGTCATAGAAATGATAAAAGGCCATTCTTTTCATTCGTTAGAGCCAAAAAGCAAAAATACCATAAATTTATTTACCTTTTGAACCCATATTAGAAGCCTAAACCGAATTTTTTTTTACCAAAATATTATAAACCCTTAACCATATGTACTGCCTAAAGCTTTCAACCATTTTACCCTTATTATTTTATGAGAATTTAGAATGTAGAATGAGAGAAGAGGGAGTGAAAGGAGTAAAAAAATAATAGATAAGGGATATGCAACAAATGGTACATCTGAAAAAGAAATAAAATAAAGAAAAATATCAGAAATCAAGAGAATTCGATTCCACAAAGAGAGAAGCAAGAAGATTCCAAAATGAAAAGAAAAATGAGATTTACATAAAAGAAATACAAGAAAATGAGAAGTTGTCCAACATTTTGGATGCTTACTAAAACAGAAATAAGAAGAGAAGAAGATAGAAGAAAGATGAGCGAAATTCTCAGAATTTTCGAATCCCTGCTACCTTTCTTTGAAAACTTCTTAACTCAAAGCCCCATTACAAGCCGAAAAAAAGACTTTGATTCATGGTTTACAATAGCCTGAGCCTAGTAGAGATGTATACAATAAATACTATGGAGAAACAGGAAAGCATATGAATAGAATTAATTATCCATTCCATGAGATTTTCTTTTATGTCAATTGTCCTTTAAGCCATTCATTATATATAGAGAGAACCCAAAATTTTCAATATTATTTTTGAGAGTATGCCAATAAGTGAGAGTTTGGGTGAAAATGTTTTCTAAATCTGCAGTTTAGAAAAATCTATGATGAATAAACTTTTCACTGATATGCACACACTCCACGCTTAATATGAATTGAAATTGTTGAGTTCTGATCAATGATTAGTATTAGGATGGAAAGCAAAGGATGTTGGGATCATGCTTTTCAAACTGTGACAACCATATACTGTTCATCTATTACAGTTTAATGTATAAAATTTAGTTTTAAAATTTTAAAATTTTTACTTTTCTTTTATGAAATTTTTTGAAAATTTTAAAAATATTTGAAGTTTGTAGGTACCTTTACTGAAAATCTTTAAGAAACTATAACTCCTCCACTAGGGATCACCAAGGAATTTAAAGGTTTATTGCATCTGCTAAATGCAATCATGCTCTCTACGAAAGTGACATTCAATTCTTAGATTAATTTTTTTTCCCTTGTTTGCTAGGGACTAGTAAAGCTTAAGTTTGGGGGTGTGATCAGTTACATAATATATCATTTTACCATCCTTAACTTCGTGATGCTAGACCTTAGTTTATTATTAATGAGATGATATATACAAATATTTAGAATAATGAGCAGATCAGAGCTGAAGTGTTAATCTCTGTCAAAATAAACTCAAAAAGTAGTAAGAATTACGATCGTGCGAAGAAATGATCCACTCGAATGAAGGACTAGTTGATGAGCTAAAAAAAAGGAAATATCGAATGAACGTAAATCTCGAACGAGCGAAAAAGAAAGAAGAAAGAGAAATCGTGATTCACGAACGTATGAAAAAGCAACGACTGGAGGAACGAAAATAAGATCTCAAACGTTCGACAGAGTAGAAATCGTATAGAAAGAAGAACAATCGTACACACGATTGTACAAAATAAAGCTCATGTTACTGATCACGTGAAGTCTACACTGCCATGCACAAAATTAGAAGATTTCTTGGATTAGAAGTCTGACAACTTACATATCAGTGAAGATTGGTAAAAGAACCTAGAAGATCTTTGCTGCTAAAATTATGGAGAAAAATCCAACACGCATCTACCATTCAAAACAAGGAAGAACTAGGATTAAAAGTTGAACTATATAAGGAATCTTTTGTTTAGAAGTTTTCTTTTATTAGGAATTAGAATAATGTAAACCGACCCCATATGATCTATAAATAAGAGGGCTCGGCATAGGAATTCTTTATCGAAGGAATTCTCAGCATCAATTAATGACTGAGGTTGAGTTTTCTTCTGATCAAAAGTAGAGTAGTTTAGATATCCAAGGTTTCTCGAGAGAAATTGACGCCTGTGATCGGGAGCTGGAAGAATAGAGTAGAGTATTTGTAGTTTCTCAGAAGCAATTTACGCCTGCAACTGAGGGATGAAAGATCTTATTATTGTTTTCTAGTTTAGATTTATTTTCATGTATTTTACTACTTTGTAAATTATCTAAATTTTTTTTATTTGAATTGATGACTCGGATTGATAATTTGCAGATTAGTGTACCGATTTTACTTTTTCATCTTCAATTTTTTTGAGTTTGATTGATGCCCAAATTTTAGGAAGATTATTGATTAGTTTAAATCTGTGTTAAAGAATTCTAGCTATTGATTGATGCCTAAATTCTAGAGGACTAAAATACGGTGTAATGGTATTATATTTTGTAAACATCTGAGATCTGAAGGATTGTGATTGATGACCATAATCTAGGAGGAGGATTTAGATTTATTTTCTATAAATTAGTTTAAATAACCCATTCCTTTATTCATATTTCTCCAGTAGTTTAGGATCTTAAAAGATAAATACAAGTTTTTAAACAAACGTGAATATACCAAAATAATCACCTTCCTCATGGGAACGATCGTATACTAGTGCTGCAATTTGTCTTGTGCGCTTGCAATAGGTTAAGACTTGGAACGATAAAAGCGAGAACAAAACACAAAAAAGAGAAAAAATTATAGAGTTCAATGTAATATTTTGCAATTGCAGATTCAAAAAATAAGACGGCTGGGCTCATTTGATTGTATGAGGAGATGTAACAGTAGAAGCATCTTCTCAGAACCTTTTCATGGCTGCAAATAAAAATATTTGGCCTTCTTCTCAACATAACATGTTGGTATAGCTTGTCAACATAACATGGTGGTATAGTTTGAACTATAAAAAAAATTATTAAATTTGGCCTAATAGAATAGATCTCGTGGATATAGAGGGCAAGTATACTCTCTTGCAACTCAGATTCTGAGACTATCTGAGTAAAATGCTCCGAAAATCATATGTCATTTTCAAGGGAAAATATGCAGAAAGCATGCATTCCCAGTAAATCTCGCGAACAAGAGAAAAGCACAAAAAAATGGGAGTAATGGGCATTTTCTGTGGAAAAGTCTCAGATTCTGAGCTTTTCCGCACTCCTAAACGAGCCCTTAAGGGCTATTTGGATAGAGGGAAATGATAAGAAATCATGGAAAAGGAAAGGAAATATGCTAATTTCCTATGTTTGGCAACAACCACATGAAATAATACAAAAATTCAAAATTTTCTGTTCCATTGAAAAAAGAAAATCCCTCTAAAATAGGGGGATTTCATTAGAAATCTTTTGCCTCCCTCCCCTGCCCTCTTTTTGTTGCGTGAGAACTCTCTCTCTCTATATACGATATCTCTCTTTCTCCTCGATTTCTCTCTTTCTCTCTCTCTCCCCCTCTCTCTCTTCTCTCTCTCTCTCTCTTTTGATAAATAAATTGAAATAAAATCAATTGGAGAAAAAAATAAATAATAAAATAATAAAAAAGAAAATAATAAAATTAAAAATAATAAAAAAATAAAATGTGACAGCCCGAATTTTGACACCCCGAAACCAGTGCCATCAACACGACCCTCAAGGCCATGCCCCATAAGCTTGCATGGCACATTGGTATAACCAAGCAACAATAAAGGATAAGAACTGAATTGAACTAAATCTCCAGTTCTATATATATAACCTTCAAAACAAATAACTCAAAATATGGTTCTAGTCTCATGCCAACGCATGAGCAAAAGAACCCACCCGAATCATCAATGACGATACTACAGTTACCCTGGATGGTTCGCCAAAAGAATATATCCTCGATTAATTACATTTTCTTAAAATTGACATACCAAGCCACACAGTATTCTCTCAAAACTATATCAAAGTACGCACGAATCTCCTAGAAGAAGTCCTCAGGAGGGGGCTCCAAATCCTCTCCGGGTAAGTAATCCGAATCCTCCGGATCTACGCCTCCAGAAGCAGTAGCAGTTGCAAGCACGAGACTTGTGACGTATAGTCTCAAGGGTGAGCTACATCCTAGCTCAATAGGGAAACAACTGAATGAACATATAAGTTAATCTCTCACATATATTCCACGATATTTAACAGCATGATGTATCAATGAATTTTCTAGAAAAATAGTTCAAATGACTGAAAAGACACTGAATATTATTGTTACTTTAAATGTTTCATTTGTTCTCAACTTGCTCATAAAAGATAATGATTCAGCCTAAAGACTTAAATCATAACTTAAATATTCCCCGACTTAATATAGAGTCGGGCGCCCGATGGAATACCCTCCATCGTCGTCTAATCAGACCATTTTCTATTCTTTTCCATTCATTTAATACTACCCAGGTCCCTTTCTCATAGGCGATGGGGTTTAAGTCTCATAAGTACATATATACATCCCTGGGATGTGCAACTGGTGTACGGATTAGCCGTCGTATCGGTCATGGATATCCTGTCGAGTCAGTCATGGGTATCCCGCCACGTCGGTGGGGTATTCTCCAAACCTTAAATATCAAAGTGCACTACATATAGTTATTCACCGTGTGATTGTGCTAAATATAGTAGATTAGGCCTTATCAATCTCATTCACTTTGTTTACATGCTCACATATATCCCTGGGATGTAACTGGCTCAACGCATCACACAGATGCTCATTATCACATTCACATCCCCTGGGGACGTCACTTACTTATTTGTATCTCAATTTCCTTACTTAGTGTTCACACACGCACATTTAAGTTTCTCATTTATTCAATTTTATATCATTACATACATGCTCTTGTAATTAAAGTATATGTTCAAGGTGCTCCCTACCTCATGCGTATAATTCCTCAATTGTCAAGATCCAAGGCATTTTCCATGCTTGCACTCACTTGCATAACCTATGGTATATCATAGCATAAGCAAAGCATCAAGAAAGATGCATAAAAGAAGGTACAAGACTTCTTAGAACCCCAAAGTCAAAAATAAAAGTCAACAGAAACTGTCCAAATCGATTAATCTATCTCTAAAATCGATCGATTGAATTCCCAAAATCGATTAATCAAAATTCCAAAATTGATTGATTGATTTCTAAAATTGATCAATCGGTTTTCCCAAGCTCTGATTTTCCAGCCACTGGGAATGCTCAGACAATTAATCTATTTAAAATTGATTAATCGAAATCCATAAATAAATTGATCGATTTGAAATCGATCAATCGGTTTCGAGCATCTTTTTCCAGCTAACTTCCAGGCCAAAATGGATTGAGCAATTTTCCAAATCGATCAATCGATTTGGTCAGGAATGCAGCCCTTTTTGGGCATTCCTTCCAGCTTTCCTTCCTTACCATTTCCATTCTTTTTCTACTTCTTAACTCATCAGTTTTAACCATCTAACCACAACCTTACAGTCATTAAAATTCTTAAAGAATTCATACCTTAAATCAATCTTTGGTTGAATGAATGGTTTGGCTCAAAGGCTAGGGCTCCTATCTTCGATTCTATGAATTCTCCTACGCGTTGTCGTCGAAATTTATAGCTCACGTGTGGCTTCAATCCGTCACTCCACCCAAGTTCCCTTGAAATCACTCTCTCTCTCTCTTCATAACTCTACACCAGCCCACATTTAAAGAGAAATAACTTCTCTTAGTTATTCTCCTCCTTTTAATCCTCTCTATCTTTGGTGTAAAGCACATACACTAAGGATAGGTGCGTGTGATCTTTAATTTAGTTCCCTTCTCTTCACATATGTGTTTATTCACATCAAGAGAATTTAACCCATAGTCATCGTGTTGACTTTCACTTGGTCAAACCTACGACCAGTCAGGCACACATCTCGAGGTCACTGTTCAACGCCAAAATTTTGAGGATGTTACATTCTCCCCACCTTGGAAATTTTCATCATCGAAAATATACCCAAAGGCGTTTCGGTGGCATACCCACCCACATTGACTAATGGAATGTCATTTAATAACAAACATCACACATCCTGCATGGAAACTTAGTAGAATTGCAACAATTGGAAGAATTAACATAAGCAAAAATAGTTGACTCAACAAAAGCGGATTTTGTATTCCAATGAGCGGTTACGCGCACCCAAAAAGTACAATCGCAAAGGAAACGATATCCAAGCCAGATAGTTCCAAATATAACATGTCAAACATAATTATAACCCCAAAAAAATAATTACAATGCAAAAGGGAAAGCCACAAACTATCGATCAAACAGTCCCATCCCCGAGCTGGTCCGCCTCGTCCTACTCGTGAGTATCGAAACCCGATGCACCAGGAGTCCATGTCTGCGCTACGGGTAATCAGTGGGATACATGAACTGCATCGTCTGGTAGAGCAACGCCTCATGGAAGTCCAGCCTGTGGTCTATGTGAGTGCTAGTCGCCTCCATATGGTGCTGGTGCTCCAGCATCTGACGATTGTTCTTCGCCATGAGGGCGAGAACATCATCAATGGTACTCATCACAGGGGCCTGAGATGCCCGCCTCCGGTGAGCTCGTGCATAAGCAGTAGGAGTAGACTGTGCAGGGGCAGTAGGTGGTACTGGGTATGAGGCTACTCCCCTCTGCAAGGTTCTGTGGCGGTACAATAGGCTGCTCCCCCTCTGCTAGTGAGTCCTGCTGTGGTGGTGCATCGCCAGCCTGAGCAGGTGTTGGCCCCTCTACTAGCAGAGTCTTCGCTAACATCCTATAACTGCAGCCCCATGAAGCGATGGAGTAATGCTTCACGTGATTGGTGGCCTTACGCTCGGCGGGAGAAATCGTATACTCTGGGGCGTCAGAGTAGCATTCCAACATACTTGAAATCAGCCGAGTGTAGGGCTTACGCTCCTTGGGTTTCAATGGACCCTTCATCATTTTTCCCTTTATATAAATCATCCCCTCAAATACAATCTTGGTAGCGTCGAATCAACGACTGCGGAATGCCGCGTATAGGGCCTGTTGGACCAACTCTACCCTCTCTGTATCGTGGCGCATAGGGTAAAGGTTACACTTGATTATTGAATCAAGCATCCACATGTAAGGAGGTAAGTCTATCCTCCTTATATATTTGCTGGAACCCTTGTTTCCCCTTGTTAGTTCTGTTTTAATTTCCTCATAATCAATGAGCTGTGGGAAGGGTGGAAAAAGTGTGGTCTAGGTAGCACTTCAAAGACTTGTGGACATGGCGTCGGGTGAATATGTACTTACGACCATCGATCTCGGTCGTAACGGTGTCGGCTACGCGGCCCTTTTGTAGGTTTTGGTAAAATAACTGCAACGAGTCTAGGGTAGTAGTACTCGTGTAGTGGTTTCAAAAGATTACCAAGACCCACTTTGAGAAGGTATTGTCGGACCCATTGGGTTTCACCCTCGACGTTGGAATCGGAAAATAAGGCCTCATCAATAAAGTACTCATATTCAAATTGTTTTGCTGCCCACCATTCATTTGGTTAGGGCAAATTTCCGGGTGGTGGGGATGGGGGCGACGATTCGCGTTATGACGCGTCCGTCGAGTACGATGAACTCGATGAAGATGATGATGATGATGGTGAAGGTGAAGGTAGTGGTGGCGCGGCGTTCTTACGCCGAACCGGTAGCTTACTTAGAAGCTAACCTAGTTTTGGGTGGCATTGTGGGTTAAACTAAGAGAATTTTAAAACTAGGGTTGTGATGGTTCAAATTGAAAGCAAAAATGAAAAACTAGGGTTTACCGTGCGTGCTCGATCTAAACGGGTGTGATTCGACTCGAATCCGATCCTCCCAAAGCCCCTAAATCATTGCAGGTTTGCTACCCAAGAGAGGAGAAAAATGGTGCCCAAAAGAAAAGAAGAAATTGAATTTCGAATGGAAAGAAAAATCCCAAATCTGGCCTATATAGGCAAAAATCGATTGATCGATTTTTACAACTTAACATCAGTCTCGCGAAATTGATTGATCGATTTTCAAAATCGAATGATCATCCATTTCTCATGATGTGATTCCCATTAACCATGTTTTTGAATCGCACAACGGTAGATTTACGACTCACATTCGTTCCATTCGTTTCTTAAATAAGTTGGCATAAATGCTCAACTTTTGATGACATAAATGATCCCAACTTACGAGCATACATGCGAAGATACAATTTGGCTCTCAACTCTCGGTAAACAAATCCGAGTATTGTTCTCTCGCATCCGCCTCTCGTTCCCACATAGCTTCTTCGGTTGGATGATTCTTCCATCGCACAAGCACTAAAGGAATCACTTTCGTGCACAATACTTGCTCCTTTCGATCCAATATCTCTATCGGTTCCTCTATCATGCTCATGTCTTCGTGCATTTCCAAATGTTGACCACCCAAGATATGGGAAGGATCATTTACATATTTTCTTAGCATAGAGACATGGAAGACGTTGTGTACCCGATCAAATTGTGGAGGTAATCCAACTCTATATGCAACCTCGCCTACACGACCCAAAACCTCAAAGGGTTCAAGGTAACAGGGACTCAATTTGCCTCTCTTTCCAAATCTCATAATGCCTTTCATAGGCGATACTTTCACAAACACATGCTCGCCAGCGGTGTAGTCAACACTCGTTCTCTTGATATCGGCGTAGCTTTTCTGCCTGCTTTGAGCTGACTTAAGTCTTTCTCTGATCATACGGATGACGATCGCTTTATCTTCAAGCAACTCCGGTCCCAAAACAAACTTTTTACCGATTTCTTTCCAATTAATAGGTGATCTACATTGCCTTCCATAAAGAACTTTGTATGGTGTCATTCCAATGCTCGTTTGGAAGCTATTATTATATACAAATTTGATCAACGGTAGGTGTTAATCCCATGATCCCTGTAGTTCAAGCATACACGCTCTGAGCATGTCTTCTATCACTTGGTTTAGCCGCTCCGTTTGCCCATCGGTCTGTGGATGGAAAGCTGAACTGAAGTCTAATCGCGTACCCATGCCTTCCTGAAACTTCTTCCAAAACTTTAAAGTGTATAATGGGTCACAATCAGAGACAATGCTACTAGGAATCTCATGTAACCGCACGATCTCCTTCATATACAACTCCGCGAGTCTTCCTACTGTGTACATCGTGTTATAAGGCAAAAAGTGTGCGGACTTGGTTAGTCAGTCTACGACTATCCAAACGGCATTGTATCTTTTCGCTGTATGCGGTAATCTAACAATGAAGTCGATGGAGATTGACTCCCATTTTCACTTTGTTATGGATAGAGGCTGTAATAATCCAACAGGATGTTTATGATCGACTTTCACCTACTGATATATCAAACACCGTGACACATACTTGGCCACGTCTTGCTTTAAACCTCTCCACCAGTAATTCTTTCTCAAGTCTTGATACATTTTAGTGCTACTGGGGTGGATAACATACTTTAACTTGTGAGCTTCATCAAGGATAGTTTGCCGCAGTTTGGCATTATTTGGAATACAAAGACGACCCTTGAACACTAAGGAACCATCTTCTTTTACTGAGAACTCTGGTCTGATGCCTTCAGTCACATCTCGGTGAATCTTGGTTAACTCCGGGTCTCTCATCTGTAGCTCGTGGATATGCTCAAAGATCATAGGCCTCACTGATATGTTAACTAAGAAGGCTCCTATAGCAATATTTGCATCATATAATAACAGATCTTCAAACAATTTCCATCTGTGCATCCCCATGACCAGATTAGCTAACTGAGCTGAACCCTTTCGAATCAAGGCATCAGCTACCACATTGGCCTTGCCTGGATGGTACTGTATGGAGCAATCATAGTCTTTGAGAAACTCCATCCATCTGTGCTGCCTCATATTCAACTCTTTCTGTGTAAACAGATACCTGAGGCTCTTATGGTCAGTGAAAATTTCAAAGGTCTCGCCATACAGATAGTGTCTCCAAATCTTCAATGCAAATATGATCGCTGCTAGTTCCAGGTCATGTGTCGGATAGTTCTTCTCATGATCTTTCAACTGTCTCGACCCGTAAGCTATCACCTTCTTGTGTTGGTTGAGCACACAACCCAAATCATTATGCAAAGCATCACTATATATCGCGAACCCTCCATTGCCTGAAGGAATTGCTAAAATCGGAGTTGAAGTGAGTCTCTTCTTGAGTTCTTGAAAACTCGTTTCACACGCTTGACTCCACTCAACTCTTGCATCCTTCCTTGTAAGTCTCGTAAGAGGTCTCGAAATTTTAGAAAATCCCTCTATAAAAGGTCAATAGCAGCCAGCTAGACCAAGGAAACTATGGACGTCGGTTATCGTCTTTGGCTGTTCCCAGTTTACCATTGCTGCAATCTTCGCCGGATCTACTGTGACACCTTCCTTTGAAACTATATGTCCCAAAAAGCTATCCTCTTCTAATCAAAACTCGCACTTACTGAGTTTGGCGTACAGTTGGTGTTCATGTAAAGTTTGTAGAGTAACTCTCAAGTGTTCTTCATGTTCCTTCTTCAATTTGAAAGATATCAGGATGTCGTCAACAAATACTATCACGCAAGAGTCCAGGTGTGGTTTAAACACCCGATTCATCAAATCCATAAATGATGCCGGTGTATTTGTCAAACCAAACGACATCACTAAGAATTCGTAGTGTCCGTACCGTGTCCTGAATGCTGTCTTCTGGATATCTTCGGCCTCAATTCTCAGCTGATGGTATCCAGATCTCATATCGATCTTGGAAAAGTACCTCGCTCCCTATAGCTGATCGAATAAGTCATCAATTCTAGGCAATGGATATCAATTCTTGATGGTCAGTTTATTTAACTGGCGATAGTTAATGCACAGTCACATTGACCCATCTTTCTTCTTCACGAACAAGACCGGTGCTCCCCATAGAGACACACTCGGTCTTACAAACCTCTTATCCATGAGCTCTTGCAATTGCGCTTTTAATTCCTTTAACTTAGCAGGAGCCATCATATATGGTGCTTTAAAAACAGGCTCCGTCCCAGGTGCTAAGTCGATAGCAAATTCCACTTCTCGATCTGGGGGTAATCCTAGTAATTCCTCCGGAAACACATCTTCAAACTCTCGCACAACTGCTATCTCTGAGATAATGTTCCTCCCATTCTTATCTTCCTTCAAGAATGCCAAGTAACCACTGCATCCCTTTTTAATCAAATGCTCAACCCTGACTACAGAGATAAGTGGCATAAACGTCGATCTCCCTCCTTGAAATCGAAATGATCCCCTTGTATTAGGTTGGAAGATGACAACCTTGTTCTTGTAATCTACCGTCGCACAATGCTGTGACAACCAGTCCATGCCAAAGATCACGTCGAATCCTTACATGTCTAACAAAATCAAATTCGCCGGTAGTTTAAAGTCATCTCCATCCCTGATGGTCACTATCACCGCTTTACAAACCCTTTCCATATCGACCGATTTCCCAGTCGGGATTGATACCGCTAAGACGAAATCCAACGTCTCCGGGTTGACCTTCATCTTCTTTGTGAAATGAGGAGTAGTAAATGAGTGGGTAGACCCCGGGTCTATCAACACTCTAGCCTCACAAGCTACATCAATTTCCCTTTCGTATAATTGTAAGGTACCTATATCATATATTTACATATACATAACACACTATATATATCAATATGGAAGAGAATTAGTCTATTTTACTTCTTATATGAATGCACCTTCTCTATCTAAAACTTTTAAGAAATTAAAATTCTTTATTTAAAAGAAAATCTCATCTTAAATCACATCGGTGGTATTGCGTGCTTCCTGAGCCGTAACTGCATAGGCTCTTCCTTGTACAACTGATTTCCTCGCTTGTAGCGGTCGTGGCATTGAAACAGAAGTTGTCTTCTCCTTAGCCATTTCAGGGAAATCTTTGATAATGTGGCCCACCTTTCCACATTTATAGCAACCCCGAGTACCCCTTCTGCACTCAGCCGTCTTATGAGACTTGCCACACTTGGCACAAGTCTCCACTATAGTTGACACTACTCGTGAGAAACCCTGTGTAACTGCTGCTCCTGTGGTGGTAGCAGGGCTCTCATATCTTATCGGCCTCTCCGACACAAACACAGGCAACCTCTGATAGTTTGTCTGCTACGTCGATCTAACATAACTTGGTTGGAATGGTTACCTCTGATGATTCGGTGCTACGAATCGTGGCTTTTTGTTCACCGGCTCATAGTTCCCAACCTTGCTCTGATCTACTCTTCCTCTCCCTTGCTGATCCCTTCTCCGATATCTATCTTCATTGTCCTCTTCAATCACTAAGGCTTTGCTCATGACCTCTCCATAGGTGTTCAACTCAAACGCGGCTACTTTTCCCCTTATGTCCGGCCTCAAGCCGTGTTGTAGTCGTTTTGCTTTCATCAGGTCCGTGGCTACAAAATCAGGAGCAAAGTGAGCAAGCCTCATAAACTCAACCCCATACTCTCTCACTGACATTCTTCTCTGCTCGAGCTATAAAAATTTTACTTCCATTTTATTTCGTATAACTTCAGGGAAGTACTATTTGTTAAATTCTTTGATAAACTCATCCCACATCCAGGGCAATCCTAGGGTCTCCTGAGCCCTAGTCATAGAAACGGACTTCCACCAAGGGCCTGCCTCCCCATCAAGCATGTAAGCTACCCATCTGACACTCTCGTCCTCCGTGCATGTGAGCACGCTAAAAACTTTCTCCATCTCACTCAGCCAAGTCTCCGCAACTATTGGCTCCGCTTACCCTGAAAAGTTCGAAGGACGCATCCTCCTAAAATCTGTAAATGCTGAGGGCACTGGCAGTGTAGGACCTACTGGAGGTATAGGTGGTTGATGCTTCTCAGTGGTATTGTGAGCTGCTAGGGACGCTGCTTATTGAGCCATGACGGCTTCCATGCTTTCCATAATGTGCATCATCCTCTGACGCTCTTCTCTCTCTTCGTTTCTTTCTCTTACTCTTTCCTGTTCTCTCTGATCTCTATCTGACGGTCTCTTTCTTGGCTCTCTTCATGGTCTTGGCTCTCTTGGCCACTACTTCCTGAAGCCCCTCTGTTTTCCATTGGTACTCTATTCGTAGCCGAGATGAAATCATCTCTACTACGTAAACTTCTATCATGACCGCCCCTGGGTCGACCTCTTCCCCTAGAAGACATAACGGTCTGCATATGAAACTAAAGTTTTATTAGCAGAAGTCCTTATGCTCTGACAAAAACAAGAATTGTCAAAATTTCTAAAAGAAACGACTTTGATATCAATTGTGACAGCCCAAATTTTAGCACTCCGAAACTCATGCCATCAGCATGCCCCTCAAGGCCGTGCCCCATAAGCCAGTACGACACATTGGTATAACCAAGCAACAATAAAGCATAAGAACTGAATTGAACTAAATCTCCAGTTCTATACATATAACCTTCAAAATAAATAACTCAAAAGATGGTTCTAGTCTCATGCCAACGCATGAGCAAAAGAACCCACCCGAACCATCAGTGGCGATACTACAGTCACCCTGGATGGTTCGCCAAAAGAATATATCCTCGATTAATTACATTTTCTTAAAAAAGGGCTTGACATACCAAGCCGCACAGTACTCTCTCAAAACTATATTAAAGTACACACGGATCTCCTAGAAGAAATCCTTGAGAGGGGGCTCCAAATCCTCTCCAGCTATGTAATCCGGATCCTCTGGATCTACGCCTCTAGAAGCAGTAGCAGCCGCAAGCACTGAATCTGTAACGTATGGTCTAAAGGGTGAGCTACATCCTAGCTCAATAGGGAAACAACTGAATGAACATATAAGTTAATTTGTCACATATATTCCATGATATTTAATAACATAATGTATCAATGAATTTTCTAGAAAAGCAGTTCAAATGACTGAGAAGATGCACTGAATGTTACTGCTACTTTACATGCTTTATTTGTTCTCAACTTGCTCATAAGAGATAATGATTCGGCTTAAAGCCTTAAATCATAACTTAAATATTCTCTGATTTACTATAGAGTCGGGCGCCCGATGGAATACCCTCTATCGTCGTCTAATTAGACCATTTTCTATTCTTTTCCATTCATTTAATACTACCCAGGTCCCTTTCTCATAGGCCACAGGGTTTAAGTCTCATAAGTAGATACATACATCCCTGGGATGTGCAATTGGTGTAAGGATTGGCCGCCGTACCAGTCACCGATATCCTGTCGATTCAGTCGTGGGTATCTCGCCACGTCGGTGCGGTATTCTCTAAGCCTTAAATATCAAAGTGCACTACATATAGTTATTCATCGTGTGATTGTGCTAAATATAGTAGATTAGGCCTTATCAATCTCATTCACTTTGCTTACATATTCACATACATCCCTGGGATGTAACTGGCTCAATGCATCACACAGATGCTCATTATCACATTCACATCCCCTGGGGATGTCGCTTACTCATTTGTATCTCAATTTCCTTACTTAGTGTTCACACACGCACAATTAAGTTTCTCATTTATTCAATTCTATATTATTACATACATGCTCTTGTAATTAAAGTACATGTTCAAGGTGTTCCCTATCTTACGCGTATAATTCCTCAATTGTCAAGATCCAAGGCGTTTCCCATGCTTGTAGCCTATGGTACATCATAGCATAAGTAAAGCATCAAGAAAGATGTATAAAAGAAGGTACAAGACCCTCCTAGAACCCAAAGTCAAAAACAAAAGTCAACAGAAACTGTCCAAATCAATTGATCGATCTCTAAAATCGATCGATCGAATTTCCAAAATCGATTAATCGATCCGAATCGATTAATCAAAATTCCAAAATCGATTAATCGATTTTTAAAATCGATCAATCGGTTTTCCCAAGCTCTGATTTTCCAGCCACTAGGAATGCTCAGATGATTAATCGATTTAAAATCGATTAATCAAAATCCACAAATCGATTGATCGATTTGAAATCGATCAATCGATTTCGAGCATCTTTGCCCAGCTAACTTCCAGGCCAAAATCGATTGATCGATTTTCCAAATCGATCAATCGATTTGGTCAAGAATGCAGCACTTTGCGAGCATTCCTTCCAGCTTTCCTTTCTTATCATTTCCACTCCTTTTCTACTTCTTAACTTATCATTTTTAACCATCTAACCACAACCTTACACTCATTAAAATTCTTAAAGAATTCATACCTTTAATCAATCTTTGGTTGAATGAATAGTTTGGCTCAAAGGCTAGGGCTCCTAGCTCAAATTCTTCGAATTCTCCTACGCGTTGTCGTCGGAATTTATAACTCACATGTGGCTTCAATCCGTTACTCCACCCAAGTTCCCTTGCAATCACACACTCTCTCTCTCTCTCTTCATAACTCTACACCAACCCACATTTAAAGAGAAATAACTTCTCTTAGTTATTCTCCTCCTTTTAACCCTCTCTATCTTTGGTGTAAAGCACATACACCAAGGATAGGTGCATGTGATCTCTAATTTAGTTCCTTTTGCTTCACAGTGTTCATTCACATCAAGGCGACTTTACCCATAGTCATTGTGTTGACTTTCCCTTGGTCAAACCTACGACCAGTCGGGCACGCATCCCGAGGTCATTGTTTAACATCAAAATTTCGGGGATGTTACATAAAAATAATAAAATAAAATAAAAACTAATTAATTAATTAAAATTAAAAAAAAATAAAATAGTAAAATTAATAAAAAAAGAGAGTAAAAAATAAAATAAAATAATAATAAATAACATAAAATAAGAATAAAAAATAAAAAGTATAGTAAAATAATAAAATAATATAAATAATAAATAAAATAGAATAAATAAAAAAATAAAGATAAAAATAAAAAATAAAAAATAAAAAATAAAAATGGAATATAAAAAATAAAAAATAAAAATCTCTCTCTCTCTCTCTTCTCTCTCTCCTAGCTCTCTCTTACCGTTATCCTAATCTCTCTCTCCCCGGTCTCTCTCGCTTCTCCATTCTCTCTGTCTCTCTAATTTTTTATTCGATGTGTTGTGTACATCAAATATTCTCTTTTTCTAATCTCTCTATCATAATTTCTCTTTTTTAGATATCTTTTTCTCTCTCCTATATTCTCTCTCCTATTCTCTAAGTTTCTCTTTTATTTTTTTTCTCTCTCTCTCTCTCTCTCTCTCTTAATTTTCATCTCTCTCCCCAAATCTCTCTCTCTCTCTTATTCTCTCTCTTTCTCTCTCCTAATTTTTCTCTCTGGCGCGAAATCTCCCTCATAATAAAAAGTTAGATTTATTGGGTGTGTGAGCTATACATTATCGATGGTGCTCCTTTTCTATTTTCTATGTATAATTACTCAATCAAAACACTAAAAATAATGAATTCCTATGAATTCCCAAAGAGTTAGAATCCATTAGATCTATAAATTATTTTCCTATGTTTTTCGAAAATTTGGCAAACAAACCCTTATTAAAAAAAAAAAAAAAGGCTTGGAATCTAAATTATTAGGTTAATAGTTCACTCAGTTAGAATGTAGGCTTGTGGTTAGCTATCCAGCCGGGCCGGGCTTCGGCCGTTCAAACTTTTTTCACTTAACCCGACCCGATTAGCTATGCGGGCCGGGCCGGGCTTTCACCTTTTTTAAATAAAAAATTAATTAAATTTTTTTTTTTTTTAAGGATCTTAGCTATCCGGGCCGGGCCTTACACTTTGAAGCCCGAACCCGAGCTTGTTTCTTATCTGGGTCGGGCCCATTTAATAAATTTCTAAAAAAAGCTAGCCCGGGCTGAAGCTCGGCCTGTTGACAGTCCTATGCCCCGCCCTCATCTTGGCACCTGCATGTGTGCAATACTCCGATACGTGGGCAGTCATTAATCGAACGTAATAAACATTTCGAAAATACAACTTTAACCTTAGGATATCTTTTATGAACTTCAAATTCCTACCGTGGCACATTTAAAAAAAAATGCGAAGTCTAGTGTTCCTCCTGAAATCATAGCACATATAAAAAGGCAAGATTTTTCTTATCATAAATTTTCAGGACAAGCTCTCAAAAGTTCACCCCAAGATTAGAGTCACCACTAGACTCCCAAAAAGACTGAGATCCTCCTGGGCCATATTGGACATTTTCGGGAAATTTAGATTACATGCCCAACCAAAAGATTTCTAAGAACAAAAAAGAAAGCTATAACAGAAAAGAAAAACGTTTAACATCCAATCATGCCTCCATCCAATTCCTTAGCAAAAAGAGCATAATGGTCGTTTGATGCCCGAGAGGGGACTGTTTTTGATTTCACGCTACTGCCGCCTATTATGTCGGTTGCTGAGACTCTGTGGAGTTTATTAATAGAATGAGCTATGAAGCCCAGTAGATAAAATAACTAGTTCGATAAAAAGCCTGTACATATATATCATAATTTGCAAAAATATCCACCTTCTTAAACATATGTGAAACATTCTTATTAGCAAGCATGTCAGGCATTTTGATGGAAAAAAAGAGAATATAATGATTCATACATGCAGAGGTCAAAATAAATTCGACTATTATACAAGGTTACGTACTGTTTTAATGATTTGAAGAACCTTCATTAGGCCAACCGTAAAATCCTGTCACAACTTCCTAAGTTTTCTTACATATTTTATTTTAATGTTGATACAAAGCATTGATCATGGTCTCAAACGAATACTCCGTCCTTAGCATCCCAAGGAGGTACCTCTACCATCGCAAAAGCAGAGGCGTGGGCACTTCTCATCCAAATGATCCTTAGACCCATAAGTCCCTTAGGACTATCACTATATTGCAAAGGCCCACACTAGGCAATCCCAAACTGGGCTGCTATTTGGCGGTGCACAGTATATCTCAAATAGTTCAACAAACGTCACAAATGGTATCTTCTTTCACTTGTTTATAATTTACTATGAGTGCTTAGGGTGAGTTCTTTAAATGGTTCTTTAAATGATTTATCGCTCGGAAGTTTCATCTAAATATATGTATTTTATCCAAGTTCATATTGGGGATTTTGTTCAAGGTCCCAAAATATCATTTCTAATTTCTTCAAGGTCAACCATTAAAAATAAATTAATCTTTACAGGGTTGGGCAAAATCCAAATGCGCATTCATATTTTCACATAAAGGTCAATATTCATCTACCTGACCAGGTAAGTGTTTCCAACTCATGATCTGGCCAGAAAACACATTTTTCTAATCACATAATAATAACATTAGCATAGGTAAGAAATAAACTAGCTGGTCACTATACTTTCTTAGGGTATAAAAGTTGATAACTATATAGACATGCTAGGGGCAATGTATGGTAGCACGTACTTAAAGAGATCAGCTGGGTTTCGAGTTCAAATTCAAGTTTAAGTGGCTGTAAGATCAGCTGGATTTCGGGTTCAAATTTCAAGTTTAGGAGGTTGCATCGTACTTAAGAAAACTACTGAAATTCATATTTAATTTCAGTCTTAGGTAGCTGAAAAAATATGCTGAAATTCGGATATAATTTTTGTTTTAATGGCTGAAACCTACTGTAAATTCAGATTTCAGGTTTAGTTGGGCTGCATAGTACCTAAAGAACTGCTGAATTTTCAGGTTCAAAATCAATTTTGTTTGGGCTGCACAGTGCCTAAAGAACTGCTGGATTTCCAGGTTCAAAATTAATTTTTATTTGGGCTGCACAATACCTAGAGTATTGCTGGATTTTCAGGTTCAAAAATCAGTTTTATTTGGGCTGCATAGTACCTAAAGAACTGCTGTATTTTCAGGTTCAAAATTGATTTTTATTTGGGTTGCACATTGCCTAAAGAACTGCTGTATTTTCAAGTTCAAAATCGATTTTTATTTGGGCTGCACAGTGCCTAAAGAATTGCTGGATTTTCATGTTCAAAATCAATTTTTATTTGGGTTATACAGTGCCTAAAGAACTGCTGGTTTTTTAGGTTAAAAATCAATTTTTATTTGGGCTGCATAGTACCTAGAGTACTGCTGGATTTTCAGGTTCAAAATCGATTTTCATTTGGGTTGCACGGTGCCTAAAGAACTGCTGTATTTTGAGGTTCAAAATCGATTTTTATTTGAGTTGCACAGCTCCTACAAGAATATGTTGGATTTTGAGTTCAATCTCAGGTTTAGTGGGTTGCATAGTACCTGAGGGAAATACTGGATCTTCAGGTTCAATTTTAAGTCTTGTTGGGTTGTTTAATACCTAACGAGGTCAGCTGAATTTCGGGTTTAATCCTAGGTTTAAGTGGGTTGCATAGTACTTGAGGGAAATATTGGGTTTCCAGGTTCAATTTCAGGTCTTGTCAGGCTGTTTAATACCTGACAAGGTCAGCTGAATTTCGGGTTTAATCCCAGGTTTAAGTGAGGGGCTGCACAGTACCTAAGTGGGCTGCACAGTATCAAAAGGGATCAGCTGGGTTTCAGACATAACTTCAGGTTTAGGTGGGTTGCAATATACATGGAAAGATCAGCTGGGTTTCGGACTTAACTTCAGGTTTAAGCGGGCTGCAGCATACATGGAAAGATCAGCTGGGTTTCGAACTTAACTTTAGGTTTAAGTGGGCTGCAACATACATAGAAAGATCAGCTAGGTTTCAAGTTCAAATTTGATTTCAAGTGGGCTGCAACATACATAGAAAGATCAGCCGGGTTTCAAGTTCAAATTTGATTTCAAGTGGGTTGTGCAGTCCCTAAAAGAACTGGGTTCAATTTCAACAAGGACACATGACACAGACTGGTGGTGACTAAGGGCATCCCATACCACACAAAGTTCAGCATAATAGTCACTCAAGGGACATTTCCTTGATGAACTAACCAGTAGCATCGACCAAATCAAACACCTCAGCAAAGCTATATGTGTTGCGAATAAGAGTCCGCAATGACATTCCATAATTCCTAAGCAATCTCCACACATGTGAAATACCCAAGACATCATTGTCAAGTTTCCAAATTCCAAACCAACATATGTCATATCAGTCCCTTTTAGTTTCTTTGTAGTACCATTAATATATTAGTATATTCCAACTCCTTATTACCACCAAGGTATACTTTTGCAAATCTAGACCACTCCAAATAATTTGTATCATCAAACTTCATAGTTGTTATTTGGACACGATGTCCTATGATGGTGCTACTAATTCTAAAAGGAGGAAGACTCTTAATTTCTGTTATGAATTGCGGATATTGATAAATTAGAAACATCACCACCAAAATATTACCCAAAAATTCATAAAAGCAATTGCAGATATTGATAAATTACAAGCTCTCAAGTGGTACAACTTTAGTTCTAGGTGGGTTGTATAACACCTAAAGAAAAATGGCTGGAATTTCATATTTTATATCAGTTTTTAGGTGGATGGTATAGTACCTAAGGAAATGCTGGAAATTCAGGGTCGGCTTGAGTATTAAGCTTAGTTGGCTGCCTAGTACTAAGAGGATGCTGTGAGATTTTTCTTTTTAGCAATATTTCAACAGATTGTGGGCATGTATGTGAGACTTTTCTTTTTGGCAATATTTCTGTGACAGCCCGAATTTTTCCAACCTAAATTTTCTGAGATATTTTTTTTTTCTTCAAACACTAGAAAAACCCGGACCGCCAGATCATACTTCACAATCTATACAGAGACTACTTGGTACATCCACATACATGTAGAAATCAAAGCATGTAATACCTGTGGCATAATTTAAATCTCCAATTCTAACATCTAGCATGAACAATAACTAACAACACCACAACTTTCCAAAATCTACGATCCGGGAAATCTTATCAATCCTTAAGTCCTCAATTCACAAGTCCAATGTCCTGATAAATATTATACTTGTGACATATAGTCGAAGGGTGAGCTACATCTAAGCTCAGTAGAGGAAACTCAATACAATTTCACATCTTATCATAATGAAGCATAGATTAAATGACAAAATCCAAAACATATTCATATTAGAATGAAAAATATTTTCATATAAAACAGAAACTGATTTCGAAGGCATTTTCTTGTCCTCGATTACTGAGTTGGTTAACATTCACTTACACATTCTCACCTAAATTCCTGTACATGTCTTATATAACTTTCTTACGTGTCTTACATGTTCTTACGTGGCTTACTTACGTGCCTGATCTTTGATTTACTGAGTCTGATTCTTATTTACTTACATGTTTAATTTTGGTTTTACTGATTCGATTCCGCCCTAGCGGCCCACAAGGTACTTATAATCCGTCCATAGCGGCCCACCGACGCACATAATCTGCCCATAGCGGTCCACAGATACCCATAATCCGCCCATAGCGGTCCACTTAAATTTTTTTGAATTATAGTTTGATTCACGGAGACTGCGGTCAAAGCCGTACATAGATTCAAAGATGTCCAAGGGTGTATCTAAATCCCGCCAAAGCGATCCAAGGGCATACATATATCCCGCCAAAGCGGTCTAAGGGTGTACACATATCCCGCCAAAGCAATCCAAAGGTGTACATATTTACAAAGATTTACAAGGGTGTACGTAAATTCCGCCAAAGCGGTCCAAGGGCGTACATTCACACAAGTTCAAAGGACTCAAAAGGTTTCGAATTCAAATTCAAGTTCAGATTTCTAACTCAAAGAACTATGAATCAAAGTCAAACATGTAAGTTTGTATTGAAGTTCCCCTACCTTAACCCTTGAAGTTATGCAGAGCCAAGCAAAGTCCTATCGATGGCCACCGCCCTTAATCTACATTCCAAGTACACAATGATTCATCAAAGATTAACTCTAATCATTAATAACTAAGACATATTTAAGTGTCTTCTCAAAATGAGGCAGAAGAGAGCAAGTTCATGCTAACTCAAAATTTGATGTAACCTTTCCCCTAATTTTTTGACCTTTAAATATTTGGATTCACAACATGGTTAATTCACAAAAGTTGTATATCTCGTTGCCCTTTTTCCAATTCCATAAGAATTGCATCAATCGGAGTTCGAAATAAATACTTGTGGCAAAAATATCAAAGCAGTTTCGACACTTCAGTCAAAACATGCTAAAACGGAACTTGACCCTACTTCTCACTCAATTTTGGCATTTAAAACGGTTGATTCACAAGTTTGTCAATTTATTAAAGTTATAGACATTTCTATCTTCCTTCCAACGACATAAGAATTACGATAATCGAAGATCAAAGCAGAAAGTTATGGTCAAATTACCAAAGGAATGTCGGCATGCTCAGACAAAATCGATCGAACGATTTTCATTTTGATCGAACAGTTTTATTATGAAGCCTTCAAATCCATAGCTCGACAAAATTGATTGAATAGTTTTCATTTCAATCGAACGATTTTATCAGATTTCATCCAAACTCGGGCTTTAACTTCTTAAAGCTCATTTTTTCTCAAATTTAAACCCTAAACTTCTAAATTTTCATTCATATTTTAACTAAAGAATTGCAAAACTATAAATCTTACCTTCTAAGACTCGTGAAATCGGCGCACACGATGAACGACAGTGATCACGCCAAAACCCATGCTTCTGTCAAATTCACCAAAGTCGGAATCCAACATCTCCTTTCACTTTCGTCAAAAGGGTTCCGAAACCCGACCCCTTGCGCTTGTATCGCAAAACACCCGCGACAATTTCCTTTCTCTTCTTTCTCTCTTCCTCTCTCCAGAAACCCAAAACCCTCTAAATTTTGCAAACGGTTTAAGCTTCCAATGGAAGCTTTTGACTTTATATAAAAAGAGGAGTTGTTTCCCCCTACAAAGCATATACACTCCTTTTGTGTATTAGTTCTTATCCAAAGAACTAGATTCCACGTGAAACGGACATACCTATTTATGGTGTTTCTTACTACCCAAACACTCTTTGGTTCGGTGTGGGGCCTACACACCCAAACCACGTATCTATCGAATTCGGTGTAGAGCTGATACATCGAAGCTTGGAGTACACGAAACCATTTAATAACTCACAAACAATCTAAATCAGCCTTTTTCACTTAAGACCTAGCCCAAAATAATTTATTTAATTAATTTCACAATGTCGGGTATGTGACCAGTCGGACATGCACACCGAGGCATACTGTTCAAAGGTCAAAATTTTTGGGATGTTACATTCTTTCCACTTTAAAGAATTTTCGTCCTCAAAAATTGACATGCCCACTTCAAAAAGGTATGGATATTTCCCAGGTCCGAACAGACATAGTGATATTCTCCTCAAGAGTCAATGACTCAACGTCAACGAAAAATAATTAGGGTCCCCCCTCCTTTAAGAAATTTTCGTCATCGAAATTGATGGCAACATTTCCTCATGCTAATGTAATCTATTATCCATGATCATTCACAATAACCCACCTTGGCAACAAGGTGGTCACAAGGATGAACAAAACCCATGAACAACGATGCACGTTGTTAAGAATTCACCCACAACGATGAAACAAACTCATGCACCCTGAACAAAAGAAAAGAATTTCTAGTAGAGGACCCACACTAATATCACAGTAAGACCACACGGTAAACACAGAAGGCCCACAAGTCCTATGCTAAGTCTAGTCTCATAATCATTCAATTAGTCACATAAGGTTAACTATCATGTATCATGCACACAGAGCATTCCCCTACAGATCCCCCACTATTTCACATTGCTATACAACTAATGTATCAACAAGGGTTCTAAGAAACCCATTCGCATACTTACTCATAATTTAGTCACTTTTATGAATAATTAAGGTCTTCAACCCTGCAAGGAAAATACATATATATCTAAACATTTAACAAACCATGACATCCAAAATTTTACAAATGTGATATTCATCAAAAATTTATGCCCCAAAAGAAATATATCTCGCCATTCCTTCTACATACACTAAGATCCGATCCAAGAGTACTGATCATACACCCATATGAAAAGATTACCATTTTCAAAATCAAACATACTGGGACATGATATTTGTGAAACTTGTATGAGCGATGGGTTCTCATGTCGAAGGCGTCCTGTCCTTCTTTGGCGCTGGACAGTATCGTACCTGATGCCCCATCTGACCACAATTGAAACATGCACACGTTGTCCACTTACACTTGGCTGCTCGATGTCGTCCCCCGCATTTTGGGCATGATTTACCAGTTGCAAAGGACGAGGTGGGTGGAACCTGTTGTGTTTGTGGCACTCTAGTTGTCATATGATTCGAAGGACGAAAGGTCACTGCAGGCACAAACGTAGGTGGTCTTGCATAAACGGTCTGAGCAGACTGAGGGTGTGCTGGAAATAAGAGTCTTGGTATCTCAAGTGCCTGCTCATGGGCATTTGACTGCATTTGACTTGCTCTGTCTCTACCCTGTTGGTCCCTTCTCTTATACATTTCTAACACGTCTTCTTCCACCATAAGAGCCTTGCTCATTACTGCGCCAGAAGTTTCTAACTCAAAAGTAGTGACTTTTCCCCTGATATCCGGCCTTAAGCCACGTTGAAATTTCTTATACATTTCTAACACGTCTCCTTCCACCATAAGAGCCTTGCTCATTACTGCGCCATAAGTTTCTAACTCAAAAGTAGTGACTTTTCCCCTGATATCCGGCCTTAAGCCACATTGAAATTTCTTGGCCTTCATTAGATCCGAGGCCACAAACTCAGGAGCAAAACGTGAAAGTCACATGAACTCCACCCCGTATTCTCTCACTGTTATCTTCCCTTGCACAAGTTGAAGGAATTGAACCTCCATTTGATTGTGCACTACTTTAGGGAAGTACTAATTGTTAAACTCTACGAATGCGTCTCAGGTCCATAATACACCTAGAGTCTCTTGTGCCCTAGTCCTAGACACAAATTTCCACCACGGACCCGCCTCACCATCCAAAATGAAAGTCGCTCATCTGACTCTCATCTTCAGTGCATGCAAGCACACTGAATATATTTTCTATCTCATTGAGCCAGTTCTCAGCTTTCGTTGGATCTGCTTGTCCTGAGAAATTTGGAGGATGCATCCTTCGAAATTCTATAAATGTCGACGGTTGTGGTGGAGGTGGTTGTTGATGGTTATTGGCATTACTAGATGTTAACACTGCTGCTTGTTGAGCCATAACATTTATCATGGTCTCCATGGTCTGCATCATTCTTTGTCTTTCTTCTCTTTCACTCTCATTTGCATTTGACTGAAAACCTCTACCACCTCGACTATCTTTGGGTCGTCTATCTTTACCAGACATAATGATCTATTATCACAATGAAATAAAAGCTTTAATTAGCAATTGGTTATTATACTAAGACAGGACTTCAAAAGCTCACAGCTTATACTCTAACAAAATCTAATGTCACATCTCTGGGCCTATAGTCATGCTCCGCACATATAGCTAAGGCTCTTAGTCTCATGGGAGACTTAACATTTAAGATCTAACAACCTAATGTCATTGAGAGACATGGCTCTGAATTTCTAGAAGATTTCATAATAGGAATTGCGAATCCCTCCTAAGTTCCGACATAATCTAATGCCATTGCAATTGAGTCTCAAATTTTTGGGGCCCAACAAGACATAATGCCTAAGATTTGATACTAACTGTGACAGCCCAAATTTTTCCAACCTTAATTTTCTGAGATATTTTTTTTTCTTCAAACACTGGAAAAACTCGGACCGTCAAATCGTACTTCACAATCTATACAGAGAATACTTGATACATCTACATACATGCAGAAGTCAAAGCAGGTAATACTTGTGGCATAATTTAAATCTCCAATTCTAACATCTAGCATGAACAATAACTAACAACACCATAACTTACCAATATCTACGATCCTGAAAATCTTATCAATCCTCAAGTCATCAATCCACAAGTCCAGTGTCCTGATAAATATTATACCTGTGACGTATAGTCGAAGGGTGAGCTACATCTAAGCACAGTAGAGAAAACTCAATACAATTCCACATCTTATCATAATGAAGCATAGATTAAATGACAAAATCCAAAATATGTTCATATCAGAATAGAAAATATTTTCATATCAAACAGAAACTGATTTCAAAGGCATTTTCTTGTCCTCGGTTACTGAGTTGGTTTACATTCACTTACACATTCTCACCTAAATTCCTGTACATGTCTTACATAACTTACTTACGTGTCTTACACGCTCTTACGTAGCTTACTTACGTGTCTGATCTTTGATTTACTGAGTCTGATTCTCATTTACTTACATGTTTCATCTTGGTTTTATTGATTCGATTCCGCCCTAGCAGCCCACAAGGTACTTCTAATCCGCCCATAGTGGCCCACCGACGCACATAATCCACCCATAGCGGTCCACAGATATCCATAATCAGCCCATAGCGGTCCACAAATACCCATAATCCGTCCATAGCGGTTCAGTTAAATTTTTTTTACTTATAGTTTGATTCACGGAGACTGCAATCAAAGCCATACATAGATTCAAAGATGTCCAAGGGTGTACGTAAATCCCGCCAAGGCGGTCCAAGGGCATACACATATTTTGCCAAAGCGGTCCAAGGGTGTACATATTTACAAATATTTCCAAGGGTGTACGTAAATCCCGCCAAAGCGGTCCAAGGGCATACATTCACACAAATTCAAAAGACTCAAAAGGTTTCGAGTTCGAATTCAAGTTTAGATTTCTAACTCAAAGTCCACAGTTCATATTTCATGGTTCAAAGGATTCAAAATTTCAAGTGCGAAGATCATATTCAAGTTCAATATCAAATTTTAGCGTCGAAGTTCAAAAATTTCAGATTTATGGTTCAAATTCATATTCAAGGTCAAAATTCAATTTTCATGTTTTAAAGATCATATGTTAGATTTCAATTCATTTTCAGATTCAAAAGATTTCAAATTCTAGTTCAAAGACCGTCAAAGCAATCAATCATATCAAAGAACTATGAATCATAGTCAAACATATAAGTTTGTATTGAAGTTCCCTTACCTTAACCCTTGAAGTAATGTGGAGCCAAGCAAAGTCCTATCAATGGCCACCGCCCTTAATCTACATCCTAAGCATATAATGATTCATCAAGGATTAACTCTAATCATTAATAACTTAGACATATTTAAGTGTCTTCTCAAAACGAGGCAGAAAAGGACTAGTTCATGCTAACTCGGAATTTGATGTAACCTTCCCCCTAATTTTTTGACCTTTAAATATTTGGATTCACAAAATGGTTAATTAACAAATGTTTTAGATCTTGTTGCCCTTTATCCAACTCTATAAGAATCGCGTCAATCAGAGTTCAGAATAAATAGTTATGACAAAAATACTGAAGCAGTTTCGGCACTTCAGTCAAAACATGCTAACTCAAAACTTGACCCAACTTCTCACTCAAGTTTGGCATTTAAAATGGTTGATTCACAAGTTTGTCAATTCATAAAAGTTGTAGAGATTTCTGTCTTCTTTCCAACACCATACGAATTATCGTAATCACAGATCGAAGCAGAACATTACGGTCAAAATACCAAAGTAGTATCAACATGCTCAGACAAAATCGATCGAACGGTTTCAAGATCGATCAAACGGTTACTTATTTCGATCGAACGATTTTGTTCTGAAGCCTTCAGATCCATAGCTCGACAAAATCGATCGAACTATTTTGTCAAATTTCACCCAAACTCGGGTTTTAACTTCTTCAAGCTTATTCTTTCTCAAATTTAAACCCTAAACTTCTAAATTTTCGTTCATATTTTAACGAAAGATTCGCAATACTATAAATCTTACCTTCTAAGACTTGTGAAATCGGCGCACACGATGAATGATACCGATCACGCCAAAACGCACGCTTCTCTCAAATTCACCAAAGTTGGAATCCAACAGCTCCTTTCACTTTTGTCAAAAGGGTTCGAAAACTCGACCCCTTACGCTCGTATCGCAAAACATCCGCGACAATTTCCTTTCTCTTCTTTCTCTTCCTCTCTCTTTCTCTCTCTAGAAACTCAAAACCCTCTAAATTTTGCAAACGATTTAAGCTTCCAATGGAAGCTTTTAACTTTATATAAAAAGAGGGGTTGTTTCCCCCTACAAAGCATATATACTCCTTTTGTGTGTTAGTTATTATCCAAAGAACTAGATTCCGCATGAAACAGACATACCTATTTAAGGTGTTTCTTACTACCCAAACACTCTTTGATTCGGTGTGGGGCCTACACTCCCAAATCACCTATCTATCAAATTCGGTGTGGAGCCAATACACCGAAGCTTGGTGTACACGAAACCATCTAATGACCCACACACAATCTAAATCAGCCTTTTTTATTTAAGACCTAGCCCAAAATAATTTATTTAATTAATTTCACAATGTCGGATATGTGACTAGTCGGGCACGCACATCGAGGCATACTATTCAAAGGTCAAAATTTTTGAGATGTTATAATTTTAAATAGTTTATAGACATGTATGTGAGATTTTTAGTAGAGTTAGTTGTATCTACCTCTGTTTTTCTTGGAATCTACACGACGTCTAGCGCTACGGGGGCTTCTTCTCACACGCACTCGATGGCTGAGATGCTGAAGAAGGGGCTCTAAATCTCCAGTTCCCTTTGCTCCAAGGGTTCAAATCGGCAAGGGTCGAAGGAGGGAGATGGGTTTACATGAAGAGGTGAGAAGGTGAGTGTTTGTGGCTATTGGGGGTTCTATATATAGTCCAACCCCTGAATATGGTGCACGCAACCTCTGAAATTGGTGTCGTGTAGCCGCCTTTCTTCTCCAAATCGTACCAACGATTATGAACCAAGTCGCCATTACCATGTTTCTCAAGTCAACCTCATACAATATTTGTGGCTGGCTTCTCCTTTTTACACTTTCCTTAAGCAACAAGGTTAGCTTTAAGCTCTTGTCTCTTCATGCTTTATACCATTTGTTTTATTGTCAACCAAGGGTCTCACGTGGGTGAGTGATGGTAGCTAGGGTGTGTTATTGGGTTGGGATTGTCTATGTTTGACACCTTCTAAATGGTTGGAGATGAAGTTAGAAAATCTAAGGTGCTTGGTTAAAATCTCATCCTTTGTGTAGGATGGTTTAGATTTGGTTAAAGTCTCATCCATTTTAAGAGTTATTAAGAGTTATCATGACCCAACTGGACTGCTGACCCAACTGGACTGTTGACCCAACAGGCCCGATTTGGTTTATATGCGACAAACCCAACCAATATAGTCTTGACTAAACCCACAGGACCCGCTTTATTTCCATTTGAACTGAGTTGGCCTATTACACAGGTCTAGTCCGCCGAATTTAACAAGGAAGGAACTAGGTCTGGATCCATCTTGGACCCATCCTGGCCTAGATCATACTTTTGAGGAAACTCGACCCTCCTGTCTCGATATATTTAATTGAACATATTTTAAGTACTAAAGGATCCTGGGTCGTGAGTCTTGGCCCATCATATAAACTCTGAAAAAAAATTATTTATTATTATTTTTTTATATAGACGACAACACACATATTCGTTCCAATATTTAGACCTTCGAGAATTGTAAATTCGGGACAGGAAAGTATGGGGTGTTACATGTGGGTTGTCATTATCTAGTCACTGTTGTCCAAACCTAATTTATTAGGAGTATTTGAGTTTTAAATAAAACTATAAAATATCTTAATGAGAATTGGATACAAAATTTAAATAGTGTACCTCTATTTGCAACCCAAATTCTTACTTTTCAACTTGAGTTCGCATGTGTGCTGACTGCTTTGAATAAGACAATGGACATTGTTTTTCTTCTCAATCTTTCATAAAATAGATCTATAGATCATGAGCCTACCATAAAATGGTCAGATGTTAATTTCACGGAGCACACATAATAAAATCATGATCACTTTTTTATGTGTGCTACGTGGAATTCTTATTGTCTAATAGTAGGCTCATAATCTCAAGATCTATTGCATGGAAGATTAGGATGGAAAATAACGTTCATTGTATTATTCAAAGCAATCAACATTTTAACACATGTAGACCCGAGTTGAGAAGGAAGAATCTCGGGTTACAGCTTGCAACTAAAGGTGCCCTTTAAAACACGTGTTAATATTTTTACTCTTTTATCTAATATTATATGACTCAATAAGAATGGAATCACCTCCTTTATTTTTTTTTTTTATAATTTCATACGGCATACAACTGCCCAGATGTAGTGCATGTGCAACTTGTTATGGGTCACTCATGCAGCAATGCAACACGTGTGGCACGCGCTAGATCAGCCTGAACCAACTCACAACCAACCAACCGAGGCAACATTGGGTCTTCTGAAGGCAAATGACGGGATTGCAAGCAAGGAATCCAAAGGGGTAGGCCTCCCAATGGGTGTTGACCCGCACCGTGGGGTTGACCGGAACTAACCCAAATAGAATGGTTGTAGGCGCAAGATATGTCCTAGAACGACCAAGCAACGCCACGTATATGCAAGGCCCAGATGCACGTACTCAAGCAGGCAGGTGTTAGGCGTGCATGGAGTTATTTCAGTACACTCAAGCTAGAAATCCATACAATAGTACAACCCATGGTTACTGAGCTACAACCAGTATATATATATATATTTTAAAACCCCTGTCTTACCAAATAATGGGAGGACCTCAAGGTGTTTGGCTTGGCATACTATTGGGTGTCACGCCAAATCTCCTCAATTACTTGTTGCACAATGTCCGACGTTGGCTCCAACCTTGGCCCTCTACCATCCTCAGACAAGCCCATCAACCATGCACACAAAGGCTCTCAACTGTGACCCTGTCACACTATGCATCCTACACGAGATAAGATTCACCTATGGTGAAGCACACTAGGAGGATAGCCTTGGAAAATAAATCTCACACAACAAATCACTCACCTTGATTAATACGAAGGGAGGAAGCAAACGTGGAGTCTAGAACTCATGACCTCATTCCCCACAAAGGAGGGAGCATACCAGCTAAGCTATCACTCAAGCGGTAAGTCACCTATTGAGAAAAGAAGAGACTTATGTTGAAGTTCTCTTAGTTTTTGTTTAAAAAAAAAAAGGTTTCTCTTAGTTTGCATTTGCTTTTCAAATAATTATTTGACAAGTTATATAACTAGAATGAATTGAACCACAAAGGGATCCGATATGCTTAATGTTATTTTATTTTTTAAAGATGTAGGGTTTCTTGGAAACTATTAGGATCTTTCTGCAATCAAAAGTGGAATTAAATAAAACTTTAGCATACCTTACACCGTAGAGTTTTTCACGTTAGGATTTAGCCTTAAGCGATTCGAACAATAATCAGGCAATCGATGATTTGATGGAGAGTTTTCTCTTTCTTTGTACACCATAGAGAAGATAAGTTGCCGTTGAATTTTTCTAATTCAATTGATATGTATATTGTGTACTGAAAGAGAGACTCTTTATCCCTTTAAATAACTTAGCCAATTAGGTTAGAAACTTGCCCATCAAGGATTCTAACGGTTAAGATTACCACACCTATGTTAGGGTAAACTCACAACCCTTTATATAATTAGAAACTTCTAGTTTGACTACAACTAGTGTTCCATCATCTCTCTAAGTTAATAACTTAGACTGTTTGATCTTGACCATGACGTGTGATTTAAGGACCACATAAATCCGTGAAATCCAGCAATCTCCCACTTGGCCGTTATGACCAATTGGTTTTTTTTTTTTAATATTTTGAAAACCAAATCTAAATTGTTCCTTTTAAAAACCTTGACACGGTGCACCGATTTTGAAAATCTTAGAGAGATAACATTTCATCTTCATTTCTAGCACAATTAGTGAGGATCATGAATGCACTAGTGTACTCAATATTGATAATAGGATAGTTCCATGGTCACAAAACCAATACTACTCAAAACTTCAACGTCCTTAAGCTTTAAGTAATTATTTTAAACAATGTGGCATGAGAGATACAGTACTCTTAAAACTTGGTCTTGCACTCATTCTCATGGAGTCCTTCTTCATGCCACTGCATGCCACTCTGATATAACCTTATATCCCGCTTTGTGATAAATCAGTCACCTTTTCATCAGAGTGAAGGCATTACCAATGTGGAGCTAACTCACGTTTAGCCTAAACTCGAGTGTCGAACACTCCAGGCTATTTTGTGACAATCATTATCATACCTTGTGACAACCGCCACCATACCTTATGACAATCGCCACCTTATTATGGGTAATGATCCCATAACCTGTAAATGATAACATGCGAGAATATAATAGTTTGAGCTCAAAATAAATACATATATATATATATATATATATATAAGCAACAAAAAAATCATGATCAATGGCAGAAAATAAACAATGATAACATGTCCAAATAAAAGCAAATCTGGAATTGAATCAACAACTCAACAAGTCTTATCCAAGTCACGTGCTCTTTGAAAACCTTGGGTGGTAAACCCTTGGTAAGGGGATCTACAATCATATGCTCCGTACTAATGTGAGGAATCTCTATAGCACCATCTCAAACGTTCTCATATACAACAAAATATCTGTCATTGAATTGCTTATTCCTCCTGATAACCTTTTTGTGTTTCACGAACTTGGTCACAACCTCATTGTCACAATAGATGATAAGGGGACAATGAATAGAATAAACAATCTTTAGATCTCCGATGAAATTCTTCAACCATAATGTATGGCGAATAGTCTCATAACAACCAATAATCTATGTGTACATAGTCAAATATGTCATTAAAGTCTGTTTGGCGCTTTCTTAGGAAATAACGCCCTCTGTAAGTAGAGACAAATAGTTTGCTATCGATTTGACACTATCCTTATAACTAGCAAAATCAAAATCTGAGTATCTGACAACCTTAAGCTCATCTAACCTACGATAGGTCAACATAAAATCTTTGGTTCCCTGTAAGTAACGAAGTACCTTCTTCATAACTTTCCAATGCGCAAATCCTGGATTAGACTGATATCGGCTAAATAAGGTGACAACGAAATTGATATCGAAACATAGATAAACCATGGCGTACATAAAACTATCCACAACTGAAGCATAGTCCTTTTAATCTACTTGTTGCCTTTCTGTCTCAGTTCTGGGCTCTAGATCCTGGGAAATAACGTCACCCTTCAAAACAGGTGCTTCACTTGGAGCGCATCTATCCATGCCATATCGTTTAAATATTTTCTCTATGTAGGCCTTCTGAGAAAGACCTAAACAGCCGATAGCTCTATCATGATGAATTTTGATGCCAAGCACATACTCACCAATATCTAAATCCTCTTATCAAATGCCTTGGAGAGAAAACTCTTAGTATCGTGGTGATCATTTTAAATTTAAACCTTGCAAGTGCACACATTCGAATATACTAGGGTAAGTATAAGGGTGTCGAATCACGAAGACTTGTCGTTTATCTCAACTTAACCTTTGTTTTATTTTGATATAAACTGTATAAAGTTAAGTTTACAAAGTAAAATAAAAATAAAACCTAAAATACTTTTGAAATAAGAGATGAGAAGGCAATCCAAGATCTCTCTTGGATTTCAGATTCGTAAATAATAAATCCTATTTCTTTTCTATAATGAATTTCAGGAACTCCTACTCGAGGTTACAAACTCTGTCGCATCGTATAAGAATTAGACAAATCTAAACATCAAAGTATCATTGCACTTTACCAACTAAAACTACCTTACAAGGCCTAGTCCGTTAGCGAATATCCTATCTAATCTAACTCAATCCCTACAAGGACACTGGAATTAAACTAATGAGATTTAAACCTTTACAATCGCTTGTTCTTGATGACTCTCGGAACCTCAAACATGCAATCATACCATAAAATAGAATTCGAAATATAAAAAGAAATGGAATACTATTAAATACTCATATGAAAGTTATAAGAGATCCCAGCCTGAAATCTTTTACCCTGGCAACGATCAAAAGACCTTCATCATTGCTGAATCAGTCTTCTCCCGACGATTACAATTAATATCCTTCTATTTCAGAATTGTAACCTAACCTAAACCTACGAATACTCATGCCTGTGCAACCATGGATTTTCATCAAACCCATCGCGACAATGCACTCGTGTGAAAAATATAGAGTTGCCCGGAGCTTTTGGTGTCCCGGGATACCCAAATCAATTTTATAAGCACCGAAGTGCCAAAAATATGACTCTGATTCTAGTTTACACCAAAGGCTCTTAGGTAGGGGCTTCGGTTATCGATCGGGAAAGTGTTAGGCACCCGACCAACCCGCTTGTAAGCGGTCACTACTATGGCTGTTTGGATGTATAATATATATATATATATATATATATATATATATATATATATATATATATATATATATATATAAATGAGTGGCACTTCCCCTTGCTTGAAGCCACACTGATCCTATTGAGCCCTTCACGCTTGCAAAAATTTGGGCAGCGTAACGGCTCAATTCTAGGATAGGGAAAAAGCAAAGAAGGTAGAGGAATAGGGGAGAGAGCCGGAGCTCTTGGGCCCTTGTAGCACAGCTGTGATCCTTCATGCGAGAATGTCACCAATGAGCTTTCGATAGCAAACAGGTTAGGAGAGGGGTTCTAATCTCTATGGCTTGGTAGCTAAGAGGTAGAGGAAGAAAGCTAGGGGTAGTTCTAGCTAAATCTCAAAGGTTGATGGTGGAAAACGAGATTTTTAGGGCAAAACTCAATTATGGAATTTTAAGGGTTTAATGCTAAAAGATGGAATGGGAGCTCACTAAAATTCTTTTCTCTTGGGAAAAATTTTCAAGCTATTTGGAAGGGGGGGTGCCTCTCTATTTATAGAGAAGGAGAGGGTTAGGGGGGTACTTAAAGGCTAATTGGATTAGCAATTAAGTCATCTTAACATCTAAGACTTTTTGGGTTTTTAAGGTTGTGGATATGTGTGAGAATGGGTTCAATTGTAGATGATAGGATGGGGTTTCGAATGACTAGAGGGTTACAAATAGGATAAATGAGGGTGCAACAGTCCTAATGAAACCCACCCTAAATATTGGGATGGTCAACAAGTCAAACCCCCAAAGTAAAATTCGAGCAAAATCCACGATTTACTATAGCTAAGCCTAGCGTGTGTATTATCTACGCCAGGCATATGTATAGTGTCTGGAAAGTCTAAAGCCCGCTTGGGGGGGGGGGCATCTATGCTTGATGTGTAGATTATACACGCCAAGCCATTTCTGGGAAAAAATGGCCTGGAGTGTATATTATATACGTTAGGCAAAATACATGCATTTCTACCCGATTTTCAAATAGCCGTAACTTTTGATATACAACTTCGATTGAGGTGATTCTTAGCTCGTTGGAAATTTGGGGAAGTTTTCTTTCCAATGATATATAACTTAGCTCCAGAAGAGGTCTATGTAAACTTTGAAACTCCTCTTTTCAATCATTTCTCAGGAAGGTTCAGAAACTAGTCCGGGACGGGTTCTAAGGGGTCTGTGAAGGTTGGGGTTGATTCCTAAAGGTTTGGGATGATTCCTAAGGATTTTGGTATGATTCCTAAGGGTTTGGGAGATGCTATCGGAAGCTCAGGCGGGGGGGGGGGCGCCTTTTTCGAAGTATGATTCGATCGGACCTTGGGTCAAATTTGGGTGTCTATAGATGTCCCACTTTGGTATTCGATTAGTAACGATCGTATATCAAAGAAAGAGACATCCGAAGAGGCCCAAGGTATGCTAATGGGTCCATTATATTCAAATATAACTTCAAACATCAAAAGTAAAAGATAAAAATAACTAAATAGAGAGTGACGTAAGCCCAATATTAGGGAAAACGTGCGTCACTCAAGAGTAGCAGAAGCCCAACATTTGGGAAAACATTCGTTTCTCAAGGCTACCGGTCCCGATGCACTTAGCGACATTATTGGAAAAAATCATGATGGTGTAATTGAAGATGTACGATGTTTGAGATTAACTTTGAACAAGACTACCCCGCAAGCAGGACGGTGATCGACCTATACTTAAAGATTAGCGCGAAGCAATGATGCGAAGATCCACAGTTTGTGTTCAATTCCACGAGGCATTGATTGCCCCATTTGATCGGCCACAGGTGCCCCTACACAAGATAGGATTCGAGATCTTGGGCGAACTCATCAATCTCGAAGTTAATTTAGCATAACTACCGGAGTGGAGCGAATATTGATGTCGCAATATTTTTTGGGAGTGTGTGTCATTTTTGATAGTGTGTCCTGAAGTAACATGACCTAGAGTATCCAACTTCAAATAATACTGGATAGATCCGGCCAAAATTAGGTGCCTACTGAAGGAGGCACTCAATCTTGGTTTCTGTCGACGATAATCTTATTATCGAATAATTATGCAAAAATATGCACTCATCAGGGATAGATAAAAATAAAGGGGAATGGAAGTTCTGACCCAGAACCTGTTCAAGTACAATTTATGAGAATAAATGATCATCCAACGGATACCCAGACGCAAGGCATACACTTTACAGGGATACCATACAAATGCAGGTTTTAAGCCTCCACCCTAGAATGAGCCCTTTAGAATGAATATTTGAACATAGTCGTTCGATAAATAATTTCTTTTTTGACAAGTTGGTTTTAACTAATAATTAACCTTTTTCTGGGAAATCTGAAGTTTAAGATACTTAAGTTCACGTGAATCCAAAAACGGAGCGCTTGGTGCAAGGATTTAGCAGTGAAATCAACCTGATCGAAACATTGACCATTTGATCGGGATTGACACCATTGCTCCTACTTTAAAGTAGGATCCAAGGCAAACATTAGAGTTAGGATGTTAATGTAGCACAGCTGCGTTGCCGATAAAATATTGACATTTTATCGCATTGGAGCACGCATGTGCGTAGTAAAAAGTATCACGAAATCACAGATTTCTTCTCTCTTTTTTTCAAATGATTCCTTTTTTCATTTTTTTTCTTAAATAGACTGATGTCTGTGGAGAGATGCTTCATTTGATCTTGCCGGCTTTGAGGCTTTGAACCATTTTGATGTTCCTGCACATTTCTCAAGAAAATGTCAGTCCCTTTTATATAGGTAACAATATGCATCCCAATTAACAGAAGGAGTAGCAAACCATTACCTACACATTTTTAATTTTCAAGATTTATATATTTTTTTGGATTTTTTTTTTTAGCCTTTTTGTTCTTTTTCTTCATTTTGAGATGGAAGTATGATGCTACACATATGTACATGGATATAAAAAGAGGAGGCATGTATGCATATATTTTTTGTATTTTTTGTATTTTTGATTGATTGATTTTTTTTCTTTTGTTCTTTTTTTTTTTTTTTTTTTGATGCCTTAACAGTGAGACAAAGTAATGGGTCCCATTTTGAGCATAGTCGAGCCCCTTTATGTGGTCAGATCCGAGTGAGGTTTAGCATTTTTTACCGAGGTCGGAATGTCCATCCCTTTGGGTCGAATCAACCTTTTATCCTTACCTCGGGTCATGCCTCTGACGGTGCAGTCTGAAGGATCTGCCTGATCAAAATACCGATTTGAGCGGACATGAGCAGCCTAGTTGAAGACAAGATTGCTTGCGATTGTAACCAAGGGAGTAACTGAATGACTTTCTTCTTTTCTTCTCTTTTACAACATTTGTACTCACAGTGCCCAAGATGGGTTTTCATCGTGCCCGTTGTTGCCCTCATTTTATACCCATATCGCCCTTTCAGATTTTTACTACGTCCATGGGTATGTATTTTTCCCTCAGACGCCTTTTTAGGTTTTCACCTAGTCCACACAAGCTTGCTGTTTTTACCCGTGGTGCCCTTTTCATCATGTCCATTTTTCTTTGAGCTTTTTCTTTTCTTTTTTTCTTTCAAAGGCCACAACATGGACGTCAACTCTGTCATAGCCAGCTGGATAGAATTCTTTTGTCGTCTCTTAGCTTGGCTTATGCCAACTCAACGGATACTGTGACTACTCGTAGACCTTAAAGAGGACTTTCCTCGGGAATGTATCTTGGCCATGGGTTTGAAAGGGATAGGTTAGGAATTTTAAAGGTATTCTCAAGTTAAAAGGTTTCCTTGATTAGGTTCTAGTTGCCATAATATACTTCTTCCTTAGGGGATTTCTACTGTACATGCCCCATGATCTTTTTTCTTTTCTATATATATTTTTTTCTTTAAGATATTCTCTTTTTGAGATTTTGCTTTTCTGATATTTTTGGATTTTGATGATAACTCTTTTTCTCTTTTTTTTTGTTAGTATATACACTCTTTGTCCCATCTCATCAAGGGTTACTTGGATGGACACATGTGCATCGTTTATTGCTCCCATCAGAGCCTGGAAATGAACCGGAGATGTCATTAGCAGGTCCCAGACTGTGATATGGGTTGGCATTCTCTTTAGCTGAGTTTCTAGTATGTGCTCTTTGCGCATTTTTTCGAAGGGGTTCACCGCAGCTGGTTCCTTCTTCTCCTCTGGCTGGGCTGATATCGATACTTCGGGGTTTTTAGATCTAAACTATAAACAAAAGTAAAATGGTGATGGGTTGGTAAAATAAAATGTAAAATGGGGAGAAGTAGGTAGTTGTGGGTTATTTTCACTGTAAATCAGATTTAGAACTATGGATCTGCAGTTAGCCTCACTTGGCTACAAGCACAGGTGCAAGGGAGAAAAATTCAATTCTAAACCAGAGACTTGAATTGTTCTTAGGGGTATAATCTATCCACTTGAATGGTCACAGATTATCCCAGGGATCTCATCTAATCACAGGCCTAGAGATAAAATAAGAAAACTATTGCAGGCACTATATGATGCCAGGCTACATGCACAAGTATCCATAGGAGCAGTAGATCTGTAAAATTCTAGTTAAAATCACAAGAAAATCATAGCTCAACTGAGGCATTAAAGTCAGCTGGTCATTGCTTCAAACGGTTGCAATGGCCTAGCTCTCAAGTCTACAATCTCTGCTAGACTCCATATCAAAATGTCGAAAGAGGGCTGTAAAACAAAGCATGAACTAGATATGCAGAAATCTATCACTTAGCTACAAGCACAAGTGCCTGGAGAAAGAATCTAACCTAACCTTCAAATCTGAACCTGTGACAGCCCGGATTTCGGCACCCCGAAACCCGTGCCATCAGCACGATCATCTTGACCGTGCCCCTTAACTATGCACGGAACACTGGTATATCAAGCATAAAAAGAAGTAAGAACAACTCGCGGAATTTAAATCTAATTAGAAATACTTTTCAAAAGACAGTTCTACCCTCATGCCCCTACATGAAGGGAGAACCGATCCGAACCATCGATGATATAAATCATCACAGATGGTTCGCCCCAAAGGAATAATCCAAACTCTATACATATACATGTTTTCACAAAATAAAGGCTTGACATACCAAGCCGTACAATCTCTACTCAAAACTCCTCAAAGTAGCACAACGGAGTCCTCTAGAAGAAGTCCTCTGGAGGTGGCTCCAACTCCTCGCCGGCAGCAAAGTCCGACTCGCCGGGATCAGCGTCCCCTGAAACCTCGGCAGCTGCTACTAATGGACCTGCGACGTATAGTCTATAGGGTGAGCTACATCCTAGCCCAATAGGGAACAAACACTGCTGGACATATAAGTTATAACTCACATATATTCTATGATATACCATGCATGATGTAACTATGCTGTTGATAAGATTTAAAAAGCATTCGTTCTTGTTGATTTCTTATGTTTTCATTTACTCATGAAAAATGCTGAAAAGGCCTAAAGCAAAACTTAAACTTTCAACTTAAGTAATCCCCGAGCAATATAGCATCGAGCCCCGATGAGCTACCCTTCATCGTCATCTATATAGACAGTTTTAATGTATTCCCTGGGAATACCATATAGTACCCAAGCCCCTTTCCCCTGGGGATTGGTGGCGGGGTTTCACTTATCTCAATCAACACCCCTGGGGTGTGCTTACTATGTACGGATAAGCCTCCGCACTGGCCTACGGTTTCGCCGCCGTATCGGTCACGGATATCCTGCCGTGTCAGTCGTGGATATCCCGCCACGTCGGTGGGGTAACCTAAGGAACCTCAAATAACAAAAATATCGGTGCCTTACATATAGTTATTCACCGTGTAAGTGTGCTATCTTATATCAGTTAGGCCCTATCAAACATGATTCAATGTGGATACATCCACAGGATGTATCCATTAACTTGCATCACACCTGATGCTCTTATCTCTTTACTTCTTCATCCCCTGGGGATGGCTCATTCGTTTACTCTTATGAATGTCACACACACACACTTTTCACAATTCTTTGAGCAGTAAAAATAATTGAATTGAAATTTATATCACTACATACATGCTCTTGTAAAATAAAGTACATGTTCAAGGTGTTCCCTACCTCAAGTCTTTACTTGTTCAATGCATCAAGGTCCCACGTGGCTCCTTGTGCACTAGCTCACACGTACCACCTATGGTACCACATAACAGGTAAAACACATCACAAGGGATGCAATAAAGAAGGTATAAGATCCTCCAAGAATCTTGAAGTCAAACCTAAAAGTCAACAAAATTTACCCCAGTCGATTAATCGAAATCCAGAATCGATTAATCGAACTTGGTTCGATTAATCGATTTCCAAAATCGATTAATCGAAGGTCAATATCGATTAATCGAAGTAATTTCGATTAATCGAAATTCTCCTTTTCGCAAAGTAAACTCACTGTTCGAACAGTCGAGCTTCCGTTCGATTAATCGAATCTAGTCTCGATTAATCGAAATCTTCTTTCGCAAGAAGAACACTTACTATTGAGCGATTCGAGTTTCCATTCGATTAATCGAATTACATTCGATTAATCAATTCTTCGCTCGAAGTTCTCTTACAACTCGAGCGATTCGAGTTTCTATTCGATTAATCAATTGATTTCGATTAATCGAATCTCCTTTTCGCAAAGTACACTTCTTTATTGGTCAGATTGTCTTTCACAAGTCGATTAATCGATCCCAATTCGATTAATCGAAAACTAAATCGATTAATCGAAATCCCATTTCGATTAGTCGATTTTTCCTTAAATCATTTCCTCCAACCCTTGGGGTCCACTGGAGGTTCCCAGTCGATTAATCGATTTTCAAATCGATTAATCGAAATCCAAATTCGATTAGTCGAAATCCAACTCGATTAATCGAAATCGTGTCTTCTGACCTTTCAACTTCCTGGCCAATTTCGATTAATCGAAACCCAATTTCGATTAATCGAAATTGTCAGATTCAGCCCCTTTTCGAGCTGTTCTTCCCAATCTTTTCCCATACTTTTTCCTTTATTTTTCTAAACCATTATCCTATGATTTAACCCACATTTAACCACAACTTAACCCCTATGATCTATGCATCTTATTTACAAGAATTTACCTTGGATAGATCTCAAGTTGATTTCTATCGCTAGTTGGAAGGCTAGGGTTTCTAGCTTTGGCTCTAACGGATCCCTTGCGTCGAATCCGGCCTTCTTAATGCTTGACTCCTTCTTCCAAACAGTTGCAATAACTCTTCTCTCACTACTCTCTCTTTCTCTCTCTTCTTTACTTCTCTCAAACACATAAACATGAAAGTTAGGGTTTTCACCCTTTTTATTTTATTTCTTTTCTCGGTGTGGAACACATACACACCCCTCGGTGTATGTTACTCTACACACCCTCTATCTCTCCACTCTTCTACACTGGTTCACACATCACATCCGCTCATCTCACTTTAATTTCATCTTTGAACTATCTTATGGTCAAACCTAAGACCAATCGGGCACGGATCCCGAGGTCATAGTTTAACGTGATTTTTAGGGCTATTACATCCTCCCCACCTTGGGAATTTTCGTCCTCGAAAATAACCCAAGGTTTATCTCGCTCTAGGTCTCTCTCTCTCCCCACACGCCGTGAGGTAGTCCAATTTAGTCAGACGCACTCAAGTAGTCACACATTCACACTTATAAACATGGAAGTAAAGTTGTAACAACAAAAAGAGAAACAATTACACAAAAAGTTGAATTTCTATTAATATAGTAAAATTTTACAAGGCGCCATATGAGTTGGGCGACAAGATATACGCCTATACAAAACATGACCGATAAAAAAAATATATAAATAAAACTCATGTGCCCCTCGCTAGGCTGGTCCTGCAGAGCCGGGCTCGGCTCATGGTGGAAGGGTCTCTGTCGGCGGAGTAGATGTGGATGTGGAGGAACTGCGTCTCTGGTGGGATGGAAGATCGGTCCTCTATGGAAGGCGGTGCCCCGGCCGTCACTCTTCTTCAGGGCCAACATATGCATGTAGGTGTGGGTGTAGATGAACTGGAGGGTGTGAAACATGAGGAAATCAATCCTCCTGCATCCTCTCATTATTCGTCCCATTCGCCAGCAAGACGTCCTCTATGGTAGGATGGATGGGCGGCGGTAGGATGAGGTGGGAGTCGCGGGCGCGGAGTGTGCAGGTGGTGTCGGCGTGGCTGTGGTGTGGGAGGGAACCCTCTCCATGGATGGCTCGGCTGCGGCAGGGTGTGCCCCACCCTCAAGTGGGTCCTGCTGAGGTGGTGGGGGTGGTGGCGGTGCTACCGCTGCTGCTGCTGCTGCTGCTGGGGCTGCTGGGGCGGGAGCGGGACCCGGAGCTGGTAGGGTCCGCTTCAACAGGTTGTAGCTACGGGTCCATGAAGACTTTGTGAATGTCTTCACGCGATCCGTAGCCCTCACCTCGTGAGGTGAGATAGTGTAGGAGGGATCGTTGGAGTAGCACTCCAACATGCTTGAGATGAGCCGAGCATACGGCATCTTCTCCTTGGGCCGCATGTTGCCCTTCATCAGTTTAGTCTTGATGTACCGCATCCCCTCAAGGATGACCTTGGTAGCATCAAACCACCGCCTGAAGGTCACAGAAAGTGCATGTTGCACTTTGTCGACACGCTTCGATGTCGTGGCGCATCGGGGTAAAGGTTGCATTTGATTATGGAGTCGAGCATCCACATGTAGGTGGAAGATCAACCCTCTTGATGGAAATGCCCTTCTTGCCATTTGTCATGAGGGTCATGACTTCCTCAAATCGGGGGTCTTCCACAAAGGGTGGAAATAGGGTAGTCTCGGGGGTGAACTCGAGGTAGCACTCGAGCACCTCGTGAATGTGACGCCGAGTGATCGTGTAGAGACGACCCTCGATCTTGGTGATGATGCAGTCGTCGGTAGGGCCATTGATTAGCCCTTGGTAGAATAATCTCACCAATCTAGGGTAGTAGGAACCCGGATTGGTTTGAGAAGATTGCCGAGACCGGCATTGTTTATGTAGTTTTGAGCCCATTGGGTCTCGCCGTACATCGGGATCGGTGAAAAGGGTAGGGTCGATGGTATATTGACCTCAAAGGTCTTGGCTGCCCACCACTGCTTGGTTGCTCCACGTTGGTGGGTGGTGGTGGCATGGGGTGGATTGCGGGAAGACTCACAGGAGAATGCGCTCAACCGGAGGTGGTCTCCGATTCGACGGTGTGAGTCCTCACCGGCGATGGGGTAGGTGGTGGTGGTGCGGCGTTCTTACGCCTAACCGGCAACTTGGAGGTTGCCTTCTTCGAAGATAAACGGGTTTTGGGCGGCATGTTCACTAAACTAGGGTTTATCTAGCTTGAATTGAAGAAAAAACGGAAATCTAGGGTTTACCTTAGGTTTCGGAGGCGAATGCGGCGATTTCGGACGCGAATCGGCGGAAAACCCAAACCCTAGAGCACTCGGTTGGTTGGAGAAGAAGGAGAAGATGAAACGCCCAAAAATCCCAAGCCAAATGATTTCGAATGGGAAATGAAATCCCCAAATTTATTTATATAGCCCGCGGCTCGATTAATCGAAATTCCATTTCGATTAATCGAAATTCAAAACTAGGTTAAGCCGCGTAAAATCGATTAATCGATTTCTCAAATCGATTAATCGAAAATAAAATTCGATTAATCGAAAATATTTCGATTAATCGAAATCGTGTTTGTTTAAAAATTTAAAATTTTGAGCTCACTGGCGCGTGCCAGTCGATTAATCGAAATTCATTTCGATTAATCGAAATCTCAAAATCGATTAATCGAACTTAGTTTCGATTAATCGAAATCGTGCAAAAACTTCAAAAATTTTCCAAAATTTCCTTAAGTATTCGATTAATCGAAATCCCATTTCGATTAATCGAAATTTCTTTCTATGCATTTTCTAACTCAACTTTTCATTTCAACGGCGCACATGCCAAATCGACTACTCGAACAAGATCGACATCGAATTCCAAATCGATTAATCGATTTGAAATTCGATTAATCGATTTTGCCAGTTTCTCTGTAATTTAAATCTCTTTGTTTCTTTTCTTATTTTGACAATTCATGATGATTGGATTAAAATTTCCATTGAATTACAAGTATAGTGGAGATTTCACAACACGCTTTGTGGTTTACATTGCACTTTCACCGTTGGAAACAAGGGTATTGTTCTTTTACATCGGCCTCTCGCCCCAAGTAGCCTCTTCTTTAGGATAATTGTTCCATCGAACAAGCACTAAGGGAATTACTTTAGTCGCGATGCTTGCTCTTTTCGATCCAAGATCTCCACTTGGTTCCTCTATCATGCTCATGTCCTCACACATCTCTATAGGTTGCTTCCTAACACATGAGACGGATCATTCACGTACTTTACGAGCATCGATATGTGGAAGACATTATGTACTCGATCGAATAGCGGTGGTAAACTAATGCGATATGCAACTTCACCTATTCGTCCCAAAATTTCAAATGGTCCAACATAACGTGGACTTAACTTCCCCCTCTTGCCAAATCGCATTACACCTTTCATAGGTGACACCTTCACAAACACATGCTCGCCCACTTTGTAGTCAACACTAGTCCGCTTCACATCGGCGTAACTTTTCTGTCTACTCTGTGCTGTCTTCAACCTTTCTCTGATAATTCGGACGACGGTAGCATTATCTTCAAGTAGCTTTGGTCCTAATACAAATTTCTCACCTGTTTCTTCCCAATTGAGGGGTGACTTGCATCGTCGTCCATATAGAGCTTCATATGGTGCCATGCCAATGCTCGTTTGAAAACTGTTATTATACGCGAACTCGAGCATCGGTAGATACTCATCCCAGTATCCTTGCATATCAAGCATGCACGCTCTGAGCATGTCTTCTATCACTTGGTTCACTCGCTCTGTCTGTCCATCAGTTTGAGGATGGAAAGCTGAACTAAAGTCTAGTCGCGTTCCCATTCCTTCTTGAAATTTCTTCCAAAACTTGGACGTATACAGTGGATCACGATCTGAAACTATGCTGCTTGGAATACCATGTAATCTTACAATCTCTTTCATATATAGGTCTGCCAATCTTCCTGCCGTATACGTAGTATTGTATGGCAAAAAGTGCGCTGATTTGGTCAATCGGTCTACGACGACCCAAATAGCATTATGTCTCTTGGCAGTACGAGGTAATCCAACAATGAAATCCATTGAGATCGATTCCCACTTCCATTCTGGTATTGGTAAAGGTTGCAATAGTCCCGCAGGATGTCTATGATCAACCTTCACTTGTTGACAAGTCAAACATCGTGACACATACTCGGCCACGTCTTGTTTGATCCTTCCACCGAATTCTTTCAAATCTTGGTACATTTTGGTGCTACCAGGTGGATAGCATAATTTGACTTATGAGCCACATCCAGAATCGTTCGCCTTAGATCGACATTGTCCGGAATGCATAGACGGCCTTTAAACAATAACGAACCGTCTTCTTTTACTGAGAAGTCCGAACTGATGCCTTCACTCACGTCTTGACGAATCTTTGTTAATGCTGGATCTTTCATCTGTAGCTCGTGGATATGTTCAAATATCACTGGCTTTACTGAGATGTTAGCCAAAAAGGATCCAGTGTCCTTTGACTCAATGTTCGCATCATAGCATGCCAGTCTTCCAATAGTTTCCATCTGCATACCCAAAATCAATGAAGCTAATCGAAATAACCTTTTCGACTCAATGCATCGGCTACTACATTCGCCTTGCCAGGATGGTATTGTATAGAGCAATCGTAGTCCTTGAGGAATTCCATCCATCTGCGCTGTCTCATATTGAGCTCCTTCTGTGTGAACAGATATCGGAGGCTCTTATGATCGGTGAAAATTTCAAAAGTCTCACCATACAAGTAATGTCTCCAAATCTTTAGCGCAAAAATGACTGCTGCCAGTTCCAAGTCATGAGTCGGGTAATTTTTCTCGTGTTCTTTCAGCTGTCTTGATCCGTAAGCTATCACCTTCTTGTGTTGGTTGAGCACACAACCAAGGCCATTGTATGACGCTTGTCATCAGACATCGCATATCCTCCATCGCTCAAGGAATTGCCAACATCTTTGGAGCCGAAGTGAGTCTCGATTTGAGTTCTTGAAAACTCTTCTCGCATGCCTCACTCCACTCAAACCTTGAATCTTTTCGTGTCAGCTTTGTGAGAGGTCCCGATATCTTTGAAAACCCCTCAACGAAACGTCGATAATAGCCTGCTAAGCCCAGAAAACTTCGGACATCGGTCACTGTCTTTGGTTGTTCCCAATTAACTACTGCTTCTATCTTTGCTGGATCTACCGTGACACCATGCTTTGAGACGACATGTCCCAAAAAGCTAACTTCTTCCAACCAAAATTCACACTTACTGAGTTTGGCGTACAATTGGTGTTCACGTAGCGTCTGTAGAGAAATCCTCAAATGTTCTTCGTGTTCCGTCTTGGATTTGGAGTATATCAGTATATCATCAACAAATACTACAACGCAGGAGTCCAAGTGTGGTTTAAACACTCGGTTCATCAGATCCATAAACGACGCTGGAGCATTCGTTAACCCAAACGGCATCACAAGGAATTCATAGTGTCCATACCGTGTCCGGAAAGCTGTCTTCTGAATGTCCTCAGCTTTGACTCGCAACTGATGATACCCCGATCTCAGGTCTATCTTGGAAAAATACTTTGCACCTTGCAGTTGGTCGAATAGATCGTCAATTCTAGGCAAAGGGTATCGGTTCTTCACGGTGAGTTTGTTCAATTGTCGATAGTCAATGCATAGCCTCATTGACCCATCTTTCTTCTTGACAAACAAGACCGGTGCTCCCCATGGAGATACACTTGGTCTAACAAACCCCTTGTCCATCAGCTCTTGTAGTTGTTCCTTCAACTCCTTTAACGAGCCATTCTATAAGGTGCTTTGAAATAGGCTCCGTTCACTCGGTGTTAAGTCAATGGCTAATTCTACCTCTCTTACAGGAGGTAATCCAGGCAATTCTTCTGGAAACACGTCAGCGAAGTCTCGCACAACTGCTATCTCAAAAATGACGTTCTTTTCTTCCTTGTCCTCCTTTAAGAACGCTAAGTATCCACTGCAACCCTTTCTGATCATCTTTTCGGCCCATCACGAGATCAAGGCACGATGACGACCTCACCCTTGAAACCGAAATGATCTTCTTGTGTTGGGTCTGAAAATAACTACCTTGTTCTTGCAATCGACGGTTGCACAATGTTGCGCCAACCAGTCCATGCCAAGGATCACATCAAACCCTTGCATGTCTAGCAGTATCAACTTTGCTTCTAGTTCATGCACTTCCAAGTCTTGAACTGCTACGATGATGGATTTGCAAGCTAACTCCGTGTCTACTAACTCTCCAGTCGGAATAGACACAGATAGGACGAAATCCAACGTCTCTGGAACGATCTTGATCTTCTTAGCAACACGTGAGTGATTTAATGAGTGGGTAGACCCGGGGTCTATCAACACTCGAGCGTCATGTCTAAATACACTTCCCCTTTCATACATAGTTAAAGTACCTATAATATATATACACATACATACAGAAATTTACACATCAAAATGCACTCTCAGTTTATATTAAAAGAACCTACACTATTCCTAATGCATGCACCTTTTTCCATCTAAAATTCTTTATGAAACGGAATTTTTCTTTAATAAAATAAAATTTCTCACCTTGGATGACGTCGTGCACATTCCCTGCTTCCTGAGCAGTGACTGCATAGGCTCTCCCCCTAACAATCGGCTTCCTTGCTTGAATGGGTCGTGGTGCTGTAACTGAAGCCGTCTTGCCCTTGTCTGTCTCGGGGCAATCCTTGATCATGTGGCCCACCTTGCCACATCGGAAACAACCTCTAGTTCCGATTCTGCAGTCTATAGTCCTATGCGGCTTGCCACATCTGGCACACGTCTCTCGAGGTGCGGAAGATACGGTACGAGAACCCTGTGTGATAGTGGCACCAGTAGACATGGCAGGGCTCTCATAGCGAATAGGTCTCCCCGACGCAAGTAATGGAAACCTCTGTTGGTGTTGTTGTTGCTGTTGTTGCGCCGGTCTTCCGAAACCCCCTTGGAACTGTGGTCTCTGATTCTGGCCCATGAACCTCGGCTTTTTGTTCACCGGTTCATAGTTCCCCATCCTTCCGTGGTCAAGTCCTCTCTGTTGCTCTCTCTGTCTATATCTGTTCGTGTTCTCCTCTTCTACAACCAATGCTTTGCTCATGACCTCTTCATAGGTCCTCAGTTGAAATGGAGCTACGCCTCCCCTAACCTCAGGCTTCAAACCTTGCTGAAACCTCTTGGACTTCATCACTTGAGCGGCGTGTCCGAACAAACGGCAAGTCGTAGAAACTCTACCCCGTATTCTCTCACGGTCATTCTCCCTTGTACTAACTGCAAAAATTGTATCTCTAATTGGTTCCTCACCACTTCCGGGAAATATTGTTTGTTGAACTCCTCAACAAATTCCTCCCAAGTCCAAGGCAACTCTGGGGTCTCCTGAGCCCGAGTCCTTATCACGGACTTCCACCAAGGCCCAGCCTCCCCATCCAACATGTAAGCTGCCCATCTTACACTCTCGTCTTCCGTGCAAGTTAGCACGCTAAAGACTTTCTCCATCTCCATCAGCCAATTCTCAGCGGCCATTGTGTCTCGGCCCGAAAATGAAGGAGGTCTCATCCTTCTAAACTCAGAAAGATGAGGGCACAGCAACGCAGTCCCACAGTGGTGTAGGTGGTCGCCGTTCTCTTGACGATGAGCCGCAAAGGATGCCGCTTGTTGTGCCATGGCATTGCCATAGTCTCCATAGTGTGCATCATCCTTGTCGCTCCTCTATCTTCTTGCCTTTCTCTCAATCTTTCTTGCTCTCTTAGATCTTGATCCTGGTGATCTCGATCCTCTTCCTCATGATGTCTGCTACTACTGCCCCCTGGGGCCTCGTTACCTCCTAAAGGCACTCTGTTGGTAGGAGAGATGTAACCATCTCCACTACGTAAACTCCTTTGATGGCCTCCCCTTGGTCGGCCTCTCCCTCTAGTTGACATTGCGGCTGCATTTGAAACTAAGGTTTCGTTAGCAGAAGCCCCTATGATCTGACGAAAGAACCCTTGTCAGAATTGCTAAAAGAAAATAGCTCGATTAATTGTGATGCCCGGATTTGGCATCAAAACCCGTGCCATCAAGACGATCATCTTGACCGTGCCTTAACTATGCAATTTTAACACCGGTATATCAAGCATAAAAGAAGTAAGAACAACTCATGAATTTAAATCTAATTAGAAATACTTTTCAAAAGATGCTTCTACCTCATGCCCCTACATGAAGGAGAACCGATCCAACCATCGATGATATAAATCATCATGATGGTTCGCCAAAGGAATAATCCAAACTCTATACATATACATGTTTTCACAAAATAAAGGCTTGACATACCAAGCCGCATAATCTCTACTCAAAACTCCTCAAAGTAGCACAACGGAGTCCTCTAGAAGAAGTCCTCCGAGGTGGCTCCAACTCCTCGCCGTGACAAAGAAGTCCGACTTCATGGGATCGGCGTCCCTGAAACCTCGGCAGCTGCTACTAATGGGCCTGCGACGTATAGTCTATAGGGTGGGCTACAACCTAGCCCAATAGGGAAACAACACAGCTGAACATTTAAGTTATAACTCACATATATTCTATGATATACCATGCATGATGTAACTATGCGTTGTTGATAAGATGCTTAAAAGCATTCGTTTCATCGTTGATTTCTTATGTTTTCATTTACTCATGAAAATCTTTGAAAAGGCCTAAAGCAAAACTTAAACTTTCAACTTAAGTAATCCCCGAGCAATATAGCATCGAGCCCCGATGAGCTACCCTTCATCGTCATCTATATAGAGCTTTTTAATGTATTCACAGGAATACCATATAGTACCCAAGCCCCTTTCACAGGGATTGGTGGCGGGTTTCACTTATCTCAATCAACACCTGGGTGTGCTTACTATGTCTGGATAAGCCTCAGACCGCCTACTGCGCCACGCCGTATCGGTCACGGATATCCTGCCGTGTCAGTCGTGGGTATCCCGCCACGTCGGTGGGGTAACCTAAGGAACCTCAAATAACAAAAATATCGGTGCCTTACATATAGTTATTCACCGTGTAAGTGTGCTATCTTATATCAGTTAGGCCCTATCAAACATGATTCAATCTGTGGATACATCCCTGGGATGTATCCATTAACTTGCATCACACCTGATGCTCTTATCTCTTTACTTCTTCATCCCCTGGGGATGGCTCATTCGTTTACTCTTATGAATGTCACACACACACACTTTTCACAATTCTTTGAGCAGTAAAAATAATTGAATTGAAATTTATATCACTACATACATGCTCTTGTAAAATAAAGTACATGTTCAAGGTGTTCCCTACCTCAAGTCTTTACTTGTTCAATGCATCAAGGTCCCACGTGGCTCCTTGTGCACTAGCTCACACGTACCACCTATGGTACCACATAACAGGTAAAACACATCACAAGGGATGCAATAAAGAAGGTATAAGATCCTCCAAGAATCTTGAAGTCAAACCTAAAAGTCAACAAAATTTACCCCAGTCGATTAATCGAAATCGTAATCGATTAATCGAACTTGGTTCGATTAATCGATTTCAAAATCGATTAATCAAGGTCAATATCGACAATCAAGTAATTTCGATTAATCGAACGATTGAGCTTCCGTTCGATTAATCGAATCCAGTCTCGATTAATCGAAATCTTCTTTTCGCAAAGAACACTTACTATTCGAACAGTTCGAGTTTCCATTCGATTAATCGAATTCTGTTTCGATTAATCGAATTCTTCTGTTCGCAAAGTTCTCTTACAACTCGAACAGTTCGAGTTTCTATTCGATTAATCGAATTCAGTTTCGATTAATCGAATCTCTCCTTTTCGCAAAGTACACTTACTGTTGAGCGATTGACTTTCACAAGTCGATTAATCGATCCCAATTGATTAATCGAAAACTAAATCGATTAATCGAAATCCCATTTCGATTAGTCGATTTTCAAATCATTTCCTCCAACCCTTGGGGTCCTGAGGTTCCTTCGATTAATCGATTTTCAAATCGATTAATCGAAATCCAAATTCGATTAGTCGAAATCCAACTCGATTAATCGAAATCGTGTCTTCTGACCTTTCAACTTCCTGGCCAATTTCGATTAATCGAAACCCAATTTCGATTAATCGAAATTGTCAGATTCAAATCTCTTATGTTCTTCCCAATCTTTTCCCATACTTTTTCCTTTATTTTCTAAACCATTATCCTATGATTTAACCCACATTTAACCACAACTTAACCCCTATGATCTATGCATCTTATTTACAAGAATTTACCTTGGATAGATCTCAAGTTGATTTCTATCGCTAGTTGGAAGGCTAGGGTTTCTAGCTTTGGCTCTAACGGATCCCTTGCGTCGAATCCGGCCTTCTTAATGCTTGACTCCTTCTTCCAAACAGTTGCAATAACTCTTCTCTCACTCCTCTCTCTTTCTCTCTCTTCTTTACTTCTCTCAACCACAAAAACATGAAAGTTAGGGTTTTCACCCTTTTTATTTTATTTCTTTTCTCGGTGTGGAACACATACACACCCCTCGGTGTATGTTACTCTACACACCCTCTATCTCTCCACTCTTCTACACTGGTTCACACATCACATCCGCTCATCTCACTTTAAGTTCATCTTTGAACTATCTTATGGTCAAACCTAAGACCAATCGGGCACGGATCCCGAGGTCATAGTTTAACGTGATTTTTAGGGCTATTACAGAACCAGTCCTAGGGTTATATGTTGTCCACTCAAATGGTCACAACATATCTCATAGATGTGTGCCAGGCAAAAGGTTAAAATAAGAATAAGAACATTACTGCTGCCAATATGGATGCAAAGCTACAAGCATAGGCATCCATAGGTGCATCAGATCTATAAACATCTAAAACATTTGAACATAAAATTTACAGATCTAACTAAACATTCACAATAGCTTCTCATTGAATTAACAAAACTTACAATGATTTCCCTCGAGGCAGCAGTCTCTAAATTTCTGAACTCCTCACAATGTAATTACAACACACATTTACAAATTAAAATAATCTCAGCTGCTACCAAGAACTAATCCAACAAGCTGGATTAGGGAGAGAAAAGAGGAGGAAAAAGAGGGAAAAGAAAACCTAAAACTAAACCTAATTTGAGCTAAGGGAGGCTGAGAATTTCCTAGCTTCCTTGCTAAAGAATTACAGCCAAAAGGCTACTATTTATAGCTTTGCATTGATCCATGTGCCTTGTGTTTTAGCCAATCAGAGAGGAGAAATTATTTCAGTTTATTCTAATCCATGTGATTAGTATTCTGGCCAATCAGAGAAGAGAGAAATCCTTTCAGTTTAGCTGAAGTAGTTTTATTATAGCCAAGGGAATGTTCCCATTCAGTTATAGAACAGTTTGCACATGGACTGCTATCCCATGTGTTTTGGAGTTCTCAAAAATGCCCCTACTGACCACTGATAATTGCTAAAAAATAGTTAAAACCCGAGCCTCGCGAAGTTTGAAGGAGTTCGAGAGATTGGTGGCTAAAGAGTGATCCATTCGAGAGGTTTATTAAACTGATGAAGTAACTCGACAGGTTGCTGAAGCATTTTTTACACAATTCGACAGGTTGGATTCTAGTGGTCGACAGGTTCAAGCTTCCAAAGAACAGCTCGATAGGTTCAGCTCCTATTCAACAATCCATTCAATAGGTTTATATACTATTCGACAGGTTGGTGCTTTAAGTGCAACACTACTCGAACAATTTCTTGAGATGGGCTTTAGAATGTATTGCACCACTCGATAGGTTAGTGTGCACCATTCGATAGGTTGCTGAAGTGGAGAGGTACTGCTCGACAGGTACTCTGTTGAGCTTCAGCACTGCTCGCTAGGCTCACATGAAGGCTCGCGAGGCTCTCACTAGGATGTTGCTTGCACAACTGCTCTGATCTGAAGTACGCAAGGACCGCGCGAGTTCTTCATATGTTGTAAGATCTGAACCTCGCGACAGCTGCACAAGGTACTTTCTGAGGCTTTGAGCTACGCGAGTGTCCTCTGTGTGTTCTCTGCTACGGCAGTGCTATGCCTGCTTGAGCGTGCTTTGAAGGCAGCTGGAGTTTCTTAACAGCAGCTTAGAGGATGCATCTTGTAGCTATTTTGGTTCTCTGTGTTGTATACTCCAACAGCAGCAGCACTTCTTCATGCATTGAGCTTTACTTTGCTCAGCTCATGAATGATTCTAGTCTCCTCTTCTTAGCACTTTTAGATGGAAAACTGCACTATGTTGCATATTTATTCTTAACCGTAAAACATACTTAAACACAGTTATTAAACAGCTCTAGGTTCTAGTAAAGCCTAGGTTAGGAGGTGAAACGTGGCAATATTCAGTGCTTAATACACCCCCAAACCTTATCTTTGCTAGTCCTCGAGCAAAGGGAAAATTAAACCATTATTCTATAAAACTTAAATATCACTTTCGTAGGAAGCACGGATGCATTTAGCATATGCACCAAGCCTTTTAAACCCCTAGGTAATCCCAAGTGGAGGAGTTTTCAGTGAAGGTACCCACAAACATCTCAATAAAATAGTTAATGTCAATGCAACCTGTCAAAACTGAGTTCAAACAAATAAAATTCATTCCACACCTTATTCTTTCAATTTTTAGAGGAGATTAAAACAGTAAAATAGCAGTTTAATCCTGAAATTTTGCTGTAATTCCTTCACCACCAATCAGTTCATATCAAAAGATGTTGTGTGTGGAAATTAGTGCATAGCTCACCATTAATTTGAGAATTTTGTTTAGATAATACCCCCATTAAACTCAATTTCAGACCCAAGTCTCACCAAGGCTGCCACTCAAAATGAAAATGAAAGGTGTATCACTTCACTTGAGCTCAAGAGTAGTTACAGCCCTCAAATAGGACTGCAAGTATGAGCATAGGCAGTGCCATTAAGTTCTGAAATATTCTAGCTCTTTTCACCAAAGATCAAATTGCTCTTCATCTCCACATGACAACTCAATCTATTTCAGATCAGTAAGGTCTTTTTATAGGGCTGTAATGTGGCTTATGAATGAGGTTTAAAAGAATAAAGGGGAATAAAAGGATTCAAAAATTTGAGAAATCAGCAAGGTGGGGAGGTGATTCATGACTTCACCTTCTTCATTTCAGCACAACTCCATCTTCTTTTTGAATTTTCAGAGCCGAAGTAGCCACTTCTTTTCTTTCTTTCAAAATTTCTAATGAAGTTTTTCTTTGACTTCTCATTCTCTTTTTGTTTTATTTTTCTATTTTTTTCTCTTTTTGTATGCTTTTCTTTGTATTTTTCTCATTTTTTTATATGGGCTGGAATGCCACAGCTACACAGCTGCCACACATCTATCATCAAATATGTTTTCTTCTTCTTCCACCAAATATTAAATCAGCTCCACCTTCTTCAACTTCTTCTCCTTTACCTTCAAAAATCTCAGAGTGAGGGTCAGGCTGAATCAGGTCACTGAGTTTTGGGCTCAGGTTCTCTAGTTTTTGTCAAAGAAAGCTTAGATTTTTAAGACTCAAATGGTGTGTATCAAGGGTAGTTCAAAAGGTAAGGATTTTTTGGCTCAGACTATCCAAAAGAAGGCCTTACATCATGTCTTTAGTATCATGAGTACTGTCAAGCTGTTTCAACTTGGAGTGCACAACTTCTAGTGAAAGAAAAAACTAGGTTCAATCAGTCCTTAAAGCAGAAAATATTGTCAAAATACTCTTCAAAGAATTTTTTTACAGACCCAAATCTCACTGGATATGGTCTTCTATTAAATTCCTGGGGTATATCCTTACAATTTCTCTCTTTTTAGGTTCACTAAGCACCAATTGTGAAAAATTTCTTGACATTTGCTTCATGAAAATGTTAGATTTACAACAGAATTCAGTTTTAAAAAGTTTTTAATTTCCTCTTTGCAAAAATCAGGTGAGAATTCACTTAATTATAAATTTTTTAATCCAACACTACTGCACTAGCATTAACTACTCCATTGGCACACCCTGCCATACCCCCAAACCTAAGATGAACATTTTGCTCAATGTTTACACAATGAGTAGCTAGGGGAAGCATGGTTTATACAAGAACAATGAACTATATGCAGAAAAGAAAGAAGAAATAAAAACTCAAAACTGAAATTATTGATAGAAAAATGGAAAGAAAGTTATACAAATGGAAGAAACAAAAGCACAGTCCTACAAAACAGAAAATTAGACACAAAAATCAGCAAAAAAAAGTAAAAAAAATATACTAAAAATCAAGAAAAATAGTAAACAAATAGTAAACACATACATCCTAAGAAAGAAAACAAAAAAATCAGCAAACAAACACAAAAAATAGCATGCTTTACTCTGAATCTGCAGCAATGTACCCTTCTGCCTTGACCTTCTGCACCTCTTTTTGGTTCAAAAACTACCTGGCTGTCTACCAACTTCTTCAGGAGTAGAAGAAGATTCACCCATCATGTGCAGTCCCTTAGGATTATTCAATGGTTGGCTGGGGAGTCTGCCCACTTCCCTTTTAGTCAGAGCACTGGAGAGTTGACCACGCTGGTCCTCAATCTTTTTGATGCTCTGGCTATGGGAATGCACGGTCTGTGCTAAGGAGCTGAGGTTGTGTAATGAGAACAGAACCTGCTCCTCAAAAGATGGAGTTCTAGACTGTGGTGGGGGCAAAGTCAATTGGTTCGACTGTGGGACTAACTGAGAGAAAGGATGTCTAGGTGCATGCCCCTGAGGATATTGTGGTTTTGGTTTGTAGGGCAATGCAAGTCTGTCACGCCCATAGGATCGAGCATTGGCATGCTCCATGACCGCCTGTGGTATTATCCAGACAAATACCCATTAAGGAGTGTGATGGTGACTAGCATATCAGACATGCCTCTTTAATTGTGCAACAATTCTAGGCTGCATCACACTCATCAACTTGTCAAATTTCATACTCAAACTATCCACCTTTTCTTCGAGGTCATTGAACATATTGACCTCATATATTCTTCCTCTAGAGGTTGATTCCTTCACCATTTTAACTGGAATCTCAATGTCATTGCGGGACAAAGACTCTTGCTGCATGGAGTTCTCACTAATTACATCAAAAAGTTCTCAAGCCTCATCAGCAGTCTTATGGAGATAAGTACTCCCACATGAGGCATCCACCATGTCCCTGCTCTTGGGATCAATTCCTTGGTAGCAGCTTTAAACAATCTGCCACTGAGGAATTTGATGGTGTGGGCATTGCCTCAACAGTTCCTTAAACCTTTCCCATGCCTCATGGAAATCCTCAGTTGAGGATTGAGCAAAGGAAATGATGCTCTTCTTCAACTGACTAGTTTTGCTCATGGGAAAAAATTTAGCCAAAAACTGGCATTGGAGAGCATTCCAGGATTGTATGCTATTTGTTAGGAGCATAGAGAGCCATGTTCTAGCTTTATCCTTTAAAGAAAAAAGGAAAAAGCCTCAGTTTAGTGGCTTCCTCTCCCAAGCCAGCAATATTGAAGGTTGTGCATAAAGCAAGAAACTCATCTATGTGCTTATATGGGTCTTTTTTGCTTAGCCCGTGAAATAATGACAGCATTTGGATGGTTGAGGATTTGATCTCATAATTTCTCTCAACTGTAGGAAATTGAGTGCAGAAGGGGGATGAATATACCCCTGGTGCATAGTATTCCTTTCGTGTTCTTTGTTGCTCGCCCATCACAAATGGCACACAATTAACAACAAGTGTGTGTGGGGGATGCCTAGGTTTAAGAAGCCTCTCAACTTCAAGATCTAAAGGGACGATCTCGGGGTTGGGGGATCTTCTACCAAGTATACACACAGCAGAACGGATTTATAGCAAACCAAAAACAAACACGAAAGTAATTACAACAGAAAATAAAAACAAAACACATCAAGTACTATTGTTGGACTTAAAGAATTACAAAAAAATGAAAATGAAAATAAAGAAGGAAATGCAAACTCAAGCAGATCTGCTCCAGCGGCAATCCATTTGCTCCTCTTATTGCTACTGCTTCAGATATGCAAAAACTCAAATGCTGCAGCAATAATTTATTCAAACACTTGAAAGGCAATGAAGAGAAAAGCTCAGAAAAAGAAAGAAAACTCAGAAATACTACAGCAGTAAAGCAAATTTAATATACAAATACTGCAACAATGATTTATTCAAGCAATTGAAATGCAATATATAGATCTACTTCTAAACTACAGAAAAATTACATATCTAAATAAGAAAAACTCAGATCTACTACTAGATCAAAACTCCCTGGCAACGGCGCCAAAAACTTGTTGTTTACTTTATGCTAGCAGAATTTTATTATTAAAATGAATAATTAAATACAGCAAAAATTAAAAGGTGAATGGAGATAAATTAAAGCACAAAGCATAGCCTGCAAGATACAGGGCTATTGTAGCAAGTTTTAAAAGTAAGTAAGAGTTTATCCCACAAGGAGTAGTGATTTAAAAATCTAGTAGACCTCCAGATCTGCTACAGATCTGGCAATCTCTAAACCTATTCTATGAAAATAGGGAAAAGAGAGGTGGTTTTTCAGGTGTCACAATTAAATCTAGATATAAACTATAAACAAAAGTAAAATGGTGATGGGTTGGTAAAATAAAATGCAAAATGGGGAGACATAGGCAGCTGTGGGTTATTTTCACTGTAAATTAGATTTAGAACTATGGATCTGCAGCTAGCCTTCACTTGGCTGCAGGCACAAGTGCAAGGGAGAAAATTCAATTCTAAACCAGAGACTTGAATTGTTCTTAGGGGTATAACCTGTCAACTTGAATGGTCACAGATTATCTTAGAGATCTCATCTAATCACAAGCCTAGAGCTGAAACAACAAAACTATTGCAGGCACTATGGATGCCAGGCTACAAGCACAAGTATCCATAGGAGTAGCAGATCTATAAAATTCTAGTGAAGATCACAAGAAAATCACAGCTCAACTAAGGCATTAAAGTCAGCTGGCCATTGCTTCAAACATCTACAATGGCCTAGCTCTCAAGTCTGCAATCTCTGCTAGACTCCAGATCAAAATGCTGAAAAGAGGGCTATAAAACACAACATGAATAAGATCTGCAGAAATCCATCACTTGGCTACAAGCACAAGTGCCTGGAGAAAGAATGTAACTGAACCTTCAGATCTGAACCAGTCCTAGGGTTATATGTTGTCCACTCAAATGGTCATAGCATATCCCATAGATTTGTGCCAGCCAAAAGGTTAAAATCAGAATAAAAACATTACTGCTGCCACTATGGATGCAAAGCTATAAGCATAGGCATCCATAGGTGCATCAAATCTATAAACATCTAAAATATTTGAATAGAAAATTTACAGATCTAACTAAAAATTCACAACATCTTCTCATTGAATTAACAAAACTTACAATGATTGCCCTCGAGGCAGCAGTCTCTGAAATTCTGAACTCCTCACAATGTAATTACAATACACATTTATAAATTAAAATAATCTCAGCTGCTACCAAGAACTAATCCAACAAGCTGGATTAGGGAGAAAAAAGAAGGGGGAAAAGAGGGAAAAGAAAACCTAAAACTAAACCTAATTTGAGCTAAGGGAGGCTGAGAATTTCCTAGCTTCCTTGCTAAAGAATTACAACCAAAAGGCTGCTATTTATAGCTTTGCATTGATCCATGTGCCTTGTGTTTCAGCCAATCAGAGAGGAGAAATTATTTCAGCTTATTCTAATCCATTTGATTAGTATTCTGGCCAATCAGAGAATAGAGAAGTCCTTTCAGTTCAGCTGAAGTAGTTTCATTACAGCCAAGGGAATGTTTCCATTTAGTTATAGAATAATTTTCACATGGACTATTGTCCCATGTGTTTTCGAGTTCTCAAAAATTCCCTTGCTGACCACTGATAATGGCTGAAAAATAGTTAGAACCCGAGCCTCGAGAAGTTTGAAGGAGTTCGAGAGATTGGTGACTGAAGAGTGATCCATTCGAGAGGTTTATTAAACTAATGAAGTAACTCAACAGGTTGTTGAAGCATTTCGACAGGTTGCTGAAGCATTCTTTACACAACTTGACAGGTTGGATTCTAATGGTCAACAGGTTCAAGCTTCCAAAGAATAGCTCGACAGGTTCAACTCCTGTTCAACAATCCATTCAAGAAGTTTATATACTGTTCGACAGGTTGGTGCTTTAAGTGCAGCACTGCTCGAACAATTGCTTGAGATGGGCTTCAGAATGCATTGCACCACTCGATAGGTTAGTGAGCACCATTCGATAGGTTGCTGAAGTGGAGAGGTACTACTCGACAGGTACTCTGATGAGCTTCAGCACTGCTTGGTAGGCTCACATGAATGCTCGCGAGGCTCTCACTAGGGTGCAGCTCGCGCAACTGCTCTGATCTGACATATGCAAGGACTGCACGAGTTCTTCATATGTTGCAGGATCTGAACCTCGTGACAGCTGCGTGAGGTACTTTCTGAGGCTTTGAGTTGTGTGAGTGTCCTCTATGTGTTCTCTGCTATTGCAGTGATATGCCTGCTGTAGTGTGCTTTGAAGGCAGCTGGAGTTTCTTGACAGCAGCTTAGAGGATGCATCTTGCAACTATTTTGGTTCTCTGTGTTGTATACTCCAATAGCAGCAACACTTCTTCATGCATTGGGCTTTACTTTGCTCAGCTCATGAATGATTCTAGTCTCCTCTTCTTGGCACTTTTAGATGGAAAATTGCACTATGCTGCATATTTATTCTTAACTGTAAAACATACTTAGACACAATTATTAAATAGATCTAAACTCTAGTAAAGCCTAGGTTAGGAGGTGAAAAGTGGTAATATTCAGTGTTTAACAAAATACATCCTCAAATCCAGGGTTGTTACTTGCGGTGTAGGGTTTGGGAAATAATCGGCTAGATTTAATGTCTCGATCACCCCTATGATCTCATTCTTAAGACCCTGGTGCCCGGGTGGCATGAAACTGTCTTTTCAGTGATGGATTCGAAGGGATCGAATTCTTTCATCCCTTCCTCCAACATGTTAATGGTGGTCCTTGGGCTCATATCTCCTTACGGGTGCGGTGGTAACGGTGCCTGTATGATATTAGTGTACAAGTTTTCTTGGGGGGTTGCTAGGGGTATGAGTTTCTCTGCCTCTATCAAATCCTCTATCACGTGTTTCAAAGGAAAACACCGATCAGTTGGATGTTCCGACTCTTGATAGAAACTACAGTGTGTGCTGGGATCATAATTCTTTGGGATTAGATTCAGTGGGGGTCATGGTTGAAGCTAAGTAACCAAAGCCTTCTCGAGCAGAAATGGCAGGAGGACATTTAAGGATTGTCCCAAGGGAGTGAATACTCGATCATATCGGGCCTTTCTCTGCTCAGGGTCATTTTCCCTCAGGGGACATTATTCTGCCTTGGAGCCTGATTTCTTAAGGCTGGTTGTGTTGCTGCGAACCGAAAGGGGACCATGTTGGTGTTGGGCTGTGTGTTCATTATATTTTGTACCTCTGCCCCTGCTCCTCTCTCAGTCCTCTATATGGTGAACTTTCGGACCCCACTGGCCCCACTAGACACATTCTTGCTCAAACGTCCCTCTCTTACTGCATTCTCGTAGCGATTTGTATTCCTGATCAAGTCAGCAAAGCTGGACTGCTGTTGGTATACTAAAAAATCTAAGATGACTAGAAGAGTATTTTTCGAGATCATCGGGTATTCTATTTTTTACTTGGCTGTCAATGCCCTCCATCACCCCAGGTAGTCACTAAATGCTTCGTCGGGAATCTGCCTTAGTCGGGCTAGATCTGACTTACGGGATTCAATGTCTATGTTATAGACTTACTGCTCTTGGAATAAGTGGGTCAGATCTTTCCATATTTTAATCATGGATGGTTCAAGGGAGGTGAACCACTTTAGTGAGAGGCCGATAAGACTTTTTTGGAACACTTTGAAGGAGTCATTCATCTATGTCATATTGGTGCATGTCCTCGTAATAGGACTTTAGGTATGCGATGGGGTTGTCGGTGCCGTTATATTCGTCAAATGATGGCACTTTGAATTTAGGTGACAAAGGCACATCGGCGAATAAACACAGATCTGAGAAATCTATGGCATGAATCTCGGTTCCCTCTAACTTCATTAGCTGCTTCTAAATTTTATCCATTTGTTTTTTCAGCTGCTCTGATTCTCTAGATGGTGGGGCTGGGGTTGTTCCCTCAAGAGGCTGCCTCCCTTCATTTTGGATGGCCTAGGGATTAGTAAGTGTGGGTGGTGGGGGATTAAAGTTGGCGAATGCCCCCGCATAGGCCCCACTATCTCTGACCTCATCTTCCTCGTATTATTGATCTACATACAATGGAGGAAGGTGAGGTTATCCTGTTGATTCTGAATGGGTTGGGCAGGTGCTTGATGAGGCCATAGGGGTTAGTGAGGATTTTGATGAGTGAACGAGAGATTTTGGAGGGGTTGAGTGGGTGCTTGGTGGGACCACTTTACGTGGGGGAAACTTTGATGATGAGTTTGTGGGGTAAGGGGATGGGTGAGCTGTGGATTTTGGGCAGGTGCCTAATGAGGCAACTGGGCTTGATAAGAATTTTGCTAATTGGGTTGGGGATGAGAGGATGGGTAAATTAGGGATGGTTGATGGTATGGGATTGATCCCCATATTGAGAAGGGTACGGGTGTGATGAATGTGGATGGATGGGCTTATGCCAGATTGGGGGATTGGGTTTATTTGAGGGGGAATGGGGGCCTGTTGGGTATAAGTAAATGTGAGATATTGGGGGAATGATGAAGGGTTTATAAATGGGGCTCCCAGGTTTGGGCCTTGGTGGACTTGGGATGTTGGGCCTTGATAGGCTTGGGTATAGAGAAATGAGTCTTGATGAGCTGGGGTATAGGGCAATGGGCCTTGATGGTCTTGGGGTATTGGGACTTGATTGGCTTGGGGGTGGGCCATTGGGCCTTGATGTGCTTGGGGGATTGGGCCTTGCTGGGCTTGGGGCATTGGGCCTTGATGGGCTTGGGCATGGGCCATTGGGCCTTGATGGACTTAGAGTAATGAGCCTTGATGGGCTTGGGGTAATGGGCCTTGATGAGCTTAGGGTATTGGGCCTTGATGGGCTTGGAGTGGACCATTGGGCCTTGATGGGCTTGGGCCATTAGGCCTTGATGGACTTGGGATAATGGGCCTTGATGGGCTTGGGCATGGGCCATTAGGCCTTGATGGACTTGGGATAATGGGCCTTGATGGGCTTGGGCTTGGGCATGGGCCATTAGGCCTTGATGGACTTGAGATAATGGGCCTTGATGGGCTTGAGTTATTTGACCTTGATGGGCTTGGGTATAAGGTGCGGGGCCTTGAGGCCCGGGTATTGGGCCTTGATGGGCTTGGGTATAGGGTGTGGGGCCTTGTGGCCCACTCAAATGGCCCCATGGTTGATGGGTGCCTTGGATAGTATGGACAATGGAAGGTTGATTAGGATTTTGAGGGAATGGGGTGTGGAGATTGAGATTTTGAAAGGTTTGTTGGGGATTGGATATTTGGGGTGGATGAGGATGGCTTTGGGAGGCCTTCCAAATGGTGTAGGCTTTCACCATATCCTCCATCATGGACAAGGGGTCAGATATGGTTGGAAGTAGATGGCTGACCTAATGAGGCGGATGTATGAGAGAAAATAGGCATGATTTGGGTAGAGGTAGGGAAATTGTGCATGGTTGATAAGGGAATGTTGGGCATTGTTTGGGTAGATTGGGGAAAATTGGGCATGACCTGGGTAGAGGTGGGGAAATTATGCATGATTGGTGAGGATGGGGGAAAATCGGGTATGTTGGATGTGGAAGGAAAGCGGGGTGTATTAGGATTTGTGGGGGGAGATTGTGATGCATTTGGAGTGGAAGAAAAAATGGACATGGTTTGGGTGGAGAGAAAATTGGGCATGACCCGGGTAGAGGTGGGGAAATTTTGCATGGTTTGTGAGGATGGGGGAAAATTGGGTATGTTGGATGTGGAAGAAAAATTTGGATTGGATGTAGAGGGAAATTGGGGTGTATGAGTAGTGGATATGAGAGGAAAATGGGGTATGGTTGGAATTGAAGTGGAGGGAAAATGGGGCATGGCTCGGGTAAATGAGGGGGAATGGGGTGTAGGACTTTGGGAAAATATGGGAAAATTAGATGTGGAAGGGGAATGAGATAAATTTTGGGTGGTGGTGGAAGAAATGAAGTAGGGGTAAGTATAAAAAATGCTCAAGCAAGCCCGCCAAACGGCTAAGGCGGTAAAGGACCAAATCGTAGGGGTAAGTATAAAAAATGACAGAAACTTAGGGGTAAGTACGCAAACAAAGAAGAAAAAGTTAGTAGAAATGAAGAAAAATACAAGCAAAGGGGCCAACTTCAAGTTGAAGCTCTAGAATTATCCCTAGCAGAGTCGCCATCTGTATAACCTTAGATTTTTATCAAAACCGTCGCGACGATGCACTCGTGTGAAAAATATAGAGTCGCCACCTGAAGCTTTTGGTGTCCTGGGAAACCCAAATCAATTTTATAAGCACTGAAGTGTAAAAAATATGACTCTGATTCCGGTCTACACCAAAGGCTCTTGGGTAAGGGCTTCGGTTATCAATCGGGAAGGTGGTAAGTACCTGACTAACCCGCTCGTAAGTGGTCTCTACTATGGCTGTTTGGATGTATATAATATATATATATATATAATGAGTGGCACTTTCCCTTGCCCGAAGGCACACTGATCCTATTAAGCCCTTCCCGCTCGCCGAAATTTGGGCAGCATAACGGCTCAATTCTAGGACAGAGGAAAAGCAAAGAAAGTAGAGGAATATATGAGAGAGCCAGAGCTCTCGAGCCCTTATAGTACAGCTGTAGTTCTTCACACGAGAACGTCACCGGTGAGCTTCCGATAGCAAACGGGTTAGGAGAAGAGTTCTAATCTCTAAGGCTTGATAGCTAAGAGGTAGAGGAAGAAGGCTAGGGGATAGTTCTAGCTAAATCTCAAAGGTTGATGGTGGAAAATGAGGTTTTCAGGGCAAAACTCAATTCTGGAATTTTATGGATTTAATGCTAAAAATGGAATGGGGACTTACTAAAATTATTCTCTCTTGGGAAAAAATTTCAAGTGATTTGCAAGGGAGTGCCTCTCTATTTATAGAGAAGGAGAGGGTTAGGGGGTACTTAAAGGCTAATTGGATTAGCAATTAGGTAATCCTAACATCTAAGGTTTTTTGAGTTTTTAAGGTTATTGATATGTGTGAGAATGGGTTCAATGGTAGATGATAGGATGGGGTTTCAAATGACTAGAGGGTTACAAATAAGGTAAATGAGGGTGCAACGGTCCTAATGAAACCCACCCTAAATATTGGGATGGTCAACAAGTCAAACCCCCAAAGTGAAATTCGAGCAAAATCCAAGATTTACTGTAGCTAAGCTTGTCGTGTGTATTATCCACACTAGGCATATGTACAGTTTCTGGGAAGTCCAGAGCCCGCTAGAGGGGGGGCATCTATGCTTGGCGTATATATTATACACGCCAAGCCATTTCTGGGAAAAAATGGCTTGGCGTGTATATTGTACACGCTAGGCAAAATATATGCATTTCTACCCAATTTTTAAATCATCAGAACTTTTGATATACAACTCCGATTGAGGTAATTTTTAGCTCGTTGGAAAGATGGGAAAGTCTTCTTTCTAATAGTATATAACTAAGCTCTATAAAATATATGTGTAAACTTTGACACTCCTCTTTCCAATCACTGCTCAGGAAGGTTTAGAAACTAATCCGGGACGGGTTCTGAGGGGTCTGGGAAGGTTGGGATTGATTCCTAAGGATTTGGAATGATTTTTAAGGATTTTGATATGATTACTAAGGGTTTGGGAGATGCTATCAGAAGCTCAGGGGGTGCGCCTTTCTCGAAGTATGTTTCGATCGGGGCCTTGGGCCAAATTTGGGTGTCTACAACGCCAAAACTCTCTAGAAAAATTTGTCGTCAGAATTCCTTTAAAACCTAAACTGAGGTCCTTATTTAAAGATGTATCAGGCCCTAAAACAACTATACACGGCAAGTATCCTCCAATGATCTTCTAGATTTTTGAAGCTTCCCAGCTTTCGACCTGTCAAAAGTAATTCTTCGACTGGTCCATTTAGGCTTTCTCTCTTTCTTTCTTCTCTTCCAGTGGGACCTCGCTGCTGATCAATCTCGGTCGGTCGAGATTACAGTCTCGACTTGTCGAAATGACCATTTAGTCACTTCTCCACTGGTTTTTTCTTTGGGTTTCTCCTATCTTTGCACTTTTAACTCATTTTCCATTAATTCAGCTTTCGAACCTGTTAAAACACAACATGAACTAAAAGCATATATGAGTAGTTAAGCGAGGGCTAACAGGGCCATGATTTTGGTATAATTTATACCATTTTGGATACTGATCATGTGGAGAAAATGAATGTTGTTACTTATAAATAATATATCATTGTGCAACCATGGGATTTGTGACGAATTCTCTCGATGATGCGCTCGCTAACAAAAATATAGAGTTGCCACCCGGAGCTTTTGGTGTCCTGGGAAACCTAGTTCATTTTTATGAGTACCGAAGTGTTAAAAATATGACTCTGAATCTGGTCCACACCAAAGGTTCTTGAGTAGGGGCTTCGGTTATCAATCGGAAAGGTGTTAGGCACCCGATCAACCCGCTTAACGCTGTCTCTACTAATGGCCAAAACAAAAGTAAAGTAAAAGAAAAGAAAATGGCTTCCTCTTGCCTACACGGGCCTTAAATCTTATTTGCACCCCTCTGTTCCTACCAAAACTTTAGCGGCATAACGGCACAAATGGGAGGATGGGAAGAGTTAAAGAAGAGATAGGAGAAGAAAGGGGAGAGCCGGAGCCCTCAAGTCCTTGTAGCACTTTTGAGAAGCCTTGCGTTAGCTTGCTTTGATGAGCTTTCGAAGGCTTGAATGGTAGAGAATGGAGCTTTAACTCCTAAGTCTTGGTAGCTAAGAGGTAGAGAAGGAAGGCTAAGGGGTAGCACACACCTAACCTAGAGGTTTTGGATGAAATGTAAGGCTTGAAGGAAGATTTATGGATTCTGGAATTTGTATGGGCAATGGTGCCCCAAAGGGAGAAAGATCTTTCTCACTTAAGCTCTTTCTATCTTAGGCAAAATTTCTCAACCCCTAAACCAAGGGGAGGGGGGCTCTATTTATAGGAAATGGGTGGGTTAGCAATTAGGTAATCTCCAATCTAAGGTTTCCTAGGATTTCAAGGGTTTAGAGAATTGTGAAGATGGGCTTTAATAGTGGATGATGGGCTAATGGTCTAGATCACTTATGGGTTGCAAATAGGCACTAAAAGGGTGCAACATAACTAGCTTCAAATTTTGAGGCAAAAAAGTACAGTTACTATTCATATGTTTGGTGCAACTATTAGTTGCACCAAGCATATGTACAGTAAAACAGTGGGTGAGATTTCCTAGAAGTTGCAAGCCCGTGGGGAGCGAGGGGACCCATTTATACCTAACATAACTATAAGTTGCGCCAGGCAATTTCTGGAGGAAAAAGACCTGATGCAACTATTAGGTGTGCCAGGCAAATTCTAGGAGAAAATGGCTTGGTGCAACTATTAGTTGCGCCAAGCAAAAATTCCTCCAAAATAGTCTAATTTTCAAATTATCATAACTTTTGATATACAACTCCGATTGAGGTGATTTTTGGTTTGTTAGAAAGCTGGAAAAGTTCGCTTTCTAATGGTATATAACTTAGCTCCTGAAGAGATCCTCTTTCTAATGGTATATAACTTAGCTCTTGAAGAGGTCTGTGTAAATTTTGTCACTCCTCTTTCCAACCACTGCTCGAGAGGGTTCGACATTGGTCCGGAAAAGGGTTCTAATGGTTCAGGAAGGTTCCTAAGGGTTCGAAAAGGTTTCTAAGGATTTCATACATGCCATCAAAATCTTGGAAGTGCACCTCTCTAGAAATGTGTTTCGATTGGGCATTGGGCCAAATTTGGGTGTCTACAGATGCCCCTCTTTGGTATCCGATCACTAATGATCGAATGCCAAAGAAAAGAGACATCCGAAGAGGCCTAAGGCATTACTGACAGGTCCTGTGTATTTAGAACGAACTTCAAACATTAGATGAGTAACATGGTGAGAAAACAAAAGCCTTGCATGACAGGCCAAACATTCGTTTTCTAAGGTAAACGGTCCCCAAGCACTTAGTGACATTACTGGGCATAACCGAGGTGAAACAAGTTGCAAAAGCCCTGTATGCTAGGCCAAGCATTCACTTCCTGAGATGACCTGAAGGTATTTGATGTTTAAGATTCATTTTAAATACAATAGCTTTACAAGTAAGAGGGGTGATCGACCCACATTCAAAGATAGGCACGAAATAAACATACGCAAGGCTTCACAGTTTACGTCCAATCCTATGAGGCATTTGATTCCCCCATCTGACTGTTCGCGGGTGCCCCTGCAGAAAGCAGGGTTCGAGGTCTTTGAGCGAACCCATCAATCCCGAAGTTTATTTAGCATGACTGCCCGAGAAAAGTGAATAGATGTCACAACGCTTTTTGGGAGGACGTGCCATTTTTGAAAGCATGCCCCAGATCAGCATGACCTAGAGCATTCAGCTTTAACTATCTTGAACAGATCCAACCAAACATTGGGTGTCTCCCAAAAGGGACATCCAATCCTGATTTCTTCCAACAATGATCATAAACATCATTTAACTATGCATAAACATGCACCCATTAGGGGCGATAAGCAACAAAGGCGATGGAAGCCCCGACCCGAACCTGCCCTGGTATAATTTATGAGAACAAATGACCATCATACAGATACCCAGATGCATGGCGTACACTTTACAGAGATACCGCTACCAATACAGGTTTTAACCCTGCAGAAAATAAAGGAGAAATGGACCCTTCCAGATGCATGGTTGCACATAGTTTGATTGATACGTAATCTCATTCTCAACAGATTGGTTTCAACCAACGATTGACCTTTTCCAACGGAGTCTGAAGCTAAAGACACTAGAGTTCATATGAATCTAAAACGAAGCGCTCCGTGCAAAGATTTAGCAGGGGAGTCATCCTGATCGAAACATCGACGGTTGGATCATGATCGATACCATTGCTCCTACTTTTAAAGCAGGATCCAAATATCTGAGGTGAACCTTAGACTCTGGACTTTAATGTAGCACAGCTGCATAATTGACAAAATACTGACATTTTACAGCTTTATGCATGTGCGTTAAAAAGTTCATAGATTTATTTTTTTCTTTTTCACAATGATTTTCATTCTCCCTCTTTTTTTTGAATAGACCTAACGTCAGTGGTGAGATGCTTCATCTGATTTGTCCATCGCTGAGAAGTTGCCCGCTTCGAGGCTTTGGACCGTGTGATATTCCTGCACATTCTCGAGAAAACGTCAGTCCCTTTTTTGTTTATCTAAGTAACAAATCCATCCTAATTAACAGAAGGAGAAAGAAACTTTTACCTATATTTTTTTTATTTTCAAGATTTATATATATTTTTTGAATTTTTATTTTCAAAGATTTTTTTGTTCTTTTTCTTTATTTTTGACATGAAAGTACGATGCTATAACTATGTATATGAGAAAGAGTAGAATTTTTTTGGATTTTTATTTTTCAGAGATTTTTTGTTCTTTTTCTTCATTTTTGAGATGGAAGTAAGATGCTGTAACTATGTATATGAGAAAGAGTAGAAATATATACGTACACACATTTTTTTTGTACTTGGATTTTTCTTGATTTTTTTTTGTTCTTCTTTTTTTTGCTGTTCTTTTTTTGATGATGCCTTATCAGTGAGATGAAGTCATGGGTCCCACTTTGGGCATAGTCAAACCTCTTCATATGGTCAGGCCTGAGTGAGTTTCAGCAGTTTCACCAAGGCCGGAACGTTAATCCCTTTGGATTAAGTCAAACCTTTCTCCTTACCTTGAGTCATACGTTTGATAAAGCAGTTTCACAAAGACAATTCTGGTCGGGACCTGATTTGAACTAGCATGAGTGGCCCAGAAAAGGGGATTGGGGAGAGTAACCAATAGGGCTCCTCAAACATCAATCAATCATTTCAAACCTTTCTTCTTTTCTTTTTTTTCTTTTTTTTTTATCTCCTTTTTTACCCGTGGCGCCCTTTCGGATTTTCACCACATCCATGGGCGTAGCTCTCTTACCCCAAGCACTCTTTCGAGTTTTCACCTGGTCCGCACAAACTCGCTATTTTTACCCGTAGTGCCCTTTCGGGTTTTCACTATGTCCATCTTGCTTTGAGCTTATATTTTTATTTTATTTTTCTTTCATTCTTTAGAAGCCACGACATAGACGTTGATTCCGTCATAGCCAGCTAGATGGGATTCTGGTGTCGTCTTACAACTCGGCTCGTGTTGACTTAATAAATATTATGACTGTGTGTGAACCTAAAACAAGGGCTTCCTCTAGGGTGTAGCTTGGCCATGGGTCAAGTTAGGATTCGAAGGTATGCTGGGCTAAATAGGGTTTTCTTGATATGGCTTTAGTTTTTCTCAACATCTTTCTTCCTTGGGGGATTTTACTGTATATGCCCCATGATTTTCTTTTTTCTTTTTTCTTTATCTCCTTTTTTCTTTGTCTTATTTCAGGTAATCTCTTTTTAAGGTTTTGTTTTTCCAATTTTTTTTTTGGATTTTGATGGTAACTTTACTTCCCCCCCTTTTTTGTATATGTACACACTTTTTTTTTTAGGGAAGTGGTTTATTTGAAAGAAAGGGTTAGGCTCAAAATGGGGTAGCAAAGGATATCATCTTTTTTAGGGATGCTTTCTTGCTACTGCGCTTCGAATGATGGCCTCTTTTAGGTAGTTCTTAAGCAGCCACGTATTTGTTCACCAATACTTACCTTATCGCGATAGACTAAGCGTAGAACCATTGGACGTATCTAGCATTGATGGGCTCAGGAAGATGATCTCCGTCCATGGTGGCGAGGTGGATGGCGTATCCTGGTAGCACTTCCCGAATGACATAAGGTCCCTCCCAGTTCGGCTTAAATTTCCCTCTCGGATCGGCATGGAGGGATGGGAAGATCTTCTTCAACATAGTGTCTCCTATCTTTAGATCTCGACTGCGGACACGTTTATTGTAAGCGCGTGTGATTCACCCCTGGTAAACTTGAGTGTGACACATGGCTAGGAGTCTCTTCTCGTCTAGTAGATTCAATTGTTTGAAGCAGGGTCTCTCTCTCTCTCTGCTTCGGGTAAGCTTGATTCTATAAGGATTCGGAGCAAGGGTACTTCAACCTCTACCGGTAGGATAGCCTCAGTTCCATACACAAGGGAGAATAGTGTTGCCCCTATAGCGGTATGGATCGACGTTCTGTAGGCCCATAAAGGAAACGGTAGCATTTCGCTCCAATCTCGATAAGTGACGACCATCTTCTCTAGGATGCGGACGACTGTCTTGTTCGCAACTTCCACGGCTCCATTAGTTTGAGGCCGATAAGGTGACGAGCGATGGTACTTGATTTTGTATTGCTCCCAGAAGGCTCGGATGAGCTTATTTGCAAAGTTTATGTTATTGTTCGTGATGATATCCTTGGGTACTCCAAATCGACACACAATATTATTTTTAAGAAACTTCTCGACATGACTGGCCGTGATGTTGGCATATGACATCGCTTCCACCCACTTGGTGAGGTATCCAATGGCGATAAGGATGAACCGATGTCCGTTTGATGCTTTTAGATTAATCATTCCAAGGACGTCAAGGCCCCAGGTAGCAAATGTCCAAGGAGTGGTCATGCAATGTAGATCGACGGCAGGAGCGTGTATCAGATTGGAGTGTTTCGGACACTTGTAGCATTTCTGAACATGTTTGCAGCAATCTGATTACATAGTGGTCCAAAAGTATCCCTGCCGTAGAATTTTCTTAACAAGCATGTGACCGCTAACATGGGCTCCGCATACTCCCTTGTGGATCTCCTTCATGATATTGATCACTTCACTTTCTGTAAGGCACTCTTGTAAAGGCATTCCCCACAAATGACGTAGCTTGCCGCTAGATGTTGAATGGTTCGTTGGTCCGTCTTGGACGTACCCTCAGGAAAAGTTAGTGTCTCGAGGAAATTCTTGATATCTGAGAACCAAGGTGGCTCATCATCAGGCTTTATAGGTTCCTCAATCTGGAGGCAGAAGGCCGGCTCATTCCTTTGCTCGATCATGATCGGCTTCATCTCAACATCATACAAGATTTCTATCATTGACGCCAAAGTGGCTAGTGCATCGGCAAAGCAATTCCTTATCCAGAGGACATATGAGAATGTCACGTCTTGAAAGCAAGCTATCAGATCCTCGAGGTGCTCATGGTAAGGGATCAATTTCTCATCTTTCGTCTTCCAGTCACCGTTTGTCTGGCATATGATCAACTGTGAATCGCCAAATACTCGAAGGTGAGTTATATTCAGATCGAGAGACGCCTGCAGACCAGCGGCACAAGCTTTGTATTCAGCCATGTTGTTAGTACAAGGGAAGTTGAGCTTGATAGAGACGAGTATGTGGGATCCTTTTAGCGAAATCAGAATGGCGCCAACCCTGACCCTCTGCATTAGCTGCATCGTCAAAGTGCATTACCCAAGAATCTTCTGTTTCTTCAGTATCATCTTCCGTCATGAATAAGATGTCCTCATCAGGGAACTCGATTCTCAAAGGTTTATAATCTGGAAAAGGATTGTTGACAGGTTGATCGGCGAGTGCCTGCCCCTTGATCGACTTCTGGGTGACGTACGTGATGTCAAACTCAGACAACAAGAGTTGTGAGCGTGCAGTCCGTCCAGTAAGGGCTAGCTTTTCAAACAAGTATTTCAACGGATCCATTCTAGCTAAAAGTAAATTGGCTTAAGATAGCAAGTAATGGCGGAGCCTCTGAGTGGCCCATACAAGAGCTAGGCATGCTTTCTCCAGATGAGAATAGCACGTTTCATAATTAGTAAACTTCTTGCTCAGATAGTAGATGGTCTGCTCTCTTCTTCCTGTTTCATCATGCTGCCCTAAGACACATCCCATCAAAACTTTCGTCGTTGAGAGATACATCAAGAGTGCTCTCCTTGGCTCGGGTGGTACCAAAACAGGTGGGTTAAGGAGGTAGCTTTTGATTTTATCGAACGCTGCCTGACAATCGTTGTTCCATTCAACGGGCGAGTTCTTTCTTAGCAACTTGAAGATCAGTGTGCAGATAGGTGTTAGCTATGCAATGAATCGACTGATATACTATATTGTGCCCAAGAATCCTCTAACTTTCTTCTCAGTAGACGGTGGTGGCATTTCTGTGATAGCTTTGACTTTGACTAGGTCGACCTCGATCCCTCTCCTACTGACAATGAATCCCAACAATTTTCTGGACATAGCACCAAATGCGCACTTCTGTCGATTCAGATGTAACCTATACTTTCTCAGTCTCTCAAACAGTTTTTAGAGGTTTACCAGATGATCGCTTCGCTCTAGTGACTTGGCTATCATATCATCGACACACACTTCAATCTCTCAGTGTATCATGTCATGAAACAGCGCAGTTATAGCTCTTTGGTATGTTGCACCAGCATTCTTTAGCCCAAATGGTATGACTCTATAGCAAAAGGTTCCCCAAGCAGTGATAAAAGTAGTCTTCTCTTGATCTGCCTCTGCCATCTTTATCTAATTATAACCTGAGAATCCATCCATGAAAGAAAGCATCACGTGCTTAGTAGTATTATCGACCAAGATGTCGATGTGCAATAATGTGAAATCATTCTTCGGGCTCGCCTTGTTCAAATTGTGGAAATCGATACACATGCAAACCTTTCCATCCTTCTTTGGTACAGGCACAATATTAGCTAGCCATTGCGGGTATTTAGATATCATGAGAAACCATGCGTCATACTATTTGATGACCTCGTCTTTGACTTTCAACATCCACTCGAGTTGGAGACGTCTCAGTTTCTGCTTAATCGGCTTCATATTAGGGTAGAGAGGCAACTCATGCTCAACCAAATCGGTGTCTAGACCAGGCATGCCCTCGTATGACCAGGAAAAAATGTCTTGGTATGACCGAAGGAAATCGATCATGCTTTTTCTTTCCTTGGTAAATAGTGATGTTTCGATTTTGGTAATGCGGGGACTCGCCTCTGTCCCTAGATTAACATCCTCGGTTTCTTCAACAATGGGGTAGGGCCATGCTCAAATTCGGCAAACCAGTCAAGGAGCTCATTGGGGAGCTCCTCCAAAGGGACATCCTCGTCCAAACTTGTAACACCTACCTCTTCTTATATTTCTACAAGAAAGGGGTCGATTTTACGTGGGATGTGTATTTCAATTAAGGCATCTTTTTGTGGAACTTTATCTGAAATTTTAAATGACAATAATTTTGGACTTTGTATTTTTTCAATATTTTTGGGATTTTATATTTTTTCAATGTTTTTGAGATTATGTATTTTTCCAATGTTTTTGAGATTTTTATTTTCTTCGGAGACGGACCCTTGGCAAAGCAGGTTGCTATATATACAAGGTATGGCCTGCCAAGGGCTTGTCTCACTTTTTATAGGTTTTTTTTTTTTTTTTTGAAAACAGGTGCCAAATTGTAGGCCACTCCCTACTTCCAGAGTTTGGGGCAAAGATGCCCAATTGCATACCTGACTTGCTGCCCCTTTACCTTTTTGGATGTAGGAGGCTGGCGAATATAAATCTTTTGGACTGGCCTCCATCATATTGATCATAAGTTCGTCTGAGATTTCATCCTCAAACGTCAGCAGAGTCTTGTGGTGGTTTACCATAGGAGGAGTTTGTTCAGGTATGGAATGTCGCTCTTCAAATAGGGATACGGCAGCCAGATCTATTTCAAGGTTGGGAAGGGAGATGTGGGGATTGATGGGATGGACAAGGGCTATGGGTTTGTGTGGGGTCAAATGGTTACCCCATTTTGATCGATCTTTACGACCCCAACGCTGACAAAGGATTCCCTGATGTGCGGCCTAGGGCAAGGTTTTTCTTCTATGTTGATTCCTTTTTCCCTTGCAGCTGCAGCGACCCTGGCTTTCTCTTTAGCCTCTCGGACCTCTTCCTCTGTAGGCATGTAACCTAACCCAAATCGAACTTTCTACCCCTTGGCAATAACTGGCTCTCTTCTGCCCTGTAGTCTAGGCCCGAGCCCTCTGCCTTTCTGATAACCCCATTTCTGGAGCATGGCCAGTTTCCATTCCACCACTAGTTGTGGGAGTGATGTTTCTCGGGGGTTCCGGACCAACTGCTGATACCTCATACTTGAAACTGCCGTGGTCGGTGTCTTCCTTAGTATGTGGCACATCCACTATCTTAGGGTTTTCAATACTGTGGGTGGCCTTGTCTTTATCATCGTGCCCTTCATCAATGATGGTGATCACCTTTTGGTCAGATATGAATTTTAGCTTTTGATAGAGGGTAGAAGGTATTGCCCCGACCTCATGTAATCACGAGAGTCCTATCAGCAAATTGAAAGAAGATTTGATATCCATCACTTGAAAAGGTATAGAGAAGGTCATGGGCCCAATTACTAATTTCATATCGACCTCTCCCGTTATTTCTCTTCTTGTATTATCAAATCCCCGAGCGCTAGTCCTTGTCGGCCTTAGCATACAGGGGTCCACGCCGATCTTGGTGGCAGTCCTCAATGGGCACACATTCAGAGCTGACCTGTTATCAATTAGAACCAAGGGAATTATCATGTTCTCTGATTCAACAGTAATATTGAGGGATTTGGCATGATTGTTTCCCCCCTCAGGTAGATCTGCGTCCGAAAATGAAATGGCATTGGGTCTCATCACCTGTCCAATTATTTGCCCGTCGTCTGGGCTCACCTGTTGGGACACATGTGCAATCTTTAACACCCCCATTAGAGCTTGAAAATGGAGTGGGGATGTCATTAAAAGATCCCAGACAGTGATATGGGCTGGCATCCTTCTTAATTGAGTCTCGAGAATGTGCTCCCGGCTCATTTTCTCAAATGGGTGGACTGCATTATCCTTCTTTCCCTCTGGCCTTACTGGTGTTAGTGCTGTTGTTGCCTCGGGCTATTTCGAGATTCTTTTCGATCTGGTAACAAAGTCCACTGCCCCCTCCCTACTGCAGCTGCTGGTGTTAGCATTGTTTTGTTCATAGCTTAGCAGGACCTGATGTGGATCATAGGTTGGTCTTGAGAGCTGGAGTGGTATGGCTGTCGACACCTGAAGTGCATGTACTGGTGGCTCAGGAGGTGTGGGTAATACTTGATTTATTTCGGTGGTAGCTGGTTGGGTGGAAAAATTGGGCCAAATGTGGGTGGTAAAGCTTGAGGGTGGTGGTACTGGGAGCTGATAAGTACAGGCGGAGGATCTGGGGTTTGATGGACCATTAGTTAATTGACGGGGGTGATGGAGTTCACAGGTGGTTGAACTGGGGGTAATGGAGTGGGCATAGGCCATTGGTAGTTTATTGGTGATGGAGGATTAAGGGCCTGTTGATTTATTGGGTAATTGATGGGGTGGTGGAATATGGTTGATACATATTTATTTGTACATAGTTAATGGGGTGGATGGTGGAAAATAGGCCCTAAGATCTAGGGGCTCAACTGCTGGTGTAGGGGTAGGAAAATAATATGCCAGATTCAGGGGCTCAATCACCCCAATAGTTCTTTCTTCTTGGTCTCGCTGCCTTGGGATCATAAAATTTTCTCTGTTACTGATGTAATCAGAGGGGTCAAATTCATACTCTTCCTCAATTTCCTCTACCAACCCTATGGTGGGTCTGGGACCTGCTATTCCAGTAGGCTGTGGTGGCAAAGGCACCTGGTGAATATTCGCATGCTAGTTTACTTGGGTAGGCACAGGGGGAATGATCTTCCCAGCATCGATTAAATTTGAGATCGCGTGCTTTAATGGGAAGCAACGATCAGTCGGGTGACCCAGACCTTGGTGGAAATTACAATGAGTATTCGGGTCAAAATTATATGGAATCGGATTGGGAGGAGGTCATGATTGGAGTGCAGTCACTAATCCATTTTCAATTAATAAAGGTAAAACTACACTTAAAGATTACCCCAAAGGCATAAAAACACGATCATAACGGGCTCTCCTTTCTAGGGTCATTTGTACCCCCTGTCCATTCCCTGCTCTCTGTACTAGCCCTAGTCTAACGAGAGCTGGTTTGGCTGCCTTAAATTGAAAGGGGACTACATTGTTATTAGGCCTGGTATTGATCACATTCTGCACATCTGCTCCTGCCCTCCTGTCGTTTCTCTGTTTGGCAAACCTTCTAACCACGCTAGGTCCCCCTGAAGCATTCTTGTTCAACCTCCCTTCTCTGATGGCGTCCTCACAGCGGTTGGCGTTCTTTACCAAGTCAGCAAAACTAGACTGCTGGTGGTATACAAGAAAATCAGAAATCACTAGCAGAGTATTTTTTGAAATCATCTCTATCTACTCATCGTCTGATATTCTATTTCTGACTTGAGCTGTCAGTGCTTTCTAACGCCCCAAATAGTCGTCGAAGGTCGCGTTGGGATTCTGTTTCAAACATTCCAAATCAGACTTGCGCAGTTCAATATTAGTATTGTAGACATACTGTTCCTGGAACAAATGCGTCAAATCCTTCCATGTCTTCATCATGGATGGTTCAAGAGACGTAAACCACCTCAGGGCCGGACCGGTTAAACTTTTCTAAAAGACTTTTATTAGCAGTCTCTCATCCCCCCGTACTGGAACATGTCCCCACAATAGGACTTGAGGTGTGCAATCGGGTTGCTCGTGCCATTGTACTTGTCGAATACTGGCATTTTAAATTTGGGGGGCAGGGGGACCTCAAAAAACAGACACAAATTCGTGAAATCTGTGGCGTGAATTTCTGCACCACCCATCTTTAACAATTGTTTCTGGATCTTATCTAGTTGCTCCCTTAACTGTTCTGATTCTTTGGACATGGGGGCCATTTTTTGAATAGCCGGCCGGGACTCGCTTTGTGCTATTAGGGGTGGGGTTGCTATCGGTGGAGGATTAATAGTGGTCATTGCCCCGACATAGGCACCACTGTTTCTGATCTCATCCTCCTCATACTGCTGATCTATGTATGGTACAATGAGGACGGGATTCTCATACTGTTGTTGCATGGACTAGATGGGATTGGATTGGATGTGGGTTGGGTGAGCCCCTTGAGTGTAAGGGAGGTGTTGTGGGGTAATGGGATGAGTAGTAGTTTGGTTTAGGGGTGGGGCCTGATGGGGCCATTGGATATGGTGGAAGGTTTGGATATAGCCTTGGGGTATGGGGCCATGGGAAAATTGGGTCTGAGGTATGGCATGGGTTTGACCCGGTTGTGAAGGTTGGGGGTGGGTGAAATTTTGGGGGTATTGTGGAGGGTATGAGTGTGGGGCTTGGGCCATGGGCCCGGGGTAGGTTTGGGCCATAAGGCCTTGGTCGGGTTGGGCTTGGGTAAAGGTTGTGGGATTTGGGGGATCTTGGCTCATTAGGCCTTGATGGGTATGGCCCATTGGGCTTTTAAGAGTTTGGGTCATGGGCCATTGGTGGGTATGGGCCTAGGCCAGATGGGTCTAGGTTATGGGCCCTTGGGGTATGTGGGTCTGGCCCTTTGGGTTTTGAGGAGTATGGGCCATGGGCCCTTGATGGGTTTGGGCCATGTGCCCTAGATGGGTTTGGGTCATGGGTCCTTGATGTATGTGGATCTGGCCCATTAGGTTTTGAGGGGTATGGGCCATAGGCCATTGGTGGGTTTGGGCCATGGGCCCTTGGGTATGGGTGATGGGGTGTTGGGCCATTGGGCCTTGGAGATCATGGGTGGTGGGGTTTTAGGCCAATGGGCCTTGGTGAATGGTGGGGTTTTGGGCCAATGGGCCTTGGGGCATGTGGGAGATGGGGGATTGGATGGTGTGAATTATGGGGGATTGATAGGGATTATGGGAGAGTGAAGCATGAAGATTGGCTAAGGTATGGGATGGGTCTATGGATGTGGGGCTTGGATGAGGGGAGGTATTTTGGGAAGCCTTCCATAAATAGTAGGCTTGAAACATCTCCTCCATCATGGTCATGGAAGGAAGATCGGAGGTAGATGGTGGATTTAGGGGATGATTAGGTATAGATGGGGTGGATGTGGAGGGAAAATTAGGCATGGCCATGGTAAGTGATGGGATATGGGATGGATTGAAGGAATGGGATGGGACATTGGCAAAGGGGGATGGGTTGGGGATGTTTAAGGATGATGGAGGGTAAAGTGTGGGTGTTTGGGAAAAATCGGGCATGGCCCCGGTAAAAATGGGCATGACCCCGGTAGATGGGGGGATTTGTGGGGGGTCGGATAGGATGGAGGTGACATAGGTGAAAGATGGTGGATTGGGTCTATATGGGGAAGATGGTAAATGGGGTATGGGTGTGGATGTGGAAATTTGGGTTGGGTTTATCATGGATGGGGGTGGGAAATGTGTTGGGCTTTGAGGAGATGTCGATGGAATGGTTGGTTGGCTTGGCGTGGACATGGGGGGAAAGGTAGCTTGGGAAAAAGGTGGGGAATGAGGGGGTTAATTTTGGATGTTTTGGGAAGTGGTGATTGGGAAAATGGGGGTGCCAAACAGGCCGGTAACGGTAAAAGGGGATAGGGTGATGGGAATGGATATGAAGGCTTCTTCCAAATGGGAGTAGGTTGGCGGGGATGAGTCGGGATCGGCGTAAGCCGGGTCCACTACCAACGACATTCTACAAGAACGAGTCGGGTAAGGGTGCCTTGGATAAGGCCCAAAAATCCTCCTTCTCCCCATATGAGACGACGGAGGGCAAGATGATGCCATTGTGCTGGTACCACAAAGATTCTATTTTTAAGTTTCTGATTTTTTAATTTTTTTTGGAAAGAATTTTTTGTAGAAAACAAGGGTTCCGAGGCCTTGGAATTTCCGTCTCGGGTGGCTTTTGAACCCTAACTTAAGACCCGCGACGACGATTTCGTCGCGCTTCTAAAGAATCAAAGGAAGACCTTTAATATATTGAAGGCACGAAAACTGAGACAAACAACCTGATCCCCTAGAATGAGCTAAAAAGAAGTCACCTTCTTTTGACCGGCAGGAGTGTATTGGGTGTCGAAGGTGGCGGGGCCCAAACGAAGGCACTGAGCACACTAATCAAGGCACTCGAGAGGTGAGAAAGCCTTAGATTTTGGGCTGCTGATGTCCAGGTAGGCTTGGCGCAACCAATACATGCGCCAAGTTAGCGGGGCCTCTTTTTTACACTGGCACAACTATTAGTTGCGCCAAGGTAAAAATTGGCGGATTTAAAGCTAGCGCAACTATTAGTTGCACCAGTTATAAATTTGGGATTTTTGCACTGGCGCAACTAATACTTGCGTCAGGCAAAAATGAGGCTCCATAACTTATCAACAGCAGCCTAAAATGGGTCTTTTTTTTGGATTTTGTGGAAGCTAGGCTTCCGGGAACTGACTGATTTTTATGTGATCGATTCTCTCCTTACAGCATCTAAAGGATGAGTTCGGTATAACTCGCTAGCGCGCTCCCCAACGGATTTTAAGCTTATAGGAATGGGAACCCACCCGATATACCTTCGGCACAAGCACCTTCTCAGATACTAAGTGGGCTGAGACTTTTCTGGATCATCACCACTAGGGACTGCCGCCATACTAAGACCCAGGTGGTTGTATGTTTGCCTAATAACCCAACCCTTTTAAAAATCTAACCCACAAAAACAAATTGATTAAGTTCCCTAGCTTGGTTCAATTTTAATTTTTTTTTTCAAAGCCTCTTTTTTTGTGGAAGTTTTCTTTAGTTCAAAGACCGGGGGTGATGATCCCGTGCCGCCACTACGGGTTGGCGTCCATATTGTTTAGTTCTAAGTGTGCATGATTTATTTGTCTATTGAAAACAGATTTGCAAATGCTAAGTTATACTGAATCTGGAAAATTAAAAAGAATAAAGAAATATCAACACAGAGAGAAGAAAATTAGCCTGCAAGATCAGGGCCAATTGTAGCAAGTTTTAAATGTAAGTGAGTAAAAGATCGTCCACAGAGAATTTATTTAAAATGTAAGATAAACCTTCAGATCTGAGCTACCAGATCTGGCCTCTGATCCTATCTACAAAGCACATAAGATGGGAGGTTGAATTTGTCACATTAACTAAATGATAAAAGTAAAGATTAAACTAAGTGATCCAAATCTGAGTTGGGGAGATTTTGATGTAAATTAATAAGAATGGAGAAATAATATCTAACTTTGATTTGGTTCTTGAAACAGAATGAGAATAAATGTAGATCAAATGAGAGATGATCCAATCTTCATTTGGCTACAAGCACAAATGTAAGCGGAAGTAATCTAACTCAAGGATTAGAGTTAAACTTATGGCTATGGTATGTCCACTTCAATGGCCACAGACCATCCAATAGTCTTTAATCTAAACCCTCAATTTAGAACAAGAAATACCACTACAAATGCTGTGAAAGATTAGGTTACAAACACTAATTCCCACAGGGATAATGAATCAAGGGAAATTGCTTGAAAAACAGTAAAGCTAAAGGAGTCTAGTGCAATAAGGAGATCACAGAAAATCCTCAACACGAATCCAATTGAGAACGTACGGTTCACAGCAACCTTTTCAAATTCACCATTACAATTACAGAGCACAGCTTAAACAGCTCTCGGATTTGTAGTCTTGAATACAATTCTCACGTGAGGTACAGAGACATCTCACAACTCTCAGTTACAAATAAAAGCTAGGCTATTACAGAAATTTCAGACAAGCTATCCGAAATGGAAATGAGGCAATAGAAATGAAACTCAAAATCTGGATACCCAAATTGGGCAAATGGTTCATCTATTTATAGTTTCCCCCAGGTCTAGCTCAGCTGTGTATCGACCAATCAGAAGTGCTTAGATCTGTATCAACCAATGGTAGTCGAGCACGAGGATCCAGATCTATTTTGGCCAATCAGAATTGCTTGATTTATTTCATCCAATCAGATGACAGAGGCATCAATTCAGTTATGTAATTCAAAAATCTGTTAGAACTTCTAGAAGTTCCCGCCAATTGATTTCATCTTCGGGTGCTCACATGGGGTGGAATATGCCTTTGGTTCGTGCTCAGAATCTTTCGGAATGTTCCTGGGTTTTTAAATGCATTGGGGCGCGTGCAAAAGATTACTGAAACATCCTTGTAGATGCTAGGAATCTCCAGAATACCATTTCGCATAGTTTAGGGAACTTTTCGCAAGGTACTGTGACTTCTGAAGCTCTTTTCGCAAAGTTCAGGTTCTGTTCGCAAAGAGTTCTCTTCTTTTCGAATAGGTCAAACATCCTTTCGAAGAGTTCAGGTACTCTTTGAAAACTAAGCCTGGAGCTTTTAGTTCTTTTCGCAGAATTCAGGTTCTTTTCAAAATGTTCAGATTCTTTTCGAAAAGCACTCTGTAGTGCATTCTTCTGTTCGAATTGCTCCACATTTCTTTTCTGGGTTGAGACCAAGTCTTTGCCTCTTCAGTTCAGGCATTTTGACAGCTAGTGAGGTTGTCCCTTCTCTTTCTTCCTTTAGATCAACATGGATTATTATCTTTTTGGCACTTTTAGGCTGCTTTCATGGTTAAGCCTGTCTTTATTGTTAGCTGTAACACAAGCACTTAAAACACTTATTTAGTTCTCTCAAGGGTCTATCAAGGCCCAGGTTAAAGGATGGAAAATGGTATTTTCTAGTTCTCAACAGTCCACTGTTAGGATATGTTTGCACAAGTAGGCCCGCCAAATGGATAAGGCACTTTAAATGACGGAAAAGTAAAGAAATTAAAAGACAATACTCAAGTAGGCCCGCCAATCGGCTAAGGCACCTAAAATGACGAAAATATAAAGAAAATAAGGACGATGCGCAAGTAGGCCCGTCGATCGGCTAAAGCACGTAAATGACGGAAAAGTAGGGGTGAGTAAAATAAAAATAAAATAAAATAAACAATAAAAAAATAGCAAAATGGTTAGTAAAATGAAAATAAAAATACCAAATTTCAAGGTGAAGTTCTACAAGCTATCCCCAGCAGAGTCATCATCTGTACAACCGTGGGATTTGTGACGATCCCGTCGCGGCGATGCGCTCGCTAACAAAAATATAGAGTCGCCACCCTGAGCTTTTGGTGTTTCGGAAAACCTGGTTCATTTTATGAGCACCGAAGTGCTAAAAATATGACTCTGAATCCGGTTCACACCAAAGGTTCTTGAGTAGGGGCTTCGGTTATCGATCGGGAGGGTGCTAGGCACCTGATCAATCCGCTTAATGTGGTCTCTACTAATGGCCAAAACAAAAGTAAAGTAAAAGAAAAGAAAATGGCTTCCTCTTGCCCATATGGGCCTTAAATCCTATTTGTGCCCCTCCGTTCCTACCGAAAATTCGACGGCGTAACGACACAAATGGGAGGATGGGAAGAGTTAAAGAAGAGATAAGAGAAGAAAGGGGAGATCTGGAGCCCTCGGGCCCTTATAGCACCGTTGAGGAGCCTTGCATTGGCTTGCTTTGATGAGCTTTTGAAGGCTTAAATGGTAGAGAATGGGGTTCTAACTCCTAAGTCCTAAGGCTTGGTAGCTAAGAGATAGAGAAGGAAGGCTAAGGAGTAGCACACACCCAACCTAGAGGTTTTTGATGAAATGTAAGGCTTGAAGGAAGATTTATGGATTCTAGAATTTGTATGGGAAACGGTGCACCAAAGGGAGAAAGATCTTTCTCACTTAAGCTCTTTCTTTCTTAGGCAAAATTTCTCAACCCCTAAACCAAGGGGAGGGGGGCTCTATTTATAGGAAATAGGTGGGTTAGGAGGCTACTTAGGTGCTAATTGGAGTTAGCAATTAGGTTATCTCCAATCTAAGGTTTCCTAGGATTTCAAAGGTTTAGAGAATTGTGAAGATGGGCTTTAATGGTAGATGATGAGTTAATGGTCTAGATCACTTATGGGTTACAAATAGGCACTAAAAGGGTACAATAGAACTAGAAAAACACACTCCAAAGATCAATGTGGTCAACAAGTCAAACCCTAGCTTCAAAAATTGAGTAAAAATAGCACAGTTACTGTTTATATGCCTGGCGCAACTATTAGTTACGCCAAGCATATGTACAGTAAAACGGTGGGCGAGATTTCCTAGAAGTTGCAAGCGCGCGGAGAGCGAGGGGACCCATTTATACCTAGCCCAACTATTAGTTGCACCAGGCCATTTCTAGAGGAAAAAGGCCTGACGCAACTATTAGTTGCGCCAGGCAAATTTTAAGGGAAAATGGCTTGGCGCAACTAAATAGTTGCGCCAGGCAAAAATTCTTTCAAAATAGCCCGATTTTCAAATGATCATAACTTTTGATATACAGTTCCGATTGAGGTAATTTTTAGCTTGTTGGAAAGCTAAAAAAGTCCTCTATCTAATGGTATATAAATTAGCTTCTAAAGAGGTTTGTATGAAATTTAGCACTCCTCTTTCCAACCACTACTCGAGAGGGTTCGACACTGGTCCGGAAAAGGGTTCTAATGGGTTTGGAAAGGTTATGGTTGATTCCTAAGGGTTCGAGAAGGTTCCTAATGGTTTCATACATGCCATCAAAATCTTGGAAGTGTACCTCTCTTGAAATATGTTTCGATCGGGCCTTAGGCCAAATTTGGGTGTCTACAATCATCCACGTACAAAACTAAAATGATAAATTTGCTCCCCCTATTTCTAAGATATATACAATAATCAACAATATTTTTCTTAAACCCATAACTACTGACAACCTCATCAAATTTCAAATACCACTGCCTAGAAGTAAATGGACTTATTCAATTTACAAACTAGTTGTTCTTTTCCTTATTCACAAAACCCTTTGGATGTGACAAGTATATGTCTTCTATAAGGTCTTCATTTAGAAAAGCAGTCTTCACGTCCATTTGATATAATTCGAGATCGTAATGTTCAACTAAAGTCATCATTATCCTCAATGAATCCTTAGAAGAGAATGGAGAGTAGGTCTCATGATAGTCAATGTCTTTCTTCTGTCTAAGACCCTTCGTAACAAGTCTCGCCTTACATCTTTCAATCTTGCCACTAGAGTTAACTTTTAGTCCTATAAATTCATTTGCATTCAACCACCTTGCGATCCTCTGGAAAATTCACAAGGTCCCAAATCTTATTCTTTTCCATAGACAATAACTCCTCTCTCATAGCCTCCTGCCAATGTGAGGATTCATTGTTACCAATAGCCTGTTGAAAAGTTGATAGATTATCAAGATCAACACCCTCAAACTAAGCCTATTATGCATACACCTCATAGATATCTGGAATAGCAAGTTTACACTAACGCTCAAATCTTTTGGACTGAGCTAGTGGTACTGGTGAAACATGAGGTGGAATAAGACATTCTTCTTTAATTGAAGTCGTCACTAGATTTGTCTGAATCAAAGTATCAACATCTATAGGATCATTACCACCAGATAAAGGCACAAAATCAAATTTAAAGTTCTCAATAAAAATAATATTATTATGATGCAAATTCCCACTGGATTCACCATTCTCCAAAAGGTTAGCTATATGGGTCTCTGAAATATCAATGACTCTTCCAGGATAATAAAATCTCAAAGTCCTAGATCGATGTCTATAACCGATAAAATAGCAACTGATTGTGCTAGGATTGTTCAGTCACATAATTTACCATTTTATCTCCTTTAACTCAGTAATGCTAGACCCTAGTTTGCTACTAATGATATAATGATATGCAGATATTAAGAACAGATAGTATAATAGACCCGAAGTTTTAATCTTCACCAAAATGAACTCAAAAAGCAGTAAGAACCACAATCATACGCAGATACGACCCATCGTATTAAGAACTAGTTTGTAAGCTGAAGAAAGAAAAGTGTTTACGAACAAATAAAATAGAAGAAAAGAAAAGAAATCATATTTACAATTCTTCAGAATACGCTTGAAGACTATAAGACACAAAGCGGAGATACGATCATGCGTAAGAATGAAAGAAGGAGAAATCGTACTGAAGAAAGGATACAATCATAATTACGATTGTATAAAATTAAAGCTCCCACTGCTACTAACCACGTGAAGATATACACAGTCATGCACAGAATTAGAAGATCACTAGAAATAGAAGTCTGACAACCCACGGATCTGAGAAGATTGGTGAAAGACTCCTAAAGATCTTTGTTATTGAAAATACGGAGAAAAGACCTGCGAGCATCTACAATCCAAAGCAAGGAGCAAAGGATTATAAGTTTTAGTTATATTAGGAATCTTTTACTTTTAGTAGTTTTCTTTTATTAGAACTCGAATAATGTAAACTGACCCCTTATGATCTATAAATAAGAGGGCACGATATAGGAGAAAAAATTATCCAAGGAATTTTCAACATCAATTAACAACTGAGATTGGAATTCTGGAAGATCACTTTAGAGTAGTTTTTATCAAGTAAAATCGTCCACAAATTTCTTAAAGTCGTGCCTGACAACCAAGACTGAGGAATTCTGAAAAATTGACCCTTTGGATGGTTCTACTTTTCTTTCTAGTTTAGATTTATTTTATTACATTTCCTACTTTGTAAATATCTAAGAGTTCTTTATTTTAATTTACGACTAAAGTCTTGAATTTGCAAATTAGTGTAATGATTTTTAATTTTCATCTTCAGTTTTCTTGAGTTTGATTGACGCCCAAATTTCTGGAAGATTGTTGATTAGTATAAATTTGTGTTAAGAAAATATAGTTTTTTATTAATGCCCAAATTCTAGAGGACTAAGATACGGTGTAACGGTATTTTATTTTTGTAAGCATCCGATAACTGAAGGATTGTGATTGATGACCATAATTTGGAAGTAGGAGGATTTAGATTTACTTTTCTTGCATATAGTCTAAATAATCATTCTTTTATTCTTATTTCTTCAGTAGATTAGTCCTTTAAAAGACAAATAAAAGTTTTTACAATAAATTTTAACCTTTCCCGTGGGAACGATCCTATACTAGTACCACAATTTTTATTGTGCGCTTGCAATAGGTTAAAGCTAAGTACAATTATAGCCACATCAAGGATCCAACTTCTTAATCTTGGGATAATAAAACTTAACTTCAGCTTCACAACTACATATGTGTAAATGTTCGAGTATTGGATCCTTAGTTGTCCATCTCTTGTAAGGAGTCTCGGATATAGCCCTGCAAAGAACCCTGTTGACAATGTAAACTGATGTCTTTAAGGCTTCACCCCAAAGCTCTTCTTTAAGTGTATAGTGACTTAGCGTGCTACGAGCAGCCTCCTGTTGAGTACGATTTCTCTTTTATGAAACATCATTCTGTTGTGGAGTGCCAGGAGAAGTATATTGTGGAATAATGCCTTGAGTCTCTAAGTACTCTACGAATGGTCCATGATTGATACCATCAGGACCCATTCCGTCGAAATATTCTCCACCTCTATCAAAATGCACAGTCTTTATCTTCTTCCTAAGTTGATTTTCTACTTCCAACTGATAGGTCTTGAAGACCTCTAAAACTTGATATTTCATCTCTAATAAGAAGACATATGAGTATCTGGAGTCATTAATAAAGGTAATAAAATATTTTTTACTGTCACGAGCAGCAATCAGAAAAGGCCCACAAATATCAGTATGTATCAACTGTAAAACCTCAGTGGCCCGAGAGGAGGAGAACTTTCTTGTTTTGAAAGTTTTACCCTTCATGCAATCCACACAATTTTTAAAATCGGTGAAATCTAATGGTCTAATAATACCAGATCTAACTAATGTTCAAGTCTTTTCTTTGATATGTGACCTAACCTTCTATACCATAAGGATGCAGAATCATCTCAAAGTAAAGAGCACTTTGACTCAGAAGGTGTCGAGTTCGAGGACTCAACAACCAAAGCAATGGTGTGAGAAGAATCAACAAATAACAAATGTAAATCATCAACTAAAATGTCACAACCAACCATAGAACCATCAAAAGAAATATCTAAACTTATACTGTTGAAAGTAAAAATATAGCCATAGTCTGTAAATCTAGATAACGAAATAATATTTCTCCTAAAGGAGAGAACAAAATATGTCTCATGTAAAGTCAAAGCATGTCCAGAGTCTAAAACTAAATCATAGGTGTCGACGCTCTCCACCTGCATCGCCTGATCATTCCCAAGGAACAACCTATTCTCTTGTTTGGATTTTTTTTTACTTCTGAGCACCTAAAAAGAGTATAAAATGTACCAGAGTTAACCAACCAGGAATGAGGAGGACTTGGTTATCATATCATCGACGTACACCTCAATTTCTCAATGCATCATGTCGTGAAATAGTACCGCCATTGCTCTCTGATACGTAGCGTCGGCGTTCTTCAGTCCAAATGGCATGACTCGATAGTAAAAGGTGCCCCAAGGCGTGATAAACGCAGTCTTCTCTCGATCTGCCTCTGCCATCTTTATCTGATTGTATCCTAAGAATCTGTCCATAAAAAAAAGCATCCCATGCTTAGCAGTGTTATCAACCAAGATGTCGATGTGTGGTAATGGGAAATCGTCCTTCAGGCTCGCCCTATTCAGATTACGGAAGTCGATACACATGCGGACCTTTCCATCCTTCTTTGACATAGGCACGATATTGGCTAGCCACTGCAGGTACTTAGATACCATGAGAAACCCTGCGTCATACTGCTTGATGACCTCGTCTTTGACTTTCAACATCCTCGATTTCCTCGACAATGGGGGTAGGGCCATGCTCAAATTCGGTAAACCGGTCAAGGAGCTCATTGGGGAGCTCCTCAAAGGGAACATCCTCGTCCAGACTCATAACACCTACCTCTCCTTGTATTTCTACAGGGAAGGGGCCGATTTCACATGGGATGGGTATTTCGATTAAGACATCTTTTTGTGTGATTTTATCTGAAATCTTAAAAGACAACATTTTTGGACTTTGTATTTTTTCAATGTTTTTGAGATTCTGTATTTTTCCTATATTTTTGAGATTTTGTATTTTTCTAATGTTTTTGAGATTTTGTATTTTTCTAATATTTTTGAGATTTTTATTTTCTTCGGAGATGGACCCTTGGCAGCACGAGTCTGTGTATATACAAGGTATTACCTGCCAAGAGCTTATCTCACTTTTTATAGGCTATTTTTTCTTGGAGAAACAAGTGCCAAATTGTAGGCCACTCCCTGCTTTTAGAGTTTGGGGCAAAGATGCCCAATTGCATACTTGACTTGCTACCCCTATACCTTTTTTGATGTAGGAGGCTGGCGAATGTGACTCTTCTGGACCGGCCTCCATCATATTGACCATAGGTTCGTCTAAGATTTCATCCTCAAACGTCAATAGAGTCCTGTGGTGGTTACCATCGGAGGAGTTTGTTCAGGTATGGAATGTTGCTCCTCAAATAGGGACAGGGCAGCCAGATCTATTACGAGGTTGGGAAGGGAGATGATGGGATTGGTGGGATGGACAGGGGCTATGGGTTTGTGTGGGGTCAAATGGGTTACCCCATTCCTATCAATCTTTATGACCCTAGTGTTGACAAAGGATTCCTTGATGTGTGGCCTAGGACGAGGCTTCTCTTCTATGTTGATTCCTCTTGCCCTTGCAGCTGCAGCAACCCTGGCTTTCTCTTTGGCCTCTCGAAACTCTTCCTCTATGGGCTTGTAACCTAACCCGAATCGGACTTTCCCCCTTGGCAATAACTGGCTCTCTTCTGCCTTGCAGTCTAGGCCCGAGTCCTCTGCCTTTCTGGCAGCCCCATTTCTGGAGCATGGCCAGCTTGCCTGTCACGCCGATTATTGACGTGATATTTTCGAGGTTAAGACCTCACGACACCTCATACTCGAAATTGTGGAGGTCGGTGTCTTCCTTAGTGTGTGGCACATCCACTACCTTAGGATTTTCAATGTTATGGGTGATCTTGTCTTTCTCATCGTGCCCTTCACTAATGATGGTGATCACCTTCTGCCCGGATATGAATTTTAACTTTTGATGGAGGGTAGAAGGTATCGCCCCGACCTCATGTAACCACGGGTGTCCTATCAGCAAATTAAAAGAAGATTTGATATCCATCACTTGAAAAGGTATAGAGAAGGTCATGGGCCCAATTACTACTTCCAGATCGACCTCTCCCATTATTTCTCTTCTTGTATTATCAAATCCCCGAGCGCTAGTCTTTGTCGGTCTTAGCTTACAGCAATCCTCAACGGGCACACATTCAGAGCCGACCCATTATCAATTAGAACCAAGGGAATTATCATGTTCTCAGATTCGACAGTAATATTGAGGGATTTAGCATGACTGTTTCCCTCCTCAGGTAGATCTGCGTCCGAAAATGAAATGGCATTGGGTGCCATCACCTGTCCGATTATTTGTTTGACCTCGTCTGGGCTCACCTGTTGGGACACATGTGCATTCTTTAATGCCCCCATTAAAGCTTAGAAATGGAGTGGGGACGTCATAAGAAGATCCTAGACAGTGATATGGGTTGGCATCCTTCTTAACTGAGTCTCGAGAATGTGCTCCCGACTCATCTTCTCAAACGGGTGGACTACACTGTCCTTCTTCCCCTCTGGCCGTGCTGGAGCTGCTGCTGCTTTGGGCTATTTCGATATCTTCCCTGACCTGGTAACAAAGTCCACGACTCCCTCTCTGCTGCTACTGCTGACATTAGCATTAGTTTGCTCGTAGCTCAGCGGGACCTGATGAGGGTCATAAGTTGGTCCTGACAGCTGGAAAGGTATGGTTGTTGGTACTTGAGGTGCATGTACTGATGGCTTTGAAAGGGTAGGTAAGACCTGGCTTACCTCAGTGATGGATGGGTGGGCGGCCAAATTAGGCCCAGTAGGGGTGGTGAAGCTTAACGGTGGTTGCACCGGGGGTAATGGGGTGGGCATAGGCCATTGGTAATTGATGGGTGCGGGTGGAGGATGAACTGGGGGTAATGGGGTGGGTGTAGGCCATTGATAATTGATGGGTGAGGGTGGAGAATTGGGGGCCGGATGGCTTATTGGGTAATTCAAGGGGCCAGCGGAGTATGGTTGATAGGCATTTATTTGTACGTCATTTATGGGAGTGGATGATGGAAAATAGGCCCTAAGATCTAGGGGTCCGGCTTGTGGTGTAGGAGTGGGTAAATAATCTGCCAGATTCAGGGGTTCAATCACCCCAGTTGATGGATGTGAAGGCTTTTTCCGAATGGGAGTGGGTTGGAGAGTGTGACGGGGATGAGTCGGGATCGGCATAAACTAGGTCCACTACGCACGACATCCTTCGGGAACGGGTTGGGTATGGGTGCCTTGGATAAGGCCCAAAACTTTTCCTCCTTCTTCCCCTACTGGAGGATGGAGGGAAGATGAAGCCGTTGTGTCAGCACCACAAAGGTTTATAAATTTTTACGTTTTTTTATTTTTAATTTTTTTTAGAGAAAACTTTTTTTGAAAACAAAGGTTCCAAGACCTTAGAATTCCCTTCTCGGGTGGTCTTCGTACCCTAATTTAAGACCCGCGGTGATGATTCCGAAACACTTCAAAAGAATCAAAGGAAAACTATTGATCTATTGAAGGCACGAAAATCGAGATGAATAACCCGATCCCCAGAATGAGCCAAAAAGAAGTCACATTCTTTTGACCGACAGGGGCATATTAGGTGTCGGAGATGGCAGGGCCTAAACAAAGTCACTAAGCACACAAATCAGGTTATTCGGGAGGTGAGAAAGCCTCAGATTTCAGGCTCTGTTGTCCAAGCAGGCCTGGTGCAACTAATACATGCGCCAAGTCAGAAAAGCCTCCTTTTTATATTGGCACAACTATTAGTTGCACCAAGGTAAAAGTTGTTGGATTTAAAGCTAGCGCAACTATTAGTTGCGCTAATTATAATTTTGAGATTTTTACACTGGCACAACTAATACTTGCGCCAAGCAAAAATGAAATTTCATAGTTCTATGACAGCAGAGAACAACAGCCTGAAATGGGTCTATTTTTGTTTTTTTGTGGAAGCTGGGCTTCCGGGAACTAACTGTTTATATGATCGGTTCTCTCCTCACCGAAGCCTAAATGTTTGAGTTCGGTATAACTCGCTAGCGCGCTCCCCAAGGGTTTTAAGCTTTGTAGGAATGGGAACCCACCCGATATACCTCTGACACAAGCACCTTCTCAGATATTAGGTGGGCTGAGACTTTTTTGGATCATCACCACTAAGGGTTGCCGCCATACTAAGACCCGAGTGGTTGTATGTGTGCCTAAACCCAACCCTTTGAAAATCTACCTCATAAAAACAAGTTAATTAAGCTCCCTATTCTTGATTCAATTTTAACTCTCTTTTTTTTCAAAACATTTTTTTTTTATGGAAGTTTTCTTTAGTTCAAAAGTCAGGGGTGATGACCTCGTGCCACCACTACGAGAACGCATCCACTGTCGGAATATGTTTGCACAAGTAGGCCCGCCAATCGGCTAAGGCACTTTAAATTACGGAAACGTAAAGAAATTAAATTACAATGCACAAGTAGGCCCGCCAATTGACTAAGGAACCAAAAAATGATGAAAATGTAAAGGAAATTAAAGACTATGTGCAAGTAAGCCTGCCGATCGGCTAAGGCACGTAAATGATGGAAAAGTAGGGGTGAGAAAATTAAAAAAAATAACAAAAATGGTTAGTAAAATAAAAGGAAATGGCTAAATTTCAAGGAGAAGCTCTAAAAGTTATCCCCAGCAGAGTCGCCATCTATGCAACCGTGGGATTTTTTGACAATCCTATTGCGACGATGCGCTCGCTGGCGAAAATATAGAGTCACCACCCAGAGCTTTTGGTGTCCTAGAAAACCTAGTTCATTTTTATGAGCACCGAAGTGCTAAAAATATGACTCTGAATCCGGTCCACACCAAAGGTTCTTGGGTAGGGGCTTCGGTTATCGATTGAGAAGGTGTTAGGCACCCAATCAACCCGCTTAATGTGGTCTCTACTTATGGGCAAAACACAAATAACATAAAAGAAATAAAAGAGCCTTCCTCTTGCCCAAAGGGCCTTAAAACCTTATTTGTGTCCCTCCGTCCCTACAGAAAAGTCGACTGCGTAACGGCATAAATACAAGGATGGAAGAAGACTAAAAGAGATAGAAGAAGAAAGGGGAGAGCCGGAGCCCTCGGGCCCTTGTAGCACTGTAGGGGAGCCTTGCGTGGCTTACTTTTGATGAACTCTTGATGGCTGTAAAGCTTGATAATGAGTTCTAACTCTTAAGCGAGATAGCTAAGAGATAGAGGGAGGGTGCTAGGGTAGAACACATATCTAACCTAGAGGCTTTTAAGGAAAGGCAAGGGTGGGAAAGAGGTTTTTGAATTCTGGTTTTTGTGTGGAAAATGTGCACCAAAGGGAGAAAGTTCTCACTTGAGCTCTTTCTCTCTTAGGCTAAAATTCTCAACCCTTAATCCAAGGGGAGGGGGGTTCTATTTATAGGCAAAGGGTGTGGGTTAGGAGAGTGTTTAGATGCTCATTGGGTTTAGCCATTAGGTAATCTAACATCTAAAGATTAGTAGGGTCTTGAGAGCTTGGAGATGTGTGAAATGAAGCTCTAATGGTGGATGATAGGATAGAGGGTTGAAGGCACTTAGGGTTACAAATAAGCTTTTAAAAGGGTGCAACAGTGCTGTCAAAACACACCCCAAAGACCCACGTGGTCAACAAGTCAAACCCTAGCTTCAAAATTTGAGGCAAAAAAGCATAGTTACTGTTCATATGCCTAGTGTAACTATTAGTTGCGCCAAGCATATATACAGTAAAACAGTGGGCGAGATTTCTTAGAAGTTGCAAGCCCGCGGGGAGCAGGGGGACCCATTTATACCTGGCGTAACTATTAGTTGTGTCAGGCCATTTCTAAGAGGAAAAGGCCTGACGCAACTATTAGTTGCGCCAGGCAAATTCTGGGGAAAAATGGCTTGGCGCAACTATTAGTTGCGCCAGGCAAAAATTCCTCCAAAATAGCCTGATTTTTAAATGGTCATAACTTTTGTTATACAACTCTGATTGAGGTGATATTTGGCTTGTTGGAAAGATGGGGAAGTCCACTTTCTAATGGTATATGACTTGATAATAGTAGAAGACCTCAGCTAGTTTTGGTGCACCACTCTTCATCCATTGCCCGGAAAGGTTGGGTTTAGGGTTTAGAAGGGGTTCTAAGGGTCGGGATTGGTTTCTAAAGGTTCGGGGTAAATTCTAAGGGATTTGGGATAATTCCTAAGGGTTTGGAAAGGTATATAAGGGTACCATATATGCCATCAAAAGCTCAGAGGTGCGCCTCTCTCGAAATGTGTTTCGATCGAACCTTGGGCCAAATTTGGGTGTCTACAATCTCCCACCGAAAAATTACCGAAAACGAAATTTATCACTATGCTCCCGATTCTATAATAATCAATATCCAAAACTCGGATCAAAATCTGCACCGTAGTCCTCTTGGTACACAACGGCGTTGCCCTCCCAAGGCTCCTGATACTCGGCGTCCACGGGGTCAACGAAGTCAACGTCAATGGGATCTGAATAGCAGGCATCTACTCCACCACTGTAATTACCTGCAACTGCTTGATTATTGTGGAATGAGTTTACTCAGTCACATAAACTCAGTGGATATACCAGCAATCCACCCTATTCTACTCAGGTGCATTGTGGGTGCATAAGTGAGTGATAAACATAATATACTAATAAAATCATAAAAAGCATGACAAAACTAAGTGTATAACATAGAACTCATATCATAACATAAATGCACGACCATGATCTAGACACTCATATCCTAACGCACCTCGCCATAACTCGTAATATACCATATTTTATTATTTTCGCACATACGTATGTACATCGCATTAGCGTAACTAACATACTCATCAATCTTAAACGACCTGTGCTAGAGTCGTGACTCGAACTACCATGTGAGAGTCACCATAGTATCATACCACCATAATATAGCGCCCCCGCATCATACTCATACTCATCCATTCAACCCAATGGGGAGACATAAATAATCACACATGCTCACAACCTACTCATACTCCTACTCATACTCTCGGTCATACTCATACTGTCTCCTAGAGACCTGTCTTGGCTGTAAGACGTTATTGCCCTTACGGTAGCTACGCAAGGAATGACACGTACAGACTTAATTTCTTAATCTTTTGCTGGCCTACACAACGATATCTTATTGTCGTACTCATAACTTATCTTATCTCATATGCACTCATATCATACTCTTATAACTTAATTCTAAGACGAGCTATAGTGGGATTACCTCACCACAGTTAATGCCCAAGGCCCGAATCTCATATCATAACTCATATCTTATCCTCTTATATTAAAAGTCGGGGTGATAGGGTCACCGTCTATAAGATTATACTGAATTCACACTCACCCGACTCGTCATGATGTCCCATACCACCATGAGTTGTAAAGCATGTGAATACGATATATTCCTCGCTTCGACACCATCTCCGCGAATCACCACGCTCAAGCGTAGGTATGATCTCATACACTCACGTAGGACTGTCAACGGGCCGATCTTCAGCCCGAGCCCGACCCAAGCCCGGCCCAGATGGGCTAGATTCAGGCCAGCTTTTTAAAAAATTTATTAAACGGGCCCGACCCAGTCCAGCCCGGATAAGAAACAGGCCCGGGTTCGAGCTTCAAAGTGTAAGGCTAGGCCCGGCCCAGATAGCTAAGATCCTTAAAAGAATTTTAAAAGAACTTAATTTTTTATTAAGTTTTTATTGAAAGCCTGGCCCAAATAGCTAATCGGGCCGGGTTCGGGCCAAAAAAATCTGAAAACGGGCTGAGCCCGGCCCGGCCCGAATAGCTAACCGGGCCGGGTGAAAAACCCGGCCCGTTGACAGCCCTACACTCGCGTATATATGGCCTAACATGTCCATAACTCGTATAACATGATCAAGTTGGAAGCACAAAATTATCATACACACAATATAGATTTACATTTAGATTTAGTTATATTTATACATATATTTATTTACATTCACATCATTACAATTATAGAACAAAATAGTTATTATTGTGATTTTGAAAACTTGAAGGTCAGAGTTTGATTTTTCCGAGGTATTAAATTTCTAGCCATTTGTGTTATCGAAGAGGTCGTATTGAAGCGATAAATTGTTATATATAGATTATTATAATTGGATAATTAAATTAAAAAATATTTATAATCACTAAATTATGATTTATCATGACCATCGATCGAAAGACCTTAAGTAAGATATAATATACATAAAAATTTTGGTCATGAAAATTAGAAAATAACACTAAACTCGTGCAACCTTGGGTCATTCAAAATAAAACCCGACTTGTTGCTCTATTTTGATCTCTAAAATGTCAGATTCGTGAAATGGATATTTCAAACAAAGTTATAAAGCTCATTGTCTTCTTTTCAATACATCAAAAATCGCATCAATCGGAGATCGGAGTAAAATGTTATAGCTAAAATACCAAGACCAGTACATCAATAGTCACGAGCTCGTCGTGGTCGCAAATTTGGGTTCGTAGCTACGAGTTCAAATCTGTAACTTTAAGATGGTACAATCTATTATTCTTTTAAATAAAATAAGAATATAGTTTAGTTTTAGAGCTTAATTAATTTTAAATAAATAATAATATAAACTTACAATAATAATATATATCATTATAGGTTTAGTAGAAAGATAAATTTTTAACTATATAGATTTATAAATAAATAATATCAATATGGTATTATTTCAATTAAGTTAATCTGTGAGATTTACAAATATTAGAGTTTAATTAATTTTACAGATTTAAAAGAGGATAAAATATTAAATCTGAAGACCTAATAGAAAATTATAATATTAAATAGCCAAACAAAGGGATTGATTTGAAAAGAGAAACAAAATATAAACCCGACTTACAAATTATGCAACTTTAATAGACAAGTAAAATATTAAATATGCAGATTTATCATACTTAAAGGTTTTCATATTTAATTAGTATAGATTTAAAAGGAAGAAGACATATTAAATATACAGACCTACTAGAAGGTAAAATATTAATAGTCAAATAAAAGGATTGTTTGAACAGAGAAACAATATATTACCCGGCCTACAAATTATACAACTTTCAAGGGAAAGCATAATATTAAACATGCAGATCTATTAATTTATGAGATATTAGAGTCTAATTAAGATTTTTAAACCCGTCGATGTGCGATCGAACATATCCTATGCGACGGGAGCTGAGAAGAACAAGATGGATTGATGGGTAACCACCTCTTGAAGCGTGAACGGTAGATCTACGGAGGTTGGGGTTGAAAAGGTCGATGCCCAAGGCGTCGATTCGTCAAAGTCTTGGGAGAGAATAATTTCTTATTATAGAGAGCAGAGAGCTATTAAAGTTTTATTTATAATGGTAGAAAGTTTTAGTTTAATTCTAATTAAGACTTTTTCTAAATGATTTACTAAAATAGGTGTTTTTTCACGAAAGAAGAATTCATACGTGACTAGAATAGCTTGAGAAAAGGTTTTGTTCCAGTGCTTTGTGTAAGCACTGAACTAAATTGTGTTTCTCTCCCGAAATTACAGTTATACCCTTTAATTTGTTTCATCTCTTAAAACGAGCGTAACTTTTTATATTCTTGTCGAAAATCAATAAATTATATATCGTTGGAATCATATCAACGAGTACTTCGCAATTAGTTTAATATTGATATAGAAAAATTTATAACTTTTTTAAAAGATGGTGAGTTCCGGTGTGGAACTTTAACACCGTACACGGTGTGATACATCATCTAACATCATTAAAATAAAGTCTAAAATCCAAGTTGTTATATTCTCTCCCCCTTATAATATTTTTGTCCTCGAAAATTACATACATGAGGTGATGAGCTCGGGGTACTTCTTTATAATCTCAGCTTCTCATTAAAAGTCAACGATTCAATATTAACAAAATCAGGGTCATCACATTCTCCCCTCCTTAAAAAATTTCTTCCTCGAAAATTAGGCATTGATTATAAACTAATATCATCAATTCTTTATTAATATCAAATCGCCTACAAAATTTCTATATTTCGACACCTAATATTTGATATCATCAAGGTAGGCTCCCCCTCTCTTTCTGATGGTGGTTGACTCTAATTCATCTATCTATAAAATAATCTGATTTGACGTCACAAATTTCTCCGAAAGTATGATATGTCAAATTTTAGTCGGATATTCACTTGATCCAAATATTAAATTCATTTCTAATATAACATAGAATCTGTTATTCCTATATTTGGCATCTCAGATCACCTAAGACCCTAAATATTCAAATCTTCAAGGATTTATTTATCTAATTACCCCTCAATTTAAGAAAAGTTTTATCCATTATTTTTCAATCCTTATAGATCATTTCTAATATTTCTCACAAGTTTCTAACAATATAAGTCATTCTTAAATAAATCTTTAAATATAAAATTGAACCTTAGGGTCTTCCATAATGATCGAGCTTCCTAGAAACCTATAAGTCCTCAAAAGATCTAAGCTTTGGGGTCTATCTGAGTCATCATAACCTCAATCAACATATTGTACTTACATATCCCATACAGTCCTCGAGGAAGTAAAGTCTGAGCTCTGATACCACTCTGTCACGACCCGACCTATAAATTATACAACTTTCAAGGGAAAGCATAATATTAAACATGCAGATCTATTAATTTATGAGATATTAGGATTTAATTAAGATTTTTAAACCCTTCGATGCGCGATCGAACACATCCTATTCGACGGAATTTGAGAAGAACAAGATGGATAGGTACCCACCTCTTGAAGCGTGAACGGTAGATCTACGACGGTTCAGGTTAAAAAGGTCGATGCCCAAGGCATCGATTCGTCTAAGTCTTGGGAGAAAATAATTTCTGATTATAGAGTGCAGAGAGCCTTTAAAGTTTTATTTATAATAGTAGAAAGTTTTAGGTTAATTCTGATTAATACTTTTCCTAGATGATTTAATAAAATAAGAGTTTTTCCATGGAAGAAGAATTCATACGTGTCTAGAATAGCTTGAAAAAAGGTTTTGTTCCAGCGCTTTGTGTAAACACCGAACTAAATTGTGTATCTCTCCCGAAATTACAGTTATACCCTTTATCTTGTTTCATCTCTTAAAACAGGCGTAAATTTTTATATTCTTGTCGAAAATCAACAAATTATATATCGTTGGAATCGTATTGACGATCACTTTGCAATGAGTCTAATATTTACAAAACTTTTTTAAAAGATGGGTTCCGGTGTGGAGCTTTAACACGATACACGGTGTGGTACATCATCTAACATTGTTAAAATAAAGTCCAAAAATCTGAGTTGTTACATGTTTGCAAGCCAAAAGGCATGCTCATGGGACCATTTCCTAGCGTGGAATGGAATGGTAGAGATGGTTGTATGAGATGATATGAATTCTGGATTATCCAATGTCTTGAATCTCATCTATAAGATGGCCCCGTACACCACATGTGCGATATTAAGGATGATTATCTGTGCACCGCACATGGTTTGTGTGCCAATATATCGATTCAGCAAAGTCTAATATGACCAACTCAATCAGAGTGATCCATGTCGAGGAGTGCTGACTTAAAGAGCGTGGAGATCTGTGTGCATCTTAGAGTCCACATGTTGTGCGCTAGTGACCAGGCCAGTCACCCTAGACTACCTTTTAAATGAAAAAATATAAACGATGGACACTTTTTTAGTAGAAAATTTTGTAGATAGCTTATGTGGCATGTCGTGATTGCCTACAGTGCTTGGGCCCCACTATGTGTGCAGCTAGTCACATTGCGTCACATATGTTGCTTGTAAAATTGTCTACTGTATAACACTGTCCTTTTTAACTAGTAGATGCATGGCCAATCATGTAGCACGTCTGTAAATATGTGTGGGGCCCCAAGGTTTGATTGGGCTAGCAGTGAACCCTTGGCCACTGCACGGCAGGTAATGCGCAGCGTATACACCATATACCATTTTTTTATAATAAAAAGGGAAAAGGGCATATGGCTGGAATGCATGCATGATTTCGTGCTGTAGACACTCAAATTTGGTCCAAGGCCCAATCAACACATACTTCGAGAAAGGTGGACTTCCGAGCTTCCTAAAGCACCTTTTGAACCTTTTGGAGCTTAACCTGGAACCTTAACCCTTCCCAAACCCTTAGAAAGCCCAACCAAATCCATAGAACTCATAACTGAACCCTTAGTGGACCTGCCCCAGGCCCAATTTTTGAAGCCTGTTGTGTCACTTCCCAGAATTAGCCTTGCTATGTAAAATATATGCAAGGTCTATTTCTACTTCAGGCTTTAGGTATGGGCTCTAAACTTCTCAGTTTTCCTGAAAAGCACTGTTCCTAAGCCTAGCGTATACTTTATATATGCAAAGATAAGGAATAGTGTTTTTTTTTTTTAAGTCAGATTTCGAATTTCGAGTTTGACCTTTTGATCACCCCAAAGTCTAGGGTGGATTTCTTTAGGACTGTTGCGCCCTCACTAGCTCTCTTTTTTACCCTTTTGTCATTTAAAAGGCTACCCTATCATCTACCATTAAACCCAAGTTTCCACCTATCCAAACATTTAAAAAACTCAAAGACCTTAGATTAGAGATCACCTAATTGCTAAACTCATTAGCTTTTAAGTACCCCTCTAATCTACTCCAACTCTATAAATAGAGAGCCACCCCCTGATTAGGATCTTGAAAAAATTTCCAAAGAGAGAAAGAGCTTTAGTGATCCCTCTCCTCCTTTTCAAGCATTTTTATCCCTTCAAATTTTAGAACCTAGGTTCACATTTTAGATCCCATCTTCCATCACTAATCCCTTAGTTTTAACAAGAACTAGGCCTTAGCCTACCTCTCTTACCTTCTAACTCTCAAGCCTTAGAAGCCAAGACTCATTCCTCAAACCCATTTGCTATCGAAAGCACATTGGAAGTGCAACCACGCGAAGGTCCACTCTGGTGCTACAGGGGTCCGAGAGCTCTGGCTCTCCCCTCTATTCCTCTACCTTCTTTTACTTTCCTTCTATCCTAGAATTTGAGTCGTTACGTCGCCAAAATTTTGGTGATTGCGGAGGGCTCAAATAGGATCATAGTGCCTTCGAGCAAGGAGGAGTGTTGTTCATTTTATTTCTTTTTTTATATAATTTGGTCATAAGTAGAGACCGCTTACGAGCAGGTTGATCGAGTGCCTAACACCTTCCCGATCAATAACCGAAGCCCCTACCCAAGAGCCTTTGGCAAAGACTAGTAAATCAGAGTCATATTTTTACACCTTGGTACTCACTTATCGATTTTGAGGTATCCCGGGTCACCAAAAGCTCCAGGTGGTGACTCCACCATACTTTTTTAGTGAGCACAACGTCGCGATGGATTGAAAAAATCCACGGTTGCACAGATGGCGACTCTACTGGGGATATCCTGTAAAGCTTTTCTTTGAAGTTTTGGCCTCTTCTTGCTTGTACTTTTTTTTACTAACCTTTTTTGTCTCTTTTCTTTAGTCCTTAGCCCTACAATTCTGCATTATTTATACTTACCCTTACAATTTTATCATTTACACACCTTAGCCGATTGGCAGGCCTACTTGAGCACGTTTATACTTACCCCTACGATTCCGTCATTTACATGCCTTAGCCGATTGACGGGCCTACTTGAGCACGTTTATACTTACCCCTACGATTTTATTATTTACCATCTTAACCGATTGGCGGGCCTACTTGATGAATTCTACGTTTCTCGCCTAGTCGCTTGAACGGCCCCACAATTTTTTTTATTCCTTGTTATATACCATCAGTGGACATCCGCCTGTAGAGGCAGCATGGGACTCTCACCACCCATTTTTGAAATTAAGCAAGCTCCCTTAATACTAAACTTAAAAATAAACCAACAAGGGACTTAATTCAATTTGCTTTACGTGGGTGGATTTTACAAAAATGGGAGGAAAATAGGTTACAATACACCCGTCTTGATTCCTGATAGAGCGGCAGCCCTGGTGGTGATGATCTCGAAAGGAACCATCCTATCCAGTATCTGAGAAGGCATTTGTGTCAGAGGTATATCGGGTGGCTGATCGAACTCTTCAAAGCCTTAAAGCCCTTGGAGAGTGCATTAGTAATCCCAAAATAGCCTTGTATCCTTAGGCACGGAAAGGAGGGACCCGTTAAAACAAAGAGAAACAGTCCCAGGAAGCACTACTTCCAAGAAAACCAAAAAAATAAAAACCAACTCAGATCTACTGCTGCTGTCAAAAATACATAAATATATACATTTTGGCCTTGCGTATATAAAGCATACGCTAAGCCAAAATCCCTCAGATATAGCCTTGCGTATATAAAATATACGCTAAGCTAAAAATCAGGAATTTTTTCCTTGCGTATATAATATATACACAAGACCAAAATTCTGGAATTTTAGCCTTGCGTATATAAAATATACGCTAGCCTATTCTGGCTAAGCAGCCCAAATCTGAGGCCTTTTTCACAATTCCCGAACCCCTGCTTAGCGGTTTTTAATACCCCCGATAAATCCCTCAATCGTGACACCCAAAATGCCCTTGCCAGTAAAGAGAGGTCGCCCTCTTATTGACTCTCCCGAGGGATCGGGTCGTCGCGTGGATTTTCGTGCCCTTACATAGATCAAAGGACTTCCTTTGATTCTTCCAAGATGCATCGGGATCTCGTCATGGTAGGCACTATAGGTGTAAAACACCGCCCGAAAAGGGAGTTCCAAGGCCTCGGAAAAGCATCGTAAAAATCCAAGAAAAGAAAATTCAAATTTTTTCATCCAAAAAAATAAATAAAAAAAAAGAGAGGAAAAATAAAGAAAATAAAAAATCCAAAAAAGATTGTGGTGCCAAAAATCACGGCATCGCTTTATCCTCCATCATCTCGTAAGGGAAGGAAAAAAGAAAGTGTTCGGGCCTCACCCAAGGTATCCATACCCGACCCGCCAACAAGCCATGTCTTGGGCGGTCGATTCGGCTTACGCCGATCTCGACTCGTCCCCACCACGTTCCCCATCCCATTCTCACATGGAAGAGATACCTATCTCCAATTCCCCCACCCAATCTCAACTCAACGTCGTCGGACCCTTTGGTGCACTCATTTTTCCATCCACCACCACTCAAGATCCCCCCAATTTTCCATCCCATATTCCTTCCACATCCACTCTAAATCTCCCCCATTTTTCCCAAACCGCCCAAAATCTATCCCATTTTCCCACCACACATTTACCCATTTTCCATCAACATCCACCCAAAATTTACCCCATTCTCCCTCCACATTAGCCCAACATGCACCACATTTTTCCCCGTCTCCCATATCCCAGTTCCCCACATCTATACGGGTCATGCCCAATTTTTCCATATCCGCTCCACATACACCTCATTTTCCCTCCACATTCAATCCTCCACCACATTCCCCCTAATTTACCCAGGTCATGTCCCATTTTCCTCACCCATCTACCCAGATTATGCCCAAATTTCCCCACACATCTGCCCAAATCATGCCCAATTTTCCTTCCACACCCTCTCCAAATACACCTTATTTTTCCCATACATCCATCCAAAATACACCCATTTTTTCCACATCCACCTATACCATGCTAAATTTTCCCACACCCTCTCCAAATGCCCCTCATTTTCCCCCATCCACATCCAATCCAATACCCAATTTTCCCTAATTCAGCCAAGTCATGCCCAATTTTTCCCATCCCTTCCCCTCATCAGAAGGGCCCTCCACATCCATCCCATAGCCAACCCCATGACCATGACGGAGGACATGGTTAGGGCTTATACAGCTTAAAGGGCCTCCCAAAGCCTCCCTCATGCACCCCAAATACCCAATCCACAACAAACCCTCCAAAATCTCCACACCTCCTTCATCCAAAATACCAATCCCAATCAACAGCCCATAATTCACACCACCCAAGGCTCCTCCCATCAACCACGGGGCGATCCGAGTGGACCTCCAAGGCCGAAACCCAAGCCCATGCCCATTCAAACTCAAGGGCCACACTTCCAAACCCACCACAATTTTTCCAATTTCCCACATATATCCAACAAGCACACCCCATTCATCCTCAAATTACAAACCCATTTTTTCCAACGCCCCAACCCGGCATGAGCCACAGCCATCCACATCCATCATACCCAACCCAACATGGGAACCAACCCACCTACCATTTTACCCATCCACTCACTCCCCAACTAAATCCCTAAAATATCCAAAATATACAATGCCCTCTTCAGGCACCTGCCCAAAATCCACCATTCACTCATCCTGTCACCCCACAGGCCCACCATCAAGGCTTCCCCCATATACAATGGTGTCACCATGCACCCGTCCAGCCCACTTAGAACCAGCAGGATAGCCTCACCCCCCCTCCACCATTTATCGATACAAGTCATCAATATGAGGAGGATGAGGTCCGAAATAGTGGAGCCTATGAAGGGGAATTTGCCAATTTTAATCCCCCACCACCCACAATCACCAACCAACAAGTAGCCCAAAATGAATGGGGGCAACCTATCGGGGGACCGGCCCCAGCATTATGATCTAGAGAATCAGAGCTGTTGAAAGAGCAAATGGATAAAATTTAGAAGCAGCTAATGAAGATGGGTGGAGCCGAAATCCATGCTACTGATTTCTCCGACCTATGCCTATCTGCGGAAGTGTCACTACCCCATAAATTCAAAATGCCTACTTTCGATAAAAACACTGGCACGGGTAACCCCATTTCCCATCTAAAATCCTATTGTGGGGAGATGTACTGATATGGCGGAGACTAACGACTCCTCATCAAAGCGTTCCAAAGGAGTCTCATGGGAATTATGCTAAGATGGTTTACTTATCTTGAACCATCCATATTTAAAATCTAGAAGGATCTCACCCACCTATTCCAAGAGCAATATATCTACAACATGAACATCGAGTTGCGCAAATCCAATTTGTCCCGATTGAAACAAATCCCGACGTGGCGTTTAGTCACACCTCAGAAAATGGAGGGCCCTTGCAGCCCAAGTAAGGAACCGCATCCCGGATGAGAAGTAAATTGAGATGATCTTCAAAACTGCCCTACCCATTATCTATGATTTCTTGGTATACCAACAACAATCAAGTTTCACTGACTTGGTAAGAAACACCAACCGCTGCGAAGACACGTTAAGAGAAGGACGGCTGAACAAAAGTACGGCCAGTGGGGCTAGTGGGGTCCAAAAATTTATCGAGCAAAGAAGAATCGGGACAGATGTCCAGACCATAATAAACACACAACTTAACACTAGCATGACACCATTCTAATTTAATGCAGCGCAACCAGATTCAGTACCTATCGGGCCAACACAAAGGACCATCAATGGGCAAGGGGCACAGATGACCCAAGAACAGAGAAGGGCTCGGTTTAACTAAGTGTTAACACCATTGGGATAAACCCTGAATATTCTTTTACCACTATTGGTCGAAAAGGGTCTTGTCACACCATTCCAGCCACGACCACCACCAAATCCACTCCTAAAAAATTATGATCCTAACACCCATTGCAATTTCCATCAACGGCCGGGTCACCCGATTGATCGATGCTTTCCTCTAAAACATGCGATACAAGATCTGATAGAAGCCAAAAAAATCATCCCCCCGACACCTCCCCGGGCAAATCAGCACACCAACATACATCAAGTTCCATTGCCACCACACCCACCAAGGGGAGTAGGCCCGAGGCCCACTATCAACATGATAGAAGCAGATGAAGAGGATTTTGATCCTTCGGAATACATCAACACCCGAGGAAACTTCATAACACCAAAGCAAAGGAATCAGGAGGATAGAAGCATAGGGGTAGTTGAGCCCTTGAACTTAGCTTATTACTTCCCAAATCTGGTACCTCAAGCAGAGCCCTTAGATCTGAGGATGTACTTCCTGGCACCAGCCCCCAACAATTATGCTCAAACCAGTCTAACTCCATATCAGCCGTATGTAGCAATAACCCCTACCAATTGCCCGATGCCTAGTTTTTCCCCATTTCCCCCTTCGGCACCGATCAACTACCATTAGCCTCACTCTGCCACATCACTCCCAGTGCAGACATCCCCAATTCCCATAGACCTATCCACCTCTAGTAAAAGTTAATCATGCTTTATTCAGTTATCTTGGGCCATCAACCCAAGCACCTCCGATACCCTCGTCTAATCCGTTTCAGATCCCAGCGCAAATCTATGACCCCCACCAGGTCCCGCTCAATTATAATTAGACAAATATCAATGCGAGCAGCAGCAACGAGGGGATAATTGAATTCATTACACGATCGAGGAGGATCTCTAAGAAACCTGAGGTACCAGCACTAGCCTAATTAGAAGAGAAAAAGGAACCTACTGTCGTACACCCCATGGAAAAGATGAGCAGAGAGCACATATTGGAAACACAGCTGAAAAGAACGCTAGTTCACATCACCGACTGGGACCTATTGATGACATCTCCACTCTACTTCTAAGCTCTAATGGGAGCACTGAAAGATGCACATGTATCCATCAAAGTGTCCCTAAATGAAGTAGAGCAGATAATCGAGCATGTGTTGGCTCCCAACGCCATCTCATTTTCATATGTCGATCTTTCGAATGAGGGAAGCAATCATTCCAAACCCCTCAACATTACAATAGAAGCAGGGGACTTTATGATCCCATTAGTACTGATAAATAATGGATCGACATTAAATGTGTGCCCTCTAAGAACTGTAACGAAGATAGGGGTGGATCCCTCCGCATTCAGGCTGGCTCGAACAAGTGCGAGAGAATTCGATAACACAAGAAGAGAAATAATAGAAGTCGATCTTGAGCTTGCCATTGGGCCAATGACCGTCTCCATTCCATTCCAAGTCATTGGTATCAAATCCACCTTCAATCTACTGCTAGGCTGCCCATAGCTGCACAAAATTAGGGTCATACCTTCGACCTTGCATAAAAAACTCAGGTTCATATCAGATCAGAAGGTCATTACTATTTTGGACGAAGGATAGGAAGAAGGAGGAAAGGTCACACACAGCATCGAGAACCTTAAAGTGTTGAATGTGCCACACACAGCTAAAGACACGGATCTCCACAGCTTTCAGTATGATGTATTAACAGTGGCGCTCGAACCCCTCAGAAGAGTCACCTTGAGGATGGGAGGTGGAATGACTACAGCAGTAACCATACTCCAAAAATGGGGCTACTAAAAGGAAAGGGTTTAGGTCCTCGCCTATAGGGTAGGAAGGACCATGTCTGAGCCAGAGGTGGACAACAAATCAAGTTTGGTTTAGGTTACAAGCCCACTGAAGAAGAAGTTTAGGAAGCCAAAGAGAGGGCCCGGACCATCACTGCAACCAAAGCCGGGGAGATAGACCTGTAGGATGAACCTCGATCACGACCTCACATTCGAAGCATTTTCGTAAGCACAGGGGTCATCAAGATAGACCAGAATGGGGCAACACAGCTAACCCCGCGCAAACTGGCAGCTATCATCCACCAAACCAATCCCCAAATCACTCCCCTGAGTTTTAAATAGGCCTCGCCTCGTTGTCACTCTTTGAGGAGGAGCTACCCCCACCAATGCAGCTACCTTCCATAACCCACCCCAAGCCTATGTTAAGGTATGAGGACCAGGTCCCAGACAAATCGCTAGTAAATATGATGGAGGCTGACCCTCAAAAGTCATCTCAATCAGTTTCCTCTATAAGACCAGGTAAAGGTGTGGCACCTCAGGTAAGAAATTGGGTTTTGATGCCCTTAACTCTGAAAGCATCAAATAGCCATAAATACGGCACCAGCTTCACAAAAAAAATATGCTATAAAGAGTGAGGTTAGCCCTTGGCAGGCAATACCATGTGTATATAGAAACCCGCCTTGCTAAGGGCCCATCTTCGAAGAAAATAAAATTTCTAAAAACATGGAAAAAATATAAAAAAAAAGTCCAAAAATGTTATCTTTTAAAATTCTTGAGAAAAGTAAAGAAAATGATGCCTTAATTGAAAAGCCCGTTCGACATGAAGTCGACCTCTATCCTATAAAAATACAAGAAGAGGTAGAAGTCACGGATCTGGATGGCGAGGACTTAATCGAGGAGCTTCCCAATGAGCTCCTTAAATAATATACCGATTTTGAGTATGGCCCTACCCTGATTGTTGAAGAGACTGAAGATGTCAATCTGGGTACTAAGGAGGTTCCTAAAATACCAAGATTGGAACATAGTTATCTCCCGAGAAAAGAAAGGACATGATTAACTTCCTTTGGTCATACCAAGACGTCTTTGTATGGTTATACGAGGATATGCCTAGTTTGGATACCGATTTGGTCGAACATGAGCTACCACCATATCCAGATGTTAAGCCAGTCAAGCAGAAATTGAGGCGTCTCAAGCCAAAATGGATGTTAGAAATGAGAGATGAGGTCATAAAGTAATAAAATACAAGTTTTCTCATGGTCTCCAAATACTCGCAATGGCTAGCCAACATTGTGCCAGTGCTAAAGGACGGAAAGGTTCGCATGTGCATCGATTTCAGAAACCTTAACAAGGTGAGCTCGAAAGATGACTTCCCTTTGTTACACATCGACATCTTGGTTGATTATATTGTCAGGCATGGGATGCTCTCATTCGTGGATGAGTTTTCAGGGTACAATCAAATCAAAATGGCCAAAACAGACCGAGAAAAGACAGCATCTATCACCCCATGAGAAGCTTTCTACTACCAAGTCATGTCGTTCGAGTTGAAAAATGTCAAGGAAACATATCAAAGGGCCATGACAGCATTGTTCCATGATATGATGCACCAAGAAATCGAGGTGTATGTCGACGACATGATAGCCAAGTCTCAAGAAAAGAGTGATCATTTGGTCAACCTCTAAAATTTGTTCGAAAGACTAAGGAAATATAGGTTGCGTCTAAACCCTAAAAAATGTGCATTCGGCGCCATGTCCAGAAAATTACTTGGCTTCATCATCAGCAGAAGAGGCATCGAGGTTGCTCCGGTGAAGGTAAAAGCTATCGTCGAAATGCCACCACTATCTACCGAGAAAGAGGTCAAAGGCTTCTTGGGCAGAATACAGTACATTAGTCAATTCATTGCACAACTCACTCATATCTGCACGCCAATTTCAAGCTACTAAGGGAAGATTCGCCCATTGAATGGAACGATGATTGTCAAGCGACATTCAATAAAATCAAAAGTTATCTCCTTAACCCTCCAGTTTTGGTACCCCCAGTACCCGAGAGACTGCTATTAATGTATCTCTCCATAATGGAATTCTCAATGGGATGTGTCCTAGGGTAGCACAACGAAACCAGAAGAAGAGAGCAGACCATTTACTACATGAGCAAGAAATTTACTGATTATGAGACATATTATTCTCATCTGGAGAAAACATGCCTGGCTCTTGTATGGGCAACACAGAGGCTTTGTCACTACTTACTATCTCAAGTCATTCTCATTCTAGCACGAATGGATCTGTTAAAATATTTGTTTGAAAAGTCGGCTCTCACGAGACGGATCGCATGCTGGCAGCTTCTCTTATCCGAATTTGACATCACATATATCACCCAAAAATCAATCAATGGGTAAACACTTGTTGATCATCTTGTCGAGAATCCCTTACCTGACTATGAGCCTCTGAGAACTGAGTTTTTTTATGAGGACATCTTATTCATGACAGAAGATGACACGGAAGAGGCAGAAGAGCCCTGAGTAATGCACTTCGACAGGGCATCAAATGTCAAAGGTCAAGGAGTCGGCGTTGTTCTAATCTCGCCAAAAGGGTCACACATGCCTGTCTTCATCAACCTTAATTTTCCTTGCACTAACAATATGACCGAATATGAAGCTTGTGTGGCCGGCTTACAAGAACCTCTCGACCTGAATGTAACTCATCTCAAGATGTTTGGAAACTCACAGCTGATCATATGTCAAACCAACGGAGACTGGAAGAGGAAGGATGAGAAGTTGATCCCATACCATGAGCAACTCGACGATCTAATGGAGAGTGCATCAATCCCTCATCTGGCTATCAGCACAGCTGCAAGGTAAAAGGATCTGATCTAAACCAGAGATTTTGATTGATCTTAAGGTTATGATCTGTCCACTTCAATGGTCACAGATCATCCAATAGATTCACCCCATTCTCAAGTTCCCATCAGAACATTATAATCACTACAAATGTTGTAACTGTCAGGCCACAGACACAAGCAATTACAGGAACATTATATTTAGGGAGATCAAATGGTATCCAAGAGGTCTACCAATTAAGTGGGTGAGCTATTCCCATCTACACAAATCCGATCGAGCACCAAATGAAACTAGATGAACTATGGATCTAATTAAAATAATAAAACCAGCATTGCATTGAAATAAAATCACTATACAATGAAATGCCCTCAAATTTATAGTCTGTGCATCATTTGACCCTCAATAACACTCTCAACTCTCCCCAATTACAGATCCAACCTCACTCCTTGCTGCTCCGAAGAAATTAGCCAACCATAGTTGGGTAAAAAGGAGAAGAGAGAATTTCGATGTAAGCTCTGATCTCAAAAATTGATTTCCCCCTTTTTCTGACAGCTTCCCTCCTTATATAGCTCTCCCCTTCAGCCTCAAATCTATTTTTCCCACCAATCACAGCTCAATTGGAATAATTTCGTTGTTCCCTCTTATATTCCCCTTCTAGAAGGCTTTCTCAGTTAGTTAGAATTGGGGGAGAGCACGTGGGTCAGTTAGGGTTTCCCAGGGTACTTCTAGAAACTTCGTGTCGGTCACCAGAGTGCCTTGGATTGCGTGCAGCAGGTCACCAACTGCAGTGTGTGCACAACAGCGTTTCTGAGAAGTCCTTCAGTCAATTTCGATAGGTTCTTGAAGCTTTCGACAAGTTCCAAATAGGCCTTTTGTTCCTTTCGCTAGGATTCAGGATCCTTTCGATAGGTTCTGATAGGTTGCTCCTTAGAATAGAGCTCCAGCATCCACAGCCTTCATCTGGTGTGTTCGACAGGTTGGGGAATCCTTTCGATAGGTTGATTTCTGCGCAATAAATTTTGATAGGTTTGCTTCTAGCTCCTATCGATAGGTTCCAGACTTCTCGATAGGTTCTCTTCGATCTCAGGCAACCATTTGATAGGATGCTCCCTTTTTATTTCCAACTACGCGATAGAGTCTGCATCCTACGAATTCTCCCATCCTCACGATTTCTTCCTTTTTTCAGCCTTCAGATCCTATCGACAGGTTCCAGTAACCTCTCGACAGATTGTTTTTAGCCTGTTTTCACTCCTTCAAAGCTGCTTTGCTATTGTTGCATGCTCTAAGTGGGCCACTGTTGGGTCTGAACTGCACTGAGAGATGGATTTTTGCACTATGACTATCTTTTACTGCTATCTACAAGACGTACTCAACAAGCATTTATTAGTCCACTCATAGGTCTATCAAAGCTCATGTTAAGAGGTGAAAAGTGATACTTTTCAGAGATTAACAAGCACCCATCACCCCGCATTTTTTACCAAATCCGTAGGCACATATCACTCTTGTCGAATTCAATAGAACAAGATGTCAAACGGCAATTTTTAAGAAAAGTCTCACATTTCTTTGACAAAAAGAGGAAAAAAAAAATGGTCATTCAAATTTTCAAATTTTTGGGCTAAATGTTAATACAAATCAAGAAAAGCGTTAGCAAAACTTTGCACTCACAAGAGATATCATTTTTAGAAGAAAAAAATTCGAAAAGGGGGCGAGGTGCCAAGTGACAAATATAAAAACCCCTGCATTTTGAGCCAGGAAAAGCTTTTTTCCCTTTTCCAAAATTTTCCCAATTATCTAGCCAAAATCCCCCAAGATAGATATATGGATCGAAGAAGAGGGGTTCGGAAGGGGTTGCATTCACAAAAAAAGAGAGAGTGTCATTCTATGCGAAAGGGACCTTAGTTGCCTTAAAAAAAAACAAAAAAAAAAATATCATCAATCAAAAAAGAGGTACAATTCGACCATTTTCTTCGCCAAATCCAATACAAAGGCGCATAGACACCATAAAAGGGTTGAGGAAAATCACGTTTGCAAGAAACAACAGTTTCATAAAAGCCCTAATACCGTGATGAATAAAAATCAAGAAAATACAAAAAAAAGGGGAAAAACATTAAAATTTTCACCAAAAATCTATGCAAAAATACACATAAATCAACCAAACAGATCATAAATGTTTGCACTTACAAAGAATCTTCTATTTATCATCAAAAAAGCAAACAAACCTAGCCACATTGGTTTAGGAATCAAAAATTTAAAAGAAAAATGGGTTTAAAATGATTACCTTGGTTGAAAAAGTAAACCCTAGATCCAGCGGGGGAATGTAAGTTTACTCGGCAAAGATCGACGCCGAAGTGAGGTAGAAAGACAGATCAGATCGATGGAGCAAGAAGAGGAATGCCCGGTTCGGTTTAGAGAGAGGAGGAAAATATAATTGAAAAAATAGCTTTTTTCGGGTCTCTGCCCGTACCCACCTATTTAAAATATAAGTTTAACCTTGCGTATATTTTATACACACAAGGCTTAAATTTCCCATATTTGGCCTTGCGTATATTTTATATACACAAGGCTTAAACTTCCCAGAATTGGCCCTGCATATATTTTATATATGCAAGGCTTATTTTGCCTCTAAAGGGTTTTGTTTTACCCGGGGTTGGCCTTATAAACAAGTATAAAAAGATAGTCAAAACTTGCACACATTCCCAAAAAGCGTGGCGATATCAACATCCGCTCCGCTTGGGTAGTGGTCATGGGTCAAAATCTCGCTAAACCGATATGTATCGTCCGGGCTAAAAATTGATACGTATCAGTATCGGGTCGTATCGGACGATACAATGAATGTATCGTCTGACATTTGAATGGCTGAAAATGATACGGTACATTCAATGTACCATATCGTTGGGGTCTGATACGACCCGATATGGTACATTGAAATTTTGATGATACATGGTAGTGGTGCTAAATTAACTTTGGGGTCTCTGGGTTCGCCCAAAGATCTCGAACCCTACTTTGCGTAGGGGCACCAGTGTCGATCAAAAGGGGGCAATCAATGCCTCATAAGATCGTTACAACCGTTAGATCTTCGCGTCTTCGCTTTACGCCAATTTTGAAGTATGGGTTGATCACCCTCCCGCTCAAGAGATTGTTTTGTTCATAATGAAACTCGAACATCATGCATCACCAATCACACCATCACAATCATGCCCAGTAATGTCGTTAAGCGTTTGGGGACCGATAATTTCGAGGAACAGATGTTTTCCCAATAATATGGGCTTCTGCTACTCCATATTTTTTCCTTTTTTTGATGTTCGAGGTTTGTTTTGAATACAGTGGACCCGATAGTGGTACCTTAGGCCTCTTTGGATGTTTCTTTCTTTGGCATGTGATCATTAGTGATCGGATATCAAAGAGGGGCATCTGTAGACACCCAAATTTGGCCCAAGGCCAGATCAACATGTACTTTGAGAAAGGTGTACTTCCAAGCTTTCGAAAGCACCTCCCGAACCTTTTGGAGCTTAACCCGAAACCTTAAAACCCTTCCCAAACCCGTAGAAGGTCCAACCAGATCTATAGAACCCATAACTGAACCTTTAGTGGACCTACCCAAGGCCCAATTTTTGAAGCTTGCTGTGTCACTACCCAGAATTGGGCCCTGGGTAGGTCCCAATTCTGGGTTTAGGGAAATTGGCCTTGCGTATATAAAATATACACAAGGCCTATTTCTGCTTTAGGCTTCAGGTACGGGCTCTAAACTTCTCAGTTTTCCTGAGAAGCACTGTTCCTAAGCCTAGCGTATATTTTATATATGCCAAGCTTAGGAATAGTATTTTTTTTGAAAAAAAGCCAAATTTCAAATTTGGGTTTTGACTTTTTGACCACCCCAATGTCGGGTGGATTTCTATAGGACTATTGCACCCCCACTAGCTCTATTTTTTACCTTTTTGCCATTTAGAAGGCTACCCTATCATCTATCATTAAACCCAAGTTCTCACCTATCCGAACCCTTAAAAAACTCAAAAATCTTAGATTAGAGATTACCTAATTGCTAAACCCATTAGCCTTTAAGTACCCCTCTAATCTACTCCAACTCTATAAATAGAGAGCCACCCCCCATTATTTAGGACCTGGAAAAAAATTTCAAAGAGAGAGAGTTTTAGTGATCCCTCTCCTTCTTTTCAAGCATTTTTATCCCTTTAAATTTCAGAACCTAGGTTCACCTTTTAGATCTCATCTTCCATCACCAATCCCTTAGTTTTAGCAAGAACTAGGCATTAGCCTACCTCTCTTACCTTCTAGTTCTCAAGCCATAAAAGTCAATACTTATTCCTCAAACCCGTTTGCTATCGGAAGCGCATTGGAAGTGCAACCACGCGAAGGTCTACCGTAGTGCTACAAGGGCTGGAGGGTGCAACAAGGGCCCAAGAGCTCCGGCTCTCCCCTCTGTTCATCTATCTTCTTTTACTTTCCTTCTATCCTAAATTTTGAGCCGTTACGCCACCAAAATTTCGGTGATTGCGGAGAGCTCAAATAGGATCATAGTGCCTTCGGGCAATGAGGAGTTTCGTTCATTTTATTTCTTTTTTTATACTTTGGCCATAAGTAGAGACCGCTTACGAGCGGGTTAATCGGATGCTTAACACCTTCCCGATCGATAACCAAAGCCCCTATCCAAAAGCCTTCGGCAAAGACCGATAAATCGAAATCATAGTTTTGCACCTTGGTGCTCACATATCAAATTTGAGGTATCTCGGGTCACCAAAAGCTCCGGGTAGCGACTCCATATTTTTTTAGTGAGCGTATCGTCACGACTGATTGATAAAATCCAGGGTTGCACACGTGCATTTCAACCCTGGATCACACACCATGTGACAAGTGATCCCAAAACAACATTAGTTTTCAGATCATGTGTCATCAAGCATGTGATTTAGAAAAAAAAAAAAAAAAGTTTTTTTAGTGATCGAAACGATGGTCAAAGTTTGGGTACCTCCCCACATATTTTGGTGCATTAAATTTTTCCCCTTTGACCACATTTTGGACCGTTGGATGGTGGATAAGCTTTGGATCATACCCAAATTTTTTGAGTGACCTATGATCATATATGGACAAGTTTCACTCTCACCTTATCCCTTTAATAGTTTCCATATGGACCCCACCTGATTGGAACATGGTTCAAAATTTCTGAAACTGAAACGAAAACTATAAATTTTGGGGCTTTAAAGTATTGAAAGAAGATTTTGGCCAAAATTTTGGTTTCGTTCCCCCCCCCCACCTCTCACTCTCCTCCCAAAACCGAAACGAAATCCGAAATTTTGAACCTTGGATTGGAATGCATGGGTATACCATACATTCTAACCATATCCTGGGACTCTAAAAAAAACTCGTTTGATTTCTAATTATTTTTAAGATATGAAAATAAAGCGGTGGGCCGATATGTAAAGTTTGTGTGCTTGGACGGAAAATTTATTTTATTTACCAGAAAGAGACACAATATTAGGAAAAGCTTGTGTGCGTCCAGAAATTATTATGGGCACACTTTTAGCTAAGTAGTCCACGCAAAGAAAATTTTAATATTAATTTTTTTAATTAATTAGTATACAAATTGCAAAGGTTAGAAATGGCGCAGGGAGAATAAAGTGGTTTGCTCATAGCAGCTATCCGAGGAAATATTGAAAGACGAGTAACAATAAAGAACTTTTATACAACTAAGAGGGACAGAAAACAAGGAAGAATTAAAACAAGAACTTTTATACAACTAGAAATCATGTTGACTAGATTAGATTCTTTGTGTCGCGTGGAATCAACATCTGATCGTCTGATAGTAGGCCTCTAATCTCAATATCTATTGTGTGGGAAATTGAGAGGAAAACCGATCTCCATCATCTTATTCAAAGCAATCCACTGATTTTTTTCCTTTGGTTAAGGGAAGTGGTTGTAAAATAAAGTGGCATGGTAGTAACACCAGCCAAAAATTTCCTACTCTTTGTTTTCCACTTTAGATGTATGAACACTGTTTTTTGTTTGGCTGGACATATTTTATTTGTGATTACCCCTATTTAAAATCTTGTTTTCACCATATATATATATATATATATATATATATATATATATATATATATATATATATATATATATATATATATATATAGCCCTGCACGTGCGATGCACGTGGGGACCATTTATTTAAACAACTCATAAGAGATCTAAACTGTTTTTTTGGCATTGGTGTTTAGCTCCAAAATCAACAAGTGAAATTTTTTAAGAAAGAGATGTCAAGTGAATTGCTAAAACAATACAGATTCTTCATTTGGGATCTACAATTGAATCTGATACAGGATTTGTTGGAATCTCATTGGCATATTCATGAAGAAATACATTAAACATGGCAACATCTAGTCTAGCGGCAAACCCTTCCATTACTTGATCACAAAAACAAAAAAAAAGTATATGTACAATTGCAAACGTCAAAAGCACGTTAAAAGCTCATTAGAAATTGCAGTTCCTCAGGAAGCACTTGACTTCTCTAATCCCTGTCATGTAACACAATAAGAAGGATAAAAATTAATTACTTATAATTCATACCATTCTTGCCAATACAGGCAAAAATGCATCTAGGAAAGCATTTGTCCATAGGCTTACAGGAAAATTCTGTTGTTAATGATAAAAAAACCTATGAATAAAAAGAACTTAGAGAGAGCGAGAGAGAAAGAGAGAGTTGATGATAAAAACCTCAGTTGGCTTATAAAAAGAAACAAAAATCAATCGCTTTGCGTTGTAGAGCTACAAGCCTGAAATCATGCCTATGAACATCCACTCTTGGATATAAACCCAAACCTCATTAGAATACATCCAAGACCCAAAATCTCAACATCAAAATGCATATAAACCCGAATCTCAGCTAGTAAAATGCACATAGAACTAAACTTAAAACTATAATGCCTTGGATCCAAAACAAAAACCTTTAAAATGCACGAAGACCTAGATTTTAACAATCAAAATAGATTGGGACCCAAATGTCAGCCATTAAATTTAACATAGACCCAAACTTAATCTTAAATTGCATATAGACCCATAGTAGCAACTGTTAAATGGCATGTAGAATGAAATCTAAGTCATTCAAATGTATGAGATCCAAACTTAATGAATGCATTTGAACCGAAAACAATAGCCATTAAAATAGATGTACATGAGTCTCAACCATTTGAATGAATATAGACCTGAACCTCAGCCTTTAAAATATAGTTAGACAAAACCTTGTATTAAGACATGTGCATGTAGACGCAATTCAAACACCTATTAGAATGCATGTAGACTCAATTGACACGTATCTTGAAATGCATATAGACAAAAACTCAACAATTATAAAAATTCGACATACTCATGTCTTTAATAGATAAAAAAGAAGCTAATAAAATAAAGAAATAATAAATATCAACAAAGATCAAATTAGAAGTTCCAATGATCTTAAATATTTTACTAAATATATAAAGATCATTCAAGTTATAAGAATAAAGTCATTTATCATTGAATAATGCTTTAAATAGCCTGCAGATCTGCACCAGTGGCTGTTTTATAGGCAGATTCAAAAATTTCAGCTTGAATACGCATGAAATCTTTGATGCGTTAGTAGCTAACAATTGCAAAAAATGAAATAGATCTCAAGTTGAACCCAACCACTCACTCCCCACCGCCCGAGTAGCCAACAAATGCAAACAATCTCTGATCCATGGATTAAAATCTCAATCGATACAAAGACACATCATTTGATACATCTTAGTTTCAGAAATCGACAAGGCGAAAGCATGAAAGAGCACATGCACCTACAACCCCGTGCACACATGCACCCAAACCCATATGTACACCCACAAAGGACATGCAACTATCTCCTGAAATCACATAAAAATACGAATGATCAATCTAGGCTAAGAAACATGCACAAAAAAGAAATACAATAAGGAAATGGAACTATCTCATTACATACAAAAACTCCACAATCATTCTCAACTAATTAAATACAAACAAACCTATAATTTTACAAAAGATAACTATCAATATCTCATGTTTAGCACAAATCATATTCGAATACAAAAATCAATAAGGAAACACAATCATCTCCTCCACCTACACACAACTACAAGCAATGTCAACCAAATATCAATTCTAAAGCTCCCTAATCCCCTCCATCTAAAACAAGTAATCTATGCCCATTATCTAATTCAAGAATAAATTGAAATCACACTACTTTAGAGCATTTAGAGTATCATACCTACAATTACAGTCACCCTTGATCTCACGCTGCCAAACCCCTGATCCATGGAGATTTACGCTGCAAGCACACCCACCCTTGTTATGGTTGGGTTGCACGGCCTGATCACCCATTGCCAACTCTTTTTCATATAGTAAAAGCTACAATTGTCATCCAATACCCATGTTTGGAAGCCGCACACGCACATGACACCTGTGCCCGAAATCATTAGGGAGGATTACCTAATCCTAAAAAGGCCATCAACCACGTGACTTTGCAAGGCGACCCCTTTTAGGCTTTCATTATGCCAACAACTTTCCAACACATCACACTCCCCTTGCTTATATTTCCTACCTTTATTTAGTTTATCATATTATATATATATATAGCTTCACTTGAATATAATGGTTCAAATTTCAACCTACTTTCAGCAATTGGGAAAGACAAGACTCCATGATAATAAATGAAAAAGCTCTATGGTCTTTTCCCAAGAGACACTTCGGTGGTCCAGCCCCTACTTTAGATGCTACATGACACTCTAAGTGCCTCCTCATACCTTTTCTCCTAAGTTTTTCCTCTCCTTTAACTCAGAATTCAATTGTGGAAAGTAAATATATAACTTCATGTTAACTTTATGGGAATTGACTTCCAGAATATTTGAGAAATGACTTTTATGAAATTACAATCTAGAAAATAATATTTCTAACCAAATTGATTACTTAAAGAAATAACAAGCGGATCCCACCTAATTTCAATTCCATACATCGAGATATAAAATGATAAAGTTACCTAATGGATATGTCAGATCAGAGGTTTCATGGTGGGTAGAAGTAAATTCCACAAGTAAGCTTCATGGGACTTCAGTTCTACATCTTTAAAAGGCAATCAAACAAGATATTTGGAATTAGTAAATCCATTCCACCTTAAATTTTCAATTTTCACTTAGATTATCAAATACAATCTAAAAGGCTTTAAAAACAAAATAATATTTTTTTCCGACTTTATTTTAGGAGAAATAATAAAGCAGTTTACCTTTCATTTTTAAACTCATTGGCCATTTGTGACAGCCCGGATTTCGACACCCCGAAACCCGTGCCATCAGCACGATCATCTTGACCGTGCCCCTTAGCTAAGCACGGGACATTGGTATATCAAGCAAAAAGAAGTAGTAAATGAAACTGCGAAATTTAAATCTATATAAAAGCATTTCTCAAAAGACAGTTCTACCCTCATGCCTCTACATGAATGGAGAACCGATCCGAACCATCGATGATAGCAATCATCACGGATGGTTCGCCTCAAAAGAATAATCCCAAAACCCAATATATACATTGTTTAACCAAAACAAGGCTTGACATACCAAGCCGTACAAATCTCTATCAAAAGCCCTCAAAGCGGCACAACGGAGTCCTCTAGAAGAAGTCCTCAGGAGGTGGCTCCAACTCTTCACCGGCCGCAAGGTCCGACTCACCGGGGTCAGCGTCTCCTGAAGCCTCGGCAGCTGCCATAGTCTCCATAGTGTGCATCATCCTTTGTCGCTCCTCTCTATCTTCCTGTCTTTCTCTCACTCTCTCTTGCTCTCTTAGATCTTGATCCTGACGATCTCGATCCTCTTCATCATGCTGTCTACTACTACTGCCCCCTGGGGCCTCAGTACCTCCTAAGACACTCTATTAGTAGGAGAGATGTAATCATCTCCACTACGTAGACTCCTCTGTTGGCCTCCCCTTGATCGGCCTCTTCCTCTAGATGACATTTGCAGCTGCATTTGAAACTAAAGTTTCGTTAGCAGAAGCCCCTATGTTCTGACCAAAAGAGCAATTGTCAGAATTGCTAAAAGAAATGCTCTGATACCAACTGTGATAGCCTGGATTTCGGCACTCCGAAACCCGTGCAGGGGCACGGTCAAGATGATCGTGCTGATGGCACAAGTTTCGGGGTGCCGAAATCCGGACTGTCACACCATTCATCTAATGGTGGTCAATATTTTTTTTTGAACATCTTGATTTAACGTCGTATATGCCGACATGGCACCCAAACTTGAGTTTAAGGTGGTACTTGTGAGTGATTTAGCTTATTACTAAATCAAATTCTCATTAAAAAATAATATTTTCACGAATCTCAAAACTTCAAAAAATCGTGAAAGCATTGTTTTTTTAAAACATTTTAAGTTCTGAATTTTTTGCTAAAACGTTGATTTTTTAAGGTTGTTTTTCTAAAGTGCCCTATAAAATAATTAAATTTTTGAATTACCTTGGTACGAGAAATTTCGTTCATGTGAAGAATGCATCCTTGGATCATCATCTATGAGCAGTACTAAAGTTTTGCCACTGTATAATCTGGTCATAGTCAACATAAAATTGTTCCTCTATATGATTAGAATGTAATCAATACGATCACTTAAATATAAAAGAAGAAAATATCTGTTCCTCTCGAATAAAGAAAATCTTTCACCTTAGCCACTTCTTTACAAATACAAAAACCATTAATTCAAAAAGAGCTATAGTAAAATAAGTCAAAGAGCATAGAGAGTGCATGCTAGAATAGAAATTATATAATACAAAGAAGAAGAGAAGCAACCAAAACTAATGCTTCCCTCCTTTGTATAAAGAATACAAACTAAAAATTTCGGAAGAATTATTGTTCTATTTTATGTTTAATATATCGTTGGTTGTGGATTTACCCCCACCATGGTCGTAAAGCTATTTATACTTAGTTTCTCATCTATCTAAAGGAGCTCAGCTTCTCTTAGTTTCATATCTTACAAATGAAACTTATATATTTACAGATCTTGTAAACTGGGAGCTCTAGATTTTATAGTTTGCAAACCTTTCACTAAATAAGTGAGGCATCAGAGGCAACATCACTTATAAAGTTCCATTAAATCACTGAATCCCATAAAAAATTTGTCTGTCATATATTAGAGAGATCATGTGCAAAATTACTCATTCTTCCATATTTGATTATTACATTCAATACATATTGAACTTTAAAATCTAAATTGCACTCGTACACACAAACGCATTTCAATTCAATGGAAAGCCATCAAAACTTTCCAAGAAAAGGAAAACCCATATAAAAAATGAAGGAAAAAATAAATAATAAATAAATAAATCACATCTTTACTTAAGTCTTGCAAGCCATTGAGACCACTTGACTTCATATCTTACTCTAGATGGTACTGCTATACAGAAACCCACTTCAATTCAAGTAGAACACATCATATAAATTCATCTAAACTTTCTAAAAAAAAGAACCTAGAGAAAAAAAAATAAAAACTAAAATAAATAAAGCACAACATTACTCATGTCTTAGGTTGTTGAACCACTTGGCTTCATATCTAGTTCTAAATTCTAAACTACCCTCCTATACAGAAACACATTCCAATTCACAACCAAAAGACTATACAAATTCATCAAACCTTTCCAATACATGAAAACCTGAAGCAAAAAATAAATAAATAACACAATTATTTAACTCTAAATGATCCTGATATGCACAAGCCCATTGCAATTGAAGAGCAAAGTACCATACAAACACATAAAAAAAATTTCAAAAAAGAAAGAAAAAGAACCCATATCAAAAATAAAAAACGATAACTAAACAAATCGCAATTATCTAACTCTAAATTACCCTCATATGCACAAACTCATTTCAACTAAAAACCAAAACAACTAACAAATTCATCATTCCAAAAAAAGAACCTAGATAAAAAAATGAAAGTGAAAATAAATAAATCACAACATTATATAAGTCTCGCAAGCATATTTAACTCGAAATTACCCTTCTGTCACAATCCCCTTTCAATTCAAAACCAAAACAATATACAAATTCATCAAAAATTCCTAAAAAAAATCAGTTAAAAAAAAAGGGAAATCACAATTGACAGATTTATTAGTTATATTTATTGGGTCAAAGTCTACTTATAAATCAACAATAAAGTCCATTCACATAGCCTAATAATCTTTCAAATAGGAGATTGTATATTAAGAACAAAAAATATAAATAAATGTGAAATAAAGTCACTCCATACCGTCCAATAATCTTTAATGCAAGCTCTCCAAACCTACAAAGTAGATGAGTTTAGTTAGAAATTTTCATATAAGCAAATGCTAAAATGGCCATTACAATAGGTAGACATAATAATCCTTAATACACAGATTTATTAATATTATTTATTGGGTCTAAGTCGAATGCTACCCTATATGGCCTGACCCATAGCAATATATTGTGGCTCAATGTACTGGTCTTCTAAGTGGGCTGCTCTTCTAAGTTAGCTGCTCTTTGCCTCCAAAGAGCAATCCCAAAAGTCTATATGTGCATACCAATTAGTGAAAAATTCACATAACAATTGATCACTGAAATTAATGATGGCACACCAACTAATATCTTGATTACACCAATTAAGAAAACCTCTTACTTTAGATTCTGTGATTTTTTTTTTGGATTTGGTGTTGGAGATCTTGCATGGCTATCTATCTAACATATTGGTCCATCTATTCTGGGTTTTTAATTTTTTAATTTCTAGTTGAAAATTTTTAAGATTTTTTCCTGCTATTCTGGTTTTATTTTGTTTTGTAAGGTGTTCTAATTTTTCTTTTTTTTCAGTTGGGGTGATTAATAAGTGATCTTCTTTTCTTCCCTCCAAATTCCATCAATTAAATTTCTCATGAGAATTGTGGGTTCTTTTAAGTCTGTTAAAAGGTTCATGATTCTTAGTTCTGTTTGCCAAAAGTTTAATTGTTTTCTGATTTATTAAGTGAAAAAATGAAAATTTTGAGGATTTATATTGAACTGCAAGTAGTGCTTCTATATCTAGAATTGCAGAATCACTTACTCCTCTAAGTTTCACCAAAAATCAGCAAGCTTTACATTCAATTTTTTCTTTTTAAAGGTGTTGTTTGAGATATATTTTAATAAAGGGTCTAATTCGTACTTGGTTTGGTGTTCTTTTAATTAGCTTCTCCCTGAATGGAAGATTTTTATTTTTCAATTAAGAAAACCTCTTACTTGAGATTCTATGATGTTTTTTTTTTTGGATTTGGTGTTGGAGATCCTGCATGGCTATCTAACTAACACATTAGTCTATCTGGTTTCTGTGTTTTTAGTTTTTTAAGTTCAAGTTGAAAATTTTTAAGAATTTTTCCTGGTATTCTGATTTTATCTTGTTTTGTTAGGTGTTCTAAATTTTTCTTTTTTTCAATTGGTAATTGGGTGATTGATAAGTGGTTTTCTTTTTTTCCCTCCAAATTCATCAATTAAATTTCTCATCAGAATTGTGGGTTCTTTAAGTCTATTAAAAGGTTCATTATTCTTAGTTCTGCTCGCCAAAAGTTTAGTTGTTATCTGATTTATTAGCTTAAAAAATGACAAATTTGAGGATTTATATTGAACTGCAAGTATTGCTTCCATGTCTAGAATTGCAGAATCTCTTGCTCCACTATATTTCACCAAAAATCAGCAAGCTTTATATTTAATTTTTTCTTTTCAAAGGTGTTGTTTGAGATATTCCTACTTGGTTTGGTGCTCTTTTAATTAGTTTTTCCCTGAATGGTAGATTTTTATTTTTCAGTTTGCTTTTTTTTTTCGTAGAAATGGAACTGGAGAATCTTCAGTTGATTTGAATAATTTCTCAAATAGGATTATGGGTAAAAAATTTTCTGTATTTTAAGCCACATGTTCTATATGGATCAGCACTCTTGGGTGTTCATTGAATGAGATGACCATAAGGGAAAATATTTAAGAATCATTCATAGTTCTCTGTTTGCTACAGCCTACAGAGTCACCAAATTCGCCAAATTAAAAAACAAACGTTTGTTTTTTAGAAATTCGTGAATGGGTCATAGGAATTTTTTACAAATATTTTTTAATTTATTTTACTTTTTCTTAGCTTTCCCTACATGGATTATAATCTATAGTTCTTGTGACGATAAAATTAGATCTTCTTAGTCTTTGAAATGACTTCATCTGATCGTAATCTATAGTTCATGATTCACATAGCAGCTTGGATTAGGTGTAAAGGCTGGTGCTCATTCAACCATTTCCTCGAGCAGCTAGTGTGCATCATATAGTCTACAAAACTATTACGTTATAACTTGTAGTATCAGGAAAATGTGTGAGCAACACAAAAACACCCTATGAATAAACCAACCTAAGAACAGAAAAAACACTCTATGCATAAAATATTCAAATACTACCATAAATACTCACTGCTATGATGTAACGACCCTAAAAATTTAAAACTGAATTTGTGGTGTTAGATTCATTTTGCACAGAGCGTGGTGTTAGTGCTCCATACCGGAACCTATCCTAGTTGAAAAAGTACACATTTTGGTTTTTCAAAAAGGTTTTATATTTAAAATTATCCTTATTCACATAAGTTAGTGTTTATAGCCATGGTTGAAAGATTTCGCTTACTACGTGAGTTTAAACCTCTATGGAGAACCCTAAACCATTATTATAAGAATTCTTCTTAAAAACCCTAGCCGTCACTCCATCTTCTTCTATAGCCACCTTTTTCTAAAAACACCCTAATCTCTTTTAAATCTCTTGTGTTCTTCCACAAGAACCACTATAAGATTTTTTCATCGTCAAATCGAAAGTGAAGACAACGTAATCGCGTGACGGCCTATCGTGTGGGACGCCGATCTCTATCGCCTCTAACCGCCATCGATTCGCCGAAAGCACGCTTCAAGAGGGTGCCTCGACGATCTTAAAATATTCAACTTTTTATTTTAATAATAATAAATATATATATATATATATATATATATATTAAATGAATATCTATTTATCTTATTTAGGTATTCAAAAGTTATATATATACATGTATTTCATGACAGAGATAATAACATAAATCCTATATACACATATAATAGTTGCCTCGATATATATAGATATAAAATGATATATATATAGTGTCTTGTATTGCTTATATAGTTTACATGGAGAGAGAGAGAGAGAGAGAGAGCTCTTCTTCTCCACAATTTCACAATGAAGATAAGATATATTTCTGATCGCCCAACTAAACGCCGACAATGCCTGATAATTTCGCGCGCCAACTATCAGAAGTTGAGCACTTTGAAGAATTTTACTTGATATGAATACTTTGGTGCAACCATCCTTTTAGCACCATTGATTTCAAATGAAATAGATTCAAGGTTGGACCTGGTGGGCCCAACCCAAGAAATAGAACAGAGATGGACCATCTCCACAAATTGAAATCCTCGAGACATCTAATGGTTCAGAACTCGAGAATTTGGCCCACAAATCAAGAAAATTAAAAGGCTATTTAGATATCAGTGAACATGAAGGATTTGACCCTTAGATTTGAGACCTTAGAGGTCAAAATAAATTGGGCCCAACAACCTAATACCTTAGAATCATTTTTCTTAAATATCTAATGGTTCAGATCTGTTCAATCTGATCGCCACATGGTAGGTACACTAAGTGTGCACTTGACTGCTAGATCTTGTAATACGTTGACTGGAAGATCTAGTGTGCTAGAGATCGAATCGGGATCGGGACAAAAGAATCAACCTTAGGTAAAATTTTATTGTCTAACCATCCAATGGTTCAGATTAGAGGATAAATGACTCAAAGTTTGTGCCTTCTTATTTTAGCCTTAGGTGCCACATGGAATAATACATGGGTTACCTTTGACCCTTAATTTTTGAGAATTAAGGCGCAAGTGGCCCATAGGACCAACTTCAAAATGATCTCAATAGTAACTCAATGTAATCTAATGGATCAGAAAGTGTCACTAAAATTTCTAGGACGCGCTTTGAGACTCACAAATTGGAAAAATTAGTGAGGGATATTAACCCTTGTATAACTAGGCTAAGTGGATCATTTGACTGCCACATTGACCCACTCTTAGGTCAAATTAGTAAAAGGTGTCGATACTAAGACTGCACAAATATTATGAAACTATAAAATGTATGTCTGATCAAGAAGGATTTCTCCAAAAATTTTTTGTATGAAATATCATTGGTTCAAATATTAATTATTATTTTATATTCACAAGTATGTAAGGAGTATGAAATAGTTTCATTAGGCCAAGTTAGTCCTTTCATCATATAGCATGCACCACATAGAAAAAATCACGATATAGGGCATACACAATTAAAAAGAAATAAGCTATGTCACACGACTTTAAGCCTTCGTCAATGGTGGGGTTCCGTCACGGTCACGTAGAACTTGAATGTAGGCATCCATGTACGGATGCAACACCTCTATGGGAGTATGGGTCTACACGAAGTACATCCAGTTACTACTGAACCCGCCCTTGAAAGCGTGATTTTGTGAATCTTATCGCATCGTGGCTCACTTCAAATCAAGTTTTCAAAGAAACAATAAGAAATGATATGTAAGATAAGGTAAGCTACGAATACGGATAATTGTTACGTTGTGAAGGCCAAGAAATACAAATTAAGTTTCTACATCGTGCCATGTCTTGCGTACACCGCAAGATCTAACGCTCGCAGCCAAGACGGGTCTTAAGGACAATATGATACCACGATCCCAATGTAAGGGGACACCGATTTAAATGCATGCAAACACATCGGGGATGGTGGTATACGATATGATATGGAGGTTAGGTGGTTATCTCACACGTGGACCTCGCGTGATAGGCTCATGCCCCGCAGTCGATAATGAAAATAAGGTAAGATGTGAAGTACGTTGTGTAGGCGTATGAAGCAATATTAAGTCTTAAGATATGCCACATAGGAAAAGTCGACAAAGCAGACACAAAAGGAGATCAGAACTTGATGCATCATATTTATTTCATGTTATGTCAGGTCTTTTCATTTTATGTTACTTCTTTTTCTTTTTATGCTATATTTTTCAGTTTTGTTATGATAGATATGAGATCTTAGATGTTTTTGTAATCATTTATAGCTGTTTGATCTATTTCAAAATGTATCGCAACTCAAGCGATTGCACACACGATCACCTGAGTATTTTATGGTGGATCGATTGTGCAACCTGCTGAGTTTACGTGACTGAGTAAACTCACCCCCTCCCCAAAACTAACAGTTGCAGGTGAGAACTCCGATTTTTCCATCACTGAGGATGGGGATGCTGCTGTTCCTGATGCGGCTCAAGAGCGTGAAGACGTCGGCTACCATTTGGACGAGGGAATAGATCCGGCGGATTACTTTGAGCATTGAGAGATTCTTAGTCATAGTTTTATTATTTTCAGGGGAGATTTGTTATTAGATACTTTTATTTTTACCAATCTTGGGTTTTGCGTTGGGACTGCTTTTATTCTCACGTAAAACCTCCGCTTGCTTTCGATTATAGATGCATGGTTAGAGTTATCACTTAATTAACGCCATCTACGCTCCGTTGTTTTCTTGAATAATTTATTTTTAAATGATGCTATTAAATGCCTTGATCCATATGCTAAATCGGTATAAGAATTATGTGTATGTCCGCTTATCGCCTTAACAAGCGTGCGGTGTCATAACACGGAATTCTAGGCCCTTGAGGTCGGGTAAGGATTACGGTCGTGAGTTGAGTTGGTATCGAGCCTTAGCTTTACTTCCTTGAGGACTGTGTGGCTCATGTAAGTACACTATGGTGATGATGTGATAATAATTTTGATAGACCCTAAGCTTTAGATCTTTTGTGGACTGAAGGATTTTAAGAAAGTGTGATGATCAATGACATAAGATTTGGCGTATTGGGAAATAATTAGAGAAGATAAATCCTGACTGGTTTGATGGTCTAAATATTCATTATAGGTTGAGATGTTGACTATAAGAATAACTTATTAGAAGTGGGTTCAGATGGAGGAATAAATTATTATCATCAACCTCAGACTTATTTGAATTACTTTATGGTCAACAAGATATAATAATGATGATAACCTATAACGAGTGTTATAAGTAATTGATGTTGAGAAGTAGTATATTTTGAATAAATAATTTAAGAGGCTAGAATTTGATTTTTGAAAAGTTAAGGATTATAAAGAGTGGAAGAACATGAGGAACACCTTCGTCTCGCACTTCAGGCACTCCGAGATCACCAGCTGTATTCTAAACTTAGTAAGTGTGAGTTTTCGCTTAAACAAGTGACCTTCCTTAGCCAGCCACGTGGTATCGCAGAAGGAGTGACCACGATCCTTCTAAGATCAAAGCAATTACAGAGTGGAAAGCACCGACGAGTGTTACCGTTAGGAGTTTCCTGACTCAAGAGTTACTATCGACGCTTCGAGGGGATTCTCAATTGCTCTACCCTTACAAGCCTTACTAAGAAGAACACAAAATTTGTATGGTCGGGAGGTGTGAAAGAAGTTTTCAGAGTTGAAGAAGAAGCTTACTACACACGGTTCTAACCTTACCTCTAATACGCATAAGGGTAAATTTGAATTATTCACCGACGCATCTCGCCAAGGACTTGGTTGTGTCGCAACAAGATAGGAGGGTTGCATACGGGTCAAGACAACTGAGCCACATGAGAAAAACTACCCAGTTCACGACTTAGAATTGGCGTATCATTTTCGCTCTCAAATTGTGGCGACTCTATCTCTATGGTGAAACGCTCAAAGTATATATCGACCATAAGAGCCTCAAGTACCTCTTCTCACAAAAGATTTGAACCTCGACAACGCAGATGGGTCGAGTACATGAAGGATTACGATTGTTCGATTAATTATCACCCCGGTAGTTTAACGCCGTCTTACCGACGCACTCAGAGAAAAACGCCGTGATTTTGGCCCGATTAAAAACTTCGAGGACCCTCGATGAACTAGCGTAAGAAGATTTTATCTCCAAAAGCTCAAGAAGGTGTATATCTGGCTAAAATTTCGATAAATCCATTTATCATAGATAAAATCAAGGAGTTGCGCAAGAACAGATCCGTAAATTCTCTACGAATCATTAAGGCCATGAATAAGGAATCAAAACCGATTTTAGTCTCAGAAGATGGAGCATTACTCTTTAGACGGAGATTGTAATGCACTTAATGACCCTAAGGTTAAAAAGGAAATACTGGATGAAGGTCACAAATCGTGGTACCGACACCTGTGCAACACTAAGATGTATCGAAATTTGAAGAACCGTATTGGTGGCCAAACATGAAGCGAGAAATAGCCGAATATGTATCAAAATGCTTAGTGTGCCAACAGTCAAAGCAGAGCACCAAAAATGTTTTATTCAACCCTTACCCATTCCGGATGGAAGTGGAAAATATATCAATGGACTTCATCGCTATTCGCCAAAAACGTTGAAGAAGAACGATGCCATTTGGGTAATAGTCGATGATTAACAAAGTCCGCACATTTCTTACCTTTTAAAACGATCCGCAGATGGAGAAAAACTTGTAGAGACTTACTTGAAGGAAATCGAAATTGCACGGTGTGCCAAGAAGCATCGTGTCCGATAGAGACTAAATTTACCTCCAAATATTGGACTACCTTCCAAACAAATTTTTGGGGACACGCTTGGATTTCAAGATCGCCTTCCATCCGCAAACCGACGACAAACCGAAAGGGTTAACCAAGTAGTCGAAGATATGTTGAGAGCTTGTATGCTAGACTTCGAGGAATTGGGATGATCACCTCCTTTGATCAATTCTCCTATAATAATAGCTACCAGCAAGCATCTAATGTCTCCTTCGAGGCGTTATATCGGAGAAGTTGTAGAACACCTTTGTGTTGGGATGAAGTCGGGTGAGAAAGATGCTTGGACCCGAACTAGTTCAAACCATTTAAAAAGTCAAGCTAATACGTGAACGGCTTAGAATCGCCCAGATCGTCAAAGGAAGTATGCCAACCCCACCGTCAGAATTTGGAATTCGAGGTACAACTTTTCGACTCAAAAGATTGAATTTCATTAAAATTTTATTTGTATTTTGAATGGTAAAATCTTCCGATTGGAGAACGTATTCATTCGTGTCTCCCCGAATTAAAGGAGTTATGCGCTTTGGAAAGCGTGAAGTCGAGCCCCGACACGTAGGACCTTTCAAGTCACCAAACGGTGGGCGAGGTTGCTTATAAAGTTGCTCTACCACCACAATACTGGGAATCCACGACGATTCCACGGTTCATGTTGAGGCGACACGTATGACCCTCACACATAGTGGAAATCGAGCCCATCAATATCAAAGAGGATCTTACTATCATTTCAAGGCCCATTAGGATCCTCAATCGAAAGGTGCAAGTTTTCAAAATAAGACGATCACGTTGGTGTTGGTTCAATGGCAACATCACACGCCAAAGGAAGCAACCTCGGGAGAATGAAGACTACATCAAAACAATGATCCCGAACTTTTCGAGTAATCGTACGTAATTTTCGAGGACTAAAAATATTATAAGGGGGAGAGAATGTAACGAATTCTAAAAATTTAAAACTAATTTGTGGTGTTAGATTCATTTTGCACAGAGCGTGGTGTTAGTGCTCCATACCGGAACCTATCCTAGTTGAAAAAGTACACATTTTGGTTTTTCAAAAAGGTTTTATATTTAAAATTATCCTTATTTGACACAAGTTGTGTGGTGGCTTAGTGGTTGAAAGACTTTGGTTATAAACAAGAGGTCTAAGGATCAAATCTACTACGTGAGTTTAAACCTCTATTTTAAACCTCAAATAAAAGCCTATACACCCTTATTTAGTGCACCCAATTTAATTAATGCCTATATATTATAAATAAGAAAGCTACGGAGAACCCTAAACCATTATTATAAGAATTCTTCTTAAAAACCCTAGTCATTACTCCATCTTCTTCTATAGCCACCTTTTTCTAAAAACACCCTAATCTCTTTTAAATCTCTTGTGTGTTCTACCACAAGAACCACTATAGTATTTTTCTATCGTCAAATCAAGGTGAAGACAACGTAATCGTGGACGGCCTCTCGTGGACGCCGATCTCTATCGCCTAACCGCCATCGATTCACGAGCACGCTTCAAGAGGTGGGTGCCCCTCGATCGATCTTAAAATATTCAACTTTTTATTTTAATAATAATAAGAATAAATATATATATATATATATATATATATTAAATGAATATCTATTTATCTTATTTAGGTATTCAAAAGTTATATATATACATGTATTTCGGTGTGTATAATAACATAAATCCTATACATGGACATATAATAGTTGCCCTTGATATATATAGATATAAAATGAATATATATAGTGTCTTGTATTGCTTATATAGGTGTTTACAGTGGAGAGAGAGAGAGAGAGAGAGAGAGAGAGCTCTTCTTCTCCACAATTTCGTCAGTGAAGATAAGATATATTTCGGGGATCGGCCCAACTAAACGCCGACAATGCCGGTGATAACTTGCCCGTGCCAACTATTGTAGTTGAGCACTTTGAAGAATTTTACTTGATATGAATACTTTGGTGCAACCATCCTTTTAGCACCATTGATTTCAAATGAAATAGATTCAAGGTTGGACCTGGTGGGCCCAACCCAAGAAATAGAACAGAGATGGACCATCTCCACAAATTGAAATCCTCGAGACATCTAATGGTTCAGAACTCGAGAATTTGGCCCACAAATCAAGAAAATTAAAAGGCTATTTAGATATCAGTGAACATGAAGGATTTGACCCTTAGATTTGAGACCTTAGAGGTCAAAATAAATTGGGCCCAACAACCTAATACCTTAGAATCATTTTTCTTAAATATCTAATGGTTCAGATCTGTTCAATCTGATCGCCACATGGTAGGTACACTAAGTGTGCACTTGACTGCTAGATCTTGTAATACGTTGACTGGAAGATCTAGTGTGCTAGAGATCGAATCGGGATCGGGACAAAAGAATCAACCTTAGGTAAAATTTTATTGTCTAACCATCCAATGGTTCAGATTAGAGGATAAATGACTCAAAGTTTGTGCCTTCTTATTTTAGCCTTAGGTGCCACATGGAATAATACATGGGTTACCTTTGACCCTTAATTTTTGAGAATTAAGGCGCAAGTGGCCCATAGGACCAACTTCAAAATGATCTCAATAGTAACTCAATGTAATCTAATGGATCAGAAAGTGTCACTAAAATTTCTAGGACGCGCTTTGAGACTCACAAATTGGAAAAATTAGTGAGGGATATTAACCCTTGTATAACTAGGCTAAGTGGATCATTTGACTGCCACATTGACCCACTCTTAGGTCAAATTAGTAAAAGGTGTCGATACTAAGACTGCACAAATATTATGAAACTTTAAAAAAAACAGAAGGCCCGATCAGTAATCTGACGGCCCATAGAAGGTTTCTCCAAAAATTTTTTGTATGAAATATCTGTTCGGTTCAAATATTAATTATTATTTTATATTCACAAGTATGTAAGGTGTATGAAATAGTTTCTTTAGGCCAAGTTAGTCCTTTCATCATATAGCATGCACCACATAGAAAAATCACGATAGGGCATACGCACAATTAAAAAGAAATAAGCTATGTCACACGACTTTTAAGCCTTCACATAGGGGTTCCTGCCACGGTCCACGTAGAACTTGGAATGTAGGCATCCATGTACGGATGCAACACCTCTATGGGAGTATGGGTCATCACATCAAGGCACATCCAGTTACTACTAACCCGGCCCCTTGAAAGCGTGATTTTGTGAATCTTATCAAGACCGTGGCTCACTTCAAATCAAGTTTTCAGAAACAATAAGAAATGATATGTAAGATAACTACTAATACGGATAATTAAGTTACGTTGTGAAGGCCAAAGAAAATACAAATTAAGTTTCTACACGCGTACATGTCTCATGTACACCGCAAGATCTAACGTCTGCAGCCAAGACGGGTCTTAAGGACAATATGATACGACAGTATCCCGAATGTAAGGGGACACTGCTTTAAATGCATGCAAACACATCTCGATGGTGGTATACGATATGATATGGAGGTTAGGTGTGATAGGCTCGGCGATAGCACGCGCACAGTCGATACGAAAATAAGGTAAGTTGTGGAGTACGTTGTGTAGGCGTATGAAGCAATATTAAGTCTTAGGGTATGGCACATAGGAGAAGGCGACAAGGCAGACACAAAAGGAGATCAGAACTTGATGCATCATATTTATTTCATGTTATGTCAGGTCTTTTCATTTTATGTTACTTTTTTTTCTTTTTATGCTATATTTTTCAATTTTGTTATGATAGATATGAGATGTTAGATATTTTTGTAATCATTTATAGCTGTTTGATTTATTTCAAAATGTATCGATTGCACACACGATCACCTGAGTATTTTATGGTGGATCGATTGTGCAACCTGCTGAGTTTACGTGACTGAGTAAACTCACCCCCTCCCCAAAACTAACAGTTGCAGGTGAGAACTCCGATTTTTCCATCACTGAGGATGGGGATGCTGCGGTTCCTGATGCGGCTCAAGAGCGTGAAGACGTCGGCTACCATTTGGACGAGGGAATAGATCCGGCGGATTACTTTGAGCATTGAGAGATTCTTAGTCATAGTTTTATTATTTTTCAGGGGAGATTTGTTATTAGATACTTTTATTTTTCAGCACCAATCTTGGGTTTGCGTCGGGACTGTTTTATTCTACGTAAAACCTCTGCTTGCTTTCGATTATAGATGCATGGTTAGGAGTTATCACTTAATTAACGTCATCTACGTTTTCCGCTGTTGTTTTCTTGAATAATTTATTTTTAAATGATGCTATTAAATGCCTTGATCCATATGCTAAATCGGTATAAGAATTATGTGTATGTCCGCTTATCGCCTTAACAAGCGTGCGGTGTCATAACACGGAATTCTAGGCCCTTGAGGTCGGGTAAGGATTCTGGGTCGTGACATATGATCAATGAGAATCCTTTTATTATGAGTAGTAAAAACATTAACTATAGTGAAATTTGTGAATATATGGGAAAGTACATGAGTTAAGTGGGGAAAGAAGAGGATATCAGTCTAAATATGAGAATAGCAAGAATAGAGAAAAACCAAATAATGGAAAACCTGTGGTTATCTAAATTTAAAAATGTTAGAACATAAAAGGGAAAAAAAATCATCCAAATCGCCAAATAGCCCATCAAAATTGATAAAATCTCCCCCAAAAAATTCCTAGAAAACTTCCCAAAAAGTCATCAAATTTGATTAAAAAAACTAGAAAAGACCCCTGAAAATCGATGAGAAATCGTGGAAGAGAAAAAAGAAAAAAAAAGGGGGTAAAAAAATAAAGAAAGGGACAGAAAATTTTAAAAATAGGATAAAAGCATGAAAACAAATAAAAAGAAGCCAAAAAAGGAAGGGAAATCGTAGTTACCTTGCTTGAAAAACGGTGGGGAACTAATGGATAGAGCTTCAAATCAAATGGCGCAAATGGCGTAAAAGATGTATTAGGGTTAGGGAGTTCTATAATAATGGTAAAAGTAAGGTCAATATGGTTGATCTGGATTGACGGTATGGTAGATCTGTGTGAATGCATGGTCGTTGTGTATGGGAAGCATGGTCGGAAGGGGTAAAGATATGGTCGACCTAAGCCAAAGAATGGTGACTGATTTTATAAAATTTAAAAGGGGTTGTTGGTATGTATTATTTTAAAGGTTTTTGCTATCATATATAAGAGGGTTTTGGTAACTTGTGTCATGATTTTGTCGTTTTGATAATGTAAGTTGTTTTGTCTTATATGATAGAACGAAAATTAAGAATATAAAACACCTCTCACTTTTATATAAAGGTAAGGATACACACCGCCAGTGCTATAGGAATACTTCATTGGGTACGGCTAGTCTCACCCATTTTTTGAGTAAGTATCACATAGATTTTCACCAACGAAAACTATTGATTGATTTGATTCAGACAAAGGAGATTATTATTTGTCTCAATCTTCCAAATAATTGATTTAAGATCATGCGGCACCTATAAGACAGTTGATTCCACGTAGCAAACACCCCAAAAACTGACCTAGATTGTGGGAAAACAAGTTGACCTTCACTTTTTGGGACGTGTGCCATGTGAAATCAACATCTAACCATCTGATAGGCATGTCATAATCTTAACATCTATCGTAAGAAAGATTGGAATAAAAAACAATCTCCATCGTCTGATTCAAATCAAACAGTAATTTTCGTCCATGAAAAACTACCCTTACTCCGAAAGTGGGTGAGAATAGTCGTACTCTATTTCATATGAGAACGCACTCACGCTCATGCGTTTTTTGAAAGCGCCCACATGTGTAACCCCTTAAAAATAGTTGATAGCTTTGTATCTGATGATTGAGATCGTGTTTCACCCCGATCTTCCACACAATGGATCTTGAGATCACGTCTCACCTATCAGACATTTAATTTTTTATTACACGTGTCACAAATCCCCAATCAGTGGACTGCTTTGTATTACTTACAGTTTTATAACCTCAATTTCCATACAACATGCCAGTTAAGGTGAAAATCACTTCATCCTTCGATTGGTTGAAATTAAGGTTCTCATCAGCACAATAAAGAGAACATTCTTCAATTTCCACAAGATACCTGACCCGTTCACTCTTTAAGTGTGAACCTGTCAATCTCCTTACACTAAAAAGGGGCCAAACCTAATGAAGTGCACACCTATTGTGGACATGTAACTCAGTAAAAGTACAATTTTGACCATGTTAGTATCAATAGATTGACCAGTTTGTAGTTGAGAACTCAACAACTATGAGGTAAGACCTCTTCAATGTCGATGGATGAAAAGCTACAAAATATAGGCATGGGGTGGAGCTCGGATTTTCTCTCCGAGGAGCAAGATAATATTCTGTTAGCCGTAAGCGGCATGAGTGCCAGTGACTTGATCCCATAGTCACCAAATTCTCTATTTATTTAAAAAAAAACTCTCGAATTTGAGTTTCCACGAATTAATCCCAAAACATTCACGTGTTTTTAAAAATTCGTCTTCAAGACATTTTTATATTTTTGAATTTGTTCTTTTACAATTTTCAATTTCTATTTTTTCTCTTTGATTTTTTTTAATATTTCCCCCAACTTGCCAAATTTTACTAGATTTTTTCAAATTTTAATTTTACCGAATTATTGCCGAGTGAGTATGCTTGATCCTAGGGGCAATTTTAGAATGAGTGTCATGTAGAATCAACATGTGCCCTGTTTGATAGCTGTGTCAAGATGTAAAGATCTTTGGTATAAGGATTTAGGCAGAAAATGATCTCTATTGTTTGATTCAAAGCAGTAAATACAATTAATGGCTAACATGTAAATCTAACATACAAGTAATTTTAGATGGCGTTTAGCCTCATTGACTCAAACAATGGCGTATCATTTTTTTCCCCACTATTTTAGGTAATAGATCCTGAGATTATGGGCATCAAATCACACGGAACCCACGATAGTTACCCAATGATACATCTCAAAAAGTGACCCGGATACCTTGATAAGTTTAAATAAATAAAATAAAACTATGGTATGTTTCCCCTATCCATAGCCGGCTATCGTTCCCCATATCACACAAGGTAAACAGATGTGAGGAGTATACATTAGTCCATGGCTAGTCCTTAAAAGACTTAGGCAAGTACTGCAAAAGATTAGAAAATTAGGGATTGACTCTCCTCAATCGCATGGCTAGTTAGTAAAGTTCAAACTTTAAAAGCATCTTTTAATGACATGATATTATCAAAACTTGACTTTCACATATTTAAGGGACTTGATATGAACTTTTGGCAAGATTCTATCATCAAAAGGTGCTTCTAAGACTCACTATCTCTTGAAATTGGTGATACCACTCTTCTTTTTATAAAAATGATAAAATTGAAGGAAAATTGACACTGAATGAGATTCTTGTGATTTTTCATCAATAGAGAAATTGAGAGTTTGTTGATAAGTTAACTCCCAACTTTTGATGCATTCACCTTTTTGCAACTTACAGTAAATTTTATAAAACAATGCCTCAAAAACAAACTTTTTAGCAAAAAGACCCAACCTCAAACATTTTAGAAAAACAGGGCTTTCACAGATTTTAGAACTTCAAAAAACCGTGGAAGCACCATTTTTTTTAATTTAAAAAAAAAAACAGTGCTTTCACAGTTTTCTGAAATTCTAAAATCCGTGAAAACACCATTTTTCTAAAACGTTTGAAGTGAGGCATTTTTTTGCTAAAAAGTTTGTTTTTATGGCATGTTTCTCTAATTATCCCTAAATTTTATGTAGAAAATACAAGTTAAAACTCACATTCAGAAGAAGCTAGGGGAGGATTTGCCTACTTCCCCTACCAAAAAATCAGCAGGAATTTGGTTTAGAAACTTTGGATTCAAAGAGGGTTAGATAGTTTTCACAATTTTAAACTCGAAAATTTACATTTACCACAAAAATTTACAAAGCAACAGACCAAACTAATATTACAAATTTGGCATGTGCAACATATGACTAATGACATCGCAAAAAAAAAAGAAGAAAACATGAAGTTGGCTTCACATTTTGTAGTGAAAAAAGAAAAAGAATTCACACAATCCGTGAAGAAATGAGCTGAATATCAGTACAGAGGGATTGGTGATAATGCCTAGGATAACTCGACTGGTCGTCCAAACTGCGGCGGAAAATCTATGAGGAGGTTGTCCAAACTGGTGCAGTCGCGAATGCTCAAACCATGCTCGTTAGCAAGATGAAGGAGGCATATGAAACACAGGTGTGGGGAAATGTCCTTGGGTGGAGCTGCTCGGCAATCATCTGGGAAGTTGAGCAGGATCTCCCTGAAAGATATTTCATCCCTGGGTCCCCCCTATTGACAGACACATCCAAGATTAGAAACTGTTTTCGGATGAGAATGGAAATAAAAATAAATAAATAGATCCTAACATCCCATTGTAATCAGGTGGGTGAGTCTGAGCTGTTAAGTGCACGCGAACATGTGAAGAATGATTATTATCTTCTAAAGTATATGTCAGCTATCATCCTTTTATGATAAATAATTGATCTTAATTTTCATGCTTTCACGCCCTTCAATTTTGGTAACTTTTGTTTACCAAAACCGTTCTATGGGTTGCACCATTTTAACTTGCCACAAACTTCAGTAGTAGCCATGAAGGGTACTGGTACAGGATCTGAGATTTTGATCCTTGCTCATGTGCCTACTCAATGGCTCAAACACAGGCAACATATAATCTCCTCTCAAACACTGCAAAAAAAACCTTCAAAAAATAGAGCACACGATTATATTTAAGCCATAATGTAAATACCTAGAAAATGTAGGATAGTATAGAAGCAACCCATTAGATAGAAGTTGCAAATGAATAAAAGTACAGCCGATGAATATAACAATAAAAGCCGATACCATCATTCAAAGTTTTCCACCAGCAAAAAAATGCTAAAAGAATATCCACATGGAAAACAAAATACTGAATGCCAGATCTCACCTAAAGTTTTTTTTTTTTTTTTTTCTAGGTAAGCTGAGCTCGGACTTGCGACCTTGAGGTTGCTATATTGTTAACCTTCCAATGTACTACAGGCCCAAGCCCTTGCCTGAATTGTATTGTATCAATTTGTTTTATATCAATCATAAAACCAACTGCCATATCTCATCTGAATCCCAGCATGGTTTGGGGATTTAGGTTGGGACGGATTGCAAGGATATATTCCATACAGACATATGCCTGTCCACTATATTGACAGTACATGTGGAAAGAAATGAAAATTCAAGGATTCCTCTCAAAACCTGCAATACAAACTTTAAGTCAAAAGGGTGAACGCATGAAAAAGTGACATTTTGGGAGCTTTGAGTTATAGGGACTGGAAGCTAGAATACGTCCATATAGAGGTCAAGGACTGAAAGTCATCCAATCTAATGAGATCAACTGACATGTACAGATTTCAAAAGCTGGCTACATAATTACAGGTTTGCATAACCCGATAACAATGAGTAGGCAAAACTTAGTTGTTTGCATAACCCAATAAAATCAAGTAGGTAAAACTTACTTGTTTGCATAACCCGATAAAATCAAGTAGGCAAAACTCAGTTGTGTGATTCGGTACTAACTTGTTCAAAATTTATCATACGATATGTATCATCTTCCTTTCACGATTAGTTGACACACCAGAGATTCCAATTGATAGGTCTTTCAATTTGTGAATTAGTGAGGATGTGATGTACAGTTATTAATGCATGTTAAATTATTATTTATTAATTATGCTTATTGATTCAATATTTAATTATTCACGCCACTGCAGTCGAATGAATCATGTATCCCTTTAAACCCTGCAGTGGAAGATTTCATGTTTCAGTGAAGTTTACAACGAGGAATCTTGGGCTTTCTCTGGGGTTTACGGGCCAGAAGATTACAACCAAAGAGGCGTTTTTGGGATGAACTGATGGATGTGTACAAGGAATGGGGAGCTCCATGATGTGTGGTTGGCTAGTTCAACACCAAACGATGGCAGCAGAAGAAGGCTGACAGCAACCTGATGGCCTCGGGAAGAGATGAGCTGGAGTCAATCATTACTAATGGGTTGGTCGACCCACTGATTGGAGGGCATTGGTACACCAGGTCAAATCTGTACGAAAACCCATTTTACTCAGTTGGACAGATTTTGTTACACATTTTTTTTGGGGTGTTTGTGGGGCCGGGGGGGGGGGGGGGGGGGGGTGCCGAATGCTGTGGTGGAAGGGTAGCCCAAACCAATCTCTGACCATATACCTATCATGATTCTTGAATGTCTGGTTTTGGACTTCCGGCAGCTGGTCCAGCAATGGTGGACATCTTTAGTCAAGTATAGGTAGGTGAGTCTAGTTATGTTGGTCGACCCACCGATTGGAGGACATCGGTACACCTGGTCAAATCTGTAGGTGAGTCTAGTTATGTTGTGGGTATATCTTTAGTCCCACATTGATTGGAAATTGGTTTTGTATGCAAGTAGCCCTCTATATATGTGCCATCTTATGTAACTCATTAATCTCATTAGTAACAATGTAGTCCTTTATGTGTCATTGCTCTCTCTCTCTTCTTATCCATTTTTCTTTCTCTCATATACCCTAATGAGGACATTCTTCTCTTCATTATTTCCTTTCTTATCATAGTAGATTATTAATTTTAACAGAATTCAGATTATGCACTATATTAAAAGGGCTGAAAGAAGTGATATAGAAATGAAATGCCGAAAATTTTGGGCGTGGCGGGTGGAGAGGGTTAAGGAAGAATTACTATCCAAAATCAAGTTGTCGGATCGAGTGGAGGAAAGAAGACCACTAGTCCAATCTGAAATTAAGGAGTGGAGACAGTTAAAAGAATGACCTAATCAGAAATGTTTTGAAGAACTCATTTGGAAGAAAAAGTTCAAGATGCACTAGTTGTAGATCAGGGAACAAAACACGAAATTTTTCATAGTATGACGAACTCTGGAAGGAAATTTAATAAAATCCAACAATTGGTAGGCGGGTGAATAATCATGTCGAAATCGGACAGCATATAATCAGATTTTACAAAGAGTAGTACGAAGAAATGGATTGGGAGGTCCAACTCCGGATTGGGTTTAACTCGCTTGGAGAAGAGGGCATCGGACTGGAGAGGGAGTTTGAGGAGAGTGGGACTAAAGAGGCGGTTTGTGGGGGTTGTCAAGACAACAACGCCTCCCCCAAAAGCTCCCCCCCCCCCCCCCAAAAGCTGGGATGACTTTACCATGGAGTTTCTCAAATGCTTCCAGAATCTTGTTAAAGGGGGATTTTAGAGCTCTTGAAGGACCTCTTTTGTAACACTAATTCCCATAGTGGGTGTAGGACGGGGAGATGCATGAACTCTTTTGTAACACTAATTCCCATAAAGGAGGGGGCGGAGGTCATCTGCAAGTACAAGCCTAGTAGCTTGGTTGGAAGTACGTATAAAATCCTGGCTAGGCTCCTGGCCAAGAGGATGAGGCTTGTCATGGACAAGGTTACTTCGGAGGATCAGGAGTGTTTTTTAGGGGCATACACCTCATGGATGTAGCTGTGGTGGCTCATGGGTCATTGACTCGTGACATAAAGCCAAGTATAGCGGGATCATTTTGAAGGTGGACATGGAGAAAGCATATGCTAATGTTCGTTGGTGGTTTCTTGATCACATGTTGAGAAGGCTTCGGTTTGGCAAGCGATGGGAAAGATGGATGAGGGCTGGTGTTGTGTTGGCTTGGTTCTCCATCATTATAAATGGAATCCCAAAGGGTTCTTCAAGAGTTCTCATGGGCTAACAAGGGGACTCATTATCACTTTTCTTGTTTAATGTTGTGTGGGAAGTGTTGAATGGTATTTTATCTATGACAGCTTCCCTTAGCTTCTGCACAGGATTTTATGGCACTAGAGAGTAGAGAGGGGCCTATGCTCACCCATTTGAGAAGACAGTATGGTCTTATGTGGTGCTGTCACTAGGAGTTGATGATCTTAATGGTTGAGGATGATGATGAAGGGAAATAGGTTGGGGTTAGAAGTGTGAGATTAGCTTAGTTTAGGGTTAGAGAAGAAAAGAGATTAGTAAACTGACTTAATGAGATTAGTGAGTCTCACTAACCTTTATATTAATTTCCTCTTCTATATACACACCCATTACATTAATATGAGTAATATTGACTAATAACTCTAACAATCCTCACAAGCTAGAGCATGTATAATATGCATGCCCGGCTTGACCATAATATCCTCCAAAACTATAGGACCCGAAGGCTTGGTGAAGGCGTCTGCAAGTTGTTGGGATGAAGCAACATCAATAAATTCCAAAGAGTGATCCCACACTTTTTCTCCAACAAAATGAATATCCACCTCAATGTGTTTCGTTCTCTCATGTAACATCGAATCAAAAGCTATCTTCTCGGCTGCTTCATTATTACAATGAAGAGGCATACAATCTGAAATAGGAAATCTAAGCTCAAAAAGAAGAGAGCGCAACGACAACATCAGGCGTGCACCATGTGCGATAGCACGATACTCGGCCTCAGCACTAGAGCGAGAAACCACATGTTGTTTCTTGCACTTCCACGCTACAAGATTACCACCGAGAAATGCACAATACCCAGAAGTAGATCTCTTGTCAGTGACGGCACCAGCCCAATCTGCATCAGTATATCCAGATATGTGGAGATGACCATGAGAACGATAGAGAATGCCTCGTCCAGGATTGGATTTGAGATATCTCAAAATCAGCCATATGACGAACATGTGGAGCGTGCATAAACTAGCTAACCAAGCTAACAGCAGACAAAATTTGGACGGGATAAAGTGAGATAAATCAAACGCCCAACAAGCCTCTAATACTCGTGAGGATTAGAGATAAGCTCCCCCTCTTTTCCATGTAGGGACAATTTTGGATCCATAGGAGATGTAGCAGGCTTACAATCCAGCATTTCAGTGCCCTTGAGAAGATCTAATGCATACTTTCTCTGAGATAGAAAGATACCTTTTCTTGAACGGGCAACCCACTAAACCAAGAAAATACTTTAGCATGCCTAAATCATTCACTTCAAAGCTTTGATTGAGTTTGCCTTTCACATACACAACGAAATTAGAGTCATATCATGTGAGGATGATGTCATCCACATATACTAGCAAAATAGTGCAGCCCACTGGACTGAAATGAACAAACATTGTATGCTCGGACCATGGATCAAAATTTTGGCCGATAGCTAAGTTATCGGCCGAAACGTTTCGGTTTCGGTCCCCACCAAAACGAAACTTTGAACCGAAATTTTGGTCAAAAAAAGAATGGAGGGAAATTATCGGCCGAAATTTCAGTTCAAAATTTCGGTTTCGATCATGCCTGAAATCGAAAACGAAACAGTTATTTTGATCCTTGGCTCGGACTAACATCTCTTAAACCCCATCTTAATAATGACGTTGCTAAAGCGATGAAACAAGCTCGGGGTGCCTGCATCAACCCATAAATAGTCTTACGTAGCCGGCATACATGTGACGAGGACTCCCCTTGAAGCACGAAGCCAGGATGTGGTTTCATATAGACTTCCTCATGAAGATCCCCGGTTTAAAAGGCATTTTTGACATCCAACTGGAAGAGTGGCCAATTCTGATTTGCAGCAATAGATAAAAGCATACACATGGAGGTGAGCTTAGCGACTGGGGCAAATGTAGCATCATAACCTAAGCCATAGGCTTGTGTAAACCCTTGGACGCCGAACGAGCTTTATAGCGAGCCATTGATCCATCAGGATGATGCTTAATAGCAAACACCCATTTACATCTCACAGCAGTTTTCTCTAGAGGAAGAGGTATAACAACTACCCCTGAAGAGTAGGGCTAGTCAAACCTTTGACCCAAAACCTGACCCCTCAAGAGACCCGAAATTTGGGCACCTTTAAAATGTGGGCACCCACATTGATTGAGGACACCAACTAAAATTTTAGGCCACCCCAGCATAGGAGGCACCCCATCATTTGAATTTTATGTGACACCTCTAAGGGCACCCACTATTATTTTCAAAACCCTTAAAGGCACCCACCATCCAATTATTTCAAATGGTGCCCAATAGTCAACTTTGTTTAGTCAAAACCGATGGTAATGATCTAGTGATCATCATCAATGGAGGTGATTTGTTGTAACCCATACGATGGGCCATCTATGGGCTGGTCAAATAATTGACTTAATTTTGAGGGCTGAAGATGCACTAATACACTAATTAAGTGTTAATGCTTTCACATGGGATAGTGGCAAATCTTATAGTTTATCTAAACAAGAAGGGTTATTTTAAATAATTTTTATGGAATCGAATCTCTAATTAAATTAAAATTACAAGTTTTAGACAATCTTGGCCATTGATGGAGTTGACCAACCTCGACCCCATCTTAGACCCTTGAATTTACCTAGGGGCAATCTAAGGTGAGAGATACAACTTAGTGCATGCAACCACACATTTTGGAGGAATCTTGACTTTTCATTGGAGCTAGGACTACAAGAGCCTATGAAGTCCAATAGAGGAGCAATCCAAAAGTTACATGAGAATCAAAATGGGACCCACACCTAATTTTTTATTAAAGAAAATAAGTCAAAATTCGAAGTTTGACCACATGCTTACCTTACTTGCATGTTTTTCCCTTTTGGGGGAAGAAAAATGTCAAAAATGAAGTGTCATATGGCATGTGTCCTTGGGACACTTGTAAATCTCAAAAAGTGTAAAAAGCTAAAAAAGCTAAGAAAAATAACCCCCAAAGAGGCAAAACGAATTTCATCTTCTTCCGCTAGCCATCTCCATTAGAGACCTCCCAAGCTTGATACTCACCATCCAACCCTTAGAACTTCAATCCACTTCCATAGATTGATTCCCCTTAGCCCATGGCCTCATATAGTGTAAACACATGCTCATCCAAGCTCATCTCCTTAGTCAAAAGGCCATAAATCAGCAAGCTTAAACTTGGATTGCTAACGTAAAGTATTGACTAGGCTCTTCTATGAACCTCTAGCCATTTCCCTGTAGTTTAATCAAATTATTTTGAGGTTCTTCTATGAACCTCTAGTCATTTCCCTGTAGTTTAATCAAATTATTTTGATTTTTCCTATTTTATTTTGAAGGATTGGTATAAGATGGTCTTGCACGTGATCCTATTGATCATGCATGACCATCAATGAACACACATCAATGGTCATCAACCATTGTGATCGATGGATGGCATTCATCCACTTGTGCGATGTAGATCGGCTATTGCTAGTGCATGGATCACATTGGTGACCGTGCATGCTCTTAGGCTATCCATCCACACGATTTTGACAACGTTGATTGGATATTGAAGGTTTGATTTTGATTTATTGATGCAGAAGATCATTGAAAAACGATTTGAACCATTGATTTTGATTTTGATCGATCTTGAAAACAATTTGAGATAGCACTATCGATTATTTTTAAACGATATAGATCCATAGATGGTTTGATTTGATTGAATGGACATGATTTTGACCAATGAAATTTCGTTTGACCATAGTACCTTCACTATTTTTTTATGGTTTTGATGATGGAAATGGATAGTGATAGATGTTTTTGAACGGGATTATTGATCTACCAAGTTGTCTAGTTTTAGACTACATAGTTAGGGTATAAGTACTTGGTTTCAAGGTGTCAAAGCGGTATCAGTCCATAGAGGACCGATACGTATCGGCCGATACCGATAAGGTAAAAGACAAAGGAATGCTCAATATTTGTGAGTAGAAAACCGTGCCTTGAATATCATATACCATGGGTATTTAGAATACAAGGAGAGTTGTTTACTTCCTTAATTGTAGGAATTACAGTAAGTTAAAGCCAACCTATAGGCTATTTACAAAAGGAAAAAATTCAAACAATATTAACAAACAAGGGTGGGCGCTCAGTGTACAGCTAGCTAAGGCCAATATGCTATTTACACAAGGAAAGGATTCAAGTAAATTGCCAAGCAGGGATAGGCGCCCAACTAGGAGAATCCTAAATCCTTATCTTTAGCAGCTGCTTCGGTGGATTGGATCAATGGCCAATAGGCTCTTTATACAAGGAAAGGATTCAAGTAAACTGCCAAACATGGATAGGCGCCCAGCTAGGAGAATCCTAAATCCTTATCTTTAGCAGTTGCTTCGGTGGATTGGATCAAAGATGGTGCATCTGGCTAGGGATAGGATCTTGTGTAGATCCTCTATTATACGAACGGTGGCCTTTAAAAACAAAATAGAGGTATCGGCCAGTCACGTATCAGGGCCGATACGTATCGCCAATACAAATCGGTATCGGCTAATATTTGATATCGTGCTTGGTTTATATTTTTAGATTACATAATTCCAATCATTGATGCATGATGTTATTTTATAGTTTTTTTTTTTTGATGAATATCGAATCATACAAATTAGTGGTGTTAGATTATAGTTGATGGATATTTAGACCTAATGCACCCTCGTTGCAACGCATCGCATAAAGTAAGGACGCCCTAGCCAACCATAGCCTATTTCTCACTACAACTGGGGTCCGTTGAAGTGCATCGCTTAAAATAGGGAGCGTCATTGCCTACCCTTGTCTCTTTCTCACTGCAACCGGGATCCGTTGCAGCGCGTCATTTAAAAATAGGGGACGTCCTTGCTTACTTCTCACTACAACCAGGGTCCGTTGCAACACGTTCCTTAGCAGGGGATGCCACAAAACATGTTCGTAATAGGTCTCATCATAATGATTTAGTAGGGTTTTACAGTTGGCTGCCAACACATTCTAATATTATGAGATTCAAAACCATATTCTTATATTATTATTTTTATTGTTTCAAAGTTACACCTTAATTTCAGCCAATACATTTAAGGTTGAGTGTTGTGTGGTCATGCATCCTTTCTCCTACGACTTTGTCTCTCATCCTTTTCAAGAAGAGGTTTCTTTTCTTTAGTTTAAAATTTCCTAAGTTAATCTTTTTTTAAAAAATCATTTATGTTCTTTTTATAAATGTAGAATAAAGGTATGAAAGAGAAGTTAAAATAAAACTTGAGCATTTTTAAACTAATTTTTTATGAACAACCAAGTTTTTTTATTTAGGCAACTGGTAACAGCCACCATAACTAAACTTGAGCAAAACCGATTGCTTTCATCAAAACCTCTTGGCCCAAGCAGTTTAGCCTTGGACCAAGCAGTCAGTAGTCGTACATGGTTCTGCCCATTGGATTCAACTTCTAACAAATTAAACAACGAGGGTGTGCAAACCCAGTCGAACCGCCTTCCGAATTACATTCCAATCTGATTTTCAACAACTACTTCTAATCCAATTACTGAGTGCCTCCTTAAGCAAAAAGCTTACCAAAGCCACTCCATCAAGGTCATTCTTTCAATACCCTCTTGGTAGGAAACAATTTACACAAATTCAGAAAGATACTATGTATAGAGAAAAAATCAACTTTTAATGCATTTATACTATGTAGAGAAGGGGTAGCAATGGATCAGGCTAGAGCTTGACTTTTAGGCTACTTCCGTATAATCAGATGGGGCTTGGGCCTATGTTCATTTGTTTGTTAGACCTTTAACATGATAATAAATAATATATAATAATTATAATTATTGTCGACATCATCATCATAGCCTAATCCCATCTATTTGGGATCGGCTTTACTAGTCTTATTTCTCCACTAGTATCTGATCAATGATAAGTTCTCTGTGACATCGCAATCTTTCATGTCCCTTTTCACTGCTTCCCTCCAGATCTTCACTGGACATCCTCTTCTCCACTTCCTTGTGTTTGTAATGTCTCAACCTCCCATACAGGGTCAGGCTTTGGCCTCGATAGACATGTCCAAACCACCTTAGCCAACACTTCAATTTTTTTCCTTTATAGGTGCTACTCTCAAATTTCCTCTTATGTACTTGTTCGGAATTTTATCTTTTCCTTTTACTCCATACATCCATCTTAACAAATGCATCTCAGCCCCATGTACTCTATCCTCTCGTCACTTGTATCCTAACAATCTACACCATAATGTATGGGAAGTATTACTATCGTCTTATGAAAATGCCCCTTCAATCAAAGTGAAATTCTTGGAATCCAAATTACTCTGCTTGCTTGTCTCCATTTTCCAGCTTGCTTCAATCCTATTTGAGACGTCCTCTTCAAATTCACCATCCAATTGTAAAGGACGGCCTAAATAGCAAAATCTATGACACTGTGGCATTGGATGATTTTCTATTTTAACTAATCCTCCTCAAAGTTATCATGTTCACTAAATTTCCACTCTACATACTTCGTTTTTGTTATGCTATTCTTCAAACCATTCAACTCTAAGGCCTTTCTCCATAATCCCAATTTATCATTTATTTGGTTCTTTGCTTGTCTTCACATATATATATATATATATATATATATATATATATATATATATATATATATATATATATATATATATATATATATATATATAAAACCTTATAATATATAACATTACTTTTAATTTGTGACAAGTGGGGAGGGGAGCCTGTAAATAGTCAATGCCAAGCCAATTCATCACAGCTGCAAAACATTTCTTATGAATTATGTATAATAATTTGATTTAACAATACACATAATATGCAACGAAAACACAATAAAAAAAATATGTGAATCCACCTATTAAATATATTTGGAGAGAATTAAAAAATATTGCAAGGCACAAATCATAATGTGGTGACAAAAAGAGTAGACGAGAGTCAGCCTACCATCTCAGAGGGTTGACCATATTCCACCATACGATCCCAAAGTGTTTCTTTCAATGCATGAACATCAACTTGTTTGGAGGATTTATCATATTGGACTTCAATTTTATTTACCTAAAATTATATAAAAGGAAACAAGCATTAGTATAAAGATCTCAAAAAATATTATAGCAAAGACAATTGCATCAACTATTATCACATGACAAAAGCTTTCAAATATCAAAGCTCATGACATGTCAAAAATAGCATTGAAGAAAATTGATGGACACACATCCCAATCCCAAATGAGAAATACAATTAGAAGGCATAGAAATTATTTCCTCTTTTACAAGACATAACTGATTTATACTCCTCACATAGTACTAATTCAGCTTAGTTATCTGAAGTAGCAAGAGACCAGATGAATATTAGCATTGTAAATTAAATCCTAACAAAATTTCATTCTTTGAAAAATCAACAAGGAAAACTATAAAAACCAGAAGAATTTTAACCATATATTAGAATGGAACACAGCTTTCCCAGCATACAGTCACAAGAATATGGATGTCACCTACTATGTTTTTAAATACTTGTGGAGGCTTACGAGGAGTCTCTCTCAATAGAGGAAACTATAATATGAACCAACAATTAATCCCAAGTTTATTAAGATATACCTGTCGAGGTTGAGAAACAAGATTGTCCGAGCCTTCCATATCACTAAAATCATTTCCATTATCAAATTTCCCACCAATCTCACTTCCATTGTCCCACGATCCCAATGGTTCAAGATTATGCCCACGTAGTCTGGATTCATCTAAAAAAAGAGCAATGTAGTATGATTCAAATCTTCAGAATGTAGTTTATATACATTGTTGAGAATAAGCACAACCAAAATCCTCTCTCTCTCTCTGTGGTGGTGGTGGGGGGGGGGGGGTCAGCGGCATAAATGGTGTACTTTGCTTCGAAAGTAGACATCAGATCAATGAACTCTAAAAATAAAAATGCTAAAGGTGGCACATCTTAATTTCACCAAGGTACACCTTAGTAGACAGGTGCCACATAGATAATCGGATTTTTTCAAGTGAAGGGTTCTAACCCATTCACAAGTGTAGATGAGTTAATTGGGAAGTGCTACACCTTAAATGTGCTTATTGCATGCAAACAGTATGCATATAATCTCAATGTTTCTAAGCATAGCGTTTATATTCTGATCCAGAGTTTGATTGTGAAGTAAAAAAACACTTTATTCGTATCCACAAAGTTTAATAGTCATTAAATGAAACAATAACTTGTTGTAGGAGACAATAGTCAAATCCAGTTTGAGACAATTATTCAATGTGATAAGAATATTACACGTGCCAGTAGGTAACTAAATCAAAAACAATTGTGTAGATAAATGGATGTGAAAAGTGTTTTGTCTAAGAGTATATCTTTAATTTTATTTGGATCTCGTAGTTGCAAGAAATGGGAGTAGATTAGGTTACAGGAGCAAAGAAGCGATGTACTCGTAGTTTCATAAAGCTAGAGTATACAACATTTTTGCATATAAATATGAAAATATTTAAGAGGCCATTGCTTGGGCTGTCTAGAGTGAAAACGAGGGTTCGAGTCCAGAGAGCAGCGACTTTGTGCGTAAAAAACCAAAAGTTAGATTTGTATCCCGTCCACCCCTCCCAGACCCCGTATGTACGGGACCAGCACTGGGTAATGGCCTTTTTATATAAAAATATATTTATTTTTTTTCATTTTAAAAAATACAAAAATTAAAGCATTTAAGGATTGTACTTATGAATCAGAATATATAGGTTATGGAAATAACAAAAACTACGAATAATACACTATTGATTCAATTACTGGTGATCTAGGTGCAATCATGGTAGTTGTAATTGGAGGTATCATAAAGAAAGGTAGGCAGCAGGAGCAAGAGCAACATCTTGAGAAGATTCATTAGATAGAAGCAAACTTACCTGAGTATTTTGTTCCTTGCTTTCCTAGGCACTACAAACAAAATAAACTTTTTGTCATCATACATAAGCAAGAGAGAGGTTGATAATGAGAGATGGCAAGCACCAAAAATATCACTCTACAAATCCTACCATAACGTTGGGAAGAAGAAACAACTTGACAAGGTCCTCTGGTTGGTAGTGACAGTCCTCTGGAAGTGTAGTATTACAAGGAAGTCTGTTTGCAGGTAGCACTAATGATTTTGGATTCTTGGGAGGTGCAAAAATATCTGGCATCTCCTTGTCCAATGATTGTGTAAAATCAATATCCAAGGGTGCCTGTTTTTTGCTCTTTGGCTTCTTAGTTGGTAATAATGAGTCGCTTCCTGAAACTGAAATCTGTTCTGAACCTTGAAAACAAAAAAAAAAATCATACTAGAGAATTACGCTACATGGATCACAAGACTAACAACAAAGTAGAAAATTGAAGACCATGTCTGCCTTTTAACCTCTACCTTTAGCCTTCCGATACTTCCAATGATCAGGACCTGCCCAAGCATTCGCTTTCGAAGCAAGTCCCAAACCTAAGAACAAAAACCCAGCAAATTTGTCGTATCTGTCATCCATCTCAGGTTCATCGAATACAAAGTTAGGGCCATTTTCCTGCAAATGTAACTTGGTAGTCATTAAATAAATCCCAGTTACTCGAATATTTAGCACAGCACAACTACCTCATGGTGACTGGACATATGTGGATCTGCACAACTGGAGGCTTCATCAATTGCACTTGTTTGATCCTCTTGATCAAAGCCCCAATGCCCAGAGTCATCGAAAACATCCCCTTCCAATTCAGCTTGGTCATTTCTGGCAGCATGATCATGTCCCACATCTTTCTCGCCCAAAGAGAATGCACCTGATGGCCTTCGATTATCTTCATCAAACTGGTTGACAATATCCCTCAGAGTTGGTGAGATATCATTCGTTGTGGGCATGTAACTCATCATCTGTTCAATGCATTCTGTGTAGAAAAAAAAAAGAGCAAGTAAAGAGGCATTTAATGATTTAGTCACTTGGATTAAAATAGGTCAAAATCACCTATTTTACAGATGCAACCATACCTTTTGCAAAAGAAACATCAATCAGTTCTGACTTATTAGTTTGCATTGCACAAGACATGCTCTTCCCCGGTGCTTCGAATGAATCAAAGAGTACCCGACAACCACCATATACTCCAAGATTATTCAAGAGGAGACCTTTGGCTCCACCTTCATCAAATTGGGCAGAAGTTTGATGATACAAAGGATCCACAGTAAAGGCCGCTAGATTATGAAAGCATACATCATCAGAACTTTATTTCTTACGATATAATTTAAAATGAAGCTAACAACTACCTAATCTTTATGGAAATTACCATCAAATTTTTTTAAATTAAGAGCCTCAAAAGATGACTCCAATGTTGATAAAGGTGACACCTGCATAAATTGGATTGCATGAGCTAACTTAATGCATTATTTCATTTAATAAATAAAAAAAGTATCCACCTTCCTCTCCAACTCTTTCTTAGAACGGCCCTCCTCTTGTCCAGTGTTGATAACGTCACCATCCACAGTTGCCTCTGTCATGATAAATGACAATATTAGGATATGGGCGAACATTAAGTGACCAAGACCCCAATTTTGAAACAAAAGATGCTGCAATTTGAGACTTATATTTACAAATCAAATTGTTTATGTCATGAAAGAGATAAAGAAGTCGGAGATGTTAACTTCTTCCCAGCAAGCGACATCTTGTTTCATTTTCTTTAGTGGGACTGAACATCCGCCTTCAAGTTTGTGTGAGACAGCACCTTCCATTGAGGAAGATTTCTTGACGCCCAATATGTATTTTGATCATGTATCATTTTTGATCATATATCATCCTTTTTTTCTTTTTCCTTTTTTTTTACTAAAAAAATTAACGTCTATTACTTAAAAAAGCACAATTACAAGATCATAAAAGATCACTATTAATTACTACTAGGCTTGGTAGACATGAGATTTGTGGAGCGGGGTGGCAGATAACCGACAGCATTTGGATCCAAAGTGAGGAGCATGGCTATATTGAAAGGTGATGCGTTTCAAAAAAAAATCTTGCTATCATGAAACTCATGTTCAGAAAAAACAGTAGTTCAAAACCCCATTTTGTGTGTGGGTGTGTAATTTGTCTGTGACTCTGTGTAGCTCACACTTGCAAATAAATGAGCACACATAACCTTCATACGATTGAGATTTCTGATATAAAGGTGAAGTTTCCATTTGGTGTGACTAATCACCACTTTCGCATACAAGTAAATTAATATGTTTGCTCTAATGACAGCAGAGAAGCTGGATGTCATACATTTGGCCAAGATCTTGTATATTTTTTTGTAGATTTAAGATGCTAGGAAGCAAAGTAACTTATTAATTGCTCAGTTTCCATTTTGAGTGCAGCCAAAAAAACTATTCCCCAAACAAGAATGGAAAATAACATTATAAAAAAATTTTATGTAGGGAAACAATGAAATGCAATTAAATGGTAGAAAGATCTTCGAAAGATATAAAGATATGAATTCCCCAATGAACCAACCAAGGATGAACTCTCAAATCAGTAGTGACATTAGAACCATCAGATCTGAGATTTTGAAATGCAACTTAAACCCTAGAGCTCTAAGCTGACCAACCCAAATTGACAAGGATTGGGAGCTTGCCAAAGGAGAAACAAACCCGTGCAAAATGCTCATGCCACAACCATAAGTATGTTGAATGCTTAAAGCAATTAGCTCCAAAATTTTGCATAGACTAACAAGTTGCATCAAAAAAAAATAATGCCTTATATACTTTTATTTTGTGGGTTGGAGATTGTGATTAACCTCATTTTTCAAAGCAAAGTGTTAGTTTTTAATGCAGTCAGCATTGCTAAAGCCTGAAGAGTAACACCAATATGAAAAAATAGTAAAGAACTAAAGCAAAAGGGTGGGAAGTTGTACTTCTGAAGTTAAAAGAGAGCAAGGTTGACGCGGGACGACACGCTAAAATCCTAATATGCGAATTTGGGATTAATTTTAGAATGAATTGAATAGCGAAAATATTCAAAGTCATGCAACATATAAAATTAATTCAATGAAATTAATAAAACAATTAGATTAATCCATTTTAGCATTTGCATGCGTGAGAATTTTCCGATCTAGAAAAACGGCTCCAATGAGGGAACTCAAGTTTCATTCTAGTTTAGGGCATCAATTGACAATCGCAATAGCGTCTCTTGACTCCTCAGGGATTTTAAATGAAATACGGCTTAAAATAATTCAATAAAAGGAGAACAAGTTGAGATTTTGGTTTTTATCAACGGAATTAAAGAAAGATAATACCTAACAACAACTAGAGAAAAGATAAAATAAAGGGATAGATTCCAAGGCTTCACACCAAGGGTTTTCCGAAGCTTCACACCATAGCTGTACGTCGACTTCGCACAAAGTCGCACGAGAAACGATTGCTCACTCCTCAGGGTTTGAAGGATTCACTCCCTCAGTTGAAAACTCTTCATAAGCTCTCTAGGGTTTGCACAAAAGCAACTCTCTTTTCATTCAATAATCAAAAACTAATTAATAAAGTGTTTACAATGCCTTTATATAGGTTAAGAAACCCTAAACAACATAAAACTCGCAATAAAAGAGTCCTAAAATAATAAAAGACTAAAAATGACAATTTTCAAAATTAAAAATTTTCGTCTCTGGAGCGGAGTCATCCACGGCGCGTTGTGGTACTGTTCACAGCGTGCTGTGAGACAACGTGCTTTGGAACTATTCACAGAGCGTGCTATAGTACTATTCACAGCGTGATGTGGTACTGTTCACAGCACTGTTCACAGACGTCTTGTGTCTTATTTTTTGCCTTCTCTTTTGGTTTCTTCTTTATGCTTTCATCTGCCTTGTTTTGTTGAATGTCCCCATCAATACTCCCCGGATGGGAAAAACTCATCGCCTATCAATTAGGGAACCCACGGATGCTACACTTTGGAAGCTCAACCCTTGGCTTGCCTTTCCACGCTATGAGATACTTCTGATTCTTACCTTCATTGGTATGGAAGCTTGGAAATTCTATAAACTTCTCAATCGACCTTTTCTCATATTGGGCAAGTAAGTTACGGGATAGAAACCGGGTAAATGGGTGTAGTTCGATTGGGTGCTCAAGAAGGAATGGATCAAAGGGCGGGGTTGTGGGATCTAGAATAGGCGTAAGATCCGTTACGGCAACTATCGAATGGTTGCCCTTGTCTAGAGGAAGATCTAGACCTCCATCATTACCTCTTTCTAAGATTGGAAAAGATTTCACATGCTCAGAACCATCAGGAATTAACACAAAACTGTTAGTATCAAATGCATTAAACATATTCAATGTGTTAGTACGATCATGCGTACTTCCGATACTCAATAAATTCATACTGTTAATCCCATGCAAATCAGAATGATGATATGCTTCTACTAACTATAATGACTCACTTGGGATGGGCACACTATCAACACCGTCCTCGGTAATAGGAATTGTCCTAATGCAACCTACGGCTTTGACCAGAACTTCACCTTCATCATCACTTGGCGTTTCACACAGTTCATACACTTCTTCGTGTAACTCATTGCTCTCTTTCTCGACATGCTCCTGAATAATCAAGGTTTGGCCCTAACTGGGACACTGGGATGCAAAGTGAACAGAACCTTGACACTTCTAACATTGTTGTGGAGCACGCCTAGAACTCTCAATCACTGGTCCCTTTCCTTTGTCAATCTGAGGAACTACGGACTTTGTGGATTGACTAAGGGTTAGATCGATACTCAAATTTAGAGGACTTAGATCGGTCATTCTTGGGGGTGTCGAGATACATTTCTAATTCTTCAACCCTAGAGAAACATTCCTCGAGATCCGCAACGGGATAAAGAATGAGTTCCCTCTGTAACTCTGGGAGAAGAGCCATTCGGAATCGGGAGAGGGTAACTTTCCCTAGCTCATCGACATCGATCTGGGTCATCAAGTCTTCAAACCAATCGATGTACTAGTTTAGGGCATTAATCGACAATCACAATATCATCTCTTGACTCCTCGAGGATTTTAAATGAAATAAGGCTTAAAATAATTCAGTAAAAGGAGAACAATTTGGGATTTTGGTTTTTATCAACGGAATTAAAGAAAGATAATACCTGACAACAACTAGAGAAAAGATAAAATAAAGGGATAGATTCCAAGGCTTCACACCAAGGGTTTTCCGAAGCTTCACACCACGGCTGTATGCCGGCTTCGCACCAAGTCGCACGATAAACGATTGCTCACTTCTCAAGGTTTGAAGGATTCACTCCTTCGGTTGAAAACTCTTCACAAGCTCTCTAGGATTTGCACAAAAGCAACTCTCTTTTCATTCAATAATCAAAAACTAATTAATAAAGTATTTATAATGCCTTTACATAGGCTAAGAAAACCTTAAACAACATAAAACTCGCAATAAAAGAGTCCTAAAATAATAAAAGACTAAAAATGATAATTTTCCAAAATAAAAATTTCCGTCACTAGGGCGGAGTCGTACACGGCGCGCTGTGGTATTGTTCACAATGCACTGTGGGACATGTTGTGGTACTGTTCACAGCGCGCTGTGGAACAGCGTGTTGTGACACTGTTCACATCACTGTTCACAAATGTCTTGTGTCTTAATTTCTGCCTTCTCTTTTGGTTTCCTCTTTATGCTTTCATCTACCTTGTTTTGTTGGATGTCCCCATCAAAAGTTCTATTAAATCAATCAAACATGATAGCAGTCACCATATAATGCTATTAGTATCAATAAGAAAACCTAACCTACTTAATTGTGCTCCTAACCTCTTAATTCATTATAACTTTATAAGACCCAACTCAAAAATTCTTATGTGACTAACATAGTATCCGCTCATCACTACGTAACATCTTAAGCTCCTAATACGAAGATAAACAACTAACACCCTGACCTAACTTTTGGTCATAGCTCACTTATTTCACATCAGAATTCTATGACCTTCAACTTGTTCAAAAGAAAATTCAATAAGCTTTCTAAAATACCAATTTCAAGAAATTTTTAACACTATTTCAAGAAAGTTTTAACACTATTTGCTACTAGAAAAATGGTTGTGATCGTGAGTGAGGAGATTAGGGCCCTAGTCATCTTCCAATACTTCGGGGAATATGAATTGATGCAGGACAGAAACGCTAAACCCGTATGATAGATAGAGAAAAGATGGAATAAGAGGATAGAAGTCCAAGGCTTCACACCAAGGATTTTCCGAAGCTTCACACCACGGCTGTACGTCGACTTCGCACCAAGTCGCACGAGAAACGATTGCTCACTCCTCAAGGTTTGAAGAATTCACTCCCTCGGTTGAAAACTCTTCTCAAGTTCTCTAGGGTTTGCACAAAAGCAACTCTCCAATTTCATTAAAAAAAACTCCCTTACAATGTTTATTTAGAGGCCTTATATAGGAGGTCTCATAAAAAAATTTTAAAAAAAAAAAAAAACCCTAAAACAAATATAAAAAAAAGATAAGTATGCCCTTTAGAATTCAAATTTGAATTCTGGTCACACGCCAGTCAATCGATCGACTCTTGGTTTTCGATCGATTGACTTAAATACGTGTCGCCAAAATTAAATCCTCACAGGCCCAGTCAATCGATCGAGTTCCCAGAGTTGATCGATTGATTGGCATTGCTCCAACATGCTGATTTCCCAAAATTTCAAATTTGAACTCAAAATAATCGATCGATTGAGATCTTCTTCACGGGCCGTTTGAAAGCCCATTTATGGGTCCACTTCCTTGCTGGCTTGCTTCGATTGGCCCGGTCACGATTCAAACATGCAGATTTAAATTCCCCATCAATCCCCTCGATTTTGCCAAAGTTCGACCTCGAACTTTGGCGGGCATGGGTTTTCACGGCCACGATCACAAACAATACATAGGGAACCCCAATCGAAAGCGGTTTGGACAAGTAAACCGGATTCAACTCGGGCTTCGTAGGACTTGTTGCAGAAACTTGTGCTTGAACGACCTCAGATTTTCCCACAGTCTCGGGCTCGGTAGGGCCTATCACGAATGCTTGTGCCTCAACGATCTTGGGTTCTTCAACGGTTTCGAGATCTGTGACGGTCTCATCAACCGATGTGGACTCTTCAACTTGATGTTGTTCAGGCACATGATCAACACGAATAACTGGATATGTTTGAACTACATGTCCAATCGGCTCTTCCATAGACATGGAAGTACTTGGATTCACCGTGCGTTCGGTATTTTCCACCGGTAGCTGTACTACCACGGGTACGGCTACGGGGATGAAGCTTGCAACCTTCGGTCTCAAAGCTTGAATCACTGCCCATACGTCTTCGGATAAATCGTGAATAAAAGCCTTGATAAGGATCGTACTGATATCCCCATGCCATGCAACCACTATTTGACGCGACTTTATCAACTCCCAGTGAACGTCGTTAAGAAGCGCCTTATGATTGAACATGGAACAGTGTTGATCAGATGATCTACCTTTCTCCTTGCACCATAGTTTTTCCACCATCGTCATCCTTTGAAGCACGATCGGAATGTTCCACCGTTGCACGAACGTTTTCATGGAACCCATGAAATCATTCAAATCCCGGAGGACTTCGAGAACTTGAACTCTACTCATGATTTCACCAATCTACTTGTGAAGGATTGAAACCTCTTTGATACCAAACTGATGCAGGACAAAACGCTAAACCCGTATGATAGATAGAGAAAAGATGGAATAATAGGATAGAGATCTAAGGCTTCACACCAAGGATTTTCCGAAGCTTCACACCACGGCTGTACGTCGGCTTCACACCAAGTCGCATGAGAAACGATTGCTCACTCCTCAAGGTTTGAAGGATTCACTCCCTCGGTTGAAAACTCTTCTCAAGTTCTCTAGGGTTTGCACAAAAGCAACTCTCCAATTTCATTAAAAAAAAAACTCCCTTACAATGTTTATTTAGAGGCCTTATATAGGAGGTCTCATAAAAGAAAATAAAACCCTAAAACAAATATAAAAAAAGACAAGTATGCCCTTTAGAATTCAAATTCGAATTCTAGTCACACGCCAGTCAATCGATCGACTCTTGGTTTTCGATCGATTGACTTAAATGTGTCGCCAGAATTAAATCCTCACAGGCCCAGTCAATCAATCGAGTTCCCAGAGTTGATCGATTGATTGGCATTGCTCTAGCATGCTGATTTCCCAAAATTTCAAATTTGAACTCAAAATAATCGATCGATTGAGATCTTCTTCACGGGTCGTTTGAAAGCCCATTTATGAGTCCACTTCCTTGCTGGCTTGCTTCGATTGGCCCAGTCACGATTCAAACATGCAGATCTAAATTCCCCATCATCAATGCTTTCCAAGGCATGTATCCATATATTCAAACAACCAAACCACCTCCACCTCGTCGATTCTTTTGCATGCCTAAAACTTAAAAATACAAGAAATATAATTCCTAAATTATCAAAAGCATTAAGTAGGCCACTGCCTTGCCAACATAATGATATGTCGAGTATGTGAATGACATCAGCCTTACCTTGATCTTTTGTTGGCTGTGTTGGGTTGCATCCTTCCCTTCCAAATAGAATAGAACTTGCCCTCAATTTTGAATAGCATGGCAATTCGCTCTTCAATTCCTCCTTTTTTTATTAGTAAAAAGCAAATTAATTGAAAAAGAAGGGGACAAAACATATATACATACTTGAGGGAGACAAATCTCCCACCAAACATGATCCTACACACTGGACATACTCCAGAGCACTCTCTATTCCTAACACAACTCCAAGGACAAAAGGAAGGACAAAGCTCACTAGACCTCTTGCTCACTTTAAGTCATGGTATCCCATTTGATTGCAAATGTTACTTTGTGAGATGCAGATTCACCGATTCAGTCCCGATATAGTCCAAAATACACCTCCTTTGCAAACTTCATCATCAGAACAGTGGCTCTCTTTATGCCACGGAAAATTATGTAGATACTTTCAAGCCAAATGACATGACAGCTATGTCGGTCACATCCCAGAAACAATTTGCAAGTTCATGCATACCATTTCCTTCCCAAGCAGCCAACATTTCTGCCCAAGATCGAGAGAAACACCAGCTGACCTCGAACACAAGAAGTGCCAATGTGCCATAGACTAAACTTCTTGAGCAAAACTATAGTAAATTAGCAAATGACTCGCATATTCTCTGCTCCAAGCACACATAGCACATCTATTCTGTATATTCATACCATATTGATCAGCTGATTGATAGTCAGAATCCTCCCCTAAGCCACTATCCATCTAGAAAAAAGATCATGGGAGGTGAGCACAAATTCCAAACCCCAATCCAAATCTGCTAAAAATTGACCACCAACATAACAAATAGTATAAAAACCTGACCGAGAAATCCTCTTTTCCAGGGTCCAATCTCATCTGTCCACCCTATTTCGGTTCAGTGTACACTCATTTATCTCAGCAAGCAGCTCAACTAAGAATCCAATTTCACTGTCATCTACAATTCCTCCTTGTTCTATTCAAGAAAAATATAATCGAACTGTCTGTTGTGTTCTTGACTTCTTTCACCTTCTATTCTGCACATATTGGTTGGGCTCTCGTTGTAGGAAGTGCCCACTGTGAAGCATTCTTCATACTCAATGAAAGATTTCGTTGTAGGAAGTGCCCACTGTGAAGTATTCTTCTTACTCAATGGAAGACATCTATTATCTTGACCTCATTAAAGATATTCTCATTGTAGATGCGCTTGTCAAATACAAGTAAAATCATAATGGATAATATTCAATTAAATCTTCATCCTAAATTTGACATTTTAAAAAGGAGATTTGAAGGGTATGAAAGGTAACTTTATGACTACTTTTCCCTCAAGTGTAGATTATAACGGAATGATGGAAATCAGTTTTTTTTTACTACTTTGAATCACATTCATATGCACGAGAATCCTCGTCTTCGTGCCTTCAAATATTAAGTGGTTCATCACTAAAATAAGGTGATGGAAAGGGTTCTTGATGGAAGTTGTGTTTCGTGGTCAAAAAGTATGTTTTGCTCCAAGAAGGTACACGTATTCTATTACACCAAGAAATCTTAAATTTTTGCTTCCAACAAAGGATTACCATTGCAATGTGGGTTAGCCCTACCCATTTGGGAGGGGTGCATCGCGTACGCCATCGCATATGCAATAGTATGCCATCACATACAATGTATGTCATGGCATACTTCTCCATCATTGATTTTTTTTTTTGGCCTTTTAGGCTTCCCCAAGCCCTATTAATAGTGGGTTTCTCTTCCTAATGCATATCACAACTCTCAAACGTATGTTTTGGATCTCTTTCCTTCTCTTTTGTATGGTCCACTATATTTTTGTACTATTTGGACTTATTTTTTATTGAAATTTATATTTTTCCTTCCACCTTATGAGATATATTCTACCCATTCTACAATATAGAGTACATAATTAACAAAAATATAGTGTTTTTTTGTATTGGTAATTTTGGGAAATTTTTGGGATTTATAATATTTTTACTTCAATAATATTTTTCTTAAATAATATTTTTCTTTACTCTTGTCCTTTTTTGTATGTTCCTATGTTCATTTTTGTACTATTTTGTTTAACATCAATGAAATTTATATTTTCCCTACTAACTTATGGGTTATATACTTTTATTTCTCATTCTAGACACTACAAAATTAATAGCGCACAAAATTAACACAAACATATTACTTTTCAATATGGGGAACTTCGAGGATTTTTTTGGATTTTTTTGAAAAACAAATTTTGTGCCATGGCATATGCGATGGGGTTATGCCATCGCATAGGGTCGCATATGTCATTTAACTACATTGGCCCTACCTCTTGCCCAAGGATCAAAATTTCGGCCGAAATGATCGGTTTCGGTCCCCACCGAAACGATAATGAGACCGAATTTTCAGTCATTTTCTGTATGGGATTGAAATTATCTGCCGAAATTTCGGTTTCAGTCCCCTCCGAAACCGAAATTAAACCCGAAATTTTGATCCTTGCTCTTGCCTCAATGCTTGTTCTTTGACAAATTTCAATGAAGAAAATGAGAAAATTGACAAGAGCCCTGCATTAACAACTTTATGAATACATGATCTTAAGTTTGGTGGATACCCATATTTTTACGTTTTGACATGATCTTTTACTAGAAAATAGGCCAAAATCATGATTGATGACTTACATTTATTGAATGAATCTCAAAGCATGGCTTCAAATTCACTTGCAACACTATCAAGCATTCAATGGACAGTTGAAAAGCTATGAATGACCATTTTTTATAACTGTTTGCCCTGTGTTGAACATATTTGATGAGTATTAATTTCTCTGTTGGCATTACCGTCATAAAGGGATGCAAACAAGCCGATGAGACTCTGTCTCCTCCCAAGTTGACATTTAGCTAGCAATTATTACCTTATAGGAACTCACAACTTCTACATTAAGTAATAAATCTACAAAAAAATTAAATTACATAAAACTAAACTACAATTCCCCATAATAAAAAAACTAAATAACATTCTTCAAAGCATCAGTGCTCAAGGTCTTATAAGCATATGAAGCCTAAAGACCAAGGGACTAAAGCTCAAAGCACTAGTGACGGGGACGCCGACATCGTAGACATCGGATATGGACCTTTTCGCGTGTACCGACATCGGAAGAAGCAGAATGGAAGTCAGAACTAGGCAAAAGGATAAAATTTTGGAGAATTAGAGGAACATGACTATTTCGATCGATCGAATTGCAATCTCGATCGATCGAAATCCTCAATCAATCGAAGTCCTATTTCGATCGATCGAACTATGTCAACAAAAAACACTAATTCTGAAGCGACATATATATATATATATATATATATATATATATTTCGATCTATCGAATTCCGGCGGCAAATTATTGATATATGTTTTTTTCGATCGATCGAGTTTCACTTTCAATCGATCGAATTTCAATTTCGATCGATCGAAATCGCGCAAAGTTATTTTAAATTTTAATTTCGAACTTAAGTTTTAGGGGCATACTTGTCTCTTTTTAGTATTTGTTTTAGGGTTTTATTTTCGTTTGAGAGGACTCCTATATAAAGTCCTTAAGATAAACAATGTAATAAGTTGATGATTAATGAAGCAGCTTTTGCTTGTGTGCTTGCGATGAGTCTCTACGAAGAGAATCTTCTTCCCGAGAAGGGTTTGGTGTGAAGCCAAGGGTGTGAAGCCCACAATCTATCCTTTTCTATCTTATCCCTTTTAATCTATCTTCTCTGCTTTAATTCAAACAACCCAAATCTGTCATATCCCATCAAAACCCTAGCTTTTCCCTCATCCATTGTGGTTCTTGTTTGCATGGCATTTAGCACCCGTGTTAGTAAGTTGTGTTTACCATGAGCATGAGCGAGATTGTCGATGCCCTTAGGGACATCAAAGCCTAAAGTGTGCAATTAATAATAGGAGCCGCTACACACCAAATTCTTGACAAAGTCTCAAAAGTCGTGATGAGACTAGAGTTAGGGAATACCCTCATCAGCGTGAACCCGAGTACTATCCCACCGAAAAGTTTCTAAAATCTATTCGGGATGAAGTTCCATGTTTTGAGGGATGGCTAAACCCCAAGGCCTTCGTGGAATGGTTGCCTAGTGTAGAAGAGTATTTTGATTGGTATACCGAATGAGTACAAAGTTAGGTTAGTGAAAACAAAGTTGGAGGGTAGTGCCAAAACCTATTGGACTAATGTTGAGCTTCTACGCGAGTTAGCTAATCGTAAGCCCATCACACGATGGGAGGACATGAGGGAGCGACTTATCGAGAATTATGTTCCTCTCACGCACCGTCACCTTCTACGATTTTTGAAACCAAGACAAATAAGTGTCCTGATTGTCTTAAGTGTCAAGGATTCGAACACTTTGCTTACCAATGCTCCATAAAACTTCCTACTCCAAATTTATTGATTAAAAGGGAAAGTTCTAAGGAGCTAGAAAATATGAAAATAGAAGAGGAAGTGTATGACCCTAGAACCGTGATAAGCGAAGAGGAGATGGAAGAAGCTGACGAAAGTCTCGTTTGTGTTAAGGAGACTTCTATCTCCCTTGTGGATAGTGATGTTGGGTCGAGTACATGTGAGTCCATCGAACTGGGTACGCAGGAACCATTAATGTCAATTGAATCGAGTACCCCAGAGTTTTTGGTTTTGGTTGACATGACTACGCCCGAGTTCATCGAGTCGAGTGCACTTGAGTCTTTGAAGTTGGTCGAACTGAGTACACATGAGCCAATCACTTCACCTACCAATGAGTCATTGGAATCCGTTGAGTTGAGTCCACATGAGCCAATAGTGCCACTTGATTTGATCACACATGAGTCGTTATTGTCGCACGCACATCATAGTCCCAAGTTGCATACTGCTATACATTCCAAGTCTTATTGTGAGTCATCTTTTGAATTTCATTCCACATTGCATGCCGAAATTAAGTTTAAAATTAATTTATGCAATGAAACTCTCAAAATATCAATGCAGTTACCTAAGGCTTTTATGGAATTTCAATTGGATGATTATGTGGTGGTTCGGGTTAGGCCTGAACGATTCCCATCGGGAGTCGTAAAGGATCTCCAGGCCCACAGCACTGGACCTTTTGGAATTGTAGCAAGGAATGGCCCTAGTGCGTACGTTCTTGAGCTTCCTCCAGATACAGGGATTAGCTCAACATTCAATGTGGACGACCTAGTTCCTTCTTTGAGCTCAACCCTACCTCCTTGCAACCCGTTCCAAACAACCCCTAGTTACAACCTCATCCCAACTTTGCAGCCAATACCACTTCCCTACCCAAGCAAGCAGAGAAAAGAGATAATTGAGAAAATTTGGGATAATCTTGTGGCATTCACTTGCGGCAGAAAATTTCTGGTCTATGATATGCAGAGGGTTGGCGAGTCGACTACCGAGAGTGCATGGGCCAATCATGAGAGAGTTCGTCGCTTGAGTTCTCGTATTCCCTGTCGATATCGCGATCACACTTCATCGGGGATGAATTCCTTCGAGTTGGGGAGAGTTGATACAAAACTTCAACAGTATTTGGTAGAGTGGCTTGGCGAGCTGGGTTATTGGGCTCGTCAAGGAGAGGTTTACCGGGTACGCCCCTCTACAATGGACCAAGATGATGCTCATACGTCACCGAGTGTCAGGATTCACTTCATGTGTGTTTCATCGGTGATGAAACATTTTGAGTCAGGGAGACTTGACGGGGACACCGACATCGTAGACATCGGATATGAACCTTTTCGCGTGTACCGACGTCGGAAGAAGAGGAATGGAAGTCAGAACTAGGCAAAAGGATAAATTTTGGAGAATTGGAGGAACATGACTATTTCAATCGATCGAATTGCAATCTCGATCAATCAAAGTCATATTTCGATCGATCGAACTATGTCGACAAAAAACACTATTTCTGAAGCGACATATATATATATATATATATATAAAATTTGATCGATCGAATGTCCATTTCGATCGATCGACCTCAGTTCAATCGATCGAATTCCAGCAGCGAATTATTGATATATTTTTTTCGATCTATCGAATTTCAATTTCGATCGATCGAGTTTCACTTTCGATCGATCGAAATCGCGCAGAGTTATTTTAAATTTTAATTTCGAACTTAAGTTTTAGGGGCATACTTGTCTCTTTTTAGTATTTGTTTCAAGGTTTCATTTTCGTTTGAGAGGACTCCTATATAAGGTCCTTAAGATAAACATTGTAATAAGTTGATGATTAATGAAAGAGTTTTTGCTTATGTGCTTGAGATGAGCCTCTACGAAGAGTGAATCTTCTTCCCGAGAAGGTTTGGTGTGAAGCCAAGGGTGTGAAGCCCACAATCTATCCTTTTCTATCTTATCCCTTTTAATCTATCTTCCCTGCTTTAATTCAAGCAACCCAAATCAGCCATACCCCATACAAATACCCGACTCCCAAGACCCTAGCTTTTCCCTAATCCATTGATTCGATCTGATCCCGTAAACCATAGAAGAAGCAGAGATTCCATCATTGCGTTGTGACCACCCTAATCTGGAAAGACCTAGAGTCCTATCTCTAGAACCAATCCGCATCGCTATTCTAACGGATCTAGCGCAAAGGCTGAACCCTACTCAAACCGAATGTGATCTTTTCACATGGAAAACTACGAACTCCTAAGGTATTAGCTATATTTTAAAATTTATTGTTGAATTTAATTCAGTTTAACTTCGGCAAGCAATTAATCATCGCATTCACGTAGTTTAGGGTTTGTCTTGCGTCAACTAGTGAATATATTCTTGAAATTTTTGGATAACCTGGAAGCCAAGCCATGCCTTTCCCAGAACAATAATATCTTGACCTAAAGCCTAGTCGTAAAAAATGACTAACCATTAATGTAACCTTCCAAGCATTCATGAAGCAATTTCATTCTTTTGTGTAAATGAATTATCTTGCTGCTTCAAATGCACCTAGCAAAGTTTATAATTTCAGTATCAAAGTCCCGTATTACAATCAGTTCTATTTATCTCATCTTCTATTTCCTAGAAAATTCGATTTTGTAGATGATTTTGTTTCATGCGCCTGCTTAATGCATCTAGTACAATTTGCGATTTTGCTATCATATTCCACATCAACTTCATTAGGCCTGCAAATGGATCATGCTGCTACATGTCGGTTTCAAATTTAGAAATCTCTACCAGTGGAGTCAGGTTGAAAATCTGAACTTGTTAAATAAGAAAGGCGGGTTCAGGTTAGCACCAAACCCGAACTGAACCCAATTTACTTGCAATATCTTTTAAGCTTTAATATATTTATATGTATATAATTGATACATTCTAGTTTTATTTTTTCTAACTATAAATTCTAAACATGAAAAATGATAATATAATCAATAAAACCCTAACTATTCTCGTCTCTAATCTCCACAAAAAAAACCTAGTCGTTCGGTCCTTAAGTCCCCCACTCTCTTCTTCCATGTTACCCAATTCACCGGTTCGCTGCGGTTCAGATTCAAATTCACAGTTTGTTGTTTGCCATTGTTGAGCGAAACCGGTTTGCTAGGGGTTGGATGAGTTTTTACTTGTAACAGTGGGCATACAGATATTTATTAAAAAAAGATACATTTTCCTACCGAGCAATTGGCGCAAAGTTCGGTAGGCGAGTGAATGCTTAGCAAACGGTTAGAGGTTTGAGTTCTCTCCTTTGCTTTTATATACTTTTGTTTAAATTGGAAACCGAAAAAAAATAGATTAGCAGTCTGGATTGCCGCTATTTGGCGAACCGGAGCAAACTGAACCCTGAACCGGTTCGCGGTTCAATACCTTTTCTGGCGAACCAGGTAACCTGCTCTTCTCCAAACCCATTAGTTTCTATAATGAATCAATTAGGGATGCAAATGGGTTAGATTCCGATGGGTTTTCTAGATCCGACCTGCTACAGGATGGGTTCAAATTTAGAAATCTTGACCTGGTCAATAAACAGGTCCAGTTCCGGTTAGCCCCAAACCAAACCCGAACCCGATCCATTTGCAGCCACACAATCCATACTAGCCAATATGGAATTTTGATGTAAGGTCCAATACAGGTTTAAAATTTTGATGTAAATCAATATGATTTGGTCTTGGTACACCCAACACAAACTTCTATTGGAAAATACAGCCCATAGGCCCCATACAGCTTTGTATTTATCAGCTACGTAGTGATATGGTTTCCATCACTAGGCTGCAATACTCATCGTAACCAAGTTAGGATTCAGCAATCATTCAGTGACGGTCAGTTCCATTTAATTTGAGCAAAAAATTTGGAGAGAAACTCAGGAAAATTTCAGGGATTAAAAACACAAAAATAAATTTTATTAAAATATGCAAAAATATATCTTAACCTATTTAAAGTTAAAAAGATGATTTTAAGCAATAAAATATGTGCATTACAGAATCCACATGCAACAATACTTCCAAATCATAATCCGAAATATTATTAAAGCACATATCACAATCATATAAATTCGGAAAAAGCAAAAAAAAAAAAAAAAAAAACGTCAAATTCGAGAAAAATCAGAGAATTGACAAATCGGCAAAATATTCAGCAAAAAGTTAAGCAGACCACCTACTTGGAGAATTTTTCCAAAAAAAATTGATTAATTTGGAGAGAATTTTGAGGCAAAGACAGATGAAACATCAAAGCATCATACAAGGTTTCAATCTATAGAATGTAATAAACGCTTACTTCTAGCAGACAATCTACACGTCGTCTCGAGATGCATGGGGTCCCAATCCCTAAAACAGAAGTTTGCCTTTGTACCGAAAGAACAAGCCAGCTTGTCTTCAACATACTCTCCACCTGTGGAACTTGTACCCAAGAGAGAAGCTGCAATCTCCACCATTGGATCAATAGTGGAAGAATTAACTGCATCTTCCAGCGCCCTTGGTATGGCACCGAAAGAGGGGGAAGGTTGTACCATCTCCGGCGAAGCACACCAATCCGAAGCTGAAGCAACGCAGTCAGGACCCAGGTTGATCATCTTCTCCATCTGGCGATTGTCCTCATCCTCCTCCAACTCCTCCACAATAGGAGCCCAACCTTCATGGCATCCCACGGTACCGTTAACCCATCCCTAACTGGGTGATCCCGTCACCAGGGCCCACCTCCAATGGAGAGGCGTGTACTGCACCCCTCCGAGGCACGAATCGGATTCCCTACGGGCCTTTCTTTCCCATCCCCGAACAGATGGATATCTGGCTAGAATTTTTTTGTGGTACCACTGAGTATGTCTATGTCGGAAACCCCGGCCCGCTCGGGTATTTGGTGCTTTTGCTGGGGATGGAAAATCCGCTCCACGAGCTCCACTTCTATGAAGACTCGAATTTTTTGGCCATTGAAGCTGATCTCGGACGTTCTCGGAATGGCCTCCCAGTCGCCGAAAGCCACGAGAATCTGAGCATACCTGGTTTCCCACAAGTCTTCAGTGCTACGGTCAATGAGTATGCACCTGCCACATCTCCCACCAGTTCCGTGGAGGACCTCGTGGGTCCAAGCGTGGAGGAACTTAGAGTTGCTAATGGCTGACACGGCCGCTCTGTCAAATATCGTCCAGTGTTTCTATAACCACGTGTAAATATGAATCGGTATAATGGTATCTTTAATGGTCCAGTAATCTTTAAGGTTAAGCTCAAGGGCCTTAAACACGGGGCTCGTAAACCCTAACGAAAAAGAAGTCAACCCTCTCACCAAGGAGGTGGGGGCCATCCTAGCACCAAAACCATAACCCACTCTAAAAAATTTCTCGAGGCCTCCGTCGTCCGAGGTTAAAGATTTGTAAGGGCCACCCAAAGCAGCCTCAGCAAAGGAAACCCCCCTACGTCGATGAGAGGTTGGCATACCCATGGATCAAAATATCGTCTGATACTGATGCGTATCAGTTTTGGACCATAACGATATGGTAAAATGGGTTTTTATCGCCCCCCCCCCCCCCTCTCAAAAAAACAGTCAAATTATCGTCTATATCGTCCATATCGTTCAATGTATCGTTCATATCGTCCAAATTATCAGTCAATTTATCGCCCGTCTCAGAATGTGAGGATTTTTCTATGGCCCCTTAGAAACAATCAAATTATCGGTCAAATTATCGTCTGTATCGTCCGTATCGTCCAATTTATCATTCGTATCATCCAAATTATCGATCAATTTACCAGTTAATCTGATTTTTTGGGATTTTAAAAAAAAATGCACTAGGACGATGCATTCCATGTATCGCCGATACATTGAATGTATCGGACGATACGCGATACGTATCGTCCAAACGTATCGAAAATCCGATTTTTTTATCCATGCGACTACCCCTTCTTTCCCACCACCACTCTCCGAAATAATAGTGCCTCTACGCCCCGCAATAGACCATCCATTTGCTAGATCTCGCCTCTGCTCTCTATTGATGATCGCCTTATGCTTATTGCCCGCCCTCGAGCTTAGTTCCTCGTCACCCTTGACCATCTTTCCCGATGTCCTTGGTGATGAACAGTCGTATCGATGGCAGATCGATCTCCTTCTAAAATTAACATTCAGGCACTTGGAACAGATCCAGTCCCCAGCCCTAACCACCAGAACGTCGGCTCCCATAATGTCGACTGAAACCAATGTTATTTTATTATTAAAGGATGTTCATTCTGGGATCAGGGTTTCCTTCTCATACCATATGAAAAACTATGGGAAGGTGGTGAGCAGCAGCCACATCAAACAGGCAGTGGTAGGGGCAGAAAGGGAATTTCAAGGTTCGAGGCTTCTGGAAGGCATGGTGAGGTGTCTATCGCCTCTTTGTGGGGCCAGCAAACTTTGAAAACCAGTCAATGGTTTTGACTAATGGTATCGGGAGGGGTAGTAGGGGGTCCATGCCTGACCAATCCCAATTGGTAGGCAGATTGGGGGTTGGGCTATTAAGATCTAGGATGTTTATGGGGCAAGGGCCTAACGGGTCTTTCGGGTCTAATTTAAGATGGGATTGGATCTTTAAAGGGGCTTCCCAAGCGGCTTTACTTCCTAAACAGAGATGTCGATTCTGGACCGCTTTGTTTAGGGGTCCCTTCCGAAATCTGGCGACTCAAGTAGGTCCTTCGAGTCGTTCAGCCGGATCCATTCTCTTATGGTTCCTCGGGGAGCTTACGCTAAGGAGTAGAATTCCTCTCCGATCAGGTCACCTCTCTCGACGATGGCCTTGATTCTTGTTCCTCCTCGGATTCTTCTCCCAAAAGGGCCATGTCGGTTATTGTTGAGACCTCCTCTGAGGGATCCTCTGATTTTTCCTATAGGGAGGTGCACCCTCTTCGCTCAATGTACTGCAATGACAAGGGCAGATGAGTGGAATTCTTGCCAGTGTCGGACTCTCCTTGTCAGTTTTCCCGAAGAGTCTCCCACGGGGGGATCAACCTCGGTAACGGTAACTGTTCGGATTCGCAGACGATCGACGCGCTGATCGCCTTTGGGAAGGAGCATGGAATGTCCTTCTCCGGAACAGATGAAGCTCTCATAAAGATATTTACTTCCATAACGACGAGTCGTTTCAACTCACCTTCTTCAGCAACTCCCAAGAAGAAAAAGTTGAAATCTAGGGAGCTCTCCAGACTGGAGTGGGGTATGTCGGATGGTAGAGGGATGGGGTCTCATTGAGACACTCCTTGGTCGGGTTTCTCTATGTTAGTAATGAAGATTATATCGTGGAATGTTAAGAGGCATTTGCAACCCGAATAAAAGAGTGGGGGTGAAGCAAGTTATTTTATCCCTTAACCCAGGCATTATCACTCTACAAGAGACGAAATGGGGCGCCTGCGATAACTCCAAGGTTACGTCGATCTTGGACGACAATAGATGGGAATGGATAGGTGTGAACTCTGCAGGGGGCAATCGGGGGGAGTCCTCCTTGCTTGGAATCCTTGTTTATTCCAAAAGGCTAAAGAGGAAATTGGCCGCTTCTCGACTTCAGTCAAGCTGATTAACAAGGATAATGGGAAGTGTTGGGCGTGCACTGGCATGTACGGGCCAAACAATGAAGAGGAAAAAGCTGATTTTTGGTTCGAGATGACCACTTTGGCGGCTAGATGGGAGGCGCCTTGGATAATAGGAGAGTTTAACGCGATGCATTATCCTCACGAAGCATCAGGAGGCCATCCGGATCGGAGAGACATGGCCAATCTTAATTCCTTCATCAATGATTGGGCCTTGGTTGATCTGCCGCTACTTGGGGCTCGATTTACTTGGTCAAACCTCTAGCAAGAACCATCTTTCAGCCGCCTCAACCGTTTCCTTTCTTCGATGGACTGGCTCGAACTGTTTCCTCATACTTCCCAAAAGGGTCTGGCCAAAGTGATTTCTGACCACCATCCATTGCTGCTGGATTGCGGGCCTTTGGGCAAAGGCCTTACCCCTTTAGATTCGAAAACCAATGGATTCTAAAAGAAGAGTGAAGCGAGACGACATGCTAAAACACTAATATGTGAATTCGGGATTAACTTTTAGAATGAATTGAATAGCGGAAATATTCAAAATCATACAACATATAAAATTAATTCAATGAAATTAATAAAACAATTAGATTAATCCATTTTAGCGTTCGCATGCATGAAAATTTCCCGATCTAGAAAAACTGCTCCGATGAGGGAACTCGAGTTTCGGTCCAGTTTAGGGCATCAATCGACAATCGCAATATCGTCTCTTGACTCCTCGGGGATTTTAAATGAAACAAGGCTTAAAATAATTCAGTAAAAGGGGAACAATTTGGGATTTTTTGATTTTTATCAACGATAATAAAAAGATATTACTTGACAATATTCTAGAGGAAATAAAAGGGATAGATTCCAAGGCTTCACACCAAGAGTTTTCTGAAGCTTCACACCACGACTGTACGTCGGCTTCGCACCAAGTCGCACAAGAAACGATTGCTCACTCCTTAAGGTTTGAAGGATCCACTCCCTCGGTTGAAAACTCTTCACAAGCTCTCTAGGGTTTGCACAAAAGCAACTCTCTTTTCATTCAATAATGAAAAAATTAATTTCTAAAGTGTTTACAATGCCTTTATATAGGCTAAGAAAACCCTAAACAACATAAAACTCACAATAAAAGAGTCCTAAAATAACAAAATACTAAAAATGATAATTTTCGTAACAAAAATAGAAATTCCCGCAAGTCCCTCGCTAGGCGGAGTCATCCACACCGCACTGTGGGATTGTTCAGCTTATTTATGGGACAACGTCTTTGTGGACTATTCACAACCCGCGTGGGATTGTTCACGGTGAGGGACAATGTTGTAGGATTTATTCACAACGCTATGGGACAACAGTCGTTATACTCTTCACAGCGCACTGTGAGACAACGTGTTGTTGTGTCTTATTTTCTGTCTTCTCTTCTGGTTTCCTCTTTATGCTTTCATCTGCCTTGTTTTGTTGGATGTTCCCATCAAGAGTTTAAAGGGTTGGTTCCAATGTGGTGGATGGAATCTAATCCCATGAGGGCAGCGGCTTTCCGTTTCATTTCCAAGCTAGGGCATCTAAAGGGTCGGATTAAGGAATGGAATCGTGAGGTTTTCGGAATTACTCAGGAGTGGAAATCTATGATTCTTGACCAGCTCAAGGTCTTGGATTCCATGGAAGAAGAGAGGGTGTTGTCGGATACTGAGAACACCGAAAGACCAAACCTCAAGATGAAGTTTACAGAGAAGAGTCTTCAGGAGGAGATGAGCTGGAAACAAAAATCCGAAGTGCAGTGGCCCAAGGTCGGAGACAATTATACCAAATACTTCCATATGGTGGCGAATGCAAGATCAAAAAAGAAGCTCATAACTAAAGTGTTGGTGAATGGGGTGGAATATACCGAACCTAATCAGATAAAGAGGCAGATTGTGGAGTTTTACTGCACTTTATTCCAAGACGAGGGTTGGACCAGACCTCAGCTCGATGGGTTATCGTTCCCTTCTCTTGGTTTGGATGATCGAGTGGGTTTGGAGAAACCGTTCACGGAAGAGGAGATCTAGGAGGCCATCAATCATAGTGGGAAGAATAAGTCCCCGAGGCCTAATGGTTAGGGATGTCAACGAGTCGGGCTTCGGGCTGGGTTCGAGCCCAATTTTTTAGGGTTTTATTAAACGGGCCCAGGTTCGGACTTCAAAGTGTAAGGCCCGGCCCGTTTAGCTGAGATCCTTTAAACAAAAAACTTAAAAATTTTGTTAAAAATTAACCCGGATAGCTAAACGTTCAAGACTCTAAAATTCAAAACGAGCTCACCGCCTTGGATAGCTAAGCATGGGCCGAGCCCAAAAAAATTTAAAAAAATTAACGGATCGGGTGAAAACCCAGCCCGAACCCGGCCCAGCCCATTAACAGCCCTACTAATGGTTTCAACATGAAATTCTATGTCACTTTCTGGCCGTGTCTGAAAAAAGACATGCTTGATTTTTTCAAGGAATTCCATTCACGGGCTGCCATTCGTAAAAGCTTGAACGCAACTTTCATTACTTTGATCCCAAAGAAAGAAGGGGCTTCTGACATCCGAGACTTTCGCCCCATTAGTCTTATCAATTGTCTTTACAAAATCTTCGCCAAGGTGCTTGCAAACCGTCTTAAATTGGTTTTGGGGTTCATTATTTATAAGACCCAAGAGGCTTTTGTCCAGGGTCGCCAACTCGTGGACTAGGCCGTTATTGCTCATGAGGCAGTGCGCTCGGCTTCTTCTACTCACTCTCCGAGTTTTGTATGGAAAATTGATATGGAAAAGGCATACGATCGGGTTAATTGGGACTACCTCGATTATATGCTGAGGCGTTTTGGTTTTGGTGAGTGGATAAAATAGATGAGAGCATGTATTTCGACGCCTTGGTTCTCGGTGGTTATTAACGGGTCACCAGCCGGGTATTTTAAAAGTTCACGGGGGCTAAGACAGGGAGATCCTCAATCTCCTCTTTTATTCAATATGGTGGGCGAGGCCCTGGGGACTCTCATCAACAAGTCCCAAGCTCTTAATCGGATTTCGGGAATAGCGGTGGGCAACAACGAATGGGCTATGACCCATCTTCAATATGTCAATGACACAATTCTCTTTGGCAAAAGGGATCAAGAGGAGGTGTCGGCTTTTGCCAATATTCTATCAGTCTACAAAGCGGTCACGGGTCAAAGGGTTAACTTGCTAACGCGAGACGGTAACCGTAAAATGCGTGATTAATGATTTAATGCAATTTGGCCGAAATTAAATAAAATTAATTCAAGTTTAATCTCAAAATTAACTCGATACCTTCGAATTCTGAGAATTCAGATAAGTAGATCACGCGAGATCCGGCTAGGGTCCAATCCGATGCGCAAGTACCGTTAGATTTAAGGCAGGATCGGGCCTAGAGATAGAACTCTAGCTTTTCCAGGCTTGGGTGTTCGTCTTCGACCCGATGTAGATTCACGGGCTCGAACCAAGGTTGCAGAATTAGGTTTATGATTTTGTTATAGGCTTATGGTTTGGTTTAGGTTTATAGTTTAGAAAAGGGTTTTGGCTCTGGTTGATTTAGGGTTTCAAAAAAAAGGTTTAGGATTTGGGGATCAAGAAATCAATAGATTGGAATTTAGAAAAACAAGCAGAGATCAATAGATAGCAAATATAATGAAAGATCAAGAAAATAGATGACAAAAGATAAGCAAGAAGATAAATGGGAATCACTCCCTTGGCCTCACACCAAACCCATCTCGGGAAGAAGAATATTCAAGCAATAATGCATTCAAAATATTCAAAAACTAACTAAATTGTCTTTACAAGCCTCCTTACATAGGTCACCAATAATTAATTCGAAATAAAGTATCCTAATAATAAAAAAAGACTAAAAAAGGAAATTTTCGCAAAATTAGAAAACCCCGTCACGACGCCCACGGACGTCCGTAGTGCCCCACGGACGACCTTGACCTACAGACAATGGGGGAGTCAAAATCACGGATGTCCATCACTGTTCACGGACATCCGACACTATTCATCACGGATATCTGTCACTATTCACGGACATTCATCACTGTTCATCAATAAAAATATTTTTTTCTTCCTTGAAGCTGAAAATTATGTTGCGGCCCAACTCCAATGCTCTCGATCTTGACGTCCCTCGTCAGTTGCAAAAGTCCACGATCTCGGGAATAAAGTTAGAGTTGACGAGAGTCGGGACTCTGGCTTCTTCAATGCGGTGTGTTCCCTCTCCTCTCCCCATTACCTATCTAGGCCTGCCCTTGGGCTTAGGTAGGCCGAAAGGTAGCGACTGGGAGGGAGTGATCCAGCGATTCCAAGGCAAGTTGGCATCCTAGAAAGGAAATTCCTCAGTTCAGGAGGTCGCCTGCAGCTCCTCAATTCGGTCTCCCTTGAGAGAATTGAGAGAGCTTTTTTATGGGAAGGGAACGGAAAAAGTCCCCTTCCCATAATACGGGGACGGAAAAAAAGTATCACTTAGTGGCATGGGAGACTTGTCAACTCTCAAAATGCTACAGAGGATTGGGCATTCGAAACCTTCACCAAATGAATATCGCCCTTCTCGGCAAATGGTTATGGCAAGCAGGATCGAACTCGGATCAGAACAGGTTATGGCTGAATATTCTAAGGCAGAAATATGGCAGCTCTAGAGGTCTCTGGGGGATCAACATCAATCGGAGGAGGAACGTTTCAGCCTGGTGGAAGGAGCGCAGTTTGGACCGAATTCAACCGGTGGATCAGGTATAGTTGGGGTGACGGCATCCGGATATCTTTTTGGGAAGATCCATGACGGTTCCACCACCCACTGCGACTCTTGTTTCCCTCTATATTTAATGTGTCCTCGTGTCCTCTTGGTCTAGCTGTCAATTTCATTTCTTCTAATGGTGAGGCCCGGGTGTGGGAGGTCACTACTAGGAGGGCTCTAACTGAGGACGAGTCAAAGTGCTTCCTTATTTTGATGGCTGCCCTTTATAGAGCCACTCCGAACTGGCTTGGGAGAGATCTGAGGACTTGGATTTGCAGCAAGAATGGAGATTCCTCGATCAATTCCTTCTATTGCGCCCTTGCCAACAGACCTCTAATCATAGTGGAGCGGTACTTCATTTGGAAGGCCCGATTCCTCCTAAATTAAGGTTCTTTATTTGGACAATAGTGAGAGGGTGCATTCTAACATTGGAGAAGCTGATCATTCGAGGCAAAAATCTTCGGAACAGATGCCCAATGTGTTTGCTCTCGAAGGAATCTAGTTCCCACGTCTTTATCCATTGCGGGGTAGCTTCCAAAATATAGGGAATCACCTTTTCGTCTTTTGACATCAAATGGGTCGTCCCAGAGAATCCACTAGAATTCCTGATTTCATTGAATGGTCTCAGATGGGAAGGCCAGCAAGGAGCTTTATGGAGGGTGAGAGCATACGCGGTGTTAAGGTCTATTTGGCTCAAAAGGAATGCTAGAGTTTTCAACCTTAAATGGCATCCGATCGGCACCAATCTTAACCTTGTCAAAGAGTTGATGTGTCATTGGATCAAACTCAACAAAGATGGGGGACAAGCTACAGGAGATTTGTAATTTTTTCTTTTTTGACCCCCTCCCCTCCATGTTTAGGGGAGGCTTTTTTTCGGTCCCCTTTAGGATGGGTGCCTTGCTTTGGCTTCTATTTCTCCTTTGTCGTTTTTTTTTGTTTTCTTCCACTGTTTTGTATCTCTTCCCGCTCCTCGCTAGGTTTTGAAATGATATTTCTTTTATCGATCAAAAAAAAAAAAATCAGACAATCTACACACACACATATATATATATATGAAAAAGGTGCCCGCCCCCCAAGGTTCCAGGTGGAGGTCCACGTGGCATTCAAAACATTGTTTCAATGCCACATGGACCTCGGGTGCATTGCTTAGATCATTTTTTTTTTTTAATTTGAAAACTCATCTCCAACATGTGTTTTTTGAGCCGTGAAATGTAGATCATTGAAACTAGTCAAACATTGACTTATGTTTTGAAAAAGCTTTTTTCGAAATTTCATTTTTTTAAATTAATCTAAACCATCCACACGTGCTCCATGTGGCAACCAAAGAGTGCTTTGGGTGCCATGTGTACCTCCACGTGGACCTTGGAGGACGGAACCGGCTCCCTATATATATATATGGGAGCCGGTTAGGTCCTCCAATGGAGGACGGTGACTGTCCTCCAAGATCCACGTGGAGCACAAGTGGACAATTTAGATCAATATTAAAAAAAAAAAATCGAAAAATAAATTTTAAACCCACAAGTCAAAGTTTGACTTTTTTCATTGGTCCACATTTCACAGTTCAAAATAGACACGTTAGAGATGAGTTTTTAATTTTATTTTTTTTCAAAGATGATCTAAGCAATGCACCCAAGGTCCACGTGGCACCCAAAAAGTGTTTTGGGTGCCGCGTGGAGCTCCACGTAGAAGGTTGGAGGACGGTGACCGTCCTCTTATGGAGGCCGGAGGCCTTTTCCTATATACCTATATATATATATATATATATATATATATATATATATATATATATATATATATATAGAGAGAGAGAGAGAGAGAGAGAGAGAGAGAGCTTAAACACAAACACACAAAAGAGCTTGAATGAATTAACTAAAGACTACCTTTATCATCTTCTCGACCTGCTCGATTAATACCGCCAAGTACCTTATAAGCCTCGGAATGCACCGAATCCACCCTCAGGGAGTAGATCTTCACTCCAGCTTCCAGAGTGCAGCTTGCCTGAATCCAAAATCCCAAAAATAAATAAATAAGACAAAAATAGCATTATAAACGAAATGACCTAAAACTAAAAGTAGAGCATAAACCTTTTGAAAATTGGTCTCTGCATCATCCTCCGATTCGACTTTGATGATCTCGCTTAGATGATCTATGAGGCTCAGATCCCAGGTGTTCTTCTGATTGATTTTCTACATAACAGAACCAGATAAAAAAAGGTAAAAATCAATCAGAAGAGCACTTGGGATCTCAGCCTTATGAGGCTCAGATCGCAAGTATTCTTCTGAATGATTTTCTACATAAAAGAACCAGATAATAAATAAATAAATAAAAAGGTAAAAATCAAAAGATAATAAGAAAAAAGGCCATATAATATTAGTTGAAAAAAGAGAAAATTATCTGCAAATTTCATCCGAATCCCAATTTGGGGGTGCAGAAATACGAATCAAATTCATTCGAATTTTGACAGCCAATTAGCGAACGAATCGCTTTGTATTTCATCGCATTCACGATTTTTGCAGCATCCAAATAAACCCTAAAGGGTTTCGAAGAACTCACATTTTCGCTGGCAAGTTTGATGCAGTTCTGGAAGAGCTCCATTATCTGATCTTTGCCGATAAAGAGATCGGACAGCTGAGGATGAAACCGAGGAGGTGCGACAACGGATGCTCGGCGGCTGGCCGCGGCTCGAGCGGCGCGGGCCTGAGCTCGCTCGAGTTGGTCGTCGTTGGAGCCCAAGATGAAAGGCCCAGTAGGAGACTGAAGGCGAGAAGCCATGGGAGCTCTCTGCTTCGCTGGTGGGGTGGTGAGGCCATCAGCCATTTTCGGCCGATGGATCAGAAATCAAGGGTTCAGGTTTTCTTGTTTTCGCCTGGTGGGGAAGAAGAAGAAGCGGTTTGTGTTTTTTCTTTCCCTCCTCTTTGTGTTTTGAAATGGGGAGTGACTTGGTATTTTTTTTGTTGTATATAATTTATATTTTAATAATAGATGTTAATGGATCTAACACCGTACAACCAAGTTTTTATTTATGAACTCTCTTATTTAAATGAGTCAGACATCGTTAGAGTCGAGTAACAAAACCTACATAGTTTTAATCCCCAAGGCGAAAAAAAACTCCAAAAAAATATCCCAGTTTAGGCCAATCAGTCCGTGTAATGTGGCTTATAAAATTATTGCAAAAACCATTGCCAATCGGCTTAAGCCCATCCTCCATAACATCATCTCAAGGTAGGCTTATCACAGATAATGTAATTGTGCCTTAAAGCAGGATATGAGTAAAGCTTATGACTGTGTTTTCCTCGAAAAAGCCCTCAGTAAACTTAGGTTTCATCGACGGGCCTCTATAACAGCACTGTATTTGAAAACTTGAAACCCACTAGGGGATTAAGGATGGGAGATCCGCTATCTCAAAATCATTTCCTCGCTCCTTACCAATACGGTTAATGCAGACCTAATATCGGGCATCACCATATACAGGGGTGCTCCAAAAATATCCCATCATTTTTTTTTTTTTGTAGATGATAGCTTGTTGTATACAAGAGCTGAGGTAGAGGAAATTGCGGCTCCTCGTGATATTCTCAAATTATATGAGGAAGCTTCGGGTCAACAAATTAATTTTAACAAGTCGGTTGTCATGTTTAGTCAGAACGTGACTACAATTCGTAAAAATTCAATTAAGGAGCTCCTTCATGTTGGGGAAGTCACTAATCAAGAGCTGTACCTTGGTCTTCCTTGTGTGATTGGGTGGACAAAAAAAGACACCTTTGAATGGATCAAGGACCGAATTGGAAGTAAAATTAAAGGATGGAAAGAAAAACTCTTTCCTCAGGCAGGGAAGGAGAGGTACTCATTAAGGCGGTAGCTCAGTCCATTCCCACCTATGCCATGTCGTGTTTCGAACTCCCAAAAACCTTTCTGATAGAAATATCAGCTTAGATCTCAAAGTTTTGTCGGGGAAACAATCACAATTCGGAGGGAGGTCTTCATTGGGTGTCATGGGACACGTTGTGCAATCCAAAGAAGATTGGAGGACTTGGCTTTAGAAACTTAGAAGCGTTCGATGCGGTCATTCTTACAAAACAATGTTGGAGGATCGCCCTCAATCATCACTCTCTTATCCACAAATTGCTCACAGCTCGTTATTTCCCTAGGTGCGACTTTCTTGCAGTCGAGAAAGGGCATAAACCATCGTCCACATGGCGTAGTATCTTATCAGATCGAGATAATCTATAAAAATGACTTATCTGGAGGGTGGAGATGATGCTCATATTAATATTTGGAATGACCGATGGATCCCTCCTCCCACAAGTTTCAAAGTTATCACCCCAAACCAAAATGACGATGTTCAATTGGTATCACAGCTCACAAACCATAAAAAAGAACCTTGGATGTACAAAAGATAAGGAACACTTTCATTGGGAAAGATGTAGAAGCCGTAATCTCTATCCCACTAGTTCTAAAGCCAGTGCAAGACCAAATGGTTTGCGTTCACAATGCCAAGGGATGCTTCACAGTAAGGAGTGTGTACCATGCGACAAACAAAATTTCACAACTTTTTTCATCATTTGGCAGCCCTAGTACTCCCCAAGGACAATGTGATATTTAGAGAGATTTGGAAATGTAAGATGCCAATGAAGATAAAAAAATTTGCTTCGAGGCAATCAAGAATATCCTGCCTGCTCGAGATAAATTGTGCAAAAAATTCTTCATGCATGATTTGAGTTGCGAAAGTGTGTGGAGCGGATTGTGAAGATACCACTCATTCGTTGAAGGATTTTTACTAGGCAAGCCGAGTTTGGTTTTCAAGTGTCACGACCCAAATTCCAACCTTATCTCAGAGGCCTATAATTTCATGTTTTGACCCGCACGCACGTAAATGCGATAAGCGGTCAGACATGACTTAACTTATTCATTTGCAAGTTTCCTATAAAGATTTTATCTATCAATTAGCAATAATCATTCGCTTAGACATCAAATAAAACATCCATCCATTATAATTATTGTTTATATCAAGGGCTTGGGGTGATACGAGTCCCCAGCAAATCACAAATAAAGATACCCATGTTTAAACTGCTGAAATAAACATAACATCTTATATAAAATAATAAATGAAGCTGCGTCTCAACTGAAATAAAACTAAGTCTTTGATAAGCTTTTAATGCTCGTAGAAGTCCTCCAGGTTTATCTCGTCTTCAGGAGCTATGACCTTATCTCCCGTATGATCATCATATACTGCATCTGGATCTCCCGCAGCTATGTCCTCATAGAAATCTAAAAACAACAAGGGCTACATGGGCTGAGTAATGATAAATCGTCACCCAGTGGGTAGCACAACCAATCCACCCCAAATTACACGGGTGAACAGTGTGTGCCACTTGAGTGATAAAATATATATAATTTTAAAAAAATGCTGAAATAGTTCATCACAATAAAATAAATGTGCAAGCATGATAATATGGCATACCTCAGAATATATGCATGCTCAGAGTGTCATCAATGCAGCTAAAGTACCTAGACCTAGGCTCTATCTCTTACAGGTCAAACATACGGGAACAATATCTTACAGGATTGATATATTATTAATCAGCTCCCACATGTCTACACACCATGTGACTGTGTTACATAAAAATAATTAAAATTACAACTTGTACCAAAGTGGTTGCTCGCGCCCGACACGTGATAAGGTTGTGTCAGATTATCAACCACCACTCATTGTGGTGTCAATGACCTATCTCAGAAACATAATATAATATCCATGTTGCCCAATGGAGAGGGTACCAATATCATAAACATCAGCAAAAACAAAGTGTTTCAAAGAATCAGCCTTAGTTGTAGGTGTTGAGCCCTTACGGTGACTTGGCGTAAGGTACGACATATGTAGATTCAGAATTATAATATATTGCTGGCCTTCACAACATTCTTTTTAGTATTAGATTCTTAATTAGATTTATAAAAGTTTCAGAGTTTTCAGAATCAGAAGAGAGTAATATTTCAAACAGTGTTTAGGACCCAAGTGTGATGGAGAACCATCAATCCCATCTGGATCGATGCGATAAAAAAATCACACTCACCTTACTCGTCATGGAGTCTCATACCACCATTAGTTGTGATGCATGAGAATAAAACATTGATGCCGCTTTAATGCGATTACGGTAAATTACCACACCAAGGTAAAGACATGCAGATGACTTGGTGTACTATGATCGATCAAATAATGCCCTATATCTAGTCTCTAGGTGATGCATGCAATCGGATTAGAAATATCATGTGAAATTATAATCTGAATGAAATAGAATATGTAACATAAAACAGTGAATTAATAAATATGAGTATATTTATAAAGAATGACCGAATGACAGATAAAATAAATATATGATTGTTATATAAGATAATAAGGATTTTTTATAGATATGCGATAGTGATGTAAAACAACAAGAATTCAAATATTCTTATGAAGGACAATTACTCAAGCACCCCATAGGTGCCAACAATATAATGGGTTTTTCATGTTAATAGTTCTCATCAGTGCACATAGTATGTGAGTCATATGTTGACCTTTTCACAATTAATCTCAAAACCTAAATCATTGCATAGATGGTGTTGTGTTGATTGAATTCTACTACTCATATGAGAAATCTCGCTTTGAGAGAGTCCTTGTATGACCAATCAAAGCTTTGACTTATAAATCAATATTTTACAAATTGTTAGAGAAGGAAATCAGATTTAGAGGAATTAGGTCCGCTAGATCTTTCAAGTATGTCAAAACATGATGATTTTCAGTTTTGACCGAGACCCGATTCAGTCATTTTAGTCACGGAATTGATAGTCAACCTTTTTTATTAAAAATAATGGTATTAAGGGGCATAAGCACCTAAAACCAAGGTTGTATTTTGAGACTCATATATTTATCGATTTTCATACACGAGTACATGACAGTAAAAAAAAAAAATGCGATATTCAATATTTAAAAATAGATAAATTATTATTTTAAATATTGATCGGACGATCTGAACTATCAAATAGAAAGTGATTTTATGGACATCAAATTTCATTATTTTGGGGCACTTTACTAGCGCCGCCATCATTCGCCCACACACCTCATGATTAAAAGTGAAGAAACATGTACTATGGCACCTCCAATATCTCATCCGATCATTGGTCAATCGCTTGAACCTCGTGATTGAATGAGTGCTCGTGGTCGATCGCCAATATACATCAATAAGTCATCACTTTTTAAAAAGTAATATATTTTTAATTATAAATCATGTAAGCTGGGATATATTGGAAGGCATCTACTTCGTGTCGGCTTTTCGTGTATGGTCTACGAGTTTTTGATGCGTGTACTGTTAGATATTTAAAAGTTTATTAAACTTGTATTCTCCCAAAAAGTGTGCCTTTTCAATTGAGGTGTCTTTCCAAAGTGATGTGTCTTTTGAAAATGAAGGGTCCTTCCAAAGTGGTGTGTCTTTTGAAAATGAAGGGTCATTCCAAAGGGGTGTGTCTTTTCCCAAGGGATGCGAATTACACTTGTAATAACCCAGATTTTTTAATTTTATTTAACGGTATTAGATGATGTACCACACAGTGCGTGGTGCTAACGCTCCACACTAGAATCTACCTACTTTAGAAATAGTCTGATTTTTTATATATCAATATTAGACTTATTGCGAAGTACTCGTTGATACGATTCCAACGATATATAATTTGTCGATTTTCGATAAGAATAAAAAAAGTTACGCTCGTTTGAAGAGTGAAGCAAGTTAAAGGGCATAACTATAATTTCGGGAGAGAATCACCATTTACCTTGGTGCTTACACAAAGCGCTGGAGCAAAACCTCTTCTCAAGCTTTTCAAGTAACATATGAATTCTACCTGCGTGTAAAAACTACTATTTTTATTAAATCTTATACGGAAAGTCTTAATTAGAGTTAACCTAGAAAGGGAATTAGATATATATTTACTTTTTCTCTCAGTTATCTCTCTCTATTCCTTCTTCTTTACAAAAGCTCCGACAGTGTCATCTTTCACAATTCCTCGTTGGATCTCCATCGATTTTCGATCTTATCAGAGAATCTTACACCATTAAAGTTTTTCATCGCCGTAACCGATCTATCGTAAGAAAGAAATTCTCGCGAAAAGACTCGGGCATATCGTCTCTCGAATCCGATCTCCATCAACCCAAATCATCGTAGGATTCAAATCACGCTTCAACAGGTGGGTGCCTCTAAATCCATCTTAAATTATTCAGTTACTTCTTAAAAAGAAAACCCTAATTTTTTCTTAAATTTTGATAAATTTCGGATCTTAAAAACATAGAAATTAGGCCCAAAATTGATAGGATCGTTTTTCCCAAATTTTTGTGAAATTCGGCCAAACTCTTTAACAAATATAGCCTCGATATTTTAGCCATAACTCTTTACTTCGAATTCAGATTGACGCGATTCTTATGGCATTGGAAAGAAGACAACAAGATCTACAACTTTGTCTGAAATAATAATTTCACGAATCTAATATTTTTAAGGTCAAAATTGAGCTGCAAGTCGAGATACGTTTTAGATAATCCAAGGTTGCACGGGTTTGACATTATTTTTTTAAACTCTTGGGCTACCTTATGCTCAACTTATTTTCAAACTTATAAATCGCTAAAATTACATAAAATATATTAAATAGCTTGCATCGAATAATAATCTATAAGTTTAAGGGGTCAAATATTAACGTTTTTCAATACTTACCATTCTATTACCTCTTTTAAGCCTCATACAATCCTTGTATGGACATATGTGCTCCTTTAGAATTTTAAAAATATGTCGGATCGCTATACCAGTCAATCACCAAATTTCATGGATACAATTAACCTTAATGAAGTATATTTTCAATGATAATGCAAAATAAATATAGTTAAATATTTCTTATTTTCTGTTTTACTTTAATATTTCGTGTGTTATGTTCTTTATTAATTTTCTTCAAAAATATGAAATGCTTAAGGTTTATATTATAGTTCATTCTTATATATGTTTACTATTATCATATGGCATTCATCATGTAGAAATTACGATAGGGCATATGCATATAAGTTAAGAATAAGATATGACACATGATATAAGCCTTCGTCACGGTGGGGTTTTTTTCACGGTCACGTGGAACTTGAAATGTAGGCATCCACGTATGGATGCAACCCCTCTATGGTAGTATATGATACCACACGAAGTACATTCAGATTACTACGGAACTCGTCCCTTGGAAAGCGTGGTTTAGTGAAGCCAATTGCACCGTAGCCTATTCTAACTAAGTTTTAAGAAAAAATGAGAAAAGAATATGTTAAGACACATGTATGTTAAGAAAGTGGAGACTTAAGCCCACGCAAATATAAAATCGGGGCGGGGACCTAAGCCCAAAACTGAATAATATTATGATATGTTAAGATACGCTGTGAAGGTCAGCTAAATATAAATTAAGTTTCTACACGTGTCATACCTTATGAGCCACCGTAAGGGCTTAACGTCTACAGCCAAGACGGGTCTTACGGACATTATAGCCTTGTCTCGAACTAAGGGGGCATCGTAGTTACTATGCCGGCAACCTCATCTGGCTAGATGGTGATTTATGTTATGATATGGAGGTTAGATGGTTATCTACACATGGACCTCGCGTGATAGGCTCGAACAGCGATCCTGGCACAGATCGTTTTAATAAGATAAGATGTGAAGTACGTTGTGTAGGCGTATGAAGTAATTAATAAGACTTACGATATGTCACGTATGCTAAGTTGATGAGACAAATAGGAAAAGAGATAAGAAAATAGAAGCATCATGCACTCTTCATGTTATATTAGTATATTTTTCAGTCTTGATTATGATAGTCTATGAATTATGGATAAGTTTATTTCATTTATTTAGGATGTTGGTTATATTTTAAAAATGCACCGCAATTCAAGTGATTGCACACATGACCACCTGAGTAAGTTATGGTGGATCAATTGTGCAACCCGCTGAGTTTACGTGACTGAGTAAACTCACCCCCCTCCTAAAATCTAACAGTTTCAGGTGAAGATTCTGTTTATCATGTCCTTGATGATACGGAAGCTGCTGATCCGGATACGGCTCATATAAACGAGGATGTCGACTACCACCTTGATGAGAACATAGACCTGGCAGATTTTTACCAGCATTGAGAACCCTTTTACTCTAGTTTTTCCTTATTTCTTGAGAGACTTATTTTAGCCTTGATATATTGTGTGAGTTTATGTTTGAGACCGTTTTATCCTACGTGAAACTGGTTTGATTTTTATCTTAGATGCATGATTAGGATTAAGTACTTCATTTTTATTGTCTTTTATGATTTCCGCTGTTAATATATGAGTCAATTATTTTTAATGTTATCTTAAATGGCACAATCCATATGCTAAGTCAATTTATAGATTATGTGTATGTCCGCTTATCGTCTTAACCAACGTGCGGTGTCATAACACGGAATTCTAAGCCTTCAATATCGGGTAAGGATTCTAGGTCGTAACAACACCTTTTCATAGGAAAAGTGTGCATTAACGCTCCACTTGATTTCTATTTAAGGAATCTAATATCATTGTTTTATACACCACAAAAAATATTTTTTCTTCTCTTTCGTTATATTTTTAAAGGTCTTTATCAGAGCGTTTTTGCATTATTTGGTGTTCGGATAGCATGAACGGATTCATCAAATCCTTCACAAGAATACATAGCCGATTCGTTGTATACTGGAATCAATTTGTCAGTAACCTGTTGGTGACCACTTTGTCGATGTGGTGGGGGCAAATATTGGTTTAAAGACAACGATATTTCTCGTGCCTCGAACCAGTTTCTTATATTATTTCGGATCAACATTTCAATTTTTCCAACAATTTTAAACCAATATTTGACTTGTGAGAAATCGGGTGGACGTGTGGGCATCGGGTGGACACTTGGGGTGTGTGTGGGATGAGTTCGTTGCCCAAAGCCGCATAGAGTTCAACTGCATCGTGAAATTAGTGTTACTGAAGAAGTTCTAAGAGAAGGAAACAAAAGAAAGATTCCTCATTGCAAATGATTTTAGAGAACCCACGTTGACATCAGGCTTGCTTTTATGGTAGCTCTTTTAATTTTATTTAAAATTTAAAATTTTGGCATTTTTAGGAAGTTTAAGAGCCGTTATAGCCGTTATCAAAAAAAAAAAGAGGCGTTATAGCAGTCTCACCCCTTGCCTTAGGCTAGGTGGGGTTTTGAAGCGAGACACCTTCAAAGTATATAGAATAATCGAGCCTTCTCAATTTCACTGATCCCACAGGGCCCGATTTCAATCGGGATGATCTCTTTGAATGTTTTGAAGAAACAGACTTCATTCCAACAGATTGGGTACCCTTTCCAATTTTATCGGACTTTCTGTCACTAGATCCATTATCCTTCATAGAGACCACATCAACTCCAATGTGTTCCTTCTCAGCATTCTCCTCTTCCATTATCTCCATGGCTCTCATCTCTCTGCCAACGAGGAGGCGTAAGTCTAAGTCGATCATCGACTTCTCACCATCTGATCCAAAGCTCTGCCTTGATAGGGAACCATCGCCAGAGCGATGCATCTCACAAATATTATCATATAGGTGTTCGAAAGATGTGTCCACGCAGCCCTCCATCGGGAGATTGATCAGAACCTCGCTTCTAGGGTTTTTGGGACTCAAAGGACTCCTTGGCGATTTATATAGAGACAGATTTTCTTTAACCAGGATGGAATTTAATCCATTTGAGACATCATCTCTATTGGCTTGGCTCCATCCATAACAAATCCAGGCATATCAATAAACCAGGGGATATTTGAATGAATGATTAAAATATCTTAAGTATCCACCATTAATGAAAATATTAAGGTTTCGTTTCTTTGATTTTAATGGAAAATTTAGACAGAGACACCACATCTCTCATCTCTGTTCGTATATATCAAAGGGAAGGTAGGGTAGGCAAACACGTGAAAATGAGCTTTATTGTTGATTATGCAGTACCATGTTGTCCTAGCAACTGTGGATAAAAAAAAAAAAAGTTTTATTGTTGTTTAGGCAAATACATGAAAAGAGTATTTATTTTATTTTATTATATATTTTTTTATGTCGATTCTACATTATCACCGAACCAAATGTTGGGTTTTCTTTAAATGTGGCGAAGTACCAAGTATGGTTCTCTCCAAACAAAATAAAATAATGTGTTTATGGGTAATTATCGTTTGAGTTTGGATCTATACAGACCTAATGTTATTTTTGAGAAAGACTTTGATACCCATTAGATCGCGCGCGCTCAAGGTCATGCAACTATGATTAGCGATCCTACCATCTGTTGGTGATTGCTTGAGCATGACTGAACGATTGCATTTGAATAAGCCAAATTATTAGGGTATTGATCTTAGACTTATCATGATTCATTGGATACAATTATGTAGTCAATAGGTAACCATGATCAAGTGGCTTAAATTTTAAGACCATTTCATGGCCATTGATTGGATTTGATCGAATGGGCATGATCAAATGGGTGGAATCTTTTGCAATGACCATATGATCATAATATTTTGGCAAAATCGAGTTGTTGCTAGAAGATTGATAGAATCATTTGAAGATGATCAAATGATTCTAGTTGAATTATATTATGAAAGATAATAGATTTAGATTTTGAGATCTAAATCATTTGACGATGATTTTCCTTTTAGAAAGGGAGTCATGGTCTCACAAGAGATGTTAAGGAGCAACTATAAATCTCACTGAGTTTGTTGCTTATATCAAAATAGGTAGAGAAATGAAGTGACTTAAAGGTCCATTGGTAGACATACCAATAAAGATTGAGTCAAAACTTCTAAGTTCTCTATGAAACTTGTTTCCTTGTCAATGAACAAGAAAATAAATGATAAATGATTTCAGACAGAAATGTCTGAAGAAATACTTTGTGTTGATAATTGCAATTATAAGCAATTATGGAAAGTATTAGTCTAAAAGAATAATCGGGATGGGTTTAAAGTCATTTGCCCAAACAGTCACTTACGATGGGAACCCTACCTAATATTTGTTTGGTCAATGTTTAGGTTCAAAGGGAAAAACAAGTCGTAAATCTGTGGCGGACAAAGGAGCATTACATTGATGAGAATTAAATTCTCATAAACATCTCAGGAAGGATAGTGTTTTACTTGTAATGGATAAGGGGAGGTTGAGCATTGCTCTTAATAGACGCTATAACACAATGTGTTAAAATGTTAAAGTTACAGGGGCATCTCTTAAAGGTTTACCTATATAAGTGTGAGGGTGGAGCCGTTTTCAATGAGATATGACTTTATCTCATAAACACTTATGAAAATCAGGGTACTAGCATATGGCCTAAATGTGCTAACCAATTTATTGAATACTAAATATATGAAATATATGTGTGAAATAGTTCCGATTTGTCATATAAGATTATTAGTTCAAGACTTAGTTTCACTAAAAATCTTAGCAAATTTTGAGTTATTTCCACTAAAGTGAAAATTCAAGTCTGTAAGATATTTTCATTTATGCATATATTTTAAGCTTTGCTCTGATTTCAAAATTTTAAATAGTGGGAGATTGTTGGATATTTAAACTTTTAAATAGTGGGGGATTGTTAGATATTTAAAAGTTTATTAAACTTGTATTTTTCCAAGAGGTGTGTCTTTTCAATTGAGGTGTCTTTCCAAAGTGATGTGTCTTTTGAAAATGAATGGCCTTTTCAAAGTGGTGTCTTTTGAAAATGAAGGGTCATTCCAAAGGGGTGTGTCTTTTCCCAAGGGATGCGTGTTGCACATTTTCATAGGAAAAGAGTGAATTAACACATCATTTGATTTCTATTTAAGGAATCTAATATCATTATTTTATACACCACAAAAAATATTCTTTCTTCTCTTTTGTTATATTTTTAAAGGTCTTTATCAGAGCGTTCTTGCATTATTTGGTGTTCGGATAGCGTGAATGGATTCATCAAATCCTTCACAAGAACACATAGCCGGTTCGTTGTATCCTGGAACCAATTTGCCAATAACCTGTTGGTGACCACTTTGTCGAAGTGGTGGGGGAAAATATTGATTTAAAGATAACGATATTTCTCGTGCCTCGAATCGGTTCCTTGTATTATTTCAGATCAACATTTCAATTTTTCCAGTATGTACTGACTCAGATACGAGGTGCAGGTCGACACCTTTTCTTTTTCTCCTCCTTGTAGCAACAACAACCAAACAATGGTGTGGCTGTGCGAGTCCTTTGCGAGAAGTGTGGTGAGATGTGTGCTAGGGAGAGAGAGAGAGAGTTGTGGATGGATTCGGGGAGGGAAGATGGCTCTTTGGGGCTTCATTTATATAGAATTTGTAGGTGGCACTTTACACTATTAATTTAAAGTTTCAAATTTATATACCCACATAATATATATATATATATATATATATATATATATATATATATATATATATATATATATTATTTATTTATTTACTTATTTATTTATTTTATTATTTTCTAATGTGGGCACACTCTAATAAATATAAAGTTTTCTCTTCAATTAATGGAGACTCTTAATATGGAAAAACTTAGGAGTTACCCAAAGGTGAAAACTAATGCATGTGGCTAATTTGGGTGCTACATTGGCACCCGAATCCCGAATTTGAAGTTCTATCTTTTTCTTCTTTTTTATTTTATTTATTTATTTTTAAAAAGGTTTTCTCTCTAGTCTCCTACAAACACTGAAATTGGGTGTTAGTAGATCTAACACGACATCCCCACATGACTTTTTACTATAGGCATACAGCCCCAGTTATGCATGCATATTATTATAAAAATATGTATAAATAATATTTTATTTATTTTGACAACCCCAAAAGGTGTTAGGTCGGGATTTGTCATCACAGAAATAAAGTTGTGCACGGCCAAAAGTTTGGTGATCCAATAGAAACAACACTGTTCACAGCAGCATATATACCTTGAAGAATATGTTGACACATATATACAAGTGCGGAGCAGCGACCTCTGGAGTCTTCTCAATTCGAGATACGAAGCAACAAGAGAATATATATGAACAAATGATTTGGATGGAGGATGTTCCTCACCAAATTGTACCTATTCTTCTTTCTCATATTGGGTTATGAATAGATTGATCGCTCTCATAAAAAAATAAAAAATGTAAGTACAACAAAGTTTTTTCACATATAAAAATTATTGATTGATTTGAATCAGACGATGGAGATTATTTTTTGTTCCAATCTTCCTAACGATATATCATTTGATCATTGTGTGCCTATTAAACAGTCAGATGTTGATTCCACATGATACACATCCTTGAAAGTAATGTGGGTCATGGACAAAAGAGTTGACCTTCACTTTTAGGGACATGTGGCTTGTGGAATTTGGTTAAATATTTTTAATAAATTTACCATAATAGCTCTTTTTCCGAAAATAATGTCAATTTTATCCATATTTCAAACATTTTATCATAGAGGGAAGTTTTATAAAATATTTACCAAACGACTATCCATCTTATTTAGCAAATGACCAGACTACCCTTGTATTAAAGGCTTAATAAGATATAAATCATGGGTAAATATTTTATTTTATAATAGGAGGATGTTTTTTAGATATCTTTTTCAGTAATTTTTTATTATTAAACCTTATATGATTATTATTTTTAAAATGGTATAAAATGCTTATTATTTTATGGGTTTTTTGCATATACCCCCCCGTTTTATGCTAATATTATAAGAAACCCCCTGAGTTATGGGTATTTATTCTGCAACCTCTACTTTTGTGTTTCTGTTTCATATAACCCCCTGCTGTTAACTAGCTGTGAGTTTATGGACGGAAAACCTATTTTTCCCTTAATGAAACCAATATTTTAAAAATACCACTATTCTAAAAGGCCCTTCATTCATCTATATTTACAAGTCATGCCATTAAAGTTTATCACCATTCTAAAAGGCCCTTCATTCACCTTTATTTACAAGTCATGCCATTATAATTTACCACTATTCTAAAAGGAGTACCTTTAAATCCACCCACAAAATCTTTGAGTTCACCCACGCTGAAACACATCGACTGCATTGAATCAAACGATGGAGATTTTTTATCGTCCCAACCTTTCATGAGATCGATCTTTAGATCATGGGTGTACCATCAGATGGTCGACTTTTTATTTCATGTGGTACACACCCCTAAAAGTGACCTTAATATCAATTTAAGCATGCACATGATGTTAAGGTCACTTTTCTGAGATGTGTGCCATGTGAAATAAAACACTGATCGTCTGATGGTACGATCATGATCTCAAGATCCATTATGTGAAAGATTGGGAGGATAAATGATCTCCATCGTTCAATTCAATTCAATCAACGTGTTTCAACGTGGGTGAACTTAAAGATTCAGTGGGTGGATTTAAAGGTATTCTTCTAAAAGGCCCTTCATTCACCCATCATATTCAAGACTCATCAGATGGGTGATTCCCCCATTAAAGCATGCCAACGTTTGGACAAATACTCAACCAATGGAGGATTTGTGGCAAACGATGCAATTATTCTTGAAAAGAAAACCTTCAATCTATGTCATAACCCCAGATTTTTGGGAATCGTGCACCTCACATACCATGCACGTGTACCACATATCTTGCACACGTAATTGTGATTCACAAGGAAACCAAAAAACTACATATACACACTATGTGTGTATATGTGAAACTCTCTATTTTTCACTATATAAGTGAAAGTGGGGAGGAGAGTCTCTCCTACGTAACCTAAATTAGCATAGATAGAAAGAAGAAAAAATAGAGAGAAAGAGGAGAAGGTTTACAAAGAGGAGGAGAGGTTCGTTAGTTTTTATTTAAGCTATAGAGAACCTTGAAGATCTTCACGATTAGACGAAGCTTGGATCAAACTATAGGAGGTCTATCGAGTAAGGTATGATTTAAATGCTTATGGATGTTTTAAGTAGAGTTTAAACTAGTGGATGAATGATCCTTGATACTATTAGATCTCTCATGAAGAAGGTGATAGTTCTCGAATAGAATGAGAACATACATCTTTTCGTGGCTCGCTCGAGCGGTCAAAATGGCTCGCTCGAGCGAGGGCTGAGAGAATATTTTAAGCATATTCGCATCCTGGACTCGCTCGAACGAGACCCACAGTGAAGGAGGAGATCGCTCGAGCGAGGCATCACTTAGAGCTCCAGGTATCTCAAATTATAACCACTCGAGCGATGAATAGTGCTCGCTTGAGCGATGAATAATAATCGCTCGAGCGATGAATAGTGCTCGATCGAGCAATGAATAATGACCGCTCGAGTGAGGATTTATAACCGCTCGAGCGAGGTCAAGTGCTCGCTCGAGCGAGGCTAAATAACCGCTCGCGCGAGGAATTACCCAGCTTTCTCGTTTCTTTAGTGTAATTTATGAGAGCTGTGTTTTCAAGAGTTCTAGAGACCTTTTTGAGTAAATTCGTGTCACATACAATGTAGGTGTGAGTTATTGCGCTTAAGCTTCTACGAGAAAGGAGCGCATTGGATCGTACTTGAGGTAGGGAATATCTTGAAACATGTACTTTAATTCATCAAAATCATGTATGTAGAGTATTTCAATCATATAGAGTAGCTCAAGAGAACAGTCATATTAAATGTGTTTCCAACATGTGTGTGCGTGTGTGAATTTAAATGGAGGTCATGAAGTCCCCAGGGGACGTAGAATTGTAACAATGGGCATCTGAATGATGCATTAAACCAGTAGCATCCCAGGGATGCAGATGCAACCAAATAATGAAATAAAAGAAGAACGATAAGGCCTAATGTAATAAAATTAGCACAATCACGGTGAATAACTACATGTAGAGCACACTTTATATTTTTGTTATTTAAGGTTTAATTAGAATACCCCACCGACGTGGCGAGATACCCACGACTGACTCGGAAAGATATCCGTGACCGGTACGGTGGCCAAATCATACACCCTAACACATCCCAGGGATGTTGAATTTAGAATATACCCTGCTGCCTAAGAGAAAGGGGCCTGGGTAGTATTGATTTGTAACAGATAACAAGTGTCTATTTAGACGACGATGGTGGGTATTCCATCGGGGCTCAATGCTATATTGCTCGGGGACTACTTAAGTTAAGATTTAAGTGATTAGGCCGAATCCGTTACCACAATAGTAAGATGAGAATAAACAAGTAATGCAAGTAACAGTGTATCCATCATTTTATTTTCGATTGTTTCAATCATCTTTCAGCAGTTCTATTAGATAAAATTATGCTTTTAAACTGTTTTTAACATTCATGTGAGAGCTCGATCTATATGTTCACTGTGTTTCTCTATTGAGCTAGGATGTAGCTCACCCCCCTTAGACTATACTCCGCATGTCCAGGACTAGCGGCAGTCGAGACTTCTGGAGACGTTGATCCAGGGGATTTGGATTACGTGCCCACAGAGGAGTCAGAGCTTCCTCCTGAGGATTTCTTCTAGGAGACCCATTGCGTACTTTGAGAGTATTAGGTACGGCTTGGTATGTCAAGCCTCTTTATTTAAATGTAATTAAATACTTTTATTCTTTTGACAAACCGTCTGGGACGGACAGTTATCACCAACGGTTTGGGTCAGTTCTTATGCCCATGAATTGGCATGGGACATGAACTGTCTTTAGAAACTCTTTTTTTTCTATAAATGCATGAGTACTTGTTTAGAGTAGATGCATGTGCCTTATTTGTAGTCTTTGGCTTGTATATACCAATGCTCCGTACAGAATTACAGGGTACGACCTCGAGGGTCGTGCTGATGGCATGGGTTTCGGGGTGTCAAAATCTGGGCTGTCACAGTTGGTATCAAAGCCATTTCTTTTAATTACTGATAATATTTTTTTGTCAGAACATAGAGACCTCTGCTAACGAAATCGTGGTTTCTCATGCAGACCGTTATATTTCCTAGAGGAAGAGGCCGACCCAGGGGTGGTCATGATAGGAATTTGCGCAGTAGAGATGGGTTCATCTCGCCTACGAACAGGGTGCCATTGGGAAATAGGAAGGTTCCCGAGGGCAGTGGCCAAGGAGAGAACCAAAATCAAGTAGAAAATCAGGATCGAGACCGCCAGGATTAAGATCAGAGGGAACAAGATAGAGTAAGAGAAAGAAATGAAGAAAGAGAGGAGCGTCAGAGGATGATGCATACTATGGAAACCATGGCAACTGCCATGGCATAACAGGCAGCATCCTTGGCAGTTCATGCCACCCCAGAGCCACATCAGACACCTACGCCCCCAGTAGGACCTACACTACCAGTGGCTTCAGCATTTATCGAATTCAGGAGGATAAGACCTCCTAGCTTTTCAGGGCAGGCAGACACCATGGCAGTCGAAAATTAGCTGGGTGAAATGGAGAAGGTATTTAGTGTACTTACATGCACAGAGGACGAGAGCATCCATTGGGTAGCGTATATGCTAGATGGAGAAGTTGGACCTTGGTGGAAATCTATTTCGCGGATTAGGGCTCAAGAAACTCCAGATATGCCCTGGACTTGGGATGAATTCGTTGAAGAGTTCAATAAGCAGTATTTTTCGGAGGTTGTGAGAATCAGATAGGGACTCAATTTTTACAACTAATGCAAGGAAAGATGATCGTAAGAGAGTACAGAGTAGAATTTATGAGACTGGCTTGTTTCGCTCCAGACTACGTAATTTCTGATGTGATGAAAGTGAAGAGGTTCCAACAGGGTTTAAGGCCGGACATTCGAGGAGGAGTTGTGCCATTTCAGCTGAAGACCTATGGAGAGGTCATGAGTAAGGCATTAGTGGTCGAAGAAGAAAACAATAACCGATACCGTCAGAGGGAACAACAGGGAAGAGGAAGCATAGATCAAGGCAGGACTGAGAGTTATTAATCAATGAATAAGAAGCCGAGGTTCGTAGCACTGAATTAGAGGCAATCGTTCCAGACAGGGTATGGGAGAGCCGCACAACAAACTACTCATCAAAGATTCTCATTGCTGGTGTAAGGGAGATCGATGAGGTAAGAGAGTCCTGCTATTTCCACTGGAGCCATAGTTACACAAAATTTTTCACGAGCTGCTTCTTCAACACCGAGAGAGACTTGTGCCAAGTGTGGTAAGTCCCACAAAACGGCGGATTGCAGTCAAGGAATGCGGGGCTGCTTTAAATGTGGCAAGATGGGCTACGTGATTAGAGATTACCCTGAGGTAATTAAGGAGAAGACAACCTTAGCTTCCATGCCACGACCTATTCAATCGCGGAAACCAGTTGTTCAAGGGAGAGCCTATGCAGTTACCGCCCAAGAAGCAGGGAGTGTACATGACGTCATTCAAGGTGAGATTCCTTTTAAATAAAGAATTTCAAATTAATACAATTTTAGATAGAGAAGGTGCATTCATTAGAACAACGTGTAGACTCGTGTTTGTACGTTAGACACTTCTAAATAAAGTATGTGCTATATATGTATATGTATGCGTTGTAGGTACGTTACAAGTCTATGAAAAAGGATGCTATGTAGCACGTGACGCACGAGTATTGATAGACCCAGGGTCTACACACTCCTTTATCACTCCTAGATTTGCAAAGAAAATGAAGATTGTTTCGGAGACACTAGACTTTGTGTTATCAGTGTCTATCCCAACGGGAGAATTAGTGGACACAGAGTTAGTCTGCAAATCGGTAGTAGTGAGCGTTCGGGACGACGTCGTCTATGAATTAGACGCGCAATTGATATTGTTGGACATGCAAAGATTTGATGTGATCCTTGGCATGGATTGGCTGTCTCATCACTGTGCAACAATGGATTGTAAGAATAAGGTTGTCATTTTTCGACCTAACACAAGGAGATTATTTAGATTTCGAGGAGAGAGATCGACACGGGTGCCACTCATCTCTGCAGTCAGAGCCGAACGTTTAATCAGAAAAGGGTGTAGCGGTTATTTGGCATTTCTGAAGGAAGATAAAGAAGAAAAGAATGTTATTTTCGAGAGAGCAGTAGTGCGAGAGTTCGAAGACGTATTTCCAGAAGAATTGTCAGGATTACCTCCAGAGAGGGAAGTGGAATTCGCTATCAACTTAGCACCAGGAACGAATCCTGTTTCAAAAGCACCATACAGGATGGCTCCTGCTGAGTTAAAAGAGTTGAAAGAACAGTTGCAAGAGCTCATGGATAAGGGGTTCATAAGACCAAGCGTGTCTCCATGGAGAGCACCGGTTTTATTTGTGAAAAAGAAAGATGGATCGATGCAGTTGTGCATTGACTATCGACAATTGAATAAACTCACTGTGAAGAATCGATACCCTTTGCTAAGAATAGATGACTTGTTTGACCAGTTGCAAGGAGCAAAGTACTTTTCCAAGATCGATCTGAGATTTGGATACCATCAGTTAAGAGTCAAGGCCGAGGACATTCAGAAAATGGCATTCAGAACAGATATGGACACTATGAATTTTTAGTGATGCTGTTTGGGTTGACAAAGGCACCGGCGTCATTTATGGATTTAATGAATCGGGTGTTTAAACTACACCTGGACTCCTGCATCGTCGTGTTTGTTGACGACATCCTGATTTACTCTAAATCGAGGACGGAGCATGAAGAACACTTACGAGTCGCTCTGCAAACTTTGCGTGAACACCAATTGTACGCCAAGCTCAGCAAATGTGAATTCTGGTTAGAAGAGGTCAGCTTTTTGGAACATGTCATCTCAAAGCATGGTGTCACAGTAGATCCCGCTAAGATCAAGGCAGTAGTGAACTGGGAGCAACCAAAGACCATGACCGACGTCTGAAGTTTCCTTGGACTAGCAGATTATTATTGACGTTTCGTAGAGGGGTTTTCAAAAATATCGGAACCTCTTACGAGTCTTACAAGAAAGGATTCAAGATTTGAGTGGAGTGAAGCGTGTGAGAAGAGTTTTCAAGAATTCAAGAAGAGACTCACCTCAGCTCCAGTATTAGCCATTCCATCAGGCAGTGGAGGATTCGTGGTCTACAGTGATGCTTCGTATAACGGTTTGAGTTGCGTGCTCAACCAACATAAAAAGGTGATAGCTTACGGGTCAAGATAGTTGAAAGAGCATGAGAAGAACTATATGACGCATGATCTAGAACTAGCAGCGGTCATATTCGCGTTGAAGATTTGGCGACATTATTTATACGGAGATATGCTTGAAATCTTCACCGACCATAAGAGCCTCAAATACTTATTTATGCAAAAGGAACTTAACATGAGGCGGCGCAGATGGATGGAATTCCTCAAAGACTATGACTGTTCCATACAGTACCATCCAGGCAAGGCTAACGTGGTAGCCGATGCCTTGAGTCGGAAGAATTCAGTGCAGTTAGCTAGTTTAATTTTGGGAAGGCATCGATGGAAGTTACTTGAAGATTTGGCACTATATGGTGCGGACATAAAGTCGCAAGCTACAGGTGCCTTTTTGGCCAACATATCAGTGAAATCGGTGATATTCGAACACATACGGGAACTACAGATGGAAGACCCAGCACTAACCAAGATCCGTCAGGACGTAACGAAAGGCACCAGATCAGAATTCTCGATCAGGGAGGATGGTTCCTTATTGTTCAAGGGTCGACTTTGCATTCCTAACAATATCGATCTGCGTAGAACCATTCTCGATGAGACTCACAAATCAAATTATGCTATCCACCCCGGCAGCACAAAGATGTACCAAGATTTAAAAAGGAATTACTAATGGAGAGGTCTGAAGCAAGACGTGGCGGAGTACGTCTCATGGTGTTTGACGTGTCAACAAGTGAAATTTGATCATAGACACCCTGCGGGATTATTACAACCTCTGCCAATACCAGAGTGGAAATGAGAATCAATTTCTATGGACTTCATCGTTGGATTACCGTGCACTACAAAGAGATATAATGCCATTTGGGTAATCGTGGACCGACTGACCAAATCAACACACTTCCTACCTTACAACACGATGTACACGGCAGGAAAACTCGCAGAATTATATATGAAAGAAATAGTACGCCTACATGGAATCCCAAGTAGTATCATTTCGGATCGTGATCCACTATACACGTCTAAATTTTGGAAGAAATTTCAGGAAGGAATGGGAAACTGACTGGACTTTAGTTCAGCTTTCCATCCGTAAACAGATGGGCAGATAGAGCGAGTAAATCAAGTAATAGAAGACATGCTCAAAGCATGTATGTTAGAGCTGCAAGGATCATGGGATCAGCACCTACCGTTGATCGAGTTTGTGTACAACAACAGTTTTCAGACAAGCATTGGTATGGCACCGTATGAAGCCTTGTACGGAAGGCGATGTAAATCGCCAATAAATTGGGAGGAAACGGGTGAATTTTTTTTTTTGGGACTTGAGTTACTTGAGGATAACGCCGCTATTGTTCGCATGATCAGAGAAAGACTAAAGGCGGCTCAAAGCAGAAAGAAATGCTACGCCGATATCAAGCGAACCAGTGTGAACTATAAGGTGGGTGAACACGTGTTTGTGAAGGTGTCGCCTATGAAAGGCGTAATGAGATTTGGAAAGAGAGGAAAGCTAATTCCCTGTTATCTCAGACCCTTCGAAATTCTGGGTCGGGTGGGCAAAGTCGCATATCGCATTGGATTACCACCAGTGTTCGATCGAGTACATAATGTTTTCCACATTTCTATGCTCAGAAAGTATGTGGGTGACCCTTCCCACGTTCAACAAGGTCAACCATTGGAGATACACGAGGATATGAGCATGATAGAAGAACCGGCGGATATTTTGGATCGAAAGAAACAAGTGTTGTGAATAAAAGTTATTCCCTTAGTGCTTGTCCGATGGAAGAACCATCCGGTCGAAGAAGCAACATCGGAACGTGAGGCGGATGTCAGAGAACAATATCCCAAATTGTTCAAAATTTCCAACTAATTAGTCCTATTCAAATTAATAATGTGTAATGGTTGGTAGTATGGAAGTCTATATTTTTTTTTATGAATGGTTGAATTTTGTTGAAAATTTTAGTATATTGACTCCAAGTTATGATAGAACCAACTTTTTGTTGAACTTTTAGTATATTAAACTAGTAGTAAGGATTAGTGACAGAAAATGAGCAAAAGAGCACCAGAAAAATGTTTCTGCGCTCGCTCGAGCGAGCCACATAAAATCATGAACTTCGCTTGCTCGAGCGATGACTATTTCTCGCTCCAGCGAGGCATTTTGACTGCTCGAGCAAGATATTATAACCGCTCGAGCGAGGTTAGAGTATTTATATGGGCGAATTTCTATTCTTTTATTTCATCTTCACGCGAGAGACTCCCGAGCGAGAGTTAGGGCTTCTTCTTTCAATCTCCAAGCTTTTACATCCGATTCAAGCCGGATTCGGACGATCCGATCCGTCAAAAACGTTCAAAAAGGTGAAATCTTCACTATTCCTACTTTTTTTTTTTCAATTAGAAACTCTTCTTAAATCTAAATGCAATCCCAAAGCACTAACACCCAACCTAGGAAACGGGTGGCGATTCGATCACCATCATCACGCAATCAAGCGCAACAGACACCACAACCACACCCATCCACACCTCCTACCCCAATCCAATTAACTGAATGGTGGGGATCGAAGGTTTTTGAAAACGAATGGGAGATCCATCCCTCTTGTTTTAGGGATCCGACGTCCACCCAATGGACTTCGGATTTCCTTACAAACAACCGTCTACGACCACTGTTGACCCCTTTTAGAGATCAGTACTATCCGAGGCTCGTTAAGTTATTCTATCAAACACTCAAGACCAACGCGACTGAGGACTCTATCATCGTCACCATTGATGGGAAGGAACTGATTTTCGATAGTGTCGATGTCTCCTACGTCATGCAGTGCCCCGACACCTACGCACCAAACCCCCTTTCTCTGCCACCTTTTTCTGGGAACGTAGGTTCCCCGACCATTATCACCGACATTACCGGCGGCGCCACCGCATCAGGCCAATCAATCACCCGATCCCAATTACCGCCACACATGTGGTTTCTAGATATTATATTTAAGAAAAATCTACACCCGATTGGTCATGACCAAGAGCACCGTGAGACGATTTTGCGGGCTCTACACTCCGCTTTCCACAATAGGTGGTTTAGCGCTCCAATGGTGGTCATCAAGGGCATGACGCATGCCCACAAAAGAAACCTAAGGGGTGCTATTCCTTCATCGGTAAACCGATTACCCTATGCGCGTTTGATTTCCCGACTCCTCGATTCACGAAATGGGAAGGAGGGATTTCAAATCAAGACGAATGAACTTGTGCTCACTGACAACATCATTCCATTCCTCGCCCAAGACTTAAGCCGAAATTTAAAGAGCCTTCAAACTAGTGTCAATAAGAAGAGAGATCGTCAGATTTCCCGACAAACAACGCAGCAAGCAACAGTGGGACCGACTGCTCCCTCTACTTCATCTTCATAGCCCCTACCTAGCATCGACAGCGATATGATGAGAAAGATCCTCCAGCAGGGGCGGGAGATCAGATTACATCAGCGGTTCCAGGAGGCGCTACTCATAGACCTCATGGGCCATGCGTACTTGCAGGCATACATGGAGCGCATTGGTGCTATTTTTGGAGCATCTAGCTCGGGCCCTGCTATGAGGAGCACTACGGTGGGTGCCACTACCGCCAGGGAGGTTGTTGATGAGGATGATGACGAGGACGATGATGACAATGATGAGGAGTATGAGCAGAGTGACGACTAGGCCGTCATCTATCATTTAAAATTTTGTGATTTTCAATGTAATAATTCGTGATCATGAAGTGAAAAATTTTGTTTGAAACGATCGTGACATGGTTGTCACAATATCTAGGGCGGACATAGTAGTGAGTTAAAATAGATATGCATGAATTTTGATTTAATAAGTCTATTTGGTGCAATGTGCGTGTGTATAATCGATTGTGCAGTTATATATAAAAAAAAATTATCCTAGTGCAGGTTCTCATAAATTGGAGTATAATGAATGTCATTCTGCTTACAGCCGTTAAGAGAGTTCTAAGGCTGATCGATACAACTGCCTTCTTATTTTGTATAAAAAAAATATATATTTCTCCATGCAGGTATGATCTCGGGTCATTGAACCATGTATTGAATTATCTAATTATGATTGCTTGAGTGTATTACTACGAAGGTCTGTACGAAGCTTTTAAAATAGTCGTATTTAACTCCTAGTGCGTCGTCAATTTTCGAGGACGAAAATTTTATAAGGTGGAGTGAATATCATAACCCCAAAATTTTGGAAACCGTACACCTCACATACCATGCACGTGTACCACATATCTTGCACACGAATTGTGATTCACAAGGAAACCAAAAAACTACATATGTACACTTTGTGTGTATATGTGAAACTCTCTAGTTTTCACTATATAAGTGAAAGTGGGGAGGAGAGTCTCTCCTACGTAACCTAAATTAGTATAGATAGAAGGAAGGAAAAATAAAGAGAAAGAGGAGAAGGTTTACAAAGAGGAGAGGTTTGTTAGTTTTTTTTTAAGCTATAGAAAACCTTGAAGATCTTCACGATTAGACGAAGCTTGGATCAAACTATAGGAGATCTATCGAGTAAGGTATGATTTAGATGTTTATGGATGTTTTAAGTAGAGTTTAAACTAGTGGACGAATGATCCTTGACACTATTAGATCTCTCATGAAGAAGGTGATAGTTCTCGAATAGAATGAGAACATACATCTTTTCGTGGCTCGCTCGAGCGGTCTAAATGGCTCGCTCGAGCGAGGACTGAGAGAATATTCTAAGTATATTCGCGTCTTGGACTCGCTCGAGCGAGACCCACAGTGAAGGAGGAGATCGCTCGAGCAAGGCATCGCTTAGAGCTCCAGGTATCTCAAATTATAACCGCTCGAGCGATGAATAGTGCTCGCTCGAGCGATAAATAATAATCGCTCGAGCGATGAATAGTGCTTGCTCGTGATGAATAGCGCTCGCTTGAGCGATGAATAATGACCGCTCGAGCGAGGATTTATAACCGCTTGAGCGAGTTCAAGTGCTCGCTCGAGCGAGGAATTACCCAGCTTTCTCGTTTCTTTAGTGTAATTTATGAGAGCTGTGTTTCCAAGAGTTCTAGAGACATTTTTGAGTAAATTCGTGTCACATACAATGTAGGTGTGACGTGAGTTGTTATGCTTAAGCTTCTACGAGAAAGGAGCGTGTTGGATCATACTTGAGGTAGGGAATATCTTAAAACATGTACTTTAATTCATCAAAATTATGTATGTAGAGTATTTCAATCATATAGAGTAGCTCAAGAGAACAGTCATATTAAATGTGTTTCCAACATGTGTATGCGTGTGTGAATTTAAATGGAGGTCATGAAGTCCCCAGGGGATGTAGAATTATAACAATGGGCATCTGAATGATGCATTAAACCAGTAGCATCCCAGGGATGCAGATGCAACCAAATGATGAAACAATAGAAGAACGATAAGGCCTAATGTAATAAAATTAGTACAATCACGGTGAATAACTACATGTAGAGCACACATTATATTTTTGTTATTTAAGGTTTAATTAGAATACCCTACCGACGTGGTGGGATACCCACGATTGACTCGACAGGATATCCGTGACCGGTATGGCGGCCAAACCATACACCCTAGCACATCCCAGGGATGTTGAATTGAGAATAGACCCTGCCACCTAAGAGAAAGGGGCCTGGGTAGTATTGATTTGTAACACATAACAAGTGTCTATTTAGACGACGATGGTGGGTATTCCATCGGGGCTCGATGCTATATTGCTCGGAGACTACTTAAGTTAAGATTTAAGTGATTAGGCCGAATCCGTTACCACAATAGTAAGATGAGAATAAAAGAGTAATGCAAGTAACAGTGTATCCATCAATTTATTTTTGATTATTTCAATTGTCTTTCAGCAATTCTATCAGATAAAATGAGGCTTTTAAACTATTTTTAACATACATGTGAGAGCTTGATCTATATGTTCACTGTATTTCCCTATTGAGCTAGGATGTAGCTCGCCCCACTTAGACTATACGTCACAGGTCCAGGACTAGCGGCAGCGGAGACTTCTGGAGACATTAATCCAGGGGATTTGGATTACGTGCCCACAGAGGAGTCAGAGCCTCCTCCTGAGGATTTCTTCTAGGAGACCCATTGCATACTTTGAGAGTGAGTTGAGAGTATTAGGTACGGCTTGGTATGTCAAGCCTCTTTATTTGAATGTAATTAAATACCTTTATTCTTTTGACAAACCGTCTGGGATGGATAGTTATCACCAATGGTTTGGGTCAGTTCTTATGCCCATGAATTGGCATGGGACAAGAACTGTCTTTAGAAACTCTATTTTTTTTTCTATAAATGCATGAGTACTTGTTTAGAGTAGATGCATGTGCCTTATTTGTAGTCTTTGGCTTGTATATACCAATGCTCCGTACAAAATTACAGGGCACGGCCTCAAGGGTCGTGCTGATGGCATGAGTTTCGGGGTGCCGAAATCTGGGCTGTCACAATCTACGTGTTCCACTCAAAATACTCGTCCCTCCAATTTCCTATATGATTCAAGACCCATTTTTCGAAATTGGATTGCCTAACTGCATCTGCTTCCATCCACTGAATCTTTGAGTTCACCCACGCTAAAACACATTAATTACATTGAATAAGATGATGGAGATCGTTTAGGCATACCCTCAGACGATCGGTGTTTTATTTTGTGGCACACATCTAAGAAAAGTGACCTTAACATCATGTATACGGTTAAAATTAATTTTAAGGTCATTTTGTTGGATGTGTACCCCATGAAATAAAAAATCAACCATCTGATGGTGCCACCATGATCTCAAGATCCATCGTGTGAAAGGTTGGGACGATAAACAATCTCCATCGTCTGATTCAGTGCAATCAACCGTCTGATGGTGCCACCATGATCTCAAGATCCATCGTGTGAATGGTTGGGACGATAAACGACCTCCATCGTCCAATTCAATGCAGTCAACTGTCTAATGGTGCCACCATGATCTCAAGATACATCGTGTGAAAGGTTGGGACGATGAATGATCTCCATCGTCCGATTCAATGCAGTCTACCGTCTAATAGTGCCACCGTGATCACAAGATCCATCGTGTGAAAGGTTGGGACGATGAACGATCTCCATCATCCGATTCAATGCCGTCAATGTTTTTTAACGTCGGTGAACTCAAATATTTGGTGGGTGGATTTAAAACTATTCTTTTTGTAAGTGGAGGGGTGGATTTAAAATTACTCTTACCACGTGCAGAGGGTGGCAATTTAGTAATTTAATTTTAAAAAGGATAAATATGGTATTTAGGCTATTCTTTAACTACTGGTTAATCATTTAAAGTAGCATCCGTTAAAGAGGGTGTTTTATAAACACCAAAATGCTAACTCTGGGGTTTAAAGCAAATAGCTATAATTGGGGGGGTTATTTGTAATATCAACATAACTCAGGGGGGTATTTGGAAAAAACCCTTATTTTATTTATTGGCTCCTGTTTGGTCAAGTGCCCAAAAATTTTACTTTTTATTTCTTTACTTTTTCTTTTTTAAATAAAATTTCAAATAAATTATTTATTTATTTTTATGAATAGATTTTATAGACTTTATAAAGTCTTTTCCCAATCAATTTCAAATAAAATTTGTTTATAAAAGGTTGGAGAAAGTGAATGCAAAAACTGACCTAATCCATTTATTGAAAATCTCAACCTCAATCCAACCCAACGTAACCCCTTTAATGAAACTCGGGTTGGGCCATGTTGGGTAAACTAGGTTCCAATATTAAGTCGAGTTCCGGTCAAGAAACCTCAACCTGCACCCAATCCATTTAATAAATGAGTTGGGACCCGATCCCCGATCCGATGGATAAAAAATTTGAACCCAAACCTTATTCGTTGTGGATTGGGTCGCTTCATCCATTGGGTTGACTCAACCTTATTCGTACGTATCTGATTCATTCGTTCTTCGCTGCCGAAAATCAGTAAATAATTCGTCGCGCGGGAGGTCAACTCAGCCAATAAATCAGCTCTCACTACCTTCCACCCATCGTAACTCATCCCTAACCAATGTGTAACAACTCTAAATTCGCAGTGCCCATCTGCCATTACTTCCGTGATATCAGCTACGAGAGGACGCACAAACTCAAGGAGTGTCTTCAGATATAATTTCATTCCAAGGCTTTCTTGAAGATTTAGAACTTCAACGACTGCAACATTTTTCCCTTTCTCCTTTCCCTTCTCCTTCAACTTAACTTCTTTCATTACGTGCTCAAACCCGGATTTCTCTCTTTTTGAGGACACATCATATTTTCTTTTGTTCTCCTTCCCCTTAGGCTTGCTGCGTTTACTCTGCGACAACTTCGGCTTGACCATGTAAGTCATAGTAGGGTCTGCCATCTCATGCAATTGTCTATAAATTTGGTCTTGGATAATACTGCCAGACCTCTCATATCTTTCGCATATGTGATGAAAGCATTCTAGCAGTTCAGTACCTCTTGATGATGCACCAACTTTAAGGTGGTAGAGTTTTTTCCACCGTGGATAAATAGATTCAAGAGAAATTCTCTCACCCGCTAATAGCCACGAAGAGAGTTCATGCAAGCATGAAAACCTATGTGTCTTGCGCAATACATGCGTGCACTGAGACTCAATAACAGGCTGTGCCATAACTGCAACTCTGTTTTCTTCAATAGTTTTCATCGCGGCTTTAGAAACTTAACCGATTATGAGCTCGTAGAAATTGGAGGAAAATTGATGCCCCCTATTCAGTTTACTTTTCTCAAATGACGCTCGTATGTGAATAAGTTGCATCTCAATGACGCCATCAATCTTCTCCCACGATTACAGAAGGTCAATGATCGAAGATCTCAACTCGTGCTTGATTTGAACATGTGCGCTCTCCGCTCAGTTTGAAGTCGTATTACCGAAATACATATATTCATTCGTCCATGCTTACACAAATTTCTCTTTGTACGGTTCTATTCAAGTGGCAAACAAATAGTGGAGGATACTTTGATGCTCTGCGTACCTATGGACAAGGTACCTAGCGCAGCTTCATAATCTTCTACCGATGAACTGTACATCACACGCTTCCATGCCTCGTAGAAGACATCCCATTCTTCTGTAATTTCAAACACTTTTCTACAGTTCTTCAACACACCCATATTTATGTGCCATACACATAAAATGTGTTTGGCTTCTAGGAAAATTACTTCGATCGCATTCATGAGTGCTTGCTCCTGATTGGTCACGAATAGAGACGAAAGCTCGCCTCCCTTGAAAACTGATTTGAATGATCGCAATGCCCACACATAAGCATTCTCTCTCTCGGATGACATGAACGTGAAACTAACGTAAAAACTTTTTTGTGTGGAGGTCACTCCGATGATACTCAATACTAGAAGTTCGTATTTGTTGGTCTTATATGTGCAGCCCAAAACAAACACCTGAGGGAAGATGTTCGCTAGATCTATCGAATCTGGATGAGCTAAGATGTCGATCAATTCATCTATTTTTGGATCTTTACAGTGAAAACATATGTATTTGGTTTCTTGAAACTTGAACATCAACTGTTGGAGGTGAGTCCTCCCTTCTCTCACAGTCAACCGCATCGCATGTCTCGTATTGTAGATGACTTGAATGGTTGAACAATTTTTCGAATCCTTCTTTCAAATGCTATGCAATATGTGACTTGGCTTCACCCCAACAGCTGACATCTCTTTCAAAATCTTTCTCTCATTTTCTTTCAACCGCCCCGTATACGAATGACCTTCCCCAAATTTCCCCGGGGAGTAGTTGTGAACACCGCAAATCACGTCAATCTTTCATACAGATTTCCCTTTTTGTTTAATCTCCATTCCTCGTAATGAGAATGGACAACCTGACTTTTTTGTAAATGTTTTTTTCGTTGTTGGGATCTTGGATTGTCCCTTCCTACGATTACAAAAGCTACCTCCTCTCTCACAAGCCAACTTCACCCTGGCACTGCGGCCTTGAAATCCCTTTTCAGATCTCTGTATCATTAGCACAGTTCCCGCTTTATTTGTGACATCGGGAGCCCACTCTATCATTTCCTCTCGGGTGCTAAAGAGCTCATTTGTGGTCATAAGGAGAGTAAGGTCTGTATTCTGTACTTGCATATCGTCTACCTGTATATAATAACATAACGTTATAATCACTATTGGAATGAACGAACGAACTAATGCAAATAATCGCTATTTTAAAAACATATATACCCTTTCGTTACTTTCTGTACGAGTCTCGTAACTTACTTCGCAATCATTTTTTTATTTTGAGCCAATTCATTTTGAACCAAACCAATCAATTTTAGCTTGGTTCACACCATTTTTCATTAATACATTTTTCAAAATCGATTGGCTTGGTTCAAAATGGATTGGGTTTAATTAAAAAAGGATTGCGAAGTAAGTTACATGTGCTGCATTAATACATAGAAATCCTAAATTTAGTTAGATTGAAAAATTATATAATGAAAACTAATACAAATAGTACTAGCACTTAGTAAAATGGTATTGCATTATATGAACCTCTAGTAAATCAATTTTCATTAATACATATATATAAAAATCCTAAATTTACTTAGATTAAAAAATTATATAATGAAAGAGTATTACAAATAGAATAAAAAATAGAACGAATGAAAACTAATGCAAATATATTGAAAAATAACCCTTTTTAATAGAACGAATGAAAACTAATGTAAATATATTAAAAAATATCTCTTTTAAATAAACGAAATATAATTTAAAATTCAAAATAGAACGATATAGAATCCTAACTAGAACGAAATATAATGAATACAAATAGAATTAACTGATAATATATTAATATAATGAAAAATATACCTAATCTTCAATCCAAAATAAGACTACCCCCAATATCAAACCCTAAGTTTACTTCAAATGAAAAATAATATAATGGAAATTATATTATTATAGAATGAATAATAATAGAATGAAAATGATTACAAATTGAATGAAAAATAGGTTAAAATGGAAAATGAATATAAATAAAATGAAAAAAAATTATTTACCTGCAGAGGAGGTTGGGATTCTTTCTCGGGGAGTTGGGTGAACTCCAAATCTTTGGAGCTATCATCCGCGTCCTTTGAATCCATATCGATACTAAAATGAGGGTAGGAAGAAAGTGTGGGTGTATCAAAAGGAAGAAGAAGATGGTCGTCGGTGTCGAGCGAAGCAAAGAAGAACGAGCGACAAAGCGTGGGGAATGCTCGTTGTTCAAAGAGGTCGTAGCGCGGGAAGGAGAGGAAGAAGAAGAGGAGCTCGGGAGCGTGGAGTTTGCATACATGAATAAGTGGGTGGAAGGAAAGGAAAGGGTGGGTGTATTTGGCACACGAATTTCTGTGCAATTTTTTTTTTTTTTCAATTGCACGTGGGAGAGTGGGTGGATCGCAAGATTAGGTGGGTGGAAATAAAGGTACTTGATATTTAAATCATTAAAATTAGTCAAACTTTGATAGAGGCCTTAAAAATTAAAAAATTAAAATCTTTTTGTGAGAAATTGATCTACGTTGTTCCCTTATGTTCCCCATCGTACCCAAATAGTATTTTGGATGCCACATTGATCTCCACAATATCTTGGAGGACACTTGAGTGCCCTCCCATGAAGGACAAAATCGGCTCCCTTTATATTATATAAAAAGCTAAACTAGCAGCATTAGATAGCCCGATAAAAAACACTAATTAGCGCCATTACTATCTAGAAAATCAGACTTCCCAGAGAAAACTAGGATAGGTACCTGGGCAAACGTAAGAAACCCATAGAGATAGGAAAAAACCTACGTTAGATGGAAACCGAAAGATCCGGAAGAAAATCTTCACGAGATACAAAAGGTAAACAAACACCCCATGCCAAAAACGAAGAAAACCTGAAACCCAAACCCACACTCAGAAAAGAAGTAAGTTTCGGGAATCAAAAGATGAATGGACAGGGCTTGATACATTTCAAAATATTTTTAAGGTAGATAGACTTGGGTACCTCTATTACCGCCCACCCAATCTCTGAAAGTGCCCACGTGTATAATACGTAAAAAACATTGATCGCTTCAGACCAGATGACAGAAATCGTTTTTCAACCCTATCTTCCACAATGGATCTTGACATCATGTTGCGCTTATCAGAGGGTTAGATTTTATTCCAAATGTCACAGATCCCCCAAAAATGCCCCTTGAATCCTATTGTACACATCATGCTCAAACATGATTTTAGGGCTTTTATTTTAGGATTTGTGGCATGTAGAATAAAAAATAGACAGTCTGATAGGTGTAACATGATTTTAAGATCCATTATGTAGAAGATCGGGGAGAAACACTGTCACGACCCGAAATTTTACCCCATCCCGAGGGCCTAGAATTTCGAGTTATGACCTGGATATGCCAAGCGGACATACACTTAATCAAAATTTTGCGTAAATTTAATTCCACGAAATCCGTGAAAGCCCACAAATAAAAGTGAAATATAAAAATGATCATAAATACTAAATAAATGCGATAAAAATCTAGATAACCACCAATAAAATAATAATGCAACTCGGAGACAGATCTGATAAAATAAAATCATATAGTCGTCGACAATAATATAAAATGAAGTCCAATACCAAGTCTACAAATGACAATAACCAATGCCCGGATCAAAATCAGCACCGTGGTCTTCCTAGTATTTTGCGGTGTCGCCCTCCCAATGCACTGATACTCAATGTCCACGGGATTAATGAAATCGACGTTGGTAGGATCTGGATAGTTGGTGCCAATTCCACCAGCGTAATCACCTGCAGCTAATAGATTATCGTAGGATGAGCTTACTCAGTTACATAAACTCAGTGTATATACCACCAATCCACCCATACTGCTTAGGTGTATTGTGGGTGCATCAAGTGAATGATAAATATAATACAATCAAAAATTTGAAAGAACATGACAAAATCAAGTACATATCGTAAAACTCGTATTATAATTATAAATACAGTATCATGATCTAGACACTCATATCCTAATATACCTTACATAATTTATAACATACCATATCTTATTATTATTCTCGCACATACGTCTGTACATCGCATGAGCGTAACTAATATACTCATAAAATCCTAAGAGACCTGTGCTAGAGTTGTTACTTGAGTTACCATGTGAGGGTCATTATAGTATCATACTACCATATCATAACGCTCTCGTGTCATACTCATGTACACTCCTTTATCGAGCCTAATGGGGAAACATAATGGCCAAACATAACTCCTAACATACTCATTCTCATACTCATACTCACACTCATAATGTCTCCTAGAGACCCGTCTTAGCTGAAAGACGTTGTTGCACTTACGGTGACTACGCAAAGAAGGACACGCACAAAGACATAAGTTCATGATCTTTTGCTGGCCTACACAACAGTATCTTATTATCGTACTCATAATTCATCTTATTTCATACTTGTATCTTATCATACTCTTATAACTTAATTCTAAGACAAACTATAGTAGGATAACTTTCTTAAATCACACTTCCCAATAAAAAGGTTCTGTAGTAATATGAATGTAATTTGTGTGGCAGGCCATACCACTATAGAGGGTTGCATCCGTATATAGATGCCAATATTCTGAGTTTCACGTGATGGTAAAAAAAACCTCACTACAACTAAGGCCTAAGGGTCGGATCTCATATCATATCTCATATCTTATCCTCTTATATTAGAACTCGGAGTGATAGGGTCACCGTATATGCCACTGTATACGAGGTTACACTGAATTCATACTCACCCTACTCGTCATGGGTCCCATACCATAATGAGTTATAAGGTATGTGAATATGATATATTCCACACTCTGATATCATCTCGACGAAACACTACGCCCAAACATAGGCATGATCTCATACTCTTGTATATATGTCCTAGCTCACTCATAACTCATATAATGTGATCAAGATGTACACATAAAAATATCATGCGTATAGAAAAATTTACATCGGATTTTATTGTTTATACATATAATTTATTTACATGTCATCTCAATATAATATAGAATAGGGTAGTTAAAATGTAATTTCAATAACGTGAAGGTCAAAGTTCGATTTTCACGAAGTATCGAATTTCTAATACTACGTGTTATCAAAGTGGTCACGTTGAAGCGATAAAAGTGATATATATATATATATATTTATAAATAATATTACTATTAAATACTCAAATAAAAAATATTATTATTTTACAGGTTAAGTGAATCACGACCATCAATCAAAACGTTCATGTGATTAATGCGCACTAAGTTTTAGTCATGCAAAAATATAAATAACGCCGTCTGTTAGGACAATGATCGATTGAATTTAATATATATATATATATATATATATATATATATATATATATATATATATATATATATATATATATATATATAGAGGAGACTTGGCTCAGGATCGATCAATTGGTATAAAGTCTATGGATCAAAGAAATGAATTTGGAATTGTATGGTCAACCTTTAGAGTAACCGAATTATGTTATTAAAACATTAAAGTGCTTGAGTGCCATTTATATGCAAGTTAAGTTATATGATTAAATTATTATGGTATTGAGTACCGGGTTAGATGGTGTCAATTGAAATTTCTAATATAATATAATATTATAATAACATTTATATAAGGGTATTATTATATTAGTTTAGTAATAGCCTTTGAGTGCTATTGATTTTATATATAACATATAATAATCATATATATATATATATATAATTGTGCAACCGTGGGAATCGGGATGATCTCGTAGCGACGATGTGCTCTCTAACGAAAAAAATATAAAGTCGCCACCAGTAGCTTTCGGTGTCCCGAGATACCTAGTTTATTTTTATGAGCACCGAAGTGCTAAAAATATGACTCTGAATCCGGTCCACACCAAAGGCTTTTGGGTAGGGGCTTCGGTTATCGATCGGGAAGGTGTTAAGCACCCGATCAACCCGCTTAATGCGGTCTCTACTTATGACCAAAAATAAAATGATGTAAAAGACAAGAAAATGGTTCCCTCTTGCCCAAATGGGCCTCCAATCATATTTGTGTCCCGCCGTTCCTATCGAAAATTCGACGGCGTAACAGCACAAATGAAAGAGTAGGGAATGCCAAAAAGAGATAAGAGAAGAAAGGGAAGAGCCGGAGCCCTCGGGCCCTTGTAGCACCATAGGAGAGCCTTGCGTTGCTTGTTTTGATGAGCTCTTAAAGGCTTTGTATGGTGGAAAGTGGGGTTCTAACCTCTAAGGCTTGCTAACTAAGATGTAGAGAGGGAAGGTGAATGGGTAGCATATACCTAAACTAAGGGATCTAAGGTGAAAAATATCATTCAAAGGAGGTTTTAGAATTTTAAAATTTGTATGAGAAGTGTGCACCAAAGGGAGAAAGATCTTCTCACTTAAAGCTCTTTCTCTCTTAGGCCAAAATTCTCAACCCTTAAACCAAGGGGTGGGGGGCTCTATTTATAGGAAAAGGGTGGGTTAGGAGGTCACTTAAGAGCTAAATGAGTTTAGCAATTAGGTAATCTCATATCTAAAGATTCCTAGCTTGAAATGTGTGAGAAGGTCCTCCAATGGTGGATGATGGGGTGAGGCCTTAAGCCATTAAAAGGGGTGCAAATAGGCTTCAAAAGTGTGCAACAGAACTAGCAAAACACACCCCAAAGGTCAAGGTGGTCAACAAGTCAAACCTCAATCATGATTTTTGGGGCAAATTTCAACAATTATTGTTCATATGTCAGGCGCAACTATTAGTTACGCCAGACAAATATACAGTAAAACAGTAATGTACAGTGCCTAGAAGTTAGCTCGCGGGGGTGGGGGCCACCTTTAAACTTGGCGCAACTAATAGTTGCGCCAAACAAAGTTATAACTGGCGCAACTATTATTTGCGCTAGGCCATTCCTGGGGAGAAATGACCTGGTTCAACTATTAGTTGCGCCAAGTCCCTAAGGGGCCCAAGTGAAATTACTTCTCTGCCCTTCGGGTTCGGACAGTCATATCTTTTGATGTATACCTGTGATTGGGGCGATTCTTAGACTGTTGGAAAACTGATGACCTCTACTCTTTAATGGTATGAGATTCGATCATAGTAGAGGGCCGTAGCTAGTTCCGGTGCATTACTCTTTATCCATAGCTTGGTAAGGTTAGGTTTAGGGTTCAAAATGGGTTCTAAGGGTCGAGATTGGTTTCTGAAGGTTCGGGGTAGGTTCCTAAGGGGTCAAGGGCGATTCCTAAGGGTTTGGGGTGATTCCTAAGGGTTCCACACATGCCATCAAAAACTCGAAAATGCACCTCTCTCGAACTGTGTTTCGATCGGGCCTTGGGCCAAATTTGGGTGTCTACAATAATACTTTATTATATATATATATAATATAATATAATATTCATAGTTGTCATTGCTACTACTATAATATATTATAAATCTGTAGCCTCATTACTTATAGTATATTTTAATGTATATAGAAAACTACTAATATGGTACACTGCCATAAAACTCAATCGTGCCCAATCCCAATAGATAATGTGTACGGGCTTCAACGTCAATGCAAAAACCATGTGCTTGTTTTGGCAGGTATCACTTGTAGCTCACATATAATTTAATTATAAATAGAATAGTTAAATTCCCATCTATCAATGTACTACAAAAATCAATATCATCGATTTATCCAGAAATATTACTTATTTTATTTATTTATTACATACTAAAAGAATTTGTTGAAGAACAAACCTACATATATGTGTTTTATATAAGATATTTATTACAATTGTTATAATCTAAATATAGATAATTTACATGGACATAAGCGATTTTTTTTCCTGACTTTTTGGGTTGCATAAGTCCCTCATGCATATTGTAGGTTTCTGCCAAACTGCCATTTTCTACAATAGGTGCTAGTTTTCTTCTTTGTATTTTACAAAAATAAAACTAATAAGAAAAGAGGTTGTACATAAAAGTGGGTCAGAAACTTTAGCTTAGATATTGGTGGTGGATTGTCTTGCATCTTTATATATTCATCAAATAAAAAAAAATTGAGTGTGAAGCAATTACTATTTGGTAACTTTAAAATCGATTCCTTGACCTTTTAACATAGGGTTTTTAGAGCGGTTTCGAAAATAAACCCAAAGTATAACAAAAAAATAATAATAAGGCAATAATTAATCATATTTTAAATCCTAAAATAATATTATCTAGAAATAAATATAAAGTTCTTTTTATAGCCTGTCGATACGAGATCGAATCGTATCTTTTGCGACGAGATCTGAAAAGTACGAGATGGATTGACGGATACTCACTTCTTGAAGTGCACGGCTCTTGTGAAAGAATACACAACAGTTTTAGGGAAAATATTAAGATGTTTTGTTTTTTAGAAGGGTGGATGGAGAAAGAGTTGTCACGGCTAGGATTTTCTTAAAAGAAGAAAAATGAAAAGTGTTGTGCGTATCTTAATCTTAAATAGAGTTTTCTTGATTAGATTAGGTTCGGGTGTGGAGCACTAACACCATGTTTGGTGCAAAACACATCTAACACCATAAATTAATTTTTTTGAAAATCTAGGTTGTTACATTCTCCTCTCCTTTATAATATTTTTGTCCTAAAAAGTTACGTAAATGAGGCGATGAGCTCAGGGTACTTCTCGACAATATTGTGCCATGTGGGTCTGGGCCTTCACAAATACGATCTCCATCATCTGATCCGAACATGTTCACCATGCTGCACAAAGCCAACTATAGATTTGACTTTTCCATAAGTTTCCATTGAAAATTTGTTTATTTTCTATTAAGTCATATATTATGTGATTAGGGATGTAAGTTAATCTAAATGAAAATTGAAACCCGAATTTCGGTTTTGGTGACGGTTCACATAAAATTGAACCATAACTGAAAAGTTATGATTAATTGAATTTCTCACCCCTCCTAAACATAAACCGAACCGATCAGATTTTGGTTTCAGACTGTTTGATTGATTTTCGATTATTCTTCATATTTCTTCTATTTTTGCTAATTTTTTTTTGTTTTTCTTAGTCCTTTTGTTGGTATTCTCAACCTAGCTAGCCGGTTTTCAGTTACCTAAACTAAAAATTGAACCAAGCCGAAATGGTTCGGTTTGGTGTTGGTTTTCATTTGATTTCGGTCCGATGCAGATCGGTCTGGAAGGCTCGATTTTTGGTCGGATTTTAGGTTTTGGTTTCAATTTGCACCCCTACCACTACGTGAAAATGGGCAATAAACGACTCTACGACTTTTTAAAAGAACCACCCTCGAGTATGTGAAGTAGTCGTTTTTAACTTAACTCGCGACAGCTACCCACTATATATATTTCTTTCCCCCCTGCAACCCATTTTCTTGCTGGATCAAACCCTAAATTCCTTTGGCTCTCCCTCAAATCCCTCTCGCTCAATTTTCAAATCTCTCTCGCTCAAATCCCTCTCGCTCAATATTCAAATCTCTCTCGCTCAATATTCAAATCCCTCTCACTCATTCAAATCCCTCTCGAAGTTCAAGCCTTAACCCTAATTGGAGTAGCAAACTTTTCCAGCAAAAATGGTATTTTGTGTCTCTATCTCAATCTCTTTATCTTTTATAATCGAATGAAATCTTAGATTTAGACCTTGTTTTTCTTAAAGCCAGTTCAAATTCTTAAGGTTTGAGGATTTTATTGAACTCGGCATCAAACATATCATTTATTATTAGTGTTTCTTTCCTTTTTTGTTGTTATTGTTTTTAATTTATTTTTTATTGAATTTGCAGAGGCAAGGATTCTGTCGGGGAAAACTCCATGAATCCCCAGAGGAATTTAGTCAAATAGTGCTCACGAGTCGTCGAACTCGCTAAGGAGTTGCAAGACTCGGCCGCATCTCTGCTTACGAAGACGTGGATTGAAGAGCAGGCTCTTCGGCAATGCATCGTGGCTCTCGATTCCAACATTAGGAATCTTCGATCCTCGATCAAGTCAGCAACGAAGAAAGGAGATGTGAATCCAAGCGATGTTGGCAGGGTTAGATAGATTATGTCTAGTTTTTGAGAATTTTATGTGGTTTTTTTATATAATTAATTTGGTCTCTGTGCAGTTGATATTGCTTTAGAATTGCAGATTTTAAGTTTTTTTTTTTTTTAATACTGTAGCTTAGGGTGAATAATGTTGATTTACTGCGTTTTCATTTGCATTTGATAGACAATTTATATATATATATATATATATATATATATATTTTTTTTTTAATGTTAAGATGGAAGAAGAATTATGCAGAGCGAGATGCATTATCAGTGAGGGTGATGTCTCTTTGTTTCTTCTGACCAAAGTTCATGGTATGTTCATTAATTTCTTAGTTTTTTACTTCTCTTCGTTTCTTTCGAGCAAATTTCATGGTATTTTCGTTAATTTCTCAGTTTTTTACTTACATTTTTGTGAGTAAATGTGTTCTTGTTTGTTTTTGGTCCATTCAACTGTTGTTGTTGTTATTGCTACTTCTTCGTAATTGTCTTTTATAAACGAGAAACTTGTATTCTACCTTCAATTAATGGGCACGCGTAATTTTTTTAGATTGTTTGTTTATCCAAGGTGCCAACTCGTGGAAGTGAAAAATATTTAGCTTTTCTAACCGTGAAAAATATTGAATTGATCTTTTGAATGGATACACGATTCTTATTATGAAATTTTATGAAATATAACATCTATGTATCTTTGATGAGGGCCTTTGTAGATGAATCTCTCCTTTTTTTATTCTTTGTGAACATTCAAAAGTGTTTGTATTGAAAAAAAATTAAATCAAAATCCAAGAAACAAAAATGTGATTTTAATGCATCCTCATTGAATATATAAGGGACATGTGCTTGGTGGCTTTCTAAAGGTTAACACACCAAACCTTAACCTTTTAAAAATAAAAATAAAAATCTGTGAAGGGAAAAAAGAGTTTCACTACATGAAAAGGGTAAATAAACGACTCTAGGACATTTAAAAGAACGATTGCTAGATAGTCGTTTATTATACTTAACCCACGAGAGCTACCCTACCTAAATATATATACACGCGGGATCTTTTCTCTCTCTAGGATGACTCTTATCTACAAAACGCCCCTCTCACTTTTTCTTTCATTTTCTCTGATTTTCGAAAGGAAAAACCCAAGCGAAACCCTTTCGCCTTCGTTGTCTCCGATCTTTGAAATCATGGAACTCTATTAGATCTCCCATTTTTTCTCTCTAATCTCTTTCTCCAATCTCCCGCTCTCTTAAAAAATTACTAGATTCGAAGGATTTTGAGTTCTAATAACCAAAAACAAGCTCAATTCGGAGGGTTTTGAGTGTCAAATCACCAACGAAATTACTTTTCTGATCGAAATTAGTTTTTGCCGATTGATTTAATTTTCCAGTGAAAAATATGGTCGTTTTAACCATTTCAACCAATTTTGGCTTTGTTTATGGTCTTCTTAGCAAATTAATCCATTTTATGATAGAAATCAGCTTATGAATCGAGTAGTTTATCAATTTTTTCTTCATTATTTCGAATCTTGTGCATGATTTGATTGAGTTTGCTTTAGATTAATCAATTTTAATGCAAGTTAGGGTTTGTAATGTTCTTGTTTTCTGTGATTTCTAGTAGTTTATCCTTTTAAGTACTTGACATTTATACGACATGTTTGGTTAAATGTCTAAAACAACTTTGTTTTGAAATGAAGAAATAGGAAAGTTGGATCCTTGCAAAAAAAGGGAAATACTCTCATTTTAGACTAGCGCTTGCGAATTTTTTAAACCCTATGCCCTGGTTTGGCCTTCACTTTGATTACATTACGCACTTTGATTACTATGCTCATGCACAATCAGGGCTATGAATTGATCCTACAAGTTTTGTGGCTTCTGGTATTTCTCATAAAATCAAGTTTTAATGCCACGCAGAGCACTAGGGCGGCATCATATAAATCACTTTTTAATAATTAAAAATTTGAAAGACAATCCCTACCATGATTAAAGGCTTGCTAAGCATAAAAAAATGGATGGCCAAAATAGTTTTGATGTAACTATTTATTTTTTAATGCTAAAATAGCGTTTAATCACTCGGTAGAGATTATTTTTCAAAAATTTCTTTTTGAAACTGATCTAAACGATGACCCCTTGCTCCAAATGGTACTAGAACCTCATTTATGGTGTTAATGATAGTGTTTTAGCCTCTGCCCTGCTCTTTGGCTGCGGGACAAGTCCCTCTTGCTCCACGTGCATGTTCGCATGCATTTGCACGGGTGCCTTATGTCAACAAAAAGCAAAATTCTATAATAACAATAAATTTATAAATTTGGAATGGTACATTTAAACATATGTTCTATAGTTGCGTTGTTTTATTTTAATTATTTTCCTATATTTGCAGGCATACATCGGACGGGTTCCCTTCTAGTACTTGAAGTATAATCAAGTACTTGAGACTTGAGAGGTATTTTAGCCTCTTTGAAGGATAGTGTATCCATGATAAAACCAAGTTACCTTTATTTTATAATCCAAGAATCTAAATGTATTTATAGTGTAGGGATCCTTTACTTTAAAAAATTATAGAAGGGACTAAGAAATTATACAGGTTTCCCTCCATTTTAATACTAAAGTATATTAGTTCAGGAGTAACCAAAGAGTTACCTCTCTTCACATTAATTCAATGTATTCAGAACAACCACCCTATTATACACATTGCTTCCTATTTTGTACTAGTACTCTAGACAACTCAACCATTATCCTAGGTGCCATACTTATTCTAGTACAATCCTACGTTAAGACCCACCTCTCTTAATACAAAAGGCGACCGCGTGAGCATTAAAGTTTGATAAGGTTCAAATAAGACATAACAACATGTTAAGATTTGGGCAACAATAGGTAGTAGATTTATATCAAACAGATGCAGGTAAAGATTCACACAACAACAAACACTGAGTTTAGACCCTTCCTACTGCTATCTAGTCTAAAATAAAGGGTAAAAAATTTCAATTATTGCTATCCAGTCTACTGATTTGGCACTTCTTTCGTGTTTTAGTATTTGTAATGCCCACCTTTGAGATCAAAATCAAGTAAGATTTAGGTTCATATCTGCGATTTCTAGGCTTTTTTTCTTCGTTTGTTAAATTTTTTTTACTTTTTTGGCAGACGATCAATTTGGCTGTGATATGTACTCCAGCAGATTATAACATTCGTCCTCTTGACACCATTTACAACAATTTCATCGATGCTCTTCCAGTGGTAAGCTGTCGGTGTTCTTTGCATCTTGTTATTTTTATATTTGGAGTACTTGATCCGCTTTCTTTGTATATATTCTTTAAGAATGTCGGTGTTTGTGTGTGATCCAGGTAAAGTATTGCTCAGAAAATAACGTCTCATCTTGTTATTCTTTTCACAAGAAAAAAAAAATGGTTGATATGGTATCAGTGATACCGTATCCATATAACACGTACTTTATATATGTCATTATTATCTTATTTTTATTTGATATACATTGAATTATCTTTTTTCTTATTCGATAAATTAGTATATGTAGGTATATGTTGTAACCGTGGTTAAGCATGGTTAAAACTGCTGGTGAAATAGTATAAGGATTCAATGATTAAAAATCAATCTGTAATTAAAAAATTACAGATTGATTTTTACCTAAAGGTCTACACTCGACATTCTTGTAGGAAAAGAGCAACCCATTTAAAAGAGCAAGTTTAAATTTAACTTTTAAAAGATACACAAATTCAGCTCTTTCACTCTCCGAAAGAGCTAAGAGCAATTACAACCAAACATAGTCCCATACAAAAGTGCTCTGCACCAGAGCCAAGAGCTGCTCTTTGCCTCCAAAGAGCATTCCTTAACACAACCTTACAATAGCAAGGTATTGACACTGGCCAACTCAAGTTGGGAAAACTAGTCACTTGTACTAGGCTGAACCAAGTCAGACCAATACATTTGTTTAGTTTATTAACTGAATGTTTTTTTTTTTTTGGTAGGCACGTGAGGCCTCACCCTCATTATTAAATCAAAGAGAAGCTACGTATGAGTATAAACAGTATTTATGTATACTCTGGAGAGATTACAAAGAATAGAAGGAATATCTCTATGGACAAAAAATTTCCAGCGAGTCTAAGTTTGCTCCATGGTTCGCAAGCCAATCTTATTTGACTTTGGTTCCTATCCTATGACTTGGACAACTTCAGATTCATAGTATTAATTAAATATGGCTTGAATTTTAGAAGCCAGGGCTATATTCGTAAAATGTTAAGTAATTCCTATACCTAAATACTTTCAAATCGTTGTGTCTTTGTCATTGTTAGATCATCATCATCATTGCTTGTTGATCAAATGGACAAGTCGCTCTCTGAAGAGGCCAAACATCTGGTGAGCTGGAAGTCCATTGTTGTACTTTTTGAACCAGAACTATCAAGATGAAACCTGGATTACTTCTAATAGGATATAGAGTTTAATTTTACCAGCACTTATATATGCTTTTTACAATTATCTGCTCATTTTAATTGAATATAGCGTAGTTCTTATGATTGAAAAGGAACTACTAAACAAGGTTTACCTGTATTTTACAATTATCTGCTCATTTCATCTTTTATCTATATTTCCTTTTATTCGTCTTTGCTTATATATCTTGTCCTTGCATGGACTGCATGTCCCAGTCGTTATTAAATAAAATTGAACAACTATTAATGACTTGTCTTGGTCAATATAAGTTTTTCTTACTAGCTCAAATCAACAAGTTACAAGTTCACATATATAGGTGATATTTGTATCTTTATGTAGAATGGGGTTGAGCTCCTAGAGATTCCAAGAACCGATTATCATTGCAATGGGAGTACTATTTATTTTCTATTTTATACTGCTCCAAGTATAACCCAAGCGGATTGGCATTGGTCCCCATATTGATGAGAAGTGTCCTTTTGTTGTTCTCAGTTTTCGTCATATAAACAAATCTCAAGTAATTTCTCTACACAACCATATAACATTTGATTGTTAATTTGTAGAGTGCCTGAAGAATTATCCTCGGGAGGCTGCTACAGCTAAGCTTCAAATCTAGAAAATGCAGGATATGGAGTATCGTTCTCGTATCTACATTTGATTGTTAACACACTAGTATCTTGTTCTAATTATTGACACCTTAAGATACGAGAATCGTTCTCGTTGTCGCCATCATCGTTAAAGGATTATGGTACTTTTTTTGGATTAAAAGTGACGTTGAATATATTTCTTCAAATAGGATTATGGTACTTTTTTTGCAATTCTTCATTTTTTCATTTTTTCATTTTTTGTAGGTGGACGCTTTAACAACCAAGCGTGGGAAAGATGGGGGATGGGTCATTGATGGCCCATTGTTGGCTTGCATGGCCTTCTTGATGGCCCTGCTTCTAGGACACGTGGCCTAGCAATGTAACCATCACCACACCCATGCCTTAGCCACACCCACAATCTCATTTGGCGTTTTCGGATTTTGTTCTAGGTCGAGGCGTCTACGAATAAGGTCGTTGACAAGGAGATGCCTGCTTATGATCTCCATGAAAGATTCTTTGCCGCGTGATCCATGTTCAATTGAAGGTACATACTATAATTTCTTCATTCTGACGGATTCAAATTTTTTATTTTCTTCCTTGTTCTTGATAAGTAATTCTATATTACAAGCTGAACCAGACACCGATGAGGTGTTCGCACACGTGACATTGGTTCCAGAAGAACAAGTATGTTTCCATATTAGGGTTTATGAGTTTCCCAATAATATTTTTATCTGAGTAATTTTTTTTGGCTTAAAACTCTGCTCATTTCAATTACTCTTATGTACCAGCAAAATGAGAATGCAGTGGTGAAGGTGGCCACTATATGAAGCCCAACAAATCGGAGAGCTTGAATCGTATTTTTCTTCTCTTATATCTCCTTTACATGTTGGTTTTTTTCTTTTCTCTTTTCTAATGAGATTTTTCTTTGTTTCTGGTTATCTCAGCCTATTCAAAGAATGCCCTCATCCTGATGAGAAATAAAGGTTAGAACTGAGCAGGAGGCTTTGCTTGGAGAGCAGGCAAGTCAACTTCTGGTTTTTATAGATCTGAATCTATTTGCATAGGTCATTCTTTGTATACATAAATTTGGTATAACTGGAACAATTTTGTCAAGATTTAAATATTTGGTATCATAGTGTGACTGAACTTGGACCAGTACCAAATTGTCTTGTAGAGTCTACCATGAACTCCCTAGTCGTTTCTCCCCAATGTTGAAACAGTTTTTATAGATCTAAATCCCAGGCCTAGGAATCCCTTTTTTTGTATACTGAAATTTGGTATAAATTAGGAAGTTGAATTTCTATTACTTGATATTAATTAGGAGAACTTTTGCATATCTATTACTTGATATTAATTAGGAGAAATTGCAGTTGGGAAAAATCAACTGGTTGTTTTTTAAGGGTCATTTGGCCACTCACTCCAATGGGTTACAATAAATTCATGCATTTTTTATGAAATCTTTGGCACAGTTGATCTAACTGACATTTATGCATCTACTGGTCCTCTTAATGAAAACTATAGTGTCATGTGTCCAAATTACTTCTGTGCATTATCTAGATTCTGCATAGGTCAGCTATCCTATACCAGCTCTCACCCCTTGCTCTCACGTGTGTTTCTCCACACGTGCATAGCACGTGGGACCTGCTAGTATTATATTAGGACAGTTGTTGTACATCTACATAACATGATCTGGGAGTGTCAATGGGCTGGGTTCAGGACGGGCCTTAAATAGGTCGGCCTAAATCAGCCCTAAACCCAACCCTGTTCCCGACCTAAGTACAAATCGGGCCAGGCCAGATTTAGGCTAGATTCGCTAATCGGCTGAATGATTCGAGCAAAACCTGGGTCGGGCCAGGTTGTTAGTGATGTTAGTGTGCATTTATAATAGATAGATGGGTGTGTATCTGTAATATCAAGTAATGTATATAATAATGATAGAAGGGTATTGGGAATCAAGCATGATAACCCTAACCTCTAATCAATCAACCTTATACTATTCCCTTGCTGAAGTCATCCTCACAGTTGCTGGTGTAAGCATGATGTGATGCAAATGTTAGCAGGGACAAACCTTTGACCCCCAAATCCAAAATTTTTACACCATTTGAATCAGAATCTGGAGTAGATCCATTTTTCTCCTATGTCCCGATGATTTGAGGTCCAGATCATGATTTTTTCGAAGAGATCTTTGTCCCACAGCTGTTTCACATATTTCTAAGCCCCAGGGCTTCGTATGATCAGAAATATGTCGGAAGATGTGTCCGTTTTGATTGGAAACATCTAATCTACCATCTCAGGTAGGTATTGTAGCAGATCGAAGGGTTTTGATGCTGTTTATATCAGTAATAGGAACCCCTATTTCTTGTTCGATTTACTGTTTTTGGGGCCCCAAATTTCAGTGTACATGATTGATGAAATATGTGAGTTAGAGAAGTATCGGTTCAAGGTCTAGATGCATTTGTTTTTAGTCCGATGTGATTTGACTAAGTTGTGAGAGAGATTTGCCATTTTTCCTGGCTCATCTGGTGACAAGTGGGCTGTTTGTATCTGGTCTAGCAGAATAGTGCCTGAAATACTATTGAATTCTATAAGGAGTTATGGTCAGCACCACAGTATTGCAGGCATATTTAACCTTAGAGGGTAGCGAGATCGATTACGTATGCCGCTTTAACCATCCATTTGAAGGCTTTTATAGGCTCTTGATCGGACAGTAGAAATTGTTCAACGGAAATTGGATCATACATCAGGAGATGCACTCACTATCATCAGCTATACTGTCGCTTTAACCATCCATTTGAAGGCTTTTATAGGCTCTTGATCGGACAATAGAAATTGTTCAATGGAAATTGGATCATACATCAGGAGATGCACTCACTATCATCAACTATACTGTCGACGGTTGCAATTATTCAAACAATGGCTTCATTAGATTTTTATTTTGATTTTTTTTTGTTAAATACTAAAAATTCAAACAAGTAGAAAAAAAGGGAGCACCTATATTATTTGGAATCTACTAGTGAGACCTTCATTTATCATTTTCATCAGCTGCTAGAAACAATATCTACGAGCTATGGTCATTGTGACAGCCCGGATTTCGGCACCCCAAAACCCGTGCCATTAGCACGATCTCCAGACCGTGCCCCTTGGGTAAGCACAGAACATTGGTACATCAATCAAATTATAAACAAAAGAAACAATGATATAAAATGCGGAACATCATGACTTTAAATATTTCTCAAAAGATAGTTCTACCCTCCTGCCCCTACATGAGTGGAGAACCGATCCGAACCATCGATGATAACTGATCATCCTAGATGGTTCGCCCAAAAGAATTATCTCAATTTAATTACATTGTTTAAACAGAAAAGAAGGCTTGACATACCAAGCCGTACCAAAAATCTCTTAAAACAACTCTCTCAAAATGCACAGCAGAGTCCTCTAGAAGAAGTCCTCTGGAGGTGGCTCCAACTCGTCTAAGGGCGTGTGATCCGACTCACCAGGATCCATGTCACCCGAGACCTCCGCTGCTGCTAGTACTGGACCTGCGACGTATAGTCTAAAGGGTGAGCTACATCCTAGCTCAATAGGGAACAAACACAGTGAACATATAAGTTAAAACCTCACATATATTCCATGATATTTTAAGCATGCTTGATCTATGCATACTGAGAAAAACAGCTTGAAAAGATGGTAATATACATTTTCTTTTAATAACAGTTTACAGTTTTCACATCTCTTTTACTGGATCATAAATGACATTGAAAAGGCCTAAAGCAAAACTTAAATCTTCAACTTAAGCAATCCCCGAGCAATATAGCATCGAGCCCCGATGAGATACCCTTCATCGTCATCTAAATAGACAGTTGTTATACGTATTCCCTGAGAATACAAAACTACCAAAGCCCTTCTTCCTTGGGAATCGGCGGCGGGGTTCATTCATATCTCAACATCCCTGGGATGTGCTTACTACGTACGGATAAACCTCCGTACTGGCTTACGATTTCGCCGCCGTATCGGTCGCGGATATCCTGCCGCGTCAGTAGTGGGTATCCCGCCACGTCGGTGGGGTATCCTGGTCAAACCTCAAATAATAAAAATAACGGGTGCTTTACATATAGTTGTTCACCGTATAAGTGTGCTATCTTATATCAGTTAGGCCTTATCAAATGTTACTCAATCTTGTCTACATCCCTGGGATGTATCCAATTACTCTTATCATTTTGCTATCTTGTTACTTTCTCATCCCCTGAGGATGTCTTATTCTTAGTTACACTGTTGGTGTTACACACACACCCTTTTCACAAAACTTTACTTAATTAAAATAATTTCTGATTTAAATTACATATCACTACATACCTGCTCTTGCAAATTAAAGTACATGTTAAAGGTGTTCCCTACCTCAAGTCTTTAAATTTCCAAGCATCAAAGTCCCACGCGGCTCCTTGTGCTCATGCTCACACGTACCACCTATGGTACAACATAACACACGCAACTCATCACTAAAGATGTAACAAAGAAGGTCTAAGACCCTCCCTGAACCTCAAAGTCAAACTAAGAAGTCAACTAAAACAGTCTCAATCGATTAATCGATCTCCCAATTCGATTAATCGAACCTGATTCGACTAATTGATTTCCAAAATCGATTAATCGAAATTCAAAATCGATTAATCGATTCCCAAAATTGATTAATCGAAACCTTTAATCGATTAATCTATCTCAAATCAATTAATTGAAAGTCTCAACTTACACATATCGATTCTCAATTCGAGTAATCAAAATTCCAAAATTGATTAATCGATCCCAAATCGATTAATCAAAATTCAAAATCGATTAGTCGAAATTTCAATTCGATTAGTCGATTTCACCAGGTCTCATTTCTCCAGCCACTGGAGCTTCTCAGTCGATTAATCGATACCAAATCGATTAATCGAAATTTAAAATCGATTAATTGAAACTCAGTTCGATTAATCGATTTCGGGGTCCTTTGACTTTTCAACTTCCCAGACCAAATCGATTAATCGACTTCCCAAATCGATTAATCGATTTGGCCAGACTCAGCCCCCTTTCGGGCTGTTCTTCCAAATCCTTCTCAATAAATTTTTCTTTCTTTTTCTAAGCCTTTATCCTATGATTTTAAGAAATTTTGACTACTATTAAACCTCTATGATCTATGCATTTAATTCACAAAATTTTTACCTCAATCGAATCTCAATTCGATTAGATCTCAAGGTTGGAATGGCTAGGGTTCCAGCTTTGGCTCTAAGGAATCCTTCGCGTTGAATCCGGCCTTAAATACTCGAATCCTTCCTTGGCTTGCATTCACTCCTTGCTCAACAACCATCTTTACTTCTCTCTCTCTCTCTCTTAATTCTCTTCAACAACCCAAACAATGTATTTAGTGTTCTTTAAACCCTTATATACCCATTGTCCATGTGTTGAGCACATACACCCAAGATAGGTGTATGCGACTCCAGATTTACACTACACTCCTCTTACTTACATCATATTCACATCATATCCATTCATCACTCTCGATTCAACTAGTGGACTCCCACTTGGTCAAACCTATGACTAATAGGGCACGAACCTCGAGGTCACTGTTCAACGCAATTTTTTGGATATTACATCCTCCCCACGTTGGGAATTTTCATCCTCGAAAATAACCCAAGGCGCTTCGTATGAGGTAACCCCCCCCACATGTAGGTGAGGTGGTCCAGTAAGTCACCCATGCATTATCCTAACAACTCATATACACATACTATACAAAAGATTTATACTATTGGAAAAAGTTAACAAAAATTGTTCTATTCATTTACTCAAAATTTACAATGGTTTGATACATATATAATCTCACAAAATGTTCATACAAAAGATAACTGAAAAAAGAAACATCAGCTGTAGCTCATGTCCCCTCTCTGGTGATCAGTCTTTGGAGCGGGGCTTTGTTGGATAGGTGGTATTGGTGAGGTCGTCTCAGAGGCTATGGGTGACCGTCTCACTGGGTGTCTTGTGTCAAGCCAGATGCATCAACTGTAGAGGTGCTCGCGGGGAAAACTGGACCCATGTGAAAGGCACTCCGACCTGCTGTCCATGCCTCCTCCTGAGCTAGGCGCTGGTGGTAGTCCAACGGATAGATGTACCGCATGGTGTGGTACATCGGAAAGTCCATCCGCTCATTGTTGGCCTCCATGCGGGCCAACACATCCTCAATGGTAGGGCCGGAGTGAGTTGCGTCGCGGCGGTAGGATGAAGTAGGTGTCGCCGCGACCGATCGGGAGGGTGGTGTAGCTGATGTGGTGGGAGGTGGCACAATGGGCTGCTGCCTAGCTGATATTGAGGGGTGAGCTGGGGCTCCCTCAGGTGGTGGAATGACTGGTGGGGCGTCCCCCACTGGTGGATCCTGCTGTGGTGGTGGGGGTGGTGGTGGTGCTACTACTGCTGGTACGGGACCCGGAGCCGGTAGGGTCTGCTTTAGTAAATTGTAGCTACGGCTCCATGAAGAGTTCGAAAATGTCTTCACTCGGTCCGTCGCCCGCTCCTCATAGGGCGATATCGCGTACTCGGGAGCGTTGGAGTAACACTCCAACATGCTCGAGATGAGCTGAGCGTAGGGCATCTTTTCTTTGGGCATGGGCGTAGACTCGCGTGAAGACTTGTGCGAAGACGAGCTCGTCGAACCGGAGGTGGTCTTCGATGCCGACAGTGATGGAGTCCTCACCGGTGATTGGGTAGGTGGTGGTGGTGCGACGTTCTTACGCTGGACCGACAACTTTGTAGCTGCTTTCTTAGTGGTTAGTCGGGTTCGGGGTTGCATTTCGACTCAAAATGCCCAAAAGTTTAGGGTTTACTAGGTTAAATTTGAAAAGGAAGTAGAAATCTAGGGTTTACCTTAGATTTTGATGCGAAAGTAGGCGATCTTGGTCTGAAATCGACGAAGAAAGCCCAAAACCCTAGCTTGCTCGGTCGGTCGGAGAGAAGAAGAAGGCGCGGAAAGGCAAACTCCAAATGATTTCGAATGAAGTGCAAAACCCTTCGATTCATATATATAGGCTCCGGCTCGATTAATCGATTTCCAAAGTCGATTAATCGAGATTTAAAATTAGGTTAAGCCGTGCGAAATCGATTAATCGATTAGTCGAAACTCAAAATTGATTAATCGAAACCATTTCGATTAATCGAAATCGTATCCGTTAAAAATTTTAAGTTTTGGAGCTCACTGGTGTGAGTCAGTCGATTAATCGAAATTCATTTCGATTAATTAAAATTCCAAAATCGATTAATCAAGACTCACTTCAATTAATCGAAATCGTGCAGTCCATCAAATTTTTTCCAATTTTATTAAGTAACTCGATTAGTCGAACTTCCAGTTTGATTAATCGAAACTCCAAATCGATTAATCGAATTTCACTTCAATTAATCGAAATTGTAGATCATACTTCAAAATTTTCTAAATTCCTTATGTTACTCGATTAATCGAATCCCCAGATCAATTAATCGAAATCATAAATCGATTAATCGAAACCCAGATCGATTAATCGAAATTTCACTTGTCAGTTTTCTGAATCCCTATCAAATTTCCAGTCACTGGCACATGCCAGTCGATTAATCGACCACAATCGATTAATCAAATTTCCAAATCGATTAATTGGTTTTGATCAAATTCCTTTAACTTTTAAAATTTTTCGTTTCCTTGATCTCTCTTGGTAATTTATGATACCAACTGTTCACTGGTTCTACAAAACACATAATCACGTCCATGGCGTGGCCATGATGAATTTAGATTTCGCGTTCAACACTGTAGATGAGACTCCATGTGGAGAAGATAGTCCTTTTTATAAATTGCTCATAAGATCGATATTAATTTACAACACATGATTTAAATCCACAAACATGTTTGTGGTGTTACAATTTGGCACTCAACTCGTTGTAAACAAGTCCGGGTACTGTTCTTTTACATCGGTCTCTAGTTCCTATGTAGCCTCTTAGGTCGGATGATTCTTCCATCGAACAAGCACTAAGGGGATCACTTTGGTACGCAGCACTTGTTCCTTCCGATCCAAAATCTCCGCTGGCTCTTCTGTCATGCTCATGTCTTCATGCATCTCCAAAGGTTGACTTCCTAACACATTAGATGGGTCCCTCACATATTTCCTGAGCATCGATACGTGGAATACATTATGTACCCGATTGAACAACGGTGGTAATCCAATGCGGTAAACAACTTCTCCTACTCGACCCAAAACTTCAAACGGTCCAAGATAGCGGGGACTTAACTTTCCTCTCTTACCAAATCTCATTACACCCTTCATAGGCGACACCTTGACAAATACGTGTTCACCCACCTTATAGTCGACACTAGTCCACTTGAGGTCGGCATAGCTTTTCTGTCTGCTCTGCGCTGCTTTGAGTTTGGCCCTTATCATACGAACATAGGCGGCATTGTCTTCCAGTAATTCGGGTCCCAAAACAAATTTTTCCCCGGTTTCTTCCCAATTGATGGGCGATCTACATCGCCGTCCGTAAAGAGCTTCATATGGTGCCATTCCAATGCTTGTCTGAAAACTATTGTTATACTCAAACTCAATTAATGGTAGGTGTTGATCCCATGATCCTTGAAGTTCTAACATACACGCTCTGAGCATGTCTTCGATTACTTGGTTCACTCTTTCTGTTTGACCATCAGTTTGAGGATGGAAAGCTGAACTGAAGTCCAGTCACGTTCTCATTCCTTCTTGAAATTTCTTCCCAAACTTGGACGTGTACAGTAGATCTTGATCCAAAACAATGCTGCTCGAAATCCCGTGTAGTCGGGCAATCTCCTTCATATATAATTCTGCCAGTCTTCTTGTCGTGTACATCGTGTTGTAAGGCAAGAAGTGCACTGATTTGGTCAATCGGTCTACGACTACCCAAATGGCATTGTATCTCTTGGTAGTACGCGGTAATCCAACTATGAAGTCCATAGAGATCGATTCCCACTTCCACTCCGGTATTGGTAGAGGCTGCAACAATCCAGCAGGATGTCTATGATCAATCTTCACCTGCTGACACGTCAAACACCGTGACACGTGCTACTCAAACCTCTCCACCAATAGTTCTTTTTCAAGTCTTGGTACATTTTGGTGCTACCAGGGTGGATAGCATAGTTTGACTTGTGGGCTTCATCAAGAATTGTTCACCTTAGATTGGCATTGTCCGAAATGCAGAGACGGCCCTTGAATAATAAGGAACCATCTTCTTTCACTGAGAAGTCTGGTTGAATGCCCTCAATCACATCTTGACGAATCTTTGTTGGCGTCGGATCTTTCATCTGTAGGTCGTGGATATGCTCAAATATCACTAGTCTCACTGATATGTTAGCCAAAAAGGCTCTTGAAGCTTGTGACTCGATGTTCGCATCATATAGTGCCAGATCTTCAAATAACTTCCACCGGTGCATACCCAAAATTAAGCTAGCTAACTGAGCTAAACCCTTCCGACTCAAGGCATCGACCACTACGTTCGCCTTGCCTGAATGGTATTGTATGGAACAGTCATAGTCCTTAAGGAACTCCATCCATCTGCGCTACCTCATGTTGAGTTCTTTTTGTGTAAACAGGTATCTGAGGCTTTTATGGTCAGTAAAAATCTCAAACGTCTCACCGTACAAGTAATGTCTCCATATCTTAAGTACAAAAATGACCGCTACTAATTCCAGGTCGTGAGTTGGATAGTTTTTCTCGTGTTCTTTCAGCTGTCTCGATCCGTAAGCTATCACCTTCTTGTGTTGGTTGAGCACACAACCTAAGCCATTGTATGAAGCATCGCTATATACTGCGTATCCTCCACATCCTGAAGGAATCGCTAGCACTGGAGCTGAAGTGAGTCTCGTCTTGAGTTCTTGAAAACTCTTCTCGCATGCCTCACTCCACTCAAATCTTGAATCCTTTCTCGTAAGCTTCATGAGAGTCCTGATATTTTTGAAAAACCCTCAACGAAACGTCGGTAATACCCTGCTAATCCAAGAAAACTGTGGACGTCGGTCACTGTCTTCAGTTGCTCCCAGTTAACCACTGCCTCTATTTTTGCTGGATCTACAGTGACACCATACTTTGAGACAACATGTCCCAAAAAGCTAACCTCCTCCAACCAAAACTCACACTTGCTAAGTTTGGCGTACAGTTGGTGTTCACGTAGAGTCAGTAGAGCAATCCTCAAGTGTTCATGTTCTGCTTCTGATTTAGAGTATATCAGAATGTCGTCAACAAACACTACGACACACGAGTCCAGGTGTGGTTTTAACACCCTATTCATTAAATCCATAAACGATGCCGGAGCATTCGTCAATCCAAACGACATCACTAAGAACTCGTAGTGTCCATACCGTGTCCTGAAAGCTGTCTTCTGGATGTCCTTTGCTTTGACTCTCAACTGATGGTACCCAGATCTCAGATCAATCTTGGAAAAGTACTTTGCTCCTTGCAGTTGATCAAATAGATCATCAATTCTAGGCAAATGGTAGCGGTTCTTCACAGTGAGTTTGTTCAGTTGTCGATAGTCAATGCATAGACACATTGACCCATCCTTCTTCTTGACAAATAAGACCGGTGCTCCCCACGGAGACACGCTCGGTCTGACAAACCATTTATCCATGAGTTCTTGCAACTGCTCTTTCAGCTCCTTCAACCCAGCAGGAGCCATTCTGTATGGTGCTTTAGAAATAGGCTCCGTTCCTGGTGCTAAGTCGATGGCGAATTCCACTTCTCTTTCTGGAGGTAATCCAGGCAACTCCTCTGAAAACACATCGGCGAACTCTCGCACTACTGCTATCTCAGAGATAACATTCTTCTCCTCCTTATCCTCCTTCAAGAACGCAAAGTAACCACTATAGCCCTTTCTGATCATGCGTTCGGCTCTGACTGCAGAGATAAGTGGCATGCGTGACGACCTCACTCCTTGAAATCTAAACGATCTCCTTGTGTTGGGTCTGAAGATGACGACCTTGTTCTTGCAATCGACCGTTGCACAATGTTGCGACAACTAGTCCATGCCAAGGATTACATCGAACCCTTGCATGTTTAGTAGTATCAACTTCGCGTCTAACTCGTGAACATCGCGATCCTGAACAGCTACAATGACTGATTTGCAAATTAATTCTGTGTCCACTAACTCTCCAGTCGGAATAGACACAGATAGAACAAAGTTTAACGTCTCTGGAATAATCTTCATCCTCTTTGCAAATCGAGGGGTGACAAATGAGTGGGTAGACCCCGGGTCTATCAACACTCTAGCGTCGTATCCTACAAAGCATCCTTTCTCGTATACAGTTAACGTACCTATAATATACACACATACATACATATACACACATAATTTACATATCAATTTAGTATTTAGGAAAAGAATCTATGCCATTGTTAATTGACTGCACCTTCTCTATCTAAAATTTTAAGGAAATTAAAAATTCTTTATTTAAAAGAAATCTCACCTTGGATGACATCATGCACGTTCCCTGCTTCCTGAGCAGTGACTGTATAGGCTCTTCCATGAACGACCGGCTTCCGTGCTTGAATAGGTCGTGGCACTGAAATTGAAGCCGTCTTCCTTTTATCAACCTCAGGGCAATCCTTGATTAAGTGGCCCACCTTGCCACATCAGAAATAGCCCCGAGTTCCCATCCTGCAGTCCACTGTCCTATGAGACTTGCCACACTTGGCACAAGTCTCCCGAGAAAGTGGAAAGAAGCGCCCTGAGAATCCCCATGTAAGTAATGGAAATCTCTGTTGGTTGTTCTGTTGCACCGGTCTTCTGAAACTCCCTTGGAATTGTGGTCTCTGTCCTTGGAATTGGGCTACAAATCTTGACTTTTTATTCACTAGCTCGTAGTTCCCCGTTCTATTTTGATATGTATTTCCCCTCTGCTGCTCTCTCTGTCGATATCTATTATTATTTTCTTCCTTTACAATAAGTGCCTTACTCATGACCTCTTCATAGGTCCTCAGTTGGAATGGGGCTACTCCTCCCCTTACCTCAAGCTTCAAGCCTTGCTGAAACCTCTTCGCTTTCATCACGTCGGTGGCGACGTAATCAGGAGCAAAGCGGGCGAGTCGTAGGAACTCCACTCCATATTCCCTGACGCTCATCCTCCCTTGTACTAATTATAAAAATTGAATCTCCATCTGGTTTCTCACTACCTCCAAAAAATACTGTTTGTTGAACTCCTCAACAAACTCCTCTCAGGTCCAGGGCAACTCTGGGGTCTCTTGAGCCTTAGTCCGTATCACGGACTTCCACCAAGGCCCAGCCTCCCCGTCTAGCATGTAGGCTGCCCAACGGACACTCTCATCTTCCGTACACGTCAGCACGCTAAACACCTTTTCCATCTCCATTAGCCAATTCTCGGGTGCCATAGTGTCTGCCTGCCCAAAAAAAGTAGGAGGTCTCATCCTCCCAAACTCAGTAAATGATGAAGGTACTGGTAGTGTAGGTCCTACTGGTGGTGTAGGTGGCTGCTTCTCTCGGGCGGTATGCGCTGCAAAGGATGCGACCTGCTGTGCCATGGCAGCTGCCATGGTCTCCATGGTGTGCATCATCCTTTGGCGCTCTTCTCTGTCTTTATTTCGTTCTCTAACTCTTTCTTGTTCTCTCTGATCTTGATCCTGTCGATCTCGATCTTGATTTTCTCTCTGGTCTTGGCTTCCTTGTCCACCACTTCCAGAAGTCCCTCCATCTCCTATGGGTACTCTATTTGTAGGAGAGATGTACTCATCTCCACTACGTAGACTTCTATTTTGACCGCCCCTCGATTGGCCCCTCCCTCTAGAAGACATTGACGACTGCATTTGAAACTAAGGTTTCATTAGCAGAAGTCCCTATGCTCTGACAAAAAGAATGATTGTCAGAATTTTTAAAAGAAACACTTTGATACCAACTGTGACAGCCCGGATTTCGACACCCCGAAACCCGTGCCATCAGCACGATCTCCAGACCATGCCCCTTGGCTAAGCACGGAACATTGGTACATCAATCAAATTATAAACAAAAGAAATAATGATATAAAATACGAAACATCATGACTTTAAATATTTCTCAAAAGACAGTTCTACCCTCTTGCCCCTGTATGAGTGGAGAACCGATCCGAACCATCGATAATAACTGATCATCCTAGATGGTTCGCCCAAAAGAATTATCTTAATTTAATTATATTGTTTAAACATAAAAGAAGGCTTGACATACCAAGCCGTACCAAAAATCTCGCAAAATAACTCTCTCAAAATGCACAGTAGAGTCCTCTAGAAGAAGTCCTCTGGAGGTGGCTCCAATTCGTCTAAGGGCGTGTGATCCAACTCACCAGGATCCACATCACCCGAGACCTCCGCTACTGCTAGTACTGGACCTGCGACGTATAGTCTAAAGGGTGAGCTACATCCTAGCTCAATAGGGAACAAATACAGTGAACATATAAGTTAAAACCTCATATATATTCCATGATATTTTAAGCATGCTAGATCTATGCAGTTACTGAGAAAAACAGCTTGAAAAGATGGTAATGTACATTTGCTTTTAATAATAGTTTATAGTTTTCACATCTCTTTTACTGGATCATGAATGACATTGAAAAGGCCTAAAGCAAAACTTAAATCTTCAACTTAAGTAATCCTTGAGCAATATAGCATCGAGCCTTGATGAGATACCCTTCATCGTCGTCTAAATAGACAGTTGTTATACGTATTCCCTGAGAATACAAAACTACCCAAGCTCCTCTTCCCTGGGAATCGGCGGCGGGGTTCATTCATATCTCAACATCCCTGGGATGTGCTTACTATGTACGGGTAAACCTCCGTACTAGTTTACGGTTTTGCCGCCGTATCGGTCGCGGATATCCTGCCGCGCCAGTCATGGGCATCCCGCCACGTCGATGGGGTATCCTGGTCAAACCTCAAATAACAAAAATAACGGGTGCTTTACATATAGTTGTTCACCGTGTAAGTGTGCTATCTTATATCAGTTGGGACTTATCAAATGTTACTCAATCTTGTCTACATCCCTAGGATGTATCCAATTACTTTTATCATTTTGCTATCTTGTTACTTTCTCATCCCCTGAGGATGTCTTATTCTTAGTTACACTGTTAGTGTCACACACACACCCTTTTCACAAAACTTTACTTAACTAAAATAATTTCCGATTTAAATTACATATCACTACATACATGCTCTTGCAAGTTAAAGTACATGTTAAAGGTGTTCCCTACCTCAAGTCTTTGAATTTTCAAGCATCAAGGTCCCACGCGGCTCCTTGTGCTCATGCTCACACGTACCACCTATGGTACAACATAACACACGTAACTCATCACTAAAGATGCAATAAAGAAGGTCTAAGACCCTCTCTGAACCTCAAAGTCAAACTAAGAAGTCAACTAAAACAGTCTCAGTCGATTAATCGATCTCCCAATTCGATTAATCGAACCTGATTCAATTAATCGATTTCCAAAATCAATTAATCAAAATTCAAAATCGATTAATCGATTCCCAAAATCGATTAATCGAAACCTTCAATCGATTAATCGATCTCAAATCGATTAATCGAAAGTCTCAACTTACACATATCGATTCTCAATTCGAGTAATCGAAATTCCAAAATTGATTAATCGATCCCAAATCGATTAATCAAAATCCGAAATCGATTAAACGAAATCTCAATTCGATTAATCGATTTCACCAGGTCTCATTTCTCCAGCCACTGGAGCTTCTTAGTCGATTAATCGATACCAAATCGATTAATCGAAATTTAAAATCGATTAATCGAAACTCAGTTCGATTAATCGATTTCGGGGTCCTTTGACTTTTCAACTTCCCAGACCAAATCGATTAATTGACTTCCCAAATCGATTAATCGACTTCCCAAATCGATTAATCGATTTAGCCAGACTCAGCCCCCTTTCGGGCAGTTCTTCCAAATCCTTCTCAATAAATTTTTCTTTCTTTTTCTAAGCCTTTATTCGATGATTTTAAGAAATTTTGACTGTAATTAAACCTCTATGATCTATGCATTTAATTCACAAAAATTTTACCTCAATCGAATCTCAATTTCGATTAGATCTCAAGGTTGGAATGGCTAGGGTTCCAGCTTTGGCTCTAAGGAATCCTTCGCGTTGAATCCGGCCTTAAATACTCGAATCCTTCTTTGGCTTGCATTCACTCCTTGCTCAACAACCCTCTTTACTTCTCTCTCTCTCTCTCTCTTAATTCTCTTCAACAACCTAAACAATGTATTTAGGGTTCTTTAAACCCTTATATACCCATTGTCCATGTGTTGAGCACATACAGCCAACATAGGTGTATGCGACTCCAGATTTATACTACACTCCTCTTACTTATATCATATTCACATCATATCCGTTCATCACTCTCGAGTCAACTAGTGGACTCCCACTTGGTCAAACCAATGACCAATTGGGCATGGATCCCGAGGTCACTGTTCAACGCAATTTTCGGGATATTATAGTCATAAATCCTCACTTTTTTATCTAGCCTTTGTTTATTTATTTATTATTATATTTACTATTTTTTAAAAAATTTAATAGGACTTGTCTTTTATTTTAGGCAATGTCAAGCTTAGTGATCGATCCATGCTGTTAAGTAATAAACATCTTATGAATATTGCCAAAAAGACATGCCCATTAGAAAATTCGAAGTTCCAACTATAAGATTTGGGCACTTAAATGTAGTCCGTTGTTCGTATTTATGTAGGGTCCACATTGACGTGCTAAGAATAATGGTTAAGATCTTCTAGTAAGCATTTTGTTTGGGCTAAGCTGAATTTAATGGTGAACCTATATTTATATTATTCTATGTTCAAGAGACTGAGAATGAGAATGGAAGCCTGATGGTGGACAACACTTCCGCAAATACCAGTTTCCATATATATTGATCAATAAGGTGACAGGTAGCTCTATGTTTCAGACCCCAACCGTGATCGCTTTGGATCAGATGATAAGGACGCAATATTCTATTGATTAAACTAGGCAGTCTTCTCCATCCAGTGAGTTTGCAAAGTTTTTTTTTTAAATGGAAAATATGCATAATTCATTCTGAAATAATATTTTCGGTGCCATAAAATTGCGTACTCTTATTTGTGTAGCTAGTCGGGATTCTGAAATAATATTCTCAATTTAATAATGTTCTCCTTTTGATTTCAGGCGAAACTTTCCAATTTTAAGCTCACCTCAAACGGATCACTAGGGGGGGACACTTGACAGGAGAGGCGAAATAAATTTAATTTTTTTCCCTTGTATTTTGAAAATGGGCCATGGGGCTTTTAGATTGTTAAATCTCTTTTTTTTTTCTTCTTATTTTTGTTTGAATAAAAGGATTGGGCATGTAGAGTTTAAAATGTTTGACTGATTTGAAAGGTTGGATCATAGGTTGAGATGCAATCTTTTATTTGAATAAAAGAATTGGGCATCTATTTTATTTATTAATGACATTGAATGATTTGCATTTGAGTTGAATGGATGTGTTTAAATATGAGATTAATAGCTTTTTTTCTTTATATAATTTTTTTAAAGCATTAAAAAAAAGCATTGAAAAAAGCATTAAAAAAGCATAAAAAAAATTGCTTTAAAAAAATATTATTTTAAAAAAATTTGCATAAAAAATTGTCAACGTAATTTAAAAAAAAAATAAAAAATATATATATATATATATAAATTTACATAAAAAAACCACTGCCCTAAACAGTTGTAAAAAATGCAGTGATTTTTTCTATGACTGTTAAGAGCAGTTGTTGAAGTTCATAAATCACTGTCTTGTATAGTGGTAAAAAAAAACCACTCCTTTTTTTATAATTGTTTAAGGCAGTGGTTTTTTGAAAAAAAAACCACTATCCAAGACAGTGGTCTTTTGATCTTGTTTTAGGTGCCGAGCCGGCAGAGCCGGGTCAAGTTTTCGGGTTGGGTTGGATCGGGTGCACTATGGGGGCTTGGCATTTTCGTCTTACTCATTTTATTCACTTAAAGTTGAATTTCAGCAAATGCCAATAAATAGACCCTCACAATTTTCTAAAAAAAAAGAAAAGTGGAGGGAGAGACACTCTCACGTAATAAACAAGCAATAAGTCGGACCCTGTTAGGTAAATACCGTATCAGTGGAGACCCTCTTGTGCAAAAAACTATATTTTTTTTTCTTTTGCTTACATACACATTAATCACAAGATATCTGATTAAATTGTTAGATTGTTTTTGGATGCAATCTTTAGGCTTATATCTGATTGATCTGGACGTTGGTTGTATAGGTAGGCCACATGACACCACTTGATGATGAATAGTGCCATCAGTGACCCGTTCACACCTACGGGTGACTGGGTCAATTACCTTATATCCAACTAGCCGGATTGAGGTTACCTTAGGTTCAAATCATGGATCAAAATATCTCCCAATACAGATACGATACATTAAAACTACCGTATCGTTCATATATATATAATAAGCCGGACGATACATTGAATGTATCGTCTGGTACTGACTGGTACCAATACGTATCGTCCGATACGTATCGGTTTTCCAAAATTTTGATCCATGGTTCAAATACAAGGCAGGGAGTCGGATAAAGACAGGTCAAGAAACCTCAACCCACACCCCATCCCTTTAATAAAGGGATTTTTGCATTTATCCTCTAAGATGTCATATTTACACTCTGCAACCCGAGCTTTACCTATTTACAATGCGGTCCCTTCTTTTGGGTTTCCTTTGCATTTTGCCCCTACGAATCAACGTCGACTATTATAAAACTAAACTTTACTGCTTGGAATCAGATGATGGTGATAATTTTTCGCCATAATTTTCTACCCAATGAATCTTGAGATCATGAGTCTATCATCAGACCGTCAGATTTTGATTCACATGGATTGAAAAGTGATCCAAGAATCATGTTTAATGTATACCAACGTTTAAGATCACTTTTTGTATTATCGGCCATATGAAATCAAAATTGGATGGCCTGATGGTAGCCTCCCAACCTCAAGATTCCTTGGGTAGAATATATAATATTTGGTAAAAAATGGGTCTCTATCATCTAGTTAAAGTTTAATTTTTAGTACTCAACGATTATTTTGTTACTGTAGGGATATTAAGTAATGACACCCAAAAGAAGGAATCACAGTGTAAATAGGTGAAACACAGGGTTAGCGTGTAGATACGACATATCTTAGGGGTAAATGAAAAAGGGAGCCATTACTTGCACATGCTTTTTAAGTGATTGCACCTAGGTTAAATAAAACCTTTGTATTTTAGGGACATGTAACATGTGAAAACGCAATCTAGGCCGTCTGATTTAAAGTTCATGATCTATAGATCCTTAGTGGATAATATTGGAACAAAAAATGATATTTATCATATGATCTATTGTTATCAACCATTGAATCAAATAATAGCCTTTTGTAGACACCCAAATTTGGCCCAAGGCCCGATCGAAATACATTTCGAGAGAGGCACATTTTCGAGCTTTTGATGACATGTATGAAACCCTTAGGAATCACCCTAAACCCTTAGGAATCATCCTAGATCCCTTAAGAACCTATCCCAAACCTTTAGAAACCAGCCCCGACCCTTAGAACCCATTCCAAACCCTAAACCTAACCTTCCTGGGCAATAGATAAAGAGTGGCATACTAGGACTAGCTAAGGTCTTCTACTGATATTAAATCATATATCAATGAAAATAGGACTTCTCCAGCTTTCCAACGAGTCAAAGGTCACCCAATTTGGAGTTATGGTTCAAAAGTTATGGCCGATTGAAGTTTTACATAAAATTATGACTTTTGCTCAAGCGTATGTATTACATACGCCCAGCAAATTTGGCCCCAGTTTGGTCAGGCGTATATATTATATACGCCTAGCATTTTTGGGCCAAATTTGACCAGGCGTACATAATACATATGCCCAAAATAAGTAGGGCCCACCGCAGACACCCATCTTCTCATATCCCCCCTGGTTTTCATGAAAATTACTGTACATAAACTGGGCGTATGTAATATATACGCCCAGCTTAGCTACAGTAACTGTCATCAGATGCTCGAAATTCCTTCATCAGGTTTGACCTTTTGACCATCCCCATGGGTGAGGTGGGTGTCCTAAGGTTGGTTGCACCCCCTTTGAGCTTATTTGCAACCCTTAAGTCACCTATAGTCTCACCCCATCATCTACCATTAAAACCGGTTTCCCAAACCCCTAGAACCCTAAAAACCTAGAGAGCCTTAGATGGGGGATTACCTAATTGCTAAACTAATTAGCTCTTAAGTAACCCTCTAATCCTCTCTTTCTCTATAAATAGAGAGTCACCCCTCTTGCTTAAGGGTTCAGAATTTCTACCTAAGAGAGAAAGAGTTTAAAGTGAGAAGATCTTTCTCCCTTTGGTGCACACCCCCCATACAAATTCTAGAATTTGCAACACTCCTTTAGACCTTAGCATTTCATAGAAAACCCTTAGGTTAGGTGTGTGTGATCCCCTAGCCTCCCTTCCCTACCTCTTAGCTTCAAGTCTTAGGAGTTAGAACCTCATTTTCTACCATACAAGGCCTTCAAAAGCTCATCAAAGCAAGCCACGCAAGGCTCCTCTACGGTGCTACAAGGGCCCGAGGGCTCCGGCTCTCCCCTTTCTTCTCCTATCTCTTTCTAGCTCCTTTCATCCTCCAATTTGTGTCGTTACGCCGTCGAATTTTTGGTAGGAATGGAGGGACACAAATAGGATTCTAAGCCCTTTCAGGCAAGAGGAAGCTATTTTCTTTTCTTTTACTTTATTTTATTTTTGGCCATTAGTAGAGACCGCATTAAGCGGATTGATCGGGCACCTTCCCGATCGATAACCGAAGCCCCTACCCAAAAGCCTTTGGTGTGGACCGGATTCAGAGTCATATTTTTAGCACTTAGGTGCTCATAAAAATGAACTAGGTATCCCGGGACACCGAAGGCTCCGGGTGGTGACTCTATTTTTTTCGTTAGAGAGCGCATCGTCGTGACGGGATCGTCCCGATTTCCATGGTTGCACAGATGGCGACTCTGCTGGGGACTAGCTAGTAGAGCTTCCCCTTGAACTAGGCCTTTTTATTTTTTAATTTTTCCTAACATTTATTACTATTTTTTTGTCTTATTTTTGCTATTTTTTTTTAACTCACCCCTACATTTCCGTCATTTACATGCCTTAGCCGATTGGCGGGCCTACATGCGCATCGTCTCTTAATTTCTTTACTTTTTCGTCATTTTAAGTGCTTTAGCCGATTGGCGGGCCTACTTGTGCATTGTCTTTCAATTCCTTTAAATTTCCGTCATTTAAAGTGCCTTAGCCGATTGGCGGGCCTACTTGAGTACTCATATTCCGCCAGTGGACGCCGGCCCATAGTGGCGGCACGGGATCATCACCCCCGGTCTTTGAACTAAAGAAAACTTCCCAAAAAATAAAAAGCTTTGAAAAAAATTAAAATTGAACCAAGTTAGGGAGCTTAATTAATTTGTTTTTTTACGGGGTAGATTTTCAAAGGGTTGGGTTTAGGCACACATACAAACACCTGGGTCTTAGTATGGCGGCAGCCCTAGTGGTGATGATCCAGAAAAGTCCCAGCCCACCTAGTATCTGAGAAGGCACTTGCGCCGGAGGTATATCGGGTGAGTTCCCAATCCAAAAAGCTTAAAACCCTTGGGGAGCACGCTAGCGAGTTATACCGGGCTCAAACCCCTTAGTTGCGGTGAGGAGAGAATCGATCATCAAAAAAACTGCTCAGTTCCCGGAAGCCTAGCTTCCACAAAAACCAAAAAAAAGAGACTCATTTTGGGCTTGCTGTGCACACTATCAAACCAAGCTGAAAGAACAGTTTTGCCAGGCGTATATATTAAATACACCTAGCCAAAAAATCTCCAGAAATACTCAGGTGTATATAATATATACGCCCAGCCAAATCTGCTTAGTTTTGGTCAGGCATATATAATACATACGCCCAGTATAAATTGGGTTTAAGTAGCCCGAATCTATGGCCTTCTTCACCTCCCAAGTTCCCCGATTAGTGTGCTTAGTGCCTGTTTGGGCTTCGCCATCTCCGACACCCAATACGCCCCCGCCGGTCAAAAGAGGGTAACTTCTTTTTGGCTCATTCCGGGAGATCGGGTTGTTTACCTCGATTTCCGTGCCTTCAATAGATCGAAGGGTCTCCTTCGATTCTTCTGAAGTGCATTGGAACCGTCGCCACAGGTTTTGAATTAAGGTACGAGAGCCACCCGAAAAGGGAATTTTAGGGCCTCGGAACCTTTGTTTTTTTTTGTTTAAATATATATATATATATATATATATATATATATATTTTTATAAAATTCAAAAAATATATATAATCAAAAACTCAAAAAATAGATAGTTTGTGGTGCCGGCACAACGGCATCATCTTGCCCTCCGCCGTCCCGTAGGGGAAGAAGGAGGAAATATTTTGGGCCTTATCCAAGGCATCCTTACTCGACTCGCTCCCGAAGAATGTCGTGGGTAGTGGACCCAGCTTACGCCGATCCCAACTCATCCTCGCCACATTCTCCAACCCACTCCCATTCGGGAGAAGTTTTTTCTACCATCCCCCTCACCCAACTGCCCTTTACCGTCACCGGCCCATTCGGCGCCCCCATATTCCCAACCATTACCCCCCAAAATATCCAAAATCCAATCCCCAACTCCCCATCCTTCGCCCAAACAATGCCCGTTTTCCATCCCATACCCATGCTAAACCTACCTCATAGTCCATCCACTTTCAGGCCAAACCCATATTCCCAATCCACATCCATGCCCCAATTCCCATCACCCCCCTATAGACCCGATCCACCCACATTCACATACACCACTTCCGCCCTATCCAATCCCCCGCAAAATCCCCCATCCATCCGGGTCATGCCCATTTTTACCGGGGCCATGCCCAACTTTCCTCATCCCTCCTCATCATGCCCCCCATCATCCCAAAACATACCCAATACATCCCCTCATCCACCCCATTCCTCCCCGCCTACCGTGGCCATGCCCGATTATACTGGGGCCATGCCCAATTTTTCCGCCACCTCCATCCCATCTATACCCCATCATCCCTTAAATCCCCCATCTCCATCCAACCCTCTCTCTATGACCATGATAGAGGAGATATTCCAAGCCTACTCCTTATGGAAGGCTTCTCAAAACATCCCCTTTCCTTCACACCCCATGCCCATGAACCCATGCCATACCCTAGCCAATCTCCATGTGTCACTCCCCCATGACCCCCATCAACCCCCCATAATCCACACCACCCAAACCCCCATTACCCACTTACCCCAAGGCCCCATGGCCCAATCTCCAAACTCCCACATACCCCAAGGCCCATTGGCCCAAACCCTCTTTTTCCACATATCCCAGGACCCCATGACCCAATACCCCACCTCCCAAACCTACCCAGGGCCCATGGCCCAGACCCATCAAGGCCCATTGGGCTAAACCCACCAAGGGCCCATGTCTTAGACCCATCAAGGCCCATTGGGCCAGATCCACCAATGGCCCACGACCCAGACCCATCAAGGCCCATTGGGTCAGACCCATCAAGGGCCCATGGCCCATACCCATCAAGGGCCCATGGCCCATACCCCTCAAGGGCCCTTGGCCCATACCTACCCAGGCCCACTAGCCCACACCTACCAAGGGTCCATGGCCCAAACCTATCAATGGCCTATAGCCTAAAATGGCCAAGGGTTCATGGCCCAAACCCAAACCCCACACTCATACCTTCCACAATACCCCCAACATTTAACCCAACCTTCACAGCCGGGTCAAACCCATGCCATACCTCAAACCCAAGTCTCCCATGGCCCCACACCCCAAGGCCATCTTCAAACCTTCCCCCATACCCAATGGCCCTATCAGGCCCCACCCCAAAACCAAATTCCCATCACCCAACAAACCTTTCCTCACCCCCAATGGGCTCACCCAACCCCTACTCATGTCATTTCCATCCAACCCATGCTACAACAACAGGAGAATCCCGTCCTCACTGCACATTATGCCGACCAGCAGTATGAAGAGGACGAGATTAGGAATAGCGGGGCCTATGCTGGGGCTTTGACCAGCCTCAACCCTCCTCTCATAATTGCCCATCCCCTGGTGGCCCAAAGTGAAGTCCAACCAACTGTCGAGAAAGCAGCTCACGTGTCCAAAGAATCAGAGCAGCTGAAAGAACAGTTGGACAAAATACAGAAGCAATTAATGAAAATGGGTGGTATTGAAATCCACGCCACGGACTTCACAGATTTATGCCTGTTCGCTGAGGTCCCCCTGCCCCCCAAATTTAAAATGCCAGCCTTCGACAAATATAATGGCACTGGCAACCCGATTGCACACCTCAAGTCCTATTGTGGGGACATGTGCGATGCAGAGGGGACGAGGCGCTAATAAAAGTCTTTCAGAAAAGTTTGATCGGACCAGCCCTAAGGTGGTTCACATCTCTTGAACCATCCATGATGAAGACGTGGAAGGATTTAACGCATTTGTTCCAGGAACAGTATGTCTATAATATTGATATTGAACCGTGCAAGTTTGATTTGGCCCGTTTAAAGCAGAACTAGAATGAGACCTTCAGCGACTTCTTGGGGCGATGGAGAGCATTGGCAACTCAGGTCAGGAATAGAATACCTGATGATGAATAGATAGAGATGATTTCAAAGAACACTCTGCCAGTGATTTCAGACTTTTTGGTATATCAACAGCAAACCAGCTTTGCTGATCTAGTAAGGAATGCTAATCGATGTGAGGATGCCATCAGGGAGGGGCGTCTGAATAAGAACGTGCCAAGTGGGCCCAGTGGAGTTAGAAGATTTTTAGAACAGAGGAACGAGAAGAGAACAGGGGGCGATGTCCAAAACATAGTCAATACCAGGACCAATAATAATACTACCCCGTTTCAATTTCAGGCAGCCCCACCAGCACCTGTTAGGCCTGAGCAAATGCAAAGAATGGGGAATGGGCAAGGAATGAAAATGACCCCGGAACAGAGGAGAGCCCGCTACGACCGAGTCTTCACACCTCTGGGGCAATCTTTGAGCGTACTTTTCCCCTTGTTAGTAGAGAAGGGATTAGTGGCTATCCGCCAACTGTAACCTCCTCCTCACCCGATCCCAAAGAACTATGACCCAAATACCCACTGTAATTTTCATCAGGGTCCGGGTCACCCCTACTGATCGCTGCTTCCCATTGAAGCACGCCATCCAGGATCTGATCGATGCCGGGAAAATCATTCCCCCTGCACTTTCTCAGCATGCTAATATTCATCAAGTACCACTACCCCCACATCCTACCGAAGGAGCAGATCCCAGACCCACCATCGGAATGATAGAAGATGAGGAGTTTGAATTTGACCCATCCGATTATATCAGTGATCGGGAGAATTATGTGGCACCATGGCCGAGGAATGATGAAGAAATGAATGTTGGGGTAATTGAACCCTTAAATTTATCTGAATATTTCCCCAACCCAACCCCACAATTTGAACCTTTAGATCTCCGGGCATACTTTTCATCCACCACACCCTTTAATTATGTAAATATCAATGCATACCAACCATACACCACAACCCCCGTCAATTACCCTATAAACTCCCATGCCCCCAATCCTGCACCCGCCAGTCATCAACGGCCTGTGTCCGCCCCATTTCAACTACCACCATACACCACAACCCCCATCGGTTATCCTTTAAGCCACCAGGCCCCCAACCCAACACCCGCATCCATCAGTTATCAATGGCCTGCGCCCACTCCATCACCCCCAGTTCAACCACCGGAAAACTCCACCACCCTGGCCAATTACCTAACGGCCCATCAGACCCTCCATCTGTCACTAGCACCCACCAGCTATCAACGGCCTACTTTTACCTCCTTCCCTCCAATGCCACCACCCTCAAGCTTCACCAACCCCATTTAGCCCAATCTTTTCGCCCAACCCACTGCCACCGAGGTGAATCAAGTATTGCCCACACCTCCGGAGCCGACGGTACAAGTGCCTCAAGTACCGACAGCCATACCCTTCTAGCTCTCGGGATCCACATATGATCTTCATCAGGTCCCGCTAAGCTACGAACAAACAGATATCAATGCCGGAAGCAACAGTAGAGAAGGGGCAGTAGATGTTGTATCAGGTCAGGGAGAATATCGAAGCAGCCCAAAATACAAGCAGCAGCACAGGCCCAACCCAAAGGAAAGAAAGACAGTGCGGTGAACCCCTTCGAGAAAATGAGTCGAGAACATATACTGGAGACTCAGCTGAGAAGAATGTCTGCCTATATCACTGTATGGGATTTGTTAATGACGTTCCCACTCCATTTTCAAGCATTAATGGGGGCGTTAAAAAATGCGCATGTATCACTCCAAGTTAGCCCAGATGAAGTCGGGCAGATAATTGGTCAAGTGATGGCTCCAAATGCCATTTCATTTTCTAATGCCGACTTACCTGAGGAAGGAGGTAGCCACTCAAAATCTTTGAATATAACCGTTGAGTTCGGAAATATGATTATTCCCTTGGTACTAATTGATAACGGGTCTGCATTGAATATATGTCCATTGAGAACCGCCACCAAGATTGGGGTTGATCCATGCATGTTAAGGCTCACCAGAACCAGCGCTAGAGGGTTTGACAATACCAGGAGAGAAATAATGGGAGAAGTTGATCTTGAGCTGTTGATAGGGCCAATGACCTTTTCCATCTTGTTTCAAGTTATGGATATTAAATCCTCATTTAATCTGTTGTTGGGGCGCCCTTGGCTACATGAAGTCGGAGCCATACCTTCCACGTTGCACCAGAAGCTCAAATTTGAATCTGGGCATAAGATTATCACAATCATTAGAGAGGGGCACAGTGAGAAAGAAAAGGCTGCCAATAGCGTTGAAAAACCCACCCAATATGCTGGATGTGCCACACACCGCTGAGGACGTCGACCTCCACAATTTCGAGTACGAGGTGTCAGCAATACTCCCAGAACCCATCGAGGGCATCATGTCTAAAATGGGAGGCGGTATGGTAGCGGCAGTGGCAATGCTCCAAAAGTGGGGCTATCAAAAAGGAAAGAGTCTGGGACCCAAATTACAAGGCCGAAGAGAGCCAGTTGTGGCTAAGGGATAAAAAGTAAGATTCGGGCTAGGATATAAGCCCACAGAGCAAGAGGTCCGAGAGGCCAAAGAGAAAGCCAGGGTCGCCGCAGCTGCAAGAGCTCGAGGAATTAACATAGAGGAGAAACCTCGCCTCAGGCCGCACATCAGGGATTCCTTTGTCAGCGCAGGGGGTCATAAAGATCTATCAAAATGGGGCAACCCATTTGATCCCACACAAACCCAAAGCCCCAGTCCATCCCACCAATCCTCAGATCTCCCTTCCCAGCTTGGAGATAGATTTGGCCGCATTATCCCTCTTCAAGAAACGACGGTCAGTACCTGAACAAACCTCCCTTTTGGTAAGTCACCACGAAACTAAGTTATCGTTTGAGGACCTGATCTCAGATGAAATAGGGATCAATATGATGGAGGCTGACTCTAATGAGCCATATCAATCAGCACCCTCCATCCCAACAGGTAAAGAAGCGGCCTCTTAGGTATGAAACTGGGCATCTTTACCCCAAACTTTGAAAGCAGGAAGTGGCCTAAAGTTTGACACCTGTTTTCCACAAAAAAATAACCTATAAAAAGTTAGATAAGCTCTTGGCAGGCAATACCTTGTATATACACAAATCCACCTTGCCAAGGGTCCGTCTCCGAAGAAAACAAACAAAAATCTCTAAAACATGGAAAAAATATAAAATCTCAAAAACATACAAAAAATATAAAATCTCAAAAACATTGAAAAAATCTCAAGCCTAAAAATATTGTTATTTGAAATTTCAGAAATTGTCCTACAAAAAGATGCCTTAATCAAAATGTCCGTCCCACGTGAAATCGACCCCTTCCCTGTAGAAAGAGGTAGGGATCACGAGTCTGGACAAAGATGTTCCCTTCGAGGAGCTCCCCGATGAGCTCCTTGACTGATTTGCCGACTTTGAGCATGGCCCTACCCCCATTATCGAAGAGACTGAAGACGTCAATCTAGGAACTGAGAAGGTTCCCAGGATAACCAAAATCGGAATGCCACTGTCTCCTGAGGAAAGAAAAAGCATGATCGACTTCCTTCGATCATACCAAGACATTTTTACTCGGTCGTACGAGGACATGCTTGGTTTGGGTACTGATTTGGTCGAGCATGAGTTGCCCCTCTAACCTGATATGAAGCCAGTCAAGCAGAAGTTGAGACGGCTCAGACCCGAATGGATGCTGAAAGTCAAAGATGAGGTCATCAAGCAGTATGACGCAGGGTTTCTCATGGTATCCAAATACCCGTAGTGGCTGGCCAATATTGTGCCTGTACCGAAGAAGGATGGAAAGGTCCGCATGTGTATCAATTTTCGTAACTTGAATAAAGTGAGCCCAAAGGACAATTTCCCACTACCACACATCGACATCTTGGTTGATAACACAGCTAAGCACGGGATGCTTTCTTTTATGGATGGATTCTCAGGATACAATCAGATCAAAATGGCAGAGGTTGATCGCGAGAAGACAACGTTCATTACCCCCTGGGGAACTTTTTGCTATCGAGTCATGCCATTTGGGTTGAAGAATGCTGGCGCAACGTACCAGAGAGCTATGACTGCTCTATTTCATGACATGATGCACCGAGAGATTGAAGTGTATGTCGACGACATGATAGCCAAGTCACCGGAGCAAAGCGACCACCTGGTAAACCTTCAGAAGCTGTTTGAAAGACTGAGGAAGTATCGACTACGTCTGAATCCCCAGAAGTGCGCATTTGGTGCTATGTTAGGAAAGCTATTAGGATTCATCGTCAGCAGGAGGGGGATCGAGGTCGACCCAATCAAAGCCAAAGCCATCACTGAAATTCCACCGCTGTCAACTGAGAAAGAGGTTAGAGGGTTTCTGGGCAGACTACAGTATATCAATCGGTTCATTGCACAGCTAACTCCAATATGCACACCGATCTTCAAATTACTAAGGAAGAATTCGCCCGTTGAATGGAAGGACGATTGTCAGGCAGCGTTTGAAAAAATCAAAAGCTACCTCCTTAATCCACTTGTTTTGGTACCACCTAAGCCAGGAAGACCACTCTTGAAGTATCTCTCCACGACGAAAGTTTCGATGGGATGTGTTTTGGGGCAGCACGATGAAACGGGAAGAAGAGAGCAGGCCATTTACTATATGAGCGAGAAGTTTACTGATTATGAAGCGCACTACTCTCATTTGGAGAAAGCATGCCTAGCTCTTGTATGGGCTACTTAGAGGCTCCACCATTATTTGCTATCTCGAGCGGTTCTACTTTTAGCACAGATGGATCTGTTGAAGTACCTGTTCATGAAACCTACTCTCACTGACTGAACTGCACGATGGCAACTTTTATTATCTGAATTCGACATCACATCGTCCACTCGAAATCGATCAAAGGCGCTGCCCATCTTCTTGAGAATCCTCTGCGACTCTGAACCTCTAAGTGAATTTCGATGAGGACATCCTGTTCATGACAGAAGATGATACAGAAGAAGCAGAAGAATCATGGGTAATGCACTTTGACGGAGCATCACATATCGAAGGCTAAGGAGTTGGCGCCATCCTGATTTCACCGAAGGGATCCCATGTACCGGTCTCTATCAAGCTTAACTTCCCTTGCACTAATAATATGGTTGAGTACGAAGCTTGCGCCGCTGGTCTGCAGGTAGCTCTCGATCTGAATGTAACTCACCTTCGAGTATTTAGAGATTAACAGTTAATCATATGCCAGACGAATGGTGACTGGAAGACGAAAGACAAGAAACTGATCCCCTATCATAAACACCTCGAAGATCTGATAGCCTGCTTTTAAGATGTGACTTTCTCTTACGTCCCCCGGATAAGGAATCGCTTTGCCAACGCGTTAGCCACTCTAGCGTCAATGATAGAAATCCTGTATGGTGCCAAAATGAAGCCGATCGTGATCGAGCAGAGGAATGAGTCGGCCTTCTGCCTCTAGATTAAGAAACCTACAAAGCCTGATGATGAGCCACCTTGGTTCTCAGATATCAAGAATTTCCTCAAGACCCTAACTTTCCTAGAGGGTACATCCAAGACAGACCGACGAACCATTCAACGTTTAGCAACAGGTTACGTCATTTGCGGGGAATGCCTCTACAAGTGATCATACAATAACATCTTACTCAGGTGCCTTATTGAAAGTGAAGCGATCAATATTATGAAAGAAATCCATGAGGGAATATGCGGAGCCCACGCCAGCGGTCACATGCTTGCCAAGAAAATCCTGCGGCAAGGATACTTTTGGACCACCATGGAATTGGATTGCTGCAAACATATTTAAAAATACTACAAGTGTCAGGGACACTCTAGTCTGATACACGCTCCTGCCATTGATCTTCACTACATGACCACTCCTTGGCCATTTACTACCTGGGGCCTCGACGTTGTCGGAATGATTAATCCGAAAGCATCAAATGGACATCGATTCATCCTTGTCGCCATTGAATACTTCACCAAGTGGGTAGAAGCGGCGTCATATGCCAACATCACTGCCAGTCACGTTGAGAAGTTTCTCAAGAATAATATTGTGTGCCGATTTGGAGTACCCAAAGATATAATCACGAACAACGACACAAACTTTGCGACTAAGCGCATCCGAGACTTCTGCGAGAAATACAAGATCAAGCACCATCGCTCATCCCCTTATCAGCCTCAAACTAATGGAGCCGTGGAAGTCGCAAACAAGACAGTCGTCCGCATCCTTGAGAAAATGGTTATCACTTATCAAGATTGGAGCGAAATGCTGCCATTTGCTTTGTGGGCTTACCAAACGTCGATCCGTACCGCTACAGGGGCAACACCATTCTCTCTTGTGTATGGAACCGAGGCTGTCCTCTCGGTAGAGGTTGAAGTACCCTCACTCCGAATCCTCATGGAATCAGGCTTACCCGAAGCGGAAAGAGAAAGATCACGCTTTGATCAGCTGAACTTACTGGATGAAAAGAGACTCCTAGCCTTATGCCATACCCAAGTATACCAGGGGCGAATCGCAAATGCTTACAATAAACGTGTCCGCGGTCGAGATCTAAAGGTAGGAGACACTGTGCTGAAGAAGATCTTCCCATCCCTCCATGCCGATCCGAGAGGAAAATTTAAGCCGAACTGGGAAGGACCATACATCATTCGAGAAGTATTGCCAGGATACGCCATCTGCTACGCCACCATGGATGGAGATCATCTTCTTGAGCTCATCAACACTGGATACGTCCGACGGTTCTACTCTTAGTCTATCGCGATAAGGTAAGTATTAGTGAAACGGATACGTGACTGCTTAAGAACCACCCAAAAGAGGCCATCATTCCAAGCATAGTAGCCCAAAAATATCCCTAAAAATGATGATATCCTTTGCCATCCCATTTGAGTCTGGGCCTTTCTTTCAATAAACCCATTCCCCTAAAAGAAATACATGTGTACATATACCAAAAAAAAAAAGGAGAGAGAGAAAAGATGCATGTATATAAAGTTACTATCAAATCCAAAAAAATCAAAAAAGCAAAACCTCAAAAAGAGATTGCCTGAAATGGAGGAAAAAGAATAACAAAAAAAAAGCGTATAGAAGAATCACAGGGCATGTACAGTAAAAACCCTCAAGGAAGAAAGTATGTTGAGAAAACTGAAGCCGTATCAAGTAAATCCTTTTAGCCCAACATACCTTCAAATCCTAACCTAACCCACGGCCAAGCTACACCCTGAAGGAAGCCCTCTTTGTAGGTTCACAAGCAGTCATAATATCTATTAAGTCAACATAAGTCGAGTCGTGAGACGACACCAGAACCCCATCTAACAGGCTATGATGGAATCGACGTCTATGTCGTGGCTCTTGAAAAAAGATATAATATTAAAAAAAATAAAAAAACAAAATAAAAATATAAGCTCAAAGCAAGATGGACGTGGTGAAAACCTGAAAGGACGCTACGGGTAAAAATAGCGAGCTTGTGCGGATCAGGTGAAAACCCGAAAGGGCGCTTGGGGTAAGAGAGCTAAACCCATGGACGTGGTGAAAACCCGAAGGGAGATAAAAAAAAGGAGAAAAAAATTGAAAAAGAAAGGTTTGGACTGATTGAGAAGATTGATGTTTGAGGAACCCTTTTGTTACTTTTCCTGTACCCTCTTGTCCGACTGGGCCGCTCATGCTAGTTTGAATCGGGTCCCGACCATAATTGTCTTTGTGAAACCCACACTGTTAAACGTATGACCCAAGGCAAGGAGAAAGGTTTAACTCAATCCAAAGGGATCAATGTTCCGGCTTTTATAAAATCTGAAAACTCACTCAGGACCGACTGCATGAAAGAGTTCGACTATGCTCAAAATGGGACCCGTTACTCTGTCTCACTATCAAGGCATCAAAAACAAAAAAAAAGAAGAAAAGCTAAAAACAAAAAAAAATCAAGCAAAATCCAAACACAAAAAAAATGTGTATATATTTCTACTCATTTCCAGTATCATATTTCAATCTCAAAAATGAAGAAAAATAACAAAAAATCTCTAAAAACAAAAATCCAAAAAATATCTTGAAAATGAAAAAGTGTAGGTAGAAATCTACTTTTTCTTCCGTTGTTTAGGATGTATTTTCTTTATATGTATAAACAAAAAAGGGACTGACAATTTCTCAATGATGTGCAGGAACATCAAACGGTCCAAAGCCTGAAAGCTGGCAACTTCTCAGCGATGGAAAAATCAGATGAAGCATCCCACCACCGACGTCAGGTTTATTAAAAAAGGAGAGAATGAACATCATTTTGAAAAGAAAAAGAAATCTATGTTTTTATGCTACGCACTCGCGTATTTTTGATGCGATAAAAATGTCAATATTTTATCGACAACGCAAATGTGCAAAATTAATGTCCTGAGTCAGAGGTTTGCCTCGGATCTTTGGATCCTGCCTTAGGGCAGGAGCAACAGTGTCAGTCTCGGTCAAACAATCAATGTTTCGATCGAGTCAACTCCACTGCTAAATCTTGGCGACAAGCGTTGTCTTTGGGTTCATGTGAACTTAAGTGTCTCAAGGTTATATTCTCCGTTGGAAAAGGTCAATCGTTGGTTGAGACCGACTTATTAAGAATGAGATTATGTGTCAATCGAACTATATGCAACCATACATTCAGAAGGATTCATTTTCCTTTTATTTTCTGCAAGCTTAAAACCTGTATGGGCAGTGGTGTCCTTATAAAGTGTACGCCATGCGTCTGGGTATCCGTATGATGGTCGTTTGTCCCCATAAATTGTAGCCGGGCGGGTCCGGGTCGGGGCTTCCATCGCCTTTGTAGTTGCTTATTGCCCCCGATGGGTGCATGATTATGCATAGTTAATTGATGATTATGATCATTGTCAACAGAGGCCAGGATTGGATGCCCCCTTTTGGGAGATGCTCGATGTTTGGCTGGATCTGTTCAAGGAAGTTAAAATTGGATACTCTAGGTCATGCTGAGCTGAGGCATGCTTTCAAAAAAATGGCACGTACTCCCAAAAAGAGTTGTGACATCTATTTACTTCGCTCGGGTGGTCATGCTAAATAAACTTTGGGATCGATGGGTTCGCCCAAAGATCTTAAACCACTTCGGCGGGGCACCCTGAATAATCGATGGAGCCATCAAATGCCTTGTAGGATTGGACGCAAACTGTGGAGCCTCGCGTGTGTTTACTTCGCGCCTATCTTTGAATGTGGGTCAATCACCCCTCTTACTCACCAAGCTGTTGCATTCAGAATGAATTTTAAACATCAATCACCTTCAAATCATCTCGAGGAGCGGACATTTTTCCCGACTAACGGGCTTTCGCAACTCGAGAGGCTAACGTTTTTCCCAGCTATTGGGCTTTCGCAACTCATTCCACCTCGGTTATGCCCAGTAATGTCGCTAAGCGCTTGGGAACCGATTACCTCGAGAAATGAATGATTAGCCTGGCACTCCAGAGCTTTCATTTTTTCACCGTGTTACTCACCTAATGTTTGAAGTTTCTTCTGAATGTAGCGGACCCGCTATTAATGCCTTGGGCCTCTTCGGATGTCTCTTTTCTTTGGCATACAATCATTAGTGATCGGATACCAAAGAGGGGCATCTGTAGACACCCAAATTTGGCCCAAGGCCCGATCGAAACACATTTCAAGAGAGGCGCATTTTCGAGCTTTTGATGGTATATATGGAACCCTTAGGAATCATCCTAAACCCTTCGGAATCACCCTAGATCCCTTAGGAACCTATCCCAAACCTTTAGAAACCAGCCTCGACCCTTATAACCCATTCCAAACCCTAAACCTAACCTTCCCGGGCAATGGATAAAGAGTGGTATATCAGGACTAGCTGATGTCTTCTATTGATATCAAATCATATACCATTGAAAAGAGAACTTCTCTAGCTTTCCAACGAGCCAAAGATCATCTAATTTGGAGTTATGGTTCAAAAGTTATGGCCGATTGAAGTTTTACATAAAATCATGACTTTTGCTAAGACGTATGTATTACATACGCCCAACAAATTTGGCCTCAGTTTGGTCAGGCGTATATATTATATATGCCCAGAATAAGTAGGGTCCACTGCGGGTACCCATCTTCTCAGATCCCTCCTGATTTTCATGAAAATTACTGTACATAAACTGGGCGTATGCAATATATACGCCCAGCTTAGCTACAGTAACTGTCATCAGATGCTCGAAATTCCTTCATCAAGTTTGACCTTTTGACCATCCCCTTGGGTGAGGTGGGTGTCCTAAGGTTGGTTGCACCCCCTTTGAGCTTATTTGCAACCCTTAAGTCACCTATAGTCTTACCTCATAATCTACCATTGAAACCGGTTTCCCAAACCCCTAGAACCCTAAAAACCTAGAAAACCTTAGATGGGGGATTACCTAATTGCTAAACCAATTAGCTCTTAAGTAATCCTCTAATCCTCCCTTTCTCTATAAATAGAGAGCCACCCCTCTTGCTTAAGGGTTGAGAATTTCTACCTAAGAGAGAAAGAGCTTAAAGTGAGAAGATCTTTCTGTCTTTGGTGCACAGCCCCCAAAGAAATTTCAGAATTCACAACACTCCTTTAGACCTTAGCATTTCATAGAAAACCCTTAGGTTAGGTGTGTGTGATCCCCTAGCCTCCCTTCCCTACCTCTTGGCTTCAAGTCTTAAGAGTTAGAACCCCATTTTCCACCATACAAGGCCTTCAAAAGCTCATCAAAGCAAGCCACACAAGGCTCCTCTACGGTGCTACAAGGGCCCGAGAGCTCCGACTCTCTCTTTTCTTCTCCTATCTCTTTCTAGCTCCCTCCATCCTCTCATTTGTGCGGTTACGCCGCCGAATCTTCGGTAGGAACGGAGGGGCACAAATAGGATTCTAAGCCCTTTCGGGGAAGAGGAAGCTATTTTCTTTTATTTTACTTTATTTTATTTTTGGCCATTAGTAGAGACCGTACTTTATTTTATTTTTGGCTATGAGTAGAGACCGCGTTAAGCGGATTGATCGGGTGCCTAACACCTTCCCGATCGATAACCGAAGTCCCTACCTAAGAGCCTTTGGTGTGGACCGGATTCAGAGTCATATTTTTAGCACTTAGGTGCTCATAAAAATGAACTAGGTATCCCGGGACACCGAAAGCTTTGGGTGACGACTCTATATTTTTCGTTAGAGAGCGCATCGTCGCGACGGGATCATTTCGATTCCCACGGTTGCACACCTTTGACTATATTTAATCACATAATGAAGATTATATTTCATGCCAATCTTATCCGCTAAAGATCTATAAATAAAGACTTTTTTTTTACTTTGGTGCAATCACTTAAAAAGCGAGTGCAAATAAGAGCTTCCTTGAAAAAATACCTTTATTAAATTGGGTTGGAATTTGCAACCCGACTAGACCCAACAGATCAGAAAACTGAACCCTAACCCTACACATTGCAGCTTGGGTAGTTTCAAACAAAAGTCAACAGGGTGTTTTACCCTATTTACACTTTAGATATATAGGTTGTGCATTTTAAGGGTATTCTCTCACGAGTTAGTCTACAATCAATGAGGGTCTTATAAAAAAATAATAATTATGAGGGTCGACAATTAATGAAGGTCCACCTGTCACAGAGTCCACACGGCTATGTGACTTAATGACCTGTAGGTACTTTTATATCACGGATCGAATTCATCTGTGTGGCTTATTGACGTATTCGAACTTCTAATATATTGAAATCCGTGCAAGTCCCGGAGACATAGATGTGTGAAGTACTTTACTTCACATGATGAGTCACCCCATAGTATGGATCGAGTTCATCCGTGTGACTTATTGACGCATTCGAACTTCTAATATATTGAAATCCGTGCAAGTCCCGGAGACATAGATGTGTGAAGTACTTTACTTTACATGATGAGTCACCCCATAGTATATATATATATATATATATATATATATATATATAAATTTATAGAACCCGACCCGACTGAATTTCGAGTGGTTTCTAGTTTTCTATTACTTTTTGCATGAATAGAATTTGGAATACATACAACTTTGTAATGTCCTCAAAACTCATGTATAGATACACTTTTGACTGTGTAGAACTGTAGATACATGGCATGAGATTGGGTCCATGCACGCGTTTACCCTATACAACTTTGTATTTATGTACTACTGCCGGCCGGTGTGTCAAAAACCTCATCCACCCTTGTAGAACACGTAAATTGTGATTAAAAAGGGGCTAGCATAGTGGACAGGATCATGCCTCAAGAAGCGGGTTTTGAGTTTGCATCCGACCACTACTTGTCGGCCACTTGGCAGGAATTTATCCCTACTTACTAGTACGTGTCATGCGCGGGTGTTGTATGTTAGTTGGGTGTTATATAGAACATGGATCAAAATGCCGGAAAATCGATACATATCGTCTGAGCCCAAAACCGATACGTATCGGTATCGGACGATACATTGAATGTATTGTCCGGTATCTGAATGGGGTAGAACGATACCATATCATTAGGGTCCAATACCGATACGTATCGTCCAATATGTATCGGTATCGGACGAAATTTTGATCCATGCTATAGAATGATGCCATAAAAAAGAAGCACATGTATATTGTGCACGATGTGAACCTTGGGAAACGACATGTGGTTCTAATTCCTCAATTTAATTAATTAATTAATTATTATTATTATTATTTTTTGATACAATCATTTAGGCCGAGAAAGTCTCGAGAACAGAGGAGTAGGCACGCATACACATATGATAACAGTGGTGAGGGTTAACTAACATAACCTAACCCACACCTTATAAAGACAAGGGTAGGAAACAACGTGAAAGACAAGTATCGAACCCACGACCTCCTCTCTCACAATGGAGGAAGGTTACCAATTGGGCTAATGCCTCTTTGGTCTCAATTTAATTTGATATCCACAAATTTTAACTTCATCAAAATTCATTAATGAGGGTAATGACTATGCCGAAGCTTTATGATTTTAGGATTTATTTTTTATTATAAGCTTTTTTAATTAATAATTAAATTTTATTCTGTGGTTCAGAAATAATTGATGTCATCAATATATACAAGTTTTATAACTTAACTTATAACCGTTGTTTTTGTGTAAAGTTCTCTTTCTACACCCATTAATTCAGTGGTTTTGTATCAGTGTGAAGGTGCATGATGACTAGTAGGCCCGATGCTTGACCTGTCTGACCAAAATTTTTTTCCGGTCGGACATATAAATGGGTCAGGTTGGGCATAAGGCATCCGACCCTAATAAATATATAAATATAAATATATATATATGAAAAAAATATGGGCTTTTTTAATCGGGTGAAGTCAGGTTTTTTTTTTTTTCGGGGGGTGGGGGGATTGGGTCGGGCTGAGCATATAAACTCAACCCATTGCATCGTGTCTGATCGGGATAAGCATATGCCAATTTTTCATTAAGCAGCTAAACTTATCTGACCCAACCCAACCCAACCCAACCCGAATTGTTGACAATCCTAATGATAACATAAACTCGGGGTCATAAGTTTATTCCTAGCTTAACTAACAAAAAGAGATTCGTATCATAAGATGATCAGATGGTTCATGCTGCAAGTCAAATTCTTTGACATTTCTTTTGAAGGACGCCTGGAATACAATGATAATTGATATTCCACAAATCTCGTGGCTGAGTTGTATTGCTTGTTGGCCTTTGAGCTCCGTACAATCCTAGCTCTATTTGGCATCGTTAAAACTCTAGACAATTTTATTGATTGCTTTGACTCATTTTATTAATAAAACAATCGATATCAATTATTTTGGTAGGCGTCATCCATTGTTTGGGCAGACGTCATCGCTAGTTTAGGCAAGTGATATAGCTTGTTTCAGTAGGCGATAACGCTTTTTTATGAAATCAATTATTTACCACATTAAGAAATCCTAAGAAGCTGAATGGGTTTGAGGTTTTCAGTTTATACTAAATTATTTAAAATAAAGTAAGTGAACAAACGTCCACTCTTAATAGCAAAATACAGGATCTTCCTCTCTCAAGCTTGCATTTTTGACTTCTAATGATGCTAATCAGACCGTGGAAGAAGACGTATTCACCTTTTACTGGGCTGATGGAAATGAGGAAGAAGTGGATGCTTTTGTGTGTTAAAGAAGTGGATTCTTTTGTGGGTTAAAAAAGGGGTATCTTCCACTTTTTACTCTTCCCAGGGTTGGTTGGTTTGGTAAAAAGTGAAATTATAGGGTCTTTGACAAAAAAGGTGAATCTGATAGGGTCGATTATGAAAACTTTCCTACTATTTTTAGTACAACACACCTACACTATACAAATTTGTCTAGTTTTTTCAACATTCAAATTTTCTTTTTTTTTTTTACAGGAAAAGCAAAAGGCCAAAAATGGGGTTTTGATTGATCTCTCACACCCTGCAAATTATCGGTTGATGATTTGAAGGTCCATATAATTTACCCGATATTTTGATGTTTTCGTTTCTTATCCTCCGAAACTAATATATTTCGACCGATAATTTCAAATATCAGCCCGAAGTTTTGAACCATGCAATACCCTCTCTTCTCCTACTTCCTCAACTCTGATGAGTGGTACAACACACTAATTGCACTCGTGCACCTATTCTTCTTTTTCTTCTCTTTCCTCTAGGATGAAACCCATTGTTCTCTTTCCTCTATTGGAATGAATCTTATAAAACCCTATTAATCCAATCCCATGGAACTCACCTAAACCCTCCTATTAAAATCCACTTAAACTCTCTTCTTCAAACCTACTTGAAAATCTCTTTAAACCAGAAATGAGTGGTTGTCAGCGACTTGCGGAAGAGGACATATTTGATCAAAACATAGTGCTGAAGAGGACATATTTTATCAAAACATAGTGCTATTAAAGATTCTGAAAAAGATAAGTGGGTTGAAATGAAGGCGAGCCCAAATAAAGGCCGGGTACCATTTTTTACACCCTGTGAAACTGTTAACTTACTCTATCATTTCCTCGGCTAGCATGCATTAATTACTTTGAATCAGAAGACGACGATGGAGATATTGTTTATCTCAGTCTTCCACACCTTGTGTGCATAATTGGGACAATAAAGATCTCCATATCTCCATTGTGTGATTGCTATTATACATGTGTTACATGACATGTAATAAAAAAGGTTCTTCAAAGCTTTACAAGTAACCAGGAACCCTAAAAAAAATCTGAAATAGCCTCAGGCTATAAGCACTAACCACCAAGAAGAAGAAGAAGAAGAAAAAATGATAGTAGCATTGCCATTGAGAACCATTCCGGGCAGCTACGGCTTGCCATTAATCGGCCCTCTAAAAGACCGATTAGACTACTTCTGGTTCGAAGGCACCGACACCTTCTTCCGAAACCGCGTTGCCAAACACAATAGCACCGTTTTCCGCACCAATGTTCCCCCAACCTTCCCACTCTTCCTCGACGTAAACCCCCAAGTCATCGCTGTCACTGACACCGCCGCCTTCTCCACCCTCTTCGACACCTCCCTCGTCGAGAAGAGGAGCGTCCTGGTAGGCGACTTCATGCCAAGTGTCGCCTACACGGGCAATACCCGGGTCCTCGCCTACCTCGACCCCTCCGAGCCCAAACACTCAGCCATCAAAAACTTCGTCATGGATCTCCTGAAGCAGAGCTCGGAGACCTGGGTCACTGAGTTTCTCAGTAACCTCGACGACATGTGGGCTACTGTAGAGAAAGATGTGGCTCAAAATGGGAGCTCAAGCTTCTTCGTTCCTCTCCAGAGGTGCCTATTTAGTTTCCTCTGTAAAAGCCTCATTGGGGCAGACCCAGCATCAGTGCCCGATATCGCCGAAAACGGCTACGCCATGCTCGATAAATGGCTGGCTTTGATGCTGCTCCCGACCGTTAAGGCCGGAATCTTGCCTCAACCCTTAGAGGAGATTCTACTGCACTCTTTTGCATACCCTTTTGCCCTAGTGAGCTCCGACTATAAAAGCCTGTATAAATTCATAGAAAAAGAAGGCAGAGAAGTTATAGAGATCGGGAAGAAAGATTATAATCTAACTGAAGAAGAAATCATACACAATCTCTTGTTCGTGTTGGGTTTCAACGCCTACGGAGGCTTCACCGTCTTCTTCCCCACGCTGATCTCCACTCTGGGAAGGGATAAGGGAGATTTACAAGAGAAACTGAGAGAAGAAGTAAAGAACAACAGTAGTGAAGGTGCACTGAATTTTCAGTCACTAGCAAAGATGGACCTCGTAAATTCTACGGTTTACGAGCTTCTCCGGCTAAACCCCCCGGTGCCGACGCAGTACGGGAGGGCTCGTAAAGATTTCGTCCTTAATAGCAAGGAGTCCTCGTACCAAGTGCGGGAGGGGGAGCTGCTGTGCGGGTACCAGCCGCTAGTGATGAGGGATCCGAACGTGTTCGATAAGTCGGAGGAGTTTGTGGCTGAGCGGTTTACCAAGGAGAAAGGGAAGGAGCTGTTGAATTATTTGTTTTGGTCGAACGGGCCGCAGACGGGTGTGCCGTCTGCAAGGAACAAGCAATGCCCAGCGAAGGACGTGGTGGTGGGGACTGCGGGTTTACTGGTGGCCGACGCGTTCACAAGGTACAAGTCTTTTAAGTGCGACGACTCCACGCCTCCTGCCATTACTGCGCTCGACAAGGCATAGAAGGTTGCACTGTTTAAGTATTACGTTTGCACTGTTTAAGTTTGCACTGTTTACGCTACTTAAAGTTGGCTTTTACTTTGTTTCCGGCCAAATAAAATTAAATAAGGTCACCGTCACGGTTATATATATATATATTTGAGAGTCTATTACGGATTGTGAGTATACTATCATATGATCGAATTTTTTTTACGCATGGCACACACCAAAGTGACCCTAAAATCATATGACTCTCATCACTCTCAAGCATAATTTTAGTGTCACTTTTGAGATGTGTGTCATGTGTAATAAAAATCGACCGTCGAATGCTACGCTCACGATCCATAATCCACTATGCAAAAGATGAGGACAAAAAATGACCTCTAATATTTGATTCAAAGGCCATCAGCACATAGCAGGTGGAAGAGGTGGGGTGAAAAAGCAATCTTTTGGGGAGAGGATAATGGCACCCTTATAAATATGGTGGTTTGAAATCTTGGAGTTTGTGGGCTACACGTGGCACTCATCTAGGATTGAATGCTATGACAACTTGCTTAAAGATGATGAGCTACTACCCAAAAAGTTTGGACATGGTCTGATGCATATCTATAATTGAAAAAGAAGTCAAATGACGCTTAAATCCAATGCACCAAATCGAGTGGACCCCGACCCTTACTTTGACTCCTCAAATAAAGGGCAAAATACTCTTAAAAAAGATTAATTTTTCGTTTTTATAAAACTATGTTTTGGGTAGCTGATTGAAAAAGATTGCGTAGGGATTGCTTTACTAAAACTAAAGAAATGGACTTGTTTTTACTAAAGTTAGGTCAAAGTAGGCATTGTTTTCTAAAGAGCCCTACAGATAAATTCATTATTATGCAACGTGACAAATATTTATGATCGAGCTAAGTAGTCTAAGTGGTTGTCCATTATCGGAACGTATCTCAGCTAAAGTAGCCAACCTATAATTAATTAAAGGGAGCCATTGCACGCACTTTTTAAATGATTGCACCGAGGTTAGAGAAAGACTTTGTATTGTAGGGACATGTGATATGTGAAAATACAATCTAGGCCGTCTGATTTAAAGTTCATGATCTATAGAGCCTTAGTGGAAAAGATTGGAGCAAAACACGATGTTTATCATATGATCTATTGTTGCCAACTGTTGAATCAAATAATAGCCTTTCACTATATTTAATCACATGATGAAGATTATATTTCATTCCAATCTTATCCACTAAGGATCTACAGATCATGAACTTTAAATTAGACGGCCCAGATTGCGTTTTCACATGTCACATGTCCCTAAAATACGCCATCTTTTTTTAACCTCGGTGCAATCACTTAAAAAGCGAGTGCGACTAATGGCTCCCTTAATTCAATTGTTTATCGTCCGGCCAATGATCTTAAATTTTTTAGTTGTTAAAAAGTAAGAATAATAGCAGAGAGTAGCGTGTACAGAGATGAAAGCCGTTCACGAGATCATCACATATAGTTGATACGGTGAGAAAAAAATAGTATCACATGTACAAAGATGATGACTAGTATTATATAAACTAAAATTCAAAAACAATTTTTTTGTACAATTTCTCAAGGCGAAACGCATATCTAACTCGTCTCGATGAGCCCTCAGATGTGAAACGTATCACCCGATACACCTGTCTCGGGGGTGAAATTAAAAACCATGATTATCAAGCTAATGGACCGGACCGTTGCCTATTGAAAGTTCATTTATTTGAATTTCTAAGGCATATACAAATTTGACTTAAGTGATTGATAAGCTAAGAACATCTCTAACAAGGAGAGCTAAATTTGGATAGCAAAACACTACTTTAGTTACTGCTACAGTAAAAATCACTCCAGCATATACTCTACTTTAATTACTCATTTATGTAAAATATTATTTTTCATTATTATTTTATTATATTTTACTACCTATACCCAACTTTTAAATACTTTATTCTTTAAACAGAGGAGAGAGAAAGAGCTTTATACACAGAAATAATATTTTATTATTTTATCTCTTGCTACAGTAATAGCTAAATTTAGCTATTACTGTAGCAATTAGCTTCTTGGATAGCTCTCCTATTGGAGCACAATTTTGGGAGTTTGGAAAGGTATAATAGCTGCTGGGAGGAGGAGTTTCCTTCTTCTGTCATCTTCTGTCGTTTACAGAGTAAAATTCACTGGTTTAGTGGTAACATAAATTCTCTTCCTGCAGTAGATATGCCCACTTTGTTTAGTAGTTTAAACTTGGATCACTGCTTAAAAAATCAATCAAAACATTAGTACTTCCTTTAACATGTTCAACTTTAAAAGTATACAGAGCTATTTGATTATACCATTTCAATCTTCTTCCATCTAGGATATATATATCTCTTTTATTAATTAAAAAGTCGCGAACTGCTTTATTATCAATTATGACAATAAAAACCTCAGGAGCTAGATAAATATGGAATCTTTTAAGAGCAATTTTTATTATTAATAATTCTTTTTCAAATATAATATAATTTTGTTCATTTGGTTTAAAATTTTCAGAATTATAACCATACAATTTTTCTTTACTTTGTACCTTTTTTGTTAAAGGTGATTTTCGTGGTTTTATTCTATTAGACTGACAAGAAAAATTCATTATTCCTAAAATTTTATGTTTTCCCAACATGCATGGAGATTTTTTGTTAGGTAACAATTTTATTGCTGCCTACTTACCAATGACCTTAACCATAGGTTCTATTGGTCTTTCTCTCAAGGAAGACCTGGTAAGTATTCCACTTCTTCAAGTTCATAACTCAAAATGTCACAAAGGCTTTACCCCCAGCAAGCGTGGTGAGGTGATCACACAACTTAGTCAAACTCATTGGCTTTTCACCATTCTCAAAGATAATTTTAGTGACAACCCACTAAAATTATGGCATAAAAGTCTACGGTACTGTACCATAACTTTAAAAGATCCTAATATCATAATTAGGGTAAAACCTATGGTTTATACAAAAATAGACATAAACGAATTTGAAATACAAATTAAAGATTTATTAGAGAAAAACTCATTGAATCTATAAAAAGCCTTCATTCTAGCCCTGCATTCTTAGTAAGAAATCATGCTGAAATAAAGTGCGAAAAATCTAGAATGGTTTTAAATTATAAAAGATTAAACGAAAATTTAGAATTTGACGGATACTTTATTCCAAGAAAAGATGTTTTGATTAACTAAATCAAATGATCAAAATTCTTCAGTAAATTCGACTGTAAATCAGGATATTGGCAATTAAAGTTAGATGATAAATCAAAATTCTTGACTGCTTTTAGTACTCCATGTCGGGATTATCAATGAAATGTCATGCCATTTGGCTTGAATACTGCTCCACAAATCTATCAAAGATGGATGGATTCGATTTTTGCCCCTTATAAAGAATTTTGTGTGGTATATATCGATGATATCCTAGTGTTTTCTAAAACAAAAGAAGAACACAAAACACATTTAGAACAAATGTGCGATATTTTTCAAAAACATGAAATTATCCTTTCACCTTCAAAAATAGAAGTTGAAAAAGAATCAATAAAATTTTTAGGTCTTATTTTAACACATAATGGTCTTAAATTACAAGATCATATTATTATCAAATTAAAGAATTTTCTCGAAGAAATAACTGATAAAAAATAGTTACAAAGTCTTTTAGGCTTATTAAATTATGGAAGAAATTATTTGAAAAATTTAGTAGAAAAAGAAAAATCTTTCATATATAAATTGAAAAAAGAAATAGAATTTACATTGACAGATAAAGAAAAAAATTTACTAAAACAAATAAAACAAGATATCCAAGACTGTCCTACAGGTTATCTTCCAACAACCGGAGATAAATTAATCTTAGAAACATATGCTTCAGATAATTGTTGGGGATGTATCTTGAAGGCCATTCCTGCTGAAGATTGGGAAGAAAAAGAATATTGTAAAAAGTAGTTTGTCCATATGTTTGTGTAAGGTATCTAAGAAAGTCTATTTAAGGGCATATCTCACCCTTATTGTAGACATCAGTTTTTAGGAAAGAAATTCGCAGTATTATAAATGGTATCAGAGCCAAGTTCAAGTGTTAGAGTTTGGTATTAGCATTGGCGTCTGCAGTGGTCTTACTAGTCATTGTAAGTATGTAATGGAACCGATAGATGTTATTATCTTTAATATATTTATTGTTATATTTTATTTTCTTTTTATTATAATGTTAGTTATGTATCTCTTTTGGGAGTATATTAAAATATAAAAAAAAAGAGTATTTTTGATTTTTACAAAATATTTCAGTCAATTTATTTGAAATAAAACCCATATACTTATCATTTGGTAAAACCCATATCCCTTTAAAGACTTTGATAGCTGTACAAGCTTTTCGTCTATTTGGGAATGGTTTAGGCACCAATCATATGTTAAGCGGTTCTAGGTACCTTTATCAAATAATATGACAGAAACATTTAGTAAAAATTTAGAAATACCTGTCGATTATATAAGTTCTTGGATAAATAAAAATTAAGAAGATTATAGACATGTAATATCTCGAAAAATTTGCGTTGAACAGTGACCTCGAGATCCGTGCCCGATTGATCGTAGGTTTGACCAAATGATGGTCAAACATTAAGTTCATGAAGTTAGGTACTAATGTGAGATTAGTGTGACCTAAATGTAAAGTATTGTGTTAAGTTGCAGTCACATACACCTATCTTTGGTGTATGTGTTTAACACACAAGCAGGAGAGAGAATAAAAGGGTTTTACTAATCTACTTCCCTCTTGTTTGGTTGTTGAAGAGAGAGTTAAGAAGAGAGAGGGAGAGAGAGAGAGTAAAGAGGAGTTATAGAAGTGGAGTTAATGTAAATCAAGAAGAGATTAGAGCATTGATTTCCGAATTCAAAGCGATTGGAGATCATTGAAGCAAATGATGGAATCCTAGCCATCAAACCCAACAAATAAATCCCTTGAGGGGATTCTTGAGGTGAGTTTTAAATTGAAGTTAATGCATAGATTGTAGATATTTAAATTCAGTCAAATATGCTTAAAAGGGTAGATTAGAGGCATAGAAAAAGAAAGGAGAAATATTTGGAAGAACAGCCCGGAAGGGGGCTGAATCTAGCCAAATCGATTAATCGAATTTGAAGTTCGATTAATCGATTTTGGTCTGGAAGTTGAAAAGTCATGAAAGCCCGATTTCGATTAATTGAAATATATTTTGATTAATCGATTTGGAAATCGACTAATCGATTGGGTACCTCCAGTGGCTGGAGAAATGAGACCTGGGGAAATCGACTAATCGAGTTGGGAAATCGATTAATCGATTTTAGATTTCGAATAATCGATTTGGGATCGACTAATCGATTTCAGAAATTCGACCACTCGATTTAAGAATCGACTGCTTTATGTTGGAGACTTCGATTAATCGATTTGGGATCGATTAATCGAATTTGAATCTCGATTAATCGATTTTTAGAATCGATTAATCGATTTGGGTTTTGATTAATCGATTTTGGGAATCGATTAATCGACTTTGACAGTTTTGCTTAACTTTATAATTATTCTTTGAGATTCATGGAGAGTCTATGACCTTATTTATTACATCTTTAGTGATGTATTTCATGTGTTATGATGTACCATAGGTGGTACGTGTGAAAGCGAGCATAAGGAACCACGTGGGACCTTGATGCTTGGACCATCAGAGAATTGAGGTAGGGAATACCTTGAATATGTACTTTAATTTCAAGAGCATGTATGTAGTGATATAATGATCAAATTTGAAGTTATTTTAATTGTGAAAAGCTTTGTGAAAATGGGTGCGTGTGTGACACCAAGAATGTGATAAAGGCATCTGTGTGATGCAAGTAATTAAGAACAAGTAATCTAATGAGATTGAGACATCCCCAGGGGATGAGAAAGTAATAAAAGCATCAGGTGTGATGTGGGTATGTATACATCCCAGGGATGTATACATAGGATTGAATAATTACTGTTGAGGCCTAACTGATATAAGATAGCACACTTACACGGTGAACAACTATATGTAAAGCACATGCTATTTTTGTTATTTGAGGTTTGATAGGATACCCCACTGACGTGGCGGGATACCCACGACTGACGCGGCAGGATATTCGTGATCGATAAGACGGTGAATTCGTACACCAGTACGAAGGTTTATCCGTAATCGTAAGTACATCCCAGGGATGTTGAGTGATATTTAACCCCGCCGCCTAGTGAGAAAGGGGCTTGGGTCGTTTTCCCAGGGAATACATCTTTTACAACAGTCTAATTAGATGACGATAAAGGGTATCTCATCGGGGCTCGATGCTATATTGCTTGGGGATTACTTAAGTTGAAGATTTAAGTTTTGCTTTAGGCCTGTTCAGTGTCATTCATGATAAATCAACAGTAAAGTAAGACATGCTAACTATCAGTAAGCTTGAATGCAATTCATCAGATTTAAACTATTTTTCTAGCAAAAGTATAGACACATCATGCTTAGAGTATCATGGAATATATGTGAGTTTTAACTTATATGTTCATTGAGTTTGTTCCCTATTGAGCTAGGATGTAGCTCACCCTTTAGACTATACGTTGCAGGTCCACTGATAGCAGTAGCTAAGGCTTCGGGAGACGTAGATTCGGGTGATTCGGATTACGTGCCTGGAGACGAGTTGGAACCTCCACCCGAGGACTTCTTCTAGAGGACTCTGCTGTGTACTTTGATAGAGAGTCAATTTTGAGAGCAAGTTGTACGGCTTGGTATGTCAAGCCTTTATTTTTTATAAACATGTAACTAAATTGAATTATTCTTTTGGCGAACCATCTGGGGTGATCTGTTTATCACCGATGGTTCGGGTCGGTTCTCTGTTCATGCAGTGGCATGAAAGTAGAACTGTCTTTTGCATATGCCAGTTGGGCATATTAATTGTTTCTGCGTTATGAGATTAATTGCTTTAATTATTTAATTTGTGCTTGATATACCAATGTTTCGCGCACAGTTTTGGGGCACGGTCTGGAGGATCGTGCTGATGGCACGTGTTTTGAGGTGCCGAAATCCTGGCTGTCACAGTTGGTATCAGAGCATTTTCTTTTAGAAACTTTGACAATCATTCTTTTGTCAGAGCATAGGGACTTTTGCTAATGAAAACTTTATTTTCACGTGCATACCGTTATGTCTTCTTGAGGAAGGGGCCAACCCAGGGGCGACCATAGTAGAAGCTTGCGTAGTCGAGATGATTTCATCTCAGATACGAATAGAGTACCCATAGGAGATGGAGGGGCTTCTGGCAGTGGTGGCCAAGGGAGCCAAGATCAGGCAGAGGCTCAGGATCGAGATCGTCAGGATTAAGATCAGAGAGAGCAGGAAAGAGTTAGAGAAAGAAATGAAGATAGGGAGGAGCGTCAGAGGATAATGCACACCATGGAGACCATGGCAGCTGCTATGGCTCAACAGGCAGCATCCTTGGTAGCTCACACGCCACGAGCAAAGATCGCCACCGACACCTCCAAATCTTCAGGATGAGACCTCCTAGCTTTTCTGGACAGGGAGAGCCCATAGTGGCAGAGCACTGGTTGAGTGAGATGGAGAAGGTGTTCAGTGTGCTCACTTGTACCGAGGACGAGAGCGTCCGTTGGGCAGCCTACATGTTAGACGGAGAGGCTGGACCTTGGTGGAAGTCCGTTTCACGGACTAGGACTCAGGAGACTCCGGATTTGCCCTAGACTTGGGATGAGTTCGTCGAGGAATTCAATAAATAGTACTTCCCTGAAGTGGTGAGGAACCAAATGGAAATCCAATTTCTACAGCTTACTCAGGGGAAGATGAGTGTGAGAGAGTACGGAGTGGAGTTCATGCGACTCACTCGCTTTGCGCCTGACTACGTCATCACAGAGATGATGAGAGCAAAAAGGTTTCAGCAAGGGTTGAGATTAGACGTGAGGGGAGGAGTAACACCATTCCAGCTGAGGACCTATGGAGAGGTCATGAGTAAGGCCTTGGTGGTAGAGGAAGAAAATAACAACAAGTACCACCAGAGGGAGCAACAGGGAAGGTGGAACACAGATCAGAGCAGAACGGGGAATTATGAACCGGTGAACAAAAAGCCGAGGTTCATACCAAACAATCAGAAACCACCATTTGAAGGAGGCTATGGAAGACCGGCGCAGCAAAGCAACCAGCAGAGATTTCCATTGCTCGCGTCGGGAGCCGATCGCTAGAGCCCTGCCATTACTAGCGCTCTGGTCACTGAGGTGCTTCTCGGCGACTTCTTCCACACCTCGTGAGACTTGTGCCAAGTGTGGCAAGCCTCACAAGACAGCGGACTGAAGAGTAGGCACTCGGGGTTGCTTTCGATATGGCAAGGTGGGCTACTTGATCAGGGAGTGCCCTGAGATGAACAAAGGGAAGATGGCTTTAGCACCTATCCCACGACCTATACAAGCGAGGAAGCCGATCGTCCAAGGGAGAGCCTACGCAGTCACCGCTCAAGAGGCTCAGAACACAAATGATGTCATTCAAGGTGAGCTTCCATTTAAATAAAGAACTTCAATTCTTAAAATTTTTAGATAGAAAAGGTGCATCTATATATAGGAGATATAAGGGAACTTGCATGTGATAAATTCTGGTATGATGATAAACAAAATATATATGTATATGTATGATTAGGTACGTTACAAATATATAAGAAGGGAAGCGACATGAAATACGAAGCTCGAGTGTTGATAGACCCGGGGTCTACCCACTCATTTGTTACACCTCGCTTCACAAAGAGGATGAAAGTCGACTCAGAGGAGTTAGACTTCATTTTAATCATGACAGTTCCTACTGGGAAAGCGGTTGATACCGAGAAGGGTTACAACTCCATGATCGTGAGGGTCATGCATGGAGACGTCTTTGAGCTACCAGCGAACCTAATCCTTTTGGACATGCAAGGATTTGACATGATCCTTGGCATGGATTGGTTATCGACTCACTGTGCGACGGTAGATTGCAAGAACAAAGTCGTCATTTTTAGACCCAACACGAGGAGATCGCTTAGATTTCAGGGAGAGAGGTCGACACACCTACCACTTATCTCGATAGTCAGGGCCGAGCGATTAATCCGAGAAGGGTGTAGTGGATACTTGGCATTTTTGAAGGAGCAAAAAGAGGAGAAGAATGTGATCTCTAAAATAGTAGTTGTGCGAGACTTTGTCGATGTATTTTCGGAGGAGTTATCTAGATTACCTCCAGAGAGAGAAATAGAATTCGCCATCGACTTAGCACCAGGAACAAAGTCTGTTTCTAAAGCACCATACAGAATGGCTCCTGCTGAGTTGAAGGAGTTGAAAGAGCAGTTACAAGAATTAATGGACAAGGGTTTTGTTAAATCGAGCGTGTCTCCATGGGGAGCACCGGTCTTATTTGTAAAGAAGAAAGATGGGTCAATGCGTCTGTACATTGACTATCGATAATTGAACAAACTTACCATCAAGAACCGATACCCTTTGCCTAGGATAGATGACTTGTTTGATCAACTGCAAGGAGCGAAGTATTTCTCAAAGATCGATCTGAGATCGGGATACCATCAGTTGAGAGTCAAGGCAAAGGATATTCAGAAGACTGCATTCGGGGACTCGTCACGGACACAGTTCCTAGTGATGCCGTTTGGGTTGACAAATGCCCCAGCGTCATTCATGGATCTGATGAATAGGGTGTTTAAACCACACCTAGATTCTTGTGTCGTAGTGTTTGTTGACGACATCCTGATTTATTCAAAATCAGAAGAAGAGTATGAGAAACACTTGAGAGTAGCCCTACAGACTCTACGTGAACACCAGTTATATGCCAAGCTCAACAAATATGAGTTTTGGTTAGAAGAAGTTAGCTTTTTGGGACATGTCATCTCAAAGCTTGGTGTCACTGTAGATCCAGCAAAGATCGAAGCAGCAGTGAATTGGGAGCAACCAATGACAGTGATCGATATCCGTAGTTTTCTTGGATTGGCAGGTTACTATCGACGTTTCGTTGAGGGTTTTTCAAAGATATCAGGACCACTCACGAGACTTACACGGAAGGATGCAAGGCTTGAATGGAGTGAGGCATGCGGGAAGAGTTTTCAAGAAATTAAGAAGAGACTCACTTCAGCTCCAGTGTTAGCGATTCCTTCAGAAAGTGGAGGGTTTGCAGTATACAGTGATGCTTCGTATACTGGTTTGGGCTTTGTGCTTAATCAGCACAAACAAGTAATAGCTATGGGTCGAGACAGTTGAAAGAGCATGAAAAGAATTACCCGACATATGACCTGGAATTAGCAGCGGTCATCTTTGCGCTCAAGATTTGGAGACATTACTTGTACGGTGAGACGTTTGAGATTTTCACCTATCATAAGAGCCTTAGATATCTGTTTACACAGAAGGAACTAAACATGAGGCAGCGCAGATGGATGGAGTTTCTTAAGGACTATGACTGTTCTATACAGTACCATCCAGGCAAGGCTAATGTAGTAGCTGACGCCTTGAGTCGGAAGAGTTCAGCTCAATTGGCTAGTTTAATTTTGGGTATGCACAGATGGAAACTATTTGAAGATCTGGCACTATATGATGCGAACATAGAGTCTCAAGCTACAGGAGCCTTCTTGGCTAATATCTCAGTGAGACCGATAATATTTGAGCATATCCATGAGCTTCAGATGAAAGACCCGACGCTAACAAAGATTCGTCAAGATGTGACTGAAGGCATTACATCTGAGTTTTCAATCAAGGAGGATGGTTCCTTATTGTTCAAGGGTCGTCTCTGTATTCTGGACAATGCCGATTTACGACGAACAATTCTGGATGAATCACACAAGTCAAGCTATGCTATCCACTCGGGAAGCACAAAGATGTATCAAGATATGAAAAAGAACTATTGGTGGAGAGGCTTGAAACAAGATGTGGCGGAGTACGTATTGCGATGTTTGACGTGTCAGCAAGTCAAGATCGATCATAGACATCCCGCAGGCTTATTGTAGCCTCTACCTATACCGGAATGGAAGTGGGAAGCAATCTTTATGGACTTCATCGTTGGACTACCGCGTACTGCAAAGAAGTACAATGCCATTTGGGTAGTGATCGATCGATTGACCAAGTCAACGCACTTCTTGCCTTACAACACGATGTACACGGCGGGAAGATTGACAGAGCTTTATATGAAAGAGATTGTCCATTTGCATGGGATTCCGAATAGCATTGTTTCAGACCGTGACCCATTGTATACATCAAAGTTTTGGAAGAAATTTCAAGAAGGAATGAGAACACGACTAGATTTTAGTACGACATTCCATCCGTAAACTGACGGACAGACTGAGAGGGTCAATCAGATCATTGAGGACATGCTTAGGGCATGCATGTTAGAGTTACAAGGATCATGGGATCAGCATCTGCCCTTGATTGAGTTCGCATATAACAACAGTTTTCAGGCGAGCATTGGGATGGCACCATATGAAGCACTTTACGGATGGCGATGTAGATCGCCCATCAATTGGGAAGAAACGGGTGAGAAATTCATTTTGGGTCCCGAAATACTTGAAGATAATGTCACCTATGTTCGGATGATAAGGGTAAAACTCAAAGCGGCACAGAGCAGACAGAAAAGCTACGCCGATATCAAGCGGACGAGTGTAGACTTTAAAGTGGGTGAACACGTGTTTGTGAAAGTGTCACCTATGAAGGGAGTGATGAGGTTTGGAAAAAGAGGGAAGCTAAGTCCCCGCTATCTTGGACCTTTTGAAGTTTTGGGTCGAGTAGGAGAAGTTGCTTACCGCATTGGATTGCCACCGTTATTCGATTCAGTACACAATGTCTTCCATGTGTCTATGCTCAGGAAATACCTTAATGACCCTGATCATGTGTTGAGCGGTCAATCATTCAAGATGCATGAGGACATGACTATGATCGAAGAGCCGGTTGAGATTTTAGATCGAAAAGAACAAGTGTTGCAAACAAAGGTAATTCCATTAGTACTTGTTCGATGGAAACATCATCCGGTCGAAGAAGCTACGTGGGAACGAGAGGCTGACGTGAAAGAACAATATCCGGCCTTGTTTGCGACAACTTGAGAGCTAAAATTGTATCACCGCAAGCATGTTTGTGGATTTATACTATGCGCTGTAGTCAATGTCGATCTTATGATCAAATTTATCAAAGGGAAACCACTTACTCACATAGCGTTCCTAATTTAAATGCCGTGATGACGAGTTTAGTGAAACCAATGACCAATTGATATCATAAATTACCAAGGGAAATCAAGGAAACTGAAAAAAAAATGAAAATCTAAAGAATCTGATCAAAACCGATTAATCGATTTTCAAATCGATTAATCAATTTGGAAATTCGATTAATCGATTTTGGTCGATTAGTCGACTGGCATGTGCCAGTGACTGGAAATTTGATAGATAGAAAAATTTTGAAGGACAACACGAGTTTGATTAATTGAAATGAATCTCTATTAATCGATTTTGGTATTTTGATTAATCGAAATGAATTTTGATTAATCGAAATTAATTTTGATTAATCGAAATTAATCGATTGGCTCACGCCAGTGAGCTCTAAAACTTAAAATTTTTAACGGATACGATTTCGATTAATCGAAATGGTTTCGATTAATCAATTTTGAGTTTTGACTAATCGATTTTGGAAATCGATTAATTGATTTCGTGCGGCTGAACCTAGTTTGAAACTCGATTAATCGAAATTGAATTTCGATTAATCGAAGCGGAGCTTATATATATAAATCGATTGGTTTTTCAACCCATTCGAAATCATTGGAGTTTCATTTTTGCGCGCCTTCTTCCTCTTCTCCAATCGACCGAGACAACTAGGGTTTGGGCATTTCGAATCAATTTCGGGGTGAAATCGCGTGCCATCGGATCGAAAATCTACGATAAACCCTAGATTCGTGTCTTTTCTTTCAATTTGAGCTATATAAACCCTAGTTTGTGCTATTTTCATCAACCATATCACCCAAAACTCGTTTGTCTTCGAAGAAGACAACCTCTAAGCTTCCGGTACGGCGTAAGAATGCCGCACCGCCACCACCTACCCCATCACCGGTGAGGACTCCATCACCGTTGGCATCGAAGACCACCTCCGGTTCGACGAGCGCATCTTCGCGTGAGTCTTCATGCGAGTCTACCCCCATGCCGCCACCACCCACTAACGTACTTCAACCCAATGAGTGGTGGGAGGCAAATACCTTTGAGATCGAGTACATTATAGATCCACCCCTATTCACCAACCCCGATGTACTGGGCGAGCCCCAATGGGCTCGTAATTACCTCTAAAATGCCGGTCTCGGCAATATTTTGAAATCAATTCGAGGTTCCTACTACCCTAGGTTGGTTAGACTGTCCTACCAAGGTCTCGTGGACGGACCTATCGACGACGTAGTTAAGACCACCATTGAGGGTCGCGACTACACATTCACCCGTCGCTACATACACGAGGTCCTTGAGTGCTACCTCGATTTCATACCCGAGACCACCCTTCTTCCACCCTTCGAGGAAGAGGTGAAATTTGAAGAGATCATGACCCGCATGACCAATGGGAAGACGGGGTCGGGATCCTCTATTAGGAGGGTCGACCTTCCCCACTACATGTGGATGCTTGATTTGATAAGCAGGTGCAACCTCTACCCTCTATGACATGATACTAAGCGCGTAGAGAAAGCGCAACAAGCACTTTACGAGGCCTTCTATGGCCGTTGGTTTGACGCGACGATGCTCATCCTAGAGGGGATGAGATACATCAAGGGTAAGTTGATGAAGGGCAACTTGAGGCCCAAGGAGAAGATGCCCTATGCTCGGCTCATCTCGAGTATGTTGGAGTGTTACTCCGACGCTCTCGAGTATGCGGTATCACCCCATGAGGTGAGGGCTACGGATCAAGTGAAGACGTTCTCAAAGTCTTCATGGGGCCGTAGCTATAATTTACTCAAACGGACCCTACCGACTCCAGGTCCCGCAACAGCAGCAGCAGTAGCACCACCACCACCCCCACCACCACATCAGGACCCACCCGTGGGTGGGGTACACCCGGTTGAGCCACCAGTGGAGGGGACACCCTCCCATGCCACCTCATCCCCTACGCCGCCAACGCTGTTCGCGGTAGCTACACCTACTTCTTCCCATCGCCGGTGAGCGGCTCGTCAGGTTCCGACGATCGAGGACGTGTTGGCTAGGATGGAGGCTAACAACGAGCGGATGAATTGACAGATGGATTTTCTGATGTACCACACTATGCGGTACATCTATCCGTTGGACTACCACCGGCGCCTAGCTCAGGTGGAGGAGTGGACGGCAGGTTGGACCGCGTTCCATGTAGGTCCGGTGTTTCATGCGAGCACATCGGCTGTCGACGCATCGGGCTCGGCCCCACAGCAGTCAGAGTAGCCTATGGCGACGCCCCAGCCACCGCCCGAGCCACCAGTTCAGTCAGAGCAGCCCGCTCTAGCACCAGTTCAGCCAGGCGAGGGGGCCGCGTGAGTTTCAGCGGGGGATATTTCTTTTTGATTGTAAATTCAAACACTGTAAATGCTCAACTATGTAATTTTTGCAAAGTTATATTGAAATATAGAACCAAATTTTTTGTACTTATATTATTTGGTCTTCTTCTATTGTGTAATGTGTTCGTTGTTTTGTGTGTGGGTACGCGACACCCCAGTGTGCGGGGTACCCAAGCCAGTACCTTTGGATAATTTTCGAGGATGAAATTTTTTAAGGTGGGGAGAATGTAATATCTCAAAAAATTTGCATTGAATAGTGACCTTGGGATCCGTGCCTGATTGATCATAGGTTTGACCAAATGATGGTCAAACATGGAGTTCATGAAGTTAGGTACTAATGTGAGATTAGTGTGACCTAAATATAAAGTATTGTGTTAAGTTGCAGTCACATACACCTATCTTTGGTGTATGTGTTTAACACACAAGCAGGAGAGAGAATAAAAGGGTTTTAATAACCCTACTTCCCTCTTGTTTGGTTGTTGAAGAGAGAGTTAAGAAGAGAGAGGGAGAGAGAGTAAAGAGGAGTTATGGAAGTGGAGTTAATATAAATCAAGAGGAGATTAGAGCATTGATTTCCGGATTCAAAGCGATTGGGGATCGTTGAAGCAAATGATGGAACCCTAGCCATCAAACCCAACAAATAAATCCCTTGAGGGGATTCTTGAGGTGAGTTTTAAATTGAAGTTAATGCATAGATTGTAGATGTTTAAATTCAGTCAAATATGCTTAAAAGGGTAGATTAGAGGCATAGAAAAAGAAAGGAGAAAGATTTGGAAGAACAGCCTGGAAGGGGGCTGAATCTGGCCAAATCGATTAATCAAATTTAAAGTTCGATTAATCGATTTTGGTCTGGAAGTTGAAAAGTCATGAAAGCCCGATTTCGATTAATCGATTTGGATTTCGATTAGTCGATTTGGAAATCGACTAATCGACTGGGTACCTCCAGTGGCTGGAGAAATGAGACCTGGAGAAATCGACTAATCAAGTTGGGAAATCGATTAATTGATTTTGGATTTCAATTAATCGATTTGGGATCGACTAATCGATTTCAGAATTTTGACCACTCGATTTAAGAATCGACTGCTTTATGTTGGAGACTTCGATTAATCGATTAATCAAATTTGAATCTCGATTAATCGATTTTTAGAATCGATTAATCGATTTGGGCTTCGATTAATCGATTTTGGGAATCGATTAATCGAATTATATTTCGATTAATCGATTTTGGGAATCGATTAATCAACTTTGACAGTTTTGCTTAACTTTATAATTTTTCTTTGAGATTCATGGAGGGTCTAGGACCTTCTTTATTACATCTTTAGTGATGTATTTCATGTGTTATGATGTACCATAGGTGGTACGTGTGAAAACGAGTACAAGGAGCCACGTGGGACCTTGATGCTTGGACCATCAGAGAATTGAGTTAGGGAATACCTTGAACATGTACTTTAATTTCAAGAGCATGTATATAGTGATATAATTATCAAATTTGAAGTTGTTTTAATTGTGAAAAGCTTTGTGAAAATGGGTGTGTGTGTGACACCAAGAATATCATAAAGGTATCTGTGTGATGCAAGTAATTAAGAACAAGTAATCTAATGAGATTGAGACATCCCCAGGGGATGAGAAAGTAATAAAGGCATCAGGTGTGATGTGGGTATGTATACATCCCAGGGATATATACATAGGATTGAATAATTACTGTTGAGGCCTAACTGATATAAGATAGCACACTTATACGGTAAACAACTATATATAAAGCACATGTTATTTTTGTTATTTGAGGTTTGATAGGATACCCCACCGATGTGGTGGGATACCCACGACTAACGAGGCAGAATATCTGTGACCGGTACGACGGCGAATCCGTACACCAGTACGGAGGTTTATCCGTAACCGTAAGTACATCCCAGGGATGTTGAGTGATATTTAACCCCACTGCCTAGTGAGAAAGGGGCTTGGGTCGTATTCCCAGGGAATACATCTTTTACAATAGTCTAATTAGATGACGATGAAGGGTATCTCATCGGGACTCGATGCTATATTGCTCGGGGATTACTTAAGTTGAAGATTTAAGTTTTGCTTTACGCCTGTTCAGTGTCATTCATGATAAATCAACAGTAAAGTAAGACATGCTAACTATTAGTAAACTTGAATGCAATTCATCAGATTTAAACTGTTTTTCTAGCAAAAGCATAGACACATCATGCTTAGAGTATCATGGAATATATGTGAGTTTTAACTTATATGTTCATTGAGTTTGTTCCCTATTGAGCTAGGATGTAGCTCACCCTTTAGACTATACGTCGCAGGTCCACTGATAGCAGCAGCTGAGGCTTCGGGAGACGTAGATTCGAGTGATTCGGATTACGTGCCTGGTGACAAGTTGGAGCCTCCACTCGAGGACTTCTTCTAGAAGACTCTGCTGTGTACTTTGATAGAGAGTCAGTTTTGAGAGCAGGTTGTACGGCTTGGTATGTCAAGCCTTTATTTTTGATAAATATGTAATTAAATTAAATTATTCTTTTGGCGAACCATCTGGGGTGGTCTGTTTATCACCGATGGTTCGGGTCGGTTCTCTGTTCATGCAGTGGCATGAAAGTAGAACTGTCTTTTGCATATACCAATTGGGCATATTAACCGTTTCCACGTTATGAGATTAATTACTTTAATTATTTAATTTGTGCTTGATATATCAATGTTCTGTGCACAGTTTTGGGGCACGGTCTGGAGGATCGTGCTGATGGCACGTGTTTCGGGGTACCAAAATTTGGGCTGTCACAAGACATATATTCCATATAAATAAAAACTCCGAAAATAATATGCATATAATAAATGGTTGTATAAATAGTCTATTGATATAACGGGTACTTGGTTAAAGAAAATTTATAAGAAACAAGACGTAATGAAAATACAACTATATGCTATTCACAATGAAGTAATGATAAATAAAGAAAATATTTTGGCCTTAGGCAAATTAATCGATTTGAATTTAAAAGAAGAAACCAAATAAAAAATAGAAAATCTAATAGCCAAATTAGAGCAGTTAGATTTAGAAAAATAAAAAGATGAATATTTGAATACCCGATTATTCTACGAAATTGATGGAATTGATGAAATCAATACCGATGACGTCTGTGTCTTACAAGAAAATATTGAATATAATTATCAATAATACTTGAATGTAAAAGAAATCACCGAGAATTGACAACAGTTATATATGGATGAAACCCTTCCGGTTGAAGATAGAAATAATATCATTTCTCAAATAAAAGAAGTTTCTTTAAAACATGAACCTCTTTTAACATACTTCCAAAACCAAAAATTAAATGAAGAATTAGAAACTGATACAATGAATATCACTTCTGATCACTCAGATGCTTCTTCAGATCTTAGTGAGTCACAAACTCCTCTGACTCCTAGAAAGAGAAAAGCTGAAGAATCATTAGAGGAATTTGAAAATTTAGAAATATATTTAAAAACATTAACTCTTGAAGAACAAGAGGAATATCTAAAACATCATATTCATATGAATGATGACAGTTCTTCATCCGGAGTAAAAGATGAGGAAATCCCAATTCCTACAAATAATAGAAGAGACGATTTGAACAAACAAAACGTAGCTCAAGGTGGTACATATCTAGATTTAACCAATGTTCCTTTTAAAAATCAAGAAAAGGTAATTGATGATTGGGCACAATCTATGTCTATAGTAATTATAAACCAAAAAGTCGTTTGGTCCAAAGAAAGATTTCTTGACTATATTGCAGCAACACTTCAAGGTGATGTTTTGCAATGGTTAAAACAATTGAAAAAATTCAATGATGGTAAAATACAAAAAACATCATTATTAGAAAGTTTTAATAATCTTGATAATATTTTAAAATAATACTTTACGATAATTATTAAAGAACATCTTTTTGATTATACAGGTGAACAAAACCTACAAGAAGATGCGATATATATTTTATCAAAATTAGAACTATGCAATATTTGCCAATTTCAAGAATATTACAACACTTTAAAAAAATATTATTATCAATTAGAACCTGTAATTAATATATCATGGTTAGAACAATTTTATCATAAACTCCCAGCACCATGAGATGAATTAGCCATCAAAGGCTATCCAGATTTTATTAATAAATTATCTAAACAAGACACTTTAGGACTGAGAACTTCCTTTATCTTAAGATTAATAGCTGATAGATGTTTAGAAATAAAAGCTAAAAAAAAAGTTAAGAATCAAATCACGAATTCTAACTTTGGTCATAAATATTGTGATAAAATCCTCCAAGAAAATTGGAAAATAGGATGCAATCTTCCTAAAAGAAAAGGATATAACAAAGGGTTTAAGAAGAAAAAATTCAAATGGAAACCTTGGAACAAACGAAAAAGGTTTGTTAAAAATAAAAAATATATTAAAAAAAAAAATAGAATGAGAAAACAGATAAAACGATCATGGCTAAAAAGAAATGTCATTGTTTTATTTGTAACGAAGAAGGACATTATGCTCCTCAATGCCCAAAACGGGAAAAAAATATAACTAAAATGATTAAATATTTAGATGAAGAAAGTCTAGATATTTATTTTGGTGAAGAAATTTCAATTGATGATAATAGTATCATTTATGAATTAGAATCCGAAGCTGACTCTGATTCTGACATAGATGATCTAATATGGAAAAAAGAGAGTCCAAAATTAAAATATATTCACATTGGTGTACTTCAAATATGTATAACAGGATTGTTCAGACATGGTATAGATACACCTATACTAGTTGTAGTAATGGATAAAAGATTACTTAATCCTTTACAATCCTTGATTGGAGGGATTCAATCAAATTTAGCTTATGGAATAAAAATTTAGCTTATTTTATTTCACTTGACGACCTAAATATTGAAGGCACAATAAAAATTAAAATCCAAACAAAAGGATTAGAAATGAAAAAAGATTCACATTTTACAATACTGCGGATTTCTTTCCTAAAAATCGATGTCTACAACAAGGGTGAGATATGCCCTTAAATAGACTTTCTTAGATACCTTACACACACATATGGACAAACTACTTTTTATAATCGTAAAGATGCGTTTTTCTTTTTCAAAGCATACACACATCTGGAAAAACTACTTTTTTTAATAGTAAAGATGCTTTCTCTTTTTTCGAAGCATGCCTTACTTTTTTATTCAAGTAAGATAATGGGAGACGTCATGGCTGACGATTCTGCGTAGCAACATGTCCTAGATGAGCTGGAGTCATTCTTGCTACTGGTTGTAGTGGTGTGGTCAACTATGCTTCCATACGATTTTCCAGCTTGTGGTAGAAAATCGAATCTTCTGAGGTAGGACTATGATGATCTTAGCTGTCTTGCATCTCATCTTCTTCGAGCATCGTCGTTTCGATCTCGAGATTCTCCGGGAGGCCAAGATCTTTTCGAGAATCGAACTTTAATAATAACGAAGTTGCTTCAACTTTTTACTCTTGAGTCCTCATATATTCAATTGGTAAATTTGTAGTGAAAATTCTCCGTCCATCTGATATGTTGAATTGATTATCGGCATCACGGATTTGTCTTGTCATTGAAGAGAATGTTTTAAGAGAATGAATCCAATAGGATTTTGGATTAATGGACATGATGCTTGCTTTAGTCATGGGGTCTTCGACTTCATCGAACTCGTAGTCTTTAGTTTTATCTAAAAACCAAATTTGATACGGCTGATAAAATTTTTCTTTCGTTCTCCATCCAATTGTGCTTGTAATTCAAAATATATAGTAGACAGTGCGATTAAGATTTTTGGTGAGATGATAGACCATTGTTTTGATCATCATCGGGAATTCGTTGATAGGATAACTGGAAAAGATTAGTTATTTTACTAATCTCTAATCAAGACATTCTTCCAGATTATACATGGGATTTTTCGTATAAACTGACAACTTTAGAAGAAAATCTTCATAACATTGAGCTATGTTATAATTATCCATTAAGATCTGTTTAATCTTAAACTCTTGATCTTCAATTTGTGTTATCAGGGGTTTACTGATATCACATGGCAGAATATGTTTTATTTTATCAAACAAACAAATTCTTTTAATTTGTGAATCCCATGCTATGGATTTAACAAGGGCACTCGAACTATCTTGTAGTTTTTCTAGTTTTTATTCTTTTTCATGGATTTTATGAGAGAGGTTGCTCATGTGACGCCTGAACTGTGACAACCCGAATTTTGACACCCCAAAACCTGTGCCATCAGCACTGCCCTTTAGGCCGTGACCCCAAAGTCCATACGGAATATTTGTATACTCAAGCAATCCTTACTAAAAATGAAACATGTAAACAGAACAACATGAGATAAAGTACGCTAATCTAGCAAAAGCTCAAAAGACAGTTCTTCTTCCATGCCAACGCATGAACAGAAGAATCGATCCGAACCATCGGTGATAAATAGATCACCCAAGATGATTCACCAAAAGGAATATATTATTTAATTACATTATTTCAAAAATATAGGCCTGACATACTAAGCCGTGCAGAGAAGCTCTCAAAAATAACTCTCAAGTACGCAGGGGTCCTCTAGAAGAAGTCCTCAGGAGGAGGCTCCAACTCTTCCCCGGGCACGTAATCCGAATCCTCCAGATCTACGTCTCCAGAAGCCTCGGCGGCCGCTAGCAATGGACCTGCGATGTATAGTCTAAAGGGGTGAGCTATATCCTAGCTCAATAAGGAAACAACAAGTGAACATATAAGTTAAGCTCTCACATATATTCTAAAATAGTTTAAAAGCATGGTTTATCTGATGGAATTGCATGGGAAAATATTTTAAACAATTGAAATGAAGTACTAGATGCAACTGTTACTTTACATGGTTTTGTTCATTCTCAACTTACTGATATTAGTTACTGATTCGGCCTAATCACTTAAATCTTAACTTAAATAATCCCCGAGCAATATAGCATCGAGCCCCGTTGGAATACCCACCATCGTCGTCTAAATAGACACTTGTCATATCTATTTCTTACTTGAATATTACCCAGGTCCCTTTCTCATAGGCGATAGGGTTTCTAGACTCATACTGACATCCCTGGGATGTCAAACTGGTGTACGGATTGGCTGCCATACCGGTCACGGATATTCTATTGAGTCGGTCATGGGTATCCCGCCACGTCGGTGGGGTATTCTATTTAAACCTTAAATAACAAAAATATCATATGCGCTACATATAGTTATTCACCGTGTGATCGTGCTAATTTTAATATATTAGGCCTTATCAACTTTTCTTTTACTTCACCGATAGATTTCATCTGCATCCCTGAAATGCCACTGGCTCAACGCATCACTTAGATGCACATTATCACATTTTCACGTCCCCTAGGGACCTTATATGTTCATTTAGCATTCACACACACACACACACACACACACACACACACTTAGAAATCACATTTTTGATGCGTAAATATTCATTTGAATCATTCTACATACATGCTTTTGAAAATTAAAGTATATGTTCAAGGTGTTCCCTACGTCACGCGTTGGAATCACTATGCGTTAAAGTCCACGCGATTCCACATTCACACTTTTTGCTCGTACCACCTATGGTACATTATAACACAAGCAAGGCATCAATAAGGATGCATTAAAGAAGGTATAAGACCTTCCAAGAACCCTCAAGGTCTAATACAAAATTCAACATAAACTATCAAAGTCGATTGATCAATTCCAAAAATTGATTAATCAAAATTCCTAAATCGATTAATCGATCCCAAATTGATTAATCGAAAATCCAAAATTGAGTAATCGATCCCAACTCGATTAGTCGAAGTTCCAAAATCAATTAGTCGATTTCTCAAATCGATTAATCAATTTTTTCCCAAGTCTAATTTTCCAGCCACTGGAGGTGCTCAGACGATTAATCGATTAATCGAATTTCCAGAATTGATTGATCGATTTCAAATCGATCAATCGGTTTTGGGCAACTCTGCCCAGCTTACTTCTGAACCAAAATCGATTAATCAAAATTTCAAATCGATTAATCGATTTGGTCAGAAACTCAGCCCTTTTTCAGGCATGTCTTCCAAATCTCTTCCTTTTTCATTTCCCTTCCTTTCCATTTCATCAATTCATCATCTAACCATATTTTATTTCACAATAACATGTTTATAATAATTTAAATGTGACTCACCTCAATCAATCTTTCGAATGAACAATTTGATCAATCTATAGGTTAGGGTTCCTAACATCGACTTCAACGTGTCGAATCTAGTGTTTAATGCTCTTTTTGTCTTCAATTTGAATCCACATTAACTCACCTTCTGAGCATTTACGCTTCCTTCACTCTCTCTCTCTCTCTCTTCTTAACTTTTCACCAACCTAAACCAAGGAGTAATGACTCCTCCTAGCATTTAATCCCCCTTTTCTAACTCTTCTTGTCTCAGTGTTAAGCACATACACCAGAGATAGGTGTACGTGACTCTTAACTAACATCTAATCCCCTACTTGAGATACGTTCACACTATATTTAATAGTTTCTTTCTAAGTCCACTGTTTGACCATCACTTGGTCAACCTACGACCAGTCAGACACACATCCCGAGGTCACTGTTCATTGTTCAAATTTTGGAGACGTTACATTCTCCCCACCTTGGGAATTTTTGTCCTCGAAAATGAATCTGAAGGTGGGTCGCTGGTGTCGTTCATACACAGATGGATGTAGTTCTTTTAATCGCGAAGACCCCACAATGGGCATGAAAACTAATTATAATTGAAGAATATGCAGTACAAATTCCAAATAAGAAGCGATTGCGACAGAGAAATTTTTTTTTCAAGTAGTTTCCACTGGCAAAATAAGTACAATTTCAAAAAGTAGTTATAATCCATTTTCCCAAAAATTTTGCAATTCCCCCAACTGTGACAACCCACAAGTTAATTACAACACAAAAACCAAAAAGGCACCAGCTCTAGCTCACGCCGTCCCCTCTCCCGGCTGGTCTGCTACGTTAGGCAGCTACGGTCCCAGAGCAGATGTGCCCGCGCCCGAAGTACCCTCAACAGGAGCGACAGGTGTCCACGTCGGCTCCTCCGCTAAGCGCCGTTGGAAGTCTGCGGGATATATGTACCGCATAGTGTGGTACATAAGAAAGTCCAAGCGCCGGTTCATTTGTTGGTTGTTGGCCTCCATCCGGGCCAACACGTCATCGATCATAGGGGCGGGGCGAGTGGCTCGCCGACGGTATGAAGATGTAGGTGTAGAAGTAGCCGGAGGCGATCGTGATGTAGTAGGAGGTGGCACTATGGACTACCCCTCAGGTGGCACGGAGCCATGAGATGGTGCTCCCTCAGCTAGTGGATCATGTAGTGGTGGTGGGGGTGGTCCCTCTACTGGTAGGGCCTTCTTCAACAACTTATAACTACGGCCCCACCAAGTGATGGAGTAATGCTTCACGTGGTCCGTAGCCTTTCTCTCAATCAGTGAAATGGCATACTCTGGTGAGTCAGAGTAGCATTCTAACATGCTCGATATAAGTCGAGCATAGGGCATCCTTTCCTTGGGTCTCAAGGGACCCTTCATCATCTCCCCTTTGATGTAAATCATACCCTCTAGGATGAGTTTGGTCACCTCGGACCAACGCCCGTAGTATGCCGCATAAAGGGCTTGTTGGACCAACTCGACCCTCTCAGTGTTGTGGCACATCGGGTAGAGGTTGCACTTGATTATTAAATCAAGCATCTACATATAATGGGGTAAATCTACCCTCCTTATCGACGATCCGGATCCGCTGAGCCCTTTGGTCATCTCAGTCTGAATCTCCTCAATCGGGATTACTTTATCATATGGGGGAAAAAGGTTGGCCTCTGGTACATGATCGAGGTAGAATTCTAGGGATTGGTGGATGTGTCGTCGGGTAAAAAGATATTGATGACCGTCGATCTCGGTCTTGACGGTGTCATCGATGTGGCCCTATTTTAGATTTTGGTAAAACAACCGAACGATTCTAGGGTAATAGTACTCGTGTAGCGGCTTCAAGAGGTTACCATGAGGTAGTTTTGAGCCCATTTGGTCTCGCCCTCAACGTCGAGATCGGTAAACAAGGCATCGTCGATAATATACTCGTCTTCAAAATTCTTTGCCGCCCACCACTCATTTGGTTGGGGCAAAGTTTTGGGTGGTGGTTGGGATATCGGCGACGACTCGCGTGAAGACGCGCTCGTCGAATCAGATCCTAGATCTGATGAAGAAGATGGTGATGATGGAGGTGATGGTGACGGTGGTGGCGGTGTGGCGTTCTTATGCCGAACCGGTAGCTTGGAAGTTGCTTGCTTCATGGTTAAACGGGTTCTAGGTGGCATTTTGAATCAAAATCTTAAAACCTAAGGCTGTGACGACTTAAATTTCAAACAAATTGAAGATTTAGGTTTTACCGTGCACTTTCGATCCAAAAGGTTTGGGTTTCAATCAGAAAACGATCCGAAAATGCAAAAACCCTAGCCGGTATGGTAGCTCGAGGAGGAAGAAGAAATGGTGTCCAAAAGAAAAAAATAAAACTGATTTTTGAATGGGGGTAAAAATCCCAAATTATATATATATATATATATATATATATATATATATATATATATATATATATATATATATATATATATATATATAGGCAAAAATTGATTAATCGATTTCAAAAATCGATTAATCGATTTTTCATAACTTAACTCAGCCGCGTGAAATTGATTGATCGATTTTCAAAATTGATTAATCGAATTCAGCTCGATTAATCAAAATTTGCTGTTATTTAATTCCCAGGTTTGTCAACTCACTAGCGTATGCCAGTCGTTTAATCGACCAAAATCGATTGATCGATTTCCAAAAATCGATTAATCGATTTTGACAAAATTTTCCAGAAATTTTATACTTTATTTTCCTTCATTTTCTTGGTAGTACTTGACCAGTTGGTCATTGGCTTTGTGAAGCATGTCTTCACTAGGCATTACGTGGCATGATGAATCTTAACCATGCGTTCGTCATCGCCTCACGACACGGTTTGGGTTCTCATTCTCTCCATTGAATAGGTTGGCCAAATGGTCAATGTTTGATTACATGATCAATTTAGATTTACAATATGCTTGCGATGACATGTTTACTCTCTCAACTTGCCGCAAACAAGTCCGGGTATTGCTCGCTCACATCGGCTTCTCTTTCCCACGTAGCTTCTTCGGTCGGGTGATTTTTCCATCGAACAAGTACTAAAGGGATGACCTTGGTGCGCAATACTTGTTCCTTTCGATCTAATATTTCCGCCGGTTCCTCTATCATGCTCATGTCCTCATGCATCTCTAATGTTTGATCTCTTAACGATCAGGGCCATTAATATACTTCCTAAGCATAGATACGTGAAACACGTTGTGCACCTGATCGAATAATGGTGGTAATCCAATGCGGTAAGCAACTTCCCCTACTCGACCCAAAACCTCGAATGGTCCAAGATAGCGGGGACTTAACTTTCCTCTCTTTCTGAATCTCATCACGCCCTTCATAGGTGACACCTTTACAAATACGTGTTCATCTACCTTATAGTCTACACTGGTCCGCCTGATATCGGTGTAGCTTTTCTGCCTGCTCTGAGCCGCTTTGAGTTTTGCCCTTATCATCGAACATAGGTGGCATTATCTTCAAGTATCTCAGGTCCCAAAATAAAACTCTCCCCGATTTCTTCTCAATTGATGGGCGATCTACTTCACCTCCCATAAAGAGCTTCATATGGTGCCATGCCAATGCTCGCTTGGAAACTATTGTTGTATGCAAACTCAATCAACGGTAGATGCTGATCCCATGATCCTTGCAACTCTAACATACACGCCCTAAGCATGTCTTCGATGATCTGATTTACCTGCTCTGTTTGCCCATCAGTTTGTGGATGGAAAGCTGAACTGAAGTCCAGTCGCGCTCCCATTCCTTAAAATTTCTTTCAGAACTTTGATGTGTACAATGGATCACGATCAGAAATGATATTACTTGGGATCCCGTGTAGGCGCACTATCTCTTTCATATATAATTCCGCAAGTCTTCCCACCGTGTACATCGTGTTGTAAGGCAAGAAGTGTGTTGACTTGGTCAATCGGTCTACGACTACCCAAATGGCATTATATCTCTTTGTTGTATGCGGTAGTCCAACGATAAAGTCCATAGAGATCGATTCCCACTTCCACTCCGGTATAGGTAGAGGTTGCAATAATCCCGTAGGATGTATATGATCGACCTTCACCTGCTGACATGTCAAACACTGTGACATACTTAGCCACGTCTTGCTTCAAAACTCTCCACCAGTAATTTTTTTTTTAAAATCTTGATACATTTTAGTGCTACCAGGGTGGATCGCATAGCTTGACTTGTGAGCTTCATCGAGTATTGTTCGCCACAGATCGGCATTGTCGGGGATGCAAAGACGGCCCTTGAATAATAGAGAACCATCTTCTTTCACTGAGATCTCAGGTCTGACTCTTTTAATCACATCTTGACGAATCTTGGTTAGCGCCGGGTCTTTCATCTGTAGGTCGTGGATATGCTCAAATATCACTGGTCTCACTGATATGTTAGCCACAAAGGTTCTTGTAGCTTGCGACTTAATATTTGCATCAAACAGTGCTAGATCTTTAAATAACTTTCATTGGTGCATACCCAAAATCAAACTAGCCAACTGAGCTGAACCCTTCCGACTCAAGGCATCAGCTACTACATTAGCCTTGCCTGGATGGTACTGTATGGAACAGTCATAGTCCTTGAGGAACTCCATCCATCTACGCTGCATCATATTTAACTCCTTCTGTATAAACAAGTATCTGAGGCTCTTGTGGTCGGTGAAAATCTCAAAGGTCTCACCATACAAATAATGTCGCCAAATCTTCAGCGCAAATATGATCGCTGCTAGTTCCAGGTCATGTGTCGGGTAGTTCTTTTCATGCTCTTTCAACTGTCTTGACCCATAAGCTATCACCTTTTTATATTGGTTGAGCACGCAACTCAAACCATTATACGAAGCATCACTATAAACTGCGAACCCTCCACTGCCTGAAGGAATCGCTAGTACTGGAGTCGAAGTGAGTCTCTTCTTGGGTTCTTGAAAACTCTTCTTGCACGCTTCACTCCATTCGAACCTTGCATCCTTCCGTGTAAGTCTCGTGAGTGGTCCCGATATTTTTGAAAACCCCTCAACGAAACATCAATAATAGCCAACTAATCCAAGGAAACTGCGGATGTCGATCACGGTCCTTGGCTGCTCCCAGTTTACTATTGCTTCAATCTTAGCTGGATCTACTGTGGCACCTTGCTTTGAGACGACATGTCCCAAAAAGCTAACTTCCTATAACTAAAACTCGCACTTACTGAGCTTGGCAAACAATTGGTGTTCACGTAAGGTTTGTAGAACAATCCTCAAGTGTTCTTCGTGCTCCACTTTCAATTTGGAGTATATTAGGATATCATCAACGAACACCACGACACAGGAGTCCAGGTGTGGTTTAAACACCCGATTCATCAAATCCATAAATGATGCCGGTGCGTTCATAAACTCAAACGGCATCACCAAGAACTCATAGTGTCCATACCATGTCCTGAATGCAGTCTTCTGAATATCCTCTCCCTTGACTCTCAACTGATGGTATCCAGATCTCAGATCGATCTTGGAAAAATACTTCACTCCTTGCAGCTGATCGAACAAGTCATCTATCTTAGGCAAAGGATACCGGTTCTTTATAATGAGTTTGTTCAACTGGTGATAGTCAATGCATAGTCGCATTGACCCATCCTTCTTCTTTACGAACAAAATCGGTGCTCCCCATGGAGACATGCTCGGTCTTACAAACTCTTTGTCCATGAGTTCTTGCAACTATTCTTTCAACTCCTTCAACTCAGCAGGAGCCATTTTATATGGTGCTTTCAAAACAGGCTCTGTTTTTTGTGCTAAGTCAATGTCGAACTCCACTTCTCTCTCAGAAGGTAATTCTGGTAATTCTTTCTGAAATACATCTTCAAACTCTCGCACTACTGCTATCTCGAAGATCACATTCTTCTCTTCCTTATCCTCCTTCAAAAATTTCAAATAATCGCTGCACCCTTTTCTGATCAAGCGCTCGCTCTGACTGCAGAAATAAGTGGCGTATGTGTCGATCTCTCTCCTCGAAATCGAAACGATCTCCTCGTGTTAGGTCTGAAGATGACGATCTTGTTCTTGCAATCCATGGTTGCACAATGTTGTGAAAACCAATCCATGTCAAGGATCACATCGAATCCTTACATGTCTAATAATATTAACTGTGCGTCCAGTTCATAGACGTCCCCATCTCTAATACTCACTACTACTAACTTGCAAATCAACTCCGTGTCGACTAATTCTCCAGTCAGGATAGACATTGATAGAACAAAGTCCAACGTCTTCGGAACAATCTTCATTCTTTCACAAATTTCAGAGTGACAAAGGAGTGGGTAGACCCTGGGTCTATCAACACTCTTGCTTCACATGCTACATAGCATCCTTTTTTTTAGACTTGTAACGTACCTATAACATACATATTTACATATACAACACATACTCTATTTAGAGAATTTAATGTACAAATGGGTTTACAAGCTTTTCTAATAAATGCACCTTCTTTATCTAAAATTTTATTGAATTGAAATTCTTTATTTAAAAGGAAACTCACCTTAGATGACGTCATGTACGTTCCTTGCTTCTTGGGCGGTGACTCCATAGGCTCTCCCTTGTACGACCGATTTTCTCGCTTGTATCAGTCGTAGAATAAAATCAAAAGCCATCTTGTCCTTATTCATCTCATGACAATCTTTAATCATGTGGCCCACCTTGCCACATTTAAAGCAACCCCGTGTTCCTTGCCTACAATCCGCCGTCTTGTGAGACTTGCCATTCTTGGCACAAGTCTCCCTAGGTGTGGAAGAAGCAGCTCGTGAAAAGCCTTGTGTAACTGTAACTCCAGTAGAAATAGCAGGGCTCTCACACCTCATTAGCCTCCCTGACGCAAGCAATGGAAATCTCTGATGGGTAGGCTGCTACGCCGGTCTCCCATACCCAGCTTGGAATGGTTGCTTCTGATTAGGAGTTACGAATCTCGACTTTTTGTTCACCGGCTCGTAGTTACATTCCCTCTTCCTTGCTGCTCTCTTTGGCGGTATCGATTACCGTTTTCTTCTTCAACAACCAATGCTTTACTCATGACCTCTCCATAGGTCTTCAGTTGAAATTGTGCTGCTCCTCCTCTGACTTTCGGTCTCAAGCCTTGTTGAAACCTCTTTGCCTTAGTCCTAGAAACGGACTTCCACCAAGGCCCAGCTTCCCCATCAAGCATGTACACTGCCCAACAGACGCTTTCATCATCCGTGCATGTCAGCACGCTAAAAACCTTTTCCATCTCACTTAGCCAATTTTCAGCAGCCATCGTCTCCGCTTGTCCTGAAAAGCTAAGAGGTCTCATCCTCCTAAACTCGGTAAATACAGAGGACACTGGCGGTGTCAGAGCTACTGGAGGTGTAGGTGGCTGTTGTTGATCATTGGCATTGTGAGCCGTCAAGGATACTGCTTGTTGAGCCATGGCGGTCGCCATGGTTTTCATAGTATGCATCATCCTCTGATGCTCTCTTCTGTCTTCATTTCTTTCTCTGATTCTTTCCTGTTCCCTCTTATCTCGATCCTGACGATATAGATCTCGGCTCTCTGCCTGGTCTTGGCTCTCTTGGCCACCACTACCTGAAGCCCCTCTATCTCCCAAAGGCACTCAATTGGTATCCGAGATAAAGTCATCTCGACTACACAAATTCTTATTATGACCGCCCCTAGGTTGGCCTCTTCCCCTAGAAGACATCACGGTCTGCACGTGAAACCAAACTTTCGTTAGCAGAAGTCCCTATGCTCTGACAAAAAGAATGATTGTTAGAATTTCTAAAAGAAAGGCTCCGATACCATTTGTGACAGCTCGAATTTTGGCACCTCAAAACCCGTGCCATCAGCACGGCCCTCTAGGCTGTGACCTGATCGATTTTAAATAAACCCTTGCAAGTGTACAAGATCTGTTCTAGTAAGGCAAGAACAAGGGTGTCGAACCCACAGGGAAATCTGAAATTTTAATCAATTCTTCCTAGAGATTTAGAAAATATCCCCGAGGAAGTACCAAGGGGCAGATTTAATTTTTACAAAAAATTAACACTTTTTCTAATTGCAAGAAAGAAAATAAATTAATCTAAAAATTATGTAATGAGAAATTTAAGAACAAATTTTAAAACAAGATCAAGGAATATGCTACCCCAGATTTGCATCCCTTTCTATTATTAAACCCACAGTTTTATTAATCATCAAACACACCATCATTCCAAAAGATCAAATGACTAGTAATTAAGCATGATCATTAACCCGGCATACCCTATCTAAAAACGATGACTCAGCCTAACATTATGGTATGAATCATGCTAAAAGCATAGCGTATCTCATGATGTTTAGATCAAAATAACATAAACATAATCACAAACTTTGAGAAAAATGATTTGATGATGACAATATTATACTATGGCATTAAACATAAAATATGGGTACTTATCTGGGGATCGCATCTTCCCCGATCTACAGCTTTTAGCCACTCATCCTTGGTGCAAGATCTTCAATTTCATTCAAGTCCATTCCCAAGAGAAAAGAAAACTAAAAATAAAAATATGTTCTAAGCAAGTCTCTTTACAAAAAAATCTAAACTAAAAACTAAACTAAAATTAAAAACTAAAAGCTCTCGGAAGATAACCCTACACTAAAAACTCTCCTATATTCCAAAAAAAACCCCTTTTTTACAATGCCGCAGCCTCTTATTTATAATAGCCGATTCAACCTAACCCTAATTGCCTCAATCGATTGAGGCTTAAATCTCAATCGATTGAACTTTTAATTTAATCACCTTTAGGACACTTTTTTTTTTGTCTCAATCGATTGAATTTCATGTCTCAATGACACTGAATGAAGTAGATGCCCTAATTGGTGGAAATCTCCAATATGCCCTCAGCAGAAACAGTCGCCAGGTTGAAATGCACAGACTTTCGCTAGGTTAGATTTCTCCTCGCTGGGTTGGATAGTGCTCTTCGCGTGGTTGAATTGGAGAAGGATACTTTCACTGTCGCGTGGTTGCTTTTATTCATCAGTCATCACTAGGTTATTGCCTGACCCGTCTTCGCTAGGTTGAAATGTCAGTCGCTAGGTTGAATTGAATGGCGCTAGGTTGACTGTAGTCGCTAGGTTGAAGTGCGTGGAGCGGGAACAGCGCGACGGCCATTTCTTCCAACTGCGCGACGGCTTGTCTATCAGAACCTCGCGACGAGTTATTTGCCTCTTAGAATCCAGCGAAGAAGCTTTCACTTGGACTGCGCGAAGGCTATTTCTTCAACTGTGCGAAGGCTTATTTACACTTTGTTCCTCGCGGCAACTTCAATATCTTCCCCTTCTTGATGGAGTTTGATTCCCTTCACGGATTTCAGCGCTTCTTTGGACCCTTTTTGTCCATAGCTCTTTTGTAGCCTTTAATTTCTTTCTTTTATACACTTGGAAGATCCAAAGGTCAGAAACACCTGTTATCATCAAAACCTCACAACAACCATCAAATACTTTCATCGAACGGCTAAGTGTAGGATTTAAGGTATGAAATATAGTCATATTTCAGCACCGATCATGACCCCAAAGTCCATACGGAACATTGGTATACTTAAGCAATCCTTACTACAAATGAAACATGTAAACTGAACAACATGAGAAAAAGTATGCTAATCTAGCAAAAGCTCAGAAGACAATTCTTCTTCCATGCCAACGCATGAACAGAAGAACCGACTCGAACCATCAGTGATAAATAGATCACCCCAGATGGTTCGCCAAAAGGAATATATCATTTAATTACATTGTTTCAAAAATATAGGCCTGACATACCAAGCCGTACAGAGAAGCTCTCAAAAATAACTCTCAAGTACGCAGGGGTCCTCTAGAAGAAGTCCTCAGGAGGAGGCTCCAACTCTTCCCCGGGCACGTAATCCGAATCCTCCGGATCTACGTCTCCAGAAGCTTCGGCGGCCACTAGCATTGGACCTGCGACGTATAGTCTAAAGGTGAGCTACATCCTAGCTCAATAGGGAAACAACAAGTGAACATATAAGTTAAGCTCTCACATATATTCCAAAATAGTTTAAAAGCATGGTTTAGCTGATGGAATTGCATGGGAAAACATTTTAAACAACTGAAATGAAGTACTAGATGCAATTGTTACTTTACATCGTTTTGTTCATTCTCAACTTACTGGTATTAGTTACTGATTTGACCTAATCACTTAAATCTTAACTTAAATAATTCCCGAGCAATATAGCATCGAGCCCCGATGGAATACCCACCATCGTCGTCTAAATAGACACTTGCCATATCTATTTCATACTTGAATACTACCCAGGTCCCTTTCTCATAGGCGACGGAGTTTCTAAACTCATACTCACATCCCTGGGATGTCAAACTGGTGTACGAATTGGCCGCCGTACTGGTCACGGATATTCTATCGAGTTAGTCGTGGGTATTCCACCACGTCGGTGGGCTATTCTATTTAAACCTTAAATAACAAAAATATCATGTGCGCTACATATAGTTATTCACCGAGTGATCATGCTAATTTTAGTATATTAGGCCTTATCAACTTTTCTTTTACTTCACCGATAGATTTCATCTGCATCCTTGGGATGCCACTGGCTCAACGCATCACTTAGATGCACATTATCACATTTTCACTTCCCTTGGGGACCTTATATGTTCATTTAGCATTCACACACACACACACACACACACTTAGAAATCACATTTTTGATGTATAAATATTCATTTAAATCACTCTATATACATGCTTTTGAAGATTAAAGTACATGTTTAAGGTGTTTCCTACCTCACGCGTTGGAATCACTATGCGTCAAAGTCCACGCGATTCCACATTCACACTTTTTGCTCGTACCACATATGGTACATTATAACACAAGCAAGACATCAATAAGGATGCATTAAAGTAGGTATAAGACCTTCCAAGAACCCTCAAGGTCCAATATACAAAAGTTAACATAAACTGTCAAAATCGATTGATCGATTCCAAAAGTCGATTGATTGATTTCAAAAATTGATTAATCGAAATTCCTAAATTGATTAATCGATCCCAAATCGATTAATCAAAAAATCCAAAATCGAGTAATCGATCCCAACTCAATTAGTCGAAGTTCCAAAATCGATTAGTCGATTTTTCAAATCGATTAATCAATTTTTTTCCCAAGTCTGATTTTCCAGCCACTGGAGGTGCTCAGACGATTAATCGATTTTAAATCGATTAATCGAATTTCTAGAATCAATTGATCGATTTCAAATCGATCAATCGGTTTTGGGCAACTCTTCCCAGCTTACTGCTGACCCAAAATCGATTAATCAATTTTCTAAATCGATTAAGCAATTTGGTCAGAAACTCGGCCCTTTTTCGGGCATTTTTTCCAAATCTCTTCCTTTTTCATTTCCCTTCCTTTTCATTTCATCAATTCATCATCTAACCATATTTTATTTCACAAAAAAATGTTTATAACAATTTAAATGTGACTCACCTCAATCCTAAGATCGACTTCAACGAGCTTTAACGCATCAAATCCGGTGTTTAATGCTCTTTTTCTCTTCAATTTGAATCCACATTAACTCACCTTCCTAGCATTTACTCTTCCTTCACTCTCTCTCTCTCTCTTAACTTTTCACCAACCAAAACCAAGGAGTAATGACTCTTCCTAGCATTTAATCCCCCTTTTCTAAGTCTTCTTGTCTCGGTGTTAAGCACATACATCAGAGATAGGTGTACGCTACTCTTAACCAACATCTAATCCCCTACTTGGGATACGTTCACACTACATTTAATAGTTTCTTTCTAAGTCTATTGTTTGACCATTACTTGATCAACCTACGACTAGATGGGCACGCATCTCGAGATCACTTGTAATAGCCCGAAAAATCACGCTAAACTATGACCTCGGGATCCATGCCCAATCGGTCACAAGTTTGACCAATTAGGAGTTCGATAATTAGCATAGAGTGTGATGAGTGAATGTGATGTGATGGTTTGTGTAGCAATGTGGTGTGTGTTGAAAATCTAAAGTCACATACACCTATTGAGGTGCATGTGCTCAACACACAAACTAGGAGAGAGATAAAAAGGGTTTAATAACCCTAAATGTGTGTTTTTGGGTTGTTGAGAGAGGAGTAAAGAAGAGAGAGAGAGGAGTAAAGAAGACTAAACAAGAGTTATTGTGTGATTGGAAGGGGGGATTTTAGCATTTAAGAGGCCGATTTAGCGAGGAGAATCCGTTCAAGCTAAAGCTGGAACCCTAGCCCTTCCAACCACTTGATTTGAAATCAATTTGAGATTGATTCAAGGTAAATTTTGTGAATAAAATGCATAGATCGTAGGGGCTAAATGGTAGTTGAAAATGGGTTAAATCTTAGGATAATGGTTTAGAAAAAATAGATGAAAAAGTATGGAAAAAGATTAGAAAGAACAGCTCGAAAAGGGGGCTGAATCTGACAATTTCGATTAATCGAAATTGGGTTTCGATTAATCAAAATTGGCCAGGAAGTTGAAAAGTCAGAGGACCCAATTTCGATTAATCGAATTGAAGTTCGATTAATCGACTTTGGATTTCGATTAATCGATTTGGGTATCGATTAATCGACTGGGAACCTCCAGTGGACCCCAGGGGCTGGAGGAAATGACTTGGGGAAAATCGACTAATCGAAATGGGATTTCGATTAATCGATTTCAATTTTCGATTAATCGATTTGGGATCGATTAATCGATTTTGGGAACTCGATTACTCGAATTGAGAATCGACTTGGCTGAACAGAGAATTTCGATTAATCGAATTAGGATTCGATTAATCGAATGAGAATCTCGATTAATCGATTTGAGAATCGATTAATCGATATTGACTTTCGATTAATCGATTTTGGAAATCGATTAATCGAATCAGATTCGATTAATCGATTTTGGAGTTCGATTAATCGACTGAGATAAATTATGTTAACTTTTGAGTTTGACTTTAAGATTCTTGGAGGGTCTTGGACCTTCTTTATTGCATCCTTTGTGATGTATTTCACATGTTATGTGGTACCATAGGTGGTACGAGTGAGCTAGTGCACAAGGAGCCACGTGGGACCTTGATGCAATGATCAAGCGAAGACTTGAGGTAGGGAACACCTTGAACATGTACCTTATTTTACAAGAGCATGTATGTAGTGATATAGATTTCAATTTAATTGTTTAATTGCTTAAGAATTTGTGAAAAGTGTGTGTGCGTGTGACACCCATAAGAGTAATTCTAATAAGCCATCCCCAGGGGATGAAGAAGTAAAGAGAGGAGAGCATCAGGTGTGATGCAAGTAAATGGATGCATCCCAGGGATGTATCCAATGATTGAATCATGTTTGATAGGGCCTAACTGATATAAGATAGCACACTTACACGGTGAATAACTATATGTAAGGCACCGATATTTTTGTTATTTGAGGTTTGATAGGTTACCCCACCGACGTGGCGGGATATCCACGACTGACACGGCAGGATATCCGTGACCGATACGGCAGCGAAACCGTAGGCCAGTGCGGAGGCTTATCCGTACATAGTAAGCACACCCCAGGGGTGTTGAATTGAGACAAGTGAAACCCCGCCACCAATCCCCAGGGGAAAGGGGCTTGGGTACTATATGGTATTCCCAGGGAATACGTTAAAACTATCTATATAGATGACGATGAAGGGTATCTCATCGGGGCTCGATGCTATATTGCTCGGGGATTACTTAAGTTGAAAGTTTAAGTTTTGCTTTAGGCCTTTTCAGCATCATTCATGAATAAATGAAAACATAAGTAATGAACAGTAAAATGAAATGCTTTTAACTGTTTTCATCAATAACTGCATAGACACATCATGCATGGCATATCATGGAATATATGTGAGTTATAATTTATATGTTCAACCGTGTTTGTTTCCTATTGAGCTAGGATGTAGCTCACCCTATAGACTATACGTCGCAGGTCCACTACTAGCAGCTGCCGCGGCTTCAGGAGACGCTGACCCCGGTGAGTCGGACCTTGCGGCCGGCGAAGAGTTGGAGCCACCTCCTGAGGACTTCTTCTAGAGGACTCCGTTGTGCCACTTTGAGGGTTTTTTGAGAGAGTTTTGTACGGCTTGGTATGTCAAACTTTAATTTTGTTCAAACCATGTATATAAGGAGTAGGGATTATTCTTTTGGGACGAACCATCCGTGATGATTGCTATCATCGATGGTTCGGATCGGTTCTCCATTCATGCAGAGGTATGAGGGTAGAACTGTCTTTTGGGGAGTTGCTTAGTATAGATTTAAATTCCAAAATTTCGCTTATTATTCTATTGCATGCTTGATATACCAGTGTTCCGTGCTTAGCAAAGGGCACGGTCAAGATGATCGTGCTGATGGCACGAGTTTCGGGGTGCCGAAATCCGAGCTGTCACATCACTGTTCATTATTCAAATTTTGGGGACGTTACACTGTTTCTTATCATTCAAAAATTGGCATTTCTAGGCTCCATTAATCTCGTGATAAAGTTCTAGACTTATTCCAGGATTATAGAAATCAGGAACATTATTCATCGAGATGCTAGTTTGTTCTAGCAAATATTGTGATTGTTGTACTTGATACAAAGTAAAAGCTGATTGAAATCATCGTAAACTTGGTAAAAAGAGTTTGAAAAGTTGGTAACTTGTTTTTGGAAAGCTAAGAAAGAGGTATATAGTCCGGGTTGGTGGCCTCTTAACACAACATAAGTTGTTCCAACAAAGGTTTTTCAAACATAATATTTTCTTATGTTTGGAGGTGGTTGAGAAGAAGAGGAGGAGTTTCCTTCTTTTGTCATCTTCTGTCGTTTACAGACTAAAATCCACTGGTTTAGTGGTAACATAAATCTTCTTCCTACAGTAGATATGTCCACTTTGGTTAGTGGTTTAAACTTGGATCTCTGCTTAAAAAATCAGCCAAAACATTAGTACTTCCTTTAACATGTTCAACTTCAAAAGTATACAGAGCTATTTGATTATACCATTTCAATCTTCTTCCATCTAAGATATCTCTTTTATTAATTAAAAAGTCGCGAACTGCTTTATTATTAGTTCTGACAATAAAAACCTCAGGAGCTAGATAAATATGAAATCTTTTAAGAGCAAGTTTTATTGCTAATAATTTTTTTTAATTTAGTTATGAAAGATTTTTCTTTTTCTGCTAAAATTTTCAAATAATTTCTTCCATAATTTAATAAGCCTAAGAGACTTTGTAACCATTTTTTATCAGCTATCTCTTCGGAAAAATTCTTTATTTTGATAATAATATGATCTTATAATTTAAGACCATTATGTGTTAAAATAAGACCTAAAAATTCTATTGATTCTTTTTCAACTTCTATTTTTGATGGTGAAAGGATAATTCTATTTTTTTGGAAAATATCGCACATTTGTTTTTAAATGTGTTTTGTGTTCTTCTTTTGTTTTAGAAAACACTAGGATATCATCGATATATACCACACAAAATTCTTTATAAGGGGCAAAAATCGAATTCATTCATCTTTGATAGATTTGTGGAGCAGTATTCAAGCCAAATGGCATGACATTTCATTGATAATGTCCACATGGAGTACTAAAAGCAGTCAAGGGTTTAGATTTATCGTCTAACTTTAATTGCCAATATCCTGATTTACAGTCTAATTTACTGAAGAATTTTGATCATTTGATTTGGTTAATCAAAACATCTTTTCTTGGAATAAAGTATCCGTCAAATTCTAAATTTTCGTTTAATCTTTTATAGTTTAAAACCATTGTAGCTCTTCCGTGCTTTATTTCAGCATGATTTCTTACTAAGAATGCAGGGCTAGAATGAGGGTTTTTGTAGATTCAATGAGTTTTTTCTCTAATAAATCTTTAATTTGTATTTCAAATTCGTCTATGTCTATTTTTGTAAAGACCATAGGTTTTACCCTAATTATGATAATATTAGGATCTTTTAAAGTTATGGTACAGTACCGTGGACTTTTATGCCATAATTTTAGTGGGTTGTCACTAAAATTGTCTTTGAGAATGGTGAAAAGCCAATGAATTTGACTAAGTTGTGTGATCACCTCACCACGCCTGCTGGGGGCAAAGCCTTTGTGACATTTTGAGTGATGAACTTGAAGAAGTGGAATAGTTACCAGGTATTCCTTGAGAGAAAGACCAATAGAACCTATGGTTAAGGTCATTGGTAAATAGGAAACAATGAAATTGTTACCTAACAAAAAATCTCCATGCATGTTGGGAAAACATAAAATTTTAGGAATAATGAATTTTTTATCATTAAGCCAAATAGAAATATTTTTTGCTTTTAACTCAATAACAGTTTCTCTTCCTTCAATGCCTTTGACTTTTATTGGATGTTTAATGTTCATCCACTTTTCTGAGGGCAAAGCATTGTACCGACAAACACTTATTGTGGCTCCGGTATCCATTAAGACACAAATTATATGGTTTATAATTTTGAAACATAAAATTTCCTAAGACATATGTATATCGCTGTAACGATCCTCAGACTGGTACACTACCTAGTATTGCTAAGGGTCCGGTAGGGCATTGGGCTATGACCATGGCCATTAAGTTAGCCTAGCCCAACCCATTAGGATGAAGGATCAGTTTAAATATCATCAATTAAAACCATTTGGATTTAAATGGATGAATATATATATATATATATATAAAATCCATGTATAAGTATTTGGCATATACAGTACTCACTTGAAAACAGTTAACAACAGGCTAGTATATCAAATTTCTCACCTGAACTTATTTAACAACAGAATAGGAGTTAAAAATAAAGAGCATATACATTTCAAAAGTGCAACTGCCTTACATGCAAGTAAACACTTGCTTTGTCTTATATATGATACCTTCTATGGGTATTATGCCTAACATGGCAACTTAATCTGAAACAGCATATAAGCTGCTTGTACTCCATATGCAGTACACGACTGCATGAGTCACTAGCGACTCTCATGCACGCAAGGTCAAGGTCATCTGTTAAAAGGCAAACTCCCTTGCTCTCTTTGAGTTTGATTAATAAATAAGAGGAAATTCTGAGTTAGTAAACAACATGAAAAATTAGTAAACAACAAGACATATTAAGACGATTTTCACAATTCTGCTACAACTTTCAGTTCCGCTCCGGCTTTGAAATCAGCAAGCACAATTTGATAGACAACACTCACCAAAAGGTAAGTTCTTGTACCAATAGTATATAAACAGGAAGACATAAACTGAGTATAGATCTTGCACTCCGAGTCTTCACTGAAAATTTGGAAATGGAATATATATATATATATATATATATATATAACTTGCTACAAGTTTATACATATATATAGATGAACAGATATATATATATATATATATATATATATATATATATATATATAAAATATGATCATATAAGTAAGAAGCATATAGCACAAGTCACATGAAATAAGGAAAAGACTTAGCATGAACTAAAGTACAGATCACTGCACTCCGATCTTCATTAGAGATCAGTGAAGGTCTGTGTGATGCTGCAATATATATATATATATATATATATATATATATATATCTATATGTGTCTAGATATCTATGTATATATATTTATATATCAATATAAATATATATTTATATATAAATAATATATATAAGCAAAAAGGAGAGATACAGCAGATCAAAAGGCCAAGAAGAAGACCAGCTGAAGCCCGGCAAGCCAGGCTTGCCGCGGCAAGATAGTCTGCTGAGTGGCTTGCCGCGGCAACCTCAAAGAGTTGCCGAGGCAAGGTTCTTGCCGCGGCAAGCCTTATGTGTTGCCGTGGCAACCTTATGCTCAAACCATTGTGTAGTATTTTGGTCATATCTTTTGACCCCGAACTCCAAATGGCACGATTCTTAATGCGTTGGAAAGTAGACAACGAGACCTACAACTTTCATAAAGTAACTAAGTTTTAAATCTAACGTTTAAAGGGTCAAAATATAATGGCAAGTCACAGCAACATGCAACTGCAAAGCTTGCCGCGACAACAGTATACTCAGACCACTGTGTGGTATTTTAATCATACCTTTTGATCCCGAACTCCGATTGATATGATTCTTGATGTGTTGGAAAGGGGACAATAGCCCTACAACTTTCATGAAGGAATAAATTTTTGAATCCAACGTTTAAGGGGTTAAAAAGTAGTAACAAGTCGCAGAAATATACAACAGCAAAGCTTGCCGCGGCAGCCTATGTTGCTTGCCGCGTCAACCCTGCATCTGACACACTTGGCGACACCTCTGTCAGGGATTTGTGCTGGGTTGACTTGCCGAGTTTGACCATGAGACTTGAGACCATAAATGGTCCATATTTGGGGTCTATGTTGACCTAATAAACTATTAAAAATATTAAACCTATGAACGACATCTCTAGGTGCCACTTGGTGCACATGACGCATTTGCTTGAAGACATGCGTTCACAGGTAACCAGTTACACGTAAGCCTGGTATAAGGTAGGGAGTTTACATTGTTAATTTATATTTTATTTTTGAATTCATTCCTGATTAGCAAATTATAATTATGCCTATATTAGTTTAATCCATATGCTAGTTGTGCTAGTTCTGCTGAGGAATACTAAGGTATGATGATAGTAAGATCAAAGCCATATATGTTTATACCATGAATTTTGATGCTCGAATCATGCTAGTTCAGATCGACATAAGATTATTCTATGAATATATGGCAGCATGATAATCTTTGAATATAAAGGCAATTTTAAATGATAATTAGAGATTTATAAGGATGCCAATTAATTTTGTTGATGACAAATGCATGTGATAATGTCAGTTTGTATAATGAACTCATGTCAGTTGGAATGGATATGATACTAATGAATTCAGTGTTGATTTATGGTTAAAGGATGATGCTCAAATATATAGTGATAACGAGATAATACTCTATCAGTTCAGAGGAATGGTTCTGATTAATAATGATCATGTATTCCTCATGTATACTCATGTATAATAATCATGGATAGAGATGGATGAATTTATGAATCATGATGAAAATATAGGTCAGATTTGACGTATGATTAATGAATGAAGATGCTAGACCAGTTTTGATGAATAGTTAGCTCAGTTCAATAAATGAATATTAATGATTATGCTCATTTCAGTTTAAATGAATGCCTTTGCATGACTACGCTCGTGTTAAGTTTTGATGAATAAATATGTATGATAAGGATTCAAGCAGTGTGCCGTAGGACTAGTAGGCTAATTCAGTTAGATGTGTGATTATAAATGATGATACGATCAGTTATGTACGAATGATGATAAGATCAGTTTCAACGCATGAATATGAATAGTTATGCTAACTCAGTGATACTAGTTCAGTTTTGCTATATCATATCTGTTCATGATGTTCTTGTATATATGTTAGCGTGCATGCATTATTCATATTCTGTTATCCTTGATATCATGTACACGTCTTTAATTCATCTTGAAACAAGTGATCCCGCTAACTCGGGAGTTTGATATCTCGTCCAAGTGATCCCGCTAACTCGGGAGCTTGATATCCCGTCCAAGTGATCCCGCTAACTCGGGAGCTTGATTTTCTTGTTTCTTGTTCTTATACATGTCTTGTTTTAGCATGATTCATTGATCTTGCCTGATTCCTTGTCAGCATGAATATATGTCAGTATTGTCAGCATGATACAATAATTACATGATTTAGTGCTTGTTATGTTATATACTGTTAGGATATATGAATGCTATAATAGACCTAATATAAGATGACATGTGTTTCGTTTTATTTTGCATCTAGCAATGAATGGATAATCTAACATATAAATTAGCATTTTAATTTTTCCTGCTGAGCTTTGATGATAGCTCATCCTACAACTTATGTCTTAGCTGCAGATATTGCTCAAGACCCTGAGCACGAGGTTGTTCCTACCTACCATCAGGAGGAGGACGAGGAGGAAGGTTCTGCTGAGGACTTCTTTCCTTGAGAGGTTTGAGAGAGAGAGAGATTTGTTTTTAAACATTAAATATGTATAAACAGCAGTGTGATTTAAGATAGTTTACTACTTTAGGTATAGGTTTCTGTTTATATTTCCTGTTCAATTTATTGCTTTAGATAAAGGAATGGATATAAGTTATTGTCATATTTCTTCGTATCAGAGTTAATTAAATTCGCTTCCGCATATGTAACACTTTGTACAAGATGCCCTTGTATGACAGGATCATGTTAGGTGATCTGACGGTGCGACCTTTCCCATTTATGAGAAGGGGAAAAGTCGGGCTGTCACAATCGCCTTTTTCCATAACTAGGAGAAAATAAGATTTCAGCATTTTCTAACTGAAAATGATAAAGTTGAACTATTTTTAGTTCATGAGTTTGTGTTCCAGGTAGGATAGGGACTTGTATATTTTTTACTGCTATATGTGTTTGGTCTTGAGTTGGTTCGAGAGCACTGGATGTTGATGCTCTAGACTCAATAGTTTTTACAGGAAACCATTCATCTTTTATAGTATTAAAAGAGGCAGTCCTTGTATATCTAAAATATAAATTGTTTCCAGGAGCTTATATTTCAATCATCTAGGTTTGAGATTTTGATTTTTATTCTAAAAGATCTTCAAATAATCATTGTTTAGGTATCTGTCCAGTTTATTAATCTTGGTTGGATTTCTGAATCATATGGTTTGGGTTCAAATATTTCAATTAGATTTTTGTCTGATTTGTGCATTTTTGTTATTGGTTTAGAGGTTAATTCATGTTCTGTTTGCCAGGTTATGGCTAGGTTATGTGAATCTTTTTTCATTTCTAATCCTTTTGTTTGGATTTTAATTTTTATTGTGTCTTCAATATTTGGGTCGTTAAGTGAAATAAAATAATTTGGTTTTAGTTTAAACCAAATCATTCCATAAGCTAAATTTGATTGAATCCCTCCAATCAAGGATTGTAAAGGATTAAGTAATTTTTTATTCATTACTGCAGCTAGTATAGGTGTATCTATACCATGTCTGAACAATCTTGTTATACATATTTGAAGTACACCAATGTGAATATATTTTAATTTTGAATTATCTTTTTTCCATTATAATATTTTCTTTTTATCAAACAGTGTTATTTCAGCTGTAAGATTAAATGTGTTTTTTACAGTAGCGTTTCCTTAAAAAGCTTCAAATATTCTTCTACACAAGATTTTGTCTAAAGGAGAAATTTTATAAATATCTTCTTTATTAAGTTTTTGTTGTAACTCAAATTCTCGAAGTCCTTCTTAAGAGAAAGATATTTTTTTACTTATTACATCTTTCAACGTAATCATTTGATGTTCTTCGTCTGTCGACATTTAACAAAAATATTAGATCATCTATGTCAGAATCAGAGTCTGTTTTGGATTCTAATTCATAAATGATACTATTATCATCAGTTGAAATTTCTTCACCAAAATAAACATCTAGATTTTCTTCATCTAAATATTTAATCATTTAGTTATATTTTTTCTCCGCTTTGGGCATTGAGGAGCATAATGTCCTTCTTCGTTACAAATAAAACATTGATATTTCTTTTTAGCCATGGTCGTTTTATCTGTTTTCTCATTCTTTTTTTTTTTTTAATATATTTTTTATTTTTAACAAACCTTTTTCGTTTGTTCCAAGGTTTCCATTTGAATTTTTTCTTCTTAAACCCTTCGTTATATCCTTTTCTTTTAGGAAGATTGCATCCTATTTTCCAATTTTCTTGGAGGATTTTATCACAACATTTATGACCAAAGTTAGAATTCGTGATTTGATTCTTAACTTGTTTTTTTAGCTTTTATTTCTAAACATCTATCAGCTATTAATCTTAGGATAAAGGAAGTTCTTAGTCCTAAAGTGTCTTGTTTAGATAATTTATTAATAAAATCTGGATAGCCTTTAATGGCTAATTCATCCCATGGTGCTGGGAGTTTATGATAAACTTATTCTAACCATGACATATTAATTGGGGGTTCTTTGAAAGAGCTGGAGAAGACTGGGTCCTCTGAGTGAAAGTTGGTAGGGATCTCTGTGGAATAAATGAGCCCCTTTGGATAGACTTTCCCTTTTGGACCTCCAATCGGACATTTCTTATGTTGAGCATTTCACCCGATTTCCTTTCCTGGATCTATGTACGATCAACGAGCTCTCCATACATTTCAATCTTCATCGCGACCAATTTCTTGTGAAGGAATGGTCGCAAGCCGTTCTGAAATGCAAAGAGCTCTTCGCCTTCGTCCGCAATCATATTCCCAACAAATCTGGATAGTTGGTCAAACTTGGCCTCGTACTTGGCCACAGTCATGCTCCCTTATTATAGGTCTATGAATTCTTTCTTCTTTTGAGCCCTGATGGCCGCAGAGAAATGCTTTTCAAAGTATGCTTCCCTGAACTGCTGTCAAGTCATTCTTCTTTGTTGTTTTGATCTGCAGCTCTCTTTGCTACATTCCTCCAATTCTTTGCTTCCTGATCTAGATAGAACGCTTCCCACTTCACCTTTTCATATTTTACGGGTGAAGAGATCCCAAAGAACTTCTTAATTTTACCTATCGAATCTTCAACAACGACTGGGTTGAGTTGACTATGGAATTAGGGGGTCGAGCTCTGCTGAATACTTGAAATCCGATAGGTGTGTGAGGTAGATTCTCCTATCAAGGAGGAGGCTGACATTGATTGACAACCTCTTGGACGGCTTGTGATAGCCCGAATTTCAGCACCCCGAAACCCGTGCCATCAACACGATCCTCCAGATCGTGCCCCAAAATTGTTCACGGAATATTGGTATATCAAGCACAAATTAAATAATTAAAGCAATTAATCTCATAAAGCGGAAACAGTTAATATGTCCAACTGGCATATGCAAAAATACAGTTCTACTTTCATGCCATCGCATGAACAGAGAACCGACCCGAACCATCGGTGATATACAGATCACCCCAGATGGTTCGTTAAAAGAATAATTCAATTTAATTACAAGTTCAACAAAATAAGGGCTTGACATACCAAGCCGTACAATCTGCTCTCAAAACTGACTCTCTATCAAAGTACACAGCAGAGTCCTCTAGAAGAAGTCCTCGGGTGGAGGCTCCAACTCGTCTCCAGGCACGTAATCTGAATCACCCGGATCTATGTCTCCCGAAGCCTCAGCTGCTGCTATCAGTGGACCTGCGATATATAGTCTAAAGGGTGAGCTACATCCTAGCTCAATAGGGAACAAACATAATGAACATATAAGTTAAAACTCACATATATTCTATGATACTCTAAGCATGATGAGTCTATGCTTTTGCTAGAAAAATAGTTTAAATCTGATGAATTACATTCAAGTTTACTGGTAATTAGCATGTCTTACTTTACTGTTGATTTATCATGAATGACACTGAACAGGCCTAAAACAAAAACTCAAATCTTCAACTTAAGTAATCCCCGAGCAATATAGCATCGAGCCCCGATGAGATACCCTTCATCGTCATCTAATTAGAGAGTTGTAAAAGATGTATTCCCTGGGAATACGACCCAAGCCCCTTTCTCACTAGGCGGCGGGGTTAAATATCACACAACATCCGTTGAATGTACTTACGGTTACGGATAAACCTCCGTACTGGTGTACGGATTCGCCGCCGTATCGGTCACGGATATCCTGTCGCATTAGTCGTGGGTATCCCGCCACGTCGGTGGGGTATCCTATCAAACCTAAAATAATAAAAATAACATGTGCTTTACATATAGTTGTTCACCGTGTAAGTGTGCTATCTTATATCAGTTAGGCCTCAATAGTATTATTCAATCCTATGTATACATCCCTGGGATGTATACATACCTGCATCACACTTGATGCCTTTATTCCTTTCTCATCCCCTGGGGATGTCTCATTCTTATTAGATTACTTGATCTTACTCACTTGCATCATACCGATGCCTTTTTCACTTTCTTGGTGTTACACACACACCCATTTTCACAAAGCTTTTCGTAATTAAAACAACTTCAAATTTTATAATCACATCACCACATACATGCTCTTGAAATTAAAGTACATGTTCAAGGTGTTCCCTACCTCAAGTTCCTGATGGTCCAAGCATCAAGGTCCCACGTGGCTCCTTGTGCTCGCTTTCACATGTACCACCTATGGTACATCATAATACATGAAATACATCACTAAAAATGTAATAAAGAAGGTCCTAGACCCTCCATGAATCTCAAAGAAAAATTATAAAGTTAAGTAAAACTGTTAAAGTCGATGAATCAATTCCCAAAATCGATTAATCGAAACCCAAATCGATTATTCGATTCTCAAAATCGATTAATTGAGACTCAAATTCGATTAATCGATTCCAAATCGATTAATTGAAGTCTCCAACATAAAGCAGTCGATTCTTAAATCAAGTGGTCGAAATTCTGAAATCGATTAGTCAATCTCAAATCGATTAATCGAAATCCAAAATCGATTAATCGATTTTCCAACTTGATTAGTTGATTTCTCCAGGTCTCATTTCTCCAGCCACTGGAGGTACCCAGTCGATTAGTTGATTTCCAAATCGACTAATCGAAATCCAATCGATTAATCGAAATCGCTTTCATGACTTTTCAACTTCCAGACCAAAATCGATTAATCGAACTCCAATTTCGATTAATCGATTTGGTCAGATTCAGCCCCCTCTCGGGCTGATCTTCCAAATCTTCTTCAACCTATTTTTCTTTCTTTTTCTAAGCCTTTATCCTATGATTTTAAGTATTTTTGACTATAATTAAACTTCTACAATCTATGCTTTTAATTCAATAAAATTTACCTCAATCAAATCTCAATTTGATTGGATCTAGAGGTTGGAAAGGCTAGGGTTCCAGCTTTGGCTCTAACGGATCCTTGTCGCGTTGAATCCAACTTTTGTTGCCCAATCTCCCTCCCAACAAGCCACAATAACTCCCTTGCATTAACTAGCTTCTCCCTCTCTCTCTCTTCTTTACTCTCTTTAATAATCCAATAAATGACTTTAGGGTTCTTTAACTCTTATATCCTTACTCTCTTTGTGTTGAGCACATACACCCAAGATAAGCGTATGTGATTCTCATTTAACCTCAGACTCCACACACTTACATCATTTTCACATCACATCCGTTCATCACCTCTCCAGTTACTTAGCGAACTCCCTCTTGGTTAAACCTATGACTAGTTGAGCATGGATCCCGAGGTCACTGTTCAACGCAAATTTTTCGGGATATTACATTCTCCCCACCTTAGAAATTTTCATCCTCGAAAATAACCCAAAGGTGCTGGCTTGGGTACCCCGCACACTGGGGTGTCGCATACCCACACACAAAACAACGAACACATTACACAATAGAAGAAGACCAAATAACATAAGTACACAAAATTTGGTTATGTATTTCATTATAACCTTGCAAAAATTACATCGTTGAACATTTACAGTGTTTGAATTTACAGTAAAAAAGAAATATCCCCCGCTGAAACTCACGAGGCCCCCTCGCCTGGCTGAACTGGTGCTGGAGCGGGCTGCTCTGACTGAACTGGTGGCTCGAGCGGTGGCTGGGGCGTCGCCATATGCTGCTCCGGCTGCTGTGGGGCCGAGCCAGATGCATAGGCCGCCGAGGTGCTCGTACGGAACACCGGACCCACATGGAACGCGGTCTAACCCGCCGTCCACTCCTCCTCCTGAGCTAGGCGCTGGTGGTAGTCCAACGGATAGATGTACCGCATAGTGCGGTACATCAAAAAATCCATCCGCCGATTCATCTGTTCGTTGTTGGCCTCCATCCTGGCCAACACGTCCTCAATCATCGGAGCCTGGCAAACCGCTCACCGACGGTAGGAAGAAGTAGGTGTAGTTGCCATGGATTGCGCTGGCGACGCAGGGGATGTGGTGGCATGGGAGGGTGTCCCCTCCACTGGTGGCTCAACCGGGTGTACCCCACCCACGGGTGGGTCCTGATGTGGTGGTGGGGGTGGTGGTGGTGCTACTGCTGCTGGTGCGAGACTTGGAGCCTGTAGGGTCCGTTTGAGTAAATTATAGCTACGGACCCATGAAGACTTTGAGAACGTCTTCACTTGGTTCGTAGCCCTCACCTCATGGGGCGATACCGCGTACTCGAGAGCGTCGGAGTAACACTCCAGCATGCTCGAGATGAGCCGAGCATAGGGCATCTTCTCCTTGGGCCTCAAGTTGCCCTTCATACTTGCCCTTAATGTATCTCATCCCCTCTAGGATGAGCATCGTCGCGTCAAACCAACGGCCAGAGAAGGCCGCATAAAGTGCCTGTTGCACTTTCTCTACGCGCTCAGTGTCGTGTCGTAGAGGGTAGAGGTTGCACTTGATTATCGAATTAAGCATCCACATGTAGTGGGGAAGGTCGACTCTTTTAATGGAGGATCCTGACCCCGTCTTCTCGTTGGTCATGCTGGTCACGATCTCGGGTACGAAATCGAGGTAGCACTTAAGGACATCGTGTATGTGGCGATGGGTGAATGTGTAGTCGTGACCCTCAATGGTGGTCTTGACTACGTCTTCGGTAGGTCCGTCCACGAGACCCTGGTAAAACAGTCGAACCAACCTCGGGTAGCAGGACCCGCAGATTGGTTTCAAAAGGTTGCCGAGACCGGCATTTTGGAGGTAATTACGAGCCCATTGGGTCTCGCCCGGTACATCTGGATTTGTGAAGAGGGTTTGATCGATGATGTACTCAATCTTGAAAGTCTTTGCCTCCCACCACTCATTGGGTTGAAGTACGTTAGTGGGTGGTGGCGGCATGGGGGTAGACTTGCGTGAAGACTCGCGCGAAGATGCGCTCGCTGAACCGGAGGTGGTCTCCGATGCCGACGGTGATGGGGTAGGTGGTGGCGGTGCGGCATTCTTATGCTGTACCGGAAGCTTAGAGATTGCCTTCTTCGAAGACAACCGAGTTTTGGGTGGCATTTTGGTGAAAATCCAACAAAATTAGGGTTTCTATATTCAAATTGAAGAAAGAATTCGAATCTAGGGTTTACCTTAGGTTTTTTTGATCCGAGTCATGCGATTTTGATCCGAAATCGATGCAAAAAGCCCAAACCCTAGGTTGCTAGGTCGGTTGGAGAAGAAGAAGAAAAGCGCCCTAAGAAATGGATTCGAATGGGAAAAAAAAATCCCTTCGATTTATATATATAGGCTCCGGCTCGATTAATCGATTTCCAAAGTCGATTAATTGAGATTCAAAACTAGGTTAAGCCACGCAACATCGATTAATCGATTTCCAAAATCGATTAGTCGAAACTCAAAATCAATTAATCGAAACCATTTCGATTAATCGAAATCGTATCCGTTAAAAATTTTAAGTTTTGGAGCTCACTGGCGTGAGCCAGTCGATTAATCGAAATTCTAAAATTGATTAATCGAGATTCATTTCAATTAATCGAACTCGTGTTGTCCTTCAAAATTTTTCTAAAATTCTTAAGTTACTCGATTAGTCAAACTTTCAGTTCGATTAATTGAAACCTCAAATCGATTAATCGAATTGTTCTTCGATTAATCGAAATCACATAAAATTCTTCAAATTCCTCAAAAATTCTTAAGTTATTCGATTAATCGAATCCCCAGATCGATTAATCAAAATTCAAAATCGATTAATCGAAACCCAGATCGATTAATCAAAATTTCAATTTGTCATTTTTCTGAATTTCTATCAAATTTCCAGTCACTGGAACATGCCAGCCGACTAATCGACCAAAATCGATTAATCGAATTTCCAAATCGATTAATCGGTTTTGATCAGATTCTTTAGCTTTTCAAAATTTTTAGTTTCCTTGATTTCCCTTGGTAATTTATGATACCAATTGGTCATTGGATCTACAAAATACATCATTACGGCCATGTTGAATTTCCAATATCGTGTCCAACACTGTATTCGAGACTCCATGTGGATAATATTGTCCTTTGAAATAAATTGATCATAAGATCTATATTAAATTACAACACATGATTTAAGTTCACAACATGCTTGCGGTGATACAATTTTAGCTCTCAAGTTGTCGCAAACAAGGCCAGATATTGTTCTTTCACGTCTGCCTCTCGTTCCCACGTATCTTCTTCGGCGGATGATATTTCCATCGAACAAGTACTAATGGAATTACCTTTGTTCATAACACTTATTCTTTTTGATCTAAAATCTCCACCGGCTCTTCGATCATAGTCATGTCCTCATGCATCTCAAATGATTGACCGCTCAACACGTGATCAGGGTCATTAAGGTACTTCCTGAGCATAGACACATGGAAGACATTGTGTATTGAATCGAATAACGGTGGCAATCCAATGCGGTAAGCAACTTCCCCTACTTGACCCAAAACTTCAAAAGGTCCAAGATAGCGGGGACTTAGCTTCCCTCTCTTTCCAAATCTCATCACCCCTTTCATAGGTGACTCTTTCACAAACACGTGTTCACCCACCTTGAAGTCTACGCTCGTCCGCTTGATATCGGCGTAGCTCTTCTATCTGCTCTGAGCTGCTTTGAGTTTTGCCCTTATCATCCGAACATAGGTGGCATTATCTTCAAGTATTTCAGGTCCCAAAATGAATTTCTCACCCGTTTCTTCCCAATTGATGGGCGATCTACATCGCCGTCTGTAAAGTGCTTCATATGGTGCCATCCCAATGCTCGTCTGAACTGTTGTTATATGCAAACTCAATCAAGGGTAGATGCTGATCCCATGATCCTTGTAACTCTAACATGCATACCCTAAGCATGTCCTCAATGATCTGATTAACCCTCTCAGTTTGTCCGTCAGTTTGCGGATGGAATGCCGTACTAAAATCTAGTCGCGTTCCCATTCCTTCTTAAAATTTCTTCCAAAACTTTGATGTATACAATGGGTCACGGTCTGAAACAATGCTACTCAGAATCCCATGCAAACGGACAATCTCTTTCATATATAGCTCTACCAATTTTCCCGCCGTGTACATCGTGTTGTAAGGCAAGAAGTGCGCTGACTTGGTCAATCGATCGACCACTACCCAAATGGTGTTGTACTTCTTTACAGTACGCGGTAGTCCAACGATGAAGTCCATAGAGATTGCTTCCCACTTCCATTCCGGTATAGGTAGAGGCTGCAATAAGCTTGCGGGATGTCTATGATCGATCTTGACTTGCTGACACGTCAAACATCGCAATACGTACTCCGCCACATCTTGTTTCAAGCCTCTCCACCAATAGTTCTTTTTCATATCTTGATACATCTTTGTGCTTCCCGAGTGGATAGCATAGCTTGACTTGTGTGATTCATCCAGAATTGTTCGTCATAAATCGGCATTGTCCAGAATACAGAGACGACCCTTGAACAATAAGGAACCATCCTCCTTGATTGAAAACTCAGATGTAATGCCTTCAGTCACATCTTGACGAATCTTTGTTAGCGTCGGGTCTTTCATCTGAAGCTCATGGATATGCTCAAATATTATCGGTCTCACTGAGATATTAGCCAAGAAGGCTCCTGTAGCTTGAGACTCTATGTTCGCGTCATATAGTGCCAGATCTTCAAATAGTTTCCATCTGTGCATACCCAAAATTAAACTAGCCAATTGAGCTGAACTCTTTCGACTCAAGGCGTTAGCTACTACATTAGCCTTGCCTGGATGGTACTGTATAGAACAGTCATAGTCCTTAAGAAACTCCATCCATCTGCGCTGCCTCATGTTTAGCTCCTTCTGTGTAAACAGATATCTGAGGCTCTTATGATCGGTGAAAATCTCAAACGTCTCACCGCCAAATCTTGAGCGCAAAGATGACTGCTGCTAATTCCAGGTCATGTGTCAGGTAATTCTTTTCATGCTCTTTCAACTGTCTCGACCCATACGCTATTACATATTTGTGCTGATTAAGCACACAGCCCAAACCAGTATACAAAGCATCACTATATACTGCAAAACCTCCACTGCCTGAAGGAATCGCTAACACTGGAGCTGAAGTGAGTCTCTTATTAAGTTCTTGAAAACTCTTCTCGCATGCCTCACTCCATTCAAACCTTGCATCCTTCTGTGTAAGTCTCGTGAGTGGTCCTGATCTCTTTGAAAAACCCTTAACGAAACATCGATAGCAACCTGCCAATCCAAGGAAACTACGGATATCGATCACTGTCTTTGGTTGCTCCCAATTCACTACTGCTTCGATCTTTGCTGGATCTACAGTGACACCAAGCTTCGAGATGACATGTCCCAAAAAGCTAACTTCTTCTAACCAAAACTCATATTTGCTGAGCTTGACATATAACTGGTGTTCACGTAGAGTCTGTAGGGCTACTCTCAAGTGTTTCTCATGCTCTTCTTCTGATTTTGAATAAATCAGGATGTCGTCAACAAACACTACGACACAAGAATCTAGATGTGGTTTAAACACCCTATTCATCAGATCCATGAATGACGCCGGGGCATTTGTCAATCCAAACGGCATCACTAGGAACTCATAGTGTCCGTATCGAGTCCTGAATGCAGTCTTCTGAATATCCTCTGCCTTGACTCTCAACTGATGGTATCCCGATCTCAGATCAATCTTTGAGAAATACTTCGCTCCTTGTAGTTGATCAAATAAGTCATCTATCCTAGGCAAAGGGTATCGGTTCTTGATGGTAAGTTTGTTCAATTGTCGATAGTCAATGCACAGACGCATTGACCCATCTTTCTTCTTTACAAACAAGACCGATGATCACCATGGAGACACGCTCGGTCTAATAAAACCCTTGTCCATTAATTCTTGTAACTGCTCTTTCAACTCCTTCAACTCAGCAGGAGCCATTCTGTATGGTGCTTTAGAAACAGGCTCTGTTCCTGGTGGTAAGTCGATGACGAATTCTATTTCTCTCTCTGAAGGCATTCCAGATAACTCTTCCAGAAATACATCGGTGAAGGCTCGCACAACTGCTATTTTAGAGATCACATTCTTCTCCTCTTTTTACTCCTTCAAAAATGCCAAGTATCCACTATACCCTTTTCTGATTAATCGCTCGACCCTGACTGTCGAGATAAGTGGTAGGTTTGTCGACCTCTCTCCCTGAAATCTAAACGATCTCCTTGTGTTGGGTCTAAAAATGACGACTTTGTTCTTGCAATCTACCGTCGCACAGTGAGTCGATAACCAATCCATGCCAAGGATCACGTCGAATCCTTGCATGTCCAAAAGGATTAGGTTCGTCGGTAGTTCAAAGACGTCTCCATCCATGACCCTTACGATCACGAAGTTGCAACCCTGCTCGGTATCAACCGCTTTCCCAGTAGAAACTGTCACTATTAAAATGAAGTCTAACTCTTCTGGGTCGACTTTCATCCTCTTGGTGAAGCGAGGTGTAACAAATGAGTGGGTAGACCTCGGATCTATCAACACTCGAGCTTCATATGTCACGTCGCTTTCCTTCTTATATATTTGTAACGTACCTAATCATACATACGCATATATATATTGTTTATTATCAAACTATAATTTATCACATGCAAGTTCTCTTATATTTTCTATATGGATGCACCTTCTCTATCTAAAATTTCAAGAATTGAAATTCTTTATTTAAAAGGAAGCTCACCTTGAATCACGTCATTTGTATTCTGAGCCTCTTGAGCTGTGACTGCGTAGGCTCTTCCTTGGACGATCGACTTCCTCGCTTGTATAGGTCGTGGGATAGGTGCTGAAGCCGTCTTCCCTTTGTTCATCTCAGGGCACTCCCTGATCAAATGGCCCACCTTGCCACATCGAAAGTAACCCCGAGTGCCTATCCTATAATCCGCTGTCCTGTGAGGCTTGCCACAATTGGCACAAGTTTCACGAGGTGTGGAAGAAGCTGCTCGAGAAGTTCCCCATGTGACTGTAGCGCCAGTAGTGATAGTAGGGCTCTTGTAACGTATCGGTCTCCCCGATGCGAGTAATGAAAATCTCTGCTGGTTGCTCTGCTGCGCCGGTCTCTCATAACCTCCTTGAAATGATGGTTTCTAATTGTTTGGTATGAACCTCGGCTTTTCATTCACCGATTCATAATTTTTCGTTCTGCTCTGATCTGTGTTCCACCTTCCCTGTTGCTCCCTTTGGCGGTACTTATTGTTATTTTCTTCCTCTACCACCAAGGCTTTACTCATGACCTCTCAATAGGTCCTCAGCTGGAATGGTGCTACTCCTCTCCTCACGTCTGATCTCAACCCTTGCTGAAACCTTTTTGCTCTCATCATCTCTGTGATGACGTAGTCAGGTGCAAAGTGAGCGAGTCGCATGAACTCCACTCCGTACTCTCTCACACTCATCTTCCCCTGAGTAAGCTATAGAAATTGGATTTTCATTTGGTTCCTCACCACTTCAGGGAAGTACTGTTTATTGAATTCCTCGATGAACTCATCCCAAGTCCAGGGAAAATCCGGAGTCTCCTGAGCCCTAGTCCGACAAACGGACTTCCACCAAGGCCCAGCCTCTCCGTCTAGCATGTAGGCTGCCCAACGGACGCTCTCGTCCTCGGTACAAGTGAGCACACTAAACACCTTCTCCATCTCACTCAATCAGTGCTCTGCCACTATGGGCTCTCCCTATCTAGAAAAGCTAGGAGGTCTCATCCTCCTAAACTCAGTAAACGCTGAAGATGCTGGCGGTGTCGGAGCCACTGGAGGTGTCGGTGGATGATGCTGCTCGTGGGCAGTGTGAGGTGCCAAGGATGCTGCCTGTTGAGCCATAGCAGCTGCCATGGTCTCCATGGTGTGCATCATCCTCTGACGCTCTTCTCTATCCTCATTTCATTCTCTAACTCTTTCTTGTTCTCTCTGATCTTGTTCCTGTCTATCTCTATCTTGGTTCTCTCTCTGATCTTGGCTTCCTTGGCCACCATTGCCAGAAGTCCCTCCATCTCTTATGGGTACTCATCTCCACTACGTAGGCTTCTATTTTGGCCGCCCCTCGGTCGGCCCCTCCCTCTAGAATACATTGACGGCTGCATTTGAAACTAAAGTTTCGTTAGCAGAAGTCCCTATGCTCTGACAAAAAGAATGATTGTCAGAATTTCTAAAAGAAAATGCTCTAATACCAACTATGACAGCCAGAATTTTAGCACCCCAAAACTCGTGCCATCAGCACGATCCTCCAGACCATGCCCTAAAACTGTGCACGGAATATTAGTATATCAAGCACAAATTAAATAATTAAAGCAATTAATCTCATAAAGCGAAAACAACTAATATGCCCAACTGGCATATGCAAAAAGACAGTTCTACTTTCATGCCATCGCATGAACAGAGAACCGACCCGAACCATCGGTGATATACAGATGACCCCAGATGGTTCGCCAAAAGAATAATTCAATTTAATTACAAGTTTAACAAAATAAGGGCTTGACATACCAAGCCGTACAATCTTCTCTCAAAACTGACTCTCTATCAAAGTACACAGCAGAGTCCTCTAGAAGAAGTCCTCGGGTGGAGGCTCCAACTCATCTCCAGGCACGTAATCCGAATCACCCGGATCTACGTCCCCCGAAGCCTCAGTTGCTGCTATCAATGGACCTGCGACGTATAGTCTAAAGGGTGAGCTACATCCTAGCTCAATAGGGAACAAACACAATGAACATATAAGTTAAAACTCACATATATTCCATGATACTCTAAGCATGATGAGTCTATGCTTTTGCTAGAAAAATAGTTTAAATATGATGAATTACATTCAAGTTTACTGGTAATTAGCATGTCTTACTTTACTGTTGATTTATCATGAATGACACTGAACAGGCCTAAAACAAAAACTTAAATCTTCAACTTAAGTAATCTCCGAGCAATATAGCATCGAGCCCGGATGAGATACCCTTCGTCATCATCTAATTAGACAGTTGTAAAAAATGTATTCCCTGGGAATACGACTCAAGCCCCTTTCTCACTAGGCGGCGGGATTAAATATCACACAACATCCCTGGGATGTGCTTACGGTTACGGATAAACCTCCGTACTGGTGTATGGATTCGCCGCCATACCGATCACGGATATCCTGCCGCGTCAGTCGTGGGTATCCCACCATGTCGGTGGGGTACCTATCAAACCTCAAATAACAAAAATAACATGTGCTTTACATATAGTTGTTCACCGTGTAAGTGTGCTATCTTATCAGTTAGGCCTCAACAGTAATTATTCAATCCTATGTATACATCCCTGGGATGTATACATACCTGCATCACACTTGATGCCTTTATTCCTTTCTCATCCCCTGGGGATGTCTCATTCTTATTAGATTATTTGATCTTACTCACTTGCATCATACCGATGCCTTTTTCACTTTCTTGGTGTTACACACACACCCATTTTCATAAAGCTTTTCGTAATTAAAATAAGTTCAAATTTTATAATCATATCACTACATACATACTCTTGAAATTAAAGTACATGTTCAAGGTGTTCCCTACCTCAAGTTCCTGATGGTCCAAGCATCAAGGTCCCACGTGACTCCTTGTGCTCGCTTTCACACGTACCACCTATGGTATATTATAATACATGAAATACATCACTAAAGATGTAATGAAGAAGGTCCTAGACCCTCCATGAATCTCAAAGAAAAATTATAAAGTTAAGCAAAACTGTTAAAGTCGATTAATCGATTCCCAGAATCGATTAATCGAAATACAATTCGATTAATCGATTCCCAAAATCGATTAATCGAAACCCAAATCGATTAATCGATTCTCAAAATCGATTAATCGAGACTCAAATTCGATTAATCGATTCCAAATCGATTAATCGAAGTCTCCAACATAAAGCAGTCGATTCTTAAATCGAGTGGTTGAAATTCTGAAATCGATTAGTCGATCCCAAATCGATTAGTCGATTTCTCCAGGTCTCATTTCTCCAACCACTGGAGGTACCCAGTCGATTAGTCGATTTCTAAATCGACTAATCAAAATCGGGCTTTCATGACTTTTCAACTTCCAAACCAAAATCGATTAATCGAACTCCAATTTTGATTAATTGATTTGGGCAGATTTAGCCCCCTCTCGGGCTGATCTTCCAAATCTTCTTCAACCTATTTTTCTTTCTTTTTCTAAGCCTTTATCCTATGGTTTTAAGTATTCTTGACTACAATTAAACTTCTGCAATCTATGCTTTTAATTCAATAAAATTTACCTCAATCAAATCTCAATTTGATTGGATCTAGAGGTTGGAAAGGCTAGGGTTCCAGCTTTGGCTCTAACGGATCCTTGTCGCGTCGAATCTAGCTTTTGTTACCCAATCTCCCTCCCAACAAGCCACAATAACTCCCTTGCATTAACTAGCTTCTCCCTCTCTCTCTCTCTCTCTTCTTTACTCTCCTTAACAATCCAATAAATAACTTTAGGGTTCTTTAACCCTTATATCCTTACTCTCTTTGTGTTGAGCACATACACCTAAGATAAGCGTATGTGATTCTCATTTAACCTCACACTCCACACACTTACATCATTTTCACATCACATCCGTTCATCACCTCTCCAGTCACTTAGCGAAATCCCTCTTGGTCAAACCTATGACTAGTCGGGCACGGATTCTGAGGTCACTGTTCAACGTAAAATTTTCGGGATATTATATGGCTTGTCTTTGTTGCCCTTTTTATACCTCCATCTCATGCAATAGTTGAGTCCTTTCTTGTTGGTGGGACTATGTTAGCTGAGTCACTAAACGTGGTAGCCATCTCGCGCAATATGCACATGGCTTCAGATTCTTGAGGGCCTTCATGTGATGAGGCCTCGTTCACTTGAGAGCTATTGGTTCTCTGCGTCGTGGAGCCATTAAATCCTGATTCCACAAAGTGTCGTCAGTTAGTGAATTCGTATGACTTAATTAGTCCCTAAAGGAAGTAAAGCCTAGGCTCTGATATCATCTCTGTCACGATTCAAAATCCTTACTCGATCTCGAGGGCTTAGAATTCCATATTATGACATTACACACTTGTAGAGGCGATAAGCAGGCATATGGTTAACTCATAAAATGACTTAACATATGGATCGAGGCATTAAAAATATTATATTTAATGATAAATGGCTCATAAAGTAAAAACAGAAAGTGTAAATAACCATTAAAAAGTAATAACCTAACCATACATCTAAGAAATAAAGTAAATCGAGTTTCCCGTAGGATAAAATGGTCCCAAACATAAACTCCCAAGCAGTATCACAAAACTAAAAATATATCTCTCAAAAGAATCAAAGTCTAGAGCTAAAGGGTTCTCAAGGCTTGTAGAAATTTGTCGGATCTACGCTCTCATCCGGGTGGTAACCAACATCCTTGTCTACATAAGCCACCTCCGGTGCTACTGCTTTTGCGTCATCATAAGCAAGATGATCGGAGTCTTCTCCTGAAACTGTTAGATTTGGGAGGGGGCTAAGTTTACTCAGTCGTGAAAATTCAGTAGGTTGCACAATCGATCCACCATAACTTACCCAGGTGATTGATCAGTTACATAAATTACGCTTTTATCACCCTTAACTTATTGATGCTAGGCTTTAGTTTGCTACTAATGAATTACTGATGTGCAGATATTAAAGATAAATAGTAAAAGAGAGCCTAAGTGTTAATAATCATCAAAATGAACTCAAATAGCAGTAAGAATAACGATTGAGCATGTAAAGACGATTCGCCAATATAAGAAAGATAAGAAATCATATTTAACGATTTTACGCTACTGCTAAAGTAAAAAGAAGAAAGAATAAAATAAGAAATCATAATTTTACGATTCTTTAAAAAGATAATTCTTTAGAAGCGATAAAAGAGTAAAGATGATACAGAAGAAAAGCAATCGTTTGAATAGAAAATCGTCAAGTTTGAAAGTCAATGAAAGAAGAGAAAATTACGATTTACGATTTTCCAGATAGAAAGAAGAAATTGCTATCTCCGATTTCCAAAAATAGAAGCTTTCTACTACTGCTGCTGATCACGTGAGAGCTATCACCACTATGAACAAAATTAGATGATTTTTGAAATTAGAAATGTGGTGAATTACAGATCAAAGAAGATTGATGAAGAAGATCTCTAAAAGGACTCTACTACTGAAGAATAAAGAACTTTCCAGAAGCACATCAACTAAAGAGAGCAAGGAAAAGATAAAATTAGAAGTGTAGTTGTATTAGGATGGTTTTTACTTATTTTATTAGATTTAAAACTTTGTAAACCGACTCTTTATGATCTATAAATAAGAGAGCCTGGTGTAGGAATAAACCATCAAATAAATTCAGCACCAATTGACAACTGAGGCTGGATTTTCTTTTGATCATTGGAGTTGAATTTTATTTGCTTTGTAGTTTAGATATCCAAGGTTCCTTGATCACAATTGACGACTGGGATTGAGAGCTGAAGATTAGAATAGATATCTGGAGCAATTGACAACTGCGGTTGAGGGGTGAAAGATAAATTTTTTATTTCGTTCTAGTATAGAATTTATATGCTTTATAAACATCTTCAAGTTTTAATTTGAATTGATGACTCAGGTTAGAATTTGCAGATTAGTGTAATGGTTTTTATTTTTCCATCTTCAATTTTCTAGAGTTTGATTGACACCCAGATTTTAGGAAGTTATTGATTAGATTAAATCTATATTAATAAAATTTTAGTATTAATTGACGACCAATGCCAGGGAACTAGAGATATAGTATAATGGTACTGTTTAATTTTATAAATATTCGATAGTAGAAGATTGGGATTGACGACCTCAAACTGAATAAGGAGGATTATGATTTATTTTTATGCAATTTAGATTAAAGAAACCATTCTTTTCTTCATATTTCTCCAACAGTTTAGGTCTTAAGGATAAAAAGAAGTTTCAAAAATAAGAATTTGAATGTGACGATATAGATGAGAGATAAAAGATAAATAAATTTTCTCGTGGGAACGATCCTATGCTAGTACTATAATTTCTATTGTGCAATTGTAATAGGTTAAGACTTACTTTAATTAATTAATTATACATAAAAAGAATCGAGTCAAGTTTTTGGCGCCATTGTCGGGGAAGCGGATTTATCTTTATTTTTATTCGTATCCTAATATTTTTATTCTTTTAGAAACTGATATTTATCTTTCTCTTTTTTTATATTTCTTTATATTTTAATTTTCTTTGATCACTTCTTAAGCTTGTACAGGTATATTCAGAGCAACAATCAAAAGTTTCAACTTCCCCTGATCAAAGAAGCTAGAGGCTCAGATTTATTTTCTCTCCCTGCACTTCTAAAATAAAAATTATATAAAGAATTAAAAAAATACAAAAAGATAATTTTTCTGGTGTATGCATCATATCCGATCTAGAAATCTATACAATTTTGAACATGACCTAGAAATCGAGCGAACTCTTTTGCGTAGTCTCACGTTAAACCAATCATCTGCAAGAGATTCACAAAATATGGCTGATGAACTTTCAATCCAAGCGCACTTCAGCCCAGTTGCCTTCACCGAGCCCTCTTGTATAGTAATACCAGAGGTAGCAGTAGGTCAAAATTCTGAGATCAAGTCCCACGTACTTCAATCATTACCGACCTTTTATGAACTTGATCGAGAAGATCCTTATCAACACCTTAGGGACTTCATAGAACTTTATACCATGTTCCAAGCTCCGAACACTAATGGTGAAGCCTTTAAATTATGACTGTTTCCCCTCTCTCTCAAAGATAGGGCGAAGGCGTGATTAATTTCATTATCCACCAGAAGTATTACCACCTGGGAAGCACTTCAGTCCAAGTTTTTGGGCAAGTATTTTCCAATTGGTAGAACTAATCAAAATTTCCAAGTCATTCAAGACTTCCAATAATTGCCTAGAGAATTATTCCATGAGAGTTGGGCCAGGATGAAGGATTTATTGCGAAAGTGTCCTCATCATGATGTATCGAACTGGTCCATTGTTTAAAGTTTCTATCAAGGATTAATTAAGACCAACCAGTCTACAGTTGATGTCGTTAGTGGAGAAGCCTTTATGGCTCAAAATGGCCAACAGTGTTGAAATTTATTTGAAAAATTGGCCGATAACTCAAAGCAGAAATAAGCTTTGCTTAGATCTAGCCCAGATGTCACTCGCCGCACTCCGCTTGTGAGGGGTGGTATTTACAATATCAGTAAGGGTAAAGTAAAGAAGGAGGATGACATGAGTGCAAAGGTTGCGGCTCTTGAGCAACAAATAGCGACTATAATGTCTGCCAAACCATGCACTGTGGAGAGATCCATGGAAAACTATTCAAATTGTCAAACTTTCACCGAGAACCCTGTTGCGCGATCACACCAAGAGGTGATGAAGACTGAACAAGCAATGACCTTCCAGAGAGGATATTATGGGAATACATATAATCCATCTTGGAGAAACCATCCAAGATTTAATTATGGTTCCCTAGCGAGAGCATAACTAGCACCACAAGTTGTGCAACCTTGATTTCCTCAGACTCAAGTTTTCCATCAAAGACCTCCTACGTCGACTGCACAACAATAATTTGTTCCACAGAATAATACGTCTGATGCCACAGTTGTTCAGATCCTTCGAGATATGCAGCAACAGTCGCATCAACATTCCAAGGAATTGCATCAACTTGTCCAATTCTCTCAGACATTACATTCACATACCCAGTCCATTACGAAGCTGGAGAGCCAGATTAGCCAGCTAGTTTCGCAAGTGGCGAGGAGAGAGAATGGACAGTTGCCAACGCAGCCAGTTAATAATCTAAGAGGACAAGTACTTTTGGGGGAGACATCTGTCCCCCACACTCTGAATAGAAATCCTCAAGGAATTATCGAGCTACCGACTCACCCGTAGCACCAATTGTAAACTATGTAAACTATTTCTTTTCTGCTCTTTTTCTTTTTATTTTTCTTTAAGTAATATACTATGATCTAAATCGTTGAAAAATGATAAATCGTAGTTTAAGCTTATTGTTTATTATAACGGACAATCGTATGGATTTATGATTGATCATGAATGTGTCTACACAGAAGCGCATTGATTGCGATTCTTATTTATTGAAGGCTAGAATCAACCTACGATTCTAGGTGAATCTTATGTGATGACCGGTTTAGCAGGTCATCATCGAAAATAGGGCCTATATATTCTTCAAAAAGGGTATGCCGATAAAACCCTCTAGTTTTCCTCTCCTAACTTCCCTCTCTTTTTCAAATTGTCCATTCTTCCACCCAACCGTTTATTTTCCTAAAACTCCCTTACTTCTTCTATTTCATTTCGGGAGAACCTTACAAACATTCCATTACATAATCTCAAATTAGGGTTCCAATCGACAAAGAGGTAAGGAATCAATTTTACTAATAAACTGGAAGGGTATATGCAATAAACTTTTATGCAATACATGGACTTTAAAGTTTAATTAATGGTATTGTTGATTAATATTTCCAGAAGAAAATGAAGAATGACGAACGAACAGGGCAAGCGACAAAGGGAAGATGAGGGAGAAGAAGGTAACAATTTTGATAACACCCAATCATTCACCGTATAGCATCGTCTATTGCCATTAAAGCTAAATCAAAAGCAATAAACCCTCCCAAGAAGAAAACTAAATCTTTAGGGGTAGTTATCAGAGAGGGTCCCACAGACACAACAGAGAAGGAACCTATGTCTATCCCTAAAAAGGGGTCCAAATTAGATAAAGGCAAAAAGACAACATCGTCTGTTACACCGGCGGATAAACTCCCTATTTAAATTAAATAACATATTGTGGGAGCCGAGGTAGCAGTAGATGTTGATGCCTTAGAAAAATTAGAGATGGGAGGAGAAGCAATAAAGTATTTTAAGGATGCCGGGCTAAGTTATTTCTTAGAGCCAGGAGTCACACCGGTCTATCCTAGATTGGTACGACTATTTTACAAAAATATGACCAAAAGAAGCAAAGGGTCATCCTTAATTCTCTTTACCAGTATTGATGAACTCCCAATTGAAATTACAAAAAAAATGGTTGCCCGGGTAATGAATGCATCTTTAGAGATACCGCAATTATCACATGATAACCCAGGGGCCAACCTTTTGAGGATGCCATCTGAGACCCTCCCTAGCTTCATTGAAATGGCAACAAGATTGTTAGGAAAACCCTCGCGCGAGAGGTCCTTTTTCCTTCGAAAGGATCTGGAAGCGCGGAATTTGTCACTTCACTTCTTCGATGTACTGATACATAAGACTATTTACCCTACGGGACATGGAACCCAGAGAAGGACACTCTTTGTTAAGGCATTGTACCTCATGACAAATTGCTATTGGCTCAATATGCCCTCTTATCTTCTTGAAGTGATACTGACCATTAGGGAGAAAATGAGTCAAGAAAAATATCAAACGAGAAAGTTGACCTTGCCATGTGGAGGCTTCATCACAAATCTACTAATGAATGTGGGGTATAATATAGACTCCAAGGAAAAAGCTTTATCAGGGCCAGAGGAAGGCTTAATCGTTCCAGCCTATAGGAGAACTTTAGGTGCCAGCAATAAAAAGAAAATACCACTTCCTTCTCGCACCAAAAGTACCCCTTCTGCCCCACTAGTCCCACAAATTCCAGAAGAAAGAGAAGAGTCTGCCATAGACCAGACAACATAAATTGTTGCCACCGAAGAAGTGGTAATGGAAGAAGGTGTGAGTACTTCTACTCCATCTCGGGAGAGAACAGAGATTAGCTCCCCAATTTTATAAAGAATAGCCAAGTTAAGAGTCCCAGTTGTAGGCCAAGCCAGTCTGTACGACTCTGCTTTGGACTCACCAGTAGGGACTGCTATGCCCCATTTAACAGAAGTAGAGCCTGTAAACCCAAAATTTGAAAGATCAGCAAAATTTCCTTCCATGAATAATCAACAAGAAGTGGAAGTGACTACTTCCAGTCTTGCCCCTGTGCCAGCAAAATCTGTTGCCTAGCCCATACCAGTAGCCAGTAGAGAACAGACACATAGAATTCAAGCTGCTACAGATGTCCAAGACTCTGAGATACCAAGAAGAAGTTTTACGGAATTATTGAATGAAGAAGATGTACCCCCTGAGGATCCTCCAGTCACCACCTTAATCCACAAAATAGAAAGAAGATTAAGGGTAGTAGAGCAACGACAGAACAAACATGAACCAAATTTATTGCCACGGTCAGAAGTACTAAGAAGGGTGAGGAAATTAGAACAATGGATCTCTACCAATGCCCCACCGGTGACGCAATTACCGAGTATAGTAAAAAACTGGATGGGGGACTTTCAAAGTTTAAAACAAAGAGTCTATGAAACCACCTTGACAACTCAGGAAAGAACAGTCATATTGGAAAGCTAACAAAGAAAAGCTGTACAAGAGCAAGGTGCAAGATGGACAATTGAGACATAAAAGAGACTTCAGGATGCCACTTCAACCCTTCAAGCCCAACTAATGCAGAAAACTACAGAGATGAGTGAAAAACAACAAGCTTGGGAGGAGGAGAAGAAGGTATATGAAGATAAAATTGCCAACATCCTTGAACATTTTGGGGGATTGATGGATGTCCCAGAGGATACAGAAACCGTACGAGACAAGGCCCATCAAGAGTATCAACAGACCCTGAATAATTTGCTGAATGAAAGGACTCATGCACTTACAATAGAACAAGGGAAATTGTTTAAACTGCAAGAGGAAAATGATTCCCTGGTCCTTATTTGTGCCGAACAAAAGGAAAAAATTGAGTCCATCATAAATAAATTTTGGGTCACAGTAACAGTAGAGAAGACTGTCTGTGAGAAACTAAGGGAAGAAAATAGCAACAAGTTTGATGTAATTCGTCAACTCCAAGTTGAAGCAAAAGCAAGGGATAGCGAGCTACGAGCATTAAAAGAAAAATATAAAGCATTGATAGCGGAGAAGGAAGACATCTTTGTCTCTTATAGATCTGCTGACAAAGAGATACAACCAGAGCTTGTGGCAGAGAAAAATTCTGACTGTTCTACGACCGTAATGACTAACACTGATGAATAATTGTCCAACAATCATTCTCCAATATTGGCATTACAAGAACCAGCTCAACCAAATGCATCACTTGTGCCATGCCCTTCATCACCAAGTGGGTGACAGAAAAAAAAAAAAATGAGAGCCTCACAGGTAGATAATTTTGAATATAGTTTTCTTTTAATCATTGTAAATAATTAGTTCATATATAATATTTTCTTTTTGACTAAGTTACTAACCGTGTTACTAACATCTAACTTTTAGTTTCATTTAACATGCCAGAAGTATTTTTCTCCCAATTTTGGGGGAAGGATTCTTGAATTTTTTGCAGATCATAAACCCGGTAACTAACTAGCACCGAATAAGGTAAATGCAATCTTGTATGTCCCCTATTTTGCACAATGAGGACATTGTCCTATTTAACTTTGGGGGGGGGGGGGGATACAAAGATATACCAATTTTTAGTATATTAGCATATTAGTAGTTCAGTTTTCTTTTTCATTTTTTAGAATTTATTTTTAATCATTATATGAAAACAAATTAATTTGATCCAAAATTCTTAGTAATCCATCATAGTAGTAGTTCAAAAATCAAAATAAAAATAGTTGTAATTCAAAGTTAAGCATCTTTACAGCACTATATCAGATGAATGTTTAAAACTATACGATTGATTTGAACTGCAATTATTTTAGATTATAGTTTCAAAATTATATAATCAGTGAACTTTAGAGCCATATTTCCTCTTTTTATTATGAGAAAGGGAGATTGTTTCTATTCAAAATAAAATTTCCTATAACTTTCCTACTATTACATTCGAAATGAAATCTCATATTGCTGAACTTAGAATCAAGATATTCTGTAATTATGATGATTTATTTATTTAGAACTATCTATTGAATATATCAAAGCAATAAGACATCCATACTAGTAAATTATGAAAATGACCAAAGGCCATCTTTTGTTAAACCAGAGCTAAAAAGCCAAAATCCTAAAATATTTTATTCCTTTGACATATTAGAAGCCTAAACCGAAAATTTTTTTGTACAAAAAATTTTATAAACTTTTAACCATATGTACTACCCAAAGCTTTCAACCTTTGACCCTTACAATTTCTAAGAGTTTAGAGTATAAAGAAGGGGAGAAGGGGGAGTGAAAGGAGTATGCATTTAACAGATAAAGGGAATGCTGAAAAGGGTATTACTGAGAAGAAATACAATTGTATGGGAAAGGAATGGAAAAAACATGAAAAAGATGACTTAAAAGAAAAAAAAGAATACAGTTCTATGAAAAAGAGAAGCAAAAAGGCTTCCAAACTGAAAAAAAGAAAGAAAAACTGGGATTTATACAATAGAAAAGAAAATAGGAAGAAGTTATCCAACTTTATAGATACTTACTGATACTGAAGTATAAAAATAATAGAAGAAGATGAGAAAGAAGAGCTAAATTCTCAGAAAACTTTGAATCCTCTTTACCTTTTTCTTAGAAACCTTCTGAAATCTAAAGCCCCGTTACAAGCCGAAGAAAAGACCTTTGTGATTTACGATTTGCAAAAGTAAGAGTCTAGTAGAGATACATGAAATAGATACTATGAATAAATAGAGAAGTTATATGAACATAATTGATTATCTTTTCCATGAGATTTATCTTCTTAGTTAATTATCTGATAAAAAGCATCATACATATACAATATAGTGAGAACTCAAAATTCTGATTATTTTTTAGAGTATGCCAATAAGTGAGAGTTTGGATGAAAATATTTTTTTAAAATTACAGTTTAGAAAAATCTATGATGAATAAACTTTTCACTGATATGCACACACTCCACGCTATACCGGATTGAAATTGTTGAATTCTGATAAAGGATTATTACAATGATGGAAAGCTAAGGATAAAGGATTTGAATTCTTTTGAATATATATATATATATAATGACTGACTGAATAATTTAGTATGTGTATTAAATTTTTTTTAAAAAAAAAAAAAAAAAAAAATTTCCAAAAATATTTTGAAAGTTTGTAGGTAACTTTTCTGAAAAGCTTCAGGAGACTACAACTCCTCCACTAGGGATCACCTAGAGGTTTAAAGGCTTGTTGTATCTGCTAAATACAATCGTAGTCCCTATGAAAGTGGTAATTAAAATTTTTAGTTTAGGATAGTTTATTTTTCCTTGTTTGCTAGGGACTAGCAAAACTTAAGTTTGGGGGTGTGATCAGTCACATAAATTACCATTTTATCACCCTTAACTTAGTGATGCTAGGCTTTAGTTTGCTACTAATGAATTACTAATATGCAGATATTAAAGATAAATTATAAAAGAGAGCCTAAGTGTTAAAAATCATCAAAATGAACTCAAATAGCAGTAAGAATGACGAATGAGTGTGTAAAGATGATTCGCCAATACAAGAAAGACAGAAAATCATATTTAACGATTTTGCGCTACTGCTGAAGTAAAAATAAGAAAGAACAAAATAAGAAATCATAATTTTACGATTCTTTAGAAGCGACAAAAGAGTAAATATGATACAGAAGAAAAAATAATTGTTTGAATAGAAAATCGTCAAGTATGAAAGCCAATGAAAGAAGAGAAAATCATGATTTACGATTTTCTAGAGAGAGAAGAAATTGCTATCTCCAATTTCCAAAAATAGAAGCTTTCTACTACTGCTATTGATCACGTGAGAGCCATCACCGCTATGAGCAAAATAAGAGGATCTCTGAAATTAGAAGTTTGGTGAATTACGAATCTGAGAAGATTGATGAAGAAGATTTCTAGAAGGACTCTACTACTGAAGAATAAAGAACCTTCTAGAAGCGCATCAACTAAAAAAAGCAAGGAAAATATAAAAGTAGAAGTGTAGTTGTATTACTTTTTTTATTAGATTTGGAACTTTGTAAACCGACTCCTTATGATCTATAAATAAGAGAGCCCGGTGTAGAAATAAACCATCAAAGAAATTCAGCACCAATTGACAACTGAGGTTGGATTTTCTTTTAATCATTAGAGTAGAATTTTATTTGCTTTGTAGTTTAGATATCCAAGGTTTCTTGATCACAATTGACGACTGAGATTGAGAGCTGAAGATTAGAGTAGATATCTGTAGTTTCTCAGAAGTAATTGACGACTGCAGCTGAGGGGTGAAAGATATAATTTTTATTACTTTCTAGTATAGAATTTATATGCTTTGTAAATATCTTCAAGTTTAAATTTGAATTGATGACTCAGGTTGGAATTTGCAGATTAGTGTAATGATTTTTATTTTTTCATCTTCAATTTTCTAGAGTTTGATTGACGCCCAGATTTTGGGAAGTTGTTGATTAGATTAAATCTATATTAATAGGATTTTAGTATTGATTGACGACCAATGCTAGGGAACTAGAGATATAGTGTAATGATACTGTTTAATTTTATAAATATCCGATAACAGAAGATTGAGATTGACGACCTCAATCTGAAGGAGGATTAGGATTTATTTTTATATAATTTAGATTAAAGAAACCATTCTTTTATTCATATTTCTCAAGTAGTTTAGATCTTAAGGATAAAAAGAAGATTTTAAAAATAAGAATTTGAATGTGAAGATATAGATGAGAGATAAAAGATAAATAAACTTTCTCGTGGGAACGATCCTATGCTAGTACTATAATTTCCATTGTGCACTTGCAATAGGTTAAGACTTTACTTTAATTAATTAATTATACTTAAAAAGAATCGAGTCAGTAATCGTGTGTACAATCTCTTGAATTGCGGTACATTTTGAAATAAACCAAGCAGCTTGTAACATTACAATAATATCCATGATTTTCATAACATGTCATAACATAACTGAAAAGCATATTAGAGAAAGGAATGCACATGATGCTTCTATATCTTATTTCTTTTCCTATCTATTTTATCAACTTATCATACGTGAAATATTGGAAATATTATTATTACTTCATACGCCTGTACAACGTATATCGTATTTTACTTATCTTACATAAACGACCTGTGCCAAGGCCGCTGCTCGATCCTACCACGCGAGGTCCACGTATAAATAACCACCTAACCTCCATATCATAATATAAACTATCATCTAGCCAGATGAGGTTACCGACATAATAACAATAATGTCCCTTTAGTTTGAGACAAAGATAACATATTGCCCTTAATATAGACACCCTGATTTTGCCGTCTCGGAGTAAATAAACCCGTTCGATCAACCTTTGACCTTCCCACGATCTTCGAAAAGGACTGACCTTTTCTGAAGACCTTAAAACCCTAATGCGGGAACCATATACTGAAATAATAGTATATGGCTGAGACCCAGGTTGAAACAATAGCTTTAAGACTCGGACCCGACCCAGGAAGATCTCGAATTTCGTGCCCTCACAGATGCGTGCTATTCGATTGCACGCATGGACACATGCGCACAATTGGTCCAACTTGGACTAGGCTCGGTGTTCCTATGGATCGCCTTAGGACCTGATTTCGCGAGCTGGACAGGTCGAACAATCAAATTGCATGCCAAATCACAGGCGCACAATTTGTCCAACTTGGACTAGACCTCACCCTTCCGTAGATTGCCTTAAGACCCGACTGCACGCACTGAGTAGTGCACACAATTAGATTACACGCTACACTACCAGCGCGTAATCTATCCCCAATCCTACCCGGCCTCTAAATCCTTAGACCGCCTAAATCCCCCTACTAAGCGCATATAAGTAGGTGCTTAATTAGATTGCACGCAACCTACAGGGCGCGTAATTAGTTCCAATTAGGTTGGAACTGGGATACTCGGTTGAGCCAATCAGCTGATCACTCACTAAGTCTGTGACCGACTCAAAGTTTGTTAAGCGCCCTGGACAGGACGCGGAATCGAATTACACACGTTGGACTGGGCGTGCAATTGGATCCGATCGACAAATTGTACACCTGCCACAGGGTGTGTAATTTCCCCATTACCTATAAATAGAACTCCCCACTCGACCAATTAACACCAATTTTCATAGCGATCTCTCTCCTTTCGAGCTTAGGCCTTCCTAGGAGTTTTGAAGTTCTCTCTGCAGTAGGGAGGAAGAAGCGCTTAGCTTCAGGTAATCTCTTAGGCTTTAGCTTCTATTCTTAATTTTAGTCCTAGTTCTCAGGATCTTATTTTTTAGTTTCAGTTCTAGTTCTTAATTTTAAGTTTATAATTTCTAGTTCTAGATCTTAGACTCTTTTGTTCTTAATTTCTATTCTCTTGTTCTTAATCTCTAGCTCTAGTTCTTAGTTTCTAGAATCAGTCTTTTAATTATATTGCTTAATTTTTAGTTCTAGATCCTAAGTTTTAACCCCTAGTCCTTATTTTCTAGTTTGTAGGCCTTAATTCTTAGATCTTAATTTTCTTTCTAGTCTTTAATTCTCTTTCTAGTCCTTAATTATCATTCTAGTTCTTAATACTAGTCCGAATCCTTCATTTTAGTTTTAAACTCTTAATTCCTACTCTCAATTCTAAGTTCAAATTTAGTTTTTAATCTTCAATATTTCTAAAATAAACCTTAGCCACCTGATTTTCCCAAGGGAGCTTACGGAGGGTGCTCGGGAACGGGGCTGATCCTCCTTAGCATAGCGGGCCAAACCCTCCTTTTTTTTATTAGAGTCATAGTAGAATTAGGAAACTACAATTAGATTCATATTAGCATTATGAAACAAAATTAATTAAAGTTAGAACAACATTAGGAGAGTAAATTAATTAGACTCCCAATAGAATTAGGAAACTAAATTAATCAGACTCCCAATAGGATTAGGAGATTTAACTAATTAGAATTATAGTAATAGTAAGAAACTAAAATAGTTAGAGTCAGAATAATACTAGGAGACTTACAATTAATTAGACTTAGAATAGCATTAGGAAAACTAAACTAATTAGACTTAAAACAGGATTACGAAAAATAGATTAATTAGACTCTCAGGCGACCTAGAGTTGTTGAAGTCGGCCGACCGATGTTCAATAAAGATGGAACCCACATCTCCTTAAAGCGTGATTAGTGATATGTTGTAGCGTTGATAAACATCTGCAGCTGGTGATTGCATCATTCAGGTATTCTCCATTTAATATTCGCCTCTTTAATTTCAGCAATTTAATATTTCTTAATTTATTATTCCACCACCTTAGCCAGAGTCCACGAACCGAAAGGAACTCAGAAAAAGTACGTACCAAATGACTGGCAATTGTGATGGGACCTCTTGTCCCTAAAGTCGCCTTAGGTTAGTTTTCTTTTACTGCACATACATATTTTTCCCTTTTTTCTACTTTTCATCGCGCACACACGTACTGTTAAGAACTTCCCAAGAATGCATGAACATCCATCAGAGACTTGAAATGTCTGGGATACGAAGACTGAAGCTCGGTGACCCACCGTTATGGGGATATCATAATAATCCAATGTACGGTGATGTAGACACACAAATTTGGCCCAAGGCCCGATCGAAACACCTTTCGAGAGAGGTGCAATTTTGAGCTTTTGATGGCATGTATGGAACCCTTAAAAATCACCCCAAACCCTTAGGAATCACCCTAGATCCCTTAGAAACCTATCCCAAACCTTTAGAAACCAATCCCGATCCTTAGAATCCATTCTGAACCCTAAACCTAATCTTCCCAGGCAAGGGATGAAGAGTGGTGCACCAGGACTGGCTGAGGTCTTCTACTAATATCAAATTATATATCATTAGAAAGAGAACTTTTCCCTCTTTTCAACGAGCCAAGAATCACCTCAATCAGAGCTGTACATCAAAAGTTATGGCCATTTGAAAATCGGGCAGAATTTTAAGATTTTTGCCTGGTTTTCCCCCTGAAATGGCCTGGCGCAACTATTATGGCGCAACTAATAGTTGCGCCGGGCATAAATGGGTCCCCCAACCCCTCGCGAGGCTAACTTCCAGGGAACTGTGCAGCACTGTTTTACTGTACATTTGCTTGGCGCAACTATTAGTTGCGCTAGGCATATGAACAGTAACTGTTCAGTTTTGCCCCAAAATTCGTGATTGGGGTTTGACTTGTTGACCACCTCGACCTTTGGGGTGTGTTTTGATAGTTCTGTTGCACCCATTCCATGCCTATTTGCAACCCTTTAAGTGGCTTAAGGCCTCACCCCATCATTCACCATTAGAACCATCTTCACACCTTTTTAAGCTCTCAAAATCCTAGGAAACCTTAGATTTGAGATTACCTAATTGCTAACCCCAATTAGCATCTAAGTGATCTTCTAATCCACCCTTTTCCTATAAATAGGGCCCCCCTCCCCTTGATTTAGGGGTTGAGAAAATTGCTTAAGAGAGAAAGAGCGCAAAGTGAGAAGTTTTTCCTCCCTTTTGTGCACTATTTTCATCCAAATTCCAGAATTCTAAAACCTCATTTCAAGCTTATTCTTGCATCCAAAACCCTTAGCCTAGGTGTGTGTGATCCCCTAGCCTCCATCCCCTACCTCTTAGCTTTAAGTCCTAAGTGGTTAGAACCCATTTCTCTATCATTCAAGCCTTCGAAAGCTCATCAAAGCAATCCACGCAAGGCTCCTCTACGGTGCTATAAGGGCCCGAGAGCTCCGGCTCTCCCCTTTCTTCTCCTATCTCTTTCTAGCTCCCTCCATCCTCTCATTTGTGTCGTTACGCCGCCGATTTTTTGGTAGGAACGGAGGGGCACAAATAGGATTCTAAGCCCATTTGGGCAAGAGGAAGCTATTTTCTTTGCTTTCATATCATTTTATTTTTGGCCATTAGTAGAGACCGCGTTAAGCGGGTTGATCGGGTGCCTAACACCTTCCCGATTGATAACCGAGGCCCCTACCCAAGAGCCTTTAGTGTGGACCGGATTCAGAGTCATATTTTTAGCACTTCGGTGCTCATAAAAATGAACTAGGTATCCCGGGACACCGAAAGCTCCGGGGGGCGACTCTATATTTTTCATTAGAGAGCGCGTCTTTGCGACGGGACCGTCACGGATCCCACGGTTGCACAGATGGCGACTCTGCTGGGGAGTAGCTAGTAGAGCTTCCCCTTGACTAGGCCTTTTCTTTTTTATTTTTCTAACATTTTATTGCTGTTTTTTTTTATTATTTTTGTTGTTTTTTTGTCACTCACCCCTCCGATTACGTCATTTTACTCACCCCTACGATCCCGCTTTAAATTTCTGTAATCTTTGCTTAGTCACTTGGCTGGCACCTTTTTTTACTCACCCCTACAATTCCGCTTTAAATTTCAATAATTTTTGCCTAGTCATTTGACTGGCACCTTTTTTACTCACCCCTACGTTTCGGCTTTAAAATTTCAGCAACTTTTTGCCTAGTCGCTTGATTGACACTTTTTAAATTTCAGTAACTTTTTGCCTAGTCACTTGACTGGCACTTTTTAAATTTCAGCACTTTATATTTCCCGCCTAGTCGCTTGACTGGCCCCGTTTTTTTATTTATCATATCCTAACAGTGAACGCCAGCCCATAGTGGCGGCACGGGATAATCACCCCCGGTCTTTGAGCTAAAGAAAACTTCCAAAAAAAAAGAGAAAAGTTTTGAAAAATTAAAATTGAACCAAGTTAGGGAGCTTAATTAATCTGTTTTGCGGGGTAGATTTTTCAAAAGGGTTGGTTTAGGCACACATACAAACACCCGAGTCTTAATATGGCGGTAGCCCCTAGTGGTGATGATCCAGAAAAGTCCCAGCCCACCTAGTATCTGAGAAGGTGCTTGCGCCGGAGGTATATCGGGTGGGTTCTCATTCCTACAAAGCTTAAAACCCTTGGGGAGCGCACTAGAGAGTTATACCGGACTCAATCCTTTAGGCGTCGGTGAGGAGAGAATCGATCATCAAGAAAACAGCTCGGTTCCCGGAAGCCTAGCTTCCACAAAAACCAAAAAAAGAGACTCATTTCGGGCATCGATGTCGCTTTATGTACGGAGAGCGTTTTGGCGCGCATGTATTAGTTGCGCCAGTGTAAAAACACTAGAATTTATTGCGCCAGCTTTAAACTCCCATATTTTACCTTGGTGCAACTAATAGTTGCGCCAGTGTAAAATTTGTCCCCTGCAACCTTGGCGCATGTATTAGTTGCGCTAGGTGTGTTCAGCAGCACCCTAGCCCGAATCTGTGGCCTTTTCACCTCCCGACTTCCGCCCCGCCACCTCCGACACCCAATACGCCCCCGCCGGTCAAAAGAGGGCAACTTCTTTTGGCTCATTCCGGGGGATCGGGTTGTTTGCCTCGTTTTTTGTTCCTTCAATAGATCGGAGGTTATCCTTCAATTCTTCCGAAGTGCATCGAAACCTTTGCCGCGGGTCTTGAATTAAGGTACGAAGGCCACCCGAAAAGGGAATTCCAAGGCCTCGGAACCTCTATTTTTCAAAAAAATCTTCATAAAATTCAAAAAAAAAATATATATATATATATATATATATATTAAATAATTTAAAACCCAAAAAATAGATAGTTTGTGGTGCCGGCATAACGGCATCATCTAGTCCTACGTCGTCCCGTAGGGGAAGGAGGAAGATCTTTGGGCCTTACCCAAGGCACCCATACCCGACCCGATACCGTAGCATGTCGTGGGTAGTGGACCCGGCTTACGCCAGTCCCGACTCATGCCCACCACACTCTCCAACCCACTCCCATTCGGGAGAAGTCTTTTCCACCATCCCCCTCACCCAACCTCCCTTTACCGTCACCGGCCCATTTGGCGCCCCCATATTCCCAACCACTACCCCTCATTCTCCATCTTTTGCCCAAACCATGCAAAACCCAAACCCATTCTCCCAATCCACATCCATGCCCCAATTCCCATCATCCCCCTATAGACCCGATCCGCCCTCATTCACCTATGTTACCTCCGCCCTAACCAATCCCCCACAAATTCTCCCATCTACACGGGTCATGCCCGTTTTTACCGAGGCTATGCCCAATTTTTCCCAAGAACCCACCCTTTACCCTCCATCATCTTTAAACATCTCCAACGCATCCCCCTTCACCAATGGTCCACCCCATTCCTTTAACCCCTCCCATATTCCATCACCTACCGGGGCCATGCCTAATTTTCCCCTCACATCCACCCCATCCATACCTAACCATCCATTAAATCTACCATCCACTTCCGATCCTTCCTCCATGGCCATGATGGAAGAGATGTTCCAAGCCTACTCCGCATGGAAGGCTTCCCAAAATACCTCTCCTCCACATCCCACATCCATGAACCCATCCCATACCTTAGCTAATCTCCATGCCTCACTGCCCCATGACCCCCATCAAACCCCCATAATCCACACCATAAAAACCCCCTTTTTCCGTACACCCCAAGGCCAAATGGCCCAACCTCCAAACTCCCACATATCCCAAGGCCCATTGGCCCAAGCCCCCTCTTCCCACATGTCCCAGGGCCCAATGGCCCAACACCCCATCACCCATGCTCCCCAGGGCCCATTGGGCCAAACCCATCAAATCTAGACCCAGCAAGGGCCCACGACCTAGACCCAACAAGGCCCATTGGGCCAGACCCACCAAAGCCCATTGGACTAGACCTAGCAAGGGCCCACGATCCAGACCCAACAAGGCCCATTGGGCCAGACCCACCAAGGGCCATTGGGCCAGACCCACCAAGGGCCCATGGCCCAAACCTACCCAGGGCCCATGGCCCAAACCTATCAGGGGCCCGTGGCCTAAACCCATCAATGGCCTATGGCCCAAAATAATCAAGGGTTCGTGGCCCAAACCCAAACCCCACACTCATACCTTCCACAATACCCCCAACACCTAACCCAACCTTCACAGCTGGGTCAAACCCAATTCCCCCATGGCCCCATACCCCAAGGCCATCCCCAAACCTTCCCTCACACCCAATGGCCCTATCCGACCCCACTTCAAAACCAAATTCCCATCACCCAACAAGCCTTTCCACACCCCCAATGGGCTCACCCAACCCCTACTCATGTCATTCCCATCCAACCCATGCAGCAACAAGTTGAGAATCCCGTCTTCACTGCACATTACATCGATCAGTAGTATGAAGAGGACGAGATTAGAAATAGCGGGGCCTATGCTGGGGCATTGACCAGCCTTCACCCCCCTCCCACAATTTCCCATCCCCTGATAGCCCAGAGTGAAGTCCAACCAACTGTCGAGAAAGCAGCTCCCGTGTCCAAAGAGTCAGAATAAAATTGAAAGAACATTGGATAAAATCTGAGTGACTAATGAAGATGGGTGGTGCTGAAATCCACGCCACAGACTTCACAGATCTATGCCTGTTCGTTGAGGTCCCCCTGCCCCCCAAATTTAAAATGCCTGCCTTTGACAAATATAATGGCACGGGCAATCCTATTACACACCTCAAGTCCTATTGTGGGGACATGTGCCACTATGGGGAGATGAAAGACTACTAATAAAAGTCTTTCAGAAGAGTTTGACTGGGTCGGCTTTGAGATGGTTCACATCCTTAGAACCATCTATGATGAAAACATGGAGGGACTTAACACACCTCTTTCAAGAGCAGTATGTCTACAACATAGACATTGAGCCGCGTAAGTTCGACTTGGCCCGTTTAAAGCAGAACCAGAACGAGACCTTTAGTGACTACTTGGGGCGATGGAGAGCGCTGGTAGCTCAGATCAGGAATAGAATACCCGACGAGGAACAGATTGAGATGATCTCGAAGAGCACTCTGCCAGTGATTTCAGACTTCTTGGTATACCAGCAACAGTCTAGCTTTGCTGATCTGGTAAGAAATGCTAATCGATGTGAGGATGCCATCAGGGAGGGGCGTCTAAATAAGAGCACACTGAGTGGACCCAGTGGCGTTAGAAGGTTTTCAGAACAGAGGAATGAGAAAAGAACAGGGGGCAATGTCCAAAGCATAGCCAACACTAGGCCCAATAATAATAGTGCTCCGTTTCAGTTTCAGGCGGCCCCACCAGCACCAGTTAGGCTTGAGCAGATGCAGAGAATGGGGAATGGGCAAGGAATGCAGATGACCCCGGAACAGGGGAGAGCCCGCTATGACCGAGTCTTCACCCCTCTGGGGCAATCTTTGAGTGTACTTTTGCCCCTGTTAGTAGAAAAGGGATTAGTGGCTATCCGCCAACCGCAACCTCCCCCTCACCCGATCCCAAAGAACTATGACCCAAATACCCACTGCAATTTTCATCAGGGTCCGGGCCATCCTACTGATCGCTGCTTCCCATTGAAGCACGTGATCCAAGTGCCGGGAAAATCATTCCCCTTGCGCCTCCTCAGCACTCTAATATCCATCAGGTGCCACTACCCCCACATCTCACCGGAGGAGCAGGTCCAAGACCCACCATCGGAATGATAGAGGATGAGGAAGAATTTGAGTTTGACCCATTCAATTATATCAGTGATCGGGAGAGTTATGTAGCACCACTGTTAAAAAATATTGAGGAAAGGAATATCGGGGTTGTTGAACCCCTGAATTTGTCAGATTATTTTCCCAACCCGACTCCGCAATTGGAACCTTTGGATCTCAGGGCATATTTTCCACCCACCACACCTGTTAATTATGTGAATATAAATGCATACCAACCATATACCACAAATCACCCAATAAGCCACCAGGTCCCCACTCCTATACCCGCACCCACCAACTACCAATGGTCGGCGCCTGCCCCATTCCAGCTACTGCCATATACCACAACCCCCATCAGCTACCCCATAAACCACCAAGCCCCCAATCTAATACCCACACCCATCAGTTATCAATGGCCTATGCCCATCCCATCATCCCCAATGCAGCCGCCAGCAAGCCCCATCACCTCGGTCAACTACCTAACGGCACATCAGACCCCTCATGTCCCACCAGCACCCACCAGCTATCAATGGCCTACCTTTACCTCCTTCCCTCCAGTACCACCACACTCAAGCCTCACAACCCCCATTTGGCCCAATCTCTCCACCCAACCACCCACTACCATCAAGGTGAATCAAGTATTGCCCCCACCTCCTGAGCCGATAGTACAAGTGCCTCAAGCACCAGCAGTCATATCTTTTTAGCTCTCGGGACCAACCTATAATCCTCATCAGGTCCCACTGAGCTACGAACAAACAAATGTCAATGCCGGCAGTAGCAGCAGAGAAGGGGCAGTAGATTTTGTTACTAGGTCTGGGAGGATATCAAAGCAATCGGAAGCACCGGCAGCAGCACAGGCCCAACCTGAAGGAAAGAAAGACAGCGCGGTGAACCCCTTCGAGAAGATGAGTCGAGAACATATACTGGAGACTCAGCTGAGAAGGATGCCGACCCATATCACTGTATGGGATCTGCTGATGACGTCCCCACTCCATTTCCAAGCATTAATGGGAGCATTGAAGAATGCGCATGTATCGCTCCAGGTTAGCCCAGATGAAGTTGGGCAGATAATTGGGCAAGTGATGGCTCCGAATGCCATTTCATTTTCTGATGCTGATTTGCCAGAAGAAGGGTGTAGCCATTCCAAGTCTTTGAATATAACTGTTGAATTCGGAAACATGGTCATTCCCTTAGTACTAATTGACAACGGGTCTGCATTAAATATATGCCCGTTAAGAACCGCCACCAAGATCGGGGTTGACCTATGCATGTTAAGGCCCACCAGAACCAGCGCTAGAGGATTTGATAATACCAGAAGAGAAATAATGGGAGAAGTTGATCTTGAGCTATTGATAGGGCCAACGACCTTTTCCATCTTATTTCAAGTCATGGATATTAAATCTTCCTTTAACTTATTATTGGGGCACCCGTGGCTGCACGAGGTCGGAGCCATACCGTCCACTTTGCACCAGAAGCTCAAATTCGTGTCTGGGCATAAAATTGTTACAATCATTGGGGAGGGGCATGGTGAGAAAGAAAAAGCCACCAATAATGTTGAAAAACCTAATATGCTGGATGTACCACACACTGCTGAGGACGTCGACCTCCACAGTTTCAAATACGAGGTGTCGGCAATACTCTCGGAGCCCATTGAGGGCATCATGCCTAAGACGGGAGGCGGTATGATAACAGCAGTGGCTATGCTCCAAAAGTTGGGCTATCAGAAAGGAAGGGGTCTGGGACCCAGATTGCAAGGCAGAAGAGAGCCAGTCGTGGCTAAAGGACAAAAGGTAAGATTCGGGCTGGGATACAAGCCCACAGAGGAAGAGGTCCGAGAGGCTAAAGAGAAAGCCAGGGTCACCGCAGCAGCAAAAGCTCGAGGAATCAACATAGAGGAGAAGCCTTGCCCTAGACCACACATCAGGGATTCCTTCGTCAGCGCAGGGGTCGTGAAGATTGATCGGAATGGAGTCACCCATTTGACCCACACAAACCCACAACCCCAATCCACCCCACCAATCCCCGGATCTCCCTTCCCAGTTTGGAAATCGATTTGGTCACGTTATCCCTTTTTGAGGAACGACGGTCAGTACCTGAACAAGCTCCCCCTGTGGTGAATCACCACAAAGCCGTGTTGACATTTGAGGATATCATCTCAGATGAAATGGGGATTAACATGATGGAGGCTGACTCCAATGAGCCATATCAGCTAGCACCCTCCATCCCAACAGGTAAAGGAGCGGCCCCTCAGGTACGCAACTGGACATCTTTGCCCCAAACTCTGGAAGCAGGAAGTGGCCTAAAGTTTGGCGCCTGTTTCCCAAAAAAAAATAACCTATAAAAAGTGAGATAAGCCCATGGCAGGCAATACCTTGTGTATATAGCAAACCGCCTTGCCAAGGGCCCATCTCCGAAGAAAACAAAAATCTCAAAAACATGAAAGAAAATAAAAATCTCAAAAACATGGAAGAAAACAAAAATCCTAAAAACATTGAAAAAATCTGAAGTCTAAAAATATTGTCATTTAAAGTTCCAGAAAATGTCCCACAAAAGGATGCCTTAATCAAAATACCCCTTCCCTGTAGAAATACAAGAAGAGGTAGGGATCACGAGTCTGGACGAGGATGTCCCCCTCGAGGAGCTCCCCAATGAGCTCCTTGACCAATTTGCCGACTTTGAGCATGGCCCTACCCCCATTGTCGAAGAGACCGAAGACGTCAATCTAAGAACTAAGGAGGTTCCCAGGATAACCAAAATTGGAACGCCACTATCTCCTGAGGAAAGAAAAAGCATGATCGACTTCCTTTGATCATACCAAGATGTTTTTGCCTGGTCGTATGAGGACATGCCTGGTCTGGATACTGACTTGGTCGAGCATGAGTTGCCCCTCTACCCTGATATGAAGCCAGTTAAACAGAAGCTGAGACGTCTCCGACCCGAGTGGATGTTGAAAGTCAAAGACGAGGTCATCAAGCAGTATGACGCGGGGTTTCTCATGGTATCCAAGTACCTGCAGTGGCTAGCCAATATCGTACCTGTGCCGAAGAAGGATGGAAAGGTTTGCATGTGCATCGATTTCTGCAATTTGAATAGAGCAAGCCTAAAGGACGATTTCCCACTGCCACACATCGACATCTTGATTGATAACACAGCTAAGCATGGGATGCTCTCTTTCATGGATGGATTTTTAGGATATAATCAGATAAAGATGGCAGAGGTTGATCGCGAGAAGATAGCATTCATTACCCCCTGGGGAACCTTTTGCTATCGAGTCATGCCATTCGGGCTTAAGAATGCCGGTGCAACGTACCAGAGAGCTATGACTGCACTATTTCATGACATGATGCACAGAGAGATTGAAGTATATGTCGACGACATGATAGCCAAATCACCATAGCGAAGTGACCATCTGGTAAACCTTCAAAAGCTGTTTGAAAGGCTAAGGAAATATCGACTACGTCTGAATCCACAGAAGTGCGCATTTGGCGCTATGTCAGGGAAACTGCTAGGGTTCATCATCAGTAGAAGGGGGATCGAGGTCGACCCAATCAAAGTTAAAGCCATCATTGAAATGCGGCCACCGTCTACTGAGAAGGAAGTTAGAGGGTTCTTGGGCAGAATACAGTATATCAGTCGGTTCATTGCACAGCTAACTCCAATCTGCACGCCGATCTTCAAGCTGCTAAGGAAGAATTCGCCCATTGAATGGAATGATGATTGTTAGGTAGCGTTCGATAAAATCAAAAGCTACCTCCCGAATCCTCCTGTTTTGGTACCACCTGAGCCAGGGAGACCACTCTTGATGTATCTCTCCACGATTGAAGTTTCGATGGGATGTGTCTTGGGGCAGCACGATGAAACAGGAAGAAGAGAGCAGGCCATTTACTATCTAAGCAAGAAGTTTACTGATTATGAGACGCGCTATTCTCATCTGAAGAAAGCATGCCTGGCTCTTGTATGGGCTACTCAAAGGCTCCGCCACTACTTACTATCCCAGGCCGTTCTACTTTTAGCCCGAATGGACCCGTTGAAATACCTGTTTGAAAAGCCGACTCTTACTGGGCGGACTGCACGATGGCAGTTGCTATTGTCTGAATTTGACATTACCTACGTTACTCAGAAGTCGATCAAGGGGCAGGCACTTGCTGATCATCTTGCCGACAATCCTTTACCCGACTATGAGTCGTTAAGGACCGAGTTCCCAGATGAGGATATCTTGTTCATAACGGAGGATGATACTGAAGAAGCAGAAGAATCATGGGTAATGCACTTTGACGGGGCTGCCAATGCCGAGGGTCAAGGAGTCGGCGCCATTCTGATTTCGCCGAAAGGATCCCAAATACACGTCTCTATCAAGCTCAACTTTCCTTGCACTAACAACATGGCTGAGTACGAAGCTTGTGCCGCTGGTCTGCAGGCGGCTCTCGATCTGAATGTAACTCACCTTCGAGTATTTGGCGATTCACAGTTAATTATATGCTAGACAAATGGTGACTGGAAGACAAAAGATGAGAAACTGATCCCCTATCATGAACACCTCGAGGATCTGATAGCTTGCTTCCAAGACGTGACCTTCTCATATGTCCCCCGGATAAGGAATCGCTTTGCTGACGCATTAGCAACCTTGGCGTCAATGATTGAAATCCCCTATGGTGTTGAGATGAAGTTGATAATGATCGAGCAAAGGAATGAGCCGGCCTTCTGCCTCCAGATTGAGGAACCTACAAAGCCTGATGATGAGCCACCGTGGTTCTCAGATATCAAGAATTTCCTCGAGACCCTAACCTTCCCGAGGGTGAACATTCAACGCTTTAGCAAAGAATTTACGTCATTTGCGGGGAATGCCTCTATAAGCGATCGTACAATAACATCTTACTCAGGTGCCTTACTGAAAGTGAAGCGATCAACATTATGAAAGAAATCCATGAGGGAGTATGCAGAGCCCACGTTAGCGGTCACATGCTCACTAAGAAAATCCTACGACAGGGATACTTTTGGACCACCATGGAATCGGATTGTTGCAAGCATGTTCAAAAATGCTACAAGTGTCAAGAACACTCCAGTCTGATACACGCTCTTGCCATCGATCTTCACTGCATGACCACTCCTTGGCCATTTGCTACCTGGGGCCTTGACGCTGTCGGAATGATTAATCCAAAAGCATCAAATGGACACCGATTCACCCTCGTCGCCATTGAATACTTCACTAAATGGGTAGAAGCAGCGTCATATGCCAACATCACTGCCAGTCACGTCGAGAAGTTTCTCAAGAACAATATTGTGTGCCGATTTGGAGTACCCAAAGATATCATCACGGACAACGGCACAAACTTTGCGAATAAGCGCATCCGAGACTTCTGCGAGCAATACAAGATCATGCACCATCGCTCATCCCCTTATCGGCCTCAAACTAATGGAGCCGTGGAAGCTACGAACAAGACAGTTGTCCGCATCCTTGAGAAAATGGTCGTCACTTATCGAGATTGGAGCGAAATGCTACCATTTGCTTTGTGGGCCTATTGAACGTTGATCCGTACCGCTACAGGGGCAACACCATTCTCCCTTGTGTATGGAACCGAGGCCGTCCTCCCGGTGGAGGTTGAAGTACCCTCACTCCAAATCCTTATGGAATCAGGCTTACCCGAAGATGAAAGAGAGAGATCACGTTTTGATCAGCTGAACTTACTTGATGAAAAGAGACTCCTAGCCTTATGCCACACCCAAGTTTACCAAGGGCGAATCGCACGTGCTTACAATAAATGTGTCTGCGGTCGAGATCTAAAGGTAGGAGACACTGTGCTAAAGAAGATCTTCCCATCCCTCCACGCCGATCCGAGGGGAAAATTCAAGCCAAACTGGGAAGGACCTTACGTCATCCGAGAAGTGCTGCCGGGATACGCCATCCGCCTCGCCACCATGGACGGAGATCATTTTCCTGAGCCCATCAACGCTAGATACGTCCGACGGTTCTACCATTAGTCTATTGCAATAAGGTAAGTATTGATGAAACAGATACGTGACTGCTTAAGAACCACCCAAAAGAGGCCATCATTCCAAATACAGTAGCCAAAAAGCATCCCTAAAAAAAAAATGATGATATCCTTTGCTACCCCATTTGAGCCGGGGCCTTTCTTTCAATAAACCCGTTCCCAAAAAAAAATATATATATATATACGTGTACATATACCAAAAAAAGAGAAAGAAAAGATGCATGTGTATAAAGTTACTATCAAAATCTAAAAAAAATCAAAAAAAGCAAAAAACTCAAAAAAGAGATTGCCTGAAATGCAGTAAAAAGAATAAAAAAATGTAGAAGAATCACGGGGCATGTACAGTAAAACCCCCAAGGAGAAAGTATGTTGAGAAAATTGAAGCCGTATCAAGGAAACCCTTTTAACCCAGCGTACCTTCAAATCCTAACCTAACCCATGGCCAAGCTATACCCTGAAGGAAGCCCTCTTTGTAGGTTCGCGAGCAGTCATAATATCTGTTAAATCAATATGAGCCGAGTTGTGAGACTACACCAGAACCCCATCCAGTCGGCTATGATGGAATCAAGGTCTATGTCGTGGCTGTTGAAAAAAGAAAAAAAAAAAAGAAAAAAAAAAGAAAAAAAAATAAAAATACAAGATCAAAGCAAGATGGACGTGGTGAAAATTCGAAAGGGCATTACGGGTAAAAACAGCGAGCTTGTGCGGACCAGGTAAAAACCCGAAAGGGCGCTTGGGGTAAGAAAGCTAAACCCACGGACGTGGTGAAAACCTGAAAGGGTGCCACAGGTAAAAAGAGGGAGATAAAAAAAAAGAAAAGAATAAAAAGAATAAAAAAAAAATGGTTTGGACTAATTGAGAAGATTGATGTTTGAGGAAACCTTTTGTTACTCTTCCTGAACCCTTTTGTCTGACTGGGCCGCTCATGCTAGTTCAAATCAGGTCCGGACCGAAATCGTCTTTGTGAAACCACACTGTCAAACATATGACCCAAGGCGAGGAGAAAGGTTGGACTCAATCCAAAGGGATTAACGTTCCAGCCTTGGTGAATTTAAAAACCCACTCAGGACCGACTGCATGAAAAGGGCTCGGCCATGCTCAAAATGGGACCCATGATTTTGCCCCATTGATTAAGGCTCCAATAAAAAAAAAAAAAAAAAACAACCAAAAATGCATAAAACAAAAAAATGCAGCCAAAAAGCCAAAAAGCCTGTGTAGATGTATATAGTAAACTGTGTCTCGCACCACTCACACCACATCCCAAAAATAGTCAGTGTGGTGACTAGCGTGCTTTCCTTTTTACAAGTATGAAACGAAAACAAAAAAATATATAATAAAATATGTATAAATGTGTGTGTATCTGTAAAAGGGGTTTTCATGCCCCTTTTTCTGTGTATTTGATCTGTGTAAAAAGTTCCATGTGCAGGAGGGAATCAGCGGCCCAGCTCACACTTCAAGGCGCTAATCTCAGCATTAAGGTCATCCTCTCGGACATTCCTCTCAGTCAGCCAACGTCCATGCAAGCTCTTAAACCTCTTCGGAGAAGAGTCGGCGGCTCCAAAAGCAAGGCTCAGCGATCCCTTCAAACGAAGGACCTCACTCTCTACTGTATCGGCTCTAACCTTCTCATGCGCCAAAAGCTCTTGCAGAATCCTCTTCTCGTCCACCAGAAAGTCGATGCGAGCTCGGAGTGTCGTCTCTTTCTTTGGCCAGGGACCCCCAATGCCAATAATCTTTGACGAGTCTGGGCCATCCATATCAGGTTGCTTAGTCAATAGCCAGGCCTCATACTCAGGAGAAACCCTAACTGAGTCTCCCTGCTCAATGTCGCACATCAGCGTCGACTGACGCGTATCCCAAAGGGCAGCAATCTGATCCATGTCCCCAGATGATCCTCTAGAAAAACTCACATCGCATAAAGGAGGCCTGGCCTCACAAGGAACCTGCTGAGAGCAGCCAAACTGGCGCAGTACCCGAAATGGGAAGTAGAAGGTACTGCCGGTCAAGCCTAGGAGGGTGATGCCCTCATGGTCTCTAGAGCGAATCACTGGGAAGGTCCGATCCAACCAAGGGAGCCTCCATATCAGCTCAGCGTCAACCAACCAAAGTTTCAGAGCTGGCACGTCGCCATGTGGAAGCAGGTGGCATCTACCCAGAAAACATTGAACCACCTCACCTCGGACGATATAAAAGTGGGGCACGGGCCCCAGAATGGCAAAATGCTCACCCAGCCAAACCTGGAGCAACAAGGGACATCCCCGAAGACCCTCCGCCGTACCCAGAGCAAAGGAGTCAAGGCATCGATACAACTCGGCCAGCACCAAATGCATCAGGGACCGGCCCGCCTCCAATTCCATCAAAACATCACAAATTGCCAATGAGAAGCTATCTCCCCCAGTGTAGAAGAGGATTTCAGAGATGAGACCGAGCGCTAGAGCTTTCACGTTAAAGGCGTTCATAACTGGCAATTTTCATAGACTTTCATCGCCGAAAAGTTCTATGAGGAATTTCAGCAAACACCTTGTGGGCCCCCCGACGAGACTTTTCTCATACTCGGATTTCTTCAAACCAAGAATAAGGTGGACAGATTTGGAATATCCCGGTCGGGGCATGACTCTGGCAAGGACCCAGTGAAGCTTTAGGCCAGATAGATTGGACAGCTCTTCAAGGGTTGGGGTCAGCTCCCGCTTCCCAAAACGAAATACGTGGGAGGAGCTCACATGCCAAAATGAAGCAGCAGCATGAAGAAATTCCCATCGGAGAGGAACCTTTAAGAAGGAAGGAAGGCGAGATAGCCCAAGGCGTTCCAAATCGGCGAGCTCGCTCTCATTCAGGCTCCCAAACCAAGCCATTAAGAATTTAGGCCCCCCACCCAACAAAGAGGATAAGTCGGCTCCGGGCCCTCCACGTAAGGGAGGGTTAGAGCGGTCCATGAGCATACGAGGATCTTTTGAGAGGATAAAAGTCAGTGTATGGTGATGGACCCGCCTTGGAAAAATGAGAGCAAAAAGAACCGGTCAAAGGAGCTAGGTCAAACAGAAAGAGCTGATTTCTGGGCCCACTCAGACATATAAAAAACCCACTGCCGCCCCAGGTTTGAGGTGGCGCAACTATTAGTTGCGCCAATGAATTATTTCCCCCAAATAAGCCTGGCGCAACTAATAGTTATTGACATCTTCAACCCCAAATCCTATTGGCGCAACTAATAGTTGCCCCAGCATCTTCTAGCCCCCAAATCCTGTTGGCGCAACTATTAGTTGCGCCACACCACAGTCCCCTCCTTTTACAGCCATGATCAAACCTATTTTGAGGGGGGACTTTCACCCTTTTTGCTGTTTATTTTGTACACCTGCCTTTACAATCACTAACCGTTTAAAGCATCACTTTGTTATGTGCAGGAGCGATCCTACATTGGGGCATTTAAAACCGCTTTTTGGGCAAGCACATCCTGCAGAGAGATAGACATAAAGAGCAAGGAAACTATGACATGGATTCAAAGCAAAGGCATTAAGAGCATTGTCAGAGATATATATCCAAAAGAAAATCATCACATCATCCATCCCATGAAATGTCTACAAATCCAAATCCGACCTTAAAAGTACTGAATTAAAAAAAAAAAAAAAAAAAAAACTAAAGCCTATTCTTGGCTCGCCCCCTTGGACTTCTTGCGACGGCGAGAGGAGCTCTGATAGGTCATGTCCCCCACTCTGGACCATGCCTGCTAGATCCTACTCAGCAGGGAGCGCGACTCCTTAGCCCTGGCACGTTGCAAAGCAAAATCAAGGCCAAGATCAGTACAGGGGCCAACAACAAAGAAAGGAAGGAGAGGAGTCAAGCAACCAGGTACTCACCGTCTCCACCTCCCTGAGCTCAGCCAAGTGACGGTGATACTGTGCAAATTCCATTGCCGAGTTGAAGTCCTGCGAGATAATGTTCAATTGTCAAGATACCCCTAACAGCTTGTGCAAAAGAAAACCAAAGTAGAGGAGGATTGCCACATCTGAAGACTTACCCCTGGAACCACCTCGGGAGGGGGAACGCTGGCCGCCTCAGCTGAAAGCCGGGCCTGCCGATCCATGTCAGCACAGAGGCCCGAGAGGAAACTATCATCCAGGCGCCGGAAGGTCCCATAAATCACGGACGGGCCGCTACCAGGGATATCTGCCTGAGAGGAACCATCACCCGAGGAACCTACACTAGAAGGACCATCACCAGAGGGATCTACGCCAGACGCATCAGCAGTACTCGGCCCACCTCCACCATCCGAATCATCTCCCAGAGCAAACTGGGAATAAAAGAAAAGATCTACTAAGACAAGGGCCGATTAAAAAAAAAGTAAGGGGAAACTAATCTAAGCTGATTACCTGACCAACCGGGCCGCCAAATGCCAGAAAGTTAGCGCTAGGGACAAAGTGCAGCAGGATGAATCGATGAGGCAGACACTCGTACCAATAATGATAGTCCCCAGGCACCTGAAGGGCATGAATGGGGAACCCATGGTTGAAGAAAGCCGTCGTCAGCTCCTCAATGCTACCAGCAGGACTCCAAACATCTGTCGGAGGGTCTACAGGAATGGCGTAGTAGCCCTAGAACTGGTGTATCACCCTCTCCCCCAGATAATAGCACCGGGCCCATGACCCGTAAAAGAAGATGACGCGACGGTTGTTAAATAGACGGGAGGCGCCCACAGCTGCTCGATCCTAGAAGCGTGACGTCAGGTACTGGTCGGGGAGGATCTGCAACCAAGGAAGAGACACCAAGCAGGCAACACCTCAGCAAAGAAAAAAGAGAAGAAATGTCTAAACTAAAAGTGAACAAAGGTCGAAAAGTCATCACCTGCTCAGGGACCATCAAATCAAGCTGAGACCTCAAGCCCATCTCTAAGTGCTTTAGGCCCACGTCGTGGCGCCGGGAATGGTTTCAATTGCGGAGGAGGGGATAGGTAAACACCTCCAAGAATAGGAGCGGACGCCCAGGGTGGAAGTGGTGATATCCCCACACCTGAAATGGGAGCATGGCACAAAAAGTAGATCAGTAGCACATAAAGACCCTTCATTCAAAAGTGGCAAAAACAAAAGGGATGAGGAATTACCTCCAGAGCAGCCTAAAATCCTACGACAGACTTCGAGTCCCCAGTCGTGACCCGTGTTAGGTTGTACATCAACCATGCATATCCGGCCCCTCCCCAATCATACCTAGGAACGTCTCCCCAAGGATCCATCACGCTTAATAGGGCCAAGCTGACTCGTCCCCCGCTGGCATTTGTAAAGAGGGTCTTGCCCAGCAGAAGTAGGAGAGTGATACGAGCCAGAACAATCGCACACTCCGGCGTGATATAGAGCTCCCGGTCCGGCTGACCCAGGTCCACCATCTCATCAGCAATAAAAATGGAGGTCAACCAGGACATCTTGACCTCTATGCCGTGGGTCTGCCCATGAGGAGGATAGGCTCCGATCAATCGAGTAATGTCCTCACGGCTCGGTGCTGCTAAGGTGGAGATCGGCACCCCCCCGATCCGGATACCAGTAATCATGGCCCAATCAACAGGCGTCAGCGTCATCTCGGCATAGGGCATGTGGAAGGTCATGGTCTCAGGCCGAAACCTCTCAATCAAAGCCTTCAGATAGGCCGCATCTGCTCTCATGGGGGGGGCAGGACAGAAACTCTCCAAAGCCCACCTGCTCCAACAGGATCTTCACCACCGGAGGGACATAACAATAGAACTCGTGGAAGTCGAGCCACCCCCCACAAAATACAATGGTAGGCAGCTCCTGCACCCAAAGAAATACACATCAGTAAGTAAGTAGGTAAAAGCTGCAAAAGAAAGAAATTGAACCTATCTGTTACCTTGCCCGCTATGCCGAAGTTTGAGATGTGAGTGTACTACTGATGTAAGAGGCCGACCCGGGCAGCCTCACCCTGCATCTCGAGCCAGGGACCTACTCTCCGCTCCACCTAGATAAATTGCTCCCCTCGCGGACCATACACTATCTCAGGCCCCTGCTCCTGACCTTCCTCAGGGATGTGCTCTTCGCCGCCTGACATACTGGGGCAACAAAACAATCACATCAAAGAAGATCAGTGATAAAAGAACCATTTATGTGCTACACGCCAAGGGAAGGTGAGTGTGCCCACCCCTTTCCCTCTTTCTCCAAAAAAAAAAAAAATAATACATAAAGATACACACACGTAAATAAAAATACCCCCTTTTAATGAGAAGATGCAAAAAAAAAAATCCCTTCCCCTTTTTATCTTCAAAAGCAAACAAAAACATCTCTTTCTCTTCCCATAAAATCAAAAATCAAAATAAATAGGTCCCGTAGAAAAATAACAAGAAAAACCACGAATAAAATCATCTTCCTTAAAAAAGAAGACACCCAAAACCATTTCTCCTTAACCTTCAAGAATATAAAAAGGCACAAAAAAAAATCCCTTGCTTTCAATAAAGATAAAAAAAAATCCCTTATTCTAAATAATAAACAAAAAACAACAAAAAATCTCTGCCTTGAATAAAGAGGCCAAAAAAAATCTTTCACAAAAAAAATCCCTCATCCTAAATAGAAAAAAGAAAAAAAAAACCTCTTCTTTACCTTGAATAAAGAGGCCCCAAAAAAAAATCTTTCACAAAAAAAATCCCTCATCCTAAATAGAAAAAAGAAAAAAAACCTCTTCTTTACCTTGAATAAAGAGGCCCAAAGAAAAAAAAATCTCTTTCACAAAAAAAATCCCTTATCCTAAATAGAAAAAAGAAAAAAATACCTCTTCTTTGCCTTGAATAAAGAGGCCCAAAAAAATCTTTCAAAAAAATCCCTTATCCTAAAAAAAAAACTCTTCTTTACCTTGAATAAAGAGCCAAAAAAAAATCCCTTACTTTAAAATAGAAACAAAAAAAATCCTCTACCTTAATTAAAATGCAAAAAAAAGAAGAGAATAAAACCAAAAAAAAATCTTTTTAAATTAGGATCCAAAAATGTATAAAAAAAAAAAGAGAAAAAAAAAATCATCATCATTGCTTTATATACAAAAAAAACAAACAAGAAAAACAACAAAAATGAAATCCCTTCTATATACACAAACAAACAAAAAAAAGAAAGAAAAAAAAAAAACAAAACACAAAAAAATAAATAATAATATATATATATATATATATATATATATATATATATATATATATATATATATATATATATATGTTAGGCACAAAAAAAAAACCATAAAACACCAAAAATGGGGGCATTATTCATGAAAAATTCTCAACTCATCATCAATAAACATGCTCATAATAAAAATGAATCATTTATCATCAAGGAAATGCAAGATCATGATCACATTTGCATAAAGGAACAAGAAAAATCAAGAAAAATGAGTTTAAATGGTTACCCTATGAAGAAGAGGGGGTCTTTGATCTAAGCGCGCACTCGCGATCAATCCACGAATAAAATAAAGGCAATGGGCACGTGAAGAGGCAATGTAAAGGAACCCTAGGTAGTAGCGATTTTGATTCTGAAAGAAGAGGAAGAAAAATTGAATAAAGGCCCCTGTTAGTTCTGTCTTTAAAACCCAAACTAAACTGGCGCAACTAATAGTTGCGCCAGCCAAACTTTTGCCCCCCATTTGCTTGGCGCAACTAATAGTTGCGCCAGGCTATTTTGAGGCCTCTAGTGGCCTGGCGCAACTAATAGTTGCGCCAGGCATTTAGGACAGGTCTTGGGCCGGGTGTGGGCCAGATGAGAAGAATGGATCCCCCGTTCCCTTTGGATGGTTCATTCCGCTGCTCCCGTCCGATGCACGCGCCCCCAAGATGGCATTTTGATCATCCTTCGACTTGCCACGAAAGCCGTGCTAAAATAAAATGGACCAGCGCAAGCACCTCAGTCCTCCAAAAAATCCCCAGCAGAGAAGCCAGAGGTATTCACAAAAGACGTCACAAATTCCCAAAAGGGGATAACACAATGAGCTTCAAAACGCTAGAAAATACAAAAAAATATAATAAACTCCAAGAAAATACGAAAAAATATAATAAACTCCAAAAAATCCAAAAAAAAAATAATAAACTTCAAAATTCTAAAAAATTCAAGAAAATAAACTTCAAAATTTCAAAAAATTCACATGAAATGATAGCTTCTAAAAAAAAAGAAAGAGGGTCACATGAAATGATAGCTCTTAAAACATCAAAAAAAATTTACATGATAGCTTTTTAATTCCAAAAATTCACATAAAAATATAAACTTCAAAAAATCCCAAAAATCATACAAAATAGCAATTAGAAAATTAAAAAAAAAAATCATCATAAATGATAGAAAACCAAAAAAAAAAAATAAAAATATAAAAAAAAATGGATTCCCCACAGGACGCACATGCGTGTTTCGATGCGGTAAAATGTCAATATTTTATCGACAATGCAGATGTGTAAAATTAATGTTCTAGGTAAAAGGTTTGCCTTGGATCCATGGATCCTACTTCAAAGTAGGAGCAACGGTGTCTGTCTCGGTCAAACAGTCAATGTTTCGATTGGGTCAACTCCACTGCTAAATCTTTTGAGCGATGAGCGCTCTTTTTTGGATTCGTGTGAACTTGAGTTGTCTTAAGCTTTGGATTCTCCATTGAAAAAGGTCAATCGTTGGTTGAGACCAACCTGTTGAGAATGAGATTATGTGTTAATCAAACTATGTGCAACCATGCACTCAGAAGGGTTCATTTCCCTTTTATTTTCTACAGGCTTAAAACCTGTATGGGCAGTGGTATCCCTATAAAGTGTACGCCATGCGTCTGGGTATCCGTATGATGGTCGTTTGTCCCCGTAAATTATACCCGGGCGGGTTCGAGTCGGGGCTTCCATTGCCTTCGTTGTTGCTTATTGCCCCCGATGGGTGCATGAGTGTGCATAGTTAATTGACAGTTATGATCATTGTCAATAGAGACCAAGATTGGATGCCCCCTTTTAGGAGGCGCCCAATGTTTGGTTGGATCTATTCAAGGAAGTCGAAACTGGATACTCTGGGTCATGAGGATCTGGGGCATGTTTTGAAAAAATGGCACGCACTCCTAAAAGACGTTGTGACATCTATTCACTTCGCTTAGGCAGTCATGCTAAATAAACTTTGAGATCGTTGGGTTCGCCCAAAGATCTCGAACCATACTTTCTGCAGGGGCACCCGCGAATAATCCAATGAGGTCATCAAATGCCTTGTAGGATTAGACGCAAACTGTGGAGCCTAGCGTATGTTTACTTCGCGCCTATCTTTGAATGTGGGTCGATCACCCCTCTTACTTACGATACTGTTGAATTCAGAATAAATCTTAAACATCAAATACCTTCAAAATCATCCCGAGAGGTGAACATCTTTCCCGACTATAGGGAGTTCATAACTCATTCTACCTCGGTTATGCCCAGTAATGTCGCTAAGCGCTTGGGAACTGATTACCTCGAGAAATGAATGATTAGCCTGGCACTCCAGGGCTTTCGTTTTCTCACCATGTTACTCACCTGATGTTTGAAGTTTGTTCTGAATACCACGGATCCGTCAGTAATGCCTTGGGCCTCTTTGGATGTCTCTTTTCTTTGGCATACGATCACTAGTGATTGGATACCAAAGAGGGGCATCTGTAGACACCCAAATTTGCCCCAAGGCCTGATCGAAACACCTTTCGAGAGAGGTGCAATTCTGAGCTTTTGATGGCATGTATGGAACCCTTAGAAATCACCCTAAACCCTTAGGAATCACCCTAGATCCCTTAGAAACCTATCCCAAACCTTTAGAAACTAATCCCGACCCTTAGAATCCATTTCGAACCCTAAACCTAACCTTCCCAGGCAAGGGATGAAGAGTGGTGCACCATGACTGGGTGAGGTCTTCTACTAATATCAAATCATATACCACGGGAAAGAGGACTTCTCCCGCTTTCCAACGAGCCAAGAATCACCTCAATCGGAGTTGTACATCAAAAGTTATGGCCATTTAAAATCGAGCAGAATTCCCCCTGGATTTGCCTGGCACAACTAATAGTTGCGCCAGGTATTTTTTCCCCTGAAATGTCCTGGCACAACTAATAGTTGCGCCAGGCATAAATGGGTCCCCCAACCCCTCGCGAGGCTAACTTCCAGGGAACTGTACAGCACTGTTTTACTATACATTTGCTTGGCGCAACTATTAGTTGCGCCAGGCATATGAACAGTAACTGTTCAGTTTTGCCCCAAAATTCGTGATTGGGGTTTGACTTGTTGACCACCTCGACCTTTGGGGTGTGTTTTGATAGTTCTGTTGCACCCATTCCATGCCTATTTGTAACCCTTTAAGTGGCTTAAGGCCTCACCCCTTCATCCACCATTAGAACCATCTTCACACCTTTCTAAGCTCTCAAAATCCTAAGAAACCTTAGATTTGAGATTACCTAATTGCTAACTCCAATTAGCATCTAAGTGATCTCGTAATCCACCCTTTTCCTATAAATAGGGCCCCCCTCCCCTTGGTTTAGGGGTTGAGAAAATTGCTTAAGAGAGAAAGAGCTCAAAGTGAGAAGTTCTTCCTCCCTTTTGTGCACTATTTTCATCCAAATTCCAGAATTCTAAAACCTCATTTCAAGCTTATTCTTGCATCCAAAACCCTTAGCCTAGGTGTGTGTGATCCCCTAGCCTCCATCCCCTACCTCTTAGCTTTAAGTCCTAAGTGGTTAGAACCCATTTCTCTATCATTCAAGCCTTCGAAAGCTCATCAAAGCAAGCCACGCAAGGCTCCTCTACGGTGCTACAAGGGCACGAGGGCTCCGGCTCTCCCCTTTCTTCTCCTATCTCTTTCTAGCTCCCTCCATCCTCTCATTTGTGCCGTTACGCCGCCGATTTTTCAGTAGGAACGGAGGGGCACAAATAGGATTCTAAGCCCATTTGGGCAAGAGGAAGTTATTTTCTTTGCTTTTATATCATTTTATTTTTGGCCATTAGTAGAGACCGCATTAAGCGGGTTGATCGGGTGCCTAACACCTTCCCTATCGATAACCGAAGCCCCTACCCAAGAGCCTTTGGTGTGGACCGGATTCAGAGTCATATTTTTAGCACTTCGGTGCTCATATAAATGAACTAGGTATCCCGGGACACCGAAAGCTCCGGGTGGCGACTCTATATTTTTCATTAGAGAGCGCGTCGTTGCGACGGGACCGTCACGGATCCCACGGTTGCACAGGTGAGGACCCATCTTACGACTCGGCTCGATACAACCCAAAGATCAACATGGCCGGTGATGAAGAGACTCCCTTCACACCTCCAAGCGCCAACAACAACGACGGACGCAGAGATAGCGGTATTGGGTAGAACTTCACAAACCAACAACTCGTGGAGCTCAGCATCCAGAGACTACAAAGGGGACTACAAAGGGGTGAAGATGACGCCAAATAATTTCTTCAAGGCCTAGCTGCCACATACGAGACTATCAAGGAACGGCAGGACGCGGAGGAACGAGAACAACAAAGATAAGAAAGAACACAAATACTCCGAGTACGATATCACCCCACATATCACCGACAAGATAAACTGGTCGCACCTTCTTTGACTATGATGGCCAAGGAAGAACTCGCTCCCAGACTATCAAGAAAGATGCCATCGTAAGAGTAGAGGATCTCCCTAAGATGCTCGACGAATACATGGCTAAGAGAGAGTGTCCCGAAACGTCGTTCGGATTCGACAAGTTTTGTCAGGATTTCAAATTCACCTTGCCTGCAGGATTCAAGCCACCTAAGTTCAGCAAGTACAACGGTACTGGAAATCCGAATCACCACCTAGCACTCTTTTGTAATGATTTTCGGCTTATACGCAATAACTAAGGACCCTTAATTCACAATTTCCAGAGATCGTTGGAAGGAGAAGCCCTCGACTGGTTTGTTGGACTACCACTGCACAAGATCGATGCGTTTGATGATTTGGCCGGCCAATTCCTCGATCAATATAAGCACCTCATTCAAGAAGCAGTCAGCCTTAGCGACCTAATGGCTACGAAGCAAGAACCCGATGAAGAGTTAACGGACTTTGTCAGACGATGGAGGAAACTCAATTCAAGGATTGGGACCTCGATGAAGGAGAAGGACTCCATCGATATCATCATCGATAACACCAGAGAACCCCTGAGGAGTGCACTCATTATAAGAGATTGCCTTGACTTCGCTGCACTTCACCTCCAAGCCTCCCGATTGACATGACACATCAAAGGCGAAGACCTCGCCTTGTCCATAATAATATCAAAGGCAGGCTCTTCCAGTGAATCGAAAACAAAGAATAACAAGATGGCATCAGGAGTTAAGCAGGTCAACATTGTCACTAACCAAGGGTAAAATTTTAGGGACGGAAACTTCCAGCCTAGAAATCTCGGATATAATCAAGGGCAACAACGGTACGCAAATCAGAACCAAGTTCAAAATCAACAAAGGTACCCGAACCAAAATTAGAACCAAGGTCACTACTAAAATAAGAATCAATACCCCAATCAAAATACTTACCAAAGCCAGAATCAAAACACGACACAAAATAGGTCGGTCAACACCTAAAATTATAACAACGTGCCTTTGCCGTAAAATTTCAATCAACAGACCAGGGGCCCTTACCAGCCAAAGCGAGAACACTACCCTCTACTGCTCTATACTGTTCCCAACATCTTTTGCCTTCTTAGTAACAAAAATCTCCTTAGATTCCCACCTGAGCGACCTCGACCTTGGCCAGCAAACTTGGACTATAGTAAATTCTACGCATTGCATCGATACGCAGGACACAACCTGGAGGACAACTGAGTTCTACCGGATGTGACCTACGATATGAATGATCGAAACCAGATCGACTAGGAGTCTCTCAGGAATTCCAACCCTAATAACGATCAACCTCCGCAAAATCTGGGGATTATCATCAATCCCATGTCGAACCATAACCAAGGGGCGGTATCCCACATCACCACAGTAGACCTCCCCGGTCGACCTTCTTTCCAACTTTCCACCTTGATCACTCACCTCCATTCTCACGATGCCGCCGTTAATTCAATAGAATCCCCAAGGCCCCTAGCTGTCTGGCCTCACCCTTCAACCTTGAACACTCGGATCATGCCCCCAAATCTACCTCCCTATCTAAATTTCACCCAAATTCGAGTCCAATCCTTCAGGGCTCGAAGACCTTACCTCCACAGTCGCTCGTCGGAACCCTCAACTCCTCCAAACTCGGAGCCAACGCCATCATTGCTCCCTTCGTCTGACTCTGAACCTGAATATGAAGACCATGTCCTCCAAACCGCGACTCAAATCGTGACATGGGTAGACAGCCTCTCCCAAAGTGCTCCAAGTCAAAGACACAAGATGACGGTTGAACATCAGCCAGAGGTAGAGAAGAGTCAATAGGAGAAACTTGGAAAGAAAGAGGCATTGATTTTCACCTTTCTTGAAGAAGAAGACTACACACAGTGCCTCCCACCACGGAGTAGCATAGCCTCGGTACGCATCCCTTCTTCCAACTTTACTCCATTCACCACAACTGTTGGGGAAAGTTCATCAACGCTAATTGTGACATGGCTAAAGGACCAGCAACTGACCTACCCAATCCTTAAACTAGGAACCAACTATCCACCGCCACCATTTTCTTGAGAGATGGAACCTTCGGGTGTGCAACCACAAAAAAAGAGCACAAGAGAAAAGGAGACTAACTTACCTCCCCCGCCTCACGTCATTCCTCCAACGCCAATTATGGTTCCTTAGCCACTTCAGCTAGCCGTAAACAAGGCACACCGACCAGGCAAAGAACATGCGCTCGAATCCGGCTAGGAGTATGACCTCCTACGACATCTCCAGAAGATCCCGACATAAATATCGATTCTTGAGTTTATCAAGAAATCGTCGGATCACCATCTGCTATTAATGAAGACTCTGAAAGAAACACAAATGGACAAGAACACCACCTTGGACCAGCTACATCAGATCACCTCAGTCATGGCGCAACCACCAGCCCTCACCTTTACGGACGCGAGTATGCCGAAGGAATCTATGCGTGGAAGTTCAGCTGCAATATATCTGACAGTCATAATCAGAAGATTTTTAGTACCTCATGCATTGGTCGATAAGAGAGCAGGACTCAACATCTGCCCGATAACAACACTTGAGACGCTCGAATACACAGAGCAAGACATATGACCCTCGGCATTGCCTCTCATCTCATATGATGGCTCGCGTCGTTTCGTCAAGGGAACCATCAAGCTACAGGTTTGCCTTGGACCGGTGACCAAGGACGTCACCTTTCATGTTTCAGATTCCTATGTTTTAGATTCCTCCAGTACTTACAATCTCATCTTGGAAAGAAAGTGGTTGGAATCCATGAAGGCAGTAGCCTCAACGTACCATCAATGCGTCGAATTCTCCCACGAAGATTCCATTGTCAGAATATACGCTGATGCGCTCCTCCAAGAGATGGACACAGACTATGCGGCGAGTATTCCTACGGCACATGACTCTGAACTATCTACTGGCTAGATTAAGAGGGTACAAGCTCTCGATGATGCAATCATGGCAAAAGTCAGCCCTCCTAGTCCTCCAACTTGCCAATAAAGATTGACGAGAAGAGAAGCTGGCCTTGACCCCACCCGACTCTACGACATATACTCAGCTGCAACAAAGGGGTGGGACCTTATGTATCAACTAGGATAAATCCCCCATAATGGACTTGATAAGAACAAGCAAGGTCGCATAGGGCCTGTCGTCCCAAAGAAAGTTCATAAACACACAGGACTAGGCTACCAGTCAGATGGCAAGCAAGTTGATATTATGCCAACTCTGCCTAAGTGGTCGCTATATGACCATTTTATCTATGGGACCACCGAGAAGGCCGATGTGCCGAAGAGAAAAAGGGAGCCTCCCCTAGGCTGTAGGCAACGAAAATGGAGAAAATGGCTAGAGCCTTTGCGGATCTGACAGGCCTGAATCGAGATGACGATATCGATAAACCCCTTAAAGGAGTCAAACCATTGTTCGACACTAAAGAATACTCGGAGGAAGGGGGGGAAGAACCCCTAGAACCTAAGCCACACATAGAAGATTAGGAGTCGACTGATGAAGAAGACTTTCATATCGCGTCTATAGGGGTTAAGAGAAGACAAGAGCCAGATACTCCCTCCTCCCTCCAGCTATCTCAACCACCATCACTGGCACAAGAATATTGGTTGTCGATATCAAACGAAGAAGAAGATTATTGGGCAAGCCTCTCCTCCATAGAACTAAAAGACTACCTGAGAGCTGATCGCCTAGAATGGTTCAGAGAAGGCAACCGCTCTCGAAAAAAGATATCAAACCTTGATGATGATTTTGATTATCAGCATATACTTGACAATTGGCGATGCCCGCATCGATGCCCTTACCCGAAACAGCCTTACTGCAGTCTATGCATGACTACGATGTTACGATGTCAAAAGGCCATCATGGATGAAATCTGATAGAAAATTAGTGCCGAAGATTCTCACATTGCCTTCATAGAAATTGAAGAGGAATTAGATCTTGACACTCCTCAATCACCAGAAGCACCACAACTTCAAATATTCTGAAAGTCACTAGAGGAAGAATGACAGCCGCCGTCGAGCGATGACGAAGCCTACTGGATAGATCTCCCTACGCTTGAATTAACAAAACAGTTAGACCAAAGCCTTCAAGAGTTATCTGAAGAAGACGAGCCCGACGACCTTGATCCTGATCTCAAAGGATGGGAGTGCCCTTGGGGATCTCCCTGCATCTCTCACCCATACTAGCCTCATTGTCGGGCCTGCTTACTGATCCTCTCATTCTATGAAGTCCAATGAAGAGAGCTCCCCAGTCCAGAAGTTCATTGGCCAAGCTCACCCGAGGAAGATGAACCTCGACAAGAAGAGCAGCTCCGACCCAGTTCTGAGGAGGAGAGCTCAGCCGGCTATGACCTCCAAAGGTTCTTTGAAGATGAAGCAGTCAACATGATAGAAGAGGCTGGAACATCAGCAGCACGATCGCCATCATCACTCATCCAGAGAATTGCATCAGATGAGGACTATAAAAAAATGCCAAGTTTAGAATGAGTCCACATCACCCAAAAGATTGCACGAATGACTCCAACAGCCGTCCTGCATCCCCAACTAGGGGAAACAACCCCGCCGGTTCCTCTTCAGGTAACCGACCCTGTACCATATCTATTATCAAAAATAAAAAAAAAATAGAAAATCCAAAAACCCCTAAAAATATAAAAATAAAAAACCCTAAAAAATTAGAAAAGAGATGGAGCCCTTCATCCCAAGCCCATCCAGCGACCAACGAAGGGACTTCTCCTTGAAGGCTACAAGTAGCGGGCACGCTGACGAAGACAAGGGAGTAACAACAGATGCGTTCACAGAGAGTCTGTAATAGCCTGAAAAATCACGCAAAAACTATGACCTCGGGATCCGTGCTCGATTGGTCACAAGTTTGACCAATCAGGAGATCATGAGTTAGCATAGAATGTGATGAACGGACGAGATGTGATAGTTTGAGTGATTATGTGGTGTGTGATGTAAATGAGAAGTCACTTACACCTACTGCGGTGTATGTGCTCAACACACAAAGAGGGAGATAGATAAAAAGGGTTTAATAACCCTAGATGGGTATTTTGGGTTGTTGAAGGAGAGTAAAGAAGAGAGAGAGAGTGAAGAGAGTGATTAATGCAAGAAGTGAATGCTAGTTGAGGAAGAGAGATTCAAGCAATAAACGCCGGATTCGACGCAAGGGATCCGTTAGAACAAAAGCTGGAAACCCTAGCCTTCCAACCCTAGATTTGAAATCAACTTGAGATATATTCAAGGTAAGATTTTTGTAAATAAAATGCATAGATTATAGGGTTTAAGTTGTAGTTGAAAATAGTTTAAATCTTAGGATAATGGCTTAGAAAAATAGAAGAAAAAGTATGGAAAAAGATTGGGAAGAACAGCTCGAAAGGGGCTGAATCTGACAATTTCGATTAATCGAAATTGGGTTTCGATTAATCGAAATTGGCCAGGAAGTTGAAAGGTCAGAGGACCCCGATTTCGATTAATCGAATTTGATTTCGATTAATCGACTTTGGATTTCGATTGATCGATTTGGGGATCGATTAATCGACTGAGAACCTCCAGTGGACCCCAGGGGTTGAAGGAAATGACTTGAGGAAAAATCGACTAATCGAAATGGGATTTCGATTAATCGATTTTAGTTTTCGATTAATCGATTTGGAATCGATTAATCAACTTGTGAAACTCGACTGTTCGAACTGAGGGTCTACTTTGCGAAAAGAAGGATTTCGATTAATCGAAATTGGATTCGATTAATCGAATGAAAACTCGACTGTTCGAACAGTGAATTTGCTTTGCGAAAAGAAGGATTTCGATTAATCGAAATTGGATTCGATTAATCGAATGAAAACTCGACTGTTCGAACTGAGAATGGACTTTGCGAAAAGGAGAATTTTGATTAATCGAAATTGCTTCGATTAATCGATATTGACCTTCGATTAATCGATTTTGGAAATCGATTAATCGAATCAGATTCGATTAATCGATTTTGGAATTCGATTAATCGACTGAGATAAACTATGTTGACTTTTAGGTTTGACTTTAAGATTCTTGGGGGATCTTATACCTTCTTTATTGCATCCTTTGTGATGTGTTTCACCTGTGATGTGGTACCATAGGTGGTACGTGTGGACTAGTGCACAAGGAGCCACGTGGGACCTTGATGCAATGATCGAATGAAGACTTGAGGTAGGGAACACCTTGAACATGTACTTTATTTTACAAGAGCATGTATGTAGTGATATAGATTTCCATTCAAATATTTTACTGCTTAAAGAATTGTGAAAAGTGTGTGTGTGTGATATTCATAAGAGTAAACTAACGAGCCATCCCCAGGGGATGAAGAAGTAAAGAGATAAGAGCATCAGGTGTGATGCAAGTAAATGGATACATCCCAGGGATGTATCCAAGGATTGAATCATGTTTGATAGGGCCTAACTGATATAAGATAACACACTTACACGGTGAATAACTATATGTAAGGCACCGATATTTTTGTTATTTGAGGTTTGATAGGTTACCCCACCGACGTGGCGGGATATCCACGACTGACACGGCAGGATATCCGTGACCGATACGGCGGCGAAACCGTAGGCCAGTGCGGAGGCTTATCCGTACATAGTAAGCACACCCCAGGGGTGTTGATTGGGGCAAGTGAAACCCCGCCACCAATGCCCAGCGGAAAGGGGCTTGGGTACTAGATGGTATTCTGTGAATACATTAAAACTGTCTATATAGATGACGATGAAGGGTATCTCATCGGGGCTCGATGCTATATTGCTCGGGGATTACTTAAGTTGAAAGTTTAAGTTTTGCTTTAGGCCTTCTCAGCATCATTCATGAGTAAATGAAAATATAAGTAATCAACAGTAAAACGAAATGCTTTTAATCTGTTTTACTAATAACTGCATAGACACATCATGCATAGCATATCATGGAATACATGTGAGTCATAATTTATATGTTCAAACCGTGTTTGTTCCCTATTGAGCTAGGATGTAGCTCACCCTATAGACTATACGTCGCAGGTTCACTACTAGCACGCGCCGCTTCAGGAGACGATCTCATGAAGTCGGACCTTAGCCACCTCCAGAGGACTTCTTCTAGAGGACTCTGTTGTGCCACTTTGAGGGATTTTGGAGAGAGTTTTTGTACGGCTTGGTATGTCAAGCCTTGATTCTGTTTAAACCATGTATATATATATAGATGGGATTATTCTTTTGGGGCGAACCATCCGTGATGATTGCTATCATCGATGGTTCGGATCGGTTCTCCATTCATGCAGAGGCATGAGGGTAGAACTGTCTTTCGGGAAGTTAATTAATATAGATTTAAATTCCACAATTTCATTTATAGTACTTTGGATGCTTGATATACCAGTGTTCCGTGCTTAGCTAAAGGGCACGGTCAAGAGGATCGTGCTGATGGCACGGGTTTCGGGGTGCCGAAATCCGGGCTGTCACAGAGTCACTCCATTGCTCTCAACATCATGGAGCCCTACCTTGGCTCTATTCGACATGATCCTATCCCTCCTCCCTCACAAAAGCGCGAAGCAACTCGAAAAAGAGACAAGCCTGTAATCATATCAGATGAGATACTCCATGACTTCGAGAGGAGAATGAATAACCTTGACTTACACCTCACTAAGGATGTCACGGTCATCAATTGCCTCGATGAAGGGTTACCTCTCGCAAAATTAACCCCCAGTGTAGCCATTTTACAGTGTATGATCTTATAGATGATGAAGAAGGAACACCGGTCATTGAGGAGACACAGGACTTCCAACGGGTCATCAAATGCTTTGACGAGCAGACTCAAGCCCACGCATAACCTATAAAAGAAATCAACTTTGGCATTGAGGAGAAGCCCAAGAAGTTGCTAATTAGCGCAACGCTCAACCCCAAGGAACGACAAGAGATCATTCAAGTCCTCCAAGACCATCTCAGCTCTTTTGTATGGTCCTACGAAGGCATGCCTGGTCTAGACCTGAGCCTAGTAGAATATCACTTGGTCTTAGAGCCCGATGCGAAGCCCGTCAAGCAGAAATTCAAAAGAATGCACCCACAAACAGCGCTGCAAGTTAAAGAGGAAGTTGACAAGCTACATAAAACCAAATTCATTTGAGTCGTCCTCTATCCCAAGTGGGTTGCAAACATAGTACCTATCGCCAAGAAGGATGGTAGTGTATGGGTATGCATCGATTTTCGGAACGTCAACCAGGCATGCCCAAATGATGACTTTCCTCTCTCGCACATCGACACTCTGGTTGACAACACTGCCAGACACGAGATGTTATCCTTTATGGATTGCTTCTTCAGATATAATCAGATTAGATTAGCAGAATCCGATCAAGAGAAGACTTCATTTACCACACCATGGGAAACTTATTGCTATGTCGTCATGCATTTCGGGCTCAAGAACGCAGGAGCCACGTATCAACGCGTCATGATGGCTATCTTTCACGACATGATGCACAAATGTGTAGAGGTCTATGTCGATGACATACTAGTGAAGTCTTAAATGCGAGTAGGACACGCCGAAGCACTCTGATTAGTACTAGAACGATCCAAAAAATATCAGCTAAAAATAAATCCAAAGAAATGCATGTTCAGGATAACCTCCGAAAAATTAGTAGGATTCATCGTAAGTAAGCGAGGCATCGGGGTTGATTCGATAAAGGTCAGAGTTATTCTCAAGATGTCACCTCGCAACAACATCAAAGAATTACGGGGACTGATAGGAAGGCTGCAGTTCATGAGGAGATTCATCTCCCAGCACTCAGATAGATGCGACCCTTTCTACAAACTACTTAAAGGAGGAGCCGAGTCCATATGGGATGACCAATGTTAGTAAGCCTTCGGCAAGATAAAAAAGTACCTCCTCAACCCGCCGATATTATTGCCACCAGTCCTTGGAAGACCTCTGATCCTCTACATATCAGCCAATGACAAGGCAATGGGAGTAATTCTCGGATAGCATGATGAAGACGGCAAGAGAGAGAAGGCCATCTATTACCTCAGAAGAATGATGGTTGAGTACAAGCAGAAGTATATAGCAATGGAGAAGACTTTCCTAACACTAGTATGGGCCTCGACGAAACTGTGACACTACTTCAGAGCACACAAGATATTGGTGCTAGCACGCATGGACCCTCTGAAGTATATATTTGAGAAGCCCACTACATCTGAAAAGATTGCTCGCTGGCATATGTTACTACACGAATTTGACATCACCTATGTCACACAAAAGTCAATCAAACGACAGGCAATCACTGATCACTTCGCTAACCTTCCACTCTCAGGCAACGAGCCCATACACACGGTCTTCCCTGACGAAGACCTACTTTCGATTAACGACGAAGAGCCCGAAAATACCTCATGGACCCTCTACTTCGATAGTGCTCTCAACCACAAAGGAAAATGCATCGGGATAGTCTTATTAAGCCTAAAAGGAGTTGTTATACCCAAAGCCTTCCAACTCAATTTCCCAATCACCAACAATGTTGCGGAATACAATGCCTTCATTGTCGGACTACGAGCAGCACTGCAACTGGGTGTCAAGCAGTTGAAGACTATCTGCGACTCCAAACTTGTGATGTCACAGGTGATCAGAGAATCGAAGACCAATGAGAGAAGACTGATGGGATACTTTGAAATAGCTCAGTTCCTGATAAAAAAATTTAAGAGAATTTCTTTCACGCACATCCCTAGGCTAGAAAACATGCTAGTAGATTCCCTTGCCACATTAGCCTCAGTCATTTAGATACCAATTGGACAAAGCACGATGTCTTTCTTCATCGAGAAACTAACAATACCCGCACACGAGGTAGCATGGAAAGTCAAGTAAGAACTATCAGTCCTCCCGAAGGCCAAGGAACAAAATGAAGTATCCACTCTAAGGGACCTTACAAAGACGGAAGCCGCCGTCGCAACCTTTACATTTGAGAAGTCACCAATCGGCGATGGACAACCATGGTACTTCGACATATGGAACTTTCTAAAACATCAACATGTCCCTCCATACACTACGAAGATCAAACAGAAGGCTAGCAGGAACTAGTGTGCGAGATTCTACATCCTGGGCAAGATACTATACATAGAAGCCTTCACCAAAGGTGTACTGCTACGGTGTATCATGATAGTCGAAGGATAATACATCATCCAAGAGGCACACGCTAGTGCTTGTGGCGCACAGACAGAGACTCACAAATTAGATCATACGATAAGGCTATTACTGACCTACGATGATGAGAGGTTGTACCTCTATGTCTAATGTTATAAATAATGCCAAGAACACACTGCGCTCATCAAAGTAGTAGCCTTCACCAAAGGTGTACTGCTACGGTGCGTCACGATAACCGAATGACAATACATCATCCGAGAGGCACACACTAGTACCTGTGGCACCCACACTGACAGACAGAGATCACAGATTAGATCATATGATAAGGCTACTACTGACCTATAATGACGAGAGGCTATTACCTCTACGTCCAATGCTGTAAATAATGCCAAGAACACGTTGCGCTCCATCAATTGCATTGAACCCTATAACCTCACCATGACCATTCTCGATGTGGGCCTTCAATATCATCAGACCCTTCACGAACACTATTGGGAACACTCACAAGCACATGTTCATCCTCACAACGATTGAGTACTGCACCAAATGGGAAAAAGCGGAGTCTTACATCTAAATCACTGCCTCGACGCTCGTGAAGTTTGTTATTCGAAACATCATCAGCAGGTTTGGAGTACTGAGGATGTTTGTCATCGATAATGAACCGTAATTCATTGCAGAGAAGACAAATAGATTGTACAAGAAATTCGACATTGACCTACACCACTCATCGCCGTTTTACCCCCAAGGAAATGGACAAGTAGAGGCCACAAACAAAATACTAATCCGGATTCTAAAATGAATAGTGGAGACGAGCAATGGGGCCGATTGACCCGAACGACTACCAGAAGTACTCTGGGCCTATAAGACTTCTACTCGTATGGCTATTGGCGAAACTCCTTATCTCCTCACCTATGGGATGGAGGCAGTCCTACCATACGAGATATAGGTACCATCCCTACGAATCCAACTTGTGATGAGTTATCCATAGACAAAAGGAGAGTTGCTCTACTCACTGAGCTAGAACAACTCGATGAGACGCGTCTCAGGGCAGATGATCACGCACAAGTGTACCAAAGGAGAGTGGCCAGAGCCTACGATAAGAAAGTCCTTGAACGAACTTTCAAAATTGGAGAGTTGGTCTTGAAGAAAATCATGCCTTCTAAGCATGCTCATCCTAAAGGAAAACTGAAGCCGAATTGGGAAGGACCCTATGTTATAATAGCCACTTACCCTGAAAATGCATACTTGCTGGTAAACCAAGATGCGGAGGAACTTTCTAACCCGTGGAATGCCATGTACCTTAGAAAATACTATCCTTAGGCACCATGGCCGCCATATCCCGTAGTCACACCAAAATACTTATAGATACCATCCCCGTAGTCATCACGAGTTATTCGCCAGTTGTACTTCATTATTCTTAAGAATATCCTTTGAAATCCTCTAACTCATCGCTCACCTTCTTACTCGGGCGATTTGGTCGAAAGGACTAGTAGAACACCTAATCTCTTCTAAAAGTACACGTAACACCCAATTCTCACTCCTTTCCCCCCGCCATTGGAGGAGACGTTAGAGCACAGAAAATGAAGATGTTAGGCTCAATAAAACTCACTATTCTTGTGTTAGCAGGCTACTTCCAAAATATGTACATGTGCTTCAATAGAGAGATAAAAGCGAGAGACAAAAAATAGAGAGAACAGAAGCATACTTGAGCGAGAGCACTACGACTGGTGAACAAGTCAATGAGCACAGGGAAGCATAAGCAACCTGTGAGGACATTCCCGATAACCCTACTGGGAGAGTATAAGCAAACTGCGAGGGTCTCCCTGGTGCCTTCACACTGCTAGATATCGTCGTACGATGGCGGGAGGAGGACAACTGCTAACCACAGAATATGAGATTTTGATGGTTCCAAAACATAACAGAGAGCTCAATCATGGAACTCCATACCACCCGAGAAAAATATTGTTACCTGCCTCTTTTAAAGTTGTTAAGTAGAAAGTTGTCCCTACATCACTGAGTCGTACCCCTCCTTCACCCTTAATTTTACTTTCGGGCCATGAGTCATAACCTTTTCGAGGATACCCCCGAGAATGAAACCGAAAACTTGTGAATAATGATTGATGCAAATACCCTCTACCTACCACTCACTTCATCCCAGCTAGGACTATGTGATATGACGGTCACTGCTAAAGGTCAAATCCAACAAGTGACTGATATAACCCTAACGCTCTCTTCCCAATATGGCAGAGCACCAACAGAGAACTTTCTTTGAGACTGACTACTTAAATATGCTCATCGCTCTACATACTCACCTAGGAAGCTCCATTGCGACTCAACACTAGAGCATTTTTATTTTCGAAGAAGGAATCACCTCAACCCCCCTGCTTGCTGCAGAACGACAAGGGCATCACCCCAAAAAGACTGTTGAGATACTACACTGCCTACCCCATCACGCTCTTACACTAGGGCCTTTTTTTAGTTTTAGATTACAATTTTTATTTCAGTACTTTGTTTTCCCTGTTGCATTATCTTTTCATTCCCTTGTAACGAAAAAAAAATATAGTAGACAAAAAAAAGAAGAGAAAAAAAAAGTGAATAAATAAAAAAAAGAGAAGAAGAAGGAAAAGAAAAAAAAAATGATGCAATAACTCCACTTTTATTACCAGACCCCGGTCTGAGATACATCCCCCCTTGACAATCAGTAAGGGGGAAATAAAATTACTGACAACCTTATTCTCATGTGCAGATACAAAGCAGCCTTCAACCATTACTGGGCCAACTCGAGGAGCATCCAAGTCCCAATAATAGGCAATGGCATCAAAAGCAAGCAACTAAAGTATGTAAAGAAGAACAAAAGGAAGCGAAGCTGGGTACATCTGAACCAAGAAATATCTCTATATATATGTCAAAATTTTTCTTTACATCAGTCACTGGGGGCATATCCCCTGTATATACAATGAACAAAATAATAAAACAAAATAAAAATATCTACAACCCTACTCCCTAAGCTGCCTCTGGGGTGGTCAGTCACCACTATCCCCAGTATCATTGGTCCGAGGATCAAGAGTCTGATCCACCAAAAGCTCGATCCCAGCACCTGGAGTCGGCGGATAGTCTCTAGGAAAAGAAGGCCCTGCAATTGAACTTCCCTGGATGATGGAGTCCTCATGAATGTAGTCCCTGGCATGCTCACATGTCGTACGACGGGGCTGACCAGCCAAGGAGCCAGTGGCCACTGACTCCAAACGGGCGAGGTGACCGACCATCCCACGCACTCCCCTCTCAGTCCTCGCCAACTGATACTTCAGCCGATCTATGGTCGCCTGCATATCCACCCACACTGTTAGACGGGCAGCCTCCATTGCTTCTGCCTGGGTCCCTTGTGTGATGAGCATCTCAACAAGAAAGCCCTCGCGGTTGTGTGTGTCGCCGAGAACCCACCTCGCCTCAGGAGCGACGAGCGCTCGTACTGCCTTCAGACGTGACTCCTCGAGCTGACGAGCCTACACGGCCACGCCAAGTCAAGAAACTGACATACTCACAAAGGAAGGAAAAGCTAAAGAGAAGAGAAAAGAAGCATACCAGGTCCGCCCTTTCTCGAACAAAGCGCTCGATAGTCGCGACGGTCATCGGATCGGCAAGTGGCACAGGGAGAATCCCGAATGTAGATGGCTACAACACAGAAAAGAAACACATTAGATAACACTATGACTAAAAATTGAAAATGAAACTATGCTAACTAAACATACCTGGGTAGGAGCAGGGGTCGACTCGCGAGGAGGAGCCTCGGGGGCAGAATCAAGAATGACCTGCGCAAGACAAAATAGACAACAACTATAAAACATGTCAAATAGAGCCAACCAACAAAAAAATGAACACCACACACAAACTAAAACAAAAGTCATACCTGACTCTCAGCGTGTAGGGAAGCAGTTGTAGCCTCCCTCATCTGGAGATCCTCGGCCACCTGACGCTGAACACATTCCAACATAATATCAGGAAGGAACATCAAATGAGATGAATAAAGAAGGAAAACAACTCTAGCAAAATACTCACCTAGTGAGCTAACTTGCCTCGAAGATGAGTCATCTACGGGTCCTCACGATTGGCGGACGCGATTGATGCAAGATTAAAAGCTGGGGCAGATACCTCGGCAGTAGCTAGCTCTGACCTCTGCAAATATAACTGATAACAAACACATAAGAAACAATGATAATAGCAATACCACTAATGGTCAACTAAAAGCAAAAAATGAAATGCTTACCAGTCTATCAATCTTCGAACGTAGGCTGGCCTCCACCTCTCTACCAGCCTACTGCTAACCTCGGAGTAGCTCAATATGTGCCGCCTGACTGGCGACCTTGACCTCCCTCTCAGTCTAACAAACAAAGAGGAAGTAAAATTAAACAACCATATTAAACCAACTAAAAGCAAAATGGATGAACTAATGACTAAAATAAATAAACCAACTCACTAAGGATCGACGTGTCTCTGCTAGCTGGGCCCTCAGCTGATCCTCTGCTGCCCTAGCTTGGAAGACAGAGTCTGTTAAGGAGCGCAACATCTCCTCATCCCGAGGAGCACCCCCCATCTGCTCCATCGCCCTGTGGAGGGCATCTATTGCTCTGTGGATGCCCGTACCCAGATGGCCCATCTCTAATGCGACCAGCCTCTCCCTCAGTGCCGAGGTGGACTCAGGACTGCCAATCGCGAAAGAGCCGCTCCCATGGAAGGGACGCATGAAGAGCTGGACACTGTCGAGCTCCTGGAACCATCTCGCAAACTCCCGGGCGTCTGCCTAATCGCGCACCCCTGTTAACCTGGTTCCCCCAGCTCTGAAATAATCAATCTGAGCCCCCATCGTCGACGCAAAATCACTACTAGGGGGACCAATCATCCTCCTTGCCACTCGGTGACAAATTTATGAAGGGACTCCCTGACGAAGCCCCAACTGATAGGCCATGCGAGAAAGTTGGATGCGCTCCACCTTCTCGAATCAATGGACCCAGATGTCTACATCAAAGAAGGGTTGACCAGACCGTATCACTGGCTGCTCGGCATCCTCCTCGGCTGCATAGGGCCTCCAAATGACCTATAATAAGAGAAAAACATAAAACAAATCATGAATAAAATCTAATGCATGAAACCTAAGGCACATTAATGATTAAGACAACACATACCTGCCCAGCGTGCATATCCTCCAAAAGACCTCGCACAGACTGAAGATTCGAAGACTGATGGTGACGCCCCATCGCCCTCCGCCACATGCGCGAAAAAGTAAAAGTAATCTTCACTGGTACCCACGGATGTAAGAACGTGAAATGATCATACACCCAAAACTAAACACATAGACATCAAAACAATCACTAAGAAGCAAGACAAAATAACTAAAACACTATAAAAGCCAACAACCGACTAGAACTCACTTGAAGAAAAGGGAGGAAACCTCCAATTGTGGAGACACCTCTCCCTCGGCGATAGAGTTGCTCGTAAAGGTGCGCCAACGCTGCGGTGCCCCAAGCATATGTGGGCACCCGATCCAGGTCCCTGAGAAGCGTCAGGAACAGACCCGCCACACAGCCTCTGGTCGAGGAAGAAAATAAAACCGCACCAAAAAAGTGCATCAAGAATGCCCGAAGGACTCGAATGGCTGCTGACCCCGACACGATCATAGGGTCACGAAGCGCCATCGCCTCGCGGAGTGCCTGGAACACCTCTCTCCTCTCCGAGTGACGCCTCGGAGGGGCAAATCCACTGGTAAAAGTATCAAAGAACCATGTGACCCGAACCACCCCTAGTCCAGACCCACTGTACCGGTACTCAACTCAAAGCACCTCCTCCCACACGACCAGGTAATCTCCCTCCATTTGCCCCGTCACCGGCTCTCCCTCGAATCTGAGCCCGGTGATACGGACCCAGTCCTCCGGGGTTAGTAGCAAGATCCCTATAGGGAAAAGCAGCACCTGCTGCTCCTCCATCCATTGCTCCAGAATAGCCCCCATCAAGCCTCGATCGATAGGGAAGGGCTCAAGCTCCAAGATCGGCCCAAAGCCGAAAGACACTAGCTGCGTCCACTGAAACTCGGGCAGGGCACGATACCAGACATGAGACTCAGACCATGCAGTGCTAATAGCTAGCAAAAGAGGCTCCTAAGGGGAGAGTAATAAAGTGGAAAAGAAGCGTAAGACTAAGAATTCGCAACGATGGGGATCAATAAGTGAGTTAATACAAGCTATTGATAATAGCTAGACTTAATAACACTAGTAAAATAAAATAAAATAATAATACTAGATAATAATATTACTAATACTACTAAGAATAATGATAAACATTGATGATAAAATAAGGGCAATAATACCGAAAGACAGTGACAATAACGATGACAACGACAATGATAGTAACTAATAAAGACTAACGATAATAATTAACCCTTACAAACTATGGAAGAACTGATATACAAAAATCTATGATAAGCACGCAAAACATGAAGAAATAATATAGAGCGACAAAATAGACATGACCTAAAACTAGATAAAGGTATGATGCATGAATGCGCACACATACTAAAACTAGATGCGAGTTCGACATAAAGTAAAAGGGTTTCTATATGCTAGGAATCTACTTTGTAACCTAAAATGCCTAGAAAGTTAAAAGAAGAGACTCTTGTTCTCGGGAACCTACATGGTCCCTGGCAAAGAACTCCTCCAACGGAAAGCGAATCGCAGGTGGAGCCTGAGCCGGAACAGTGTCATCCTCAACATCCTCTCTCTCCCCATCCTCAATGACGACATCATCGCTAGCAGGAGCACCCTCTCCGATAACCACCTCAACATCAACACTAGCTCTGGCCAAAATCTCGAGTTTCCCCTCCCTCCACCATCTGCTCTAAGTTCGAAGCAGTAAAGTAAAGTCGATCACTGCTCTCATACTCCATCTCACAATGAAGAGCGTGAAGAACTGAAGAGAACACAAGAAACGATGCTCGAAATGAATGAGCAGATCGCAAGATATCACGAAAACACAGAAATTAGAGTGCAAGGAAGCAAGGAAGCAAAAAATCAAAGACAAACTAGAAAGCGTGGGAGAAAAGGAAGTTTTTGCAGCTTATATAGAGCATGGGTCAATTGTGCGCACCTTAACCCGCACGTAATCTAAATCACACGTGCCAGTCAGAGTGTGTAACTAAACCGTTGCTGACCCAAAAAGCGCGACGAGTCAATTCTGCAACCTATACCCATCGCACAATTCGAAAAGTCACCCGCACAGTGACCTGGTGGTGCTCCAATCATGCACACTTACTAGAGCGTGTGATTACATTACACGCAATTCCCAGGACGCACAATTGACCCCTTGAGCCATTCCATTGCGCGCACACAAATAGGGGCGCAATTGAATTAAACGCCCACTTACTTGCGCGTAATTACCCAGGTATACAAAAAATATACACAGACTTAGGCACCCGCACTAAATAGCCACCAAAGGATGCATTAAGCTTAAAGCGCCCACGCTCTGAAAGCCGAAAGAAAATCCTCACCCTTTTACAAACACCCTGAACCTAACCCTTAGCAACGCCAACTCCAACCAAACTAAAGTGAACCACATCCCAAAATTAACTAAGTCAAACCAAATCAAACTCAATTAAACCAGAATTTAGAGCCATAGATGATGAACAAGGCCACTTCCATAAGTGAGAAAAAATTACAAATTACATCGAAGGCATTCCCTCTGAATATATAATTTAAAATAAGGAATTGAAAATCAGCATGTTCAGGCAACACACGCCTGAGCAATAGTCCACAAGAGGGGAAGAGATGACAGAGAGTTTGAAGAGGAAGCACACGCTGAACAAGTTCTAACAAAAATCTCATCTTCGCCTCCTTTTGCCCCTGAGATGCCGCTTATGATGCGATCTTTCAAGTTACACAATAAAATGACGGCATCGCGGAGCCCCGAGTCGGCAAAAAAGAAAGAGTGGCTTACAGGAGGCCACTCAGGATCTGAGGCATATACCTATGGAAGCTCACCTTAGAAAGCATCCAAAGGAGGGCCGACAAAAGGTCAATCCACAGAGCCTACCAAGGAGCAACTGGCACCAATCACGAGAATTCTGACGCAGCTCCACCTTTAACTTTTCCATCTCTTCCCCTAGCATGGTAGCAATTCGAATGCTACCCCACATTCCCAATACCGTTCATTCTCAAAATAAAAACCATTACCAACCTCTTTGGGATATAACACCTAGGATACAAAATAAAATGAAAGAAAAGACATCAAGAAAATAAAATACATATTCTAAAATGCCAAAATTACAAAACAAGTAAAAATTTTCTAAACAAAATAAGAGCCCAAGCCCTTATCTCCCATTTATAGATAAAGATACCTTTAGTCCTAGTGTGACAAGTGTCTCACTCCTAAGACTCCCTCCATCTACTTTAATTAAAATAAGACACTTGCCCCCTTAGAAGACATTAATCCACGACAAGCCAAGATAGACCAATAATTACAAAACACTTACCCTCTTTCAAGAATTATAATCCCTCACAATTAGAGGTAAACCAATCATTCTAATACACTTGCCCTCTAAGGAAAATCAATCCAAGGCAAAATATATGAACCAATGACATTTAAACACCCAACACACTCATTCAATTTAGATTTAATCCTAGACAAATGTCACTTTAACAAAGACAAACCTTAAACATCCACATGAGGTTACCTTTCTACGATGACCAAAAGTAAAATTTCAAAAACAAAAGCCCAAAATGAGATCCATCACCAAATGGCTTAGCCCATCCTAACCCAAAACAAAAATAAAATAAAATAACCCAAAAAAAACAAAATAAAACAAAATAAAACAAAACAAAAAACAAAAAACAAAAAATAAAACAAAACAAAATAAATAGGACTAAAAAAAGGTGAGAACATCCCCTACAATCTCATCATGATGACACACCCAAAATTCAGAGCTACCCCTGATACTTCCTAAATAATCCCACCGGAATCCCGAAAGAAAATATAATAAAAGCCCCATCGCGATTGAGACATTCCTTCCATCCCGATCGTGCAACCACACACTTCCACTGAATGAGCACACTCCATGCCACTGCTCCAGGATCAGAAGAGCCCACTAGAGAACGGGATGGGCCGATAATGACAAGTATACTGCTTCTACTACTAACCGAAAAGGGCAGACACAACAAATCACCCTGACAATGCATAAACACTAACAAGAAGACTTTGAGTTAACATGGGAAAGTTCACGCAAAAGCTCAGCAACTTAAGAGCCACAAAGCCCATCGATGATGTAGGTGGTTGTGTGATTTCGCATGCTTCCACAAGGAGCTCGAGTCCCTCGGCGACTCCACTCCCAGACACCCTCGTCCTATCACAACCTATCCTAACCCCCCAAATGTCCCATCGCGCCAACCCCCATTGGGCCCCGCCACATCAAAAAAAGAGAAAGGGGAGCCCATTCGACATCCCATCACACCCAATAAATATTGGATCCCGTCGTGAGCCTCTCTTCACTCACCTCGATGTCCCATCGCATGACCACCGCGAAGATAACAATCAACAATTCACATCGCAAGCAACCCAAAGGCCTTCCGCCCAAGCCAGGTAAGTATCATCCCCCTTTCACTCGATATTCTTTGTACAACATATAATTAGATAATATTGAGTCAAACATTTTCAAAACCCGTCTCTCCCAATCTGCGAATCACTGTAGCCCTCCCATAAGGGACAATCATCAACATTCGCTAGAAGGTTAGATGGAACATTCTGCATGCCAAGTGTCACCTTGACAACCACACCGATGGTCGGGTCTACAAATCCCGCTCCAGTGGATCTGCTCAGCGACATTTCGGAATCCACATTTTTCGCATTTTTACCACCGAATTGATCTTAAGTCAAAAACCCAAAATTTCAAAACTCTATTTATCTGTCAAAATTCTATCTCTCATCACTCAAATCCGTTCTTTCCCCTGGAAAAACGAACACTCAGTACACTCAGCTTCACAAAATCACAATTTTCCACTAAAAAGGGACTCCGGATGCACCGTTGGTGTGAGCAATGACGCACCCAGTCTGACATGACCTGCGAAAGCCTTCGCCATTATATCATTACATCATATTACCTGGTCACTTGACCTTGTCTCTAGGCATTCGTATGGTGCCCCCGATACCTCGACTATTTTCCTATCGTTTGACTGCCCCTTGCAACAGGTCGCGATATGCGACAGGATGCCACTTGCACCTGCGGATCAAGATATACCAATTTCCCTCTGTTTGACTACCTCTTGCAACAGGTCGCAATTTTCGACGGGATGCTACTTGGACCCACAGGTGAGGATACGCCCCTCGACAGCTATCACTGGGCCTCTGAATATTCCATGTTAGCTTGCGCTGAAAGATAAGAAAGCCAAGCGTTGCATGTCAACTCCCCAGTTCACACTTGTGATTTCCTAAAGAAATGAGAAGGCACCTCGGAAGAGGGGTGTCTACTTCTTCGATGCATTCATATTCCACAAGAATGCGCTGAAGAAGGGTGTCTGTATATACCCCGATTTTGCCCTCTCAGAGTATATAAACCCATTCGGTCAACCTTTGACCTACCCACTATTTTCTAAAAAATGACTTTCTTCGAAAACCTTAAAACCCTAAATGCGGGAACCATATACTAAAATAATAGTATCTGACTAAGAACCAGGCTGAAATAATAGCTCCGAGACTCGGACCCGACCCGGGAAGATCTCGAATTCCACGCCCTCACAGAGGTGCGCAATTCAATTGCACGCATAGACACATGTGCGCAATTGGTCAAACTTGGACCAGGCTTAGTCTTCCTATGGACGGCCTTAGGACCCGATTCTGCGCGCTGGACAGGCCGCACAATCAAATTGCACACCAAATCATAGGCGCACAATTTTTCCAACTTGGACCAGACCTCACGCTTCCATAGACCGCGTTAAGACCTGATTGCGTGCACTGAGTAGAGCGCTCAATTGATTACACACTACACTACTAGTGTGTAATCTATCCCCAATCCTACCCGACCTCTAAATCCTTAGACCGCCCAAATCCCCCTATTAAGCGCATGTAAGTAGACGCTTAATTGGATTGCATGCCACCTATATGGCCCATAATTAGTTTCAATTAAACTGGAATTGGGATACTCGGCTGAGCCAGTCAACCGGTCACTCACTGAGTCCGTGACCGACTCAAAATATATTAAGCGCTCTGGACAGGGCGTGGAATCGAATTACACGCATTGGATAGGGCGTGCAATTGGATTCGACCGACCAATTGCGCACCTGTCACAGGGCGCTTAATTTCCTCATTACCTATAAATAGACCTCCCCACCTCAACCAATTCACACCAATTTTTATAGTGATCTCTCTCCTTTCGAGCTTAAGCCTTCCTAGGAGTTTCAAAGTTCTCTCTGCAGTAGGGATGATGAAGCGCTCGGCTTCAGGTAATCTCTTAGGCTTTAGCTTCTAGCTCTTAATTTTAGTCCTAGTTCTCATGATCTAATTTTTTAGTTTCAGTTATAGTTCTTAATTTTAAGTTTCTAATTTCTAGTTCTAGATCTTAGACCCTTTTGTTCTTTATTTATAATCTCTAGTTCTTATTCTCTGGCTCTAGTTCTTAGTTTCTATAATCAGCCTTTCAATTATATTGCTTAATTTCTAGTTCTAGATCGTAAGTTTTAACCCCTAGTCCTTAATTTCTAGTTCGTAGGCCTTAATTCTTAGATTTTAATTTTCTTTCTAGTCTTTAATTCTCTTTCTAGTCCTTAATTATCCTTCTAGCTCTTAATACTAGTCCAGATCCTTCATTTTAGTTTTAAACTCTTAATTCCTACTCTCATTTCTAAGTTCAAATTATGTTTTTAATCTTCAATATTTTTAAAATAGACCTTAGCCACTCGATTTGCCCAAGGGAGCTTACGGAGAGTACCCGGGAACAGGGCCGATCTCCCTTAGCATAACGGGCCAAACCCCCCTTTTTTAATTAGACTCATAGTAGAATTAGGAAACTTTAGTTAGATTCATATTAGCATTAGGAAACAAAATTAATTAAAGTTAGAACAATATTAGGAGAGTAAATTAATTAGACTCCCAATAGAATTAGGAAACGAAATTAATCAGACTCCCGATGGGATTAAGAGATATAACTAATTAGAATTATAGTAACAGTAAGAAACTAAAATTGTTAGAGTCAGAATAATACTAGGAGACTTGCAATTAATTAGACTTAGAATAGCATTAGGAGAAATAAATTATTTAGACTTAAAACAGGATTAGGAAAACTAGATTAACTAGACTCCCAGGCGACCCAGAGCTATTGAAGTTGGTTGGCCGACGTTCAATAAAGAAGGAACCCACATCTCCTTAAAGCATGATTAGTAACGTGTTGTAGCATTGATAAACATCTGCAACTGGCGATCGCATCAATCAGGTATTCTCCATTTAATATTCGCCTCTTTAATTTTGGTAATTTAATATTTCTTAATTTATTATTCCACCGCCTTGGCCAGAGTTAACGTGGACCAAATTGGGCCACTTCTTTCAGGGACCGAAAGGAATCCAAAAAAAGAGCGTACCAATACTTAAGACCTGTCTCCGCTGTAGACGTTAGACCCTTATAGTGGCTCGTAAGATAATACAGGTGTAGAACTCAATTCATATTCAGCTGACCTTCACAACATGTCTTAACATATCATATCATTAGTCGGTTCTGGGCTTAGGTCCCCTCCCTGATTTTGTTTCTGACATGGGCGTTACATTCGCAGTCCCTATCCTAATTTCATATTTGCGTAGCCTTAAGTCCCCACTCTCTTTACATGTTCATTTCTCATCGTTACTTAAAACTTAATTTGAATGGGCTACGGTGTGATAGACTTCACTACATTACGCTTTTCAAGGGATGAGTTTCGTAGTAACCTGAATATATTTTATGTGACATCTCATACTACTATAGAGGAGTTGCACCCATACATGGACACCGACATTTCAAGTACCATGTGATTGTGAAAGAAATCCCACAGTGGCGAAGGCTTATGTCATGTGGCATGTCTTAATTCTTGAATTATTATGCTCATACCCTAATGTAATTTTCTAATGATGTATGTCATATAATGATGGTGAAACATATATCGAAAAGAAACTAATCATGCACCCTAAGCATTTCATATTATTGAAGAAAATTAATATAGAGAATAACACATAAAGCATTGAGCAAAAATAATGAATAAGAAATATTTCAATATATTTATTTTATGATTGAGTCTAAATATATTTTATTGGGGTTAGTTATGTCTATGAAACTTAGTGATTGATTGGTAAAAATGTTTCGGATCTTAAAGAGGCACACGTGTCCATTCAAGGACGGTAGGAGCTTTTAAATGAGGTAATGAACATTCTCATTGTGTCTAAAAGGTTCAAAAACTATGAGATCGAGTCTTGTTTCTCTTAAATCGGATGTCGCAGCGAAAAGAAACTCGAAATCGAAATTGTAAGGCAAAACAAATTTGAAATTGTCAATCTTGACTGGTCGAAACTGGGTTTCGACTAGTCAAGAATAAGGATAGAGGGATTTACTATAAAAATGACCAATCGAGTTGTGATTTTGACCGGTCGAGATGAAATAGAGGACAAAAGTCCTTTATAGAATATAATCTCGACTGGTCGAATTGTATTTCGGCTGTCGATATACAATGAAAGGAAATTCTGAAGAGAAACTCGATTGGTCGAAAATAAGATTTCGATCGGTCGAGTTTTATGAGAAACTGCGAAGAGTAGCAGTCTTGACTAGTCAAAATGGATTTCGACTGGTCGAGAGCTAATAGAGGATATAGTCCTCTATATAAATATAATCTCGATTGGTCGAGTTTTGAATTTCGATCGGTCGAGCCTGCAATTTCATGCCTAGGTTCAGTTTTCTGGATGCGGTTCTAGGTTCTTTTTCTTCCCAATTTCTTTTAAGATTTAAATTAGGGTTTTGATATTAGAAAATAATTGAATAATTTAAGATGAATTTAGAGGTGCTCACAAGTTGAATCATGAATGGAATTCTGCAATGATTTGGATAGACGACGATCAGATTAAGCGATGATTTGCCCGAGTTATGTCGCAAAAATCCTTTCTCCTACGATAGAACCTTCGCAACGATGAAGATCCTTGATGGGGAAAAAAGACTCAAGAACAGGGTGTACGATTTGACGATACGATGGATTGAAACCCGCGGTGTTCTCGCTTACTGGAAGCTCACAATGATTGTGCTCTTGCAGAGAAGAGAAAACAGAGAGAGAGAGAGAGAGAGAGAGAGAGAGAGAGAGAGAAATTGATGTATATAATTCTAAATCTCTCTAGGTTTCTATTTAAGAAGAAATAAGGGAATAGGGAAAAAGTCCCAAACCATAGTATGACCTTGCTAAAAGAGCAAGAGTTCTTTAAGGATTCAAATTGCTTGCCAATTCAAGTCCCAAGAATAAGGAATTAAATTACCTGCAGTAGATGATTTATTGCAGTAGGATTCTTAAGAACTTTGATTGCTAATTTTAAGTGGGCCGAATCATAATTAGAATTTCATATTTTTAATTTGTGAAGGTCATGATACGGTGTGTGCACAAGCACCGAGTCTCCCTGCTTCGCCCATTTATTACCATTAAGTGGGGTCAAAGAGACCCGGGTCATAACAACATCTGAGCATCTAATAGATGAATCATGATCTCAAGATCATGTGAAAGATTAGGACGAAAAATGATCTCCGTCATTATCTGATTTAAGACAGTCAACAGTTTTAACAAGCAAAACCCTTGGTTGGGAATGTAGAATCTTCGGCTATAAGTGCTATACCCATTATGTTTTGGCCTGAAAATCACATTTGGATTTCGCATAGAAAAAATATGGACACCACCATTGTATTGACTATCACTGCACTGATAGGGTTATGACCGCCTAAAATTGGCCCACCTCGTGCAAATATTTGATCAATCTGAAAAAGGGTAGCTTTAATAGTGCCCACGGGATCTTCCAGGGCACCTGCGTCCAAAACTATTAATGGAGATCTTGTTTCACCCTGATCTTCCACCCAAGGGATCTTGAGACCGTGGCACACCAATCAGATGGTCATTTTTAGATTTCACATGACACATATCCCGAAAACGTAGCCCTAAAATCACATGGCACACTTCACCCTTGAACGTGACTTTAGGGTTATGATTTTGGGATATGTGCCATGTGGAATCGGAAACTGACCGTTTGATAGGTTATGACATAGTCTCAAGATCCATTGGGTATGAGATTGGAGTGAAACACGATCTCCATCATCTGATCCGAAGCAATCAATGATTTTGGGTTTAGGTGCCTTGGAAGATTCGGTGGGTGCTATTAAAGCTACCCTATGAAAATAGGGTGAAAAAAGTGTGTTCATGAATTTCTCTTTGTTGAGACATAAATTTTTTATGAAAATCCTATTTGTTTAAAAGTATCCGACCCTCCTAACCGTAATTTGAACACCAAAATGTTGTTTAAATGATCTTGCATCATCAATAATTTAAGATGGGGGTGATACGTACCGTCAAAACGATAGATGATCGTGTGCTCCAGGCTAAAAAATGGTGTTTTAGGGAGATTTAACTATACGATCTGTTGACTATAATATCAATCATTATTTTTAGTTTTAATGGCAAATATTAAAATTCATGAATCGGATGGTTCACATCTATTTATAGACATGTTTCTTTCAGCTAATCAGATATGTTTCAATGATGGATTAATTTCCAGTTGGATAATTTAGATTGGTCGCAGATGTGCAGTACATGAGTTTATGAGAAACCACACTTCAACAGAGTGATATATAAAGTATGTTTTGATGGTATAAGATCATTTGAAAACATGTTGATGATCAACTCTAAGGAGCTATTATCGTTATTCTAAAACTTTTCATTTTGAATCCTCTTCCTTATTGACCCTCACAGTTACTTGAAATTGACTCTTTGGACGGACATCCCAAGGTTTATGAGTCATAAAAATGTCTTACTTCCAATTTAGTGATGGGGGAAGCTGATATCTTCATAGATGTCAAGGCCCCTAAAATATATGAAAATCGGCCTTTTCAGAGGATTTAGTGGCTGTGTGATGCCGGTGACGCCACAATAATTGAACGGCACTTAGGTATGGCACAAGTAACTTTGATGTTAGTAATGTGACGCAATTGGCTGCAAGTGTAGTGGGGCCCAAATAATGCAGGTCGGGGCAGCCAGTTACATCACGCCACATTAGCCTCCGGCACTTTGCCAACACAAAACCTGCTTGCGGTTTGCAATTTTCCTAACTCTCAATAATTTCTTAGATGTGGGACAACGGCAGGCATCACGAGCCAGCAGTGGTCCAGTAGACTGGACCACTGGTTTGATTCAACTTATGTCATTTTCGCAAAATGGCGGTCCCCCCGCCCCCCTGATCCATGAAAATGGCTGTTGATTTTTGCAGCCACACTTTTGGAGGCATCCACCCTTTTGAAAATTTCTAGTGGAGTTAGATCACGTACCTGGCCACCGGTGCCCGGCACGGCATGTGGGTAACCGGTCAACAATCTAATAACAACCAGTTTTATAAGCTCTCTCTCTCCTCAACGCAATCGGAACCGTGTGGCTATGAACCGTTACTTTTTTGGTTATCAGATTTGTTTTTGGCTGATAAGAATGTCTAATATATTGATAGTAAGCTGAATTCGAACCCGTGACCTTGAGGTATAAGGCAGAGGGTTTAGCCATGAAGGGCCGAGAAGGGGGATGATAGTAGCAAGGTTCGACAATATTTCGGTTTATTATTATGGATAACACTCGACAAAAATTTGGAAAATTTATGAGATTAAAAAAATATATATATGATGTTTAAAAGAAGTAGCATATTCAAACAATAAAATGGTGCGTTATATGATCCACTATTCGTATGTACAAATCGACAAACATAAAAAAGTATTACAAAGAGACAATAAAAGTTATTATTTGTGGTTAGGCGTTGGAGTGTCTTTCTCATTCCTTGTCGCCTTTTTCCAATGTATCCTCAATTATTAATGAAAAATAAATAAATATCTGACATCGGATTTTAGTTAGATTTTTCTTTTTTTTTTTTATAAGAGATTTTAGTTAGAATTTGATAAAAATAAATTCCATCATTTCTAAAAACTACATGTAGTTCTTTTCTTAACTAAAACTAAGGGTCAACAATTTTTCCTTTTTTTTTTTTATCTCCAATTTGTATTTATCGTCCTAATTTTTAATGTTTTTCTATTAATTTCTTTTTTAAATTAGATTTAGTTCTCCCAAAATTTTCCTGTTCAGCCAGAATTTGCCAAAATTTGTAAAACAATCTCGATTTTTTTTTTGCAGGATTTATATCTGTCACGACCCGAAATTCTACCCCATCCCGAGGGCCTAGAATTCCGAGTTATGACCCGCACATATCTCGGATATGCTAAGCGGACATACACCTAATCAGAGTTCTCGCGCAATAATGGTTCCACGAAATCCGTGAAATCCAATGAATATGGTGGAATATGAATGTAATCATAAATACTGAATAAGTCTGATAAAATGCGATAGAATGCTATCAATCCACAACTAACAGGTAAGTCAAATCGGAGACAAATCCGATAAAATAAACTATAAAATCCGCAATACTAGTATCAATAGAACTCAATACCAAGTCCACAATAATCAGTAACCGGCACTCGAATCAGGATCAGTACCGTAGTCCTCTTGATAACCGGTAGTGTCGCCCTCCAAAGGCTCCTGGTACTCAACGCCTGCGGAATCAATGAAATCAGCGTCGGCGAGATCTAGATGACCGACGTCTACTCCACCAGCGTAATCACCTGCAACTGTTAGATTATCGTGGGATGAGTTTACTCAGTCACGTAAACTCAGTGGATACACCACTAATCCACCCCATACTACTTAGGTGCATTGTGGGTGCATCTTGTGAGTGATAAATATGGTATCTCAAACTAGATAGCAAAAGAAAGGCAAAATCACATGCATATCGTAAAACTCATATCATAAATGTAAGACCATGATCTAGACACTCATATCCTAACGTACCTTATCATATCTCATAACATATCATACCATGTATTATTATCATTCTCGCACATACGTCTGTACATCGCATGAGCGTAACTAACATACTAGTGAAATCCTAAACGACCTATGCCAGAGTCGCTGCTCGAGCTACTATGGGAGGGTCAACATAGTATCATACCACGAAATTATAACGCCCTCGTGTTATACTCATACTTCACCACCCAGCCAATGGGGAGACATAATGGCCAAACTCACTCATAACGCACTCATACTCATAATCTCTCCCAGAGATCTGTCTTGACTGAAAGACGTTGTTGCCCTTACGGTGGCTACGCAAGGAACGGCACGTACAGAGACTTAAGTTCTTTATCTTTTGCTGGCCTACACAGCGATATCTTATTATCGTACGCGTATCATAACTTATCTTATCTCATACTCATATCTTATCATACTCTTATACTTAATCCTATGACAAACTATAGTGAGGCAACCTTTATAATTCACGCTTCCCAAGAAAAAGGTTTCGTAGTAACCTGGATGTACTTTGTGTGATAGTTTATACTACCATAGAGGTGTTGCATCCGTACATGGATGCCAATATACCGAGTTTCACGTAATCGTAAAAGAAACCTCACCACAGCTAAGGCCCAAAGCCTGATTCTCGTATCATATCTCATATCTTATCCTCTCGTATTAAAACTCGGGGTGATAGAATCACTGTATATGCCACCGTATATAAAGTTACACTGAATTCACACTCACCCGACTCGTCATGGGTCCCATTCCACCATGAGTTGTAAGGCATGTGAATATGGTATATTCCTCGCTTCGATACCATCTCAGAGAATCACCACGCCCAAGTGTAGGCATGATCTCATACACTATCGTACTCATGATCTAACATATTCTTAACTCGTATATATTGATTAAGTTGTAAATACAAAAGTATCACACATACAGAATAGTTTATACTTAGATTTTGATTATGCTTATATTTATATTTATTTACATACCACACCAATATAATTATAGAATAGAGTTATAAGTGTGATTTCGATAATCGTAAAAGTCAGAGTTCGATTTCATAAAGGCATCGAAGTTCTAACACTTTGTATTATCGAAGAGGTCGCGTTGAAGCGATAAAATTAAGATATATATATATATATATATATATATATATAATAATTAGATAATTAAATTAAATAATATTTATACTTATTAAGTTATGATTTATCATGACCATCGATCGAAAGACTTTACAATATAATATACATAAGAACTTTGATCATGATATTTAGAAAATAATATTAAATTCGAATAGCCTTGAGTCATTCAAAATTGAACCCGACTTGTTGCTCTATTTTGACCTCTAAAACGTCAAATTCGTAAAATAGCTATTTCACACAAAGTTGTAAAGCTCACTGTCTTCTTTTCAATGCCATAATAATCGCATTAATCCGAGGTTGGAGTAAAAAGTTATGACCAAAATATCAGAACAGGTGCATCAATGGTCGCGAGCTCGGGTTTATGGCCGCGAATTCGGGTTCGTAGCTGCAAGTTCGGACTCGAAACTTTAAGTTGGTGCAATCTATTATTCATTTAAATAAAATAAAAATATAATTTAATTTTTTTGGACTTAATTAGTTTTAAATAAATAATAATATAATTTGCAACAATAATATATATTATTATAGTCTTAGTAGAAGGATAAATTTATACTATATAGATTTGGAAATAAATAATATCAATATGATATTATGTCAATTATGTCAATCTATCAAATTTATAAGTATTAAAATTTAATTAATTTTACAGACATAAAAGAGGAAGTAAACATATTAAATATACAGACCTAATATAAGGTAAAATATTAATAGCTCAAACAAAAGAGATTTTTGAAAAGAAAAGAGAAATAACATATAAACCCAATTTATAGAATATACAACTTTCAAGGGAAAGCATATATTAAATATATAGGTCTATTAATTTATGAGATATTTGGGTTTAAATAAGATTTTTAAACCCGTCGATGCGCTACGATCAACGATCCTACGCGACGGGATCTGAGAAGAACAAGATGGATTGATGGGTACCCACCTCTTGAAGCGTGAACGGAAGATCAACGGCGATTCGGGTTGAAAAGGTCAATTCCCAACGCGTCGGTTCGTCTAGGTCTTCAGAGAGAATGATTTTTGATTATAGAGAGTAGAGAGCTTTTAAAGTTTTATTCATAATGGTATAAAATTTTAGGTCAACTCTAATTAACACTTTTCATAGGAAATTTAATAGAATATGAGATTTTTACACGGAATAAGAATCCATACGTAACTTGGATAGCTTGAGAAAATGTTTCGTTCTAGTGCTTTGCATAAGCACCAAAGCAATTGGTGTTTCTCTCCCGAAATTACAGTTATACCCTTTGACTTGCTTGATCACTTAAAATGGGCATAACTTTTTATATTCTTGTCAGAAGTCGTCAAATTATATATCGTTGGAATCGTATCGATGAGCACTTCGCAATGAGTCTAATTTTGATATGGGAAAAATTAGAAATTTTCTATTTTAAAAGGTGAGTTTCGATTCTATTGTGGAGCGTTAGCACAGTACATAGTATGGTGCATCATCTAACACCGTTAAAATAAAATCTAAAAATCCGGGTTGTTACAATATCATCCGGGTCCCAAGCCACTCATCGGATATATCATATAGGTATCCATATTAAATGATCTATTTTTTAATTTTAAATTATTTAAAAAATATAATACTTAAAAATGTTTTACCCAAAAGGGCATTTTTTGTATTATGTCATATCGGATACATATTGGAAGTAACAGCCGGTATTGTATAAATATGGCCGGGCCAGTATAGCCTGATATTTATACCGATATAAAATTACTAGTCATATCGTACCAGACCAGGCCTAACTCCATACAAATTAGGCCGATATGTATAAGATAGGGTAGCTCTGTTCATTCCCACGTGTTCTCTGAAAGCGCTTCCACATGTGCAACCCCTTAAAAATCGTTGATTGCGTCGGATCTGATGATGGAGATCGAATTTTACCCCGATCTTCAACAAAATGGAGCTTGAGATCATTTCGCACCTATCAGACGCTCAGTTTTTATTCCACATGCAAATCCCAAAAAAATGCCCCTTGTGCGCAATGACACACATCGCGCTCAAACGTGTTTTAGGGGCCATATTTTGGGAATCCGTGACATGTGGAATAAAAAATTGGCTGTCTGATAGGTGTGACGTGATCTCAATATTCTGTGTGGAAGATCCAGGTGAAACACAATCTCCATCATATGATCCGATTCAATCAATAGTTTTTAAGGGGTTCTGATGTAGGTGCTTTTAGAGAACGTGTAGACGCGTTTAGAGCTACCCTATAAGAGATGGCCGATATTTAAAAGGGAGCCATTTTTGGGGACTTGTTGCATGTGGAATAAAAAATTGATTGTCTGATAGGTGCGACATGATCTCAAGATCCTTTGTGTGGAAAATCCTGGTGAAACACGATCTCCATCATATGATCCGATGCAATTAATGGTTTTTAAGGGGTTTCGATGTAGGCGCTTTTAGAGAACGGGTAGATGCGTTTAGAGCTACCCTATAAGATATGGTCAATATTTAAAAGGGAGCCATTTTTGGGTATCCGTGACATGTGGAATAAAAAATCGACCGTTTGATAGGTCTGACATGATCCCAAGATCCTTTGTGAGGAAGATCCAGATGAAACACGATCTCCATCATATGATCTGATACAATCAATGGTTTTTAAAGGGTTTCGATGTAGGCGCTTTTAGAGAATGCGTAGATGCATTTAAAGCTATCCATTAAGATATGATCGATATTTAAAAGGGAGCCATTTTTGGGGATCCGTGACATGTGGAATAAAAAATTGGCTGTCTGATAGGTGCGACATGATCTCAAGATTGTTTGTGTGGAAAATCCAGGTGAAACACGATCTCCATCATATGATCTGATGCAATCAATGATTTTTAAGGGGTTTCGACATAGGCGCTTTTAGAGAATGCGTAGATGCGTCTAGAGCTACCCTATAAGATATGGCCAATATTTAAAAGGGAGCCATTTTTGAGGATTTGTGACATGTGAAATAAAAAGTTGACTATCTAATAGGTGTGACATGATCTCAAGATCGTTTGTGTGGAAGATCCAGGTGAATCACGATCTCCATCATCTGATCCGATGCAATCAATGATTTTTAACGGGTTTCAAAGTATGCAGTTTTAGAGAACGCGTAGATGCGTTTAGAGCTACCTTATAAGATATGACCGATATTTAAAAGGGAGCCATTTTTGGAGATCCGTGACATGTGAAATAAAAAATTGACTATTTGATAGGTGTGACATGATCTCAAGATCGTTTGTGTAACATCCCCAAAATTTAGGCGTTGAACAGTGACCTCGGGATGTGTGCTCGACTGGTCATAGATTTGACCAAGTGAAAGTCAACACGGTTACTAGCATTCAACTATGTTGATGTTATTAAGCATGTATGCGTAGTGTTAGATGTGTTTAGGGGCCACATACACCTATCCTTGGTGTATGTGCTTTACACCAAAGCAAGGGATGATTAAAAGAGACAAATAACTTAAGAGAAGTTATTTCTCTTTATTTTGGTTGGTGAGAAGAAATAAAGAAGAGAGAGTGAGAGGTAAGGAGGAGTAACTGCAAGGGAGTTAGTGTGGATTCGAATTGGAAGATGGGCTTGAGCATTTAACTCCGAAAATTACGCGTTGAAACTCGTTGGAGTTGATGCTAGAAACCCTAACCTAAAGACCAATCCATTTATTCAATCAAGTGATTGATTGAGGTGAGTTCTATTTAAATTGCTATAAATATGTTGTTGTGCATTCAATTTTGGTTTAAATGTTGAATTAAAAATATAGAAAAGGAAGGAGAATGATAAGGAAGAAAGTTGGAAGAATTGCCCGCAAAGGGCTGCATTTCTGACAAAATCGATTGATCGATTTTATTCTTAAAGTTAGCTGAGCAAAGATGCCTGAAATCGATCAATCAATTTTTGAAATTTGATTAATCGATTAATTGTCTGAGCACTCGTAGTGACTGGAAAATGGAAGCTTGGGAAAACCGATTGATCGATTTGAGAAATCAATCAATTGATTTTGGGATTTCGATTAATCGATTTTGGAGATCGATCAATCGATTTGAGGCAGTTTCTATTGGTCTTTGTTTTGGACTTTGAGGTTCAGGGAGGGTCTTGTACCTTCTTTTATGCATCTTTCTTGATGCTTTACTTATGCTATGACGTACCGTAGGTTAAGCAAGTGAGTGCAAACATGGGAAACCGCATTGGACCTTGATGCTTGGAGATTCAAACACGTGAGGTAGGGAACACCTTGAACATGTAATTTAAGAGCAAGAGCATGTATATAGTGATATAAAAATGTACTTATGCATCGAAAAGGTAAAATCTTAAGTGTGAGTGTGTGTAAACACAAAGCAAAGTAAGCAAGTATGTGACGTCCCCAGGGGATGCGAATATAATAAAGGCATCTGTGTGATGCATTGAGTTTGTTGGACATCCCAGAGATGTATGTGATCATGTAAAGCAAAGTAAATGAGAATGATAAAGCCTAATCTACTATAATTAGCACAATTATACGGTGAATAACTATATGTAGTTCACTATGATATTTAAGGTTTGGAGAATACCCCACCAATGTGACAGGATACCCACGACTGACTTGACAATATATCCGTGACCGGTACGGCGGCCAATCCATATACTAGTTGGACATCCTAGGGATGTAGTTATGTATGAGACATAGACCCTGTCACCTATGAGAAAGGGATCTGGATAGTATTGAATGAATGAAAAAGGATACAAAAATGGTCTGATTAGACGACGATGGAGGGTATTCCTTAGGACGCCCGACTCTATAGTAAGTCGGAGAATATTTAAGCTATGATTTAAGTCTTTAGGCCGAATCATCGTGATTTATGAACAAGCTGAGAACAAATGAAGCATGTAAAGTAACAATAACTTACAATGCATCTTTTCAGTCATTTAAACTGCTTTTTCAGTAAACTCATTGATACATCTTGCTCTTAAATATCATGGAATATATGTGAGAGATTAACTTACAAGTTCATTCAGTTGTTTCCCTATTGAGATAGGATGTAGCTCACCCTTTAGACTATAAGTCACAGGTCCCGTGCTTGAGGCTGCTACTGTTTCTGGAGGCGTAGATCCGGAGGATTCGGATTATGAACCCAGAGAGGATTTGGAGCCCCCTCCTGAGGAATTCTTCTAGGAGACCCCTATGTACTTTGATTCATTTTGAGAGCGTAATTGTACAACTTGGTATGTCAAGCCCTTTTGAGATAGTGTAATTATACTGTGATAGCCCAGATTTCGACAACTCGAAACCCGTGCCATCAACACGACCCTCAAGGCCATGCCCGATAAAACTATACGGAGCATTGGTAATACAAGCCATAAACCACAAGGTAAAACACAAGAATCTACTCTAAACCATTTTCCATGCATTTAAAATAAAAAGAAAGCTCTAAAGACAGTTCTAGTCCCATGCCAATTCATGGGCATAAGAACTGACCCGAACCATAGGTGATAAACCATTCACCCCAGATGGTTCGCCGAAAGAATCATAGTGTTTAATTACATTTTAGATAACTAAGGCTTGACATACCAAGCCGTACTAAATCCTCTCAACTCACTCTCAAAATACGCAGTGGGTCTCCTAAAAGAATTTCTCAGGAGGAGGCTCTGACTCTTCTGTGGGCACGTAATCCGAATCCCCCGGCTCAACGTCCCCAGAAATCTCTGTTGCTGCTAGTATTGGACCTGTGACGTATAGTCTAAGGGGTGAGCTACATCCTAGCTCAAGAGGGAAAACACAGTGAACATATAAATTAAGCTCTCACATATATGTTAAAACAGTTTTAAAACACAATTTATCTGCTAGAATTGCTGAATGACAATTGAAATAATCGGAAATGAAATGATAGATACAACTATTACTTTGCATGACTTTGTTTATTCTCATCTTACCAGTATAGTGACGGATTTGGCCTAATCACTTAAATCTTAACTTAAGTAGTCCCCAAGCAATATAGCATCGAGCCCCGATAGAATACCCACCATCGTCGTCTAAATAGACACTTGTTATATGAAAAATTCAATACCACCCATGCCCCTTTCTCTTAGGCGGCGGGGTCTATTCTCAATTTAACATCCCTGGGATGTGCTATAGGTGTACGGTTTGGCCGCTGTACCGGTCACGGATATCCTGTCGAGTCAGTCGTGAGTATCCCGCCACATCGGTAGGACATTCTACTCAAACCTTAAATAACAAAAATATTGAATGTGCTCTATATATAGTTATTCACTGTGATTGTGCTAATTTTATTACATTAGGCCTTATCGCTCTTCTTTTATTTCACCATTTGGTTTCATCTACATCCCTGGGATGCTACTAGTTTAATGCATCATTCAGATGCCTATTGTTACATTTCTACGTCCCCAGGGGACTTCATGGTTCCGTTTGAATGCACACTCACACACACGTTTTGGAAACATATTTAATACATGACTATTCTCTTGAAATACTCTACATACATGGTTTTGACTAATTAAAGTACATGTTTCAAGATGTTCCTTACCTCAAAGCAAAATTCAACGCGCTCCTTCCTCGTAGAGGTTTACGCGTAACAACTCACGTCAAACCTACATTGCATGTGTTACGAAATTACTTAGAATGGTCTCTAGAACCCTTGGGAACACGACTCTCATAAATTACACTAACAGAAATGAGAAACCAGTTAATTCCTCGCACGAGCGGGAACTATTCCTCGCTTGAGCGGTCACTTAACCTCACTCGAGCGATAAGAACGAGGTACTAAACCCTCGCGCGACCGAGAACTATTCATCGCTCGAGCAGTTATTATTCATCGCTCAAGCAGTCACCACGAGGTATTCAGTTCTCGCTCGAGCAAGTACTATTCATCGTGCGCGCGATTACTATTCATCGCTCGAGCTGTTATAATACCTCGCGCGAGCGAGCACTATTTATCGCTCGAGCGGTTATATCGAGGTACCTGGAGCTTTACACGCTACCTCGCTCGAGCGAGCTTCTCCTTCACTATGGGGCTCGCTCGAGCAAGCCCAAAACGCAGTTTATGCTCAGATCATATATTCTGTCCTCGCTCGAGCGTATCATTTAGACCGCTCGAGCGAGCCACGTAAAAATATAAGTGCTCGATCTGTTCAAGAACTATTTCCTTCTTCATGTGAGGTTTTATTAATGTCAAAAGTCATTCGTCTAGTAATCTATACTCTACTTAAAACATACATAAGCATCTAAAATCATACCTCAATTGATAGACCTCATAAAATTTGATCTAAGCTCCGACTAAAAGCAAAAATTTCCAAAGTTCTCTACTGCTTAAGACCAACGAACCTCTCATCATCTTTTACAAAACCCTCTCCTCTTTCTCTCTATTTTACCTTCTCTCCTCTTTTACAAAACCTTCTCCTCTTTCTCTCTATTTTACCTTCTCTCTATCTAGGCTAAATTAGGTTACGTAGGAGAGACTCTTCTCCTCACTTTCACTTATATAGTGAAAATTAGTATGTTTCACATATACACACATAGTGTATATATGTAAACTTTTGGTTTCCTTGTTAACCACAAATATATGTGCATCGTACGTGTCATGCACGGTTACCAAAAATCTAGGGTGATGACATTCACCCCACCTTATTAGATTTTCGTCCTCGAAAATCGAGGATACCCTAGGAAGTCGAGTATAACTAGAAAAAGGTCGTCAAATAGGCTAACTCTTACATAGTCAGGTAATTAACATATGGTCCAATGACCCGAAGTCAAACCTGTATTAAGCAATTAAAATCCACACGTTATAGTACAACCTAACCATACACTCCTCGTAGTTAACCTAAATAGTCAAGAATAATCAATGATAAAAATTTATATCATCAGGTATTTTCGCAGTCATAATACCCACTTGACCATATGATGAAATATATGTAGATGCTATCATAATGTTAAACACCAAAATTTTGTGACACTCATGTCACGATAGTTTGCAAACCAAAAAGTGCCAAAATATTACATCACAAAACCAAATATTTCATTACAGTTTCAAAAATGATATATAACGACCTAATCGTCACCCTGCTCATACTCATCATCATCCTCATCCTCATCGTCATAGTCCTCGTCCCCATCATCATCATCATCATTGTCGTCCTCCCTGGTAGCAGTGGCACCAGCTGTAGTGGTCCTAGTAGTAGGACCCGAACTAGACGTGCCAAAAATAGCACCTTGCATAGCACTTATGCGCTCCCTGTACGTTTGCGGATACACATGGCCTATGAGGTCTATAAGGAGTGACTCCTGGAACCGCTGATGTAACCTGATTTCCCACCCTTGTAGGAAGATCTCCCGCATCATACCGTTGTCGGTGGCAGGTATGAGCTGTGAAGACGAAGTGGAGGGAGCAGTCGGTCCCGTCGGTGGTGGTTGCGTCGCTTGTCGGGAAATCTGACGATCCCGCTTCCTGTTTAGACTATTTTGGAGGCTCTTCAGGTTTCGGCTCAAGTCTTGGGTGAGGAACGAAACGACATTATCGGTGAGCATGAGCTCGTCCGTCCTGATCTGAAATCTCTCCTTCCCATTTTGTGAATCGAGCAGTCGGGAAATCAAACGAGCATAAGGTAGTCGGTTGATGGGTGGAGGAATAACACCCCTTAAGTTTCTTTTATGGGCATGTGCCATGCCTTTGATGACTACCATCGGAGCGCAAAACCACCTGTTGTGGAAGGCGGAGTGCAGAGCCCGCAAAATTGTGTCGCGGCGCTCTTGGTCATGGCCGGTAGGGTGTAAATTTTTCTTAAAAACAATGTCTAAAAACCACATGTGTGGCGGTAGTTGGGATCGGGTGATCGATTGGCCTGATGCAGTAGCGCCGCTAGTAATATCGGCAATGATGGTCGGGAAACCTACGTTCCCAGAAAAAGGTGGTAGAGAAAGTGGGCTTGGGGTGTATGTATTTGGGCACTGCATGACAGTGGAAACATCGACACTGCCGAAAACAAGTTCCTTTCCGTCAATCGTGACGAGGATAGTGTCCTCATTCATATTCGTTTTAAGTGTTTGGTAAAACAGTTTTACGAGTCTCGGATAGTACCGAGCTCCAAAAGGCGTCAACAATGGCTGTAGGTGATTGTTTGTGAGAAAATCCGAAGTCCATTGGGTGGACGTCGGATCCCCAAAACAAGAGGGATGGATCTCCCATTCGGTCTAAAATTTTTTCGCCCCCACCAATCATCTAGTTGGATTAGGGTAGGATGTGGGGATGGTGGTGGTTGTGGTGCTTGCGGCGTTTGGTTGTGCGATGATGGCGATCGAATCGCCACTCGTTTTCTAGGTTAGGGGTTAGGGCTTGGAGAAGCCATTTGATATGTAAAGAAAATTTTTGAATGAACTAAGGTAGAAATAGGGTAGATTTCACCCTTTGAAACGTTCTTGACGGATCGGATCGTCCGAATCCGGCTTGAATTGGGCGGAAGAGCTTGAAGATTGAAAAGAAAACCCTAAACCCTCGCTCGACAACTCCCTTCGCGTGAAGAAGAAATAAATGAACAGTAATCCATCCACTTTATATACTCTGACCTCGCTCGAGCGATCATTTATCCTCGCTCGAGCGACCAATAGGCCTCGCTCGAGCAATCAATAGTCCTCGCTCGAGCGAGCCAAGAACGTCTTTTGTGTATAATTTTATGTGGCTCGCTCGAGCGAGCCCAGAAATGTTTTTCTGGTGCTCTTAAGCTCATATTTGTCACTAGCCCGTTTTAATATTTAGGACATCTCTCACACCTAGTTTCCTATGTCGTACCTTTGGAATTTATTTTTTTCACACGAAATGTTGGTTCTAACATAATTTGAAGTTAATATACTAAAATTTTCAAAAAAATTCATTCATTCATTTAAAAATAAAAACTTTTATACTGCCAAACTATTACATATTGTCATTTTAAACAAAACTAATTAGTTAGCATTCCCGAACAAGTTGGGATATTGTTCTCTGACATCCGCCTCACGTTTCCACGTTGCTTCCTCGGCCGGGTGATTCTTCCATCGAACAAGCACTAAGGGAATAACTTTGGTGCGTAGCACTTGTTCCTTTCTATCCAATATATCCGCCGATTCTTTTATCATGCTCATATCCTCGTGCATCTCCAATGGTTGACCTTCCAAAATGTGGGAAGGGTCACCCACATACTTTCTGAGTATAGAAATGTAGAAAACGTTATGTACTCGATCGAACACTGGTGGTAATCCAATGCGATATGCAACTTCGCCCACCTGACCCAAAATCTCGAAGGGTCTGAGATAACGGGGACTTAGTTTCCCTCTCTTTCCAAATCTCATCACGCCTTTCATAGGCGACACCTTTACAAACACGTGTTCACCCACCTTATAGTTCACACTGGTCCGCTTGATATCGGTGTAGCTTTTCTAACTGTTTTGAGTTGTCTTTAGTCTTTCTCTGATCATACGGACAACAGCGGCGCTATCTTCAAGCAACTCGAGTCTCAAAACAAATTTTTCGCCAGTTTCTTCCCAATTGATGGGCGATCTACATCGCCTTCAGTACAAGGCTTCATACGATGTCATTCCAATGCTCGTCTGAAAACTATTGTTGTACGCAAACTCGATTAACGGTAGGTGTTGATTCCATGATCCTTGTAGTTCTAACATACACGCTCTGAGCATGTCTTCTATTACCTGATTTACTCGCTATGTTTGCCCATTTGTTTGTGGATGGAAAGCTGAACTGAAGTCCAGTCGTGTTCCCATTCCTTCTTGAAATTTCTTCCAAAATTTTGACGTGTATAGTGGATCATGATCAGAAACGATACTGCTTGGAATTTCGTGTAGGCGTACTATTTCCTTCATATATAATTCTGCGAGTTTTCCTGCTGTGTACATCCTGTTGTAAAGTAGAAAGTGTGCTGACTTGGTCAATCGGTCAACGATTACCCAAATGGCATTATATCTCTTTGCAGTGCGTGATAGTCCAACGATGAAGTTCATAGAGATTGATTCCCATTTCCACTCCGGTATTGGCAGAGGTTGTAATAACCCCGCAGGGTGTCTATGATCAATCTTCACTTGCTGACACGTCAAGCACCGTGAGACGTACTCTACCACGTCTTGCTTCAGACCTCTCCACCAGTAATTCCTTTTCAAATCTTGGTACATTTTTGTGCTGTCGGGGTGGATAGCATAATTCGATTTGTGAGTCTCATCGAGAACAGTTTGTCGTAGATCGACATTGTCCGGAACACAAAGTCGACCTTTGAACAATAAGGAACTGTCCTCCTTGATTGAAAAATCTGATCTAATGCCTTCTGTTACCTCTTGACGGATTTGGTTAGTATCGGATCTTTCATCTGTAGTTCGCGTATGTGTTCAAATATCACCGATCTCACTGATATGTTAGCCAAAAAGGCTCCTGTAGCTTGCGACTCGATGCTCGCACCATATAGTGCCAGATCTTCAAATAACTTTCATCGGTGCATACTCAAAATCAAACTAGCCAACTGCGCTGAACTCTTTTGACTCAAAGCATCGGCTACCACATTAGCCTTGCCTGGATGGTACTGTAAGGAACAATCATAGTCCTTGAGGAACTCCATCCATCTGTGTTGCCTCATGTTGAGTTCTTTTTGTGTAAACAAGTATCTGAGGCTCTTATGGTCGGTGAAAATTTCAAAAGTCTCCCCGTATAAATAATGTCACCAAATTTTCAACGCAAATATGACCGCTTCTAGTTCTAGATCATGCGTCGGATAGTTCTTCTCATGCTCTTTCAACTGTCTTGACCCGTAAGCTATCACCTTTTTGTGTTGGTTAAGCACGCAACCCAAACAGTTATACGAAGCATTACTGTAGGCCACGAATCCTCCACTGCCTGAAGGAATTGCTAAAAATGGAGCTGAAGTGAGTCTCGTCTTGAGTTCTTGAAAACTCTTCTCGCACGCTTAACTCCACTCATATCTTGAATCCTTTCTTGTAAGTCTCGTAAAAGGTCCCGATATCTTTGAAAACCCCTCAACGAAACGTCGATAATAACCTGCTAGTCCAAGGAAACTTCGGACATCGGTCACGGTCTTTGGTTGCTCCCAGTTACTACTGCCTCGATCTTAGCTGGATCTACTGTGACACCATGCTTTGAGACGACATGTCCCAAAAAGCTAACCTCTTCTAACCAAAACTCATATTTGCTGAGTTTGGCGTACAATTGGTGTTCACGTAACGTTTATAGAGCGATTTGTAGGTGTTCTTCATGCTCTGTCTTTGATTTAGAGTATATCAGAATGTCTTCAACGAACATGATGACGCAGGAGTCCAGGTGTGGTTTAAACACCCGATTCATTAAATCTATAAATGACGCCGGTGCGTTCGTCAACCCAAACGGCATCACTAAAAATTCATAGTGTCCATACCGTATTCTGAATGCAGTTTTCTGAATGTCCTCGGCCTTGACTCTTAACTGATGGTATCCAGATCTCAGATCGATCTTGGAAAAGTACTTTGCCCCTTGCAACTGATCGAACAAGTCATCTATTCTTGGCAAAGGGTATCGATTCTTTACAGTGAGTTTGTTCAATTGCTGATAGTCAATGCACAATCGCATCGACCCATCTTTCTTTTTCACAAACAAGACCGGTGCTCCCCAGGGAGATACGCTCAGTCTTAAAAACCCTTTATCCATGAGCTCTTGCAACTGCTCTTTCAACTCCTTCAACTCAGCAGGAGCCATCCTGTATGGTGCTTTCGAAACAGGCTCCGTTCCTGATGCTAAGTCGATAGCGAATTCCACTTCTCTCTCTGGAGGTAATCCCGGCAATTCTTCTGAAAATACGTCTTCGAATTCCCGCACTACTACTATTTCGAAAACAACATTCTTTTCTTTTTTATCTCCCTTTAGGAATGCCAAATAACCGCTATACCCTTTTTTGATCATACGTTTGGCTCTGACTGCAGAGATGAATGGCACCTGTGTCGATCTCTCTCCTCGAAATCGAAACGATCTCCTTGTGTTAGGTCAGAAAATGACAACCTTGTTCTTGCAATCCACTGTCGCACAATGATGAGACAACCAATCCATGCCAAGGATTACATCGAATCCTTGCATGTCCAATAATATTAGTTGTGCGTTTAATTCATAGACGTCGACATCCTGAACGCCCACTACCACTGATTTGCAGACTAACTCTGTGTCCACTAATTCTCCCATTGGGATAGACACTAGTAAAACAAAGTTCAGTGTCTCCGGAACAATCTTCATTTTCTTTGCAAATCTAGGAGTGATAAAGGAGTGGGTAGACCCTGGGTCTATCAACACTCGTGCGTCACATGCTACATAACATCCTTTTTCATAGACTTGTAAAGTACTTATATCACATACATATACATATATAGTACATACTTTATTTAGAATTTCTAACGTACAAAAATGAGTCTACATGCTGTTCTAACGAATGCACCTTCTCTATCTAAAATTGTATTAAATTGAAATTCTTTATTTAAAAGGAATCTCACGTTGAATGACGTCATGTACGCTCCCTACTTCTTGAGCGGTGACTGCATAGACTCTCCCTTGAGCAACTGGTTTCCATGATTGAATAGGTCGTGGCATGGAAGCTGAGGTCGTCTTCTTCTTAATTGTCTCAGGGCAATCTCTAATCACGTGGCCCATCTTGCCACATTTAAAATAGCCTCGCATTCCTTGCCTACAATCCGCCGTTTTGTGGGACTTGCCACACTTGGCACAAATCTCTCTTGGTGTTGAAGAAGCAGCTCATGAAAAACCTTGTGTAACTGTGGCTCCAGTGGAAATAGCAGAATTCTCGTACCTCACCGGTCTTCCTGACGCAAACAATGGAAATCTTTGATGAGTGGTCTGTTGTGTGGCTCTCCCATATCCTGTTTGGAACAGTTGTCTCTGATTCGGTGCTACGAACCTCAGCTTCTTATTCATTGGTTCATAACTCCTAGTCCTGCCTTGATCTACGCTTCCTCTTCCCTGCTATTCCCTTTGACGGTATCGGTTATTATTTTCTTCTTCAACCACTAATGCCTTACTTATGGCCTCTCCATAAGTCCTTAGCTGAAATGGTACAACTTCTCCTCGAATGTCCGGCCTTAGGCCCTGTTGGAACCTCTTTGCTTTCATCACATCAGAAATCACGTAGTCTGGAGCGAAACGAGCAAGTCTCATAAATTCTACTCCGTACTCTCTTACGGTCATCTTTCCTTGCATGAGTTGTAAAAATTGGGTCTCCATTTGATTCCTCACAACTTCCGAAAAGTATTATTTGTTGAACTCTTCAACGAATTCATCCTATGTCCAGGACATATCTGGAGTTTCCTGAGCCCTAGTCCATGAAACAGATTTCCACCAAGGTCTAGCCTCCCCATCTAGCATGTAAGCTGCCCAACGGACGCTCTCGTCATCTGTGCATGTCAGTACACTAAATACCTTCTCCATTTCACTCAGCCAATTTTTGGCTGCCATAGTGTTTGCCTACCCTGAAAAACTAGGAGGTCTCATCCTCATGAATTCGGTGAATGCTGAAGCTACTGGTAGTGTAGGCCCTACTGGAGGCGTAGGTGTCTGATGTTGCTCTGGGGCGGCATGAGCTGCCAAGGATGCTGCTAGTTGTGCCATGGCAGTCGCTATGGTTTCCATAGTATGCATCATCCTCTGACTCTCCTCTCTCTCTCTTCATTTCTTTCTCTCACTCTATCTTGTTTTCTCTGATCTCGATCCTGACGGTCTCGATCCTGATTTTCTGCTTGGTTTTGGTTCTCTTCTTGGCCACTACCCTTGAGAACCTCTCTATTTCCCAATGACACTCTATTCGTAGGCGAGATGAACTCATCTCTACTGTGTAAATTCCTATCATGACCACCCCTGGGTCGGCCTCTTCCCTTAGGAAACATAACGGTCTGTATGAGAAACCACGGTTTCGTTAGCAGAAGTCTCTATGCTCTGACAAAAGGAGTGATTGTCAAAAATTTAAAAGAAATGACTTTGATACCAACTGTGACAGCCTGGATTTCGGTAACCTGAAACCCGTGCCATCAACACGACCCTCAAGGCCGTGCCCGATAAAACTGTCCGGAGCATTGGTAATACAAGCCATAAATCACAAGGTAAAACACAAGAATCTACTCTAAACGAGTTTCCATGCATTTAAAATAAAAAAAAAGCGCTAAAGACAGTTCTAGTCCCATGCCAATTCATGGGCATAAGAACTGACCCGAACCATAGGTGATAAACCGTTCACCCCAGATGGTTCGCCGAAAGAATCATAGTGTTTAATTACATTTTAGATAACTAAGGCTTGACATACCAAGCCGTACTAAATACTCTCAACTCACTCTCAAAGTACGCAATGGGTCTCCTAAAAGAATTTCTCAGGAGGAGGCTCTGACTCTTCTGTGGGCACGTAATCCGAATCTCCCGGCTCAACGTCTCCAGAAATCTCTGCTGCTGCTAGTATTGGACTTGTGACGTTTAGTCTAAGGGGTGAGCTACATCCTAGCTCAATAGGGAAAACACAGTGAACATATAAATTAAGCTCTCACATATATGTTAAAACAGTTTTAAAACACAATTTATCTGCTAGAATTGCTGAATGACAATTGAAATAATCGGAAATGAAATGATAGATACAACTATTACTTTGCATGACTTTGTTTATTCTCATCTTGCCAGTATAGTGACGGATTCGGCCTAATCACTTAAATCTTAACTTAAGTAGTCCCCGAGCAATATAGCATCGAGCCCTGATGGAATACCCACCATCGTCGTCTAAATAGACACTTGTTATATGAAAAATTCAATACCACCAAGGCCCCTTTCTCTTAGGCGGCGGGGTCTATTCTCAATTTAACATCCTTGGGATGTGCTATAGGTGTACGGCTTGGCCACCGTACCGGTCACGGATATCCTGCCGAGTCAGTCGTGGGTATCCCGCCACGTCGGTGAGTTATTCTACTCAAACCTTAAATAACAAAAATATCGAATGTGCTCTACATATAGTTATTCACCGTGATTGTGCTAATTTTATTACATTAGGCCTTATCGCTCTTCTTTTGTTTCACCATTTGGTTTCATCTGCATCCCTGGGATGCTACTGGTTTAATGCATCATTCAAATGCCTATTGTAACATTTCTACGTCCCCTGGGGACTTCATGGTTCCATTTGAATTCACACTCACACACACGTTTTGGAAACATATTTAATACATGACTATTCTCTTGAAATACTCTACATATTTAAAATACTCTACATACATGATTTTGACGAATTAAAGTACATGTTTCAAGATGTTCTCTACCTCAAAGCAAAATCCAATGCGCTCCTTTCTCGTCGAGGTTTATACGTAACAACTCACGTCAAACCTATATTGCATGTGTTACGAAATTACTTAGAATGGTCTCTAGAACCCTTGAGAACACGGCTCTCATAAATTACACTAATAGAAATGAGAAATCGGTTAATTCCTCGCGCGAGCGGGAACTATTCCTCGCTCGAGCGGCCACTTAACCTCGCTAGAACGATAAGAACGAGGTACTAAACCCTCGCGCGAATGAGAACTATTCATCGCTCGAGCGGCCACCACGAGGCATTCAGTCCTCGCGCGAGCTAGCACTATTCATCGTGTGCGCGATTACTATTCATCGCTCAAGCGGTTATAATACCTCGCGCGAGCGAGCACTATTCATCGCTCGAGCTATTATATCGAGGTACCTGGAGCTTTACGGGATGCCTCGCTCGAGCGAGCTTCTCCTTCACTATGGGGCTCGCTCGAGCGAGCCCAAAACGCAGTTTATGCTCAGATCATATATTCTGTCATCGCTCGAGCGAGCCATTTAGACCGCTCGAGCGAGCCACGTAAAAATATAAGTGCTCGATCTGTTCGAAAACTATTTCCTTCTTCATGTGAGGTTTTATTAATGTCAAAAGTCATTCGTCTAGTAATCTATACTCTACTTAAAACATACATAAGCATCTAAAACCATACATCAATCGATAGATCTCATAAAATTTGATCCAAGCTCCGACTAAATGCAGAAATTTCTAAAGTTCTCTACTGCTTAAGACCAACGAACCTCTCATCATCTTTTACAAAACCCTCTCATCTTTCTCTCTATTTTACCTTCTCTCATCTTTTACAAAACCCTCTCCTCTTTCTCTCTATTTTACCTTCTCTCATCTTTTACAAAACCTTCTCCTATTTCTCTCTATTTTACCTTCTCTCTATCTAGGCTAAATTAGGTTACGTAGGAGAGACTCTTCTCCCCACTTTCACTTATATAGTGAAAGTTAGTATGTTTCACATATACACACATAGTGTATATATGTAAATTTTTGGTTTCCTTGTTAACCACAAATACATGTGCATGGTACGTATCGTGCATGGTTTCCAAAAATCTGGGGTTATGACATATACACTGACATATTTTTTTGGCAAACCATCTGTGGTGACCTGATTTTATTACCGATTATTCGGGCCTGTTCTTTTGCTCATGCAGTGGCATGGGATTAGAACTGCCTTTTGAGCTTTTACTATAATATATTATTAATGTATAGAGATTTAGTTCGATTATGTTCTCATGCTTTATTTTGTTTCGTTGTTGCTTGGTTATACCAATATTCCATGCAGGATTATGGGACACGGCCTTGAGGGTCGCGCTGATGGCACTAATATCGGGGAGTCGAAATCTGGGCTGTCACAATTTGTGTGAAAGATCTAGGTGAAGACGATCTCCATCATTTGATCCGATGCAATCAATGATTTTTAGCGGGTTTCGAAGTATGCGCTTTTAGATAACGCGTAGACGCGTTTAGAGCTACCCTATAAGATATGACCGATATTTAAAAGGGATCCATATGACCGATATTTAAAAGGATCCATTACCTGTACTAGGAGAGTTGGCCCTTGCACAAAATTTAAAGAAATATTTGTTATTTTAGGGACAGGTGACATGTACAATCAAGGCCGGCTTATTTAAAGTTCATGATTTATATATGTTTAATGCATAAGATGGAAGCAAAACAATATATTAATCATATGATCTATTGTGGTCAATTATTAAATAAGATAATAGCCTTTAACTATATTTAATTACTGGAGAAAGATTATATTTTTATTAATCTTTTATACTTAATATTTTAAAATCATGGCCCTTTAAATCAAAAGATTTAGATAGTATTTTCTAATAGCTGGAATCGCCACACTTGCAAGTCTTTCTTTAAAATGGAAACGGGTCCCTATTTAAAACCAAGGTCACTAAGCTAAGTCCATTAAAGGCCCACCCTACTTGAAAGTACATTTGAGGACCATAGAAAGGCAGAGAAACATAGAAAATAAACATTTGTGGCTATTTGATAATCTTATCATGATGGTGAGAAACAAACAAAGCAAAACATCAACAATAAACAATAGACAGCGGCGGCCAAGCTGATTTTCTAGATCCCAAGATCCCTCGGGCAATTTTGTCAAACTTTTGATGGGTTGTCTTTTAGCTTATTCATATGTCATTATGATTAGAGTCCGACCCTTAACAACACCAGCGCTTCAAACGCATTATTTTTATAATAATTTGATTAAAAAAATTTTAATTAATTTTTTTTTTTGACTAGATTTTATAGACTTTATAATGTCATTTCCTAATTAATTTTAAATAATTCTTTTTTATAAAAGTTTGGAGAAGATAAAACTTTGCTTGTATATTTTGACGATTGGCAATTGGCAACTGGCGATTGCAACTTTGGCAAAGCAAATGCCCGATTGGGGATTACAACTTCGCAAGTGCATTAGATAGAGTATATCTTAAGGGTATTTTGTTCCTAAAGATGTGAAAGCCCAAAATTAACAGAACTTGAACCCCTCATTGGCGCTTTTATTAGTAGAAATAATATATATATATATATATATAGGATAAAGGCCTCCGTTCTCTATGGGAGGACGGTCACCGTCCTTCAACCTTCCATGTGGAGCTCCACATGGCACCCAAAATATTTTTTGGGTGCCACGTGGACCTTGGGTGCATTGCTTAGATCATCTTTGAAAAAAATAAAATAAAAAACTCATCTCCATCGTGTATATTTTGAATCGTGAAATGTGGACCAATGAAAATCGTCAAAATTTAACTTGTGGGTTTAAAAAAAATTTTTAATTTTTTTTTTTTTATATTAATCTAAACTGTCCACCTTTGCTCCACGTGGCACCCAAAAAGTGTTTTGGGTGCCACATGGAGCTCCACGTGGATCTTGGAGGATGGTCACCGTCCTCCATTGGAGGACCGAACCGGCTCCCAGATATATATATATATATATATATATATATATATATATATATATATATATATATATATATATATATATATATTCTTTATTTATTTATCCAGGCAGGTGTGGGCCGGGTGTTGGAACATACAATTGAAGCCTGACTTGGATCAACCCCAGTCACGACATGCTTACCCCAGGCCGAGTTAGCTTCAAAAAATATATTGCTTTTTTCGGTCACGGTGTGGGACAAAATCTAGCCCGACCCATTGAGAGCCGTCATTATAATGATGGTTGTGACTAGAATTGTCAACTAGTCTTGGTCGACCTGTTCTTTTATCGAGTCGGGCACATAAACTTGACCCATCGGTTTGGGTCGGACATGAGGCAACAAAACCGACCGAGTAAACTAAAAGTTCGGGTCAGGCCAGTTTGACAACCTGACCCTATATATGGTAACCAATTATCTTGTACAAATATCCGATCCTAAACCTGATTCCGGAGTCTCCACGTTTTTCTATAAGATCCCTATCCAAGCTTAATTTTACATATCATCTTTAGTCTAAAATTTTAATTAAATAAATCAAATGAAAATGAACACACAAAAAAAAAGGAAAAAAAAAAAAAAAAGTGCATTGCTTGAAGGAGTAAAATATTTGACAGCATCAATCATAAAAAAAAAAAAAAAAACACAATTTGAGTGTTTCTCCTTCTGTTGGTGTCCCGGGAAACTCAAAATTAATATCGTAAGCACTGAAGTGCAAGATATGACTCTGAATCACCGATCAACGTTAAAGTCTCTTGGGTAAAGACTTCAGCTACCAATCAGGAAGACGTTAGGCACCCGATCAGCCCGCTTGTAAGAGGTTTCTACTATGGTCAAGTGTGTGTGTGTATATATATATATATATATATATATATATATATATATATATATATATAAAGAGAAAAAAATGAGCGACATTTCCCCTTGCCCGAAGGCACCCGGATCCTATTAATCTCTCCACATTCACCGAAATTTTGACGATGTAACGACTCAAATCCTAAGATAGAAGAAAAGTCAAAAAAGAAGGTAGAGGAAATAGAGGGAAGGGTTGGAGCCCTCGAGCCTTTGTAGCACCGTTGTCAAATCTTCACGTGAATGCAATACCGGTGAGCTTCTGATAGCACAACGGGTTAGCGAAAGGTCTTAACTTCTAAGGTTTGGAAAATTTTGAATAAGAGAGGTGAGCTAGGGTCTCTCTAAGGCTAAAGCTTGGAAGGAGTGATGAAGGAAGGATGATGGTATGAGATGGGCTATGGCCAAAGCATGGAAAGTTCAAAGCTTGGAGGTGGGGAGCTATTTTTCTAGAGTTTTTGCTTTACCAAATGCAAAAAGGTGTCCTAAACAAGGAGTGGAGATCTTTATTTATAGATGGAGAGATGATTAGTAAGGGGTTAAACCTTTAATAGGTTTAACAATTAGGTAATAGAAAATCTAAGGTTTTTGAGCTTTTTTAGGGCTTGGACAAATGTGAATTGGGTTTCAATGGTGGATGATGGGATGATGCCATAAATGGCATAAGGGTGATAATTAAAGGTCAAAAGGGTATAAGGGTCCTAAAGAAACACACTCCAAAATTTGGGATGGTCCACAAGTCAAACCCATAAAGCCAAAATCGGCCATTTTTGGAAAAAATAGGTTTTTAAGGCAGGCGTGCATAGTCTGCATGCCTGCTTTAAGAATCAGGTCTACTTTAAGGCAAAATATGCACGCCTGCTTTAAGAATCAGGTCTAGAACTGAGAAGTTTAGGCCCAAGCTCGGGTCCATTCCGGAGCAGAAGCCAGATTGGCTAGGCATGCATACTATGCGCACCTAGCTAATTTCTGTCAGAAACTGCCTAAGCGTGCATACCATGCATGCCTAGCCAATTTTTTGTACAAAATTGAAAGGCCGACTTGTTGGTTCGGGCCTGGCACGCTATGCATCCAGTGGGTTTAGTTCGGGTTCTATGGGTCTGTTTGGGATTTCTAAGGGTTCGGGAAGGGTCCTAAGTCAGCCTTTCAATTTTCTATCAAAAATTGGTTAGGCGTGTATGGTATGCACGCTTAGGCAATTTCTGGCAGAAATTAGCCTTTCTAAGGGTCCAGTTGGGGTGTTCAGGTTAATTTTTAAAGGGTTCGGGAAGTGCTTTCGGAAGCTCAGGAGTTCAGCCTTTCTCGAAGAAATGATTGATCGTGCCTTACACCAAATTTGGGTATCTACAGTGTAATTTTACCACATGCATGTTATCATAAAGTTAACGAATTTCATTACAAAACCAACAGTCAACTACCAAATTTACATAAGTATTTTGCCTAACGAAATTATGGATTTCATTACAAAATGTGATATACAAATGAGAATCAAATGAGAGTTCAAATTGGGATTAGGATTTCTAAACGAGTTCCAAATGAATAAATAGAGAAATTAAGAAAAAAAACCATTATAAATAGAAATAAAAAACCATTATAAATAGAAATCATAAGAAAATGGAGTCATGGAGAAGCAATTATTAGATATAAGCAATAAAAAAGAGGGCATATAATTTTCCAACAGAAAAATCAAAGAAGCCTTGGTCTCTTGGATGAATTGACAGAGGAATAGGTAGCTAAGTAGGAGAACGGGAGTATTTCGATGAAACTGCCCTACTTCTCCTTACATCTTTTTTCACGTTTACTTCTCCTTTTTTTTTTTTTTTGTTTTTTTTTTTGTTTTTCGAAATGGTACAAAAGAGAAAAGATCTAGGGAATGAGAGGAGTTGCTAAGATTTCTTTCCACAAAAGTCATTTAATAACTTTTATTTGCTAAAATGCCTTAAATGCATTGCTAAGGTTGTATTTGATAACTTAGTCTGTTCGTGAAATTAAATTAGTAATTCATGCTTACTTATTGAGATTTTTTTTTTTTTAGGATGCCATATAACATAGACAGCCCAAATATGGTATTTGTGCAAACTTGTGCGCAGAGAGTATTATTGGGAGGAGACCCGCACAATGGGCAGGAGTAGGCATGGGGATTAGAACTCACAACCTGTTACTTCCACACAGGGATACCAGATGAGCTATTGCTCAACCGGTTACTTACTGAGAATTGAATTCCCTTAGAAATGATACATCTCTTGTTTGATCATGTTGGTTGTGAAATGACTTCCATAGAATTATAATTCCACCATTTGATTAGGCCCTATTTGGCAACCTTTTTCCCAAAAATATTTTTTTAAGAGAAAAGTGTCAGGTGAAAAGTAGATTTCACTCAAGTAACTGGCCCACTATAGCTGAAAATGTTTTTGTATTGAGAAGTTGTCGCATGTTGCTTCTCCCAAAACAACATTTTCAACATTGATAGACTTTTTTGAGAAGCATCATTTGAAAAAAAAGCACGTGATACAACTCACTTTAATAGTGTTTTTTGAGAAATGGTTGCCAAACATGACCTTGGGCTCTGTTCGGCAATCCTCTTTCAAATTAAGCACTTTCTAAGAGAAAAAATGTTGGGTGAGAAGCACATTTCACCCAAAGACGTGACCACCGCTAGCTGAAAATGGTATTATATTGAGAAGCTGTCCAATACTGTTTTTTATATAACATCATTTTCAACATGTGATAAACTTTTTTGAGTAGTAGTATGTTCAACCACCTCTTCCCAACACCTATAAAGTGCTTTTTGGAGAAGGGTTGCAAACATGGCCCTAGTCTTCTGGAAACGACTTCCTTGGAATTGCAATTCTTTGATCTAAAGTCAAAATTTAAATTACAAATCAAACATTGACTAACGAAAAATTAAATAATAGTTTTTTAACTTAGCCATTAACAGAATACTAAGCACCATTCACAATCAAGTTACACCAATTAAAAGAGCTGATATGTCCAGATTGTAAGGTCCATAGAAAATCTATGAAAATCAATTGTTGTCTAAATTTTGTGGGTAAGAGGCATTTGATAATCTTATGAGTTATGATGTTGGTGAGATGGCATGTCCTAGAACGAAACAAAACATCAACAACAAACAATAGAAAACGGGGACCAATCCGGAAGCTGATTTCCAGATCTCAAGGTCCTTGAGGCCATTTAGTCAACTTTGGATAAGATTAGGGGTGTATTCGGTTTGGCTTGGTTGGTTTTGGACTAAAATCACAAACTAAACCAGTCTTAATCGATTTCTAGATTTTCAAACCAAACCAAACCGTTCAACTCTTAAACCAAACCAATCCGATTCGATTCGGTTCGATTTGATTCAGTCGATTTCGGTTTTCCTAAGTTCTACTTGCACATCAAAATTTTCTCAAAAATAACTTTAAATAAATATACAAATTATATATATATATAACAAAAATAACTTTTAGCATTTGATATGTCCAAATTTATCTGATATACAGATCCCATCCATCCAAAAATTAGAAAAGTGGTCCCATAATCTGATGATATATTAGCACAAAAAAATGATCTTTATTGTCTAATGCAAAAAAAAATAATCTTTATTGTCTAATGCAAAGTAATCACTGGTTTAAGCACGTAAAAGTTAGGTTGAAAAAGAAATATCTTGGGTTATAAATAAAGGTACTCTTTTATAAAAAAGTGTGCTTTATATAAATGGTGCTCTTTATACAATGAGGACAATACGATTCTGTGATTCACCGGGAATCATTGTGAATAAAAACAAACCCTCAACCCTCAAGTCTGAAATCCAACAAAACCAAAGAAAAAAATAATAGGAAAAAAAGTTTACATAATATAGGGTCTTCTTCTTTGGATTAGGGTCTTCTTCTTCTTCATCTTTGGATTATTTTTTTTCCGACAGGGTTTTATTTTTCACAAGACTTCAAAAGGGCTTAAGGTTTTTCGTAGGATTTGGAATCGAGAGGAATAAGAACGAAGAGAGGCTTTACCGCTTTTGAAATAGGTTAAAGACAAGAGTAGGGTTTTCTATAAAAATATGCATTTTACTTAAATTCCCTTTAAAATTAATTAAAACCACAACCTATATATATATATATACTTACAAACTACATTCGGTTCGGTCGGTTTCGGCTTGGGGATGCATAGAACCGAAATCAAACCAAACTTTCCGATTTTCCTTTTTTCCAAACCAAACCCAAATCAGACCAAACCTAGCGGTTTGATCAAGTTCAGTCGGTTCGGTCTAAAAAATGGACAACCCTAGATAGAAACCGACTTATCTTTTAGCTTATTCAAATGCCATTATGATGATGCCCGTGACTAGGGCTGTGAAATGGTCTGGTCGACTTGATATTTAGATCCTAAACTTGACCCATTAGGTTTGGCTGGGCAGGAGCCAATGAAGCCGACCTTCTGGTTAGGTCGGGTCAACAAAAAGGTCGGGTGAAGTCAACTAAAAGTTTAAATAAAAGTCACATATATTTGGAAAAGATAAATTTGGACCAAAAGTCAAATTTTAACAAATAAAAAATTTGGCAATGTACCGCGAAGTTCCAAATTAATGTAGTACTCACAATTCATCGTAATGTCATCATAATATTATACTAATCAAAATTTGATTAAATTGATTTAAGAAGTCAAACTTTGATTAAAATAAAAAATTTGGTAAGATACTGCCAAATTATAATCCATCATAATGTCATCATAATGTTATACTAAACAAAATTTGATTAAATTGATTTAAAAAGTCAAACTTTGATCAAATGCCAAATTTTGACTAAAATAAAAAAGTTGGTAAAATACTGCCAAATTATAAATTAACAAATAATAACCACCATCCACTATAAGGTTATATACTAGTCAAATTTTGATGATACTCAAATTCTAATAAAAAGTCAACTTTCACTAATAATAAATTTGCGTTGCCTTGCTAAAATTAAGAGACTATTATAGACCATCTATTGTAAGGTGACAGACACTATTTGAAGTCTGACTAAATTCATATTTTGATAAAGTCAAATTTTGATTAAAAGTCAAACTTTGGCTAATAAAAAAGGATATAATGTGTTGTTAAGTTATAAATTAATACGATTGAAGCCGTTGTTTACTTTTGGGTTATATTATTCAAAGTTTGATAAAATATCAAATTTTGATCAAAATTCAAACTTTAACTAATAAAAATTTAGAAATTTAGTATGGTGTTGAAAATTTATATAACAATAGCCAGTATTGAAAATATACATAACAATAGCCACTATCCAACATGTGGTGTTGATAATTTATATAACAATAGCCACTATCCAACATCAAGTTATAAGTCATAGTTTGATAAGAAAAGTTAAAATTTGAGCAAATTTGACTAACAGGAGCACCGCAGACAAGCCACTTCCACCGCCTTATTTTTCAAACCAATAAAAAAACGCCAAATTGCCAAATCAATTCCACCGCTGAATTCCAACTTCCACCTTATCAAACATGGCTTAAGAGAAGCGTGTTGTGACGGGGGCACGCGGCGTGACCATCCGGGTCAGCCGTAGGGCTACTTTTCCTCTCCAAGTGTTGAGCATGACTGGTGCATCAAGGCCATGAGGGCGGCACCGTATGTACTGGGCTGAGCCACGTTGGCGTCGCGACACGTTGGGGTGGAGGGTGAAGACTTGGTCGCGACATGGACGCGACATGGTCAGTTGGCTTAGCGTTGCAGGAGGGCGTTGCAGTATGTCAAACCAAGGGGTTTGAGGTCCTCCTGCCATTTAGGCACTGTTGATGTTTAAACCATATATAGGGGGACATGAGTTGGGGTCCCCCGACCCTACACGTGCACTAGCCTCGTGGGCTTATGTGCATGCATCCGGGCCACGCTTAGGGCGTGGTCGTCCTAGCTACGTCGTATACTAGGGCCATCGCGTTGGTGGTTCCCAACCACCTTCGAGGTGCGGGTTCTAGCCCAAGGGGAGCTTGATGTATGCTCGTCGCTGCCTATCGCTATATCACTCGTTGTTGCATGTTGCCTTACGTTCATCGTTGCCTGTTGCCTTGACAATCGTCGCTGTTTAATTTCTAACTCGTTGCTTCGCAGGGCGAAGTCCGAACGTAGAGGTTGAGGTGAAGCTTGAGTAGGACAAGCCTTCCACCCTTCGTAGCATCTGGGAATCCGCATCGCGTGCCTCATTTGAGAGAAATAGGCTGACTTAGCGCAGCGGGCGTTAAGTGCCGCACGGGCTGACACTGCTAGAAGAGTGACCCCGTGACATTTGGTATCAGAGCCACAGTGATGGCTGAGATGGAAGGGACCAGCGAGGATGCAAGACGACGGACAAGAGAACGATCAACAAGGGAACGACTAGATAGTTTGGAAGCTCAATCGGACCAGCTCGAGTCGGTGGTATCGGTAATGACACTACATGGGGAACGACTGAATAGGCATGAAAGGATCAATGCCGATGTGGCTGAGACCGTAGAGCAATTGGCAGCAGAGGTACGAGAAATCAAGGTCACGTTGGAGGAGGTACGTGACGAGATGAGCGTGCTGAAAAAGCTCATCCTGGCAATGCCAGCAGGGGTGCCAACAGGGACGCCGACACCTTGATTTAAGTTCCCCGAGCCAGAGACGTTCAAGGGCTCCCGCGAGGCGAAGGACCTCGAGAACTTCATATGGGACGTGGAGTTTGGGGACCTCGATGCTAAAGTTAAGCTAAGAATTGCATCGAGATACTTGGCCGGTGATGCCAAGTTATGGTGGAGGCACCGAGTGTCAGAGGTGTGCATGGAGAACGGTGCAGTCGATTCTTGGGCCGATCTGAAGAAAGAGCTGCGGGCTCAATTTCTACCTACCAACGTCGGATGGTCAGCACGAAAGGCATTATCGACGTTGAAGCATACGGGACCGTTGCACGAGTACATTAAGACTTTCACGAGCCTGATGTTAGACATTGATGAAATAAGTGAGAAGGATCGGATCTTCTACTTTATAGATGGCTTGGCGCCATGGGCACAACGAGAGTTAACTTATAGAGGGTTAAAGACCCTAGATGAGAATTTGGCTGCTGCGGAGCGGCTAATCGAACACCGCTTTGAGAAAGAGAAGTCAAGCATCAATCGACAATCTTGACAAGCGAGGAAAGAAATGTAATGACACGTAATGTGCGATGGTGGTCGACAAAGCGAGGGTACGAAAAGAAGAGAGACGAAAGGTCGAGCAAGAAGGGTTGCTTCCTGTGTAATGGGCCACATCTGGTGCGAGATTGTCCAGAAAAGGCTGCCTTGAACGCGATGGTCGCAGAAAAAGGAAAGAAAAAGGTTGATGATGAGGCGCCCATTGCTAGAGTTGGGGCGCTCCGACTAATTGACTGTTGAGAAAGTAGCACATTGCGGTCTTGTTGGTGTGGGCCGTGGGAAGACTCAGACACCAACTGTGTACAGATTTTGAAGTGTGCAGTTTTGGGCATGTACAGTTTTGCTACATAGAGTGAAGGCAGGGTGCTGTCGAGGAACCGTGGCAGGTGACATACAGGACTGAACTTCAGAATGTGTGCCTTCGTCAACGAGGACGTTGACGATTTTGAGTGGAGGAGGATGTGACGGGGGCACGCGGCGTGGCCATCCGGGTCAGCCGTAGGGCTACTTTTCCTCTCCAAGTGTTGAGCATGACTGGTGCGTCAAGGCCATGAGGGTGGCACCGTATGTACTGGGCTGAGCCACGTTGGCTTCGCGATACGTTGGGGTGGAGGGTGAAGACTTGGTCGCGACATGGTCAGTTGGCCTAGCGTTGCGGGCCAAACCAAGGGGTTTGAGGTCCTCCTGCCATTTAGGCACTGCTGATGTTTAAACCATATATAGGGGGACATGAGTTGGGGTCCCCCGACCCTACACGTGCACTAGCTTCGTGGGCTTATGTGTGCAGTATCCGCCACGCTTAGGGCGTGGTCGTCCTAGCTACGTCGTGTACTAGGGCCATCGCGTTGGTGGTTCCCAACCACCTTCGAGGTGCGGGTTCTAGCCCAAGGGGGGTTTGATGTATGCTCGTCGCTGCCTATCGCTATATCACTCATTGGTGCATGTTGCCTTACGTTCATCGTTGCCTGTTGCCTTGACAATCGTCGTTGCCGGCTCTAACCTGCTGCGTTACTTCGCAGGGCGAAGTCCGAACGTAGAGGTTAAGGTGAAGCTTGAGTAGGACAAGCCTTCCACCCTTCGAAGCATCTTGGAATCCACATCGCGTGCCTCATTTGAGAGAAATAGGCTGACTTAGCGCAGCAGGCGTTGAGTGCCGCACGGGCTGACACTGCTAGAAGAGTGACCCCGTGACAGTGTTCTACAGGAGCACCGCAGACAAGTCACTTCCACCGCCTTCTTTTTCAAACCAATAAAAAAATGCCAAATTGTCAAATCAATTCCACCGCTGAATTCCAACTTCCACCTTATCAAACATAGCTTAAGAGAAGCGTGTTCTCACAGAGAGCATAGAAGAGTTGTACATCTTCAAATTTTTTACAATTTTGATGGTGGTAGGCAGGGCCGCCCTCATATTCTCAGGCGAGTTCTTTAATGGGGCCCTCTTTCAAATTAATCTAAAAAATAAATTAATGTAGTACTCACAATTCATCGTAATGTCATCATAATATTATACTAATCAAAATTTGATTAAATTGATTTAAGAAGTCAAACTTTGATTAAAATAAAAAATTTGGTAAGATACTGCCAAATTATAATCCATCATAATGTTATACTAATCAAAATTTGATTAAATTGATTTAAGAAGTCAAACTTTGATCAAATGTAAAATTTTGACTACAATAAAAAATTTGGTAAAATACTGCCAAATTATAAATTAACAAATAATAACTACCATCCACTATAAGGTTATATACTAGTCAAATTGATGATACTCAAATTCTAATAAAAAGTCAACTTTCACTAATAATAAATTTACGTTGCCTTGCTAAAATTAAGAGACTATTATAGACCATCTATTGTAAGGTGACACTATTTGAAGTTTGACTAAATTCATATTTTGATAAAGTCAAATTTTGATTAAAAGTCAAACTTTGACTAATAAAAAAGGATACAATGTGCTGTTAAGTTATAAATTAATACGATTGAAGCCGTTGTTTACTTTTGGGTTATATTATTTAAAGTTTGATAAAATATCAAATTTTGATCAAAATTCAAACTTTGACTAATAAAAATTTAGAAACTTAGTATGGTGTTGAAAATTTATATAACAATAGCCAGTATTGAAAATTTATATAACAATAGCCACTATCCAACATGTGGTGTTGATAATTTATATAACAATAGCCACTATCCAACATCAAGTTATAAGTCATAGTTTGATAAGAAAAGTTAAAATTTGAGCAAATTTGACTAACAGGAGCACCGCAGACAAGTCACTTCCACCGCCTTATTTTTCAAACCAATAAAAAAATGCCAAATTGTCAAATCAATTCCACCGCTGAATTCCAACTTCCACCTTATCAAACATAGCTTAAGAGAAGCGTGTTCTCACAGAGAGCATAGAAGAGTTGTACATCTCCAAATTTTTTACAATTTTGATGGTGGTAGGCAGGACCGCCCTCATATTCTCAGGCGAGTTCTTTAATGGGGCCCTCTTTCAAATTAATCTAAAAAATAAATTAATGTAGTACTCACAATTCATTGTAATGTCATCATAATATTATACTAATCAAAATTTGATTAAATTGATTTAAGAAGTCAAACTTTGATTAAAATAAAAAATTTGGTAAGATACTGCCAAATTATAATCCATCATAATGTCATCATAATGTTATACTAATCAAAATTTGATTAAATTGATTTAAGAAGTCAAACTTTGACCAAATGCCAAATTTTGACAAAAATAAAAAATTTGGTAAAATACTGCCAAATTATAAATTAATAAATAATAACCACCATCCACTATAAGGTTATATACTTGTCAAATTTTGATGATACTCATATTCTAATAAAAAGTCAACTTTCACTAATAATAAATTTATGTTGCCTTGCTAAAATTAAGAGATTGTTAGAGACCATCTATTGTAAGGTGACACTATTTGAAGTCTGACTAAATTCATATTTTGATAAAGTCAAATTTTGATTAAAAGTCAAACTCTGACTAATAAAAAAGGATACAATGTGCTGTTAAGTTATAAATTAATACGATTGAAGCCGTTGTTTACTTTTGGGTTATATTATTCAAAGTTTGATAAAATATCAAATTTTGATCAAAATTCAAACTTTAACTAATAAAAATTTAGAAATTTAGTATGGTGTTGAAAATTTATATAACAATAGCCAGTATTGAAAATTTATATAACAATAGCCACTATCCAACATGTGGTGTTGATAATTTATATAACAATAGCCACTATCCAACATCAAGTTATAAGTCATAGTTTGATAAGAAAAGTTAAAATTTGAGCAAATTTGACTAATAGGAGCACTGCAGACAAGTCATTTTTCAAACCAATAGAAAAACGCCAAATTGTCAAATCAATTCCACTGCTGAATTCCAACTTCCACCTTATCAAACATGGTAGGACACTTAAAAGTAAACAGATTCCTAACTAGTTGGATTTTTTATAGTATTAGAATATTTAAACCGAGTAGACTTACACTAGGATTAGGATACTAGAATATTAGATTAATTCACCACAATAGATTCAAATAGTTAGACTCAAAGTAGAACTAGGACACTTAAGCCAATTAGAATTAGAGTAATAATAAGAAAACTAAACTATATAAAATTCGAGGAAAGCTAGTGCCGCTGATGTTGGTAGGCCGACGATTTAATAAAGTAACCCACACCCGTTCCAAAGCGTGATCACTGACGTGTTGCAGTATCGTTAAATATCTGCAACTGGCGATCGCAATAAACTAGGGACCTTCCTAGAAATCTCTCTTTATTTTCAATATTTAAAACACCTCATTGCCAGAGTTCGCCTAGGACAAAATTGGGCCACTGATTCCCGGGGACCGAAAGGAACACAAAAAAAGCACGCACCAATAGACTGGCGATCGTAATGGGACTCTTTCTTGCCAAACTCTTCCTTGCCTAGATAGTTAGTTATTATTTTCTTTCTTTCCCTCTTTTTCTTTTTTTCATCACGTCATTCCGAATTCCCTTAAATACATGAGTCTTTGCCAAAGACTCGAGATGTCCGGTATACGAAGATTGAGCTTAAAAGACTCGCCATTATGGGGATATCGCGACAACCCCGTATACGAGGAAGAATCACCTTATGATCCCAGCCTACGACAACCTGAGATTAACATGGCTGGCGATCAGGAAAATCCCTTCTCTACCTAGCACGCCACTAATAACCATAATGAGAGAGATAGCAACACCAGATAAAACCTCACTGTCCGATAAATTATAGAACTTAGCATTCAGAGAATACAAAGAGGAGATGATGACGCCGAAGAATTGTTTCGAGGACTGGCTGCCACGTACGAGACTGTTAGGGCACGACAAGATTCAGAAGAATGAGAACGGCAGGAGAGACTGCCACCTACCCAAAGCACAATGTCAGCCCACGCCTCACCATCGAGACAATCTGCTCATACATTCTTCAACGATGATTCTCTAGACAAGGTTTTCTTGCGAGTTGCTCCAAAAGACAACACCGTCAAGATCAAAGATCTCCCCAAGATGCTCGATGAATACATGGCCAAGAGGGAGCGCCCTGGTCACTCATTCGAAAAGTTCTGCCGAGATGTTGAATTTAACTTATCAACGGGATTCAAACTGCCAAAATTTACCAAGTACAATGGCACGGGAAATGCAAACCATCACCTGGCCCTCTTCTGCAATGATTGTCGACCCATACGCGATAATCAAGGACTTCTCATCCATTATTTCCAATGTTCATTAGAAGGAGAAGCTCTAGATTGGTTTGCGGGACTCCCATTGTATAAGATAGATACATTCGACGATTTAGTTGATCAATTATTGGACCAATATAAGCACTTGATCCAAGAAATAGTCAGTTTCAGTGATCTAATGGTGACAAAGCAAGGACCCGATGAAGAGTTTATCGACTTCGTCGCCAGATGGAGGAAACTCGCTGCTAGGACTGACACTTTGATGAAAGAAAAGGACTCAGTCGACATTATCATCGATAACACTAGAGAACCATTAAAGAGCGCGTTCGTCATAAGTGACTGTCCCGACTTTACTGCACTCCACTCTCGGGCACCCCGACTAGCACGACACATCAAAGGCAGAGACCTCGCCCTATCCATAGTCACATCGAGAGTGGGCTCTTCCGGTGAATCAAAGTAAAAAAATAGCAAAAAAGCCTCAGGAATTGAGCAGGTCAACACTGTCGTCAATCGGGGACAGAATTCCAAGAACGAAAACTTCTAGCCAAGAAATTTCAGGCAGAATCAAAGTCAGCAGCGGTACGCGAACCAAAATCAAGGTGCGAATCAACAAAGATATACAAATCAAAATCAAGGCCAAAACTAGAATCAGGACCAATACCATAACAGAAACCAATACCCCAATACTTACTAGAACCAGAATACAACATAGAATCGATCAGCCCACATGCAAAGCTATAATAACGTACCCCCACCACAAAATTTCAACCAAACTAAAGGCCCCTATCTGTCGAGACGGGAGCACTATCCCCCTTTACCTGATACAATCCTCAACATCTTTCATCTCTTTAACACTCAGAATCTCCTCCGATTCCCGCAGGAAAGACCCCGACCATGGCTGACAAATCTAGACTATAGCAAGTACTATGCATTTTATCAGTATGCGGGACACAATCTGGAAGATTGCTAGGTCCTCCGAGATGTAATCTATGACATGAATGACCGAAACCAAATTGACTGAGAAGCACTCAGGAATCTTAACCCTAATAATAGTCAGCCCCAACAGAATTTAGGAATCATTAATAACCCCATGCCCAACTACAACCAAGGAACACCAGCCCAGGTCACCACCATGGATCTCCCCGGTCAATCCCCTTTCCAGCCCTCCACCTTAATCACTCACCTCCAACCTTCCAACACTTTTGCCACCCTTGTGGGAGCTCCTCCACCCCCGCACCCCTCGGTCTTGATCACCCGAATCACCCCTCCGAGCCCACCTCCTTACCCAAAAATTCACTCGGATACGAGTCCACTCCTTTAGGGCTCGAAGACTATTCCTCTATAGTCGCCCACTAGAACCTTCAACCCTCCAAATCCTGAACCAACACCATTGCCGCCTCCCTCGTTCAATTCAGAACCAGAGTATGAAGTTCATGTTCTTCAAACTGTAGCCCAAATCACCGCATGGGTAGACAATGTCACCCGAAAGACCCCAAGCCAAGAAGACGAGACAAGGACTGAGCGTTTGCTAAATGCAGAAGAGAGTGAACAAGAAAAATATCCTAACAGGTGCGAGACCTAGTCTTTTCTTTCCTTAAAGAAGAAGATTACACATAGTACCTCCCACCATTGAGCGACACAGTGCAAGTATGCGCTCCGTCCTCGAATTTCATTCACTTCACAGATACATCAATGTCGAGCAACATCGGGCTCGGTCAAGAACCGACTTGCCCGATCCTTAAGTCAGGAACCAATTATCCACCTCTGCCTTTTCCTCAAAATAAGGAGTCCACGAACGCACAACCACCAGAGAGGAATGTGAGATAAAAAGAAGTTAACTTGCCTCCCCTACCTCACATTATCTCTCCACCAATCCCCGCACCTCAACCACTCCAACCACCCATCCCCAAGGCTCATTGGCCAAGCAAATAAATTGTACTCGATCTAGGACAAGAATATGACCTCCTGCAGCATCTCTAAAAGATCTCGGCCCAGATATCAATACTAGAACTCATAAAAAAATCACCTAACCACCACCGACTGCTAATAAGGACAATTGAAGAGACACAAGTGGATGAGGACACAACATGGATGAGCTACATCAAATCACCTTGGTCATGGCGCAACCTCTGGCACTCACTTTCACGAACACAGATATACCTAAAGAGTCACTCTGGGAAAGTTCAGCTCCCATATACCTTACAGTCATAATTAAAGGATTCTCCGTACCCCATGCATTGGTCGATACAGGAGCAGGACTTAATATTTGCCCTATCACAACGTTAAAGATGCTCGAGTACACGGAGCAGGATGTCAGGCCCTCAGCACTATCTCTTATAGCTTATGACGGCTCGCGTCATTTCGTCAAAGGAACTATCAAACTCTAGGTTCGCCTCAGACCTATGACAAAAGACGTCACTTTCCATGTTTTTGATTCCTCCAGTACTTACAATATTATCTTAGGAAGAAAATGGTTAGAGTCAATGAAGGCCGTTGCATCCACATACCACCAATGCGTCAAATTCTCGTACAAGGACTCCATTGTCCGTATATACATTGATGCACCCCTCCAGGAGATGGACACTGATTACACACCGAGTATTCCAACAGCCCATGATTCTGTGTTGAGCACGGGTCATATTCAAAAGGCCCGAATCCCCGATGAGGCAACCGTTGCAGAAATCCATCCCCCTACCCCTCCTAGTTCTCCCCCAATGCGTCAACAAAAATTAGCGAGAAGAGAGGTTGGCCCAGACCTTGCCAAACTCTATGACATCAACCCAACTGCGACAAAAGGTTGGGACCTTATGTATCAGCTCGGGTACATCCCCCACACTGGACTCGGTAAAAACAAGCAAGGTCGTGTAGGGCCTATCATCCCAAGGAAAATACGCAAACACATAGGGTTAGGTTACCAATCGGACGGCCCACAAGCCGACTTGTTCCCCACCTCACCGAAATGGTCTCTATATGACCACTTCGTCTACGAGACTACTGAGAAAACAGATATACCAAGGTAGAAGGAACTGTCCTTCACTAAATCCCAAGAAGCAAAAATTGAACAAATGGCTAAAGCATTCAATGATTTAACAAATCTAAATGACGATATCGACAAACCACTTGAGGGAGTCAAGCTATTATTTGATACTGAGGAATTTGTGAAAGAAGAGCATCCCAAACCTGGGCCACACATTGAAGACTAGGATTCGACCAATGAAGAGGACTTCCATATCGCAACCCTAGAAGATGAAGAGCAGTGGGAATCAATAGAGGATGACTGGCTCTCGATGTCAAGCGAAGAAGAAGACTATTGGAAATCCATCACCAACATAGAACTAGAAGACCTCCTAAGGGCAGAACATCTAAAATTGCTTAAAGAAGTTAATCTCTCCCAAAACACTAATCTAGATTCTTACGGCAAATTCGATTATCGACCTATACTCCATCACTGATAGTGCCCTCGCCGGTGCCCTTATCCAGAAACATTGTACTGTAACTTGTGTGCATCTATCTTGATACAATGCGAAAGGGATCTCTTACAAGAAGTTTGGCTAACCACCACAGCGAAGAATGATCACATCGCTCTTATTGAGTTCGAGGAAGAATTTGAACTAGACACTCCTCCATCCCCAAATGCTCTATAACTCCAAATATTCTGGAAATCTCTCGAGGAAGAGTGGCAACCCCCTCCGAGCGATGACGAGGACTACTGGATAGACCTCCCTGCACTCGAATTAGCAAAGCAGGCCAACTAAGGACTTCAGGCATTGTCAGATCAAGAAGACGAGTTGGATACCAGCCCTGACTCTAGCTCAGAAGGATGGGAATGCCCTTAGGAATCTCCCTGCATTTCTCACCATTACCAGCCTCGCTGCCGAACATACGTATTCATCCTAATATACTATGAAGTTCAAGGGAGAGAATTCACTACCCCTGAGGATCTCCATGGAGGTCACCCTCGACAGGGAGAGCGGTGGTGTTATAACTCAGAAGATGATAGTTCAACCGATTACGATCTCCAGAGCTTCTTCGAAGATGAGGCAATCAGTGTGATAGAGAAAATTCGAACGTTAGTGCCACTGTCACCAGCGTTGCTTATTCAAAAGATCTTGTCAGATGAGGACTCTAAAAAAAAATGTCAAATTTAGAATGAGTCCACATTACTTGAAGAATTGCCCGAACGGCTCCAGCAGTCGTCTCGCTCCCTTAGTTAGAGGAAGCAACTCTCTCGATGCCTCTTCAAGTGACCAACTTTGTACCATACCTATTATCGAAACTTTAAAAAATAGAAAAAGCAGAAAACCCTAAAAATTCAAAAATACAAAATCCAAAAAAACCAAAAAACCTCGAAAAAGAAAGGAACCCTTCATCCCAAATCAATTTTACGACCAATAAGGAGACTTTTCTCCTAAGACTTCTATTCCCTCCCCCGCACGAAGACGCAAGGCATCCAGGCAAAACAACAAATTAGTGATCATACCAGATGAGATACTTCACGACTTTGAGAAAAGAATCAATAGCCTTTACCTTCACCTTACCAAAGATGTCTCAGTCATAAATTGTGCCGATGAAGGGCTACCTTTCGCAAGATCAAATTTCTAGTGTAGCAATTTTACAGTGTACGAGCTTACCGATGATGAAGAAGAAGCACCAATCACCGAGGAGGCGTAGGACTTTCAACGGGTCATCAAGCATATCGACGAGCAAACCCAAGTTGTCACAGAACCTACAGAAGAAATCAACTTTGGCACTAAAGAGAAATCGAAGAAGCTACTAATTAGCGCAACGCTCAACTCCAAGGAACGTTAACAAATCGTACAAGTCCTACAAGAATACCTCGACTCCTTTGCATGGTCCTATGAAGATATGTCTGATCTAGACCCAAGTTTAATAGAACATCATCTTGTCTTAGAACCCGATGTAAAGCCTGTTAAGCAGAAACTCCGAAGGATGCACCCACAAATAGCCCTTCAAGTTAAAGAGGAAGTTGACAAGTTACACAAAGCCAAATTCATCCGAGTCATCCTCTACCCCAAATGGGTAGCCAATATAGTACTTGTCACTAAGAAAGACGGTAGAGTACGGATTTGCATTAACTTCCAAAACCTTAACCAGGCATGCGCAAAAGATGACTTCCCACTTCTACACATTGACACTCTAGTCGACAATGTCACAAGATATGAGATGCTATCCTTTATGGATGGTTTCTCTAGGTATAATCAGATCAAATTAGCAGAGTCCGACCAAGAGAAGACTTATTTCACCACACCATAGGGAACTTACTGCTACGCCATCATGCCTTTCAGGCTCAAGAATGCGAGAGTCATGTTTCAACGCGTCATGATGGCTATTTTTCATGACATGATGCATAAATGCGTTGAAGTCTATGCCGATGACATATTAGTTAAGTTCCAAACACTAGCAGGACATGCTAAAGCACTTCGACTGGTGCTATAAAGAGCTGAAAAGTATTAGCTAAAAATGAACCCAAAGAAATGTGTCTTCAGAGTCACCTTCGAAAAATTACTCGATTTCATAGTTAGCAAGTGAAGAATCAAAGTCGACTCTATAAAAGTCAGAGCCATCCTTGAGATGCTACCTCCCAGTAATATCAAAGAATTACGAGGCTTGATAGGAAGATTGTAATTCATCAGGAGATTTATCTCCCACATTCCGACAGATGCAATCCTTTCTACAAGCTACTTAAAGGAGGAACTAAGTACAAATGGGATGACCAGTGTCAGCAAGCCTTCGACAACATCAAGAAGTACCTCCTTAACCCGCCAGTACTATCACCATCAATCCCCGAAAGACCCCTGATTCTCTACCTCTCAGGAAACGACAAAGCAATGGGAGTAATTCTGGGACAATCTAAAGAAGACGACAAGAGAGAGAAGGCTTTTTACTACCTTAGTAGGACGATGGCCGAGTACGAATGAAAATATACTTCAATGGAGAAGACCTGCCTCACATTGGTGTGGGCCTCAACCAAATTATGGCACTACTTCGAAAAGCCCGCAACATCAGGAAAGATCGCTCGTTGGCATATGCTATTGCAAGAATTCGACATCACTTACGTCACGCATAAGTTGATCACAGGACAAGCAATTGCCGATTACCTTACAGATCTCCCACTCCCAAGCAATTAGCCCATACACGCGGATTTCCTCGATGAAGACCTACTCACAATTCATAACGAAGAGTTTGATAAGATGCCATGGACCTTTTATTTTGACGGTGCTCTAAATCACAAAGGAAATGGCATCGGGATAATCCTGTTAACCCCGAAAGGAGTTGTCATACCTAAGGCTTTTCAACTAGACTTCCCTGTCACTAATGTCACAGAATATGAAGCTTTTATAGCTGGACTATGAGCAGCACTACAATTAGGCGTTAAACAGTTGAAAACCATCAGTGATTCAATGCTCATAATCTCACAAGTTATAGGAGAATGGAAGACGAAGGAAAGGAGACTGATGGCATATCTAGAGACCGCTTAATATTTGGTAAAGAAATTTGAAAGAATCTCTTTCACACACATCCCTAGGTTAGAAAACGAGCTCGTAAACTCCCTCACCATATTAGCCTTGGTCATCCAAATACCTATTAGACAAAGTACCAAGACCTTTCTCGTCGTAAAGCTGACAGTACCCACCCACGAGGTAGCATGGACCGTTAAGAGAGAATTACTAGTCCTCTCCATGAGCACGGGACCAAATGAAGCAATCGCTCTGAAAAATCAAGTCCAAGCAGAAACCACAATCGCTACGTTTAGGTTTGAAAAATTACCAGCCGACGACAGACAGCCATGGTATTTCGACATTTGAAACTTCTTGAAGCATCAACACATTCCTCCATACGCCACGAAGATCGAACAGAAGATTATACAGAACCGATGCGCCCAATTTTGCATACTCGGCAAAATATTGTATAAAGAAGCCTTCACCAAAGGAGTACTGCTATGATATGTCACAACCGCCAAGGGACAATACATCATCCGAGAAGCGCACGCCAGTGCTTGTGGTGTCCACACCAGTAGACAGAGATTTGCCAATCAAATCATACAACAAGGCTACTTTTGGCCGACGATGATAAGAGACTGCCACCTCTACGTCCAAAGCTGCAAATAATGTCAAAAACACACCGCACTTATCAAAGCTCCATCAGTTGCATTGAACACTATGACCTCGCCGTGGTCTTTTTCGATATGGGCTTTCGATATCATCGAACATTTCACAGACACAGTTGGGAACACTCACAAGCACACATTCATACTTACGACAACCGAATACTACACCAAATGGGCAAAAGCCAAATCATATGTCAGAATCACCGCTTTAACATTCGTGAGGTTTATCATTTGGAATATCATCACCAAGTTTGGAGTACCCAAGATGTTTATCACCGACAACAGACCACAGTTCATCGCAGAGAAGATGAAGAAGTTTGACATCGATCTACGCCACTCATCACCGTTCTATCCTCAAGGAAATGGGCAAGCAGAAGCTACGAACAAAATGCTTATTCAAATTCTAAAATGCACAGTAGAGATAAGTAATGGAGCCGACTGACCCAAACGACTACCAAAAGCACTATGGGCCTATAGGACCTCTATTTGTATGGCCACTGGCCAAACTCCCTACCTCCTTACCTATGGGATGGAGGCAGTCCCACCATATGAGATATAAGTACCATCCTTACGGATTCAACTCGATGATGCAGAGTAACGAAGATGCGGAGTAACAAAGTCACCATCCGGAGAGTGCTACCGAAGATACTATACTGCCGATCCTACCACGCTCCTACACTGGGGTATTTTTTTATTTTAGTTATTTGCTTTCCCTGTTGCATTATTTTCATTTCCTAAAAAAAAAGAGCATATATCCATCTTTTACTATTAGACCTCGATCTGAGACACTCACTCCCCTTGACAACTAGCAAGGGAGAGAATAAAAATTATTAATAGCCTTGCCTTTACATGTGCAGATACAAGGCAACCTTCAACCACCGCCGGGCTAACTCAGGAATCATCTAAGTCTCGATGACAACTAATGACATTAATAGAGAAAGGCAAATGCAAGAGGTAACTAAAGAAAAGGAGCCAACACAGGTACATATAAACTAAAAAACTATTTTAAAATATGTATCAAAATTTTCTTTTTACATCCGTCATGGGGGGCATACCCCCTACATATACAATGAGCATGGCACAAAAAAAATGATAATAATATAAAAGAAAGGTAAACTATACTCGTTGTCCCCAGTATCATCAGCCCGAAGGTCCGTAAACTGATCCTTCAAAAACACAATCTCGACACCTTGAGTCGGCGGAACCTCTAGATGAATCGAAGGCCCCACTACAGAATCCCCCTCGCTCACCTGACTAGCGGCCCGCTTGGTCCGCGAGTGAGAACGACACTTGGCAACTAGCTCCTAGATGGTAGTCTTCCTCGGCGTAATCCCTGACATGCTCACGAGTCATATGGCGAGCCTACCCCGCCTGAGAGCCCATGGCCACTGGATCTGGATGAATCAAATGACCAACCATCTTGCGTACTCCACGCTCACTCCTCGACAGACGATGCTGTAGATGATCAATCCTCGCCTGCATCTTAGCTTGCACTATCCTCCGCGCTGCCTCTATCGCCTCAACCTGAGTCTCCCGTGTAACCATCATCTCGACAAGCAAGTCCTTGCAGCTCTGCGTGTCCTCAAGGATCCGTCTTATCTCAGGAGTGGCGCGGGCTAGCACCACCTCTAGGTGCACCTCCTTAAGATGACGAACTTGCATCACCACACTGAGTAAAAGAAAACCAATATATACATATGAACATTTGTGAAAAAAATTGAAAAGAAGCGAATCATACCAGATCCACCCACTCTCCAAGAAGGCGCTCAACCGTCGCAGCGATCACTGGATCAGCAGGCGACACGGAAGGAACAACAAATGTGGGCAGCTATAAAGCAAACAAGCAGATACATAAAAAAACATTACGAATATGATGACCATAATCATAATAACTAAAACATACCTGAGTAGGAATAGGAGTAGACGCCTGAGGAGGAGCCCTAGGAGCAAAGTCAGGAACGGTCTGCATAAAGATAACATTGACATATACAAATCTTGTCAGATACAGATTGTCAACGAACGAAATAAAATGCCAATAAACTACAAATCATATCTGACTCTCCGAACGTAGAGAAGCAGCAGTCGCCTCTCTCATCTGGAGATCCTCGGCAAGATGGCGCTTAGAAGACATGATGCATGACATCAACAAACTGTAAATTACATAAGAATCTATAGCTTAAGAGTCTAGAATACGTACCTAATGCTCTAGCTCAGTTCAGAGCCGGACCATCGCCGGATCCTCCCGACTCGAAGAAGCAACTGAAGACGGATCGAATGTCCGAGTTGAACCTCCAGCAGTGGCCAGTTCCACTCTTTGCAAGTACCAAGCCACACATCAGATCTAGCAAAATCCACCACTAAAATAAACACATTACCAACACTCACCAATCGATCAATCTTAGAATGTAAGCTACCTGCTGCCTCTCGATCAGCCAGTTGCTGACTACGATAGGTCTCGAGCAATGTCGTCTGACAAGAACTCTCTCTCTCAGTCTACTGATAATCAATGAAAAATGTCATTTTTCATCCTTTAACCTGACCTTTGATAGACCTGTGAATAGACTAATAAGTGCTTTTTGAGCATGTTTTATAGATAACAGTAATAAGCAGTCATAGTGCATAAATCCACCCTAAAGTGCTCCACAAGAAGGTCCATCTCTCTCCACAGCTCTGACCCAACTATGGCGCACAGAAGGGCTCCACACCAATGCCCACTTGGGGTAGGCAGTAACAACAAAGCAACATTGAAAAAATTAAAGACAAGCTGAAAATAACTTGTCGATAGGTCATTGCAACCTATCGATAGGATCTGAAGGCTGAAAAAGGAAGAAATCGTGAAGATGGGGAGAATTCGACAGGATCCAGAACCTATCGTGCAGTCAGAAACAACAAGGGAGCATCCTATCGAATGGTTGCCTGAGCTTGAACATAACCTATCGAAAAGTCTGAGAACCTATCGAAATCAATTGCGCAAGAGCTCAACCTGTCGAAAGGATTCTTCAACCTATCGAAATCGATCTAAACACTTCCCAGAAAAGCTGCTAGCACACGCTGCGAGTTGGTGACCTGCTACACACAAACCGAGACACCTTGGTGACCAGCATGAGGCTTCTAAAAGTGCCCTGGGAAACCGTAACTGACCCACGTGCTCTCCCCCAATGCGAACGAACTAAAAGAGCCTTCTAGAAGGGTAATAAAAGAGGGAATAACAGAATCATTCTAGAAGATGAGATTGGCAGGAAAAACTAGATCTGAGACTGAAGGAGAAAGCTATAAGAAGAGAGGAAGTCGTCTGAAAAGGAGGGATCAATTCTTAAAACCAGAGCTTGCAACGAAATTCTCTAATTCTTTCCTTTAGCCCAACTATGGTTGGCTAATTTCTTGAGAGCAGCAAAGGGTAAGGTCGAATATGTAATTAGGGAGAGCTGAGAGTGTTATTAAGGGTTAGATGATGCACAAACTGTAAATCTGAGGATATTTTCATTGTATGGTCAGTTTAATTCAATGTAGTGTTGGTTTAATTGTTGTAATTAGATCTATAGTTCCTTTGGTTTCATTTGGTGCTTGATCGGCTTTGTGTAGATGAGAATAGCTCACTCACTTAATTGGTAGACCTCTTGGATGCCATTTGATCTCCCTAGATCTGATGCTCCTATAATTTTCTGTGTCTGTGGCCTGGTAATTGCAACATTTATAGTGGTTATAATGCTCTAATTGAACCTTTGATTTGAAGAAAATCCCTAGGATGATCTGTGAACATTAAAGTGGATAAATCATAGCCTTAAGATCAATTCAAACCTTTGGTCTAAATTGGATTCTTCTACATTAATCCTTTGATTTGGAGGAAGTCTATAGGATAATTTGTGACCATTAAAGTGGACAGATCATACACTTAAGATCACTTCAAGCCTTTGGTTTAGAGTAGATTCTTCTACCCTGCAGCTGTGCCTATGGGCAGATGAGGGATTGGTGTACTCTAAACTCTCTGTAACCCTAGCAGCTCAACCTAATTGCAGCAAGACCAAACTCCAAGCTGCTTCTCCCCATTTTCTGTGTTTAATTCTCCCTCACTGTAAGATCTGTACTCTGGATTTAATCCTAACATCCATTTATGCAATCTTACTTATTTTTATAGTTTAATTTAGAAGTGACAACCCCTTAAACCTCTCCTCTTTCTTTTACTATTTTAATATTAGGAAGGGTGCCAGATCTACCATAGATCTGGAGATTTGCCTAATTTTGACACACATTTCCCTGTAGACATTCCCTTACTCTTTTTAAAACTTGCTACAACAGACCCTGAATACTTGCAGGACTGTGTGCGAGCCTGGCTTGGTGTGTGCTAACCATAGACCCTTTTAGTAGTTGATTTTAAACCCCTTTTTAGACACAAGGCAGGATCCCAACAAGTTTTTGGCACCACTGCTGGGGATCTGTGTGCTTAAAATTGGTAGATCTAAGTTTTTTTTTTTTAGAATAGATTGTAGATCTGTAATAGCCTGTTTAAATTTTTACTAATTGCTTTTGAAAGTTTCTGTTGTTTTGGAGTAGTGTTTGTTATTTTTAATAGATTGGAAGCTGTGTCTAAGGAGGAGCATTGTGCTAGAGGCTGTGTTAAAGTTTGCATTCCTCTACTCCTTTTATTTTTCTGATTTGTAGATTTGTAGATTTGTAAATTAATTGTGTTGATTCCTGATTGTTGTGTTAAATTGGCTTTGCATTGTGTGTGCATTAAGATTGTGAGTGGTGTATGTTTGGAAGGAGAACTCTCAATCCTGAAATTGTTCCATTAAATCCAAAGGTTGAAAGAATCCTTAGGTCTAAGCAAATTTCACCTACATTTGCTGCACTTGGATTTACTGAAATGGGTGAGCAACAATAACCTAGAACCTTGAAGGAATTCAATGCACCAGGGGTTTACAATTCTCCCTTCTACATTCAATTCCCTGCTGTTCAAGGGAACTATGAAATCAAGTCATCCATAATTCAAATGCTACCCTCATTCCATGGTCTGACCAAAGGAGACCCATATAAACACATTGATGAATTTCTAGGACTGTGCACTACATTCAATATTGTAGGTTTGGGGGAGGAAGCAACCAGGATGAGACTCTTTCCTTTTTCATTAAAGGATAGAGCCAGGACCTAGTTGTCAATGCTCCCACCCAACATTATTCAGTCGTGGAGTGACCTTCAATGTCAGTTTTTGACCAAATTTTTTCTCATGTCCAAGACAAGCCAGTTGAGGAAGGGCATTATCTCATTTGCTCAAGATCCAACTGAGGATTTTCACCAAGCTTGGGAGAGATTCAAAGAACTCCTGAAGAAATATCCCCATCATCAAATCACTGAATGGCAACTTATCCAAAGTTTCTATCAAGGGATTGACTCTAAAAGCAGGGATATGGTCGATGCCTCTTATGGTGGTACTTACCTCCACAAAACTGCTGAGGAGGCTTAGGAGTTGTTTGACATTATCAGTGAGAACTCCATACTGAAAGAGACATTGTCCAGAGATTTGGACTTTCCTAGACTGGAGAAAGAAAATACCATAAGAGGATAATTGTATAAGGTAAGTGGACACAATGATTTGGAAAGGAAAGTGGACAGTTTGACCCAAAAATTTGATAAGCTCATGGGAGCAATGCAGTCACCCATGGCTGCTAAAGTGGAGGAGGCATGTGTTATATGCCAGCCCCCCACTCACTCCCTTTAGGAATGCCCCTCAGCTGTTCAATTTCTAGACTTTATCATGGAGCATGTGGCTGTCACCCAGTCCTTTGGGCAACAGCCTACTGCCGGTTACCAATAGAGAAACCACCCTAACTTGAGGTGGAGACAAGATGACTTTCAAAACCAGCAGCCACAGCAGCCCATGCCTGATAAAAATGCTCAGCCCTACCACCAGAATTATATTCCAAGGCCCCACTATCAACAACCCATGACTCAACCTATGGCTCAGCATGTGCAGCAATCTGCACCCCCACCAGCTGCTAGATCACCTTCTTTTGAGGAATAAGTTTCGGCCTCATTGCAGAACTTAGGATCCTTGTCTCAAACTGTGCACTCTCATGGCCAAAGTATTAAAAAGATAAAAGACCATCTCGGCCAGCTGTCTAATGCTTTGATTAAGAGAGAAGAAGGGAGGCTGCCTAGCCAACCCATGGACAACCCAAGGAGACAATATGTGGTAGGTGAAGTTTCTTCTTCCCATGAGGAAGCCAAATCTGTCACCACATTGAGAAGTGGAAGGTTGGTGGATAACCAAGTAGGTTGTGGGCCTTTGAGAAATTCAGAAAAAGAGAAAGAAGTGGTTAAAAAAAAAGTGCAACAGGAGCAACCCATGGTGAATAAGAAGGGTAACGATGATCCTCAAGAAAATAAAAAAATCAAAAAGAGAGATGATGAGTTGGCTAAGGCTGCAAATGGGAGAGCAGTCACACATTTTCCATTTCCTAGGGCAATGCAAGCACCTTCCCCTTTTGATAAAGGGCATGCCAAAATAAAGGAAATGATGGAAACCTTTAAGCAAGTGAAGATCAACCTGCCTCTGCTTGATGCAATCAAGCAGTTCCCAGCCTATGCCAAGTTTTTGAAAGTCCTTTGCACTCACAAAATACAATCAAGGATACATTTGTCCAAGAAAGTCTTTTCAGCAGAAAAAGTAAAACAAATCCTGACTATTGCAACCCCAACAAAACTCCAAGACCCTGGAGTCCCCACTATCCCCTGCATCATTGAGGATCATATCATTGAAAAGGCTTTGTTAGATCTGGGAGCTAGTGTGAATTTGCTTCCATATTCAGTATATGAGAAGCTGGGCTTTGGAGAGTTGAAGCCCACACATGTGGTCTTGCAACTAGCTGATAGATCTTAAAGGAAGCCTGTGGGGATCATTGAAGATGTCTTGGTTAGGGTTGACAAATTCTTTTATCTTGCTGATTTTTTGGTGCTAGATATGGAGTCTAGCAAGTGTACTACTTCCATACCTGTGATCTTAGGCAGGCCCTTTTTGGCCACTGCTAATGCTTGTATACAATATAGATCAGGGGACATGAAAGTATCCTTTGGTAACATGAAAGTCAAGCTAAATGTCTATAATGCAGCTCATCAACCCCACTTAGTGAATGAGGACTACTTTTCCATTAATGTGCTGGATGAGTTTGTGTAAGAAAATCTACTTCAGAAGTTGAGGATGGAAGCATATTCACATGCAAGGATGTACAAAGAAAAAACCAAGGCCCCTCATGACAAGCACCTACTGTGGAAAGAATTCAAACTAGGTGCTAAGGTATGGTTATTCAATTCTAGATTGAAACTCTTTTTAGGCAAATTACAGTCCAGATGGGATGGGCCTTACACAATCTTACATGTTTTCCCATCTGGAGCTGTAAAAATCAAGGATCCTAGAGATGGTAGGGTTATGAAAGTCAATGGACAAAGGTTAAAAATTTGTGTTGAAAAAATCTGTGAACCTGAGGAAACCATTGATTTGCAGAACCCTCCAAAGTATACATGATTTCAGTGTGTATCATATGTACTATAGTTTGATTTTGTTCTATTTTATTCTACTTTGTTCATTTACAATAAAAGTGCCTTGCTAGAATTAGGACATCATACCAATCTTGCCAGCAATCCAAGGACCATGGGAGTGTGTACATGATGCGAACAGGTTGAATGGAAGCACATCAAAAGAGTTTGCTGGGTGCTGAAGCTGATGACAGCACAAAAAAAATGTTGTTTCTATGGGCATATGAGACCTTTCGATAGGTCATTTGACGATTTCAATAGGTGTTGAGACTTGTCGATAGGCGAAAATAGCTTTTCGATAGGTTCTAAAGGATAAAAGAAGCTTTCGATAGGTTTTGGATACTTATCGGGAACCTATCGAAAGGATAAATCATGCGCTGCATGAACCTATCGATAGGAAGGTTTTGACCTATCGAGACATTTCATCTGCACGCTGTATTGTTATAGCGTTTGACAGGACGCTTTGACCTATCAAAATCATCCAACACATCCTATCGAAATCGAATTTTCCTCTATATATACCTATCGGTAGGTCACTTTTGCTCATTTCACACTTTCTGTAAAACCCTAGCTCTCTCTTCCTCATTTGTCGTTGCCCTCTTTTCGCCAAATACTCTCAAGACTGTTTCTCATTAGATTTGTCGTTCATCAAGATTATTCAGCCTGCACAAAGGAGCATTTTGCACCTGATCTTTGGGAAATTGGAATTGTGCATCATGGGTTCTGCAAAATCCTAACAGTTTTGGGGTGAGTTGTTCTCTTGCTTTCACTGTGTGATTTCTCTAGCTATTTACTTTAGAGTTTTCCTACAAATTGGTGAGTGAGCCTTAAGAGACCAATTTCTGAGAGCAAAGTGGTTGATTCTGAAGAAACCCTAGCTAACCTGTTCCGGCAACCAGCTTCTTCCACCCCAAAATCCTCCAAGAAATCAAAACCTACCACCAAACCACCTACCAAAAGGAAGCTCCCTCAGGAAACGCCCAAGAAGGCTTCTAAAGTTAGGAAGGCTACGTCTGTAGTAATTTTGGAGCCTGCTGCAGAAATACCCATGGAGAGATCTGCTCAGGGATCAGGTTCAAACCATCCACAAACTTGTTAGTAGTGGTTAACTCAGCAGGAAGCTCCACAGGCTGTATGTCAGGGGTGGGCAAAGGTGCTTCCCCAGTTTGACAGATTTTGATCTGGCATACTTTGCCAACATTGAGGAGTGCCAGGGAAGAATATTGTATCTGAAGGAGGGATTGCTACCCTTACTTACACCCTTGAAGGAGAATGTGTACCCCAAGCTGGTTAAACTGTGGTACCAAAATTTGAAAAAGAAGGTGGTGCCTGGGCAAGAGGCTATGCTGGAAATTTTGATTGATGATTGGCAAATCACAGTGGACAGCAAGGATATTGGGATGGCTTTAGGGGTTCCACATCAATTTAACTCCACTAGATCTGAGGGAGCACCCAAATGGGTTACATTTAAAGAAATGGCTAAGGAGCTCACTAATGGAATTGTGGGTTCTGGTGAATCTTTGATGAGAAGAGACCTCCAACACAGTCTCAAATTTATTGATGCTATTTTGAGGAAAAATGTCTATGTCATTGGGCACCTGTAGGAGAGAAGGCCCCAGTTGTAGATGCCTTGTACTACTGTTCAAAAGGGTAATTTTTGAATGCACCTCAGTTGATTTTTGAGACAATGGTGGATATCAATGACAAAGTGCTTAAAAGACAAGCATTTGCTAAAGGAGGTGGATTACCTTTTAGCAGGCTCATTACATGCTTGCTCAAGGCTGGGAAATATATAGTCAAAAGGAATGAGCCAATGGAGAAGTTGACCACAAAAGTATATGGGAAAAGGGAATGGTCCACCAGCCTAACCTTGTTTAAGAAGAGTAAGCCAGTTGAGATGGAGGAGGCTGAGGAGGTGCCCACTACCATCGCAACAGATCTTCCTACTGAGATACCCTCATCCATCCCTTCACCTACCTTACCTGTCCCATCACCCACACCTACACCCACGTTGCTTTTTCCCTTTGTATCAGTCCATCTTCCAACAGACCCCTCTCCTCCCACCTCTGAACCAGTTTTACCTCCACCCACAACTCAGGTCTTCCAACCTAAAGTCCTTGAACCTCCTACATTATCAGAGCCTACCCCTACCCTGTCTTCTCCACCCGTTGACCAACCCATTTCTGACTTCCCCCCTCCCCACCCCTTCTGCATACCTAGGGTTTGGACCAGTTCACCACCACTGGGTTCACTGCCCTCATGAAATCCATTATGGAGGATGTTGCTCATGAGTACAACCCACTCCCTAACTCCCCACACCCCACTCCTCCTCATTTTAACCATGCACCCTCCTCCCCTTTCCAGCCCATTCCAACACCTGTCCCCTCCAACCCCATCATGCCTGATTCTCTCACACAAATTCTCTCTCTACTACAGTCCATTCAATCCCAGTTGACCACCAACACCAACAACCAAGCCATCATGAGCTCCCGCCTACAATCAATTCAAGCCCCTTACTCCATCCTCTTCAGTTCCTCATCCCCCTCACACTTCCCCTCTTTCCCCTATCCAATCACCTATCCTTTTATCCCCTCCATCTTCACCCATAGTTCTACCCCCCACAGCTGCTACCCAGTCTGAGGAGGTAGCCCCTCCATTTTGCCCCATACCTATCCCATCCCCATATTTTACCCCTCCCTCACCCCCAATAGTAGCCACTGAAGCTGTTGTGTCACCTACCACCCAACCTCCCACTCTCCCTACACCTGTCTTTAAAGATGCCTCCACCTAAATTGATCCATGTGAGGAACTATTTTTTTCCATCCCCTCCTCTTCTTACACCCCACCCCCTTCTTTGCCCATTATCCTCGGGTCCCCCATCTACATAACCCCTTACCTCACCCTGCTGATGCAATGAGGGACAACCCCTACATCCGTCGGGATGTCCTGAGTGGTATGGCTGCCCTCCGAGCTTCCCTGAAAGTCTCCTATAAGGAGCGGATTGCTTTCATGGAATTGGAGCAAAGAATCCAACTTCGGGATATCTCTCAGGGGTGGAAGGAAATCCTGACTCGTTATGAGTCCGCCAAACTTCTTGCTGCGGCTCAAACTCGCATTGCTGAGTATGAGAAAAAGAATGTTGAGCTTCTCTAGAAAAAATTAGCCAATGCTCAAGAGATACTCAAGGCTACAAAGGAACTCTCTGAGTCAAACCTGCTTTATGCAGCGAAGAAAATAGATATTCTGGAGAGAAGAATTGCTTCATTGACTTCTCAACCATTTCAACATACCCCTCTTGCTACAGCTCCTCCCCCCAACCCTCCTGCCACTCAACCTACTCCTACCCCACCTGTAGATGTCCCCCCCTCCATTAAGATCTTCCCTCATTAAACCTTCCCCCCCACACCCTAAGAGGACTTATACAAAGAGAAAAGTTACTACCAAGAGATCTGTTTACTCTGCTTCTGCTCACAGTAAAGGGAAGGAACCTGCTACCCAGTCTGAAGAGGTAGCAACCACCAAGCCCCCACCCACATGTGACCCCTCTTCTACCTTACTCACAAAGGAGGAAAGAAGGAAAGCTGCTGCTGCCCTTAGCCTCAATCCTCACCGCCTTTTCCCCTTGATTACGATTACATCTGCTCCTCCTTACCTTAGACGCCAAGAAACACATTGCCCGGTCTGGGAGGCCCCAAGCGATCCAAGAAGTCCTAACCAAAAAGGAAAGCTCCTTTATCAAAGGACGATTTGAAAAATTTACAAGATTTATATGATTGGCCTGATGATGCTTGTAAATAAATGTAGTTTAGGCATCTTTCTTTTACTGTTTTATCCCTTGTACATATTTTTGCTGATTAAATAGTAATTTCTTTTTGTGTTTTACCTTTCTTTTTGCTTATTCTCCCTTCTGTTCTGCATATTTTTCATATTGTTTCCTTGCTACCATGATCTCTCAACAGTGCAGGTACTGTTTAATTTAGGTTTGGGGGTATGGCAGGTGTGCCAATGAAATGAGTTAATGCTAGTGCGGCTATGTTTAAAAAAAAGTTTTTGAAAATAAAGTGATTTCCCACCTAATTTTTGGAAAAAGAGGAAATTAAAAACTTTTTAAAACTGAAAAGAGTTGTAGTTTTAACATTTTTCATGAAGCAAATGTCAAGAATTTTCAGAAAATGGATGTGTAGTGAACCTGAAATGAGAGAAAACTATAAGGATACACCCCAGTAATTTGATGAAAGGCCATATCCAGTGAGATTTGGGTTTGAACAAAAAAAAAAAAAAAATTCTTTGAGCAGTGTCTTGGTAATTTTTTCTGCTGTAAGGATTGATGGGATCTAATTTTAATCACTAGAAGTTAGGCAAATCCAAGTTGAAACAGCTGGCAGCATTCATGACATTGGAGACAGGAAGTAAGGCCATCCCTTGGACAGTTTTAGCCTAAAATTTTCCCACCTTTGAACTTCCCTTGCTACACACCATTTGAGCCTTTAAAAACCCAACTTTTCTTTGATAAAAAATCAGAAAATTTGAACCCTAAACCCCTTGACCAATTTCAGTTCACCCTCAATATGAGAAATCAGGAAATGGGAGAAGTGAGGTTAGAGGAGCAAGGTTTAAAATTTGTTTGAAAGAGAAGAAAGCTCATTTGGTGGTGTTGTGGCATTTCAGCTCGTAAAAATAAAATAAAAAAGAAGAAAAAGAAAATTGGAGAAAAAGTACAAAAAAAAAAAAGAGAAGTCACTTCATTTGAAAATCTACAAGAAGATAAGAAGCTGATGAAGCTGATCACTTCAAGTCTGCAAATTCAAAAAGAAAATGAAGATGTGCTAAAATGAAGAAGGTTGAGTTGCAAATCACCTCCCTACTTTTACTGATTTCTCAATTTGAATCCTTTTTACCCTTTTATTCTTTGTAGAACTTCACCCATAAGCCACCTTACAACCCAATAAAAAGACCTTACTGGTTTGAAATAGATTGAGCTGTCATGTGGAGATGAGAATTTGTTTAATCTATGGTGAAATGAATTAAAAAATTTCAGAAGTTAGAGCAATGCTTGCAGTCCTATTTGAGGGCTGTAACTGCTCTTGAGCTGTGTGAAATGATGCACCTTTCTATTTTTGTTATGAGTAAACAGCCTTGGTAAGATTTGGGTCTGAAATTAAAGTTGATTGGGGTATTATCAAAACAGAATTCTCAAATTAAAAGTGAGCTCTGCATCAATTTTCTGACACAATGCCTTGACATGAACTGACTGATAATGAAGGAATTACAGCAGAATTTAAGGTTTTAAATTGATGATTTTTCTGCTGGAAATCCTCTAGAATTGAATGCACTTGGTGTGGAATTTATTTTATCTCACTTAAGCTCTGTTTTAGCATGTTGCACTAGTACTAACTGATTTTATTGGAGAAATTTGTGGGTACCTTCACTGAAAACCCTCAGGAGACTTCACTCCTCCACTAGGGATCACCTAGGGGTTTAAAAGGCTTGATGCATATGCTAAATGCATCTGTGCTCCCCTACAAAAGTGGCATTTTAGTTTTCTTATCTTTCCTTTGCTCAGGGACTAGGAAAGCTTAGGTTTGGGGTGTGATAATCAGTGAAAAATGTAATTTTTCACCATTTAACCTGACCTTTGATAGACTTGTGAATAGACTATTAAGTACTTGTTGAGCATGTTTTGTAGATAACAGCAATAAGCAGTCATAATGCAGAAATTCACCCTAAAGTGCTCCACAAGAGGTCCATCTCTCACCACAGCTCTGACCCAACTATGGCACACATAAGGGCCCCACACCGATGCCCACTTGGGGCAAGCAGCAACAACAAAGCAACGTTGAAAAAAAAGAAAAGACAAGTTGAAAACAACCTATCGATAGGTCATTACAACCTATCGATAGGATCTGAAGGCTGAAAAAGGAAGAAATCGTGAAGATGGGGAGAATTCGATAGGATCCAGAACCTATCGTGCAGTTGGAAACAACAAGGGAGCATCCTATCGAATGGTTGCCTAAGCTTGAACAGAACCTATCGAAAAGTCTGAGAACCTATCGAAATCAATTGCGCAAGAGCTCAACCTGTCGAAAGGATTCTTCAACCTATTGAAATCGATCTAAACACTTCCCAGAAAAGCTGCTGTGCACACGCTGTGAGTTGGTGACCTACTGCACACAAATCGAGGCACCTTGGTGATCGGTACAAGGCTTCTAGAAGTGCCCTGGGAAACCCTAACCGGCCCACGTGCTCTCCCCCAACACGAACGAACTACAAGAGCCTTCTAGAAGGGGAATAAAAGAGGGAATAACATAATCATTCTAGAAGCTGGGATTGGCGAAAAAAATTAGATCTGAGGCTGAAGGAGAAAGCTATAAGAAGAGAGGAAGCCGTCTAAAAAGGGGGGATCAATTTTGGAAACCAGAGCTTGCAGCGAAATTCTCTAATTCTTTCCTTTAGCCCAATTATGGTTGGCTAATTTCTTGAGAGCAGCAAAGGGTAAGGTAGAATATGTAATTAGGGAGAGCTGAGAGTGTTATTAAGGGTTAGATGATGCACAGACTGCAAATTTGAGGACATTTTCATTGTATGGTCAGTTTAATTCAATGTAATGTTGGTTTAATTGTTGTAATTAGATCTATAGTTCCTTTGGTTTTATTTGGTGCTCGATTGTCTTTGTGTAGATGAGAATAGCTCACCCACTTAACTGGTAGACCTCTTGGATGCCATTTGATCTCTCTAGATCTGATGCTCCTACAATTTCTTGTGTCTGTGGCCTGGTAATTGCAGCATTTGTAGTAGTTATAATTCTCTAATTGAACCTTTGATTTGAAGGAAATCCCTAGGATGATCTGTGGCCATTAAAGTGGACAGATCATAGCCTTAAGATCAATTCAAACCTTTGGTCTAAATTGGATTCTTCTACTTTAATCCTTTGATTTGGAGGAAGTCTATAGGATGATCTGTGACCATTAAAGTGGACAGATCATACCCTTAAGATCAGTTCATGCCTTTAGTTTAGAGTAGATTCTTCTACCCTACAGTTGTGCCTATGGACAGATGAGGGATTGGTGTACTCTAAACTCTCTGTAACCCTAGCAGCTCAACCTAATTGCAGCAAGACCAAACTCCAAGCTGCTTCTCCCCATTTTTTGTGTTTAATTCCCCCTCACTGTAAGATCTGTACTCTGGATTTAATCCTAACATCCATTTTTGCAATCTTACTTGTTTTTGTAGTTTAATTTAAAAGTGACAACCCCTTAAACCTCTCCTCTTTCTTTTACTGTTTAGCATTAGGAAAGGTGCCAGATCTACCATAGATTTGGAGATTTGCCTAATTTTGACACACATTTCCATGTGAACATTCCCTTACTTTTTTTAAAACTTGCTATAACAAGCCCTAAATACTTGCAGGACTGTGTGCGAGCCTGCCTTGGTGTGTGCTAACCATAGACCCTTTTATTGGTTGATTTTAAACCCCTTTTTAGACACAAGGCAGGATCCCAACATCTAGCAAAACAAAAACAAACAAGCAAACAAAACTATCATACAAGAACCACTAGAAATAGAAACAGACAAAACTCATAGATAAACACACCCACCAGAGACCGCAAAGTCTCCGCTAGCTAAACTCTCAGCTCATCCTCCGCTACCCTAGCCTAAGCCACGAAAGTAGTCAGGAGGCGCAGCATCTCCTCATTAGGATGAGGAGCATACCCCGTCTGCTTCATCGCCCTATGAAAGACATCCAACGCTCTACGGATGCCCACAGTAAGATGGACCTGCTCTAATGTGACCAATCTCTCCCTCAACACCGACACTGACTCAGGACCACCGACCGCAAAAGAACCACTCCCATGAAAGGGTCGCGTAAATAAGTGCCCACAGCCCAGCGTCCTGAACCATCTCGTGAACTCTCAGGCATCCGCGTCATCGCTTGCCCCGATCACCCTAGTCCCCCCAGACCTAAAATCCTCCATCTGAATAGCCATCTTCTTCGTAAAGTTTTGGTTAGGAGGACCAATCATTCTCTTCGCCACTCTATGGTGAATCTCTGGAGGGACTCCCTAAGCAAGTCCCAACTACCATACCACTCGAGATAGGTGGATCCTATCCACCTTCTCAAAACAATGGACCCATATGTCCACATCAAAGAAAGCTTGGCCAGACTGAATCACTGGCACATCGACACCCTCCCCAGCTGCATAGGGCCTCCAAATCACCTGTAAACCAATAGGCAAACTTGTTAATAAACATTGAAACTCGAGAAACAAAAGCACCAAATCAAGAAAATGTAACGACAATATAGACAACACCTACCTGCCCAGCGTGCATATCCTCAAAAAGACCTCGCGCAGTCTGAAGATCCGAAGACGATGACCCAACGCCATCCTCCACACAAGCATCTGCGGAAATGTGAACGTAATCTCCGTCGGGACCCATGAATGAAGAAAGGCAAAGTGATCATACGCCTAGAACTAGAAAGAAGAGGAAAAAGAAATACTGAATAGCTGCTACGACCAGAAGAGCAAAAAAAAGCAAAAAAGGGGAAAATCGAAGACATCACGCCAATAATTAACTAAAACTCACCTGGAGGAAGGGAAGGAAACCTTCGATCGTCGCGACACCTCGCTCCCGACAATAATGCTGCTCATAGAGATGCACCAATGTGGCCGCACCCAAGCATAGGTAGGTACCTGATCCAAGTCCCCGAGAAGCATAAAAAACAACCCAATGACACATCCCCGAGTCAAAGAAGAGAAGAGTAACGCGCCAAAGAAATGCATCCAGAATGCTCGAAGTACCCTATCTGCAGCCAACCCTAGCTCAACCACAGGCTCACGACCCGCCATCGCCACACAACGCACCTCGAAAGACACCCTCGGCTCCAAATGACACCTCAAAGGGACGAAGCCATTGGCAAATGTGTCAAAGAACCAAGTGACTTGATCTGTCCTCGACCCCGAGCCACTAGATCTATACGGGACACCCAAAATCTCCTCGCACACCCCCAAATAATCTTTTACCATCTGCACCCTAATCGGCTCACCCTTGAAACAAAGACCAGTGATGCGAACCCAGTCCTCTGGAGTCAGCAGTAACATACCAACTGAAAAGATAAGCGCCTGATGCTCCTCCCTCCACCTTTCGAGAATCGCCGCAATCAAACCATGGTCGACCTAAAAAGGCTCCAACCCTAGGATCGACCCAAAGCAGAAAGATGCCAATCACGTGTGTTGAAACTCTTGCAAGGCACGATACCAAGTGTGAGACTCAGTCCATGCCGAGCTGATAGCCAGCTGCGGAGGCTCCTATCAAACGAAAAATAAGCAAAAGTATAATAAGACTAACACACATACCTACAACGAGAGACAAGTGGACCTAGGGCTAAAAGCAAATAAAGTATATGAAAATACACAGTAACAGTCCCTAGCAAGCACACAAAACATGATAAGAATAATCAAATAGAAACGTGACCTATCATTAAATGCAGTCATGATGCATGAATGACCACACCATCAATAATCGATGCAAGTTTGACATAAATTAAAAGAGTTTTCAAATCCTAATAAGTCTATGTCACAACCTAAATGCCTAGAAAAGTGAAGGAACTCTTGCTCATGGGTACCTACCATTGGACCGTTTACCTTGTGCTCAAAAGGGGTTTAAAATCAAATAATTATAGAATCTATGGATTGCACACACACCAAGGCAAGCAGACTCACAGACCTACAAGTATTCAAGGCTATTACAGCAAGTTTTAAAAGGGTAAGTAAGGATATGTCCACAGTGAAATGTGGACAAACTTTCAGTAAATCTCCAGATCCAGAGTGGATCTGGCACTCTATTCTAATCTAAGAAAGAGGAGAGGTTTTGGGGTTTTGTCACTTTAACTACAAACTACAGAATTAAGTGCTACTGATCCAGATCTAATCCAACACAGAGGTAAGGGGAAATATAGAAGAGATGAAAAATCAAAGGATGAGAATAGCAGCTCGGGGTATTGGTCTCTCACTGGAAATCAAAGGAATCAATGGCAATGCTAAGAGTTGATTTGCTACAATCCTCTTTTCTGGCACCCAGCTTCCCAGGTTATCCTGGCAGAGGTGAGGTATAAGGATCCAATCTCAATCAGAGAATTGAAGCAATCCTAAGGCTATGATCTGTCCACTTTAATGGTCACAGACCATCCTAGAGATTGTTCCAAGGATCTCGATCAGAAAGGAAAAACATTACAGATGCTGTAGATGTCAGGATATGAGACTCTCGGAAGCTAACATCTACAGGAATATCCAACCCAGGGAAAACAAATACGAAAAAGTGAAATATAGATTAGAATCACGTTTAAAAACCACAATTATATTGCAAGATTACAATACAATTATGCTTAGATCTACAATTTGTGCATCTTACAGTTCTATACAATGCCTTTGAATCTTTCAATCTACAGCTCAAGACCTCACCCTAACTACTGAGAAGAGTTTAGCCACTCATGATTGACTAAAGAGAGAAGGGGGAAAGGAGGAAGAAGAAAGGAGAATTTTTGGAAGAATGGATTTTGCCCTAAGCTCTAGTTTTTTCTTAATTTCTGGATTATTTCTTCTGTATTTTCTCCAAGCTTTTATACTCTCCTCCTCTATCCTCAGATTCATTTCAACTAATCAGAACACAAGGGAATAATTCTGTTATGCTAATGTGGCTGATTTCTCTTCTAGAAGCTCTTTTCCCATTGGTTTTTATCTAACAAGTACATGTGATACCGTTAGGGTTTCTGTTCGTGGCCCATTGTGTGCCAAAAATACCCCCAGGGGTCGCTGACGTGCTTTGGAACATGTGCACAGGCTTCTGGCATGGACAGCTGCTAAAGAAAGAACTGAGAAGTTCCCCAAATTGAGTGTCGAGAGGTTCTGGGATCCACTCGACAGGTTCTGTTTGGCTTTGCATGCAAATCAATAGGTTTATAGACCCATCGAGAGGATTGACGGTGCTTGTCGATAGGATTGACGATCATCTCATTCATCCCCTCGACAGGTTGTGGTCGACTCATCGATTGGTTGTCACAGATCCTCTCGACAGCTTCTTTTCCTCCTCTCAAGGACTACGCCTAGCAGTTGTTGACAGGATTGGGTGCACTGCACGACGGGTTCAGTTGAACCTCTCGACATGTAAATTGATCCTCTCGGCTTCCCCTTATACCTCCAGGTATCCTCTCGAGAGGATCCTGATCCTCTCGTTATCTTCTAATTTAGTCACCAGATCCTCTCGGCAGCTCAAGAGAACCTCTCGACAGCTTTATTTCTATGCTTCCTTAGCTGGCACACACTTCTAATGCGCTGTCTTTCATCTATCTCGCCCCCAGCCACATCTGGGTGGATTCAATCTTCATCCCTTGGCACTGTACTTGGTCTCAAGTGCACCTAGTTGGATTCATGGCCTTCCATGAGTTTCTAAGGCTTTGTGGATTATTGGATTCAATCTTCATCCATTGGCCCTTTTTGTTGGCTATCTGTGCTAAGGTTGCAATTTATTGCTTATCTACAAAACATACTTAAAACACATTATAAAACACCTCAAGGGTCTTCCAAAGGTCAGGTTAGGAGGTGAAAAATAGTATTTTTCACTGCTTAACACACCCTCAAACCTAAGCTTTGTTAGTCCCTGAGCAAAGGAGAAAGTGAAAACAATTATTGAAAAATGAAAAATACCACTTTTGTAGGAAACACAGATGCATTTAGCATATGCATCAAGCCTTTTAAACCCTTAGGTGATCCGTAATGGAAGAGTGAAGTCTCCTGAGGGTTTACAGTGAAGTTACCCACAAACTTCTCCAATAAGGTCAGTTAATATTAGTGCAGAATATTGAAGCAAGCAACAAGCAATCATAAAGTTCAATCCACACCTTTGTCCAATCAGTTTTTAGATGATTCTCAGCAAAAATATGGCAGTTTAAACCAAAGTACTGTTGTGGCTCCTTCATAGTCACTCAGCTCATGTCCAGGTAATTTGTGTGAAAAATAGTGCAAAGTTTACCATTAAATTGAGAATCATGTGTTGATTATGCCCCCAACAAACTTGACTTCAAATCCAAATCTCACTGGGTAGGCTCTCTTAATCAAAAATAGAAGGGTGTATCAATTCACACAGCCCAAGAACAGTTATAGCCCTCAAATAGGACTGCAAGCATGAGCATAGGCATTGCTCTAATTTATGAAATTTCCTAACTCTTCTTCCCATAGATTAAACAATTCCTCATCTCCATATGATAGCTCAATTAATTTCAGATCAGTAAGGTCTTTTTATTGGGCTGTAATGTGGCTGATGGGTGAAATCTGTAAAAGAATAAAGGGGTAAAAATAGGATTCAAAATTGAGAAATCGGTAAAGGTAAGGAGGTGGTTCATGACTTCACCTTCTTCATTTCAGCATATCTTCATTTTCTTTTTATTTATTTATTTATTTATTTATTATTTTCATACTTGAAGTGATCAGCTACATCAGCTTCTTATCTACTTGTAGCTTTTCAAATGAAGTGCCTTCTCCTTTCTTTTATTTTTTTTTTCTATTTTTTTTTTATGGGTTGGAATGTCACAACTATACATCACACTAGCCTTCAAATGTACTTTCTTCTTTTAACCAAACATCGAACCTTGCACCTCTAACCTCACTTCTCCTTCTATTTCTAGACTTCTCAGATTGAGGGTGAACTGAAACAGGTTGAGAGGTCTTTGGGTTCAAATTTTCTTATTTTTATCAAAGAAAACTGGGAATTTTAAAGCTCAAAAGGTGTGTGTCAAGGGCAGTTCAAAGGTGAGGGATTTTAAGCTCAAACTGTCCAAGGGATGGCCTTACTTAATATCCTCAATGTCATAAGTGTTGTCAAGCTATTTCAACTTGGAATTGCCTAACTTCTAGTGATTAGAACTAGGTCTAATCGATCCTTAGAGCAGAAAGAAATGTTGCCAAGACACTCTTCAAAGAAAATTTTTTCAGGCCCAAATCTCACTGGGTGTGGTCTTCCATCAGATTTTTGGGATATAAAATAACCTCACAATTTTCTCTCTTTTTCAAGTTCACAAAGCACTAATATTCAAAAATTTCTTGACATTTTCTTCCTACACATGTTGGAACTCCAACACCTTTAGTTTAAAAAGTTTTCCATTTCCTCTTATAAAAAAAATTAGGTGGGGATTTTCCTTTCATTTTTCACAGATGTTTGTTCAATTCTGGCTGCACTAACATTAACTATCCTATTGACAAGGCATACTTTTTCACACCCCCAAACCTATGAGGAGCAGTGTCCTCACTGTTTAGAGAGAAGGGTGTAGTGCAGCATGGTCACAGCAGAAGTAAAATTGAGAAAAGGGTACATTAAGCAGGCAATCAAAGAAATGCAGTACATCAATCAAAAATTATGCAAGTCAAGAAAAACATAAAATCTATTACATAAAGCAGTACATATATGCTGAAGAAGTAAATATGTGTACAATGACATACTGACAGAAAAGGGGTAAAAACCTAAGAAAAAAAATCTAGACACAAGGTATCAAAATGGCCTGTAGCCTGCTCCGGGATATCCTCAACCTGCTGCTCCTGAAAGAGGAACTGCAAGCCAGAGGGGGGAGAAAATTTTAAGGGGGAGGAGGCTGGGTAGGGGGTGGAGAGAGTGAGGAGGAAGGGGGAGAGGATGCTGGTGGTTCTAACTTTTGTTTTTTTTTCTTTCTCTTATTCTTTTTCTTCTCCTCCTTTGCCAAAATCCGTTGCACTTCTTCATACTCGTCCCATAAAAATTGTAATGGATCAGGCTCGACTGGTGGTGGCGGTGGTGGCCAGACGGCGTAGAATTTGGTTGGCAAATCTTTGGGTTTGTCGTTTGCCATGATTGGGGTTATGGAAGGATTGAAGAGGCCAGGAGGGAATGGATGTGAAAGAGGTGGACGAGTCTGATATTTAAAATGCATGGGCGGTGGAATATGAATCGGTATAATAAATCGTTCTCATTCTTCCAAGCTTAATTACTGAAAAAGAAGGTGGGAATAAATGGTAAGGTGGTTGCTGTATGGGGTGTTGTGCGAATGAATATGGGGAATGGATACGCGGACTGCATGTTGGGCTATTTTTAGCAATGGTGGTTAAGTCAAGGAAGTATGTGCAATTAATGCTTAGACACCGGCTTGTGAACAAGGATGAAAATGAGCTCTGGCAGGATTGGTGATGCGGTTTCAACAGGTTGGTGCAACCTGTCGAGGAGTTAAAAACTATTGAACCTCTCAAGAGGTTCACTTCATCCTGTCGACGGGGTTTGGCTTTAGAAAAAATCATGTCGAGAGGTTCTCAGAATTCAAGTACGTTCACGACCTCTCGACAGGTTCTCTTTTCACCAGTCATCATCTCGAGAGGTTCGTAAAACCTCTCGACCAGTACTCTAAACCTGTTGAACGTACCACTAACTATGAGAACTTATCGACAATCATTTTTATTTTTTCCTATTGACAATTGCTTCATACATCTCAACAGGCTTCAGATCGTTTCGAAATGAACACTTAGAGCCTTCAGAACCTGTCGAATTGTACTCCACTCCTCTCGAAAAGCTATAGTACAGTGTAAACAGTTATAATAAATCCTATTATCTAAGCTAAATATTGACAAGCTATCAACCCGACAGTAGCAATAATAATAACTACAGTAACTATGATACATAGGGTACATGATTGAGAATCAGTCAGGTAACGGAGATTCTTGAAAGAAAATGGGCATCATAGGTTCCACTAGGTTATCAACAACATGTTTGAGCCTTTGACCATTTACTTTTAGGATCTGCCATCTTTAGGATCCTTGATTGCAATAGCTCCCGATGGGGATATATGCTCAACTAGGTACGGTCCCTCCCATCTGGATTTCAATTTTCCTGGGAACAACTTCAACCTCGAGTTGAAAAGCCATACCTTTTCACCAACACTAAACTCTTTTTTCAACAGCTGCTTGTCAAAGAAGGCTTTAGTCTTCTCCTTGTAAATCCGTGCATTGGAATAGGCCTCTAACCTCAACTCGTCCAGCTCAGACAACTGAAGTTTCCTGTGAATGCCCATAGCAGTTAAGTCAGTGTTCAATGCTTTAATCGCCCAATATGCCCTGTGCTCTAATTCAATAGGTAAGTGACATGCTTTTCCATAAACCAACTTGAAGGGAGACATGCCTATTTGGGTCTTATAGGTTGTCCTATAAGCCCACAAGGTGTTTGGAAGTCTCATGGACCAATCCCTCCTGTTTGATCTCACAGTCTTCTCCAAGATATGTTTGATTTCCCTGTTGGAGATCTCTACTTGCCCACTGGTTTGTGGGTGATAGGGAGTTGCAACTCTGTGTGTAACAGAGTATCTTTCCAACAGTTTATCAAATTGTCTGTTGCAAAAGTGGGCTCCCCCATCGCTGATAATGGCTCTAGGGGTGCCATATTTGGAGATGTTGTCCTTTAAGAATTTAAGGACAACTTTGTGATCATTGGTCCTTGTAGCTATGGCCTCAACCCACTTGGACACATAGTCCACAGCTATCAGGATGAAATTATGGCCATCGGAAGGAGGGAAAGGTCTCATAAAATCTATTCCCCAAATATCAAACAGTTCAACAACCAGTATTAGTTGCAAAGGCATTAAGTTTCTTCTCGAGACACTTCCCATTTGCTGACATCTTGAGCATTCTTTACAATATTGTTAGGCATCCTTGAAAAGAGTGGGCCAGTGTATCGCAGTTTTGTTGCCACCGAAATGGCCCCCACAGGCTTGTTCATAGCGCATGGTTAGAATGTTTGCAAATTCAGTCTCTGACACACATCTCCTTACTACTTGGTCTGCACAAATCTTAAAGAGGTGAGGATCATCCCACATGTAGTGTTTGATCTTTGAGAAAAATAGACTTTTGTCATTCATTTTCCAATATGGGGGTATCCTCCCCACAGCCAAGTAGTTGGCTATGTTTGCAAACCAAGGGTCACTCATCGCAACAACAAACAGTTGTTCATCTGGGAAGGAGTCATTGATGGGCAAGCTGTCTTATGAAATAGTTGGGATCCTGGATAGGTGGTTTGCTACCACATTCTCAACCCCCTTCTTGTCCTTAATTTCTAGATCAAATTCCTGCAAAAGCAAAACCTATCTTATAAGTCCAGCTTTAGCATCCTTTTTAGACAAGAGATATTTTAAAGCCGAGTGGTCAGTGAACACAATGATCTTAGATCTCACCACATAAGATTTGAATATCTCCAAGGCAAATACAATGGCCAACGACTCCTTCTCAGTTGTTGTGTAATTTAGCTGGGCATTAGCCATTGATTTGCTTGCATAAGCCACTACACTTGGTGCTTTGTCTCTTCTTTGTCCCAAGACTGCACCAATGGCAAAGTCTGATGCATCACACATCAGCTCTAGTGGCAGGGAGAAGTCGGGGGCTTGTAGAATGAGTGCAGTGGTCAAGCATGTCTTCAGTAGTTCAAATGCAGCCAGGCATTCATCATTGAATTCAAAAGGAACCTCTTAGCATAATAAGTGGCAAAGAGGTTTGGAGATTTTGCTGAAATCTTTGATGAACCTCCGATAGAAACCAGCATGTCCCAAAAATGACCTGACTTGATTGACAGTTTTGGGTGGGGAGAGATGTGCACTTAAATCGATTTTAGCTTGATCAACCTCTATTCCTTTGTGGGAGACAACATGTCCTAGGACAGTCCCTTGAGTCACCATGAAGTGACTCTTCTCCCAACTCAAGACTAGGTTGATTTCTTCACATCTTTGCAACACCAAACTAAGGTGCTACAAGCACTGGCTAAAATTATCCCTATAAATGGAAAAGTCATCCATAAAAATCTCCAAGAACTAATCAATCATGTTAGAGAAAATAGTATACATACATCTTTGAAAGGTGGCAGGTGCATTACACAGTCCGAATGGCATCCTTCTGCATGTAAAGGTTCCAAAGGGACATATAAAGGTAGTTTTCTCTTGATCTTGTGGGTATACAGGGATCTGATTGTACCCTGAATAACCATCAAGAAAATAGTAAAAAGCTTTGCCTGCCAGCTTGTCTAAGATCTGATCAATGAAGGGCAATGGGAAGTGGTCTTTGCTGGTTTTCTCATTGAGCTTCCTGTAATCTATGCACACCCTCCAACCAATGGTTTGCCTAGTTGGAATTAGCTCTCCTAAGGCTGCTTGAACTACAGTGATCCCAGACTTCTTGGGCACCACCTGGGTAGGTGCCACCCATTTAGAATTTGAGATGGGATAAATGACTCCAGCATCTAACAGCTTGATAATTTCTTTCATGACAACCTCTTGCATGTGTGGGTTTAATTTCCTTTGCATCTCTCTAGAGGGTTTGGAGGCATCTTCAAAATGAATCTTGTGCATGCACACAGCAGGATTTATCCCTCCAAGATCTGCAATAGTCCACTCTATTGCTCTCTTATTCTCCCTTAGCACACAAAGCAGCTCTTCCACTTGCTCAAGAGTGAGGGAGGAAGAAATTATGACTGGCAGTTTCTTATTTGCTGCTAGGAAGGCATACTTTAAAGATTTTAGGAGCTGCTTTAACTCCACATCTGGGGGACTGACGAGGGACGGCAATAGGGGTTCTTTAGAGGGTGGGGGGAGAGAAAGTAAAGCAGGTTTCGATGGATGTTGCTCTGGTGGTCCCCCTTTATCATTGATAGTTTTCACTTGCTCAAACTCGAGTGTGGGGACCATTTCTTCCACTTCTTAATGTGGTGACAGATTTAGCTTCCTCATGAGAAGAAGAAACTTCACCTACTGCATATTGTCTCCTTGGGTTGTGCATGGGTTGGCTAGGTAGCCTCCCTCCTTCTCTCTATGTCAAAGCATTAGACAGCTGGCCAAAATGGTCTTCTATCTTTTTAATGTTTTGGCTATGAGAGTATATAGTTTGGGATAAGGACCCTAAGTTCTACAATGAGGCCAAAACTTGTTCCTCAAAAGAGAGTGATCTAGCAGTTGGGAGTGCAGTTTGTTGTACAGGCTGAGCCATGGGCTATTGGTAATGGGGACTTGGAAAGTAATTATGTTGGTAGGGCTGAGCATTTTTATAAGGCATGGACTATTGTGGTTGTTGTTGCTGGTTTGAAAAAGTATCTTGTCTCCATCTCAGATTGAGGTGGTTTCTCTATTGGTAACCAACAGTCGGCTGTTGTCCAAAAGACTGAGTAGCAGCCACATGTTCCATCACAAGATCTGGGAATTGGACAGATGAAGGGCATTCCTCAAGGGAGTGAGTGGGGGACTGACATATAACACATGCCTCCTCTACTTTAGCAGCCATGGGTGACTGCATTGCTCACATGAGCTTGTCAAAATTTTGGGTTAAGCTGTCCACTTTCCTCTTCAAATCATTGTGTCCACTCAGCTCATACATTTTTCCTCTCGTGGTATTATCTCTCACCATTCTAGGAGTTTCACAATCCCTGAATAATGTTTCTCTTTGCATTGAGTTCTCACTGATGATATCAAACAGTTCCCAAGCCTCCTCAGCAGTTTTGTGAAGGTAGATACCACCACTAGAGGCATCTACCATATCTCTACTTTTAGAGTCAATTCCCTGATAGAAACTTTAAACAAGTTGCCATTCAGGGATTTGATGATGAGGACATTGCTTCAGGAGTTCCTTAAATCTCTCCCATGCTTAGTGAAAGTCCTCAATCGGGGCTTGAGCAAATGAAATAATGCCCTTCCTCAACTGGCTTGTCTTGGACATGGGGAAAAACTTGACCAAAAACTGACATTGAAGGTCACTCTAGGACTGAATACTGTTGGATGAGAGCATTGACAACCAAGTTCTGGCTCTATCCTTTAGTGAAAAAGGAAGGAATCTCATCCTGGTTGCTTTCTCTCCCAAACCTGCAATATTGAATGTGGTACACAGTCTTAGAAATTCATCAATATGCTTGTATGGGTTTTCTTTGCTCAGGCCATGGAATGAGGGTAGCATTTGGATAATAGAGGTCTTGATCTCATAGTTCCCTTGAACAGCAGGGAATTGAATGTAGAAGGGAGAATTGTAAACCCCTAGTGCATTGTATTCCTTCAAGGTCCTATGTTGCTCACCCATTGCAGAATTATCAGAATTAAGAACAGAAGTGTGTAAGGGGTGCTTAGGTTTGAGAAATCTTTCAACCTCAGGATCCAAGGGAGCAATCTCAGGATTAAGAGATCTCCTCCCAAGCAAACACACCTCAAGGATAAAGAAGAACACAACAAATCACAATACAAGGAACAACAATTCATTCACAAGACAGACAACTACACAACTACTGATATACTAAACTACAAATCTAGAAATAGAAAGAGAGTTAAGAGATGCAAACTTAAGCAATTAATGCTTAAGTTTGCAAGTGATACAGAGCTCCTCTTAGCTCCACAGATCCAGATCTGAAACAGAGTTAACTACAACAAAAACTAAAGCAGCAATTAATCAAACACTTCTCAAACAATAAAAAAAGTTAACAAAAAAAAATGAGAAAAACTTAGATCTACCAAGTTAGAAACATAGATCCCCGGCAGCAGCGCCAAAAACTTGTTGGACCATTTACCTTGTGTTCAAAAGGGGTTTAAAATCAAACAATTATAGAATCTATAGATTACACACACACAAAGGCAAACAGACTCACAGACCTGCAAGTATTCAGGGCTATTGCAGCAAGTTTTAAAAGGGTAAGTAAGAGTATGCCCATAGGGAAATGTGGTCTAACTTTCAGTAAATCTCCAGATCCATAGTGGATCTAGCACTCTATTCTAATCTAAGAAAGAGGAGAGGTTTTGGAGTTTTGTCACTTTAACTACAAACTACAGAATTAAGTGCTACTGATCCAAATCTAATCCAACACAGAGGTAAGGGGAAATATAGAAGAGATGAAAAATCAAAGGATGAGAATAGCAGCTAGTGGTATTGGTCTCTCATTGGAAATCAAAGGAATCAATGGCAATGCTAAGAGTTGATTTGCTGCAATCCTCTTTTCTGGCTCCCAGCTTCCCAGGTTATCCTGGCAGAGGTGAGGTATAAGGATCCAATCTCAATCAGAGAATTGAAGCAATCCTAAGGCTATGATCTGTCCACTTTAATGGTCACAGACCATCCTAGAGATTGTTTCGCTCTAAGGATCTCGCTCAGAACAAGAAAACCATTGCAGATGTTGTAGATGCCAGGATACGAGACCCTCGGAGGTTAACATCTATAGGAATATCCAACCCAGGGAAAAAAATATATGAAAAAGTAAAATATATATTAGAATCACCTTTAAAAACCACAATTATATTATAAGATTACAATACAATTATGCTCAGATCTGAATCTGTGCATCTTACAGTTATATACAATGCCTTTGAATCATTCAATCTACAGCTCAAGACCTCACCCTAACTACTGAGAAGAGTTTAGCCACTCATGATTGGCTAAAGAGAGAAGGGGGAAAGGAGGAAGAAGAAAGGAGAATTTTTGGAAGAATGGATTTCGCCCTAAGCTCTGGTTTTTTCTTAATTTCTGGATTGTTTCTTCTGTATTTTTTCCAAGCTTTTATACTCTCCTACTCTATCCTCATATTCATTTCAACTAATCAGAACATGAGGGAATAATTCTGTTATGCTAATGTGGCCGATTTCTCTTCTAGAAGCTCTTTTCCTATTGGTTCTTATCTGACAAGTACTTGTGATACCGTTAGGGTTTCCGTGCGTGGCCCATTGTGTGCACTGCACGACGGGTTTGTCAGATCCTGCCGACAGCTTCTTTTCATCCTCTCGAGGACTACACCTAATAGTTGTCAACAGGATTGGGTGCACTGCATGACGGGTTCAATTGAACCTCTCGACATGTAAATCGATCCTCTCGGCTTCCCCTTATACCTCCAGGTATCCTCTCGATAGGATCCTGATCCTCTCGTTATCTTCTAATTTAGTCACCAGATCCTCTCGGCAGCTCAAGAGAACCTCTCGACAGCTTTATTTCTATGCTTCCTTGGCTGGCACGCACTTCTAATGTGTTGTCTTTCATTTGTCTCACCCTCAGCCACCTCTGGGTGGATTCAATCTTCATCCCTTGACACTGTACTTGGTCTCGGGTGCACCCAGTTGAGTTCATGGCCTTCCATGAGTTTCTAAGGCTTTGTGGATTGTTGGAGTTTGAGCACGGGTTGAGGCTGCAGATTGCTTATTTAGCCCTTTTTGTTGGCTGTCTGTGCTATGGCTGCAATTTATTGCTTATCTATAAAACATACTTAAAACACATTATAAAAAACCTCAAGGGTCTTCCAAAGGTCAAGTTAGGAGGTGAAAAATGGTATTTTTCACTGCTTAACACCTACCTAGCCTTGAGCGAAGAAATCCTCCAACGGGAAGTGTGTGCGAGCATGACGCTACTCATCCTCATCCCTCTCAGCCTCACCCTCATCTCTCTCAGCCTCACCAATAACCTCAACATCCTCACCAGCGCCTCTGATCTCAGGGATATCCTCCCTGATCGATACCTCAGTACTCCCCCTCCACGGTACCAATGGCAGCCTAAACCACAGAGGTCTCACCAACCTCCATCGCTAGCATTCGCTCCAAATCCAACATGGTCGTGTAAAACTTATCACTGCCTTTGGACTCCATCCTAAAAGAAAAGAGCTCAAAAAACTAGAAAGAATGGAAGAAACGGGACCCTAATCGAACGAGTAGATTGCGAGATATCAAGAAAACACAAAAATCAGGACGCAAGGGAACAAGGAAACACAGAATTGAGAGAAAAAGGGATAGCATGGTTAGAAAATGAAGACCCACGGACATATATAGGACTTAGACTGATCGCACGCTCAGATTCAGGTGCGCAACCCGATTGTGCGTTTGACAGATAGCGCACAATCCAAACCGAGCAACTCATTTGCCGTGCGCAATATAAATGTCACCTACTTGGAAAAGCTGTAATTCGACTATTGCGCACCAAGGTGAAGACGCGTAATCCATTCACGCGCCATGAAATACGCGCGTAATCTCCCAAATTGGCCCACAGGCTAAGCCGACAACGCTTCAATCGCGTGTTCTATTAATAATAAGCAATCAAATTATGCGCTAGAAATCCCGCGCGTAATTACCCTTTCACCCTGACATCACGTGCTGCCTTACAGGCGCGCAATCGAATCAAGCACCTTGAGAAGTGCGCGCAATTAACCCAAACTAACAAAATTTACCCAAACTGCAGCAACCAGGAATTCATCACTACAAGCTCGAACACTGATGATTAAAAAAATATGCATTCAATCACAGAACACACACGTACATCCTAAATCAGATCCGCACACTTTGTACGCTCCAAAAAAAAAACAACAAATCCAAACCCCAAAATACAGAAACTTAAACCCATTGAAACCCCATCAAGACTTTAACCCCTGACTTGCATCTTACCCTAAAAATATTTCAGCCATGGCCAAAAGAATCAACCAAATGTAGAAAAACACCCCACTAAAACAACCCGATCCAAATCAAATAAACCAGAACTAATTCAAACTTCAAACATTCATAAATAAAAGATATAATTACAAATCACACCGAGGGCATACCCTCTGAATATACAACTTAAAATAAGAAATTTAAAATCAACAAGTTCAGGCAATGCCTGAATCCAGATTTATTCAAGAAACAAGAGATCTCGGAGAAGCCCGGAGAGGGAGTACACCCTTAACGAATTCTGACAATGACATCATTTCCTCCCCCTTTTCTTCCAGAGATGTTCCTTGCCACACAATTCTTCCAACCACATGACGAAGCAACACCATCTCAAAGCCTCGAGCCGGAAGAGAAAAAAGAGTGGCTCACAGAAAAGCCACCCATGACTTGCGGGATCCATTTATGGAAGCTCACCTTGGAAAGCATAACAAGGAGGAGCAACTAACACTGAATCCGCAGAGCCTACCGAGGAAAGATAGGTGTCGGTCATAAGAACTCTAACCCCGCCTTATCCTTGGGTTTTCTTTCTTCTGCTTTTAACTCCTCCATCTCTTCTCCCAATGAGGTGACACTTTGAGTTGGATTGATAGCACCACCTCGAATTCCCAATCATGTCCATTCCGAATAAGTCAATAATCATAAGTCTTTGGGTTTAATACCCAAGATACAAAATAGAAAGGAAGAAAAGACATTAATAAACATAAGAAAAAAAATGCCCTAGATCTCAAACAAAAAAAAAAAATCCCAAACTTTTAATCCTAAGCTTGAAATAAAATTCAAAGTAAAACCCAAAGCCTTTGGCTTGTATTTATAAAACTATACCTCATAAACCACAAAGTAACAAGTGTCACAGTTTTAAACCCTTTCAATCTAATTAAATCTAAACCAAACACACACCCCCTAGAAAAGAACCATAATCCACAATAAGATCATATCAACCAACCAAAGCACAACACTTACCCCTCCAAAATATAAATCCTCCCAAAATAGATGAACCAATAGGATTAAAACACCTTACCCCATCCAAAATGTCCACAAATTAAACTCAAACTCACACATTTCTAACCAGATGTCATCGAACATTAGACTAAAACAAATAAACCTTAATCCTAAACTTGGAACTCATGCTCTTACTATGATAAAATCAAAATTATTCAAAGTTACATAACAAAACTTAAATAAATACCCAGTCAAACCAAATTCCAAAACAAATACCGAACACTTTTTTATTCATTTAATAAATGTTTTCACACAATATCGCCAGAGGCATACCTCCTAAATATACAACCCAAAATGAAAACCTAGAACCGAACATACAACCCAAAATGAAAACTGGAGACCCAAAACAGACACAAAGCAAGGAACAGAGCGTCCAATCGAAGGCTTCAGAAGGAGAGAGGGAGCATTGGTTAGGGAGCACATCCCTCCACTTGTAACCCCGACTCTTCCCCTATCTTCACATCCTTCGCCGCCGCCTCCTCAACACTGCCTTCACTGCTCTCTAAAAGGGATCGATGTGAAGACTGGTCTTCTCTTTCCCAACACCGCTCATTCTCAGATTCACTCCACTAATCATCACCTCAAGTTGAAGATCACGCGAAACGATGAACATCTGAAGAAATGACATCTCAATCAGATGGTTAGATCACCCAATATCACGAGTACACGAGCTTTAGAACACTAGAAAGCAAGAAAAGTAAAGATAAAACTCGAGGTGTAAGAAAATGAAGATTTTTGCACCTTATATAAAGAGCAGTCTAATCGCGCGCTACAATCCAAGCGCGCAATCCATTCATGCGTAATAAAGTTCTGCACAAGGAAAGTGGCGCGCAATACGAAAGGTCGCCCGCACAGTGACCTAGTGATTTTTGAATTACACGCTTATGATAGAGCGCGTAATCCAATCACACACACACATCCAAACGCATAAACAACCCCTTCAAACTTTCAATCGCACGCCCAAAAATAAGCGCGCAATTTGATTGAGCGACCTGTACCAGGTGTGTAATACCTAAATTCATGCATTCTCACACATTTTACTCCCAACCCGGTCGAGGTCAAAACCCTTTTTCCATCACATAACCCCACATGGAGAAGGAAGCATTAACCGCACCCTTTGTCCCGTCCGACATAACACACCACCACGACACAGCAACTTCATCTTGTCTTACAACCCCGACACCAATCACACCTCCCCGAAATCCTCATCATGAAAACTCTCATAGAAACAACCCTTCAAAGAGTCCCATCGCTAACTATGCTCAACCAATGTCCCATCACGGAAGTAGAGAGCCTACCTTCCAAATCTCTGGCTACGCAACAGTCCACATAGACTCCACACACACTTACCAACAAAAGAAGAGGGACTCCTCCCATGTCCCATCGCACCTCAGCGTAAAGATCCCATCAGGATCCAAATGCCCCTATCAGACCTACAACCAGTAATCCCCAAGCATCTTGATGCATACCCCCAATGTCCCATCACGTCTATGATCTGCTATGACAGGAAGGAAGGGAAAAAACTTTCTCGCGTCCCATCGCGCCTGTAACCACTGAGAGTCATCCCAGCATGCAACCGTAACGAGAAAGACCACCATGCCCCATCGCAACACTCACTTCCCCAAGACATTACATCACGACAATGGCCACCAAGTCTCTACTGTAGCAGAAATGAAGAAAAGAAAGAAAACCCTTTAATGTCCCGTCATGACATCACGACAACTGATCAGTCCCATCGCGGGCTACACAGGTAAGCATCACCACTTCAGGTAAGTATCATCCCTTCTCTTTTACTCGATATTGCTTCTTATATATATAGTTAGCTATGATTAAGTCAAAATATTTCCAAAACCCATCTCTCTTGACTCGCTAATCGCTGTAGTCCTCCCATAAGAGATAATCATCAGTATTCGTCGAGAAGGTTAGACGGAGTATCCGGCATGCCAAGTGTCATCTTGACAACCACATAAATGGTCGGGTCCACAAATCTCATAACAGTGAATCTGCTCAGCGACGTCTCGAAAGCCATATTTTTCAAAGATTTAACACCGAATTGATCTTAAATTAAAATTCCCAAATTTTCAAAACCCCTCACTTCCAAAACAAAAAAAAAAAACCAAAACAAAAAAAAAAGAAACCAAAATAATAATAAATAAGGAGACCTCCTACCTACCAAAATTCACCTCATTCACCACTTACCCAAACCAGCCATTCTCCTTGGAAAACCGAGCAACAAGTATATTTAATCTAAGAACTTACAAATGCCTATTGGAAAAGGAATGCCTGACGTGCATTGGTGTGAGCAATGATGCGCCAGGTCTGACATGACTTGCGAAAGCCTTCGCTATTACATGATACTTTATCTTATTATTATCGGTCTCTGGACCTTATTTATGGACATTTATATGATGCCCCCCGGTACCTCGACTGCTTCATATCCATTTGTTTGACTGCCCTTTACAGCAAGTCGCGACATGCGGCGAGATGCCCCTTGCACCGATAATTAGGATATAGTGATTCTCCTTTCTGTTTGACAGTCACTCGTAGCAGATCGAGCCATGCGACGGGATGTCCCTTGCACCCACGGATTAGGATACGCTGACTTCCCCTATCGACTATCTATGACAGTGGGTCGCGATACGCGACAAGATCACTCGCATCTACGACATAGAATACACCTTTCGATAGCTACGATTGGGCCCCTGAATGCTCCATTTTAGCTTACGCTGATAGATAAGAAAGCCAAGCATGTTATGTCAGCATCCCCAGTTCACATTTATGATTTCCCAAGAGAAACGAAAAGACACCTCGAATGAGGGGTGTCTCCTTCTTCGACACATTCTTACTTCTCAAGTACACGCCGAAAAGAGGCATCTGTAGACACCCCCATTTTTCCCACTCATAATATATAAAGTCATTCGGTCAACCTTTGACCTTCCTCGTGACTTTTTGAAAAGGACTTACCTTCTCTGGAAGTTTCACAATCCTAATGTGGGGACCATGCACTGAAATAATAGTACATGGCTGAACACAGGCTGAAACAATAGCTCTGTGGCTCAGACCCCTCAACCCTAATGTGGGAATCATGCACTAAAAAAATAGTACATGGCTAAACACAGGCTGAAATAATAGCTCTGTGGCTTAGACCCCCATAACCCTAATGTGGGGACCATGTATTGAAACAACAATACATGGCTGAACACAGGCTGAAAAAATAGCTTTGTGGCTCAGATCCCAATGTAGGAAGACTATATACTGAAACAATAGTATATAGTCGAAATGTAGAGTGAAATAATAGTCTTGCATTTCAGACCCGACTTGGACTCGGACAATCCCGAATTACGCGCTTAAAATCACGTGCGCAATTCGATTGCATGCCAACTCACAAACGTGCAATCAGTCCCTTCTCAGACCGGGCCTCCTTTCTTCAGACCACTTTAAGACTCGATTGCACGCCCTAATCAGCACGAGCAATCAGATTGAGCGCCCCATCACAGGCATGCAATTGGTCTATACCCGGCCTAGTCTCCCAGTCCTTGACCGCCAAAATTCCACGATTAAGCACCAGATCTTAAGCGCTTAATCGGATTGTGCACTAAAAAGCAAGCGCGCAATTAGTCTTAATGTGATTAGAACTAGAAAGTCCGGTTGAGCGATTGGCCAGTCGCTCACCGAGTCGATGGATCCACCAAAGTGAGTACGCCTTAAATGCACACAATTCAATTAAACGCCTGAAACAAGGCGTGTAATTGAAAATTAAGAACACCCCACAGGGCGCATATTTAGAAAAAAACCTATAAATAGACTTTTTTATTTCATCCCCCAAAAAAAAAAAGAGAGGACCACTCATCTAGTAAACGAATTTTCAAGTCCTCCGCATCTAGGCTTCAGATTTCAGGATTTCCTAAGCACCTAGGTAACTTCTTCCTCTTCTTAATTCTTATTTCCAGTTCTAGTCTTTAGGTTATGACTTCTAGTTCTAAATTTTAGTCTCTAATCCCTAGTTTCAGATCTTAGGATATAATTTTTAGTTTCTGATTCCCGATTTTTAAACCGTAATCCTTTTTACAATCAGTCCTTGAATCTATTATTAATTTTTAAATCTTAATTTCATCATTATTTTAATTTCCAGTCCTAAAATTAAAATCTTGGTTCTAGATAACAGTTTTCTAGAGCCAGTCTCTAATCATACGGTCCGAATTTCTGATTTCAATCCCAATTTCAGACCGTAAGGTTTCAACTTTCAGTCTTAATCTTAATTTCTTATAATTTTAGGCCGTAAATTCTAAGTCGTAGTTATAAATTTATAGTTCTTAATTTTTAGCCTCTAAACCTAATTTCTAAACCCAAAAAAAATCATTAATCTTTCCAATCTCTAAAATATTACTTTGTAATTTTGATTCAGTTTATTTCAAATCCAACCATTCGATTTGCCCCAAGGGAGCTTACGGAGGGTACTCGGGAATGAGGTCAATCCTCCTTAGCATAACGGGCCACCCCCCTTTTTTTTCTTTTATTTATTTCATTTAATTTTATTTTAATAAAACTAGCGTGCTTATTTTAAATTAGAGTCTATAGAATTGGTATATTTAATTTAGTTAGAGATTTATTCAAATTAATACAGCTCTAATCAGTCTCAATAGAATTAGAATAGTTGCATTCCTAGTACGATTAGGAGACTAATATTAATTAGACTTCTAGTAGGATTAGGAGACTTAATTAATTAGATTTCTAATATGATTAAGATATTTAGATCAATTAGGCTCCTAGTAGAAGTAGGAGACCCTTTGTCTAATTAGACTCCTCGTAGGATTAGGATACTAAATCCAATTAGACTTCTAATAGCATTAGGAGACCTTTTTAAATCATAGTAGAATTAAGACACTCAATCACAGTAGAATTCTAATAAAGGTAGGACGCTCAAAAGTAATTAGATTCCTAACTAGTTGGATTTCTGATAGTATTAGAATATTTAAATCAAGTAGACTTACACTAGGATTAGGATACTAGAATATTAGATTAATTCACCACAATAGGTTCACGTAGTTAGACTCATAGTAGAACTAGGAAACTTAAGCCAATTAGAATTAGAGCAATAATAAGATAACTAAACTATCTAAAATTTGAGGAGAGTCAGTGATGTTGACGTTGGCAGGCCGACGATTCAGTAAAGAAGTAATCCACACCCACTCCAAAGTATGATCACTGACGTGTTATAGCATCGTTAAATATCTGTAGCTGGCGATCACACCAAACTAGGGGCCTTCCTAGAAATCCCCCTTTATTTTTAGCATTTAAAACACCGCATTGCCAGAGTCTGCCTAGGATAGAATTGGGCCACTAATTCTTAGGGATCGAAAGGAACCCAGAAAAAGCGTGCACCAACATTGGGATACTAGTCCTTGATGGGCTTGGGGTATTGGGCCTTGATGGGCATGGGATATTAGGCCTTAATGAGCTTGGGCCCGAACAATTGGGCCTTGGTGGGCTTGGGTATTAGGGGTTGGGCCTTGAGGCCTGCTTGGAGGGCCCCGTGGTTGATGGGAGCTTTGGATGGTATGGACAATGGGAGGTTGATTAGGATTTTGGGGGAATGAGGTATGGAGATTTTGGAGTGTATGGGATGAGTTTGGAGGTGTTAGAGATGGATGGGAGAGGTTTTAAGAGGCCTTCCACATAGTGTAAGCCTTAATCATGTCATCCATCATGGCCATGGGATCGGGTGTGAGGTTGGAAGCGAATGGCCCACCTAATGAGGGGGATGTATGGGAGAGGATGGGCATGAACTAGGTAGGGGTAGAGAAATTGTGCGTGGTTGATGAGGGAAAGTTGGGTATTCCTTGGGTGAATTGGGGGAAATTGGGCATGACTCGGTAACTGGGGGGAATGTGGTGGATTTGTATTGGGTGTGGATGAGGGGAAGGTGGGCATGGTTTGTATGGGTGGAGAAAATGGGGACATAGTTTGGGTGGATGTGTGGGAGAAATGGGGTGTATTTTGGGTAAAGGTGGAGAATTAGGTTAGACCTTGGGTGGATGTGGAAGGGAAATTGGGCATGGTTCGTATGGGTTGGGTAAATGAGGGGAAGGAAGTTAGGTTTTGGATGGATGTGGGAGGATGATGGGGTGAATTTTGGGGGAATGGGGAGAATGTGGACGGGAATACAGGTGCACCGTAGGGTTCGGTGACATCGAAACGGGATTGGGTGGGGGAATCGGTAATGGGGATTTCCTCCATGTGGGAATGAGTTGGAGAATATGGTGGGGATGAATCGGGATCGACGTAGGTTGGGTCCACCGCCCAATACATGGTTTGGCAGCGAGTCGGGTATGGATTCCTTGGGTGAGACCCGAAAACTTTCTTCCTCCTTCCCCTACGGGATGATGGAGGGTAAGGCGATACCGTTGTGCCGGCACCACACGCTCTCTTTTCTTAATTTTTTTTTAAAATTTCTTGATTTTACTTTTTTGGATTTTTAAAACACAGAAAGAAAATTACCTCCCTTGATTAAAGTGATGTTTTATCCAGGGCCCTGGGAAACTCCCTTTTCGGACGGCGTTCATGCCTCCGATGTTTCGTTTGGCGGGACTCTGATGCACTTCAGAAAAATCAAAAGGAATCATTTGATTTATGTGAAGGCACAGAAATTTGTGCGACGACCCGATCCCTCGTAGGAGCCAATAAGAGGAGATCTCTTTTTACCAACGAGGGTGTTTTGGGTGTCGAAAGGTGGGGGAACAAAAGGGAGAATGAAAATCACTAAGTAGGGGGCTCGAGAAGGGTGAAAAAGAGCCTCAGATTCGGGTTGCCTGAACCCAGAATGATCTAGCATATGTATTACATATGCTAGGCAAAAAAACTGGAGATTTGGCTTAGCGTATGTATTACATACGCTAGGCTAAATTTTTGAGATTTTTGGCTTAGTGTATCTATTAGGTACGCTAGGAAAATTCTAGAGACTTTTGGCTTAGCGTACGCAATACATATGCTAGGCAAAAGTTTATATATTCTATATATTTGGACAGCAGCAGCAGCAGGCCCAAAATTCGTCTATTTTTTTTTTTTTTGGGTTCTTGGAAGCAGTGCTTTCGGGGACTATTTTCCCTTGTTATTTTGGGTCCCTCCTCACAGCACCTAGGGATACAAGGTTAATTCAGGATAACTAGCGTACTCCCCCAAGGTTTTAGGGCATTCTCTTAAGATCGGTCACCCACCTGATATACCTCCAGTGCAAGCGCCTTCTCAGATACTGGATAGGGTGGTACTTTTCAGGATCATCACCACGAGGGGCTGCCACCTTACTACGAATCGGGACGTTTGTATCGCTGCCTATTTCCCTCCCTTTAAAATCTACCCACGAGAAAATGAATTACGTCCCTTATTAGTTCAATTTTAAGGGAGTTTAATTAAGTTCAAAAACGGGCGATGAGAAACCCTTGCTGGCTCTACGGGCCGGTGTCCACTGATAGTATATGATGACAAGAAATGTAAATGCATAAGTAGGCCCGCCAAATGGCTAAGGCATTTAAGTAACAAAAAGTAAATGCTCAAGGATGTCTAGCCCGCCAATCGGCTAAGGCGGTAAATGACAAAATTATACGGGTAAGTAAAAGAGTGCTCAAGTAGGCCCGCCAATCGGCTAAGGCGTGTAAATGACGGAATTGTAAGGGTAAGTACAAAAATGACAGAAACGTAGGGGTAAGTATGCAAACAAGGAAGAAAAAGTTAGTAAAAATGAAGAAAAATACAAGCAAAGGGGACAACTTTAAGTGGAAGCTCTAAAATTATCCCAGTGGAGTCGCCATCTATGCAACTGTGGACTTTGCGGGCCCGTCACAACGATGCGCTCTAAATTTGGAGTCACCACCCGGAGCTTTTGGTGCCCCGGGATACCTCAAAATTGATATTAAAAATACTGAAGTGCGAAATGTAATTTTGATTTACCGGTCTATGCCAAAGGCTCTTGGGTATGGGCTTCGGTTACCGATTGGGAAGGTGTTAGGCACCCGATCAACCCTCTCAAAGCGGTCTCTACTATAGTTGTTTAGTTGTGTATAAATAAATAAATATATATATATATAATTATATATAGAAAAAGAAAGAAAAATGGGCAGTACTTCCCCTTGCCCGAAGGCGCTCCGATCCTATTGAACCCTATGTACCCGATAAAATTTGAGCGGCATAACGGCTCAATTCAAGGATAGAGGGAAAGCAAAGAAGGTAGAGGAATAGAGGGGAGAGCCGGAGCTCTCAGGCCCTTGTAGCACTGAGGTGGATCTTCGCACGAGAGAGTCAATTTCGAAAGCTTCTAATAGCACTTGGTTGAGAACTAGGCTTAGATTTCTAAGCCTTGGGAGCTAAGAGATAGGAGAGATAGGACAAGACCTTGATCTAGCTAACCCTAGAGGATTGGTGATGGAAGATGGAGTTTATATGAGGGTTATGAGTGCTGGAATTTGTATGGAGGATGGCTGTTTTGCAATGGAGGGGGAGCTCACTAATAATTTTCTCTCTTTTAAATTTTTTTCCAAGCCCTTAAAAAGGGGGGGGGGGTCTCTATTTATAGAAAAATGGGTGGTTAGTGAGAGGTTAAGGTCCTAATTGGGGTTAGCAATTAGGTAATCCTATATCTAAGGTTTCCTAGGGTTTTGGAGGCTTAGATAGGTGAGAAGTGGGTTTCAATGGTAGATGATAGGGGGGGTTCCAAGTGACTAAAGGGTTGCAAATAGGGCAAATGGGGGTGCAATTGTCCTATCGAAGACCACCCCAAACATTGGGGTGGTCAACAAGTCAAACTCCAAAAATCGAAATCTGAGAAAATCCCAAAAAACATTGTTCCTAAGCCTAGCATAAGTATTAGATACGCTAGGCATAGCTATAGTGTCCAGAGAAACTTGGAAGTTCAGAACCCACCCATGGGTCCACTGAAATTCAAATTTTTTGCGTAGCATATGTAATACATACGCTAGGCCAAAATTGGCCTAGTGTATGTACTACATACGCTAGGCAAATTCCAATAATTCAGCCTGAATTTCAAACTGCCATAACTTTCGGTGCACCACTCGGATTGAGGTGATTCTTAGCTCGTTGGAAAGCTAGGGAACTCCTTCTTCCAATGGTATGGGTCTGAGCTCCAGTAGAGGTCAGAGTGAGTTTTGGCAGTCCTCTTTTCAACCACTGCTCGAGAGGGTCTAAAAGAGGTTAGGGAAGGGTTCTATAGGTTAGGGTTGATTCCTAAGGGTCGGGGATAGGTTTCTAAGGGTTAAGTCCTCAAGATTCGAGAAATGTTATTGGAAGCTTGAAAGGTACACCTTTCTCGAAGTGTAAGTTGATCGGGCCTTGGGCCAAATTTTGGTGTCTACAGGTACAAATGCTAATGAAAGTTGTAGTCAAATAGTTGACTCAACTTTGGTATTAGTTGGAGTAAAGTGATAAGAAAACACTTAGGATAACTGGAAATGGGCACCCTGATTCCCTTAAAACTATTAAATTTTTGTGCGAATAACAATAAACATAAGTCCTATAGGGACTCTAAACTAAAGCAGCATTAGACATAGAGCGCGCTAAACTTATGTCGATCCTCCTTATGGATTGAGTTTGATCGAAGATTTAACAAGGAAATTGATTAAATGATTGAGTGATTGATATGGATAGAAATTGATTAAATGATTGATTGATTGACTTAGATGGAAATTGATTGAATGCTTGATATATTGACACAGATAGAATTTGATTAACGGATTGATATAGATGAATGATAATTGATCATGATAGAGAATCTGAATGACATGAGACATTTGATATGGATATTGAACCTTGAAAAATACATTGAAAAATGATTGGTGAACTTAAAGAGATAAAGTCACTAAATCGATATTGAGTATGATATAAACTAATTATTGAAACTATGAAAGGAAATATGAGATATTAGAAACCTACTTGAATATATTGAACCCGAATAAGGGACAAATTGAAATATATTGAATTGAAAAAGGTAAGGAAATTACTGAAAATTGATGATTGAACATTTTAATCGAATACTGATTACCGAATTCTCAATAATAGAATTGAAATTGAATTATTGAATATCGAATATCGAATACTAATGTGAATATTGAATTTTGAATATCAAACATTGAATATTGAATTAAAGATTGAATATGGACTACCGAACCTTGAATATTGAATTATCGATAACGGACATTGAAAATTTGAAAGTGGAAAGATGATATTGTATTGGCTATTGAACCTCGTATAGCTGAGCGTTGTTTAAGCAAACAAACTCATTAAGAGCACCTCGAATTCAGACCAGTTTTTCAAATATCAACTGAAGATTGGGTCTCATTAGGCCAATAGGATCATCGATCCTTATCTTGATTGATTAAATGGTGGAGAGTATCAGCCTCTGCTTACAGAACACTTGGTACATCCACATTTAAGCGGAATTCAAAGCAGATAGTTACTTAATAAGAAATATCATCATAGCAAAAGAATTCTCCATTTCTATATACAACATCTAAAACAAAACAACGAAAATAAAACCACCGGTGATGGCTAATCATCACCTAAACAGTGGTATACAATATGTATGTACTACAACTAATTATATCCTTCTGTAAAAATTACTGGACGTACCAAGTCCAAAAACAAAAGTAAACTCAGACTATACTAAGTCTAAAGCCCAAGCCTATGCGTAGAAATTCTCAAGCAGCAGATCCTCCTCTACCTCAGGTACGTAGTTAGGGTCCGCCTCAAGCTCTGGGTCCTATCCAAAATCTACACCTGTGACGTTTAGTCAGGGTGAGCTAACAGTCTAAGCTCGGTAGGACAAGATCAACGCAAAAATTGTATCTTATCAAATCAAAGCATATATTCGATGACTGAATTTAAAAGCAGTTTTCATATCAAATACAGAATTTAAAACAATACTGAGTTCAGAATCATAACTAAAACGTGTCAAATCAGAAAAATGACAAATCACGTCAAAAAGCAAACCTATCATGTCAGAAAACAAAGATGTTTCGTATCAGAAAGCGGAATAGAACGGGAACAAAACAGAAACGGAGCACAGAAACAAAGCGGCAACAGATTCAAGTAAGAAAGCAGAACAGAATGGAACATTGTATGGAAATAGAGTCATCTCAGAAATAGAACATATCAGATAACGAAAACAAAAACAAAAACATATCGAAGACAAAAATGTATCAGAATCCAAGCATCGGATCAAAACATCGGATCGAAGCATCCCTTTGTGGGAACAGGGTAAAAACCCTGAAGCCTCAACTCCTCTTGGTCACCGATGTATGATCAAAGCATCATATCAAAATAGCAAAGCGGAACCGAGCATAAAATAGAACAAAGTCAATAATGGAAATAGAAACAGAATCATGTCAGAAAGCATGATTAGAGTCATATCAGAAAGCAGTGCGATCCACACATCAGCCCAAAGCATCATATCAAAATAGCATGTGTGTACGGATAACCCGCCGTAGCGGTCCAAGGGATACAAATAACCCACCATAGCAAGCCAAGGTATGCAAATAACCCGCTGTAGCGGTCCAAGGGACACAAATAACCCAAGGTATACAAATAATCCATTGTAGTGGTCCAAGGGTATGTATGCATGTGTGTACGGATAACACATTGTACCGGTCCAAGGGATGCATGCATGTGTGTACAGAAAACCTGTTGTACCAATCCAAGGGATGAATGTATGTGTGTATGGATACCCGCCATACCGGTCCAAGGGATGCACAGAAAACCTGCCATAGAGGTCCAAGGGAGTGCATATAACCCGTCGTAGCGGTCCAAGGGTGTCAAAGTTCACATTCATATACAGTATTCGGAGTTCAAATTCACAAATTCTAAAACATGTCATATCATAAGAGTCATAAGTAGGAATAGAACGAATCAGATCAAACAGAACGAGAACCGATCAAATAGAATGAATTAGATCAAAGAATAACTAAACAAAATGAGTTGGATCAAAAGAGAACCAAACAGAACAAATTGGATCGAAACAGAACTAAACAAAACAAGTCGGGTCAAAACAGAACTAAATAGAACAAGTCGGATCAAAACAGAACTAAATAGAATAAGTTGCGTCAAAACAGAACTAAACAGAATGAGTTGTGTCATAAACAGGAACAGAACAATCAGATCATAAACGAAACCAAAATGAATCAGATTATATGCAGAAACATAACGGGAATAGAGCAGATCATAATAGAAACAGAATCATATCAGAATGGAAACAGAGCATATCATAAATAGAACAAATCAAAACGTCAGAATATTAGAACATCAAAATATCAGAGCAAAGCATCTCATAGCGGAAACACATCATATAATGGAGACAAAGCAAATAATGAAACAAAACAGATAGTGAAAACAAGGCATTAGGTCAATCATAAGATCGAAAATATCATATCAAAGCATTGTATCAAAGCATATGATTCAAAGTAAAAAATATAATCGTGCATTGAAATTCCCCTACCTTAGTTACGAGATACGCGAAAATGGCGCAAAGATTTCAATGGATGATTCCAACTTAAAGAAACTAACCATCAATGAAAGTATGTCATCTTTACATGGAAAAGTGTAATCATCAAGTCAGTCAGGATTTGTCACTTCGACGTATTTTCAATACCTCAAGTTGTCGTTTCTCTCTTCGACTCCGAGCAGTCCCTTATCCGATGTCTCATCCAGCCACAATTGAAGCATGCACCAGTGGTCCACCTAAACTTCTCTTTCTGATGTCGTCCCCTGCATCTTGGGCATGACTCAACCGATGCAGATGAATAGGGGTGTGAAGTCTGTTGTGCTCTCGATGCCCCAATTGTTGTAGGATTAACAAGGCAAAAGGGCACCGTAGGTGTGGACATAGGGGGCCCTGAATAAGCAATTTGAACAGGCTGATGGGATGTTGGCATCAAGAATTTCGGTTCCTTACTCACCTGTCTAGAGGCATAAGTTTGCGCTCGACTCGCCCTATTCTTTTGGTGCTGATCTCTTCTTTCATACATGTCTTCGATGTGTTGCTCAACGATGAGTGCAAGATCCATAACCTCAACATATGTTTTCAGTTTACTCACGGTGATTCTCTCCCGAACATTTGGCCTTAAGCCTTGCAGAAACTTCTTGGCTTTCATCAATTCATTGGCCACATGATTAGGAGCAAACCTTGCAATTCTCATGAACTCAGTCCCGTGCCCACGTACGGACATTCTTCCCTGCTCTAATAAAATCAACTGGACTTCCCATTTGTCTCTCACTGCTTTGGGAAAATATTCCTCGTTGAACTCTTCAATAAATTCCGCCCAAGTCCATGGGGCAATTAGTATCCTTTAAGCCCTTGTTCTTTCAACGGATTTCCACGAAGGATTGACTTCACCTTCCAACTGAAAGGAAGCCTAACTAACCTTTTCTTCTTCAGTATAATACATACGCTGAAGAATCTTCTCAATTTGGTTTAGCTACTTTTCCACTTCAAGCGGATCTGCTTGACCATAGAAGCTAGGAGGTCTCATCCTCCTAAACTCCAGAAATCTTGATTGTTGGCGTCTCTCTGTAAGTAACGTCTTTTGTTGGACCACGGTGTCGACCACAGACTGAAGTAGTTGTCTATCATTTCCCCCTTGATTCTCTCCCACTGGAGGATTGTTGCCGCCAATCGGAACCCTGTTTGCACCAGTGGTGATACCTTCACCAACCAGTGTGCTCCTAGTATTCCTCCTACGAGGAGCCATATCAATCTGTCAAAATGAAACAAAAGTTTCAATTAGCAGACGACCCCTATGTTCTAACTGAATTCTAAAACTCAAAGCCTTTGTTTAGACAGAACCTAATGCCATATTCCTACACTTACAGCTATGGCTCTGCATCTCCCATAAGACCTAAAGCCTAAGCTCTGATACCAACTGTGACAGTCCGGATTTTCCCAACATGATTTTTTTTTTTTAGAGATAATTTTTTTAACTAATTGGGAAGACCCAGACCACCAAATCATAGAAACCAATCTGATTACAGAACACTTGGTAATCCATACTAAAGTGGAATTCAAAGCAGATAGTTACTTAATAAGCAATATCATCATGGCAAAAGAAATCACCACATCTAAAATAAAACAACCGAAATAAAACCACTGATGATGGCCGACCATCACCTAAACAGTGGTATACAATATGTATGTACTACAACTAATTCTGTCCTTCTATAAAAATTACGAAACGTACCAAGTCCAAACTCAAAAGTAAACTTAGACTATACCAAGTCTAAAACCCAAGCCTATGGGTAGAAATTCTCAAGTGGGAGATCCTCCTCTACCTCAGGTATGCACTCAGGGTCCGCCTCAAGCTCGGTTTCCTGTCCAAAATCTACACCTATGACGTATAGTCGGGGTGAGCTAACAGTCTAAGCTCAATAGGACAAGATCAACGCAAAAATTATATCTTATCAAATCAAAGCATATATTCGATGACTGAATTTAAAAGTAGTTTTCATATCAAATGCAAAATTTAAAACAATACTGAGTTCAGAATCATAACTAAAATGTGTCAAATCAAAAAATGGACATATCATGTCAGAAAGAGAAACCTATCGTGTCAGAAAATAAAACTGTGTCATGTCAAAAAATAAAGACGTATCGTATCAGAGTGCAGAACAGAACAGGAACAAAATCGAAACGGAGCACAGAAACAAAGCAATAGATTCAAATCAGAAAGCGAAACAGAATGGAACATTGTACGGAAGCAAAGTCATCTAAGAAATAGAACGTATCAGATAACGGAAACAAAACAAATAAACATATCTGAGATAGAAATGTATTAAAATCCAAGCATCAGATCAAAACATCGGATCGAAACATCCCTTTGTGGGAACAGGGTAAAAACCTCAGAGGCTCAACTCCTCTTTGTCACCAATGTATGACCAAAGCATCATATCAAAATAGCAAAGTGGAATCGAGCATGAAATGGAATAAAGTCAAAAATGGATGTAGAAATGGAATCATGTCCGAAAGCATGAATAGAGTCATATCAGAAAGCAGAACGATCCACACTTCAGACCAAAGCATCATACCAAAACAACATGTGTGTACGGAAAACCCGCCGTAGTGGTCCAAGGGATACAAATAACCCGTCGTAGAGGTCCAATGTATGCAAATAACCCACCATAGCAGTTCAAGGGATACAAATAACCTAAGGTATACAAATAACCCGCCATAGCGGTCCAAGGGTATGCATGCGTGAGTGTACAGATAACCCGCCATACCGGTCCAAGGGATGCATGTATGTTTATATGGATAACCCGCCGTACAGGTCCAATGGAATCATGTATGTGTGTACAGATACCCACCGTACCGGTCCAAGGGTGTGCGTATAACCTACCATAGCAGTCCAAAGGTGTCAAAGTTCACATTCATATATAGTATTCGGAGTTCAAATTCACAAATTCTAAAATATGTCATATCAGAAGAGGTACAGCCAGAACAGAACGAATCAGATCAAAGCATTTTTAAGCAATACGAGTTGGATCAAAACCGAACAAATCAGATAGAAACAGAACTAAATATAACAACTTGGGCCAAAATAGAACTAAACAGAACGAGTCAGATCAAAACAGAACTAAATAGAACAAGTCGGGTGAAAATAGAACTAAACAGAAAGAGTCGTGTCATAAGCAGGAACAGAACAATTAGATTATATGCAGAAACAGAACGAGAACAGAGCATATCATAATGAAAACAGAACCAAATCAGAACGAAAATAGAACATATCAGAAATAGAACAAATTCGAACATCAAAACATCAGAACATTAAAATATCAGAGCAAAGCATCTCATAACGAAAACACATCAAATAACAGAGACAAAGCAGATAATGGAACAAAGCAGATAACAGAAATATGGCATTAGGTCAAACATCATATCAAAGCATATGATTCAAAGTTAAAAATATAATCGTGCAATAAAATTCCCCTACCTCAGTTACGAGACACGCAAAGATATCGCGAAGATTCCAATGGATGATTCCAACCCTCATTCCACATCCTATGACCTTAAAAAATCATTCATTAATGATCAAGGGGTCGTAAACATCAAAGTTTCAGATGATTCTCCAAACAAAACCCAAAGCAGCCCAAACTGGGGAAGTCACGCGTGCGATTTCCAAGTCACGCGAGCGACTTCACCTGGCACACATAGGTCGCACGGGTGAGCAAAACCAGTTCCCATTTTAGCCTAAAATTGGTGCGCATTTCACCCGCGCGAATTCTAACTTTTGAAGGCATTTCGCCCGCACAAATTCCAACTTACGCATGCAATTTCCAACTGGCGCATGCGATTTTGCACGATTTTGTGCATTTTCCCCCTTTCTAAAACCCATTTTCTCAATCAATAACCCCCATCCTTTGAACACCATCTAGACATCCTAACTTTAGCCTAGTACAAGAATAAAACAGGGTATTTACCTCCTTGAATTGGGCATGTAATGCCCACAATGATAGTATCCAAAAATCTGGCTTTCTACGCTTCGTGTTCACCCTATGGTTTGAAACCCTTATTTATTCCTGATGGTAATGGAGTTGGGATCGAAATTTCTTGTGGATGTAAAGCAGGTTGAAAGTTTCTCGCATAGAGAGGGGAACCTGAGAGGAGATCGTTTCTAGGTTTCTAACACAAGAACAAGGATTTTGGGAGAGATGAAGCTCTCTCATGCCTCATGATCACAACCGCACCAAAGACCGATGCTCTTTTGTGATAACTCGATGAAGAAAACGAAGAAGTTGAGAGTGAGATCAACAACTCTTGAAAAGGAGAACATTGGGGATGGAGATTTTTCTCTCAAGCTCTCCTCTTTTGCTTTTCTCTTCTCTTTCTCTTCTCTCATGTCCTTGATTTCCAAGCAAGTGAAACCCACATGAGGGACTTCACTTATATACATGGGAGTTGGTTCGGTGTGAAGCCGATACACTCAACCAATGTATTAGTTCCTACAACTAATGGAGTTAGTTATGTGTGAAGCTAGTATACGAAAACGAGATGTTAGCTTATATCCAACGGTCCAAAATATAAAGTCTTAAGTGTGTGGCATATACCTTACCAAACCCGTACACTTGGTCGTGTATTAGTGTTCAAAATTTTTGGGTCGTTACATTCTTCCCACTTTAAATGAATTTTCGTCCTCGAAAATTTACACCCCTTATTCTACAAGGTACGGACACTTGGTAAGTCCTAACAAGAGCAGTCACATTCTCTTAAGGGTCAATGATTCGACATCAACGAAGGTTGGGGTCTTTACATTCTCCCCCCCTTAAGGACTTTTCATCCTTGAAAATTTATTATGTGACAATCAGATCGGATGATATCAAACCAATTATCAAGGTGACAACTATTCGAACATAGATTCTTATACAACTCAAAGCATGGCTACTATTAGTGGTAGCGATACTAAGGCAAGAGAACACATAGAAGACATAATGAGATCGAAATTCTCATTAGGAAAAGAACCCAATCCGTTGATTGAAGATATACATCATGCAGTTAAAAAAAGTTTATCTCCCGAGCTTATACCAAAGATGTCCAATTCTCATCAACTGGTGTTCATTCACGATTTTGACGATCAAACACATATCAACAACCGTTCACAACATGTTCACCACTAATCAGGGATTTTGTCAATCATCCAACCATGCATTTATATAAAAAATGCATCTACCATAGTTAGAATATATCCACGACTAATTTGAATTCGCGTAACCATTCAAGGCATGACATACATTCACAATTATAAGAACATGTCAACACAAATTTAAAGAGAAACATATCTATAACTATGTATTACAATATATCCACAACTAATCGGCAATCACACCCGTAAACAATCAAAAGGGAAAGCATAATGATCAAATAACAAACCTAACCATCAATGAAAGTGTGTCATCTATACATGGAAAAGTGTAATCATTAAGTCAGTCAAGATTTGTCACTTCGAAGTATTTTCAATACCTCAAGATGTCGTTTCTTTCTTCGACTCCGGGCAGTCCCTTATCCGATGTCCCATCCGGCCACAATTGAAGCATGCACCCATGGTCCACCTACGCTACTCTTTCTGATGTGGATGAATAGGGGTGTGAAGTCTGTAGTGCTCTCGATGGCCTAGTTGTCGTAGGATTCGCAGGGTGAAAGGGAACCGTAGGTGGACATAGGTGGTCCTAAATAAGCAATTTGAACAGCCTGACGGGATGTTAGCATCAAGAATTTTGGTTCCTTGCTTACCTGTCCAGAGGCATAAGTCTGCGCTCGACTCGCCCTATTCTTTTGGTGCTAATCTCTTCTTTCATACATATCTTCGATATCTTGCTTAGCGATGAGTGCAAGATCCATAACCTCAACATATGTTTTCAGTTTACTCATGGTGATTCTCTCCCGAAAATTTAGCCTTAAGCCCTGCAAAAACTTCTTGGCTTTCATCAAGTCATTGGCCACATGTTTAGGAGTAAACCTTGCAAGTCTCATGAACTCAGTCTCGTACCCACATATGAACATTCGTCCCTAATCTAATGAAATCAACTGGACTTCCCATTTTTCTCTCACTGCTTCGAGAAAATATTTTTCGTTGAACTCTTCAACAAATTTCGCCCAAGTCCATGGGGCGATTGGTAACCTTTGAGCCAAGTTCTTTCAACGGTCTTCTACCAAGGATCGGCTTCACCTTCGAACTGAAAGGAAGCCCAACTAACCTTTTCTTCTTCTGTATAATGCATACACTGAAAAATCTTCTCGATCTAGTTTAGACACTTTTTCTCTTCAAGCGGATCGGCTTGACCGTAGAATCTTGGAGGTCTCATCATCCTAAACTCTAGAAATCCTTACTACTGGTGTCTCTCTGTAAGTAACGCCGTTTGCTAGGCCACGGTGCCGACCACTGACTGAAGCAGTTATCTATCATTTCCTCCTTGATTCCCTCCCTTTGGAGGATTGTTGCTACCAATCAGAACCCTGCTTGCACCAGTGGTGATACCTTCACGAACCGGTGTGCTCCTAGTATGCCTCCTACGAGGAGTCATATCAATCTGTCAGAATGAAACAAAAGTTTCAATTAACAAATGACCCCTATGTTCTGACTGAATTCTAAAACTCATAGCCTATGTTTAGACAAAACCTAATGCCATATTCCTGCACTTAGAGTTATAGCTCTGAGTTTCCCATAAGACCTAAAGCCTAAGCTCTGATACCAACTGTGACAGCTCGGATTTTCCGAACACAGTTTTTTTTTTTCAAGAGATAATTTTTTTGACTAATTGGGAAGACCCGGACCTCCAGATAGAAAAATACGATCTAATTACAGAACACTTGGTACATCCACATTTAAGCAGAATTCAAAGCAGGTAATTACTTAATAAGCAATATCATCATGGCAAAAGAAATCCCCATTTCTATATACAACATCTAAAATAAAACAACCAAAATAAAACCACCGGTGATGGCCGACCATCACCAAAAAAGTGGTATACAATATGTATGAACTACAACTAATTATGTCCTTCTGCAAAATTACTGGACGTACCAAGTCCAAACTCAAAAGTAAACTCAGACTATACCACGTTCAAAGCCCAATCCTATGGGTAGAAATTCTCAGGCGACAGATACTCCTCTACCTCAGATACGTAGTTAGGGTCTGCCTCAAGCTCGGGGTCCTGTCCAAAATCTGCACCTATGACGGGGTGAGCTAACACTCTAAGCTCGGACAAGATCAACGCAAATATCATATCATATCAAATCAAAGCATATATTCGATGACTGAATTTAAAAGCAGTTTTCATATCAAATGTTGAATTCAAAATAATACTGAGTTCGAAATCATAACTAAAACATGTCAAATAAGAAAAACGGACATATCAAGTCAAAAAGCAAAACCTATCATGTCAAAAAAAAAAATTGTGTCATATCAGATAACAAAGACATATCGTATTAGAATGCGCAACAGAACAGGAGCAAAACAAAAACGGAGCACAGAAACAAAGCGGAAACAGATTCAAGTCAGAAAGCGGAACAGAATGGAACATTGTACAAAAACAGAGTCATCTCAGTAATAGAATGTATCAGATACCAAAAACTAAAACAAAAACATATCAGAGACAGAAATGTATCTGCATCCAAGCATCGGATCGAAGCATCCCTTTGTGGGAGCAGGGTAAAATCCCCAGAGCTACAACTACGCTTTGTCGCCGATGTATGACTAAAGCATCATATCAAAACAGCAAAGCGGAATCGAGCATAAAATGGAACAAAGTCAATAACGAAAGTAGAAATAGAATCATATCAGAAAGCATGAACAATGTCATATCAGAAAGCAGAACGATCCACACATCAGACCAAAGCATCATATCAAAATAGTATGTGTGTACGGATAACCCGTCGTAGTGGTCCAAGGGATACAAATCACTCGTCGTAGTGGTCCAATGTATGCAAATAACCCATCGTAGTGGTCCAAGGGTTACAAATAACCGATCGTAGTGGTCCAAGGTATGCAAATAACCCACTGTAGCGGTCCAACAGTATGTATGCATGTGTGTATGGATAACCTGCCGTACTAGTCCAAGGGATGCATGTATGTGTGTACGGATAACCCGCCAAACTGGTCCAAGGGATGCATGTATGTGTGAACGGATACTTGCCGTACTGGTCCAAAGGCTGCACAGATAACCACCATAGTGGTCCAAGAGTGTGTGTATAACCCGTTGTAGCGGTCCAAGGGTGTCAAAGTTCACATTCATATATAGTATTCGGAGTTCAAATTCACACTTCTAAAACATGTCATATCAAAAGAGTCATAAGCCAGAACAGAATGAATCAAATCAAATAGAATGAGAACAAATCAAACAGAATGAATCAGATCAAAGCATAACTAAACAAAATGGGTAGGATCAAATAAGAACCAAACATAACTAAACAGAACAAGTCAGGTCAAAACAGAACTAAACAGAATGAGTCGGGTCAAAACAGAACTAAACAGAACAAGGCCGGTCAAAACATAACTAAACAAAATGAGTCGTGTCATAAGCAGGAACAGAGCTATCAGATCATATGTAGAAATAGAATGGGAACAGAGCAGATCATAATGAAAATAGAATCATATCAAAACAAAAACATAGCATATCAGAAATAGAACAAATCAGAACGTCAGAATATTAGAACATCAAAATATCAGAGCAAATCATCGCATACAGAAACACATCATATATCAGAGACAAAGCAGATAACGGAACAAAGTAGATAACGAAAATAAGGCATCAGGTCAAACACCAGATCAAAAATATCATATCAAACCATTCATCCTATGCCCTTTAAAAACCATTCATTAATGATCAAGGGGTTGTAAACATCAGAGTTTTAGATGATTCTCCAAACAAAACCCCAAATAACCCAAACTAGGGAAGTCGCGTGAGCGACTTCACCTAGCACACACAGGCCGCGTGGATGGGCAAAACCCGTTCCCATTTTAGCCTAAAATTGGTGAGCATTTCACCCGCTCGAATTCTAACTTTTGAGGCATTTCACCAGCATGAATTCCAACTCGCGCTCAAGATCTTGCGTGATTCTCTGTGTTTTCCCCCTTTCTAAATCTCATTTTCTCAATCCATAACCCCCATCCTATGAACCCCATCTAGACATCTAAACTTTAGCCTAGTACATGAATAAAACATGGTATTTACCTCCTCAAATTGAGCACGTAACGCCCACGATGATCATATAAAAAATCCAGTTTCCTACGCTTCGTGTTCACCCGATGGTTTGAAACCCTTATTTTTTCCCGATGGTAATAGAGTCAGGATCAAAATTTCTTGTGGATGCAAAGCGGGGAAAAAGTTTCTCGCGTAGAGCGGGGAATGATCAATCACAGAATATATCATTTTATCACCCTTAAATTAGTGATGCTAGGACATAGTTTGCTACTAATAAGATGTTGATGTGTAGAAATTAAGGAAAAACAGTGAAAGAGAGACAAAATGTTAATATTCATCAAAATGAACTCAAAAAGCAGTAAAAAGATGATTGAGCGTAAGAAGATGATTCGCCGCTTCTAAAAGCTGAGAAATTGTAATTTACGATTGAGCTCTATTTACTAAAGAGCCGTAAGAAAGAGAAAATAAGAAATCGCAATTTACGATTCTTCAGAAAAAGATAAAAGAAGGAAAGCGATCATTCATTTTGGAAAATCGTCTAGTAAGAAAGCTAAGCTGAAAATAGGAAATCGTGATTTACGATTGAATAAAATAGAAGCTTTACTACTGTTGACTGCTACTGCTGCTGATCACGTGAGAAAAGAACACCGTCATACACCCAATTAGAAGAATTCTTGAATTAGAAATTTGGTGAATCATGAATCTGAGAAGATTGATGAAGATAAACTACGAAGATCTTTGTTGTTGTTACCAAGGAAATAACTCCGAAGCACATCTACAGTTTGAGTTTAAGGAAAGATAAAATTAGAAATTAGAGTTATATTAGGAATCTTTTATTTTTAGTAGTTTCTTTTATTAGAATTAGATCTCTGTAAATCAACTCCTTATGATCTATAAATAAGAGAGCCTGGTGTAGAAATAAATGATTAAAGATATTTTCATCATCAATTGACGACAGAGGTTGGGTTTTCTTCCGATCAAAATTAGAATAGATTTTTATTGCTTTATAGATTAGATATCTAAGGTTTCTCAAGAGCAATTGACGACTACAATTGGGTGCTGAAGATTAGTGTAGATGTCCATAGTTTCTCAGAAGCAATTGACGACTGCAACTGAGAGGTGAAAGATATAAATTTATTGCTTTCTAGTTTAGATTTTATTTTATTTTATTTACCGCTTTGTAAACATCTTCGAATTTTAATTTGAATTGATGACCCTGGTTGGAATTTACAGATTAGTGTTACTATTTTATTTTTCCATCTTTAATTTTTGAGAGTTTGATTGACGCCCAAATTTTAGAAGATTGTAGATTAGATTAAATCTGTGTTAAGGAATTTTATTTTTTGATTGACGACCAAATTCTAGAAGACTATAATACAGTGTAACGGTATTTTAAATTTATAAACATCTGGAACTTGAAGGGTTGTAACTAACAACCATAACCTAGAAAGAAGAAGATTTAGATTTATTTTCTGCAACCTCAGAATAAAAATATTCTTTTATTCATATTTCTCCAGTAGATTAGATCTTAAGGATAAATAGAAGTTTTTAAAATAAGAATTTAAATAGAAAGATATAAATAAATATTTATAAGATAAAATACTTCTTCGTAGGAACGATCCTATTGCTACGCTATAATTTCCATTGTGCGCTTGCAATAGGTTAAGGCTTGAATTTAACGTAATTTTATACATAGATAAGCCGGATCAAGTTTTTGGCACCACTGCCGGGGATGCGGATTTATCTTTATTTTATTTTATTCGTATTTTTATATTTTTATTCTTTTAGAAACCAATATTTATCTTTCTCTTTTTAAAGTTCTTTATATTTTAATTTTCTTTGATCACTTCTTAAATCTTTTGCAGGTTTATTCGGAACAAGCAAATCAAAGTTTCAACTTCCCCTAATTAGAGAAACCCGATGTCATTACTCCGACTTTTGGGAACAGTGCATGCCACGTACCATGCACGTGTGTTTATGCTTCACAAGGAAACCACAATTATATATACACACTACATGTGTATGTGTGAAACACACTAGCCTTCACTAGATAAGTGGAGAGTTAAATAGAGAGAAGTCTCCCATACATGACCTAATTTAGCTTAGAAAAAGGGAGAGTTAAATAGAGAGAAAGAGGAGAGGGTGTGCAACCGTGAGAATCAAGACGATCCCGTCGCGACGATGCGCTCTCTAATAAAAATATAGAGTCGCCACCCAGAGCTTTCGGTGTCCCGGGATACCTAGTTCATTTTTATGAGCACCGAAGTGCTAAAAATATGACTCTGAATCTGGTCCACACCAAAGGCTCTTGGGTAGGGGCTTCAGTTATCGATCGGGAAGGTGTTAGGCACCCAATCAACCCGCTTAACGAAGTCTCTACTAATGGCCAAAAATAAAATGATGTAAAAGACAAGAAAATGGTTCCCTCTTGCCCTAATGGGCCTCCAATCCTATTTGTGCCCCTCCGTTCCTACCGAAAATTCGGCGGCGTAACGGCACAAATGAGAGGATGGAGGGAGCTAGAAAGAGATAGGAGAAGAAAGGGGAGAGCCGGAGCCCTCGGGCCCTTGTAGCACCGTAGAGGAGCCTTGTGTGGCTTGCTTTGATGAGCTCTTGAAGGCTTTGTATGGTGAAAAATGAGGTTCTAACTCTTAGGACTTAAAGCTAAGAGGTAGGGGATGGAGGCTAGGGGATCACACACACCTAGGCTAAGGGTTTTGGATGCAAGAACAAGCTTGAAATGAGGTTTTGGAATTCTGGAATTTGGATGAAAATAGTGCACAAAAGGGAGGAAGAACTTCTCACTTTGAGCTCTTTCTCTCTTAAGCAAATTTCTCAACCCTTAAACCAAGGGGACGGGGGCTCTATTTATAGGAAAAGGGTGGATTAGGAGATCACTTAGATGCTAATTGGAGCTAGCAATTAGGTAATCTCAAATCTAAGGTTTCCTAGGATTTTGAGAGCTTGGAAAGGTGTGAAGGTGGTTCTAATGGTGGATGATGGGGTGAGGCCTTAAGCCACTTGGAGGGTTGCAAATAGGTAAGGAATGGGTGCAACAGGACTACCAAAACACACCCCAAAGGTTGAGGTGGTCAACAAGTCAAACCCCAAACATAAAATTTGAGGTAAAAACCCACAGTCACTGTTCATATGCCTGGCGCAACTATTAGTTGCGCCAGGCAAAAGCACAATAATACAGTGAGGAACAGTAGCCTGGAAGTTAGCCTTGCGAGGGGTTGGGGGACCCATTTATGCCTGGCGCAACTATTAGTCACGCCAGGCCATTTCTGGGGAAAAAGACTTGGCGCAACTATTAGTTGCGTCAGGCAAATCCAGGGGGAAAATGGCCTGGCGCAACTATTAGTTGCGCCAGGCAAAAATCCCCCCAAAAAAGATTGATTTTCAAATGGTCATAACTTTTGATATACAACTCCGATTGAGGTGATTCATGGCTCGTTGGAAAGCTGGAGAAGTCCTCTTTCTAATGGTATATGATTTGATATTAGTAGAAGACCTCAGTCAATCCTAGTGTACCACTCTTCATCCATTGCCCGGGAAGGTTAGCTTTAGGGTTCGGAATGGGTTCTAAGGGTCGGGATTAGTTTCTAAAGGTTCGAGGTAAGTTCCTAAAGGATCTAGGGTGACTCCTAAGGGTTTAGGGTGATTCCTAAGGGTTCCATACATGCTATCAAAAGCTCAAAATTGTACCTCTCTCGAAAGGTGTTTCGATCGGGCCTTGGGCCAAATTTGGGTGTCTACAAATGCCCCTCTTTGGTATCCGATCACTAGTGATCGTATGCCAAAGAAAAGAGACATTCGAAGAGGCCCAAGGCATTACTGACGGGTCCGCTGCATTCAGAACAAACTTCAAACATTAGGTGAGTAACATGGTGAGAAAATGAAAGCCCTGCAGTGCCAGGCTAATCATTCGTTTCTCGAGGTAATCAGTTTCCAAGCGCTTAGCGACATTACTGGGCATAACCGAGGTGGAATGAGTTGCAAACTCCCTATAGTCGGGAAAGATGTTCACTTCTCTGGATGATTTTGAAGGTATTTAATGTTTAAGATTTATTCTGAATTCAACAGTATCGTAAGTAGGAGGGGTGATCGACCCACATTCAAAGATAGGCGCGAAGTAAACATACGTAAGGCTCCACAGTTTGCGTCCAATCCTACAAGGCATTTGATGACCTCATTGGATTATTCGCGGGTGCCCCTACAGAAAGCAGGGTTCGAGATCTTTGGGCGAACCCATCGATCCCAAAGTTTATTTAGCATGACCACCTGAGCGAAGTGAATAGATGTCACAACACTTTGTGAGTACGTGCTATTTTTCTGAAAGCATGCCTCAGCTTAGGATGACCTAGAGTATCCAGTTTCGACTCCCTTGAATAGATCCAACCAAACATTAGGCACCTCCTAAGGGAGGGGGCATCCAATCCTGGATACTGTTGACAATGATCATAATCATCAATTAACTATGCATAACCATGCACCCGTCAGGGACAATAAGCAATAACAAAGGCGATGGAAGCCCCGATCCGGACCCGCCCGGGTACAATTTATGAGGACAAACGACCATCATACGGATACCCAGACGCAAGGCGTACACTTTACAGGGATACCACTGCCCATAAAGGTTTTAAGCCTGTAGAAAATAAAAGGGAAATGAACCCTTCCGAATGCATGGTTGCACATAGTTTGATTGACACTTAATTTCATTCTTAACAGGTTGGTTTCAACCAACGATTGACCTTTTCAAATGAAGAATTTGAAACTTAAGATGCTTAAGTTCATACGAAAGCAGAGCGCTTATCGTAAAGATTTAGCAATGGAGTTGACCTAATTGAAACATTGACTATTTGACCGGGACCGACACCTTTGCTTCTACCTTAAAGCAGGATCTGGGGATCCGAGGCGAACCTCTGACTCCGGACTTTAATGTGGCACAGCTGCATTGCTGATAAAATATCAACCTTTTACCGCTTTATGCTTGTGCGCTCTGTGGGAAATGTAAATCCATTTATGTGATTTTTTTTTTAATTTTCTGATTGCTATTTTGTACGATTTTTGGGATTTTTTCCTTCTCTTTTTTTTTTAAAAAAAGTTTATCATTTTTATGTGAATTTTTTAAAGTTTAAAAGCTATCATTTTATGGGAATATTTTGGATTTTTTTTTTTTTTTTTTAGTGAACACTTCCGGCTTCTTTGCTGGGGATTTTTTGTAAGACCGAGGTGCTTGCTGACCCTGGTTCATTTTTATCTTAGCACGGCTTCCGTGGCAAGTCGAATGATGATCAAAATACCGTCTTGGGGGTGTGCGCATCGGATGGGAGCAGCGGAATGAATCATCAAAGGGGAGCGGGGGACCCGGTCTCCTCATCTGGCCCAGACCCAGCCTAAGACTTGGCCTAAGTGTCTAGCGCAACTATTAGTTGCGCTAGGCCACTAGGGGACTCAAAATAGCCTGGCGCAACTAATAGTTGCGCCAAGCAAATGAAGGGCAAACTTTTGCCTGGCGCAACTATTAGTTGCGCCAGGCTTATCTGGGGGTTTTTAAAACAACCCAAACACGGGCTGGGGGGCTTTTAATTCGAAATTTTCTCCCTCCTTCTTTCTTGCAACCGAAAACTGCCCCCTCACCTAGGGTTCCTTTACATTGCCTCTCCGCGTGCCCATTGCCATTGTTTTACTCGTGGATTGATTGCGAGTGCGCGCTAGATCAAAGACCCCTTGGTATCTATCTTCAAATAAAATTGAACAGATCCAGCCAAAATTGGGTGCCTACCGAAGGAGGCACTCAATCTTGGTCTTCATCAACGATGATCTTATTATCCAACAATTATGCAAAAAACATGCACTCATCAGGGGTAGATAAAACAAAGGGGAATGAAAGTCCCGACCCAAAACCCGTCCGGGTACAATTTACGAGAACAAACGACCATCCAACGGATACCCAGACGCAAGGCGTACACTTTACAGGGATACCGTACAAATGCAGGTTTTAAGCCTGCACCCTAAAATGAGCCCTTCAGAGTGCATATTTGAACATAGTCATTCGATAGGTAATTTCCTTTTTGATAGGTTGGTTTTAACCAACAATTGATCTTCTTCTAAGGAATCTGAAGCTTAAGACACTTATGTTCACATAAATCCAAAAACAGAGCGCTTAGCTCAAAGATTTAGCAATGGAATCAACCCAATTGAAACATTGACCGCTTGATCAGGATTGATACAGTCGCTCTTACTTTAAAGTAGGATCCCAAGATACAAGGCGATCCTTAGACTCAGGACGTTAATGTAGCACAGCTGCGTTGCCGATAAAATATTGGTATTTTTACCACATTGGAGCACGCATGTCCGTAGCTGTGTATGGACATGAAAACATAGATTTTTTCTTTTCAAAATGATTTTCATCATCATTTTTTTTGTTAGCCCTGACGTCGGGGGTGAGATGCTTTAGCTGATTTGTCCATCACTGAGAAGTTGCCCGCTTCGAGGCTTTGGACCGTGCGATGTTCCTGCACATTCTCGAGAAAACATCAGTCCCTTTTTTGTTTATACATATGAAGAAAATGCATCCTAAACAACAGAAGAAAAAAAAGTAGATTTCTACCTACACTTTTTCAGTTTCAAGATATTTTTTTTAGATTTTTGGTTTTAAAGATTTTTTGTTATTTTTCTTTATTTTTTTAGATAGAAGTACGATGCTGTAACTATGTACAAGGGAATGAGTAGAAATATATGCATATTATTTATTATTATTATATATTTTTTTTGGTGTTTGGATTTTTCTTGATTTTTTTATTTTTAGCTTTTCTTCTTTTTTTTGTTTTTGATGCCTTGACAGTGAGACAAAGTAACGGGTCCCATTTTGAGCATAGTCGAACTCTTTCATGCAGTCGAACCTGAGTGAGTTTCCGGATTTCACCAAGGCCGGAACATTAGTCCCTTCGGATTAAGTCAAACCTTTCTCCTTACTTTGAGTCATACGTTTGACAAAGCAGTTCTGAAGACACACTTGGTCAAGGCCTGATTTGAACTAACATGAGCGGCCCAGTCAGATAAGAGGGTACAGGAAGAGTAACAAAAGGTTTTCTCAAGCACCAATCTTCTCAATTAGTCCAAACCTTTCTTTTTTAATTTTTTTTCTCTTCTTTTTTCTTTTTTTTTTATCTCCCTCTTTTTACCCGTGGCGCCCTTTCGGGTTTTCACCACGTCCATGGGTTCAGCTCTCTTACCCCAAGCACCCTTTCGGGTTTTTACCTGGTCCGCACAAGCCCGCTATTTTTACCCATAATGCCCTTTCGGGTTTTCACCATGTCCATCTTGCTTTGAGCTTGTATTTTTATTTTATTTCATTTTTTATTCTCTTTTTTTTATTCTTTTTTATTTTTACAACCACGACATAGACGTTGATTCCATCATAGCCGGCTAGATGGGGTTCTGGTGTCGTCTCATGACTCCGCTCATGTTGACTTAACAGATATTATGACTGCTTGCGAACCTACAAAGAGGGCTTCCTTCAGGGTGTAGCTTGGCCATGGGTTAGGTTAGGATTTGAAGGTGTGCTGGGTTAAAAGGATTTCCTTGATACGGCTTCAGTTTTCTCGACATACTTTCTTCCTTGGGAGTTTTACTGTACATGCCCCGTGATTCTTCTTCAATTTTTTTATTTTTTTTTTGCTTCATTTTAGGCAATCTTTTTTTGAGGTTTTGCTTTTTCGATTTCTTTGGATTTTGGTAGTAACTTTATACACATACATCTTTTCTCTCTTTTTTTTTTTTGGTATATGTACATGTATATATATATTTTTTTGGGGGGAACGGGTTTATTGAAAGAAAGGCCCAGGCTCAAATGGGGTAGCAAAGGATATCATCATTTTTAGGGATGCTTTTTTGGCTACTGTATTTGGAATGATGGCCTCTTTTGGGTGGTTCTTAAGCAGTCGTGTATCTGTTTCATCAATACTTACCTTGTCGTGATGGACTAAGAGTAGAACTGTCGGACGTATCCAGCGTTGATGGGCTCAGGAAAATGATCTCCGTCCATGGTGGCAAAGCGGATGGCGTATCCCGGCTGCACTTCTCGAATAACATATGGTCCTTCCCAGTTCGGCTTAAACTTTCCTCTTGGATCAGCGTGGAGGGATGGGAAGATCTTCTTTAGCACAGTGTCTCCTACCTTTATTTATTGACATGTTTAATACACGATTCGCCCTTGGTAAACTTGAGTGTGGCATAAGGTTAGGAGTCTCTTTTCGTCCAGTAAGTTCAGCTGATCAAAGCGTGATCTCTCTCTTTCTGCTTCGGGTAAGCCTGATTCCATGAGGATTCAGAGCGAGGGTACTTCAACCTCCACCGGGAGGACGGCCTCGGTTCCATACACAAGGGAGAATGGTGTTGCCCCTGTAGCGGTATGGATCGACGTTCGATAGGCCCACAAAGCAAATGGCAGCATTTCACTCCAATCTCGGTAAGTGACAACCATTTTCTCAAGGATGCGGATGACTGTCTTGTTCGTGGCTTTCACAGCTCCATTAGTTTGAGGCCGATAAGGGGATGAGCGATGGTGCTTGATCTTGTATTGCTCACAAAAGTCTCGGATGTGTTTATTCGCAAAGTTTGTGCCGTTGTCCGTGATGATATCTTTGGGTACTCCAAATCGGCACACAATATTGTTCTTGAGAAACTTCTCGACGTGACTGTCCATGATGTTGGCATATGACGCCGCTTCTACCCACTTGGTGAAGTACTCAATGGCGACGAGGATGAACCGATGTCCGTTTGATGCTTTTGGATTAATCATTCCGACAATGTCAAGGCCCCAGGTAGCAAATGGCCAAGGAGTGGTCATGCAGTGAAGATCAATGGCAGGAGCGTGTATCAGACTGGAGTGTTCTTGACACTTATAGCATTTTTGAATATGTTTACAGCAATTGGATTCCATAGTGGTCCAGAAGTATCCCTGCCGTAAAATTTTCTTAGCGAGCATGTGACCGCTGACATGGGCTCCGCATACTCCCTCATGGATTTCTTTCATAATGTTGACCGCTTCACTTTCAGTAAGGCACCTGAGTAAGATATTATTGTATGATCACTTGTAGAGGCATTCCCCACAAATGACGTAACCTGTCGCTAAACGTTGAATGGTTCATTGGTCTGTCTTGGATGTACCCTCTGGAAAAGTCAGGGTCTCGAGGAAACTCTTGATATCTGAGAACCAAGGTGGCTCATCATCAGGCTTTGTAGGTTCCTCAATCTAGAGGCAGAAGGCTGGTTCATTCCTCTGCTAGATCACGATCGGCTTCATCTCAACACCATAGGGGATTTCAATCATTGATGCCAAAGTTGCTAATGCGTCGGCAAAGCGATTCCTTATCCAGGGGACGTATGAGAAAGTCACATCTTGGAAGCAAGCTATCAGGTCCTCGAGGTGTTCATGATAGGGGATCAGCTTCTCGTCTTTCCTCTTCCAGTCACCATTTGTCTGACATATGATTAACTGTGAATCGCCAAATACTTGAAGGTGAGTTACATTCAGATCGAGAGCTGCATGCAGACCAGCGCCGCAAGCTTCATACTCAGCCATGTTGTTAGTGCAAGGGAAGTTGAGCTTGATAGAGACCGGTACATGGGATCCTTTCGGTGAAATCAGGATGGCGCCAACTCCTTGGCCCTCGACATTTGCTGCCCCGTCAAAGTGCATTACCCATGATTCTTCTGCTTCTTCAGTATCGTCCTCCGTCATGAACAAGATATCCTCAACGGGGAACTCGGTCCTTAATGGCCCATAGTCAGGTAAAGGATTGTCGGTAAGATGATCAACAAGTGCTTGCCCCTTGAACAATTTCTGAGTAACGTACGTGATGTCAAACTCAGACAATAACAACTGCCATCGTGCAGTCCGCCCAGTAAGAGCCGGCTTCTCAAACAAGTATTTTAATGGATCCATTCGGGCTAGAAGTAGAACGGCTTGAGACAGCAAGTAGTGGCGGAGCCTCTGAGTAGCCCATACAAGAGTTAGGCATGCTTTCTCCAGATGAGAGTAGCGCGTCTCGTAATCAGTAAACTTCTTGCTCAGATAGTAGATGGCCTGCTCTCTTCTTCCCGTCTCGTCATGCTGCCCTAAGACACATCCCATTGAAACTTTTGTCATGGAGAGATACATTAAGAGTGGTCTTCCCGGCTCAGGTGGTACCAAAACAGGTGGATTCAGGACGTAGCTTTTGATTTTATCGAATGCTGCCTGACAATCATCATTCCATTCAACGGGCGAATTCTTCCTTAGTAACTTGAAGATCGGCGTGCAGATTGGAGTTAGCTGTGCAATGAATCGACTGATATACTGTATTCTACCCAGAAACCCTCTAACCTCTTTTTCGATAGACGGCGGTGGCATTTTAGTGATGGCTTTAACTTTGATTGGGTCGACCTCGATCCTTCTTCTACTGATGATGAACCCTAGCAGTTTTCTTGACATAGCACCAAATGCGCACTTCTATGGATTTAGACGTAGTCGATATTTTCTCAGTCTTTCAAATAGCTTTTGAAGGTTTACCAGATGGTCACTTCGCTCTGGTGATTTAGCTATCATGTCGTCGACATACACTTCAATCTCTCTGTGCATCATGTCATGAAATAGTGCAGCCATAGCTCTCTGGTACGTTGCACCAGCATTCTTCAGCCCGAATGGCATGACTCGATAGCAAAAGGTTCCCCAGGGGGTAATGAACGTTGTCTTCTCGCGATCAACCTTTACCATCTTTATCTGATTGTATCCTGAGAATCCATCCATAAAAAAGAGCATCCCGTGCTTAGCTGTGTTATCGACCAAGATGTCGATGTGTGGTAATGGGAAATCATCCTTTGGGCTCGCTCTATTAAAATTATGAAAATTGATGCACATGCGGACCTTTCCATCCTTCTTTGGCACGGGTACGATATTGGCTAGCCACTGCGGGTATTTGGACACCATGAGAAACCTTACATCGTATTGCTTGATGACCTCATCTTTGAATTTCAGCATCCATTGAATTCGAGAGCGTCTACCTTGGCGGCTTCATATCAGGGTAGAGGGGCAACTCATGCTCGACCAAATCGATATCCAGACCAGGCATGTCCTAGTACGACCAGGCAAAAACGTCTTAGTATGACTGAAGGAAGTCGATCATGCTCTTTCTTTCCTCAGGGGACAATGATGTTCCGATTTTTGTTATCCTGGGAACCTCCTCAGTCCCTAGATTAACATCTTCGGTCTCTTCGACAATGGGGATAGGGCCATGCTCAAAGTCGGCAAATCAGTCAAGGAGCTCATTGGGGAGTTCCTCGAAGGGGATGTCCTCATTCAGACTCGTGATCCCTACCTCTTCTTGTATTTCTACAGGGAAGGGGTCGATTTCACGTGGGACGAGCATTTTGATTAAGGCATCCTTTTGTGGGACATTTTCTGGAATTTTAAATGACAATATTTTTAGACTTTGGATTTTTTTAATGTTTTTGAGATTTTTGTTTTCTTCTATGTTTTTGAGATTTTTGTTTTCTTCGGAGACGGGCCCTTGGCAAGGCGGGTTACTATATACACAAGGTATTGCCTGCCAAGGGCTTATCTCACTTTTTATAGGTTGTTTTTTTTTTAGAAACAGGCACCAAACTTTAGGCTGCTTCCTGCTTCCAGAGTTTGGGGCAAAGATGCCCAGTTGCGTACTTGAGGGGCTGCTTCTTTACCTGTTGGGATGGAGGGTGCTGACTGATATGGCTCATCGGAGTCAGCCTCCATCATGTTGATCCCCATTTCATCTGAGATCATGTCTTCAAACGATAACTAGATTTTGTGGTGATTTACCACATGGGGGGTTTGTTCAGGTACCGACCGTCGTTCTTCGAAAAGGGATAGCGCGGCCAAATCTATCTCCAAGCTGGGAAGGGAGATCCAGGGATTGGTGGGATGAACTAGGGCTTTGGGTTTGTGTGGGGTCAAATGGGTTGCCCCATTTTGATCGATCTTTACGACCCCGGTGCTGAAAAAGGAATCCTTGATGTGCGGCCTAGGGTGGGGTTTCTCCTCTATGTTGATTCCTCGAGCTCTTGCAGCCGCGGCGACCCTGACTTTCACTTTGGCCTCTCGGACCTCTTGCTCTGTGGGCTTATATCCTAGCCTGAATCTTACTTTTTGTCCCCTAGCCACAACTGGCTCTCTTCTGCCTTGTAATTTAGGCCCAAGTCCTCGGCCTTTCTGATAGCCCCACTTTTGGAGCATTGCCACTGCTGCTACCATACCGCCTCCTGTTTTAGACATGATGCCCTCCATGGGTTCTGGCAGTATAGCTGACACCTCATACTCAAAACTGTGGAGGTCGACGTCCTCAGCGGTGTGTGGTACATCCAGCATATTAGCTTTTTCAACACCATTGGCAGCTTTTTCTTTCTCACCATGGCCCTCCCCAATGATTGTAACAATTTTATGCCCATACATGAATTTGAGCTTCTAGTGCAAAGTGGAAGGTATGGCTCCGACCTCGTGCAACCATGGGCGCCCCAATAATAAGTTAAAGGAAGATTTAATATCCATGACTTGAAACAAGATGGAAAAGGTCATTGGCCCTATCAATAGCTCAAGATCAACTTCTCCCATTATTTCTCTTCTGATATTATCGAATCCTCTAGCGCTGGTTCTGGTGGGCCTTAACATGCATGGGTCAACCCCGATCTTGGTGGCGGTTCTTAACGGGCATATATTCAATGCAGACCCGTTGTCAATTAGTACTAAGGGAATGACTGTTAAGACCTGAAAAGTACCACTTTTCACCCCTTAACTTAACCTTTGATTAGACCTTTAGACACCTAATAAACTCATCTTAAGTGTTTTGTTCAGGAAATAATCAGCAGTGAAATAAGGCCAAGAATCCTATTATGGAGCCTACTTTGGCACCAGATGCCCCTCAGCAAGAATGAACCTTGAAGCCTCGTGCAGATCAGCTGAGCTTCCCAAGGCTTTACAGGCAACCTCTCGCGCAGATGAATGACTGGGGAGCTTCAGAAACCCAACTTCGCACAGCTCTCGCGAAGCTCAAGGGTAGAACACAGCGCTCAGTGTTGCGCAATTCAAAGCAGACTTCTCTCAATCTTGCGAAGTTCGCTTAAGATAGCTGAGGAGAGAGAGCTTCAGAAGATTTCTTGCGCAGCTGTCGCGCAGTCGCCGCGGGGTACAATTCTCAGGAGAAGAACACCTCGCGCAGTTCACGCACCATTCAAGAAAGAAAGCATCCTGGCGAAGGCAAGGCCAAGCTCGCGAAGATTGAGTAAGATAAAGAATCTCACGCAGTTCAGAACTCAAAAGAACCTCGCGAGGTAACTCGCGAAGTCCAAGTAAAGAGAAGAGCTCGCGCAGTTCTCGCGCTGCTGCCTAGCGAAAACTAATCTACCGCGCGACTGCTTGAATTGTAACCTCGCAACGCTTGAGACTGTGTTTTCTATTTAACCTCGCGAACTCCAATCCAGCGAGAGCTCAACTCTCTACTGCACGATTGCCTGAAGAGCAAACCAAGGCAACCTCGCGACGGCTGAAGCTTCAGTGTCAAATCATCCTAGCAAAGAGTAATGAGCTACCATGCGACAAGTCTAGGAAACTATAGCTACCTAGCGAGGCTCTGAACCTAAACTTCCATCTCTTCAGCAGAGAGCATTCTAGAAATTTCCAATGATTAGGGCACGCATTCCCATGCTTAAATCTCCGTGCACACACCCCGAGGCATCCAAGGATCAGTAGAAGGCCACATGGCATCGTTAAAATTAGGGTTTCCTAACCCTAATGCGCCGCCACCCCACTGCTATATATACCCAGGCCTAGCTTAGGTTTAGGTATCTGGGAATCTATCTCAGATCGCTTTTCTTTTCTCTTTCTTTTTTAGCAGTAAGTAGTTTTTCTTTTTCTTTTTCTTTTCTTCTCTCCATAGTCCAGCAATTGCTGGCTATGACTTGTATATGTATTTGAGTTAGATTAATGGAAGTTTTGCAATAGGATTTATACTTTGTGGGATTATTGTTTATTTATGAGATGCTCTGTGCAAGGCTGCTGCCTTGTGATCCCCATTGCCTTGGCTGTGTTTCAAAGCAATGGAGGACTAATTTTAAGGGCCACTCAGATCCAAGTATACTGTGTGTCTGGGCTATCATGGTCTTCCAGCCTTAGCCCCACCACAGGACCTACTAGATCTGAAATCCCCATGGGAGCTTGAGCTGGTAGCCTGGTGAACATGGTGGTAGCAGCGATAATCTTGTTTTATTTTGGGCTCCGTGAGGAGGATAACCTCTGGGATAGTCTGTGACCATTTAAGTGAACAGATTATAGCCTTAGGGTGATTCTGATCCACCGATCTAAGATGGATCCTTCTTCTTTTCACCTGAGCTTGTAGAAGCCTGGTGAGGGATTGTACAGAGGCAGACTCCCCCATATTTGTATAGATCTGCCATCAGATGTTGGATTTGATCTGGTTATAGAGATTGTAGGTGGTGGACCATTGTAGCCTCTCTCAAGCAATGGACAGCTGGATCGAAGGTTGTACTCAATCGCTTGCTGGTTCTATGTGTCTGGGCTATCATGGTTTTCCAGCCTTACCCCCACACATGGAACTTTAGAGGTTGAGGTTCCCTATGGATTCCTGAGCTTGTAGCCTGGATGAAATAGTGTCTGCAATGATTTATTTGTTATGTTCTGACCCATCCCTGGATAGTGGCTCCCCTATGGGATAGTCTGTGACCATTCAAGTGGACAGGTTATAGCCCTAAGGGTGGAGTCATGGCAGTAGTGATGGGTTGGATCCTTTCTCCTCAGAGGTGATAATGTAGCCTCCGGACAGGATTTCTATAACATCAGATCTAAATCTGAGTTACAAAAACTCCTCTGACCTTGGCTCAATAACATATTTCTCACCCTTTTTATAATTATTTTTTCACATTCCATCCATCCTCTCAATCCTTTCTGTAATTTAGTTATTAGAATACTTAAAATAAGTGACCTCAAACTCCCCTCCTTTTAGAATTTGCTAGATGCATGAGCGGATCTGGAGGGACTACTAGAGACGGCTCCCTTGGAGCCTTAGATCACCTTTCCCTGTGGGACAAACTCTTACTTCTCAAAACTTGCTACAAAGGACCCTGTATCTTGCAGGTCTAGGATTTCCGAGTGGTGCTGATTCATCCCCTGTTCTATTCTATTTTTGGTTTTTAATTAATTTTCAACACCAACCAATAAGCAAAGCACACTTGAAGTTGACAACAAGTTTTTGGCGCCGTTGCCGAGGGGAGATGATCTAATAGTAGACCCTTAGTTTTTGTATTCTTAGTATTTTTTATACATGTGAATAATTGATACTGCTGATATAGTTGTGAATCCTTCTTGCAGATCTGGACAGCAGCAGTGAAGGATAGTTGGAATGCAATTGGAGCATAGCTACCTCTGTTTGCAAACTCTCTGACTCTAAAGCTCTGTCTGTCTTTCTTTTTAAACAATTTTTCCAGCAGTATCTAGGATAGTTTAAATGTATTCTTTGGATAGCTGTAAAATAGTTAGATAAATTTGTTTGTGTATAAGTATTCTTATGCAATGTACCTGCAAGAAGCTTTCCTTGTTGTGGGTGTGCTTGTATGCTAGGGAGGAGATCCCTCAGCCCTACTTTAGAGTCTCTAAACCCTGAGATAGAAAGGGGAAGGAGACTTAGAAGAGACAGGCACACCACAGGAGAGCCCCTAAGAAAATCTGCATCAGCAACCATGGGTGAAGAACACCCCAGAACCCTCAAGGAGTTGAATGCTCCAGATGACTACAACTCCCCTTATAGCATTTAATTCCCTGATGTTCAGGAAAATTATGAGATAAAAACTTCAATCATCCAGATGCTGCCAGCTTTCCATGGGCTTAGCAAAGAAGACCCTTACAAGCATATTGATCAGTTCTTTGCCTTGTGCACCACTTTTAATATCACTGGGTTGGGACCTGAGGCTACTAGGCTCAGACTCTTTCCCTTCTCTCTAAAGGATAGGACCAGTACCTGGTTGGCCACTCTTCTCAACAACAGCATTGCTTCATGGAAAGACCTGCAGACCAGATTCCTAACCAAGTTCTTTCCTGAGACCAAAACTAGCCAGTTGAGGAAAGAGATTCTTGCGTTTTCTCAGTCCCCAACTAAGGATTTTAACCAGTCCTGGGATAGGTTTAAAGAGATGCTCAAACAATGCCCCCACCACAAGATCCCTGAGTGGCAGCTTGTACAAAGCTTCTATAATGTGATTGATGAGAAAAACAGAGATATGGTTGATGCCTCTTGTGGTGGATCCTACATGCACAAGACTGCTGAAGAGGCATGGGAATTGTTTGAGGTGATTAGTGAGAATGCTTTTCAAAATCCATCCCTGGCAAGAACTCATCAGGAATCTGAGTCAAAGGTGGGGTCTGCTGCTGGATCCAAAGGAAAAATTTATGATGTGTCTGGGAACGATGACCTACGGCTGCAGATGGCAAACCTCTCTATGAAGTTTGATAAATTATTGACTGTGATGCAACCCAGAAGGGCTGCTCATGTGGCGGAGGCATGTCTGATATGCCAGTCCCCATAGCACACAGTAGAGGAATGTCCATTTGCAGGGCAATTTCCTGAATTAATGTTGCTCAATCTTATGGCGAACAATGGGGGCTACAAAGGCATATATGGATACCGCACCAAAATCTTTGGTTACCAATGGAGAGACCACCCAAATCTGAGGTGGAAGCAAGATAACTACATGCAGCCCCAGCAAATGTTGGCTTTACCACAAAGGCCACAGCAGCAGTTCAATCAAGGGCATGCCCCGAGGTCTACCTTCCAGCACCATCAGCAGCCCCATCAGTAGCAAAATCAGTTGGTTCTACCCCCTTCTCAACCAAGAAATACTTCTTTCGAGGACCAAGTCTTGGCTTCATTGCAAAACTTGGGTTCCTTGGCTCAGACTGTGAACTCTCATGGTTAAAGCATCAAGAAGATGGAGGAGCAGATGGGACAACTGGCGAACACCCTAGCCAAAAGAGAAGAGGGAAGGTTGCCCAGTCAACCAGTGGTTAATCCCAAGGGCCAGTATTTGATTGGTGAAGGATCCTTAGAACCTGGAGGGGATTTTTCATTGAATTGATGATAAGAACTGTGCATCGTTGTATATTATGTACTTTACAGATTCTAGGAATAGTTTGCAATCTTGTTGGAATTTGAGTTTAGTGCTTTAATGCCTACTTGGATACCAACTTCCCTTGTGTGATAATTTTAAGTGATTGAATGATGATTTGAATGCTTTGCATGACGTGTGATTTTCTCGCCTGGAGAGTATAAGAATTGTGAATGCTTTATAATGACTAGGGGTGTCCCTGGAAGTAAGTCTGTGAGAGAATCCACCCCTTTGGTAAGGGTCAAACAGCAGACTGGGGGGTGAGTGAATTCTGCCTCGATTAAGCCATCGCGGGGTTCTGAATAATGAGTTTGGTCCCATCTCACGCAGTTCATAAAGAATTACGCTGGGTGTGCAAATTTCATGTGCGATTTCAAGGAACATTTAATCTCGCGACCCATTCATTCCCAACCAGCGAACAGACGTTTCTAAAGCGCACCGAGCTTCGCGATATTTAAATCCCACCCCGCGCTATTTTTCCTTACTGCTTTCTCTTCCCTCTCTTATCAGCGAAACCCTAGCTCCCACTCCTCTCCACCTCTCTCCTTTCACACCCTATCCCCAGATCATTGTTCATTTCGAACTTCAGGATTTTCGTTCTTCAAGCTCCCATTAATAGTTACCCCCTGTTTAGAGCTTTGGAGATCCTTTGCGTGTTCCATTAAATAGAACCCTAACTTTTAGGGTTAAACTCAGCTCCTGGTATTTCCTTTCAAATTTGTAACTCCACACTCACCAAGGAAATCGGGATGGCTCCTAAAAGCGCACCTGTGAAGAGAGCCAGGGACAAGGCCACTGTGGAGCCTACACCTAAGAAAGCCAAGTCCTCCACGGCTCTGTAAAAAGGGAAGGGGGTGGTACCGGAGCAGGCTGCACCAACATCTATTTACTCTACACCCTCTGAGCTCCTCCTTTCCATTCCCTTAAAGCTTGAAGCCATTTTTGATATCTCTTTCTTTGAATCTGAGCCATTGTCCACATATAGAGTTCTTGGCTGGTGCATTCCCCTTCTTTGCGCAAATGATTCCTGCCCTAGCCCACCCTAGGTTAGTGCAACTCTTCTACCAGCACCTTAGGCTCAGACCCGACACACAAGGGCAGCCAGGCCTCCTTGCATTAGTTGACAGCTTTGAGATGCTGTTTAACCCAGAGTTGATCACTGAAGTCTTGGGCATCCCTGCCAGATTTGATCCCAAGTGCGGTTATGGTGCCCCTGTGAGTGCCCCCATTGACACAATTGCCCATGCCATTACCAGAGGCTTGAAGGCCATAGGGGACTCCATCAGAAGAAGAGATTTGGAGCCCAAACTACTGTTCAGTGATCAAGTTTTGAGGAAGAACATCTATTGCTCCGGCCATCAGCAAGAAAGAAGGACACCAATTGCTGATGCTCTGTATTCCTTCTCTCTGGGCCATGGATTCAATGCTGCCTGGTTGATCTTCGAGGCCATGAAGGATACAATGGTGAAGCTAGGGCTGTAAAAGAAGAGCCACACTCTCCCCTATGGAAGACTCATCACCAGACTGCTTCTAAGGGGAGGATACAAGATACCTGTGGGAGAATTATCTGCTGACCTCACTCCCACCACATTTGCTAAAAGACAATGGGGGATCAGCAGAAGCTTAATGGATCCCTAGAAGAAGAAGAAGAAGACTGAAGCTCACGAGGTCTCCGAGTAGAGAGAGGAAGCTGCTGTGGAAAGGGCCACCCCTGCTCCAAAAAAGAAGGCAACAACCCTTGCCCCAAAGAAGGTGGCGCGAGCTTCTATCACATCTACTTCTGCAGCAATTCCCCCACCCACTACTCTGGCCTCTCCCCTCCCTTCTTCACCCATTCCATCTTTCACTTCTCCTCTTTCCTCTCCTTTCTCCCTTCCCCCTCCAACAATTATCCAAACCTGGGTAGAGAGTGCTGGACCCCAAGACACCACTCCACCTTCACCCACCCCACCACAATCAGCATCCCTAGTCTCTCCCATAGCCCCTGATCCTCACCTGACCCTCCTTGATATCCTACCTCAAAAGAAAACCTCTCACACTACCCCTGCCCTTCCCATAGCCACACCCCTTAGTGACCAACCCTTAGACCCCCTTCTCCATGACCTAGACTTCAACCTAGCCACCACCTCTGGGTATCAAGCCTTCATGACCAGTTTGCTTGATACCTTGCCCGACATCCCTCTCCCGAGTCTCCTCTCCTTCACCACATCATTCACCCGACCCCCCCATTCCCCTACCACTTTCCATCATGCCCCACTTCCCTTCCAACCTATTCCTTCTTACCCTCCTACCCCCTCATCCAACCTTTGATTCCCTTACTCATATCCTTTCCCTTATCCATGACCTCCAAACCCAACTATCCAACACCACGAGACCCAAGCTAAAATGCAACCGACATAACCACCCTCAGTCCACCCTTCACACATTGACAAACCCACCAATCCGACACAACCCCTTCCACCTCTGCCTCCCTGTTCCCCCTACCCCAGCAGTGGCCTCCATCCTTCCCCCTCCCTGATACCATACCTACCCACTCGTTTCTGTCTCTCCCTATCCTTCTACCTCTAATACTACATCCCCCTCAATTCACCAACACTTCTACCCAGACAGACCCCATTCCATTCCCATCCACATTTCCCACTCCACCCCCCGTATTTGCATCCCAATTTGCATCCTAATTTTCACCCCCCTCCCTTTCATTTCAACCCTTCACCATACCCTTCTTCCCCTCCCCTGAACCATCCACATCAGCTGCCCTTCCTTCATTTCATTTTCCACCCATACCTTCCATTCCCCCTCTTCTCCCACCCCCTCCTAAATTCATTGACCATTCCACCCAGACCACCCAACCAATTTCTACAACCCCCACTTCCCCCCCCTAGGCTCCAGCACCCTCTCTTCCTTCCACTTCATTTCTCTCAATCTTGCCCAGACACTCCTACTACACCCCTCCCTACTTCACCCTCCTCCATGCCATGAGGGACAATCCTTATATCAAGAGGGATGTTCTCAATGGCATGGCCCAACTCTGCCAAGCCATTGAATACCCCTTGCTGCAGAAGCTTAGTGATCTGAAGCTTGCTCACAACAAGCAGCTGCGCGATATTTCAAAAGGATGGGAAGCAATTCTGGAGACATCAAATATGAACAAGGTTGCAGCAACCTACTACAAAGTAACTGTTGACATGGAAAAGGCCAATGCTGAGAGGGTGAAAAAGCATAACCGGTTATTAGAGAAGAAATTGAACAATGCTCCGGAGATCACCCGTCTCAGTAAAGAGCTTGCGGATACCAATCTCTTGTGGGCTAACAAGAAAATTGAAATCTTGAAACAGCGAGTTGCTTTCCTGCTGGCCCAACCTATCCAAGCCACCCCCATCGCCACCGCTCCCCCTAAGGCCCCATCTTCTTCCACACATCCAGGCCCATCTTCTTCCACCACCCTAATTCCCCAACTCCCCCAGCCCCCGCTCCGGTAGCTCCTCATGTTCCTCCTCCAATGCCTACTGCCGTTCCTTCTGCAGTACCCACAAAACCTGTTGCTCCTGCTGTGACCCCTACGGTAGCTCCTGCTCCTACATCAGTGCCCCCCCCCTATTTCCTCTCCTGCGATCAAAAGGAAACGCACCCATTCCCAGAAAAAGCCCACTTCTAAGGAGCCACTGCAGCCCAAAAAGGCAAATTGCCGGCCCCTCCATCCCCACCTCCAAAGGTCACCCGAGCTTCCACTCAGGATGATCCCCATGGGCGCCTCCTCTCCAAAGAAGAACACAGACAGGCTGCTGCTGCCCTAGGTTTGGACCCTACTGAGCTCTTCCGCGATTCGACTCAGGAGGCACCACCTACGGATCCCAGTGCCCAACCTACTGTGGTTGCCCCTTCAGATGCCCCTGCCGCCCAATCCTATCCTCAGAGACGGAAAGTTGCTGCTAAGAAGACCACTCCCCCATCTCGCTCTTTGAATATTGGCAAAGAACCATCTGCCCAGTCTGAGGAGGCACCACCACCGAGCAAGTCCGCGAAAGGAAAGAGCCATGTCGTGCCTCCGGCGAAATTACCAGTTCCATCTCCTGTGGCTCCCCCTCCAGCAGAAAAAGGGAAAGGCCCTCTCCTGTCTCAAATGCCAGCTCCAGCCAAATCTCCCGTTGCCCCTCTTGCGCCTCCACCAACCCAATCATCTCCTATTCCACCTCGGCCTCAGCCTGGGCAAGCCTCCAAAGGTACGGGCCCCAAAGGGAAATCCCCCACCAAACCCTCTGAGCCACCCACTGTACAATCTTCGGAGATCCCTCCTGAGCCAAAGAAGAGAAAAATGAGAGTCCGGGCTCCTACCATACCCAAAACTCCAGAGCAGAGGAAGGCCGAGAGGGAACGAAAGAAGAAAGAAGAAGAGGCTATCCTTCACGAACATGCAAGGAAGATGGGCTGGGATAAATTTTAATCCAAATTCTGATTAGATTGCACCTAGGATTTCCTCTATTTCTTTTACAGATGATCTCTTGTATTTTGTACAGTTTTAATATTTCATAGAGTTTCCCACTATCTGTTCTGTCTTGCTTTGTCTGTGTGTTTTGTTTTCCTTTTCTGTTATGTTGCAATAACTCTGCTGCACATTGACCTTGAACCAGTGAGGACACTGCTCCTCATAGGTTTGGGGGTATGGCAGGCAGACCCTGCCAATGGAACAGTTAATATAAGTGCAGCAGACTCATCTGAGCAATATGGAAATGGACCCTTGTTCACTTAAGAATCAAGAAATTAAGAAGTTTAAAATTTATGCAAACATTAAACACTATAGACTTCTAATATTCCACATTTCCGTAATAATTTCACCAAGGAAACACACTTGCATCTGCACTTAGTGAAGCATTAGAGAGAGAAAAAGGTGAGGACATACTTAAAAGTTCAAAGGATAACCATAACCAGTGAGAATTGGGCCTACAAAATTTTTTTTTTTTTTGAGGAGTAACTAAGGCATTTCTTCTAGTTCTAAGGACTGACTGAGTCTCTGTGCTCACTAGAAGTTAGGTAACTCCAAGTCGAAACAACTGACAGTACTCATGAGACCTAGGAAAGGATCAAGGCCTTCTCTTGGACAGTTTGAGCCTCAAAAGATCAATCCTATAGCAACTGCCCTTGTCCATATCCCCTTTTGAGCTTTAAATCCTAAATTTCTTCAAAATACACCTGAGTACTTGAACCTGAACCTATGAACCTGATTCAACCTACCCTCACTCTGAGAATTTAGAAGGTAAAGGAGAAAGAGTTGAAGATGGACTAGCTATGGTCAGCATTAGGTGAATGGAGAAGAAGCATCTATTCTGGCAGAATGGTAACTGAGGACATGGTGGCATTTCTGAGAAGCAAAAACAAAATAAAAAAAAAAGAAAAAAAAAAAGAAAACTCCAGCAAAAAGAAACAAAAAAATAATAATAAAGAGGAATAAGAGAGAAGTCAAGAGGAACCTTCATTGGAAAATCAAAATCAAGAAAAGAAACTGATCACTTCAAATCTGAAAATCTCAAAGAAGATGAAGGGAGCTGAATTCAAGAAGGTGAAGTCATGAACCACCTCCTGCACTCGAGTTCTCAATTTTGAACCCTTTTCAAACCTTCTATTCTTCTTAACCATACTCCATAAGCCACATTTCAACCCGTTAAAAGCCCTTGTGATCCAAAGATTGAGTGAGTCATGTGAAGATAAGGAATTATCCAATCTATGGTGAGAAGCGACAATGATGCGGCACTTAAGAACTACGCCTATGCTCATGCTTACAAACCTAGTTGGCGATGTAAGCGCTCTTGAGCACATGAAACCGAGCCTCAACAAACCTTGATGAGAGTATGCCCTGAAAAGCTTTCTTTTGGGTCTGAACTTGAATGTATTATGTATGACTTTAACCTAATTTTCTGACATAAGGATAAGCTCAGTGCTGACATGCACTTGTGCAGTTTTCTGTGATCACAAATTATTTGGAAATGTTGTGCAAACATGCGAATTATGCTGTCTAAGTTCCTATGCAACCAATGAATTAAACTTCTTTTATGATGAATCATGAGTAGACTAAATCTGATTCCTTAACTGCTCATTGGAAGACAGTGCACTTTAGTTAACTATTTCATTGGAGAAGTTTGTGGGTGTCTTCACTGAAAACCCCCAGGAGACTTCACTCCTCCACTAGGGATCACCTAGGGGTTTAAAAGGCTTGGTACATATGCTAAATGTATCCGTGCTCCCTACGAAAGTGGCATTTAATTTTTAGAGTAGATTTAATGTAGCTTTGTTAAGGGACTAGCAAAGATTAGGTTTGGGGGTGTGTTAAGACCTGAAAAGTACCACTTTTCACCCCTTAACTTAACCTTTGATTAGACCTTTAGACACCTAATAAACTCGTCTTAAGTGTTTTGTTCAGGAAATAATCAGCAGTGAAATAAGGCCAAGAATCCTGTTATGGAGCCTACTTTGGCACCAGATGCCCCTCAGCAAGAATGAACCTTAAAGCCTCACACAAATCAGCTGAGCTTCCCAAGGCTTTACAGGCAACCTCTCGCGCAGATGAATGACTGGGGAGCTTCAAAAACCTAACTCAAGCAGCTCATGAGCTCAAGGGTAGAACTGGCCTTCGATGTCGCTTGATTCAGCAGACTTCTCTCAATCTCAAGTTTGCTTAAGATAGGCGAGAGAGAGCTTGAAGATTTCTCTCAGCCTACTACGTGCGATCGTCATGAGGTACAATTCTCAGGAGAAGAACGCCTCACGCAGTTTGCGCACCATTCAAGAAAGAAAGCATCCTGGCGAAGGCAAGGCAAAGTTCGTGAAGATTGAGTAAGATAAAGAACCTCGCACAGTTCAGAACTCAAAAGAACCTCGCAAGGTAACTCGCGAAGTCCAAGTAAAGAGAAAAGCTCGCGTAGTTCTCGCGCTGCTGCCCAGCGAAAACTAATCTACCGCACGACTGCTTGAATTGCAACCTCGCAACGCTTGAGACTGTGTTTTCTATTCAACCTTGCGAACTCCAACCCAGCGAGAGCTCAACTCTCTACCACGCGACTGCCTGAAGAGCAAACCAAGGCAACCTCGCGACGGCTGAAGCTTCAGTGTCAAATCATCCTAGCAAAGAGCAATGAGCTACCACGCGACAAGTCTGGGAAACTACAGCTACCTAGTGAGGCTCTGAACCTAAACTTCCATCTCTTCAGCAGAGGGCATTCTGGAAATTTCCAATGATTAGGGCACGCATTCCCACGCTCAAATCTTCGTGCACATGCCCCGAGGCATCCAAGGATCAGTAGAAGGCCACGTGGCATCGTTAAAATTAGGGTTTCCTAACCCTAATGCGTCGCCACCCCATTGCTATATATACCCAGGCCTAGCTTAGGTTTAGGTATCTGGGAACCTATCTCATATCGCTTTTCTTTTCTCTTTCTTTTTTAGCAGTAAGTAGTTTTTCTTTTTCTTTTTCTTTTTCTTTTCTTCTCTCCATAGTCCAGCAATTGCTGGCTATGACTTGTATATGTATTTGAGTTAGATTAATGGAAGTTTTGCAATAGGATTTATACTTTGTCGGATTGTTGTTTATTTGTGAGATGCTCTGTGCAAGGCTGCTGCCTTCTGATCCCCATTGCCTTGGCTATGTTTCAAAGCAATGGAGGACTGATTTTAAGAGCCACTCAGATACAAGTAACCTGTGTGCCTGGGCTATCATGGTCTTCCAGCCTTAGCCCCAGCACAGGACCTACTAGATCTGAAATCCCCATGGGAGTTTGAGCTGGTAGCCTGGTGAACATGGTGGTAGCAGCGATAATCTTGTTTTGTTTTGGGCTCCGTGAGGAGGATAACCTCTGGGATAGTCTGTGACCATTTAAGTGGACAGATTATAGCCTTAGGGTGATTCTGATCCACCGATCCAAGATGGATCCTTCTTCTTTTCACCTGAGCTTGTAGAAGCCTGGTGAGGGATTGTACAGAGGCAGACTCCCCCATATTTGTATAGATCTGCCATCAGATGTTGGATTTGATCTGGTTATAGAGATTGTAGGCTGGTGACTGGACCATTGTAGCCTCTCTCAAGCAATGGACAGCTGGATCGAAGGTTGTACTCAATCGCTTGCTGGTTCTATGTGTCTGGGCTATCATGGTTTTCCAGCCTTAGCCCCACACATGGAACTTTAGAGGTTGAGGTTCCCTATGGATTCCTAAGCTGGTAGCCTGGATGAAATAGTGCCTGCAATGATTTATTTGTTATGTTCTGACCCATCCCTGGATAGTGGCTCCCCTATGGGATAGTCTATGACCATTCAAGTGGACAGGTTATAGCCCTAAGGGTGGAGTCATGGCAGTAGTGATGGGTTGGATCCTTTCTCCTCAGAGGTGATAATGTAGCCTCTGGACAGGATTTCTATAACATTAGATCTAAATCTGAGTTACAAAAACTCCTCTGACCTTGGCTCAATAACATATTTCTCACCCTTTTTATAATTATTTTTCCACATTCCATCCATCCTCTCAATCCTTTCTGTAATTTAGTTATTAGAATACTTAGAATAAGTGACCTCAAACGCCCCTCCTTTTAGGACTGCCAGATCTGTAGACAGATCTGGAGGGACTACTAGAGACGGCTCCCTTGGAGCCTTAGATCACCTTTCCCTGTGGGACAACCTCTTACGTATCAAAACTTGCTACAAAGGACACTGTATCTTGCAGGTCTAGGATTTCTGAGTGGTGCTGATTCATCCCTTGTTCTATTCTATTTTTGGTTTTTAATTAATTTTCAACACCAACCAATAAGCAAAGCACACTTGAAGTTGACAACAATGACCATGTTTCCGGATTCAACAGTTATATTCAATGACTTGGAGTGGCTACACCCTTCCTCCGACAAATCAGAATCAGAAAATGAAATGGCATTCGGAGCCATCACTTGCCCAATTATCTTCCTAACTTCATCTGGGCTGACCTGGAGCGATACATGTGCATTCTTTAACACCCCCATTAATGCTTGGAAATGGAGTGGGGACGTCATCAATAGGTCTCATACAGTGATATGGGCAGGCATCCTTCTCAGCTGAGTCTCCAGTATATATTCTCGACTCATCTTCTCGAAGGGGTTCACAGCGCTGTCCTTCTTTCCTTCGGGTTGGGCCTGTGTTGCTGCTGGTGTTTCTGGTTGCTTCGATATTCTCCCTGACCTGGTAACAAAATCCATCCCTTCTTCTGCTAGCCAAAGATTGGCATCTGTTTGTTCGTAGCTCAGTGGGACCTGATGAGGATCATAGGCTGGTCCCGAGAGCTGGAAAGGTGTGGTTACCGGTGTTTGGAGTGCATGTACTGATGGCTCTGGGAGGGTAGGTAAGACATGGCTTTCCTCCGTGATGGATGGGGGGGTAGCAAAATTTGGCCAGGTAGGAGTGGTGAGGTTTAATGGTGGTTGCACCGAGGGTAATGGTGTGGGTGTAGGCCATTGATAATTGATGGGTGCAGGCGGAGGGTTGGGGGTTTGATGGGCCATGAGGGAATTGATAGGGGTGGTAGAGTTTGCATGTGATTGAGTTGACGATAATGGGGTAGGAGCAGGCCATTGGTAATTTATTGGTGGTGGGGGATTGGGGGTTTATTGGTTTATCGGGTAATGGATGGGGGTGGAGGAATATGGTTGATACGCATTCATTTGTACGTAGTTAATGGGAGTGGATGGTGGGAAATAGGCCCTAAGATCTATGGGTTCAACTGTTGGTGTAGGAGTAGGAAAATAATATGCCAGATTCAGGGGTTCAATCACCCCAACAGTTCCTTCTCTTAGATTTCTCTGCCTTGGTGCCACAAACATTTTTGGATTACAAATGAAGTCTGACGGATCAAACTCCAATTCTTCTTCAAATTCCTCTACCATCCCTATGGTGGGTCTGGGACCTGCTATTCCGGTAGGGTGTGGTGGTAAAGGCACCTGATGGATATTCGCATGATGGCTTGCTTGGGTGGGTTCAAGGGGAATGATCTTCCCAGCATCTATTAAGTCCTGGGTCGCGTGCTTCAATGGGAAGCAGCGATCAGTCGGGTGACCAGGACCCTGATGAAAATTGCAATGAGTATTAGGGTCAAAATTATATGGAATCGGATTGGGAGGAGGTCGTGGTTGGAGAACAGTTATTAAGCCCTTTTCAATTAATAATGGCAAAAGTACACTCAGGGATTGCCCTAAGGGCGTAAAGATTCGATCATAACGAGCTCTCCTCTCAGGGGTCATTTGCACTCCCAGCCCATTCCCTGCTCTTTGTACTGGCCCTGTCCTGATGGGAGCTAGTTGCGCTGCTTGGAATTGGAATAGGGCTACATTGTTATTGTTGGGCCGAGTGTTTACAACATTTTGTACTTCTGACCCTGCCCTCCTGTCATTATTCTACTCCGTAAACCTCCTAACCCCGCTAGGGCCCCCTGAAGCATTCTTACTCAAACGCCCTTCCCTGATGGCATCCTCACAGCGGTTGGCATTCCTCACCAAATCAGCAAAACTGGACTGCTGTTGGTATACAAGAAAATCAGAAATCACTGGCAGAGTGTTCTTTGAAATCATCTTTATCTGCTCATCATCCGGTATTCTATTTCTGACTTGAGCTGCAGTGCTCTCCAATGCCCCAAATAGTTGCCAAAGGTCTCGTTGGGATTCTGTTTCAAACGAGCCAAATTGGACTTGCGCGGTTCAATATCAGTATTATAGACATACTGTTCCTAGAACAAATGCGTCAAATCTTTCCATGCCTTTATCATGGATGGTTCAAGAGATGTGAACCACCTCAGGGCCGGTCCGGTCAAAATTTTTTGAAAGACTTTTATTAGTAGTCTTTCATCCCCCCCGTACTGGCACATGTCCCCACAATAGGACTTGAGGTGTGCGATCGGGTTGCCTGTGCCATTGTATTTATCGAATACTGGCATTTTAAATTTTAGGGGCAAGGGGACCTCAGCGAACAAGCATAGGTCTGTGAAGTCCGTGGCGTGGATTTCAGCACCACCCATTTTCATCAGCTATTTTTGTATTTTGTCTAACTGTTCTTTCAGCTGCTCTGACTCTTTTGATACCGGGGTTGCTTTCTCGGCCGTGAGTTGGACTTCACTCTGGGCCACTAGGGGATGGGCAATTATGGGAGTGGGGTGGAGGCTGATCAAAGCCCCAGCATACGCCTCGCTGTTCCTAATCTCATCCTCTTCATACTGCTGATTGGCGTAATGTGCAGTGAAGACGGGATTCTCAACTTGTTGTTGCATGGGTTGGATGGGAAAGACATGAGTAAGGGTTGGGTGAGCCCATTGGGGGTGAGGGAAGGTCTGTTGGGTGATGGGGATTTGGCTTTGAGGTGAGGCCTGATGGGGCCATTGGGTATGGGGGAAGGTTTGGAGATGGCCTTGGGGTGTGGGGCCATGGGAAAATTGGGTTTGGCCCGGGTGTGGAGGTTGGGTTAAGAGTTGGAGGTATTGTGGAAGGTATGGGTGTGGGATTTGGGTTTGGGCCATGAACCCTTGATCATTTTGGGTTATGGGCCACTGATGGGTTTGGCCATGGACCCTTGGTAGGTTTGGGCCATGGGCCCTGGGTATGCCTGGCCCAATGGACCTTGATGGGTTTGGGCCATGGGCCTTTGGTGGGTCTGGCCCAATGGGCCTTGTTGGGTCTGGTCCATGGGCCCTTAGTGGGTCTTGCCCAATAGGCCTTGTTGGGTCTAGGCCATGGGCCCTTGGTGGGTCTGGCCCAATGGGCCTTGTGGAGGTCTGGGCCATAGGCCCTTGATGGGTTTGGGCCATGGGCCCTTGATGGGTTTGGGCCATGGGCCATTGGTGGGTTTGGCCCAATGGGCCATGGGGGATATGGGTAATGGGGGTTTGGGCCAATGGGCCTTAGGGATGATGGGTAGTGGGGTATTGGGCCATGGGGCCCTGGAGATCATGGATGGAGGGGTATTGGGCCATGGGGCCCTGGGATGTGTGGGAAAAGGGGGTTTGGGCCAATGGGCCTTGGGGTATGTGGGTGATGGGGGTTTGGATGGTGTGGATTATGGGAGGTTGATGGGGGTCATGGGCGAGTGAGGCATGAAGATTGGCTAGAGTATGGGAGGGGTTCATGGATGTGGGGTGTGGAGGAGAGGTGACTTGGGAAGCCTTCCATGAGGAGTAGGCTTGGAACATTTCCTCCATAATGGCCATGGAAGGGGGATCGGTTGTGGATGGTGGGTTTAATGGATGATTGGGTATAGATGGGGTGGATGTAGAGGGAAAATTGGGTATGGCCATGGTAGATGATGAACTAAAGGAATGGGGTGGATTGGAGAGTTGAGGTGGGGTAAAGGATGAGGAAGGATTAGGGATATTTAAGGGTGATGGTTGGTGGGGTGTGGATGTTTGAAAAAAACCGGGCATGGCCCCAGTAAAAATGGGCATGACCCAGGTAGGTGGGGGAATTTGTGGGGGATTGGTTAGGGCATAGGTGAATGAGGGCGGATCGGGTCTATAGGGGGATGATGGGAATTGGGGCATGGACGTGGATTGGGAGAATGGGTTAGGGTTTTGCGGGGTTTAGGCCAAAGATGGAGAATGGGGGGTTGGATTTTTGATATTTTGGGGGGTAGTGGTTGGGAATATGGGGGCGCCAAATGGGCCGATAACGGTAAAAGAGGGTTGGGTGAGGGGGATGGTGGAAAAGACTTCTCCCGAATGGGAGTGGGTTGGAGAATGTGGCGGGGATGAGTCGGGATCGACTTAAGCCAGGTCTACTACCCACGACATTCTACGGGAGCGGGTCGGGTAAGGGTGCCTTGGATAAAGCCCAAAAATCCTCCTTCTTCTTCCCCTACGGAACGACAGAGGACAAGATGATGTCGTTGTGCCGGCACCACAAACTATTTATTTCCTTTTTAGGTTTTAATTCATTTATTATATTTATTTTCTTTTTGAATTTTATGAAAAAATTTTAAAAACAAAGGTTCCGAGGCCTTGAAATTCCCTTTTCGGGTGGCCCTCATACCTTGATTCAAGACCCGTGGCGACAGTTCCGATGCACTTCGGAAGAATCGAAGGAGAACCTTCAATATATTGAAGGCATGAAAATCGTGGCAAACAACCTGATCCCCCAAAATGAGCCAAAAAGAAGTTGCCTTCTCCTGACCGGCGGGGGCGTATTGGGTGTTGGAGATGGTGGGGCCTAAACAAGGCACTAAGCACACTGATCGGGAAATTCGGGAGGTGGAAAGGCCACAAATTCGGGCTGGAGGGCTGTCAACCAGGCCTGGCGCAACTAATACTTGCACCAAGGTTGCAGGGGACAAATTTTACACTGGCGCAACTATTAGTTGCGCCAAGGTAAAATTTTGGGATTTAAAGCTGGCGCAACTATTAGTTGCGCCAGTTATAAATGCCAGATTTTTGTGCTGGCGCAACTAATACATGCGCCAGCCAAAAACAGAACTTCCAGGTTGTTTGACAGCAGCTACCAACACCCGAAATGAGTCTCTTTTTTGGCTTTTGTGGAAGCTAGGCTTCCGAGAACTGAGTAGTTTTCTTGATGACCGATTCTCTCCTCACCGCACCTAAATGGATTGAGTCCGGTATAACTCGCTAGAGCGCTCCCCAAGGGTTTTAAGCTTCGGAATGGGAACCCACCCGATATACCTCTGGCGCGAGCGCCTTCTCAGATACTAGGTGGGCTGGGACTTTTTTGGATCATCACCACTAGGGGCTGCCGCCATACTAAGACACAGGTGTTTGTATGTGTACCTAACCCAACCCCTTTGAAAAATCTACCCCACAAAACAAATTAATTAAGTTCCCTAACTTGGTTCAATTTTAATTTTTTTTTCAAAGCTTTTCTTTTTTTTAGAAGTTTTCTTTAGTTCAAAGACCGGGGGTGATTATCCCGTGCCGCCACTACGGGCCGGCGTCCACTGATGGAATATGAGTGCGCAAGTAGGCCTGCCAATCGGCTAAGGCACTTTAAATGATGAAAATTTATAGAAAATTAAAAGACAATGCACAAGTAGGCCCGCCAATCGGCTAAGGCACTAAAATAACGGAAAAGTAAGGAATTTTAAAAGACAATGCGCATGTAGGCCCGCCAATCGGCTAAGACATGTAAATGACGTAAAAATAGGGGGTAAGTAAAACGACTTAATCGGAGGGGTGAGTAAAAAAACAGCAAAAATACACTAAAAAAACAGCGATAAAAGGGTTAGTAAAATAAAAATAAATGGGCCAATTTCAAGGAGAAGCTCTACTAGCTACTCCCCAGCAGAGTCGCCATCTGTGCAACCGTAAGAATCGAGATGATCCCGTCGCGACAATGCGCTCTCTAATAAAAATATAGAGTCGCCACCCGAAGCTTTCGGTGTCCCGGGATACCTAGTTCATTTTTATGAGCACTGAAGTGCTAAAAATATGACTCTGAATCCGGTCCACACCAAAGGCTCTTGGGTAGGGGCTTCGGTTATCGATCGGGAAGGTGTTAGGCACCCGATCAACCCGCTTAACACGGTCTCTACTAATGGCCAAAAATAAAATGATATAAAAGACAAGAAAATGGTTCCCTCTAGCCCAAATGGGCCTCCAATCCTATTTGTGCCCCTCCGTTCCTACCGAAAATTCGGCGGTGTAACGGCACAAATGAGAGGATGGAGGGAGCTAGAAAGAGATAGGAGAAGAAAGGGGAGAGCCGGAGCCCTCGGGCCCTTGTAGCACCGTAGAGGAGCCTTGAGTGGCTTTCTTTGATGAGCTCTTGAAGGCTTTGTATGGTGGAAAATGGGGTTCTAACTCTTAGGACTTAAAGCTAAGAGGTAGGGGATGGAGGCTAAGGGATCACACACACCTAGGCTAAGAGTTTTGGATGCAAGAACAAGCTTGAAATGAGGTTTTGGAATTCTAAAATTTGGATGAAAATAGTGTACAAAAGGGAAGAAGAACTTCTCACTTTGAGCTCTTTCTCTCTTAAGTAAATTTCTCAACCCTTAAACCAAGGGGAGGGGGGCTATATTTATAGGAAAATGGTGGATTAGGAGATCACTTAGATGCTAATTAGAGCTAGCAATTAGGTAATCTCAAATCTAAGGTTTCCTAGGATTTTGAGAGCTTAGAAAGGTGTGAAGGTGGTTCTAATGGTGGATGATGGGGTGAGGCCTTAAGCCACTTGGAGGGTTGCAAATAGATAAGGAATGGGTGCAACAGGACTACCAAAATACACCCCAAAGGTTGAGGTGGTCAACAAGTCAAACCCCAAATACAAAATTCGGGGTAAAAACTCACAGTCACTATTCATATGCCTAGCGCAACTATTAGTTGCGCCAGGCAAAAGCACAGTAATACAGTGAGGAACAGTAGCCTGGAAGTTAACCTCGAGAGGGGTTGGGAGACCCATTTATGCCTGGTGCAACTATTAGTTACGCCAGGCCATTTTTGGGGGAAAAAGACCTGGCGCAACTATTAGTTGCACCAGGCAAATCCAGGGGGAAAATGGCCTGGCGCAACTATTAGTTGCGCCAGGCAAAAATCCCCCCAAAAAATCATGATTTTCAAATGGTCATAACTTTTGATATACAACTCCGATTGAGGTGATTCTTAGCTCGTTAGAAAGCTGGAGAAGTCCTCTTTCCAATGGTATATGATTGGTTATTAGTAGAAGACTTCAGCCAGTCCTGGTGCACCACTCTTCGTCCATTGCCTAGGAAGGTTAGGTTTAGGGTTCGGAATGGGTTCTAAGGGTCGGGATTAGTTTCTAAAGGTTCAGGGTAAGTTCCTAAAGGATCTAGGGTGACTCCTAAGGGTTTGGGGTGATTCCTAAGGATTCCATACATGCTATCAAAAGCTCAAAATTGCACCTCTCTCGAAAGGTGTTTCAATCGGGCCTTGGGCCAAATTTGGGTGTCTACAGAGGGTTTAGAAAGGATCGTTTGGGTTTGAGCCTGTGGATAATCTGGAAAGAGGTTAGAGGAAGAGCTTTTGAAACTCTCCTTATTTGGGTGATCTTGGATCAGGTCTATATAAGATCTAATGATTTGAGGTATGTTTTAAATGTTTTTGTGTGTTACATATTAAGTAAAAATTATTAGTCAAATAATTTTGACATTAATAGGGCCTTAAATGGAGTAAGAAACTGGATCTCGAACGGATCGAGAGTTAATTCTCATCACTCCTCGCTCGAGCGGTTTAAATGGCTCGCTCGAGCGAGGTCGGAATATAAAATCTGATCATAAACTGTGTTCTGGGCTGGCTCGAGCGAGCCCCTTAGTGAAGGGAAAGCTCGCTCGAGCGAGGCATCGCGTGAGCTTCAGATACCTCATTTTAGCCGCTCGAGCAATGAATAGTTCTTGCTCGCGCGAGGGTTGAGTACCTCGTTGTATTCGCTCGAGCGATGAATAGTTCTCGCTCACGCGAGGGTTGAGTACCTCATTGTAACCGCTCGAGTGATGAATAGTTCTCGCTCGCGCGAGGGTTGAGTACCTCATTGTAACCGCTAGAGCAATGAATAGTTTTCGCTCGCACGAGGGTTGAGTACCTCATTGTAGTCGCTCGAGCGATGAATAGTGCTCACTCACGCAAGAGATTAGTACCTCATTTTTATCGCTCGAGCGAGGTCAATTGCTCACTCGAGCGAGGTTAAGTGATCGCTCGAGCGAGGAATAGTCCCTACTCGCACGAGGCACTACACGTTTATTAATTTTATTAATTCTTTTGGTGAAATTCATGGGAGCTAAGGTTCCCAAGGGTTCTAGAAATCATCCTAAGGGTATCCTTGACACATGCAATGTAGGTCTGACGTGAGATTGTTACGTGTAAACCTCTACGAGAAAGGAGTGCGTTGGATTTGCGTTGAGGTAGGGAATATCTCGAAACATGTACTTTAATTCGTCAAAACTATATATGTAGAGTAATTCAAGAGAATAGTCATGTATCAAATGTGATTCCAAAACGGGTGTGTGTGTGTGTGTGAATTCAAAATAAAATCATGAGGTCCCCAGGGGACGTGGAAATGTGATAATAGGCATCTAAATGATGCATTGAATCAGTGGCATTCCAGGGATGCAGATCAAACCAAACAGTGAAACAAAAGAAAAGTGATAAGGCCTAATGTAATAAAATTAGCACAATCACGGTGAATAACTATATGTAAAGCACATGCGATATTTTTGTTATTTAAGGTTTGATTAGAATACCCCACCGACGTGGCGGGATGCCCACGACTGACTCGACAGGATATCCGTGACCAGTACGGCGGCCAATCCGTACACCTGTAGCACATCCCAGGGATGTAGATTTGAGAATAGACCCCACCACCTAAGAGAAAGGGGCCTGGGTAGTTTTAAAATTGAGAACATATAACAAGTGTCTATTTAGATGATGATGGTGGGTATTCCATCAAGGCTCGATGCTATATTACTCGGGGACTACTTAAGTTAAGATATAAGTAATTAGGTCGAATCCGTAACTATACCAGTAAGATGAGAATAAACAAGATCATGTAAAGTAACAGTTGCAGTTATCATTCACTTTCTATTATTTAAATTATTTTCTCAGAAGTTCTATCTGATAAATCGTGCTTTAAAATCTATTCTAACATGTATGTGAGAGCTTAAGTTATATGTTCACTGTGTTTCCCTATTGAGCTAGGATGTAGCTCACCCCTTTTGACTATAGTCATAGGTCCAGTGCTAGCTGCAGCAGAGGCTTTGGGAGACGTGGATCCAAAGGATTCAGATTTCGTGCCCGGAGAAGAGTTAGAGCCTCCTCCTAAGGACTTCTTCTAGGAGACCCTTTGCGTACTTTGAGAGTTAGTTTTGAGAGCATTCTGTACGGCTTGGTATGTCAAGCCTTAATTTTGAATGTAACTAAATACAATGATTCTTTTGTCGAACCATCTGGATGAACAGTTTATCACCGATGGTTCGGGTCGGTTCTTCTGCTCATGTATTGGCATGGGACTAGAACTGACTTTTTGGATTGCTAAATTATTATTATTAACGCATGGAGACTTAGTTAGACTAAAATTCTTGTACCTTACTTGATGTATGGTTGTCTGTTTATACCAATGCTCCGTACAGGGTTGTAGGGTACGGCCTTGAGAGTCGTGCTGATGGCATAGGTTTCGGGGTGCCAAAATTCGGGCTGTCACAGTTGGTATCAAAGTCGTTTCTTTTAGAATTCTGACAATCGTTCCTTTTGTTAGAGCATAGGAACTTCTACTAACGAAACCATGGTTTCTCATGCAGATCGTTATGTTTCCTAGGGGAAGAGGCCAACCCAGGGGCGGTCATGATAGGAATTTACACAGTAGAGATGAGTTCATCTCGCCTACGAACAGAGTGCCATTGGGAAATAGGGAGGTTCCCGAAGGTAGTGGCCAAGAGAATCAAGATCAAGCAGAAAATCAGGATCTAAATCGTTAGGATCGAGATCAGAGAGAACGAGATAGAGTGAGAGAAAGAAATGAAGAGAGAGAGGAGCGTCAGAGGATGATGCATACTATAAAAATCATGGCAACTGCCATGGCACAACAGGCAGCATTCTTGGCAGCTCATACCTCCCCCGAGCAACATCAGCCACCTACGCCTCATGTAGGGCCTACACTATCAGTGGCTTCAACATTTACCAAATTTAGGAGGATGAGACCTCCTAACTTTTCAGGGCAGGCAGACACCATGGCAGCCGAAAATTAGCTGAGTGAAATGGAGAAAGTATCTAACGTACTGACATGCACGGAGGAGGAGAGCGTCCGTTGGGCAACTTACATGTTAGATGGGGAGGCTAGGCCTTGGTGGAAGTTTGTTTCACGGACTAGGGCTCAGGAAACTCTAGATATGCCCTGGACGTGGGATGAATTCGTTGAAGAGTTCAACAAACAATACTTCCCGAAAGTCGTGAGGAATCAGATGGAGATCTAATTTTTACAACTCATGCGAGGGAAGATGACAGTAAGAGAGTATAGAGTGGAATTCATGAGACTTGCTCATTTCGCTACAGATTACGTGATTTCTGATGTGATGAGAGCGAAGAGGTTCCAACAGGGCTTAAGGCCAGATATACGAGGAGGAGTTGCACCATTTCAACTGAAGACCTATGGGGAGGTCATGAGTAAGGCATTAGTAATGGAAGAAGAAAACAATAATCGATACCGTCAGAGGGAACAATAGGGAAGAGGAAATATAGATCAAGGAAGGACTGGGAACTACAAACGATGAACAAAAAGTCGAGATTCGTAGCACTGAATCAGAGACAACCGTTCCAAGCAGGGTACGAGAGAACCGCACAATAGACCACTCATCAAAGATTTCCATTGCTTGCATCGGGGAGATCGATGAGGTATGAGAGTCTCGCTTTTCCACTGGAGCTACAGTTACACAAGGCTTTTCACGAGCTGCTTCTTCCACACCGAGGGAGACTTGTGCCAAGTGTGGTAAGTCTCACAAAATGATAGATTGCAGACAGGGGATGCGAGGCTGTTTTAAATGTGGCAAGATGGGCCACATGATTAAAGACTATCTTGAGGTGAACAAGGATAAGACGACTTCAGCTCCTATGCCAAGACTGATACACGCAAGGAAGTCGATCGTCCAAGGGAGAGCCTACACAGTCACAGCTCAAGAAGCTTAAAATACAAATGATGTGATCCAAGGTGAGATTTCTTTTAAATAAAGAATTTCAATTCTCAAAAACTTTAGATAGAGAAGGTGCATCCATATAGAAAATAGAAAAGAAACTGCATGTAATAATTTCTAGTATGATGATAGACATTATATATATGTGCAGTATGATTAGGTACGTTACAACTCTATAAGAAGGGAAGCGATGTGACATATGAAGCTCGAGTGCTGATAGATCCAGGGTCTACCCACTCATTTGTTACCCCTCGCTTCACAAAGAGGATGAAGGTTAACCCAGAGGAGTTAGACTTTGTGTTAACCGTGACTATTCCTACTGGGAAATCGGTTGATACCGAAAAGGGTTGCAACTCCGTGATTGTGAGAATCATGGATGGAGACGTCTTTGAACTACCGACGAACCTAATTCTGTTAGACATGTAAGGATTCGACATGATCCTTGGCATGGATTGGCTGTCGACTCACTGTGCGACGGTAGATTGCAGGAACAAGGTCGTCATTTTCAGACCCAATACGAGGAGATCATTTCGATTTTGAGGAGAGAGGTCAACGCATATGCCACTCATCTCGGCAGTCAGAGCCGAGCATTTGATCAGAAAAGGTTGTCGTGGATACTTGGCATTCTTGAAGGAGCATAAAGAAGAGAAGAATGTTATCTCCGAGATAGCCGTGGTGCGAGAATTTGAAGATGTATTTCTTGAGGTATTACCAGGATTACCTCCAGAAAGGGAAGTGGAATTTGCCATCGACTTAGCACCAGGAACGGAGCCTATTTCTAAAGCGCCATATAGAATGGCTCCTGCTGAGTTGAAGGAGTTGAAAGGGCAGTTACAAGAACTCATGGACAAGGGGTTTGTAAGACCGAGCGTGTCTCCATGGGGAGCACCAGTCTTGTTCATAAAGAAGAAGGATGGGTCAATGCGGCTATGCATTGACTATCGGCAATTGAACAAACTCACTATTAAGAATCAATATCCTTTACCTAGAATAGATGACTTGTTCGATCAACTGCAAGGAGCAAAATGCTTTTCCAAGATCGATCTGCGATCTGGATACCATCAGTTGAGAGTCAAGGCAGAGGATATTCAGAAGACTGCATTCAGGACTCGATACGGACACTATGAATTCCTAGTGATGTCATTTGGGTTGACAAATGCCCCGACATCATTCATGGATTTGATGAATAGGGTGTTTAAACCACACCTAGACTCTTGTGTCGTAGTGTTTGTTGACGACATCCTGATCTATTCAAAATTAGAGGAAGAGCATGAGAAGCACTTGAGAATAGCCCTACAGACTCTACGTGAACACCAATTATACGCCAAGCTCAGCAAGTGCAAGTTTTGGTTAGAAGAAGTTAGCTTTTTGGGACATGTCATCTCAAAGTATGGTGTCACTGTAGATCCAGCAAAGATAGAAGCAGCGGTCCATTGGGAGCAACCAAAGACCGTGACAGACGTTCGTAGTTTCCTTGGATTAGCGGGTTACTATCGACGTTTCGTTGAAGGATTTTCAAAGATATCAAGACCACTCATGAGACTTACACGAAAAGACGCAAGATTCGAATGGAGTGAGGCATGCGAGAAGAGTTTTCAAGAACTCAAAAGGAGACTCACTTCAGCTCTAGTATTAGCGATTCCTTCAGGCAGTGGAGGGTTCGCAGTATACAGCGATGCTTCGGATAGTGAGTTGGGCTGCGTGCTTAATCAACACAGAAAGGTGATAGCGTATGGATCGAGACAGTTGAAAGAGCATGAGAAGAATTATCCGACACATGACCTGGAAATAGCAGCGGTTATTTTTGCATTGAAGATTTGGCGACATTACTTCTACGGTGACACTCTTGAGATTTTCACCGATCATAAAAGTCTCAGATATTTGTTTACACAGAAAGATCTAAACATGAGGCAGCGTAGATGGATGGAGTTCCTCAAAGACTGACTGTTCCATACAGTACCATCCAGGCAAGGCTAATATAGTGGCCGATGCCTTGAGTCGAAAGGGTTCAGCTCAGTTAGCTAGTTTGATTTTGGGTATGCACCGATGGAAGTTATTTAAAAATCTGGCATTATATGATGCGAACGTCGAGTCGCAAGCTACAGGAGCCTTCTTGGCTAATATATCAGTGAGATCGGTGATATTTGAGCATATCCATGAGCTACAGATGAAAGACCCGGTGCTAACCAAGATTCATCAAGATGTAACTGAAGGCATTAGATCTGGATTCTCAGTCAAGGAGGATGGTACCTTATTGTTCAAGGGCCGTCTCTGCATTTCGGATAATGTCGATTTACGGTGAATAATTCTTGATGAATCACACAAATCTAACTATGTGATTCACCCGGGTAGCACAAAGATGTATCGGGACTTGAAAAGGAATTACTGGTGGAGAGGTTTGAAGCAAGACTTGGCAGAGCACGTGTCGCGGTGTTTGACGTGCCAACAAGTGAAGATCGATCATAGACACCCCGCGGGATTATTACAGCCTCTATCTATACCAGAATGGAAGTGGGAATCGATCTCTATGGACTTCATCGTTGGACTACCGCGTACTGCAAAGGGATACAATGCCATTTGGGTAGTGGTCGATCGATTGACCAAGTCAGTGCACTTCTGGCCTTACAACATGATGTACACGGCGGGAAGACTTGCAGAGCTATATATGAAAGAGATCGTCCATTTGTATGGGATTCCGAGTAGCATTATTTTCGATCGTGACCCATTATATACATCAAAGTTTTAGAAAAAATTTCAAGCAAGAATGGGAACGTGACTAGATTTCAGTACCGCATTCCATCCACAAACTGATGGGCAGACGAAGAGGGTCAATCAGATCATCGAGGACATGCTTACGGCGTGTACGTTAGAATTGCAAGGATCATGAGATCAGCACCTACCGTTGATTGAGTTTGTATATAACAACAGTTTTTAGACGAGCATCGGCATGGCACCATATGAAGCTCTTTATGGACGGCGATGTAGATCGCCCATCAATTGGGAAAAAACCGGGGAGAAATTTATTTTGGGACCCAAAATACTTGAAGATAATGCCACCTATGTTCGTATGATAAGGGTAAAACTCAAAGCGGCTCAGAGCAGACAGAAAAGCTACGCTGATATCAAGCGGACAAGTGTAGACTTTAAGGTGGGTGAACATGTGTTCGTGAAAGTGTCACCTATGAAGGGGGTGATGAGATTTGGAAAGAGAGGGAAGTTGAATCCCCGCTATCTTGGACCATTTGAGGTTCTAGGCCGAGTAGGAGAAGTTGCTCATCGCATTGGATTGTCACCGTTATTTGATCAAGTACACAATGTATTCCACGTATCTATGCTCAGGAAGTATCTTAATAACCATGATCACGTGTTGAGCGGCAAATCGTTTGAGATGCATGAGGATATGAGCATGATAGAGGAACCAGCAGAGATATTGGATAGAAAGGAGCAAGTACTGCGCACCAAGGTGATTCCGTTAGTGCTTGTTCGATGGAAGAATCATCCAGCCAAGGAAGCAACGTGGGAGCGTGAGGCAGATGTCAGAGAACAATATCCTAGTTTGTTTGAGAATTCTAGCTAGTTTCTTTTGTTTAAGTGTTATGATATGTAATATTTTGACCATCAATGTGTGAAAATGCTATCTGAAACGGATGAATAAGTTGGTAAAATTTTGAGCATATTAACTTCAATTTTGGCGGAGCCCATTTGTGAGTGAATCCCAAAGGCACGACCTAAAAAATCATGCTAAGAGAAATGCTGGAAGTTAGAGGAAATTAGAGTAAAAATACGAGATTAAAGGAACCAGAAAAGCTGTTCTGGGCTCGCTCGAGTGATGACATATGCTCGCTCGTGCGAGCCACATAAAATCTAAAACGCCAAATGTTCTGAACTCGCTCGAGCGAGGACTATTTATCGCTCGAGCGAGGACTATTTATCGCTCGAGCGAAGATTATTGACCGCTCGAGCGAGGCCAAGGTATAAAAAGGAGGAGAATTACTATTCGCTCATTTCATCTTCAAGTGAGGGAGATTGGGCGAGCGGGGTTTAGGGTTTTGGATTTTTCAAGCTCCTTCTTCTACGATTTCGAGCCGAATTCGGACGATCCAATTCGTCAAAAGCATTTTAAAAGGTGAAATCTACCCTAGGTCTACCTTATTTATTTGAAAAAAAATTCTTTGGACGTCAAATGGCTTCCACAAACCCTAACCCCCAACCTAGAAAATGGGTGGCGATTCGATCGCCATCATCGCGTAACAAGGTGCCATAGGCACCACAACCACCCCCATCCCCATCTCGTGCCCTAATCCAATTACATGATTGGTGGGGAGCAAAGGTCTTTGAGGCGGAATGGGAGATTCATCCCTCTTGTTTTGGGATCCTACGTCCACCCAATGGACCTCGGATTTCCTCACAAACAACCATCTGAGACCACTATTAGCACTCTTTGGAGCTCGGTACTATCCGAGACTCATAAGATTATTTTACCAAACTCTTCAATTGAACATGAATGAGGATATAATCCTCGTGAACATAGACGGGAGACAACTTGTTTTTGGCAGTGCCGAGGTTTCCACTGCCATGCAGTGCCCTCATACATACACCCCAAGCCCACTCTCTCTACCACCATTTTCTGGGAACGTAGGGTTTCCAACCATCATTGCCGATATTACTAGTGGCACCACCGCATCCAGACAGTCGATCACTCGATCACAGTTGTCGCCACATATGTGGTTTTTAGACATAATTTTTAAGAAAATTTTACACCCGACGGGCCATGACCAAGAGCGCCGCGAGACATTTTTGAAGGCTTTGTACTCTGCATTCCATAATCGGTGGTTTAGCGCCCCTATGGTCGTTATCAAGGGCATTATACATGCCTACAAAAGAAATGAGAAGGGCGCCATTCCACCACCTATCAACCGACTACACTATGCTCGTTTGATGTCACGACTGATTGATTCACGAAATGGGAAGGAAGGCTTTCAAATTAAAATGGATGAGCTAGCGCTAACTGATAACGTTGTCCTGTTCCTCACCCAAGACCTAAGCAGAAACCTGAAGAGCCTCCAAAACAGTATAACCAGGAAGCGGGATCGTCAGATTTCTCGGCAAGCGGCCTAACCACCATCGATGGGACTGATGGCTGCCTCCGCCGTCTCCCACCTTTCCACCTTGCAAAGCGATATGATGCGGAGATCCTCCTACAAGGCGGAGATCCATCTACATCTCATCGACCTCATGGGCCATGCGTTTCTACAGACGTACCGGGAGCGCATCAGTGCAATGCGAGGTGCTATCTTTGGCGCATCTAGCTCGGGTCTTAATTCCAGGACCACTACAGCTGATGCCACTACCGCCAGGGAGGTTGTTGGCGATGGTGATGATGGGGACAAGGACGACGACGACGATGATGATGACGATGATGAGGAGTATGAGCAGGGTAACAATTAGGTCATCACCTATCATTTGAAATTCTTTTTGAAAAATTACAATGTAATATTTCATGTTGTGATGTGATACTTTTGTTTAAAACAATCGTGACATGATTGTCATAAAATTTATGGTGGACATGGTTATGACTTTGGTATAGATATATATATTTTTGATCAAATGGGTCTATTTGTTACAATGTCTCTGGAAATACTTGATTGTGTAGTAGTGTATAATTTCTTGTGCAGATTCTCATTGATTGAAGTAGGATGAATGTCATTCTGATTGTGAAAATAGCTATTAAGAGGATTCTAGGATATTTAGGATGATTGATACAAGTGTCTTGTTATTTTGTACAAATAGAGTGTAGATCATAATTGCTTAATACAGGCCTCATTTTGGGTCATTGGACCAAATGCTTAATTAACTGATTTTGCTAAAGAGTCAGCCTATTCAAAGGCCTTTTTCTAGTTGTACTGATTTTCTAGGGTATCGTCAATTTTCGAGTACGAAAATTTTATAAGGTGGGGAGAATGTCATAACCCCGACTTTTGGGAACCGTGCACGCCACATACCATACACGTGTGTTTGTGGTTCACAAGGAAACCACAATAAATATATACACACTACATGTGTATGTGTAAAACACACTAACCTTCACTAGATAAGTGGAGAGTTAAATAGAGAGAAGTCTCCCATACGTGACCTAATTTAGCTTAGAAAAAGGGAGAGTTAAATAGAGAGAAAGAGGAGAGGGTTTAGAAAGGATCGTTTGGGTTTGAGCCTATGGATAATCTGGAAAGAGGTTGGAGGAAGAGCTTTTGAAACTCTCCTCATTTGGGTGATCTTGGATCAGGTCTATATAACATCTAATGATTTGAGGTATGTTTTAAATATTTTTGTGTGTTACATATAAAGTATAAATTATTAGTCAAATAATTTTGACATTAATAGGGCCTTAAATGGAGTAAGAAACTGGTTCTCGAACGGATCGAGAGTTAGTTATCATTGCTCCTCGCTCGAGCGGTTTAAATGGCTCGCTCGAGCAAGGTCAGAATATAAAATCTGAGCATAAATTGTGTTCTGGGCTCGCTCGAGCGAGACCCTTAGTGAAGGGAAAGCTCACTCGAGCGAGGCATCGCGTGAGCTTCAGATACTTCATTTTAGTCGCTGGAGCGATGAATAGTTCTCGCTCGCGCGAGGGTTGAGTAACTCATTGTAATCGCTCGAGCGATGAATAGTTCTCACTCGCGCGAGGGTTGAGTACCTCGTTGTAACCGCTCGAATGATGAATAGTTCTCGCTCGCGCGAGGGTTGAGTACCTCATTATAACCGCTCGAGCGATGAATAGTTCTCTCTCGCGCGAGGGTTGAGTACCTCGTTGTAGCCGCTCGAGCTATGAATAGTACTCGCTCGCGCAAGAGATTAGTACCTCATTTTTATCGCTCGAGCGAGGTCAATTGCTTGCTTGAGTGAGGTTAAGTGATCGCTTGAGCGAGGAATAGTCCCTACTCGCGCGAGGCACTACACATTTATTAATTTTATTAATTCTTTTGGTAAAATTCATGGGAGCTAAGGTTCCCAAGGGTTCTAAAAATCATCCTAAGGGTATCCTTCACACATGCAATGTAGGTCTGACGTGAGATTATTACGTGTAAACCTCTACAAGAAAGGAGTGCGTTGGATTTGCGTTGAGGTAGGGAATACCTCGAAACATGTACTTTAATTCATCAAAACTATATATGTAGAGTAATTCAAGAGAATAGTCATGTATCAAATGTCATTCTGTATCGTCTTCTGTCATAAAAAGGATGTCCTCATCAGGGAATTTAGTTCTCAAAGGCTCATAATCTGGCAAAGGATTGTCGGCAAGATGATCGGCGAGTGCCTGCCCCTTAATCGACTTCTGAGTGACGTACATGATGTCGAACTCAGATAATAAGAGCTGTCAGCATGCGGTTCGTCCAGTAAGAACCGGTTTCTCGAACAGGTATTTCAACGAATCCATGCGGGCCAAGAGTAGAACGACTTGGGATAACAAGTAATGGCAGAGCCTCTGAGTAGCCCATAGAAGAGCTAGACATGCTTTCTCCAGATGAGAATAGCGTGTCTCATAATCAGTAAATTTCTTGCTCAGATAGTAGATGACCTGCTCTCTTCTTCCTGTCTCGTCATGCTAACCTAAGACACATCCCATCGAAACTTCTGTCATGGAAAGATACATCAAGAGTGGTCTCCCTAGCTCGGGTGGTACCAACATAGGTGGGTTAAGGAGGTAGCTTTTGATTTTATCGAACGCTGCCTGACAGTCATTGTTTCATTCAACGGGCGAGTTCTTCCTTAATAGCTTAAAGATCGGCGTGCAGATAGGTGTTAGCTGTGCAATGAACCGACTGATATACTATATTCTGCCCAAGAACCCTCTAACCTCTTTCTCAGTAGACGGCGATGGCATTTCGGTGATGTCTTTGACCTTGACTGGGTCGACCTCGATCCCTCTCCTGCTGACGATGAATCCTAATAATTTTTTAGACATAGCACCAAAAGCGTACTTCTATGGATTTAGACATAACCTGTACTTTCTCAGCCTCTCAAACAGCTTCTGAAGGTTTACCAGATGGTCGCTTCGCTCCGGTGACTTGGCTATCATATCGTCAACATACACCTCAATCTCTCGATGCATCATGTTGTGGGATAGCGCAGTCATAGCTCTCTAGTATGTTGCACTGATATTCTTTAGGCCAAATGGCATGACTCGATAGTAAAAGGTTCCCCAGGGGGTAATGAACGTTATCTTCTTGCGATCAACCTCTGCCATCTTGATCTGATTGTATCCTGAAAATCCATCCATGAAGGAAAGCATCTCGTGCTTGGCAGTATTATCGACCAAGATGTCGATGTGTGGCAATGGGACATCATCTTTCGGGCTTGCACTGTTCAGATTACGGAAATCGATGCACATGTGAACCTTTCCATCTTTTTTTGGTTATTGGCTAGCCACTGCGGGTACTTGGATACCATGAGAAACCCCGCATCATATTGCTTGATGACCTCATCTTTGACTTTCAATATCCACTCGGATCAGAGACGTCTCAGCTTCTGCTTAACCGACTTTATATCAGGGTAGAGAGGCAACTCATGTTCGACCAAATCGGTGTTCAGACCAAGTATGTCCTCGTACGACCAGGTAAAAATGTCTTGGTATGACCAAAGGAAGTCGATCATGCTTTTTCTTTCCTCAAGAGACAGTGACCCGATTTTGGTTATTCTGGGAATCTCCTCAGTCCCCAGATTGATGTCTTCGATCTCTTCAATAACGGGGGTAGGGCCATGCTCAAAGTTGGCAAACCATTCAAGGAGTTCATTGGGGAGCTCCTCCAAAGGACTATCCTCGTCCAGACTCGTAACGCCTACCTCTTCTTGTATTTCTACAGGAAATGGGTCAATTTTACGTGGGACAGATATTTCGATTAAGGCATCCTTTTGTGGGACTTTTTCTGGAATTTTAAAAGATAATATTTTTGGGTTTTATATTTTTTTAATGTTTTGGGGATTTTGTATTTTTTCCATATTTTTGAGATTTTATATTTTTTCCATGTTTTTGAGATTTTTGTTTTCCTTGGCAAAGCAGGTTGCTATATATACAAGGTATTGTCAGTCAAGGGCTTATCTCACTTTTTATAGGTTATTTTTTTTTTGGAAACGGGTGTCAAATATTAGGCCACTCCCCGCTTCCAGGGGGTAAAGATATCCAATTGCGTACCTGAGGGGCCGCTCCTTTACCTGCTGGAATGGAGGGTGCTGACTGATATGGCTCATTAGAGTCAGCTTCCATCATGTTGATCTCCATTTCGTCTGAGATGATGTCCTCAAACGATAACTCAGTTTTATGGTGATTTACCACAAGGGGAGTTTGTTCAAGTACTGGCCGTCGTTCCTAGAAAATGGACAATGCGGCCAAATCTATCTCCAAGCTAGGAAGGGAGATCTGGGGCTATGGGTTTGTGTGGGGTCAAATGGGTTACCCCATTTTGGTCAATCTTTACGACCCCTGCGCTAACGAAGGATTCTCTAATGTGCAGCCTAGGGCGAGGTTTCTCTTCTATGTTGATTCCTCAAGCTCTTGCTACTGCGGCTGCCCTGGCTTTCTCTTTGGCCTCTTGGACCTCTTCCTCTGTGGGCTTGTATCTCAGCCCGAATCTGACCTTCTGCCCCTTATCAACAACTGGCTCTCTTCTATCTTGTAATCTGGGCCCGAGCCCTCGGCCTTTCTGATAGCCGCACTTTTGGAGTATAGCCACCGCCGCTACCATACCGCCTCCTGTTTTAGGCATGCTACCCTTAATGGGCTCCGAGAGTATTGCTGACACCTCATATTCAAAACTGTGGAGTTCAACATCCTCGACAGTGTGCGGCACATCCAACATATTAGGTTTTTCGATGCTATTAGCGGCCTTTTCTTTCTCATTGTGCCCCTCGCCACTGATCATGATGATCTTGTGTCCCGACGCAAACTTGAGTTTCTGGTGTAAAGTGGAAGGTATGGCTCGGACCTCGTGCAGCCACAGGCGCCCTAACAACAGATTGAACGAGGATTTAATATCTATTACTTAAAATAAGATGGAAAAGGTCATTGGCCCTATCAGCAGCTCAAGATCAACTTCTCCCATTATTTCTCTCCTGGTATTGTTAAACCCTCTAGCACTGGTTCTGGTGGGCCTTAACATGCATGGATCGACCCCGATCTTGGTGGCGGTTCTTAACGGGCATATGTTTAATGTGAACCCATTATCAATCAAAATCAGGGGTGGAATTACCATATTTTTAGACTCAACAGTTATGTTCAAAGACTTTGAGTGGCTACATCCTTCCTCAGGTAGATCAGCATCAGAAAACGAGATGGCATTCGGAGCCATCCCTTGCCCAATTATCTATCTGACTTCATCTGGGCTAACTTGGAATGATACATGCACATTTTTTAATGCCTCCATTAAAGCTTGGAAATGGAATGGAGACGTCATCAAAAGATCCCAGACAGTGATATGGGCTGGCATCCTTCTTAATTGTGTGCTCCTGACTCATCTTCTCAAACGGGTGGATTGCATTGTCCTGCTTCCCCTCTGGCCGTGTTGGTGCTAGTGTTGTTGCTGTTGCTGTTACAGTTGCTGCTATTGTTGCCTCGGGCTGTTTCGAGATTCTCCCTGACTTAGTGACGAAGTCCACGACCCCCTCCCTGCTGCTGCCGCTGGCATTGACATCTGTTTGCTTGTAGCTTAGTAGGACCTGATGAGGGTCATAGGTTGGTCTTGAGAGCTGAAATGGTATGGTCGTCGACACCTGAAGTGCATGTACTGATGGCTCTGAGAGGGTAGGTAAAACCTGGCTTATCTCAGTGATGGATGGGTGGGTGGCAAAATTGGGCCGAATGGGGGTAGTGAAGCTTGAGGATGGTGGTATTAGAGGGAAGGAGGTAAAAGTAGGCCATTGATAAGCTGGTGGGCACTAGCGGCAGATGGGGGGTCTGATGGGCCGTTAGGTAATTGATTGGGGTGGTAGAGTTTATAGGCGGAACTTGGGGTGATGGGATGGGCGCAGACCATTGATAACTGACGGGTGCGGGTGTGGGATTGGGGGCCTGATGGCTTATTGGGTAATTGACGGGGGTGGTCGTGTATGGCTGATATGCATTTATCTGCACATAATTGGCAGGGGTTGGTGATGGAAAGTATGCCCTGAGATCCAAGGGTTCAATTTGCAGAGTCGGATTGGGGAAATAATCTGACAAATTCAGGGGTTCAATTACCCCGATGTTCCTTTCTTCAATATTCCTTGACAACGACACCACATAACTCTCCCGATCACTGATGTAATCGAATGGGTCAAACTCAAACTCCTCTTCATTTTCTACCATTCCGACGGTGGGTCTAGGACCTGCTCCTCCAGTAGGATGTGGGGGTAGTGGCACCTGGTGAATATTCGCATGCTGAGAAGGTGCAGGTGGAATGATTTTTCTAGCATCAATCAAATCTTGGATTGCGTGCTTCAATGGGAAGCAACGATGGGTCGGGTGACCTGAACCCTGATAGAAATTACAATAAGTATTGGGGTCAAAATTATATGGAATAGGATTGGGAAGAGGTCGTGGTTGGAGAACAGTTATTAAATATTTTTCAATTAATAATGGCAAAAGTACACTCAAGGATTGCCCCAAGGGCATAAAGACTCGATCATAATGGGCTCTCCTCTCTGGGGTCATTTGCATTCCCTGCCCATTCCCTGCTCTTTGCATTAGCCCTGTCCTGACGGGAGTTGGTTGCGTTGCTTGGAATTGGAACGGGACTACATTGTTATTGTTGGGTCGGGTGTTTGCAACATTTTGCACCTCTGCCCCTGTCCTCCTGTGGTTCTTCTGCTCAGTAAACCTCCTAACCCCGCTAGGTCCCCCTGAAGCATTCTTACTCAACTGCCCTTCCCTAATGGCATCCTTACAACAGTTGACATTCCTTACCAAATCAGTAAAATTGGACTGTTGTTGGTATACAAGAAAATCAGAAATCACTAGCAGAGTGTTCTTTGAAATCATCTCTATCTTCTCATTGTCTAGTATTCTATTTCTGCCTTGAGCGGCCAGTGCTCTCCAATGCCCCAAATAGTCGCCCAAGGTCTCGTTGGGATTCTGTTTCAAATGGGCCAAATCAGACTTGCGCGGTTCAATATTAGTATTGTAGACATACTGTTCCTGGAACAAATGCATCAAATCCTTCCATGTCTTCATTATGGATGGTTCAAGAGATGTGAACCACCTCAGGGCCGGTCCGGTCAAACTTTTCTGAAAGACTTTTATTAGCAGTCTCTCGTCCCCCCATACTGGCACATGTCCCCACAATAGGACTTGAGGTGTGCAATCGGGTTGCCCGTGCCATTGTATTTGTCGAATACTGACATTTTAAATTTGGGTGGCAGGGGGACCTCGGAAAACAGACACAAATCTGTAAAATCTGTGGCATGGATTTCAACACCACCCATCTTTAATAATTATTTCTGGATTTTGTCTAGTTGCTCCCTTAACTGTTTCGATTCTTTGGACATGGGGGCCATTTTTTCAACAGCCGGCCGGGACTCGCTCTGTGCTATTGGGGGTGGGATTGCTACCGGTGGAGGATTAATAGTGGTCACTGCCCCGACATAGGCACCACTGTTTCTGATCTCGTCCTCCTCATACTGCTGATCTATGTAGGGTGCAGTGAGGACAGTGTTCTCATACTGTTGTTGCATGAACTAGATGGGATTGGATTGGATGTGGGTTGGATGAGCCCCTTGAATGTAAGGGAGGTGTTGTGGGGTGATGAGATGAGTAGTGGTTTTGTTTAGGGGTGGGGCCTCATGGGGCCATTGGATATGGGAGAAGGTTTGGATATGGTCTTGGGGTATGGGGCCATGAGAAAATTGGGTCTGAGGTACGGCATGGGTTTGACCTAGTTGTAAAGGTTAGGGGTGAGTGAAGTTTTGGGGGTATAGTGGTGGGTAAGAGGTTTGGGCTTGGGCCATGGGCCCAGGATAGGTTTGGGCCACAAGGCCTTGATCAAGTTGGGTTTGGGTAAAGGGCATGGGATTTGGGGGATCTTGGCCTAGTAGGCCTTGATGGGTATGGCCCGTTGGGCTTTGGAGAGCTTAGGCCAGATGGGTCTGGGCTGTGGGCCCTTGGTGGGTTTGGGCCATGGGCCCTGGGTAGTTCTGCCCCAGTGGGCCTTGGTGGGTTTAGGCCATGGGCCCTGGGTAGGTCTTGCCCAATGGGCCTTGATGGGTCTGGGTCATGGGCCCTTGGAGGATGTGGGCTTGGGCCAAATGGGTTTGGGCCATGGGCCCTAGATGGGTTTGGGCCATGGGCCCTTGGGTAAGGGTATGGGAAATGGGCCCTTAGGGTACGTGGGCCTAGCCCACTAGGTTTTGAGAGGTATGGGCCATGCGCTATTGATGGGTTTGGGCATGGGCCCCTGGGTATGGGCGATGGGGTGTTGGGCCAATGGGCCTTGGAGATCATGGGTGGTGGGATTTTGGGCCAATGAGCCTTGGGGCATATGGGAGATGGGGGTTTGGATGGTGTGAATTATGGGGGGTTGATGGGGGTCATGGGGGAGTGAGGCCTGGAGATTGGCTAGGGTATGGAATGGGTTCATGGGCATGGGGTGTGGAGGAAAGGTATTTTGAGAAGCCTTCCATGAGAAGTAGGCTTGGAACATCTCCTCCATCATGACCATAGAGGGGGGATCGGATGTGGATGATGGATTTAAGGGGTGATAAGACGTAGATGGGGGGATGTGGAAGAAAAATTGGGCATGGCTCCGGTATGATCGGGCATGGCCATGGTAGGTACTGGGATATGGAGTGGATGAGATGGGTCATTGGGAAAGGGAAAGGTATGGTGGATGTATAGGATGATGAAAGGTTAGGTGTAGGTGTTTGGGAAAAACCGGGCATGGCCCCGATAAAAATGGGCATGACCCAGGTAGATGGGGGGATTTGTGGGGGGGTGGATAGGGAGGGAGTGGTCTATGTGAATGTGGGTGGATCGGGCCTATAGGGGGAAGATGGGAAATGGGGCATGATGTGGATTGGAAAAATGGGGTTGGGTTTGTCATGAATGTGGATGGGAAAGGTGTTGGATTGGGCATGGATATGGGAGGGAGAATGGGCATGGTTTGGGCAAAAGATGGGGAATAGGGGGGTGATTTTGGATATTTTGGGGGGTAGTGGTTGGGAAAATGGGGGCGCCAAACGGGCCGGTAACGGCAAAGGGTGATTGGGTGAGGGGGATGGTGGAAAAAACTTCTCCCGAATGGGAGTGGGTTGGAGAATGTGGCGGGGATGAGTCGGGATCGGCGTAAGCTGGGTCCACTACCCACGGCATGTCTCGATATCGGGTTCGGTACGGGTGCCTCGGATAAGGCCCGAAAATCCTCCTCCTTCCCCTACGGTACGGTGAAGGGCAAGATGATGTCGTTGTGCCAGCACCACAAACTATATTTTTTAGGTTTTTGATTTGCTTTTTTTTTTTTTTTTTTTTTTTTGGAAGAAATTTTTGAAAAACAAAGGTTCCGAGGCCTTAGAATTCCCTTCTCGAGTGGCACTCGTACCCTAATTCAAGTCTCGCGGCCACGATTTCGATGCGCTTCGGAAGAATCGAAGGAGAACCTTCGATCTATTGAAGGCATGAAAATCAAGGCAAACAACCCGATCCCCCTAAATGGGCCAAAAAAAAGTTGCCCTCTTTTGACCGGCGAGAGCATATTGGGTGTCGGAGATGGTGGGGCCTAAACAAGACACTAAGCACACTGATCGGGGGACTCAAGAGGTGAAAAAGGCTATAGATTCGGGCTGGTGTGGTGTTAAACAGACCTGGCGCAACTAATACATGCGCCCAGTTTGCAGGATACCTTTTTTACACTGGCGCAACTATTAGTTGCGCCAAGGTAAAACTTTGGATTTTAAAGCTAGCGCAACTATTAGTTGCGTCAATTATAAATTCCAGTTTTTTTGTACTGGCACAACTAATACTTGCGCCAGGCAAAAATTGATGCTCTAGAATGTATAACAGCAGAGACAGCAGCCCAAAATGAGTCTCTTTTTTTTGTTTTTGTGAAAGTTAGGCTTCCGGGAACTAAGCTATTTTTTGATGATCGATTCTCTCCTCACCGCACCTAAAGGATTTGAGTCTGGTATAATTCGCTAGCGCACTCCCCAAGAGTTTTAAGCTTCGAAATGGGAACCCACCCAATATACCTCCGGCGCAAGCGCCTTCTAAGATACTAGGTGGGCTGAGACTTTTCTGAATTATCACCACTAAGGGCTACTGTCATACTAAGACCCGAGTGTTTGTGTGTTTGCCTAATCCCCACCCTTTTAAAATCTACCCCGTAAAAACAAATTAATTAAACTCCCTAACTTAGTTCAATTTTAATTTTTTTCAAAGCTTTTCTCTTTTTTTTTTAAGTTTTCTTTAGTTCAAAGACCGGGGGTGATGACCCCGTGCCGCCACTACGGACCGGCATCCACTGTTGGAATATGCTTGCACAAGTAGGCCCGCCAATCGGCTAAGGCACTTTAAATGATGGGAAAGTAAGGAAATTAAAAGACAATATTCAAGTAGGCCCGCCGATAGGCTAAGACACTTAAAATGATGGAAAAGTAAAGAAATTCAAAGGATAATGCGCATGTAGGCCTGCCAATCGGCTAAGGCTCATAAATGATGAAAAAGCAGGGATGAGAAAAATAATAAAACAGTGAAAAAAAATAGCAAAAATGGTTAGTAAATAATAAAAAATAAAGGGCCAAATTTCAAGGAGAAGCTCTACAAGCTCTCCCCAGTAGAGTCGCCATCTGTGAAACTGTAAGATTTTTGACGATCTGTCGCGGCGATGAGCTCGCTTGCAAAAAATATATAGAGTCGCCACCCGAAGCTTTTGGTGTCGCAGGATACCTATATCATTTTTATGAGCACCGAAGTGCTAAAAATATGACTCTGATTTCGGTCTACACCAAAGGCTCTTGGGTAGGGGCTTCGGTTATCGATCGGGAAGGTGTTAGGTACCCGATTAACCCGCTTAAAGCGGTCTCTACTAATGGCAAAAAATAAAATGAAATAAAAGAAAAAAAAAATAGCTTTCTCTTGCCCAAAAGGGCTTAGAATCCTATTTGTGCCTCTTCGTCCCTACCGAAAAGTCGGCAACGTAACGACACAAATGGGAGGATGGAGGGAGCTAGAAAGAGATAGGAGAAGAAAGGAGAGAGCCGAAGCCCTCGGGCTCTTGTAGTACCGTAGGAGAGCCTTGCGTGGCTTGCTTTGATAAGCTCTTGAAGGCTTGTATGGTGGAAAGAGGGGTTCTAACCTCTAAAGCTTGCTAGCTAGGAAGTAGAGAGGGAAGGTAAATGGATAGCATATACCTAAACTAAGGGATCTAAGGTGAAAAATATCACTCAAAGGAGGTTTTGCAATTCTAAATTTTGTATGGGAAGTGTGCACCAAAGGGAGAAAGATCTTCTCACTTTAAGCTCTTTCTCTCTTAAGCCTAAAATTCTCAACCCCTAAACCAAGGGGTGGGGATCTCTATTTATAGGTAATGGGTGGATTAGGAGATCACTTAGGAGCTAAATGGGTTTAGTAATTAGTTAATCTCAAATCTAAGGTTTTCTAGGGTTTTTGGAGCCTTAAAATGTGTGAGAAAGTCCTCCAATGGTGGATGATAGGGTGAGGCTTTAAGTCACTTGAAGGGTTGCAAATAGGTAGGGAATGGGTGCAACAGAACTAGCAAAACACACCCCAACGATCAAGGTGGTCAATAAGTCAAACCCCAATCACGATTTTCGGGGTAAAATTCAGAGGTTACTGTCCATATGCCTTGCGCAACTAATAATTGCGCCAGGCAAATGTACAGTAAAATAGTGTTTAAACAGTGCCTGGAAGTTAGCTCGCGAGGGTGGGGTCCACAATTAATACTGGCGCAACTATTAGTTGTGTCAGGCCATTTCTGTGGAGAAATAGCCTTGCGCAACTATTAGTTGCACCAAATCCCTAGGGGGCCCACTTGATTTTACTCTTATGCCCTCCGGGCTCGATTTGCCGTATCTTTTGATGTATACTTCCGATTGGGGCGATTCTTTGACCGTTGGAAAGCTAACGACCTCTACTTTTCAATGGTATAAGATTCGATCGCAGTAGAGGGCCAGTACTAGTTCCGATGCACCCCTCCTCAACCATTTGCTTGATAAGGTTAGGTTTAGGTTCATAACGGGTTCTAAGGGTCAGGATTGATTTCTTAAAGGTTCGGGTCAGGTTCCTAAGGGATCTAGGGTGATTCCTAATGGTTTGGAAAGGTTCCTAAGGATTGTAGGGGGATTCCTAAAGGTTCCATATATGTCATCAAAAGCTCAGAATTGCACCTCTCTCGAAAGATGTTTCGATCGGGCCTTGGGCCAAATTTGGGTGCCTACATAAGAATCTCAAAGAGTTCCCAAGCATCCTCTACTATAAAAGTTCTAAACATGTCACCATAGGCAACATCAACTATATGCCAAGTTTGGTCATTTAACTCTTCATAGAAAGTGAGCACTATTTGCCATTTCGCGACCCCATGGTGAGGGCACATATACAGAAGATCCTTAAGGTGATTCCAACTCTCTTGAAGAGGTTCATTCGAAAATTGATAGAACATTAAAATAAGATGTCGGCTCCTATTCGTTTTGCACATTGGGAAGTATTCTACAAGGAATTCACGTTTCAATCCCTCCCAATCAGCAATCGAATCTCGGGGTAAAGAGTGTATCCACTGTTTTGCCCTGTCTCTACGAGAATATGAGAATAACCTCAATCTAGCGGATACTTCAGTCAGCTCTTTGATTCGAATAATGTTACACATTTCCATAAACTTATATAAATGCCATTGGGGGTCTTCCTCAATCCGCCCATGATAAATAGGAAAAATTTGAAGCACATTTGGCTTGATTTCGAAAGCTTCGTTATCGACAACAAGGTTTTGAATACATGGGGGTAATGCAAGAGATGTCCATGCATAATACTCTTCTATGGTCTTAGTCGTGTTCTAACCGTTGTTTGCCATAATGAATTGGACACTTCGGTTAGAACAATTATTGAATTTAGTTTTATTTTTAATTTTATCTACTTATTATTTTAGCAAGCAGGGAGAGAGACAAATCTGAGTTTCTAATTCCTGGGGCTCGCAGAAGTGTTGAAAGTCCGATCCATTACTCCGAATAAACTTGTAAAAGATAGAAGAAGTGATCAAAGAAAGTTTAAAATATAAAGAAATATAAAAAGAGAGATAAATACTTATTTTCTTGAATTAATAAACAATGCCGATCCCCGGCAACGGCGCCAAAAACTTGACTCGATTATTTATATGTATCTTATTAAGTCTTAACCTATTGCAAGTGCACAATGGAAATCATAGTACTAGCAAAGGATCATTCCCACAAAGATCGATATTAATTTATTAATTTAATTTTATGAAAACTAATACTTTTCTTTTAAGATTCTAAACTACTGGAGAAATATATATAAAGAATTTGTTATTAATCAAAATTATAAAAAATAAATCCTAATCTTCAAAGTCTAAATTATGGTTGTCAATCACAATCTTTTGCTCTTCGATATTTATAAATTTAAACAGTACCGTTACACTAATCTGTAAATTCTAACTTGAGTCGTCAATTCAAATTAAAATTTAAATATGTTTACAAAGTAGTAAATAAAAATATATATATATAATCTAGAAAGCAAAGTAAAATATATCATTCACCACTCAACCGCAGTCGTCAATTGCTTCTGAGAAACAACATATATCTACACTAATCTTCAACACCCAATAACAGTCGTCAATTGCTCTTGAGAAACCTCGGATATCTAAACTATAAAGCAATAAAATATATTCTAATGATCGAAAGAAAACTCAACCTCAGTCGTCAATTGATGCTGAGAATTCCTTCGATGAACTAATTTCTATGCCAAGCCCTCTTATTTATAGATCATAAAGGGTCAGTTTACAAAGACTTCTAATTCTAATAAAAGAAATAAAACTATCCTAATACAATTCTACTTTTATTTTATTTTTCCTTGCTTCGATTGGTCGATATGCTTCTGGATGGTTCTTTAATAACAGCAACAGAGTCCTCTTAGGATTCTTCATCATTCTTTTCAGATCCGTGATTCATCAAACTTCTAATTTAAGAGATCTTCTAATTCTGTTCACGGTGGTAATCTTCTTCACTCACGTGATCAGCAACAAGTGGAAAGAAAGCTTCTATTTATACAATTATTCTCTTTTTCTAGAAAATCGTAAATCACGATTTCCTATCTTTCATAGCTTTCATACTAGACGATACTTGGATGATTTTCTAACAATCGCTTTTCTTCTTTTGTCACTTTCTAAATAATCGTAATTTGAAGAATCGTAGATTATGATTTCTCATATTTGTCTTTCTTCGGCTTCAGTACTAGCACTCAATCGTAGAGTACGATTTCTCAGCTTTCAGTAGGCGGCGAATCGTCTTCTTATGCTTAATCGTCTTTTTACTATTTTTTTGGTTTATTTTGATGAATATTAACATTATGGCTCTCTTTTACTGATTATTTTTAATATTTGTACATCATCAACTTATTAGTAACAAATTAAGTCCTAGCATCACTAAGTTAAGGGTGATAAAATGATATATTCTGTGACTGATCAGTGTCCCATGGAATTGGAATAGGAACGTGTTTTCCGCCATCTCCTTACATTTTAGTGTTCCGATAAGTCGTCATGCTGTTTTTATAGCGTCAGTAATGGCCTCTCTTTTGGCCCTTCTAATAGATAGGAGTTTCCCCAATAAGCAGTTCTTGCCCGAGTCAAAGATGGATGTAGATTCTTCCTGATTGAAAATAATTTGTGTTTTCTCTTCAAATGTCAAACAAATTTTTTCTGCTAAAGAAATAGTCATGTCCTCCATTGGAAATACAAGAAAACAAAAAAACAATACAGTATTATGGTGTAATCGAAAAAGAGCTCCCACAGAGGAAAGAACTAGTATTTGGCCCTGAGATATGCATTCGGATGCCTGACATATTCGAAATTTCGAACTAATTGGGTGCAACACTGGTAGATATTTAAAAGTTTATTATACTTGTCTTTTCCCAAGAGGTGTGTCTTTTCAATTGAGGTGCCTTTTCGAAGTGATGTGTCTTTTCAAAATGAAGGGTCTTTCCAAAGTGGTATGTCTTTTCAAAATGAAGGGTCATTCCAAAGTGGTGTATCTTTTCCGAAGGGATGAGTGTTGCAATTTTTCATAGGAAAAAGGTGCATTAACACACCACTTGATTTCTATTTAAGGAACTTAAAATCATTGTTTTACATACCACAAAAAGAATCTTTTTTCTTCCCTCTTGTTATGTCTTTAAAAGTCTTGATCAGAGCATTCTTGCAATATTTGGTGTTCGAAGAGCGTGATCGGATTCGCCAAATCCTTCAGAAGAATACACAGCTAATTCATTGTATCCTGAAACCAGTTTGTTGGTAACCTGTTGGTAACCACTTTGTCGAAGTGATAGGGGCAAATATTGGTTTAAAGACAACGATATTTCTCGTGCCTCGAACCGATTCTATGTATTATTTTGGATCAATATTTCAATTTTCCAACAAACACGGCACCGAACCCAAGGATTGGTTGCCATGACAATGTCTCCAAGGTCGACTACGAACCATCTAAAAAAGTCATAAAAGAGCAATTTTTTTTTATTCAATGGTATAAATTTTAATGTTCCATGCTTAGGCAGTGAAACATAAACTTTGACATGTGACCTGAAGAGTTAAAAGGCCTCAATTTTGTTTCTACTTCTTTTATCTTTATATATAAATTTTTTAATTTTATTTTTTCCCTTCTTTAAGAGGTTGGTGTAAGTCGTGATGAAGCATTCAAATACATGATTCAAGGCATAGCATAACACCGAGATTAAATGCATATTTTAATAGTATAAGATGGATAAACAACATTTATGTCTCATGCTCATAGTGTTTTTCTGTCTCACGCTCATAGTGTGAAAGAGTAGCTTCTTTCTAAGTAGATTAATATATTAAATATTGTTCTTCCCTGATTGAGGGGCATTTAATGGTGCAATTGCGAAAGACTTTGAGGTGTTAAAGCGTGAAAATACGGATTCGAGATAAGAGAGCAGCCATTTGCCAGAGGTTCCACCCCTCGTAGAACAACATATAAATAATACTAATATTGAATAATAGAATTTCTTTCTTTTTTGGTTCCGCTCCTACTTATGGATAGGGGTGGCAAAGGGCTAGGTAGCCACCCGGCCCATTAGGCCTAATACGTTTTGAAACGGGATTAAGCTAATACTTTAAGCCCGACAATTGAACAGGTCGGACACGGGATTAACCCTTAAGCACGTGGGGCTCTCATATTTGATAGCCTTCTATCATCAATCTCACGCCTTCCAATTAAAGTAGAGTAGACAATCACACACACTCTCTCTCTCTCTCTCTCTCTCTCTTAAGGTCTAGTCTAAAATTTATAATCTCAAATTCCCAACAAATAAATTATATTCTCAATATAAAACGGCTTTGAAGCTTTTATTTTTCAAATAATTTTTTTTTTAAAGATATTATATATTTATAGAGAAAGATCTTGAAAAGACAAAAGACTAAAGACACTTCCTTATCTCCCGGCCTATAATCTCATCCCATTTGGGTCATCTATGAATAAATGGGCCGGTCCAGGCTGGAATTAGATTTTGAAAGGTTGTTGCAGGCCGGGGTTGGGTTTGAAATCATAAGCCTGCCACGGGCTTCAGTATACTAAGCCCCGCCCAAAACTGGCCTGTTGCCACCCTCACCTGTGGAGGTGAGTTGTACAATAAAAATATCTTTTGATTAATTGAAGGGGCAGAGACCATCAAAATCTCATTTCACTAAAAGTGAAAGTGCCCACATATGCAACCCCTTAAAAATTGTTGATTGCGTTGAATCTAATGATGGAGATCGTGTTTCACCCCAATATTCCACACAATGAATCTTGAGATCATTTCTCACCTATCAGACGGGCAGCACCGTCAAATTTTGATGAAAAGTCAAAGTTTGACCATTAAAAAATAAGGCAATGTTCTAAACAGTAGCCAATTAAAACAATGATAGTCATTTTTCATTGCAACGTTCTACTAATCAAAATAAATTTGACCGAATTTTCATTCAAATGAACTTTGATCAAGAAAAGTTTTTATTGGCAAGTTACAAATTTACGTAGTAGTATACTCTATCTATTAGTAGGTTTCTAGTTGACTAAAAATAAATTTTAAGTAAGAGTTAAACCTTTGTTCAATAAAAATTAGGAGTAAAGTATCACATTAGTCTAACAAAGCAGTATGATCATCTTGTCGGGCACGCCATAGTCACCAAGTCAGGGTTTAATAATAATTTTGCGAGGTTAAAATTCGAAGAAATGCCAGGATTCTAACCTCAGCATACTATACTACTCCCAAAGCCTAACACCCGATTCCAGCTCCATCGCTTGTGACTCCCAACTACTACCAAATTGAAGAAATCGATGAATTTGACTGCATTGATGAAGAGAAAATACCTAAAATGGGATTGAAGAAACTGGAACTGAGATCTAGATATCTTTTCTCTTCTTAAGCTCACGCGAGAGAGAGAGAGGAGAGAAGAGAGAGAGAGAGTTCTATTTTAATCCGCCGCTTGCTAGTTGCAAATAAACTATCTTTTATAGTTGAATATTCATTGTTGCTTACAAATACGGATGATCAGTCTTTGTGCATTCGTTGTTGCTTACAAATACGAATGAGCAGTCTTTATACATCGAATACCGTAAAATCTATAAGGCACTTTTGGATTACTCCTATAACTAAATTTTCAATTATAATTTGATGATATACATTTAAGTGTGAGCTTAGGGATCTTAATGGGCCGTGCTGGCCTTCAACCGGCCAAACCGAACCTTGAAAAGTAGTTTTCTCGTCCAAAAAATTTGGTGTGGGCAAGCAGGCTGTGTTTGAATTAGAACTCCAACAGCCCAGCTCAGACCATCCCGAGCTTCTATATAGAAGTCAGGACATTAGTTAGCATTTTGTTGTTATTTACAAGCCCCCTAGGCGACACCCAATCTAAAGATCGAGTGCAATGACCACTTGATCAAAATTGATTAGGTATCATATTAAAAAACAAATTAAAAAGGGTTTTTAATGTGGTCAAAATAAGGCAAAAAATCAATGCATGGGTGAGCGGGCGTCACCATCTGTTTGACTTGTGATATAAAGAAGAAAAAATGATCTTAAAAACTAATTTATTTTTTAAAATCACATATGAGGTGATCTAGGCCACATGGATAGCGCTTGCGGACTAATTATTTCATGTTTAAACATGGAGTACCCACTCATTCTAATCTAATTTTAAAGGTATGAATAGAGGCCAGGTGATAGCACATATTTGACCAATCCATGTAATCAAAGTCGAAGCTCACATTGCAAGTTAATGTGGACTGAAAATTCACTATTCATTCTTTGTATCTTCTATTTTGTCCCAATCTTCCACATAATATATGTTGAGATCATGGGCCTACTGTTAGGCGGTCACAAATTGATTCAATATGGAACATATCTTAAAAAGTGGCAATAGTAGCATACCATAAAATCTAATTCATGCTATCCGAGGCGCACAACGACGACCTTGTACTCTTCGGAGGATGATTACCACTCCAATGATAGTACTGAGTCGTTGTTGGAGAGGGGAGGGGAGTTTTATGCCTTTTAAAAAAGATCAGGCTAATTTTTTTGCGCTGGCCTACTCGAATACATATTGTTTATCGTTACATTATTTTTATATGGAGGTATCTTATTTTGGCATTAATGTTTTCAGCCCGAGCACTTTCATAAGTTTAGAATATTTATTTGTTATATGTATATGAGTTTTTGGGATTGTCCTTCTACAAGTCGTATTATTTAAACACCACCATCTAACATATTCTACCTCGCATAGATTAACAACTCATAAAATTTGGACAACTTTGAGTTTGACTCATATACCGATGATTAAATAACTTGGCTACGGCAGGTAGCACAATCAACATTTCAACCGATTTTGAGCTTGTATGAGATGAACTTAAGAACGATATGATTATATGTTTTTCCGAGAAAAATCAAGAATCAAAGTGACTTAAGAACGCATACCGCAAAAGTTAGGCATCTGAGTCTCCCAAGAATCAACAAAAATAAGAGTTTTCAATTTTTTGAACTTTTCTGAGAAAAGCCACGAAACACCCGAACGAGGCCTTAGGATGTGAGTCCGGGTAGTCACACAAACTTTGGCAAAATTTTCTAGACCTTTTAGTTGGCCCTACTTGACATGACCTGAGTTGGGCTGGATGCTTCAAGCTTGACCGAACCCGGCGTGCATATTTATGTGCCTGACCCACTTTAAGCTAATGGGCCGGCCCGACCCGATTTTAGAGATGACTTTCCAAGAGAGAGATCAAAGGCAAAATATTCATCATCATCATATATGGCTTGCAATTGCATTTTTGACCATTTAAGACTTGACATTCAATAATTATTCCTAGATTACAATACTAAAACACATCAATGATTGGAGAATAAGATACGCTTAAGAGAAATAAATATGATTAGAAGATGAGATATAAGGTGTAAAACGACGAACTATGAAAACTGATTGGAGCATTAGCAAGTCGCATTCGATCACCAAACTAGGTTCTTCAGCTCATATCTCACCATCAACCACTTACACAGAGAATACCAAATAAAATCGATCACCACCTAATCAGGAAAAAACCTGAAGAGAAAAAAAAAATGAGGAAGAAGAAGGATGGAGAACACTGATGCTGGTTGCAGCAGCTACCATATGCCTGCTCTTGCTGCCTTTTCTTTTCACCAACAACATTGATATATGTAAATAAATTTGTACTTTTATATATATATATATATATATATATATATATATATATATATATATATATATATATATATATACTACCTCTAATTTGTAGTATAAGATGAAAAAAGTACCAAAAAAAATTCATTTGTATAAAATTTTAAGAAAACAGCATTTATAAACATTTTCCACTAGAAGCACCCATTTATAAACAGCAGAGTGACTCGGAGAACCCGGCCCCCCTGCCAAGTCAGCCACCCTGTCCCTGCCGTTGTCTTCTCGGCAGGCAGGCGGAGTCTCTAATAACCTCTTCCATGACCCCCTCTTCATTACATGCCGCCACTTCCACTCTAAACTCATTTTTGTCGTCACCGATCTCAACAACCCATGGTGGCTGAGGATACTGACACGCCTCTCCGACTACGAGATCATTTGATTCTGCAAAGGTGGCTGAGGAAATTCCGCCTCTCCGGATACTGACACACCTCTCCCTCCGACTATGAGATCATTGATTCTGCAAAAGACCCCCAAGGGTGCATTGCTCTCCTGGAGCCGTCGTCGGGCTAAAGTACCATGGCTACCTTGAGTGCAACTCTACAGAAAATCCTTGTGGCTACTCCATATCAGATTTCAAGAGTTTCTTGCGAAACTCCTCCTTACATACAAGAGTGGAAGAAAAACAAGATACTTTGGAAAGTGAGAAGCCAGTCTTAGTCCTGATTTCTCGAACAAATTCGCTGAGAGAACTCTGAACGAAGATGGACTAACAAGAACGGCGAAAGAGTTGGGGTTTGCCGTAACTCTGGCATCGCCTCAACGGATGTTGAATTTGAACAAGTTCGCTAAGGTAGTGAACTCTTGCAGTGTGTTGGTTGGTGCTTACCAATGCTCTCTTCATGAATGCCGGTGCGGTGCTGGTACAGGTGGTGCCCTGGGGCTTGGACTGGGCTTCGAGTGCTTACTTTGGTGAGCCGGCTCGAGAGATGGACATACATTACTTGGAGTATCGGATCAGTCCCAAGGAGAGCTCGATCAACTACGAATACCCTCACGATCACCTGTACATTACCGATCCTGCGTCGGTTCATGCGCACAACATCAGCAGGGCAGTGTACATTGATGGGCAGAATCTGAGGCTCAACTTGATACGGTTTAGGGAGACTCTGCGGCAAGCCATGAAACTCCTTCAACTCACCACTCGTTAGAAGAGAATACGACTGACTCCTTCGCAAGGAATCTCAGCCATCTCAATGTGTTTTGATAAATTTTTCTCCTTAGCAGGCATTGATATAATAAATTATAAGTAGGTACCGGGTTTTCTACAAGTGATACCGAACCCAACCAGGAACCGGTTCATATCGAACTAGACCTCCAACCATTTTGCCGGGAATGATAGCCCTAATCAAGTGAGAACCAGCTGCTTCAATGATACAAAACCGTAAAATTTTTATGGATTTCTGCATTTACCCACTAAGATATGTCAGTATTTACACTCCGCCCCCCTATGTTTCACCTATTTACACTGCAGTCCTTGCTTTTGAGTTTCCTTTACATTTTGCTCCCTAAAATGACGAATCAACCGTTGACTCCTTGGAACCAAATGATGGAGATCATTATTCACCATAATTTTCTACCCAATGAATTTTGAGATCATGAGTCTACCATCAGACGGTCATATTTTTTATTCACATGGCACACAAATTGAAAAGTAATCCGAGAACCATGTTGATCATAATCACTTTTTGTACTATCTGCCATATGAAATCAAAATCTGACTGCATGATGGTAAATTCCTGATCTCAAGATTTATTGGGTAGAATATCATGATGAAAAATGATCTCCATCATCCGATTCAAAGCAGTCAAAGTTTTGTTTTTTAATAGTCAACGGTTGATTCGTCATTGTAGGGTGGTAATAAGCAAAAGAAACACGAAAGCAAGGAAAGGACAGCAGCGTACATAGGTCAAACACAAGAGGCGGAGTGTAAATATGACATCTTACGGGAATAAATGCAAAAATCACAAAATTTTATAATGTATAATTAATAATTAAAAGTACCAATGCATAAGTCAAAACTCATCCTACCCCTAGCAAAATCGGGTTCAGTCAACAGTAGCGAACTGCGAACTGCAAACCGCAAACCGGAATCCGAACAAAGAGAACTAGCGAATTAGGTAAAATATTGGTTGGCAAAGAATAACTAATCAAATACACGTGTGTGATCCTCGGGTAAATGGATTCAAACTCTTCCCACCGCAAATTGAACACTGAATTCACAACAAAGTTTTGGATAAATGACTTCAAACGGTCATCTTAATCGTAGATTTTGACATTAATTTATAAATGTAGCTTAGATATAACTCTACAATTCAAAGAAGACATGGAGATTCTTTCTTTTCATCCAAACCCCTTTGGTTACTATAACAAATGTCACATCTCTCTAACCAGAGACTAAGCATCACATGGGGCCAGGATGCAAATAATTCTACCAAGTTGGTGGTTTCTCCTGATCAACAGATTTGATGAAGCATTCTAACCATAGTTTCCAAATTGAGAAGCAGATCACCCCATTTGTTACTCGAGAAACACAGACGGGAGTAGTGTCATTTTACAACATTTACAATAGTAAACGTGAGAAATCATAACCATCATCATAGCCTTACCCCAAGTGTCCGCTTGGCAAGTCATTTTTCTCCATTTATTTCAATTGAGAGTTAAACTCTTCATTACTCCACAATTCCTAATTCCTCATTCTCACTCCAAGTCTTCACTTCTCCTACTTCCTTGTCCTCGTATCATCTCAATCCCTCGTATAAGGGCTGCTTCCAGTCTGGTGGAAATGTCTAAAGCTTAGATGAGCATCATCTTTACACCCAGTTGTAAAAAGCCCTTCAATTCCCTATGATGAATCTGATAAATGAACGGGGGAAACTGGAAGTGATAACATTTGTGGGGAGAAACAGGTATCCTGGTCACTGTTTTCGTAATGTAATCAGCCCATGAATAAGATCTGCCACTACCTCTTACTCTTTGACATCAAAATTAATCACCGCCTGTATTTGTTCACATCAATGATGAACTCGGATTCTCTACACTATAAATTGCAACTCTCTCTATCTCCACACACATTAAGCTTAGCCTCCTGAGAAGCTAACCATGAGATTACAGGTAGGAAAAATCTTATGCCAAGGATAAAGAGTCATCAAAATTCAGCAGCCCAGCTACAAACCCTCCCTAGAAGAGCACTGACCTGAGTACTTACACAAAGGTAGCTAGGTATAGATGGGTTGCGGCTGGTCATGAGAGGTGATGCTCCCTTTTAGAATGAAGGGTATGATTGGGATGGTCCATGAGGTCAAACTGATATATTTTTGCAGAAGATGTCTATAAAGTACAAACCTACCACCATCTAATCTATGATCTATGATAGGATAGTTCCCAACCTGGTTTTTTATTTTTAGACTAGTTGTTTTGAAAGAGATCAGAGGACTCCCCTCCCCCCCCACCCCCCCTCTCTCTCCGACCCCCTCCCTCTATCACCCAAATTGATCCTCTGAAGCCTACCCTCCTCTATCACCGCAGAAATTATCCTCCAACAAAGCATCCAAATATTTGACTTCCGCGAAGTAGTTGTTACTGAGGAGCGTCACAAAAAAGGCAGGTTCTGTTTCCGGGGTGTCCTCTGTGCCAGAAACACTTCACACTACACCGCAGGGGATCTCCTACATAGTGCCTCACTGAACTGAAGAACACGCCACCCGAATTCCCAAATGGGATCCCATATTGATTAAAATGATATTGGACAACGGGATCACTCGAATCATGAGATAAGAAAAGATATGTGGATATTAGTTGAGATACAATACCCAACTCATCTAGGATACTAGGAATATAGAATTTTAACATCTTCCTATTGTATTTGGTTACTTACCAAAAACTCCTAAGCTAGGTGGTTAGAAGCGTAAACCAAGAAAGCATCCAACACACACACACACACACACACAGATATATATATATATATATATATATATATATATATATATATATATATATATATATGAGTTAAACATGGATAGCTGTACTTGCATTTGGGCCTTGGATTTCGAGAAATACCAAGCTATCTCAGTCCTGGTATCAATATTCACATCGGTATTCATTCATGTATATCATAGAATGCAACACCTGTGTCCTGTTCCAATCCATCTCTTAGCTACTCAAAACATTTCTTCCAGTGCACATAACTATATGCCTTTACATTATTTCTGATTTCAAAGCAATGATGTAGGCGCAGAATATAATATATATATATATATATATATATATATATATATATATATATATAAGAGGAGCATTAATAAAAAGAACGGAGAAACCTAAACTTGTACACACAAATAAGGCTGTTAAAGAAACCAAACAAGATAGGTTTCAATATAATAAACTGAATATTGAACGAATAATGTCACTACACTAGTTAGTTGGGAATCTAACAGTAGGAAGACGCACCAGCCACCCCACAAGAGTCGACAAACTATTCAAACTGTTCCTCAAAACTTCTACCAAATCCCTTCTTTCAAGTGCATCTTCAACTAGAACCTATGCATAATCCAATGTACTGCATGAAGGTTAATGAGGCCCACTTCTCATTTGAATGGAAATCCTCATATTGATTGGAGACCAATGTTTTCAAAAACGAGACCGAGTCTTTAGAGGCACCCAGCCTCGTTGACGGGCCCTCAGCTCCCACATTGCAGACAGTTCCTTTTGGGCCAGTAGAGCAGCTTCTGCTCTTTCTCTTGCTTCTTCACAGGTTTCCATCCCTGAATTGCACTTATCTGCCTCCTTTTGATACTGAGATGCCATCTTCTTAGCCTCTAGCAATGCTATGTCAGCACGCTTTTGGTTTTCCAAAGATTCCGCTTCCCGCAACTTCAATTCCTCTGATAGAAGCTCCGTAAAGTTATTTTCCATATCTCCGTTCACCTCTGGATCATGCTTCCCACATTCTGTGAATAAGTGGTGAGAACAGATGAGTGCAGACATTTAATAGTTTAGAAAAAATATGGTACTTATATAGGAGAAATTTTAAGATTCCTTCGGTATAATAACGCATTAGAAAAATCTCATAAAAGAAACAAAATTGAAGAAAAAAACGGTGCATGTGCAGGCTACCATGCGAAGTTTAGAATTGCCTATAACAATTGTCAACAACAAAAATTCCTTTTTTTTTTCTTTGCAAAAATGGACTAATCCTTAAAGAATGTAGGAAAAAAGAAAAATTCATTGAATATGATTACCCAAGATACCGGCCGATACTTGTCGATACAGACCAATAGTGGTCGATATTGATCGATACTGATACCATTACTGGTATTGGTTCACTGATACGTATCTGTACCGGCCAAGTTCTGAAACACTGTCCCCACTAATACATTCATAGAACTTACGTGTTGCTGCTGTCAATACAAAGGGCATAAAAAAGCACACCATTAAGGAGAAAGTTTAGATAAGTAACATAGGAGGTTGGTGTCTGATGAGAATTTCATGGCGAGTGATTCAAGTATTAAAAGATGCTCAAACTTTGCACATTGGCAGGCTCTTACTTGTTTTATATAGGCTGTGTTTGGCATTGCTCTTTGAGAGAGTAGAAAAGAGCAGCAGCTGCTCTTTGTTATTGCAAAGAAATATGGGGAGACAGAGAAGGATTGGAAGAAGATCAAAGGGAGGCTACTTTTGAAATAGGAAAAACAGCCCTCTTTAAAAGAGCATAATTTTTCTTTCTCTTTTTTTAAGAGGGCTGTTTTTCATGTTTCAAAGAGCAGCCTCTCCTTTTTTCTTCCTCCAATCCTTCTCTCTCTCTCCCCATATTCAGTTGCAACAACAAAGAGCAGCAACTACTCTTTTCTACTCTTCCAAAAAGCAATGCCAAACACAGCCATAAAGAGTCTTGTTACTCTTGAATGGATATAACATTGAAGCAATGTAGTCATGACCAGTGTTGTTAAAGGCGGCTGGGGAGGCCGCCTAGGGCGGCTGCCCGGTCAGAATGAGTCTAGGGTGCCCGACTGGGCGGTCCAGGCGGGCGCTTGGACGGCTCAGGCGGCCACCTGGGCGTTTTAAAGTTGGGGCAGGGCAATTTATAAATTAACGGGCTTTTACCGGGTCAGGTTGAGTTATTAAAAGGTCGAGCATATGCCATTTTTTTATTGGACACTATCCAACCTGACCCGTTGACGGCCTTAAACTTTAAAGCCCTTATTGACTAGGGATAATGGCTCCTTACCGACATTTAAACACGGAATGGTGTTCAAATGATATTATACCACTAAAGTTAAGACTTTTAATCTCTCATTGTTGGTGTGATTATCATTATGCCACGTGGTGAACATCTATGATCAATCTAAATTGTCCAAGTGGCAATCTATCATTGAAACATGTCCTAGCCCAAAGAAACATGCCTATAAGTGGATTTGAATCATATAATTGATAAGCCTATAAGTGGATGTGAATGCTATATACGTTTATATTGAAAAAAAGTATGTATATTACTATATGGATGTATAGATATACACACATATATACTTCGGGGCCGCCCGGATCTTGAGGCGCCCGCCCGAACATCCACCAAGCCGCTCAAACCCGCCCAACGACTTTAAGAACATTGGTCAGGACAAATAAAAGCATTATTGCATTACTGCATAATATCAATAATGCAAGAAAGTAGATTAACAAAAGATAAACAAAAGCAAATTGGAGTGATTAAAGACAAAAAAGCATTATTACATTCAAAAAGGAGAAGAGAAAAGAAGAGGGGGAGGAGAAAGACGGTGGACCCTTAAAGACTACATTAGGTCTATATTATATCCATACATGAGTAACAAGGCTCTTTATATAAAGCAGTACATAAGAGACAAAAAACTAGACTATTGCGAACATACTAACACAATAGTAACACTCACACACTCACTTCCATGCTTACATTATGTTCTCCACGCTTAACACACACACGGTTAGCTCATATTATATCCAACAATACACCCACCCACCCACACACACACACACACACACATATATATATATAAACTTTAAGGCCCTTACTTAAACTCTACATTTCTTATCTTGTCTCTTCCTCTCGTCTCTTCTCATCGCATTGTGAGTTGGTGAAGAAGAAGAAGAAGAAGAATTATAAATTATATATTTTACGAATATTTATATCATATGAAATGTTTAGCATGTGAAATATATATTTTTTACAAGTTCTATAATAATTAATCTTTTTAATATTTTTTCCCAAAGATTTAAAAGTTCACTTTCAAGGATTTTCTCTCTCTCTCTCTCTCTCTCTCTCTCTCTCTCTCTCTATACAGGTTATATGTCCAAGATAGAGGAGCCATTTTCTATCAGTCAGCTTGTTTCATATATAAAATATTCCCTCATTCTAAAACTACAACTTGTGAGAGAAAATTTTAGCTGCAATTGTTGATAACATTCAAGAATACTTTTGTTTATTTATTATTAGACATAATAATGTGAATTTCAAGAAAATGTCAAGGTTTCTGGTTTCACTCATCAAATTGAAGAATCAACATGAAATCATTATATATAATTTGTGAAAAGAAAACTAACCGGCAAATGAAATGTTGATTAAACCTGCAGAAAAAAGTAGGTAAAGAAACCAAAATAAGAACATGTTTGATGGGCTTGTTTCATCAATTAGAAAAACATAAGAAAGAAAACATAAACTGTATGTAGAGTTTGACAAATGGCATAATGCATATACAAAAATAAAAATCTCCAAGAACATTCAAAGCAATACCTCATGTGCCAATCAAATTAAATAAACAGATAAATGCATGAAACATATATAGTGACTTCTTCAGTTTGTCTGTGGCTTTAGAACTAAGTGGCAAGGGCACTGCACTTTTAGTCTCATTAGTCTCGCTCCTTAATGACACAAAGAGGGCTTGCTAATAAAGCTGCAAGTAACACGAGTGTTCCATAAATTTCCTAAACTTCCAATTATTTTCTCCTTAAAAAGCTGCAGATTTGAAAATTATGTTCAAAATTCATATATATATATATATATATATATATATATATATATATATATATATATAGGTAAGCTGGGCTCGAACCTGTGACTTTGAGGTTGCAATATTGTCAACCATCCATTGTGCTACAAGCCCAAGCCCGAAATTCATAACACATTTATATGGACATCTCATCCAAATACCAAATCTCCTCTCCGAATATATGATTACATGTGGAACCAAATTTTGAAAGGCAAAGAAGGTCCTGACTTGTACTCATTATTTAAATGCAAAGATCCCGCAACTGGTGGCGAAATGTTGCCCATGAAAAGGCTCATGCCCACAATGCTCCCATGGAAAATGCCCCCAGCTCACATGAAAGAACTAGCAACCCAGCCTAGCCGAAATATATTATTAAAGCAACCCATCAAATTATACTTAAGTAACCAAAACAAACTTTCTCTGTAATCCATATAAGCTTTGCGAAATAGGGCGAATTTAACACCTTTGCACCTCATCCTCGGAGTACCCCCCATCAATATGCTAAAACCAGTTCATCAAATCACACGTGACGATGCAAACCAACTTTCATTACATTTCTTTCTAAAGCTAAAATTTAAAGTCACCACAACTCAGACAGAACCAATCTCCATCACGAAGTACTGATAATCACCATCCCTCATAGCTACATCGTTAACACATCCCAATATGTACATCAATATAAGGAATAGGGGCATATGAGAAGCATTTATGGATAAAGGCCATGAGAATCATCTATTTTAAGCCACATGCCTTACATTTTTTTTTGTAATCAATTTAAATATTTCATGTGGAAGGTCATCACTTGTACCACACTTAGCTTGAAAATCAGGCATATCAGAACAAAGGAACCATTAGATCAGAACGCTTTAGTATGGACTGCTGTTCATATCTAGTTAATGATTCATAAAGGACTCCTAATTGATGATTCCAATGCTTTGATATACCTGATTTTTGGACTGAATATGGTGCATGTTAACCCGAAAATTTTGGAATTGGGAACTCTTTTTTCTTCCACTTAGCCTTAAAAATCAGAAAGAATAAATTAATAGAAGGAATTAGGAAAAAAGACTATTTATAGTTTTTTTTTTTTTATAACAAATTCTACTCTAAATAGGATTTAAAGTCCTAAGTTATATCAGACACCTAGGTGGCTAGAAAAATATACTTAGCCACTTAGGTAACTATAAAAATATACGTAGCCACCTAGGTGGTTAGAAAATATACTTAGCCACCTAGGTGACTAGAAAAATATATGTAGCCACTTAGGTGGCTAGAAAGTATATTTAGTCACCTAGGTGGCTAGAAAATATATTTAGTCACCTAGGTGGCTAGAAAATATACGTAGCCACCTAGCTGGCTAGAAAAATACTTATCCACCTAGGTGGATAAAAAAAATACGTATCCACCAAGGTGACTATTTCTAGCCACCTAGCTGGATAAAAAAAATACTTATCCACCTAGGTGGATAGAAAAATACTTATCCACCTAGGTGGCTAGAAAAATATTTATCCACCTAGGTGGCTAGAAAATATACTTAGCCACCTAGCTGGATAGAAAAATACTTATCCACCTAGGTGGCTAGAAAATATACGTAGTCACCTAGATGGCTAGAAAAATACTTATCCATTTAGGTGAATAGAAAAATACTTATCCACCTAGGTAGATAGAAAAATATTTATCCACCTAGCTGGATAGAAAAATACTTATCCACCTAGATGGATAGAAAATATACATATCCACCTAGGTGGCTAAAAAAAATACTTATCCACCTAGGTGGATAGAAAAATACTTATCCACCTAGGTAGCTAGAAAATATACTTATCCACCTAGGTGACTAGAAAATATACGTAGTCACCTAGGTGGCTAGAAAAATACTTATCCACCTAGGTAGATAAAAAAATACTTATCCACCTAGGTAGATAGAAAAATACTTATCTACCTAGGTGGCTAGAAAATATATATAATCACCTAGGTGACTAGAAAAATACTTATCCACCTAGATGGATAGAAAAATATTTATCCATCTAGGTGGCTAGAAAATATACTTAGCCACCTAGCTTGATAGAAAATATACGTAGTCACCTAGGTAGCTAGAAAAATACTTCTCTACCTAGGTGGATAAAAAAAATACTTATCCACCTAGGTGGCTAGAAAATATACGTAGTCACCTAGGTATCTAGAAAAATACTTATCAACCTAGGTGGATAGAAAAATATACTTAGCCACCTAGCTGGATAGAAAAATACTTATTCACCTAGGTGACTAGAAAATATACTTAACCACCTAGCTGGCTAGAAAAATACTTATCCACCTAGGTGGCTAGAAAAATATACTTACCCACCTACCTGACTAGAAAAATACTTATCCACCTAGGTGGCTAGAAAATATACTTATCCACCTACCTGGCTAGAAAAATACTTATCCACCTAAGTGGCTAGAAAAATACTTATCCACCTAAGTGGCTAGAAAATATACTTATCCACCTACCTGACTAAAAAAATACTTATCTACCTAGGTGGCTAGAAAATATACGTAGTCACCTAGGTGTCTAGAAAAATATTTATCCACCTAGGTGGATAGAAAAATACTTATCCACTTAGATAGCTAAAAAATATACGTAACCACCTAGGTGGCTAGAAAAATATTTATCCACCTAGGTGGATAAATAAATACTTATCCACCTAGGTGGCTAAAAAATATACTTAGCCACCTAGCTGGATAGAAAAATACTTATTCACCTAGGTGAATAGAAAAATACTTATCCACCTAGGTAGCTAGAAAATACGTAGTCACCTAGGTGACTAGAAAAATACTAATCCACCTAGGTGGATAGGTAGATAGAAATATACTTATCCACCTAGGTGTCTAGAAAATATACATAGTCACTTAGGTGCCTAGAAAAATACTTATCCACCTAGGTGGCTAGAAACTATACTTAGTCACCTAGCTGGATAGAAAAATACTTTTTCACCTAGGTGGCTAAAAAATATACGTAGTCACCTAGGTGGTTTGAAAAATACTTATCCACCTAAGTGGATAGAAAAATACTTATCCACCTAGGTGGCTAGAAAATATACTCAGTCACCTAGCTGGATAGAAAAATACTTATCCACTTAGGTGGCTAGAGAACATACTTAGCCACCTAGGCGGTTATGAGAAAAGAATGACGTACGCAAGAAGAATCTTTCTCAATCCGGGTGAAGACGAAAACTTACGCAGCTCTCTCAACCGTTCATTTCATGAAAACCTTACGGGAACCGTAGGATCGTAACTTCTATAACCGCTACCATAAATCTATAAATAGCAGACCCGTCCTCATTGCAAAGGATCCGAAAATTCTGACACGAGACCTCTACTGAAATATCTCCAACTCTTCTAACAAAAGACTTTAGGGTATCTCTGAGATTCTGGCTATTCTTTTTTTCTTCTTCTTCTTTTTTATATTTTCTATTTTCAAAAGTGGACGGGAGGAATAAGTTAGGATTAAGACTTTTAGGATAAGGGCTACGGCCCTTACCTAAAAGAGATAGCTTAGGATAAGTGTTACAGCTCCTCCTAAGTAGGATTTATGGTTGCAATTTGGGATTATGCGTTACGACTCGTACCCAATCTCTTGGGTACTTAGAAATAGTTAAGCCACGTGGGTACGACCCTGGGCATAACTCCTAGTACACTTAGATTGCAATCACGAATTCGATACTCATACGGTTTGCAATCACAAACCCGAAGAATGATTTCGGACTATGATACCTAAAATATTCATCTATGATAATTAGAATTGTCCTCGCGATTCGGATCATCACTCTCTTAAATGAAGGTTTGAACCTTAACCTCGAGATCGAAAATTCTTTCACGATAGAATCATTGACTTTTGGTCAAACGATCATAATGTGAGATCGTAACAAGATCCAACGGTGGATTTATTACGTATTGACCAGATCTTATGAATTTGGTCAAATCCAATGGTAGAATTATTAAATTTTGGTCAAACAATCATAATGTGAGATCGTAATGAGATCTAACGTTGGATTTATTACGTATTGATCAGATCTTATGAATCTGATCAAATCCAACGGTGGAATCATTGGCTTTTGGTCAAATAATCATAATATGAGATTGTAACGAGATCCAACGGTAGATTTATTACGTATTGACCAGATCTTATGAATTTGGTCAAATCCAACGGCAAAATTGTTGACTTTTGGTCAAACAATCATAATGTGAGATTGTAATGCGATCCAACGATAAATTTATTATATATTGATCAGATTTTATGAATTTGATCAAATCTAATAGTAGAATCGTTGACTTTGGTCAAACGATCATAATGTGAGATCGTAACGAGATCCAACGGTGGATTTATTACGTATTGACCAGATCTTATGAATCTGGTCAAATCTAATAGTAGAATCATTGACTTTTGGTCAAACGATCATAATGTGAGATCGTAACGAGATCCAATGGTAGATTTATTACATATTGACCAGATCTTATGAATCTGATCAAATCTAATGGTGGAATCGTTGACTTTTGGTCAAATGGTCATAATACAAGATCGTAATGAGATCCAATGGTGGATTTATTACGTACTAACAAGATCTTATGAATTTGGTCAAATCCAATGGTGAAATCATTATAAAATCATCTACGATCATCAAATTTTAAGAAATTTGACGATATCTAATTCATAATTAGACGCTATCACTGAAAGTGATAACTCTTTTAATAATCAGTTGCCCGAAGAATGGATTTGATATTCGAACTCATCTTTGAGACCAGAGAACAAGAATTCGTTTTAAGACTCGTCCACGAGTTTCTTGCTCCAGTAATGACTCATGTTTTTCGATCAAATGGAACCGACTTTTGGAGGAGGGGTTTTCTCATCCGTCGTCCCCTATTTCATATTTTGCAAATCTCCGATGAAGATAGTCTGCTATGCATTTATCTCATAACGGATTAAAGATGTTGATGAAGACTTAGAATTAAAATTTTAGTTTTGTTTATTTCAGAGATGTAATTACGTTATTTTTTTTATTTAATAGCTTTTAATCAGAGGTATTCAATTTTGATGTAATTAATGGGGAATCAATTGCGATATCCGGAAGTGTAAGGTCCGCCATTTTAAATAAAACCCTCTCCTGGCGTAGGAAAATTTGTTATGATTGATTTGTGTTAGATTTATATCCTACGCAAATTTGTTGTTTACAGTACAAGGGATGGCCATCTCTATGAAATACTTTTCACGACCAAAGATGCCTGTTATGTGGCTCGAATGGGTTCTTCTCATGGCACTATCTATGTAAAGGGATCATAGGAGCCATCCCTAAATAGAAACATATCATTGAGGCCCCTAAAGTGTGTGTGAGCCTCCATCAATTCCTATTGGACTGAACATAATATAGGTATGGATCAAGAGAGCTCAAGTTTTGTCAATACACTTTGGGTTCATTATTCCCTACCCATATCATCGATTACATCTACCAATTATAATGAATCCAACCAAAATCTACCATTTTGAACAAGAAGCTTCATTTGGGGAATGGGATTCATTTTTATTTCACTGGATCTTTGTGCTTTCCTGCAAAAAATAAAATGCATGATTTACAAAATATGTGCTCAGGTCAGATTGAAGCTAGTTTGGAGATTTGGATTTTTCTATTATTTCCTCACCCTTTTGTTGACTTTATTCATTCAATGTATGATCTAATGATTCTTGAATGTAGGTGCTCAATTGCGTCTTTCATAATGGAGGTGTGACCTGAGAGACCTGCAAGTGAGGGAAAGGGATGCGAAGTTTGTGATCAAGTGATCCCATTCATTTTCTGAGGAATTTCAGTAACCATTGAGGTTGGTGTTTGTGTACAAAGAACTTCCATCATTACTACTTCAAGGAATTAAAGACCAAGTTGAAGGTTTCTTATTTATACCCAACCAAACTCAATGTGGTGACTTCAAGTCATGTTTCGAACAAAACCATATATTCACTTCGTATTTAAAACGTTCTAGGGACTTGAATGGATCTTATTAGTAGCTCAGTTGTGGTGGTTGCCTTCTGCTGGTTAAAATGGTCTTTGCGTTGCTGCCTATCTTCTACATGTCAATGTTCAAGTGCCCTAAAGGGGTGATCAATCGCCTTGAACAAATCCAACAGAATTTCCTATGGGAAGGATCGGGTTTAGAGAAGCGCTTCCACCTCGTCAATTGGGACATTTGTCAACTACCTGTTGGGTGTGGTGGGTTGGGCATCCGTAATCTGAATAGGACCAATATTGCTCTGATGGGTAATTGGTTATGGCATGCGGGGAGGGTGGAAGAGAGAGAGAACCTTTGGCAAAAGGTGTTGGTGGAAAAGTATGGGGCCTTGTTCAGGAATTGGGGTGTGAATGATCTTGTCAATAGAGGAGGTTCCCATTGGTGGAAAAAAATATGTGGAACTTGAGACCTTTTTGCCAGAGGAGTGCGTTTTAATTGGGGTTGTGGCTCTCGTATTCGCTTCTGGGAGGATGCTTGGGTGGACATGCGACCTCTCAAAGATACCTTCCCAAGCATCTATGATATCTCTGTTAACCCACTTGGTAGGATTGACGAGTTTGCTTCGGATACAGATGGCAATGGGTTGTGGGATGTTGTAACTAGACGATACCAAAGGGATGAGGAGGTGACTGCGTTCGCCAACTCATGCTGGAGCTGTATGAAGCTAAGCGCAATACTCACGGCCAGGACCAGATGTTATGGACTCAAAGCAAAAATGGTCTCTTTAGCGTCAGGTCCTACTACAGCATGCTGACTTGGCGACCACTTATTCGGTACCCTGGGGCTAGCTTTTGGAAGGAGCACATCCCTCCGAAGATTTGGTTCTTTGCGTGGACCCTTTTCAGAGAGAAAATCCTCACCTGTGATCAGCTTATGCGAAGAGGGATGGTCGGCCCGAATTGGTGTGTTATGTGCAAAAGAGCGGAGAAGAATGTGTCACATTTGATGCTGCACTATGAGGTGGCCCGAGGACTGTGGTCCATCATGCTAAAATCTTTTAACATGTCTTGGGTTACACCTTCGTCCCCCTACTACCAGTGGTTGATATGGAAGTCTACCCCCGTGGAGGATCATTGTAGAGGGTATTGGAAGGCTACGTTCTTTGCGGTGTTGTGGTCCATATGGGGGGAGAGGAACTTGCGTATTTTCGAGCAGCAGAGTAAGCCGGTGCAGATGATCATGAAAGCCGTTAGAGATCTTGTTTGGTTCTGGGTGGCTAGAGGGGAGGGGGGGACTATGTGGAGCATTACTTGTGGGATCCTGGTTGATATGACCTGGCTTTTTGGGCCCAGTATGGGGTCTTGGTTTTTTCTGCTTTTGTTCTGTTTTGTACCTTTTCCTGTTTTTTGGTCGTGTCTTTGTATTGTCCTTTCAGCGCTTTGCTGTTTTCAATATAATCCTCTTCATCGATCAAAAATAAATAAAAAATGTGTTGTTACTGCATCCCTAATTGTGTGTGGGAATTGCAACGTGTGGATGGATGATGGAATATGGAGTTAATGCGGACTACAAATGTACGAAATGACACAAATCACAAACTACCCAACTGTACTTTATTCTTATCTTATCTATTTCCTATTTTTTGATGAACCGCATTGTATCACTAAGACTTAATACATCTCAGAATCAGGCCTAAAATCATGACACCCATTTACAAGATTTTAAACCAAGCTTTGGAGTGTATTGACGTCTCTATCAAGCTGACTCATTTGGTCCGGCATATTACAATATTGAAAAGAACAAGTTTGCATTCCTTTAATCCTAGCTTCTCCAAAGAACAAAAGTTCATAAGATTCAAGTGCAAGAGGTTTCCTTAAAAGGGGACACGACAAACAGAAATTCTGCATAATATCTTCATAAAGGATCTAGGGAGCTTTATTATTAGATCTCCACACATTCCTTTGGGAATTTTGTTCTAGGAAAGTTAGCCAAAATCTTAATCTTTCTTGGCCAACAAGCTGTGAAAATGCCATTGCCTCCCAAAATTAATATAAACCCACATGCTCGAAACTACTAATAAGATCCATTCAAGTCCTTAGAACGTTTTAAATACGAAGTGAAGATATGGTTTTGTTCAAAACATGACTTGAAGTCACCACATTGAGTTTGGTTGGGTACAAATAAGAAACCTTCAACTTGGTCTTTAATTCCTTGAAGTAGTAATGATGGAAGTTCTTCGTGCACAAACACCGACCTCAATGGTTACTGAAATTCCTCAGAAAATGAATGGGATCACTTGATTACAAACTTCACATCCCTTTCCCTCACTTGCAGGTCTCTCAGGTCACACCTTCATTATGAAAGACACACTGCAAACAAAATTCTTACCAACAACCAGATCATGAAGCATACCTCATCAGGATCCGCATATATTATATGAGGTCTCTGCTCAAATTGCAAAATCATTTCCTAGTACAATGCACTTCTGCCCAACGATTGTGATTGTTTTTAAACATTGTTATCATAGGTAACGAAAGATATATAAAATTATGATTAATTTGATGCAGTCATCAGAAGGATGCACAAAGTTGCAAGGGGTGGCGTTTGGCGTGATGTGTGTGACCAAGGGCATGAGGGATGGAGATGGTACACACATATATTGGTATGTGCACACACATAGCTGTCTACTGAACATTTATTTTCTACTCCAAATTATTTAACCATACTTTCCTTGTTTTAATCATGGTTTGAGAACCCAAAAATTCGACTCAACTCAAAAGTCAGCTGGGTCGGATTAACTCAAAGAGTCAAATAAACTCGATTCACTCCGAATCAGCAATTTAGTAAATATTTAATATATATATATATATATATATATATATATATATATATATATATATATATATATATATATATATATATATATATATATATATGTTACAAAGAAAAGGATGGAAAGATATGTTGGTAAAATGGGTAGTCTTACTTTTTTAAAAGACGGTGTTTCTAAAACCTTATCACATGAAAATTATTTTCTTTTTTGCTCCAGTAAATCACATGAAAATATTCTATAATAAGGGTAGTTTATCAACTGTGGTTGCGTCATCCTAGTGAAACCTCGACTCGACTCGAACTAAACTCGAAATCCCGGCGAGTCGAGTAACTCGGCCAAGTTACTCAATGACTCGCCAAGTTTTAGAACTATGGTTTTAATAAAGGAGCACTTCTTCAGCCTCACTATGCCGGTGTTTGACCTGTGCAGTGAAAACAGATATATTAGGATTACCTGCCCTCCTCCAGTTTCACATCTCCTATTGCTTGTTCAACAAACCCCATTTTGTTGTTGGTCTACGTGTATGCTCTTTATATTGGATATGTGGTGTGTACCATACAATAGTAGGTGTGTATGACATACTTCTATTATTAATATAAACGCTAGTGAGGAGTATTTTGCTCACCAAACTATTCTATATCCTAGTTTCTTCTCTTTCTCTCATTTCTTCTTCTCTCTCTAATCCTAAAACTAAAGACCATCCCCTAATACCTAGAAACCTTACTTCTCGCTACTAAACCCCTACTTGACATTTTAGTATCAGAGGCAGGACATCTAGACCCATAGTGCCACATCACCTATGCTAACATCAGCAGGGTCAAAAGTTTGACCTCAAATGCCACATATTTTTATGGGGCTCTGATCGTTTTTTCATGCTCGTCATCTTTAATGAAGCCACTGTTGGTGTTCAAGCAGTCATTGATGGTGTTTCAAACAGATTTATAGAAATCTTATTGTTCACGGTTTATTTTTTTTTATCAGTTTTTGTTCACGGTTTATTATTGAAACACCTTATTGATCACGGTTTTCCGAGTATTTGAACTTTGTGGGACTGCAAATCTCCAGGTATCTTACGTTGTTTGAACTAGAATCTCATGTAGAACCCCTCCGTTGTGATCTTTTGTGGATTTGATGGAGTTTTCTAGGTTTTTTGAAGATTTTTATGTAGTTAACATTAACATGTCTAGCCATGATTTCCTGTGACTATGATTCTGCAGATCTTTTAGTTATGTCTCTTGACTGTGTTTGGATCAGAATACCCACACCAATCTTTTGACTGTGATCTTGTGGTGATTGGTGGAGATTTGAGGCTGTTATAACATTGTTTTTGTACTTTTATATGGATTATGATGGTGTGAATGATGTGGTTGATGTTCCTATGGACTGGTAGCACTTATAATGTGTTGTGTATTGCCTGCTAGCAGATTCTTAGACATTATTTTCCGCTGTAGCCATTGACCAAATAATATTTTTTTTTTGTGGTATTCGAATCCTTGGGCTGAGTTTTTCACTACAAACAACTTCTTTTGCGATTAATAATATTTGAAATGGATGATGAGTACATTTTTCATGAGCTCAGATAACATTCCCTCTAGCATAACTACTATTGAGTTGAATTTCACATCTTCAGTGAAAAAGGGCTATTTAGTAATTCGTCCAAAACTCCAAGGTATGAAGAAAATGGGTCCTCCCATGGAATTGATTCCTAAACCTAAACTTGGATCCCCGGATGTGGCTGAATGGGAGGCTGATAATGCTAATACCCTCGGATGGTTGTTCAACTACATGGACTCAACACAAAAAGTTGAACAATGCATTACCATAAAGTTAAACCTGATATTGTGTAAGCTGTCTATGTGGTTAGTCATTTTGTTTCTACTTCTTGCTCAATTCATTATATTATTGTTCAATGGATTCTTTGCTACTTGCGGGGTATGCTATGTTCAGGGGCGTAGCCATGATTTTCTTCTGGTGGGAGCTAGCAAGTTGAATTTCACATCTTCTGGTCGACAGATGTTAATAGTTGTTTGACCTTTCATTGATTTAGTAGATTGCTGGCGATGGGGGCTACTACAACTTAGATTTGGGAGCTTGCACACAGAAAGAGGCTGTATAAGAGAATTACCATATATATATATATATATATGGCAATTCTCTTATACATGGGGGCTACAGCCTGTACATTGCTCTACTTGGCTACGCCCCTGGGGCCTATGTGATGCACTGCTCATACTGTCATCTTCCTCCCTTCAGCTTTGTGCCTTTACTGATGTAGATTGGGCAGGAGATCTTACAGATCGATTGGTGATGTAAGAAGCAATACATTGTTTCTCAATCTAGCGTCTAGGCTGAGTATTGTGTAATGTCTCAAACTACCTCTGAGATTGATTGGCTTCCGTGGCTCTAGCAGATATGGGCACTGATGTACCCTCTCCCACTCCCTTGTTTTTTGACAATAGTGCTATTCATATTGCCAACAATCCGGTCTTTCATGATAGGACAAAACATAGTGAAGTTGACTGTCACTTTGTTCGACATCAGTATCAAGCTGAGAGTGTCTCTTTACCTCACTTTTCCTCTGAACTTCAATCGGCCAACTTGTTCATGAAGACCTGCACTCTCGCCGATTTTGTTTCCTATTTAACAAAATCTCTATGCTTTTCTTAAGGTCACACTGAGTTTGAAGGGGGAAACAAAATATCTATGCTTTTCTTAAGGTCACACTGAGTTTGAAGGGGTATTAACATGGGTCTGTTTGTGTGTGTATATATAATTATTTATATATATATATATATATATATATATATATATATGTCCAAGAGTATTTTCTTCATTTGTATTTAGGAGTACCTTAGTTGCCATATTTTATATCTCTGTAAGGGGTAAAACCCTAATCATAAGGAATACACAATACAATTTATTCTAAGGCTTCAAGTTAGTACAGCTCATGATTTTGTTTGAAGTATGATATCTAAATGCACAATCTAAAATTTTCATAATGTAGGGCTTAAAAAAAGATATAGCAGGTGAATGACTGGCTTTCATAGGATATTGCCCAACCCAACACATCATTTTCAATCCCTTCGGTTGTGCTTGGATGTGCAAGCCATGTGGATCCAGTCCAAGTAGATATCAGTCAATGCCGTAAAAGTGTGATTGTGACCAACAACAATGAAAAGCTCCTTATCTTGGCAATTCGGTGTTAAAAAAAAAACAAAAAATAAATAAAAATCAAATTATCACCATAATTCCATGAAAAGAAACGACACTACAGCAGATCAAAAGAAGGCACATGGAGATGAAAACATCCTAAAAACATCAAAATTCAATTTTTGAAGTAAGAAAGTAGTAGAAATTTCTGCCGGGGTCTAAACACATCCCCATTTCAATTTTAAGCAAAAGGGTTAATTGAGTAGCCTCCATAAACATAAAAGAAGGTGAAAATATTGCTTCATAACCTGAGATGGGTATATTTCAATATATATGCTATTGTATATGATAAAAAAACACATAATTCATTGTTTTCCTTCCTATTCATATATCATTGGATTGATAGAAACTTAGAATCTCTTGATCAATCTAGTTTTTAAGCTGAAGCTAATGGATATGATTACCAACAAAATAAAGGCACAATTGAGCTAAAACTAATCAATGGCAGTATGTAGATCTAAAGTACCACAAAAAATCAAAGAGAGGGAGAGAGAAAACTACAACAAAGCTCTGTCACAAAATTCTCCAAACCAATCAAATTTTCAGAAAATTCTTCGCTGGTTTACCAAACATTTTCCCAATTAAACAGCAGATTCGATAATTCACCCAAATGCACCTATTTTAATGCTTAAAAAATCATTTAAAAGGAAAAAAAAAAAAAAAAACTTCAAATATGTCAAGATATATATTACTGTATTAACAAAAATTACCCAAAGATTAAAAATACCTGGAGGGACAGAGGAAAGGGGCTGAGAATCGCAGTCGCAGGAGCAGAGAGGGCAAGAGGTAGCCAAGCCCTCAGCGAAATGCCAATAAAGAGGAGGACCCATTATGTATGCTACCAAGAAGAAGCCCAAAATGCCCATAACCACCTTCAAGAACAACCCTCCATTACTAGGCTGCTCATGAACTCCCATCATCTTTGATCTCTCTCTCTCTCTATAATTCAGAACTAATTCATGGATTCGTGGAAGAAGAATAAGAAAGAGTAGTGATTCAATAACTATGGGTTTCGCGTGTTTTTTTTCTCGTTTTTCTTTGTCAGATCTAAAGTAGACACAGCGTGTAGAATTATTTATGGAATTTTTATTTAGGGAGCCATTACTTGCGCACGCTTTTCAAGTGATTGCACCTTACTACACCGAATTTAAAAGAAAAACTTATAAGTTTGGCGATCTCTATTATGGGAAAACACCATCTAACCGCTTGATTTGAAAAACATAATTTGGAAACACCATCAATTGCAAAATATTCAAATAAAATATAATTTTCATCATTTAATTAAATGGAGTGAAAGGCTATAACAAGTATTGTGTTTTGCTCTAATTTTATGTACGAGAGATCTGTTGATCATAAAATTCAAATCAGATAACTCATATTTCATTTTCACATATTACATGTCTCTAAAATATCAAGTCTTTCTTTAAATTCGGCGCAATCACTTGAAATATATGTGCCAGTAATGGCTCCCTTTATTTATTGATTTACTTTTTTATTTCCCAATCTATAGGCGTCGGCAGAGTGTTTATATTGCTGACGTGGGAAGTGGAGACGGACGTTTCGGAGTTAGGGTGCTGGACCGGACCTCCAATGCATGGAAGTCCGTGTTTCAAACAGATTTGTTGTCTGCTTCACTCCACCTGATTATAATCGGTCCTCTTCTTGGAGCTAGCCCATACCCGGCCCGACTTCTCATCGGATCCAGTAATTTTTACATAAAAGAAGTCATTTGGACCAGGCTTATACACGCATATATCTAATAAGGCCCTTAAAGCCCAACTTACAAATGAGGCTGGCCCAGGCCATTTATATATCAGGCTTACCAACTTTTCCAAATATCTGGCCCATCAGCTGGCCCGTTGCAGTGACTTGGTGATAGGGAGCCACTCAGATCACTTGTTGACATGCGTGCCATGTAAAACCATCATGTGGTCCATTGATTTGCCTCGCACAATCTTATATGAGGGGCTAGAGCATGGTTTGAAACATCTCGGGTCTCGGCGTGATGGTGTGCTATGCTTAGACAAAAATATAATTTTATTTTTGTTTAATTGATAAAATATTTATAATTATTATATTTAAGTTAAAAAGTTAAATAATATATATATATATATATATATATATATATATATATATAAACATAATAAAATTATTTTAAACATATATATAAACATAAAAATCAGTTGAAGAATTATGGGAATCTGGGTAGTGGCCCTAGTGGTTACTCTCTTTTAGGGTACCTTCATTTACAACCTAAGATTCTTCCTTCTCAACCCCAGTTCTACATGCTTAGACCTTTGACTGCTTTGAATAGGACTGATGGCGATTTCTTTTGTTCTAATCCTCGACACAATAGATCTTGAGATCATGGTCTCAGATCACTTTTACGGAGTGATCTGAGACACTAATGGTTTTCATATCACTTTTACAAAGTTGTGTCATGTGAAATAAAAATCTAACCGTCTAATGGTAGGCCCATGATCTCAAGATCTTTCGTGTCGAAGATTGGGCTAAAAACAAATATCTACTATGTGATTCAAAGAAGTCAATTGTTTAAGGATATAAAAACCAAAGTCGAGAAGGAAGAATCTTGGATTGTAAATATAGGGACTCTTTTTTCAAACCAACTCAAATCATACCATATGTCGTTGAGATATACTTTATCTTGCCCATCTCGGACGAGATTCTCTATTCTTTGAGATCTCGTATATCGGCGAGATATCGTGTGATTTCTGAGGCCCTAATGATTCACACTTAAACCTCATCTTGTCGAGCCTAAGGCGAGGCGTCTCGGACTACATTTAAAACCATGGACTAAAGTGCAGCAGGCCTCTTAAGAAGTAGGGGGGAGGGGGGGGAGCTTGGCTCAATTTCAAATAGGCTGTATAGGACGTCAATGGGCCAGGCCCAGACCTACTACTTTATTATTTTCCTTAGGTCGGCCCGGTTGGTAAGAAGATTCTCCACTCACCGCCTATTAAAACCTTTAGTTGTGGACGCCTTAAGCCTTGATGCACGCCAAGGCCAGGCCCCAACCTACTCGTGGGATCCTAAGCAGGCCTAACCTTTCAGATTTGGGCTGGTGTCCAGTATCCATGCGGCCAGAGCCCGAGAGCCAGGTGACTTTGTTCACCGCTCACGTCTTGTGTCACGGTTTTATCATGCGTGCTCTTTGATTTGAAGATCATGATCTAAACATCTATAGCTACCAAACGTTTCTATCATGTGATTCAAAGTGGTCACTACTTTTTTAGAGTTATGAGGACAATGTAAATCTCCTACACTAAAGCTTTGATTGCTTTCAATCACAAGATCGAGATTTTTTTTACCTCAATATTCGACACCATAAATTTTTAGATCATGATCTTCAAATCAAATTACATTATAAAACCATGTGTCCCAAAAAGTGACCAGTGAACCAAGATACAAAATTACAACTATAATATGCTCTTCTAGCACTCGGGCATATTCCCAAATACAAAATTACATCCAGTTGGCAGGACGTTATTTTGATGGAACTTAGGGTGTGTTTGGGAACTGGTACTTAGATTTGGGGGAAGAATTTAAATTCCAGACATTTCAAATCCTAGATTTCAAATATTTGAATTTCTAAATCTTAAAAGGAATCTTCTGTTTCGATGTTTAGGATGTATTTGCATTTCAAATCCAATTTCAGTTTGCATTTTTCTCAAGGAACATGAAACTAGGTTTTGTAGCCTAGCTAATCACATGGCATCTTCTTTTGACACAAAATTGGACACTTGAAAGACATGCAATTTCGACTAGGGCAGTCAACGGATCAAGTCGAGCCAAACTTTGGCAGCCCAATGAAAATGGCATATCACTTCACCTGATGGTGCACCCGACCCAACTCGAAAACCTGACCCAACCCGTTAAAAACACCTATTTTTTATATAATATATATAATAATATTGGGTCGACCCGACTTATTTTTGGACCAACCCAACCAGAGGGTCAGGTTGGATGTCTCATGCTCAAACCGGCGGGTCAATTTTAGGTACCCAACCCGGTCAGTAAAAAATTCGGAGATACATTAGTTAGGCATAGGGTTAACCCGACATGTTGACAAACCATATTCAGCCTTCTTTCAGACTTAAGTTCAACACCGAACATGCATCCATAATAGCCTCTTTTAGACATAATTTCAAACACATAAAATGCATGAATTATCAACTCTTTTTAAGACAATTTTAAACATATAAATCATGTAGATAAAGAAGAAGACAACTAAATCCCTAATTTCTCCATGGATGTCAAACCCATCGGCTCATCAGTCATCGTGCTTCTTCTCTGTTGTCCGAACATGCGGATCACGACTCAGTCAAGCTACTTCTCGAGGGAGATGACCGAGGTTCGATCTCTACTCTAGTCGCTTCCGAGAATAAAGTCGTAAAAACAATTGAAAGACAACTTGCTCAACTTGTAAGATTTAGAAACGGCCACCATCAAGTCGAGGTATGAGATTAATGCATTCTCCATATCACTGTGAGCGCGAGAATTCCAAACAAGTTTTTTATGGCAATACAAATAAACCAAAAGAGTTGAGCAGAGAAGAGGAGAGAGAGAGAGAGATGAAAAGCCCCGATAAGACCAACACGTTTTGGGTTTGGATTTGAAATAACGCTTCCCGTCACTTTAGGCTTTTTCAAATTATTGGGATTTGGGCAAATCCAAATCCAACCGATTAAAACCATTCCCAAACAAAGGATTTAAAATCTGGTTATCCATATCCAAATCCATCTCACCAAATACTTGTTCCCAAATGCACCCTTAGGCCTCGTTCACACGTTTGCTAATTTTTTTTCAGAAAAAGCTTTGATTCTTGAATACTCAGATTCGTAACAGACTCATATTCTTGGCTTTTCCCATATGTGTTCTTAAGTTACTCAGATTCCTAACTTTTCTTATAAAAGATGAAAATCTTTTGTTTTTAAATTCCTCTCAAAAAATCCTCAGAATCGATTCAATGAGTGATTATGCTATGACCGTAAAAACGTTATCTAATCATCAATTTATGTGTCGTAGTTGGATTTCTCTCAAAATTTACGAGCAAACATTTGAGATGGGGTTGAACATATTTGACGAAGCCTTTTTCCGAAACCGATACGTATTGGTATTGACCGATTTTTGATACCTTGTTTTACCTTTTTAGGGCTTAAAGGTGTTTTTAAAAAAAATAATAATAATAAAGAATTTTGGTTGAGTGAAGGCGCTCAAATGGGATGACAAAATTCCTTGATTATACAATCCTCAATAATTAGAATGTCACAGATTTCGATGTTAAGCAACTATAATGTTCATTTGTTCGGCTTTTTCACAGGGTCCCAAACTCTCATGTTATATACAATATAGTATGCTAATAAGCATAGAGGAAGTTGTTGACTTAAACACCCAATAATAGCCCAATTATATAATAAGATATTTCGTACGAAATTTCTATTCTCCTTAGTCCTTACCCGTTCAACTCCCCCAAATTCCCCTCCTCTCTCAGCTGGAGAAGGGTTTGGTGCTCTTCGAAATCGACGAAAAAGAAAAATACCTATTTTTTCTGCTCAGAAAACCTAATCTACAACGAAGAAGAATCGATCTCAGGATTCGATTTACAGAAAGCTCACAAATCATTTCTACATCCATTTCAATTGATCAATTATAGGGTATCCGAATTCGTTTATCTCTTCAAACTTACAATCAAACAATTCCTAATTTGTTTGGTCTTTTCCTTTCGGATTATTATTTGTAATTTGTGTTTTATCAGTCTCTTAAATCGCTAGTTCGTCTGAATCCTCTTGCAATGGACAGAAAAACCAATTTCAGAAAAACCTCCATTAATGGCCAAAACCAACCTCATCATCTGCACCACCTTAGCAGGTGATACAACTATAGAATTACGTGTATCAATGCAAAAAGCCAAAGAAGAAGGGTTGGTATTTGATGTAGTCACTTAAGTGAAGTATACATTCCAGCCCACAATCTGCACTCAGAATCTGACCTTTTCCAAGCAAATTGCTCGGACGAAGAGACTCATCGTTTTCACTCAAAAAACCTCGGATTACCAATTCCCAATGCTGCCAGAATCACCCAAAATTTCATAAAATGTAGCAGCTTTCTGAGTTAGAACTCAGATTCTGAGTTAGCTGCAACTCCCAAACAAAACCTTACTATTATCACCACTGTTCGATGAACTTTTTCATATGATCAAGAGCATTTTAAAGACTCATAAATTCTGATGTCAAAATCAAGTATAGGCAAATAATGCAAGTACTATGGAGACAAAGCGCATTGAAAAGATGGTTGTCAAGCCCACATGAATTTGGAATGCTGATGGGATTTGGTGACTAAAGAGAACATTGAGTGTTGATATAGCTCTCAGAGCGGAGCCAACTCCAACACTAGACTCGGACCCGCTCGAAAATTAGAGCTTTTAGAGTCTTTATCTCAGCTCAAGAGCCTAAGGACCCGTTTGGTTTCAAGAGAAATAAGGGAAAACTGATATGCGGCAAATAAATTATCGTGATTCTCGTTGCTTAGATGACATCCAAAAGGTCGGAAATTATCTTTATATTTTCCGTCAAAATCTGAAAAGAAATGCCGAGAGGGTCCCTCGGTTTTCTATCTTCCGAACCTTCAGACTTCTCATCCGTACAACTCTTTTCATAATACTACAATTTTTTCACGGATAAAAACCATTAACTAATTTGAATAAGACGATGGATATTATTTTTTTTTTCAATCTTTCTCATTATAGATCTTAAGATCATGATGCCCCTATCAGACGATCTGATGTTGATTCTATATAGCACACATCTCCAAAAATCAGAGGCAAAACCACGTTATGACTTGAGTGGTCAATTGACCACCCAAACTTTCTAAAAATTTGTTACTAAGCTTTAGGGGTTCTAATTTATATTAGTGGATTCTCATCCATCCAAAATTATCTTGACCACCCAAAATTATCAAAAATCTTCAAACAATTTTTTTATGGTATTTGTTTTCATAACAAATATTTCTTTTGTTTAACTAAATCTCACAATTTTAGCCTATTTTAAGCTCCCCTCATTCTATTTAGGTATTGCCATATACTCACATATATGGTGTATATGCTCTAGTATAATTAATTAAAAAAAATAAACAATTTATTACATGTAACAAGATTTGAACCAAAAACCTAACCTTCACAAGGCACCAAGTCTACCATTAGAGCAATTCACTAAGATATATGAAGAGAGAAAAAAACTTAAATACATATATAATTTTTTGATCATTTAGCCATTTTTTTTGTTAGGATATGTTATTTTCTTACAATTTCCTGCATATGTATCCAAACATAGAATTTGGTTAATCCTGCATTTTTCCAACTAACAATGTGGTTAATCAAACAACGGGAAAAAAAGGAAAACAAAGGAATACCATGGTTTCCTCCAACTTAAGTATCCATGGGAAACTATAGAAAATATAGGCCCTAAGACACCTGAAGCTCAAGTAATATCGAGCTGACCTAGAGCTGAGGCACTTAATTTCGGTTCAGCTTAGCTCGGGCCTAAAATCTTGACCAAGCCCAACCAACTTATTTTATGAGCTTAGAAATCAGAGCAACCTCAGGTCTCACCAATTTATGCTTATGCACACCTTTGGACCTAAGCTCAGATCAGGCCCAGGAGGTTTAAGCCTAGTGGGCTGGCATGACCGTTTGGCAAGGCGGCTGGCCTCCTTTATTCTAAGATGCCTGATCCCAGAGGTTGATGACTGGGCCAATGAATATGTATGTGCCGTACTATTTTTGGGCCATGTGCTTTATAATGCCATCTCATAGATCGGATTCAGCCCTGAGATTGCATAAGAAACTATCTCGACCATGCGTTTAAGAGGCTACAAATGCCAAGAAATGAACGACTAAGAGAGATTTGGACAATTTCATGGTAGCCATTCATTTTTTGGTGCATCTAGGCTCTTAATCATACGGTGCAGATAGATTTCTTATACAATCATAGATTTCTTATACAATCACGTGGCACAAAAAATGGTACCACGCATAAGAAATTGATGACCTGGTCACCAACCTTGGTGGCCAGGCCGGTAGCTCTATACTTGGCCCTTGTTCCATAGGAAGAGATATGATGAGTGGAGAGTATATTTGATTTGGCGAAATACAACGGATTAATAATGACCTTCTTTGAATCGGAGACACTAGCACCACCATACGCCTTTCGGAGGGAATCTTTATGAAAAGTGACATTCACATTTGTCGTGGCGGTGAAAATGTGAATGTCGACTTTCGATCGAGTTGATCTAAAAAAATAGTTAGCAAATCGAAGGAAATGATCAAATCTAAAGGCAAATCAGCCGTAAAAATGCATTATCATAGTACATCACTAAGAAGCGTAATGCATTGATGTCTTTCTTGACAAGGCTAAGGCAAAGAATGACCCCGCTTATTCCTTCCTACTTTTTACACTTCTCGATTACATCTCTATCCTCACCCTTTGGATATACGATGCCAAACCGGTTTCCCTATTTCTTACGTATTAGGATCCTGTGGCATCTATTGTAAAGTTCACGAAGAAAAGTGGGTGTTGCCTAGCAAGACAAAGAATTCTGTGGATGATGCAAGATATTAAATCCAAAAGTCAAAAACAACAATTAGTAGACAAATACATCTCTCTAGGCATCTTCTACCACAATTATCTGCTTCCGAAATAGATTGCCTGCCGGTGTATGAGAGATAAATGAAGGCAACGCTCGCAACAAATAAAAGCGCCCCTCCACCCAATCCACCATCCGCCTAAAAACCTACGAATTCATTGATAGTTCAAATTGATTCATAGGTTGCAATCAAGAAAGGCTACGAGGTTCTCACGCTTTAAAATATGATTTCTATAAACTCTGTTCCTATTATTACTTTCACAAGGTTGCAATCAAGAAATATTTGTTGATTTTCCGATGTTTTAGATTGTGAGGTCTTATTATTTTTGAGGATGTCATGCCTAAGCAAGTCTAGAAGACCCAACCATCGAAAAGGCTACGAGTCTCTATGTAGCTCTCCTCGTTTTTTAACACCTTTATTATTATGTGTAGAAATTGCAACCAACTTATAGTCGATCACGATCAATGATTATGTTTTTCCCACCAATATGCTTCGCGATCATTGGGTATACGATAATTATTAAGTAGCCTTTCATTTATTAAAAGCTAGGGTCCAAGCGATGGATGGCGCGATCAATAATTCCGTTTTCCATCAATATGGTTAGAGATCATTGGGCATGCTATATGACTATTTAGTATTGTTTATTTATAAAATGCTTGGGAAATTATGATAAACCTTTTAAAAGCCAATGAATTTTTGTAAGAATTTTCTTTCCTTATCTCGGTACTAGAAAATGGAAGATAGCTAACGAAAAATGGACAATTAGCACGGACTGAAACTCATTTGAGAATGAAAATTCTATAATGTTTACATTAGGTTTAGTGATGATGGACATCGAACTTCCAAGAATGGAGTCAAGGGCTATAACAAGTATTGTGTTTTGCTCTAATTTTATGTACGAGAGATCATTGATCATAAAATTCAAATCAGATAGCTCATATTTCATTTTCACATATTACATGTCTCTAAAATATCAAGTCTTTCTTTAAATTGCAATCACTTGAAATACATGTGCCGATGGCTCCTTTATTTATTGATTTACTTTTTATTTCCCAATCTATAGGCGTCGGCAGTGTTTATATTCGACGTGGGAAGTGGAGACGACGTTTGAGTTAGGGTCTTGGACCGACCTCCAATGCAAGGAACTCCGTGTGTCAAACAGATTTGTTGACTGCTTCACTCCACCTGAGTATAATCGGTCCTCTTCTTGGGGCTAGCCCTTACCCGGCCCGACTTCTCATCGGATGCAGTAATTTTTACATATATGAAGTCATTTGGACCCGAGCTTATACACGCATATATCTAATAAGGCCCTTAAAGCCCAACTTACAAATGAGGTGGCCCGAGCCATTTATATATCAGCTTACCAACTTTTCCAAATATTCGCCCACCGCCGTTCTGATGACTTGGTGATAGGGAGCCACTCAGATCACTTGTTGACATGCGTGCCATGTAAAACCATCATGTGGTCCATTGATTTGCCTCGCACAATCTTATATGAGGGGCTAGAGCATGGTTTGAAACATCTCGGGTCTCGGCGTGATGGTGTGCTATGCTTAGACAAAAATATAATTTTATTTTTGTTTAATTGATAAAATATTTATAATTATTATATTTAAGTTAAAAAGTTAAATAATATATATATATATATATATATATATAAACATAATAAAATTATTTTAAACATATATATAAACATAAAAATCAGTTGAAGAATTATGGGAATCTGGGTAGTGGCCCTAGTGGTTACTCTCTTTTAGGGTACCTTCATTTACAACCTAAGATTCTTCCTTCTCAACCCCAGTTCTACATGCTTTGTGACGACCCGACTTTTCCAATCCTTACGGTATAGGAAAGGCCGGTTCATCAACTTATTGATTTCTCAATAAGCCGTATTCAAACAGAAGCCGGCACATAACAATGATCTAAAACAGAGGCAAAGTAGAGATAAACCATAAATCAAAAGCTTGATATAACAAATCTATCACTATGAGGAACCAAAAGGAACCACCGGTGATGGCCAATCCAACACCTAAACTAATGGTTCACGATGATGGTTCCTCAAGTGATATCAAAAGAACAAAATAAGGCCTAGGGCCCAATATTCAAAACAATATTCAAACAAAATACCAAAAATATAGGATCTAGAGATCAAGGGAAGAACTCCTCAGCAGGTAAATCTAATTCCTCCTCGGGGAATATAGTGAATCCTCCAAATCCTCCGATCCCAAATCGGTCACATGTGACGTATAGTCGAGTGAGCTAACAACAAAGCCCAATAGAAGCAGATCTATTTGCATTTCATTATAAGTAAAGGTTTTCAAAAGAAAATTGAATCAAATATGGTTTTCAAATGATGCTTTAGCAACGAAATCTCAGTTCTAATCTGAGTTAAGCGAATACATAAATCGATGTGTTGAAATTTTACATTGAGCATGCTTCTTATATTAAATTTATAACTTAATTTTATCTCTCAAATTTCCTATAGCATGAGAGCAAGGTGCATTACCGATGGGAAAACCCTCATACCATCGTCGTTCATGAACCCTTTTTTACGAATGCAACAAGCCCCTACGCTATGAGGGAAACTTGCTAAAGTTATACCGTCAACACGGTTGGTAGAATCTAGGGCATCGTTCTGACGTACCTCAAATCAAATGCAAATGCTAACGTATTTCAATACTTATATTCATAACATAATACTGATTTTCGGAAGTTCTGATTCAAAAGTTCTGATTCAAGATTTAGCGAGGTTACGAGGTTCAATTTGCAAAGTTCTTAGTTATAACAAAGTTTCCAAATTTTCGATTTGTGTCATATAATCGAGTTTTATTCATCTTTGTGTAGCTGAATTTCCAAATTCATACTTCTTAATTTAACAGTAAAACAGTCTTTACTTACAATTTAATGCAAATAAAATACAAGGTTACCCTACCTTAACAAAGAGCTCCCAATCAAGCACAAAAAAAAATCCTCACCAAGGACTCCCAACAGTCAAAACCTACATATATTAACACTCTCAGTGTTAATATAAAAACCAAAAAAATCAAACTAAGAGATTGCGGATCAAAAATCCAACAAAAGATTTGAATGCCTCGAATTCAAATTAAATGCGGGTCGAATTTGAAATTCGATGGTCGATTCTAAATTCGACCCTCGAATTTCGAATTTACACTTCAGACATAAAAATTGAAAATCGACACTCGATTTTCAATTCGATGGTCGATTCTGAAATTCGACCCTCGATTTGAAAATCGACAGTCGATTTTCTCAGACATTAAATTTTGTAAAAATTTGGATCTTGTTCCTTTTTCTAAATTTTTTTCTTTTTTTTCGCCACAGATTGTTTAGCCAATAATTACCTTTATAAACTAAACAAAATACAACATAACATGTTTAACTAACAGGTTTTAAAAACCTACCTTTTGACGTATATTTAGTTGTTTCCGTTGCACCAATCACGCATCGGAAAACATCTCAAAGCTCAGCAGTTCAAATTTTCACTTCAGTCCATCCAATAAGGTGACCACAGCCTCATCAGTCAACCAAATCACACAGAGGTTCTCACTCTCCACATCACTCTTCTCTCTCTATAGATCAAAATGATCCGAATACAAATCTAAGGTTAATTAATGGTTGAGATGTGAAGAGGAGTTCTAAATCTTACAAGATCTAAGATCAATGAAGCAAGGCCTTTAAGGCTTAAATTTCCAACGAGAGATAGAGATTAATCTTCTCTTGCACTCTCTCTCTTATAACCGAAAACTAAACAAATTAATATCTAGATATTATATTTTTGTAACTTATCTCCTAAAATAGAAAAAGTGTCCGACGCTAACCACAAACACCTACGTTATGGTGTAAGTCATCGCTTACATGACTTGCACACGTTTGACAAAACCTCTTACCACTAGTCTTATCATAGCCTTATCTTACTAAAAGTCCAAAAATATTATACGTATTTTCGACGCGCTTCGAGTAAACGAAAATAGGTCAAAATATCGAGGATATTACATTCTCCTCCTTAGGAATTTTCCCTCGAAAATTGAAGACAACAAATACCACAAAAAGGAAACGAAAATAACGGGGTGCAGGTCGATGGTCTCACAGGCACGCAAGTCAAGGATGAAATCCGTAGTAACGTGGATGCACTACATGTGGCACGGAAGGGCCATAGTGGGTTGCATCCGTACATGGATGCCCACCCCAAGTGTCACGTCTGGAAACCGTCACACCCACACACAGAGCAAAACCAGAGCAAAAACAGACATAAACAAGCAAATACAAGGAAACAGAGCGGAGGTACTCAGGAGAGTACAAAGCCAGAGACCAAGCCCAACCTGCATAAAAACCCCACATATGGAGTGCAACAGAAATCGAAACATATCCACAATAGAACAATTACCGTGCCAAGAAGGAATGGATATGAAAATAGACGCACGTAGCATGTCAAACCAAAATAACAGAATATCCAATGCACGTCAAAAAGTATATAAGAGATAACAAAAGATATAAGGACCACCAGGCCCTAAATAATCCAGGCTGTAGAAAATAATACATGCCCACAAAAACAAAAACAGATCCCCCCCCCACCATGGAATACTCAGAAATCCCCCACACGAGATGTGTCCGCCTGATCCGCATCATCAGCTCGCGCACCAACATCGTCACCCGCATCTGCGCCGGCTGTAGAAGGAATATCAGAACCAGCGCCCGACGTCGAAGGGCGATAGACCGAAGCGCGTAAGTCAGCCAGGTATGTGGTGTAATCATCAGGGAACGCGTGCTGCATCAGATAAGAAAGAGCGCCGCCATGCACATCCAACTCCTGACGCATAGAGCTGGCATGCTGTGTGAGCTCGTGGATCTGGTGGCTCATCGCGGTCATCTGTCGTGTGAACTCACGAGAGCGTAAGGATATCGCCTGTGGGGGTGGAAGGGGGCAACATGAGCGGGATCCTCATCGGCATCACGTGCATCCGCATCGAGGCCCGGTTCTTTAGGAGGTTTCAAGGCGACCGTAGGTTTGACCCCAATTGACGGTTTATACATCTTTCTACCGATGAGACTTGAGTTCGGTAGGAGAAATGTCATATTCGGGACCCTCGATAATTTTCAATCATGATAGAAATTAAGCGGGCATAGGGAATGCCCTTCTTGGCGTTTTATTTGTTTCCCGGTTTCTCCGTGCCTTAATAAGCCCTTTAAAAGTACCTCGGGAGCACTAAACCATCGCTCTTTAAAAGCGACAAATAAAACTGTTGAGAGGGACCGGTGCGCTCGATTTATGTCCAAGAGGGTAAAGGGTAGTCTTAAAATTTTATCCAAAATCCACATAGATTACGGCATATGTGTGCGAACAATGGACCTACGGACGTGGCGTCCTTGCGTCATTTGAGCCATTACCTCGTGAGAAGGGACTGGTTTGGGAAAGGGAGGACCTAATCCCATGGTTTTAGAGTATTTCAGCGAACAGCGTGGTGCCACGCCCATGTCATCTAAGTCAAAAGTATAATCTAAGCCCATCAATTTGATTAGTAAATTTTCTTCCGATCCTTGCGGCGCATATGTTGGTAAAACAGTAGCACTAGCGAGGATAAAATGGTCACTAAATTCTGCAGGAAGGTCAATTTGGGCTTTTCAAGGTATTCACTCGCCCACTGTGTGGTAGTTTGTTGGTCAAACAACTCCGGGTGAAAAACATACTCATAGGCGAAGCCCTTGATGCTCCAAAATTCATTGGGCTGCTTTCGGGCATTGGAGGGCACGAGATGGTGTGGGTTTGAGAAGGTGGTGGAACCTGAGGTGGTTCAGGGTCAGTACGTGTAGGGCGGCTAGAGGAACCAGCTTTCGAAGCCGGCCTCTTGGAGGTGGGGTTGCGAATAGGGGTGGCCTTCTTAGGCCCCATTTGAACAATGAACAAAAAATGTAACAAAACCCACAGAAAATGCACAAATTGCAAATAAATTGGGGCGTGGGAGGAGTTACCTTGTGAAAAGCCCCAAATCGGGTTTTGCAAGGAAAATTTTCGAATCCCCTTGACAATGTGGGGCACTCTCCCTTGGATTTGCAGCTCAAAATACTCTGAGAAGTCCCAAATCGCCAATCGCTCCAAACCCTAGCTCAAAACCCACAGAAAAGCAGCAAAATATGAGCAAATAGGAGCCCCACTTAAATCGAGAAAATCGACCCTCGATTTCAAATTCGTGGGTCGAATTTGAATTCGACCGTCGATTCAAAAATCGACACTCGATTTTTGTGAAAATTTCTCAGGCCTAAATTTGGCCTTAAAATGCCTATAACAATGCAAAAAAATCGACCCTCGATTTCAGAAATCGACCCTCGATTTTTCAAGTGTCTGAGGTCTTCAAAATTTCAAATTTTTGACATTTTTAAGGCATTACCTTGGGTCCAAATGGACCATTTGTGTGTCCATTTCATGCAAAACAACTCAGTTACAGATAATAGCTATATTTCAGTCCAATTTGGGCTAAAAAGTTTTACGAAAATAAACTTAAAAATTTGTTGTGATGGAAAATAGCAAGTCCGGGTCTGATTGGACTCGTAATTTTTTTTTCTGGTTTGTTCAGCAAGGAAAAACTGTGAAAGAGTTACAAAATGAGCATATTTTGGACCATGACCATGACATGTCAAGGCCAAATGGTTCAGTAAATGTCCAAATAGGTAAGTGACCATAGACCGAATTTAGGTCACTAGACCTATAGTGAGTAGCATACCAGAATTGGGTCTAAGGCCCAAAAATTTTTCCGATTTCTATAATGTAGGGATTTCGATATAGACCCACTCAGTAAAAATACCTTGATCCTCCAAAATTTCTCACAGAAATATTTATATGTATATATAAAACCAATAGGTACACATAAATGTCAAATTATTACACAGTCTACACAAAGTGAGAAATCAAAAAAAAATTTTAAGCAAAAAGGCTCGGAAATTGGTCCCGGAGCTCAGCTTCACGCTCCCAAGTGGCTTCCTCCGGTGTATGATTCCTCCATTGTACAAGAACCAAAGGAATCGTTTTAGTGCGTAGGATCTGCTCCTTGCGATCCAAAATGAATCGGGTCCTCAATCACCGTCAAACCATCACGAAGCTCAATGGGTTGGTAATCAAGCACGTGAGTCGGTCACGTATGTATCGGCACGAAGCATCGACACATGGAAGACGTTGTGCATGCTAGACAATTGTGGCGGTAGCGCCACTCGATAAGCAACCTCTCCGACTCGGCCTAATATCTCAAAAGGCCCAACGTACCGAGGACTCAACTTCCCTCGCTTTCCGAACCTCATAACGCCTTTCGTAGGCGAAATCCGAACAAAGACATTCTCGCCAACCTCAAAATCCACGTGTCGCCTCTTGAGATCGGCGTAGCTCTTCTGACGACTCTGAGCTACTCGTAGTCGCTCGCGTATCAACCGAACCGTCTCGGTCGTGCGCTCAACTATCTCAGGTCCAATAATGAGCTTCTCACCCACTTCTTCCCAGTTCAACGGCGATCGACACCGTCGTCCATATAAAGCCTCGAACGGAGCCATACCGATGCTAGCCCGAAAGCTATTGTTGTGGCGAACTTCGATCGAGAGGCAAGTGTTGGTCCCATGACGTGAAAATCCAACATGCAAGCTCTCGATGTCCTCAATGATCGATCCCGGCCGTCCGATCGTGGGTGAAATGCGAACTAAAGTCAAGGCGAGAACCCATTCCTTCTGAAATTTCTGCCAAAAGTGTGAAGTAAATCCCCTCGTCGTCGACACAATACTAGCGGTATCCCATGCAGTCTAACAATCTCCTTCAGGTATAAATCTGCAAGTCTACTGGCTATATACATGGTATTGTATGTCAGGAAATGAGCAGACTTGGTTAGCTGATCGACAATGACCCAAATGGCATTGTTCTTCCTCGATGGCAAACCTAGAATGAAGTCCATCGAAATGGCTTCCCATTTCCATTCAGGCACAGGTAAAGGCTGTAATAACCCTGCTGGATTCTGATGGTCAACCTTAACCTGCTGACAAACTAGGCACCGCGATACGTACTCAGCGACGTCGCGTTTCAAACCTCGCCACCAAAAACTTTTCATCAAGTCCTGATACATCTTGGTGCTACCAGGATGTATGGCATACATGGATTTGTGAGCCTCTTCTAGAATATATACGGTACACACACGAAACAACAAGGTTCCATCTGCTCGAATGGAGAAACCCTTCTTGCTGCCACACTCGACATCTCGTCGAATCGCCATCAGCTCATCATCGGTCATCTGAAGCTTTCTAATATTCTCGAAGAGCGTAGGGCGTAGTACAAGAGTAGCCATCAATGCTCCCGAGCCTTTTACATCAAACCGTGAGCTGCCCAAAGCCATATCTTCCAATAGCTTCCATCGCTGAATCCGGCTCACAAGATGTGATAACTGAGCTGATGACCTTCTACTGAGAGCATCAGCAACGACATTTGCCTTTCCTGGATGGTACTGAATCGAGCAATCATAATCTTTCAAAAACTCCATCCATCGTCGCTGCCTCATGTTCAAGTCCTTCTGAGTGAACAGGTACTTGAGACTCTTATGATCGGTGAATATATCAAATATCTCACCGTAGAGGTAATGTCGCCAGATCTTGAGAGCGAATATAACTGCTGCTAACTCGAGATCATGCGTCGGATAATTTCTCTCATGGTCCTTCAACTGTCTAGAACCATAAGCAATAACCCGCTCGTGTTGATTAAGCACGCAACCTAATCCGCCATAAGAAGCATCACTGTACACGGCGAAGCCTCTACTACCGGAAGGTATAGCAAGTACCGGTGCTGTAGTCAAGCGACGCTTCAACTCCTGAAAACTCTGCTCACACTGCTCTGTCCAATCGAACTTTGCATTCTTTCTTGTAAGTCGTAGCGGACGGATAATTTCGAGAAACCCTCGACAAATCTCCGATAGTACCCTGCCAAACCAAGAAAACTCCGGACTTCAGAATGGCAGAGGGTCGCTCCCGATTCACCACAGAATCGATCTTTGTAGGATCCACTGAAATGCCTGACTCCGAGACAACATGGCCTAAGAAACTGACCTGATCTAGCCAAAACTCACACTTGCTGAGTTTGGCATATAACTGATGGTCCCTGAGTGTTTGAAGAGCCATCCTTAGATGTTGCACATGCTCCTCTCTGGTTTTTGAATAGATGAGGATGTCATCTACGAAAACTACCACAGATTTGTCAAGATGTGGTTTGAACACCCTGTTCATCAGATCCATGAAAGATGCAGGCGCATTTGTCAATCCAAATGGCATCACTAGAAACTCATAGTGGCCATAACGCGTCCGAAACGCAGTTTTGGATATATCTTCCACCTTGATCTTGAGCTGATGATAGCCTGACCTCAGATCAATCTTTGAAAAGAATTTGGCACCTTGCAATTGATCAAACAAGTCATCTATCCGCGGAAGAGGATAACGATTCTTAATCGTCATCTTGTTGAGTTGCCTATAATCGATACACAGACGCATCGATCCATCCTTCTTTTTCACAAACAGAACCGGTGCACCCCAAGGAGAAACACTCGGTCGAATAAAGCCTTTGTCTAACAACTCTTGAAGCTGTTCCTTGAGCTCCTTCAACTCAGCAGGCGCCATTCGATAAGGAGCCTTGGACAAAGGTTCTGTACCCGGAGCTAAGTCGATCGCAAACTCAATCTCTCGATCCGGTGGCAATCCAGGCAAGTCATCAGGAAAAACATCGGTAAACTCACTAACTACTGTAAGAAGTGCAATGTCCCGATCTTTCTCCTTACTATCTTGCAAGTAAGCAAGATATCCACAACATCCGTTCCTCATCATGCGCTCAGCTCGGATGGCGGAAATGATAGGTGCAACGTTCGACTTGACTCCGCAAAATCGAAATGATTTCATCTTCGGTGGTCGGAAGGTTACGATCTTCCGTAAACAGTCCACATTCGCATGGTATGCAGACAACCAATCCATCCCGAGAATCACGTCGAACCCTGCCATTTTCAGCGTAATCATGTCGGTCATTGTCTCGTGGTCATCAACCATCACGATCACAGACTTGCACACTGTATCCGTGCTGACCGAGCTTCCCGTAGGAACTTTCACATCCAAGACAAACGCAAGGGGTTTGGGTACGATGCCCATCTTCTCAGAGAAAAGAGGAGTAATGAACGAGTGACTAGACCCAGGGTCTATTAGTACTCGTGCTTCAATTTTACTTGAGTCGCTTTCACAACTCATCATAAGTGTACCTTAATTAAAAAGTTTGTCATTACTTATATATACTTATATGCAATGATTTTATTGTATTTTCAATTTATTGACAGAATATATAATTGAATCAATATAATTAATACCAAAAGTAAAATCTGAACTTTAAAATACCTTGGACCACGTCATTCGACGTTTGGGCATTCTGCGCAGTCACCGCATAGACTCGACCTTGAACTGTAGGTCGCGTCGACTTCTGCGTAGAGACTGTCGTAGTCCGTCCTTTCTCAACATCAGGACAATCCTTGATCATATGACCAACCTGTCCACACCTGAAGCATGCTCCAGTGTTCCGTCTGCAATCCTCTGTTTTATGTGTTTTCCCACATCTTGCACACAGTGGAGTAGAAACAGGAGTAACAGCTGATCCCTTCGTTGAACCTTGAGCCACAGAAGCTCCACTCGCAGTAGTGCTCCCAGCTCTGAATGGTTGTCCTGGTGACGAACTCTGCGGTCTCTGATATGAAGACGTCACTGGTCCTGAAGCAACAGCTGGTCTAGAGTATGATGGCTGACTAGGGTAGGGAGGAGGTCTAGAGAACCTCGGCTTTTTGTTCACCTGCCCTGAAGCACTCTGCTGTCCCTGGCCAAACCGATTTTTATTTCCCTGCTCTCGCCTCAAGTATTGTTTTTGAATGTCCTCCTCTGCTATGAGGGCCTTTGTCATGCCAAAGATCGTCTCCATCTCCCACATACACACCCTCTCCTGAATGTGCGGCCTCAATCCTCTCTGAAATTTCTGAGCTCTCATCAGCGCAGTGGCCACGTGCAAGGGTGCAAATCTGGAGAGTCTATCAAACTCAGCGCCGTACTCGCGCACAGACATCTCATCTGTTTATTTCGATGTGGACTTCCTTGATGACGCATGACGATCTTAGGAAAATATTGATCGTTGAACGTCTCCACAAACTCGCCCAAGTCCATGGAGTATTAGGGTAGTCTGCTCTCTCATCCTAGAAGCAGACTTCCACCAGATGGCCTCTCCCAAAAGTTTGAAGGATGCCCGGCGTACTTTCTCAACTTGTCATACCTGCTGCAAAGACTTCAAATATCTTCTCTATCTCATCAAGCCACGCCTCGGCTTCCATAGGATCCGTCATCACGAGAATGTAGGAGGTCTCATCCTCTGAACTCGTGAATCCTCTGGTGATGTCTGGTACTTGACATCTCTGTCTGTCTATCAATGGCTGCAGTCTGTTGGGCCATGTTAGTAGCCAAGGCTGCCAATACCTCGTCTACATTCCTCTGTCTTGCCTAGCAGCTCCCAAAGGATCTGCATTAGGGCCAGAAGCAACTCGTCCTCGCCATGTGAGGTGCCTCGCCTCATCTATCTCCTCAATACGGCTGAGGTCCCTCTATACCTCGGCCTCGCCTCTAAACAGCGGAGGCATCTTGTCACCATCATTGTTGAAAAACAATAACAATTGATCAGTAAGATTGTCAAGACAATCCATCCCTAGTCCTAAGACTCTGAACCTAGAGTATGGCTCTGATACCAACTGTGACGACCCGACTTTTCCAATCCTTACGGTATAGGAAAGGCCGGTTCATCAACTTATTGATTTCTCAATAAGCCGTATTCAAACAGAAGCCGGCACATAACAATGATCTAAAACAGAGGCAAAGTAGAGATAAACCATAAATCAAAAGCTTGATATAACAAATCTATCACTATGAGGAACCAAAAGGAACCACCGGTGATGGCCAATCCAACACCTAAACTAATGGTTCACGATGATGGTTCCTCAAGTGATATCAAAAGAACAAAATAAGGCCTAGGGCCCAATATTCAAAACAATATTCAAACAAAATACCAAAAATATAGGATCTAGAGATCAAGGGAAGAACTCCTCAGCAGGTAAATCTAATTCCTCCTCAGGAATATAGTCAGAATCCTCCAAATCCTCCGATCCCAAATCAGTCTCAGCACCTGTGACGTATAGTCGAGGGTGAGCTAACAACAAAGCCCAATAGAGGAAACAGATCTATTTGCATTTCATTATAAGTAAAGGTTTTTCAAAAGACAGAATTCGAATCAAATATGGTTTTCAAATGATGCTTTGCAAACGAAATCTCCAGTTCTAATCCTGAGTTAAAACTGAATACATGAATCTGATGTGTTCGAAATTTTCTGACTGAGCATGCTTCTTATATTAAATTTATAACTTAATTTTATCTCTCAAATTTCCTATAGCATGAGAGCAAGGTGCATTACCGATGGGAAAACCCTCGACCATAAATGGTTCATGAACCCTTTTTCTGAATGCAACAAGCCCCTACGCTATGAGGGAAACTTGCGCCAAAGTTATACCGTCAACACGGTTGGTAGAATCTAGGGCATCGTTCTGACGTACCTCAAATCAAATGCAAATGCTAACGTATTTCAATACTTATATTCATAACATAATACTGATTTTCGGAAGTTCTGATTCAAAAGTTCTGATTCAAGATTTAGCTGAGGTTCTGAGGTTCAATTTGCAAAGTTCTTAGTTATAACAAAGTTTCAAAATTTTCGATTTGTGTCATATAATCAGAGTTTTATTCATGCTGTGTGCAACTGAATTTCCAAATTCATACTTCTTAATTTAACAGTAAAACCGTCTTTACTTACAATTTAATGCAAATAAAATACAAGGTTCCCCTACCTTAACAAAGAGCTCCCAATCAAGCACAAAAAAATCCTCACCAAGGACTCCCAACAGTCAAAACCTACATATATTAACACTCTCAGTGTTAATATAAAAACCAAAAAATCAAACTAAGAGATTGCGGATCAAAAATCCAACAAAAGATTTGAATGCCAGAAACAGGACAGAATTCGACCCTCGAATTCAAATTCGTGGGTCGAATTTGAAATTCGATGGTCGATTCTAAATTCGACCCTCGAATTTCGAATTTACACTTCAGACATAAAAATTGAAAATCGACACTCGATTTTCAATTCGATGGTCGATTCTGAAATTCGACCCTCGATTTGAAAATCGACAGTCGATTTTCTCAGACATTAAATTTTGTAAAAATTTGGATCTTGTTCCTTTTTCTAAATTTTTTTTCTTTTTTTTCGCCACAGATTGTTTAGCCAATAATTACCTTTATAAACTAAACAAAATACAACATAACATGTTTAACTAACAGGTTTTTAAAAACCTACCTTTTGACGTATATTTAGTTGTTTCCGTTGCACCAATCACGCATCGGAAAACATCTCAAAGCTCAGCAGTTCAAATTTTCACTTCAGTCCATCCAATAAGGTGACCACAGCCTCATCAGTCAACCAAATCACACAGAGGTTCTCACTCTCCACATCACTCTTCTCTTTCTATAGATCAAAAAGATCCGAATACAAATCTAAGGTTAATTAATGGTTGAGATGTGAAGAGGAGTTCTAAATCTTACAAGATCTAAGATCAATGAAGCAAGGCCTTTAAGGCTTAAATTTCCAACGAGAGATTAATCTTCTCTTGCACTCTCTCTCTTATAACCGAAAACTAAACAAATTAATATCTAGATATTATATTTTTGTAACTTATCTCCTAAAATAGAAAAAGTGTCCGACGCTAACCACAAACACCTACGTTATGGTGTAAGTCATCGCTTACATGACTTGCACACATCGTTTGACAAAAACCTCTTACCACTAGTCTTATCATAGCCTTATCTTACTAAAAGTCCAAAAATATTATACCGTATTTTCCGGGCACGCTTCCCGAGGTAAACGAAAATAGGTCAAAATATCAGGGATATTACATGCTTAGACCTTTGACTGCTTTGAATAGGACTGATGGCGATTTCTTTTGTTCTAATCCTCGACACAATAGATCTTGAGATCATGGTCTCAGATCACTTTTACGGAGTGATCTGAGACACTAATGGTTTTCATATCACTTTTACAAAGTTGTGTCATGTGAAATAAAAATCTAACCGTCTAATGGTAGGCCCATGATCTCAAGATCTTTCGTGTCGAAGATTGGGCTAAAAACAAATATCTACTATGTGATTCAAAGAAGTCAATTGTTTAAGGATATAAAAACCAAAGTCGAGAAGGAAGAATCTTGGATTGTAAATATAGGGACTCTTTTTTCAAACCAACTCAAATCATACCATATGTCGTTGAGATATACTTTATCTTGCCCATCTCGGACGAGATTCTCTATTCTTTCGAGATCTCGTATATATCGGCGAGATATCGTGTGATTTGAGGCCCTAATGATTCACATAAACCTCATCTTGTCGAGCCTAAGACGCGAGACGCTCGGACTACATTTAAAACCATGGACTAAAGAGCGTGAGGGCCTCTTAAGAAGTAGGGGAGGGGCCAGCTTGGCTCAATTTCAAATAGGCTGTATAGGACGTCAATGGGCCAGGCCTAGACCTACTACTTTATTATCTTTCCTTAGGCCCGGCCCAGTTGGTAAGAAGATTCTCCAGCCTCAGCCTGGCCTATTAAAACCTTTAGTTGTGGGCGCCCTTAAGCCTTGATGCACATTTGCCAAGGCCGGCCCCAACCTACTGTGGGATCCTAACCAGGCCTAACCTTTGATTTGGTGGTGTCCGATGATCCATGCGAGCGAGAGCCAGGTGACTTTGTTCACCGCTCACGTCTTGTGTCACGGTTTTATCATGCGTGCTCTTTGATTTGAAGATCATGATCTAAACATCTATAGCTACCAAACGTTTCTATCATGTGATTCAAAGTGGTCACTACTTTTTTAGAGTTATGAGGACAATGTAAATCTCCTACACTAAAGCTTTGATTGCTTTCAATCACAAGATCGAGATTTTTTTTACCTCAATATTCGACACCATAAATTTTTAGATCATGATCTTCAAATCAAATTACATTATAAAACCATGTGTCCCAAAAAGTGACCAGTGAACCAAGATACAAAATTACAACTATAATATGCTCTTCTAGCACTCGGGCATATTCCCAAATACAAAATTACATCCAGTTGGCAGGACGTTATTTTGATGGAACTTAGGGTGTGTTTGGGAACTGGTACTTAGATTTGGGGGAAGAATTTAAATTCCAGACATTTCAAATCCTAGATTTCAAATATTTGAATTTCTAAATCTTAAAAGGAATCTTACATTTCGATGTTTAGGATGTATTTGCATTTCAAATCCAATTTCAGTTTGCATTTTTCTCAAGGAACATGAAACTAGGTTTTGTAGCCTAGCTAATCACATGGCATCTTCTTTTGACACAAAATTGGACACTTGAAAGACATGCAATTTCGACTAGGGCAGTCAACGGATCAAGTCGAGCCAAACTTTGGCAGCCCAATGAAAATGGCATATCACTTCACACGATGGTGCACCGACCCAACGAAAACCTGACCCAACCCGTTAAAAACACCTATTTTTTATATAATATATATAATAATATTGGGTCGACCCGACTTATTTTTGGACCAACCCAACCAGAGGGTCAGGTCGGATGTCTCATGCCCAAACCGGCGGGTCAATTTTAGGTACCCAACCAGGTCAGTAAAAAATTCGGAGATACATTAGTTTGGCATAGGGTTAACCAGACATGTTGACAAACCATATTCAGCCTTCTTCGACTTAAGTTCAACACCGGACATGCATCCATAATAGCCTCTTTTAGACATAATTTCAAACACATAAAATGCATGAATTATCAACTCTTTTTAAGACAATTTTAAACATATAAATCATATAGATAAAGAAGAAGACAACTAAATCCCTAATTTCTCCATGGATGTCAAACCCATCGGCTCATCAGTCATCGGTGCTTCTTCTCTGTTGTCCGAACATGCGGATCACGACTCAGTCAAGCTACTTCTCGAGGGAGATGACCGAGGTTCGATCTCTACTCTAGTCGCTTCCGAGAATAAAGTTGTAAAAACAATTGAAAGACAACTTGCTCAACTTGTAAGATTTAGAAACGGCCACCATCAAGTCGAGGTATGAGATTAATGCATTCTCCATATCACTGTGAGCGCGAGAATTCCAAACAAGTTTTTTATGGCAATACAAATAAACCAAAAGAGTTGAGCAGAGAAGAGGAGAGAGAGAGAGAGATGAAAAGCCCCGATAAGACCAACACGTTTTGGGTTTGGATTTGAAATAACGCTTCCCGTCACTTTAGGCTTTTTCAAATTATTGGGATTTGGGCAAATCCAAATCCAACTGTTTAAAACCTCGTTCACACGTTTGCTAATTTTTTTTCAGAAAAAGCTTTGATTCTTGAATACTCAGATTCGTAACAGACTCATATTCTTGGCTTTTCCCATATGTGTTCTTAAGTTACTCAGATTCCTAACTTTTCTTATAAAGATGAAAATCTTTTGTTTTAAATTCCTCTCAAAAATCCTCGAATCGATTCAATGAGTGATTATGCTATGACCGTAAAAACGCGTTATCTAATCATCAATTTATGTGTCGAAGTTGGATTTCTCTCAAAATTCTGAGCAAACATTTGAGATGGGGTTGAACATATTTGTGAAGCCTTTTTCCTAAACCGATACGTATTGGTATTGACGATCTTTGATACCTTGTTTTACCTTTTTAGGGCTTAAAGGTGTTTTTAAAAAAAATAATAATAATAAAGAATTTTGGTTGAGTGAAGGCGCTCAAATGGGATGACAAAATTCCTTGATTATACAATCCTCAATAATTAGAATGTCACAGATTTCGATGTTAAGCAACTATAATGTTCATTTGTTCGGCTTTTTCACAGGGTCCCAAACTCTCATGTTATATACAATATAGTATGCTAATAAGCATAGAGGAAGTTGTTGACTTAAACACCCAATAATAGCCCAATTATATAATAAGATATTTCGTACGAAATTTCTATTCTCCTTAGTCCTTACCCGTTCAACTCCCCCAAATTCCCCTCCTCTCTCAGCTGGAGAAGGGTTTGGTGCTCTTCGAAATCGACGAAAAAGAAAAATACCTATTTTTTCTGCTCAGAAAACCTAATCTACAACGAAGAAGAATCGATCTCAGGATTCGATTTACAGAAAGCTCACAAATCATTTCTACATCCATTTCAATTGATCAATTATAGGGTATCCGAATTCGTTTATCTCTTCAAACTTACAATTAAACAATTCCTAATTTGTTTGGTCTTTTCCTTTCGGATTATTATTTGTAATTTGTGTTTTATCAGTCTCTTAAATCGCTAGTTCGTCTGAATCCTCTTGCAATGGACAGAAAAACCAATTTCAGAAAAACCTCCATTAATGGCCAAAACCAACCTCATCATCTGCACCACCTTAGCAGGTGATACAACTATAGAATTACGTGTATCAATGCAAAAAGCCAAAGACGAAGGGTTGGTATTTGATGTAGTCACCTAAGTGAAGCATACATTCCAGCCCACAATCTGCACTCAGAATCTGACCTTTTCCAAACAAATTTCTCGGACGAAGAGACTCATCGTTTTCACTCAAAAAACCTTGGATTACCAGTTCCCAATGCTGCCAGAATCACCCAAAATATCATAAAATGTAGCAGCTTTCTGAGTTAGAACTCAGATTCTGAGTTAGCTGCAACTCCCAAACAAAACCTTACTATTATCACCACTGTTCGATGAACTTTTTCATATAATCAAGAGCATTTTAAAGACTCACAAATTCTGATGTCTAAATCAAGTATAGGCACATAATGCAAGTACTATGGAGACAAAGCGCATTGAAAAGATGGTTGTCAAGCCCACATGAATTTGGGATGTTGATGGGATTTGGTGACTAAAGAGAACATTGAGTGTTGATATAGCTCTCAGAGCGGAGCCAGCTCCAACGCTAGACTCGGACCCGCTCGAAAATTAGAGCTTTTAGAGTCTTTATCTCAGCTCAAGAGCCTAAGGACCCGTTTGGTTTCAAGAGAAACAAGGGAAAACTGATATGCGGCAAATAAATTATCGAGATTCTCGTTGCTTAGATGACATCCAAAAGGTCGAAAATTATCTCTATATTTTCCGTCAAAATCTGAAAAGAAATGCCGAGAGGATCCCTCGGTTTTCTATCTTCCGAACCTTCAGACTTCACATCCGTACAACTCTTTTCATAATACCATAATTTTTTCACGGGTAAAAACCATTAACTAATTTGAATAAGGCGATGGATATTATTTTTTTTTTCAATCTTTCTCATTATAGATCTTAAGATCATGATGCCCCTATCAGACGATCTGATGTTGATTCTATATAGCACACATCTCCAAAAATCAGAGGCAAAACCACGCTATGACTTGAGTGGTCAATTGACCACCCAAACTTTCTAAAAATTTGTTACTAAGCTTTAGGGGTTCTTATTTATATTAGTGGATTCTCATCCATCCAAAATTATCTTGACCACCCAAAATTATCAAAAATCTTCAAACAATTTTTTTATGGTATTTGTTTTCATAACACTCAAGTACATCAAACATATAAGTACTTGGATTACATAATTGATCTTGATATCTTGATGTGAGGACTGATTTGAGGGTGAGGAATTAGTAGATCTACTTTTTGCTTCCTTAGTCCAATTTGCAACCAAAGATTTGGCCTCTACAATCAATGGTTATCACCATTAGCATTGCTGTCTGTCTTGAATCGGAGATCCTTTTTCATATCAATCTTTCACTTAATAGATCTTGAGATCATGGCCCACCTATCATGTGATCAAATGTTGATTACACGTGGCAAACATCCCCAAAAGTGACCCTTGGGGATTTATATCACATGACATCAATATAAAGTCGTGCATTTGACCGTGCCTTTTTATTAGTATTATATATATATCCTCCGCCAAAATGCACTGGGTTGAGTGGAAAATAAACCTTCATTCCAAATAATTTCTTATTTATGGGCATGGATAAGTACATTGCACTAATTCTTGTTCCTTTCTTGATGGGTGTCACCTGCTAAATGCCCAAATATATCCTCCGCCACAGGATTGTATAATAGCGTGCCAAGAATCATATACTCCTTGTGCTGAAAGATGCCTTGAAAATAGTTGCTGGGCAGGCTGCGCATTCAGTTATTTTACTTGCATTGCTAAATGTGGCTGATCATGTATCCCTCTCTTCGTTTCTGCATGTCTCTCTCTTATTAAGGGTCAAGTCACTAGCGTGCTGTTGACTATTAAATCTATGTAATAAGGGCCAGCTAAGGCACTTAGCTGCTTTCGCTCCCTATTGTGTTGATGATTGTGGATTACATTATCTATGTTTGATGTACTATTTTTGGGCCATGTGCTTTATAATGCCATCTCATAGATCGGATTCAGCCCTGAGATTGCATAAGAAACTATCTCGACCATGCGTTTAAGAGGCTACAAATGCCAAGAAATGAACGACTAAGAGAGATTTGGACAATTTCATGGTAGCCATTCATTTTTTGGTGCATCTAGGCTCTTAATCATACGGTGCAGATAGATTTCTTATACAATCATAGATTTCTTATACAATCACGTGGCACAAAAAATGGTACCACGCATAAGAAATTGATGACCTGGTCACCAACCTTGGTGGCCAGGCCGGTAGCTCTATACTTGGCCCTTGTTCCATAGGAAGAGATATGATGAGTGGAGAGTATATTTGATTTCTGGGCAGAAATACAACGGATTAATGACAGCCTTGCTGAATCAGGAGACACACAAGCACCACCATCTGCCTTTCGGAGGCAGAATCTTTATGAAAAGCTGACATTCACATTTGTCGTACGTGAAAATGTGAATGTCAGCTTTGATCGAGTTGATCTAAAAAAATAGTTAGCAAATCGAAGGAAATGATCAAATCTAAAGGCAAATCAGCAGAAAAAATGCATTATCATAGTACATCACTAAGAAGAATGCATTGATGTCTTTCTTGACAAGGCTAAGGCAAAAGAATGACCCCGCTTATTCCCTTCCTACTTTTTACACTTCTCGTTACATCTCTATCCTCACCCGGATATCGATGCCAAACCAGTTTCCCTATTTCTTACGTATTAGGATCCTGTGGCATCTATTGTAAAGTTCACGAAGAAAGTGGGTGTTGCCTAGCAAGACAGGCGCAATTCTGAGGATGATGCAAGATATTAAAACCAAAAGTCAAAAACAACAATTAGTAGACAAATACATCTCTCTAGGCATCTTCTACCACAATTAACTGGTTCCGAAATAGATTGCCTGCGGGTGTATGAGAGATAAATGAAGGCAACGCTCGCAACAAATAAAAGCGCCCCTCCACCCAATCCACCATCCGCCTAAAACCTACGAATTCATTGATAGTTCAAATTGATTCATAGGTTGCAATCAAGAAAGGCTTCTGAGTTGTCTGATACGCTTTAAAATATGATTCCTATAAACTCTGTTCCTATTATTACTTTCACAAGGTTGCAATCAAGAAATATTTGTTGATTTTCCGATGTTTTCGAGATTGTGAGGTCTTATTATTTTTTGAGGATGTCATGCCTAAGCAAGCCTAGAAGACCCAACCATCGGAAGGCTACGAGTCTCTATGTAGCTCTCCTCGTTTTTTAACACGCTTTATTATTATGTGTAGAAATTGCAACCAACTTATAGTCTTGACTGGCGATCAATGATTATGTTTTTCCCACCAATATGCTTCGCGATCATTGGGTATCGACAATGTATTAAGTAGCCTTTCATTTATTAAAAGCTAGGGTCCAACTGATGGATGGCGATCAATAATTCCGTTTTCCATCAATATGGTTAGAGATCATTGGGCATGCTATATGACTATTTAGTATTGTTTATTTATAAAATGCTTGGGAAATTATGATAAACCTTTTAAAAGCCAATGAATTTTTGTAAGAATTTTCTTTTCCTTATCGGTACTAGAAAATGGAAGATAGCTATGAGAAAAATGGACAATTAGTACGGACACTGAAACTCATTTGAGAATGAAAATTCTATAATGTTTATTGGGTTTAGTGATGATGGACATCGAACTTCCAAGAATGGAGTCAAGGGCTATAACAAGTATTGTGTTTTGCTCTAATTTTATATGTACGAGAGATCTGTTGATCATAAAATTCAAATCAGATAGCTCATATTTCATTTTCACATATTACATGTCTCTAAAATATCAAGTCTTTCTTTAAATTCGGCGCAATCACTTGAAATACATGTGCCAGTAATGGCTCCCTTTATTTATTGATTTACTTCTTTATTTCCCAATCTATAGGCAGAGTGTTTATATTCTTGGCGTGGGAAGTGGAGACAGACGTTTGGAGTTAGGGTGCTGGACCGGACCTCCAATGCATGGAAGTCCGTGTCAAACAGATTTGTTGCCTTCACTCCACCGATTATAATCGGTCCTCTTCTTGGAGCTAGCCCATACCGGCCCGACTTCTCATCGGATCCAGTAATTTTTACATAAAAGAAGTCATTTGGACCAGGCTTATACACGCATATATCTAATAAGGCCCTTAAAGCCCAACTTACAAATGAGGCTGGCCCAGGCCATTTATATATCAGGCTTACCAACTTTTCCACATATCATTGCCGCTTTGGCCCGTTCGGTGACTTGGTGATAGGAGCCACTCGGATCACTTGTTGACATCGTGCCATGTAAAACCATCATGTGGTCCATTGATTTGCCTCGCACAATCTTATATGAGGGGCTAGAGCATGGTTTGAAACATCTCGGGTCTCGGCGTGATGGTGTGCTATGCTTAGACAAAAATATAATTTTATTTTTGTTTAATTGATAAAATATTTATAATTATTATATTTAAGTTAAAAAGTTAAATAATATATATATATATATATATATATATATATAAACATAATAAAATTATTTTAAACATATATATAAACATAAAAATCAGTTGAAGAATTATGGGAATCTGGGTAGTGGCCCTAGTGGTTACTCTCTTTTAGGGTACCTTCATTTACAACCTAAGATTCTTCCTTCTCAACCCCAGTTCTACATGCTTAGACCTTTGACTGCTTTGAATAGGACTGATGGCAATTTCTTTTGTTCTAATCCTCGACACAATAGATCTTGAGATCATGGTCTCAGATCACTTTTACGGAGTGATCTGAGACACTAATGGTTTTCATATCACTTTTACAAAGTTGTGTCATGTGAAATAAAAATCTAACCGTCTAATGGTAGGCCCATGATCTCAAGATCTTTCGTGTCGAAGATTGGGCTAAAAACAAATATCTACTATGTGATTCAAAGAAGTCAATTGTTTAAGGATATAAAAACCAAAGTCGAGAAGGAAGAATCTTGGATTGTAAATATAGGGACTCTTTTTTCAAACCAACTCAAATCATACCATATGTCGTTGAGATATACTTTATCTTGCCCATCTCGGACGAGATTCTCTATTTGCTGAGATCTCGTATATATCGTGAGATATCGTGTGATTCTTGAGGCCCTAGTGGTTCACCCTTAAACCTCATACTGTCCGAGGCCAAGACGCGAGCCCTCTCGGACTACATTTAAAACCATGGACTAAAGAGCAGCAGGCCTCTTAAGAAGTAGGGGGGAGGGGGGGCAGCTTGGCTCAATTTCAAATAGGCTGTATAGGACGTCAATGGGCCAGGCCTAGACCTACTACTTTATTATCTTTCCTTAGGCCCGGCCCAGTTGGTAAGAAGATTCTCCAGCCTCAGCCTGGCCTATTAAAACCTTTAGTTGTGGACGCCCTTAAGCCTTGATGCAGCTGCCAAGGCCAGGCCCCAACCTACTCGTGGGATCCTAAGCAGGCCTAACCTTTCAGATTTGGGCTGGTGTCCAGTATCCATGCGGCCAGAGCCCGAGAGCCAGGTGACTTTGTTCACCGCTCACGTCTTGTGTCACGGTTTTATCATGCGTGCTCTTTGATTTGAAGATCATGATCTAAACATCTATAGCTACCAAACCTTTCTATCATGTGATTCAAAGTGGTCACTACTTTTTTAGAGTTATGAGGACAATGTAAATCTCCTACACTAAAGCTTTGATTGCTTTCAATCACAAGATCGAGATTTTTTTTACCTCAATATTCGACACCATAAATTTTTAGATCATGATCTTCAAATCAAATTACATTATAAAACCATGTGTCCCAAAAAGTGACCAGTGAACCAAGATACAAAATTACAACTATAATATGCTCTTCTAGCACTCGGGCATATTCCCAAATGCAAAATTACATCCAGCGGGGACGTTATTTTGATGGAACTTAGGTGTGTTTGGGAACCGGTACTTAGATTTGGGGAAGAATTTAAATTCGACATTTCAAATCCTAGATTTCAAATATTTGAATTTCTAAATCTTAAAAGGAATCTTACATTTGATGTTTAGGATGTATTTGCATTTCAAATCCAATTTCAGTTTGCATTTTCTCAAGGAACATGAAACTAGGTTTTGTAGCCTAGCTAATCACATGGCATCTTCTTTTGACACAAAATTGGACACTTGAAAGACATGCAATGTCGACTAGGGCAGTCAACGGATCAAGTCGAGCCAAACTTTGGCAGCCCAATGAAAATGGGATATCAGTTCCCCTGGTGATGCCCCCGACCCAACCCGAAAGCCTGTCCCAACGCGATAAAAACAACGACTTTTTATATAATATATATAATAATATTGGGTCGACCGACTTATTTTGGACCAACCCAACCAGAGGGTCAGTCGGATGTCTCATGCCCAAACCGGCGGTCAATTTTAGGTACCCAAACAGGTCAGTAAAAACCTCGGAGATACATTAGTTTGGCATAGGGTTAACCCGACATGTTGACAAACCATATTCAGCCTTCTTTCAGACTTAAGTTCAACACCGGACATGCATCCATAATAGCCTCTTTTAGACATAATTTCAAACACATAAAATGCATGAATTATCAACTCTTTTTAAGACAATTTTAAACATATAAATCATATAGATAAAGAAGAAGACAACTAAATCCCTAATTTCTCCATGGATGTCAAACGCTTCGGCTCATCAGACATCGGTGCTACTTCTCTGTTGTCCGAACATGCGGATCACGACTCAATCAAGCTACTTCTCGAGGGAGATGACCGAGGTTCGATCTCTACTCTAGTCGCTTCCGAGAATAAAGTTGTAAAAACAATTGAAAGACAACTTGCTCAACTTGTAAGATTTAGAAACGGCCACCATCAAGTCGAGGTATGAGATTAATGCATTCTCCATATCACTGTGAGCGCGAGAATTCCAAACAAGTTTTTTATGGCAATACAAATAAACCAAAAGAGTTGAGCAGAGAAGAGGAGAGAGAGAGAGAGATGAAAAGCCCCGATAAGACCAACACGTTTTGGGTTTGGATTTGAAATAACGCTTCCCGTCACTTTAGGCTTTTTCAAATTATTGGGATTTGGGCAAATCCAAATCCAACTGTTTAAAACCTCGTTCACACGTTTGCTAATTTTTTTTCAGAAAAAGCTTTGATTCTTGAATACTCAGATTCGTAACAGACTCATATTCTTGGCTTTTCCCATATGTGTTCTTAAGTTACTCAGATTCCTAACTTTTCTTATAAAAGATGAAAATCTTTTGTTTTTAAATTCCTCTCAAAAAATCCTCAGAATCGATTCAATGAGTGATTATGCTATGACCGTAAAAACGTTATCTAATCATCAATTTATGTGTCGTAGTTGGATTTCTCTCAAAATTTACGAGCAAACATTTGAGATGGGGTTGAACATATTTGACGAAGCCTTTTTCCGAAACCGATACGTATTGGTATTGACCGATTTTTGATACCTTGTTTTACCTTTTTAGGGCTTAAAGGTGTTTTTAAAAAAAATAATAATAATAAAGAATTTTGGTTGAGTGAAGGCGCTCAAATGGGATGACAAAATTCCTTGATTATACAATCCTCAATAATTAGAATGTCCTGATTTCGATGTTAAGCAACTATAATGTTCATTTGTTCGGCTTTTTCACAGGGTCCCAAACTCTCATGTTATATACAATATAGTATGCTAATAAGCATAGAGGAAGTTGTTGACTTAAACACCCAATAATAGCCCAATTATATAATAAGATATTTCGTACGAAATTTCTATTCTCCTTAGTCCTTACCCGTTCAACTCCCCCAAATTCCCCTCCTCTCTCAGCTGGAGAAGGGTTTGGTGCTCTTCGAAATCGACGAAAAAGAAAAATACCTATTTTTTCTGCTCAGAAAACCTAATCTACAACGAAGAAGAATCGATCTCAGGATTCGATTTACAGAAAGCTCACAAATCATTTCTACATCCATTTCAATTGATCAATTATAGGGTATCCGAATTCGTTTATCTCTTCAAACTTACAATTAAACAATTCCTAATTTGTTTGGTCTTTTCCTTTCGGATTATTATTTGTAATTTGTGTTTTATCAGTCTCTTAAATCGCTAGTTCGTCTGAATCCTCTTGCAATGGACAGAAAAACCAATTTCAGAAAAACCTCCATTAATGGCCAAAACCAACCTCATCATCTGCACCACCTTAGCAGGTGATACAACTATAGAATTACGTGTATCAATGCAAAAAGCCAAAGACGAAGGGTTGGTATTTGATGTAGTCACTTAAGTGAAGCATACATTCCAGCCCACAATCTGCACTCAGAATCTGACCTTTTCCAAACAAATTTCTCGGACGAAGAGACTCATCGTTTTCACTCAAAAAACCTTGGATTACCAGTTCCCAATGCTGCCAGAATCACCCAAAATATCATAAAATGTAGCAGCTTTCTGAGTTAGAACTCAGATTCTGAGTTAGCTGCAACTCCCAAACAAAACCTTACTATTATCACCAGTGTTCGATGAACTTTTTCATATAATCAAGAGCATTTTAAAGACTCACAAATTCTGATGTCTAAATCAAGTATAGGCACATAATGCAAGTACTATGGAGACAAAGCGCATTGAAAAGATGGTTGTCAAGCCCACATGAATTTGGGATGTTGATGGGATTTGGTGACTAAAGAGAACATTGAGTGTTGATATAGCTCGGCGGAGCCAGCTCAACGCTAGACTTCGGACCTCGAAAATTAGAGCTTTAGAGTCTTTATCTCGGCTCAAGAGCCTAAGGACCCGTTTGGTTTCAAGAGAAACAAGGAAAAGCGATATGCGGCAAATAAATTATCGAGATTCTCGTTGCTTAGATGACATCCAAAAGGTGAAAATTATCTCTATATTTTCCGTCAAAATGAAAAGAAATGCGAGAGGATCCTCGGTTTTCTATCTTCCGAACCTTCAGACTTCACATCCGTACAACTCTTTTCATAATACCATAATTTTTCACGGATAAAAACCATTAACTAATTTGAATAAGACGATGGATATTATTTTTTTTTTCAATCTTTCTCATTATAGATCTTAAGATCATGATGCCCCTATCAGACGATCTGATGTTGATTCTATATAGCACACATCTCCAAAAATCAGAGGCAAAACCACGCTATGACTTGAGTGGTCAATTGACCACCCAAACTTTCTAAAAATTTGTTACTAAGCTTTAGGGGTTCTTATTTATATTAGTGGATTCTCATCCATCCAAAATTATCTTGACCACCCAAAATTATCAAAAATCTTCAAACAATTTTTTTATGGTATTTGTTTTCATAACACTCAAGTACATCAAACATATAAGTACTTGGATTACATAATTGATCTTGATATCTTGATGTGAGGACTGATTTGAGGGTGAGGAATTAGTAGATCTACTTTTTGCTTCCTTAGTCCAATTTGCAACCAAAGATTTGGCCTCTACAATCAATGGTTATCACCATTAGCATTGCTGTCTGTCTTGAATCGGAGATCCTTTTCATATCAATCTTTCACTTAATAGATCTTGAGATCATGGCCCACCTATCATGTGATCAAATGTTGATTATACGTGGCAAACATCCCCAAAAGTGACCCTTGGGGATTTATATCACATGACATCAATATAAAGTCGTGCATTTGACCGTGCCTTTTTATTAGTATTATATATATCCTCCGCCAAAATGCACTCTGTTGAGTGGAAAATAAACCTTCATTCCAAATAATTTCTTATTTATGGGCATGGATAAGTACATTGCACTAATTCTTGTTCCTTTCTTGATGGGTGTCACCTGCTAAATGCCCAAATATATCCTCCGCCACAGGATTGTATAATAGCGTGCCAAGAATCATATACTCCTTGTGCTGAAAGATGCCTTGCTGCGCATTCAGTTATTTTACTTGCATTGCTAAATGTGGCTGATCATGTATCCCTCTCTTCGTTTCTGCATGTCTCTCTCTTATTAAGGGTCAAGTCACTAGCGTGCTGTTGACTATTAAATCTATGTAATAAGGGCCAGCTAAGGCACTTAGCTGCTTTCGCTCCCTATTGTGTTGATGATTGTGGATTACATTATCTATGTTTGATGTACTATTTTTGGGCCATGTGCTTTATAATGCCATCTCATAGATCGGATTCAGCCCTGAGATTGCATAAGAAACTATCTCGACCATGCGTTTAAGAGGCTACAAATGCCAAGAAATGAACGACTAAGAGAGATTTGGACAATTTCATGGTAGCCATTCATTTTTTGGTGCATCTAGGCTCTTAATCATACGGTGCAGATAGATTTCTTATACAATCATAGATTTCTTATACAATCACGTGGCACAAAAAATGGTACCACGCATAAGAAATTGATGACCTGGTCACCAACCTTGGTGGCCAGGCCGGTAGCTCTATACTTGGCCCTTGTTCCATAGGAAGAGATATGATGAGTGGAGAGTATATTTGATTTCTGGGCAGAAATACAACGGATTAATGACAGCCTTGCTGAATCAGGAGACACACAAGCACCACCATCTGCCTTTCGGAGGCAGAATCTTTATGAAAAGCTGACATTCACATTTGTCAGGGCCAGTGAAAATGTGAATGTCAGCTTTCGATCGAGTTGATCTAAAAAAAAATAGTTAGCAAATCGAAGGAAATGATCAAATCTAAAGGCAAATCAGCCAGAAAAAAATGCATTATCATAGTACATCACTAAGAAGCAGAATGCATTGATGTCTTTCTTGACAAGGCTAAGGCAAAAGAATGACCCCCGCTTATTCCCTTCCTACTTTTTACACTTCTCAGTTACATCTCTATCCTCACCACTGGATATCTGATGCCAAACCAGTTTCCCTATTTCTTCTGTATTAGGATCCCTGTGGCATCTATTGTAAAGTTCACGAAGAAAAGTGGGTGTTGCCTAGCAAGACAGGCGCAATTTACAGGGATGATGCAAGATATTAAAACCAAAAGTCAAAAACAACAATTAGTAGACAAATACATCTCTCTAGGCATCTTCTACCACAATTATCTGCTTCCGAAATAGATTGCCTGCCGGTGTCTGAGAGATAAATGAAGGCAACGCTCGCAACAAATAAAAGCGCCCCTCCACCCAATCCACCATCCGCCTAAAAACCTACGAATTCATTGATAGTTCAAATTGATTCATAGGTTGCAATCAAGAAAGGCTACGAGTTGCTGCTGATACGCTTTAAAATATGATTTCTATAAACTCTGTTCCTATTATTACTTTCACAAGGTTGCAATCAAGAAATATTTGTTGATTTTCCGATGTTTCTAGATTGTGAGGTCTTATTATTTTTTGAGGATGTCATGCCTAAGCAAGTCTAGAAGACCCAACCATCAGAAAGGCTACGAGTCTCTATGTAGCTCTCCTCGTTTTTTTTTAACCTGCTTTATTATTATGTGTAGAAATTGCAACCAACTTATAGTGCTGACTGCTGATCAATGATTATGTTTTTCCCACCAATATGCTTCGCGATCATTGGGTATACGATAACAGGTATTAAGTAGCCTTTCATTTATTAAAAGCTAGGGTCCAACTGATGGATGGCGCTGATCAATAATTCCGTTTTCCATCAATATGGTTAGAGATCATTGGGCATGCTATAACAGCTATTTAGTATTGTTTATTTATAAAATGCTTGGGAAATTATGATAAACCTTTTAAAAGCCAATGAATTTTTTGTAAGAATTTTCTTTTCCTTATCTGGTACTAGAAAATGGAAGATAGCTAACAGAAAAATGGACAATTAGCACGGACCTGAAACTCATTTGAGAATGAAAATTCTATAATGTTTCTGTTGGGTTTAGCTGATGATGGACATCGAACTTCCAAGAATGGAGTCAAGGGCTATAACAAGTATTGTGTTTTGCTCTAATTTTATGTACGAGAGATCTGTTGATCATAAAATTCAAATCAGATAGCTCATATTTCATTTTCACATATTACATGTCTCTAAAATATCAAGTCTTTCTTTAAATTCGGCGCAATCACTTGAAATACATGTGCCAGTAATGGCTCCCTTTATTTATTGATTTACTTTTTTATTTCCCAATCTATAGGCGTCGGCAGAGTGTTTATATTGCTGACGTGGGAAGTGGAGACGGACGTTTCGGAGTTAGGGTGCTGGACCGGACCTCCAATGCATGGAAGTCCGTGTGTCAAACAGATTTGTTGTCTGCTTCACTCCACCTGATTATAATCGGTCCTCTTCTTGGAGCTAGCCCATACCCGGCCCGACTTCTCATCGGATCCAGTAATTTTTACATAAAAGAAGTCATTTGGACCAGGCTTATACACGCATATATCTAATAAGGCCCTTAAAGCCCAACTTACAAATGAGGCTGGCCCAGGCCATTTATATATCAGGCTTACCAACTTTTCCAAATATCATTGCCGCTGGCCCGTTCTGATTGACTTGGTGATGAGGAGCCACTCAGATCACTTGTTGACATGCGTGCCATGTAAAACCATCATGTGGTCCATTGATTTGCCTCGCACAATCTTATATGAGGGGCTAGAGCATGGTTTGAAACATCTCGGGTCTCGGCGTGATGGTGTGCTATGCTTAGACAAAAATATAATTTTATTTTTGTTTAATTGATAAAATATTTATAATTATTATATTTAAGTTAAAAAGTTAAATAATATATATATATATATATATATATATAAACATAATAAAATTATTTTAAACATATATATAAACATAAAAATCAGTTGAAGAATTATGGGAATCTGGGTAGTGGCCCTAGTGGTTACTCTCTTTTAGGGTACCTTCATTTACAACCTAAGATTCTTCCTTCTCAACCCCAGTTCTACATGCTTAGACCTTTGACTGCTTTGAATAGGACTGATGGCGATTTCTTTTGTTCTAATCCTCGACACAATAGATCTTGAGATCATGGTCTCAGATCACTTTTACGGAGTGATCTGAGACACTAATGGTTTTCATATCACTTTTACAAAGTTGTGTCATGTGAAATAAAAATCTAACCGTCTAATGGTAGGCCCATGATCTCAAGATCTTTCGTGTCGAAGATTGGGCTAAAAACAAATATCTACTATGTGATTCAAAGAAGTCAATTGTTTAAGGATATAAAAACCAAAGTCGAGAAGGAAGAATCTTGGATTGTAAATATAGGGACTCTTTTTTCAAACCAACTCAAATCATACCATATGTCGTTGAGATATACTTTATCTTGCCCATCTCGGACGAGATTCTCTATTTGCTGAGATCTCGTATATATCGGCGAGATATCGTGTGATTTGCAGGCCCTAATGATTCACACTTAAACCTCATACTGTCAGAGCCTAAGACGCGAGACGTCTCGGACTACATTTAAAACCATGGACTAAAGAGCAGCAGGCCTCTTAAGAAGTAGGGGGGAGGGGGGGCAGCTTGGCTCAATTTCAAATAGGCTGTATAGGACGTCAATGGGCCAGGCCTAGACCTACTACTTTATTATCTTTCCTTAGTCCCGGCCCAGTTGGTAAGAAGATTCTCCAGCCTCAGCCTGGCCTATTAAAACCTTTAGTTGTGGACGCCCTTAAGCCTTGATGCAGCTGCCAAGGCCAGGCCCCAACCTACTCGTGGGATCCTAAGCAGGCCTAACCTTTCAGATTTGGGCTGGTGTCCAGTATCCATGCGGCCAGAGCCCGAGAGCCAGGTGACTTTGTTCACCGCTCACGTCTTGTGTCACGGTTTTATCATGCGTGCTCTTTGATTTGAAGATCATGATCTAAACATCTATAGCTACCAAACGTTTCTATCATGTGATTCAAAGTGGTCACTACTTTTTTAGAGTTATGAGGACAATGTAAATCTCCTACACTAAAGCTTTGATTGCTTTCAATCACAAGATCGAGATTTTTTTTACCTCAATATTCGACACCATAAATTTTTAGATCATGATCTTCAAATCAAATTACATTATAAAACCATGTGTCCCAAAAAGTGACCAGTGAACCAAGATACAAAATTACAACTATAATATGCTCTTCTAGCACTCGGGCATATTCCCAAATGCAAAATTACATCCAGTTGGCAGGACGTTATTTTGATGGAACTTAGGGTGTTTGGGAACTGGTACTTAGATTTGGGGGAAGAATTTAAATTCCAGACATTTCAAATCCTAGATTTCAAATATTTGAATTTCTAAATCTTAAAAGGAATCTTCTGTTTCGATGTTTAGGATGTATTTGCATTTCAAATCCAATTTGCATTTTTCTCAAGGAACATGAAACTAGGTTTTGTAGCCTAGCTAATCACATGGCATCTTCTTTTGACACAAAATTGGACACTTGAAAGACATGCAATTTCGACTAGGGCAGTCAACGGATCAAGTCGAGCCAAACTTTGGCAGCCCAATGAAAATGGCATATCACTTCACCTGATGGTGCACCCGACCCAACCCGAAAACCTGACCCAACCCGTTAAAAACACCTATTTTTTATATAATATATATAATAATATTGGGTCGACCCGACTTATTTTTGGACCAACCCAACCAGAGGGTCAGGTCGGATGTCTCATGCCCAAACCGGCGGGTCAATTTTAGGTACCCAACCAGGTCAGTAAAAAATTCGGAGATACATTAGTTTGGCATAGGGTTAACCCGACATGTTGACAAACCATATTCAGCCTTCTTTCAGACTTAAGTTCAACACCGGACATGCATCCATAATAGCCTCTTTTAGACATAATTTCAAACACATAAAATGCATGAATTATCAACTCTTTTTAAGACAATTTTAAACATATAAATCATATAGATAAAGAAGAAGACAACTAAATCCCTAATTTCTCCATGGATGTCAAACCCATCGGCTCATCAGTCATCGGTGCTTCTTCTCTGTTGTCCGAACATGCGGATCACGACTCAGTCAAGCTACTTCTCGAGGGAGATGACCGAGGTTCGATCTCTACTCTAGTCGCTTCCGAGAATAAAGTCGTAAAAACAATTGAAAGACAACTTGCTCAACTTGTAAGATTTAGAAACGGCCACCATCAAGTCGAGGTATGAGATTAATGCATTCTCCATATCACTGTGAGCGCGAGAATTCCAAACAAGTTATTTATGGCAATACAAATAAACCAAAAGAGTTGGGCAGAGAAGAGGAGAGAGAGAGAGAGATGAAAAGCCCCGATAAGACCAACACGTTTTGGGTTTGGATTTGAAATAACGCTTCCCGTCACTTTAGGCTTTTTCAAATCATTGGGATCTGGGCAAATCCAAATCCAATTTAAAACCATTCCCAAACAAAGGATTTAAAATCTGGTTATCCATATCCAAATCCATCTCACCAAATACTTGTTCCCAAATGCACCCTTAGGCCTCGTTCACGTTTGCTAATTTTTTTCGAAAAAGCTTTGATTCTTGAATACTGATTAAATGCAGACTCATATTCTTGGCTTTTCCCATATGTGTTCTTAAGTTACTCAGATTCCTAACTTTTCTTATAAAAGATGAAAATCTTTTGTTTTTAAATTCCTCTCAAAAAATCCTCAGAATCGATTCAATGAGTGATTATGCTATGACCGTAAAAACGTTATCTAATCATCAATTTATGTGTCGTAGTTGGATTTCTCTCAAAATTTACGAGCAAACATTTGAGATGGGGTTGAAATATTTGAAGCCTTTTTCCGAAACCGATACGTATTGGTATTGACCGATTTTTGATACCTTGTTTTACCTTTTTAGGGCTTAAAGGTGTTTTTAAAAAAAATAATAATAATAAAGAATTTTGGTTGAGTGAAGGCGCTCAAATGGGATGACAAAATTCCTTGATTATACAATCCTCAATAATTAGAATGTCACAGATTTCGATGTTAAGCAACTATAATGTTCATTTGTTCGGCTTTTTCACAGGGTCCCAAACTCTCATGTTATATACAATATAGTATGCTAATAAGCATAGAGGAAGTTGTTGACTTAAACACCCAATAATAGCCCAATTATATAATAAGATATTTCGTACGAAATTTCTATTCTCCTTAGTCCTTACCCGTTCAACTCCCCCAAATTCCCCTCCTCTCTCAGCTGGAGAAGGGTTTGGTGCTCTTCGAAATCGACGAAAAAGAAAAATACCTATTTTTTCTGCTCAGAAAACCTAATCTACAACGAAGAAGAATCGATCTCAGGATTCGATTTACAGAAAGCTCACAAATCATTTCTACATCCATTTCAATTGATCAATTATAGGGTATCCGAATTCGTTTATCTCTTCAAACTTACAATTAAACAATTCCTAATTTGTTTGGTCTTTTCCTTTCGGATTATTATTTGTAATTTGTGTTTTATCAGTCTCTTAAATCGCTAGTTCGTCTGAATCCTCTTGCAATGGACAGAAAAACCAATTTCAGAAAAACCTCCATTAATGGCCAAAACCAACCTCATCATCTGCACCACCTTAGCAGGTGATACAACTATAGAATTACGTGTATCAATGCAAAAAGCCAAAGACGAAGGGTTGGTATTTGATGTAGTCACTTAAGTGAAGCATACATTCCAGCCCACAATCTGCACTCAGAATCTGACCTTTTCCAAACAAATTTCTCGGACGAAGAGACTCATCGTTTTCACTCAAAAAACCTTGGATTACCAGTTCCCAATGCTGCCAGAATCACCCAAAATATCATAAAATGTAGCAGCTTTCTGAGTTAGAACTCAGATTCTGAGTTAGCTGCAACTCCCAAACAAAACCTTACTATTATCACCACTGTTCGATGAACTTTTTCATATAATCAAGAGCATTTTAAAGACTCACAAATTCTGATGTCTAAATCAAGTATAGGCACATAATGCAAGTACTATGGAGACAAAGCGCATTGAAAAGATGGTTGTCAAGCCCACATGAATTTGGGATGTTGATGGGATTTGGTGACTAAAGAGAACATTGAGTGTTGATATAGCTCTCAGAGCGGAGCCAGCTCCAACGCTAGACTCGGACCCGCTCGAAAATTAGAGCTTTTAGAGTCTTTATCTCAGCTCAAGAGCCTAAGGACCCGTTTGGTTTCAAGAGAAACAAGGAAAAGCGATATGACAAATAAATTATCGAGATTCTCGTTGCTTAGATGACATCCAAAAGGTCGAAAATTATCTCTATATTTTCCGTCAAAATCTGAAAAGAAATGCCGAGAGGATCCCTCGGTTTTCTATCTTCCGAACCTTCAGACTTCACATCCGTACAACTCTTTTCATAATACCATAATTTTTTCACGGATAAAAACCATTAACTAATTTGAATAAGACGATGGATATTATTTTTTTTTTCAATCTTTCTCATTATAGATCTTAAGATCATGATGCCCCTATCAGACGATCTGATGTTGATTCTATATAGCACACATCTCCAAAAATCAGAGGCAAAACCACGCTATGACTTGAGTGGTCAATTGACCACCCAAACTTTCTAAAAATTTGTTACTAAGCTTTAGGGGTTCTTATTTATATTAGTGGATTCTCATCCATCCAAAATTATCTTGACCACCCAAAATTATCAAAAATCTTCAAACAATTTTTTTATGGTATTTGTTTTCATAACACTCAAGTACATCAAACATATAAGTACTTGGATTACATAATTGATCTTGATATCTTGATGTGAGGACTGATTTGAGGGTGAGGAATTAGTAGATCTACTTTTTGCTTCCTTAGTCCAATTTGCAACCAAAGATTTGGCCTCTACAATCAATGGTTATCACCATTAGCATTGCTGTCTGTCTTGAATCGGAGATCCTTTTTCATATCAATCTTTCACTTAATAGATCTTGAGATCATGGCCCACCTATCATGTGATCAAATGTTGATTACACGTGGCAAACATCCCCAAAAGTGACCCTTGGGGATTTATATCACATGACATCAATATAAAGTCGTGCATTTGACCGTGCCTTTTTATTAGTATTATATATATATCCTCCCAAAATGCACTCGTTGAGTGGAAAATAAACCTTCATTCCAAATAATTTCTTATTTATGGGCATGGATAAGTACATTGCACTAATTCTTGTTCCTTTCTTGATGGGTGTCACCGCTAAATGCCCAAATATATCCTCCGCCACAGATTGTATAATAGCGTGCCACAAGAATCATATACTCCTTGTCTTTGAAAGATGCCTTGAAAATAGTTCTTTGGGCGGCGCATTGATTATTTTACTTGCATTGCTAAATGTGGCTGATCATGTATCCCTCTCTTCGTTTCGCATGTCTCTCTCTTATTAAGGGTCAAGTCACTAGCGTCTTGTTGACTATTAAATCTATGTAATAAGGGCCAGCTAAGGCACTTAGCTGCTTTCGCTCCCTATTGTGATGATGATTGTGGATTACATTATCTATGTTTGATGTACTATTTTTGGGCCATGTGCTTTATAATGCCATCTCATAGATCGGATTCACGAGATTGCATAAGAAACTATCTCGACCATGCGTTTAAGAGGGCACACATGGCAAGAAATGAACGACTAAGAGAGATTTGGACAATTTCATGGTGGCCATCCATTTTTTGGTGCATCTAGCCTCTTAATCATACGATGCAGATAGATTTCTTATACAATCATAGATTTCTTATACAATCACGTGGCACAAAAAATGGTACCACGATAAGAAATTGATGACCTGGTCACCAACCTTGGTGGCAGGCCGATAACTCTATACTTGGCCCTTGTTCCATAGGAAGAGATATGATGAGTGGAGAGTATATTTGATTTAAGGGCAGAAATACAACGGATTAATGATGACCTTCTTTGAATCAGACACACAGCACCACCATCTGCCTTGCGGAGGCAGAATCTTTATGAAAAGCTGACATTCACATTTGTCGGTGAAAATGTGAATGTCACTTTCGATCGAGTTGATCTAAAAAAATAGTTAGCAAATCGAAGGAAATGATCAAATCTAAAGGCAAATCAGCAAAAAATGCATTATCATAGTACATCACTAAGAAGGAATGCATTGATGTCTTTCTTGACAAGGCTAAGGCAAAAGAATGACCCCGCTTATTCCTTCCTACTTTTTACACTTCTCGCTTACATCTCTATCCTCACCATCGGATATCTCGATGCCAAACCGGTTTCCCTATTTCTTCACGTATTAGGATCCTGTGGCATCTATTGTAAAGTTCACGAAGAAAAGTGGGTGTTGCCTAGCAAGGCAGAGCAATTCTGAGGATGATGCAAGATATTAAAACCAAAAGTCAAAAACAACAATTAGTAGACAAATACATCTCTCTAGGCATCTTCTACCACAATTATCTGCTTCCGAAACAGATTGCCTGCCGGTGTATGAGAGATAAATGAAGGCAACGCTCGCAACAAATAACAGCGCCCCTCCACCCCATCCACCATCCGCCTAGAAACCTACGAATTCAGTGATAGTTCAAATTGATTCTTAGCTGGCAATCAAGAAAGGCTACGAGTTCGTGCTGATAGGCTTTGAGATATGATTTCTATGAACTCTGTTCCTATTATTAGGTTCACAAGGTTGCAATCAAGAAATATTTGTTGATTTTCCGATGTTTCGAGATTGTGAGGTCTTATTATTTTTGAGGATGTCATGCCTAAGCAAGTCTAGAAGACCCAACCATCGGAAAGGCTACGAGTCTCTATGTAGCTCTCCTCGTTTTTTAACACCTTTATTATTATGTGTAGAAATTGCAACCAACTTATAGTCTTTGTTCGCGATCAATGATTATGTTTTTCCCACCAATATGCTGATCATTGGGTATACGATAACGGTATTAAGTAGCCTTTCATTTATTAAAAGCTAGGGTCCAAGCGATGGATGGCACTGATCAATAATTCCGTTTTTCCATCAATATGGTTAGAGATCATTGGGCATGCTATACTGACTATTTAGTATTGTTTATTTATAAAATGCTTGGGAAATTATGATAAACCTTTTAAAAGCCAATGAATTTTTGTAAGAATTTTCTTTTCCTTATCCGGTACTAGAAAATGGAAGATAGCTAATGTAAAATGGACAATTAGCACGGACACGAAACTCATTTGAGAATGAAAATTCTATAATGTTTCATGGGTTTAGTGATGATGGACATCGAACTTCCAAGAATGGAGTCAAGGGCTATAACAAGTATTGTGTTTTGCTCTAATTTTATGTACGAGATCATGATCATAAAATTCAAATCGATAGCTCATATTTCATTTTCACATATTACATGTCTCTAAAATATCAAGTCTTTCTTTAAATTAGCAATCACTTGAAATACATGTGCGAATGGCTCCCTTTATTTATTGATTTACTTTTTATTTCCCAATCTATAGGCGTCGGCAGTGTTTATATTCTTGGCGTGGGAAGTGGAGACAGACGTTTGGAGTTAGGGTCTTGGACGGACCTCCAATGCATGGAAGTCCGTGTGTCAAGCAGATTTGTTGTCCGCTTCACTCCACCGATTATAATCGGTCCTCTTCTTGGAGCTAGCCCATACCCGGCCCGACTTCTCATCGGATCGATAATTTTACATAAAGAAGTCATTTGGACCAGGCTTGTGCACGCATATATCTAATAAGGCCCTTAAAGCCCAACTTACAAATGAGGCTGGCCCAGGCCATTTATATATCAGGCTTACCAACTTTTCCAAATATCCGCCGCACTTTGGCCCGCGATGACTTGGTGATAGGGAGCCACTCAGATCACTTGTTGACATGCGTGCCATGTAAAACCATCATGTGGTCCATTGATTTGCCTCGCACAATCTTATATGAGGGGCTAGAGCATGGTTTGAAACATCTCGGGTCTCGGCGTGATGGTGTGCTATGCTTAGACAAAAATATAATTTTATTTTTGTTTAATTGATAAAATATTTATAATTATTATATTTAAGTTAAAAAGTTAAATAATATATATATATATATATATATATATATAAACATAATAAAATTATTTTAAACATATATATAAACATAAAAATCAGTTGAAGAATTATGGGAATCTGGGTAGTGGCCCTAGTGGTTACTCTCTTTTAGGGTACCTTCATTTACAACCTAAGATTCTTCCTTCTCAACCCCAGTTCTACATGCTTAGACCTTTGGCTGCTTTGAATAGGACTGATGGCGATTTCTTTTGTTCTAATCCTCGACACAATAGATCTTGAGATCATGGTCTCAGATCACTTTTACGGAGTGATCTGAGACACTAATGGTTTTCATATCACTTTTACAAAGTTGTGTCATGTGAAATAAAAATCTAACCGTCTAATGGTAGGCCCATGATCTCAAGATCTTTCGTGTCGAAGATTGGGCTAAAAACAAATATCTACTATGTGATTCAAAGAAGTCAATTGTTTAAGGATATAAAAACCAAAGTCGAGAAGGAAGAATCTTGGATTGTAAATATAGGGACTCTTTTTTCAAACCAACTCAAATCATACCATATGTCGTTGAGATATACTTTATCTTGCCCATCTCGGACGAGATTCTCTATTTGCTGAGATCTCGTATATATCGGCGAGATATCGTGTGATTTGCAGGCCCTAATGATTCACACTTAAACCTCATCATCGTCGAGCCTAAGACGCGAGGCGTCTCGGACTACATTTAAAACCATGGACTAAAAGCAGGCCTCTTAAGAAGTAGGGGAGGGTCAGCTTGGCTCAATTTCAAATAGGCTGTATAGGACGTCAATGGGCCAGGCCTAGACCTACTACTTTATTATCTTTCCTTAGGCCCGGCCCAGTTGGTAAGAAGATTCTCCAGCCTCAGCCTGGCCTATTAAAACCTTTAGTTGTGGACGCCCTTAAGCCTTGATGCAGCTGCCAAGGCCAGGCCCCAACCTAGTCGAGGGGTCCTAACCAGGCCTAACCTTTGATTTGGGCTGGTGTCCGATCCATGCGGACGAGCCGAGAGCGGTGACTTTGTTCACCGCTCACGTCTTGTGTCACGGTTTTATCATGCGTGCTCTTTGATTTGAAGATCATGATCTAAACATCTATAGCTACCAAACGTTTCTATCATGTGATTCAAAGTGGTCACTACTTTTTTAGAGTTATGAGGACAATGTAAATCTCCTACACTAAGGCTTTGATTGCTTTCAATCACAAGATCGAGATTTTTTTTACCTCATTATTCCACACCATACATTTTTAGATCATGATCTTCAAAACTCATTACATTATAAAACCATGTGTCCCAAAAAGTGACGATGAACCAAGATACAAAATTACAACTATAATATGCTCTTCTAGCACTCGGGCATATTCCCAAATGCAAAATTACATCCAGTTGGCGGGGCGTTATTTTGATGGAACTTAGGTGTGTTTGGGAACCGGTACTTAGATTTGGGGAAGAATTTAAATTCGGACATTTCAAATCCTAGATTTCAAATATTTGAATTTCTAAATCTTAAAAGGAATCTTACATTTGATGTTTAGGATGTATTTGCATTTCAAATCCAATTTCAGTTTGCATTTTCTCAAGGAACATGAAACTAGGTTTTGTAGCCTAGCTAATCACATGGCATCTTCTTTTGACACAAAATTGGACACTTGAAAGACATGCAATTTCGACTAGGGCAGTCAACGGATCAAGTCGAGCCAAACTTTTGACCCAATGAAAATGGCATATCACTTCACACGATGGTGCACGAAAACCTGACCCAACCCGTTAAAACACCTATTTTTATATAATATATATAATAATATTGGGTCGACCCGACTTATTTTTGGACCAACCCAACCAGAGGGTCAGGTCGGATGTCTCATGCCCAAACCGGCGGGTCAATTTTAGGTACCCAACCAGGTCAGTAAAAAATTCGGAGATACATTAGTTTGGCATAGGGTTAACCCGACATGTTGACAAACCATATTCAGCCTTCTTTCAGACTTAAGTTCAACACCGGACATGCATCCATAATAGCCTCTTTTAGACATAATTTCAAACACATAAAATGCATGAATTATCAACTCTTTTTAAGACAATTTTAAACATATAAATCATATAGATAAAGAAGAAGACAACTATATCCCTAATTTCTCCATGGATGTCAAACCCATCGGCTCATCAGTCATCGGTGCTTCTTCTCTGTTGTCCGAACATGCGGATCACGACTCAGTCAAGCTACTTCTCGAGGGAGATGACCGAGGTTCGATCTCTACTCTAGTCGCTTCCGAGAATAAAGTCGTAAAAACAATTGAAAGACAACTTGCTCAACTTGTAAGATTTAGAAACGGCCACCATCAAGTCGAGGTATGAGATTAATGCATTCTCCATATCACTGTGAGCGCGAGAATTCCAAACAAGTTTTTTATGGCAATACAAATAAACCAAAAGAGTTGAGCAGAGAAGAGGAGAGAGAGAGAGAGATGAAAAGCCCCGATAAGACCAACACGTTTTGGGTTTGGATTTGAAATAACGCTTCCCGTCACTTTAGGCTTTTTCAAATTATTGGGATTTGGGCAAATCCAAATCCAACTGTTTAAAACCATTCCCAAACAAAGGATTTAAAATCTGGTTATCCATATCCAAATCCATCTCACCAAATACTTGTTCCCAAATGCACCCTTAGGCCTCGTTCACACGTTTGCTAATTTTTTTTCAGAAAAAGCTTTGATTCTTGAATACTCAGATTCGTAACAGACTCATATTCTTGGCTTTTCCCATATGTGTTCTTAAGTTACTCAGATTCCTAACTTTTCTTATAAAAGATGAAAATCTTTTGTTTTTAAATTCCTCTCAAAAAATCCTCAGAATCGATTCAATGAGTGATTATGCTATGACCGTAAAAACGTTATCTAATCATCAATTTATGTGTCGTAGTTGGATTTCTCTCAAAATTTACGAGCAAACATTTGAGATGGGGTTGAACATATTTGACGAAGCCTTTTTCCGAAACCGATACGTATTGGTATTGACCGATTTTTGATACCTTGTTTTACCTTTTTAGGGCTTAAAGGTGTTTTTAAAAAAAATAATAATAATAAAGAATTTTGGTTGAGTGAAGGCGCTCAAATGGGATGACAAAATTCCTTGATTATACAATCCTCAATAATTAGAATGTCACAGATTTCGATGTTAAGCAACTATAATGTTCATTTGTTCTTTTTTCACAGGGTCCCAAACTCTCATGTTATATACAATATAGTATGCTAATAAGCATAGAGGAAGTTGTTGACTTAAACACCCAATAATAGCCCAATTATATAATAAGATATTTCGTACGAAATTTCTATTCTCCTTAGTCCTTACCCGTTCAACTCCCCCAAATTCCCCTCCTCTCTCAGCTGGAGAAGGGTTTGGTGCTCTTCGAAATCGACGAAAAAGAAAAATACCTATTTTTTCTGCTCAGAAAACCTAATCTACAACGAAGAAGAATCGATCTCAGGATTCGATTTACAGCAAGCTCACAAATCATTTCTACATCCATTTCAATTGATCAATTATAGGGTATCCGAATTAGTTTATCTCTTCAAACTTACAATTAAACAATTCCTAATTTGTTTGGTCTTTTCCTTCGGATTATTATTTGTAATTTGTGTTTTATCAGGTCTCTTAAATCGCTAGTTAAATGCAATCCTCTTGCAATGGATGAAAAACCAATTTCAGAAAAACCTCCATTAATGGCCAAAACCAACCTCATCATCTGCACCACCTTAGCAGGTGATACAACTATAGAATTACGTGTATCAATGCAAAAAGCCAAAGACGAAGGGTTGGTATTTGATGTAGTCACTTAAGTGAAGCATACATTCCGACCCACAATGCCGAGAATCGACCTTTTCCAAACAAATTTCTGGACGAAGAGACTCATCGTTTCACTCAAAAACCTTGGATTACGTTCCCAATGCAGAATCACCCAAAATATCATAAAATGTAGCGACTTTACGAGTTAGAACTCGATTCCGAGTTAATGCAACTCCCAAACAAAACCTTACTATTATCACCACTGTTCGATGAACTTTTTCATATAATCAAGAGCATTTTAAAGACTCACAAATTCTGATGTCTAAATCAAGTATAGGCACATAATGCAAGTACTATGGAGACAAAGCGCATTGAAAAGATGGTTGTCAAGCCCACATGAATTTGGGATGTTGATGGGATTTGGTGACTAAAGAGAACATTGAGTGTTGATATAGCTCTCAGAGCGGAGCCAGCTCCAACGCTAGACTCGGACCCGCTCGAAAATTAGAGCTTTTAGAGTCTTTATCTCAGCTCAAGAGCCTAAGGACCCGTTTGGTTTCAAGAGAAACAAGGAAAAGCGATATCGACAAATAAATTATCGAGATTCTCGTTGCTTAGATGACATCCAAAAGGTCGAAAATTATCTCTATATTTTCCGTCAAAATCTGAAAAGAAATGCCGAGAGGATCCCTCGGTTTTCTATCTTCCGAACCTTCAGACTTCACATCCGTACAACTCTTTTCATAATACCATAATTTTTTCACGGATAAAAACCATTAACTAATTTGAATAAGACGATGGATATTATTTTTTTTTTCAATCTTTCTCATTATAGATCTTAAGATCATGATGCCCCTATCAGACGATCTGATGTTGATTCTATATAGCACACATCTCCAAAAATCAGAGGCAAAACCACGCTATGACTTGAGTGGTCAATTGACCACCCAAACTTTCTAAAAATTTGTTACTAAGCTTTAGGGGTTCTTATTTATATTAGTGGATTCTCATCCATCCAAAATTATCTTGACCACCCAAAATTATCAAAAATCTTCAAACAATTTTTTTATGGTATTTGTTTTCATAACACTCAAGTACATCAAACATATAAGTACTTGGATTACATAATTGATCTTGATATCTTGATGTGAGGACTGATTTGAGGGTGAGGAATTAGTAGATCTACTTTTTGCTTCCTTAGTCCAATTTGCAACCAAAGATTTGGCCTCTACAATCAATGGTTATCACCATTAGCATTGCTGTCTGTCTTGAATCGGAGATCCTTTTTCATATCAATCTTTCACTTAATAGATCTTGAGATCATGGCCCACCTATCATGTGATCAAATGTTGATTACACGTGGCAAACATCCCCAAAAGTGACCCTTGGGGATTTATATCACATGACATCAATATAAAGTCGTGCATTTGACCGTGCCTTTTTATTAGTATTATATATATATCCTCCGCCAAAATGCACCCTGCTGAGTGGAAAATAAACCTTCATTCCAAATAATTTCTTATTTATGGGCATGGATAAGTACATTGCACTAATTCTTGTTCGTTTCTTGATGGGTGTCACCCGCTAAATGCCCAAATATATCCTCCGCCACGTGATTGTATAATAGCGTGCCAAGAATCATATACTCCTTGTCAAAGATGCCTTGAAAATAGTTTTGGGCAAAGTGCATTCGCTTATTTTACTTGCATTGCTAAATGTGGCTGATCATGTATCCCTCTCTTCGCTTCGCATGTCTCTCTCTTATTAAGGGTCAAGTCACTAGCGTTGTTGACTATTAAATCTATGTAATAAGGGGCAGCTAAGGCACTTAGCTGCTTTCGCTCGCTATTGTGTTGATGATTGTGAATTACATTATCTATGTTTGATGTACTATTTTTGGGCCATGTGCGTTATAATGCCTTCTCATAGATCGGATTCACGAGATTGCATAAGAAACTATCTCACCACGCGCTTAAGAGGCTACAAATGCCAAGAAATGAACGACTAAGAGAGATTTGGACAATTTCATGGTAGCCATTCATTTTTGGTGCATCTAGGCTCTTAATCATACGGTGCGGATAGATTTCTTATACAATCATAGATTTCTTATACAATCACGTGGCACAAAAAATGGTACCACGATAAGAAATTGATGACCTGGTCACCAACGGTGGCGTCTCTCTATACTTGGCCCTTGTTCCATAGGAAGAGATATGATGAGTGGAGAGTATATTTGATTTAGAAATACAACGGATTAATGACAGCCTTGCTGAATCAGGAGACACAGCACCACCATCTGCCTTTTCGAGGCAGTATCTTATGAAAAGTGACATTCACATTTGTCGTAGTGAAAATGTGAATGTCGACTTTCGATCGAGTTGATCTAAAAAAATAGTTAGCAAATCGAAGGAAATGATCAAATCTAAAGGCAAATCAGAAAAAATGCATTATCATAGTACATCACTAAGAAGCGAATGCATTGATGTCTTTCTTGACAAGGCTAAGGCAAAAGAATGACCCCGCTTATTCCCTTCCTACTTTTTACACTTCTCGATTACATCTCTATCCTCACCATCGGATATCCGATGCCAAACCAGTTTCCTATTTCTTCTGTATTAGGATCCTGTGGCATCTATTGTAAAGTTCACGAAGAAAAGTGGGTGTTGCCTAGCAAGACAAAGTAATTCTGAGGATGATGCAAGATATTAAAACCAAAAGTCAAAAACAACAATTAGTAGACAAATACATCTCTAGGCATCTTCTACCACAATTATCTCGCTCAAATAGATTGCTCACGGTGTATGAGAGATAAATGAAGGCAACGCTCGCAACAAATAAAAGCGCCCCTCCACCCAATCCACCATCCGCCTAAAAACCTACGAATTCATTGATAGTTCAAATTGATTCATAGGTTGCAATCAAGAAAGGCTACGAGTTGCTGCTGATACGCTTTAAAATATGATTTCTATAAACTCTGTTCCTATTATTACTTTCACAAGGTTGCAATCAAGAAATATTTGTTGATTTTCCGATGTTTTCGAGATTGTGAGGTCTTATTATTTTTTGAGGATGTCATGCCTAAGCAAGTCTAGAAGACCCAACCATCGAAAGGCTACGAGTCTCTATGTAGCTCTCCTCGCTTTTTTAACCCTTTATTATTATGTGTAGAAATTGCAACCAACTTATAGTGGTCAATCGATCAATGATTATGTTTTTCCCACCAATATGCTTCGCGATCATTGGGTATACGATAACAGTATTAAGTAGCCTTTCATTTATTAAAAGCTAGGGTCCAACTGATGGATGGCGCTGATCAATAATTCCGTTTTCCATCAATATGGTTAGAGATCATTGGGCATGCTATAACAGCTATTTAGTATTGTTTATTTATAAAATGCTTGGGAAATTATGATAAACCTTTTAAAAGCCAATGAATTTTTGTAAGAATTTTCTTTTCCTTATCTGGTACTAGAAAATGGAAGATAGCTAATGAAAAATGGACAATTAGCACGGACTGAAACTCATTTGAGAATGAAAATTCTATAATGTTTCTGTTGGGTTTAGTGATGATGGACATCGAACTTCCAAGAATGGAGTCAAGGGCTATAACAAGTATTGTGTTTTGCTCTAATTTTATGTACGAGATCCGTTGATCATAAAATTCAAATCGATAGCTCATATTTCATATTCACATATTACATGTCACTAAAATATCAAGACTTACTTTAAATCCGGCGCAATCACTTGAAATACATGTGCCAGTAATGGCACCCTTTATTTATTGATTTACTTTTTTTTTTCCCAATCTATAGGCGTCGGCAGAGTGTTTATATTGTGACGTGGGAAGTGGAGACAGACGTTTGGAGTTAGGTCCGGACCGGACCTCCAATGCATGGAAGTCCGTGTGTCAAACAGATTTGTTGTCCGCTTCACTCCACCGATTATAATCGGTCCTCTTCTTGAGCTAGCCCATACCCGGCCCGACTTCTCATCGGATCGATGAATTTTACATAAAAGAAGTCATTTGGACGAGGCTTATACACGCATATATCTAATAAGGCCCTTAAAGCCCAACTTACAAATGAGGCTGGCCCAGGCCATTTATATATCAGGCTTACCAACTTTTCCCAGCCGCCTGCCCGGTAAAGGACTTGGTGATAGGGAGCCACTCGGATCACTTGTTGACATGCGTGCCATGTAAAACCATCATGTGGTCCATTGATTTGCCTCGCACAATCTTATATGAGGGCTAGAGCATGGTTTGAAACATCTTGTCTCGGCGTGATGGTGTGCTATGCTTAGACAAAATATAATTTTATTTTGTTTAATTGATAAAATATTTATAATTATTATATTTAAGTTAAAAGTTAAATAATATATATATATATATATATATATATACATAATAAAATTATTTTAAACATATATATAAACATAAAAATCTTGAAGAATTATGGGAATCGGTAGTGGCCCTAGTGGTTACTCTCTTTTAGGGTACCTTCATTTACAACCTAAGATTCTTCCTTCTCAACCCCAGCCTTCTACATGCTTAGACCTTTGACTGCTTTGAATAGGACTGATGGCGATTTCTTTTGTTCTAATCCTCGACACAATAGATCTTGAGATCATGGTCTCAGATCACTTTTACGGAGTGATCTGAGACACTAATGGTTTTCATATCACTTTTACAAAGTTGTGTCATGTGAAATAAAAATCTAACCGTCTAATGGTAGGCCCATGATCTCAAGATCTTTCGAAGATTGGGCTAAAAACAAATATCTACTATGTGATTCAAAGAAGTCAATTGTTTAAGGATATAAAAACCAAAGTCGAGAAGGAAGAATCTTGGATTGTAAATATAGGGACTCTTTTTTCAAACCAACTCAAATCATACCATATGTCGTTGAGATATACTTTATCTTGCCCATCTCGGACGAGATTCTCTATTTGCTGAGATCTCGTATATATCGGCGAGATATCGTGTGATTTGCAGGCCCTAATGATTCACACTTAAACCTCATACTGTCAGAGCCTAAGACGCGAGACGTCTCGGACTACATTTAAAACCATGGACTAAAGAGCAGCAGGCCTCTTAAGAAGTAGGGGGGAGGGGGGGCAGCTTGGCTCAATTTCAAATAGGCTGTATAGGACGTCAATGGGCCAGGCCTAGACCTACTACTTTATTATCTTTCCTTAGGCCCGGCCCAGTTGGTAAGAAGATTCTCCAGCCTCAGCCTGGCCTATTAAAACCTTTAGTTGTGGACGCCCTTAAGCCTTGATGCAGCTGCCAAGGCCAGGCCCCAACCTACTCGTGGGATCCTAAGCAGGCCTAACCTTTCAGATTTGGGCTGGTGTCCAGTATCCATGCGGCCAGAGCCCGAGAGCCAGGTGACTTTGTTCACCGCTCACGTCTTGTGTCACGGTTTTATCATGCGTGCACTTTGATTTGAAGATCATGATCTAAACATCTATAGCTACCAAACGTTTCTATCATGTGATTCAAAGTGGTCACTACTTTTTTAGAGTTATGAGGACAATGTAAATCTCCTACACTAAAGCTTTGATTGCTTTCAATCACAAGATCGAGATTTTTTTTACCTCAATATTCGACACCATAAATTTTTAGATCATGATCTTCAAATCAAATTACATTATAAAACCATGTGTCCCAAAAAGTGACCGTGAACCAAGATACAAAATTACAACTATAATATGCTCTTCTAGCACTCGGGCATATTCCCAAATGCAAAATTACATCCAGGTTGGCGGTGACGTTATTTTGATGGAACTTAGGTGTGTTTGGGAACGGTACTTAGATTTGGGGAAGAATTTAAATTCCACATTTCAAATCCTAGATTTCAAATATTTGAATTTCTAAATCTTAAAAGGAATCTTACATTTTGATGTTTAGGATGTATTTGCATTTCAAATCCAATTTCAGTTTGCATTTTCTCAAGGAACATGAAACTAGGTTTTGTAGCCTAGCTAATCACATGGCATCTTCTTTTGACACAAAATTGGACACTTGAAAGACATGCAATTTCGACTAGGGCAGATCAACGGATCAAGTCGAGCCAAACTTTGGCAGCCCAATGAAAATGGCATATCACTTCACCGATGGTGCACCCGACCCAACCCGAAAACCTGACCCAACCCGTTAAAACACCTATTTTTATATAATATATATAATAATAATATTGTCGACGACTTATTTTTGGACCAACCCAACCAGAGGGTCAGGTCGGATGTCTCATGCCCAAACCGGCGGGTCAATTTTAGGTACCCAACCAGGTCAGTAAAAAATTCGGAGATACATTAGTTTGGCATAGGGTTAACCCGACATGTTGACAAACCATATTCAGCCTTCTTTCAGACTTAAGTTCAACACCGGACATGCATCCATAATAGCCTCTTTTAGACATAATTTCAAACACATAAAATGCATGAATTATCAACTCTTTTTAAGACAATTTTAAACATATAAATCATATAGATAAAGAAGAAGACAACTAAATCCCTAATTTCTCCATGGATGTCAAACCCATCGGCTCATCAGTCATCGGTGCTTCTTCTCTGTTGTCCGAACATGCGGATCACGACTCAGTCAAGCTACTTCTCGAGGGAGATGACCGAGGTTCGATCTCTACTCTAGTCGCTTCCGAGAATAAAGTCGTAAAAACAATTGAAAGACAACTTGCTCAACTTGTAAGATTTAGAAACGGCCACCATCAAGTCGAGGTATGAGATTAATGCATTCTCCATATCACTGTGAGCGCGAGAATTCCAAACAAGTTTTTTATGGCAATACAAATAAACCAAAAGAGTTGAGCAGAGAAGAGGAGAGAGAGAGAGAGATGAAAAGCCCCGATAAGACCAACACGTTTTGGGTTTGGATTTGAAATAACGCTTCCCGTCACTTTAGGCTTTTTCAAATTATTGGGATTTGGGCAAATCCAAATCCAACTGTTTAAAACCATTCCCAAACAAAGGATTTAAAATCTGGTTATCCATATCCAAATCCATCTCACCAAATACTTGTTCCCAAATGCACCCTTAGGCCTCGTTCACACGTTTGCTAATTTTTTTTCAGAAAAAGCTTTGATTCTTGAATACTCAGATTCGTAACAGACTCATATTCTTGGCTTTTCCCATATGTGTTCTTAAGTTACTCAGATTCCTAACTTTTCTTATAAAAGATGAAAATCTTTTGTTTTTAAATTCCTCTCAAAAAATCCTCAGAATCGATTCAATGAGTGATTATGCTATGACCGTAAAAACGTTATCTAATCATCAATTTATGTGTCGTAGTTGGATTTCTCTCAAAATTTACGAGCAAACATTTGAGATGGGGTTGAACATATTTGACGAAGCCTTTTTCCGAAACCGATACGTATTGGTATTGGCCGATTCTTGATACCTTGTTTTACCTTTTTAGGGCTTAAAGGTGTTTTAAAAAAAAATAATAATAATAAAGAATTTTGGTTGAGTGAAGGCGCTCAAATGGGATGACAAAATTCCTTGATTATACAATCCTCAATAATTAGAATGTCACAGATTTCGATGTTAAGCAACTATAATGTTCATTTGTTCGGCTTTTTCACAGGGTCCCAAACTCTCATGTTATATACAATATAGTATGCTAATAAGCATAGAGGAAGTTGTTGACTTAAACACCCAATAATAGCCCAATTATATAATAAGATATTTCGTACGAAATTTCTATTCTCCTTAGTCCTTACCGCTCAACTCCCCAAATTCCCTCCTCTCTCGGAGAAGGGTTTGGTGCTCTTCAAATCGATTTAAAAAGAAAATACCTATTTTTTACGCCGTAAAACCTAATCTACAACGAAGAAGAATCGATCTCAGGATTCGATTTACAGAAAGCTCACAAATCATTTCTACATCCATTTCAATTGATCAATTATAGGGTATCCGAATTCGTTTATCTCTTCAAACTTACAATTAAACAATTCCTAATTTGTTTGGTCTTTTCCTTTCGGATTATTATTTGTAATTTGTGTTTTATCAGTCTCTTAAATCGCTAGTTCGTCTGAATCCTCTTGCAATGGACAGAAAAACCAATTTCAGAAAAACCTCCATTAATGGCCAAAACCAACCTCATCATCTGCACCACCTTAGCAGGTGATACAACTATAGAATTACGTGTATCAATGCAAAAAGCCAAAGACGAAGGGTTGGTATTTGATGTAGTCACTTAAGTGAAGCATACATTCCAGCCCACAATCTGCACTCAGAATCTGACCTTTTCCAAACAAATTTCTCGGACGAAGAGACTCATCGTTTTCACTCAAAAAACCTTGGATTACCAGTTCCCAATGCTGCCAGAATCACCCAAAATATCATAAAATGTAGCAGCTTTCTGAGTTAGAACTCAGATTCTGAGTTAGCTGCAACTCCCAAACAAAACCTTACTATTATCACCACTGTTCGATGAACTTTTTCATATAATCAAGAGCATTTTAAAGACTCACAAATTCTGATGTCTAAATCAAGTATAGGCACATAATGCAAGTACTATGGAGACAAAGCGCATTGAAAAGATGGTTGTCAAGCCCACATGAATTTGGGATGTTGATGGGATTTGGTGACTAAAGAGAACATTGAGTGTTGATATAGCTCTCAGAGCGGAGCCAGCTCCAACGCTAGACTCGGACCCGCTCGAAAATTAGAGCTTTTAGAGTCTTTATCTCAGCTCAAGAGCCTAAGGACCCGCTTGGTTTCAAGAGAAACAAGGAAAAGCGATATGCGGCAAATAAATTATCGAGATTCTCGTTGCTTAGATGACATCCAAAAGGTCGAAAATTATCTCTATATTTTCCGTCAAAATCTGAAAAGAAATGCCGAGAGGATCCCTCGGTTTTCTATCTTCCGAACCTTCAGACTTCACATCCGCATAAACTCTTTTCATAATACCATAATTTTTTCACGGATAAAAACCATTAACTAATTTGAATAAGACGATGGATATTATTTTTTTTTTCAATCTTTCTCATTATAGATCTTAAGATCATGATGCCCCTATCAGACGATCTGATGTTGATTCTATATAGCACACATCTCCAAAATCGAGGCAAAACTATGACTTGAGTGGTCAATTGACCACCCAAACTTTCTAAAAATTTGTTACTAAGCTTTAGGGGTTCTTATTTATATTAGTGGATTCTCATCCATCCAAAATTATCTTGACCACCCAAAATTATCAAAAATCTTCAAACAATTTTTTTATGGTATTTGTTTTCATAACACTCAAGTACATCAAACATATAAGTACTTGGATTACATAATTGATCTTGATATCTTGATGTGAGGACTGATTTGAGGGTGAGGAATTAGTAGATCTACTTTTTGCTTCCTTAGTCCAATTTGCAACCAAAGATTTGGCCTCTACAATCAATGGTTATCACCATTAGCATTCTTTGTCATCGTCCTTGAATCGGAGATCCATTTTCATATGAAACTTTCACTTAATAGATCTTGAGATCAAGGCCCAGCTATCATGTGATGAAATGTTGATTACACGTGGCAAACATCCCGAAAAGTGACCCTTGGGGAAATATATCACATGACATCAATCTAAAGTCGCATTTGACCGTGCCTTTTATTAGTATTATATATATATCCTCCGCCAAAATGCACTGTTGAGTGGAAAATAAACCTTCATTCCAAATAATTTCTTATTTATGGGCATGGATAAGTACATTGCACTAATTCTTGTTCCTTTCTTGATGGGTGTCACCGCTAAATGCCCAAATATATCCTCCGCCACAGGATTGTATAATAGCGTGCACAAGAATCATATACTCCTTGTGCTGAAAGATGCCTTGAAAATAGTTGTCAGGCTGCGCATTCAGTTATTTTACTTGCATTGCTAAATGTGGCTGATCATGTATCCTCTCTTCGTTTCTGCATGTCTCTCTTATTAAGGGTCAAGTCACTAGCGTGCGTTGACTATTAAATCTATGCAATAAGGCCCAGTTAACGCAGTTAGCTGCTTTCGCTCCCTATTGTGTTGATGATTGTGGGTTACATTATCTATGTTTGATCGACTATTTTTGGGCCATGTGCTTTATAATGCCATCTCATAGATCGGATTCAGCTCGAGATTGCATAAGAAACTATCTCGACCATGCTTTAAGAGGCTACAAATGCCAAGAAATGAACGACTAAGAGAGATTTGGACAATTTCATGGTAGCCATTCATTTTTGGTGCATCTAGGCTCTTAATCATACTGTATAGATTTCTTATACAATCATAGATTTCTTATACAATCACGTGGAACAGAAAATGGTACCCCGCATAAGAAATTTATGACCTGGCCACCAACCTTGGTGGCCACTCCGGTAGCTCTATACTTGGCCCTTGTTGCATAGGAAGAGATATGATGAGTGGAGAGTATATTTGATTTCGGGCAGAAATACAACGGATTAATGACTGCCTTGCTGAATCAGACACACAAGCACCACCATCCGCCTTTGAGGCGTATCTTTATGGTGACATTCACATTTGTCGCCGGTGAAAATGTGAATGTCACTTTCGATCGAGTTGATCTAAAAAAATAGTTAGCAAATCAAGGAAATGATCAAATCTAAAGGCAAATCAGCCGTAAAAAATGCATTATCATAGTACATCACTAAGAAGAATGCATTGATGTCTTTCTTGACAAGGCTAAGGCAAAAGAATGACCCCGCTTATTCCCTTCCTACTTTTTACACTTCTCGGTTACATCTCTATCCTCACCAATCGGATATCTGATGCCAAACCAGTTTCCTATTTCTTCCAGTATTAGGATCCCTGGCATCTATTGTAAAGTTCACGAAGAAAAGTGGGTGTTGCCTAGCAAGACAAAGTAATTTACTGGATGATGCAAGATATTAAAACCAAAAGTCAAAACAACAATTAGTAGACAAATACATCTCTAGGCATCTTCTACCACAATTATCTGCTTCCGAAATAGATTGCTCGGTGTATGAGAGATAAATGAAGGCAACGTCAACAAATAAAAGCGCCTCCACCCAATCCACCATCCGCCTAAAACCTCAATTCATTGATAGTTCAAATTGATTCATAGGTTGCAATCAAGAAAGGCTACGAGTTGTCCGATACGCTTTAAAATATGATTTCTATAAACTCGTTCCTATTATTACTTTCACAAGGTTGCAATCAAGAAATATTTGTTGATTTTCCGATGTTTTCGAGATTGTGAGGTCTTATTATTTTTGAGGATGTCATGCCTAAGCAAGTCTAGAAGACCCAACCATCGAAAGGCTACGAGTCTCTATGTAGCTCTCTCGCTTTTTTTTTAACCCGCTTTATTATTATGTGTAGAAATTGCAACCAACTTATAGTGCTGATCGATCAATGATTATGTTTTTCCCACCAATATGCTTCATGATCATTGGGTATACGATAATGTATTAAGTAGCCTTTCATTTATTAAAGCTAGGGTCCAACTGATGGATGGCGCCGATCAATAATTCCGCTTTTCCATCAATATGGTTAGAGATCATTGGGCATGCTATAACAGCTATTTAGTATTGTTTATTTATAAAATGCTTGGGAAATTATGATAAACCTTTTAAAAGCCAATGAATTTTTGTAAGAATTTTCTTTTCCTTATCGGTACTAGAAAATGGAAGATAGCTAATGAAAAATGGACAATTAGTACGGACTGAAACTCATTTGAGAATGAAAATTCTATAATGTTTCTGTTGGTTTAGGCGATGATGGACATCGAACTTCCAAGAATGGAGTCAAGGGCTACAACAAGTATTGTGTTTTGCTCTAATTTTATGTACGAGAGATCTGTTGTTCATACAATTCAAATCAGATAGCTCATATTTCATTTTCACATATTACATGTCTCTAGAATATCAAGTCTTTCTCTAAATTGTAATCACTTGAAATACATGTGCGAATGGCTCCTTTATTTATTGATTTACTTTTTATTTCCCAATCTATAGGCGTCGGCAGAGTGTTTATATTGGCCGACGTGGGAAGTGGAGACAGACGTTTGAGTTAGGGTGTGGACCGGACCTCCAATGCATGGAAGTCCGTGTGTCAAACAGATTTGTTGTCCGCTTCACTCCACCGATTATAATCGGTCCTCTTCTTGAGCTAGACCCGGCCCGACTTCTCATCGGATCCAGTAATTTTTACATAAAAGAAGTCATTTGGACCAGGCTTATACACGCATATATCTAATAAGGCCCTTAAAGCCCAACTTACAAATGAGGCTGGCCCAGGCCATTTATATATCAGGCTTACCAACTTTTCCAAATATCTGGCCCACTGCCACCGCTGGGTGGATTCTTGGTGATAGGGAGCCACTGGGATCACTTGTTGACATGCGTGCCATGTAAAACCATCATGTGGTCCATTGATTTGCCTCGCACAATCTTATATGAGGGCTAGAGCATGGTTTGAAACATCTCGGTCTCAAGTGATGGTGTGCTATGCTTAGACAAAAATATAATTTTATTTTTGTTTAATTGATAAAATATTTATAATTATTATATTTAAGTTAAAAAGTTAAATAATATATATATATATATATATATATATATATAAACATAATAAAATTATTTTAAACATATATATAAACATAAAAATCAGTTGAAGAATTATGGGAATCTGGGTAGTGGCCCTAGTGGTTACTCTCTGTTAGGCTACCTTCATTTACAACCTAAGATTCTTCCTTCTCAACCCCAGTTCTACATGCTTAGACCTTTGACTGCTTTGAATAGGACTGATGGCGATTTCTTTTGTTCTAATCCTCGACACAATAGATCTTGAGATCATGGTCTCAGATCACTTTTACGGAGTGATCTGAGACACTAATGGTTTTCATATCACTTTTACAAAGTTGTGTCATGTGAAATAAAAATCTAACCGTCTAATGGTAGGCCCATGATCTCAAGATCTTTCGTGTCGAAGATTGGGCTAAAAACAAATATCTACTATGTGATTCAAAGAAGTCAATTGTTTAAGGATATAAAAACCAAAGTCGAGAAGGAAGAATCTTGGATTGTAAATATAGGGACTCTTTTTTCAAACCAACTCAAATCATACCATATGTCGTTGAGATATACTTTATCTTGCCCATCTCGGACGAGATTCTCTATTTGCTGAGATCTCGTATATATCGGCGAGATATCGTGTAATAAGTCTGACCTAATGATTCACACTTAAACCTCATACTGTCAGAGCCTAAGACGCGAGACGTCTCGGACTACATTTAAAACCATGGACTAAAGAGCAGCAGGCCTCTTAAGAAGTAGGGGGGAGGGGGGGCAGCTTGGCTCAATTTCAAATAGGCTGTATAGGACGTCAATGGGCCAGGCCTAGACCTACTACTTTATTATCTTTCCTTAGGCCCGGCCCAGTTGGTAAGAAGATTCTCCAGCCTCAGCCTGGCCTATTAAAACCTTTAGTTGTGGACGCCCTTAAGCCTTGATGCAGCTGCCAAGGCCAGGCCCCAACCTACTCGTGGGATCCTAAGCAGGCCTAACCTTTCAGATTTGGGCTGGTGTCCAGTATCCATGCGGCCAGAGCCCGAGAGCCAGGTGACTTTGTTCACCGCTCACGTCTTGTGTCACGGTTTTATCATGCGTGCTCTTTGATTTGAAGATCATGATCTAAACATCTATAGCTACCAAACGTTTCTATCATGTGATTCAAAGTGGTCACTACTTTTTTAGAGTTATGAGGACAATGTAAATCTCCTACACTAAAGCTTTGATTGCTTTCAATCACAAGATCGAGATTTTTTTTACCTCAATATTCGACACCATAAATTTTTAGATCATGATCTTCAAATCAAATTACATTATAAAACCATGTGTCCCAAAAAGTGACCAGTGAACCAAGATACAAAATTACAACTATAATATGCTCTTCTAGCACTCGGGCATATTCCCAAATGCAAAATTACATCCAGTTGGCAGGACGTTATTTTGATGGAACTTAGGGTGTGTTTGGGAACTGGTACTTAGATTTGGGGGAAGAATTTAAATTCCAGACATTTCAAATCCTAGATTTCAAATATTTGAATTTCTAAATCTTAAAAGGAATCTTCTGTTTCGATGTTTAGGATGTATTTGCATTTCAAATCCAATTTCAGTTTGCACTTTTCTCAAGGAACATGAAACTAGGTTTTGTAGCCTAGCTAATCACATGGCATCTTCTTTTGACACAAAATTGGACACTTGAAAGACATGCAATTTCGACTAGGGCAGTCAACGGATCAAGTCGAGCCAAACTTTGGCAGCCCAATGAAAATGGCATATCACTTCACCTGATGGTGCACCCGACCCAACCCGAAAACCTGACCCAACCCGTTAAAAACACCTATTTTTTATATAATATATATAATAATATTGGGTCGACCCGACTTATTTTTGGACCAACCCAACCAGAGGGTCAGGTCGGATGTCTCATGCCCAAACCGGCGGGTCAATTTTAGGTACCCAACCAGGTCAGTAAAAAATTCGGAGATACATTAGTTTGGCATAGGGTTAACCCGACATGTTGACAAACCATATTCAGCCTTCTTTCAGACTTAAGTTCAACACCGGACATGCATCCATAATAGCCTCTTTTAGACATAATTTCAAACACATAAAATGCATGAATTATCAACTCTTTTTAAGACAATTTTAAACATATAAATCATATAGATAAAGAAGAAGACAACTAAATCCCTAATTTCTCCATGGATGTCAAACCCATCGGCTCATCAGTCATCGGTGCTTCTTCTCTGTTGTCCGAACATGCGGATCACGACTCAGTCAAGCTACTTCTCGAGGGAGATGACCGAGGTTCGATCTCTACTCTAGTCGCTTCCGAGAATAAAGTCGTAAAAACAATTGAAAGACAACTTGCTCAACTTGTAAGATTTAGAAACGGCCACCATCAAGTCGAGGTATGAGATTAATGCATTCTCCATATCACTGTGAGCGCGAGAATTCCAAACAAGTTTTTTATGGCAATACAAATAAACCAAAAGAGTTGAGCAGAGAAGAGGAGAGAGAGAGAGAGATGAAAAGCCCCGATAAGACCAACACGTTTTGGGTTTGGATTTGAAATAACGCTTCCCGTCACTTTAGGCTTTTTCAAATTATTGGGATTTGGGCAAATCCAAATCCAACTGTTTAAAACCATTCCCAAACAAAGGATTTAAAATCTGGTTATCCATATCCAAATCCATCTCACCAAATACTTGTTCCCAAATGCACCCTTAGGCCTCGTTCACACGTTTGCTAATTTTTTTTCAGAAAAAGCTTTGATTCTTGAATACTCAGATTCGTAACAGACTCATATTCTTGGCTTTTCCCATATGTGTTCTTAAGTTACTCAGATTCCTAACTTTTCTTATAAAAGATGAAAATCTTTTGTTTTTAAATTCCTCTCAAAAAATCCTCAGAATCGATTCAATGAGTGATTATGCTATGACCGTAAAAACGTTATCTAATCATCAATTTATGTGTCGTAGTTGGATTTCTCTCAAAATTTACGAGCAAACATTTGAGATGGGGTTGAACATATTTGACGAAGCCTTTTTCCGAAACCGATACGTATTGGTATTGACCGATTTTTGATACCTTGTTTTACCTTTTTAGGGCTTAAAGGTGTTTTTAAAAAAAATAATAATAATAAAGAATTTTGGTTGAGTGAAGGCGCTCAAATGGGATGACAAAATTCCTTGATTATACAATCCTCAATAATTAGAATGTCACAGATTTCGATGTTAAGCAACTATAATGTTCATTTGTTCGGCTTTTTCACAGGGTCCCAAACTCTCATGTTATATACAATATAGTATGCTAATAAGCATAGAGGAAGTTGTTGACTTAAACACCCAATAATAGCCCAATTATATAATAAGATATTTCGTACGAAATTTCTATTCTCCTTAGTCCTTACCCTCCAGCTCCCCAAATTCTCCTCCTCTCTCAGCTGGAGAAGGGTTTGGTGCTCTTCGAAATCGACGAAAAAGAAAAATACCTATTTTTTCTGCTCAGAAAACCTAATCTACAACGAAGAAGAATCGATCTCAGGATTCGATTTACAGAAAGCTCACAAATCATTTCTACATCCATTTCAATTGATCAATTATAGGGTATCCGAATTCGTTTATCTCTTCAAACTTACAATTAAACAATTCCTAATTTGTTTGGTCTTTTCCTTTCGGATTATTATTTGTAATTTGTGTTTTATCAGTCTCTTAAATCGCTAGTTCGTCTGAATCCTCTTGCAATGGACAGAAAAACCAATTTCAGAAAAACCTCCATTAATGGCCAAAACCAACCTCATCATCTGCACCACCTTAGCAGGTGATACAACTATAGAATTACGTGTATCAATGCAAAAAGCCAAAGACGAAGGGTTGGTATTTGATGTAGTCACTTAAGTGAAGCATACATTCCAGCCCACAATCTGCACTCAGAATCTGACCTTTTCCAAACAAATTTCTCGGACGAAGAGACTCATCGTTTTCACTCAAAAAACCTTGGATTACCAGTTCCCAATGCTGCCAGAATCACCCAAAATATCATAAAATGTAGCAGCTTTCTGAGTTAGAACTCAGATTCTGAGTTAGCTGCAACTCCCAAACAAAACCTTACTATTATCACCACTGTTCGATGAACTTTTTCATATAATCAAGAGCATTTTAAAGACTCACAAATTCTGATGTCTAAATCAAGTATAGGCACATAATGCAAGTACTATGGAGACAAAGCGCATTGAAAAGATGGTTGTCAAGCCCACATGAATTTGGGATGTTGATGGGATTTGGTGACTAAAGAGAACATTGAGTGTTGATATAGCTCTCAGAGCGGAGCCAGCTCCAACGCTAGACTCGGACCCGCTCGAAAATTAGAGCTTTTAGAGTCTTTATCTCAGCTCAAGAGCCTAAGGACCCGTTTGGTTTCAAGAGAAACAAGGGAAAACTGATATGCGGCAAATAAATTATCGAGATTCTCGTTGCTTAGATGACATCCAAAAGGTCGAAAATTATCTCTATATTTTCCGTCAAAATCTGAAAAGAAATGCCGAGAGGATCCCTCGGTTTTCTATCTTCCGAACCTTCAGACTTCACATCCGTACAACTCTTTTCATAATACCATAATTTTTTCACGGATAAAAACCATTAACTAATTTGAATAAGACGATGGATATTATTTTTTTTTTCAATCTTTCTCATTATAGATCTTAAGATCATGATGCCCCTATCAGACGATCTGATGTTGATTCTATATAGCACACATCTCCAAAAATCAGAGGCAAAACCACGCTATGACTTGAGTGGTCAATTGACCACCCAAACTTTCTAAAAATTTGTTACTAAGCTTTAGGGGTTCTTATTTATATTAGTGGATTCTCATCCATCCAAAATTATCTTGACCACCCAAAATTATCAAAAATCTTCAAACAATTTTTTTATGGTATTTGTTTTCATAACACTCAAGTACATCAAACATATAAGTACTTGGATTACATAATTGATCTTGATATCTTGATGTGAGGACTGATTTGAGGGTGAGGAATTAGTAGATCTACTTTTTGCTTCCTTAGTCCAATTTGCAACCAAAGATTTGGCCTCTACAATCAATGGTTATCACCATTAGCATTGCTGTCTGTCTTGAATCGGAGATCCTTTTTCATATCAATCTTTCACTTAATAGATCTTGAGATCATGGCCCACCTATCATGTGATCAAATGTTGATTACACGTGGCAAACATCCCCAAAAGTGACCCTTGGGGATTTATATCACATGACATCAATATAAAGTCGTGCATTTGACCGTGCCTTTTTATTAGTATTATATATATCCTCCGCCAAAATGCACTCTGTTGAGTGGAAAATAAACCTTCATTCCAAATAATTTCTTATTTATGGGCATGGATAAGTACATTGCACTAATTCTTGTTCCTTTCTTGGTGGGTGTCACCGCTAAATGCCCAAATATATCCTCCGCCACAGATTGTATAATAGCGCAAGAATCATATACTCCTTGTCTTTGAAAGATGCCTTGAAAATAGTTATTGTCAAGCAGTCATGATTCAGCTTATTTTACTTGCATTGCTAAATGTGGCTGATCATGTATCCCTCTCTTCGTTTCGCATGTCTCTCTCTTATTAAGGGTCAAGTCACTAGCGTGTCGCTGACTATTAAATCTATGTAATAAGGGCCAGCTAAGGCACTTAGTCGCTTCCCTATTGTGTTGATGATTGTGGATTACATTATCTATGTTTGATGTACTATTTTTGGGCCATGTGCTTTATAATGCCATCTCATAGATCGGATTCTGAGATTGCATAAAACTATCTCGACCATGCTTAAGAGGCTACAAATGCCAAGAAATGAACGACTAAGAGAGATTTGGACAATTTCATGGTAGCCATTCATTTTTGGTGCATCTAGGCTCTTAATCATACGGTGCGATAGATTTCTTATACAATCATAGATTTCTTATACAATCACGTGGCACAAAAAATGGTACCACGCATAAGAAATTGATGACCTGGTCACCAACCTTGGTGGCCAGTGCCAGAGCTCTATACTTGGCCCTTGTTCCATAGGAAGAGATATGATGAGTGGAGAGTATATTTGATTTGGGCAGAAATACAACGGATTAATGAGCCTTGCAATCAGAGACACATTAAGCACCACCATCTCGCCTTTCGAGGCGTATCTTTATGAAAGTGACATTCACATTTGTCGTACAAAAAATGTGAATGTCACTTTCGATCGAGTTGATCTAAAAAATAGTTAGCAAATCAAGGAAATGATCAAATCTAAAGGCAAATCAGCCAAAAAATGCATTATCATAGTACATCACTAAGAAGCGTAATGCATTGATGTCTTTCTTGACAAGGCTAAGGCAAAAGAATGACCCCGCTTATTCCCTTCCTACTTTTTACACTTCTCGATTACATCTCTATCCTCACCACCGGATATCCGATGCCAAACCAGCTTCCCTATTTCTTCAGATTAGGATCCCGTGGCATCTATTGTAAAGTTCACGAAGAAAAGTGGTGTTGCCAGCAAGACAAAGCGCATTTACAGGTGGATGATGCAAGATATTAAAACCAAAAGTCAAAAACAACAATTAGTAGACAAATACATCTCTAGGCATCTTCTACCACAATTATCTCGCTCAAATAGATTTGCCGGGTATGAGAGATAAATGAAGGCAACGCTCGCAACAAATAAAAGCGACCCTCCACCCAATCCACCATCCCCCTAAAAACCTACGAGTTCATTGATAGTTCAAATTGATTCATAGGTTGCAATCAAGAAAGGCTACGAGTTGTCATTATACGCTTTAAAATATGATTTCTATAAACTCGCTCCTATTATTACTTTCACAAGGTTGCAATCAAGAAATATTTGTTGATTTTCCATGTTTTCGAGATTGTGAGGTCTTATTATTTTTGAGGATGTCATGCCTAAGCAAGTCTAGAAGACCCAACCATCGTAAAGGCTACGAGTCTCTATGTAGCTCTCCTCGCTTTTTTTTAACCCGCTTTATTATTATGTGTAGAAATTGCAACCAACTTATAGTGATCACGATCAATGATTATGTTTTTCCCACCAATATGCTTCATGATCATTGGGTATAATGATAAGTATTAAGTAGCCTTTCATTTATTAAAAGCTAGGGTCCAACCGATGGATGGCGCGATCAATAATTCCGCTTCCATCAATATGGTTAGAGATCATTGGGCATGCTATAACTATTTAGTATTGTTTATTTATAAAATGCTTGGGAAATTATGATAAACCTTTTAAAAGCCAATGAATTTTTGTAAGAATTTTCTTTTCCTTATCTCGGTACTAGAAAATGGAAGATAGCTAATGTAAAAATGGACAATTAGCACGGACCAAACTCATTTGAGAATGAAAATTCTATAATGTTTCATGGGTTTAGCTGATGATGGACATCGAACTTCCAAGAATGGAGTCAAGGGCTATAACAAGTATTGTGTTTTGCTCTAATTTTATGTACGAGAGATCTGTTGATCATAAAATTCAAATCAGATAGCTCATATTTCATTTTCACATATTACATGTCTCTAAAATATCAAGTCTTTCTTTAAATTCGGCGCAATCACTTGAAATACATGTGCCAGTAATGGCTCCCTTTATTTATTGATTTACTTTTTTATTTCCCAATCTATAGGCGTCGTGTGTTTATATTATTGGCGTGGGAAGTGGAGACGACGTTTGAGGAGTTAGGGTCTGGACCGGACCTCCAATGCATGGAAGTCCGTGTCAAACAGATTTGTTGTCCGCTTCACTCCACCGATTATAATCGGTCCTCTTCTTGGAGCTAGCCCATACCCGCCCGACTTCTCATCGGATCCAAAATTTTTACATAAAAGAAGTCATTTGGACCAGGCTTATACACGCATATATCTAATAAGGCCCTTAAAGCCCAACTTACAAATGAGGTGGCCGCCATTTATATATCGCTTACCAACTTTTCCAAATATCGCCCATCGCCACCGCCCGCTGGTAAAGTGACTTGGTGATAGGGAGCCACTCAGATCACTTGTTGACATGCGTGCCATGTAAAACCATCATGTGGTCCATTGATTTGCCTCGCACAATCTTATATGAGGGGCTAGAGCATGGTTTGAAACATCTCGGGTCTCGGCGTGATGGTGTGCTATGCTTAGACAAAAATATAATTTTATTTTTGTTTAATTGATAAAATATTTATAATTATTATATTTAAGTTAAAAAGTTAAATAATATATATATATATATATATATATATATATATATATAAACATAATAAAATTATTTTAAACATATATATAAACATAAAAATCAGTTGAAGAATTATGGGAATCTGGGTAGTGGCCCTAGTGGTTACTCTCTTTTAGGGTACCTTCATTTACAACCTAAGATTCTTCCTTCTCAACCCCAGTTCTACATGCTTAGACCTTTGACTGCTTTGAATAGGACTGATGATGGCGATTTCTTTGTTCTAATCTCGACACAATAGATCTTGAGATCATGGTCTCGCATCACTTTTACGAGTGATCTGAGACACTAATGGTTTTCATATCACTTTTACAAAGTTGTGTCATGTGAAATAAAAATCTAACCGTCTAATGGTAGGCCCATGATCTCAAGATCTTTCGTGTCGAAGATTGGGCTAAAAACAAATATCTACTATGTGATTCAAAGAAGTCAATTGTTTAAGGATATAAAAACCAAAGTCGAGAAGGAAGAATCTTGGATTGTAAATATAGGGACTCTTTTTTCAAACCAACTCAAATCATACCATATGTCGTTGAGATATACTTTATCTTGCCCATCTCGACGAGATTCTCTATTTCGAGATCTCGTATATATCGAGATATCGTGTGATTTGGAGGCCCTAATGATTCACACTTAAACCTCATACTGTCAGAGCCTAAGACGCGAGACGTCGCGGACTACATTTAAAACCATGGACTAAAGAGCAGCACGCCTCTTAAGAAGTAGGGGAGGGGGCAGCTTGGCTCAATTTCAAATAGGCTGTATAGGACGTCAATGGGCCAGGCCTAGACCTACTACTTTATTATCTTTCCTTAGGCCCGGCCCAGTTGGTAAGAAGATTCTCCAGCCTCACCGCCTATTAAAAACCTTTAGTTGTGGACGCCTTAAGCCTTGATGTACCTGCCAAGGCCAGGCCCCAACCTACTGTGGGATCCTAAGCAGGCCTAACCTTTCAGATTTGGGCTGGTGTCCAGTATCCATGCGGCCAGAGCCCGAGAGCCAGGTGACTTTGTTCACCGCTCACGTCTTGTGTCACGGTTTTATCATGCGTGCTCTTTGATTTGAAGATCATGATCTAAACATCTATAGCTACCAAACGTTTCTATCATGTGATTCAAAGTGGTCACTACTTTTTTAGAGTTATGAGGACAATGTAAATCTCCTACACTAAAGCTTTGATTGCTTTCAATCACAAGATCGAGATTTTTTTTACCTCAATATTCGACACCATAAATTTTTAGATCATGATCTTCAAATCAAATTACATTATAAAACCATGTGTCCCAAAAAGTGACCAGTGAACCAAGAAACAAAATTACAACTATAATATGCTCTTCTAGCACTCGCATATTCTCAAATGCAAAATTACATCCAGCTAAGGTGACGTTATTTTGATGGAACTTAGGGTGTGTTTGGGAACTGGTACTTAGATTTGGGGGAAGAATTTAAATTCCAGACATTTCAAATCCTAGATTTCAAATATTTGAATTTCTAAATCTTAAAAGGAATCTTCTGTTTCGATGTTTAGGATGTATTTGCATTTCAAATCCAATTTCAGTTTGCATTTTTCTCAAGGAACATGAAACTAGGTTTTGTAGCCTAGCTAATCACATGGCATCTTCTTTTGACACAAAATTGGACACTTGAAAGACATGCAATTTCGACTAGGGCAGTCAACGGATCAAGTCGAGCCAAACTTTGGCAGCCCAATGAAAATGGCATATCACTTCACCTGATGGTGCACCCGACCCAACCCGAAAACCTGACCCAACCCGTTAAAAACACCTATTTTTTATATAATATATATAATAATATTGGGTCGACCCGACTTATTTTTGGACCAACCCAACCAGAGGGTCAGGTCGGATGTCTCATGCCCAAACCGGCGGGTCAATTTTAGGTACCCAACCAGGTCAGTAAAAAATTCGGAGATACATTAGTTTGGCATAGGGTTAACCCGACATGTTGACAAACCATATTCAGCCTTCTTTCAGACTTAAGTTCAACACCGGACATGCATCCATAATAGCCTCTTTTAGACATAATTTCAAACACATAAAATGCATGAATTATCAACTCTTTTTAAGACAATTTTAAACATATAAATCATATAGATAAAGAAGAAGACAACTAAATCCCTAATTTCTCCATGGATGTCAAACCCATCGGCTCATCACCATCTGCTTCTTCTCTCGTTGTCCCAACATGCGGACCACGACTCAGTCAAGCTACTTCTCGAGGGAGATGACCGAGGTTCGATCTCTACTCTAGTCGCTTCCGAGAATAAAGTCGTAAAAACAATTGAAAGACAACTTGCTCAACTTGTAAGATTTAGAAACGGCCACCATCAAGTCGAGGTATGAGATTAATGCATTCTCCATATCACTGTGAGCGCGAGAATTCCAAACAAGTTTTTTATGGCAATACAAATAAACCAAAAGAGTTGAGCAGAGAAGAGGAGAGAGAGAGAGATGAAAAGCCCCGATAAGACCAACACGCTTTTGGGTTTGATTTGAAATAACGCTCGCCACTTTAGGCTTTTTTCAAATTATTGGGATTTGGGCAAATCCAAATCCAACTGGTTAAAACCATTCCCAAACAAAGGATTTAAAATCTGGTTATCCATATCCAAATCCATCTCACCAAATACTTGTTCCCAAATGCACCCTTAGGCCTCGTTCACACGTTTGCTAATTTTTTTCAGAAAAAGCTTTGATTCTTGAATACTCAGATTCGTAACTGACTCATATTCTTGGCTTTTCCCATATGTGTTCTTACGTTACTCAGATTCCTAACTTTTCTTATAAAAGATGAAAATCTTTTGTTTTTAAATTCCTCTCAAAAAATCCTCAGAATCGATTCAATGAGTGATTATGCTATGACCGTAAAAACGTTATCTAATCATCAATTTATGTGTCGTAGTTGGATTTCTCTCAAAATTTACGAGCAAACATTTGAGATGGGGTTGAACATATTTGACGAAGCCTTTTTCCGAAACCGATACGTATTGGTATTGACCGATTTTTGATACCTTGTTTTACCTTTTAGGGCTTAAAGGTGTTTTTAAAAAAAATAATAATAATAAAGAATTTTGGTTGAGTGAAGGCGCTCAAATGGGATGACAAAATTCCTTGATTATACAATCCTCAATAATTAGAATGTCACAGATTTCGATGTTAAGCAACTATAATGTTCATTTGTTCGGCTTTTTCACAGGGTCCCAAACTCTCATGTTATATACAATATAGTATGCTAATAAGCATAGAGGAAGTTGTTGACTTAAACACCCAATAATAGCCCAATTATATAATAAGATATTTCGATGAAAATTTCTATTCTCCTTAGTCCTTACCTGCTCAACTCCCCAAATTCCCCTCCTCTCTCAGCTGGAGAAGGGTTTGGTGCTCTTCGAAATCGACGAAAAAGAAAAATACCTATTTTTTCTGCTCAGAAAACCTAATCTACAACGAAGAAGAATCGATCTCAGGATTCGATTTACAGAAAGCTCACAAATCATTTCTACATCCATTTCAATTGATCAATTATAGGGTATCCGAATTCGTTTATCTCTTCAAACTTACAATTAAACAATTCCTAATTTGTTTGGTCTTTTCCTTCGGATTATTATTTGTAATTTGTGTTTTATCGCTCTCTTAAATCGCTAGTTCGTCAATCCTCTTGCAATGGATGAAAAACCAATTTCAGAAAAACCTCCATTAATGGCCAAAACCAACCTCATCATCTGCACCACCTTAGCAGGTGATACAACTATAGAATTACGTGTATCAATGCAAAAAGCCAAAGACGAAGGGTTGGTATTTGATGTAGTCACTTAAGTGAAGCATACATTCCAGCCCACAATCTGCACTCAGAATCTGACCTTTTCCAAACAAATTTCTCGGACGAAGAGACTCATCGTTTTCACTCAAAAACCTTGGATTACCGGGGCCCAATGCTCAGAATCACCCAAAATATCATAAAATGTAGCACTTCGAGTTAGAACTCAGATTCGAGTTAAGCGCAACTCCCAAACAAAACCTTACTATTATCACCACTGCTCGATGAACTTTTCATATAATCTAGAGCATTTTAAAGACTCACAAATTCTGATGTCTAAATCAAGTATAGGCACATAATGCAAGTACTATGGAGACAAAGCGCATTGAAAAGATGGTTGTCAAGCCCACATGAATTTGGGATGTTGATGGGATTTGGTGACTAAAGAGAACATTGAGTGTTGATATAGCTCTCAGAGCGGAGCCAGCTCCAACGCTAGACTCGGACCCGCTCGAAAATTAGAGCTTTTAGAGTCTTTATCTCACCAAGAGCCTAAGGACCCGCTTTGGTTTCAAGAGAAACAAGGGAAAACTGATATGCAAATAAATTATCGAGATTCTCGCTGTTTAGATGACATCCAAAAGGTAAAATTATCTCTATATTTTCCGTCAAAATCTGAAAAGAAATGCCGAGAGGATCCTCGTTTTCTATCTTCCTAACCTTCGACTTCACATCCGCATAACTCTTTTCATAATACCATAATTTTTTCACGGATAAAAACCATTAACTAATTTGAATAAGACGATGGATATTATTTTTTTTTTCAATCTTTCTCATTATAGATCTTAAGATCATGATGCCCCTATCAGACGATCTGATGTTGATTCTATATAGCACACATCTCCAAAAATCAGAGGCAAAACCACGCTATGACTTGAGTGGTCAATTGACCACCCAAACTTTCTAAAAATTTGTTACTAAGCTTTAGGGGTTCTTATTTATATTAGTGGATTCTCATCCATCCAAAATTATCTTGACCACCCAAAATTATCAAAAATCTTCAAACAATTTTTTTATGGTATTTGTTTTCATAACACTCAAGTACATCAAACATATAAGTACTTGGATTACATAATTGATCTTGATATCTTGATGTGAGGACTGATTTGAGGGTGAGGAATTAGTAGATCTACTTTTTGCTTCCTTAGTCCAATTTGCAACCAAAGATTTGGCCTCTACAATCAATGGTTATCACCATTAGCATTGGTTCTGGCCTTGAATCGAGATCTTTTCATATCAATCTTTCACTTAATAGATCTTGAGATCATGGCCCACCTATCATGTGATCAAATGTTGATTACACGTGGCAAACATCCCCAAAAGTGACCCTTGGGGATTTATATCACATGACATCAATATAAAGTCGTGCATTTGACCGTGCCTTTTTATTAGTATTATATATATATCCTCCGCCAAAATGCACTGTTGAGTGGAAAATAAACCTTCATTCCAAATAATTTCTTATTTATGGGCATGGATAAGTACATTGCACTAATTCTTGTTCCTTTCTTGATGGGTGTCACCGCTAAATGCCCAAATATATCCTCCGCCAGGATTGTATAATAGCGTGCCAAGAATCATATACTCCTTGTGCTTTGAAAGATGCCTTGAAAATAGTTGTCAAGGCATGATTCGCTTATTTTACTTGCATTGCTAAATGTGGCTGATCATGTATCCCTCTCTTCGTTTCTGCATGTCTCTCTCTTATTAAGGGTCAAGTCACTAGCGTCTGTTGACTATTAAATCTATGTAATAAGGGCCAGCTAAGGCACTTAGCTGCTTTCGCCTATCCTATTGTGTTGATGATTGTGGATTACATTATCTATGTTTGATGTACTATTTTGGGCCATGTGCTTTATAATGCCATCTCATAGATCGGATTCCCTGAGATTGCATAAGAAACTATCTCGACCATGCGTTAAGAGGCTACAAATGCCAAGAAATGAACGACTAAGAGAGATTTGGACAATTTCATGGTAGCCATTCATTTTTGGTGCATCTAGGCTCTTAATCATATGTATAGATTTCTTATACAATCATAGATTTCTTATACAATCAGTGGCACAAAAAATGGTACCACGATAAGAAATTGATGACCTGGTCACCAACCTTGGTGGCCAGGCCAGCTCTATACTCTATACTTGGCCCTTGTTCCATAGGAAGAGATATGATGAGTGGAGAGTATATTTGATTTCGGCAGAAATACAACGGATTAATGATGCCTTGTGAATCAGAGACACACAAGCACCACCATCCGCCTTTCGAGGCGTATCTTTATGAAATGACATTCACATTTGTCGGGCGGTGAAAATGTGAATGTCATTTCGATCGAGTTGATCTAAAAAAATAGTTAGCAAATCGAAGGAAATGATCAAATCTAAAGGCAAATCAGCCGAAAAAATGCATTATCATAGTACATCACTAAGAAGCGAATGCATTGATGTCTTTCTTGACAAGGCTAAGGCAAAAGAATGACCCCGCTTATTCCCTTCCTACTTTTTACACTTCTCAGTTACATCTCTATCCTCACCATCGGATATCTCGATGCCAAACCAGTTTCCCTATTTCTTCAGTATTAGGATCCCTGTGGCATCTATTGTAAAGTTCACGAAGAAAAGTGGGTGTTGCCTAGCGTGACAGGCGCAATATACAGGGGTGATGGAAGATATTAAAACCAAAAGTCAAAAACAACAATTAGTAGGCGAATACATCTCTAGGCATCTTCTACCACAATTATCCGCTTCCGAAATAGATTGCTGCCGGTGTATGAGAGATAAATGAAGGCAACGCTCAACAAAATAAAAGCGCCTCCACCCAATCCACCATCCGCCTAAAACCTAGAATTCATTGATAGTTCAAATTGATTCATAGGTTGCAATCAAGAAAGGCTACGAGTTGTCACGATACGCTTTAAAATATGATTTCTATAAACTCTGTTCCTATTATTACTTTCACAAGGTTGCAATCAAGAAATATTTGTTGATTTTCCGATGTTTTCGAGATTGTGAGGTCTTATTATTTTTTGAGGATGTCATGCCTAAGCAAGTCTAGAAGACCCAACCATCAGAAAGGCTACGAGTCTCTATGTAGCTCTCCTCGCTTTTTTTAACCCGCTTTATTATTATGTGTAGAAATTGCAACCAACTTATAGTGTCGATCACGATCAATGATTATGTTTTTCCCACCAATATGCTTCGCGATCATTGGGTATACGATAACAGGTATTAAGTAGCCTTTCATTTATTAAAAGCTAGGGTCCAACTGATGGATGGCGCTGATCAATAATTCCGTTTTCCATCAATATGGTTAGAGATCATTGGGCATGCTATAACAGCTATTTAGTATTGTTTATTTATAAAATGCTTGGGAAATTATGATAAACCTTTTAAAAGCCAATGAATTTTTTGTAAGAATTTTCTTTTCCTTATCTGGTACTAGAAAATGGAAGATAGCTAACAGAAAAATGGACAATTAGCACGGACCGAACCTCATTTGAGAATGAAAATTCTATAATGTTTCTGTTGGGTTTAGCTGATGATGGACATCGAACTTCCAAGAATGGAGTCAAGGGCTATAACAAGTATTGTGTTTTGCTCTAATTTTATGTACGAGAGATCTGTTGATCATAAAATTCAAATCAGATAGCTCATATTTCATTTTCACATATTACATGTCTCTAAAATATCAAGTCTTTCTTTAAATTCGGCGCAATCACTTGAAATACATGTGCCAGTAATGGCTCCCTTTATTTATTGATTTACTTTTTTATTTCCCAATCTATAGGCGTCGGCAGAGTGTTTATATTGCTGACGTGGGAAGTGGAGACGGACGTTTCGGAGTTAGGGTGGTGGACCGGACCTCCAATGCATGGAAGTCCGTGTGTCAAACAGATTTGTTGTCCGCTTCACTCCACCGATTATAATCGGTCCTCTTCTTGAGCTAGCCCATACCCGGCCCGACTTCTCATCGGATCCATAATTTTTACATAAAAGAAGTCATTTGGACCAGCTTATACACGCATATATCTAATAAGGCCCTTAAAGCCCAACTTAAATGAGGCTGGCCTGTGCCATTTATATATCAGCTTACCAACTTTTTGCGCTGGCCCGTTGCAGTGACTTGGTGATAGGGAGCCACTGAGATCACTTGTTGACATCGTGCCATGTAAAACCATCATGTGGTCCATTGATTTGCCTCGCACAATCTTATATGTGGGGCTAGAACTAGATTTGCAACATCTCGGGTCTCGGCGTGATGGTGTGCTATGCTTAGGACAAAATATAATTTTATTTTTGTTTAATTGATAAAATATTTATAATTATTATATTTAAGTTAAAAAGTTAAATAATATATATATATATATATATATATATATAAACATAATAAAATTATTTTAAACATATATATAAACATAAAAATCAGTTGAAGAATTATGGGAATCTGGGTAGTGGCCCTAGTGGTTACTCTCTTTTAGGGTACCTTCATTTACAACCTAAGATTCTTCCTTCTCAACCCCAGTTCTACATGCTTAGACCTTTGACTGCTTTGAATAGGACTGATGGCGATTTCTTTTGTTCTAATCCTCGACACAATAGATCTTGAGATCATGGTCTCAGATCACTTTTACGGAGTGATCTGAGACACTAATGGTTTTCATATCACTTTTACAAAGTTGTGTCATGTGAAATAAAAATCTAACCGTCTAATGGTAGGCCCATGATCTCAAGATCTTTCGTGTCGAAGATTGGGCTAAAAACAAATATCTACTATGTGATTCAAAGAAGTCAATTGTTTAAGGATATAAAAACCAAAGTCGAGAAGGAAGAATCTTGGATTGTAAATATAGGGACTCTTTTTTCAAACCAACTCAAATCATACCATATGTCGTTGAGATATACTTTATCTTGCCCATCTCGGACGAGATTCTCTATTCTTGAGATCTCAGATATATCGGCGAGATATCGTGTGATTTGCGTGCCCTAATGATTCACACTTAAACCTCATCGTCGAGCCTAAGACGAGACGTCTCGGACTACATTTAAAACCATGGACTAAAGAGCAGCAGGCCTCTTAAGAAGTAGGGGAGGGGGGTGGTCAGCTTGGCACAATTTCAAATAGGCTGTATAGGACGACAATGGGCCAGGCCTAGACCTACTACTTTATTATCTTTCCTTAGGCCCGGCCCAGTTGGTAAGAAGATTCTCCACCTCCGGCCTATTAAAACCTTTAGTTGTGGACGCCTTAAGCCTTGATGTGCCAAGGCCAGCCCCAACCTACTGTGGGATCCTAAGGTGCCTAACCTTTCGATTTGGGCTGGTGTCCGATCCATGCCGAGCCCCGAGAGCCAGTGACTTTGTTCACCGCTCACGCCTTGTGTCACGGTTTTATCATGCGTGTTTTGATTTGAAGATCATGATCTAAACATCTATAGCTACCAAACGCTTTCTATCATGTGATTCAAAGTGGTCACTACTTTTTAGAGTTATGAGGACAATGTAAATCTCCTACACTAAAGCTTTGATTGCTTTCAATCACAAGATCGAGATTTTTTACCTCAATATTCGACACCATAAATTTTAGATCATGATCTTCAAATCAAATTACATTATAAAACCATGTGTCCCAAAAGTGACCAAAGGAACCAAGATACAAAATTACAACTATAATATGCTCTTCTAGCACTCGGGCATATTCCCAAATGCAAAATTACATCCAGCTAAGGTGACGTTATTTTGATGGAACTTAGGGTGTGTTTGGGAACTGGTACTTAGATTTGGGGGAAGAATTTAAATTCCAGACATTTCAAATCCTAGATTTCAAATATTTGAATTTCTAAATCTTAAAAGGAATCTTCTGTTTCGATGTTTAGGATGTATTTGCATTTCAAATCCAATTTCAGTTTGCATTTTTCTCAAGGAACATGAAACTAGGTTTTGTAGCCTAGCTAATCACATGGCATCTTCTTTTGACACAAAATTGGACACTTGAAAGACATGCAATTTCGACTAGGGCAGTCAACGGATCAAGTCGAGCCAAACTTTGGCAGCCCAATGAAAATGGCATATCACTTCACCTGATGGTGCACCCGACCCAACCCAAAACCTGACCCAACCCGTTAAAAACACCTATTTTTTATATAATATATATAATAATATTGGTCGACCCGACTTATTTTGGACCAACCCAACGGAGGGTCGGTCGGATGTCTCATGCCCAAACCGGCGGGTCAATTTTAGGTACCCAACCGGTCAAGAAAATTCGAGTTACATTAGTTTGGCATAGGGTTAACCCGACATGTTGACAAACCATATTCAGCCTTCTTTCAGACTTAAGTTCAACACCGGACATGCATCCATAATAGCCTCTTTTAGACATAATTTCAAACACATAAAATGCATGAATTATCAACTCTTTTTAAGACAATTTTAAACATATAAATCATATAGATAAAGAAGAAGACAACTAAATCCCTAATTTCTCCATGGATGTCAAACCCATCGGCTCATCAGTCATCGGTGCTTCTTCTCCGCTGTCCGAACATGCGGATCACGACGCAGACAAGCTACTGCACGAGGGAGATGACAGAGGTGAGATCTCTACTCTAGTCGCGTCCGAGAATAAAGTCGAAAAACCAATTGAAAGACAACTTGCTCAACTTGTAAGATTTAGAAACGGCCACCATCAAGTCGAGGTATGAGATTAATGCATTCTCCATATCACTGTGAGCGCGAGAATTCCAAACAAGTTTTTTATGGCAATACAAATAAACCAAAAGAGTTGAGCAGAGAAGAGGAGAGAGAGAGAGAGATGAAAAGCCCCGATAAGACCAACACGTTTTGGGTTTGGATTTGAAATAACGCTTCCCGTCACTTTAGGCTTTTTCAAATTATTGGGATTTGGGCAAATCCAAATCCAACTGTTTAAAACCATTCCCAAACAAAGGATTTAAAATCTGGTTATCCATATCCAAATCCATCTCACCAAATACTTGTTCCCAAATGCACCCTTAGGCCTCGTTCACACGTTTGCTAATTTTTTTTCAGAAAAAGCTTTGATTCTTGAATACTCAGATTCGTAACAGACTCATATTCTTGGCTTTTCCCATATGTGTTCTTAAGTTACTCGATTCTAACTTTTCTTATAAAAGATGAAAATCTTTTGTTTTAAATTCCTCTCAAAAATCCTCGAGAATCGATTCAATGAGTGATTATGCTATGACCGTAAAAAACGTTATCTAATCATCAATTTATGTGTCGAAGTTGGATTTCTCTCAAAATTCTGAGCAAACATTTGAGATGGGGTTGAACATATTTGACGAAGCCTTTTTCCGAAACCGATACGTATTGGTATTGACCGATTTTTGATACCTTGTTTTACCTTTTTAGGGCTTAAAGGTGTTTTTAAAAAAAATAATAATAATAAAGAATTTTGGTTGAGTGAAGGCGCTCAAATGGGATGACAAAATTCCTTGATTATACAATCCTCAATAATTAGAATGTCACAGATTTCGATGTTAAGCAACTATAATGTTCATTTGTTCGGCTTTTTCACAGGGTCCCAAACTCTCATGTTATATACAATATAGTATGCTAATAAGCATAGAGGAAGTTGTTGACTTAAACACCCAATAATAGCCCAATTATATAATAAGATATTTCGTACGAAATTTCTATTCTCCTTAGTCCTTACCCGTTCAACTCCCCCAAATTCCGCTCCTCTCTCACCGGAGAAGGGTTTGGTGCTCTTCAAATCGATTTAAAAAGAAAAATACCTATTTTTTCTGCTCAGAAAACCTAATCTACAACGAAGAAGAATCGATCTCAGGATTCGATTTACAGAAAGCTCACAAATCATTTCTACATCCATTTCAATTGATCAATTATAGGGTATCCGAATTCGTTTATCTCTTCAAACTTACAATTAAACAATTCCTAATTTGTTTGGTCTTTTCCTTTCGGATTATTATTTGTAATTTGTGTTTTATCTCTTAAATCGCTAGTTCGTCTGAATCCTCTTGCAATGGACAGAAAAACCAATTTCAGAAAAACCTCCATTAATGGCCAAAACCAACCTCATCATCTGCACCACCTTAGCAGGTGATACAACTATAGAATTACGTGTATCAATGCAAAAAGCCAAAGACGAAGGGTTGGTATTTGATGTAGTCACTTAAGTGAAGCATACATTCCAATCACACTGCACTCGAATCGACCTTTTCCAAACAAATTTCTGGACGAAGAGACTCATCGCTTTCACTCAAAAACCTTGGATTACCAGTTCCCAATGCTGCCAGAATCACCCAAAATATCATAAAATGTAGCAGCTTTCTGAGTTAGAACTCAGATTCTGAGTTAGCTGCAACTCCCAAACAAAACCTTACTATTATCACCACTGTTCGATGAACTTTTTCATATAATCAAGAGCATTTTAAAGACTCACAAATTCTGATGTCTAAATCAAGTATAGGCACATAATGCAAGTACTATGGAGACAAAGCGCATTGAAAAGATGGTTGTCAAGCCCATGAATTTGGGATGTTGATGGGATTTGGTGACTAAAGAGAACATTGAGTGTTGATATAGCTCGAGCGGAGCCAGCTCCAACGCTAGACTCGGACCCGCCGAAAAATTAGAGCTTTTAGAGTCTTTATCTCACTCAAGAGCCTAAGGACCCGCTTTGGTTTCAAGAGAAACAAGGAAATCTGATATGCGGCAAATAAATTATCGAGATTCTCGTTGCTTAGATGACATCCAAAAGGTCGAAAATTATCTCTATATTTTCCGTCAAAATCTGAAAAGAAATGCCGAGAGGATCCCTCGGTTTTCTATCTTCCGAACCTTCAGACTTCACATCCGTACAACTCTTTTCATAATACCATAATTGTTTCACGGATAAAAACCATTGACTGATTTGAATAAGACGATGGATATTATTTTTTTCAATCTTTCTCATTATAGATCTTAAGATCATGATGCCCCTATCGATTTATCTGATGTTGATTCTATATAGCACACATCTCCAAAAATCAGAGGCAAAACCACGCTATGACTTGAGTGGTCAATTGACCACCCAAACTTTCTAAAAATTTGTTACTAAGCTTTAGGGGTTCTTATTTATATTAGTGGATTCTCATCCATCCAAAATTATCTTGACCACCCAAAATTATCAAAAATCTTCAAACAATTTTTTTATGGTATTTGTTTTCATAACACTCAAGTACATCAAACATATAAGTACTTGGATTACATAATTGATCTTGATATCTTGATGTGAGGACTGATTTGAGGGTGAGGAATTAGTAGATCTACTTTTTGCTTCCTTAGTCCAATTTGCAACCAAAGATTTGGCCTCTACAATCAATGGTTATCACCATTAGCATTGCTGTCTGTCTTGAATCGGAGATCCTTTTTCATATCAATCTTTCACTTAATAGATCTTGAGATCATGGCCCACCTATCATGTGATCAAATGTTGATTACATCGGCAAACATCCCCAAAAGTGACCCTTGGGGATTTATATCACATGACATCAATATAAAGTCGCATTTGACCGCGTGCCTTTTATTAGTATTATATATATATCCTCCGCCAAAAATGCACTGTTGAGTGGAAAATAAACCTTCATTCCAAATAATTTCTTATTTATGGGCATGGATAAGTACATTGCACTAATTCTTGTTCCTTTCTTGATGGGTGTCACCGCTAAATGCCCAAATATATCCTCCGCCACAGTGATTGTATAATAGCGTGCCAAGAATCATATACTCCTTGTCTTTGAAAGATGCCTTGAAAATAGTTGTCAAAGGTGCGATTCAGTTATTTTACTTGCATTGCTAAATGTGGCTGATCATGTATCCCTCTCTTCGTTCGCATGTCTCTCTCTTATTAAGGGTCAAGTCACTAGCGTCTGTTGACTATTAAATCTATGTAATAAGGGCCAGCTAAGGCACTTAGCTGCTTTCGCTCCCTATTGTGTTGATGATAGTGGATTACATTAACTATGTTTGATGTACTATTTTTGGGTCATGTGCTTTATAATGCCATCTCATAGATCGGATTCAGCTCGAGATTGCATAAGAAACTATCTCGACCATGCGTTAAGAGGCTACAAATGCCAAGAAATGAACGACTAAGAGAGATTTGGACAATTTCATGGTAGCCATTCATTTTTTGGTGCATCTAGGCTCTTAATCATACTGATAGATTTCTTATACAATCATAGATTTCTTATACAATCACGTGGCACAAAAATGGTACCACGATAAGAATTGATGACCTGGTCACCAACCTTGGTGGCAGGCCGGTAGCTCTATACTTGGCCCTTGTTCCATAGGAAGAGATATGATGAGTGGAGAGTATATTTGATTTCGGCAGAAATACAACGGATTAATGACCTTCTTTGAATCAGACACACAAGCACCACCATCTCGCCTTTGGAGGCAGAATCTTTATGAAATGACATTCACATTTGTCGAGGCGGTGAAAATGTGAATGTCGACTTTCGATCGAGTTGATCTAAAAAATAGTTAGCAAATCGAAGGAAATGATCAAATCTAAAGGCAAATCAGCCGAAAAAATGCATTATCATAGTACATCACTAAGAAGCGAATGCATTGATGTCTTTCTTGACAAGGCTAAGGCAAAAGAATGACCCCGCTTATTCCCTTCCTACTTTTACACTTCTCGATTACATCTCTATCCTCACCACTTTGGATATCCGATGCCAAACCAGTTTCCCTATTTCTTCAGTATTAGGATCCTGTGGCATCTATTGTAAAGTTCACGAAGAAAAGTGGGTGTTGCCTAGCAAGACAAAGAATTCTGGATGATGCAAGATATTAAAACCAAAAGTCAAAAACAACAATTAGTAGACAAATACATCTCTCTAGGCATCTTCTACCACAATTATCTGCTTCCGAAATAGATTGCTCGGTGTATGAGAGATAAATGAAGGCAACGTCAGAACAAATAAAAGCGCCTCCACCCAATCCACCATCCGCCTAAAAACCTACGAATTCATTGATAGTTCAAATTGATTCATAGGTTGCAATCAAGAAGTTCTACAGTTGATACGCTTTAAAATATGATTTCTATAAACTCTGTTCCTATTATTACTTTCACAAGGTTGCAATCAAGAAATATTTGTTGATTTTCCGATGTTTTAGATTGTGAGGTCTTATTATTTTTGAGGATGTCATGCCTAAGCAAGTCTAGAAGACCCAACCATCGAAAGGCTACGAGTCTCTATGTAGCTCTCCTTTTTTTTTTAACACGCTTTATTATTATGTGTAGAAATTGCAACCAACTTATAGTGCCGCCTGCTGATCAATAATTATGTTTTTCCCACCAATATGCTTCCTGATCATTGGGTATACGCTAACAGGTATTAAGTTGCCTGTAATTTATTAAAAGCTAGGGTTCAACTGTTGGATGGCGCTGATCAATAATTCCGTTTCCATCAATATGGTTAGAGATTATTGGGCATGCTATAACAGCTATTTAGTATTGTTTATTTTTAAAATGCTTGGGAAATTATGATATACCTTTTAAAAGCCAATGAATTTTCTGTAAGAATCTTCTTTTCCTTATCTGGTACTAGAAAATGGAAGATAGCTAATGAAAAATGGACAATTAGCACCAAACTCATTTGAGAATGAAAATTCTATAATGTTTCATGGTTTAGCGATGATGGACATCGAACTTCCAAGAATGGAGTCAAGGGCTATAACAAGTATTGTGTTTTGCTCTAATTTTATGTAGAGAGATCTGTTGATCATAAAATTCAAATCAGATAGCTCATATTTCATTTTCACATATTACATGTCTCTAAAATATCAAGTCTTTCTTTAAATTCGGCGCAATCACTTGAAATACATGTGCCAGTAATGGCTCCCTTTATTTATTGATTTACTTTTTTATTTCCCAATCTATAGGCGTCGGCAGAGTGTTTATATTGCTGACGTGGGAAGTGGAGACGGACGTTTCGGAGGTAGGGGACCGGACCTCCAATGCATGGAAGTCCGTGTGTCAACAGATTTGTTCCGCTTCACTCCACCGATTATAATCGGTCCTCTTCTTGAGCTAGCCCATACCCGGCCCGCCTTCTCAACGGATCCAGTAATTTTTACATAAAAGAAGTCATTTGGACCAGGCTTATACACGCATATATCTAATAAGGCCCTTAAAGCCCAACTTACAAATGAGGCTGGCCCAGGCCATTTATATATCAGGCTTACCAACTTTTCCAAATATCTGGCCCGCCGCTGCCCATTCAGTTGACTTGGTGATAGGAGCCACTCGGATCACTTGTTGACATGTGCCATGTAAAACCATCATGTGGTCCATTGATTTGCCTCGCACAATCTTATATGAGGGGCTAGAGCATGGTTTGAAACATCTCGGGTCTCGGCGTGATGGTGTGCTATGCTTAGACAAAAATATAATTTTATTTTTGTTTAATTGATAAAATATTTATAATTATTATATTTAAGTTAAAAAGTTAAATAATATATATATATATATATATATATATATATATAAACATAATAAAATTATTTTAAACATATATATAAACATAAAAATCAGTTGAAGAATTATGGGAATCTGGGTAGTGGCCCTAGTGGTTACTCTCTTTTAGGGTACCTTCATTTACAACCTAAGATTCTTCCTTCTCAACCCCAGTTCTACATGCTTAGACCTTTGACTGCTTTGAATAGGACTGATGGCGATTTCTTTTGTTCTAATCCTCGACACAATAGATCTTGAGATCATGGTCTCAGATCACTTTTACGGAGTGATCTGAGACACTAATGGTTTTCATATCACTTTTACAAAGTTGTGTCATGTGAAATAAAAATCTAACCGTCTAATGGTAGGCCCATGATCTCAAGATCTTTCGTGTCGAAGATTGGGCTAAAAACAAATATCTACTATGTGATTCAAAGAAGTCAATTGTTTAAGGATATAAAAACCAAAGTCGAGAAGGAAGAATCTTGGATTGTAAATATAGGGACTCTTTTTTCAAACCAACTCAAATCATACCATATGTCGTTGAGATATACTTTATCTTGCCCATCTCGGACGAGATTCTCTATTTGCTGAGATCTCGTATATATCGGCGAGATATCGTGTGATCTGAACCTAATGATTCACACTTAAACCTCATCTTGTCGAGCCTAAGACGCGAGACGCCCTGACTACATTTAAAACCATGGACTAAAAAGCAGGCCTCTTAAGAAGTAGGGGGGAGGGGGGGCAGCTTGGCTCAATTTCAAATAGGCTGTATAGGACGTCAATGGGCCAGGCCTAGACCTACTACTTTATTATCTTTCCTTAGGCCCGGCCCAGTTGGTAAGAAGATTCTCCAGCCTCAGCCTGGCCTATTAAAACCTTTAGTTGTGGACGCCCTTAAGCCTTGATGCAGCTGCCAAGGCCAGGCCCCAACCTACTCGTGGGATCCTAAGCAGGCCTAACCTTTCAGATTTGGGCTGGTGTCCAGTATCCATGCGGCCAGAGCCCGAGAGCCAGGTGACTTTGTTCACCGCTCACGTCTTGTGTCACGGTTTTATCATGCGTGCTCTTTGATTTGAAGATCATGATCTAAACATCTATAGCTACCAAACGTTTCTATCATGTGATTCAAAGTGGTCACTACTTTTTTAGAGTTATGAGGACAATGTAAATCTCCTACACTAAAGCTTTGATTGCTTTCAATCACAAGATCGAGATTTTTTTTACCTCAATATTCGACACCATAAATTTTTAGATCATGATCTTCAAATCAAATTACATTATAAAACCATGTGTCCCAAAAAGTGACCAGTGAACCAAGATACAAAATTACAACTATAATATGCTCTTCTAGCACTCGGGCATATTCCCAAATGCAAAATTACATCCAGTTGGCAGGACGTTATTTTGATGGAACTTAGGGTGTGTTTGGGAACTGGTACTTAGATTTGGGGGAAGAATTTAAATTCAGTTTCAAATCCTAGATTTCAAATATTTGAATTTCTAAATCTTAAAGGAATCTTCTTTCGATGTTTAGGATGTATTTGCATTTCAAATCCAATTTCAGTTTGCATTTTTCTCAAGGAACATGAAACTAGGTTTTGTAGCCTAGCTAATCACATGGCATCTTCTTTTGACACAAAATTGGACACTTGAAAGACATGCAATTTCGACTAGGGCAGTCAACGGATCAAGTCGAGCCAAACTTTGGCCAATGAAAATGGCATATCACTTCACACGATGGTGCACCGACCCAACCCGAAAACCTGACCCAACCGTTAAAACACCTATTTTTTATATAATATATATAATAATATTGGGTCCACCCCACTTATTTTTGTACCAACCCAACCAGAGGGTCAGGTCGGGTGTCTCCTGCCCAAACCGGCGGGTCAATTTTTGGTACCCAACCGGTCGATAAAAATTCGAGATACATTAGTTTGGCATAGGGTTAACCCGACATGTTGACAAACCATATTCAGCCTTCTTCGGACTTAAGTTCAACACGGACATGCATCCATAATAGCCTCTTTTAGACATAATTTCAAACACATAAAATGCATGAATTATCAACTCTTTTAAGACAATTTTAAACATATAAATCATATAGATAAAGAAGAAGACAACTAAATCCCTAATTTCTCCATGGATGTCAAACCCATCGGCTCATCGGTCATGGTGCTTCTTCTCTCATTGTCCGAACATGCGGATCACGACTCGATCAAGCTTACTTCTCGAGGGAGATGACCGAGGTTCGATCTCTACTCTAGTCGCTTGAGAATAAAGTCGTAAAACAATTGAAAGACAACTTGCTCAACTTGTAAGATTTAGAAACGCCACCATCAAGTCGAGGTATGAGATTAATGCATTCTCCATATCACGTGAGCGAGAATTCCAAACAAGTTTTTATGGCAATACAAATAAACCAAAAGAGTTGAGCGAGAGAGAGAGAGAGATGAAAAGCCCGATAAGACCAACACGTTTTGGGTTTGGATTTGAAATAACGCTTCCGTCACTTTAGGCTTTTTCAAATTATTGGGATTTGGGCAAATCCAAATCCAAGCATTTAAAACCATTCCCAAACAAAGGATTTAAAATCTGGTTATCCATATCCAAATCCATCTCACCAAATACTTGTTCCCATATGCACCCTTAGGCCTCGTTCACACGTTTGCTAATTTTTTTCGTAAAAGCTTTGATTCTTGAATACCATTTAATGCATCATATTCTTGGCTTTTCCCATATGTGTTCTTAAGTTACTCAGATTCCTAACTTTTCTTATAAAAGATGAAAATCTTTTGTTTTTAAATTCCTCTCAAAAAATCCTCAGAATCGATTCAATGAGTGATTATGCTATGACCGTAAAAACGTTATCTAATCATCAATTTATGTGTCGTAGTTGGATTTCTCTCAAAATTTACGAGCAAACATTTGAGATGGGGTTGAACATATTTGACGAAGCCTTTTTCCGAAACCGATACGTATTGGTATTGACCGATTTTTGATACCTTGTTTTACCTTTTTAGGGCTTAAAGGTGTTTTTAAAAAAAATAATAATAATAAAGAATTTTGGTTGAGTGAAGGCGCTCAAATGGGATGACAAAATTCCTTGATTATACAATCCTCAATAATTAGAATGTCACAGATTTCGATGTTAAGCAACTATAATGTTCATTTGTTCGGCTTTTTCACAGGGTCCCAAACTCTCATGTTATATACAATATAGTATGCTAATAAGCATAGAGGAAGTTGTTGACTTAAACACCCAATAATAGCCCAATTATATAATAAGATATTTCGTACGAAATTTCTATTCTCCTTAGTCCTTACACTTTCAACCCCCCCAAATTCCCCTCCTCTCTCAGCTGGAGAAGGGTTTGGTGCTCTTCGAAATCGACGAAAAAGAAAAATACCTATTTTTTCTGCTCAGAAAACCTAATCTACAACGAAGAAGAATCGATCTCAGGATTCGATTTACAGAAAGCTCACAAATCATTTCTACATCCATTTCAATTGATCAATTATAGGGTATCCGAATTCGTTTATCTCTTCAAACTTACAATTAAACAATTCCTAATTTGTTTGGTCTTTTCCTTTCGGATTATTATTTGTAATTTGTGTTTTATCAGTCTCTTAAATCGCTAGTTCGTCTGAATCCTCTTGCAATGGGATGTAAAAACCAATTTGAAAAACCTCCATTAATGGCCAAAACCAACCTCATCATCACCTTAGCGGTGATACAACTATAAATTACGTGTATCAATGCAAAAGCCAAAGACGCGAAGGGTTGGTATTTGATGTAGTCACTTAAGTGAAGCATACATTCCAGCCCACAATCTGCACTCAGAATCTGACCTTTTCCAAACAAATTTCTCGGACGAAGAGACTCATCGTTTTCACTCAAAAAACCTTGGATTACCAGTTCCCAATGCTGCCAGAATCACCCAAAATATCATAAAATGTAGCAGCTTTCTGAGTTAGAACTCAGATTCTAAGTTAGCTGCAACTCCCAAACAAATCCTTACTATTATCACCACTGTTCGATGAACTTTTTCATATAATCAAGAGCATTTTAAAGACTCACAAATTCTGATGTCTAAATCAAGTATAGGCACATAATGCAAGTACTATGGAGACAAAGCGCATTGAAAAGATGGTTGTCAAGCCCACATGAATTTGGGATGTTGATGGGATTTGGTGACTAAAGAGAACATTGAGTGTTGATATAGCTCTCAGAGCGGAGCCAGCTCCAACGCTAGACTCGGACCCGCTCGAAAATTAGAGCTTTTAGAGTCTTTATCTCAGCTCAAGAGCCTAAGGACCCGTTTGGTTTCAAGAGAAACAAGGGAAAACTGATATGCGGCAAATAAATTATCGAGATTCTCGTTGCTTAGATGACATCCAAAAGGTCGAAAATTATCTCTATATTTTCCGTCAAAATCTGAAAAGAAATGCCGAGAGGATCCCTCGGTTTTCTATCTTCCGAACCTTCAGACTTCACATCCGTACAACTCTTTTCATAATACCATAATTTTTTCACGGATAAAAACCATTAACTAATTTGAATAAGACGATGGATATTATTTTTTTTTTCAATCTTTCTCATTATAGATCTTAAGATCATGATGCCCCTATCAGACGATCTGATGTTGATTCTATATAGCACACATCTCCAAAAATCAGAGGCAAAACCACGTTATGACTTGAGTGGTCAATTGACCACCCAAACTTTCTAAAAATTTGTTACTAAGCTTTAGGGGTTCTTATTTATATTAGTGGATTCTCATCCATCCAAAATTATCTTGACCACCCAAAATTATCAAAAATCTTCAAACAATTTTTTTATGGTATTTGTTTTCATAACACTCAAGTACATCAAACATATAAGTACTTGGATTACATAATTGATCTTGATATCTTGATGTGAGGACTGATTTGAGGGTGAGGAATTAGTAGATCTACTTTTTGCTTCCTTAGTCCAATTTGCAACCAAAGATTTGGCCTCTACAATCAATGGTTATCACCATTAGCATTGCTGTCTGTCTTGAATCGGAGATCCTTTTTCATATCAATCTTTCACTTAATAGATCTTGAGATCATGGCCCACCTATCATGTGATCAAATGTTGATTACACGTGGCAAACATCCCCAAAAGTGACCCTTGGGGATTTATATCACATGACATCAATATAAAGTCGTGCATTTGACCGTGCCTTTTTATTAGTATTATATATATATCCTCCGCCAAAATGCACTCTGTTGAGTGGAAAATAAACCTTCATTCCAAATAATTTCTTATTTATGGGCATGGATAAGTACATTGCACTAATTCTTGTTCCTTTCTTGATGGGTGTCACCTGCTAAATGCCCAAATATATCCTCCGCCACAGGATTGTATAATAGCGTGCCAAGAATCATATACTCCTTGTGCTGAAAGATGCCTTGAAAATAGTTGCTGGGCAGGCTGCGCATTCAGTTATTTTACTTGCATTGCTAAATGTGGCTGATCATGTATCCCTCTCTTCGTTTCTGCATGTCTCTCTCTTATTAAGGGTCAAGTCACTAGCGTGCTGTTGACTATTAAATCTATGTAATAAGGGCCAGCTAAGGCACTTAGCTGCTTTCGCTCCCTATTGTGTTGATGATTGTGGATTACATTATCTATGTTTGATGTACTATTTTTGGGCCATGTGCTTTATAATGCCATCTCATAGATCGGATTCAGCCCTGAGATTGCATAAGAAACTATCTCGACCATGCGTTTAAGAGGCTACAAATGCCAAGAAATGAACGACTAAGAGAGATTTGGACAATTTCATGGTAGCCATTCATTTTTTGGTGCATCTAGGCTCTTAATCATACGGTGATTTCTTATACAATCATAGATTTCTTATACAATCACGTGGCACAAAAAATGGTACCACGCATAAGAAATTGATGACCTGGTCACCAACCTTGGTGGCCAGGCCGCTAGATCTATACTTGGCCCTTGTTCCATAGGAAGAGATATGATGAGTGGAGAGTATATTTGATTTCTGGGCAGAAATACAACGGATTAATGACAGCCTTGCTGAATCAGGAGACACACAAGCACCACCATCTGCCTTTCGGAGGCAGAATCTTTATGAAAAGCTGACATTCACATTTGTCAGGGCCAGTGAAAATGTGAATGTCAGCTTTCGATCGAGTTGATCTAAAAAAAAATAGTTAGCAAATCGAAGGAAATGATCAAATCTAAAGGCAAATCAGCCAGAAAAAAATGCATTATCATAGTACATCACTAAGAAGCAGAATGCATTGATGTCTTTCTTGACAAGGCTAAGGCAAAAGAATGACCCCCGCTTATTCCCTTCCTACTTTTTACACTTCTCAGTTACATCTCTATCCTCACCACTGGATATCTGATGCCAAACCAGTTTCCCTATTTCTTCTGTATTAGGATCCCTGTGGCATCTATTGTAAAGTTCACGAAGAAAAGTGGGTGTTGCCTAGCAAGACAGGCGCAATTTACAGGGATGATGCAAGATATTAAAACCAAAAGTCAAAAACAACAATTAGTAGACAAATACATCTCTCTAGGCATCTTCTACCACAATTATCTGCTTCCGAAATAGATTGCCTGCCGGTGTATGAGAGATAAATGAAGGCAACGCTCGCAACAAATAAAAGCGCCCCTCCACCCAATCCACCATCCGCCTAAAAACCTACGAATTCATTGATAGTTCAAATTGATTCATAGGTTGCAATCAAGAAAGGCTACGAGTTGCTGCTGATACGCTTTAAAATATGATTTCTATAAACTCTGTTCCTATTATTACTTTCACAAGGTTGCAATCAAGAAATATTTGTTGATTTTCCGATGTTTTCGAGATTGTGAGGTCTTATTATTTTTTGAGGATGTCATGCCTAAGCAAGTCTAGAAGACCCAACCATCAGAAAGGCTACGAGTCTCTATGTAGCTCTCCTCGTTTTTTTTTAACCTGCTTTATTATTATGTGTAGAAATTGCAACCAACTTATAGTGCTGACTGCTGATCAATGATTATGTTTTTCCCACCAATATGCTTCGCGATCATTGGGTATACGATAACAGGTATTAAGTAGCCTTTCATTTATTAAAAGCTAGGGTCCAACTGATGGATGGCGCTGATCAATAATTCCGTTTTCCATCAATATGGTTAGAGATCATTGGGCATGCTATAACAGCTATTTAGTATTGTTTATTTATAAAATGCTTGGGAAATTATGATAAACCTTTTAAAAGCCAATGAATTTTTTGTAAGAATTTTCTTTTCCTTATCTGGTACTAGAAAATGGAAGATAGCTAACAGAAAAATGGACAATTAGCACGGACCTGAAACTCATTTGAGAATGAAAATTCTATAATGTTTCTGTTGGGTTTAGCTGATGATGGACATCGAACTTCCAAGAATGGAGTCAAGGGCTATAACAAGTATTGTGTTTTGCTCTAATTTTATGTACGAGAGATCTGTTGATCATAAAATTCAAATCAGATAGCTCATATTTCATTTTCACATATTACATGTCTCTAAAATATCAAGTCTTTCTTTAAATTCGGCGCAATCACTTGAAATACATGTGCCAGTAATGGCTCCCTTTATTTATTGATTTACTTTTTTATTTCCCAATCTATAGGCGTCGGCAGAGTGTTTATATTGCTGACGTGGGAAGTGGAGACGGACGTTTCGGAGTTAGGGTGCTGGACCGGACCTCCAATGCATGGAAGTCCGTGTGTCAAACAGATTTGTTGTCTGCTTCACTCCACCTGATTATAATCGGTCCTCTTCTTGGAGCTAGCCCATACCCGGCCCGACTTCTCATCGGATCCAGTAATTTTTACATAAAAGAAGTCATTTGGACCAGGCTTATACACGCATATATCTAATAAGGCCCTTAAAGCCCAACTTACAAATGAGGCTGGCCCAGGCCATTTATATATCAGGCTTACCAACTTTTCCAAATATCATTGCGCGGCCCGTTCTGATGACTTGGTGATAGGGAGCCACTCAGATCACTTGTTGACATGCGTGCCATGTAAAACCATCATGTGGTCCATTGATTTGCCTCGCACAATCTTATATGAGGGGCTAGAGCATGGTTTGAAACATCTCGGGTCTCGGCGTGATGGTGTGCTATGCTTAGACAAAAATATAATTTTATTTTTGTTTAATTGATAAAATATTTATAATTATTATATTTAAGTTAAAAAGTTAAATAATATATATATATATATATATATATATATATATAAACATAATAAAATTATTTTAAACATATATATAAACATAAAAATCAGTTGAAGAATTATGGGAATCTGGGTAGTGGCCCTAGTGGTTACTCTCTTTTAGGGTACCTTCATTTACAACCTAAGATTCTTCCTTCTCAACCCCAGTTCTACATGCTTAGACCTTTGACTGCTTTGAATAGGACTGATGGCGATTTCTTTTGTTCTAATCCTCGACACAATAGATCTTGAGATCATGGTCTCAGATCACTTTTACGGAGTGATCTGAGACACTAATGGTTTTCATATCACTTTTACAAAGTTGTGTCATGTGAAATAAAAATCTAACCGTCTAATGGTAGGCCCATGATCTCAAGATCTTTCGTGACGAAGATTGGGCTAAAAACAAATATCTACTATGTGATTCAAAGAAGTCAATTGTTTAAGGATATAAAAACCAAAGTCGAGAAGGAAGAATCTTGGATTGTAAATATAGGGACTCTTTTTTCAAACCAACTCAAATCATACCATATGTCGTTGAGATATACTTTATCTTGCCCATCTTGAGATTCTCTATTCTTGAGATCTCGATATATCGTGAGATATCGTGTGATTTCGGCCCTAATGATTCACACTTAAACCTCATCTTGTCGAGCCTAAGACGCGAGACGTCTCGGGACTACATTTAAAACCATGGACTAAAGAGCACTCTTAAGAAGTAGGGGAGGGGGGCAGCTTGGCTCAATTTCAAATTTGTATAGGGGCGTCAATGGGCGAGCCTAGACCTACTACTTTATTATCTTTCCTTAGGCCCGGCCAGGTTGGTAAGAAGATTCTCGACCTCAGGCCTATTAAAACCTTTAGTTGTGGGCGCCTTAAGCCTTGATGCATTGCCAAGGCCGGGCCCCAACCTACTACGTGGGATCCTAAGCGGCCTAACCTTTGATTTGGGCTGGTGTCCGATATCCATGCGGCGAGCCCGAGAGCGGTGACTTTGTTCACCGCTCACGTTGTCACGGTTTTATCATGCGTGCTCTTTGATTTGAAGATCATGATCTAAACATCTATAGCTACCAAACGTTTCTATCATGTGATTCAAAGTGGTCACTACTTTTTAGAGTTATGAGGACAATGTAAATCTCCTACACTAAAGCTTTGATTGCTTTCAATCACAAGATCGAGATTTTTTTTACCTCAATATTCGACACCATAAATTTTTAGATCATGATCTTCAAATCAAATTACATTATAAAACCATGTGTCCCAAAAAGTGACGGAACCAAGATACAAAATTACAACTATAATATGCTCTTCTAGCACTCGGGCATATTCCCAAATGCAAAATTACATCCGTTGGCGGGGACGTTATTTTGATGGAACTTAGGGTGTGTTTGGGCGGTACTTAGATTTGGGGAAGAATTTAAATTCGGACATTTCAAATCCTAGATTTCAAATATTTGAATTTCTAAATCTTAAAAGGAATCTGTTTGATGTTTAGGATGTATTTGCATTTCAAATCCAATTTCAGTTTGCATTTTCTCAAGGAACATGAAACTAGGTTTTGTAGCCTAGCTAATCACATGGCATCTTCTTTTGACACAAAATTGGACACTTGAAAGACATGCAATTTCGACTAGGGCAGATCAACGGATCAAGTCGAGCCAAACTTTGGCAGCCCAATGAAAATGGCATATCACTTCACGATGGTGCACCCCAACCCAGAAAACCTGACCCAACCGTTAAAAACACCTATTTTTTATATAATATATATAATAATATTGGGTCGACCCGACTTATTTTGGACCAACCCAACCAGAGTCGGTCGGATGTCTCATGCCCAAACCGGCGGGTCAATTTTAGGTACCCAACCGGTGTCAAAAAATTCGAAGATACATTAGTTTGGCATAGGGTTAACCCGACATGTTGACAAACCATATTCAGCCTTCTTTCAGACTTAAGTTCAACACCGGACATGCATCCATAATAGCCTCTTTTAGACATAATTTCAAACACATAAAATGCATGAATTATCAACTCTTTTTAAGACAATTTTAAACATATAAATCATATAGATAAAGAAGAAGACAACTAAATCCCTAATTTCTCCATGGATGTCAAACCCATCGGCTCATCAGTCATCGGTGCTTCTTCTGTTGTCCGAACATGCGGATCACGACTCAGTCAAGCTACTTCTCGAGGGAGATGACCGAGGTTCGATCTCTACTCTAGTCGCTTCCGAGAATAAAGTCGTAAAAACAATTGAAAGACAACTTGCTCAACTTGTAAGATTTAGAAACGGCCACCATCAAGTCGAGGTATGAGATTAATGCATTCTCCATATCACTGTGAGCGCGAGAATTCCAAACAAGTTTTTTATGGCAATACAAATAAACCAAAAGAGTTGAGCAGAGAAGAGGAGAGAGAGAGAGAGATGAAAAGCCCCGATAAGACCAACACGTTTTGGGTTTGGATTTGAAATAACGCTTCCCGTCACTTTAGGCTTTTTCAAATTATTGGGATTTGGGCAAATCCAAATCCAACTGTTTAAAACCATTCCCAAACAAAGGATTTAAAATCTGGTTATCCATATCCAAATCCATCTCACCAAATACTTGTTCCCAAATGCACCCTTAGGCCTCGTTCACACGTTTGCTAATTTTTTTTCAGAAAAAGCTTTGATTCTTGAATACTCAGATTCGTAACAGACTCATATTCTTGGCTTTTCCCATATGTGTTCTTAAGTTACTCAGATTCCTAACTTTTCTTATAAAAGATGAAAATCTTTTGTTTTTAAATTCCTCTCAAAAAATCCTCAGAATCGATTCAATGAGTGATTATGCTATGACCGTAAAAACGTTATCTAATCATCAATTTATGTGTCGTAGTTGGATTTCTCTCAAAATTTACGAGCAAACATTTGAGATGGGGTTGAACATATTTGACGAAGCCTTTTTCCGAAACCGATACGTATTGGTATTGACCGATTTTTGATACCTTGTTTTACCTTTTTAGGGCTTAAAGGTGTTTTTAAAAAAAATAATAATAATAAAGAATTTTGGTTGAGTGAAGGCGCTCAAATGGGATGACAAAATTCCTTGATTATACAATCCTCAATAATTAGAATGTCACAGATTTCGATGTTAAGCAACTATAATGTTCATTTGTTCGGCTTTTTCACAGGGTCCCAAACTCTCATGTTATATACAATATAGTATGCTAATAAGCATAGAGGAAGTTGTTGACTTAAACACCCAATAATAGCCCAATTATATAATAAGATATTTCGTACGAAATTTCTATTCTCCTTAGTCCTTACCCGTTCAACTCCCCCAAATTCCCCTCCTCTCTCAGCTGGAGAAGGGTTTGGTGCTCTTCGAAATCGACGAAAAAGAAAAATACCTATTTTTTCTGCTCAGAAAACCTAATCTACAACGAAGAAGAATCGATCTCAGGATTCGATTTACAGAAAGCTCACAAATCATTTCTACATCCATTTCAATTGATCAATTATAGGGTATCCGAATTCGTTTATCTCTTCAAACTTACAATTAAACAATTCCTAATTTGTTTGGTCTTTTCCTTTCGGATTATTATTTGTAATTTGTGTTTTATCAGTCTCTTAAATCGCTAGTTCGTCTGAATCCTCTTGCAATGGATGTAAAAAACCAATTTGAAAAACCTCCATTAATGGCCAAACCAACCTCATCATCCGCACCACCTTAGCGGTGATACAACTATAGAATTACGTGTATCAATGCAAAAGCCAAAGACTTAAGGGTTGGTATTTGATGTAGTCACTTAAGTGAAGCATACATTCCAAATTACAACTGCACTCGAATCGACCTTTTTCCAAACAAGTTTCCCGGACGAAGAGACGCATCGTTTTCACTCAAAAAACCTTGGAGTACCAGTGCCCAATGGTGCCAGAATCACCCAAAATATCATAAATGTAGCAGCTTTCTGAGTTAGAACTCAGATTCTGAGTTAGCTGCAACTCCCAAACAAAACCTTACTATTATCACCACTGTTCGATGAACTTTTTCATATAATCAAGAGCATTTTAAAGACTCACAAATTCTGATGTCTAAATCAAGTATAGGCACATAATGCAAGTACTATGGAGACAAAGCGCATTGAAAAGATGGTTGTCAAGCCCACATGAATTTGGGATGTTGATGGGATTTGGTGACTAAAGAGAACATTGAGTGTTGATATAGCTCTCAGAGCGGAGCCAGCTCCAACGCTAGACTCGGACCCGCTCGAAAATTAGAGCTTTTAGAGTCTTTATCTCAGCTCAAGAGCCTAAGGACCCGTTTGGTTTCAAGAGAAACAAGGGAAAACTGATATGCGGCAAATAAATTATCGAGATTCTCGTTGCTTAGATGACATCCAAAAGGTCGAAAATTATCTCTATATTTTCCGTCAAAATCTGAAAAGAAATGCCGAGAGGATCCCTCGGTTTTCTATCTTCCGAACCTTCAGACTTCACATCCGTACAACTCTTTTCATAATACCATAATTTTTTCACGGATAAAAACCATTAACTAATTTGAATAAGACGATGGATATTATTTTTTTTTTCAATCTTTCTCATTATAGATCTTAAGATCATGATGCCCCTATCAGACGATCTGATGTTGATTCTATATAGCACACATCTCCAAAAATCAGAGGCAAAACCACGCTATGACTTGAGTGGTCAATTGACCACCCAAACTTTCTAAAAATTTGTTACTAAGCTTTAGGGGTTCTTATTTATATTAGTGGATTCTCATCCATCCAAAATTATCTTGACCACCCAAAATTATCAAAAATCTTCAAACAATTTTTTTATGGTATTTGTTTTCATAACACTCAAGTACATCAAACATATAAGTACTTGGATTACATAATTGATCTTGATATCTTGATGTGAGGACTGATTTGAGGGTGAGGAATTAGTAGATCTACTTTTTGCTTCCTTAGTCCAATTTGCAACCAAAGATTTGGCCTCTACAATCAATGGTTATCACCATTAGCATTGCTGTCTGTCTTGAATCGGAGATCCTTTTTCATATCAATCTTTCACTTAATAGATCTTGAGATCATGGCCCACCTATCATGTGATCAAATGTTGATTACACGTGGCAAACATCCCCAAAAGTGACCCTTGGGGATTTATATCACATGACATCAATATAAAGTCGTGCATTTGACCGTGCCTTTTTATTAGTATTATATATATATCCTCCGCCAAAATGCACTCTGTTGAGTGGAAAATAAACCTTCATTCCAAATAATTTCTTATTTATGGGCATGGATAAGTACATTGCACTAATTCTTGTTCCTTTCTTGATGGGTGTCACCTGCTAAATGCCCAAATATATCCTCCGCCACAGGATTGTATAATAGCGTGCCAAGAATCATATACTCCTTGTGCTGAAAGATGCCTTGAAAATAGTTGCTGGGCAGGCTGCGCATTCAGTTATTTTACTTGCATTGCTAAATGTGGCTGATCATGTATCCCTCTTCGTTTCTGCATGTCTCTCTCTTATTAAGGGTCAAGTCACTAGCGTGCTGTTGACTATTAAATCTATGTAATAAGGGCCAGCTAAGGCACTTAGCTGCTTTCGCTCCCTATTGTGTTGATGATTGTGGATTACATTATCTATGTTTGATGTACTATTTTTGGGCCATGTGCTTTATAATGCCATCTCATAGATCGGATTCAGCCCTGAGATTGCATAAGAAACTATCTCGACCATGCGTTTAAGAGGCTACAAATGCCAAGAAATGAACGACTAAGAGAGATTTGGACAATTTCATGGTAGCCATTCATTTTTTGGTGCATCTAGGCTCTTAATCATACGGTGCAGATAGATTTCTTATACAATCATAGATTTCTTATACAATCACGTGGCACAAAAAATGGTACCACGCATAAGAAATTGATGACCTGGTCACCAACCTTGGTGGCCAGGCCGGTAGCTCTATACTTGGCCCTTGTTCCATAGGAAGAGATATGATGAGTGGAGAGTATATTTGATTTCTGGGCAGAAATACAACGGATTAATGACAGCCTTGCTGAATCAGGAGACACACAAGCACCACCATCTGCCTTTCGGAGGCAGAATCTTTATGAAAAGCTGACATTCACATTTGTCAGGGCCAGTGAAAATGTGAATGTCAGCTTTCGATCGAGTTGATCTAAAAAAAAATAGTTAGCAAATCGAAGGAAATGATCAAATCTAAAGGCAAATCAGCCAGAAAAAAATGCATTATCATAGTACATCACTAAGAAGCAGAATGCATTGATGTCTTTCTTGACAAGGCTAAGGCAAAAGAATGACCCCCGCTTATTCCCTTCCTACTTTTTACACTTCTCAGTTACATCTCTATCCTCACCACTGGATATCTGATGCCAAACCAGTTTCCCTATTTCTTCTGTATTAGGATCCCTGTGGCATCTATTGTAAAGTTCACGAAGAAAAGTGGGTGTTGCCTAGCAAGACAGGCGCAATTTACAGGGATGATGCAAGATATTAAAACCAAAAGTCAAAAACAACAATTAGTAGACAAATACATCTCTCTAGGCATCTTCTACCACAATTATCTGCTTCCGAAATAGATTGCCTGCCGGTGTATGAGAGATAAATGAAGGCAACGCTCGCAACAAATAAAAGCGCCCCTCCACCCAATCCACCATCCGCCTAAAAACCTACGAATTCATTGATAGTTCAAATTGATTCATAGGTTGCAATCAAGAAAGGCTACGAGTTGCTGCTGATACGCTTTAAAATATGATTTCTATAAACTCTGTTCCTATTATTACTTTCACAAGGTTGCAATCAAGAAATATTTGTTGATTTTCCGATGTTTTCGAGATTGTGAGGTCTTATTATTTTTTGAGGATGTCATGCCTAAGCAAGTCTAGAAGACCCAACCATCAGAAAGGCTACGAGTCTCTATGTAGCTCTCCTCGTTTTTTTTTAACCTGCTTTATTATTATGTGTAGAAATTGCAACCAACTTATAGTGCTGACTGCTGATCAATGATTATGTTTTTCCCACCAATATGCTTCGCGATCATTGGGTATACGATAACAGGTATTAAGTAGCCTTTCATTTATTAAAAGCTAGGGTCCAACTGATGGATGGCGCTGATCAATAATTCCGTTTTCCATCAATATGGTTAGAGATCATTGGGCATGCTATAACAGCTATTTAGTATTGTTTATTTATAAAATGCTTGGGAAATTATGATAAACCTTTTAAAAGCCAATGAATTTTTTGTAAGAATTTTCTTTTCCTTATCTGGTACTAGAAAATGGAAGATAGCTAACAGAAAAATGGACAATTAGCACGGACCTGAAACTCATTTGAGAATGAAAATTCTATAATGTTTCTGTTGGGTTTAGCTGATGATGGACATCGAACTTCCAAGAATGGAGTCAAGGGCTATAACAAGTATTGTGTTTTGCTCTAATTTTATGTACGAGAGATCTGTTGATCATAAAATTCAAATCAGATAGCTCATATTTCATTTTCACATATTACATGTCTCTAAAATATCAAGTCTTTCTTTAAATTCGGCGCAATCACTTGAAATACATGTGCCAGTAATGGCTCCCTTTATTTATTGATTTACTTTTTTATTTCCCAATCTATAGGCGTCGGCAGAGTGTTTATATTGCTGACGTGGGAAGTGGAGACGGACGTTTCGGAGTTAGGGTGCTGGACCGGACCTCCAATGCATGGAAGTCCGTGTGTCAAACAGATTTGTTGTCTGCTTCACTCCACCTGATTATAATCGGTCCTCTTCTTGGAGCTAGCCCATACCCGGCCCGACTTCTCATCGGATCCAGTAATTTTTACATAAAAGAAGTCATTTGGACCAGGCTTATACACGCATATATCTAATAAGGCCCTTAAAGCCCAACTTACAAATGAGGCTGGCCCAGGCCATTTATATATCAGGCTTACCAACTTTTCCAAATATCTGGCCCACTGCCGCCTGGCCCGTTGCAGTGACTTGGTGATAGGGAGCCACTCAGATCACTTGTTGACATGCGTGCCATGTAAAACCATCATGTGGTCCATTGATTTGCCTCGCACAATCTTATATGAGGGGCTAGAGCATGGTTTGAAACATCTCGGGTCTCGGCGTGATGGTGTGCTATGCTTAGACAAAAATATAATTTTATTTTTGTTTAATTGATAAAATATTTATAATTATTATATTTAAGTTAAAAAGTTAAATAATATATATATATATATATATATATATATATAAACATAATAAAATTATTTTAAACATATATATAAACATAAAAATCAGTTGAAGAATTATGGGAATCTGGGTAGTGGCCCTAGTGGTTACTCTCTTTTAGGGTACCTTCATTTACAACCTAAGATTCTTCCTTCTCAACCCCAGTTCTACATGCTTAGACCTTTGACTGCTTTGAATAGGACTGATGGCGATTTCTTTTGTTCTAATCCTCGACACAATAGATCTTGAGATCATGGTCTCAGATCACTTTTACGGAGTGATCTGAGACACTAATGGTTTTCATATCACTTTTACAAAGTTGTGTCATGTGAAATAAAAATCTAACCGTCTAATGGTAGGCCCATGATCTCAAGATCTTTCGTGTCGAAGATTGGGCTAAAAACAAATATCTACTATGTGATTCAAAGAAGTCAATTGTTTAAGGATATAAAAACCAAAGTCGAGAAGGAAGAATCTTGGATTGTAAATATAGGGACTCTTTTTTCAAACCAACTCAAATCATACCATATGTCGTTGAGATATACTTTATCTTGCCCATCTCGGACGAGATTCTCTATTTGCTGAGATCTCCGATATATCGGCAGATATCGTGTGATTCGTGCCCCTAATGATTCACACTTAAACCTCATATGTCGAGCCTAAGACGAGAGGCGCCCTCGGACTACATTTAAAACCATGGACTAAAGAGCAGCAGCCCTCTAAAGAAGTAGGGGAGGGGGCAACTTGGCTCAATTTCAAATAGGCTGTATAGGACGTCAATGGGCCAGGCCTAGACCTACTACTTTATTATCTTTCCTTAGGCCCGGCCCAGTTGGTAAGAAGATTCTCCAGCCTCAGCCTGGCCTATTAAAACCTTTAGTTGTGGACGCCTTAAGCCTTGATGTACCGCCAAGGCCAGCCCCAACCTACTCGTGGGATCCTAAGCAGTGCCTAACCTTTCGATTTGGTGGTGTCCAGATCCATGCGTGAGAGCCCGAGAGCGTGTGACTTTGTTCACCGCTCACGCCTTGTGTCACGGTTTTATCATGCGTGTTTTGATTTGAAGATCATGATCTAAACATCTATAGCTACCAAACGTTTCTATCATGTGATTCAAAGTGGTCACTACTTTTTTAGAGTTATGAGGACAATGTAAATCTCCTACACTAAAGCTTTGATTGCTTTCAATCACAAGATCGAGATTTTTTTTACCTCAATATTCGACACCATAAATTTTTAGATCATGATCTTCAAATCAAATTACATTATAAAACCATGTGTCCCAAAAAGTGACCAGTGAACCAAGATACAAAATTACAACTATAATATGCTCTTCTAGCACTCGGGCATATTCCCAAATGCAAAATTACATCCAGTTGGCAGGACGTTATTTTGATGGAACTTAGGGTGTGTTTGGGAACTGGTACTTAGATTTGGGGGAAGAATTTAAATTCCAGACATTTCAAATCCTAGATTTCAAATATTTGAATTTCTAAATCTTAAAAGGAATCTTCTGTTTCGATGTTTAGGATGTATTTGCATTTCAAATCCAATTTCAGTTTGCATTTTTCTCAAGGAACATGAAACTAGGTTTTGTAGCCTAGCTAATCACATGGCATCTTCTTTTGACACAAAATTGGACACTTGAAAGACATGCAATTTCGACTAGGGCAGTCAACGGATCAAGTCGAGCCAAACTTTGGCAGCCCAATGAAAATGGCATATCACTTCACCTGATGGTGCACCCGACCCAACCCGAAAACCTGACCCAACCCGTTAAAAACACCTATTTTTTATATAATATATATAATAATATTGGGTCGACCCGACTTATTTTTGGACCAACCCAACCAGAGGGTCAGGTCGGATGTCTCATGCCCAAACCGGCGGGTCAATTTTAGGTACCCAACCAGGTCAGTAAAAAATTCGGAGATACATTAGTTTGGCATAGGGTTAACCCGACATGTTGACAAACCATATTCAGCCTTCTTTGGACTTAAGTTCAACACCGGACATGCATCCATAATAGCCTCTTTTAGACATAATTTCAAACACATAAAATGCATGAATTATCAACTCTTTTTAAGACAATTTTAAACATATAAATCATATAGATAAAGAAGAAGACAACTAAATCCCTAATTTCTCCATGGATGTCAAACCCATCGGCTCATCAGTCATCGGTGCTTCTTCTCTGTTGTCCGAACATGCGGATCACGACTCAGTCAAGCTACTTCTCGAGGGAGATGACCGAGGTTCGATCTCTACTCTAGTCGCTTCCGAGAATAAAGTCGTAAAAACATTTGAAACACAACTTGTTCAACTTGTAAGATTTAGAAACGGCCACCATCAAGTCGAGGTATGAGATTAATGCATTCTCCATATCACTGTGAGCGCGAGAATTCCAAACAAGTTTTTTATGGCAATACAAATAAACCAAAAGAGTTGAGCAGAGAAGAGGAGAGAGAGAGAGAGATGAAAAGCCCCGATAAGACCAACACGTTTTGGGTTTGGATTTGAAATAACGCTTCCCGTCACTTTAGGCTTTTTCAAATTATTGGGATTTGGGCAAATCCAAATCCAAATCTGCTTAAAACCATTCCCAAACAAAGGATTTAAAATCTGGTTATCCATATCCAAATCCATCTCACCAAATACTTGTTCCCAAATGCACCCTTAGGCCTCGTTCACACGTTTGCTAATTTTTTTTCAGAAAAAGCTTTGATTCTTGAATACTCAGATTCGTAACAGACTCATATTCTTGGCTTTTCCCATATGTGTTCTTAAGTTACTCAGATTCCTAACTTTTCTTATAAAAGATGAAAATCTTTTGTTTTTAAATTCCTCTCAAAAAATCCTCAGAATCGATTCAATGAGTGATTATGCTATGACCGTAAAAACGTTATCTAATCATCAATTTATGTGTCGTAGTTGGATTTCTCTCAAAATTTACGAGCAAACATTTGAGATGGGGTTGAACATATTTGACGAAGCCTTTTTCCGAAACCGATCGTATTGGTATTGACCGATTTTTGATACCTTGTTTTACCTTTTAGGGCTTAAAGGTGTTTTTAAAAAAAATAATAATAATAAAGAATTTTGGTTGAGTGAAGGCGCTCAAATGGGATGACAAAATTCCTTGATTATACAATCCTCAATAATTAGAATGTCACAGATTTCGATGTTAAGCAACTATAATGTTCATTTGTTCGGCTTTTTCACAGGGTCCCAAACTCTCATGTTATATACAATATAGTATGCTAATAAGCATAGAGGAAGTTGTTGACTTAAACACCCAATAATAGCCCAATTATATAATAAGATATTTCGTACGAAATTTCTATTCTCCTTAGTCCTTACCGCTCAACTCCCCAAATTCCCCTCCTCTCACCGGAGAAGGGTTTGGTGCTCTTCAAATCGATTTAAAAAGAAAAATACCTATTTTTCTCGGAAACCCTAATCTACAACGAAGAAGAATCGATCTCAGGATTCGATTTACAGAAAGCTCACAAATCATTTCTACATCCATTTCAATTGATCAATTATAGGGTATCCGAATTCGTTTATCTCTTCAAACTTACAATTAAACAATTCCTAATTTGTTTGGTCTTTTCCTTTCGGATTATTATTTGTAATTTGTGTTTTATCAGTCTCTTAAATCGCTAGTTCGTCTGAATCCTCTTGCAATGGAGAAAAACCAATTTAAAACCTCCATTAATGGCCAAAACCAACCTCATCATACGCACCACCTTAGCAGTGATACAACTATAGAATTACGTGTATCAAGGGAAAAAGCCAAAGACGAAGGGTGGGTATTTGATGTAGGCACTTAAGTGAAGTATACATTCGAGCCCACAAGCTGCACTCAGAATCTGACCTTTCCCAAACAAATTTGTCGGACGAAGAGACTCATCGTTTCACTCAAAAACCTTGGATTACGGTTCCCAATGCAGAATCACCCAAAATATCATAAAATGTAGCGACTTTACGAGTTAGAACTCGATTCGAAGTTGCGCAACTCCCAAACAAAACCTTACTATTATCACCACTTTCGATGAACTTTTCATATAATCAAGAGCATTTTAAAGACTCACAAATTCGATGTCTAAATCAAGTATAGGCACATAATGCAGGTAGTATGGAGAGAGAGCGCATTGAAAAGATGGTTGTCAAGCCCACATGAATTTGGGATGTTGATGGGATTTGGTGACTAAAGAGAACATTGAGTGTTGATATAGCTCTCGAGCGAGCCAGGCTCAACGCTAGACTCGGACCCGCTCGAAAATTAGAGCTTTTAGAGTCTTTATCTCGACTCAAGAGCCTAAGGACCCGTTTGGTTTCAAGAGAAACAAGGGAAAAGCGATATGCAAATAAATTATCGAGATTCTCGTTGCTTAGATGACATCCAAAAGGTCGAAAATTATCTCTATATTTTCCGTCAAAATCGAAAAGAAATGCGAGAGGATCCCTGGTTTTCTATCTTCGAACCTTGGACTTCACATCCGCATACAACTCTTTTCATAATACCATAATTTTTCACGGATAAAACCATTAACTAATTTGAATAAGACGATGGATATTATTTTTTTTTTCAATCTTTCTCATTATAGATCTTAAGATCATGATGCCCCTATCAGACGATCTGATGTTGATTCTATATAGCACACATCTCCAAAAATCAGAGGCAAAACCACGTTATGACTTGAGTGGTCAATTGACCACCCAAACTTTCTAAAAATTTGTTACTAAGCTTTAGGGGTTCTTATTTATATTAGTGGATTCTCATCCATCCAAAATTATCTTGACCACCCAAAATTATCAAAAATCTTCAAACAATTTTTTTATGGTATTTGTTTTCATAACACTCAAGTACATCAAACATATAAGTACTTGGATTACATAATTGATCTTGATATCTTGATGTGAGGACTGATTTGAGGGTGAGGAATTAGTAGATCTACTTTTTGCTTCCTTAGTCCAATTTGCAACCAAAGATTTGGCCTCTACAATCAATGGTTATCACCATTAGCATTCTTCTGCCTTGAATCGGAGATCCTTTTCATATCAATCTTTCACTTAATAGATCTTGAGATCATGGCCCACCTATCATGTGATCAAATGTTGATTACGTGGCAAACATCCCCAAAAGTGACCCTTGGGGATTTATATCACATGACATCAATATAAAGTCGTGCATTTGACCGTGCCTTTAATTAGTATTATATATATATCCTCCGCCAAAATGCACTCTGTTGAGTGGAAAATAAACCTTCATTCCAAATAATTTCTTATTTATGGGCATGGATAAGTACATTGCACTAATTCTTGTTCCTTTCTTGATGGGTGTCACCTGCTAAATGCCCAAATATATCCTCCGCCACAGGATTGTATAATAGCGTGCCAAGAATCATATACTCCTTGTGCTGAAAGATGCCTTGAAAATAGTTGCTGGGCAGGCTGCGCATTCAGTTATTTTACTTGCATTGCTAAATGTGGCTGATCATGTATCCCTCTTCGTTTCTGCATGTCTCTCTCTTATTAAGGGTCAAGTCACTAGCGTGCTGTTGACTATTAAATCTATGTAATAAGGGCCAGCTAAGGCACTTAGCTGCTTTCGCTCCCTATTGTGTTGATGATTGTGGATTACATTATCTATGTTTGATGTACTATTTTTGGGCCATGTGCTTTATAATGCCATCTCATAGATCGGATTCAGCCCTGAGATTGCATAAGAAACTATCTCGACCATGCGTTTAAGAGGCTACAAATGCCAAGAAATGAACGACTAAGAGAGATTTGGACAATTTCATGGTAGCCATTCATTTTTTGGTGCATCTAGGCTCTTAATCATACGGTGCAGATAGATTTCTTATACAATCATAGATTTCTTATACAATCACGTGGCACAAAAAATGGTACCACGCATAAGAAATTGATGACCTGGTCACCAACCTTGGTGGCCAGGCCGGTAGCTCTATACTTGGCCCTTGTTCCATAGGAAGAGATATGATGAGTGGAGAGTATATTTGATTTCTGGGCAGAAATACAACGGATTAATGACAGCCTTGCTGAATCAGGAGACACATTAAGCACCACCATCTGCCTTTCGGAGGCAGAAGCTGACATTCACATTTGTCAGGGCCAGTGAAAATGTGAATGTCAGCTTTCGATCGAGTTGATCTAAAAAAAAATAGTTAGCAAATCGAAGGAAATGATCAAATCTAAAGGCAAATCAGCCAGAAAAAAATGCATTATCATAGTACATCACTAAGAAGCAGAATGCATTGATGTCTTTCTTGACAAGGCTAAGGCAAAAGAATGACCCCCGCTTATTCCCTTCCTACTTTTTACACTTCTCAGTTACATCTCTATCCTCACCACTGGATATCTGATGCCAAACCAGTTTCCCTATTTCTTCTGTATTAGGATCCCTGTGGCATCTATTGTAAAGTTCACGAAGAAAAGTGGGTGTTGCCTAGCAAGACAGGCGCAATTTACAGGGATGATGCAAGATATTAAAACCAAAAGTCAAAAACAACAATTAGTAGACAAATACATCTCTCTAGGCATCTTCTACCACAATTATCTGCTTCCGAAATAGATTGCCTGCCGGTGTATGAGAGATAAATGAAGGCAACGCTCGCAACAAATAAAAGCGCCCCTCCACCCAATCCACCATCCGCCTAAAAACCTACGAATTCATTGATAGTTCAAATTGATTCATAGGTTGCAATCAAGAAAGGCTACGAGTTGCTGCTGATACGCTTTAAAATATGATTTCTATAAACTCTGTTCCTATTATTACTTTCACAAGTTTGCAATCAAGAAATATTTGTTGATTTTCCGATGTTTTCGAGATTGTGAGGTCTTATTATTTTTTGAGGATGTCATGCCTAAGCAAGTCTAGAAGACCCAACCATCAGAAAGGCTACGAGTCTCTATGTAACTCTCCTCGTTTTTTTTTAACCTGCTTTATTATTATGTGTAGAAATTGCAACCAACTTATAGTGCTGACTGCTGATCAATGATTATGTTTTTCCCACCAATATGCTTCGTGATCATTGGGTATACGATAACAGGTATTAAGTAGCCTTTAATTTATTAAAAGCTAGGGTCCAACTGATGGATGGCGCTGATCAATAATACTGTTTTCCATCAATATGGTTAGAGATCATTGGGCATGCTATAACAGCTATTTAGTATTGTTTATTTATAAAATGCTAGAAGCAAAATAAATTGGGAAATTATGATAAACCTTTTAAAAGCCAATGAATTTTTTGTAAGAATTTTCTTTTCCTTATCTGCATGGTACTAGAAAATGGAAGATAGCTAACAGAAAAATGGACAATTAGCACGGACCTTAAACTCATTTGAGAATGAAAATTCTATAATGTTTCTGTTGGGTTTAGCTGATGATGGACATCGAACTTCCAAGAATGGGTTGGCATAAACATTGTGCTGAAAATAGCCCCGATCGGACACAGAGGCAAGATAGATAAATGTGATGCACTAGTTACGACGCACACCGACAAGTCCTGCCTTAAGCGCTGCTACCTGGTCCCCGGTCACTTTATATACAAGCTGTTGAAGAGAAGGCAACAATTTTGGATCCTCCTGCATTTATATACATTTTGATTTAGCATTCGATTTAACTACGTATAAACTCAAATATTGCAAGCGACACGCTGCCTACAGGTTGACCCAAAAATAAAGAAAATTGAAAACATATTTCATTATCGAAGCTTCACTGATAGAAGAGAACAGTTACGCAAATAATCTTATGCCGCAATAGTATCAATTCTAGAAGCCAGAAGCCAGCATCGAGGTATTGAGGTTCAGGCCTTGAAGGTTTGACTAACACCTTAGAAATGTTCAAATTGAGAAAAAAGAGCAGTGGGAAGCTGGACAGCTGGACAAGAGATGAGGTGGTATAGTTGCACAGGCTCGTGCACCACCTGTGTGGTGGTTCATGGATCATCTATATTGGTATACCATGGCAATCCTAGTCATCAATTGAGATGTCCACGTTAGAAACCTACATGCAGACAACACTCCAATACTCATTATTATTGGAGATTCCAAAACATCTGAACGAATAAACTTTTTGTTTGTGATGGGTCACTTAGCCATCCATTTGAAGGCCATCCTGATTCTTAATACGATAGTAAAAATTGTTCAACAACATAATTTTGAGGGAATCCATCTAAACATTGTCACCGCGTACCATATGCAATAATATATAAAGTGTGCCACATGTATAGAACTATGACAGAGTCTGCCAATATAAACTCTACAAGAGATAAAGGACAATGCTAAGCTTGCAAGTCAGTCGACAGAACTATTTCATTTGTGGAGAAAAAAAGAAAAACAATAATCCTACACAGCAACAAGTCATAATCATGGTCATCACAGCCTTATCCCCTCTATTGGGGTCGGCTTTCTGAGTTCTATTTCCCTAGTTGTTTCTGATCTGGCTGCTTTATCCGGCCGGAAGGAGGTGATTCTAGACCGGCTAGTGACTCCTTCCTTCCCTCTTTGGCTATTTGTTAATACATATATCCGATCAGTTGGTTTGCCAAGGGGGCCCGCTAAAAGAGAAAAATCATTGCATCAAGGTAGGCCAAAGACTAACTGGACGGTGTCCGAAAGGAGGTCTGAATCGACATGTTTGCAGTGACTGTAGCAAAACTGGTCACACATTTCATCAGTGTTGGGTTCTTCACCCTGGCTTTTGATCTGCAAAAATCCTACATATCCCTTCTCACGGCTTCCCTCCAGATCTTCAGTGGTCTTCCTCTTCTTCTACTTCCTTGTGCTCTTAGTGCCTCAAACATTAGTACAAGGTCTGCTTTCCGATGAACATGTTGCGCCTGAAGCACCCAAATATCATATCACCACGATCTAGATGATGAACACTCAAACACTAACGCAAGCACAAGGAAACAATAAACATAATCAATCCACACACGAGAAATATTTATGTTGTTCGGCAAGATTGCCTATGACCACTGGGCGGCGATGAACAGTTTTATTGATGAGTTCCACGGGAATACAATACAATCTTAGGGCTTTTCCGAAAGAGAAAAGTATATAGCGACTAGGGCTTCGTTCCCTTCGGGAGGCTGCCGGACCCCGACGTCCAAGCCCAATAAGAACACTTGGGTCCACCATACCTCCAAAGGTATAATTGAAGTTAGGGCCATAAACACCACATATCCACACCACCTGAAGCGACATTCCGTAAGTTTTTCCTTTATATGTGCCACTCTCAAATTTCCTCATAAGTATTTGTTCCAAATTTTATCCTTTCTTATTACTGCACACATGCATCTTGTCTACGCATACTCTATCTTCTTGTTGCTTTTTCTTAGCACAATATTTCACACCATATACTCCAGGCCCAATAAGAACACATGAGTCCACCATACCTCCAAAGGTATAATTGAAGTTAGGGTCATAAACAACACATGTCCACACCACCTGAAGCGACATTCCGTAAGTTTTTCCTTTATATGTACCCATGGGTTAAAATGCCGGAAAACCGGTACGTATCATTCGGTCAAAAAACCGGTACGTAACGGACGATACGTACTGGAACAGTAGTGTACCGGACGATACATTCAATGTATCGTCCGGTATTTGCAATACAAATGAGCGTTACGGTACATTTAATGTACCGTATCGTTCACGTCCGATACCGATACGTATCGTCCGATACGTATCGGTATCGGACGATATTTTGATCCATGTATGTACCACTCTCAAATTTCCTCATAAGTATTTGTTCCAAATTTTATCCTTTCTTATTACTGCACACATGCATCATGTCTACATGTACTCTATCTTCTAGTTGTTTTTTCTTAGCACAATATTTCACACCATATACTCTCATCTTCTTTGTCGCTTTTTCAAGTAAGGAATTCACTATGCCCCCTTATTGCCTAGGCACTGGTTTCACGTATCAGGTAAGCCATGGGAAGCTGACAACCATAGCCAGGAAATATACTAGTTCCAGTTAAAGACCTTGATAAATCCCTATGCCCTTGTAACATACACCCAGAGTTGGACTAACACTAGCTATTTGCGAATAAGGTGTCACAAGGAACATTACAGCGTCCACAAAGCACATAGTGCAAGAGGAGCATACACAATGCAAAAGGAGCACACACACTACAAGAGGAGCACACACAATGAAAGAGGAGCATGCACAGTGCAAGGGGTAAAATCACAATCACAAAATCGACAAAAGTTGGGAGGAAGAAAATTTAACATGTTTCTGGTCTGACAATGCAGCAAAATGACAGACTGAAGTCAACCATTTTGTGGACAAGTTACCAAATTTAAATCCTGGATATAAAACGATCTATTGAGCACCAAATAGAACAATAGAAGGTAAAAAATGATCATAAGAAAAATGAATCCTTAATAGTTCCTTTTGTGGTGAGTTTAATTTACTTTTACTAATCCTTAGGTAATAACCATATATTATTTTGTAATTTTGATGCTTTCAGTAGCTAGCCTTGGTTCACGATGAAAACAAATGAAGTTCTAGAACCTCGATGAAATAGGATTAAATGGTGGTAAGTAGCAGAGCAAGGATTTCTTCCAGGAGGGACAAGCGAAGGACAAGAAATTGTTTCATAAGCTAGTATTTTCTTCGCAGTGCAGCTACAGACTCGAAGTCCTATATGGCTAGCAACTCAAATCTGTAGTGAGCGTCCTACGCGGGCCATAGCCTGAACGAATTAGTATCAGTGCATGATCTTGGAACTATTTGTGCGGCAGTCATATTTCTCATTCACACTTTAAACACTTTTTCATGCATTTTGTAACATGGTATACATCCATAGTTTAGAATAGTTTCAGCCCAAAGATTGTGCCATGGCACAATTCTTAGAATATATCCAGCTCAAAGTTTCCGAAATTAGATGGTTCCTTACTGCAGGGGTCACCTAAAAAGTGAACCAATTGGACAATTTGTCTAATTATTCATACGAGCTTTTTATAGTCAGTCCAAAAATTGCATTTGATTGGACAGTTCCCCTGATCAATATCCAAGTTCAGTTGCTTTCAGTAGCTAGCCTTGGTAAGTAGCAGAGCAAGGATTTCTTCCAGGAGGGACAAGCGAAGGACAAGAAATTGTTTCATAAGCTAGTATTTTCTTCGCAGTGCAGCTACAGACTCGAAGTCCTATATGGCTGGCAACTCAAATCTGTAGTGAGCGTCCTACGCGGGCCATAGCCTGAACGAATTAGTATCAGTGCATGATCTTGGAACTATTTGTGCGGCAGTCATATTTCTCATTCACACTTTAAACACTTTTTCATGCATTTTGTAACATGGTATACATCCATAGTTTAGAATAGTTTCAGCCCAAAGATTGTGCCATGGCACAATTCTTAGAATATATCCAGCTCAAAGTTTCCGAAATTAGATGGTTCCTTACTGCAGGGGTCACCTAAAAAGTGAACCAATTGGACAATTTGTCTAATTATTCATACGAGCTTTTTATAGTCAGTCCAAAAATTGCATTTGATTGGACAGTTCCCCTGATCAATATCCAAGTTCAGTTGCCTTGCAGTAGGGACAAATAGTTTGTCAAATTATTATTTTCTTTTTTTAAATTTCGGGAACTGTGCCCCCCCCCCCCTAAAAACCCACAACCAACCGCACACCCACAGACCTCAGCTCCGCCCTGAAGGTGGTCCAAGAGAAAATATATCCAAAGATGTAAAATGATATGGGAGAACAAATTTCAATTCAAATATATTCATTTGACAACCAAGACAGAATGTTACATAAAAGATTAAGTTTTGAAGGTGAGAAAATACTAAAATGCAAACATTGACAAACACAACAATGTCAAAAACTAGTGAAAATGAAAAAACAGTAGGACTTACGCGAAAGCAGCTACTAAATGTTGCATCTTTTAAGGTGTTAGGAAGTTCAACCCTTAAAGCTTCACGTGCCCTGTATCGGTGGAGAGCAAAGATCACACCCATGTTTTATGACAGGCCTTTGAACATGGAAGCAATAAAAGACAAAATTAATAGAGTATAAATGTAAGTTTATGAATGGACCTTGCATTATCGGAAAGTCTGAGATAACAACGAATTATAAAGTTTAGCAGACGCCCACATGGTTTTCCAGTGAGTTTTGCAAGCATGATCCGCAACACTTTACTTACAGAAAAAAACCGATGCGGTGTAGCACAAACATATTGTAGCCCAGTGTCATCTGAGAGAACTTTTTGAAAAATAAAGGTGGCCACCTATCAAGCAGGACAATAAAATAAAACAAAATAATCAATATGAAACAATTTAAAAGAATCAATCTCAGCTTACCAATCAAAACAATAAAATAAAACAAAATAATCAAAGGTAATGTTATTTATTCAAACTCAAACCATCTTGATAGCACTAGAATAATATAAAATGCCAAAACAAGAGCACGGCAAAGCAATATAGACCCGCAGTTGAAGTAATGGAATTGATGCGCTCAAAAGCCTCATATATATATATATATGAGGCTTGGGCCTATGCATCCGAATGCATCCCTGAAACCTGTGTCCAGATCAGTTGGGAACCATGTGGCACCCATCACGAGGAGCGGGTGCCACGGCAACTTAGACAAGATCGATCAGGTTGGGCCTGATCGATGCATATTCACTGTTGAAAATGTGCTCAAAGGTATCCAAAATAATCAAAGGTAATGTTATTTATTCAAACTCAAACCATCTTGATAGCACTAGAATAATATAAAATGCCAAAACAAGAGCACGGCAAAGCAAGTATAGACCCGCAGTTGAAGTAATGGAATTGATGCGCTCCAAAGTAGTTTTTAAAGTGCATATATATATATATATATATATATATATATATATATATATATATATATATATATATATATATATATATATATATGAGGCTTGGGCCAGTGCATTCGAATGCATCCCTGAAACCTGTGTCCAGATCAGTTGGGAACCATGTGGCACTCATCACGAGGAGTGGGTCCATGGTAACTTAGACAAGATCGATCAGGTTGGGCCTGATCATTGCACCTGGTTGGTTGAGCGTCATGCCGTCAGCTTATCTTTGACCCATCAAACTGAAGCCAAGAAAGTAACAAAAAATAAAAATTTAAACCACATGCCCCATGGCTGATCAACCCAGAACTGGTGTTGTTTTGGATTGATCATACCACATGGCATGTGATTTGGCATCCAGGTGCAGCCCTCCAGGGCTGCGTTTGGACGCATCTCACCCAATCAGGCCCAAAGTTTTTGTATGGCACCTGATTGATCTTTTCCAAGTTGTCGTGGCACCCGATCCTCGTGACGGGTGCCCAGCTAGTCTGGACACAGCCCTTAGTGCTGCATCCGGAAGCAGAGTCTCGGGCCTCATATATATATATAGATACACGCACAAAAAAGACTTGCACCTGATTTTAAGCCACAAGATAAACAACAAATCTACAAGAGAGCTCCAACAGCTCCTCTCGTGTCCACAAGGAAAAAGAGGCTTGGCATACCTAGTTGTCAATCCTCTTATATAAACTATGGCAGGTTAGCAATTATATCACCTTGCACTATTGTATTAGGGTTGATTAGACTAGATAGACTAGGTGGCACGTGCTATGCACTTACAATTATAGACAGAGAGGCGAGAAAGAGTGATTTGTTTACTCATCTCACATGCTTCCTCTCATAAGATACAGCAAAGAAATACTTTTAAGATTTTAGTTGTATTGAAAAATTAAAATTTTCAGTATTTTCTGACGACCCAACTTTGAACCAACCCGGTACAGAGGTCGCATTCAATGCTTGACAACTTGTATACACCCTATACCCTATCTTTCCCTTCCAAATTAAATCCCATTACAACATCCATTTCTCTCCTCTCTTCATTTCGGCAACGCTATTCTTTATTCGCATCAATTGCTCCTGAATCTGAACGGCCACCCTGAGCTCTGTATAAAGAGTCCATCCTTCCCTTCATTTTCACCAAGCTCTCTGATGGGGACATCCGAATTAAGCAGCCGCTCGTAACGTATCGAAGGCGAAAGAAGAACATCAAAGTGATCCGAAAGAAGATTTGCACATACTCGCAGAACTAAGAAGAGTTTTGATCGATCGATCGAGCCAAACAGTCGATCGATCTATTGCGGACAGAGGACAATGAAATTTGGGCGAACTTATATTGCTCAGTCGATCGATCGACCCCAATCTGTCAATCGATCGAATGTGGATAGAGCCTGCAGGCGATTTAATTATTTATCAGTCAATCGATCAACTCCAAAATTGATCGATCGACCGTTCGCGTGAGATTTAACGAAATTTTGTTTATTTTGGCAAAACTTGCAGTTTTGAGTGTTTTAAGTTTTTAGGAATGTTTTATTTCGAATTAGGGTTTGGTTAGCCTATTTAAAGGCTTGTAAAATCAATTTTGGAATTAATTATTGGTTTATGAAAATTGCTTTTGCAACTTTGAGAGTTTTATGATTGAACTTTCTGTGAGGGTGTGATTCTCTCAAACCAAAGAGAGATTCTTCATCCCGCGTGCGGTTTGGTGCGAGACCAACTTTTCCTCCTCTATCTTCTTATGATCTACGAGTTGCGTAAGTAGCGTAACCCTACCCTATCTTTTCACCATTAAAATCCAGTTTAATCTATCTATTTCACCATTAAAATCCAATTTAATATATCCTTTAACCATTAAATCATTATTTGCTTTATTTTTACTTGGTATTGAAAGAACTCGCTTGCGAGTTCGCTCAACGCCCTAAAACTGTCGGAGATCTAGCCGATTGCTAAGAACCCTAATCTTCTATATCTGACAGGGAACGTATGCGAAAGTAATACTATTTTGGGCCGGAATTAAATTGTTCAATTGAATCTCTTGATATTTTCTGTGATAATCTGTTAAGAAAATTTGTCTTTTAATTGTTTAAATTAATTCTATATTTAATCTCAGCCTTAAGATTGCATGTGTTAGTTTCTGCATCACTCTCTCTCTCTCTCAATGTTCTTCCCCAAGGTATGGTCTCTTTCCTTTCTTTTAACTTATTTAAATTCAAATTTGTTTTATATATTTTCATCTTTCCCTCTTCTTCAATCACCGGAACTTTCGCAGGTGAACCTTAGTATTGCTCTAATCACCGATGATAGTCGTGGTCATCATTATGCGGGAACTTACTAAATGCAATGTTAGGGCTGAGATTAGGATTAAAATTAATTTAATCAATTAAAAAATAGCAATTTATCATAACAAATTACCACGAAAAATTCCAGAAATTCAATTAGGTGATTTAATTCCGGCCCAAAATAGCGTTACTTTAGTGTGCATTCCCTATCGCGCTCCGATAGTTTTAAGGCATCGAACGAACTCGCAAGTAGGTTCTCTCGATACCGAATAAAATTAAAAGGATAGTAATGATTTACGATGAGCAAATAAGTTGATTTTGGATTTTATGAAATAAATAAACTAAACTAAGGTTACGCTACTTACGTAAACCGTAGATCTAAAGAAGATAGAGATGGAAGAAGAATTGACCTCGCACCAAACCACAAGCAAGAATCGAAGAATCGCTCTTCGTTTGGAGAGAATCATACCCTCACGAAAGTTTAGAACTCTCAATTTTGCATAAGCAATTTTCATTAACCAAAAAGTTATAATAAAGTTGTTTACAAGCCTTTAAATAGGCTAACCAATGCAAAAAACTAGAAATTCTATTGTAACTCTAATTCCTAATTCAAATAAAAGAAATATCATAATTCTTCTAAAACAATAAAATAAAGTCCTAAAATAATAAGGAAACTAATCATATTTCTAATAAAAGAAACAAATCCTATTTTCTAAAATAAAATAATAAAAGAGACTAATCATAATTCAATTAGAAGTCTTGAAATTCGTCACTTCTGTACAACTTCCGAAAACTAACCATAACTTCTTTAATTCAATTAGAAGTCTTGAAATTAAATCATACGTACAACCAAAAACTAACCATAACTTCAAATATATATCAATCCGACTTTGTTTGACACTTCAAAATAGGCCAAATATAAAAGTGACGGGATTAAAAGTTGAAGACCCTAATAAATTTTGGATTTTTATCTTTCTGATCAAACATGTCTTTAATGGGCCTTTTTTTAAAAACCCATTCGTGGGTCCACTTTCTCTTTTGACGTTTCCTCTTTATCCAATCACGATTCAAATAGGTAGATCCAAAGTTCGCATCAATCCCCTCTACTTTGAAAAAGTTCGACTCCAAACTTTGGTTGGCATGGATTTTCACGGTCGCGATCACAAATAATATATAGGGAACCTCGATCGAAAGCAGCTTGAATCGAACGTCTCCATCAACTCTCCTCGGGTTAGCAGGATGCATTCCCGATGAATACTGGTTGTGATAGAGGTCCAAGAGATCTGGGTCAATCTGCTGAAACTATTGTGTAATCCACGTATTCTCTAAATCGCTCTTGTTCTTCCACTTGACCAAATGCTTCTGAAGTCCCCCTTGGTTGGCGGACACAATCTGATCGTCCAGCACATCTTCGATGATTTCACGAGTTTGCCAAGTAGCTGAGGGTAGCAATGTGAGTAGGAGAATTATTGGTTCATCAAATATAAAAGGCTCAAAGGGATTGGCAGGGATGGTTGAAGGGCCATGGAATGGAACAAGGTCATCCACGTTGAAAGTTGTGCTAATCCCCAAATCTGGCGGAAGATCTAAGATGTAAGCATTAAAACCGGCACGCTTCAAGATCTAATAAGGTCCAGCACCGCGAGCTTGTAACTTCCTTGCAACTTCCTGCGGGAATCGCTTGGGTCTATTCTGAACCATCACAAAATCACCCTCTTGAAATTCTTTGAACCGAGAATCTGTAGTAAACTTGTATTTTTCATTGTTCGCATTAATTATTTTCTTAATCTTTGCATGTAACTCATGAATGCAATATGCAAAAGTGGATGCAGACTCTGATGACCTTTGATGAATGGACATTGAGAGAAATTTTGTGTTAGAGTATTCGGCTTACCCTTCCACTGGATGAGGTATGCCTGATGTTTCTCAAATTACATTCTTCTTGCAATCCAAGTGTTGTCAATTTTCGGTTTACCTTTCCACTTAAAAAGATACTCTTAATATGCTTGATGCGTCTTTACCTTGGTAAGAAAATATCGATCTCCCAAAACTTTTCCATCCAACCTCTTCACATATTGTTCAGGCGGGTATTTGGAAATCAATGAGTAGATAGGATTGGGCTCAGGTGGATGGGTATTAAGGAATGGGTCTGAAGGTTTTGTTGTTGAGCCTAAAAAAGGTGGACGTGCATCTACAGACTTTATAGGCTCATGTGTAAGTGACACTACTGACACTAACGACTCTTGTGTAATCGACTCAACTGATACTAACGACTCATGTGTGAATGACGCAATGGGCACTAATGGCTCATGTACACTCGACTTGATTAAGTCATGTGTACTAGCTTCAACCAAAACCAAAGACTCTGGGGTACTCGATTCAATTGACCCTAATGGTTCTTGTGTACCCAGTTCGCTGGGCTCACGTGTACTCAATTCAATTGACCCTAATGATTCTTGTGTACCCATTTCGATGGACTCACGTGTACTCGATTCAAGGGCACCAACAAGTCGTGTGTACCCAACTCTACGATGACTCATAAGCAAGTGACTCAATTGATTCATGTGTAGGTGATTCAACATCACTACTCACAAGGGAAATAGAAGTCTCTTAAACACAAACTAGACTTTCTTCAGCTTCTTCTATCTCCTCTTCACTCAGCACGGTACTAGGGTCGTACACTTCTTCCACTTCCCTATTCTCCAGCTCCTTAGGACTCACTCTTTTAGTCAATAAATTCGAAGGGAAAAATTTTGTGGGGCATTGGAATGCAAAGTGCCCGAACCCTTTACACTTAAGGCAATCATGACACCTATCTGTCTTGATTTTCAAATTCCGTAGAAGGTGACGGTGTGTTAAAGGGACGTACTTTTCGATAAGTTTGACCGTCATGTCCTCCCATGTGGAGATGTGTTTATTCCGAAGAGATTCAGTAAGACATTCTATGCGAGTCCAAAAAAATTTGGCATTACCTTCCAACTTTGTTTTTACTAGCCTAATTTTGTACTCATTTGGTACGCCATACCAATCAAAATATTCCACTACGCTAGGCAATCACTCTACGAAGGTTTTGGGTTTAACCATTCCTCCAAACTTGAAACCTCATTCCTAATAGATTTGAGAAACTTCTCGGCAGGGTCGTTCTCTGGTTCAAGATGATGAGGGCATCCCCTAACTCTAGTCTCATTATGATTTTTGGGACTTTGCCAAGAATTTGGAGTATAGCGGTTTCCTTGTTTGGCTAGTACCATTTCATGACGGGTAAGGAATTCACGGTGACATGTAAGTAACCCATACATGATGCTTGACACAAACACAACACACACACACAATACTAAAAAAGACACTATGAACCAACAATGGATGAGGACTTTTGTCAAACACTAGACGTGCACACTAATGAAATAAAATGGAATAAGATTGAAATGACATGCAATTATGAAACTAAGTGATGCAAGACAAAAGTTAGACAAAGGCTAGACAAAATTTAGACAAAAAAAACTTAGACGAAAGCTTTAAAAAAAATTTTAAATATTTTTTAATAAGAAACCTCAGACAAAAGCTAGACGAAAATTTTCAGACACAAAGTAGACGAAAAAAAAACTAGACGAAAAAAAAATCAGACCAAAGTCAGACAAAAAAAACCAGACAAAATCCAGACACGAGCTAGACAGACCCTAGACAAATCTAAATTAATGATAAAATAAACCTTAAAACCTATATGAACACTCTCTGATACTAATTTGATACGGGAACTTACTAAATGCAATGTTAGGGCTGAGATTAGGATTAAAATTAATTTCATCAATTAAAAAATAATAATTTCTCCACGAAAAATTCTAGAAATTCAATTATATGATTTAATTTCTAGGGTGTCGAACGAACTCACAAGCGGGTTCTCTCGATACCGAACAAAATTAAAAGGCTAGTAATGATTTATGATGAACAAATAGGTTGATTTTAGATTTTATGAAATAAATAAAATAATTAGGGTTACGCTACTTACGCAAACCGTAGATCTAAAGAAGATAGAGATGGAAGAAGAGTTGGCCTCGCACCAAACCGCAAGCGGGAATCGAATAATTACTCTCCGTTTTGAGAGAATCGCACCCTCACGAAAATTTAGAACTCTCAATTTTGCATAAGCAATTTTAATTAACCAAAAAGTTATAATAAAGTTGTTTACAAGCCTTTAAATAGGCTAACCAATACATAAAACTAGAAATCCTAGTATAACTCTCACTCCTAGTTCAAATAAAAGAAATATCATAATTCTTCTAAAACAATAAAATAAAGTCCTAAAACAATAAGCAAACTAATTATATTTCTAATAAAAGAAACAAATTCTGTTTTCTAAAATAAAATAATAAAAGAGACTAATCCTAATTCAATTAGGAGTCTTGAAATTCGTCACTTTATGTGCATCTTCCGAAAAGTAACCATAACTTTTTCAATACCTGTTGGAATTGCACGTTTTTTGGCTCGTTGAAAAGCTTCTTCGATAAGCTTTCAAATATTACAAATTTCGCATCAATCCGACTTTGTTTGACACTTCAAAATAGGCCAAATATAAAGGTGACGGGATTGAAAGTTAAAAGACCCTAATAAATTTTGGATTTTCTTCTTTCTGATCAAACGGGTCTTTAACGGGTCTTTTTTTAAAAACTCATTCGCAGGTTCACTTTCTCTTTTGACGTTTCCTCTTTATTCGACCACGATTCAAATAGGCAGATCTAAAGTTCGCATCACATCATCACAACCACTACGCCTACACCCATCACCCCGACTTGTCTCTATCATTGTCGTCAACCATTGATCTCCTCTCATTGTTTCTAATTAGGACAACCCTAATTTTTCAAATCAGAGATTTTTAATTCTGTAGGGAATCCCTAATATATTTTGAATAGGTTAAATCTGAAATTTTGGAATCAGATTTGTTTTAATTTAAGGACTTCTTTAAATCAGATTTTATTTTAAATATTAAATCAGGTCTTAAAAATGAATTATATTTTTTAAATTAAGAATCTTAGTTTAAATATTAAATCGGGTTTTTTAAACTGAATTTTATTTTTAAATCAGGGACTTTATTTTAGATATGAATTTTATTAAATTAGATTTGTGTTTTAAATCAAGGATTGAGATTATTAAATGTGAATTTTATTAAATCAGGTTTTGTTTTAACTCAAGAATTTTAATAGGATTTTTAGTAAAAACAGATTTTTGGAAATCAAGATCTCTCTCCTTCTCTTCCCTTCAAATTCTCATTCTAGAGATTCCATAGACACCCTACTAACCACCCTCCCCTTTGCGTAGTCAGGTAGCACTCGGAATATTGGGAGTTCACCAATATCACCGGTGCATTATATTTGTCGATTTAAGGCAAGTGACCTATCCCATATCACCTTTTAACATGTACGTTAGTAGATATTGATGCCTTGTTCTTTAAATAGACTTAGCATTGATATAGGGAACTAAATCTTTAAATATTGCGAAATCAAATATTGGTATGACATGGGTGATTTTAAATATCTTGTGCAACTGTAAATATTTTATTTCAAATCGTTAATCATGTTGTTACCAGCGAGATATGTCTAGGGTAAAACATAAAAGTTACTTTGAACCTCTTTAGATATCACTTGCATTATCTATTAGGTTTGACTTGAAAATTACAAAATGAATGAATACATATAGAATCTTATTTCATGTTTCTAGATAGTTCCAAGAATGAAATGATAAAGTAATATATTACACAAATAATTTCCTTCTATTGTTTATCTATGTATATGATATTTAGTTAAGATCCCAGGACAATTAAAGTAATATCTTACACAAATAATTTCCTTTGCATTGTTTATATCATGTATATGATATTTAGTCAAGATCTCTACGGGGCCGCGTGGTAAGATGGATGAAAAGATCTACTTGTGTAGTTCTACAATAGGAAGTAAACCCCATCTAACTGGATCGACATGGTAGACATTGAGAATGTTGTAAGATAAGGAACCATCCAATGTGATCGGCATCCAAGATTAATAATAATGTGATTGCACTTGCATCAGTGCTATTATTGAGCACTTGCATCAGTGCTATAATGTGATTGCACTTGCATCAGTGTTATCTCATGATTATCATATTGAAATGATCAAACTATACATTTTTGTTTTGTAATAGCTGTAGGTGTAGGACAGATATATTTGGGGGTCATCTGCTGAGTTGCATCTCACCCTAGTTTCTATTTAAATATTTCTGAGATCGAACCTTGTGACACAGGAGCTGCTGACCAGTAGGAGACTCTAGAAGACTTGTTTAGCATTAGATTAGGAGGTTGTAGTTGTTTTGAAATGTAATAAATTTACTTTCGAATTTCATTAATGAGAATGGACCGTTATGCTTCATTTATTTGAGCTTTGATTATTAAATGTGTTCACGCACCGAAATGGGCCAGGTATCGGATTTCGGTCGTGACAATTTTCGTCCGCCCCATATGCAGTCGGCAGTTCCCAACTCCCCATTCTCACATTATATATGAAAGATAAGAGCCCGTGAAAGTCTCCTACACCGAGCTCCATGTGGAACCAAAACATGTTTTGGGTGCCATATGGAGCAAGGTCAAGTTGTTTAGATCATCTTAAAATATATATATATATATATATCAAAACTGCATCTTCACCTTGTTTTTTGAGGTTTGAAATGTCGACAGTTGAATTTAGGTCAAAATTTGACCGTCACCTCAAGATACAGTTTTGAATATATTTTTTTTCAACATTTATCTATACAACATGCTGAAGCTCCACAAGGAGCCAAAAACAGTGTTTTGGTGCTACATGAGCTCGGCATCCCTATCTTGTGTACTCCCATGGAGTACACACAGACACTATATATATATAAAAGGGGAGGAGCGCCTTGCCGGCAGAAATCCTCCTCTTCAATTTCCAGATCTACATTTCCTTTATTCTCGGTTCTCACATATACTGCATCAAATCAGCACCCACATGTAGCTGATGGCATCCAACCCAAATATTGGAAATTGTATTTCAAATCTTATTTTACAAAATCAATAGGCCACTGAGAACTGCAGAGAATTCAGTATAGCTATTGGTTGTAGGGCTGTCCAAGACATTGCATAGGAAATATCTCAAGAAAAAAATGGAAGAAATTAACTGGATATCTGCTAAAGAATGAACTTTTAGTACTAATACTAGACTATGTGTTTGATATACTAAATCTCATATTAAAACTAGTAAAATAGCTCCACACATTGTTTACCATCATTCATATTCAGATATAACAAGGTTCCGTTAAGTAAGAAGATCAATATCCATAAAATCTTAACTGGCACACAGAATCAAACTCATCTTCTGTTAGCAACTTACTCCAGCTATAAACTACTAAAATATTTTAACCAGTAACAATCCAGACCTTTCTAATAAAAGATAAAAATTAGACGAGAAGTTCTCAAATATAAAAGAACTAAATAAATAAATAAAGTTGTTCACTCACCGTTTGTGAAAGTTCACTTCCAAAATCCATGACACCAAGACAAAGGGGAACTATCTCTGTACAAATAAGGAATTTAATAACATTGGTATCATCATCCTACAAAAGAAAAACAAAATAAGATTCCTGGACCATGGAAATAAAAATGTTAATAGACATGGTGCATTGTCTACCATGGTTGTCATAATTTTGTCCGTGGCCACGTTACTTAATTCACAATTCGTTCAATACTAATTCGAGTTCGCAATTCGTAACTCGCTACTTCCATGCAAACCCAATTCGGGTGGGATGAGTTTTTTATGTTTAATTTTTTTTTTTTTATAAGGTCATAAGAATTAGATATATAATAATTGATGCTAACATTCTATACAAGTAGAAGCGTTTGCTTGGTACGTCAAGTATGATGCTTTGGCAACGGTGTTAAGGGTTGTGGGTTCAACTCTCCCCACCCAACTTATCATTTTATAGTTTAAAAAATTGCAATTTGCCCAATCAGGCCGAATTGCAGCGAACCGAATGACGAACTGGTTTGCTCCGAACCAGTTCGCCATTCAGAGGGTGTTAGAGCGAAGTAAGCAACGTAGGTTTGGGGCACTGCAACCATGTCTTTTGGTCTTTTACTAAATACCTACCAAATAGAAGATTCAAAAACCACATGGGGAAAACAAATAAACAAAGAAAAAACTAAAAAAAATTGAAAACAGACACAGACATGCACTGTGAGCAAATGAAAAACAGCAAGGCAAAAAATCAATATATAATTCGTATTAGGTTGCAGATAAAAAGTCATGTGAGCTATGGCCATCCATTTTGTAGAAATATAAACTAAAAACTACATAACTACAAAAATATCACACGCATTCCAGTTACATGTATGCTATCAATAAAAAAATACCAAAATTATCCTACTCAACATAAACTAATGAATAAAGAAGATTCTAACATTCCCCCTCAAGGTGGAGCAGATATGACAATGATACTTCAACTGCTTTTCATCTGACAACCTTAATAGTCTTGAAGCTTCAGCACTTGCATGCTTAATGCTGCCCCTGAAATTGATAGGGGTTCACTTCATCTTTGAGCAAACACTTGCATTCAACGATCACAACTAAAAATACATCTCCACAAACTGGAAGAACATATGCCAACTAGCATAACACACCGTTCACGACAACGATAACTGATCTCGCTATATATCAATAGACCATACATTGACCAAACACTTGGCCGAATAAACTACGTTGCACTTGGCAACACAACATGGTGCAAATGGAACCACCCACGGCACAAACATCACATAAATGACCAAACAAGAAAGACATACAACAGTAGGCAAAGCACCAAAAATGGGGCACCCCATAACATGCTGCTCATGGCAACGACAACTTTGACCATATGGTCAAAATACAAAACAAAAGAAACACAAACAAAGGAGAACCAAACAGGGTCCAACTTGCTCTGATACCATGTAAAAGTATGAATAAAAAAAAATTGAACTATTAAACCAAAGAAATATCCCAATTGAGAGTTTATTAAATTATGGAGATAGAGAAGAAAGGGGAAGAGGAGAAGAGAGATGAACCAAAGCTCTGTTGTCAAAAGCTGCGCCTAGGCCCCGCTTAGGGCATGCCTAGCGCCGGATGCTTTAGGCTTTAATGTAAAAAGTACATAGCGGCCAAAGTGGCGCATTTCGGCAAGTGATAAATGTAGTTTTTAAAAACAAATAAGAGCTTACATAACTTACAAAATTATTAAAGTATTTAAGCTATTCAAGCTATAACTAATAACTATGTAAGTGTTTGTGCTTTTTATAAAAAATTAAACATTTAAAATGAGTATCAATTTATTTCCTCAATAACCAAAATGATTAGTTAGATCTACTTTGGCATCTTATGGTTTTTCATCTCTTCCAGAGTCCCTAAAGCTCGTCTCCATTGTTGCCCATCCATTGGAAGAAAGAGAAGACAACACTCGTTCTTCTCTCTCTCATATTGTTGCTCAAAGGTTACGCCAAAATAAAAGATGAGTGATTTGTTAATTAAGGGCCTCCATTTAAAATGAGCAAAAAACGATTAGTTATATAAGCTCTTATTTGTTTTTAAAATGAGCATAAAATTTATTTCCTAAGAACCAAAACGATTAGTTAGATCTATTTTTGCATCTTACAGTTTTTCATCTCTACCAGAGTCCCTAAAACTCGTCTCCATTGTTGTCCATCCATTGGAAGAAAGAGAAGAAGACAACACTCGTTTCTCTCTCTCTCTCTCATAGTGTTGCTCAGAGGTTATGCCAAAAGAAAAGACGAGTGATCTCTGAATTAAGGGACACTACTTAGCAAAATATCTTGCAAGTATATAGGTTATGCCAAAAGAAAAGACGAGTGATCTCTGAATTAAGGGACACTACTTAGCAAAATATCTTGCAAGTATATTTTTTCAACTTGCAAATATAACAGAGAATATTTTGGACAAGCAGCATGCATTTTCATCGACTCGTGGGACACTAGTCACTTTACCCAACCATTTATCAGTGCACTTTTGTTCACTTAACGTGATCCAGCGCTACGCGTTGAAATCGTTTGTTTGTAAATTGCACAGTATTTATCAAAATCGTGCACCACTATGACTATGTGGACACTGTTTCGAAGGAAGGTGTGTCCCCACTGGAGTAGTCAACGATTCTTCGGAACTGTAGATTCAAGAAGTTATCTATAAGGTGCATAGGCATTTGACCAATTGTGGAACATGTATTATCCAATAATGAACACATGTTCAATTGGCATGCCAACATATAAATGAGACTCAGCTCAAAGTTCATTTCTCTAACCATTGGACCTATATATCAAACAATAAAATGTTTCAATCGTTTAACCTAAATATGGACAAGAGTACCATATATCATTTCATTATATTAGCTTATTCACATTATATGTTATTTTCTTTTTCCATGATTCATGTTAATCATTTGTACGGTGCAACAGATCATGTGCTACACAATTTCTAATAAAATCATGTATTACTTTTTCTTGACGCCTAGGCTCGCTTAGGACCTACGGGGTTTCACCGCCTCGAACCTGCCTAACGCTTTTGACAACATTGAACCAAAGAACTATATTTTTCAACCGGAAATTAAATATACAGATAATATCTATACAAGGAAAAACATATTAAGAAATTAACTCATCTAAGGAAAAAACAACTAATTAGGAAACGACCAACCAACCTAAATGCCATATTTAGCACGATCCTAAACAAGAACAATAACTAATGGTAGGTGTGTATATATATATACATATCTTCACACCAATTACATTTATACAGGCAATAACTAAATACCATAACTATCCTACTCAACATGAACTAATGACTAAATAGAATTCTAACACATCTTATTTCCGTAAGAAGGGATTTTGAACAACAATCACCAAAGTCCAAGGACTACCTAGCAATGAAGTTCACCAGCCATGAGCAGCACCCTATATGCCTGGCCCAAATAGCAAATATGATGGGAAAACCTCGAATATAATTGCCTAAAGTTTAGCCGGTACAGTGATCAACACAATTATCTCTGTGATCTAAGAGGGTAGTTGGCATGCTAGAGAAGGTTTTTTTTATTCTATTCTTTCTTTGTGATAAATAGAGGAAATGTACAGTCTGTGTTACAAGATACAACATCAGGCACACCTTTCACAAGGCCTGTAAAACAATGACCCCTAGAAAGAAATGGAAAAGCAGATGATGTTGAACTAATCACCTAATACAATTAAACTTTTATCAATATCGGAGATCCCTCTATCCAAATCCCTCCATAGCATGAATGATCCAATAAATGAAAGAAACAATTTCTAAAACTTGTTGTTCCAGCCGTCAAGGGATGCAATAGACTAGACAAAAAGACTAAAATCACTCTCAAATATAGTGGAATATTGTACACACTCCTTGATAAGGATTTGACAAAAGAAAAATATAGAATCTCTCTATAACATAGTGGAGCGTCGAACACACTCCTTGATAAAGCACATATCTGAGAACTAAGCATTACAAATTGTTAGTAAAGAGTTCCTTGTGTCCAAGAAAAAAGAGGTTTCAATTAAATATTTGACGAGAGAACAATCACAAAATTCCCGTAGCAAAACTAGCAATACATGCCCAGTAAACACCTCAGCAAGAGGGAAACAGAGGCCTCGAGCAATAAAAAAATCCTGTGCCTAGGCACTACAAAGGGTTATTGTGGGGCCAGAGCCATTTGTGAGTGAAGCGATATAAATATTTGACACTTTACTAGCTCCACATGAGATATGACAGGACACAGAAGCCTCTAGACTTAGCTCTATGTGAACATGCTTCGAGAAATGGCCAAAAACAAGTAGAAGGGATTTTTTAAGATAATGTAAACTGGACCAAGTCATGAGTAAGGTTAGGAACGAAGCATATGGTAATTTGTACCCCAAGCTAGGGACAAAGGGCAGGGAGAACTATATTTACGACTTTTCCAAGATAGAACAATGAAACCTTGATTGGGCAAGGTGCACTAAGGAAGAAGATTAAAGGGCGTCTGTGAATAGGGGTATCAATAGGCCATACTCAAGCCAGAGAATCCTCTTGTAAACAGGCCAGGCTAAGCCAGACCAAGGGAAAATCAATAAAACATAGGCCCATGCCGGCTCATTGACACCCATATTTTGTTAAAGAAGATGAGATAAAGAACAGATTGAAAGTACACGGAAGATGATGCAAGGAATATACGGCAATGATGAGGAACCAATTAAGGAGTGAATAAAAAGTAAATGAAATATCAGTAAAAACAACATTTACAAGGATGAAAAAGGGTAAGTATAGAGCCTAGAAGACACACCCATATGGATTTTGATGGGTGAGAAAAGGCTTGTTTGGTTGACTAGATTGTTCGATAAGAGATTGAGAATTAAAAAAATGGTCAAAGAGTGGTGAAAGATATTGTAATACTTTTTTATAAGAATAACAGAATTACCAAAAAGAATGGTCTTATTGATTTGAAAAAATCTTTGTAAAAGAGTGCCGAGGAAGTTAATATAGTGGACACTGAGGTAATACATATCAAATTAATATATTAAGATTATCCAAGACATTATTAAGCAGCGAAAAGTAGTGTTATGTATGGGTAGACAAATGAATTCGGCTCCTAGTTGGAGTTTTGTTAGATCAAGGGTTTGCTTCTGAGTCCATATTTTTGTTTTTGGTGACAGAATTATAATATGTATCAAAGTTAGTAAACAAAAAAGTCCTAATGAGAGAGATGAATTAAAGCTCTCTACTCTTCCACTCAAGTTTGTCTTTCCCTTCTTTTTCTTCTCCTCGAATCTGTTAAACAATATGGTATCATGGCAATTAAACTGAGTTATAATCGTATTTCATTTTATCGATAAACTGGGATTGAACCTTCAACCACAAGTTTTAATCATGTTACGGAATATCTTGAACATCTACTTTTTATTAAATAAACCTAACACGTTTTAGAGAAATCAACAATGAATAACACAAATATCTAAATCCATTTCTATCAACTGCAGGAGCGGGTCCCCAAACACCAAAATGAAGCAATTCAGAAAAATCCCGACTTCTCGTACTCAACAGATAAGCAGAACAGATTTGGTTAGAGTTTGCAAGTCTCACAATCAAGCTGACGAGATAAATTATCAAAAGGAGATCCATAATATTTCTCAAAATGGAAATGGGAACATGTCTAAGACGACAATGCCATAGGAGGAAGTCCTGCTGGAGTTGAAAAGACCGGTACGCTCTTACACTAGTGTTTGCTTGGTCTAGCAGATACAAGCTGCCAGATTCACGACCTCCAATAATCGTTCTCCAAGATTCCAAATCCCAATAGATTCAATGAGATGGAAAGAATGTTACACAACAATTTAATGATTTTGTTAGGATACTTATAGACAACAGGAGCATGGAAAATAGAAACATATTGTGCAGATGACAAAGAGTGTCGAAAAGGCTAATGGTACCACTACAAACACAAACAAAATAGAACCATCGACACTACGAGCCCGGCTGCTGGATTTGTGAGGAGTGCAAGAAGAGAACAAAAAGGACTCACCAGTCATGTGATCAGTTGCCCTAGTGTCTGTAACCCAAGGTGAAGAAGCACGGAATGCTGGCATTCTTATAGTAGGAGCCTCGAAGGACAATTTATCATGCTTGAATAGGAGTTGATACCATCCATCAAAGAGTTGCATGTAGTGTGATAGGGGCACCTCCAAAGCACCACTAGCCTCTGCATCATCTTCTGCAACGACATTATGAGCATGAAGAGAGGGAGCCTTTGGCTTTTCATGCAGGTCCCAACAATATCCGCAGTATGACCACTTCGTTTACAATAATCACACTTCTTTATGTCATCACTTGACCAAGATCCTCGATCCTGAAACTCAATATTGCGACCACGACCTCGATCTCTACCACAGACCCTCAGAGACTCAGACTTAAAAGCCAGATAGATTAGTAACATCATGTGATAGCTCATTAGGCTAAGTCTCCCAGCGTCCTTCAATTGCATTCTGATAATGATAAGGAATACCTTTACATTCTAAGCAATCATATCTGAAGGATATAACATTATTCATCAAACCTCATGTCTATATATTCCTCAACCGAATGGTGTTATTGAGAGGAACAACTGTCACCGCCTAAATGTTACTCACTCACTCATTAAAGGCATGAATGTTTCTAAGTTTTATTGGCCGAATGCACTTCGAAGGTCATGTTATTTGATTAATCGTGCGTCATCTTGTGTCCTTTAGGAAAATCCCCCTTATCTCTTCTTGCTGCTCGTCTTTATGTATTTAGCGTACATCTTCGTGTGTTTGAATATGTTGCTTTTATTCATAATATAGACTCGGTTTGGACTAAAGTTGACAATTGAACCATTTAAGTGTTTCTTTTTGGGTTATTCTTCAATTCAACAAGGATATATTTGTTTCCCTCTTACGACTGGTCAAATTTATGTTTCTAAGGAAATCTCCGTTAGCAAATCAGTTTCCTTTCACCCTTCCAAAGGAGGGATTGTGTCTCAGGGGAGAGAGGGGATGAAAAGGAAACATAATTCCTATCTTTACCCTCCAAGGGAAATCGGGGTACTACCTTACAAAAGGAAGTTAAAAGGGTACTTACATTGAGAAGGGTGTCAAGGAGATTGTGATGCGAACTTACACTTGGGACTCGAGGAATGAGTTATGACCATTGAAGCTCATCATGGATCCTCTATAGAATAAATTAATTTCTCCTCAGGTAACTCCCCAGCAAAAGTTCAATTCTGATATTAATGGACGTATTCCTCAAAAGAAAAGAAAATGTACCACCATCCTATTGAGCAATTTGTTTCTATGAAGCATTTTCATCTAATTTAGGGCCTTCACATCCTCCATTCTGCCAGGTGTGAAAGATGTTCTAATGGAAACCAAGGGGAGGAAAGCAATGCAAATAAAAATGGAAGTTTCACATAAGAATGATGCATGGGAACTTGTTGCCCCTCCTAAGGACAACAAGATTGTTAGGTGCAAGTGATTTTACTCTATGGAAGTAAGACCAGGCGACAAGTTGGAAGGCAAAGGTACTTAAACAAAAGGAATAGACTATGAAGAAGTATTAGCACCAGCTACTAAGATGAAGTCCTTACGACTTTTTCCATTTGTTGTTACCAATGTCCTTAAAATCACTGGGCGGGAGTTCCGGCGGAAATCGATGGGCGGCACCCAAGAGGGCCCCTCAAGATCCAAGCGGCAGCTATATATATAATCACTGGGCGGGAGTTCGGATGGAAATCGCTGGGCGGCACCCAAGAGGGCCCCTCAAGATCCAAGCGGCCGCTATATATATAATCACTGGGCGGGAGTTCGGACGGAAATCGCTAGGCGGCACCCAAGAGGGCCCCTCAAGATCCAAGCGGCCGGTATGTGTGTGTGTGTGTGTATATATATATATATATATAGGAAAGGGGAAAATGTGCCCGGGTGTAGAGATATCTCTACGCTAATTGATATGGATGCGACACTTAGCTCCCCTTTTGTGAAATGATGGGTGGCATGGGGCCCACTTTACTAACTAGGGTTACACTTTTAAAATATTTTTAAAACTTAAATACCCTTCCAGCCGTCATTCTTGACTTTTTTAAAGTCTCTTTCTTTTAACATTCTTCTGTCCATTTTTCAAAGAAAGTGCCAGACTTACTTTTTCAGGTATATTTTAATCAAAAAATGTGGCCGCCCGGTAGCGAAGTGCTAGCACCTTAGCAGTGAAGCACCGGCACCTCGAAAATGAGGCGCCAGGAGTGCTAGCGCCTCTATATCGAAGTGTCGGCGCCTTGCTAATTTTTTTTCTCTTTTTTCTTTTTTTATCGAAGTGTTGGCAACTCGATAAAAAGGCACTAACGCTCCTGGAACGAGGCACCAACGCCCCATTTTATTTTATTTTTAGCGAAGCACCGACACCTCGATATAGAGGCACTGTATCACGGGGGCGCAGCTCAACACCGGTTATCACACCCGTGCGGCGCCTAACTTCGCAAGCTAAACCAGCCTAACCCTCCATCAGCTCTGATACCACCCACCTAGAGGACGAGAACTCTAGTTCATAGCTACCTCATTTCCAAGGCAACCATATCAACGCATGTTGTCTATTCGCGACACACATGTCAGCACCTCTGTGCCACTCTTGGCATGCTCAAGCTTCACCCATGGATCAAAAAATCGAAAAACCGATACGTATCGTCCAAGCCTCCAGGATGATACATATCGGGTATCGGCGATACATTGAATGTATCAATTTGATACATACAATTTTTTTTTTTTCAAAAAAATCCCGAAAATATTCAAAAAATCAGAAAAATTAAATTTAATGGTTTTCTATTTATTTCAACTTTTTTTTAATTTATTTAAGGCTTATTTGATGCATATTTCATAATTTTATTAACACAGAACATAAATTACATTGTACATGACTCATGATCAAAATTAAAAGGTATATTGTACATGAAAAACTTACTTCAAAGCCACATTAAATTTCGTGGTGGTTCTTGGCCCTCGTGATCATCATCATCGGTGCGTGAGCTTTCCCTATAATGTTGATCATATTGATACCCATGATCATACGTGCCCCCTTGAAACTGAGGCATTAGCGACGAATATGGTTTAGTATAGTAGGTAAAGGTCGGTCCTCCAAAAATTTGACCAACGAAGTCATATGGCCCGGGGTAGGTTGGTTGGGACCCGTAGTATAGGTTACTGGTTGTTGAATCTTCAGTGTTTTGCAAACTAAATCCCCCGAAGCTAGAAGTCATATAACCCACATCATGTTGTGGACTTTGTGGTGGTGGTGGTGTTTGGTAAGATTCTGACACTCCACTTCCTTCAACCCCTCCACCTCTAAATATAGGAGTGTCATACATTGTTACTGGCTTATCATCCCATGCGGCAATACCTCTATAAGAATAAGAGAGATCAACATCATCCCCTCCACCACTAGTGCCAACGTGGGTTTCATCACCTCCACCATCACCCCCATCGTCGTCATTATCACTATCGTGTTGTGTTTCATCATTAGATCCAACCACTGAATGGTAAATCAATCTTCTTTTCCGCCTCTGTTGTTGGGAAACCTACTCCGCCACTCGCTCAGCATTGTCCAGTCATGCAGTGCTCTCAATATCCAACACTGGCTCTTCTCTCTCTTCGATCCACTGATTCAAAGGGTCATCCTCCGTGAATATATAATCCAACTCAATGAGATCAAAATATTCACTATCTGTAAGGTAGAATATGATATATGAATTAGTATATACCTCATCACTTATAGCAAATAAAAATTGTACAAACTAAGACTTCATATAATTGCTTACCACGGTTGGTCTTCTGCATATTTTTTACCCTTAATCACATGTTGTAGTGGCAGTAGACTAACTTTTTCAATCATTTCATAATTAGTCTATCCCTTGTCTTCGTGTGAATGAGAGAGAAGGTACTCCAATTCCGCTCACAGTTGGATGAGAAACATGTTTGCGATAAAACCCGCATTGCAACCCGCCTCAGTATCGGACCATCACCTCCATAGTGCATCAACCAATCAGTGGGTTTATCGTACTTGATTTGAGATTGCACCAACGGGGTCCCAATTGACCCATGTCACTTGCGGAACATATCAATCAACAAAGATGGAATACAATAACTCACATATCAATAAACAGATCATATGGCATTTGACTTATTAGTTATAAAGTATAATTACTCACATCTCTTATGGTTTGACTTTGGTCCGCCAACTCAAGGAGCATTCGTTGGATCACATTGAGCAAACCACTGTACACTTCATCGGCCTCACTCAACTCAAAGCGTCGCGTATACTAGAAGGCCGAATTCAAGTAGTGTGATATACATCAAATATGAACAATCTCATCAATATATGGAAACAGTGAATACTATGAAACGTAATATTTAAATAAAAATCACTACATAAGCAATTTAGTATGTTATACCTGCGGCATGCAAGTACTAGTGGAATTGTGCATCCCACCTCTTATCAATAATCGCCCAACATCGTTTATATTTTGTAGGGTATTTGATTTTAATAGCCAATTTTGTCTTATCTATTGACTCATAAACATACGCTATTGTTGGTTTCTCATCACCATCTACCAACCTCAACACTTGTACCAAAGGAGTAGTGATGGCGATCAGGTGATCAACATCTGCCCAAAATTGGGGGTTGTAGATCGGGTCAACAACTTCATTGCAAGCAGGTCTCTTTGCTCGTGGGAGTTCTAACTCATATTTTCTCCATTCTTCGGAGTTGACCATGCTTTTAAGCTCACGCTTATATCTAGCCAAACTCTGTAGGGCTAAAAATTGTGTCGCAAACCGTATAATCACAGGCCGGAGCAGCTCATTCTTAGTGAAGTCTCTCATCAAATTCACCAACTTGTCACAATTATACAGGTAGAAAGTAATCGTTCTTCCCTTCTGAATAGTTACCTGTGCATTGCTTCTCTTTTCCAAATCCTCAAGAATGAGGTCCACACAATGAGTGGCACACAGAGTCCAGTACTAGTGAGGATTCTTCAACATTAACTGTCTGCATGCAGCTTTGTAATTGGTGGCATTATCTGTTACCACCTGCACAATCCGCTTCTCTCTAACATCTTCAACTACCCTATCCATTAGTTGGAAGAGGTAATCAGCCGTCTTCGAGTATTTAGAAGCATCAACTGATATTAGAAATACTGTCCCGGCATCGTTGTAGACCAAAAAGTTGATCAAAGTCTTCCTTGTGGGACCGATCCATCCATCGCACATAATTGTGCAAACTCTCTCATCCCATACTTCATGGAAGTTGTCCATATAAGCACCTATCTCATCATACTCATCATTTAGTAAGGGCCCAGAAATCTTGTATGCAGAAGGCTTTTTAACTCCTAGACCAGCTTCTACACTTGTATCAATCATACTTTTGAAGTACGGCGACTCCACAACCAAACCCGGAATGTAGTTGTATATAAAAAACTTTGCAATGAATTTTCCAAGCTTCTTCCCCATTTTTTCAGTGAGATTGCACTCAATTTAGTTTGTTTGAAGCTTTCTGTGCGATACATGAACGGATCCGTAAGGCCTGTAGTACGGCCTGGTCTCCCTCACGGATGCTGACCTACGCAACCCGGCAGTCTCTTGAATGTCCTCATCATCATCAACAACATGTGGCCTATGACTAGATCCACCACCAGCAACGGGTATGGATGGGCCCCTCAACCTGAACCGAAACCGATAATCGACTTCTTCCTAATCTCGTCGCAGTCGTGCTTCTCTAGCACTCTCCCTCATGACTCTCGCTGTCTGCTCATCCTCGTCCTCACCATCTTCAAGTCTAAGTGCAGGAAACTCTAAATCTCTCCTCCTTATTCTCTCGTACATTTCTCTATCTCGGTCGGCTTCTGCTTTTTTCTTTCCTTTAGTCGCCTGCATGCTGGCTCTGACAGCTTCTCTCACCTCTTTAGGTGCATTGGGACACCCTTTTATCTCTCCCTTAACGTGAGCCAAATGCTCCTTCAACCGTGTGATACCTCCTCCCAGCTATTTTTTTCACAAAGCTTGCATTCTATTCGGAGTCTATCATCATCTATTGTTGTGTCGTATTATCAAGTTTGATCTTGTCCACGTACCATATTTATTTATTTCACATACATGAATGAGCAACGATTGGATTAAATTACATATGATACATCATTGCATGAATGAACAAACGATTAGAGTATTCTAATTTTTAATGACATGCGATAACATATTAAATATTGTTCTAATTTTTAATGACATAAGACAACATTTTCAAATATTATTCTAATTTTTAATGACATTTTTAATCAATAAATTAAGTTTTATATAATATTTAAATTACGTTTTTAAATTAATTTTTAAGGTAGTTAAATTTTTATATAATACAACAATACTTAATTTATTTTTAAAACATTAATTACTAAGTCAATGGGGTATGTCACACATGTGATCCATGGCCCCATGTGTCATGGGGAATGTGACATGTGTCATGGGGTATGTGTCACCATAGTGGCAAATTTCGCCGAAATTCGCTGAAATTTCGTGAAATTCGCCGAAATGGGGGTCACAAAAATTTCGGAGAAATTTCGGTTCTTTTCAGTATTTTTCGACGAAATTTCGATATTTTTTTTCATGTTTAATTTTTTTTTTGTGAATATGTTAGTAATTTATTTAGTAGTAAAAGGCGAGGGTGCGTGGATTGTATAAGAGAATGCAAAACATGTTATATAGGTGGCTAGAGTCAAGCATTTTCTGAAGTCACCGATGTGGGACTAAATGGTAGTTACAAAACGACATGCAATTTTCAATGGGTACCATTATACTCACTCTACCAGGCTGCTTTCTCACCCCACCTTCAGCCGGCATGCATTGACCGCCTTTGAATCAAATGGTGGAGGTCACTTTTCGTCCCCATCTTCTGCACAATGGATTGTGGGTCGGGTACCATCAGACGATCAGTTTTTTATTACACATAACACACATCTCAAAAAGTGACCCCCATCACGCTCAAGCATGATTTTAGCATCACTTTTTGAGATGTGTGCCATGTGTAATAAAAAACCGACCGTCATATGGTACGCTCACGATCCATAGATCCACTATACAAAAGATGGGGACAAAAAATGACCTCCACCATCTGATTCAAAGGCAGTCAATGCATGCCAGGTGGAGGAGATGGGTTGAAAAGGCAGCCTTTTGGGGTGAGTATAACAGTACCCTTTGTCAATTTGTTTTATATAGTTCTATGCTTGAGCTCGGCGTCAGTCCTTGGCCACTTGGATTAATTGCTAATTTTTTTTTAAAATATTAAATATATTTTATATATATTTTTAATCCCCGTTGGATCAATTGCTAAATATTAAATACTAAATATTTTTATATATTTTATATATTTTCATGGGTTGTCACATGTGTGACACGTGTAATTGATGTGTCATACATGTACTTGATGTGTCACATGTGTCGCATACCCCATGACACATGTATTAATAACTAAAGGGATATATATATATATATATATATATATATATATATATATATATATATATATAATTTTTAAATTAATTTATCTCAAGTATAGGGTTAAATTAATTTTTATAAATAATATAAGGGTAGATCTTGAAATTTAAGGGTTGATTTTTAAATATTAGGGTAGACCTTGAAGTGTTAAGGGTAGATCTTGAAATTTTAAACCCTAAAATGTAAGAAAATGAGGGGAAAATGAACAAAAATCGTAGAACACGTACCTTCTCTACGTTCTTCGGTGATTCGGCGGCGATCTCGCACTTTTCGGGTGTCGATTCGGGGTCAAAATGGTGAAAATGTGTTCTCCGATGGAAGAACAACAAAAGGAAATAGAGAAGAAGGGGCTATTGTAGGGAAAACACGAAGAAGGGTTTTAGACCCTATTCTTGCATCAATTCTGAAGGGGGGGCCCACAGGAGAAAAAATGAAATTATCATCCGATAATTTTAGTCCCATCAGAAAAAGGGAAATTATCGGACGATAAATTGAAATTATTGTCCAATCATTTCAATATATCGTCCGATACGGGCGATAAATTGCCCGTATCGAACGATAAATAGTATGTTTTTGGGTATGATAAAAACTCATTTGATCGTATCGCCTATGTCCAAAACCAATACGTATCGGTATCGGACGATATTTTGACCCATGGCTTCACCCAACTCCTGTGTTAGTACTTCACTTACGACAGTAGTAGCATGTCAGCTCGTCATGCCGTCCCATTTCAACATGTTTTGCCGTCATATCACACCAAATCCGCCAACGTGAGTGGCGCACCTCACCAGCACACAAATATTCGAACCCTCATGCCGACGTGCTTCACAGAGTCTCACGTGGCTTCGGAGTGTCTCGCGCTTAGTCGACCCACATACACCGCGACGCATAGTCCAAAGTACAATGCAACCTCGCTTTAGGTGATACATGGCATTCCTTCACAAGCAACATCTTTAGACCTAGGAGACAGTTAAGCACCCTCTGGCGACGTAAAGCCCCATGTGTGTGAGAGTAGCTCACCTCTCACGTAGATGGTTCAAACACCATCTATGGGAAAATAACAGAAGAACCACAAACGTATTGGTTTGACATACTGCCCATCCACCATACCAATACGCCCCACATCATCTTCCATGAGACCGTGTCGCGACTGCATCGCGACCGCGTCGCGACCGTAGGCACCAAGATGTCGGGTGCCCTCTTGGCACCACATCGCGTACCCCTCCGCGGAGCACCAATGGAACAAGCGGAGTTGTTGAAGGCTCGAGTTGCCATGCCGTATGCCCCCATCACAGCTGGCACCTCGGCATCGGGGTGTCAACGCTTCACTGCCGGATGCCAGCGCCTCGCTATCAGGTCGCGTTAATTGCACCCAAGAACACCCACAGTTTTCTTGGGTACCTCTGTTTGCGCCCACATTAGAGACACCTTGAAAACCATTGATTGCTTTGAATAAGATGACGATGATCTTGTTTCAACCCAATCTCCCACACATTAGATCTTGAGATCATGGCGCACCAATCATACGGTCAGTGCTTGATTCCATGTGTCAAAGATCCCCAAAAATAGCCCTTGAATCATATGACACACATCACACTCATACGTGATTACGTAAATTTAGGGTCATTTTTTGGGAATCTCTGACACGTGGAATAAAAAATTGACCGTCTGATAGATGTGCCATGATCTCAAAATGTATTGTGTGGAATATCGGAGTGAAACACGACCTCCGTCATCTGATCTGACGCCATCAATGGTCTTCACATGTCACATGTAAAATACCAAGTCTCTCTTTAAAGTCGATGTAAGGGCCAACTTTCCGAGTGCAAGGGCCCTTTCAAAATCTGCCAAATAATGACTCACAAGAAAAAAAAAATTAATTGGGGACTGGGTTGGGTGGGCATGGGGTGGTCTCCCGAGCGGCTTGGACGGGCGCCCCAAATCCGATCCACCTCGAGGGGAGCCCCGGCCTATATCGGGGCGCCCAGGCGCCCAAACAGCCCAAGCGACTTTCAGAACACTGGTTGTTACTACCAAGGACTGGCCATATCAACCTGACATCAAGAATGCCTTTCTGAATGGTGACCTGCACGAGGTCGTGGATATGTTTACCTCGCCAGAATTTGCATGTAAGGGGGTGGAAGGAAAGGTCTGACAGGTGAGAAAATCCATTTATGGCCTCAAATAGTCCCTGAGGGTATGGTTTGAGAGATCGAGTGGAACTTCAAGGGAGCTCGGTTTTTAAAAAAATCTTATCCAAACTATTATATCTTTGTCAAAAAAAAACTCAAGAGGCTTGGGGCTCCTACTTGATGATATCATTATTGTGAGCAGTGATCAAAGAGTGTGACCATATCAAATCTCACGTTAACACCGCATTTGAGGTGAAGGACTTGAAAGTTCAGATACTTCCTTAGCATAGACGTAGTAAGAAGGGCATCTATATCTCACAACGAAGTATGTCCTAGACCTCCTCAAGGAAACATGCAAGTTACGTGTTAAGCCATCTACTTAATCCATGGAGGAAAATCAGAAGGTTGATCCAGATTGTCAAGATGTATTAAAGAATCCGGAGATGAAGAGAATGCTAGTGAGAAGGCCCATCTACCTAACCAAGACTCAATCAGATATCACAATGATTGCAGGTGTGACAAAGAAGTTTATGTAGGAGTCCTCATCTTAAGAAGGTTTGATGAATCCTCAAGTATCTGAAATCATCTACTAGCAAATGGATCCTGGTGGAAAATACACAAAATCTTGCGAGCACTTGATACTCCAATGTTGATTGTGCAGGTTTCAAGGATGAGAGGGGATCTATTACTACCAATGTTCCTAAATTCGGTGGGTGGGTGTTCGGGCAGTCGGGTGGATTTTCGGGCGGATCGGGCTGGGCAGTGCCTAGGCGAGCCCCCCAAGAATTGGGCGGTCACTATATATATATACCACACACACTCACACACCTGAATGGCTGAACCTACAACTACCAAGAGCTTCAGCTTCGGCTTTGTGGAGACAATAGAGCAGGGAGGTGCTTAACTCTTTAAGCTTAAAACCCTAAAGTTAGGAACTTATAGCTCATAAGTTATTTTATAAAGCAACTTATAGGCATAAGTTAATTAAATATAACTCATATAATGTTTGAAGTTATAAATTCTATAATTTATAAAGATAAGTTTATAAGTTATATAATTTAGGTTGTAAAAGAAAAAAATAATAGTTGGCGGGCGTTGGGCGGGGTTTGAGGCTGGGACAGGGGTGGGCGCCCAGACCCGGTTTACGCTGGGGAACGCCCCGAGCTAAATGGGGCGCCCGGGGGCCCGAACCGCCCGGGGGGCCTCCCCAACCGCTTTTAAGAACATTGATTACTAGTTGCACTACGGTTGCAGGTAACTTAGTAATGTGAAAGAGTAAGAAGAAACATGTAGCCCAAACAAGTGTGAAAGTTGAATAGAGGGTTAATCACACAAATTGCATGTGAAATAGTATGGTTGAAAAGGATTTGGATTCAAGGCCACGGCCCCTATGGGAATGTTTGGATTCAAGGTCACGGCCCCTATGGGAATGTTTTGTGACAATCAAGCGTCATTTACATAGCCTCAAATCTTGCATTTCAGGAAAGATCTAAGTATATTGAAGTTGATTACCACTTTACCAAGGGAAAAGTGTGTCCAAGTTGATGAGTACTTTGGATGTGAAGTCTGTTGACCAGCTTGCCAACATAGTCACCAAACCACTTGGAAGCTACCAAATTCAGATATTTGGTGCAATTTGGTCATGATTGATATCTATGCTCCAAATTGAAGGGGAGTGTTCTTGTTGGCGTGTAATTTACTAGTGACAATAGTTGCGCTCACACAGTTAGGGGAGATATTGGTTCGGTTCAGTCGATTTTCAGCCAAAAATCTGAACCTAACCGATCTTTTCGGTTTTTCATGAAGTTGAACCGAAATCGAGCTGCATAGAGTGACACCCGAACCTGCCCGTTTCCAATTATTTCCGTTTCAGCTGGTTTTCAGGTTCATCTGCACTCAATCTGTACATATTGAATACACTTCACCCGATATGCAGGCACACTTAGAAAGACATGCAAGTCACTCTTTCTTCCCATTCAATGGTACTTAAAAACCTGCAAGAACGCCCGCTTTCTTTTTAATTTAATATTATACTACAGAAGCTCTTTTCGTACACCTATAAAAGTTGTCATGCTGCTTTCTTCTTTTTATAAAAGCTATTTTTAACATCTACAACCACTTTTTTATTATATTATAAAAGGATCTTTGGTTAGGTACTGTTTTTAGTATCGAAGATAGGGTACTTTCCAATATTTTTCCATTGAATGTATGGGAAACTTGACTTTCACGTTTTCAACTAAACGTAAGTGTCCTGGCATATGCATTCATTAATAAAAGATTGGGGTGGAGCCAAAATTCCGGTCATGACCGACAATACTTGACCAAAGCACATTATAAAAGTTGTTTGTAACAACTCTCTTTTGAAAAGAGAATTGCGCTGGGTAAAATTTAAATCCTCTAAATTTCGCTGGCAACTTGACTAGCTATTGGTTAACGAGCTTTGATCTTTGGTCAAGTGCTAACAATTAGCAACGTAAATAGGATAGGCCTAATCTTTTATGTAAAGCAATTCTGTTCGGCCGGTTTCCGTTACATATCTCCCAACGTAACCGAACCGAAAACCGAAAAAAGGTTTTTGGGCACCGAAACTGAACCGGACCTCTTTAAAACCGGCCGAAAACCGATTTTTCGGTTGGTTGGTTTGGTCTTTCTGGTTATTTTATCACCCCTACACATAGTTCAGGTACTGCTTAAGGGGTAATTGTGATAGTATCTCTAAGAGTAGAGAGATGAATCAATGCTCTCTACTCTTCTTCCTGTCTTATTCTCTTCTCCAAGCTCGTAATTATTTAAAATGGTTAGGCTCGAGCCTAGGCAAGATAGCCCGTTGGGCCCTTATGACATAAGCTTAAACGGGTTAGCTAAGGCTCAAATCCAGTATGAATTGGGCCAAAATCAACTTGAATGGGATAGAATGGGTCCAGATGCAGTTTGGACCCCAGTCAAACAAGACAGAACCAAAGCTAGGCTCGGCTAGGCCAAACCTTGAACTGAACTAACCCAGGCTGGAGTTTGCTTCAGCAGAGCTTGACCAAGGTGTTCTTTGCTCAACCTAACCAGGCCTTGTCATTACCTGGGCGGAGCCTGGCCAAGTCTATAGGCTCGATTAATAGTTAGCACAGTCCAGGCCCAGCCTGACACATTCACACCCCTAGTTCCATAAGAAATGATGTTTGTTAATGATGTGATGAATATTGGCCAGCCAAGGATGCAAGTAAATGTTAAGTTAAAACTATGGGAAAGGATTTAGAATTCACAAGTACGAATATTAACAAGAACGAATACAAAATATATGGAATTCAAATAAAGAGGCATTTTATAAGGTGGTGGCAAGCATTGTGTGGCACATGGCACAAATTAGGTAACAAAGAAGAGATCAAGAGAGAGTACACATGGCTGATACACGTCTGCTAAGATGGATGGGTGGAGTAACAAGAAATGGTATAACTAGGATTGAGTACACAAGATGAAGTTAAAGGGATAGCCCTAATAAGAAAGAAAAATTAATGAATGTCATTTATGGTTGGGCATGTGTGTCAGAGACATGAAATCACTCGTGTATAAGGATTGTTAAAATGCAAGCACAAGGAGGAAGGGAATACTCATAAGGACATATTGAGAAGCAATATGAAGAATTCCGAACTAACAAAGAGTATAGCCCCAAACAGAAATGAGTAGATGAAAACATGATATTTTGTAATTAAGTAATAGATGGAATGAGGCGGTGATGATGATGTTAATGGTATGTTTACTTCGTAACTAAGTAATACTCCATCATAACAGCAACACATGGGAGATAAAGGGGTAAAGGGAAGGGGAAGGGGAGCAGAAGATAGAATTGTTATGGCAAAGAAAGACTAAACAAAAAGCAGTTTTAGTTGGCCACTATCAAATACCAGTTCTAGTTATCAGCAAAAATAAATGAGATACTCACTCGAAATATAGAATTGAGTAATGTAATTGCTGATGTAAATCATTACACTAAAAATATTTAGGTTATCAAGCTGAGGTGAAGAGAGATACAGTGAAGAGAAAAAATCAGTAAAGGTCCAAGTACCTTTACAAGTGTGCCAATAACTCCCAAACTGGTAAGCCTCAGATGATCAAATGGTGTGGTGTTGTATTTAGTAATTAAAAATGGATAAAGATACATAGGCAAATTTGCTGCAAGAGAAAAAATCCCATAGATTTAATGGTTCAGATAATTAATGAACCTCAAAACAAGATTAACGTGACAGAAACATATGCTTTTTTTTTTTTGAAGAATAATAACAGAAACATATGCATATCCATTAAAGCACTTGAGGAGTAATTTTTAAATGATTACCCACAACAAAATAGATCTAGTTAGACTTGAATTAAGATGTTATAATGCCAAACTTTCCACATTCATAAATATAACTAGAAGCACATCAAAGCAAAACTGTATTCAAATGAAAAGCACTACACTTCCAACTAATGCTAGAACATCGGGAGAATGGAAAATCTCTACGAGTGAAGGACAAAAAGCGAAATGTACAAATAGGTGAAATTAATATAAAAAAATCCCCTCCATGTATGCTGAAAAAGAACCAACTTTAACTACAAAATAGACAAACATAAAATAAGTTATAAATATGCCTAATCACAACACAAAAATCAAAGCCACAATCTATATATACCATCCCTTGCCTCAAACTTTCAATACAATACAACATCTTTAGAAGCTAACACCAAAGAAGTACCAAAGGTGAAGAGCAAGTAATTATATTTAGTATCAAAGGATTTATGATACATGAATTTAGTATCAAAATATATTATTAAATAGAATGGTGATATGTATATGAGCCCTTGGGCTGTGCATTCGAACCAGTTGGGTGCCAATTGGCACCCAACCCGGGGATCGGCGTACAAGAACATGCCCAAGGTCGATCAGGTACCATCTAAAAAAAAATTGAAAGGGAGATCTACCAGGGTGGAATTTTGGGTCAAAGGTGCAAATTTCAATGCACCAAGATTAGGCGATGAACCACAAACTTTGCCTTGTGATTTCAAGGGCAAAAAAATCCAAAATTTCTGGCTCAACCTTTAGAGATGTGGTGTAACCAGCAATCATGTGCCACGTAATCTAACATTCGAATGCATGGTTCATGCCGTGCATTAAAATGCATTTTTTCATTTTCCTACGTGTGTGAGACTCTCGATAGATAGAAAGATGGATTTAATCTTAAACCATTTTCTTTTGTATGTTATAAAATATATAGATATATATCATTATATCGTTCTAAATTGTTGGATTAAGTGTGGAGAGCGAAAAAAATAGCAAGGGTCTTAAATTTAAGTTTCATTAGCTTATAAAAATACCCAAAAAGGAATTTAAAAACCTTCTTTTGTGGTTGGTGTTAGAAATGTATTGTAATTGTGGGAGTTTGTAGGTAGGGCAGCATGTATGAGTGTTAGTGTCTGCATAAGTTATAAGGAATGCTTTGTATTATGTGTCAAAATTTAGTCCTACACTGGTTAAGTGCTTTATTTCTTTAGTCGCCTCTTTATATAAAGGGCTTACTTATGGACTTCAAGATATACAACATATGCAGTGAAGTCCTTTAGGGTCAACCATGTATTCTTCTTTCCTTCTCCATTCTTTAGCTAATAACTTCTTTACTTTCATATTTATCAAGTTTGTAGAGTTTAGGCTAGGGCTGTCAACGAGTGGGTCGGGTCGGGTTGGGCCAAAATTTTGGATCCCCTATGGAAAATTGGCATATGCCCCACCCGACTAACCTGAAGCTTCACCCAACCCAACCCGACGAGACAAGGGGTATACACCAAACCCGCCCCAATGCCTGACCCAAAAACTTGACCCGACTGGTTTAAAACCCCTCATTTTCCTTGATTTTATATATAAAATATTGGATCAGAACTGACCTTTATTCAACCCAACCCAACCAAAAGGCTGGGTCAAATGCTCATGCCCGTCCGGACCCGATGGATCAAGTTTATGTGCTCGACCGTTAATAAATCTAGCTTGGGTATCGAGTTGACTAGACCTGTTGACAGTCTTAATTTAGGGTTTTAGCTTACATTATTTGCAGTAAGTGATGTGCTACATTTAAACCAGATTGTAGTGGAAAAGTAAGTAAGGGTTGGTTAGGGTGTTCCTTGTATATGACGATCAACAAAAATGTCAAATTGTAGTGAATAGTAGGTTAAGGTTCCCACACCGACATAGATGCTTGCGAGCAAAAGTCTAAAAGCAATGTATGACTTCTTGGAATGTAGGTACAATAACTGGGAAGAGTGTCGAACTAATAGATATCATGAGAAGAAGGAAAATTAATGTATTGTGCTTGTAAGAGACAAGTGGAAAGGAGAGAAGGCTAACGACCTTGGATATGGGTTCAAGCGTTACTACCTAGAGAAGAGTAACTCTCGTCTCTTCGGAGACATCCGCAAATAAAAGAGTAATTCTCACAATGGGGTAGGCATTATACTGGATAGAATTTGAAGGATAAGAATATCACAGTTAAGAGAAAGAATGGTCGGATTATGAAGGTTTAAATAGTTTTGGATAAGAAAATATTAAATGTTATTAACGGATCAAAAATATTAAATGTTATCCGTGCCTATACGCCCCAAGCTGGACTACGTGAAAACGTAAAACGAGAAATTTAGCAATCAATAGAGGATATAATACAAGGCATACCCAACACTGAAAGCATAGTGATTGGAGTTCACTTTAATGGACATGTAGGGAGGATGAGAAATATATATGAATGAATACATGGAGGATATGGTTTTGGTGAAAAGAATGAGATGAGGGAGTTGTCTTTGATTTTGCAGTAGCCTTTGACTTGGAAATAACGAATAACTTTTTGGGAAATTTTCAAAATAACCCTTGAACATTCACCCCGCCATCAATAACGCACCTAAACTATTGATAATATCAAATAGGCACCCAAAGTGCACTTAAGTTCATCAACTAAACCCCTACTGTCACCTTCCGTTAATGACTGGACGGAAAACACTGAGTTGGCATACAGCTCAACAAAATAGCGTGTGTGGCACCCAACATGGCGAGGACTTAGCTGCCAACACTGTTAATTTTTTGGAGAGAATATTAATTACAAGTCAAATCAACAGTGTTGGCAGTTAAATCCTCGCCACGTTGGGTGTCACGCACGCTATTTTTGCTAAGTTGTATCCCAACTCAGCGTTTTCCATTCAGCCATTAACGGAAGGTGACGACGATAGGGGTTTAGTTGATGAACTTAAGTGTACTTTGGGTGGCTATTTGATATTATCAATAGTTTAGGTGCGTTATTGATTACGGGGTGAAAGTTCAGGGGTTATTTTGAAATTTTCCCTAACTTTTTCAAGAAGAAAGATGAGCATCTTATAACTTTCAAGATGAGAGCAAATAGAACATACATAGATTAGCTATTAGAAAGGCGAAGAGAGAGGGCAAACTACAAGGATTGCAAGGTCATCCAAGGAGAGAGCCTTACGACGCAACATGGATTGATAGTTTTGGTGTTCTTATTAGGAGTCAAATGACTAAAAAGATGACAAAGGATCCCAAAAAAATAAAATGGTGGGAGTTAAAAAGGGACAAAATAGCACCTTCAAAGGGAAAATGAGTGACCGAAAAATATGGTCAGTGAAAGGGATCTACATGAGATATGGGAACAAATGACACAATGCTTTAAACAAGTTGCTTAGGAGGTGCTCAGGGAATCTAAAAGAAGAAAAAGTTTACCAAAAGAAACATAGGGGTGGAATGCAGAGAGTCAAACATCAATTGCCGAGAAGAAGTGTTTTCAAGAATGGCAAAGAACAAAAACTATAGATGCTTTTGGAAGATGTCAACTCTCCTAAAGAGAAGCTAAGAAAGCCATGAGTAAAGTTAAGCATGAAGCATATGCCAATTTATATGCTAGGTTGGGAACAAAAGGAGAGAAAGAAATGTATAAACTCGTCAATACTAGAGAGAAGTAAACTAGATATCTCGACTAGGTGAGGTGCACTAGAGACAAAGATCAAAGGGTCTTGGTTAAAGAGGATGAGATAAAAAATAGATGGCTATAATACTTCAAAGATCTATTAAACACGGATTATGCGAAGGAAATAGATCGAGAAGAGGAACCAAATCAAGGGATGATCAGCGAAATATCAGAAGTTGAAGCAAAAGTAACTTTATCAAAGATGAAGAAAAGAAGAGCATTAGGACTAGATGGTATACCTATAGAAGTTTGGATTGAGTTGGGAGAGAACAGACTGAATTGGTAGACTAAATTATTCAATAAAATACTAAAAATGAAGAAAATCCCTGAATAATGAAGAGTATTGTGGTCCCTTTCTATAAGAACAAAGGAGAGATCCAAAACAGTGTCAACTATCGAAGCATTAAACTAATGACCCAAACTACGAAACTTTAGGAGAGAATAGTAGAAGAATAGTAGAACGACTAAGGAAAGAATCAAATTTCCCAGACAACCAGTTCGGAGTAATGCTAGGAAGATCAACACTGGAAGGTATTTTCCTGTTGAGGTCACTTATGGAGAAGTTCAGAGAGAGAAGGAAAAACCTACATATGGTATTATTTAATTTAGAGAAGGTTGATGATAAAGTGACAAGACGGATAATCTGGCGGCTGAAGAGGAAGAAATGCATATGAAACTTATATAATGAGATTGCTCAACACATAAATGATAGAGCGATAACCAATGTAAGAATGACGTATGGAGAGACGAGTGAGATCCTTCTCAAATCGAGCTACATGAAGGATCTGCCTTGAGCACTTATTGGTTATGGATGCGTTAACCATAGACATGCAAGGAGAGATTCCATAGTGCTTGTTATTTTCGGATGACATAGCCAGTGATCCAAATATCAGTTGCGGTGGTTGCCCGGGCGGATCAGGACCCCGAGCGCCCCGACATAGGGATGGGGTGGCTATTGAGGCGGATTGGGGCCTGGGCGCCCGCCCGAGCGGCAAATCGGGACGGGACGGGGCGGGTCGGGACGGGGGACTATATAAGTTTTTTTTTTTTAAACCCTAACCTCTCTTCTCTCTTCTCTCTTCCTCTCCTCTCTTCCACAGCCGGCAGCCCACACCGGCGACATCGGCGATCACCAGCGACCTAGTAGGGACTATTTTTTTTATTTTATTTTTTCATTTTCTTCCCAGCCAGTAACCACCTTTCATTTTTTATTTTTTTTTGCAACACAACCGGCAGCCCACACCCCACCGGCGACCACCAGCAACTAGGTAGGGCTGTTTTTTTTTTCATTTTTTTCACCTTTTTTTCATTTTTTTCATATTTTTTTTCTACAACACTGTCTGCAGCCGACAGCCGCCAACACCCCACCGGCGAGTCGACAACCACAGGTAGGGTTGTAGGGGGTATTTTTTTTTCCATTTTTTTCATTTTGACCACAAGTAAGGCCATAGGAGCTTCTTCTTCTTCTTAGCTGCTTCTTATTCTTCTTATTTTTTATTTTTTATTTCTGCAATTTCTTATTCTTATTCTTAACCCAACCCTTAGGCTCGGAAGTCGGTCAGTGCTCGTGACAACCATGACCACAGGTTTTTTTTTTTCCTTTTTTTTTTCTCTTTCTTTCTCTTTTTCTTCTTCTCTGTTTTTTCCCTCTAATTCCTTGGCAATTTTCTTCTCCTTCATTTTCTTTTTTCTGCATTGTTTTTCCCTGCATTTCTTTTTCCTACAAATCTGCAATTATTTTTGCTGCATTTCTTTTTCCTGCAATTTTTTTTTCTTGCATTTCTTTTACCTACATTTTTTTGTCCTGCACAGTATATATATATATATATATATAATATGCTAATAATGTTATACACTATGTGTGTGTCAGTGTGTATGCCTCTGTGGTTGTGCCAGTGTTAGTGTATAATTATATATATATATATATATATATATATATATATATATATATTTGTGTGTGTGTGTGTGTGTGCTGTCAACTGTGGCATGTCTGTGACTGTGTATAATGACTGTATACTTAAAAAAAAAAAAAAAATTATATATATATATATATATATCAATGTATAATTGTGTTTTTCATAGATATAAAATTGAATGTATATATTAAAATATTTACATTTATGATTATATAATATATATAAATAGAGGCCGCTCGGATCTTGGGGCGCCCGCCCAAGCCCCGCCCAGCGATTTCCGCCTGAACATCCCCCCTACCGCCCGAACCCGGCCGACGATTTTAAGAACATTGGACGTAACATTAATTTCCCAAACCATGAAAGAAGTAAATGATAAGTTGAAATTATGAAGAAAAGTTTTGGAGTCAAGGGGTTTGAAAATTAGCAGAACAAAGATGGAATACATGGAGTGAAAATTTAGTGAACATGATGTCTTGAAGGAGGATTTAGTTCAAATAGAAAATCATTTAATGCCACATTGTCATAGAGTCCGCTAATTAGGGCCCATTTGGATCTCTAGATTAAAAAGACTTTTTTTTCCTCAAAAAAAGTCTCTGTGCAGCGTTTGGGTATCATATAAGATTTGTGACTCTTTTTTTGTTGACAAAAAAGCTTTTATTTTGACTCAAAATGGGAGTTTTGGTTCTTTTATTAACCAGGTGGAATTTTTTTGTCATCAAAATTTGAGACAAATTTGTCTCTATTACGAAACTCGCCCCACCACTCGATCACCCAACCACCATCATCGCCACTACCACAATCACCATCTCCCCACCACCACCACCACCACACCAGAACCACCACAACCTCACCGTCAACACCTCCATCTCACTACAGCCTCCACCTCATCATCCCCACAACCACCACCACCACCTCCTCCATCACCACCACCTCCATCTCACCACACCACAACCATGACCACCACCTCACCATCATCACCTCCTCCTCATCCTCACCACCACCAACACCCCACCAACATCCCACAACCACCCCACCATGACAACCTCCTCCACCACAACCTCCTCCATACAACCACCGCCCACTACTACCACCACGACCACTGTCACAGAGGCCACCCCCACCACCACCACCACCACCACCACCCCACCTCTACCACCACTGTCACCACTATTATTAGAAAAACAACCACCCCACCACTAGCACAATCACCACTCGTGCGACTAGCACAACCACCATCACCTCACCTCATGACCTCCACCACCACAACTAACAATAGCACCACCACTGCTACCACCACGACCACCTCACTACCCCCGCCCCCACCACCACAACCACCGCCACCACTAGTACCACCACCACTACCACCCTAATGGGAGCATCACTGCCATCAGCACTCTACTATAACCACCGCCATGACTACCAATGCCTCCACCACACCTCCTCCATCACTACGACACAACCACATCAGCACCACCATCTAATCCATTATTACTGCCCTATCACATCACCACCACTACCTTATCCACTATGACCACACACCTCTTCATCACCATCAAATAGTAGACAAATGAGTCATTGGGAAGTTTCAAATGTTACCGAAACAACAAAATTACAAATCACTAAAAAGCTCAAATGTTAGCCAAACAACAGACAAAATTGTTCACAAACAAATTTGTCTCTGGATTAAAGTTTTCCTGGATTAACAAAGTCACAAGATCCAAACGGACCCTTAGGCTCTACTTTGCAATTAGATGATGGAACTAAAATGGACGTCTCAAATAGGAATAGGATCAATGCAGGTTGGATGAAATGGAGGTAAAAAAGCAATAGACTGTGTGACCCAAGAGTTCCACTTTAGATTGAAAGGGCGTCTTTATAAGAGGGCTGTTAGACCTGCCATATTATATAGTGCAGAATGTTGGGCCACAAAAAAGGGACAAAAAGATTAGGTACATGTGGATGTGTATGTTGAGAAGGATGTGTGGAGTAACAAGAAAGGGTAAAATTTAAAACGAGTACAAGAGAAAATTTGAGAGTGGCACCAATAAAAGAAAAAAAAATTACGGAATGGCGTTTGAGGTGGTTTGGTCATGCTCATCATAGGCACACAGCAAACCTTGTACTGAGGGTTGAGACGCTACAAGCACAAGGAAGTCGGAGAAGAGGAAGACCGCTGAAGGCCTAGAGGGAAGCCGTGAGAAGGGATATGAAAGATTGTGAAGTTATAGAGAGCTAAGCGTTGCTCAGAAACAAGGGGAGAAATAGGACTCGCAAAGACGACCACCCCAAATAGATGGGATAAGGTTGTGTGATGATGAAGTTTCCAGGTTTTGTCGATCTTTGTGTTGAACTGAATTAAGTATGACCTTTTTGTCTATGTACACTGCTGCATACACTGCTGATTGTTGTTGTTTATGTTGCTAGTTAGGGACTGCTTTGTTGTTGTTTGTGGAAAAATCTGACACCTATAAAGGACTCGCTTGAGGGGGGTTTTCTTTTTTGGGTGGGTGGGGAGAATCAGGAACTGGTGGGTGTTTGTGCTGTAGTTGGGGTCTACAGCGATGGTGTGCATACATCATATTTTTGCGGTGGTTCGAAGCTGCTTGCAACATCTGTGGCATGCATTGATTTTTTTATCCAATGGTGGATGTCTAAAATATGTTTTGCTAGTCAAAGATTTATGACCTTGGTTGATGATATCTGTTGCTGCTATGGTTTAAATTGATAAAGAATTTGTTTCTGCTGTTATTTGTTTGTTGTAATAGTAAGGTTTGCTCTCTATCTCTACCCGCTTTTGCTCTTACTCACAGCTGCCTTCTGTGTTGTACACCACCGTCAATTTATTTTTCTGCCTATGGATGTAATATGTTGTTGCTACCTGTTGTCTACCCTAACATAGATGATAGAGTGGTTGTTTGTTGTTGTCATAAGCAACATTCTATCAGCCTTAAGGCCTTGTGGTTGGCTAAGAGTTTAGCCAATATTTTCGGTTTATGGGGGGTGTTCCATGACCAAGTTTACTCTTGAGTTTGAACTATATTGTGACCGTATCAATGTCAAGGAGAGATTGTCCAAGCAAGTGTCAAACTTACTTTCATGTAATTGGCATCATAAAATGTGTCCCAGCTTGAGGGGAGCGTTCGAAATAGTTTAATTCCTCTTCTTCCGACTTTAGCTAATAATTTTTTTAGTTTCTTTAGTTTCATATTATCAATAAGTGGATGAGTTTCAATAGAGCTCGTCCTATAATTTCTAAAGTAATTTTGTTCTTTGTTTATTTAAGAGGATTAGTAGAAAACTATTAATCCAATTATTTTAAAAATACATATTATTAAAATCAACCTAGAAATTTTAGCTTTATTATTTTGTTTTTATCAGTTTGAGGAGTTTCACGAAAACACGTCATTTATTTCTATGCTGCTTTTTTTACTAGTCGAGTGATGGATTATAACTAATATTAAGAACAAAAAAAAAAAAAGTTATTTTTCACTGTTTCAATCTTCTTTTCAGGTTAAACGAGTTTCATTTTTTCACTGAAACTCATTCTTGAGTTCTTCGAAATCTGAAATTAGAGATCTTTAGACCCCTCGACCTCCCAGTTCGCAATGAAGCACATGGTCCGGACAACTCGATGGTCTGACCGTGCAATTACCCAGTTATGGGTTGTTCAGGAATCAAATTGTGGCTACATATTGGACTGGACCACTAAAACTAGCAATCCCAGTCGGACTGCAGTCCCCATTGTTTCTATCTGGGTCTTAAAACATTGACATAAATAGCTCCTCTGCAACTTCAATCATAATTTTCCGGATTACTAAATGAATTTGGAAGGTGCAGTATTAAAGATCCTTTATTACTTTTTAGTTTCTTCCCTTCCATATATGCCAGACGCCCGCATAAAATACGCATTCCTGAAAGCAGTTTGCTTTGGCCTTAGCACCCGGCCTTTGCTACTCAACCACAAGTCTATTAAGGAGATAATTATATCTAGGTCAATATGTGTCAAATATACAGGAAGAAAAAAAAAAAACTTTTAGTCGAAGAACTCTTGCAAATATATTAAAAGCAATCTCATCAGGTTGGTCACAAAAATTTGCAAGGAATAGCGAGATATTCCTCAAATCCAACTTATCCCCAGTTAAATTTTAATGTTTTAGGGTCATTCAAACAAAGGCTTGAACCCAAAGGGAAGAAGGGCCCTTCACAAGGACAAAAAATACCATCCTTCTTGAAGTTTTAATTAGCTCTTAAAATGATCTCATGGTGAAGAATCCTGAACTCCGCAATCTCTAAACACTACTATCTAAAAAAGGTGCAATGGAGATAAGAAAGTTTTTCAATAAAGCATAAGCTCAATAAGTCAGAATGGGCTCAGTCCGAGTCTCCCTCTATGAATATAGGTATCGAAAAGTCAGCTTGCCAAGAAGGGCAAGTAGTTGTTGGCTTTCGCCATAGGATTCACTGTTAAACAAAACATCTAGTTACCAGTGCAAAATAGGATTTGATTCCATCTAAAAGGGTATACCTATTTGCTTTGTCAAAGGTGACTTCCTACCCCCTTAAGGTAGACCCACCACTCGTCCAGTCCTGGGGTGTAGAAGAGAGATCGACCTCCCGTATTTAACAGTAAGCATCTTAATAAACAACTCAAAATCGTTGTCATCTGAGGCTAATCTCCACACCACCATTTTCCCCTCAAGGAGGGCCCACCCACCTTGGGTTGAGTCACCTCTTCCCAGTTTACTAAGTGAACCTTTGTTTCCCCATCCACACTACCCCAACTTCTCAAGACAGCAACAACATAGGGTATTCTAAATAACGACAAATATTTGCAAGGGTGTGCTAAAACATGGGAAAATTACCCCAAGGAAAGGTATTTAACACTCCACGAACTTATCCAGAACTCAACCTTCTAGATCACTAGCACCCAATTTGTCTCATTTAGCTCTGCACCTTTTCATGGCAACCACCCCTAAGGAAGAAATGGGCAGTTGCCACCAATACAAACTATAATCTCTGCACATTACCTAATGAAGGGACTACTAGAACGCAACCCGCAAATATGAGAAATGTGCAGGTTAAATATTTGTCTAGTGCTAGCCTCAATTATAGAAATAAAGAATTATTTTTTACCTCATCTGTTTTAAAGTGGCTCTAGCAAACTCTACAGTATTTATTACTGAGGCATTGAAGATGAGAAGCACCGGACATTTGAAGAGGTGGGGACTGGGGATCCCCTTTATAAATCCCTACTCCCAGCCCTTTGGAAAATCAATCGAGTACTTCAGCTGCTAACATGATCAAGAGCAAAAATACCCAACTTGCTCTCTGTTAAGCCTCTCGAAGAGCAAAAATACCCAACTTGCTCTCTGTTAATAAGCAACGAGCGGCAGACTATACAGATATACCACCAAACCCATTTTCACCATCTAAGGCCAAAATCCATTATTTAAAGGATGCTCGTCAGAATGGGTTATTCCACCAATCAATAAACCTTCGCAAAGCCAACTTTAGCATGAATGAACAAACTTGTATTTATTTTATAAATAAAAGGTAGCATGGGAGATTCAAATCAACCAACCACCTCAAAGCTCTCTATTGAGTTACATGTCGTGCTTATCAGAATTAACGCATTCTGAAAAATTACAACCATTAGATTTGGACTTTAAAGAAACCTAGAATTTTTTACTTTTGAGGAATTTTGACTCCTGACATTGACTTTTCAGAAATTTTTTCTCTTAAAAAATTCAACTTTTTGATATCTGAAGAAATTTGCATTTTTTAACTATTAAGATTTAAGCAATATCAACCTTTCATTATGGGAACTTTGACTTTCTAACATCTCAAATACTTCTTTTCTTGAATACTTCGACCATTTAAAAAAAAAAAAACCTTGACTTTGGAGAACCTTCGGCCTTTGAAATTTAAAGAAACTTTTGAAAAAAAAATCACTTTCCAAATTTTCAGGAAATTTTGAATTTTGAGAAACTTTGATCTTTTGACTTTTAAATATGAATTCTGACTTTTAACCCTATGCGCTGAAAAGTTTGATTATTTTCGACAATTTTAACATTTTAGCCTTGTCATTTGACTGTTCAAAGATAGTCACATAGTATCAATTTTGACCTCGACTTAGTAACTTTAGGGCATCCATGATAAATTTAGGTTGCCACAATTTCATAACATTAATAAGATCACATCTAAACAAAACCATAAACAATTCTCTAAAAATAATAATGTTAAGCTAAACAATTAATTAAGCAATTCATAGATAGTGCAACCAAACATGTCCTAGATAAGGATTGCTTGAAATTACCATTGAGGAAAAAAGTTCTTGTATCTGAGTGCAAAGCTACACACTGTTGAAAATGGCAAAAAGAAATAAATAAATAGCTCAAATTTTAATTAAATATAGAGCAACATTAGGAAATTAAAATAAAGTAACAAAATAACTCAACCAAAAGGCAACTGACTGAATTATTTGTAGAATGTTGCAAGATCAACAAGAAAAGAACAAATTGTAACATCCACAAAATTCTAAGGTGTGCATATTTTCATCAACTGTAAATGCTAAGCAAGTAATTAGCACACTTATCATGCTTTACATAATCATCACTAAGTCAACATGCACTAAACCCAAGATGGTTACCTATAGTTCGACACATAAACAATATGAAGTGTGAAAATCAGTATATGAGCAACTTTTCAGCATGTATGGGAGAAAGGGGGGAGGAGCAAGGGGTGTACTTGTTGAGTATCCAAGCACTGGGTATAGATGGAAAGTGAAAAGAATATGTGCACGAGCATAGCCAAATTCCAAATTTAGGTCAACAGGTGGTTGCAGATTGGACAACAAGTAGCAATCTGATCGAATATCTATTGCTACCTGAGGCATAATAGACAATTGAAAAACCACTAATGTAGAAAGCTAAAGCTAGTAAAACAAGGAATATTTAAAAATGCTAAACCCAAGGACTCAAAGTTTCTAGCTAACCCTTGGGAACGACTTGCTAACTAAAAATGCAATCATTGTTGACTGAACCATAGTCATCAAGTACGCAGACTTATTAAGTCGTGAATAAATTACAATTTTTTTGTATCATGTATTTTCGAGAATAAAACACGACTTGTATGTCACAGTGTTTCTTCTTTTTTTCTGAATTTTGTATTCAAAAGTCCAGATTTAATTGCATTTTTACCGGTAAAAGAGCAATTAGTTTTTTTTTTTAAATAAATCTAAGGAAAAAGAGAACCTACGCTTTAACATGTTAAATCCTGCTTACCTTAAATATATTAACTAATTCCAACTCGGCCCTCCTCATAATTTTGCTAAGTGCCTCCACTAAATCAAATAAGACTGGGATAATTGGTCTCCCTATCAGAATCCCCTTGAGCTCCTGAAGAAACCTTTAACTGCACCATTCACCACTATTGAGAATCATGCAGAGGGATTACAATCCTTGATCCACTTTCCCCATATCTGACCGAAGTCATATCTAAGGAGCATATAATCCACAAACTTCTAGACAACCCTATTGCAGAACTTTTCCATGTCTAGTTGCAAACTCACTCTTAGCACTCCCTCCTTATGCCTACTATCGATATAGCCATGGGCTACCACTGCATTAGTAGAATTTGTCTTTTGTCCACAAAGGTACTCTGGTCTGGCAATAATCTTTCCCACAACCTTGCTAATACTTTGGCCAAAACCTTATATACATTCCCCAGCGGACTAATCAGTCTAAAATCTTCCAGTCTTTCGGCACCATTCTTCTTTGCAATGCTTGCAATTAATTTGTGCCTATACATTTCCCTACCTTACCTTTCATGTAAATTTTCTAAGAAAACTTCTATAAATTCCCTTTTTAAGAGTTCTCATAAATGGTTATAGAACTGCAATGAAAACCGTCTGCACCAGGTGTGCGACCTCCACTTCAATAAAAAAATTGTTTGCCTTATCCCATCCTCCACAAAAGCATTCTCAAAGCTCTCTCCATCCTCTCTATCAATGAGCTTGAATTCTAGTTCATCAACAGATGGTCGATCCCACCTCATCAGAAAATAGCACCTTATAATAACCCAAAAAATCCTTCTCTATTCGTTCAAGGTTATCAAGATTTTCTTTCACTAGCCTTCTGTAACACCCCCAAATCCACCCATGTAGATTGGTGTGTCACTCATCTATAACATATCGACCTGGCAAAACTGGAACTATAATAGAAACAAATAACCATATTATAAGCTTAGATATATGGCACAAGAAAAAAAAATATACTGATCAAACAATGAAAAACTTTTTTAATTTCCTTTCTATTTCTTTTTTTTAAATGTAAATATCATATACTGCCCCTGCGTTATTTGGAAAAATACTAAGGTGCCCCTGGTTAGAGAACTCTCTAGAATTGTCTCGGGGTTCGATACTTTATTATTCCAGCCCTATCTCGAATTTATTTTGCCAATTTTGGCCTTATTTGTCCTTATTATTAAGCTTACTCTTGTGTTTCTTAACATTAAGGCCTTTCCCTAAAACAATTTTGGTTGGATCATGTTCAACTTTCACACACTATTTCCAGTTATATACTAATCTACACTCGACAAGGAACATAACCATATTTTATTTCAGTGACAGAAGCCACCGGGTACATGCAAAACGGGGTTGTTCTATTAAGAAATTCTCGAGTTGTACAGGGTGTTACAGTTAAATTCCCTAGATCTATTAGGGTTAGGTTTAGGTGAGGAGAGAGGGAGAAGAAAGAGAAGAAGAAGAAGAAGAAGAAGAAGAAGAAGAAGACGAGTAACGAAATTAGGGTTGAGTTGTTATAAAAGTACCTACTGTTGGCACACCAACTTACATAAAGTGGGAAGAAATAAAAGTACTCACACACACCAACTTAACTATCTACACACTCATTGGATCTATACACACACCAAGACAAATATATCATAACCAACACTCCCCCTCAAGTTGGAGATTAGATGTCAATCATGCCCAACTTGGAGGTGATATCATTCAGTCTACTTCCTCCAACACCCATTGTAAGAATATCCCCCAGTTAATCTTCAAACCGAATTTGAGGAATGTTAATCTCATTTGATTCAACCTTCTTTCTGATGAAGTGGCAATCCACTTCAATGTGCTTGGTTCTTTCATGGAAGACCGGGTTCTTTGCAATATGGTGGGCTGTTTCATTATCCCCATAGAGAATCATGGGTAAATGAACATTAATTCCCAAATCGGCCAAGATGTGCTTCAACCATAGTCCCTCCCTGTCCCCTTGAGACATGGCTTTGTATTCCCCCTATGCACTAGAGTTTGATACCACTGGTTGCTTCTTAGATTTCTACGTTACCAAGTTGCCTCTAAAGAAAGTACAATATCCGGTAATAGGCCTTCTATCGTCCAGACTCTCGGCCCAATCTGCATCAGTAAATATCTCTGCATCAAGATGATCACGATTGCTATATAAGAGCCCTTTACCCGAGCTTCCCTTTAAGTATCGCAAGACCCGATGCATTGCATGAAGATGGACACTCTGTGGTGAGTGCATATACTGACTCACAACACTCACTGCGTAAGCAATGTCAGGTCGGGTCATAGTCAGATAAATGAGTTTCCCCATGAGCCTCTAGTACATGTGCAGGTCCTTGAGAAGTTCACCTTCTTCTCCATTCAACCGATGATTCTGTTCAATGGGATTAATCGCAGGTTTACATCCCAACATGCCTGTGTCATGTAACAAATCTAGGGTATACTTTCTCTGTGACAATGCAATTCCCTTCTTAGCTCGTGTTACCTCAATTCCAAGGAAATATATTAGGGCCCCAAATCTTTTATTTCGAAGACTCAGATAGTGCTTCAATCTGTGGATTTCATCACTGCCATCCCCAGTGATAATAATATCATCAACATATACCAATACAGCAGTAGTATGTATCCCTCTTTTCACAAAGAGAGTTTGATCATAATGGATTCTCCTAAATCAATAACTCATAATGGCAGAACTAAACTTTTGGAACTATGCGCGAGGGGATTGCTTCAGCCCATAGATAGACTTGTTTAACTTGCACACTTTCCCGACTTCCCCTTCTTTGACAATGCCAGGTGGGAGTGTCATATAAACTCCCTCTGTCAAATCACCATGAAGGAATCTAGCTGTGATAAGGGCCAGCCTTTGTAAGCTGCCAAGGATAAGAGCAATCTGATAGTATTAGATTTTGCAACAGGAACAAATGTTTCTTGGTAATCAACCCCTTAAGTCTTAGTGAACCCTCTAGCTACTAGTCTAGCTTTGTACCTTTCCACTGAACCATCGGGCTTGTACTTTACTGTGCATACCCATTTGCATCCCACTATTTTCTTACCCTCAGGTAAGTCTACAACATTCCATGTTTTGTTATGCTCCAAGGCACTCATTTCTTGAACCATAGCATCTCTCCATACTGGTTGAAACAAAACACTAGAAACAATTATTGGAATAGTAATAGAATCAAAGGAAGATATAAACGAGTAATGAGAAGCAGACAGACCTTCATAAGAGATGGAATTTTGAATAGGATGTCTAGTACTTTTCCTTTGAGCAATAGGAAGGTCAAGTTCTTTAGGAGGATTTATCTTCGGTAAAGGTTCATGGTCATTAGGATGAGATGGAGACTCCTCTTGCACTTCTGGGACCTGAAGCATAGGCTCATCTTGAACTTGAGTTTTCTCAAACTTCTTCCTCACAAAAACTTGTCCTTTTCCAAATCTATCAAATTGTGGCTGCTTCTCTATGGCCCCTTCTTTCTCTTCTTCATGATCTTTAACAACTTTTTCAAGATCTTCCACATTCACGATGGGAAGCACACCAAACCTCTCTTCCCTTATCTCTTTCTCCCCGTGAAGTTTAGGAAGGGAGTATCCTCAAAAAAGGTGACATTCATAGACCTAAACCTCCTCCTAGTAACAGGGTCATACAACCTGTACCCCTTTTGGGATGGAGGGTACCCAACAAAGATGCATCTAACAGCTTTGGATCAAGCTTGTCACGGTTGATATCAGATATTTGAGCAATCACTAGACAACCAAAGACTTTAGGAGGAACAGGAAATGGAGGCTTCACGGGGGATAATAAACTAGGAGGAGACTTTCCTTGAAGAATAGGTGTAGGCATTCTATTAATGAGAAAACAGGTTGTACACAAGTTTCTTGGGACATTTCTTCCAATTAACAGAGCCTTGGAGACTTTCAAAAGGTGGACGGTTCTCCCTTTCGACAACCCCATTTTGTTGATGGGTATAAGGGCATGTAGTCTACCACTCAATCCAATAGTTTTGAAGTCAGGAGTAGAGGAGATGAGACGAATATTCTCCTTCATTATCGGATCGAAGAGCCTTGATGGAAGCAATGTACTGATTTTGAATAAGTTTATGGTAAACTGGGAAAATGGAGGCAACTTCATTTTTGGTTTTCATCATATATATGGTAGTAAGACGGGTACAATAATCAATGAAGGAAACAAAGTAACGAAACCCAGATAATGAAGTGGTAGGTGATGGACCCCATACATCAGAATGATCAACCTCAAATGGAATAATTCTTCGATTACCACTGGGAGGATAAGGAACTTGATGTGCTTTGAGAGTTCGCACACTTCACACTTAAAGGGAACACCATCAGCAGTCTTAAACTTATGTGGGAATAAAATCTTCAGTCGAGATAAAGGCACGTGACCACAACGAGCATGCCACAATTCTCTCTCCAACCGACTTGCTGCAACAGCCAGAGGTTTTTCGAACCCTCTGATTTTTGTGATTCCCTTGGTCTTCAAATATGTATAGCCCTCTAGCATCTCGGCCATGGCCAATAACTTTTCCTGTTGACAGATCATGAAAGATACAATAAGAGGGGAAGAAAGTAACACTACAATTTTGATTTGTAACAAGGATACTAACAGACAGAAGATTGATAGACATTTCGGAACAAATAGGGTAGAGAGTAAAGGAAGGAAACCAGCTTGGACAATGCCTCTACCAGTGGCAGGGACAAGAGATCCATCAGCAACACGAATATGACATTTTTCAGACATGGGATTCAACACTTGGAACAAAGAAGACATCCATGTCACATGATCAGTGGCACCAGAATCGTCAACCCAGGAAATGCAGAACTGCAGACATGAGCGGCACCAGTAACATCAGTTTCACTACCAAGAATATTATATATATTCTTCAATTCAATCATATAACATCTTCCACCAATCACTGCTTGTTTTTTCCTCCATAGATAAGATACCTCAATACAAATAGAGCGTAATCCTTCCAAACACGGCAAAAACAGAGATCAGCCCCTTCAAAAGATAAGGATTCAAGGGTTCACGCAAGCCTGATTACCTACTCAATATACCTCCCGTAAATCGACCTTCTTTGATACTGAAATAGGGTGATCTTTTCATGGCCAACACCAACGCCAAAGGGCACAGTTGTACCAGCTACTGCGATTGACAGGGAAAAGAAGGAAAAAACTAGACTGGCTGATTCACCACACATACATCACAACTTACCAATAACATCGACAATGTGGAGGCAAAAATAAATTTGTTCACAGAACTGCATGCCACAACCCACATCAAAGCAACAATCCCCACCAAGCTGCGAATAATGATTTTGTTCACACCACTGGGTTCTACAACCCACTACAACACAACCTCTATTTCCCTTCGAACGTGGGTTATATACTTTTATTTCTCATTCTACAAACTTAATAGAGCACAAAATTAACACAAATATATCACTTTTCAATATTGGGAATTATGGGGGTTTTATGGGGATTTTTTGAATTTTTTCAAATTTTTGACAAAAAATAGAAATAAAAAATTGTGCCGTGGGATTGCATATGATCGCATATGCCATTGAACTACATTGATCATGGCATCTACAAAAATTGACAAAAAAAGGTGAAATCTGAAGGAATAAGGGGGAAATATACCATAAACAAATAGAAATCTCACTTACGAGATGTTGCCGACCAAATTTGGAGGATTCCGACAGGATCTAGAAGCTCCCGACAAGCTTTTTCAGTTCGGCTAGGGTCTCCGCTTTGGATCCAGCAACACATACCACTGCGTACCATTTTAATGGAATTTTCCGGAGAGCTTCCAGTGAATTCCGGCGACGACAACAATGATTTTAGACACCATTTTGGATCCCAGTCACAAAACAACTCATTGTCTGTGACTAAGATTCATGTTTATGAAGGAGTTTTCCGAGATTTAAAGGCTTTTAGGGGCTGGATATACTGCTGCAATCAGATCTGGTTCAGATCTGGCTGCCAGAACATTGGGGAAGACGACTCTAGAAGTCGCACTTTCGGCGGGCAGATGAATATGTCGCTGAAGGCAAAGTTGGTCGGGATTAGATTCGATCCAAACCATATAATCAGGCGATGATTCCAGCAATCTTCTCCGGCTGTGCTGACATCAACGTCAAGAGCTTAGCTTCAGTAACCTTGCTCTGATACCAAGTTAAAATCCCAAGATCTATGAGGGTTAGGTTTAGGTGAGGAGAGAGGAAGAAGAAGAAGTGTAACAAAATTATGGTTGAATTGTTATTCTCAAACCCTTCATTCATTAATATTTATAATTTACAACCTGCAGTTGGTACTCCAACTTACATAAAGAGGACAGAAATAAAATACTCACACACCAACTTAACTATCAACACCCACATTGGGTCTATACACGCACCAAGACAAATATATCATAACCAACAGTAACATCCTTCCCCCTTTACAAAAATTCCATCCTCGAAATTTGCTTTCATACAACATTCAATTTGCAAACAACTGTGGATACTTTCCCGCATCTTGTCCTCAAAATTTCCACATAGTTTCTTTCATATTGTGGTGCTGCCACAAACTTTAACTAATCGAATCTCTTTTGTTTCTCAAGACTTGTTCCTTGCAATCGATACTAATAAGAGGAAGTTCTTCATATGACAAGTCTTCTTTAATAGGGCTCGTATTCCAATACGTGGGAGGGATCTGAAACATACATTCACAGCACTGACATATGGAATACATTGTGGATGGCGGACAGTTGGTCAGGCAGAGTCAGTCGATACGCCACCTCAACTATCCCTTGCTATATCCAATTATGTACTAATCTACGGTCGACAAGGAACACAAACATATTTTATTTCAGAGACATAAGCAACCGAGTACACACAAAACGAGGTTTGTTTTATTAAAAAGTTCTCGGGATAGAGAGGGTGTTACACCTCTATTCGTTCAATGTTATCAATATTTTCTTGCACTAGCCTTCATTATTCGTTCAACGTTATGAATATTTTCTCAATTATCAAATTTGATGGTATTAACTTGTTTCCTTGCACTAACCATAGCATGAAAGAATTTTGTAATGTGGTCACCAAGTCATCAAAACAGTTTTTTCATAGGTAAGCTGGGCTTGAACCTGCATCCTTGAGGTTGGAATATTGTCAACCTTCCATTGTGCTACAGGCCCAATCCCCCAAGCACTGTTCTGAAAATCACCCGGGGCACCCCGATTTAGGCCTGGGCAGACTCCAGGGTGGACTGGATTTGGGGCACCCGCCCAGGCCAGCCTGGACCCGCCCCGAGCACCCCAGTCCCCAATTTTTTTATTTATTTTTTTATCTCCTCTATTTTTCTTTTTCCTCATTTTTTTTCCTTTTCCTCTATTTTTTCTTCTTCTTCCTCAGTTTTTTATGATCTTAATTCTTGCACAACACTTTTTTTTTTCTTTTCTTTTATTCTTCCTCCTATTCCGGCAAATGACACAGATATATATATATATATATATATATAGCGGCTTGACCGGATCTTAGCGCCTTGCCAACGATTTCCATGAGAATCCCCCAACCCCTGACCATCCCCCGATCCGCCCAAATGATTTTAAGAACACTGCCCCCAAGTAATCAAATCCCTCTTGTTGTTGCCACGTATTTTCAAATATGAACAAATCCAATCCTCATCTTCCTTCCTTGAAGCTTAACACAACTAGGGCATAATCAGATGGCAGTCTCGAGAGCGCTTTAAGAAGCTAAGTTCAAGTATAACTATTTCCACTCATGATTAAACACAAATCTATCCAACCAACATACAGTGGGTCGTTCTCTACCATTTGACCATGCGAATTTCTCTCCAACAAACAGCATATTGCTCATTTCACACTCCACGAATCGCCGAAATTTCCTCATACTTGATTTCATTCGAAATCCCTCGATTTTTTCATGACAAAATCTAATTGCATTAAAATCCCCACCGACGCATCTCGTCACATCCCAAACTTTGTTGATAACATTCAGTTCCTCCCAAAATTCCGATCTATCTTTTCATTCATTAGGGTCGTAAACCGCTGATAGAACTTATACCATGTGTCTCTCCCTTAATAGCAGGAATCGTGCAAACCCTCCACGATTCTGGTAAGAAGTGCAATTCCCCGTTTTAGAAACGGGAACGTACAGGAACCGCGGTTTATACGTTTCTCATAAAAAAAAACTTGCAAGATATTATTAATGTTTGTCACTACACCAATCATATCTAGTATATGCTAAAAAACAACTAATTTCAAAAACAAAAAATATCACCATGAAGTGAAGGCGATCATCTCGGCTCTTTTAGTATCATATATGTCATAAAATTTGGAAGAAAAAAAAAATTCAGCCCTTTCGAATAATTTTTAAAAGAAAGAGATAAAATCAAGCCTACCTCAATTTTAGGGTTCTAATTTGCAGTGGATCTCATTTCCTTGAGCTGAAGCAACTCCATCGTTTCAATCAAGGCAGCAACTCCATCGTCTGGTTCAAGGCAGCGACTCTCTCTTTGGAACTTAGTCTAAGCTCTCTTGTTGGAACATAAAGAAATAACTCGAGAAGGTTATTAGAATAATGCCCTAGAGGCTATTCTTTTAAACTCCTAAAGTAATACACCTAGGATTTTGAAATTAATACCCGAAACTACGATTTCTAAAAACCCCAGAGCCTATTATTTTAAGATCCCTTGAGGTTAACGTAAAGTAGGATTTTATTTAAGACCCCTCTCAGTTTGGTAAAGTTGGGGTATCGATATTTGCAACCCAAGTAAAGTTGGGTATTGATATTTGCATCCAAAGATATCCTTTTAAAGTGCAACAAGTGTTTTCAACCTTGAGATCTGATGACTGCCTTGAATCAGACGGTGGAGATCATTTTTCATCCCAATTTTCCACACAAAAGATCTTGAGATCATGGCCACCTATCAAACGGTCAGATGTTGATTTAACGTGGCATACATTTCAAAAGTCACCATGATCATAGTTGTAACATGAGAAAGGTTCTCTAGTCAGTTTAGAGGATTTATTTTACATGTAATCAACATCTAACCGTCCAATGAGTGATCCATGGTCTCAAGATCTATTACACGGTCTTTCCATTTAACACTAAAAGGGTCCCACGAAATTAAAGCGCCATTAAAAGGGTCCCACCAAATTGAAGCGCCGCTCTCCCCTACTTTAAATTGTCATTATATGGTCTCTCCCTTTTAAAATGCCTCTATTTCTATTTTAATTCTCATGATCTCATCTAATTAAGTATGGCTCTCTTTTTTCTCTTTTATATATATATATATAAAATAGACACTTCCTAAGCGCCCCCGCTTCCTAGGTTTTTTAAAATTGCCGCTTCACCGTTCCCGCTCCCGCTTCGTGCTACGAAGGTCTCTCCATGTCCTTAAACCTTAGGGATAGCGAAAAATTTTCTTCACTCCTTTCTAGATCCTTCAATCTTCATCGATCCCAAATGGCCAAAATTCCTCCTCTGTTACACTTGCTTGCATTCTTTGTAACCCAATCCCAATGATTTCCATCAACGAGAGTCCATACAATTATCCCATCGCAAATTTTCTATTTTGTCTCATGCAAGACAATCACATCAAGCCGAATGTCCGTCAAAAACACCTTGATAACATAACACTTCCCTCCCCTAACCCCTCACATTCCACGATATAATCCACAACAAAAAACATTCATTACCTTATACAGTACCCTTCACTCCTTACTACATTTCTTCCATTTTCATGACCCTATCCAGTACCCCACTTGGTCTTTTGCCAATTTAATTTCCAATGTATCTGATAAGTTATCAACATTTTCCCCACTAATCCACGTCTTAAGATCAGCGATGACCTCCATCTCTACCGACTCAGCCAGTTGTGTTCCATTACTTTTGTGTTCCTGCACATTCCCCTTTTTTCCAACAATTTTCCCCCTCCCTCTCACATTCCTCAATAACCCTACTCTCTTCTCCACTCACTTCATCTCTCCCTCTCATGATCTCCCTTCGCTACTCATTCCCATCCTTTCACGATTTCCCTAGGTACCCACAACAGTAATTCCATTTACATAATTTCCATTCATGATTTGGGCCGCTGGAAGTATTGACTATTAAGTCAGCAGTGTTGTTCAACAACTTGGGGAAGGTCAATTCTCCTACATTTACAAAGTGAGGGACGCCATCTAGAAATATAACAAACAAAAAAGTCACAAACTTTGAGACTTCTCAGTAGGACATTTTTGTGGTTGGCTTTCAACAGTCTTTGTTGGCACAGTTGGAGGCTTTCCAAACAAATTTGGGTCACTTTTCATTAAGTTGTTCTAATTGTAATAGCAGGGTGACTTCTTTTGTAGATCAAGAGTCTTTGTCCAATTGTACCCAGAGAGGGTATTTAAATTCAAACAGTAAGCCGGACCCCCGAGCGTGATGAGGTACTGAGTTTGACCTGTACGAGTTTTAACTGGTGTCCACTCTTACTAATAAAAACCACAATTGCCCCTATAGCACAGAAAATTAATTGCAAGAAAGGAAATGGAAGGGTGGGTTGGACATCATTTCCATGGTTTTACTCTGGAAAAGGAACTGAGTTCCATGGAAAGCTATAGTTTTACATGGAAAGGCATTCTAAGGTAAAGGTTTCCACATTATCAAATGTGGCCTACACGTTCATACACCCAAAGAAACAGAAACGACGAGTATTTCCATAAAAGAAATCATACATACGTAACTGTTAGAGAGCTCATATATGGTATCAACATGAAATAAAATTAATTGATGTTTCCAAGTGCCTTATAGGCCACAAACTTAACTGATGAAAATATACTCTAAATAGAAAAAATTATATATATGGAAAAGGTTCTTCAAATCCAAAAATGTCCCTCCAGATAATTTACTAAACTTGTAGAGGAACAAGTAATGAAAGGAATAATAGTGTTGATGAAACTTGAAGTAACCTAGTGGATCGAAAATTCAATGTAATATAATGTGAACTCAATATAGATTGAAACTCATCATCTTCACCAAATAAAAATTCATTATGGAAAGTGAGCCAAGAGAGATTACTTGAAATAGAATCAAAGCCTTAGGATAAATAGTTGACCTGAAGAAGAGCAATTGCATTGGAAACTCGGTTGGAAGCAGCTAGAGTTAGGTTTGGAGATGAAAGAAACGGATATATCGATACCACCTCCTGAAAATAGTGAAAGTATGAGATTTAGTTGCCAATAATCCATATTAACAACACAGTAATATGTCCATAATTATATTTTGCAACAAAAACATGCTTATTTGCTTGCCCATCTCACAATATACAAGTAGAATTTAGAGTGTACAAAAGGTCATAGCGTACAAATAGCTTCTCTTTACTGTTATGAGCCATTACGTTGTGTTTTGGGCAATCATATCAGTTACAGACTTCCAGTACCTCCTCATTGCAATAAAAACATGCACACTGCACATATGAAGCAATTATATAGTCCAGTCTTTTCTTTTGTACAAGTATGCAACGTGAAACCATCTCAAGGGCCACAATTATGACTATCAATTTTGCTGAATTTTGTAAGTTTGGGCTTCGAATTGCAGTTTGAATCTTGTGGTACAATCTTAATTCTTTTTATTCTTTTTTATTTTGGGTTAGAATTAGCCTTTCCAAATAGTAATGCTATTGTATTTTTCCCAACTGGGAGTAGGAAGTATAAATTTGCATGAAGTAAGATTAGGCGCTGTAAAAGAATAAAGACGAGGAGGTTTTGTCATTCACTGGCCCGATGGGCATGGGTAGTTCTATCATGCCAGAAGTTGAGGCACTACGGATTAGAGTTTCCCTCGAAAAATCAAAACAATCAATAGGAAGTGATTCTTGCAATACTATAAGGTGGCTTGATCACCTTCTAGACCACCATAGAGTATTTCTCACAAGGTTTAGGGAGAATGATCGATTGCTTTCAAATCTCACCATACTCACTTCTCTAGTACGCATATGTAAAGAAATTCAAGACTGACTGGCTAGCCAATAAGGATCTGGGAGTGTTTATTTGCATTTCCTAGGCCACTTCTCTCATATGCATAAGCAAAAATATTCAATATTAACAGTTTGGACAATGAGAGGCGCTATTGGCTGGATTTCTTTCCTACAAGGATTTGGGCGTAGGCCTGTAAGTGTTTATTTGCATTTCCTGATACACTTTCTAAATTTTATATTTTTTGCACATTTTTTAAATTAAAAATAAATAGGGTGACACCTTCAGAAAAAAAAATATAATAATAAGGGGAAAAAATTACTAAATCCTAAAAGGATTACATTTCAAGTCATGATAGGATTGCTGATGCCTAAAACTATGGGTTGTTATCCCTATAACTCCAACTTAAGAGAGTTTGGGCATGTCCATCAGAAACATGAAACAGCCCATGTACAACAGATTGAAACCTGACCAACAAGAGGTAGAGGAGGGGAAGACCAATAAAGACTTGAAGGGAAGCAGTAAGAAGAGCCATGAACAAAAGCAAGTGGATAAATAGGACCCACGAAACCAACCCCCAAAGTAGTGAGAAGAGACCATCACCACCGCCGCCGCCAACATCCCCCCCCCTCCCCCCACCCACCCACACTGCCACTGCCACCACGATGATGATGATCGTCCAGTATTTCCAGCTATTGAATTAGGAATAATAAAATTCGTGAATTCTTTTGCTTTCAATGTTGTAAGAGACTGCCAAAAAGCTTTAGGGGATATCAACCTTGGATCTCAGTGAAGCCCTTGCAAAATGTTTGGGACTTTCTATCTGTCAAGAGGAAAGATTTAAAAAGCATAGAACTGTTCTATAATACTTGCATTCAAAGTAGGTTGACCAACTACGGTTGATCAAGAACCAATTGCAACTGTTACTAGCAACGAGGCAAGGCAGAAGTACCTGTAATGCTAGGATACCATCCGAAATATCTATAAGATGAGAAAATAAATTATTATATTCAAAAGTGGGCTAATTGATTTTGAAACTTGTGTTTTGCATCTATATGTTGAGAAAATAAATTATTATATTCGGAAGTGGTGCAATTGATTTAGAAACTTGTGTTTTGAGAAGACAATCGAACAATTAGTTCTATAGAAGGAAATTTGAAGGATAAAAACTAGTGTGCTTCCAAGAGTGAAACTATCATTTTATTGTTAGTATGGACTTACGTCCTATTGTTATGTAGTGGGTGTGTACGTATTGTTTCAACAACTTAATAGAACTGATAGTGAGGGCGGCCTAACTCACTACGCCTTCTTTCTACATCTATATCTCTCACTTCCCCTTCCCTTCTCTAACCCTAAACCTAAAACCACTAAGCTAACACCAACACCACTTTTCTAACTCTAAACCACCATTAACCTAGCCCTAATTATCTGAGAATCAGAACCAAGTTCCTAAACCATTTCGCAGTGCCATGTCATCATCTCATGCTAACATAGGCATGGCGTCATGTTGACATCAGCATGTCAACCTTATTTACCTCATTTGGGATTGGGACACACATCAGCTGCATCAGCGTTTTATGCTAGCTATACTTTCCTCTTGAAGCTCTCGGACCTGACGCCTTCATCGTTGGTTTTTGTGGCCTTCTTTGGGGACTGTCGAAATCCCCAAGAATCACTTTTTTTGAAAGTTCTTTCATCTATGGGATATAAAGCATGGAAAAAAGGTGGACATCTGCATCGAAATATCTGTAGGAAATTTTTTAATACTTGAGGTAATTTGATGAAGATCTCGTGAATCTCGTTGGATGCTAGTCTCAGTTCCTTCGGTCTCTGAACTGTAGTGATGAATATTGGATTCACGATGTACTCTACATTGTTTGTTGATTCCTCTAGTGATTTTTTGGATTGATTCCTCTGGTTCAGTGGAGCTTCAGTCAGTGAAAAATTGATGATAAGAGTGCAGATTCTACAATGATTTTTTTTTGTTATTGATGTCGTATGACCACTAGGTTGATGATCGTTTGCTGCTAGAATACTTCGTTGTCATGATTGGACTTTCTGCAGTTTTTCAATAATTTTTGTTATTGGTCTTGGGTGATCACGTCGTGTTTGTTGAAAGGAACCTCCTATCTTTTTTTGAGTCAATATAACCAAGAGATACAAACCCTTAAGTAGTGATAATCTGCCCATTAGCATCACCTCCATTAAATAGAAACTCTTAATAATTGGTTGGAACGGAAGCAGGCTATCATCATGCATGCCCCAAGGTCGTATGAAAATGGGATGCTCACATGACCCCAAGGACAAAAACGAATGTGGTTGATGCGGAAAAATGGAAGGTAAATAATGCTATTATTCTAAGTTGGCTCTTCAACTCCATAGACCCCTCCATATATAAAACATTTATGTTCAAACTGTCATCAAGCTTTGGAGTAAGCTGGCCAATACCTTTACTCCATCTGAGCACAATAGACGCATCTACTGACTCCAGTAAAGGATTGTTCAGTGTAATAGGGGGATTCTTCTATGAGGGAGTGTTACAGCACAGTATGTAGGAAGAGCTCAGTCACCATGAGATGTATGAAGAGCTCAGCCGCTATGAGCCTCTATCTGAATATGGGGTAGAGGTTGGAGCCAAGCTTGCTAAACGCCTTGAGAGAGACCAGATTTACAAGTTCCTTGGAGGTCTCCGGTCGGACTATTGGCATACGAGTACCCAGATCCTTTCCACAAGGCCCCTTCCTACTTTAAGCACAGTCTATGGGAACTTATTTGTTGAGGAGCAGCACAGGTGCAATATCCTGAATTTTGTAACTGATACTCTAATATCCTGAGTTTTTATGACTGATATACCTGTTACGTGTATATAACCAGCACCTTAGTTGTACCTAAAAATTTAGAGAAGTATGACCAGGACAAGAATTGGGGTAGAAACATAAATTTTATCATATAGGGCAGATTGGATATTTTTAAAATTATTAGGGGCAAAATTGTTATTTGGATCACAGGTGCAATTTCAATATTTTTATAAATTTTATGGGTAAAAATATAATTTTGCTTTAGGGATGCAATGGTCATTTTAGAGAAAGACATAGGTAAAATAGTAATTTTATTTCTGAGAAATGGTCATTTCAAGAAAAATAGGGATAAATTGGTAATTTTAATTTAGGGACAAAAAGAGTCTCAAAATTATCGAGGGTAAAATGGTAATTTTACATGAGTTGGTACCCTCAACTTAAGTGTAGTTGCTTAACATTCTAACTCTAGAAACACAGTCAAGGAGATGATGTAGCACAGTCAAAGAGAAGATGCAGCATTTAGCCTTTGAGGTGACCAAGGGACACAGTCAAGCAGCACAATCAAAAAGGTGACGTAGCACTTGGCCCTTGAGATGGCCAAGGGGCACAGTTACGGAGGTGATGCAGTACAGTCAAGAAGGTCACGTAGCACAGTCAAAGAGGTGATGCACCACTTGGCTCTTGGAAGAGGTCACAGGGCACTATCCAAGAGGTGATATAGGAGGTGGTCAAGGGTCGTAGTCAAAGATAAGTGCTTTGGTATTGGATAAAATTGAAGGGCAAAAAGGTAATTCACAATAAATGATAAGGATATAAATGAAATTTTATAAAGAACCGAAGGCAAACAGGTAAAAATTTACCGAAGAGATAAGGATGAAAGAAAAGACGAAAGCAAATTAATATAAAATATTTAACATAAAAAAATTATTATTATATTTATGAGGAGGTGACAAATAATAATAAATAAATGTTAAGGAGCTGAGAATTGAGGCTATAAATGGGGGGAGAGGTATGGACTCCATCCGAGACAAAGCAAGAGGAAGAGGAAGAGCAGGAAGGAGAGGAAGGCGGAAGAGAAAGGGAGGCTCGATCAAATGCAATTCAAATAGGTCAGGTGCGGCTCGGCCCGACCAGGCACGGTCTTGTCCAGCTTTAGTTAGTCCGGCAATTAATTTTAGTTGAAGTTCAATTAATCATGCTTAGTCTAGGTAATCATTCTTAGGTTAATTAAGCAAGTTTGACTAAGTAATCATGCTTAAGCTAATTAATCATGCTTAGTCTAATGATCCATGTTTAACTTACTTAATGTGCTTAAGTTAATTAAACATGCTTAACTTAATTAATCATGACTAGCTTTATTAATCAGGTGCTATATCCTAATTAATCAAGCTTAATCTAATTAATTAATAATGATAGGAAATTAAATTATAATTGATCAAAAGAATTGAGAACTTTTATGCATAATTCATGTATATTTTGAAAAAAAAAATATTGATTTTATATGTTGAGCATGGTTTTATTAATCTTATGATTCCAATAATCTGGTATTATTCTGATTTAACAGTCCAACATCCGAAAATGGAAATTTTACCAATTAATTACCTGTATCTGCCATCTAATATCTGAATTTGATCTGATTTGTATTAAGGAACAAATCTGATTTGGCAAATCTGAACTATCAAAGTTTGCTCAAAGTGTTACGAAATTCTTATCTAGAATACCAATCTGATAAGGAAAATGAAATCAATGGCAAGTTTTGTAATCTGTTATCAGTTAATCTGATCTTGTTATGGGTCAATCTAATTTTGTTATCAGACAAACTAGTTATATTGTCAGTTAATCTTGATTCTGGTGAGCGCTTGGTATTTGTGCCCCAAGTACTCGGTAGCTTTACGTTCTTTGTGGTAACCAACTGCTATAAGTCGGTTTGGTATTTTAAGTACAATTACATGAATGATCTAAGCTCTATTTTCGAGATTTTGAAATCAGTGAAAATCAGATTTTTGCATCTGGTATTGTATATCAAAAAGGCATTTCTGATCCATTTATTAGTTCAGACTTATTATTTGTCTGTTATTTGCATAATTTATCAGATTACAAATAAAATCCTCTAGATTCCAAAAAATTCTGCATGTTTTGAAATTGCATTGGAATTTAATAAAGTTTGACTTGCTAGGTTAATTTTGAATGCTCACCACTTCCGTAGATTTCAAGGTGTGAACTCAATCATATAAAAAAGATTTGGAAACAAGGGGTTAGAGCAGATAAACTAATAATCAAATATTTAAATAAAAACTATTTTTATTCTAAAAATCTTACAAGTACAATTGGAGTCGAGCCTTATTAGTTCAGATTATTTGTCTGTTATTTGCATAATTTATCAGATTGCATTGAAAAATGATTTCATTGCCTACAAATTAAATCCTCTAGATCTCAAAAAATTCTGCATGTTTTTAAATTGCATCAGACTTTAATAAAGTTTGACTTGCTAAGTTAGTTTTGAATACTAACCAAACAATTTTACCAAACAGATTCACAATCAAAATTCTAAAAATATCAAACATCCAATGAAGAAGAGATAAAATCAATAATAGTGGTAAGGTATGATGTAGTGGACTCCAATTGTACTTGTAAGATTTTTAGAATAAAAGTAGTTTTTATTTAAATATTTTATTATTAGTTTATCTACTCTAACCCCTTGTTTCCAAGTCTTCTTTATATGATTGAGTTCACACCTTGAAATCTACGGAAGTGGATTTCAGGGAATGGCAATGAGACTGTGATGTCCAACAGTGTGACAATGCCCTCTCCACCTGAGCGGGCTGCCTTTTCATCTGATATACGTCCCTAGGGGTAGAGGCAGGGAGGGTGATAGAAGTGGTCGTCATGGACGTGGTGGACGTGGGTGTTGATCCACCTTTACATGCTCACATTGTGATCTTAATGGACATGTCCGAGACCATTATTACCGATTGCATAGATATCTAGAAGAGCACCAGCCTCGAGCATCACCTTCTGTGCACACAGCCGCTACTGACTCTCCTTTTGACACCTTCTAGAAGGATATCACCTCCGCTTTTGTTGTGACTACTACACCCTCAGACTCAGTAGCTACTGAATTTATGATCTCCATCTCTCTCTTCCAAGGTTCAGCTTGCTGGCGGTTCCATTACCCCAGTTCTAGGGGTAGGGACCATTCATGTTACTCTTTCTCTTTTCTTATCTCATGTATTTCATGTATCTCAATTCTCTACCAATCTTCTTTCTGTTAGTAGTATTGCTAAAAAAATTAAACTGTTGTGTCACAGTTTATCCTTCTCACTGTTTTTCAGGAGCTTACTACGAAGAGGATTGTCGGTAGGAATGCTGAGAGAAGACTTTATAATTTGTATGTTGAGTTTAGTACACCTACTGCAGCCATTGTTGATGGAAATGTGAAAGTTTTGCCAACTGTTTTTTTCCTTGTTCTATTGACATTAACTGTGACTAGATGTCTTTGTGGCATACAAAACTAGGTCATGTTGGCTTTCAAACCTTATCCAATATGATTCCTAAATTTAAACATGGGTGTCAATCTTAAATTTCAATGTGGCATTTATGAAGTTTCTAAATAGGTTAGGAACTCTTATCCGCCTCACATGCATAGGTCTAATTCTCCTTTTTAAGTGGTTCACTCCTATGCTAGGAGCCCTTCCCAGGTTTTCCTTCCCTTGATGGCTTTCATTACTATGTGTTTTTTATTAACGATTGCACCAGTGCTACTTGGTTTTACTTATTGAGAAACAAAAGTGAGGTCCTTTCTAAGTTCCATGCTCCATAATATAGTTTGTAATCAATATTGGACTAATTTCAAGGTTTTGAAATCTGATAATGGAGGCGAGTACACCTCCCAATCCTAAGATGCCTATTTGTATGGTCATGGCATTAGCCATCAATATTCTCATCCTTACACCCCGCAACAAGATGGTATTGCAGAAACTAAGAATCAACATCTTTTGGAATTGACGATGTGCTTAATTTGTGGTATGTATGTGCCAAACACTTACTGGTCTATGGCTCCACTAACAGCTTGTAATCTCATTAGTCGCACTCCATCACAGATCTTAGGAAGCCATACTCCTTATTAAACACTTCGGCCAAAAGATCCTATGTTCCACATTGAGCCGCATGTATTTGGATGCGCTTGCTTTGTTCTAAATATTTGTCACTCTCAACTGAAGCTGGATGATAAGGATATCCGATGCATTTTTCTTATGGTATTACAGTGTGCCTAAGGGGCACCGTTGTTATTGACCTCAATCACGGCGCTTTTACAAATATATGGATGTGACCTACTTCGAGGATGTACCTTATTTTTACAAGGATCTTCTGATGCAGAAACTAACACAATGCAAATATGACGGACTGAGATTAAGTGTGAATTAATATGAATAATTCAAATATGAATTTTCCAACAAGTTATCACAAAAAATAAAGAGAATTTCAATTATATAATTTGATCTAGCACAAAATTGTGTTACTTTCGCCATACGTTCTCTATAAGATCTAGAAGACTAGGATTCTTAGCGAACAACTAGATATCCAAACAGTTTAGGGCTTTGAACGAACTCACAAGTGGGTTCTTACGAATCCGTGCAGAATTAACAACAAATGGATTCTAGCTATTTATAAATCAAAGGGCTCAAATAGAAGAAATCTTGTGTTAAGACGGTTGAACGATCTTAGGTTAGGTTACGGCAAGATCGAGCAAGCAAAACACGCAATTAATTTCGGATCTTAGGAATAAAAATAACTAAAAGATTATCCAAGAACTTACACGCAAGATGGAGATAAAAGTAGATAAGGATAGAAAAGTTGGCCTCGCACCAAACCGCACACGGAAAGAAGAATTACTCTTCCAAGTTTTGAGAGAATCGCACCCTCGAAGAAAACTTTAATAAAAGCCCTCAATTTGCAAAAGAATTTTCATTAACCATTAACTACTTAAAATTGTATTTACAATGCCTTTATATAGGCAAGTAAACCCTAACTAAATATAAATTCGAAATAAGAAAGTCCTAAAGTAACTAAAACTCTAAAATAACAAGTTTTGTCCCAAAACTCGTCATTTCATCAACTTGCAGACGAGACTCACAGACGTCCGCCCTATGCTCACGAATGTTCGTCATCTGTTCAAAGACGTCTTCCGTCTACGTTGTGCACAAAACAAAAAGCCTCAAAATCACGGACGTCCGTCCTGACATCACGGACATCTGTGAAAACGGATGTCTGTGCTTCAATTCTTCAAAACGCCTTCATTGTTCAATTAGGAGTCTTTGGGATTTGCTTCTTTCACCTTTGATATATCATTGGCGGTTCTTTGAAAATGATGTCCTCATCAATTCCCCCCGGGTTAGAAGAATTCATCCCCAATGAATATTAGCCATGATAGTGCTCGAGGAGATCCGGATCAATCTGTTAGAACTCTTTTTTTGTGATCCATGTATTCTCTGAATCTGGCTTATTCTTCTACTTGACAAGATACTTTTAAAATCTCCCTAGGTTTGTAGACACAATCTGATCTTCCAAAATACCTTTAATTATCACGAGAAGGACGTGCAGGCAGAGGTAATGAAATAGGGAGGGAAACAGAGATAGGATCGGATGTGGAAGGTTCAAAAGGATTAGGTGGTGTAATTGCAGGGCCATAGGAAGGAACAAGATCTTCCACATTGAAAGCCGTACTAATATCCAAATCTAGTGGTAAGTCTACTACATAAGCATTAGGACCGGCATGCTTCAAAATCCTATAGGGTCCAGCACTACGAGCCTATAACTTCTTAGCAATTCCTTGAGGGAAGTGCTCAGGTCTATTTAGAACCATCACAAAATCACCTCTTGAAATTCTTTGAGCCTTCGATGAGAATCTGCATAAAATTTATATTTATCATTACTCACATTAATTCTTCGTTTAATCTCAGCATGAAGTTCATGAATGCGATGTGCAAATGCATATGCAGACTCTAAAGACCTTTGATGAACTGACATTGGAATAAGATCTATGGGTGTCCTAGATTTGTAACGTGCACAACATGAAACAGACTCATCCCTATAGTTCTATTAACTAAATTGTTATATGCAAACTATGCGACGGGTAGCTGGAATCCCAACTTCTAACATGTTCACCTACAAGACATCTCAAGAGATTTCCTAAACTTCGATTAACAACCTCAGTTTGCCAATCAGTTTGGGTATGATATGCTGATGAAAATTAAAGCCTAGTCCTCATTTTATGCCACAATGTCTTCCATAAATAACTGGCAAACTTACCATCTCTATCCGACGTTATGGTTTTAGGCAAACCGTGCAAACGAACAATCTCATTAAAGAAAAGTGTAGCAATATTACTTGCATCTGAGGTTTTCGAACAAGTTATGAAGTGGGTCATTTTCGAGAAACGATCTACCACAACAAACACTGAATCATGCTTTCGAAGGGTTTTAGGAAGCCCTAACATAAAGTCCATAGAAAGATCTTGTCACGAACTATGTGGCACAGGTAAAGGTGTATACAACCCAGTGTTTTGTTTCCTTTGGTTTGCCAATTGGCAAACGTAACATTGATTCTTGGCTCAATACTCCAATTCCTACGCCTGACGCGTCACACGTCACCTCAAAGACTTTAGAAAAGTCATGAAGGCGTATAACTGGAGCCTCGGTCATACGGGACTTAATCTCCTTAAATGCTTTTGCCGCAATAGGTGTCCATTTAAACTCTCCTTTTTGTATGCAATTGGTGATTGGGGTCGTTACCGTACTAAAATTACAGATGAACCGCCTATAAAAAGTGGGTAACCCATGAAAGCTACGGACTTCGTGAATACTCTTAGGAGCAGGCCACTCCACAATAGCCTTGACCTTTACAGGGTCCGCATTCATTCGTTCAGAGGTTACGACAAGCCCTAAGAAAACAACACTAGTCGTCATGAAAGTACACTTCTTTAGGTTTGTGTAAAACTTCTCTCCTCTGAGAATCAAACAAACTTGCCTTAATTGATCTCAGTGTTGTTCCTTATCGCGGCTACAAAAAAGGATATCATCGAAGTAAACCATGAGGAACTTGCCTATAAAAGGCCTTAGCACTTGCGTCATGATTCGCATAAATGTGCTCGGGGCATTTGAGAGCTCGAAAGGCATGACAAACCACTCATATAAACCATCTCTGGTCTTAAAGGCAGTTTTCCATTCGTCCTTGAGACAAACTCGAAATTGATGGTATCCACTCTTCAAATCAATCTTTAAAAATATTGTGGCACCAACCATCATGTCCAACATGTCATCCAGCCTCAATATAGGGAGTCGATACTTGACCATGATTTTACTAATGGTGCGACTGTCGACACACATCCTCCAAGACCTATCTTTCTTGGGTGTGAATAGAGTTGGCACGGCACATGAACTCAAACTCTCCCTAATGAATCCCTTCTAGAGAAGTTCATCAACTTGCATTTTCAACTCCGAGTGTCTGATGGATTCATGCGACAATGGGGCATGTTGGGTAAAGTAGAGCCGGGAATCAAATCAATGGCGTGTTGAATATCCCTTAAAGGTGGTAATTCATTCAGAAGGTCTTTGGGAAAGACATCCTGAAACTCTCTCATCATAGGTCCAACCTCTTTAAGAAACCCAACACTCGACTCTTTGGGTGACTCCATTGTAACAAGAACATATACAATGTTCTCTTCCTTAGCACCTTGTTCAAACTCTAAAGGGCTAACAATATTAATGACCTTAATTGTCTTCTCTCTCTCTCTCAACCAGACCTTTATCATTTGACTTGCTTGTTTCACGATAGCTCTAGGAGGTAGAGGATTTATTTTAATCTTATTTCCTTTGTGAATGATAGAACACATGTTCGATCTCCCGAACAATGTAACATCCTTATCGTACAAGCAAGGCCTCCCAAGGATGATATGCCCAACATCCATAGGCACCAAGATAGTTAAAGCGGTGTGGCGAGGTCATGGCAAAGAGGCTCGCTCAGCCATAGTGTGGCCATAGAAAGTCATGGCGAGACTCTTTATTATTGTAATTTTTTTTTTTAATATAGTTTATCTATTAATTAGTAAAATGGTATGTACAAATATTTAAATATGAATATCAACAAATATAAATATTAAAAAATATTAAATATTAAATACACATATGGTAGTATCAACGACAATGAGTTTTCGGCAAAGCTGGTGTTAATAGCTGCTGTAAAGAGAGAGTCAAGGATTTTGTAAATTATAAGTTGAGGTTTTATGACTTGTAAGTTAACTTTTGTAACTTATATATTATAAAAATGGCATAACTTATAAGTTTATACATTATTATCCAAAAAATAAAATAGCGTGCATAGCGACGCCATAATGTTATTCCGCCATGGCGAGGCTATAGTATCGTTATTTAGCCATCATGGCTATTTGGTTATATATGGCGTTTCCCATCGCCATTCGCCATGGCGAGGCCACAGTGAGGCTATAACATGGCCTTGACAACCATGATAGGCACAACATCGCACCATAAGGTATCCTTATGCGAATAGGAACCTGACACCTGTGTGAAACTAGGATTGACGACGAATCGACCCGTGCTACCTTATAAGGTCGCAAGTGAGGTACAGGTGCAAGTCCCAAGAGAGAAATTGTGCTTTCTGAAACAACATTGGTACAACTTCCACTATCGGCTATGATTCTACGAGCTTTCTCACCACACCTGGCTACGATATAAAAGATGTTTCCCTACGCCATTCCTCACTCTCCTTCATGGATCAAAATCTCGGACAATACCGATTCGTCCGAGACGTATCGTTTTGGGAGGTACCCGATACGATAAAATGGGTTTTTATCGAGCACCCCCAAAAAGAACAAAATTATCGCCCGATACGAGCAAATTATCGCCCATATCGGATGATAATTTGGAATTTTTTCTGTGGGCCCCTCCAGAGCTGAAACACGAGACTTGGGTTTTAAACCCTCTTTTCTCCTTTTTCCTTACTTTCTCTCCTCTCTTCCTCCTCTTCCACGCCAAAGAGTATTTTATACTTTTACAACCACCCGAAAAGTGCGAGATCGTCATCGTATCGCCGGAGATCGTATAGAAGGTACGTGTTATACCATTTAAGATTATTTTTTCCCTATTTCTTATATTTTCACCTTTATGTATTCAAGATCTACCCATAAATATGGTAGATCTTGAAATTTTAGGCCCAAATTCGGGGGTATTAACCACCCCCCCCCCCCCACCCAACCAAAATTTGAGCCTGTAATGTCTCTAATGGGTCCTAAATTGGGTTTATTTTTAAGGTTAGTGAGCTAGAGCTAACCTAGCCTAGATCTACTAACATAGGTTTATTTTATTTCTAAAATAAATCAAGAAATTTAGTTAATTAGTAGCTCACATAGATAATAAATTATTATTTATTTTTAATATTAATTATCTATTTTAGAAAATTAACCTATACTAATTATTTACTAACATATATAAGTATTTACTATTAAATATTAATTTATATATTATCATTAATTAATATATCATCAATGACATGTGACACATGGCATGGGGTATGTGACACATGGCATAGGGTATGTGACACATCATCAATGACATGTGTCGCATGTCATTAAGTACATGTGATGTATCACATGTGATTATTTACATGTGATGTGTCACATGTCATTGATGATGTGTCGCATACCCCATGACATGTGTCACATATCATGGGGTAATTGACGAGGCATATACTAATTCATCTATCATATTCTACATTGTAGATAGTGAATATTTTAGTACCATCGAGTTGGATTATATATTCACGAAGGATGACCCTTAGAATCAGTGGATTATTGAAGAGAGAGAAACGTCAGTGTTGGATAGTGAGAGCACTGCATGGTTGGACAATGCAGAAAGAGTAGGGGAGGGGCAAGCTTCTCAACAACCTAGACGGAAAAGAAGATTGCACCGTCATTCAGTGGTTAAATCTGATGACGAAACACATCCCGATAGTGACCACGGAGATGATGATGATAGGGATGTTGGGGGTGATGGTGGGGGCGATAAAACCCACGTTGGCACTAGTGGTGGAGGAGATGTTGGTCCATCTTATTCTTATGGAGGTATTGCCACATGGGATGAAGAACCAGTAACAATGTTTAAGACTGCTACATTTAGAGGTGGAGGGGTTGAAGGAAGAGGACCTTCAGAAACTTACCAACCACCACAAGGTCCACAAAGATGATTTGAGTTATACTATATCTAGTTTCGGGGGATTTAGTTTGCAAAACATCGAAGATTTAGCAACCAGTAAACCATACCCAGTCCCTCAACCACCCTACCCCCAACATGAAGACTTCATTGTTCAAATATTTGGAGGACCGACATCGACATTTCCATTTTACATAGACCCATACTATAGGCTAATGCCTTAGTTTGAAAGAGGGACATATGATCATGGGTATCGATATGGCTAATACTGTAGGCAAAGCTGACTCATTATTGATGATGATCACAAGGACAAAGAACCACAAAGGAATTCAATGTGGCTTTAATGTAAATTTTTCGTGTACAATGTAACTTTTAAAGCATTCATGTACAATATATTCAAGCTCTGAGTTGATAAAATTCCCAAATATGCATCAAATATGCCTTAAATAATTTTGAAAAATTTTGAAAAAAATAGAAAACCATTAAATATAATTTTCTAGAATTTTAGAGTAATTTTGGGGATTTTTTTGTAGAAAAAAAATTTTAAATGTACCAGGTCGAAACATTCAATGTATCGCTGATACATTCAAGGTATCGGCCAATACGTCGAGACGTATCGTCTTGAGGGTTGGACGATACATCTCGGAAAACCAAGTTTTTGACCCTTGCTCTCCTTTGATTGGGCTAGAGCACATCTACCCACAAGAGCCTGCAAGGTATAACCCTCCTCAACGGGTAGGAGACTTCCCTAAGACAAGTTACAGTATGTTCCCCCATATGATCCTCCTCATCACTAGGGAACGATTTGGGCTCATAAACTTCTACATCCCCGCCTTCCTGTTCATCTTCAATTTCCTCTGTTATGAACAAATTCCGGAAAGGACATTGTAATGCAAAATGTCCAAAGTCATGGCACTTGTAGCACTTGTTTTAACCACCACTCTTGGGGTCCTCTAACATTGGATTCTTACCCTTATCAGCTTTAGTCACCAGCATGGCAAGTGAATTGGACCTAGCGGAAAGGGTATGAGCATTATGTCACGGGGTCACTCTTCCAACAGTGTCAGCACGTGCAGCATGTAACGCCCAATGCGCTAAGTCAGCCTATCTCTGATACCAACTGTCACGGGGACGTCCTTCAACGCACCATCAACCCGCGCGGTGCCTCGCTACCGCATGCAACGAAGCCAACCAATCTCTTCATCAGTTCTGATACCACCCGCCTAGAGGACAGGAACTCCTCATCCATGGTTACCTTCTTTCAAGGCCTACCATTCTGATGCATCGTGCCCCTTCGACACACTTGATTGCACCACTGTTCCATACTTGGCCTACTCAAACTTCACCCTGTGCACTACACTAGTACCTCGTTTCGCAATAGTATTGGCATGCAGCTCCCCATGCCATCATGTCTTGCTCGCATACCGAACCAAGCCCACAGTCGTGTGCCTACCTCATGCTGCCGTGCTCAACGGAGTCCCACGCAGCCCTCATGCTGTCGTGCTCTACTGAGTCCCACGCAGAGCTCGTAAAGTTGCTCAGCCGTATGCACCACGATGCATAGTCCGGGGTCATACTTCAACCTCACCTTGGGTGCCACACGGCATCGCTGCGTCGACGCCCTAGGCCCACCCTTTCAGGCCTAAGAGACACTTACGCCTCCTCTGGCAACGCAAGGCCCCGTATGGGTGGAAGGCACTCTCCAACACCTCTCTCACATAGATGGTCCAAACACCATCTATGGGTAAACAACTAAAGGACCTCAACCATGTTTGTTTGACATACCCCCATGGCACACGTCTTCTACCTGTGGCACACAGTGTCAAGTCTCAACCATCACCCCCGTGACTTCCCGCATCATCCTCCCATGCGACTGTGTCGCGTCCTCGCAGTGCAACCACGTCGCAAGGCCCTCCTAGCCCCATGTCGCGTGCCCTCTTGGCACCACATCGCGTGCCCCAGGCACCAAGTCCCCACTGCCTCTACGCGGAGTACAAGCGGCCCGAGTGGCATTGTGGATGGCCCGGGTAGCCATGCTGCATACCTCCGTCACAATTAGGCTTAGACTCAGAATAGTTAGACTTGTAACCAAACTCACTAGCATCAAAACGTTTGGTTTGGGTGGTCTTAAGGTATCGTTCTAACTCCTCGACTCTAGAGAAACACTCTTCTAGATCGGTAACAAGATATGGAATAAGTTCCCTCTGCAATTCTGGGCGGAGGCCCATCCGAAATCGAGATAAGGTAACTTTGTCATGTTCATCCATATTAGCTTGGAACATCAAGTCCTCAAATTTATCAATATACTTTATGACCGACATATTCCCTTGGCAAAGTAATTGCCACTGATCAAGGAGACGTTCATCATAGGAAAGGGGAACGTACTTCTCATTTAGTTGGATCTTCATGTCTGCTCACGTGGAAATGGGCACTCTATACCCATCTAATAAAGGCTAGCTTGGCCCATAAGCTTAACTTTGGCAAACCGGACTTTGCACTCCTCGAACATGGCATACCAATCAAAATAGGCTTCCATGCCAGTCACCCACTCTAGTTAGAGTTTAGGTTGTCTTTTTCCAACAATAGGAGCGTCCATCTTGACGGACTTCATGATTTTGTCATCTTGATTGGGTGGAAGATCGCGTCGGTGAGGACCGTCTCTTCTACGGTCATTGATGTGGACTCAAAAATGGTCATTGGTGATAACCCTATTCATTTCCTTGACACGAGTCACTAGAGCCTCGTGGTGAGCTCGTTGATCACGCAACTAATTTTGTAACTGAGTATGGTGATCAAGCATATGGGCTTGCAGATCTGCCTAACTCGTGGTCAACTTAGTTGCAAGTTCATTAATAAGGGCTTCTATCTTAACAGAATTCATAATGATGCAAGACATAAACAAATATGAAACCTAGAACTTAAATGAACACTGACAATCCTAAACTGACAAAGCTTTGATACCAAATCTGATGCAACAACTAACAAAATGCAAATATGATGGGCTGAGATTAATTGTGAATTAATATGAATAATTAAAATATGAATTTCCCAACAAGTTATCAAAGAAAATAAAGAGAATTTCAAATAATTTGGATCTAGCATAAAATAGTGTTACTTTCGCCGTACGTTCTCTATAAGATCTAGAAGACTTGGGTTCTTAACGAGTAACTAGATCTCCAACAGTTTAGGGCTTCGAACGAACTCACAAGTGGGTTCTTTCGAATCCGTGCAGAATTAACAACAAATGGATTCTAGCTATTTATAAATCAAAGGGATCAAATAGAAGAAATATTGTGTTAAGACGGTTGAACGATCTTAAATTAGGTTACAGAAAGATCGAGCAAACAAAACACGCAATTAATTTCGGATCTTAGGAATAAAAATAACTAAAAGATTATCCAAGAACTTACACACAAGATGGAGATAAAAGTAGATAAGGATAGAAAAGTTGGCCTCGCACCAAACTGCACGCAAAAAGAAGAATCACTCTTCCATGTTTTAAGAGAATCGCACTCGAAGAAAACTTTGATAAAAGCTCTCAATTTGTAAAAGCAATTTTCATTAACCATTCATTAACTACTTAAAATTATATTTACAATGCCTTTATATAGGTAAACAAGCCCTAACTAAATGTAAATTTGAAATAAGAAAGTTCTCGAGCAACTAAAACGTTACATCGACAAGTTTTGCCCCAAAATTAAATAATTCATCAACTTGTGGATTTAGACCTATGGACTTGTCCTGTGCTCACGGATAAATCATTCTTTGTTCACTGATCACATCTACAATGTGCACAAAACAGAAAGCCCTAAAATCACGGACATATGTGGAAACGGATGTTGTGAGCACAGATGTTATGTGGTTCAATTCTTCAGAATGCCTTCATTCTTCAGTTAGGAGTCTTCGGGATATGCTTCTTTCACCTTCGATAGATCATAAGCAGTTCTTTAAATTGGATGTCCCCATCATCTTCTCACTCTTATCTCATCACCTCCTTACCTTTACTTGCCCTCCTAGATTTGCAACCACCTCCATCGCAAAGGGGTGATTACTTATGTTTGCCCCATATGGCATGGTCCTCTCTCCACAGCACAACCACCTCAATTTTCACAACTGGTGGATCTTGTAAGTATTACTAATCTTCATACTCCTTCGCCTTCATCTCCTTCAATTCCTATTGTTGCTCCTCATATTGCTTCTACTGGCCTTGGTTTATTCCTTTACTTGCCTTGGCTTGCCTACAGCTCTTCGAAAAGGGGCTTAAAAAATGTGTTACACCTTATCCTCTTGCTAGATATGTTTGCTATCAGGATCTATCTCCTTCCTAGAGGATATTCCATTCTGCCAGACACTGAGACTATTCCTCATACCATCTGAGCCGCTCTAGATCACTCATCCTAGAAAGTTGCCATGATTAAGGAAATGACTCCAATCCAATCACACATAAGAGATGATTACTCTTGCTCCTCAGAAGAAGACAATTGGGTGTAAATTTGTGTTCGCAGTAAAACCAAACCCGATGGCTCGGTATCTTGATTCCATGTTTGTCCCCATTGCTAAGTTGACTTTTGGGTGTGTGCTCGTTTTCCTTGCGGCCATACAAGATTAGCCTCTCCATCAGTCTAGATATTAAGAATGCATTCCTCGATAGTGACCTTACTAAAGAAATCTACATGGATCCCCACCTGGCTTCCTGCTTCAAGGTGAAACAGGGAAAGTTTGTCGACTTCGAAAGTCTATCTATGATTTGAAGCAATCGCCCAGAGCATGGTTCCAACGTTTCAATAGTACTGACATGGATTTCGGATTTCGGATTTCGGATTTCAGAGATGTCACTATGATCATATAGTGTTTATTCACTTATGCTCCTCTAGTCAAGCCATTCTTCTGGTTCATGTGGATAATATTATTCTCACTGGCGATGATCAGGTCTTTATAAGTCATGTGCATGCGAGCTAGGCTGCAATTTTGAAGTGAAAGACTTATGGAACCTCAAATACTTCATCAGACTCGAAGTTGCAAGGTGCCGCAAAGGAATATTCCTCTCTCAGAGGAAGTATGGAATTGATTTAATCAAAAATATCGGAATGCTTGGGTGCAAACCTGCCACTTCTCCAATGGACATAAACTCTTTTTACATGAACTTTATCGTGAACTACTCTTAAATCCATGAGTATCAATTATCAGTGGAACGACAGATCTATCTCTCTCACCAAGTCAAACATCACATTTGCAGATAGTCTTGTGAGCCAGTATATGCATGCTCCTCGCACTACACAACTTGTTGTAGCCCATCGCATCCTCTAGTACATTAAGTCTAGCCCAAGCTTGGGCTTGGTGTACAGTTCCAATGAACATATGACTATATGAGCATCTTCGGATACACGAATGCGGATTGGTACGGTTCTATTACTGATCAGCGGTCTACATCTGGCTATTGTGTCTTTCTCGGAGGTAATCTAGTTGCCTGGAAAAGAAAAAAGTAGTTCTAGTTTCCAAATCAAGTGTTGAAGCTAAGTTAGGGCCATTGTCCATGATACTTGTCAGATTTTATGGTTGCGCTCCCTTCTTTCAAAACTCGGATTCTCCATTACCTACTCTATACCGCTTCATTGTGATAATGAAGTCACAAAGAAGATTGCATCGGACTCGATTTCACATGAACGAACGGAACATATTGAAGCGGACATCCATTTCGTTCGGAAGAAAGTTTGGGATGGATCTCTGAAGGTCATTGATGTATCTTCTACTTAACAACTCGCAGGCATCTTAACTAAAGTTGTTGGGCCAAGTATTCTTCAGGATGTTGTGGTCAAGCTGGGCATGTTAGATTCCATGCTCCAGCTTTGAGAGTGTTGTTATTATGAACTTTATGTCTCATTGTTATGCAGTGGGTGTGTGTAGAATAATTAGGGGTTTATGTATTATTTCTACAGCTTAATATAAATGCTAGTAAGGTCTTCTTAACTCACTAAGACTTCTTTCTATTTCTTTATCACTCACTCTCTCACTCTAACCCTAAACCTAAAACCACTAATCTAACCCTAATACCACTCTTCAAACACTCAAACCAAGACTCTAACCACCATTAACCTAACCCTAATTGGCATCTTTCACTTGAAGCCCTTCCATGGAACATGGATCATGGTTCACATGTTAAGCGAAAAAAACAAAAATTCAAGATCATGAAGGAGAGAGACAATGATTATTCTCATGCATGGCGGTCATGGCTGAAAGTATTATCAGTTAGGCAATTCACTCATCTTTGATGAAGATAATGTGAACAAAGAAACTCAGAGATGAGTCAGGAAAATAAATGGTGCTCCTACCACCCAATGGAAGATGAGACCAAATCTTGTGATGACGATAATGACGATGATGAAGAAGAGGATAAGGATTTCTTCACTACTGCAGCCCAAGAGTTTAAAAATGGAGTGATACACCTTTTGTTCTCAAGAAGGTAAAGATCCCATCTTTACATAACTAATGAAGGGTTCAAGCATTAGGTGGGCGTACACCATCAACTAATGAAGAAGTCCAAGGTGAAACTGAAAGGAAAGTGGAAGTATGACGAATCACGACAATCAGAACTTAAGGGAGACTCTTAGCTCTCCTAACTAGGGAGATTGATGTAGTCTATTTATGCTTGATCATCTATTTCTTATGTATAAGCACTCGAGATCATGCCAACAGAAAGAAACCACAGTTTATTAGGGTCCCTAGAAAAGCAACATGACAATAGTGATCAGTCTTTTGGAAAATGCATAAATATCAAGAGCATAAACAAATTAAAATTGTCAAAGAATTGTAGAAAAAATCAAAGAAAAAAATTAAAATTAAATAAATAATAATAAAAGGCCAAAACATGGACAAAAAGGATGTGAAACCATGGTATCAAAAATCGGCCGATACCAATACGTATCGGTATCTCAACTCGGTATCAGAAGGTACAAGCCTGTATCGGCTGATACGTATCGGTTTCGGCCGATACGGTATCGGTTTCGGCCGATACGGTATCGGTTTGGGCCGATACGGTATCGGTTTCGGCCGATACCTCTATTTTCTTTTTTTTCTTTTTTTAAATAGGCCAATACGTATCGGTATCGGCCGATACATATCGGCCAAGTCGTGTCGGACCTCCATGGACCGATACCCAAGTCCGATACCGATTTTGACACCTTGTGTGAAACATGTACAACAACGTCACAAAAATAAACAATAAACGTAAGACCCGAACATGGACAAAAAGATCAAAACAATGATAATTTCTGATGTATCACAGATAGCAAATTAATGATATCTTGGTTATTGATATCAAGACAGGGAAAAAATGTGGAACTTTATTGTCAAAAAACATAATTCCTCCTAGGAAAACTATAGGTCACTACATGGCAGGAGTAGGAGGATGCTACGGTCGTTTATGCATGTCAGGAAAAAGATATAATTTCATAGCAGATTTTTTTGAAGAAAAAGCATGCATAAACAAATTTAAATTGTGAACTTCATCGGACTTTTGACTCCATGAAACCCAAAGGCAGAATCAAGCTCTTTCAGCTTGGCATTTCCATGGATCCCACGAAGAAGATCCATTTGTGCATGAATTCATTTATTGGAAATATTAAAATGGGATCCATGGTCATCAGTAATGTGCAAGGCACCAGCAATATAGAACATCTGAACAAGAAAATAAATTTGAACATATAACCAAGCAACCACAACTGTAGATAGCATAGAGAATGATTGCAAATATACATATATATATATATATATATATATATATAGTAGGACATGGTTTTTTTATCGGAAAGAAGAAGAACATGTTGCCTGCATAATAGAGATTATCCATGACAAACAACACTAGAGAGCGAAAGTTACCTGTATAAGTATACAAATACTACCAAAAGAACTGCACAAAATTGGCGCCAGATCTTGAAAAATCTCTCTTCTCTACAGGAGGAAATAAAAAGGTAAGTTCTCTATATACAGCTCTATTTTGATATAGCAGAACCATTAAAAGGAACAAGCTGAGAGAACACCAAGTGATACACTGGGACCAACATTCTTACATTTACTATTAAAGACAAAACATCAGTCTGTATTTATAAGCTTTCAAAGTTTAAAAAGAAAAAAAGGTACGAACATTGGATATTTCTTATTCCATCAAACAGCAAAGTTTATTAAGAAAGCCAATTACAGCCTTCAATAGTATAATACCATAAGATTTGCTCAAGTAAGGAAATGGAAAAACTATAGGCATGATGTCCAGATGGATAAAATACATCACAATAGATTAATCAATCAAATACAGCACATACACAACAAGTATATATAAACATTGAGGTTTCAGCATATCATTAACAAACTCATTTACAATGCCATTGACAACAGTTTGTGACAAGAACAGAAGGCCATCTGAGTAACATCTAATAGGCTCATAACAAAACCAATAGACACAATCTTCAATAATAGTAGCATGATTAAAATAAATCTTGAGCTTGATAATTAGGGTTAGGGTTAGGTTGGAAAAGAAGAGATGAGAAAAAAATAAAGGTTGTGAAGTATACTTTCACACCCTCATATTATTAGCATATATACTAAGTACAAGTTCTCACATATATTTGTACAATTAAAGAAAAGGAAAAGTACTACTTACCTACTTACTTACAACACACCAACTATGACTCATAACACATCAACTATTCTAACTCTCATACATTCCAACACTCCCCCTTAAATTGATGCGTAGATGTTAGTCATGCCCAACTTGGAAGTGATATCATGTAATCTAGTTCTCCCAACCGCCTGGTGAGAACATCAGCACGTTGGTCTATAGAAAGCAACTTGAAGTGTACAAGATTCTCATGATTCCACCTTTTCGTATAAAATGGCAATCCACCTCAATGTGTACGGTTCTTCATGGTCGACTGATTTTAGCGATATGAAGAGCTGCTTCATTGTCACCATACAACTGCATAGGAAGGATAACTTGTACAGTTGTACTCCAAGGTCTGATAATATACACCGTAGTTATATTCCTTCTGGAGCCCCTTGAGACATCGCCTTGTATTCTACCTTGGCAGTAGAATTCGAGACCATACTTTTCTTTTTTTGCTTTTCCAGGTAACAAGGTTGCCTCCAAAAAAAAAGTCGCATAACCCGAGCAGACGTTCTTTCATTAACCAATCCGGCCCAGTCGGCATCTGTGAACACCTCCATATCTAAATGCTCATGATCTCCAACATAAGGGCTATAAAAGCGCTAGTCTAAAATACCACAGAATTCGGTAGACAGAGTCCAAGTTTGGACTGCGAAGAGAGTGTATGTGTTGGATCACAACACTGATGGGATATGCAATGTCAAGATGTATCATAGTCAGGTATATAAGCCTACCAACCAACCTCTGATATCGATTCACATATTTGAGCAATTCACCATCTTCAGTATTAATCCTATCATTTTGATCGGTAGGAGTATTAATAGGTTTGCAACCAAGCATCCCAGCTTGTTTCAATGGATCCAGAATGTATTTTCTCTACATAAAAACAATTCTTGTTTGGAATCCCGTTGCTTCAATACCCAAGAAGTACTTAACAGTCCTAAGTCCTTAATACCAAATACTTGACTTAGGTAGTACTTTAGATTTACTATCTCTTCACTGTACACCATGACAATATCCCATATACTAAAAGTGCGGACAGTTTCGGTCCCTTCTTCATAAAACAGAATGTGATCATAGTGACTTCGCTGGTACCCAACTATATGACAGCATCACCAAAGTTTTCCAAACCATGCCCGAGGAGATTGCTTCAACCCATAGATGGGCTTTCTTCAATCTGCATACTTGGTTTTTCTCCTTTTGAGGGAGAAAGCCACAGGTAAAGTCATATACACTTCTTCTAAAGCACCATACAAGAAGGCATTCTTGACATCCAGATGATACAACGGCCACTTTTTGTGAGTTGTCAGAGATAAAGGTACATGAATGGTGTTGAGCTTTGCCATTGGTGCAAAGGTATCCTGATAATCTATCTTAGGAGTCTAAATGAACCCTTTTGCGACAAGTCTTGCCTTATATTTTTCAATGAACTCATCTGGACTTCACAGTATACACCAACTACCCAACAGCTTTCTTTCCTTCTGGAAGTTTTGTGATGTCATAAGCATGGTTCTGTTCAAGAACCTTCATCTCTTGTAACATAGCTTCTTTCAATTTTGATTGAGATAAAGCCTCGAGAGACAAAATTAGGTATAGAAATAGAATTTCATGATGAGATGAAACTACAATAAGAGGCAGAGACAAAATTAGGTACAGAAATAGAATTTCATGATGAGATGAAACTACAATGAGGCAGAAAGAGCATGATAGGACACAAACTTCCTAATATGATGCCTTGTACCCTTACGCAAGGAAATGGGTAGATCCAAATCTGAAAACTGGGAGGGTTTATTAAATGCTTGGACCAGCATTTGATTTGTGTCTTAAGAGAGAGGGAAAGTAACCTTTGTCTTCCTATCTCTCAAAGACTATCATTCCCAAACTTATCGAATTTTGTCACCTCGACGTTAATGGCACTCGCAAGCTCTTCAACATCATCTTCACTTTCCTAAATCATATATGACAATTTTACTGGAGTATCAGTGTTATCTTCCTCTTCTGTACACATATAGAACTAGCTGGATTTAAAGAATGTGACATCCATGGTAATAAAATATTTTTATTTGAAGGGTGGATCAGAGCACATGAACCCTTTTTGAGATGAAGGGTAGCCCATAAAGATACACATCACAATCTTAGGGGAAAGTTTTTCATCATTAATGGAAAGGACAGGGGCAAAACAGAGGCATCCACAGACAAGAGGTGGTACAGGAAAGAGATGACGGCCAGGAAACAACAATTTATAATTTCAATCACCCCTAAGAACAAGTGTAGGCATTCTATTGGTGAGATAATTGGTGATAAGGACGTGATCACCCCATAACCATTTTGGAGCATTCATACAAAAAGTAAGGAAGGAGCAACCTCGAGAAAATGACGATTTTTCTATTCGACAACTCCATTTTATTGTGGAGTATAAGGACAACGTCTGCCATTCAATTCCATGGGTGCGAAAATAAGAATGGAGATGCTGGGAGGAATTCTCACCCCCATTATCCGATCATAAGATCTTCACACTTGCCTAAAATTGAGTTTGAACCATCTTGTGATAAATCGAAAAAATCTAACTTCATCTTTGATTTTAATTAAAAACACAATGGTGTAACGAGTGCATCATCAATGAACGTATTTAAATAACGAAATCCATGAAAAGTAATCATAGGGGAAGGACCCCAAACATCAGAGTAAGCAATACGAAATGGAAAATCACTTTATTACTACTAATTGGGTAAGTGTTTTGACAATGTTTTGAAAGTTGGCACACTTCATAGTGATAATTTTTGTATTCATAATGACTAAAAAATTCGCGGAACAAAATATGCAAATGCAGTAGTGGTAGGTGACCAAGACGATGATGTCGTAGATGAATCATCTCCAAAGATGTGGTAGCAGCAACAAAGCTTGGAGTCTCCAGGTCTTCGAAAATGTAGAGGCCCCTCTCCCCTATGACTAAATGTCTTCCCGTAGTCGGGTCCTGAAAGAGACAATGAGAGGGAAAGAAGGTTACATTGCATTTCATAGATTAAGTAATTTTACAGACAGAAAGAAGACTCAGGAATTTTTGGAATATGAAACGCAAAATCAAGTGACAAACTACCAACATGTACATTGCATTGCCAAGAGACCCATCAACAACCCGAATGTTACAAGGAAAAGATGCAGGTATAATAGAATCAAACCACGAAAACATATCGGACGTTGCGATCAATCGCTCCTGAATCAATAATCTAGGAGAAATGAGATGAAGGTGAAGCATGGACTGATCCAATAGTACCTGACTCGGCAAGGTGAGAGGAGGCCTGCACCAGAGGCTCTCTACATAAGGTCCTAATAATATCTTTGTGTAAGAGTAACTGAAGTTGGAAGATGAATAAAAGCTGGAGGATGAGGTACAATAGGTGTGTTGCACAGTCGAAGTAGGTGGTGTAGACGAGATCAAAGTAGTCCATCCTCAGAAACATATGCATGAGTGTTCTGGAACTTTGGGCGCCCAACTAAATCCCAACATATCTCTTTTTAGATGTTCCTTTCTTCCACGACGAGTGCACTTCAAGCTTGCTTTGTCTTCATGTGGTACCACCACGGCCACGCCCTCTTCGTCCGCCTGATCTACCACCTGTGCAATGGAACTCAAAGGAGGGAAGGGCAAAAGCGCTCAAGATCATCTAGGGACGCATGCATCAATTGAAGCCTGTTGTCCTCATGCTGCAATAATGAGAAGCAATGCCAACAGGTGAGCATTTTTCTCGAGCAAGAATGTTAGCACCAACACTTTCATACTCAAGATTTACCACTTTCAATATATCAAATATTGTCTTCCTTTTCAATGTGTGATCCTTAGTCACACAGCACAACTACCATACATATCATCTTTTTTATATTGGGCAAACTCATCAAACATGCTTCCCAATAAAGTGTGTAGTCTCCAATGGACTTCTTCTGACGGGTATTACTAATTTTGTCCATCAAGTGGGACATCTTCTCTAGGGTTTGTTTCTGTGACAAAACATCCTGAACCCCATTCTTAAATTCTCTAGCAGTGGTCACATACATATATGACCAGCTAATGGCTGGTTGCACCGAATATAGCAACCATGTCATAATAGTAAGATTGTCACTACCAATCATTAAACTTAGGATCAGTTGGTAGTGGTTCAGAATGGTACCCGTTACATACCCAATTTTCATTTTCGATCCCAAATACATTGCAGCTGACCTGTACTGCTCTAGGTAATTACTGCCATGGTAATTTGTAACTGAAGGTTACCTTCATGGGCACCACCAACACTGCAATACTGCAGAAACTTCGCTGAAACAATGGGTTGTGCAACCTCTCACACCCTTATTGATGACCTACAAGTCATACAGAAACCATAGAACCAACACCGGTGTACAAATCTCACCAAAAATTACAAAAACACCACAGAAACATCAAAGCATTACGGACAACCTCTGAATAAACCAACCACCATCTATTTCAGCAGTCCAAGCTCCCGATCGATGTGAATATGTATCAGTTGAAAGTAGAATACCATAAATCAATGAAGCCACGAACCATAGTTTCATGAAAACATATCAAAACACAATGAAAACTGAACCAAATTTCATGAATCACTCCCAATCGAATGCTTCGGATGTTCTGATGCAAACCCATATGGTATCAGCAATGAAATCATCTTAGACAGTCCAGGAGCTTAAAAACACGTGAAACTGCTCAGATGTGTAAGTTTCTCAAAAAACATCAAAACTCCAATCAATCTTTGATCAAATAAAAAAAACGTTACACATTCTTATAGCGCAAGTAAAATTGATCCAAACGTGCCCAGATTCAGCCCTTGACAACCCCAAAATCCTTGAGATTGGTGAAGGTTGAGATTTGAGAAGAAACCCCAAAGAATGCTTCAAAACCACCAAGATGAAGAACAAAAGCTGTTCTACCCCTCAATCCAATCAAAACCTTTATGGATTTTGTCCATTCAAAGTCAACTCGTTGACTATGATGATGTCAACGTGGCATCAGAAAATAGGAAGGTGACGTCAGTGTGAAAACAATCCCTCAATGGTCCTGCTCTGATACCAAAATAAATATTGAATTTAATAGGTAGCGTTACACATTGGGTCGGAGAAGAAGAGAGAAGATATGAGGAAGAAATTAGGGTTATGATGGATACTTTCACACCCTCATATTATTAGCTTATTTGTACAATGAAAGAAAGGGAAAAAGACAATGTCCACATTCACACTAATACGATAAATAGAAGCCATACTCGTGATTTAAGAGGTTAGGGCAAAGGAGATGCAACATTGAGCTACGTAATCATGGGTTTAATAGACCCTAGCCCACATACCACAGAAAGAGTCTCATGTTCGTATGAAAAATTAGGCATAATAAATATTGTTTTAAAACTCGACTGAGTTACTCGAAACTTGGTCGAGTAGACTTGCCTCAACCAAGTTTTGAGTAAACTGGTAACTCGGAAAATCGAGTTTATTGATTACCTCTACTCTAGGAGCAGAGCCAGGTGGGGGAATGGAGGCAGCTGCCTTCCCTCAACTTCGAAAAGGTAATACATATTTTTGGCCTAGAAATATCAATACATGTATGGTAACTGACCCTTTGCAGTGCCCCTCATAAGTCATTACAACATTGTTTGACAAAGAGCTCATATATGGTAACCGACCTGTTCCTAACGAAAAGTAGGAACAGATTATTGATTGTCGACACATGCAAGAGGTTTCATCATGTATGTTGTTTGATTAGAAGGACATAGTACAAAGATATCTGGTGGGTCAAAGAATGCTACAACAATAAAAAAAACATCTATATCGTGTGACTCAAAGTGGTCAAACACTTATTAAAATAAACGACTAACATGTAAGTTTTTAAAATTAGTTTTAGCAGTTCATTTTAAAGGCGCTTTGAATCATACAATAGAAATGTTTTTTCCGTCCTCACCTTCACCACCATAAATATTTAGATCATGGTCTTCGAATCACATGGCACACTTGATGAAAAATGGTCCACGTGTCAAAAAAAAAGTAACTCATTCCAATTTTTCCTTTGGAAAGGATCAGTTACCTAGACACGTGGCACTGGCACATGTGTCAAACGTCAAGGTTTCATAGACGTTTGGCACGCAAATTTCTAAATATTGCAATACGGCGGCACAACCTTAAGAAAAATTAAATTGAAAAAAAAGGAACGTAGATGGAAAAAAATTGTAGGAAAATCTTAGTCAATTGAGATATATAATGAAAAGATACATAATGTATTTCATGAACCTAACAAAGAGTATATTATATTATACAAATTGTTATCAAGGACCCAAACTTTGTATTTTATAAATACTATATTGTACAGATTGTTTTCAACGACCCAAACTTTTTATTTTATAAATTACTAAACTCTACACAATCTTGTTTTTTAATAAAAACGATGGTTCATTTTATAGTGTCAAAACCAGGAACATGTGGACGGTATTATGTGGTGTTTTCATACATGTCCACAAATATCGTGTTGTGTTGAGGAGTGTCCAAGTGCCACAAAGTGTTAGCACAACAAAAATCTGAAAAGTGGAAGTGCCTAGGTAACACTGGTTACCATATATGAGTGTTATTGACAAATGTGTCAGGTGGGAAGGACAATGGTACTAGATATTAAACATTTTTTATTTGACCTGGATAGGGTAACCGACCAATTGCCAATCTAATTTGGAACTTGTTACTGATTACGTACATGGGCACTAATTTTCATCAAAGTGTGTCACTTATGGGAGGACCCGGCATAAAGATTTGGTAAATCAAAGATTGCATTAACAAAACATCTCGATCGTGTGATTCAAAGAAGACAAATGACTTTAAAATGAACAATTACCATGTAAATCTCCAAACCTTTTTTAGCCGTTCATTTTAGAGTTGTTTGACCGCTTTGAATAACGTGATGGAGATATATTTTCGATTCAATCTTCGATGTACCAGATCTTTACACTAGGTCCTTTGCAATGTTGTCAAATGGCATAAGCGATCCTAAGTGATGGCATGTCAAATGGCTTATTCGATTTGGCATAATGGTATAAGTGATCGCATACTTTTTTTTGAATGATTTAAAAATAGAAAAAAAAATAGCAAAAAATCAAAATAATTTTAAAAATAGAAAAAAGTATAAAAATTAGAAATTATAAAGTTTCATTTTAAAGAAATTGCACCTTTTGAGGGACTTGTAAGTAACATATTAATTATTAAAAGGGCAAACTTGTAATTTTAACAATTTTAAAAACGCAAAAGCTACTTTTAGGTTTTGGGGTTTAGAAAATTAAAATCCCAAGCCCTAGCACCCATCTAATCATCAAACATTTAAGTATCAAACCAAGAAAAGGTGAAGAAGAAGAAGAAGATAAGGTCCATAGGTATATGTTTTTTTAATCACTGTATTGATTCACTGTACTTACAAGTGAATCACTATGTTTACTTTTTTTCTATCGATTAAAAAAAATTAGCTACAAGGATACATAGGTTTCTGATAATTTCTCTCTGATTAAACAAAGTTCTTTATAATTTTGTTACTAGAAACCATCTCTTCTGATATGCATGCATCAAACAAGTAACCAAACAATCACTTACTTCAATTCACTATTGAGGTTACTAAACATGTACTGCCTCCCCAACCACCCTCCAAAACCAAATTCTTTTTCTTCAAAACACTACTGAGGTTATGAAAATCAAATAAATGTGCTTCACTGGGCAGACTGCAGACCACCCATTATCATTTATCATATTATCAAAACTAGAGTGATCCTTTGATGGATAGATTTGACTCTTAGATTATTATTTTTTTGGCTATTTTTATGTAGATTTTTGTTAACTTTCATCACTTTACAAATATTTCTTTAATTTTAATATTTTATAATATATATATATATATATATATATATATATATATATATATATATATATATATATCATATTTACTAAACTAGTGATCTGAACCCAATCAAGCTTTTTTTGAGTCTTCGAGTACTCCACCTGCTATCTTTCGAGTCAGGTTTCTGGGTTTTCGAACCATGAAAAATATATTCCAGCCCACTCTTAAGGTTCACATGTATCTATTATTTTTATTTTATTTTTATCGGTGTATCTATTATTTTTTTATCACATTAAAGCCACAATTTTATTAAATGAAATAAAAGTACAGTAGATCAAAGAGGCACAAGAGATGCTTTTCCCTAAAACACAAAAATGTAACACAAACAACGAGTAAAAAAAAATCACAAAGCAAAGCGATGACGATGACGATGTCTCTAATTAGTTACGATGTAGGAGCTCTAAAGCTCATCCACTGAAGTCACCCCCTCCCAAATATGAGTCCTCCATAGGAGTGGGAATGGGCTGGGTAGCCCATCCGGCCCAGCCCGTTTAAAGCGGGCTTGGGATTGATCATAAAGCCCGCAGGCCGGGCTATCACTTTAAGCCCGATAATTAAACAGGCCGGGCTCAACCCCTTATGCCCGTTGGGCTCTCATATTTGATTCCCTCCTATCATCAATCTCATGCCATCCAATTAAATATTAAGGTCTAGTCTAATAATAATGATTTCAAGTTCCCAATAAGAAATCATATTCTCAATAAAAAAAGGTTTTGAAGATCTTATCTTCCCAAACAAAACGATATCCTACATATCATATATTCATAAAGAAAAATTTTGAAAACGACAAAGAACTAAAGACGCCTCATTATATTCCCTCCCAAATACCCATTCCATTCAGATCATCTATAAATAAACGAGCCAGGCCAGGCCAGGCTTGGGTTTTGAAAGTTTGCTGTGGGCTGGACTTGTAACCATAATCCTGCCACGAGCCCAGGCCGGGCTTGTACCAAGTTCAAATTCGTCGGGCCGGGTATGGGTATACTCAAGCCCGGCACAAACCTGGCCCGTTGCCACCCCTAGTCCTCCGTGCTCTTGTTTCATTAAATCTTTCCCCTAGCCACAAAATCACTGTAGCATCCATATCATTTAGGTAGGTCTCGATGTACCTTTTCCTTTAGGACTAAGGAAAAGGTACATCGCCGACTGGTTCCATTTGTATTTCATTCCCCAAATGGATCAGCCCTCCCTCAGGTCTCTTAGTTGTTTTGCCTCTAGCTTAGGTTTGACCTCGTATTCACCACTCTCCCCTCCTGATTTGCAGACCAACATCCTCACATTTTGCATTCAATCTAAAGCTAAAGTTCAAACTACTCTTATACTCACAGCAGAACCAGTCACCTTCTCTCCATAAAATATCGGAAGCCACTCTCCCCTCTTGCTTTGTTTTCTAATTAATGTTGTTCGGATGCTTTGCTGTTCATGCAGCCTGAAATCCAAACTCACCAAAAACTTTGAAACCACTAATAATCTTAAGATCTGTATATTAATTCCAGGTTAGATTAGATTTTCAGCCTTTCACATATACCTCAGCAACTATACCATCATTGAAACTAATGGGAACAATGATACTATTAGCAAGATCAAGCCAACAACAAAAAAGAATAGGAAATAAGCTTAAGATGAAGAAAAGAAAGCATTATAGTTAAAAGTGGTTTGGAAATAATCCTATGTCCATCAACTTGGATAAAGAACAAAAAACTTAAGGACCAAGAGCCATTTCAATTGTGACTTGAAGATAACTATGTGCTGGCAGTGACGGCCGAGCATGAAGCTCATAAAAATGAAAGAGTAAATCTACCGCAATGGCAACAAAAAGTTCCTCCATTCCATAGAATTCAAAGATCCCAATTGCCATTTCCCTGTCAAAATCAGCACTAAAGGTTCCTTGGGTAATTACTCAAGCAGTTGCTAGTTGAGAAGTTCTTTGCTTCCTAAATGTTACAGTACAGGGAGGAGCAAAGTATGATATTAGTATTGTTAAAATGGATAAAACCTTTAGAAGGGCACTTATTCAGGCAACACCAATAGTCAATATTCCTCATGTTAGCAATCAACGGTCGACTTGAAAGTTTCAATGAAAGATTCAAGGATGATATATAATGTCAGATTTTCATCATCCATAAGCCCAAACTATCAGAGAACACACAGTTTGAAAGATTGATTAAAAGAAGGTTTCACTCCAAAATTGCACCCATGATCTTGATCAGAAAGCTTCTTAATAGAGCATTCTCATAGGGTAAGTTTCGAAGCAATGCACTTTCACGATGTACGGAAACCACCACTCCCATTTTTTACGATTGAGGACTCACTAGTTCACTATAGTTGTTTGATGCTAGCTAAAATGTCACTTATTACAAAACAGGGGCCAAACATAACCTAAGCTAGATGCGAAGGCTAGTTGGGAGATAGTCGTCAGCATATTGGATAGAAAATTAGCCTCAGATGTGATATAAGTAGGTGTTCTTGGCTGATCTTCGTCCCATGAACCTTGCGGCCCACGATCTGCATATGGAAAAGATCAGAAGAATCAGTCAGTCAACTGCCAAATTATGATATTTTCTTACCCTTGTCTGCTTAACCTGAGCCTTAAAATGATGAATTAACGATACCTAGCCAATACATTATTGCCGATGTTTCAACAAATTCATTGCATGATGTTCATTCAATTGGGTGGGAGGGTCAAAAGTCTAAAGAACGGAATTTAGCATAAAAATAAACCCACAATTATCAAAAAGTAGGCTTCCACTGTGAACCATTTCTAAAACCCCCACAAAGGGAGGTAATCAAGCAAATCTTCATAGAGTAAAAAATAAAAATAATAATACAACAAACCTCTTAAATCTATTATTTCCACACAAATTATAAAAAGAAAGTGAAAGCACGTGTGAGACTAATCATGGAGTGGTGAATAATATGCATCCGTCTTTTACATTCTATGAGTGTGTCACTGTGAAGCCTTCTATGATAACTCTGATCATATGCAAAATGAAATAAAAAAATTTCAATCCTTAGAAATTAAATGAATAGTCATCAATCTATCAATTGCAGTGAACAGCGAAGTAGTAGCAAGTATGGTTAGATTAGAAGATAGCTACTAGACTCATTGTTTCACCTGAATATAAGACAAAGAATGGCTCACACACCCCACCTTCTCTCTTCCACACACATAACTATAATCCATTTCATGTTTGTGAACTGATATGCAAATCTTACCATGTAATTTTTTTCAGTTTATGTATCTTGTAATGAAATCAAGTCAAGATACTCTCCCCATTTTCGAATACATTCAAATTCTAAGAACACTAAACAGATAAGAAACATCCCCTGCCCCGAGTGATCAAGAGTGTGCAAACAGGTATAAACAACCTCAAATTTGAAAATAACATTTTCTCATAGTAAACCAGTAGCACCAATTAACATAAATGCATAATAGTTATCGATCTTCTTCCCATAGTCAATCAACAGCATTGATAAAACAAAAGGCATCATAGTTCTAACATGATCGTTCTACCAGATAAGTAATGGCAAGATTCCAGTTGTCTCGCTGTGAGATGCTACCTAATCCTACCATTTATTTTCGATTTTTTGTATATCCTTACATAATCCTACCATTTAATTTCAAGCCCAATGAATCCTAATAAAGATAAATAGAACAGTTTATTATGGCCCTGTTTGGCAAAACTTTTCCAAAAAGCACTTTTCAGGAGAAAATGTTGTTTTGAGAAGCAACATGATGTGTTGTTTGAGAAGCAACATTTTACTTTTCATCTTTTACCATTTTTGAGAAGCAACATGGGCTGTTTCTCCAAAACACCATTTTCAGAAGCAGCAAAAGCCTATTTCAGCTAGAGGTGCATCATATTTCAGACAAGTGTCTCTCATCAAGTAGATGTCTTCCTGATGCAGGACAACGACCCTAGAATATGTGAATGCCCATGATATGCTAATTTTCCAAAATTAAACTAATTAATTGAACAATTAATCACGAATTAATGTGACACCTTAGGGCTTCATCGAATTCCTCTTAGGTAACCATGGTCGATTCGGCCATGGATCAAAATATCGTCTGATACCAATACGTATCGGACGATACGTATCGGTTTTGGACCTCACCGATACGAAACAATGGGTTTTTATCGCCCCCCTGAAAAAACAGTCAAATTATCGTTCAATGTATCGTTCGTATCGTCCATATCGTTCAATGTATCATTCGTATCGGACGATAATTTGAAATTATCGGTTTTGATGTTTTTTTTGTTTTTTTTTTTTTTTTTTGGGGAAAAAATAGGAAAGTATCGTCCGAAACCAATACGTATTGTCCGATACGTATCGGTTTTGGGGCTGGACGATACGTATCGAAAAAACGAGATTTTGATCCTTGGATTCGGCTAGGTCCAATCCAGGGAGTGAGTCTGTTAGAATTGCGAAGGTGTGATCCTATTGATAAAACTCTTGCATCGTCTAGGTCGGGGCGTTGCTCGTAGATCAAAGTGAATTCTCGTAACTTCTCGCTAGGGTTTTGAAGGGAACGATCAACCGGCCCAATTGGAGCAATCTCAAGCCCAATAACGATTGTAGATCAATGGGTATCGAAGAGAATCAATCCACAAGGATGGTCATCAAGATAGCTCAAGATTTAGGGTTTAGGGGTTTGAAACAACAAGAAAAAGAAGAAGAAATAGATGGCAAGATAGCAAACAAAATAGAAGAATAGGTAAAAGAAGATACAAGATAGAACATGGGCAGCACACCCTTGGCCTCACACCAAACCCACATGGGGAAGAAAACTCACTCTCCATTAAGGTCCTCTCAAGCTCTTAATGCATAGCATTTTCATTAAAATCAACCAACCCCAAATAAAGTCTTCACATGCCTTTATATAGGCTAAAAAAACTCTAACTAAACATAAAATTCGAAATAAGAAAGTCCTAAAATAATTAAAACACTAAATGACAAGTTTTTTCCTAAAATTCATATACCTGTCAATTTGTGAGCAACTTTGATGGACATCTGTCAGATGACCACGGATGTCCATCATCGACGATGTGCACAAAAACAGAATGATGTCTAAATCACAGATGTCCGTCCGAATTTCACGGGCATCCGTTCTGAAGCCATGGATGTCCATCATATGCCACGAACGTCCATCATATGTTGAGGAACTTTGCTTCATTTTCTTCTTTCTCTCTTGTTGTTTTCTTCTTGCACTTTCGGTCCGCCTTGTACCGTGCGATGTCCCCATCACATAGGCAGTGAAGCTCTAACTTTGCTTCATTTTCTTCTTTCTCTCTTGTTTTCTCTTATTGCGTTCTTCTTACACTTTCCATCCGCCTTGTACCGTGAGATGTCCCCATCACATGGGCAGTGAGCCCTATTTGCGACTCTTAAAGGTCTCTTCTAGGTAGATGTTGACGCCCCTTGGCTCTTCCGTCTCTTCTTCTTTTGGCAGTACACCTTGTGTGGCCCGAAACCTAGGTCTATACCCCGGCGTCCCCGCCACTTCCTCTCAAAATTGCTTTTCAAGTACAATTTTGCTAAAGAGGGCCGATTCAATTCGAAGATCTTCCCACAATGAAGACATCTCACACACATAACTACGAACCATTTGATGTCAATTCAACTTATGATTTTGAACTAAGACCCAAATCCTACCATTTTTTTATTTTGTAATGAAATCAAGATTGTGAATAGGTATCAACAACCTCCAAATTGAAAAGAACATGTTAAGGTCCGAAAACTACCCCAAAAAGGCCTCGACAATAGTGGATCGAAAAGTTAATCTTATTAGTTTGGGGGTCATAACACACCACCCCACTCCGCATCCGACGTCGGTCGACTCAGTGACGGCTCTTACTCTAGTAGCCCCTTCCTCGCGCCGCCCCTTCCAAGACTCCACGCTGCTGGCTCACTTTGTGGTGGCTTTCACTTTGGTACCCTTCTTTGAGACCCTCAGGTAGCCCTTTCCCCAGGTCGGCCCTTCCATGGCTTGAGACATGATACTGACTCCCATACGATTTGTCAATACTCCAAAAGTGCCTAGGCGTTAGTGGAGCGGAAAATTTCTTATTACTTTTGGGGTCAAAACAGAACATCTTACTTCTCAGACTTAACCAATTACGAGAAGACTAGCAAAATGTAGCCACACAATTTATAAAACTCCTCTTATTTAGATTCTATCGAGTTTTCTTATATTTCCTAAATAATCCAACCATTTGATTTCAAATCGAATGAACCCTAATCAAGATAAATAGAACATTTTCTTTTTCGAATCAAACACCGCCTCACAACGAGATCATAAGCCTCGAGCATTCAAGAACGGCGATTCAAGTCGTATAAACAGATTATAGATCCCTAAAAAATAACCGGATAGATGATAAACCTGATCTTGATCATGATCATGGTTCTGACGATGATGCGAGTTGAGAGTTGTGACCTTGGAGAGATCACAGAGAGCCCGCTCTCTGAGTGCGGGGTTGATGAGGTCGAGTACCAGCTGCTCCGCTAACGCCAACTTTTGATGCGAATGCTGCGGCATCTGCGTTCGCCGAGTCGACATCGTCAAATGAAAACGAATCGCTTCCGCTTCTTCTTCTTCGGCTCTCTTTTTATAAGGTTGAGAGACGAAGCCTGAAGGCAATGGAAAATGGCAGTGAAGCAAAATGAGGAGGATGCCGGAGTATCTTGTTTCCCGCTCTCTATTTATAAGGTTGCGTTGGCAACATGTTACGTGGAGGATGTGGGCATTAGGAATACGTGCCGTGTATGTAATCGCTCCTACGGTCCATGGTAGTCAACTATTCTTTTGTAGCCTCGACTCTCCGACTCTCATTTTAAACACCAAAATGGTCTTTAAAATTATCTTTTTATGCATTGCCGGAGCCAACTTGTTCAATGGGTCCCAAGATTCCCCATGACAAGGTTATTTTTTAAGTTTTTTATGTTCCATCTTTTTAGGAGCAAGATATTTTAACAAGGATCTCCTAAATCCCAAAACTTCTTAAAATATTTTAAAGAGTCATTACTTGCACACGCTTTTCAAGTGATTGCACCGAATTTAAAAGAAAGACTTATAAATTTGGCGGCCTCTACTATGTGAAAAAACCATCTAAACTGTTTGATTTGAAGGCCTTGATTTAAAGATATCGATTGTAAAATATAATTTTCATCATTTGATTAAATGGAGTCAGGCTATCAAATAATTCAACAGTTGACTACAATAGATCATATGACAAGTATCGTGTTTTACTCCAATTTTATATACCAGAGATCTATTGATCATGAACTTTAAATCAGGCGACCCATATTGCATTTTTACATATCACATATCCCCAAAATACCAAGTCGTTCTTTAAATCCGATGCAATCACTTGAAAAATGTGTGCAAGTGATCAGTCACAAAATTTATCATTTTATCACCCTTAACTTAGTGATGTTAAAACTTAGTTTGCTACTAATAAGTTAATGATGTAGAGATATCAAGGATAAACAACAAAAGAGAGTCAAAGTGTTAATATTCATCAAAATGAATTCAAAAGGCAGTAAATAGACGAATGAGCGAAAGAAGACGATTCGCCACTGCTGAAAGCCAAGAAATCATAATTTACGAATGTACGCTAAAGCTGAAGACAAAAGAAAAAAAAAGCTAAAAAATCATAATTTATGATTCTTCAAAAGACGATTCTTCAGAAAGTGACAAAAGAATAAAAAGCGATAAAAGAAAGCGATTATTCATTATAGAAAATCGTCCAGTAAGAAAGCTGTGTGAAAATGAAAAATCGTTATTTACGATTCTCTAGAGAAAGAAGAACAATCGTAATTTACGATTGTATAAAAGAAAAGTTTTCTTTCTGCTACACCTGTTGTTGTTGTTGATCACGTGAATAAAGACTATCACTGCCATGTACCGAATTAGAAGATCTCTGAAATTACAAGTTTGGTGAATCACAGATCTGATAAGATTGATGAAGATAAATTCTGAAAATCTTTGCTGTTGTTACCAGGAACAATCTAGAAGCACATCAACCGTTTGAAAAAAAGGAAGAATAAAATTAGGAACTAGAGTTATATTAGAAATCTTTTAACTTTAGTAATTTCTTTTATTAAAATTAGAAGTCTTTATAAACTGACTCCTTATGATCTATAAATAAGACAACCCGATGTAGGAATAAATGATCGAAGAATTTTAGCATCAATTGACAACTGAGATTGGATTTTCTTCCGATCAGTAGTGTAAAATAGTTAGAGCAGATTAGATATCAGAGGTTTCTCAAAAGCAATTGACAACTGTTATTCGGTGGTGAAGATTAGTGTAGATATCCTAGTTTCTCATAAGCAATTGACGACTGCGACTGAGAGGTGAAAGACATATTTACTTTGCTTTCTAGTTTAGATTTTATTTGCTTTATTTACTGCTTTGTAAATATCTTAAGTTTTAATTTGAATTAACGACTCGGGTTGGAATTTACAGATTAGTGTAGCAATTTTTACTTTTCCATCTTCAATTTTCTTGAATTTGATTAACGCCCAAATTCTAGAAGACTGTCATACGGTATAACGGTACTGTCTATTTTTATAATTATCCAATGGCTGAAGATTGGGATTGACGACCTTAATCTGAAGAAGAAGGATTAGAATTTATTTTATGCACTTTAGATTAAGAACTCATTCTTTATTCATATTTCTCAAATAGTTTAAAACCTTAAAAGATAAATATAAATTTTGAAATAGATATATAAATAAGATAACACTTTCTCACGGGAACAATCCTATACTAGCTCTACAATTTTCATTGTGCGCTTTCAATAGGTTAAAACTTAATTAGATACACACGTAAGTAGCCGATCAGCAAGTAATGGCTCCCCTTATTTTATCTATAATTTTTTTTAATAGAAATAGACTCCTAAAATTCTCTCTCTCTCTCTCTCTCCCCAAATCCCATCCCAAAATTCTCTCTCGATTTCCCAAGCCTAGCCACTCTCCATTCTCCAATCTCCATCTCACTCACCCTCTCCCTCTCAAGAGTCTCTCTCTCCCCACTCCCAAGTCTCAATGTTTCTTTGTCTTCTCTCTCTCTCCTCTCACTCTCTCAAATCTTAGCCACTCATCTCTATTATGACATCTCATTGACTGTAATGACACGAATTTTATTAAATTAATTTTGTGGTGTTAAATGTGTTTTGCATCATGCACAATGTTAGTGCTCCACACAGGAACTTAACCTATTTGAGAAAACCTCATATATTTATTTCTCTTAATAATTGACACGAGTGATGTGACAGCCTACTGGTTAGATGCTTGTGTTATAGAGAAGAGGTCAGAGTTTCGAAACCCTAGTCGTCTCTACTCTTTGTGTTCTTCCTCGAAGAACACCGTGTTTATCTCGCCGTCAAGATCGTGGTGGAAGAAGAAGGAATCGTGGACGGGTCGTTGCGATTAGACACCGTTAATCGCTGTAGATTTACCGTCACGCTTTAAGAGGTGGGTACCCATCCATCCATCTCATTCTTCTCAGATCCCGTCACATAGGATACAATTCGATAGCGTATCGACGAAATAATATAATAAACCTTAGATTTATTTTGAGATAATATCATTTTAGGATTAAATAAATGGTTAAACCTTAATTATGGTCTGATCTATTCATTCTATCTACTTTTATTTTTATTTAATTTTTTTTGTGTTAAAAATTTTATTTGGGGACTCAGATCTGCTCAAAATATTTCGACAGTCGATCATTCGAGTTTGAGCAGATGTGTTTATTAACAGAATGAGATTTCAGAGGAAGAATTGTTTGGCACATTGATATTCATCAATTGATTTCTATGGTCGATGAATCGTTAAATCCAACTTTCGTCTCTGAATTGGTGAAAGCTACTGATATTGGCTTTATAATTATGATAGTATACTTATTGCATATTAAATTATAATACAAGTAATGATTTTTAAGAATTTTATATTATAAAATCAAAAGGCTTTTATGCATTCTTTAATATTATAATACAAGTAATGATTACAAAGAGTTTTATATTACAAAATCAAATGGGTATTATATATTATTTAAATTATATAAGTTGTATGAGACAACTTGATTGTCATCATTAAAATATTAAGAGTTGGCTACGCATGTTGTGTCGAGCATTCCTTTATGCATCGATTAATCAACTCCAATTCGATGAATCGATTCCAAGCCAAAACCAATTGTAATTACTTCATTAAATTTGATCGATCAATTTATACTTTTGATCGATCAACCCCACTATTGCTTTTAAATTCTTTAATGTTTCCGATCAATCGATTCAAAAATCGATCGATCGATTTGTATTTGAACATACAACATTTATTAATATTGTTTTTATCGTGTAACTCCACTTGCACGACCAAAACTTAATACACTTTAATTATTTGATGTTTTGATCGATGGTCGTGATGCACTTCACTTTAAATGATACCCTCTTTCTAATTGAATACTAAATTATAGTAACCTATATATATTTATGTCATTTTATCGCTTCAACTTGACCACTTCGATAACACGAAGTATTAGAAATTCGATACCTCGTAAAAATCAAACTTTGACCTTCAAGTTATCGAAATCACACTTACAACTCTATTCTATAATTATATTAGTGTTATGTAAATAAATTATATGTATAAACATAATTAAATCTAACGTAAATCTTCTTCTACTTATGATAATTCTGTGTTTATATTATGATGACATTATACGAGTTATGAGTAAGTTAGGGCATATGTACAAGAGTGTATGAGATTATGCCTACACTTAGGTGTGGTGATTCGTTGAGATAATATTAAAGTGAGGAATACACCATATTTACATGCCTTACAACTCATGGTGGTATGAGACATCATGACGAGTAAGATGAGTATGAATTCAGTATAGCTTCGTATACGGTGGCATATACGATGACCCTATCACCCCGAGTTCTAATATGATAGGATAAGATATAAGTTAAGGTACGAGATTGGAATATTCAGGTCATAGATATCAGATATGATATGAGTATGAGATAAGATATGTTATAAGTATGATAATAAGACAATAATGTATAGGCCAGTAACAGATTAAGAACTTAAGTTTCTGTATGATACGAGAGCGTTATGATATGGTAGTATGATACTATAGTGACCCTCATATGGTAGCTCGAGCAGCGACTCTGGCACAGGTCGTTTAAGATTTTATAAGTATGTTAATTACACTCATGCGATATATAGATATATGTGCGAGAATAATAAGACATGATATGTTATAAGGTATGGTATGATATGAGATATGATAAGGTATGTTAAGATATGAGTGTCTAGATTATGATCCCGCATTCATGATTATGATATGAGTTTACGATATGTACTTGATTTTATTATTCTCTTCTGATTTTCTTGAGTTATTATTATTATCACTCATTTGATGTACCCACAATGTATCTGAGTAGTATGGGGTGGATTGGTGCCTGAGTTTACGTGACTGAGTAATTTCATCCCACAATAATTTTTAACAGTTGCAGGTGATTACACTGGTGGAGTAGACACCGGTTATCTTGATTCCGCCGATGCCGATTTCACTGATTCTGCGAACGTTGACTACCAGGTGCCTTGGGACGGCGACGTCGCAATGTACTAGGAGGACCACAGTGCTGATTTTTATCCGGGCACAGGTTATTGACATTTTAGACTTGGCACTGAGTTCGTTTGACATTATTATTGACTCTACGCTTTCTTTTATCGGATTTGTCTAAGATTTTTATTACTATTAATTCGTGGATTTCATGGATTTTTATCGTATTTATTTAATATTTATGATCGCTTTTATAGTCCACCTTTATTTGCGGGATTTCACGGATCTCGTGGAATCAGAATTGCACAATAACTCTGATTAAGTGTATGCTCGCTTAGCATAATCGGGATATGTGCGGGTCATAATTCGGAATTTTAGACCCTCGGGATGGGGTAGAATTTCAGGTCGTGACAGAGTAGTATCAAAGCTTAGGATTTACTTTATGTTAGATTTTGGGAACTTAAGATATTACGAGTTCTAAATCCTTGAATTTTTGAAACATGATTAGGATGACACCGCGAAGGAATGGTGATAGGGCGTATGTTACACGAGTTGACAGCTGCACAACAACATGTGGCCCAGTTGAACAAGGCCCATAAAAAAGAGACTGCCAGGCTGATTTAAGGGTTTAATCAACAGCTGGAACAGTAGGCGAGAGCTTACCAGAACCTGATTGCCCAACAACTGAACAATACTGCCAACCAAGGTCTGGTTACACCTCCACCACTGCCTCGGTTCGAGAATAATAATTATAACGGATATGTGATTTTCTCCAGGGCCCGATCTCCGCACTTCCTCAGACAGTTGGTTCTTGATATTGCTGATGATTGGATTATCACGAAAGAGAAGATTTTCAAAGTCTCCACTCCTACGGAAAATGAGAAAGTACCTTGGGTCATGATGTGCCTGGAAGGCGATGCACAAAGTTAGGGGACGTCAATTAAAAGATTGGCGGACAAACAGGAAGATGAATACTGGACTTGGCAGCAGTTCAGAAAAGTATTTTATAATAAGTATTTCACTGATGTCATGAAAGCTCAGAAAATGAACGAGTTCTTAGCATTACAGCAAGGAACCATGTCCGTAACCGAGTATGAGGCAAAATTCGTCCGACTCTCCCGATTCGCCTCTACGTTGGTAGCAAATGAAGCCGAGAAATGCTACCATTTTCAGAAAGGGCTCAACCCAGCTATCAGGAGCAAAGTTGCTGTGTTGTTGAAAATTTTAACCTACAGAAAGCTTATAGAACGGGCTTATATCCAGGGGTAGGAAAATAAAAAATTGTGCACTTGACATGTAGCCCGTTAGGCAGTACAGAGGGGTAAACTGATTTAAGAAGGCTCTTTGCCCCTTACTTCGAGAGCACCTCCTTCTTGATTTGCACCGGTACAGAGATAGTAGCATTACATCCGTACCCTCAGACTCGCCTAGTTCGGAGGACCGCTCTTGTCTCCGGTTACTAGAGAATTGGACCATCGTTTGGTTACACCTTCCCAGGGATGATTACAGTCCCACCTGCTCATAGAGGTGTTGTATCTACGACATATCCCAGAAATGCCCTTACTTAGTATCAGAAGACCGCATCCCTAGCTTGCACCTAGCAGAAACCTTACTTTGTTTCGTATGAAACTTGCACCAAGTGCGGTAAGAAACCCAAGCCGGTTGAATGTTTACTGTACATGAGTGTGTGTTTTCGATGCAAGAAGCCATGACACTTTATTCGAGACTGCCCAGAGCGAGACCTTGTAGACACCCTAATTTTGCCCTCTCGGAGTATAGGAACCTATTCAATCAACTCTTTACCTTGCCCATGAATTTTGTAAAGGGACCAATCTTTTCTAAGAGTCCTAAAACCCTAAAAACCTCATAACCCAGGAGTTATGCATCATAACAATGATATATAGCTAAGCCCTAAGCCCTGTTGACCGAAGGTCAAAGGTCGAGCCAAAACCTTGGCAATATATTCCCCATTTGAAAGCCCATATGTGAATTTTTTTTACCGAACTTTGGTATTTTAGAAATACTTTGATATGGTAGAATTTATAGGCTTTAAAGTTTCACAAAAAGGCTTACTATTTGAAAGTTAGAAAATTGACCAAATTACAAAAAATTGAATTTTGTTCTTGAACTGAAAAGTTGACTTTTTATTCATTGAGATTTTTGATCCGAGACTATTTTTATTGAATTCAAATGGAGGGTATTTCATTATTTATAAGTAATATCTTAAGTAATTAGAAAGGAAAGAGTTATGACAATTAAATGATATTACATGTAGATATGTATGCCTGCCTGTCCTTACCTACCTACTAGTCTGTCTATCCTGAAATCCCAACCCAACCCAGAAGGTTTTCCAATTTCGCACCCTTACCCATGCCTGTAATTAATTGCGCACTCTGTCAGTCGCGTGCAATTGGTTCATATAGGACCAGGCTCCTTCCTTCCGTGGACCGATCTAAAACCCGATTAAGCGCTCTAACCAGTGCACGTAATCGATTGTGCACCCCACCACCAGTGCGCAATTGATTCCCAACTTGGCCTTGTCTCTAATTCCCATGACCGCTCGAACTCCCCTATTATGTGCATGTACGAGGGCGCTTAATTGGATTGTGCATGCTACATCGGGCACAAAATTAGTTCCAATTGAATTGGAACTAGGACACTCGACTGATCCAGTCAGTCGCTTACTCACTGAGTTGGTCATCGACTCAAAGAAATTAAGCACCCCAGGACAAGACGCATAATTCAATTAAGCGCACTAGATAGGGTGCGGGATTTGATCGGCTGATTGCACACCTCCCATAGGGCGTGTAATTACCCGAATATCTATAAATAAACCTCCTACCCCACAAAAAAAAACATCCATCAATCGAATTTTTGAGTTCCTCTCTTTCAAGCTTAGGGATTTCGAGATTCTCTCTTCGGTGCCCGGCTTCAGGTAATCTCTTAGGTTCTAGTTTCTAGTTCTTAATTCCTAGTTTCTAGTTCTTAACTTTTAGATTCTAGTTCTTAATTTTAGCTCAAGTTCTTAATTTTCATTCTAGTTTCTAATTCTAGTTCTTAATTCTTAAATTCTAGATTTCAGTCCTTAGTTCCTGATCCCTAATCTTTAAAATTTCAAATCCTCAATTTTATAAGCTTTTAATCACCACTCTTTTTTTAAAATTACTCTTAGACATAAAAAACTAATTTACTATTTTTCTCTCCCCAAAACTTCTCCCTTTAAGAAAATTCGAGGTTCTCTTTAGGGTTATCAAAAGGAGTCGAGCTGCCTTCTAGACTTCTAGAATTATAGATTCTTCCCCAGGAGCCCAGGTAGTCAAGCTAGCAGCGCCAGCCCGTTAGTCTCGATTCTCAAAATAGTATCAAAGAAGAAAATACTCGGCCTAAAACCAATTAGGTTCCTTAACCTTTCTAATTTTTAAACCTAGCCATTCGATTTGCCCAAGGGAGCTTACAGAGGGTACCCGGGAATGGGGTCGATCCTCTTTAGCATAACATGTCACAACCCCTTTTTTAATTAGACTCTTAGTAGGATTAGGAGACTAGGTTAATTAGACTCCTAGTAGGATTAGGAGACTAGATTAATTAGACTCCCAGTAGGATCAGGAGACAAGATTAATTAGACTTCTAACGAGATTAGGAAACCAAATTAACAAAACCCCAAGGTAACCCATAGCTGCTGGCATTGGCCGGTCGATGATTCAGTAAAGGAGTTCAATTTTCAAGCCCTCGCTCTTCGTAAAGCGTGATCAATGACGTGTTGCAACGTCGATAAATATCTACAGTTGGAGATCACATTAACACAGGTATCCTTTATTTAATATTTGCCTTTTTCTTTTAGTAATTTAATATTTCTTAATTTATTACTCCATTGCCCTTAGCCAGAGTCCACTCGGACCGAATTGGGCCACTTATTCCGGGACTTAAAAGGGACCCAGAAAAAGCGCGTACCAACAGACCCTACAACAAATATTCCTTTGAGAGGTCAACAACAACAACCTCGAGTGTAGGGTCGTGTTTTTTCCATGTCACATCAAGACACCTTGGCTACTGATGAGGTTGTTTAGGGTATGAACTACACCTTGTCTACTTTCTTAAGCTTTATTTCCTTTTGATTGCTTTTATAGTTTGTTTTGTGTATGATTTTATTTTTTTATTTTCTTGAGAATGCTTTGACATGTGTATATTTAGACCACATGTGAACCTTTGTGTAATTTAGGAACTATGAAAGTTTCTAGACCTATCAATTTTTCTTATTGTCATGCTTGGGTTTTGATTGACTCTGAATTGACTTACTCGTTGATTACACCGAGTTTTGTTTATGAAATCAGAGCTAAGCCTATACCACTGGATCATACGCTTGTTATTTTTACACTGACAGGAGAAGTGATGGTGGCATCTAATTTTTGTAAAGCTATGATTTTAGTAATTGAAACACATGAGTTACCCGTAGATCTTATGGTATTCGGATTCAAAGATTTTGATATAATCATCAACATGGATTTGTTGGTGGCTTATCACGCCTCAGTTGATTGCTTTTCTAAAGTAGTTATCTTTCGACCATTTGGGAGCCCTTCATTCAAATTTCGTAGCATTAAAAGGGGAGGAGCAACTCTACTTGCTATACTCGATGGCGAACATGATGAGAAAGTGGACCCCTAAGTTATTCCTATCGTTAGGGAATTCGTTGATGTTTTTTCAAAAGATTTGCCTTGACTTCCACCTAACCGAGAAGTAAAGTTAAGATTGATCTCTCGCCTGGTACCTTGCCGATTGCAAAAATTTCATACCAAATGGCACCAGTAAAACTGAAAGAGTTAGAGATTCAGTTGCGTAAATTTTCTGATAAGGAATTTATCCGTCGTAGTGAGTCACCATGGAGAGCATCGGTCTGATTCGTAAAGAAGAAAGATGGCTCAATGAGACTTTGTATTGACTGCTAATAATTGAATAATGTTTTCGTGAAAAATCGATACCCTCTTCCTCATATCAATGACCTATTTGATCAGCTACAAGGTGTTACTTACTTTTTGAAGATAAATCTTAGGTCCGGATATCATCAGTTGAAAGTTAGAGCAGAAGATATTTTGCAGACTGCTTTTGGGACAAAACATGAACACTACAAGTTCCTTGCTATGCCGTTTGGACTCATGAATGTGCCTGTCGTGTTTACGGATTTGATGAACCGCGTATTCAGAGAGTTTCTTGATAATTTCATCATAGTATTAATTGATGATGTCCTTATTTATTCTCGCATGAAAGAAGCTGACAAGGAGCACCTTCGTAATCGTGGTGTTAATCGATGATGTCCTTATTTGTTCTCGCACGAAAGAAGCTGACAAGGACCCACCTTCGTATTGTGCTTCAGACTCTCTATGAGCACAGGTTGCACGCAAAATTGAGCAAGTGTGAGTTTTGACTTGAGAAAATATCTTTCTTGGGTCACGTGATTTCTGTCATAGGGATTTCCGTGGATCTATCACAAGTTGAAGCTGTTGCGAATTGACAAACACCAAAGAATGTCACCGAAGTGAGAAGTTTTCTTGGTTTAGTTTGTAGAAGGATTCTCTCGTTTGGCATTACCGCTCACTATGCTAACCTGTAAGAGCAATAAATTTATGTGGACCGATCAGTGTGAGCAGAACTTTAATTTATTGAAGTAAAAGCTCACGACAACTCCCATTCTTACCTTACCTTATGAACCTGGTGATTATGAAGTTTACACAGATTCTTCATGTCAGGGACTCGGATGTCTGTTGGAGCATCGTAAGAGAGCCATTTTCAATGGCTCGAGACAGTTAAAGTGGCATGAGAAGAATTACCCAGTTTATGATCTTGAGTTGGCAGCAGTCATATTTGCCCTGAAGATCTAGCACCACTATCTATATGGTGAGACTTTCAAGATCTATATGGACCATAAGAGCCTCAAATATTTATTTTCTCAGAAAGATCTTAGCTTAAGGCAGAGACGTTGGATGGAGTACATGAAGGACTATGATTGTTCGATAAATTACCATCCAGGGTAAGGCAAACATAGTTGCTGACACTCTAAGTCGAAAATCCTCAGGACTACTAGCATGTCTAAAAGCTTGGAAGTCGCTTGATGAGATTGCTCAGTTAGATGTGCGACTTGACAAAATAGGTGACAGAGCGTATCCAGCCAGTATGATGGTCAAGCTGACCTTTGTTCGGTCATGCTGCATCCAGCTGTCGACTATTTACAACAGGGCTTCCTCAGTGTCACCGTGGTCTTGGGTATGTGTGGGGCAAAATATAGGAGAGTGCTGAGGAACTATTTGAGTTAGGCTGTGGTTAGGTTCACAGGCTTCTCCTTGTTGAGATGTTGGGCATGATTTAATATCTACCAGTGTTTGAATTTTTATCTTCTAAAGTTTTAATTTTAGAAGGCAATTCATCATTGACTTTAATTTGTATAGTCCTCTCTCCTTAAGAGGTATACTCCTTGCTGACTCTGATTCAATCTCTCTCGGTGCTTGGCATTGCACTGGGTCCTCGCTAAAGTTCTCAAAGAATTCCCATGAAGTCTTAGCAGACAAAGTATGAAACATCCCCCCATAGGCAACATCAACTATGTGCCGGGTTTTGTCATTGAGACCTTCATAGAAAGTGAGGATTATTTGCCAGCAGTTGACTTCATGATGAGGACACCTATATAAAAGTTCATTGAGGTGCGTCCATCCCTCTTAAAGCGATTCATCTGGTGATTGTTTGAAAGTTTGAATAAGATACCGGATTTGATTTGTTCTGTGTATTGAGAAGTATTTCATGAGAGATCCTCATTCAAAGTCTTCCCAATTGGCGAACGAATTATGGGGCAAAGAATGTATCCACTGTTTTGCCTCATCTCTAAGAGAATATGAAAACAGCCTTAGACGAAGAGATATTTCTGGCAAATTTTTGATTCGGATAAGGTTGCACACTTCTATGAACTGTCTTAAATGTAAATAATGATTTTCATCCCTTAGCCCACGAAATATTAGAAGTGTTTGAAATATTTTGGGCGTATTTTTAAAATCTCATTACTGGTCATAGGGGTTAATTGTATGCATGGGGGAAGTGCATAGTAGTTCCGCATTGTTTTAGCCATATGTTGTCTAAAACTAAATTTTTCTAATTTTATTTTGAATTTATGTAATTTTTAATTTATAAAACAGGGAGAGAAATAAATCTGAGTTTCTAATTTTCGGGGCCCGCAGAAGTGTTGAAAGTCTGGTCCGTTGCTCTGAATAATCCTACGAAAGATTAAGAAGAGATCAAAGAAAAATAAAAATATAAAGAAATATAAAAAGAGAAAGATAAATATTGGTTTATAAAAGAATAAAAATATTAGATAAAAATAGAAATAAAGATAAATTCTACTTCTCCGACAGCGGCGCCAAAAACTTGACCTGTCGATTATGATGTATATATTTTATGTTAAATTCAAGTCTTAACCTATTACAAGCGCACAATGGAAATTATAGTACTAGTATAGGATCGTTCCTACGAGGAAGTTTATTATCTAATTATTTCTTATTTTTTATCTTCTATTGAAATCCTTATTTAAAAACTTTTATTTATCTTTAAGATCTAATGTACTGGAGAAATATGAATAAAAGAATGGTTTTTAATCTAAAGTGTATAAAATAAATCCTAATGCTCCTTCTTTAGATTAAGGTCGTCAATCTTAATTTTTAGTTTTCGAATATTTATAAATTTAAACAGTACTGTTACACCATATTTCTAGTCTCCTAGCATTGGTCGTCAATCAAGTCTAAGATCCTATCAATAAAGATTTAATCTAATTAACAACTTTCTAAGATCTGGGCGTCAATCAAATGTTGGAGAATTGAAGATGGAAAAGTCAAACCGTTACACTTATCTGCAAATTCTCACCTGAGTCGTCAATTCAAAATCAAAACTTGGAGATGTTTACAAGGCAAATAAATTTAAACTAAAAAGTAAAGTAAAATATATCCTTTACCCCTCAGCTGCAGTCATCAATTGCTCTTGAGAAACTACAGATATCTACACTAATCTTCAACACTCAATCGCAATCGTCAATTGTTCTTGAGAAACCTATGATATTTAATCCATTCTAACTATGTTACACAACTTTGATCGAAAAAAAATCCAACCTCAAGTGTCAATTGATGCTGAAATTCTTCGAGGCTTATTCCTATGTCGAGCCCTCTTATTTATAGATCATAAGGAGTCGGTTTACAATGAAACTACTAAAATGAAAGTATCCTAATATAACTTAAATTCGTAATTTTATTCTTCCTTGCTTTCTTTAGTTAATGCACTTCTAGAGTGCTCTTTAATTAGCATCAGCAGCAAAGTCCTTCAGAGTACATCTTCATCAACCTTCTAAGATCCGTGGTTCACCAAACTTCTAATCTCAAAGATCTTCTTATTCAGTACATGGCGATGATAAATCTCACTCACGTGATCAACAACAATAGATAGCAGTGGGAAAGCTTTTATTTTTACAATCGTAAATAACAATTTCTTCTATTTTAGCTTCTTTCTGGAAAATCGTAAATCACAATTTTCTACTTCTTTTATAGCTTTCATACTAGACAATTAACGAACGATCGTTTTTTCTTTTGTATCGTCTTCAATCTTTTGTCGCTTTTTGAAGAATAGTTTCTTTTTTTAAGAATCGAAAATTATGATTTCTCATTTCTTCTTTTTAGTTTCGCAGTAGTGCAAAATTGTCAAATATGATTTCTTAGTTTTCATTCTAGTTTTCTAACATCACTAAGTTAAGGTTGATAAAATGATAAATTATGTGACAAATTACATATCTAGCCAATATGATTGTCAAGCCGACCTTTGTTGACAGTATCAGAATCAAACAACCCCTAGATCCCAAAATTTCAAAGATTATGGGACAGTTAGCCACGGGGCCTAAACCAAACTTTTTTGTTCGCATTGATGGAACCCTCCTTTTTTGATGTGCAATCGTGGGAATCGTGACGATCCCGTCGCGACGAAGCGCTCTCTAACTATAAAAAATATAGAGTCGCCACCCAGAGCTTTCGGTGTCCCAGGATACCTAGTTCATTTTTATGAGCACCGAAGTGCTATAAATATGACTCTGAATCCGGTCCACACCAAAGGCTCTTGGTAGGGGCTTCGGTTATTGATCGGGAAGGTGTTAAGCACCCGATCAACCCGCTAAATGCGGTCTCTACTTAAGGCCAGGTCTATGTGGGGCTGGTTTATATAGTATATATATATATAAAAGAAAGTAAAATGAGCGGCACTTCCCCTTGCCCGAAGGCACACCGTTCCTATAGAGCCCTTCCCGCTTACCAAAATTTGGGCAGCGTAACGGCTCAATTATAGGATAGAGGAAAAGCAAAGAAGGTAGAGGAATAGAAGGGAGAGTCGGAGCTCTCGGGCCCTTGTAGCACCGTTGGGGAGCCTTGCGTTGGCTTGCTTCGGTGAGCTTTTTGAAGGCTTCTATGGTATGGAATGAGGTTCTAACTCCTAAGGCTTGAAACTAAGAGGTAGAGAAGGAAAGCTAGGGGGTAACACACACCTAACCTAGAGGTTTTTAGTGAAATACTAAGGTCTAAAGGGGCTTTTTTAATTCTGGAATTTGTATGGGGATGGTGAACCAAAGGGAGAAAGATCTTCTCACTTAAGCTCTTTCTCTCTTAGGTAAAAACTCTCAACCCTTAAGCAAGAGGGGTGGCTCTCTATTTATAAAGAAAGGGAGGATTAGTGAGGGTTAAAGTCCTAATTAGATTAGCAATTAGGTAATGGGTAATCTAAGGTTTTTGTGATTTTCTAGAGCTTGGAGAAGAGGGATTTGGGTTTAATGGCAGATGATAGGGTGGTGACTTGAATGGCAAAAGGGTGATAACTTAAGCTAATAGGGTCACTAGGGTCCTAAAGAAACACACCCTAGACTTTGGGATGGTCCACAAGTCAAACCCCCAATGTCAATTTTGGCCATTTTTTTGAAGGAAAACTAGGTCCAAATTGTTGGAAGTTGAAGACCCGTAGGGGCCCGGCCCGGTTTGTAATTTCCTGCACAAATTCGCATTTTTTAAATTGCCATAACTTTTTATATACAACTCCAAATTAGGCGATTCTTGGCTCGTTGGAAAGCTGAGAAAGTCTAATTTCCAATGGTATACACCTTAGGTTGGGAAACTATTCAAAAGAATTTTAGCACTCCTCTTTCAAACCACTGTTCAGGGGGGTTCGAATAGTGCCTGAGAAGGGTTCTAATAGGTCTGGGAAGGGTATGGTTAATTCCTAAGGGTTTGGGATTGGTTTATAAAGATTTAGGGTAGGTTTCTAAGAGATCTAGGGTGATTCCTAAGGGTTTAAGGTGATTCCTAAGGGTTCCATGCAAGCCATCAAAAGCTCAAAATTACACCTCTCTCGAAAGGTATTTCGCTCGGGCCTTGGGCCAAATTTGGGTGTCTACAGATGCCCCTCTTTGGTATCCGATCACTAATGATCGTATGCCAAAGAAAAGAGACATTTGAAGAGGCCCAAGGCATTACTGATAGGTCCACTGCATTCAGAACGAACTTCAAACATCAGGTGAGTAACACGGTGAGAAAACAAAAGCCCTAGGGTGCCAGGCTAATCATTCGTTTCTCGAGGTAATCGATTCCCAAGCGCTTAGTGACATTACTGGGCATAACCGAGGTGGAATGAGTTGCGAAAGCCCAATAACTGAGAATAATGTTCGCTTCTCGAGATGATTTGAAGGTGATTGATGTTCGAGATTCATTATGAATGGAACAGCTTCGTAAGTAAGAGGGGTGATCGACCCACATTTAAAGATAGGTGCGAAGTAAACATACGCAAGGGTCCACATTTTGCGTCCAATCCTACAAGGCATTTGATGGCCCCATCGGACCATTCGCGGGTGCCCCTGTTGAAAGCGGGGTTTGAGATCTTTGGGCGAACCCATCGATCCCAAAGTTTATTTAGCATGACCACCCAAGCAAAGTGAATAGTTGTCACAACGCTTTTTGGGAGTACGTGCCATTTTTTTAAAGCGTGTCCCAGATCCACATGACCCAGAGTATCCAATTTTAACTTCCTTGAACAGATCCAGCCAAACATTGGGCACCTTCCAAAAGGGGGCATCAAGTCCTGGCCTCTATTAACAATGATCATAATCATCAATTAACTATGTATAATCATGCACCCATCAGGGGCAATAAGCAACAACAAAGGCGATGGAAGCCCCGACCCGGACCCACCCGGGTATAATTTACGGGGATAAACGACCATCATACGGATACCCAGACGCATGGCGTACACTTTATAGGGATATCGTTGCCCATACAGGTTTTAAGCCTGCAGAAAATAAAAAGGGAAATAAACCCTTCTGAATGCTTGGTTGCACATAGTTTGATGGACACATAATCTCATTCTCAACAGGTTGGTCTCAACCAACGATTGACCTTTTTCAACAGAGAATCTAAAGCTTAAGACAACTCAAGTTCACACGAATCCAAAACAGAGCGCTCATCGCTCAAAATATTTAGTAGTAGAGTTGACCCAACCGAAACATTGACTGTTTGACCGGGACTTACACCATTGCTCCTACTTTGAAGTAGGATCCATGGATCCAAGGCAAACCTTTGACCTAGGACATTAATTTTGCACATCTGCGTTGTCGATAAAATATTGACATTTTACCGCATCGAAACATGCATGCGCATCGCATAAAAACATAGATTTCTTTTTCTTTTCAAAATGATTTTCATCATTTTTTTGTTAGACCTGACGTCGGTGGTGAGATGCTTTATCTGATTTGTCCATCGCTGAGAAGTTGCCTGCTTCGAGGCTTTGGACCGTGTGATATTCCTGCACATTCTCGAGAAAATGTCAGTCCCTTTTTTGTTTATACATATAAAGAAAATGCATCCTAAACAATAAAAGAAAAAGTAGATTTCTACCTATACTTTTTTATTTTCAAGATAATTTTTTGGATTTTTATTTTTGGAGATTTTTTTGTTATTTTTCTTCATTTTTGAGATTGAAATATGATGCTGAAAATATGTACATGAAAATGAGTAGAACTATATACACAGTTTTTGGTGTTTGGATTTTTCTTGATTTTTTTTTGTTTTTGGCTCTTTTTTTTTTTGATGCCTTGATAGTGAGACGGAGTAACGGGTCCCATTTTGAGCATAGTCGAACTCTTTCATGCAGTCGGACCTGAGTGAGTTTTCAGATTTTACCAAGGCCAGAACGTTGATCCCTTTAGATTGAGTTAAACCTTTCTCCTTGCCTCGGGTCATACAATTGACGGTGTGGGTTTCACAAAGACAATTATGGTCGGGACCCGATTCGAACTAGCATGAGCGGCCTAGTCGGACAAGAGGGTATAGGAAGAGTAACAAAAGGGTTCCTCAAACATCAATAATCTCAATCAGTCCAAACCTTCTTTTCTTTTCCTTTTTCTTTTCATTCTCCTTCTCTCTGTCCTTTTTTTTTTTTTTTTTTTTTTTTTTTCATTTATCTCCTTTTTTACCCATGGTGCCCTTTCAGGTTTTCACCACTTCCATGGGTTTAGCTCTCTTATCCCAAGCGCCCTTTCGGGTTTTCACCTGGTTCGCACAAGCCCGCTGTTTTTACCCGTAATGTCCTTTCGAGTTTTCACTACGTCCATCATGCTTTGAGCTTGTATTTTTATTTTATTCTTTTATTCTTTTTATTTATTTTATTTTATTTTTGAACCACAACATAGATGTCGATTTCATCATAGCCGGCTGGATGGGGTTCTGGTGTCGTCTCACGACTCGGCTCATGTTAACTTAACAGATATTATGACTGCCTGCGAACTTACAAAGAGGGCTTCCTTCAGGGTGTAGCTTGGCCATGGGTTAGGTTAGGATTTGAAGGTATGCTGGGTTAAAAGGATTTCCTTGATACGGCTTCAGTTTTCTCGACATACTTTCTTCCTTGGGGGTTTTACTGTACATGCCACGTGATTCTTCTATATTTTTTTTTGTTCTTTTTGCTTCATTTCAGGCAATCTCTTTTTGAGGTTTTGCTTTTTCGATTTCTTTGGATTTTGGTAGTAACTTTATACACATGCATCTTTTCTCTCTCTCTCTCTCTCTTTTTTTTTTTGGTATAGGTACACATATATATATATTTTTGGGGGGAATGGGTTTATTGAAAGAAAGGCTCAGGCTTAAATGGGGTAGCAAAGGATATCATCATTTTTAGGGATGTTTTTTGGGCTACTATGCTTGGAATGATGGCCTCTTTTGGGTGGTTCTTAAGCAGTCACGTATTTGTTTCACCAACACTTACCCTGTCGTGATAGACTAAGAGTAGAATCGTCGGACGTATCCAGCGTTGATGGGCTCAGGAAGATGATCTCTGTCCATGGTGGCGAGGCGGATGGCGTATCCCGGCAGCACTTCTCGAATGACGTAAGGTCCTTCCCAGTTTGGCTTGAATTTTCCCCTCGGATCGGTGTGGAGGGATGGGAAGATCTTCTTAAACACAGTGCCTCCTACCTTCAGATATTGATCGCGGACACGTTTATTATAAGCGTGTACGATTCGCTCTTGGTAAACTTGAGTGTAACACAAGGCTAGGAGTCTCTTCTCGTCTAATAAGTTCAGCTGATCAAAGCGTGATCTTTCTCCTTCTGCTTCGGGTAAGCCTGATTCCATAAGGATTCGGAGTGAGGGTACTTCAACCTCCACCTGGAGGACCGCCTCGGTTCCATACACAAGGGAGAATGGTGTTGCCCCTGTAGCGGTACGGATCGACGTTTGATAGGCCCACAAAGCAAATGGTAGCATTTCGCTCCAATCTCGATAAGTGACGACCATTTTCTCAAGGATGCGGACGACTGTCTTATTCGCGGCTTCCACAGCTCCATTAGTTTGAGGCCGATAAGGGGATGAGCGATGGTGTTTGATCTTGTATTGCTCACAGAAGTCTCGGATGCACTTATTCGCAAAGTTTATGCCGTTGTCCATGATGATATCTTTGGGTACACTGAATCGACACACAATATGGTTCTTGAGAAACTTCTCAACATGACTGGCCGTGATGTTGGGATATGACGCCGCTTCTACCCACTTGGTGAAGTACTCAATGGCGATGAGGATGAACCGATGTTCGTTTGATGCTTTTGGATTAATCATTCCGACAACGTCAAGGCCCCAGGTAGCAAATGGCCAAGGAGTGGTCATGCAGTGAAGATCAATGGCAGGAGCGTGTATCAGATTGGAGTGTTCTTGACACTTGTAGCATTTTTGAACATGTTTGTAGCAATCTGATTCCATGGTGGTCCAAAAGTATCCCTGCCGTAGGATTTTCTTGGCGAGCATGTGACCGCTGACGTGGGCTCCGCATACTCCCTCATGGATTTCTTTCATAATGTCGACCGCTTCACTTTTAGTAAGGCACCTAAGTAAGATATTATTGTATGATCGCTTGTAGAGGCATTCCCCGCAAATGACGTAACTTGCTGCTAGACATTGAATGGTTCGTCGGTTTGTCTTGGATGTACCCTCTTGGGAAGGTCAAGGTCTCGAGGAAATTCTTGGTATCTAAGAACCAAGGTGGCTCATCATCAGGCTTTGTAGGTTCCTCAATCTGGAGGCAGAAGGCTGGCTCATTCCTCTGCTCGATCACGATCGGCTTCATCTCAACACCATAGGGGATTTCAATCACTGACGCCAAAGTTGCTAATGCGTCAACAAAGCGATTCCTTATCCGAGGGACGTATGAGAAAGTCACATCTTGGAAGCAAGCTATCAGATCCTCAAGGTGTTCATGATAGGGGATCAATTTCTCATCTTTCGTCTTCCAGTCACCATTCATCTGACATATGATTAACTGTGAATCGCCAAATACCCGAAGGTGAGTTACATTCAGATCGAGAGCCGCCTGCAGACCAGCGGCACAAGCTTCGTACTCAGCCATATTGTTAGTGCAAGGGAAGTTGAGTTTGATAGAGACCGGTACATGGGATCCTTTTGGTGAAATTAGGATGGCGCCAACTCCTTGGCCCTCGACATTTGTTGCCCCGTCAAAGTGTATTACCCATGATTCTTCTGCTTCTTCTGTATCGTCTGTTAAGACCTGAAAAGTACCACTTTTCACCCCTTAACTTAGCCTTTGATTAGACCCTTAGCCATTTAATAAATGCTTGTTAAGTGTTTCCTGTAGGTAATAAACAGCAGGGCAATAAGGCCATGAATCTTGCTAAGGAGCCTGTTTTGACACCAGAAGTCTCTCAGAAGAATGAACCATAAATCCAGACCATAGAAGAGCCTCGCACAACTGACAAAGCTCCAGAGGATTCAGAAAAATACACTTCACGCAGTCCTCGCGAAGTCCCAAGACTTCACAAACAAGTTCTCGCGCAGTAGAGTGACAGAAGAACTTCAGAAGCCTTGAGTCGCGCAGCTCTCACGAAGTTTAGAAGTTAAAGGTCACGTAGCTCTGCAGCTTCAAGATGACCCTCTCACCTCGCACGGTTCGCTTTAATACCGAGGAGAGAGAGCTTCAAATCCGCCTCAGCAATTGCCACGCATACCGCGGATGCAAATATCAAGAGAACCTGTCGCAGCTTCTACTGGAAAAAGCTCAAGAAAAGCCAGAATTAGCCTCGCGAAGTGAAGAGGAAAGCTCGCGTAGTTCCCGCATTATTTCACAAATTATCAATCCAACTGCGCGAAGCCCAACCCAGCGAGAGCTTAATTGCCTACCTCGTGACTGCTCAAAGCATCAAGAAGCTGCAACCACGCGACGTCTGAAGCTTTAATGTTAAACTCAACCACGCGAAGACTGGAGCTACCACGCGACAAGTCTGGGAATCGACTGCAACCTGGCGAAGCTCTGAACTCCAACTTCCAATATTCTGTAGAGGACTTTCTGGGGATTTCCAAAGATTATGGCACACACTTCCATGCTCAAATCTCCGTGCACTGAAAACCCTCAGGAGACTTCACTCCTCCACTAGGGATCACCTAGGGGTTTAAAAGGCTTGGTACATATGCTAAATGTATCTGTGCTCCTTACGAAAGTGGCATTTAAATTCTATAGTTGATTTAGTGTAGCTTTGCTAAGGGACTAGCAAAGATTAGGTTTGGGGGTGTGTTAAGACCTAAAAACTACCACTTTTCACCCCTTAACTTAGCCTTTGATTAGACCCTTAGCCATCTAATAAATGCTTGTTAGGCGTTTCCTGTAGGTAATAAATAGCAGGGCAATAAGGCCATGAATCCTGCTAAGGAGCCTGTTTTGGCACCAGAAGTCTCTCAGAAGAATGAACCATGAATCCAGACCATAGAAGAGCCTCGCGCAGCTGACAAAGCTCCAGAGGATTCAGAAAAATACACTTCGCACAGTCCTCGTGAAGTCCCAAGACTTCACAAACAAGTTCTCACGCAGTAGAGTGACAGAAGAACTTTAGAAGCCTTGAGTCGCGTAGCTCTCGTGAAGTTTAGAAGTTAAAGGTCGCGCAGCTCCTGTGCAGTTCAAGATGACCCCTCTCACCCTCGCGCGGTTCGGTCAGAACAACTGAGGAGAGAGAGCTTTAGAATCTTGCCTTGCGCAGCTGTCGCGCAGTCACCGCGGGATGCAAATATCAAGAGAACCTGTCATGGAGTTCTCGCACTGTTCAGAAAGAAAGCAGTCTCACGAAAGCCAGAATTAGCCTCGTGAAGTGAAGAGGAAAGCTCACACAGTTCCCGCGCTATTTCATAAATTATCAATCCAACTGCGCGAAGCCCAACCCAGCGAGAGCTTAACTGTCTACCTTGCGACTGCTCAAAGCATCAAGAAGCTGCAACCACGTGACGTCTGAAGCTTTAATGTTAAACTCAACCACGCGAAGACTGGAGCTACCACGTGACAAGTCTGGGAATCGACTGTAACCTGGCGAAGCTCTGAACTCCAACTTCCAACATTCTACAGAGGACTTTCTGGGGATTTTCAAAGATTAGGGCACGCACTTCCACGCTCAAATCTCTATGCACGCACCCCGAGGCATCCAAGGATCATTAATGTGCCACGTGGCATCACTAAAATTAGGGTTTCCTAACCCTAATGCGCCGCCACAGCCACTGCTATATAAACCTAAGCCTGGTTAGGTTTAGGGGGGATCTTTCTTTTGGCAATCCTTGAGACTTTTTGATCGGAGATCGTTTTTTTTTTGTTTCTCAGTAGCTGTAAGTAGTTTTCTTTTTTTTTTTCTTTCTTTTTCTTCTCTCCATGGCTCAGCACTTGCTGGCCATGCCTTTGTATGTCTATTGAGATTAGATTAATGGAGTTTGTGTAATAGGATTTATACTCTTCTGGGATTTGTGTATTTGTGAGCTGTTCTGTGCAAGGTTGCTGCCTTGTGATCCGCCATTGCTTTGGCTGTGTTTCAAAGCAATGGAGGACTGATTTTAAGGACCCATTCAGATCCAAGTGACCTGTGTGTCTGGGCTATCATGGTCCTTTACAGCCTTAGCCCCACCATAGGACCCACTAGATCTGAAATCCCCATGGAAGCCTGAGCTGGTAGCCTTGTGACCATGGTGGTAGCAGCAATTAACTTGTTTTATCTTGGGCTCCGTGAGGAGGATAGCCTCTGGGATAGTCTGTGACCATTTAAGTGGACAGGTTATGGTCTTACGGTGAATCTAACCCGCCGATCCAAGATGAATCCTTCTTCCCCGAGCCTGAGCTATTAAGCCAGGTAGGAGATTGTGTAGAGGCAGACTCCCCATATATTTGTATAGACCCGCCATCAGATGTTAGATCTAATCTGGTTATGGAGATTGTAGGCTTGTGACTGAACCATTACAGCCCCACTCAAGCAATGGACAGCTGGATCGAAGGTGGTACTCAACCTCTTGCTGGTTCTATGTGTCTGGGCTATCATGGTCCTATACAGCCTTAGCCCCACACATAGAGCTTTAGAGGTTGAGGTTCCCTATGGATTCCTGAGCTTTTGTAGCCTGGATGAAGTAGTGCCTACAATGATTAATTTGTTTTGACCCATCTCTAGACTGTGGTTCCCCTATGGGATAGTCTGTGACCATTTAAGTGGACAGGTTATAACCTTAAGGGATTGGATCATGGCACAGGGATGAGTTGAATTCTTCCTCCTCTTTGGTGATAATGTAGCCATTCGACAGGATTTTCATAACATCAAATCTGAATCTGAGTTACAAAAACTCCTTTGATCTAGACTCAATAACCTACTTCTCACCCTTTTATATTTATTTTCCACAATCCATCCATCTTCTCAACCCTTTCTGTAGTTAACTCATTAGACTATCTTAGAATACTTAGAATAAGTGACCTTAAACTCCCCTCCTTTTAGGACTGCCAGATCTGTAGTCAGATCTGGAGGGACTACTAGAGATGGCTCCTTTGGAGCTGTAGATCACCTCTCCCTGTGGGACAAACTCTTACTTATCAAAACTTGCTACATATGGACCCTGTATCTTGCAGGTCTAGGATTTCTCAGTTGTGCTGATTCCATCCCCTGTTTTACTCTTTCTTTGATTTTAAATTGTTTTTACCACACACATAAAGTAAGCACACTGAGATTTCGCAACATCGTCCTCCGTCATGAACAAGATAACTTCATCTGGGAATTCGGTTCTTAACGGCTCATAGTCAGGTAAAGGATTATCAGCAAGATGATCAGTAAGCGCCTGCCCCTTGATCAATTTCTGAGTGACGTACGTGATGTTAAACTCAGATAATAAAAGTTGCCATCGTGCGATTCGTCCAGTGAGAGCTGGCTTTTCAAATAGGTATTTTAGTGGGTCTATTCGGGCTAAGAGCAGAACGGCTTGGGATAGTAAGTAGTGGCGGAGCCTTTGAGTAGCCCATACAAGAGCTAGGCATGCTTTCTTCAAATGAGAGTAGCGCATCTCGTAATCAGTAAACTTCTTGCTTAGATAATAAATGGCCTGTTCTCTTCTTCCCATTTCATCATGCTGCCCCAAGACACATCCCATTGAAACTTCTGTTGTGGAGATACATCAAGAGTGGTCTCCCTGGCTCAGGTGGTACCAAAATAGGTGGATTAAGGAGGTAACTTTTAATTTTTTTGAATGCTGCCTGACAATCATCGTTCCATTCAACGGGCGAATTCTTCCTTAGTAACTTGAAGATCGGCATGCAGATTGGAGTTAGCTGTGCAATGAACTGACTGATATACTGTATTCTGCCCAAAAATCCTCTAACCTCTTTCTCCATAGACGGCGGTGGCATTTCAGTGATGGCTTTGACTTTGATTCGGTCGACCTCAATCCCCCTTCTGCTTATGATGAACCCTAGCAGTTTCCCTGACATAGCACCAAATGTGCACTTTTGTGGATTTAGACGTAGTCGATATTTCCTTAGCCTTTCAAATAGCTTCTGAAGGTTTACCAGATGGTTGCTTCACTCAGGTGACTTGGCTATCATGTCGTCGATATATACTTCAATCTCTCGGTGCATCTTGTCATGAAATAGTGCAGTCATAGCTCTCTGGTACGTTGCACTGGCATTCTTCAGCCCGAATGGCATGACTCGATAGCAAAAGGTTCCCCATGGGGTAATGAACGCTGTCTTCTCGCAGTCAACCTCTGCCATTTTGATCTGATTATATCCTGAGAATCCATCCATAAATGAAAGCATCCCATGCTTAGCTATGTTATCAACCAAGATGTCGATGTGTGGCAGTGGAAAATCGTCCTTCGGGCTTGCTCTGTTCAAATTGCAAAAATCGATACACATGCGGACCTTTCCATCATTCTTTGGCACAAGTACGATATTGGCTAGCCATTGCGGGTATTTGGATACAATGAGAAACCTTGCATCGTATTTCTTGATGACCTCATCTTTGACTTTCAGCATCCATTCGGGTCGGAGACGTCTCAGCTTCTGCTTGACTGGCTTCATATTAGGGTAGAGGGGTAACTCATGCTTGATCAAATCAGTATCCAGACCAGGCATGTCCTCGTATGACCAGGCAAAAACATCTTGGTATGACCGAAGGAAGTCGATCATGCTTTTTCTTTCCTCAAGAGATAGTGACATTCCGATTTTGGTTATCCTGGGAACCTCCTCAGTTCCTAGATTGACATCTTCGGTCTCTTAGACAATGGGGGTAGGGCCATGCTCAAAGTTGGCAAATCGGTCAAGGGGCTCATTGGGGAGCTCCTCGAGGGGGACATCCTCATCCAGACTCGTGATCCCTACCTCTTCTTGTATTTCTACAGGGAAGGGGTTGATTTCACGTGGGACGGGTATTTTGATTAAGGCATCCTTTTGTGGGACATTTTCTAGAATTTTAAATGATAATATTTTTAGACTTTGGATTTTTTCAATATTTTTGGGATTTTATGTTTTTTCCATGTTTTTGAAATTTTTGTTTTCTTCTATGTTTTTGAGATTTTTGTTTTCTTCGGAGACGGACCCTTGGCCAGGCGGGTTTGTGTATATACAAGGTATTGCCTACCAAGGGCTTATCTCACTTTTTATAGGTTGTTTTTTTTTGGGAAACAGGTGCCAAACTTTAGGCCAATTCCTGCTTTCAGAGTTTGGGGCAAAGATGCCCAGTTGCGTACCTGAGGGGCCGCTTCTTTACCTGTTGGGATGGAGGGTGCTGGTTGATATGGCTCATTGGAGTCAGCCTCCATCATGTTGATCCCCATTTCGTCTGAGATCATGTCTTCAAACGATAACTTGGTTTTGTGGTGATTTACCACAGGGGGGGTTTGTTTAGGTACCGACCGTCGTTCTTTGAAAAGGGACAATGCGGCCAAATCTATCTCCAAGCTGGGAAGGGAGATCTGGGGATTGGTGGGATGGACAAGGGCTTTGGGTTTGTGTGGGGTCAAATGGGTTGCCCCATTTTGATCGATCTTTATGACCCCTGCACTGACAAAGGAATCCCTGATGTGTGGCCTAAAGCGAGGTTTCTCTTCTATGTTGGTTCCGCCACTCGGCTTTTTCTTTGGCCTCTCGGACCTCTTGCTTTGTGGGCTTATATCCTAGCCCGAATCTTACTTTTTGTCCCTAGCTACAACTGGCTCTCTTCTGCCTTGTAATTTGGGTCCTAGACCCCTTCCTTTCTGATAGCCCCACTTTTGGAGCATTGCCACCGCTACTTCCATTCCGCCGTTGGTTGCTGAAGTGATGTTTCTAGGGGGTTCTGGGTCTACAGCCGACACCTCATATTCAAAACTGTGCAGGTCGGTGTCTTCCTCAGTATGTGGCACATCCACTACCTTAGGATTTTCAATGTTGTGGGTGGCCTTGTCTTTCTCGGCGTGCCCTTCACCAATGATGATGATCACCTTCTGTCCTGATATGAATTTCAATTTTTGATGGAGGGTAGAAGGTATCACCCCAACCTCATGCAACCATGGGCGTCCGATCAGTAGATTAAAAGAGGATTTGATATCCATCACTTGGAATGGTATGGAAAAGGTCATGGGCCCGATTACGAGCTCAAGGTCAACTTCTCCCATGATCTCCCGCCTTGTGTTATCAAAACCTCGAGCACTCGTCCTTGTTGGCCTCAACATGCAGGGGTCCACCCCAATTTTGGTGGCAGTTCTCAATGGGCACACGTTCAATGCAAATCCGTTGTCAATTAAAACCAAGGGAATTATCATATTCCCGGATTCTACAGTGATGTTGAGAGGTTTAGAATGACTATTTCCCTCCTTTGGCAGGTCAGCATCCGAAAAAGATATGGCATTGGGAGCCATCACTTGACCAATTATCTGCCCAACTTCATCCGGGTTGACTTTAAGTGATACATGAGCATTTTTCAATGCCCCCATTAATGCTTGGAAATGGAGTGGGGATGTCATCAATAAATCCCATACAGTAATATGGGCCGACATTCTTTTCAGCTGAGTTTCCAGTATATGTTCTCGACTCATCTTCTCAAATGGATTCACAGTGCTCTCTTTCTTCCCCGCGGGTTGGGATTATGCTGCTGCTGCTGTTGCTCTTGCTGCTACTGCCGCTGTCTCAGGCTGTCTTGAGATCTTCCCCAACCTGGTAACAAAGTCTACGGCTCCCTCTCTGCTGCTGCTGCCGGCGTTAGCATTGGTTTGCTCGTAGCTTAGCGGGACCTGATGTGGATCATAGGTTGGTCCTGAGAGCTGGAATGGTATGGCTATCGGTGTCTGGAGTGCATGTACTGATGGCTCTAGGAGGGTAGGTAAGACATGGCTTTCCTCCGTGATGGATGGGGGGGTAGCAAAATTTGGCCAGGCAGGGGTGGTGAGGTTTAATGGTGGTTGCACCGGGGGTAATGGTGTGGGTGTAGGCCATTGATAATTGATGGGTGCAGGCAGAGGGTTGGGGGTTTGATGGACCATGAGGGAATTGACATGGGTGGTAGAGTTTGCATGTGATTGAGCTGACAATAATGGGGTGGGAGCAGGCCATTGGTAATTTATTGGTGGTGGGGGATTGGGGGTCTGTTGGTTTATTGGGTAATGGATGGGGGTGGTGGTATATGGTTGATACACATTCATTTATACATAGTTAATGGGAGTGGATGGTGGGAAATAGGCCCTAAGATCTAGGGGTTCAACTGTTGGTGTAGGGGTAGGAAAATAATCTGCCAGATTCAGGGGTTCAATCACTCCAACAGTTTCTTCTCCTAGATTTCTCTGTCTTGGTGCCACAAACATTCCTGGACTACAAATGAAGTCTGACGGATCAAACTCCAATTCTTCTTCAAATTCCTCTACCATCCCTATGGTGGGTCTGGGACCTGCTATTCCGGTAGGGTGTGGTGGTAAAGGCACCTGATGGATATTCGCATGCTGGTTTGCTTGGGTGGGTTCAGGGGGAATGGTCTTTCCAGCATCGATTAAGTCCTGGACCGTGTGCTTTAATGGGAAGACGATCGGTGACCTAATTGACGGACCTGAAAATTGCAATGAGTATTAGGGTCAAAATTATATGGAATCAGATTGGGAGGAGATCGTGGTTGGAGAACAGTTATTAAACCCTTTTCAATTAATATGGCAAAAGTACACTCAGGGATTGCCCTAAAGGCGTAAAGACTTGATCATAACGGACTCTCCTCTCCGGGGTCATTTGCATTCCCTGCCCATTCCTTGCTCTTTGTACTGGCCTTGTCCTGACGGGAGCTAGTTGCGCTGCTTGGAATTGGAAGGGGCTACATTGTTATTATTGGGTCGGGTGTTCGCAACATTTTGCACCTCTGCCCCTGTCCTCCTTTCGTTCTTCTGCTCAGTAAACCTCCTAACCCCGCTAGGGGCCCCTGAAGCATTCTTACTCAACCGCCCTTCCCTGATGGCATCCTCACAACGGTTGGCATTCCTCACCAAATCGGCAAAACTAGACTGCTGTTGGTATACAAGAAAATAAGAGATCACTGGCAGTGTTCTTTGAAATCATCTTTATCTGCTCATCATCTGGTATTCTATTTCTGACCTGAGCTGCCAGTGCTCTCCATCGCCCTAAGTAGTCGCTGAAGGTCTCGTTTGGATTCTGCTTTAAACGGGCCAAATCAGACTTGCGTGGTTCAATATCAGTATTATAGATAGACTGCTCTTGAAATAAATGCGCTAAATCTTTCCATGTCTTCATCATGGATGGTTCAAGAGACGTGAACCACCTCAGGGCCGGTCCGGCCAAGCTTTTCTGAAAGACTTTTATTAGTAGTCTTTCATCCCCCCCGTACTGGCACATGTCCCCACAATAGGACTTGAGGTGCGCGATCGGGTTGCCTGTTCCATTGTATTTGTCGAATACTGGCATTTTAAATTTGGGGGGCAAGGGGACCTCAGCGAACAAGCATAGGTCTGTAAAGTCCGTGGCGTGGATTTCAGCACCACCCATTTTCATCAGTTGTTTTTGTATTTTGTCTAACTATTCTTTCAGCTGCTCTGACTCTTTTGATACCAGGGTTGCTTTCTCGGCCGTCAGTTGGACTTCACTCTGGGCCACTAGGGGATGGGAAATTATGGGAGGGGGGTGGAGGCTGGTCAAAGCCCCAGCATAGGCCCCGTTGTTCCTAATCTTGTCCTCTTTATACTGCTGATCGGCGTAATGTGCAGTGAAGACGAGATTCTCAACTTGTTGCTGCATGGGTTGGATGGGAATGACATGAGTAGGGGTTGGATGAGCCCATTGGGGGTGTGGAAAGGCTTGTTGGGTGATGGGAATTTGGTTTTGAAATGGGGTCGGATAGGGCCATTGGGTGTGAGGGAAGGTTTTGGGATGGCCTTGGGGTGCGGGGCCATGGGAGAATTGGGTTTGGGGGATGGCATGGGTTTGACCCGGCTGTGAAGGTTGGGCTAGGTGTTGGGGGTATTGTGGAAGGTATGAGTATGGGGTTTGGGTTTGGGCCATGGGCCCTGGATAGGTTTGGGCCAATGGGCCTGGGTAGGTATTGGCCATGGGCCCTGGATAGGTTTGGGCCAATGGGCCTGGGTAGGTTTGGGCCATGGGTCCTTGGTGAGTCTGGCCCAATGGGCATTGATGGGTTTGGGCCATGGGCCCTTGGTGGGTCTGGGCTATGGGCCCTTGATGGGTTTGGCTCGATGGACCTTGGTGGGTCTGACCCAATGGGCCTTGATGGGTATGGGTCATGGGCCCTTGGTGGGTCTGGCCCGATGGGTCTTGTTGGGTCTGGGCCATGGACCATTGGTGGATTTAGGCCATGGGCCCCTGATGGGTTTGGATTTGATGGGTTTGGCCCAATGGGCCCTGGGGGATATGGGTAATGGGGTTTTGGGACAATGGGCCTTGGGGATGATGGGTAGTGGGGTATTGGGCCATGGGGCCTTGGAGGTCATGGACATGGGGCCCTGAAATGTGTGGGAAAAGGGGGTTTGGGCCAATGGGCCTTGGGGTATGTGGGAGTTTGGAGGTTGGGCCATTTGGCCTTGGGGTGTATGGATGGTGGGAGGTTGGGCCATGGGGCCTTGGGGTATGTGGGTGATGGGGGTTTGGATGGTGTGGATTATGGGAGGTTGGGCCATGGGGCCTTGGGGTATGTGGGTGATGGGGGTTTGGATGGTGTGGATTATGGGAGGTTGATGGGGGTCATGGGGGAGTGAAGCATGGAGGTTTGCTAAGGTATGAGATGGATTCATGGATGTGGGGTGTGGAGGAGAGATATTTTGGGAAGCCCTCCATGAGGAGTATGCTTGGAACATTTCCTCCATCATGGCCATGGAAGGGGGGTCGGATGTGGATGGTAGATTTAATGGATGATTGGGTATGGATGGGGTAGAGGTGGTGGAAAAATTGGGCATGGCCCCGGTATAATTAGGCATGGCCACGGTAGGTGGGGGTGTATGGGGTGGATGAGGGGATGTATTGGGTATGTTTTGGGATGATGGGGAGCATGATGAGGATGGATGAGGAAAATTGGGCATGGCCCTGGTAAAAATGGGCATGACCCGGATGGATGGAGGATTTTGCAGGGGATTAGATAGGGTGGAAGTGGTGTATGTGAATGTGGGTGGATCGGGTCTATAGGGGGATGATGGGAATTGGGGCATGGATGTGGATTGGGAAAATGGGTTAGGGTTTTGCATGGGCATGGTTTGGGCAAAAGATGGGGAATGGGGGGTTGGACTTTGGATATTTTGGAGGGTAGTGGTTGGGAATATGGGGGCGCCGAATGGGCCGGTGACGGTAAAAGGGGGTTGGGTGAGGGGGATGGTGGAAAGGACTTCTCCCTAATGAGAGTGGGTTGGAGAATGTGGCGGGGATGAATCGGGATCGGCGTAAACCGGGTCCACTACCCACGACATTCTTCGGGAGTGGGTCGGGTAAGGGTGCCTTGGATAAGGCCCAAAAATCCTCCTCCTTCTTCCCCTACGGGACGACGAAGGGCAAGATGATGCCGTTGTGCCGACACCACAAACTAAATATTTTTGGGTTTTGATTATATATTTTTTTGAATTTTATGAAAACTTTTTTGAAAAATAAAGGTTCTGAGGCCTTGGAATTCCCTTTTCGGGTGGCTCTCGTACCTTAATTCAAGACCTGCGGCGACGGTTCCGATGCACTTCGAAAGAATCGAAGGAGAACCTTCGATCTATTGAAGGCACGAAAATCGAGGAAAATGACCCGATCCCCCGAAATGAGCCAAAAAGAAGTTGCCTTCTCTTGACCGGCGGGGGCGTATTGAGTGTTGGAGATGGCGAGACCCAAACAAGGCACTAAGCACACTAATCGGGGAACTTGGGAGGTGATGAAGGCCACATATTCGGGCTGCTTAAACCCAGTTTATACTGGGCGTATGTATTATATACGCCTGACCAAAACTAAGCAGATTTGGCTGGGTGTATATATTATATACACTTGAGTATTTCTGGGGATTTTTTGGCTAGGCGTATTTAATATATACGCCTGGCAAAACTGTTCTTTCAGCTTGGTTTGATAGTGTGCACAGCAAGCCCAAAATGAGTCTCTTTTTTTTTTTCTTTTTTTTTTTTTGTGGAAGCTAGGCTTCCGGGAATAGAGCAGTTTTTTTGATGATCGATTCTCTCCTCACTGCACCTAAGGGGTTTGAGTTCGGTATAACTCGCTAGCGCGCTCCCCAAGGGTTTTAAGCTTTTTGGAATAGAAACCCACCCGATATACCTCCGGCGCGAGTGCCTTCTCAGATACTAGGTAGGCTGAGACTTTTCTGGATCATCACCACTAGGGCTGCCGCCATACTAAGACCTCGGTGTTTGTATGTGTGCCTAAACCCAACCCTTTGAAAATCTACCCCGTAAAAAAACAAATTAATTAAGCTTCCCAACTTGGTTCAATTTTCAAAGCTTTTTCTTTTTTTTGGAAGTTTTCTTTAGTTCAAAGACCGGGGGTGATGATCCCGTGCCGCCACTACGGGCCGGCGTCCACTGTTAGGATATGAATAATAAAAAAGACGGGGCCAGTCAAGCGACTAGGCGGGAAATATAAAGTGCTGAAATTTAAAAGGTGCCAGTCAAGTGACTTGGCAAAAAGTTGCTGAAATTTAAAGCAGAAACGTAGGGGTGAGTAAAAGAAAAGTGCCAGTCAAGCGACTAGGCAAAAATTGCTGAAATTTAAAGCGGAATCGTAGGGGTGAGTAAAAAAGGTGCCAGTCAAATGACTAGGCAAAGATTGTTGAAATTTAAAGCAGAATCGTAGGGGTGAGTAAAAAAAGGTGCCAGTCAAGTGACTAGGCAAAGATTGCTGAAATTTAAAGCGGAATCGTAGGGGTGAGTAAAATGACATAATCGGAGGGGTGAGTGACAAAAAAACAGTAAAAATAATAAAAAAATAGCAATAAAATATTAGAAAAATAAAAAAAAGGCCTAGTTCAAGGGGAAGCTCTACTAGCTACTCCCCAGCAGAGTCGCCATCTGTGCAATCGTGGGAATCGTGACGATCCCATCGCGACGAAGCGCTCTCTAACTATAAAAAATATAGAGTCGCCACCCAAAGATTTCGGTGTCCCGGGATACCTAGTTCATTTTTATGAGCACCGAAGTGCTAAAAATATGACTCTGAATCCGGTCCACACCAAAGGCTCTTGGGTAGGGGCTTCGGTTATCGATCGGGAAGGTGTTAGGCACCGGATTAACCCGCTAAATGCGGTCTCTACTTAAGGCCAGGTCTATGTGGGGCTGGTTTATATAGTATATATATATATATATATATATATATATATATATATATATAAAAGAAAGTAAAATGAGCGGCACTTCCCCTTACCCGAAGGCACACCGATCCTATAGAGCCCTTCCCGCTTGCCAAAATTTGGGCAGTGTAACGGCACAATTCTAGGACAGAGGAAAAGCAAAGAAGGTAGAGGAATAGAGGGGAGAGCCGGAGCTCTCGGGTACTTGTAGCACCGTTGGGGAGCCTTGCATTGGCTTGCTTCGGTGAGCTTTTTGAAGGCTTGTATGGCATGGAATGAGGTTCTAACTCCTAAGGCTTGAAACTAAGAGGTAGAGAAGGAAAGTGGGGGTAACACATACCTAACCTAGAGGTTTTTAGTGAAATACTAAGGTCTAAAGGAGCTTTTTCAATTCTGGAATTTGTATGGGGATGGTGCACCAAAGGGAGAAAGATCTTCTCACTTAAGCTCTTTCTCTCTTAGGTAAAAACTCTTAACCCTTAAGCAAGAGGGGTGGCTCTCTATTTATAGAGAAAGGGAGGATTAGTGAAGGTTAAAGTCCTAATTATATTAGCAATTAGGTAATGGGCAATCTAAGGTTTTTGTAGTTTTCTAGAGCTTGGAGAAGAGGGATTTGGGTTTAATGGCAGATGACAGGGTGGTGACTTGAATGGAAAAAGGGTGATAACTTAAGCTAATAGGGTCACTAGGGTCCTAAAGAAACACACCCTAGACTTTGGGATGGTCCACAAGTCAAACCCCCAATGTCAATTTTGGCCATTTTTTTGAAGGAAAACCAGGTCCAAACTATTGGAAGTTGAAGACTCGCAGGGGCCCGGCCCGGCTTGTAATTTCCTGCGCAAATCCGCAATTTTCAAATTGCCATAACTTTTTATGTACAACTCCAAATTAGGCGATTCTTAGCTCATTGGAAAGATGAGAAAGTCTACTTTCCAATGGTATATACCTTAGGTTGGGAAACTATCCAAAAAAACTTTAGAACTCCTCTTTCTAACCGCTGTTCAGGGGGGTTCGAATCATGCCTGGGAAGGGTTCTAATAGGTCTTGGAAGGGTATGGTTAATTCCTAAGGGTTCAAGATTAGTTTCTAAAGATTTGGGGTAGGTTCCTAAGAGATCTAGGGTGATTTCTAAGGGTTTAGGGTGATTCCTAAGGGTTCCATACATGCCATCAAAAGCTCAGAATTACACCTCTCTCGAAAGGTATTTCGATCGGGCCTTGGGCCAAATTTGGGTGTCTACATTTGAGATAGATTGTACGTTTCCTATGTTACAACCTTGCGGAACAAGATTCTCGAGGACACACACAAATCTGGATATTCGGTGCACCCAGGAAGCACGAAAATGTACTAAAATATTTGAAACTATTATTGATGGCCAAATATAAAGATTGAGAGTATCGAATATGTCTCCAGGCGTTTGGTATGCCAGCAGGTGAAAGTAGCGCATCAGAAGCAATGTCTTTAACAACCCTTACCAATTCTTGAGTGGAAGTGGGAGAACATCTTTATGGATTTCATAGTTGGACTCTCGCAAACTTCAAAGAAGCACAATGCCATTTGGGTTATCGTAGATTGATTGACTAAGTCCGCGCATCTTCTACCATTCAAGATTATCGATAGTGAGGATAGACTTGTTGAGACGTATCTGAAGAAAATAATCAAGCTTCATGGGGTTCCTATGAGCATTGTGTCAGACAGAGACACGGCTGAGCATTAGAAAAAATTTCAGGAAGCAATGGGTACAAGATTAGAATTTTAGTACAACCTTTTACCCAGAAATTGACTGGCAGACCGAAAGAGTTAACTAGATCGTATAAGACATGCTTCAAGCTTGCATGTTAGACTTCCGAGGAAATTGGGATGACCACCTTCCCTTGATTGAGTTTTCCTATAACTATAGCTTGATTGAATTCAATTGAGTTTCCCTTGTTCGAATTCAAAATTAAGGATTTGATTTGCATTCGTGTGTCACCAACTAAAGGAATCATGCATTTTGGAATGCGGGAAAAACTAAGTCCGAGATATGTGAGACCATTCGTTATCACAAATCGCATTAGTGACGTGGCCTACAGAATTTCACTTTCGAAACACTTTGTTTGTTTATATAATGTGTTCCAAGTCTCCATGTTGCTAAAATACCTACCTGATCCATCTCACATTCTTGATATCAAGCTGACTGCAGTCAGGGATGATCCGACCATTATAGAGAAGCCTATTTGGATTGTAGACTGAAAGGAGAAGCTCGTCAAGGGTAGATCCGTTCCCTTCGTCAAAGTTCAGTGGCAACATCACCCACCGAAGGAAGTCACTTGGAAACATGAAGCCGAAACTATGGAGAAGTACCTGAAACTTTTCACCACAGGCACGTAATTTTAGAGGACGGAAATATTATTAGGGGAGAATGTAACGACCCATATTTTATTAAATTAAATTTGTGGTGTTAGATATGTTTTGCACAGTGCATAGTGTTAGTCCTCCTCACCAGAACCTAACCTATTTGAGAAAAACTCATGTATTTATTTCTATCAATAATTGATAGAAGTGGTGTAGTAGCCTACTATTTAGAGGTTTGTGTGATAGACAAGAGGTAAGAGGTTCGAAACTTGACACGCAAGTATTAAACCTTTATTTCAACCTTGAAGTAAAATCCTATACACCCTTCTTTGGTGTGTGTTAAGTGGTGAAAAATGCCACTTTTCACCCTTTAACTTGACCATTGATAGACCTGTGAGTACACTAATAAGGCTCTGTCGAGTGCATTTTGTAGACAATAATAAAAGATGACACTAATGCAGAAAACCACTCAAGAATGCTCAAAAAGGGGCCATCTCTTAGCACAGGACAAATCCAGCAACAACACACTAGAGGGTAGCACATCACTGGACCCTTAGAGCTTGGCTATAGCAGGGCAGGGCGAAGGAAGTGAAAACAGGCTGAAAACATTCTATCGAGAGGTCACCTGAAGACTTCGATAGGAGTTGAAAGCAAAGAAAGGAGGAATTCGTGCAGTTGAAAAGGTTTCGATAGGATCTGAAGGCAGAAGAAGGATGGATTCATGTGGATTGAGGAGCTCGATAGGATCCAAGAACTTATCGAGCAGCTGAAAGGAAGGAAGAAACCATCCTATCGAAAACCCACCTGAGGTGTAAAGGGAACCTATCGAATGGTTCCCTGAACCTATCGAGATGGAGATGTTGGAACAGAACCTATCGAAGGGTGCTTGAGTCTTTCGATAAGAGTGAAAGCAACCCTATAGAAACAATGGCATGCAGAGCGGAACCTATCGAAATGGTGCTCCAACCTGTCGAAAAGCTTCCCCAACCTGTCGAATACTCCAGGCCAAGGGCTGAGAATGCTAAAACTCTAAGAGAAGGCTCATCCTATCGGAACCTATCGAAGAGATCTGAGAACCTAGAGAAAGGACCAAAAAGCTCTATTTGAACCAGTCGAAAGCTTCCTGAACCTGTCGAATTCATGTGTAGAACTTCTCAGAAATTCAGTCGTGCACACGCTGTTACTTGGTGACCTGTTGCACGCAACCCGAGGCACTTAGTGACCGGCACGACGGTTCTAGAAGATGCCCTAGGAAATCCTAATCGACCCATGTGCTCTAATAGAACCTTAACAAACTCTGAGGACCTTTTAGAAGGAATTTTTGGCGGGAAAATAGAGGAGAAAGCTATATATAGAGACCCCCAATTGCAATTAGGGGAGATCGAGATCTGAGCCAAATTCTGAGATTAGAGCTTGCAGAGAAATTCTATTTTCCCTCCTTTAGCCCAACAGTGGTTGGCTAATTCCCTTGGAGTAGCGAGGAGAGAGGTTAGATCTGTAATTGGGTAAGGTTAAGATTGCTATTGTGGGTTTTCAGCTGCACAGACTACAAATTTGAGAGTATTTCCATTGTTGAGCGATTTTGATTGTAATGTAAATGTTGTTTTTAATGCTTTAATTAAATCTAAAGTTCCTTTGGTTTCATTTGGTGATCGATCGGATTTGTGTAGAGGAGTCTGTAGATCAGCCCACCCACTTAACTGGTAGGCCTTTTGGATACCACCCGATCTCCCTGGATCTGATACTCCTCTAATTCCTTGAGTCTGTGACCTTGGAATTGCAACATCTGTAGTAGTTTTAATTATTCTAATTGATGCTTTAGCTTTGGAGGAGATCCCTAGGATGGTCTGTGACCATTAAAGTAGATAGATCATAACCTTAAGATTAGTCCAAGCTCATGCTCCAATTGGATTCGTCAGCTACAAATCTATGGATCAGATAAAGTCTATAGGATGGTCTGTGACCATTCAAGTGGAAAGATCATAGCCTTAAGACCAGGTGAATCCTGCGATTTTGAGTGGAGGTTTCTACCCTGCAGCTGTGCTTATAGCCAGTTGAGGGAATTGTGTGCTCTGAACCTCTGTAGCATGATTAATCGAATCTGATTTCAGTGAAGACCAATTTCCAAGCTACCCTTCTCCATTTTTTGCTTTTTACTCTTTTCCCCTGTAAGATCTAAGTTCCCAAACTCGATCCAAGTTAGTCTATGTTTAATTTTAGCTTAGCTTAAGTGATAATCCATTTTAAACCGCTCCCTTGTCTTTTAGCTAACTTAGCATTAGTTAGGGTGCCAGATCTCCTACAGATCTGGAGATTTATCACATTTTAAAACCAACCTCCCTATGGACATTCCCTTACTCACCATCTTTTTAAAGCTTGCTACAACAGACCCTGATTACTTGCAGGTCTGTGTGAGTATGTTTTGCCTAGTTTTATTGGTGATTTTAGACCCCATTTGAGGGAAGGCAAACACCCCAACAAGTTTTTGGCGCCGCTGCCGGGGAGGTGTGTTTAAAAATTGGTAAATCTAAGTATTGTAGTTGTTTATTTAATTTTACTAACTACATTTGTAAGTTTTGTTATTTTTTAGTATTTTGTGTGCATTTTATCAGATCTGAGGTTGCCAGTGAGAGGAGAATTGTGCTGGAGGTTACTCTATAGTTTGCATCCCTCTACTCCCCTTTTATTTTTCTGATCTGTTGGTGTTTCTTAGAGTAGTTAGAAAGCTTGGTTGATTCTACTTGTTGTGTTGAGAATCTGTTCTACATTTAGAATTTGAGTGTTGTATGTTTGGTAGGAGAACTCTCCAACCTCAGATTATTCCACTAAATCCAGAGGTTGAAAGACTTCTCAGATCCAGACCAACTACACCCACTTCTGTTACAATTGACTCTATAGAAATGGGTGAGCAATAGCAGTCGAGAACCCTCAAGGAGTTTAATATACCAGGGGTCTATAATTCCCCCTTCTGCATTCAATTCCCAGCTACTCAGGGAAATTATGGGATAAAATCTTTCATAATTCAAATACTGCCCTCATTTCATGGCCTGACCAAAGAAGACCCATACAAGCACATTGATGAGTTCTTGGGATTGTGCACTACATTTAATATCACAAGTTTGGGGGAGGAGGCCACCAGGATGTGACTCTTTCCTTTTTCATTAAAGGACAGAGCTAGGACCTGGTTGTCCATGCTTCCACCCAACATCATTCAGTCTTGGAGTGATTTCCAATGTCAATTTTTGGCCAAGCTCTTCCCTATGTCAAAAATCAGTCAGTTGAGGAAGGGTATCATCTCTTTTACCCAAGATCCAACTGAATATTTTCATCAATCCTGGGAGAGATTTAAGGAACTCCTAAAGAAATGCCCCCACCATCAAATCCCTGAATGGCAATTGGTTCAAAATTTTTATCAGGGAATTGATTCTAAAAGCAGAGATATGATAGATGCTTCCTGTGGTGGCACCTACCTCCATAAAACTGCTGAGGAGGCATGAGAGCTCTTTGATATTATTAGTGAGAACTCTATGCAAAGGGAAACCTTAGCTAGAGATCTAGAGCCTCCTAGGTTGTTGAAGGAGAATACTTCAAGAGGGAAGATATATGAAGTGAGTGTGCCAAGTAATTTGGAAAGGAAAGTGGATAGCCTAGCCCTGAAATTTGATAGGCTGATGGGAGCAATGCAGTCACCAGTGGCTGCTAGGGTGGAGGAGGCATGTGCCATATTCCAGTCCACTACTCACTCCCTTGAGGAATGCCCATCTCTAATTTTATAACAGAGCATGTGGTTGCAGCTCAGTCTTATGGGTAGCAGCTTGCTGCTGGGTATCAATGGAGGAACCACCCCAATCTGAGGTGGAGACAAGATGCGTACCCCAGCTTGCAGCAGCAGCCACAGCAGCCCATGCCTTACAGAAATGCTTAGACCTATCGAGAAGGTTATGTCCCAAGGCCTCAGTATCAGCAACCCATGGCCCAACCTGTTGCTCCTCTTGTGCAGCAATCTGCACCCCCTTCAGCTGCGAGAGCAGCTTCCTTTGAGGAATAAGTTCTATCTTCACTACAGAACTTGAACTCCTTATCCCAAACTATGCACTCTCACAACCAGAGCATAAAAGAGATAGAGGATCAACTTGGTCAGCTATCTGATGCCTTGACTAGAAGAGAAGGAGGGAGGCTGCCTAGCCAACCACAGGACAACCCACGAAGATAGTTTGTAGTGGGTGAAGTTTCCTCCACCTATGAGGAAGCCAAATCTGTTACAACATTGAGAAGTGGTAGATTAGTGGACTACCAAGTGGACTGTGAGCTTGTGAGGAACTTGAAGGAAGAAAATGAAGTGATTTCGACCAGAACACAACAAAGGCCACCCGTGGTGGACTTGAAGGAGCAATCAGCTGTGAATAAAGAGGATAATGAGGATCCTCAAGAAAAGAAAAAGATTAAAAAGAAAGAAGCCCCATTGGCTAAGGCTGCAAGTGACGGAGCAATCCCACATTTGCCATTTCCTAAGGCACTATAAGCACCTTCCCCTTTTGATTAAGGGCAAGGAGAAATTGAGGAAATGATGGAGACTTTCAAGCAAGTAAAGATTAATTTGCCCTTACTTGATGCCATTAAACAAGTCTCAGCATATGCCAAGTTTTTAAAAGACCTGTGCACCCATAAAAGACAGTCTAGGATACACCCATCCAAGAAGGTCTTTACAACGGAAAAAGTTAAGCAAGTCCTGTCTATTGCAACTCCCCCCAAACTTCAAGACCCTGGCCTCCCCACTATTCCCTGCATCATTGGGGATCATACCATTGACAAAGCCTTATTAGATCTGGGAGCCAATATAAATTTTCTTCCATATTCAGTATATGAGAAGCTGGGCTTAGGCAAATTAAAACTCACACATGTGGTCCTCCAGCTAGCTGACAAATCTGAAAGGAAACCTGTGGAGATAATCGAGGATGTTTTGGTTGGAGTTAACAAATTCTTCTATCCTGCTAACTTTTTGGTGCTAGATATGGAACCAGGTAGGAGTGCCACTTCCATACCAGTAATTCTAGGCAGACCCTTTTTGGCCACAACTAATGCTTATATTTCATGCAGGTCTGGAATCATGAAAGTATCATTTGGAAATATGAAGGTCAAATTGAATGTGTACAACACTGCAAATCAATCTCATCCCGATGAGGACTATTTTTTTCTTGATGTAATAGATGAGGTTGTCTAGGAAAATGTGAATATGCTGCTACATGGTAAGGAATGGTTTAATGAGCTAGCTGAAGTATGGAAGGAAATAGAGGTAGAGAAGGTTCCCACCTATGAGATTGAGCATGTGAAACTTGTCTCTTCTGAAGCGGCTCCAGCACAGCACCATCCATGTAGGCCTACTTTGTTACCTCTACCTCCCCCCTCTAAGGCACCCCTATTGCCCTCCCTCATCAGTCCCCCAGAGGTGGAGTTAAAGCAACTCCCAAAATCTTTGAAATATGCCTTTTTAGGAGACAACACTAAATTGCCTGTGATAATCTCTTCTTCCCTCAATCTTGAGTAGGAAAAAAAACTACTTTGTGTACTAAAAAGGCATAAGAAGGTAATAGGATGGACCATTGCAGACTTTGGGGGAATCAATCCTACTATGTGCATGTATAAAATTCATCTCGAGGAAGGATCCAAACCTTCCAGAGAGATGCAGAGAAAACTCAACCCACACATGCAGGAGGTTGTGATGAAGGAGGTAGTCAAACTCCTAGATGTTGGGATAATTTATCCCATCTCGAATTCACAATGGGTAGCACCTACCCAGGTAGTACCAAAGAAATCTGGCATTATAGTTGTTGAAGCAGATTCAGGTGAGCTGATTCCAACCAGACAGACCACTGGTTGGAGGGTATGCATAGATTACCAAAAACTCAATGAAAAAACCAGAAAGGATCACTTCCCACTGCCCTTCATAGACCAAATTTTGGATAAGCTGGCAGGTAAGGCCTATTACTATTTTCTTGATGGATATTCAGGGTACAATAAGATCCCTGTATACCCCCAGGACCAAGAAAAGATCACATTCACTTGCTCATTTGGAACCTTTGCATACAGAAGGATGTCATTTGGGTTGTGTAATGCACCTGCCACGTTCCAAAGATGCATGTATGTTATCTTCTCTGACATGATTGATAAGTTTTTGGAAATTTTTATGGATGATTTTTCCATTTATGGAGACAGTTTTAGCCAATGCTTACACCACCTCAGCTCTGTACTGTAAAGGTGTGAGGAGACCAACTTAGTTCTGAGTTGGGAGAAAAGTCACTTCATGGTGACTCAAGGCACTGTTCTAGGACATGTTGTCTCTCACAAAGGAATCGAGGTTGATCAAGCTAAGATCGATTTAATTGCTCATTTGCCCCCTCCAAAAACTGTCAAACAAGTTAGGTCATTTCTGGGTCATGCTGGGTTCTACAGGAAGTTCATCAAGGACTTCAGCAAAATCTCTAAACCCCTTTATCACCTGTTGTGCCAGAATGTTCCTTTTGACTTTAATGATAAATGTCGAGCTGCTTTTGAACTGTTAAAGACTTGTTTGACCACAGCTCCCATCTTGCAATCCCCTGATTTTTCTCTGCCATTTGAGCTGATGTGTGATGCATCAGATTTTGCCATTGGAGCAGTGTTGGGTCAAAGAAAAGACAAGGCACCTTCTGTGGTAGCATATGCCAGTAAATCAATGGTTGATGCTCAATTGAATTATACTACAACTGAGAAAGAGTTATTAGCTATTGTCTTTGCCTTAGAAAAATTTAGGTCTTATGTGTTGGGATAAAAAATTATTATTTTCACTGACCACTCAGCTTTGAAATACCTGTTGTCCAAAAAGGAAGCTAAACACGACTAATCAGATGAATTCTTCTCTTGCAGGAATTCAATTTAGAGATTAAGGACAAGAAGGGAGTTGAGAACGTAGTGGCTGATCATCTGTCAAGGATCCCAGCCACTGACACATAAAGCTTGCCCATCAATGACTCCTTCCCAGATGAGCAGCTTTTGACTGTCCAGATAAGTATGCCCTGGTTTGCCAATATTATCAATTACCTTGCTGTGGGTAGGATCCCTCCACATTGGACCAAGGATGATAAGAATATATTTTTTGCACAGAGTCGATATTACATGTGGGAGGATCCTTACCTCTTTAAGCATTGTGCAGACCAAGTGATCAGACATTGTGTTCCTGAAATTGAGTTTCAAAACATCCTAACCATGTGCCATAAGTAGTAACAAGATTACAGCTAAGGTTCTTCAAAGTGGTTTCTACTGGTCTACCCTATTCAAAGATGCTCGGCAACACTGTAAAGCTTGTCATCGATGCTAGCAAATGGGCAGTATTATAAGGAGAAACTCTATGCCCTTGCAACCTATACTCGTTATTGAACTGTTTGATATTTGGGGAATTGACTTTATGGGACCTTTTCCCCCTTCTGCTCGATACAATTTCATCCTTGTAGCTGTGGATTATGTATCCAAATGGGTAGAGGCTATAGCTACAAGGATAAATGATCACAAAGTCATCATTCAATTCCTGAAAGACAACATCTTCTCAAGATGTGGCTTTCCTAAAGCTATTATTAGTGATGGGGGAAGCCACTTCTGTAATAAACCTTCTAACAAACTGATGGAAAGATACTCTATTACCCACAGAGTAGCCACTCCCTACCACTCACAAACCAGTCGGCAAGTAGAGATTTCCAACAGGGAAATCAAATATATTCTCGAGAAGACTGTGAGAACTGACAGAAGGGATTGGTCCAGCAAATTGACGAATGCCTTATGGGCTTATAGAATAGCCTATAAAACCCCCATAGGCATGTCCCCATTCAGACTAGTGTATGGCAAGGCGTGTCATTTGCCTGTTGAATTGCAACACAAAGCATACTGGGCCATTAGAGTAGTAAATTCTGACTTACACTCAACTGGTATTCACAAGAAACTCCAGTTATCCGAGCTGGATGAATTGCGACTAGAAGCTTATGCAAATGCCCGGAGTTACAAGGAGAGGACCAAAGCCTTCCATGACAGAAATTTGCTACGCAAAGATTTCAAGCCAAATGACAAGGTATGGTTGTTCAATTCCAGAATGAAATTCTTTCCAGGAAAGCTGCAGTCCAGATGGGATGGACCTTTCACAGTGGTACACGTTTCTCCATCTGGAGCTGTCGAAGTCATGCATCCTACAGATGGCAGAACCCTTAAGGTCAATGGTCAGAGGCTGAAACTTTGCGTTGACAACATTTGTGAGCCTGAAGAGACCATTGATCTTCAGGATCCTCCAGGTTAATACCTGACTTTGATTTGTATCATATGTATCATATTTGATTTATATCTCGATTCTTTCCCATGATATTTTTTGCAATAAAATGGCCATGTCAAGATCAAGCTTCATCTCAATATCGCCTACAGTCTAGGAATTAAAGGCACAAGGTCAGAGATGCCAGCACTGACCTAGCAGTCCCCTATCCTTGCATAGATGACCCTACAGAGAGGGCCATTGTTCTTGCTTCATCCATCCCCATTCCTTTGTTTTACACCCTCACCAAATCTATGGATGTTAACCCTTATGTTCGTAGGGATGTGCAATTACTGGTGGATAAGGTGGCATCAATGGTAAAGCAGAATTATGAAGGCAAGATGCTTCTCATGAGGGAGGATCTGCAGTAGGTGAAGAAGGTGCACTGGCAACAACTGAAAGGCGCTTTGGATCTCTATATGGTGTATAAGATGAAGGCAACTCAGTTGGCTAGAATGGTTGACACACTAACCTCCACAATTTCAGTCATGAACCCTTTATTACCCAAGGGTATATCTTTGAAGGAACCCTTCCAAGGGAAGAGCAACACCAAGCCCATGAAACCAACTGCCACAAGGACCAAGGTTGGTGCTGCACAAGCTGAATCTGTGAAGAAAGGGAAAACAAAGGCTCCATCATTACCCATAGACCTCCTATCAGATTCGGATACAGAGTCAGATTCTCATTTGGATGTAGTGTGGTCAGTCTGTAATAATGTTCTATTTTTTACTATTTTGCTTTTTTTTTTAGTCCTTTGTTAATGTAAAATTTGTAAAGTTTCCTATATAGTGGTTTTGTATATTGCTCTTATTAATGGAATCTCTTTTGTGTGCCAATTTTCAATGTCCTTCATTTTCTAATTTTTATTTTATTTTCTTTTGCAAAGTAATCTTCTTTGTAGTAGGTTGTTACTCCTTTGTATACTCAGCTGCCTCTAACCAATTACCTAGTGCACCAGTGAGGACACTATTTAACTCAGGTTTAGGGGTATGGCTGGATAGACCAGTAAGGAGATCAATGAAATAGTTAAGCTAAGTGCAACAGTAATTGAAACAAAAAGAGTGAAGTTCACCTAAGCAATTTAGAAAATGAGGAAATGTAAAAATTATGCAGACTTTTTAACAATGAAATCCTCTAAAAATTCAACACTTTCATGAAGTAAGCATCAAGAAAAATCTTTTACAAGCAATACTTAGTAAGCTATAAGGAGAGACGAAGGTGAAGACATGTCCCATGAGTTCAAAGGAAGACCTTACTAGTGAGATTTGGGCCCATGCAAAAAATTTATCTTTTGGAGAGTGTATTTGGCAATTTTTCTGCTCTAAAGACTTACTTATTTAAACCTTTTCACTAGAAGTTAGGCACCCCTAAATTGAAATTGATGGACAACACTCATGACACTAAGGAGATGATCTAAGGCTTTCATTTGGACAGTTTGAAACTGCCATTTTGCATACACTCTTTGAGCCTCAAAATCTAATTTTTCTTTGATAAACACCAGAGTACTTGCACCTAAACCTCATTGACCTGATTCAACCTTACCCTCACTCTGAGATTTCAGAAGGTAAAGGAGAAGAAGTAGAAGATAGGTGGGTTGGTTCAACATTTGGTGAAAGGAGAAGAAAAGTAATTTATAAATAGCAGTGTAACAGTGGTATATGTGTGACAATTCATCATTAAAAAAAAAAAAAAAAAAAAAAAATATATATATATATATATATATATATATATATATATATATATATATATATATATATATATAGAAAGATAAGTCAAGAGAATTACTTCATCTAAAAAAAAAAATTGAAAAGAAGAGAAGTTGGCCAATTCAGATCTGAAAAATACAAAGGAAGGTGAAGTAGTGCTATAATGAAGTAGGTGAAGTCATGAATCACCTCCTCCCCTTGCTGATTTCTCAAATTTTAAATCCATTCTACCCCTTTTATTCTTTATAAACCTTATCCATAAGCCACATTGCAACCCATCAAAAAGACCTTATTTATCTAAAGTGAAATTAGTTGTCATGTGGAGATGAGGAGATGTCTAATCTATGGTGAAAGTACTTGAAGATATTAGAACTTAGATGCAATGCCTATGCTCATGCTTGCAGGCCCATTTGGGGTCTGTGACTGATCTTGAGCTGGTGAGAATGTGAACACCTTAGATTTTTATTGTTGAGAGACAGCCCTGGTAAGCATTGGGTCTAAAATTGAAATTCATTGGAGCACTGTTTGAACTTAATTTTTGAATTAATGGTAAGCTTAGTACTGTTTTGCACACATTATATTCTTGATGTCAATTGATTGGTTGTGATGAGCATAAATGGATGATGTAGGGGTTAAATTGTTTGCATCCACTATTTTAATATTCCTCTAATTTGAAAAGTCAAGGATGGAATGAAAATTTATATGTTAAAATCTAACTTGTCAAGGGTGCACTTGGTTTAACTGTGTCATTAGGAAGTTTGTGGGTACCTTCACTGAAAACCCTCAGGAGACTTCACTCCTCCACTAGGGATCACCTAGCGGTTCAAAAGGCTTGATACATATGCTAAATGCATTCGTGCGCCCTACGAAAGTAGCATTTAAATTTTTAGAGTAATTGTTTAATTTTTCCTTTGCTCGAGGACTAGCAAAGATTAGGTTAAGGGTGTGTTATCACTGAAAAATGTCATTTTTCTCCTCCTAACCTAGCCTTTACTACACCTTTGGGCCATCTAATAATTTCTATTTGAGTATATTTTGTAGTTAGGAATAAAACTGCAGCTTAATGCAATAGCCCACACTTTGAACGCCAAGAAGAGAGAATTCAAAGCCCAATCTGGAAGCTGATTGAAGAAGAAAGAGGGCACCATAGGGACCATTTTGCTTGCCTAAGGGGCCCAAGAAGTCTAATAGAGGAAAGAAGGATGGACCGAAGCTAAGAAGAGTGTTGCAGCAGGCTGTGCACAACTATAGAGGATAAAAAATGAAGGCTGGAGTAGTTCTTAAGAAGTTCAGGATCCAACATATAAACAACTCGAGCATATCTCAAGCAGTTCAGAGCAGAGGGAACTCCATAAATTCTTCTTGAGCAGATCTCAAGAGGTTCACAGCTTCAGAAACTCATCTCGAGCACATCTTGAGAAGATGAGTTAATCAAAATAACATCTGCTTGATAGGTTCTTGAGCAAACACACCTTCAGAAAGCCCCTTCGAGCAGATCTTGAGTAGATAAGGTTGAAGCATTCAGCCTGTTGAGAAGCTCTAAAAGAGCCTATTGAGCAGTTCAAATCCAACATCTCAAGCTGCAGATGAGAGAAAGTCATCCTGCCGACAACCTCTCGTGCAATACTATTTGAAGCTTCATCCTATCGAGAACTAGTCGAGCCAAAACACCTGAAGCCTCATCTGCTCGAGCTATATAATCTGAACCATTTCAGTCTATCAAGCCTCCTTCATCAATCAATTCAACTACTTGAGATCCACTCGAGATGGAAAATATGAGCCATTCATCCTCTCGAGGTTCGGGTTTCAGATTTCCCATTCAACATGCAGGGGTACTTTCGAGATTCCACATCTCCTAGGGCACACATCCAATGTGCTTAACTGTTCCCCGCATCCCAAGGCAATACTAGGCTATAATTGAGCCATGTCAGTAGGGCATAACTAATTTGATTCCTCTCCTTTCTTATTGGCCAAGGCACAGAGATATTTTAGGGTGGATTGTATATAAGCTATAAAATTAGCCAAAAATGGGCATCTAACATAGGGGGAATGAACTGAGCAAGAGGGATATTCTGTGCTTAGGTCACCTCTAGGGTTAGGTCATCTTTTTTCCTTTTCTTCTCTCCTTAGCTCAACATTTGCTGGCTAAGTCATTTTGTAATAGCTAGGACTGATTTTCTACTGTAATAAAGACTGTGTGTAAGCTTGTAAAGGATTTGGAGTCTGCATTGATTGCAGCTTGGAGAGCTGACCATTGTAAGTAATTTGTATGCAGTGAAACCTATTTTTATTAAATCTTTCAATCATTAATGCTCTTGTATTTCTCATTAAGATTTTTATGGATTGTATGCTCCTATGGTTGTATGAGCTTGTAGCCTTGCATCCATAGTAGCTGCAGTGGTTTTTATGCTTTGATTTTAACCCCATGACTGGAGTATATCTCTGGGATGATCTGTAACCTCCCAGTTGATAGATCATAACCCTAAGACTTCCATATCTCAAGATTGGATTGGATTATTCTTCTTAGCATTTGAGCTTGTAGCCAAATGGAAGATAAATGTAGATCCAATCCTTGCTCTGCTTGATAAACCCTTTTTCAGTAAAACATCAGTCCCTATTTTATTACTTCTCACCATTTTCAATTTTATTTTCCAACTCCATTTCCATCCCATTCTAAAACCCTTTCCCCTAGTATAGATTTGTGATTTTATTTTCTATTTTTAGTTTAGATTGTAACCCCCCCAAAACTCCTTTTCTTTACCTTTAGTTTCTAGTATAGGTTAGTGCTGCCAAATCTGTAGTCAGATCTAGAGGTCTACTATTCAACTTAGTGTTCTTAGATCAAATCTCCCTGTGGGACAAACTCTTACTGATCAAAACTTGCTACAACAGGTCCTGGTTCTTACAAGACTATGAGTTTAGATTACTATTTTTGTGCCGATTTCATTTCATTTCACTTCCCCTTTTAAATTTATTCTTGCTGCTATATTTTTACCCATCACTTTTTAATAAAATAATAGCACAACAATTTAAATAAACCAATAACAGGTCGAAATACCCTTGAGATTTTCTTTGTATTGCTTATTGTATTTCCGACCGGTTGGCTAAGTCCTAACCGGTCTCATCTTATGTATGTGAATCCCTCAGTGCTCTGACCAGTCGAATATGACTCTTCGACCGGTCTATTTTGGACTTGTTCTCTTCCTCTTCAGCTCTACTCTGTTGCACTATCATGACCGGTCGAATCTGTAATTTTGATAGGTCCACTTAACCTTTTAAAGCACTCCTTTCAGTTGCATTCCTTGGATCCTTGCTGTTTTCTTGGGTTTCTTCCTAACTTTGCTTTTTTAACTCTTTTTCCATTTAACTAGCTTCTACACCTATGGCAGCAAAATAAGAACTAAAAGCAAACATTAGTGGTTAACTGAGGATTAACTAAGCCGAGATTTGTGGATAATTTATACAACTTTTGAGTCTGATCACACCCCCAAACTTCAACTTTGCTAGACCTCGAGCAAAGACAACATTAAAACTATAACCCAGAAGCAAATCATTCTAATAATATATATACTAATCTATGAAATTAAAAGGCCACTTTCATAGGGAGCACGATTGTATTTAGTGCATGCAACAAGCCTTTAAACCCCTAGGTGATCCCTCGTGGAGGAGTTGTGTCACCTGAGGGTTTTCAGTGAGACACCCACAAACTTCAAAATAGTTTCAAAACCATCGGTAAAAGAGTTTTTAAAATTGGTTTTCATATAATATATATATATTTAAAAATCAAAACTTGTAATCATTTCAGCGTGTAAACTTTTATTTTTCAAGCACCGATACCATGACAGTTCCACTGTTGTTTATTTCACTCAACCCAATGCTCTGATCCTTAGACCGGTGTTTCATCCATGCCTAGAGTGTCGTGTGTGTATGTGTCAATGCTTAAATCATTCTATCTCCAGATTAATCCAAATCGGAAATCGTCGGATCCCAAGTCTCGACTCAATCCTCACTTTAGGTATACGCTCACAACATGGTCACTCCGATGAATGGTCAATTTTCGCTCACATGTGAGATAGATTACAACACGATTTAAAGATCCCACATTATATAAGAAAGATGGTGCATCAAGGAAATAAAATGTAATCTCATAGAAGAACGATGTTTATATTTTAAGCATGTTATACTATGTACCATAGTCATTACATCGTCACCCTCCACAAGGCATTTACCTCCCGAGATTGGATCAAAAAGGTCTTTTTCAAGATTGTAATGGGGCTCTGGTGAAGGTTAAGAAAGAAAGGAAAGTTGGGATTCAAATATTTCTGAGAAATCAGAAAAGAAACTCTATTTTAAATCTATTTTTTACCTCTTTCCTCTTCGGATTTGTAGACACCCAAATTTGGCCTAAGGCTCGACCGACATGTACTTCAAGAAAGGTATACCCTCGAGCTTCCAATAGCATCTCCCCAAACCCTTAGGCACCTTTCCCAAATCCTTAAGAAGCTTTCCCAAACCCTTGGGAACCTTTCCCATACCCTTAGGAATCAACCCTAACCCATAAAACCATTCCCAGACCCATTTCGAACCCTCCCGAGCAGTGGATAGAAAGAGGAGTGTCAAGGCTTATACAGACCATTTCTAGGGCCGATCCTGATACCCTTCAGAAGAGGATATTCTTAACTTTCCAACAAGCGAAGAATTGCCTCAATTCGAATTGTATATCAAAAGTTATGACGATTTGAAATTTGTCCAGAAATGAAGGAAATTACACTAGCATGTATATTATACATGCACGACAAAAAATAAGACTGTTAGTGCCCAAAAAGTGCTGCTATTAACAAAAAAACTATTAAGACTATTAGCGGTAAAGATATTAGTGAAAGTTTTTTTTGTTAATAGCGGCAGTTTATGACTGCCGCTAATAGTCTTTTTTTTTTGTAGTGACGCTAGGCCAATTTTTGACTGAAATTGGCCTAGTGTGTATATTATACATGTTAGGCAAAAATTGCCTTCTTCCTCTAGAATTTAGCTCCATAGCGGCCTCTGGAGTTCTTAGGGACACTATTCCTAATCCTAGCGTGTATAATATACATGCTAGGCTTAGCTACAGTATTTTTTGGGAAAATGTTTGAATTTCACTTTTGCGATTTGACTTGTTGACCACCCCAAAGTCTAGGGTGGGTTTCTTTAGGATTGTTGCACCCTCATTTAATCATATTGGCAACCCTTTAGCCATTTGAAACCCCACCCTATCATTTACCATTAAACTCGTTTACCACCTACTTAAGCTTCCAAAATCCTAGAAACCTTAGATCTAGGATTACCTAATTGTTAACCCAATTAGCCCTTTAACCCTTCACTAATCCTCTCCTTTTCTATAAATAGAGAGCCATCCCCCTTGCTTAAGGGCCTGAAAATTTTTCAAAAGAGAGAAACCTTTAGAGTGACTTCATCCTCCCATTTCTAGCATTAAACCTCAAAATTCCAGAACCCAGGTTCACCCTTCACACCTCATTTTCCACCATCAATCTTTGAGATTAAGCAAGAACTAGCCCCTAGCCTACCTCTCCTACCCTCTAGCTCCCTACCCTTGGAGGTTCAAACTCTTTCCATAACCCATTCGCTATTGGAAGCTCACTAGAAGTACACTCACGCTAAGGTCCACAATTGTGCTACAAGGGCCTGAGAGCTTCGGCTCTCCCCTCTATTCCTCTACCTTCTCTGGCTTTCCTTCAATCCTAGAATTTGACGCGTTACGCCACCGAATTTCAGTTATTGTAGGGGGCTCAAATAAGATCGTAGTGCCTTTGGGAAAGGGGGAGTGTCGTTCATTTTATTTCTTTTCTATCATTTGGCAATAAGTAAAAACCACTTACGAGCGGGTTGATCGGGTGCCTAACACCTTTCCGATCGATAACCGAAGCTCCTACCCAAAAGCCTTTGGCAAAGACCAATAAACTAGAGTTATAATTTTGCACTTTGGTGCTTGTATATTGATTTTGAGGTATCTCGGGTCACCAAAAGCTTCGAGTGGCAACTCCATCTTTTTTTAGAGAGTGCATATCGTGCATATCCATGGTTGCACAGATGTCAACTCCACTAGGGATAGCTTGTAGAGCTTCTCCTTGAAGTGTTGGCCTTTCTTTATTTTTTTCTTTTATTTTACTAACCTTTTCTTATCTCTTTTCGTACTCACCCCTACAATTCTGTACTTTTTTATGTACCCCTACGATTCGGTCATTTACACACCTTAGCTGATTGGCGAGCCTACTTGAGCATTTTTTTTACTTACCCCTATATTTTCGTCATTTATATGCCTTAGCTGATTGGTGGGCTTACTTGTCCATTTTACTACCTTAGCTGTTTGGCAGGCCTACTTGAGCACCTGCATTTCTTGTCAATCATATACCAACAGTGGACGCCAGCCCGTAGAGGCGGCACGGGTTTCGTACCACCCGTTTTTGAACATTAAGCAAACTCCCTTTAAAATTGAATTTAAAATTGAACCTTAAAAGTGAACTAAGGGGCTTAATTGAATTTTTACGCAGGTTGATTTTAAAAGGGTGGGAAATAGGTAGCGATACACTCGTCCTAGTTCACGATAGAGTGGTAGCCCTAGGGGTGATGATATCCAAAGGAACCATCCCATCCAGCATCTGAGAAGGCATTTGTGTCGGAGGTATATCGGGTGGGTGACCGATCCGGTTACAAAGTCAAACTCTTAGGGAAGCGAGTTAGAATACACCGAAACTGGCTTGTATCCCTAGGCACGGTGAGGAGGGGCTCGAACTAACAAGAAAAATGTCCCCAAAAGCCTAGAAAACCAATTCGAGCCTGTTGTTATTATCTAAAAAAAATAATAATAATAATAAAAATATATATATATATATATATATAGCCTAGGGTGTATAGTATACACGCTAAGCCAAAAATCCCCAGTTTTAGCCTAGCGTGTATAATATACATGCTAAGCCAAAATTCCAGAGTTTTAGCCTAGTGTATATAATATACACGCTAAGCCAACTCTCTAGAAATTTGGCGTAGCATATATAATATATACGCTAGCCTATTCTAGCTCAAGCAGCCCGAATCTGAGTCCTTTTTCCACCATTCTCGGACACCTTGCTCGGTAATTTTTGTACTCCATATAAATCCCACACTTTGACGCCCAAAATGCCTTCACCGGTCTGCCCTCTTATTGACTCTTCCGAGGGATCGGATTGTTGCATGGATTTTCGTGCCTTCACATAGATCAAGGGGTTCCCCTTGATTCTTCTAAAGCGCATCGAGATCCTTCATGGGAGATATTAGGGGTGTGAACGCCACCCGAAACGGGAGTTACAAGGCCCCGAAAAAACATCGTAAGAAGGTTCAAATTTTTAGCCAAAAAAAAAATATCAAATAAAAAATAATAAAAAAATTATTATTAATCAAGAAAATCAAAATCCAAAAAAAGAGAGCTTGTAGTGTCGGAATAACGACATCGCTTTGCCCTCCATCATCCCATAGGAGACAGAGGAAGAAAGTGTTCAGGCCTCACCCGAGGAATCCATACCCAATCCCCTGCCAAACCATGTCTTGGGCTGTTGATCCGGCTTATGCCGACCCTGATTCATCCCCACTACATTCCCCAACACATTCCCATTTAGAGGATATACCCATATCCGATTCCCCCGCCCAATCCCGATTCAACGTCACTGGACCATATGGTGCACCCATTTTTCCCTCCCCCACTACTCTAAATCCACCTCATTTTCCCTCCATATTTCCACCCCATTTTCCTCCCACATCAAATCAAAATCCACCCCATTCCTCCACATCCACCCAACACATACCCTATTTTTCCCATACACCAACCCAAGTTATGCCCAAATTTTCCCATCCCTACACTTCAAGTACACCCAATTTTCCCTCATCCACCCCACATACACCCCACTTTCCTCCCACATCCAATCGAAATACTCCTCCCTATCCCCCCTTATTAAGCCAGAATACCCCCATTTTTAACCCAACAAATGCCCAATTTTCTACCATCCTCACAAACCATGCACAATTTCCCCACCGCTATCCAGGTCATGCCCAACTTTTCATCTACACCGACCCAAGCCATGACCAATTTTCCCCCATCTACCCAGGTCATGCCCATTTTTCCCATGCATCCCCCTCATCAAGGGAGCCATCTCCTTCCAACCCCATACCCGACTTCATGTCCATGAAGGAGGACATGGTGAGGGCTTACACCGCATGGAAGGCTTCGCAAAGCCGCCCTGACCCACCCCAAACATCCTCAAATCCCCATCAAACCCTTCAAAATCTCCACACCCCATTCCCCCAAAACCCCAATCAGCCACCCATAGTCCATACCGCCCAAAACACCCAACATCAGCCATGGGACCATGTAGGTAGGCCTCAAAGGCCTAACACCCAATCCCAAGTCCATCAAGGCCCAAACCCCATGGTTACATTCTCAAACCCTTCACAAATTCTCCAATTTCCCACCTACATTCAGCCCCAACAAACCCCCATTCCCCCTTAAACAATAAACTCCTCTCATTCCATCCATCAAACCGACATGATCCCCATTTATCCACATCCCTCACACACAACCCAATATGGGGATCCATCCCTTACCATCAACCATCCCCAATTCATTCATCCTCTTACCTCCCAACCCAATCAGCAAAACCCCCAACAAGCACAACAGCCTCACCAGGCACCTATCCAAAACCCTCAGTTTATCCATCCAATTACCCCCCAAATCACCTAGCAAATCTTCCCCCACTCACAATGGCCCCACCAAGCAATTGCCCAAACCTACCAAAATCCAATCAATCCCATTCCTCCCCCAGTTATTTATGCAAGTAACCAATATGAGGATGATGAGGCCCGAAACAGTGGAGCCTACATGGGGGCATTTACCAATTTCTTCCCCTCACAACCCATATTGACCATCCCATAGGCAGTCCAAAGAAAATGAAGACAGCCTGTTGAGGGACAAACCCCACGATCCAGAGAGTCAGAGCTATTAAAAGAATAGGTGGACAAGATCTAAAAATAGCTGATGAAGATGGGTGGAACCAAAATCCATGCCACTAATTTTTCTGACCTATGCTTACCCCCAAAATTCAAGATGCCAACATTTGACAAGTACAATGGCACAAGGAACCCTATTGCACACCTCAAGTCCTACTGTGGGGACATGTACAAATATGGCAGAGATGAATGACTCCTCATCAAAGTACTATAGAAAAGCCTCATGAGCCCAACTTTGAGATGGTTCACTTTCCTTAAACTATCTATGATTAAAACCTGGAAAGATCTGACCCACCTATTTTAGGAGTAATATGTCTACAACATAGACATTGAGCCCCACAAATCTTATCTAGCTTGGCTAAAGTAGAAACTCGATGAAGCATTCAGCGACTACTTGGGGAGATGGAGAGCCTTGGCAGCACAAGTAACAAACTGAGTACCCGACGATGAGCAAATTGATATGTTCTCAAAAAGCACTCTGCCAGTCATCTCAGATTTCTTGGTGTACTAGCAGCATTCTAGCTTTGCTGATTTGGTAAGGAATGTCAATCGTTGCAAAGATGTAATAACAGAAAGGTGGTTAAACAAAACTATAACCAGTGGGGCCCGCAAATTCACAAAGAAGAGGAACAATAGAAGAACAGAGGCAGATGTGTAGACAATCATAAATACACAACCCAACACTAATATAGCCCCATTCCAGTTCAAGGCAGCATAGCCATCCCCAGCACGAGTCAAACCAGCGCAGAGAGCAAGCAATGGGTAGGGGGCGCTAATGACCTCAGAACAGAGAAGGGCCCGGTTCAATTGAGTTTTTACACCATTGGGGTAATCCTTGAACATCCTTCTACCGCAATTGGTGGAGAAAGGTCTTGTTACGCCCTTCCAACCGCACCCGTCGCCAAACCCAATCCCAAGAAATTATGATCCCAATACTCATTACAATATCCACCAAGGCCCAGGTCACCCTACTGATCAATGCTTCCCCTTGAAGCATGCAATACATGATCTGGTAGAAGTCAGGAAAATCATCCCTCTAACACTTTCCCTGATAATTTAACATGCAAACATCCATCAGGTTTCGTTACCGCTTCATCCACCAGGAGGAGCGGGCCCAAGGCCCACTATCAATATGATAGAAGAAGACGGGGAAGAATTCTATCCTTCAGTATATATCAGTGTTAGGGAGAGCTTCATAGCACAAGGCAAGGAAATTGTGAAGATGGGAACATAGGAGTAATCGATCCCTTAAACTTGGCTGATTACTTCCCCAATTCAACACCCTAAGCAGAGTCCTTAGATCTAAGAATGTATTTTCCAGCACCAACTCCTATCAACTATGTCCAATCCAGCTCTCCCCATTACCCCTTCCGGTGACAATTAGCTACCATTGGCCTCCCTTCACCACATCACCGCCAACGTAGTTATCCATGATCCCCACAGACCCCATTTGGCCTACTTTTGCCACTCCTCCAACCTATCCACCTCTAGCAAAAGTTAACCATGTCTTGTCTAGTTACCTAGAACCAGCAATCCAGGAGCCCTCGACACCCTTGTCTAACCCATTTCAGATCCCTAGCCCGACCTATGAACCCAACAGATCCTGCTCAATTACAATCAAACAGACGTTAATGTGGGCAGCAACAGAGAGGGGGTAGTTGATTTCATTACACGACTCAAGAGGATCTCCAAGTAGCTCGAGGTACTAGTACTGGCTCTACCCAAAGAAAGAAAGGAACCCCCAACAGTGCAACCATTTGAAAAAATGAGCCGAAAATATGCAGTTTAAAAGAACACCGACTCACATCACCGTCTGAGACCTACTAATGATGTCTCTGCTCCATTACTAAGCTCTAATGGGATCTTTGAAAGATGCACATATATCCAGCAAAGTGTCCCTAGATGAGGTAGGGCAGCTAATTGGGTAGGTGTTGGCTCCTAACGCCATATCTTTTTCTGACGCCGATCTTTCGAATGAGGGAAACAATCATTCCAAACTCCTCAACACCATGGTAGAAGTAAGAGACTTAGTGATCCCACTAGTGCTAATAGACAATGGATCAATGTTAAATGTGTGCCCCCTAAGGACTGTAACGAGGATAGGGGTTGATCCCTCCATGTTTAGACCAGCTAGAGTAAGTTCATGAGGATTTGATAACACAAGGAGGGAAAGAATAGGAGAAGTCGATCTTGAGCTCACCATTGGGCCAATGACCTTTTCCATCCTTTCCAAGTTATGGACATCAAATCTACCTTCAATCTACTACTGGGACGCCCATGGTTGCACGAAATCGGGGTAATACCTTCCACCTTGTACCAAAAGCTTAGATTCGTATTAGATCATAAGGTCATCACCATTCTGGGTGAAGGACAGGAAGAAGGAGAAAAGGTCACACACATCATCGAGAACCTTAAAGTGTTCGATGTACCCCAGACAACTGAAGACACAGATCCCCACTGCTTTCATTATGATGTGTCAGCGATAACCCCGAATCCCTCAAAAGAGTCATCGCAAGGACCAAAGGGAGAATGATCATAGCTGTAAGGATGCTCAAAAAAGGGGTTACCACAGAGGTAAAGGTTTGGGCCCAGCTAGAGAAAAGGGCAGACAGCGAGTAAGATTCGACTTAGGCTATAAACCTACCGAAGAAGAGGTTTAAGAGTCCAAAGCGAAGGCCTGAACCATTGCTGCAGCCAAAGCTAGGGGGATAGATTTAGAAGATGAACCCCGATCGTGACCTCACATCCGAAGCGCGTTTGTGAGAGCAGGGGTCATCAAAATAGACCAGAATGGGGCAACATAGCGACCCCACACAAACTGGCAGCCACAATCCACCCAACCAATCCCCAAATCATTCCTCTCGATGTTGAAATAGACCTAGCGCTCCCTGTCCCTTTTTTAGGAGGAGGTAACCTTACCTGCACAGCCACCCATCTTGAACCATCCAAATCCGATGCTGAAATTCGAAGGCCAGGTTCAAAATGAACCTATAATTAACATGTTGGAGGCTGACCCTCAAAATCCATCTCAATCAACCTCATCCACAAAGTCAGGTAAGGACGTGACACCACGGGTGAGGAATTGGGTATCAATACCCCTAACTCTAAAAGCATCAAGTGGTCGTAAATACGGCACCAGCTTCCAAAAAAAAACAACCTCTAAAAAGTGAGGTTTACCCTTGGCAGGCAATACCATATGTGTATAGAGGCCCGCCTTGCCAAGGGCCCATCTCCAAAGAAAAGGAAAACCATAAAAAAATTGAAAAAATACAAAAAACTCCAAAAATATTATCTTTTAAAATCCCCTAGAAAATCAAGAAAAATGATGCCTTAGTTGAAGAGCCCACCCAACGTGAAGCTGACTTCTTTCTTGTAGAAATGCAAGGAGAGGTAGGAGTCACAGATGTGGATGGCAAGGACTTAATCGAGGAGCTTACCAATGAGCTCCTTGAACGGTATGTCGATTTTGAGTATGGCCCTACCTCGATCATTGAAGAAATTGAAGATGATAATCTAGGTACCGAGGAGGTTCCTAGAATCACTAAAATCAAAATGTCGCTGTCTCCCAAGAAAAGAAAAAGCATGATTGATTTCCTTCAGTCATACCAAGACATCTTTGCATGGTCATACGAGGATATGCCTAGTTTGGATAGCGATTTGGTCAAGTATGAGTTGCCACTATATCCCGACGTTAAGCTAGTCAAGCAAAAGTCGAGGCCCCTCCGGCTAGAGTGGATGTTGAAAGTAAATGATGAGGTCATCAAATTGTACGATGCCAGATTTCTCATAGTCTTCAAATACCCACAGTGGTTGGCCAACATTGTACTGGTACTAAAGGAAGATGAAAAGGTTCGCATGTGGATCGATTTCAGAAACCTCAATAAGGCGAGCTTGAAAGATGACTTAGAGATGACTTCTTGTTGCCACACATCGACATCTTGGTCGATAACACTGTAAGGCATGGGATGCTCTCATTCATAGACAGATTCTTTGATTACAACCAGATCAAGATAACAAAGGCGGACCGAGAGAAGACAGTGTTCATTATTCCATGGGGAACATTCTGCTATCGAGTCATGCCATTCGGCTTAAAAAATGTTGGGGCAATATATCAAAGGGCGATGACAGCACTATTTCACGATATGATGCACCAAGAAATTGAGGTATATGTTGACGACATGATAGTCAAGTCTCAGGAGAGAGGTGATCATCTGGTGAACCTCCAAAAGCTGTTTGAAAGATTAAGAAAATAGAGGTTGCGTCTAAGCCCTAAAAATTATGTATGTGGCACCATGTCAGGAAAGTTGTTGAGCTTCATCGTCAGCAGAAGAGGCATCAAGTTTGACCCAATCAAAGTAAAAGCTATCATCAAAATTCCACCGCCATCTATCGAGAAAGATGTTAGAGGCTTCCTGGGCAGAATACAGTATATCAATCGGTTAATTGCACAATTAACTCCTATCTGCACACCGATCTTCAAATTACTGAAAAAAGATTCCCCTGTTGAATGGAAGGATGAACGTCAAGCGACAGTTGATAAGATCAAAAGTAACCTCTTCAAACCTCAAGTTTTGGTACCACCAGTACCCAGGAGACCACTCATGATGTACCTCTCAACAACGGAAGTTTCAATGGGATGTGTCCTAAGACAACATGATGAGACTGGGAGAAGAGAATAGGCAATTTACTACCTGAGCAAGAAGTTTACTGATTACGAGACATGCCATTCTCATCTAGAGAAAGCATGCCTGACTCTCCTATGGGCTACATAGAGGCTCCGTCACTAATTGCTATCTCAGGCAGTCCTCCTTCTAGTACGAATGGATCCACTAAAATACTTATTTGAAAAATTGGCTCTCATTGGCCGAATTGCACGTTGGCAACTACTTCTATCTGAATTTGACATCATGTATGTCACACAGAAGTCAATCAAGGGGCAAGCACTTGCTTATCATCTTGTCGAGAATCCCTTACCCGGCTACGAGCCTCTAAGAACCAAATTCCCTTATGAGGACATCTTATTCCTGGCAGAGGATAACGTAGAAGAGATAGAGGAATGCTGGGTAATGCACTTTGACAGAGCATTAAATGCTAAAGGTCAAGGAGTTGGTGTCATTCTAAGTTTGCCAAAAGGGTCCCACATACCAGACTCCATCAAGTTTAATTTCCCTTGCACTAACAATATGGCTGAGTATGAAGCTTGCGCAGCTGGCCTATAAGCAACTCTTGACCTGAACGTAACTCACCTCAGGGTGTTTGGCGACTCACAGCTGATTATAAGCAAGACAAATGGACACTGGAAGATAAAAAATGAAAAGTTGATCCCATACCATGAACTTCTCGAGGATCTGATAGCATGCTTTGATGATATTACGTTCTCCTATGTACCGCGAGCACAAAACCATTTTGCCGATGAACTGGCCACCTTGGTATCAATGGTTGGGATTCCATACAGTGTTGAGATGAAGTCGATCATGATCGAACAAAGAAACTAGCTGGCTTTCTGCCTCCAAATCGAGGGATCCACAAAGTCAGATGATGAGCCTCCATGGTTCTCAGATATTAAGAATTTTCTCTAAATTAAGGGCATGTCCAAGACAGACAGGCGGACCATCTAATGCTTAGCAGCAAATTATATCATTTGTGGCGAGTGCCTTTACAAATGATCATATAACAATATTCTGCTCAGAAGCTTAAATGAAAGTGAGGCAGCCAACGTCGTTAAAGAGAACCATGAGGGAGTATGCGGGCCCACGTTAATGGGCACATGCTCGCCAAGAAGATCCAACGGTAAGGGTATTTCTAGACTACAGTAGAAGTTGACTGTTGTATGCTGATCAGTCACATAATATACCATTTTATCACCCTTAACTTAGTGATGCTAGACCCCAGTTTGCTACTCATAAGTTATTGAGGTGCAGATATTAAGGAAAAATAGCAAAAGAGAGCCAAAGTATTAATATTTATCAAAATGAACTCATAAAGCAATAAGAAAGACGATTGAATGAAAAAGACGAATCATCGCCTACTGAAAGACAGAAAATTATACTTTACGATTGAATGGAATGCTGTAAAAGAAGAAAGCAAGAAATCGTAATTGATGATTCTTCAAAAGAAACGTTGAAAGTAAATGCAATACAAAAGAGAAAAGACAATCGATTATAAATAAGGAATTGTTTAGAGAGTGAAAGCTAAAAAATCATGATTTACGATTTTACAAAAGAAAGCTTTATGAAGCTATTAGTCATGGAAGGATTTACACCGCCACACATATAATTAAAAGAATTCTTGAATTAGAAATTTGGCTACTCATGGATCTAAGAAGCTTGACGAAGGAAGACTCCTAAAGGACTTTTTTGCTGAAATAAAGGAGAAAATCCCGAAGTACATTGACTGTTGAAAGCAAGGAAAGATAGGATTAGAAGTAGAGTTATATTAAGACACTTTTATTTAGTAGTTTCCTTTATTAGAATTAGGAGTTTTGTAAACTGGTCCCTTATGATTAATAAATAAGATGGCTTGGTATAGGAATTAATCATCGAAGAAATTCTCAGCATCAATTGACGCCTGAGGTTGGGTTTTCTTCCAATCATTAGAGAAATTTAGTTTAGATATCCAAGGTTCCTCGTTCACAATTGACGACTGGGATTGGGAGCTAGAAGATTAGTGTAGATATCTGTAATTTCTCAGAAGCAATTGACGCCTCTGCCTGAGGGGTGAAAGATTTAATTTTTATTGCTTTCTAGTTTAGATTTATTTTTATTATAATTTACTGCTTTGTAAACATCTCCAACTTTTAATTTGAATTGACAACTCAGGTTAAGATTTGCAGATTAGTATAATGGTTTTAATTTTCTATCTTTGATTTTCTGGAATTTGATTGATGCCCAAATTTCTGGTAGATTAAAGATTAGTATAGATCTATAGTAAAGGATGCTAGTTTTTTATTGACACCCAAATTCTAGAAGACCAAGATATAGTGTAATAGTATTTTAAATTTGTAAACATCCAATAACTGAAGATTGTGATTGACGACCACAATCTGAAGAAGGAGGATTAAGAATTTATTTTTCTGCAAATTAGTTTAAGAAACCATTCTTTAATTCATATTTCTCAAGTAGTTTAGGATCTTAAAAGATAAATATAAGTTTTCAGAAAATTAATAAATAAATAGATAAAATACTTCCTCGTGGGAACGATCCTATGCTAGTATTAGAATTTTCATTGTGCACTTGCAAAAGGTTAAGACTTAATTAGAACAACATAAATATCAAGAACAAGATTGGTGCACCGCTGCCTAGGATAGCGGATTTTATCTTTATATTAGTTTAAGAAAATAAGTATTTATCTTTCTCTTTTTATATTTTTTTATATTTTTATTTTACTTTGATCACTTCTTAAGATTTTGCAGGTTTGTCGGAGCAGCGAATCAAATGTTTCAACACTTCTGTTGGCCATAGAAACTAGAGGCTTAGATTTGTCTCTCTCTGTGACAGCCCAAATTTCAGCACCCCAAAACCCGTGCCATCAGCACGACCCTCAAGGCCGTGCCCTGTGATTCTTTACGAAGCATTGGTATATATAAGCCCAAAACTTCCATAGGGATGCATCTATTCTAAACAAGTACTCATGCATTCAAGGTAAAAGAGTCTCTAAAGACAGTTCTTATCCCATGCCAATTCATGGGCATAAGAACTGACCTGAACCGTTGGTGATAACTGTCCGTTCCAGACGGCCTGCGAAAAGAATAAAGATATTTAATTACATTAACAATAAAAAAAAAGGACCTGGCATGCCAAGAAGTGCCTATTACTCTCAACTCATTCTCAAAGTACGCAATGGGTTTCCTAGAAAAATTCCTCAGGAGGCTCTGACTCCTCAATGGGCACGTAGTCTGAATCCCCTAGTTCAAAGTCTCCAGAAGTCTTCGTTGCCGCTAGTCCTGGACCTGCGACGTATAGTCTAAGGGGTGAGCTACATCCTAGCTCCGTAGGGAAACAAAATGAACATATAGATTAACCTTCACATATATGTCAGCAGTTTTAAAAACATAAATTATCGGATAACACTTATGGAAAACAATTGAAATAATTAGAATAAAATAATGATTTCAACTGTTACTTTGCATGGTTTTGTTTATTCTCCTTTCTGGTTTAGTTGTGAATTTGGCCTAATCACTTAATTCTTAACTTAAGTAGTCCCCGAGCAATATAGCATCGAGCCCCGATGGAATACTCACCATCGTCGTCTAACTAGACAGTTGTTATGTGTATTCCCTGGGAATACTACCCAAGCCCCTTTCTTGTAGGTGGCGGGGTCTATTCTCAAATCTACATCCCTGGGATGTGCTATGAATATACGGATTGGCCGCCGTACCGATCACGGATATCCTGCCGAGTCAGTCGTGGGTATCCCGCCACGTCGACGGGGTATTCTAGTCAAACCTTAAATAATAAAAATATCGAACGTGCTGTACATATAGTTATTCACCGTGATTGTGCTAATTTTATTACATTAGGCCTTTTCACTCTACTTTCGTTTCACTATTAGTTTTCATCTGCATCCCTGGGATGCCACTGGTTCAATGCACCATCTAGATGTCCACTTTAAAATTTTTACGTCCCCTGGGGACCTCATGATTATCATATTTGAAACTTAGTCACACACCCTTTTTCATAATGATCACGCGATACTTGACTATTTAATTGAAATACACTACATATATGAGTTGACGAAATAATGCACATGTTTCAAGAATATTCCCTACCTCAACGCAATTCCAATGCATACTTTCTCGTAGAGGTTTACACGTCACGATCTCGCGTCAGCCTACATTTCATGTGTTTAGAATATGTTTAGAAAGGTCACTAGAATCATTGGAGCACATAGCCTCCATGTATTACACTAAACTATCAAAATCTGTGTGTACCTCGCGCGAGCGAGCACAATTCCTCGCTCGAGCGGTTCAAACGAGATCGCTCGAGCGGCTAAAGCGAGCCATCTGAAACTCTATGCGATACCTCGCTCGTGCGAGCTCTTCCTTCAATATGGGTCTCGCTCGAGCGAGCCTAGAACGCAACAGTTCTCTAGTTTTATATTCTGTCCTCGCTCGAGCGAGCCACGATAGACATAATCGCTCGATCAGTTCGAGGACTATTTCCCTTCTTCATCCAATATCTTATTAGCATTAAATAACCTAAAATCATTTCAACTAATGCTTCCTACATTATTTAATCACCCAAAATAGGCATTTAAATCATACCTCGATCGATGTATTTGATGTAAACGTGATCCAAGTTCTAACTAGATGAGAGACTCATCAAGGTTCCTCCTCTAGTCCTTTTTCCAAACTTCTATCGACTTAGAACAATAAGTCTCTATTCTCTTTTATGATTCCCTCTCTTCTCTTTCTCTTTTCCTTCTCTCTATCTAAATTAATTAGGTCACGTATTGGGGAACCCCTCTCCCCCTCATTCACTTATATATATTTTAGTGAAAGTTAGTGTATTTCACACACACACACACATAGTGTATACATGTTAGTTTTGATTTCCTTGTGAACCACACATACACGTGCATGGTACATGGCGTGTACGGTTCCCAAAAATCTGTGGTTATGACACTCTCCCTACTTTAAAAAAAAAATATATATATATATATGTAATATTTCATTTAAGATGCAAGGCAGTGATGAAACATCTTAGCCGAATCTCAATATGACTTATCCCCTAATGGAATTCCCAACTACATCGTTGTATCCAGCCGTGCTGGGGGCAGAGCAGGCCTTTGCCTCATAGTGGGGTAGTGTTGAGAATTCATATAATTTTAGTGGGACAATGCTTACAGCTTCCCAAGGGTAACTCAACAAGAATTATCTTATACATACCCACAACACTCTCTGAATTCCCAACAGTCATATAGCCCATACCAATCTTTTTACGCAATAGCCATATCCTCAGAATGGGAATGATGGTGCTAATAATCTAAATCCTCCAAGACTTGCAACAACATCCACACTATCGCTCTAGGGAATTGGTTAAGTTGTCTCAGATCTCCCAAAACTTACACTCTTGTGCATAGTCCATTACAAATGTAGAACCCCAAATCAGGCAACTAGCCTGGTAGTGGGAGGGAAGAGAGAGTAACCAAGCAAGCTCGCATGCACTAATTCCCATGGTTCAAGCTGTTCAAACCTTAAGGAGTGGTCGGACTGTTGACAATAGTGTAGAGATGGCTACCCCAGTAGTTGTCCCTATGACCAGAGAAAAAGAGAATGAAGCCACAGAAGAGACTCTTCCACAAGAAAAACCAAAAAAATTAGAAAATGAAAAACAAAAAAAAGTAGAAAATAAAGTGGATGACATAGCTAAATCTTTGACCTGAGAGCCACCATAAATCTGTTGCCATATTCTGTTTATAAAAATTTAGGGCTAGGAGATGTGAGGCCTACTTCGGTAACTCTCTATTTAGCAGATAGATCAGAAAGAAGGACTGTAGGAATTATTGAAGATGTAATGGTTGGGGTTGACAAATTTATTTTTCCTGTCGATTTCCTGGTGTTAGACATGGAACCAAGTTCGAAATCTCAAACGCAAATTCCCATTATACTCGGTAGACCATTCTTGGCCACGACCAATGCTTGTAAAAACTATAAAATCGGGGTAATGGAAGTTTCTTTTGGAGATATGAGGAATGCTTCAGCATAGATGAAATTGAAGAATTAGTAGAGGAAGCTTAGCTCTAGTCTTATCAAAGGATGCGCTTCAGACTGCATTATGGTATATGGACTTGGAAGAACCAGACCACCAACTGAAGGAGGTGATTTATCTGATGGACACTTCTATCTGTGAACTCCAATCCAAAACTTGGAAGCCATGGATAGAACCTTTGCCCGTTACTTTCAATGAACCGTTACAACTATCTATCCAAAAAGCTTCATCCTTGCATTTAAAACTACTTCCTGATATCCTTAAATATGCTTTTCTTGGGCCTAACGAAACTCTCTCAGTAATTATTTCATTTGCTCTTAACAGGGAACAAGAGAGTAGGTTATTGGCCATACTTGTAAAGTATAGCGTGCAATAGGATAGACTGTCGCTGACCTTAAAGGGCTGAACCCCTCGATATGTATGCATTGTATTCATTTGGAGGAAAATGCCAAAACTTCACGAGAAAGCCAACAATGGTTAAATCCAAATATGAGGGAAGTTGTTCAAAAGGAAATCGTGAAACTACTAGATGCAGGTATTATTTACTCAATTTTCGACAGTGAGTGGGTGAGTCCCATCCAGGTAGTCCTAAAGAAATCTGGGATTATTGTGAAAGAATATGCAACTAGTGACTTGGTACCATTACGTGAAACCACAGGATGGCGTGTATGCATTGACTATCGGAAGCTCAACTCAATGACTCGCAAAGATCATTTTTCATTACCCTTCATCGACCAAATTTTGGAAAAACTTGCCAGCTGGAGTATTTTTGCTTTCTAGACGGATATTAGGGGTATAATCAAGTTCCGATCTACCTGGAAGACCAAGAGAAAACTACCTTCACATGTCCTTTTGGAACATTTGCTTATCGTCACATTCCCTTGGGTTATGCAATGTGCCTGCAACATTCCAAAGATGCATGATGGCAATCTTTTGCCGATATGATAGGCAAGTTTCTTAAAGTATTCATGGATGAATTTTCAGTATTTGGCCGAACTTTTAATTCTTGTCTTCATCATCTTGCTCTCTTCTTAGAAAGATGCGAAGAAACTAATTTAGTCCTAAGTTGTGAGAAGAGCCATTTTATGGTTCAAGAGGGCATAGTCTTAGGGTATAATTTCTCCTAAATAGGAATAGAAGTTGATAGGGCTACAATCGATGTAATAGCAAATCTACCACCACTACTTCGATACGGTAGATTCGATCTTTCCTTAGCCATGCCGGCTTCTATCGTCGCTTTATCAAAGATTTTTCTAAAATCTCGAGACCCCTATGCCACCTATTAGCAAATGATATACCCTTTTACTTCGACGATGCCTATCTTGACGCATTTATCAAGCTTAAGGCACTTCTTTCTTCTTCACAAATCATTCAACCTCCTGACTATTCCCTACCTTTTAAAGTAATGTGCGATGCTTCTGATTATGCAATAGGTGTCATCTTAGGACAGCAGAGAGGCAAGGTCCCTCATATAATTTATTATGCAAGCCGAACCTTGATGGAAGCTTAAGTTAACTATACCACCACTGAGAAGGAGCTTCTCATTGTAGTCTTTGCTTTAGATAAATTTTGACCATGCCTATAGGGATCTAAGATCGTTATCTTCTCTGATCATTACGCATTAAAATACCTACTATCTAAAAAGGATGCCAAGCCGAGACTAATCAGGTGGATCCTTCTTTTGCAGGAATTCAACTTTGAGATTAAGGATAAGAAAGGAGTTGAAAATGTGCTGGCTGATCATTTGTCTAGAATAGAACTGCTTGAAACCATCAGTAAAGAGTCTCTACACGATAACTTTCTGGATGAGCAACTTTTTGCCATCCAAGTAACAGTACCATGGTATGCCAATATCGTGAATTATTTGACAATAGGTAAGATTTTCCTGACCTAGTCCAATCAGGATAGATATATTTTCTTTTTTAATGTAAAGTACTATATTTGGGAGGATCCTGACCTATTTAAAATATGCCTAGACTACGTAATTAGGAAATGTGTTCCCGATAATGACACCCATAATATTTTATATTTTTGTCATACATATGCTTGTGGGGGACACTTCGGTGGAAGGAAACTGACTGCCAAGATACTGCAATCGGGATTTTATTGGCCATCACTATTTAAGGATGTCCAAAATTTTTGTCAGGCATGTGATCGGTGTCAAAAGTTAGGAGCCATGTCCTGAAAGAAGATGATGCCCCTTCAACCGATTTTGGTTGCAGAACCCTTTGATGTATGGGGCATAGACTTCATAGGCCTCTTTCCACCTTTGTTCAAATTTATATAGATACTTGTAGCCTTTGACTATGTATCAAAATGGGTAGAAGCAACAGCTACATGAACAAATGACCATAAGGTGGTAATTTCTTTCATTAGGGAAAATATATTTTGACTGTTTGAAAGTCCACGAGCTATTATAAGTGGAGGAAGCCAGTTTTGCAACAGGTATTTTGAGAACTTACTCAAGAAATACGGTTTGACTCATAAAATTGCAATCCCCTATCACCTGCAAACTAGTGGATAAGTTGAGGTTTCAACCAAAAAATAAAGAAGATATTGGAAGGAACTATTCGGCCTGATAGAAAAGACTGGTCCTTAAGACTGAATGATACCTTGTGGGCATACAGGATGGCCTATAAAACACCCATTGGCATGTCTCCCTATAGGTTGGTATATGGAAGAGCCTGTCATTTACCTATGGAATTAGAACATAGAGCTCTATGGGCCATTAAAGCATTGAATTTCGAGCTTGATGCATCTGGGGAACAACGAAAACTTGAACTCAATGAGCTAGAGGAAATTCGCAATGATGCCTACCAAAATGCTCGAATTTATAAAGCCAAAACCAAAGCATTTCACGATAAGCACATTATGAGAAAATTGTTTTAGCCGGGCCAACAAGTTTGGTTATATAATTCGCGATTTAAAACTATTCCCAGGGAAACTACGAAGTCATTGGGACGGACCCTATAATGTTGTGGAAGCATTCCCCATTGGGGCTGTAGCCATTCGAGATCCCAAAGACAATCGTATCTTTAAGGTTAATGGGCTGAGACTTAAACTGAGAAGAAAAAGACACAGTGACCACAATGTCGCTAAAAGACCCAGAGTATAATTGACATGCCCCCGGGCACTGCCGAGCTACCGACTCATCCATATCAAATTTGTGTATATTATATGTATAATAGCAAGGTATGTCTACGTATTCTGTGGTACATTGAATCGTAGTGATTATGATTTCTTATAGCTTAAGTATTCTCCCACAGATAATCATAGTGACTAAGATTTATGAGAGAATGCTTCGTACAGGCCGCGTATTTTGATATCAAATAAGCACAACCTTCAATACCAAATGCATCGCCTCAATTCACACTGCACAAACATGTCCCTTAGCATTTAATAGAACTGCCAACCTATTCGCATGGTTCAACGCCAACCCATAATGTCCATTTATGGCAACTCTTCAAATTATCGGGTTAGATTGATTATAAATAACCAAGTTACCTCTTAGTCAATTCATTCCATTTCCTTCACCTTCTTCCATCAACAACACTCTTGCCATGGCTAAACCACCAAGTTTGTTCGAGATCGCTAACGCATTTGAAAGGCTCCTCCGTCGAGAAGTCGAAGCAATCTCTGCACTCCTTGAAGAAAGAGGGTGGCTGATTGATGAATTTCTATCCCTTCTCCCCACCCCAGAGCCGACTGCTGATACATCACCTCCATCTCCCAAACGTCATAAATCCTCTTCATTTGATACACCTCCTCCATCTTCTTAAACCGCCCTTTTCCCTTTTCCCTTTGGATGCACCCATCCAAGGGAAGTGAATCATCTTTTAGGGGCAGCAAATTTTAGTTAGAAGCCGAGGACCAATATTTATCGAAGACATCTTCTTCTCTCGGACGTTGCTGCCAGTGTCGTAGATAGTGTGTGTCTAAATTTTTCCTAGGTTTTTACTTTCATGTAATTAGTTTTTACTTTTTCAGTATCTATAGCTTACTTTTCATGATCATTGTAAACATTCAGATAATATATGATATTTTCTTTTAACTAACTTTTTAACTGTGTAATTTTTCTTCTTCAATTTTTGTTATTGATATCTGTGAGAATAAAATGGATGTGTTTTCCTCAAGTTTGGGGGATATTCTTTCAAGATTTTTTTTCACATCTGGTATACGATCGGTATATCAATAATTCACAGGTATGTAAAATTTTGGAGGTTGAATGTCCCTTGTTTTTGTGCCAATGAGGGCATTGTCCAATTTAAGTTTGGGGAATACACAACTTCTGTGTGTAGTATATTAGTTAGAATATTAGTATATTAGTTTGTTAGTTTGTTTTGTTTAATTTGGTTTTTGCATAAAAATAATAATTTTTTTGTTCTCTATTTTTAAAATAGTTTTCTAAATAAGTTAATCATTATATATGAATTATGATAGAAAAAATTATGAATCTTGAAAACTTACGATCCATCATAGTAGAAGTTTAATAATCAAGAATATAGAACAGTTACAATTCATGTTGAGCTCTTTGAATACTGTATCAGAATAAATGTTTGAAATAATAGATTAATTTGAACTACAATATTTAGACTATAGTTTCAAAACTGTATAAACCAGTGAGAATTAGAGACTTATTTTTCCTTTCTTTGAGAGAGACTGCTTCTTCCTTTGAACTTCTTTACTGCTTTTATGAAATCTGAATTTAGAATCAAAATATTCTATGACTATGATAACCTGATTTTTTGTCTCGAACTATCTATTAGAAGTATCAAAACAATAAGGCATCTATGCTAGTAAATTATAAAGATGATTAAAGGCCATCTTTTATTTAAATCGAAGCCAAAAAGCCAAAATCCCATAAAATAATTTATCCTTTGAACCCATATTAGAAACCTAAACTGAAATTCTTTGTACCAAAATCTGGTAAACCATTAACCATTTGTAATGCCCAAAACTTTCAACCTTTACATTTTCTGAGAGTTTAGAATGTAAAAGAAAGGAAGAAGAGAGAGTGAAAGGAGTAAAAGTTAATAGATAAGGGATATGCTAAAGAAAAAAAAAGATACATTTGAAAAGAAAAGAAAAGAAAAAGAATATGGGAAAAGTCAAAAATCGTAACACACGATTCTATACGTAGAAGCAATCATAGGATGAAAGAAAGAAAGAAAGAAAAAAAAATCGTGAAACACGAATTTACAAGTCTAAGAAAAGAAATGGGATTTTATAAAAATAAGAATTAGTAAATGAGAAGAAGCATCCAAATTCGTGGATACTTACTGATACTGAAATAAAGAAAGAAGAAAAGATAGAAGGAAGAACTAAATTCTCAGAAATATTTTCAATCTTTTTTTTTTACCTTTATTTGACACATTCTGAAACCCAAAGCCCCATTACAAGCTGAAGGAAAGACCTTTTTTATTTACAATTTGCAAAAGTATAAGCCTAGTAGAGAAATGAATAATAGATACTATGGATTGCACAGGGAATTATATGAATAGAATAAATTATCTTTTTCATGAGATTAAAATTTTTGCAATTAACCGTTGAATAAATTCTTATGAAAATATATTATACTGTGAGAACCCAGAATTTTGATATCTTTTCGAAGAGTATGCCAATAGTGAGAGTTTTTTAATGAAAATATTTTCTAAAAATTACAGTCTAGAAAAATCTATGAAGAATAAACTGTTCACTGATGCAACACTCCTTGCTCACTATGAATTGAAATTGTTGGAGTTCTAATCAACGATAACTGCTATGATGGAAAGTAAGGATAAAAGATTGATAATTTAAGAAAATCATAATAACTATGTAATGATCAACTTAATTAGTGTATAAAATTAGTTTAGATTTTTTTTTTTCCTTTAGTTTTCCTATAAATTTTGAAAAATCCAAAAATATTTGAAGTTTGTAAGTAACATTATTGAAAACCTTTAGGAGACTACAACTCCTCCACTAGGGATCACCTAGGGGATTAAAGGCTTGTTGCATCTGCTAATTGAAATCGTGCTCCCTACGAAAGTGGCATTTAAATTTTTAGTATAGGATGCTTTATATTTCCTTGTTTGCTAAGGACTAGCAAAGCGTAAGTTTGGGGTGTGATCAGTCACATAATATACCATTTTATCACCCTTAACTTAGTAATGCTAGACCCCAGGTTACTACTAATAAGTTACTAATATGCAAATATTAAGGAAAAATAGCAAAAGAGAGCCAAAGTATTAATATTCGTCAAAATAAACTCATAAAGTAATTAGAAAGACGATTGAACGAAAAAGACGAATCGTCGCCTAATGAAAGACAAAAAATTGTACTTTACGATTAACCGAAACTCTGTAAAAGAAGAAAGCAAGAAATTATAATTTACAATTATTCAGAAGAAATGTTCAAAGCAAAGTGTGATACAAAAGAGAAAAGATGATCGATCGTAAATAAGGAATCGTCCAAAGAGTGAAAGCTATAAAGTCATGATTTACGATTTTACAAAAGAAAGCTTTTTGAAGCTACTGGTCACGCGAGGATTTACACCGCCATGCATATAATTAGAAGAACTCTTAAATTAGAAATCTGGCCACTCACGAATCTGAGAAGACTGACGAAGGAAGACTCCTAAAGGACTTTATTGCTGAAATAAAGGAAAAAATCTAGAAGTTCATCAACTGTTGAAAGCAAGGAAAGATAGGATTAGTAGTAGAGTTATATTAAGACACTTTTATTTTAGTAGTTTCTTTTATTAGAGTTAGGAGTTTTGTAAACCGACCCCTTATGATATTTAAATAAGAGGGCTTGGTATAGGAATTAATCATCGAAGAAATTCTTAGCATCAATTGACGCCTGAGGTTGGGTTTTCATTCGATTATTAGAGTAGTTTAGTTTAGATATCTAAGGTTCCTCGATCACAATTGATGACTGGGATTGAGAGTTGGAAGATTAGTGTAGATATTTATAGTTTTTTAGAAGCAATTGACGCCTGCGACTGAGGGGTAAAAGATATAATTTTTATTGTTTTCTAGTTTAGATTTATTTTTATTACAATTTACTGCTTTGTAAACATCTCCAAGTTTTAATTTGAATTGATGACTCAGGTTGAGATTTGCAGATTAGTGTAATAGTTTTTATTTTCCATCTTTGATTTTCTGGAGTTTGATTGATGTCCAAATTTTTGGTAGATTAAAAATTAGTATAGATCTATATTAAAGGATGCTAGTTTTTGATTGACGCCCAAATTCTAGAGGACTGAGATATAGTGTAATGGTATTTTAAATTTGTAAACATTCGATAACTGAAGATTGTGATTGATGACCATAATCTGAAGGAGGATTTAGGATTTATTTTTCTGGAAATTAGTTTAAGAAACCATTCTTTTATTCATATTTCTCACGTAGTTTAGGATCTTAAAAGATAAATATAAGTTTTCAGAAAATTAATAAATAAATAGATAAAAAACTTCCTCGTGGGAACAATCCTATGCTAGTATTACAATTTTCATTGTGTGCTTACACTAGGTTAAGATTTAATTAGAAAAACATAAATATCAAGAACACAGGCACGTTCAGAAGTGCTATAAATGCCAAGAGTACTCCAGCTTGATACATGCTCCAGCTATAGATCTACATAGCATGACCACTCTATGGCCATTCGCCACATGGGGCCTTGACGTCGTCAGAAAGGTCAATCTGAAAGCTTCAAATGAACATTAGTTCATCCTCTTTGCTATTGAGTACTTCACCAAATGGGTAGAAACAACATCCTATGCAAACATTATGGCCAATCATGTCAAGAAGTTATCAAGAACAACATCGTTTGTCGATTCGACATGCCCAAAGACATCATCATGGAAAATGGCTCCAACTTTACGAACAAGCGCATCAAATCCCTATGCGAGTAATACAAGATCAAACATCTTCGCTCATCACCATTTTGACCGCAAACCAATGGAGCAGTAGAAGCTACCAACAAGACAGTCGTTTGCATTCTCGAGAAGATGGTTGTCACATACTGAGACTGAAGCGAGATGCTACCTTTCATACTATAGGCATACTTAATGTCAATCTATACCGCTATAAGGGCAACACCATTTTTCCTTGTATACAGAACTGAGGTCGTACTCCCAGTTGTAGTTAAAGTACCTTCACTCTGCATCTTCATAGAATCTAATCTACTAGAAGCCAAGAGAGAGAGATCTCATTTGGAACAATTGAACCTCCTCGATGAGAAAAGGCTCCTAGCTTTGTGTCACACCCAGGTTTACCAAGGAAGGATCACACGTGCTTACAATAAGCGTGTTCGCGTTCGAGATTTGAAGGTGGGCGACATGATACTCAAGAAAATCTTCCCTTCTCTCCACGCCAATCCGAGAGGGAAATTCAAGCCCAACTGGGATGGAGATCATTTTTCTAAGCCCATCATTTTAAAGCCATGTAGCCAAAAAGCGTCCCTGAATGCTCATACCCTTTGCTATCCCATTAGAGCCAAAGGCATTTCCTTCAATAACCCCTTCCAGAAAAAGAAAAAGTGTACATAGTAAATAAAAAATGAAAGAGAAAAGAGTCACCATCAAAATCCAAAAAAATCAGAGAAGTAAAATCTCAAAAAGAGGATATTTGAAAAAAGAAAAAAGAAAAAAAATAGAAAAGAAAAGAGATAAAAAAATCATGGGGCATGTACAGTAGAAATCCCTTAAGGAAGAAGTGTATTACGGCAGCTGGAGCCCAATCAAGAAAAAACCTTTAAACCAAGAATACCTTCAAAATTTCCAACCTATCCCTTTTAACCCATGGCCATGATATATCTCTGAAGAAAGCCCTCTTTGAGGTCTATGAGCAGTCATGGTATCTGTTGAGTCAGCACAAGCCAAGCTGAAAGACAACAAAGAAGTCCATCCAGTCGGCTACGACGGAATCAATGTCCATGTCGTGACCTTTGAAATGAGAAAAAGAATGAAAAGAAAAAGAAAAGAAAACACAAGGTCAAAGCAAAATGGACATGGTAAAAACCTAAAAGGGCACTACGAGTAAAAAGAGCGAGCTTGTGTGGACCAAGTGAAAACTTGAAAAGGCGCCTAGGGTAAAAATGCAATACCCATAGACATAGTGAAAACCCGAAAGGGGGCTGTGGGTAAAAAAGAGGAAACTGATAGGCATGGTGAAAACCCATCTTGGGCGCTGTGAGTAAAAATGTAATACCCCCGATTTCCAAACCTGATTCTCTGGGTGTTACGTGTGCTCGCTAACAAAAAAAAAAATAGCCTGCGCCTTAAAACTTAGACAAATCGGTCACTATTTTAAATAGGGATTGATATAATTGATGGTGTGTCAGGGCACACTAGATTCCAACCCAAACCGTTTGTGGGATATATATATATATATATATATATATATATATATTGTACATGACTCGAACCTCGAGCATAAAAACCGAACTCGAACCCATACCAAAATCCGAGCCCTCTATCTTACTCAGGTCCAAAACAAACTTGGGACCGAGCATTGGCGACTCTAAACCCAAACCCAAGACATTACTTGGACCATTTTAACGATATATAATATATAAAACTATAGGGTGCTAGATGCATCCATACACACTTTGTGTTAAGCATGAGAACACACTAGCCCAACCCGAGCCCAATAGCCCAATATAGGTGATCATGAGCCATTCGATACAGGCTCGTACACTGAGTTTGGTATACTGACCCCACACCAAATCAACTTCACTTGATGCACTTAGTATAAAAGGTAATAACCCTTTAGAAATTCCCCATTTGCAAATCGGTTGAAAGAGAAAAGTGTGGAACCGAGCACCCCTTCTTCTTCTTCTTCTTGCCTTTGTGAGACCCCCAGCCATTATATCTCTAACGCGTGAAACCGACCATCGACGCCGTCACAACCATAGCTAGAGATCGAATCATCTTGTGATCAAGTGTGGAGCTACGCACCAATCTCTGCCTCAATCGATCCTGACCATTCCAAACCCTGCATGCGTGATCCGCGAAGGTAAATGTTCAATTTATTGTATGTGAGCATCAATTTTTTAGAACTAGAGTTCAGCCTGAAAGTGCTGAACTTCATGCGTTGGATTTCCGAAAGATCGGATGCGTGAGAGGAATTGTAGCCAATTTGCTCCGATCCTGATGTTTCGGAAGTCACATTCGTAGGAAATTAGGGTAGAATGACATGAATTTCATTTCTATCATGAAACTAGGATATATTACATATTTAGGATGAAATTTGTGCAAAGAAATTCGGATCTTGAACTTAGAAGATGAAACCTATAAGAAACAAATCATGGAAGACTCAACGCGGCGACCCTAAACCTCGCTGCGGCGAGGCATGTTCTAAAGCACTCGTCGCGCGAGGCATGTTCTGAAGCACTCGTCGCGGCGAGTGCTATATGGAAAAATAGGCCAAAAAATGTCACTGTTCATGCTTGCCGCGACGAGATATAGTTGCCTAAAGACCTCGCCGCGGCGACCTACAGTTCACAGCGCCTACTCGGTATTTTGGTCATAACGTTTGACCCCGAACTCCAATTGGAGCGATTCTTGAGGCGTTGGAAAGAAGACAACGAGCTCTATAAGACATATGAATTAAAAAAATTTATAAAACTAATATTTTAAAGGTAAAAATTAAGTGGCAAGTAGGGACAAGTTTTACATGATCTGAAGTTAACACAATACATAGTGCCTGCTCGATGTTTTGGTCATAACTTTTGACCCTGAGCTTTGATTGACACGATTATTATGGAGTTGGAAAGAGAACGACAAGCCCTATCACTTTCATGATTTAACAATTTTATGAATCAAGTGGCTTAAAGGTCCAAATTTAGGGGGGGAAGTTGGGTCAAGTTCTAAGTTAGTACGAACTTGCCCATTTCCGCCTCGATTTTGAGAAAAACACTTATATATGTCAGCGTTGTTAGAAATTAAGATCAATTCCTAATGCATCATCATGGATGTGATGTAGGTTGGGAATCGAGAATGCTTGTGAAGGGATGTTGCATCGTTTTGCGTGCCTCATGAACAAAGTAGGGAAATTCAACACACAAGTTCGTCTTGATGTTGATTCATTAGATTTTATTATGCTTTGAACTTGAATCTTACATAGATTTGAAATCCTTAAAATTATTGATTTATCCTTAGATGATTCAAACTTTCAGCTTAGTACATGATTTTGAAACATGTCTTGATTTGAATTTTGTGATTTGAATTCCGTATATGAAATGCGATTTTGACACATGCCTTGATTTTGAAACATATGATTTGAAATGTGCCTTGATTTGGACTCTGTATATGAAATGTGATTTTGACATATGAATTATATATCTGAAACCGAAAATGAAAATCGTCTTTGAATTTGGGTTCCAATAAGAATCTGAGAGTGTAAATCTGTATAAGAATCTGATTCGGAACATGACATTGGAACTTGAAGATCTAATTAAAACTCCTAAATTGAACTTGAAATCCGAAGCGTGTCCTGTATGTATGAAACCTCAAGCTGTTAACGTGAATAGAAACTTGAACTTTGAATAAGAATGTGAACCTGAACTGGACACTGGATACTGGACATTGAGCCTATTGCATATACTGGACACTGAGCATACTGCATATATTGAGCATATTGCATACTAGACCGATATGTCTGGTTAAATCGTACACACTACATACTGGACAGGTACGGCGGGTAGAACTTTACACACTACACTGCATATTGCATACTAGACCAGCTCGGCTGGTTCAACCGTGCATCATGTACTGCATACTAAACATTGTATACTGCATACAGAACCAACACGTAAGGTTAAATAGTATATGTTATTCGAAATGAATAAGAAAATCCTGAATGATAAGATTAAGTGGAATATATGAATACTGAGCATGAATTTTGGACAAGAACTCCAATATGAAATTGAAATGTGAATATAAACTCAAAAGGGCAAAAATGCGGCACAAGTGAACTAGAAACTAAGAACTCTGCTTGCACACTACGATTTTGAGGTACATGATGTTTTTCTCGACTTTGATTTTGTCTTGACCTGAAAAATGAAATTGAAGTTTGAATTCACCGATTGAATTTCAATCAATCAACTCTGTATTTTTGTCTTAAAATATGTAAATTGGTATTGCTTTTCTCTACTAAGCTTAGACTGTTAGCTCATCCCTCGACTATACGTCACAGGTACAAGCTGTGAGTGGGGACTTGGAGTGTTTGGCGGATCCTACTGTGCCACAGACCTCTCGTCCGAGAAGTTCAAATAAGAGGCCTTGGTATTATTTTGGGTATCGTTAAACTTGAGAATCGGTAAATGTTATAAGTTTGTAAATCAAATTGTGGATACATGTTGTCTTCACCACAGTTTAGGCGATGGTCAGTCATTCACCAACCATGGAGGCTCCTATATCGCTTCCAGGAAGCATCGGTGGCACCAAGAGCATCACTTAGAGCCCCTTCCAGGTGAAGGACCTCACACTCTGCAACTTCAACTCTAGTTTCGGCAACATCAGCTCTACCCTGCTCTTTCTCTAAATGCTTGTACAAGATCCGCTTCTCATCTACCAACAACTCAATCCAGGTCTGAAGCACCAACTCTTTCCTTAGCCAAGGTCCCTCTGAATCGCTGCTCTCTACTTGATCCAATCGACGAGCAGAAGGCCTCTTAGATAGTAGCCAAGCCTCATACTCTGGAGAAGTTAAAAGGAAAGTCCCTTGCTCTAGATCACACATATGTGTCGACTAATGTGTTTCCCAAAGAGCGGCTATCTTATCCAAGTCATCGGAAGACCCCCGAGAGAAAATCAAGCCGCATAGGGGAGGTCTCGTGGCATCAGGCACCTACTAAACATACCCGAATTGATGTTGCACCCGAGATGGGAAATAATGGGTACTACTAGTCAAGACAAGAAAGGTGATACCCTCATGATCCCTAGATCGGACTATAGGAAAGGTATTGTCAAGCCATGGAAGCGTCCATATCGGCTCGACCTCAGATAGCCAAAGATGCATCTCGTGTATACCCCCTTGAGCCAACTTGGAGAATTTGCCTAAAAAGCAACCAGCTACCTCTACCAAAACCACATAATAGCGGGGTACGGATCCCAAACTGGCCATATGCTCCCCAAGCCAGACTGGAAGAAGAGCAGGGCATCCCCTAAAGCACTTCACCTTGACTGAGGCAAAGGCGTCAAGACCACGATAGAGCTAGGCCAACACAAAATGCAGCACAAAGCAGCCCCTCTCAAGCTCCGCCAGTACGTCACAGAGTGCAAGAGAGAAACTTTCTCCCCCAGTATGAAAGAGGACCTCCGAGAGAAGGCAAAGAGCAAAAGCGTTCATAGTATGAACAGTGATCGATAATTTTTACAAACTTTTATCGCCGAAAAGTTCTCTCAAGAATTTCATCGAATACCTGGTGGGCCCACCGACAAAGCTCTTATCATACCCACTTCTCTTCAGGCCCAAAGTCGCATGGACAGTCTTTCCATAACCTAGTTTTGGTACCACCTTAGCAAGACCATGATGCAACCTCAAACCTGAAAGAACAGAGAGTTCTTCAAGTGTTGAAATCAGCTCACGGGTCCCAAAGCGGAAGACATGGGTTTTCGCACCCCAATGAGAAACCGTCTCGTTGATAAAGTCCCAAAGCAAGGGAACGTCAAGAAAAGAGGAGAGACGGGCAAGCCCGAGTTGATCCAAACCTACAAGCTCGCTCTCATTCAAACTATTAAGCAAACGCTTTAGAAAGTTGGGCCCTACACCCAAGGAAGGAAGTATAAAAGTCCTGGGCCCCCCGGAGGAGTGGGGTCGTGAAGCGGGTCCATGGTCATACAAGGCCGTGTAAGGAATCACGATTCGATGTAGGACAATGGACCCACCCTAAGAAGAAAAGACAAAAAAATTGGAGTAGATTCCAAAACCCAACTTAAAATAAAGAAAAAGGAGTGCATTCTCAGGTCTTACAGGCCCACCACTATTAGGAAAAGTGCCTAGCGTGTATGATATACACGCTAGGCCAAAATCACCAAGAAAATGCCTAGCGTGTATATTATACACACTAGACCAAAAAATGCCCATATATGCCTAGCGTGTATAATATACACACTCGACCAAAAAAAAGAAGAAAAAAAAGATCTGCGCCTAATAACATTTATTTCTCTTACAGGTGGCACCCCAGATCATGAACCAGGCACTCAGCCACGTCCACCTAGCCTATCTTCTTGGTTTCAGGTGTTGTTGGGTTGCTTACCTTGCAATTATTAAAGGGTTAAAAGCAGCAAACTAAAAGGCAAAATCACAGAGAAATGGGATCAAGGTAAGTAATCAGGCCTGCAAGAACCAAGGCTATTACAGCAAGCTTTAAGGGGTAAGTGAGGGTAGGTCCACAAGAAAATGTGCTTTAAAATGTAGTAAATCTCCAGATCTATAACAGATTTGGCACTCTAGCCTATCCTAGTTTAAAACAAAGTAAGAAAGGAAAGAGGAGAGGTTTTTGAATGTTGTCACTTTACTAAAACTATAGAAAATTGAAGATAAAAGCAAATGATCCAAAGCTAATTAAAACACAAATTTAGGGAGATGGAGAAAAGGATTAAAATCAAAAGGGAGAGAATAGTAGCTAGGGATTTTGGTCTTCAATGAAAATTGTTTTGTTCAAAGGCAGTGCAGGGAACTAATTTGCAACAATCCTTCATCTGGCTACAAGCTCAGATGTAAGGTATAAGAATCCAACACAAATCAGGGAATTGAAGTGATCCTAAGGCTATGATCTGTCCACTTGAATGGTCACAGATCATCCCAGAGATTCCTCTAATTCAAGGATCTTAATTAGAACAATTAAACTATTGCAGATGCTATGGATGCAAGGCTACAAGCTCAGGCATCAATAGGGGTATTTAATCTAGAAAATCAAATGACAATCACAAGATTTATAGATCAAAATTAACTCTACAATCCACAACTTACTAATTCCAAATAAACTTATAGTATACTATGCTCAGATCTGCAGTCTGTGCAACATCCAATCCTCATACAGAGCCTTGAACCTCTTAATTTACAGCTCTCAACCTCACCCTAGCTACTAAAAGGGTTTAGCCAACCATGATTGGTCTAAAGAGTGAATGAGGAAGAAGGAAGATGGAAGGAGTTTTCAAATTTTGGCCTGAGCTCTCTCAATTTTTGGATGGTTCTTCTGTAAACTCCTCAGGCTTTGTCTTCCTCTCCATCCTTAGATTTGTTTCAGTCAATCAAAGCTCAAGGGAATAATTCTATTATTCTGAGTTGTTGATGTGGCTGATTTTGCTTCTAAAAACTCTCTCGTAATTGGTTCAAATTGGGCAGGTACATGTGAAGGGGTTAGAGAGTTCCCATTCGCGCCCATTTGTGTTCCAAAAATACCCCCAAGGGTTGTTAACATGCCTTAGAATGCATGCACAAAGCACTGAAGTGAGCAACTGCTGTTGATGGAACTAAAAAGTTCCTAACTCGTGTGTTAAGAGGTTCAGGGAACCTTTCGATAGGTTCTGAGTCCACTTTGTACTCCATTCGACGGGTTAAGAGTAGCCTTCGACAGGTTCTATCTTCTATTCGACAAGTTGACAACAGTCCTCGACAGGTTCTTTTGATTTCTCGATAGGTTGACATAAATTCTCAACTTCTGTCCGACCTCCATCTATCCTCTCGATAGCTTATAAAGCATCCTGTCGATTTCTTATACAGCTCTAGTTGAGCTTTCGACAGGTTGACTCAACCTCATAAAAAATGGATGCAGCTTCAGGTAAGTCCTTGACAGGTTGGTGTTGACTGCTCGCTAGGTTCTGGGAAACCTCTCGACATGCTGATGGAACCTCGCGAGATCCCCTGCATCTCTAGGTAAGTCTTCAACAGGTTCTTCTGTTGCACCTCAGTCCTTTCGATAGGTTCTATCAACTTGTCAATAACTTTACTTTTCCACCTCAATACCTCTCGACAACATGCCTTCTTCAGCTTTAACTCCTCGACAGGTTCAAGTATACCATCAGATCCTCTCGATAGGTTGATGGAACCTCTCGATAGGTTGATGGAACCTCTCAATAGCTTCATATTTAAGCATGCAAACTTGTCGACAAGTTGAATTAACCTCTCGACAAGATCTATCCTTCGCTTCCACAGCTGGCACACAGTTCTGGGGTGCTATTCTTCATCTGTTCAACACTCAACACCTTTTGAGGGGTTCAACCTTCATTTACTGGAGTTGCTCTTGCTCCCATGTGTGCTAATGTGGACACATGCCACTACCATAGGGTTCTGAGGCTCTGTGACTGCTTGATGGCTAGCCTTTTGGGCTGCATGAGTACATGTTGAGCAGCAGGTCTCTTCTTTGGCATTTTTAGATGGATGTCTGCACTGTGATTGCATTTTATTGCTTAAGTACAAAACATACTCAAAACACATTATTAGTCAACTAAAAGGTCCATCAAAGGTCAAGTTAGGAGGTGAAAAATGGTATTTTTCACTGCTCAACAGGTATCACCCTTCTGGATTGAATAAGTAGTCGGCAGCTAAAACCCAAACATGCATTGGCTACCAATACAACAAAAGGGAAGAGAAAAAGAGCAAAAATAATCACATATAAAAAGCTGAAATTGAATTGGCAACCATTCAAAGTAATCATATTACATTTGAAGTTAAAGAAAGGAATGACGAAAGCTACTCCTAATCAGTGACCTTCTTCCGCCGGCATGAAGTCTTCTGATACGTCTGAACATCCCCCACGCGCGACCGTGCTTGGGACATCCGACTAAGTAGTGAATGCAATTCCCTCTCATGAGCGTGCTGAAAGCTTCATACCGAAAAGATCAATAAAAGGAAAGCGTAGGGCAACAAAGAAATAAACAGGGCAAACCAACGTCATACTTATCACTTCAGTTTCCTGAAGGTCAGCGATGTGATGGTAATACTCTGCCTGCTGAATAGCTAACTCGTAATCCTGTAAGGAGGGGAGAGAGAAGTCAGCAATGCATGAAAATAATATAAAAGCAAGCATGTCCCTAAGATAATGTGGAAAAGAGAACTCATTCCTGGAACTAGCTCAGGAGGAGGAACTCTAATCGCCTCGATGGATAGACGAGCATGCTCCATCACATTAGCACACAAATCCGAGAGGAATGAATCGTCAAAATGCCTAAAGGTCCCCTGAGTCCTGGCAATAGATGGCCCTAAAAGCCCCACACTGAAAGGCCCCGAAGGTCCAGTACCTATTAATCACTGATTTATGCCACTTTCCACCTCCTATCCTAGCCTTTAATAGACTTTGAGCTAGTTAATAATGAATTTTTAAGTGTATTTTTGTAGTTAGAAATAACCTGCAGCATGAGCAACAATCCATATCATAAATGCTAAGAAGAAGAGGAATGAGAGACAAGCATTAAAGCTGATGGAAAAATAGTGTTTGAACCATGGTGGTCCCCACCATTAGGGTTGTTCAACATACCTTGGGCCCCTAGAAGCCCTACAGTGAAAGAGAAGTGAGGAATACACTCAATGAAGAGCAGCAGCAGGGTGGACAAGGTAGTAGAGAAGCAGAACATTCAGCTCGAGCAGTTGAACACCTTCAACAATTATAACTCGAGCAATTGTTGAGCAGACTGCACCTCTAGAAATCTAATGTCGAGCAGATCTCGAGAAGATCTAGGATTTCAAACAACATTTGAAATAGACAACCTGTCGAGAACTTCAGATCCTTCCTGTCGGCAACCACTCGAGAATCATGCAGGAGCATCTTATCCACACGAGATCCACTTGAGCTTTTATGCCTAAAGCTATCTGAAGCTTTAACCACTCGAGCAACTCTATCCATTCAAGCTCCAGCCATCGAGCACCTCTCGAGATTCACATTCTGAAGCCCAACCACTCGAGGCTCAGATTCTAGCATGTATTTATGGACTTCAAGGGCATTTGTGGAACTTCCACAACACCTGAGGCATAGTTCTCAATGTGTTGTGCTTGCCCTAACTGTCAGGGGCAACACTTAGTTGAAAATAAGCCACATCAGCAGGATCCTAACTAACTTGATTCTTCTCTTCTCTGATTGGGCAATGCAAAAAGGCACCTTAGGGATTGTATAAAAGTCATGTAAAGATGCAGAAAAGAGGGGGGAGAAAATATCTGAGATCTCTGGAGCAAGGGAGCCCTATGGGATATTCTTGCCTTAGGTCATTTTTGGGTTAGATCATCTTTTTGTTCTTTTTCTCCTTCCTTAGCTTAACATGTCAGGCTAAGTCTTTGTAATAGTTAGGGCTGAGATAAGCTGTAAAAGGGACTGTGTGAGGGCATTATAAAGGGTCTAGAGGTTTGCAGAGACTGCAACCTTGAGGGCAAACCATTGTAAGTTCTTTTGATGCAATAAAAAGTTATTTTTATTGTTCCATTCAATCTGTAATTTTCTTGTGATTTTTATTTAGATCCTTGTAGATTATAAGCACCTATGGATGCATGAGCTTGTAGCCTTGCAAACATAGTAGTTGCAGTGATTATCTTATTCTGGCTTTTAACCCCCATGACTGGAGTATATCCATGGGATATCTTGTGACTATTCAAGTGGACAAGAGATAACCCTAGGACTAGTCCATATCTCAGGGTTGAGTTGGATTGTTCTAACTTACATTTGAGCTTGTAGCCAAATGAAAGAGAGCTGCTGATCCAACTCTTTCTCTGCCTTGCCATTTCATTTTCAGTGAAAATCAGTCCCTATCTATTTACTTCTCATATATATATATTTTTTATCAAATCATTTCCATCCTTCTCTAAACTCCCTTCCTTGTATTATTGTTTTTATAGTTAGTTTTATTTTATGTTTTTAGTTTAGTTGTGAGAACCCAAAAAACCCTCTCTCTGTACCTTGCTTTTCTAGTTAGATTAGAGCTACCTGATCTGTTGTAGATCTGGAGATCTACTATTTCACTATTGTGTTTAGATCATTAATCCCTGTGGGATAACCTTTACTTATCAAAACTTGCTACAACAGCCCTGGATCGTGTAGGACTGTGGTTGTTTTGCTGTTGTATTTAATGCATTTTCTGGCCCCGCTTTATCTATTTTTGCCTTCTTTATTTTCACTATATTTTGACCATACATTTATAATAAAAATAACTACAACACAATTAAGACCCAACAAGTTCTTGGTGCTGTTGCCGGGGATCTTTGATCTAAGTAGTAGATCTGAGTTTTTATTTATGTTTTTCTTCATATTTGTTTACTACATTTGATATGTTTGAATAAATTACTCCATAATTTTAGGACCTGTACAAGCACATTTATGAGTTTCTTGCCTTGTGCACTACAATTAAAATTACTGGCCTGGGAGATGAAGCCACTAAAATGAGGCTTTTTCCTTTTTCATTAAAGGATAACGCTAGAAATTAGCTTAACATGCTCTCACCCAATAGCATAACATCTTGGAATGTCATACAGTGTCAGTTTTTAGCTAAAATTTTCCCCATGAGCAAAACTAGTCAATTGAGAAAGTGCATCATCTCTTTTTCTCAGTTCCCAACTGAAGATTTTATGAAGCCTAGGAAAGATTTAAAGAATTGTTGAGGAAATGCCGACACCACCAAATACCCAAGTGGCAGCTTTTACAAAGCTTCTATCAGGGGATTGATTCCAAGAGTAGAGATATGGTGGATGCTTCATGTGGTGGCACTTACCTCAGTAAAACTGAGAAGGAAGAATGGGATTTGTTTGATGTGATAAGTGAAAACTCTATGGAACAGGAATCTCTGTCAAGAAATGACATTGAACTAGCTGCTAGAGGTGTAAAAGAAATCACTTCTAAGGGAAAATTGTATGAATTAAATGTGTACAATGACCTAGAGAGGAAAGTGGACAATTTGTCTAAAAAGTTTGATAAAGTGTTGAGTGTGTTGCAACCTCAAATTGTTGTATAAGGTGAAGAGGCGTGTCTGATATGCCAATCACCCACACACACACTATTAGACTCAACTGGTCAATATCTTGAAATAGTAATGGAGCATGCTAATGCTGCCCAATCATATGGACAATAGCCTGCTGGGTATCCTTGGAGGAACTACCCTAATTTGAGGTGGAGACAAGATAACTTTCAGCAACCCTAGTAGCAGCAGGCAATGCCCTATAGACCAGCCCAGCAGTAAAATCAAGGTTATGTACAAAGATAGCAATTTCCTCAGCCTATGGCACAGCCAAATCAGTTGACTTTGCTACCACCACCACAGACCAGAGCCCCTTCCTTTGAAGAGCAGGTTTTGTACTCACTATAAAATCTCAGCTCCCTGTCACAGACTGTGAACTCTCATAGTCTTATTAAAAAATTGAAGACCAACTGGGTCAAATTTCAAACACTATGACTAAGAGAGAAGGTAAACTGCCAAGCCAGACAATGATCAACCCCAAGGGACTATTTATGATTGATGAAGGTTCTTCAACTCATGAGGAAGCTAAGGCCATCACCACCTTGAGGAGTGGTAAAGTGGTGGATAACCAAGTAGGCTATGAGGCAAAGAAGAGTGCAGAGAGAGAAAACTCAGCTCTTGTTGTTGAGCAACAAGAGTGAAATAATGTGGCTGTTGTTGAGTCCCAACAGTTAAAAAAATTTAAAAAGACAAAAAATACTGATGTGGATGCTAGGCAAGCAGCTGAGGTACCAGCAGTACCTCATTTTCCATTTCCTCAAGCTTTCAAGGGACCTCCTTTTGATAAGGGGAATGCTAGAATAGAGGAGATGATGGATACATTCAAGCAGGTGAAAATCAATTTGTCTTTGCTTGATGCCATCTGGCAGGTCCCAGCCTATGCCAAGTTCCTTAAGGACTTGTCCACTCAAAAGAGAAAAGCTAGGATTCATTTGTCTAAGAAAGTGTTTGCAGCTGAAAGGTAAAATCTGTTTTGTCTATAGCTACACTAGCTAAACTTCAAGACCCAGGGGTACCTACCATCTCCTATATCATAGGTGACGACACCATAGGAAGAGCTCTCTTGGATTTGAGAGCTAGTGTCAACCTACAGGCATATTCAGTGTATGAACAGTTAGGTTTGGGGGAGCTAAAGCCGACACCTGTAATCCTCCAATTGGCTAGCAGGTCTGAGAGAAAACCTATGGGCATTGTGAAAGATGTGCTGGTGGAGGTAGATAAATTTTTCTACCTAGTAGATTTTTTGGTGTTAGATATGGAGCCTACCAAGTCTAGCCCTCCCATACCTGTTATTTTGGGTAGGCCATTTCAGACCACTGCCAATGCTTGCATTCAAAGCAGGTCCAGAGTGATGAAAGTCACTTTTGGAAATATGAAAGTTAACGTGATTGTGTATAATGTTGCTAATCAGCCTTAACTGGACAATGAGGACTGTTTTACAGTAGATGTCATAGATGAATTGGTTGAAGAGACCTTACCCAGACTATTGGATTGCTCATTTACCCTATTTATGATTCTAAGTGGGTGTCACCTATCCAGGTGGTCCCCAAGAAATCTGGCATCATAGTGATACCAAATAAGTCTGGAGAGTTGATGCCAATCAAAGAGACCACTACAGGAAATTAAATTCCAAGACCAGAAAGGGCCACTTCCCTTTTCCTTTTATTGACCAAAGTTTGGACAAGTTGGCAGACAGAGCATATTACTACTTTCTTGATGGATATTCTGGTTACAACCAGATACCAGTGTTTCCTCAAGATAAGGAAAAAACCACTTTCACTTCTCCATTTGGCACCTTGCCTATAGAAGGATGCCATTTGGATTGTGCAATGATCTTGCAACTTTTCAAAGGTGCATGTATGCCATTTTTTTATATGATTGATAAGTTTTTAAAAAATTTCATGGATGACTTTTTACTTTATGGAGATGATTTCAGTCAATGTTTGCATCACCTCTGTCTTATGCTTTAAAGGTGTGAAAAAACTAACTTAGTTTCGAGCTGGGAGAAGAGAACTTTATGGTCACCCAAGGAATTGTGCTTGGCCATGTGTGTAGACACCCCCATTTTGCCCTCTCAAAATATACAAATCTATTCAGCCAACCTTTGACCTCATAACCCCAATTGGAACCATATGCAGAAACAATAGTATATGGCTAAACACAGGCTGAAACAATAGCTCTGTGGATCAGACCCCATGACCTTAACGTGGGGACCATGCACTGAAACAATAGTACATGGTTGAACACAGGCTGAAATAATAGCTCTGTGTCTCATATCCCAACATAGGGAGACTATATACTGAAACAATAATATATAGTCGAAATGCAAACTGAAATAATAGTCTTGCATTTTAGACCCCTTTATCTCAATGTGGAACCATATACTGAAACAATAGTATATTGCTGAACACGGGCTGAAACAATAGCTCTGTGGATCAGGCCCCATGACCCTAATGTGAGACCATATACTAAAATAATAGTATATGGTTAGACACAGGCTAAAACAATAGCTCTGTGGCTCAGGCCTCATAACCTTAATGTGGGAACCATGCACTGAAACAATAGTACATGACTGGACACAGGCTGAAGCAATAGCTCTGTGGCTTAGATCCCAACGTAGGGAGACTATATGCTGAAATAATAGTATATAGTCAAAATACAGGCTGAAATAATAGTCTGGCATTTCAGACCTGACCTGGACCCGAATAGCCTCGAATTACGTGCCTAAAACTATGTGCGCAATTGGATTACACGCAAAACCACACACATGCAATCAGTCTCCCTTTCATACTGAACTTCTGTTGCTACTCTAAGTGTGCATGATTTATTTGTATGTTGAAAACATACTTGCGAATGATGAATGCTACTGAATTTGGAAAATTAAAACGAATAAGGAAATATTAGCACAAAGAGAAGTTAATTAGCCTGCAAGATCAAGGCCAATTGTAGCAAGTTTTAAATGTAAGTGAGTAAAAGATCGTCCACAGGGAATTTATTTAAAATGTAAGATAAACCTCCAGATCTGAGCTACTAGATCTGGCCTCTGATCCTATCTATAGAGCAAATAAGATGGGAGGTTGAATTTGTCACATTAACTAAATGATAAAAGTAAAATTAAAACTAAGTGATCCAGATCTGAGTTGGGGAGATTATGATGTACATTAATAAGAATGGAGAAATAATATCTAACTTTGATTTGGTCCTTGATGCAAAAATGAGAATAAATGTAGATCAAATGAGATGTGATCCAATCTTCATCTGGCTACAAGCACAGATGCAAGAGAAAGTAATCTAACTCAAGGGTTAGAGTTAAACTTATGGTTATGGTCTATCCACTTCAATGGCCACAGACCATCCAATAGTCTTTAATCTGAACCCTTAATTCAGAACGAGAAACACCACTACAAATGCTGTGAGAGATTAGGTTACAAACACAAATTCTCACAGGGATAATGAATTAAGGGAAATTGCTTAAAAAATAGTAAATCTAAAGGAGTCTAGTGCAATAAGGAGATCACAGGGAACCCTCAACATGAATCCAATTGAGAACGTATGGTTCACGAACCTTTTCAAATTCACCATATAGCCTGACTTAAGCGACTCTCGGATTTGTAGTCTTGAATATAATTCTCTTTTGAATTACAGAAGTATCTCACAACTCTCAATTACAACTAAAAGCTAGGCTATTACAGGAGTTTCAGACGAGCTATCTGAATTGGAATTGAGGCAATAGAAATGAAACTCGAAATCTGGATACCCAAATTGGGCAAATGGTTCATCTATTTATAGTTTCCCCCAAGTCTAGCTTAAATGTGTATCAACCAATCAGAATTGGTTAGATCTGTATCAACCAATAGGAGTAGAGCACAAGGATCCAGATCTGTTTTGGCCAATCAGAACTGCTTGATTTGGTTCAGCCAATCAGATGACAGAAGCATCAATTCTGTTATGTAATTCAAAAATCTGTTAGAGCTTCTAGAAGTTCCCGCCAAGTGATTTCATCTTCGGGTGTTCACATGGGGTAGAATATGCCTTTGGTTCGTGCCCAGAATCTTCTGGAATGTCCTTGAGTTTTTAACTGCATTGGGGCGCTTACAAAGATTACTGAATTACCCTTGCAGATTCTGGGGGTCTTCAGAATACCATTTCACATAGTTTAGAGAACTTTTCGCAAGGTACTGTGACTTCTGAAGCATTTTTCACACAGTTCAAGTTCTTTTCAAAAAGTTCAGAAATCTTTTCGAAGAGTTCAGGTGCTCTTCGAAAACTAAGCCTGGAGCTTTGAGTTCTTTTCACAAAGTTCAAGTTCTTTTCGAAAAGTTCAGATTCTTTTCGAAAAGTTCAGATTCTTTCTGTAATGCATTCTTCTGTTCGAATAGCTCCACACCTCTTTCCAGGTTGATACCAGGCCTTTGTCCTCTTTAGTCTAGGCATTTTGACAGTTAGTGAGGTTGTCCCTTCTCCTTCTTCCTTTGGATCAACATGGATTATCATCTTTTTGGCACTTTTAGACTGCTTTCATGGGTAAGCCTGCCTTTATTGTTAGCTGTGAAACAAACATTTAAAACACTTATTTAGTTCTCTCAAAGGTCTATCAAGACCCAGGTTAAAGGGTGGAAAATGGTATTTTCTAGTTCTCAACACACCCCCAAACCTAAGCTTTGCTAGTCCCTGAGCAAAGATACAATTAAAAATAGAATGAAAAGCCACTTTTGTAGGGAACACAGTTGCATTTAGCATATGCAACAAGCCTTTTAAACCCCTAGGTGATCCCCAGTGGAGGAGTGAAGTCTCCTGAGGGTTTTCAGTGAAGGTACTCACAAACATCTCCAATAAATCAGTTAATATCAATGCAATTCTGTTAAAGCAGACTTTTATCCAGTCAGGTTATTCACACTTGCATCAGTCATCAGTCAAGCTGTAAAAAGATCTTTAAGAAAATATTAGTTTAAAACTAAAATTCAGCTGTAATTCCTTTTACCATTCACTCAGTTGGTGTCAAAAAGTTTTTATAAGAAAAATTAATGAAAAGCTTGCCTTCTATTTGAAAATTCAGTTTTGATGTTACCTCAAATAATTTGATTTCAAACTCAACTCTCACCAGGGTTTTCACTCACCATGCAAATATGAGGGTTGTACTATTTCACACAGCTCAAGAGCAATTACAGTCCTCAAATAGGACTGTAAGCAAGAGCATAGGCATTGCTTTTCAATTCTGAATCTACTGCTCTTTTCTCCATAGGTTACACAAATCCTTATCTCCATGTGACAGCTCAATCCATCATTGATTAGTAAGGACTTTGACTTGGGTGGTACTGTGGCTTATAAGTGAACTTTATCAAGAATAAAGAGGTGGAATGGAATTCAAAATTGAGAAGTCAGTCAACGTAAGGAAGTGGTAGACACATCTTCTTTATTTCAGCACAATTTCATCTTCTTCTTTGAATTTTCAGAGCCAAAGTGGCCATCTTTTTTTCTTTCTTTTTTCAAATTTTCAATGAAATGACTTTTTCTGACTTTTTCCTTTTCAAAGCAACATTGACTGGAGTGCCACATTTCTTTTGTTGATACATCATTGCCTTCAATTATTTTTCTTCTTCTTTTACCAAACTGTTACCCAACTCTCCTTTCTTCAACTTCCTTTCCTTTACCTTCTGAATTTTCAGAGTGAGGGTTAGGCTCAATGAGGTTGATTAGGTTGGTTGATGAGGTTACAAAGAAATCTTAGATTTATAAAGCTCAACTGGTGTATATCAAAGGCAGTTTCAAAAGGTGGGGCTTTTTGAAGTTCAAACTGTCCAAAAGGAGGCCTTACATCATGTCTTTAATATCATGATTGATGTCAAGTTATTTCAATTTGAATATGTGTAACTTCTAGTGATAGTAAGCAGGTTCAAACAGTCCCTAGAGCAAAAAAAATTATCAATTCATATCTCCAAAGAATACATTTCAGGCCCAAGTCTCACTGGGTGTAGTTTTCTATCAAATTCGTGAGGTATATCATCACTGTTTTCTCTCTTTTTAGGTTTACTAAAACATCAATTTTATTTTGAAATTTTTTTGACATTCACTTCATGAAGGTATTGGAATTACTCTAAAAATCAGTTTTAAAAAATTTTAACTTCCTCATTTTTCAAAACAACAGGTGTGAAATTACTTTATCTTCAAAAATTCTGCTGTGATCATAAGCTGCACTGATTTTAACTAAACTATTGGTAATTCTGCTACATCACCCCCAAACCTATGATGAGCAGTGTCCTCACTGGTCCGAGGTGCATAAGCAAAGAAAAGAAAACAATCAAACAGAAATTATAATGACAGAGAAGAAAGAAAAGAAATGCACAGTAATTACTAATTAACAAAAGTTAATAGAAAATAGGAATTACATATTACAGATCCACAAAACAAACATGTACAATGTATTCTAATAACTGGGGTCAAAATCAGTATCATAAGTTGGTTCAATGGGATCAGAACTAGAATCACTGTTAGAGTCAGAACTTGAGTCAGTATTGGAGTCTGAACTCGATTTGGCCTTCTCCTGGATTGTGGCTTGCAGCTCGGTATATTCCTCAGCTTTGATCTTTTTGGTGAGGCCAATATACTTTTCAAGTCTAGTAGTCCTCAAATTTTCCTATTCAAGCTGTGCTTGCAACATGGTAACCTTGTGTTGCTCACACCTAACCATCTGAAAAGTTTGGCCCAGCAGGTCCTGCATCTTCTCTCTCTCAAATTTCATGAACAACTCCAATTTTCGAATCTGGTCTTCATAAGGGGTTCTAATGTAAGCTTGCAGATCAGCTAACCCCTTGAGAACATCGCGACAGATATAAGGGTTCTCTTCCATAGCCCTTTTGAGAGGCAAATCTGGGAATGGGAATGGAGTGGTAGGGGACCAAAGGTATCCCAGCAGTGGGAGAAGAGGAGTCCAAAAGTATGACCTCAGGGTCAGTTTGAGTAGCTTGATCAGAGAAATTGAGGAAAATTGAAGGGGAATCCAAAATAACTACCTCAGGTTCTGTTTGGGTAACATTGTCAGCAGTGGTGAGGATGGGTGGATCCTCGTGCATTGGGGTAGCATGGACGACCTTGCAGTACAGTGGCTAAGGTGGTTGTGTGGGATGTGGAGGCTAAGGTTTGGAGAAGGGAATTTGTCACAGACTGATTGTCTGTGTTGATCTGTAGTTGGGCTTGGATGGATTGGAGAAAGGTGAATATTTGGCTAATTGTGTCAGGTGTGGGTGTGGTATGCAAAGTAGGGGCTGGTAAAATTGATGTAGACGGCTGAAGGGCAATGGGTGAAATGGCTGTAAAGGGGGAAGTAGCCAAGTGGGTGAAATGAGGAGGATCAGGTATAGGTACAGATTCAAGCCCAATATTCTCCAAAATAGACCCCATCAATGATGAATAGGCCTCAGTAGTGAATATCTCAGGTTCAGGGGTATGAGTTACTTCAGGTGTATGAGTTGAATGAGCAGGTGAACCTGAGAAGCTTTGGAGAAGGGGAGTGCTTGGAGATTGTTCAACAAAATCTGGGGCCATATCTTGGTCATTGTTAGGAGAAATTGGTGGTGTGAGTATGGCTGGAGTGGATGGTGTAGAGGGAGAGTCTGCAATTGGGATTATGGTGGTTATGGGTGATGGGACAACTGGAATGGATGAAAGAATAGGAGCTGGGCTAGGTGAAGTGGGTAAGATGATGAATTCTTCACCAATGGGTGCAGTTGAAAAGCTGGTCACCACAGGAGGGACTTTTTCAATATCAGCTGCAAGGGAAATAGGTGCAGATTCTTGGGCAGTCAGTAAGTTCTGGTTCAAATTTATATGGCAGGTTCAATGGCAGCTGCAGGGGCTGGTTCAACTATGGCAGGTTCAATGGCAGCTGCAGGGGCTGGTTCAGCCTCTTCCCTCATTTTATTCAACATGGTTAGGCTTGTGGTCCAAGCCCTCTTCCCAAATGCATGAGGGGAAATAATCTCGAATGGCTCTTGCTCATCAATATCAAATTTAGCTCTTAACATGGCTGTGATCAGCCTTCCAAATGGTATCTTAGGCTATTTTCTCCTTTTTGATCTTGTGATGTTGTCAGCCATGGCTTCAAAAATGAGCATAGGGGCATTGAAGAATTTCCCCTTAGAGAAATGGAAGAGGGCCTCCAAAATTGGTGTTCTTCTCTCTTGGCTGTGCCCAGTGACATAAAAACTCCCTCTCAAAATGGAGTCCATCAGCAAACAGTGGGGTTCTAAGTCTCTCCTCATGATGGACAGTCCACTTCCAACTATGCCTTTTGTTAGATGGGCAGCCATTTATCTAAACGAAGTTGTTTCTGGTGCAGCTAATGGACCAGCGGGGTCATATTGAAATGGTATCCCCAAAGCATTTCCAATGTCTTCATAAGTGACAGTTAAATCGCAATCATCAATGAAAATTACAAGAGTAGCGACATCAGCATCTTTCTCTGTCACTTTTACCAAGTTTTGGTACCATAATCTCACCATTCGTGGATAAATTTTCTCTGGAAGAGGGGTTAGGATATTGCTCAGAGAAGCATCCCTGTTAAGTAGTGAAAAATACCATTTTTCACCCCTAAACATGAGCTTTGAAAGACCCTTGAGAAGACTAAATAAGTGCTTTAGTGTGCATTTTACAGCTAACCAATTAGACAGGTCCAAGTCCGAAAAGCATCCTAAAATGATCAAAAAGCTGACAACTCATGTCAAGCTCAAAGAGGGAGTGAAGAAATAGCCTCAGCAATGGCTAAAAAGGTCCTAAAAGAGCAAGAAAAGACCTGAAGAAGAAGAAGGATCCATTCGCAAAGAAGAAATCAAGTTAAAAGTTCAAATCGCAAAGTAAAAAGTACTTTTCGAAAAGGTCAAAGTTCTGTTCGAATTGATTCTGGAGCTGTAATGAACTACTCGAAAAGAACCATGTTCATTCGAATAGTTGAAATTTCCTTTCGAATAGAAGATCCGGGAGAAGTCCTTTGCGAAAAAGACTTTACGAAGCCAAATTGCTTTGCGAAAAGAACTTCGGAGCCAAAACACTTTGAAAAGGCACTTAAACTCTCTGAAAGGACATTACGGGAATTACTGACTTGTTTAAAGGGCATTTCAAGAATCTCTGCGACGCCCCAATGCATTTAACGGCCGAGGGACATTTGGAAGATTCCAATCAAGACGCAAAAGCATATTCCAACCCACGTGATCGCTCAAAGATGAAATCACATGGGGGGAACTTCTACAAGCTCAAACAGATTTTTGAATTCCATAATGTAATTGATGCTTCTAGCGCTGATTGGTGAACGGATCGAGAGCATTTTCATTCGAACAGATCTGGATCCCGTGCTCAAGCCATTGGGCAATCCAGATCCGAACACTTCGATTGGTCAATTCACTGCGGATCAAGGGAAAGCTATAAATAGAGAAGACATTTGCCCAATTGTGGCATCCAGTTTTGAGTTCATTTCTATTTCCCGCTTTCGGTCGGATAGCTTGTCCCACGTAATAGCTTCTTTGTATTTGCTTTTGAGAGTTTCCGAGCTATTTGTAACTCCAAGGAGATTGGATTCAAGGCGCAAGTCCGAGGGACATCTAGCCGTGTTCTGTAATTGTAAGATTGAATTTAAAAGGTTCTTTATTGTGTTTTCTCCATTGGATTCATGTCAAGGGTTCTTATTGATCACCTTAGTGCATTAGACTCCTTTAGATTCACTACTTTGCATGCAATTTCCCTTGATTCATTACTCCATGCCGAATTAAGCGTTGGTAACCTAGTTGACACTTGATGATGTTCATGTTACGAATTGAGGATAGGTCAACAACTATTGGATGATCTGTGACCATTTAAGTGATGAGATCATAACCATAAGTCTAAACCCTTCCTTAATTGATTTTCTTACATCTGTCTTTGGTAGCAGGATGAAGATTGAATCAACTCGCTTAGTTGCTGATTCTCCATTAAAATTCAAAGGCTAAATCACGAAAGTTATTATTTCTCCATTTGATTTATTTTAATCACTTCCCCAACTTGGATCGGATCATTAGTTAGTTCTTTTCTTTATTTGCTTTTAGTTAAAGTGACAAAACCCAACACTCTCTTTTATCGCTAGATAATTATAGAGCAGATCTGGTAGGCAGATCCGGAGGTCTATCTCATATTTAGACAAATTCTCGTGGACGATCTTTAATATACTTACTTTTAAAACTTGCTACAATTGGCCGATCTTGCAGGGCTATTGTTAGCCCTCAATGTCTTGATATCTCTTTCATAATTTAAAATTATGTAACTTAATATTCATTAATTGTCATTCAAAACACACATAAATCGGGCACATGTTAGGCAACAACAAGTTTTTAGGCGCCGTTCGGGAATTTGTTCTAAAATAGATAGACCTATGTTTTATTCTCTTTATTTATTATTTATTAATTCATTTTTACATTGTTATCTCATGCGGGTTACAAACAATTTGCGTAAAGGAAAGGAAAGCACCTAATTCGACAGGGTTTGCGGTACCAAATTCTCTCTGCGTTGTATGTTTGGTAGGAGAACTCTCAACCTCAGATTCTCCCTTTTAATTGAAGTTGAAAGACTCCTAAGAAAGCAGACATACACCACGAGAGTTACGCTACAATGGGTGAGCGAACCTAGATTGTTAAGAGACTACTTTGCTGCCTATAATTCCCCTTTACGCATTCAATTTCCCACGGTGGAGGGAAATTATGAGATCAAATCATCAACCATCCAAATCTGCCTTCATTTCATGGATTAAGTAAAGAAGATCCTTACAAGCACATTGATGAATTTCGGCTTTGTGCACAACATTTAACATAATTTGGACTTGGTCGAGGCAACCAAGTGAGGCTCTTTCCTTTTCATTAAAGGACAAAGCTAGAGCATGGTTATCTATGTTAGCACCAAACGACATCACATCATGGAATGATTTGCAATGTCAATTTTGTCAAAATATTTCCCAATGACTAAAACCAGCCAACTAAGACAAAGCATCATCTCTTTCTCCCAAAACTCAATGAAACTTTCCATGAGGCATGGGAAAGATTCAAAAAAGCTTAAAGACAATGCCCTCACCATCAAATTCCTAAATGGCGCTTGTTCAAAGCTTCTATCAAGGAATTGATCGAAGGGCAAGAACATGGTGGATGCCTCTGTGGAGTACCTACTTACAAAAGACAGTTGAAGAGGTTTGGGACCTCTTTGAGGTGATTGGAGAAAATTCAACCCAGGAATCCTGTCAAGAGACACGAGAATCCAGCTAGGTGAATAATCCCCAATTCACAAGAGGAAAGTTTATGAAGTCAATGAGTGGAAAGGAAAGTGGATAATTTGACCACAAAATTTGATAGGTGATGGACTCATTTAAAGCTCCAAATGGGTCAAGAGTAGAGGAGGCATATCGATATGCAGGTCCCTACTCATTCAATTGATCAATGTCATACGCATCACAATTTCGAACTCATGATGGAACAAGCTCAGTCTTTCGATCTTATGACGGATGCAATCCAATGACTACCCATGGAGATCTCATCCTAATCTAGGTGGAATCGAAATTACCATTGACAACAACAGCCCAAAAATCAAATACCTTTCAAACACCTTTCGACCATATCAATGAGAATTTTACAATAAACAAAATTTTCAACAACCTAACCCATGACAACCCATGCGACATTCTACACCAGCCCTGCCCCTCCTAGGTCCACTGTCATTTGAAGAGCGGTCTTAAGTTCATTTAGGAACTCTATCTCGGGTGAACCTTCAGATCGGAGCATTAAAAATTGAAGAAACTTTGGGCCAACTCTAAATTCATTAGCTAAGAGAGAGGAGGGCGACTACCCACCGACCTTTGAACAATCCTAAGGGCAGTTCATGGTTGGAGAATCCTCAATGGCCATGAGGAGATTAAAGTGACCACTTTGAGAAGTGGAAGAGTAATAAAAAACACAGTGGGTAGTGAAGAGGAAAAGAAGAAGAACAAGATGCGGAAGCACAAGATGATGAAAACAATGAGGTTGTTGATTTACCTCGAGAAAAACCCAAAAAATGAAAAGCGGAAAAATAAAAAATTGTTGAAAAGATGAGGAGAGATTTGTTCCCCACCTCCCATTGCATGCAATGAAGCTCCTTTTGACAAAGGAAACACAAAAATTGAGGAAATGATGGAGACATTCAAGCAAGTTAAAATTAATCTACCGCTTGATGCAATCAAACAGTCCCTGCATATGCTAAATTTCAAAGGATGTGTGCACCCACAAAAGGCAATCTAGGATACATTTATCTAAGAAGGCCTTTCTTTGTGGAGAAATCAACCAAGTACTATCCATTGCAACACCCCCTAAAATGCAAGATCCTGGAATCCCCACAATCCCTGCATCATTGGGGGAGCATACCATCGAGAAATCTACGCTAGATCTGGGGAGCTAGTGTCAACCTGCTTCCTTATTCATATGAGAAGCTAGGTTTGGGAGAATTAAAACCCACTCAAGTGGTGTTGCAACTAGTGATCCGAGAGAAAACTGTGGGATTGATTGAAGATGTGCTAGTAGGAGTAGATAAATTCTTCTATCCTGCGATTTTTGGTGTTGGACATGGAACCAACCAAAAGCGGCACTTCCATCCTGTCATTTTAGGGAGACCATTCACAGCTCTGACAAATAATGCTTGTATTCAATGTGATGCAGTATCATGGAAGTTTCTTTTGGTAATATGAAAGTCAAATTGAATGTTTATAATCTTGTTAACCAACCTCAATTTTCTCTTTGAAGAGTGCTTTCATGTTGACATCATGGATGAACTTGTGGAGGAGTCTTTGCAAAATTTCTGCAGGTGAAGACTCCACCACGAACTAAAAATGATTGGGAATCCAGAGAAAGAAGGAAAAGGAGATCAAATTCAAAGGGAGTCACTTTGTGCAAGGCACTCACAAACAATCCTCAAGTTCTCCCTCTTGGAGACTGCTCTCTCCCTCTTCCACAAATTACCAAGGTACCTTTGCTGCCCTCTTTCTCCCCACAATTGGAACTCAAACAGGCTCCCCAAAAATCTGAAATATGTGTTTTGGGAGATCATCAAACACTACTGTGATTATTTCTTCCTCCCTTACAAAGGAGCAAGAAGAGGAGCTTGGTAGTTCTAAAGCAAGACAAGAAAGCAATTGGTCGGACCATTGCTGATTTAGGAGGAATAAACCCATGTATGCATGCATAAGATCCACGGAAGAGGATGCCAAGCCTTCTAGAGAAATGCAAAGAAGGTTGAATCCTCACATGCAAGAAGTGGTAATGAAGGAAGTTGTCAAGCTGCTAGATCTGGGGTCATTTACCCCATTTCAGATTCTCGCAGGTAGCACCCACGGTGGTGCCTAAGAAATCTGGCATCACTGTAGTAGCGGTGAATCGGTGAACTTATGTCCACCGGACAAACAAGCTGGATGGAGGGTGCATAGACTACTGAAAATTAAATACCATGACAAGGAAAGACCATTTCCCCTTCATTGACCAAATCCTTGATAAGCTTGCGGTAAAGCTTACTCGCTTCCTTGATGGGTACTCGGTTACAACGGATCCTGTGTACCCACGGGGACCAAGAAAGACCACCTTCACCGCCTTTGGCACTTTTGCCTATAGGAGGATGCCCTTTGGTCTTTGCAATGCCCTGCTACTTTTCAAAGATGCATGTATGCCATCTTTTGACATGATTGATCAATTCATGGAGATCTTCATGGATGACTTTTCAATTTATGGAGACAGCTTTTCCCAATGCTTACACCACCTCAAGTTGGTGTTGCAAAGATGTGAAGAAACCAATTTGGTTCTAAGTCGGAAAGAGTCATTTTTATGGTCACCCAAGGCATTGTCCTAGGACATGTGGTCTCCCATAAAGGCATAGAGGTGGACCAAGCAAAAATTGATCTAATTGCACATTTGCCTCCTCCAGGCAATTAAGCAAATCGAAGTTTCTTAGGGCATGCGAGGATTTTATAGGAGGTTCATCAAAGATTTGAAAATTTCCAAGCTACTCATCATTTCTTTGTGTCAAGATGTTCCTTTTGTGTTTACTAATGAATGCATGAGCCCTTTGAGGTCCTTAAGAAATGTCTGATTTCAGCTCCCATCTTGCATCCCCGACTATTCGGTGCCCTTTGAGTGATGTGTGATGCATCGAGACTATGCCCTAGGAGCTGTCCTAGCAGAGAAAGGATAAGCTTCCCATGTCATAGCTTATGCCACAGAGATCCATGATAGATGCCCAGCTCAACTACACAACAAGCGAGAAAGAGCTTGGCCATTGTGTTTGCATTGGAAAAATTGGTCTTATGTTTTAGGTTCACAAATTGTGGTGTTCTTGACCACTCGCTAAAATACCTACATCTAAGAGGATACTCAAGCCCAGACATCAGTGGATCCTCCTATTATGAGTTTGATCTACGATTAAGGATAAGAAAGGAGTGGAAAATGTGGTGGTCGATCACCTATCCGTAATTCTCAATACGAGGATGATAGCTTACCCATTAATGAATCATTTCCGATGAGCAACTTTTGCCATCAATACCCACGATCCTTGGTTTGCAAACATAGTCAACTTCTTGGCTATCGGATGATTCCTCAACATTGGAATCGAATGGATAAAGATCTTTTCTTCTCACGAGTTAAACATTTCATTTGGGAAGATCCTTATCTATTCAAGAATTGTGCACCAAGTGATCGTAAGATGTGTCCCCGACCATGAATTCTCTCGCATATTGTCAATGTGTCATGAATGGAGGTCATTTCGTAATAAACAACCGCAAAAATTTCGCAAAGGTGGTTTTTATTGGCCCACAATCTTTAAAGATGCCTTACAAGATCAGAATCCGCCAGAATCGCCAAAAAATTGGGCAAGATTTAAAAGAAACTCAATGCCTCTACACCCTATTCGTGGTTGAGTTGTTTGATGTATGGGGAATAGATTTTATGGGCCCTTTCCTCCTTCTAATGGAAATAACTTCATTTTAGTAGTGGACTATGTCTCCAAGTGGATTGAAGCCATAGCTACTAAATCAAATGATCACAAAGTGGTTTTGAAATTTCTCAAGGACCACATTTTTCCAGTTTGGTTTTCCGAGAGCCATCATCGTGATGGGGAAGCCATTTTGTAACAAGCAGTTTGAAGCTCTATTGAAAAAGTACTCATCACTCATAGAGTAGCCACTCCCTATCATCCACAAACCAGGTGGACAAGTGGAGATTTCAATAGAGAAATCAAACACATTTTGGAAAAACAATAAAGAAGGAGAAAGGATGGTCCTTTAAGCTTAATGATGCTTTGTGGGCATCTGAATCGCCTACAAAACTCCAATTGAATGTCCCTTTAGATCGGTCTATGGCAAAGCATGTCATTTGCCAGAGTTAGAATACAAAGCTTTACGGGCTATTAAAACATTTAATATGGATCTAACTTCTGCCGGTAATCACGGAAACTTCAACTCACCGAATTGGAAGAGTCATGGATGGATGCTTATACAAGCTCCAGTATAAGGAGAAAGTCAAATCATTTCATGATAGGAGTTTAATGAGAAAAGAGTTCATACCGGGTCCAAGGTATGGTTATTCAACTCTAAACTTAAATTCTTTCCGGCAAATTGAGATCCAGATGGGAAGGGCCATACATCGTCATCAAGGCCTCCCCTCAGTGGATATTTCAGATCCCAAGGATGGAAGAATCCTTAAGGTAAATGGTCGAGGCTCAAGCCATGCATTGACAACTGTCTTTGCCCATCTGTCATCACGAATCTCCAACAATCGATGGTAGAAAATTGTATATTATGTTTGTACAACATAGTTTTCTTGAATTTCTGCTTTCTATTTCTTTTTCTTGTTAGCATAGTTTAAATACACTTAAAAGTTCAAATCGCATAAGCAAAACTACTTTTCGAAAAGCCCAAAGTTCTATTCGAATGGCTCGCTCGAAAAGAAAGATGTTCTTTTGAATAGTTAATTATGTTATGATTCCTTTTCGAATAGAAGGTGCGATGCTAAGTCCCTTGCGAAATAAACTTTACGAAGCTATCTACTTGTCGAAAGGCACTTTTGCCATTAAAATAGAAAAAAGGGCTCTTTTGGAATATTTGAAAACTTAAAGGTGCTTTGCGATTTTAGCTTCAAGTATATTTAGTCGTTTGAAGTTAGCTTTGTATTTGCAAACACTCTCGCAGAGCGACGCCCACTAAAACCATAGCTCACTCTCTTCTCACACGAGCTCCACAAAGATATCGCTTTGTTCCTAATTGTTTGAGCGTTTCCATTTTTCGAGAGATCACAGTGATCTGGGCGATCTTTACAAACAAAGCGACTCGTTCAAGCACAAACCTTAGATCGTGGTATTTTTCTATCCATTCTCGCTCAATCTTTTAGAAAAATCTAAATCTGTTAGCCAAAGTGTGGGCTTTTGTTTTCCTCCATTTTAAATATATGGGAAGGCCGAGAAATCCTTAGTCGCCACTTTTCTAAAGGGCAATTTTTCAATGCCCCATGCTCATCCCGGAAGCAAATGGGTGATGTGATGCCAAGATAAAGAAAAGCAGAAAATTCTTGGCCTCCCTTTGGAAGACTAATTACTGACCCTCCTAAGAGCCAAGTTTGACATAGATAGGAAGAGCCCTTTGAAGTCCTCACCCCCATAACTTTGGCAAGAAAGCACGGACCACAAGTCGAGGCTATGTTGAGAGAGAATGAGAGCGGCGGAGATCCGGCATGCCTGCTCTTGCCCCTGCCTCTGTTCTTTGAACCCATTCTGCCCAGAGCACGAGCAGGCAGTTCCTGTGCTAAGCTGACAGAACCTAGCCACCTGCAAGTGTGGGTGGGCTGAACAACCACCTATGGACCCCCTACTGTACATGAACACAGAGTGAACTAGCACGAGTCAAGAGATACCCTGCTGCGGAAGGTGGCTGCTATGGAGCCTCCACCCACTTGCACCTCGGCCAACCCTGCCATTTACAAGAACCATTTCTGTGGTGACCGGCTCTCTGCACCACCTGCTGCACCATTCTACCACCACTACACTGTACCCTATTCCCCCACCCCTTCCACCCCACACCCCTTCCACATTGGAGCTCATCCAAGCCCTAATCGCACCCCACCACCCACCCCAGTGCCCCGCCCTCCATGTTGCCTCACAAGCAACCCAAGCAGACCAGTCCTAGTGCTTCCCCCTCCACTACCACCAGGCTACCCAAACCACACAGACACAGCCTTACCTCCCCTTCTGGTGAGATAGCTACCCAAATGACCCTCTCTTACCCTCCCTCCCCATTTGCACCCACTTTAGTCCCCTACTTGAAAAAGACAAAATAAACCCCTCACCCTTACTCCCTTTCCTCCCTCTTTTCCTTTTATTTTCTGTCAAATTTCGTTCATGCAATTTGCTTTCTGCAATTCCTTGCTATTATTTTTTTTTTGTTTTCCCCTAATAAGCTGTGACTATGCCACCACCTTTGAACCAGTGAGGACCTTGCTCCTCATAGGTTTGGGGTGTGTGAGCAGTCTGCCAAGGAATAGTTAACCTAAGGACAACAGAATCACCTAAGTAATCGAAATGAATTATTTTACTTAAGAATCATGACAATTAGGAAGTTTAAAATTTCTTTGCAAAATTTAGACATCATAAACCTTTCAATATTCTACATTTCCATGATGTTAGCACCATGAAAACCTCTTGGTATCGACATTTAGCAAGTCATGGGAAAGAGAAAAGGTAAAGACATACTTAAAAGCTCAAGGAAAAACCATAACCGGTGAGAATTGAGCCCATATATTTTCCATCTACATTGAAGAGTGGTGAGGCAATTTTTTTCCGATTCAAAGGATTGGTGAGGCATTAGATCCACTAGAAGTTAGGAAACTCCAAATTAAAACAAATGTGACACTCATGGCGAGGAAAAGATCAAGGCCTTCTTGGACGACTTGAACCTAACAGAACCAACCAAGAAAATTCTGCCTGTTTGTACCCCATTTGGTATAAATCCTACAATTCTTCATAAAAAATACCCAAAAGTACTTTTTGCACTGAACCTATGGAACCAATTCAGCCTTCCCTCACTCGAGAATTTCGGGAGGTAAAGGAGAAAAGAAGCGAAGATGGACCATTTGGCAACATCAAGAAAATGAAGAGAAAATACCTCAAAAAGCAGGCAATATGGTGGGAAAGGAAGAGACAAACAATGTGAAAAGTTGCAAGCAAAAGGCAAAAAGGGACCTTATGATGAAAAAAATGCAAGATCAAAGAAAGAAGCTGATCCTTTGTGAATGTGAGAATCTCGAAAGAAAGAAGCTAAACTCAAAAGGTGGAGTCATGAACCATCTCTGCACTTCACGAGTTCTCAAATTCAAACCCCTGTTCAAGCGCCTTTCCTTGAAACTTCACTCCATAAGCCATACAAACAAACCTAGATTAAAAGCCCTTGTGATCCAAAGTTGAGTGAGCTGTCATGTGGAGATAAGAAGTGACCCAATCTATGGTGAGGAGATGTCAATGATGCCATTGCCTAAGAATCATGCCTATGCTCATGCTTACAGATCCATTTGGGAGATGTAAGCGCTCTTGAGCTTGAGTGAAAATGAACCCTCAACAAAAACACGATGAGAGTATACCACAGTGAGTGTTTGGGTTGGAACTTGAGCATAATAAGTATGACTTACAACCTAATTTTTATTCAGATGATGAGCTCACTCTTTGGCACATTTGTACAATTTTCTATGGCTGCTCACGGATTGGAAATATTGAAACATTCATGAGGTTCTTAAAATGTTTAAATTCTGCAAACAATAATCAAATTTTCTGTTTCATCATTGATTCAAGAGTAACTAATCCTGCTCCTTGATTGCTCATTTGATAATTTTGCCTTGATGTTAAGCTTTCATGGAGAAGTTTGTGGGTACCTTCAGAAAACCCTCGGAGACTTCACTCCTCCTCTAGGGACCACCTAGGGGTTGAAAAGGCTTGTTGCATATGCTAAATGCACTGTGCTTCCTACAAAGTGGCTCTTTACTTTGTTTTTTATGTTTCTTTGCTCGGGGACTAGCAAAGCTTAGGTTTGGGGGTGTGTTAAGTAGTGAAAATACCATTTTCACCCCTAAACATGAGCTTTGAAAGACCCTTGAGAAGACTAAATAAGTGCTTTAGTGTGCATTTTCTGACTAACCAATTAGACAGTCCAAGTCCGAAAAGCATCCTAAAATGATCAAAAAGTCGACAACTCATGTCAAGCTCAAAGAGGGAGTGAAGAAATAGCCTCAAGAATGGCTAAAAAGGTCCTAAAAGAGCAAGAAAAGACACGAAGAAGAAGAAGGATCCATTACGCAAAGAAGAAATCAAGTTAAAAGTTCAAATCGCAAGTAAAAGTACTTTTCAAAAGGTCAAAGTTCTTGAATTGATTACGGAGTCAGAATGAACTACTCGAAAGAACCATGTTACATTGAATAGTTGAAATTTCCTTTTCGAATAGAAGATCTGGGAGAAGTCCTTTGCGAAAAGACTTTCGAAGCCAAATTGCTTTTGCGAAAAGAACTTTGAGCCAAAACACTTTGCGAAAAGGCACTTAAACTCTCTGAAGGACATTACGGGGAATTACGGCTTGTTTAAAGGGCATTTCGATAATCTCTGCAGCGCCCCAATGCATTTAATGACCGAGGACATTTTGGAAGATTCCAATCAAGATCCAAAAGCATATTCCAACCCATGTGAGCGCTCAAAGATGAAATCACTTGGCGTGAACTTCAGAAGCTCAAAGCAGATTTTTGAATTCCATAATGCAATTGATGCTTCTAGCGCTTTGATTGGTGAACGGTCGAGCATTTTCATTGGCGAGCAGATCTGGATCCCCGTGCTCAAGCGCCATTGGGCAATCCAGATCTGAACACTTCGATTGGTCAATTCAATACATGCGATCAAGAAGCTATAAATAGAAGACATTTGCCCAATTGTGGCATCCAGATTTTGAGTTCATTTCTATTTCCCGCTTCCGGTCGGATAGCTTACCTGCACTGTAATAGCTTCTTTTGTATTTGCTTTTGAGAGTTTCGAGAGCTATTTGTAACTCCAAGGAGATTGGATTCAAGACCGCAAGTCTGAGGGTACATCTAGCCGGGCTCTGTAATTGTAAGATTGCATTCAAAAGGTCGCTGTAAGCTGTGTTTTCTGCATTGGATTCATGTCAAGGATTCTTATAGATCACCTTAGTGCATTAGACTCCTTTAAATTCACTCCTTTGCATACAATTTCCCTTGATTCATTACTCTGCATTTAATTAGCGTTGGTAACCTAGTTACGCACTTGCGATGATGTTCATGTTACGAATTGAGGATAGGTCAACAACTATTGGATGATGCATGACCATTTAAGTGGAGATCATAACCATAGGTCTAAACCCCTTCCTTAATTCTGATTTATTTCTCTTACATCTGTGCTGGTAGCCAGATGAAGATTGAATCAACTCTGTTTAGTTGCAGATTCTCCATTAAAATTCAAAGGCGAAATCACAGAAAGTTATTATTTCTCCATTTGATTTATTTTAATCACTTCCCCAACTTGGATCTGGATCAGTTAGTTAGTTCTTTTCTTTATTTGCTTTTAGTTAAACGTGACAAAACCCAACACTCTCTTTTTATCTGCTTTCTAGATAATTATAGAGCCAGATCTGGTAGCACAGATCTGGAGGTCTATCTCATATTTCAGACAAATTCTCTGTGGACGATCTTTAATATACTTACTTTTAAAACTTGCTACAATTGGCCCTGATCTTGCAGGCTATTGTTAGCCCTCAATGTGCTGATATCTCTTTCATAATTTAAAATTATGTAACTTAATATTCATTAATTCGTCATTCAAAACACACATAAATCAGGCACATGTTAGGCAACAACAATCCCTGATGTATTTCAAGGATAGCTGACATTCAGGTTTGTTTAAGAAAAAAGTTTCATCCACGATAAGCTCTGGGATCAGCTTCTGAGCTTCAATGAATGGGTTTGGCAGTACCAAATGCATAGGGAGAGGAGGAAGCTCAGGCTCAGGACTAGGGTCAGCTGCTGGGATGGGTTCCTCATGTCTAACCTTCTTCCCCTTCTCAATTCTATCCGCTTTCTCCATCGAAAGTTTTCTCTTGGCTGAGGTTTTGGCTTTTCCTTTTTTGGAGGGTTTGTTAACTTTCTTAGCAGAGGATTGTGGAAACATTGCGGCCAATGATTTTTCAGTTTTCCCCATCTTAAAGTTTCGTTTGAATCTCACACAATGAATGCTGATATCAAATTGAACTTTGCAAAACACAAACAGAGGCAATGCACAGAAAAATATCGAAATCTAGGGTTTTGGTTGAACTCTTTGAACGCTTGATGAGATCCACCAGAATCAGAAGCAAAATGTCCCTCTCTTCAAGCTTAATTAGTGGAACAAATATGAAACAAATTGGATATGAACTTTAAAAGCACACAGAGATGGAACGAAAATGGGTTTTCTGTGAAACAGGACACTTAGGGAAGGCTTTCGAATATGAAACCCTGCTTCGAAAAGGGTTTAAATATGCTTAAAATGAGTTTCGCAAAGTATCTTTGAAGTTTTTGAAAAGTTCAAAATAGTCCTTTTTACAAAAGAGAATGGCATCAGTACCATTCGAAAAGCACATGGCTTCAGAAACAACATTTCAAAAAGCAAATAGCTTCAGAACTAACTATTCGAAAAGCAAATAGCTCTTTTCGATCAGTTAGTTACAGGGCCAGATCCTTTTCGAACAGAAAATTAAACTTTTCGAAGTGAATTTTTTCTTTGCGAATTCATTTTTCACATATTATAAACTTCTCGAATTGAGTGTACACGTGACTAAAAATAGAGAGAAGAAACTATGAAAAAAAACTACAAAACAAACACAGGTAAAATACATATGATACAGTTGTTTATCATCAGATATGTGGAGGTTCTTGGTGATAGATGGTCAGCACAGGCTCCAGAGTATTTTCAATGCATGGTTTGAGCCTCTGACCATTTACTTTCAAGATTCTCCCATCACTTGGGTCTAAAATTTCAACAGCCCCAGAAGGAGATACATGAATGACAGTATATGGCCCTTCCCATTTGGATCTCAGCTTTCCAGGAAAAAACTTAAGTTTTGAGTTAAATAGCCATACCTTAGAGCCAGCTATGAACTCTCTTCTTAACAGATTTTTGTCATAGAAAGCTTTAACTTTTTCTTTGTAAGATCTTGTATTGGTGTATGCATCCATTCTCAGCTCCTCCAACTCAGCAAGCTGCAGTTTCCTGTGATTACCAGCAGTAGTAAGATCCATGTTCAAGGTTTTAATAGCCCAAAAGGCTTTATATTCTAACTCCACTAGTAAATGGCATGCTTTGCCATAGACCAATCTGAATGGGGACATGCCAATTGGGGCTTTATATGCTGTCCTATATGCCCACAATGCATCATTCAGCTTAAAGGACCAATCCTTTCTGTCCTTCTTCACAGTCTTTTCCAGTATATGTTTGATTTCTCTATTGGAAATCTCTACTTGTCCACTGGTCTGTGGATGATATGGAGTAGCTACTCTATGAGTCACAGAGTACTTTTTCAATAAAGCTTCAAAATGCTTATTACAAAAATGGCTTCCCCCATCACTGATAATAGCTTTGGGGGAACCAAACCTGGAAAAAATGTTGTCTTTTAAAAATTTCAAGACAACTCTATGATCATTGGTTTTAGTAGCTGTGGCTTCAACCCATTTGGATATATAATCCACAGCTACTAAGATGAAATTACAACCATTTGAAGGAGTAAAAGGTCCCATAAAATCTATCCCCAAAATATCAAACAATTCAACTACCAAAATGGGCTGTAAAGGCATTGAGTTTCTCTTGGAAATGCTGCCCAATCTTTGGCAGTTCTGACAAGACTTACAGTGCTGCAGTGCATCTTTGAAAAGTGTAGGCCAATAAAATCCACACTGCAAATCCTTTGCAACAGTTTTGTTTCCACTAAAATGGCCTCCACAGGCCTGTTCATGACACATGGAAAGTATGCTATGAAAGTCTTCTTCAGGGACACATCTTCTAATTATTTGGTCTGCACAAATCTTGAACAGATAAGGATCCTTCCAAATAAAATGTTTGACCTTTGAGAAGAAAAGATCTTTATCCATTTTATTCCAGTGTTGAGGAGTTCTTCCAGTAGCAAAAAAGTTGACTATATTTGCAAACCAAGGGGTGTGTACACTGATAGCAAAAAGTTGCTCATCAGGGAAAGATTCATTGATAGGCAACCTATCAATCTCAGCAGTTAGAATTCTAGACAAGTGGTCAGTCACCACATTTTCCACACCCTTTTTATCTTTAATCTGCAAATCAAATTCCTGTAATAGGAGGATCCACCTGATTAATCTTGGTTTGGTATCCTTCTTAGACAGAAGGTATTTCAAGGCTGAGTGGTTAGTGAACACCACTATTTGTGAGCCCAAAACATATGACCTAAATTTCTCCAAAGCAAAAACAATTGCCAGCAACTCCTTCTCAGTTGTTGTGTAATTGAGCTGTGCATCAATCATTAATCTATTGGCATAAGCTATGACATGAGGTAGCTTATCCTTTCTCTGCCCAAGAACAGCTCCCAAAGCATAATCTGATGCATCACACATCAGCTCAAAAGGCAATGAATAGTCTGGAGACAGTAGTATTGGAGCTGAAATCAAACAATTTTTTAAGAATTCAAATGCCTTCAAGCATTCATTGTTAAAAACAAAAGGGACATCTTGGCACAATAAATGACAAAGAGGCTTGGATATTTTACTGAAGTCCTTAATGAACCTCCTGTAAAATCCAGCATGCCCCAGAAAACTTCTGATTTGTTTAACAGTTTTGGGAGGTGGAAAATGTGCAATTAATTCAATTTTTGCTCTATCCACCTCAATGCCCTTGTGGGAGACAACATGGCCAAGGACAATGCCTTGGGTGACCATGAAATGGCTCTTCTCCCAGCTCAAAACTAGATTGGTTTCTTCACATCTCTTTAACACCAAGTTGAGATGATGTAAACACTGGGCAAAACTGTCTCCATATATTGAAAAATCATCCATAAAAATCTCCATAAATTGGTCAATCATATAAGAGAAAATGGAGTACATGCATCTTTGAAAGGTAGCAGGAGCATTACAAAGACCAAAAGGCATTCTCCTATAGGCAAAAGTGCCAAAGGGGCAAGTGAATGTGGTCTTTTCCTGATCTTGTGGATACACAGGAATCTGGTTGTAACCAGAGTAACCATCAAGAAAATAATAATAAGCTTTTCATGCTAGCTTATCTAAAATTTGATCAATGAATGGAAGAGGGAAATGGTCTTTTCTGGTCATTGTGTTTAGTTTTCATAATCAATCTGAGACCCTCCAACCGATGGTTTGCCCGGTTGAAATGAGCTCACCGAATCCGAGGTTACCACGATGATCCCAGTTTCTTCGGTACCACCTGTGTAGGTGCCACCCAAGTGAATCTGAGATGGGGTAAATGACATCCAACAACAACCTCCTTCATGACCACATCTTGCATATGAGGATTCACCTCCTCTGCATTTCCCTAGAAGGCTTTGCATCTTCTTCCAAATGAATTTTATGCATGCAAGCAATTTGGGTGATTCCTCCCAAATCGGTAATAGTCCGAAATTGCCCTCTTATCTTTGTTTCAATACAATCAACTCTTCCTCCTGCTCCTCAGTGAGGGAGGAAGAAATAATCACAGGCAATGTTTTATGGTCTCCTAAAAATACATATTTCAAATTTTCTGGAAACTGCTTCAGCTCTACATCAGGTGGACTGAGAATAGAAGGTAACAAAGGTACCTTGACTGTTAGTGGAAGGGGAAGAATAGCAGGTTTCCATGAAGAGAACCTTGCTGATTGATCATGAGTTCCTTGCACAACATTTACTTCCTCAGACTTTGAGGTACAAAATGTTTCTTCCTCAGCATTTCTCCAAGCATCTTTAAAATCTGTGGTTAAATCTTCACACTGCAAAAACTGTGGTAAAGTTTCTTCTACCAGTTCATCCAACAAATCAATAAGAAAACATTCCTCAGAACTGGATTGAGGTCGTGGTAATCGCATTGTAGACATTTAACTTTACCTTCATATTTCCAAAAGACACTTCCATAATATCGGATTGCATTGAATGCAAGCATTGGTCAGAGCGAATGGTCTCCCCAAAATGACAGGGATGGAAGTTTTACTTTTTGTAGGTTCCATGTCCAATACCAGAAAATCAGCAGGGTAGAAAAACTTATCTACCCATATCAACACATCCTCAATCACCCCAACTAGCTTTCTTTCAGATCTGACTGCTAGTTGTAACACCACATGAGTGGGTTTTAACTCTCCCAAACCTAGTTTCTCATATACAGAATATGGAAGCAGGTTGACACTAGCATCCAAATCTAATAAAGCCTTTTCAATGGTATGTTCCCCAATAATGCAAGAGATTGTGGGGATTTCAGGATCTTGGAGTTTTTGAGGTGTGGTAATGGACAAAACCTGATTAACTCTTTCCACAGCAAAGACCTTCTTGGATAACTGTATCTTAGATTGTCTTTTGTGAGTGCAAATATCTTTCAAAAATTTTGCATATGCTGGGACTTGTTTGATTGCATCAAGCAAAGGTAGATTTATCTTGACTTGCTTGAAAGTCTCCATCATTTCATCTATTTTTGTGTTCCCTTTATCAAAAGGGGATGCAAATTTCATGGCATGGGGAAATGGTAAATGAGGAACTAGTCCTTCATTTACAACTTTAGAATCATTATCAGAATCTTTTTGATTTTTCTGTTTTTCATTTTTTTGATTTTTCTGAGGTACATCAGCACCCCCAATGCTAACATCATCTTTGCTCTGCTCATATCTCTAGCTTCCTCAATTTTTCTTCTTCCTTTTTCATTTACAATTCTTCCACTTCTCAAAGTAGTGACAGCTTTTACTTCTTCATGTGAAATAGAAACCTCTCCAACTATGAGCTGTCCTTTAGGATTGTTCAAAGGTTGGCTGGGTAACCTGCCTTCCTCTCTTTTGGCCAAAGTATTTGAAAGTTGACCCAATATTTCTTCAATCTTCTTTATGCTCTGACTGTGAAAGTTTACAGTCTGAGTTAAAGACCCTAAATTCTGGAGTGAATTTAGAACTTGGTCTTCAAAAGAAGGGGATCTGGAAGGGTGAACTGGAGCAGATTGCTGTACAGGTTGTTGTGGAATGGGCTGCTAAAAATTTAGCTTGGTATAAAAATTCTGCTGATAGGGCTGAGCAATTTTGAAAGGTACTTGGTTCTTTGGTTGCTGCTGCTGCTGTTGTGATTGATAATTGCCCTGGCTCCACCTTAAATTGGGGTGCCCTCTCCATGCATATTCATTTGACTGCATCTGTCCAAATGATTGGGCAGCATGAGCTTGCTCCACCATAAAATCTGGGAACTGTGGTGCAGCTGGACATTGATCAAGAGGATGAGTAGAGGACTAGCATATCAGACATGCCTCCTCTACTCTTGCAACCATTGGATTTTTAAGTGAGTCCATCAATCTATCAAACTTTGTGGTTAAAATTATCCATCTTTCTTTCCAACTCATTCACCTCATAAATCTTTTCCTTGGTGGTTTGCTGATTGTTCAACCGAGTAGGATTCTCAATGTCTCTTGACAAAGATTCCTGTTGAGTTGAATTTTTACCAATCACTTCAAATAAATTCCAGACCTCCTCAACTGTTTTTTGCAAGTAGGTGCCTCCACAGGAAGCATCTACCATATTCTTGCCCTTTTGATCAATTCCTTGATAGAAGCTTTGAACAAGCTGCCATCGGGGAATTTGATGATGAGGACATTGCCTTAAAAGTTCTTTAAACCTTTCCCATGCTTCATGGAAAGTTTCAGTTGAGTGTTGTGAAAAGGAAATAATATTTTGTCTCAACTGGCTGGCCTTAGACATAGGGAAGTATTTGGCTAAAAATTAACACTGCAAATCATTCCAAGAAGTGATACTATTTGGTGCCAACATAGATAGCCATGCTCTAGCTTTGTCCTTTAATGAAAAAGGAAAGAGCCTAAGCTTGGTTGCCTCTGGACCCAGTCCAGCTATGTTGAATGTGGTACAAAGAGACAGGAACTCATCCACATGCTTGTATGGATCTTCCTTACTTAAACCATGGAAGGAAGGAAGCATATGAATAGTTGATGATTTGATCTCATAATTTCCTTCAACAGTAGGAAATTGAATGCAAAATGGGAAATTATATGCACCAGGTGCAAAGTAATCCCTCAAAAGTCTAGGTTCTTCACCCATAGTAGTAGTCTCAGCAAAATTCTGTGATATTTGTCTAGTTCTTAGTAGCCTTTCAACTTCTAAATTCAGAGGGACAATCTCAGGATTGAGAGTCCTCCTACCAAACATACAACACAGAAACAAAGAATCAAATTATGCACAGCAAACCTTCAGTATTCCTTTCAAAGTATGTTCCACGCTCAAAGTGTATATGAATAACTGCACAGATTTAAACAATAGAACAGTTAGCACTGATACAATAATAAAATAAAAACTTAGGTCTACCAATTTAAAATAAATTCCCAGACAACGGCGCCAAAAACTTGTTGCTTTATTCTAAGTATTTGTATGTTGAAAACATACTTACGAATGATGAATGTTATCTTGAATTTGGAAAATTAAAAAGAATAAGGAAATATCACGGAGAGAAGTTAATTAGCCTGCAAGATCAGGGCCAATTGTAGCAAGTTTTAAATGTAAGTGAGTAAAAGATCGTCCACAGGGAATTTATTTAAAATGTAAGATAAACCTCCAGATCTGAGCTACCAGATTTGGCCTCTGATCCTATCTATAGAGCAAATAAGATGGGAGGTTGAATTTGTCACATTAACTAAATGATAAAAGTAAAATTAAAACTAAGTGATCCAGATCTGAGTTGGGGAGATTTTGATATAAATTAATAAGAATGGAGAAATAATATTTAACTTTGATTTGGTCCTTGATACAAAATGAGAATAAATGTAGATCAAATGAGATGTGATCCAATCTTCATCTGGCTACAAGCACAGATGCAAGAGAAAGTAATCTAACTCAAGGGTTAGAGTTAAACTTATGGTTATGGTCTGTCCACTTCAATGGCCACAGACCATCCAATAGTCTTTAATCTGAACCCTTAATTCAGAACGAGAAACACCACTACAAATGCTATGAGAGATTAGGTTACAAACACAAATTCTCACAGGGATAATGAATTAAGGGAAATTGCTTAAAAAACAGTAAATCTAAAGGAGTCTAGTGCAATAAGGAGATCACAAGGAACCCTCAACACGAATCCAATTGAGAACGTATGGTTCACAGCAACCTTTTCAAATTCACCATTATAATTACAGAGCATAGCTTAAACAACTCTCGGATTTGTAGTCTTGAATACAATTCTCTTTTGAATTACAGAAGTATCTCACAGCTCTCAATTACAAATAAAAGCTAGGCTATTACAGGAGTTTCAGATAAGCTATCTGAATTGGAAATGAGGCAATAGAAATGAAACTCGAAATCTGGATACCCAAATTGGGCAAATGATTCATCTATTTATAGTTTCCCCCAAGTCTAGCTCAGATGTGTATCAACCAATCAGAATTGGTTAGATCTGTATCAACCAATAGGAGTCGAGCGCAAGGATCCAGATTTGTTTTGGCCAATCATAACTGCTTGATTTGGTTCAGCCAATCAGATGACAAAAGCATCAATTCTGTTATGTAATTCAAAAATCTGTTAGAGCTTCTAGAAGTTCCCGCCAAGTGATTTCATCTTCGGGTGTTCACATGGGGTGGAATATGCCTTTGGTTTGTGCTCAAAATATTTTGGAATGTCCCTAGGTTTTTAACTGCATTGGGGCTCGTGCAAAGATTACTGAATTACCCTTACAGATTTTGGGGGTCTTCAGAATACCATTTCGCATAGTTTGGAGAACTTTTCGCAAGGTACTGTGACTTCTGAAGTGCTTTTCGCACAGTTTAAGTTCTTTTCGAAATGTTCAAAAATCTTTTCGAAGAGTTCAGGTGCTCTTCGAAAACTAAGCCTGGAGCTTTGAGTTCTTTTCGCAAAGTTTAAGTTCTTTTCGAAAAGTTCAGATTCTTTTCGAAACGTTCAAATTCTTTTCGAAAAGCAATCTGTAATGCATTCTTCTGTTCGAATAGCTCCACACCTCTTTCCAGGTTGAAACCAGGCCTTTGTCCTCTTTAGTCTAGGCATTTTGACAGTTAGTGAGGTTGTCCCTTCTCCTTCTTCCTTCGGATCAACATGGATTATCATCTTTTTGGCACTTTTAGACTGCTTTCATGGTTAAGCCTGCCTTTATTGTTAGCTGTGAAACAAACACTTAAAACACTTATTTAGTTCTCTCAAAGGTCTATCAAGACCCAGGTTAAAGGGTGGAAAATGGTATTTTCTAGTTCTCAACAACTTCCTTTCCCAGACCACCTCGAGACTCGATCATGTGTCCCACATGAGATGAGCGATTTGATTGAGCGCCCCACCACCGGCGCGCAATTGGCCTACGCTCGACCTAGTCTTACAGTCCTTGACCCCCAAACTTCCTTGATTAAACGCATCAAATGAGATGCTTAATCAAATTGCGCACCCCAAAATGAGCACGCAATTACTCCTAATGTTGCTAGAATTAGGAAACTCGCTGAGCAAGTCAGCCGGTGACTCACTGAATCGTTGACCGACCCAAAGCGATTAAGCACTGGGAGACCAACGCGCAATCCAGTTAAACGCCTGAAATAGGGTGTTTAATTGGAGAAAAACATATTTTTCTAATTCGCCCCGTGGGAGGCTGGCAATTTTGAGAGAACGGATTTTTTTGGGATTTCAAAACCAGAGAACTCCGAGAACGAAAACATAGAGGAACATAGTTATGAATTCGAGATTCAAGCTTCGAATCTTCGAGATTTCTCTCCGCAGCCCCAACCCTAGGTAAAAATCCAACCTTTAGCTTCGACCCCTTAGTTTAATTTTAGTTCTTAGACCTAGGACTTCTCTTAGTTTTAATTATTAATATTGAATTTTTAGTTTTAGATCGTAGCACCATTTTTTCAGACAGTAATTTTTAATATCTGGTTCTAGTTCTCATTTTCTAAAACCAGTCCTTAATCTGACGGTCTAATTCACTGACCCTAGACTCAACTCCATTCTAAAATCTTAATTTCCAGTCCTATCATTAATCTCTAGTTCTAAAACTAGTCCTTAATCATACGGTCTGATTTTCAAATTTCGGACCCTAATTCAGTCCTAGAATTTTAAATTTTAGTTTTAATTTCTTAATTCAATACTTCTAAAGTCCCAAATATTCATTTACTTTTCTAAAACTCTAGTTTCTTAATTTAATTCACAATTATAATCTCGAAATTGACTCTGAAAATCCAAAAATACCAATATTATAATCTGAAATCTAATTTATCTTTGATCTCAGCCACCCGATTTTCCCAAGGGATCTTACGAAGGGTACTCGGGAATGAGGCCAATCCTCTTTAGCATAGCGGGCCCAAAACCCTTTTTTTTTAGGATTATTTTGTTGTTTTAATTCAGATTAGAAAATCAGTTTCACAACCTTTTCTTAGATTTTTAGTATGATTAATTTACATGCTTTATTTTAATTTAGATCCTTAGAATAATTGCCTTGATTAGAACCCTAATAAAATTAGTTCCTTTATTTTAATTAGATAATTCTAGCATAGTTAATTCCTCACTTTATTAGATTTCAGTATAGTTAATCCCTTTTTTTTATTAGAATTTTAGTATAATTAACTCATTGCTTTGATTACAATTCTAAGAAAATTCAGTTCCTTTATTTTAATTGGATTTTAGCATAGATAATTCTTTGCTTTAATTAGAATTTTAGGATAATCAATTTCTCGCTCTTATCAGAATTCTAGTAAAATTAGTTTCCTTATTTTAATCATGATTTTAGTAAAATCAGTCCTCCATTCTAATTAGAATTCTTGTAGGACTATTATAATTGCTCTAATTAGAATTTCACTCAAATTGTTGTATTTGCTCCAGTTAGAATTTTAGTACAGTTACTGTTAAGACCTGAAAAGTACCACTTTTCACCCCTTAACTTAATCTTTGTTAGACCCTTAGTCATTTAATAAATGTGTGTTAAGCCCATTTTGTAGGCAATAAGTAGCAGTTGTAGATAAGGCCCTAACCATGCCAAGAAGCTTACTTTTGGCCCAGAAGTGCCTGAGGAGAAAGGAGGTTGGACCCAGACAGAGAATTGGCTACAACATAGGCACAACACAGCAGCAACAAGTCAAGAAGTGAGCCTCACGCAGATGTCGCAGGGTTAAATTGAATAAGAAAGAATGCTTCACGCAATTGTCGCGAGTTTCTGAAGGCAGCACACCAACTGGTCGCGCTGTTCTCGCGCAGATTGATGACAGAAGGGAGTAAAAAGCATACTTCACGCAGTTCTCGCGAGGCTCAGTCATAAGCTCTCGCGCAGTCTCGCGCAGCTCAAGAAAGGAGCCTTTAATCTTTGCGCAATTCACTGAGGAGAGAGAGCTCCAGGCATTCTCACAGCCTGTCACGATGGCATGTGGGATCTGAGACCTTAGAATCGCTCGCAATCCAAAGGCCTATGCACATTGCTTCTTCGCGAGGATCTCCGCGAGATTCACCAAGGAATGAACTGCGCGCGCGATTCCCGTGCCATTCAAATGGAAAGCGCAATCCCATGACGATCAGAGCAATCCCGCAATGACCAAACCATCTATCCCGCGACTGCAAGAGCTTTAAGTCAATTCAATCTCGTGATGCCAATTCTATCACGCGATAAGACCTGGAAATCCTTGCTACCTAGCGAGGCTCGGGATCTTAACTTCTCCCCACTTCTGCAAGGGTAATCTGGGAACTTCTAGTAATTAGGGCATGCACTCCAATGCTCCAATCTTCGTGCACACGCCTCGAGGCATCCAAGGAACATAAATAGGCCATGACTACATCGATAAAATTAGGATTTTCCTAACCCTAATGATCCCACAACTGACTGCTATATTAGCCTAAGCCTAGTTTAGGTTTAGAGAGATACTTTTGTACTCCTTGAATCAACTGTAGAATTTCAGTAGGCTAAGGTTAGGGTTTAGGCAGCTTCTCTTTTTTCCTTTTTCTTCTCTTCATAGTCCGGCGCTTGCTGGCTATGCCTTTGTATGTCTATTTGTAATAGTTTTAATAGAGTTTTATAATAGGATCTTATGCATGTATGGGATTGGTGTTTTATGAGTTGTTCTGTACAAGGCTGCTGCCATGAGATTCTCCATTGCTAAGTTATATTGTAAGCAATGGAGGATTGTTTTTAAGGATTTATTTAGATCCAAGTGACCTATGTGTTCAGGTTAGGCACATTGCAGGCCTATGCCCCACCACAGGATCCACTAAATCTGAATCCCCATGGGAGCTTGAGCTGGTAGCCTTGTGAACATGGTGGTGGCAGCAATCTACTTGTTCTGTCTTAGACCTCTGTGAGGAGGATAGCCTCTGTGGATAGTCTGTGACCATTTTAGTGGACAGGTTATAGCCCTAGGGTGAGGCCAATCCACAGATCTAAGACAGATTCTTCTTCTCTACACTTGTGCTTGTAGCCCTGTGAGAGATTGTGCAGAGACAGACTCACCTATATTTGTATAGACCCACCATCAGATGGCATATCTGATCTGGCTGTAGAGATTGTAGGCTTGTACTGGATCACTGTTGTCTTTCTAAAGCAGTGAACAGCTAGACCTAAAGCTAATACTCAAACTCTTGCTGGTCCTGTGTGTCCAGGCTAGTGCACATTGCAGGCCTAGCCCCACACACAGAACTTTAGAGGTTGAGGTTCCTATAGAGTCTTGAGCTGGTAGCCTGGATGAAGTAGTGCCTACAATGATAAACTTGTTCTGACCCATCTCTGGACTGTGGTTCCCCTATTGGATAGTCTGTGACCATTTAAGTAGACAGGTTATAGTCATAAGGGATTGGATCATGACACAGGGGTGAGTTGGATCCTTTCTCCTCTTTGGTGATAATGTAGCCATTGGACAGGATTTCTATAGCAGCAGATCTGAGTCTGAGTTATAAAACCCATCATATCTATACCTAATAGCTTACTTCTCACCCTTTTTATATTTATTTTCTCACACTCCATCATTCTTCTCAATCATTTCTGTAGTTTAGATATTAGGTTACCTTAGGATGTAGACAATAGTGACCTTAAATCCCCTTCAATTTAGGATTGTCAGATCTGTAGTCAGATCTGGAGGGCCTACTAAAGATAGCTCCCTTGGAGCTTTAGATCAATTTTCCCTGTGGGACAAACTCTTACTTATTAAAACTTGCTACAACAGGCCCTGTATCTTGCAGGTCTGTGTATTTTTAGACTTGCTGCTTTATAGTTTTCAATCCACCTTTGATTTATTTTCTCTAACACATTCTTATCACTGTTTTCAATAAACTTAGCAACAAGCATCCAAAATATCCTAATAAGTTTTTGGCGTCGCTGCCGGAGACTCTTGATCTATTAGTAGACCCTAGATTTTTGTATATATATATATATATATTTTTTTTTCTTTGGTAGCTGTGCTTGTGAATAATTTATACTGCTAATTTACATTTGGAATTTTTCTTGCAGATCTGGACAGTAGCAGAGAGGAAAGTTGAACTGCACTTGGAGTCTAGCTACCTCTGTTTGCATTTCTCTAACCCTCAAAAACTCAGTCTATTTCTCCTTTGCAAATTCCATAGCAGTTGATTAGGATAGTTGTAATTTTGTTCAGATAAATTTTTGAATGAATGTGTCTGCAAGTAGTCTTCCCTGCAGTTGGTGTGTGTGCATGTTAGGAAGGAGATCCCTCAGTCCCACACTAGAGCCTCCTAACCCTGAGATAGAAAGGGGCAGAAGACCAAAAAGGCCCAGACACACCAAAGTTGAGCCCCCTACTGCAACTGAGATAGCAGTCATGGGAGAAGAGCAACCCAGAACATTCAAGGAATTGAATGCCCCTGATGATTATAATTCCCGATTCAGCATTCAATTCCTAGATGTTCAGGGAAACTATGAGATTAAAACCTCAGTCATTCAAATGCTTCCCTCTTTCCATGGGCTCAGCAAGGAAGACCCCTACAAACACATTGACCAATTCTTGGCCCTGTGCACAACATTCTCCATTGCTGGTTTGGGACTAGAAACCACTAGATTAAGGCTCTTTCCTTTCTCCATAAAGGACAAGGCCAGCACCTGATTATCTACTCTCCCAAACAACAACATCACTTCTTGGAAAGACCTCCAGACAAGATTTTAGACCAAATTCTTCCCAAAGACAAAAACCAGCCAGTTGAGGAAAGCAATACTTGCTTTTGTCCAATCCCCAACTGAGGATTTTAATCAAGCATGGGACAGATTCAAGGAGATGCTCAAACAATGTCCCCACCACAAAATCCCTGACTGGTAGCTTGTCCAAAGCTTCTATAATGGGATTGATGAGTAAAGTAGAGACATGATAGATGCCTCTTGTGGTGGAACTTACATGCACAAAACAGTTGATGAGGCATGGGACTTGTTCGAGGTCATCAACGAAAATGCTTTTCAAAAGTTGTCCTTGTCAAGAACTGTTCAAGAGCCTTTTTCTAAAATGGGACTAGCTGAAACCTCCAAAGGAAGGATGTATGAAGTAACTAGGAATAATGACCTCAAAATGCAGATGGCCAATCTTTCTGATAAGTTTGATAAACTATTAACTGTGGTGTAACCCAGATTGGCTGCACAAGTGATGGAGGCATGTCTGATATGCCAATCTCTACAACACACAGTGGAAGAGTGCCCATCTGCAGGGCAATATCCTGAGTATGTGATGGAACAAGGTACTGTTGTCCAATCATTTAGCCAGCAACAATCTGTTGGCTACAACAAACAACCATTTGGATACCAGCACTAAAATGCTGGTTACCAGTGGAGAGACCACCCAAATTTGAGGTGGAGACAAGACAATTACATACAGCCACAACAGATGTTGGCCTTACCTCAAAGGCCACAGCAGCAGTATAACTAGGGATATGCCCCAAGGTCAAATTTCCAGCATCAGCAGCTGCCCCAACGATAAAATCAGTTGGTATTTCCCCCACCTCAGCCCCGAAATGCTTCTTTCGAGGATAAGGTTTTGACCTCATTGCAAAGCCTTAAAATCTTGACTCATACTGTGAGCTCTCACAGTTAAAGCATAAAGAAAATGGAAGAACAACTAGGCCAAATATCCAATGCCTTGGCCAAAAGAGAGGAGGGCAGGTTGCCAAGCCAGCCAGTGGCCAACCCTAAGGGCCAATATTTTATTGGAGAAGCTTCCTCAAGTTTTAAGGGAGCTAATGCCATCACAACCCTAAGGTCTGGCAGGCTGGTAGACAACCAGATTGGAAAGGAACAAGGAGAGGTCATTTCTAAAGAATTTCAAATGAAAGTGAAAAAGAATTTGTTAGATCACAGAGCCAAGAGTTGCTTGCTACCCTGCAACAAGAGAAAAATAAGGAGGTTGTGGTTGAGCCTCAGCAGGAAATAAAAGATGAAAAAAGAAAAAAAGAAAAGTTTAGTCATAGGCTTGCAGCTGAGGAACCAACAGTACCTCAGTTTCCATTTCCTAGAGCTTTGAGTGGCCCTACTCCTTTTGATAAGGGGAATGCACAGATAGAGGAAATGATGGAGACCTTTAAGCAGGTAAAAATGAATTTGCCCCTGCTTGATGCAATTAGACAGGTCCCAGCCTATGCTAAATTTTTGAAAGACCTTTGTACCCAGAAAAGAAAGGCTAGAGGCCATGTGTCCAAAAAGGTCTTTGCAACTGATAAAGTTAATTCTGTATTAAACATAATAATGCCAGAGAAGTTGTAAGACCCAAGGATACCCACTATCCCTTGCATAATTGGAGACCACACAATTGGAAGGGCCCTTCTAGACCTTGGAGCTGTAAACTCACGCCATACGTGTGTGTCGAGCTAGGTCTGGGGGAGCTAAAACCCACCCCCATTGTGTTGTTAATGGCTGATAGGTCTGAAAGGAGACCTATGGGAGTGGTTGAGGATGTCTTAGTGGGGGTGGACAAGTTCTTTTACCCTGCAGACTTCCTGGTTTTGGACATGGGCTGCAACAAGAGTACAACTCCTATACCTGTTATTTTGGGCAGGCCATTCTTGGCCACTGCCAATATATGCATTCAATGCAGGTCAGGGATCATGGAGGTAACTTTCGGACATATGAAGGTTGGACTAAATGTGTACAACAGTGTAAAGTACCCTCAGCTGGACAATGAGGAAAGCTTTGCAGTGGATGTACTAGAGGAAGTTGTTGAAGAAAAATTGCCCACTCAGCTGGATTGGGGTAACATTGTCACAAGTTTAATTGAAGTTTAGGACATGGTAGAGGAAGAAAGCCCAGTTGTTATGATAGAAGACATGACCACATTAAAGTCTTCTGTGGGCTTAGTGCAGCATTCCATTTGGAAACCTACATTGTTGTCTCTTCCTCAAACCAACAAAGCACCAATCTTGCCATCCACCCAACAAGCCCCTTGTTGAGAACTGGAAAATACCATTTGCCACCCCTTAACCTGGGCCTTGATAGACCCTTGAGAGAACTAAATAAGTGTTTTAAGTGTTTGTTTTACATCTAACAATAAACGCAAGCTTAACCCTGAAAGTAGCTGAAAAGTGTAAAAAAGATGATGACCCATGTTGATCTGGAGGAAGAAGGAGAAGGGACAGCCTCACTGGTTGTCAAAATACCTAAACTGGAAAAGACAGAGGCCTGATTCACCCTGGAAATAAGTTTGGAGTCACTCGAAAAGAAGAAAGCATTATAGAATGCTTTTCGAAAAGAACTTTAACTATTCAAAAAGATCCCTGATCTATTCGAAAAGAACCTGAACTCTGCGAAAAGAACTAAAAGCTCCAGGCTTAGTTTTCGAAGAGCACCTGATCTATTTGAAAGGATTCCTGACCTATTCGAAAAGAAGAAAACTCCTTGCGAACAGCACTAGATCTGTGCGAATAGAGCTTCAGAAGTTACTGTACCTTTCGAAAAGGTCTTCAAACTATGCGAAATGGTATTATGAAGATTCTCATCATCTGCAAGGGCAATTCAGTAATCTCTGCATGCGCCCCAATGCATTTGAAAACCCAGGGACATTTCAAAAGATTCTGAGCATGAACTAGAGGCATATTCCACTCCATGTGAGCATCCAAAGATGAAATTACTTGGCGGGAACTTCTAGAAGCTCAAACAGATTTTTGAATTATATAACAGAATTGATGCTTCTGTCGCCTGATTGGCTGAACCAGATCAAGCAATTCTGATTGGCCAGAACAGATCTGGATCCTTGTGCTCGACTCCTATTGGCTAATATGGATCTAACCAATTCTGATTGGTTGATGCACATCTGAGATGGACTTGGGGAAAACTATAAATAGACGAACTATTTGCCCAATTTAGGCATCTAGATTTTGAGTTTCATTCCTGCTGCCCCATTGCCAATTCAGATCAAGATAGCTTGTCTGAAACTTCTGTAATAGCCTAGCTTTTGTCTGTAACTGAGGACTTGAGATACTTGTGTAAATTCAAGTGAGAATTGTATTCAAGATTACAAATCTGAGAGCTGTTTAAGCTGTGCTTTGTAATTGTAAAGATGGATTTGAAAAGGTTGCTTTCATCAGTACGTTCTCAATCGGATTCATGTTGAGGGTTCATTGTGATCTCCTCACTCATTAGACTCCTTTAGATTTACTATTTTTTAAGTAATTTCCCTTAATTCACCATCCCTGTGAGAATCTGTGTTTGTAACCTAGTTCTTACAGCATTTGTAATTGTGCTTATGTTCTGAATCAAGACTTTGGATTGAAAACTATTGGATGATCTGTGTCCATGACAGTGGACAGATCATAGCCATAAGTTCAACTCAATTATAATCCTTGAATTGGTTTATTTTCTCTTACATCTGAGCTGGTAGCCAGATGAAGATTTGATACTTTCTCATTTGTATTACACTATTTCTCATTTTGCAATCAAGTACTAAGCTGAAGTTAGCAGTTATTTCTCCATTCTTATTAATTTTGCATCCAATTCCCCCACTCAGATCTGGATCACTTAGTTTTAATTCAACTTTTAGATAACTTAGTTAATGTGACAAATTCAACCTCCCATCTTATTTGCCTTGTAGATAGGATCAGAGGCCAGATCTGGTAGCTCAGACCTAGAGGTTTAGCTTATATTTTAAATCAATTCCCTGTGGATGATCTTTTACTCACTTACATTTAAAACTTGCTACAATTGGCCCTAATCTTGCAGGCTAATTAACTTCTCTCTGTGCTGATATTTCCTTATTCTTTTTAATTTTCTAGATTCAGTATAATTCATCATTTACAAATCTGTTTTCAAAATATAAATAAATCATGCACACTTAGAATCGACAACAAATTTTTGGCGCCGCTGCCGGGGAATAGATTTCAAAATTGGTAGACCTAAGGTTTTTTTATTATTTTTACATCAGTGCAAACTGTTCTGTTGTTTAAATCTTTGCAGTTACATTTGAGCTTGGAATCTACTCAGTTTTGAAGGTTTGCTTTGCATAATTTTTTTTATCTCTCTTTCTGTGTTGTATGTTTGGTAGAAGGACTCTCAATCCTGAGATTGTCCCTCTAAATTTAGAAGTCGAAAGGCTACTAAGAACCAGACAAACATCACAGAATTTTACTGAGACTGCTACTATGGGTGAAGAACCTAGACTTTTGAGGGATTACTTTGCACCTGGTGCATATAATTTCCCATTTTGCATTCAATTTCCTACTGTTGAAGGAAATTATGAGATCAAATTATCAACTATCTGGATGCTTCCTTCCTTCCATGGTTTGAGTAAGGAAGATCCATACAAGCATGTGGATGAATTCTTGTCTCTTTGTACCACATTCAACATAGCTGGACTTGGTCCAGAGGCAACCAAGCTTAGGCTCTTTCCTTTTTCATTAAAGGACAAAGCTAGAGCATGGCTGTCCATGTTGGCACCAAATAGTATCACTTCTTGGAATGATTTGCAGTGTCAATTTTTAGCCAAATACTTTCCTATGTCTAAGACCAGCCAGTTGAGACAAAATATTGTTTCCTTCTCACAACACTCAACTGAAACTTTTCATGAAGCATGGGAAAGGTTTAAAGAACTTTTAAGGCAATGTCCTCATCATCAAATTCCCCGATGGCAGCTTGTTCAAAGCTTCTATCAGGGAATTGATCAAAAGGGAAAGAATATGATAGATGCTTCTTGTGGAAGCACCTATTTTCAAAAAACAGTTGAGGAGGTCTGGGACCTATTTGAAGTTATTGGTGAAAATTCAACTCAACAGGAATCTTTGTCAAGAGACATTGAGAATCCTGCTCGATTGAACAATCAGCAGACCACCAAGGGAAAGATTTATGAGGTGAATGAGTAGGAAAGGAAGATGGATAATTTAACCACAAAGTTTGATAGATTGATGGACTCACTTAAAAATCTAATGGTTGCTAGAGTAGAGGAGGCATGTATGATATGCCAGTCCCCTACTCATTCCCATGATCAATGTCCAGCTGCACCACAGTTCCCAGATGTAGTGGTGGAGCAAGCTCATGCTGCCCAATCGTATGAACAGATGCAATCGAATGAATATGCATGGAGAGGGCACCCCAATTTAAGGTGGAGCCAGGGCAATTATCAATCACAACAGCAGCAGCAACCAAAGAACCATATACCTTTTAAAACTGCTCAGCCTTACCAGCAGAATTTTTATACCAAGCCAAATTTTCAGCAGCCCATTCCACAACAATCTGCTCTAGTTCAAACCCCTTCCAAATCCCCTTCTTTTGAAGACCAAGTTCTAACTTCACTCCAGAATTTAGGGTCTTTAACTCAGACTATAAACTTTCACAGTCAGAGTATAAAGAAGATTGAAGAAAGATTGGGTCAACTTTCAATTACTTTGGCCAAAAGAGAGGAAGGTAGGTTACCCAGCCAATCCTTGAACAATCCCAAAGGACAGTTCATGGTTGGAGAGGCTTCTGTTTCACATGAAGAAGTAAAAGCTATCACTACTTTGAGAAGTGCAAGAGTTGTAAATAACAATGTGAATACTGAAAAGGGAGAAGAAAAAATTGAGAAAATTGCTAGAAACATGCAGCAGGAGCAGCATGATGTTAGCATTGGGGGTGCTGATGTACCTCAGAAAAATCAAAAAAATGAAAAACAGAAAAATAAAAAATATTCTGATGATAATTCTAAAGCTGTAAATGAAGGACTAGTTCCTCATTTACCATTTCCCCATGCTATGAAGTCTGCATCCCCTTTTGATAAAGGGAATACAAAAATAGATGAAATGATGGAGGCTTTCAAGCAAGTCAAGATAAATCTTCCTTTGCTTGATGCAATTAAGCAAGTCCTAGCATATGCAAAATTTTTGAAAGATATTTGCACTCACAGAAGACAATCTAGGATACAGTTATCCAAGAAGGTCTTTGCTGTGAAAAGAGTTAATTAGGTTTTGTCCATTACCGCACCTCCTAAACTCCAAGATCCTAGAATCCCCACAATCCCTTGCATTATTGGGGAACATACCATTGAAAAGGCTTTATTAGATTTGGGTGCTAGTGTCAACCTGCTTCCATATTCTGTATATGAGAAACTACGTTTGAGAGTGTTAAAACCCACTCATGTGGTGTTACAACAAGCAGACAGATCTGAAAGAAAGCCAGTTGGGGTGATTAAGGATGTGTTTGTAGGGGTAGATAAGTTTTTCTACCCTGCTGATTTTCTGGTATTGGATATGGAACCTACAAAAAGCAAAACTTCCATCCCTGTCATTTTGGGTAGACCATTCCTGGCTACAGCCAATGCTTGCATTCAATGCAGGTCTGGTATTATGGAAGTCTCTTTTGAAAATATGAAGGTGAAGTTAAATGTTTACAATGCAGTCACCCAGCCTCAGTTCGGTTCTGAGGAGTGTTTTCTTGTTGATTTATTGGATGAACTGGTAGAGGAAACTTTACCATAGATTTTGCAGTGTAAGGATTTAACTACAGATTTTAAAAATGTCTGGAGAAATGTTGTGGAAGAGACAGCTTGTGCCTCAAAGACTGAGGAGGTCAGAGCTGTACAAGAAATTCATGAGAAAACAGCAAGGTTTTCTTCATGGAAACCTGTTGTTTTTCCCCTTCTACAAATAGCCAAGGTACCATTGTTACCTTCTTTACTCAGCCCACCTGATGTTGAGCTGAAAAAGTTGCCAGAAAATTTGAAATATGTGTTTTTAGGAGACCATAAAACATTGCCTGTGATTATTTCTTCCTCCCTTACTGAGGAACAGGAAGAAAAATTGTTGATTGTATTGAAACAGCATAAGAGGGCAATTGGCTGGACTATTGCTGATTTGGGAGGAATCAGTCCAGCCGTTTGTATGCATAAAATTCATTTGGAAGAAGATGCAAAGCCTTCTAGGGAAATGCAGAGGAGGCTGAATTCTCATATGCAAGAAGTGGTCATGAAAGAGGTTGTTAAGTTGTTGGATGCAGGGGTCATTTACCCCATCTCAGATTCAGCTTGGGTGGCACCTACACAAGTGGTACCTAAGAAATCTGGGATCACTGTTGTAACCTCAGATTCTGGTGAGCTCATTTTAACCAGACAAATAATTGGTTGGAGAGTCTGTATTGATTACAGAAAGCTAAACACAATGACTAGAAAGGACCATTTTCCTCTTCCATTCATTGATCAGATTTTAGATAAGTTAGCAGGAAAAGCTTATTACTGTTTTCTTGATGGTTACTCTGGTTACAACCAGATTCCTGTGTATCCACAAGATCAAGAAAAGACCACATTCACTTGCCCCTTTGGCACTTTTGCCTATTGGAGGATGCCTTTTGTCTTTATAATGCTCCTGCTACCTTTCAAAGATGCATGTACTCCATTTTATCTGATATGATTGACCAATTTATGGAGATTTTTATGGATGACTTTTCAATATATGGAGACAGTTTTGTCCAATGTTTACATCATCTCAGCTTGGTGTTACAGAGATGTGAGGAAACTAATTTAGTTTTGAGTTGGGAGAAGAGCCATTTCATGGTTACCCAAGGCATTGTCCTTGGTCATGTGGTTTCCCATAAGGGCATTGAGGTGGACAGAGCAAAAATTGATTTAATTACACATTTGCCTCCTTCCAAAACTGTTAAGCAAATCAAAAGTTTTTTGGGGCATGCTGGATTTTATAGGAGGTTCATTAAGGACTTTAGTAAAATATCCAAGCCTCTTTGTCATTTATTGTGCCAAGATGTCCCTTTTGTTTTCAATGATGAATGCCTTAAGGCATTTGAATTCTTAAAAAATTGTTTGATTTCAGCTCCAATACTACAGTCTCCAGATTATTCATTGCCTTTTGAGCTGATGTGTGATGCATTAGATTATGCTTTGGGAGCTGTTCTTGGGCAGAGAAAGGATAAGCTGCCTCAGGTCATAGCTTATGCCAGTAGATCAATGATTGATGCACAACTCAATTACACAACAACTGAGAAAGAGTTGCTGGCAGTTATTTTTGCTCTGGAGAAATTCAGGCCATATGTTTTGGGTTCACAAATTGTGGTGTTCACTGACCACTCAGCCCTGAATTACCTTCTGTCTAAGGAGGATACCAAACAAAGATTAATCAGGTGGATCCTCCTATTACAGGAGTTTGATTTACAGATTAAAGACAAAAAGGGAGTGAAAAATGTGGTGGCTGATCACCTGTCGAGAATTATTACTGCTGAGATTGATAGTTTGCCTATCAATGACTCTTTTCCTAATGAGCAACTTTTTGCTATCAGTTTGCATACCCCTTGGTTTGCAAATATAGTCAATTTTTGGCTACTGGAAGGACCCCTCAACACTGGAATAAAATGGATAAAGATCTCTTCTTTTCAAAAGTTAAACACTTTATTTGGGAAGATCCTTACCTGTTCAAGATTTGTGCAGACCAAATAATTAGAAGATGTGTCCATGAAGAAGACTTCCGCAACATACTTTCCATGTGTCATGAACAGGCCTGTGGAGGTCATTTTAGTGGAAATAAAACTGCTGCAAAGGTTTTGCTGTGTGGATTTTATTGGCCCACACTCTTCAAAGATGCACTGCAGCACTGTAAGTCTTGTCAGAATTGCCAGAAATTGGGCAGCATTTCCAAGAGAAATTCAATGCCTTTACAACCCATTTTGGTAGTTGAATTGTTTGATATTTGGGGGATAGATTTCATGGGACCTTTTCCTCCTTCAAATGGTTTTAATTTCATCTTAGTAGCTGTGGATTATGTATCCAAATAGGTTGAAGCCACAGCCACTAAAACCAATGACCACAGAGTTGTCCTTAAATTCTTAAAGGATAACATTTTTTCCAGGTTTGGTTCCCTCAGAGCCATTATTAGTGATGGAGGAAGTCATTTTTGTAATAAGCATTTTGAAGCTCTATTGAAAAAGTACTCTGTGACTCACAGAGTAGCTACTCCATATCATCCACAGACCAGTGGACAAGTGGTGATTTCCAATAGAGAAATCAAACATATACTGGAAAAAACTGTGAGGAAGGACAAAAAAGATTGGTCTTTTAAGCTAAATGATGAATTGTGGGCATATAGGACAGCCTATAAAACCCCAATTGGCATGTCCCCATTCAGATTGGTCTATGATAAAGCATGTCATTTACTAGTGGAGTTAGAATATAAGGCCTTTTGGGCTATTAAAACTTTGAACATGGATCTTACTACTGCTGGTAATCACAGGAAACTGCAGCTTGCTGAATTGGAGGAGCTGAGAATGGATGCATACACCAATGCAAGATCTTACAAAGAACAAGTTAAAGCTTTCTATGACAAAAATTTGCTGAGAAAAGAGTTCATAGCTGGCTCTAAGGTATGGCTATTTAACTCAAAACTTAAGTTTTTTCCTGAAAAGCTGAGATCCAGATGGGAAGGGCCATATACCGTCATTCAAGCATCTCCTTCTGGGGTTGTTGAAATTATGGACCCAAGTGATGGGAGAACCTTGAAAGTAAATGGTCAGAGGCTCAAACCATGCATTGAAAATATTCTGGAGCCTGTGATGACCATCTATCATTAAGAGCCTCCACAAATCTGATGTCACACAACTGAATCATATGTATTATAACTATCTCTATTCTGTGATTTTTGAATAGATTTGTAATTGTTTTTTCTTTGTTTTAGTCAAATTTTAGTTAAATTTTCTTGGAGAAATCATAAGTTCTGAAAGTTTTGTGGTTAAATTTGAGTTCTGTACTTTAGAACTTTTGTTCATAATTTTCGAAAAGTTCTACAATCATTTCATAAAGAAAAATTCATTTCGAAAAGTATAATCTTCTTTTCGAAAAGGATCTGAACTTGTACCACAACTACTTGAAAAGAAAGAATTTGCTTTTCGAATAGTTGTTTTTAGAGCTTTTACTTTTCGAATAGTTGTTTCTGGAGCTTTTGCTTTTCGAATGGTACTGATGCCATTCTCCTTTTTGAAAAGGACCGTTTTGAACTTTTCGAAAACTTCAAAGATGCTTTGCGAAAATCGATTTAAGCATATTTAAACCCTTTTGAAGCAAGGGTTTCATATTCGAAAGCATTCCTAGAGTCTCCTGTTTCACAGAAAACCCATTTTCCTTCTATCCCTGCGTGCTTTGGAGCTCAGATCAAATTTTCTTCATTTCAGTTCCTCTGAGTAAGCTTGAAGAGAAGGACACATTGCTTTTGATTCTCGGAAATTCAATCAAGCGATTAGAGATTTCTAGCAAAACCCTAGATTGCGGTATTGTTCTTTTCATATCCTTTGTTTCTATTTTACAAAGTTCATTTCTGTGTTATCATTCATTGTGTGAGATTCAACGAAGTTTGTAGAATGGGGAAAACTGAAAAATCACTGGCTAAGATGTTCCCTAGATCTTCTGCTAAGAAAATTAGCAAACCCTCCACAAAAGAAAAAGTTAAAACCTCAGCCAAGAGGAAACTGTCGATGGATAAAGCTGATAAGATTGAGAAAGGGAAGAAGGTTAGACATGAGGAACCCATCCCAACAGCTGCTCCTAGTCCTGAGCTTGAGCTTCCTCCTCTGCCTATGCATTTGGTACTGCCAAACCCATTCATTGAAGCTCAGAAACTGATTCCATAGCTTATTGTTGATGAGAAATTTTCTCAAACAAACCTGAATGTAAGCTATCATTGAACTACATCAGGGATGCTTCACTGAGTAATATCCTAACCCCTCTTCCAGAGAAAATTTATTCAAGAATGGTGAGATTATGGTACCAAAACATGGTCAAAGTGATTGAGAAGGATGCTGATGTCCCAACGCTTGTAATTTTCATTGATGATTGTGATTTAACAGTCACTTATGAAGACATTGGAAATGCCTTGGGGATACCATTCCAATATGATCCTGCTTGTCCTATAGCTGCACCAGAGACAGCCTCTTTTAGAGAAATGGCTGCACATCTAACCCAAGGCATAGTTGGAACTGGACAATCCATCATGAGGAGAGACTTAGCACCTCAATTTTTGCTGATGGATTCCATTTTGAGAGGATGTTTTTATGTCATCAAGGCACGATCGGAAAGAAGGACACCCATTTTGGAGGCCCTCTTTCATTTTTCAAAAGGGTAATTCTTCAATGCCCCTATGCTGATTTTTGAAGCCATGGCTGACATTAGTGCCAAGCTGAAGAAGGGACAGAAATTAGCTGGAATACCATTTGGAAGGCTGATCACAGCCCTACTTAGGGCCAAATTTGACATTGATGAACAAGAGCCATTTGAAATTGTATCTCCTCATGCTTTTGGGAAGAGGGCTTGGACTACAAGCCAAACCATGTTGAATAGAATGAGGGAGGAAGCTGAGCCAGCTCAAGAACCTGATATACCTGCACCTGAGGTGACCAGCTCTTTAGCTGCACCCATTACCCCTACAATTGCCAGTGAATCTGCCAGACTCGAAACATAGGTGACCAGCTCTTTAGCTGCACCCATTGCTCCTGCAGCTGCCAGTGAACCTATTACCATTGCTGAGGTAACTAGCTCTTTAGCTATACCTAGTGTTGAGGAGGCCATCATCTTGCCCACCTCACCTATCACAGCACCTCTCCCATCACCTATCCCAGCAGTCCCATCACTCATCACCACCATAATCCCAATTGCAGACTCTCCCTCTACACCAACCACTCCAGCCATACTTACACCACCAATTTAACCTAACAATGTCCAAGATATTGCCACATATTTTGTTGAACACTCTCCTAGCACTCCCCTCCTCCATAGCTTCTCAGGTTCACCTGCTCATTCAACTCATACACCTGAAATCACCCATACCCCTGAACCTGAGATATTCACAACTGAGGCCTATTCATCTTTGATGGGCTCTATTTTGGAGAATATTGGGCTTGAATCTGTTCCCATACCTAACCCTCCCCATTTCACCCATTTGACTACTTCCCCCTTTACAGCCATTTCACCCATTGCCCCTCAACCATCTACATCAATTTTACCAGTCCATACTTTGCATACCTCACCCATACCTGACACAATTAGCCAAATCTTTACCTTCCTCCAATCTATCCAAGCCCAACTACAGATCAACACAGACCAATTCCTTTCTCCAAACCTTGGCTTCCACATCCCATCTAAATACTTCAGTCCCACTACCTCCCACTTCTGACCATGCTACCCAAACAGAACCTGAGGTAGTACTTTTGGATTCCCCTCCACCTTTCCTCAATATCTCTGATCAAGCTACTCAAACTGACCCTGAGGTCATACTTTTGGATTCCTCTTCTCCCACCCCCAATGCTGGGATACCTATGGTCCCCTACCACTCCATTCCCATTCCCAGATTTGCCACTCTCAAAAGGGCTATGGAAGAGAACCTTTATATCTTTCACAAGGTCCTCAAGGGGTTAGCTGATCTGCAAGCTTACATTAGGACCCCTTATGAGGACCAGATTCAAAAACTGGAGCTGTTTATGAAATTTGAGGGAGATAAAATGCAGGATCTGTTGAGCCAATCATTTCAGATGGTTAGGGGTGAGCAGCACAAAGTTACCATGTTACAAGAGAGTCTGACACAAGAAAAATTGAGGGTTGATAGACTTCAAAAATATATTGGCCTCACCAAAAAGATCAAATCTGAGGAGTACACCGAACTTCAAGCCACAATCCAAGAGAAAGCTAAATCGAGTTCAGACTCTAATACTGACTCAAGTTCAGACTCCAACAGTGATTCCAGTTTTGACCCCATTGAATCAACTTATGATACAGATTTTGACCCTAGTTTTTAGACTATCTTGTAAATTTTTTTTTTGTTTTTGTGTCGTTTGTAAATAATGTTGACTGTTTAAATTAATGTTGACTTCTGTTAATCTACAATTACTGTACATCTATTTTTCTTTGTCATTCTGTTTATGTTTTCTTTTCTTTTTGCTTATCCACTTCTAAACTAGTGAGGACACTGCTCCTCATAGGTTTGGGGGTGTGGCAAGGATGCCAATAGTTGAGTTAACATCAATGCAACCTATGACCAACAGTAGAATTTTTGAATTTGAAGTGATTTCACACTTGTTTATTGTTTATTTTTGAAAAAAAAAAAAATTGAAGAAGTTAAATTTTTTTTTTTTTTAAACTAATTTCTAGTGTAATTCTAATACTTTCATGAAGTGAATGTCAGAAAATTTCCAAAATAAAATTGATGTTTTAGTAAACCTAAAAAGAGAGAAAACAGTGATGATATACTTTAGGAATTTGATAGAAAACTACACCCAGTGAGATTTGGGCCTGAAATGTATTCTTTGGAGATATGAATTGGCAATTTTTTTTGCTCTAGGAACTGTTTGAACCTGCTTACTATCACTAGAAGTTACACATATCCAAATTAAAATAACTTGACAGCAATCATGATATTAAAGACATGATGTAAGGCCTCCTTTTGGACAGTTTGAACTTCAAAAAGCCCCACCTTTGAAACTACCCTTGATACACACCAGTTGAGCTTTATAAATCTAATATTTCTTTGAAACCTCATCAACCTCATTTAGCCTAACCCTCACTCTGAGAATTCAGAAGGTAAAGGAAAGGAAGCTGAAGAAAGGAGAGTTGGGTATCAGTTTGGTAAAAAGAAAAATAATTGAAGGCAATGATGTATCAGCAAAAGAAATGTGGCATTCCAGTCAATGTTGCTTTAAAAAAAAAAAAAAAAAAAAAAAGAAAAAAAGAAAAAAAAAGAAGTCATTTCATTGACAGTTTGAAAAAGAAAGAGAAAAAGATGACCACTTTGGCTCTGAAAATTCAAAGATGAAGATGAAATTGTGATGAATTGAAGAAGTTGTGTCTATCAATTCCTTACCTGGACTGACTTCTCAATTTTGAACTCCATTCCATCCCTTTATTCTTGATAAATTTCACCTATAAGCCACATTACAACCTTAGTTAAAGTCCTTACTGATCAAAGATGGATTGAGCTGTCACATGGAGATAAGGATTTGTGTAATCTATGGTGAAAAGAGCAGTAAATTAAGAACTGAAAAGCAATGTCTATGCTCCTGCTTACAGTCCTATTTGATGGCTGTAATTGCTCTTGAGCTGTGTGAAATAGTACAACCCTCCTACTTGCATGATGAGTGAAAACCCTTGTGAGAGTTGAGTTTGAAATCAAATTATTTGGGGTAACATCAAAGTTGGATTCTCAAATAGAAGGCAAACTTTTCAAGTGAGAATTGTATTCAAGATTACAAATCTGAGAGCTATTTAAGTTGTGCTCTGTAATTGTAACAGTGGATTTGAAAAGGTTGCTTTCATCAGTACGTTCTCAATCGGATTCATGTTGAGGGTTCATTGTGATCTCCTCACTCGTTAGACTCCTTTACATTTACTATTTTTTAAGTAATTTCCCTTAATTCACCATCCCTATGAGAATCTGTGTTTGTAACCTGGTTCTTACAGCATTTGTAATTGTGCTTATGTTCTGAATCAAGACTTTGGATTGAAAACTATTGGATGATCTGTGTCCATGATAGTGGACAGATCATAGCCATAAGTTCAACTCAATTATAATCCTTGAATTGGTTTATTTTCTCTTACATCTGAGCTGGTAGCCAGATGAAGATTTGATACTTTCTCATCTGTATTACACTATTTCTCATTCTGCAATCAAGTACTAAGCTAAAGTTAGCTGTTATTTCTCCATTCTTATTAATTTTGCATCCAATTCCCCCACTCAGATCTGGATCACTTAGTTTTAATTCAACTTTTAGATAATTTAGTTAATGTGACAAATTCAACCTCCCATCTTATTTGCTTTGTAGATAGGATCAGAGGCCAGATCTGGTAGCTCGGACCTGGAGGTTTATCTTACATTTTAAATCAATTCCCTGTGGACGATCTTTTACTCACTTACATTTAAAACTTGCTACAATTGGCCCTGATCTTGCAGGCTAATTAACTTCTCTCTGTGCTGATATTTCCTTATTCTTTTTAATTTTCTAGATTCAGTATAATTCATCATTTACAAATCTGTTTTCAAAATACAAATAAATCATGCACACTTAGAATCGATAACACCCCTGATCTAGATCTCAAGAAGCTTCTAGAAACATTGAAATATGCCTTCCTTGAGAAAGGTGAAAAACTTCCTGTAATTATCTCCTCCTCTCTTACCAATGAGCAAGAGGAAGAATTATTAACAGTCTTGAGGAAGCACAAAAAGGCAATTGGCTGGACCATTGCTGATCTAGGAGGGATAGATGCATCAATCTGTATGAACATGATCCATTTAGAAGAGGGCTCAACACCCTCCAGGGAAATGCAGAGAAAATTGAATCCTCACATGCCGGAAGTGGTCCTCAAAGAGATCATCAAATTGCTAGATGCTGGGGTAATTTACCCCATTTCTGACTCTGAATGGGTGTCACCTATCCAAGTGGTGCCCAAGAAATCTGGCATAACAGTTGTTATAATTGAGTCTGGAGAGCTGAGACCAGCCAGGGAGACCACTAGCCAGAGGGTTTGCATAGATTATCGGAAGCTTAACTCTAAGATCAGAAAAGACCACTTTCCTCTCCCCTTCATAGATCAAATTCTGGATAAGTTGGCTAGAAACGCTTTTTACTGCTTTCTTGATGGGTACTCAGGGTACAACCAGATCCCTGTGCACCCTCATGACCAAGAGAAAACTACATTCACTTGCCTGTTTGGCACCTTTGCTTATCGAAGGATGCCTTTTGGGCTGTGTAATGCACCAGCCACCTTTCAGAGGTGTATGTATGCCATATTTTCTGATATGATTGACAAATTCTTGGAAATCTTTATGGATGATTTCTCTGTATATGGGGACAGTTTTGGCCAATGTCTGCAATACCTCCACCTGGTCTTACAAAGATGTGAGGAGACCAATCTGGTGTTAAATTAGGAAAAGAGCCACTTCATGGTAACACAAGGTATTGTGTTGGGCCATGTAGTCTCTAGAGAAGGGATTGAGGTAGATAAGGCCAAAGTTGACCTCATTACAAATTTTCCCCTTCCAAGAATAGTCAAATAAATCAGATCTTTCCTTGGACATGTAGGATTCTACAGGAGGTTCATTAATGACTTCAGTAAAATTGCTAAGCCATTGTGCCACCTGCTCTACCAGGATGTGCCCTTTGATTTTTCTGCTGAATGTCTTAAGGCTTTTGAAACTTTGAAAATATGCCTCACCACTGCCCCTGTACTCCAAACACCAGACTATACACTCCCTTTTGAGTTGATGTGTGATGCATTTGACTTAGCAATAGGTGCTGTTTTGGGCCAAAGGAAAGAGAAGCTGCCAGTGGTCATTGCCTATCTTAGCAAATCACTTGCTAAAGCTCAGCTGAATTACACCACAACTGAGAAAGAGCTTCTAGCAGTGGTTTTTATTGTTGACAAATTTAGACCCTACCTACTTGGGTCTAAAACTGTAATCTTCACAGACCACTCAGCATTGAAATACCTATTGTCCAAGAAAGATGCTAAGCCCAGGCTGATTAGATGGATACTCCTATTGCAAGAGTTTGACATTGAAATCAAGGACAAAAAGGGAGTAGAAAATGTGGTGGCTGACCACTTATCCAGAATTGTGTTGGAAAAATATGTTGATGACCTTGCAACTGATGTTTTCTCGGATGAGCAATTGTTCGCCATTCAGTCCTTGGTTCCTTGATATGCACACATTATGAATTATTTAGTTATAGGCAAGATTCCTGCCCATTGGACCAAAATGGACAGAGACCTATTTTTCTCACAGGTCAAATTCTTTTTCTGGGAGGAACCTTACTTATACAAGTACTGTGCATACCAAGTCATCAGAAAATGTATTCCAGAAAGTGATGTCCCCAGTATTCTGGCCATGTGCCATGAAAATGGCTGTGGGGGCCACTTTAGTGGAAGAAAAATAGGTGACAAAATCGTGCAGTGTGGGTTCTATTGGCCTACTTTGTTCAGAGATGCCAATACACACTGCAGGACATGTGAGAGATGTCAAAAATTAGGAGGGTTGTCCAAAAGAAACTCAATGCCTTTGCAGCCCATCCTTGTTGTGGAGCTGTTTGATGTCTGGGGTATTGACTTTATGGGCCCCTTTCCTCCTTCAAATGGTTATCATTTCATCTTAGTGGCAGTGGATTATGTGTCAAAATGGGTAGAAGCTATTGCCACAAGAACCAATGATAATCATGTTGTCCTCAAGTTTGTAAAACACAACATCTTCTCAAGAGTTGGCACCCCTAGAGCCATTATCAGTGATGGGGATAGCAATTTCTGCAACAGAAATTTCGAGAGCTTGCTCAAGAAATATTCTGTCACCCATAGGATTGCTACTCCCTACCACCCACAAACCAGTGGGCAAGTTAAAATTTCTAATGGGGAGATCAAGTACATCCTTGAGAAGATAGTGAGGATTGACAGAAAGGATCGGGCTGACAAGCTAAATGATGCATTATGGGCTTATAGGACTGCCTATAAGACTCCCATTGGTATGTCCCCATTCAGATTGGTTTATGGCAAGGCTTGCCATCTCCCAATAGAGTTAGAACACAGGGCCTATTGGGCCATAAAAAATTTAAATCTAGACCTAACTTCTGTTGGTCATCACAGGTTGCTGCAGCTACCAGAACTGGAAGAGCTGAGGATGGATGCATATGACAATGCCCGGATATACAAGGAAAGGTCCAAGGCTTTCTTTGACAAGGGTTTATTAAGAAAGAGCTTTATAGCTGGTGATAAGGTTTGGTTGTTTAACTCCAAACTTAAATTTTTTCCTAGCAAACTGAAATCCAGATGGGAAGGTCCCTATATTGTCATGAATGTTTCCCCATCTGGTGCTGTGGAAATCAAGGATCCCAAGTTTGGGAAAACCTTGAAGGTGAATGGTCAGAGGCTTAAGCCTTTTTTGGAAAAACCTGCTGAACCTATAGACACCATTCACTTTCAAGGGGACCCTTCATTGAACTGATCCACAGGTGTGTCAATATTATATCATATGTACTTTGGTTTTATTAGATTTGTATTGCTTTCTTTTGTTCAAATTTTAGAGGAAATCTTAGTGGCCTCACTTAAGTCTGAATCTGTCTAGTCTGGTTTCTCCTTATGCTTGGTTTGGTGGTTATTGCTCTTGAATTGATGGTTGTTGCTTGAATTCCCAATGTTGGATGATGATTTTTGCTGTCTATGCTTGAATGTGTGATTTTAATGTGTCTGGGGGTACCCCTGGTGGTGAGTCATGCCTAGGATCTAGCCACAGCACAAAGCAACATGGCAGAATGAAGAGCACATGCTCTCTGTTTAATACCTTGCTGTCGCGCAGTCCAAAAGGAAGCCTGGGAGCCTCTCGTGCAATCCAAAAGGAAGCCTAGGGGACTCTCGCGCATTTCAAATTGAATACTTCACTAGCTGTCGTGAGATTCAAAAGGCTATCGCGAGATTCAAAGTGAACCTGAGAGCCTCTCGCGCAGTCCAAAAGGAAGCCTGGGAGACTCTCGCGCAATTCACATAGAATTCTTCACAAGCTGTCGCGCGCTCCAAGGTAAACCTGGGAGACTCTCGTGCAATCCAAGTTATAATTACACCTTCGCTAGGTTTTATTTCCCATCCCGTGACAGGATATGTTCCAAAGCGCGCCAAGCTTAGCGACAACTATTTCAACCCCGCGCTTGTCTCCATTTCTAGTACTCTCTTCCTTCTTCATCCAGCGAAACCCTACCCTCCAGCGCTCTTCTACCTCTCTCCTCCAGCGTCCATTCTACAACGCATCATTCACACCAGGATCCTATATATTTGTTCCTACGATCATCCCCATCAGTTGCCCTCTGCTCAGAAATCCCGTGGTGCATCAGATTGAACCAAACCCTACGATTTTAGGGTAAGCACTCGGATCTCAGTCCCCCTTTCTCATCTTTAAAAAAGTAGAGTTTGCAATGGCCCCTAAGAGTGCACAAAAGAAAAGGAGTAAGGATAAGGCCCCTGTTGAGACCACTCCTAAGAAGGTCAAGACTTCAAAGGCATCGAAAAAAGGGAGGGAAGTGGTTGAGGAGGTGGAGGAGCCAACCCCTGAGTTTTCTACACCCTCCGAGCTCATGGCTTCAATCCCCTTGGAGCCTAAAATAGCTTTTGACCTGCCCTTCTTCAAGAAGGAGCATCTCTTTGCCCCTGCCATTCAATTTATAGGCAAGGCTGGTCTGACCCCCTTGATGAACGAAATTCCAGCACTAGCCTACCCTAGGCTAGTGCAACTCTTTTATCAGCACATCAGGGTCACTAAGGACAAAGATGGACAAGCAGGTCTCCTTTTATTGATCGATAATTTTGAAATGTTAGTTAGCCCCAAGCTGATTGCAGAGGTATTGGGCATCCCAACCGCATTTGACACTAGCTGTGGATATGGCCCTCCCCTGAGTGCCTCCATTGACACCATTGCAAGGGCACTTACTAGAGGATTAAAGGCCTCAGGGGATTCTATAAGAAGAAGAGAGTTGGAGCCTGGACTCCTTTTCATTGACCAGGTCCTGAGAAAGAACATCTGCTTTCGGGCCATCGGGAGAGGAGAGCTCCTATTCGATGTCTTGTCTACTCGTTCTCTCTGGGCCATGGCTTCCATGTCGCCTGGTTAATGTTTGAAGCAATGAAGGATCTGGTGGAAAAATTAGGGTAGAACAAGAAGCCACACACACTCCCCTATGCCTGAGTCATCACCAAGCTGCTTTTGAGGGGGGGTACAAGATATCAAAAGGAGATGAGACTACCACCCTTGCCCCTACAACTTTTGCCAAAAGGCAATGGAGAATCAGCAGGAGCCTGATGGAGACCCAGAAGAAGAAGAAAGCTGAGGCTCAGGCCCTTCCCAAGCAAACAGAAGAGGTAGCTATTACAAGGCCTACCCTTGCTACCAAAGAGGTAGTTCCAGAGCCTATCACCACTACTGCTGCAGCAGCCCCCACATCCCCCCCACCTTTTACTCCAGGATCCCCTATCCTGACAACATCCCCTACCCCTACTCCATCTCTCTCTCACCCTCATCTGTCTTCATTATCCATGCCCACACCCCTTTCTCCTGTGATTGGTACCTGGGAGGAGACCACCCCCCATGTCAGCCCCTCACCATCCCCTACCCTACCCCAATACCCCCACCTTCTTCACAAACCCCTGATAACCCTCCACTGATCTCATATAAGAAATGGAAAACCACTGACACAACCCCCACCATCTCCTTGACACCACCCACAATCCCTTTTATCCCCACTAACACACCTCACATTGACCAAGACACCACTCCAGCCATACCCACTACATCCCCACTCATAGACATAGACCTCAACCTTAACACAATCACATGATTCCAAGCCTTTATGGATAGTTTCCTTGACACCATACCCACCCACTACACCCCCTTCCCGGACTCCCCAACTACATCACCACATCACTCACCAGCACCCCAATCTCCTCCTCCTTCCACTTTCCATCATGCCCCTTCCTCACCGTTTCAACCTATGCCATCCTCTGCACAATCTCAACCTCCCAACTCAGACACACTGACACTCATCCTCTCCCTCATTCAAGACATCCAATCCCAACTATCCACCACAACACACACACACACAGGACTAGATGCAATCAGAACTCACATCCATCAAATCCACACTTCACACATTGACAAACCCACCCATCCCTCAACAATCCACTCAAACCCATCTGGTCCTTTCCCCTCCCAGACCTGACCCCACAACCCAACCATTCTCTTTCATACCTTTCACCATTTCCTTCTTCCCTCCCCTACCACCCCCTACTCCAAGTGAGTCTACCTCATTTTCTTTCCCCCCCATGCCTTCCATCCCACCCCTTATCCTACCCCCTCCAACATTCACTGACAAATCCACCCAAACAGACCCAGAACCTGTTACCCTCCCCCAACAACTAAACTTTCCCACTAATAACACCACTTCCCCCACCCGAGAACAATCACATTTTGCTCCTTCCACTTCTTCTCTTCCTATCGCACCCAAACACTCCTTTTACATCTCCCCCTACCTCACCATCCTCCATGCCATGAGAGACAATCCCTACCTTAGGAGGGATGTCCTGCGGGGCATGGCCCAACTTAGACAGTCCATTGAGACCCCCCTGCTGCAGTAGGTTGCTGAACTGGAGGAAGCCCATAGAAAGTAATTACTGGGGTGGACTAACATCTTGGAGGCCTATGAGAAGGCCAAATCTATAGCTGCTTATCATCAGCTGAATCTGGAGCTAGAGAAAGTCAATACTACTGCAGAGAGGATGAAAGCAAGACTGTTCGAAAAGAGGCTCAACAATGCCCCGGAGATCTGTAGACTTCAAAAGGAAATCCATGAAACTGACCTCCTCAAAGCCAAAATCTAGATAGCCTCATTGGAAGCTGTATTGGCTGCTACCATAATTGCAGCTCCGCAGCCCACCCCACTCTCTATCCACATGTCAGATCCTGAGCCTCCAGCTACCCAAACCCCAACTGCCCAGTCTGAGGAGGCACAACCACATGGCCAGCCAGATAAAGGGACAAACTCTTACTTATTAAAACTTGCTACAACAGGCCCTATATCTTGTAGGTCTGTGTATTTTTAGACTTGCTGCTCTGTAGTTTTCAATCCACCTTTAATTTATTTTCTCTAACACATTCTTATCACTGTTTTCAATAAAGTTAGCAGTAAGCATCCAAAATATCCTAACAGTTACCATATTTGCTTTACTTAGAATTTCAGTATAATTAGCATGCTTGATTTAATTAGAGTTTCATTAAAATTAACATATTGGCATTCCAAGTACAATTAGGAGACTGATATTAATTGGACTTTTAGTAGTATTAGGACACTAAATTAATTAGAATTCTAATAAGATTAGGAAACTAAATTAATTACTCCTAATAAAATTATAATATTAGAATAGATCCACTCACTCTAATAAATTCACAGTTAAACTCACAATAGAATCAGGAAACTCAAATCAATCAGAATCACAACAATAACAGCGAAAGAAAAGGAAAACTAAACTATCTAAACTATAAGGAAGAGCCATAGCTGCTGACGGTCGCAGGCGAACAATTCAGTAAAGAAGTAACCCACACCCGCTCTAAAACGTGATCATTGACGTATTGTAGCGTCGTTAAATATCTGTAGCTGGCAATTGCAACAACTAGGAATCTTCTTAGAAATAATCCCCTTTTTTATTTTACCTCCACTATTCCAAATGCCACATCGCTAGAGTCCACTTAGATAGCATTGGGCCACTGATTCAATGGGGATCGAGAGGAACCCAAAAAAAGCGCGCACCAACAATGTGGTATCGCAGAAGAGCATAGAGGCTGGCAAGGCAAAGATTGACCTGATTTCACATTGTCCCCCCACCAAAAACCATCAAACAAATCAGATCATTTTTAGGATATGTTAGTTTTTATAGAAGGTTCATTAAAGATTTCAAGAAGATTTTCAAGCCATTGTTCCACTTGCTTTGTCAAGATGTGCCATTTATGTTTGATGTTGAATGTGTGAGGGCATCTGAGATATTAAAGACATGTTTGACCTCTGCCCCAATGATCCAGGCCCTAGATTATACTCTACCCTTTGAACTGATGTGTGATGCATCTGATTTTGCTGGTGGAGCTGTTTTAGGATAGAGAAGAGAGAAGCTGCCCTATGTAGTTTACTATGCCAGCAGAACACTACAAGAAGCTCAGCTTAACTATATAACCACTGAGAAAGAGATTCTGGCTGTAGTGTTTGCTTTGGATAAGTTTAGACCTTATTTACTAGAGTCTAAAATTGTAATTTTTACTAACCACTCTGCCCGAAAATACTTGCTGGCAAAGAAAGATGCAAAGCCTAGGCTGATTAGATGGATCTTACTCTTGCGGGAGTTTGATATAGAAATCAAAGACAAGAAAGGTTGTGGAGAATATGGTAGCTGATCACTTATCCTAAATTCTGATTGATGAAAGTGCTGCAACACCACTGATGGATTCATTTCCTGATGAGCAGTTGTTTGCCATCAAGTCTAGTTTGCCCTAGTTTGCAAATATTGTCAACTACCTTGTTGTGGATAGGATCCCTTTTCACTGGTCCAAAATGGACAAAGACATCTTCTTCTGACAAGTCAAGTATTTTTTCTGGGAGGATCCTTACCTCTATAAATATTGTGCAGACCAGGTGATCAGGAAGTGTGTCCCTAGAAGTGAAGTCCATAGTATTCTGACCATGCGTCATGAAAATGCCTGTGGAGGTCACTTTGGAGGGAAAAAGACAGCAACCAAGGTATTGCCATGTGGTTTCTACTGGCCATCCTTGTTCAAGGATGCTTTTGAACACTGCAAGGCCTGCATGAGATGTCAAAGGATGGGTGGCATATCAAAAAGGGATTCCATGCCATTGCAGCCCATCCTTGTTTTTAAATTGCTTGATGTCTGAGGGATAGATTTCATGGGTCCTTTCTCTCCTTCAAGGGGTTTTAATTTTATCCTTGTGGTTGTGGACTATGTTTCCAAATGGGTGGAAGCTGTTGCCACAAGGACAAATGATCACAGAGTTGTCCTAAGTTTGTGAAAGAAAATATTTTTTCCAGATTTGGCACCCCCAGAGCCATCATCAGTGATGGGGGAAGCTATTTTTGTGACACACTTTGAGAGCTTGCTCAAAAGGTATGCTGTTACACATAGGATTGCCACTCCATACGACCCACAGACCAGTGGGCAGGTGGAGATTTCTAATAGAAAAATCAAGCATATCCTGGAGAAAATAGCCAAGACAGACAGGAAGGACTGGTCTCTGAAATTAACTGATGCTTTGTGGGCTTATAGGACAACCTATAAGACTCCTATTGGGATGTCCCCATTTAGACTAGTTTATGGCAAAATTTGTCATCTCCCAGTGGAGTTAGAGCACATGGGCCATTTGGGCCATTAAAATTTTAAACATGGACCTAACTCCTACTGGTTTAAACAAAAAATTGCAGCTATCTGAGCTAGAAGAACTGAGGCTGGATGTCTATTCCAATGCTAGAATTTATAAGGAAAAAGCCAAGGCCTTCTTTGAGAAGAACCTTCTGGGGAAGGACTTTGATAATGGAGCTAAGGAATGACTTTTTAACTTAAAGCTCAAGTTCTTTCCAGGCAAATTAAGATCCAGATGGGATGGGTCATATATTGTACTAAATGCATTCCCATTTAGTGTTGTTGAGATCATGGACCCTACTTCTGGAAGTTAATGGCTAGAGGCTCAAGCTCTGTATAGAGAATGTTATGGAGCCTGCTGAAACCATCCACTTTCAAGAACCTCCCACTGATGTGTGATTTCCAGCCTCGTATCATGTGTACCATATGTATGGTTTGTGTTTTAATTTTTTATAAGTATTGCTCTTTTTGGTGATTTGTGTTCATAAATCTGGATATGTGTAATTTTATGATTTGCTGTTATATGTGGATGTTGGTGTTTAGAACTATAAACCATTGGTCTTTAATCTATGAGAGTGTACTTGGTAGCTCAAGTGTAAATTGGGTTGTTTTTAGCCTTCTTGGGAGGATCAAGAGCCTTCAAGCATCCTCTCAAGGCATTTAGCATATGTATTTGGCATTCTCGAGAGGTTCTGGCACTACAGAGCAACCTCTCGGGGCACTTTACCTGAAGAAAATGCAAGCCTCGACAGGCTCCTGTGCCTAAAATGTATCTACTCGAGTCAACATGTGAGCCTCGATAGGCTCCAAAGCTTAAAAATAGCTGCTCGAGTCAGCACATCTAAAGCCTCGATAGGATTAAGCACCTAGAAGTTCCTCTCGAGCTGTTGTGCACCTCTCGAGCTGTTGTGCAGTTTATATTTTTAGGCTAATGAGCTTAAATTTCATCTACTCGAGATCCTCTTAAGTTGATTATTCTAAAGGCCCAGCCTCTCGAGGCTCGGGATTTCAAGTTATAAACCTGTCGATCAGTTCATGCTCTCTCATTCATGCCATTTGCCCTACCACGCAACCACATTCACCTGGCAAGATTTTCTTCTTCCCTCTTCTCTGTACCATCTGCTCTGCCATTTATCCATTGCACTTGCCATTTTGTTGAGCTACTCAAGACACACATTACGCACCTAGAAGCTCTTGATTTCATTCACTGTGCACTATCTTCAACAGAACCCTAGTTTTTGGGTAAGTTTTGAAATTTCTTCTCAGTCCTCTTTATTTCGTGGATTATTTTAACTAGTGTGAGTCATTTTTTTATTGGGGGCTGGTTGCCTTTTCATCCCCATTTTGTGGATCAAGTGTGTGCCAAGTTGTTAGGGATACCTAGGGTTTGCATTGATTTCATAGTAAGTAGGGTTCAATGGCTGAAAACTCAGATTTTAGAGAAACCCTACAAACCTTACTTAATCCTGCCCAAACCCAGCCCCCTACTCAAACTAGAAAGTCACAGAGGATAGCTTCATCCTCAGCCCCTGAAGCCCTTGATGCTCCTGCGGAAAATTCAAAGAGAAAATCTATTTTGGGTAAATCAGTAGCCCCAAAGAAAAGAGCCAGAACTGACACCTAAGAAATCAAAAAGGTCAAATCCAAAAAGCAAAAGAAAGGAAAGGGAGTAAACCCTCAGTCTGACCGATTCACCACCCCTAATGATTTTGTGGCTACCTTCAGTCTGGTAACAAAAACAGCTTTTGATAAGGTATTTTTCACTAAGGAAGCTCTGACTAAGGAAGCCAATGAATTTCTGACTAAGGCCTCCCTAGACTCATTGTTACAGGCACTTGAAGAATTGGTTTACCATAGATTGGTAAGGCAGTGGTACCAAAACATCAGAATGAAAGAGTCTGAGGGAGGACCACAAGGGAAGGATCCTGTGATGGTAATCCTCATTGATGATTTTGACACACTACACAGATGACATTGCACAGGCATTGGGCATCCCCCATCATATGTCCCGTCCTGTAATTTGGGAGCCTCAATTAATGCCTAAATGATAATGATTGCTCGTAATTGACTCAAGGTAAGAAGGCATCTGGGGAGTCAGTAATGAGAAATGACTTCAGCCCTAATTTACTTTTCATGGACACTATATTAAGAAATAACATTTTTGTGGTTGGTCACCAACAAGAGAGGAGGCACCCAATCATTGATGCCTTGTTCTCCTTCTTACAAGGGCATTGCTTTGAGGCTGCAAAGTTGATATTTGAGGGAATGAAGGACACTCATATCAAGGTGCAGAAGAAGCAAAAGCTGCAAGGGCTACCCTACTGCAGGTTGATCACAACCTTGGTCAAGAAGAAAGGTTATATCTGGAAGATGGGGGAGCCCACTAATGAGCTACCATCAGTTGTGTGTGGAAAAAAGCAATGGAGCATCAGTATGACACTGATGAACATGAAGAAGAAGGAGCATGTGGCAGCCACTGCTGCTGCCACCTCTGCAGCAGCCATTCCTGCAGAGGCCACAACAGAAGGCCATGCCATAGCCACTGCTACACCTACTCCATCCCATTCTATAGCACCCGTTGTGCCAGTCTTAGCTGTCACAGCAGCAACAATTCCGCCTTCTAGTACAACACTAGTATCACCTTCCACCCTAGCTTCTATTCATGCACCTATACCACCTTCTCCACCATCCTTACCTGTCCAACCTACTCCATCACCCAATCCATCAACCTTAGCTTCCCAATCCATGCCTATATCAGCTCCTACTCCTACCATACCTTTTCCTTTAAACCTTCCTACACCCCTCATCAAGAAAACATACAAGAAAAAGTAAACCTGCCACCCCTCCACTAAACCCATTACAATAACCAGCCCAATTCTATACCCACCTTCCCCTTTTACCTATGATGGTAGTGAACCAATGTCCATTGGCATTGAACCATCTCACCCCATACCCAATTCCTACCTTTGTCAATTCACCTCCATTTCCCCCCAATCAAGACCAATTCACAACAGAGGGATACTCAACTCTAATAGACTCCATTGAGGGGGATATTAGACATGAGTATACCCCTCTCCTTAAATCCCCACACCCATACATATTTACCCATGCCCCTACCTCACCATGTCAACCAATTACCACCCAAACCAGTATCCAACCTATTACCCCTTCCTTACTAGACCGTCTAACCCAGATTACTATCCTCCAAACCTCTCCCCAAGCCCAAATCCATATCAACTCTGAAAACCAAGCCACCACCCAAAACAACCTTAATTCCATCCAATCAACCTTCAAACATTTATACCTACACCCCAACCACCCACACCTACCCCTGTCCCTACCCTTCATCATTACCAGTAGCCTTCTACATCAGTGGTAACAACTGATGCTGCCACCCAAACAGACTTTGAGACTGAAGAGCTACCTTTAGTTCCCTTTTCTGCAGCCTCAACCTTACCCCAAACTGAAAACATTGAAGAGGTAGTGTGACATGCCCTCCTATATATCCCTTTCCCATCTACCAACACTTGTACTGAGCTTGCTGTGATCCCCATTCTGATACTTCCAACTGGGCCATTGTCCCAACTGAACAAATTCCATTACGTCTTTTTGCTACCCTCAATACTATGAATGACAACCCATACATTGAAAGGGATGTGCATCTGGTGGTGGAATCTATGAGAAATATGGTATTGCAGACATGTGAAGACCAACTAACATGGATGAAGACTGAGTATTGGAAAATCATGGAAAAAGCATTAATGGATCATGAGAAGGAGATGGAGGCCATGCAAAAGAGGCTAGACACTACTATAGCAGTGTGTATGATGTATGAACAGCGGACCAACCAGCTTTCCAAGCTGTTGGAAAACCTCCACTGTTTCATTGATTGGTCCTAAAGATGTGAAGCCTCCAATAGAAACTAAGGGAGTAAAAATCCAAGAGCCTACACCACATAAGAGCAACACCAAACAAAGAAAGTCAGAAGCATCTATAACCAAAGTTGGGGCTGCACAGGCTGACAATCTTAAGAAGGGCAAGGAGAAAACTGGGGAGCATATATATATCAATTCTGATTCAGATCACCTCTAGGAGTAGTTGTAGTTAGTTTTTTTACTGTCTTCTATAGTTAATGTTTTTAGGAGTTTTGTAATTATGTGTCTTTTGTAATTGCAATTTTGTATAAAACTTCTTAGACAAATGGATTTCGTGCCCAAACTCACGGCCGTCGAAGGTCAAGGCGCTAAGGCAGCCTGAATCGATCACATACCACAAAAAAAATGCACCACGAAAACCAAGTAGAACCATTGCAACTCATATCTTAATCAAAATAATGATCCATTAACATTCAACCCTAAAAAAATCAAAAGATGATTCTAATTCCATCAGAAAGCCTATGGAAAAAGAACCGGTGAGAACCACCGGTAAGGACCTTTCCTTACTGAAACATGGTTCAACAAAATCAATCACTTATACCATTTAGAAGTCATCTCTCTCTCTCTATCCAAAACAAACCAAAATTTAATACATGACGCAGGGCCGGACCTACCCAGGTCTAGCTCAAAGGAAACAATCCTCGGGATGGGGCTCCTCGAGGTCCTCGCAGGGGGAGTAATCCGAATCTTCCTTCTCCGGAATCTCCGCCTCAACACCTTCACCTAAACCTGTGACATTAGTCGGGGAATGAGCTTCATCCAAGCTCAGTAGGGAAAAACTAATAACATGCTTATCATAACATCAAACGCATATCTTATGGCATAACGTACACAAAGTTGTTTTGAACACATGCAGAGAGGTGATTTCATAACCTTAACATACATATGCAATGCTAATGGAATCATGGACATGCTCACATTTCTATTCCAACATAAGAAAGAAGAAAAAACTTAAAAGTGTTTACTTAAAGTACTAGAATGAGGAACTATAGCCTCAAGCCCCCGATGGAATACCCACCATCGTCACTCACATGAGTCATTTGCACATAAATCCAAGGTCCCGTAGAGTTGGACACTTGGCCGAACATAATTACCGTTATACGGTAGGAATCACTAGGAATCACAAAGCACATATCACAAAGGGTGTACGGATTGGCCGCCGTACCAATCACGGATATCCTGCCGCATCAGTCACGGTTATACTGCCGCGTCGGTCGGGTATTCACATAACCTTAAATCCAAAAGTGCATACATATAGCTTATCGCCGTGTGAAGTGATAATTATAATTTACATAAGAAGTCGGAACAAAGTGTGAAAGTCTCTTATACACATATCAAATGAATCTCCAAGATTCCATAAGTCTCACATGTTTCCAAGTCATACATAAACACATGGCTCATTTCTTCAAAATCATAAATGAAAATCACATAATCGGATAGAAGAACGTATCATAACATAACACACATGTTTATGAAATAATCCACATGATACCAAGTTTTCCCTACCTCATAGATTCGACCCGCGAGTGCTCAAGCCTTCACAAAGGTCGGGTTCTTCTTACTCACAAGGCTCACCTAAACATTATCATTTTCATTCATTAGAATGGGGCAAAACACATAGCTAAAGGTCCCTTTGAAAACTCAAGGTCAAAACTCAACAAACGCAGAAATCTGGGAAACTCAAGGTCGAACTCTACAGAATACACACCAGTCACATACCCACTCGATCGGACGAATTCCCAATTTGATCGAACGAAAATAACTTGATCGTCGAATTTAAATTCGATCAGTTGAGTTCCGCAGAAAGCCTTTAACTTCAATTATAGTTCGATTGGACGAATCCCAATTCGTTCGATCAAATTTACATAATTCGATCGATCAAAATTAATTCGATTGGTCGAATTCTCACAATAGAATTTCTATAGTTCTGTTTCTATACAATTCGATCGATCGAAAACTTTTCGTTCGATCGAAATCACTTTCAATCGAACGAATTTCTCAGGACTTCATTTTTCGCCATTTTTAATGTCATTTCGATCGATTGAACCATAATTCGATCGATCGAAATGAGCAGATTTCGCTCATTTTTAGGTTTTTCACCCCCGATTTCTTCTCACTTTGAATCGATCTCACTTTCTTACGATTCTCATATGAACACACACCAATTTAACTCTCCATAACACAAACTAAAACACGCATTCATATTCCATACCTTGCTCCAACGAATCCTCTTTCGTGGTTCAAAATCGGAACTAGGGTTCTTCTAATGACAGCTGTTCATCATCATTCCTATTAGATCAATCGCTTCTCTCCGCGCTATCATCTCGTTCCCACGTTGTTTACAAGCATTCAATGCCCTAAAGTTTTTCTCCCTCTTCTTAACTCTCAAGTACAACATTTAATATGATATTAAATGCCTAGGTTTCTTTTATACTCTAGCTCCTACATTTGGGTGTAAAACAGCTACACCGAAGGGACGTGTGTGAGAGTTTCAAGCTCCCACATCCAGTCTACATAAGATTGATCCGGTCCGTTGGATTTGATCTATAGGCATTACATCATTGTTAAAGGAGCCCTCAGTGCATGATCCATTGGCACGCGCACCGATTCTTACGGATCAAAGCCCAAAAAGGTTGGGGCGTTACATCCTCCCCTCCTTAGGAATCTGTGTCCTCGAAAATTGTCCTAACGAGTGGCAAAGTGCCGAAGGGTTGCTTCGTAAGGCACCATGCATGGCTAAACAATCCATATCATTGTAAGATGTCAGCCCATGCACAAACACAGAGTCCACACATCACAATTTCTAGCAGTTGAATAATTGAGGTACATCATTCATCAAAAGTTAGTAGTATCCTATATATAAAAGTCATTGTGGCAGCCATGGCACCATAGTTCTAACAAATAAAAGAAACAAAATGGCAATCATGCCACAACAGTTAAAAATTTATACATTTAGCCCCCAAAATAATTTGCAATAAAAAGAAATGTCTCTTAGCTCATTACGTCTGTGGGGGAACTCCCATATCTGCTCCACTCTCCGGTTCATCTGCCTCCTCCGCACTATATCGCCTGTTCTTCAACGCCGGCATGCTCCCATCAAGATCGCCTGGTCCTCACTAGGCTGTACGTCCTCCGCATCCAAGCCGGACGGAGCCACGTCATACACCTGTGCTCGCATAGCCGTGATCCTCTGCATATAATCGGTGGGATACACGACCTGCAACACGTCTCCGATGAGCAGCTCGAAGGAATCCAAATGCTGATTGACCTGACAGTTGCTCTCTTGGATGAGAGCTGCCAAGTCTTCAAGGCGTAAAGGAGCTACTTGCTGGACTGGTGACGCCGGTACCTCAGCAGGAATGTCAGGGGAAGGCACATCCTGGGCTGGTGGAATGATCTCAGGCTGCTCTGGAGGTGGCACGTCAGGAATAGGTGCATCCTGGACAGGTGCAACCTGAGGTTGTGGTGGGACAGGTGGCACTAGAGGGGCTGGTGGTAAGTGCGGCTTTAGGCTGTTATAGGTCTTCCTCCAATGCTTAAACGTGTAGAAGACCACGTTGTCAGACGACTTAGGTTCCTTTGGGGAGACCTTGTGCACGGAGGTGGCGGAAAACTCATCAAATAGGGCAGAGATAAAACTGGCATAGGGAATGTATTCCTCGAGCTTTTCTGCTCCCGGTAGGAGCTTCTTCCTACCATGTTTAATTCCCTCAAAGACCACGGCTACAGCGTCAAACCATTTGCCCTCAAAGGCGGCAAACAGGGCATTCATCAAAACGCCTAATCGTTGGGTCTTATGGCAGATTGGATACAAATTACATTTAAAAATGGTATCGAGGATCCACATGTAGCTCGGTAAGTGAGCTCGGTTAATGGCTCGCCCTTTGGCAACACACCCTTGTGTCATCCGTTGGGCTATAAAGGTATGGGTTAGATTAGGGGGGTTGGGTGGTAACAATTCGATCCCATCGCCGAAGGCGTCAAAACACTCTAAGGCCGCACAGGCCATCGCATGGGTAAAAGTATAGGTCTTGCCATCGACCTTGGTACATATTGTGGTATCGGGGTTTGGCCCATCAAACATATTTTGGTAAAATAAGCACACAAGGCGCAGATAGAAATAAGGATGAATGGGCTTCAAAAGGTTATCAAGCCCTACCTTACCCAAATAGTCGAGTGCCCAAGCATCAATGCCGGGCACATCGGGTGTTTCAAAAAGGGCTGGGTCGATGGTATATTCGTATCCGAAGCTTTTGTCCACCCACCACTGGTTGGGCAGATTACGTTCAGGTGCTTCCGGAGCATCGAGTTGCTCGGCAGGAAATGTAGGTGGCAGAACAGGTGGTCGAATGGGTGGTTGAGGTGGGGGAACGGATGGTTGTGAAGGACCCGTAGCGGATTTGGGTCGCTTTGAAGTCAGGGTTTTGGAGGTGGCAGCCTTCCTCTTAAGTGCCATGAAAAATTAGGGTTTGTAAAGAAGAACTAGGGTTTAGGGAAATTCAAAATTTTTAGGTGAGAATGAGAGATTGATAATCCAAAAATCCAAATGCTTACCGTTTGAAGACACTTTGGTTCGATTCTCGAGCAAAAATAGGTGCAAACGGATGCTCTTGGGATTTTCAAAAGGAAAAACTCTCGAAAACCCAAACGGAAGGCTCAAAGTTTCAGAAAATTCGCATGGACAAAGAATTTTTTTTTCACAGTTTATATATATATAGAAGAAATTCGATCGATCGAATTTGTTTCGATTGGTCGAAAATCGACTTTAACAGAAACTGAAACGAATTTGATCGATCGAACACATTTCGATCGGTCGAATTTTGTCTAGTAACAACTGGGTCCCACCATTTCGATCAATCGAATTTTAATTCGATCGGTCAAAATCCAAACATTAGATCGATCGAAGAAATTTCGATCGGTCAAAATTTCTCAGGTTTTAGAATTTTTTTGATCGAACGAATGGATTTTCGTCCGGTCGAAATCAGAATTCAATCGATCGAAATAAATTTTGATCGAACGAATTCACATTGCCTTAGGTAGAAATTTTAGTTTGTCTCTGCCAGTATAATTTGATCGGTCGAAATTATATTCGATCGATCGAAAAGTAATTTCGATCGATTGAATTTTTCAGAAAACACTTGTTCTTTGCGTTTTCAAATTCCCTTTAACATTTTGACACTTTCAACCTTAACATCATGCTTATTATTCATAATTTCACTAGTTTACATACATTAACTTACAATTTGGCATTTACAACAACTCTCACTCAGTAAATAACGAGGGATAATGGGCGCAAATCTCAACTTTGTGTTCCCACGTCGCTTCCTCTCTAGAGTGGTTCTTCCATTGGACCAATACCAGAGGAATTCATCTTGTGCGCAATACTTGCTCAGTGCGGTCTAAAATGTGCATTGGTTCTTCGATGACCGTCAAATCTCGGTAGACTTCAACTGGCAGTGCATCAAGGATATGAGTCGGATCGCGCACATATTTTCACAAGATAGAGACATGGAATACGTCGTGCACTCGATCAAGTTGCGGGGGTAATGCGACCCTATATGCAACTTCACCAACTCTCCCCAATACCTCGAACGGTCCAATGTAGCGAGGAGCTAACTTGCTGCGTTTTCCAAAGCGCATCACACCCTTCATTGGGGATATCTTGATAAACACATGATCTCCCACTTGGAAATCCATGCTTGTACGCTTAATGTCTGCATAGCTCTTCTGACGACTCTGTGTTGTTCTGATTCTTTCTCTGATAATACGCACAATTTCAGCATTCTTCCTGATAGCTTCCGGTCCCAACACAAACTTATCACCGATTTCCTCCCAGTTGATCGGAGATCTGCATCTCCGTCCATATAAGGCTTCATATGGGGCCATTCCAATGCTCTGCTGAAAGCTATTATTATACGCGAACTCTATCATCGGAAGATGCTGATCCCATGATCCCTGAAAATCTATCATACATGCTCGCAACATGTCCTCAATGATCTGATTGACTCTCTCTGTCTGACCATCAGCCTGAGGATGGAATGCAGAACTAAAGTCCAATCTCGTGCCCGTGCCTTCTTGAAATCTTTGCCAGAATATCGAAGTATACAATGGATCACGATCGGACACAATGCTCGTAGGAATACCGTGCAGTCGGACAATTTCTTTCATGTATAATTCTGCCAACTTGCTTGCAGTGTATGCTGTGCTATAGGGCAAAAAGTATGCCGACTTGGTCAGTCGATCCACTATCACCCATATGGCATTGTGGCGTCTCAATGTCCTCGGCAATCCCATAATGAAATCCATAGAAATGGACTCCCACTTCCATTCCAGTATCGGTAGAGGCTTCAAGAGGCCTACTGGGTGTCGATGGTCCACCTTTACCTGTTGACACACCAGGCATTTTGATACATATTCGGCGATGTCTTTCTTCAGTCCTCTCCACCAATAGCATTTCCGTAAGTCCTGGTACATCTTAGTACCACCCGGATGAATGGCGTATTTAGACTTATGAGCCTCGTCCAGAATGGTTTGCCTCAGCTCGACATCAACCGGTATACATAATCGTCCACGAAAGAGTAGTGACCCATCTTCCTTGATAGTGAAGTCCCCATTTTCAGTTGCCTTTTGTCGGAGTTTCATAAGTTCTTCATCTTTCATCTGAAGTTCATAAATGTGATCAAAGACTGCTGGTCTGATCGTAAGGTTTGCCAATAATACTCCAATATCCTTGGCTGTAATAGCCTTATCATACAGCGAAAGGTCTTCTAAGAACTTCCACTTGTGAAGTCCCGTGATGAGACTAGCTATTTGGGATGTGTGCTTCCGGCTCAGTGCGTCAGCCACGACGTTGGCTTTACCTAGGTGATATTGAATTGCGTAGTCATAGTCTTTGAGGAACTCAATCCACCATCGTTGCCTCATATTCAACTCTTTCTGCGTAAACAAATACGTGAGGCTTTTGTGGTCCGTAAAGATCTCAAAGGTTTCACCGTATAAGTAATGCCTCCAAATTTTGAGTGCAAACACCACCGCGGCTAACTCTAAATCATGAGTCGGATAATTCTTTTCGTGCTCTTTCAACTGTCTTGAGCCGTAGGCGACAACTTTACTGTGCTGATTCAATACACACCCCAGACCACCATATGACGCATCACTGTAAATAGCAAAACCTCCACTACCTGATGGAATGGTCAATACTGGAGCGGAAGTAAGCCATTTCTTGAGTTCTTGGAAGCTTTCTTCACATTCTTTGGTCCATTCAAATTTTGTGTTCTTTCTTGTAAGTCGGGTAAGTCGTCCCGAAATCTTGGAGAAACCTTCCACAAAGCGTCGACAGTATCCTGCTAGACCGAGAAAACTGTGAATCTCCGTCACGGTCTTGGGTTGCTCCCAATCAAGCACTGCCTCAATCTTTGCTGAGTCAACGATCACGCCTGCTTCAGATACTACATGACCAAGAAAGCTCACTTGCTCCAACCAAAACTCGCACTTACTGAGTTTAGCATACAGCTGATGCTCTCGAAGGGTCTGCAAAGCAATGCATAAGTGATGTTCGTGTTCCTCCCTGGTCTTTGAATAGATGAGAATGCCGTCCACAAACACCACCACACACGTATCAAGGTATCGTTTAAAGACCCGATTCATGAGGTCCATGAATGAAGTTGGAGCATTCGTCAAGCCGAAAGGCATCATTAAGAATTCGTAATGCCCAAACCTAGTTCTGAATGCTGTCTTCTGCACGTCTTCGGCCTTCACCCTTAATTGATGGTACCCGGATCTCAAGTCGATCTTTGAAAAGTATTTTGCTCCTTGCAACTGGTCGAATAGATCATCAATCCTAGGAAACGGATATTTGTTCTTGATCGTGAACTTGTTTAACTGACGATAGTCGATGCAAAGTCTCATCGACCCGTCCTTCTTCTTAACAAACAGGACCGGTGCTCCCCAAGGAGACACACTCGGTCTTATAAAACCCTTATCCAATAGTTCTTACAGTTGCTCCTTCAACTCTTTCAGTTCGGCAGGAGCCATTCGATATGGAGCTTTGGATACAGGTTCGGTACCTGGAGCTAAGTCGATAGCAAAGTCGATCTCCCGATCAGGTGGTAGTCCTGGTAATTCGTCGGGAAATACGTCCTCAAACTCACAGGCAATTGGAATATCGTTGATAACATTCTTCATCTCCTTTTTCTCCTGCAGGAATTCTAGTTATCCATCGCATCCGTTTCTCATCATCCGTTTAGCTAGTACTACGGAGATGATCGGTGCTACCTTTCCTTTCTCACCGACGAATCAAAACGACTTCTGTCTCGGAGGACGGAAAGTAACTACCTTCCGTAGGCAATCCACGCTTGCATAATATGCAGATAGCCAGTTCATGCCAAGAAGTACATCAAGCCCCCTCATATTCAACAAAATGAGGTCCGTGACTGTCTTCTAATCTTCCACTTGCACAATGACTGATCGACAACACATATCTGCAGTCACGGTGCTACCCATAGGAACTGTAACATCCAGTGTGAATTCTAACTCCTCGGGAACGATCCTTAACTTTTCTGCAAATTCCTGGGTTATATACGAGTGGGTAGACCCTGGGTCTATCAGAACTCGTGCTACACAACGATCACCGTCGTTTTCATGATAGAGTTGGAGCGTACCTATATGATTTAAGGCACAAACTAACATTCAGACATGCATGTCATCCACACCCATACACCGACATGCACCTAAATCTTTTCTATTAATGCACTTTCTTCGTCTAGAAAACAAGCAAGTGAACTTAAACACCAAAGAAAATTTATACCTTGGATCACGTCGTTGCTCGTGCGGGCGTCTTCGGTGGTTATAGCGAATGCATGTCCCTTCACAACTGGTCTCGTGGACTGTGCAGGCTTCGATGCTATAGTGGCCAAAACGGAGCCCTCTTTCCTCATCTCTGGGCACTCCCAAATCATGTGGCCAATCTTCCCGCATTTAAAACATCCGCCCGTGTCTCTTCTACAGTCGGACGTCTTATGAGGTTTACCGCAACGAGCGCACTTCAATTGTGGACTGGTAGATGCAGCTCGAGAAGGTCCTTGAGTGACTGATACCCCAGACGTCTGAGTCTGAGTAGGGCCCTCTCTTCTGAACGGTCTCGTTGGGATAGATGTATTTGACCTTTGAAAATTGGAGTAGGATGGTCTTGGCACTGGAGCAGGTGCAGACAACCTCAGCTTTTTGTTCCCCGAGTAGTCATATTCACTTGCCCCTCCCGAAGTTGGTTTACTTTTCCAGTCTCTTCTCTTGTTTATGTCCCTTTCCGCGACAATCGCCTTTCCCATGACTTCGGCATATGTTTCTAGCTCAAAGATGGATACTCTTTCTTGAATATTCGGTCTTAGGCCTTCTTCAAATCTTTCGACCTTCATTTCTTCCGTAGCAACTAATTCTGGAGCAAAACGTGATAGTCGGACAAACTCATTACCGTACTCTCGCACGGTCATATTGCCTTGCACCAGATTTGCAAAGTCCTTCTTTAACTGATTACGGACTTGCTTAGGAATATACTTCTTGTTAAACGCCGTTATGAATTCAGTCCATGTCCATTGTGTGTATGGACCTTCAACTTCTCTTTTTCGCAATACAAACTTCCACCATGTGTCTGCATCACCCTCCAACTGAAAAGATGCCCATCCAACTTTCTCATGCTCTAGGCTCTGCAATCTCTCTAGCAACTTCTCCATTTGTTTTAGCCATTTCTTCGCTTCAAGCGGATCTATCTGCCCATGGAATACAGGAGGTCTCAGTCTCTTGAAATCTATGAATGAAGATGGCAAAAGGGCAGGGGGAGGTGGTGGCTGATGCTGCTAGTTGTTGTTGGCAGCAAGCAACGCCGTCTGATGGGCCATTGCACTAGCAATCGACTCCATGGCCCTGGTTAACTTGTCTGTAGGTTCATCTCTACGGCTTCCCTCGGCCTCAGGAGGCGGTCTCAATTCTCTCCTGGATCCTGAAGGGATCTCTTCAGTACGCCTCTCACTTCTTGGGCGACTACCTCTCGGTCGACCCCTTCCACGATGTTCCATTAGGGCCTGTCACAATGAAACAAAAATGTCATTAACAGAAGATCCCTTGTACACAATAAAATCTCAATCTCGAAAGGTTAAGACTTGTCGGGCGTCTCTAAAGCCACACTTTGATACCAACTGTGACAGCCAGAATTTTGGTGCCCCGAAACATGTGCCGTCAGTGGGCTGTCGCTAAGGCCGAGCCCCAAACGGATCACATCGTGCCACAAAAAAAATGCACAGCGAAAACCAAGTAGAACCATTGCAACTCATATCTTAATCAAAATAATGATCCATTAACATTCAACCCCAAGAAACTCGAAAGACGGTTCTAATTCCATTAAAAAGCTTATGGAAAAAGAACCGGTGAGAACCACCGGTAAGGACCTTTCCTTACCAAAACATGGTTCAACAAAATCAGTCACTTATACCATTTAGAAGTCATCTCTCTCTCTCTCTCTCTCTCTATCCAAAACAAACAAAAATTTAATACATGACGCAGGGCCGGACCTACCTAGGTCTAGCGCAAAGGAAACAATCCTCGGGATGGGGCTCCTCAAGGTCCTCGCAGGGGGAGTAATCTGAATCTTCCTTCTCCGGAATCTCCGCCTCAACACCTTCACCTGAACCTGTGACATTAGTCGGGGAATGAGCTTCATCCAAGCTCAGTAGGGAAAAACTAATAACATGCTTATCATAACATCAAACGCATATCTTATGGCATAACGCACACAAAGTTGTTTTGAACACATGCAGAGAGGTGATTTCATAACCTTAACATACATATGCAATGCTAATGGAATCATGGGCATGCTCACATTTCTATTCCGACATAAGAAAGAAGAAAAAACTTAAAAGTGTTTACTTAAAGTACTAGAATGAGGAACTATAGCCTCAAGCCCCCGATGGAATACCCACCATCGTCACTCACATGAGTCATTTGCACATAAATCCAAGGTCCCATAGAGTTGGACACTTAGCCAGACATAATTACCGTTATACGGTAGGAATCACAAAGCACATATCACAAAGGGTGTATGGATTGTCATTGCATTCACGGATATCCTGCGTCAACACGGTTATACTCATACGGGTCGGGTATTCACATAACCTTAAATCCAAAAGTGCATACATATAGCTTATCATCGTGTGAAGTGATAATTATAATTTACATCAGAAGTCGGAACAAAGTGTGAAATTCTCTTATACACATATCAAATGAATCTCGAAGATTCCATAAGTCTCACATGTTTCCAAGTCATACATAAATACATGTCTCATTTCTTCAAAATCATAAATGGAAATCACATAATCGGATCGAAGAACGTATCATAACATAACACACATGTTTATGAAATAATGCACATGATACCAAGTTTTCCCTACCTCACAGATTCGACCCGTGCGTGCTCAAGCCTTCACAAAGGTCGGGTTCTTCTTACTCACAAGGCTCACCTAAACATGATCATTTTCATTCATTAGAATGGGGCAAAACACACAGCTAAAGGTCCCTTTGAAAACTCAAGGTCAAAACTCAACAAACGCAGAAATCTGGGAAATTCGATCGATCGAATCTCTGTTTCGATCGATCGAAACCCAATTTTGATTGATCGAATCCATTTCGATCTGTCGAACTCTACAGAATACACACCAGTCACATACCCACTCGATCAGACGAATTCCCAATTTGATCGAACGAAAATAACTCGATCGATCGAATTTAAATTCGATTGGTTGAGTTCCGCAGAAAGCCTTTAACTTCAATTATAGTTCGATCAGACGAATCCCAATCCGTTCGATCGAATTTACATAATTCAATCGATCGAAATTAATTTGATCGATCGAATTCTCACAACAGAATTTCTATAGTTCTGTTTCTATTCAATTCGATCGATCGAACTTTAGGTGTCGATCGATCGAAAACTTTTAGTTCGATCGAAATCACTTTTGATCGAACGAATTTCTCAGGACTTCATTTTTCCCCATTTTTGATATCATTTTGATCGATTGAACCATAATTCGATCGATCGAAATGAGCAGATTTCGCTCATTTTTGGGTTTTTCACCCCTGATTTCTTCTCACTTTGAATCGATCTCACTTTCTTATGATTCTCATATGAACACACACCAATTTAACTCTCCATAACACAAACTAAAACACGCATTCATATTCCATACCTTGCTCCAACGAATCCTCTTCCGTGGTTCAAAATCGGAACTAGGGTTCTTCTAATGACAGTTGTTCATCCTCATTTCCATTAGATGAATCGCTTCTCTCCGCGCTATCAGCTCGTTCCCACGTTGTTCACAAGCATTCAATGCCCTAAAGTTTTTCTCCCTCTTCTTAACTCTCAAGTACAACATTTAATATGATATTAAATGCCTAGGTTTCTTTTATACTCTAGCTCCTACGTTTGGGTGTAAAACAGCTACACCGAAGGGATGTGTGTGAGAGTTTCAAGCTCCCACATCCAGTCTACATAAGATCGATCTGGTCCGTTGGATTTGATCTATAGACATTACATCATTGTTAAAGGGGTTCTTGGTGCATGATCCGTCGGCACGCGCACCGAGTCTTACGGATCAAAGCCCAAAAAGGTTGGGGTGTTACACTTCTCCTGTGTATGATATCCATTTGTGTGAATAAAATTTTCTGTTTATGTGCCAACATGCATTATCTTGGTTTAATTTTTTGCAATTAGTGGTTCATACAATTTTCTACTGTATCTTGTTATGCCTTTTCATGCCTTGCTGCCCCTAAATCAAATTCTACTTAAACATTGAGGACAATATTTATCTTAGGTTTGGGGGTATGGCAGGGTGGTAGACCACTGAAGTAGTTAAATTTAGTGCAGCAGTATAGTTAGACTGAAATAAGTAAAGTTAATTCTCACCTAACCAATGGTGAAAATGGGGATTAAAATTGTTGGCAGATTGACTTGTTGATTATGATGGATTATTTTATGTTAAATTAAAGTCTTAACCTATTGCAAGCGTACAATGGAAATCATAGTACTAGCATAGGATCGTTCCCACGAGGAAATTTATTATCTCATTATTTCTTTAGTTTTATCTTTTATTTAAATCCTTATCTTTAAAAACTTCTATTTATCTTTAAGATCTACTCTACTGGAGAAATATGAATAAAAAAATAGTTTCTTAATCTAAAGTGCATAAAATAAATCCTAATCCTCCTTTAGATTAAGGTCGTCAATCTCAATCTTTAGCTTTCGAATATTTATAAATTTAAACAGTACCTTTACACTATATTTCAAGTTTCCTAGCATTGGTCGTCAATCAAGTCTAAAATCCTATTAATACAAATTTAATCTAATCAATAATTTCGTAAAATCTGGGTGTCAATCAAACCTTAAAAAATTGAAGATGAAAAAGTAAAATCGTTACACTAATCTACAAATTCTAACCTGAGTCGTCAATTCAAATCAAAACATGGAGATGTTTAAAAAGAAAATAAATCTAAACAAAAAAGCAAAGTAAAATATATCCTTCACCCCTCAGTCGCAATCATCAATTGCTCCTGAGAAACTATAAATATCTACACTAATCTTTAGCATTCAATCACAGTCGTCAATTGCTCTTGAAAAACCTCTGATATCTAATCTATTCTATCTATTTTAAACTACTTGGATTGGAAGAAAATCTAATCTCAGTCGTCAATTGATGCTGAAATTCTTTGGTGATTATTCCTATATCGAGCTCTCTTATTTATAGATCTTAAGGAGTCGGTTTACAAAGAAACTACTAGAATAAAAGTATCCTAATATAACTCTAATTCCTAATTATCAATCTTCTTAGATCTGTAGTTGGTCAGTCTTCTAATTATAGAAGACTTCTGAAAATATGCATGGCAATGGTAGATCTCACGCTCCGTAGTAGTGGATAGCTTCTATTTTTAGGAAATTGTAAATAATAATTTCTTTCTATTCCTTCTGGAAAATCGTCAACCACGATTTTCTTTTTTCAGTAGGCTTTCAGCTAACGATTCTTCATTTCGATTCTTCGCTTTCTCTTGTATCATCTTTACTTAATACGGCTTTTCCTTAGAGAATCATAAATTATGATTTCTCTCTTCTCAATATATTATTTTGCACAATCGTAAAACACGATTCTTCATTTCTTTTTAGGCAAGGGTTTGTCTTTTATGCTCAATCATCCTTTTTTACTACTCTTTGAGTTTATTTTGACTAAGATTAACACTTAGGCTCTCTTTTACTGTATAGCTTTAATATCTACACATTAGTATCTCATTAGTAGCAAACTAAAGCCTAACATCTCTAAGTTAAGGGAAATAAAATGGTAATTTATATGACTGATCACACCCTAAAACTTAAGTTTTGCTAGTCCCTAGCAAACAAGGAAATATAAAATATTTAAACTATGAATTTAAATGCCACTTTCGTAGGGAGCACGATTATATTTAGCAGATGCAATAAGCCTTTAAACCCCTAGGTGATCCCTAGTGGAGGAGTTGTAGTCTCCTGAAGGTTTTCAGTGAAGTTACCCACAAACTTTCAAATATTTTTTGATTTTTTGAAATATTTTTCAAAACTAAAAAAATTTAAAATATAAATTTTTATATACTAATTACTTAGTCAATCATTATATGTTTATTACTATTTCAAAAAATTTCAAATCTTTTATCCTTAGCTTCCCATCATCGTAATTATCCTTTATCAGAACTCTAAGTTCAATTCGGTGTAGCGTGGAGTGTGTGCATATCAGTGAAGAGTTTATTCGTCATCGATTTTTAGAAAATATTTTCATCCAAACTCTCACTTATTGGCATACTCTTAAAAATAATCAAATTTTTGGGTCCTCACAATATTGTAGATATATATGTAAAAATTTGATAATTACTAAGCAGATAAATCTCATGGAAAGGATAATTAATTCCGTTCATATAATTTCTTTATTTATTCATAGTATCTATTTTATATCTCCACTATACTCATATTTTTGCAAATCATAAATCACAAAGGTCTTTCATTTGGCATGTAATGGAGTTTTGGGTTTTCAAAAGGTTTCAAGAAAAAGGTAAGGAGGATTCAAAAGTTTTCTGAGAATTTAGCTCTTCTTTTTCTTCTTCTATTTTTTCAGCTTCAGTAAGTATCCTTATTTTGGATATCTTCTTCCCATTTTTCTTTTTTATTTTCTTTTATAAATCCCATTTTCACAGAATTGTGTTTTACGATTTCTTCTTTTTCTTTCCTTTTTCCCATATTTTCATACATTTATATTTCCTTTTTAGTTGTACCCTTTTCAGCAGATCTTTTATCTGTTAAGCATATACTCCTTTCACTCTTTCTTCGCCTCTCCTTTTACATTCTAAACTCTCAGAAATTGTAAGGGTCAAAGGTAGAAATCTTTGGTCAGTATAAATAGTTAAAGGTTTATAAAATTTCGGTACAAATAAATTCGGTTTAGGCTTCTAATATGGGTTCGAAGGGTATATTATTCTAGGTTTTTTGGCTTTTCGGCTCTGGTTTAACAAAAGATGGCCTTTGGTCATTTTCACGATTTACTAATATGGTTGTCTTATTGCTTTGATATACTTAATAGATAGTTTTAAAGAAACAAATCATCATATTTACAGAATATATTGATTCTAGGTTCAACAATATGAGATTTCAGATAGTAGAGAAGTTAAAGAAAATTTTTAGCATGAATAAAAACAGCCTCTCTTTCTCAGAATAAAAGAGAAAATAGGCTCTATAGCTCACTAGTTATACAATTTTGAAACTATAATCTAAAATATTTGCAGTTCAGATTAATTGTATAGTTTCAAACATTCATCTGATACAGTGTTTTCTAGAGATGCTTTACTTTGAATTATAACTATTTTTATTTTGATTTTTTGAACTACTACTATGATGGATTGCTAATTATTTTGGATTGTCATTTTTTCTATCATAATTTGCATATAATGATTAACTTTCTTACCAAAATTTTCTGAAAAAGTAAAAAATTATTTTACTAATACTAATATCCGATGTATTGTATCCTCCCCCCAAACATAAATAGGACAATGTCCTCATTGTTGAAAACAGGGGACATACAGAAAAAATAATTATTACCTTATTTTATTGCTTAGTTAGTAACCGGGTTAATAATATGCAAAAAGAATAAAAAATCTTCCCCCCAAACTTGGGAGAAAAATATTTCGGTTTATAGAATGGCAATGTTAGATGTTAGTAGCAATGTTAGTAAAAAAAATTAGTCAAAAGAAAACTTTATATATGACTTAAATATGTACAATAAAAATGTTCCAAAATTTTCCTACTTGTGAGGCTTGTGTTTCATCGAGATTTTTACTCACTAGGTGATGTAGGATATGGGACAATTGATGTTGAAGGTACATGTGGTGGAGTTGGTATAGCAACCAGGTTGTTAATGTAGTCCTCGTCGGAGTCAAAGCTTTTTGCGGTGCCTCAATCATAATCGTTTTCTTGTTCAGACTCCACTTCCTCCTCTGGTGGTGCTTCTACAGGGTGTTCCTCTGTTTTTCCTTTTTCTGTTATTTCTGGCTCATATTTTGCTTTGAAGGCCTGTAGTTCTGCTTCCAGCATGGTCTCTAATTAGCGAATTACAGCATACTTAGCATCATTTTCCACCCTTAGCTGATCAGAAATAGCCTTCTCTTTTGTTACTATGGCTTAGAAATTTTTTATGATGGACTCAAGCTTTTCCTTTTCCTCAGCACAAATAAGCATTAGGGACTCCTTTTCCTCTTATAGTTTAACTAATTTCCCTTGAGCTATTGTGAGTTCTTAAGTCTTCTCTTTCCGTAATTTGTTCAGGGTCTGTTCATATTCCTGGAGGACTCTTTCTCTTGTTATTTCCCAAGCATTTGCTCGACAAGCTTTGATATTTTATCCTCATATTCTTTTTCTTGTCTTTTCTATCTCTGACAGTTTTCTTGCAGAATCTTGTTCTCTTCTTGTACCTGTGCAACTTGATTTCTAAGGGCTGCAATTTCCTCTTGGATTTTCTTGTTTGTTTCGCCTACCCAATGCACACAATATTCTTTTATTGCCTTCTATTTTATGTTCATAATCATTTCTTACTTTTCTTGTGCAGCAGGCATGTTGTCTCGTACTCTACTTGTCAACATATGCATTTCCTCCATCATTCTTCGTACAACACCTGGCAAGTGGGCATTGGAACTTTGTTATTGCTCTACTTCTTTTACTCTTCTTTCCAGATCATTTTGTTTAATCATTGGCTTAGTTGAAGTAGTAGCTGGAACAGATATTTCTTGATGTAAGAGCGTGCTGAAATTCTCTTGTGGGGCTTCAATATGTAGCCTTAGTTTTGCAGCTTGGGATGTAGGTACTATGGTGGTGACTATAGAGTCAACTGGGGATGGGACTTCAATTTCCTGCTTTGCTTCTTCTGTTTGAGACATAGGAGGTGGAACTAATAATGCTTCTGATGGGGCAATTGGTTGAAGAGTGACAGGGGCTTGGCTAGCAGTAGCCACTTTAACATTATGTTATTCAACTGGTGCTGGAGTGTCTTCTGCTGCTTCTCTGAGTGGATTCACCAGTTCTGCTTCGGTAGGAGTTGGTTCAATTTCATGGGGCATAGCAGGCCCTGTTGGTGAGTCCAGAGCTGAGTCATATAGACTGGCTTGATGTTTAACTAGAATTCTCTCCCTAGGTACTCCTTCTATTACTGGGGAACTGTTGCCCTTTCAAGGGGTGGAATAAAAGTGCTCACACCTTCTTCTACTCTTTCAGTGGCTTTAGTTCCTGTCTCCTATTCTATGGCAGCCTCTATCTGTTCTAGGGCTGTCTCTAGTGTAGATAAGACCTCTTTTGGTTGTGCCGAGATAGGAATTTTCTTTTTCTTTGTGGCACTTAAAGTTCTCCGATAAGTCTGACGTGTTAGGCTGTCATTGCTATAGGGCAATGCTTTTTCCTTGGGATCAATATTGTATCCCACATTTACCAATAAATTTGTGATTAGTCCACCAATGGGTAGATATAATTTACTTGTTTATTCTTTTGCGGTAACTTCTCCCTTACTGTGTTCATCACTTTCAAAAGGTAAGGAGGGACATCAAACCAATAGCGGTGTGCCATTAGGTATAAAGTTTTTGCAAAGAGGGCTCTTCGCTGGGTTCCATGTCCCATCGGGTGGACAGTTTTGTGAATTAGAACATCAGAGAAGTGAAGGGATAGGTTTCCTTCCTCTAAATCTTTATGCAAAAAGAAGGACTTATCATTAGGTGGCTTGCCTAACAAATTTGTGGCCATTTGAGTGAAATATGGTAGAGTTTCGGGTGAAGGCCTAAGTATATTGGCTTCTGGAGTGCCAGTGGTCGATCCCAGTCTTTCCAAGGGTGCATTCATCACCCCAGCAACCATTGATTTTGTAATCAAAATTGGGAATCCATCAATGGTTGTTGATAGGATGGGGACTGGTTCTTGCTGCTATTGGCCATATTCGCATAAAATAGTCTTACCAATTGAGGGTAGACTTGGGTCACTCCTGGCTCTAGAAAATAATGGAGCCCAGCATCCTTAAAATATTTTATTGCCTCTCCTCCCATTTCTAATTTTTCCAAGGCATCAGCATCAATTGCAACCTCGGCTCCCACGATGTGCAATTTTATTGAAGTAGGGAGTTTATCTGCTGAGATTTCAGAGGACGCCAGCTTCTTGCCTTTATCTAATTTGGGTCCCCTTTTTAAGGCGGACACAGAGTCTTTTTTAGTTGTGTCCATGGGACCTTCTCTGATAACTACCCCTAAGGATCTGGTTTTCTTCATGGGATGATCTGTTGCTTTAGATTTAGCTTTTATGGTGACAGACCGTGCAATACGGTGAATAATTGGGGTGTTATCAAAATTGTTACCTTCGTCTTCTTCCCTTTCTTCCCTTTATCATTTTCCTGCTCGTTCGTCATCCTCTCTTCTGCAAAAATTAATCAAACTTAAAAGCCAAGTATTGACTAAACAATTCATATAACACATTCTTTTATTTAAAAATTATTCCCTTACCTTGTCAATAGTTGAAACCCTAATTTCATTTTACGCCGTGAAATGCTTGTAAGGTTCCCCAAAATAAAATGGAAGGAACAAGGGATTTTTATGATAATGTATGGTTTGATTAGGTAGCAGAACGGTTAAGATTATAGGAGATTCGAAAAAGAGAGGGAAGCTAGGAGAGGAAAAAGATAAAACCGAAGGATTTTGAAAATGGGACCGACATACCCTTCTTTTAGAATATATGGGTCCTATTTTCAGCGATGACCTCCTAAGCCGGTCATTACTCACTTTACCTAGAATCGTAAGTTGATTCTAGCTTTCACTGAGTTGAGAGTCGCAATCACTGCGCTTTTGTTTAAACACACTCACGATCAATCGTAAATCCATACAATTGTTCGTTATACTAGTCAGTAAAATTTATGATCTATCATTTTCTCAATGATTTAGGTTGTAATATAGTACTTGTAAAAGAACAAAAAAATAAAATAAAAATAAAATAAAATAAAATAAAATAAAAATACATAATTTACATTTGGTGCTACGGATGAGTCGATAGCTAGACGACCTAGGAGGGTTTTAATTTATATTATGGGGAGCAGCTATCTCCCCTAGGAAAGCTTGGCCTCTAGGATTGTTTATAGGCTGTGTGGGTAATTGTCCACTTTCTTTCCTTGCCACCTGCGAGGCTAGTTGACCTATTTGGCTTTCTAGCTTCATGATGGATTGAGTATGTGAGTGAAGGGTCTGAGAGAATTGAGCAAGTTGGTGTAAATCCCTTGAATGCTGATGTGACTACTATTGCAAATCCTGAAGGATTTGAACAATCGTAGCATCAGGCATATTGTTCCATCATCCAATTTGGGGTTGTGCCGCCTACATTTGGGGTCTTTGGTAGAAAACTTGGGTCTGGGGAAATCGGGGTTGCGCAACTATTGGTGCTAGTTGTGCTCCCACTGTAGAACCGTAGTTAAATCTAGGATGATTTCTCCATGATGGGTTGTAGGTATTCCCGTAATCTCTCCTCTAAAAAGCCATTGCTTGTTCAGTTTCCACCACTTCTTGGTCTTGTGGCACACTAGAGTTTTCAATGTATGTGTGAGTCTAGCAATTGGAATGGTTTGCCATGGGCCTATCCAAAGTGTTAGGGTTGGAATTCATGAGTGTGGAAATTTTCTGCTCAAGAGTTAAAACTTTTGCACTCATGTCATCCTCAGTTTTCACTTTTTCTTTATTGATATCATAAACCCCCTTCTTGTTAGCCAGTTTCTCAAATAAATTCCAGGTCAGTTGGCCATTTTGAGCCATGAAGGCTCCTCTACTTACGGCATCGACTGTAGACTGGTTAGTCTCAGTCAATCCCTGATAAAAACTTTGTGCTATAGACTAATTCGACACCTCATGATGAGGGCACTTTCATAGCAAATCCTTCATCCGTTGCCAACTCTCATGAAATAATTCTCCAAGTTTTTACTTGAAGCCTTGAATTGCTTGGAAAATTTGGTTTGTTCTACCAATTGGAAAGTTTTCGCCTAAAAATTTGGGCTATAAGTCTTCCCAAGTGGTTATACTCCTAGCGGGTAGTGAGACTAACCATGCCTTCAACCTATCTTTAAGAGAGAACGGAAATAGACACAGTCTTATAGCTTCCTTACTGGTCATGGTCTGTAGCATTATGCATATTTCTATGAAGTCCCTCAGGTGCTGGTAGGGATCTTCTCTATCAAGCCCATGAAAAGTTGGAAGAGTTTGGAGTGTGTGGGGCTTGATGTCATAGTTTTAACCTTCAGTTGCCTCTGGTATAACTATATTAGACGGCTCGGTCAAAGCTATTGGACTGAAATGTGCTTCGATTGAAAGTTCGTCAGCCATAGGTAGAGATACTCTTGCAGAGGATCGGTTTAACACAAGTCTGCGCAAGAGAGTTCGCTCAATTTCAGGTTCGTATTCAAAAGAGTCTAGTTTGCTAGACCAGGTATGATGCATACACCAGAAAATAAATCTCTTTTTTTTTATATATAGGATTTATATGATTTTTATTTTAGAAGAGCAGGGAGAGAGAACAAATCTAGGCCTCTAGCTTCTGTAATCAGGTGAAGTTGGAACCTTGATTTGCCTAGACCGAATAAACCTTGAAAAGATTGAGAAGTGATCAAAGAAAAATAAAAATATAAAGAAATATAAAAAGAGAAAAATAAATATTAGTTTCTAAAGGAATAAACATATTAGATAAAAACTTGAAAGAATTAGATAAATTCTGCTACCCCGACAGCGGTGCCAAAAACTTGACTTGTCGATTATGATGTATATATTTTATGTTAAATTCAAGTCTTAACCTATTGCAAGCGCACAATGGAAATTATAGTACTAGCATAGGATCAGTCCCACGAGGAAGTTTATTATCTAATTATTTCTTTAATTTTATCTTTTATTTAAATCCTTATCTTTAAAAACTTCTATTTATCTTTAAGATCTACTCTACTGGAGAAATATGAATAAAAGAATGGTTTCTTAATCTAAAGTACATAAAATAAATCCTAATCCTCCTTCAGATTAAGGTTGCCAATCTCAATCTTCAGCTTGCGGATATTTATAAATTTAAACAGTATCGTTACACTATATTTCTAGTTTCCTAGCATTGGTCGCAATCAAGTCTAAGATCCTATCAATACAACTTTAATCTAATCAATAATTTTCTAATATCTGGGCGTCAATCAAACCTTAGAAAATTGAAGATGGAAAAGTAAAATCGTTACACTAATCTGCAAATTCTAACTTGAGTCGTCAATTCAAATCAAAATATGGAGATGTTTAAAAAGCAAATAAATCTAAAATAAAAAGCAAAGAAAAATATATCCCTCACCCCTCAGCCGCAGTCGTCAATTGCTCCTGAGAAATTATAGATATCTACATTAATATTCAGTACTCAATCGCAATCGTTAATTGCTCTTGAGAAACCTCTAATATCTAATCTTTTCTAACTATTTTACACTACTTTGATCTAAAGAAAATCCAACCTCAGTCGTCAATTGATGTTGAAATTCTTCGATGATTATTCCTATACCGAGCTCTCTTATTTATAGATCATAGGAGTCGGTTTACAAAGAAACTACTAAAATAAAAGTATCCTACTATAACTCTAATTCCTAATATTATTCTTCCTTGCTTTCTTTAGTTGATGCGCTTCCAGAGTATTCTTTAATTAACAGCAGCAGAGTCCTTCGGATTTCATCTTCATCAATCTTCTCAGATCGGTGGTTGGTCAGTCTTCTAATCGTAGAAGACTTCTGAAAATATGCATGGCAGTGGTAGATCTCATGTTCCGCAGTAGTGGATAGCTTCTATTTTTAGGAAATCGTACATAACCATTTCATTCTATTCCTTCTGGAAAATCGTAAATCACGATTTTCTATTTTCAGTAGGCTTTCAGCTAACGATTCTTCATTTCGATTCTTCGCTTTCTCTTGTATCGTCTTTACTTAATACAACTTTTCTTTGGAGAATCGTAAATTACGATTTCTCTCTTCTCAATATATTATTCTGTACAATTGTAAAATACGATTCTTCATTTCGTTTTAGGCGAAGATTTGTCTTTTATGCTCAATCGTCTTTTTTTACTGCTCTTTGAGTTCATTTTGACTAAGATTAACACTTAGGCTCTCTTTTATTGTCTAGCTTTAATATCTGCACATCAGTATCTCATTAGTAATAAACTAAAGCCTAGCATCACTAAGTTAAGGGTGATAAAATGGTAATTTATGTGACTGATTACAGATGTTTTAAAACTAAAATTATTTAAAAATTTAACACTCCCATGAAGTTAACATCAAGAAAATTTTGCACAATCAATACTTAGTGAACCAAAAAAGGGAGAAATTTCTGGGCCTATCAATTTTTTTTTGAATAGTATCTTTGGCAAAGTTTCTGCTCTAAGGAATGACTGATTCAATACCTTTTTACTAGAAGTTAGGCTCCCTAAATTAAAACTGTTGACAGTACTCATAACACCAAGGAGATGATTTAAGGTTATCATTTTGACATTTTGAGCCTGAAAATTCCTACCTTTTGAAACTATCCTTTGCATACACTCTTTGAGCCTTTAACTCCTTTTTTCTTTGACAAATACGAGAGTACTTGCACCTAAATCTCATGACCTGATTCAACCTTACTCTCACTCTGAGATTTTAGAAGGTAAAGGAGGAGATGTTGAAGATAGTTGGGCTGGGTTCAACATTTGGTGGAAGGAGAAGAGAGAAATGCTATAAACAACAGTGTATCAGTTGTGTAGTAGTGGCAACCCATTATAAAAAAATAAAAATAATAAATAAATAAGAGAAGGAGAGAGAAGGAGAAGTCAAGAGAAGTACTTCATCTGAAAAAGTAAAAAAGAAGAGAAGAAGCTGACCACTTCAAATATGAAAAACATAAATGAAGATTATGCTGTGATGAAATGAAGAAGGTGAAGTCATGAACCACCTCCTCCCCTTGTTGATTTCTCAATTTTGAATCCTTTCTAGCCCTTCTATTCATTTTAAACCTCAACCATAAGCCACATTACAACTCATCTAAATGACCTTGTTGAACCAAAGTGAAATGAGTTGTCATGTTGAGATAAGGGGATTTCTAATCTATGGTGAAAAGTACATGAGGAGGTCAGAAAATAAAAGCAATGCCTATGCTCATGCATGCAGGCCTATTTGTGGTCTGCAACTGATCTTGAGCTAATGAGAATGTGAAAACCTTGGATTTTCATTATTGAAAGCAGCTCTGGTGAGGATTGGGTCTGAAAATTAACCGCATTGGGCAATATTAAAACCTGATTCTTGAATTAATGGTGATCTTAGTACTGATTTTCATAGACTATATACTCTTGATGTAAACTGATTGGTGGTGATGCAAATACATGCTGATATAGGTTTTAAATTGTTTGTATTCTAGATATAAACTCCCTTGATTTTTAAAGAATAAATGTGGAATGAAGCTTTATTTACTGAAATCTATTTTGTCATTGGTTGCATTGTACTTAACTGCTTTATTCGAAAGTTTGTGGGTATCTTCATTGAAAACCCTCGGGAGACATCACTACTACACTAGGGATCACCTAGGGGTTTCAAAGGCTTGATGCATAAGCTAAATGCATTCGTGCTCCCTATAAAAGTGGCATTTGTATTCTTAGAATAACTATTTTATTTTCCCTTTGCTCGAGGACTAGCAAAGATTAGGTTTGGGGATTGTTAATCACTGATTTATGCATGCCACTTTCCACCTCCTAACCTAGCCTTTAATAGACCTTTGAGTTGGTTAATAATGAATTTTTAAGTGTGTTTTTATAGTTAGAAATAATTTGCAACATGAGGAACGATCCATCTCATAAATGCCAAGAAGAAGAGGAATGAGAGACAAGCAATAAAGCTGATGGAAAATAGTGTTTGAACCATGGTGGTCCCCACGATGAGGGCTGCTCAACATGCCCTGGGCCCCTAGAAGCCCTATAGTGAAAGAGAAGTGAGGCCCACACTCAATGGAGAGCAGCAATAGGGTGGAGATGGCAGCAGAGAAGCAAAACATACAGCTTGAGCAGTTGAACACCTTTAGCAATTACAGCTCGAGCAGCTGTTGAGCAGACTGCACCTCCAGAAATTCAATGTCAAGCAACTCTCGAGAGGATCTAGGCTTTCAAACAACATCTACTTGAGTAGTTCTCGAGTAGATACACCTTTAGAACTTCAATCTCGAGTAGTTCTCGACCACTTTATAGTTGAAGAATTGAACTTGTCAAGTGGATGTTGCTTTGTACTTGTCAACCAGCTTCAAAACCATCCACTCGAGCAGTTCTAAAGCATCTTGTCGGGCAGTATTCTGAAGCCATTTAATCTGTCGAGTAGTTCAGGCTGCAACAGACAACCTGTCGAGACCTTCAAATCCTTCCTGTCGGTAGCCACTCGAGAATCATGCAGGAGCATCTTATCCACTCCTTTCCACTCGTGACCCACTCGAGCGTTTATGCTTGAAGTTGTCTGAAGCTTCAACCGCTCTATCCATTCAAGCTCTAGCCACTAAAGCACCTCTCGAAATTCACATTCTGAAGCCCAACCACTCGAGGCTCGGGTTTTAGCTTATATTTATATATTTCAAGGGCATTTGTGGAACTTTTATAGCACATAGGGCACATTTCCCAATGTGTTGTGCTTGCTCTAACTGTCAGGGGAAACACTTGGCTGAAAATAAGCCACATCAGCGGGATCCAAACTAACTTGATTCTTTCCTTCTCTGATTGGCCAATGCAAAAAGGCACTTTAGGGATTGTATAAAAGTCATGCAAAGATGCAGAAAAGAGGGGGGAGAAAATATCTGAGATCTCTGGAGCAAGGGAGCCCTTTGGGATATTCTTGCCTTAGGTCATTTTAGGGTTAGGTCATCTATTTATTCTTTTTCTCCTTCCTTAGCTCAGCATGTTGGGCTATGTCTTTGTAATAGTTAGGGCTGAGATAAGCTGTAAAAAGGACTGTGTAAGAGCATTGTAAAGGATCTGAAGGTTTGCAAAGACTGCAACCTTGAGAACAAACCATTTTATATTCTTTTGATGAAATGAAAAGCTGCTTTTACTATTCCATTAAATCTATAATTTTCTTGTGATTTTCATTTAGATCCTAGTCCATATCTCAGGGTTGAGTTGGATTATTCTACCTTGCATTTGAGCTTGTAGCCAAATGAAGGAGAGCTGCTGATCCAACTCTTGCTCTGCCTTGTGATTTCTTTTCAGTGAAAATCAATCCCTATCTATTTACTTACCATATTTTCTATTTATTTTATCAAATCATTTCCATCCTTCTTTAAACCCCCTTCCTTGTATTGTTGTTTTTATAGTTATTTTTATTTTCTATTTTTAGTTTAGTTGTGACAACCCAAAAAACCCCCTCTCTTTACCTTGCTTTCCTAGTCACGTTAGAGCTGCCAGATCTGTAGCAAATCTGGAGATCTACTATTTCACTATTGCGTTTAGATCATTAATCCTTGTGGGATATCCCTTACTTATCAAAACTTGCTACAACAACCCTGGATCTTGCAAGACTGTAGTTGTTTTACTGTTGTGTTTAATCCATATTTAGCCCCTCTTTATCTGTTTTTGCCTTCTTTATTTCCAATACATTTTGACCACACATTTACAATAAAAAGAACTATAGCACAATTAAGACTGAATAATACCTGACACCTCTACAGGACCGGCATCTGCGCCCTCATCAGAGTCCTATCCCGCCTCTAACTGAATAAAGAGGAAGAAATCCAGTCAGTAAAGTAAAAACTTAGTAGTCAGAAAAGAAACCCACAAGTAAGGGAAAGAAAGAAGAAGATACCTGGGATCGTAGACCTCCGAACGCCAAAAAATTAAGACCACACACAAAATGTGGGAGGATGGACCGATAGGGGAGAGAATCATACCACAACCGATACCCCACGTGCTCATAAAGGTCATCAACAGGAATCCCATGTCGAAGGAGCCTCCCTGCAAGCTCCTTGAACGTACTCTCTGGTGCTATAACATCCTCAGGAGGACCCAACGGCACGGTGAAGTAATCCAGGTACTGATGCACTACCCCCTGCCCCAGATAGTAGGCTCGGACCTAAGAGTCATAAAAGAAGATGACGTGATGATCGATGAACAGTCGTGACTGGCTAACGGCATCTCAGTTTAGGAAGGAGGAGCCGATGTAAGGATTAAAAGTAATCTGCCCAAGAAAGGAGAATCTCGTTAAATCAAGCAATACAATCAAAACTCCAAAAATTTAACCAACAAAGGAAAGGGGCTGTCGAACCTGCTCTGGAATCATCAAGTCAAACTGGGACCTTAGACCCAGTTCAAAATGTTTCATCTCCAGGTCTCGACGACAGTCTTTATGCCAGCAACTCATCAGGGGATATGTGTACTTGTCAAAGAAGAGGAGGGGGGCGGCTAGGTTGGAAGTGCAAATACCCCCAAAGCTGAAAAGATGAACAAATAAGAAAATATGTCAAATACAAAATCAAAAATAAAGAAAAGTGAGCCAAAATAATAAATCGAAAGGGATGAAAGAGCAAAACTGATGGGTTACCTCAATCATGAGCCAAAAGCCATGGATAGAAGCAACGTCCCCAATTGAAGCCCTAACCAAGTTTTCCAACAAAGACCACGCACTGCAATGCACCGCCCAATCAAAACAAAGGCACATTCTCCCGCCCCATCGTTAAGGAGGGACGGTACGCGACTCCCACTGGCATTAGCAAGGATCATCTTGCCCAAAACAAAAAGAAGCGCAATACGAGCAAGCATTAGGGTGCACTCAGGGTCAATGACAATGTCCATATCAGGTTGGTTCGGATCCACCAACTCATTAACCTCGAACATATCCGCCAGCCAAGACAACTTGACCTCGGAGCCGATCATATGTTTGGAAAGGGGGTAGTCCCCAATCAATCGAATCACCTCCTCATTATCAGGAATGCGAGGACAGATCACTGGCATCCCTCCTATAAAAATCCCCATGATCATGGACTAGTCAATGGGAGTGATGTTCATCTCAGTTACGAACATGTGGAAGGTCATTATCTCCGGACGAAACCTCCCCACCAAGGCCTTCACGTAGGCCAAATCCCCCCTCATAGTAGGGCATGACAAGAAGTCCCCAAAGCCGGCCTGAGCGAGAAGGAACCCCACGATGTGAGGGTGATGGACGTAAAAGCGCTGGAGGTCGAACCAGCCTCCATGGAACATAATCCGGGGCAACGACTGCATCAAAAGAATGAGGAATGTTAGATCCTGGAACAAAGGAGCCCGAACAAAAGAAAACAACCGAGGAATACTTTTTTTACCTGGCTGGCTATGCGAAAGTTGGAAATATGCGTGTACTGCTAATGAAGCAACCACTGTAGGCCGCCTCACCCTACATCTCATACCAGCTACGAGAGGAGCGTTGCACCTAAATGAGGCGCTCACCCCTAATATCGAAGATCACGTCAGGCCACCCTCATGGTCCTGGTCCTCATCACTAGACATCCTGAAAGGAGATACAAAAACGGCCAATGTTAGGATATAATAGGCAAAAGGAAATCAAGTGCATTGCTAAGAAACACTAGACCAAGGGAAGGTAAGTATGCCTCATTCCTACCAAAATTTTCACAAAATCAAAGGAGAGCATGATCCATAATTTAGATTCAACAAAAATAGACCAGAAAAAAATGAAAGAAAAAAAAAATTAAAAAAATTCATCCATATACCGTTGAAAATTCTTGCCAAGAGAAGTCTAGGGAACCTACATGCACATGTCTGCAAAAGAGGCTAAAATTTCAGCAAAAGGGCGCCCTTCGCCCTGCGTTTTACAAGAAAAATCCGCATATACCTATTCATGTCAAAATCAAAGGAAAAAGGGGTGCCAAATGACAGATTTCAAAGACCCACATGTTTGTAAAAAGGCCACCATTCGCCAAAAACTTCCCCAATTTTTCGACCAAAATTCCCCTAAAGCATGCACGATCAGAAAAGGGTAAATCTAGGTTGTAATCGTAAGAGTAAGATGGTTTTAATATGCAAACCCTACCCTTTTTGTTTCTTTTGTAGAGAAATCAGGAAAATTCAAAAGGGAACGGGCACAATCAACCATTTCCTTACCAAAATCCACCCCAAATATGCACATACATCATGGAATCAGGTGATGACAATCGCATTTGCAAGAAATATCCTTTTTATATACCCTAGATACAAAGGCCCTAATGCATTGATAACTAAAAATCAGGAAAATCCAAAAAAAAGGGGCACAAATCATTCATTTTTCCACCAAAACCAAGTGCATACATGCACCTAGGTCACAAATAGGGATCACAAATGACCACATTCATAAGGAAAAACTACTTTTTGTCATCTAGATACAAGAACCCTAGCCACATGGATGTAAAAATAAAAGAATTAGATGAAAAAGGGGCTGAAAATGCATACCTTGATTAAAAAAAAAAAAAAAAACCCTAGATCCGGCGGTGAGCATGTGATTTGATTGGAAATTTCAACACTGGTGCGATGTCGAGGTTTGAATCGAATCAAAGGAACACAAGGAAGAACTCATGTTTCAGTTTGGAGAGAGGGAGAAAGAGAAATTTGAAAAATGCCCTATTTTCGGGTCTCTGCTTGTACCCGGCTATTTTAAGCCATAAAATGGCCTAGCGTGTATAATATACACGCTAGGCTTATTTTTCCCCATATTTGGCCTAGCGTGTATATTATACATGCTAGGCTTAATCCCCCCCAAAAAAAATGTGTGTGTGTGTTTGTCCCTTTTTACCCCTATATATATAAAAAGATATATATAATAAAGAAAATGTGCAAAAAAAATTAATAATAATATATATATAATAATGAAAGTAGGTGGCACACATCCCAAGGAGCGCGTTGACCTCCATTCGATATGCTTGGGAAGTTGTGCTAAAATAAAAATGTTTAGGGTCGATGAGCACGGTCAAAGAACCTTAAACAAACATCAAAAATAAAATAATACACAAAATAACAAAAATATTTGGTCTAAAAAAGTGGCACACACTCCCAAAAAGTGTTGCGACATCAATATTCACTCCGCTTGGAAAGTTGTGCTAAGTTATCTTCAGGATCGATGAGTTTGCTCAAGGATATCGAACCCTACTTCACGTAGGGACACCCGTGACTGGTCAAATGGGGCAATCAATGCCTCATGAGATTGAGCACAAACAGTGGATCTTCGCATCTTTGCTTCATGCCAATCCTTAAGTATGGATCGATCACCCTCCCACTTGTGGGGCTCTATTATTCAGAATGAAACTCAAACATCACACCTCATCAATCATACCAAGGAAAAGGACATTTTTTCTCAACACGTTGGGCTTCCGCTACTTGCACTATCATGGTCATGCCTAGTAATGTCGCTAAGCTCTTGGGGACGGATAGCCTTCAGGAACGGACATTTTTTTTTCGACATACAGGGCTTCCGTAAACTCACCATGTTATGTTCCTAATATTTGAGGTTCACTTTGAATATGGAGGACCCGTTAGCATTGCTTTGGGCCTCTTCGAATGTCTTTTTCTTTAGCATATGATCACAAGTGATCGGATATCAAAGAGGAGCATTTGTAGACACCCAAATTTGGCCCAAGGCTCGACCAACACATACTTCGAGAAAGGCGTACCCCTGAGCTTCCGATATCATCTCCCTAAACCCTTAGGAACCTTTCCTAAACCCTTGGGAACCTTTCCCATTCCCTTAGGAATTAACCCTAACCCATAAAACCCTTCCTGGACCCATTTTGAACCCTCTCGAGTAGTGGATGGAAAGAAGAGTCCCAAGGCTTACACAAACCACTTCTATGGTTGAGCCTTATACCCTTTGGAGGAGGATGTTCCCAGCTTTCCAACAAGCTAAGAATCGCCTCAATCCGAGTTGTATATCAAAAGTTATGGCGGTTAAAAATTTATGCAGAAATGAAGGAAATTACACTAGCGTGTAAATTATACACGCTAGGCAAAAATTGCCTTCTTCCTCCATAATTGAGCTCTAGAACAGGCTCTGGACTTCTTAGGGACACCGTTCCTAAGCTTAGCATGTATAATATATATGCTAGGCTTAGCTACAGTGTTTTTGGGGAAAATGTTCGAATTTCACTTTTGGGGTTTGACTTGCTGACCACCCTAAAGTCTAGGGTAGGTTTCTTAGGACTGCTGCACCAACCCTTTAGCCCTTTAAAGCCCCACCCTATCATCTACCAGTAAACCCCTTTCCCACCTATCTAATCTTCCAAAACCATAGAAAACCTTAGATCTAGGATTACCTAATTGCTAACCCAATTAGCCCTTTAACCCTTCACACTAATCCTCTCCTTTTCTATAAATAAAGAGCCACCGTCCCTCCCCCCCCCCTTGCTTAAGGGCTTGAAAATTTTTCTAAAAAGGGAAACCTTTAGAGTGACTTCATCCTCCCATTTTTAGCATTAAACCTCAAAATTCCAGTACCCAGGATCACTCTTCACACCTCATTTTCCACCATCAATCCTTGAGATTAAGCTAGAACTAGCCCCTAGCCTACCTCTCCCCTCTAGCTCCCTAGCCTTGGAGGTTCAAAATCTTTCCATAATCCATTTGCTATTGGAAGTTTATTGAAAGTACACCCACGCAAAGGTCTACAGCTGTGCTATAAGGGCCCGAGAGCTCCGGCTCTTCCCACTATTCCTTTACCTTCTTTGGCTTTCCTTCTATCCTCGAATTTAAGCCGTTACGACACCAAAATTCCGGTGATTAATGGGGCTCAAATAGGACTGTAGTACCTTTGGGCAAGGAGGAGTGTCATTCATTTTGTTTCTTTTCTATCATTTGGCTATAAGTAAAGACCACTTACGAGTAGGTAGATCGGGTGCCTAACACCTTCCTGATCGACAACCGATGCCCCTACCCAAGAGCCTTTGGCAAAGACCGGTAAACCGGTGTCATATTTTCACATTTCGGTACTTGTATATTGATTTTGAGCTATCCTAGGTAACAAAAAGCTCCGGGTGGTGACTCCATCTTTTTTTAGAGAGTGCGCATCATTGTGATGGACCTGCAAGGTCCACAGTTGCATAGGATTTTTCAGGATTTTTCTTTCTTTTTCTTGCTCAACTTTTTCTTCTATTCATTCCTTCATCTTCTTTTTTGATTACCTCCTCATATTTTAAATTTATTTTATTTATTTATTTTTCCTTTTTCATATGATTTTCTGCCATATGCTCCTAGTAAACACCACTCTCATCCCATTTACTCTCATCCCTCGTTCCCAATTTTTCAGAGATTGAAGGGTAAAGCTTAAATTTTTAAAAATGGAGTTGGGGTATGGTTAACATGGCTTATCAAGAAACATATAAAGGGGGTGCAAAAAGGTAACTGAGTATAAGGTGGGGCATTTTGGGTGCAAACGAGCCAATAGATGACCTTCGATCATTTCCTTTCTCTGTGGTAACGATGCTTATTTGTTTTGAGTTTAAATACAACAAGTTCTAGTACAAGAATATAGTCAATGCATAATCAACAAACCAAAGTGAAGCATATGAGATTTAAAACAATTAAGCCTGAATTCCAAAGATACTCCGAATTTATTTAACACTCATCAAGAATGATGGAAAGGTTCTAAAGCTTTCTGGGTTTGGTCGATTCTTGGAATCCTAAAATTCCAGATTTGAACTAATCCATTAATTTCCAGACCTAAGCATGGAAAAAAGTGTAAAAACATTTCTAAGCATGGAATTCTGACCAATCCTTAAAAGTTCACATTGGGATTAATTATCCTAAACAACTGTACTTTTATCATGGCATGAGTAGTGGAAGATTTAAAATCTACATGCATTATTAATTATACTTTGAAAGCAAAATAACTTTTGAAGGTTTTAAAACAAGGTGTTCAGGGTGTATAAAAACATTGGTCAGATATCTTATGCAAAAAGTTAAGAATGTTAACCACACATTTGGCACCAACACCCCCAAACCTACATGGTGCTATGTCCTCATTGCACAAAAGAATTCACATATAAAGCAGCAATAAGGCAAATTCAAAAAAATAAATCAGATCAGCCCATGCACTAAAAAAAAAATTCACTTACCGTTATGTCCTGTGTACTTCCGGGCAAATGAAGAGGTGGGAGGTGGTTACAAGGGTACACCCTTTTTATGAGAACCACCTAAGTCATCATCATCGGCGTCGAGGACAATGGGAGATAGTTGGTTACGCAAGTTATTCAGCTCCTTTTCCCATTGTCGGCAAGCCTCCGCATGATTTAGGGCAACTTTCGCAAAATATTTGGCATCTTCTCTGCAGTAATACTCCTCATATTTTAATTTAAGGTTTATTTCCTCATAGTCCCCCTTCAACGTAAACCAATTATCCCGAAGAGAAACTGTTAAGGACTGTTCGGCTGCCAAGGCAGCGTTGGATTGATGAAGTTCATCCTCAAGAGCATCGGTATACACTGCCAATGCGTGAACAAGAGCGACATCGACCACGACCCAGGACCGAATAGGTTTTCCTTGAAACAGCACAATGGCCCAGGTCGAGGGGTCAGAAGTGACAAGGTCAAGTGGACCCTTGTTGTGCACAACCAAAGTTGAAAAGGTCCCATCATTGGGCACCTCATGGACAATCTCCTCTATGGCTAGGGAGGAGGAGCTGGGCTCCTTTAAATCAACAGGTACAGGAGCACTACTGGCTTCCAACTCTCCCGATGAAAATGGAGGAGTTGGATCAGTAAGCTCCGTATGAGGAGCCTCAGGTAGGGCCATGGCAGGACCCTCATCAATGAAAGGCGCATCGACAGGAGGTGTAGGGTGAGGTGGACTAGGCGGGGATGCAGGTTCATCATCGTGGGAAACTAGAGCCCATCTGTGCTAGTATCATAGCGACTCCTCCCAACACCTCATGTAACATTCCCCTCATAGAAGGGAGCTCAACCCAAATTTCTAGCTGCCCCACCTCCAAATCATGGAGGCGCTGCTCAACCGTGGACTAAGATGTACATGGAAAAAATGAGTCCATGGTTAGGGTAGTGCATCCATGAATGGCCTCATCTAGGAGGCCACTATAACCACCGACACCGATGTCAAAGGTGTCGAAAAAGAAGTGGTGGGGGATATAGTAGATGTGATAGAAGTGGATGGGGCAGGTACACGCTTTGATGTGATAATAGGGTCCGTGAAAAATACGCTGACTGGAGGTCCAATAGTAGGTGAGTGAGTGGATGCAGTCTCAATCCAAGTGTAGGGAGATGGGGTTCGAGGAGTCGAAGAGGAGTGTAGTGTATCCCCCGTCTCGAGTGGTGGTGATGGTGAGGGCGGGAAAGGTATGAGCTGGGCACATGTGGGGACTGGGATAGTGGTGCTGGCTGCCCCAACAGAAAATTCAGCAAGGTTATAGGCAGAGACAGTCAGTGTCTCCGTCGGAGGTGCAGCCGAAGCAGAAACCATGGCAGCCTGCTCTGCAGTAGTGGGTCGGGCCTTTCTCCATTGACTCGCTTCATAGAGCTTAGGTAATTTTGTTAGTGGCGGCTCCTGCAGGTCGATCTTGTACCCCTGTTAGAGTAACAAGCGTGTGATTGCTCACCTGTACGAAAGTCAAATCGACCTCTTGTGGGAGCGGGGTACTTCCAGTTTCTTAAGGGTATCAAGGAGCCCATAGAAAACCAACTGCACCAGTGACACCCACCAGCCCTTAATCACGGCGTAAAGGACCCTCAAAAGGTCCCCACGGCATTGAGTCTTGTGTGTAATGGGACTGTGTTTTATATAACACTACATCCGCAAAGAAAAGTTTGGGTCGAAGGGTGACTCGTGTGGCTTAAGTTGGGCCAACTGGTGGCTTATCGGAGATGGCATTCATCAATTCAACGAATTCGAGGAAATTTTGGCCTATCACCGGGCCACTTCCTAAAGGGTACACAGCGGGAAGACGACAAGCAGTAACTAGTTCTACTCCCTCTATTGAAAGGTCAAATTCTTCGACCTTAGTTAAAAATCTCTCATGTTCGCCAGTACTATATGTAAGATTCTGATAGAAGATGCGAACAAGGTGAGGGAAAACCACCGTCGCTGATAGAATCAACAAACTCTCGAGGTCAGCTCACCTAAAGTCGGCTAGTGCAAATTGGGTCTTAGAAAGTTGGTTGAAGAATTTTCTATCGAACTCGAGTCGATGTTGTCTTGTTTACCTTTCAACTAATGAAGGGTTAAAACATAAAAATATGAGGGCAAAGTATAGAGGTATGGGCTCAAGGTAAGCAAGCAGTCCTGCAAGAACCAGGGCTGTTGTAGCAAGTTTTAATAGGTAAGTCAGGGTAGGTCCACAAGGAAATGTGTTTTGAAATGATGTAAATCTCCAGAACTATGATAGATCTGGCACTCTACCCTAATTTAGGCTAAATCAAAACAAGAAGGAGGAGAGGTTTCTAAGATTTGTCACTTTACTAAGAACTACAAAAGTCAAATATAAAATGATCCAAATTTGATTCAACTTAGATTCAAGGGAATTGAAAAAAAAATTAAAATCAAACGATGGAGAACAACAGCTAGGGATTTTGGCCTTCAATTGGATCAAAGGCCATGTATAGGACAGATTTGCTACAGTCCTTCATCTGGCTACAAGCTCAGATGCAAGGTATAAGAATCTAATCTCAACCAAAGAATTAAAGCAATCCTAAGGTTATGATCTGTCCATTTCAGTGGCCACAGATCATCCCAGAGATTGTACCAATTCTAGGATCTTAATTGGAACATGCAAACTATTGCAGATGTTGTGGTTGCCAGGATACAAGCTCAGGCATCCATAGGAATACCTAATCCAGGGAAATCAAATATGAAAAAGTGAAATATAGATCAGAATCACCTTTAAAAACTATAATTATATTGTAATAACATAACTTACAATCCTATTGTGCTCAGATCTGTAATTTGTGCAAGATACAATCCATCAACACAACCTCTAAAACTCTCGATTTACAGCTCTCAACCTCACCCTAGCTACTGAAGGGGTTTAGCCAACCATGATTGGCAGAGAAGAGAATGGGAGGAGAAGGAAGAGAGAGGGAATTTTTGGAGGGAAAATGGAGATCAGATTTGGCTCTGGTTCTCTCAATTTCTCAATGGTAGCTCTGTAAATTCTTCAGGCTTTCATACTCTTCCTCTCTATCCTCAGATCTATTTCAGCCAATCAGAGCTCAAGAGAATAATTTAGTTATGCTGATGTGGCTAATTTCTCTTCTAGAAGCTCTTCTCCCATTGGTCCACAACTGGTAAATACATGTGAGATAGTTAGAGTTCTCATTCGTGCCCAGTTGTGTACCAAAAATATCCTCAAGGGTCATTAACACACCTTGGAACTTGTGCATGGAATTTTGAAGTTCGCAGCTACTGTGAAAGGAACTGAGAAGTTCCCAATTCGAGTGTCGAGAGGTTTAGGAGACCTCTCGGTAGGTTCTGAGTCTGTTTGGTCTTCATTTCGATAGTTTCATGTGGCTTTTGACAGGATTGGAGACTTCTCGACGGGTTCTCTTTAACTTGTTGATAGGATTGACAACATTTCTCATCTTCTGTCCAATTCTTCAGTCATCCTTTCGACAGGTTATAATCAACCTATCGACTTGTTATACTGCTTCAGTTTGGCTCTCGACAGGATCTTCTGAACCTCTCGACAAGTTGGTTCATCCTCACGCTGATGAGCGTAGCTTCAGGTGAGTTGTCGACAGGTTGTCTTGCATTGCTCGACAAGTTCAGTTAAACCTCTCGACTTCCCCTGCACCTCCAGGTATCCTCTTGATAGGTTATATTGCACCTCCAAAACCTCTCGACAGCTACTAAGGAGCTCTCGATAGCTTCGTATATAACACCCAACCTCTCGACAGCTTCATCCCCTTCTCTCAGAACCTCTCGATATGTCCTGGGAAGCTCTCGACTTCTTCTGCACCTCCACGTATCCCCTCGACAGGATCCACTGTTGTACCTCTAACCTCTCGATAGGTAACTGAAAACTCGCGAGGTCTTCACATTGCCCACTCAGTACCTCTCGATAGGTGGGCCCATACTTCTAAAACCTCATGATGGCTTGATGGAACCTCTCGATATCTTGGGTTTTGAGCATCAGGACCTCTCGATAGGTTCTTCTTTGTGCTTTCATAGCTGGCACACATCTTTGGTGTGTTGTCTTCATTTTTTCAACACTCAGCAACCTATTGGTGGGTTTAATCTTCATTCCTTGCAACTACACTTGGTTCCAAGCACCCCCAGTTGGGCCCATGACCTTCTCATGAACTTCTAAAGCTCTGTGGACTATTTGATTGGCTGGCCTTTGGGCTGTCTAAGCACATGCTGAGCAGCAGATTGCTTCTTTGGCCTTTTTAGATGGATGTCTGCACTAAGGCTGTAATTTATTACTTATCTACAAAACACACTTAAAACACCTTATTAGTCAGCTCAAGGGTCCATTAAAGGTCAGTTTGGGAGGTGAAAAATGGTATTTTTCACTGCTTAACACACCCCTAAACCTAAGCTTTGCTAGTCCCTGAGCAAAGGAGAAATTAAAAATAATTATTGAAAATGAAAAATGCCACTGTTGTAGGGAGCACAGATGCATTTAGCATATGAATCAAGCCTTTTAAACCACTAGGTGATCCCTAGTGGAGGAGTGAAGTCTCCTTAGGGTTTTCAATGAAGGTACCCACAAACCTCTCCAATGACTCAGTTAATATCAATGCAGCATATTAAAAATAGAATTCAAGCAAAATCAAATTCATTCCACACCTTGTTTATTCAATTTTTAGAGGATTCTCAGCAAAAAATCATCAGTTTAAAACTGAAACTCTGCTATAATTCCTTCATAATCAATCAGCTCATGTCAAGGTATTTTGTATGAAAATTAATGCAGAGCTTACCATCACATTGAGAATTCTATTTTCATAATGCCCCCCAACAAATTCAATGTCAGTCCCAAGTCTCACCAGGGTTGTTCACTCAAAAAAATCATGAGGGTTACATCATTTCACACAGCTCAAGAGCAGTTGCAATCCCCAAATAAGACTGCAAGCATGAGCATAGGCATTGCTCTGATTTCTGAAATCCTAACTCTTTTCACCATAGATTAAACAAATCCTCATCTCCACATGACAACTCAATTGATTTCAGATTAGTAAGGTCTTTTTATTGAGTTGTAATGTGGCTAATGGGTGAGGTTCATGAAGAATAAAGGGGTAAGGAAAGCTTCAAAGTTGAGAAATCAGTAAGGTAAGGAGGTGATTTGCAACTTCACAACCTTCATTTCAGCATAGTTCCATCCACTTCTTGAATTTTCAGATTTGAAGTGATCAGTTCCTAATCTTCTTTTTAATTTTTTTTTTCAATGAAATGACTTCTCTTTCTCATATTTTTGTTTTGCTTTTCTGTTCTTCTTTTCTTTTTGTATGCTTTTTCTTTGTATTTTTCTCCATTTTTCTTTTTATGGGCTGGAATGCGACAACTGCCAACACATATGTTTTCTTCTCTTTCAACCAAATATCAAACTAACTCTACCTTCTTCAAGTCCTTCTCCTTTACCTTCTGAAGTCTCAGAGTGAGGGTCAGGCTGCATCAGGTCACTGAGTTTTGGGTTCAAATTTTCTGATTTCTATAAAAGAAAAACTTGGATTGTTAAGGCTCAGGTGGTGTTTATCAAGGGCAGTTCAAAGGATAAGGATTTTAAGCTCAACCTGTCCAAGGGATGGCCTTACATCATGTCCTTAATGTCATGAATATTGTCAAGTTGTTTCAACTTGGATTTGCCTAACTTCTAGTGAGCAGAGTAGATTCAATCAGTCTTTAGAGCAGAAAAATTTACCAAAACACTCCTCAAAGAAATTTTATTCAGGCCCAAATCTCACTGGGTATGGTCTTTCATCAAATTTCTAGGGTGTATCCTCACAGTTTTTTCTCTTTTTAGGTTCACTAAGCATCAATTTTTGAAAATTCTTGACATTGGCTTCATGAAAAATGTTAGAACTACAATACATTTCAATTTTAAAAAGTTTTTAATTTCCTCTTTTTAAAAAAAAAATCAGGTGGTCAGGTGGGAAATCACTTTATTTTCAAAAAATTTTTTAACATAGTTGCACTAGCATTAACTTATTTCATTGGCACACCTGCCATACCCCCAAACCTATGATGAACATTGTCCCCAATGTTTACATAGTGAGTAACCAGGGGTAGCAAAGTAAAAATGAGACACAAAACAAAGGAAGTAACAGCATCAAACAAGGCACACACAAACAAACAAACATAAAGACATAAAGTAAATCACACAAAATATACTAAATAGAAATTTCATATATAACATAAAAAATATGTGCAATGCAAGGGAAAATAACTACAAAAAGCTTTTACAAAACATCCTAAGTAACTACATGTACAAAACTAATCATCTGGATTTTCTACTGCCTCAGCCTTAACTTGGACTCCTTTTCCTTTTTCTTTCTTCACAGGTGAACAGGTTGGAGGGACAGTGGCAAGATGGGTAGTCTCAGCTGCTTGTGCAAGCTCTCTGGCAGCCATTTAAGTAATTCTCCTTTCAAGTATTTTTGCCTTCTTTTCCACAAGTTCCTCTCTACTTTCATACAGTTCTCTGGTGGCTTTTGTGACCTCTTTGGAGGTAGCTAACCTTTTCTCGAGTACATCAGCTCTCATTTTCTCTATTTTTGCTATATTCTTCTGGCTTCCAATTGAATCAAAATTTTTCTCCAGCCCATTGATATTTTCAGCAACTCAACTCTGTGATCCAGCTCCATTTGAGTAATCTTCTCTTCAAAGGGTCTCCTGATTGAGGTGCTGAGGTTAGTCATGCCTCTGATGACATCCTTTTTAAGGTATGGGTTATTTTATATGGCATGTAGGAGGGTTGAGTATGGAGGTATGGAAAAGGAAGAGGCAGGTAGTATGGGTTGTTCAACACTGAAAGAAGGGCCAACCAGCAATGGAGAGGGGATGGATGCTAGCATGGGTGGGGTGGAGATTGAGGGTAAAGGGTGATGGAATTCAAGGTTAGGCTCAGGTTAAGATTCTGGTTCAGGTTCAGGGTCTATTTGGGTTAGAATTGAGGAGGTGGGGATTAGGTTTTCCACATCTGTGGCCGCATCAGATGTTGTTTTTGCAAGTGGGGCTTGTTGGTGAGTGATTTCAAAAGGTGGGGCAATAAGGGGCAGTTGGATAGGATCAAGTTGTGTGGAGGCATTGGCAAAGGTAGGAGAAGGAATTTCTGAGAAAGGTAGGTAGAGGTTGGCTGGTTGAGGTGGATTGAATGAGGGTAGAATGCATGGCCTGAAGGCAAGTGGCCATGGCAACTTGGTTGGTTGTGCTAGTTTGGAGCAGGGCAAGGATTGTGGTAAGAAGGGAAAGGATCTGCGTGGAGACCTCAAGTAGGACTTGGGCTTGGATAACAGGTGGAATGGGTTGGAAGGGAGATGTGGGGGCATACTGAAAAGGTAGGGTGGGTGTTGACTGGAAATGGGTAGGCTATGGAGAGGTTGGTTGTGGAGAGTCAGGTAATGGAGAATATTCATGTCCAATATTGTCCACAATGGACTTTATCAGGGATGAATAGCCCTTAATGGTCAACTGGTCTTGGGTATGTGGAGGTGAGATGGAAAAAGTGGGATCAAAGTCAAAGGTTATGGATGGTGGGGAAGACATGGCTGGGTTAGCTGATGTAGAAGGTGTAGGGCTCAAGGGTTGGTTTGCAGTGATGGATGGGCTGGTTGGAGGGGTTGTAACTAACCTTCTCTGGTAGGTGGGTGTGATGGGTACTGAAGGTAAGGTAAGGACGAGGTTTGTGAGAAGAGGGGCTGACAGAGGTGTGGATGTGGTGATAGTGGAGAGAGTGGCTGAGCTGCTAGGGGGTAAGGAAACTACAATGGAAGGTAGGGAAGCTGAGATGGATGGTTAGGCAGAGGAGGGGATGGTGAGGCTGACATCAATGGAGCTAATCACAAGCACAAGTAAAGCTGTGGAGGGAATGAATAAGGGGAGCACAGGTCACAAGTGTGGGCTCTATGCTAGGACCAGTAGATATGAGCAGAGGCTGAGAGGTGACAGATGAAGAGATCTCAGGAGGAGGTACTGAGCTGGTAGCAACTATAGGGAGAGGCTTTGAACTAGTTGAAGTAGAGGTGCTAGGTGCAGCAGCTGAGTTGGCTGCTTGTGGAGCTTCTATCTCAGGGTCCTCTGCTGGCTTGTTCTTGCTCTTCTTAATTAGGGTCCAACTGGTAGACTAGGCCCTATTCCCAAATACTTTTAGAGTCACCTTCACCACCGGCTCATCCTTTTGAAACACAAATTTTCCCCTTCTCAATAAAGCAGTTATGAGCCTACTATAGGGTAGCCCAGGCAAAGCTTTCACTTTCCTAATTTTCTCATTCACATCCACCATTACATCACATACCAGCTTGGGGGCATTCATATATTGTCCCTTGGAGAAAAAGTACAAGGCATCCACTATGGGGGTTTTCCTCTCTTGCTGATGTCCACTGACATGGATGTTTTTCCTCAAAATGGAATCAATGAAAAGCATGCTAGGATGTAAATCCCTTAAATGTCACTATAATCTACCACAATCTCCCAATTATCAATTAAAATCACAAGGCAAGGCTCAGTTGACCCTGGCTTAGTGTTCTTCCTGATGTGTAGATACCACAATTTGACCAGCCTAGGGTAGGATTTTTCATTCAAGGGGGTCAACATGGGTGTCAAGCTTGCCTTCACTGAATAATTCAAAGTATCCTTACACTCCTCTTCCTTAGAAAAATAAGGGAGGTCAACAATTGTCTCAGGGATCAGGCCTAAAGCATCCACAAATTCATTGGGAGTGGATAGGTGTACATTGACTTTAGATTCAACCTCTGGGTTAGGTTCAAGCACACGGTTAGGCTCAGTCATCAGATCAGATTCATGGATATCCTCCACAATTTCCTCAACAGTATCCACAACAATTTTTTCCTTCTTGGCTTTCTTGGCTTTCTTAGCCTTCTCAGATTTTTCAGCTTTATCCATGACAATTTTCCTCTTAGCAGGTGGGGTCTCCTTGTGCTGTATGGCTAGCCTACTAGATTTCCTAGTGGCTTTTGTGGTGGATTTAGAGGGAGCTTTGAAAAGGGTAGCTAGGGTATCCTCTTGATCAACCATTGGTCACTCAAAATCAATCTCAACAACCACACAAACTTCTTTGATCAATCACAGTAACCACACAAATTAGAAAATTGAAGTGCAAAGCTTTGAAAATCACAGAGTGGAGCTAAAGAACTCACCAACAGAAACCTAAGGTTTCTCGGATCTCGATGTGCATGGCACCAAACCAGCTCAAACTCGGTGCAAAGTGTACCCCTTGGAAAATTGAAGTACTTGGAATAGTGGCAAGGTGCTTGAGATTTAGGCCAAAGAGATGAAGAAGGAACAAGAAGGTTGGAAAACGGCAAAGGAGAGAGCAGGGTATAAACACAGAAGCGATCAAATGAATGGTCTGACCTCTCGATAGGTTTAAAAAAACTAAAACTGTGTTTCAACAGGATTGGGAAAAAGGTGTCGATAGGTTGCATCAACCTGTCGAGAAGTTAAAAACCTATTGGATTTGTGGGCTTCTCGGGCTGAAGGTGTCGAGAGGTTGGCTGAACCTCTCGAGAGGTACAAGGGCTTCAGATTTTTTCAAGTCGAGAGGTACAGGTTTCAAATTATCAAAATTCAACCTCTCAACAGGTATCAGAACTTGTCGAGGACACAACCTACCCCTTCAGAACCTGCCAAATTTTTCTCTCAACATCTCGACAAGTTCACAGATCCTATCAAAAATCATCTATGCACCATCATAACCTGTCGAGATGCAAACTAGGAGCTTTTAGAACCTGTCAAAATATACTCTATACCTCTCGACAGGTTATTTTTCAGTTCAAACAAATTTCTAATAAGCTCCTATTTCATCTGTCACACAAATTTATCACTTTTCCTCTGCTCCAATTCATTTCTCCTGCCTTGGAGTTGATGACTCATGCTTCAAACCTACTAACTACTAATTCATGATTTATACATGCAAACATTAAGCAAAATCTATCACATATATGTACACTGCCAGACACATTTTTAAAAACAGCAATAGATACAAAATCACAGTTATGATACATAGTATATATTATTGAAAATTAATCATGTTTTGGAGGTTCTTAAAGGTGGATGGTCACCACAGGCTCCACCACATTTTCAACAAAAAGTTTGACCCTTTGACCATTCACTTTCATGATCCTACCATCTTTTGGATCCTTGATTTCAACAGCTCCAGATGGGGATACATGTTCTACTATGTAAGGTCCCTCCCATCTGGATCAAAACTTACCTGGAAAAATTTTCAATCTAGAGTTGAACAACCATACCTTACTGCCAGTTGTGAACTCCTTCCTCAGCAAATGCTTGTCAAAGAAAGCCTTAGTTTTCTCCTTGTAGATCCTTGCATTGGAGTAGGCCTCCAATCTCAGCTCTTCCAGCTCTGATAGCTGGAGTTTTCTGTGCGTTCCAGTAGAAGTTAGATCAATGTTCAATGCTTTAACAACCCAATAAGTCTCATGCTCAAGCTCTACTAGTAAATGGCATGCCTTGCCATATACCAAACAGAAGGAGACATCCCTATTGGGGTCTTATAGGCAGTCCTATAAGCCCAGAGAGCATCAGGTAACTTCAAGAACCAGTCCTTCCTATCAACTCACACAATTTTCTCCAAAATATATTTGATCTCTCGATTAGAAATTTCAACCTGTCCACTGGTTTATGGGTGGCAGCTCTGTGTGTCATAAAGTTCTTTCTAAGCAAGGTTGCAAACTATCTATTACAGAAATGGCTCCCCCCATCACTAATGATAACTCTGGGGGTGCCAAACCTGGAGAAAATGTTATCCTTCAAGAAGTTGAGGACAACTTTGTGCTCATTGGTTCTTATGGCTATGGCCTCAACCCATTTGGACACATAGTCCACAGCCACAAGAATATAATTGTATCCATAGGAAGGAGGGAAAGGACCCATGAAGTCCATCCTCCAAATGTCAAAGAGTTCAATCACAAGTATAGGCTGCAAAGGCATGGAGTTTCTTTTGGAGATACTTCCCATCTTTTGGCATCTTTCACAAGCTATACAATGCTGCCAATCCTTGAAGAGAGTGGGCCAATAAAATCTACTTTGGAGCACCTTGGCAGCCATCTTTTTCCCACTGAAATGACCTCCACAAGCCTGTTCATGACACATAGTATGTTGTGGAATTCATTATCAGGGACACATCTCCTCACCACGTGGTCTGCACAATGCATGAACAAGTATGGATCCTCCCACATGTAATGTTTGATCTGTGAAAAGAATAGCTCCTTCTCCATTTTGTTCCAATGTGGAGGGATCCTACCCTCGGCCAAGTAGTTCACAATGTTTGCAAACCAAGGTGTAGAGGTGCTAGTAGTGAACAACTGTTCATTAGGGAAAGAATCATTGATATGCAGCCCATTAAACTCCTCAGCTAGGATCCTTGATAAGTGGTATGTAACCACATTTTCAACCCCTTTTTTGTCCTTAATCTCAAGATCAAACTCCTGTAATAGGAGAATCCATCTGATTAATCTTGGCTTAGCATCCTTTTTTGATAAAAGGTACTTCTAGGCTGAGTGGTTTGTGAAGACCACTATCCTCCTAGATCTTAACACGTAAGACCTGAACTTTTCTAAAGCATAGACAATTGCCAAAAATTCCTTCTCAGTTGTGGTGGAATTTAACTGAGCATCAATCATGGTTTAACTTACATAAGCAATCACACAAGGAGCCTTATCCTTCCTTTGTCCCAAGATTGCACCAATAGCAAAATCTAATGCATCACACATCAGCTTGAATGGTAAAGAGAAATTAGGTGCTTTAAGGATAGGTGGAGATGTTAAATAGCCTCTCAAAAGCTCAAAGGCATGGAGACATTCATCATTAAATTCAAAGGGAACCTCCTGACACAACAGGTGACAAAGAGGTTTTGTGATCTTGCTAAAATCCTTGATGAATCTCCTATAGAACCTAGCATACCCGAAGAAAGATCTGACTTGTTTCATAGTTTTTGGTGGGGATAAGTGTGCAATCAGATCAATTTTAGCCTTGTCTACCTCAATGCTTCTGTGGGAAACCACATGGCCAAGGACAATGCCTTGATTGACCATGAAATTGCTCTTTTCTTAACTTAATACCAAGTTGGTTTCCTCACATCTCTGCAATACAAGGCTAAGATGGAGTAGACATTGGCTGAAGCTGTCCCCAAAAATAGAAAAATCATCCATGAATATCTTGAAAAACTGATTAATCATGTCAGAAAATATAGCATAAATGTACCTTTGAAAAGTTGCAGGGGCATTGCACAGTTCAAATGACATCCTTCTATAGGAAAAGGTGTCAAATGGGCATGTGAAAGTTATCTTTTCTTGATCTTGTGGATACATAGGGATTTGGTTATACCCTAAATATCCATCAAGAAAATAATAGAAAGGCTTGCCTGCCAACTTATCAAAAATTTGGTCAATGAAGGACAAAGAAAAGTGGTCTTTTTTGGTTCTCAAATTGAGCTTCTGATAGTCTCTACACACCCTCCAACCTGTGGTTTCCCTAGTTAGAACAAGCTCATTAGAATCAGTTTTAATCGCAGTATTTCCAGATTTCTCAGGGACCACCTGAGTAGGTGCCACCCATTCGGAATCTAAAATTGGGTAGATGACTCCAACATCTAACAATTTGACCACTTCTTTCATTACCACTTCTTGCATGTAGGGGTTAAATTTTCTCTGCATTTCTCTAGAGGGTTTGGAACCCCTCTTTCAAGTTAATTTTATGCATGCACACAGTAGGGCTAATGCCCCCAAGGTCAGCAATGGTCCAGCCTATTGCTCTCTAATGCTTCTTTAAAACACACAATAACTCTTCCACTTGCTCATCAGTGAGAGAGGAAGAAATGATCACTAGCAACTTCTGATTTTTCCCCAAGAAAGCATATTTCAAGGTCTTAGATAGCTGTTTTAACTCCACATCTGGTGGACATATAAGAGAAGGCAACAAAGGTGCCTTTGATGGCGGTGGAAGAGGCAATACAACAGGTTTCCAAGGAGGATACCTGGTTGCTAGCCCCACATCATAAATTAAGGCTTTCATCTCTTAAACCATGGGTGTGGGGGCCTTCTCTTTCACAATCTTACTCCACGCATTCTCAAAAACATCACAAAAATCATCATCATGTAGCAGCTTGGGCAAAGTCTCTTCCACAAGCTCATCAAAAATATCAATTAAAAAGCAATCCTCACTGTCCAAGTGAGCCTGGCTGGCTCCATTGTAAACATTCAATTTCACTTTCATGTGGCCAAAAGACACTTCCATTACTCATGATCTACACTGAATGCAAGCATTGGCAATGGCCAAGAAAGGCCTGCCCAAAATCACAGGAATAGAGGTGGTGCACTTGCTTGGCTCCATGTCAAGCACTAGAAAATCTATTGGGTGGAAAAACTTATCAACCTCAACTAATACATCCTCTATCATTCCCACAGGTCTCCTCTCAGATCTGTCAGCTAGTTGTAGCACCACATGTTTAGGATTCAATTCTCCTAAGCCTAACTTCTCATAAACTTAATATGGAAGTAGGTTTACACTAGCTCCCAGTTCTAACAAGGCCTTCTCAATGGTATGATCCCCAATGATACAGGGGATTGTGGGAACTCTATGGTCTTGAAGCTTGGTTGGGGTTGTAATGGATAGCACTTGGTTCTTTTTCGCAGCAGAAAGGACCTTCTTGGATGGGTGTATCCTAGACTGTCTTTTGTCGGTGCATAATTCTTTCAAGAACTTTGCATAGGTTGGAACTTGTTTGATAGCATCAAGTAAAGGCAAGTTGATCTTTACTTGTTTGAATATTTCCATCATCTCCTCCACTTTAGCATTCTCCTTGTTAAAAGGAGAAGGTGCTTGAAGTGCATTAGGAAATGGCAAATGGGGGACTGATCTCCCATTTGCTGCCTTAGCAGGCTCATCAGATTTTTCTTTATTTTTATTTTCAATTTTTTCTTGGGTACATCCACACCGCCTTTATTTTTTATATGCTGCTCTTGCAGCGTATCTCCATGAGTTGTTCTTTAATTTCTTGGACTATTCTCAGGCTCAAAATTAACATGGTTATCTACCAGCCTTCCACTCCTCAAAGTGGTGATAGATTTGGCTTCTTCATGGGAAGAAGTCTCACCCACCATGTACTGCCCTCTTGGGTTGTTCATGGGTTGACTTGACAGTCTTCCCTCCTCTCTCTTAGTCAAAATATTAGATAGCTGACCAAGGTGGTTCTCTATCTATTTAATACTTTGGCTAGGAGAGTTGACAGTTTGTAACAAAGAGCTTAAATTCTGTAGTGAAGCCAGAACTCTCTCTTCAAATGTGAGAGATCTAGAGGGTGCTGGGGCTAGTGCACTTTGCTGCACAGGTTGAGCTATTGGCTAGGCCATAGGCTACTAGTAATGGGGCCTTGGAAAGTAGTTCTGCTGGTAGGGTTGGGCATTCTTATAAGGCATAGGATGTTGTTGTGGCTATTGTTGCTACTGCTTTGAAAAGGTATCTTGTCTCCACCTCAAGTTGGGGTAGTTTCTCCAATGATAACCAGTAGTAGGCTGTTGTCCATAGGACTGAGCAACATTCACACGTTCCATCACAAGGTTTGGAAATTGGGTAGCAGAGGGACATTACTCAAGGGAGTGAGTGGGGGACTAGCATATCACACATGCCTCCTCCACTTTGGCAGCCATTGGAGACTGCATCCTATGAGGTTATCAAACTTTTGAGTTAAGCTGTCCACTTTCCTTTCTAAATCATTGTATCCACTCCCCTCATATATTTTTCCTCTTGTGGTGTTTTCTCTCACCAATCTAGAAGGGGTCTCAAAGTCCCTTGACAAGGTCTCCCTTTGCATGGAGTTTTCACTAATGATATCAAACAACTCCAAAGCCTCATTAGTTGTCTTATGAAGGTATGTACCACCACATGAGGCATCAACCATATCCCTGCTCTTGTGTTCAATTCCTTGATAGAAACTTTAAACAAGTTGCCATTCATGAATTTGGTGCTGGAGACATTGCTTTAAGAGTTCTTTAAATCTCTCCCACACTTGGTGAAAGTCTTCAGTTGGGGCTTGAGCAAATAAAATAATGCTCTTCCTCAGCTGACTTATTTTAGACATAGGGAAAAACTTGGCGAAGAACTGACATTGAAGGTCATTCCAGGACTGAATACTTTTTGTTGGGAGCATTGACAACCAAGTTATGGCTCCACATGGTTGCTTCCTCCCCCAAACCTACAATGTTGAAGGTAGTGCACAGTCCTAAAAATTTATCAATGTGCTTATATGGATCTTCTTTACTTAGGCCATGGTATGAGGGTAACATCTGTATGATGGAAGACTTGATCTCATAGTTCCCTTAGACAATAAGGAATTGAATGCAGAAGGAAAAATTGTAAACCCCTGGTGCATTAAATTCCTTCAATGTCCTAGGTTGCTCACCCATTGTAGAACTATCATAATCAATCACAGGTGTGTGTATGGGTTGCTTAGGTCTAAGAAGTCTCTCAACTTCAAGATCTAAAGGAATAATCTTAGGATTAAGAGTTCTCTTACCAAGCATACACACAGCAGAAACACAAGTACACCACATAAAATATAGCACAGATTTCAATAAAACAAATTCAAAAATACACAACTACTACTACAGATCTACAAATATACAGATCTAAAAATGTGAGAGGGATGAGAAATGCAAACTTTAGTATAGCTTACTCCTCCAATTAGTGCAAAGCTCTTCCCAAAACAACAAATCCAGATCTGCAATCACAAAATTAAACTACAAATAACTACAATAGCAATTAGTCAAACACTAGATAGGCAATTATGAATCTAAATCCGAAATGAAAAAAACTTAGATCTACCAATTTAAAAACACAAATCCCCGACAGCGACACCAAAAACTTTTTGTCTTGCTTACCTTTCAACTAATGAAGGGTTAAAACATCAAAATAAGAGGCTAAAGTACAGAGGTATGGGCTCAAGGTAAGCAACCAGTCCTGCAAGAACTAGGGCTATTGCAACAAGTTTTAATAGGTAAGTCAGGATAGGTCCACAAGGAAATGTGTTTGAAATGAGGTAAATCTCTAGAATTATGATATATCTGGCACTCTATCCTAATTTAGGCTAAATCAAAAAAGGAAGGAGGAGAGGTTTCTAAGATTTATCACTTTACTAAGAACTACAAAAGTCAAATATAAAATGATCTAGATCTGATTGAACTCAAATTCAAGGGAATGGAAAAAAAAATTAAAATCAAAAGATGGAGAACAGCAGCTAGGGATTTTTGTCTTTACTGAAAATCAATTGGATCAAAGGCCATGTATAGGACAGATTTGCTATAATCTTTCATCAGGCTAAAAGCTCAGATGCCAGGTATAAGAATCTAATCTCAACCAAAGAATTGAAGCATTCTTAAGGTTATGATTTGTCCATTTCAGTAGCCACAGATCATCCTAGAGATTGTTCTAGTTCAAAGATCTTGATTGGAACAGGTAAACTATTACAGATACTGTGGTTGTCAGGCTATAAGCTCAGGCATCCACAGGAATATCTAATCCAGGGAAATCAAATATGAAAAAGTAAAATATAGATCAAAATCACCTTTAAAAATCACAATTATATTACAATAACACAACTTACAATCCTATTGTGCTCAGATCTGCAATCTATGTAACATACAATCCATCAACTCAGCCTCTGAAACTCTCAATTTATAGCTCTCAACCTCACCCTAGATACTAAAGGGGTTTAGCCAACCATGATTGGCTGAGAAGAGAATGGGGAGAGAAGGAAGAGAGAGGGAATTTTTAGAGGGAAAATGGAGATCGGATTTGGCTCTGGTTCTCTCAATTTTTGGATGGTAGCTCTGTAAATTGTTCAGGCTTTTGTACTCTTCCTCTCTGTCCTCAAATTCGTTTCAGCCAATCACAGCTCAAGAGAATAATTTAGTTATGCTGATGTGGCTGATTTCTCTCTAGAAGCTCTTCTCCCATTGGTCCATAACTGGTAAATACATGTGAGGTAGTTAGAGTTCCCATTCGGGCCTAGTTGTGTACCAAAAATACCCTCAAGGGTCATTAACACACCTTAGAACTTGTGCACAAAATTTTGAAGTTGGCAGTTGCTGTGAAAGGAACTGAGAAGTTCCCAATTCTTATATGAGAGGAACTGAGAGGTCCATAACTGGAACCTCGCGAGGTCTTCACATTTCCCACTCAGTACCTCTTGACAGGTAGGCCTATACTTCTAAAACCTCATGACGGCTTGATGGAACCTCTCGATATCTTTGTTTTTGAGCATCAAGACCTCTCGACAGGTTTTGCTTTGTGCTTCCATAGCTAGCACACATCTTTGATGTGTTGTCTTCATTTTTTCAACACTCAGCAGCCTCTTGGTGATTTCAATCTTCATTCCTTACAATTGCGCTTGGTTCCAAGCACCCCCAGTTGGGCCCATGACCTTATCATGAACTTCTAAAGCTTTGTGGACTATTTGATTTGCTGGCATTTGGGCTCTCTGTGCACATGTTGAGTAACAGATTGCTTCTTTAGCCTTTTTAGATGGATGTCTGCACTAAGGCTGGAATTTATTGCTTATCTATAAAACACACTTAAAACACCTTATTAGTCATGACCTTCTGGGAAGTTTTGGCCTATCACCAGGCCACTTCCTAAAGGGTACACAGTAGGAAGAAGACAAGCAGTAACTAGTGCTACTCTATCTATTGGAAGGTCAAATTCGTCGACCTTAGTTAAAAATCTCTCATGTTCGCCAGTACTATATGTAAGATTTTGATAGAAGAGGCGAACAAGGTGAGGGAAAACCACCATCACTGATGGAATCAACAAACTCTCGAGGTCGGCTCGCCTAAAGTAGGCCAGTGCAAATTTGACCACGGAAAGCTGGTTGAAGAATATTCTACCGAACTCGGGTCTGACAAAGAATTCGTGATTAATCAATGGTAGGTTTGGGGTCTCCCACTATAGGGGTTGAGTCTCGGGAACAGCCAGTGGTGGCTGAGGCGCAACTGCCGATGGCCTTGTGCCAATACGAATACCAGCACTAGGATTCGATGGCACAGTGGTTCGTGCCTTCTAGCAGGGCATCCAGTATGGGTGCCTTGCCTTGAAACCATTTCCTAACTCACAATAAAAATAAAAATAAAAGTTTGAGATTACCCTAGAAGCGCGAATGCTATTGCAAAGGCTAGGTTTTTAACTCCCGTACTTTCTTGCAGCACAACATGCAACGAATTCACCAATTTTTATAGAGGAAACCACGGGCTTGAGGAAGTAGACAAAGGGAATTCAAGGGGGCTAGGGCAAGACCAGTTGAAATGGGATTTCGACCAGTCTTAGAGCCTTATATAGCCCTAAGCTTCAAATACCTTACCAGTCAAAACCGTTTTGGCTGGTCACAAAATTAGGAGAGACTATATTTATCTAGCAACATTTCAGTTCTAAAGCGGTACTCCTGTCATTTGACTAGTCAAAACTATTTTGACTGATCATAATGCATCAATTAGAAATTTTGAGTTTCTATCGATCGGTCAAAATCGGGGTTCAACCAGTCACTAACTTTTGCTTTCTTCCCTTCTAAATTAAATTAACCGGTCGAAATCTATTTCGACTGGTCGAATAACTGGTAGAGAACTGAATTCTCAGCCCAATTTTATTCTAATGTATTCATCTTTTTATTTTCTTTTTATTCTCTATTCCTAATGCCTACACAAACCCAAAACACATTAAATCTAATAGAAATATTCTAATCCTAATTAATATTTTACAATGGGCTTGGGTTGCCTCCCAAGAAGCGCTACAAATATGTCGATAGCTCGACTAGGTCTATGTGCTTACTGTGGTACTAGCGGGTCAGGGGAAGACAAAATCTCCCCAGCCATGACATGACCTTTAGGATTGTTTACCTATTGTGACGGTAACTGGCCCTCGATGTTATTGTTACTCCAATGAGGTTTGAACTGCTACTGGCCTTGGAACTGTGGGGGTTAAGAATTAAATGAGAACCTAAAAGGCTGAGAAGCACCATGATCTGCATTGCTTTTCCAAGCTAGATTCGGATGATTCCTCCAGCTCGGATTGTAAGTGTTTCCAAAATTATTCTGATCCGACCTCTAGAAGGAGTTTGTAGCATTTATGTGCTCTTCCACTGCCTCGAGGTATACTAGTACAACCGGACAATTGAGAGGTGTATGAGTCGGGCTTTGGCATATGCGACAAATCTCACTTACTTGACCTATTAAGTGCGACCTTGCACTCATCATGGATTCAAATTTCTTTTCCAAGGCCTCGACCTTGGTAGAAATATCCATTGTTGGTTTCAGTTCGTATATACCTCCTCACTTAGGACGTACAGCTCGTGAAACCTTGAGATCAATCCGATTCGATGCGGCTTGTTGCACCGAATTCTCACTTAAGTTCTCAAACAATTCCCAAGCGTCATCCGTGGTCTTTGTGAAAAACATCCCGCCATAAGAAGCATCTATCATTTGTCGGTTTGACTCAGTGAACCCTTCGTAGAAGCCTTGCACAATTTGGCAGTTCAAAACTACATGATGGGGACACTTGCATAGAAGTTTGTTTAAGCACTCCCAACTCTCATGAAAGGATTCGTCCGAATCTTGTTTGAATGACGTTATGGTCTTCTAGATAGTATTCATCTTTCGAATTGGAAAATGTTTGACAAAGAATTTTGCTAACAGCTATTCCCAACTGGCAATTGAATCCCTAGGTAAAGAATTCAACCACCTCTTTACCTTATCCTTTAATGAGAATGGGAAGAGCCTCATACGAGTAGCCTCTTCCGATAACGCATTTATTTTAAATAAAGTTGAGACTTCTAAAAAGATTGTAAGATGGTCATAAGGATCTTCGTTACTAAGCCCATGAAATCTAGGAAGCATTTGAATCAGATTGGGGGGCAGGGCGAGGCGCCTAGAATGTTTAAAACTTATGACGTTTTGAGAGGACCGAGAGCTAGCACGAATTTGCCGGCACGTCCTCTCAAGCTCAAGGTCTAGTCACTCAAGAGAGGGAAATTGCGACATCAACCTTGGCATAAACAGAAGAAAAACAAAAGTAAAACAATTAGCTCATTAATTGGAAATCAAAAGCACGTACCTTAGCCTCTCGCAGCATCCCGTGACAAGCTTTGGTGTATTCGAGCATTTGATCTTCAAACCTACAACACATGCGCTATAGTTAGTATAATGATACAAACATATAGTTAAACAGAAATCAAATAAGAAATATAGCTGAAATCCCTGACAGCAGCGCCAAGAACTTGATCGTCTTAAAATATAACCTTGCAAGTGCACAACTCTGAATGTACTAGGGCAAGTACAAGGGTGTCGAGCCATAGGGATTTATCATTTATATCTTATTTAATTCTATTTTACAAAGAATCTTGTAGCATTAGATTTCCTAAATTATTCTAAAATAAATAAAAGAAATGTACATAGTTTTAGAAATAAGGAAGGAGAAGGCGAACTAGAGCCCTCTTGGATTCCATATTCATACATAATAAATCCTATTTCTTTTCTATTGTGAATCTCGAGTACCCTCGCTTCTGGCTACAAGCTCAGTCACATCGTATGTGAATTAGATAGATCTAATCGCGAGTTACATAAACCTAATCGTCAAAGAACCATTACATGAACCAAAAAAACTATCCTATAAGGCCTAGTCTGTCAGTGAATATCCTATCTAGACTAACCCCAATCCCTATAAGGCCACTGGACTTAAACTAAATAAGATTGTAGTGCTACCATTGCGTTGTCAATATAGTCGGAACCTTGAACATGCAATCATACCAATAATGGAATTCACAAATAGCAAATGAAATAAAAATATATTAAAATACTTATCCAGAATTTACAAGAGATCTAGCCCAAAGCTTGATGCACGCTCATCAATGAAGCAGGCTCTGATCCAGAATTACATCCAATCTCCCTCCATCCTAGAACTATTCCTAACCTAAAACTATGAAAACTCATGTCAGAGCCCTCTAGAAATGTTTCGGCGTGCGAGTCCCCTCAAACCTAACCCTAGGGTCCTTATTTATAGATTTACAAGGTCCTAGAACAAACATACACGACAAGTAATCTCAAAATCCTAAAAATCTTCCAAGAAGATGAATTTGGAAGGAAATCCATGCAATTTAGAGTTATCCAGCTTATTGAAGAGATCCCCAGAGAAGATCTCAGAGTTAGAGCTCATCCACAACTGTGCACACCTGAATTTTCTCTTAGAAACTCTGTCGTGATCGATCGGGATTGGAGAGCCGACCGGTTGACTTTAATTTCTTTTTCTAGGTAGAAGATGATCTCATGAGTCTTCAGCATTCTTTATTTTTCAGACCGGTCAAGATTAGAGTGACCGGTCAAAATACCCTTGAGATTTTCTTTGTTTTGCTTATCGTATTTCCGGCCGGTCAGCTAAGTCCTAACCGGTCTCATCTTATATTTCTGAAGCCGTCAGCGCTCTGACCGGTCGAATATGACTCTTCGACCGATACATTTTGGACTTGTTCTCTTCCTCTTCAGCTCTACTCTACTGTGCTATCCCAACTAGTCAAATCTATAATTTTGATAAGTTCATTTAACCTTTTAAAGCACTCCTTTCAGCTGTAGTCCTTAGATCCTTGCTGTTTGCTTGGATTTCTTCCTAACTTCACTCTTTTAACTCTTTTAACATTTAACCAGCTTCTACACCTGTTGCAGCACAACAAGAACTAAAAGCAAACATGAGTGGTTAATTAAGGATTAACTAAGCCAAAATTTAGGGATAATTTATACGACTTTTAAGTCCGATCAAGAGCCAAAGTATTAATCTTTGCCAAAATGAACTCAAAAAGCAGTAAAAAAGACAATCACACGAAGATACACGTGTCTAAGAACCAATCTGTAAATTAAAGAGAGAGCTTACGATCCAATCGTAACCTCGATAGAGTGAATCAGAAGAAGAAAGAAAGAAGGAATCGTGCTTACGATCCTAAAGAATACACTCAAGACTGGAAAACATGAAGGGGAGTTACAATTGTTCGAGAGCTTAGAATCATACAAAGCAGAAATTGTATTTATGATTTAATAATATTAAAACTCAAACTGTTGATCACATGAAGAGATGCACCGCCATGCACAACATAGAACACTTGAAATAGAAGTCTTGCTATCTTACGGATCTGAGAAGATTGGCGAAAGAAATCCTGAAGATCTCTGTACTGAAATTAAGGAAAAGAATCCTACGTGCATCTACTAATTAAAGCAAGGAAGATTAAGATTAGAAGTTTACTTTTGTTAGGAAACTTCTGATCACATGAAGAGATGCACTGCCATGCATAGAATATAAAGAACACTTGAAATAGAAGTCTTGCTATCTTACGGATCTGAGAAGATTGGCGAAAGAAATCCTGAAGATCTCTGTACTAAAATTAAGGAAAAGAATCCTGCGCGCATCTACTAATTAAAGCAAGGAAGATTAAGATTAGAAGTTTACTTTTGTTAGGAAACTTTTATTTTTTGTAGTTTACTTTTATTAGAAGTCGAATAATGTAAACCAACCCCTTATGAGCCATAAATAAGAGGGTTCGGCATAGAATATTTTATCGAAGAAATTCTCAGCATTAATTAATGACTGGGGTTGGGTTTTCTGACGATCAACTTAGTTTAGTTTAGTTTAGATATCAAGGTTTCTCGAGAGCAATTGACGACTGTGATCGGAGACTGGAAGATTAGAATAGAGTATCCGTAGTTTCTCAAGAGCAATTGACGACTGTAATTGGGAGATGAATGATCTTTTTATTGCTTTCTAGTTTAGATTTACTGCTTTCTTCTACTACTTTGTAAACACCTGATAGTTCTTGATTTTAATTGACGACTAAGATTGAGATTTTGAAGATTAGTGTAATGGTATTTTATTTTCCATCTTCAGTTTTCTAGTGTTTGATTGATGACCAAATTTTGAAAAGTTGCAGATTAGCATAGATATATATTGAAAGAATTTCAATTTTTGATTGACGACCAAATTCTGTGAGACTTAGATATAGTGTAACAGTATTTTAATTTTCATAAATATCTGAGAACCGAAGGAGACTGATTGATGACCGGGATCTGAAAGTTTGAGGATTTAGATTTATTTTCTGCACTTTAGCTTAATAGAAAACCCATTCTTTATTCTTTAAAGGTAAATAAAAGTTTTAAAATTTTTTGACCTTCCTCGTGGGAAGGATCCTATACTAATGCTACAATTTCCATTATGTACTTGCAATAGGTTAAGACAGAGCATAAGTCATAGAGTTGTTGAACAAGAATATAATTCTCAAATCGTTGCATAGTTAGCATGGTCCGATTTTCATATTCTCGATAATGCCCCTCATATCAATAGCCATATACGATTTTCCTTCCAATTTTGCCCATCCAAAGTCTTTTAAATGATACTAGTAGGTGTGAATGCTTTTATTTCGATTTTCATATCTATATCTATACCCTATATATAAAAATAGAATATAATTCTCAAATTTGTTTCGTTGCATAGTTAGCATGGTCCGATTTTCATATTCTCGATAATGCCCCTCATATCAATAGCCATATAAGATTTTCCTTCCAACTTTGACCATCCAATGTCTTTAAATGACAACAATAGGTGTGAACACATTTATTTAGGTGTGAATGCATTTATTGCGATTTTCATATTTCCAATAATGCCCCTCATATCAATAGTCATATATGATTTTCCTTCCAATTTTGCCCCTCTAAAGTCTTTTAAATGACAACAATAAGTGTGAATGCATTTCTTGCAAGAAAAAATGGCTAGGGTGCCTTTCTTTTCAATCTAATGTTCTTCATTCTCAATCGAAGTTTCACATGCTTAAACTATGATTATTTTCTATCAGATGATAGGAGATCATTTTTCATCCCAATTTTCTTCATAACATATTTTGAGATCAATTTTCTATCATCGGACAACCAAAATTTGATTTTAGAAGGAACAGATCCCAAAAAAGTGATAAGAGAACCACTGATCATGTATGCTATGATCTTGTTATTTTTTGGAATGTTTATCCCATGGAATCAAAATGTGTCTCTTTAATGGTATGCCTATAATATCAAGATATGTCATGTCAAATTTTGAGAAGAAAGATTTATTCATTGTATGATTCTAAGTAGTCAATGGCTTAGAGTACGTGAAACCTAAGTCGAAAAGAAAGAATCATTGGTTGTAAATAAAGATACCCTAATTACCGCACGACCGATCACAACACATTTATGACAAGGGAACCTTTATTTGCATAACCGAATTAGAAGAAGAGTCTTTGGTTATAAATAAAGGGGGCCCCTACGCTAAAATTCATTGACTGGATCAGATGCTAGAGTTTTCTGTCCCAATTTATCTTCCACTAGCATTAGGTGGTCAGTTTTTATTTTGTGTAACACAAATCCCAAAACGTGATTCAGACAACACGTTTGAGCATGATGTGTTTCACGTGATTGGGTTAATTTTGTAGTATCAGTAAATAGACTGTCTAATGGTACACCCGTGATATCAAGGTCATTTGTGCCTAAGATTGGAATGAAAATGATCTCCAGCGTATGATTCAAAGCACCCAATGGTTTTAAGCGTAGGTGCCCTCCAAGATTTGGTACACGCAAAATTAAAGGGTACCCTTGGGATCATAGAAACCAAACCCACATTTTTTTTCTGAAAAAACAAAAGAAAATCCAGAAAAAACTTTTCTTCAAAAAGTTCCAGTTTATTTTAAAAAAAATGCATTTTAACCCCTTTTTTTGAAAAATACATTTTAAACCCCATTTTTCTTGCTTAAAACCCTTGTTTGGTCAAAACATGCATTTATATTTTATATTTTTTTATAATTATTAATATGTTTTTATTTTCATAATTTTCTCGCTTTATTCTCGAAATTACCCAAATTTACCATTTTTTCGTATATTTTTGGAGCCTGATCGGACTTAAAAGTTGTACGAATTATCCCCAAATCCCGGCTTCATTAGACATCAATTAACCATTAATAGATGCTTTTAGTTCGTGTTGTGTTGCAACAGGTGTGGAAGTGGATTAAACTTAAAAGGTGGTAAAGGAGCAAAGTTAAGAAGTAACCCAGGCAAAAGGCAGGGATCCAAGGGGATACAAATGGAAGGAATGCTTCAAAAGGTCCAATGGACCGGTCGACACTGCATATTTAACTGGTCGAAATAGCACAGTAGAAAGAGTTCCCAGCTGAAGAGAAGAAGGAAGAAACTAATCGGTCGAATCTCACTCTTGACCGATCAGAATGCTATGAGGCTTCAGAAATTCAAAGGCAGACTGGTCAGGACTAAAAACGACCAATCAAAAGTGGAGCAGCAGAATGCAAATATGCTTAGAGGAATTATTCTACCGGTCTAGTCTAATTCTATCGGTCTGATAATTAAAGCAAAGAGAAGCCTCCACGGGTCGTCTCCTACCTGAAGAAGGAAAGTAAAGTCGACCAGTCGGTTCTCGACCGGTCTAAACAGCTTTTCTGAGCAAAAAATAAGATGGACAACTGTGGAAATCTACGGATGCCGAGATCTTCTCCGAGAATCTCTTCAACAAAGTTGGATAACTCCAAATCGGTGCAAATTTCCTTCCAGATTCATCCTCTTAGAGGATTTTTAGGATCTAGGGATTACTTTCCATTTATATCTGTTCTAGGGCCCTATAAATCTATAAATAAAGACCCTAGGGTTTAGTTTTAGGGGACTCGCATGCTGGAATCTTTCTAGAGGACTCTGACATGAGTTTCTGTAGATTAGGTTAGCAATAGTTTGGAATGGAGAGAGATTGATTGTGATCATCGATCAAAGCCTCCTTCAGTGATGAAGAAGGACTCTGAGTCAATGCGTGTGTAAAGCTTTGGCCAGGGATCTCTTGTAAATTTTAGATGAGTATTCAATAAAGTCTTATTTCTTTTTCTATTTTAATCCCTAGAATGGTAAGATTGCATGTTTGAGGTTCTTAGAGTAATCGAGAGCAACTAATTGTAATAGTTTAATTTTATCTACTCTACTCCTATTGATAGAATATTCGCCGACGTGCTACGACCTTGTAGGCTAGTCTTAATTAGTTGCGTGCAATGATGTGTAACGATTAGGTTACCTAACTCACAACTAGATCTCGCTAAGTCATTAACGATGCGACTAAGCTTGTAGCCAGGAACTGGGGTACTAGGGATTCATTATAGAAAAGTGATAGGTTTCATTGTTTTACTGATCTGAAATTCAAGAGAGATTCCTGAAGGCCTTCTCTTTTCCTATTTCCAGCTATTTAGGTTATTTTATTTCTTTTTCACTTAGAAACCTAATGCTATAAAATTGTTTGTAAAATAGAAATTAAATAGGAGATAAATGACAAATCCCTATGGTTTGACACCCTTGTACTTGCCCTAGTACATTCGGACTTGTGCACCTGCAAGGTCATATTTTATAACGATCAGAGCCGTTTTATTCACGTGTCTATACTTGGTCACTATGCTTATCACAACCATTGACAGAAGACAAAATAGTCATGCTGTACAATGGTAACTTTATTTACAACCCAAGATTTTACCTTCTTAACTCGAGTTTTATCTGCTTTAACTGTTGACTACTTTAAATCAGATGATGAATATCGTTTTTCTTCTGGATCTTCCACACAATTGATCATGAGATCATGAGCTTACCATCGAACAATCGGATTTTTATTCCATATGGCACATATCCCAAAAAGTTAACATAATCATGAGCGCACATCAACATGGTTCTTAGACCACTTTCCAAGATATGTGTATACGAAATCAAAATTTAATATGTTACCACGTGCATCGCACGTGCACTGCCACTAGTATATATATATATATATTATAACACCTGCCCCTAGATCCCTGTGTTGGTCAGAATGTTGACTGGACACTAGTGTGACCTGACTATGCCAAGTGGCTTTCTGACGCTAGGTCCACCAAAATTCTTGACGCACCCACTTTAAATAAATAAAAAATTGGCTATTAGTAGTTGTAGGCACCCAAATTTGGCCTAAGGCACGATCGACACGTACTTGAGAAAAGCGTACTCTCGAGCTTCCAAAATCACTTCCCAATGCCCTTAAAAAATCATCCCAAACCCTTAGGAATCAACCCTAACCCTTAGAACCCTTTTCGGATTCGATTCGAATCAACTAGAGTAGCGGATAGAAAGAGGAGTACCAAAATTTACATAGACATTGATAGGAGTTAAGGCCTATATAATTAGAAAGTATAGGTTCCTAGCTTTCCAACGAGCTTAAAATCATCTGATTCCGAGTTGTATATCAAAAGTTATGGCGATTTGAAAAATACAACAAAGTGCAGGAAATTACACACGCATACATACTATGTACGCATAGGCAATTTTTGGCAGAAATTAACCATGCATGCATAGTATGTATGCATAGCCAATTTATCTTTTAGCTTCAGAATTAGGCCCTCAAACAGGGCTCTGAACTTCTCAGTTTTCTTAGAAACACTATTCCTAAGCTATGCGTACATACTATATACTCATAGCTTAAAATCTTATTTTTCGTGAAAAATGACAGATTTCAAAGTTCGAGTTTAAATTGTGGACCATCCCAGCCATCGGGGAGTGTTTCTTTAGGATTGTTATACCCCTCCCAACTTTCAGTTTCACTCGTTTAACATCCAACCCATCACCCTATCATCTACCAATAAATCCAATTCACACCTATCAAAGCTCCCAAAATCCTCAAAAACCTTAGATCTAGGATTACCTAATTTCTAACCCAATTAGCATCCTAAACCCTCACTAATTTCTAACCCAATTACCTAATTTCTAACCCATGTTTAAACATATTGGAAAATCCTAAAAAGAAAACTCTAGAAAAATGGCTCCCCATCTCAAATCCTAAACTCTCACAAACTTTAAACTCTTAGCAACCATCTCCCTCTTAGCCATTACACTACTATATCCACCATTCCTAAGCCTTCAAACCTTAGCTTAGCTCCCTCACACCATCATTTCTTAGCTCCCAAGCCTTAGCTAGTTAGAAGCCCATCTCTAACCCATTTGTTATCAGAAGCTCACCGGTGCCACATCCACGTGAAGATTCGACCACGATACTACAAGGGCCTGAGAGCTCTGGCTCTCCCCTCTATTCCTCTACCTTATTTTGCTTTTCCTCTATCCTAGAATTTAAGCCATTATGCCACTGAAATTTTAGTGATTGCTGGGGGATCAAATAGGATTGGAGTGCCTTCGGGCAAGGGGAAGTGTCGCACAATTTTATATTTTTTTAATACTTGGCCATAGTAGAGACAACTTACGAACATGTCAATCGGGTGCCTAACACCTTCCCGATTGATAATCAAAGTCCTTGCCTAGAGGCATTTGCATTGACCAGTAATTTGGAGTCAAATCTAGTACTTCGGTGCACACGATATTGATTTTGGGTATCCTGGGACACCAAAAGCTTTGGATGACGACTCCATTTTCGAGCACATCATCACATCGGATCGGTGAGATCACGGTGTACACACCCAAATTTGGCCCAAGGCCCGATTGAAACACCTTTCGAGAGAGGTGCACTTCTGAGCTTTTAATGGCATGTATGGAACCTTTAGAAACCACCTTAGAACCCTTAAGAACTATTCCAAACCCTTAAGAATCACCCTAGATCCCTTAGGAACCTGCCCCGAACCTTTAGAAATCAATCCCGACCCTTAGGACCCGTCCTGAGCCTAAACCTAACCTTATCAAGCCATAGATGAGGAGGGATGTACCAGAATTAGCTATGTCCATCTACTATGATTGAATCTCATACCATTAAAAAGTAGAAGTTATAAGCTTTCCAACAGTCTAAGAATCGCCCCAATCGGAGGTATACATCAAAAGATATGGCAGACCAAACTCGGAGGGCAAAAGTGTAAATTCATGTGGGCCCCCCAAATCCTCCAGCGGGAAGTGTCTGCGATCTCGATGCTCCTCACCCTAGTGCTTCGCAGCCGCACCCGCAGCTCTCTCATCCTCAGGAATCGCACCGTCAACCCTCTCACCCTCATCCTCAGTGATCCCCTGCTCGATCTCGAGTGCCTCCACCCTGACCCCCAACTGGCAAACCTCCAATACCTCCTCTCCAGCTACCTCCCTGACATTCACCTCCCTGATAACATCAGTCAAAACCTCAGAAGTCTCACCTTTCTCTGCCCGTAACATCCTCTCTAAATCAGAAAGGGTAATACCACGCCCACTAATACCCTCAGACTCCATCCTAGAACGAAGTGCAGAACGAAAGAAACAACATCTGAAACGGATGACCAGATCACAAGATATCACAAAAATATGAAAACAAGAGCACCAAGAAACAAGTAAACTAGAGAATTGAAGACTAACACGGATCGCACGATGAAAATGAAAAGTTTTAAACTATTTATAAGACACGCCAAAATTACGCACTTAAATTCCTGCGCTCAAACAAATCTTGCGTCACTATATCTCCGCATAATTTGGATTACGCGACTGACCTTAGGCACGTAATCTAATCGTCACCCTCCCAGACTAACCCAACCATCTGGTTGCGTGCATCTTGTTGACCGCGTAATCATTTCAAGTACCCATACAGTGGCACGTGAATGCCAATGGTCGCCCGTACAGTGACCAGCCACCGCCTTAATTGTGTGCCCAATACCCTGCATTTAATTTGGTTAAATGACTTGGAAATAGCACATAATTATCTTCTGACGCTCTGAATGTGCGCGCTCCCTCTGGCACGCAATTAATTTATGCGCTCGGAGTGAAGCGCGTAATTCCCCAGAAACACAAAAAAAAAAAAAAAATGCCCAGGGCAGCACGTTCACAACCCTAAATTAGTAATCTCCGACACTAATTACCAGCCTAAACCATACCCCGGTAAATCCGATCCAAAACATTCCAAGTCCAAAGGAATATCCACCCCGATAACTAAAAGAAAATGCACCAAACTGAAACTAAAAATCCCCCCAACATCACCTATGCACAATAGTTAATACTAGACCAAAAAAACTAATACCAAAAGAATGCCCCCCAACATCACCTATGCACAATAGAATGAGACCCTGACTGGTTTGGGACAAAAAAAAATGCCCCTAACACACCAAACAGAACTAAGTAAAACTTCTAAACCAAACTCAATAAAACGAATTAACCTCGGGATAAGCCCTGAATAAGCTCGACATGAATCCTAAAAAAAAAACTAAATCCTAAAATAAGATAAATCCAGCTAATCCGCTAATAAGCTTATACAAATAAACAAGCACGACAAAATAAAAATAAAAAAAATGCCCCTTCATTCATAATTTAAAATTTTACAACTATCACCGGAGGCATACCTCCTGAATTTATAACCCAAAACGAAAACCTAAAACTTTAACCTACAACCCAAAACAAAGACTAGGTTTAAAACTGAGACGAAGCGAGGAGCAAATCCCGCCCGGAGTGTCCAATCAGAGACTTCAGGGAGTATTGATTGGGAAATGCATCTGTAGACACCCCCATTTTGCCTTCTTGGAATATACATTTTTTTTCGGTCAATCTTTGACCTTTTTAACCCTGATATGGGAACCATGCACTGAAGCAATAGTACATGGCTGAACACAAGCTGAAGCAATAACTCTGTGGTCAGATCCTAAACTAGGGAGACTATATATTGAAACAATAGTATATAGTTGAAATGCAGACTAAAATAATAGTCTTACATTTCAGACTAGAGACCAGACCCGGACAACCCCTAATTAAGCGCTTGAAACCCAACGCGTAATTTGATTGCAAGCCACACCACAAACGCGCAATCAGTCCCCCTTTCAGGCCAAACTTTCTTTCCCAGACCTATTCGAGACTCGATCAAGCACCTGAAAGAAGACGTACGATCGAATTGAGTGCTACAACAACAGCGCGCAATTGGCCTACGCCCTACCTAGCCTCACAGTCCTTGACCCCTAAGTTTCTTTGATTAAACGCTTTGGACGAAATGCTTAATTGGATTGCGCACGTACTACCAAGCACGTAATTAGCCCTAATGCTATTAGGACTAGCAAACTCGTTGAGCAAGTCAACCGATCGCTCACTGAGTCGGTGACCGACTCAAAGTGATTAAGCATAAAAAAATTGGCGTTTAATTCGATTAAACGCCTGGAAAATGGCGCGTAATTGAAGAAAAACTTATAAAAGATTTTTTTTTTATTTCGACCAAACACAACACGAGGAGGTTGGCAATTTTTCAAGAGAGAACGAATTTTTTTTTTAGGATTCCGAAACCAGAGAACTCCGAGGACAAACCCATAGAGCACCTTAATCATGGTTTCAAGATTCAAGTTTCTAATCTTCGAGATTTCTCTTCGCAGCCCGAATCCTTAGGTAATAATTTAATTTTTAGTTTTCAACCATAACTTCTAGCCTATAGATTTAGGATTTCTCTTAGTTTTAATTATTAGATTTTAATTTTTTAGTCCGAGACCGTAGCACCCTTTTTAGACCGTAAATATCTTATATCTGACTCTAATTCTCCGAATTTAGAACCAGTTCTTAATCCGACAGTCTAATTCATTGACCCTAGGCTCTAATTCTGTTCTAAAATCTTAATCTACAGTCCTATCATTAATCTCTGGTTCTAATCCTTCAATTCAGAACCAGTCCTTAATCATACGGCCTGATTTTCTGATTTCAGACCCGAATTGAGCCCTAAAATTTTAATTTTTAATTTTAATTTCTTAGTTTAATAACTCCAAAAATCCTAAATATTAATTCTAGTTTCTACAATTCTAGTTTACAATTTAATTCATAATTATTATTCCGAAATCAACTCTAAAAAGCCTAAAAATATTATTTTACGGTCTAAAATCTAATTTATTTTTAATCTCAGCCATCCGATTTGCCCAAGGGAGTTTACAGAGGGTACTCGGGAACAAGGCCAATCCTCCTTAGCATAGCGAGCCCAAAACCCCTTTTTTTTAGGAATTTGAGAATTAATTAATCACTTTTTTGTATTTTTTTAGTATAATTAATTAGTATATTTATTTTATTTCAGCATAATTAATTAATTAAGTTAATTGGATTTTAGTATGATTAATTAATTTCTTTAAATCAGATTTTAATTGGTTAATTGCTCACTTTAATTAGATTTTAGTGTAGATAATTCATTGCTTTAACTAGAACTTTAATAGAATTAGTTTATTTATTTTAATTAGATTTTTAATAAAATCAATTTATTTGTTTTAATTAGATTTTGATAAAATTAATTCCTCAGCTTAAATTAGAGTTTCAGTAAAATTAGTTTTCTCCTTTAATTAGAATTCTAATAGGACTATTATAATTGCTTCAATTAGAATTTCAATAGAATTATTATGCCTGATTTAATTAGAATTCTAATACAATTAGCATGCTCAAATTAATTAGAGTTTCACTAGAACTATTACATGTGCACTCCTAGTAGCATTAAGACACTAAATTAATTAGAATTCTAATAAGATTAGGAAGCCAAATTAATCAGACTTCTGATAGAATTATAATATTAGAATAGATCTACTCACTCTGACAAATTCATAAATAAACTTACCATAGAACCAAGGAAGTTTAAACTGACCAGAATTATAACTATAAGGGGAAATAAAAGGGAAACTAAACTATCTAAATTAAGGAAAAGAAATTGCTGCTAACGTTCACAGGCGGACGATTCAGTATAGAAGTAACCCATACTCGCTCTTAAGTGTGATCATTGACATATTGCAACGTCGATAAATATCTGTAGCGGGCGATCACACAAACTAAGAACCTTCCTAGAAACCCTCTTTATTTTTAACATTCTAGACGCCGCATCGCTAGAGTCTAATAGGACAGAATTGGAAGCCACTGATTCAACAGGAACCGAGAGAAACCCAGAAAAAGCGTGCACCAATAATCAGTAACTGGAAGAACTGAAATATTCCCTTGAGCTCTGATTGGCTGAAACAAATCTGAGGGAAGAGTATAAATAGATAAGGAATTGCACTAAAAATTCATCCAAAAATTGAGAGAACCAGAGCTAATTCGAAATTTCATTTTCCCTCTAAAAATTCCCTCTCTCTTCCTTCTTCCCCCATTTTCTCCTTAGCTAATCATGGTTGGCTAAATCCCTTCAGTAGCTAGGGTGAGGTTGAGAGATGCAAATTGAGAGTTTCAGAGGCTTTGTAAGGGATTGTATGTTGCACAGATTGTAGATCTGAGCATAATAGGATTGTAAGTTGTATTATTATAGTGTAATTGTAGTTTTTAAAGGTGATCTAATCTAAATTTCACTTTTTCATATTTCATTTCCTTGGATTAGATACTCCTGTGATGCTTGAGCTTATAGCCTAGCACCCACAACATCTACAATAGATTACCTATTCCAATCAAGATCCTTGAATTGGGACAATCTCTGGGATGATCTGTGGCCATTCAAATAGACAGATCATAACCTTAGGATTGCTTCAATTCTTTGGTAGAGATTAAATTTTTATACCTTACATCTGAGCTTGTAGCCAGATGAAGGATTGTAGCAAATCTGTCATAAGCATTGCGTTTGATTCAATTGATTTTCAGTAAAGACCAAAATCCCTAGCTGCTACTCTCCACTTTTTAATTTCAATCTTTTCCATTCCCTTGAATATGAGTTTAATCAGTTCTGGATCAATTTGCTTTTGATTTTTGTAGTTCTTAGTAAAGTGACAAATCTTAGAAACCTCTCCTTTTTCCTATTTTGATTTAGTCTAAATTAGGATAGAGTGCCAGATCTATCATAGATCTGGAGATTTACCTCATTTCAAAACATATTTTCCTGTGGACCTACCCTGACTTAACTATTAAAACTTGCTGCAATAGCCCTGGTTCTTACAGGACTGCTTGCTTACCTTGAGCCCATACCTCTGTACTTTGTCCTCTTATTTTGATGTTTTAACCCTTTAATAATTATAAGGTAAGTAAGCCAACACCTAGGACTTCAAGCACTATCAAATCAAGAAGATGAATTCGATACCGTCCTCGACTCTAACTCGGAAGGATGGGAATGCCATTAGGGATCTCCCTGCATTTCTCACCATTATCAGCTTCGCTGCCGAGCATGCATGCTCATCCTAACATATTATGAAGTTCAACGGAAAGAACTAACTACCCCCGAGGATCCCTTAGGAGATCACCCTCAACAGGAAGAACAACCATATTATAACTTAGAGTTGGATAGTTCAATCAATTATGATCTCCAGAGCCTCTTCGAAAAAGAGGCAATCAACGTGATAGAGGAAATCTGAGCGTTAGTGCCACTATCACCAGCATCACTTATTCAAAAAGTCTCATCACATGAGGACTCCAAAAAAAAAATACCAAATTCGGAACAAGTCCACATTTCTCGAAGAATCGCCCGAACGGCTCCAACAGCCGTCTCACTCCCTCAGTTAGAGGAAGCGACTCTCTCGGCGCCTTTTGAGGCCCCCGACCCTGTACCATATCTACTATCGAAAATAAAAAAATAGAAAAAGTAGAAAACCCTAAAAATTTAGAAACATAAAATTTGAAAAAATAAAAAAACCTCGAAAAAGAAAGGGAACCCTTCGTCCCGAATCAAGTTTGTGGCCAACAAGGAGACTGTTCTCCTAAGACTTCTATCCCATCTCCCGCACAAGGATGCAAAACATCCAGGCTAAACAACAAGCTAGTGATCATACCAGACGAGATACTTCGTGACATTGAGAAAATGATCAATAGCCTTAACCTTCACCTAATCAAAGATCTCTTAGTCACAAATTTCGTCGATGAAGGGTTACCTCTCGCAAAATCGAATCCCCAGTGTAGCAATTTTTTAGTATATGAGCTTACCGAGGATGAAGAAGAAACACCGATCGCCAAAGAGGCACCAGACTTCCAACAGGTTATCAAATGTTTCGATGAGCAAACTCAAGCTACCGTGGAACCTACGAAAGAAATCAACTTTGGCACTGAAGTGAAACCCAAGAAGCTACTGATCAACGCAATGCTCAACTCTAAGGAACGTCAATAAATCGTACAAGTCTTACAAGAAAACTCGACTCCTTCACATGGTCCAACGAAGATATGCCTGGTTTAGACCCAAGTTTAGTAGAACATCGCCTTGTATTGGAACCCGATGCCAAACCTGTTAAGCAGAAACTCTGTAGGATGCACCCACAAACCGCCCTTCAAGTTAAAGAGGAAGTTGACAAATTACACAAAGCTAAATTCATCCGAGTTGTCCTCTACCCCAAATGGGTTGCCAACATAATACATGTCGATAAGAAAGACGGCAGAGTAAGAGTTTACATTGACTTCCAAAATCTCAACCAGGCATGCCCAAAAGATGACTTCCCACTTCCGCACATTGACACTCTAGTCGACAACACCGCTGGACATGAGATGCTATCCTTTATGGACGATTTCTTTGTGTAACGGATGCCCTAAGTGTAAAACCATATTCACGGGTCCTATCCTGTAAGGGAGTTACACTTGAAAATAATAGCTGAAATATAAGGCTCTTATCCCTCTCTGTTAAATATCTAGGTATACATAAAAATGCCTCATACTGGATGTTTTATTCCAGCTATTTGGTCACTTTAGTGTAACAGAGTTGTTTTGGTATAACAGCTTTACATTAAAATAAAGTCTTGTTTTGGCTTATTCAAAGAATACATGCACAAAGCCAGTGCTAGCTACATAGAATAAAAACCCTTAGAAGTGTATAAGTTGCTTGCGTTGCAGCTTGAGTACACGAGGGGGTGAGTCATCAGGTGAAGCATGCACGCAAAGTGCAGCTACCTGGTTATAAGAAGCAAGAGAAAGCCTTACATGGGGCTAGTTTCATTTCCTCACAAGCCGACTCTGCACCTATGACAGCTAGAGAGACCAAAGCCAGTTAATGAGTATAGTGAAAAGCAATGACTAATCCTAGTGCTAGTATAACCTTAACCACAATTTGAGAAAATAAGATCATAAAGTAAACCGCCACTTCGGTTTTCATTCTTCAAGCTCGACACCATTGATACCAATTTGGTACCATCGTCATCTCGCATTCACCAAAAAGGTATGTCATTCGTTCAATTACATTAAAAAGGTTTAGAGTTGTTCATACGCAAATGTAACTCAAATTTAGCTCTCAAGTTGAATACATGAAGTCTGAGTGCAGATTGGTGCACTGATTTCAGAGTCATGAATATCAATTCACTCTGAAGCTCCAAACCTCATGGTGCATAACAAATTAAGAAATACCATGCAGAATTTCTGGCTTAATGGAAGAGAAAATATAATATATATATATATATATATATATATATATAAATTTATATATATATATAGATATAGATATAGAAGCAAGTGAACCAGAGGGAGAACACCAAGAAGACACCACGGCAAGCAAGGCTTGCCGCGGCAACCTCACAAGGTTGCCGTGGCAAGAGCTTTAGCAGGTCTGCTTGCCGCGGCAACCCCTATTGCTTGCCGCGGTAACCCCTATTGTTTGCCGCGGCAACCTATATTGGCTGCTATTTTTGGCTGTGGTCTTTGTGTAATAGACCTTGGGTCCATTAATGGCCCATATGAGGTAACCTTCTCCTATATGAAACCTATCAATACATGTATCTTGGGTCTTAGGTAACCCATGAGCTCATCTGATATAGATTAAAATATATACACTATAGGTGCAACATGGTGCACAAGAACAATTTGGAGAAATTATCCCCGAATGGTGTTCTCGGATGCATGAGCACACATACACTCCAATGCACGTAAGAGTATACGAAAAGGTAGGGAATATATGTTGCTACTATATAATTGTGTTTTTTTCCTTCTCATATAGAGTGCCAATTTAATTCTCATGTATGATTGGATAAAGACTTATCGTGATGAATTGCGTGGAGTTAGAATTCATTGATAAGCATTAGGAGTAACATGTAAACCTGATTTTGATTAGACATGATAAACCTGATCAAATGTGAAATAAGTACGCTAGATATTCAGCTGATTTGATAAGATTTGATGAGAAACGCATATCACCTATGATCACATAATAGTGTTGACCATATATTCATAGAAGTTAATATTACAGATATAGAACTATATATCAATTTTGTAAATCGATTTTCTAAAAAGACATACCAATTTTGAATATCAATGGATCAAAATGCATATAAGTTGTGCATAGCAGTTTTATAACTTATGTCAGTTTTGTAGCAATAATTTTGGTACAATGCAATATTAAAGCATACATGGCCTACTAGTTGAAAGTAAGCATGCATATTCCTTGAATTCATACATTGGTCATTATTCAGATCCTATTGTCTGTGGTATCCTTTATATGTTGTTACTCCGTCTTGAGTCAAGTGATCCCGCTAACTTGGGAGCTTGACAAGTGATCCCGCTAACTCGGGAGCTTGACTTGTCCTGGTCCAAGTGATCCCGCTATCTCGGGAGCTTGACAAATGATCCCGCTAACTCGGGAACTTGATGTTTCTATTTCTGCCAGCAAGTGTATCTTGTTTCAGCTTGATTTCTCATACCTGTTACATCATGAGTTAATTCAACAAGTTAGCATGTTATATTATTCGCATAATAATAATAATAGCGCTCTATTCTTCATTATATTTTATGCCTCTAGATGAGAATGTGGTAAATCTTCAATATATGCTAGCAATGTAAAATTTCCTGCTAAGCTTTGATGATAGCTCATTCCACGAGTTAAATGTCTTAGTTGCAGATCCCGACCCTGAGCACGTAACTGACCCTAAGTATGTGCCTGACAAGGAGGAAGGAGAAAATGACGAGGAAGATGATTTTGCGGAAGACTTCTTCCCTAAATAGGTTTGTGGTTTGAGAAAGAGAGAGAGAGAGTAGATATAGATATATTGGAGAAACTTGTATGAATTATGTATGGTATTTTGAGATACAGATGTATAGGTGTTCTTTCCATTGTTTAGATGACGGGTGGCCGTCATCGGTGGAAAGCTATACATCAGCTTAGTGATCCTTGTATATACTATTCTGCTAGTTTCTGCTTAGATCAGTTTAGATCAGTAAACGTCATTTTATTTTGCCATATTTGCCTGTTAGAGTAAGTACATTGCTTCCGCAATTGCAACACTTTGTATAACTGTTGGCCCTTATATGAAAGGATCATATTAGGTGATCCGACGACGGGCCGGTTCCAATATCTTAAGAAGGGAAACGTTGAGTTGTCACACTCTGGGTATAATCAGATTAAATTAACAGAGTCTGACCAAGAGAAGACTTCTTTCTCCACACCATGAGGAACTTACTACTATGTCGTCATGCCTTTTGGGCTCAAGAATGTAGGAGCCACGTACCAATGTGCCATGATGGCTATTTTTCATGACATGATGCATAAATGTGTAGAAGTATATGTCGATGATATATTTGTGAAGTCCCAAATGCGAGTAGGACATATTGAAGCACTCCGACTGGTACTACAAAGACCCAAGAAGTATCAGCTGAAAATGAACCCAAAGAAGTGTGTCTTCGGAGTCACCTCCAAAAAATTACTCGGTTTCATAGTCAGCAAGCGAGGGATCGAAGTCAACCCTGTAAAAGTCAGAGCCATCCTTGAGATGCCACCTCCCAATAATATCAAAGAATTTCGAGGACTGATAGGAAGATTGTAATTCATCAGGAGATTTATCTCCTAGCATTCAGACAGATGTGATCCTTTCTACAGATTACTTAAAGGAGGGGCTGAGTATAAATGGGATGACCAGTGTCAGCAAACCTTCGACAATATCAAGAAGTACCTCCTTAACCCGCCAATACTATCGCTACTAGTTCTCAGAAGACCTCTTATCCATACCTCTCAGCGAACGATAAAGCAATGGGAGTGATTCTGGGACAATATGAAGAAGATGGCAAGAGAGAGAGGGATATCTACTGCCTTAGTAGGACGATGGTCGAGTATGAACGGAAATATACTTCGATGGGGAAGACCTACCTCACATTGGTGTGGGCCTCAACCAAATAACGACACTACTTCGAAGCACATAAGATACTAGTACTAGCTCGAATGGACCATCACAAGTATGTATTCGAAAAGCCCACAACCTCAGGAAAGATCGCTCGTTGGCATATGCTGTTGCAAGAATTCAATATTACTTACGTCACGTAGAAGTTGATCAAAGGGCAAGCAATCTCCAATTACCTCACAGATCTCCCACTCCCGAGCAATGAGCCCATACACACGGATTTCCCCAATGAAGACCTACTCACGGTTCATAATGAAGAGCCCGATAAGATGTCCTTGACCCTCTATTTTGACGGTGCTCTAAATCACAAAGGAAAAGGCATCGGAGTAGTCCTCCTACGCCCCGAAGGAGTTGCCATACCTAAGGCTTTTCAATTAGATTTTCCTATCACTAATAACATCACAGAATGCAAAGCTTTTATAGTTGGACTATGAGCAACACTACAACTAGGCGTTAAACAAGTTGAAAACCGTCGGTGATTCCAAGCTCGTAATCTCGCAAGTTATAGGAGAATGGAAAACTAAGGAAAGGAGACTAATGGTATACCTAGAAATCGCTCAATATTTGGTAAAGAAATTTGAAATAATTTCTTTCACGCACATCCTTAGACTAGAAAATGAGCTCGCAGATTCCTTATCTGCGTTAGCCTCGGTCATCCAAATACCCATCGGCCAAAGTACTAAGACCGTCTTCGTCGAAAAGCTGAAGTACCCGCCCACGAGGTAGCATGGACCGTTAAGAGATAATTACCAATCTTTCCCACAAGCACAGGACTAAATGAAGAAATCACTCTGGAAAAGCACGTCAAGGCAGAAATCGAAGTCGCTATATTCAGATTTGAAAAATCACCAACCGACGAAGAACAACCATGGTATTTTGACATCTGAAACTTCTTAAAGCATCAACACGTCCCTCCATACGCCACAAAGATTGAACGGAAGACTATAAGGAATCGATGCGCCCGATTCTGTATATTCGGTGAAACATTACACAAAGAAGCCTTCACCAAAGAAGTACTATTACAATGCATCGTGATTGTCGAAGGACAATACATCATCCGAGAAGCACACGCCCGTGCCTACGGTGCCCACTCTGGTAGACAAAGGCTCGCCGATCAAGTTACACCGCAAGGCTACTTCTGGCCGACGATGATAAGTGATTCCCACCTCTACATCAAATCCTATAAACAATGCCAAGAACATGCCACACTCATCAAAGCTCCATCAGTTGCATTGAACACTATGACCTCGCCGTGGCCGTTTTCTATGTGGGCCTTCAATGTCATCGGACCTTTCACAAACACAGTTGGGAACACTCACAAGCATATGTTCATACTTACAGCGACTGAATACTATACCAAATGGGCAGAAGCTGAATCCTATGTCAGAATCACCACTTCAACACTCATGAGATTTATCTTTCGGAATATCATCGCTAGGTTTGGACTACCCAAGATGTTTGTCACCGACAATGGACCACAGTTCACCGCAGAAAAGATGAAGTTATGGAAGAAATTCGGCATCAATCTACGTCACTCATCACCGTTCTACCCTCAAGGAAATGGACAAGCAAAAGCTATGAACAAAACACTTATTCAAATCCTGAAATGCATAGTAGAAACAAGTAATGGAGCCGACTAGCCTGAACGACTACCAGAAGCACTCTGGGCCTATAGGACCTCTATTCGTACGGCGACTGGCTAAACTCCCTACCTCCTTATCTACGGGATGGAGGCAGTCCTACCATATGATATACAAATACCATCTTATGGATTCAACTCGATGTTGAGCTATCTTTAGATGAGAGGAGAATTGCCCTACTCACAGCTAGAACAGCTTGATGAAATACATCTAAGGGCAACTGATCATGCTTAGATATATCAGAGGAGAGTGGCCAGGGCTTACGGTAAGAATGTCCTCGAACGAACCTTTAATATTGGAGAATTAGTTTTGAAGAAAATCATGCCTTCCAAGCACGCCCACTCGAAAGGAAAACTGAAACTGAACTGGGAAGGTCCTTATGTTATAATAACCGCATACCCTGGAAACGCATACAAACTGACGAACCAAGACATGGAAGAACTCCCTAGCCCTTGGAACACCATGTACCTTAGAAAATACTATCTTTAGCCCTGTGATCATCACATCCCGTGGTTAAATACTTATACGTATCACCCCCATAGTCCTCACGACCCATTCATTGGTCATACGTCATCAATTCTCAAAATATCCTTAAGACCTCTAATTTCTCGCCCACTTTTTCTCACTCAGACAATCTGATTAAAGGACTAGTGACATACCTAATATCTTTCAAAAGAATAAGTAGCACTCGATCCTCATTTCCCTTTCCTCACAATTGGAGGAGACGTTAGAGCAAAAAAAATGAAGATGTCAGGTTCAATCAAAACTCACTATTCTTGCGCTAGCAAGATGCTTTCGAAGAATACATATATCAAAATATTGAGTGAGAGCATTACGATGAATGAACAAGTTAATGAGCTTAGGGGAGCATAAGCAGACCGTGAGGACATCTTTGGTAACATTACTAGAAGTGTTTAAGCAAGTTGCGAGGGCATCCCTGATGTCCCCATACTACTAGAGGTCGTCGTAAGGTGGCGGGAGGAGGACAAAGTCCTGCTAATCATAGAATTTGAGATTTTGATTGTACCAAAACATGACGAAGAGGTCGATCATGGCATCCCGTATCCCTCCGAGAAAAAGATTGTTACTCATCCCTTTTGGAAAGCATTAGATACAAAATATTCTGCATATCACTGAGCCTTACCCCCCTCTTTTATTTTTATTTCGGACGAAAAATTAGAAGCCTTACAGGATACTCCTAGGAATGAAACTAAAAATTGATGAATGATGACTGATGCAATCACCTACTATACATACTGTACTTCTCCCTAATAACCATGGGATCGGATGACCACCACCCTAAGATAGACTTCGTATACAACTGACCTAATCAAAATGACCTCCCCCTAGTTTGATGACAGTACTAATGAACTTTTCTTCAAAACTAACTCACCAAATATCCATGACTGCTTATAGACCCAAAATGCTCTTCAACAGCCCAGAAAGCTCCATTGCATCTACAAACTAGGGCATTTTTTTAGATCAGAAGGTGAATCACGTTAGAAGCGTCGACTCATCCATGGAGAAGATGAGCAATAACGAAATTACCTTCTGGAGAATGCTATCGAAAATGCTATACTGCCAACACTACCACGCTCCTACACTGGGGCATTTTTATTTTATTATTTCCTTCTCAGTTATTTTCTTTCCCTGTTGCATAATTTCCATTTCAAAAAAAAAAAACAAAGGAAAAAAAGAAAAGAAAGCATATATCAACCCTTATTACCAGACCCCGGTCTGAGATACACCCCCCTTGACAACTAGCAAGGGGGAGAATAGAAATTACTGATAGCGTTAACTTTATATGTGTAGATATGAAGCAACCTCCAACCACCACCAGGCTAGCCTAGGAAGCATCCAAGTCCCAATGGCGGTTGGCGGCGCTAAAGAAACTAAAAGGTAAAAGTAGACGCAAGAGGTAACTAAAAGAAAAGGAGCCAATCAAGTACATCTAAGCCAAAAACAAATCTATATATATATATCAAAGTTTTCTTTTCTTTTTACATTAGTCACCGGGGGCATCCCCCCTATATATACAACGCACACACATAATGGACAAAAAAAAAAACACACACACACACACATACCCCTACTCCCTCGTTGCCGCTGGGATGGACGAGCGTCGCTGTCCCTAGTATCATCTGCTCGGAGGTCCGTGCACTAGTCCTCTGAAATACAATCCTGGAACTCGGAGTCCTCAGAACCTCTAAACGATGAGGCGCCACCACAGAACCCCCCTCACTCGTCTGAATAACAGACTGCCTCGATCGAGAATGAGGAGGATACCCCGGAAGAATCTCATGAATGACAGAATCATCACAAGCATCACCCCTGACACGATCACAAGATGTGTGACGAGACTGCCAAGCCGAGGAACCCGTAGCCCTCGACTCCAATCCACCAAGCTGTCTAGTGAACCTACGTACCCCCCGCTCACTCCTCGTCAGATGATACTACAGCTGGTCTAAGGACACCTGCATCTCTGCTCGCATCGTCCGATGCGCTGCCTCCAATGCCTCAGCCTGAGTCTTCTACCCAACCATCATCTCAACAAACAGGTCATCGTGACTCTGCATCTCCCCAAGGATGTGTCTTGCCTCGGGAGTGGCGCCCACTCGCATCGCCTCTAGACGCGCCTCCTCAAGTTGACAAACCTGTGTAATTACACTAAGTCAAAGAAAACCTATATATATATATATATATGAACATAAAAAAAGGGAACTTTAAAAAGGAAAGAATCATACCAGATCCAGCCTCTCCTCTAGAAGTCGCTCAACCGTCTCGACAGTCACTGGATCAGCAGGAGGCACGGAAGGGACAGCAAACGTAGGTGGCTGCAACGAGAACAAACAAACACATCAGATGACATTATAATGACAAATGAATCATAAATGCAATAACTAAAACATACCTGAGTAGGGATAGGAACAGACACTGAGGGGGAGCCTCAGGAGCGGAGTCCAAAATGGCCTGCACAAAAAAAAAAAAAACTAACACAAAATATATCAAAATAAAATAAAAAGAAATAACTGAAACTGAATTACACCAAACCAAAAACTATAACTAACTCTCGGGACGTAGAGAGGCAGCAGTCGCCTTCCTCATCTGAAGATCCTCGGCAACCTGACGCTGAAATACCATTTAATGTTAGTAAAATGTTAAGAAAGCAAAATAATAACACCCAACGAACTGTTATAATTATACAAATGAGTTGAAAGATTGAATGGAACTTACCCAATGATATAACTCAACCCGAAGTTGAGCCATCGTTGGATCCTCTCGACTGGAGGAAGCAACTGAAGATGGATCAAATATCGGAGCGGGACCTCTAGTAGCGACCTCGACTCTCTATGAATAATAATGAACATGTCAGTCGGCAAGCCCACAACGCTAACAATTAACAAAACCAAGGTCATATAGATGCTTACCAATCGATCAATCTTAGGTCGTAAACTAGCCTCCACCTCTTGGTTGGCCTGTTGCTGACTGCATAACAACCCTATCATCGCCACATGACTAGCAACCTCGGCCTCCCTCTCAGACTGTCTAAAAACAAAATGGGACACCACAACCATGTCAGAATGACCGGAAGACCAGGTCAATGTAATATATAAAAAAATAATAAATCAACTCACAGGGAGCTGTCGAATCGCCGCCAGTCGAGCCCCCAACTCATCCTCTACTCCCCTAGCCTGAGCAATCGAGAGGGCTAAGGAGTGCAGCATCTCCTCATCCGAATGAGGAGCACACCCCATCTGCTCCATTGCCCTGTGGAGGATGTCTAATGCCCCCAACACACTCGAGGTGAGATGGCCCTGCTCCACTGCGGCCAATCTCTTCCTCAATGTCGACACTGACTCCGACCCGCCGACCGTGAAAGAGCCACTCCCATAGTAGAAGGGACGTGTGAAGAGGAGCCCGCCAGCCAATGCACTAAACCATCTCCTATACTCTTGAACATCTGCCTTGTCACATGCCCCTGTGATCCTGGTCCCCCCGGCCCTAAAATCGGCCATCTGAAGTGCCATCGGCTTCATAAAATTCCAGCCCGGGGGGGCGGTCATCCTCTTCGCCACCCTATGGCGAATCTCTTAAGGGACTCCCTGAGTCAGCCCCAGCTACCGCACCACTCGAGAGAGGTGGATCCTCTCCACCTTCTCAAAATAATGGACCCATATGTCCACGTCGAAGAAGGGCTGGCCAGACTGAATCACTAGCACACCTGCATCCTCCTCGGTCGTGTATGGCCTCCAAATCACCTAACCAAACGAGCAAGCCAGCCCATTAATGAATCCTCAGATTTTAAAAGATTGAAATAAAATGAAACAAAATATACACATGATGATATATACCTGCCCCGCATGCAGGTCCTCAAAAAGACCTCGTGCAGTCTGAAGATCAAAAGACCAGCGACGACCCCGTAGCGTTGCACTCCACACGCGCATCCGCAAAAACGTGAACGTCACCTCCAACGGAACTCCCGAATGAAGAAAAGAAAAATGGTCATACATCCAGACCTAAAAAAATAATATACAAAAGAGAAATGCTAAATAGTTACCATTAAAAGACCAAGAAAATAAGACACTATGACATCAACTAATTAAAACTCACCTGGAGGAAGGGAAGGAAACCTCCGATCGTCGTGATGCCTTGTCCCTAATGATAAAGCTGCTCATAGAGATGTGCTAATGCGGCCACACCCCACGCATAGGTAGGGACTCGATCCAAGTCCCTGAGAACCATCAAAAACAACCCAGTGACGCATCCCCAAGTAGAAGAAGAAAAGAGTACTGCACCAAGGAAGTGCATCAAGAACGCTCGGAGCACCCTATCTGCAACCAACCCTAGCTCAACCACAGGCTCTCGACCTGCCACCACCACACAACGTGCCTCTTAAGATGCCCTCACCTCTGAATGATACCTCAGAGGGACGAAGCCACTCGCAAACGTATCAAAAAAACAAGTGACTCAAACCACACCTGGTCCTGAGCCACTCGACCTATACGGCACACCCAAAATCTCCTCACACACCTCCAAATATGCTCCTGCCATCCATCCCATGATCGACTGACCCTCAAAACGAAGACCGGTAATGTGGACCCAGTCCTCTGGAGTCGACAACATCATACCAACTAGAAAGAGAAGCGCCTAATACTCCTCCCTCCACCTCTCTAAAATTGCCGTGATCGACCTGAAAGGGCTCCAGCTCTAGGATCGGCCCAAAGGCGAAAGACACCAACCGCGCCTACTAAAACTTTGGCAAGGCATGATACCAAGTATGGGACTTAGTCCATGCCGAGCTAATAGCCAGCTGCGGGGGCTCCTATTGAATGGAACACAAATAATGACAGTAAGACTAATACATACCTATGACGAAAGACAAATAGATCAGAGCTAAAAGCAAACAAAATATGTCCTAAATAGAATAACAACTCATAACGAACACACAAAAATATGATAAGAATAATTGAATAGAAACATGACCTATCTCTAGATGCCGTCATGATGCTTGAGTGAGCACACAACCAATGATCAATGCAGATTTGACATAAATTAAAAAGGGGTTTTCAGATCCTAATAAGTCTATGTCATAACCTAAATGCCTAGAAAATGAGGGAACTCTTGCTCACGAGTACCTACCCGACCTCGAGTGAAGAAATCCTCCAGCGGGAAGTGTCTGCGATCACGACGCTCCTCACCCTGGTGCTCCTCGGCCTCATCCTCTGCTCTCTCCTTCTCGACCCTCTCACCCTCCTCCTCAGCTACACCCTGCTCAATCTTGGGTTCCTCCTCCCTGACCTCCACCTGGTCAACCTCCAGTACCTCCTCTCTAGCCACCTCCCTGACATCCACCTCCCTGGTAATGGCATCGGTCCGAGCCTCAGAGGTCTCACCTATCTCCCCCATCATCATCCTCTCCAATTCAGAAATAGTAAGATCGCGCCTATCACCACTCTCAGGCTCCATCCTAGAATAAAGACCTCAAAAAATTGGAAAGAATGAAAGAAATGGCGCTTAAAACAGACGACCGGATGGCAAGATATCACGAAAACACGAAAAATAGAGTGCAAGGAAACAAGAAAACAAAGAATCAAAGAACAAAATGGATAGCTCGAGAAGAATGAAATGTTTTTGAACTATTTATAAGACATGGCTGAATCGGGCGCGTGAACTCACGCACTCAACCCAATCACTCACCATAATTTTCGTGCTTAATTCGAATCAAATGATCAATTTTGAGCACATAAATTAATCATCGCCTGCTCAAACTAATCCGACCACCTGGTTGCGCGTTGTCCACCAGGCACATAATAATCTCAAGTGCCCGAACCCGCTCACGCGAATGCCAATAGTCGCTGCAATAGTGACCAGCCACTGCCCTAATCCTGCACCCCATGACATGCGCTGAACTCGATTAAACGACCGAACATCGGTGCTTAACGACCTTCTGACCCTTCGAAATGTGCGCTCCTATTCTGATGCGCAATTAGTTTATGCGCTTGGAGTGAAACGCGCAATTTCCCATAAACATAAAATATATGCCCAGAACAACAGGTTCACAGGATAAAATTAGGAGACTTCTGACACTGACTACCAACCTAAACTACGCTCTTGTTAGAGCCAATCCAAAAACACTTCTAACTTAGGACATACACACCTCAAGTCAAAATGAAAAAAAAATGCCCCCCCAACATCACGTAAACAGTACAACTGAGACCAAACTAAACTGAAAAATGCCCCCCATCGTTTATACACTTGATCCTAAACTAAGCTAAACCAGAAAAAAAACAATCCCTAACATACCCCAGATCCAAAATAAATGAACTAAACCAAACCAAAATTAAACAAATAAAAGTCACGTTCAAAACTAGATCAAGTAAGCTATAAAATAAACCAAGCCAAAATTCACTAAATATAAATAACCAAAATAGAATTAAAAACATAATTACTTCATAAATGAATAAAATGATTACAAAACACACTGACGGCATCCCCTCTGAATATACAACTTAAAATAAGAAACTTAAAATCTGCCCGTTCAGGCAATGCCCGAATCCGAATTTATTCAGGAAACTAGAGATCTCGGAAAAACCCGAAGGAGGAACACACCTTGAACGAATTCTAGCGATGACAACCTCTTCCCCTTGCCCCGAACCAGCGGAAAAAAAAGAGTGGCTCACAGAAAGCCACCCAGGATCTACGGGATTCACCTTTGGAGGCTCACCTTGGAAAGCATAACAAGGAGGAGCAACTAACACTGAATCCGCAGAGCCTACCAAGGAAATGTAGGCATCGGTCACGAGAACTCTGACCATGCCTTATCCTTGGGTTTCCTTTCTACCTCCTTTTTCTCCACCTCTTCCTTAGCATACAACACTTATCCTTTCAAGGAAACACAAATCCAAAGCAAAGTAAACAAGTCAATAGGATTTAAACACTTAACACCCATCTAGAACCTTTGAAAACTCACACCTTTTAATAAGTATCATGTTGAATCAAACAAAATACCAAAACTCAAGTCAAATCAAACCTTAAACCAAACAAGCGACAAAAAAAAATGGTCCTCCAAAATGAGACCCTAACTTGTTTGGGGACCCCACAAAAAAAATGCCCTCGACAAACCCATTAGAATCAAGTAAACCCTCTAAACAAAATTCCATCAAGCAAAAATAATCTCAAGATAAACTCTAAGCTAAATTAAATCCTAGACTAAATCAAATCAAATATGCATGACTAATCCATTAAACAAGTACTAAGCACAATAACAAAAATAATACTCTTTTATTTATAACTAAAAATTTTATACAATATCACCGGAGCCATACCTCCTGAAATTACAATCCAAAATGAAAACCTAGAACCTAACTTACAACCCCAAATGAAGACTGGAAACCCGAAATCAACACGAAGCGAGGAGCAGAACGCCCAATCGGAGGCCTCAGAAGGATTACCACCAGACTTGGAGCATCCAATCGGAAGCTTCAGAAGGAGAGATAGAGGATTGGTTGGGGAACACATCCCTCCACTTGTAATACCTTTCTCTTCCGTCATCTTTACCTCCTCCGCCACCGCTCCTCAACGCTGCCTTCACTGCTCCCTAAAAGGGATCGATGTTAAGACTACGCCCTCATTCCCAAAATAATGCCATCTCCGAGCATCGCCTCAGGGCAAGATCACGCGAAGTAATGAATATAGGAAGAGATGACATCCCTATCGCTAAAACATGAATTTTAGAATAAAAAATATCCAGAAAAAGTAAAACTCGAGAGTAAACCAGAGAATGAGAAACAAATGAAGGCTCCCTCGCTTTTATAGAGTACGGACTTAATCACGCTCCCAGACACGCGTGCTTAACTCGTTCATGCGCATCACACGATACACTCAATCCAAAACACATGCTCCGACCCAAGCGCGCAACTAAACCGTCGCCTGTGCCAATGACATGACGCTCCGATCATGCGCCTATTGAAAAATACGCAACCTCATTAAGCGACTCCCACGAGCCACGAAATACGAAAGGTCACCCGCACAATGATTTGGTGACGCCTCAATCACGCACTATGATTAGAGCGCATAATACATTCAAGAGCATACTCAAACACGCATAAACAGCCGGTCGAACCTGTGATCGCATGCCCGAAAATAGGCCCGCAATCATATTGAGCGGCACGAACCAAGCGCGCAATACTCGATTTAATCCACCCTCAAACCTTTTCACCCCACCTTGATCAAAATTCTCCTGTCCCATCACATGGCCTCACGCGCTATTCAGAAAGAATGACACGACCACTTACTCCTATCCCCTCGCGTAACCATGTCACTTACATCCCATCATGATATGATGCACACACATGACGCCACCTCAATATCCAGTCCCATAATGATAAATCAATCATGCCACCACAACAACCTCTCATGACAAGTAAAAAAAATGAAGCCAATAACGACGCAACCACAACATGATCTTACATAACTGAAGATCTGCCAAAGAAAGAAACAGGTCATATCTATCGCGCAAATATCCTACCAGCGTCCCATCGCTAACTATGCTCAGCCAATGTCCCATCGCAAACATCACTACTCGAAAAGCTCAAACAACACCTGCCACACCATATAAAAAGGGGAGAAAGCTCGATCATGTCCCATCGCTAAAGAAAAGAGCCCTCCTCCCGAATTGCTCGCTATGTAATAGTCACCAGACACTACTGCCATAGCAAAAATGCATGAAGATTAGAGACTCCTGCCATGTCCTCTCGCATCCGACCAATGCCAAGTTCCAGCGCGAACATCCTGTCAGAACCTCCACGTCCCACCAGGAATCATCCAGCACATAGCCAAAGAAAGGAGGAACCAATAAGTCCCATCGTGACATCACTTCTCCAAGACATTACGTCCCACCAAGACTCACCAAGCTTTGCCACAACAGACACGGGGAAAAGAGAAGAATCCCCAAGTCCCATCTCAGCATCACCCCAACAATCCCCAAGTCCCATCACTGACTACGCAAGCTACGCACAATTCAGGTAAGTATCACTCCTAGGTAAGTACTACCCACTTTTCAATTACTCGATATTTCTTATAAAATCTAATTAGCTATGATTAAGTTAAAATATTTTTAAAACCCATCTCTCTCAACTTGCGAATCACTGTAGTCTTCCCATAAGAGTAAATCATCAGTATTCATCAAGAAGGTTAGACGGAGCATCTGGCATGTCAAGTGTCATCTTGACAACCACATCAAAGATCGGGTCCACAAATCCCGTACTGGTGGATCTGCACAGCGACGTCTCGAAAGCCACATTTTTCGTCGATTTACCACCGAATTGATCTTAAGTTAAATTCTCTAAAATTTCAAATTTTTGAAACCCCTTACTCCCGAACAAAAATCTTTTACTTCCAAAAAAAAGAAGAAATAACACAAAAAAACTCTTACCACTTACTCTTAAAACCAAATATCTTATTCCAAAACCAAAAATCTTTTACTCCCAAAACAACAAAAACAGAAAGAAACCAATGAAAAAAAAGAACAAAGAGATTCACCTACCAAAGTTTACTTCTATTACCAGTCCAATTACCAGCCCAAGTCGGCCATTCCCCTGGGAAACTGAACAATGAGTATATTTAATCTAAGAACTTACAAATGCCTATTGGGAAAGGAACGCCTGACGCTCATTGGTGTGAGCAATGACGCACCCGATCTGACATGACTTGCAAAGGCCTTCGACATTATTTTGTATTGTATTATTATTGGTCCCTGAACCTATTTATGGACATTTGTATGACGCCCCCCGGTACCTCGACTGCGTCATATCCTTCTGTTTGACTACCCCTTGTAGCAGGTCGCGACATGCGGTGGGATGCCTCTTGCACCCACAGATTAGGATATGGTGATTTTCCTTTCCATTTAACTGTTATTTACAGCAGGTCACACCACGCGACAAGATCCCCCTTGCACCCGTAGAATAGGGTACGCTGACTTCCCCCATCGACTGTCTATGACAGCGGGTCGCAATACGTGATAGGATCGCCCCTGGGCATACATGGCATGGAACATGCCTTTCGATAGCTACCACTGGGCCCCCGAATGCTCCATTTTAGCTTGTGCTGATAGATAAGAATGCCAACAATATCATGTCAGCATCCCCAATTCATATTTGTGAATTCCCAAGAGAAACAAGAAGACACCTCGAATGAGAGGTGTCTACTTCTTTAACGTGTTCTTACTTCGCAAGAGCGCATCGAAGAGGGGCATCTATAGACACCCCCATTTTGCCCTCTCAAAATGAACAAATCTGTTCGGTCAACCTTTGACCTCATAACCCTAATTGAGACCATAAGCTGAAACAATAGTATATGGCTGGACACAGGTTGAAACAATAGCTCTGTGGCTCAGGCCCCATGACCCTAACGCGAGAACCATGCACTGAAATAATAGTACATGGCTGAACATAAGCTGAAATAATAGCTCTAAGGCTCAGATCCCAACGTAGGGAGACTATATACTGAAACAACAGCATATAGTTAAAATGCAGACTGAAACAATAGTCTGGCATTTCAGACTCGACCCAGACTCGAATAGCCCCGAATTACACGCCTAAAACCACTCGCGCAATTCAATTGCACGCAAAACTACACGTGTGCAATCAGTCCCCCTTTCAGACTAGATTTCCTTTCCCATACCACCTCCAGACTCGATAACGCACCCCACATGAGACGTGTGATCGGATTGAGTGCCCCACCACCGACGCGTAATCGGCCTACGCCCGACCTAGTCTTAGAGTCCTTGACCCCCAAGCTTCCTCAATTAAACACTTCGAAAGAGGCACTTAATTGGATTACGCACCCCATAATTGGTGTGCAAGTAGTCTTAATGTTGTTAGAACTAGGAAACTCAGTAAGCAAGTCAGCCGGTCGCTCACTGAGTCAGTGACCGACCCAAAGTGATTAAGCACCGGGAGACTGGCGCGCAATCCAGTTAAACGCCTGAAACAGGGCGTTAATTGGAGAAAAACCTATAAAAGATTTGTTTCTAATTCACCCCGGAGAGGCTATCAATTTTGAGAGAACGGATTTTTTTTGAATTTAGAAACCAGAGAACTCCAAGAATGAACACATAGAGGAACATAGCTATGATTTCGAGATTCAAGCTTCGAATCTTCAAGATTTCTCTCCGCAGCCCCGGTCCTAGGTAAAAATCCAACCTTTAGCCTCAACCCCTTAGTTTAAATTTAGTTCTTAGACCTAGGACTTCTCTTAGTTTTAATTATTAATATTAAATTTTCAGTTTTAGGCCGTAGCACCCCCTTTTTTTTAGACCGTAATTTTTAATATCTAGTTCTAGTTCTCCATTTCTAGAGCCAGTCCTTAATCTGATGGTCTAATTCACCGACTCTAGACTGAACTCCATTCTAAAATCTTAATCTCTAGTCCTATCATTAATCTCTGGTTCTAGTTCTTAGGTTCTAGAACCAGTCCTTAATCATACGGTCTGATTTTATGATTTCGGACCCGAATTCAGTCCTAGAATTTTAAATTTTAGTTTTAATTTCTTAATTCAATACTTCTAAAATCCCAAATATTCATTTAGTATTCTAAAACTCTAGTTTCTTAATTTAATTCACAATTATAATCCCGAAATCGATGTTGAAAATCTAAAAATACCATTATTATAATCTGAAATCTAATTTATCTTTAATCTCAGCCACCCGATTTGCCCAAGGGAGCTTATGGAGGGTACTCGAGAACGAGGTCAATCCTCCTTATTATAGCGGGCCCAAAACCCCTTTCTTTTAGAATTATTTTGTTGCTTTAATTAGGATTAGAAAATCAGTTCCATGACCTTTTCTTAGATTTTTAGTATGATTAATTTACATGCTTTATTTTAATTTAGATCCTTAGAATAATTGCCTTGATTAGAACTCTAATAAAATTAGTTCCTTTATTTTAATTAGATAAATCTAGCATAGTTAATTCCTCACTTTATTAGATTTCAGTATAGTTAATCCTTTTTTTTATTAGAGTTTTAGTATAATTAACTCATTGCTTTGATTACAATTCTAGGAAAAATCAGTTCCTTTATTTTGATTGGATTTTAGCATAGATAATTCACTGCTTTAATTAGAATTTTAGGATAATCAATTTCTCGCTCTGATCAGAATTCTAGTAAAATTAGTTTCTTTATTTTAATCAGAATTTTAGTAAAATCAGTCCTCCATTCCAATTAGAATTCTAGTAGGACTATTATAATTGCTCTAATTAGAATTTCACTCAAATTATTATATTTGCTCCAGTTAGAATTTTAATACAATTATCATATTTGTTTCTCTTATAAATTTCAGTATAATTAGCATGCTTTACTTAATTAGAGTTTCGTTAAAATTAACATATTGGCATTCCTAGTATAATTAGGAGACTGATATGAATTGGACTTTTAGTAGTATTAGGACACTAAATTAATTAGAATTCTAATAAGATTAGGAAACTAAATTAATTAGACTCCTAATAGAATTATATATTATAATAGACCACTATAATAAATTCCCACACAACTAAACTCACAATAGAATCAGGAAATCCAAACCGATCAGAATTACAACAATAACAGAGAAAGAAAAGGAAAACTAAACTATCTAAACTATAAGGAAGAGCCATAACTGCTGACGTTTGCAGGCGGACGCTTTAGTAAAGAAGTAACCCACACCCACTCTAAAGCGTGATCATTGATGTGTTGCAACGTCGTTAAATATCTACAGCTAGTGATCGAAACAACTAGGAATCTTCCTAGAAACTCCCTTTTTTTTTATTTTACCTCCACTATTCCAAACGTCGCATCGATAGAGTCCACTTGGATAGAATTGGGCCACTGATTCAACGGGGACCGAAAGGAACCCAAAAAAAGCATGCACTAACAAGCTCGTAATTCACTCGATACCTATAAAAATACCCCTACCCCATAGCCATTCAACACCAATTCACTAATTTTCTTCTCTCCTTTGAGCATAGCTCTTCTTAGAAATTTTGATGTTATCTCTGGGGCTTCCAAAGAAAGGGGTTGAGTTGCTTTCTAGACTTCTAGAATTACAGACTCTTCTCTAGGAGTCTCAGGTAGTCAGGCTCTCGAAGGAGTACAAGAGGAATAAGCACCCATAGCCTTAGATAGTGTTAGGAAACCCCTGCCCAAATTGTCAGCCTAGAGCCCATTAGGTCTCTAACCTTCTCCAATTTTTCAAATCGTAGCCACCCGATTTGCCCAAGGGAGCTTGCAGAGGGTACCCAGGAACGGGGACGATCCTCCCAAGCATAGCGGGCCACAACCCCCTTTTTCTTAGATAGGTCTCCTTAGGATTAGAAAACCAAACTAGTTAGACCATAGGCAACCCCATAGCTACTAAAGTTGGTCGATCGACATTCAGTGAAGGAGTCAACCCGCATCCCGCAGAGCATGATCAGTGACGTGTTGCAGCGTCGATAAATATCTGCAGCTGGCGATCACATCAACCCAGGTATTCTGCAGTTAAAATTTTCCTTTTTCTTTCAGTGTTTAATATTTCACAACCTATTATTCTATCGCCTTCTGCCATAGCCCACATGGACCGAATTGGGCAACTTCTTTTGGGGATCGAAAGGGGCCTAGAAAAAGTGCATACCAACAGAGAGCTGGATTGAATTCTCAAAAACTTTGAATCCTTTACCCTTTCTTTGGAACCTTTAACCCAAAGCCCCATTACAAGCCAATCGAAGACCTCTTCTATCCGAGATTTACAAAGTAAGTGCCTAGTAGAGATGTCTCTGAAAAGCACTATGGAAATCGGATAGCATAAGAGTAGAATAGATAATTTTTTCCATAGATTTATATTAATTATATCCTTGAATCATTCATCATATATATCATTTTGAGAGACTCAACGATTTCAATATTCTTTGAGAGTGTATGCTATAGTGAGATTCGAATGAAAATATTTTCTAAATCTATAGTTTAGAAAAATCTATAATGAATGAATTCTGTCATTGGTACGCACACACTCTACACTTTACATGAATTGAAACTGTTGAGAATCTGACTAAGGACTGCTAGGATGGGAAGTAATTGATGAATAGAATCATATTTTTGAAAATATTTGTAACCATGTGATGATTAGCTAGTGTACTAATAGTAGTTTACTATTTTAAAAGTTTGTTTTGAAAAAAATTTGAAAAATTCAAAAATATTTAAAGTTTGTAGGTACCTTCACTGGAAACCTTATGGAGACACAACTCCTCCACTAGGGATCACCTAGGGGTTTAAAGGCTTTTTACATCTGTTAAATGCAATCGTGCTCCCTACGAAAGTGTTATTTAATTTATTAGTTAGGATTACATATCTTTTCCTTGTTAGCTAGGGACTAGCAAAACTTAAGTTTGGGGGTGTGATCAGTCACATATTTTACCATTTTAGTACCCTCAACTAAGTGTTGTTAGTCCTTAGTTTGTCACTAATAACTTCTTGATCATGGATATTTAGAATAGGAAGTAGAAGAAAAACAAAGTATAAAACTATGCCGAAAAGAGCTCCTAAAGTAGAACATAGAAGATTGCAAGTAAAGAAGAACCAAATCATAGCTGAAATATCAATTCTTAAGAAGACGAGAAGAAATTGTGAAGCCTATGAGCCAAGCAAAAGTAAAAAAAACACAATCGAGAGCTAGAACTAGAGAAATAACATAATCTTAACCTCACGATTCTACTGAAGAAAGTTTCAGATGGTGTACTAATCGTCTTACAAATAAAAACCTTGCAAGTGCACAAGTTCGAAGTACTTGAGCAAATACAAGGGTGTCAAACCACAGGGACTTGTCATTTATCTATTCTAACCTTTGTCCTATCCTTATATCATTTGTAAATTTAAGTTTCCTAAATTAATTAAACTAAAAAGAATATCTATACAGTTTTTTATTAAGATGTGAGAAGGAAGACTGGGATCTCTTTTGCATCTCATACTTGTGAATAATAAATCCCTATCTCTCAACTATTTTGAATCCCAGGAACTCCCACTCTCGGCAACAAGCTCTACAGGTTTGTATAAGAATTAGATGAAATCTAAACATCAAAGGATCATTGCACATAACTAATAAAAACTATGCTACAAGCCCTAGCCCGTCGTTGAATATCCTATCAAATCTAATCCTAATCCCTACAAGGCCATTAGAATTAAATACAATAAAATTAAACCTTTACTATGCATGTTCTCGGTACAACCGGAAGCTCCAACATGCAATCGTACTAGTATGTAGAATTCAAAATAGAAAATGAAATAGAAATTTATTAAACACTTATCTGAAATTTATAAAAGATCCCAGCCTGGAAACGTTTAGCCTCGCATCGATCGAATGACCTTCATCATTACTGAATCGATCCTCTCTCGATGATTTCAATCAATCTCACACTTTTCCAGAATTAAAACTACCATAAACTACGTACAAAGACGGCAAAAAACTCTCTAGAAAAGTTCTGCCGAAAGGATCCCTAAAACCTCACCCTATGGTCCTTATTTATAGATGTATAAGGCCCTAGAACAATGATACACGGTAAGTAGCCCACCAAGATTCCTAAAAATCTTCTCGAGAAGAAGAATCTGGAAGGACTCTACAAAGCCAGAAGAATCACAGCTGGAAGCCCTGAAATTTCCCACTAAAACACTGTCTTGACCGGTCGAGAATGAATCTCGACCGGTCAAGCTTCAAATCTCTTCAGGTTGCGCTTTTTTTCTCTATTAACCTTAATTCTCAACCAGTCGAACTAAACTCAACCAGTGACAGCTTCAAATCTTCATTGTTGTGTGGCTTTAGGCTCGATCGGTCGAAATAGAATTCGACCGGTCGAGATTATATACCAAAGTATATAATTCTCCTCTGTTTGGTCTCGACCGTTCGAGCTGATCTCAACCGGTCTGCTTTCTGATTTCTAAAACTCCTAGATACTCTACCGATTGAAATTGACATTTGACCGATCTAATTAGCCTTTCTCTTCTCTTTCTTTTTCTTCCTTTGACACTTCTCTGTTGAGCGATCTCGACTGGTCGAGAATGCAATCTCAACCGAAAATGACCATTTTGTCATTTCTTCAACTGGTTCTTCTTGGATTTTGTTCCACTACTTTGGGTTCCTTCTAATTTTGCTCTTTTACCTAATTCGGCATTTAAGCCTATTGCAACACAACACAAACTAAAAGCAACCATTAGTAGTTAAGTGAGGTCTTACAAGGCAGAGATTTGGGCATAAAGTACACCATTTTGAAGGTCAATCATGTACGAGAAACAAAAGAGAAGACTGGGGGAGAACGAGGTAGTTACGAGCGATCGAATGAGAAATCGTATGAAGAAACAGAGAAAAATACAAAATCATATTCACGATTTTGTACATTGAAGAAGTATGATTTACTAACGGAGACTCATGTGAGAAGTGCACAACCATACAATAATTGTAAATCTGAAAGAGGAATCCATGCATTCCATGGATCTATGAGACTTGGCGAGAATCACTGTTGCTGAAGCAAGGAGGATATGTATTAGGTAGTTTAGTTTTAGGAAACTTAGTTTTAAATTTTTTTATTAGTATAGAGTCCTAAACTTTTGTAACAGGCCTCTTGTGAATCTATAAATAAGAGGGCCTGCGTTCATGAATATGCATTCAAGGAGCTTCGATCTTAATTGACAACTAAGAGAGAAGAGGTCGGAAGATCAAAAGCAGAATAGTATTTATTTTCAGCATTGTAAATGAGTCTTAATTTCTGTAATTTATTTCTAGCATTTTAATTTTCTGTCTATTTACTTTCAGCAATTTAATTTTCAGCACTTTAATTTTTTGCACGTAAGTATCTGAAGACTTCTAGATTTTAATTGACAACTAGAATCTAGAAAGGTTGAAGATTAGTTTTAGTTTAAAATTTAATTTCTGCAATTTTATTTCACCACCTAGGATATCAAAGGACTTCTAGATTTTAATTGACGACTAAGATTTGGAAGACTTGAGATTTAGTGTAACGGTTTTCAATTCAGTAGAATAAATTTATTTTGTGCATCTTAGTTTAAAACAACCACAACCATTCTTTATTCTTTAAAGGCAAAAAGAAGTTTCAGAGAACAACCTTCCCTGTGGGATCGATCCTACACTCGTCCTACAATACCGTTGTGTGCTTGCAATAGATTAAGACAAGGATTAGTTAAAGAGCTACCAGGTCACCAACTCCTCCACGTGCTACAACACCCTATGCGTCACCACATGAGTGTGTTACTCAAACTTTCTTCAGTAACAAGAACCGAGGTCGAACTCTTCCTGAAACTTCGAAAAAGAACACTATTATAAACGTGGAGGACCTCACTCGGGTTCTAGACGACTACATGGCTAAGAGAGAACGCCCCGGATGCTCATTCGGGTTTGATAAATTTTGTCGTGATATTGAATTTACCATAACTAAGGGCTTTAAGCCTCCAAAGTTTAATAGGTATAATGGTACGGGAAATCCAAACCATCACTTGGAATTGTTCTACAATGATTGTCGACCTATACGCGACAACCAAGGGCTCCTCATCCACTATTTTCAAATATCATTGGAGGGAGAAGCTTTTGCATGGTTCGTCAGCTTACCACTTCATAAGATCGATACACTTGACAATCTAGCCAGCCAATTTCTAGATGAATACAAACATCTCATTCATTAAACCATTAGTCTCAATGACTTAATGACCATGAAACAAGAGGCCGAAGAAGACTTTACGGTCTTTGTTGGTCGTTGGAGAAGGCTCGTAGCTTGAACTGGGAGTCAGATGAAAGAGAAGGATGTGATTGACATCATCATCAATATAGTCGGAGCTCAGATACTCTTCGGAGTGCCCTCATTCTTAGTGATTACCCTGACTTCGCTACTCTTCATCTCTGTGCTTCACGTATACAACGACACATTAAGAATGGAGACTTCTCCTTCTCGATGTTAACGTGGGAGCCTCCTCTAACGACTCCAAAACTAAGAGTAAAAAGAAAGCTTCAGGGTCTGAACAGGTTAACGCGGTTACCAACCAAGCACAAAATTCTAGAAATGGAAACTTTCAACCTAGATGTCAGAATCAAGGCAGCCAAGCCCAATACACAAACCAAAGCCAATACCCAAACCAAACTCAATACCCGAACCAGAATCAATACCAAAATCGAAACCAATACCCCAACCGAAACAATTGCCCTAACCAAAGCCAAAATCAAAACCCAAACCCAACCCAAAGCCAAACGACCAATCCCCCTAACTATAACAACATACCACCACCACAGAACCTCAACCAACCTAGAATCGGGAACGGTTACCAACCAAAATGAGAACACTACCCACCGCTACCCGACACCATTCCGAGCATCTTTCACATCCTTAGCAATCAAAACTTGATTAGGTTCCCACCTGAAAGACCACACCCTTGGCCAGCACACTTGGATTATAGCAAGTTCTACGCATTTCAGAGATTTATAGGACATAACTTGGAAGAGTGTTGGGTTCTGCGGGACCTAATTTATGATATGAACAACTGCAACCAGATTAACTAGGAAGCCAACCATAACAATACCCTGATCAGTCATATGATTTACCATTTTGATGCCCTTAACTAAGTGATGACAGCCCATAATATTCTACTAATGATGTGTGAATGTGCAAATATTTAGAACAGTAAGCAGAAAAGAACAAAAGTGTTAATCTTTACCAAAGTGAACTCACAAAGCAGTAAGAAAGAAGATCGTAAATGAATCATAACTGAAACACCAGCTCTCGAGCTATCGAAGAAAATTTGTGAAGCTCAGGAGTTAGTCAAAGCAAAATGGAGAGCTAAAACAGAAGAAAAAGAAGAAATTGTAATTTACGATTTCTGCTGAGAAGAAGACTTAAAAGAGTAAAGTATGAGCAATCGAGTAGAAGCTAAAGCGAAGGAACAAAGAAGAAAATAAAATAGTACACTCGATTTTGTATAATAAAGCTTCTGAACTACTGCTGAAGGTCACGTGAGAGATGTACAGCCATGCACAGAATCATGAACTCTAAAATTAGAAGTTATGCACTCTACGGATCTGAGAAGATTGGCGAGAATCACTGCTACTAGAAATCAGCAAAAGAAGTGCTGCACGCATCTAGTAATCAAAGCAATAAGGATTGGAATTAGAAAGTTTAGAATTTTACGAAATGTAGTTTTAGGAATTTTACTTTATTTAAAATCCTAATTTATTGTAACCAACCTTTTTTGGTTCTATAAATAAGAGAGCTCGGCACCCAAAATAAGCATCCAATGTCTCTTGATTTCAATTGACAACTGAGATTGAGAACTGGAAGAACAACCATAGCATAGATTTAATTTTTAGTATTTTTAATTTCCTGTCTTTTATTTTCTGTAAATTAAAATAGTCTGTATCCAAAGATTTTCAATCTTAATTGATGACTAAGAGAAAATTTCTGAAGATCACTGTATCGGCAATTTACTTTTTTTTCAATTCATGCACATAAATATTCGAGGACTGATAGATTTTAATTGATGACTAGAATCTAGAAGGCTGAGGATTAGTTTTATTTTTCTGCAAATTTATTTTTTGCAACTTAGGATTTCAAGAGTAATTCAGGTTTTAATTGATGCCTAAGATTTGGAAAGCTTGAGAGATAGTGTAACAGTTTTTTAATTCATAGATAGATTTATTTTAGGCATCTTAGTTTAAAATAAACAATTCTTTATTCTTTAAAGGCAAATAGAAGTTCTTCAGATCATAGACTTTCACGTGGGAACGATCCTATAGTAGGGCTGCAATCACTATTGTGTGCTTGCAATAGGTTAAGACAAGGTATAATTTAAGAGTCACCAAGTTTTTGGCGGCATTGCTGGGGAAGAAGTATATGAAATCTAATATTTGTCTTTCTATTTTTCTTTTCTTTATTTTTATTTTTCTTTTCTCTCTTCTTAATCTTTGCAGATTCAAGCTGGAGTAGCAGCTCAAAGTTTCAAAACTTCCTCTGACAAAGGAAGTTAGAAGCCCAGATTTGTCTTCTCTATGCCTATTACTCTAAAGTAAAATTTATAAAATCATAAAAAAAGAGAATTTTTCTGGTGTAGGCATCACACTCGATCAAAAAATTCAAATCTTTTTTAGTGAGATCCAGATATCGAGAGGACTCCCTTACAGAATTTAGCTTCTAGCCGATCTTCCGAAAGATAATCTATCACAATAGCGAAAGATCTCCCCATTCGCAAGCACTACACCATAGTTACGTTGACCGCACCCCCATGCATCACTTTACCTGAGGTCGCGAATGGTCAACACTTCGAGATCAAGCACTCCATGCTACCAGCCCTACCAAATTTGCACGGGCTTGATCGCGAAGATTCCTATCAACATCTAAGGGATTCCATAGAATTATGCACCATGATCAAAGTGACAGCACTTAATGATGATGTTGTTAAATTAAGTTTGTTTTTCTTCTCTCTCAAGGACAGAGTGAAAGCGTGGCTGATCTCATTGCCCACTAGGAGTATTACCTCTTGGGAAGACTCCGGGCCAAATTTCTAACCAAGTTCTTCCCTATTGGCAAAACTAATTAGATTCGCAAAGAGATTCAAACCTTTCGATAATTATCAGGAGAACAGTTTCATGAGAGTTGGGAACAAATGCAAGACTTTTTAAAAAAATATCCTCATCATGAAGTGTCGGACTGGTAGCGCAGAGTTTCTACCAAGGATTAATTGAGGAACAATAGCAGATGGTAGATGCCATGAGCGGAGGGAACTTCATGGACCAGAATGGATGGCAGTCCTGGGACCTTTTTGAAAAATTGGTCGACCATTCATTGCAAAAACAGGCCTTGCAAAAGGTAAATCCTGATGTGATTCGCCACACTCCTCTTGCTAGGGGTAGTCTTTATGATGTTAGCAATGAAAAAGCAAAGAATGAGAGTGACATCAGTGCAAAGGTGGAGGTTTCGGAACAGAAACTCACATCTTTAATGACTTCCAAGCCTAGTGCTCCAAATAAACCTACTATAGCCTATGCAATTTACCAGAGTTTGACCCAAGCTGTAACCGAATGCCCAACTGTCCCATTATACCCGGATGTGGTAGAAAAGGAATAGGTACTAGCATTCCAAAGGAGTGATTATGGGAATTCATACAATCTACAGTGGAGGAATCATCTAGGCTTCAACTATGGCTCCACAAGTGGGTCAAAACAAGGACCATCTGTTGTGCAGCCATGATACCCTCCTACTCAAAGTTCCCACCAGAGACCACAAGTGCCTACTGTGTAGCCACAGTACAGGCCATAGAGTGGTGGAACTGATGCCACTGTTATTCAGATCCTTAAGGATTTGAAGCAATAGTCGCATCACCATTCTAAAGATCTATCCCAGCTTGCTCGGTTCTCTCAAGTTCTATACTCACATACCCAGTCCATCAAGAAGCTGGAAGGCCAAATTGGTCAACTAGCTTCACCAATGACAAAGGGAGAGTGACCAATTACCAGCACAGCCAGTAAGCAATCTGAGAGGGTAAGTATTTATAGGGGAGACATCTGCCCCTACTTATCAACATTGAGTTCCTCAAAGGACCTGTCGAGCACTGACTCATCCATAGCAAAATTTTGTAAAATTTGTTCATTAATTCTTTTCTTTAATTTAGAAATTTTTTTTGTAGGGAGTGCATTATGATTCAAATCATGGTAAAACAAGATTGTTCTTAAGGCATTCTCTGATGGACATTATTAGAATTTGAGTGAACATATAGATTTACAAGTGCTCAAAATTTTTCTTTTCCATATATGTTATTTTAGACGATTACATCGTAGTGATTACGATTTGAATCATAGAGGAGTTGAGCCCGTCATGAGCTGAGAAGCTAGAATCATAACCCACTATTCTAGGTTTCAGGCGACTATGATGACCAATTCAGCCAGTCATCTTGGAAGTTGAACCCATTTATTTGCAGGAGGAGTTGGACACACATCACATTCATTATCGCCACCTACCCCTACCTAAGCTTACATGTATTTCCCTTCAAAATTAATTTTGAAGTGATGTTTCAAATCCCTGGCCTTTTCCCTATAAAGCCAAGTCCCATCACAAACCCTCTCCATTCCTTTACCTTCCGCCTTCAAACCCTATCACCATGGCAGAAGAACCTGACCATGACGAACTCAGTCGAAGTGATCGACTTATTGAGAGGGAGAAGGTTGAACTTCTAGCACTGATAGCCAAAGTAGAAAGGTTGAAGTGCCAATGACCCATCCCTGATGCTGAGTCATCTACCGCAATCCTCCTTGGACGTGCAACCCCTCTTAAACATAAACACCAAACTTCCAACTCCTCAACTTCTTCCTCTTCTTCTTAACCTGTAACGTCCCAAACATTTTAGACCTAGAACTAATTGCCTCGGTACATGTGCCGATGGTCCGCACATCGAAGACGGTATCGATAGTCTATGTAATGTCTATAGATCAAATCCAATGGATGGGATTTGACGTATGTAGGCTAGGTTGAGGGTTAGTGCACCTTCGTACACCCAACCTAGACATGACCGCTTTGTATTAAAGCCTAAGACTTAGGTTATAAAAGGAATTATAACCATTCAATACCCTAATTATTGCAGATCACCGGGAGTTAAGAAGAGAGAGAGAGGGACGACTAGGGCATTGATTGCTTAGGGATGTGAGCTTGATCCATTTTTGAAGATTGTTGTACGAATTTGAAGTGACGAACGATCCGTTGATCTTTCGATGAACCCTAGTCAAAGTTAGACTCTAGGAATTACAGATCCAAAGGAAATCGAGGTACATAAACTAAGGCTAAAACTTGAATGTGTGTTAGTGGTTGTTTTTATGTAATTTAAGATCAAGAACACGCAAGAATTGGGTTTGATTTGAAGAGGAGATGAGAACGAGGGTGAAAACCCTTGAACTACTGGAATCCGCTCATTTCGATCAATCGAAATTGAATTTGATCGATTGAAATGGACTTAAATGTATGAAAATCGAAGTTGAATAAAATTCATTCGGTCGAAGTTAAATGGGATCGAACGAAATGTATTTGATCGATCAAATCTCACACTCGATCGATCAAAATGTACATAAACAGGAAAGTGGAAAAACCCTCTGGGAAAACTCAATCAATCGAAATATATTCGATCGATCAAATTAGAGTTTTCAATCGATCGAAGTAAGATTCGTTCTGTAATAGCCTGAAAAATCACACTAAACTATAACCTCGGGATCCGTGCCCGATCGGTCACAGGTTTGACCAATTAGGAGTTCGATAGTTAGCATAGAGTGTGATGAGTGAATGAGATGAGATGGTTGTGAAGCTATGTGGTGTGTGTTGTGAATCTGAAGTCACATACACCTATTGAGGTGCATGTGCTCAACACACAAGCTAGGGGGGGGATAAAAGGGTTTAATAACCCTAAAAGCAATAGCTTTGGTTGTTGAGAGAGAAGTAAAGAAGAGAGAGAGAAGAAGAGCATAGTTGATGCAAGGAGTAAATGCTAGTTGAGGAAGGGGGATTCGAGCAATAAACGTTGGATTCGATGCGAGGGATCCGCTAGAAGCAAAGCTGGAACCCTAGCCTTCCAACCACTTGATTTGAGATCAATTTGAGATTGATTCAAGGTAAAATTTTTGTGAATAAAATGCATAGATTGTAGAGGTTAAATTACAGTTGAAAATGGTTTAAATCATAGGATAATGGTTTAGAAAAATAGAGGAAAAAGTGTGGAAAAAGATTGGGAAGAACAGCTTGAAAGGGGCTAAATCTGGCAATTTCGATTAATTGAAATTGGGTTTCGATTAATCGAAATTGGCCAAGAAGTTGAAAAGTTAGAGGACCTCGATCTCGATTAATCGAATTGAATTTCGATTAATCGACTTTGGATTTCGATTAATCGATTTGGGTATCGATTAATCGACTGAGAACCTCCAGTGGACCCCAGGGGCTGGAGGAAATGACTTGGGGAAAATCTACTATTCGAAATGGGATTTCGATTAATCGATTTCAATTTTTGATTAATCGATTTGGGATCGATTAATCGATTTTAGGAACTCGATTACTCGAATTGAGAATCGACTTGGCTGAACAGAGAATTTCGATTAATCGAATTAGGATTCGATTAATCGAATGAAAATCTTGATTAATCGATTTGAAAATCAATTAATCGATATTGACTTTCGATTAATCAATTTTGGAAATCGATTAATCGAATCAGATTCGATTAATCGATTTTGGAGTTCGATTAATCGACTGAGATAAATTATGTTAACTTTTGAGTTTGACTTTAAGATTCTTGGAGGGTCTTGGACCTCCTTTGTTGCATCTTTAGTGATGTGTTTCACATGTTATGTGGTACCATAGGTGGTACGTGTGAGCTAGTGCACAAGGAGCCACGTGGGACCTTGATGCGTTGATCAAACAAAGACTTGAGGTAGGGAACACCTTGAACATGTACTTTATTTTACAAGAGCATGTATGTAGTGATATAGAATTCAAATTCAAATATTTATTGCTTAAGAATTGTGAAAAGTGTATGTGAGTAACCCCCATAAGAGTAAGTATAATGAGCCATCCCCAGGGGATGAAGAAGTAAAGAGATAAGAGCATCAGGTGTGATGCAAGTAAATGGATACATCCCAGGGATGTATCCAAGATTGAATCATGATTGATAGGGCCTAACTGATATAAGATAGCACATTTACACGGTGAATAACTATATGTAAGGCACCGATATTTTTGTTATTTGAGGTTTGATAGGGTACCCCACAGACGTGGCGGGATATCCACGATTGACATGGCAGGATATCCGTGACCGATACGGCGGCGAAACCGTAAGCCAGTGCGGAGGCTTATCCGCACATAGTAAGTACACCCCAGGGGTGTTGATTTGAGACAAGTGAAACCCCGCCACCAATCCCCAAGGGAAAGGGGCTTGGGTACTATATGGTATTCCCAGGGAATACGTTAAAAGTGTCTATATAGATGACGATGAAGGGTATCTCATCGGGGCTCGATGCTATATTGCTCGGGGACTACTTAAGTTGAAAGTTTAAGTTTTGTTTTAGGCCTTTTCAGCATCATTCATGAATAAATGAAAACATAAGTAATTAACAGTAAAATGAAATGCTTTTTAACTGTTTTCATCAATAACTGCATAGACACATCATGCATGGCATATCATGGAATATATGTGAGTAATAATTTATATGTTCAACTGTGTTTTGTTCCCTATTGAGCTAGGATGTAGCTCACCCTATAGACTATACGTCGCAGGTCCACTACTAGCAGCTGCCGAGGCTTCAGGAGACGCTGACCCCGGTGAGTCAGACCTTGCGGCCGGCGAAGAGTTGGAGCCACCTCCTGAGGACTTCTTCTAGAGGACTCCGTTGTGCCACTTTGAGGGCTTTTGAGAGAGATTAGTACGGCTTGGTATGTCAAGCCTTGTTTTGTTTAAATCATGTATATATTGAGTTAGGATTATTCTTTTGGGATGAACCATCCGTGATGATTACTATCATCGATGGTTCGGATCGGTTCTCCATTCATGCAGAGGCATGAGGGTAGAACTATCTTTTGGAGAATTACTTAATATAGATTTAAATTTCGCAGCTCCTTTATTGTTTCATTTTATGCTTGATATGCCAATGTTCCGTGCTTAGCTAAGGGGCACGGTCAAGATGATCGTGCTGTTGGCACGGGTTTTGGGGTGCCAAAATCCGGGCTGTCACACGTTCGATCAAACTGTGTGATAGCTAAATTACTTTTGGAAGATTCGACCGATCAAAATATTTTTGATCAATCGAATTATAAGTTTTCGATCGAGCGAAAGGGGATTTGTTCGATCGAACTATGTTTGATTTTTGGCTTCTGTGAGAGCTCGACCGATCGAAATTTAGATTCGATCGATAAAAATTTCCAGATTCGAAATTTTGGTAAGCTTTGACTATGAGATTTTGAGGGGAGTTATCCTAACATGTTTAGCATTGTTCTAATGAGTGAACATTGGATTTTATATCTTAGGTGACTTAGTATTGTATGATGAAGGGGCTAACCCAAACGGCGGTGTGAGCTAGTGCGGGTTAAAATCTTGAGGTAAGGAAAAACTTGACACCATGTGCATTGTTACGTTAACATGCGTGTGTTATGACATGATGTTTTCTTTGATTCAATTATATGCGTGGTTACGAATTCAATTTAGAAGGACACGTGCATCCGTATGTTTTCGATTCATGTATGAGTTGTGGAATCTTTCAAGATTCAATCTAATGTGTTGTGCAAGTATCTTCACACTTCTTTCCGACCTATGATCTAAGTTATAATTATCACTTTACACGGCGATGAGCTATATGTACGTACTTTGATTTAAGGTTTTATGTGAATACCCGACCGGTATGGCGGCTAATCCGTATACCTTTGTGCTATGTGTTTTGTGACTCCTACCACATGACGATAAATATGTTCGGCCAAGCGTCCAACTTTATGGGACCTTGGATATATGTGAAAATGGTTCATATGAGCGACGATGGTGGGTATTCCATCAGGGGCTTGAGGCTATAGCTCCTCATTCTATTACTTTAACTATACCACTTTAAGTTTTTCTTTTCTTGTGTTGGAAGAAGATGTGGACCTATCTCTTTTGAATTTTGAACAAGCTTTGTACCTATGTTTCATGCCATGACCATACACTGTGCATACGTCCCGATTATTCTGTTTCATTATGCCATAAGATCTTACCGTTATAATAAGCATGCTATGAGTTTTTTCCTTACTGAGCTTGGATGAAGCTCATTCCTCCACTATATGTCACAGGTTCAGGTGAAGACGTTGATACCAGGATTTTCGAGAGTGAGGATTCTGAGCTAGCTTCGGGGGAGGACGTGGAGGAGATTCACCCTGGGAGATGCTTTCTTTGTACTAGGCCAAAGTAGGTCTGGCCCTAGGATTCAGGATATGTTGGTTTAACTTTGGTTGTAAAGGATGTAAATTTTGTGAATTATTGTATTTCTTTTGGTGAACCATGTTTCGGTAAGGTATGGCCGTTACCGGTGGTTCTTGTCGATTTTTTTTCCATAAGGAATCCTATGGAATTAGAACCATCATTTTGAGCTTTTGAAGAATAGTACTAGTTCTCTTTTTTGCTATGATGATTCATTGGACATGGTTCTGCTTTTATTTTATTTGTGCAATCGTTGTATATTCGCTCGGGGCTCGACCTTAGATAAATTTGACCTCGGCCCACAGTTTTAAATACATCTGACAAGTCTTAAACTATTTCGAGATTGAGATTTTGTTGGATACTAGGGACTGTCTGTTAATGAGACTTTTGTTTCATTGTAACAGATTCTAATGGATCAGCGAGGAAGAGGTAGACCTAGGGGAAGTCGCTAAAGAGGTGAAAGGCGTATGGAGGATATTCCTTCAAGTTCCGAAGGAGAGCAGAGACTACCTCCTGAGGTGGAGAGAGGTCATAGAGATGAGTCTTCTTATAGGATGGCCAGGGCTATGGAGGCTATAGCCGCTGGTATGGCTCAGCAGACCCTAGCAGACTACTCTTCTAACTGAGTAGACGACATTGTTAGCAGCAAACAACGTCAGCCATCAGTAGCAACCGCCACCACCACCACCTCCTGCTTTGTTGACATCCTCATTTATGGATTTCAGGAGATTGAGACCTCCTATGTTCCATGGGCAGACTGATCCGCTTGAAGCGGAGAAGTGGTTGAAACAAATGGAGAAATTGTTGGAGAGACTGTAGAGCCGTGAGCATGAGAAAGTTGGTTGGGCTTCTTTCCAACTAGAAGGTGACGCTGACGCTTGGTGGAAGTCGGTGTTGAGGAAAAGGGAAGTTGAGGGTCCGTACAACCAATGGACATGGGCAGACTTTGTAAAGGAATTTAACAAGGAGTACTTTCCTAAGCAAGTTCGAAATCAGTTGAAGGACTTTACGAATCTTGTACAAGGGAGCATGACCATACGGGAGTGCGGCAATGAGTTTGTGAGGTTATCAAGATTTGTACCATAATTGGTAGCTACTGAAGAAATGAAGGCCAGTAGATTCCAAGAAGGCCTGAGATCGAACATCCAGGAGAGAGTGTCCATATTTGAATTGGAAGCATATGTCGATGTGATGGGGAAGGCCATCGTTGCAGAAAGGGACATCAACAAAAGACGTGAGTGGAAGAACAAGCCAAGTCCGGGGGGGGTGAGTGACTATGACTCGGGGAATAAAAAGCCGAGGTTGTCAGCACCTGCTCCAGTTTCAAGACCAGCTTATGCAAATTATCCGAGGTTAAATACATTCACTTCTAAGAGACCATTTCGCAGAGAGGGCCCTACTCAGACTCAGACGTCTGGGGCATCTGTCACATAAGGACCTTCTAGAGCGGCATCTACAAATCCACAACTAAAATGTGCCCGTTGCGGCAAACTGCATAAAACATCGGACGTTAGACGAGACACGGGTAGATGTTTTAAATGTGGGAAAGTAGGCCATATGATATGAGACTGCCCTGAGATGAGAAAGGAGGGCACCGTCTCAACTACTACCGCAATGAGACCTACACAATCCACGATACCTGTTGTTCAAGGTCGTGCCTTTGCCGTGATAGCGAAAGACGCCCGGACAAGCAACGATGTAATCCAAGGTATAACCTTCTTATTATGTTTGAACTCATTTATTTGTCTTCTAGATGAAGAAAGTGCATTGATAGAAAAACTTCTAGGATCACTTTGTGTGATGATGACATGCATTTCTGAACATAGTGAATATGTTAAATGATATATAGGTACGCTACAGCTTTACCGAGAAAATGACGGCGATCGTTGTGTGGCACGAGTTCTGATAGACCCAGGGTCTACCCACTCATATATAACTCCAGAATTTGCGGGGAAATTAAAGATTGTCCTTGAGGAGTTGGATTTTATTTTGGATGTTTCCGTTCCTACGGGAAGTGCAGTGACTGCAGACACGTGTTGCCGATCAGTCATCATGCAAGTGGAGGATAAGAAACTATCACAGATCTTATCTTGTTGAACATGCAAGGACTTGATGTACTGCTTGGCATGAATTGGCTATGTGCATATCATGCCAACATAGATTATCTGCAGAAAGTAGTCACTTTCTGTCCACCCAGACAGAAATCTTTCCAGTTCATTGGCGAGAAATTGAAGGTAGCGCCGATCATCTCTGCAGTACGAGCTGAGCAGATGATGAAGAATGGATGAGAGGGATATCTAGCCTTCCTATAAGAGAAAAAGGAAGCAAAGAACATTATTTTTGATATCTCGATTGCCTGTGAGTTTGAGGATGTATTTCCCGATGAGTCACCAGGCTTGCCACCTGATCGAGAGATCAAATTTGCTATTGACTTAGATCCAGGCACTGAACCAGTTTTCAAAGTTCCATACCGAATGGCTCCAGCAAAACTGAAGGAGTTGAAGGAGCAATTACAGGAACTATTAGATAAGGGCTTCATAACGCCAAGTGTATCCCCTTGGGGAGCACCGGTCTTATTCGTTAAGAAGAAAGATGGGTCGATGAGACTTTGCATTGACTACCGTCAATTGAACAAGCTCACGATCAAGAACAAGTACCCTTTGGCCAGGATCGATGATCTATTCGACCAATTGCAAGGGGCAAAGTTCTTTACAAAGATCGACTTGAGATCCAGGTATCATCAACTAAAGGTGAAGGCCGAAGATGTGCAGAAGACAGCATTCGGGACTAGATATGGGCATTACGAATTCTTAGTGATGCATTTCGGCTTGACGAATGCACCAGCCTCATTTATGAACCTCATGAATTGAGTCTTTAAACAACACCTTGATACATGCGTAGTGGTGTTTGTGGATGACATTCTTATTTATTCAAAGACCAGAGAAGAACACGAACATTATTTATGCATTGCCTTACAGACCCTACGTGAACACCAGCTGTATGCCAAACTCAGCAAGTGTGAATTTTGGCTTGAACAAGTGAGTTTTCTCGGTCACGTAGTATCAAAAGTAGGCGTGACTATTGATCCGGCAGAGATTGAGGCAGTGTTTGATTAGGAACAACCCAAGACCGTGACGGAGATTCGTAGTTTCCTCGGTCTAGCTGGATATTACCGATGCTTTGTGGAAGGTTTCTCCAACAATTTCTCCATCACTCACCTGACTTACAAGCAAGAACACAAAATTTGAGTGGACCAAGGAATGTGAAGAGAGCTTCTAAGAACTCAAGAAATGGCTTACCTCTGCTCCAGTATTGGTTATTCTGTCAAGCAGTGGGGGATTTGCTGTTTACAATGATGCGTCATATGGTGGTTTGGGTTGTGTACTGAATCAAAATAGTAAGGTCATAGCCTATGGGTCAAGACAATTGAAAGAACACGAGAAGAACTACCCAATGCACGATCCAGAGTTAGCCGCAATGATCTTTGCGCTTAAGATTTAGAGGCATTACCTATATGGTGAGACCTTTGAGATCTTCACGGACCATAAAAGCCTCAAGTATTTGTTTACGCAGAAAGAATTAAATATGAGGCAATGGCGGTGGATTGAGTTTCTCAAGGACTACGACTGCATTGTACAATATCACCCAGGTAAAGCTAACGTCATGGCTGACGCGTTGAGTAGAAAGAATGCTACTCAGTTAGCTAGTCTCATAGCAGGACTTCGACGATGGAAACTATTGGAAGACATTTCGTTATATGATAAGAACACTGAAGTCATGGATACTGGGGTACTGTTGGCAAATCTCACGATCAGACTAACTATTTTTTATCACATTTATGAACTCCAGATGAAAGACCCAGAGCTGGTGAGAATACATCAAAAGGTGACTGTAGATGAAAGGGGGATTTTTCTGTCAAAGAAGATGGATCATTACTATTCCATGGCCGCTTATGCATACCTATGGATGCCGAGCTGAGGCATACCATATTGGACGAAGCTCATAAGTCCAAGTATGCCATTCATCCGAGCGGTACTAAGATGTACCAGGATTTGTAGAAGTGTTATTGGTGGAGAGGATTGAAGAAAGATATCCCAGAATATGGGTCAAAGTGTCTGGTATGTCAATAAGTAAAGGTGGATCATAGACACCCAGCAGGTCTATTACAACCTCTATGAATACTGGAGTGGAAGTGGGAGTCCATTTTTATGGACTTCATTGTGGGATTACCAAGGACGATGAGACGCCACAATGCAATATGGGTGGTAGTGGATCGATTGACGAAGTCGGCTCACTTCCTACCCTACAATACGACATACACTGCAAGCAAGTTGGCAGATTTATATATGAAAGAAATTGTGCGACTGCACGGTATTCCTACGAGCATTGTGTCCAATCGTGATCCATTGTGCACATCAGTATTATGGCAAAGATTCTAAGAAGGTATGGGCACGAGATTGGACTTTAGTTCTGCATTTCATCCACAGATCGATGGTCAGACAGAGAGTCAATCAGATTATTGAAGATATGTTGCGAGCATGCATGATTGATTTTCAGGGATCATGAGATCAGCACCTTCCGATGATCGAATTTGCATATAATAATGGCTTTAGCAGAGCATTGGGATGGCTCCATATGAGGCTCTATATGGATGGAGATGCAGGTCTCTGATCAATTGGGAGGAAATGGGTGACAGGTTTGTGTTGGGACCAGAAGTCATCAGGAAAAATGTTGAGACCGTGCGTATTATATGAGAAAGAATCAGGATGGCACAGAGTCGCCAGAAGAGCTACACGGATATTAAGCGTTCAAGCATGGACTTTCAAGTGGGAGATCACATGTTTGTAAAGATATCCCCAATGAAGGGTGTGATGCGCTTTGGAAAGCACAGAAAGTTGAGTCCCCGCTTTATTGGACCATTCGAGGTATTGGGGAGAGTGGGTGAAGTTGCATATAGGGTCGCATTACCCCCGCAACTTGATAACTTGATAGAGTGCACGACGTATTTCAAGTTTCAATGTTACGGAAATACGTGCGAGACCCAACTCATATCCTCGATGCACCACCTGTGGAAGTCTATAGGGATCTGACGGTCATTGAAGAACCAATGCAAATTTTAGACCGAACTGAGCAAGTGTTGCACACAAAATGGATTCTTTTGGTGTTAGTCCAATGGAAAAATCACTCTAGAGAGGAAGCAACGTGGGAACGTGAAGCTGAGATTCACGCCCAACATCCTTCATTGTTTGAGTAATCATGAGAAGGAGAAATTTTTTGTAATGGTCCTTTGTGATCAAATTATATGTAAATACTTTGAATGATCAATGACATGGATGAATTGGATGTTGGAGCATGAAAACAAGAAAGAAAATTCAAAACACAAAAAAATTCTGTTGTTTTGCAAATTCGATCGATCGAAATTCATTTTCGTTCAATTGAATATGATTTCGATCAATCGAGGTGTAAATTGACCGATTGAAATACCTTGGTAGAAAGTCGATTTTCCTGTATTTTAAAGCTTATTGAATTCGTTCGATCGAATTTCATTTCGACCGGACGAAAAATAAATAAATAAAATTCGTTCGATCATAAATTTCTGTGGGCCTGACAAGCTCAATCGATCGAAAAATATTCGTTCGATCGAATTTTGGCGTTTCGATCGATTGAATTAAAATTTGTTCGATCAAAATGTGGGGCCCATTCTCCATTAAGCGAATTTTGACCGATCGAAATGGGTGTCTATCGATCGAAATTGAAACGATTTTAGTTTAAGTCAGATTTTGATCGATCGAATATCGCCTTTATATGTGTGAACCGCATCCTTATGTTCAAATTTTCTGAAAATTTAGGGCTCCCATTAGGGTTTCGAAGATTTCTACATTTGGGGGGATCAAACAAACGACCTATTGTGCTATATCCTCCAAGAAATCGAATCCAAACCTCCTCAAACTGGTAAATTTTAATTTTGGATTCTTCTTTCTCTGATTTGAGTTAAATTTTTGTTTTTTCTGAACCCTAGTTTGGTTCTTTGGACTATGGCACCTAAGAAGAAGGCTGCCACTTCTAAAGCCCCTACATCGAAGTGACCCAAGATCACTCCGTGTCCTTCGCAGCCACCAAAACCTCTGCTACAGCCACCTATTCCACCACCGCAACCACCTGCCGAGCAACCCGTTACTCCGCAAACTCCCCAGCGCAACCAACCAAATGAATGGTGGGCCAACAAGGGTATTGCCTATGAGTACACCATCGATCAAGCCTTATTTGAAATGCCCAATGAGCCCGGCTTTGATGCTTGGGCACTTGACTATTTAAGCAAGGCGGGATTGGATAATCTACTAAAACCCATTCATCAATACTATTACCCACGCCTCGTGCGCTTGTTTTACCAAAATATGTTTGATGGCCCTGACCCTAATACCATTTGCACCAAAGTCGATGGGAAGACGTATGTTTTTACCCACGCAATGGCTTGTAGAGCATTAGAATGTTTTGACGGATATGGCGAGGGGATTAACTTGTTACCCCTAAATCCCCCAAATTTCACCCATACCTATGTGACCGAGCGCATGACTGGAGGACGAGTTGCACCGGGTCGAGCCATTAGGCAAGCCCATTTGCCGAGCTATATGTGGATGCTCGACACAATCTTCAAGTGCAATCTCTACCCGATCTGCCACAAGACTGAGAGATTAGGGATGTTGATGGAAGCCCTATTCGCGGCTTTTCAGGGTAAATGGTTTGATGCCGCCGTAGTGGTTTTTGAGCGAATCAAGCATGGGAGCAAGAAGCTATTGGCAGGGGCGGAAAAGCCCGAGGAGTATATACCGTATGCCAGTTTGGTCTTGGCTATGTTTGATGAGTACGCCGTGACCTCCGTGCACAAGATCTCCTCCAAGGAGCCTAGGTCCTCCAACAATGTGGTGTTTTACACCTTTAAGCATTGGAGGAAGACTTATAACTGGCTGAAACCACATCTACAGCCAGCCCCTCAAGCACCTCCCGTCCCTCCTCAACCTCAAGATGCACCTGCTCAAGATGCACCACTACCTAACCAACCTGCTCTGGATGTGCCTCTTCAAGAGCAACCGGAGGTCATCCCTCCAGTACATCAGCCTGCTGACATACCGATACCACCCGACCATCAAGCAACTTCGATCACTAATGAGGCATTGGCTATACTCATCTAGGAGAGTAATCGCCAGCTCAATCAACACCTTGATTACTATGAGCTGCTCGTGGGGGACGTGTTGCACGCCATGTACCCTACCAACTATGCCCAGAGGATGGCAGCCATGTGTGCGTAGGTATTCAGTGCTTCTATGGTAGACGCTGCTGCTGAGGATCCATGGCCTGATGAGGCGACCAGTGGGGATCACGCCGACGAGGAGACGGAGGATGTGGCGGATCCTACTGGTCCGACAAATCTTGCTGGAGCGGCTGAAGGAGCTACTATTGAGGGATCATGAGCTTGAGAGTGTTTCTTTTTGAAAATTTCAATATTTGAGCAATGTGTATAAATTTTTAACTATTGTGGCATGGCTGCCACATTTGTTTTTACTTGTTAGAACTATTGTGGCATGGCTGCCACAATGATCTTTTTACATAATCATGCTAACTTTTGATGAATGATGTGCCTGAATTAGATTTACTAGAATTTATTGTGTGTAAACTGTGTGTATGTGTGTGGGGTGAGATTCTATCATGACATGGATTGTCTAGCCATGTGTTGTGCCTTATGAGGTAACCCTTCCTGTGTCGTGCCGTGCACTAGGACAATTTTTGAGGATGAAAATTCCTAAGGTGGGGAGGATGTAACGTCCCAAACATTTTAGACCTAGAACTAATTGCCTCGATACATGTGCCGATGGTTCGCACGTCGAAGATGGTAACGATAGTCTATGTAATGTCTATAGATCAAATCCAACGGAAGGGATTTGACGTATGTAGGCTAGGTTGAGGGTTAGTGCACCTTTGTACACCCAACCTAGGCATGACCGCTTTGTATCAAAGCCTAAGACTTAGGTTATAAAAGGAATTATAACCATTCAATACCCTAATTATTGCAGATCACCGGGAGTTAAGAAGAGAGAGAGAGAGGGGCGACTAGGGCATTGATTGCTTAGGGATGTGAGCTTGATCCATTTTTGAAGATTGTTGTACGGATTTGAAGAGAAGAACGAGCCGTTGATCTTTCGATGAACCGTAGTCAAAGTTAGACACTAGGAATTGGAGATCCAGAGGAAATCGAGGTACATAAACTAAGGCTAAAACTTGAATGTGTGTTAGTGGTTGTTTTTATGTAATTTAAGATCAAGAACACGCAAGAATCAGGTTTGATTTGAAGAGGAGATGAGAATGAGGGTGAAAACCCTAGAACTACTGGAATCCGCTCATTTCAATCGATCAAAATTGAATTCGATCGATCTAAATGGACTTAAATGTATGAAAATCGAAGTTGAATCAAATTCGTTCGGTCGAAGTTAAATTTGATCGAACGAAATGTATTCGATCGATCAAATCTCACACTCGATCGATCAAAACGTATATAAATAGGAACGTGGAAAAACTCTCTGTGAGAACTCAATCGATTGAAATGTATTTGATCGATCGAATTAGAGTTTTCGGCTGATCGAAGTAAGATTCGTTTGATCAAACTGTGATAGCTAAATTTCTTTTGGAAGATTCGACCAATCGAAATATTTTCGATCAATAGAATTATAAGTTTTCGATCGATCAAAAGGGGATTCGTTCGATCGAACTATGTTTGATTTTTAGCTTCTATGAGAGCTCGACCGATCAAATTTAGTTCTATCGATCGAAACGTGATTTCGATCGATCGAAATTGGGATTCGATCGATCGAAATTCTCAGATTCTAAATTTTGGTAAGTTTTGACTGTGAAATTTTGAGGGGAGTTATCCTAACATGTTTAGCATTGTTCTAATGAGTGAACATTGGATTTTATATCTTAGGTGAGTTAGTATTGTATGATGAAGGGGCTAACCCAAACAGCAGTGTGAGCTAGTGCGGGTTAAGATCACGAGGTAAGGAAAAACTTGATACCATGTGCATTGTTACGTTAACATGTGTGTGTTATGATGTGATGTTTTCTTTGATTCGATTATATGCGTGGTTACGAATTCAATTTGGAAGGACATGTGCATCCATACGTTTTCGATTCATGTATGAGTTGTGGAATCTTTCAAGATTCAATCTAATGTGTTGTGCAAGTATCTTCACACTTCTTTCTGACTTATGATCTAAGTTATAATTATCACTTTACACGGCGATGAGCTATATGTACGCACTTTGATTTAAGGTTTTATGTGAATACCCGACCGGTACGGCGGGTAATCCGTACACCTTTGTGTTATGTGTTTTGTGACTCCTACCGCATGACGGTAAATATATTCGGCCAAGCGTCCAACTTTATGGGACCTTGGATATATGTGAAAATGGCTCATATGAGTGACGATGGTGGGTATTCCATCGGGGGCTTGAGGCTATAGCTCCCCATTCTATTACTTTAAGTATACCACATCAAGTTTTTCTTTTCTTGTGTTGGAAGAAGATGTGGACCTATCTCTTTTGAATTTCGAACAACCTTTGTACCTATGTTTCATGCCATGACCATACACTGTGCATACGTCCCGATTATTCTGTTTCATTATGCCATAAGATCTTACCGTTATAATAAGCATGCTATGAGTTTTTTTCCTTACTGAGCTTGGATGAAGCTCATTCCTCGACTATATGTCACAGGTTCAGGTGAAGACGTTGATACCAGGATTTTTGAGAGTAAGGATTCTGAGCTAGCTTCGGGGGAGGACGTGGAGGAGATTCACCCTGAGAGATGCTTTCTTTGTACTAGGCCAGAGTAGGTCCAGCCCTAGGATTCAGGATATGTTGATTTAACTTTGGTTGTAAAGGATATAAATTTTGTAAATGATTGTATTTCTTTTGGTGAACCATGTTTCGGTAAGGTACGGCCCTTATCGGTGGTTCTTGTCGGTTCTTTTTCCATAAGGAATCCTATGGAATTAGAACCGTCATTTTGAGCTTTTGAAGAATAGTACTAGTTCTCTTTTTTGCTATGATGATTCATTGGACATGGTTCAGATTTGTTTTCTGCTATGCAACTGTATGTTACATGCTTCGTTCGGGGGCTCGGCCTCAGCGCCAGCCCACTAACGGCGCGGTCTTCAGGATGCCGAAACCCGGGCTGTCACATAACCTCACCCCTATCCCCCTATCTTCGAGTTCCTTGAGTTCCTCTACGAAGACGGTGGGTTGAGAACTGCGTCACCACCCCCTGACTTTCATTTTATATTATTTTTCTTTATTGTTGTTTCTTATTAGATATGTCAGATGTGATCTCCTTCAAGTTTGGGGGAGGGATGTGATTTCTTTATTCTTATCTTGTGTCCGAAACCTTTTGCACCATGAATCCTTTTTTGTGTATCCCCTGTTTTGTTGACAATGAGGACATTGTTTGATTTAAGTTTGGGGAGGGGGGGGAGGTACACTGCTGTGTATATTATTGCAAATATATAAAAATAAAAAATAAAAAATAATATTATTAAATAATTTTTAGTTTATTTCTTTAGTTTTAGCATTGTAAATCTATTTTTAGGATTGTTTCTAGATTTTTACGTTTATTTTTGTTTTTAAATTTTCTTTTTTTTAGTTAACCATCACATGTGAGTAATGATTAGATAAAATTTGATCTCATACAAGTTACCATCATCTTAACAGAATTTCGAAAATCTATGATAGGAAGCAGTAATGTTCATGTTTAATCCATTTGCACACTTGTATCATAACTGAATTCTCGAAACTATACATTGCTTTAAATTGCAGAATTTAGACTATAGTTTCAGAATTATATATCCAGTGAGCTTTTGGGAACTTCTCCTTTCCTTGAGAGAGATTGCTATGCCTATATTCTCTAAATTTCCTTGAACTTCTTGATTGTTATTAATGAAAATCTCATTGTTGTTTATTTGAATCAGATTCTATGATTGTGTTCACTGTGTCTAGAACTGTTTGTTATATGCATCAACACAATATGTCATCCTTGGTAGTAAATATGGAAATGAGAAGAGACCTTCTTTTGATATGTTTGAGCCAAAAAGCCAAAATCCCTAACAAATTACCTCTTGAACCCATATTAGAAACTTGAAAACGAATTTCTTTGAACCAAAATTTAATAAACCCTTAACCATATATACTGTCTAAAGCTTTCGGTCTTTAGCCCTTGTACTTCTGAGAATTTAGAACAAAGGGAGAAATAGGAGAGTGGAAGGAGTGCACAAAAATAGAAAAGGGAATTGCTGAAAAGGGTACATCTAATAAAGAAAAAAATTTGAATGCTGAAAATATGGGAGAAAATGAAAAGAGAAACAGAGAAGCTTCCAAACTGTAAAAATAAGAAAGATCGAGAGGATGGCTGAAAAAGAAATTAAATAAAAAGGGATTTACTGAAAAAAAATATATACAAATGCAAAGAATTGATCCAACTTTTTGGATCCTTACTGAAGTAGAAAAAGAAAAAGATGAAGAAGAATAGGTGAGAAATGGACTGAATTCTCAAAACTTTGAATCCTTTTACCCTTCTTGGAACCTTTTACCCTTCTGGGAACCTTTTACCCCAAAGCCCCATTACAAACAAAGTAAAGATCTCATTGATCCACGATTTACAAAGGTAAGAGCTTAGTAGAGATGTTTGTGATAAATACTATAGATATCAAAAGGAATAAGAATAGAATAGATTATCCTTTCTATGAGATTTAATTTTTTTGTCATATGTCCTTAAAACATTCATCGTATATATCATTGTGAGAAACTTGACAATTTCGATATTTCTGGGAGTGTATGCCATAGTGAGAGTTTGGATGAAAATATTTTCTAAATATGCAGTTTAGAAAAATATATAATAACTGGATTCTGTCATTGGTACACACACTCCACGCTTTATATGAATTTAAACTATTGGGTATCTAATCAAGAATAACTATTAGGATGGGAAGTAATGGTTTGATGGAATCTTATTTTTAAAAAATCTGAACAACCATGTGATGATTAGCTAGTGTATAAAAGTTGTTTAGTGTTTTTTTTTTTTTTAATTATATTGAAAATTTTTGAAGAAAACCAAAAAATTAGTAGGTAACTTCACTGGAAACCTTCAGGAGACACCACTCCTCCACTAGGGATCACCTAGGGGTTTAAAGGTTTTTTGCGTATGCTAAATGCAATCATGCACCCTACGAAAGTGGCATTTAATTTTTAGTTAGATTACATATATTTTCCTTGTTTGCTAGGGACTAGCAAAACTTAAGGTTGGGGGTATGATCAGTCGTATAATTTACCATTTTGATGCCCTTAAATTAAGTTATGATAGTCCATTGTTTGCTACTAATGATGTGAGAATGTGCATATATTTAGAACAATAAGCAGAAAAGCACAAAAGTTTTAATCTTTACCAAAGTGAACTCACAAAGCAGTAAGAAAGAAGATCATAGCTGAAACACCAATTCTCGAGCTATCGAAGAGAAATTGTGAAGCTCAGGAGTTAGTGAAAGCAAAATCGAGAGCTAAAACAAAAGAAAAAGAAGAAATCATAATTTACGATTTCTGCTGAGAAGAAGACTGAAGAGAGTGAAGTATGAGCGATCAAGCAGAAGCTAAGGCGAAGGAAGAAAGAAGAAAATAAAATCATACACTCGATTTTATATAATAAAACTTATGAAGTACTGTTGGAGGTCACGTGAGAGATGTACAGCCATGCACAGAATCGTGAACTCTAAAATTAGAAGTTATGCACTCTATTGATCGGAGAAGATTGGCGAGAATCACTGCTATTGGAAATCAAGAAAAGAAGTCCCGAACGCATCTAGTAATCAAAGCAATAAGGATTGGAATTAGAAAGTTCAGAATTTTAGGAAGCTTAGTTTTAGGAATTTTACTTTATTTAGAATCCTACTTTATTGTAGCCAACCTCTCATGGTTCTATAAATAAGAGAGCTTGGCACCGAAAATAAGCATCCAAGGTCTCGTGATTTCAATTGACAACTGAGATTGAGAACTGGAAGATCAACCCCAGGATAGATTTAATTTTCAATTTTTTTAATTTCCTGTCTTTTATTTTATATAAATTAAAATAGTCTGTATCCAAATATTTTCAATCTTAATTGATGGCTAAGAGAGAATTTCTGAAGATCAATGTATCGGCAATTAACTTTTCTTCAATTCATGCAATTTACTTTTCATGCACAAAAATCTTCGAGAACCGATAGATTTTAAATGACGACTAGAATCTAAAAGGCTGAGGATTAGTTTTATTTTTCTGTAATTTATTTTTCTGCAAATTTATTTTCTATAATTTAGGATTTCGAGAGTAATTCAAGTTTTAATTGATTCCTAAGATCGAAAAAGCTTGAGAGCTAGTGTAACGGTTTTTTAATTCATAGATAGATTTATTTTATGCATCTTAGTTTTAAAAAAATAATTATTTATTCTTTAAAGGAAAATAGAAGTTCTTCAGATCACAAACTTCCTCGTGGGAACGATCATATACTAGTGCTGTAATCACCATTATGCACTTCCAATAGGTTAAGAAAAGGTATAATTTAAGACTCACCATACCCAACCTCCGCCCAACTTAGGAATCATCAACAACCCTATGCCCAACCGCACTAACCAAAACCAAGCTCCCATCTCCAACATAACCACTTTAAACCTCCCAAGCCAACTCCCAGTTCACCCATTTACCTTGATCACCCAAGTCAACCCTCCAAGCCCTCCTATGAACCCAATTGGAATCCAAAGACCACCGAACCCACCACCGTACCCAACTTTTCCCCAACAACAAATCCGCTCATTTAGAGCTAGGATACCCAACTTCCATAGACATCCCTCAACCCCCCCAAACCATGAACCAACTACACTCCCCTTGTCTGATTTTGAACCCAAAACAGAAGAGCCTGTTGCTCAGATCTTTCCTGAGGTTGGTAGCTTGTCTAAGCATACTCCTGATAAGGAAGCTGAGATAAAGGCTGAACATGTACCAAATGTTGGTATGGACTAAGAAATTAAAGAACCGAGTAAGGTTGAAACCCTAATTTCAACTTTTCTGAAGGAGGAGGACTACACGTAGTATCTCCCTCCATGGAATGGCGTGACCCCGGTTCGTATTCCCTCCTCCAACTTTACTTTGTTTATTTCAAATGTTTTAGGGAATCAGTCAAGACAGGTCACAACATGGCCAAGGGATTTGCAACTTACATGTCCTACACTCAAATTGGGGATGAACTATTTGCCCCCACCTTTTCCCTACCCCTCGAAGGATTCTCCATCCTTTAGAGGGACAGAAGGTGCAAGTGCTCAACAGTAAGAAAGGACAGTGAGGGATAGAGAAGTGAATTCGATCCCCCCGCCGCATGTGATTCCACCGCCACAGAGCTTAGTATTACAGCCACCTCCATCAGTCATAAACAAAACTCAAAGACCAAGAAACGAACCAGCTCTGGAGTTAGGGAAAGAGTACAATCTTCTGCAATACCTTGATAAGATCACAGCTCAAATATCGATCCTTGAGCTAATCAAGAAATCGCCAGAGTGCTACCACTTATTGATGAAGGTGCTCGCAGAGACTCAAATAGCAGAAGATACAACTCCTAGAGGGTTACACGAGATTACCTCAGTCATGGCTCAGCCTCCAACGCTTACATTCATAGACGTCCACATGCCGAAAGAAGCACTACGCAGAAGCGCTGCTCCTATATACTTGACAGTAGTCATCAGAGGGTTCTCGGTCCCCCATGCACGAGTTGATATAGGAGCAGCATTTATTATTTATCCATTGACAACAATCAAGACCCTTGAGTATACAGAATATGACATACAACCATCATCACTCTCTTTGATAGCTTATGATGGCACTCGATGTTTTGTCAAGGGGACCATCACACTTCAAGTTCGTATTGGACCGGTAACCATGGACACCACGTTCCATGTATCAGATTCATCCAGCACCTACAATCTTATCCTGGGAAGAAAGTTGCTAGAATCGATGAAGGTCGTTGCGTCTACCTACCACCAGTGTGTCAAGTTCCCTCACGAAGACACCATAATCATGTTATACGTGGATAATCCTTTAGAAAGCATGAAAACTGATTACACCGCAAGTATCCCGACAAGGCATGATTCAATATTCACCAACAGTTATATACCTAAAAAATCGGGACTCCCCTCAGCACGTCCAAAATAGAAATCAACCATCTATGGTCCTTTCCTATACATCAATGAAAGCTAACGAAGGGGGAGAACAATCCTGAACTGGCCTGGGTATACGACGCATCACCAACCATAACAAAGGGGTGGGACCTAATGTACCAAATAGGGTACATCCCACACACCGGACTCGATAAGAATAAGCAAGGGCAGATAAGGCCCATATTACCAGTCAAGGTTCGCAAGCTTCGCGGGGTAGGCTATCATTCAGATGGAAATGAGGACGATGTCCAAATCACCTCACCCAAGTGGTCATTATATGACCATTTCATATATGGGACTACTGCAAAGGCCATTGCATCGGTAAAAAGAGGAATTTTCACTGAGCCACAACTCGCAGAGGTCGAGCAAATGGTGGAAGATTTCGTCAACATGATGGACTTAAATTAGGAAGAAGACATAGATGAAGCACTCGATGGGGTCAAACCGCTGTTTAAAAATGAACTTATCAGTGCAAAAAAAATTGATGACAATACAAGGAATCAGGATCTTCAACATATGTCACTCACAAAACCTGAGCCAATCGTAGAGGATTAGGGGTCTTCGGATGAAGAAGACTTCCACATTGTCGTCATAAAAGTTGAGGAAGAACTAGAATTTGATACTCCTCAATCTCTTGGTTCACCATGGGTTCAAATCTTCTAGAGGCCTTTAAAAGAAGAATGGCAACTACCTCCTAGCGACGACAAGGACTATTGACTAGATCTTCTTGCACTTGAGCTAGAAGAGCAACTAGGGGCAGATCTCTGAAAACTATTCTGGGAAGAAGATGACAAGGACCGTAATCTAGAGGAATGTCTCCTTCACAGAATCCATACACTAAATTGGGAGTGTACATTGGAAGATTCGTGTATCCCCCGTCATGGCAAGGCATCTGGTGAAAAATATATCTACACAAAGTTGCAATGGGGATCCACAAACTCAGAAGAGCAGTTCCCCTAAATGACTATCAATTTACTCTGTCGAACTCATATGACAAAAAAGACCTTCCTGTCACCCAATCGGAAATAAATTTGAGATCCCAATTCCTGAATTGCTACACACAGAGCAAGAATGACAACCACCTCACAGTGATGACGAAGACTACTAGCAAGACATTCCCGATCTTGAGATGAATGAGCTAGGAGATGATCTTCGAACAATGTTTGAGAAAATTAAGGACAAGTTTGATCCAGGACAGATTATCAAAAATCTGAACTTGAGAATCATACCTGATTGGAAATGAGTCTATCCACATATCTGCACAGCCTACCAAGATTACCCACCTTGCAGAAGCAGTATTTACATAATGGGTTATTGGCCACCAAAAGAGATCAAGCTCTTATCACCCCCCGAAGATCTATGGTTGAGCCTTTCAAGCCCAGATGAAGAAGAATACGAAAGCTCCTACACAACTCAGGAAGAAGAGGAAAGTATTCTAGCACCCAAGTTATCACATCTAGAAAGCTGGCAAAACTACTGGTCAAATCTCTAGAAACGTAAAATAGAAGACTAGGGACAGGACCTCAAGGCGATGTTCTGAGAAGAAGGTGATGAAGGGTCTGAATCGGAATTGACTATCCTGGAACCAACTAAGGAACCTTTGTTAGACTAGGAATGCCCATGGGAGAACCCATGCATTTCACATCAGGACAAGCCTCCTTGTAAAGTATGCCACCTCATACTAAGGTCTTGTAAACTACGAGTGGAAGAGTCATCAACACCTTTGGAAGACGGCCAGCCAAATTTGCTAAAACCTGAGGGGGAAGAGTTGGAAGATCTCTATCCTCTAAACCTCTTAAAAATTCAAAATGACTTGGAAGATGAGACGATCTATATGATAGAGTAGGCTGATTCATCAAGCAGCCCGCCACCTTCTTTGCTCATCCACAAGATGGCGTAGGAGGAGGATGACGTCTACAAAAAAAAAATGCCAATATTTGAACAGATCCACACAATCCGAAGGCTCGCACGGATGACTCCGACAGCCGTCACTCTCTCTCAACTAAGAGAGCCTCCCTTGTCAACTCCTCCCCAGGAAGTTGACCATGTATCCTACAATCTTCAAAAACCCAAAAAATAGAAAACCCCAAAATGCGTAAAAACTTAAAAAATGAAAATCCCAAAAAATTTGAAAATCTTGAAAAAGAGAGGGAACCCTTCATCCCCGACATACCTTCTGGACCTCTCCTGAACCCAAGAGACTTTTCTCTTGATGCTACGAGTAACGGTGAGTATAATGTTAAAAGTGTACTCGGTCTTAACCTATTGCAAGCGCACAACGGAAATTGTAGCACTAGTATAAGGTCAATCCCATAAGGAAGGTCAAAATTTTGAATACTTCTATTTGCCTTTAAAGAATAAAGAATGATTGTTTTAATTAAACTAAGTGCAAGAAAATAAATTTAAATCCTCAAAACTTTTGGATCCTGGTCGTTAATTAGTTTCCTTCGGTTCTCAGATATCTATGAAAATTAAAATACTATTACACTATATCTAAGCCTTCAAGAATTTGGGTGTCAATCAAAAACTAGAAAACCTTCAATATAGATTTATACAAATCTAAAACTCTCCAGAATTTGGGAGTCAATCAAACACTAAGAGCATTGAAGATGGAAAAGAAAATATCATTACACTAATCTTTTATAACTTAAGATTTTAGGCATCAATTAAAATCAAGAATTATCAGATGTTTACAAAGCAGTAAAAGAATGCAATAAATCTAAACTAGAAAGCAAATAAAAGGATCTTTCATCTCTCAATCATAGGCGACAATTGCTCCTGAGAAACTACAGATACTCTACTCTAATCTTCTAGCTTCCGATCATAGTCATTAATTGCTCTTGAGAAACCTTGGATATCTAAACTATTCTAAACTAAACTACACTAAGTTGATTTTTAGGAAACTCAACCTCAATCGCCAATTGATACTAAGAATTCCTTCGATAAGTTTTTCTCTATGCCGAGCCCTCTTATTTATAGATCATAAGGGGTTGATTACATTATTTGATTTCTAAACAAAGTAAACTACTAAAAATAAAATATTCCTAAAATAACTAAAACTTCTAATCTTAATCTTCCTTGCTTCGGATAGTAAATGCACACAAGATTCTTTCCTATTTTTCAGTAGCAGAGATCTTTAGAATTTCTTTCACCAATCTTCTCAGATCCGTAGATTAGTAAACTTCTAATTTAAGAGATCTTCTAATTTTATGCATGGCTTCACGTAATCAGCAGCAACGATCTTTAATTCTATGCAATCGTAAATATGATTGCAATTCCTCTTCGTGTATGATTCTTTAGCTTTTCGAACGATCGTCAGCTTCATCACATGCTAAACTAGTCTTGAGCATCTTTTGTATAGGATTGCAGTTTACAATTCCTTCTTTTCTTCTTCAGTTTCTTCTCCTATGAGGTTACAATTTCTCTCACTACTAGTCTTAGAATATGATTGATCATATTTGTCATGCGATGGTGATTGTTACTGATTTTTAAGTTCATTTTGTTAAAGATTAACATTTTGATACTTTTCTACTGTCAGTTCTAAATATCTGCACATTAGCAACTCATTAGTAGCAAACTAAGGTCTAGCATCGCTAAGTTAAGGGGGATAAAATAATAAATTATGTGACTGATCACACCCCCAAACTTATGTTTTGCTACTCCCTAGCAAATAAGGAAAGACAAATTAATTCTAACTACAAATTTAAATATCACTTTCGTAGGGAGCACGATTACATTTAGCAAATGGAACAAGCCTTTAAACCCCTAGGTAATCGCTAGTGAAAGAGCTATAGTCTCCTGAAGGTTTTCAGTGAAGTTACCTACAAACTTTAAAATATTTTAAAGTTTTTTTTTCAAAAATATTTTTTAGAAAGAGTTAACAAAAGTTTAAAATTTAATCCTACTGTTGGTACACTAACTAGTCAAACATCACATGGTTGTTGTAATTTTTCAAAAATAAGATTCCTTCAACAATGACTTCTCATCCTAGTAGTTATCCTTGATCAGAAAACTCAACAATCTCAATTCATATTCAATATAGAGTGTGTGCATATCAATCAAGAATCAATTCATTATAGATTTTTCTAAACTGAAGATTTAGAAAACATTTTCATCCAAATTCTCACTGTTGGCATACTTTAAAAAAGATATCAAAATTTTTGGGTTCGTTCAATATGATATATATGATGAATAATTCAAGGATAAATGAGAAAAAGATAATCTCATTGAATAGATAATCAATTCTACTTCTTATGCATCCTATTTTTTCCATAGTATTAATTATACTAATCTCTACTAGGCTCATATTGTTGTAAATTATGAATCAGAAAGGGCTTTATTTTGCTTGTAATGGGTCTTTGGGTTAAAAAGGTTCCAAAGAAAGGTAGAAAGGATTCAAAAGTTCTGAGAATTCAGCTTATCTCTCACCTATTCTTCTTCTTCACTTTTTTTCTTCTTTTTCTACTTCAGTAAGTATCCAAAAAGTTGGATATCTTCTTCCCACTTTTTTCTTTAGTAAATCCCTTTTTCTTTTGATATATATTTATTTTCATTCCTTTTTATCTCATATTTCTTCATTTATTTCTCAGTTGTACCCTTTTTTCCATTCTCCTTATCTGTTCTTGCATACTCCTTCCACTCTCCTGTTTCTCGCTTTGTTCTAAACTCTCATAATTACAAGGGATAAAGACCGAAAGCTTTGGGTAATACATGTGGTTAAGAGTTTATAAAATTCTGGTACAAAAAAATTCAATTAGGCTCTAATATGGGTTCAAGAGGTAAATTACTTTTGGGATTTTGGCATTTTGGCTCAAACGAATCAAAGAATGGCCTTAAATCATTTTCACGATTTACTAGCAAGAATGTCATATTATTTTGATGCATATACTAAACAATTCTAGAGAAACATTTGACATAATCATAGAATAATTGATTCAATTAACAGCAATATGAGATTTCATTGGAACACAGTCAAGAAGTTCAAGGAAATGTTTGAATTTGAATAGAATACCAGTCTCTCTCTCAAAGGAAGGGAATAAGTTCAACTGCTCATTGGATATATGATTTCGAAACAATAATCTAAATGTTACAGTTTAAATGAAAGTATAGTATCAAGAATTTAATTATGTTACAGTGTACAAATGAAACTGAACATGAATCGTAACTATTTCTATCTTTTTTTATGGTTAAACTTCTACTACGATGAATCGTAAGGCTTTTGGAATCGTAAGTTTTTCTATCGTAACTCACATGTGATGGTTAACTAAAACAAATAAGGACTAATAACCTAAAAATCTAAGAATAAATCCTAAAACGAATTTATTTTTTTATGCAATAAGAAAAATTAGCAAAATTACTATACACAAAGTGTGTACAACCCCCCCCCCCCCAAACTTAATTAGGACGATGTCCTCATTGTTCACAGAATAGGCGATACTAAAAAAATTACCAAATATGATGCGTGCTCCAGGCATAGGATCTGTAAAATTATTCAATGAGGTACTCTCTTAAATTAGATCCTATTCGAAAAGCTCTTACAGATGAGTCGGTAGCTCGACGGTTCCATGAGGGACTCGGTTATTACCAGAGGGAGTGAGTATGTCTCTCCAAAATGTGCGTTCTCTTGGTTTGCCATCTGCTTGCTAAAATAATTGGCCACTCTCTTTCTTATTTAATAAAGTAGTTAGTTGCTCTATTTGAGTTCCTAACTTAAAAATAGATTGCCTAAGAGAGAGGAGTAGCTACGTTTGGCATTGGCCGTGTTGCTACCACCTCCTGGCATCCTTCAACATGGCGTCCTCTAAAGCGTCAGTATGGTCTTGGGTTATTGTGGGATATAAAGGGGTAGAAAGATACAGAGGAACTACCTGAGTTGGGCCATGGTAAGGACCACAAGCTTCTCCTTTTCGAGATGTTGGGTGCAATTTTATGCCCAATAAGGACTTAATTTTTGTTTTCCAAAGCATTAGCTTTCAGAGACATTTCATCATTGACTTTAATTCATACAATCCTCCCCACTTAGGAGGTATATTCCTTAAAGTCTCCGAATCGATCCTACTCGATGCATGGTGTTGCACCGATTCTTCGCTAAGGGTCTCGAAAAGTTTCCAAGTGTCCTCTATAGTTAATGGATGGAGCATTCCTTCACAAGTAACATTAATCATCTGTCGGGTCTATTCGTTCAAGCCTTCATAGAAATCAAGTACTATTTGCCAGCGCAGGACCCCATGATGAGGGCACTTGCTCAAAAGTTCATTGAGACGCTTTCAGCTCTCGTGAAAAGACTCATCTGAAAATTGATGGAACATTGTGATAGTCATCCGGATCAGATTCGTTTTGCTGATTGGGAAGTACTTAGTGAGAAACTTGGTCTGTAACTCTTCCCAACTAGCAATCAAATTTCTAGGCAAAGAGTTCAGTTGCTGCTTTGCCTTGTCTCTAAAAGAAAATGGAAACAGCCTCAAATGAGCGGCCTCTTCCGACAAGTTTTTTATTCTAAAGGTCGTGCAGAGTTCCAAAAAGCTCGTTAACTGTGTATACAGATCCTCCTCACCAATCCCATGAAAAATAGGAAGTAGTTGAAGTAAGCTTGGTTTGATTTCGAAGGTTCCATTACCGGCCACCAGGGGTAATTGAATACATGAGAGAGGTGTAAGAGGGGACAATGCATAATACTCCCCCAATGTTTTACCCACTTTTTATTCATCTCTCATCATGGTAAATTATATTAGAAATAGGGAAGTGTGGCTAAGGCATTTTATATTTTTATGTTTTTTATTTTATTTTATTTTATTTTAGAAAGCAGGGAGAGAAAAAAAAATTGAGCCTCTAGCTTCTATTGTAAGAAGTGTCGAAACCTTCGATCAGTTGTTCCGAATAAACCTGTAAAGGATAAATAAGTGATCAAAGAAAATAAAAATAGAAAAGAAAAGAGGTTTGAAAGAAAAAATTTAGTTTTTCAAATTTTATCCACTTTCCCGGCAACGGTGCCAAAAATTTGGTATGGTGTTAGAAGTGTACTCAGTCTTACTCTATTGCAAGTGCACAACAGAAATTGTAGCACTAGTATAAGGTCGATCCCATAGGGAAGGTCAAAATTTTAAATACTTCTATTTGTCTTTAAAGAATAAAGAATGGTTATTTTAATTAAACTAAGTGCAAGAAAATAAATCTAAATCCTCAAACTTCTGGATCCTGGTCATCAATCAGTTTCCATCGGTTCTCAGATATCTATGAAAATTAAAATATCGTTCACTATATCTAAGCCTTCCAAAATTTGGGTGTCAATTAAAAACTAGAGAACCTTAATTATAGATTTATACTAATCTACAATGCTCCAAAATTTGGGAGTCAATCAAACACTGAGAAAATTGAAGATGGAAAAGAAAATACAATTACACTAATCTTTCAAACTCAAGATTTTAGGCATCAATTAAAATCAAGAACTATCAGATGTTTACAAAGTACTGCAATAAATCTAAACTAGAAAGCAAATAAAAAGATCTTTTATCTCTCAGTCACAGGTGTCAATTGCTCCTGAGAAACTACAAATACTCTACTCTAATCTTCCAGCTTCCGATCACAGTCGTCAATTGCTCTCAAGAAACCTTGGATATCTAAACTATTCTAAATTAAATTACACTAAGTTCATCTTCAAGAAACTCAACATCAGTCGTCAATTGATGCAGAGAATTCTTTCGATAAGTGTTTCTCTATGCCGAGCCCTCTTATTTATAGATCATAAGGGATCGGTTACATTATTCGAGTTCTAAACAAAGTAAACTACTAAAAACAAAAGATTCCTAAAGCAACTAATCTTAATCTTCTTTGCTTCGGATAGTAGATGCGTGCAAGATTCTTTCCTATTTTTCAGTAGTAGAGATCTTCAAAAAACATTTCGCCAATCTTCTCAATTTCGTGGATTAGTAGACTTCTAATTTAAGAGATCTTCTAATTTTGTGCATGGCTTAATGTAATCAGCAGCAGTGAGCTTTAATTCTATACAATCGTAAACACGATTGCAATTCTTCTTCGTGTGCAATTCTTGAGCTTTTCGAACGATCGTAAGCTTCATCATGTGCTAAACCAGTCTTGAGTGTCTTTTGTATAGGATCACAATTTACGATTCCTTCTTTTCTTCTTTAGTTTCTGCTCCTTTGAGGTTACGATTTCTCTCACTACGGATCTTAGAATATGATTGATCGTATTTGTCATGCAATCGTGATTCTTACTGCTTTTTGAGTTCATTTTAGCAAAGATTAATATTTTGATATTTTTCTGTTGTATGTTCTAAATATCTGGATATTAACATCTCATTAGTATCAAATTAAGGTCTAGCATCACTAAGTTAAGGGAGATAAAATGGTAAATTATGTGATTGATCACACCCCCAAACTTATGTTTTGCTAGTCCTTAGTAAATAAGGAAAGATAAATTAATTCTAACTACAAATTTAAATGTCACTTTCGTAGGGAGCACGAATGCATTTAGCAGATGGAACAAGCCTTTAAACCCCTAGGTGATCCCTAGTGGAGGAGTTATAGTCTCCTGAAGGTTTTCAATGAAGTTACCTACAAACTTCAAAATATTTTAGGGTTTCTTTTTTTTCAAACAAATTTTTCAGAAAGAGTTAACAAAAGGTTCAAATTTTATCCTACTGTTGGTACACTAACCAGTCAAACATCACATGGTTGTTGTAATTTTTCAAAAATAAGATTCCTTCAGCCATGACTCTTCATCCTAGCAGTTATCCTTGATCAGAAAACTTAACAATCTCAATTCATATTAAGTGTAGAGTGTGTGTATCAATCAAGAATCCATTCATTATAGATTTTTCTAAACTGCAGATTTAGAAAATATTTTCATCCAAATTCTAACTGTTGGCATACTCTCAAAAAGATATTGAAATTTTGGGTTCTCGCAATATGATATATATGATGAATAATTCAAGGATAAATGATAAAAAGATAAATCTCATAGAATATATAATCAATTCTAATTCTTATGCATCCTATTTTTTTCATAGTATTTATTATACTCATATCTAATAGGCTCATGTTGTTGTAAATCATGAATCAGAAAGGGCTTTATTCGGCTTGTAATGGGGCTTTGCGTTAGAAAGGTTCCAAAGAAAGGTAGAAAGGATTCAAAAGTCCTGAGAATTCAGCTTATCTCTCACCCATTCTTCTTCTTTTCTTTTTTTCTTTTTTTTCTACTTCAGTAAGTATCCAAAAAGTTGGATATCTTCTTCCCATTTTTTTCCTTAGTAAATCCCTTTTTCTTTTGATATATATTTTTTTTATTCCTTTTTCTCTCATATTTCTTCATTTCTTTCTCAAATGTACCCTTTTTGGCATTCCCCTTATCTGTTCTTGCATACTCCGTCCACTCTCCTGTTTCTCCCTTTGTTCTAAATTCTCATATTACAAGCATTAAAGACCGAAAGCTTTGGGTAGTACATATGGTTAAGGATTTATAAAATTCTGGTACAAGGAAATTTGATTAGGCTCTAATATGGGTTCAAGAGGTAAATTACTTTTTAGGATTTTGGCATTTTGGCTCAAACGAATCAAAGATTAACATTTTGGTACTTTTCTACTGTCTTTTCTAAATATCTGTACATTAGCATCTCATTAGTAGCAAACTAAGGTCTAGGTCTAGCATCACTAAGTTGAAGGGGATAAAATGGTAAATTATGTGACTGATCAATGGTCATACTGTCGGATCAAGGAAGGAATAACTTATGGTGAAATACCCCGGTCAACTAGTGTCACTACCTTTGACACAATAGTGCCACTTCCTGATCACCCTCAACACTACCTTACTATCATCCACTCAAAAAAGCATAGAGCGTCTCGATGAAAGCACAACCCTGCAATCATACCAAACAAGATACTCCATTGTTTCGAGAGGAGGATGAACAACCTCGATCTACACCTTACCGAGGATGTCACAGTCATTGACTGCACTAATGAAGGGCTACCTCTTGAAAATTAACTCTCCAGTGTGACGTTCTTGCAGTTGATGAGTTTATTGATGATGAAGAGAAAGGATCAATAACTAAAGAAGCGCAAGAATTCCAGCGAATCATTAAGAGCTTCAACGAACAAACTCAGGCTACCGCTAAACCTATTGAATAAATCAACTTCGACATTGAAGAAAAGCCAAAGAAGCTATTAATCAGTGCCATGCTTAGTCCTAAGGAGCAGCAATAAATATTACAAGTCCTCCAACAACATCTCGATTCCTTTGCCTAGTCATATGAAGGCATGCCCAATTTGAACCCAAACTTGGTAGAACATCACTCGATCTTGGAACCTAATGCCAAACCCATTAAACAAAAGTTAAGAAGGATGCACCCTTAAACCGTACTACAAGTCAAAAGAGGAAGTCGACAAGCTACACAAGGCTAAATTTATCAAAGTCGTCCTCTATCCGAAATGGGTTGCATAGTGCCAATTGCTAACAAAGATCATAGGATATGAATATACATCGACTTCAGAAACCTTAACCAAGCGTGTCCGAAGGATGACTTCCTACTTCCACACATCGACACTCTAATCGATAATACTACCGGAAACGAGATGCTATCTTTTATGGATGGTATCTCGGGATATAATCATATTCGATTAGTAGAATCTAATCAAGAGAAGACCTTGTTCACTATACCATGGGAAACTTATTGCTATGTCTCCATGTCATTTGCCTAAAAAATATAGGTGCCACTTATCAACGAGTCATGATGGCTATCTTACATGACATGATGTACAAATGTGTCGAGGTCTACGTCCATGATATCTTGGTCAAGTCACATACCCGGGCTGTAGAAGCACTCCGAATCGTACTAGAGTGATCCCAGAAGTACCAGTTGAAGATGAATCCAAAGAAGTGTTGATTCAGGGTGACCTTCAAAAATTATTGATCTTTATGGTTAGCAAGCGAGGTATCGAAGTTGATCCGATAAAAGTCAAAGTAATTCTCGAAATGCAGCCTCCCAGTAACATCAAAGAACTACACGGTTGGATAGGAAGATTACAGTTAATCAGGAGAATTATCTCCCAACACTCAGACAAATGTGATCCTTTCTACAGACTATTGAAAGGAGGAGCCGAGTATATATGGGATGATCAGTGCCTGCAAGCCTTTGACGGCAACAAGAAGTATGTTCTTAACCCTCCAATCTTAACGCCACCGATCCTTGGAAAGCCCTTGATTTTATACTTCTCAACTGATGATAAAGCAATGTGGTGATCATGGGCCAACATGATGAAGATGGGAAGAAGGAAAAGGCCATCTACTACCTCAGCAGGACGATGGTCGAATACAAGCAAAATTATATAGCGATGGAGACATCTTGCCTAACATTGGTATGGGCATCGGCAAAACTAAGTCATTACTTTGGGGGACACAAGATAATGGTACTAGCCTGAATGGACCTCCTAAACTACATATTCAAAAAGCCCACAACATCATGAAAGATCGCTAGATGGCATATGCTACTTCAGGAGTTCGACATCACCTACGTGACTTAGAAGTCAATCAAAGGGTAAGCCATCATTGATCACCTCGCTAACCTTCCACTCTCGAGCCAAGAACCAGTACGCATTGACTTTTTAGATGAAGACCTGCTCTCAATTCAAGGAAAAGAACCTGATAAAACAACTTGGACAATATATTTCGACAGGGCTCTTAATAAGAAAGGGAAGGGCATCGAGATTGTCCTACTAAGCCCAAAAGGAGTCGTCATGCCAAAAGCATTACAACTTGACTTCTCAGTCACTAACAATTTCGCTGAATGTGAAGCATTCATTGTTGGACTATGAGCTGCATTGCAACTAGGGTCAAGCAGTTGAAAATCATCGGTGATTCCAAACTTGTGATATTGCAAGTCATCAGAGAATGGAAGATGAAAGAAAGGAGGCTAATGGCTTACTTAGAAGTTGCTCAATTTCTGGTAAAGAAGTTTAAAAGAATTTCCTTTACCCACATTCCGAGACTAGAAAATGAGCTAGTGGATTCTTTAGCCACCTTAGCTTCTATCATACATATACCGGTCGGGCAAAGCAGATGATCCTTCAACATCGAGAAGCTCAGCATGCCTGCACATGAAGTAGCCTAGAAAGTCAAGCCATAACTGTCGGTTCTTCCGAAAACTACCGAACACAAAGAAGAGTCTACAACAGAGGACCTTGCAAAGAAAGAGGCAACTATCGCAACCTTCAGATTTTAGCAATCCCCTAATGATGATGAACAACCATGGTATTACAACATCTAGAACTTCCTGAAGCACTAGCATATCCCTCCCTACACCTCAAAAATTGAGCAAAGAACCAAATGCACAAGATTTTACATCTTAGGCGAGGTACTTTATAAGGAAGCATTTGTTAAAGGGGTCCTACTACGTTGTGTCACGGAAGCAGAAAGGCAATTCATCATCCATGAAGTGCATGCAAGCATGTGCGGTGCTCATGTTGGCAATCAGAAACTCTCAGCGAAAATCATGCGACAAGGCTACTATTGGCCACATATGACATCAGACAGTTACAAATACATCCAGCATTGCAAGCAATGCCAATTACATGTTGCTCTCATCAAGGCCTCATCAGTAGCACTGAATTTTGTGATCTCACCATGGCCATTCACAATGTGGGTGTGCAACCGTGGGCTCTCATGAGTCCATCGCGACGATGCGCACTTTTCACTACAAATTTAAAGTCACTACCCAAAGCTTTTGGTGTCTCAAGAAACCTCAAATCAATATTTAATGCACCAAAGTGTCAAATATGACTCTGATTTATCGATTCACGGCAAAGGCTCTTAGGTAGGGGCTTCGATTATCGATTGGAAGGTATTAGGCACCCGATCAACCCGCTCGTAAGCGGTCTCTACTTATGGCCAAAAGAAACTAGTAAAATAGCACCTCCTCTTGCCCGAAGGCACTCCGATCCTATTTACGCCCCTCGCAATCACCGAGATTTCGGTGGCATAACGGCGTAAATTCAAGGATGGAGGAAAAGCAAAGAAGGTAGAGGAAAAGAAGGGAGAGCCGGAGCTCTCAGGCCCTTGTAGCACAGTTGTGGACCCTCACGTAGGTGCACTCAGCGAGCCTCCGATAGCTTGAATGATGGGGATATGGGTTCTAAACTCTAAGGTTTAGTGGCTAAGAGGTAGGAAGAGAGAGCTAAGGGATAGTTCTCACCTAAACTAAGGGATTTTTTATGGAAGAAAAGGTCTAAGGGAGGTTTTAGAATTCTAAAATTTGTATGGGTTTTTTGGTGCACCAAAGGGGGGAAGGGATCTCTTAATCTTTCTCTCTTGGGCAAATTTTTCTAGCCCTTTGAAAGGGGGAGTGCCTCTCTATTTATAGAAAAAGAGAGGGTTAAGGGGTACTTAAATGCTAATGGGATTAGCAATTAGGTAATCCTAATATCTAAGGATTCCTAGGGTTTTGGGAGCTTAGATATATGGGAAAAGGGTTCAATGGTAGATGATAGGGTGGGGGTTCAAATGACTAGAGGGTTGCAAATAGGGTAAATGAGGGTGCAACAGTCCTAATGAAACCCACCCTAGTCATTGGGGTGGTCAACAAGTCAAACCCCAAAAGTCAATTTTGGACAAAAACCAAATTTTACTGTAGCTAAGCTTGGTGTGTGTATTACCTGCACCAGGCATATGTATAGTGTCTGAGAAGTCTAGAGCCTGCTGGGGGGCCCATCTATGCTTAACGAGTGTATTATACACGTTAAGCCACTTCTGGGAATAAATGGCCTAGCAATATTTTTCTAGAAATGGCCTAGCGTGTGTATTATACATGCTAAGCATGCCCACCTCCTCGAGAGGCTCTCGAGAGGTTCTGAGCCTATCGAGGTGTTTACTTAAAATGTAGTTTTTGGCCCGAAATCTTGGATTGCCATAACTTTTGGTGTAGGACTCGGATCGAGGTGATTCTTGGCTTGTTGGAAAGCTGAGAGCCTCTACTTTTCAAGGGTATAAGATTTGGTTTTAGTAGAGGTCCCTATAAGTTTTGGCACACCTCTCTCTAATCACTCCCTGGGAAGGTCAACTAAGGGTTCGGAGAAGTTGGGGGTGATTCCTATGGGTTTAGGCAAGTTTCTAAGGGTTTGGGAAGGTTCCTAAGGGTATGGGAGATGCTATCGGAAGCTTGGGGGTGCACTTTTCTCAAAGTATATTTCGGTCTGGCCTTGGGCCAAATTTTGGTGTCCAAAGATGCCCCTCTTTGGTATCTAATCACTAATGATCGAATGCCAAAGATAAAGACATCTGAAGAGGCCCAAGGCAACACTGACGGGTTCGCTCTATTTAAAATGAACCTCAAACATTAGGTGGGTAACATGGAGAGTAAACGGAAGCCCTGTATATTGGGGAAAATGTTCATTCCTCAAGGCTATCGCTCCCCAAGCGCTTAGCGACATTAGTGGGCATAACCGAGATGGAGCAAGTTGCGAAAGCTCAATATGCTAGGAAAAATATTCGCTTCTCAAGATAATTTGAAAATGTTTGATGCTCAAGTTTCATTATGAATAAAATAGCTCTGTGAGTGAGAGGGTGATCAACCCATACTTAAAGATAGGCGTGAAGCAAGTACGCTAAGATCCACAACTTGTGTCCAATCATACGAGGCATTGATTTCCTCATTTGACCGGCCACGGGTGCCCCTATGTGAAGCAAGTTCAAGGTCTTTTTTGGGCGAACCCATTGGTCCCGAGGTTAATTTAGCATGACTACCCGAGCGGAGCGAATTGATGTCGCAACGCTTTGTGGGAGTAGATTCCGCTTTTTTGAAAGTCATATATATATATATATTATATATATATTTTTTTCATATATTATTTTATGTATTTTTTGTTATTTTATGTGTTTTTCTTTTATTATTTTTTGTTATTTTATGTATTATTATATATATATATATTATTCTTTTATGTATGTATGTATTTTTTTGTTAGTTTATGCATTTATCTTTTGTTATTTTATGTATGTTCGTTCAGGATTTTTGAGCATGCCCTCATATAAATATATATATAGTCGTCACTCGGAGCTTTTGGTGTCCCGAGAAACCTAGATCAATATTGAAAGCATCGAAGTATAAGAATATGACTCTGATTCACCGGTCTATTCCAAAGGCTCTTGGGTAGGGGCTTCAATTATCGATCGGGAAGCTGTTAGGTACTCGATCAACCTGCTCATAAGCGGTCTCTACTATGGCTGTTTGAATGTGTGTGTATATATATATATATATATATATATATATATATATATATATAAATTGGCACTTCCTCTTGCGCGAAGGCACGCTGATCCTATTGAGCCCTTCCCGCTTGCCGAAATTTGGGCAACATAACGGCTCAATTCTAGAATAGAGGAAAACTAAAGAAGGTAGAGGAATAGAGGGGAAAGTCAGAGCTCTCGGGCCCTTGTAGCATCGTGGATCTTCATGTGAGAGCATCTTGGATGAGCTTCCGAAAGCAAATGGATTGAAGGATAGGTTTGAATCTCTGAGGCTTGAGAGATAAGAGGTAGGGGAAAGAGGCTAAGGCCTCGTTCCTACAAGATCTAAGGGATTTATGATGAAAAATGTGGTTTTTAGGATGAACCTAGGTTTTATAATTTTAATGGACAAATGCTAAAAAGGGAGAAGAGGAATAGCTAAAGCCTTTTCTCTCTTTAGAAAATTTTTCAAGCCTTTGTAAAGGGAGGGATGCCTATCTATTTATAGGAAAAAGAGGGGTTAGGAGGGTACTTAAGTGCTAATAGGGTTAGCAATTAGGTAATCTTCTAGTCTAAGGTTTTTTAGGATTTTGAGAGCTTGGAAATGTGGGCAATGGGTTTTAATGGTAGATGATAAGGTGGGGTTTTAAATGACACAAGGGTTGTAAATAGGCTAAATGAGGGTGCAACTGTCCTAATGAAACCCACCCTAAATATTGGGATGGTCAACAAGTCAAACCCCAAAATCCATTTTCGAGCAAAAACTCACAGTTACTGTAGCTAAGCATGGCGTGTGTATTGCACACGCTAAGCATAGCTACAGTGCTCAAGAATTAACCAGAGGTTTAGAACCCGCCCTGGAGCCCACAAAAAGACCAGATTTTACCAAGCGTGTGTATTAGACACGCTAGGCCAAAATTTTCCTAGCATGTGTAATACAAACGCTAAGCAAAATTCTGCCAAAATTGGCCTAGCATGTATATTATACGCGCTAAGCAAAATACTTATATTTTTACCCGATTTGCAAATCGTCGTAACTTTTGATATACAACTCCGATTGAGGCGATTATTAGCTCATTGGAAAGCTGGGGAAGTGCTCTTTCTAATAGTATATAACTTAGATCTAGAAAAGATCTATATAAACTTTGGTACTTCTCTTTCCATCCACTACTTAGAAGGGTTCGAAACCGGTCCGAGAAAGGGTTCTAATGGGTTTGGGAGGGTTAGGGTTGATTGTTAAGGGTTTGGGAGGAGTTTTAAAGGTTTTGGGATGATTCCTAAGGGTTTGAGAAATACTTTCGAAAGCTCGGGGGTGCACCCTTTTCGAAGTATGTGTCGATCGGGCCTTGGGCCAAATTTGGGTGTCTACAGATGTCCCTCTTTACTATTCGATCAGTAACGATCGTATGGGAAAGAAAGAGACATCCGAAGAGGCCCAAGGCATGCTAACAGGTCTGCTAAATTCAAAGAGAATCTCAAACATCAAAAGTAAATGACAAAATCTAAATGGAGAGTAACATAAGCCCAACATTAGGGAAAATGTGTGTCACTCGAAAGTAGAGGAAGCCCCAACATTAGGGAAGACTTCCGTTCCTCAAGGCTATCAGTCCCCAAGCACTTAGAAACATTACTAGGTATTACCAAGATAATGAAATGATTGATGATGTTTGATGTTCAAGTTTCATTCTGAATAAAATAGCCCTGCGAGCGGGAGAGTGATAAATCCATACTTCAAGATAGGCGCAAATCATGATGTAAAGATCCACAGTTTGTGTCCAATCTCATGAGGCATTGATTGCCCCATTTGATCAGCCATGGGTGCCCTTACACGAGGTAGGGTTCAAGATTTTTGGGCGAACTCATCAATCCTGAGGTTAATTTAGTACAACTACCCGTGTGGAGCGAATATTGATGTTGCAACGCTTTTTGGGAGTGTGTCATTTTTGATAATGTGTCCTAGATCAACATGACCTAGAGTACCTAACTCCAAATAATACTAGATAGATCTGGCCAAAATTGGGTGCCTACCGAAGGAGGCACTGAGTCTTGGTCTCCGTCAATGATGATCTTATTATCGAATAATTATGTAAAAATATGCACTTATCAGGGGTAGATAAAAATAAAGGGGAATGGAAGTTCCGACCCAAAACCCGTTCAGGAATAATTTATGAGAACAAACGAACATCCAACAGATACCTGAACGCAAGCCGTACACTTTACAGGGATACCATACAAATGCAGGTTTTAAGCCTGCACCCTAGAATGAGCCCTTCGGATTGCATGTTCGAACATAGTCATTCGATAGGTAATTTTCTTTTTGACAGGTTGGTTTTAACCAATGATTGACCTTTTTCTGAGGAATCTGAAGCTTAACACTTAAGCTCACATGAATCCAAAAATGAAGCGCTTAGCGTTAGGATTTAGCAGTGGAATCAACCTGATCGAAACATTAATCATTTGATGGGAATTGACACCATTGCTCCTACGTTAAAGTAGGATCTAAAGATCCAAGGCAAACCTTAGACTCTGGATGTTAATGTAGCACAGCTGCGTTGCCGATAAAATATTGATATGTTACCGCATTGGAGCACGCATGTGCGTAGTTAGGCATAATGAAAATAGAGATTTCTTTTTTATTTTTCAAATGATTGCTTTTTCTATTTCTTTTTAATAGACCGATGTCTGTGGAGAGATGCTTCATTTGATATGTCTGTTGCTGAGAGGTTGCCAACTTCGAGGCTTTGTACCATTTTGATGTTCCTGCACATTTTTCAAGAAAACGTCAGTCCCTTTTTTGTTTATAGAGGTAACACATATGCATCCTAAATAATAGAAGGAGAAGAAAACTTTTACCTACACTTTTTTATTTTTCAAGATTTATATATATATATATATATATATATATTGGATTTGTTTTATATTTTTTTTATTCTTGTTCTTTATTTTTAGATTGAAGTAAAATGTCATAAATATGTACATGGGCATAAAAAGGAGTATATATTTTTTGGAATTTTTTCAGATTTTTCATTTCTATTATTTTTTTTTTCTTTTCGTCCTTTTTTATTTGATGCCTTAACAATGAGGCGAAGTAGTGGGTCCCATTCTGAGTATAGCCGAACTCGTTCATACGGTCGGATCCGAGTGCGGTTCAAAATTTTTATCAAGGTCGGAACGTCTATCCCTTTGGATCAATTTAACCCTTTATCCTCACCTTGGGTCATACATTTGATGGTGTGACCTAAAGATACACCTGATCAAGATCCGATCTGAGTTAACATGAGCAGCCCAAATGAAGATCAAAGCTCGAGATTGTAACCAAGGGAGTAACCGAATGACTTTCTCCTTTTCTTCTCTTTTATAATATTTTTACTCACGGCGTCTAAGACCAGTTTTCGCGTGCCTATTGTTGTCCTCTTTTTTACTTGTAGCGCCCTTTCAGATTTTCACTATGTCCATGAGTATGCATTTTTACCCCAGGTGCCTTTTTTTATTTTTACCTTATACGGACAAGCTCGCTCTTTTTACCCATGGCCCCCTTGTGGGTTTTCACCATGTCCATTTTTCTTTGAGCTTGTATATTCTTTTCTTTTCTTTTTTTCAAAGGCCACGGCATGGATGTTGACTCTGTCATAGCCGACTGAATGAAATTCATTTGTCGTCTCACAGCTTGGCTCATGCTAACTCAACGGATACTGTGACTACTCGTATGCCTTAAAGAGGGCTTTCTTCAGGGATATATCATAGCCACAAGAAAGGTTAGGAATTTTTAAGGTATTCTGGGGTTAAAAGGTTTCCTTGATAGGGTTCTAATTGCCATAATACACTTCTTCCTTGGGGAATTTTGACTGTACATGCCCCACTTTTTCTTTTCTATTTTTTATTCTTTTTGCTTTTTTCAGACATCCTCTTTTTAGGATTTTGCCTTTCTGATTATTTGGATTTTTTATAATAACTCTTTTTCTTTTTTTATTTTTTTGTTTGTTTAGTATATACACTTTTTCTGTCTTCTTTTCTGCGGAGGGGTTTATGAAAGAAAGGCCTATGACTCAACAAGTGTAGCAAAAGGTATGATCATTCAGGGATGCTTTTTAGCTACTTGGCTTTGAAATTATGGTCTTTTTTACGGGATCCTTAAGCAGTCACATATCCATCTTATCAATACTTACCTTGTTGCTAGAGATTAGGAGTAAAATCGTCGGACGTATCCAGTTTTGATGGGCTCAGGAAAGTGATCTCCATCCATGGTGGCGAGGTGGATCGCATATCCTGGGAGTATTTCTCGGATGATGTAAGGTCCTTCCCAGTTAAGCTTGAATTTCTCTCTTGGATCAGCATGGAAAGAAGGAAAGATTTTCTTGAGTACGGTGTCTCCCACTTTCAAATCTCGACCACGAACACATTTTTTGTAAGCGCGTGTGATTTGCCCTTGATAAACTTGGGTGTGACATAAGGCTAGGAGCCTTTTCTCGTCTAGCAGGTTTAGTTGCTCAAAGCGTGACCTCTCCTTTTCAGCTTCAGGTAGGCCTGATTCGATGAGGATACAGAGTGAAGGTACCTCAACCTCAACTGGAAGCACTGCCTTAGTTCCATACACAAGGGAGAATGGAATTGCCCCTATAGCGGTACGGATCGATGTTCGATAGGCCCATAGCGCAGAAGGTAGCATCTCGCTCCAGTCTCAATAGGTGACGACCATTTTCTTAAGGATTCGAATGAGTGTCTTGTTGACAGCTTTGACAACCCCCATTGGTTTACGGTCGATACAGAGGCAGCAACCAAATTGGTATCTAAACCAGGCATGTCCTCATATGACCATGCAAAGATGTCTTGGTATGAACGAAGGAAATCAATCATGCTTTTTCTTTCCTCGAGAGACAATGACGTTCCGATCTTAGTGATTCTAGGAACCTCCTCGGTACCCAAATTGACATCTTCAGTCTATTCAATGATCGGGGTAGGGCCATGCTCAAAATTAGCAAATTGGTCAAGGAGCTCACTGGGATGCTCCTTAGAGGGGATCTCCTTGTCCAGACTTGTGATTCCTACCTCTTCTTGTATTTTTATAAGAAAGGGGTCGATTTCATATGGGACGGGTTTTTCAGCTAAGGCATCATTTTTCTTGATTTTATCAAGATTTTTTAAAAGATAATTATTTTTTTAGATTATTTTGTATTTCTTTTATTATTTTTGTTGGATTTTTCTTTTTCTTCAGAGATGGGCCCTTGGCAAAGTAGGTCTTTATATACACATGGAATTACATGCCAAGGGCTCATCTTACTTTTTATAGGTTATTATTTTTTTATATTTATTTTTTTGAGAAGCTGGAACCATATTTATAGCCACTCGATGCTTCTAGGGTTAGGGGCAGTGATGCCCAATTCCTCACCGGTGGTGCCATACCTTAACTGCTCTAAAGGAGGAGGCTGATTGAGATGACTTTTGGGAGTCAACCTCCATCATATTTATTATTGGCTCAGCTTGAACCTGATCCTCAAAATTTAACATTGGTTTGGAATGGTTCAGGATGGGTGGCTGTACAGGCATGGGTATCTCCTCCTCAAAAAGTGATAATGAGGCGAGGTCTATTTCAACTTCTGGAGGGATTATTTGGGGATTGGTTTGGTGGATGGCCACCTGCTTATATGGGACCAACTGTATTGCCCCATTTTGGTCAATTTTGATAGCCCCTGCGCTCACGAATGTGGTTCAGATGTGAGGTCTCGAGTGGGGTTCATCCTCTATATCTAACCCCTGAGCTTTGGTAGCGGCTATGGTTTGGGCCTTCTCCTTGGCTTCCTAAACTTCTTCCTCAGTGGGCTTGTAACCTAACCCAAATCTGACATGTTGGCCACCTTTCGCTCTGACTGAGTCTCTCCTGCCTTACAAATGGGGACCCAAACCTTTTCCTTTCTGATAGCCCCACTTTTGGAGCATGGCCACTGCTGCAGTTATTCCACTTCTGGCTTTTATGGTGACCTCTCTGATATGTTCTGCAACCAATGTTGACACATTATACTGGAAGCTATAGAGATCTGTCTTCAGCTATATGGGGTACATCCATCACCTTAAGATTTTTTATGTTGTGGGTCATCTTCTCTCCTTCCTCTTGTCCCTCACCTATGATGGTAATAACTTTCTCTTTGAAGATGAATTTGAGCTGTTGGTGTAGAGTGGAGGGCACTGTCCCAATTTTATGCAGCCATGGGCATCCTAGTAGTAGGTTGAAGAAGAACTTGATGTCCATGACTTGGAATGGGATTGAGAAGGTCATTGGCCCAATGGTGAGCTTAAGATTGACTTCTCCTATCACCTCCCTCCTGGTATTATCAAACCCTCTTGCACTTATTATGGCTGACTGTTGGTAAAAGATTGGTTGTGCTTTTATTTTTATTATTAAGAAAGTGATGGTAATAATATGGTTGTAAAAATAGATTAAAAAGGGGGAGTGAAATGGAGTAGAACAACACGAAAACAATAATCCAAACTCACAGTCCTACAAGATCAAGGGTTGTTATAGTAAGTTTTGATAAGTAAGAGTTTGTCCCACAGGGAGTGATGATCTAAAACCAAAAGGTTTGTAGACACCCAAATTTGGCCCAAGGCCTGATCGAAACACATTTCGAGAGAGGTGGACTTTTGAGTTGTTGATGGCATATATGGAACCTTTAGGAATCACCCTAGATCCCCTAGGAACCTGCCCCAAACCTTTAGAAATCAATCCTAACCCTTAGAACCCGTTCTGAACCTAAACCTAACCTCTCTGAGCCATGGGTGAAGAGGGGTGCACCAGAATCAGCTATGGCCTTCTAGTGTGATCGAATCTTATACAATTAAAAAGTAGAAGTCATCAGCTTTCTAACAGTCCAAGATTCGCCCCAATCAGAGTTGTACATTAAAATATATGGTGGTCCGAACCCAGAGGGCAAAAAAGTAATTTGAGGAGGGCCCCCTTTAGGATTTGGCATAACTAATAGTTGCGCCAGTTATAATTTTGCCTGGCAGAACTATTAGTTGCGCCCGGCCATTTTCCTAGATTTTAAGCCTGGCGCAACTAATAGTTGCGCCAGCATTAGTTACGCTAGCATTAAAGTGGACCCCACCCTCGCGAGGCAACTTCCAAGGCACTGTTCAACACTATTTTACTGTACATATGAACAGTAACCCTGTCATTTTACCTCAAAATTTATGATTGGGGTTTGACTTGTTGACCACCTTGACCTTTGGGGTGTGTTTTGATATTTTTGTTGCACCCTTCTACACCCTATTTGCAACCCATTAAGTGGCCTAAAGCCTCACCCTATCATCCACCATTGGAGGACCTTCTCCCACATTTCAAGGCTCCAAAAGCCCTAGGAAATCTTAGATGTTAGATTACCTAATTTCTAATCTTGATTAGCATCTAAACACCCTCCTAACCTACCCATTTCCTATAAATAGAGACCCCCACCCCTTGGTTTAGGGATTGAGAATTTTGGCCTAAGAGAGAAAGATCTTAAAGTGAGAAAATCGTTCTCCCTTTGGTGCACACTTTCCATACAAATTCCAGATTTCAAAAAGCTCCCTTAGACCTTAGCATTTCACTAAAAGCCTTTAGGTTAGGTGTGTGTAATCCCTTAGCCTTCCCTCTCTACCTCTTAGCTTCAAGCCTTAGGAGTTAGAACCCCTTTTTCTACCATTTAAGCCTTCAAAAGCTCATCAAAGCAAGCCAACGCAAGGCTCTCCGACGGTGCTACAAGGGCCCAAGGGCTCCAGCTCTCCCCTTTTTTCTCCTATCTCTTCTTTAGCTCTTCCTATCCTCCCATTTGTGCCGTTATGCCACCGAATTTTTGGTAGGAACGGATGGGCAAAAATAGGATTTAAGGCCCATTTGGGCAAGAGGAAGCTATTTTCTTTTCTTTTACTTTATTTTTATGTTGGCCATTAGTAGAGACTGTGTTAAGCGGGTTGATCGGGTGCTTAACACCTTTCCGATCGATAATCAAAACCCCTACCCAAGAGCCTTTGGTGTGGACCAGATTCAGAGTCATATTTTTAGCACTTCGGTACTCATAAAAATGAACTAGGTTTCCCAGGACACCAAAAGCTTTGGGTGGCAACTCTATATTTTTTGCAAGCGGGCGCATCGCCGCGACGGGATCGTCAAAAATCCCACGATTGCACAGATGGAGACTCTACTGGGGAGAGCTTGTAGAGCTTCCCCTTGAAGTTTGGCTATTCATTTGTGATTTTACTATTTTTTGTATATTATTTTTTTATTTTTTTTTTACTCACCCCTATTTTTCTGTCATTTACGTGCCTTAGCCGATTAGCGGGCCTACATGCGTATTGTCCCTTAATTTTCTTTACTTTTTCATCATTTTAGGTGCCTTAGCTGATTGGCGGGCCTACTTGTCCATTGTCTTTCAATTCCTTTTAAATTTTCATCATTTAAAGTGCCTTAGCCGATTGACGAGCCTACTTGCGCACTCATATCCCAACAGTGGACGCCGGCCCGTAGTGGCGGCATGGGATCATCACCACCGGTCTTTGAACTAAAGAAAACTTTCATTTTTAAAAAATGTTTTGAAAAATTAAAATTGAACCAAGTTAGGGAGCTTAATTAATTTACTTTTACGGGATAGATTTTAAAATGGTTGGAATTAAGCAAACACATAACCACCCGGGTCTTAGTATGGCGGCATCCCCTAGTGGTGATGATCCAGAAAAGTCTCAGCCCACCTAGTATCTAAGAAGGCGCTTGCGTCGGAGGTATATCGGGAGGGTTCCCATTCCAAAGCTTAAAACCCTTTGGGGAGCGCGCTAGCGAGTTATACCAGACTCAAATCCTTTAGGCGCGGTGAGGAGAGAATCGATCACAAAAAAATAGCTCAGTTCTCGGAAGCCTAGCTTCCACAAAAACCAAAAAAAAGACTCATTTCGGGTGTTGCTTGCTGCTGTCATATAGATCTGGAGCCCCAATTTAGCCTGGCACAAGTATTAGTTGCGCCAGTGTAAAAAGCTAGAATTTATAACTGGTACAACTAATAGTTGCGCCAACTTTAAATACTCAAATTTTACCTTAGCGCAACTAATAGTTGCGCCAGTGTAAAAAAGGGGTCCTGCAACCTGGGAGCATGTATTAGTTGCGCCAGGCCTATTCTACACACCAACTGCCCGAATCTATGGCCTTTTCACCTCCCGAGTCCTCGGATCAATGTGCTTAGTGCCTTTGTTTGGGCCCCGCTATCTCCGACACCCAATACACCCCTGCCGATCAAAAGAATTTAACTTCTTTTTGGCTCATTCCGGGGGATCGTGTTGTTTGCCTCGATTTTTGTGCCTTCAATAGATCGAAGGTCCTCATTCGAATCTTCCGAAGTGCGTCGGAATCATCACCACGGGTCTTAAATCAGGGTACGAAGGCCACCCGAGAAGGGAATTCCAAAGCCTCGAAACCTTTGTCTTACAAAAAAGGTCTTTTCAAAAAAAATTATTAATTAATTAAAAATCAAAAAACATAAAAAATAGAGTTCTTGTGGTACCGACACGACGGCATCATCTTGCCCTCTATCACCCCGTAGCGTAATGAGGAGGATTTTTAGGCCTTATCTAAGGCACCCTTGCCCAACCCGTTCTCATAGAATGTCGTGGGTAGTGGACCCGGCTTACGCCAATCCCGACTCATCCCCACCACATTCTCCAACCCACTCCCATTCGGGAGAAGTTTTTTCCACCATCCCCCTCACCCAATCACCCTTTGCCATTACCGGCCCGTTTGGCGCCCCCATTTTCCCCACCACTACCTCCCAAAACATCCAAAGTCCAACCCCTAACTCCCCATCTTTTGCCCATGTCCATACCAAATCCATCACATTTCCCACCCATATCTGATGTAGCTCCAAGTGTGCCATAATTGTGTGCATTATGAATCAAAAATTAAAGAATTAAAGAATGCTAGGTTATATGGATGTTAACTTATGAAAGGGATATCAGCACATTGGGGCTAACACTGGCCTGCAAGATCAGGGCCAATTGTAGCAAGTTTTAAAAGTAAGTATTTCAAGATCGTCCACAGAGAATTTTGTCTAAACTGAGAGATAAACCTCCAGATCTGTGCTACCAGATCTGGCTCTATAATTATCTAAAAAAAAGAATAGATAAAAGAGAGTGTTGGATTGTGTCACATTTAACTATAAGCAAATAAAGAAAAGAACTAACTACATGATCCAGATCCGAGTTGGGGAGATGTTTAAAATAAGACAAATGCAGAAATAATAGCTTCATGTACTTTAGCCTCTGAATTTTAATGGAGAATCAGTAGTTCAACAGAAAGATTCAATCTTCATCGGCTACCACAGATGATGTAAGAGAAATAAATCGAATTAAGGAATAGGTTTAGACTTATGGCTATGATCCATCACTTAAATGGTCACAGATCATCCAATAGTTGTGGCCTATTCTTTAGTTCGTAACATGAACATCATCAGTAAATCTTTGCTAGAATTAGGTTACCAACGCTAATTCGCGGGGTGATGAATTAAGGAAGTTGCATGCGGATGAGTGAATCTAAAGAAGTCTAATGCACTAAGGTGATCATTCGGAACCCTCGACATGACTCCAATGGAGAAGACACAAATTACAAAGAACCTTTAAAATCCAAAATTACAATTACAGAGCACGGTTTAGAGAGCCCTCGGACTTTGACTTGAATCCGAACTTGGAAGTACAAATCACTCACAATGGCTCTCAAAGGTAAACTACAAGAAGGGATTACGGGGTTCGGATAAGCTATCCGGACCGGAATGAGGGAAAGAGATGAAAACTCTAAAATCTAGATGCCCAATTTGGTAATGGCTTCTATTTATACTTTTTCCTCCATCCTGCGCATGGTATTTGGATTGACAAATCAGAATGCTTTAGATCCGGATTGCCCAATGAGGGTTGAGCACGGGATCCGGATCTGTTTTGGCCAATGGAAATGCTCGATCCGTTCGCCAATCAGTGCGAAGCATCAATTACATTATGGGTTTGAAATTCTTGAGCTTCGGAAGTTCCCGGGTAATTTAACTTTGGGCTCACATGGGTTGGAATATGCCTTCGATCTTGATTGGAACCTTCCGAATGTTCTGGTCTTTTGATTGCATTGGGGCACATGCAAAGTTTCTCAAATACCTTCTTGGACGAGCAAATCCCCGAATACCTTTTCGCAGAGTTCGTGGGCCTTTTCGCAAAGTTCAATGACTTCAAGCTCGTTATAAGTTCAATCTTCTTTTCGAGGAGTTCGGATGCTCTTGAAAGCTACACTGAGTTTTAGTCCTTTTCGCAGAGTTTAGGGGCCTTTTCGCAAAGTTCAATGACTTCAAGCTCGTCGCAAAGTTCAATCTTCTTTTCGAGGAGTGTTTTCTTCTTTTCGCAAGTTCAAGGTTCTTTCTGAAAAGTGCAAGTTCTTTGCGAAAAGAACTTTGTAGTGCATTCTCTGTTAAAATGTTCCTGCTTCTCTTCTGTGTCTTTGCCTCTTCTATTTAGACCTTTCCACGGTGATGAGGTTGTTTCTTCACTTCCTTCCTTTGGTGACATGGATTGTCATCTTTTGGCACTTTTGAGGCTTTTATGGTTAAGCGTGTCTTTATTGTTAGCGCAACATAGGCACTTAAAATACTTATTTAGTTCTCTCAAGGGTCTATCAAGGCCCAGTTAAGGTGAAAATGGTATTTTCCAGTTCTCAACACACCCCAAACCTAAGCTTTGCTAATCCACGAGCAAAGACAAAATTTAAAAATAGAATGAAAAGCCATTTTGTAGGGAACATTGCATTTAGCATATACAACAAGCCTTTTAAACCCCTAGGTGATCCCTAGAGGAGGAGTGAAGTCTGAGGGTTTTCAAAGTGAAGGTACCTAAACTTCTCCATGGGACAGCTTGGCATTAGCGCACTATCATCCCATGAGCAATCAAAGATCAAAATTAGTTACTCTTGAATCAATGTTTAACAGAAATTTAGGTTTATTGTTTGCAAGGGATTTCAACATTTATAAACCTTATGAATGTTTCACTCTTTCCAACTGTGAGCAGCCATAGAAATCATGCAAATGTGTCGTGAGTTCATCATTTGAATAAAAATTAGGTTATAAGTCATACTTAATGTGCTCAAGTTCCAACCCAAACACTTACAGGTGTACTCTCATCAAGATTTTGTTGAAGGGTTCATTTTCACTCAAGCTCAAGAGCGATTACATCTCCCAAATGGATTTGTAAGCATGAGCATAGGCATGATTCTCGTGTCTTGGCATCCTTGACATCTCCTCACCATAGATTGGGAAACCGCTTATCTCCACATGATTCACTCAACTTTGGATCACAAGGACTTTTAGGTGGGTTTGTTGTATGGCTCGTGGAGTGAGGTTTCGAGGATAGGAAGGTTGAGTGTTTAGATTTTTGAGAAGTCGAGAATTGAAGGAGGTGGTTCATGACTCCACCTTCTTGAGTTTAGCTTCTTTTGAGATTCTCGTGTTCAAAGTACTCAGTTCTTCTTCCTTTGATCTTGAATTTTCAACATAAAGTTCCCCTTTTGCCTTTTTTGCTTGCTTCTTTTTCACATTGTTTTCTTTTACTTTCTCACCACCATCTGCCCATTTTGAGGTATTTCTTCTTCATTTATTTTGATATTTGCCCAAATGTTCCATCTTTACTTCTTTCTCCTTTAACTCCTAATTCTCAAGGTGAGGGAAGGCTGAATTGGTTCCATTGGTTCGGTGCAAGAAAAATGGGTGTTTTGATGAAGCATTGTAGGATTTATAGCTCAATTGGGGTACAAACAAGGCGATCTTTCTTGGTTGGTTCTCATAAGCTCAAGTCATCCAAAGAAGGCCTTGATCTTTTCCTCAATTTCATGAATGTTTGCTTGTTTTGATTTGGAGTTTCCTAATTTCTAGTGGATCTAATGCCTCATCCTTTGAATCGTAAAAGGGTTGCCTCTCACTCTTCAACGAGATGTAAAACATATAGGCTCAATTCTCACGGTTATGGTTTTCCTTGAGCTTTTAAGTATATCTTTACCTTTTCTCTTCCGTGGACTTGCTATGTGCCAATACAAGTGTATTTTCCTGGTGTTAACATCATGGAAATGTGGAATATTGTAGGGTTTAGAATGTCTAAATTCTTGCAAAGAAAATTTTAAAATTTCCACATTGTCATGATTCTTAAGTAAATTGATTCATTTCTTGATTACTTTGGTGATTGTGATGCCCTTATGCTAATTATCCCATGGCAGACACTGCTTGCCATACCCCCAAACCTATGGGGAACAAAGGTCCTCACCGGTTCAAAGGTGGCATGGTCACATTATACCGAAAAATTGAAACAAGGCAAGAAAATCGAGAAAGTGTAGTTCAAGAAGAACTGAGCTTGATGTCTATTTGAAATGGATTTGGCTCCGTAAAGATCTTTTTCGCAAAGGACTTCTCCCAGATTTTCTATTCGAAAAGGAAATTTTAACTATTCGAATGAACATGGTTCTTTTCGAGTAGTTCATTACGCTCGTAATCAATTCAATAGAACTTTGAACTTTTCAAAAGTACTTTTTACTTTGCGATTTGAACTTTGAAGTGTATTTACACTATGCGTACAAGAAAAATAGACGTAAACAAAGAAAAATCGTAAAACAATGTTGTACAAACATATTATACACTTTTCTACCATATTTTTGGAGATTCATGATGATAGGTGGCGAAGGGCTCTGGGTGTTTTCAATGCATGGTTTGAGCCTCGACCATTTACCTTGAGTATTCTTCCATCCTTGGGATCTGAAATATCCAGCTCCCGAGGGGAGGCCTTGATGACAGTGTATGGCCCTTCCCATCCGGATCTCAATTTGCCAGAAAGAATTTAAGTTTAGAGTTGAATAACCATACCTTGGACCCCGGTATGAACTCTTTTCTCATGAGGCTCCTATCATGGAATGATTTAACCTTTTCTTTGTACAACTGAGCTAGTGTAGGCATCCATCCTCAGTTCTTCCAGTCAGAGTTGAAGCTTCTGTGGTTACCAGCAGCAGTTAGATCCATATTAAAAGTTTTGATTGCCCACAAGGCCTTATATTCTAATTCTCTTGGTAGATGGCATGCCTTGCCATAAACCCCTCAAAGGGGACATCCCTATAGGAGTCTTGTAGGCGCCCAGATGCCCACAAAGCATCATTAAGCTTAAAGGACCATCCTTTCTGTCCTTCTTCTGATTTTTCCAAAATGTGTTTGATCTCTATTTGAAATCTCCACCTCCTTTGGTTCGTGGATGATAGGGAGGGGCGACTCAGTGAGTGACAGAGTACTTTTTAATAGAAAGTCAAACGCATTGCAAAAAGTGGCTTCCCCATCACTAATGATGGCTCTGGGAATCCAAATCTGGAAAAATGTGGTCTTTGAGGAATCTTAAAACCACTTTGTGATCATTGGATTTGGTAGCTATGGCCTCAATCCACTTGGAGACATAATCCTGACTACCAAGATGAAATTGTTTCCATTAGAAGGGGAAAGGGGCCCATAAAATCTATGCCCCAAACATCAAACAACTCAACTACGGGATTGGCTGCGAGGGCATTGAGTTTCTTTTGGAAATCTTGCCTTTTTTGGCGATTCGGCAATTCTGATCTTACAAAGGTCTTTAAAGATTGTGGGCCAATAGAAACCACACTGCAGAATTTTTTTGCTGTTTTATTACTGAAATGGCCTCCACAGCTGTTCATGACACATTGACAATATGCCGAATTCATGGTCCGACACACTTTACGATCACTTGGTCTGCACAATTCTTGAATAGATAAGGATCTTCCCAAATGAAATGTTTAACTTGTGAGAAGAAAAGATCTTTATCCATTCTATTCCAATGTTGAGGAATCATCCAATAGCCAAGAAGTTGACTATGTTTGCAAACCAAGGATCGTGGGTATTGATGGCAAAAGTTGCTCATCGAAATGATTCATTAATGGGTAAGCTATCATCCTCGATTGAGAATTCGGATAAGTGATCGACCACATTCTCCACTCCTTTCTTATCCTTAATTTGTAGATCAAACTCCTGTAATAGGAGGATCCACCGATTAATCCTGGGCTTGGTATCTTTCTTAGGCAGAAGGTACTTTAGGGCGAGTGGTCAAGAACACCACAATTTGTGAACCTAAAACATAAGGCCCTGAATTTTTCCAATGCAAACACAATGGCGGCTCTTTCTCGCTTGTTGTGTAGTTGAGCTGGGCATCTATCATGGATCTGGCATAAGCTATGACATGGGGAAGCTTATCCTTTCTGCCCTAGGACAGCTCCTAGGGCATAGTCTGATGCATCACACATCACTCAAAGGGCACTTTGAATAGTCGGGGGCTGCAAGATGGGGCCACATTTCTTAAGGACCTCAAATGCATTCATTAGTAAACACAAAAGGAACATCTTGACACAAAGAAATGACAGTGGCTTGGAAATTTTATCGAAATCTTTGATGAACCTCCTATAAAATCCTGCATGCCCTAAGAAACTTCTGATTTGCTTATGATTACGGGAGGAGGCAAATGTGCAATTAGATCAATTTTGCTTGGTCCACCTCTATGCCTTTATGGGAGACCACATGTCCTAGGACAATGCCTTGGTGACCATAAAATGACTCTTTCCCCTTAGAACCAAATTGGTTTCTTCACATCTTTGCAACACCAACTTGAGGTGGTGTAAGCATTGGGAAAAACTGCTCCATAAATTGAAAAGTCATCCATGAAGATCTCCATGAATTGATCAATCATGTCGTAAAAGATGGCATACATGCATCTTTGAAAAGTAGCAGGGCATTGCAAAGACCAAAGGGCATCCTCCTATAGGCAAAAGTGCCAAAGGCGGTGAAGGTGGTCTTTTCTTGGTCCTGGGTATCTGAGGATCTGGTTGTAACCAGTACCCATCAAGGAAGCGATAGTAAGCTTTGCCTCGCAAGCTTATCAAGGATTTAGTCAATGAAGGGAGGGGAAATGGTCTTTCCTTGTCATGGTATTTAATTTTTGTAGTCTATGCACCCTCCATCCAGCTTGTTTGTCCTGGTGGACATAAGTTTACCAGATTAATTTGCTACAAAGGATGCTGCAGATTTCTTAGGCACCACCGTGTGGGTGCTACCCAAGCAGAATCTGAAATGGGGTAAATGACCCCAAAGATCTAGCGACTTGACAACTTCCTTCATTACCACTTCTTGCATGTGAGGATTCAACCTTCTTTGCATTTCTCTAGAAGGCTTGGCATCCTCTTCGAGTGGATCTTATGCATGCATACATTTGGGTTTATTCCTCCTAAATCAGCAATGGTCCGACCTATTGCTTTCTTGTCTTGTTTAGAACTACCAATGACTCCTCTTCTTGCTCCTTTGTAAGGGAGGAAGAAATAATCACAGTAGTGTTTGATGATCTCCCAAAACACATATTTCAGATTTTTGGGGAGCTGTTTGAGTTCCAATTCGTGTGAGAAAAGAGGGCAGCAAAGGTACCTTGGTAACTTGTGGAAGAGGGAGAGGAGCGGTCTCCAGAGAGAGAACTTGATGATTTGTTGGTGAGTGCCTTGCACAAAGCGAGACTCCCGTTGAATTTGATCTCCTTTTCCTTCTTTCTCTGGATCCCCAATCATTTTAAATTCGTGGTGGAGTCTTTACCTTGCGAAATGTTTGTAAAGACTCCTCCACCACATCAATGATGTCAACATGGAAACATTCCTCGGCCAGAGAATTGAGGTTGAGTAATGACATTATACACATTCAATTTAACTTTCATATTTCCAAAAGACACCTCCATGATGCGGACACTGCATTGAATGCATGCATTAGTCAGAAGCTAGGAATGGTCTTCCGAATGACAGGGGATGGCGGTGGTACTTTTGGTTGGTTCCATGTCCAACACCAAAAGTCAGGTAGAAAAACTTGTCTACTACCAAAACATCTTCAATCAACCCCATAGGTTTCCTTTCGGATCTGTCATTCAGTAACACCACTTGAGTGGGTTTCAATTCTCCCAAACCTAGCTTCTCATAGGCAGAATAGGGAAGCGGTTGACACTAGCACCCAAATCTAGCAAGGCTTTCTCAATGGTGTGCTCCCCAATGATCACGAGGGATTGTGGGGATTCGAGGTCTTGTATCTTAGGTGGTGTTGCAATTGATAGCAGTTGGTTGATTTTCTCCACAAAGAAAGGCCTTCTTGGATAAATGTATCCTAGATTGCCTTTTGTGGGTGCACACCTCTTTGAGAAATTTTGCATAAGCGAGGACTGCTTGATTGCATCAAGCGAGGTAGATTAATTTTAACTTGCTTGAATGTCTCCATCATTTCCTCAATTTTTGTGTTTCCTTTGTCAAAGGAGAAACTTCATTGCATGGGGAAATGGGAGGTGAGGAACAAATTTCTCCTCCTCATCTTTTTCAACAATTTTGTTATTTTTACATTTTTCATTTTTTGAATTTTTCGATGTAAATCATGACCATATTGCTATCCAAATTTGTTGTTCCCACTTGTTCTTCATCTTTTTCCTCTTCACTACCCTTGTGTTGTTTATTATTCTTCCACTTCTCAAAGTAGTCACACTTTGATTTCCTCATGGCCATTTGAGGATTCTCCAACCATGAACTCCCTTAGGATTGTTCACAAAGTTGGTGGTAGTTACCCTCTTCTCTCTTAGCCAATGAATTTGAGAGTTGGCCCAGAGTTTCTTCAATTTTTTAATGCTCGGTGTGAAGGTTCACGATTAAAGACAGAAATTCAAGATTTTGAAGTGAACTCAAGACCGCTCTTCAAAGGTCGTGGATCTAGGAGGGGCAGGGTCAGTGCGCATCGCATGGCTTGTTGTTGGTTAGGAAAATTTGATTTATTATAAAATTTCGCGATATGGTGAAAGGTGTTTGAAAGGTAATTGATTTTGGCTCTGTCTTGTTGCTGGTAATTTCGATTCCACGAGATTAGGATGAGATCTCCATGGGTAGTCATTCGATTGCATCATCCATAAGATCGAGCATGAGCTTGTTCCATCATGAGTTAAAATTGTGATGGAAGGACATTGATCAATGGAATGAGTGGGGGACCGCATATCGTACATGCCTCCTCTACTCTTGACCCATTTGGAGCTTTAAATGAGTCCATCAGTCTATCAAATTTTGTGGTCAAATTATCCACTTTCCTTTCCAAATCATTGACTTCATAAACTTTCCCTCTTGTGAATTGGGGATTATTCATCCTAGCTGGATTCTCGGTGTCCCTTGGCGAGATTCTGTTGGGTTGAATTTTCTCCAATCACCTCAAAGAGGTCCCAAACCTCTTCAACTATTTTTCTGCAAGTAGGTACCTCCACAAGAGGCATCCACCATGTTCTTGCCCTTTGATCGGTTCCTTGATAGAAGCTTTGAACCTGCCATTTAGGAATTTGATGGTGAGGGCATTGCCTTAATAGCTTCTTTAAACCTTTCCCATGCTTCATGGAAAGTTTGATTGAGTTTTGGGAGAAAGAGATGATGCTTTGTCTCGGTTGGCTGGTTTTAGTCATTGGGAAATATTTTGACAAAATTGACATTGCAAATCATTCCATGATGTGATCTTTGGTGCTAACATAGATAACCATGCTCTAGCTTTGTCCTTTAATGAAAAGGAAAGAGCCTAAGCTTGGTTGCCTCTGAGACCAGTTTATGTTAAATGTTGTGCATAAAGCCAGAAATTCATCAATGTGTTTGTAAGGGTCTTCCTTACTCAATCCATGGAATGAAGGCAACATTTGGATGGTGGAGGACTTAATTTCATAATTTCCCTCCACTGTGGGAAATTGAATGCAAAATGGGGAATTATAAGCACCAGGGGCAAAGTAGTCTCTTAACAATCTCTGTTCTTCACCCATTTCAGCAGATGTCTGTGATGTATGTCGGTTTCTTAGGAGTCTTTCAACTTCTGAATTTAACGGGAGAATCTCAGGATTGAGGGTTCTCCTGCCAAACATACAACTCAGAGAGAGTTTGGTACAGCAAACCTGTCTATTTAAGAACTTTCCTTTCCTTTTGTACGCTGCATAAAAAAATAACAACAAAATTAATAAATGACTGATAAATAAATGAAAATAAACATAGGTCTATCTATTTTAGAACAAACTTCCCCGGCAGCGGCGCCAAAAACTTGATGTAGCTCCAAGTGTGCCATAATTGTGTGCATTATGAATCAAAAATTAAAGAATTAAAGAATGCTAGGTTATATGGATGTTAACTTATGAAAGGGATATCAGCACATTGGGGCTAACAACGGCTGCAAGATCGTGGGCCAATTGTAGCAAGTTTTAAAAGTAAGTATTTCAAGATCGTCCACGGAGAATTTTGTCTAAACCGAGAGATAAACCTCCGGATCTGTGCTACGGATCTGGCTCTATAATTATCTAAAAAAAGAATAGATAAAGAGAGTGTTGGATTGTGTCACATTTAACTATAAGCAAATAAAGAAAAGAACTAACTACATGATCCGGATCCGAGTTGGGGAGATGTTTAAAATAAGACAAATGCGAAATAATAGCTTCATGTACTTTAGCCTCAATTTTAATGGAGAATCAGAGTTCAACGAGCAGATTCAATCTTCATCTGCTACCAAAGATGTAAGAGAAATAAATCGAATTAAGGAATAGGTTTAGACTTATGGCTATGATCATCCACTTAAATGGTCACGAGATCATCCAATAGTTAATGGCCTATTCTTTAGTTGAACATGAACATCCTTTGTAAATCTTTGCTAGAATTAGGTTACCAGCGCTAATTACTTGCAGTGATGAATTAAGGGAAGTTGCATGCGGATGAGTGAATCTAAAGAAGTCTAATGCACTAAGGTGAACATTGAACCCTCGACATGACTCCAATGGAGAAGACACAAATTCTGACAACCTTTTAAAATCCAAAATTACAATTCTGAGCACGGCTTCTTAGAGAGCCCTCGGACTTCTGTCTTGAATCCGAACTTGGAAGTACAAATCCTCACAATGGCTCTCAAGGTAAACTACAAGAAGGGATTACGGGGGTTCGGATAAGCTGTCGGCGGAATGAGAAGCAGAGATGAAAACTCTAAAATCTGGATGCCCAAATTTGGGCAAATGGTTATCTATTTATACTTTTCCTCCATCCTGCGCATTTGGATTGACAAATCGAGAATGCTTTAGATCTGGATTGCCCAATGAGGGTTGAGCACGGGATCGAGATCTGTTTTGGCAATGGAAATGCTACGATGCGGTTATTGTCGAGTGCAGAAAGCATCAATTACATTATGGGTTTGAAATTACATTTGAGCTTAGAAGTTCCCGCCAGTAATTTAACTTTGGGCGCTCACATGGGTTGGAATATGCCTTGGATCTTGATTGGAACCTTCGAATGTTCCTGGTCTTTTGATTGCATTAGCGCGTGCAAAGTTTCTGAAATACCCTTGACGAAGCTGCAAATCTCGAATACCTTTTCGCGAGTTCGGGGCCTTTTCATAAGTTCAATGACTTGAAGCTCTGTTATAAAGTTCAATCTTCTTTTCGAGGAGTTCGGATGCTCTTGGCTACACTGGAGTTTTAGTCCTTTTAGCGAGTTTAGGGCCTTTTCGCAAAGTTCAATGACTTGAAGCTCTGTAAAGTTCAATCTTCTTTTCAAGGAGTGTTTTCTTCTTTTCGCAAAGTTCAAGGTTCTTTACGAAAAGTGCAAGTTCTTTGCGAAAAGAACTTTGTAGTGCATTTCTCTGTTCGAAATGTTCCCTGCTTCTCTTACAGGTCTTTGCCTCTTCTATTTAGACCTTTCCACAGCTGATGAGGTTGTTTCTTCACTTCCTTCCTTTGGACTGACATGGATTGTCATCTTTTTGGCACTTTTGAGCTGCTTTTATGGTTAAGCGTGTCTTTATTGTTAGCTGCAACATAGGCACTTAAAATACTTATTTAGTTCTCTCAAGGGTCTATCAAGGCCCAGATTAAGGGGTGAAAAATGGTATTTTCCAGTTCTCAACAATATCCATGACAAACCCAAACTCATTCTCCCAATCCACATCCATGCCCCATTTCCCATCTTCCCCCTATAGGCCCGATCCACTCACATTCACATGCACCACTTCCACCCTATCCAACTCCCCACAAATCTCCCCATCTACCCGGGTCATGCCCATTTTTATTGGGGCCATGCCCAATTTTTTTCAAACATCCACACCCCACCAATCATCATCCCTAAACCTCTCTAATCCTTCCCCATCCTTTGCCCCACCCCAACTCTCCAATCCACTCCATATCCCACCACCTACCATGGCCATGCCCGATCATACCGGGGCCATGCCCAATTTCTCCTCCACACCCCCCATCTATATCTCACCACCCCTTAAACCCACCATCCATATTTGATCCCTCTTCCATGGCCATGATGGAGGAGATGTTCCAAGCCTTCTCATCATGGAAGGCTTCCCAAAATACCTCTCCTCCACACCCCATGCCCATTAACCCATCCCATACCCTAGCCAATCTCCATGCCTCACTCCCCCATGACCCCCATCAACCCCCCATAATCCACACCACCCAAACCCCCATTACCCACTTGCCCCAAGGCTCCATGGCCCAACCCCCCAATGCACATACACCCCAAGGGCCAATGGCCCAATCTCCAACCTCCCACATGCCCCAAGGCCCATTTGCCCAAGCCCCTTTTTTCTAGGGCCCAATACCCTACCACCCAAACCTACCTAGGGCCTATGGACCAGATCCATCAAGGGCCCATGGCCCATACCCATCAAGGGCCCATGGCCCAGACCCACCAAGGGCCCATGGCCCTGACCCACAAGGTCCACTAGCCCAAACCTACCAAAGGCCCATGGCCCAAACCCATTAAGGGCCCACGGCCCAAACCTATCAATGGCCCATGGCCCAAAATGACCAAGGCTTCATGGCCCAAGCCCAAACCCCACACTCATACCTTCCACAATACCCCCAACATTTCACCCAACCTTTACAGCCGGGTCAAACCCATGCCATACCCCAAACCCAATTTTCCCATGGCCCCACACCCCAAGGCCATCTCCAAACCTTCCCCCATATCCAATGGCCCCATCAGGCCCCACCACAAAACCAAACTTCCATTTATCCCATCACCCAACAAACCTTTCCTCACCCCTAATGGGCTCACCCAATCCCCACTCATGTCATTCCCATCCAACCCATGCAACACCCACAAGAGAATCCCGCCCTCGCTGCACATTATGCCGACCAGCAGTATAAGGAAGACGAGATCAGGAATAGCGGGGCATATGCTGAGGCATTGACAAGCCTTAACCCTCCTCCCATAATTGCCCACCCACTAGTAGCGCAAAGCGAGATCCAACCAGCTGTCGAAAAAGTGGCCCCCATATCCAAAGAGTCAGAGCAGCTGAAAGAACAATTGGACAAGATACAAAAGGAGTTGATGAAAATGGGTGGTGCTGAAATCCACGCCACGGACTTCACAGATTTATGCTTGTTCACCGAGGTCACCCTACCTCTAAAATTCAAAATGCCGGCCTTCGACAAATATAACGGCACCGGCAATCCTATTGCACACCTCAAGTCCTATTGCGAGGACATGTGCCAATACGGGGGGATGAGAGACTGCTAATAAAAGTCTTCCAGAAGAGTCTGATAGGTCTGGCCCTGAGGTGGTTCACATCCTTAGAACCCTCCATGATGAAGACACGTAAAGATCTGACCCACTTATTTCAAGAGCAATATGTCTACGACATAAACATTGAGCCGCGTAAGTCAGATTTAGCCCGTCTGAAGCAGAACCCAAATGAGACCTTCAGTGACTATTTGGGACGCTGGAGAGCACTGGCAGCTCAAGTAAAAAATAGGATACCTGACGATGAGCAGATATAAATGATTTTAAAAAATACTCTGCCAGTGATCTCAGACTTTTTGGTGTACCACCAGCAGTCCAGTTTTACTGATCTTGTGAGAAATGCTAACCGATGTGAGGATGCCATCAAGGAGGGTCGTCTGAATAAGAACTTGCCAAGTGGATCCAGTGGGGTTAAGAAATTTTCATAACAAAGAACTGAGAAGAGGATAGGGGCTGATATTCGAAACATTGTCAATACCAGGCCCAATAATAACATAACCCCATTTTAATTTGAGTACCTATAGCACCATCAAGAGACGAATCTGAGAGGCGAGGAAAGGGCAAGGAATGCCAATGACTTCGGAGTAGAGGAGAGCCCGCTATGATCGAGTTTTTATGCCTCTAGGGCAATCTCTGAGTGTACTTTTACCTTTATTAGTGGAAAAGGGATTAGTCACTATTCGTCAACCACAACCTCCTCATCCGATCCCCAAGAACTATGACCCAAATACCCACTACAATTTTCATCAGGGTTCGGGTCACCCAACCGATCACTACTTCCCATTGAAGCACGCAATCCAAGATTTGATCGACGCCAGAGAAATCATCCCCCCTGCACCTTCCCAGCATGTGAATATTCACCAAGTGCCACTACCCCCACATCCTACCAGAGGAGCAGGTCCCAAACCCACCGTTGGAATGGTAGATAGTGAAGAGGAGTTTGAATTTGACCCATCTGATTATATCTGTGATCGGAGAGTTATGTGACACCATTACCAAGGAATGAGGAAGAAAGGAGCATTGGGGTGATCGAACTCCTGAATTTATTCGATTATTTTCCCAGCCCCGCACCACAAGTCGAGCCCTTAGATCTCAGGGCATACTTTCCATCCCCCACACCATCAATTATGTGCACATAAATACATATCAACCATATACCACCACCCCCATCAACTACCCGATGAACCAACAGGCCCCCAATCCTCCACCACCAATAAACTACCAATGGCCTACTGTTAATACTTGAAAAGTGCCACTTTTCACCCCTTAACTTAATCTTTGTTAGACCCTTAATCATTTAATAAATGTGTTTTGAGTCTGTTCTATAGGTAATAAGCACCAGCTGTAAATAACCCCCTAACCATGCCAAGGAGCTCACTGTTGACCCAGATGCCCCTTAGAAATATGAAGATAGAACCCAGACAGAGAGTTGGCTGCAGCATAGGCACAACAAATCAGAAATAGACCAAGAAGAATGCCTCGTGCAGATGTCACAGGGTTCAATTGAACCAGAGATGATGCCTTCGCGCAGTCGTCGCGGGCTTCTGAAGATGGCACAAAACTAGTCGTGCAGTCTTCGCGCCATTCTTGCGTGATTTGGTGCCAAAAAGAATTGAAAAGTAGACTTCACGAGGTCCTCGCGAGGCTCAATCTTAAGTGCTCATGCAGTTCAAGAAAGGAGTCTTCAATCGTCGTGCGATTCACTAATGAGAGAGAGCTCCAGGCACTCCCGCGCGCAGTTGTCGCGCAGTAGTCGCGGGGCACACACTTTCAAGGAACTGCTCGCGTGATCCAGAAACCTATGAATATTATTCGCTTTGCGAGGATCACCACAGGATTCACAAGGAATGAATTACGCGTGCCATTCTCGCGACAGTTCTCGTGCCATTCAAATGCAAGATACCAACCCCGCGACAGCCATTAGTACCCCACGATGACCAAAATGTCAATCCTGCAACTGCATGAAGTCCAAGTCAAAGCAACCCTGTGATGCCAAATCTACCACGCGGTAAGATCTACAAATCCTTTCTATCCAGCGAGGATCGGGTTCTAAACTTCTCCCCACTTTTGCAAGGGCAATCTGGGCATCTCCAGTAATTAGGGCTCGCACTCCAATGCTCCAATCTCTGTACACGTGCCTCAAGGCATCCAAGGGATAGGAATGGGCCATAATTACTTTGAGAAATTAGGGTTTTCCTAACCCTAATTGAGAGAGAATCGACTGCTATATAAGCCTAAGCCTAGCTTAGGTTTAGGGGGATCATCTTTGAAAGGACTCTCTTTTTCTCAACTTCTGTGCTTCTTCCTAAAACCAATTGTAGAATTACAGTAGGCTAAGGTTAGGGTTTAGCAGTTTTCTTTTTCCTTTTTCTTTCTCTCCATAGTCCAGCATTTGTTGGCTATGCCTTTTGTATGATTATTTGGTATAGATTGTAATGGAGTTTTGCAATAGGATTTATAGCATGTATGGGATGATGTTTTTATTTTGAGTTGTTCTATACAAGGCTGCTGCCTTGAGATCCTCCATTGCTAAGTTGTATCGTAAGTAATGGAGGATTGTTTTTAATGTTTTATTTAGATCTAAGTGACCTGTGTGTCCAGGTTAGGCACATTGCAGGCCTTCCCCCACCACAGGATTCACTAAATCTAATTCCCCATGGGTGCTTGAGCTGGTAGCCTTGTGAACATGGTGGCGGTAGCAATGCTCTTGTTCTGTCTTAGACCTTTGTGAGGAGGATAGCCTCTATGGATAGTCCGTGACCATTCAAGTGGACAGGTTATAGCCCTAGGGTGAGGCCAATCCACAGACCTAAGACAAATCCTTCTTCTCTGCACTTGTGCTTGTAGCCCTGTGAGAGATTGTGCAGAGACAGACTCCCCTATATTTGTATAGATCCACCATCAGATTGTAGATCTGATTTGGCTGTAGAGATTGTAGGCTTGTGACTGGATCACTGCAAACTTTCTAAAGTAGTGAATAGCCATGCTTAAAAGCTAGTACTCAAACTCTTGCTGGTCCTGTGTGTCTAGGCTCGTGCACTTTGTAGGCCTAGCCCCACACACAGAACTTTAGAGGATGAGGTTCTTATGGATTCTTGAGCTTGTAGCCTGGATGAAGTAGTGCCTATAATGATAAGCTTGTTCTGACCCATCTCTGCATTGTGGTTCCCCTATTGGATAGTCTGTGACCATTTAAGTGGACAGGTTATAGCCTTAAGGGGTTGGATCATGGCACAGGGGTGAGTTGGATTCTTTCTCCTCTTTGGTGATAATATAGCCATTGGACAGGATTTCTATAACCATAGATCTGAGTCTGAGTTGCAAGACCCATCATATCTGTACCTAATAGCATACTTCTCACCCTTTTATATTTATTTTCTCACTCCATCTTCTTTCTTAACCCTTTCTATAGTTTAGACATTAGGATACCTTAGAATTTAGATTATAGTGACCCTAAATCCCCTTCCATTTAGGATTGCCAGATCTATAGTCAGATCTGGAGAGCCTACTAAGGATAGCTCCCTTGGAGCTTTAGATCAAGTTCCCCATGGGACAAACTCTTACTTATCAAAACTTGCTACAATAGGCCCTACATCTTGCAGGACTGTGCATATTTTAGGCTTGCTGCTCCGTAATCATCACTCTACCTTTCACTCATTTTTCATTTACCCCATTCTTATCACTGTCTTCAATAAAGTCAGTAGCAAGCACTTAAAATAGCCTAACAAGTTTTTGGCGCCGTTGTCGGGGAGATTGATCTTTTAGTTGACTCTAGATTTTTTATTCTTTATTCTTTGGTAGTTGTACTTGTGAATAATTGATACTGCTGAATTACATTTGAAAATTTTCTTGCAGATCTGGACCGTAGCAAAGAAGGAGAGTAAAATTGCACTGGGAGTCTAGCTACCTCTGTTTGCACTTCTCTAACCCTCAAAACTCAGTCTATTTCTCCTTTGAAGATTCCATAGCAGTTGATTAGGATAGTTGCAATTTTTTTTTATTAAGTACAATGTGCCTACGAATAGTCTTCCCTGCTGTTGGTGTGTGTGCATGTTAGGAAGGAGATCCCTCAGTCCTACATTAGAGCTTGCTAACCCTGAGATAGAAAGGGGTAGAAGACCGAGAAGGCATAGACACACCACAGTTGAGCCCCCTATTGAAATTGAGATAATAGTTATGGGTGAAGAACAACCTAGAACATTGATGGAATTGAATGCTCCAGATGATTATAACTCTCCTTTCAGCATTCAATTCCCAGATGTTCAAGGAAACTACGAAATCAAAACTTTCATCATCCAAATGCTTCCCTCTTTCCATGGGCTTAGCAAGGAAGACCCTGACAAGCATATTGACTAGTTCTTGGCCCTGTGCACGACATTCTCCATTGCTAGTTTAGGACCAGAAGCCACTAGGTTAAGGCTCTTTCCTTTTTTCCTGAAGGACAGGGCCATGACCTGGTTATCTACTCTCCCAAACAACAGCGTCACTTCCTGGAAAGACCTCCAGACAAGATTTCTGTCTAAATTCCTAGAGACCAAGACCAGCCAGTTGAGGAAAGGCATACTTTCTTTTACCCAGTCCCCAATCAAAGATTTTAACCAATGCTGGGATAGATTTAAAGAGATGCTCAAACAATGTCCTCACCACAAGATCCCTGACTGGGAGCTTGTCCAGAGCTTCTACAATGGGATTGATGAGAAGAGCAGAGACATGGTAGATGCCTCTTGTGGTGGAACGTACATGCATAAAACAGCTGATGAGGCATGGGACTTGTTTGAGGTCATAAGTTAAAATGCTTTCCAGAAGATGTCCTCATCCAGAACTGTTCAAGAGCCTCCTCTTAAGCTGGGGGTTGCGGAGGCTTCTAAAGGAAAAATGTATGAAGTTAGGGGAAATGATGACCTGAGGATGCAGATGGCCAATCTTACTGAAAGATTTGATAAACTTCTGACTGTGGTGCAGCCTAGAATGGCTGCACAAGTGATGGAGGCATGTCTGATATGCCAATCTCCATAACACACAGTAGAAGAGTGCCCATCTGCGGGGCAATACCTTGAGTTTGTAATGGAACAGGTTGCTGTTGCCCAATCTTTTAGACAACAACAATCTGGTGGCTACAATAAACAACCATATGGATACCAGCACCAAAATGCTAGTTACCAATGGAGAGACCACCCAAATTTGAGGTGGAGGCAAGACAATTATATGTAGCCATAACAAATATTGGCCTTACCTCAAAGGCCACAGCAGCAGTTTAACCAGGGTTATGCCCCAAGGTCGAATTTCCAATCGCAGCAGCCCCAGCAACAAAATCAATTGGTAGTTCCACCACCCCAGCCTCGAAATACTTCTTTCGAGGACCAGGTTTTAGCCCAATTGCAAAGCCTTGGACCCTTGAATTAGACTGTGACTTCTCACAGTCAAAGCATTAAGAAAATAGAAGAACAGCTTGGCCAAATAGCCAATGCTCTAGCTAAAAGAGAGGAGGGCCAATTGCCAAGCCAACCAATAGCCAACCCTAAGGGCCAGTATTCCATCAGAGAAGGCTCCTCCAATTTTGAAGGGGCCAATGCTATAACTGCCCTAAAGTCTGGTAGGCTGGTAGACAACCAGGTGGGAAAGGAACAAGGAAAGTGAAAGTGTCAAGTGAAAGTGATAAAGACTTTGTTAGGGCACAGAGTAAAGAACTGCTTGCTACCCTTCAACAAGGGAAAAATAAAGAGGTTGTAGTTGAGCCTTAACAGGAGATAAAAATAGATAAAAGAAAAAAACAAAAGTTAAGCCATAGGCATGTAGCTGAGGAACCAGCAGTACCTCAGCTGTCATTTCCTCAAGCTTTGAATGGCCATGCCCCCTTTGACAAAGGGCAGGCACAGATCGAGGAAATGATGGAGACCTTTAAGTAGGTCAAGATAAATTTACCCCTGCTTGATGTAATCCGACAGGTCCCAGCCTATGCAAAGTTTTTGAAAGATCTCTGTACTCAGAAAAGGAAGGCTAGAGGCCATTTATCCAAAAAGGTCTTTACGACTGATACAGTTAATTCTGTATTAATCATGACAATGCCCGAGAAGTTGTAAGACCCAGGGATACCTACTATTCCCTGTATTATTGGAGACCACAAGATTGGGAGAGCCCTTTTGGACCTTGGAGCCAGTGTTAACCTGCTGCCATACAGTGTGTATCAGTAGCTAGGTTTGGGGGAGCTAAAGCGCACCCCCATTATTCTATTGATGGCTGATAGGTCCAAGAGGAAACCCATGGGAGTGGTTGAGGATGTCCTAGTGGGGGTAGCCAAGTTCTTCTACCCTGCAGACTTCCTTGTCTTGGACATGGGCTGCAACAAGAGTACATCCCAGATCCCTGTTATTCTAGGCAGACCATTCTTGGCCACTGCCAATGCATGCATTCAATGCAAGTCTGAAATCATGGAGGTCACTTTCGAACATATGAAAGTTGAGCTTAATGTGTACAACAGTGCAAAGCACCCTCAGCTAGACAATGAGGAATGCTTTGCAATGGATGTACTAGAAGAAATTGTTGAAGAAGAACTGCCCACTCTGTTGGAGTGGAGCAACATTGTCACTGATTTAACTGAAGTTTGGAACATGGTGAAGGAAGGAAGCCTAGCTTTAATGCCAGAAGACATATCCCTAGTGGGGTCTTCTGTGGGCTTAGTGCAACATTCCAATTGGAAACCTACATTGCTGCCCCTTCCCCCTACCAACAATACACCAATCCTGCCATCCATCCAACAAGCTCCTGATCTGGAACTCAAGAAGCTTCCAGAGACATTGAAGTATGCTTTCCTCGAGAATGACAAGAAACTTCCTGTGATTATCTCTTCTCTTACCAGTGAGCAAGAGGAGGAATTGCTAACAGTTTTGAGGAAGCACAAGAAAGCAATTGGCTGGACCATTGCTGATCTAGGAGGGATTGATGCATCAATCTGTATGCATAGGATTCATCTAGAAGAGGACTCAACACCCTCCAGGGAAATACAAAGGAAATTGAATCCTCACATGCAAGATGTGGTTCTGAAAGAAATCATTAAGTTGTTGGATGCTGGGGTAATTTACCCCATCTCTGATTCTGAATGGGTGGCACCAATCCAGGTGGTACCCAAGAAATCTGGCATAACAGTGATCACAATCGACTCTGAAGAGTTGAGACCAGCCAAGGAAACCACTGGCTGGAGAGTTTTCATCGATTATCGAAAACTCAACTCCAAGACCAGAAAATACCACTTCCCTCTCCCCTTTATTGATCAAATTTTGGATAAGTTGGCTGGGAAAGCTTTTTACTGTTTTCTTGATGGGTACTTAGGGTACAATCAGATCCCTGTGCACCCCCTTGATCAAGAGAAAACTACATTTACTTGTCCTTTTGACACCTTTGCTTACAGAAGGATGCCTTTTGGACTGTGTAATGCCCCAGCCACCTTTCAAAGGTGTATGTATGCCATCTTTTCTGATATGATTGACAAATTTTTGGAAATTTTTATGGATGACTTTTCGGTTATGGGGATAGCTTTGACCAATGTCTACAACACCTCCATCAAGTCCTACAAAGATGTGAAGAGACCAATTTGGTCTTAAGTTGGGAGAAGAGCCACTTCATGGTAACACAGGGAATTGTGTTGGGTCATGTAGTCTCTAAGGATGGAATTGAGGTAGACAAGGCCAAAGTTGACCTCATTAAAAATTTACCCCTCCGAGAATAGTCAAGCAAATCAGATCCTTCCTTGGAAATGCTGGATTCTACAAGAGGTTTATCAAAGACTTCAGCAAAATTGCTAAACCATTGTGCCACCTGCTCTGCCAGGATGTGCCCTTTGATTTCTCTGCTGAATGTCTGAAGGCTTTTGAAACTCTAAAAATCTGCCTCACCTCTGCCCCTGTACTCCAGACACCTGACTATACCCTGCCCTTTGAGATGATGTGTGATGCATCTGACTTGGCAATAGGTGTTGTCCTGGGCCAGAGAAAGGATAAGCTGCCTGTGGTCATTGCATATCTCAGCAAATCACTTGCTGAAGCTCAACTGAACTACACAACCACTGAGAAAGAGCTTCTGGCAGTGGTTTTTGCTGTGAACAAGTTTAGACCTTACCTACTCGGGTCTAAAACTGTTATCTTCACTGACCACTCAGCATTAAAGTACCTACTGTCCAAGAAGGATGCAAAGCCCAGATTGATTAGATGGATACTCCTGTTGCAGGAGTTTGACATCGAAATCAAGGACAAGAAGGGTGTAGAAAATATGGTGGTTGACTACTTGTCCAGAATTATGTTGGAGAAAGGTGTTGATGACCTTACTACAAATGATGTCTTCCCGGATGAGCAACTGTTTTCCATCCAATCTTTAGTTCCTTGGTATGCACAATTATCAATTACCTAGTTATAGGCAAGATTCCCGCCCATTGGACAAAAATGGACAAAGACCTATTTTTCTCACAGGTCACATTCTTTTTATGGGAGGAACCTTGCTTGTACAAGTATTGTGCAGACCAAATCATTCGGAAATGTGTTCCCGAAAGTGATGTCCCTAGTATTCTGGCCATGTGCCATGAAAATGCCTGTGGGGGTCACTTTAGTGGGAGAAAAATAGCTGACAAAGTGTTGCAGTGTGGTTTCTATTGGCCTTCTCTTTTCAGAGATGCCCATACACACTGCAAGGCCTGTGAAAGATGTCAGAAATTAGGAGGGTTGTCCAAACGAAATTCAATGCCTTTACAGCCCATCCTTGTTGTAGAACTGTTTGATGTGTGAGGTATTGATTTTATGGGCCCCTTTCCTCCTTCAAATAGTTTTCATTTCATCTTAGTGGCAGTGGACTATGTTTCCAAATGGGTAGAAGCCACTGCCACTAGAACTAATGATAATCAGGCTGTCCTCAAGTTCATAAAGCAGAATATCTTCTCCAGATTTGGTACCCCTAGAGCCATTATCAGTGATGGGGGGAGCCATTTCTGTAATAAAAATTTTGAGAGCTTGCTCAAGAAATATTCTGTCACCCATAGGATTGCTACTCCCTACCACCCACAAACCGTGGGCAAGTTGAAATTTCAAATAGGGAGATCAAGCATATCCTTGAGAAGACTGTGAGGACTGATAGGAAGGATTGGCCTGACAAGCTTAATGATGCATTGTGGGCTTATAGGACTGCCTATAAGACTCCCATTGGTATGTCTCCATTCAGACTAGTCTATGGCAAGGCCTGTCATCTCCCAGTGGAGTTAGAACACAGGGCCTATTGGGCCATCAAACATTTAAATCTAGATCTAACTTCTGCTGGTCTTCACAGGTTGCTGCAGCTGTCGAAATTGGAAGAACAAAGGATGGATGCGTATGCCAATGCCAGGATCTACAAGGAAAGGTCCAAAACTTTCTTTGACAAAGGGCTGTTAAGAAAGAGTTTCACTGCTGGTGATAAGGTTTGGTTGTTTAACTCCAAACTTAAATTTTTTCCAGGCAAATTGAAATCCAGATGGGAAGGTCCTTACATTGTCATGCATGTTTCCCCATCTGGTGTTGTGGAAATCAAGGATCCCAAGTCTGGGAGAACCTTGAAAGTGAATGGTCAGAGGCTTAAGCCTTGTTTTGAAGAACCTGCCAAACTCATGGACACCATTCACCTTCAAGGAGATCCTTCTTCAAACTGATCCACAGGTGTGTCATTACTGTATCATATGTATGTTTTTTTTGGTTGATTTATCTTGCTTTCTTTTGTTTCTATTCTTTAGGATTTGTTCGTGGTCTTATCTGAATTTGGACCAATATATTTTAAACTTTTGATGCATGATTTCATTCTTACTATTTTTTAATTGATAGCTTCTGTTGCATGCCTAATATGGGAGGTTGTTTTTGATTGGGTAATCGAGTTTACATGTGTCTAGAGGTAGCCATAGGAGAGAGTCATGCCCAGGACTCAACCACAAGCAAACAGGCAAAGGGGCAGAACAGAGAGCACATGCTCTCTGTTCTGTACCTTACTGTCGCTGGGTCCAAAATGACAGTATGGGAGACTATCGCGAGATTCAAAAGCCATCGCAAGGTTAAAAAGGAAGCCTGGGAGCATGTCGCACAATTTGCATAAAAACATTCAAAGCCTATCGTGAGATTCAGGTGTACCTGACAACCTCTCGCGCAGTCCACATCAAGCTATTCAGTAGTTATCACAAGATTATCAGGCTGTCGTGAGGTTTGCAAGGTAAACTGGGAGACTCTCGCATAATTCAACAGACATACTTCATTTACTGTCGCGAGATTCTAAGTCTGTTGTGAGATTTAAGATGAACCTCAGAGCATTTCGCACAATCCAAAAGAGACCTAGGAGCCGCTCGCGCAATTCACATGAATTAATCTCACTCTGTTACGCGCTCCAAGGACAACTTGAGAGATTGTCGCTCAATCCAGATTTAATCAACACCTTCGCTAGGTTCATTTCCAAACCTGCGACCAGATGTTCCAAAGCGCGTCGAGCTTCGCGATAAGTATTTCAACCCCGTGCTTTGTCCCTTTTTCATTATTTTCTTCCTTCTTCCCTCTGTGAAACCCTAACTTCTGGCGCTTTTCCCTCTCTCCTCCAGCATCACTCCTACAGCTCATCACTCACTGCATAAATCTATAGAGTTGTTCCTAATACCACCCCCATCCATTGCCTTCTGCTCAGAGATCTTGAGGTGCCCTATGCGTCAAAGCAAACCAAACCCTAGATTTCAACCTCCATTTCTCACACTATAGGACAGAGTTAGACATGGCTCCAAAACTGCACAGAAGAGAAAAGGGAAGGACAAGGACCCTGCAGAGACCACCCTTAAAAAGGCCAAGACTTCAAAGTCCCCCAAAAAAGGAAAGGAAGTGGTTGAGGTGGTGGTGGTACCAACCACTAAATTCTCTACCCCTTCTGAGCTCATGGAGTCAATTCCATTGGAGCCTAAAACAGCCTTTGATGTACCATTTTTTAAGAAAGAACCTCTCTCTGTCCCTGCAGTACAGTTTATAAGCAAAGTGGCCCTGATGCCATTGATGAGAGGAATTCCAGCACTAGCCTACCCCAGGCTAGTGCAGCTATTTTATCAGCTCAAGTAAGAGAGCTCCAGGCACTCCCGCGCGCAGTTGTCGCACAGTAGTCGCGGGGCACACACTTTCAAGGAACTGCTCGCGCGTTCCAGAAACCTATGAATATTATTCTCTTTGCGAGGATCACCACAGGATTCACAAGGAATGAATTACACGTGCCATTCTCGCGTCAGTTCTCGCGCCATTCAAATGCAAGATACCAACCCCGCGATAGCCATTAGTACCCCGTGATGACCAAAATATCAATCCCGCGACTACATGAAATCCAAGTCAAAGCAACCCCGCGACGCCAAATCTACCACGCGGCAAGATCTACAAATCCTTTCTATCCAGCAAGGATCAGGTTCTAAACTTCTCTCCACTTCTGCAAGGGCAATCTGGGCATCTCCAGCAATTAGGGCACGCACTCTAATGCTCCAATCTCTGTGCACGCGCCCCAAGGCATCTAAGGGACAGGAATAGGCTGCAATTACATTGAGAAATTAGGGTTTTCCTAACCCTAATGAGAGAGAACCGACTGCTATATAAGCCTAAGCCTAGCTTAGGTTTAGGGGGATCATCTTGGAAAGGACTCTCTTTTTCTCAACTTCTGTGCTTCTTCCTAAAACCAACTGTAGAATTACAGTAGGCTAAGGTTAGGGTTTAGGAGTTTTCTTTTTCCTTTTTCTTTCTCTCCATAGTCCAGCATTTGCTGGCTATGCCTTTTGTATGATTATTTGGTATAGATTGTAATGGAGTTTTGCAATAGGATTTATAGCATGTATGGGATGATGTTTTTATTTTGAGTTGTTCTGTACAAGGCTACTGCCTTGAGATCCTCCATTGCTAAGTTGTATCGTAAGCAATGGAGGATTGTTTTTAATGTTTTATTTAGATCTAAGTGACCTGTGTATCCAAGTTAGGCACATTGCAGGCCTTCCCCCACCATAAGATTCACTAAATCTGATTCCCCATGGGAGCTTTAGCTGGTAGCCTTGTGAACATGGTGGCGGCAGCAATGCTCTTGTTCTGTCTTAGACCTTTGTGAGGAGGATAGCCTCTATGGATAGTTTGTGACCATTCAAGTGGACAGGTTATAGCCCTAGGGTGAGGCCAATCCACTAACCTAAGACAGATCCTTCTTCTCTGCACTTGTGCTTGTAGCCATGTGAGAGATTGTGCAGAGATAGACTCCCCTATATTTGTATAGATCCACCATCAGATTGCAGATCTGATTTGGCTATAGAGATTGTAGGCTTGTGACTGGATCACTGCAGAATTTCTAAAGCAGTGAACAGCCATGCTTAAAATCTAGTACTCAAACTCTTGCTGGTCCTGTGTATCCAGGCTCGTGCACTTTGTAGGCCTAGCCCCACACACAGAACTTTAGAGGATGAGGTTCCTATGGATTCTTGAGCTTGTAGCTGTTAAGTAGTGAAAAATACCATTTTTCACCCCTAAACATGAGCCTTGAAAGACCCTTGAGAGGACTAAATAAGTGCTTTAGTGTTCATATTGCAGCTAACCAAAAAGACAGGTCCAAATCCGAAAACCATCCTAAAATGATCAAAAAGCTGACAACGCATGTCAAGCTCAAAGAGGGAGTGAAGAAATAGCCTCAGCAATGGCTAAAAAGGTCCTAAAAGAGCAAGAAAAGACCTGAAGAAGAAGAATGGAAGCTAAAGCTCAATTCGCAAAGAACTTCTACTATTCGCAAAGGAAAAATCAAGTTAAAAGTCAATTCGCAAAGAAGAATGGGAGCCTAGAGTTCAATTCGCAAAGAACTTCTACTATTCGCAAAGAACCTTGAACTTTGCGAAAAGAAGAAAACACTCCTCGAATAGAAGAATGACCTTTGCGAAAAGAAGAAAACACTCTGCGAAAAGAAGAGAAGTCCTTTGCGAAAAGATCTCCTGAAGCCAAAGTCCTTTGCGAAAAGATCTCCTGAAGCCAAAGTCCTTTGCGAAAAGATCTCCTGAAGCCAAAATGCTTTGCGAAAAGATCTCCTGAAGCCAAAATGCTTTGCGAAGAAAGCTTCTGGAGCCAAATTACTTTCTTGAAAAAAGCCCTTAAACTATGCGAAATGGCATTACAGGGATTTGCATTTCGTCCGAAGGGTATCAGAAACTTTACGCCCCAATGCGTTTTAAAACCCAAGGACATTCCGGAAGATTACGAGCACGCAACCAAAGGCATATTCCACCCCATGTGAACACCCAAAGATGAAATTACTTGGCGGAACTAGAAGCTCAAGCAGATTTTGAATTACATAGAATTGATACCTCTTGTTTCACGATTGGTGAACGGATCAAGCATTTCGATTGGCGAGCAGATCTGGATCCCGGTGCTCGACTCTATTGGTTGATCAGATCTATCCAATTACGATTGGTTGATACACATCTGAGTGGCTTAGGAAAACTATAAATAGGCGAACCATTTGCCCAATTTGGGCATCCAGATTTTAGAGTTTTCATCTCTGTTTCCCTCATTCGGTTAGATAGTTTATCTGAACCCCTGTAATCCCTTCTTGTAGTTTACCTTTGAGAGCCATTGTGAGTGATTTGTACTTCCAAGTTCGGATTCAAGATCAGAATCGAGGGCTCTTCGAGAAGCTCAGATGTAAGTCTGAGGGCTCTCTAAGAAGCCGTGCTCAGTAATTGTAACGTTGGATTTTAAAAGGTTCTTGTAATTTGTGTCTTCTCCATTGGAGTCATGTCGAGGGTTACTGATCACCTTAGTGCATTAGACTTCTTTAGATTCACTTATCGCATCCAACTTCCCTTAATTCATCATCCTGCGAATTAGCGTTGGTAACCTAATTCAAGCACATTTACGATGATGTTCATGTTACGAACTAAAGAATAGGCTGACTAGTCGGATCTGTGATCACACCATAAGTCTAAACCTATTCCTTAATTCGGATTTATTTCTCTTACATCTGTGCTGGTAGCCAGATGAAGATTGAATCTGCTCTGTTGAACTACAGACTCTCCATTAAAATTCAGAGGCTAAAGTACATGAAGCTATTATTTCTGCATTTGTCTTATTTTAAACATCTCCCCAACTCGGTTCTGGATCATGTAATTAGTTCTTTTCTTTATTTGCTTATAGTTAAATGTGACACAATCCAACACTCTCTTTTATCTATTATTCTTTTTAGATAATTATAGAGCCAGATCTGGTAGCACAGATCTGGAGGTTTATCTCTCAGTTTAGACAAACTTCTCTGTGGACGATCTTGAAATACTTACTTTTAAAACTTGCTACAATTGGCCCTGATCTTGCAGGCCAGTGTTAGCCCCAATGTGCTGATATCCCTTTCATAAGTTAACATCCATATAACCTAGCATTCTTTAATTCTTTAATTTTTGATTCATAATGCACACAATTATGGCACACTTGGAGCGACAACAGTAGCCTGGATGAAGTAGTGCCTACAATGATAAGCTTGTTCTGACCCATCTCTGCATTGTGGTTCCCCTATTGGATAGTCTGTGACCATTTAAGTGGACAGGTTATAGCCTTAAGGGATTGTATCATGGCACAGGGGTGAGTTGGATTCTTTCTCCTCTTTGGTGATAATGTAGCCATTGGACAAGATTTCTATAGCCACAGATCTGAGTCTGAGTTGCAAGACCCATCAGATCTGTACCTAATAGCATACTTCTCACCCTTTTATATTTATTTTCTCACTCCATCTTCTTTCTTAACCCTTTCTATAGTTTAGGCATTAGGATACCTTAGAATTTAGATTATAGTGGCCCTAAATCCCCTTCCATTTAGGATTTCTAGATCGGTAGTCATATCTAGAGAGCCTACTAAGGATAGCTCCCTTGGAGCTTTAGATCAACTTTCTTGTGGGACAAACTCTTACTTATCAAAACTTGCTATAACAGGCCCTGTATCTTGCAGGACTGTGCATATTTTAAGCTTGTTACTCTGTAATCATCACTCTACCTTTCACTCATTTTTCATTTACCCCATTCTTATCACTGTCTTCAATAAAGTCAGTATCAAGCACTTAAAATGGCCTAACACCTGCGTCCACCCCATTACCCCCAGTTCAACCACCTGCAAACTCCACCACCCTCATCAATCACCTGATGGCCCATCAAACCCCCAATCTTCCACCGCCCATCAGCTACCAGTGGCCTACTTTCACCCCTTGTCCCCCCGCGCCACCACCCTCAAGCTTCACCACCCCCATTTGGCCCAATTTTTCCACCCAACCCGCTACCACCGAAATAAATCAGGTGTTGCCCACACCTCCTGAGCCCGCAGTAAAAGTGCCTCAAGTATCGGTAGCCATACCTTTCCGGCGCTCAGGGCCAACCTATGACCCTCATCAGGTCCTACTAATCTATGAGCAAACAGATGTCAAAGCTGGCGGCAGTAGTAGAGCAGGGGCAGTGGACTTTGTCATGCGGTCTGGGAGGATATCGAAGCAGCCAGAAGTGCCAGCAACAGCACAAGCCCGACCAGAGGGGAAGGAAGATAGTGTTGTGAACCCCTTCAAAAAAATGAGTCGGGAACATAGACTAGAGACTCAGCTGAGAAGAATGCACGCCCACATAACCGCTTGGGATCTATTGATGGCGTCCCCACTCCATTTCCAAGCATTAATGGGGGCATTAAAGAATGCTCATGTATCGCTTCAAGTCAGCCCAGATGAAGTCGGGTAGATAATTGGGCAAGTGATGGCTCCAAATGCCATCTCATTCTCTGATGCTGATTTACCTGAGGAGGGATGTAGCCATTCAAAGTCCTTAAACATAATCATTGAGTCTGGAAATATGGTCATTTCCCTAGTTTTGATTGATAATGGGTCGGCGTTGAATATATGCCCACTAAGAATAGCCACCAAGATAGTGGTGGACCCATGCATGTTGAGACCCACGAGAACCAGCGCCCGAGGTTTTGACAACACCAGAAGAGAGATCATGGGAGAAGTTGATCTTGAGCTATTGATTGGGCCAACGACCTTCTCCATATTATTTCAAGTGATGGACATCAAATCATCGTTTAATCTTCTACTGGGGTGCCCGTCGCTACATGAAGTCGGAGCCATAATCTCCACGCTACACCAGAAACTCAAATTTACATCTGGGCACAAGATCATCACGATCATCGGCGAGGGGCACAGTGAGAAAGAAAAGGCCACCAATAGCATCGAAAAACCTAATGTGTTGGATGTGCCGCACACCGCTAAGGACGTCGACCTCCATAGTTTTGAATATAAGGTATCAGTGATACTCCTGGAGCCCATTTAGGGCATCATGCCTAAAACGGGAGGCGGTATGATAGCAGCGGTAGCTATGCTCCAAAAATAGGGCTATCAGAAAAGCCGAGGGCTCGGGCCAAGACTACAGGGCAAAAGAGAGCCAGTCGTTGCCAAGGGACAGAAAGTAAGATTTGGGCTAGGTTACAAGCCCACAGAGGAAGAGGTCCGAGAGGCCAAAAAAAAATCCAGGGTCGCCGTAGCTGCAAGAGCTCGAAGAATCAACATAGAAGAAAAACCTCACCCTAGGCCGCACATTAGGGAATCCTTTGTCAATGCTGGCGTCGTAAAGATCGACCGGAATGGGGTAACTCATTTAACCCCACACAGACCCATAGCACTGTCCATCCCACCAATCCCCACATTACCCTTCCTAGCTTGGAGATAGATCTGGCCGCGTTGCCCCTTTTTGAAGAACGATGGCCAGTACCTGAACAAAATCCCCCTGTGGTAAATCACTACAAAACGGTATTGACATTTAAGGACATCATCTAAGACGAAATGGGGGTCAACATGATGGAGGCTGACTCCAAAGAGCCATATCAGTCAGCACCCTCCATTCAAACAGGTAAAGGAGCGGCCCCTCAGGTACGCAACTGGGCATCTTTGCCCCAAACTCTGGAAGCAAGAAGTGGCCTACAATTTGGCACCCATTTCCCAAAAAAAAACAACCTACAAAAAGTGAGATAAGCCATTGGCAGGCAATACTTTGTATATACACAGACTCGCACTGCCAAGGGTCCGTCTCCGAAGAAAATAAAAATCTCAAAAATATTTAAAATATATAAAATTCTAAAAATATCGAAAAAATGCAAAGTCCAAAAATATTGTCATTTAAAATTCTAGATAAAATTCCACAAAGAGATGCCTTAATCAAAATATCCGTCCCACGTAAAATCGACCCCTTTCCTGTAGAAATACAAGAAGAGGTAGGTGTTACGAGTCTGGACAAGGATGTCCCCTTTGAGGAGCTCCCCAATGAGCTCCTTGATCGGTTTGCCAAATTTGAGCATGGCCCTACCCCCATTATCAAAGAAACAGAAGATATCAATTTAAGGACTGAGGAGATTCCTAGAATAACCAAGATCGGAACATCACTGTCTCCCTAAGAAAGAAAAAGCACGATCGAATTCCTTCGATCATACCAAGATGTTTTTGTCTGGTCCTACGAGGACATGCCTGGTCTGGACACTGATTTGGTTGAGCATGAGTTGCCTCTCTACCCTGATATGAAGCCAGTTAAGCAGAAGCTGAGACATCTCTGACCCGAGTGGATGTTGAAAGTCAAAGACGAGGTCATCAAGCAGTATGATGCGGGGTTTCTCATGGAATCCAAATACCTGCAGTGGCTAGCCAATATTGTGCTTGTGCCGAAGAAGGACAAAAAGTTTCGCATGTGCATCGATTTTCATAATTTGAACAGGGCAAACTCGAAAGATGATTTCTCATTATCGCACATCGACATCTTAGTCAATAATACTACCAAGCATGGGATGCTTTCTTTTATGGATGGATTCTCTGGATACTATCAGATAAAGATAGCAGAGGTAGATCAAGAGAAGACTGCGTTTATCATGCCTTGGGGCACCTTTTGCTATCGAGTCATGCCATTTGGGCTAAAGAATGCCAGTGCAACGTACCAAAGAGCTATGACCGCTATTTCAGGACATGATGCACCGAGAGATTGAAGTGTACATCGATGATGTGATTGCCAAGTCACCGGAGCGAGGCGACCATCTGGTAAACCTCCAAAAATTGTTTAAGAGGCTGAGAAAATACAGGTTACGTCTGAATCCGTAGAAGTGTGCATTTGGCGCTATGTTTGGGAAACTGTTGGAGTTCATCATCAGCAGGAGAGGAATCGAGGTCGACCCAGTCAAAGTCAAAGCTATCACAAAAATGCCACCGCCGCCTACTGAGAAAGAAGTTAGAGGGTTCTTAGGCAGAATACAATATATCAGTTGTTTCATTGCATAGCTAATCCCCATCTGCACGTCGATCTTCAAGCTACTTAGGAAGAACTCGCCCATGGAATGGAATGACGATTGTCAGGCAGCGTTCGATAAAATCAAAGGCTACCTCCTTAACCCACCTATGTTGGTACCACCCGAGCCAGGGAGACCACTCTTGATGTATTTCTCTACGACAAAAGTTTCAATGGGATGTGTCTTAGGTCAGCATGACGAGACAGGAAGAAGAGAACAGGGCATTTACTATCTGAGCAAGAAGTTTACTGATTATGAAATGCGCTATTCCCATCTGGAGAAAGCATGCCTAGCTCTTATATGGGCTACTCAGAGGCTCCGCCATTACTTACTATCTCAGGTCGTGCTACTCCTAGCCCGCATGGACCCATTGAAGTACTTGCTCGAGAAGCCGGCTCTCACTAGGCAGACTGCACGATGGACTTTTATTGTCTGAATTTGACATCACATACGTCACTCAGAAGTCAATTAAGGAGTAGGCACTCGCCAATCATCTTGTCGACAATCCTTTGCCAAATTACGAACCTTTGAGAACTGAGTTCCCCGATGAGGACATCCTTTTCATGACAGAAGACGATACTGAAGAAGCAGAATAATCATGGGTAATGCACTTTGATGGGGCAGCTAATGCAGAAGGTCAGGGAGTTGGCACCATTATGATTTCGCCGAAAGGATCCATATACCCGTCTCTATCAACCTCAACTTCCCTTACACTAACAACATGGATGAGTACGAAGCTTGTGCCGCTGGTCTGCAGGCGGCTCTCAATCTGAATGTAACTCACCTTTGAGTGTTTGGCGATTCAAGTTAATCATATGTCAGACGAATGGAGATTGGAAGATGAAAGATGAGAAACTGATCCCTTATCATGAGCACCTCGAGGATCTGATAGCTTGCTTCCAAGACGTGACATTCTCGTATGTCCCCCAAATAAGAAATCGCTTCACCGACGCACTAGCGATGTTGGCATTAATGATAGAAATCCCGTATGGTGCTGAGATGAAGTCGATCATGATCAAGCAAAGGAATGAGCTAACCTTCTACCTATAGATTGAGGAACCTACAAAGTCTGATGATGAGCCACCTTGGTTCTCAGATATCAAGAATTTCCTTGAGACCCTAGCTTTCCCTGAGGGTACATCCAAGACGGATCGACGAACCATTCAACGTCTAGCGGCAAGCTACGTCATTTATGGGGAATGCCTTTACAAGCAATCCTACAATAACATCTTACTCAGGTGCCTTACTAAAAGTGAAGCGACCAATATTATGAAGGAGATCCACGAGGGAGTATGCGGAGCCCACGTTAGCGGTCACATGCTTGCTAAGAAAATTCTGCGACAGGGATACTTTTGGACCACTATGGAATCAGATTGCTGTAAACATATTCAGAAATGCTATAAGTGTCAGGAACACTCCACTCTGATACATGCTCCTGCCATTGATCTACACTGCATGGCCACTCCTTGGCCATTTACTACCTAGGGCCTTGACGTCGTCGGAATGATTAATCCAAAAGCATCAAACGGACATCGGTTCATCCTTGTTGCCATTGAATACTTCACCAAGTGGGTAGAAGCAGCGTCATATGCCAACATCACAGCCAGTCACATCGAGAAGTTCCTCAAGAGTAATATTGTGTGCCAATTTGGAGTATCCAAGGATATCATCACAGACAATAGCACCAACTTTGCAAATAAGCTCATCCGAGCCTTCTACGAGCAATACAAGATCAAGCACCATCGCTAGTCACCTTATCGACCTCAAACTAATGGAGCCGTAGAATCTGTTAATAAGATAGTCGTATGCATCCTTGAGAAGATGGTCGTCACCTACCGAGATTGGAGTGAAATGTTACCGTTTGCTTTGTGGGCCTACAGAACGTCGATCCGTACCGCTACAGGGGCAACACCATTCTCCCTTGTGTATGGAACTGAGGTCGTCCTCCCGGTTGAGGTTGAAGGACCCTCGCTCCGAATTCTCATGGAATCAGGCTTACTCGAAGCACAGAGAGAGAGATCCCGCTTCGAACAATTGAACTTATTAGATGAGAAGAGACTCCTAGCCTTATGTCACACTCAAATTTACCAGGGGCGAATCACACACACTTACAATAAACATGTCCGCGGTAGAGATCTAAAGGTAGGAGACACTGTGTTGAAGAAGATCTTCCCATCCCTCCACGCCAATCCAAGAGGAAAGTTCAAGCCAAACTGGGAAGGACCTTACGTCATCCGAGAAGTGCTACCGGGATATGCCATTTGCCTCGCCACCATGGACGGAGATCATCTTCCTAAGCCCATCAATGCTGGATACGTCCGATAGTTCTACTCTTAGTCTATCATGACAAGGTGAGTATTGGTGAAACGGATACGTGACTGCTTAAGAACCACCCAAAAGAGTCCATCATTCCAAGCACAATAGCCAAAAAGCATCCCTAAAAAGGATGATATACTTTGCTACCCCATTTTGAGCCTAGGCCTTTCTTTCAATAACCCCCTCCCCCAAAAAACATGTGTGTATATATACAAAAAAAAAAAAGAAGAGGAAGTAAAGTTACCATCAGAATTCAAAAAAATTGAAAAAGTAAAACCTCGAAAAGAGATTGCCTGAAATGGAGCAAAAAGAAAAAAAATGTAGAAGAATCACGGGGCATGTATAGTAAAACCCTCAAGGAAGAAAGTATGTTGAGAAAACTAAGTCGTATCAAGGAAACCCTTTTAGCCTAGCATACCTTCAAATCCTAACCTAACCCATGGCCAAGCTACACCCTGAAGAAAGCCCACTTTTAGGTTCACAAGCACTCATAATATCTATTAAGTCAACACAAGCCGAGTTGTGAGATGACTCCAGAACCCCATCCAGCCGGCTATGATGAAATTGACGTCTATGTCGTGGCTTTTGAATAAAAGAATAAAAGAGAATAAATAAATATATATATATAATAAAAATACAAGCTCAAAGCAAGATGGAAGTGGTGAAAACCTGAAAAGGCATTATAGGTAAAAACAGCGAGCTTGTGCGGACCAGGTGAAAACCCGAAAGGGCGCTTGGAGTAAGAGAGCTAAACTCATGGACGTGGTGAAAACCTGAAAGGGCGCCAAGGGTAAAAAAAAGGAGATAAATAATAAAAAAGAAAAGAAAAGAAAAAAAAAATGAAAGAAGAAGGGTTTGAAATGACTGATTGATTTTTGTTTAAGGAGCCCTCTTGGTTACTCTCCCTGACCCCCTTTTGTTTGGGGGGGGGGCCATTCATGTTAGTTCAAATCGGGTCCCGACCAGAATTTTCTTTGTGAAACCGCACCGTCAAATGTATGACCCGAGGCAAGGAGAAAGGTTTAACTCAATCCGAAGGGATTGACGTTCCGGCCTTGGTAAAACTGTTGAAATTCTCTCAGAGTCAACCATTCAAAGAGGGGTTCGACCATGCTCAAAAGAGGACCCAGGGTTTCACAAGGTTTCACCCAATGATTAAGGCACCACACCCAAAAAAATGCACAAAATAAAAAAGATAAAAAAGTCTATGTAGATGTATATAATAAACTGCCTTTCTTTTACAAAATGCACTGCTTACAACACATCCCAAAAAATAGCCGGTGTGATGACTAGCTTCCTTTCTTTCTTTCTTTACAAAAACAGCAAAAAAAAATAAAAACATAAAGAAAATATGTATACCAAAAAATGGTGTATCTGTAAAGGGGTTTTGACGCCCCTTTTTCTGTGTATTTGATTTGTGCAAAAAGTTATGTATGCAGGAAGGAATTAGCGGCCCAGCTTATGCTTCAATGCGCTAATCTTGGCACGAAAGTCATCTTTCCGGACATTCCGCTAGGTCAGCCAACGACCATGCAAGCTTTTGTACCTCTTCCGAGAAGAATCAGTAGCTCCAAGGGCAACATTCAATAATTCTTGTGACAAAAGTTCTTGCAGGACCCTCTTCTCGTCCACCAATAGCTCGATGCAGGCTTGGAGCACCGTCTCTTTCTTTGGCTAGGGGCCTCCAAAGTCAATGATATCTGCTGAATCCAGACCATCAGCAACAGGCTGTTCAATCGATAACCAGGCCTCATACTCAGGAGAAGACTGAACCAAATCTCCCTGCTCCATATCACACATCAGCGTTGACTGATGCGTCTCCCAAAGAGCAGCGATCCGATCTATGTCTCCAGAGGACCCCCTAGAAAAGATCAAGTCACATAAATGGGGTTTGGCCTCACAAGGCACCTACTGAGAGTAGCCAAACTGACACAACACCCGGAATGGGAAGTAGAAGGTGATGCCAGTCAATCCTAGGAGGGTGATGCCCTCATGGTCTCTAGAGCGAACTACTGGGAAGGTCCGGTCCAACTAAGGAAGCCTCCATATCAGCTTAACATCGGTCAACCAGAGCTTCAGAACTGACAAATCACCCTGCAGAAGCAGGTGGTACCTACCCAAAAAGCACTGAGCCGCCTCACCTCGGGCAATATAAAAGTAGGGCACAGGCCCCAAGATAGAGAGGTGCTCGTACAACCAAACCTAAAGAAGCAAGGGGTACCCCCGAAGGCCCTCCACCTTGCCCAAAGTAAATGAATCAAGGCATTGATACAGCTCGGCGAGCACCAAATGCATCATGGATTGGCCCACCTCCAACTTGGTCAGAATATCACAAATTGCCAAGGAGAAGCTCTCCCCTCCGATAAAGAAGAGGATTTCTAAAATGAGACTGAGAGCTAAAGCTTTTGCATTGAAAATGCTCCTAACCGACAATTTTCAAAGACTTTCGTCACCGAAAATCTCTGAGAAATTTTAGCGAACACCTTGTGGGCCCCCCGATGAGACTTTTCCCATACTCAAGTTTCTTCAAACCGAGAGTAAGGTGAATGGATTTGGAGTAGCTCGGCCGAGGCATGACTCTTGCAAGGCCCCGATGAAGCTTTAGACCGGACAGATTGGATAGGTCCTCAAGGGTTGGGGTTAGCTCCCGCTTCCCAAAATGGAATACATGGAAATTTACATCCCAAAATGAAGTGGTAGCATGAAGAAGGCCCCACCGTGAAGGAACCTCAAGGAAGGAAGGAAGGTGAGATAGCTCAAGGTGCTCCAAGTCGGCGAGCTCACTCTCATTCAAGCTCCCATACCAAGTTGTTTGAAATTTGGGCCCCAAGCCCATGGAAGGGGGTAAATTAGCTCTGGGCCCTCCATGTAAGGGAGGGTTGGAAAGCGGGTCCATAGACGTACAAAGATCTCTTGAGAAGATAAAAATCGATGTATGGTGATGGACCCGCCTTGGAAAAGCAAGAGTAAAAAGAATCGATCAAAGGGGCCAAGTCAAACAGAAAAGGGATGATTTTTTGGCTAACTCGGGTATATAAGGACCCATAGCTCCCCAGGTTAAGCCTGGCACAACTATTAGTTGCACCAGTGCATTTTGTCCCCATTTTTACTTGGCGCAACTAATAGTTGCGCCAGTACAAATGCCCTGGGATTTTAGCCTAGCGCAACTAATAGTTGTGCCAGACTAAAGATCCCCCCTCCTCAGCCATCTCGAAACCTAATTGGGGGGACTTTCACCCCTTCTATTTTTTTATATATGTACATTTGATCACTAACGGTTTGGAAATTACTTTGTTTATGTGTAGGATTGATCCTACATCAAAGCATGCGACCCAAAAAGTCGCTTTTTGAGAGCATTTGGCAAACACGTCCTGCAGAAAAACAGATACGGTACAAAGAAGCCATGGCATACAATCAAGACAAAAGCACTAAAAATATTTTCAAAAAAATATATATCCAATATGTCACATCATCCATCCCAAACTGTCTAAAAAACCAAATTCCAATCCCAAGAGTATTGAGTTTTAAAGCAGAAACTCAAGTCTATTCCTTACTCGTGCCTTTGGACTTCTTCTGATGATGAGAGGAGCTTTGGAAAGTCCGCATATCCCCCCACCTGGGACCACGCCTGCGAAATCCTACTAAGCAAGGAACACGACTCCTTGGCATGTGCACGCTGCAAGGCACAGTCGAAATCAAATATTAGGACCAATTGAGGGACAAATGATTAATAAAACAAGTAGGGGAAGTAGAGCAGCAAGGTACTCACCGTCTCCACCTCCCTGAGCTCCGTAATGTGGCGATGATACGCCACATACTCCATGGCCGAGTTAAAGTTCTACGTTCAAAAAGATACGATATCAGCTATCAGGGCAATCATAAAACATGTGCAAAAGGAGGCCGAAACTAGAAAGAGATGGGGTCGTTAGAGGACTTACCCCTGGGACCACCTCAGGAGGAGGGACACGGGCCACTTCAGCAAAGAGTCGCGCTTGTCTATCCACATCAGCACAGAGGCCCTAAAGGAAGCTATCATCCAAGCGTCGGAAGGTCCCAAAGACCACGGTCGAGTCACCCCCCGGAGCACCGGCCTTGGGGGTACCCGACGGTCCAACACCAGAAGAACCCTCGCCCGAGGGACCCGCACCAAAGGGGCTGGCACCAGAAGGATCTCCCCCTGACGTGTCAGCTACACCTGTCCCACCTTCGCCATCCGAGTCATCTCTCTGAACAAACTGTTAACAAAATAAGGATCCGCTTAGAAAAAAAGAAAAACAACAAAGGCTGAATTAAAACATATGGGGAACTAATCCAAGCTGAGAAGAAATACCTGACCGAGTGGACCACCAAATTCAAGAAAATTGGTGCTAGGTACAAAGCGCGGCAAGATAAACCGATATGGCAAGCACTCGTACCAAACATGATAGTCCCCGGGCACATGGAGAGCATGGATAGGGAGCCCATTGTTGAGAAAGGCCGTCGTGAGCTCCTCAATGTTGCCAACAGGATTCCAAATGTTCGCCGGAGGGTCCACAGGTATGGCATAGTAGCCCTGGTACTGGTGCACTACCCACTCTTCCAAATAGGAAAACTTGGCCCACGCCCCATAAAAGAAAATGGCGCGGCGGTTGTTAAACAGGCGAGAGGGGCCCACGACTGCCCGATCCCAGAAGGGGGATGCAAGGTACAGGTCGTGGAGAATCTGTCCAAGTCGGAAGGCAACCAAACAGGTAGCACGTCAATAGAAGAGTATTTCTGAGCCCAAACAAATAAGGTAGAAAAGGGGCTTTACCTGCTCAGGAACCATCAGGTCGAGTTAAGACCTCAAGCCCATCTCCAAGTGCTTCAGGCCTATGTCACGGCGTCGGGCCTAATTCCAATTGCTAAGGAGAGGATAGGTGAGCACGTCTGAATGGAGAAGTGGGCGCCCGGGGTGGAAATGATGGTACCCCCATACCTGAGAAGAGCATTATAGAATAAAAGAGAGCAACAGGTCAGTAGCATGAGAGACCATCCGAGTAAAAATAATGACAGGAAGAATTAGGGATTACCTCCAAGGTCGCCCAAAAGCCAACAGCGAACTTAGAATCCCCAGTCGTGACCCGAGCCACATTATACATCAGCCATGCATACCCGGCTCCACCCCAATCATACCTATGGACATCACCCCAATTGTCCATCACGCTGAGCAATGCTAGGCTGACTCGGCCCCCACTCGCATTGGTAAAAAGGGTTTTGCCCAGCAGAAGCAGGAGAGTGATGTGAGCCAGGACGATCGCTCACTCAGGTGTGATATAGAGCACCCTATCTGGCTGATCCAGATCCACTAACTCATCAGGCGTATAAAGGGTGGTCAGCCAGGTCATCTTGACCTCGGTACCATGCATCTGCCCGTGAGCAGGATAGGCCCCAATCAGTTGGATGATGTCCTCCCTACTCGGCACCGCGAGGTCAGCTATTGGTATCCCTCCCATCCGGATGCCCGTAATCATTTCCCAATCAATAGGCGTCAAGGCCATCTCAACATACGGCATATGGAAGGTCATCGTCTCAGGGCGAAACCGTTCGATCAAGGCCTTCTGGTAGGCAGCATCGGCCCTCATGGCGGGGCAGGATAGAAACTCCCCAAAGCCCACCTGCGCCAACAGGAGCGTCACTACAGGAGGGACGTAGAGGTAGAAGTCTTGAAAATCAAGCCACCCCCCACAAAATACAATGTTGGGCAGTTCCTGCATCTAAAGAAATACGCATCAGGTCACGAAAGTAAAGCAAAGTCTCACAAAGGAAATGAATTGAACCTGTCTTTTACCTTGCCTGATATTCCAAAATTTGAAATATGGGTATGCTATTGATGAAGGAGGCCGACTCGGGCAGCCTCGCCCTGCATTTCGAGCCATGGGCCCGCTCTCTGCTCTACCCAGAGGAACTACTCCCCCCGCAGTCCATATGCTATCTCGGGCCCCTCCTCATGGCCCTCCTCATGAATATGCTCATCATCGCCCGACATGCTGAGGCAACAAAGGCAATCACATCCGGTCAGGTCAATGACAAAGAACCATGATATACTATGCATCAAGGGGAGGTAAGAATACTCACCATTTCCCCGTTTATTTTCGGAAATGAAGATACACATGCAACAAAAATCTCTTCTTTTTAAAAAAAAAAATCATCATAAAAAAAAAATTCCTTTTATTTTGTTTACAAAAACAAAAAAAATAATAGTCCTTATACTTCAAAAAAAAAAATCCTTTTGCTTTGTTTACAAAAACAAAAAAAAAGACGAGAAATATAATAAAAGTCCTTATACTTCAAAAAATCAAAACCTTCAAAAAAAATCCTTTTACTTTGTTTACAAAAACAAAGAAATAAATAAATATAGAAGTCCTTATACTTCAAAAAAATCAAAACCAAAAAAATCCTTTGACTTTGTTTACAAAAACAAAAAAAAAAAGAAAAAAGAGGGGGTCCTTATGCTTCAAAAAAAATCATCAATTAAAACCCAAAAAAAAATCCCTCTTTTATAAAAAAAAAAAACAACATAAAAAAAAAAAAACAAACAAAGAGTCCTTTGTTTATGCTCCAAAAATCAAAAGCCAAAAAAGAAAAAAAAAACCTTCTTTCAAAAAAAAAAGACAAAAAAAACACAAAGAGTCCTTTCTTCTTTGCCCATCAAATAAAGAAAAACCAACACAAAAAAATGCATCCATTCCTTAAACAAAAATAAACAAAAACAAAACAAACAAAACATATAGGCACCGATAAATTCATAAAATAACAAAAATAGGGCATTCATCATAAGAAATCATCCACACACCATCCATAAATACATCCACAACCAAAAATAAACCACTACTCATCCAAAAGGTGCAAGATCATGATCACATTTGCAAGAAAAAGCAAGAAAAATCAATCAAAAGAAGAGTTTTAATGATTGGTCTCTGATCTAGCGCAAGACGGCGATCGATTAACACAAGCGAATAACGGCAATGAAGGACGCGTAGATGCAATGTAAAGGAACCCTAAAAGGGTGCGATTTTCAGTTTTAAGAGAAGAGGGGGAGAAAAATTTTGAAATGAAACCCCACAGCTTGAGCCCGGGCTATTTAAATTGGTCCCCAGCCAAGCCTGGCGCAACTATTAGTTGCGCCAGGCAAAATTATGCCCATCTTTTGCTTGGCACAACTAATAGTTATGCTAGGCTATTTTGAGGCCCCTATTGGCCTGGCACAACTAATAGTTGCGCCAGGCACTTAAGTCAGGTCTCGGGCCTGGTACGGGCCAAATAGGAAAGTCGGTCCCCCGCTTTTTTATTTTATCACTCCCGACAGATGCACGCACTCCCAAGATGGCATTTCGATCTTCCTCTGACTTGCCCGGGAAGTCGTGCTAGAATAAAAGTGGGCCGAGATCAACCGTCATCCCGGTCCTACACAGGAAAATGAGAAGAAGTCCAAAAAAAAATGATGATGATGATAAAAGCCCCCCGAAAAAAGTCAAAACCATTCACATAAAAATAATAAGAGAAAATCCAAAAAGTAACAGTTTGAAAAATGAAAAATATCCAAAAAATAATAGTTTGAAAAATTAAAAAAAATCCAAAAAAATAAAAAAAATCCAAAAAATAACAGTTTGAAAAAAAAAAAATCCAAAAAAAAAAATATATATATATATATAATAACAGTTTGAAAATTCCAAAAAAATAACGGCTAGAAAAATTCAAAAAAATCACATAAAATAATAGCTTCAAAATCCAAAAAAAATAATAATAGAAAAACCACGAAAATAAAAACAGATTTGTATTCCCCCGCAGAGACGCACAAGCATAAGGCGGTAAAATGTCAATATTTTATCAGCAATGCAGCTATGCCATACTAAATCCCTGAGTCTAAGGTTCATCTCAGATCTTTGGATCCTGCTTTAAGGTAGGAGCAACGGTGTCAGTCCCAGTCAAACAGTCAATGTTTGAACGAGTCGACTCCACTGCTAAAATCTTTGCAATGAGCGTTCTGTTTTGGATTCATATGAACTTAAGTGTCTTGAGCTTCAAATTCTCCATTGGAAAAGGTCAATCGTTGGTTGAGACCAACCTATTGAGAATGAGATTATGTATTAATCAAACTACGTGCAACCATGCATCCAGAAGGGTTCATTCCCCCTTTATTTTCTGCAGGCTTAAAACCTATATTGGCAACGGTATCTCTGTAAAGTGTACGCCAGGCATCTGGATATTCGTATGATGGTTGTTTGTTCCCTTAAATTATACTCGGGCAAGTCCGGGTCGGGGCTTCCATTGCCTTTGCTGCTTATCACCCCTAATGGGTGCATGTTTATACATAGTTAAATGATGTTTATGATCATTGTTGGCAGAAACCAGGATTGGACGCCCCTTTTGAGAGATGCCCAATATTTGGTTAGATCTGTTCAAGATAGTTGAAGCTGGATGCTCTAGGTCATGTTGATCTGGGGCAAATATTCGAAAATGGCATGTCCTCCCCAAAAAGCGCCGTGACATCTATTCACATTTCTCGGGCAGTCATGATAAATAAACTGCGGGTTTGATGGGCTCGCCCAAAGACCTCGAATCCTACTTTCAGCAGGGGCTCCCGCGAATAGTAAGATGGGGCAATCAAATGCCTCGTAGGATTGGACACAAACTATGGAGTCCTGCGTATGTTTACTTTGCGCCTATCTTTGAATGTGGGCCGATCACCCCTCTTACTTACGAAGCTGCTGCATTCAGAATGAATCTCGAACATCAGTCACCTTCAAATTATCTCGAGAAGCGGATATTTTTCCTGACTAATGGGCTTTTGTAACTCGAGAAGCGAACATTTTTCTCAGCTATTAGGCTTTTACAACTCATTTTACCTCGGTTATGCCCAGTAATGTCGCTGAGCGCTTGGGGACCGATTTACTTGAGAGACGGACGTATTTCCCGACATATAGGGCTTTCATTTTGTCACCATGTTACTCACCTGATGTTTGAAGTTTGTTCTGAATACGGCGGACCCATCAGTAATGCCTTGGGCCACTTCGGATGTCTCTTTTCTTTGGCATTCGATCATTAGTGATCGGATACCAAAGAGGGGCATCTATAGACACCCAAATTTGGCCCAAGGCGTGATCGGAACACATATCAAGAGAGGTGCACTTTTGAGTTATTTATAACATATATGAAACCTTTAGGAATCACCCTAGATCCCCTAGGAACCTGCCTCTAACCTTTAGAAATCAATCCTAACCCTTGGAACCTGTTCTGAACTTAAACCTAACCTTTCTGAGCCATGGGTGAAGAGGGGTGCACCAAAACTAGCTATGGCCTTCTACTATGATCAAATCTTATATCATTAAAAGGTAAAAGTTGTCAGCTTTCTAACAGTCCAAGAATCGCCCCAATCAGAGTTGTACATCAAAAGATACGACAGTCCGAACTCGGAGGGCAAAAAAGTAATTTTAGGAGGAACCCCCTTGGGATTTGGCGGAACTAATAGTTGCGCCAGTTATAATTTTTTCTGGCGCAACTATTAGTTGCGTCAGGCCATTTTTCCCAGATTTTAAGCCTGACGTAACTAATAGTTGCGCCAGCATTAAAGTGGACCCCACCCTCGCGAGGCAACTTCCAAGGCACTGTTCAACATTGTTTTATTGTACATTTGCCTAGCGCAACTATTAGTTGTGCCAGGCATATGAATAGTAGCCCTATCTTTTTACCCCAAAATTTGTGATTTGGGTTTGACTTGTTGACCACCTTGACCTTTGGGGTGTGTTTTGATAGTTTTATTATACCCTTCTACACCCTATTTGCAACTCATTAAGTGGCCTAAAGCCTTACCCTATTAGCCACCATAGGAGGACCTTCTCCCACATTTCAAGGCTCCAAAAATCCTAAGAAACCTTAGATGTTAGATTACCTAATTCCTAATCTTGATTAACATCTAAACACCCTCCTAACCCACCCATTTCCTATAAATAGAGACCCCCACCCCTTGGTTTAGGGGTTGAGAATTTTGGCCTAAGAGAGAAAGAGCTTAAAGTGAGAAGATCTTTCTCCCTTTGGTGCACACTTCCCATACAAATTCCATATTTCAAAAATCTCCCTTAGACCTTAGCATTTCACTAAAAGCCTTTAGATTAGGTGTGTGTAATCCCTTAGCCTTTCCCTCTCTACCTCTTAGCTTCAAGCCTTAGGAGTTAGAACCCCTTTTTCTTCCATTTAAGCCTTCAAAAGCTCATCAAAGCAGGACAACGCAAGGCTCTCCGACGGTGCTACAAGGGCCCGAGGGCTCCGGCTCTCTTCTTTCTTCTCCTATCTCTTCTTTAGCTCTTCCCATCCTCTCATTTGTGTCGTTATGCTACCGAATTGTCGGTAGAAACGGAGGGGCACAAATAGGATTTAAGGCCCATTTGGGCAAGAGGAAACTATTTTCTTTTCTTTTACTTTATTTTTGTGTTGGCCATTAGTAGAGACCGTGTTAAGCGGGTTGATCGGGTGCCTAACACCTTCCCGATCGATAACCGAAGCCCCTACCCAAGAGCCTTTGGCATGGACCGGATTCAGAGTCATATTTTTAGCACTTCAGTGCTCCTAAAAATGAACTAGGTTTCTCGGGACACCAAAAGCTCTGGGTAGCGACTCTATATTTTTTGCAAGCGAGTGCATCGTCGCGACGGGATCATCAAAAATCTCATAGTTGCACAAGGTTGTATAGTAAATCTCCATATCTGGCTACAGATCTGGCAACTCTAAACCTACACTAGAAACCAAGGTAAAGAGAGTGTATTTAAGTATCACAAAACTAAACTAAACTAAAAATAAGAATAAAACTACAGCTAAAGAAAGGGGATAAAGAAGAATGAGGATAGTGTAGTAAAATAAAGTAAAAATGTGGAGAAGTAGACAGCTATATGATATTCATCACTGCAACTCAGATCAAGATGTTGGATCTGCAGCTATCCTTCACTTGGCTACAAGCACAAGTGCAAGGTAGAAGAATCCAACCTAACCCAGAGGCATGAACTGATCTTAGGGCTGTATTCTGTCCACTTGAATGGTCACAGCATATCCCAAGGATTTCATCCAAGAAAAAGGTTAGAGCTGAAACAAGAAACCCATTGCAGGCATTATTTTTGTAAGGCTACAAGCTCATGCAACCATAGGATCAAACAGTCCATGAAAATCAAGTGAAAATCACTAGAAATCACAAATTAAATGTGGCATTAAAATTAGCTGTTCATTGAAACAAAGTGGCTTGCAATGACCTAACTCTCAAGTCTACAATCTATGCAAGATCTCAGGTCCATTCACTGAAAATGGTAATGTAAAACAGAGGAGAAGTTGGGTCTGCTGCAGTCTCTCACTTGGCTACAAGCACAAGTGCAGAGAAAAAGAATCTAGCTCAACCCTTTGATATAGACCAATCTTAGGGTTATATTCCATCAACTTAAATGGTCACTGAATATCCCATAGAAGTGGTTCAGTCAATGGGTTAAACTAGAACAGGAAAACTACTGCAGCCACTATGTGTACATAGCTACAAGCACATACAGTGTTGGTGCGCGGTTTTTCTAGGTTCCTCTCGATCCCCGTTGAATCAGTGGCTCCAATTCTGTCCAAGTGGACTCTAGCGATGTGGCGTTTGGAATCTTAGAACTAAAGGGTTTTCTAGGAAGGTTCCAAGTCTGTTGTGATCGCCAGCTATAGATATTTATCGATGCTGCAACACGTCAATGATCACGCTTGAGAGCGGGTATGGGTTACTTCTATACTAAATTGTCTGCCTGTGAACGTCAGCAGTTATGTCTTTTTCTTATAATTTAGATAGTTTAATTTTCCTTTTATTTTCTGTTATTATTATAGCTTTGGTCAGTTTAGACTTCCCTGATTCTATTGTGAGTTTAGTTATGTGAGTTTATTCTAATCCTATTAAGAGTCTGGTTAATTCTTACTATTTTTATTCTTATTGAAAGTCCAATTAATTTTTTACTATTCCTATCCTTATTGAAAGTCTAACTAATTAAGTATCCTAGTTATGTGAGTTTATTCTAATCCTATTAAGAGTCTTGTTAATTCTTACTATTTTTATTCTTATTGAAAGTCCAATTAATTTTTTACTATTCCTATCCTTATTAAAAGTTCAATTAATTAAGTATCCTAATCCCATTAGAAGTCTAATTAATTTTAGTTTCCTAATCCCATTAGAAGTCTAATTATGATCAGGTCTCCTGATTGTACTAGGAGTGAACATGTAATAGTTCTAGTGAAACTTTAATTAGATCGAGCATGCTAATTGTACTAAAATTCTAAGCAGAGCAAGTATACTAGTTGTATTGAAATTCTAATTAAATCAAGTATAGCAGTCTTACTAGAGTTCTAGTTGAAATAGAGAACTAATTCTACTAAAACTCTAATTTAAGTAATGAATTAGTCAGACTGAAATTCTAATTAAAGCAAGTAAACTAATTTTGCTAAAATTTCGATTAAAGCAATGAATTAACTATACTAAATTCTAATTAAAATAAAGGAAGCGATTTGACTAGAATTATGACCAGAGCAATAAATTAATTATACTAGGATTCTAATTAAAATAAAAGGACTGATTAATGATACTGAGGTCTAATAAAGCGAAGAATTAACTATGCAAGAATTATTTAATTAAAATAATTGAGTTAATTTTATTGGAGTTCTAATCGGAGTAATTATTCTAATGATTTAATCACAATAAAGCATGTAAATTAATTATACTAAAAATCTAAGAAGAAATCATGGGACTGATATTCTAATTCTTATTAAAGCAAGAAATTAACCAATTAAAATTTGATTTAAAGAAATTAATCAATCATACTAAAATCTAATTAACTTAATTAATTAATTATGCTAAAATAAAATAAATCTATAGTTAATTATACTACAAAAATAAGAAAAAGCAATTAATTAATTCTAGCATTCCTGAAACAAAAGGAGTTTTAGGCCCGCTATGCTAAAGAGGATTGGCCTCGTTCCCGAGTACCCTCCGTAAGCTCCCTTGGGCAAATCAGGTGGCTCAGATGAAAGTAAATTGAATTTCGGACTATAAAATAGTATTTTTTGATTTTTAGAATTGATTTTGGAATAATAATTATGAATTAAATTATGAACTAGAATTATAGAAACTAAAATTAATATTTAGGATTTTTGGAGATATTAAACTAAGAAATTAAAATTAAAATCTAAATTTCTAAGACTAAATTTGGATCCGAAATCAGAAAATCAGACCGTATGATTAAGGACTGGTTCTAGAGTTTAAGGACTAGAATCAAAGATTAATGATAAGACTAGAGATTAAGATTTTAGAACGGAATTAAAGTCTATGGTCGGTGAATTAGACCGTTGGATTAAGGACTGGTTCTGAATTCGGAGAATTCGAACCAAATATAAAAATTTGTAGTCTGAAAAGGGTGCTACGGTCTCAGACTGAAAATTAAAACTAATAGAATTCCTAAATCTAGAAACTAGAAGTTATGATTGTGAATTAAAAAATTAATCCTTACCTAGGGTCGGGGCTTTGGAGAGAAATCTCGAAGATTCGGTGCTTGAATTTCGAAATCATGACTAGGTTGCTTTACGGGTTTGTCCTCGGAGTTCTCTGGTTTCGGAATCCTAAAAAAGTTCTTTCTCTCTCAAAAATTGCCAGCCTCTTCATATTCTGTTCGGTCAAAATTAAAAAAAAGTTTTTATAGGTTTTTTTCTAATTAAATGCCCTGTTTTAGGCGTTTAATAAAATTGCGCGCTGATTTCCCGGTGCTTAATCGCTTTGAGTCAGTCACCGACTCAGTGAGCGACTGGCTGACTTGCTCAGCCAGCTTTCTAGTCCTAATAGTGTTAGAACTAATTGCGCGCCAATTTTGTGGTGCATAATCTAATTAAGCGCCACTCTCGAAGCGTTTAATCGAGGAAACTTAGGGGTCAAGGAGAGTGAGGCTAGGTCGGGCATGGGCCAATTGCGCACTGGTGATGTAGCGCTCAATCCGATCATGCATTTGGTGTCAGGCGCGTGATTGAGTCTCGAGTTGGTCTAGGGAAAGGAAGTTTGGTCTGAGAAGGGACTGATTGCGTGCTTGTGATCTGGCATGCAATCAAATTGAGCCCGTGGTTTTAGGCGCTTAATTCAGGGTTGTTCGGATCTGAGTCGAGTCTGAAATGCTAGGCTATTGTTTCAGCCTGTATTTTGACTATATACTATTGTTTCAGTATATAGTCTCCCTACGTTGAGATCTTAGCCACAGAGCTATTATTTTAACTTGTGTTCAGCCATGTACTATTGTTTCAGTGCATGGTCCCACATCAGGGGTATGGGGCATTAGCCACAGAACTATTGTTTCAGTCTGTGTTCAGCCATATACTATTGTTTCAGCTTATGGTCCCAATATTAGGGCGACGGGGTCTGAAATATAAGACTATTGTTTTAGTCTGTATTCTGACTATATACTATTATTTCAGTATATAGTCTCTCTATGTCGAGATCTGAGCCACAGAGCTATTGTTTTAGTCTGTATTCAGCCATGTATTATTGTTTCAATACATGGTTCCCAGTCGGGGATATGGAGCCTGAGCCACAGAACTATTGTTTCAGCCTGTGTCCACCCATATACTATTGTTTCAGCATATGGTTCCATATTAGGATTATGAGGTCAAAGGTTGATCGAACAAATTTTTATATTCCGAGAGGGCAAAATGGGGGTGTCTACAGATGCCTCTCTTTAGCACGCTCTTGCGAAGTAAGAACGCGTCGATGAAGTAGACACCCCTCATTCAAGGTGACTTCTGGTTTCTCTTAGGAATTCACAAATGTGAACTGGGAATGCTGACATGACATGCTTGGCTTTCTTATCTATCAGCGCAAGCTAAAATGGAGCACTTGAAGGGCAAATGGTAGCTATCGAAGGGCACACTCCGGGTCTGTGGGTGCATGGTGCATCCCGCCACATGGCGCGGGCTAACAGAGGGATTTTACGCAATTGAGGTATTGGGGCATCAATCAAATATCCAAAACAAGGTCCAGGGATCGATAATAATAAAATGTAGTATCATGTAATATCGACGGCTTTTGCAAGTCATGTCAGACCAGGCACGTCATTACTCACACCAATGCGCGTCAGGCGTTCTTTTTCTAATAGGCATTTGTAAGTTCTTAGATTAAATATACTCAATGTTTAGTTTCCCAGGAGAGTGCCCGGTTTGGGCTGGCAATTGAGGTATGGGTCTTGTGAGGTGTGCTCAATTGAATTTTGCGCAGTGGCGCGTGCACTTGGTTCATCTAGAGTCGGCCTCTAAGTTGGGAATTCTAATCCTAATGTGTCTGAATAAATGATTCTGCACAGTGGAGTGTGCGCTTGACCCAATTCTTCACAGTGGGATATGCGCTTGATTCCGAGTTCAAGGGTCGGTAAATTGGGTATTCTAGTCCTAATGTGTCTAAACTAATGATTCTGTGCAGTGGAGTGTGCGCTTGATCCAATTCTGCGCAGTGGAATATGCGCTTGATTATAAGTTCAGGCGGTCTTAGGAGTTAAAGGTTAGGTTCAAGTGTAATTTATTACATGCAGGTGGTGGGGCACTTAATTAGTTTTTTTTTTTGGTATTTAAGAAAGGTGAGTTGGGCCTATTTATCTTATTGCTTTGTTCTTCTTTTCTTCTTCTCTTTTTTTTTATTTTATATATTTTTTTCTTTTTGGTAAGGGGATTTTGAAGATTCAGGAGTTTTGAAATTATGAAATTTTAGGATTTTAACTTAAGATCAATTCGATGGTAAAACGGCAGAAAATGTGGCTTCGGAGACGTCGCTGAGTAGATCCACCGGTACAGGATTTGTGAACCCGACCGTTGTTGTGGTTGTCAAGATGACGCCTGGCATGCCGGATACTCTATCTAACCTTCTCGATGAATACTGATGAATGTCTCTTATGGAAGGACTACAGTGATTCACGAGTTGAGAGAGATGAGTTTCGAAAATATTTGACTTCATCATAGCTAACTATATATATACAAGGAACTTCAAGTAAAATAAAAGTGGGTAGTACTTACCTGGGGGTGATACTTACCTGAGTTACGCAGCTTGTGGCAGGATTGGTGATCTTGTAGTGTCGCAATGGGACTTGGGAGATTTCTTCTCTTCAGGTCTGCTATGGCAGGGCTTAGCAGTTGTGACGATGTCTTGGAAGAAATGATGTCGCAATGGGACCTAGGGATTTGTCTCTTTCTTTGACTGCGTGCTGGGTGAGTTCTGGTGGGGCGTGGGAATCTATTCGGGAGAGAGAGAGAGAGCTCTTTGCCTTAGTGATGGGACATGATCAATCTTTCCCTCTTTTCATCATACAGTGTGGCATGTGCTGTCTGAGCTTTCTTTTTTTTTAGGTAGTGATGTCCGCGATAGGATGTCAACTGAGCATAGTTGGCTATGGCGTGTTGGTGAGATGTTTGCGCGATGGGACGTTGGTGTCTTTCTTTGGCAGATATTGGGTTATAAAAGAAATCACGTTGTGGTTGTGTCGTGATTGGCTTCTTCTTTGGGCGGTTTGCTTTTGGCTTTTCGCAATGGGTCATGAGGATATGGTTAATTTATTGCGGTGGGACTAGGTATTGAGGTGATATCACATGTGTACACATTATCGCGATGGGGATGGGTGTTGTCAATGCTTCTTTCTCATGTAAGGGTATATGATGGGACTAATGAGTAAGTCTTTCTTTTCTTTGTCGGAACAGCCTGTGAGGCTACGCGATGGGATAAAAGAATCTTGGCCGTGATGCGATAAAAGGTATGAGGGTGTAGATTTTGTCCAAAGTCAGGTATTGCGTGCCTATTTTAGGTCGCTCAATATGATTGCACGCCTATTTTCGGGCGTGCGATCGCAGGTTTGAGGGGTCGTTTATGCAGGTGGGAGTGTGCATGTGATCGGAGTGTCATCAGGTCAGTGTACGGGTGACCTTTCAGGTCGCGCGGTGGCAGTGTGTCGTTTGGTCAATTCGCACGGTTCATGGAATGTGTGCGATCAGAGCGTCGCGCCGTTGGCGCAGGCGATAGCTTACTTACGCGTGATCGAATTAAACACACGTGTCTGAGCACATGATTAAGGCCATACTCTATATAAGTGAGGAGGCTTTCATTTATTTTTCATTCTCTGATTTAGTCTCGAGTTTTGACATTTTTTTGTATATCTTGTATTTTAAAATTCATGTTTTGGCAATATCGAGTGATCCAACCATTCGATTGGGATGTCATTTCTTCCTATATCCGTTATTTCACGTAATCTCTGTCCCGAGGTGATGCTCGTGGACAGCATTATTCTGAGAATGGGTGGTATTGGGAATGAGGGCGCTTGTCTTCACGTCAATTCTTTTTAGGGAGCAGTGAAGGCAGCATTGAGGAGGCAGCGGTGGAGGAGGTGAAGATAGCGAAAGAGAAGGAGTAAAAAGTAGAAGGATGTGTTTCCCAACCAATGCTCCCTGAAGTCTACGATTGGACGCTCCAAGGGGAATCTGCTCCTCACTTCGTCTCCGTTTTGAACCCAGTCTTCGTTTTGGGGTGTAGGTTAAAGTTTTAGGTTTTCATTTTAGGTTGTATATTAAGGACGTATGCCTCCGGTGATACTTGTAAAACTTTTGAGTTATGAATAAAGGGGTATTTCTTTTGTTTTTTATTTTGTCGTGCTTGTTTATTTGTTTAAGCTAGCGGATTAGTGGGATTTATCTTATTTGTTTGCCCTAGTTTTGGTTTAGCTTAGAGTTTTAGGATTCATTCTGAATTTATTTAGGACTTATCCCGAGGTTAATTCGCTTTATTGAGCTTGGTTTAGAGGGTTTACTTGGTTCTGTTTGGTTTGTTGGGGGCATTTTTTTTTTGTCCTAAACAAGTCAAGGTCTCATTTTAGAGAGTTTTTTTTTAATTTAATGTTTTGTCTGGTTTAAGGTTTGATTTTAACTTGAGTTTTGGTCTTTTATTTGATTCAACATGAGACTTAAAAGGTATGAGTTTTCAAAGGTTCTAGATGGGTGTTAAATGTTTAAATCCTATTGGTTTATCTAAACTTGGGGAGATTCACGTTTCTGAGGGGGTTAAGTGTTGTGTAATTATTGGCTCATCTGAGTTTGTCATGGATTGTGGTCTTTCAAAGGGGGTATTGTGTGGTTTATTTAGATTTAATTGGATTAGAAAGGTTTAAAGGTGTGACAATTGTCATTTGGTAATTTAGGAGGTATAGTTTATAAATGTGTGTGCTAAAAGTTTTGGGTTCTTATTGTTTTGAATTTTATTCCAAGTTCGGGATTAAAAGTTATCCGGCATTTTTTATTATTTTGAGCATTTTCTAATTCATTAATGTCTTTTCTTCCTTTCCTTTTTGTATCCCAGGTGTTGGACCCGAAGAGTTGTATTTATGGCGTGAATTCTTGAGAATGGACGGGATTGGGAATGCAAGGTAGCAGTCGAATTGCTGTCATGCTAAGGGAAGAGGGGAAGATGGGATTTTTGTTTTCCTGAATAAATCTGGATTCGGGCATTGCCTGAACATGCGAATTTTAAGTTTCTTGTTCTAAGTTGTATATAAAGAGGGTATACCCTCGGTGTATTTTATAATTATTTTATTTATTTATGGAGTGATTATATTTTTTTTTCATTTGTGGCAATTTCTATTTGGTAAATTTTAGTTTACTTGGTAGCTTGCTTCGATTTGTTTTGAGCGTGATGCTTATTTATTTAAATTTGGTCTGATCTTATTTATTTATTTTGATCTGGGGTACTCTGGGAGCAATTTTTTTTTTGGGTTAGTTTAGTTTAGTATCAAGTGAATGGATGATGGGAGCATTTTTTTAGTTTTTCTTTAGTCTTGGTACTAATTGGAGTGTGTAGGTGATGTTGGCCATTTTTTTTTCATTTGGTTTTTGGTTTGGTCTAGTGCATTTTATTTTAGTTATCAGGGTGGATATTTCTTTAAATCTAAATGCTTTGGATTGGGCTTAACAAGGGCGTGGTTTAGGCTAATAATTAGTGTCAAAGATCACTTATTTTAGGCCTGTGAATGTGTTATCCTGGGCATTTTTTATTTTGGATTTCTGGAGAATTACGCGCTTCACTCCGAGCGCATAAATTAATTGTGCGCCAGAGAGTGGACACGCGTTCAAAGCGTCAGAACGTCATTAAGCACCAGTTTTCGGTCATTTGATCGATTTAAATGCATGGTATCAGGTGCGTGATTAGGGCAGTGGCTGGTCACTGTACGGGTGACCATTGGCATTCACGCGCCACTGTGTGGATGCTTGAAGTGATTACACACTGAGTAGACTGCGCGCAACCAGATGATCGGGTTAGTTTGAGCAGGCGACGATTGGTTTACGCGCTTAAGACCGATTGTGTGATCCAAATTAAGCATGGTGAGAGTGGAGCGTGATTAGTTTGCACGCTTGTATTTACACGCGTGATTTAGTTGTTCCTTATAAATAGGTCAAAACTTTTCATTTTCATTACGCGATCCGTGTGTGATCCATGTTAGTCTTTGATTCTCTGTTTCCTTGTTTTTTTATGCTCTAGTTTTTGTGTTTTCATGATATCTCGTGATCCGATCGTCCGTTTCAAGCTCTGTTTCTTTCGTTCTCTTTAGTTTTTTAAGCTCTTCGTTCTAGGATGGAGGGTAAGGGTATTGGTGGGCGCAATATTACTATTTCTGAGTTGGAGAGGATGTTAGGGGCGGAGATGGGTGAGACTTCCGAGGATTAGACCGATGTGGTCGGGGAGGTGGATGTTGGGGAGGTAGTTGGAGAGGAGGTATTAAAGGTTGACCAATTGGTGATCAGGGAGGAGGTGCTCGAGATTGAGCAGGGGGGCGTTGAGGATGAGAGTCAAAGGGTTGAGGGTGCGATACCTGAGGGTGAGAGAGCTGAGGGTGCGGTTGTGGAGCAATAGGGTGAGGAGCATCGAGATCGCAGATACTTCCCACTGGAGGATTTCTTCGCTCAAGGTCGGGTAAGCATTCATGAGCAAGAGTTCTTCCATTTTCTTAGCCATTTAGGTTATGACATAAGCTTATTAGGATCTAGAAACCCTTCTAATTTATGTCAAACCTGCATTAATGATCGATTGTGTGCTCACTCATGCATCATAACGGCATCTACAGATAGGTCATGTTTCTATTCAGTCATTCTTATCAGGCTTTGTGTGTTTGTTATAAATTATTATTATGTTTGGGGCATATTTGACTTGCTTTTAGTTTTAAACTTGTTAGTCTTTCGTCATAGGTGTGTGTTAGTCTTACTGTTATTGTTTGTGTTTCGTTCAATAAGAGCCCGCCGCAGCTGGCTATCAACTCTGTATAGACCGAGTCTCATACTTGGTATCGTGCCTTGTCAGAGTTTCAACGGGTGTAGCTATGTCTTTTGGTTTCAGATCGATCCTGGAGCTACAGCCCATTCAGGTCGATCGTGGCCTGATCATGACGATCTTGGAGAGGTGGAGGGAGGAGCATCAGGCGCTTCTCTTTCTAATTAGTATGATATTGCCGACTTCGGAGGACTGGGTTCGTATCACCGGTCTTCATTTCGAGGGTGAGCCGATTATGAGGCAGATGGCAGGACATTATTTGGAGGTGTGTGAGGATATTTTGGGTGTGCCGTATAGGTCGAGCGGCTCGAGGCCAAGTGTAGTTCGAGTCCCTTAGTTTTTTAATACGTTTGCGAGTGGCTTCGCCCCCCCGTGGCGTCATTCAGAGGCGAGGGCATCTTATGAGGCACGTTGTGTGATAGTGGTGGGCCGAGAGCCCGTGGTGGAGCCGGGGTTGGCTGTGGATAGGGTGCTTTGAGCGTTCTTGATGCACTTCCTTGGTGTGGTACTCTTCTCTTCTTAGACTCGGGGATGTGTCACCAGGTTATTTATTATGATTCTCAGGAACTTGGATCGAGTCCCCTCATACGCATGGGGCACGGCCGCATTGGTGCACCTCTATGAGCAGCTTTATCGTTGAGGACAGGGTGTCGCATCGATCGGAGGTTTCCTTCCATTCATCTCGGAGAGTTTTAGTTAATTGGCATCATAGTGTCTCTATTTTTTTTTTGTCATTTAATGGTAACATCTATTTAGTGTTTCTTCTTATGTGTCATTATTTTTGTTGTTATTTTTTGTTTTTAGTTTTGGGTGTATGATCATTTCACTTTCCTTCATCTGGGGGTTCCATTGGAGGTGACATTCATATTTCTGCAGATGCACGTGTGGAGGGAGGCGTTGAGGGGTCGTCATTGGTCTTCGAATCTTCAGACCGAGCGTGGTCTCTTTGAGGATATGCACACGGGGCAGGTACAGATCATCATGCATGTTTTTTCTTCGTTTCATTTTGGTGTTTTTAGGATCTAAGTCTTCGTTGAGGGGTCAGCTCGTTTGCTTGGTTGTAGGTGATTTGGAGGTCGTATGCAGATGAGGAGAATGCGAACGTGCCAGTGATTCAGTATGGCCGGCCTTCTTTGATGTGGACATATGGGTCCATTATTTTGAGAGGGTGGAGAGGATCCACACATCTTGAGTGGTATGGTAGCTGGGACTCGCTCAGGGAGTCCCTCCAGAGATTCGCCACAGAGTGGGGAAGAGGATGACCGGCCCTCCTGGCAGGAATTTTGTGAAGCGAATGGCACTTCAGATAGCAGATTTTATAGCTGGGGTGATCAGGGTTATAGGGGCACGTGATGAGGTGGACGCTCGGGAGTACGTTAGATGGTTTAGTGCGTTGGGTGGCGAGCGTCTCTTCACACGCCCCTTCCATGGGAGTGGCTCTTTCGAGATCGGTGGGCCGGAGTCAACGTCGGCTTTGAGAGAGAGGTTAGCTGCATTGGAGCAGGGCCATCTCACCACGAGCGTGCGGGGGGCTTTAGACGCTCTCCATAGGAGTGGATGGGGTGTGTTCCTCATCCGGATGAGGAGATGTTGTACTCCTTAGCCTCCTCGGTTGCTCAAGCTAAGGCGGTGGAGGATGAGTTGGGGCTCGGCTTGCAGAGACTCAACGGCTCCTGGTGAGTTAATTTATGGTTTTTTTTTGTATTATATGGACTCGATCTTCTGGTCATTCTGACATAGTTGTGGTGTCTCGTTTCTTTTATTTTGGACAGTCTGAGAGGGAGCATCAGGTTGCTCGTCAAACGGCGCTGATTGACATGTTACACGGTCAGCAGCAGGCCGGCCAAGAGGTGGAGACCAACTTACAATCTAAGATTGACCGATTGGTAGGTGTCTTTACAAATATGGTTTTGTTAATTGTTAGCATTGTGAGCTTGCCAACTTATGTGTTTATTGTTATCCGTAAAGAGTCGAGCTCGCTACTGGAGGTCCCATTCCGACATTTGATCCGTCTTCAGTCGCTTCCTCCAGTCGGGAAGATCTAGCGATGGCTCAGCTTCGAGCCGAGCTAGATCATTGGGTAAGTTCCATTCAATTTTTTATCTTGTTTGTGTCATTGCATTAGTTTGTTGGGTGTCATTATTTTACTTTCTTAACATTTTACTAATATCATGTGGTATTTCAGTGTAGGGTCGCCGAGGATCTTCAGACGAGGGAGGCAACTGCTGCCTCTCTATGTGCAGAGAGTCAGGTATAGTTTCTGGTGTGGTGTAATTCTATTTTGGTTATTCCATCTCTATTTTTGTTCTAACATGTCTTGTGTTGGTTTGTTTGGTTCTTTGTGTAGGCTGTTTCGGACTCCGTTTCCGGGACTCCGTTTTCGGACTCCCTCAGGAGTCTGTTCCTATCCCTACTCAGGTATGTTTTAGTTATTGTGTTCATAGTTTATTTATCATTATAATATTTTTCTAATATATTTGTTTGTTCTTGTTGCAGCCGCCTATGTTCGTTGTTCCTTTCATGCCTCCTGCTGAGACGGTTGGGCGGCTCCTGGAGGAGAGGCTGGATCTAGTATGACCCCTTCCTTTTCAAAGTTTCTTATTTTGTTCATGTATATATTAGTTTTCCTTTGACTTGGTGTGGTTATGTAGGTCCATCAGCTTGAGGAGGTGGGTCTAGAGGCGGCACCAGCGCGCCACTCCCGAGGCGAGACAAGTCCTTGGGGCGACACAGAGTCAGGAGGACCTAGTCATTGAGATGATGGTCACACAGAGGACTCAGACCAAGGCATTAGAGGCGGCATGTTGGATGATGCAGGTGGAGATGCAGGTGATCCTAGATTTGTTGCAGTATCATCTATCGAGGAGTGAGCGAGGGGTGCATAAGTTGGTTAGTCCGCCTGATGGCTCGGAGTCGAGGGCTATGGGTTCCTTAGCTGGGCAGTCTCAGCCGTTCATGATATTCTTACAGGGTATCCTCCTTCTTCTCGATCGAGGCAGTCTGTTAACCAGACGAGTGAGGGGGCTCTGTAGCAAGGCCTCGCCATTTAGAGGTTTCGAGGACTCCGGATGTCTGGATTGTATTTTCAGAGGACCAGTCTATGGACCTCTAGCCGATGATACCGAGGACAACAGCGCTCGGCCATCCCAACGGCAGTGTAGAGAGTAGGTGTATGTGTGTGTGTGTGTGTGTTTTTATATCCATAGCATGTGTGTGTTGTATATATAGGGGGATGTGTGTTATATATATGGGGATGCCCCCGGTGACAAGTGTAAAAAGAAATGAAAAGATTTGGACATATATATATAGAAAGATTTTTAGCTTAGATGTACATGATTTGCTCCTTTTCTTTTAGTTACCTCTTGCGTCTACTTTTGCTTTTTAGTTTCCTTAGTGCCACCGACCGTCATTGAGACTTGGATGCTTGCTGAGCTGGCCCAGTGACGATTGAAGGTTGCTTCATATCTGCACATGTGAGAGTAATGTTGTCAGTAGTTTTGTTCTCCCCCTTACCAATTATCAAGGGGCATAAGTGTCTCAAACTGGAGTCTGGTAGCAAAAGATGAATATGTGCTCTTTTTTTTCTTTTTCTTTTTTTTTTTCTTTTTTTTTGTTCTTTTAAAAAAAATGAAAATAATGCAATAGGAAAAGCAAATAGCTAAGATAGAAACAAAATAATAAAAATAAAAATGCCCCAGTGTAGGAGCGTGGTATGATTGGCAGTATGGTATCTTCGGTAGCACTTTCCGGATGGTAACTTCATCATTCCTTATCTTCATTGTGGACAAGCCGACGCTTTTGATATGATTCCTCTTCTAATCCAAAAAAATGCCCCAGCGTCAAGATGCAATGAAGCTTTTCTGGGTTTCGAGATGAGCACTTTGGGTCTATATGCGATAATGGGTATTTGGTGAGTTAGTTTTGAAGAAAAGTTGATTGGTACTGTCATCGAACCGGGGAGGTCTCTTTGACTAGGTCAGTTGTACACAGGGGTCTATCTTGGGGTGGTGGTCGTCCTATCCCATGGCTATTAGGGAGAAGTATGGTAGGTATAGTAGGTGATTGCATCAGTCATCATTCATCGGTCTTCGATTTCATTTCTAGGAACATCTCGTAAGGCTTCTGATTTATCGTTCGAAAATAAAATAAAAAAGAAGAGGGGGAAAGGCTCAGTGATGTGGGGAATAGTTTGTATCTAATGTTTTCCAAAAGGGGTAGGTAACAATCTTTTTCTCAGAGGGGATACGGGATGCCATGATCGAGCTCTTCGTCATGTTTCGGAACCATCAAAATCTCATATTCTGTAGTTACCTGGAGTTTGTCCTCCTCTTGCCACCTTACGATGAGATCTAGTATGGGGACATCAGGGATCCCCTCACAGTTTGTTTATACAGTTCTAGTAAAACTACCAGAGATGTCCTCACGACCTACTTATGCTTCCCTGAGCTCATTGACTTGTTCATTCGTCGTAATGCTCTCACATCTGTTTCGAAAACATCCTACTAGCGCAAGAATAATGAGTTTTGATTGAACCTAACATCTTTATTTATTTGCTCTAATGTCTCCTCCAATGGCGGGGGGAGGGAAATGAGGATCGAGTGTTACTTATACTTTTGAAAGAGGTTAGATAGGTCACTAATCCTTTAATCAGATTGCCCGAGTGAGAAAAGGTGGGTGATAAATCGTAGGTCTTAAGGATATTCTGAGAATTGAAGGCGTATGACCAATGAATGGGTCGTGACGACTACGAGGGTGATAAGTATAAGTATTTAACCACGGGATGTGATGATCACAAGGCTAAGGGTAATATTTTCTAAGGTACATGGCATACTAAGGGCAAGGGAGTTCGTCCCCGTCTTGGTTCACCAGTTTGTAGGCATTTCCAGGGTATGCGGCTGTTATGACATACTTCCCAGTTTTGATTCAGTTTTCCTTTCAAAAGGGCGTACTTAGAAGGCATGATTTTCTTCATGACTAATTCTCAAATATTAAAGGTGTGTTCAAGGACTTTCTTATCGTAAGCCCTAACCACTCTCCTCTGATACACCTGAGCGTGATCAGCTGCCCTTAGACGTGTTTCATCAAGCTGCTCTAGCTGCGTGAGTAGGGCAATTCTCCTCTCATCTAAGGATGGCTCATCATCAAGTTGAATGCATAAAGATGGTACTTATATCTCATATGGTAGGACTGCCTCCATCCTGTAGGTAAGGAGGTAGTGAGTTTGGCTAGTGGCCATACGAACTGAGTGCTTCTAGTAGTCATTCAGGCCAGTCGACCCCATTGTTTATTTCTACTGTATATTTTAAGATTCGAATCAGCATTTTGTTCATAGCTTCTGCCTGTCCATTTCCTTGAGGGTAGAACAGTGATGAGTGGCGTAGATCGATGTCATACTTCTTGCATAACTTCTTCGTCTTCTCCGCAATAAACTATGGTCCGTTGTCAATGACAAACATCCTGAGTACTCCAAACCTGGTGATGATATTTCGAACGATAAACTTTATGAGTGTTGATGAGGTGATTCTGACATGGGATTCAGCTTCTGCCCATTTGATGTAGTATTCGCTCGCTGTAAGTATAAATGCGTGCTTGTGAGTGTTCCCAATGGTGTCTGTGAAAGGTTCGATGACATCGAAGGCCCACATCGAAAATGACTATGGCGTGGTCATAGTGTTCAATGCAACTGATGAAGCTTTGATGAGTGCAACGTGTTCTTGGCATTGCTTGTAGGATTGGACGTAGAGGTAGCAATCTCTGATCATTGTCAGCCAGAAGTAGCCTTGTCATGTAACTTGATCGGTGAGTCTCTGTCTATCGGAAAGGGCGCCGTAGGCACTGGGGTGTGCTTTTCGGATGATGTATTGTCCTTCGACAGTCGTGACATGTCGTAGCAGTACTCTTTTAGTGAAGGCCTCTTTATATAAGATTTCACCGAGTATGCAGAATCAGGTGCATCAGTTCTTTATTATCTTTCGTTCGATCTTCGTGGTATATGGAGGAACATGTTGATGTTTCAAGAAGTTCCAGATGTCGAAATACCACGGTTGTTCATCGTCAGTCGGTGATTTTTCAAATCTAAACATAGTGACTTTGGTTCCTGTCTTGACGTACTTTTCTGGGGTGATTGCTTCTTTCGATATTGTACTTGTGGGGAGGAAGGGTAATTCTCTCTTAATGGTCCATGCTACCTCGTGGGCGGGCACTGTCAGCTTTCAATGAAGAAGGTTTTGATATTCTTCTCGATGGGTATTTAGATGATTGAGGCTAGCATGACTAAGGAATCTGCGAGCTCATTTTCTAATCTAGAGATATGCGTGAAAGAGACTCTTTCAAATTTCTTTACCAAATATTGAGCGGTTTCTAGGTATGCCATTAGTCTCTTTTCCTTAGTTTTTCATTCTCCTATGACTTGTGAAATTACTAGTTTGGAGTTACCGATGGTTTTTAACTGTTTAACACCTAATTGTAGCGCTGCTCGTAGTCTAGCTATAAAGGCTTTGTATTCTGCGACATTATTAGCGACAGAAAAATCTAATTGAAAAGCTTTAGCTATGACAACTCTTTCTAGGCTTAGGAGGACTATCCTGATGCCTTTTCCTTTGTGATTTAAAGTACCATCGAAATAAAGGGTCCACGAGGTCTTATCGGGCTCTTCGTTATGAATCATGAGTAGGTCTTCATCGAGGAAATCTGTGTGTATGGGTTCATCACTAGGGAGTGGGAGATCTACAAGGTAATCGGCGATTGCTTGTCCTTCAATCGATTTTTACATGACGTAAGTGATATCGAATTCTTGCAAGAGCATATGCCAGCGAGCGATCTTTCTTGATGTTGTGGGCTTTTTGAATACATACTTCAGAGGGTCCATTCAGGCTAGTACTAGTATTTTATGTGCTCCGAAGTATTGTCTTAATTTGGTAGAGGCCCACACCAATATGAGGCAATTTTTCTCCATTGAAGTGTATTTTCGTTCGTATTCGACCATCGCCCTACTGAGGTAGTAGATATCCTTCTCTCTCTTACCGTCTTCTTCATATTGTCTAAGAATTACTCCCATTGCTTTGTCGTCCACTAGGAGGTATAGAATTAGGGGTCTTTCAGGGACAGGTGGCAATAGTATTGGCGGGTTAAGGAGGTACTTCTTGATATTGTCGAAGGCTTACTAATACTGATTATCCCATTTGTACTCAACTCCTCCTTTAAGTAGTCTGTAGAAAGGATTGCATCTGTCCGAATGCTGAGAGATAAATCTTCTGATGAATTGCAATCTTCCGATCAAGCCTCACAACTCTTTGATATTATTAGGAGGCGGCATCTCGAGGATGGCTCTGACTTTTGCAGGGTCAACTTCGATCCCTCGTCTGCTAACAATGAAACCAAGTAATTTTTTGGAAGTGACCCCAAATACACATTTCGTTGGGTTTATTTTTAGCTGATATTTCTTAGGTCTTTGTAGCACCAGTTAGAGCGCTTCAACATGTCCTACTCGCGTTTGGGACTTCACTAATATGTCATTGACGTAGACTTCTACACACTTATACATCATGTCGTGAAAGATGGCCATCATGGCGCGTTGATACCATGGATCAAAATATCATCTGATACCGATACGTATCGATATCGGACGTGAATGATACGGTACATTAAATGTACCATATTGTTAAAATATATGCTATGTATCGAACGATACATTCAATGTATCGTTCGATACGGACCGATACCGATACATATTGTCTGATACGTATCAGTTTTTTGACCGGACGATACGTACCAATTTTCTGGTATTTTGATCCATGGTTGATACATGGATCCTGTGTTCTTGAGCCCAAAAGGCACAATGACGTAATAGTATGTTTCCCATGGTGTGGTGAAGGAAGTCTTCTCTTGGTCGGACTCTGCTAATTTGATCTGATTATATCCAGAGAAACCATCCATAAAGGATAGCATCTTATGTCCAGTGGTGTTATCGACTAGTGTCAATGTGTGAAAGTGGAAAGTCATCTTTTGGGCATGCCTGGTTGAGATTACAGAAGTCGATGCAAACTCGTACTCTGCCATCTTTCTTGGCGACAGGTACTATGTTGGCGACCCACTTAGGGTAAAGAACAACTCAGATAAATTTGGCTTTGTGTAACTTGTCGACTTCCTCTTTAACTTGAAGGGTGGTTTGTGGGTGCATCCTGCGGAGTTTCTACTTAACAGGCTTTGCATCGGGTTCTAAGACGAGACGATGTTCTACTAGACTTCTGTCTAGACCGGGCATGTCCTCGTAGGACCATGCGAAGGAGTCAAGGTGTTCTTGCAAGACTTGTACAATTTGCAAGCGTTCCTTGGAGTTAAGCATTGCATTAATCAGTAGCTTCTTAGGTTTCTCTTCAGTACCAAAGTTAAGTTCTTCCGTGGGTTCTACGGTAGCTTAGGTTTGCTCATCGAAACACTTGATAACCCGTTGGAAGTCTCGTGCCTCCTCGGTAACTGGTGCTCTTTCTTCGTCCTCGATAAGTTTGTATACTACAAAATTGCTACACTGGGGATTTGAATTTGCGAAAGGTAACCCTTCATCGATACAATCTATGACTGTGAAATCTTTGGTAAGGTGAAGGTCAAGGTTATTACTTCTTCTCTCAAAGTCACGAAGTATCTCGTCCAATATAATCACTAGCTTGTCATTTAGCCAGGATGTTTTACATCCTCGTGCGGGGAATGAGATAGAAACCTTAGGAGAAAAGTCTCCTTGTTGGCCACAAATTTGATTCGGGATGAAGAGTTCCCTTTCTTTTCTGGGGTTTTCTGATTTTTTTTGGATTTTGTATTTCTAAATTTTTAGGGTTTTCTATTTTTCTTTTTTTTTATTTTTGTTAATAAATATGGTATAGGGTCGGTCGCCTCAAGGGGCGCCGGGAGAATTGCTTCCTCTAACTGAGAGAGTGAGACGGCTGCTGGAGCCATTCGGGTGATTCTTCGAGAAAGGCGGACTTGTTGTGAATTTGGCATTTTTTTTTTTTTGGAGTCCTCATCTGATGAGATCTTTTGAATGAGTGACGTTGGTGAAGCGACACTATCGCTTAGATTTCTTCTACCACATTGATCGCCTCTTCTTTGAAGAAGCTCTGAAGATCGTAGTTAATTGAACTATCATCCTCTGGGCCGTAATAATGTTGATCTTCATAATATATTAGGATGAGAACACATGCTCGACAGTGAGGTTGATAATGGTGAAGAATGCAAGGGGATTCCCAAGGGCATTCCCATCCTTCTAGGTTAGAGTCAAAGACAGTATCGAATTCATCTTCTTGATATGATAGTGCTTGAAGTCCAAAATTGGCTCGCTCCGCTAACTCGAGAGCCGGGAGGTCTATCCAATAGTCCTCATCATCACTTGGGGAGGTTGCCACTCTTCCTCTAAAGATTTCCAAAATATTTGGAGTTGCGATGAATCTGAGGATGTAGAAATGTCCAATTCAAGTTCCTCTTCAAATTCTATGAGGGCAGTGCGAGTGTTCCCCCTAGGTCAATCGGATGACTTGTGATTTTCTGCTTCTTGTGCTGGTAGCTGAGCTGGTAGGTCATCACTTGTGTCGATGGTCACGAGGTTGGAGTGATTCGATTCTTCTATCATAGAGTGTCGGATCCAACTAGTAAAATGCTCTAATATGCTAGCACATGCCCTACAACGGGGTTGGTATGGGTAAGCGATACAAGGGGAGTCCCAAGGGCATTCCCATCCCTCAAGGCCAAGGCTGAAGCGAATGCTATTCGAGTTAGTATTTCCTTGTGGAGTGTCATCCCCTTCCCATGCTAAGCGTAAGTGCTCTTCACTATCTTGTAAGGCTGCTATGTGAAAATCTTCGCCGTCAATGGATTCCCAGTCTTCTACTCATGGGTAGAGTCCTAGGGGTTCTTCTCTCCTCTCTTCTGTAAATTCCTTAGTGTCAAACATGGGCTTGACTCCTTCGAGTGGTTCATCAATATCGTCATTTAAATTGGTTAAATCATTGAACGCTTTAGTCATTTGCTTAATTTCTAACTCTTGGGATCTAGTGAAGGACACTTCCTTATGCTTTGGCACTTCTGCCTTCTCAGTGGTCCCATAGGAGAAGTGGTCATATAGAGACCATTTTGGCGAGGTAGGGGACAAGTCGGCTTGCGGGCCGTCTGATTGGTAACCTAACCCTATGTGCTTACGTATTTATGTTGGGACAACGGGTCCTACTCGACCTTGCTTATTTTTACCAAGTCCGGTGTGGGGAACATATCCAAGTTGGTACATAAGGTCACAAAAGGATTAATGGCATAGAGTTTGGCGAGGTCTAGGACAACCTCTCTTCTCATTAATTTTTATCGACGCTTTGGGGGTGAACTAGGAGGGTTAGGGGGATGGACTTTCGCAATGATTATCTCATCAAGGATTCAAGTCTTTTGAATATGAGCCATGTTCAATACATAATCATGAGCGGTTGGTATGCTCACCACATAATTAGTATCCATCTCCTAGAGGGGTGCATTAGCGTATATACGGACGATGGAGTCCTCGTATGGGAATTTGATGCATTGATGGTATGTGGATGCGAAGGCCTTCATTGACTCCAGTCATTTTCTTCCTAAAATAAGATTGTATGTACTAGTAGAATCAGAAACATGGAAGATAACATCTTTCGTTACAGGTCTGAGGCGATCCCGTAGCTTGATAGTTCCTTTGACAAAGCGACGTGACCCATCATAAGCTATGAGTGACAGTGCGGAGGGCCTGACATCCTGCTTCGTGTATTCGAGCATCTTTAATGTGGTGAGAGGGCAGATGTTAAATCTTGCTCTTATGTCAACGAGTGCGTGTGGTACAGAGAATCCTCTAATTATGACCGTAAGATATATCGGGGCCGCACTCCCACGAAGTGACTCTTTAGGCATGTCTGCGTCTGTAAAAATGAGCGCCGAAGGTTGTGCTATGACCGAAGTGATTTGATGAAGCTCATCTAGGGTCGTATCCTCATCCACTTGCGTGTCTTCAAGCGTCCTTATTAACAACCGGTGATGGTCAGGCAATTTTTTGATATCGTCTGGATATGCCGCAGAAGGTTGTATTCTTGCCCTAGCTTGAGCGCAGTTTCTTTGCCTGGCCGATGGGCCTTAGGTGCAGATGGTTGAAATGGTTGAGGTGCAAGAATTGGTGGAGGGATGATGTGAGGTGGGGGAGGCAAGTTAACTTCACTTTCTCTCACATTCCCCTCTAGTGGTTGTGCGTTCGTAAAATCTTTATTTCGAGAGAAAGGCGGAGGGGGATAATTGGTTCCTGATTTGAGAATTAGGCAAGTCGGTTGTTGACTGAATCTGTCGTGACTTGACGCAGATGCGTTTGCAAAATTGGTGAAATTCGAGGTTGGAACGCACACCTGAATGGTACCACTCCAAGGTGAGAGGTACTGTGTGTAATCTTCCTCTTCTGGGAAAACAGAGACCAGTGTCTCGCACGGGTCAGGATGTTCTTCTGGCTCACTTTCTTTTAGATTCAGTGAATGCTCAGTTGTTATTTCATTTTCTTGGCTTGGAGTTTTTTGGGTGACACTTTCTACCCATGTAGCAATTTGTGCTATAATTTGGAGAACGTGATCTCCATACTCGAGTTTAGAATCAGACAAAGGGAACGGTAATGGCATTGGTTCGGGATTTGGAGGGGTTGGAGGTTATGGTGGGTGACTACGGAGGAGTGGTCTCTTAGCCCTAAAGGAATGGACTCATATCTGAGTAAATTTTAGATAAGGGGGTGGATTCGACAGGGCGATGCGAGTGATCAGGGCCGAGGGATTCGGGGGCGAAGGAGCTCTCGCTGGTGTGGCAAAAGTAGCAGAGGGTTGAATGTGAGTGATTAAGGTGGAAGGTTGGAAGGGGGATCGACCGGAGAGATCTACGGTGGTGACCTGAGCCAGTGTTGCTTGGTTGTCATTGGGCATGGGGTTATTAACAATCCCTAAATTTTATTAGGGTTGGTTATTATTAGGGTTAGGATTCCTAAGCGCTTCTCAATCGATCTGACTTCGATCATGCATGTTATAGATTATGTCTCTGAGGATCCAACAGTCTTCTAGGTTGTGTCCCGCGTATCGATGGAAGGCACAATATTTACTATAGTCTAGATTTGTCAGCCATGGGTGAGGTTTTTCCTGTGGGAATTGAAGGAGATTATGAGTGTTAAGACGACTAAAGATATTGGAAATTATATCCGGTAAAGGGGGATAGTGTTCCCGCCTCGGTTGGTAGGGGCCTCTGGCTGGGTTAAAATTCTGCGGTGGGGGCACACTATTATAATTCGGCATGTGGGCCGGTCGATTCTATGTCGTGTTCTGATTCTGGTAGGTGTTGGGATATTGATTTCTATTCTGATACTATCCTTGATTTTGATTCTGGCTTTAGTTTTGGTTTGCATATCTTTGCTGATTAGTGTCTTGGTTTTGGTTCGTGTATCGTTGATGATTTTAGTTTTGCCCAAAGTTTCGTGGGTGGAAATTTTCGTTCCCAGAGTTTTGTCCTTGATTAACAAAGGTGTTGACATGTTCGGTTCCTAAGGCTTTCTTATTATTTTTTAATTTTGATTCACTAGAAGAGCCTACTTTTGATGTGGCTATGGATAGAGCAAGGTCTCCGCCTTTAATGTGTCGCGCTAGTCGGGATGCCAGAAAGTAGAGTGCAGTGAAGTCAGGGCAATCACTTATGACAAGTGCACTCTTTAATAGTTCTCTAGTATTATCTATGATAATGTCCACCGAATCCTTCTCTTTCATTGAAGTGTCGATCCTAGCAGCGAGTTTTCTCCATCTGACGACGAAGTCGGTAAATTCTTCATCAGGTCCTTGCTTTGCTGCCATTAGATCGCTGCGACTAACTATCTCCTGGATCAAGTGTTTGTATTGGTCTAGGAATTGACTGACTAATTCATCGAAGGTCTCTATCTTATGAAGTGGGAGTCCCGCAAACCATTCTAAAGTTTCTCCTTCTAATGAGCGTTGGAAATAGTGAATGAGAAGGTTTTGATTATCACGTATGGGTCAGCAATCATTACAAAAGAGGGCCAAGTGATGATTCGGATTTCTCGTGCCATTATATTTGGTAAATTTTTGTGGCTTAAATCCTATTGATAAATTAAACTCGACATCCCGGAAAAATTTGTCGAATTCGAATGAGTGACCGGGGCGCTCTCTCTTGGCCATGTACTCGTCGAGAATTTCAGAGCGATCTTTGATTTTAATGGTGCTGTCTTTTGGAGTGGCCCATGAGCAAACCTTGTCTAAAGAGCCATCATTGAAGAATGTGTAGGCAGGTTGTCTCAATGGTGTGGTGCGGACTGACACCGTGCTCGGGGTAGGCGGTGGCCTCTCTTGTCCCTCTTGTTCTTCTAAAAATTGTCATGGCCTAATGATTTCGTATGCGGCGGCCAACCCTCGAAACAATTCTTTGGAGTCATCATCTCCTCTTTGTATTCTTTGAATACTGAGTTCTACAATCTATTGAGCGTTGAGGTTTTGTCTGATGTTTCCATCTCCCCCATTATGATTATTACCAGTGTGTGGGGTAGAGAAGGGATTTTCTTACTCGCCGGTCATGTTAATCTCAGGTTGTCGTGGGCTGGAATAATGAAATGGTTCTTCTTCGTACGTGGGGTTGTTATGATATCCCCACAATGGTGGGTCTCCTAAACTCACCCTTCGTATATCAGACATCTCGAGTCTTTGACGAAGACTCATATATATATAAGAGGGGATCTAAATGACACGATGGAAAGGAAAATAAGGAGATAAGATGAAAACTAATTATCTAGAAAAAGAGTTTGCAAAAGCATCCCATCGCGATCTCCAGTCTATTGGTGCGCGCATTTTCTGGGTTCCTCTCGGTGCCCGTTGAATTAGTGGCTCTAATTCTGTCCAAATGGACTCTAGCGATGCGACGTTTGGAATGTTAGAACTAAAGGGTTTTCTAGGAAGGTTCTTAATTTATTGCAATCGCTAGCTATAGATAGTTATCGACGCTGCAGCACGTCAATGATCACGCTTGAGAGCGGGTATAGGTTACTTCTATACTGAATCATCCGCCTGCGAACGTCAGTAGCTATGTCTTTTTCTTATAATTTAGATAGTTTAATTTTCCTTTTATTTTCCATTATTATTATAGTTTTGGTCAGTTTAGACTTCCCTGATTCTATTGTGAGTTTGGTTATGTGAGTTTATTCTAATCCTATTAAGAGTCTGGTTAATTCTTACTATTTTTATTCTTATTGAAAGTCTAATTAATTTTAGTTTCCTAATCCCATTTGAAGTCTAATTATGATCAGGTCTCCTAATTGTACTAGGAGTGCACATGTAATAGTTCTAGTGAGACTTTAATTAGATCGAGCATGCTAATTGTACTATAATTCTAAGCAGAGAAGCATACTAGTTGTATTGAAATTCTAATTAAATCAAGTATAACAGTCTTACTAGAGTTCTAATTGAAATAGAGAACTAATTCTACTAAAACATTAATTTAAGCAATGAATTAGTCATACTGAAATTCTAATTAAAGCAAGTAAACTAATTTTGCTAAAATTTCGATTAAAGCAATGAATTAACTATACTAAATTCTAATTAAAATAAAGGAACTGATTTGACTAGAATTATAACTAGAGCAATAAATTAATTATACTAGGATTCTAATTAAAATAAAAGGACTGATTATTGATACTAAGGTCTAGGTCTAATAAAGCGAGGAATTAACTATGCAAGAATTATCTAATTAAAATAATAGAGTTAATTTTATTGGAGTTCTAATCGGAGTAATTATTCTAAGGATTTAATCACAATAAAGCATATAAATTAATTATACTAAAAATCTAAGAAGAAATCATGGGACTGATATTCTAATTCTAATTAAAACAAGAAATTAACCAATTAAAATCCGATTTAAAGAAATTAATCAATCATACTAAAATTTAATTAACTTAATTAATTAATTATGCTGAAATAAAATAAATCTACTAGTTAATTATACTAAAAAAAATAAGAAAAAATAATTAATTAATTCTAGAATTTCTGAAACAAAAGGGGTTTTGGGCCCGCTATGCTAAGGAGGATTGGCCTCGTTCCCGAGTACCCTCCGTAAGCTCCCTTGGGCAAATTGGGTGGCTGAGATGAAAGTAAATTGAATTTTGGACTATAAAATAGTATTTTTGGATTTTTGGAATTGATTTTGGAATAATAATTATGAATTAAATTATGAACTAGAATTATAGAAACTAAAATTAATATTTAGGATTTTTGGAGATATAAAACTAAGAAATTAAAATTAAAATCTAAATTTCTAAGACTCAATTCGGGTCCGAAATCAGAAAATCAGACCGTATGATTAACGACTAGTTCTAGGGTCTAAGGACTATAACCAGAGATTAATGATAGGACTGGAGATTAAGATTTTAAAACAGAATTAAATTCTAGGGTCGGTGAATTAGACTGTCGGATTAAGGACTGGTTCTGAATTCAGAGAATTCGAACCAAATATAAAAATTTATGGTCTGAAAAGGGTGCTACGGTCTCGGACTAAAAATTAAAACTAATAGAATTCCTAAATCTAGAAACTAGAAGTTATGATTGTGAATTAAAAAATTAATCCTTACCTAGGGTCGGGGCTATGGAGAGAAATCTCGAAGATTAGGTGCTTAAATTTCGAAATCATGACTAGGTTGCTCTATGGGTTTGTCCTCGAAGTTCTCTAGTTTCGGAATCCCAAAAAAGTCCGTTCTCTCTTGAAAATTGCCAGCCTCTTCATGTTCTATTCGGTCGAAATTAAAAAAAGCTTTTATAGGTTTTTTTCTAATTAAACGCCTTGTTTCAGACGTTTAATAAAATTATGCACTGGTTTCCCGGTGCTTAATCGCTTTTAGTTGGTCACCGACGCAGTGAGCGACCGGCTGACTTGCTTAATGAGTTTCCTAGTCCTAATAGCGTTAGAACTAATTGCACGCTAATTTTGTGGTGCTTAATCCAATTAAGCACCACTCTTGAAGCGTTTAATCGAGGAAACTTAGGGGTCAAGGGCAGTAAGGCTAGGCCGGGCATGGGCCAATTGTGCGCCGGTGATGTGGCCCTCAATCCGTTCGTGAGTCTGGTGTCAGGCACGTGATCGAGTCTCGAGTTGGTCTAGGGAAAGGAAGTCTGGTCTGAGAAGGGACTGATTGCGCGCTTGTGATCTGGCATGCAATCAAATTGAGCATGTGGTTTTAGGCGCTTAATTCGGGGTTGTCCGGGTCCGGGTTGGGTCTGAAATACTAGGCTATTGTTTCAGCTTGTATTTCGACTATATAATATTGTTTCAGTATATAGTCTCCCTATGTTGGGATCTGAGCCATAGAGCTATTATTTCAGCTTGTGTTCAGCCATGTACTATTGTTTCAGTGCATGGTCCCACATCGGGGGTATCGGGCCTGAGCCACAGAACTATTATTTCAACCTGTGTTCAGCCATATACTATTATTTCAGCATATGGTCCGAATATTAGGGCAACGGGGTCTGAAATACAAGACTATTGTTTCAGTCTGTATTCCGACTATATACTATTATTTCAGTATATAGTCCCCCCTACGTCGGGATCTGAGCCATAGAGCTATTATTTCAGCTTATGTTCAGCCATGTACTATTGTTTCAGTGTATGGTTCCCACACGGGGGTATGGGGCCTGAGCCACAGAACTATTGTTTTAACCTGTGTCTAGCCATATACTATTGTTTCAGCATATGGTCCCATATCAGGGTTATGAGGTCAAAGGTTGATCGAACAAATTTGTATATTCTGAGAGGAAAAAATGGGGGTGTCTACACACAGGTGCATTAAACCCATACAGATCTATATGACAAACACAAGAAAAATACAGTTTTAATGAAACTTTAAAGTCAGCATTTCATTGAATAAAAAGGACTTACAATGAGTGGCCCTCAAGATAGCAGTCCTTGCAGACATCCAAGACTGTTCGCTAAGTTATTACAAAACTGATTGCAAAACTAAAATATACCCAGCTGCTGTAAAGAAAATTGACCCAAGATTGTTGCTGAGCTAAGGAAGAAGAAAGAAGAAAGCAAAAAGGAAATAAAACCCTAAAATTGAGCTCAGGCTAATCTTGGCTCCCTTCTCAAGACAACTATAGTTATATTTATACAATCCATAAAGTATTTACAAGCTTTAGCTAATCAAAAAAATGACATAAATAAATAGTTTGGAGCTACTGTCGTGATCCTTTTATGGCCAAGTGATGCTTTGGGGAAGTGGGGAATAGCACAGCATCCTGGGATGTGTGCCCTAGGTGTTGTGGAATCCCAAAAATGCCCTTGAATGCTTGAATGCACCTGTTGGAATGGCTGAAACCCGAGTTGAGCTTCAGATTTTCTATCTCGAGAGGATGGGTAGCTTCAGAATTCAATCTCGAGCAGTTCTTGAGAGGCTGCTCGAGAGGCTGAAAAACAACCTTTGAATTGCTTGACTGCATGAAATACAATAATTTAAAGTGCTCGAGTGGATGGATGAACTGCTCGAGTTCATTAGTGAACTGCTCGACTGCATTAATGCAACTCGAGTCGTTGCTTTGCATCTGAAGTGCTCGAGTGCAGCAATGCTTGGAAATGTGATCCACTCGAGATCTACTCGAGTTAAACTTCTAGAGCTGCTATTTTATGGTTGAACTGCTCGACAGCACTAATGTTGCATCAGCCAACTGCTCGACATCAGCAATGCTATTTTGAACTTCTGTATTGTGACTGCTTGACAGGTTATCTTGAAGGCTTAAACTGCAGCTCGAGTGGTTGCTGTTGCAGCATGACCTGCTCGAGATAGGTGCTGGCTTCAGGTAAGTGCTTGAGAGGTTTAAGTGTCTGAGCTTTGAACCTCTCGACAACCTAGTTGGCTTCAGCAAGACAGCTACTCAAGTGGGTAAATGTGAGGCTCTCCATGTGTTGCTCGAGTGCTTCATTTTTCAGCAAGTGCAGCTGCTCAAAAGTCTTGGTTTGCAGCAATATGCTCGAGTGCAGCAATGCTTGGAAATGTGATCCACTCGAGATCTACTCGAGTTAAACTTCTGGAGCTGCTGTTTTATGGTTGAACTGCTCGACAGCACTAATGTTGCATCAGCCAACTGCTCGACATCAGCAATGCTATTTTGAACTTCTGTATTGCGACTACTTGACAGGTTATCTTGAAGGCTTAAACTGCAGCTCGAGTGGTTGCTATTGCAGCATGACCTGCTCGAGATAGGTGCCGGCTTCAGGTAAGTGCTTGAGAGGTTTAAATGTCTGAGCTTTGAACCTCTCGACAACCTAGTTGGCTTCAGCAAGACAGCTACTCAAGTGGGTAAATGTGAGGCTCTCCATGTGTTGCTCGAGTGGTTCATTTTCCAACAAGTGCAGCTGCTCAAAAGTCTTGGTTTGCAGCAATATGCTCGAATGTATAAGGGCAGTAGCAACAATAGCTGTTTGAGTACATCAGAGCAGCAGCCATGCATCTTGATATGGCTTCAAGACAGCAGCAACAACAGCTTGATTTTAGGCTTGAGGTTTCAGCAGGAACAACTTGCATGGTTCAACCTTCAGTGAGCTATCAGCTGTGCCACATGAACTGCTGGTTGGCTGTTATGTTCCATTCAAGGTGCTGCCTTGCTACAGACACAAAGTGTTGTATTGCTACATAGCATCTCTTGCTGTAGCATTGATATGCTTGGGCTGCTTGTACTGGAAGTGTTGTAGTTTTCATATGCCCAACTGTTCTATTTAATACACTGCAGTAGCACTCCATAAACTTTGAGCTCCACCTCTCTCTCTCAGCAGGACTTCAAAGGCCCCGAGGCATGCTAAATTAATCCCATGGTGTGAACCACCATGGTGCACTCACTATAAATCCATCAGCTCCACAGCTTGGCACAAAATTCTTTCTTCTTAGCTCTTAAATGTCGGATTGCTACACTAAGCTATAAATTCTTGTCATCTACAAAAACACATTTAAAAATTTATTATTAAACAACTCAAAGGTCCATTAAAGGCTAGGTTAGGAGGTGGAAAGTGGTATATTTTAGTACTCAACACTAACCTGAATGTGGGGGGATCAACCCCTATTTTGATTGCAGTTCTGAGGGGGCATACATTCAATGTCGAACCATTGTCTATCAGCACCAAAGGGATTATTAAGTCCTTTGATTCCACCATGATGTTGAGGGGTTTGGAATAATTGCTTCCCTCACTTGGTAGGTCATCATCTAAAAATGAGATGGCGTTGAGAGCCAACACCTGCCCAATCATTTGCCCTGCTTCATCTGGTGAGACCTTGTCGGATATGTGCGCATCTTTCAATGCTCCCATTAGAGCTTGGAAGTGAAGCAGGTATGTCATTAATAGGTCCCAAATGGTAATGTGGGTTGGCATTCTCTTCAACTGTGTTTCCAATATGTTCTCTCTGCTCATTTTTTCAAAGGGGTGCACCACAATATGTTCTTTCTTCTCTTTCAGTCGGGTTGGTACCGATACCTCAGTTTTTTTGAAAATCCTCCCCGATCGAGTAACAAAATCAACTGTCCCCTCCGTGCGACTACTCGCATTGATGTTTGTTTGATTGTAATCGAGCGGGACCTAATGAGGATCATATGTTGGTCCGGAGATTTGAAATGGGACAGATTGGGGGTGCCTGATATGATTGAACCGGTGGGGCTGGTGTAGCAAAATTAGGCTAGATGTGGCTGACTGGTGCAGGAGGTAGCTGGACTGATGATGATGTGGCAAAATCGGGCCAACTGTATTGGGCTGGTGCCAGAGATGGGGCAAAATTAGGCACCATATAATTGACCGGGGTTGGTGCCGAATATGCTTGGTATTACGGGGGTGGAGTAAAACTGGGCTGCACATGAGAAACGGTGCAAGTGTAGGGAAATACATCCTTAAATCTAAAGGTGCTGCTTACGGTGTAGGGCTTAAGAAATGATCAGTTAAATTTAATGGCTTGATCACCCCTATGATCTTATTCTCATGCCTCTACTGCCCAGGTACTTCAAAATTCCCTCCCATAGTGATAGATTCAGAAAGATCAAATTCTTTTATCCCTTCCTCCAACATGTTAATAGTGGCCCTTAGGCCCATTTCTCTCTGCGGGTGCAATGGTAACGGTGCCTGCATGATATTGGTATGCAAGTTTACTTGGGGGGTGCTGGGGGTATGAGCTTCCCTACCTCTATCAAATCCTCTGTCGCATGTTTCAAAGGAAAGCACCGATCAGTTGGATGTCTCGGCTCTTGATGGAAATTACAATGTGTGCTGGGATCATAATTCTTTGAGATCAGATTCGATGGGGATCTTGGTTGAAGCTGAGTAACCAAACCCTTCTCGATCAGTAACGGCAAGAGGACATTTAGGGATTGTCCTAAGGGAGTGAATACTCGATCATATCGGGCCCTTCTCTGCTCAGGGGTCATTTTCCCCTAGAGGACATTATTTTGCCTTGGAGCCTGATTTGTTGGTGTTGGTGTTGATTGTGTTGTCACAAACTGAAAGGGAACCATGTTGGTGTTGTGCTATGTATTCATTATATTTTGTACCTGTGCCCTTGCTCCTCTCTCAATCCTCTGTTTGGTGAACTTTCGAACCCCACTAACCCCACTGAACACATTCTTGCTCAAACATCCCTCTCTAATTGGGACCTCACAACGGTTGGTATTTCATACCAAATCAGCGAAGCTGGACTGCTGTTGGAATACCAAAAAGTCTGAGATGACTGGTAGAGTACTTTTCGAGATCATCTCAATTTGCTCATCGTAGGATATTCGATTTCTCACTTGAGTTGTCAAGGCTCTCCATCTCCCCAGATAGTCATTGAACGTCTCATCGAACTTCTACTTTAGGCTAGCTAGATTAGATTTGCAGGGCTCGATGTCTATGTTGTATACATACTGCTCCTGGAACAAGTGGGTCAGATCTTTCCAAATTTTAATCATGAATGGTTCAAGGGACGTGAACCATGTCAAAGCGGAGCCGGTGAGGCTCTTCTAAAAAACTTTTATGAGCAAACACTCATCCCCTCCATACTGGCATATATCTCCACAGTATGATTTTAGATGGGCAATTGGGTTGCCTGTGCCATCGTATATATCAAAAGTAGGCACTTTGAATTTGTGGGGAAGTGGTACTTCCGCAAACAGGCACAGGTTAGAGAACTCAGTAGCGTGAATTTCGCTCCTCCCATCTTCATCAGTTGCTTTTGTATTTTGTCCATTTGCTCTTTTAGCAATTCGGACTCTTTTGATTGAAAGGCTAGGGTTGGTCCTCCTTCATTCAGAATCGCCAGTGGGTGGGTGAATATGGGTGGGGGTGGATTAAAACTAGAAAATGCCCTTACATAAGCCCCGCTATTTTTGACCTCGTCCTCTTCATACTGTGGATCAACATAAGGTGGAGGAGGGGTGAGGTTATCTTGTTGGTTCTGAGTGGGCTAGATGGGTGCCTGGTGGGGCCACTGTACATGAGGGAAACCTTAGGAAAGGGTTTGAGCGGTAGGAGGATGGGTGAATTGGAGATGGTTGATGGTATGGGATAAATTTCCATATTGGGTTGGGTGTGAGATATGTGAAAAAATAGGGCCCATGTCAGATTGGGGGATTGGGTGAGATGGGTATATTATCTGAGGGGGAATGGGGGCCTGTTGGGTGTAAGTGAATGTGGGATATTGGGGGAATGATGGAGGGTTTGCAAATGGGGCTCCTAGGATTGGGCCTTGATGGACTTGGGTATAGGGCATGGGGCTTTGATGGGCTTGGGCCTGGGGTATTGAGCCTTGATGGGTTTGGGCCTGGAGAATTGGGCCTTGATAGGCTTGGGTATTGGACCTTAATGGGTTGGGGGTATTGGGCCTTGATGGGCTTATGGTGTTAGGAATTGATGGGCTTAGGATATTTGACCTTGATGGGCTTGGGATATTGGGCCTTGATGGGCTTGTGGTGTTAGGACTTAATGGGCTTGGGCTATTGGGCCTTGATGTGCTTGAGCTATTGGGCCTTAATGGACTTGAGATTGGGCTATTGGGCCTTGATGAGTTAGGGTATAGGGTGTTGGGCCTTGAGGCCCACCCAAATGGCCCCATGGTTGATGGGAGCCTTGGATGGTATGGATAATGGGGGATTGATTAAGATTTTGAGGGAATGAGGTGTGTAGATTTTGGAGTGTATGGGATGGGTTTGGAGATGTGTGGAATGGATGGGGGAGGCTTTAAGAGGCCTTCCAAATTATATAGGTCCTAACCATTTCATCCATCATGACCGTGGGATTGGGTGAGGGGGTGGATGTAGATGGTCCATCCGATGAGGAGAGGGTATGGGGAAAATTGGGCATGACCCGGGTAGATGGGAAATTTTGATCATGATTTGGGTAGATGGAAAATTGGGCATGACCTAGGTAGATGGGGGGTATGTGGTGGATTTAGAAAATTGGGCATGGTATAGGTGGATGTGGAAATAATGGGTGTATTTTGAGTAGGTGTATGAGAAAAATGGGGTGTATTTGGAGAGGGTGTGGAAGAGAAATTAGGCATGGTTTGGGTGAATGTGGGAAAATTGGGCATGGGAGATGTGAAAAATTGTGGCGTATGTTGGGCTATTGTGGAGGGAAAATTGGCCATATGTGGAGTGGATGTGGGAGGAAAATTGGGTGTTTGTTGGATGCATGTTGATGGGGGAAAGTTGGACATGGATTAGGTAAATGAGGGTGTTGGATTTTGGGAAGGTATGAGAAAATGGGGTATGGTTTGGGAAAATGATGGGGAATGAGGTGTTGGATTTTAGTAAAATATGGGGAAATTGGGCATGTTAGATGTGGAAGAGAAGTGGGATAAGTTTTGAGTTGATATGTGGGAGAGAGGGGGTGAATTTTTGTTTGAGGTGGAGGGGAAGAGGGGTGCACCGAAGGGTCCGATGATGGTAAATGGGGGTTGGGTGAACGGAGTGGGGATTTCTTCCATGTGGGAATGAGTTGGAGAACGTGGTGGGGATGAATCGGGATCGACATAAGCTAGATCAACCGCCCACGATATGGTTTGTTGGCCGGTTGGGTACGAGTTCCTCGGTTGAGGACCAAAAACCCACCTTCTCATTCCCCTACGGGATGATGGAGGGTAAGGCGATAATATTGTGCCGCCACTATAAGCTATCTTTCTTTTTGGGTTTAATTTTTCAACTCAATTTTTTTTGTTTTGATTTTTTGGATAAAGAAAAATGAACTTTTTTATAATGAGTTCCAGGGCCTTAGAATTCCCGTTTGGGTGGCGTTCACACCCCAAATATTTTCCATGGCAGGACCCCAACGTGCTTTGGAAGAAACAAAGGAAAGCCTTTATTCTATGTGAAGGCACGAGAATCCACGCGACAACCCGATCCCTCAAAAAAAGTCAATAAGAGAGTGACCTCTTTTGATCGGCGAGGGCGTATTGGGTGTTGAAGGGTGTAGGATTTATTGGAGGCACTAAACTGCTAAGCGGGGGGACTCAGGGAAAGTGATAGAAGGCCTCAGATTCGAGCTGCCCAGCTCAGAATAGGCTTGGCGTGTGTAGTATATATGCTTGGTCAAAATCTAGAGATTTTGGCTTAGCGTGTGTATTACACACCCTAGGCTAATTCTGAAGAAGGTTGGTTTAGCATGTATAATATACACGCTAGAGCAATTCTGGGAAAAGTTGGCTTAGAGTGTGTATTACACACGCCAGGCAAAACAGGGTGTATATATTATATTTTGACAGCAAACAGTAAGCCCAAAATTGGTTTCTTTTTCTGGTTTTCTGGAAGCAATGCTTCCAGAGACTGACTTTTCTTATTATTCTGCGTCCCTCCTTTCCTAAGCTAGGGATACAAGGCTAATTCGGGGCTACTAAACGCACTCCCCCAAGGTTTTAAGCTTTATAATTGGATTGGTTACCCACCCTATATACCTCCGGCGCAAGCACCTTCTTAGATACTGGATTGGGTGATATTTTTCCGAATCATCATCACTAGGGGCTGCCGCTATACTAAGATCCGGGTGTTTGTATCGCAGCCTAAATTCCCAACCCTTTAAAATCCACCCCCACCAAAATGATTTAAGTCCCTTAATTCAATTTTAAGGTTCAATTTTAAAAGGGAGTTTTCTTATTGTCCAAAAATGGATTGTGATGATCCCGTGCCGCCTCTACGGGTCAGCGTCCACTAGTAAGATATGATTGCAAAAATGAAAAGCTCAAGTAGACCCGCCAATCGGTTAAGGCATGTAAATGATGGAAAAATAAAGGAAAGTAAATATAATGCTCAAATAGGCCCGCCAATCGGCTAAGGCACGTAAATGACGGGAAAGTAGGAGTAAGTAAAACAGACGGAATCGTAGGGGTGAGAAAATCGACGAAATTGTAGGGGTGAGTACGCAAAAAAGGACAAAAGATGTTAGTAAACACAAAATTAAATACAAACCAAAGGAGGTCAAGTTTCAAGGGGAAGCTCTACTAGCTAATCCCCAGCAGAGTCGCCATCTGTGCAATCGTAGATCATATCGATCCATCACGACGATGCACTCATACTAAAAAATATAGAGTCGCCACCCGGAGCTTTAGGTGTCTCGAGAAACCTAAATCAATATTGAAAGCATCGAAGTATAAAAATATGGCTCTGATTCACCGGTCTACACAAATGGCTCTTGGGTAGGGGCTTCAATTATCAATCGGGAAGTTGTTAGGTACCCGATCAACCCGCTCATAAGCGGTCTCTACTATGGCTGTTTGAATGTGTATATAATATATATATGTATATAGGAAAAATTGGTAGCACTTCCTCTTGCCCGAAGGCACGCTGATCCTATTAAGCCCTTCCCACTTGCCAAAATTTGGGCAGCGTAACGGCTCTATTCGAGGATAGAGGAAAAGCAAAGAAGGCAGAGGAATAGAGGGGAGAGTCGAAGCTCTCGGGCCCTTGTAGCACCGTGGATCTTTGCGCTAGAGCGTCTTGGATGAGCTTCCGAAAGCAAATGGATTGAAGGATAGGTTTGAATCTCTGAGGCTTGAGAGCTAAGAGGTAGGGGAAGGAGGCTAAGGCCTTGTTCCTACAAGATCTAAGGGATTTATGATGAAAATTGAGGTTTTTAGGATGAACCTAAGTTCTGAAATTTTAATGGGCAAATGCTAAAAAGGGAGGAGAGGTATAGCTAAAGTCTTTTCTCTCTTCAGAAATTTTTCAAGCCTTTGTAAAGGGAGGGGTGCCTCCCTATTTATAGGAAAAAGGGAGGTTAGGAGGGTACTTAAGTGCTAATAGGGTTAGCAATTAGGTAATCTTCTAATCTAAGGTTTCCTAGGATTTTGAGGACTTGGAAATGTGGGCAATGGGTTTCAATGGTAGATGATAGGGTGGGATTTTAAATGTCACAAGGGTTGCAAATAGGCTAAATGGGGGTGCAACAATCCTTATAAAACCCACCATACATATTGAGATGGTCAACATGTCAAACCCTAAAAGCCATTTTCGAACAAAAACTCACAGTTATTGTAGCTAAGCCTGGCGTGTGTATTACACACGCTAAGCATAGCTACAATGCTCAAGAAGAAGCCGGAGGTTCAGAACCTGCCCTGGAGCCCACAAAAAGACCAAATTTTGCCTAGTGTGTATACACGCTAGGCCAAAATTTTCCTAGCGTGGGTAGTACACATGCTAGGCAAAATTCTGCCAAAATTGGCCTAGCATGTATATTATACACGTTAGGTAATATACTTATATTTTTGCCTGATTTTCAAATTTTCATAACTTTTAATATACAACTCTGATTGAGGTAATTCTTGGTTCCTTGGAAAGCTAGAGAAGTGATCTTTCTAATGGTATATAACTCAACTCTAACAAAGGTCTGTGTAAACTTTAGTACCCCTCTTTCCATCTACTGCTCAGGAGGGTGTCGAAACCGGTCCAAGAAAGGGTTCTAATGGGTTTGGGAAGGTTAGGGTTGATTCCTAAGGGTTTGGGAGGGGTTCTAAAGGATTTGGGATGATTCTTAAGGGTTTAGAAAATACTTTCAGAAGCTTGGGGGTGCACCCTTCTCGAAGTATGTGTCGATCGGGCCTTGGGTCAAATTTGGATGTCTATAGTGGGCTTTCGATATAATTGGATCATTCACTGATATAGTCGAGAACACCCATAAATACGCCTTCATCCTCACCGTAACCGAATACTACACCAAATGGGCAGAGGCCAAATCATATGTCAATATTATTTCCTCGACATTAGTAAAGTTTATCATTCAAAATATCATCAGAAGGTTCAAAGTTCCCAGAATGATCGCCACTGACAATAGACCGCAGCTCATCGTTGAGAAGACAAACAGACTTTCTAAGAAATATAGGATTGACTTACAGCACTCGCCACCCTTCTACCATCAAGGGGATGGACAAGTAAAAGCTACGAACAAGACTCTGATCTGAATATTAAAATGAATGGTGGAAACAAGCAATGGTACCGAGTGGCCTGACCGATTACCAGAGGCACTATGGGCCTACAAGACTTCCATTCGAACGACCACTAGCCAAACTCCTTATCTCCTCACGTATGGGATGGAAGTAGTCCTACTATATGAAATACAAGTGTCTTCCCTGCATATCCAGCTTGATGATCAATTGTCCATAGATGAGAGCATAGTCACTCTACAAACCCAGTTGAAGCAACTCAATGAAACACATCTAAGGGTAGCTGACCATGCACAAGTATATCAAAATTGGCCAGAACATACGATAGGAAGGTCCTAGAGCGAAGCTTCGAAATTAGAGACATAGTCTTAAAGAAAATCATGCCATCTCGGCAATCGCACCCCAATGGAAAACTAAAACTGAAGTAGGAGGGACCCTATGTGATAGCAGGGCGTACCCAGGAAATTCATACAGATTACTGAACCAAGATGGGGAGGAACTTCCTAACCCCTGGAATGTTATGTATTTAAAAAAGTACTACCCATAATGCAATAATCATCATGTCATGTAATTAAATGTGTCTACTTATAGTTATCACCCTCATGGTCATCATAAGTCATTCATTGGTCGTACGCCATTATCTTTGAAATTATCTTTTAAAATTTTCTGGCTCATCGACCACCCTCTTATTCGGGCAATTTGATTGAAAAGGCTAAGCATGAAACCTCTTTTAAAATATAGAAAAAATCGAATTCTCATCAACTATTCTGCCATTGGAGTTGATGTTAAATCATGAAAAATGAAAATGTCAGGTTCAATAAAAAAAAGGGGAAGAAAAAAAAAAAAGCATAACCGAGTGAGAGCATGTGATGAATAGAAAAGTCAATGAACCCAGGAAAGCATAAGTAAAGCTGTGAGGGCATCTCTGGATTACTATCAAGAGAAAAGTAGAACCGGTATATAGCTGAAATAACTAAAGTTCCACCTGATACGGTAAAACTACCAAAAGATTTTCTTCATTACTAACTCCCCCAAATACATTCATAGCCCCAGATTAATGTTGGATATCTGTGAAACCAAGGAAAGTATCATTATGACTTAATACTGGGGCATTTTTTATTTAGAAAAGAGTTACAAATTTTGCTGAGTCACCCCCCGACATCCCAGAGCACTGCCAAATGCAGAATTTAAAAAATTGTGGTAAGATGCTCCTTATGAGAGACCTGTCTCTCCTACAACATTCCGAAAAGCCATCAAATGCCCTCTTTTGTTCAGTAGTTGGATGCAGAACAACAAGATCATTAATCGGTCTAGGAAGGCTACCAAGAGCCCTCTTTCGTTTAGTAGTTGGATGCAAAACAACAAGATCATTACTCAGTCCAGGAAGGCTACCAAGAGCCATCTTTTGTTCAATAGTTGGATGCATAACAATAAGATCATGACTCAGTCCAGGAAGGCTACCAAAGACACTACACTGCCGACACGACTAAACTCCTACATTGGGGCCTTTTTTTAGTTTGTTTTGTTATATTGTTAAGGTTTCCCATTTACTTATGGCTTTATTTCCTTCTTTCAAAAATCCCACCGTGTAACAGAAGTAGAAATTAAAAAAAAAAACTGATATTTATTTTCCTTTGTTACCAAACCTCGGTTTGAGATGTTGGTCGTTTATAAATTGAAACCTTGCAAGTTCACAAGTCCGAAGTACTAGGGCAAAAACAAGGGTGTCGAACCATAGGGACTTGTCGTTTACTTCCTAATTATAGTCTTAATCAAAAAGAATATTTTTGTTAGAATTTTTTAACTAAATTAACTAGAAAGCAAATAAAACAGAATTGAAAAAGTTATGAGAGAGTAGCCTGGGATCCCTCTTGGATCACAGACACATAAATAACATAAATCCTACTCCTATCCTATTTTGAATTCCAGGTAATAGTCCTACTCTTCGCTACAAGCTAATGCTCGGTATAAGAATTACGTCCTATTCATAATCACGGACCTGACGGGGCGATATGATCCATCTAATCTCTAGCAACCTAAACAGTAAACATCATTGCACGTAACCAACATAATTAGGCTACAAGTGCTAATCCGAAGGTGTCTATCCTATTAGATCTAACCCTAATCCCTAACAGGCCATTAGGACTAAATAAAACAGAAATAAATTGCTACTAACACATTCATGATAACAATCACAAACCTCAATCATGCAATCGTTCCACAGAATTTAAAAATAGGAAAAAGAAATAGATTTATTATTAAATACTCTTCTGTAATTTACAAGGGATCCCAACCTTGGAGAAGTTAGCCACGCATCATCTGATTGATCTTCATCATCACTGATTCGATCAACAGACGATGATTACAAGTCACAATATTCTCCAAAATTGGAAACTAAACCTAAAACATAAAAGGAAAACTAAAACCTAAGATGACTCATGGCGGAGAGTCTCCTATTCCTAACTCTAGGGTCCTTATTTATAGATCATAAGGCCCTAGCATAGTGTTTTTACATGACAAGTAATCCCTAAAATCTCTCAAAAAAATCAGCTGAAGAAGATTGATGAAGATGGACTCTTAGGCGCTAGAAGATCCAGGCTATAATGCCTAAAATTTCGCAAAGAAAGCCTGTCTCAACTGGTTGAATTGGACATCTCGAACAGTCGAGTTGTGCAGTTTCTTTCATTTTTCTTCTTCTCCTCTGCTATAACATCTCGATCGGTCCAAATAGGATCTTGACAAGTCAAAATGGTCTCTTTTGGTCTTTTCACTTTGTTTCAGCTTAGTTACTTGGCCATGGCTTCTGGTCTTAAACATCTTTGCTCTTTTAACCATTTTTGCATACTTTTGGCCTTCAAACCTATTATAACGTATCTCACACTAAAGGTATTCATTAGTAGTTAAGTGAGGGTTAGCAAGGTCGAGATTTGAGCATAAAATATGTAGTTTTGAAGGTTGATCACACCCCCATACCTCAACTTTGCTAGTCATTGAGCAAAGGCAAAATTTAAAAACAAGACCAAAAGCAAAAACAATAACTATTCTACAAAAGTAAATGCCACTTTCGTACGGAGCACAGTTGCATTTAGCGTATGCAACAAACCTTTAAACTCCTAGGTAATCCCTAGTGGTGGAGTTGTGTCTCCTAAGGGTTTACAATGAAGTTATCTACAAACTTTCAAAATAATTTTGAAACAATCAATAATTGAGTTTTCAAAACTGTTTTTCATAACATATATACCTTGAAAAACAAAAACCAGTAAGTGTTTTAGCATGTGAATCTTCATTCTCAAATACCGATACCATGTTAATTCTATTAATATCTATTCAAATCAGTTTAATGCTCCAATCCTTAGATATTTCCTTCATTCATGCCAAGATGTGATATGTGTGCATACCAATGCTAAAGTTCTTCCATCGTGGGACCAATCCAACAAATGAATGGTCGGATCCCATGTCTCGACTCAATCCTCACTTTAGGTATACTCTCAAAATAAAATCGCTCCGATGAATGTGTAATGTTCACACGCATGTGAGGGATCAATGCAAAGAACATAAAAGGATCTCACATGATAAAAGAAACATGGTGCATCAAACAATAAAAAGAAATCTCATGAAGAAAGATATTTGTATATCCTGAGCATGTCATATCAAGTACCATAGGCATGGCATAATCACTCTCCACAAGGCAGTTACCATATCAAGATTGAATCATGAAGATCTTTTTAAAGGTTGTAACGAGGCTCAGGTAAGGGTTAAGAAAGAAAGGGAAATTGGGGTTCAAGATTTTTGAGAAACTGGAAAAAGACTCATTTGATTTTTCTGTTCTCCACTTTTTCTTTTCTAATTTCTCACTATTTTTCTTTTCTCTTCTTTTCTCAACTTTCTTTTCTTTTCTTTTGTTCTTTTTTATTTTCTTATTGGAAACACCTCATATATTTATTGTATTTTTCTCTTCTTTTCTCCCTTTATTCATTTTTCACCATACATTCTCAGTAAACACCACAACTGATTACTTCTCCATTGACTCTCTTTTTATTCACTCTCATCTCTCGTTCCTAATTTCTCAAAAATAAGGGGTAAGGCTAAATTTATAGAAATGGTATAAAGGTAAAGGTTAACATGGCTTATCAAATAACGCAGAAAAGGCAAAATTTTAAATGGGCTTAAAAGGGGTACTAGAAGGTAAAATTGTATGAGGTGGGGCATTTTCAGCGCAAAAGAGTCAAAGATGGCCTATAATAATTTCCTCACAAGATGGTTATTCTACCTATTTGTTTTGAGTAACTATGCAATACATTCTAGCACAATGATATGATAATAATATCATGCAAAGTCACAAGCCAAAATAAAATGTATGAAATTATGCAAAATTGATTCATATTCAAAAACACTCTGAGTATGTGTATTCACTCATCAAAGATGGGAAATTGGCTCTAAAGCTCACCGGGTTTAGTCTCCACTAAGATCCTAAGGTTCAAAGTTCAAACTAGTTCCATGATTTCTGGATTCCATTATGATAATAGTACAAAAAGTTTCGAAGCATGAATTTCAGACCTACCCTTAAATGTTCACATTGAATTTCACAATCATAGATAATAACAGTCCTAACATGACATCAACATTCTCAAAATAGAACTCACATGCATCAACAACTAAAGTTTGAAAACTATGGAAAATAAGCATATGGTGGCTCAAAATTTTTACAAAAATGGTTTTGAGAGTGTCAAAACTGTGGAATGGCAAGATAAAACAATGGTCAATAAAAGATGCATATATACAAAAATAAAAACCACACAAACAGCCACAAACACCCCCAAACCTAGGTGGTACAATGTCCTCATTGTACAAAGTAATAAACAACAAGGCATAATAAAAGGGCAAATAAGAAAAGTAAAACATTACAACACAGCACCAAAGAGGCACACTCAGCATCCCATTCTTTTGCGCGAAGACAAGGGAGGGGGTGGAGGAGCAAAGGCTACCCCTTTTCCATGAGAGGAAGGAGGGGCTCCACTCATATCTGCATCATCGACGTCAAGAGCAATGGAAGATAATAGGGCACGTAAACTGTTCATCTCTTTCTCCCATTTCTCCTTAGCCTTTGCATGCTTCTTAGCATCCCCTTCATGAAAATACCTCTCATAGATCCAGCTAAGATGCATGTCCTCATAGTCCTCCTTCATCTTCATCCAATTCTGCAAAAGAGAACTCAAGGGCATCAGTGTAAACACCCATGGCATGGACAAGAGCGGCATCCATAACAACCTGGGACTGCATAGGTTCTCCGTGATAAGGTACAATGACCTAGGTCGAAGAGTCGGAAGCGACAAGGTCAATTGGACTCTCGTCACTCACAACTAAAGTTGTGGAGGGCCCCGAAGTGGGCTCCTCTGAAATATCTCCCTCAAGAATCGAGGGTGAGGAAATGAGGTCCTCAGAATCCATAAGCTCCGAAAAAGTGTTGATCCCCCGACTCCTCTTGTGAAGAAGGGGGAGCAGGGCCAGTAGGCTCCATGGACGGAGCATCGGAATGGGCAACATCTGAACCCTCCTCTACAAAGGGCTCAGTAGATGGTGGTGGTGGGGGTGGACTGGGAGGAGGCGTAGGTTCGTCATCATGGGAAGACCCACTCGGACTGGCCTTTGGCGATAGAAACCCCCCTCATCACATTGGTCAGGAATCCCCTCATAAAGATAAGCTCATAATGAATCTCCGATTGCCCCACCTCTAACACACTAAGGCACTGCTCCACTGTGGACTGAAAAGTGGGAGTGAAATGTGAGTCCACAAATGGGGGCAGCACCATTATGGACGGCCTCATCTACCAAGCCTCAAAAACCCCCGGCGCCCAAATCGAAGGCGTCAGACATAAAGGTAGTGGGTGACATGAATGAAGGGATTCAAAAGGGTAAGAAGAGGAAGAGGTGGTGTAAATGAGGGGTTTAAGGTTGGAAATGAAAAGGCGCGTGAAAATTCTAAGGGAATTGAAAAGGTGGAGCTGCGAGAGCAACGGGGAAGACAAAGAAGATGAATAAATAGGGTTGGACCGGTCAAAATGTGATTTTGACTGGAACTCTACCGGTTGGAATCCATTTCGATTGGTTGAAAATTGGGCAGAGAATGTGTATTCTTTGCCCTGCTTCATATATGAAGCACAGTTCCAAATTCGACCGGTCGAAATTCAAATTCGACCGATCGAAATCAATTTCGACCAGTTGAATTCTGAGTAGAGAGCATAGCCCTCTTATTAGACTCCACTAAACTTGCTCTCTTCTCAGGGCACCACGACTAGTTGAAATGCAACTCGATCGATCGAAACAAAATAGAGATTTGGGTCTCTGTTATGTTTATAATTTAGATCGGTTGAGATGTGTCTCGACCAGCCAAAATAGGATATAGAGCACAACTATGTCCCATTCTCAACCCTGACCAGTCGAAATGAAATTTTGACTGGTCAAATTTGAGTAAAGAGACCTGCTCTCATGCCCAGATTCCCAACCTAACTTACTCTTTTCAAAACCATATTTATTTTCTTTTTAAACTTCACACTTAGACACCTGCATATACACAAACTCATCAAATATAAAATTAAAATAAAATAAGATCCCTAAAACAATTGTATACAAGGGGCTTGGGTTGCCTCCCAAGAAGCACTACGGATGCGTCAATAGCTCGACAAGGTCAAAGGATCTATATTTTTTTCCTAATCATCCGACCAACATCAAGATCGATGGTCAATACAAAATCAATTTAATTATTTTTTTTAATTTTTATAAATTATTTATGAGATTGTTTGCATTTCTGCAAACGGTCCATAATCAGTCAAATATGTTTGGATAGCTAAAACAGATCTTCTAGATTTTCTTTTGGTCATTCGATCAATATCAAGATCGGTGGTCACTAGAAATGAACCTAATAAAATTTTTTGATTTTTTAAAAATATATTTAAGGCCGTTTTGGTCTCTGTAAATGGCCCAAAAATTTGTCAGATTTATTCAGATAGCCAAAACAGATCTTTCATATTTTATTTCCCGATCGATACCAAAATTGATTGTTAATAAAAATTAAAATTAATGATTCTTGTTGATTTTTAGAAAATATTCTTAAGGTCGTTTTGATCTATGTAAACGGCCCAAAAATCAGTCAATTCTGTCCTGATAGCCAAACCAGATCTTCCAAATTTTATTTTGACTACCTGATCGATATCAAGATCGATGGTTAATAGAACATCAACTTAATCATTTTTTATGATTTTTATAAAATATTCTTAAGGTCGTTTTGATCTCTATAAACGGCCCAAAAATCAATCATATCTCCCCGGGTACCCAAAACAGATCTTCCAGATTTTATTTGACCACTCGATCAATATCGAGATCCATGGTCAATAAAAATTAACTTAATAATTTTATTTTTTTTTAGAAAATATTCTTAAGGTCGTTTTGATCTCTGTAAACGGCTTGCAATTCAGTCAAATCTGCCCAGGTAGCCATTATAGATCTTCTGGATTTTAGTTTGACCACCCGTTCGATATGGAGATAGTGGTCAATAGAAAGTCAACTTATTAATAATTTTTATTAATTTTTAGAAAATATTCTTAAGGTCTTTTTTATCTTTGTAAATGACCTAAAAATCAGTCAAATCTGCCTGGGTAGCCAAAATAGATCTTTTGGATTTTATTTTGACCATCCAATCGATATTGAGATCGATGGTCTGTAGAAAATTAACTTAATAATTTTTTTTAACTTTTCAAAAATATTTTTAGGCCAATTTCTAAAGTATGAACCTTTTCCATAAATTTGTTAGGGTTCATAGATTTCAATCGGACCATCCGATGGATTTAGGAGATTTATCTTGATAATTGGAGAGCATTCCTACAAGAAGTGAAAATCCTATGACCACAAATCAATATACGTAGGAAGTACAGTTTGATTAATCTCAAAATCTAAAGTTCGTTCATTGAAAACTCTCAGATTGGAATCGGGCCATCCGATGGACTTCAAAATTCAAATTTCGATGATCGAATCTCCATAGAGAATACGATCAATATTCGGTAGTAAAATTTCAGTAGGAAATATAATTTAGATCATTTTTTATCGATTTTTTTTATCTACAATAAAAAAGAGAAGAAAATATAAAACAAACAAAAGGTCAACAAAAATCGATGAGGCCCCTACTAACTCGGAATTTTAATTTTTTTTAGAAGTCAAGAAGTTCTTCTTTTACTTTCTTCTTCTTAGTTTCAAAGCTCAAATATAATGAATTAATGGAAGAAATTAAGAAAAGAAGCTCTATTTATAGGTATCCTATTTAAAACCTACTCTAACTAGGACTTAAAATCCAAAGCAAGTCAAAGAGTTTAACCCATGCATGAAACTCCTTGTGTGGGCCCTCTTCCCACTCTCTCTAACTCTCACATTTTTCTCTCTCTCATTGATGGCCCACGCAGGCCATCTCAAAGATCACCCACCTATGTGAGCCAGTATCATTTCCCTCTATCTTCTTTTGTTCTTTTTTTTTCTCTTCCTATCTCTAAGGCCATCCCTCAACTCTCTCCCGCTTCTCCTACTTTTTTTTTCTCTCTCTAATGGCCCACGCAGGGTCTCCTGTGTGGGTCATCCCTCAACTCTCTTACTCTTCTATTGTTTCTCTCTCCATCATTTTTCTCTCTCCAATGGCCCACGCAAGGTCACCTGCATGGGCCATCTTTTCCTCTGCTCTTTCTTCTTTTTCTTCTATCTTCTCTCTTTCTCTCTCTAAATTATGGCCCACGCATGGCTACTTGTTGTTGAATAAGGTTTAATCCCAACCACAGGTGTCAATCGATTGAGTTTGAGAAATAAATCGATTAACGTCCGCAGGTTTGAATATTTAGCTATTTTGAAAGATTGCTTTAGCCAAATTGTTCCGAATGTGGTTTGGAGCTTATTAGGAGAAGTGTTTTGAATACTTGACAAGTTTAGAAGATTTCTTTAGTTAAGTTTCCAAAAAGGTTGGAGCCTATTTGCAGAAGGTTTCTCTAAGGGTTCCACGGCACTGTTAGAGAAAGGTTTTCATGAGAGAAAATTTGTGAGAATACTTAGAGAAAAAGTACTAAAGAATTGCTTGGGGATTGAAGATTCGATTGAAGTCGTTCTTGTGTCAAAATTGTTATATATTCTGGCAGATATCTTCTCTGTTATTTGAAAGACTGCGTCCTTATTTTTACAGTGTGTTGGCTGTATAAGATCGTGTTTAATCTTGATTGAGAGTGCACTAGAGAGAAGAGAGTGAGTGCGTTATAAATATTTATAAATAGTACATATAATCCCGTAGTCGTAGCCTCAATTGGGTGAACCACATAAATCTTTGTGTTGTGTGTGTGATTGTTTCGTTACCTGAATCTTCTTATTTTTTTGCATTCATCGCAATAGGGAGTTTGTAGTGTGGGTAGAATTCCTAACAAGTAGTATCAGAGCCAATTTTTATGCTACAATGGTGATGAAGGTCTTGAATGCACGATTCGAAGTAGAGAAGTTTTTTTAGAAGAATAACTTCGCTTTGTGGCAAGTCAAGGTCACAGATCTCCTTGTCCAACAAGGCATTGATGATGCTCTACTTGAAAAGGAGATGGGGAAGAAGGCAGAGATGGCTGATGAAGAGTGAAACTCTATTGATAAGAGAGTTATAAGCACTATCCGATTGTGTTTGTCCGATAAAGTTTTATACAACGTTCTTCATGAGAAGACGACCGTGGATATGTGGAAGAAGATGGAATCTCTCTACATGGCAATATCGTTGTCCAATAGACTCTTCATGAAGAATCAACTCTACACCCTTCGTATGAAGGCTGGTACGCGTATTCATGACCATTTGAATTCGTTTAATGAAATAGTTAGTGAACTATTGAGCATTGAGGTAAAACTTGAAGAAAAAGATCTCGCACTTCTCTTACTCACCTCATTGCATGCATCTTATAAGCACCTTGCTATCACATTAATTTATGATAAAGATACTACTGTCGTCGAAGAAGTGACTGCTGCACTTCTTTCAGATGAATTAAGAAAACAGCCTGAATCTAACTCCGTAGGGGTTAGTCTCTTGAGCGAAAGGAGTCAGAATCATGATTGCAAAAGAGACAAATCCAGAGGGGATAATAAATCAATGAGAGGAAACAACAAGTTCAAATCTAGGGGTGACAGAAAAGATATTATCTGTTACTTTTGTAAGCAATTTGGGCATATTCATAAATATTACAAGCAGAGATTGAATAATAATAAGGGTGATGAAGGGACTTCGCAACAGGCTAGTGTTGCTAAGTCAGATTCTGGTGAAGGCCTATTGTGTGCATTATTAAGCTCTAGTCAGTTTGATGGTTGATGGGGAATGACAGTGTCTGTGAAGTAGTGGGTATCGGTTCGATCAAAATCAAAATGTTTGATGGCTGTGTCCGCACTCTTACTGAGGTCAGGCATGTGCTTGATCTGAAGAAAAATTTGATCTCGTTAGAGGCATTGGATGAGATAGGATATCGAGTCATCCTAGAATCCGAAAAACTAAAGGTTGTACGTGGTGCTATGACCTTGATGAAAGGTGAAAAGATGGGAAATATGTATACGTTAGTAGGCAACACAATCAGCGACAGTAGTATTACAGCTATAAAAGATTTCAATGATCTTTCAGATTTGTGACACAAGAGGCTTGGTCACATGAGTGAACATGGGCTAACAGAGCTCATAAAGAACAAGGCGATTTCTGAAATTCAAACTTGTAAACTGAATTTTTGTAAAGATTGTATCTTCGAAAAGCAGAAGAAAGTCAGTTTCTCCACTGAAAAATATACTTCAAAGGGGCTGATTAATTATATACATTCTGATGTATGGAGACCGGCTAAAGTCACTTCAGCAGGTGGAACCAACTACTTTGCGTTATTTATAGATGACTACTACAGGAAAGTTTGAGTATATCCGATCAAAAATAAGTTTGATGTATTTCAAAAATTTAGGTAGTGGCAGAGTATAGTTGAAAAGAAAACATACAGAAAGGTGAAGATTCTCAGATATGGTAATGGTGGGGAATATTTATCATCAGAGTTCAAAGTTTATGGTAAAAATTAAGGGATTGTTAAGCACTTAACAGTTCCTGAAAATCCTCAGTAAAATGGTGTACCAGAGAGGATGAACAGAACACTATTAGAAAAAGTACGGTATATGTTGAACCATTCCGGCTTGATTCATGGGTTCTGGGCAGAGGCAGTGAACACGGCATGTTACTTGGTCAACCTGTCACCTTCAGAGGCATTAAACTTGAGAACTACAAATGAGGTTTGGTATGGAAGACACAAGAGTTACTCTCACTTGAGAGTGTTTGGATGTGTGGCTTACGCATTACTTCAGAAAAGTGAATGATCCAAGTTTGATCCAAAATCTAAAAAGTGTCTTGATTAGATATGGCAAAGGAGTCAAGGGTTATCATTTGTGGGATACACAATCTCACAAAGTGATAGTTAAAAGAGACGTTACTTTCAACGAAGATGAGTTTTCGATGAAAAAGGCGGAAGACAAACCTCGGTCATCTGGTGTACCTCAGGTACAAGTTAATGTTGAAAGGCATAAGCAAGATGAGAAAAATAATGAAGACTCTGAGATAGAGCATGATGGCATAATTTCTCAAGACTTGCAGCCCCAGGTACCGGTTCAGACTATCTTGAGAAGGTCAGAGAGGATGAAAAAACATCCTGAAAAGTTTAAGGATATGGTTCCTTTAACACTTGCACTTATCACAGAGAATGGGGAACCAAACACAGTTTCAGAAGCTCGGGTGGATACAGATGCATTAAAGTGGCAGTTAGCTATAGAAGAAGAATGACAGTCACTTTTGAAGAATGAGACTTGGGATTTCATGGAACTTCCTAAAGGAAAGAGAGCCATTAGTTGTAAATGGATCTTTTGAAAGAAAGAAGGTGATAAGAGTGAAACTCAGAAGTTTAAAGCAAGGCTAGTTGCAAAGGAGTTTTCTCAAAAAGAGAGTATTGATTATAATGAAATATTCTCTCCGATTATAAGGCACACTTCGATTCGCACGTTGTTAGCTGTTGTTGCTAGAAAGATCTCAAACTAGAACAGATGGGTGTGAAAACAATATTTCTTCATACAATATTTCTTGATAGACATCTTCATGAATAAATTTATATGAGACAAGTAGAAGGATTTGAAGCAAAAGGGTCAAAATCACTCTTTTGTAGATTAAAGAAATCCTTGTATGGTCTCATGCAGGCACCCAAGCAATAGTAAAAGAAGTTTGATTCATATATATTGGACATAGGGTATCACAAGAGACAGTATGATTGTTATGTCAACTGGAAAGAGTATGGTAAAGGGGGAGAAATCTTCTTAATTTTCTATATAGATGATATGCTGATAGCAGCAAGAGGCAATGTTGAAATCAATAAGCTGAAGCAATCATTGAGCCAGAAGTTTGAGATGAAGGATCTTGGTTTTGCAAATAAAATCCTAGGTATGAAAATCACGAGGGATCGTGAGAAAAAGAGACTTTGACTTACTCAAAGGACCTTTATCCAAAAGCTCTTTGAGAAGTACAATATGAGTGATGCCAAGCCTGTATCAATTTCTCTGGCAGAGCATTTTAAACTTACAAAGAAGATGAATCCATCCATACATGAAGAAAGGGAATACATGAAAAATATTCCGTATGCAAATGTCGTTGGGAGTTTGATGTATTCCATAGTGAGTACACGTCCAGATTTAGCACAGGCCTTAAGTGTGGTTTGCAAGTATATGTCGAATCTAAGTAAGGAACATTGGCTTGTAATGAAATGGATAGTGAGATATCTGAAAGATACAGCTAAACATGATTTGATGTTTGAAGGTGGAGATACAAGCAAATTGGATCTCTACTGGTACATCAATTTTGACTATGCTGGTGATCTTGATAGAAAAAGGTCTATCACAGGATAGTGTTCATCTTGGCAGGTGGAGCAATCAGTTGGAAGTCAATGCTCCAAGGGATAATTGTGTTGTCAACTACAGAGGCCGAGTATATAGCGACAAAGGAAGCCTCGTGGCTTAAAGGTTTGGTTAGTGAATTTGGAGAGGTTGATGAGAATACCGATATCTTCTGTGACAGTAAGAGTGTCATTCACCTAACAAAGAACCAGGTCTTTCATACTATAACAAAGCATATAGATGTCCGGTATCATTTTATCATGGATATGATAAAAGATAGAAAAATATTAATTGAAAAGATCGATATGAAAGAAAACGTAGCGGACATGTTGACCAAGCCGGTTACGCAGAATAAGTTTAGGCATTGCTTAAACTTGATTAATATTTGTCGAAGATGTTGATGCCCGTTAGGGCGGTGACGTGGTTGGGGATGAAACCTTGGTGGAGATTATTGAATAAGGTTTAATCCCAACCACAGGTGTCAATTGATTGAGTTTGAGAAATCAATCGATTGACGTCTGGGTAGATTCAAATTCACAAGTTTAAATATTTGGCTATTTTGGAAGATTGCTTTTTTCTAATGTGGATTGGAGCTTATTAAGAGAAGTGTTTTGATTCCTTGACAAGTTTAGAAGATTTCTTTGGTCAAGTTTTCAAAAGGGTTGGAGCCTATTTACAGAAGGTTTCTCTAGGGGTTCCAAGGCATTGTTAGAGAAAGTTTTCCATGAGAGAAAACTGGTGAGAATACTTAGAGAGAAAAAGTATTGAAGAATTGCTTGGGGATTGAAGATCCGATTGCAGCCGTTCTTGTGTCATAATCGTTATATATTTCGGCAGATCTCTTTTCTGTTATTTGAAGGACTGCGTCCTTATTTTTAAAGTATGTTAACTGTATAAGATCGTGTTTGATCTTGATTGAGAGTACACTAGAGAGAAGAGTGTGTGGGTTGTAAACATTCATAAATAGTGCATATACTCCCGTGGACGTAGCCCTCGATTGGGTGAATCATGTAAATCTTTGTGTTGTGTGTGTGATTGTTTCATTGTCTGAACCTTCTAATTTTTTCGCATTCATCGCGATAGAAAGTTCATAGTGTGGGTAGAATTCCTAACACTTGTGTGGGCCATCCCATTCCATCTCTCACCTTTTTTTCCTTTCTTTTCTCTCTCGTTCTATTTTGAAATATAGCAACGCAGGTCACCTGCATGGACCATCTTTTTCCTATCTCTCCTCCTTTCTCTTCTCCTTGTCTCTCTTTCTTTCTTGAAATATGGCCCCATGCAGGTCACTTGTGTCCACCATCTCACTCTTCTCTCTTCTTTTTCTCATTCCTTTCCTCTTATGGCCGACACAGGGCGACCTGCGTGAGAGACATGCGTGGGAGACCTGCATGAGCCATCCCACTTCTTCCACTCTCTTTCTTCTCTTCTTTTCTCTCTTTATTTCTCTATCTCTCTATGTCTTATTCCCTTTCAAAATGGCCCACGCAAGCCACCTGTATGGGCCATCTTCTTCGAACATGGGTCCTCTCTTTGCTCCACTTAAGCAAGTAATCACTTGCATAGGCTAGATTTCTCAAGAAGATTCTTCTCTCATTCCGAGTGAAAACTAACAACCATTGATTTTAGTGAAACTCTTGCGAAAAATATAGGATTATAAGTTCTCATAACCGCTCCCATAATTCTATAAATAGCAGATCCCTTCCCATTATTTATGATCCAAATTTCAGAGCGCATAAGCCCTACCACAGAAGATTCCGACCGATTTAGATTCTCTTCGCTTAAGTGCTTTAAGATACCTGACCTTTTTTAGTCTCCCGAGGAGACTTTTCCTCCTTTGACTTTTCTTTAATTGAGAATATTCGGCAAGAAGAATTGTAGATATCATTCTGGAATTCGGATTGTCTGTGATATAAAGTCCTTAGGATAAGAGTTACGACCATTACCTAAGGATGACACGTTTATGATAAAAGTTACGATCCTTACCTAAATACATTACCCTCAGGATAAGAGCTACGACCCTTACCTAAGTATGATTTAGGAGTACACTTTGAGATTACGCGTTACGGCACGTTTGAATTGATACCATACACTTCTTTAGGAAAATGAAAAAAATTAAAACTAAAAAATAAACTGTCATATTGATACGAATACGGTGCCTCCAATGCCGATACCGATATTAGCATATGGCTGGAATCAGTATCGATTTTTGACAAAATCCCTGGTATTGATAGATACCATGTTGTAAATCATTCTTCAACGGGACGGATTCTCCTGACCATCATCCAAACACTATTTGGTGTTTAAACGATTTTATACCATTCATTGGCATATGATCTTGGAAATTTATACCTTCAAAGTGATTTATCATCAATTAAAGGACTATAGGTCAAAAAATCATCATAAATGTGACACAATGATAAATCATATTTCAATGGTATGAAATAAAAGTGACATTTTAGTAATGGAAGATCATTTAAACACTAATTTTGATACTTAAATACCGGTCAGAGCTATTATCCCTTCTTCAAATCACACACCACGTAGACATACGATGAAACCACATGGCACCTAAAAAGCATCCTGATAAGTGATGATTTACTCACGCATCAAACCAAAGAACACTATGCAGCTGGAAGAATAAGGAACCGTTAAAGGCTCAATAACGTATATATTATGTGTATGTTTATCTTATTTACACGTAAACCCGTAAGAGTGGGGAACTCTTTAACAGTTGCAAGTAGATCCCCTAGACCAACATAAGTATGCTCCCAGGTACTCTGCCTCGGCAACACCCCCTCCTGATCAAGCCATGTTGATCTTACATAATCCTTGCTTAGAAAATTTCTCACGACTTCACGACGCCGACATTTTTACTCTCGATCGCAGCAGACAGCTCGATCAAATGCGTCGGCACATTTTACCAAGACTTATGTCATCACGATACATCGAAATGATTGGGTCGAGAGCTGTCATCGGCATGAGTTGGGCCTCCTAACCATCGTCCATCTCTCCCTCTGCCCGGAGAGAGCCTGACCACGTACCGGACCGGAAAAAGGGATCATGTGTTTCAGCCTTGAGATCCGTGCATTCTCAGTTTCTTACAAGATCCACAATTAAATACATTGCTTAGGAATGATGAGAAACGATAGGATTTCCAAAGCCAATGATGATGAACTATGGCTGATGAACTGTGGATAAATATATTGTTTTCCACATGAGGACCAGTTTTTCCCCAATTCTAAGGATGTATCGGGTTTCGCCCGCCTGGTACACGAGTCACCATGTCACACATTCATGCATGCTGCGCGGCTCCATATATGCTACAAAGGATAAAAAATGTGTGGTGCTGATTGGTCGACCTTTCGATCTCCGCGGAAGGCCATTCAAAAGGGTTTCTGTAAGTACATGAGCATGTCTAAGTAGGGGTCCCTGAAAGCAGGGGACAGCTGAACGTTTTCAAATTGTGGGTAGGGGTTGTTGGAAATCATATCAATGTTCTGAGGAGGAATTTCTAGTGTATTTTCCCAATTACTCCTTGATCTAGGCTGGCTTTGAACCTCTCTCTCGCACGTAAACTCCGGCGAAATTACGTGTTCCGAACAACTCGAATCCGTGTGCAATTTTGGCATCGAATCCGACACATCAAAGTAGCAGAAGTCGGACATGATTGTAGGCATCGTGTGATGAGCATTGGTTGCGATTTCGGGCTTGCACTCTTTGGTTTCAGAGGAACTCGTAACCGGAGCAGGCATCCCCTTCTCTTTGTTTAGTTGCTTCTCGGGAACGCCTTTTTTGTTGTAAATCCTACATAAGACCCAATCATCCAGCTGCAAAACAGCATGTCCAGCAAGTCAGATATCAGAAAATGGGCACTTTTCAAAAAGCGATGCATCCAAAAACTTTTGATTTCAGTATAATAGTGAGAAACTTTTTTTTTCCAATCCTATTTCTGTAAATTTCCCTCAGAAAATCAACTCCGATTGATTTTTTTTTTTTTTAAAAAGTACTTGTTAAACGATGCATACGCTGCGTTTGGATGCAAATTAGAGACACATTAATAATTCGGAAAGGGGTTAATTTGAGAAAATTTCAGTTAAGTTTGGGAAAAAATCAATAATACTGTGAAGATAAAATTAATATATTTCAAGTTAGAAATAATATTTTTACTAAACAAATTAAGCTATAAGATACAGATTAATAAGTTTTAATATAGATAATCGTAGCGGATGCATTATTCGTCTCAGTTAAATTAGGTAAAATTCAAACAAAAGATTTGATAATAATAACAAAAATCACCGATTAATAAGTTACTTGCCAAACGTGCATACCCTTAAGCTGTTCTTCTTTCGAGCCGATCGGTCCACATCGGCAAGCCTATACTCATGCATGATCCAATTGGTTTTTTCCCCTTTCGAGGCCTTTCCGGCATAAAACACCAACGCCTTTTTAATTCCAATTGGCTTCGGTTTGCCAATTGGTTTATCCGCACCTGTGGCCTTCCAATAGCCGGATCCGGCCGCTCGATTCGGCCTCGATCCATTTGGATACTTTCGATCCCTCGGAGAGAAGAAGTACCACTCCTTTTCCCCATAAAGAGCCATACCTGCACATAAAAATTTCTATAAGAATCATCCCCAATCCTTCAAAACAAAGTATTTGGTCAATCTCTTGCGCCCACTCAAGGAGATGCACAAATATTAATGAGCAAGGTGATAGGTCAAAATCATACTTCCACCGATTTCCGTGATCATAGATGTCTGTGCTTTGTCCAAAGTTTGACAGGTTTAGCAGAGGGCAATTGTGATAGCGGTGCATGGCGATTGGTGCACGGGTCGGAATCTAATATCTACACTCGATTATCTTCTAAAGATCAATAAGCTTATAAAGCACCTTTTAGCCACCAAAACTCTTCCAAATTGGCTGTCACGGATTTCGATGACCATGAAATTTTTGTAAGTCAACTTTTGACTTTATAGGTGGATAAAAGGGACTGACACCCGTGAGGAGAGTCAAGGCAAAGGGAATACCAGTGATAGGGGGTGATAGTGATACCCTTTTTGAAGTCACTTGGCACATAGGTTTAGCAATAATTTATTAGATTGGTAGCTTATATATTAAAGGCTATCATTACTCGCACCGAAAACTGTAACCTCAATCCATTTCTTCCAAATTTTTCATTCCAATCTTTCTTGAGATGGATCTTAAGATTATAAACATATCATGAGATGTATCTTGAGATCATGATGATGAACATATGCCAAAAGTGATGAGAGCGTGGTTTGTGGCACATACGCCAAAAGTGACACTTCATCACATTTGAGAGTGGTTTAAGAGCAATTTTGGAATGTGCATTGAGACTATCATTGGGAATAAAAAACGGACCATCCAGGGGTACGCTCATAATCTTGAGATCCAATCGGTGAAAGATTGGGACCAAAACTAAGATTTTATTATTTAGTTCAAATTTGGATGAAGTTTAAACAATAAAAAATAAATTAATATTTTTTTTTAATAGATGATACGTGATATTACACACGATCCCAAAAAAAAGGTATTATTTTAGAATCAAGTATCGCATGGCATATGATCTGAAGTCTAAATACATAGGTCTATCTATATATCAAAACCTACATACTTTTTTCGAATTTTATAAATTTATTATTATTTTATAATTTTATAGAACAACCGCACGTGCATATTTATTAGTAAAAAAACAAAAAGGATAAGCGAATCAAATATTAGAATAAGTGATAATTGTGAAATTTAGAAGTTTATCCATGGCCACTTGCCCAAGGATGATCGAGACCGGCACGATCTCATGCATCTCTACCGTCCAAAAAATGTCTCCTAAAGGAAATAAAATATAACACGTAAGGAAAAAAAATTAATAAATTAATAAAACTTATAATAAATAGGGCACTTGAAAAAGGTATCTCATAAACAGTTCCCCTAATATAAAATTACATATTTACCAATAATTTACATCTTATTAAGCTTTTAATACAAAAAATAAAAATAAATAAATAAGATTGATAGTCGTTTAGGTAAATATTATATAAAACTTCCCTCACCAGGATAAATTATTTTCGTATAGCGAGTTATTAGTTATTACGGTAAATTTACCTAATAAATAACTAAAACTCATTGAAAATCTCGGAAAAACTTTTATAGGCGATAAATTCAATCTTGAAGTTTTACAAAAAAAAACCTTAAATACAGAACATCAGCTCTTACATCCTCTTCAAGCTTAATAAAAACCACCCAATAAAAAAACTCTAATTTCTTATTAAAAAAATAAAACCTAAGGGGTTTGGCGCATTCGTCCGAACCTAGTCCTCTAAGAGATATTAAAAAATTAAAAAATAAATAAATAAATAATTACCAAAAAAGACTTACTAGGTAGTAGCCAAGGATCGCATTTATAAAGATCGATTTCTGCAATTATAGGAATCGAAATGGGCTGAGATGAACATTTACGGCACAAATAGTGCACCACCAACTCCTCGTCCGTCGGATGAAACCTGAACCCCGGAGGAAGATCAATCATAGCCGTCATTTTTTTTTCGTTCTTTTTTTCAAATTTCCCCTTCTTTTGCAGTATGATCGGATAAATGGGTTTGAAACTTGGAAATCGTGAGACCGCTTAGCATTTATAGGCAACGGGAAGGCATACTCAACTGACACGTGTCAAAGTCGGCTGTGGTTTCCCTAACTACACGTGGGCATGACTACTCATCAAGCCGACGCAGCAATTTGACCACAGTCTTATACGTGTCGCATATCTGACGGTCGATTTCCAATTGGCGGTGATGGAAGCTCCTGATTGTGTCACTGCTTACGTCACCTGTTTTGGACGTGTTCACACGTATGACTAACCAACGGTTGTGAAGATCGTTAGGCTTTTGTTTCTTGGTGAGTCAACCAAACAACTTGCGGGATGGGATGTACACGTCAGCGCTTCCCGGTTCCACGAGTGCGTATGACGTCATTCCCTCGCGATAAGCATAAACAAGCATTGGTTTTATTGTTGCAGCTGAATATTGAGTTCGTGTTAGGTGTTTTTAGGTTTTGAACCAGATAATGGAGATCACGTTTCACTCCAATTTTGGACAAAAGAATCTTGAGTTCATAGTCCCCAATTTTGAACAAAAGAAATCTTGAGTTCATGAAACACCTATCAGACGATCATTTTTTGATTTTACGTGACACAAATCACAAAAATTTAGCCTTAAAATCACATTTGAGCATGATACGTGTGTCTTGTGATTTTAGGGCTACTTTTCCGTGGGTGGTATTACAGCTACCCATTCTTTATTTCCCTTTTACTGTTATATGTATTTATTTTTGTCATCCTCTTTTACTACTTTTTACTAGGATTGTGCAAAAATCGATCACACCGACCTGCCCGATCGAAACCAACCGAAATATTGGTTCAATTTCAATTTTAGGGTTTATCAGTTTGATTTTGGTTTGAGCACTTAGGGATATCAAATTATCGGTTCGATTTTGGTTTTAAGGTTATATAACTCGAAACCGAACTGATAAGAGGTTATTAAGTCTTTAGGGAGACCGGTTCTAATTTTTTGTAGCATTGCTAGTTTTTAAGTAGTTTTTAAATTTATTTATTTTTTTTTTAATTTTTTTCATATTTTTTCACTTAAAATGTGTGTGCAAGTAACGACACTCTTAATCGAATTGGAAGTTTTTTGTATGCCCAAAAGATGATAAGTAGTATGGTTTAGCCCGAAAACTGATCGAACCGACAAAATCGATTGAATCAGTTTGGGTTCAGTTTGGAGGTTTTTCGGTTCGATTTCAGTTCGCCTGCAAACTAGAAACCAAAAATTATTTTATTTATAATAAAAACTGACTTGATAGCACCCCTACTTTTTACATAGTTGTGGCATCTCAATTTTTTGTTTAATATATAATTTTAAGGTGTCATGATCTCAAGATCCCTTGTGTGGAAGACTGGAGTGAAAGACAATCTCCATGGTCTAATTTATAGCAAATCAATGGTTTTTATTGAAGGTGTCCAACAAAATTACGTGGGTGGGTTTAAAGCTACTCATAATTTTATCGTCATCAGATATTTTTAAATCCCCCTAAGTATATGTGCATCTTGTGAGGTTTGATCAATTGTACCGATGAGGATGACCCGTGCTCTGTATTTGATGCACAAGTGAACCACTTAATACCAACATTTTTGCTGTGAATAGAATTTGGTTCATACAAATTGAATGGCTATATTCACACGATTGAAAATATTTATTTTCAAGTTTCTACCGAAGTTTATAGCTTCTCATTTTAGGTTTTGCACGCCTAAGTGATTGAGATAATTTTACAATCTTGAGATCAGAGAATACATTTAGGACCTGTTTGGATAAGAGGAAAAGAAAAGAAATCATAAAAAAAGAAAAAAAATATGATACTTTTCTATATTTGGCAACAAAGTTGTGTCACTGAAAATAATAGGAAAATTCAAAATTATCTTTTCCATTGGAAACCGATAAATCCCTCTAAAATAAAAAAATTTCATCATAAAACTTTTATCATTCTCGATTTCTCTTTTTCTCTCATTCTTGATTTCATCAGAAAAATTTTAAAATAAGATAAAAATACAAAAATAAAAATAAAAAATAAATTAAAATAAAAAATAAAAATAAAAATACAAAAATTTAAAAAAATTAAAAATTATAAAATTATAAAAAATAAAATAAAAATATAAAAATAAAAAAAATAAAAAATACAAAAATAAATTTTTTTAATAAAATAAATTAAAATTAAATTAATTTTTTTAAAAAAATATAAAATAGTCAAATAATAAAATAAAATATATATAATTAATAAAATAAAATATAAATAATAATAATAATAAATAAAATAAATAAAAGAATTTTTTATTTTTTATTTTTTTATTTTTTATTTTTTTTATCATAAGAAAGAGAGAGAGAGAGAGAGAGAGAGAGAGAGAGAGTGATTTTATTTTTTATTATTTTTTATTTTTTACTTTTTATATTATTTAAATTATTTTTTATTTTTTATTTTAAAAATAAAGTAAAAAATTAATAAAAATTAAATTAAATATAAAAATTTGTAAAAATAATAAAAATTAATTAATTAAATCTCTCTCTCTCTCTCTCTCACCAAGTCCCTCCCGCTCCTCTCTCTCTTACCTCTCTATTATCATTCTCTTTTTTGGATGTTTTTCTCTTCGAATCTCTTTCTTAAATTTTCTCTCTCCATATTTTCTTTAATTTCTCTTTTAATTTCTTTTTTCTCTCCAAATCTCTCTTAAACTCTCTTAAACTCTCTTTTCTCTTTCCTAATTTTTATTTCTCTCACGAAATTTTTTTATAATAGAAAGTTGAATTTATTGGGTGTGTGAGATATATACTATAGATTGTGCTAATTTTTTATTTTCTATGTGTCAATTACACAATCTAAACACCGAAAAATAATGAATTCCTATGAATTTTTAAAGAGCTGGAATATAATAAAAGAGCTGGAATATAATAAATGCTATTATCATTTAACTTTTTGGACTGTGTGCCAAACGAAATCAAAAGTGGACCATTTGATAGGGAGCCCATGATCTCAAGATCGATTGGGTCGAAGATTGGGACGACAAAGGTTTGCCTAGTCGATTTAAAGAAGTCTATCGTTTAAACCTAATTTAGAAGGAAGAATCTTAGGATTGTAAATAAAGTAACCTTAATCCTACCATCAATGTTGAGTGGAAAAATGAAACAAATAATGGTAACGATTGAGTGTAATCGAGAAAGCTTCCATCAATGGCCATGTGCGTGTCGCAGTTGCACCTAATACTTAGTAGATTGAGTGGTTATCGGGTGCTAGGGCCTGAGCACGCATGGCACAAGCAATCATCGATCGGACGTCTATAAATCAAGAGCCATAGTGTAGACAGAAGTCACTCAGCTCACAATTGACTATGACCAGAGCATTTTAAACCATCTGATTAAAGCACTTTTATTCAATTAGGAAGGATTGAATGCCATTTGTAGTTTTCTTATAAGATCTTGATGAGAAGATCATGAATCAGCACATCAAATGGAAGATTTGTGATTGATGATGCACATATTAACAACAAACGCACAATCAAAGTACCGCTGCTAATGATCCCGCTAAACACCTAATACAAACCCTGAAGAGATTAGCTTGTCCATTGGTATCTGGTGGAAGACATTCTTCATTTTGAGACGACCAACGGAAGTCCAATCAACTACAAATTCATAGCATCTACCCACGCTTTAACTGGAGCAGCCGACTTTTAAATACCCCAATATTTAAATCACTTTCGAATTGGTCCTGAATGGGAGCTTAGGGGGCCAGCCCATACTTACAAAAACGAAGTGGGCCCAAACGTAAAAGAATAATGGATTTTGTTACCACCAAATGATCTTACACCATTAAAATATGATTTTGATCTTATACTACTAAATTGTGCTTCGCGGTGATACCACATAACACATTTGATATCAATCTAAATAGTTTATGTGGTAGTACGTTGTTGGAACGCGACTTAGTATTTGATGTTGGAAAGTAAGAATGACGGTTGATATTAGAGAGTACAAATTGAATAATTCAAAAACTCTGATTTGCATGTTCACTTTAGTTTAATATACAACTTATCACTTTGGTGGCTTGGATTGCTCGAATCTTACAACTTCAAATGGGATGAGATCATGGTTCGAAATCTCGCCCGAGACGAGACGTCTTGGGTCTCAGGCTTCAGCCTATATACGGTGTTAGGCTTGTATACAATTGAAGGTGTATTATTCATTTCTTTGTACACACGATACTATTTTTTCTTATTATATCTTATTTATATGATGATCTCGTGAATATCTATCATGGAGTCTCTAAATTAAGACAACACTAATGTCACTATTTTTTTATATATTTTTTAATACTTATTATTGAAGATCTTTAATTGGACGTTATACAAGTGATTTATGGATATAATTCTTTAACTAAGATGTGTACTAATCATGAGGATACACTTAAACTATTTAGATTGATAAAAAACATTTGTCACATGGCATGATAGTGATATGATATAAGGTCAAACACTTATTTTAATTGTGTAGGATCATTCAAAGTATTATTTTCATTTCACGCCATCTTGATTAGACGTCCTACGTCTCGGTTTAAGGACTATCTGAGACATCTTAAAAATCCGCGATTTAAACATGAATAAGATCATTTAAACAACAAAAGGGTGTTTACATGACAATTAGGAGAATTGGTCGCAAATTTAAGATATTGAAGCCCAACAAATTAATCCAGCAGGATTTTTGGATCTTCGGCCCAGCTCAGCTCACACGTCTAGAAGCTTCATGTTTTCTTTTGGGGGTGTTTTGATAGTTGAGAGTTAAATAATGATAATAAAGTTGGTCGCGTGAAAAAGGTAGAAATCAAAGGACTGACATGAACCAGGAGGATGTAGGTAGACGACTGAAAATTAGGAAAATTATAAACGGTGGGAAACTTTTGATAGACAATTGTCAGACAGCTTATGTGGCGCGTGCAGCCAATGACATCGCAGCATATAAGCTGTGTGAAATTATCTATTAAATATTGTCTACTGTATAATACTGTTCACAGTCGTGTGGTGAGCACCTCTTACTACTAAATAACTAAATTATTTATAAAAAAAAACCAAAATACAGTTCACTGCAAGCTATATTGTATTAATTAAGGAAAGTGTTATCAATTATTAAATGGGCATAATAGAATCCAGCATGATTTAGAGTTTTTATCTTTAGTACAGCCAAGAGTGACAACCGCATGAATAAACCACGTGCTATTTTGTGCCTTAGGACTGCGGAATCTGTCTTCACATTGGGTATTATGGCTGAGTTATTCACTAAAAAATATAATATTTTAGGGTTGTGGTCAAACTTAAGATCCAACAAAGCCAACTTTATATATATATATATATATAGGGAGCCGATTAGGTCGGACGGTAATCGTCCTCCAAGATCCACCTGAAATACAGGTGGATAGTTTAGATTAATATTAAACAAAAGAAAATTTTAACCCACAAGTCAAAGTTTGACGATCTTCATTGGTCTACATTTCACGATTCAAAATATGCACGATAGAGATGAGTTAAATTTTTTTTTTTTTTCAAAGATGATTTAAGCAATGCACCCAAAAAGTGTTTTGAGTGCCATATGGAGCTCTACATGGAAGGTTGGAGTACAGAGGCCTTTTCCATATATATATATATATATATATATATATATATATATATATATATATATATATATTTACACGAAAATGAGAAAAAGCGCTCTAGCGTAAAAAAATCTTTACGCTAATTGATATGGGCGCGACACGTAGCACTCCTTTTGTGAAGTGATGGGTGGCATGAGGCCCACTTTACTAACTAGAGTTAAACTTTTAAAATATTTTAAAAGTTATATCCTTTTCAGCCGTCATTCTTGACTTTTTTAGAAGTTTTTTGAAACTTTCTTTCTTTTTTCTCTCTTATCTCTTTTTCTAAAATAGTGTCATACTTACTTTTTGAAGTATATTTTACTCAAAAAATATGAGTGTTCGCCAGGTAAGCGCTTAGCACCTCTAAAAGAAGCATCGGTAGCCTCATTTTAGAGCGCGACGCTCAAAGTCTTGGCGCGCTCAATTTAAATTTTATTTTATTTTATGGAAGCGCCAACGCCCCTAGAACGAAGCGCTAGCGCTTCGAATTTTTTTTTAATATTTATTTTTTTATTTTTATGGAAGCGTCAGCGCCTCTAAACAAAGCGTCGACGCTTCGTTTTAGGGATGCCGACGCTTCGATAATTTTTATTTTATTTTTTTCAAAGCGCCAGTGCCCTTGAACGAAGCGTTGGTGCCTCTAAAACAAAGCGCCGACACTTCATTTTAAGGGCACCGGTGCTTTGTTTTGGAGCATCGACACTTCGTTCCGAGTCTTGGCCCGATAATTTTATTTTATTTTTTGAATGCCCCTAAACGATTGAGCCTCTAAAACGAAGAGCCGATGCTTCGTTTTAGGAAGGTCGACGCTTTATTTTAGGGACGTCGGCGCTTCGTTTTGGGGTACGGTATTGGCGCTTCGCTCCCCGAGGTGTTAGCGCTTCGCTACCGGGTGCCACTTTTTTTGAGTAAAATATGCATGAAAAGATAAGTCTAACACTTTTTTAGAAAGATAGAGAAAAGAAAGACTTGAAAAAAGTCAAGAATGACAACTGAAATGGTATTTAACTTTTAAAAGTGTAACCTTAATTAGTAAAGTTGGCTCCATGCTACCCCTCACTTCACAAAAAGGGCACTATGTGTCATGCTCATTTCAATTGGCGTAGAGATATCTCTATGCCTGGACGCATATCCTCGGGCCTCATATATAGAATCACTTGGGATCCATGTGACAACCATTTGAGAGATTGTGTTCTACGACAACTTGCCTAAGGATGATCAGAACCATCCAAAAAAATTGGGCATGGTTTATACATATTCATCGTCCAAAATGTGATCAAAGAGGAAAAGATTTAATGTAATGGGATGTGATGGAACTAGTATAGCTTGAACTGGACTGGCTAACAGAAAAAGATGGATTTAGTTCCTTCTCTGAACCACCTACTTGAAAGTGCTAGTTCAGGTTTGTAAGTGGAAGCGGGAGAGATGGAAGTAGTTGTTGATTTTTGGCTTGACGCAAAGTAGAGCAGAGGAGCTTGCTTTTTCTACTCTCACGGTGCCTACTGCCGTAAAGAAAGCTAAAAGCTACAGTGAGAATATATATATATATATATATATATATATATATATATATATATATATATATATATATATATATATATATAAGTCACGCCCCTCACACCTGGCCTCGCGGTCCGTTAGCGGCGCCAATGCGAATTGGCGCGACATGCACCGTTTATTTCTATTCATATCCATATTTATATTCATATATTTCTATCTCAACTCTATTTCTCTTTTTCATGTAATTTGTCATATATATATATATTCTAAAATTTCACGAAAAATACTTTTAAGTGCATAAATGAATTATTTTTATTTATCAGTATGCGCGAAAATTTGAGTTAAACACTATCGGTTTAACCTTCCAATCACAACCTGACAGGCATATTCGAGATTACGACTTGATTGTAGATGATTTTCAATGAGTAAAATAATATAATGAAGGCAACTTTAAAAACTTTTTTACATCAAAATAAAACCTTAAAAGTTAAACTGTTCAATAAGCCCAATTACAGAATATAGCCAATAATTCAAAAGTAATAGACTTAGAAACAAAACCAAGGAAAAGAGGAAGAAAAGATCCTTCAAAAATCAAGTGCGTTTGGTAGCTCTATAGACAAAAGGAGCTTTAAAACTATCAGCTCGGTTGTCGCTCATGGATCCTTCCGTATTCAGCTTCCTCAATCCTGGCTGGGTGGCTACTGACTGGCCTCTGAAATTTTTTTGTCATGAAACAACTGTAAGCAATGAATCTTAATAAAACCTTAGTTAGCATTGTCTCAGAATTTTAGTATAGGCAGTATACAGATAGTTCATAGGTGTATGTTCAAGTGGGGTTTCCAATAGTTGTGAATTTAATTAATTATCAAGTAAGAATTCTAACTATATACAATACAACTGATTCCAATTAATACACAGGTAAACATTTATAGAGATAATAATAGTTCAATGATATTCAATTTATCACTAAGTAGGGAATAATATGATTTATGTAATAACTCCAATTTCTATAAATCGTGTAAGCCAAGATGTGTGTGTGCAGGATGTGTGTATGCTGTTCACAAGGGAACCTATACTACTTAACACACCTTTGTGTGTATATGTCTCACAGCATGTGTGAGTTAGTGGATAAGGTAACGTATAATGTATATGTTTGTGCTTCACATGAAAGCAAACTCAATTGCTAGGATAGGAGGGGGGGGGGGGTTCTCACACGTGAGCTTTTATTTTGCATAAGTTTGTGAGTTAGAGAGAGAAAGAAAAGAGAAATAAGGTTTAAAGAGAAAAGAGAAAAGGGGGATTACTTGAATCATGGATTTTTGATCCGTTAGATCATAGTAATTGGTGTGAATGTGTGTGTGGGAAGGATAGCCGTATGATTTCGTTAACCTCGTGGGTGATCGGGGTGCTCTGCGTGAACGGATTGGGTTGTTCTTCAAATAGAATGATCTGAACTTTTAGTGGATCGTCATATTTAAGGTATGAAGTCAATGCTAGTTGTATTTAAAATGTGTTATTTAATGTTTGTCATGATGTATGTGAAATATGGATGAGAGTTGGTGAGGATCGAGTTAAGAGAAAAATTTGGATTTGAACATCTCTGGTACTCGTGCGCACGAGCTTCAGAGCTCGCTCGCTCGCTCAAAAAACCTTCAGAAGGCTTAAGTGAGACTGTAGAGCTCTGTATCTTGCTCGCGTGAGAACTTAAGTGACTTGAGTCTCGTTCGCGCGAGGCCTCGCGTGACCCTCAGCAGTCGACCAAGTTCCATATGGTCGCGCGAGAAAACTCATGTTTTGTGCTCGCGTGTCCGAGCTCCAGAGCTCGCTCGCGCGAGGTACAAGGTACTTATATGTGTTCTTTTGTTCTAAATTCCTTAGAGATGCATACCCTAGGTTCTTTTAAATATTCTTATGAGATGTTTGGATATTTTGATTATAGGATTAACGTGCCGATCATGAGTGTGAACTCGTAAGAACTATGAATAGATTGAGCCTAGCGTGACTTCGTGTGAGGTAGGGAAAACTCTCCAATATGCATATTTGACTCTATTTAGCATGATGCCATGATGTAATAGAAATGTGTGTGTGTGTGTCATGTGATTTTAGTGAGACATTAAGTGTGGAATTCTATGCATTCTTTGACATGAAAAATAATATGAATACGTGCACCAATGAGAAACTATGTGTGTGTGTGTGTGACATCAGTATGTGATGATGATAAGTGTGGGACATCGGATACGACCATGTGTGAAATCAACAAGAATGATTTGTGTGTGTGACTTTGAAAGCAAAATTAATATGGATTATCACAATACATGGTGAACAACTATATGTAACTTTTGCACTTTGATTTTAGGTTCGTATGCGAAACCCCACCGACGCGGCGGTATAATCGTGACCGGTACAACTGGATATCAGTACATATGCTCCGGTACGACGGGATATCCGTTCTTTGGTTACCAATCTGCGGTAACACTTCGTGCGGCAAGTCACCTCCGTCGAAGGGACTTGCGTATTTTATGTGATGTGTAAATTATTTAATGACCGACGATGGTAGGGGTTTTCCATCAGTATAATTATACGGCTCTCGATGCTATATACGCTCAAGAGACTATTTAAGTGATTCATTAAGTGTGTGCATGTGTTACGAGAGCAGTTTAAGAATCACAATAAGTATGTTTTGAAACCTTGCATCCAATATGTGTTTTAATCAAGTTAAATGCTTTTAAATAGTAACTCGCTGTAAGATGAGCATGTTTTCGATTATGTCATGAGATATATATTAACATCACAATATGTAATCTTGTTTGTGTTTCTCTATTAAGCTTAAATGTAGCTCTCCCTTTCGATTATACATCACAGGTTCGGAGGCTACGGAGGGAACCGAGGATCTTGACTTAGAGGATTCTGAGTACATTCCTAAGGTGGAGATCGAGCCCTCTCAAGAGGAGTTTTTCTAGTGATTTTGCTGCGTAACTTTGTGTATTTTGAGAGCAATATTGTAAGGCTTGGCACGTCCGGCCATTTATGGTTTGTAAGAAGTTCTATATGTTCATTACAATATTCTTTTGGCAAACCATCCTTGGGTGACTTCTGTTGTTGACTCGCTTCTTTATTACGTATATATTTTATGTTAAATTTAAGTCTTAACCTATTACAAGCGCACAAGGGAAATCATAGTACTAGCATAGGATTGTTCCCATGAGGAAGTTTGTTATTTAAGTAATTATTTAGTTTTATCTTTTATTTAAGTCCATATCTTTAAAAACTTCTATTTATTTTTAAAATCTAATCTACTGGAGAAATATGAATAAAAGAATGAGTTTTTAATCTAAAGTGCATAAAATAAATCCTAATCCCCCTTCAGATTAAGGTCGTCAATCTTAATCTCAACTATCGAATATTTATAAATTTAAACAGTACCGTTTACACTAATATGGAAATTCTAATCTGAGTCGTCAATTCAAATCAAAACTTGAAGATGTTTACAAAGCAAATAAATCTAAACTAAAAAGCAAAGTAAAATATATCCTTTACCCGTCAACCGCAGTCATCAATTACTCCTGAGAAATTACAGATATCTATACTAATCTTCAGCACTCAATCGCAGTTGTCAATTACTCTTGAGAAACCTCTGATATCTAATCTACTCTAACTATTTTACACTATTTTAATCAGAAGAAAATCCAATCTTAGGCGTCAATTGATGCTGAAATTCTTCGATGCTTATTTCTATGCCGAGCTCTCTTATTTATAGATCATAAGGAGTCGGTTTACAAAGATTTAGTTCTAATAAAATAAACTACTAAAAATATAAGTTTCCTAATATAACTCTAATTCCTAATTTTATCTTTCCTTTGATTCAGGGGTTGATATACTTCTAGAACTTTCTTTATACTTCAACAACAGAGTCTTTCAAAATCTTCTTCATCAATTTCCTTAGATCTGTGATTCGCCAGACTTTTAATTCAAGAGACCTTCTATTTTTGTTTCATGGCAGTGATAGTTATCACGTGATTAGCAGCAGTGAACTAAGTTTTCTATAGAATCACTAATAACGATTCTCTGTTATTTCTTCCTTAGAGGAAAATCGTAAATTACAATTTTCTACTTTCAATAGGGTTCATAGAAGGAAAATCGCAAAAGATAATTCTTCAGTTTTGCCATTTTCTATAAAATAGTAAATGACAATGTTATACTTCTTCATACTGCTCACTCTCATGACTTTGATAGACTTGACAGACGATTACCTGAAAAATCGTAAATACTTCTCCTTGAGCGATTTTTTCTATAGAATCGTAAATCACAATTCTTTAGTTTTCATAGTCTCTCACTCTGGGAAAATTGTAAATAGCAACTTTTAATTCTTTTTAGTAGGTGGAGCTTTTGTCTTTTAATCTATTGTCATTCTTATTGTTTTTTGAGTTACTTTTGATAAATATTATCACTTTAGCTATATTTTACTGCTTTTCCTTAATATCTGCATATAAAAAACTTATTAATAATAAACTATGGTCTAGCATCACTAAGTTAAGGATAATAAAATGGTAAATTATGTGATTGATCACACCTCTAAACTTAAGTTTTGCTAGTCCCTAGCTAACAAGGAAACATAAAATATTTAAAATTATGAATTTAAATACCATTTTCATAGGGAATACGATTGCATTTAGCAGATGCAACAAGCCTTTAAACCCCTAGGTGATCCCTAGTGGAGGAGTTATAGTCTCCTGAAGGTTTTAAGTGAAGTTACCCACAAACTTTAAATATTTTTGGATTTTTAATATATTTTTTTTTTCAAAACTAAAAATTCAAAATATATATACTAAATACTCAATCAATTATTATATGTTTATTATTTCTAAAAATTTGTAAATCTTTTGTCCTCAGCTTCTTATCGTCGTAATTATCCTTTATCAGAACTCAATAATTTCAATTCGGTGTAGTGTGGAGTATGTGCATATCAGTGAAGAGTTTATTCATCATAGATTTTTCTAAACTACAATTTTTAGAAAATATTTTCATCCAAACACTCACTTATTGGCATACTCTAAAAAATAATCAAAATTTTAGATTCTCACAATAATGTAGATATATATATGCAAAAAAAGAATTTTGATAATTACTAAGCAAAGAAATTTCATAGAAAGGTTAATCAATTTTGTTCATATAACTTCTTTATTCATTCATAGTGTCTATTTTATACATCTCTACTAGACTCTCTTTTTTGTAAATCATAAATCTCAAAGGTCTTTCCTTCGGCTTGTAATGGGACTTTGGGTTTTTAGAAGGTTTCAAAAGTTTTATGAGAATTTAGCTCTTCTTTTTCTTTTTCTTTTTATTCTATTTTTCAGCTTCAGCAAGTATCCTTATTTTGGATATCTTCTTCCCATTTTTTTTCTTTTCTATTTTCTTTTTCTATAAATCTCAATTTCACAGAATCGTATTTTACGATTTCTTCTTTTTCTTTTCTTTTTTTTCATATTTTTATACAATTATATTTCTTTTTCAGTCGTACCCTTTTTCAGCAGATCCTTTATCTGTTAAACATATACTCCTTTCACTCTCTCTTCTCCCCTTCTTTTACATTTTGAACTTTCAGAAATTGTGAGGGTCAAAGATTGAAAGCTTTGGGTAGTACATATGGTTAAAGGTTTATAAAATTTTGGTACAAAAAAATTCGATTTTAGGCTTCTAATATGGGTTCAAAGGGTATATTGTTCTGGGATTTTTGTCTTTTTGGCTCTGGCTTACAAGAGATGGCCTTTGGTCATTTTCATAATTTACTAATATGGATGTCTCATTGCTTTGACATACTTAATAGATAGTTCTAAATAAACAAACCATCATATTTACAGAATATATTGATTCTAAGTTCAACAATATAAGATTACAGATAATAGAGAAGTTCAAGGAAATTTTAGCATGAATAAAAATAGTCTCTTTTTAAGAATAGAAGAGGAAAATAAGCTCTATATCTCACTGGTTATATAATTTTTACAGTTCAGGTTAATCTTATAGTTTCAAACATTCATCTGATACAATGTTCTAGAGATGCTTTTCTTGAATTATAACTATTTTTATTTTGATTTTTGAACTACTACTATGATAGAGTGCTAAGAATTCTGGATTTTCATATTTCTATTATAATTTTCATATAATGATTAACTTTCTTATTAAAATTTTATTTAAAATTTTATGAAAAAGTAAAAAGTAAAAAACTTATTATTATTATTAAAAATAAAAAAACTACTACACTATGTAATGTATCCCCCCCCCCCCAAACTTAAATGGGACAATGTCCTCATTGTGCAAAACATGGGACATACAAAAAAAAAAAATTTGCCTTAATTTATTGCTATGGTAGTAACTGGGTTTATAATCTGTAAAAGGAATCAACAATTCCCCCCCCCCAAACTTGGGAGAAAAATACTTCCGATTGATGGAACTACTATGTTAGATGTTAGTAATAATGTTAGTAAAATAAAACAACAAATAAAAATAAAAGAACTTTATATATATATATGAACTAATTACAGACACATTGCAAAAAATAAAAAGAAAGTCCTAGAAAAAATCTAGACACACACTAAACTAAGACACTAACAGCAATGTCCGAGATAAAGGTCCGTTGATAAAGATTGGTCATCAGCTTCTAACTACCTTCAATTAGAGTCTCTCATCCCTTCCCACCAAAGGCATATTCATGCCTTTGCAGGATCGCACCCTCTGTCTTCCAAGTCCCGCAGAGCAATGCACATCACATTTCTGTTATAACCCCAGATTTTTCGGGAATCGGGCACGGCACGTACCATGCACGTGTGTTTGTGGTTCACAAGAAAACCTAAATTTCTAGATACACTATAGATGTAGGTGTTAAAAAAGTGAACCAGGTGTACCAAACACAAGTTTAAGTGTGTGTGTGTGCAAAACACACTAGTTTTCACTATATAAGAGAAAAGTGAGAAAAATCTCTCATACGTAACCTAACTTCTCCATAGTTGGAGAGAAAGAAAAAAATAGAGAGGGGAGAAAATAGAGAATAAGGGAGAGAGGGTTTTGTAAAGATAGAGGCCGGTAGATGATGAAGAACTTTGGAGAGCTCTTCGTCTAGTTGAGTTTTGAACCCTGGATCAAACTACTACGAGACCTATCGATTTAGGAGCGATTGAGGTATGTTATGTACAAATAAATGTTTATTTGTGTCCTTAAATAAGGTATAGAGTATTGGTTAAATGGTTATTGATGAGGATTAGATTCATATGGGGTGGAAATTTATTCTCGAACAGATCGAGGAGTTAAAAAACCTACCGCTCCTCGCTCAAGCGATCTAAATGGCTCACTCGAGCGAGGACAGAATATAAAACCTGAGAACAGATTGCGTTCTGGGATCGCTCGAGCGAGACCCATAGTGAAGGATGAGCTCGCTCGAGCGAGGCATCGCATGAAGCTACAGGTGCCTCATTTTAACCACTCCCGTGAGGCCAAGTGCTCGCTCGAGCGAGGCTAAGTGACCGCTCGAGCGAGAGAAAATGCTCGCTCGCGCGAGGATCATCTGTGCGAGGCCTATTGCACGAGGCACTAGGTGGGTTCAGTTTTATCTTGTGGAGTTATGGAAGCTATGTACTCCTAGGGTTCTAATGACCATCCTAAACATACTTTGACATACATCATGTAGGATTGACATGAAATCTTCGCGCTCACACTTGTAGGAGATAGGAGTGCGTTGGATCGAAGGTTTTGCTTTGAGGTAGGGAATATTCTTAAAACATGTACTTTATTTCGTCAACTCATATATGCAGTGTATTTCAATTAAAAAGTTGAGTATTGTATGACCTTTCAAAAAAAGGGGTGTGTGCGTAAGCTTCAAGGTGAAATCATGAAGTCCTCAGGGGACGTAATATTGTAATGTGGGCATCTAAATGATGTATTAAATCAGTAGTATCCCAGGGATACAGATGAAAACAAATCGTGAAACTAAAGCATAATGATAAGGCCTAATGTACTAAAAATTAGCACAAGTCACGGTGAATAACTATATGTAAAGCATATCGATATTTTTATTATTTGAGGTTTGATTAGAATACCCCACCGACGTGGTGGGATACCCACGACTGACGCGGCAGGATATCCGTGACCGGTACGGCGGCCAATCCGTATACTTATAGCACATCCCAAGGATGTAGATTTGATAATAGACCCCGCCACCTATGAGAAAGGGGCTTAGGCAGTATTCCCAGGGAATACATATAGCAATTGTCTAGTAGATGACGATGGTGGGTATTCCATCGGGGCTCGATGCTATATTGCTCGGGGATTATTTAAGTTAAAGGTTTAAGTGATTAGGCTGAATTCATAACTAAACCAGTAAGATGAGAACAAACAACACCATGAAAGGAAATCAGCTGTATCCATTTTATTTATTCCAGTTATATCAATTATTCTGTTTAAAGGTGATATCTAGTAAATTGTGCTTTCAAAACTGCTAACATATATGTGAGATTTAATCTATATGTTCACTTTGTTTCCCTATTGAGCTAGGATGTGGCTCACCCCTTAGACTATACGTCGCAGGTCCAGGACTAGCGGCAACAAGGACTTCTGGAGACTTTGATCCAGGATTGGACTCGTGCCTTGAGGAGTCAGAGCCTCCTCCTGAGGAATTCTTCTAGGAAACCCATTGCGTACTTTGAGAGTGAGTTGAGAGTATTAGGTGCGACTTGGTATGTCAAGCCTCTTTATTTGAATGTAATTAAATACCGTATGCTTTTGATAAAATGTTTGGGATGAACAATTATCACCAATGGTTTGAGTAAGTTCTTATGCCCATAAATTGGCATGGGACAAAGACTGCCTTTAGAGATCATAATTATTTATATATATGAGAACTTGTTTAGAGTAGATACGTGCGCCCTAATTACAGTTTTTAGCTTGTATATACCAATGTATCGTAAAGAATTCCAAGGCACGGCCTTGAGGGTCGTGCCAATGGCACAGATTTCGGGGCATCGAAATTCGGGCTGTCACAATTTCTCTTTTTAGGAAGAAATGCAAGCCATTGTGGAAGGCCTTAGAAAAGTGGGAAGCGAACACCTCTCTGATTCATCTTTTACTTATACCGCTTCCTTATGAAAACTATGTGAAGGGAATATAGCGCAAGCGAAGGGAGAAGATGAGCAATAGAGAGGGGTGGTGTGGGACGGCTCAACCCACCATCATCATACGAGAGTTTACATTCGGGGTGGGTTGTGATGGAGTAAAGTTTAGGACATGGGGTTAGATGAGTTCTTGGTATATAGTTTTGGATTTGTGTCAGGTTTAGGGTAAAGGGTAGTCTCGGTGGATGATTCAACATCTCGGATAGATTTCTGTCGCTTCAAATCATTTACCTTCTATTGTGCAGTTAGGAGCTCTGCTCTATGTATTTCAAGAATTCAATCAAGTTGTTTACTGAAATCGTTTTGGGTATATTCTTCCATCATGGGATTTTAGGTATGAAAGATTCAAGATGAAAGAGATGAGATTGTTTATGGACGGGTATGGATTTATAGGGAAGAGGCTTGTCTTTGAATCGCCACTTCGAGTAAATGTCGATGTGTAGGTTCGTAGGCTAGGGTGGTTGGGAAGTGGTAGTTTTCAATGCATATTTCCCTTATAAAATTAATGAGTTCGAATTCCAATATAATTGATAAGACAGGCCACTGGAATCGCTTGTTCTCTAGAATTATCGTTTATAATTCTAGCTATCAATGAACCGTTTGAAAAGACTCTTCACCGTTGAATCGTATTTGCTATGATTCAGCATGGTTGCTCGTAAATTCATACGTTCACACATGAGTATCAAGAAATATCTATTCGATTGGATGCATTTTCCACATTACAAGTCATATGAGATTTCTCAAAAAGAAAGAAAAAATAATGTTGGTAATAATAATATACATATGTTACAAGATTTTGCTACGGATGAGTTGGTAGCTCTACGGGTCCACGAGGAGCTCAATAATGGTCAAGGGGAGTTGATGTGCCTCTCGTGTTAATATGTCCTCCTGGGGTGTCTATAGGCCATGAGGAGGAATAGTTACTGCCTCTCGAGTTAGCCAAAACGGTTAATTGCTCAACTTGTGTCTCTAACCGTGTGATGGATTCCAGGAGATTATTGAATAAATACATTTGAATCTGGCCATGCTGCAGCCAGCTTTCGGCTATCTGCATAAGGGCTTCCTCAGTGTTAGTATGGTCTTGGGCCTCTGTGGGGTAAAATGGAGCGGTAGGACACTTTGGAGTTGTTTGAGTTGGGCTATGGTTCGGACCGCAAGCTTTATCTTGTCCAGATGTTGGGTAAGATTTTATACCCACCAGAGATTGAATTTTTTATTTCCAAAGCTTATGCTTGAAAGATTTTTCTTCATTGACTTTAATTTATATAATTCTCCTTGCTTAGGGGGCATATTTATTAAGGTCTCCGAATCAATCTCACCCGATGCTTGGTGTTGCACCGATTCCTTGCTAAAGATCTCAAAGATTTTTCAAGCATCCTCTGCTGTTAAATTACGAAACATACCACCACAGGCAATATTAATCATATGCCTTGTTTGGTCATTTAATCCTTCATAGAAAATGAGCACTATTTTTCATTTTGTGACCCCATGATGAGGGCACATATAGAGAAGATCCTCGAGGAGACTCCAACTCTCCTGAAGAGGTTTATCCGAAAATTGATGGAATGTTAAAATAAGATGCCATATTCTATTCATTTTGCATGTTGGGAAGTACTTCTCAAGAAATTCACGTTTCAATCCCTCCTAATCAGCAATCGAATTTCGGGGTAACGAGTGTAGCCACTGCTTTGCCTCATCTTTAAGAGAATATGAGAATAGCCTCAAACGAATGGATACTCCTGTCAGTTCTTTAATTTGAAAAATGTTGCACAGTTCTATAAAATTATTTAAATGCCATTGAGGGTCTTCCTCAATCTGTCCGTGAAAAGTAGGAAGTATTTGAAGTATATTTGGCGTGATTTCGAAAACCTCAAACCTAGTGATACATGGGGGTAGTGTAAGAAATGTTAATACATAATATTCTCCCATGGTCTTAGTCACGTTCTGACTGCTGCCCGTCATTAGTTAAATAATAGGACAATTCAGTTAAGATAGTTATTATCTTTAATATTTATACTTTTTATTTTAACAAATAGGGAGAGAAACAAATCTAAGCCTCTAAATTTCGTGACAAAAGTTGGAAACTTTTAATTCACTGCTCCGAATAAACCTGCAAAAAGATTAAGAAGTGATTAAAGAAAGATAAAAATATAAAGAAATATAAAAAGAGAAAGATAAATATTGGTTTCTAAAAGGATAAAAATAATAGATAAAAAAAAAGTTAAAAGAATTAGATAATTTCGCTTCCCCGGTAGTGGCGCCAAAAACTTGACTCGCTTCTTTATTGTGTATATATTTTATGTTAAATTCAAGTCTTAACCTATTACAAGCACACAATGGAAATTATAGTACTAGCATATTGTAATATCCCGAAAATTTCGCGTTAAACAGTGACCTCGGGATTCGTGCCCAACTGGTCATAGGTTGACCATGTAGGAGTTCACTAGTTGACGTAGGATATGATGAACGGATGAAATGTGAGAATTTAAGTGAATGTGTGGAGGATGAGATTAATTTGGAGTCACATACACCTATTTCTGGTGCATGTGCTCAACACACAGGTTGGAGGGGAGATAAAAGGGTTTAATAGCCCTAGTTTCTCTTTTGTTTGGTTGCTGAGAGAGAGTAAAGAAGAGAGAGAGAGAAGGAGAGCATAGTTAAAGCAAGGAGTTATTGTGGGTGTTTGGAAGGGGGATTCAAGCATTTAAAAGGCCGATTCGACACAAAGGATTCGTTCAAGCCAAAGCTGGAACCCTGGCCTTTCCTATCCCTTGACCTAATCAATTTGAGATTGATTGAAGGTAAAATTTTGTAAATTAAATGCATAGGTTATAGAGGTTTAAATTCATTCAAGAATGTTTAAAATTATAGATTAAGTGCTTAGAAAAATGAAGGAAAAAGAGTAGGAAGAGATAAGAAATCGATTAATCGAAATCGATTAATCAAATTGATTAATCAATTTTCGCTAAGAAGTTGAAAAGTCAAAATAGCCCGAATTCGATTAATCGAACTGAGTTTCGATTAATCGACTTTGGATTTCGATTAATTGATTTTGGTGTCGATTAATCGACTGAGAGCCTCCAGTGAACTCCAGTGGCTGGAGGAAAGTGACCTGGGGAAATCGACTAGTCGAAATGGGATTTCGATTAATCGATTTCGAATTTCGATTAATCAATTTGGGGTCGATTAATCGATTTTGGGAATTCGATTACTCGAATTGAGAATTGAATTGATAGAGTAGAGAATTTCGATTAATCGATGTGGGATTCGATTAATTGAATGGGGACCTCGATTAATCAATTTTGGGAATCGATTAATCGATTTTGAATTTCGATTAATCGATTTTGGGAATCGATTAATCGAATCAGTTTCGATTAATCGAATTTGGAGTTCGATTAATCGACTGACTTAAATTTTGTTGACTTTTTAGTTTGCCTTCAAGATTCTCGGGGGGTCTTGGACCTTCCTTGTTACATCTTTAATGATGTGTTGCATGTGTTATGTTGTACCATAGGTGGTGCGTATGATCGTGGGCACAAAGAGCCACGTGGGACCTTGATGCTTTGAGTTATCAGAGACTTGAGGTAGGGAACACCTTGAACATATACTTTAATTTACAAGAGCATGTATGTAGTGATATAGAATCAAATTGAAAACTGTTTTATTGCTTAAAGTTTTGTGAAAAGTGTGTGTGAGTGACATCAATAAGAGCATCTAATAATGAGCCATCCCCAGGGGATGAGGAAGTGAAGTAATAAGAGCATCAGGTGTGATGCAAGTGAATAGACACATCCCAGGGATGTATCTAAGATTGAATAATATCTTATAGGGCCTAACTGATATAAGATACCACACTTACACGGTGAATAACTATATGTAAAGCACCTGATATTTTTGTTATTTGAGATTTGATAGGATACCCCACCGACGTGGCGGGATACCCACGACTGACGCGACAGGATATCCGTGACCGATACGGCGGTAAAATCGTAAGCCAGTGCGGAGGCTTATCCGTACACAGTAAGCACACCCCAGGGGTGTTGAATTGAGATAAGTTGAAACCCCGCCACCAATTCCCAGGGAAAAGGGGCTTGGGTACTATTTGTATTCCCAGGGAATATGTTTAAAACTGTCTATATAGATGACGATGAAGGGTATCTCATCGGGGCTCGATGCTATATTGCTCGGGGATTACTTAAGTTGAAAGGTTAAGTTTTGCTTTAGGCCTATTCAGTATCATTCATGATTAATTAAAAGACATGTGTAAACCACCAGTAAAATGTGATTCCTTTTCAACTGTTTCTCAAGAATCAGATAGACACATCATGCATAAGCATATCATGGAATACATGTGAGTTTTAATTTATATGTTCACTGTGTTTTGTTCCCTATTGAGCTAGGATGTAGCTCACCCCTTAGACTATTCGTCGCAGGTCCACTATTAGCAGCTGCTGAAGCTTCAGGGGACGTTGACCCTGGTGAGTCGGACCTTGCGCCTGGTGACGAGTTGGAGCCACCTCCTGAGGACTTCTTCTGGAGGACTCTGTTGTGCATCTTTAAGAGTTTTGTGAGCTTATTTGGTACGGCTTGGTATGTCAAGCCTAGTTTTCATTAAACAATATAATTAAATGTTGGGATTATTCTTTTGGGGCGAACCATTGTGATGATTGGCAATCATCAATGGTTCGGATCGGTTCTCCATTCATGCAGGGGCATGAAGGTAGAACCGTCTTTTGATCAGTACTTAAATAATGAATTATTTCTGTAATTATTGTTATCATTTTCAGTTTATTTCTATTACTTGATATACCAGTGTTCCGTGCTTAGCCAAGGGGCATGGTCAAGATGATCTTGTCGATGGCACGGGTTTTGGGGTGCCGAAATCCGGGCTGTCACAGTTGGTATCAAAGCCATTTCTTTTAGAAATTCTGACAATCATTCTTTTTGTCAAAACATAGGGACTTCTGCTAACGAAACTTTAGTTTCAAATGCAACCGTCAATGTCATCTAGGGGAAGAGGCCGACCGAGGGGAGGCCAGCAGAGAAGTTTGCATAGTGGAGATGGTTACATCTCTCCTACCAATCGAGTACCCTTAGGAGGTAATGAGGCCCCAGGGGGCAGCAGTAGTAGACAACAAGAGGATGAGGATCGAGATTAGCGAGAATAGGAGAGGGTGAGAGAAAGATAGGAAGATAGAGAGGAGCGCCAAAGGATGATGCACACCATGGAGACCATGGCAGCTGCCATGGCACAACAAGCCGCATCCGCATGCTCATGCAACAGAGAGAAAGCAGCCACCTACACCACCTGTAGGACCTACCTACATTGCCTGTGCCTTCGTCTTTTACTGAGTTCCGGAGGATGAGACCTCCTACGTTTTCTGGGCAAGCAGACACTATGGTAGCAGAAAATTGGTTAATGGAGATGGAGAAAGTATTCAGCGTGCTGACATGCACGGAGGATGAGAGTGTACGATGGGCGACCTACATGCTAGATGGGGAGGCTGGGCCTTGGTGGAAGTTCGTGATACGGACTAGGGCTCAGGAGACCCCAGAGTTGCCTTGGACTTGGGAGGAGTTTGTTGAGGAGTTCAATAAATAGTATTTTTCAGAAGTGATAAGAAATCAGATGGAGATTCGGTTTCTACAATTGGTGCAAGGGAGGATGAGCGTGAGAGAATATGGAGTGGAGTTTCTACGACTCGCCCGTTTTGCTCTGGATTACGTCGCTACCGACGTGATGAAGGCAAAGAGGTTTCAGCAAGGCTTGAAGCCTGAAGTTAGGGGAGGAGTAGCTCCATTTCAGCTGAGGACCTATGAAGAGGTCATGAGTAAATCACTTGTTGTAGAAGAGGAGAACAATAATAGATATAGACAGAGAGAGCAACAGAAGGGAAACACAGATCAAGGAAGAATGGGGAACTACGAACCGGTGAATAAAAAGCCGAGGTTCGTGGCCCAAAATCAGAGACCACAGTTCCAAGGGGGTTTTGGAAGACCGGCGCAGCAGCACAACCAACAGAGATTTCAACTACCTGCGTCGGGGAGACCTTTACGCTATGAGAGCCCTGCCATGTTCATCGGCGCCCACACACGTGGTTCTCAGACAGCTTTTCTCGCTACTTGAGAGACTTGTGCCAAGTGTGGCAAGCCTCATAGGACCGTGGATTGCAGAGTGGAAACCAGGGGTTGTTTCCGATGTGGCAAGGTGGGCCACTTGATCAAGGATTACCCTGAGGTTGATAAGGGGAAGACGGCTTCAGTTGCAGTGCCACGACCCATTCAAGCACGAAAGCCGGTCGTTCATGGAAGAGCCTATGCAGTCACTACTCAGGAAGCAGGGAACGTGCATGACGTCATCCAAGGTGAGATTTCTTTTAAATAAAGGAATTTCAATTTCATTAAAGTTTTAGATAGAGAAGGTGCATTCATTAGGAAATACTGTAGTTTCTTTTTCTAAACACTGAATTTATATGTGAATTAGGGGTGTAAATTGATATGTAATTTATTGTATGTATGTATGTATATTATAGGTACGCTAACTGTATATGAGAAAGGATGTTTCGTTGGATATGACGCTAGAGTGTTGATAGACCCAGGGTCTACCCACTCATTCGTCACTCCACGATTTGTCAAGAGGATGAAGATTATTCCAGAGACGTTGGACTTTGTCCTATCTGTGTCTATTCCGACTGGAGAGTTAGTGGACACGGAGCTAGCTTGCAAATCCGTCATCGTAGCAATTCGAGACCTGGATGTGCATGAATTGGAGGCAAAGTTGATACTGCTGGACATGCAAGGGTTTGATGTGATCCTTGGCATGGACTGGTTGGTGCGGCATTGTGCAACAGTCGATTGCAAGAACAAAGTTGTCATTTTCAGACCCAACACAAGAAGATCATTTTGATTTCAAGTAGTGAGGTCATCACATATGCCACTGATCTCAGCAGTAAGGGCCGAGCGAATGATCAGGGAGGATTACAGTGGATACTTGGCTTTCTTAAAGGAGGACAAGGAAGAAAAGAACGTCATCTCTGAGATAGCAGTTGTGCGAGACTTCGCCGACGTCTTTCCAGAGGAATTGCCTGGATTACCTCCAGAGAGAGAAGTAGAATTCGCCATTGACTTAGCACCGGGAACGGAACCTATTTCAAAAGTACCATATAGAATGGCTCCGGCTGAGTTGAAGGAGTTGAAAGAGCAACTACAAGAGCTCATGGACAAAGGGTTTGTTAGACCGAGTGTGTCTCCATGGGGAGCACCAGTCTTATTTGTCAAGAAGAAAGATGGGTCAATGCGGCTATGCATCGACTATTGACAAGTAAACAAACTTACTGTGAAGAACCGCTACCCTTTGCCTAGAATTGACGATCTGTTTGATCAACTGCAAGGAGTAAAGTATTTTTTCAAGATCGACTTGAGATCTGGATACCATCAGTTGAGAGTCAAGGTAGAGGACATCCAGAAGACAACTTTCAGGACACTGTATGGACACTATGAATCCTTGTGATGCCGTTTGGGTTGACGAATGCTCCGGCGTCATTTATGGATCTGATGAATCGGGTGTTTAAACCACACCTGGACTCCTGCGTCGTAGTGTTCGTTGATGATATATTGATATACTCCAAATCCAAGACGAAACACGAAGAACATTTGAGGATTGCTCTACAGATGCTACGTGAACACCAATTGTATCCCAAACTCAGCAAATGTGAGTTTTGGTTGGAAGAGGTTAGCTTTTTGGGATATGTTGTCTCAAAGCACGGTGTCACTGTAGATCCAACAAAGATAGAAGCCGTGGTTAAGTGGGAGCAACCAAAGACAGTGACCGATGTCTGAAGTTTCCTTGGGTTAGCAGGCTATTATCGATGTTTCGTCGAGGGGTTTTCAAAGATATCCGGACCTCTCACGAAACTGACATGAAAGGATTCAAGGTTTGAGTGGAGTGAGGCATGCGAGAAGAGTTTTCAAGAACTCAAGACGAGACTCACTTCAGCTCCAGTGCTAGCGATTCCTTCAGGCAGTGGAGGATACGCAGTGTACAGCGATGTGTCATACAATGGTTTGGGTTGCGTGCTCAACCAACATAAGAAGGTGATAGCTTACGGATCAAGACAGCTGAAATAACACGAGAAAAATTACCTGACTCATGACTTGGAGCTAGCAGCAGTCATTTTTGCGCTGAAGATTTGGAGATATTACTTGTATGGTGAGACGTTTAAAATTTTCACCGATCATAAGAGCCTCAGATATCTGTTTACAAAGAAGGAGCTCAACATGAGACAACGCAGATGGATGGAGTTCCTCAAGGACTATGATTGTTCTATACAGTACCATCCAGGCAAGGCTAACGTAGTGGCCGATGCCTTGAGTCGGAAGAGTTCAGCTCAGTTAGCTTGTTTGATTTTGGGTATGCACCGGTGGAAATTATTGGAAGACCTGGCACTCTATGATGCAAACATTGAGTTAAAAGCTACAGGATCCTTTTTGGCTAACATATCAGTGAGACCAGTGATATTTGAGCATATCTACAATCTACAGATGAAAGATCCGACGTTAACAAAGATTCATCAAGACGTGATTGAAGGCATCGGGCTAGACTTCTCAGTGAAAGAAGATGGTTCTTTATTGTTCAAGGGCTGTCTCTGCATTTCGGACAATGCCGATCTAAGACGAACGATTCTTGATGAAGCCCACAAGTCAAATTATGCTATCCAACCTGGTAGCACCAAAATGTACCAAGACTTGAAAAAGAACTATTGGTGGAGAGGTTTGACGTGAAGAATCGTGTCACGGTGTTTGACCTGTCAGCAGGTGAAGATTGACCATAGGCATCCTGCTAGACTATTGTAGCCTTTACCAATACCAGAATGGAAGTGGGAATCGATCTCTATGGATTTCATTGTTGGATTACTGCGTACTGCCAAGAGACATAATGCCATTTGGGTAGTCGTGGATCGATTGACCAAATTAGCGCACTTTTTGCCTTACAATATGATGTATACGGCAGGAAGACTGGCAGACTTATACATGAAGGAGATCGTAAGATTACACGGGATTCCGAGCAGCATAGTTTCAGATCATGATCCACTATATACATCCAAGTTTTGGAAGAAATTTCAAGAAGGAATGGGAACGCGACTAGATTTTAGTTCAGCTTTCCATCCTCAAACTGATGGGCAGACTGAACGAGTGAACCAAGTAATAGAAGACATGCTCAGAGCGTGCATGCTAGATATGCAAGGATATTGGGATCAGTATCTACCATGATCAAATTCGCATATAACAACAGTTTCCAAACGAGCATTGGTATGGCACCGTATGAAGCTCTGTATGGACGACGATGTAAATCACCCATCAACTGGGAAGAAATGGGTGAGAAGTTTATTTTGGGGCCAGAACTACTTGAAGAGAACGCCACCGTCGTACGTATAATTAGAGAAAGGCTGAAGTCAGCACAGAGCAGATAGAAGAGTTACACCGACATCAAGCGGACTAGTGTCGACTATAAAGTGGGTGAACACGTGATTGTGAAAGTGTCGCCTATGAAAAGCGTGATGAGGTTTGGAAAGCGAGGGAAGTTAAGTCCCCATTATCTTGGACCATTTGAAATTTTGGGTCGCGTAGGCGAAGTTGCTTACCGCATTAGATTACCACCGTTATACGATCGGGTACATAATGTTTTCCATGTATCGATGCTCAGGAAGTACGTAAATGATCCATCTCATATGTTAGGAAGTCAACCTTTGGAGATGTATGAGGACATGAGCATGATAGAAGAACCGGCGGAGATTTTGGATCGAAAGGAACAAGTACTACGTACTAAAGTGATCCCCTTCGTGCTTGTTCGATGGAAGAATCATCTGACCGAAGAGGCTACGTGGGAACGAGAGGCCGACGTGAAGGAACAGTATCCGAGCTTGTTTGTGACGACTTGAGAGTCAACATTGTAACATCGCAAGAATGTTTGTGGAATCTCATCTTCCATGTAATTCAATGATGACCAGTTGGTCAATATATTCAATGAGAATTAGAAAAAAAAAAATTTTGAGATAAATATCACCAGGGAAATAAAGGACAAAAAGAAACAACAGAATTCGAGAAGTTGGGTAAAACTGATTAATCGATTTTCAAATCGATTAATCGATTTGAGGATTTGATTAATCGAGTTTTGGTCGACTAATCGACTGGCATCAGCCTGTGAGGAAAAAATTTTGATAGATGAAAAATTTGAAAATTTTGATTAATTGAGGGAATTCGATTAATCAATTTTGTAAATCGATTAATTGACAATGGATTCGATTAATCGACTGGCAGAGGCCAGTGGGCTTGATATTTGAAAAATCTAAAGTAATAGTGAATTCGACTAATCGATCTAAGATTCGATTAATCGAATTTGGATTTCGATTAATCGATCTTGAGATTCGATTAATTGAATAACTTAAGGGATTTTAAATGAAAATTTGAGTTATATGAAATTTTGATTAATCGATGACGATTTCGATTAATCTATTTATAATTCGATTAATCGAACTGGAAAATTCGACTAATCGAGTCATTTAAGGAATTGGAAAAAAATTTTGAAAGACCATGCGATTTTGACTAATCGAAGTAAAATTTGATTAATCAATTTTAAAATTTTTATTAATCGAAATGGATTTCGATTAATCGACTGGCTAACACCAGTGAGCTCAAAATTTTGAAAATTTAAACGGCTACGATTTCGATTAATCGAAATGGATTTTGATTAATCGATTTTATTTTTTGACTAATCGATTTTGGAAATCGATTAATTGATTTTGAGGGCCTTAGCTATTTTTGCAACTCGATTAATCGACTTTGAGAAATCGATTAATCGAATCTGAGCCTATATATATAAATTTGGGGCTTTTGTTCCCCATTCGAATCATTTGGGCTTTTTGCATTGGGCGCCATTTCTTCTTCCTTCTCCAACTGACCGTGACCATCTAGGGTTTGCACATTCCGATCGATTTCGAGTAACATCACATCCAAAACCTACGGTAAACCCTAAATTTGAACTTTTTCTTCAAATTGAGTTAGAGAAACCCTAGTTTTCTTAAATTTTTACCACGATGCCGCCGAAAACCCGATTGTCTTCAAAGAAGGCAACCACTAAACTCCCGGTATGGCATAAGAATGCCGCACCGCCAGCACCTACCCCATCACCCATGAGGACCCCATCGCCATCGGCATCGGACACCACCTCCAGGTCGACGAGCGCATCTTCGTGTGAGTCTCCACGTGAATCCACACCTATACCACCACCACCCACCAATGTGGTTCAACCCAACGAGTGGTGGGCGGCTAAGACCATTGGGATCGATTAGATTATCGACCCAACCCTATTCACAAACCCTAGTGTGCAAGGCGAGACCAATTGGGCTCGTAGGTACCTTGAAAATGCCGGACTCGACAATCTTTTGAAACCGACCCGTGGGTCCTACTACCCTCGGTTGGTTCGACTGTTTTACCAGGGCCTTACCGATGGCCCTATTGACGACGTGGTCTTGACCAAGATAGAGGGTCGAGACTACACCATTACACGTCGCCATGTCCATGAGGCACTTGAGTGCTATTTGGATTTTGTCCCTGAGACTACCCTATTCCCACCGTTCCCAGAGGAGGTGGATGTTGAAGAAATCATACGGACATGACCAAGGGGAAGCGGGGTTCGGGCACCGCAATTTGGAGGGTAGACTTACCTCCGTATATGTGGATGCTCGACTCCATCATTAAATGCAACCTCTACCCGATGCGACACGATACCGAGCTGGTAGATTTGGTTCAACAAGCACTTTACGCGGCTTACAAGGGCCGTTGGTTCAATGACACCATGATCATCCTCGGGGGGATGAGGTACATGAAGGGCAAGCTGATGAAGGGCAACCTAAGGCTCAAAGAAAAGATGCCCTATGCTCGGCTCATCTCGAGCATATTAGAGAGCTATTCCGATTCTCCGGTGTACACGATATTGCCCCACAAGGTGCGGGCGACGGACAAGATCAAACAGTCCTCACACTCCTCGTGGAGCCATAGTTACAACCTTCTGAAGAAGGTCTTACCAGCAGCGGGCTCAGCTGAGGGCGTAGCTGTAGCACCACCACCACCCCCACCACCACAGCTGGACCTAACCGTCGACGGAGCACCACCAGTGGAGGAGGCTCCACCTATTATTCCACCGGTTGCGAGCCAACCCATCATTTCACCTCCTACCATAGCAGCTACACCCCCACCTCGATCCACCTCGGCGACGCCGACGTTCTCCCGTCGTCGACCCACAGCTCCTTTCGGCATTACTATAGAGGACGTGCTGGCACGTATGGAGGCCAACAACGCACGCATGAACCGCCGGATGGATTTCCTCATGTACCACACCATGAGGCATATCTACCCACATGATTACCAGCGACGGTTAGCTGAGGAGGCGGTGTGGACCGCCGGACATACTGCCTTCCACACCGGTATCGCATTCCGGCCGCGTGCCGCCGTGGCTAGTACTTCCACTTCTGCTCCATCGACGCCGACCGACACCCCACAGCAGCAGCCAGCCGTGCAGCCACAGCCACCACCGTCGACTACGACCAGCCATCCACCCCCAGAGGAGCCGATGCCACAAGAACACCGCCACCACCCAGACCAGCCCCCATAGCTCACTTGACTCGGATGGAGCGACTGCTCCACCACCCTGCAGCGGGGGGCGACATGAGCCTTGCATAGTATTTTGGTTGTATGGAAAAATTTTGGTTGTACTGTGGGTTACATTGATGTAAAATTTTTTGTAAATTTTCTGTTAATTAATATAATGATTTTGTAACTTTTCTAGTGCAATTATATTTTATGCTATGTGTGTCTCTGTACTATGTTGTGTAAATCAACTGGTCCACCTCATCCACGAGTGTGGGGGGGGGGGGACCCAGACTGCCTCACCTTTGGGTTATTTTCGAGGACGAAAATTCCCAAGGTGGGGAGGATGTAATATCCCGAAAATTTTGCGTTAAACAGTGACCTCGGGATCCGTGCCCGACTGGTCATAGGTTGACCATGTAGGAGTTCACTAGTTGACGTAGGATATGATGAACGGATGAGATGTGAGAATTTAAGTGAATGTGTGGAGGATGAGATTAATCTGGAGTCACATACACCTATTTCTGGTGCATGTGCTCAACACAGGTTGGAGGGGAGATAAAAGGGTTTAATAGCCCTAGTTTCTCTTTTATTTGGTTGTTGAGAGAGAGTAAATAAGAGAGAGAGAGAGAGAAGGAGAACATAGTTAAAGCAAGGAGTTATTGTGGGTGTTTGGAAGGGGGATTCAAGCATTTAAAAGCCCGATTCGACACAAAGGATCCGTTCAAGCCAAAGCTGGAACCCTAGCCTTTCCAACCCCTTGACCTAATCAATTTGAGATTGATTGAAGGTAAAATTTTGTAAATTAAATGCATAGGTTATAGAGGTTTAAATTCAGTCAAGAATGTTTAAAATGATATATTAAGTGCTTAGAAAAATGAAGGAAAAAGAGTAGGAAGAGATTTGGAAGAACAGCCCAAAAGGGGGCTGAATCTGGCCAAATCGATTAATCGAAATTGGGTTTCAATTAATCAATTTTTGCCAAGAAGTTGAAAAGTCAAAATAGCCCGAATTCGATTAATCGAACTAAGTTTTGATTAATCGACTTTGGATTTCGATTAATCGATTTTGGTGTCGATTAATCGACTGAGAGCCTCCAGTGAACTCCAGTGGCTGGAGGAAAGTGACCTGGGGAAATCGACTAGTCGAAATGGGATTTCGATTAATCAATTTGGGGTCGATTAATCGATTTTAGGAATTCGATTACTTGAATTGAGAATCGAATTGATAGAGTAGAGAATTTTGATTAATCGATGTGGAATTCGATTAATCGAATGGGGACCTCGATTAATTGATTTTGGGAATCGATTAATCGATTTTGAATTTCGATTAATCGATTTTGGGAATCGATTAATCGAATCAGTTTCGATTAACCGACTTTGGAGTTCGATTAATCGACTGACTTAAATTTTGTTGACTTTTTAGTTTGCCTTCAAGATTCTCGAGGGGTTTTAGACCTTCCTTGTTACATCTTTAATGATGTATTACATGTGTTATGTTGTACCATAGGTGGTACGCATGATCGTGGGCAGAAGGAGCCACGTGAGACCTTGATGCTTTGAGTTATCAGAGACTTGAGGTAGGGAACACCTTGAACATGTACTTTAATTTACAAGAGCATGTATGTAGTGATATAGAATTAAATTAAAATCTATTTTATTGCTTAAAGTTTTGTGAAAAGTGTGTGTGAGTGACATCAATAAGAGCATCTAATAATGAGCCATCCCCAGGAGATGAGGAAGTAAAGTAATAAGAGCATCAGGTGTGATGTAAGTGAATAGACACATCCCAGGGATGTATCTAAGATTGAATAATGTCTGATAGGGCCTAACTGATGTAAGATACCACACTTGCACGATGAATAACTATATGTAAAGTACCTACTATTTTTGTTATTTGAGGTTTGATAGGATACCCCACCGACGTGGCGGGATACCCACGACTGACGCGGCAGGATATCCGTGACCGATACGGCGGTGAAATCGTAAGCCAGTGCGGAGGCTTATCCGTACACAGTAAGCACACCCCAGGGGCGTTGAATTGAGATAAGTTGAAACCCCGCCACCAATTCCCAGGGAAAAGGGGCTTGGGTACTATTTGTATTCCCAGGAAATACGTTTAAAACTGTCTATATAGATGACGATGAAGGGTATCTCATCGGGGCATGATGCTATATTGCTCGGGGATTACTTAAGTTGAAAGGTTAAGTTTTACTTTAGGCCTATTTAGTGTCATTCATGATTAATTAAAAGACATGTGTAAACCACCAGTAAAATGTGATTCCTTTTCAACTATTTCTCAGTAACTGCATAGACACATCATGCATAAACATATCATGGAATACATGTGAGTTTTAATTTATATGTTCACTGTGTTTTGTTCCCTATTGAGCTAGGATGTAGCTCACCCCTTAGACTATTCGTCGTAGGTCCACTATTAGCAGCTGCTGAAGCTTCAGGGGACGTTAACCCTGGTGAGTCGGACCTTGTGCCTGGTGACGAGTTGGAGCCACCTCCTGAGGACTTCTTCTAGAGGACTCCGTTGTGCATCTTTGAGAGTTTTGTTAGCTTATTTGGTACGGCTTGATATGTCAAGCCTAGTTTTCGTTAAACAATGTAATTAAATGTTGGGATTATTCTTTTGGGGCGAACCATTGTGATGATTGGCAATCATCGATGGTTCGGATCAGTTCTCCATTCATGCAGGGGCATGAAGGTAGAACCGTCTTTTGATCAGTACTTAAATAATGAATTATTTCCACAATTATTGTTATCATTTTCAGTTTATTTCTATTGCTTGATATACCAGTTGTAATAACCCGAAAAAAAAATCACACTAAACTATGACCTCGGGATCCGTGCCCGATCGGTCATAGGTTTGACCAAATGGAAGTCCAACAGTTAGTATGTAGTGTGATGAACGGATGAGATGTGATAAATAGAATGCCTATGTGGTGTGTGTTGTGAAGGTATAGTCGCATACACCTACCGCGGTGTATGTGCTCAACACACAAGTGAGGAAGAGGATAAAAAGAGTTAGTAACCCTAAGATCAAGAGTTTTGAGTTGTTGAGAGAGGAGTAAAGAAGAGAGAGAGAGGAGTAAAGAGGGTGATCAAGCAAGAGTTATTGTTAATGATTGGAACAAGGATTCAAGCATTAAAGAGGCTGATTCAACGCAAGGAATCTGTTAGAAACCAAAGCTGGAACCCTAGCCTTCCAACCCTAGATTTGAAATTAACTTGAGATCTATTCAAGGTAAAATTTTTGTAAATAAGATGCATAGATTATAGGGGTTAAGTTGCAGTTAAATGTGGGTTAAATCATAGGATAATGGCTTAGAAAAATAGAGAAAAAAGGTATGGAAAAAGATTAGGAAGAACAGCTCGAAAGGGGCTGAATCTGACAATTTCGATTAATCGAAATTGGGTTTCGATTAATCGAAATTGGGTTTCGATTAATCGAAATTGGCCAGGAAGTTGAAAGGTCAGAGGACCACGATTTCGATTAATCGAATTTGGTTTCGATTAATCGACTTTGGATTTCGATTAATCGATTTGGGGATCGATTAATCGACTGAGAACCTCCAGTGGACCCCAAGGGTTGAAGGAAATGACTTAAGGAAAAATCGACTAATCGAAATGGGATTTCGATTAATCGATTTTAGTTTTCGATTAATCGATTTGGAATCGATTAATCAACTTGTGAAACTCGACTGTTCGAACTGAGTGTCTCCTTTGCGAAAAGAAGGATTTCGATTAATCGAAATTGGATTCGATTAATCGAATGAAAACTCGACTGTTCGAACAGTGAATTTACTTTGCGAAAAGAAGAATTTCGATTAATCGAAATTGGATTCGATTAATCGAATGAAAACTCGACTGTTCGAACTGAGAATGGACTTTGCGAAAAGGAGAATTTCGATTAATCGAAATTGATTCGATTAATCGATATTGACCTTCGATTAATCGATTTTGGAAATCGATTAATCGAATCAGATTCGATTAATCGATTTTGGAATTCGATTAATCGACTGAGATAAACTATGTTGACTTTTAGGTTTGACTTTAAGATTCTTGGGGGATCTTATACCTTCTTTATTGCATCCTTTGTGATGTGTTTCACCTGTTATGTGGTACCATAGGTGGTACGTGTGGACTAGTGCACAAGGAGCCACGTGGGACCTTGATGCATTGAACAAATGAAGACTTGAGGTAGGGAACACCTTGAACATGTACCTTATTTTACAAGAGCATGTATGTAGTGATAAAAATTTCCATTCAAATATTTTACTGCTTAAAGAATTGTGAAAAGTGTGTGTGTGTGATATTCATAAGAGTAAACTAATGAGCCATCCCTGTGGGATGAAGAAGTAAGAGATAAGAGCATCGTGTGATGTAGTAAATGGATACATCCTGGGATGTATCCAAAGATTGAATCATGTTTGATAGGGCCTAACTCGATATAAGATAGCACACTTACACGGTGAATAACTATATGTAAGGCAATCATATTTTTGTTATTTGAGGTTTGATAGGTTACCCCACCGACGATGGATATCCACGATCGACACGGCAGATATCCGTGACTGATACGGGCGCGAAACCGTAGGCCGCAAGTGAGGCTTATCCAGACATAGTAAGCACACCCTGTGGGTGTTGATTGAGACAAGTGAAACCCCGCCACCAATCCCGGGAAAGGGCTTGGGTACTATATGGTATTCCTGTGGAACATTGAAACTCTATATAGATGACGATGAAGGGTATCTCATCGGGCTCGATGCTATATTGCTCGGGGATTACTTAAGTTGAAAGTTTAAGTTTTGCTTTTAGGCCTTTTCAAAGATCATTCATGAGTAAATGAAACTATAAGTAATCAACAAGAAACGAAATGCTTTTAACTGCTTCATTAACAATCGTGCATAGATACATCATGCATGGCATATCATGGAATACATGTGAGTTATAATTTATATGTTCAAACTGTGTTTTGTTCCTATTGAGCTAGGATGTAGCTCACCCTATAGACTATACGCCGCAGTCCACTATTAGCAGCGCCGTGGAGACGCCGATCCCATGAGTCGGACCTTGCGGCCGGCGAAGAGTTGGAGCCACCTCCAGAGGACTTCTTCTAGAGGACTCCGTTGTGCCACTTTGAGAGTTCTTGGAGAGATTTTGTACGGCTTGGTATGTCAAGCCTTGATCTTGTTTAAAACCATGTATATAGGGTTTTGGATTATTCTTTTGGGACGAACCATCCGTGATGATTGCTATCATCGATGGTTCGGATCGGTTCTCCATACATGCAGAGGCATGAGGGTAGAACTGTCTTTCGGAAAGTTAATCAATATAGATTTAAATTTCACAAATTTCTTTCATTATACTTTTGATGCTTGATATACCAGTGTTCCGTGCTTAGCTAAAGGGCACGGTCAAGATGATCGTGCTGATGGCACGAGTTTTGGGGTGCTGAAATCCGGGCTGTCACACCAGTGTTCCGTGCTTAGCCAAGGGGCATGGTCAAGATGATCTTGCCGATGACACGAGTTTCGGGGTGCCAAAATTCGGGCTGTCACACATATGATCATTCCCATGAGGAAGTTTGTTATCTAATTAATTCTTTAGTTTTATCTTTTATTCAAATCCTTATCTTTAAAAATTTCTATTTATCTTTAAGATCTAATCTACTGGAGAAATATGAATAAAAGAATGGGTTTTTAATCTAAAGTGCATAAAATAAATCTTAATCCTCCTTCAGATTAAGGTTGTCAATCTTAATCTCAGCTATCAGATATTTATAAATTTAAATAGTGCCGTTACACTAATCTGTAAATTCTAACCCGAGTCATCAATTTAAATCAAAACTTAAAGATATTTACAAAGCAAATAAATCTAAACTAGAAAGCAAAGTAAAATATATCCTTCACCCCTCAGTCGCAGTCATCAATTGCTCTTGAGAAACCTTTGATATCTAATCTACTCTAACTATTTTATACTACTTTGATCGGAAGAAAATCCAACCTCAGGCGTCAATTGATGTTAAAATTCTTCGATGCTTATTCCTATGCCGAGTTCTCTTATTTATAGATCATAAGGAGTCAATTTACAAAGATCTGGTTCTAATAAAATAAACTACTAAAAATACAAGTTTCCTAATATAACTCTAATTCCTAATTTTATCTTTCCTTTGCTTCAGCGATTGATATACTTCTAGAACTTTCTTTATACTTCAGCAACAGAGTCCTTTAAAATCTTCTTCATCAATTTCCTCAGATCCATGATTCGCCAGACTTCTAATTTAAGAGATCTTCTATTTCTAGTTTATGGCAGTGATAGTTATCACGTGATCAACAGCAATGAACTAAGCTTTCTGTAGAATCGCTAATAACGATTCTCTGTTCTTTCTTCCTTAGCAAAAAATCATAAATTACAATTGTCTGCTTTCAATAGAGTTCATAGAGGGAAAATCACAAAAGATAATTCTTTAGTTTTATCGTTTTCTGTAAAATCGTAAATGACAATTTTATACTTCTTCAAACTGCTCACTCTCATGACTTTGATAGACTTGGCAAACGATTTTCTGGAAAATCATAAATACTTCTCCTCCTTGAGCGATTTCTTCTGTAGAATCGTAAATCACAATTCTTTGGTTTTCATAGTCTCTCACTCTGGGAAAATTGTAAATAACAATTTTTCATTATTTTTAGTAGGTGGAGCTTTCGTCTTTCAATCTATTGTCATTCTTATTGCTTTTTGAGTTACTTTTGACAAATATTATCACTTTGTCTCTATTTTCCTACTTTTTCTTAATATCTGCATATAAACAACTTATTAGTAATAAACTATGGTCTAGCATCACTAAATTAAGAGTGATAAAATGATAAATTATGTGACTGATCAGTTATCACTGATGGTTCAGTTCAATTCTTTTGTTCATGCGAGTGGCATGAGATTTGAACCGTCTTTTGATATTTTGGCTTTCATCATTATTTATAAATGGAGATTTCCTTCTTATGATGATTCTATCAACTTTGTTATGTCGTGCTTTGTTCTGCTTGCGTGTGGATGTGCCAAGTGTTCTGTAAGTTATACGGGGATCGACTTTAATGGTTGATTTGACGGCGCGAGTTTTCGAGTGTGAAAATTTGGGCTGCCACAATTTAAGAGGTAAGTATAAGATTATAATCTACAGATTATCTTCAACCATAATATGAAGAGAAAAGAATTACAATAATATCATTAGGCATAAGTTACAATTTCTTCAAGATTCGTCCAATATGATTAAGATAATTTTGATTGTCTTAGAAATTAGTTAATTATTATTAATTTTAATAAAGTATGAGTTAATTATTAGTATCTTTTAATTAATTTGGTATTGATACCAAACACCAACCATGGTCCAGACAGAATTCAAATGCCAATGTATGTGCGAATAAAGGTCGACACTCTCCGCTATTTAGTTAATCAAGGCAAGGATCAATGACCCTGATGGTCTAACTAGACCTGATCCTCAGCTAACATTTTAGAATATTTTTACATACAAGATGCTCGTACGTGCGAATAGTGATCAACTATGTGAGGTCAAACCATATCAGAATGGTATTGTCTTTCCACTTTCAAAATTTTCAGTTTTCGTTGCATTGTCTTTCAAATTCTGTAGTCTTTTGATATGTTTCAGATTCAGTCTGTCATATTCTGTATTTTGTGCCCCAATTTTTTAGTTTCTGTAACATATTACCTCATTTTTGAAGTCCAAATTCATATATTCAAATATCCATTTCGGGTCCATGTTTCAGATATTCAAATACCTATTTCAGGTCCAGAGTTTTAGATATTCAGATTTACCCATTTCAGGTCCAGAGTTTCAGATATTCAGATTCCCATTTCGGGTTCATAATTTCAGATATTCAAATTTTCATTTCAGATTCAGAGTTTCAAATACTCAAATTTTCATTCCAGATTCGGAGTTACGAATACTCAAATTTTCATTTCGGATTCAAATTCAAATACGCTTTAGATTTAAGTTCAAGAACAACTACAAGTTCAAATACAAGTACAAGTACCAATTTTATATACTAGTTCAAGCATGCTAAACAAGTAGTTTAAACAATTCATGTCACTTTTAGCCATTTCATTTAAAGCATTTAAGCTTTTTGTATCATATTATATCATATCATATACTGTCATATCAGATCATATCATATCATATATTGTCATATCATATCATATCATATCATATCATATCATATCATATACTGTCATTTCGTTTAAGTATTTTTATCATGTAAGATCATACTACTATCATATTACTTTTATGTCATATTACTCCCATGTCATGCGTTTATCATATACCACATGTCACTATGCATCTTATCACTATCATGTACATATCATGTCATGTACTATCTATCTTGTACTTATCATGTACTTTTAATTCTGATTGTTTAATCGAGGGTCAATCACTTTACTTATGTTATAATTTCAGATATGGGTTACGGTTGCAACGAATTATGGGTCCAATGGTTTATAGGTCCAACGGGTTCAATAGGTTATGGGTCCAATGGAGTATAAGTCCATAAGGTCCAACGAGTTTGATAAGTTATGGATCCAATGGATTTTAGGTCCAAAGGTCCAACGGGTCAAACACAATATCGGTCCAATGGATTTTAGGTCCGATGGGATTCACCGGGTCCATTACCTAAGTGATTCAATTCGGCCTTTACTAGATCTACAACTAAGTATACGGACCTTCCCAGGGTTCGGACCAAGGGTGTTTAGTTCTCATAGGCCTCGATCCATATGTCTTGGGCCGGGCTCATAATCAATTTTATCGAGCTATGGGCCGGGTCCTTAAACTAGGCTCTTGTCAATCCTATCAATCCTATTTACTAAAAGTTAAGGATTTTGGGCCTCGTTAGGCCATCAAAGGATTTGATCAGGTCCTTTGACTAGGTTAATTAAAATCACATGGGTCTTTATCATAGGTTGAGATCATGTTGACCATGTGTTTGGGCCTTTCAATTTAGTCCTGGGTCTCGGGTCATGGTTCAAGTACTAGGTCTTTATTCTATATATTCAGTTTTTCCAAAAAAGTGGCGGACAACATATAGTAAATTGGCCACCATTTTTGATTCTGATCAAATTCTTGAATGATTCCAAAGCTGTGGGTAAGAGCACTGATGAGAGCATCTTTCCCAAGTGGTGGCATTCAAAAATAAGATTAGGGTTTTGGGCCAGATTTATTGGGCCTCGGTGTCGGGCTCATAATTTTTAATTTCGACAAGGGAATTGAGCACTCAATGGCTCTCTAAAAAGATCCGTGAGTTACCCAACTTTTTCATTTATATTTTATGAGTCAAAGTGTTATGACCCGAGTTTTTTTTTTAACCCATCTAACAGTAGAAGATGGGGTGGAGCACTGAGTTCAATATGGGTGCTCCACAACCTTAATTTTCTCAAAAGAAAAAGAGAGAATTTTAAATTTAGAATTTGATGTTGCTAGCACCGATTTCCTTTTTTGTCTCTTTCTCTCTCTACTTATCAAGTAAACTCCATTTAGGATTCTAATTTATGGCAAGATCTCCTTGCCATTTATATATTTATATTGTATAATATTATTGATAGCTATATATATATATAATCTAATGAAACTCAACCACACTTTTGTATATTCTAAACCCTTTTAGAAATTATATTATATTAGAATAAATATTTCCATTTAGAATCCAATCTCTCTAACCTCATATAGGCAAGTGGACAGTTATCTATGACAATCACTAATCAAGGAGCTAATTGCCCAATTTGTTGGCAAACGAATCCAGTAATTTTTGGATTTGCCTCATTGCCACCTCTCCTTAGTTTAGAAGGAAGTCGACCCCTTTAGGACTCTTGCCTTCTCGGGAAGTCAACTTGCCCCAATTGAAGCTCTCTTATATATATATATATATATCTCAATGAAGACCCACACAATAACAACCCCTTCCATCTTGTTCTTTCCATTGAAATCGATAACAACTCCATACCTCGAACCAGCCATTTACCCCCATCTCCCACCATCAATATGCCATCATCGAATCCTTGTTTCGTCATACTCCGCTCCATACATCGTCGGCTCCATGTAGTGCCACGGCGAGTATTGCACACGACTTAAAGAAATCCATTGCCGATCGAACCGTAGAGAGACAAAAAGGAGGCCGCGAAAATAAACAAGAGTTGGAAGTACACTTTTCGCCCCGTCGCCATCAACTCGGACCACACCAAACTTGCACGGACACGCCAAGGAGGTGGGTGCCCTCTTATCTTCTTTAATCTACTTATTACACATTTAAACATAGTTAATGTGTTTAAATTACAAATATTAAAAATGCTAAGGACTGCTTTAGCACACATTTACAGAACTTGTTTTGTTTAACCTTAATCCTCATAATTTCAAGTGTTAAATATATTAACTTGTTAGGTGAAATTAGTTGCATGAGTATGCTAAATATATGCCTCGATTATTACATGTGTAGCGACCATTTTATATTTAGTCCCATGAAATAGATGGTGAGTTGGGAGAAATCACTAATATTGTGAAAAAGACTTTCTCCATATATAAGGCATTAGTATGAGAATAAGCTCTGAATACTAGAATTCGATCTAATGAAGTTAATAGAGAAAGTTCTAATTTGAAAATTTTGAACCCTACAAATTAGTTACCAATTCATTCTTTCATTTTAGGAAAAGTATTCCTTAATAGAAATATGTAAATTTGACGATTGACTAACTTGACAGCAAATCTCTTAGTTCAATAAAATGGGCCCAAGGCCTAGTGGAATAAAATGGGCCCAAGACCTTGTGTAATAAAATGGGTATCAGGCCCTTTATTTTTTATTTAAATTAGATTCGTGCCCTTTGATTTCAAGCCCATGTCCCTAGCTATTTTATCAAGTTGAGTTTGGCCCAAGGTCCCCTATGTTCTGAGTTGGGGCCAAGACCCCTCTCTCCTATGCAACTGGCCCAACTCCTTTTAGTCACTCGTATGTATATTTTAATTTATATGTATGCATAGGCTAAAGGCCCTTTAATTAGCTTAGATAGGATTCGAGTCCACGTAACCCACATGCGACCCACATGTAAAACTTATGTGTCATACATAACTTGTGTGCCACGTGGACTCATATGATCAGTATATAATGTGGGTTATGAAACTTAGGATTCACAAGCAAACATCGGACCTTTGGGATATTTTCATGTGAATTGGCGTATGATCCTAACATAAAAAGTTTAGGTTTATTGAATATTACAGTTACCCAAAATCTAAAATCATCGAAAAATAAATGGGTCCGCTTATATGGGCCTTTTCCTGTTCATGGACCATTAGTGGGCCTAGATGCCCTAAGTAACCAAACGAGCATTTTGGGAAACCAGGGTCTAACCTCTAGGGTAGGCCCAACCCACCTTTTAAGATTAGAAGAATCTCCTAGATAGATCTTAAAATCACGCCAGGTTGGTGTACACCACGCGATGATCATACAATGGGATGATCTCGATCAAGAATGAGTGACCGTTTAGATAATGGTTTAAATGACCAAATTGATAGTGAAAATCATGAGAAAACAGAATACTCATTATACTGATGACATCGGTAGGATTAAGTTATTCTAAATTTGATCACCTTCACCTTAAAATGCGTATATCAAATATTTGATGGTCTATAAGTGATTTAGGCATACCGAGACCAAATCTTATCGAAACCACGTAAATGACTCATCAGGTTGATCTAATAAGAATGGTCTATCGCCATGCTATGACACACATCATAGGGTCATGTATCAATTTACATATAATATTTTATATCTCTCTCCTTTAGTAAAAAGTTGAGTATACATAGGAGACTCTAAGCCACTTTCTTGTTTGGTTAAGACTTTAGGTCTGCATCTAACATCATGAGTCAAAGTTTGACTTATGCTATAACTTGTGACTGACTTGAGATCAATTTATTAACTACTTATGATTTATTTGATTGGTTGGATCATCGTTTGAAATATTACGAGAAATATTAGCTTCCTTATGGTTAGATGTTTTCTTATTATATGCTTCATGTGCATTGTGTGACATTCATCACGTAGAAGTACGTTAGGACATATGTATATTAAGAAAAAGAAATAAGGTATGACACACGACTTTTAAGCCTTCATCATGGTGGAGTTTCATTCACGGTCACGTGAAATTTAGAATATAGGCCTCCATATATGGATGCAACACCTCTATGAGAGTATGAGCTGCCACATGAATTACATCCAGGTTACTATGAAATCCATCCCTTGGAAAGTATGGTTTGTGAAGCCTATCACACTATGACCCATTCTAATTAAGTTTAAGAAAAGATGGAATATGAATATATTAAGCTATGAGATGTTAAGGAAGTGAGAATTTAAGCCCACGCAAATATGAAATCGGGGCGGGGACCTAAGCCTAGAACTGAATAATGTTATGATATATTAAGATACGCTGTGAAGGCCAGCTAAATATGAATTAAGTTTTTACACGTGTCATATCTTGCGTGCCACCAAAAGATTTAACGCCTGTAGCCAAAACGGGTCTTAAGGACAATATGATACTACAGTGCCTCGACATAAGGGGACATTGATTTTTATGCGTGTAATCTCATCGGACTGGATGGTGATTTATGTTATGATATGGAGGTTAGGTGATTATCTACACATGGACCTCGCATGATATGCTTAACCAGCGGCCCTGATATAGGTCGTATACGTAAGATAAGTAAGATACGAAGTACGTTGTGTAGGCATATGGAGTAATAATAAAACTTCTGATATGTCATATAAGTTAAGTTGATAAGACAAGTAAGAAAAGTAGTAAGCATTAGAAGTATTATATGCACTGAGATATATTACGTTCTTTCGGTTTTATAGTTTTATAGTTATGGAATAATTATGAGAACTTTTATTATATTGTTTATATGAATTTTAAAGGATTCACCTTCACTCACGAAGTTGCACCCATGATCACCCGGGTAGATTATGGTGGATCGGTTGTGCAACCTATTGAGTTTACGTGATTGAGTAAACTCACCCCACCAAAACTAACAGTTACAGGTGAAGATATGGACGACACTACCCGATGGACTTGATGCACTGATAGATTATGCGGTTTATAAAGGTGACGACATGGATGACTAGTTAGATGATGTCTAGTATGTATTAAATTTTTAGAAAGACTTTTCAGCAGTTGGTCGTACCTTAATTTATGGTCAGTTCGTATAATGGACTCAAAATTAAATATAAGCCTAATGATGAGAATTTTTAATGTAGAAGAAATTTTGGTTCACTATTTTTGGGAGCCTAATTTTATATAAGATCATGTAAGATATGTATGTCCGATTATCGCCTTAATAAGTGTGCGGTGTCATAACACGGGATTCTAGGCCCTTGAGATCGGTTAGGATTCTGGGTCGTGACAGAGATGGTATCAAAGCCCAAGATTTATTTCTTCGAGGATTGTGTGGATCATGTAAGTACACTATGGTGATTGATGTGACAATGAATCTACTAGACTCCAAACTCTAGATCTTTGAGGAGTGAAGAATTTTAAGAAAGTGTGACGATCAATGACGTAAGATTTAATGGTTCAATTGAGCATTTAAGGATTTATTTAAGAAAAATTTATATGATCTAGGAGCATGTGAAGGAAATTGAAAATGATCTTTGAAGACTGAGGGGCACTTAGGAGAGACATTTTAAAGTATTGGAGAATAATTAGAAATGATGAACTCTGAATGATTTAATGATTTAAAATTCATTAAAGCTTGAGATATTGACTATAAGAATAGCTCATTAGAAGTGAATTCAAATTAAGGAATAAATTATTATCAGTAATCTTAGATAATATTTATAGACACCCAAATTTGGCCCAAGGCCAGGTCGAAACACATTTCGAGAGAGGCACACTTTCGAGCATTTGATGGTATGTATAAAACTGTTAAGAACCTTTCCGAACCCTTAGGAACCTTCCCTAACCCTTAGGAATCAACCCTAACTTTCCCAAACCCATTAGAATTCTTTCCCGGACCAGTGTCGAACCCTCCCGAGCAGTGGTTGAAAAGAAGAGTACCAAAATTTACACATACCTCTTCAAAAGCTAAGTTTTATACCATTGGAAAGAGGAGATTTTCAGCTTTCTAACAAGTCAAAAATCACCTCAATCGGAGTTATATATAAAAAATTATGACCATTTAAAAATCAAACTATTTTGGAGGACTTTTTGCCTGGCACAACTAATAGTTGCGCCAAGCCATTTTCCCCCAGAATTTGCCTGGTGCAACTAATAGTTGCGTCAGGCTTTTTTCCTCAGAAATAGCCTGACACAACTAATAGTTGCGCCATGTATAAATGGGTCCCCCCGCTCCCAGCGAGCTTGCAACCTCTAAGAAATCTCGCTCACTGTTTTATTGTACATATGCTTGGCGTAACTAATAGTTACGCCAGGCATATGAACAGTAATTGTACTTTTTTATCTAAAAAATTAAGATTAGGATTTGACTTGTTGACCATCTTGATCTTTGGGGTGTGTTTTGATAGTTCTGCTGTACCCTTTTGTACCATATTTGCAACCCCTTAAGTGACTTAAGGCCCCACCCTATCATTCACCATTGGAGGACCTTCTCACATATTTTAAAGCTCCAAAAACCTTAGAAAACCTTAGATGCTAGATTACTTAATTCCTAATCTTTCTTAGCCCCTAAGTAGCCTCCTAACCCACCAATTTCCTATAAATAGAGCCCCCCTCCCCTTGGATTAAAGGTTGAGAAATTTACTTAAGAGAGAAAGAACTCAAAGTGAGAAGTTCTTCCTCTCTTTTATGCACCATTTTCACATAAATTTCAGAATCTCTCAACCTCATTTCAAGCTTACTCTTTCATCCAAAACCCTTAGCCTAGGTGTGTGCTACCCCCTAGACCCTTCACTCTACCTCTTAGCTTTAAGCCTTAGGAGTTAGAACCCCATTCCATACCATACAAAGCCTTCAAAAGCTCATCAAAGCAAGTCATACAAGGCTCCTCAATGGTGCAACAAGGGCCCGAGGGCTCCGGCTCTCCCCTTTCTTCTCCTATCTCTCTTAGTTCTTCTTCCATTCTCCCATTTGTGTCGTTACGCTGCCAAATTTTTGGTAGGAACGGAGGGGCACAAATAGGATTTAAGACCCATTTGGGCAAGAGAAAGCCATCTCCTTTTCTTTTACATCAATTTTATTTTGTCCTTTAGTAGAGACCACATTAAACGGGTTGATTGGGTGCCTAACACCTTCCCAATCGATAACCGAAGCCCCTACCCAAGGGCCTTTGGTATGGACCGAATTCAAAGTCATATTTTTGGCACTTCGGTACTCATAAAAATGAACTAGGTTTCTCGGGACACCAAAAGCTCCAGATGGCGACTCTATATTTTTGTTAGCGAGCGCATCGCCGCAACGAGATCGTAAAAAATCCTACAGTTTTACAGATGGCGACTCTGCTGGGGATAGCTTTTAAAGCTTCTCCTTAAAATTTGGCTATTTCTTTTTATTTTACTTACCATTTTTTCTATTTTTTTACTATTTTTGTTATTTTCTCACCCCTACTTTTCCATCATTTACATGCCTTAGCCGATCGGCGGGCTTACTTGCGCATTGTCTTTATTTTTTCTTACATTTTCGTCATTTTAAGTGTCTTAGCCAATTGGCGGGCCTACTTGAGCATCGTCTTTCAATTTCTTTAATTTTTCATCATTTAAAGTGCCTTAGCTGATTGGCGGGCCTACTTGTGTAAACATATTATGACAGTGGATGCCGGCTCGTAGTGGCGACATGAAATCATCACCCCCGGTCTTTGAACTAAAGAAAACTTTCATTAAAAAAAAGGCTTTGAAAAAAATTAAAATTGAACCAAGAATAGGGAGCTTAATTAACTTATTTTTACGGGGTAGATTTTAAAAGGGTTGGGTTTAGGCATACATACAACCACCTGGGTCTTAGTATGACGGCATCCCCTAGTGGTGATGATGATCCAGAAAAGTCCCAGCCCACCTAGTATCTGAGAAGGTGCTTGCGCCGGAGGTATATCGGGTGGGTTCTCATTCCAAAGCTTAACACCCTTGGAGAGTGCATTAGCGAATTATATCGGACTCAAGCACTTTAGGTGCGGTAAGGAGAGAATCGATGATATAAAATCAGTCAGTTCCTGGAAGCCTAGCTTTCACAAAACCCAAAAAAATAGACCCATTTCAGGCTGCTGTTCCCTACTGTCATAAGTTCTGGAGCCTCATTTTTCCTGGCGCAAGTATTAGTTGCGCCAATGCAAAAATCCTAAATTTATTAGCTTTAAATCCGCCAATTTTTATCTTAGAGCAACTAATAGTTGCGCCAGTGTAAAAAAGAGGTCCTGCTAACTTGGCGCATGCATTAGTTGTGCCAAGCCTACCTGGACATCAGCAGCCCGAAATCTGAGGCTTACTCACCTCCCAAGTCCCCCGATTAGTGCGTTTAGTACCTCTGATTAGGCCCCGCCATCTCCAACACCCAATATGCCCCTGCCAGTCAAAAGAAGGCAACTTCTTTTTAGCTCATTTCAAGGGATCAGGTTATTTGCTTTGATTTTCGTGCCTTTAATAGATCAAAGATTTTTCTTTGATTCTTTCGAAGTGCTTCGAAATCGTCGATGCGGGTATTAAATTAGGGTACGAAGGCCACCCGAGAAGGGAATTCTAAGGCCTTGAAACCTTTGTTTTCAAAAAAAAAATTTCTGCAAAAAAATTAAAAATAAAAAAACCTAAAAAATTAGAAATCTTTGTGGTGCCAGCACAATGACATCATCTTGCCCTCCATCCTCCCGTAGGGGAAGAAGGAGGAAAAGTTTTGGGCCTTATCCAAGGCACCCATATCCAACCCGTTCCTGAAGGATGTCGTGGGTAGTGGACCCAGCTTACGCCGATCCCGACTCCTCCCCGCCACACTCTCCAACCCACTCCCATTCGGGAGAAGCCTTCACATCCATCCCCATCACCTTATCCCCTTTTACCATTACCGGTCCGTTTGGCACCCCCATTTTCCCAACCACCACTTCCCAAAATATTCAAAATCAACCCCCCATTCCCCATCTTTTTCCCAATTCGCTTTTCCCCCCATGTCCATGCCAAGCCAACCACCCATTCCATCCACATCCCCTCCTAATCCAACACCTTTCCCATCCAAATTCATGACAAACCCAATCCCATTTTCCCAATTCACGTCCATGCCCCATTTTCCATCTTCCCCATATAGGCCCAATCCGTCCTCATTTACCTATGTCACCTCCATCCTATCCGACCCTCCACAAGTCCCCCATCTACCCGAGTCATGCCCATTTTTACCGGGGCCACGCCCGATTTTTTTCAAACATCCACACCCCACCAATCATCATCCCTAAACATCCCTAATCCTTCCCCACCTTTTTCCCCACCTCAACTCTCCAATCCACCCCATATCCCATCACATGCCATGGTCATGTTCGATTATATCGGGGCCATGCCCAATGCTCCTCCCCCATCCATTCCATCCATACCCAATCATCCCCTAAATCCACCATCTACACCCGATCTTCCTTCCATGACCATGATGGAGGAGGTGTTTCAAGCCTACTCCTTATGGAAGGCTTCCCAAAATACCTCCCCTCATCCACACCACACACCCATGAACCCATCCCACACCTTAGCCAACCTCCATGCTTCACTCCCCATGACCCCCATCAAACCCCCATAATTCACACCATCCAAAATCCCATCTCCAACATGCCCCAAGGCCCATTGGCTCAAAACCTTATCATCCCCCAAGGCCATTGGCCCAAAACCCCACCACCCATGATCTCCAAGGGCGCATGGCCTAAACCCATCTAGGGCCCATGGCCCAAACCCATTTGGCCTAAGCCCACACCCTCCAAGGGCCCATGGCCCATACCCACCAATGGCCCATGGCCCATACTCCTAAAACCCAGTGGGTCAGGCCCACATACCCCAAGGGCCCATGACCCAAACCCATTAAAGGCCCATGGCACAAACCCATCAAGGGCCCATGGCCTAAAACCATCAAGGGCCTATGGCCCAAACCCATCAAGGGCCCATGACCCAAAATCATCAAGGGCCCATGGCCCAAACCCACCAATGGCCCATGGTTCATACCCCTCAAAACCCAATGGGCCAGACCCACATACCCCAAACCCTCCAAGGGCCCATGGTCCATACCCCTCAAAACTCAATGGGCCATACCCATCAAGGCCTAATGGGCAAAGATCCCCCAAATCCCACAGCCTTTACCCAAGCCCAACCCGACCAAGGCCTTATGGCCCAAACCTAGCAATGGCCCAAGCCCCATACTCATACCCTTTACAATACCCCCAAAATTTCACCCACCCCCAACCTTCACAATTGGGTCAAACCCATGCCATCCCATGGCCCCACACCTCAAGGCCATATCCAAACCTTCCCCCATGTCCAATGGCCCCATCAGGTCCCACCCTTAAACCAAACTACCACTCATTCTGTCACCCTACAACACTTCCCTTACATTCAAGGGGCTCACCCAACCCACATCTAGTCCAATCCCATCTAGTCCATACATTAACATGAAAATCTTGTCCTCACTGCACCCTATATAGACCAATAGTATGAGGAGGACAAATTCAGAAACAGTGGGGCCTATGCTGGGGCAGTGACGAATGCCAATCCTCCACCTATAATTACCCCACCCCTGGCAGCCCAAAGTGAGTCCAGGCTAATAATTGAGAAGACGACTCCTATGTCCAAGGAGTCGGAACAGCTGAAAGAACAGTTGGATAAAATCCAGAACCAATTATAGAAGATGGGCGGTGCTAAAATCCACGCCACAGACTTCACGGATTTTACCTATTTGCTGAGGTCCCCCTACCTTAAAATTCAAAATGCCGACGTTCGATAAATACAATGGCACAGGCAACCCTATTGCACACCTTAAGTCCTACTGTGGGGACATGTGCCAATACGGCGGAGACGAACGACTCCTCATCAAAGTATTCTAGAAAAGTTTAACCGGCCCAGCTTTAAGATGGTTCACATCTCTTGAACCATCAATGATTAAAACGTGAAAGGATCTGACCCACTTATTCCAAGAGAAATATGTCTACAACATAGACATTGAGCCCCGTAAGTCAGATCTAGCTCGATTGAAGCAGAACTCCAATGAAACCTTGAGGGATTACTTAGGGCATTGGAGAGCACTGACAGCTCAAGTCAGAAATAAGATACCTGACGACGAGCAGATAGAAATGACCTCCAAAAATACCCTACCAGTGATCTCAGATTTTCTTGTATACCAGCAGCAGTCTAGTTATGCTGACTTGGTAAGGAATGCCAATCACTGTGAGGACGCCATCAGAGAAGGGCGATTGAACAAGAATGCATCCAGGGGACCAAGCGGGGTTAGGAGGTTTGTCGAGCAGAGAAATGATAAAAGAACAGGGGCAGAGGTATACAATATTGCAAACACTTGGCCCAACAATAACAATGTAGCCCCCTTCTAATTTAAAGCAGTGCAACCAGCTCCCGTCAGGACAGGGCCAGTACAGAGAGCCGGGAATGCAAATGACCCCAAAGAGGAGAGCCCGTTATGATCGAGTCGTTATGCCCTTGGGGCAATCCCTGAGTGTACTTTTGCCATTATTAATTGAAAAGGATTTAATAACTGTTCTCCAACCATGACCTCCTCCCAATCCGATTTCATATAATTTTTACCCCAATACTCATTGTAATTTCCATCAGGGTCTGGGTCACCCGACTAATCGCTGCTTCCCATTGAAGCATGCGATTCAAGACTTAATCGATGCTGGGAAGATCATTCCCCCTGCACCCACCCAAGCAAACCAGTATGCGAATATCCATCAGGTGCCTTTACCACCACACCCTATCGGAATAGCAGGTCCGTCCCAAACCCACCATAGGGATGGTAGAGGAAATTGGGGAAGAGTGTGACTTTGACCCCTCTGATTACATCAGTAACAGAGAAAATTTTGTGATCCCAAGGTAGCAAGACTAAGAAGAAAGAACCATTGGGGTGGTTGACCCCTGAATTTGGCGGATTACTTTCCCACTCCTACACCACAAACCGAACCCCTAAATCTTAGGGCCTATTTTCCATCGTCCACTCTCATAAATTACGTACAAATAAATATATATCAACCATACTCCACCAACCCCTTGAATTACCCAATAAGCCATTCGGCCCCCAATTCTCCACCCACACCCATCAATTACTAGTGGCCTACATCCACCCCATTATCCCCATTTCAACCACCCACAAACTCTACCACCCCTGTCAATTCCCTAGTGGCCCATCAAACCCCCAATCCTCCGTCGCACCCATCAACTACCAATGGCCTACGCCCACAACACTACCCCTGGTGCAACCACCTGTAAACTTCACCACCCCTACCTGGCCCAATTTTGCCACCCACCCATCCATCACTGAGGTAAGCCAGGTCTTACCTACTCTCTTAGAGCCATCAGTACATGCACTTCAGGTGCCAACGGCCATAACTTTCTAGCTCCAGGACCAACCTATGATCCACATTAGGTCTCGCTGAGCTATGAGCAAACCAATGCTAACGCCGGCAGCAGCAGCAGGGAGGGGGCAGTAGACTTCGTTACCAGATCAGGAAGAATCTCGAAAGAGCTCGAGGTAACAATAGCAGCAACAACAACAACAACAATAACAACACCAACACCAACACGACAAGAGGGGAAGAAGGACAGTGCAGTCCCCCTGTTTGAGAAGATGAGTCGGGAGCACATTCTCGAGACTCAGTTAAGAAGGATGTCAGCCCATATCATTGTCTGGATTCTTTTGATGACGTCCCCACTCCATTTCCAAGCTCTAATGGGGGCGTTAAAGAATGCTCATGTATCCCAACAGGTAAGCCCAGACGAGGTTGGGTGAATAATTGGACAAGTGATGGCACCCAATGCCATTTCATTTTCGGATGCAGATCTGTTGGAGGAGGGAAACAATCATGCTAAATCCCTCAATATTACTGTCAAATCTGGGAACGTGATAATTCCTTGGTTCTAATTGATAACGGGTTGGCTCTGAATGTGTGCTCGTTGAGGACTGCCACTAAGATCGGCGTGGACTCCTATATGCTAAGGCCGACAAGGACTAACGCTCTGGGATTTGATAATACAAGAAAAGAAATAATGGGAGAGGTTGATCTGGAATTAGTAATTGGGCCCATGACCTTCTTTATACCATTTAAAGTGATGGATATCAAATCTTCTTTTAATTTGCTGATAGGACGCCCCTAGTTGCATGAGGTTGGGGTGATACCTTCTACCCTCCATCAAAAACTAAAATTCATATTTGGGCAGAAGGTGATCACCATCATTGGTGAAGGACACGATGAGAAAAACAAGGCCACCCACAGCATTGAAAATCCTAAGGTGGTGGATGTGCCACATACTGAGGAAGACACCGACCTCCATAGTTTCATGTATGAGGTGTTGACAGCAGGCCTGGAACCCTCGAGAAATATCACGTCAACAACTGATGGTGGAATGGAAGCAGCGGTGGCCATGCTCCAAAAATGGGGCTATAAAAAAGGCAGAGGGCTCAGGCCTAGACTGCAAGGCAGAAGAGAGCCAATTATTGCCAAGGGGCAGAAAGTCTGATTCGGGTTAGGTTACAAGTCCACAGAGGAAGAGGACTGAGAGGCCAAAGAGAAAGCCAGGGTCGCTGCAGCTGCAAGAGCTCGAGGAATCAACATAGAAGAGAAACCTCACCCTAGGCCGCACATAAGGGAATCCTTTATCAGCGTTGAGGTCGTAAAGATCGATCGAAATGGGGTAACCCATTTGACCCCACACAAACCCATATCTCCTGTCCATCCCACCAATCCCCGCATCTCCCTTTCCAATCTTAAAATAGATATGGCTGCCCTATCCCTATTTGAGGAGCAGCATTCCATACCTGAACAAACTCCTCCTGTGGTAAACCACCATAGGACTCTGCTGACGTTTGAGGATGAAATCTCAGACGAACCTATGGTATATATGATGGAGGCCGATCCAGAAGAGTCACATTCGCCATCCTCCTACATCCAAAAAAGTAAAGGGGCAGCAAGTCAGGTATGCAATTGGGCATCTTTACCCCAAACTCTGGAAGCAGGGAGTGGCCTATAATTTGGCACCTGCTTTCTAAAAAAACCAACCTATAAAAAGTAAGATAAGCCCTTGGCAGCCAATACCTTGTATATACACAGACTTGTGCTGCCAAAGGTCCGTCTTCAAAGAAAACAAAAATCTCAAAAACATTGGAGAAATATAAAACCACAAAAACATTGGAAAAATACAAAACCTCAAAAATATAGAAGAAATATAAAACCTAAAAATATTGTCTTTTAAGATTCTAGATAAAATCACACAAAAAGATGCCTTAATCAAAATACCCATCCCACGTTAAATCACCCCTTGTCCTGTAGAAATATAAGAAGAGGTAGGAGTTACGAGTCTAGACGAGGATAGTCCTTTGGAGGAGCTCCCCAATGAGCTCCTTGACCGGTTTGCCTAATTTGAGCATGGCCCTACCCCCATTGTCGAAGAAATCGAGGACGTTAATCTAGGGACTGAGGAGATTTCCCGAATTACCAAGATCGAAATATCGCTATCTCCCGAAGAAAGAAAAAGCATGATCGACTTCCTTCAATCATACCAAGACATTTTTGCCTGGTCGTACGAGGACATGCCTAGCCTGGACATCGATTTGGTCGAGCATGAGTTGCCTCTCTACCCTGATATGAAGTCGGTTAAGCAAAAGCTAAGACGTCTCCGACTCGAGTGGATGTTGAAAGTCAAAGACGAGGTAATCAAACAGTATGATGCGAGATTTCTCATGGTATCTAAGTACCCACAGTGGCTAGCCAACATTGTGCCTGTGTCGAAGAAGGACATAAAGGTTTGCATATGTATTGATTTCCGTAATTTGAACAGGGCGAGCCCGAAGGACGATTTTCCACTGCCACACATCGACATCTTGGTCGACAACACTGTTAGGCATGGGATGCTTTCCTTTATAGATGGATTCTTAGGATATAATCAGATAAAGATGTTAGAGGCAAATTGAGAGAAGACAATGTTCATTACCCCCTGGGGAACCTGTTGCTATCGAGTCATGCCATTTGGGCTGAAGAATGCCGATGCAACATACCAAAGAGCTATGACTGCGCTGTTTCACGACATGATGCACCGAGAGATTGAAGTATACGTTGATGATATGATAGCCAAGTCACCAGAGCGAGGTGATCATCTAGTAAACCTTCAGAAATTGTTTGAGAGGCTGAGAAAATATAGGTTATGTCTAAATCCATAGAAGTGTGCTTTTGGCGCTATGTCCAGAAAATTGTTGGGATTCATCGTCAGCAGGAGAAAGATCGAGGTTGACCCAGTCAAGGTTAAAGCTATCACTGAAATGCCACCACCATCTACTGAGAAAGAAGTTAGAGGGTTCTTGGGCAGAATATAATATATCAGTCAGTTTATTGCACAGCTAACGCCTATCTGCACATTGATCTTCAAACTAATAAGGAAGAACTCGCCCATTGAATGGAACGATGATTGCCAGGCTGCATTCAATAAAATTAAAAGCTACCTCCTTAACCCACCTGTGTTGGTACCACCCGAGCCAGGGAGATCACTCTTGATGTATCTCTCTGTTAAGACCTGAAAAGTACCACTTTTCACCCCTTAACTTAACCTTTGATTAGACCCTTAGCCACCTAATAAGTTCTTGTTAAGTGTTTTATGTAGGTAATAATCAGCAGTGAAATAAGGCTAGGAATCCTGCTAAGGAGCTTGTTTTGGCACCAGAAGTCTCTCAGAAGGATGAACTCTGAATCTAGACCTGAAATGAGCCTCGCACAGCTGACCTAAGCTTTAGAGGATTCAGGAGAAATATGCCTCGCACAGTCCAATTGAGCTTCCCAAGACTTTACAACAACTTCTCGCATAGTTGAGTAACTGAAGAGCTTCAGAAGACTCCTCGCGCAGTTGCCACGGGATGCAATTATCAGAAGAGAACTCCTCGCGCAGTTCTCACGCCATTCAAGAAGAAAGCATCCTCGCGAAGGCAGAGCCACCCTTGTGAAGATCAATTAAGACATGGAACCTCGCGCAGTTCAGAACTCATTAAAGCCTCGCGAGGTAACTCGCGAAGTCCATTGAAAAGAAGAGATCGTGCAGTTCTCATGCTATTCAAATCCATCCTCACAAAGATCAACCCAGTGAATGCACAACTACCTCGCGACTGCTTGCACTCCAACCCCGTGACATCTGAGGCTTTGATGTCTACTCAACCTCTTGGCTCAATCCAATGAGAGCAATTCTCACCGCTTCAAGAGCAAACCAAGGAAACCTCGCAATGGTTGAAGCTTCAATGTCAAACCATCCTCGCGAAGAGCAAGAGCTACCACGTGACAAGTCTGGGAAACAATAGCTACCTAGCGAAGCTCTCAACTCCAACTTCCATCGCTTCAGTAGAGGACTTTCTGGGAATTTCTAGCGATTAGGGCACGCACTCTCATGCTTAAATCTTTGTGCACGCACCTCGAGGCATCCAAGGATTACTATTAGGCCACGTGGCATCATTAAAATTAGGGTTTCCTAACCCTAATGCGCTGCCACACCACTACTATATAAACCCAAACTTAGCTTAGGTTTAGACATCTTGGAATATCTCGGAATAGATCTGGGAACACATCTCATCTCTTGGAGATTTGATCTGAGATCATTTTTCTTTTCTTTTATAGCTGTAAGTAGTTTTTCTTTTTCTTTTTCTCTCCATAGTCCAGCACTTGCTGGCTATGTCTTTGTATGCATTTTGAACTAGTTTAATGGAAGTTTGTAATAGGATTTTTACATTATGGGATTTATGTTTGATTGTGATTTGCTCTGTGCAAGGCTGCTGCCTTGTGATCCGCCATTACTTTGGCTGCGATTCAAAGCAATGGAGGACTGATTCTAAGGGCCACTCAGATCCAAGTGACCTGTGTGCCTGGGCTATCATGGTCCTATACAGCCTTAGCCTCACCACAGGACCCACTAGATCTGAAATCCCCATGGGAGCTTGAGCTGGTAGCCTTGTGACCATGGTGGTGGCAGCGATATTCTTGTTTTGTCTTGGGCTCCATGAGGAGGATAGCCTCTGGGATAGTTTGTGACCATTCAAGTGGACAGATTATAGCCTTAGGGTGATTCTAATCCACCGATCCAAGATGGATCCTTCTTCTCTGCATCTGAGCTTGTATTAGCCTGGTGGGAGATTGTACAGAGGCGGACTCCCTTATATTTGTATAGATCCGCTATCAGATGTTAGATCTGATCTGGTTATAGAGATTATAGGCTTGTGACTGGACCATTGTAGCCTCACTCAAGCAATGGACAGCTAGATTGAAGGTTGTACTCAATCTCTTACTGGTTTTATGTGTCTGGGCTATCATGGTCATATACAGCCTTAGCCCCACACATAGAGCTTTAGAGGTTGAGGTTCCCTATGGATTTATAAGCTAGTAGCCTGGATGAAATAATGCCTATAATGATTAACTTGTTTTGACCCATCCCTGGATTGTGGTTCCCCTATGGGATAGTCTGTGACCATTTGAGTGGACAGGTTATAACCTTAAGGGATTGAATCATAGCAGAGAGATGGGTTGGATTCTTTCTCCTCAGTGGTGATAATGTAGCCATTGGACAGGATTTCTATAACATCAGATCTGAATCTGAGTTACAAAACTCCTCTGATCTAGGCTCAATAACATACTTCTCACCCTTTTATATTTATTTTCCACACTCCATCCATCCTCTCAACCCTTTCTGTAGTTTAGACATTAGGCTACCTTAGGATCTGTAAACTAAGTGACCTTAAACTCCCTTCCCTTAAGGACTACCAGATCTGTAGTCAGATCTAGAGGGACTACTAGAGATGGCTCCCTTGGAGCTGTAGATCATTCTTCCCTGTGGGACAAACTCTTACTTATCAAAACTTCCCACAATGGACCCTGTATCTTGCAGGTCTAGGACTTCTCAGTTGTGCTGATTTCATCCCCTGTTTTATTTTGATTTTGAATTTCTTTTACCACAAACAAACAAAGAAAGTACAGCTGGGGTAGCACATGATGGAAGTTTCAATGGGATGCGTCTTAGGGCAGTATGACGAGACACGGAGAAGAGAGCAGACCATTTGCTATCTGAGAAAGAAGTTTACTAATTATGAAACGTGCTATTCTCATCAGGAGAAAGCATGCCTGGCTCTTGTATGGGCCACTCAGAGGCTCCATCACTACCTGCTATCTCAACCCGTTCTACTTTTAGCCCGAATGGACTCGTTAAAATACTTGTTTGAAAAGCCAGCTCTTACTGGATGAATTGCATGATGGTAGCTCTTATTGTCTGAGTTTGACATCACATACGTCACTCATAAGTCAATCAAGGGGCAGGCACTTCCTGATCATCTTTCCAACAATCCATTGCCAGATTATGAACCTTTGAGAACTGAGTTCCCCGATGAAGATATCTTGTTCATGACGGAAGATGATACTAAAGGAGCAGGGGATTCTTGGGTAATGCACTTTGACGGGGCAGCTAATGCTGAGGGTCAGGGAGTCGACGCCATTCTGATTTCGTCGAAAGGATCCCACGTACCTGTCTCTATCAAGCTCAACTTCCCTTGCACTAACAACATGGCTGAATATGAAGCTTGTGCCACTGGTTTGCAGGCGGCTCTCGATCTGAACATAACTCACCTCCGAGTGTTTGGCAATTTGCATTTGATCATATGCCAGACAAATGGTGACTAGAAGACGAAAGATGAGAAACTAATCCCTTACCATGAGTACCTCGAGGATTTGATAGCTTGCTCCCAAGATGTGTATTTCTCATATATCCCTCGAATAAGAAATCGCTTCGCCGACGCACTAGCGACGTTGGCATCAATGATAGAAATTCAGTATAGTGCTGAGGTGAAGCCAATTATGATCGAGCAAAGGAATGAGCCGGCCTTCTGCCTCCAGTTTGAGGAACCTATAAAGCCCGATGATGAGCCACCTTGGTTCTCAGATATCAAGAATTTCCTCGAGAGACTAACCTTCCTTGAGGGTACATCCAAGACAGATCGGGGAACCATTCAAAGTCTAGCGGCAGGCTATGTCATTTGTGAGGAGTGCCTTTATAAGAGATCCTACAATAACATCTTACTTAGGTGCCTTACAGAAAGTGAAGCAATCAATATTATGAGAGATATCCACGAGGGAGTATGCGGTGCCCACGTTAGCGGTCACATGCTTGCTATACTTTTGGACCACTATGGAATCAGATTGCTACAAACATGTTCAGAAATGCTGTAAGTGTCAGGAACACTCTAGTCAGATACACGGTCCTGCCATCGATCTATACTGTATGATCAATCCTTGGCCATTTGCTACCTGGGGCATTGATGTCGTCAGAATGATTAATCCGAAAGCATCAAACGGACATCGGTTCATCCTCGTTGCCATTGAATACTTCACAAAGTGGGTAGAAGTGGCGTCATATGCCAACATCATGGCCAGTCACGTCGAGAAGTTTCTCAAAAATAATATTGTGTGCCGATTTGGAGTACCCAAGGATATTATCATGGACAATGGCACAGACTTTGCAAATAAGCACATTCGAGCCTTCTGCGAGTAATGCAAAATCAAGCACCATCGCTCGTCCCCTTATCGGCCTCAAACTAACGGAGCCGTGGAAGCTGTTAACAAGACAGTCATCCACATCCTCGAGAAGATGGTCGTCACTTACCGAGATTGGAGCGAAATGCTGCCAGTTGCTTTGTGGGCCTACAGAACATCGATCCGTACCGCTACAGGGGCAACACCATTCTCCCTTGCATATGGAACCAAGGCTGTCCTACCAGTTGAGGTTGAAGTACCCTCGCTCCGAATCCTTATGGAATCAGGGTTACCCAAAGCAGAGAGAAAGAGATCCCGCTTTGAACAATTAAACTTATTAGACGAGAAAAGACTTCTAGCCTTGTGCCATACTCAAGTTTACCAGGGACGAATCGCACGCGCTTACAATAAAAGTGTCCCCGGTAAAGATCTAAAGGTAGGAGACACTGTGTTGAAGAAGATCTTCCCATCCCTCCATACCGAACCGAGAGGAAAGTTCAAGCCGAACTGGGAAGGGCCTTACATCATCTGAGAAGTGCTACCGAGATACGCCATCCGCCTCGCCACCATGGACGGAGATCATCTTCTTGAGCCCATCAATGCTGGATACGTCCGATGGTTATACTCTTAGTCTATTGCGATAAGGTAAGTATTGGTGAAACAAATGTATGATTGCTTAAGAACCACCTAAAAGAGGCCATCATTTCAAGCACAATTGCCAAAAAGCCTTCCTAAAAATGATGATATCCTTTGCTACCCCATTTGAGTCTGGGCTTTTCTTTCAAGTATCTCCTTTCCCCAAAAAAATGTATGCACATATACAAAAAAAAAGAAGTAAAATTACCGTCAAAATCCAAAAAATTGAAAAAGTAAAACCTTAAAAAGAGTTTGCCTGAAATAAGATAAAGAAAAAAGAAAAAATAGAAGAATCATGGGGCGTGTACAGTAAAATCCCCCAAGGAAGAAAGCATGTTGTGAAAAACTAAAGCCGTCTTAAGAAAACCCTTTTAGCCCAGCATACTTTCAAATCCTAACCTAAGCCACGACCAAGCTACACCTTGAAGGAAGCCCTCTTTTTAGGTTTACAAGTGGTCATAGTATATGTTAAGTCAACACAAGCCGAGTTGTGAGATGACACCAAAACCCCATCTAGCCGGCTATGATGGTATCGACGTCTGTGTCGTGGCTTTTGAAAGTGATGAAAATAATAAAAAGAAAAATAAAATAAAAATACAAGCTCAAAGTAAGATGGACGTAGTGAAAACTCGAAAGGGCGCTACAGGTAAAAACAACGAGTTTGTGTGGACTAGGTGAAAACCCGAAAGGGCGCTTAGGGTAAGAGAGCTAAACCCATGGATGTGGTGAAAACCCAGAAGGGCGCCACGGGTAAAGAAGGAGAAAAAAAAAGGGGGAAAGAATTAAAAAGAAGAAAGGTTTGAATTGATTGATAATTTTGATGTTGGAGGAACCCTCTTGATTACTCCCCTGACCCCCTATTTCCGGTTGGGCCTCTCATGTTGGTTCAAATCGGGCCGGACCAGAATTGTCTTTATGGAACTATTTCGTCGAATGTCTGACTCAAGGTAAGGAGAAAGGTTTGACTCAATCCAGAGGGATTGACGTTCTAGTCATGGTAAAGCTGCTGAAACTCCCCTAGATCCGACCACTAAAAGGGGGTTCGACCATGCTCGAAAAGGGGACTCGAGTTCTCACCCTGTGATTGAGGCATCAAACCAAAAAAAAAGAGAATAAAGAGCAGGGCGGAAAGCCCTCTTTGTTAAAGGGACCCATTAATAAAAAAAAAAAGAAGAAGAAAAAAGAAAAAAAACAAAAAAAGAGAAATCTTTGTAAATATAATAGATTGTCCTTTTCCATTTACAAAATGCACTGCTTACACCACATCCCAAAAAATAGTCAGTGTGATGTCTAACTTTCTTTCTTTCTTTCTTTCTTTTTATAAAAATAGAAAAAAATAAAAATATAAAGAAAATATGTATACCAAAAAGTGTGTATCTCTAAAAGGGGTTTTCTACGCCCCTTTTCTATTTCTCTGATCTGTGCAAAAAGTTATGTGTGCAGGAAGGAATCAGCGGCCCAGCTCACGCTTCAAGGAACTAATCTCAGCACGAAAATCATCTTCCCGAGCATTCCGTTCAGTCAACCAATGACCATGCAAGCTCTTATACCTCTTCCGAGAAGTATCAGCAGCTCTAAGAGCAACACTCAAGGATCCCTTCAGACGACAGACCTCACTCTCTGCTGTCTCTACTCTAACCTTTTCTTGCGCTAAAAGCTCATGCAGGACCCTCTTCTCATCCACTAGCAGCTCAATGTGGGCTCGGAGTACCGTCTCTTTCTTTGGCCAGGGACCCCCCATGTCAACACTCTCTGCTTGCTCCACACGATCAGCAACAGGCTGCTCAGTTAATAGCTAGGTCTCATACTCGGGAGAAGACTGAACCAAATCTCCCTGCTCCATATCGCACATCAACATCGACTGACGCGTCTCCCAAAGAGCAGCAATCTGGTCTAGGTCCCTAGAGGACCCCCTAGAAAAGATCAAGTCACATAGAGGGGGTTTTGCTTCATAAGGCACCTGCTGAGAGCAGCCGAACTGACACAACACCCAGAATGGGAAGTAGAAGGTGCTGCCCGTCAATCCTAGAAGGGTGATGCCCTCATGATCCCTGGAATGAACTATCAGGAAGGTCCGGTCCAATCAAGGAAGCTTCCATATCAGCTCGGCTTCGATCAACCAAAGCTTCAGAGCTGACAAATCTCCTGACGGAAGCAAGTGACACTTGCCCGAAAAGCATCGAGCCGCCTCACCTCGAGCAACATAAAAGTGTGGCATGGGCCCCAAAATAGCGAGATGCTCACCCAACCAGACTTGAAGCAGCAAAGGACATCCCCTGAGGCTCGCCACCTTACCCAGAGCAAATGCGTCAAGGCATCGGTACAGTTCAGCAAGGACCAAATGCATCACTGATCGGCCCTCCACCAATTCAGTCAAGACGTTGCAAAGAGCCAGGGAGAAGCTCTCTCCCTCGGTAAAGAAAAGGGCTTCTAAAATGAGACCGAGAGAGAAGGCTTTCGCATTGAAAATATTCCTAATCGGCAATTTTCGGAGACTTTCGTCACCAAAAAGTTCTTTGAGGAATTTTAGCGAACACCTTGTGGGCCCCCTAACAAGTCTTTTCTCATATTCAAATTTCTTCAAACCGAGGGTAAGATGAACGGATTTAGAGTAGCCCGATCTCGATGTAACTCTCGTGAGGCCTCTATGAAACTTCAGACCAGATAAATTGGATAGCTCCTCAAGGGTTAGAGTTAGCTCCCGCTTCCCAAAATGGAACACATGGGCGGTTGCATCCCAAAAGGAGGTGGCCACATGAAGTAGGTCCCACTGTGGAAGAACCTCTAGGAAAAAGGGGAGGTGCAATAGGCCGAGCCACTCAAGTTCAGCGAGTTCACTCTCATTCAGGCTCCCAAGCCAACTTTTAAGAAAATTGGGCCCCAAGCCCAAAGAGAGGGGTAAAATGGATCCAAGCCCTCCATGTAAGGGAGGATTGGAAAGCGGGTCCATAGACGTACAAAGATCTTTCTAGAATATAAAATTAGATGTATGTTGATGGACCCGCCCCTAGGAAAGTAAGAACAAGAAAAATCAGTCAAAAGGGCCAAGTCAAACAGAAAAGAAAAAGTTTCTGGACTGACTCGGGTATATAAGGATCCACAGCTCCCCAGGCTAAATCTGGTGCAACTATTAGTTGCGCCAGTGCATTTGTCCCAGATTTTTTGCCTGGCGCAACTATTAGTTGCGCTAGCACATTTGCCTCATTTTTTTGCCTGGCGCAACAATTAAAAAAACTGGCGCAACTAATAGTTGCGCCAGCACAAGACACTCCCCCGAGGCCATTTTTCTAAGCATTTTGGGGATGTTTGCGGACCTCTACTGGCCCCCTTAGACCACTGACCTGATTGACCTGTTTTTATGAAAACAATTACACCCAAGAATCAAAAGGGCATCTAACATTAACATTGGTTTGAACCCTTGTGTAGGAGGACCCCGCACCGAGGCATGCGGCGTCAAGGGCCACTTTTACGAGCGATCATCAAAGATCTTCCTGCGAGCAATCAGATAGATGCAAGAAAGAGATAACATTGCGACCAAAGAAAAGAACTGAACATGTCCAAACATAAAATCATCCAACCAATGCCATGAATATCTCTTACAAAACTTTGTAAAAATCCTAAATAAACGTTGTTTCAAAAAGTACTAAAATATCTAAATTGTTCAAATGCAGAAACTAAGGCCTATTCCTTGTCCGTGCCCTTTGATTTCTTCTGACGACGAGAGGAGCCCTGGTAAGTCTGCATATCCCCACTCAGGACCAGGCCTGAGAAATCCTGTTAAGCAAAGATCGCAACTCCTTAGCATGTGCACGCTGCAAGTCATAGCCAAAATCAGAGATCAGGGCCAATCAGGGGACACAAAAAAATGGTGGAACCCACAGGAAAAGCAGAGCAGCAGAATACTCACTGTCTCCACATCCTGAAGCTCCGCAATGTTACTATCATATGCCGCATACTCCATAGCCGAATCAAAGTCCTACAATGTCAGTTATCTGGGTAATCATAAAACATGTGCAAAAGGAGGCCGAAATAAGAAAGAGATGGGCCGTCAGAAAGCTTACCCCTGGGATCACCTCAGGAGGGGGGACCTGAGCCGCTTCGACAAAAATACGTGCTTGCCTGTCCACATTGGCACACAGGCCTGAGAGAAAGCTATCATCAAGGCATCGGAAGATCCCATAAACCATGGTCGGATCACCCCCAAGAGCACTAGCTTGAGAGGTACTCGACAGATCAATCCCAGAAGAACCCTCACTTGACGGACCAACACCCGAGGGACCCAAACCAGAGGGGACCTCACCAGAAGGACCTACCCCTGAGGGGTTAGCAGTACCCACCACTGCCCCGCCTTCAGTATCTGAGCCATCCCCTTGAGCAAACTACGAACAAAACAAAAATCTGCTCAGGAAGAACAAAGGCCAAATTTAAGCTGAGGGAGACTAATCTAAAAAGAGAAAGGAGAGTTACCTGCCCGAGTGGGCCACCGGATGCAAGAAAGTTAGCACTAGGGATGAAGCACGACAAGATAAACTGATATGGCAGACACTCGTACCATATATGATAGTCACCGGGCACAAAAAGGGCATGGATAGGAAGCCCGTTATTGAGATAAGCCGCTGCCAGCTCCTTAACGCTACTAACAGGGTTCAAGACATCGGCAGGAGGGTCTGTGGCTATGGCATAGTAACCCTGATGCTGGTGCACCACTCGCTCCCCCAAATAGTAAACCCTCGCCCACGCCCCATAAAAGAAAATGATGCCACGGTTATTAAGAAGGCCCGATGGACCTACGGCTGCCTGGTCTTAGAAGGTGGAGTTGAGGTACGGATCATGAAGGATCTGTCTAGAGTAAGAGGTAACCAATCAATCAGACACACAACATGGCAAATCAAGGAGAATTTCTGAGCTGAAGTAAACAGAGATGAAAAGGGCTTTACTAGCTCAGGGACCATCCGGTCAAGTTGGGACCTCAGCCCCATCTCTAGGTGCTTCAGGCCCACATCACGGCACCGGCCATGGTTCCAGTTGCTTAGAAGATGGTAGGTGGATGCATTCGAGTAGAGGAGCGGACGCCCAGGATGAAAATGATGGTACGCCCATACCTAAGAGGAGCAGGGTGTAAGAGAACAAATCAGTAACATACAAAAATCATCCAAATACAACTGATAAAAGCAAAAGATTAGGGATTACCTCTAGGGCCGCCCAAAAGCCAACAACATATTTGGCTTCCCTAATAGCAGTTTGGGCTACGCCGTACATCAACCATGCGTATCCGGCTCCGCCTCAGTCATACCGATGGACATCGCCCCAGTTTTCCATAACGCTCAGCAATGCTAGGCTGACTCGGCCGCCGCTCGCATTGGTAAAAAGGGTCTTACCCAACAAGAGCAGGAGGGTGATGCGGCCCAAGACGATCGCCCGCTTGGGCGTAATGTAAAGCACCCTATCTGACTGCCCCAAATCCACCAACTCATCAGCCATATAGAGCGCGGATAACCAGGTCATCTTGACCTCAGTGCCGTGTATTTGACCTCGAGGGGGATAGGCCCCTATCAATCGAATAATGTCCTCTCTGCTTGGTACCACGAGACCAGCTATCGGTATGCCCCCTATCCTGATACCCGTAATCATCGCCCAATCAACGGGCGTCAAGGCCATCTCAGCATACGACATATGAAAGGTAATCATCTTGGGGCGAAACCGTTCAATCAGCGCCTTCAGGTATGCCGCATCGGCTCTCTTGGGCGGGCAGGATAGAAATTCCCCAAAGCCCACCTAGGCCAGTAAGAACTTCACCACAGGGGGGACAGAGGTAGAAATCATGGAAATCAAGTCACCCTCGCAGAATAGAATAGCAGGCAGGTCTTGCGCACCAAAAAGGAAAATGCATCAGTTCATGGAAAAGAAGCAGAACTACACAAAAGAAAGAAATTGAACCTGTCTCTTACCCTGCCTGCTATGCCAAAATTAGAAATGTGGATATAATATTGGTGTGGGAGGCCAACTCGGGCGGCCTCGCCCTGCATTTCAAGCCAAGGGCCCGCTCTCCGCTCTACCCAAAGGAACTGCTCCCCCCGCGGACCGTATACTACCTCGGCCCCCTCCTCCTGGCCCGCCTCGGGAGCATGCTCATCATTGCTCGACATTCTGGGGGCAATAAAAAGCGATCACATTAGAACAGATCAGTGATAAGGAAGCATGTTATGCTATGCTGCAAAGAAAGGTAAGTAGTGCTCACCCTCTTCTCTCCTTTTTATCATTTCCAGAAACTAGGTTACACATGCCAAAAAAAAGACAAAGAAAGTCCCCTTGCCATTTTGCATAATAAAAAAATGATAATAATAATAATAGGGAATAAAACACAAAAAAACCTTACCTTTTTTTTTTTAAAAAAGAGAAAGCAAAAAAATCCCTTCTTTATGCTTCTATAATCAAAAAAGAGAAAAAGAAAAAAAAAAGAAAAAGAGATCCTTCCTTTGTGTTTAGAAAACCAAACCAAAATCCCTTCTTTTTATACCCATAAAGCCAAAAAAAACAAACAACAAAATATATATGCATACATACATACATATATATGCATACATACATACATACATATATATATATATATATATATATATATATATATATATATATATATATATATATATAAACCCCTTAGTTTAAAAAAACAAAAACAAAACAAAAAACCAAAAATAAAACAAAATCCTTCCCTTTGGTTAGTTTTAAAAAATAAAGACAAAAAAAATCCAAAAAAAATCCTTGTTTATTGATCAAAAAGCAAAAGCAAAACCCAAAATAGAGTCCTTTCTATAAGCACAAATATAAAAACAAAAAAAAAATATATTATGCATTAATAAAACCCATAAAACAACAAAAAAAAGGGCATCAACCCATCATCAATAAGCATGCATACAAGAAAAATAAATCATTGCTCATCAAGGAATATGAGATCATGATCATATTTACAAGAAAAAGCAAGAAAAATCAAGAAAAATGAGTTTAAAATGGTTACTTTGTGAAGAGGGCAAGGTCTCTGGTCTAGCGCAAGCCGGCAATCAATCGGCACAACTGAGCAATGGCAGTAGGGCACGCGAAGAGGCAATGTATAAAAACCTTAAAGGGGTCGGTTTTCAGTTTTAAGAGGAAGGGGGGGAGAAAATTTCAAAAAAATACCCCACAGCCCGATCCCGAGCTGTTTAAATCGCTCCCTAGCCAAGCTTGGCGCAACTAATAGTTGCGCTAGGCGATTTTGGAGCACCTTTTTACTTGGCGCAACTATTAGTTGCGCCAGGCAAATTTTGGCCTTCTGTTGGCCTGGCGCAACTAATAGTTGCGCTAGCTATTAATAGGTCGGGTCTTGGGTACGGACCACATGCGTGGCCCGAGATCCCCCCCTTCTTGTTTGCTTACTACTCCTGGCAGATGCACGTGCTCCCAAGTGGTATGTCGATCCTCATTCGACCTATCCGGGAAGTTGTGCTAAGAATAAAGTGGACCAAGGGCGATAGGCGTCCCGATCTCACATAGAAAAATATAAAAAGTTCAAAAAACGATGAAAGAAAAAAGGAGAGAAGAAAAAAATCTCACAGAAAAGCCAAAAAGATAACTCGCATAAAATGTTAGAGTAATTCACAAAAAATGATAACTTTGAAAAATAAAAAAAAATTCACATAAAATGATAACTTTGAAAAACCAAAAAAATTCACATAAAATGATAACTTTGAAAAACCAAAAAAATTCACATAAAATGATTACTGTGAAAAACCAAAAAAATTCACATAAAATGATAGCTTTGAAAAACCAAAAAAATTCACATAAAATGATGACTTTGAAAAACCGAAAAAATTCACATAAAATGATACCTTTGAAAAATAAAAAAATTTCACATAAAATGATAACTTTCAAAAACCAAAAAATTCACATAAAATGATAACTTTGAAAAAATAAAAAATCGTCATAAAAATAAAAACACATAAAATAATAACCTGTTTGTGTCCCCCCATAGAGGTACGCACACACATAATGCGGTAAGGTGTTAATACTTTATCAACAATGCAGCTGTGCCATATTAAAGTCCCGAGTCCAGGGTTTGCCTTGGGTCTTTGGATCCGTCTTCAAAGCAGGAGCAACGACATCAATCCCGATCAAACGATCAATATTTTGATCAGGTTGACTCCACTGCTAAATCTTCGAGCTGAGCACTCTGTTTCTGATCCATATGAACTTAAGTGTCTTAAGTTTCAGATTCTCCATTGAAAAAGGTCAATCGTTGGTTGAGACCAGCCTGTTGACAATAAGATTATATATCTATCAAACTATGTGCAACCATGTATGCAGAAGGGTTCATTTCCCCTTTATTTTTTCCAGGCTTAAAACCTGTATTGGCAGCGATATCCCTGTAAAGTGTACGCCATGCGTTTGAGTATCCGTATGATGGTTGTTTGTTCCCATAAATTATACCCGGGTAGGTATGGGTCGAGGCTTCCATCGCCTTTGTTACTTATCGCCTCTAATGGGTGCATGTTTATGCATATTTAAATGATGTTTATGATCATTGTTGGCAGAAATAAGGATTGGATGTCCTGTTTGGGAGACACCCAATGTTTGGTTGGATCTGTTCGAGGAAGTTGAAACTGGATTCTCTAGGTCATGTTGGTCTGGGGCATGCTTTCGAAAATGGCACGTCCGCCCAAAAAGCATTGTGACATCTATTCACTTCGCCTGGGCAATCATGCTAAATAAACTTCGGGATCGATGGGTTCGCCCAAAGACCTTGAACCCTGCCTCAGGCAGGGGCACCCGTGACCAGTCAGATGAGGCGGTCAATGCCTCATATGATTGGACACAAACTATAGAGCCTTGCATAGTTGCGTTGCATCTATCTTTAAGTGTGGGTCGATCACCCCTCTTACTTGCCAAGTTGTTGTATTTAGAATAAATCTTAAACATCAAATACCTTCAAAGCACCTTAAGAAGTAAATGTTTGGCCTGACATAGAGGTCTTGCGCAACTCATTCTACCTCGGTTATGCCCAATAATGTCGCTAAGCGCTTGGGGACCGATTACCTTGAGAAACAAATGTTTAGCCTAACATCCAGGGCTTTCATTTTCTCATCATGTTACTCATCTGATGTTTGAAGTTCGTTCTAGATACAGCGAACCCATTGGTAATGCCTTGAGCCTCTTCGAATGACTCTTTTCTTTGGCATTCGATCATTAGTGATTGGATACCAAAGAGGGGCATCTGTAGACACTCAAATTTGGCCCAAGGCCCGATCAAAATACATTTCAAGAGAGGCGCACTTCCAAGCTTTTGATGGCATATATGAAACCCTTAAGAACCACCCCGAACCCTTAGGAACTTTCCCGAACCCTTAGGAATCAACCCTAACCTTCCCAAACCCATTAGAACCCTTTCCTAGACCAGTGTCAAACCCTCCCGAGCAGTGGTTGGAAAGAGGAGTACTAAAATTTATACATATCTCTTTAGGAGCTCAGTTATATATCATTGGAAAGAGGACTTCTCTAGCTTTCCAACAAGTCAAAAATCATCTCAATCAGAGTTATATATCAAAAGTTATGACCATTTGGAAATCATGATATTTTGGAGGAATTTTTGCTTGGCACAACTAATAGTTGCGCCAAGCCATTTCCCCCCAGAATTTGCCTGGTGCAACTAATAGTTGCATCAGACATTTTTCCCCCAGAAATGTCCTAGCATAACTAATAGTTGTGCCAGGTATAAATGGATCCCCGCACTCCCCGCAGGCTTGCAACCTCAAAGAAATCTCACCCATTGTTTTATTGTACATATGCTTGGCACAACTAATAGTTGCGCCAGGCATATGAACAGTAACTGTGTTTTTTTATCTCAAAAATTGAGATTAGGGTTTGACTTGTTTACCATCTAGATCTTTGGGGTGTGTTTTGATAGTTCTGTTGTACCCTTTTATATCCTATTTGCAACCCCTTAAGTGGCTTAAGGCCCCACCCTATCATCCACCATTGGAGGACCTTCTCACATGTTTCAAGGCTCCAAAAATCCTAGAAAACCTTAGATGCTAGATTACCTAATTCCTAATCTTGCTTAGCCCCTAAGTAGCCTCCTAACCCACCAATTTTCTATAAATAGAGGCCCCCTCACCTTGGATTAAAGGTTGAGAAATTTGCTTAAGAGAGAAAGAGCTCAAAGTAAGAAGTTCTTCCTCCCTTTTGTGCACCATTTTTATATAAATTTTAGAATCTCTCAACCTTATTTTAAGCTTACTCTTGCATCCAAAATCCTTAGCCTAGGTGTGTGTTACCCCTAGACCCCTCACTCTATCTCTTAGCTTTAAGCCTTAGGAGTTAGAACCCCATTCCATACCATACAAAGCCTTCAAAAGCTCATCAAAGTAAGCCACACAATTCTCCTCAACGATGCAACAAGGGCCCAAGGGCTCCGGTTCTCCCCTTTCTTCTCCTATCTCTCTTAGTTCTTCTTCCATTCTCTCATTTGTGCTGTTACGCCGCCAAATTTTTGATAGGAACAGAGGGACACAAATAGGATTTAAGACTCATTTGAGCAAGATGAAGCCATCTCCTTTTCTTTTATATTATTTTTATTTTGGCCTTTAGTAGAGACTGCGTTAAGCGGGTTGATTGGGTGCCTAACACCTTCCCAATCGATAACTGAAGCCCCTACCCAAGAGCCTTTGGTGTGGACCGGATTCAGAGTCATATTTTTAGCACTTCGGTGCTCATAAAAATGAATTAGGTTTCCCGGGAGACCAAAAGCTTCGGGTGGCGACTCGATATTTTTGTTAGCGAGCGCATCGCCGCGACGGGATCATAAAAAATCCATCGGTTGTACAATATTGAAATAGTCTATGGTCAACGAGATATGGCTAAGAGGCTATCTTGAAATGAAGTTTTAGGAGTTATCAATTATGAGAAATAAAGGTAAATTTTGAATAAATTATTTAAAGGACTACGAGAAGAATAATGTTTGAAAAGTTAAGGATTATGAGAGCACAAGAGCATCCTAATGACAAGAGATTTAAGTGTTTCTTTTAAGAAGAAATAACCATCGAGGATTAGATGTTAGGAATTTAACTAAGCAGGTGATTTTAAGAATCAAACAATTTTAATATCAGTCTAAAATTTATTACTAAGGATTTGGGTCTAGTGTGACACTTGAAATATCGAGTGTTTAAGGTTAATTAGGAATGACAATTAATTTGAGACTTAAAGGACTGAATCTCAATATTATTCATTAAGGATTAATGAATCGCAAGTAATAAAGAAATGAAAACTCGTGACAAAGAAGAATCTGGTTTTGATTCCTACGCACCCCCTTTATTGAACTCATAAAGTACGATTTACACATCGAGTAACGTTTGAGGGCAGTTAAGACCATATTGACCAAGTTTTTACTTGACAATCATTCATTGGGTGCGACTTTGATTAAATTTGAGAAATTGGAGAAAGATTCAAGGAAAATGCGAAGAATTGAAAAATTGAGCGAATATTCGATACAAAGTTCTGCAGATCCCGTATAAGAGAAAAATTGAGATTATTTTATACATTGATGAATTTAAGTCGACTTTTATTGTTATTAAGGGAGAATCATGTTGTGGTGCAAAAATGGTTAAATAAAATTTTAAGGTATTGGGTGATGATTAAGATTTACAAGGCGAATAAAATTAATAATAATGACTTGAGTTTGAGGTGTCCTAATCTTATAAGATTTGAAGTTGGAAGCTAACACTTGCACCCAAGATTTGTACCATGACTATTTAAAAAATAAAAAAATAAAAAAAATAAAAATGAAGAGGGTCATATTTTTGGGATCTGTGTCACATGAAATCTCTTCTAAGCCATCTGATTTGAAAACCATGACATCAAGATTTTAAGGCAAAAAATTAGTACGAAACATGATCTCAAACCTCTATTTTGTCAGTTTGAATCAAATGTTAGTAATCGACTATAAACATGTGACTAATTTTCGGGGACAAAAATTTCTTTTAGGGGGAAAGAATGTTATGACCTGAGTTTTTTTTTTAACCCATCTAACGGTAGAAGATGGGGTGGAGCACTGAGTTCAATATGGGTGCTCCACAACCTTAATTTTCTCAAAAGAAAAGAGAAAGAATTTTAAATTTAGAATTTGGTGTTGCTAGCACTGATTTCCTTTCCTATCTCTTTCTCTCTCTACTTATCAAGTAAACTCCATCTGGGATTCTAATTTATGGCAAGATCTCCTTGCCATTTATATATTTATATTGTATAATATTATTGATAGCTATATATATATATATATATATATATATATATATATATATATATATATAACCTAATGAACTCAACCACTTTCGTATATTCTTAACCCTTTTAGAAAGTATATTGTATTAGAATAAATATTTTCATTTAGAAACCAATCTCTCTAACCTCATATAGGCAAGTGGACAGTTATCTATGGCAGTAACTAATCAAGGAGATAATTGCCCAATTTGTTGGCAAACGAATCCAGTAATTTTTGGATTTGCCTCATTGCCACCTCTCCTTAGTTTAGAAGGAAGTCGACCCCTTTAGGACTCTTGCCTTCACTGAAGTCAACTTGCCCCAATTGAAGCTCTCTCCCTATATATATATATTTCTCTCTCAATGAAGACCCACATAATAGCAACCCCTTCCATCTTGTTCTTTCCACTGAAATCGATAACAACTCCATACCTCGAACCAGCTGCTTACCCCCATCTCTCACAATCAATATGCCATCATCGAATCCTTATTTCGTCATACTCCACTCCACACATCGTCGGCTCCATGTAGTGCCGTGACGAGTATTGCGCATGACTTAAAGAAATTCATTGCTAATCGAATCGTAGAGAGACAAAGAGGAGGCCGCAAAAATAAACAAGAGTTGGAAATACACTTTTCGCCCCGTTGCCATCAACTCGGACCACACCGAACCTGCACGGACACACCAACGAGGTGGGTGCCCTCTTATCTTCTTCAATCTACTTCTTAATCCTTATAATTTCAAGTGTTAAATATATTAACTTGTTAGATGAAATTAGTTGCGTGAGTACGCACTACGTCAAAATAGGGAAAAAACCACTGTAGCAGCATAAAATAAATCACTGCTTTAAATAGTGGTGTAGTATACTATTGCCTAAAATAGTATTTTTTTAAAAGTTAAATCAGTCATCACGTGCATAAGATGCTGTCATCATGTGCAAACCATCGAGCCTCCCTTCAAATCCATCGGGCCTCCCTTTGCTCTCTTTAACTCCTAACAAAACGCCTCTCTCTCTCTCTACCCTTCCTCCTTTTTCTCTCTGAAACCCTAGCCTCCCTCTTCCTCTGTCTCGATGAACCCTGGATTTTGCATGATTTTATGCTTATTTTGGCTGGAAATCGAGATTCAGGAGGTTTGTTTCATCAATGTATCAAAAATTTCTCTGGTGAGCTACGAAATTTCTCTTCTAATTGCTTAAAATTCGAGATCTCTCCTCTTCCTCCATCTCCCTCTTCAAAACCCTAGTCTCCACCTCCCTCTTCGAAACCCTAGCTATAGATTTAAATTGCAGAATCTCAAAGGAATAAATGTTATTGGGTTTGGAGAGAAATATCGTGATCTGAGTATGTCTCTGCGTCACAGTTGGGTCAAAGCTCTGTTTCGAACTTTAATGGTGGATCCAGAGCTTTACACCATAGTTTTGTTTGAGCGATCCAGATCTGTGAGTTCTGGTTTTTGTAGGTATTGCTCTGTTTTACGATCTACAACTTCATCTGATCAAACAAGTGATCAAAAAGCCCTATTAGTCAGGTACTCTTATGGTTTCGTCTCCATCTTTATGCTTGAATTTAGGTTTTCTTTTTTGTGATCATCTAATTCATGGTTTCTTATGGTTAGGGATCGTCTAATTCATTTGGGGATTTATGGGATCTGGTTTTGGATTTGATCTTATGGACTGAAAATATATTGTAAGCCGCATGCAATATAGTTAGATGTTTGCGGTTTTTTTTTACAAATTTATTTGTAAAATATCGAATTGGTAAATTTATTTTACAAATTTATTTCCTTCTGTGAGTGCGTCTTATTGATTTATGTATTTTACAAATTTATTTTGTAAAATATCGAACTTCTCTTTTTAAATTTTCAAATTTATATTGATAAATCTTGGAAATACTGGTAAATTATTGGCTGGTATTTCTGGTTTTCTCAAAAAATTTAAAATACCAGTATGTTCATATTGGTTTATATCGTTCCTGGTTCATCTGGTTACAGGATATACGAATCTGGAAATCTGGTAATTTATGAGATTTTGAACCATTATACTGACATTAGTTTTTTCTCTTGCTTCCTCTTCTCGTTGCTCTATATTGATTGTTAAGAGAGTGTTATCATGATCATGATCATCATCATCACCATTGTGTTGTAGCTTGTCTAATCATCATTGTCGTGTCGTAAACTGTATATATGTGTTATTTCTCCACCCATACCTTTTCAGGGTTAACATCTCTGTAAGTACTGCTATGTTGGTCATAATACATGGAAGTTATGCTCTCTATAAGTGCTGGTATGTCATTCAAAATTTCGTCTGATACCAAGATGAATCGTGGAGGATTAGAACCAACTCCTATTATTGGCCGCTAAATTTTGATGGTGACAGTAGATGAAAGTCGATTTATATAAGCCATCACGGATAGCTGGAATTGGAATCAAGTTTGAATTTCCACCTTCATATTGCACACAACACAAGCATGTGGATTTTGTGCAACTGCTTTTTAAAGCACATGTGAGATGTAAAATAGCGAAAATGTCCTAAAGCAACTTAAACTTAATGATCTTCCGATCTGTTTTGGATGGAAATTGAATTTTGTTTTTAGGAAAATTATATGCATATGAGTACACTCTTGGAGAGGGATACATTCCTTAGGTAGGATTGTCAACCAGGTGGGTCAGGTCAGCAAGTCAAAATCTACGTCAGCCAATGGGTGCTCGACCAACTCAAAAAATGCTATTATAAGAGGGCTGGGACTCTGAGAAAGAGCCCAGCGCTTGCAAGATCAGCGCCACGTGGGACCCAAACAAAAGGTTGGGTGTCACAAACTTCGGTGCAAGGTCGATCCATCATTGTTAAAGAACAACAACAACAACAACAACAACAACAACAACAACATTAATAATAATTAAAAGCATTTTCAACCACTGAACTAATGGTGGTCAAATTTTTAAAATTGAACGAAAAATCTCTGTTTAAAAATGAACAGTAATTCTGAACTTTTGATATTTAATGTCTCAAAAATGAAAATGGTATCCTTATAATCCCAAGTCTTAATGATAGCATTCTATTGATGCTTACCTATGACTAAATCGTCTGTTAAAAAAAAAAAACAAATTTTGGGCTAGCAAATTAGACAAATCAGTAGCTGGGTCTTGTGCAATTGAAACTAATTTGTGTGTCAAACCTGCTTCTTTCTGCCCACATCAATTCATAATCCAAACTTATAATTGGTGCCGTTTTTGTTCCAATCAAACCATAGATATGTTTGGGACTTGATATGGGGGAAGCATTATCTCCAAGTTCCATTGTAAAATTTAGGAGTTGGCTGGTGAGAAGTTCACATTGGATCTTATTCTAAGCTTTCTAAGGAGCTCTTGCTTTTAGATTCACTCCTTTCTATATTTTGTACTTGCATAGTTACTCTGATTGATAAAAATTCCAGTTGGAAATCTGCTTCAATGCTGTCAACCATTGAATGGGATGATTGGCTTTGACCGTCTTGTATTAGATGAGAGAGATCATGTTTCGTTTGGCCTCCAAATCAAACTGCTTAGATATTTTCCACATGGCACTTTTCCCAAAAATAGCAAGTCTTTCTTTTAAACTATGTGTGGCGGCATAAATCTCATTTGCAAGTAGTTGCTCCCTTTAAGGGTTGCAAAATGACCTCATGCTGGTCTAACCACCCCACCTTCATCTGAGGAGCTCATAATTTTCCTTGGCAGCTTCTTCGATATTCTGAATACCATACAGCCCTGCTCCTAATTCTGCTTTGATGTTGCCACGCTGAGCACAAGCAAAAGGGTTGGCCTGCAAAATGATCCCATGCTGGTCTATCCACCCCACCTTCACCAGCATTGACAGGCTTTCAAAAGTAGCACCCATCAAAGTTAAGTTTAAAGTAACCTACTAACATTTGACATCCTACTCAAACCATTGTTTGCCACTTCCCACCCGCTCCTTTTAATCTCTTGCTTACTTAAACTTGTAAAACAACTGTTAATTGACACCTACTAGGCTACTCTAGATTTTTCTTATAATTGGATTAGTGGGTGTTGAATTTCTGTTAAATTTTTTGTCATTACTTACTTTCTACACCACTCAAATAACCAGCATGACATTAGCCTTTCACAGCAGTCTGACTCTAATAAACAGGTGGTTTACATTTTCATTGCAGTAGCGAAGTAAATGCTTGCTGGAAATTGCACCAGCCTGACTCTTTGCAAGTTTTTGTTATTGAATCTTACCTCTTGCAACTTTTCAGACAAGCGACAACACACTTGGAGGAGCAGGGGATTTCCATATGCAAATCCAGTCCAATCCTGTTATACCACTCTAATATCCCCCTTCTCACAAACTCACTTTGTTCCCTCTCACTCAAACCCTAAATCCCTCTGGTTCCACTGATGCTTCCGACCTCGGCATCTAATGGGAAGGGTTATGACCTTGGCGGTGACATGGACCACGCCTTTGAGTCCGACGGACCGGTGCTTCCACCACCGAGCAAAATGCAGGTGGAAGAGGGGTTTGTCCTCTGCGATGGCACTGGTGAGGTCTTTCTTTCTTCATTCAATCTGGTTTGTTTTGTTGAGATTATAGCGGTTTTGATCTTGGGACCTCGACCCTACTTATATAGAGACGTGAAGGTCTCTCACATTCAAAACCATATATGGGTTTGGTGAAATAGCCTTATTAAGTTGGTTGTTTCCATTTATTATTTGTTTTCTTTGTAATTATGAATTTATTACTATTCTTATTATCACTATTGTTGTTTCAAAAATACATATTTTTGTAAAATATAATGGAAATTTTACCACAATATCTGCATGCACATGAGAGCATATGGCCACATGTGCCAACATCTTCCACTTTGCAATAAGGGTGGCCAATAGATAGCATGAGTTCTCCCACTTTTTTATTTACCCATTGTGGACATATATTAATAGCAAGGTTGTTCACAACAATACACTTCCATATAATATTGCTCATGATATATGTTGATATCGTTTCTGATCACATATTACAAGTCCCTTGGAATTTACTAACTTAGGCTTGTTCATCCTATATGTGTGTAGATACCCAAATTTGGCCCAAGGCCTGACCGGAACACATTTCGAGAGAGGTGCACTTTCAAACTTTTGATGGCATGCATGAAACCCTTAGGGACCTTCTCAAACCCTTAGAAACCTTTCCGAACTCTTAGAAATCAACCTTAACCTTCTCAAACCCATTAGAACCCTTTCCTGGACTAGTGTCAAACCCTCCCGAGTAGTGGTTGGAAAGAGGAGTTCTAAAATTTATAAAGATATCTTCAAGAGCTATGTTATACACCATTGGAAAGAGAACTTCTCCAGCTTTCTCACAAGCCAAAAATCACCTCAATCAGAATTATATATCAAACGTTATGACCATTTGAAAATCAGGTCATTTTGGAGGAATTTTTTCCTGGCGCAACTAATAGTTGCGCCAAGCTATTTTCCCCTAGAATTTGCCTGGCGCAACTAATAGTTGCACCAAACCTTTTCTATCTAGAAATAGCCTGGTGCAACTAATAGTTGTGCCAGGTATAAATGGGTCCCCCCACCCCTCGCGGAGCCAACTTCCAGGCTACTGTACAAAATTATTTTACTGTACATTTGCTTGGTGCAACCAATAGTTGTGCCAGGCATATGAACAGTGACTTTTAGTTTTTGCCTCGAATTTCGAAGCTAAGGTTTGACTTGTTGACCACCTTAGTCCTTGGGGTGTATTTTGATAACTTTTTTGTACCCTTTTAACACCTATTTGTAACCCATAAGTGATCTAAACCATTAACCTATCATCCACCATTAAAGTCTATCTTCACACTTCTCTAAACCCTTGAAACCCTAGGAAACCTTAGATGCTAGATTACTTAATTTCTAACTTTGATTAGTATCTAAAGACTCTCCTAATCCACCCATTTTCTATAAATAGAGACCCCCACCCCTTGGTTTAAGGGTTGAGAATTTTAGCCAAAGAGAGAAAGAGCTTAAAGCGAGAAGATCTTTCTCTCTTTGGTGCACACTTCCCATACAAATTTCAGATTTTAAAAAGCTCCCTTAGACCTTAGCACTTCATGAAAAGCCTCTAGGTTAGGTGTGTGTGATCCCCTAGCCTTCTTTCTCTACCTCTTAGATTCAAGCCTTAGGAGTTAGAACCCTATTCCATACCATACAAGCCTTCAAAAGCTCATCGAAGCAAGCCACGTAAGGCTCATCTACAGTGCTACAAGGGCCCGAGGGCTCCGACTCTCCCCTTTCTTCTCCTATCTCTCTTTAGTATTTCCTATCCTCCCATTTGTGCCGTTATGCTACCGAATTTTCGATAGGAACGGAGGGGCACAAATAAGATTTAAGGCCCATTTGGGCAAGAGGGAACCATTTTCTTTTCTTTTACTTCATTTTAATTTTGGCCATAAGGAAAGACCGTATTAAGCGGGTTGATCGGGTGCCTAACACCTTCCCGATCGATAACCGAAGCCCTTACCCAAGAGCCTTTGGTATGGACCGGATTCAGAGTCATATTTTTAGCACTTTAATGCTCATAAAAATGAACTAGGTTTCCCGAGACACCAAAAGCTCCGAGTGGCGACTCTATATTTTTACAAGCAAGCGCATCATCGCGACAGGATCGTTTCAAATCCCACGGTTGCACAGATGGCGACTCTGCTGGGGATAGCTTGTAGAGCTTCTCCTTGAAATTTAGCTTTTTTATTTTTATTTTACTAACCATTTTGCTATTTTTTTATTATTTATTTTATTTTATTTTTGTTTTACTCACCCCTACTTTTCCGTCATTTACATCCCTTAGCTGATCGATGGGCTTACTTGTGCGTTGTCTTTATTTTTTCCTTACATTTCTGTCATTTTTGGTGCCTTAGCCGAATGGCGGGCCTACTTGAGCATTGTCTTTCAATTTCTTTAATTTTCCGTCATTTAAAGTGGCTTAGCCGATTGGCGGGCCTACTTGTGCAAACATATTCTGAGAATGGATGCCGATCTGTAGTGGTGGCACGGGGGTCATCGCGTCTTTTTGACTAAAGAAAACTTTCATAAAAAAAATGTTTTGAAAAAAAGAAGTTAAAATTGAATCAAGAATAGGGAGCTTAATTAACTTATTTTTACGGAGTAGATTTTCAAAGGTTGGGTTTAGGCACACATACAACCACCCGGGTCTATGGCGGTAGCCCCTAGTAGTGATGATTCAGAATAGTCCCGGCCCACCTAGTATCTGAGAAGGCGCTTGCGCCGGAGGTATATCGGTTGGGCACCTTTGGGAGCGTGCTAGCGAGTTATACTAGACTCAAATCCTTTAGGTGCGATGAGGAGAGAACCAATCACAAAAAAATAGCTCAGTTCTCGGAAGCTTAGCTTCCACAAAACTCAAAAAAAAGACCCACCATCAGGCTACTGTTCCTTGCTGTTTTAGAATTTGGAGCATCATTTTTGCCAGGCGCAATTATTAGTTGCACCAGTGCAAAATTTGGGAATTTATAATTGGCGCAACTATTAGTTGCGTTAACTTAATATCTTCCACTTTTACCTTGGCGCAACTAATAGTTGCGCCAGTGTAAAAAAGCGGGCCTGCTACCTTGGCGCATGTATTAGTTGTGCCAAGTCTACCTAGATAGCAGCAGTCTGAAATCTGAGGCTTTCTCACCTCCCGAGTCCCCCGATTAGTGTGCTTAGTACCTCTGTTTGGGCCCCGCCATCTCCGACACCCAATACGCCCCGATCAGTCAAAAGAAGGTAACTTCTTTTTGACTCATTCTGGGGGATCGCGTTGTTTGCCTCAATTTTTATGCCTTCAATAGATTGGAGGTCCTCCTTCAATTCTTCTGAAGTGCGTCATAATCATTGCCGCGGGTCTTGAATTAGGGTACGAGAGCCATCTGAGAAGGGAATTCTAAGGCCTCGAAACCTTTAAAATTTTCTCAAAAAAATTAAACAAAAAAAAACTAAAAATCAAATCAAAATAAAAAAATATATAGTTTGTGGTGCAGACACAATGACATCATCTTGCCCTCCACCGTCCCGTAGGGAAAGAAGGAGGAGGATGTTTGGGCCTTATCCAAGGCACCCTTACCCAACCCGTTCCCAAAGGATGTCGTGGGTAGTGGACCCGGCTTACACCGATCCCGATTCATCCCCGCCACATTCTCCAACACACTCCCATTCAGGAGAAGCCTTCACATCCATCCCCATCACCCTATCCCCTTTTACCGTTACCGGCCCATTTGGCGCCCCCATTTTCTCAATAACCACTTCCCAAAATATCCAAAATCACCCCCCCATCCCCATCTCTTTCCCAAGCTACCTTTCCTCCCATGTCCATGCCAAGCCAACCACCCATTCCATCCACATCCCCTCAAAATCCAACACATTTCCCAACCCCATCCATGATAAACCCAACCCAATTTCCACATCCACACCCATGCCCCATTTTCCATCTTCCCCATATAGACCCAATCCACCATCCTTCACCTATGTCACCTCCACCCTATCCAACCCCCCACAAGCCCCCCCATCTACCCGGGTCATGCCCATTTTTACCGGGGCCATACCCAATTTTTCCCAAACACACACACTTTACCCTTCATCACCCCCCTTTGCCAATGCCCCACCAAATTCCTTCAACCCACCCCATATCCCACCACCTACCATTGCCATACCCGATCATACCAGGGCCATGCCCAAATTTTCCTCCACATCCACCCCATCTATACCCAATCATCCCTTAAACCCGCCACCCACATCCGATCCTCCTTCCATCACCATGATGGAGGAAATGTTCCAAGCCTACTCCTTATGGAAGGCTTCCCAAAACACCCCCAATCATCCACACCCCACATCCATGGATCCATCCCATAGCCTAGCCAATCTCTATGCTTCACTCTCCCATGATCCCCATCAACCCCCATAATTCACACCATCTAAACCCCCATTTCCCACATGCCCCAAGGCCCATTGGCCCAAAATCTAACCATTCACCAAGGCCCATTGGCCCAAAACCCCATCACCCATGATCTCCAAGGCCCATTGGCCCAAAACCTCACCACCCATGATCTCCGAGGCCAAATGGCCTAACACCCCATCACCCACGATCTCCAAAGCCCAATGGCCCAACACCCCATCACTCATACCCAAGGGCCCATGGCTCAAACCCATCAAGGGCCCATGGCCCAAACCCACCAATGGCCCATACCTCTTAAAACCCAGTGGGCCAGGCCCACATACCCCAAGGGCCCATTGCCCAAACCCTTACCCAAGGGCCCATGGCCCAAACCCATCTAGGGCCCATGGCCCAAGCCCAAACCCTCCAAGGGCCCATGGCCCATACCCACCAATGGCCCACGGCCCATGCCCCTCAAAACCAAGTGGGCCAGGCCCATATACCACAAGGGCCCATTGCCCAAACCCTTGCCCAAGGGCCCATGGTCCAATCCCATTTGGCCCAAGCCTAAACCCTCCAAGGGCCCATGGTCCATACCCACCAATGGCCCATACCCCTCAAAACCTAGTGGGCCAGGCCCACATACCCCAAGGGCCCACAACCCAGACCCATCTGGCCCAGGCCCATACCCACCAATGGCTCATGGCCCAAGCCCTCCAAAGCCCAATGGGTCATACCCATCAAGGCCTAATAGGCCAAGATCCCCCAAATCCCATGCCCTTTACCCAAACCCAACCTGATCAAGGCCTTGTGGCCCAAACCTACCCTGGGCCCATGGCCCAAGCCCCATACTCATACCCTCCACAATACTCCCAAAATTTCACTCACCCCCAACCTTCACAACTGGGTCAAACCCATGCCATACCTCAGACCCAATTTTTCCATGGCCCCACACCCCAAGGCCATCTCTAAACCTTTCCCCATATCCAATGGCCCCATCAGGCCCCACCTTAAAACCAAACTTCCATTTATCCCATCACCCAACAAACCTTTCCTCACCCCCAATGGGCTCACCCAATCCCCACTCATGCCATTCCCATCCAACCCATGCAACACCCACAAGAGAATCCCACCCTCACTGCACATTATGCCGACCAGGAGTATGAGGAAGATGAGATTAGGAATAGCGGGGCATATGCCGGGGCGTTGACCAGCCTTAACCATCCTCCCATAATTGCCCACCCCTTGGTGGCCCAGAGTGAAGTCCAACCAACGACCGAGAAGGCAGCCCCTACATCGAAAGAGTTAAAGCAGCTGAAAGAACAGTTGGACAAAATACAAAAGCAGTTGATGAAAATGAGTGATGCTGAAATCCATGCCATAGACTTCACAGATTTGTGCTTGTTCGCCGAGGTCCCCCTACCTCTAAAATTCAAAATGCCGGCCTTCGACAAATATAATGGCACCGGCAATCCTATTGCACACCTCAAGTTCTATTGCGGGGACATGTGCCAATACAAGGGAGATGAGAGACTGCTAATAAAAGTCTTTCAGAAGAGTCTGACAGGTCCAGCCCTGAGGTGGTTCACATCCTTAGAACCCTCTATGATGAAGACGTGGAAAGATTTGACCCACTTGTTCTAAGAACAATATGTCTACAATATAGACATTGAACCACATAAGTCAGACTTGGCCCGCTTAAGGCAGAACCCGAATGAGACCTTTAGCGACTATTTGGGATGCTGGAGAGCACTGGCAGCTCAAGTCAGAAACAGGATACCTGACGATGAGCAGATCAAAATGATTTAAAAAAATACTCTGCGATAGATCTCAGACTTCTTGGTGTACCAGCCGTAGTTTAGCTTTGCTGATCTGGTAAGAAATGCTAATAGATGCGAGGACGTGATCAGGGAAGGTCGCTTGAATAAAAATGTACCAAGCGGAACTACTGGGGTCAGGAGGTTTTCAGAGTAGAGGAACGATAAGAGAATTGGGGCCGATGTCTAGAACATTGCCAATACCAGGCCCAATAATAACATAACCCCATTCCAATTTCAAGTGGCACAGCCAGCTCCCGTCAGGACCGGGCCGATAGAGAGAGCAGGGAATGGGTAGGGAATGCAAATGACCCCAGAGAGGAGAGCCTGCTATGATCGAGTCTTTACGCCCTTGGGGCAATCCTTGAGTGTACTTTTACCATTATTAATTGAAAAGGGTTTTAATAACTGTTCTCCAACCACGACCTCCTCCCAATCCGATTCCATATAATTTTGACCCAAATACTCATTGTAATTTCCACCAGGGAAGTAGTGATCAGTCGGGTCACCTGACTGATCACTACTTCCCCTTGAAGCACGCAGTCTAAGATTTAATCGATGTTGGGAAGATCATTCCTCCTGCACCCATCCAAGCAAACCAGCATGGGAATATTCACTAGGTGCCTTTGCCACCACACCCTATCGGAATAGCAGGTCCCAGATCCACCATAGGGATGGTAGAGGAAATTGATGAAGAGTATGAGTTTAACCCCTCTGATTACATCAGTAACAGAGGGAATTTTATGGTCCCAAGGCAGCAAGACCGAGAAGAAAGAACCATTGGGGTGATTGAACCCCTGAATCTGGCGGATTACTTTCCCACTCCTACACCACAAACCGAACCCCTAGATCTTAGGGCCTATTTTCCACTATCCACTCCCATAAATTATGTACAAATAAATGCATATGAACCATATTCCACCACCCCCATAAATTACCCAATAAACCAACATGCCTCCAATCCTCCACCACCAACAAATTACCAATGGCCTGCGCCCACCCCATTACCCTCGGTTCAACCACCTGCAAACTCTGCCACCCCCGTCAATTACCTAATGGCCCATCAAACCCCCGATCCCTCGCTAACACCTATCAGCTATTAATGGCCTACTTTTACCCCCTTTCCCCCAGTACCACCATCCTCAACCTTCACCACCCCCATTCGGCCCAATTTTGCCACCCACCCATCCATCACTGAGATAAGCTAGGTCATACCTACCATCTCAGAGCCATTAGTACATGCACTTCAGGTACCGATAGCCATACTATTCCAGCTCTCAGGACCAACCTATGGTCCACATCAGGTCCCCCCTGAGCTATGAGCAAACCAATGCTAACGCCGACAGCAGCAGCAGGGAGGGGGCAGTGGACTTCGTTACTAGATCAGGAAGAATCTCGAAACAACCTGAGGCAATAATAGCAGCAATTGCAACAGCACTAGCACGGCTAGAGGGAAAGAAGGACAGTACAGTGAACCCATTCGAGAAAATGAGTCGAAAGCATATACTAGAGACTCAGCTGAGAAGAATGCATGCCCATATAATTGTATGGGATCTGTTGATGATGTCCCCACTCTATTCCAAGTATTAATGGGGGCGTTAAAAAATGCGCATGTGTCCCAACAGGTGAGCCCAAACGAGGTTGGGTAAATAATTGGAGAAGTGATGGCACCCAATGCCATTTCATTTTCAGACGCAGATCTGCCGGAGGATGAAAACAATCATGCTAAATCCCTCAACATTACTGTTGAATCCAGGAATATGATAACTCCTTTGGTTCTAATTGATAACAGGTCGGCTTTGAATGTGTGCCCATTGAGGACTGCCATCAAGATTGGCGTGGACCCCTGTATGCTAACGCCGACAAGGACTAGTGCTCGGGGATTTGATAATAAAAAAAGAGAAATAATGGGAGAGGTCGATCTGGAATTAGTAATTGGGCCCATGACCTTCTCTATACCTTTTCAAGTGATCGATATCAAATCTTCTTTTAATTTACTGATAGGATGCTCGTGGTTACATGAGGTCGGGGTGATACCTTCTACCCTCTAGCAAAAGTTAAAATTCATATCTGGGTAGAAGGTGATCACCATCATTGGTGAAGGGCACGATGAGAAAGACAAGGCCACTCACATCATTGAAAATCCTAAAGTAATGGATGTGCCACATACTGAGGAAGGCACCGACCTCCATAGTTTCGAGTATGAGGTATCGGCAGTAGGCCCAGAACCCTCAAGAAACATCACTTCTACAATCGGCGGTGAAATGGAAGCAGCGGTGGCCATGCTCCAAAAATGGGGTTATCAGAAAGGTAGAGGGCTCGGGCCTAGACTACAAGGCAGGAAAGAGCCAGTTATCTGCAAAGGGTAGAAGGTCTGATTCGGGTTAGGTTACAAGCCCATAGAGGAAGAGGCCCGAGAGGCTGAAGAGAAAGCCAGGGTCGCTACAGCTGCAAGAGCTCGAGGAATCAATATAGAAGAGAAACCTCGCCCTAGGCCGTACATCAGGGAATCCTTTGTCAGTGCTGGGGTCATAAAGATCGATCGAAATGGGGTAACCCATTTGACCCCACACAAACCCACAACCCTTGCCCATCCCACTAATCCTAATATCTCCTTTCCCAACCTTAAAATAGATCTGGTTGCCCTATCCCTATTTGAGGAGTAGCATTCCATACTTGAACAAACTCCTCCTATGGTAAACCACCATAGGACTCTGGTGATGTCTGAGGTTGAAATCTCAGACAAAATCGGGATCAACATAATGGAAGCTGACTCCAATGAGCCATACCAGTCAGCCCCCTCCATCCAATCAGGTAACGGAGCGACCCCTCAGGTACGCATTGGGCATCTTTACCCCAAACCCTGGAAGTGGGGAGTGGCCTAACATTTGGCACCCGTTTCCAAAAAAAAATGATCTATAAAAAGTGAGATAAGCCCTTGGCAGGCAATACCTTGTATATACACAGACTCGCACTGCCAAGGGTCCGTCTTCGAAGAAAACAAAAATCTCAAAAACATTAAAAAAATACAAAATTCCAAAAACATTGAAAAAATACAAAGTCCAAAAATATTGTCATTTAAAATTCCAGATAAAATTTTACAAAAAGATGCCTTAATCAAAATATCCCTCCCACGTAAAATCGACCCCTTTCCTGTAGAAATACAAGAAGAGGAAGGAGTTATGAGTTTGGATGAGGATCTCCCTTTGGAGGAGCTCCCCAATGAGCTCCTTGATCGGTTTGCCGAATTTGAGTATGGCCCTACCCCCATTATCGAAGAAACAGAAGATATCAATTTAGGGACTGAGGAGATTCCAAGAATAACCAAGATCGGAATGTCACTGTCTCTCGAAGAAAGAAAAAGCATGATCAAATTCCTTCGGTCATACCAAGACATTTTTGCCTGGTCCTACGAGGACATGCCTGGTTGGGACACTGATTTGGTTGAGCATGAGTTGCCTCTCTACCCTGATATGAAGCCGATTAAACAGAAGCTGAGACGTCATTTACCCGAGTGGATGGTGAAAGTCAAGGATGAGGTCATCAAGCAGTATGACACGGGGTTTCTCATGGTATCTAAATACTCGTAGTGGCTAGCAATATTGTGCCTATATCGAAGAAAGATGGAAAGGTCCGCATGTGCATCGATTTTCAAAATTTGAATAGGGCGAGTCCGAAAGACAATTTCCCACTGCCACACATCGACATCTTAGTCGATAACACTGCTAAGCATGGGATGCTTTCTTTTATGGACGGATTCTCCGGGTACAATCAGATCAAGATGGTAGAGGTAGATCGAGAGAAGACTGCATTCATTACTCCTTGGGGAACCTTTTGTTACCGAGTCATCCCATTTGGATTGAAAAATGTCGGTGCAACATACCAAAGGGCTATGACTGCACTATTTCACGACATGATGCACTGAGAAATTGAGGTATATGTCTATGATATGATAGCCAAGTCACCAAAGTGAGGCAATCACTTGGTAAACCTTTAGAAACTATTTGAGATGCTGAGAAAGTACAGGTTACGTCTGAATCCACAGAACTGCGCTTTTAGTGCTATGTCTAGAAAATTGCTAGGATTGATCGTCAGCAGGAGAGGGATCGAGGTTGACCTAGTCAAAGTTAAAGCTATCACAGAAATGTCGCCACTGTCTACTAAGAAGGAAGTTAGAGGGTTCTTGGGTAGAATATAATATATCAGTCGATTCATTGCACAACTAACTCCAATCTGCACGTCAATCTTTAAGCTACTAAGGAAGAACTCGCCTGTCGAATGGAACGATGACTGCCAAGCAGCATTCGATAAAATCAAAAGCTACCTTCTTAACCCACCAGAGCCAGGGAGACCACTCTTGATGTATCTCTCTACGACGAAAGTCTCGATGGGATGTCTTAGGGCAGCATGATAAGACAGGAAGAAGAGAACAGGCCATTTACTATCTAAGTAAGAAGTTTACTGATTATGAAACACGCTATTCTCATCTGGAGAAAGTATGCCTGACTCTTGTATGGGCTACTCAGAGGCTCCGCCATTACTTGCTATCCCAAGCCATTCTACTTTTGGCCTGCATGGATCCGTTGAAATACCTGTTTGAGAAGCTGGCTCTCACTGAGCGAACCGTACGATGGCAGCTTTTATTGTTTGAGTTCGATATCACGTACGTCACTCAGAAGTCAATTAAGGGGTAGGCACTCACCGATCATCTTGACGACAATCCTGTGCCAGATTATGAACCTTTGAGAACTGAGTTCCCAGATGAAGATATCTTGTTCATGACAGAAGACGATACTGAGGAAGCAGAGGAATCATGGGTAATGCACTTTGACGAGGCAGCAAACGCCGAGGGCCAAGGAGTTGGCGCCATTCTGATCTCACCAAAAGGATCCCATATACCCATCTTTATAAAGCTCAACTTCCCTTGCACTAACAACATGGCAGAATATGAAGCTTGTGCCGCTGGTCTGCAGGCGGCTCTTATTATGAACATAACTCACCTTCGAGTGCTTGGTGATTCATAGTTAATCATATGCCAGACGAATGGTGACTAGAAGATGAAAGATGAGAAACTGATCCCCTATCATGAACACCACGAGGATCTGATAGCTTGCTTCCAAGAAGTGACATTCTCATATATCCCCCGGATAAGGAATCACTTTGTCAATGCACTAGTAACGTTGGCATCAATGATAGAAATCTCATATGGTGCTGAGATGAAGCCAGTCATGGTCGAGCAGAGGAATGAGCTGGCCTTGTGCCTCCAGATTGAGGAACCTACAAAGCCTGATGATGAGCCACCTTGGTTCTCAGATATCAAGAATTTCCTTGAGATAATAACTTTCCCTGAGGGTACATCCAAGGCGGATCGACGAACCATTCAACGCCTAGCAGCAGGCTACGTCGTTTGCGGGGAGTGCCTTTACAAGCGATCCTACAATAACATCTTGCTCAGGTGCCCTACTGAAAGTGAAGTGACCAACATCATGAGAGAGATCCACGAAGGAGAATGCGGAGCCCATGTCAGCGGTCACTTGCTTGCCAAGAAAATTATGCCGCAGGGATACTTTTGGACCACTATGGAATCGAATTGCTATAAACATATTCAGAAATGTTTCAACTGTTAGGAACACTCCAGTCTGATACACACTCCTGCCATCGATCTACACTGCATGACCACTCCTTGGCCATTTGCTACCTGGGGCCTTGACGTCATCGGAATGATTAATCTGAAAGAATCAAACGGACATCGATTCGTCCTACTCGCCATTGAATACCTCACCAAATGGGTAGAAGCAGCGTCATATGCCAACATCACGGCCAGTCATGTCGAGAAGTTCCTTAAGAGTAATATTGTGTGCTGATTTGGAGTACCCAAGGATATCATCACAGACAATGGTACCAATTTTGTGAATAAGTGCATTGGAGCCTTCTGTGAGTAATACAAAATCAAGTACTATCGCTCATCACCTTATCGGCCTCAAACTAATGGAGCCGTGGAAGCTGCAAATAAGATGGTCATCCGCATCTTAGAGAAGATGGCCGTCACTTATCGAGATTGGAGTGAAATGCTGTCGTTTGCTTTGTGGGCCTACAGAACGTCAATCCGTACCGCTACAGGGGCAACACCATTCTCCGTTGTGTATGGAACCAAGGCCATCCTACCGATAGAGGTTGAAGTACCCTCGCTTCAAATCCTTATGGAACAGGCTTACCCGAAGCATAGAAGGAGAGATCCTACTTTAAACAATTGAACTTATGTGACGAGAAGAGACTCCTAGCCTTGTGCCATACTCAAGTTCACTAGGGGCAAATCGCATGCGCTTACAATAAACGTGTCCGCTGTCGAGATCTAAAGGTAGGAGACACTGTGTTGAGGAAGATCTTCCCATCCCTCCATGCCGATCTGAGAGGCAAGTTCAAGCCGAACTGGGAAGGACCTTATGTCATTTGAGAAGTGCTACCGGGATACGCCATACACCTCGCCACCATGGACAGAGATAATCTTCCTAAGCTCATCAATGCTAGATACGTCCGACGGTTCTATTCGTAGTCTATTGCGATAAGGTAAGTATTGGTGAAGCAGATGCATGACTGCTTAAGAACCACCCAAAAGAGGCCACCATTTCAACCACATTAGCCAAAAAGCATCCCTAAAAATGATGATATCCTTTGCTACCCCATTTGAGCCTGGGCCTTTCTTTCAAAGTAAGCCCCTTTCCTAAAAAATGTGTGTACATATACAAAAAAGGAAGTAAAGTTACCATCCAAATCCAAAAAAATCGGAAAAGCAAAACCTCAAAAAAGTGTTTACCTGAAATAAGATAAAGAAAAAAGAAAAAAATAAAAGAATCACGGGGCATGTACAGTAAAACCCCCAAGGAAGGAAGTATGTTGAGAAAACTGAGCATACCTTCAAATCCTAACCTAACCCATGGCCAAGCTACACCGTGAAGAAAGCCCTCTTTTAGGTTCACAAGCAGTCATAATATTTTTTAAGTCAACACAAGTCGAGTTGTGAGACAACACCAGAACCCCGTCCAACCGGCTATGACAGAATCGATGTCTATATTGTGGCCATTGGAAAAAATAATGATGAAAGAAATAAAAAGAATAAAAAAGAATAAAAAAAGAATAAAATAAAAATATAAGCTCAAAGCAAGATGGACGTGGTGAAAACCTGAAAGGGCATTACGGGTAAAAATAGCAAGCTTATGCGAACCAGGTGAAAACCCGAAAGGGCGCTTGGGGTAAGAGAGCTAAACCCATGGACGTGGTGAAAACTCGAAAGGGCGCTACGGGTAAAAAAAGGAGATAAATAAAAAAAGAAAAGAAAAGAGAAAAAATTAAAAAAGAAAGGTTTGGACTGATTGAGAAGATTGCTGTTTGAGGAACCCTTTTGTTACTCTTCCTGTACCGTCTTGTCCGACTGGGCTGCTCATGCTAGTTCTAATCAGGTCCCGACCAGAATTGTCTTTATGAAACCGCACCGTCAAACGTATGACCCGAGGCAAGGAGAAAGGTTTAACTCAATCCAAAGGTATCAACATTTCGGCCTTGGTAAAATCCGAAAACTCACTCAGGTCCGACTGCATGAAAGAGCTCGACTATGCTCAAAATGGGACCCGTTACTCCGTCTCACTGTCAAGGCATCAAAAAAAAAAAGAGAGAAAGCCAAAAATAAAAAATCAAGAAAAATCAAAATACCAAAAAATGTGCATATATTTCTACTCATATTTCTAGCATCATATTTCAATCTCAAAAATGAAGAAAAATAATAAAAAATCTTTGAAAATAAAAATCCAAAATAATATCTTGAAAATGAAAAAATGTAGGTAGAAATATACTTTCCTTTTGTTAGTTAGGATGTATTTTCTTTATATGTATAAACAAAAAAGGGACTGACCTTTTCTCGAGAATATCCAGGAACATCACATGGTCCAAAGCCTCAAAGCGGGCAACTTCTCAGCGATGTATAAATCAGATTAAGCATCTCACCACTAATGTCAGGTCTATTCAAAAAAGAGAGAAAATCATTTTAAAAAAGAAAGAATAAATCTGTGCTTCCCTACAGAGCTAGGACATGCGTATTCTGATGCGGTAAAATGTCGATATTTTATCAGCAACACCACTGTGCTATAGTAATGTCCTAAGTCTAAGGCACATCTTGGATTTTGGATCCTACTTCAAGGAAGGAGCAACGGTGTCAGTCCCGGTCAAATAGTCAATGTTTCGATCTAGTCGACTCTACTGCTAAATCTTTATGATGAGTGCTATGTTTTGGATTTATATGCAGTTAAGTGTCTTAAGCTTCAGATTCTCCGTTGGAAAAGGCCAATCGTTGGTTGAGACCAACCTGTTGAGAATGAGATTACGTATCAATCAAACTATGTGCAACCATGCATTCAGAAGGGTTTATTTTCCTTTTATTTTTCTGCAGGCTTAAAACCTGTATGGGCAGCGGTATCCCTGTAAAGTGTACGCCATGTGTCTGGGTATCCGTATGATGGTCATTTGTTCCCGTAAATTATACTTGGGCAGGTCTGGGTCAGGGCTTCCATTGCCTTTGTTGTTGCTTATCGCCCCTGATGGGTGCATATTTATGCATAGTTAATTGATGTTTATGATCATTATCGACGGAAGCCAGGATTGGATTCCCCTTTTTTGGAGACACCTAAGGATTGGTTTGATTTTTTTAGCAGTACTTGAAGCTGGATGCTCTAGGTCATATTGATTCGGGGCACATTTTCGAAAACGGCACGTCCTCCCAAAAAGCGTTGCGACTTCTATTCGGTCCGCTCGGGTCGTCATGCTAAATAAACTTCGGGATCATTGGGTTCACCCAGAGATTTCAAACCCTGCTTCAGGCAGGGGCACCTATGACCAGTCAAATGGGGCAATCAAATGCCTTATAGGATTGGACGCAAACTGCGGAGCCTTGCATAGTTTTGCTTAGCGCCTATCTTTGAATGTGTGTCGATCACCCCTCATACTTACGAAGCTATTGTATTCAGAATGAATCTTAAACATCAAATACCTTCAAATCATCTTGAGAAGCAAATGTTTGGCCTTGCATACAGGGCTTTCACAACTCATTCCACCTTGGTTATGTTCAGTAAGGTCGCTAAGCGCTTGGGGACCGATTACCTTTAGAAACGAATGTTTAGCTTGGCATCCAGGGCTTTCGTTTTCTCACCATGTTACTCATCTGATGTTTGAAGTTTATTCTGAATACAGCGAACTCGTCAGTAATGCCTTGGGCCTCTTTGGATGCCTCGGGCCTCTTCGGATGCCTCTTTTCTTTGACATTCGATCATTAGCGATCGGATACCAAAGAGGGGCATCTGTAGACACTCAAATTTGGCCCAAGGCCCGATCAGAACACATTTCGAGAGAGGTGCACTTCTGAGCTTTTGATGGCATATATGAAACCCTTAGAAACCTTCCCAAACTGTTAGGAACCTTTCCGAGCCCTTAGGAATCAACCCTAGCCTTCTTAAACCCATTAGAACCCTTTCCTGGACCAGTGTCAAACCCTCCCGAGTAGTAGTTGGAAAGAGGAGTGCCAAAATTTACACAAAACTCCTCAAGAGATAAGTTATATACCATTGGAAAGCAGACTTTTCCAGCTTTCTAACAAGCCAAAAATCATCTCAATCGGAGTTATATATAAAATGTTATGATCATTTAAGAATTGGGTCATTTTAGAGGAATTTTTGCCTAGCGCAACTAATAGTTGTGCCAAGCCATTTTCCCCCAGAATTTGCCTGGCACAACTAATAGTTGTGCTAGGTATAAATGGATCCCTCAACCCCTCGCGAAGCCAACTTCCAGGCTACTGTATAGAATTGTTTTACTATACATTTACCTGGCGCAACTAATAGTTGTGCCAGGCATATGAACAGTGACTTTTAGTTTTTATCTCAAATTTCGAAGCTAGGGTTTGACTTGTTGACCACCTCAGTCCTTGGGGTGTGTTTTGATAACTTTGTTTCACCCTTTTAACACCTATTTGCAACCCATAAGTGATCTAAACCATTAACCCAACATCCACCATTAAAGCCCATCTTCACACTTCTCTAAACCCTTGAAACCCTAGGAAACCCTAGGAAACCTCAGATGCTAGATTACCTAATTTCTAACCTTGATTAGCATCTAAACACTCTCCTAATCCTCCCATTTCCTATAAATAGAGACCGCCACCCCTTGGTTTAAGGGTTGAGAATTTTGGCCTAAGAGAGAAAGAGCTTAAAGTGAGAAGATCTTTCTCCCTTTGGTGCATACTTCCCATATAAATTCCAGATTTCAAAAAGCTCCCTTAGACCTTAGCACTTCATTAAAAGCCTCTAGGTTAGGTGTGTGTGATCCCCTAGCCATCTTTCTCTACCTCTTAGTTTCAACCCTTAGGAGTTAGAACCTCATTCCATACCATACAAGCCTTTAAAAGCTCATCGAAGCAAGCCACATAAGGCTCCTCTACGGTGCTACAAGGGCCCGAGGGCTCCGGCTCCGGCTCTCCCCTTTCTTCTCCTATCTCTCTTTAGTATTTCCTATCCTCCCATTTGTGCCACTACGCCATCGAATTTTTGGTAGGAACGGAGGGGCATAAATAGGATTTAAGGCCCATTTGGGCAAGAGGGAACCATATTCTTTTCTTTTACTTTATTTTAGTTTTGGCCATAAGTAGAGTCCGTATTGAGCGGGTTGATCGGGTGCCTAACACCTTCCCGATCGATAACCGAAGCCCCTACCGAAGAGCCTTTGGTGTGGACCGGATTCAGAGTCATATTTTTAGCACTTTAGTGCTCATAAAAATGAACTAGGTTTCCCGGGGCACCGAAAGCTCCGGGTGGCAACTCTTTATTTTTGCAAGCGAGCGCATCGCCGCGTCGGGATCGTCACAAATCCCACGGTTGCACAATGTGGATATTTTTTTCATGACCACATATTACAATTGCCTTGAAATTCACTTTGGCATTATTAAGTCCCATCAAGAACAGATTGTTATACTACCTTTATCAATGTTATTTTGATATATAACCTCTTGTAGAAATATTTGAATTCTGTTTGTTTGTTTGTTTTTCCCGACTAGGCAAAATCAGAGTCAGTCATGGAATTTTATGCTTTGGTCTAATTTTTGTCTTCGTTCTTCGCTGATTTTAGTACTTCGTCACTCAACAGGTTTTATCCTTTCCATTATGCTCCATTTGCTTTAGATTTTTGTGGTCTGGACCTGTTGGAAATCAGCTTCACACTTGGGGAGCCCTTTAAGCCATTTGATCAGCTAATGGGTGTTTTACTTGTTGCGACGTTGGCTATTGAGCTCACCTTGTTTACAAGGGATCACTTCCGTCCCCTTCCTCTATATGATTTCCTTCATTGCCCTCCGTTGTATGAGTTAATCACTGAAAAGTACCAGTTTTTTATCTCTTAACCTAGCCTTTTCTAAACCTTGAAGCTGACTAATAACTCTTCTTTTAGCTTGTTTTATAGTTAGGATTAAATTATACAGCTTAACACAAAGTCTGTGCTTTTGGTGCTAAGAAGAGAGAGAATGCAAGCAAAAGATGACAGCTGAACCAGAAAATGATGGAGCACCATGGTGATTATTTTGCATGTCATGATGGACCAAGGAATTCCAGTAGATTAAAGAAGTTTAGGTGAGAAAGGAAGAAGTTGCAATAGAATCATGTACATGGCAGCAGAGGAGCCATTGACCTATGGCACAGCTGAGGTGCTGCCTCGCGCTGCTTAAGCCATTGGCAGAGCTCCCTCGCGCAACTAAGACATGCAGTATAGAAGAGCTCATGAAGAAGTCGTGTAGTTAAAATGGAGGGGTTATCACAGAAAAGCCTCTCACGCAGTAGTCGCACAGTTCAACTGCAAGCATCATATGAAGAAACTCATGGAGCTCTCGCACACTTAGCCTCCATAAATATAGCTCGTGAAGATCAAGCCTTAGTGCAGTAGAGCGCACTACCTCACAAGACTAATTGGTCTGAACAACAGCAGAAACCTCGCACAGTTCTCACATGGTTCTGGAAGAGAGATACGCCTAGAAATCCTCTTGCATAGCTCTCACTCGCCTACAAGTTTAAGCCTATACCAAGCAAGATGCAAAGGCATCTGCATGAGTACCCCGTGAATGAAGTTTCTGAAGCTCGTTTGCGCGAGCAATCAAGGCACTAAAAGTTCTTCTGCATGAGCACATTCAAAGTTGAGGCAATCACACGATCATCTGGAGCTCCACTGCGCAAGATAACAATATTCCACACCAAAATCTACCCCACGAACACTCTGCATACTGCGCGACAGAAGTGAAATGTAAAAGCTAGCCTGTGAAGATCGGACTCTCTACTTCTCAACCCTAACTCAAGGACCTTTTGGGGATTTTGTCAGGTCTAGGGCACGCACCCCGAGGGATGAATTATGATGCACGCATCCAAGGGTTAAAATAGTGCCACGTCTGCTTGAAAAATTAGGGTTTACTCTCCTCTCAGCCACAACTTTGAGACTAAGTATATAAGTTGTGCTTGTAACTTATAAAAAATGATTATTCACCTTCTCCTTCAACCTCCGTCGGCTGAGAGCTCAAGCAGGCTAGGGTTAGAGTTAGGGTTTGATGACCTTTTTTTTTTCATTTTTTCTCTCTCTTAGCTCAACACTTGCTGGCTAAACCTTTGGTAAGCATTTATGTATAGTTTTATTTAAGTTTTGTAATAGGTCTATAAACCTTGGGATTTGGTGTTGAGCTGTTGTGTACAAGGCTACTGCCTTGAGGGATTTCATTATTAATAACACCAAATCAATGGAATCTTTGTTTGAATGCTTACTCAATCTGTTATTTTCCTATTTGTCTGTAGTTTTGTTCAAGCTGTAGCATACATTTAGGATTGAGCTTATTGAAAGGCCCTTGGAAGCTTGAGCATGATGCCCTGGGACCATGGTGGCAGTCAGCAGTTTTCATTTTCTGTTCTTAGTATTTGTGGGTAAGGGAGCCTCTGTGGATAGCCTATGACCATTTGAGTGGACAAACTATAGCCCTAGGGTAAACTTGGCCACAAATCTGATGATGGATTATTCTTCTTTGCACTTGGACTTGTGTCTTAGTGAGAGATTGTGCAGGAGCAGACTCTCCTCTGTCTTACTTGACCGCCATCAGATGTTAAACTGGTTTCTCTGTAGTGATTGGGGATTGGGAGGCTCAGTCATTGCAGGCCTTTTGTAGCAATGATCAGCTGCTCTTAGATCCTTATTCAACCTGTTGCTGGTCCTTTGTGTGGGCATTAACATGCTGCTAGCCTTGATAATACACAGAGGACTTTATGGGTTAGAACTCCTATGAATGTCAGCTAGATCTATGTATAGAACTGGGGAGCTTGTAGCTTGACAGACAGTGTCTACAATGGTATTCATGGCCTGATTTGATTCATGGGATGAGGTTTGATCAACTTACTCCTTTGGATTAGATTAGCAATTTTTGGCTTGATCAATGGGATTTGACAGACTCTATAGGATAGACTGTGGCCATTTGAGTGGACAGACTATAGCCTTAAGAGCGCCCCAAATGGCATGGGTTAAGTTGGATTCTTCTACCTTGCTGAGGTTAGTAATAGCACTTTGGTAAGGACTTGTTGTAGAAGAGAGCCCTAAATCTAAGTTACATAACTAAATAAACCTTTAGCCTAAGTTGTTTACTTCTCACCCTTTTTACTTTTATTTTAACACACCTCATCATCCTTCTTTGTCCCTTTCTTTAGCTGTAGTTTATTCTTGTCTTTTCCTAGTTTTTAGTATAGCTTAGTGACACCTAAACACCCTTCCTTTAGGACTGCCAGATCTGCAGTTAGATCTGGAGACTACTATACAACCCGTGTGGTTCGGATCAATACTCCCGGTGGGACAAACTCTTACTTATCAAAACTTGCTACAACAGGCCCTGTATCTTGTAGGTCTGTGATTATTTTTAGACTTGCTATTTTGTATTTTTCAATCCACCTTTGATTTATTTTACTAACACATTCTTATCACTGTTTACAAATAAAGTTAGCAGCAAGCATCTAAAACACCCTAATAGTAAGTTCCAGGCGTGTTTCATTTTAGCGTTGTGGGTATGCATGTGCCTAGTGTCCTGACTGGTGGCTATCTGAAGCAAACTTTTTTCTGACTAGATCATTGGCTGTACCATCGATTCAATCATTTTTAGGACATCTCCTTAAAGGCTGCAACTCTTGCTAAGAGGCTCTGTTCTTGACCAGATTTGATGGGAAATGTTTTAGTAGTTGTCATGCTGCAATTTTTTGCACGGATTCTTTGAATAGATATCTTTGTTTTAAGAGCTAGTCTTTTGTTTTGTTTTGTCATGGGTAAGCCATGATTGAATCTACAACCTCAAGGTTGCAACATTGTTAACCTTCCGGTTGAGCTATAAGCCCAAACCCATAAAGGCTAGCTCATATGCGGCCTCTACATCCCAAATGTGTTTGATGTAGATCTTGTCCCAGATATCCTAATTAAGACTGTTAAGATATCTGGCCAATCTATCATTCCTTTTGAAGTTCTGCATAGGCTGCCAGCCTTTGGAACTCCTTTGTCTAGAACATGACATCCATACCCTGTTGCTTAAAATTCTCACCATGCTGTGAAACTTCCACGATATACCCTGCTGCTTAATCTGATTTGTAGATGTTTCTTCATCTTTGACCAAGGAGATACTTTCGCCATGTGTAAAACTCTAGTGTGTGCTTGAAACAACATTCCATTCAATAAGCACACAATTTAGAAGCATCATACAATGACACTTAAATTTGCTTGCTAAGCTTAGTTTATAAAATCTCAATTCCAGTTAAAGACAACTGCATGATCTCTAACTAATCTTAATATACCACTTCTATTACAATTAAAGTTTTAATTAAGCAAACTAGTTTTTTATAACTAAAAAGTTGAGCCAATTAACAATATAAAAATATTATTACTGCTAAAATATAATTTAGTGTGTCAAATTAAACAATTTTCACTATAATGACCCTGTTTCTCTCCGATTGAATGGAGTTGACATGCGTTGACCCATTTTCTGAATGCCGAATGCGTCAGCGACACAGAGCAATCCGTTGAATGTGATATGTGGGACAAATTGATGGGCATATATTGATTAAATTTCTTATTTGATACCTTTATTGAATTCTTTTGCTGTCGTAGTTGTAAGACACACACACACACACAAACACATGCATTTGTAGCATACCTGTGCCTCCAAGAAAGCTGTAGAGACAACTGTGGATTGTGAGTTCAATTGAGAATAGATGTTGTTATGTTTTAGTATCTAAATTGGGAAGTTTTCTCAACATCAATTTGTATGTGATAAGATGTCAATGTGAAATGTGTACTAATCTAGTTCATAGGGTTGATAAAATATTTGTTTGCCCTTGTTAAGTGATTTGATATCTCCGCAATACTCATTTAGACAATGCTTTATCAAATAACCCTTTCTGTTCTTAAGGTCCCATGACTAAATCTACCAGGGATTTTTTGGGTTTGGTGAAATAGCCTTATTAAGTTGGTTGTTTCCATTTTTTATTTGTTTTCTTTATAATTATGAATTTATTACTATTCTTATTATAACTAATGTTGTTTCAGAAATACATATTTTTGTAAAATATAATGGAAATTTTACCACAATATCTGCATGCACTTGAGAGCTTATGGCCACATGTGACAGTATCCTCCACTGTGCAATAATGGTGGCCAATAGATAGTACGAGTTCCCCTACTTTTTTTATTTACCCATTGTGGACATATATTAATAGCAAGGTTGTTCACAACAATACACTTCCATATAATATTGCTCATCAGATATGCTGATATCTTTCATGATCACATATTACAAATCCCTTGGAATTTACTAACTTAGGCTTGTTCATCCTATATGTGGATATTTTTTTCATGAACACATATTACAAGTGCCTTGAAATTCACTAACTTAGGCATTATTAAGTCCCATCAAGAAGAGATTGCTATACTACCTTTATCTATATTATTTTGATATATACCCTCTTGTAGACATATTTGAATTTTGTTTGTTTGTTTGTTTTTCTTGACTAGGCAAAATCAGAGTCAGTCATGTAATTGTATGCTTTGGTCTAATTTTTGTCTTCATTCTTCGCTGATTTTAGTACTTTGTCACTCAACAGGTTTTATCCTTTCCATTATGCTCCATTTGCTTCAGATTTTTGTGGTCTAGACCAATTGGAAATCTGCTTCACACTTGGGGAGCCCTTTAAGCCATTTGATTAGCTAATGGGCGTTTGACCTGTTGTGAGGTTGGCTATTGAGCTCACCTTGTTTACAAGGTATCACTTCCGTCCCCTTCCTCTATATGATTTCCTTCATCGCCCTCCATTGTATGTTCCAGGCGTGTTTCATTTCAGCATTGTGGGCATGCATATTCCCAGTGTCCTAACTGGTGGCTATCTGAAGCAACCTTTTTTCTGACTAGATCATTGGCTGTACCATCGGTTCAATCATTTTTAGGACATCTCCTTGAAGTTTGCAGCTGTTGCTAAGAGGCTCCGGTCTTGACCAGATTTGATGGGAATGCTTTAGCTGTTGTCATGCTGCAATTTTTTGCACGGATTCTTTGAATAGATATCTTCGCTTTAAGAGCTAGTCTTTTGTTTTGTTTTGTTTTATCATGGGTAAGCCAGGATTGAATCTACAACCTCAAGGTTGCAACATTGTCAACCTTTTGGTTGAGCTAAAAGCCCAAACCCATAAAGGCTAGCTCATATGTGGCCTCTACATCCCAAATGTGTTTGATGTAGATCTTGTCCCAGATATCCTAATTAAGACTGTTCAGATATATGGCCAATCTATCAGTCCTTTTGAAGTTCTGCATAGGTTGCCAGCCTTTGGAACTCCTTTTTCTAGAACATGACATCCATACCCTGCTGCTTAAAATTCTCACCATGCTGTGAAACTTCCACGATATACCCTGCTGCTTAATCTGATTTGTAAATGTTTCTTCATCTTTGACTAAGGAGATACTTTCGCCATGTGTAAAACTCCAGTGTGTACTTGAAACAACATTCCATTCAATAAGCACACAATTTAGAAGCATCATACAATGACACTTAAATTTGCCTGCTAAGCTTAGTTTATGAAATCTCAATTCCAGTTAAAGACAGCTGCATGATCTCTAACTAATCTTAATATACCACTCCTATTATAATTAAAGTTTTAATTAAGCGAACTAGTTGTTTATAACTAAAAAGTTGAGCCAATTAACAAATAAAAATATTATTACTGCTAAAATATAATTTAGCATGTCAAATTGACCAATTTTCACTATAATGACCCTGTTTCTCTCCGATTGACTAGAGTTGACATGCGGTGACCCATTTTCTGAATGCCGAATTCGTCAGCAACACAGAGCAGTCCATTGAATGTGATATGTGGGATAAATTGATGGGCATATATTGATTAAATTTCTTATTTGATACCTTTATTGAATTCTTTTACTGTCGTGGTTGTAAGACACACACACACACACACACAAACACATGCATTTGTAGCATACCTGTGCCTCCAAGAAAGCTGTAGAGACAACTGTGGATTATGAGTTCAATTGAGAATAGATGTTGTTATGTTTTAGTATCTAAATTGGGAAGTTTTCTCAACATCAATTTGTATGTGATAAGATGTGAATGTGATATGTGTACTAATCTAGGTCATAGGGTTGATAAAATATTTGTTTGCCCTTGTTAAGTGATTTGATATCTCCGCAATACTCATTTAGACAATGCTTTATCAAATAACCCTTTCTGTTCTTAAGGTCCCATGAAGACTAAATCTGCTAGGGATTTTATAGGTTTAGTGAAATAGCCTTATTAAGTTGGTTGTTTCCATTTTTTATTTGTTTTCTTTATAATTATGAATTTATTACTATTCTTATTATCACTATTGTTGTTTCAGAGATACATATTTTTGTAAAAGATAATGGAAATTTTACCACAATATCTGCATGCACATGAGAGCTTATGGCCACATCTACCAACATGTTCAACTTTGCAATAAGGGTGGCCAATATATAGTACGAGTTCCCCCACTTTTTTTATTTACCCGTTGTGGACATATATTAATAGCAAGGTTGTTCACAACAATACACTTCCATATAATATTGCTCATGATATATGTTGATATCTTTCATGATCACATATTACAAGTCCCTTGGAATTTACTAACTTAGGCTTGTTCATCCTATATGTGGATATTTTTTTCATGACCACATATTACAAGTGCCTTGAAATTCACTAACTTAGGCATTATTAAGTCCCCTCAAGAAGAGATTGCTATACTACCTTTATCAATGTTATTTTGATATATACCCTCTTGTAGAAATATTTGAATTCTGTTTGTTTGTTTGTTTGTTTTTCTCGACTAGGAAAAATTAGAGTCAGTCATGGAATTGTATGCTTTGGTCTAATTTTTGTCTTCATTCTTTGCTGATTTTAGTACTTCGCCACTTAACAGGTTTTATCCTTTCCATTATACTCCATTTGCTTCAGATTTTTGTGGTCTGGACCAGTTGGAAATCAAGTTCACACTTGGGGAGCCCTTTAAGCCATTTGATTAGCTAATGGGTGTTTTACCTGCTGCGAGGTTGGCTATTGAGCTCACCTTGTTTACAAGGGATCACTTCCGTCCCCTTCCTCTATATGACTTCCTTCATCGCCCTCCATTGTATGTTTCGGGCATGTTTCATTTCAGCGTTGATGGCATGCATATGCCCTGTGTCCTGACTGGTGGCTAACTGAAGCAAACTTTTTTTTGACTAGATCATTGGCTGTACCATCGGTTTTATCATTTTTAGGACACCTCCTTGAAGTCTGCAGCTCTTGCTAAGAAGCTATGGTTTCGACCAGATTTGGTGGGAAATGTTTTAGCTGTTGTCATGCTGCAATTTTTTGCACAGATTCTTTGAATAGATATCTTCGCTTTAAGAGCTAGTCTTTTGTTTTGTTTTATCATGGGTAGGCCAGGATTGAATCTACAACCTCAAGGTTGCAACATTGTCAACCTTCCGGTTGAGCGATAAGCCCAAACCCATAAAGGCTAGCTCATATGCGGCCTCTACATCCCAGATGTGTTTGATATAGATCTTGTCCCATATATCCTAATTAAGACTGTTATGATATCTAGCCAATCTATCATTCCTTTTGAAGTTCTGCACAGCTGCCAGCCTTTGGAACTCCTTTGTCTGGAACATGACATCCATACCTGTAGACACCCCCATTTTACCCTCTCAGAATGTACAAATTTGTTTGGTCAACATTTGACCTCCCAACCCTAATTGATACCGTATACTGAAACAATAGTATATGGGTGTACACAGGCTGAAACAATAGCTCTGTGGCTCAAACCCCCTAACCCTAACGTGGGAACCATGCACTGAAACAATAGTACATGACTGGACACAGGCTGAAATAATAGCTCTGGGACTCATGCCCCATAACCCTAACATGGGAACCATGCACTAAAATAATAGTACATGATTGAACACAGGCTGAAACAATAGCTCTGTGGCTTAGATCCCGACGTAGGGAGACTATATACTGAAACAATAGTATATAGTCAGAATGCAGATTGAAACAATAGTCTTGCATTTTAGACCTCTTTGCCCTCATATTGGGACCCTATGCTGAAACAATAGTATATGGCTGGACACAGGCTGTGGCTCAGGCACCATAACCCTAACACGGGGACCATGCATTGAAATAATAGTACATGGCTGAACACAGGCTGAAACAATAGCTTTGTGGCTCAAATCCCGACGTAGGGAGACTATATAATGAAATAATAGTATATAGTTGAAATACAGACTAAAACAATAGTCTTGCATTTCAGACCCGACCCGGACCCGGACAGCCCCGAATTACGCACCTAAAATCACACGCGCAATTCAATTGCATGCTAAACCATAAATGTGCAATCAGTCCCCCTTTCAGACTAGACTTCCTTTCTCAGACCGCTTTGAGACTCGATTACGTGCTTAACATGAGATGCGCGATCAGATTGAGCGCCCCGACCACCGGCGCGCAATTGACCTACTCCCGACCTAGCCTCACTGTCCTTGACCCCCAAGCTTCCTCGATTTAACACATAGAAAGAAGCTCTTAATCGGATTGTGCACCCCACAATTGGTGCGCAATTAGTTCTAACATGATTAGAACTTGGAAACTCGCTGAGCAAGCCAGCCAGTCGCTCACTGAGTCAGTGACTAACTCAAAGCGATTAAGCACCGAGAGACCAGCGCACAATTCGATTAAACGCCTGAAACAGGGCGTTTAATTGGAGAAAAACCTATAAAAGATTTTTTAATTCGACCCAAAAAAAACACAACAAGGGGAGAGAACAGACTTTTTTGGAATTTCGAAACCAGAGAGCTCCGAGAACGGACACATAGAGGAACATAGCCATGATTTCAAGATTCAAGCTTCGAATCTTCGAGATTTCTCTCCGCAGCCCCGGTCCTAAGTAAAAAACCTTAGTTTTAGACTTAGGATTTCTCTTAGTTTTAATTATTAATATCGAATTTTTAGTTTTAGACCGTAGCACCCCTTTTAAACCATAATCTCTTATATCTGGTTCTAGTCTCCGTTTCTAGAACTAGTCCTTAATCTGACTGTTTAATTTGCCAACCCTAGGCTTTAATTCCGCTCTTAAATCTTAATTTTCAGCCCTATCATTAATCTCTGGTTCTAGTTCTTAGGTTCTAGAAGCAGTCCTTAATCATACGGCCTGATTTTCTGATTGCGACCCGAATTCAGTCCTAGAATTTTAAATTTTAGTTTAATATTTTAAAAAAAATCTCAAATATTAATTTAGTTTCTATAATTCTAGTTTCTTAATTTAATCCATAATTATAATCCCGAAATTGACTCCGAAAAGCTAAAAATATAGTATTATAGTTAAAAATTTAATTTATCTTTAATCTCAGCCACCCGATTTGCCCAAGGGAGCTTACGAAGGGAACTCGAGAACGAAGCCAATCCTCCTTAGCATAGCGGGCCCAAAACGCCCTTTTTTTTTAGAATTATTTTGTTGCTTTAATTAGGATTAGAAAATCAGTTCCACAACCTTGTCTTAGATTTTTAGTATGATTAATTTACATGCTTTATTTTAATTTAGATCCTTAGAATAATTGCCTTGATTAGAACTCTAATAAAATTAGTTCCTTTATTTTAATTAGATAATTCTAGCATAATTAATTACTCGCTTTATTAGATTTCAGTATAGTTAATCCTTTTTCTATTAGAATTTTAGTATAATTAACTCATTGCTTTGATTACAATTTTAGTCAAATCAGTTCCTTTATTTTAGTTAGATTTGAGTGTAGTTAATTTATTGCTTTAATCAGAATTTTAATAAAATTAGTTTATTTGTTTTAATTAGATTTTAATGAAATTAATTCATTACTTAAATTAGAGTTCTAGTAAAATTAGTTCTCCATTTCAATTAGAATTGCATTTGGACTAGTATACTTGCTTTACTAAATATTTCAGTATAATCAGCATACTTGATTAAATTAAAGTTTCATTAAAATTAATACATCTGCATTCCTAGTACAATTAGGGGACTGATATCAATTGGACTTTTGGTAGTATTAGGACACTAATTTAATTAGAATTCTAATAAGATTAGGAAACTGAAATTAATTAGACTCCTGATAGAATTATAATATTAGATTAACTCACTACAGTAAACCCACACAACTAAACTCGCAATAGAATTGGGAAATCTAAACTCATTAGAACTACAACAATAACGGGAAAGAAAAGGAAAATTAAACTATCTAAATTATAAGAAGAGTCATAGCTGCTGATGTTAGTTGGCAGACAATTCAGTAAAGAAGTAACCCACACCCACTCTAAAGCGTGATCATTGACGTGTTGTAACGTCGTTAAATATCTGTAGCTCATGATCGCAACAAACTAGGAATCTTCCTAGACCCCTTTTTTTTGTCTTTACCTCCACCATTCCAAACGCCGCATCGCTAGAGTCCACTTAGACAAAATTGGGCCACTGATTCAACGGGGACCGAAAGGAACCCAGAAAACGTGTGCACCAATAGACTGGTGATCGCGATGGGATACTTTTGCCAACTCTTATTTTTAGATAATTTTTATCTCATTTCCCTATTTTTTCCTCTCTATCGTGTCATTTAGATCCCCTTTTAAATATATGAGTCTTCGTCAAAGACTCGAGATGTTTGGTATATGAAGAGTGAGTTTAGGAGACCCACCATTGTCAGAGTATCATAACAACCCCGCGTACGAAGAAGAACCACTTCATAATTCCAGCCCACGACAACCTGAGATTAACATGGCTGGTGAACAAGAAATCCCTTCTCTACCCCACACACCGGTAATAATCATAATGGGAGAGATGGTAAAACTGGACAAAACCTTATTGCTCAACAAATCGTAGAGCTCAGTATTCAAAGAATACAAAGAGGAGATGATGACTCTGAGGAATTACTTCGAGGATTAGCCGCTGCATATGAAACCATCAGGTCACGACAATTTTCAGAAGACCAAGAACGACAAGAGAGGTCACCTCTTACCCTGAGCACGGTGTCAGCCCGTGCCACACCATTGAGACAACCTACTCACACATTCTTCAATGATGACTCTCTAGACAAGGTTTTCTCACGGGCTGCTCCAAAAGACAACACCATCAAAATCGGAGATCTCCCTAAAATGCTCGATAAGTACATGGCCAAGAGAGAGCACCCCGGTCACTCATTCGGATTTGACAAATTTTGTCGAGACATTGAATTAACTTACAAATATGATTCAAACTGCTAAAATTTACCAAATATAATGGCACGAGAAATTTGAATCATCACTTGGCCCTCTTTTGTTGGCAGCCCATACGCGATAATCAAGGACTTCTCATTCACTATTTCCAATGCTCATTAGAAGGAGAAGCTCTAGACTGGTTTGCGAGACTCCCGCTTTATAAGATAGAAACCTTCGACGATTTGGTCAGTCAATTCCTAGACCAATACAAACACTTGATCCAAGAGACAGTTAGTCTCAGTGATTTGATGGCAGCCAAGCAAGGACCTGATGAAGAATTTACCAACTTCATCGCCAGATGGAGAAAACTCGCTGCCAGGATCGACACTTTAATGAAAGAGAAGGACTCGATGGACATTATCATCGATAACACCACAGAACCGTTAAAGAGCGCGCTTGTCATAAGTGATTGCCCCGACTTCACTGCAGTCCACTCCCGGGCATCCCGACTAGCGTGACACATTAAAGGTGGAGACCTCGCTCTATTCATAGTCACGTCGAAAGGCTCTTCTAGTGAATCAAAATAAAAAAATAATAAGAAAGCCTTAGGAACTAAATAGGTCAACACCGTTGTCAACCAAGGATAAAACTCTGGGAATGGAAATTTCCAACCACAAAATTTCGAACAAAATCAAAATCAGTAATGGTACACCAACCAAAACCAAGGCGCTAGTCAACAAAGGTATGCAAACAAAAACCAAGGCTAGAACCAGAATCAGGGCTAGTATCAAACTAGGAATCAATATCCCAACACCTACTAGAACCAAAATATAATGCAGAATTGACCGGCCCACTCACCGAACTACAATAATGTACCCCCACCGTAAAATTTCAACCCAGCTAGAGGCCCCTACCAGTCGAGGCGGGAATACTACCCCCCTTTACCGAATACGATTCCCAACATCTTCTGTCTCCTCAACACTCAGAATCTCCTTCGATTCCCTAAGAAAGACCTCACCCATGGCCAAAAAATTTAAACTGTAGTAAATACTGTGCCTTCCATCGATATGCAGGACACAACCTAGGAGGTTGTTGGGTCCTTAGGGACGTAATCTATGCCATGAATGACCGAAATCAAATTGACTGGGAAGTGCTTAGGAATCCTAACCCTAATAATAACCAACCCCAAAAAAATTTAGGGATCATTAAGAACCCCATGCCTAACCACAACCAAGCAACACCAGCTTAGGTCACCACCGTAGATCTCTCCGATCGATCCTCCTTCTAGCCTTCCACCTTAATCATTCGTATTCAACCCTCTAATACTTTCGCAACACTAGCGAGAGTTCCTTCACCCCCGCATCCCTCGGCCTTGATCACTCGCATCGCCCCACCGAGCCCACCTCCCTATCAAAAATTCACTCAGATACGAGTCCATTCCTTTAGGGCCAAGAGACCATTCCTCCATAGTCTCCCACTAGAACCTTTAACCCCTCCAAATCCTGAACCAATGCCATTACCACTCCCTTCATCTGATTTTGATCCTGAGTATAAAGATCACGTTCTTCAAACTACAACCCAAATTACTGCATGAGTAGAAAGTGTTACCCAAAAGACTCCGAGCTGAGAGAACGAAATAAAGACTGAGTGTTTGCTAAATATAGAAGAAAGTGAGTGCGAAGCACATCTCGACTCATGTGAGACATTGGTCTCTGCTTTCTTGGAGGAGGAGGTTTACACACAATACCTCTCACCTTGGAGTGGCACCATGTAGGTACGCACTTCGACCTTGAATTTCACTCACTTCACAAATGCATCAACTTCAATAACACTGGGTTCGGTCAATAATCGACTTGCTCGATTCTTAAGTCGAGAACCAATTACCCACCTCCGCCTTTCCCTCAAAATAAGGAATTCGCGAACATACAACCACCAAAGGGGAACATGAGAGAAAGAGAGGTTAATTTGCTGCCCTCACCTCACATTATCCCTCCACCAATCCATGCACCTCAACCACCCCAACCACCTACACCCAAGGCTCATCGGCCAGGCAAAGAAATGGCACTCGAGGGCAAGAATATGACCTTCTGTGCATCTCTAAAAGAACTCGACCTAGATATCCATACTAGAGCTCATCAAGAAATCGCCTGACCATCACCAATTATTGATAAGGACACTTGAAGACACACAAGTGGATGAGGACACAACCTTAGATAAACTTCCTCAAATCACCTCGGTCATAGTGTAACCTCCGGTACTCACTTTTACGGACACAAACATGCCTAAAGAGTCCCTCTGCAGGAGTGCGGCTCCCATATATCTTATAGTCATAATTAGAGGGTTCTCCGTACCCCATGCATTGGTCGATATGGGAGTGGGACTCAAAATTTGCCCTCTCATAATGTTAAAGACGCTCGAATACACAGAGCAGGATGTCAAGCCCTCAGCACTGTCACTCATAGCTTATGACGACTCGCGTCATTTCATCAAAGGAACTATCAAACTACAGGTTCGCCTCGAACCTGTAATGAATGACCTTACCTTCCAAGTTTCTGATTCTGCTAGTATGTACAATCTTATCTTAGGAAGAAAATGATTAGAGTCAATGAAGGCTATTGGATCCACATACCATCAATACGTTAAATTCTCGTACGAGGACTCTATTGTCTATATATACACTGATGCACCCCTCCAGGAGATGGATATTGATTATGCAACAAGTATTCTGATAGCCCATGATTCTGTATTGAACACAGGCCATATTCAAAAGACTCGAATCCCTGATGAGACAACCGTTGCGAAAGTTCGTCCCCCTACCCCACCTAATTCTCCCCCAACACGTCAATAAAAATTAATGAGGAGAGAGGTTAGCCTAGACCTCGCCAAACATTATGACATCAATCCCACTGCGACAAAAGGGTGGGATCTTATTTACCAACTCAGATACGTTCCCCACACCGGACTCGATAAAAATAAGCAAGGTCGTGTAGGACCTGTTATCCTAACGAAAATATGCAAACACATAGGGTTAGGTTATCAATCAGACGGCCCACAAGCCGACTTGTTCCCTACCTCACCCAAATGGTCTCTATGTGACCACCGTGAAAGCAGATGTACCAAGGCAGAAGGAAGGGTCCTTCACTAGATCCTAAGAACCAAAAATCAAGCGAATGGCTAAAGCATTTAATGATTTAACCAATCTGAATGACGATATTGGTAAACCGCTTGAAGGAGTCAAACCCTTGTTTGACACTAAGGAATTGACAGAAGAGAGGAAGAAAGAACCCCCAGAACTCTAGCCACGAGCAGAAGATTGGGAATCCACTGATGACGAAGATTTTTACATAGCAGCTTTGCAAGGTGATGAAGAGTACTTACACTAAATATGGGAAGAAGATGATGCCCCACAAGAGGATTTTAACTTGTATAGCATCCACCTCGGCCTTGGCCTTGGGGGATGGGAATGTCTGAGGGACTCCTCTTGTATCGCTCACCCTTACCAACCCCACTATAGGGCATGCACCAGCATATTAGAATGCTTCGCTAGTTGGATCCGATATTCTATGATAGAAGAATCAAATCACTCCAACCTCGTGACAATGGAACAAGTAATGACCTACCAGCTCAGCCACCAGCACAAGAAGCAGAAAATCCCAACAGTCATTTGGTTGACCCAGGGGGAAACACCAGGTGTACTGCCCTCATAGAGTTTCAAGAGGAACTTAAACTAGACACTTCTCCATCCCCATATGCCCCACAGCTCTAAATATTCTAGAAATCTCTTGAGGAAGAGTGGCAACCTCTCCCGAGTGATGACAAGGACTACTGGATAGACCTCCCTGCACTCGAGTTAGCAGAGCAAGCTAACCTAGGACTTCAAACATTGCCAGATCAAGAAGATAAATTTGATACCATCTTTGACTCTAACTTAAAAGGATAGAAATGCCCTTGGGGATCTGCTTGCATTTCTCACCATTATTAGCCTCGCTACCAAGCATGTGTGCTCATCCTAACATATTATAAAGTTCAAGGAAAGGAACTCACTACCCCCAAGGATCCCTTAGGAGATCACCCTCGATAGAAAGAACAACCAAATTATAACTCAGACGAGGATGGTTCAATTGACTACGATCTTTAGAGTTTCTTCAAAGATGAGGCAATCAATGTGATAAAGGAAATTCGAATGTCGATACCGCCGCTACCGACATCGCTTATTCAAAAGATCTCATGAGATGAGGACTCCAAAAAAAAATGCTAAAATCATAAGTCCACGTTTCTCAAAGAATCGCCTGAGCGGATCCAGTAGCCATCTCACTCCCTCAATTAGAGGAAGCAACTCTCCTGGCGCCCCTTGAGGCGACCGATCCTGTACCATATTTATTATCAAAAATCAAAAAAACAAAAGAAATATAAAACCTTAAAAATTTAGAAATACAAAATATGAAAAAATCAGAAAATCTCATAAAAGAAATGGAATCCTTCGTCTCGAATCAAGTTTGCGACCAACTAGGAGACTTTTCCCCTAATACTTCTATCCCATCTCTCGCATGAGGATGCAAAGCATCTTGGCTAAACAACAAGCCAGTGATCGTACCAGATGAGATACTTCGTGACTTTGAGAAAAGAATCAATAGCCTTAACCTTCACCTTATCAAAGATCTCTCAGTCATAGATTTCGCCAATGAAGGACTACCTTTTGCAAAATCAAATCCCCAGTGTAGCAATTTTACAGTATATGAGCTTACCGAAGACGAAGAAGGAATGCTAGTCGCCAAGGAGGTATCGAACTTCCAACGGGTTATCAAGCATTTTGATGAGCAAACCTAAGCTGCTGTGGAACCCACAGAAAAACTTAACTTTGGCACTAAAGAGAAACCCAAGAAGCTACTGATTAGCGCAACACTCAACGCCAAGGAACGTCAACAGATTGCATAAGTCCTACAAGAGAACCTCGATTCCTTTGCATGGTCCTCTAAGGATATGCCTGGTTTAGACCCAAATTTAGTAGAACATTGTCATGTCTTGGAACCTAATGCAAAGCCTGTTAAGCAGAAACTCTATAGGATGCACCCACAAACTGCCCTTCAAGTTAAAGAGGAAGTTGACAAGTTACACAAAGCCAAATTTATCCGAGTCGTCCTCTACCCCAAGTGGGTCGCCAATATAGTACCTATCGCCAAGAAAATGGCAGAGTACGGGTTTGTATTGACTTTCAAAACCTCAACTAGGCATGCCCAAAAGATGACTTCCGCTTTCACACATTGACACTCTAGTCGACAACACCGCTGGACATGAGATGTCATCCTTTATGGATGGTTTCTTTGGATATAATTAGATCAAATTAGCAGAGTCTGACCAATAGAAGATTTCTTTCACCATACCATGGGAAACTTATTGCTACGTTGTCATGTCTTTTGGGCTCAAGAATGCAGGAGCCATGTATCAATGTGCCATGATGGCTATTTTTCATGACATGATGCATAAGTGTGTAGAAGTTTACGTTGATGACATATTAGTGAAGTCTCAAATGCAAGTAGGACATGTTGAAGCACTCTGACTGGTGCTACAAAGAGATGAAAAGTATCAGCTAAAAATGAACCCAAAGAAGTGTGTCTTCGGAGTCACCTTCAGAAAATTACTCAATTTCATAGTAAGCAAGCGAGAAATCAAAGTGGACCCTGCAAAAGTCAAAGCCATTCTTGAGATGCCATCTCCCAGTAATATCAAAGAATTACGAGACGTGACAGGAAGATTACAGTTCATCCGGAGATTTATCTCCCAACATTCAAACAGGTGCGATCTTTTCTACAGACTACTTAAAGGAGGAACTGAGTACAAATGGGATGACCAGTGTCAGCAAGCCTTCGACAATATCTAAAAGTACCTCTTTAACCCGCCAATACTATCACCACCAATTCCTAAAAGACCCTTAATCTTATACCTCTTAGCGAATGATAAAGCAATGGGAGTGACTCTAGGACAATATGAAGAAGACGACAAAAGAGAGAAGGCTATCTACTACCTCAGTAGGACGATGGTCGAGTACGAACGGAAATACACTTCGATGGAGAAGACCTATCTCCTGTTGGTATGGGCCTCAACCAAACTATGATACTACTTTGGAGCACATAAGATACTAGTACTAGCCCAAATGGACCCTCTGAAGTACGTATTCGAAAAGCTCGCAACCTCAGGAATGATCGCTTGCTGGCATATACTCTTGCAAGAATTCAATATCACTTATGTCATGCAAAAGTTGATCAAAGGACAAGCAATCGTCGATTACCTCACAGATCCCCCACTCTCGAGCAATGAGCCCATACACACGGATTTTCTCGATGAAGACCTACTCACGATTCATAACGAAGAGCCCGACAAGACCTCATGAATCCTTTACTTCGACGGTGCTGTAAATCACAAAGGAAAAGGCATCGGGATAGTCCTCGTAAGCCAATAAGGAGTAATTATACCTAAGGCTTTTCAATTAGATTTTCTTGTCACTAACAACGCCATAGAATACGAAGCTTTTATAGTTGGACTATGAACAACATTACAATTAGGCGTTAAATAGTTAAAACCCATCGGTGATTCCAAGCTAGTAATCTCACAAGTTATAGGAGAATGGAAAACTAAGAAAGGGAGACTATTGGCATACCTAAAAACCGCTCAATATTTGGTAAAGAAATTTGAAAGAATCTCTTTCACGCATATCCCTAGACTAGAAAACGAGCTCGTAGTTTCCTTAACCACATTAGCCTCGGTCACCCAAATACTCATCGGCCAAATTACCAAGACCTTCTTCATCGAAAAATTGACAATACCCGCCCATGAGGTATCATGGACTGTCAAGAGAGAATTAGCAATCCTCCCTACAAGTGCAGGACCCAATGAAGTAATCACTCCGAAAAAGCACGTCAAGGCAGAAACCAAAGTCGCTATGTTCAGATTTGAAAAGTCGCCAATCGAGGACGGACAACCATGATATTTCGACATCTGGAACTTCTTAAAGCATCAACACGTCCCTCCATATGCCACGAAGATCGAACGAAAGACTATAAGGAATCGATGCACCCGATTCTGCATACTCAATGAAATATTATACAAAGAAGCCTTCACCAAAGGAGTACTACTATGATGTGTCACGACTGCCGATGGATAATACATCATTCGAGAAGCACACATAGGTGCCTGCGGAACCCACTCCAGTAGACAGAGGCTCACCAATCAAGTTATACGACAAGGCTACTTCTGGCTGATGATGTTCAGAGATTGCCACCTCTACGTTCAATCCTGCAAACAATGCCAAGAACACACCGCACTTATCAAAGCTCCATCAGTTGCATTGAACACTATGACCTCGCCATGACCGTTTTTAATGTGGGCCTTCAATGTCATCGGACCTTTCACAAACATAGTTGGGAAGCTCACAAGTATGCGTTCATACTTACAGTGACCGAATACTACACTAAATGGGCAGAAGCTAAATCTTATGTCAGAATTACCACTTCAAGACTCCTAAGGTTTATTGTTCAGAATATCATCACCAGGTTTGGAGTACCCAAGATGTTTGTCATCGACAACGGATCACAGTTCATCATAAAGAAGACGAAGAAGTTATGCAAGAAGTACAACATCGTTCTATGCCACTCATCACTGTTCTAACCTCAAGGAAATGGACAGACAAGCTACAAATAAAATAGTAATTCAAAATTTAAAACACACAGTAGAAAGAAGTAATGTAGTCGACTGGCCTGAACGACTACCAGAAGCACTCTGGGCCTATAGGACCTCTATTCATATGACCACTGGCCAAACTCCCTACCTCCTTACCTACGAGATGGAGGCAGTCCTACCATATGAGATACAAGTACCATCCTTACTGATTCAACTTGATGATGAGCTATCCTTAGACGAGAGGAGAATTGCCCTACTCGCACAGTCAGAGTAACTTGATGAAACACGTCTAAGGGTAGCTGATCACGCTCAGGTATATCAGAGGAGAGTGGCTAGGGCTTACGATAAAAAAGTCCTCGAATGAACCTTTAATATTAGAGAATTAGTCTTAAAGAAAATCATGCCTTCCAAGCACACCCGTCCAAAAGGAAAACTAAAATAGAATTGGAAAGGCCCTTATGTTATAACAGCCGCATACCCTGGAAATGCATACAAACTGGCGAACTAGGACGGGGAAGAACTCCCTATCCCTTGGAATGCCATGTACCTTAGAAAATACTATCCTTAAACCTATGATCATCACACCTCGTGGTTAAATACTTATACTTATCACCCCCATAGTTTTCACGACCCATTCAATGGTCGTACGCCTTCAATTCTCAGAATATCCTTAAGACCTTCGATTTATCGCCCACTTTTTCCCACTTGGGCAATCTGATTAAAGGACTAGTGACCTACTTAACCTCTTCCAAAAGCATAAGTAACACTCTATCCTCATTTCCCCTTTCCCCTACCATTGGAGGAGACATTAGAGCAAAAAAAAAGTAAAGGTGTCAGGTTTAATCAAAACTCATTATTCTTGCGCTAGCAGGATGCGTTCAAAAAAAAAAAAAAAAAAAAAAAAAAAAAATATATATATATATATATATATATATATATATATAAAATTGAGTGAGAGCACTACGAAGAATGAACAAGTCAATGAGCTCAGAGAAGCATAAGCAGAATATGAGGACATATCTGGTAACTTTACTAGAAGTGTATAAGCAAGCTGTGAGGGCATCCCTGATGTCCCCATACTACTAGATGTCGTTGTAAGGTGGCAGGAGGAGGACAAACTCTTGCTAACCATACTTCACCCTGATAACCATGAGATAGGATGACCACTACCCTAAGATAGACCTCGTATACAACTGACCTAATCAAAGAGACCTCCCTGGTTTGATGACAGTACCGATAAACCTTTTCTTTAAAACTAACTCACCAAATACCCATGACTGCTTATAGACCCAAAGTGCTCATCAACAGCCTAGAAAAGCTCCATTGCATCTACACACTGGGGCATTTTTTTTTTTAATATGATTCTTCTTCTGATCCAAAAAAAAAAGCTACCATCCGGAGAGTGCTACCGAATATACTATACTGCCAATCCTACCACGCTCCTACACTGGGGCATTTTTATTTTATTATTTTTATCTTGGCTATTTGGTTTCCCTGTTGCTTTATTTTTATTTTAAAAAAGAAGAAAAAAAAAAGAAGAAAAAAAAGAAAAGAAAAAAATAAAAAAAAAGAAAGAAAAAAAATAGAAAATGTCCACCTTTATTACCAAGCCCCAGTTTGAATACTTACCCCCCTTGACAACTAGCAAGGGGGAGAACAAAAACTACTGATAGCATTACCTTTATATGTGCAGCTACGAAGCAACCTTCAACCACCACAGGGCCAGCTCAGGGAGCATCCAAGTCCCAATGACGGTCGGCGACGCTAAACCAAGAGGTAACCAAAAGAAAACGAGCCGATCAGGTACAGCTAAACCAAAATCTCTATATATATACATCAAAATTTTCTTTTCTTTTTACACTTGTCATCGGGGGCATCCCCCCTATATATACAATGCACACATATAATGAATAGAAAAAAATACACACACGCACCCCTACTCCCTATGATGCCGCTAGGATGGATGAGCACCGCTGTCCCCAGTTTCATCAGCTTGAAGGTTCGTAGACTGGTCCTCCGAAAACACAATCCAGCACCCAGAGTCCTTAGAGCCTCTAGTCGATGAGGCCCCGCCATAAAACCCCCATCACTTGTCGGACTAACAGATCGCCTCGATCGCGAATGAGGAGGATACCCCACAAGAATCTCCCGAACAACAGAATCCTCACAAGCATCACTCCTGACACGATCACGAGACGTGTGATGAGACTACCCAACCGAGGAACCTGTGGCCCTCGACTTCGATCCACCAAGATGACTAGCCGCCTACATACCCCCCACTCACTCCTCGTCAGACGATACTCTAGTTGATATAGGGTCACCTGCATCTCGGCTCGTATCATCCGACGCATCGCTTCTAGCGCCTCAGCCTGAGTCCTCTACGCAACCACCATCTCAATGAATAATTCATTGCAACTTTGCGTCTCCTTGAGGAACCGTCCGCCTCGGGAGTGGCGCACACTCGCATCGCCTCTAGACGTGCCTCCTCAAGTTGACGAACCTATATAACCACACCAAGTCAAGGAAAACCAATGTATATATATGAACACCAAAAAAGAAGCTTTGAAAAGGAAACAATTATACCAGATCCAGCCTCTCCTCCAAAAGTCGCTCAACTATCTCCACAGTCACTGGATTAGCTGGAGGTACGGAAGGGACAGCAAATGTAGACGGCTGTAACGAGAATAAATAAATACATCAGATGATACTATAATGACAAATAAACCATAAATGCAACAACTAAAACCTACCTGGGTAGGGATAAGAACAGACCCCTGAGGGGGAGACTCAGGAGCAGAGTCCGGAATAGCCTCCACAATAAACAAACAAGCCAACACAAAATATATCAAAGAAAAATAAAATAAAATAACCTAAACTAAATTACACTAAACCAAAAACTTTACCTGACTCTCAGGACGTAGAGAGGCAGCAGTCGCCTCCCTTGTCTGAAGATCCTCGGCAACTTAACGCTGAAATACCAACACAATGTTAGTAAACTATTAAGAAAAGTGAAACAATAACACCCAACGGACTACTATAATTACACAAATGAGTAAAAAAAGATTGAATGAAAACTTACCCAACGATCTACTCAGCCTGAAGCTGAGCCATCACTGGATCCTCCCGATTGGAGGAAGCAACTGAAGATGGATCAAATGTCGGAATGGGGCCTCCAGCAGCGAGCTCGGCTCTCTAAGAATAATAGTAAATACATTAGTTGGCAAACTCACAATGCTAACAATTAACAAAACCTAGGAAGACACTTACCAATCGATTAATCTCAGATCGCAAACTAGCCTCCACCTCTCGACCGGCCTGTTGCTGACCGCGTAACAACTCGATCATCGTCACATGACTAGCAACCTCGGCCTCCCTCTCGGATTGCCCAAAGTAAGAAAAAAAGACATCACAACTATATCAAAATGACTGAGAGACCAAGTCGGCATTGCCTGAACGTGCGGATTTTAAGCTTCTTGTTTTAAGTTGTATATTAATAGGGTATGCCCTCGGTGTATTTTTGTAATCATTTTATTTATTTATGAAGTAATTATGTTTTTAATTCCATTTGTAGGTTTACTTTGTAGCTTATTTGACTTATTTTGAGTGTGAGGCTTATTTGTTTTAAGTTTGATTTGATTTAGTTTATTTATCTTTGATTGGGGTATGTTAGGAGCATTTTATTGTTTTGGTTTAGTTTGGGCTTAGTTGGAGTGTATAGACGATGGGGGTATCTTTTTTTTTTGTTTAGTTTGGACTTAATTGAAATGTGTGAGTGATGTTGGGGCCGTTTTTTGTTCAAGGGTATATATATATATATATTCCTTTTAAGTTAGGAGTGTTTTTGGATTGGCTCTCAACAAGGGAGTAGTTTAGAATGGTAATCAGTGTCGAAAGTCTCCTAATTTAGGCCTGTGAACCTGCTGTTCTGGGCACACATTTTCTTACTTCTGGGCAATTGCGCGCGGGAATGGGAACGTGCATTTCAAAGGGTCGAAAAGTCATTGAGCGTCGGCGTCCGGTCGTTTAATCGAATTCAGCACAAGTCATGGGACGTAGGATTAGGGCGGTGGCCGATCACTGTTGAAGTGACTGTTGGCATTCACGTGTGCTGGTTTGGGCGCTTGATATGATTACGCGTTTGGTGGGCAGCATGCAACCAAGTTGTCGGGTTAGTGTGAGCAGGTGACAATCCGTTTACGCGCTTAGAGCTTAGCGCTTAATCCGAATTAAGCGCAGGTGGTGTGGTGTGTGATTGGATTGAGCTCGTGAGTTTACGCCCACAATTTAGCTGCACTCTATATATAGTTCAAAATTTTTCATTTTTTCGCGCTATCTGTTTTGGTCTTAGATTCTCTAGTTTCCTTATTTCTTTACGCTCTGGTTTTCATGTTTTCGTGATATCTTGCAATCCGGTTGTCCGTTTCAGGCCCCATTCCTTTCATTCTTTCCAATTTTTTGAGTTCTTTATTCTAGGATGGAGGGTGAGAATGGTGAAAGGTGTGATTTTACTATTTTTGAGTTAGAGAGGATGACGATGTGGGAGATAGGTGAGACGTTCGAGGCTCGGATTGACGCCATTGTCGAGGAGGTGGATGTTGGGGAGGTGGCTAGAGAGGAGGTACCGGAGGGTGACCAAGTGGTGGTTAGGGAGGAGGTACCCGAGATTGAGCAGGGTATAGCTGAGGAGGAGGGTGAGAGGGTCGAGGGTGAGAGACCTGAGGACGAGGCTGAGGAGCACTAGGGTGAGGAGCGTCGTGATCACGGACACTTCTCGCTAGAGGATTTCTTTACTCGAGGCCCGGTAGGTACCCATGAGCAAGAGTTCCTTCATTTTCTTAGGCATTTAGGTTATGACATAGACTTGTTAGGATCTGGAAACCCTTTTTTAATTTATGTCGAACCTGCATTAATCATTGGTTATGTTCTCACTCATGCATCATGACGGCATCTAGAGATAGGTTATTAAGTTGTCCCTATCATGTTTTGTGTGTTTGTTTTGAGTTGTTATTGTGTGTTTGGGGCATATTTCATTTGCTTTTAGCTCTTACTATCTTATTTGCATTTCGTTCAACAGGAGCCCCCACAGCTGGCTATCAGCTCAGCATGGACCGAGTCTCATACTTGGTACCATACCTTGTCGGAGTTTCAGTGGGCGCGATTGATGTCTTTCAGTTTTGGGCTGATCCTGGAGCTGGAGCCCTTTTAGGTCAATCATGGCCTGATCGCGGCAATTCTGGAGAGGTGGAGGGAGAGGCATCAAGCGCTTCTCTTTCCAGTGGGTATGATGTTGCCGACTCCAGAGGACTGGGTCCGCATTATTGGTCTTCATTTTGAGAGTGAGCCGATCACGGGGCGAATGGCAGGAGCATATTTGGAGGTGTGTGAGGAGATTTTGGGTGTGCCGTATAGGTCGAGTGGATCAGGGTCGGGTGTAGTCCAAGTCACTTGGTTTTTCTGATACATTTTCCAGTGGCTTCGTCCCTCTGAGGCGTCATTTGGAAGCAAGGACATCTTATGAGGCGCGTTGTGTGGTAGTGGTGGGCCGAGAGGCCGTAGTTGAGCCGGGGTTGTCTGTAGATAGGGTGCTCCGAGCATTCTTGATGCACTTCCTCGGTGCAATACTCTTCTCTTCTTTGACTCGAGGATGCATCACCGGGTTGTTTTTTATGGTTCTCAGGCACTTGGATCGGGTCCCTACCTATGTGTGGGGCGTCCCGACAATCGAAGGCTTCCTTCCCTTCCTCCAGGTGAGTTTTAGTTAATCAGTGTCATGGTGTCTTCAAATTTTTTTCTTCTGGTCGAAGCAACTATTCAACATTTCTTTTATGTTATTTTTTTTAGTTTTGGGCATATGATCATTTTTCTTTTCTTCGTCTGGGGGTTCCGTTGGAGGTGAAGTTCATGTTTCCTTGGATGCACGTGTGGAGGGAGGCGTTGAGGGGTTATCGCTGGTCTTCGGGTCTTCAGACCGTGCACAGTCTTTTCGAGGACATGCATGCGGGGTAGGTATAGATCATTGTGTGTATGCTTTGTTTTGCTTGTTTCAATCTTTTAGTTAGGTGATTTGGAGGCCATACGAGGATGAGGATGATGCCGGCGTGCTAGTGATTCAGTCTGGTCGGCCCTTCTTTGATGTGGACATGTGGGTCCATTGTTTTGAGAGGGTGGAGAGGATCCACACATCTCGAGTGGTACGATAGCTAGGGCTCGCTCACAGAGTCCCTCCAGAGATTTTCCACAGAGTGGCAAAGAGGATGATCGACCCTCCTGGCTGAAACTTTGCAGAGCGGATGGTGCTTCAGATTACAAATTTTAGAGTCGGGGGGATCAGGATTACAAGGACGCATGACGAGGTGGATGTCTGGGAGTACGTGAGATGGTTTAGCGCATTGGGTGGCGGGTGCCTCTTCACACGTCCCTTCCATGGCAGTGGTTCTTTCGTGATTGGTGGCCTAGAGTCGGCGTCAGTATTGAGGGAGAGGTTGGCTACATTGGAGCAGGGCCATCTCATAGCGAGTGTGCGGGGGGCATTAGACGCCCTCCATAGGGCGATGGAGCGGATGGGGTGTGCTCCTCGTCTGAATGAGGAGATGCTGCACTCCTTACCCCTCTCTGTTGCTCAGGCTAGGGGATCGGAGGATGAGTTGGGGGCTCAGCTAGCGGAGACTGGACAGCTCCTGGTGAGTTAATTCATTGGTTTGATTATTTATGTATTATGTTTCTTAGTACGGCAGTAGCCCCTAGTGGTGATGATCTGGAAAAGTTCCAGCCCACCTAGTACCTAAGAAAGCACTTGCGCTTGAGGTATATCAGGTGGGTAACCTTCTCATTACTTAGTCTAAAAACTCAGCGAAAGTGAGTGTTAGCGGACCCGCACCGGCCTTGTATCCCTTAGGTTCGGTGACGAGAGACCCGATATAACTAAACAGTCAGTCCCAGGAAGCATAGCTCCCAAAAAAACCAGAAAGAAGACTCATTTCGGGCTGCTGTTTCCTACTGTCAAAGTTGTCAAAACCCACTATTTGCCTGGCGCCACTAATACATGCGGCAAGGAAAAAATTCCCAGAAGTGTTCTGGTCCATGAATTAGTTGCGCCAGCTTTAGATTTGACCATTTTTGACCTGGCGCATCTATTAGTTGCGCCAAGTCTACTTTAGGCAGGACAGCCCGAATCTATAGCCTATTTTCACACCTCAAAGTCCCCGATTAGTGGTTTTAGTGCCTTTGTTTAGGCCCCGCAATTTTTGACACCCAATACGCCCCCGTCGATCGAGAGAAGGCGACTTCTTTTGGACCCACTCCGGGAGATCGGGTTGTTTACATTGATTTTCATGCCTTCAATAGATCAAAGGGTTTTCCTTTGATTCTTTTGAAGGCGCTTCGGAGTCTTTGCCATGAGACCTATTTAGGTACAGAAGGCACCCGAGAAGGGAATTCAAAGGCGTTGGAATCCTTGTTCATTTCACTTATAAAAATTAAAAAAAAATTAAAAAATTAAAAAACACAAAAAATATAGAGTTTTGTGGTGCCGGCACAATGGCATCATCTTGCCTTCTGTCATCTCGTAGGGGAAGGAGGAAGCTTTACGGGCCCCACCCGAGGCACCCGTACCCTACCCGATATCGAGCCATGTCGTGGGCTGTGGATTTGGCATATGTCGATCCCGATTCATCCCCACCACATTCCCCGACTCACTCTCATACGGAAGAAATGTTTACTTCCGTCCCCCTCACCCAATCACCCTTCACCGTTACCGACCCATTTGGCGCCCCCATTTTTCCATCTACCACCTCTCAAAATATCCAAAATCCAACCCCCCATTCCCCCATCATTTTCCCAAGCCATGCCCATTCCCCCATCCATGGCCATTCCTAACCCATCCCATATTCCATCCTCACCCATTCAAAAGCTGACAATTTCCTGCCTTCACTACCATTCCCCATTTCCCATTCTCCCAACACATACCTGATCCACCCGCATCTACCCATGCCTCATCCAATTTTACCAATCCCCCATACACCCCTCTATCTACCCGGGTCATGCTGAATTTTACCAGGGCCATGCCCAATTTTCCCTCCACATCCACCCCATCCATACCCCTCCATCCCATAAATACGCCATCTCCATCTGATCCCTCTCCAATGGCCATGATGGAGGAGATGGTCCAGGCCTACACTAGGTGGAAGGCCTCCCAAAACACCACCTCTCATCCACACCACACATCCATGGATCCATCACATAACCTATCAAGCCTCCATGCCTCATCCCCCATGACCCCTATCAACCCCCATCATCCATACCATCCAGGGGCCCATAGCCCAGACCCACCAAGGGCCCATAATCCAGACCCATAAGGGCCCACTGGGCAAGACCCATATATCCCAAGGCCCACTGGGCCAGACCCATCAGGGCCAATGGGCTAGACCCAAAATGCCCAAAGCCTCATGGCCTAACCTTCTCAGGGCTTTATGGCCCAAACCCATTAGGGCGCTTGACCCTACACCGAAGCCCAACAAGACCCAAACCATGGAGCCTCGCACCCAAACCCCTCACAATTCCTCAAAAATTTCACTCACCCACAACCCTCATACTCAGTTCAAACCCATGCCCTGCATCAACCCCAATTCACCCATGCCTCCACACCCCAAAGCCATCTTCAAGCCTTTCCCCATACCCAATGGCCCCATCAGGCCCCACCCTAAAATCTAACTTCCACTCATCCCATCACTCCATAAAATTTCCCTCACATTCAATGGTCTCACCCGACCCCCATTCAGTCTATTCCCATCCAGTTCATGATACACCAACAGGAGAATCCCGCCCTCACTGCACCATACATGGACCAATAGTATGAAGAGGACGAGATTAGAAATAGTGGGGCATATGCTGGGGCATTGGCCAAAATTAATCCACTACCCATAATAACTAACTCCTTAATAGCCCAAAGTGAATCCCTACCGACTGCTGAGAAGATGGCCTAGAGTGAATCTGTGTCTAAGGAATCAGAGCAGTTGAAAGAACAACTTGATAAAATTCAGAAGCAGTTATTAAAAATGGGTGGTGCTGAAATTCACGCCACGGACTTCTCAGATTTGTGTTTATTCGCCGATGAACCCTTGCCCCCAAAATTTAAAATGCCGATTTTTGATAAGTATAACGACACTGGTAATCCTATTGCACACCTCAAGTCCTACTATGGGGACATGTGCCAATATGGAGGGGATGAAAGACTTCGGATAAAGGTCTTTCAGAAGAGTTTAACTGGTCCTGCCTTAAGGTGGTTCACATCCTTAGAACCATCTATGATAAAGAGTTGGAAAGACTTGGCACACTTGTTTCAAGAGCAGAACCCCAATGAAACCTTCAGTGATTATTTAGGGCATTTGAGAGTCTTGGCTGCTCAAGTGAGGAATAGAATACCCGATGACGAATAAATAGAAATGATTTCAAAGAATACTTTGCCAGTTATCTTTGATTTCCTCATTTACCAGCAGCAGTCTAGCTTTGCTGATCTGGTTAGAAATGCCAATCGTTGTGAGGACACCATCAGAGAGGGGTGCCTGAGCAAGAATGCACCTGGTGGAGCCAGCGGGGTCAGAAGGTTTTCAAAGCAGAGAAATGAGAACACTAGGCCTAACACTAGTATCACCCCCTTTCAGTTTAAAACCGCACAGCCACCACCAGTTAGAAACTAGCCAGTACAGAGAGCTGGGAACGGACAGGGGATGCAGATGACTCCAGAGCAGAGAAGGGTCTGCTATGATTGAGTGTTTATGCCTTTGGGGCAATCTGTGAATGTACTATTACCTTTATTAATAGAAAAGGGATTAGTCACAACCCTACAACCATGACCTCCTCCGAATCCCATCCCGAGGAACTATGACCCCAACACTCATTGTAATTTTTACCAGATTTCGGGTCACCCAACTAATCGCTGCTTCCTCCCATTGAAGCATGCTATACAAGATTTAATTAATGCTAGAAAAATTATCGCCCCAATGCCTTCCCAAGTGAACAAACACACAAATATACATCAAGCATCGTTGCCTCCACACCCTACCGGAGGAGCAGGCCCGAGACCCACCATTGGGATGATAGAAGAAGGTGTTGAGGAGTTCAAATTCGACCTGTCAGATTACATCAGTGATTGGGAAAGTTTTGTGGCACCAAGGCAGAGAGATCAAGAAGAAAGAAGTATTGGGGTGATTGAACCCCTGAATTTGGTCGATTACTTCCCCAACGCTATACCTCAGGTAGAAACCTTTGATCTCAGGGCATACTTCCCAGTGCCAGATCCCGTGAATTATGTTCAGATAAATTCCTACCAATCGTATGCTATGTCGTCCACCAATTACCCAATAGCTCATCATGTCCACCATATCCCACCACCTCCTATCAATTGTTAGTGGTCCACTCCTACCCCATTGCCCCCGGTACAACCATCCACCAACCTCATCACCCCAACTTGGCCTACTTTTGCCACTCGCCCATCCACCACCGAGGTGAACCAGGTATTACCCACCCTTCCTGAGCCATCAGTACAAGCACATCAGATACCGGCAGCCACTCCATTTTAGATTTTGGGACTAACCTATAATCCTCATCAGGTCTTGCTCAACTATGAACAGACAGATGCCAAAGCCGACAGCAGGGAAGGACCAGTGGACTTTGTTACCAGAATCGAGAAGATCTCAACATAGTCAGAGGCACCAGCAACAGCACAAGCCCAACCAAAGGGAAAGAAGGATAGTGCAGTAAACCCATTCGAGAAAATGAGCAGAGAACACATATTGGAGACTCAACTGAGAAGAATGCCAGCTCATATCACGGTCTGGGATTTATTAATGATGTCCCCACTTCATTTTCAAGCCTTAATAGGGCATTAAAAAATGCACACGTGTCTCTCCAGGTGAGCCTAGATGAAGTCGGGCAGATACTTGGATAGGTGATAGCTCCCAATGCCATTTCATTTTTGGATGCCGAATTACTGGAGGAGGAAAATAGTCACTCAAAATCTCTCAATATCACTGTGGAATCTAAAAATAAGATAATCCCCTTGGTGTTAATTGATAATGGGTTTGTACTGAATGTATGCCCTTTGAGAACCGCCACAAAGATTGGAGTAGAGCCGTACAGGTTGAGACTTACAAGAACTTGCGCTCGAGGTTTCGACAATATGATAAGGGAGATAATAGGGGAAGTTGATCTTGAGCTCGTGATTGGTCCAATGACCTTCTCCATACTCTTCCAGGTAATGGACATCAAGTCCTCGTTCAATTTATTACTGGGGCGCCCATGGTTACACGAAGTTGGAGCGATACCATCAATGCTGCATTAGAAGCTCAAGTTTGTGTCCGGACAGAAGGTTATCACCATAATAGGAGAGGGGCCACGCACAACATTGAAAACCCTAAAATTCTGGATGTGACGCATACGGATGAAGTGACTAACCTTCAGAGCTTTGAATATGAGGTGTCAACGGTCATCCTCGAGCCCTTGGAAAGCATCACTCCAAAAATTGGAGGTAGAATGATAGCAGCGGTTTCCATGCTCCAAAAATTGGCTTATAAAAAAGGAAAAGGACTAGGGCCCAGACTGCAAGGTAGAAGAGAGCCAGTCAAGACTAAGGGTGGAAAATAGATCATATTTAGGCTAGGTTACAAGCCCACAGAAGAAGAAGTCCGAGAGGCCAAAGAGAGATCTCGAGCCGTCGCTATAGCAAGAGCCCGAGGAATCCATTTAGAAGAAGAATCTCGTCCCAGTCCTCACATCAGAGATTCATTTGTAAGTGTCGGGGTTGTGAAGATTGATCGGAATGGGATAACCCAATTAATCTCATAAAAACTTGCAACATCTGTTCAGCCCACCAATCCTCAGATCATCCCTCCCGGTCTGGAAATAGACCTGACCGCATTGTCTCTCTCTGAAGAACGACGTTCCATACCTGCACAATCTCTCCCTGTGGTGAACCATCACAGGACTATGCTGACATTTGAGGATGGGATCTTAGATGAATCCATGGTAAACATGATGGAGGCTGACTCCAAAGAGCCATATTAGTTAGCACCCTCCATCCAAATCCAAACAGGTAAAGAAGCAGCACCTAAGGTACACAATTGGGCTTCTATGCCCCAAACCCTGGAAGCGGGAAGTGGCCTAAATTTTGGCACCCATTTTCTAAAAACAAATAACCTATAAAAAGTAAGACAAGTCCTTGGCAGGCAATACCGTGTATATATAGGGACTCGCTTTGCTAAGGGCGCATTTTTGAAGAAAAAAAAATTTCAAAAACATAGAAAAAATACAAAACCCAAAAATGTTGTCTTTTAGAATTCTAAATAAAATCAAAGAAAAGGATGCCTTAATTGAAGTGCCCATCCCATGTGAAGTCGACCACTTTCCTATAGAAATACAAGAAGAGGTAGGAGTCATGAGTCTGGACGAGGAGATCCCCGCCGAGGAGTTACCCAATGAACTCCTCGAACGATTTTCTGATTTTGAGCATGGCCCTACCCCTATTGTTGATGAAACCGAGGATGTCAATTTAGGGACCGAGGAGGTTCCTCGAGTTACCAAGATTGGAACATCATTATCTCCTGAAGAGAGAAAAGGCATGATCAATTTCCTTCGGTCATATCAAGACGTCTTCTCATAGTCTTACGAGGACATGCCTGATTTAGACACTGATTTGGTCGAGCATGAGCTGCCACTCTACCCTAATATCAAGCCAATCAAGCAGAAATTGAGACGACTCTGACTCGAGTGGATGTTGAAAGTTAAAGACGAGGTCATCAAGCAGTACGATGCAGGATTTCTCATGGTCTCCAAGTACCCACAGTGGTTGGCCAATATCATTTCAGTACCGAAGAAGGATGAAAAGGTCCGTATGTGCATTGACTTTCAAAACTTGAACAGAGCGAGCCCGAAGGATGATTTCCCATTACCGCATATCGACATCTTGGTCGATAACACTGCTAAGCATGGGATGCTTTCATTCATGGACGGATTCTCTGGATATAATCAGATCAAGATGGCAGAGGCCGACCGAGAGAAGACAACGTTCATCACTCCCTAGGGAACTTTCTACTATAAGGTCATGCCATTCGGATTGACGAATGTCGTTGCAACGTACCAGAGAGCCATGACTGCACTATTTCATGACATGATGCACCGAGAGATCAAAGTGTATATCGATGACATGATCGCCAAGTCACCGGAGCGAAGTGACCATCTGATAAACCTCCAAAAGCTATTTGAGAGGTTGAGAAAATAAAGGTTATGTCTGAATCCTCAGAAATGTGCATTTGGCGCCATGTTCGAAAAACTATTGGGCTTCATCGTCAGTAGGAGAGGTATCGAGATTGATCCAACCAAAGTGAAAGCTATCACAAAAATACTGCCACTGTCTACTAAAAAAGAGGTTAGAGGGTTCTTGGGCAGGATACAATATATCAATAAGTTCATTGCATAGATAACTCTAATCTGCACGTCGATCTTCAAGTTACTAAGGAAGAATTCACCCATTGAATGGAACGAAAACTGCTAGGCAGCATTCAATAAAATCAAAGGATATCTCCTCAACCCACTTGTGTTGGTACCACCTGAGCCAGGGAGGCCGCTCTTGATGTACCTTTCTATGATAAAAGTTATGATGGGATGTGTCCTAGGGTAGCACGATGAAACAGGAAGAAGAGAGCATGCCATCTGCTATCTTAGCAAAATGCTTACTGACTACGAGACACGCTATTCTTATATGGAGAAAGCATGCTTGGCTCTCATGTGGCGACCCAAAAGCTTCGCTATTATTTGCTATCTCAGGTCATTCTACTTTTGGCTAGCATGGATCCGTTGAAGTGACTGTTTGAAAAGCCAACTCTTACTAGACGAATTGCATCTTGGCAGCTTTTATCGTTTGAGTTCGACATCATGTACGTCACTCAGAAGTCGATTAAGGGGCAGGCACTCGCCAATCACCTTGTCGACAATCCATTGCTTGATTATGAGCCTTTGAGGACCGAATTCTCGGATGAAGACATTTTGTTCCTAATAGAGGATGACACAGAAGAAGTGGAGGGATATTGGGTAATGCACTTTGACGGGGCAGCAAATGCCGAGGGTCAGGGAGTAGGCGCTATTCTAATTTTATCGAAAGGATCACACGTACCAGTCTCCATCAAGCTCAACTTCCCATGCATAAATAACATGGCTGAATATGAAGCCTATGCAGCAAGACTGCAGGCAGCTTTGGACTTGAGGGTAACTCACCTAAGAGTATTTGGCGATTCACAGTTAATCATTTGCCAGACGAATGGAGGTTGGAAGACAAAAGATGAGAAATTGATCCCCTACCATGAGCACCTCGAGGACTTGTGTTAAGTGGTGAAAAATGCCATTTTACACCCTTTAACCTGACCATTGATAGACCTGTGAGCACACTAATAAGCCTCTGTCGAGTGTATTTTGTAGATAGCAATAAAAGATGATACTAATGTAGAAAACCACTCAAGAATGCCCACAAAGGGGCCATCTCTCAGCATAGGACAGACCCAGCAATAGCACACCAGAGGACATCACATCACTGGACTCTTAGAGTGCTTGGCTGCAGCAGAACAAGGTGAAGGAAGTGAAGACAGGTTGAAAACATCCTATCGAGAGGACATCTGAGGATTTCGATAGGAGCTGAGAGTTGAAATAAAGGAATTCGTGCAGATTAACGAGGTTTCGATAGGATCTGAAGGCAGAAAGAAGAAGTCATGAGGATTTTGAAATTCGATAGGATCCAAGAACCTATCGAACAGTTGAGATAAAGACAGATTTCATCTTGACTAAATCTACCTGAGGAGAAAAGGGAACCTATTGAAGGGTTCCTAAACCTATCGAAAGACCGCCTGAACCTAACAAAAAAGAGGTGCTGAAACAAGAACCTATCAAAGGAATGAGAGCCATCCTATCGAAGTGATGGAATGCAAAGCTGCAACCTGACGATACGGTCTCCCAACCTATCGAAGTACTCCTCCAACCTGTCGAACGCTCCAGATAAAGTGCAGTGAAGATTAAGCCTTAAAACTCATCCTATCGGAACCTATCTAAGGGATTGGAGAACCTGGTGAAAGGTCTAAAAAGCCTTACCAGAACCTTTCGAAAGCTTCCCCAACCTGTCAAAATCGTGTGCAGAACTTCTCAGAAACTCGGCGATGCACACGCTGTGACTTTGTGACCTACTGCACGTAACCTGAGGCACTTGGTGACCGGCACGACAGTTCTAGAAGATGCCCTAGGAAACCCTAATCGACCCACGTGCTCTAACAGAACCCTAACAAACTCTGAGGACCTTTTAGAAGGGATTTTTGGCAGGAAAAATAGAGGAGTAAGCTATATATAGAGACCCCCAATTGTAATTGGGGGGAGATCGAGATCTGAGCCAAATTCTAGAGATTAGAGCTTGCAGAGAACTTCTATTTTCCTTCATTTAGCCCAACAATGGTTGGCTAATTCCCTGGGAGTAGCGAGGAGAGAGGTTGGATCTATAATTGGGTAAGGTTGAGAGTGCTATTGTGGGTTCAGTGCTGCACAGACTACAAATCTGAGAGCATTTCCATTATAGAGTGAATTTGATTACAATATAAATGTTGTTTGTAATGCTATAATTAGATCTAAAGTTCCTTTGGTTTCATTTGGTGCTCGATCGGATTTGTGTAAAGGAGACTGTAGATCAGCTCACCCACTTAACTGGTAGACCTCTTGGATATCATCCGATCTCCCTGGATCTGATACTCCTGCAATTCCCCGAGTCTGTGACCTTGGGATTGCAGCATCTGTAGTGGTTTCAATTACTCTGATTGATGTTTTTGCTTTGGAGGAGATCCCTAGGATGATCTGTGACCATTAAAGTGGACAGATCATAACCTTTAGATTAGTCCAAGGACAGGCTCCAATTGGATTCGTCTGCTGTGAATCCCTGGATCAGATAAAGTCTATAGGATGGTCTGTGACCATTCAAGTGGACAGATCATAGCCTTAAGACCAGTGAGATCCTGTGATTTGGAGTGGAGTCTTCTACCCTGCAGCTGTGCTTATAGCCAGTTGAGGGCATTATGTGCTCTGAACCTCTGCAGCATAATTAATCTAACCTGATTTCAGTGAGACCAATTTCCAAGCTACTCTTCTCCATTTTCTTCTTTTTACTTCTTTCCCCTGCGAGATCTAGATTCCCAAACTCGATCCAAGTTAGTTTTCGTTTGATTTTAGCTTAGCTTAAGTGACAATCCCTTTCAAACCTCTCCCCTTTCTTTTAGCTAACTTAGCATTAGTTAGGGTGCCAGATTTCTTATAGACCTGGAGATTTATCACCTTTTTAAACCAACTTCTCTGTGGACATTCCCTTACTCACCATCTTTTTAAAACTTGCTACAAGAAACCTTGATTATTTGCAGGTCTGTGTGAGTGTGTTCTGCCTAGTCTTATAAGTGATTTTAGACCCTGTTTAAAGGGAAGGCAAAAACCTCAACACCTAGTAGCTTTCTTTGAGAACGTCACGTTCTCTTATGTCCCATGGATAAGGAATCGCTTCGCCAACGCGTTAGCAACTTTGGCATCAATGATAGAGATCCCCTATGGTGTCGAGATGAAGCCAATCATAATTGAATAGAGGAACGAGCCGGCCTTCTGCCTCCAAATTGAGGAACCTACTAAGTTAGATGATGAGCCACATCAAGAACTTCCTTGAGACGCGAACTTCCTTAAGGATGCATCCAAGGCAGATAGGCAGACCATCTAGCGTTTGGCAGCAAACTACGTCATCTGTGGCAAATGCCTCTACAAGCGTTCATATAACAACATCTTGCTCAGATGCTTGATTGAAAGTGAGGCGGCCAACATTATGAAGAAAATCCATGAGGGAGTATGCGGTGCTCATGTCAGTGGGCACATGCTTGCTAAGAAAATCCTATAGCAAGGATACTATTTGACCACTATCAAAATTGACTGTTGCAAGCACATTCAAAAGTGCTACAAATACCAAGAACACTCCAGTCTAATACATGCTCTAGCTATAGATTTGCACAGCACGGCCATTCCATGGCCCTTTGCCACTTGGGGCCTTGACGTCGTTGGAATGATTAATCTGAAGGCCTCAAACGAACATTGGTTCATCCTTGTCGCCATCAAATACTTCACCAAATGGGTAAAGGCAGCATCCTACGCCAACGCCACAGCCCAGTCCATCGAGAAATTCATCAAGAACAATATTATTTGCCAATTTGGCGTACCCAAGGACATTATCACTGATAATGGCACAAACTTCATGAACAAACACATCAGGGCCTTCTGCAAGTAGTACAAGATCAACCACCATCGCTCATCGCCTTATCAGCCATAAACCAATGGGGCCGTAGAAGCTGCTAACAAGACTATTGTCTGCATCCTAGAGAAGATGGTCGTCACTTATCAAGATTGGAGCGAGATGTTTCCATTTGCATTATGGGCCTACAGAATGTCAATCCGTACCACTACAGGAGCAACACCATTCTCCCTTGTGTATAGAACTGAGGTCGTCCTATCGATAAAAGTTGAAGTACCCTCACTCCGCATACTCATGGAATCAGGCCTATCTGAACCTGAGAGAGAGATTTCATTTCAAACAGTTGAACCTGTTAGATGAGAAAAGGCTCCTGGCCTTGTGCCATACCCAAATCTACCAAAGGCGAATCGCACGTAGTTACAATAAACATGTTCGTGGTCAAGATCTGAAGATGGGAGACACGGTACTCAAGAAGATTTTCCCATCTCTCCACGTCGATCCAAGAGAGAAGTTCAAGCCTAATTTGGAAGGACCTTACGTCATTAAAGAAGTATTTCCAGGATACGTCATCCACCTCGCCATCATAGACGAAGATCACTTTTCTGAGCCCATCAACGCTAGGTATGTTTGATGGTTCTACTCATAGTGCCCCCCGGCAAGGTAAATATTGATAAAATGGATATGTGATTGCTCAAGGACCCCATAAAAGTGGCCATCATTTCAAAGCCTAGTAGCTAAAAACTGCCCATTGCTCATACCCTTTGCTACACCCGTTGAGCCGTTGACCTTTCTTTCAATAAACCCCTCCCAGGAAAAGAGAATGTGTGTACATACACAAAAAAAAGAGAGAAAGAGTTACCATTAAAATCCAAAAAAAAAATCGGAAAAGCAAAATCTCAAAAGGAGATTATCCAAAAAATAGAAGCAAAAAAAAAAAGAAAAAATATATATATATATATATATAGAGAGAGAGAGAGAGAGAGAGAGAGAGAGAGAAAAGGTGGGGCATGTACAGTCATGGTCCCCCAAGGAAGAAGTGTATTTGGGCAACTGGAACCCAGTCAAGAAGACTCTTTTAACCTAGAATACCTTAAAAATCCTAACCCTACCCATGGCCACAATACATCCCGAGGAAAAGCCCTCTTTAAGGTCTGCGAGCAGTTAAAATATCCATCAAGTTAGCGCAAGCCAATGGGAGACAACGAGAACCCCATACAGCCGGCTATGACGGAATCAACGTCAATGTCGTGGCCTTTGCCAAAAAAAGGAGAAAAGAGAAAGAGAAAAAAATGAAAACTAAAATTAAAAATACAAGCTCAAAGAAAGATGGACGTAGTGAAAACTCGAAAGGGCGCTATGGATAAAAAGAGCGAGTTTGTGCGGACCAGGTGAAAACCTGAAAGGGTGCCTAGGGTAAGAGAGTAGAGCCCATGTATAGACACCCCCATTTTGCCTTCTCGGAATATATTTTTTTTGTTCGGTCAACCTTTGACCTTTTAAACCCTGATATGAGAACCATGCACTGAAGCAATAGTACATGGCTGAACACAGGTTGAAACAATAGCTTTGTGGCTCAGATCCCAAATTAGGTAGGCTATATGCTAAGTAATAGTATATAGTCAGAACGTAGACTGAGCCAATAGTCTTGCATTTCATTCTAGAGACCATACCCGGACAACCCCAAATTACGCGCTAGAAACCCAGTGCACAATTCGATCACACGCAAACCACAAGTGTGTGACCAGTCCACCTTTCAGACCAAACTTCCTTTCCCAGACCGATTCAAGACTCGATTACGCGCCTGAAATAAAATGCGTGATCGGATTGAGTGCTTCACCACCAGTGCGTAATTGGCCTACGCCCGACCTAGTCTTACTACCCTTGACCCCTACATTTCCTTGATTAAACATTTCAGGTTAAACGCTTAATCAGATTGAGCGCATGATAACATGTGTACAATTAGTCCTAATTTGTTAGGACTAGGAGACTCACTGAGCAAGTCATCCGGTCGCTCACTAAGTCGGTGACCGACTCAAAGCGATTAAGCACCGAAATCCTGACGCGTAATTCAGTTAAACACCCGTAAATAGGCACGTAATTGAAGGAAAACTTATAAAAGAATTTTTTCTTAATTCGCCCAGGAGGTTGGGCAAAAAAAACTAGAATTTTTGAGAGAGAACGAGTTCCGAAACCAGAACACTCCGAGAATGAACCCATAGAGCATCTTAATCATGATTTCGAGAGTCAAGCTTCTTATTTTCGAGATTTCTCTCCACAACCCTGACCCCTAGGTAAGGATTTAATCTTTTAATTCGTAGTCGTAGCTTCTAATCTCTAGATCTAGGAACTCAATTAATTTTTATTTTTAGTCTTGGATCGTAGCACCATTTTCGGACCGAAATTCTATATATCTGGTTCTAGTTCTCTGTTTCTAGAAGCAGTCATTAATCCATCGGTCCGATATACCGATCCTAGACTTTAATTCAATTCTAAGATCTTGATTTACAGTCCTATCATTATTTTCTGGTTCTAACCCTTTGATTCAGTACTAGTCCTTAATCATACGGCCAAATTTCTCGATTTCAGACTCGAATTCAGTCTAAAAAAAAATCAGTTTTAATTTTAGTTTCTTATTTCAATACCTTCAAAATTCTAAATATTAATCCTAGTTTTATAATTCTAGTTTACCATTCAATTCACAAATACTATTCTGAAATCAATATTGAAAAAAATTAAAAAAATATTACTTTACTATCCAAAATTCAAATTTTCCTCTTTAATCTTAGCCACCCGATTTGCCCAAGAGAGCTTACGGGGGGTACTCGGGAACGAGGCCAATCCTTCTTAGCATAGCGGGCCCAAACCCATTTTTTTAATAATTAATAAATTGCTTTAATTAGTTTATATCTACACATAATTGATTATTTGCATTAGTTAGGCCTTGATACGATCATTAGAATGTTAAATCAAAATTTTCTTTTCATAAGTTTATTTGATTGATTATTCTAAATCCAAATTCTAGGAAATTTAGTTTATTCATGATTAGTTATATTTTGCCATCATTAATCCGTTAATAATTAGGGCCGCAAAAAAATCTATCCTTTTATTTCTGTTGATATTTGAATAGAAAATTAAATTTATTGCTATAATTAGGGTCGTAGAAAAATCAGTCCTTTTATTTTTGTTGATATTTGAGTAGAAAAGTTAAATTTATTACTTTAATTAGGCCCGTAGAAAAATCAGTCTTTTTTTTATTTTAATTAGAATTATAGTAGAATTGACATGAGTATTTTAGTTAGAATCATAGTAGAATTACTGCAATTGCTTTAATTAGAATTCCAGTACAATTAGCAAGCTTAATTTTAGTTAGAATATTATTAGAATTGACACATGTGCACTCCTAGTACCAATAGGAGATTGAAACTGATTGGACTCTTAGTAATACCAGAACCTTGATGCTCATTGAACTCTTGATAGCATCAGGACACTAAAATAACTCACCTTAATAAGCTCACACAATCAGAGCATAATAGTAACAGAATTGGGAAATCTAAACAGACCGAAATTATAATTACAAAGGAAAATAAGAGGAGAATTAAACTAACTAAACTAAGGAGAAACATTGCTGCTGATGTTCGCAGGCGGACGATTCAGTATAGAAGTAACCTACCCCTGCTTCATAGCGTGATCACTGACGTGTTGCAGCGTCGTTAAATATCTACAGCTGGCGATCGCAATCAAACTAGGAACCTTCCTAGAAAAATCCTCCTTTTTATATTATTCTTGTCATTCCAAACACCGCATCGCTAGAGTCCACCTAGAGCGAATTGGAGCCACTGATTCAACGGGAACTGAGAGGAACCCAGAAAAAGCAAGTACCAACAGACTGGCGATCGCGATGAGACCCTTTTATAAACTTTTCGTAGATGGTTTTATTTTCTTATTTCCTTTCTCGTCGTGTCATTTATATTTCTTTTTAGATATATGAATCTTTGTCAAAGACTTGAGATGTCTGACATACGTAAAGTAAGTTTAGGAGACCCTCTGTTGTGGGGACTTTATGACAACCCCGCATACGAGGAAGAACCACCTTATACTTTTAGCCCACGACAACCCAAATTTAACATGGCTGGTGAACAAGAGAACCCTTCTCTACACCACACGTCTGTAATAGCCATAATAATAGAAATAATAGCTCTGGACAACACCTCACTGCTCAACAAATCGTTGAACTTAGCATCCAAAGAATACAAAGAGGAGGTGATGACTCCGAAGAGTTGCTTCAAGGATTGGCTGCTGCATTTGAAATCATTAGGGGACAACAAAATTTGGAAGAGCAAGAGTGACAAGAAAGACCACCTCCTACTCCGAGTATGGTGTCAGCTCATGCTGCATCATTGAGGAGACATGCTCACACGTTCTTTAACGACGACGCACTGGATAGGGCTAGCTTACAGCTCGCTCCAAAGGACAATACCATTAAGATCAAAGATCTCCCTAAGATGCTTAACGAGTACATGGCTAAGAGGGAGCGCGCTGGTCATTCATTCGGGTTCGATAAATTTTGTAGGGATGCCGAATTTAACCTGCCTATAGGATTCAAACTACCAAAATTCACCAAATATAATGGCACGGGAAATTTGAACCGTCACTTAGCACTCTTCTGCAATGACTGTCAGCCTATATGCAACAACCAAGGACTTCTCATTCACTACTTCCAATGCTGATTAGAAGGAGAAGCTCTAGACTGGTTCGCAGGACTCCTGCTCTATAAGATCAAAACCATTGATGATTTAGTTGGTCAGTTCTTGGACCAATATAAACACTTGATCCAAGAGACAGTCAGCCTCAACGACCTGATGGTAGCTAAGTAAGGACCTGATGGAGAGTTTGTTGACTTTGTTGCCCGATGGAGAAAACTTGCTGCGAGGATCGGCACTTCAATGAAAGAAAAGGACTCGATCGACATTATCGTTGACAACACTAGGGAACTGCTAAAGAGCGCACTTATCATAAGCGATGGCCTCGACTTCACCATACTTCATTCCCGGGCATCCCAACTAACACGACAAATTAAAGGCAGAGATCTTGCCTTATCTATCATCACGTCCAAAATAGGCTCCTCTAGCGAATCCAAGTCGAAAAATAATAAGAAAGCCTTAAGGACTGAACAGGTTAACACCGTTGTCAACCAAGGATAAAATTTGAATAACAGTAGCTTCCAACCGCGCAACTTCGGACAAAATCAAAGTCAAGGCTCTAATCAATCCAGATACGCAAACCAAAACCAAGGCCAAAACCAAGGTCAAGGCCAATACCGAAATAGAAATCAATACCCCAACACCTATCAGAACCAAAATGCAACACAGATTTGACCGGCCCTCGTGTCGAATTATAATAATGTCCCCCCACCATAAAACTTTAATCCAACTAGAGGTCACTACCAATCGAGGTGAGAACATTATCCCCCTCTGCCTGATATAATCTCCAATATCTTCCAATTTCTTAACACTCAGAACCTCCTCCGATTCCAACCAGAAAAACCTCGCCCATGGCCTACAAATCTAGACTACAATAAATACTATGCGTTCCATCGATATGCTGGACACAACTTAGAGGATTATTGGGTCCTCTGAGATGTGATCTATGACATGAGCGATCAGAACCAAATTGATTGGGAAGCATTGAGGAACCCTAACCCTAGCGACAACCAACCCCAACAAAACTTGGGGATCATAAACAACCCCATGCCTAATCACAACCAAGCAACACCGGCTCATTCACCACTGTGGATCTCTCCAATCAACCCTCTTTCTAACCCTCTACTTTAGTCACTCACATCCAGCCCTCCGACGTTTCTGCTATCCCTGTGAGAGTCTTTTCACCCCCACATCCCTCGATCTTGATCACTCACATCACTCCGCCAAACCTGCCACCTTATCCGAAATTCACCCAGATATGAGTCCACTCCTTTAGGGCCAGGGGACTATTCCTCCATCGTCCCCCACCAGAACCTTCAACCCCTCCAAATCCTTAATCGACACCCTCACCACCTCCCTCATCTGATTCTAAACCTGAGACTGGAGATCACATTCTTCAAATTACAGCCCAAGCTGTCGCGTGGGTAGAAAGTGTCACTTGGAAGACTCCAAATCTAGAAGAAGAAACGAAGACTGAGTGCTCACTAAACATAAAGGAAGGCGAGCAAGAAAATCTCTCTGACCCGCATGAGACCCTAGTCTTAGCTTTCTTAGAAGAAGAGGATTACACGCAATACCTCCCGCCTTAGAATGGTGTCGTGCAGGCCCATGCTCCGACCTCTTGTTTTACTCGCTTTACAAATACATCGACATCGAGTCATGCTAGGTTCACTCAATAGCTGACTTGCCCAATTCTCAAATCTGAAACTAATTACCCACCTCCTCGTTTCCCTCAAAATAAAGATTTTACGAACGCACCACAACTAGATGGGAATGCAAGAGAAAGAGAGGTTCACTTGCCGCCCCACCTCATATCATTCCTCCGCCAATTCCTGCACCTCAACCACTTCAACCACCCACACCTAAGGCTCATCGGCCATGCAAAGAGATTACGCTCGAGCCAGGGTAAGAATACAACCTGCTACGGAACCTTCAAAAGATCCCAGCTCAGATATCTATATTAGAGCTCATCAAGAAGTCCCCTGATCATCACCGATTATTGATAAGGACACTTGAGGACACACAGGTAGACGAGGACACAACCCTAGACAAGCTTCATCAAATCGCCTTGGTCATGGTGCAACCTCTAGCACTGACGTTCACCGACGTGGACATGCCTAAGGAGTCACTCCATGGGAGTGTTGCTCCTATATATCTCACAGTCATCATTAGGGGATTCTTTGTACCTCATGCGTTAGTGGATACTAGAGCAGGACTCAATATCTACCAGCTCACAACGTTAAAGATGCTTGAATACATGGAACAAGACGTCAGACCCTTGGTCTTGTCACTTATATCCTATGACGGCTCACGTTGCTTTGTTAAAGGGACTATTAAACTCTAGGTTCGCCTCGGACCTATGATAAAGGACGTCACCTTCCATGTTTTTAATTCTGCTAGCACCTACAATCTCATCTTAGGAAGAAAGTGGTTGGAATCGATGAAGGCAGCTGTATTTACATATCATCAATGCGTCAACTTCCCATTGAGGACTCCATCGTCCGTGTATATGCTGATGCACCCCTCCAGGAGATAGACACTGATTATGCGACAAGCATACCAACGACTCATAATTATGTGTTGAACACAGGTCATATTCAAAGGACTCGAATCTCGAAAGAGATAATCGTAGCAGAAGTCTGCCCCCTTACCCATCCTAGTTCTCCCCTGACGTGCCGACGAGAATTGATGAGGAGAGAGGTTAGTCCAGACCTCACCAAGCTTTATGACAACAACCCCATCGCAAAAAAGGGATGGGACCTTATGTATCAACTTGGATACATCCCCCACACCAGGCTCGGAAAGAATAAGCAAGGTCACGTAGGACCTGTCGTCCCAATAAAAACACACAAGCATATAGAGCTAGGTTATCAATCAGATGGCTCACAAGCCGACTTGTTCCCTACCTCACCAAAATGGTCTCTATATGATCACTTCATCTACGGGACCACTGAGAAAGCCAATGTACCTAAGCAGAAGGAGGTATCCTTCACTAAATCCCAAGAAGCGGAAATTCAACAATTGGCTAAAGCATTCAGTGATTTGACGAACCTAAAAGATGACATGGATAAACTCCTTGAAGAAGTCAAACCCTTGTTTGATCTCGAAGAGGAGAGGAAGGAAGAGCCTCCCGAGCCCGACCTACAAGTAAAAGATTGTGACTCTACTGATGATGATGACTTTCACATAGCCGCCTTGCAAGAGGATGAAGAGCACCTATACCCATCTTGGGAAGAAGATGATGCCTCACAAGCAGGGTTTAACTCGTTTAGCATTGACCTCTGCCTTGGCCTTAAAGGATGGGAATGCCTGTGGGACTCACCTTGTATCTCTCACCCATCTCAACCCCGATGAGAGGCATGCACTCATATATTAGAGCAATTTGCTAGTGTTTGATTTTCTGCGATGATAGAAGTGAACAATTCTGATCCTGTAATGACGGAAATAACCAACAACTCACTAGCTCCGCTATCGACGCAAGAAGAAGAAAATTTTGACGGCCAGTTGACTGACCCAGGAGGAAATATCCACACAGCACTCTTGGAGTTTGAAGAGGAGCTTGAATTAGACTCTCCTTCATCCCCAGATGCACCACAACTCCAAATATTTTGAAATCAATCGAGGATGAGTGGAGATCTCCACCAAGTGATGACAAGGACTACTGGATAGATCTCCCTGCACTCAAATTAGCAGAACAAGCCAACCTAGGACTTCAAGCCTTATCAGATCAAGAAAGTGAATTTGATAGTATCATCGATTCTAAACTTGAAGGATGGGAATGCCCATGGGAATCTCCTTGCATGTCTTACCATTACCAACCTTGTTGCCGAGCATGTGTACTCATCTCAACGTATTATAAAGACTAAGAGAAAGAAATCCCTCCCCCTGGGGATCCTTTAGGAGATTACCCTTCGCGGGAAGAGCAACCATATCATGTCTTCAAGGATGATAGTTCAAATGATTACGATCTCTAGAGATTCTTTAAGGAAGAGACAATCAATTTGATAGAGGGGAGCCAAATTACAATACCCCTGTCGCTCACGTCATTTATTTAGAAGATCTCATTAGATGAGGACTCTAAAAAAAAATGCCAATTTCAGAACAAATGCATGCCTCTTGAAGAATCACTCGAATGGCTCCAGCGACCGTCTCGCTCCCTCATTTAGAGGAAGAAGCTTTCCCGGTCTCTCTTGAGGTGACCGACCCTGTACCATATCTCTACTATAAAAAATTTTAAAAATAGAAAAAGTGGAAAACCCTAAAAAATTAAAAATACAAAACTCAAAAATCTGAAAACCTTAAAAAAGAAGGCAACCCTTCGTCCCCAATCCATTGTTCGATCAACAAGGGGACTTTCCTCCTGAGACTATTATCCCATCTCTAGCGCTAGGACGTAAAGCATCCCGACTAAACAACAAGCCGGTGAGCATACCTGATGAGATACTTCATGACTTTGAGAGGAGAATCGGTAGCCTTGACCTTCACCTTATTAAAGATCTCTCGATCATAAGTTGCGCCGATGAAGGGTTACTTCTCGACAAATCAAATCCCCACTGTAGTAATTTCGTAGTATACAAGCTTACCGAAGATGAAGAAGGAACATTAGTCGCCGAGGAGGCGTAGGAATTCCAACGGGTTATCAAACGTTTCGACGAGCAAACTCAAGCTACCGCGGAATCGACAGAAGAAATTAACTTTGGCACCGAAGAGAAACCTAAGAAATAACTAGTTAGCGCAACGCTTAACTCTAAAGAACGCCAACATATTGTGCAAGTCTTGCAAGAACGCTTTGACTCTTTTGCATGGTCCTATGAAGATATGCCTGGTTTAGACCCTAGCTTGGTAGAACACCGGCTCGTCTTGGAACCTGATGCGAAGCCTGTAAAGTAGAAACTTTGTAGGATGCACCCACAAACAGCTCTGCAAGTCAAAGAGGAAGTCGATAAATTATACAAAGCCAAATTTATTCGTGTCGTCCTCTATCCTAAATGGGTAGCAAACATTGTACCTGTCGCTAAGAAGGATAACAGAGTACGAGTTTGTATTGATTTTCAAAACCTCAATCAGGCATGTCCAAAAGACGACTTTCCACTTCCACACATTGACACTCTAGTCGACAACACTGCTGGGCATGAGATGCTATCCTTTATGGATGGTTTCTCAGGATATAATCAAATCAAATTAGCTGAGTCTAACCAAGAAAAGACTTCTTTTACCACACCCTGGGGAACTTACTGTTATGTCGTCATGCCTTTTAGGCTCAAGAACACAGGACCTACGTATCACCGTGCCATGATGGCCATTTTTCATGACATGCTGCATAAATGTGTGGAAGTCTATATCGATGACATATTAGTAAAATCCCAAATACGGGCAGGACATGTTGAAGCACTCCAACTGGTACTATGAAGAGATAGGAAATATCAATTGAAAATGAACCCAAAGAAATGTGTCTTCGGAGTCACTTTCGAAAAGTTACTTGATTTTATAGCTAGGAAACAAGGAATTGAAGTCGACCCTGCTAAAGTTAGAGGCATCCTTGAGATGCCACCTCCCCGTGATATCAAAGAATTATGAGGCCTGATAGGAAGATTGCAATTCATCTCCCAGCATTCAGACAAATGCGATCCTTTCTACAGACTACTTAAAGGAAGAACTGAGTATGAAGGGGATGACCACTGCCAGCAAGTCTTTAATAACATTAAAAGGTACCTCCTTAACCTACCAATACTATCACCCCCACTTCCTAGAAGACTCCTAATCCTTTATCTCTAAGCAAACAACAAAGCGATGGGAGTAATTCTGGGACAATATGAAGAAGACGACAAGAAAGAGAAGGCTATCTACTACCTTAGTAGGATGATGGTCGAATATGAACGAAAATACACTCCCATGGAAAAGACCTGCCTCACACTGGTGTGGGCTTCGACCAAGTTGCAACTCTACTTCGGATCACATAAGATATTAGTACTAGCCCGAATGGACCCTCTAAAGTATGTATTGGAAAAGCCCGCAATATCGGCACATGTTATTACAAGAATTCGACCTCACTTATGTCACACAGAAATAGATCAAGGGGCAGGCAATTTCCAATTACCTTGCAGACCTCCCACTCCCGAATGACGAACCTATACACACAGACTTTCTCGACGACGACCTACTTATAATCTATAATGAAGAGCCCGATAAGACTTCATGGACCCTTTATTTTGACAACGCTCTAAATCACAAAGGAAAAGGCATCGGGATAGTCCTCCTGAGACCAGAAGGAGTTGTCATACCTAAAGCTTTTCAATTAGACTTCCTTGTTACTAACAATGCCGTAGAATATGAAGCTTTTATAGTTGGACTATGAGTAGCACTACAATTAGGAGTAAAATAATTGAAAACCATTGGTGATTCTAAGCTAGTAATCTCACAAGTCATAGGAGAATGGAAGGCTAAGGAAAGGAGACTAATGGCATATTTAGAAAAAGCTTAATATCTAGTAAACAAATTTAAAAGAATCGCTTTTACGCACATCCCTAGATTAGAAAATGAGCTCGCAGACTCCCTAGCTACGCTACCCTCAGTCATTCAGATAGCCCTTGGACAAACTACTGAAACCTTTGTCATAGAAAAATTAATAGTACCCGCTCACGAGGTGGCATGGACCGTCAAGAGAGAATTACCCATCCTTCCCACCAGCACAACATCAAAGGAAGTGATCATCTCCGAAAAACATGATAAGATGAAAACCGAAGTCGTTATGTTCAGATTTGAAAACTCACCAACCGACGATGGACAGCCATGGTACTTCGATATCTGGAATTTCTTAAAATATTAACATGTCCCTCCATATGTCACGAAGATTGAACGGAAGACCATAAGGAACCGATGCGCCAGATTCTGCATACTTGGCGAAACACTATACAAGGAAGCATTCACTAAAGGAGTACTGCTATGATGTGTTACAACCACCGAAGGACAATACCTCATCTGAAAAGCACACGCCAGCACCTGCGGTGCCCACGCCGATAGACAGAGACTCGCCGATCAAATTGTATGACAAGGCTACTTCTGGCCGACAATGACAAGAGATTGCCACCTCTACGTCTAATTCTACAAGCAACGCCAAGAACACGCCGCACTCATCAAAGCTCCATCAGTTGCATTTAACACTATGACCTTTCCATGGCCGTTCTCAATGTGGGCCTTCGACATCATCGAACCTTTCACAGACACAGTTGGAAACACTCACAAGCATGCATTTATACTTACATCAACCGAATACTATACTAAATGGGCAGAAGCTGAATCATACGTCAGAATCACTGCTTCCATGCTCATAAGGTTTATCATACGCAATATAATCACTAGGTTTGGAGTACCCAGAATGTTCATCACCGACAGCGTACCGCAGTTCATTGCAGAGAAGACAGAAGTTCTGTAAGAAATTCAGCATTGATCTATGCCACTCTTCACCGTTCTACCCTCAAGGAAATGGACAAGCAGAAGCCACCAACAAAATGTTGATTTGAATTTTGAAATATATAGTAGAAACAAGCAATGGAGTCGACTGACCTGAACGACTACCAGAAGCACTCTGGGCCTATCGGACTTCTATTCGTACGACCACTGGCCAAACTCCCTACCTCCTCACCTACGGGATGGAGGCAGTCCTACCATATGAAATACAAGTACCATCCTTATGGATCCAACTCAATGATGAGATATCCTTAGACGAGAGGAGAATTTTCCTACTCACCCAGCTAGAGCAGCTCGATGAAATACGTCTAAGGGCAGCCGATCTCGCTCAGGTATATCAGAGGAGAGTGGCCAAAGCTTATGACAAGAAAGTCCTTGAACGAGCCTTCAATATTGGAGAATTAGTCTTGAAGAAAGTCATGCTTTCTAAACATGCTCATCCGAAAGGACAATTGAAATTGAACTGGGAAGGCCCTTACCTCATAACAGCCACATACCCCGAAAATGCCTACAGACTGACGAATCAAGATGGGAAAGAACTCCCTAGCCCTTGGAACGCCATGTACCTTAGAAACTATTACTCTTAGCCCAGTGATCATCACATCCCATGGTTAAATACTTATAGTTATCACCCCCGTAGTCGTCACAACCCATTCATGGATCGTACGCCTTCAATCCCCATACTATTCTTGAGACCTCCCCTTTATCACCGACCTTTTTATTCGGGCCATCTGACCAAAGGACTAGTGACCTACCTAATCTCTTTCAAAAGTATAAGTAACACCTAATCCTCATTTCCTTTTCCCGCCATTGGAGGAGACGTTAGAGCAAAAAAAAATGAAGATGCTAGGTTTAATCAAAACTCATTATTCTTGCAGTAGCAGGATGCTTTCAAAACATATCTACATATCAAAAGTTGAGCGAGAGCATTACGACGAATGAACAAGTCAATGAGCTCAGGGAAGCATAAGCAGGCCGTGAGGACATCTCTGGTAAGTTCACCAAAAGTGTATAAGCAAGCTGCGAGGGCACCCCTGATGTCCCTATACTACTAGATGTCTTCATAAGGTCGCGGGAGGAGGACAAACTCCTGCTAACCATAGAATGTGAGATTTTAATGGTACCAAAATATGACGGAGAGCTCAATCATGGCACCCCGCATCCCCCTAAAAGGAAGACTGTTACTCATCTCTTTTGCAAAGTGTTAAGTACAAGCTGCTCCCCATGTCATTCTTCTACTTTTTTTTATATTTTGGACGATAAGTTGGAAGCCTCGCAGGATATTCCCAGGAATGAAACTGAAAAATCATGAATGACGATTGATGCAATCACCTGCTATACTTACCATGCCTTTCCCTAATAATCATGGGATAGGATGACCACTACCCTAAGACATATCCCTATGCAACTAACCTAATCAAAGAAACCTCCCCCGAGTTTGATGACAGTATTGATGAATGCTCTCTTCAAGACTTACTCACCTAATACCCCCGACTTCACATAGACCCACTGTGCTCATCAAAGGCCTAGAAAAGTTCCATTACATCTACACGCTGGGGCATTTTTTTGGATTAAAAGGAGAATCATATCAAAATTGTCGATTCATCCACCAAAAGATGAAGAACGTCAAAGTTACTATGCAAAGAAAGCTATCGAAGACACTGTACTACCGATATAATCACGCCCCTACACTGGGGCATTTTATTTTTATTTTTATTTTTATTTATTATTTTCAGTTCTCATTGCTACAATAGTTATTTGCTTTCCCTGCTGCATTACTTTCAAAAAAAAAGAAAAAAAGAAAGGAAAAAAAAGAAGTAAAAAAAAAAAGAAAAAAAGAAGAGAAAAGAGCATATAGTTACCTTTGTTACTAGGCTCTGGTCTGAGATACTTACCCCCCTTGACAACTAGCAAGGGGGAGAATAAAAATTACTAATGTCCTTACCTTTACATGTGAAGGTACAAAGCGACCTTCAACCACCACAGGGCTAGCTCGCGAAGCATCCAAGTCCCGATGATGGTTGACGGCACCAAGAACAAAAGCAAAAGTAGACGCAAGTGGTAACTAAAAGAAAAGCAGTCGATCTGGTACACCTAAACCCAAAATCTCAATATATATGTGTCAAAAATTTTCTTTCCTATTTTTTTCTTTACAATCATCACTGGGGGCATCCCCCTGTATATACAATGCACACTCATAATGGATAAAACATACACATGCACACACCTAATCCCTGTGTTGCCCCTGGGACGATTGAGCACCATTGTCCCCAAGATCATTGGCTCGAAGGTCCGTAGACTGGTCCTCTGAAAAGACAATCTCGACGCTCGGAGTCAGCGGAACCTCTAAGCGACGAGATCCCACTAGCCGAGCCCCCAACTCATCCTCTGCCTCCCTGGCCCTAGCGATCAAGTCGGTCAAAGAGTGCAGCATATCCTCATCAAGACGAGGAGCATGCCCCATTTGCTCCATCGCGCTATGGAGAGCATCCAATGCCCCTCGCACACTCTCCGTCAGATGTCCCTCCTCCAATGCGATCAACCTCGCCCTCAATGTCGACGCTGACTCCGACACACCGATCGTGAAAGAGCCGCTGCCATGAAAAGGACGTGTGAAGAGGTGCCCACCACCCAATGCGTTGAACCACCTCCTATACTCTCGTACATCCACCTCGTCATGTGCTCCTGTGACCCTGGTCCTCTTAGCTCTAAAATTGGCTATCTAGAGCGCCATCCGCTCTGTAAAATTCTAGCCTAGAGGGCCAGTCATCCTCTTAGCCACTCTGTAGCTAATCCCTGGAGGGGCTCCTTGAGCGAGCCCCAACTGCCATGCCGCTCGAGAGGTTTGAATCCTCTCTACCCTCTCAAAACAATAAACCCATATGTCCACATCGAAGAAAGGTCGGCCAGACTCAATCATCGCCTCACTTGCATCCTCCTCATCGTCATAGGGCCTCCAGATCACCTATCCAAATGAACAAATCAACCCATTAACAAAGCCTAAGAATCCAAAAAAATAACAAAGCCAAACAATAACATGACGATATATATATGAAACCCCGGACATAGAAAAGCAAAATGATCATACGCTCAAAACTGAAAAGAAAAGAAAGCAGCAATGACACACAAAAGAACCGTTAAAAATCACCAAGACCAAAAATCAGCAAAACTAAAGGACCACCATGATACCAATTAAACTAAAACTCACCTAGAGGAACAGAAGGAAATTGCCGATCGATGCAATGCCCTGTCCCCGACGGTAGAACTGCTCATAGAGATGCGCCAACGCTGCCGCACCCCACGCATAGGTATGGACCCGATCCAGATCCCCGAGAACCATAAAAAATAACACGGTGATGCATCCCTGAGTCGAAGATGAAAAGAGTACTGCACCTAAGAAGTGCATAAAAAACGCTCGGAGTACCCTATCTGCAGCCAATCCTGGCTCGATCATGGGCTCCTGACCTGCCACTACCGTACACCACGCCTCATAGGGCGCCCTCACCTCCGAATGACTCCTCGGAGGGAGGAAGCCACTCACAAACGTATCGAAGAACCAAGTGACCCGAAGCACACCAGACCCCGATCCACTCTACCTATAAGGGACTCCCAAAATCTCCTCACGCACCTCTAAATACTGTCCCTCCATCTGCCCTGTGATCGGCTCACCCTCAAAATAAAGATCGGTGATGCTGACCCAGTCCTCTGGAGTCGGCAGTAACATATCAATTGGGAAGAGAAGCGTCTGATGCCTCTCGCTCCACCTCTCTATGATCACCGTGATCAAGCCTCGGTTGACTTGAAAGAGCTCCAACCCTAAAATAGTCCCAAAACCAAAAGACACTAACCGCTCTCGCTGAAACTCTGGCAAGGCACGGTACCAAGCATGAGACTCACCCCATGCCGAGCTGATAGCCACCTACGGAGGCTCCTATCGACCACAATGACCAAAAAGAATGACAATAACAATAAGATTAACATATACTTATGACGAAAGATAAATGGATCGAGGAGTTGAAAATGAATAAAACATGTCTCAAACGCTATGAAAACTTACGACAGGCACACAAAATGTGATGAGAATATTGAGCATAGACATGACCTATCTCTAGATGCGAGCATGATGCATGAGCGAACATGCAACAAATAATCAATGCAGGTTTGAAGTAAATTAGAAGGGTTTACAGATCTCGATAAGCCTATGTCATAACCTGAATGCCTAGGAAAATGAAGGAACTCTTACTTATGGGGACCTACCCGCCCTCTGGCAAAGAAATCCTCCAGCGGATAGTGCTTGCGATCTCGAGGCCCCGTGCCTGGCTGCTCCTCAGCTCCCTGCTCACCCTCAGCTCTCTCACCTGCCTCCTCGGCTACCCCTGGCTCGACCTCGGATACCTCCTCCCTGACCACCATCTGGTCACCCTCAGGGACCTCCTCTATGATCATCTCCCCGATATCCCCCTCCATGGTGACAACGCCAGTCTGAGCCTTAGAAGTCTCACCCACATCCGTCATTAAAATCCTCTCCAACTCAGAAACTGTGACCGGCCTAACATCACCCTCATGCACCATATCAGAATAAAGAACTTGAAAATTTGAAGTAAATGGAGGAAACATCGACTCAAACGGATGACCAGATCACGAGATATCGTGAAAACATGAAAACCCGAGCACAAGAAAACCAGGAAATTAGAGAATCAAAGACTAAAACAAATAATGCGACGAAAAATGAAAAGTTTGAACTATTTATAGAACTCACCTGAATCACACACTTAAATCTATGCGCTCGATTGAATCACGCGCTATCCACTTTGCGCATAACTCAGATCAAACGTCCAATCTTGGGCGCGTAATATAAACGTCGCCCGCTCAAAATAACCTGCCCCCTGGTTGCGCATCTCCCACCAGGCGCACAATTACATCAAGCGCTTCAACACTAGCACGCAAATACCAAAGGTCATCTCTACAGTGACCGTCTACTTCCCTAATCCTACGTCTCTAATCATGCGCTTAATTCGATTAAGTGCTAATGAATTGACGCTTAATAACCTTTTGTTGCTTGTAAATGCGCGTTCCCATGGCGGCGCGCAATTCGTTCAAGCGTGTGGACAGTAGCGCGTAATTGCCCAGAAATCAAATTTTTTTTTTTACATGCCCAGAACAGTAAACCGGAACCTGAAATTAAGAAATTATGATACTCACTACTAATTTAAATTACACCCTTGATAAAACCAACCCCAAAACACTCTTAACTTAAGAAAATTTACACCCCGAAGACCAAAAAGAAAACGCCCTACAATTAAACAAAATTCAAAAAAAAAATGCCCTTTCCTTCACTTTTCTCAACCAAAAAAATGCCTCCACCCTTCTACACGTGTCCTCAATAAGATCAAATACTCGCATCGCCCCTATAATACTCAAAACTAAACAAAAAAAAAGCTATCCTGAACACGCCCCCAGATCTAAAATAAACAACCAAATTAAAACCAAAAGCATCACACCCACAACGAGGCGAATGAAATATAAATTAAATCAAACAAAAAAAAGATTATTGAATAACCACAAATGAAATAAAAAAATATAATCACTTCATAGATCAACAAAAGTCCTTACAACACTGTAGACACCTAAATTCGGCCTAAGGCCCGATCAGTCTGTACTTCGGGAGAGATGTACCCCTGTGCTTTCGATGGCACCCCCCTGAACCCTTAGGAACCTACCTAGACCAGTAGGAATCACTCTAAGATCTTTAGAGCCATTCCCCCAATCCTTAGAAGCCACCCCTACACCCTAGAATCCCTCCCCAGACCTAACTTAAACCCTTCTGGTGGTTGATGGGAGGAGAGCTACAGAATTTCACACAGACTAGTACCATGGATGAGCCATATACCATTGGAAAGAGGACTTCTTCAAATTTCCAACGAGCCAAAGATCACCCAATTTAGAGCTACGGTTCAAAAGTTATGGCCGTTTTAAGTTTCACATAAAATCATGAATTTTACTCAGGCGTAGATATTACATACGCCCAGCCATTTTTACCCTAGATTACTCAGGCGTATATATTATATACGCCTGCCTATTTTGGGGAAAATTTGGCCGGACTTATATAATATATACGCCCAGTATAGGTGGGACCCACCACTTCATCTTCTCAAAACTCCCCTGATTTTGGTGAAAATTACTGTTCCTAAACTGGGCGTATATAATATATACGCCCAGCTTAGCTATAGTAACTGTCATCAGTGGCTCGAATTTCCTCCATCTAGTCTGACCTTTTGACTATCCCCTTGGCTGAGGTGGGTGTCTTGAGATTGGTTGCACCCCCTTTGAGCTTATTGGCAACCCTTAAGTCACCCATGGTCTCACCCCATCATCCGCCATTGAAACCAGTTTCCCAAAACCCTAGGACCTTGAAAACCCAAAAAACCTTAGATGGGGGATTACCTAATTGCTAAACCAATTAGCTCTTAAGTAAGCCCCCTAACCCATCCCTTCTCTATAAATAGAGAGGCCTACCTCTTCCTTAAGGGTTGGAAGAACTTGGAGGTTAAGGATTTGGAGCCCAAGAGAGAACCCTAGTGAGAGAAAGTGCACTCATTTCCCAGAATTCCAGCAAGCTTAGTTCATCTTTTCCAATCCATTTCCACCATTACATCACTCCCTTTAGCTAAAACCTAGCCTCTAGCTTCACTCTACACCCCCTACTTTATTGAATCCTAGCATTAGAACCCATTTTCACACCATTTAAGCCATTGGAAGCACGCCAAAGCGAAGATCTTCCATGGTGCAACAAGGGCCCGTGAGCTCCGGCTCACCCCTCTCTTCCTCTACCTTCTTAGTGTCTCCTCCGTCCAAGGATTCAAGCCGTTACGCCGCCGAAATTTCGGTTTGGCTCAAAGCTGGATAGGACCGTATTGCCTTCGGGCAAGGGGAAACTCCGCCTTTTTTTTTTAATTTTTGGCCATAGATAGAGACCGCTACGTGGAGGTTGATCGGGTGCCTAGACCCTTCCCGATCGATAACCGAAGCCCCTACCCTAGAGCCTTTGGCAAAGACCGGTAAATCAGTCATATTTAGCACTTCGGTGCTCAAAATATCGATTTGAAGGTTTCCCGGGTCACCAAAAGCTCCGAGTGGCCACTCTACATTTTAACCAAGGCGAGCGCATCGCCGCGACGGGTTCGAGAGGATCCACGGTCGCACAGTGGGCGACTCTGCTGGAGATTTCACCCTAGCGCTACCCCTCTTGTTGGCCTTTCCTTTTATTTTATTATTTTACTAACCATGGCTGTTTTTTGTTCTAATTTGCTGCTGTTTTTCATTATTTTTTGTTGTTTTTACTAACGTACTCACCCCTACGATTCAGTCCTTTAAGTGCCTTAGCCGTTTGGCGGGCCTACTTGCGCCTTAAATTTCAGTTTTTACGATTCTAGTCATTTAAGCCGCCTTAGCCGTTTGGCGGGCCCGCTCGCATTTATTTTCACGTCATTTAAATTTCGGTCATTTACAAGCCTTAGCCGTTTGGCGGGCCTACTTGCGCACTTTATTTCGGTCATCATATTTCAGGCACGGGTTTGTCATCCCCGGCCCGATTTTGGACTTAATTTCACTCCCCTATAAAAATTCGTAATTAAAAGTGAACCAACAGTATGGGGACATAATTGAATTTATTTTTGCATTTTTGGGTAGTTTCTGGGGGGTTTAGGCATAGATACAATTTACCCGGTTCCCAGGAAGGCGGCATCCCTAGTGGTCATGATCCTGAAAAGAACCACCCCTTCCAGTACCTGAGAAGGCGTTTGCGCCGGAGGTATATCGGTTGGGTTGCCAATTCCGATCAAGCCGTAAAACCCGCATTGGTGAGAGCGTAGAAAACCCAAAATTCAGCCGTGTATGCCTAGGAAACGGAAAGGAGGGACCCGATAACAAACACAGCAGTCCCCGGGAGCATTTCTCCCAAGAAACCATTTCAAAGACCCACATTCGGGCTTGTTGTCCACTGTCAAACAAAACCTTTTGCTCGGCGTATATAATATATACGCCCAGCAAAATAGCCCCAGATTTACGTAATATATAATCGCCAAAATCTCGGATTTAAGCGGCGTATATAATATATCGCTCCAAATCTGCACATTTTGGTTAGGCGTGCATAATATATCGCCCGATATATCTTGACTGCGACAACGACACGAGGTCCAATCCACCACCCCAATTCCCCGATTAGCGGTATTAGTATCCGCGGTAGCCCCCCACATTTTCTAACACCCAATATGCCCCCGCCCAGTCAAAAGAAGGCGACTTCTTATTGATTTGCTCCGGGGGATCGGGTCATTTGCATGGATTCCCTCACCTTCAATAGAACGAAAGGGTTCCCTTTCGCTTCTTCTGAAGTGTGTCGGATCCCGCCGTGGGACCTACTAAAGGTACATATATCGCCCGAAACGGGAGTTGACCCTGGGCACCAGGTCATCAGTCATCTAAGCAGAGGGGAGTTAATTGCAAAAAAAAAAAAAAGAAAAAGAAAATCCTCATCTTCAAAAAAAAATCTGCCTTCAAAAAAAGAGAGGGAAAAAAATCAATCAAAATCAAAAATCAAAAATCACAAAATTCACTTTTCAAAATCAAAAAAAAAAAAATCATCATTTTCCAAAACCTAAAAAAAACACACAAAGAAAAACAATCAAAAATACCTCTCTGGCGACCTCAAACCCGGCCCGTAGGAGAAGAACGAGGAAGGTATTCGGCCCTTATCCGCGACATCAATACAACACTCGTCGGCGGATCATGTCAAGAGCCGATACATTCCCACCGTCATCTCCTTCCCCTTCCCGTATAGCAGAAGACCCGGTCTCCGACACCTTCACCCAAGCCAGGTTCGATATCACGGGCCCATTTGGGGCGCCCGTATTCACCTCCACCTCATCCCCTCCCCTTACATTCCCCTAAAATCCCCACTTTTCTTCCCCTCAAACCCCTCATTTCCCAACCGATCCTTACATCCCCATCTCCCATCCAAACACCACACGCATCCCCATACTTCTAAAACCCCCCCAGGGAGTCCCATCCCCCGCCTACTTCCCACGTTCCATCCCTCTCATCACCCATGCCCCCAACATCCTACATCTCATCCACCCCATCTCATATACCATCCACATCCCAACATATCCCTCCGTTTACCCAGGTCATGCCCAATTTCTCCCAACCACCTCCATCCTCAAGTAATCCATCACCCCCCAATCCCACGCCTGAGTCCATGCCCTCGATGGAGGACATGAGAACAATGTATGCCCTGTGGGCTGCTTCTCACACCCCGCATCCAAATTTCCAAAACCTCCACACCCCATTCCCTCCCAACCATGCCCAACCACCCATCATCCATACCTCCCAGAATCCCCCGCCTCAATTCCAGACCCAAACCCACACAAATCCATGGGCCCCAGCCCAAACACCTCTAGAGACATGGGCCCAGACCCAAAACCCTCAAATCCTATGGGCCCAAGCCTAAGCTTATCAGGCCCAGGCCCCAACCCAAACACCTCCAAACCTATGGGCTCAAGCCCAAACCCACCAAGCCCAGGCCCCAGCCCAAACACCTCCAAACCCATGGGCTGGAGCCCAAACCCACCAAACCCAGGCCCAGACCCAAGACCCTAAAAACCACTGGGCCCAAGCCCAAACCCACCAGACCTAGACCCAAGTCCAAGCCCCCCAGGGCCCATGGATCTAAACCTACCAAACTCAAACTCAGAGCCCATGGACCCAAACCCAGCCCCCTCACGCCCCAGTAGCCCAAACTCAACAAGGCCCATTGGCCCAAAGTCATATTAATCCCCACACCCCGGCCCAGGGCCCGTCGATTCGAGCCTTCCAAAACCATCAAACCCAAATCCCCCAAACCCAAGGCCCATCCGCCCACGCTCATCAAGGCCCATTCACTAACCCCATACCCCCCCACCAATACCCTTCATTCACCTATAGCCCTTACACCTCCATCCCCCCTCCAATGGGAAATCCAATCCATTCAATTCCTCAAAACCACAACATCCCGCCATCTCAATCACACCCCCATCACCCCCAGAATGTGCCACCAACTCAGCACATCACTTACCCAGAAAACGCTCACCCATTTATCCCTTCTCTTCCCCTACAAACCATGTGGCCCCACCAAGTCATCCAACCCATCACCCCCCAAGTCCAAATAGCAGAGCTCGCCCCTCACCAATACCACGACCAGCAGTACGAGGAGGATGAGATCCGCAACAGTGGAGGAACTGCCAGTTTTAACCCTCCAGGGCCCACCATCATCACACCTAGGGTCGAACCAAATCAAGGGGAAGCGGTCCCCGCCACAACCTCGAAGGAACCAAAGCAACTGAAAGAACAGATGGACAGAATACAGAAGCAGCTGATGAAGATGGGAGGAATGGAACTACACTCGACAGACTTTTCAGACCTATGTCTGTTCTCCGACGCCCCCTTGCCACATAAATTCAAGATGCCATCATTTGATAAGTATAATGGCACTGACAACCCCATCGCCCACTTGAAATCTTACTGCGGGGATATGTGCCAGTATGGCGGAGATGAACGACTCCTCATCAAAGTGTTCCAGAAGAGTTTAACGGGCCCGACACTGAGATGGTTCACATCCTTGGAACCATCCATGATAAAAAATTGGAAAGATTTGACACGCTTATTTCAAGAACAGTATGTCTATAACATGGACATAGAACCAAGGAAGTCGAACTTGGCCCGATTAAAGCAAAGACATGATGAAACATTCAGTGCTTACTTAGGGAGGTGGAGGGCCTTAGCCGCTCAGGTAACTCATCGAATTCTCGATGATGAGCAGATTGAATTGATAACCAAGGGAGCCCTCCCAGTCATCACAAATTTTTTAGTATATCAGCAGCAGTCAAGTTTTGCTGATCTGGTCCGAAATGCCAACCGTTGCGAAGACACCATTAGAGAGGGCAGGTTAGGAAGGAATGCGGCCAACGGGGCCATTGGAGTTTGAAAACCTGTCGAACCAAGAATTGAAAGAAGACCAGGGACAGAGGTACAGAACATTGTTTACCCCCAGGCCAATACCAATGCCCCCCGATATAACTCTAGGTTACACAACCACCCCAGACCCGTTTAAAGCAAGTACCAAGGCCAAGCAATGGACCAAGAGCCTCGTTTACCCTGGAACAGATGAAAGCATGCTTCGAACGAGTATTCACCTCGTTGGGGCAATCCTTGAGTGTCTTACTGCCGGTGTTACTACAGAAAGGCCTGGTCAATTTGCTCCAACCTCGCCCCCACCCCACCCAATACTAAGGAATTATGATCCGAATCTGCATTGCAATTTCCACCAGGGACCGGTGCTTCCCATTAAAGCATGCGGTCCAAGATCTGATAGAGGCGGGAAAGATCATACCCCCGCCGCTTCCCCAAGGGCAGAACCAGAATATCCATCAAGCCCCTCTACCACCGCACCCAGGAGGCCCCAGGCCTAACATACATTGGATAGAGGAAGAAGAAGAGTTTGACCCTTCAGATTATATTAGCAATCAGGAGGAATTTTCGCTCCCCAGGTCAAACGAAGATGAACTATTTGTTGGGGTGATCGAGCCACTGTATCTTGCCGTTTATTTTCCCACACCAGCTTGCCAAGAGGAGCCCTTAGATTTAGGGCAGTATTTTTCCACCCCCGCTCTTGCCTATCAAATCCAAACGGGCACAGTCCCACCGCAATCATACGCATATCCACCCCACGCCCAATTCATCCCATACACCCCTTCGTCACACATAAATCATCCTATTCCTTACACAATTCCGCCACCCCCATATTATCCTACCCCATACATGCCCTCAAGTCCCTCCACCCAATGCAACGCTCCGCCATCCTCAAGTTACCCCATGCCATACACGCCTTCAAGTCCCGCCACCCAATTTATCCCATACACCCCTCCATCACCCCCAAATTACCACGCTCCATGCACCACTCCGTCATCCCCAATCTATCCCATTTCATCTACCAACCCATCATCATCCCACCATGCCACAAACCCTTTATATTCCCCCAATCCACCCACTACCCCGCCATGTCCCAGTCATCCCGCTCAATGCACAACTCCATCGCCCCCAATTTACCCCACTTCATCCACAAACCCGCCACCATCCCATCATACCTCCCCATATACAAATCCTTCATACCCCCATCATCCCGCGCCCACCACACCTCACACCTCTCCCCATCCCTCCAGCCCAGTCACACTCCCGCCATCCCATCGCTATTTTGGCCCTATTCCAACTCCACCACCACCCGGACAAGCAACCCTACGCGCAATCGCCGCATCACCGAATCACCATTGGTCTTACCATGCCTGTAAAGACAAGCCCCCTCCGTGCCCACAACTCCAATTCTGTCAATTCCCCCCACTACCATTCCACCCCCCATTGGAGTTAACCTGGTCGGACCTGACAAACCAGTATATCTGGCCTAATCCTCCCCGGAATCCTCACGCACCCCATTTCTCATCCTAAAACCTGCTTATGACCCGCATCAGGTACCATTAAGCTATGAGCAGATGGACATAAATGTCGGGTGCAACCAAGAAGAGGCTGTTGAGTTTGTCACTCGATCGGGCCAGATTTCTGCCCAGCCAGAAGCATCAGGGGCAGTTAGAGGAGAAGAAAAAAAGAAAGAACAGGCCACAGGAAATCCCTTCGAAAAAATGGCCAGGGAACATATACTGGAGACACAGCTCAAGAGAACACCTGCACATATTACTGTGTGGGATTTGTTAATCACGTCTCCACTCCACTTTCAAGCCCTAATGGGAGCGCTCAAGGACGCGCATGTCTCCACCCATGTAACTCCAGATGAAGTAGGGGAAATAATAGGGCAAGTGTTGGCCCCAAACGCCATCTCTTTCACCGATGCGGACCTACCGGTCGAGGGGAATGACCATTCTAAACCCCTAAATATAAAAGTAGAAGTAGGGAACTTGGTGGTACCGTTGGTCCTGATTGACAACGGGTCGGCGCTGAACGTATGCCCTCTAAGGACGGCAATCAAAATTGGGGCGAACCCCGACACCTTCCGGACATCCATATCAAGCGCAAGGGGATTCGACAACACTAGAAGGGAAATCATAGGAGAAGTAGACCTTGACCTGATCCTCGGACCGCAAACCTTCACCACCCCCTTCCAAGTAATGGACATCAAGTCTACCTTCAACCTGCTGTTGGGCCGGCCGTGGATACATAAGCTCGGAGCAATACCATCTACCCTACACCAAAAGCTCTGATTCATTTCAGAAGGAAAAATTGTCACCATCTTAGGTGAGAGCAGAGAAGACATGGGGAAGAGCGCTCTGCACATTGAGAATCCAAAACTTTGAATACACACAGCTGAGGACGCCGATCTCCATCGATTTGAGTACGACTTCTCAAATGTTACCCTCGAACCAACTGAAAAGACCCCGGATAAAACTGGAGGAGGAATGGATGCAGCTGTGTTCATGCTCCACAAATGGGGCCATCAAAAAGGGAAAGGACTGGGCCGGCGCCTTCAAGGAAGAAGAGACCCCGTCAAGGCAAAGGGGCAACAAACTAAATTCGGCATAGGCTACAGGCCCAGAGAAGAGGAAGTCAGAGAAGCCAAGGAGAAGATGAAAGTCGCAGTAGCCGCCAAGGTCAGAGGAATCATCTTGGAAGAGGAACCTCACGCTCGCCCCCACATCCGTGAAACCTTTGTGAGCGCCGGGGTAGTAAAAATTGATTTGAATGGGGAGACGAGGGTAACCCCACATAAGCCTATTGCAATCCACCCCACCAATCCCTACATCATCCCCCCAGATTTTAAAATGGACTTAGCCGCCCTTTCCTTGTTTGAGGAAGAAGTGCCCCGATCCACCCCTCACTTCAGCACCAACCACTCTGGGCCCCTCCTAACCGTAGAGGATAAGGTCCCGGAGGATCCCTCTGTAAATATGTTGGGGGAAGAAATGTAAGAGCCTATCGATGCCGCTCCTGATCAAAGAGGTAAAGGCCAAGCCTCACAGGTGAGTAACTGGGCATCCTTGCCCCAACTCTTGAGAGCCGCCAAATGCCATGAAAATGGCATCGACTCAAAACAACTTTTTGTAAAAAGTGAGGTTAGCCTAGACCCACTCTACCTTGTATATATAGAGATCCACCTCGCCAGGGGCTGACCTCCGAAAAAATACAAAAGATCATAAAAATAGAAAAAATACCAATTCCAAAAATATTGTCCTTTAAAATTCCCAATAAAGTTAAAATCAATGTCGTGATACCCGTCCCACGTGAAGCCAACCCCTTCCCTGTAGAAATACAAGAAGAGGTAGGAGTCACGAGTCTGGACGAGGAAGGCCAAACCGACGAGCTCCCCAATGAGCTCCTCAAACAATTTGCCGATTTTGAGCATGGCCCTACCCCGATCGTCGAAGAGACAGAGGACGTCAATTTGGGCACCACAGAGGCCCCCAGAATCACCAAAATTGGAACGTCGCTGTCCCCTGAGGAGAGGAAAGGTATGATAGACTTCCTTCGGTCATACCAAGACATCTTCGCATGGTCGTATGAGGACATGCCTGGTTTGGATACCGATCTGGTTGAGCATGAGTTGCCACTTTACCCCGATGTTAAGCCGGTGAAACAGAAGCTGAGATGACTCAGACCCGAATGGATGTTGAAGGTGAAGGATGAGGTCATTAAACAGTATGACACAGGTTTCCTCATGGTATCCAAGTACCCACAGTGGCTAGCCATTATTGTCCCCGTACCAAAGAAGGACGGAAAAGTCCGAATGTGTATCAACTTCCGAAATCTCAACAAGGCAAGCCCTAAGGATGATTTCCCACTGCCACACATCGACATCTTGGTCGATAACACTGCAAAGCACGGGATGCTCTCGTTTATGGATGGATTCTCAGGATACAATCAGATAAAGATGGCAGAGGTTGATCGCAAGAAGACAGCGTTCATTACCCCCTGGGGAACCTTCTGCTACAAGGTAATGCCATTGAAGAATCTTTGGGCGACCTATCAAAGAGCAATGACGGCCCTGTTCCACGACATGATGCACCGAGAGATCGAAGTATACGTCGATGACATGATTGCCACATCACCAGAAAGGGAGGACCACTTGATAAACCTGCAGAACCTATTCGAGAGGCTGAGAAAATATAGATTGTGGTTGAATCCCTAGAAATGTGCGTTTGGCGCTATGTCCGAAAAGCTATTGGGCTTTATTGTCAGTAGGAGAGGGATTGAGGTCGATCCGACCAAGATCAAGGCCATCACTGAGATGCCACCACCATCTACAGAGAAGGAAGTTAGAGGCTTCTTAGGCAGGATCCAATACATCAGCCGATTCATCGCATAGTTAACTCTGATATGCGCACCAATCTTCAAGCTATTGAGAAAGGACTCACCAGTTGAGTGGAATGATGATTGCCAGGCTGCATTCGACAAGATTAAAGGTTATCTCCTGAAACCTTCGGTATTGGTACCACCCATACCCGATAGACCCCTGATAATGTACTTGTCCACGATTGAGTTTTCCATGGGCTGTGTGTTAGGATAGCATGATGAGATGGGAAGAAGAGAGCAGGCCATCTATTACCTAAGTAAGAAATTCACTGATTACGAGACGCGCTATTCTCATCTGGAGAAAGCATGCCTGGTGCTCGTTTGGGTTACTCAGAGACTTCGACACTACATTATCGAGCCGTTCTACTTCTAGCACGGATGGATCCGTTGAAGTACCTATTCGAGAAACTTGCTCTCACTGGCCGAACCGCACGTTGGCAACTACTCTTATCCGAGTTTGACATTACTTATGTCACCCAAAAGTCGATTAAGGGGCAAGCACTCGTCGATCATCTTGCTGAGAACCCTCTGCCGAACTATGAGCCTCTAAGGACTGAATTCCCCGATGAAGACATTTTGTTCATGACTGACGAGGATCTGAGAGGAAGCGGAAGAGCCACAGGTAATGCACTTGATGGGGCATCGCATGTTGAGGGCCGTGGAGTTGGCGCCATTCTTATCTCACCTAAAGGATCCCATATACCCATCTCAATCAAATTGAACTTCCCATGCACCAACAATATGGGAGTATGAGGCACCTGTACAAATGGTTCTGATGACTCTTGATCTAAATATAACTCACCTCAGGGTCTTTGGAGATTCACAGTTAATTATATGCCAAACCAATGGGGATTGGAAGACCAAGGATGAGAAACTGATCCCATACCATGAACATCTGGAGGATCTGATAACTTGCTTTGAGGAAGTCACCTTCTCTTATGTGCCACGAGCAAGAAATCGGTTTCTTGGCCATACAGCCACCAGCCTCTATGGTTGAGATTCCATATGGAGTGGTGATGAAGCCGATCATGATAGAGCGGAGAGGAACGAACTTTTCATCACACGATCAAAGGACCTACGGAGATAGAGGATGAACCACCCTAGTTCTCAGACATCAAGAATTTCCTCGAGACCCGAATTGTCCCGGAAGGAACATCAAAGGTAGACAAACACACCATCCAGCAATTGGCAACAAACTACGTCATCTGCGGCGATCTCCTGTATAGACGGTCTCACGACAATGTTCTGCTCCGATGCCTAACCCAGAGAGAAGCGATTGAGATCATGAAGGAGATTCACGAAGGGGTCTGCGGAGCCCACATCAGCAGTCACATGCTTGCTAAGAAAATTCTAAGGCAAGGATACTTTTGGACTACTTTGGAGACTGATTACTGCAAGCACGTACAGAAGTCCTACAAATTCCAAGAGCACTCCAGCCTAATACACGCTCCGGCCATTGACTTGCACAGCATGGCCACCCCTTGGCCGTTCGCCAGCTGGGGTCTCGACGTCGTCGGCAAGGTCAATCCTAAGGCTTCCAATGGACATCAATTCATCCTCGTCGCTGTGGAATACTTTACAAAATGGGTAGAGGCGGCCTCCTACACAAGCATTAAAGCTAGCCATGTTGAGAAGTTCATCAAGAACAACATCATTTGCAGATTCGGCATACCTAAAGATATCATCACTAATAATGGCACCAATTTTGCTAATAGGCGCATCCGGGCCTTGTGTGAGCGGTTCAAGATCAAGCATCATCGTTCATCCCCGTACAAGCCTCAAACGAATGGAGCAGTAGAGGAAGCAATAAAACTCTTATCCGCATCCTGGAGAAGATGGTAGTTACTTACAGAGATTGGAGTGAGCAGTTACCCTTCGTACTTTGAGCCTATAGAACGTCTATCCGCACCACAATAGGGGAAACACCATTCTCCCTTGTGTATGGGACCGAGGTCGTGCTACCCGTTGAGGTCGAGGTACCGTCACTCCGTATCCTTTTAAATTCCCATCTACCTGAAGCTGAGAGGGAAAGAGCCCGTTTTGAACAGCTAGACCTAATTGACGAGAAAAGACTCCTAGCCTTGTGCCACACTCAGGTCTATCAGAGGAGAATTGCACGTGCTTACAATAAGCGCGTCCGCGGTCGAGACCTGAAGATAGGAGACACTGTACTGAAGAAAATTTTTCCGTCTCTCCACGCCGATCCGAGAGGGAAGTTTAGGCCAAATTGGGAAGGACCCTACGTCATCCGAGAGGTTCTGCCAGGATACGCTATTCGCCTCGCCACCATGGACGGAGACCACTTTCCCAAGCCCATCAACGTTGGATACCTCCGTAAGTTCTACTCATAGGTCTTGGGACAATGTAAGTTTTGATAAAAGTAGATGTGTGACCGCTTAAGGGCCCCATAAAAGAGGCCATCATTTCAAAGTCAAGTGGCTAAAAAAAATATATTCCCTGAAAACCTTCACCCCTTTTTGCTACACACTTCGGGCCAACAACCATTTCTTTCATATACCCCACCCAAAATTCCGAAAAAGAAGAAAAAGAGAAGGGAGGAAAAATCCAAATTCAAAAAACAAAGAAGGAGAAGGAGCCCCCCAAAAGAAAAAAGGAGTCCCCGAATCTAGAAATCACCCCAAACTTAGATCCAAATCCCCAGAAAAACCCAACCTGTTTGAACCCCAACCACATTACAACCCGAAAGAAAGCCCCTTTAAGGTCCACAAGCGGTTATAACATCTACTGCATCAGAACAGGCCGAGTTAACAAACCACATAGAACTTCATTCAGCTGGCTATGATGGAATCGACGCCCATGTCATGGCTTTCTGGTTCTAAAAAAAAAAAAAAGAAAAAGGAAAAAAAAAAGAAGAAAGAAAAAAAGAAGAAAAAAAATTAATTTGAGTTCAAAGCAAGACGGACGTGGTGAAAACCCGAAAGGGCGCCATGGGTAAAAACAGTGAATTCACGCCGACCAGGTGAAAACCTGAAAGGGCACCTGGGGTAAGAAAGTGAACCCATGGACGTGGTGAAAACCCGAAAGGGCGCTACGGGTAAAAACAGGGATGACAGGCATGGCGAAAACCCGTCTTGGGCGCTATGAGCAAAAAATGTCAAGAAAAGAGAGATTAGGAGAAGATCTGTCCTAGCCCGCCTATTTCAGTTTGGATCTCTTAAGCCTCTTCTCCCCTTTGATGGGCCGCTCATGTTGGAAATTGGATCGGATCCCAATCAAGTATGTCGTCTCTACACTGTTGTCGGCGCATGACCAAAAGGAAAGACAGAGGGCTGAACCAATCCCAGGGCAGCTAACCTTCCCATGTTTAAAGGAAAAAACCTGTGCCTCACCAACAGGGTTCGACCATGCTCAAAATAGGACCCACTGGTTTGGCCCCATAAAAAACCTCACCCTATGAGGAAGAAAATTCCAAAAAAGATAATAGATTTTCCTTTCCCATAAAAAAACCTCACCCTGTGAGGAAGAAAATTCCAAAAAAGATAATAGATTTCCCTTTCCCATAAAAAACCTCACCCTGTGAGGAAGAAAATTCCAAAAAAAAAAAAAGATAATGGATTTCCCTTTCCCATAAAAAACCTTACCCTGTGAGGAAGAAAATTCCAAAAAAGATAATAGATTTCCCTTTCCCATAAAAAACCTCACCCTGTGAGGAAGAAAATTCCAAAAAAGATAATGGATTTCCCTTTCCCATAAAAAACCTCACCCTGTGAGAAAGAAAATTCTAAAAAAGATAATAGATTTCCCTTTCCCATAAAAAAACTCACCCTGTGAGGAAGAAAATTCCAAAAAAGATAATAGATTTTCCTTTCCCATAAAAAACTTCACCCTGTGAAGAAGAAAATTCCAAAAAGAAAATAGATTTCCCTTTTCCACAAGGAGCCTCACCCTGTGAGGAAGAAAATTCCAAAAAAAAAAATAGATTTCCCTTTTCCACAAGAAGCCTCACCCTGTGAGGAAGATAATTCCAAAAAGAAAATAGATTTCCCTTTTCCACAAAAAGCCTCACCCTGTGAGGAAGATAATTAAAAAAAAAATAGATTTCCCTTTTCCATAAAAGGCCTCACACGGCGGAGGAGAAAATTTCAAAAAAAAAGAAGAAAATAGATTTCCCTTTTCCATAAAAAGCCTCACACTGTGGAGGAGAAAATTCCAAAAATAAAAAAAAAGGGAGAAACCCTGCCAAAAAAAAAAAGAAAAAATCCCATAAAAAGTCTTACATTGCAGGATTACAAAAAGAAAAAAACAAGAGCGCATGTATAGATTTCATTCCCTTTCTTTACAAGTGTTGCCCACTGAGTGTCACGTCCCAAAAAGATAACGACATGACACACTTCCTATTTTTGCTGCTTTCTTTACAACAAAAAGCAAAACCCAAAATGTATATAGCTGTGTATATATGAAAAAAAAAAATAAGAAAAGAATAGAAAAAGATAACCCAAAAAGAGATCTCTGATAGGGGGCTTTCCCCCCCGTGTATATGATCTATGATATGTGCAGGAACAGGTCAAGGGCTGGGAGCACGCTTCAAAGCGCTAATCTCTGTAAGCAGGGAGTCCTCGCGGGCATTTCGATCAGACATCCACCTACCATGAAGACTCTTATGCCGTCTCCGTGAAGCTTCAGCTGCGCTGCGGGACTCAGTCAAAAGACCAGTCAACCGAAGAACCTCGCTCTCCTCTCACCTGACCTTTCTTTCTCCAAAGTCTCGATCAAAGCCAGCCTCTCTACGGAAAGGGACTCGATCCGGGTCCGAAGCATCGCTTCCTTACATGGCCAGGGCCCTGTCTCTACCACATCTACCAAAGCTGGGCTAGGAGTAGGTAATTCCTCAGATACCAGCCAACCCTCGTAACCTGGAGAGAAAACGCCCCCCGGAACCAAGCTACACATATGCACCGATTGGCGGGTTTCCCAGAGGGCAGCTATGCGATCAAGATCACTAAGAGAACCACGAGAGAATATCAGAGGAACAGGTGGCCTCCTCGCAGACGGCACATCTTGAGTATACCCAATTGGCGGAGCACGATATGGGAAGTAGTATGTCTGCAGTCAGCCCCAAAGTGTGATGCCCTCACAATCCGAGGCGGACAATCGGAAGGTGTCGTCCGTCCGAAGTTGCCGTGAGCTCTGCATCGAGATACGAGCTTAGTTCCTCGACGCTCCCACCAGGCAGTCTCGAACTCCGGATCAGAAAACCCCGAGCCACATCCCCTCTAATCAAGCAAAATCTCGGCACAGGCCCCATGATAGCCAAATACTCTCCTAACCAGATCTGAACAAGAAGCGGGCTCCCGCTGAAAATCCCAACCCGGCCGGCCATGACGTAAGCCTCGATACATCTCCGCCGGACCGTGTACCAATGGCGACCTCCCTCCAGATTCGGTCAAAACATCACATAGCCCGGAAAAGCTCTCACCCCGGTGAAAGAAGAGAACCTCCGTGACAAATAAGAGCAAAGGCCTTCACATTGAAGGGATCTCGAATAGGCAACTTTCAAGGCTCGAGTCACGAAAAGTTCTCTCGAGATTTTCACCGAACACACTGGGCCCTCCGTGAAACGTTTCTCATATCCACCCTTCTTCAAGCCAAGGACCGCGTGGACCGCCTTTGCATACCCCGGTTTGGGCACTACTTTGGCAAGGCCTCGATGCATCTTCAAGCCGGTGAGGGAGGCTAACTCTTCCAGAGTTGGGGTCAGCTCCCTAGACCCAAATTTAAAAACAAGGGCCCTATGGTCCCATGATGCCAAAAGCACTTTGTAGTAGGTTGGGCAGCGAGGAGCAATGAGGAGAGAAAAGGAGGACAACCCGAGGCCATTCAGAATAGCAAGCTTGCTCTCGGCCAAACTATCATGCCATTTTTGCAAAAAGCTGGGCCCCGGGTCCAAACAGGGAAGTACACCGATCCCCGTATAAAATCTTGGGCCCCCTTTTGAAGGCAGGTCCATCAGCGTGCAAAGAGGTTCTTTATTGGTCAATATATGGCGATGGGCCTGCTAGAAAAAGATGAGAGAGAAAGAAAATAAAAGGAGGGGCAAAATAGCCAAATCAAAGTAAAAGAGGAGACAAGGAGGGAACCAGGCGCGGGTTATAAGGAGCCCGCTGGGTACAGTCTATAGCAGGCGTATATATTATATACGCTAAGGCAAATTTTGAACAATTTTTGCCTGGCGTATATAATATATATGCCCGGCCATTTTTGCTGGGGATTGGTCAGGCGTATATAATATATACGCCCGGCTATTGATTGCTGAATGTTGGCCTGGCTTATATAATATATACGCTCGATTTAAGCCGAGGCTGGTAAGGCCGCCCCCCCCCTTCACTGGTCTATTTCTTTTCCCAAGAAGGGACGTAGTTATTTTGACCCACCTTTTCGTCGCAAGAGCGCACATGGGCGGCCATGCCACACCCCGGTGGCGCGCCGCTCGTAGCTCACATACGAAGGGTCACCTGCATGATCAACCTCATCATCGGAGAGGTGCCAGTTCATTCCGAGCAAGGAAAATAGGAAGGAAACCACCAAAGCAAAGGAATACCCAAATAAAACATTCATATAAACCATAAAAATTATAAACCATCCAAACAAATTTTTTTTTTTTATTGTTATTACATATCCCCAAATAAAGCCAAGTCTAAACTATTTTATTATGTCAAATTTGGAGGAAATAAACTAATCCTAGGCAGCCCCCTTCGACTTCTTCCGGCGCCGGCTCGCACTTTGAAAGGTACGGGTCTCCCCCACCCAAGTCCAGGCCTAAGAGATACGGCTAAGAAAGGAGCGCGACTCCTTTTCACGAGCTCGCTGCAAAGGCACACCAAAAGCCATCAGATAGAGAAACAGGCGAAAAGTAAACTAGGAAAACAACTAGGTTGGGCCAGCATTCACTCACCACTTCGGTCTCCCTAAGCCCAACAAGGTTACGGTAGTACTCGGCCTGACTCACTGCCGACTCATAATCCTGGCCAGTAAGAAAAAGGAGGTGTTAGTCACACAGGCCATCAGCGTAATTCAAAGGGAAAGAGAACAGAGCAACAAGGTAGAGATTACCCCAGGAATCAGCTCGGGAGGTGGGACCTGGATAGCTTCAGCAGAAATCTGTGCCTTTTCGGCCACGTCGGCACACACGCGTGACAGAAAGACATCATCTAGGCGCTTGAAGGTCCCCTGGACCTCGACGGGCGAGCTACCAGAAGCACCGACACTAGAAGGGTCAGAGGGTCTAGCACACAAGCCATCCAGCCGGAAGGATCGGAAGGTCCAGCACTTGTTGCATCATAGGGAACGGCCTCCTCTTCCCCCTCATCTGAGTCGCCGCCCTGCTCAAACTATAGAAAGAAATATTTTATCATTAAGGGCGACCGGTCAATCAAAGTAACCACATGAAAGCTGCTGAATGAAAGAAGAAAAGGGGCATTACCTAAGATCGCGACCCGCCAAAAGCTAAAAAGTTAGCACCAGGCACGAAGCGAGGCAGCAAGAAATGATAGGGTAGGGAGTCGTACCAAGACTGATACGGCCCAGGCAGGAGAAGGTCATCGATAGGAACCCCATGATGAAGAAAGTGAGCAGTGAGCTCATCAATGGAGCCCTCTGGGGCCAACACGTCGGCGGGAGGAGCTTGGGGCACGGCAAAGAGAGGCGATCTTGATGAACCGCTCTCTCCCTAAATAGTAGGCCCTAGTCCGGGACCCATAGAGAAAGATGATCTGACGGTCCGACCAAAAGGCGAGAGGGGCCCGAGGCCAAATTCTAGAAGGGATCCTATGTAAGGGTGAGGATGACCTACAAGAAGAAGAAAAATCGGAAGGAGGCGCACATTTGATCGAACCCCTAGCACACAGTGAGCTACCAAATTCTGAAAAGGGAATTGTTTTACTTGCTGCAGGATCAGGTTGGAGCGCATCCTAACTCCAAATGCTTCATACCTACGTCAGGCGACCCACGTGCGATTACTCATGAGAGCGTAGCAATGTCGGTGAGCGAAGGCGACATTTGAAAGTGAAGGTACCCCGGACACGAGAAAGCCGGTGAGGACAGGTATGCTATAAAAGAAAATTGAGTAAACTAAAATCAAAAGATAAAATACCTCGATGGCAGGCCAGAAACCCACAATGGAGCTAGACTCCCCAAGAACGGCCCGCTTTAGGCTGGACATGAGTACGGCATAGCCAGCGTCGCCCCAATCGAATCGATGCACGGTCTCCCAGTTCACCATCAAGCTGAGCAGGGACAAAGAGACTCGCCCTCCACTGGTGTTGGAGAGGAGAGTCTTGCCCAGGAGGAACAGTAAGGAGATGCGGGCCAGCATAAGTCTTGCCTGTGAGCTCGATGTAAATGTCCATGTCGGGCTGCCCCTGGTCCACCAACTCATTAGGCCCAAACTGATCAACCAACCAGGATAGCTTGACCTCCAAGCCCTGAACGTTCCCTGAGGACGGGTAGGCCCCTAGCAGCTGAATCACCTCCTCCCTACCTGGTGTGCGGGTAGGTACCACGGGCACACCTCCGATACGGACCCCAGTGATCATAGACCAGTCCGCCGGAGTGAAGGCCATCTCTGCCACGGCCATGTGGAATGTCATCGTCTCGGGGCGAAAACGCTCTATCAGCGCTTTTAAATAGTAAATGAAGTCCCCGGCTCTTCTGAGTAGGCACCACGAAATGCACAAGGCGTTGGAGGTCAAACCAACCGCCTCGGAACATATTGTGCGGCAGGGGCTACAAACAAAAGGCATCAATCAGATAGGGGCAGGGAGATATAATAAGGGCATCAAAGGAAAGCAAAAGCGGAAAGGAGGAGGGGGTCCATCTGTTTACCTGACCAACGATCCCGAAGTTGGACATATGGGTGTGCTGGCAGTAGAGGAGGCCGGTGTGGGCGGCCTCGCCTTGCATCTCATACCAAGGCTGGGAGGAGCGCTAAAACATGTGTGTATGAATACTAATCCAAAACCAAAAAAAAAAGAGAGATGTGTGTGTGTACTAAACTAAAAAAAAAAAAAAAAAACATGTGTGTATGTATACTAATCCAAAACCAAAAAAACAAAGAGAGATGTGTGTGTGTGTAGTAAACTAAAAAAAAAAAAAAAAAAAAACATGTGTGTATGTATACTAATCCAAAACCAAAAAAAAAAAGAGAGATGTGTGTGTGTGTGTGTGTACTAAACTAAAAAAAAAAAAAAAAACATGTGTGTATGAATACTAATCCAAAACCAAAAAAAAGAGAGATGTGTATGTGTGTGTACTAAACTAAAAAAAAAAAAAACAACATGTGTGTATGTATACTAATCCAAAACAAAAAAAAAAAGATGTGTGTGTGTGCTAAAAAAAACAAAAAAAACTCATGTGTATATACTAATCCGAAAGAAAGGATGTGTGTGTGTACTAAAAGAAAAAAAAAACTCATGTGTATATACTAATCCGAAAGAAAAGATGTATGTGTGTACTAAAAGAAAAAAACAAAAGAATCATGTGTGTGTGGGTACTAATCCAAAAAAAGAGATATGTGTATATAAAAAAAAAAACAAAAAAAAAAAACCATGTGCGAGTGTGCTAATCCAAAAAAGATAAGATGCGCTAATCCATCGAAAACAAAAAAAGAAAGAGAAAATAGGATGAGATGAATAAGTAATAGATGAAAAAAATAGGCCTAAGGAAAAAAAAAAAAAAAAAGAAAAGCAACAAAACCGAGAGAAAAGGAACATAGGTATCACATATGTTTAAATGGAAATGAAAAAAGAAAAAACATTTCACCATAAAAGAAAAAAAAAAGAGAGAGAAAAAGAAAAATAATAATGTTATCAACATACAAAGAGAAAGTAAGGGAAGGTAATGGTTACCTTCAATGGGGGAGAAAAACGAAGAGCGGCGGAGGATAAGCGCCTTTCGATCCACACCCGCGATCGCCGGTAATGGAAATCAAGCCAAATAAAAAAAAAAACCTTAAGGGGTTGTCCCGGACTCAAGAAGAAAGGAGGGAGGAGGAGAGAATTTGAAAAGGGGGCCCCTTTGTTGGGCTCGCGGTTCGTAGCGCAGATTTTAGAGCAATATATATATATCGCCCATTTTCTCGTCGATTTTGGTCGAGGCATATATATTATACGCCCGACCAAAATGGCGATTTTAAACCGACCTCCTTTTCGATTTTAGGCCCAAATGGACCTCGATCCGGACCCCCTTCGAGGCCAACGTGTCATCGGCCATGGTGCACGCATCCCCAAATGACCCTTCGAGTTTCCTTCGATTGGCCCAAAGGGACCATGTTACAACAAACGGATCCAGATCCGTAGGCGCCCACCTAATGCGCCCATAAAATCAAAAAAGAAGAGAAAAAAATAAAAGAGAAAGAAAGAGAAAAAATACAACGCTGGTTCTCACAAAAGCATCGCAACGTCTGTTTGCCCCACCCCGAGAGCCGTGTTAAATCAATTCGGAATGATCGGGTTCACCCGAAAGTTCTCGAACCCCGTCTCATGCAGGGACACTTTGTACCTGATCCGGCAGGCAAATGAATTTCATTCATCGTCGGGAGCATACACTTAGCCCCAGATCTCCCCCAGCAGAAGTCAAGGCCTGATCCGGCAGGCAAACCAAGAACCCATCACCGGAATGCACACGTCTTTAAGGTATATCGACATGGCAAGTTGATTCGCCCAAGGATACGTGCAAAAATAAAGGCAGCTTGAGCATGCCCGGAGTCTCAATCAAAACAAAAAAGAAGAAAAAAAGGAAAGAAAAGGAGAAGAAATGACAACTTGTTGCTGCTTAGTGAAAACCCTGAGTGGGTTGACCCCACCTTCCACACATTCACTCTGGTCATCCGCCTTCGGATTGATATTGACCAAGAGTGCCCCCAACTTCAGACCATTCGAAGAGTCTATTGTCAGTCGAAACTGACTGGCCAAAAATGAAATTAACCAACCAAACTATGCGCAAACATACAGACCAAAGGGCCCTTTTCCCTTTTATTTCCTTTTACACAGGCTTAAAACTTGTATAGGCACGGTGTCCCTGTTGAATGTACGCACTTGCGTCTGGGTATCCGCAGGATGGTCGTTGTCCTTGTAAATTGTACCTTAGGGTCGAGGCTTATGTTCGCACCTATTTACTGCTTACTGCCCCTGATGGGTGTCTGTTTGTACATAGTTAGTAAGATGTGATTTCATTAGGGACGAAGGCTAGAAATTAGCCATCTCTTTCGAGGGATGTTTGGTTCTAGCTCGATCTTTAGCTTTGTCTCGAGTTAAAGCACTCCGGTTCGCGTGAATCAGGGGCACCTCACCACTGGAACAAGCACATCCCCTAGGTGCACCTATCCCTGGCAGAGCACACACATTCTTAAAGTGTATCAATTGACATTTGATCCACTTAAAGAGTTGTGCAAAAATAAAGTTGTCAGAGGTCATCGAGCTCTGCTTAGAGGCCTCGAAATAAAAGAAAATTCAGAAAATGACAAAAACAATTATTCGGAAAATGGGCATGCATTCCCAAGAGGTGTTGCGACATCGATATTTGCTCCACTCGAGTAAATCATGCTAAAGCAACGTCGAGGTTGATGGGTTCGCCCAGAAACTCCGAGCCTTACCTAGGTAAGGGTACCTGTTGCCAACCCAATGGAGCGGTCATTATCCCATAGGATTGGACACAGTTTGAAGGCCTTCGCTTTGTGTGCTTCGCATCAATTCCGAAGCATAGATCGATCATCCCGTTTCATGGAGCTGTCTGGTTCAGATTAAGACTCAACATCACAAATCTATAATTCCCCTCAGGAAGTGGATGATATCTCGGCTAGCAGGCTTACACTTTTTATGATCATCGCAGTTATGCCCAGTAATGTCGCAATGCTTGCAGGATTTATTAGCATTGAGGTACGGACGATATCCCGAAATGAGAGGGCTTACGTACGCTCACCATCACCATGAATGTTTGAGAATTGAGTTGAACTAGGCGGACCCATCAAACGTGCCTTGGACCTCTTCGGATGTCTCTTGTCTTTGGCATCCGATCATTAGTGATCGAATACCAAAGAGGGGCATCTGTAGACACCCAAATTCGGCCCAAGGCCCGATCGATCATGCCGAGAGATGTACCCAAGCTTCCGATGGCACCCCCCTGAACCCTTAGGAACCTACCTAGACTAGTAGGAATCACTCTAAGACCTTTAGATCCATTCCCCCAATCCTTAGAAGCCACCCCTACACCCTAGAATCCCTCCCCAAACCTAACTTAAACCCTTCTGGCGGTTGATGGGAGGAGAGCTACAGAATTTCACACAGACTAGTACTATGGATGGGACATATACCATTGGAAAGAGGACTTCTTCAGCTTTCCAACGAGCCAAAGATCACCCAATTTGGAGCTACGGTTCAAAAGTTATGGCCATTTTACGTTTCACATAAAATCATGAATTTTACTCAGGCGTAGATATTACATACGCCCAGCCATTTTTACCCCAGATTACTCAGGCGTATATATTATATACGCCTGCCTATTTTGGGGAAAATTTGGCCAGGCGTATATAATATATACGCCCAGTATAGGTGAGACCCACCACGGGTTTCATCTTCTCAAAACTCCCCTGATTTTGGTAAAAATTATTGTTCCTAAACTGGGCGTATATATCATCAGTGGCTAGAATTTCCTCCATTTAGTCTGACCTTTTGACTATCCCCTTGGCTGAGGTGGGTGTCTTGATATTGGTTACACTCCCTTTGAGCTTATTGGCAACCCTTAAGTCACCCATGGTCTCACCCCATCATCCGCCATTGAAACCAGTTTCCCAAAACCCTAGGACCTTGAAAACCCAAAAAACCTTAGATGGGGGATTACCTAATTGCTAAACTAATTAGCTCTTAAGTAAGCCCCCTAACCCATCCCTTCTCTATAAATAGAGAGGCCTCCCTCTTCCTTACGGGTTGGAAGAAATTGAAGGTTAAGGATTTGGAGCCCAAGAGAGAACCCTAGTGAGAGAAAGTGCACTCATTTTCCAGAATTCCAGCAAGCTTAGTTCATCTTTTCCAATCCATTTCCACCATTACATCACTCCCTTTAGTTAAAACCTAGCCTCTAGCTTCACTCTACACCCCCTACTTTATTGAATCCTAGCATTAGAACCCATTTTCACACCATTTAAGCCATCGGAAGCACGCCAAAGCGAAGATCTTCCACGGTGCAACAAGGGCCCGTGAGCTTCGGCTCACCCCTCTCTTCCTCTACCTTCTTGGTGTCTCTTCCGTCCAAAGATTCAAGCCGTTACGCCGCCAAAATTTTGGTTTGGCTCAAAGCTTTTTAGGACCGTATTGCCTTCGGGCAAGGGGAAACTCCGCCTTTTTTTTAATTTTTGGCCATAGATAGAGACCGCTACGTGCGGGTTGATCGGGTGCCTAGACCCTTCCTGATCGATAACCGAAGCCCCTACCCTAGAGCCTTTGGCAAAGACCGGTAAATCAGAGTCATATTTAGCACTTTTGTGCTCAAAATATCGATTTGAAGGTTTCCCGGGTCACCAAAAGCTCCGGGTGGCGACTCTACATTTTATCCAAGGCGAGCGCATCGCCGCGACGGGTTCGAGAGGATCCACGGTCGCACAAACACACACTGAGGGCATACCCTCTGAATATACAACTTAAAAATAAGAATGCTAAAATCCACACGTTCAGGCAGTGCACGAATCCGGATTTATTCGGGAAAACAAAAATCCCATCTTCCCCTCTTCCCTTAGCATGGCAGTAATTCAATTGCTACCTTGCATTCCCAATCCCGTCCATTCTCATAATCCACTTAATAAACGCAATTCCTCGTTTCCAATACCCGGGAAATGAAATAGAGAGAAATAAAAGACATTAATGAACAAAAAAAATGCCCAAAGTTACAAACACAAGATATCCCCCAAAACTTTTAATCTTTAAACTTAGAATGAAAGTCCAAAATAAACAACAAAAAACCCAAAGCCTAGATTCATACATTTATAAACCATGCCCCATAAACAAATGTCACACATCTTGAATCCCCTTCCAATCTAATTGAATCCAAGACTAGCTACATACCCCTTTTAAAGAAAAAAAAAATACAATCCATGTCAAACTAGATAGACCAATGATCATACAACACTTGCCCCTTTGAAAAGAACAAATCTCCCAAATTTAGATAGACCAATAGGATTAAAACACCCAATCATCATCTAGAACCCATGAAAACTCACACAAATGATATCTCAAACCACAACTAAAAGACCAAAATAAAGAAACCTCAAATGAAACAAACTACCTTAAATAAACCAAACAAAACAAAAACTCACATAAGACAAAATCTGACTTGTTAAGAAAAAAAAATGCCCCAACGAGCCCGATAGAATCAAGTGAACCCACTAAGTAAGACCCAATAAGATGAATAAATAAACTCCGGATAATTTCAAAATGAACTTTAAAACTTTATAGATAAATCAAATCCTAAAACCACGACAAAACAAACTAGATAAGTCCAATTAATCAACTGAGGAAATTTAAACCAACTAGTAGAGCACAATATACAATAATAATAAAATAATAAAAATGCCCCTTTATTCATAATTCAAAATTTTATACAATATCGCCGGAGGCATACCTCCTGAATTACAATCCAAAATGAAAACCTAAAATCTAACATACAACCCAAAAAGAAAACAAAAACTACAATGAGTCAAAACGAGGAACAGAACGCCCAATCGGAGGCTTTAGAAATATTTCCACCAGACTTGGAGGACTCAAACGAGCCACCGGCAGAAGAGATGGAAAATGGGTTAGGGAGCACATCCCTCCATTTGCAGCACCTTCTCAACTGCAATCTTCACCTCCTCCGCCATTGCCTCTGCAACGCTGCCTTCACTGCTCCTTAAAAAGGAATGGTTTGAAGACCAACACCCTCATTCCCAATACCGCCCATTCCCAAGACAATATCATCCCCGAGCACTACCTCAGGGCGAAGATCACGCAAAATCATGAATATAGGAAGAAACCCCATCCCAATATGACGGTTAGATTGCTCAATATAACTAAAATACGAATTTTAGAACACCAGACACTCAGAAAAGTCAAAACTCAAGACTAAACCAGAGAATGAGAAATAAATGAAGCCTCCCACGCTTATATAGAGTACGGCCCCAATCACGTGCTTAACTACACGCGCTTAATCCAATCACGCGCCATGCATAGAATGTTTAAATCAAAACTCGTGCCACTAACCAAGCGGCCAATGAAATTGTCGCCCACGCAGACAGCGCGACCTTCTGATTCGGTGCTCACCATGGGCTGCATAATTAATCAAACAACATGTTTCTACCATGCAATATGAAAGGTCACTAGTACACTGACAGGGTGATGCTCGGATTCCACACTAGCAAAATTCTGCTCAATCTGATTAAACGACTCAAACAAGCTGCGCAATTTGAAAGGTCACCCGTACACTGACCTGGGGACGCTTCAATCGCATGCATATACTTAAGCACGCAATACAATCTCACGCTAAAATTCACATGCATAATCAGCCCCTTAGACCCTGAATCACATGCTTGAAAACAAGCATGCAATCGGATCACGCAACCTGAAATAGGCGTGTAATTCCTGATTTTTACACAAAGTTCAGTCCCGATTCAAGGAAAATTCCCTTTGTCCCATCGCGGAGCCTTATAAGCTATCTGCATCAAAGAAGGAACAGCCACTCACTCTACTCCCATCATGTAACCCTACCAAAAACTTCGACCACACCCCTGGTCCTATTACAGACAAGACATGCACGCCTCGCGTGACACCGTCACCCCTGGCCACATTCAAAGCCCTTTTGTCCCATCATGCAGCCACCCAAGCACATCCCATCATGATAAAAAAAAAACACACACACGCATGACACAACCCCAATATCCGATCCCATTGCAAAAAAATAATTTTTGTAACCATGCCCCCATGGCCCATCGAAAATCCCAAAAATGCGAATACGTCAAAAAAGCTAACACAACACAACCACAACGTGAGCTCACCTAACCCAGGATCTGCTAAACAAAGAGATCAACATCCCAGCATGAAAACATCCTACTAGTGTCCCATCGCTAACTATGCTACACTCCCATTGCGGACACCATTGCCCGGAAAGCTCAAACAACACACTTACCGCACCAAAGAAGAAAAGGGAGAAGGCTCAATCAGGTCTCGTCGCTAAAAGGAAGAACCTTCTTCCCAAATTGCTTGATACAAATAGTCACTAGATACCACAGCAGACGAAAGCAAAAAAGAAGAGAACTTGGGACTCCTCCCATGTCCCATCGCATCCCACTAATGCCAAGCTACAACATGAATATATTGTCGAAAACTATCTAACTCCCATCACGACATCACCACAACACCACTCATCCTATTGTGACAACACCTTCCCTAAGACGCTACATCACACCGGTAATTGGCAACCGCCGCAGCAAACAATGCAAAGACAACTTCAAAGCCCCATCGCAACAACACCCCGCTACAATATCACCAGTCCCATCGCACAACCCAGGTAAATATCACCCCCAGGTAAGTATTACTCATTTTTTCAATTACTCGATATTTCTTATAAATGTAGTTATTTATGATTAAGTCAAAATATTTTCAAAACCCATCTCTCTTGACTCGCGAGTTACTGTAGTCCTCCCATAAGAGACAATCATCAGTATTCGTCGAGAAGGTTAGATGGAGAATCCGACATGCCAAGTTTTGTCTTAACAACCACATAAACGGTCAGGTCCACAAATCTCGTAGCGGTGGATCTGCTCAGCGACGTCTCGGTAGTCACGTTTTTTGCCATTTTACCATCGAATTGATCTTAAGTTAAAATCCCTAAAATTTTAAAATCTCGAGACCCTCTTACTTGCTTCAAAAAAGAAATCTTCTACTACAAAAAAAATAAACAAAATAAAAAATAAAAAACAATACTATAAAAAATAAATAAATAAAATAAATAAATAAAGAAAAAAAAAGCAACAAAGTAAATAGTCCCAATTCACCCTTTCTCTAAATACCAAAAAATAAAGCCAAAAAAAATCGATTAACTGTCGCATCACCCATATACCATAAAGCTAACTTTAATTCCTGAGACCGCCTGAACACATAATCAAGCGCATATCCCACTGCGCAAAATTGGATCGAGCGCATACGCCACTGTGTGGAATCACTTGCTCAGATACCTTAGGATCAGAATTTCCCAACTTAAATACCCCCTGAACTCACAATCAAGCGCATATCCCATTGTGCAGAATTGGATCAAGCGCATACGCCACTATGCAGAATCATTTGTTCAGATACATTAAGACTAGAATTCCCTACTTAAAAGACTGACTCCAGATGAATCAAGCGCACATGCCACTATGCAGAATTCAACTGATCACACCTCACAAAAATTCACCTTAATTACCAGCCCAAACTGACCCCTTTCCCCGGGGAGACTGTGCAACCATGGGAATGAGACGATCCCGTCGCGACGATGCGCTCTCTAACGAAAAATATAGAGTCGCCACCCAGAGCTTTCGGTGTCTCGAAATACCTAGTTTATTTTTATGAGCACCTAAGTGCTAAAAATATGACTCTGAATCTGGTCCACACCAAAGGTCCTTGGGTAGGGGCTTCGGTTATCGATCGAGAAGGTGTTAGGCACCCGATCAACCCGCTTAACGCGGTCTCTAATTATGGCCAAAAATAAAATAATGTAAAAGACAAGGAAATGGTTCCCTCTTGCCCAAATGAGCCTCCAATTCTATTTGTGCCCCTCCATTCCTACCAAAAATTCGGCGGCATAACGGCACAAATGAAAGAGTAGGGAATGCTAAAAAGAGATAGGAGAAGAAAGGGGAGAGCCGGAGCCCTCGGGCCCTTGTAGCACCGTAGGGGAGCCTTGCGTTGCTTTCTTTGATGAGATCTTGAAGGCTTTGTATGGTGGAAAATGGGGTTCTAACCTCTAAGGCTTGCTAACTAAGAGGTAGAGAGGGAAGGTAAATGGGTAGCATATACCTAAACTAAGGGATTTAAGGTGAAAAATATCAGTCAAAGGAGGTTTTAGAATTTTGGAATTTGTATGGAAAGTGTGCAGCAAAGGGAGAAAGATCTTCTCACTTTAAGCTCTTTCTCTCTTAGGCCAAAATTCTCAACCCCTAAACCAAGGGGAGTGGGGCTCTATTTATAGGAAATGGGTGGATTAGGAGGGTGTTTAGATGCTAAGCATGGTTAAGAATTAGGTAATCTAACATCTAATGTTTCCTAGGGTTTTTTGAGCCTTGAAATGTATGAGAAGGTCCTCCAATGGTGGATGATGGGGTGAGGCCTTAAGCCACTTAAAGGGGTGCAAATAGGCTTCAAAATGGTACAACAGAACTAGCAAAATACACCCCAAAGGTCAAGGTGGTCAACAAGTCAAACCCCAAATATGAAATTCGAGGCAAAATCCAATAGTTACTGTTCATATGCCTGATGCAACTACTAGTTGCGCCAGGCAAATGTACAGTAAAACAGTATGTACAGTGCTTGGAAGTCAGCTTGCGAGGATGGGGCCCACTTTTAAATCTGGCGCAACTATTAGTTACGCCAGGCTAAAAATAAGGGAAAATTGGCCTGGCACAACTATTACTTGTGCCAGGTAAAGTTTAATACTGGCGCAACTATTAATTGCGCCAAGTCCCTAAGGGGCCCACATGACTTTACATTCAGGTCCTCCGGGCTCAGTTTGCCATATCTTTTGACGTATACCTCTGATTGGGGCGATTCTTGGACCGTTGGAAAGCTGATGATCTCTACTTTACAATGGTATGAGACTCGATCATAGTAGAGGGCTGTATCTAGTTCTGATGCACCACTCTTTATCCATAGCTTGGTAAGGTTAGGTTTAGGGTTCAAAATAGGTTCTAAGGGTCGAGATTGGTTTCTAAAGGTTCAGGATAGGCTTCTAAGGGATCTAGGGTGATTCCTGAGGGTTTTGGGGTGATTCCTATGGGTTCCATACATGCCATCAAAAGCTCAAAATTGCACCTCTCTCGAAAGGTGTTTCGATCAGGCCTTGGGCCAAATTTGGGTGTCTACAGATGCCCCTCTTTGGTATCCGATCACTAATGATTGTATGCCAAAGAAAAGAGACATCCGAAGAGGCCCAAGGCATTACTGACGGGTCCGCTGTATTCAGAACGAACTTCAAACATCGGGTGAGTAATACAGTGAAAAAATGAAAGCCCTGGAGTTCCAGGCTAATCATTCATTTCTCGAGGTAATCCGTTCCCAAGCGCTTAGCGACATTACTGGGCATAACCAAGGTGGAATGAGTTGCGAAAGCCTAATAGCTAGAAAAAATATTTGCCTCTTGAGTTGCAAAAGCCCATTAGTCGGGAAAAACGTCCGCTTCTCTAGATGATGTGAAGGTATTTTAAAATTCATTCTAGATACAACAGTTTCGTAAGTAAGAGGGGTGATCGACCCACATTCAAAGATAGGCCCAAAGTAAACATACACAAGGCTCCACAGTTTACGTCCAACCCACAAGGCATTTGATGACCTCATTGGGTTATTTACGGGTGCCCCTACTGAAAGCAGGGTTCATGATCTTTGGGCGAACCCATTGATCCCAAAGTTTATTTAGCATGACCACCTGAGCGAAGTGAATAGATGTCACAACGCTTTTTGGGAGTACTTGTAATTTTTGAATACGTGCCCTGGATTAACAGAAGCTAGAGTATCCAGCTTCAACTACCTTGAACATATCCAACCAAACATTGGGTGTCTCCCAAAAGGGGGGCATCCAATCCTGGTATCTGTTGACAATGATCATAATCATCAATTAACTATGCATAACCATGCACCCATCAAGGGCAATAAGCAACAACAAAGGCGATGGAAGCCCCGACCCGGACCCGCCCGGGTAAAATTTATGGGGACAAACGACCATCATACGGATACCCAGACGCATGGCATACACTTTATAGGGATACCGCTGCCCATACAGGTTTTAAGCCTGCAGAAAATAAAAAAGGGAAATGATCCCTTCTGAATGTATGGTTGCACATAGTTTGATTGACACATAATCTCATTCTCAACAGGTTGGTCTCAACCAATGATTGACCTTTTCCAACGGAGAATCTGAAGCTTAAGACACTTAAGTTCACATGAATCCAAAACAGAGTGCTCATCGTAAAGATTTAGCAATGGAGTCGACTCGATCAAAGCATTGACTGTTTGACCGGGACCGACACCGTTGCTCCTTGTGGGGAATGCAAATCTATTTTTTGATTTTTCCATCATTTTATGCAATTTTTTTTTTAATTTTTCAACTGTTATTTCATGTGATTTTTTTGGAATTTTGAAGCTATTATTTTATGTGAATTTTTTGGAAATTTCAAGCTATTATTTTATTTGAATTTTTTGGAATTTTCAAGCTATTATGTGAATTTTTTTGTGAATACTTCTGGCTTCTCTGTAGGGATTTTTCATTTCTGTGTAGGACTGAGGTGCTTATCGACCTTGGTCCATCTTTATTTTAGCGTGGCTTCCTTGGCAAGTCGAAGGATGACCAAAATGCCGCCTCGGGAGCGCGTGCATCTGCCGAGAGTGACAGATCAAACAACAAAAAGTGGGGTAACCGGTTTTCGCCGAGAGTGATGATCAAACAACAAAAAGTGGGGTAACCGTTTTCCCATCTGCCCGTGACTAATTTAGAACTCTACTTAGTGCTCAAGCAACTATTAGTTGGCGCCAGCTACTATGGGCCTTTAAAATAGCTCGCATAACTAATAGTTGCGCCAAGCAAAAGGAGGGAATATTTGCCCGGGCGAACTATTAGTTGCGCAGTTTGGTAGTTTAAATACCAAACTCGGGCTGTGGGGCATCATTTTGAATTCCCCCCCCCCCCTCTTCCTCTTTGAAACCGAAAATCACCCTCCTCCTAGGGTTCCTTTACATTGCCTCTACACGTGCCCCATTGCCATTGCTTTTGCTTGTGGATCGATCGCTGGCTCACGCTAGATCAAAGACCGCTATTTTTCTATAAGACAATCAAAAAAACATCTCCTCTTCTTTTTTCTATTTTTTTTTTTCTTGCTTTTCCTTGTAAATATCATCATGATCTTGTATTATTAGATGAATAATGGTTTATTTTTTGTTGTGAATATATTTATTGATGATGTGTTGATGATTTTGTTTGAATAATTTGCTTTCTTTTTGTTGTTTTATGATTTTTTGTTGATGCCAAAATATATATATTTACACATTCTCTCCTCTTTTTTTTTGTGTTTTGTTTTATATAAGAAAGGGGTTTTCTTCTTGTTTTTGGTTTTTGTTTTTATTTTGAACACAAAGCAAGGATTTCGGGTATTTTTGATGATTTTTTTTGGACATTAGCTAGGAGAAGGGGATTTTTGGTTTTTGAGAATTAATTAAGGAACTAATGATTTAATTAAGGGAAAAGATTTTTGGTTTCTCTTAAATTTAATTAAGGAAATGGATTTTTTTTTTTGTTTGAAAACTAAACTAAGATATTGATTTATTATTACCGTCTACCATATTTTTCGTATTGGCCCTCTTCTTCTCTCTTTTGTTGATTTTATGGGTATGATGGAAGGGTCCCCCCCTCCTTTCTGGTTCTTCTAACATAAAAGGAATTTTTCTTAGTTTTTTTGTTTTGGGTTCCTATTTTAGGAGCCTAAAGAAAAAGACTATCACTTTTTTGTTTGTTTGTTTTTTTTGTTTTTTTTTTTTTTTAACTTTGGCTCTCTTTTTTTCTTTTCCTTTTTTTTCTTTAAATGACGATTTTTTTTTGAATAACTTGCTTTATTTTTATACATAAAAAAAAGGAGATTCGTTTTTTTTTTTATTAACAGGGAAAGGATCTTTTTTTTTTTGGTGTTTTGCATTTTGTTCTATTTTCAAAAGCAAGGAAAAGGGGCCCTCTCCTTTTTTGGTTTCGACAAACATAAAGAAGGGCCATTTTCCTTTTTAGTGAACATGAAGAAACAACACATTTTTTTTTGTTTGTGTGGATGTAAAAAAAAGCATTTATTATTATTATTATTATTTTTTGTTGTTTTTTTTTTTTAAAGAGCTCGTTGCACATGTATCTTTGTACCTAACCAGATGTGATTGCCTTTTGTTGCCTCAGTATGTAAGGCGGTGATGAGCACATTCCCAAGGAGGGCCCTGAGGAGGGACCTGAGATCATCCGTGGCCCGCGGGGGGAGGAGTTTGTCTTGGTGGAACGGAGAGCGGGCCCATGGCTCGAGATGCAGGGTGAGGCCGCCCGGGTCGGCCTCCTTCACCAGCAGCATACTCACATTTCAAACTTTGGGATAGCGGGCAAGGTAAGCGAAAGGTTCAATTTATTTCCATTATGAACTCTCCTTTTTTGCTTCTTTGATCTGATGTGCATTTTCTTTGGGTGTAGGACCTGCCCAATATTGTGTTCCGTGGGGGGTGGCTCGACTTTCACGAGTTCTACCTCTACATCCCCCCCGTGGTGAAGGTCTTGTTGGAGCAGGTGGGCTTTGGGGAGTTCTTGTCTTGTCCTGCTATGAGGGCTGGCGCTGCATATTTGAAGGCCCTGATTGAGAGGTTTCACCTTGAGACCATGACATTCCACATGCCGTACACCGAGATGACGTTGACGCCCATCAATTGGGCCATGATTACCGGTATCAGGATTGGGGGGATACCGATATCTAATCTGGCAGTACCGAGCCGGGAGGACATTATTCGACTGATTGGGGCTTATCCTCCTCAAGGGCAGGCCCATGGCACAGAGGTCAAGATGTCTTGGCTGACCTCCCTTTTTTCCACTGATGAGTTGGCGGACTTGGGTCGGCCAGATAGGGTGCTCTATATCACGCCCGAGCGGGCAATTGTCCTAGCTCATATCACCCTCCTACTCCTGCTGGGCAAGACCCTCTTCATGAATGCCGGCGGGGGATGAGTCAGCCTGGCCTTGTTGAGCGTGATGGATAATTGGGGTGACGTCCCTAGGTACGACTGGGGAGGGGCAGGATATGCGTGGTTGATGTATAATTTATCTCGGGTTACGACCGGAGACTCGAAGTTTGCAGTGGGTTTTTAGGCTGCCCTGGAGGTAATTCTGCATTTCTTTGCCCTCATCAACACACATTTTTTTTGCATGACTTTTATGTGCCATTGACCTGCTTTTATGTGCTGTCTCTCGGAGGTGCTCACCTATCCTCTTCAAGAATCGGCATCGATGCCATGATCCTCGGGCCTAAAGCACCTAGAAATAGGCCCTACGTACGGAAATGAGATGGCCCAGGTCCAACTTGATTTGATGGTCCCCGCAACTCTTTTCTCAACCTTTGTTCATTTTGGCTTGAAATTTTCTTTCCGAGGTGTTGCTTGCTTGGTTTCTCCTTTTTTTTGAGCGATCCTCCCGATCCAGATCTCGACATCCACTTTCGGGACCGAAAGTGGGTGCCTCCCGTCTATTCAACAATCTCCGCGTCGTCTTCTTTTACGGAGCATGGGCTATATTTTATTACTTGGGAGAGCGAGTGGTGCACCAGTTTCAGGGCTATTATGCCATACCCGTGGACCCTTTGGCGGATGTCTAGTACCCTGTTGGCAGTATCGAGGAGCTCACAGCGGCCTTCTTCAATAATCGGCTCCCTATTCATGCCCTTCACGTGCCCGAGGACTATCACCTTTGGTACGAGTGCTTACCCCATCAGTTCATTCTACCGCGCTTTGTTCCCAGTGCCAATTTTTTGGCATTTGGCAGCCTGCTTGGTCAGGTAATTTGTCCTGGCTTGGATTAGTTCCCTTTCTGCTTTTATTTGGCTTTTGCCCCCCTCTAAGTGGATCTTCATCTTGTTCACAATTCACCCAGGGGATGATTTGGATGGTGAAGGCGAACCTAGTGCAGCTGATATGTCGGGGGTGGATCCCTCTGGTACTGATCCCTCTGGTGCGGGTCCCTCGGGTGAGGGTTCGTCGGGAGCTAGTTCGTCGGGGACTTCTCACGCTGGTATCCCTATTGGTGATCCCTCTGTAGTCTATGGGACCTTTCGGCACCTTGACGATAGCTTCCTCTCAAGCCTCTACGCTGATGTAGATAGACAGGCACGACTCTCAGCCGAAGCGGCTCGCATTCCTCCTCTTGAGGTGGTCCCAGGGGTAAGTCCTTTGATGGCCCAACGTCTTTTCATTTCGGTTTTTTCTTCTGCACACGCTTTTAGGGTCGTCCTGACCTTTGATATTGCATTGTTATGAATCTAGGACTTCAACTCGGCCATGGAGTATGCGGCATACCATTGTCATCTGGCGGATCTTAGGGAGGTCGAGACGGTGAGTGCCCTGCTGTTCCATTCCTCTTTATTCATTTTATCATCATTTTCCCTTTAATTGATCCTGACTCTTGACTTGGGTTTGTGCTTTGCAGCGTGCTCGTGCTAAGGAATCGCGCTCCTTGCTCAGCAAGATCTCGCAGGCGTGGTCTAGGGTGGGGGACATGCGGACTTTCCAGAGTTATTCTGATCGTCGCAAGAAGTCAAAGGGTGCAAACCAGGAATAGGCTATTAGTTTCTGTGGAAAACTCAGTATTTTTGGAATTTGATTTGGATCTGTTTTAAACAATTTGGGGAATGGTCGATGTGGTACTTTGAAAACAAATTTTATTTTTATTATCATTTGGGAGATAGTGTTGCTTTGATTTTATGGCCCGATTACTTGGTATCAAATCCGTTTCTCTGCAGGATGTGTTGGCTCAAAATGTCTTTGGAAAGTGACCCCCTTGGGTTGCATGCCTTGATGTAGGATCGGTCCTGTATATAAATAAATAGAACAAATGCTTAGTTGTTAAGTGAACAGGGTGTGTGAAGCAAACAAACAAAAGGGTGTAAGTCCCCCAAGTTAGGTCCCGAAATGGCTGAAGAGGGGGAGCTCAGAGTGTGGCGCAACTATTAGTTGCACCAGGTTTAACTCTTGGCTAATTTGTTATGGCGCAACTAATAGTTGCGCCAGGTAAGAAAAGGGGCTGAAATGCACTGGCGCAACTAATAGGTGCGCCAGGTAAAACAGGGGTCCGAAATGCACTAGCGCAACTATTAGTTGCACCAGGTTTAACCTGGGGGGCAATGGGTCCTTATATACCCGAGTCAGCCCAAAAGTTAGCTCTTTTTGTTTTGACTTGGTCTCTTTGACTGGTTCTTTTTGCCCTTGCTTTTTCAAGGCGGGTTCATCATCATACACCGATTCTTATCTCCCCAAAAGACCCTTGTACGTTCATGGACCCGCTTTCTTGCCCTCCCTTACGCTGAGGGCCCGAAGCCAATTTGCCCCCCTTGTTGGGTTTGGGGCCCAAATTTTTAACGGCCTAGTTTAGGAGCTTGAATGAGAGTGAGCTCGCCGACTTGGAGCGCCTTGGGCTATCTCTCCTTCTTTCCTTCCTAGAGGTTCCCCTTCGGTGGGAACTTCTTCATGCCGCCGCTTCATTCTGGGATGTGAACCTCCACATATTTCATTTTGGGAAGCGGGAGCTAGCCCCAACCCTTGAGGAGCTATCTAATCTGTCTGGCCTGAAGCTTCACAGGGGCCTTGCAGGAGTCACGCCTCAGCCAGGTTATTCCAAATCCATTTACCTTACTCTCAGTTTGAAGAAACCCGAGTATGAGAAAAGTCTCATTGGGGGGCCCACAAGGTGTTCGCTAAAATTCCTCAAAGAACTTTTCGGTGACGAAAGCCTCCGAAAATTGCCGGTTAGGAATGCTTTTAATGTGAAAGCCCTAACACTCGGTCTCATATCTGAAATCCTTTTCTTCACCAGGGGGGAGAGCTTCTCATTGGCAGGTTGTGATATTTTGGCGGAGCTGGAGGCGGGCCGGTCCATGATGCATTTAGTGCTTGTCGAGCTGTATCAATGCCTTGATTCCTTTGCTTTGGGCAAGGTGGGGGGCCTTCGGGGATGCCCCTTATTGCTTTAGGTCTGGTTGGGTGAGCATTTTGCTATTTTGGGGCCCGTGCCCCACTTTTATATTGCCCGAGGCGAGGTGGTCCAATGTTTTCTAGGTTGATGCCACCTGCTCCCCCAGGGCGATATGTCAGCTCTGAAACTTTGGTTGATCAATGCCGAGTTGACATGGAGGCTCCCTTGGCTGGACCGGACCTTCCCGATAATTCGTAATAGAGATCACGAGGGCATCACCCTCATAGGGCTGACGGGCAGCACCTTTTACTTTCCATTCTGAGTGTTGCGTCAGTTCGGCTACCCTCAGCAGGTGCCGTGTGAGGCAAAACCCCCTTTATGTGATTTGATCTTTTCTAGGGGATCCTCCGAGGACATAGATTGGATTGCTGCTCTCTGGAAGACGCATCAGTCGACGCTGATGTGTGATATTGAGTAGGGAGGCTTGGTTAGGACTTCTCCTGAGTACGAGGCCTGGCTGTTGACTAAGCGGCCTGCTGGCGATGATCCAGGTTTGTCAGAGATTATTGACACTGGAGGTCCCTGGCCAAAGAAAGAGACGGCACTCTGAGCCCGCATCGAGTTACTGGTGGACGAGAAAAGGATCCTGCATGAACTTTTGACACATGAAGAGGTTAGAGCAGAAACAGCAAAGAGTGAGGTCCTCCGTTTGAAGGGATCACTGAGCGTCACTTTCAGAGCCACTGACTCTTCTCGGAAGAGGTTCAAGAGCTTGCATGGTCGTTGGCTGATGAAACAGAATATCTGGGAAGATGATCTTCATGCTGAGATTAGTGCTTTGAAGCACGAGCTGAGTCGCTAACTCCTTCCTGCATACAGAACTTTTTGCACAGATCAGATATAAAGAAAAGGGGTGTAGAAAACCCCTTTACAGATAAACACACATTTTTGGTGTACATATTTTCTCTATGTTTTGATTGTTTTTGTTTTATACTTGTAAAAAGGAAAACACGTTAGTCATCACACTGACTATTTTTTTTTGGGATGTGGTGTAAGTGATGTAAAAGGTAGTTATATACATCAATACAGATCTATTTTTGGTTTTTATATATATATATATATATATATATATATTTGGTGCCTTAATCATTGGGTGATACTTTGGGAAACCCTGGGTCCACTTTTGAGCATGGTCGAACCCTTTTTTTGGAGTCGAACCTAGGTGGGTTTCTAGTTTTTTTGCCAAGGCCGGAACGTTGATCCCTTCGGATTGAGTTAAACCTTTCTCCTTGCCTCGGGTCATGTGTTTGGTGCAGGTTTAACAAAGACAATTCTGGTCAGGACCCGATTCGAACTAGCATGAGCGGCCCAGTCGGACAAGAGGGTACAGGAAGAGTAACAAAAGGGTCCTTTAAACATTTAATTGATCATTTCAATCCTTTCTTTTTCAATTTTTCTTTATTCTCTTTTTTTTTTTTTTTATCTTCCCTTTTTTACCGATGGCGCCCTCTAGAGTTTTTCACCACGTCCATGAGTTTAGCTCTCTTACCCCAAGCGCCCCTTCGGGTTTTCACCTGGTCCGCACAAGCTTGCTATTTTTACCCGTAATGTCCTTTCGAGTTTTCACCACGTCCATCTTGCTTTGAGCTTGTATTTTTATTTTATTTTTTCATTTCCTTTTTTTCAATAGCCATGACATAGACGTTGATTCCATCATAGCTGGCTGGATGGGGTTCTGGTGTCGTCTCACAACTCAGCTTGTGTTGACTTAACAGATATTATGACTGCTTGTAAACCTAAAAGAGGGCTTTCTTCAGGGCGTAGCTTGGCCATGGGTCAGGTTAGGATTTGAAGGTATGCTGGGCTAAAAAGTGTTTCTTTGATACGGCTTCAGTTTTAACAACATACTTTCTTCCTTGGGGGTTTTTACTGTACATGCCCTGTGATTCTTCTATACACATTTTTTTTGTTATTCTTTTGCTCTATTTCAGGCAATCTCTTTTTGAGGTTTTGCTTTTTCGATTTTTTTGGATTTGATAGTAACTTTACACACATGCATCTTTTCTCTTTTTTTTTTTTGGTATATGTACACGTATTTTTTTGGGGAAGGGGTTTATTGAAAGAAAGGCCCAGGCTCAAATGGGGTAGCAAAGGATATCATAATTTTTAGGGATGCTTTTGGGCTACTGTGCTTGGAATGATGGCCTCTTTCGAGTGGTTCTTAAGCAGTCACGTATCTATTTCACCAACACTTACCTTGTCGTGATGGACTAAGAATAGAACCGTCGGACATATCCAGCGTTGATGGGCTCAAGAAGATGATCTCCATCCATAGTGGCGAGGCGGATGGCGTACCCCGATAGCACTTCTTGAATGACGTATGGTCCTTCCCAGTTTGGCTTGAATTTTCCCCTTGGATCGGCGTGGAGGGATGGGAAGATCTTCTTCAACACAGTGTCTCCTACCTTTAGATCTCGATCGCAGACACGTTTGTTGTAAGCGCGTGCGATTCGCCCCTGGTAAACTTGAGTGTGACACGAGGTTAGGTGTCTCTTTTCGTCCAATAAGTTCAGCTGATCAAAGCGTGATCTCTCTTTCTCAGATTTGGGTAAGCCTAATTCCATGAGGATTCAAAGCGAGGGTACTTCAACCTCTACCAAGAGGACGACCTTGGTTCCATACACAAGGGAGAATGGTGTTGCCCTTGTAGCGGTACGGATCGATGTTCGATAGGCCCACAAAGCAAATGGCAGAATTTCACTCCAATCTCGATAAGTGATGACCATTTTCTCAAGGATGCGAACGACTGTCTTGTTCGCGGCTTCTACGGCTCCATTAGTTTGAGGTAGATAAGGGGATGAGCGATGGTGCTTGATCTTGTATTGCTCGCAGAAGTCTCGGATGCGCTTATTTGCAAAGTTTGTGCTGTTGTCCATGATGATATATTTGGATACTCTAAATCGGCACACAATATTGTTCTTGAGAAACTTCTCAACGTGACTGGCCGTGATGTTGGCATATGATGCCGCTTTTACCCACTTGGTGAAGTATTCAATGGCGACGAGGATGAATCGATGTTCGTTTGATGCTTTCGGATTAATCATTCTGACAACGTCAAGGCCCCACGTGGCAAATGGCCAAGGAGTGGTCATGCAGTGAAGATCAATGGCAGGAGCATGTATCAGACTAGAGTGTTCTTGACACTTGTAGCATTTTTGAACATGTTTACAGCAATTTGATTCCATAGTGGTCCAGAAGTATCCTTGCCACAGAATTTTCTTGGCGAGCATGTGACCACTGACGTGGGCTCCGTATACTCCCTCATGGATTTCTTTCATAATATTGACCGCTTCACTTTCAGTATGGCACCTGAGTAAGATGTTATTGTATGATCGCTTGTAGAGGCATTCCCGCAAATGACGTAACCTGCCACTAAATGTTGAATGGTTAGTCGGCCTGTCTTGGATGTACCCTCTGGGAAAGTTAGGGTCTCGAGGAAATTCTTGATATCTGAGAACCAAGGTGGCTCATCATTAGGCTTTGTAGGTTCCTCAATCTGGAGGCAGAAGGGCGGCTCATTCCTCTGCTCGATCCTGATCGGCTTCATCTCAACACCTTAGGGGATTTCAATCATTGACACCAAAGTTGCTAATGCGTCGGCAAAGCGATTCTTTATTCGGGGGACGTATGAGAAAGTCACATCTTGAAAGCAAGCTATCAGATCCTTGAGGTGTTCATGATAGGGGATCAGTTTCTCGTCTTTCGTCTTCCAGTCACCATTTTTCTAACATATGATTAACTGTGAATGGCCAAATACTCAAAGGTGAGTTACATTCAGATCGAGAGCCACCTGCAGACCAATGGCACAAGCTTCATACTCACCCATGTTGTTAGTGCAAGGGAAGTTGAGCTTGATAGAGATCGGTATATGGGATCCTTTTGGTGAAATCAGGATGGTGCCAACTCCTTGGCCCTCGACATTTGCTGCCCCGTCAAAGTGCATTACCCATGATTCTTCTGCTTCTTCAGTATCGTCTTCTGTCATGAATAGGATTTCCTCATCGGGGAACTCAGTTCTTAAAGGCTCATAATCAGGTAAAGGATTGTCGACAAGATGATTAGCAAGTGCCAGCCCCTTGATCGATTTCTGAGTGACGTACGTAATGTCGAATTCAGATAATAAAATTTGCCATTGTGCAGTTCGTCCAGTGAGAGCTGGCTTTTCAAATAGGTATTTTAATGGGTCCATTCGGGCCAAGAGCAGAACCGCCTGAGATAGCAAGTAGTGGCAGAGCCTTTGAGTAGCCCATACAAGAGCCAAGCATGCTTTCTCCAGATGAGAGTAGAGCACTTCATAATTAGTAAACTTCTTGCTCAGATAGTAAATGGCCTGCTCTCTTCTTCCCGTTTCATCGTGCTACCCCAAAACACATCCCATCAAAACTTCCGTCGTGGAGAGATACATCAAGAGTGGTCTCCCTAGCTCAGGTGGTACCAAAATAGGTGGATTAAGGAGGTAGCTTTTGATTTTTTCAAATGCTGCATGACAATCGTCGTTCCATTCAACGGGCGAATTCTTCCTTAGTAACTTGAAGATTGGCGAGGAGATTGGAGTTAGCTGTGCAATGAATCGATTGATATACTATATTCTACCCAGAAATCCTACAACCTCTTTCTCGGTAGATGGCGGTGGCATTTCAGTGATGGCTTTGACTTTGATTGGGTCGACCTCGATCCCCCTCCTGCTGACAATGAACCCTAGCAGTTTCCCTGACATAGCACCAAATGCGCACTTCTGTGGATTCAGACATAGTCGATACTTCCTCAGCCTTTCAAACAGCTTCTGAAGGTTTACCAGATGGTCGCTTTGCTCTGGTGACTTGGCTATCATGTCGTCAACATACACTTCAATCTCTCGGTGCATCATGTCATGAAATAGTGCAGTCATAGCTCTCTGGTATGTTGCATCGACATTCTTCAGCCCGAATGGCATGACTCAATAGTAAAAGGTTCCCCAGGGGGTAATGAACGCTGTCTTCTCACGATCAACCTCTGTCATTTTGATCTGATTGTATCCTGAGAATCCATCCATAAAAGAAAGTATCCCGTGCTTAGCTGTGTTATCAACCAAGATGTCGATGTGTGGTAATGGGAAGTCGTCCTTTGGGCTCGCTTTGTTCAAATTGTGGAAATCGATACACATGCAGACCTTTCCATCCTTCTTTGGCACATGTACGATATTGGCTAGCCATTGCGGGTATTTGGATATCATGAGAAACCCTGCGTCATACTGCTTGATGACCTCGTCTTTGACTTTCAGCATCCATTCGGGTCGGAGACGTCTCAGCTTTTGCATGACTAGCTTCATATCAGGGTAGAGGGGCAACTCATGCTCGACCAAATCAATATCCAGACCAAGCATGTCCTCATACTATCAGGCAAAAATGTCTTGGTATGACCGAAGGAAGTCGATCATATTTTTTATTTCCTTAGGAGACAGTGACATTTCAATTTTGGTTATCCTGGGAACCTCCTGAGTTCCTAGATTGACGTCTTCGGTCTCTTCGACAATGGGGGTAGGGCCATACTCAAAGTCGGCAAATCGGTCAAGGAGCTCATTGGGGAGCTCCTCGAAGGAGACATCCTGGTCCAGACTCGTGATCCCTGCCTCTTCTTGTATTTCTATAGGGAAGGGGTCGATTTCCCGTGGGACGGGTATTTTGATTAAGACATCCTTTTGTGGGACATTTTCTAGAATTTTAAATGACAATATTTTTGGACTTTGGATTTTTTCAATGTTTTTAGGATTTTGTGTTTTTTCCATGTTTTTGAGATTTTTGTTTTCTTCGGAGACAGACCCTTGGCAAGGCGGGCTGCTATATACACAAGGTATTATTCACCAAGGACTTCTCTCACTTTTTATAGGTTGTTTTTTTTTGGGAAACGGGTGCCAAATGTTAGGCCACTCCCCGCTTCCAAGGTTTGGGGCGAAGAAGCCCAGTTGCATACTTGAGGGGCCGCTTCTTTACTTGTTGGGATGGAGGGTGCTGACTGATATGGCTCATTGGAGTCAACCTCTATAATATTGATCCCCATTTCATCTGAGATCATGTCCTCAAACAATAACTTAGTTTTGTAGTGATTTACCATAGGGGGGTTTGTTCAAGTACCGACCGTCGTTCCTCGAAAAGGGACAATGCGGCCAAATCTATCTCCAAGCTGGGAAGGGAGATCTGGGGATTGGTGGGATGGACTGGGGCTATGGGTTTATGTGGGGTGAAATGGGTTGCCCCATTTCGATCGATCTTTATGACCCCTGCACTGACAAAAGAATCCCTGATGTGTGGCCTAGTGCGAGGTTTCTCTTCTATGTTGATTCCTCGAGCTCTTGCAGCCGCGGTGACCCTGGCTTTCTCTTTGGCCTCTCAGACCTCTTGCTCTGTGGGCTTGTATCCTAGCTCGAATCTTACTTTCTATCCCTTAGCCACAACTGGCTCTCTTCTGCCTTGTAATTTCGGTCCCAGACCCCTTCCTTTCTGATAGCCCCACTTTCGGAGCATTGCCACTACCGCTACCATACCGCCTCCCGTTTTAGACATGATGCCCTCAATGGGTTCTGGGAGTATAGCTGACACCTCATATTAAAAATTGTGAAGGTCGACATCCTCCGCAGTGTGCAGTATATCCAATATGTTAGGTTTCTCTACGCTATTGGTGGCCTTTTGTTTCTCACTATGCCCCTCTCCGATGATTGTGATAATCTTATGCCCAGATGCAAATTTGAGTTTCTGGTGCAATGTGGAAGGTATGGCTCCGACTTCATGTAGCCACGGGCGCCCTAACAGTAGATTAAATGAAGATTTGATATCCATGACTTGAAACAAGATGGAAAAGGTCATTGCCCCTATCAATAGCTCAAGATCAACTTCTCCCATTATTTCTCTCCTAGTATTATCAAACCCTCTAGCGCTGGTTCTGGTGGGCCTTAGCATGCACGGATCAACCCCGATCTTGGTGGCGGTTCTTAATGGGCATATATTCAATGCAGACCCATTATCAATTAGTACCAAGGGGATAATCATATTTCCGAACTCAATGGTTATATTCAAAGATTTTGAGTGACTACCTCATTCCTCAGGTAGATCGGCATCGGAAAATGAAATGGCATTTGGAGCCATCACTTGACCAATTATCTGCCCGACTTCATCCGGGCTAACTTGAAGTGATACATGCGCATTTTTTAATGCCCCCATTAATGCTTGGAAATAGAGTGGGGATGTCATCAACAGATCCCATACAGTGATATGGGCAGGCATTCTTCTCAGTTGAGGCTCCAGTATATGTTCTCGACTCATCTTCTCGAAGGGGTTCACCGCGCTGTCTTTCATTCCTTCGGGTTGAGCCTGTGCTGCAGCTGGTGTTTCTGGCTGCTTTGATATCCTCCCTGACCTAGTAACAAAATATACTACCCCTTCTCTGCTGTTGCTGCCGATATTGATATCTGTTTGTTCGTAGCTTAGCGGGACCTGATGAGGATCATATGTGGGTCTCGAGAGTTACAAAGGTATGACTGTCAGTTCCTGAGGTACTTGTACTATTGGCTCAGGAGGTGTGGGCAACACTTGATTCACCATGGTGGCAGCGGGTTGGGTGGAAAGGTTGGGCCAAATGGGGGTGGTGAAGTTTGAGGGTGGTGGCATTGAAGGGAAGGAGGTAAAAGTAGGCCATTGATAGTTGGTGGGTGCTGGCGGCAGATGGGGGGTCTAATGGGCCGTTAGGTAATTGACCGGGGTGGAGGGGTTTGCCGGTGGCTGAACTAGGGGTGATGGGCTGGGCATAGGCCATTGATAAGTGATGGGTGCGGGTGTTGGATTGGGGGCCTGGTGGCTTAAAGGGTAATCGATGGGGGTTGTGGTGCATGGTGGTAGTTGAAATGGGGCAGGCGTAGGCCATTGATGACTGGCGGGTGCGGGTGCAGGGTTGGGGGCATGGGAGTTTATAGGGTAATTGATGGGGGTTGTGGTGTATGGTTGGTATGCATTGATATTTACATAATTGACGGTGGTGGTAGACAGAAAGTATGCCCGGAGATCCAAAGGTTCAAATTGTGGGGTTGGGTTGGGGAAATATTCAGACAAATTTAGGGGTTCAATTTCCCAACATTCCTTTCTTCATCATTCCTCGGCCATGGTGCCACATAATTCTCCTGATCACTGATATAATCGGATGGGTCAAATTCAAACTCCTCCTCATCTTCTATCATTCCGATGGTGGGTCTGGGACCTGCTCCTCCGATAGGATATGGGGGTAGTGGCACTTGGTGAATATTAGCATGATGAGAAGGTGCAGGGGGAATGATTTTCTCGGCATCGATCAAATCCTGGATGGCATGCTTCAATGGGAAGTAGCGATCAGTAGGGTGACCCGGACCTTGATGAAAATTGCAGTGGGTATTTGGGTCATAGTTCCTTGGGATCGAGTGAGGAGGAGGTTGTGGTTGACAGATAGCCACTAATCCCTTTTCTACTAACAAGGGCAAAAGTATACTCAGAGATTGCCCCAGCGGTGTAAAGACTCGGTCATAGAGGGCTCTCCTTTGTTCTGGGGTCATTTGCATTCCTTGCCCATTCCCCATTCTTTGCGTCTTCTCAGGCCTAACAGGTGCTGGTGGGGCTGCCTAAAATTGAAACAGGGTAGTATTATTGGTCCTGGTATTGACTATATTCTGGACATCGCCCCCTGTTCTCTTCTCGTTCATCTGCTCTGAAAATCTTCTAACCCCACTGGGTCCACTTGGCACGTTCTTATTCAGACGGCCCTCTCTGATGACATCCTCACATCCGTTAGCATTTTTTACCATATCAGCAAAACTGGACTGCTGTTGGTATACCAAAAAGTTCGAGATTACTGGCAGAGTGTTCTTTGAAATCATCTCTATTTGTTCATCATCAGATATTTTATTCCTGACCTGAGCTGCCAGTGCTCTCCATCGCCCTAAGTAGTGGTTGAAGGTCTCGTTCTGGTTTTGCTTCAAACGGGCCAAGTAAGACTTACGCGGCTCGATGCCTATATTGTAGACATACTGTTCTTGAAAGAGATGCGTGAAGTCCCTCCACGTTTTCATCATAGACGACTCTAATGATGTGAACCATCTTAAAGCCGGCCCGGTCAGACTCTTTTGAAAGACTTTTATTAGTAGTCTTTCGTCCTCCCCGTATTGGCACATGTCCCCGCAGTAGGACTTCAGGTGCGCAATAGGATTGCCCGTGCCATTATATTTGTCAAAGGCTGGCATTTTAAATTTGGAGGGCAGGGGGACCTCAGCGAACAAACATAAGTCTGTGAAGTTTGTGGCATGGATTTCAGCATCACTCATTTTCATCAGGTGCTTTTGTATTTTGTCCAACTGTTCTTTCAGCTGCTTGACTCTTTCGATATAGGGGTCGCTTTCTCCGCCGTCAATTGGACTTCACTCTGGGCCACCAGGGGATGGGAAATTATGGGAGGAGGGTTGAGGCTGGTCAAATCCCTAGCATAGGCCCCGCTATTCCTAATCTCGTCCTCTTCATACTACTGGTCGGCATAGTGTGCAGCGAGGGCAGAATTCTCCTGTTGTTGTTGCATGGGTTGGATGGGAATCACATGAGTAGGGGTTGGGTGAGCTCATTGGGGGTGAGGAAAGGTTTGTTGGGTGATGGGAATTTGGCTTTGAGGCGGGACCTGATAGGGCCATTGGGTATGGGGGGAGGTTTAGACATGACCTTGAGGTGTGGGGCCATGGGAGAATTGAGTTTGGGGGATGACATGGGTTTGACCCAGCTGTGAAGGTTGGGTTAAATGTTGGGGGTATTGTGGAAGGTGAGTGTGGGGTTCGGGCTTGGCCATGAACCCTTGGTCATTCTGGGTCATGGGCCATTCATAGGTTTGTGCCATGGACCCTTGGTAGGTTTGGGCCATGGGCCCTTGATGGGTTTGGGCCATGGGCCCTTGATAGGTTTGGCCCAATGGGCCTTGAGGGGTTTGGGCCATGGGCCCTTGGTGGGTCTAGCCCAATGGGCCTTGATGGGTTTGGCCCAATGGGCCTTGATGGGTATGGGCCATGGGTCCTTGATGTGTCTGGCCCAGTGGGCCTTGATGGGTCTAGGCCATGGGCCCTTGGTGGGTCTGACCCAATGGGCCTTGATGGGTCTGAGTCATGGGCCCTTGATGGGTCTGGGCCATGGGCCCTTTGTGGGTCTGACCCAATGGTCCTTGATGGGTCTGTGCCATGGGCCCTGGGTAGGTTTGGGTGCGGGGTATTGGGCCATGGGCCCCTGGGATATGTGAGAAAAGGGGGTTTGGGCCAATGGGCCTTGGGGTAAGTGGGTAATGGGGGTTTGGGTGGTGTGGATTATAGGGGGTTGATGAGGGTCATGGGGGAGTGAGGCATGGAAATTGGCAAGGGTATGGAATGGGTTCATGGGGTGCGGGGGAGAGGGGGTGTTTTGAGAAGCCTTCCACATGGAATAGGCTTGGAACATCTCCTCCATCATAGTCATGGAGGAAGGGTTGGATGGAGATGGGGGATTTAAGGGGTGATGGGGTATAGATGGGATGGAGGTGGTGGAAAAATTGGGCATGGCCCCGGTATAATCGGGTATGGCCACGGTAGGTGGGGGTGTATGGGGTGGATGAGGGGATGTATTGGGTATGTTTTGGGATGATGGGGGGCATGATGAGGGGGGATGAGAAAAGTTGGGCATGACTCTGGTAAAAATGGGCATGATCCGGATGGATGGGGGATTTTGTGGGAGTTGGATAGGGTGGAAGTGGTGTATGTGAATGTGGGTGGATCCGGTCTATAGGGGGATGATGGGAATTAGGGCATGGATGTAGATTGGGAAAATGGGTTTGGCATGGGCATGGTTTGGGCAAAAGATGGAGAATGGGGGGTAGGACTTAAGATATTTTGAGGGGTATCAGTTGGGAAAATGGGGGCGCCAAATGGGCCGGTAACGGTAAAGGGGGGTTGGGTGAGGGGGATGGTGGAAAAAACTTCCCCCGAATGGGAGTGGGTTGGAGTATGTGGCGGGGATGAGTCTGGATCGGCGTAAGCCGGGTCCACTACCCACGACATTCTTTGGGAGTGGGTCGGGTAAGGGTGCCTTGGATAAGGCCCAAAAATCCTCCTCCTTCTTCCCCTACGGGACGGCCGAGGGCAAGATGATACCGTTGTGCCAGCACCACAAACTATATACTTTTTGGGTTTTGATTATATATAGTTTTTGAATTTTATGAAATTTTTTTGAAAAACAAAGGTTTCGAGGCCTTGGAATTCCCTTTTCAGGTGGCTCTCGTACCTAAATTTAAGACCCGAGGCGACGGTTCCAATGCACTTCGGAAGAATCGAAGGAGAACCTTCGATCTATTGAAGGCACAAAAATCGAGGCAAATGTCCCGATCCCTCGTAATGAGCCAAAAAGAGATTGCCCTCTTTTGACCGGCGAGGACGTATTGGGTGTCGGAGATGGCAGGGCCTAAACAAGGCACTAAGCACACTAATTGGGGAACTCGGGAGGTGAAAAGGGCCAAGGATTCGGGCTGGGGCTATGCAGACAGACCTGGCGCAACTAATATTTGCGCCCAGGTTGCAGAGGAGCCTTTTTACACTGGCGCAACTATTAGTTGCACCAAGGTAAAAAAATGAACTTTAAAGCTGGCGCAACTAATAGTTACGCCAGTTATAATTTTCAGGTTTTGGGCTGGCGCAACTAATACATGCGCCAACAAAAAACTCAAGCTCTAAACCTGATGACAGCAGCCACCAACACCCGAAATTAGTATTTTTGCTGGTTTTTGTGGAAGCTAGGCTTCCGAGAACTGAGCTATTCTTTAGTGAGATTCGCTCCTCACCGCACCTAAATGGCTTGAGTCCGGTATAACTCGCTAGTGCGCTCCCCCAAGGGTTTTAAGCTTTGGAATGGGAACCCACCCAATATACCTCTGGCGCAAGCGCCTTCTCAGATACTAGGTGGGCTGGGACTTTCTGGATCATCACCACTAGGGGCTGCAGCCATACTAAGACCCAGGTATTTGTATGTGTGCCTAACCCAACCCTTTTTAAAAAATCTACCCCGTAAAAACAGATTAATTAAGCTCCCTAGCTTAGTTCAATTTTAATTTTTTGTTTCAAAGCGTTTCTCTTTTTTTTTGGAAGTTTTTTTTAGTTCAAAGACCAGGGGTGATTATCCCGTGCCGCCACTACGGGCTGGCGTCCACTGATGGAATATGAGTGCACAAGTAGGCCCGCCAATCGGCTAAGGCACTTTAAATGACGAAATTTAAAGGAAATTAAAAGACAATGCACAAGTAGGCCCGCCAATCGGCTAAGACACTAAAATGATGGAAAAGTAAGGAAAATAAAGGACAAATGCGCAAGTAGGCCTGCCAATCGGCTAAGGCACGTAAATGACGGAAAAGTAGGGGTAAGCAAAATGACTTAATTGGAGCGGCGAGTAAAAAAATAGAAAAAATACACTAAAAAATAGCAATAATATGTTAGCAAAAATAAAAAATAACAAGGCCAAGTTCAAGGGGAGGCTCTACAAGCTAGTCCCTAGCAAAGTCGCCATCTGTGCAACCGTGGGAATCGAGACGATCCCGTCACGACGATGCGCTCTCTAACAAAAAATATAGAGTTGCCACCCTGAGCTTTCGGTGTCTTGGGATACCTAGTTCATTTTTATGAGCACCTAAGTGCTAAAAATATGACTCTGAATCTGGTCCACACCAAAGGCTCTTGGGTAGGGGCTTCGGTTATCGATCGGGAAGGTGTTGAGCACCCGATCAACCCGCTTAACACGGTCTCTACTTATGGCCAAAAATAAAATGATGTAAAAGACAAGGAAATGGTTCCCTCTTGCCCAAATGGGCCTCCAATTCTATTTGTGCCTCTCCATTCCTACCGAAAATTCAGTGGCATAACGGCACAAATGAAAGAGTAGGGAATGCCAAAAAGAGATAGGAGAAGAAAGGGGAGAGCCGGAGCCCTCGGGCCCTTGTAGCTCCGTAGGGGAGCCTTGCGTGGCTTGCTTGGATGAGCTCTTGAAGGCTTTGTATGGTGGAAAGTGAGGTTCTAACCTCTAAGGCTTGCTAACTAAGAGGTAGAGAGGGAAGGTGAATGGATAGCATATACCTAAACTAAGGGATTTAAGGTGAAAAATATCACTCAAAGGAGGTTTTAGAATTCTGGAATTTGTATGGAAAGTGTGCACCAAAGGGAGAAAGATCTTTTCACTTTAAGCTCTTTCTCTCTTAGGCCAAAATTCTCAACCCCTAAACCAAGGGGAGGGGGACTCTATTTATAGGAAATGGGTGAATTAGGAGGGAGTTTAGATGCTAAGCATGGTTAAGAATTAGGTAATCTAACATCTAAGGTTTCCTAGGGTTTTTGGAGCCTTGAAATGTGTGAGAAGGTCCTCCAATAGTGGATGATGGGGTGGTCTTAAGCCACTTAAAGGGGTGCAAATAGGCTTCAAAAGGGTGCAACAGAACTAGCAAAACACACCCCAAAGGTCAAGGTGGTCAACAAGTCAAACCCCAAACACAAAATTTGGGGCAAAATCCAACAGTTACTATTCATATGCCTGGCGCAACTATTAGTTGCGCCTGCAAATATACAAGAAATAAAGATGTACGGTTCGAAAAGTCACCATGAGATGGGGCCCACTTTTGAATCTGGCACAACTATTAGTTGCACTAAGCTTAAAATAAGGGAAAATTAGCCTGGCACAACTATTAGTTGCACCAGGAAAAGTTTAATACTGGCGCAACTATTAGTTGCGCCAATTCCCTAAGGGGCCCACATGACTTTACATTCATGTCCTCCGTGCTCGGTTTGCCATATCTCTTGACGTATACCTCCGATTGGGACAATTCTTAGACCGTTGGAAGGCTGACGATCTCTACTTTACAATGGTATGAGACTCGATCATAGTAGAGGGCCGTAGTTAGTTCTGGTGAACCACTCTTTATCCATATCCTGGTAAGGTTAGGTTTAGGGTTCAAAATGGGTTCTAAGGGTCGAGATTGGTTTCTAAAGGTTCGGGATATGCTTTTAAGGGATCTAGGGTGATTCCTTAGGGTTTTAGGGTAATTCCTAAGGGTTCCATACATGCCAGCAAAAGCTCAAAATTGCACCTCTCTCGAACGGTGTTTCGATCGGGCCTTGGGCCAAATTTGGGTGTCTACAGAGACTGAACAACAAATATATTCAATCTAAGAACTTACAAACACCTATTGGAAAAGGAACGCCTGACGTACATTGGTGTGAGCAATGACGCGCCCTATTTGACATGACTTGTTAAAGCCTTCGATATTATATTGCACTCTCTCTTTTTGTATTACCGGTCCCTAGACCTTATGGACATTTGTATGATGCCCCCCAGTATCTTGATCGTGCCATATCCCTCTGTTAGCTCGCGCCATGTGACGGGATGTGCCATACACCCACAGATCCAAAAAGTGCCTTTTGACAGCTACCACTAGGCCCTCCAATGATCTATTTAAGCTTGCACTGATAGATAAGAAAGCCGAGTATGTCATGTCAGCATCCCCAATTCACATTTGTGAATTCCTAAGTGAAACAAGAAAGCACCTCAAATGAGGGGTGTCAACTTCTTCTATGCATTCTTACTTCACAAGAGCGCGCCAAGAGGGGCATCTGTAGACGCCCTCATTTTGCCTTCTCGAAATATACTTTTTTGTTCGATCAACCTTTGACCTTTTTAACCCTGATATGGGAACCATGCACTGAAGCAATAGTACATGGCTGAACACAGGCTGAAACAATAGCTTTGTGGCTCAGATCCTGAAATGGATAGACTATATACTAAGCAACAGTATATAGTCGGAACGCAGACTCAAACAATAGTCTTGCATTTCATTCTAGAGACCATACTCGGACCACTCCGAATTTCGCGCTAGAAACCCATTGTGCAATTCGATCATGCGCAAAACCACAGGTGTGTGACCAGTCCATCTTTCAGACCAAACTTCCTTCCCCAGACCGATTTGAGACTTAATTACGTGCCTAAAATAGAACACGTGATCGAATTGAGCGCTTCACCATTAGCTCGCAATTGGCCAACGCCTGACCTAGTCTTACTACCCTTGACCCCTACATTTTCTTGATTAAATGTTTCAGGTTAAACACTTAATCAGATTGAGCGCATGATAATATGCACACAATTAGTCCAAATTTGTTAGGATTAGGAGACTCGCTGAGCAAGTCAGCCGGTCGCTCACTGAGTCGGTGACCAACTCAAAGCGATTAAGCGCCAGAATCCTGATGCGTAATTCAGTTAAATGCCCGTAAACAGGCACGTAATTGAAGGAAAACCTATCAAAGATTTTTTTCTTAATTCACTCAGGAGCTTGGGCGAAAAAAGGCTAGAATATTTAGAGAGAGAACGAGTTCTGAAATTTGAACACTCCGAGAATCAACCCATAGAGCATCTTAATCATGGTTTCGAGATTCAAGCTTCTTATTTTGGAGATTTCTCTCCGCAGCCCCGACCCCTAGGTAAGGATTTAATCTTTTAATTCATAGTCGTAGCTTCTAATCTCTAGATCTAGGAACTCAATTAATTTTTGTTTTTAGTCTTAGACCGTAGCACCCTTTTCGGACCGAAATTCTATATATCTGGTTCTAGTTATCTGTTTCTAGAACCAGTCATTAATCCATCGGTCCGATATACCGATCCTAGACTTTAATTCAATTCTAAGATCTCAATTTACAGTCCTATCATTATTTTCTGGTTCTAATCCTTTGATTCAGAACCAGTCCTTAATCATACGGCCTGATTTCTCGATTTCAGTCTTTAAAAAAGTCAGTCTTAATTTTAGTTTCTTATTTCAATAACTTCAAAATTCTAAATATTAATCCTAGCCTTATAATTCTAGTTTACCAGTCAATTCACAATTGCTATTCTGAAATCAATATTGAAAAAAACCAAAAAAATATTACTTTACTATCCAAAATTCAAAATTTTCTCTTTAATCTTAGCCACCCGATTTACCCAAGGGAGCTTACGAAGGGTACTCGGGAATGAGGCTAATCCTCCTTAGCATAGCGGGGCCAAACCCTATTTTTTTAGAGTTTTTTTTAGAATTAATAAATTACTTTAATTAATTTATATCTAGACATAATTGATTATTTACATTAGTTAGGCCTTGATACGATTATTAGAATGTTAAATCAAAATTTCCTTTTCATAAGTTTATTTGATTGATTATTCTAAATTCAAATTCTAAGAAATTTAGTTTATTCATGATTAGTTATATTTTTCCATCATTAATCCGTTAATAATTAGGGTCGCAGAAAAATCAGTCCTTTTATTTATGCTGATATTTGAATAGAAAATTAAATTTATTGCTATAATTAGGGTTGTAGAAAAATCAGTCCTTTTATTTCTGTTGATATTTGAGTAGAAAAATTAAATTTATTGCTTTAATTAGGCCAGTAGAAAAATCAGTCTTTTTTATTTTAATTAGAATTAGAGTAGAATTTTCATGAGTATTTTAGTTAGAATCATAGTAGAATTATTGCAATTGCTTTAATTAGAATTCCAGTACAATTAGCAGGCTTAATTTTAGTAGGAATATTATCGAAATTGACACAGGTGAACTCTTAATACCAATAGGAGACTGAAACTGATTGGACTCTTAGTAATACCAGAACCTTGATGCTTATTGGACTCTTGATAGCATCAGGACACTAAAATAACTCACCTTAATAAGCTCACACAATCAGAGCATAATAATAACAGAATTGGGAAATCTAAACTGACCGAAATTATAATTACAAAGGAAAATAAGAGGAGAATTAAACTAACTAAACTAAGGAGAAGCACTGTTACTGATGTTCGCAGGCAGATGATTCAATATAGAAGTAACATATCCTTGCTTCATAGCATGATCACTGATGTGTTGCAACGTCATTAAATATCTGCATCTGGCGATCGCAATCAAACCAGGAACCTTCCTTGAAAAATCCTCCTTTTTATTTTATTCTTGTCATTTCAAACACCGCATCGTTAGAGTCCACTTGGACAGAATTGGAGCCACTGATTCAACGGGAACTGAGAGGAACCCAGAAAAAGCACGTACCAACACCATGGACATAGTGAAAACCTGAGAGCGCGCTACAAGTAAAAAGAGGGCGATAACGGGCATGACGAAAACCCACATTGGGCGTTATGAGTAAAAAGGATTAAAAAGAAAAATTTGAAAAAAGAAAGGTTTGAAAAGGAATGATGTTGAAAAATAAGGATGAATCCTTTGATTACTCTCCTACGATACCCAATTTCCGACTGGGCCGCTCATATTAGCTCAAATCAAGTCCCAACCAAATGTGTCTTTGGGATTGCACCGTCAAACGTATGACTCGAGGTAAGGAGAAAAGGGTTAGTTCGATCCAAGGGGATAGATGTTCCAGCCTTGGTAAAGCTGCTAAAACTCACTCAGATCCAAATATGAGAAGGGGCTCGACTATGCTCAAATTGGGACCCATTTCATGTTTAAGGCACAAAAAAAAGAGAGAAAAAGAAAACAAAAAACGAAAAGAAGAAAACAAAAAAGAAAAATAACAACGATTAGTTAAATAAAGAAGAAATAACACCTTGTTTGTAAGATAATAGATTTTCCTTTTTCCATTCACAAGCTCGTATATCGCTTGCACCACATCTCAAAAAATAATTTGTGTGATGTCTAAGCTCTTTTCTTCCTTTTTACAAAAACAGAAAAAACAACAAAAACATAAACAAAATCTCTATACCCAAAAAATGTGTGTATTTGAATAGGGTTTCTTACGCCCCTTTCTCTAAGTCTGATCTGTGCAAAAAGATATGTGTAGGAGGGAATCAACGGCCCAGCTTGCACTTTAAGGCACAAATCTCTGCGTGAAAACCATCCTCCTGGACACTCCGCTCAGTCATCCAGCAGCCGTGAATGCTCCTATACCGCTTTCAGGAAGCATCAGTAGCCCCATAAGCATCATTCAAAGTTCCTTCCAGATGAAGGACCTCGCATTCAGCTGTAACAGCTCTAACCTTTGCCACCTTTGCTATAACCTTCTATTTTATTAAAAGCTCTTGTAGGATCCTCTTCTCATCCGTCAGCAGCTCAATATGGGCTCGAAGCACCGACTCCTTCTTCGGCCAAGGCCCTCCCATGTCGTCACTCTCTACCTGATCTAAATGATCAGCAGTAGGCTTTTCGAACAATAGCCAGGCCTCATACTCTGAGAAAGACTGAACTGAATCTCCCTACTCCAAGTCACACATGAGCGTCGACTGACGCGTATCCCAAAGAGTAGTAATACAATCCATGTCCCCAGAGGACCCTCGAGAAAAGATCAAATCACATAAAGGGGGTTTTGTCCCGTAAGGCACCTACTGAGAGCAGCCGAACTGACATAGCACCCGAAATGGGAAGTAGAAGGTGCTACTAATCAATCTGAGGAGGGTGATGCCCTCATGGTCTCTAGAGCAAACCACGGGGAAGGTCCGATCCAACCAAGGAAGTCTCCATACCATCTCTGCATCAGTCAGCCAAAGCTTCAACTCTTATATATCTCCCTGTGGAATCATGTGGCACCTGCCCAAGAAGCATCGGACCACCTCACCTCGGACGATATAAAAGCGAGGCATTGGTCCCAAAATAGCAAGATGCTTACCTAACCAGACATGGAGCAGAAGTGGGCGTCTCCTGAGGCACTCCACCTTGCCCAAAGCAAAGTCATCAAGACAATGATATAGCTCAGCTAAGACCAGATGCATCACTTATCGGCCCTCCTCCAATTCGGTCAAAACGTCGCAGAGAGCAAGAGAGAAGCTCTCTCCCTCGGTGAAGAAAAGGATTTCTGAGATGAGACCAAGAGCAAAGGCCTTCACGTTGAAGATGTTCCGAATTGATAATTTTTGAAGACTTTCATCACCAAAAATTTCTCTTAGAAATTTTATTGAACACCTTATGGGCCCACCAATGAGACTTTTCTCATATTCTGATTTCTTCAAGCCCATAGTAAGGTGGACGGCTTTAGCATAGCCCGATTTTGGCATGACTCTTGCAAGGCCTCTATGGAGCTTCAGGCCTGACAAATTGGACAACTCTTCAAGTGTGAAAGATAGCTCCCGCTTCCCAAAATGGAATACATGGGCCTTTACATTCCAAAATGAGGTTGTCGCGTGAAGTAGGTCCCACCGTGGAGGAACCTCAAGGAAGGACGAGAGGTGCGACAATCCAAGATGATTTAAATCAATGAGCTCACTCTCATTCAAGCTTCCAAGCCAACTTTTGGGGAAACTGAGCCCCAACCTTAAAGAGGGGAGTAAATTGGTTTCGGACCCTCCATGAAAGGGAGGGTTGGAAAGCGGATCCATTAACATACAAGGATTTTTCAAAAGATGAAAAAATTTGATGTAGGATGATGGACCCACCCTTGGAAAGCAAGGACAGAAAAATGCAGTAGAAATTTCCAAGTCAAAGTGAAAAGAGAAGGAAAATAGGCCATTCTTGGGCTTAAAAGGGCCCACTGCCCCCAGGAAACACCTGGCGCATGTAATACATGCGCCATTGCATTTTTGCCAAAAATTGGCCTGGCGCATGTAATACATGCACCAAACCAATATGCCCCCCCTACAGCAAATGTGTGGTTTTTGAGGGGGAAGTTTTGTCTTTTTTGCCCCCTTAGCTAGGTCACCTGTGTTTCATGCTTTGATCACATAACAAACTCAAAATTTCTTTGGCATCTAAATGTTAAATAATTCTTTATGCAGAAAAAATCCACACCAACAATGGCCAAAGTGTGGAAAAAGGTTTGCGGCCTCAAGGGCCATTTTGTTTGAAAAATAAGCAATCGTCAAACTACCCTGCAAGCAATCAAATACACCACAAGGGAAATAAAGTAGGCGATAAAGGAAAAAACATTAACTTTCAAATATGAAAATCATCCAAATCAAATGAACAAGTGCCATAATATCTGTTACAATTTGATCAAAAATCCCAAAATGTGTCCCAGAATGTCTAAAATTCGAAACCAAAAGCTAAGTCTAATCCTTGTTGACGCCCTTCAATTTCTTTCATCGACGTGAGGAGCTTTGATAGGTCCGAATGTCTCCTACCCAGGTCCATGCCTGAGAAAGTATGTTGAGTAGGGAGCACGACTCCTTTTCACGAGCAGTTTGCAAGTCAGCAACCAATCAGACCAGTTGAAAGATAAATGACAAGGCAATAATCAAAGAATAGCCTGAATGATACTCACCACTTCCACATCCCTGAGACTGATAATGTTGTGATAATATTCGGCCTGATTCATGGCCGACTCATAGTCCTGCATTCAGAGAGAAAGATATCAGCAACAAGGCACAAACATCAGCATTTCTCAAAAAGAAAGGGGGGAGATAGAAAAGACTTACTCCAGGAACTAGCTCGGGAGGGGGAACCCGGATCGCTTCAGCAGAGATATGAGCCCGCTCCTCTACAACCGTGCACAAGCCCGATAGAAAAGCGTCAACAAGGTGCCTAAAAGTCCCTTGGACCTCAGCAGCCGAGCTACTCGAAGCACTCGTACCGGAGGGGCTCGAAGGACCAGCCCTAAATGAAGGACCAGCACTAGATGAAGAACCATCTCCTGAGGCTGCATCAGTACTTGCCGCCGCCCCATAATCATTTTCTGAGTCACCTCCCTGCTCAAACTGTAAAGAGAAATAGGGTTTCCATTAGTACAGATCACAAGTCAGTCAAAGCTAGAAGGAACCAATCTAAAAGAGAAAGAGAAACTACCTGAGAGTGTGGACCGCCAAAAGCTAAGAAATTTAGGAAGCGTGGGAGAAGAGACCGATAAGGCAAAGACTCATACTACATTCGATAGTCTTTGGGCATTAGGAACGCATTGATAGGGATCTTGTTTAGAAGGAATCCGATAGTGAACTCCTCTATACTACCCACGGGTTCCATGACATCTGTAGGAGGAGCTGAGGGCATGACAAGATAGACATGATACTAATGGACTACTGTTGATGGTTATTCCAGCGTGCTTATTTTATTGTGTGGTGAGAACAAATTAAAAATCAAAGTAAAATAAAAGATGGAAATAACACAACTAGAATAATCTTAAGCCTGCAAGATACAGGGCTATTATAGCAAGTTTTGATAAGTAAGAGTTTGTCCCACAGAGAAATTGATCTAGAACCCAAAATGGGCTATAATAGTAGGCCTCTAGATCTAGCTACAAGTTTGACAATCCTAAAGAATGGGAGTTGGGTGTCACAATTACACTAAATTACCTACTAAAAAGAAAAGAAATAAAGTGCAGTCCTATCCTAAGAAAGGATTATGAAGAAGGTGATGATGGTGTGTTAAAATAAAGATAAAAGGATGGGAAGTAAGTATTTCAGGTTAAAGTTCATTCAGTTATATAACTCAGATTTAGGGTTGTCTCTGCAGCAAATCCTTATTGAAGTGCTATCAATAACCTCAGCAAGGTAGAAGAATCCAACTTAACCCATGCCATTTAGACTGCTCTTAAGGCTATAATCTGTCCACTTAAATGGCCATAGACTATCCAATAGTGTCTGTCAAATTCCATTGATTGAGTCAGAAAAGCTAACCTAATCCAAAGGAGTGGGCTGATCTAACCTACTCTAATGAATTAAATCAAGCCATGAATACCATTGCAGACACTATATTTGCCAGGCTACAAGCTCCCCAGATCTACTTATAGATCTAGCAGACATTCATAGGAGTTCCAACCTATAAAATCCTATGTGTTTGTCAAAGGCCATCAGCACAATGAGCTAACACATAGGAAAAGCAACAGGTTGAATAAGGACATAAACACAACTGATCATTACTATAAAAGGCATGCAATGACTCAGCCCCTATGTCTACAATCACTACGGAGAAGCCATATCTAACATCTGATAGTGGTCAAGTAACACAGAGGGGGAGCCTGTTCCTGCACAATCTCTCACTAGGCTACAAGCTCAAGTGCAGAAAAAAAGAATCCATCTCAGATCTGTGACCAAGATTATCCTAGGGCTATAGTCTGCCCACTTAAATGGTCACAGACTATCCACAGAGGCTCCCTTACCCACAAATGATGAGATAGAATATGTAAACTGCTGTTGCTACCATGGTTCCAAGGCTACAAGCTCAAGCTTCCATGGGACTTTCAATAAGCTCAAATCCTAAATGCATGCTATAGCCTGAACAAAACTATGGAAAAATAGGAAAATAACAAATTAAATAAACATTTAAACCACAAATTACATTGATCTAAGTTACCAATAATGAAATTTCTCAAGGCAGCAGCCTTGTGCACAACAGTTCTTCACAAAATATCCCAATGCTTAAATGACATATTACAAAACTAAGTAAAACTATACCTAATTGCTTACCAAAAATTTAGCCAGCAAGTGATGGGCTAAGAGAGAAGAAAAAATGGACAAAGAAGTGATCAAATCCTAACCTTAACCCTAATTTGCTTGAGCTCTCAGCCGACAGAGGTTGAAGGAAAGAGTGATTGATAATTTCTTAGTTACAATCATAGCTTATATACTTAGTCCTAATGTTGTGGCTGAGAGAAGAGTAAACCCTAATTTTTTAAGTAGATTTGGAACTGTTACAACCCTTGGATGTCTTGAGATGTGTGCATCCAAATTTGTGTCTCGGGCTGTGTGCCCTAGACTTAGGGAAATCCCTAAAATTTTCTTGAGTTAAGATTGAGAAGTGGAGAGCCCGAACTTCGTGAGGCTGGCTCCTGCATATCACTTCTGTCGCGCACCTGCAGAGTGTTCATGGGATAGAGTTTGACTTTAAACATTATTGTCTCGCACATTAGGACTTTGGGTGATCGTGCAGCTACTTAAGCTTTGAATGCCTCGTGCAGAAGGACTTTCAGTGCTTAGCTTGCTCACGCAGAAGAGCTTCAGAAACTCCTGTCGCGAGGTACCCGCGCAGATGGACTTTACATCTCGCTCGATTCAGGGTTAAGCTTCTAGGCGCGCAAGAGCTGCACCTGTGAACTTCTGGGCGTCTCTCTCTTTCAGAGCCACGCGAGAACTTTGAAAGATCTCTGCTTATTGATTATAGCTGAAGTGCGCGACTGTTGCGCATGATGCTGCTTTGTGATAACCCCTTCATTGAGTTGCGTGACTTCTTCGTAAGCTCTAATATGCTGCATGTCTTAGCTGCGCGAGGGAGCTTTGTCAGTGAATTGAACAGCGCGAGACAACACCTCAACAGTGCGAGAAAAATCATTGGCTCCTCTGCTACTATGCACATGCTTCTGTTGCAGCTTCCTCCACTCTCACCTATACTTCTTTCATCTGCTGGACTTTCTTGTTCCATTAAGACATGTAAAATAGTCACTATGGTGTGTACTGCCATGGTGTTCCCTCACTTTCTAGTTCAGCTGTTATCTTTTGCTTGAATTCTCTCTCTTCTTGGCACCAGCTGCACAAGTTATTACTAACTACAAAACAAGCTAAAAAGGAGTTATTAGTTAGCTTCAAGGTCTAACAAAGGGTAGGTTAAGAGGTGAAAAGTGATACTTTTTAGTGAATAATAAACCCCCAAACCTATTCTTTGCTAGTCCCTGAGCAAAGCAAAATTTACACAGCTACTCTAAGAATGTAAAATACTACTTTCGTAGGGAGCGCGATTGCATTTAGCTTATGCATCAAGCCTTTTAAACCCCTAGGTGATCCCTAGTGGAGGAGTGAAGTCTCCTGAGGGTTTTCATTGAAGGTACCCACAAACTTCTCAATGAAACAGTTAATAAAAGTGCACACAGTGGTTAATCTGTTTGAAATAAATACAATTCATTTCACCCTTGCTCTGTCAAAATTAAAGGAGTTTCAAAGTAGTATATACAAACAATTTAACACCTCAATCATGCATGCATGCTCATCACATCCAATCAGCTGACACCAAGAAAACAATATGTGCAAAACAGTACTAAGTTTACCAGTACATCAAAATTCATGTTCACACAATGCCCCAATGATTTCAATCTCCAACCTAATGCTTACCAGGGTTGTCTCTCATAAATAAATTGGTGTATCGTTTCACATAAGCTCAAGAGCAGTTACATACACCAAATGAGTTTGCAAGCATGAGCATAGGCAGTTCTTCTATTTTTTGATATCATAAAGTACTCTCACCATAGATTAGACATTCCTTCATCTTCACATGATAGTTCATTTGACTTTGGATCAATAAGGGCTTTTCATGGGTTGTAATGTGGCTTATTGGTAAGAATTGTAAAGAATAAAAGGGGTAAAGAGGGATTCAAAATTGAGAAATCAACACAGGTAGGAGATGATTCATGACTTCAGCTTCTTCATTTCTGTACAACTCCATCTTCTTTTGAAATTTCAGAGCTAAAGTGGACAACTACTTCTCTTCTTCTCAACATTTCCAATGAAATTCTTCTTTTGACTTCTCTTTTTTTTTTTCTTATTGTTTCTTGTAGTTATATATATATATATATATTTATGATGGTTGCCACACATCTACAACTGCTACATTGTTATTTATAGATCTCCTCCTCTCTTCTTTCCTTTCACCAAATGTTACACTTTACTCACCTATCTTTAACATCCTCTCCTTTACCTTCTGAATTTTCAGAGTGAGGGTAGGGCTGAATCAAGTTTAGAGGTTCAGATTCAAATACTTTGGTGTTTGTTGAAGAAAAATGGGGGGTAAGGCTCAAAAAGTGTATGCACAAGGGTAGTTTCACAGGTTTGATCTTTTAGGCTCAAATTGTCCAAATGAAGTCCTTGATCCTTCCCTTAGTGTCATGATCACTGTCAAACAACTTCAACTTGGGGTATCTAACTTCTAGTGAAAAGGGCTTGACTTAGTCAGTCCTTAGAATAGAAAAAATTTGCCACAGACACTCCTTAAAAAAAAAAATTTATAGGCTCAAAGCTCACTGGGTATGGTCTTCAATTGAACTCAAAGGGGTATACTTTCACTTGTTTCTCTCCTTACTGGTTCACTAACTACTATTTATAAAAAGTTTCCTAATGTTCACCTCATAGAAGTATTAATTTTTAAATAATTTTAGTATTAAAAAGGTTTGCACAATGTTTAAATTTCCTAACTTTCAACATTGCTTAGGTGAAGGTCATTATATTTATTCCTCACTTGGTTAAGACTGCTACACTTAGGTTAATTAGATCATTATCAATCCTTGCCACACCCCCAAACCTATGAGGAGCAGTGTCCTCACTGACTCAAAGATAAGTGGGCATGTGCAGTAGGAAACATAGACAAAATTGATACTAAGTAAAGGAAATAGATGCAGGAAACAAGGCATACACAAACAACTAAAACAAACAAACTAGTTATGAAACAAAAATGGAACCAAGCAAAACTAAACGAAAAATGAATTTCATTGCTAAAACAAATATATGTACAATGCAAGGGAAAAGTGATCTACAAAAAGTATATCCTAACTAATTACAGGTGCATAGTTAATCATCTGAATCCTCTTCTACATTAGGTGGTTCTTGAATTTCTTTGCCCTTGGCCTTCTTCAAAGTAGCAACAGACTGGGACCTTTTGGAAGTAGTATTTCATGGCCTGGAGGTGCTTTTGTTTTTGGGTGTAGGCTTAGGCTTGAAAGTAGGTTCTTTGATTTTGATTCCAGGCCTGACTTTGCTAGGCTCCATGGGTGTAGGGGTTGTTTTCTGGTGAGGTACATCAGGGTTTAATTGTTTGGAAACAACTTCTGCTAACTCCTGGTAACTATGTTCAGTTAAGTTCTTCTGTAGTGCTGCAATAGTCACTCCGTAGTCAAAAGCTGTCCTCTGCTAATCTCAAATCTGCCTACAATTTTTTGATGATATCCTCCATCCCCTCAACCTTATTCTTCTCCTGATTGTATTGGATCATAATCTCTCTCCATCTGTAATTCTCTTCCCTTCCAATTTATGAGTGAGTATCAGAAGTTTGATTTTTTCCATGATAGGTTGCTTGACTGTGCTTCTCAGATCGGCCATGCCTCTAATTACATCTCTCTTGATGTAAGCATTGTGCTTCATGGCTTGAAGGAGGGTGTAGTATGGAGGCATTAGATTAAAAGAGGTAGGAATTATGAGCAGCTCATCAGTGAAGGAAGGGTCAGCCAACAATGATGGAGGGGTGGGTGTAGGGGGTATTGTGAGGTCTATCACCTCAGGATCAATTTGGGTGGAAGCATTGGTAAAGGTAGGAGGAAGAGTATCTGGACTAGGTTCAATGGGTGTAGTAGCAGGTGTGGGGATATGGATAGGTGGAGGTATAGGTGGCTGGTGGGATGGTTGGGTTAGAGTTGTCAAGGTTGATTGGATGGCATGTAAACTGGTTTAGATGGAGGTCTGGTTGTGTAGGATGGAGTTCATGGATTGCAGATTGGCTATAATTGATGATTAGGTTTGGGTATCAGCCAACACTTGGGCTTGAATGGAGAGTAATAGGTGGAAGATTTGGGTAGGAAGTCAGGGGTGGTGGGTGGAATTGGTTGAAATGGGGAAGTGGGGGCATGGGTGAAAGTGGTAGCCTGTGGAGATGGAGGTGGTGGGGCAAATTGGTGGGGTTGTGGTGAATGTAGAGGAGGGGTGAAATGAGGGGGGGGGGGATGGGAGTCAGGGAGAGCGGTAAACTCATAATTGATGTCCCCTATGATAGAGGACATCATGGCTGAGTATCCCTCTTTTGAAAGAGGGATTTGGTTATGGGTAGGTGAAAATGGGATGGATTGGTCTAAAGGCTCACAGGTAACAACTTCAAAAGGTATGGACGTGTTAATGGACTGAGAGGGGGTAGTGGAAGAGCTATGAGGGATTTCAAAAATTGGAGGCTCAGGCTCAAAGGCTTGGGCTGGTGAGGGTGGTGGTAGGTCAATGGTTAGGTCTGATATGGTTGTGGTTTCAGGGATTGGGATGGTTTGGGATATATAGGTGTGTTGGGGTTTTGTGTGGGCCTTGGTTAATTTTCTTTTCTTTTTATAGGTGGCCTTCACAGGTGGACTAGGGTGAGTTGGATAAGTAGGCAAATGTACAGATATAGGTAAGGAGGTTAAGGTGGCCGTGGTAGTGGGTAATGAGACTATGAGAGGTTGTGAGGCTTGGGTTGAGGAAGTAGTGGCTGGTAAGGTAATGGCTTCAAAAGTGGGGGTGGTGCTGGCTCGCACAAAAGAATGGGCTGCCTGAGAGAGGGTAGCAGAGGGTGGAGCCACATAGGCAGCAACAGTAGCAACATCAAAGGTTGTTGGTACATATGCCTTCTTCTTCTTCTCAATGAGAGTAGCACTTATCTCCCATTGCTTCTTTCCACAATTTCAGGGGTTCAGGGCAATGGTTTCTTCATTCATTTGAAATTGATACCCTCCAAGCTTCAGCAAGGTTGTAATAAGCCTACAGTAGGGAAGGGAATGGGGTTTCTTCTTGGTTTTCACCTTCTCGACAATGTCAGGTATCCCCTCAAAAATTAACTTGGCAGCATCCAAGTAATGGTTCTTGTGGAAGGAGAAGAGTGCATTAGCAATAGGAGATCTCCTCTCCTGCTCATGGTTAGAGCAACAAACATTTTTTCTAAGCACCCCATCCATAAATCTGAGGTGGGAGTGGAGATCTCTCTTCCTTATTGATACCCCTGATGCAGTGATCCCTCCAGTCAGCTCCTTGGCTATCTCTGGGATGGTGGCTGTCAAAGGGGGACCCAAGCCACATTCAGGGCTATACCTGGCTAGTATCCCAAGAATTCTAGCAATTGCTGCCTGATTGAACGATATCTCAAATTTGTCTATCAACACCAGCAATGCTAGGTTTCCATCGTCCCCAGTCTTGATTATGATATTTTGGCAAAATAATTGCACTAGTCTAGGGAAGAATAGTTGCATTGGGGGCCTCAGTAGGCGCAACAATGTGGCTTTTGTAAGGTATTCCATGGAGGCAATTATTTTAGATAGCTCCTCAAAGAAAGCCTTATCAAATATTGTCTCAGATTCCAGCTTAATTGCTACGACAAATTCAGATGGGACCCTGAGGTATTCATTATCTTCTTCCTCTTCATCCTTAGGGGCAACTTCCTTGCCCATTTTATATTTCTTCTTTGACTTTTCAGGGCTTTTAAATGGTGGGTGCTCTCTGGCCCTCTTCTTAGGAGCAGATTTCTTTTTGGTACCTTGGGCATCAGAGGTCATCCCCTTTCCTTTATTCACAGTTTTCTCAATTTGGGGTTCCTCAGTGGGTGCAGTTACCACAGGGGTCTCAACATTAGAGGCCTCTGCAATTCTGACAGATTTTTGAGTGGCCACAGGGTTCCCAGCAAGTGGTGGGGTTACCAAAGTAGACAAGGCATCTGTGAATTTTGAACCCATGGCAATAGCTATTCAATTTCTTCAAATTAGGGTTTTAAAATCCCTACAATTGTAATGCACTCTTTCACAAATAAAACAGACCCCAAATTGCTCTCTTCTTTTACTAGAGTAATGTCCAATTAAATCAACTGAGAGAGTGAGAAATCTTACCAAATGACAACTACGGTTTCACTTCACACGTTGCACAGATGTTCAAATCCCCCCAAACCTAGCTCAAAGTGACCAAGAGGTGATGAGGAGTTAAAATGTATGAGGAAACTAGCTGAGGTTGAGTGGAAATGGTTGTATAGAAGAAAGAAGAAAAGAGGGAGCTTGTGAATGCATAGGGAAAGTTAGGGCAAAAAGATAGAATGATGAAAATGGAGAAATTTGTAGGGTTTATAGGGCTTAACTCGTGCTTCGCGTAGCTGTCACCAAGTTGTCGCTGAGTACATTCCTCACGCAGTACACGACTGACCTCGTGAGAAGCTTTGTCGCGTAGAAGATCAGAGCCTCACAAGAATAGATTTAAAAGCTTTATGTGCCTCGCGAGGTTCTTCACAGAGTTAAATTCAGGCCCAAGCGCACGAAGTAGTTGCTCATCTCTCACGCGGCTAGAGTAGTGAAGCCTTGTGAGTATTAAAATGTAAGTCTCAAGCACCTCGCGGGGCTCATTATCAGGCTTCAGCAGATGCCCTTTTTCTCGTGAAGCTCTCGCGCGGTACAAAATATCCATCAGAAATCCACGAGAAAGCTTCAGTTGGCATGTGAGCTTGAAATTTAGGCCATTTATCCTCGCGAGAAGGCAGCACTTAAACTTTCCTCTCAGCTTGTGCCCTGGCCTGTGCATGTACAATGTCACGCACCAATTAGGTGTGCATCAGCACCAACTCCTTGACATGTACACCATTCATCATGATAATATAGCTACCCTTTTTCAACATTTAAACCTCAAAACTCAGAATTTTAAAGATACTCTTTCAGATCAAATTCATGTCAATTATTGTGAGAGCATCTCAATTATCAGTAAAAGATATGAACATTGAATTCAGATGACAGATATGCATATGTACTCAAAACAAAACCAAACAACATAAAATCAAACACACAATCAAAACATTATTACCCTAAAAGCAGTACTTAAAACACACAATCAATACATATGGTACACACATTCTTTGGTTCTTCACCACTCACCTTCTTTTCATTGTTACTCTCTATGACCTCCTCAGTTGCCTTGTCCTACTAAACCATCATCCATATGGTTGGAGGATGCTTCTCCAATCATGTACTGCCCTTTGGGGCTGGCTAATGGTTGACTAGGTAGTCTACCCTCCTCTCTTTTGTTCAAAGCATTGTAGATTTGACCCAACTGGTCCTCTATTTTCTTAATTCTTTGCCCATGAGAGTTCAAAGTTTAGACTAAGCTCCCCAAATTTTGCATAGATGCCAACATTTGCTCTTTAAAGGAAGAGGATCTAGGCTATTGTGGGGGCAAGGCCAACTGGTTGGGCTGTTGGGCTGTTGTATTACTACCACCTTTGCAATTATTATATGATTAAACAGAAGATTAACTACACAAATTACAGCAATGTCGAATCAAGGCAACCAGCCAGTCCTACAAATATCAAGGTTGTTGTAGCAAGTTTTAAAAGGTAAGTAAGGGTATGTCCACAGGGAAATGTGATTTAACTATGGTAAATCTCCAGATCTAGAGTAGATCTGGCACTCTATCCTAATTTAAACTAAACTAAAGCAGGAAATAGGAGAGGTTTTGGACTTTTTTTCACATTCACTATAAACTATAAAAGTTAAATGCAAGTGATCCAGATCTAATCAAACACGGAGATAAGGGGAGATATAGAAGAAATGAAAAATTAAAAGATTGAGAACAACAGCTAGGGGTATTGGTCTCTCACTGAAATCAAAGGAATCAAAGGCAATGTAGAGAACTGATTTGCAACAATCCTCTTTTCTGGCTCAAAGCTTCCCAGGTTCCCCTGAATCCACCAATGGATCAAAGCAATCCCGAGGTTAGGATCTGCCCTTCTGCTAGATACAGTCCTAACTTTATGATATGCCCTTTTGCTGGATACAGTTCATCCCTAAGATTACTCCAACCTATTGATCTACCCAGGTTCTCCCGACAGAGGTGAGGTATAAGAATCCAATCTCCACCAATGGATCAAAGCAATCCTGAGGTTAGGCTTGGCCCTTCTGCTGGATACAGTCCCAAGTTTATGATCTGCCCTTGTACTGGATACAGTTCATCACCGACATTACACCAATCTATTGATCTTGATTGGAACAGGTAAACCATTGTAGATGTTGTAGATGCCAGGCTACCATCTCTCCATTTCTGACTGGCATTCACAGGAGTATCTAATCCAGGGAAATCAAATACAAAAAAGTAAAATATAGATTAGAATCAACTTTAAAACCCACAATTATATTGCAAACTTACAATACTATTGTGCTCAGATATGTAATCTGTGCAATATACAGTCTCTTATAAGCATTTGAATCTCTCAATTTATAGCTTAAGACCTCACCCTAACTACTAAAAAGAGTTTAGCCACTCATGATTGGCTAAAGAGAGAATGGGAGAAGACGGAAGGAGGGAGAATTTGGAGGAAAAAATGGATCTCGCATTAAGCTCTAATTCTCTCGATTTTTGGATGGTTATTCTGTACTTTCTTTAAGCTTTTATACTCTCCTCCTCTATCCTCAGATCCGTTTCAGCCAATCAGAGCTCAAGGGAATAATTCTGTTATGCTAGGCTATTGATGTGGCCGATTTCTCTCCTAGAAATTCTTCTCTAATTGGTTCTCAACTGGCGAGAATAAGTGATGCGGTTAGGGTTTCCCATCGTGCACAGTTGCATACCAAAAATACCACCAAGGGTTGCTGACGTGCTTTTGAATTCATGCACAAAACTCTAGCATTGGCGATTATTGAAGAAAGAACATTGACAAGTTGTCAGATCGAGTGTCTAGAGGTTCAGAGATCCTCTCAACAGGTTCTGAATTTGCTCTATTTTCATGTCGACAGGTTGCATTGGCTGTCGACAGCTTTGTAGACTTCTCGGCAGGATTGGAGTAGCTCTTGATAGGTATAGACACATCTCGATAGGTTATTGAAGATCATGTCGACAGCTTGGGAGAATATCTCGAGATATTGATTTGAACTTGTCGATAGGATTGATGGCTCGTCGACAGGATGGGAAGCTCATTTCATCGTTCTATTCAGTTCTTCATTCATCCTGTTGATAGGTTATAATCAACCTGTTGACTTGTTATACCTTCTCGAGTAAAGTGCTCGATAAGTTGGCTTAATCCTGACGAGACTGAGCGCTACTTCAGGTGAGTCGTCGACAAGTTATCTTGTACTGCTCGACAGGTTCAGTTGAACCTCGTGATAAGTATCTGGAACCTCTCGACTTCATCTGTACCTTGAAGTATCCTCTTGACAGGTTCTGCGTCTGTACTTCCAACCTCTCGGTAGGTGCTGGAACCTCTCGAGATCTTCATCTTTTCAACTCAGTACTTCTCAATAGCTTGTTATACACATGTTCAACCTCTCGACTACTTGATTTTCGATCATCAGAACCTCTCAATAGCTGGACTTAACCTCTCGATAGGTTCTGTCTTGTACTTTCGCAGCTGGCACACATCTTGGGTGTGCTGTTCTTCCATTAGTAGGTTCAAGCTTTCTTCCTTGCAACTGGACTTGGTCTTAGGCCTTTCCAATTGGGTAGCATAGTGCTTCTTGGGCTCTTTTAAGTGGATGTCTGTATTAAGCGTACAATTTATTGCTTAACTATAAAATATACTCAAAACACATTATTAGTCATCTCAAGGGTCCAACAAAGGTCAGGTTAGGATGTGAAAAATGATATTTTTCACCTCTTAAGGCTATAATCTGTCCACTTAAATGGCCACAGACTATCTAATAGAGTCTGTCAAATCCCATTGATTGAGCTAGAAAAGTTAACCTAATCCAAAAGAGTGGGCTGATCTAACCTAATCCAATGAATTAAATCAGGCCATGAATACCATTGTAGACACTATGTTTGCCAGGCTAAAGCTCGCCAGATCTACTTACAGATCTGGTAGACATTCATAGGAGTTCCAACCCATAAAATCCTATGTGTTTGTTAAAGCCCATCAGCACAATGAGCTAATATATAAGAAAAGCAATAGGCTGAATAGGGACTTAAACACAGCTGATCATTGCTACAAAAGGCCTACAATGACTCACTGCCAAGTCTGCAATCACTACAGAGAAGAAAAATCTAACATCTGATAATGGTCAAGTAACACAGAGGGGAGCCTGTTCATGCACAATCTCTCACTAGGCTACAATCTCAAGTGCAGAGAAAAAGAATCCATCTCAGATCTGTGACCAAGATTGCCCTAGGGCTATAGTCTGTCCACTCAAATGGTCACAGGCTATCCACAAAGGCTCTCTTACCCACAAATGATGAGATAGAATATGTAAACTGCTGATTCCACCATGGTCCCAGGGTTACAAGCTCAAGCTTCCATGGGCCTTTCAATAAGCTCAAATCCTAAATACATGCTATAGCCTGAACAAAACTATGAGAAAATAGGAAAATAATAAAATAAATAAACATTTAAAGCACAACAGCTCTTCACAAAATATCCCAATGTTTAAATGACCTATTACAAAACTAAGTAAAACTACACCTAATTGCTTACCAAAGATTTAGTCAACAAGTGCTGGGCTAAGAGAGAAGAGAAAATTGAAAAAAAGTGATCAAACTCTAACCCTAACCCTAATCTGCTTGAGCTCTCAGCTGACAGAGGTTGAAGGAAAGAGTGATTGATAATTTTTAAGTTACATGCATAGCTTATATACTTAGTCCTAATGTTGTGGCTGAGAGAATAGTAAACCCTAATTTATTAAGTAGATGTGGCACTGTTACAACCCTTGGATGTCTTGGGATACATTCATCAGAATCCATGCCTCAGGGTGTGTGCCCTAGACCTGGGGAAATATGTAAAAGGTCCTTGAGTTAAGATTGAGAAGTGGAGAGCCCGAGCTTCGCGTGGCTGGCTCTTGTATATCACTTCTATCGTGTAGCTACAGAGTGTTTGCAGGGTAGAGCTTTGAATATTACTATCTCGCACAGTAGGACTTTGGGTGGTTACGCAGCTGCTTAAGCTTTGAATGCATTCGCGCAGAAGGACTTTCAGTGCTTAGCTTGCTCACGCAGATGGACTTTACATCTCACTCGGTTTAGGGTTAAGCTTCTAGGCGCATGAGAGCTATGCAAGAGAACTTCTGGGCGTCTCTCTCTTCCAGAGCCACTCAAAAATTTATGAGATCTTTGCTTGTTGATTGCACCCGAAGTGTGCGACTGTTGCACGAGAGGCTATTTTGTGATAACCCCTTCATTGAGTTGTGCGACTTCTTCGTGAGCTCTAATATGCTGCATGTCTTAGCTGCGCGACGGAGCTTTGCCAGTGAATTGAATAGCGCGAGGCAGCACCTCAACTGTGCGAGATAAATCATTGGCTCCTTTGCTGCTTTGCACATGCTTCTGTTGTCGCTTCTTCCACTCTCATCTATACTTCTTTCATATGCTGGACTTCCTTGGTCCATTATGACATGCAAAATAGTCACTATGGTGTGTACTACCATGGTGTTCCCTCACTTTCTGATTCAGCTGTCATCTTTTGCTTGAATTCTCTCTCTTCTTGGCACCAAAAGCATAGACTTTGTGTTAAGTTGCACAAGTTATTACTAACTATAAAATAAGCTAAAAAGGAGTTATTAGTCAGCTTCAAGGTCCAGCAAAGGCTAGGTTAAGAGGTGAAAAGTGATACTTTTCAGTGAATAATAACTACCCGTTCCCCCAGGTAGTAGGCCCTGGCCCAAGCCCCAAAGAAAAAGATGACGCGACGATTGATGAAGAAGCGAGATGGACCTACAGCAGCTCGATCCCAATAAGGAGAACCAATGTAGGGGTTATATATAACCTGCCCAAATCAAGGAGTGTCCAAACAGTCAAACATACTACACAATATAAGAAAAAACTCTGAAATGAAAAAGAGGAAAAATAGCCTTACCTGCTCTGAGATCAGCAGGTCAAATTGGCACCTCAAGCCCATCTCCTGGTGCTTCATGCCAACATCCCTGCGGCGGTGTGTATTGTAATTGCTCAGATTTGGATAAGTATATATTTCATAATGAAGAAGGGGGCAGACAGGTTGAAAGTGCAGATACCCCCACTCCTGATGAAAGTAGTGCATAAGAAATGGGTTAGAAGCAGAGAATAATTATCCAAATAAACTAAAAAAGTGAAAGAGTAAGAAGTTACCTCCAAAGCAGGCCAAAAGCCAACGACGAACTTTGCATTACCAATAGAGACTCGGACTAGGATTAACATCAACACGGCGTAGCCAGCCCCACCCTAGTCATATCTATTCACGTCATTCTAATTGTCCATCAGGCTAAGCAAGGCCATGGAGACTCATCTGCCGCTGGCATTGGTGAAGTGGGTCTTGCCCAACAGTATGAGGAGCAAGATGCGGGCCAACATAATCACGCGCTCGGGCTCAATGAAAACATCCAAGTCTGGCTGCCCCAGATCTAACAACTAAGCAGCTCGAAGAGGTCAAACAGCCAGGACATTTTGACCTCAGTGCCATGCAGACTTACGGAAGGGGGATAGGCCCCTATCAATCTAATAATCTCTTCTCGGGCCGACACTGCAAGGTTGGCCACCGGAACACCCCCTATCCGGATCCCCGTAATCATGGTCCAATCTACAGGAGTCAGGGTCATCTCGTCCATGGCCATGTGAAAGTACATGATCTCCGGACGAAATCTCTCAATAAGAGCCCTCAGATAGGTCGAATCAGCCCACATGGCGGGGCATGATAGGAACTCTCCGAACCCAGCCTGTTTGAGCAAGAACTTCACGACCGGTGGGATGTACTGATAGAACTGCCAGAAGTCCAACCACCTCCCTCGAAATACAATTTGGGGCAGGTCCTACACCAAAGGAAAAGAGGCATCAGATCATGGAAATATAGCAATGATTGAACGAGGAAGAATAAACTGAACCTATCCCTTACCTTGTCTGTGATACCAAAATTAGAAATATGGATATGCTATTGATGTAGCAGACCAGCATGGGAAACCTCTCCTTACATTTCAAACCATGGACCGGCAAGGCATTGTACTGTAAAGAACTGTTCTCCCCGGGGACCATGGGTCACTTCCGGCCCCTCTTCCTATTCCTCCTCTTGCACGTATTCCTCCTCGCTTGACATTCTGGGGCACAAACAAGCAATCATATCAAGGCCGATCAATAATAGGGAGCCATGGTGCTGAAAGCCAAAGGAAGGTAAGTATGCTCCTCCTTTCTCTTATGTTCAAAAAATAATAAAACAAAAACAAATATTTCTTTCCTTTATGTTAAAAAATACACAATAAAAAATTATTTCTTTTATGTTCAAAAATACACAAAAATATCCTCTCTTATGTACATAAAATAAAACAAAATTCTTTCCTTTTACATTCAAAAAATACAAAGATCATTCTTTTGTACAAAAATAGAAACAAAAAAATCCCTTTACTTTGTTTATAAAATCAAAAACAAAAACAAAAAAAAAATCCCTTTACTTTATTTGCAAAAACAAAAAATAAAAAAAATCCCTTTACTTTATGTGCAAAAACAAAAACAAAAACCAAAAAAAAAATCCCTTTATGTACATTTGCAAAAGCAAAACAAAAAAAAAATCCCTTTACTTTATTTGCAAAAATATAATATATATATATATATAGATTTATGTCCTAATAAAATTTATAAAACAACAAAAAAAATATAGGGCATCACTCAACATCAAACTCATCATTAATAAGCATGCGTACAAGAGAAATGAACCATTTATCATCTAAGAAGGCAAAGATAATGATCACATTGCAAGAAAAATCAAGAGAAATCAAGTAAAATGGGTTTTAAATGGTTACCCTTAAGGGAAAATGGGTCCTTGATCTAGCATAGAGTGGGCAATTAATCGACGCAAGCGAGCACCGGCAATGAAGCACATTAGGGATCAATACATAGGAACCCTAGGAGGAGGTTATTTTTTCGGTTTGGAGTGGGGGAAGAATTTTTTTGGAAAATAAACCCTTTTTGCCCGAACTCGGGCTCTTTAAAAATTCCCCTAGGTTTTGCTTGGCGCATGTATTACATGCTCCAAAGTGTATTTTGACCCCCATTTGGCCTGGCGCAAGTAATAAATCCACCAGGCTTCTTTTGGGCTAGGTTTTGGCTAAGTGTGGTTCATACACACCCGGCCTGACCTCTTTTCTTTTATTTTGTTGTTATGTAGGTGTACACACCCCCAGATGACATGTCAATCTTCATTTTGACCTGCCCGGGAAGCTATGCTAGAATAAGTAGATCGAGATCGATGAGCACGCTCAAAGAATCCCGATCAAACATAAAATAGCATGAAAATAAAAAAAATTCACATAAAATGATGAAAAGTAACAAAAAAATTCACATAAAATGATAGAAAATAGCGTTGAAGAAAACAATATTTCACATAAAATGATAGAAAATAGCATGAAAATAAAAACATTTCACATAAAATGATACAAAATAGCATGAAAATAAAAAAAAATCGCATAAAATGATGAAAAGTAATAAAAAAATTCACATAAAATGATAGAAAATAGCATGAAAATAAAAAAATTCACATAAAATGATAGAAAATAGTGTTGAAAAAAAAAAATCACATAAAATGATGAAAAGTAACAAAAAAATTCACATAAAATGATAGAAAATAGTGTTGAAGATAAAAAAAAAATCAGATAAAATGATGAAAAGTAACAAAATTTCACATAAAACGATCAGAAAATGACAAAAAATTCTATAAAATTGGCATGTACTCCGAAAAATTTTGCGACATCAATTCGCTCCGCTCGGGTAATCATGCTATATCAATTTCGAGACCGATGGGTTCGCCCAAAGACCTCGAACCCCGCTTCATACAGGGGCACCCGTGACTGGTCAGATGGTGCAATCAATGCCTCATATGATTGGACACAAATTTTGAACCTTTACATGTTTGCTTCGCACCTATCTTTAAGTATGGGTCAATCACCCTCTTACTTACAAAGCTATTGTATTCAAAATGAATCTTGAACATCAAGCACCTTCAAATCATCTCGAGAAGCGAACATTTTTCTCAGCTATTGGGCTTTCGCAATTCGCTCCATCTCGGTCATGCTCAATAATGTCGCTAAGCACTTGGGGACCGATAACCTTGAGAAACAATCATTTTTCTTGACATATAGGGCTTTCATTTTCTCACCATGTTACCCGCCTGATATTTGAGGTTAATTTTGAATACATCAGACCCGTCAGTAATATCTTAAACCTCTTTGAATGTCACTTGTCTTTAGCATTCGGTCATTAGTGATCTGATATTAAAGAGGGGCATCTGTAGACACCCAAATTTGGCCCAAGGCCCGATTGAAACACATTTCGAGAGAGGCGCACTTTCGAGCTTCCGATGGCATGTATCAAACCCTTTGAAACTTTTTTGAAACCATAGGAACCATCCCAAACCCTTAGAGCCTACCCTAGATCCTTTAGAACTTACCCCGAACATTTAGAAATCAATCCCGACTTTTAGAACCCATTTCGAACCTAAACTTAACCTTCCCAAGAAATGGATGAAGAGGGGTGCAGCAGGACTAGTTGAAAGCTTCTACTACAATTGAATCATATAACATTGAAAAGTAGAAGTCTCCAGCTTTCCAATGAGCTAAGAATCACCCCAATCCAAGCTATACATCAAAAGTTATGATGATTAGAAGTTTGGGAATGAAAATAGGCATCAACTGAACCTCGCGAGGCCTACATTGAACCATGCGAGAAGCCTCCTGAGGATCCCCATGAACTTGGCACAACTAATACATACGCCAAGCCATTTCTTCCCAGAAATGGCTTGGTGCAAGTAATAGTTGCGCCAGCCTTATGTGGGTCCCCCCGCGGGCATTCAACTTCTCAAACCACTGTTGGGCACTGTTTTACTGTATATTTTCCTGACGCATCTATTAGTTGCGTCAAGCTTAGCTATAGTAGCCTTGGGTTTTCTACTCAAATTTTAGGATTAGGGTTTGACTTATTGACCATCTTGATCTCTTGGGTGTGCTTTGCTTGTTCTGTTGCACCCATTCCTATTTTATTTGCAACCCCTTGAGTGACTTAAGGCTCTAACCTATCATCCACCATTGGAGGTAGTTTTCACACTTTTCAAGGCTTCAAAAACCCTAAAAAGCCTTAGATGGCTAGATTACCTAATTCCTAAACCTACTTAGCCTCTAAACACCCTCCTAACCTCTTCTTTTCCTATAAATAGGGAGGCACCCCTCCCTTTACAAAGGCTTGAAAATTTTCAAAAGAGAGAAGATTAAGAAGAGAGCTCCCTATCCCCTTTGGAGCCATTTTCGCATACAAATTTCAAAACTCCTAAACCTCCTTTTGACCTTAACATTCCTCAAAAATCCTCTAGTTTAGGTGAGTGCTACCCTCTACCCTTCCCTCTCTTCCTCTTAGCTATCAAACCTTAGGAGCTAGAACCCTTGTTCTAATCATATAAGCCATTGGAAGCTCACCGAAGCACACCTACGCAAGGGTCCACAGTGGTACAACAAGGGCCCGAGAGCTCCGTCTCTCCCCTCTCTTCCTCTACCTTCTCAGTTCTTTCTCTATCCTCGTATTTATGCCATTACGCCGCCAAAATTTTGGTAAGAATGGAGGGGCACAAATAGGATCTTAGTGCCTTAAAGGCAAGAGGAAGGGCCTTTTGATTCTTTATTTTCATTTTTATTTTGACTATAAGTAGAGACTGCATTAAGCGGGTTGATCGGGTGCCTAATACCTTCCTTATCGATAACCGAAGCCTCTACCTAAGAGCCTTTGGCATAGTCTGGTGATTCAGAGTCATATTTAGCACTTCGGTGCCTTGAATATTGATTTTAGGTTTCCCGGGACACTGAAAGCTCTGGGTGGCGACTCTAAACGGTTTGAGAGTGTGCATCTTCGCGACGGGATCGATCCGAATCCACCATTGCATAGATGGTATATTATGTACCTACTGTAACAATGTGGTAAGTTCATGAACCTATTATGAATAATATACATGCATGGACATTTTTGCATGGAGGAGTTACATTGACTCTTTTGTGAACAGAGTAGCCCCTCAGTTTGAAGCTCATGTTATCCACTTTTGAGAAAAGATTATCAAACAAATATTTGGACCCCAACTATTATCCACTTTTGGACTTGACCTAGACTTGTTAAAAAAATTATATACCTATATATTGTGTAGCAAATAGGTACTAGGTTGGGTTCGGGTCGGGTTTGGGCTAACTTGAATACAACCTATTTATATAACATTCAATATTTTCAACCCGGCCTATTAGATAGAGATTCCTTAGATGGAAGTCATCAATATCACAGTTTAATGATATTCTCCTTTTGATTTCAGGCGAAACTTTCTGATTTGAAGCTCAGCTCAAACAGATCACTAGGGGACGAGGGCACTTGGCAGGAGAGGTTCACCTCTCCTGCCAATTTTAATTTTTTTTATTTTTTTATTTTAAAAATGGGCCATGGGATCTTTAGATTGTTAACTCTCTTTCTTTTATTCTTCTTTTTGTTTGAATAAAAGGATTGGGCATGTAGAGTTTAAAATGTTTGGCTGATTTGAAAGGTTGGATCATAGGTTGTGATACAACCTTTTATTTGAATAAAAGAATTGGGTATCTATTTTTTTTATTAATGACATTGAATGATTTGCATTTGAGTTGAATGGATGTGTTGAAATATGAGATTAATAACTTTTTTCTTTATATAATTTTTTTTTAAGCATTAAAAAGATTGCATTAAAAATAGCATAAAAAGTTGAATTAAAAAAGTATAAAAAAATTATATTAAAAAAAGCATAAAAAATTACATTAAAAAAAACATAAAAAAATATTATTTTAAAAAAAATTGCATAAAAAATCTTTGACGTACTTTTAAAAAAAAAAATAGTATTTTTTTTTTTCAAATTTGCATAAAAAAACTACTGCCAAAAGCAGTGATTTTTTCTATGACTGTTAAGAGCAGTCGTTGTTGAAGTTCATAAACCACTGCCTTGTATAGTGGTAAAAAAAATCACTACTTTTTTTACAATTGTTTAGGGCAGTGGTTTTTTGAAAAAACCACTGTTTAAGGCAATGGTTGTCTTGGCTTTTTCATGTAGTGATGCTAAATATATGCCATGATTATTACATGTGTAATGACCCATTTTATATTTAGTCCCATGAAATAGATGGTGAGTTGGGAGAAATCACTGATATCGTGAAAAAGACTTTCTCCGTATAAAAGGCATCAGTATCAGAATGAGCTCTGAATACTAAAATTCGATCTAATGAAGTTAATAGAGAAAGTTCTTATTTGAAATTTTTGAACCCTCACAAATTAGTTACCAATTCATTCTTTCATTTTAGGAAAAGTATTCCTTAACAGAAATATGTAAAATTGACGATTGACTAACTTGACAACAAATCTCTTAGTTTAATAAAATGGGCCCAAGGCCTAGTGGAATAAAATGGGCCCAAGGCCTTGTGTAATAAAATGGGTATCAGGCCTTTATTTTCAATTTAAATTTGATTCGGGCCCTTTGATTTCAAACCCATGTCCCTAGCTCTTTTATTAAGTTGAGTTTGGCCTAAGGTCCCCTATTTTTTTAGTTGGGACCAAGACCCCTCTCTCCTATGCAACTGGCCCAACTCCTTTTAGTCACTCGTATGTATATTTTAACTTATATCTATGCACGGGCTAAAGGCCCTTTAATAAGCTTAAATAGGATTCGAGTCCACATAACCCACATGCGACCCACATGTAAAACTCATGTGTCATACATCACTTGTGTTCCACGTGGACTCATATGATTTGTACATAATGTGGGTCACGAAACTTAGGATTCACAAGCAAACATCGAACCTTTGGGATATTTTCATGCGAATTGGCGTACGATCCTGACATAAAAAGCTTACGATTATTGAATATTACAGTTACCCAAAATCTAAAATCGTCAAAAAATAAATGGGTCCGCCCATATGGGCCTTTTCCTATTCATGGACCATTAATGGGCCTAGATATCCTAAGTAATTAAACGAGTATTTTGAGAAACCAGGGTCCAACCTCTAGGGTAGGCCCAACCCACCTTTTAAGATTAGGAGAATCTCCTAGATAGATCTTAAAATCATGCCAAGATGGTGTACACCATGCGATGATCATACGATGGGATGATCTCGATCAAGAATGAGTGGCCGTTCAGATAATGGTTTAAATGATCAAATCGATAGTGAAAATCATGAGAAAATAGAATACTCATTATATTGATGACATCAATAGGATTAAGTTATTCTAAATTTGATCACCTTCACCTTAAAATACGTATATCGAATATTCGATGGTCTATAAGTGATTCAGGCATACCGAGACTAAATCTTATCGAAATCACGTAAATGACTCATTAGGTTGATCTAATGAGAACGGTCTCTCGTCATGCTATGACACACATCATAGGGTCATGTATCGATTTATATGTAATATTTTATATCTCTCTCTCCTTTAGTAACAAGTTGAGTATATATAAGAGACTTTAAACCACTTTCTTGGTTGGTTATGACCTTAGGTCTGCATCTAACATCATAGGTCAAATTTTGACTTATGCTATAACTTGTGACTGACTTGAGATCAGTTCATTAACCACTCCTTATAATTTATTTTGTTGGTTTGATTATCATTCGAAATATTAGCTTCCTTATGGTTAGATGTTTTCTTATTATATGGTTCATTTAAATTATATGACATTCATCACTTGGAAGTACATTAGGACATATGTATGTTAAGAAAAAGGAATAAGGTACGACACATGACTTTTAACCCTTCATCACGGTGGAATTTCTTTCACTGTCATGTGAAACTTGAAATGTAGGCATTCATGAATGGATGCAACACCTCTATGGGAGTATGGGCTGTCACACGAAGTACATCCAGGTTACAACGATACCCATCCCTTGGAAAGCATGATTTGTGAAGCCTATCGCATCGTGACTCATTCTAATTAAGTTTAAGAATATATGAAATATGAATATGTTAAGCTACGAGATTTTAAGGAAGTGAAGACTTAAGCCCACGAAAATATGAAATCGGGGCAGAGACCTAAGCCCATAACCGAAAAATGTTATGATATATTAAGATACGCTGTAAAGGCCAGTTAAACATGAATTAAGTTTCTACACATGTCATATCTTACGTGCCACCGCAATATTCAACGTCTGTAATCAAGACAGGTCTTAAGGACAATATGATATGACAGTGTCTTAACGTAAGGGGATATTAATTTTTATGCGCACAATCTCATCGGGCTGGATGGTGGTTTATATTATAAAATAGAGGTTAGGTGGTTATCTATATGTGAACCATGCGTGGTAGACTCGAGTAGCGGCCCTGGCACAGGTCATATATGTAAGATAAGTAAGATACGAAGTACGTTGTGTAGGCGTATGGAGTAATAATAAGACTTCCGATATGTCACGTAAGTTAAGTTGACATAACAAGTAAGAAAAGTAGTAAGCATTAGAAGCATCATATGCACTGAGATATATTACGCTCTTTCAATTTTAAAGTTTTATAGTTATGCAATGATTATGAGAACTTTTATTATGTTGTTTATATGAATTTTAAAGGATTCACCTTCACTCACAAAGTTACACCCACAATCACCTGGGTAGATTGTGGTGGATCGGTTGTGCAACCCACTGAGTTTACGTAATTGAGTAAACTCACCCCACCAAAACCTAACAACTGTAAGTGAAGATATGGATGACACTCCCTGATGGGCTTGATGCACTGATAGATTATGCAGTTTATGAAGGTGATGACGTGGATGACCAATTAGACGATGTCTGGTATGTATTAAATTTTTAGAAAGACTTTCCAACAGTTGGTCGTACCTTAATTTATGGTCACTTCTTATAATGGACTCAAAATTAAATGTATGCTTAATGATGAGAATTTTTAATGTAGAAGAAATTTTAGTTCACTATTTTTGGGAGCCCAATTTTATTTAAGATCATGTAAGATATGTATGTCCGCTTATCACCTTAACAAGCGTGCGGTGTCATAACACGGGATTCTAGGCCCTTGAGATCGTCTAGGATTCAGGGTCGTGACACAAAGGTCAACATGTCAAGGCGTAATCATGTCCAACCGATCGAAGGTCGAATCTGGTTTCTGGCTATGTGTCATTTGCCAAACTTCTGAGCTGCAATTTTACTGATTTTCTCGCCGTCAATTCCGATCGAATCGAAATGTGAATTTTTTCCCTGGAGTTAGGGGTATATTAAAGTCAACACCTTATTAATCCTAGATTTTTCTGATACTTTTTCGAGCTCGGAAACTAAAGCCTATTACAGCTTTGTTTTCCGGTGCTATAGGGCAAATTCACTGCATCGTGTTCCGGGTGCCGTAACTTTCAAACCGTATGGGGTCCAGGTCTGAAACTTTAACCGGACGTCAAGAACTCACTAAACCACTTTCCAGAATTTTTAGAGATTTTTTCAGAATTTATTTCTATTTATTCTGTTCACTGTCTAGGGACTGGTTTTCTGTGGACTGCACGGTCCATATACTTGGTCCTTAAATGGGGTCCACCTAGTGGTCCATCCAATGCCACACATTATCGGGTCTTGGTCTGGGATGTTTCTAAGCTAATGCCAGGTCCATCGGGACCAAGTTTTGGGTCATCTTATTTATTTAGCTAATCAGTTTCAGGTACTTTCCTAGCCTCTAGTATCAGTTTTTGTTAAAATTATCAGGTTGGGCTTTAAGAGCCATCTGATCGAACCTAATGTATCGGGCAGATTCATATCTTCAAATTTCATTTTATTTTTGAAAATCTTTTATACAAAAGTGTCATTTAAAAATACTCAATTGACGAATTTCTAATTTCCGATATCATGTATAGCCTAACCATTCATCTATTCCTATCCATGCATCTAACACCGTCAAAATTGCCGATGATCAAGTCAAGGTTCAAACATATAATTTTCCAAAATTTTTAATCTTATTTAACTCATCGAGAAATTGGAAAGCTATGATTAAGATAAGCTAGTTCTAGGCATTTTTTATCAAGAAAATCCTAGCCTATCTAGCAAGTTTTCAAAGCGATCAATCAGGGCCATCAAATTTATTAATCATCATGAATCAAAGTTGAACCGTATTTCTGATATATGGCCATGCAAATGTGTCCATGCAAATGTGTCCATCTATAATAATATCATAGAAATATGACACATTTCAATATAAATCACATATAGCTTATTCGAAAGTCCAAGCAATTAATGACCACACTTTTTCAGTATAATCAAATCATTTCATGATATCTAAACATCTGAGATCACACATAAATAATCCATCAAAATGCATATAATATCACAGTATAATTTTTATGATTAAACTATGCAAAGAATCATCATTTATCAATTCTACACTATTCATAGTAAAATATGTATTTTTGACCAATCTTTGACCTAGAAATCCGTGAAAGATAATGAATCACAGTGATGAAAAATTCATAAACATAATCTACTAGGTCCATATTATTCATCTAAAGGGATCATTTTTTCTTAAATTCATGGCATGATCAAAAATTTCAAGAATAGACGAATTTTCTAAAATTTGACCTTCTAGGTCAATCTAATCCATTAGATGGCCTTGCATGTGTATCAAGATAACATGCTTGGTACCATTTGGGTCAGGTCCATGCCACATTATGTAATGCCAGATATTATACATATCAAAGTTCATTTTATTTACCAAAAATATAGCATTTCTAAGCTAATCTTTCAAAAGTGGCCTAATTAGAACTTCTTAGTCATTTAGAGCCATTGGTTGGCCTTGCATGTGTGTGAAGATCACATGCATGGTCATTCCATTCTCAGGTCCAGCTTCATTCCAGATTTGATAAAACATCTACATACAAAAATCTTATACTTTCTTTACAAAGATGCAAGAAATACCCAAGAATTAGGTAAAATAACTTGATTTAACCCAATTTGGGTTAATCTAAGCCATTGGATGGCCTTGCATGTGCTCAAATATCACATGTATGGTCATCACAACTCAGTCCCATACATAAATCCAGAATTTTTTCATGCTTTTTAAAATAAAATAAAATCTAACCATGAGATCTATGACAAACACCTCAAAATTTCAATATCTAGTGGTCTAGACCTATTTGGCCATCATGGACCATTGGATGACTCTAAAGTGATCCTATAGATCACATCCAAGATCTCTAATGTATTGGTCCCATGTAAGAATATGGTCATTCTAGAACTTATCCATCCAAGAACTAGAAAAACCATACAACTACAAGAAAATCTCAATACTATAAAACTAGGAGTCTAGACAAAAGAAACTAAACTAAGATTTTACCTTTGCAAAGCTCCAACTCCTTGCTGGTTTTTGCCTCAAATTCTTTGAATAAATGACTGGAATAGGGCTTAAAATTATATATGTGGATGTGGAGAGTGTGGGGAGTAGATTGACTAGAGATTTGTAAATTTATAATTTCTAATTCTAAAAGTTAGGAATATTATTTACTTTTACCATTGAGCTTTTAGTGGATTTACAAGAAATGTCACCCATGTGTGTAAAACACTAACATTCAATTCTAAGTATTAGTACATCTCAAAACCTCTATCTCATGGGTTAATCTTTGACCTGATACATCTAGGAATCTTGTGACAATTTCTAAAATCCATTCCATTGGTGATTATCCTCTCATCATCCTTGTAGACACTCAAATTTGGCCAAAGGCTCGATCGACAAATACTTCGAGAAAGGCGTACCCCCGAGCTTCCGAAAGCATTTTTCAAACACTTAGGAATCACCCTAAAACATTTAGAACCCTTCCCAAATCCTTAGGAATCAACCCTAACCTTCCCAGACCCATTAGAACCCTTCTTGGGCTTGGTTCGAACCCTCCTGAGAAGTGGTTGGAAAGAGAGATGTCAAGGTTTACACAAATATCTTCTAGATCTAAGGCCTATACTATTGGAAAGAGGATTTTCTCAGCATTCCAACGACCCAAGAATCACCTCAATCCGAGCTGTATTTCAAAAGTTATGGAGATTTAAAAATTATGTAAAAATGCAGAATTTTGCCTAGCGTGTATATTATATACGCAAGGCCATTTTTTGACTGAAATTGGCCTAGCGTATATATTATATATGCTAGGCAAAAATAACTTTTTTTGGACCTATTTCTTTAGCATGCGATCATTAGTGATTGAATACAAAAGAGGGGAATTTGTAGACACCCAAATTTGGCCCAAGGATCGATCGACACATACTTCGAGAAATGCATACCCCCGAGCTTTCGACAGCATTTCCCAACCCTAGGAATCACCCCAAAACCTTTAAAACCCTTCCCAAACCCTTAGGAACCACCCCAAAACCTCTAGAACCCTTTTCAAACCCTTAGAAATCAACCCTAACCTTCCCAGACCCATTAGAACCCTTCCCGGGCCTGGTTCGAACCCTCCTGAGCAGTGGTTGGAAAGAGAAATGCCTATCCTATCATCTACCATTAAACCCAAGTTCCCTCTTTTCTAAGCTCTAGAAAACCTAGAAAACCTTAGATCCCCATTACCTAATTGCTAAACCCATTAGGACTTAAACCTTCTCCTAATCCAACCTTCCTCTATAAATAGAAGTCCACCCCCCCTTGTTTAAGGGTTGGAAAAAAATTTCCCAAGAGAATCTCTAGTGATCCCTTTCCTCCCTTTTTAGCATTAAAACCTCACAAATTCCAAAACCAAGGTTCATTCATTCACCTCCTTTTTTCATCATAAATCTCTTAGATCTTGTAGGAATAAGGCCTTAAATTTCCTCTCCTACCTCTTAGGCCTCAAGCTTTAGAGATCAAGACTCATTTATCAACCCACGCACTATCGGAAGCTCACCGGAGGTGCCCTCACGCAAAGGTCCACAACAACGCTACAAGGGCCCGAGAGCTCCGGTTCTCCCCTCTATTCCTCTACCTTCTTTGCTTTTTCTCTATCCTAGAATTGAGTCGTTACGCTGCCCAAATTTCAGCAAGCGAGAAAGGCTCAATAGGATTGGTGTGCCTTCGGGCAAGGGGAAGTGCTGCTTATTTTTGCTCTCTTTTATATATATATAATTATATATATATATATATATATATATATATATATTATATTATATAAAATAGCCAACACTTAGACCTGGCCATAGCAGAGATCGCTTGTGAGTGGGTTGATCAGACACCTAACACCTTCCCAATCAATAACCGAAGCCCCTACCTAAGAGCCTTTGGCAAAGACCGGTAAATTGGAATCATATTTTTGTACATCGGTATTTATTAATCGATTTTGAGGTATCTCGGGTAACCAAAAGCTCTGGGTGGCGACTCCAATATTGAGCTCATTGTCATGACGGATGGAGAAAATCCACGGTTGCACATATGGCGACTCCACTGGGGATAGCTTATAGAGCTTCTCCTTGAAGTATTGGCCCTTTTTGTTTGCATGTGTTTTTCCTTTCACTAACTTTTTATCCATTTTTGCTCCCCTACAATTTCGCATTGTTTATACTTACCCCTACGTTTCTGTCATTTACATGCCTTAGCCGATTGGCGGGCCTACTTGAGCATTTTTATATTTACCCCTACGATTCTGTCATTTACATGTCTTAGGCAATTAGCCCCGAGCCCTCACGCTCCAACGCTCGCCTCAGTCCTTTGATAGCGCTCCGACTCGACTAGTGCTTCCTTCTTTGGATGCGGATGCACCGGTCTACTTGAGCACGTTTATACTTACCCCTACGATTTTGTCATTTACCGCCTTAGCCGATTGACGGGTCGGACCTACTTAATGCAATTTACTTTTCCCGCCTAGTCGCTTGACTGGCCCTGTAATTTTCCTTACTCCTTGAACATATACCATCAGTAGATGCCAGCCTGTAGAGGCAGCATAGGTTTCTCACCGCCCGTTTTTGAACTTAAGAAAACTCCCTTAAAAAATTTGAACTTAAAATTGAACCAACAAGGGACTTAATTCATTTTTTGCGCGGGTAGATTTTAAAGGGGGAGAAATAGGCAGCGATAAAAACGTCCCGATTCATAGTATGATGGCAGCCCCTAGTGGTGATGATCCTAAAAAGTACCACCCCATCCAATATTTGAGAAGGCGCTTGTGATGACCCGACTTTTCCCTTATTGTATATCTAGGAAAGGTCGCGTCGTCGGATCACAAAAAATGATCCCATCATACAAGTGTATCATGTCGTGTACAAAGTATTGTATTTACGGAAGCAATTTAATACCTCTGACATGAAACAATATGGCGGAAGTTGATATTTACTCATCTATTAAAAATAGTAACTAGCAAAGATCTATATCACAAAGTTAACCAAGACTATGTATAGCTTTCCACTGATGATGGCCACCCATCATCTAAACAATGGATAGAAAATTTATATATGAAGTGCCAAATATCTCAAAAACATATACTAATATTTTACAAGCTTTCAAAATAAATCTCTCTCTCTCAAGTATTTTCTCTCTCTGACCTGCTTGGGAAAGAATTCCTCAGCGAATTCTTTCTCATCGTCCTTCTCTTCCTCTTCTTCCTCCTCCGCCTTCGACTGATACGTGGGATCACCCTCGTGCTCAGGGTCAGTATCTGCAGCTAAGACATAAAGTCATAGGATGAGCTATCATCGAAGCTCAGTAAAAAAATTTATAGTGCTAACTTATATGTTAGAATGTCAATTCACTTCTTGATGCATAAATTACAAATCTAAGCACATTACATCTTATCTCGTATCTATTCTAGCAACATATATCATAAGCAAGTCATTAATTATGTGAATAATTTATCATGTTGACATGTTGAAACAATCATACTGAACAAGGAATCATGCTGAAACATATATAAGGAATCATGCTAAAATAGGTTTAGCTTAAACAAACTATCAGACGTAAAATATACATATTCAAGAAACAAGAAAATCAAGCTCCTGAGTTAGCGAGATCACTGGTCAGGCTCCCAAGTTAGTGGGATCACCTAGACCAAGACATTAAGCTCTCGAGTTAGTGGGATCACTTGTGTTCAGGAATTACACAGTCAAGCTCCCGAGTTAGCGGGATCACTTGGCTCAAAACTAAGGAAAAATGTGTACATGGCATCAAGGATAACAAGATATGAACAATGCATGGCATTAGGTATGTGAGAGAGTCATGAACAGATAGCATATAAGCATATATCAAAACTGAACTTAGCACCATTATTCATGACTATTCATCTAGACCGATCTAGCATCATCATTTATAACCACACATTTACACTGAATTAGTATAATCCTTCATAGCTATACATCAAAACTGATTATATCATTGTCATACATATCTATTCATCAAAACCGACATGAGCATAGTCATGCAAAAACATTCATTGAAACTGACTCTATCATTATCATCAAAACTGTCATGAGCAGAGTCATACAATAGCATTCGTCTGTACTGAATCTCTTATTATCATTAGACTTCACTATTCATTAAACTGAACTGGCATATTCATAGCATAATCATATGTCGAGCTGAACTAGCGTGGTCCTAGCATAAACGTATATCGAATCAAAATTCATAACATAACTGAAACTGTTTCATAATCGTGCATAATCCATACATCTAAATTGGTCTATCATATTCATACCTAACCATTCATCGAGTTGACACTCGCATATAATATGGATTCATACATCAAAACTAACATAGGCATATTCATACATATACTAACTTGCTAACCAGGGATGAATAAGAAAACAAAACATAATTCAACAAGGTAAACTCCCTATCATAATATCAAGCTTGCGTGTTACTTGTTACACTTGCATTTATGCATTCAAGCAAACATCCATCGTTATGAACTCGTCATGTGCACCAACCACCTATGATTTACGTTCATATTTTTAGCAATTATAATGGGTTACTGGGTCACCATAGAGCCCACATATGTAACCTATATGGTTAACTAGCCTAAGAGTCAATACACACCCATATATAGACAAAAGACACCTCAATCAAATGCACAAGCCAGACACAGGCTTGCCTCGGCAAGCTACAGGGTTGCCGCGGCAAGCCCTCCAGCTAAGCACCTTGCTGCGGTAACCTTGTGAGGTTGCCACGGCAATCTTGAGGCACAAACTTGCCGTGGTGCCCCCTCTTGCTCTTCTTGATCTGTGGTTCTCTTAGTTAGCTGAGCCTTTTATATTATATAAATACATTATATTTCTTTCATACTTTGCATAGAAAACCTATTTTATTTACTAAATTCGGTATGAATATTTCGGAGTGCATTCATTGGAAATATTGACTCCGTAACCTTCACACACGACTAGATCTCTGAGTTGTTGATTCGATCTCATGGAATCGACACCACAGGCCTATTATTTATCGTAAAACTAATCCAAAGGAACTAATATGTGGTTCATTTTACGAAATACCTTTTGGTGGACTCGTAGTTACGATGACGCCGAACGGGTGTCGGTGTCAAGTTCGCCGAGCTCGTGAAATATTTGTCGAAGCTAGGGCCGCAAGGACTCTCCAAGACCTAGCAGTCACCTTCGTAATCCTCTCGACTAAATCGCAAGTCACCTTGGGATCCATGGTTCTGAATCCAAGGGTTTAAAAGGGTTTAAAAGGGAAGTGAGTTTGAGCTAGAAGAAGGGTTTTATCTCCTATGCTATTTTACTAATTTTGTAGGGTTTGAAATGTAAAAGATGAGAGAAATCTGCAGTTGGTTTTTTCTAAAAATTTCGTACTGTGAAGGAGAAGATAGTGGTGAATTTTTGTAGTAGGCTTACTCTTTGCATGCATGGGAGTTAAGATTGACTCATGCACTCGTGGAATCTGCTGGCGGGATTAGGATTATAAGCTTATAAGGGATGGAATCCCATGTTGTGCCCAACATTTATCTTTCAGTGTATAGGCATATAAGCAGTAATAGGCTTGGCTTTATTACAAGGCTAATATATTGTTTATTTATATAAGCCTTATAAGGCTTGGTTATAGTGTAAAGTTAATACACTTATCAAATATATATGGCTGGGATGCAGCTCAAGTGTAATTCCATTACACAAGCTTAGAGTGTATGGCTGGGTACTAAATTCAAGTATATTTTTAATACACTTTATTTGAGTGTATGTAGAATCTGATTTCATTTAAAAATACCAGGCCACTAAGTGCCCCTAAAACTCATCAATTTTGAACATTAAATTATCCTAATTCCATTTCTATCCTGTGTTAGGTACACACCTGACCTGACTCACTTAAAATATGGCAGCTGTTACACCCTCCCCTCCTTAATGGATTTTTGTCATCGAAAATAAGTAAAGGTGGGGAAATGAGACCTGGTCATGGTGTATACACTGTTGTAATGCTAATTGAGTTTCATTCCATTGACATGACTAGTTGTAAGCATATCACATTAAAGTCAGAATCAATAGGAAATCTGTCTAATGTTACTTGTGTCACATTTTAAAGCAAAGTAAACACATACAGAGGTATAAATATATTACTATAGAGTGAAAAATCAGGTGCAGGAATCATACAACAGATTTACAATTATGTCATTATTGTAGACACCCAAATTCGGCCCAAGGCCCGATCAGTCTGTACTTCGAGAGAGATGTATCCCTGTGCTTCCGATGGCACCCCAGAACCCTTAGGAATCACCCTGAACCCTTAGGGATCTATACAAACCTTTAGGAATCACCCTAAACCTGTTAGAAACATTCCCCAACCCTTAGAGATCACCTCTAAACCCTAGAATCCCTTCCCAGACCCAACTTGAACCCTTTTGAGCAATTGATGGGATGAGAGCCACAAAATTTAACACAGACCATTACAATGAATTACCCATATACCATTGGAAAGAGGATTTCTCCAGCTTTCCAACAAGCCAAAGATCACCCAATTTGGAGCTACGGTTCAAAAGTTATGACCGTTTTAGGTTTCACATAAAATCATAGGACTTTTACTCGGGCGTAGATATTACATACGCCCAACCATTTTTGCCCCAGATTAGTCAGGCGTGTATATTATATACGCTTGCCTATTTTGGGGAAAATTTGGCCAGGCGTATATAATATATACGCCCAGTATAGGTGGGACCCACCATGGGTTTCATCTTCTCAAAACTCCCCTGATTTTGGTGAATTTTACTGTTCCTAAACTGGGCGTATATAATATATACGCCCAGCTTAGCTATAGTAACTGTCATCAGGTGCTCGAATTTCCTTCATCTAGTTTGACCCTTTGACCATCTCCCTAGTTAAGGTGGGTGTCTTAAGATTGGTTGCACCCACTTTGAGCTTATTGGCAACCCTTAAGTCACCTTTGGTCTCACCCCATCATCTGCCATTGAAATTAGTTTCCCCAAAACCCTAGGACCTGGAAAACCTAGAAAACCTTAGATGGGGAGATTACCTAATTTCTAAACCCATTAGCTCTTAAGTAAGCCCCTAATCCACCTCTTCTCTATAAATAGAGAGGCCCCCCTCTTCCTTAAGGGTTGGAAAAAATTGAAGGTTAAGGATTTGGAGCTTAAGAGAGAACCCTAGTGAGAGAAAATGCACACATTTTTCCATAATTCCAGCATGCTTAGTTCATCCCTTTCAACCCATTTCCACCATTAGATCACTCCCTTTTGCTAAAGTCTAGCCTTTAACCTCACCCTACACTTCCTATTTTACCAAATCCTAGTGTTAGAATCCATTTCCATATCGTTTAAGCCATCGGAAGCACGCCAAAGCGAAGATCTTCCATGGTGCAACAAGGGCCCGTGAGCTCCGGCTCACCCCTCTCTTCCTCTACCTTCTTGGTGTCTCCTCTGTCCAAGGATTCAAGTCGTTACATCGCCGAAATTTCGGTTTGGCTCAAAGCTTGATAGGACCGTATGGCCTTTTGGCAAGGGGAAACTCCGCCCTTTTTATTTTTATTTTGGCCATAGATAGAGACCGCTACGTGCAGGTTGATCGGGTGCCTAAACCCTTCCCGATCGATAACCGAAGCCCCTACCCAAGAGCCTTTGGCAAAGACCGATAAATCAGAGTCATATTTAGCACTTCGGTGCTCAAAATATCGATTTGAAGGATTTCCGGGTCACCAAAAGCTCTGGGTGGCGACTCCACATTTTCATCAAAGGCGAGCGCATCGCCGCGACGGGTTCGAGAGGATCCACGGTCGCACAGATGGTGACTCCGCTGGAGACTTCACCCTAGCGCTTCCCCTCTTGTTGGCCTTTCCTTTTATTTTGTTATTTTACTAACCATGGCTGTTTTTTGTTCTAATTTGCTGCTGTGTTTCGTTATTTTTACTCACGTACTCACCCCTACGATTCAGTCCTTTAAGTGCCTTAGCCGTTTGGCGGGCCTACTTGCGCCTTAAATTTCAGCTTTTACGATTCTTGTCATTTAAGCCGCCTTAGCAGTTTGGCGGGCCCGCTCGCATTTATTTTCACGTCATTTAAATTTTGGTCATTTACAAGCCTTAGCCGTTTGGCGGGCCTACTTACGCACTTTATTTTGGTCATCATATTTCACCTTTGAACGCCGACCCGTTGAGGCGGCACGGGCTTGTCATCCCCGACCCGATTCTGGACTTAATTTCACTCCCCTATAAAAATTTGTAATTAAAAGTGAACCAATAGTATGGGGACATAATTGAATTTATTTTTGCGTTTTTGGGTAGTTTTCGGGGGGTTTAGGCACAGATACAATTTACCCGGTTCCCAGTAAGGCGGCAGCCCTAGTGGTGATGATCCTAAAAAGAACCACCCTTCTAGTACCTGAGAAGGCGCTTGCGCCGGAGGTATATCGATTGGGTTGCCAATTCCGATCAAGCTGTAAAACCCGCATTGGTGAGAGCATAGAAAACCCAAAATTCAGCCGTGTATCCCTAGGAAACGGAAAGGAGGGACCCGATAACATACACAGCGGTCCCCGGGAGCATTTCTCCCAAGAAATCAGTTCAAAGACCCACATTCGGGCTTGCTGTCCACTATCCAAATATAATTGACAGAACCTTTTGCCCGGCGTATATAATATATACGCCCAGCAAAAAAGCCCTAGATTTACACAAGCGTATAAAATATATACGGCTAGCCAAAATCCCCAAATTTAAGCCAGGCGTATATAATATATACGCCCAGCCAAATCTGTATACTTCTTGGTCGGGCGTGCATAATATATACGCCTAGTATATACTGGGTTGCAGCAACCAGACCTGAGGCCTAATCCACCACCCCAATTCCCCGATTAGTGGTATTAGTGTCCGCGGTAGCCTCCCACATTCTCTAACTCCCAATATGCCCCCGCCCAGTCAAAAGAAGGCGACTTCTTATTGATTTGCTCCAGGGGATCGGGTCATTTGCGTGGATTCCCTCGCCTTCAATAGAACGAAAGGGTCCCCTTTCGCTTCTTCCGAAGTGTGTCAGATCCCGCCGTGGGACCTACTAAAGGCACATATATCGCCCGAAACGAGTGTTGACCCTGGGCACCAGGTCATCATTCATCTAAGTAGAGGGGAGTTAATTGCAATTTTAAAAAAAAAAAAGAGAAAGAAAATCCTCATCTTCAAAAGAATCCACCTTCAAAAAAAAAAATCAATCAAAATCAAAAATAAAAAATAACAACAAAAAATTCCCTTTTCAAAAACAAAAAAATAAAATCATTATCATATTCCAAAACCCAAAAAAAAACACACAAAGAAAAACAATCAAAAATATACCTTGGTGTGACCGTCACTACGGCGACCTCAAACCCGGCCCGTAGGAGAAGAACCAGGAAGGTATTCGTCCCTTATCCGCGACATCAATACAACACTCGTCAGCGAATCATGTCAAGAGCCGATACATCCCCACCGTCATCACCTTCCCATTCCCGTATAGGAGAAGACTTGATCTCCGACACCTTCACCCAAACCAGGTTCAATATCACGGGCCCATTTGGGGCGCCCGTGTTCACCTCCACCTCATCCCCTTCCCTTACATTCTCCCAACATACCCCTTTTTCATCCCCTACTGAAACCCCTCATTTCCCAACCGATCCCTACATCCCCATTTCCCATCCAAACACCCTTACCGCATCCCCATACTTCCAAAGACCCCCTAGGGAGTCCCATCCCCCGCCTACTTCCCACGTTCCATCCCTCTCATCACCCATGCCCCCAACATCCTACACTCCATCCACACCATCTCACATACCATTCCCACCACATGGCCCATCCACAGCCCAACATACTCCCCCATTTACCCGGGTCATGCCCAATTTCTCCCAACCACCTCCATCCTTAAGTGATCCATCACCCCCAAATCTCACACTTGAATTCGTGCCCTCGATGGAGGACATGAGAATGATGTATGCCACACCTTTGCTCCCCTACCTCTCAAACCCTGCATCCAAATTTCCAAAACCTCCATACCCCATTCCCTCCTAACCATGCCCAACCACCCATCGTCCATACCTCCCAAAATCCCCCACCTCAATTCCAGACCCAAACCCACACAAATCCATGGGCCCCAGCCCAAACACCTCTAGAGCCATGGGCCCAGGCCCAAAACCCTCAAAACCCATGGGCCCAAGCCCAAGCCCAAGCCCATCAGGCCCAGGCCCCGGCCCAGAATCCTACAAACCCATGGGCGCAAGCCCAAACCCATCAGACCCAGGCCTAGGCCCAGATCCCTTAGAACCCGTGGGCCCAAGCCCAAGCCCATCAGGCCCAGGCCCAAGACCCTCAGAACCCACTGGACCAAGCCCAAGCCCATCAGACCCAGGCCCAGAATTCCCAAGGCCCATGGACCCAAACTCATCAAGCTCAAGTTCAGGCACAAATCCCTCAAAACCCATGGGCCCAAACCCAAACCCATCAGACCTAGGCCCAAGTCCAAGGCCCCCAGGGCCTTTGGACCCAAACCTACCAAACTCAAACCCAGGGCCCATGAACCCAAACCCAGCCCCCTCATGCCCCAGTAGCCCAAACTCAACAAAGCCCATTGGCCCAAGGTCATATTAATCCCCACACCCAGGCCCAGGGCCCGCCAATTCAAGCATTCCAAAACCATCAAACCCAAATCCCTCAAACCCAAGGCCCATCCGCCCACGCTCGTCAAGGCCCATTCACTAACCCCATACCCCCCACCAATACCCTTCAGTCACCTATACCCCTTATGCCCCCATCCCACCTCCAAGCGGGAAATCCAATCCATCCCATTCCTCAAAACCACAACATCCCACCACCTCAATCACACCCCCATCACCCCAGGCATTGCACCCAACAGCACATCACTTACCCATAAAATGCTCACCCATTTATCCCTTCTCATCCCCTACAAACCATGGCCCCACCGGGTCATCCAACCCCTCACCCCCAAGTCCAAATAGCGAACTTCCCTCACCAATACCATGACCAGCAGTCTGAGGAGGATGAGATTAGCAATAGTGAGGAGCTGCCGGTTTAACCCTCCGGGCCCACCATCATCACACCTAGGGTCGAACCAAATCGAGAGCGGTCCCACTTACGACCTCAAAGGAACTAGAGCGGTGAAAGAACATATAGAGGCGGAATCTGAGCGGTGATGAAGATGGGAGGAATGGAACTACACTCAATGGACTTTTCAGACTTATGTCTGTTCTCTGATGTCCCCCTGCCACAGAAATTCAAGATGCCATCATTTGATAAGTATAATGGCACTGACAACCCCATCGCCCACTTAAAATCTTACTGTGGGGATATGTGCCAGTATGGCGGAGATGAACGACTCCTCATCAAAGTGTTCCAGAAGAGTTTAACGGGCCTAGCACTGAGGTGGTTCACATCCCTGGAACCGTCCATGATAAAAAATTGGAAAGACCTGACACGATTATTTCCAGAACAATATGTCTATAACATGGACATAGAACCAAGGAAGTCGGACTTGGCCCGATTAAAGCAAAGACATGATGAAACATTCAGTGCTTACTTAGGGAGGTGGAGGGCCTTAGCCGCTTAGGTAACTCATCGAATTCCCGATGATGAGCAGATTGAATTGATAACCAAGGGAGCCCTCCCAGTCATGGCAGATTTTTTAGTATATCAGCAGCAGTCAAGTCTTGCTGATCTGGTCTAAAATGCCAATCGTTGCGAAGAAGCCATTAGAGAGGGCAGGTTACGAAGGAATGTGGCCAACGGGGCCACCGGGGTTCGAAAAGCCGTCGAACCAAGAATTGAAAGAAGACCAGGGACAGAGCTACAGAACATTGTTTACCCCCAGGCCAATACCAATGCCCCCCCGATACAACTTCAGGTTACACAACCACCCCCGACCCGTTCCGAGCAAGTATCAAGGCCAAGCAACGGCCCAAGAGCCCCGTTTACCTCGAAACAGATGAAAGCATGTTTTGAACGAGTATTTATCCCGTTGGGGCAATCCTTGAGTGTCTTACTGCCGGTGTAACTACAAAAAGGCCTGGTCAATTTACTCCAACCTCGCCCCCCACCCCACCCAATACCAAGGAATTATGATCAGAATTTGCATTGCAATTTCCACCAGGGACCGAGTCAGCCTACGGACCGGTGCTTCCCGTTAAAGCACACTGTCCAAGATCTGATAGAGGCGGGAAAGATCATACCCCCGCCACTTCCCCAAGGGCAGAACCAGAATATCCATCAAGCCCCTCTACCACCGTACCCAGGAGGCCCCAGGCCTAACATACATTGGATAGAGGAAGAAGAAGAAGAGTTTGACCCTTCATATTATATTACCAATTAGGAGGAATTTTCACTCCCCAGGCCGAACAAAGATGAACTATTTGTTGGGGTGATCGAGCCACTGTATCTTGCCGATTATTTTCCCACATCGGCTTGCCAAGAGGAGCCCTTAGATTTAGGGCAGTATTTTTCCACCCCCGCTCCCGCCTATAAAATCCAAACGGGCACAGCCCTGCCGAAATCATATGCGTATCCACCCCATGCCCAATTTACCCCATACACCCCTCCGTCACACATAAATCATCCTGTTCCTTACGCAATTCCGCCATCCCCATATTATCCTACCCCCATACTCACCCTCAAGTCCCTCCACCCAATACATTACTCTGCCATCCCCAAGTTACCCCATTCCATACACACCTTCAAATCCCACCACCCAATTTACCTCATACACCCCTCCATCGCCCCCAAATTACCCCACTCCATGCACAACACCATCATCCCCAATCTATCCCATTTCATCTACTAACCCCTCATCACCCCACCATGCCACAAACCCTTTATACCCCCCCATTCCACCCACTACCCCACCATATCTAAACCATCCCACTCAATGCACAACTCCATCGTCCTCAATTTACCCCACTTCATCCACAAACCCATCACCATCCCATCATACCTCCTCATATACAAACCTTCATATCCCTATCACCCAGCGCCCACCACACCTCAAACGTCTCCCCATCCCTCCAGCCCAGTCACACTCCCGCCATCCCTTCGCTATTTTGGCCCCAACCCAACTCCACCACCACCCGAACAAGCAAACCCTCACCCAATCCCCTCATCACCCAATCACCACTGGTCCTACCATGCCCAAGTAACACCAGTACAAGCCCCCTCCGTGCCCATAACTCCAATTCTGTCAATTCCCCCCACTACCATTCCACCCCCCATTGGAGTTAACCTGGTCAGACCCGAGAAACCAGTATATCCAGCCCAATCCTCCCCGGAATCCTCACGCACTCCATTTCTCATCCCAAAACCTGCTTATGACCCGCATCAGGTACCATTGAGCTATGAACAGACGGACATGAATGTCGGGTGCAACCAAGAAGAGGCTGCTGAATTTGTTACCCAATCAGGCCAGATTTCTGCCCAGCCAGAAGCATCAGGGGCAGTCAGAAAAGAAGAAAAGAAGAAAGAACAGGCCACAGGAAATCCCTTTGACAAAATGGCCAGGGAGCATATACTGGACACACAGCTCAAGAGAACACCCGCACATATCACTGTGTGGGATTTGTTAATCACGTCTCCACTCCACTTTCAACCCCTAATGGGAGCACTCAAGGACGCACATGTCTCCACCCATGTAACTCCAGATGAAGTAGGGGAAATAATAGGGCAAGTGTTGGCCCCAAACGCAATCTCTTTCCCCAATGCAGACTTACCGATCGAGGGGAATGACCATTCTAAACCCCTGAATATAACAGTGGAAGTAGGGAACTTGGTGGTGCCATTGGTCCTGATCGACAACGGGTCGGCGCTGAACGTATGCCCTCTAAGGATGGCAATCAAAATTGGGGCGAACCCCGACACCTTCCGGCCATCCATATCAAGCGCACGGGGATTCGACAACACTAGAAGGGAAATCATAGGAGAAGTAAACCTTGACCTGATCCTCAGACCGCAAACCTTCACCACCCCCTTTCAAGTGATGGACATCAAGTCTACCTTCAATCTGCTGTTGGGCCGGCCGTGGATACATAAGCTCAGAGCAATACCATCTACCTTGCACCAAAAGCTCTGATTTATCTCAGAAGGAAAAATTGTCACCGTCATAGGTGAGAGCAGAGAGGACATGGGAAAGAGCACTCTGCACATTGAGAATCTGAAAGTGTTGAACAAACCGCACACAGCTGAGGATGCCGATCTCCACCAATTTGAGTATGACTTCTCAGGTGTTACCCTTGAACCAACTGAAAAGACCCCGGAGAAAACTGGAGGAGGAATGGACACAGTTGTGTTCATGCACCACAGATGGTGCCATCAAAAAGGGAAAGGACTGGGCCTACGCCTTTAAGGAAGAAGAGACCCCATCAAGGCCAAGGGGCAACAAACTAAATTCGGTTTAGGCTACAGGCCCAGAGAAGAGGAAGTCAGAGAAGCCAAGGAAAAGATGAGAGCCGCAGCAGCCGCCAAGGCCAGAGGAATCATCTTGGAAGAGGAACCTCACGCTCGCCCTCACATCCGTGAAACCTTTGTGAGCGCCGGGGTAGTAAAAATTGATTTGAATGGGGAGACGAGGGTGTAGACACCCAAATTCGGCCCAAGGCCCGATCAATCTGTACTTCGGGAGAGATGTACCCCTGTGCTTCCGATGGCACCCCCCTGAACCCTTAGGAACCTACCCAGACCAGTAGGAATCACCCTAAGACCTTTAGAGCCATTCTCCCAATCTTTAGAAGTCACCCCTACACCCTAGAATCCCTTCCCAGACCTAACCTAAACCCTTCTGGTGGTTGATGGGAGGAGAGCTATAGAATTTCACACAGACCAGTACCATGGACAAGGCATATACCATTGGAAAGAGGACTTCTCCAGCTTTCCAACAAGCCAATGATCACCCAATTTGGAGCTACGGTTCAAAAGTTATGGCCGTTTTAAGTTTCACATAAAATCATGAATTTTACACAGGCGTAGATATTACATACGCCCAGCCATTTTTTCCCCAGATTACTCAGGCGTATATATTATATACGCTTGCCTATTTTGGGGAAAATTTGGCTGGGCGTATATAATATATACACCCAGTATAGGTGGGACCCACCACGGGTTTCATCTTCTCAAAACTCTCCTGATTTTGGTAAAAATTACTATTCCTAAACTGGGCGTATATAATATATATTCTGAGCTTAACGATGCTTGTCATCGAATCTATTTTGACCCTTTGACCATCCCCTGGGTTGAGGTGGGTGTCTTGAGATTGGTTGCACCCCCTTTGAGCTTATTGGCAACCCTTAAGTCACCCATGGTCTCACCCCATCATCCGCCATTGAAACCAGTTTCCCAAAACCCTAGGACCTTGAAAACCTAAAAAACCTTAGATGGGGGATTACCTAATTGCTAAACCAATTAGCTCTTAAGTAAGCCCCTAACCCATCCCTTCTCTATAAATAGAGAGGCCCCCCTCTTCCTTAAGGGTTGAAGTTTTGTTGAAGGATTAGAGAAGTTCTTAAGAGAGAACCCTAGTGAGAGAAAATGCCAATATTTTCCAGAATTCCAGCATGCATACCTCACCTATTTCAACCCATTTCCACCATTAGATCACTCCCTTTTGCTAAAGCCTAGCCTCTAGCTTCACTCTACACCCCTTACTTTATTGAATCCTAGCATTAGAACCCATTTTTACACCATTTAAGCCATCGGAAGCACGCCAAAGCAAAGATCTTCCACTGTGCAATAAGGGCCCTTGAGCTCCGGCTCACCCCTCTCTTCCTCTACCTTCTTGGTGTCTCCTCCGTCCAAGGATTCAAGCCGTTACGTCGCCGAAATTTTGGTTTGGCTCAAAGCTTGATAGGACCGTATTGACTTCGGGCAAGGGGAAACTCCGCCCTTTTTATTTTTATTCTTGGCCATAGATAGAGACCGCTACGTGCGAGTTGATCGGGTGCCTAAACCCTTCCCAATCGATAATCGAAGCCCCTACCCTAGAGCCTTTGGCAAAGACCGGTAAATCTGAGTCATATTTAGCATTTCGGTGCTCAAAATATCGATTTGAAGGTTTTCTGGGTCACCAAAAGCTCCCGGTGGCGACTCTACATTTTCATCGTTAGGCGAGCGCATCGACGCGATGGGTTCGAGAGGATCCACGGTCGCACAGATGGCGACTCTGCTGGGGATTTCACCCTAGCGCTTCCCCTCTTGTTGGCCTTTCCTTTTATTTTGTTATTTTACTAACCATGGCTGTTTTTTGTTCCAATTTGCTGTTGTTTTTTGCTATTTTTCATTTTTTTTACTAACGTACTCACCCCTACGATTCAGTCCTTTAAGTTCCTTAGCCATTTGGCGGGCCTACTTGCGCCTTAAATTTCAGTTTTTATGATTCTAGTCATTTAAGCCGCCTTAGCCGTTTGGCGGGCTAGCTCACATTTATTTTTACGTCATTTAAATTTCAATCATTTACAAGCCTTAGCCATTTGGCGGGCCTACTTGCACACTTTATTTCGGTCATCATATTTCACCTTTGAACGCCGGCCCGTTGAGGCGGCACGGGTTTGTCATCCCCGACCCGATTTTGGACTTAATTTTACTCCCCTATAAAAATTTGTAATTAAAAGTGAACCAACAGTATGGGGACATAATTGAATTTATTTTTACGTTTTTGGGTAGTTTTCGGGGGGTTTAGGCACAGATACAATTTGGTTCCCAGTAAGGCGGCAGCCCTATGGTGATGATCCTGAAAAGAACCACCCCTTCCAGTACCTGAGAAGGCGCTTGCGCCGGAGGTATATCGGTTGGGTTGCCAATTCCGATCAAGCCGTAAAACCCGCATTGGTGAGAGCGTAGAAAACCCAAAATTCAGCCGTGTATCCCTAGGAAACGGAAATGAGGAACCCGATAATAAACACAGCAGTCCCCGGGAGCATTTCTCCCAAGAAACCAGTTCAAAGACTCACATTCGGGCTTGCTGTCCACTGTCATATAGAACCTTTTGCCTGGCGTATATAATATATACGCCCAGCAAAATAGCAGATTTACAGTATATATAATATATCGCCCAAAATCCTCAGATTTAAGCGGTATATAATATATCGCACCAAATCTGCACCTTTTTGGTCAGAGTGCATAATATACGCCCGATATATCTTGGGTTGACAACCCGACCTGAGGCCCAATCCACCACCCCAATTCCCCGATTAGCGGTATTAGTATCCAGATAGCTTCCACATTTTCTAACACCCAATATGCCCCGCCTTGATCAAAAGAAGCGACTTCTTATTGATTTGCTCGAATCGGGTCATTTCGTGATTCCTCGCTTCAATAGAACGAAAGGGTTCCCTTTCGCATCTTCCGAAGTGTGTCGGATCCCGCCGTGGGACCTACTAAAGGTACATATATCGCCCGAAACGGGAGTTGACCCTGGGCACCAGGTCATCAGTCATCTAACCAGAGGGGAGTTAATTGCAAAAAAAAAAAGAGAAAGAAAATCCTCATCTTCAAAAAAATCCACCTTCAAAAAAAGAGGAAAAAATCAATCAAAATCAAAAATCAAAAATCACAAAATTCACTTTTCAAAAAAAATAAAAATAAAAAAAATCATCATTTTCCAAAACCCAAAAAAAAACACATAAAGAAAAATAATCAAAAATATACCTTGGTGTGACCGGCACTACGGAGACCTCAAACCCGGCCCGTAGGAAAAGAACCAGGAAGGTATTCGGCCCTCATCCGCAACATCAATACAACACTCGTCGGCGGATCATGTCAAGGGCCAATACATCCCCACCGTCATCCCCTTCCCATTCTCGTATAGGAGAAGACCCTGTCTCCGACACCTTCACCCAAGCCAGGTTCTATATCACGGGGCCATTTGGGGCACCCGTATTCACCTCCACCTCATCCCCTCCCCTTACATTCCCCCAAAATACCCCCTTTTCATCCCCTACTGAAACCCCTCATTTCCCAACCGATCCTTACATCCCCATCTCCCATCCAAACACCGTTACCGCATCCCCATACTTCCCAAGATCCCCCAGGGAGTCCCATCCCCCGCCTACTTCCCACATTCCATCCCTCTCATCACCCATGCCCCCAACATCCTACATCTCATCCACCCCATCTCACATACCATCCACATCCCAACATACCCCCCCGTTTACCCAGGTCATGCCCAATTTCTCCCAACCACCTCCATCCTTAAGTAATCCATCACCCCCCAATCCCACACCTGAGTCCATGCCCTCGATGGAGGACATGAGAACGATGTATGCCCTGTGGGCTGCTTCTCACAACCCTACCTCTCAAACCCCGCATCCAAATTTCCAAAACCTCCATACCCCATTCCCTCCCAACCATGCCCAACCACCCATCGTCCATACCTCCCAGAATCCCCCGCCTCAATTCCAGACCCAAACCCACACAAATCCATGGACCCCAGCCCAAACACCACTAGAAACATGGGCTCAGGCCCAAAACCCTCACAACCCATGGGCTCAAGCCCAAACCCACCAAGCCCAGGCCCCAGCCCAAACACCTCCAAACCCATAGGCTCGAGCCCAAACCCACCAAACCCAGGCCCAGACCCAAGACCCTCAAAACCCATGGGCCCATGCCCAAGCCCACCAAACCCAGGCCCAAACCCAAGACCCTTAAAACCCATGGGCCCAAGCCCAAGCCCCCCAGACCCAAGTCCAAGCCCCCCAGGGCCCATGGACCCAAACCTACCAAACCCAAACCCAGCCCCCTCATGCCCCAGTAGCCCAAACTCAACAAGGCCCATTGGCCCAAAGTCATATTAATCCCCACACCCTGGCCCAGAGCCCGTCGATTCGAGCCTTCCAAAACCATCAAACCCAAATCCCTCAAACCCAAGGCCCATCCGCCCACGCTCATCAAGACCCATTCACTAACCCCATACCCCCCCACCAATACCCTTCATTCACCTATACCCGTTACGCCTCCATCCCACCTCCAATGGGATATCCAATCAATTCCATTCCTTAAAACCACAACATCCCGCCATCTCAATCACACCCCCATCACCCCCAGAATGTGCCACCAACTCAGCACATCACTTACCCACAAAACGCTCACCCATTTATCCCTCCTCATCCCCTACAAACCATGTGGCCCCACCAAGTCATCCAACCCATCACCCCCAAGTCCAAATAGCGAGCTCGCCCCAATACCAATACCAACAAGATGCGAGGAGGATGAGATTCGCAACAGCGGAGGAACTGCCAGTTTTAACCCTCTCGGGCCCACCATCATCACACCTAGGGTCGAACCAAATCAAGGGGAAGCGGTCCCCGCCACAGCCTCGAAGGAACCAGAGCCGCTGAAAGAACATATAGACAGAATACAGAAGCAGCTGATGAAGATGGGAGGAATGGAACTACACTCGACGGACTTTTCAAACTTATGTCTGTTCTCTGGCGTCCCCCTGCCACCGAAATTCAAGATTCCATCATTTGATAAGTATAATGGCACTAGCAACCCCATCGTCCACTTGAAATCTTACTACGGGGATATGTGCCAGTATGGCGGAGATGAACGACTCCTCATCAAAGTGTTCTAGAAGAGTTTGACGGGCCCGGCACTGAGATGGTTCACATCCCTGGAACCATCCATGATAAAAAATTGGAAAGATCTGACACGCTTATTTCAAGAACAATATGTCTATAACATGGACATAGAGCCAAGGAAGTCGGACTTGGCCCAATTAAAGCAAAGACATGATGAAACATTCAGTGCTTACTTAGGGAGGTGGAGGGCCTTAGCCGCTCAGGTAACTCATCGAATTCCCGATGATGAGCAGATTGAATTGATAACCAAGGGAGCCCTCCCAGTCATCGCAGATTTTTTAGTATATATCGAGCAAAAGTTTTCGATCGTCCGAATGCCAACCGTTCGAGACGCCATTAGAGAGGCAGTTAGGAAGGAATGCGCAGCAGGGCCATCGGGGTTCAAAAGCGCCAACCAAGAATTGAAAGAAGACCGAGAGCAGTACGAACATTGTTTACCCCCAGGCCAATACCAACGCCCCCCGATATAACTCCAGGTTACACAACCACCCCAGACCCATTTTGAGCAAGTACCAAGGCCAAGAGCCCCGTTTACCCCGGAATAGATGAAAGCACACTTTGAACGAGTATTCACCCCGTTGGGGCAATCCTTGAGTGTCTTACTGCCGGTGTTACTACAGAAAGGCCTAGTCAATTTACTCCAACCTCGCCCCCCACCCCACCCAATACCAAGGAATTATGATCCGAATCTGCATTGCAATTTCCACCAAGGATCGGGTCACCCTACGGACCGGTGCTTCCCGTTAAAGCACGCTGTCCAAGATCTGATAGAGGCGGGAAAGATCATACCCCCACCACTTCCCCAAGGGCAGAACCAGAATATCCATCAAGCCCCTCTACCACCTCACCCAGGAGGCCCCAGGCCTAACATGCATTGGATAGAGGAAGAAGAAGAAGAGTTTGACCCTTCATATTATATTAGCAATCAGGAGGAATTTTCACTCCCCAGGTCAAACGAAGTTGAACTATTTGTTGGGGTGATCGAGTCACTGTATCTTGCCAATTATTTTCGCACACCAGCTTGCCAAGAGGAGCCCTTAGATATAAGGCAGTATTTTTCCACCCCCGCTCCTGCCTATCAAACCCAAACGGGCACAGCCCCGCCGCAATTATACGCATATCCACCCCATGCCCAATTTATCCCATACACCCCTCCATCACACATAAATCATCCTATTCCTTACACAATTCCGCCATCCCCATATTATCCTACCCTATACACGCCCTCAAGTCCCTCCACCCAATACAATGCTCCGCCATCCTCAAGTTACCCCATGCCATACACGCCTTCAAGTCCCGCCACCCAATTTACCCCATACACCCCTCCATCACCCCCGAATTACCCCGCTCCATGCACAACTCCATCATCCTCAATCTATCCCATTTCATCTACCAACCCATCATTATCCCACCATGCCACAAACCCTATATATCCCCCCATTCCACCCACTACCCCGCCATGTCCCGGTCATCCCGCTCAATGCACAACTCCATCGTCCCCAATTTACCCCACTTCATCCACAAACCCATCACCATCCCATCATACCTCCCCATTTACAAATCCTTCATACCCCCATCATCCCATCACCACCACACCTCAAGCGCCTCCCCATCCCTCCAGCCAGTCCACCTCCCTTCATCCCTTCGCTATTTTGGCCCTAATCTAACTCCACCACCACCCGAACAAGCAACCCCTCACCCAATCCCCTCATCACCCAATCACCACTGGTCCTACCATGCCCAGGTAACACCAGTACAAGCCCCCTCCGTGCCCATAACTCCAATTCTGTCAAGTCCCCCCACTACCATTCCACCCCCCATTGGAGTTAACCTGGTCAGACTCGAGAAACAAGTATATCCGGCCCAATCCTCCCCGGAATCCTCACGCACCCCATTTCTCATCCCAAAACCTGCTTATGACCCGCATCAGGTACCATTGAGCTATGAACAGATAGACATGAATGTCGGGTGCAACCAAGAGGAGGCTGTTGAGTTTGTCACTCGATCGGGCCAGATTTCTGCCCAGCCAGAAGCATCAGGGGCAGCCAGAGGAGAAGAAAAGAAGAAAGAATAGGCCACAAGAAATCCCTTTGAAAAAATGGCCAGGGAACATATACTGGAGACACAGCTCAAGAGAACGCCCGCACATATTATCGTGTGGGATTTATTGATCACGTCTCCACTCCACTTTCAATCCCTAATGGGAGCGCTCAAGGACGCACATGTCTCCACCCATGTAACTCCAGATGAAGTAGGGGAAATAATAGGGCAAGTGTTGGCCCCAAACGCCATCTCTTTCACCGATGCAGACCTACCAATCGAGGGGAATGACCCTTCTAAACCCCTGAATATAATAGTGGAGGTAGGGAACTTGGTGGTGCCGTTGGTCCTGATCGACAACGGGTCGATGCTGAATGTATGCCCTTTAAGGACGGCAATCAAAATTGGGGCGAACCCCGACACCTTCTGGCCATCCATATCAAGCGCACGGGGATTCGACAACACTAGAAGGGAAATCATAGGAGAAGTAGACCTTGACCTGATCCTCGGACCGCAAACCTTCACCACCCCCTTTCAAGTGATGGACATCAAGTCTACCTTCAATCTGCTATTGGGCCGGCCATGGATACATAAGCTAGGAGCAATACCATCTACTCTACAACAAAAGCTCCGATTTATCTCAGAAGGAAAAATTGTCACCATCTTAGGTGAGAGCAGAGAAGATATGGGGAAGAGTGCTCTGCACATTGAGAATCCGAAAGTGCTGAACATACTTCTACATGAGGCGCCGATCTCCATCGATTTGAGTACGACTTCTCGAATGTTACCCTCGAACCAACTGAAAAGACCCCGGATAAAACTGGAGGAGGAATGGATGCAGCTGTGTTCATGCTCCATTGATGGGGCCATAAAAAAGGGAAAGGACTGGACCCACGCCTTCAAGGAAGAAGAGACCCCGTCAAGACCAAGGGGCAACAAAATAATTTGGCTTAGGCTACAGGCCCAGAGAAGAGGAAGTCAGAGAAGGTAAGGAGAAGATGAGAGCCACAGCAGCCGCCAAGGCCAGAGGAATCATCTTGGAAGAGGAACCTCACGCTCGCCCCCACATCCGTGAAACCTTTGTGAGCGCCGGGGTAGTAAAAATTGATCTGAGTGGGGAGACGAGGGTAACCCCACATAAGCCTGCTGCAATCCACCCCACCAATCCCTACATCATCCCCCCAGACTTCAAAATGAACTTAGCCGCCCTTTCCTTGTTTGAGGAAGAAGTGCCTCGATCCACCCCTCACTTCAGCACCAACCACTCTGGGCCCCTCCTGACCGTAGAGGATAAGGTCCCGGAGGATCCCTCTATAAATATGTTGAGGGAAGAAATGCAAGAGCCTACCGATGTCGCTCCTAATCAAAGAGGTAAAGGCCAAGCCTCGCAGGTGAGTAACTGGGCATCCTTGCCCCAACTCTTGAGAGCCGTCAAATGCCATGAAAGTGGCATCGACTCTCCAAAAAAAAATAACCTGTAAAAAGTGATGTTAGCCTCTGGACCCCTCTACCTTGTATATATAGAGATCCACCTCGCCAGGGGCTGACCTCCGAAAAAATACAAAAGATCATAAAAATAGAAAAAATACCAATTCCAAAAATATTGTCCTTTAAAATTTCCAATAAAGTTAAAATCAATGTCGTGATACCCGTCCCATGTGAAGCCAACCCCTTCCCTGTAGAAATACAAGAAGAGGTAGGAGTTACGAGTCTGGACGAGGAAGGCCAAACCGAAGAGCTCCCCAATGAGCTCCTCAAACAATTTGCCGATTTTGAGCATGGCCCTACCCCGATCGTCGAAGAGACAGAGGACGTCAATTTGGGCACCATAGAGGCCCCCAGAATTACCAAAATTGGAACGTCGTTGTCCCCTGCGGAGAGGGAAGGTATGATAGACTTCCTTTGGTCATACCAAGACATCTTCGCATGGTCGTATGAAGACATGCCTGGTTTGGATACCGATCTGGTTGAGCATGAGTTGCCACTCTACCCCGATGTTAGGCCGGTGAAACAGAAGCTGAGATGACTCCGACCCGAATGGATGTTGAAGGTGAAGGATGAGGTCATTAAATAGTATGACGCAGGTTTCCTCATGGTATCCAAGTACCCACAGTGGCTAGCCAATATTGTCCCCGTACCAAAGAAGGATGGAAAGGTTCGAATGTGTATCGACTTCTGAAATCTCAACAAGGCGAGCCCTAAGGATGATTTCCCACTGCCACACATCGACATCTTGGTCGATAACACTGCAAAGCACGGGATGCTCTCCTTTATGGATGGATTCTCAGGATACAATCAGATAAAGATGGCAGAGGATGATCGCGAGAAGACAATGTTCATTACCCCCTGGGGAACCTTCTGCTACAAAGTGATGCCATTTGGGCTAAAGAATGCTGGGGTGACCTATCAAAGAGCAATGACAGCCCTGTTCCATGACATGATGCACCGAGAGATCGAAGTATACGTCGACGACATGATTTCCAAATCACCAGAAAGGGAGGAACACTTGATAAACCTTCAGAAGCTATTCGAGAGGTTGAGAAAATACAGATTACGGTTGAATCCCCATAAATGCGCATTTGGCGCTATGTCCGGAAAGCTACTGGGCTTTATTGTCAGTAGGAGAGGGATCGAGGACGATCCGACCAAGATCAAGGCCATCACTGAGATGCCACCACCATCTACAGAGAAGGAAGTCAGAGGCTTCTTAGGCAGGATCAAAGATTACATCAACCGATTCATCGCATGCGATTAACTCCGATATGCATTAATCTTCAAATCACAGAAAGGACTCACCAGTTGAGTGGAATGATGACTGCCAGGATACATTCGACAAGATTAAAGGTTATCTCCTGAAACCTCCGGTATTGGTACCGCCCATACCTAATAGACCCCTGATAATGTACTTGTCCACGACTGAGTTTTCCATGGGCTGTGTGTTAGGACAGCATAATGAGACGGGAAGAAGAGAGCAGGCCATATATTACCTAAGCAAGAAATTCACGGATTACGAGACGCGCTATTCTCATCTGGAGAAAGCATGCCTGGCACTCGTTTGGGCTACTCAGAGACTTCGACACTACCTATTATCCCAGGCCGTTCTACTTCTAGCACGGATGGATCCGTGGAAGTACCTATTCGAGAAACCTGCTCTCACTAGCCGAACTGCACGTTGGCAACTACTCCTATTGTTGTTGTTTTGAGTGTGCATGATTTATTTGAGTTTTGAAAACATACTTGCAAATGATGCATTGTACTGAATATTAAAAAGAATAAAAAAATATCAGCACAGAGAGAACATAATTAGCCTGCAAGATCAGGGCCAATTGTAGCAAGTTTTAAATGTAAGTGAGTAAAAGATCGTCCACAGGGAATTGATTTAAAATGTAAGATAAACCTTCAGATTTGAGCTACCAGATCTGACCTCTGATCCTATCTACAAAGCACATAAGATGGGAGGTTGAATTTATCACATTAACTAAATGATAAAAGTAAAGATTAAACTAAGTGATCCAGATCCGAGTTGGGGAAACGCTTGAGGTAAACTTATATAAAAAATGGAGAAGTAATATCTAACTTTGATTTGGTCATTGAAAACTAATGAGAACGACTGCAGCTCAACTGAGAGATGATCCAATCTTCATCTGGCTATAAGCGCAGATGTAAGAGAAATAAATCTAATTTAAGGATTAGGTTTAAGCTTATGGCTATGGTCTGTCCACTTTAATGGCCACAAACCATCCAATAGTCTTTAATCCAAAGCCTTAGTTTAGAACAAGAAGCATCACTACAAATGACGTGAGAGATTAGGTTACCAACACTAATTCTCACAAGATTAATGAATCAAGGGAAATTGCATGAACAATAGTAAATCTAAAGGAGTCTAATGCAATAAGGAGATCAGAGGGAACCCTTAACATGAGTCCAATTGAGAATATACGGTTTAAAGCAACCTTTTCAAATCCACCATTACAATTACAGAGCACAGCTTAAACAGCTCTCAGATTTGTAGTCTTGAATACAACTCTCTTTTGAATTACAGAAATGTCTCACTGCTCCCAATTGCAAGTCAAAGTGAAGCTATGACAGGGATTTCAGACAAACTATCTGGTTTGGAAATGGGGGAATAGGAATGAAACTCAAAATCTGGATACCCAAATTGGGCAAATGGTTCGTCTATTTATAGTTTTCCCTAAGTCCAGCTCAGATGTGTATCAACCAATCAGAATTGGATAGATATGTATCAACCAATAGGAGTCGAGCACAAGGATCCAGATCTATTTTGGCTAATCGTAATCTTGATCTGGTTAATCGGTGATAGAAGCATCAATTCTGTTATGTAATTCAAAAATCTGTTTGAGCTTCTAGAAGTTCCCGCCAAGTAATTTCATCTTTGGGTGTTCACATGGGGTGGAATATGCCTTTGGTTCATACTCAGAATCTTTCGGAATGTCCCTGGGCTTTTAAATGCATTAGGGTAGATTCTTGAATTGCCTTGGATGCATCTTTGAGAATCTTCGGATATCATTTAGCATAGTTTGGAGAACTTTTCAAGGTCTTGTGATAAGCTCTTTTCGCACAGATTGGAGACCTTTTCGAAAAGAACTGTAACTTCTAGAAATCTATTCGCAAAGATTGGGGACCTTTTCGAAAAGAACTGTAACTTCTGGAGAGACCTTTTCGCAAAGCTTGGGGACCTTTTCGCAAAGATTGGGGACCTTTACGAATAGCATTCTGTAGTGCATTCTTCTTTTCGAATAGCTCCAAACCTCTTTCCAGGATGAAACCAGGCCTTTGTCCTCTTTATTTTAGGCATTTTGACAGCCAGTGAGGTTGTCCTTTCTCCTTCTTCCTCCAGATCAAGATGGGTCATCATCTTTTTGGCACTTTTAAGCTACTTTCAAGGTTAAGCCAGCCTTTATTGTTAGCTGTAAAATAAACACTTAAAATACTTATTTAGTTCTCTCAAGGGTCTATCAAGGCCCAGATTAAGGGGTGAAAAATGGTATTTTCCAGTTCTCAACACACCCCCAAACCTAAGCTTTGCTAGTCCCTGAGCAAAGACAAAATTTAAAAATAGGATGAAAAGCCATTTTTGTAGGGAGCACAGTTGCATTTAGCATATGCAACAAGCCTTTTAAACCCCTAGGTGATCCTAGTGGAGGAGTGAAGTCTCCCGAGGGTTTTGAAGGTACCCACAAACTTCTCCAATAAATCAATTAAGATCACTGCAGTTCTGTTAAAGCAAACTTTTATCCAATCAGATTATTCACACCTGCATCAGTCAGGTTGTAAGAAGATTTTCAAGAAAACATCAGTTCAAAACTAAAATTCTGTTGTAATTCCTTTACCATTCACTCAGTTGGTGTCAAAAAGTTTTTACACAACAAATTAATGAACAGCTAGCCTTTGATTTAGGAATCCAGCTTCGATGTTGCCCTAATCAGTTGATTTTAAACCCAATTCTCACCAGGATTTTCACTCAATAAGCAAATGAGAGGGTTGCACTATTTCACTCAAGAGCGATTCTGATCCTCAAATAGGGATGGCGAGCATAGGCATTGCATTTAGTTATAAATTCTCTGCTCCTTTCACCATAGATTACACAAATTCTTATCTCCATGTGATAGCTCAATCCATCATTGATCGATGAGGACTTTTACTTGGGTTTTATTGTGGCTTATGGGTGAAATTTCTCAAAAGGGTTGGAATGGTGTTCATATTTGAGAAGTCGATCAAGGTCGGGAGGTTATATACAAACCCTCTTCTTGACATAGTTTCATCTTCTTCTTCTTTGAATTTCGAGCCAAAGTGGCCATCCTTTTCTCTTTCTTTTCAAACTTCCAATGAAAATGCCTTCTTTCTTTTGTTTTGCTCAAATATTTTTCTTTTCTTTTTTCGAATTAGTTGGCATGCCACATTCCCTATGTTGTTTCATCATTGCCTTCAACATTTACCCTTCTTTTGCTATTACATTGTTACTCAATTCTCCTTCCTCAGCTTCCTTCCCTTTATCTTCTGCCTTTTCGGGGTAGGGTTAGGCTAAATGAGGTTGATGAGGTTTATTGGGGGAGATTTCAAAGAAATCATAGATTTATTTAGCTCAAATAGTGTGTATCAAGGGCAGTTTCAAAAGGTGGGGCTTTGTAAGGTTCAAACTGTCCAAAAGGAGGCCTTACATCATGTCTTTAATATCATGAGTGCTATCAAATTATTTCGATTTGGATATGTGTAACTTCTAGTGTAAGTAAGCAGATTCACATAGTCCCAAAAGCAGAAAAGATTGCCAAAGCATACCTCCAAAGAATATATTTCAGGCCCAAACCTCACTGGGTGTGGTTTTATATCAACTTCTTGAGGTATATCTTCACTGTTTTCCTTCATTTTAGGTTTACTAAAACATCAATTTTCGGAAATTTCCTGACATTCACTTCATGAAAGTATTAGAATTACACTAGAAATTAATTTTAAAAAGTTTTAACTTCCTCATTTAAAAAAAAAACAGGTGTGAGATTACTTCATTTTCAAAAATTCTACTGATCATAAGCTGCACCAAGCATTAACTTATTTTATTGGCATCTCTGCCACACCCCCAATCCTAAGATGAACATTGTCCTCAATGTTCTAGACAATGAGAGACCAGGCGTGAGGTAAAGAAGAAAGAAAAACTAAGACAGAAAAATCTAAACTATATGCAGAGAAAATAAAAATGTGAATATATGAGCAAGGAAATGGAAAACATGATATACAAATGCAAGAAAAATCAACAACGCTAGAACTAAATAAATAAACTAAAAATAGAAGGATTACTATGGAAATCGAAGGAAACTAATGCTAATAACAGAGAAACAGTAAAAACAAGGTAAGGGACTGAATACAAAGTTAAAAAAAATAGAAAAGTGTTGATACAAAAACAGAATTTGTGAATGCAAAATAGGAAAACAAAGTTAGAAACTAACTATACTCACTGAAAAATGACGAAAATCAATAAAACTAGGACACATTAACCTAAGAAAGAAAAAAAATAAAAAAATCGTGATCTAAAAGCGAATTTGAAACTAAAATTCCTAAAGCGAAACTCTAATGCCAAATGATACATCCTAAGCCCAAGAAAACCCCAAAACCTTAGATACTTATGAATCTAAGTGATTATAAAATGATTAGCGAGAATAATATATAGTGAAAAGCAAGATTCATAAGAAATTCTTTGTTGATGATGTGTATGAATAAAAAAAAATAATGAAGCATGGTAGCACATATTAAAAAGCGAGGTCACACATGAGACCCATTTATGATGAAGAAATCTCGAAGGAAAATAAAATCGATTGGGTCCATTGAATATTCAAAACGACCTATGATTCACTACTCATTATCCTACATGATTCCTAAAAAAGAAAAAATGATCTCAGCAGGTCCAGATGGGAAAAGTGGATGCAAATGGAGAAAAACAGCCCATCCGGAAGATATCTATATATATATATATATATATATTTTTTTGTTTTTATAATTTTCTATTTATTTTTTTTTTTTTACTTGTTTTGGATCAGCCCGGGCTCAACAAGAGCCCGTATTTACTACTGCTGAAAATAATGAGAAACAGCTCAGAGATTTTCTATTTGTGTTTTCATTTTCTTTTATTTCGTAAAAATAAAAATTAAAATCAACATGCCTAAAAGACAGCAGAAATTATAATCAAAACAAACATTAAACACATGAGCTGCTGGTTCTCAAGAATTTAAAAATAGAAAATGAATGCAAAGGAGAAGGGGATGCAAGCACAAGCAGATCTGCTCCAGCTTTAGTCCAGATGCTCCTTGTTGGACGGCTGCTCCAAATCTGCAAAAATCCAAAAACTGCAGCAGTACCTTATTCAAGTATATTGATAAAAATAAAAAGAAAAACTCAGGCACCACCCAAATTTGACAAAAGACAAAAAAATGGCGACATTTATTCAAATAACTAGAAGGGAAAGAATAAAAACTCACAAAAATAAAAATTCTGCAAGATAAAGCAGGTTTTCTATACAAAAGCTAGAGACATTTAATCAAGCACTTGGAAGGCAAAGTGCAGGTTTAAAGTAAAAATTAAAATGAAAATCAAATCTACAAAATTGAAAAACTTAGGTCTACCAATTTTAAAATCTATTCCCTGGCAACGGCGCCAAAAACTTGTTGTTGTTCTGAGTGTGCATGATTTATTTGTGTTTTGAAAACATACTTGCAAATGATGCATTGTACTGAATATTAAAAAGAATAAGAAAATATCAGCACAGAGAGAACATAATTAGCCTACAAGATCAGGGCCAATTGTAGCAAGTTTTAAATGTAAATGAGTAAATGATCGTCCACAGGGAATTGATTTAAAAGGGAAGATAAACCTTCAGATCTGAGCTACCAGATCTCACCTCTGATCCTATCTACAAAGCACATAAGATGGGAGGTTGAATTTGTCACATTAACTAAATGATAAAAGTAAAGATTAAACTAAGTGATCCAGTTCGAGTTGGGGAAGCGTTTGAGGTAAACTTATATAAAAATGGAAGTAATATCTAACTTTGATTTGGTCATTGAAAACTAATGAGAACGATCACTCAAGACCGAGAGATGATCCAATCTTCATCGGCTACAAGCGCCTTGAGATGTAAGAGAAATAAAACTAATTTAAGGATTAGGTTTAAGCTTATGGCTATAGTGCATCACTTTAATGGCCAAACCATCCAATAGTCTTTAATCCAAAGCCTTAGTTTAGAAGAAGAAGCATCACTACAAATGCCGTGAGAGACTAGGTTACCAACACTAATTCTCACGGGATTAATGAATCAAGGAAATTGCATGAAAACAGTAAATCTAAAGGAGTCTAATGCAATAAGGAGATCGAGAGGAACCCTTAACATGAGTCCAATTGAGAATATACGGTTTCTGACAACCTTCTCAAATCCACCATTACAATTGAGCCGACAAATGACTCTCGGTTGTAGTCTTGAATACAACTCTCTTTTGAATTACGAAATGTCTCACGACTCCCAATTGCAAGTCAAAGTGAAGCTATTACAGGGATTTCAGACAAACTATCTGGTTTGGAAATGGGGGAATAGGAATGAAACTCAAAATCTGGATACCCAAATTGGGCAAATGGTTCCTCTATTTATAGTTTTCCCTAAGTCCAGCTCAGATGTGTATCAACCAATCAGAATTGGATAGATCTGTATCAACCAATAGGAGTCGAGCACAAGGATCCAGATCTATTTTGGCCAATCAGAACTGCTTGATCTGGTTCAGCCAATCAGGTGATAGAAGCATCAATTCTGTTATGTAATTCAAAAATCTGTTTGAGCTTCTAGAAGTTCCCGCCAAGTAATTTCATCTTTGGGTGTTCACATGGGGTGGAATATGCCTTTGGTTCGTACTCAGAATCTTTCGGAATGTCCCTGGGCTTTTAAATGCATTGGGGCGCATGCAGAGATTACTAAATTGCCCTTGCAGATGCTGAGAATCTTCAGGATATCATTTCGCACAGTTTGGAGAACTTTTCGCAGAATCAGTGACTTCTGAAGCTCTTTTCGCACAAATTGGAGACCTTTTCGAAAAGAACTGTAACTTCTAGAAATCTATTCGCAAAGATTGGGGATCTTTTCGAAAAGAACTGTAACTTCTGGAGAGACCTTTTTGCAAAGCTTGGGGACCTTTTTGCAAAGATTGGGGACCTTTACGAATAGCATTCTGTAGTGCATTCTTCTTTTCGAATAGCTCCAAACCTCTTTCCAGGATGAAACCAGGCCTTTGTCCTCTTTATTTTAGGCATTTTGACAGCCAGTGAGGTTGTCCTTTCTCCTTCCTCCAGATCAAGATGGGTCATCATCTTTTTGGCACTTTTAAGCTACTTTCAAGGTTAAGCCTGCCTTTATTGTTAGCTGTAAAACAAACACTTAAAATACTTATTTAGTTCTCTCAAGGGTCTATCAAGGCCCAGATTAAGGGGTGAAAAATGGTACTTTCCAGTTCTCAACACACCCCCAAACCTAAGCTTTGCTAGTCCCTGAGCAAAGACAAAATTTAAAAATAGGATGAAAAGCCATTTTTGTAGGGAGCACAGTTGCATTTAGCATATGCAACAAGCCTTTTAAACCCCTAGGTGATCCCTAGTGGAGGAGTGAAGTCTCCTGAGGGTTTTCAGTGAAGGTACCCACAAACTTCTCCAATAAATCAGTTAAGATCAATGCAGTTCTGTTAAAGCAAACTTTCATCCAATCAGATTATTCACACCTGCATCAGTCAGGTTGTAAGAAGATTTTCAAGAAAACATCAGTTCAAAACTAAAATTCTGCTGTAATTCCTTTATCATTCACTCAGTTGGTGTCAAAAAGTTTTTACAAGAAAAATTAATGAAAAGCTTGCCTTTGATTTAGGAATCCGGCTTGATGTTGCCCTAATCGATTTGATTTTAAACCCAATTCTCACCAGGTTTTCACCAATAAGCAAATGAGAGGGTTGTACTATTTCACACTCAAAAGAGCAATTCTGATCCTCAAATAGGAGTATGGCGGAGCATAGGCATTGCTTTTAGTTATAAATTCACTGCTCCTTTCACCATAGATTACACAAATTCTTATCTCCATGTGATAGCTCAATCCATCATTGATCAGTAAGGACTTTTACTTGGGTTTTATTGTGGCTTATGGGTGAAATTTCTCAAAAGGGTTGGAATGGTGTTCATATTTGAGCAGTCAGTCAAAGGTCAGGAGGTTATATACAAACCCACTCTTCTTCAGCATAGTTTCATCTTCTTCTTTTGAATTTCCAGAGCCAAAGTGGCCATCCTTTTCTCTTTCTTTTTCAAACTTCCAATGAAAATGCCTTCTTTCTTTTGTTTTGCTCAAATATTTTTCTTTTCTTTTTCGAATTAGCACTGACTGCATGCCACATTCCCTATGTTGTTTCATCATTGCCTTCAACTTTTACCCTTCTTTTGCTATTACATTGTTACTCAATTCTCCTTCCTCAGCTTCCTTCCTTTATCTCTACGCCTTTTGAGTGAGGGTTAGGCTAAATGAGGTTGATGAGGTTTATTGGGGAGATTTCAAAGAAATCATAGATTTATTTAGCTCAAATAGTGTGTATCAAGGCGGTTTCAAAAGGTGGGGCTTTGTAAGTTCAAAGCTGTCCAAAGGAGGCCTTACATCATGTCTTTAATATCATGAGTGCTATCAAATTATTTCGATTTGGATATGTGTAACTTCTAGTGTAAGTAAGCAGATTCACATAGTCCCAAAAGCAGAAAAGATTGCCAAAGCATACCTCCAAAGAATATATTTCAGGCCCAAACCTCACTGGGTGTGGTTTTATATCAACTTCTTGAGGTATATCTTCACTGTTTTCCTTCATTTTAGGTTTACTAAAACATCAATTTTCGGAAATTTCCTGACATTCACTTCATGAAAGCATCAGAATTACACTAGAAATTAATTTAAAAAGTTTTAACATCCTCATTTAAAAAAAAAACAGGTGTGAGATTACTTCATTTTCAAAAATTCTACTGATCATAAGCTGCACCAAGCATTAACTTATTTTATTGGCATCTCTGCCACACCCCCAATCCTAAGATGAACATTGTCCTCAATGTTCTAGACAATGAGAGACTAGGGGCAGCAGGGTAAAAGAAGAAAGAAAAACTAAGAATGTAAAAATCTAAACTATATATGCAGAAAATAAAATGTAATATATGAGCAAGGAAATGGAAAACATGATATACAAATGCAAGAAAAATCAACAAAACAACGCTAGAACTGCTAAATAAAATCTAAAAAATAGAAGGATTACTATGCAAATGGAAGGAAACTAATGCTAATAACAGAGAAACAGTAAAAACAAGGTAAGGGACTGAATACAAAGTTAAAAAAAACAGAAAAGTGTTGATACAAAAACAGAATTTGTGAATGCAAAATAGGAAAACAAAGTTAGAAACTAACTATACTCACAGAAAAATGACGAAAATCAATAAAACTAGGACACATTAACCTAAGAAAGAAAAAAAAAATAAAAAAAATTAGCGATCTAAAAACAGAATTTGAAACTAAAATTCCTAAAACAGAAACTCTAATGCCAAATGATACATCCTAAGCCCAAAGAAAAACCCCAAAAACCTTAGATACTTATGAATCTAAGTGATTATAAAAATGATTAGCAGGAATAATATATAGTGAAAAGCAAGATTCATAAGACTGACCCCTTTGTTGATGATGTGTATGAATAAAAAAAAAATAATGAAGCATGGTAGCACATATTAAAAACAGGGTCACATACAGCAGCTGAGACCCATTTATGATGAAGAAATCTCGAAGGAAAATAAAATCAGTGGGTCCATTGAATATTCAAAACAGCCTATGATTCACTACTCATTATCCTACACGATTCCTAAAAAAGAAAAAATGATCTCAGCAGGTCCAGATGGGAAAAGTGGATGCAAATGGAGAAAAATAGCCCATCCGGAAGATATCTATATATATATATATATTTTTTTTTGTTTTTATAATTTTCTATTTATTTATTTTTTTTTACTTGTTTTGGATCAGCCCGGGCTCAACAAGAGCCCGTATTTACTACTGCTGAAAATAATGAGAAACAGCTCAGAGATTTTCTATTTGTGTTTTCATTTTCTTTTATTTCGTAAAAATAAAAATTAAAATCAACATGCCTAAAAGACAGCAGAAATTATAATCAAAACAAACATTAAACACAGCAGAACTGCTGGTTCTCAAGAATTTAAAAATAGAAAATGAATGCAAAGGAGAAGGGGATGCAAGCACAAGCAGATCTGCTCCAGCTTTAGTCCAGATGCTCCTTGTTGGACGGCTGCTCCAAATCTGCAAAAATCCAAAAACTGCAGCAGTACCTTATTCAAGTATATTGATAAAAATAAAAAGAAAAACTCAGGCACCTGCCCAAATTTGACAAAAAGACAAAAAAAATGGCAGCAGCATTTATTCAAATAACTAGAAGGCAAAGAATAAAAACTCAGAAAAATAAAAAAATTCTGCTGCAGTAAAACAGGTTTTCTATACAAAACTGCAGTAGACATTTAATCAAGCACTTGGAAGGCAAAGTGCAGGTTTAAAGTAAAAATTAAAATGAAAATCAAATCTACAAAATTGAAAAACTTAGGTCTACCAATTTTAAAATCTATTCCCTGGCAACGGCGCCAAAAACTTGTTGTTGTTCTGAGTGTGCATGATTTATTTGTGTTTTGAAAACATACTTGCAAATGATGCATTGTACCGAATATTAAAAAGAATAAGAAAATATCAGCACAGAGAGAACATAATTAGCCTGCAAGATCAGGGCCAATTGTAGCAAGTTTTAAATGTAAGTGAGTAAAAGATCGTCCACAGGGAATTGATTTAAAATGTAAGATAAACCTTCAGATTTGAGCTACCAAATCTGACCTCTGATCCTATCTACAAAGCACATAAGATGGGAGGTTGAATTTGTCACATTAACTAAATGATAAAAGTAAAGATTAAACTAAGTGATCCAGATTCGAGTTGGGGAAACGTTTGAGGTAAACTTATATAAAAAATGGAGAAGTAATATCTAACTTTGATTTGGTCATTGAAAACTAATGAGAACGACTGCAGCTCAACTGAGAGATGATCCAATCTTCATCTGGCTACAAGCGCAGATGTAAGAGAAATAAAACTAATTTAAGGATTAGGTTTAAGCTTATGGCTATGGTGCATCCCACTTTAATGGCCACAAACCATCCAATAGTCTTTAATCCAAAGCCTTAGTTTAGAAGAAGAAGCATCACTACAAATGCCGTGAGAGACTAGGTTACCAACACTAATTCTCACGATTAATGAATCAAGGAAATTGCATGAAAAACAATGAATCTAAAAGGAGTCTAATGCAATAAGGAGATCAGAGGAACCCTTAACATGAGTCCAATTGAGAATATAGTTTCTGACAACCTTCTCAAATCCACCATTACAATTCTGAGCCGCACTTAACACTCTCAGATTTGTAGTCTTGAATACAACTCTCTTTGAATTACGAAATGTCTCACGGCTCCCAATTGCAAGTAAAAGTGAGGCTATTACAGGGATTTCAGACAAACTATCTGGTTTGGAAATGGGGGAATAGGAATGAAACTCAAAATCTGGATACCCAAATTGGGCAAATGGTTCGTCTATTTATAGTTTTCCCTAAGTCCAGCTCAGATGTGTATCAACCAATCAGAATTGGATAGGTCTGTATCAACCAATAGGAGTCGAGCACAAGGATCCAGATCTATTTTGGCCAATCAGGCCTTCTGGTTGACCAATCGTGATAGAAGCATCAATTACATTATGTAATTCAAAAATCTGTTTGAGCTTCTAGAAGTTAGTAATTTCATCTTTGGGTGTTCACATGGGGTGGAATATGCCTTTGGTTCGCTTCGAGAATCTTCGGAATGTCCCCAGGCTTTTAAATGCATTGGGGCGAGAGATTACTAAATTGCCCTTGCGGATCTTTGAGAATCTTGAGATATCATTTCGCATGCAGTTTGGAGAACTTTTACAATCTTGTGACTTCTGAAGCTCTTTTCGCACAAATTGGAGACCTTTTCGAAAAGAACTGTAACTTCTAGAAATCTATTCGCAAAGATTGGGGACCTTTTCGAAAAGAAGCCTTAACCACGGAGAGACCTTTTGCAAAGCTTGGGGACCTTTTCGCAAAGATTGGGGACCTTTACGAATAGCATTCTGTAGTGCATTCTTCTTTTCGAATAGCTCCAAACCTCTTTCCAGGATGAAACCAGGCCTTTGTCCTCTTTATTTTAGGCATTTTGACAGCCAGTGAGGTTGTCCTTTCTCCTTCCTCCAGATCAAGATGGGTCATCATCTTTTTGGCACTTTTAAGCTACTTTCAAGGTTAAGCACTGCCTTTATTATTGTGTAAAACAAACACTTAAAATACTTATTTAGTTCTCTCAAGGGTCTATCAAGGCCCAGATTAAGGGGTGAAAAATGGTACTTTCCAGTTCTCAACACACCCCCAAACCTAAGCTTTGCTAGTCCCTGAGCAAAGACAAAATTTAAAAATAGGATGAAAAGCCATTTTTGTAGGGAGCACAGTTGCAATTAGCATATGCAACAAGCCTTTTAAACCCGTAGGTGATCCTAGTGGAGGAGTGAAGTCTCTGAGGGTTTTCAGAAGGTACCCACAAACTTCTCCAATAAATCGATTAAGATCAATGCAGTTCTGTTAAAGCAAACTTTCATCCAATCAGATTATTCACACCTACATCGTCAGTTGTAAGAAGATTTTCAAGAAAACATCGTTCAAAACTAAAATTCTCTTTGTAATTCCTTTATCATTCACTCGGTTGGTGTCAAAAGTTTTACAAGAAAAATTAATGAGCTTAGCCTTTGATTTAGGAATCCGACTTGATGTTACCCTAATAATTTGATTTTAAACCCAATTCTCACGAGTTTTCACTCAATAAGCAAATGAGAGGTTGCACTATTTCACACTGACTCAAGAGCGATTCTGTCCTCAAATAGGATTATGGCGAGAGCATAGGCATTGCTTTTAGTTATAAATTCACTCCTTTCACCATAGATTACACAAATTCTTATCTCCATGTGATAGCTCAATCCATCATTGATCGATGAGGACTTTTACTTGGGTTTATTGTGGCTTATGGGTGAAATTTCTCAAAGGTTGGAATGGTGTTCATATTTGAAAGTCGATCAAGGTCAGGAGGTTATATACAAACCCACTCTTCTTCAGCATAGTTTCATCTTCTTCTTTTGAATTTCCAGAGCCAAAGTGGCCATCTTTTTCTCTTTCTTTTTCAAACTTCCAATGAAAAATGCCTTCTTTCTTTTGTTTTGCTCAAATATTTTTCTTTTCTTTTTCGAATTAGCCCTGACTGCATGCCACATTCCCTATGCTGTTTCATCATTGCCTTCAACTTTTACCCTTCTTTTGCTATTACATTGTTACTCAATTCTCCTTCCTCAGCTTCCTTCCCTTTATCTTCTGCCTTCTCGGGGTAGGGTTAGGCTAAATGAGGTTGATGAGGTTTATTGGGGGAGATTTCAAAGGAATCATAGATTTATTTAGCTCAAATGGTGTGTATCAAGGGCAGTTTCAAAAGGTGGGGCTTTGTAAGTTCAAAGCTGTCCAAAGGAGGCCTTACATCATGTCTTTAATATCATGATTGCTATCAAATTATTTAACGATTTGGATATGTGTAACTTCTAGTGTAAATAAGCGATTCACATAGTCCTAGCGAAAAGATTGCCAAGCATACCTCAAAGAATACATTTAGGCCCAAATCTCACTTTGGGTGTGGTTTTATATCAAATTCTTGAGGTATATCTTCCTTTATTTTCTCTTCATTTTAGGTTTACTAAAACATCAATTTTGGAAATTTCGACATTCACTTCATGAAAGTATTAGAATTACACTAGAAATTAATTTTAAAAGTTTTAACTTCCTCATTTCAAAAAAAGCAGTGTGAGATTACTTCATTTTCAAAAATTCTGCGATCATAAATGCACCAAGCATTAACTTATTTTATTGGCATACACTACCCCAAATCCTAAGATGAACATTGTCCTCAATGTTCTGAACAATGAGAGACTAGGCAGCGAGGTAAAAGAAGAAATAAAACTAAAACGAGAAAAAATCTAAACTATATCGTGAGAAAATAAAAATGTAAAAGCGAATATATGAGCAAGGAAATGGAAAACATGATATACAAATGCAAGAAAAATCAACAAAACAACGCTAGAACTAAATAAAATCTAAAAATAGAAGGATTACTATGCAAATGGAAGGAAACTAATGCTAATAACGAGAAAGCAGTAAAAAACAAGGTAAGGATTTGAATACAAAGTTAAAAAAAAATAGAAAAGTGTTGATACAAAAACAGAATTTGTGAATGCAAAATAGAGGAAAACAAAGTTAGAAACTAACTATACTCACGGAAAAATGGCGAAAATCTAAAACTAGGACACATTAACCGAAAAATAAAAAAAAATCAGCGATCTAAAAACAGAATTTGAAACTAAAATTCCTAAAACAGAAACTCTAATGCCAAATGATACATCCTAAGCCCAAAGAAAAACCCCAAAAACCTAAGATACTTATGAATCTAAGTGATTATAATAATGATTAGCAGGAATAATATATAGTGAAAAGCAAGATTCATAAAACCCTTTGTTGATGATGTGTATGAATAAAAAAAATAATAATGAAGCATGGGAGCACATATTAAAACAGGTTCACACGCAATGAGACCCATTTATGATGAAGAAATCTCGAAGATAAATTAAATCAGTGGGTCCTTTGAATAGTCAAAACAACCTATGATTCACTACTCATTATCCTACATGATTCCTAAAAAAGAAAAAATGATCTCAGCAGGTCCAGATGGGAAAAGTGGATGCAAATGGAGAAAAACAGCCCATCCGGAAGATATCTATATATATATATATTTTTTTTGTTTTTATAATTTTCTATATATATATTTTTTTTTACTTGTTTTGGATCAGCCCGGGCTCAACAAGAGCCCGTATTTACTACTGCTGAAAATAATGAGAAACAACTCAGAGATTTTCTATTTGTGTTTTCATTTTCTTTTATTTTGTATTTGGTTTTGTAAAAAATAAAAATCAACATGCCTAAAAAGGCAATGAAATTATAATCAAAACAAACATTAAACACAGAACTATGGTTCTCAAGAATTTAAAAATAGAAAATGAATGCAAAGGAGAAGGGGATGCAAACTCAAGCAGATCTGCTCCAGCTTTAGTCCAGATGCTCCTTGTTGGACGGCTGCTCCAGATCTGCAAAAATCCAAAAACTGCAGCAGTACCTTATTCAAGTATATTGACAAAAATAAAAAGAAAAACTCAGGCTCCTGCCCAAATTTGACAAAAAGACAAAAAAGTGGCAGCAACATTTATTCAAATAACTAGAAGGCAAAGAATAAAAACTCAGAAAAATAAAAAAAATTCTGCTGCAGTAAAACAGGTTTTCTATACAAAACTGCAGTAGACATTTAATCAAGCACTTGGAATGCAAAGTGCAGGTTTAAAGCAAAAATTAAAATGAAAATCAAATCTACAAAATTGAAAAACTTAGGTCTACCAATTTTAAAATCTATTCCCCGGCAACGGCGCCAAAAACTTGTTGTTGTTCTAAGTGTGCATGATTTATTTGTGTTTTGAAAACATACTTGCAAATGATGCATTGTACTGAATATTAAAAAGAATAAGAAAATATCAGCACAGAGAGAACATAATTAGCCTGCAAGATCAGGGCCAATTGTAGCAAGTTTTAAATGTAAGTGAGTAAAAGATCGTCCACAGGGAATTGATTTAAAATGTAAGATAAACCTTCAGATTTGAGCTACCAAATCTGACCTCTGATCCTATCTACAAAGCACATAAGATGGGAGGTTGAATTTGTCACATTAACTAAATGATAAAAGTAAAGATTAAACTAAGTGATCCAGATCCGAGTTGGGGAAACGTTTGAGGTAAACTTATATAAAAAATGGAGAAGTAATATCTAACTTTGATTTGGTCATTGAAAACTAATGAGAACGACTGCAGCTCAACTGAGAGATGATCCAATCTTCATCTGGCTACAAGCGCAGATGTAAGAGAAATAAATCTAATTTGATTAGGTTTAAGCTTATGGCTATGGTCTGTCCACTTTAATGGCCACAAACCATCCAATAGTCTTTAATCCAAAGCCTTAGTTTAGAAGAAGAAGCATCACTACAAATGCCGTGAGAGACTAGGTTACCAACACTAATTCTCACAGGATTAATGAATCAAGGGAAATTGCATGAAAAGCAATGAATCTAAAGGAGTCTAATGCAATAAGGAGATCGGAGGAACCCTTAACATGAGTCCAATTGAGAATATACGGTTTACAACCTTCTCAAATCCACCATTACAATTCTACGAGCATGACTTAACTCTCGGTTGTAGTCTTGAATACAACTCTCTTTTGAATTACGAAATGTCTCACGTGACTCCCAATTGCAAGTCAAAGTGAAGCTATTACAGGATTTCGGACAAACTATACGGTTTGGAAATGGGGAATAGGAATGAAACTCAAAATCTGGATACCCAAATTGGGCAAATGGTTCCTATTTATAGTTTTCCCTAAGTCCATTTCGGATGTGTATCAACCAATCGAATTGGATAGATCTGTATCAACCAATAGGAGTCGAGCACAAGGATCCAAATCTATTTTGGCCAATCAGAACTGCTTGATCTGGTTCAGCCAATCAGGTGATAGAAGCATCAATTTTGTTATGTAATTCAAAAATCTGTTTGGGCTTCTAGAAGTTCCCGCCAAGTAATTTCATCTTTGGGTGTTCACATGGGGTGGAATATGCCTTTGGTTGTACTAGAATCTTCTGAATGTCCACAGGCTTTTAAATGCATTGGGGCGCATGCAGAGATTACTGAACTGCCCTTGTAGATGCGGGCAATCTTCAGGATATAATTTCGCACAGTTTGGAGAACTTTTCGCATAAATCTTGTGACTTCTGCTCTTTCGCACAAATTGGAGACCTTTTCGAAAAGAATCGTAATAGAAATCTATTCGCAAAGATTGGGGATCTTTTCGAAAAGAACTGTAACTTCTGGAGAGACCTTTTTGCAAAGCTTGGGGACCTTTTGCAAAGATTGGGGACCTTTACGAATAGCATTCTGTAGTGCATTCTTCTTTTCGAATAGCTCCAAACCTCTTTCCGAGATGAAACCGGGCCTTTGTCCTCTTTATTTTAGGCATTTTGAGGTTGTCCTTTCTCCTTCCTCCGATCAAGATGGGTCATCATCTTTTGGCACTTTTAAGCTACTTTCAAGGTTAAGCTTTGTTTTATTGTTAGTAAAACAAACATAGGCACTTAAAATACTTATTTAGTTCTCTCAAGGGTCTATCAAGGCCCAGTTAAGGGTGAAAATGGTATTTTTCAGTTCTCAACACACCCCCAAACCTAAGCTTTGCTAGTCCCTGAGCAAAGACAAAATTTAAAAATAGGATGAAAAGCCATTTTTGTAGGGAGCACAGTTGCATTTAGCATATGCAACAAGCCTTTTAAACCCCTAGGTGATCCCTAGTGGAGGAGTGAAGTCTCCTGAGGGTTTTCAGTGAAGGTACCCACAAACTTCTCCAATAAATCAGTTAAGATCAATGCAGTTCTGTTAAAGCAAACTTTCATCCAATCAGATTATTCACACCTACATCCGTCAGGTTGTAAGAAGATTTTCAAGAAAACATCAGTTCAAAACTAAAATTCTGCTGTAATTCCTTTATCATTCACTCAGTTGGTGTCAAAAAGTTTTTACAAGAAAAATTAATGAACAGCTAGCCTTTGATTTAGGAATCCAGCTTCGATGTTGCCCTAATCAGTTGATTTTAAACCCAATTCTCACCAGGATTTTCACTCAATAAGCAAATGAGAGGGTTGTACTATTTCACACAGCTCAAGAGCAGTTACAGTCCTCAAATAGGACTGTAAGCAGGAGCATAGGCATTGCTTTTAGTTATAAATTCACTGCTCCTTTCACCATAGATTACACAAATTCTTATCTCCATGTGATAGCTCAATCCATCATTGATCAGTAAGGACTTTTACTTGGGTTTTATTGTGGCTTATGGGTGAAATTTCTCAAAAGGGTTGGAATGGTGTTCATATTTGAGAAGTCAGTCAAGGTCAGGAGGTTATATACAAACCCACTCTTCTTCAGCATAGTTTCATCTTCTTCTTTTGAATTTCCAGAGCCAAAGTGGCCATCCTTTTCTCTTTCTTTTCAAACTTCCAATGAAAATGCCTTCTTTCTTTTGTTTTGCTCAAATATTTTCTTTTTTTTCGAATTAGCTTGTTGCATACCACATTCCCTATTCATTGCCTTCAACATTTACCTTCTTTGCTATTACATTGTTACTCAACTTCCCAACTCACCTTCCTTCCTTCTATCCTTTACCTTCTTTCTCGGGTAGGGTTAGGCTAAATGAGGTTGATGAGGTTTATTGGAGATTTCAAAGAAATCATAGATTTATTTAGCTCAAATAGTGTGTATCAAGGGCGATTTCAAAAGGTGGGGCTTTGTAAGGTTCAAAGCTGTCCAAAAGGAGGCCTTACATCATGTCTTTAATATCATGAGTGCTATCAAATTATTTTAACTTGGATATGTGTAACTTCTAGTGTAAGTAAGCGATTCAAACTTCAGGTCCCTTCATTTTAGGTTTACTAAAACATCAATTTTCGAAATTTCGACATTCACTTCATGAAAGTATTAGAATTACACTAGAAATTAATTTTAAAAGTTTTAACTTCCTCATTTAAAAAAAAAAAGTGTGAGATTACTTCATTTTCAAAATTCTCGATCATAAGTCGCACCAAGCATTAACTTATTTTATTGGCATACCACACCCCAATCCTAAGATGAACATTGTCCTCAATGTTCTGAACAATGAGAGACTAGGGGCAGGTAAAAGAAGAAATAAAAACTAAGAACGAAAAATCTAAACTATATGCTGAGAAAATAAAATGTAAAACTGAATATATGAGCAAGGAAATGGAAAACATGATATACAAATGCAAGAAAAATCAACAAAACAACGCTAGAACTGCTAAATAAAATCTAAAAGATAGAAGGATTACTATGCAAATGGAAGGAAACTAATGCTAATAACAGAAAACAAGTAAAAACAAGGTAAGGGACTGAATACAAAGATAAAAAAAATAGAAAAGTGTTGATACAAAAACAGAATTTGTGAATGCAAAATAGGAAAACAAAGTTAGAAACTAACTATACTCACAGAAAAATGACGAAAATCAATAAAACTAGGACACATTAACCTAAGAAAGAAAAAAAATAAAAAATCTGATCTAAAAGCGAATTTGAAACTAAAATTCCTAAAACAGAAACTCTAATGCCAAATGATACATCCTAAGCCCAAAGAAAAACCCTAAAAACCTGAGATACTTATGAATCTAAGTGATTATAAAAATGATTAGCAGGAATAATATATAGTGAAAAGCAGGATTCATAAGACTGACCCCTTTGTTGATGATGTGTATGAATAAAAAAAAAAATAATGAAGCATGGGAGCACATATTAAAAACAGGTCACATTTATGATGAAGAAATCTCGAAGGAAAATAAAATCAGTGGGTCCATTGAATATTCAAAACAGCCTATGATTCACTACTCATTATCCTACATGATTCCTAAAAAAGAAAAAAATGATCTCAGCAGGTCCAGATGGGAAAAGTGGATGCAAATGGAGAAAAATAGCCCATCTGGAAGATATCTTTATATATATATATATTTTTTTGTTTTTATAATTTTCTATTTTTTTTTTTTTTTACTTGTTTTGGATCAGCCTGGGCTCAACAAGAGCCCTTATTTACTACTGCTGAAAATAATGAGAAACAACTCAGAGATTTTCTATTTGTGTTTTCATTTTCTTTTATTTCGTAAAAATAAAAATTAAAATCAACATGCCTAAAAGACAGCAGAAATTATAATCAAAACAAACATTAAACACAGCAGAACTGCTGGTTCTCAAGAATTTAAAAATAGAAAATGAATGCAAAGGAGAAGGGGATGCAAGCACAAGCAGATCTGCTCCAGCTTTAGTCCAGATGCTCCTTGTTGGTGCTCCAAATCAAAAATCCAAAAGCAGCACCTTATTCAAGTATATTGATAAAATAAAAGAAAACTCGACTGCCCAAATTTGACAAAAAGACAAAAAAAATGGCAGCAACATTTATTCAAATAACTAGAAGGCAAAGAATAAAAACTCAGAAAAATAAAAAAATTCTGCTGCAGTAAAACAGGTTTTCTATACAAAACTGCAGTAGACATTTAATCAAGCACTTGGAAGGCAAAGTGCAGGTTTAAAGTAAAAATTAAAATGAAAATCAAATCTACAAAATTGAAAAACTTAGGTCTACCAATTTTAAAATCTATTCACAACAGCGCGCCAAAAACTTGTTGTTGTTCAGTGTGCATGATTTATTTGTGTTTTGAAAACATACTTGCAAATGATGCATTGTCTTGAATATTAAAAGAATAAGAAAATATCGTAGAGAGAACATACTTAGCCTGCAAGATCAGGGCCAATTGTAGCAAGTTTTAAATGTAAGTGAGTAAAAGATCGTCCACAGGGAATTGATTTAAAATGTAAGATAAACCTTCAGATTTGAGCTACCAAATCTGACCTCTGATCCTATCTACAAAGCACATAAGATGGGAGGTTGAATTTGTCACATTAACTAAATGATAAAAGTAAAGATTAAACTAAGTGATCCAGATTCGAGTTGGGGAAACGTTTGAGGTAAACTTATATAAAAATGGAAGTAATATCTAACTTTGATTTGGTCATTGAAAACTAATGAGACATGCATGACTCAATGAGATGATCCAATCTTCATCGGCTACAAGCAGATGTAAGAGAAATAAAACTAATTTAAGGATTAGGTTTAAGCTTATGGCTATAGTCATCCACTTTAATGGCCACAAACCATCCAATAGTCTTTAATCCAAAGCCTTAGTTTAGAAGAAGAAGCATCACTACAAATGCCGTGAGAGACTAGGTTACCAACACTAATTCTCACAGGATTAATGAATCAAGGGAAATTGCATGAAAAACAGTAAATCTAAAGGAGTCTAATGCAATAAGGAGATCAGAGGGAACCCTTAACATGAGTCCAATTGAGAATATACAGTTTCTGACAACCTTCTCAAATCCACCATTACAATTCTGAGCCTGACTTAAGCGACTCTGATTTGTAGTCTTGAATACAACTCTCTTTTGAATTACAGAAATGTCTCACAGCTCTCAATTGCAAGTCAAAGTGAAGCTATTACAGGGATTTCAGACAAACTATGGGGAATAGGAATGAAACTCAAAATCTGGATACCCAAATTGGGCAAATGGTTCCTCTATTTATAGTTTTCCTAAGTCCACTGATGTGTATCAACCAATCAGTTTTGGATAGATCTGTATCAACCAATAGGAGTCGAGCCCAAGGATCCAGATCTATTTTGGCCAATCATAACTGCTTGATCTGGTTCAGCCAATCAGGTGATAGAAGCATCAATTACATTATGTAATTCAAAAATCTGTTTGAGCTTCTAGAAGTTCCCGCCAAGTAATTTCATCTTTGGGTGTTCACATGGGGTGGAATATGCCTTTGGTTAGTACTCGAGAATCTTTCGAATGTCCACAGGCTTTTAAATGCATTGGGGCACGTGCAGAGATTACTGAATTGCCCTTGCAGATGCTGAGAATCTTCAGGATATTATTTCGCACAGTTTGGAGAACTTTTCGCAAGGTACTGTGACTTCTGAAGCTCTTTTCGCACAAATTGGAGACCTTTTTGAAAAAGAATCAGCGTAACTTCTAGAAATCTATTCGCAAAGATTGGGGACCTTTTGAAAAGAAGCTGTAACCGGAGAGACCTTTTGCAAAGCTTGGGGACCTTTTGCAAAGATTGGGGACCTTCTGAATAGCATTACAGTAGTGCATTCTTCTTTTGAATAGCTCCAAACCTCTTTCGAGGATGAAACCGGGCCTTTGTCCTCTTTATTTTAGGCATTTTGACGAGGTTGTCCTTTCTCCTTCCTCCATCAAGATGGGTCATCATCTTTTGGCACTTTTAAGCTACTTTCAAGGTTAAGCTGCCTTTATTGTTAGCATAAAACAAACACTTAAAATACTTATTTAGTTCTCTCAAGGGTCTATCAAGGCCCAGTTAAGGGTGAAAATGGTACTTTCCAGGTTCTCAACACACCCCAAACCTAAGCTTTGCTAGTCTGAGCAAAGACAAAATTTAAAAATAGGATGAAAAGCCATTTTGTAGGGAACATGGTTGCATTTAGCATATGCAACAAGCCTTTTAAACCCCTAGGTGATCCCTAGTGGAGGAGTGAAGTCTCCTGAGGGTTTTCAGTGAAGGTACCCACAAACTTCTCCAATAAATCAGTTAAGATCAATGCAGTTTTAAAGCAAACTTTTATCCAATCAGATTATTCACACCTCATCATCAAATGTTGTAAGAAGATTTTCAAGAAAACATCGGTTCAAAACTAAAATTCTCTTTGTAATTCCTTTATCATTCACTCGTTGGTGTCAAAAAGTTTTTACAAGAAAAATTAATGAAAAGCTTGCCTTCTGATTTAGGAATCGATTTTGATGTTACCCCTAATCGATTTGATTTTAAACCCAATTCTCACCAGGATTTTCACTCAATAAGCAAATGAGAGGGTTGCACTATTTCACACAGCTCAAGAGCAGTTACAGTCCTCAAATAGGACTGTAAGCAGGAGCATAGGCATTGCTTTTAGTTATAAATTCACTGCTCCTTTCACCATAGATTACACAAATTCTTATCTCCATGTGATAGCTCAATCCATCATTGATCAGTAAGGACTTTTACTTGGGTTTTATTGTGGCTTATGGGTGAAATTTCTCAAAAGGGTTGGAATGGTGTTCATATTTGAGAAGTCAGTCAAGGTCAGGAGGTTATATACAAACCCACTCTTCTTCAGCATAGTTTCATCTTCTTCTTTTGAATTTCCAGAGCCAAAGTGGCCATCCTTTTCTCTTTCTTTTTCAAACTTCCAATGAAAATGCCTTCTTTCTTTTGTTTTGCTCAAATATTTTTCTTTTCTTTTTCGAATTAGCACTGACTGCATGCCACATTCCCTATGTTGTTTCATCATTGCCTTCAACATTTACCCTTCTTTTGCTATTACATTGTTACTCAATTCTCCTTCCTCAGCTTCCTTCCCTTTATCTTCTGCCTTTTCGGGGTAGGGTTAGGCTAAATGAGGTTGATGAGGTTTATTGGGGGAGATTTCAAAGAAATCATAGATTTATTTAGCTCAAATAGTGTGTATCAAGGGCAGTTTCAAAAGGTGGGGCTTTGTAAGGTTCAAACTGTCCAAAAGGAGGCCTTACATCATGTCTTTAATATTATGAGTGCTATCAAATTATTTCGATTTGGATATGTGTAACTTCTAGTGTAAGTAAGCAGATTCACATAGTAACTTCTTGAGGTATATCTTCACTGTTTTCCTTCATTTTAGGTTTACTAAAACATCAATTTTCGGAAATTTCCTGACATTCACTTCATGAAAGTATTAGAATTACACTAGAAATTAATTTTAAAAAGTTTTAACTTCCTCATTTAAAAAAAAAACAGGTGTGAGATTACTTCATTTTCAAAAATTCTGCTGATCATAAGCTGCACCAAGCATTAACTTATTTTATTGGCATCTCTGCCACACCCCCAATCCTAAGATGAACATTGTCCTCAATGTTCTAGACAATGAGAGACTAGGGGCAGCAGGGTAAAAGAAGAAATAAAAACTAAGAACAGAAAAAATCTAAACTATATGCAGCAGAAAATAAAAATGTAAAACTGAATATATGAGCAAGGAAATGGAAAACATGATATACAAATGCAAGAAAAATCAACAAAACAACGCTAGAACTGCTAAATAAAATCTAAAAAATAGAAGGATTACTATGCAAATGGAAGGAAACTAATGCTAATAACAGAGAAACAGTAAAAACAAGGTAAGGGACTGAATACAAAGTTAAAAAAAATAGAAAAGTGTTGATACAAAAACAGAATTTGTGAATGCAAAATAGGAAAACAAAGTTAGAAACTAACTATACTCACAGAAAAATGACGAAAATCAATAAAACTAGGACACATTAACCTAAGAAAGAAAAAAAAAATAAAAAAAATTAGCGATCTAAAAACAGAATTTGAAACTAAAATTCCTAAAACAGAAACTCTAATGCCAAATGATACATCCTAAGCCCAAAGAAAAACCCCAAAAACCTTAGATACTTATGAATCTAAGTGATTATAAAAATGATTAGCAGGAATAATATATAGTGAAAAGCAAGATTCATAAGACTGACCCCTTTGTTGATGATGTGTATGAATAAAAAAAAAATAATGAAGCATGGTAGCACATATTAAAAACAGGGTCACATACAGCAGCTGAGACCCATTTATGATGAAGAAATCTCGAAGGAAAATAAAATCAGTGGGTCCATTGAATATTCAAAACAACCTATGATTCACTACTCATTATCCTACGATTCCTAAAAAGAAAAATGATCTCGGAGTCCGGATGGGAAAAGTGGATGCAAATGGAAAAATAGCCCATCCTAAGATATCTATATATATATATATATTTTTTTGTTTTATAATTTTCTATTTATTTATTTTTTTTACTTGTTTTGGATCAGCCGGGCTCAACAAGAGTATTTACTTCTTTGAAAATAATGAGAAACTTTCTAGATTTTCTATTTGTGTTTTCATTTTCTTTTATTTCGTAAAAATAAAAATTAAAATCAACATGCCTAAAAGACAGCAGAAATTATAATCAAAACAAACATTAAACACAGCAGAACTGCTGGTTCTCAAGAATTTAAAAATAGAAAATGAATGCAAAGGAGAAGGGGATGCAAGCACAAGCAGATCTGCTCCAGCTTTAGTCCAGATGCTCCTTGTTGGACGGCTGCTCCAAATCTGCAAAAATCCAAAAACTGCAGCAGTACCTTATTCAAGTATATTGATAAAAATAAAAAGAAAAACTCAGGCACCTGCCCAAATTTGACAAAAAGACAAAAAAAATGGCAGCAACATTTATTCAAATAACTAGAAGGCAAAGAATAAAAACTCAGAAAAATAAAAAAATTCTGCAAAGAAAGCAGGTTTTCTATACAAAACTGCAGTAGACATTTAATCAAGCACTTGGAAGGCAAAGTGCAGGTTTAAAGTAAAAATTAAAATGAAAATCAAATCTACAAAATTGAAAAACTTAGGTCTACCAATTTTAAAATCTATTCCCTGGCAACGGCGCCAAAAACTTGTTGTTGTTCTGAGTGTGCATGATTTATTTGTGTTTTGAAAACATACTTGCAAATGATGCATTGTACCGAATATTAAAAAGAATAAGAAAATATCAGCACAGAGAGAACATAATTAGCCTGCAAGATCAGGGCCAATTGTAGCAAGTTTTAAATGTAAGTGAGTAAAAGATCGTCCACAGGGAATTGATTTAAAATGTAAGATAAACCTTCAGATTTGAGCTACCAAATCTGACCTCTGATCCTATCTACAAAGCACATAAGATGGGAGGTTGAATTTGTCACATTAACTAAATGATAAAAGTAAAGATTAAACTAAGTGATCCAGATTCGAGTTGGGGAAACGTTTGAGGTAAACTTATATAAAAAATGGAGAAGTAATATCTAACTTTGATTTGGTCATTGAAAACTAATGAGAACGACTGCAGCTCAACTGAGAGATGATCCAATCTTCATCTGGCTACAAGCGCAGATGTAAGAGAAATAAAACTAATTTAAGGATTAGGTTTAAGCTTATGGCTATGGTCTGTCCACTTTAATGGCCACAAACCATCCAATAGTCTTTAATCCAAAGCCTTAGTTTAGAAGAAGAAGCATCACTACAAATGCCGTGAGAGACTAGGTTACCAACACTAATTCTCACAGGATTAATGAATCAAGGAAATTGCATGAAAAAGCAGAATCTAAAGGAGTCTAATGCAATAAGGAGATCAGAGGAACCCTTAACATGAGTCCAATTGAGAATATACGGTTTCTGACAACCTTCTCAAATCCACCATTACAATTCTGAAGCACGGCTTAAAGCTCTCAGATTTGTAGTCTTGAATACAACTCTCTTTTGAATTACAGAAATGTCTCACAGCTCCCAATTGCAAGTCAAAGTGAAGCTATTACAGGGATTTCAGACAAACTATCTGGTTTGGAAATGGGGGAATAGGAATGAAACTCAAAATCTGGATACCCAAATTGGGCAAATGGTTCCTCTATTTATAGTTTTCCCTAAGTCCAGCTCAGGTGTGTATCAACCAATCAGAATTGGATAGATCTGTATCAACCAATAGGAGTTTGAGCACAAGGATCCGGATCTATTTTGTGTCATCGAATCGCTTGATCTGGTTCGTTAATCAGGTGATAGAAGCATCAATTCTGTTATGTAATTCAAAAATCTGTTTGAGCTTCTAGAAGTTCCCGCCAAGTAATTTCATCTTTGGGTGTTCACATGGGGTGGAATATGCCTTTGGTTCGTACTCAGAATCTTTCGGAATGTCCCTGGGCTTTTAAATGCATTGGGGCGCATGCAGAGATTACTAAATTGCCCTTGCAGATGCTGAGAATCTTCAGGATATCATTTCGCACAGTTTGGAGAACTTTTCGCAAGGTACTGTGACTTCTGAAGCTCTTTTCGCACAAATTGGAGACCTTTTCGAAAAGAACTGTAACTTCTAGAAATCTATTCGCAAAGATTGGGGATCTTTTCGAAAAGAACTGTAACTTCTGGAGAGACCTTTTTGCAAAGCTTGGGGACCTTTTTGCAAAGATTGGGGACCTTTACGAATAGCATTCTGTAGTGCATTCTTCTTTTCGAATAGCTCCAAACCTCTTTCCAGGATGAAACCAGGCCTTTGTCCTCTTTATTTTAGGCATTTTGACAGCCAGTGAGGTTGTCCTTTCTCCTTCCTCCAGATCAAGATGGGTCATCATCTTTTTGGCACTTTTAAGCTACTTTCAAGGTTAAGCCTGCCTTTATTGTTAGCTGTAAAACAAACACTTAAAATACTTATTTAGTTCTCTCAAGGGTCTATCAAGGCCCAGATTAAGGGGTGAAAAATGGTACTTTCCAGTTCTCAACACACCCCCAAACCTAAGCTTTGCTAGTCCCTGAGCAAAGACAAAATTTAAAAATAGGATGAAAAGCCATTTTTGTAGGGAGCACAGTTGCATTTAGCATATGCAACAAGCCTTTTAAACCCCTAGGTGATCCCTAGTGGAGGAGTGAAGTCTCCTGAGGGTTTTCAGTGAAGGTACCCACAAACTTCTCCAATAAATCAGTTAAGATCAATGCAGTTCTGTTAAAGCAAACTTTCATCCAATCAGATTATTCACACCTACATCCGTCAGGTTGTAAGAAGATTTTCAAGAAAACATCAGTTCAAAACTAAAATTCTGCTGTAATTCCTTTATCATTCACTCAGTTGGTGTCAAAAAGTTTTTACAAGAAAAATTAATGAACAGCTAGCCTTTGATTTAGGAATCCAGCTTCGATGTTGCCCTAATCAGTTGATTTTAAACCCAATTCTCACCAGGATTTTCACTCAATAAGCAAATGAGAGGGTTGTACTATTTCACACAGCTCAAGAGGCGATTCTGATCCTCAAATAGGGAATGTGCGAGATAGGCATTGCTTTTAGTTATAAATTCACTGCTCCTTACACCATAGATTACACAAATTCTTATCTCCATGTGATAGCTCAATCCATCATTGATCAGTAAGGTTGTTTACTTGGGTTTTATTGTGGCTTATGGGTGAAATTTCTCAAAAGGGTTGGAATGGTGTTCATATTTGAGAAGTCAGTCAAGGTCAGGAGGTTATATACAAACCCACTCTTCTTCAGCATAGTTTCATCTTCTTCTTTTGAATTTCCAGAGCCAAAGTGGCCATCCTTTTCTCTTTCTTTTTCAAACTTCCAATGAAAATGCCTTCTTTCTTTTGTTTTGCTCAAATATTTTTCTTTTCTTTTTCGAATTAGCACTGACTGCATGCCACATTCCCTATGTTGTTTCATCATTGCCTTCAACTTTTACCCTTCTTTTGCTATTACATTGTTACTCAATTCTCCTTCCTCAGCTTCCTTCCCTTTATCTTCTGCCTTTTCGGGGTAGGGTTAGGCTAAATGAGGTTGATGAGGTTTATTGGGGGAGATTTCAAAGAAATCATAGATTTATTTAGCTCAAATAGTGTGTATCAAGGGCAGTTTCAAAAGGTGGGGCTTTGTAAGGTTCAAACTGTCCAAAAGGAGGCCTTACATCATGTCTTTAATATCATGAGTGCTATCAAATTATTTCGATTTGGATATGTGTAACTTCTAGTGTAAGTAAGCAGATTCACATAGTCCCAAAAGCAGAAAAGATTGCCAAAGCATACCTCCAAAGAATATATTTCAGGCCCAAACCTCACTGGGTGTGGTTTATATCAACTTCTTGAGGTATATCTTCTTTGTTTTCCTTCATTTTAGGTTTACTAAAACATCAATTTTCGGAAATTTCCTGACATTCACTTCATGAAAGTATTAGAATTACACTAGAAATTAATTTTAAAAAGTTTTAACTTCCTCATTTAAAAAAAAAACAGGTGTGAGATTACTTCATTTTCAAAAATTCTGCTGATCATAAGCTGCACCAAGCATTAACTTATTTTATTGGCATCTCTGCCACACCCCCAATCCTAAGATGAACATTGTCCTCAATGTTCTAGACAATGAGAGACTAGGGGCAGCAGGGTAAAAGAAGAAAGAAAAACTAAGAACAGAAAAAATCTAAACTATATGCAGCAGAAAATAAAAATGTAAAACTGAATATATGAGCAAGGAAATGGAAAACATGATATACAAATGCAAGAAAAATCAACAAAACAACGCTAGAACTGCTAAATAAAATCTAAAAAATAGAAGGATTGCTATGCAAATGGAGGGAAACTAATGCTAATAACAGAGAAACAGTAAAAACAAGGTAAGGGACTGAATACAAAGTTAAAAAAATAGAAAAGTGTTGATACAAAAACAGAATTTGTGAATGCAAAATAGGAAAACAAAGTTAGAAACTAACTATACTCACAGAAAAATGACGAAAATCAATAAAACTAGGACACATTAACCTAAGAAAGAAAAAAAAAATAAAAAAAATTAGCGATCTAAAAACAGAATTTGAAACTAAAATTCCTAAAACAGAAACTCTAATGCCAAATGATACATCCTAAGCCCAAAGAAAAACCCCAAAAACCTTAGATACTTATGAATCTAAGTGATTATAAAAATGATTAGCAGGAATAATATATAGTGAAAAGCAAGATTCATAAGATTGACCTCTTTGTTGATGATGTGTATGAATTAATAAAAAATAATGAAGCATGGTAGCACATATTAAAAAGAGTCACATACGTGAGACCCATTTATGATGAAGAAATCTCAAGGAAAATAAAATCATTGGGTCCATTGAATATTCAAAACAGCCTATGATTCACTACTCATTATCCTACGATTCCTAAAAAGAAAAAATGATCTCGGAGTCCGGATGGGAAAAGTGGATGCAAATGGAGAAAATAGCCCATCCTAAGATATCTATATATATATATATTTTTTTGTTTTATAATTTTCTATTTATTTATTTTTTTTACTTGTTTTGGATCAGGGCTCAACAAGAGCCCGTATTTACTCTTCTTGAAAATAATGAGAAACAATTTCGAGATTTTCTATTTGTGTTTTCATTTTCTTTTATTTCGTAAAAATAAAATTAAAATCAACATGCCTAAAAGAAGAAATTATAATCAAAACAAACATTAAACACAAGCTATCATTGGTTCTCAAGAATTTAAAATAGAAAATGAATGCAAAGGAGAAGGATGCAAGCACAAGCGAGATCTGCTCGACTTTAGTCCAGATGCTCCTTGTTGAATGGCTGCTCCAAATCTGCAAAAATCCAAAAACTGCAGCAGTACCTTATTCAAGTATATTGATAAAAATAAAAAGAAAAACTCAGGCACCTGCCCAAATTTGACAAAAAGACAAAAAAAATGGCAGCAGCATTTATTCAAATAACTAGAAGGCAAAGAATAAAACTTCGAGAAAAATAAAAAATTCTGCTAAAGCAGGTTTTCTATACAAAAGCTGCAGACATTTAATCAAGCAGTTGGAAAGCAAAGTGCAAGTTAAAAGTAAAAATTAAAATGAAAATCTAATCTACAAAATTGAAAAACATAGGTCTACCAATTTAAAAATCTATTCCGCAACATGGCGCCAAAAACTTGTTGTTGTTCGAGTGATTTATTTGTGTTTTGAAAACATACTTGCAAATGATGCATTGTACTGAATATTAAAAAGAATAAGAAAATATCAGCACAGAGAGAACATAATTAGCCTGCAAGATCAGGGCCAATTGTAGCAAGTTTTAAATGTAAGTGAGTAAAAGATCGTCCACAGGGAATTGATTTAAAATGTAAGATAAACCTTCAGATTTGAGCTACCAAATCTGACCTCTGATCCTATCTACAAAGCACATAAGATGGGAGGTTGAATTTGTCACATTAACTAAATGATAAAAGTAAAGATTAAACTAAGTGATCCAGATTCGAGTTGGGGAAACGTTTGAGGTAAACTTATATAAAAAATGGAGAAGTAATATCTAACTTTGATTTGGTCATTGAAAACTAATGAGAACGCATTGACTCAACTGAGAGATGATCCAATCTTCATCTGGCTACAAGCGCAGATGTAAGAGAAATAAAACTAATTTAAGGATTAGGTTTAAGCTTATGGCTATGGTCTGTCCACTTTAATGGCCACAAACCATCCAATAGTCTTTAATCCAAAGCCTTAGTTTAGAAGAAGAAGCATCACTACAAATGCCGTGAGAGACTAGGTTACCAACACTAATTCTCACAGGATTAATGAATCAAGGGAAATTGCATGAAAAACAGTAAATCTAAAGGAGTCTAATGCAATAAGGAGATCAGAGGGAACCCTTAACATGAGTCCAATTGAGAATATACGGTTTACAGCAACCTTCTCAAATCCACCATTACAATTACAGAGCACAGCTTAAACAGCTCTCAGATTTGTAGTCTTGAATACAACTCTCTTTTGAATTACAGAAATGTCTCACAGCTCCCAATTGCAAGTCAAAGTGAAGCTATTACAGGGATTTCAGACAAACTATCTGGTTTGGAAATGGGGGAATAGGAATGAAACTCAAAATCTGGATACCCAAATTGGGCAAATGGTTCCTCTATTTATAGTTTTCCCTAAGTCCAGCTCAGATGTGTATCAACCAATCAGAATTGGATAGATCTGTATCAACCAATAGGAGTCGAGCACAAGGATCCAGATCTATTTTGGCCAATCAGAACTGCTTGATCTGGTTCAGCCAATCAGGTGATAGAAGCATCAATTCTGTTATGTAATTCAAAAATCTGTTTGAGCTTCTAGAAGTTCCCGCCAAGTAATTTCATCTTTGGGTGTTCACATGGGGTGGAATATGCCTTTGGTTCGTACTCAGAATCTTTCGGAATGTCCCTGGGCTTTTAAATGCATTGGGGCGCATGCAGAGATTACTAAATTGCCCTTGCAGATGCTGAGAATCTTCAGGATATCATTTCGCATAGTTTGGAGAACTTTTCGCAAGGTACTGTGACTTCTGAAGCTCTTTTCGCACAAATTGGAGACCTTTTCGAAAAGAACTGTAACTTCTAGAAATCTATTCGCAAAGATTGGGGACCTTTTCGAAAAGAACTGTAACTTCTGGAGAGACCTTTTTGCAAAGATTGGGGACCTTTACGAATAGCATTCTGTAGTGCATTCTTCTTTTCGAATAGCTCCAAACCTCTTTCCAGGATGAAACCAAGCCTTTGTCCTCTTTATTTTAGGCATTTTGACAGCCAGTGAGGTTGTCCTTTCTCCTTCCTCCAGATCAAGATGGGTCATCATCTTTTTGGCACTTTTAAGCTACTTTCAAGGTTAAGCCTGCCTTTATTGTTAGCTGTAAAACAAACACTTAAAATACTTATTTAGTTCTCTCAAGGGTCTATCAAGGCCGTTAAAGGTGAAAAATGGTACTTTCCAGTTCTCAACACACCCCAAACCTAAGCTTTGCTAGTCCGAGCAAAGACAAAATTTAAAATAGGATGAAAAGCCATTTTTGTGAGAACCGATTGCATTTAGCATATGCAACAAGCCTTTTAAACCCCTAGGTGATCCCTAGTGGAGGAGTGGAGTCTCTTTCTTTTTCAAACTTCCAATGAAAATGCCTTCTTTCTTTTGTATTGCTCAAATATTTTTCGTGTCTTTTTCGACTTAGCACTGACTGCGTGCCACATTCCCTATGTTGTTTCATCATTGCCTTCAACTTTTACCCTTCTTTTGCTATTACATTGTTACTCAATTCTCCTTCCTCAGCTTCCTTCCCTTTATCTTCTGCCTTTTCGGGGTAGGGTTAGGCTAAATGAGGTTGATGAGGTTTATTGGGGGAGATTTCAAAGAAATCATAGATTTATTTAGCTCAAATAGTGTGTATCAAGGGCAGTTTCAAAAGGTGGGGCTTTGTAAGGTTCAAACTGTCCAAAAGGAGGCCTTAGATCATGTCTTTAATATCATGAGTGCTATCAAATTATTTCGATTTGGATATGTGTAACTTCTAGTGTAAGTAAGCAGATTCACATAGTCCCAAAAGCAGAAAAGATTGCCAAAGCATACCTCCAAAGAATATATTTCAGGCCCAAACCTCACTGGGTGTGGTTTTATATCAACTTCTTGAGGTATATCTTCACTGTTTTCCTTCATTTTAGGTTTACTAAAACATCAATTTTCGGAAATTTCCTGACATTCACTTCATGAAAGTATTAGAATTACACTAGAAATTAATTTTAAAAAGTTTTAACTTCCTCATTTAAAAAAAAAACAGGTGTGAGATTACTTCATTTTCAAAAATTCTACTGATCATAAGCTGCACCAAGCATTAACTTATTTTATTGGCATCTCTGCCACACCCCCAATCCTAAGATGAACATTGTCCTCAATGTTCTAGACAATGAGAGACTAGGGGCAGCAGGGTAAAAGAAGAAAGAAAAACTAAGAACAGAAAAAATCTAAACTATATGCAGCAGAAAATAAAAATGTAAAACTGAATATATGAGCAAGGAAATGGAAAACATGATATACAAATGCAAGAAAAATCAACAAAACAACGCTAGAACTGCTAAATAAAATCTAAAAAATAGAAGGATTACTATGCAAATGGAAGGAAACTAATGCTAATAACAGAGAAACAGTAAAAACAAGGTAAGGGACTGAATACAAAGTTAAAAAAAATAGAAAAGTGTTGATACAAAAACAGAATTTGTGAATGCAAAATAGGAAAACAAAGTTAGAAACTAACTATACTCACAGAAAAATGACGAAAATCAATAAAACTAGGACACATTAACCTAAGAAAGAAAAAAAAAATAAAAAAAATTAGCGATCTAAAAACAGAATTTGAAACTAAAATTCCTAAAACAGAAACTCTAATGCCAAATGATACATCCTAAGCCCAAAGAAAAACCCCAAAAACCTTAGATACTTATGAATCTAAGTGATTATAAAAATGATTAGCAGGAATAATATATAGTGAAAAGCAAGATTCATAAGACTGACCCCTTTGTTGATGATGTGTATGAATAAAAAAAAAATAATGAAGCATGGTAGCACATATTAAAAACAGGGTCACATACAGCAGCTGAGACCCATTTATGATGAAGAAATCTCGAAGGAAAATAAAATCAGTGGGTCCATTGAATATTCAAAACAACCTATGATTCACTACTCATTATCCTACACGATTCCTAAAAAAGAAAAAATGATCTCAGCAGGTCCAGATGGGAAAAGTGGATGCAAATGGAGAAAAATAGCCCATCCGGAAGATATCTATATATATATATATTTTTTTTGTTTTTATAATTTTCTATTTATTTATTTTTTTTTACTTGTTTTGGATCAGCCCGGGCTCAACAAGAGCCCGTATTTACTACTGCTGAAAATAATGAGAAACAGCTCAGAGATTTTCTATTTGTGTTTTCATTTTCTTTTATTTCGTAAAAATAAAAATTAAAATCAACATGCCTAAAAGACAGCAGAAATTATAATCAAAACAAACATTAAACACAGCAGAACTGCTGGTTCTCAAGAATTTAAAAATAGAAAATGAATGCAAAGGAGAAGGGGATGCAAGCAAGCATCTGCTCGACTTTAGTCCAGATGCTCCTTGTTGGACGGGCTCCAAATCTGCAAAAATCCAAAAAGCTGCAGCATACCTTATTCAAGTATATTGATAAAATAAAAGAAAAACTCAGCACCTGCCAAATTTGACAAAAGACAAAAAAAATGGCAGATTTATTCAAATAACTAGAAGGCAAAGAATAAAACTCGGGAAAAATAAAAAATTCTGCTGATAAAAGCAGTTTTCTATACAAAAGCTGCGATGAACATTTAATCAAGCACTTGGAGGGCAAAGTGCAGGTTTAAAGTAAAAACTAAAATGAAAATCAAATCTATAAACTTGAAAAACCTAGGTCTACCAATTTTAAAATCTATTCCCCGGCTACGGCGGCAAAAACTTGGTGTTGTTCTTAGTGCGACTGATTTATGTGAGTTTTGATAAGATACTTGCAAATGATGCATTATATTGAATATTAAAAAGAATAAGAAAATATCGTACAGAGAGAACATAATTAGCAAGATCGGGGCCAATTGTAGCAAGTTTTAAATGTAAGTGAGTAAAAGATCGTCCACGAGAATTGATTTAAAATGTAAGATAAACCTTGATTTGAGCTACCAAATCGACCTCGATCCTATCTACAAAGCACATAGGATGGAAGGTGGAGTTTGTCACGTTAACTAGATGATAAAAGTAAAGATTAAACTAAGTGATCCAGTTCGAGTTGGGGAAGCGTTTGAGGTAAACTTATATAAAAATGGAGAAGTAATATCTAACTTTGATTTGGTCATTGAAAACTAATGAGAACATTGCGACTCAAGCGAGAGATGATCCAATCTTCATCTGGCCAAGCTTGAGATGTAAGAGAAATAAAACTAATTTAAGGATTAGGTTTAAGCTTATGGCTATGGTCTGTCCACTTTAATGGCCACAAACCATCCAATAGTCTTTAATCCAAAGCCTTAGTTTAGAAGAAGAAGCATCACTACAAATGCCGTGAGAGACTAGGTTACCAACACTAATTCTCACAGGATTAATGAATCAAGGAAATTGCATGAAAAGCGATAAATCTAAAGGAGTCTAATGCAATAAGGAGATCGGAGGAACCCTTAACATGAGTCCAATTGAGAATATACGGTTCTGACAACCTTCTCAAATCCACCATTACAATTCTGAGCCTGACTTAAAGCCTCTCAGATTTGTAGTCTTGAATACAACTCTCTTTTGAATTACAGAAATGTCTCACAGCTCCCAATTGCAAGTCAAAGTGAAGCTATTACAGGGATTTCAGACAAACTATCTGGTTTGGAAATGGGGGAATAGGAATGAAACTCAAAATCTGGATACCCAAATTGGGCAAATGGTTCGTCTATTTATAGTTTTCCCTAAGTCCAGCTCAGATGTGTATCAACCAATCAGAATTGGATAGATCTGTATCAACCAATAGGAGTCGAGCACAAGGATCCAGATCTATTTTGGCCAATCAGAACTGCTTGATCTGGTTCAGCCAATCAGGTGATAGAAGCATCAATTCTGTTATGTAATTCAAAAATCTGTTTGAGCTTCTAGAAGTTCCCGCCAAGTAATTTCATCTTTGGGTGTTCACATGGGGTGGAATATGCCTTTGGTTCATGCTCAGAATCTTTCGGAATGTCCCTGGGCTTTTAAATGCATTGGGGCGCATGCAGAGATTACTGAATTGCCCTTGCAGATGCTGAGAATCTTCAGGATATCATTTCGCACAGTTTGGAGAACTTTTCGCAAGGTACTGTGACTTCTGAAGCTCTTTTCGCACAAATTGGAGACCTTTTCGAAAAGAACTGTAACTTCTAGAAATCTATTCGCAAAGATTGGGGACCTTTTCGAAAAGAACTGTAACTTCTGGAGAGACCTTTTTGCAAAGATTGGGGACCTTTACGAATAGCATTCTGTAGTGCATTCTTCTTTTCGAATAGCTCCAAACCTCTTTCCAGGATGAAACCAAGCCTTTGTCCTCTTTATTTTAGGCATTTTGTGATGAGGTTGTCCTTTCTCCTTCCTCCAGATCAAGATGGGTCATCATCTTTTTGGCACTTTTAAGCTACTTTCAAGGTTAAGCCTGCCTTTATTGTTAGCTGTAAAACAAACACTTAAAATACTTATTTAGTTCTCTCAAGGGTCTATCAAGGCCCAGATTAAGGGGTGAAAAATGGTACTTTCCAGTTCTCAACACACCCCCAAACCTAAGCTTTGCTAGTCCCTGAGCAAAGACAAAATTTAAAAATAGGATGAAAAGCCATTTTTGTAGGGAGCACAGTTGCATTTAGCATATGCAACAAGCCTTTTAAACCCCTAGGTGATCCCTAGTGGAGGAGTGAAGTCTCTTTCTTTTTCAAACTTCCAATGAAAATGCCTTCTTTCTTTTGTTTTGCTCAAATATTTTTCTTTTCTTTTTCGAATTAGCACTGACTGCATGCCACATTCCCTATGTTGTTTCATCATTGCCTTCAACTTTTACCCTTCTTTTGCTATTACATTGTTACTCAATTCTCCTTCCTCAGCTTCCTTCCCTTTATCTTCTGCCTTTTCGGGGTAGGGTTAGGCTAAATGAGGTTGATGAGGTTTATTGGGGGAGATTTCAAAGAAATCATAGATTTATTTAGCTCAAATAGTGTGTATCAAGGGCAGTTTCAAAAGGTGGGGCTTTGTAAGGTTCAAACTGTCCAAAAGGAGGCCTTAGATCATGTCTTTAATATCATGAGTGCTATCAAATTATTTCGATTTGGATATGTGTAACTTCTAGTGTAAGTAAGCAGATTCACATAGTCCCAAAAGCAGAAAAGATTGCCAAAGCATACCTCCAAAGAATATATTTCAGGCCCAAACCTCACTGGGTGTGGTTTTATATCAACTTCTTGAGGTATATCTTCACTGTTTTCCTTCATTTTAGGTTTACTAAAACATCAATTTTCGGAAATTTCCTGACATTCACTTCATGAAAGTATTAGAATTACACTAGAAATTAATTTTAAAAAGTTTTAACTTCCTCATTTAAAAAAAAAACAGGTGTGAGATTACTTCATTTTCAAAAATTCTACTGATCATAAGCTGCACCAAGCATTAACTTATTTTATTGGCATCTCTGCCACACCCCCAATCCTAAGATGAACATTGTCCTCAATGTTCTAGACAATGAGAGACTAGGGGCAGCGAGGGTAAAGAAGAAAGAAAAAAAACTAAAACAGAAAAAATCTAAACTATATCGTGAAAATAAAAATGTAAAACTGAATATATGAGCAAGGAAATGGAAAACATGATATACAAATGCAAGAAAAATCAACAAAACAACGCTAGAACTGCTAAATAAAATCTAAAAAATAGAAGGATTACTATGCAAATGGAAGGAAACTAATGCTAATAACAGAGAAAGCAAAAAAACAAGGTAAGGGAATTTGAATACAAAGTGAAGAAATATAGAAAAGTGTTGATACAAAAACAGAATTTGTGAATGCAAAATAGGAAAACAAAGTTAGAAACTAACTATACTCACAGAAAAATGACGAAAATCAATAAAACTAGGACACATTAACCTAAGAAAGAAAAAAAAAATAAAAAAAATTAGCGATCTAAAAACAGAATTTGAAACTAAAATTCCTAAAACAGAAACTCTAATGCCAAATGATACATCCTAAGCCCAAAGAAAAACCCCAAAAACCTTAGATACTTATGAATCTAAGTGATTATAAAAATGATTAGCAGGAATAATATATAGTGAAAAGCAAGATTCATAAGACTGACCCCTTTGTTGATGATGTGTATGAATAAAAAAAAAATAATGAAGCATGGTAGCACATATTAAAAACAGGGTCACATACAGCAGCTGAGACCCATTTATGATGAAGAAATCTCGAAGGAAAATAAAATCAGTGGGTCCATTGAATATTCAAAACAGCCTATGATTCACTACTCATTATCCTACACGATTCCTAAAAAAGAAAAAATGATCTCAGCAGGTCCAGATGGGAAAAGTGGATGCAAATGGAGAAAAATAGCCCATCCGGAAGATATCTATATATATATATATATATATTTTTTTGTTTTTATAATTTTCTATTTATTTTTTTTTTTTTACTTGTTTTGGATCAGCCCGGGCTCAACAAGAGCCCGTATTTACTACTGCTGAAAATAATGAGAAACAGCTCAGAGATTTTCTATTTGTGTTTTCATTTTCTTTTATTTCGTAAAAATAAAAATTAAAATCAACATGCCTAAAAGACAGCAGAAATTATAATCAAAACAAACATTAAACACAATGAAGCTATGGTTCTCAAGAATTTAAAAATAGAAAATGAATGCAAAGGAGAAGGGATGCAAGCACAAGCAGATCTGCTCGACTTTAGTCGAGATGCTCCTTGTTGACTGACTGCTCCAAATCTGCAAAATCCAAAAAGCTGCAGATACCTTATTCAAGTATATTGATAAAAATAAAAGAAAACTCAGTGCACCGCCCAAATTTGACAAAAGACAAAAAAAATGGCGACATTTATTCAAATAACTAGAAGGCAAAGAATAAAAACTCGGAAAAATAAAAAATTATCTGCGATAAAAGCAGGTTTTCTATACAAAAGCTATGTAGACAGTTAATCAAGCACTTGGAGGGCAAAGTGCAGGTTTAAAGTAAAAATTAAAATGAAAATCAAATCTACAAAATTGAAAAACCTAGGTCTACCAATTTTAAAATCTATTCCCTGGCAACGGCGCCAAAAACTTGTTGTTGTTCTGAGTGTGCATGATTTATTTGTGCTTTGAAAACATTTGCAAATGATGCATTATCAATATTAAAAGAATAAGAAAATATCGACAGAGAGAACATAATTAGCGCAAGATCGGGGCCAATTGAAGTTTTAAATGTAAGTGAGTAAAAGATCGTCCACAGAATTGATTTAAAATGTAAGATAAACCTTGATTTGAGCTACCAAATCTGACCTCTGATCCTATCTACAAAGCACATAAGATGGGAGGTTGAATTTGTCACATTAACTAAATGATAAAAGTAAAGATTAAACTAAGTGATCCAGATTCGAGTTGGGGAAACGTTTGAGGTAAACTTATATAAAAAATGGAGAAGTAATATCTAACTTTGATTTGGTCATTGAAAACTAATGAGAACGACTGCAGCTCAACTGAGAGATGATCCAATCTTCATCTGGCTACAAGCGCAGATGTAAGAGAAATAAAACTAATTTAAGGATTAGGTTTAAGCTTATGGCTATGGTCTGTCCACTTTAATGGCCACAAACCATCCAATAGTCTTTAATCCAAAGCCTTAGTTTAGAAGAAGAAGCATCACTACAAATGCCGTGAGAGACTAGGTTACCAACACTAATTCTCACAGGATTAATGAATCAAGGGAAATTGCATGAAAAACAGTAAATCTAAAGGAGTCTAATGCAATAAGGAGATCAGAGGGAACCCTTAACATGAGTCCAATTGAGAATATACGGTTTCTGACAACCTTCTCAAATCCACCATTACAATTCTGAGCCGCGACTTAAATGACTCTCGGTTGTAGTCTTGAATACAACTCTCTTTTGAATTCTGAAATGTCTCGACTCCCAATTGCAAGTCAAAGTGAAGCTATTACAGTGGATTTCGCATAAACTATCTGGTTTGGAAATGGGGAATAGGAATGAAACTCAAAATCTGGATACCCAAATTGGGCAAATGGTTCCTCTATTTATAGTTTTCCTAAGTCCATTTCGGATGTGTATCAACCAATCAATTGGATAGATCTGTATCAGCCAATAGGTGTCGAGCACAAGGATCCAGATCTATTTTGGCCAATCAGAACTGCTTGATCTGGTTCAGCCAATCAGGTGATAGAAGCATCAATTCTGTTATGTAAATCAAAAATCTGTTTGAGCTTCTAGAAGTTCCCCCCAAGTCATTTCATCTTTGAGTGTTCACATGGTGTGGAATATGCCTTTGGTTACTCGAATCTTCGGAATGTCCTGGGCTTTTAAATGCATTAGAGGCGCATGCGAAGATTACTAAATTGCCCTTGCGATCTTTGAGAATCTTGAGGATATCATTTCGCATAGTTTGGAGAACTTTTCAATGATCAGGATTGTAAGCTCTTTTCGCACAAATTGGAGACCTTTTAAAGAATCGTAACTTCTAGAAATCTATTACGCAAAGATTGGGGACCTTTTCAAAAGAATCAGAACCGGAGAGACCTTTTGCAAAGATTGGGGACCTTCTGAATAGCATTACAGAGTGCATTCTTCTTTTCGAATAGCTCCAAACCTCTTTCCAGGATGAAACCAAGCCTTTGTCCTCTTTATTTTAGGCATTTTGACAGCCAGTGAGGTTGTCCTTTCTCCTTCCTCCAGATCAAGATGGGTCATCATCTTTTTGGCACTTTTAAGCTACTTTCAAGGTTAAGCCTGCCTTTATTGTTAGCTGTAAAACAAACACTTAAAATACTTATTTAGTTCTCTCAAGGGTCTATCAAGGCCCAGATTAAGGGGTGAAAAATGGTACTTTCCAGTTCTCAACACACCCCCAAACCTAAGCTTTGCTAGTCCCTGAGCAAAGACAAAATTTAAAAATAGGATGAAAAGCCATTTTTGTAGGGAGCACAGTTGCATTTAGCATATGCAACAAGCCTTTTAAACCCCTAGGTGATCCCTAGTGGAGGTAGAAGTCTCTGAGGGTTTTTAGTGAAGGTACCCACAAACTTCTCCAATAAATGTTAAGATCAATGCGAGTTACATTAAAGCAAACTTTCATCCAATCAGATTATTCACACCTACATCCGTCGAGGTTGTAAGAAGATTTTCAAGAAAACATCGTTCAAAACTAAAATTCTCTTTGTAATTCCTTTATCATTCACTCGATTGGTGTCAAAAAGTTTTTACAAGAAAATTAATGAAAAGCTTGCCTTTGATTTAGGAATCCGACTTGATGTTACCCTAATAATTTGATTTCAAACCCAATTCTCACGAGATTTTCACTCAATAAGCAAATGAGAGGGTTGTACTATTTCACACTGACTCAAAAGCGATTCTGTCCTCAAATAGGGTAGCGAGAGCATAGGCATTGCTTTTAGTTATAAATTCACTTTGCTCCTTTCACCATAGATTACACAAATTCTTATCTCCATGTGATAGCTCAATCCATCATTGATCGATGGGACTTTACTTGGGTTTTATTGTGGCTTATGGGTGAAATTTCTCAAAAGGGTTGGAATGGTGTTCATATTTGAGAAGTCGGTCAAGGTCGAGGAGGTTATATACAAACCCCTTCTTCTTGACATAGTTTCATCTTCTTCTTTTGAATTTGCAGAGCCAAAGTGTCCATCTTTTTCTCTTTCTTTTTCAAACTTCCAATGAAAATGCCTTCTTTCTTTTGTTTTGCTCAAATATTTTTCTTTTCTTTTTCGAATTAGCACTGACTGCGTGCCACATTCCCTATGTTGTTTCATCATTGCCTTCAACTTTTACCCTTCTTTTGCTATTACATTGTTACTCAATTCTCCTTCCTCAGCTTCCTTCCCTTTATCTTCTGCCTTTTCGGGGTAGGGTTAGGCTAATTGAGGTTGATGAGGTTTATTGGGGGAGATTTCAAAGAAATCATAGATTTATTTAGCTCAAATAGTGTGTATCAAGGGCAGTTTCAAAAGGTGGGGCTTTGTAAGGTTCAAACTGTCCAAAAGGAGGCCTTACATCATGTCTTTAATATCATGAGTGCTATCAAATTATTTTAATTTGGATATGTGTAACTTCTAGTGTAAGTAAGCGATTCACGTCCCAAAAGCGAGAAAAGATTGCCAAAGCATACCTCCAAAGAATACATTTCAGCCCAAACCTCCTTTGGGTGTGGTTTATATCAACTTCTTGAGGTATATCTTCCTTTTTTCCTTCATTTAGGTTTACTAAAACATCAATTTTGGAAATTTCCGACATTCACTTCATGAAAGTATTAGAATTACACTAGAAATTAATTTTAAAAAGTTTTAACTTCCTCATTTAAAAAAAAGTGTGAGATTACTTCATTTTCAAAAATTCTGATCATAAATTTGCATCAAGCATTAACTTATTTTATTGGCATCTCTGCCAAACCCAGAATCCTTAGATGAACATTGTCCTCAATGTTCTTGACAATGAGAGACTAGGGGCAGCAGGGTAAAAGAAGAAAAGAAAACTAAGACCAGGAAAAATCTAAACAATATACGAGAAAATAAAAATGTAAAACTGAATATATGAGCAAGGAAATGGAAAACATGATATACAAATGCAAGAAAAATCAACAAAACAACGCTAGAACTGCTAAATAAAATCTAAAAAATAGAAGGATTACTATGCAAATGGAAGGAAACTAATGCTAATAACAGAGAAACAGTAAAAACAAGGTAAGGGACTGAATACAAAGTTAAAAAAAATAGAAAAGTGTTGATACAAAAACAGAATTTGTGAATGCAAAATAGGAAAACAAAGTTAGAAACTAACTATACTCACAGAAAAATGACGAAAATCAATAAAACTAGGACACATTAACCTAAGAAAGAAAAAAAAAATAAAAAAAATCAGCGATCTAAAAACAGAATTTGAAACTAAAATTCCTAAAACAGAAACTCTAATGCCAAATGATACATCCTAAGCCCAAAGAAAAACCCCAAAAACCTTAGATACTTATGAATCTAAGTGATTATAAAAATGATTAGCAGGAATAATATATAGTGAAAAGCAAGATTCATAAGACTGACCCCTTTGTTGATGATGTGTATGAATAAAAAAAAAATAATGAAGCATGGTAGCACATATTAAAAACAGGGTCACATACAGCTAAGACCCATTTATGATGAAGAAATCTCGAAGGAAAATAAAATCAGTGGGTCCATTGAATATTCAAAACAGCCTATGATTCACTACTCATTATCCTACATGATTCTTAAAAAAGAAAAAATGATCTCAGCAGGTCTAGATGGGAAAAGTGGATGCAAATGGAGAAAAACAGCCCATCCGGAAGATATCTATATATATATATATATATTTTTTTTTTTGTTTTTATAATTTTTTTTTTTTTTTTTTTTTACTTCTTTTGGATCAGCCCGGGCTCAACAAGAGCCCGTATTTACTACTGCTGAAAATAATGAGAAACAACTCAGAGATTTTCTATTTGTGTTTTCATTTTCTTTTATTTCGTAAAAATAAAAATTAAAATCAACATGCCTAAAAGACAGCAGAAATTATAATCAAAACAAACATTAAACACAGCAGAACTGCTGGTTCTCAAGAATTTAAAAATAGAAAATGAATGCAAAGGAGAAGGGAGGACAGACGCAAGCGGATCTGCTCCGACTTTAGTCCGAGATGCTCCTTGTTGAACGGTGCTCCAAATCTGCAAAAATCAAAAACTGCAATGATATTCAAGTATATTGACAAAAATAAAAAGAAAAACTCAGGCACCTGCCCAAATTTGACAAAAAGACAAAAAAAATGGCAGCAGCATTTATTCAAATAACTAGAAGGCAAAGAATAAAAACTCAGAAAAATAAAAAAATTCTGCTGCAGTAAAATAGGTTTTCTATACAAAACTGCAGTAGACATTTAATCAAGCACTTGGAAGGCAAAGTGCAGGTTTAAAGTAAAAATTAAAATGAAAATCAAATCTACAAAATTGAAAAACCTAGGTCTACCAATTTTAAAATCTATTCCCTGGCAACGGCGCTAAAAACTTGTTGTTGTTCTGAGTGTGCATGATTTATTTGTGTTTTGAAAACATACTTGCAAATGATGCATTGATCTAGAATATTAAAAGAATAAGAAAATATCGACAGAGAGAACATAATTAGCCTGCAAGATCAGGGCCAATTGTAGCAAGTTTTAAATGTAAGTGAGTAAAAGATCGTCCACAGGGAATTGATTTAAAATGTAAGATAAACCTTCAGATTTGAGCTACCAAATCTGACCTCTGATCCTATCTACAAAGAACATAAGATGGGAGGTTGAATTTGTCACATTAACTAAATGATAAAAGTAAAGATTAAACTAAGTGATCCAGATCCGAGTTGGGGAAACGTTTGAGGTAAACTTATATAAAAAATGGAGAAGTAATATCTAACTTTGATTTGGTCATTGAAAACTAATGAGAACGACTGCAGCTCAACTGAGAGATGATCCAATCTTCATCTTGCTACAAGCGCAGATGTAAGAGAAATAAAACTAATTTAAGGATTAGGTTTAAGCTTATGGCTATGGTCTGTCCACTTTAATGGCCACAAACCATCCAATAGTCTTTAATCCAAAGCCTTAGTTTAGAACAAGAAGCATCACTACAAATGCCGTGAGAGATTAGGTTACCAACACTAATTCTCACAGGATTAATGAATCAAGGGAAATTGCATGAAAACCAGTAAATCTAAAGGAGTCTAATGCAATAAGGAGATCAGAGGGAACCCTTAACATGAGTCCAATTGAGAATATACAGTTTACAGCAACCTTTTCAAATCCACCATTACAATTACAGAGCACAGCTTAAACAGCTCTCAGATTTGTAGTCTTGAATACAACTCTCTTTTGAATTACAGAAATGTCTCACAGCTCCCAATTGCAAGTCAAAGTGAAGCTATTACAGGGATTTCAGACAAACTATCTGGTTTGGAAATGGGGGAATAGGAATGAAACTCAAAATCTGGATACCCAAATTGGGCAAATGGTTCCTCTATTTATAGTTTTCCCTAAGTCTAGCTCAGATGTGTATCAACCAATCAGAATTGGATAGATCTGTATCAACCAATAGGAGTCGAGCACAAGGATCCAGATCTATTTTGGCCAATCAGAACTGCTTGATCTGGTTCAGCCAATCAGGTGATAGAAGCATCAATTCTGTTATGTAATTCAAAAATCTGTTTGAGCTTCTAGAAGTTCCCGCCAAGTATTTTCATCTTTGGGTGTTCACATGGGGTGGAATATGCCTTTGGTTCGTACTCAGAATCTTTCGGAATGTCCCTGGGCTTTTAAATGCATTGGGGCGCGTGCAGAGATTACTGAATTGCCCTTGCAGATGCTGAGAATCTTTAGGATATCATTTCGCACAGTTTGGAGAACTTTTCGCAAGGTACTGTGACTTCTGAATCTCTTTTCGCACAGATTGGAGACCTTTTCGAAAAGAACTGTAACTTCTAGAGATCTATTCGCAAAGATTGGGGACCTTTTCGAAAAGAACTGTAACTTCTGGAGAGACCTTTTTGCAAAGCTTGGGGACCTTTTTGTAAAGATTGGGGACCTTTACGAATAGCATTCTGTAGTGCATTCTTCTTTTCGAATAGCTCCAAACCTCTTTCTAGGTTGAAACCAGACCTTTGTCCTCTTTATTTTAGGCATTTTGACAGCCAGTGAGGTTGTCCTTTCTCCTTCTTCCTCCAGATCAAGATGGGTCATCATCTTTTTTGCACTTTTAAGCTACTTTCAAGGTTAAGCCTGCCTTTATTGTTAGCTGTAAAACAAACACTTAAAACACTTATTTAGTTCTCTCAAGGGTCTATCAAGGCCCAGATTAAGGGGTGAAAAATGGTATTTTCCAGTTCTCAACACCTATCCGAGTTTGACATTACTTATGTCACCCTGAAGTCGATTAAGGGGCAAGCACTCGCCGATCATCTTGCTGAGAACCCTCTGCCGAACTATGAGCCTCTATGGACCGAATTCCCCGATGAAGACATTTTGTTCATGACTGACGAGGATACATAGGAAACGGAAGAGCCCTACGTAATGCACTTCAATGGGGCATTGCATGTTGAGGGCCAAGGAGTTGGCGCCTTTCTTATCTCACCAAAAGGATCCCATATACCCATCTCAATCAAATTGAACTTCCCATGCACCAATAATATGGCCGAGTATGAGGCCTGTACAGCTGGTTTACAGGCGGCTCTTGATCTAAATATAACTCACCTTAGGGTCTTTGGAGATTCACAGTTAATTATATGCCAAACCAACGGGGATTGGAAGACCAAGGATGAGAAACTGATCCCATACCATGAACATCTGGAGGATCTGATAACTTGCTTTGAGGAAGTCACCTTCTCTTATGTGCCACGAGCAAGAAATCGGTTTGCTGACGCCCTGGCCACCCTGGCCTCTATGGTTGAGATTCCATATGGAGTGGTGATGAAGCCGATCCTGATAGAGCAGAGGAACGAACCGGCTTTCTGTCACCTGATCGAAGGACCTACAGAGATAGATGATGAACCACCCTGGTTCTCAGACATCAAGAATTTCCTCGAGACCCGAACTGTCCCAGAAGGAACATCAAAGGTAGACAAACGCACCATCCAGCGATTGGCAACAAACTACGTCATCTGCGGCGATCTCCTGTATAGACGGTCTCACGACAATATTCTGCTCCGATGCCTAACCCAGAAAGAAGCGGTTGAGATCATGAAGGAGATTCATGAGGGGGTCTGCCAAGCCCACATCAGCGGTCACATGCTTGCTAAGAAAATTCTAAGGCAAGGATACTTTTGGACTACTTTGGAGACTGATTGCTACAAGCACGTACAGAAGTGCTACAAATGCCAAGAGCACTCCAACCTAATACACGCTCTGGCCATTGACTTGCACAGCATGGCCACCCCTTGGCCGTTCGCCACCTGGGGTCTTGACGTCGTCGGCAAGGTCAATCCTAAGGCTTCCAATGGACATCAATTCATCCTCGTCGCTGTGGAATACTTTACAAAATGGGTAGAGGCGGCCTCTTATGCGAGCATTAAAGCTAGCCATGTTGAGAAGTTCATCAAGAACAACATCATTTGCAGATTCAGCGTACTCAAAGATATCATCACTGATAATGGCACTAACTTCGCTAATAGGCGCATCCGAGCCTTGTGTGAGAGGTTCAAGATCGAGCATCATCGTTCATCCCCATACAGGCCTCAGACGAATGGAGCAGTAGAGGCAGCCAACAAAACTCTGATCCGCATCCTGGAGAAGATGGTAGTTACTTACAGAGATTGGAGTGAGCAGTTACACTTCGCACTTTGGGCCTATAGAACGTCTATCCGCACCACAACAGGGGCAACACCATTATCCCTTGTGTATGGGATCGAGGCCGTGCTACCCATTGAGGTCGAGTTACCGTCACTCCATATCCTTTTAGAATCCCATCTACCTGAAGCTGAGAGGGAAAGAGCCCATTTTGAACAGCTAGACTTGATTGACGAGAAGAGACTCCTAGCCTTGTGCCACACTCAGGTCTATCAGAGGAGAATCGCACGTGCTTACAATAAGCGCGTCCGCGGCCGAGACCTGAAGATAGGAGACACTGTACTGAAGAAAATTTTTCCGTCTCTCCACGCTGATCCGAGAGGGAAGTTTAGGCCAAATTCGGAAGGACCCTACGTCATCCGAGAGGTTCTGCCAGGATATGCTGTTCGCCTCGCCACCGTGGACGGAGATCACTTTCCCGAGCCCATCAACGCTGGATACCTCCGTAAGTTCTACTCATAGGTCTTGGGACAAGGTAAGTTTCGATAAAAGTAGATGTGTGACCGCTTAAGGGCCCCAGAAAAGAGGCCATCATTTCAAAGTCAAGTGGCCAACAAAAAATATTCCCTGAAAACCTTCACCCCTTTTTGCTACACATTTCGGGCCAACAACCATTTCTTTCATATACCCCACCCAAAATTCCAAAAAAGAAGAAGAAGAGAAGGGAGGAAAAATCCAAACCAAAAAAAAAGAAGGAGAAGGCTCCCCCCCCAAAAAAAAGAAGAGGCAACAAAGAAAAAGAGGGGTACCCAAAAAAAAAAAAAAAAAAAAAAAGAAACCCAAAAAAAAAATGAATGATGATTGGGGCATAAAAAGCCCCCCAAAAGAAAAAGGAGTCCCCGAATCTAGAAATCACCGCAAACTTAGATCCAAATCCCCAGAAAAACCCAACCTGTTTGAACCCCAACCACATTACAACCCGGAAGAAAGCCCTCTTTAAGGTCCACAAGCGGTTATAACATCTACTGCATCAGAACAAGCCGAGTTAACAAACCACATAGAACTTCATTCAACTAGCTATGACGGAATCGACGCCCATGTCATGGCTTTCTGGTTCTTGAGAGAAAAGAAAAAAAAGAAAAAAGAAAGAAAAAAAGAAGAAAAAATTAATTTGAGTTCAAAGCAAGACGGACGTGGTGAAACCCGAAAGGGCGCCACGGGTAAAAACAGCGAACTCATGCGGACCAGGTGAAAACCTGAAAGGGCACCTGGGGTAAGAGAGTGAACCCATGGACGTGGTGAAAACCCGAAAGGGCGCTACGGGTAAAAACATGGATGACAGACATGGCGAAAACCCGTCTTGGGTGCTATGAGCAAAAAATGTCAAGAAAAGAGAGATTAGGAGAAGATCTGTCCTAGCCCGGCTATTTCAGTTTGGATCCCTTAAGCCTCTTCTCCCCTTTGATGGGCCACTCATGTTGGAAATTGGATCGGATCCCAATCAAGTATGTCGTCTCTACCGCAGCATCTGACGCATGACCAAAGGGAAAGACAGAGGACTGAACCAATCCCAGGACAGCTGACCTTCCCATGTTTAAAGGAAAAAACCTGTGCCTCACCAACAGGGTTCGACCATGCTCAAAATAGGACCCACTGGTTTGGCTTCATAAAAAACCTCACCCTGTGAGGAAGAAAATTCCAAAAAAGATAATAGATTTCCCTTTCCCATAAAAAACCTCACCCTGTGAGGAAGAAAATTCCAAAAAAGATAATAGATTTCCCTTTCCCATAAAAAACCTCACCCTGTGAGGAAGAAAATTCTAAAAAAGATAATAGATTTCCCTTTCCCATAAAAAACCTCACCCTGTGAGGAAGAAAATTCCAAAAAAGATAATAGATTTCCCTTTCCCAAAAAAAACCTCACTCTGTGAGGAAGAAAATTCTAAAAAAAGATAATAGATTTTCCTTTCCCATTAAAAACCTCACCCTGTGAGGAAGAAAATTCCAAAAAAGATAATAGATTTCCCTTTCTCATAAAAAACCTCACCCTATGAGAAAGAAAATTCCAAAAAAGAAAATAGATTTCCCTTTCCCGTAAAAAGCCTCACACTGCGGAGGAGAAAATTCCAAAAAGATAATAGATTTCCCTTTCCCATAAAAAGCCTCACACTGTGGAGGAGAAAATTCTAAAAAAGAAAATAGATTTCCCTTTTCCATAAAAAGCCTCACACTATGGAGGAGAAAATTCCAAAAATAAAAAAAAAAGAAGAAGAAAATAGATCCCCCTTGTCCATAAAAAAAAAAAAAGAGAAACCCCACTAGGTGAAAAAAAAAAGAAAAAAATCCCCATAAAAAGTCTTACATTGCAGAATTACAAAAAGAAAAACATGAGCGCATGTATAGATTTCATTCCCTTTCTTTACAAGTGTTGCCCGCTGAGTGTCACGTCCCAAAAAGATAACGACATGACACACTTTCTATTTTGCTGCTTTCTTTACAACAAAAAACAAAACCCAAAATGTATATAGCTGTGTATATATGAAAAAAAAAGAAGAAGAAAAGAACAGAAAAAGATAACCCAAAAAGAGACATCTGTTAGGGGGCTTTCCCCCCCGTGTATATGATCTATGATATGTGCAGGAACAGGTCAAGGGCAAGGAGCACGCTTCAAAGCACTGATCTCTATAAGGAGAGAGTCCTCATGGGCATTTCGATCAGACAACCACCTACCATGAAGACTCTTTTGCCGTCTCCGCGAAGCGTCAGCTGTACTGCGAGATTCAGTCAAAAGCCCAGTCAATCGAAGAACCTCACTCTCAACCGTAGCAGCTTTCACCTTCACAATCTCGGCTCTGGCCCTGTGTATGCCCAATATCAAGGCTCGGACCATCGGTTAAGCCCACGTGTCATTGGCCATGGTACACGCATCCCCAAATGACCCTTTGAGTTTCCTTCGATTGGCCCAAAGGGACCGCGTTACAACAAACGGATCCAGATCTGTAGGCGCCCACAAAATCAAAAAAAGTGAAAAAAATAAAAGAGAAAGAAAAAGAAAAAATACAACGCTGGTTCTCACAAGGGCGTCACAACGTCTGTTTGCCCCACCCCGAGAGCCGTGTTAAATCAATTCCGAATGATCGGGTTCACCCGAAAGTTCTCGAACCCCGTCTCATGCAGGGACACTTTGTACCTGATCCGGCAGGCAAATGAATTTCATTCATCACCGGGAGCATACACTTAGCCCCAAATCTCCCCCAGCAGAAGTCAAGGCCTGATCCGGCAGGCAAACCAAGAGCCCATCACTGGAATGCACACGTCCCTAAGGTATATCGACATGGCAAGTTGATTCGCCCAAGGATACGTGCAAAATAAAGGCGGCTTGAGCATGCCTAGAGTCTCAATCAAAATTAAAAAAAAAGGAAGAAAAAAAAGAAGAAAGGAAAGGAGAAGAAATAACAACTTGTTGCAGCTTAGTGAAAACCCTGAGTGGGTTGACCCCACCTTCCACGCATTAACTCTGGTCATCCGCCTTCGGATTGATATTGACCAAGAGTGCCCCCAACATCAGACCATTCAAAGAGTCTATTGTCAGTCGAAACTGACCCACCAAAAATGAAATTACAACCAACCAAACTATGTGCAAACATATAGACCAAAGGGCTCTTTTCCCTTTTTTATTTTCTTTTACACAGGCTTAAAACCTGTATAGGCACGGTGTCCCTGTTGAATGTACGCACTTGCGTCTGGGTATCCGCAGGATGGTCGTTGTCCTCGTAAATTGAACCTTAGGGTCGAGGCTTCTGTTCATGCCTATTTGTTGCTTACCGCCCCTGATGGGTGTCTGTTTGTGCATAGTAAGTAAGATGTGATTTCATTAGGGATGGTGGCTGGAAATTAGCCATCTCTTTCGAGGGATATTTGGTTCTAGCCCGATCTTTAGCTTTGTCTCGAGTTAAAGCACTCCGGTCAGTGTGAATCAGGGGCACCTCACCACTGGAACGAGCACATCCCCTAGGTGCACCTATCCCCGGCTGAGCGCACGCATTCTTAAAGCGTATCAATTGACATTTGATCCACTTAAAGAGTTGTGCAAAAATAAAGTTGTCAGAGGTCATCGAGCTCTGCTTAGAGGCCTCGAAACAAAAGAAAATTCAGAAAATGACACTAAAAAAAAATTATTCGAAAAATGGGCATGCATTCCCAAGAGGTGTTGCGACATCAATATTCGCTCCACTCGGGTAAATCATGCTAAAGCAACCTCGAGGTTGATGGGTTCGCCCAGAAACTCCGAGCCTTACCTAGGTAAGGGCACCTGTGGCCAACCCAATGGAGCTGCCAATATCCCATAGGATTGGACACAGTTTGAAGGCCTTCGCTTTGTGTGCTTCGCATCAATTCCGAAGCATAGATCGATCATCCCATTTCATGGAGCGGTCTGGTTCAGATTAAGACTCAACATCACAAATCCATAATTTCCCTCAGGAAGTGGATGATATCCCAGCTAGCGGGCTTACACTTTTTGTGATTATCGCAGTTATGCCCAGTAATGTCGCAATGCACTTGGGGACTGTTAGCTTTGAGGTACGAACGATATCCCGAAATGAGAGGGCTTACGTACACTCACCATCACCATGAATGTTTGAGAGTTGAGTTGAACCAGGTAAACCCATCAAATGTGCCTTGGACCTCTTCGGATGTCTCTTGTCTTTGGCATCCGATCATTAGTGATCGAATACCAAAGAGGGGCATCTGTAGACACCCAAATTCGGCCCAAGGCCCGATCAATCTGTACTTCGGGAGAGATGTACCCCTGTGCTTCCGATGGCACCCCCCTGAACCCTTAGGAACCTACCCAGACCAGTAGGAATCACCGTAAGACCTTTAGAGCCATTCCCCCAATCCTTAGAAGTCACCCCTACACCCTAGAATCCCTTCCCAGACCTAACCCAAACCCTTCTGGAAGTTGATGGGAGGAGAGCTACAAAATTTGACATAGACCAGTAACATAGACGAGCCATATACCATTGGAAAGAGGACTTCTTCAGCTTTCCAACAAGCCAAAGATCACCCAATTTGGAGCTACGGTTCAAAAGTTATGGCCGTTTTAAGTTTCACATAAAATCATGAATTTTACACAGGCGTAGATATTACATACGCCCAGCCATTTTTTCCCCAGATTACTCAGGCGTATATATTATATACGCCTGCCTATTTTGGGAAAAATTAGGCCGGGCGTATATAATATATACGCCCAGTATAGGTGGGACCCACCATGGGTTTCATCTTCTTAAAACTTCCCTGATTTTGGTGAAAATTACTGTTCCTAAACTGGGCGTATATAATATATACGCCCAGCTTAGCTACAGTAACTGTCATCAGTAGCTCGAATTTCCTTCATCTAGTTTGACCCTTTGACCATCCCCTGGGTTGAGGTGGGTGTCTTGAGATTGGTTGCACCCCCTTTGAGCTTATTGGCAACCCTTAAGTCACCCATGGTCTCACCCCATCATCCGCCATTGAAACCAGTTTCCCAAAACCCTAGGACCTTGAAAACCCAAAAAACCTTAGATGGGGGATTACCTAATTGCTAAACAAATTAGCTCTTAAGTAAGCCCCTAACCCATCCCTTCTCTATAAATAGAGAGGCCCCCCTCTTCCTTAAGGGTTGAAGTTTTGGTTGAAGTTTTGTTGAAGGATTAGAGAAGTGCTTAAGAGAGAACCCTAGTGAGAGAAAATGCCAATATTTTCCAGAATTCCAGCATGCATACCTCACCTATTTCAACCCATTTCCACCATTAGATCACTCCCTTTTGATGAAGTCTAGCCTCTAGCTTCACTCTACACCCCTTACTTTATTGAATCCTAGCATTAGAACCCATTTTCACACCATTTAAGCCATCGGAAGCACGCCAAAGGGAAGATCTTCCACTGTGCAACAAGGGCCCGTGAGCTCCAGCTCACCCCTCTCTTCCTCTACCTTCTTGGTGTCTCCTTCGTCCAAGGATTCAAGTCGTTACGCCGCCAAAATTTCGGTTTGGCTCAAAGCTTGATAGGACCGTATTGCCTTCGGGCAAGGGGAAACTCCGCCCTTTTTATTTTTATTCTTGGCCATAGATAGAGACCGCTACGTGCGGGTTGATCGGGTGCCTAAACCCTTCCCGATCGATAACCGAAGCCGCTACTCTAGAGCCTTTGGCAAAGACCGGTAAATCAGAGTCATATTTAGCACTTCGGTGCTCAAAATATCGATTTGAAGGTTTCCTGAGTCACCAAAAGCTCCGGGTGGCGACTCTACATTTTCACCGTTAGGCGAGCGCATCGCCGCGACGGGTTCGAGAGGATCCACGGTCGCACAGAGGGTAACCCCACATAAGCCTACTTCAATCCACCCCACCAATCCCTACATCATCCCCCTAGACTTCGAAATGGACTTAGCCGCCCTTTCCTTGTTTGAGGAAGAAGTTCCCCGATCCACCCCTCACTCCAGCACCAACCACTCTGGGACTCTCCTAACCGTAGAGGACAAGGTCCCGGAGGATCCCTCTGTAAATATGTTGAGGGAAGAAATGCAAGAGCCTACCGATGCTGCTACCGACCGAAGAGGTAAAGGCCAGGCCTCGCAGGTGAGTAACTGGGCATCCTTGCCCCAACTCTTGAGAGCCGTCAAATGCCATGAAAACGGCACCGACTCTCCAAAAAAAAACAACCTGTAAAAAGTGAGGTTAGCCTCTGGACCACTCTACCTTGTATATATAGAGATCCACCTCACCAGGGGTTGACCTCCGAAAAAATACAAAAGATCATAAAAATAGAAAAAATACCAATTCCAAAAATATTGTCCTTTAAAATTCCCAATAAAATTAAAATCAATGTCATGATACCCATCCCATGTGAAGCCAACCCCTTCCCTGTAGAAATACAAGAAGAGGTAGGAGTCACGAGTCTGGACGAGGAAGGCCAAACCGACGAGCTCCCCAATGAGCTCCTCAAACAATTTGCCAATTTTGAGCATGGCCCTACCCCGATCGTCGAAGAGACGGAGGATGTCAATTTGGGCACCACAGAGGCCCCCAGAATCACCAAAATCGAAACATCGCTGTCCCCTGCGGACATGAAAGGTATAATAGACTTCCTTCGGTCATACCAAGACGTCTTCGCATGGTCGTATGAGGACATGCCTGGTTTGGATACCGATCTAGTTGAGCATGAGTTGCCACTCTACCCCGATGTTAAGCCGGTGAAACAGAAGCTGAGACGACTCCGACCCGAATGGATGTTGAAGGTGAAGGATGAGGTCATTAAATAGTATGACGCGGGATTTCTCATGGTATCCAAGTACCCCCAATGGCTGGCCAATATCGTCCCCGTACCAAAGAAGGATGGAAAGGCTCAAATGTGCATTGATTTCTGAAACCTCAACAGGGCGAGCCCAAAGGACGATTTCCCACTGCCACACATCGACATCTTGGTCGATAACACAGCTAAGCACGGGATGCTCTCTTTCATGGATGGATTTTTAGGATATAATCAGATAAAGATGGCAGAGGTTGATCGCGAGAAGACAGCGTTCATTACCCCCTGGGGAACCTTCTGCCACAAAGCAATGCCATTCAGGCTGAAGAATGCTGGGGCAACCTATCAAAGAGCTATAATTGCACTATTTCATGACATGATGCATCGAGAGATTGAAGTATATGTCGACGACATGATAGCCAAATCACCGAAGCGAAGCGACCATCTGGTAAACCTTCAGAAGCTATTCGAGAGGTTGAGAAAATACAGATTATGGTTGAATCCCCAGAAATGCGCATTTGGCGCTATGTCCGGAAAGCTACTGGGCTTTATTATCAGTAGGAGAGGGATCGAGGTCGATCCGACCAAGATCAAGGCTATCACTGAGATGCCGCCACCATCTACAGAGAAGGAAGTCAGAGGCTTTTAAGCGAGATCGATACATCACCGATTCGCATACGATTAACTCCGATATGACACCAATCTTCAAGCTCGAAAAAGGACTCACCCGGTTGAATGGAATGATGTGCCCGATTCGACAAGATTAAAGGTTATCTCCTGAAACCTCCGGTATTGGTACCGCCCGTACCTGATAGATCCCTGATAATGTACTTGTCCATGACTGAGTTTTCCATGGGCTATGTGTTAGGACAGCATGATGAGACAGGAAGAAGAGAGCAGGCTATCTATTACCTAAGTAAGAAATTCACTGATTACGAGACACGCTATTCTCATCTGGAGAAAGCATGCCTGGCGCTCGTTTGGGCTACTCAGAGACTTCGACACTACCTGTTATCCCAGGCCGTTCTACTTCTAGCACGGATGGATCCGTTGAAGTACCTATTCGAGAAACCTGCTCTCACTGGCTAAACCGCACGTTGGCAACTACTCCTATCCGAGTTTGACATTACTTATGTCACCCAAAAGTCGATTAAGGGGCAAGCACTCGCCGATCATCTTGCTGAGAACCCTCTGCCAAACTATGAGCCTCTAAGGACCGAATTCCCCAATGAAGACATTTTGTTCATGACCAACGAAGATACAGAGGAAACGGAGGAGCCCTGGGTAATGCACTTCGATGGGGCATCGCATGTTGAGGGCCAAGGAGTTGGCGCCATTCTTATCTCGCCAAAAGGATCCCATATACCCATCTCAATCAAATTGAACTTCCCATGCATCAACAATATGGCCGAGTATGAGGCCCTGTTGGTAGCTCTAAATATAACTCACCTTAGGGTCTTTGGAGATTCACAGTTAATTATATGCCAAACCAACGGGGATTGGAAGACCAAGGATGAGAAACTGATCCCATACCATGAACATCTGGAGGATCTGATAACCTGCTTTGAGGAGGTCACCTTCTCCTATGTGCCGCAAGCAAGAAATCAGTTTTTTGACGCCCTGGCTACCCTGGCCTCAATGGTTGAGATTCCATATGGAGTGGTGATGAAGCCGATCATGATAGAGCAGAGGAACGAACCGGATTTCTGTCACCTGATCAAAGGACCTACGGAGAAAGAGGACCAACCACACTGGTTCTTAGATATCAAGAATTTCCTCGAGACCCGAACTGTCTCGGAAGGAACATCAAAGGTAGACAAACGCACCATCCAGCGATTGGCAACAAACTACATCATCTGCGGTGATCTCCTGTATAGACGGTCTCATGACAATATTCTGCTCCAATGCCTAACCCAGAAAGAAGTGATTGAGATCATGAAGGAGATTCATGAAGGGGTCTGCGGGGCCCACGTCAGCGGTCACATGCTCGCTAAGAAAATTCTAAGGCAAGGATACTTTTGGACTACTTTGGAGACCGATTGCTGCAAGCACATACAGAAGTGCTACAAATGCCAAGAACACTCCAGCTTAATACACGCTCCGGCCATTGACTTGCACAACATGGCCGCACCTTGGCCGTTCGCCACCTGGGGTCTTGACGTCGTCGGCAAGATCAATCCTAAGGCTTCCAATGGACATCAATTCATCCTCGTCGCTGTGGAATACTTTACAAAATGGGTAGAGGCGGCCTCCTATACGAGCATTAAGGCTAGCCATGTTGAGAAGTTCATCAAGAACAACATCATTTGCAGATTCGGTGTACCCAAAGATATCATCACTGATAATGGCACTAATTTCGCTAATAGGCGCATCCGGGCCTTGTGTGAGCGGTTCAAGATCAAGCATCATCGTTCATCCCCGTATAGGCCTCAGACGAATGGAGCTGTGGAGGCAGCCAACAAAACTCTGATCCGCATCCTGGAGAAGATGGTAGTTACTTACAAAGATTGGAGTGAGCAGTTACCCTTCGCACTTTGGGCCTATAGAACGTCTATCCGCACCGCAACAAGGGCAACACCATTCTCCCTTATGTATGGGACTGAGGCCGTGCTACCCGTTGAGGTCGAGGTACCGTCACTCCGTATCTTTTTAGAATCCCATCTACCTAAAGCTGAGAGGGAAAGAGCCCGTTTTGAACAGCTAGACTTGATTGACGAGAAAAGACTCCTAGCCTTGTGCCACACTCAACTCTATTAGAGGAGAATTGCACGTGCTTACAATAAGCACGTCTGCGACCGAGATCTGAAGGTAGGAGACACTGTACTGAAGAAAAAAAATTCGTCTCTCCACGTCGATCCGAGAGGGAAGTTTAAGCCGAATTGGGAGGGACCCTACGTCATCCGAGAGGTTTTGCCAGGATACGCCGTTCGACTCGCCACCATGGACGGAGACCACTTTCCTAAGCCCATCAATGCTGGATACCTCCATAAGTTCTACTCATAGGTCTTGGGGCAAGGTAAGTTTCGATAAAAGTAGATGCATGACCGCTTAAGGGCTCCGTAAAAGAGGTCATCATTACAAGGTCAAGTAGCCCAAAAGAATATTCCCTGAAAACCTTCACCCTTTTTGCTACACACTTCGGGCCAACAACCATTTCTTTCATATACCCCACCCAAAATTCCAAAAAAAAAGAAGAAAGAAGAAAAGGGAGGAAAAATCCAAACCAAAAGAAGAAGAAGAAGGCGCCCCCAAAAAAAAAACAACAAAGAAAAAGAGGGGTACCCCAAAAAAAAAAAAACAAAAAATGAATGATGACTGGGGCATAAAAATCCTTTGGAAAGAAAAAGGAGTCCCCGAATCTAGAAATCACCCCAAACTTAGATCCAAATCCCCAGAAAAACCCAACCTGTTTGAACCCCAACCACATTACAACCCGGAAGAAAGCCCTCTTTAAGGGCCACAAGCGGTTTTAACATCTACTGCATCAGAGCAAGCCAAGTTAACAAACCACACAGAACTTCATTCAACCGGCTATGACGGAATCGACGCCCATGTCGTGGCTTTCTGGTTCTTGAAAGAAAAAAAAAGAAGAAAAGAAAAGAAAGAAAAAAAGAAAAAAGAAAATTAATTTGAGTTCAAAGCAAGACGGACGTGGTGAAAACCCGAAAGGGCGCCACAGGTAAAAGCAACGAACTCACGCGGACCAGGTGAAAACCTGAAAGGGCACCTGGGGTAAGAGAGCGAACCCATGGACGTGGTGAAAACCCGAAAGGGCGCTACGGGTAAAAACAGGGATGACAGGCATGGCGAAAACCTGTCCTGGGCGCTATGAGCAAAAAATGTCAAGAAAAGAGAGATTAGGAGAAGATCTGTCCTAGCCTACCTGCTTTTGTTTAGATCCCTTGAGCCTCTCCTCCTTGCTGGGCCACCCATGTGAAAATTGGATCAGATCCCGATCAAGTATGTCGTCTCTGCCGCGGCGTCTGACGCATGACCAAAGGAAAATACAGAAGACTAGATCAATCCCAGGGAAGCTGACCTTCCCATGTTTGAAGGAAAAACCTGTACCTCATGAACAGGGTTCGACCATGCTCAAAAACGAACCCGCTGGTTTGGCCTTGTGGTTACCGGCATCACAAAAGAAAAGAAAAATTCCAAAAAAGATAATAGATTTCCCTTTCTCATAAAAGGCCTCACACTGTGGAGGAGAAAAATTCTAAAAAAGATAATAGATTTCCCTTTCCCATAAAAGGCCTCACACTGTGGAGGAGAAAAATTTCAAAAAAAGATAATAGATTTCCCTTTCCCATGAAAAGCCCCACACTGTGGAGGAGAAAATTTCAAAAAAAATAATAGATTTCCATTTCCCATAAAAAGCCCCACACTGTGGAGGAGAAATTTTTTAAAAAGAAAATAGATTTCCCTTTCCCATAAAAAGCCCCACACTGTGGAGGAGAAAATTCTAAAAAAGATAATAGATTTCCCTTTTCCATAAAAAGCCTCACACTGTGGAGGAGAAAATTCCAAAAAAGATAATAGATTTCCCTTTTCCATAAAAAAAAAAAAAAAACCCACTAGGAGAAAGAGAAAATCCCCATAAAAAGTCTTACATTGCAGAGTTACAAAAAGAAAAACAAGAGCACATGCTGAGTATACCCGAATTGACGAAGCACCCGAGATGGGAAGTAGTATGTGCTACCAGTCAACCCCAAAAGTGTGATGCCCTCACAATCCCGAGAGCAGACAATCGGAAAGCTGCCGTCCATCCAGGAAAGTTGCCAGGTCAGCTCTGCCTCTGATAGCCACAGGCTCAGTTCCTCGACGCTCCCACAAGGCAGTCGGGAACTCCGGATCAGAAAACCCCGAGCCACATCCCCTCTAATCAAGTAGAATCTCGGCACAGGCCCCATGATAGCCAAATGCTCTCCTAACCAGATCTGAACAAGGAGCGGGCTCCCGCTGAGAATCCCAACCTGGCCCGAGGCCGCAGCATCCAGGCCTCGATACATCTCCGCCAAGACCAGGTGTACCAATGAGCGACCTCCCTCCAATTCGGTCAAAACATCACATAGACCAAGGGAAATGCTCTCACCCCCAGTGAAGAAGAGAACTTCCGACAGCAAATAAAGGGCAAAGGCCTTCACATTGAAGGGATCTCGAATAGGCAACTTTCGAAGGCTCGAGTCACCGAAAAGTTCTCTCAGGAATTTCACCGAACACCTGGTGGGCCCTTCGGTGAAACATTTCTTGTATCCACCCTTTCTTAAGCCAAGGACCGCGTGGACTGCCTTTGCATACCCCGGTTTGGGCACTACTTTGGCAAGGCCTCGATGCATCTTCAAGCCAATGATGGAGGCTAGCTCTTCCAAAGTTGGGGTCAGCTCCCTAGATCCAAATTTAAAGACATGGGCCCTATGGTCCCATGATGCCAAAGCCGCCTGTAGTAGGTTGGGCAACAGAGGAATAGCAAGGAAAGAGGAAAGGCGGGACAACCCGAGGCCATTTAGAATAGCAAGCTCGCTCTCAGCCAAACTATCATGCCATTTTTGCAAAAAGCTGGGCCTCGGGTCCAAACAGGGAAGTATACCGGCTCCCGTATAAAAGCTTGGGCCCCCTTTTGAAGGCAGGTCCATCGACGTACAAAGATGTTCTTTGGGAAATCGGTCAATATATGACGATGGGCCCGCTAGAAAAAGAGGGGAAAGAAAGAAAATAAAAGGAGGGGGCAAAACAGCCAAACCAAAGTAGAAGAGGAGACAAGGGGGGACCAGGCTCGGGTTATAAGGAGCCCGCCGAGCCTAATCTATAGCAGGCGTATATATTATATACGCCAAGGCAAATTTTGAGCCATTTTTGCCCGGCGTATATAATATATACGCCCGGCCATTTTTACTGAGGATTGGTCAGGCGTATATAATATATATGCTCGGCTATTGATTGTTGAATGTTGGCCTGGCGTATATAATATATACGCCCAGTTTAAGCCGGGGCTGGTAAGGCCCCCCCCTCACACTGGTCTATTTCTTTTCCCAAGGAGGAACGTAGTTTTATTTGGCCCACCTTTTCGTCGCGAAAGCGCACATGGGCGGCCATGCCACACACCCATGAGAAACACCCGGGTGGCGCGTCGCCCATAGGTCGCATACGGAGAGTCACCTGCATGATCAACCTCATCATTGGAGAGGTGCCAGTTCATTCCAAGCAAGAAAAAGAGAGAGGAAACCACCAAAGCAAAAAGATAACCAAATAAAACAGTCGCATAAACCATGAAAATTATAAAATCATAAAAAAAAAGGAGACTGTTGTTGTCTAAAGTTATTACATGTCCCATATAAATCAAAAGTCTAAATTGTCTCATTGTGTCCACTTTTTCAGAAAAAAAAAACTACTCCTGGGCAGCTCCCTTCAATTTCTTCCCGCGCCGGCTTGCACTTTGGAAAGTGCGAGTCTCTCCCACCCGAGTCCACGCCTGAGAGATGCGGCTAAGCAAGGAGCACGACTCCTTCTCACGAGCACGCTGTAGAGGCACACCAAAGGCCATCAGATAGAGAAACAGGCGAAAAGTAAACTAGGAAAATGACTAGGGTGGGCCAGCATTCACTCACCACTTCGGTCTCCCTAAGCCCAACGAGGTTACGATAGTATTCGGCCTGACTCACTGCCGACTCATAATCCTAGCCGATAAGGAAAAGGAGGTGTTAGTCACACAGGCCATCAGCATAATTCGAGAGAAAGGAACAAGAATAGAGCAACAAGATAGAAATTACCCTAGGAATCTACTCGGGAGGTGGGACCTGGATGGCTTCAGCAGAAATTCATGCCTTTTCGGCCACGTCGGCACACAGGCGTGACAAAAAGGCATCATCCAGGCGTTTGAAGGTCCCCTGGACCTCGGCACGGCGAAACTACAGCAGACACGGAAGTCAGAGGGTCCAGCACCTGAAGCCACGCCAAAAGCACCAGCCCCGGAAGGATCGGAGGGTCCAACACCTGTTGCATCATAGGGAACGGCCTCCTCTTCCCCCTCATCTGAGTCGCTGCCCTGCTCACACTATAGAGAGAAACATTTTATCATTTAGGGCGACAGGTCAATCAAAGTAATCACATGAAAGCTGCTGAATGAAAGGAGAAAAGGGGCATTACTTGAGATCGCGGCCCACCAAAAGATAAAAAGTTAGCACCAGGCACGAATTGGGGCAGCAAGAAATGATAGGGCAGGGAGTCGTACCACGACTGATACCCCCCGGGCAGGAGAAGGTCATCGATAGGAACCCCATGATGAAGAAAGTGAGCAGTGAGCTCATCAATGGAGCCCTCTGGGGCCAACACATTGGCGGGAGGAGCTTGGGGCACGACAAAGAGAGGGCGATACTGATGAACCGCTCTCTCCCCTAAATAGTAGGCCCTAGTCCAGGACCCGTAGAGAAAGATGATACGACGGTCCAGCAAAAGACGAGAGGGACCCACCGAGGCCAAATTCCAGAAGGGAGATCCTATGTAAGGGTCGAGGATGACTTGCAAAAGAAGAGAAAATCGGAAGGGGATGCACACATTTGGTCAGAACCCTTAGCACCACAGGTAGAAATCAAATTTACAAATAGAATTTCTTTACACTGCAGGATCAACAGTCAAAGCGAGAGCAGTCCTAACTCCAAATGCTTCATACCTACATCCCGACGGTGACCCACGTGCCAGTTACTCATGAGGGGGAATGTAGCAATGTCGATCAAGCAGCGAGGGACCCTTGAAAGTGAAGGTACCCCCAGACCTGAGAAAGTAGGCAGCTGAAGACAGGTATGCTATAAAGGAAAATTGGATAAACTAAAACCAAAAGATAAAATACCTCGATGGCAGGCTAGAAACCCACAATGGAGCTAGACTCCCCAAGAACGGCCCGCTTTAGGCTGGACATGAGTATGGCATAGCCAGCGCCACCCCAATCGAATCGATGCATGGTCTCCTAGTTCACCATCGGGCTGAGCAGGGACAAAGAGACTTGCCCTCCACTGGTGTTGGAGAGGAGAGTCTTGCCCAGGAGGAACAGTAAGGAGATGCGGGCCGGATAAAGGCACTGAGCTCGATGTAAATGTCCATGTCAAGCTGCCCCTGGTCCACCAACTCATCAGGCCCAAACTGATCAACCAACCGGGATAGCTTGACCTCCGAGCCCCGAATGTTCCCTGAGGACGGGTAGGCCCCTATCAGTTGAATCACCTCCTCCCTACCCGGTGTGCGGGTAGGTACCACGGGCACCCCTCCGATACGGACCCCAGTGATCATAGACCAGTCCGGCCGGTGTGAAGGCCATCTCTTCCACGGCCATGTGGAATGTCATCGTCTCGGGGCGAAAATGCTCTATCAGTGCCTTTAAATAGGTCGTATCAGCCCTCACAGTGGGGCACGAAATGAAGTCCCCAAAACTGGCAGCAGTGAGTAGGTCCTTCACCACTGGGGGAAGGTAAAGCACAAGACACTGGAGGTCAAACCAACCGCCTCGGAACATAATGTGCGGAAGGGGCTGCAAGCAGAAGGCATCAATCAGATAGGGGCAAGGAGATATAATGAAGGCATCAAAGGAAAACAAAAGCGAAAAGGGGGAAACCCATCTGTTTACCTGACCAACGATCTCGAAGTTGGACATATGGGTGTGCTGGCAGTAGAGGAGGCCGGTATGGGCGGCCTCACCCTGCATCTCATACCAAGGCTGGGAGGTGCACTGAGACACAATGAACTGTTCCCCACGGGGGCCGTAGGCCATCTCCATCCCTTCTTGCTGATCATGCCCCTCGTCACCAGACATCCTGAAAATATGAGACACATCGGCATATGAGAAGGTTGCCAACAAAAAAATGTATATATATATATATATATGCACTATTCCAAAAAATAACAAAAAAAAAAAAAACAACCATGTGTGTGTACTAAAAAAAAAAAAAAAGAACCATGTGTATGTACTAAAAAAAAAAAAGAGAAAAGGATGTGTGTGTGTAAAAAAAAAAAAAAAAAACCATGTGTGTGGGTACTGACCCAAAAAAGAGATGTGTGTGTATACAAAAAAAACAACAAAAAAAAACCATGTGCGAGTACACTAATCCAAAAAAAAATAATATGTATGTATCTGTACTAACCTAAAAAAGAAAAAATGCGTGTACCAATCCAAAAGAAAAACAAAAAAAATGTGTGTGTGCTAACCCATTAACAAAAAAATGTGTGTGGGCGTATTAATCCAAAACAAGAAAAAATGTGTGCATAAATATAGGCGTCTCTTTTCTTTTGGGTTAGTATATAAAAAAAAAAAAGAGGAAACAACAAACAAAGAAAAACAACTAAAACAACTAAAACAAAAAAAAAGAGAAGAAAGAAAGGAGAAAAAGGAAATATAGGCATCAGAAAGCATTTCATCAAAAAGAAAAGAAAGAGGCAATAGCATCAAAAATTCGAAAAAAAACAAGGGGAAGGTAATGGTTACCTTCAATGGGAGAGAAAAACGAATAGCGGCTGAGGATAAGCGACTTTCGATCCACACCCACGACTGCCGGTAATAGAACTCAAACCAAATCAAATGAAAAAACCCTAAGGGGTTGTCCCGGACTCAAAAAGAAAGGAGGGAGGAAGAGAGAATTTGAAAAGGGGGCCCCCTTTGTGCTCGGGCTCGGGCAGTTTCGTAACTACCAGATTTTAGAAGGGCGTATATAATATATACGCCCGACCATTTTTTGCCAGATTTTGGTCAGGCGTATATATTATATATGCCCGACCAAAAATTGTAGTTTTTAAACTGCCCGACCTCCTTTTTTTTTTTCAATTTTAAGGCCTAACGGCCCCCGTTGTATGCTATGGACCTCGATCCGCCCCCCCCCCCCCCTTTGAGGCCCACGTGTCATCGGCCATGGCGCACACATCCCCAATTGACCCTTCGAGTTCCCTTTGATTGGCCCAAAGGAACCATGCTACAATAAACGGATATAGGTTTGTAGGCGCCCACTTATTGCGCCCACAAAATCAACAAAGAAAAAGAAAAAAAAGAGGCTGAAAGTGACACTAGTTCTCAATGGAGCGTCGCCATGAACATTGGCGCCACTTTGAGAACTGTGTTAAAACAATTCGGAATGATCGGGTTCACCTGAAAGTTCTCGAACCCTGTTTATACAGGGACACCGCGCCTGATCCGGCAGGCAAACCAAGAACCCATCACCAGAATGCACACATCCCTAAGGTGTATCGACATGAAAAGTTGATTCGCCTAAGGATACGTGTAGAAATAAAGGCAGCTTGAGCATGCCCAGAGTCTCAATCAAAACAAAAAAGAGGGAGAAGAGAAAAAAGAGAGCGACAAAAAAAGAAAGGGAGAAGAAATAACAACCTATTGCTGCTTAGTAAAAATCCTGAGTGGGTTGACCCCACCTTCCAAGCATTCACTCTGGTCATCGACCTTCGGATTGATATTGACCAAGAGTGCCCCCGACTTCAGACCATTCGAAAAGTCTATTGTCAGTCGAAACTGACCCGTCAAAAATGAAATTACCACCAACCAAACTATGTGCAAACATACAGACCGAAGGGCTCATTTCCTTTTATTTCCTTTTACACAGGCTTAAAACTTTTATAGGCACGGTGTCCCTGTTGAATGTATGCACTTGCGTCTGGGTATCCGCAGGATGGTCGTTTGCCCTCGTAAATTGTACCTTAGGGTCGAGGCTTCCGTTCGTGCCTATTTGCTGCTTATCACCCCTGATGGGTGTCTGTCTGTGCATAGTTAGTAGGATGTGATTTCATTAGGGACGGAGGCTAGAAATTGGCCATCTCTTTCTAGGGATGTTTGGTTCTAGCCCGATCTTTTTAGCTTTGTCTTGAGTTAAGGCATTCTGGTTCATGTGAATCAGGGGCACCTCACCACTAGAACGAGCACATCCCCCAGGTGCACCTATCCCTGGCAGAGCGCACGCATTCTTAAAGCATATCAATTGATATTTGATCCACTTAAAGAGTTGTGCAAAAATAAAGTTGTCAAAAGTCATCGAGCTCTACTTAGAGGCCTCGAAACAAAAGAAAATGACATAAATTTTTTTTTTCGAAAAATGGGCATGCATTCCCAAGAGGTGTTGCGACATCAATATTCGCTCCACTCAGGTCAATCATGCTAAAGCAACCTCGAGGTTGATGGGCTCACCCAGGAACTTTGAGCCTTACCTAGGTAAGGGCACCCGCGCCCAATCCAATGGAGCTGTCAATATTCCATAGGATTGGACAGCTTGAAGGCTCGCTGTGTGCTTGATCAATTCCGAAGCATAGATCGATCATCCCGTTTCATGGAGCTGTCTGGTTCAGGTTAATACTCAACATCACAAATCTATAATTTCCCTCAGGAAGTGGACAATATCCCAGCTAGCGGGCTTACACTTTTTGTGATCATCACAGTTATGCCCAGTAATGTTGCAATGCACTTGGGGACTGTTAGCTCTGAGGTACGGACGATATCCCGAAATGAGAGGGCTTACGTACACTCACCATCACCATGGATGTTTGAGAATTGAGTTGAACCGAGGCGGACCCATCAAACGCCCCTTGGACCTCTTTGGATGTCTCTTGTCTTTGGCATCCGATCATTAGTGATCGAATACCAAAGAGGGGCATCTGTAGACACCCAAATTCGGCCTAAGGCCCAATCAGTCTGTACTTCGAGAGAGATGTATCCCTGTGCTTTCAATGGCACCCCAGAACCTTAGGAATCACCCTGAACCCTTAGGGATCTACCCAAACCTTTAGGAATCACCCTAAACTTGTTAGAAACATTCCCCAACCCTTAGAGATCACCTCTAAACCCTAAAATCCCTTCCCAGACCCAACTTGAACCCTTCTGAGCATTTTATGGGATAAGAGCCACAACATTTTACACAGACAATTACCATGAATGAGCCATATACCATTGAAAAGAGGACTTCTCTAGCTTTCCAACAAGCTAAAGATCACCCAATTTGGAGCAACGGTTCAAAAGTTATGGCCGTTTTAGGTTTCACATAAAATCATAGGACTTTTACTCGGACGTAGATATTACATACGCCCAGCCATTTTTGCCCCAGATTAGTCAGGCGTGTATATTATATACGCCTGCCTATTTTGAGGAAAATTTGGTCGGGCGTATATAATATATACGCCCAGTATAGGTGGGACCCACCACGGGTTTCATCTTCTCAAAACTCCCCTGATTTTGGTGAATTTTATTGTTCCTAAACTGGGCGTATATAATATATACGCCCAGCTTAGCTACAGTAACTGTCATCAGTTGCTCGAATTTCCTTCATCTAGTTTGACCCTTTGACCATCCCCTTAGTTAAGGTGGGTGTCTTAAGATTGGTTGCACCCCCTTTGAGCTTATTGTAAGTCACCTTTGGTCTCACCCCATCATCTGCCATTGAAATCAGTTTTCCCAAAACCCTAGGACCTGGAAAACCTAGAAAACCTTAGATGGGGAGATTACCTAATTGCTAAACCCATTAGCTCTTAAGTAAGCCCCTAATCCACCTCTTCTCTATAAATAGAGAGGCCCCCCTCTTCCTTAAGGGTTGGAAAAAATTGGAGGTTAAGGATTTGGAGCTTAAGAGAGAACCCTAGTGAGAGAAAATGCACACATTTTTTCAGAATTCTAGCATGCTTAGTTCATCCCTTTCAACCCATTTCCACCATTAGATCACTCCCTTTTGCTAAAGTCTAGCCTTTAACCTCACCCTACACTTCCTATTTTACCAAATCCTAGTGTTAGAATCCATTTCCATATCGTTTAAGCCATCAGAAGCACGCCAAAGTGAAGATCTTCCATGGTGCAACAAGGGCCCGTGAGCTCCGGCTCACCCCTCTCTTCCTCTACCTTCTTAGTGTCTCCTCTGTCCAAGGATTCAAGCCGTTACGCCGCCGAAATTTCGGTTTGGCTCAAAGCTTGATAGGACCGTATGGCCTTCTGGCAAGGGGAAACTCCGCCCTTTTTATTTTTATTTTGGCCATAGATAGAGACCGCTATGTGTGGGTTGATCGGGTGCCTAAACCCTTCCCGATCGATAACCGAAGCCCCTACCCTAGAGCCTTTGGCAAAGACCGGTAAATCAAAGTCATATTTAGCACTTCGGTGCTCAAAATATCAATTTGAAGGTTTCCCGGGTCACCAAAAGCTCCAGGTGGCGACTCCACATTTTCATCAAAGGCGAGTGCATCGCCGCGACGGGTTCGAGAGGATCCACGGTCGCACAATTATATATGAACAAAAAAAAACTATATAAAAGTGAGTTTTATACTCAGCAGGCTGTAATCTATGCTGACACTGACCGGCTAAGGATGGTCCTGCATCCCTCTGAGCGACCTCCGATACTAATGTGGCTGCGTTACTGGTGTACGCAGACTCAAAGTTTTGTGCTCGACCAATGTAAGGGGTTGAGGCAGTCTTGAAGGTGTGTTCCATTAAAAGAGTGGTGGCCTCTTTAATGTAGTCGACATGTTGGTGAAGTATATAATTGTTCCGATAGAGGTTATCGAATTGTTGGAGGGTTTGTTGATGATTTTCTCTCATTTATCGAGCAAGGTCGGCAAGTGTAAAAGTCTCTTCATTAGAGGGATTGGTTCGGTTTGAGAGGAAATTGGGGCTTCTTGAGTTGGTGCGGAGGGTGTGGCTTGCGGCTGTTGTGGGGTAGCACGTGCTTGTCTTGATAATCGGGTTTGCACTGCAAGTTGAGAACGTTGGTATGTTGAGACCCTCTAGGAGTTGGGAAATCAGACATGGATAAGGGCATGCGGGCATGGGGGTGGCAACGTTGCTAAGAAGGTGGATACTGGCATATTTAATGCCCTCCCAAACAACTTTTGGGGCATTAACCCAGCGATTCTAATGAACTGCAAACAAGGCTTGCAACAGAGCATCGCGTTGCTCGTGCTCGTGTTGCATGGGGTATAGATTACTTCGAAAAACAACATTTAAAAACCACATGTTTTGTGGTAATTAGCTGCGTCGAACAGAGAGACCTTGAGCGGGTTATCCTCCAGTCATCTTGGTAGTGATGTGATTAAATCTCACACCCTTAAGGCGTGGGGCTCGTTGACCTAGGCTCTCATCATAGGTCGCACTGCAATCCATAGCCTTGGCTATGTCTTGCAGTTCAAAATGACACTTATGGCCATCATTTTCGGTGTCTAATTGGTCGTAAAACTCCACAACTTTTAAAATCTGATAAAATAAATGGATAAGGCGGGGATAAAAGTGTGTATGTACTGGCTGGAATAGAGCATGTAACTGTGCTTGTTCAAGGTATCGTAATGACCATGCGGTTAGGTGTTGAAAACTGGAAAATACCATTTTCCACCCCTTAACTTGGGTTTTGATAGACCTTTGAGAGAACTAAATAAGTGGTTTAAGTGTGTTTTTCACAGCTAACAATAAAGGCAGATTTAACCTTGAAAGCAGCCTAAAAGTGCCAAAAAGATAAAGATCCATGTTGATCCGGAGGAAGAAGGAGAAGAGACAACCTCACTAGCTGTCAAAATGCCTAAACTGAAGAGGCAAAGACCTGGTCTCAACCTAGAAAAGAAGTGTAGAGCGATTCGAATAGAAGAAAGCAGTACAGAGAACTTTTCAAACAGAATCTAAACTTTTCGAAAAGAACCAAAAGCTCCAAGCTTAGCTTTCGAAAAGCACCTGAACTCTTCGAAAGGATTTCTGACCTATTCGAAAAGAAGAGAACTCCTAGCGAACAACATCAGAACTGTGCGAAAAGAGCTTCAGAAGTCACAGAACTTTGTGAAAAGTTCCCCAGACTATGTGAAATGATATTTTGAAGATTCCTAGCATCTGCAAGGGTAATTCAGTAATCTTTTGCACGTGCCCCAATGCATTTAAAAACGAGGGACATTTCGGAAGATTCTGAGCACGAACCAAAGGCATATTCCACCCCATGTGAACACCCAAAGAAGAAATCACTTGGCAGGAACTTCTAGAAGCTCTAACAGATTTTTGAATTACATAACAGAATTGATGCTTCTGTCATCTGATTGGGTGAACCAAATCAAGCTATTCTGATTAGCCAAAATAGATCTGGATCCTCGTGCTCGACTACCATTGGTTGATACAGATCTGACCAATTCTGATTGGTCGATACACATCTAAGCTAGACCTGGGGGAAACTATAAATAGATGAACCATTTGCCCAATTTGGGTATCCAGATTTTGAGTTTCATTTATGTTGCTCCATTTCCAATTCAGATAGCTTGTCTGAAACTCTTGTAATAGCCTAACTTTTACTTGCAATTGAAAGCTGTGAGATACTTCTGGAATTCAAAAGAGAATTGTATTCAAGACTACAAATCCGAGAGCTGTTTAAGCTGTGCTCTGTAATTGTAACGGTGAATTTAAAAAGGTTGCTGTGAACCGTACATTCTCAGTTGGATTCATGTTGAGGGTTCCCTGTGATCTCCTTATTGCACTAGACTCCTTTAGATTTACTATTTTTCAAGCAGTTTCCCTTGATTCATTATCCCTGTGAGAATTAGTGTATATAACCTAATCTTTCACAGCATTTGTAGTGGTGTTTCTTGTTCTGAATTAAGGGTTCAGATTAAAGACTATTGGATGGTCTGTGGCCATTGAAATGGACAGACCATAGCCATAAGTTTAACTCTAATCCTTGAGTTAGATTACTTTCTCTTGCATCTGTGCTTGTAGCCAGATGAAGATTGGATCATCTCTCATTTGATATACATTTATTCTCATTTTCCTTCAAGGACCAATTCAAAGTTAGATATTATTTCTTCATTCTTATTAATTTATATCAAAATCTCCCCAACTCAGATCTGGATCATTTAGTTTAATTGTGTAAGGAACTCATAATCAATCAGCAAGTTTCTCTTCATGGAAACCTGCTATTCTTCCTCTTCCACAAACAGCTAAGGTACCTTTGTTACCTTCTTTTCTTAGCCCACCTGATGTAGAGCTGAAGCAGTTGCCAGAAAATTTGAAATGTGTTTTTAGGAGACCATAAAACATTGCCTGCGATTATTTCTTCCTCCCTCACTGAAGAGTAGGAGGAAGAGTTGTTGATTGTATTGAAACAGCATAAGAGGGCAATTGGCTGGACTATTGCTGATTTAGGAGGAATCAGTCCAGCTGTTTGTATGCATAAAATTCATTTGGAAGAAGATGCAAAGCCATCTAGGGAAATGCAAAGGAGGCTGAATCCTCATATGCAAGAAGTGGTCATGAAAGAGGTTGTTAAGCTGTTGGATGCAGGGGTCATTTACCCCATTTCAGATTCAGCTTGGGTGGCACCTACACAGGTGGTACTTAAGAAATCTGGGATCATTGTTGTAACCTCAGACTCTGGTGAGCTTATGTCAACCAGACAAACAACTGGTTGGAGGGTCTGTATTGATTACAGAAAACTAAACACAATGACCAGAAAAGACCATTTCCCTCTTCCATTCATTGATCAAATTTTAGATAAGCTAGCAGGAAAAGCTTATTACTATTTTCTTGATGGTTATTCTGGTTACAACCAGATTCCTGTGTATCCACAAGATCAGGAAAAGACCACATTCACTTGCCCTTTTGGCACTTTTGCCTATAGGAGAATGCCTTTTGGTCTTTGTAATGCTCCTACTACCTTTCAAAGATGCATGTACTCTATTTTCTCTGATATGATTGACCAATTTATGGAGATTTTTATGGATGATTTTTCAATCTATGGAGACAATTTTGCCCAGTGTTTACATCATCTCAAATTGGTGTTACAGAGATGTGAAGAAACCAATCTAGTTTTGAGCTGGGAGAAGAGCCATTTCATGGTCACCCAAGGCATTATCCCTGGCCATGTTGTCTCCCACAAGGGCATTGAGGTGGACAGAGCAAAAATTGATTTAATTGCACATTTGCCACCTCCCAAAACTGTTAAACAAATCAGAAGTTTTTTGGGACATGCTGGATTTTACAGAAGGTTCATTAAGGACTTCAGTAAAATATCCAAGCCTCTTTGTCATTTATTGTGCCAAGTTGTCCCTTTTGTTTTCAACAATGAATGCTTGAAGGCATTTGAATTCTTAAAAAACTGTTTGATTTCAGCTCCAATACTACAGTCTCCAGACTATTCACTACCTTTTGAACTGATGTGTGATGCATCAGATTATGCTTTGGGAGCTGTTCTTGGGCAGAGAAAGGATAAGCTGCCTCATGTCATAGCTTATGCCAGTAGATCAATGATGGATGCACAACTCAATTATACAACAACTGAGAAGGAGCTGCTGGCAATTGTTTTTGCTTTAGAGAAATTCAGATCATATGTTTTGGGTTCACAAATAGTGGTGTTCACTGACCACTCAACCCTGAAATACCTTCTGTCTAAGAAGGATACCAAACCAAGATTAATCAGATGGATCCCCCTATTACAGGAGTTTGATTTACAGATCAAAGATAAAAAGGGTGTGGAGAATGTGGTGTCTGATCACCTGTCTAGAATTTTAACTGCTGAGATTGATAGGCTGCCTATCAATGAATCTTTCCCTGATGAGCAACTTTTTGCTATTAGTGGACACACCCCTTGGTTTGCAAACATAGTAAACTTTTTGGCTACTGGAAGAACTCCTCAACATTGGAATAAAATTGATAAAGATCTTTTCTTCTCAAAGGTTAAACATTTTATTTGGGAGGATCCTTATCTGTTCAAGATTTGTGCAGACCAAATAATAAGAAGATGTGTCCCTGAAGAAGACTTTCATAGCATACTTTCTATGTGTCATGAACAGGCTTGTGGAGGTCATTTTAGTGAAAACAAAACTGCTGCAAAGGCTTTGCAGTGTGGATTTTATTGGCCTACACTTTTCAAAGATGCTCTGCAGCACTGTAAGTCTTGTCAGAACTGCTAGAAATTGGGCAGCATTTCTAAGAGAAACTCAATGCCATTACAACCTATTTTGGTAGTTGAATTATTTGATATTTGGGGGATAGATTTCATGGGCCCCTTTCCTCCTTCAAATGGTTGTACTTTCATCTTAGTAGCTATGGATTATGTATCCAAATGGGTTGAACCCACAACCACTAAAACCAATGATCATAGAGTGGTTCTGAAATTTTTAAAGGATAACATCTTTTCCAGGTTTGGTTCACCCAGAGCTATTATTAGTCATGGGGGAAGCCATTTTTGTAATAAACATTTTGAAGCTTTATTGAAAAAGTACTCTGTGACTCATAGAGTAGCTACTCCATATCATCCCCAAACCAGTGGACAAGTGGAGATTTCCAATAGAGAAATCAAACATATACTGGAAAAGACTGTGAAGAAGGACAGAAAGGATTGGTCCTTTAAGCTGAAAGATGCATTGTGGGCATATAGGACAGCCTATAAAACCCCAATTGGCATGTCCCCATTCAGATTGGTCTATGAAAAAGCATGCCATTTACCTGTGGAGTTAGAATATAAGGCCTTTTGGGCTATTAAAACCTTGAACATGGATCTTACAACTGCTGGTAATCATAGGAAACTGCAGCTTGCTGAGTTGGAAGAGCTGAGGATGGATGCATACACCAATGTAAGATCTTACAAAGAGAAAGTTAAAGCTTTCTATGACAAAAATTTGCTGAGAAGAGAGTTTATAGCTGGCTCTAAGGTATGACTATTTAACTCAAAACTTAAGTTTTTTCCTGGAAAACTGAGATCCAGATGGGAAGGGCCATATACAGTCATTCATGCATTTCCTTCTGGGGCTGTTGAAATTTTGGACTCAAGTGATGGAAGAGTCTTGAAAGTAAATGGTCAGAGGCTCAAACCATGCATTGAAAATACCCTGGAGCCTGTGCTAACCATCTATCATCAAGATCCGCCCCATATCTGAGGATAAACAACTGTATAATATGTATTTTACCAGTGCTTATTTTGTAGTTTTTGCATAGTTATTTTCTCTTTGTTTTTAGTCATTTTTACTTTCAATTAGAGAAGTTTAAATATGTGAAAAATTAACTCGCAAAGAAAAAAAATTCTGTTCGAAAAGTTTAATTAACTTTTCAAAAAGGAGCTGAACCTGTAACTAACTGCTCGAAAAGAATGATTTGCTGTTCAAATAGTTAGTTCTGAATGATTTGCTTTTCGAAAAGTTAGTTCTGAAGCTATTTACTATTCGAATAGTTGTTTCTGAAGCCATGTGCTTTTCGAATGGTACTAATGCCATTCACTTTTGTAAAAAAGGACTATTTTGAACTTTTCGAAAACTTCAAAGATATTTTGCGAAAATCATTTTGAGCATATTTAAACCCTTCCGAAGTAAGGGTTTCATTTTCGAAAGCCTTCTTAGAACATCCTGTTTCACAGAAAACCCTTTTTCTTTCCTTCCTTGCGTGTTTTTAGAATTCAGCCACACTTATCTTCATATTTGTTCGATGGTTTAAGCTTGCAGAGAGGGACTTTTTTTTTCTGGTTCTGGTGGTTTTCATCTAGCGATCAACAAGTTCAACCAAAACCCTAGATTTCGGTATTTTTCTGTGCATTTCCTCTATTTGTATTTTGCAAAGTTTAATCTGGTGTCAGCATTTATTGTGGGAGTTTTAAACAAAGCCTTAGAATGGGGAAAGCTGAAAAATCACTGGCTGAAATGTTCTCAAAATCTTCTGCTAAGAAAATTAGCAAACCGTCCAAAAAAGGAAAAGCCAAAGCTTCAGCTAAAAGGAAACTTTCAATGGATAAAGCTGATATGATTGAGAAAGGGAAAAAGGTTAGATATGAGGAACCCACCCCAACAGCTGATACTAGTCCTGAGTCTGAGCTTCCTCCTTTGCCTATTCATTTGGTACTGCCAAACCCATTTATTGAAGCTCAGAAGCTAATTCCAGAGTTTCTTGTTGATGAGACCTTTTTCTACAACAAACCTGAATGTCAGTTATCTTTGAAATACATTAGGGATGCCTCACTGAGCAATATCCTAACCCCTCTTCTAGAGAAAATTTATCTGCGAATGGTGAGATTATGGTACCAAAACTTGGTAAAAGTGACAGAGAAGGATGCTGATGTCCCTACTCTTGTTATTTTCATTGATGATTGTGATTTAACTGTCACTTATGAAGACATTGGAAATGCTTTGGGGATACCATTTCAATATGATCCTGCTGGTCCATTGGCCGCACTAGAAACAGCCTCTTTTAGAGAAATGGTTGCACATTTAACTCAAGGCATAGTTGGAACTGGACAATCCATCATGAGGAGAGACTTATCACCTCAATTTTTGCTGATGGATTCCATTTTGAGGTGATGCTTTTATGTCACTGGAGACAGCCAGGAAAGAAGGACACCAATTTTAGAGGCTCTCTTTCATTTTTCTAAGGGGCAATTCTTCAATGCCCCTATGTTGATTTTTGAAGCCATGACTGATATTAGTACCAAGCTGAAAAAGGAGCAGAAATTAGCTGGAATACCATTTGGTAGGCTGATCACAGCCCTACTAAGAGCCAAGTTTTACATTGATGAGCAAGAGCCATTTGAAGTTATATCTCCTCATGCTTTTGGGAAAAAGGCTTGGACTACAAGCCAAGCAATGTTGAATAGAATGAGGAGCCATTGAACACCATACAGGCACCCGGCTATTTGCCCAAGAATCTGCTTTACCAGACCCTAAGGTGACCAGCTCTTTAGCTGCACCTATTTTAACTACAGCTGACATTGAACAAGCTGTCCTTCCTGTGGTGACCAGCTCTTCAGCTGCACCCATTCTTAAAGAAGTTGTCATCTTACCCACCTCACCTAGCCCAACTCCTATTCTTTCCCCCATTCAAGCCGTCCCATCTCCCATAACCAACATAATCCCAATTGCAGACTCCCCCTCTACACCAACCACTCCAGCCATACTCACACCACCAATTTCTCACAACAATGTCCAAGAATTGGCCCCTGATTTTGTTGAACAATCTCCAAGTACTCCTGTTCTCCAAAGTTTCTCAGGTTCACCTGCTAATTCAACTAATACACCTGAAGTAACTCATACCACTGAACCTGTGATATTCACTACAGAGGCCTATTCATCACTGATGGGATCTATCTTAGAGAATATTGGGCTTGAATCTGTACCTATACCTGACCCTTCTCATTTCACTCATTTGGCTATTTAACCCTTTACAACCATTTCACCTATTGCACCTCAACCATCTACTTCAGTTTTACCAGCCCCTACTTTGCATACCACACCCACACCTGAATCAATTAGCCAAATATTTACCTTTCTCCAATCCATCCAAGCCCAACTACAGATCAACACAGACAATCTGTCTGTGACAAATTCCCTTCTCCAAACCTTAACCTCCACATCCCACACAACTACCTTAGCCACTGTACCTGCTGTTGATAACCATGCTACCCAAACAGACCCTGAGGTAGTATTTGTAGATCCACTCATCCTAACCACTGCTGCCCATGCTATCCAAACAGAACCTGAGGTAGTACTTTTTGAGTCCCCTTCACTTCCCCTCACTTTTTCTGATCAAGCCACTCAGACCGACCCTGAGGTCATTCTTTTGGACTCCTCTTCTCCCACTCCCACTGTTGGGATACCTTTGGTCCCCTACCACTCCATTCCCATTCCCAGATTTGCCACTCTCAAAAAGGCTATGGAAGAGAATCCATATATCTGTCGAGATGTCCTCAAGGGGTTAGCTGATTTGCAAGCTTACATTAGAACCCCTTATGAAAACCAAATTCGGAAATTGGAGTTATTCATGAAATTTGAGAGAGAGAAGATGCAGGACCTACTGGGTCAAACTTTTCAGATGGTTAAGAGTGAGCAGCACAAGGTGACCATGTTACAAGCATAACTTGAACAAGAAAAATTGAGGACTACTAGACTTGAAAAGTATATTGGCCTCACCAAAAAGATCAAAACTGAGGAATACACCGAGCTGAAAAATTCAATCCAGGAGAAGGCTAAATTAAGTTCTGACTCCAATTCTGATTCTAGTTCTGACTCTGACAGTGACTCTAGTTCTGATCCCATTGAACCAACTTATGATACAGATTTTAACCCCAATTATTAGAATACATTGTACATGTCTGTTTTATGGGTCTGTAATATGTAATTCTGGTCTTCTGTTCACTTTTGTTAATTAGTAATTACTGTGCATTTCTTTTCTTTCTTCTTGTCATTATGATTTCTGTTTGATTGTTTTCTTTTCTTTATTGATACACTTCGGACCAGTGCGGACCCTGCTTATCATAGGTTTGGGGGGGTGGCAGAAATGCCAATAATTGAGTTAACATTAATGCAGCTTATGATCAGCAGAATTTTTGAAAATGAGGTGATTTCACACTTGTTTTTGAAAAATGAGGAAGTTAAAACTTTTTAAAACTGATTTTTAGTGTAATTCCAATACTTTCATGAAGTGAATGCCAGAAAATTTTTCAAAATAAAATTAATGTTGTAGTAAACCTAAAAAGAGAGAAAACAATGATGATATACCTCAGGAAGTTGATAGAAAACTACACCCAGTGAGACTTGGGCCTTAAATGTATTTTTGGGAGACATAAATTGGCAATTTTTTTCTGCTCTAGGGACTGTTTGAACCTGCTTACTATCACTAGAAGTTACACATATTCAAATTGAAATAACTTGACAGCAATCATGATATTAAAGACATGATGTAGGGCCTCCTTTTGGATAGTTTGAGCCTAAAAAAGCCCCACCTTTTGAAACTGCCCTTGATACACACCATTTGAGCTTTATAAATCTAAGATTTTTTTGAAACCTCATCAAACAACTTCATCAACCTCATTTAGCCTAACCCTCACTCTGAGAATTCAGAAGGTAAAGGAAAGGATGCTGAAGAAAGGAGAGTTGGGTAACAGTTTGGTAAAAGAAGAAGAAAAATAATTGAAGGCAATGATGTATCAACAACAAAAATGTGGCATGTCAGTAAATGTTAAAAAAAAAAAAAAAAGAGAAAAAGAAAAGGGAGTCATTTCATTGGAAGTTTGAAAAAGAAAGAGAAAAAGATGGCCACTTTGGCTCTGAAAATTCAAAGAAGAAGATGAAATTGTGCTGAAATAAAGAAGGTGTCCATACCACCTCCTTACCTTGACTGACTTCTAAAATTTTGAACTCCATTCCAACCCTTTTATTCTTGATAAATTTCACCCATAAGCCACATTACAACCCAAGTTAAAGTCCTTACTGATCAAAGATGGATTGAGCTGTCACATGGAGATAAGGATTTGTGTAATCTATGGTGAAAAGAGCAGTGAATTCAGAACTAAAAAGCAATGCCTATGCTCCTGCTTACAGTCCTATTTGAGGGCTGTAACTGCTCTTGAGTTGTGTCAAATAGTACAACCCTCCTACCTGCATGTTGAGTGAAAACCCTGGTGAGAGTTGGGTTTGAAATCAACTTATTTGGGGTAACATCAAAACTGAATTCTCAAATAGAAGGCAAGCTTTTCATTAATTTTTCTTGTAAAAACTTTTTGACACCAACTGAGTGAATGATAAAGGAATTACAGCAGAATTTTAGTTTTGAACTGATGTTTTCTTGAAAATCTTCTTACAACCTGACTGATGCAGGTGTGAATAATCTGATTGGATGAAAGTTTGCTTTAACAGAACTGCATTGATCTTAACTGATTTATTGGAGAAGTTTGTGGGTACCTTCACTGAAAACCCTCAGGAGACTTCACTCCTCCACTAGGGATCACCTAGGGGTTCACAAGGCTTGTTGCATATGCTAAATGCAACTGTGTTCCCTACAAAAGTGGCTTTTTCATTCTGTTTTTAAATTTTATCTTTGCCTAGGCACTAGCAGAGCCTAGGTTTGGGGGTGTGTTGAGAACTGGAAAATACCATTTTCCACCCCTTAACCTGGGTCTTGATAGACCTTTGAGAGAATTAAATAAGTGGTTTAAGTGTGTTTTTCACAGCTAGCAATAAAGGCAGATTTAACCTTGAAAGCAGCCTAAAAGTGCCAAAAAGATAAAGATCCATGTTGATCCGGAGGAAGAAGGAGAAGAGACAACCTCACTAGCTGTCAAAATGCCTAAACTGAAGAGGCAAAGACCTGGTCTCAACCTAGAAAAGAAGTGTGGAGCGATTCGAACAGAAGAAAGCAGTACAGAGAACTTTTTGAACAGAATCTGAACTTTTCGAAAAGAATATGAACTTTTCGAATAGAACCAAAAGCTCCAGGCTTAGCTTTCGAAAAGCACCTGAACTCTTCGAAAGGATTTCTGACCTATTCGAAAAGAAGAGAACTCCTAGCGAACAGCATCAGAACAGTGCGAAAAGAGCTTCAGAAGTCACAAAACTTTGCGAAAAGTTCCCCAGACTATATGAAATGATATTTTGAAGATTCCAAGCATCTGCAAGGGTAATTCAGTAATCTTTTGCACGCGCCCCAATGCATTTAAAAACTAGGGACATTCCGAAAGATTCTGAGCACAAACCAAAGGCATATTCCACCCCATGTGAACACCCAAAGAAGAAATCACTTGGCAGGAACTTCTAGAAGCTCTAACAGATTTTTGAATTACATAACAGAATTGATGCTTCTGTCGTCTGATTGGCTGAACCAAATCAAGCTATTCTGATTGGCCAAAACAGATCTGGATCCTCGTGCTCGACTACCATTGGTTGATATAGATCTGACCAATTCTGATTGGTTGATACACATCTGAGCTAGACCTGGGGAAAACTATAAATAGATGAACCATTTGCCCAATTTGGGTATCCAGATTTTGAGTTTCATTTCTGTTGCTCCATTTCCAATTCAGATAGCTTGTCTGAAACTCTTGTAATAGCCTAACTTTTACTTGCAATTGAAAGCTGTGAGATACTTCTGGAATTCAAAAGAGAATTGTATTTAAGACTACAAATCCGAAAGCTGTTTAAGCTGTGCTCTGTAATTGTAATGGTGAATTTAAAAAGGTTGATGTGAACCGTACGTTCTCAATTGGATTCATGTTGAGGGTTCCCTGTGATCTCCTTATTGCACTAGACTCCTTTAGATTTACTATTTTTCAAGCAATTTCCCTTGATTCTTTATCCCTGTGAGAATTAGTGTTTGTAACCTAATCTTTCACAGCATTTGTAGTGGTGTTTCTTGTTCTGAATTAAGGGTTCAGATTAAAGACTATTGGATGGTCTGTGGCCATTGAAATGGACAGACCATAGCCATAAGTTTAACTCTAATCCTTGAGTTAGATTACTTTCTCTTGAATCTGTGCTTGTAGCCAGATGAAGATTGGATCATTTCTCATTTGATCTACATTTATTCTCATTTTGCTTCAAGGACCAATTCAAAGTTAGATATTATTTCTCCATTCTTATTAATTTACATCAAAATTTCCCCAACTCAGATCTGGATCATTTAGTTTAATTGTTACTTTTATCATTTAGTTAATGTGAGAAATTCAACCTCCCATCTTATGTGCTTTGTAGATAGGATAAGAGGCCAGATCTGGTAGCTCAGATCTGAAGGTTTATCTTACATTTTAAATCAATTTCCTATGGACGATCTTTTACTCACATACATTTAAAACTTGCTACAATTGGCCCTGATATTGCAGGCTAATTAACTTCGCTCTGTGCTGATATTTTTTTATTCTTTTTAGTTCTCCAAATGCAATATAATTCATCATTTACAAATCTGTTTTCAAAACACAAATAAATCATGCACACTTAAAATTTTAACAACATTAGGTCATTCGGTAAGAGCAAGGATTCCTCAATCAACCAATCAAGTTCCATGGCTTTCGCGTTCCACCATGGAATGGGTTGTTCATGATCCACGGGTGGATCGGCATGTTCTTGGGACGTGGATGGGGCTTTGCCCTTTGCCTTCACTGTCGCCTTTAGGCGTACGGGCGTCATTTTGGAAGCCATGGCCTTCTTTGGAGGCATGGTATTTCAAAAGCTTGAAAAGAAATAACAAGGGAAGAAATGAGGGTTTTACCTCAAAGATGCACTTAAACTTGGATCAAAATGCTGAAAATTGAGATGGAGAAGCTAGGCCAAGCTCGATTCTCCAACATGCAACGAATTTGGTGCGAAATTGGGGGACTTTGGCACTCAAATAAGGTGTGAGTAGCTTGGGAGGGAAAGAATACAGAGACCCCACCACAACAGATTAACATAAATAGAATTTTGGGGGTTTTGGCCCGACTTAAAGCCTATGTTGGCTGCTATGGCAACCCAATATGCTTGCCGCGGCCACTGTGCTCCTTGCTGCGGCAAGATCATCAGGTCTTGACTGGCACCTTTTTCTATGCCATGTAGGATTTTAGGTCAAATCTTTGACACTTCTATGTGTCAAATACCACTATGTATCATCTAAAAATATTTGATGATAAATTTTATGTTTATACAAGCTCCAAATATTTTTATTTCTACAAAATTTATGCAAATACTTGTTTAACTAAACCGATTGGTGGATGTGACACTCTTACTGTAGCATAGTTTGCCTGTTTTAGGTTACATAGTGTTATTTATGCATATTCACAGTTGCATGTAAAATTATTTTCGATCCAGTTCTCAACTTTTAAGACTTCATTTATACACATATAATGGCAATGCACACGAAAAAAATTTGTATCATAATTAGTAATTTAGTCTAACGAATGTAATAAGTGGCTTACCTTAGGTAAACAAGTGAGGATACTGAGTGCGAATATCAGTTTCGCGTTTCCAGGTAGCCTCATGAGAACCGTGATTCTTCCATTGGACCAATACGAGTGGAATGCACTTCGTTCTCAAGATTTGGTCTCTACGGTCCAATATTTGGACTGGTTCTTTAGTCACCATTAAGTCTTCCTGAATATCAAATGGCCCATAATCTAACACGTGTGTTGAATCGCTGACATACTTCCTCAGCATAGACACATGAAATACGTCGTATACACTAGATAAATGCGGAGGTAACGTGACTCGGTATGCTACCTTACCGACTCTGCCCAAAACTGGGAATGGTCCAATGTAGCGAGGACTCAATTTGCCGCATTTCCCAAATCACATCACGCCCTTTGTTGTGGATATTTTGATAAAGACATGATCACCAATCTGTATGATAATTGTTAGAAATATGATATACATAATTCAAGTCACGTGACAAGTATACTTATAGTTGTTTCATTACCTGAAAATCAACACTGGTTCGCTTGAGATCAGCATAACTCTTTTACCGACTCTAAGCACTCTTCAGTCTCGCACGAATGACATGAACAACTATATTCGTACTTTCTATCAAGTCAGGGCCCAAAATAAGTCATTCGCCAACTTCTTCCTAGTTGATCGGAGATTTACATCGGCGTCCATATAGTGCTTCGAATGGTGCCATGTCGATGCTCGATTGGAAGCTGTTATTATATACGAATTCGATCAGGGGTAAGTGCTTATCCCATGATCCTTGGAAATCTAGCATACAGTCCCATAATATGTCTTCTATCACCTGATTCACCCTTTCCGTCTGGCCGTCGATCTGAGGATGAAATGCATAACTGAATTCCAAATTGGAACCCATTCCTTCTTGAGAACTCTACCATAATCGTGAGGTATATAAAGGATCACGATCTAACATGATACTCACTAGTATCCCATTTAGTCAGACTATCTCTTTCAGATAGATTCTAGCTAGTTTCGATGTTGTATATCGCGTACTGTAGGGTAAGAAATGCATTGATTTGGTGAGACGATCTATAATCACCCAAATCACATTGTAATCCTTCTGCGTACGAGGCAAGCCAAAGATAAAATCCATGGAAATGTTCTCCCATTTCTACTCTGGGATGGGTAGTGGCTATAATAGACCAGCAGGATGCTTGTGTTCGACCTTCACTTACTGACATATCAAACATTTCACAACATGTTCTGCCACCTCTTATTTCAATCCATTCCACCAAAATGTTTTCTTCAAATCTTGATACATTTTTATGCTACCAGGATGAATAACATAAGCTGACTTGTGAGCCTCTTCGAGAATTTCGTGATGCAAGGCACTATCATTTGGTACGTAAATTCGACCTCAAAATAATAAGGACCCATCGTCCTTAATAGAAAAGTCTGGTTGAAGCCCACTAAGTACTCCTTGTCTGATGGTAATAAGCTCTGCATCCTGCATCTGGAGTTCTCTGATCCTATCAAAGAGTGGATCGGATCATCATTGTTGCAAGCAAACCTCCAGTTGGTGTTGCCCTAAGAGTGGCACTGGATGACACTATGTCATTGAGCAATTTCCATCTTTGTAGCCGTGTCACAAGATGAGATAGCTGAGCGCACGCTTTTCGACTTAGTGTATCAGCAACTACATTAGTTTTGCCTGGGTGGTACTGAATAGAACAGTCATAGTCCTTTAAGAACTCCATCCATCTTCTCTGCCTCAAATTTAGCTCTTTTTGGGTAAAGAGGTACTTGAGACTTTTATGATCGGTGAAAATCTCGAAGGTTTCACCATAAAGGTAGTGCCTCCAGATCTTCAATGCAAAAATAACCGCTGCTAGTTCTAGGTCATGAGTGGGGTAGTTATTCTCATGATCTTTCAATTGTCGGGAACCATACGCAATCACACGTTTCCTTTGATTCAATACACAACCTAAGCCACTATACAAGGTATCACTGAATACAGCAAACCCACCACTGCCTAATGGTACTGCTAGTACTGGTGCGGAGGTGAGTCTCCTTTTTAACTTCTGAAAACTCTATTCACACGCCTCAGTCCACTCGAATTTGACATTCTTACGAGTGAGCTGCGTGAGTGGTCCAGCAAGTTTTGAAAACCCTTCAACAAGATATTGATAATACCCTGTGAGACCTAGAAAGCTTTGGATCTCGATCACAGTTTATGGCCGCTTCCATTGCACTACAGCCTCTATCTTTGCAGGATCTACGGTAATATCGGCTTCGGAGATGATGTGACCTAGAAAACTGACTTGATTCAACCAGAAGTCACATTTACTGAACTTGGCATACAACTGAGAATCTCTGAATGTCTGCAAAGCAAGACATAGATGATCTTCGTATTTTGCTCTCGTCTTCGAGTAGATAAGAATATTGTCAATGAAAACTATGATATACTTATCTAAGGCTTGAAGACTCGATTCATCAAGTCCATAAATGATGTAGGCACATTGGTCAACTCGAAGGGCATGACGAGAAACTCGTAGTAACCATATCATGTTCGAAAAGCTGTCTTTGAAATATCTTCAACTTTTACCTTCATCTGATGATATCCTAATTGTAAATCGATCTTTGAAAAGCACTGTGCTCCTTGTAGCTAATCAAAGAGATAATCGATTCTAGGGAGCGAGTAATGACACTTGATTGTCAGCTTATTTAATTGACGGTAATCGATACAGAGACTCATCGACCCATCTTTCTTCTTCACGAACAATTCCGGTGCGCCCCACGGAGACACACTCGATCTGATAAACCCTTTGTCAAGAAGCTCTTACAACTACTCCTTGAGTTCTTTCAACTCTGCTAGTGCCATTCAATACGGCACCTTTGATATTGGCTCGGTGCCCGAGGCTAAATCAATAACAAACTCCACTTCCCTGTCAGGCTGTGATCCTAGCAACTCATCAAGCAAAACGTCAAGGAATTCACAGGCAATTGGTATATTGGAAAGTGTGACTTTCTTCCCTTCCTGATCTTGACTTTGAATAAAAGCAATATACCCTTGAGCATCATCATCGAGTAATCGGCATGCTTGGATTGCTGAAATGAAGGGGAGTATAGTTGACTGTATACCAAAAATTTAGTTGATTTCCTCCCTTAGGGACGGAAAGTGACGATCTTCTTTCGACAGTCGATGTTTGCATGGTGATTGAACAACCAATCCATGCCAAGGATTACGTCGAATCCTTGCATATCAAGCAATATCAAATCAGCTACTGCTTCGTATTCCCAATAATCTTTGATTAGAACAACAATGGATCGATGCACCATGTCAGTAATGACAGATTGTCCGGTCGGGACTAACCCTTCTAAAATAACTTCGAGAGGTTCTGGAGTGGCACCCAACCTTCCCATCTTATCAGCAAAGTCAAGTGTGACAAACGAGTGTGTAGATCCAGGATCTATCAAAACTCATGTCTCATAACTCAAGTAAGCACCCTCTGGATACAATAGTAATATACCTATTGCACATGTATTATATAATTAGCTCGCACTAATAGAATTATAAACTATCAAATCTAAACGATAAGATTTTAAACTATCGCAATAATGTAATGTACAAAGTGTATATATATGAATTTTAAACTAATGCACCTACTTCATCTAAAAGATCATTAATAAACTTATGATAAAATAATAATTATCAAACATACCTTGAATAATATCATTACTGGTTTGGACGCCTTATGCCGACACAACATAAGCTCGGCCTTATACCGTAGGCCGTGTGGATCGTAAAGCTGGCCCCATCTTTGATGTCGTTCCCACCATCTCCAGACAATCCTTAATCCGATGCCCCATCTTTCCCACAACGAAACCATGCACCAGACACTTTACGACATTCGTCTGTCTTGCGTGTCTTCCCACACTTTCCACAGACATCGGTCGAGGCTGCTGATGACACTATATAGGATCTCATGCGGGAAACCGCCAGTCGTACTCGTGAAATGGGAGATTCAGATTGGGTAGGATGGTCAAACCACATGGAACCCAAGGCAGCAATGGTGGTTGATTTATGGGATTGTAGGGACGTGTGTAGGTTACTACAGCAGGTTGGAATGCTGGCTGCATTGGGTATCGCAGTCTCTTACTTGCTTGACCGGAACTAAAAGCCTGAGCCTGAGCTTTTCTGCCTATATTTTGTTCATCTCTCCTTTTTAACATATTCTCAACATCGATCTCTGTTATAAGGGCCAACTTCATCACGTGTGAGTATGTCGTTGCTTGAAACAACGAAATTCTTTCCTTCATCAGGGGCTTCAAACCACACTCAAACTTCTGTGTCTTCATGAGCTCGGTGGCTACAAGTAATGGCACAAACCGAGAAAGGCGAGCAAACTCTGCCTCATACTCTATAATAGTCATCTAGCCCTTGTTGTTGCTTCTTAGTGTGCTTGATTTATGTGTGTTTTGAAAACAAGTTTGCAACTGCTAAATTATACTGAAAAAAATAAAGAAATATCAGCACAGGTAGAAGTGAATTAGCCTGCAAGATCAGGGCCAATTGTAGCAAGTTCTAAATGTAAGTGAGTGAAAGATCGTCCATAGAGAATTTGTCTAAAATGCAAGATAAACCTCCAGATCTGAGCTACCAGATCTGGCCTCTTATCCTATCTAGAAAGCATATAAGATGGGAGGTTGAATTTATCACATTAACTAAATGATAAAAGTAAAAATTAAACTAAGTGATCCAGATCTGAGTTGGGGAAACGTTTGAGGTAAACTTATATAAAAAATGGAGAAGTAATATCTAACTTGGATTTGGTCCTTGAAAACTAATGAGAACGACTGCAGCTCAACTGAGAGATGATCCAATCTTCATCTGGCTACAAGCGTAGATATAAGAGAAATAAATCTAATTTAAGGATTAGGTTTAAGCTTATGGCTATGGTCTGTCCACTTTAATGGCCACAAACCATCCAATAGTCTTTAATCCAAAGCCTTAGTTTAGAACAAGAAGCATCACTACAAATGCCGTGAGAGATTAGGTTACCAACACTAATTCTCACAGGATTAATGAATTAAGGGAAATTGCATGAAAAACAGTAAATCTAAAGGAGTCTAATGCAATAAGGACATCAGAGGGAACCCTTAACATGAGTCCAATTGAGAATATACGGTTTACAGCAACCTTTTCAAATCCACCATTACAATTCTGAGCAGCACTTAAAGCTCTCAGATTTGTAGTCTTGAATACAACTCTCTTTTGAATTACAGAAATGTCTCACAGCTCCCAATTGCAAGTCAAAGTGAAGCTATTACAGGGATTTCAGACAAACTATCTGGTTTGGAAATGGGGGAATAGGAATGAAACTCAAAATCTGGATACCCAAATTGGGCAAATGGTTCGTCTATTTATAGTTTTCCCTAAGTCCAGCTCAGATGTGTATCAACCAATCAGAATTGGATAGATCTGTATCAACCAATAGGAGTCGAGCACAAGGATCCAGATCTATTTTGGCCAATAAGAACTGCTTGATCTGGTTCAGCCAATCAGGTGATAGAAGCATCAATTCTGTTATGTAATTCAAAAATCTGTTTGAGCTTCTAAAAGTTCCCGCCAAGTAATTTCATCTTTGGGTGTTCACATGGGGTGGAATATGCCTTTGGTTCATGCTCAGAATCTTTCGGAATGTCCCTGAGCTTTTAAATGCATTGGGGTGCGTGCAGAGATTACTAAATTTCCCTTGCAGATGCTGAGAATCTTCAGGATATCATTTCGCACAGTTTGGAGAACTTTTCGCAAGGTACTGTGACTTCTGAAGCTCTTTTCGCACAGATTGGAGACCTTTTCGAAAAGAACTGTAACTTCTGGAGATCTATTCGCAAAGATTGGAGACCTTTTCACAAAGCTTGGGGACCTTTTCGCAAAGATTGGGGACCTTTACGAATAGCATTCTGTAGTGCATTCTTCTTTTTGAATAGCTCCAAACCTCTTTCCAGGTTGAAACTAGGCCTTTGTCCTCTTTATTTTAGGCATTTTGACAGCCAGTGAGGTTGTCCTTTCTCCTTCTTCCTCCAGATCAAGATGGGTCATCATCTTTTTGGCACTTTTAAGCTACTTTCAAGGTTAAGCCTGCCTTTATTGTTAGCTGTAAAACAAACACTTAAAACACTTATTTAGTTCTCTCAAGGGTCTATCAAGGCCCAGATTAAGGGGTGAAAAATGGTATTTTCCAGTTCTCAACACACCCCAAACCTAAGCTTTGCTAGTCCCTGAGGAAAGATAAAATTTAAAAATAGAATCAAAAGCCATTCTTGTAGGGAGCATATTGCATTTAGCATATGCAACAAGCCTTTTAAATCCTAGGTGATCCCTAGTGGAGGAGTGAAGTCTCCTGAGGGTTTTCATGAAGGTACCCACAAACTTCTCTAATAAATCGCTTAAGATCAATGCGATTCATTAAAGCAAACTTTCATCCAATCAGATTATTCACACCTGCATCAGTCAGGTTGTAAGAAGATTTTCATGAAAACATCAGTTCAAAACTAAAATTCTGCTATAATTCCTTTATCATTCACTCAGTTGGTGTCAAAAAGTTTTTACAAGAAAAATTAATGAAAAGCTTGCCTTCTATTTGAGAATTCAGTTTTGATGTTACCCCAAATAAGTTGATTTCAAACCCAACTCTCACCAGGGTTTTCACTCAGCATGCAGGTAGGAGGGTTGCACTATTTCACACAACTCAAGAGCAGTTACAACCCTCAAATAAGACTGTAAGCAGGAGTATAGGCATTGCTTTTTAGTTCTAAATTCACTGCTCTTTTCACCATAGATTACACAAATCCTTATCTCCATGTGACAGCTCAATCCATCTTTGATCAGCAAGGACTTTAACTTGGGTTGTAATGTGGCTTATGGGTGAAATTTATCAAGAATAAAAGGGTTGGAATGGAGTTCAAAATTTTAGAAGTCAGTCAAGGTAAGGAGGTGGTATGGACACCTTCTTTATTTCAGCACAATTTCATCTTCTTCTTTGAATTTTCAGAGCCAAAGTGGCCATCTTTTTCTCTTTCTTTTTCAAACTTCCAATGAAATGACTTCTCCCCTTTTTTTTATCTTTTCTTTTTTTTTTATCTTTTTTTTTTTTCTCAAATCAACATTGACTGGAATGCCACATTTCTTCTGCTGATACATCATTGCCTTCAATTATTTTTCTTTTTCTTTTACCAAACTATTACCCAACTCACCTTTCTTCAGCTTTCTTTCCTTTACCTTCTGAATTCTCAGAGTGAGGGTTAGGCTAAATGAGGTTGATGAGGTTTCAAAGAAATCTTTGATTTATAAAGCTCAAATGGTGTGAATCAAGGGCAGTTTTAAAAGGTGGGGCTTTTTGAAGTTCAAACTGTCCAAAAGAAGGCCCTATATCATGTCTTTAATATCATGATTGCCGTCAAGCTATTTTAACTTGGATATGTGTAACTTCTAGTGATAATAAGCAGGCTCAAGCAGTCCCTAGAGCAGAAAAAATTGCCAATTCATACCTCCAAAGAATACATTTTAGCAGGCCCAAATCTCACTGGGTGTGGTTTTCTATCAAATTCTTGAGGTATATCATCACTGTTTTCTCTCTTTTTAGGTTTCCTAAAACATCAATTTTATTTTTTTTAGAAATTTTCTGACCTTCACTTCATGAAAGTATTAGAATTACACTAGAAATCAATTTTAAAAAGTTTGAACTTCCTCATTTTTCAAAACAACAAGTGTGAAATTACTTCATTTTCAAAAATTCTGCTGGTCATAAGCTGCACCAAGCATTAACTTATTTTATTGGCATCTCTGCCACACCCCCAAACCTAAGATGAACATTGTCCTCAATGTTCTAGACAGTGAGAAACTAGGGGCAGTAGGGTGAAATGAGAAAGAAGAAAAAAGGAAAATATGAGCAAAAAAATCTTAACTATGTAGCAGAAAATACAAATGCAAAACTAAATACATGAATAGGGAAAATGGGGAAAATGATATACAAATGCAGGAAAAATCAACAAAACGACGCTAGAGCTGCTAAAAAAAATAAAATCTAAAAAATAGAAGGATTGCTATGCAAATGGAAGGAAACTAATGCTAATAACAGAGAAACAGTAAAAACAGGTAAGGGACTGAATACAAAGTTAAAAAAAACAGAAAAGTGTTGATACAAAAACAGAATTTGTGAATGCAAAATAGGAAAACAAAGTTAGAAACTAACTATACTCACAGAAAAATGACGAAAATCAGTAAAACTAGGACACATTAACCTAAAAAATAAAAAAATCAGCGATCTAAAAACAGAATTTTAAACTAAAATTCCTGAAATAAAAAAAATCCTAAAAGAAACTCTAAACCACCTGCGCCAAAAGAAACCCCCCTGCTGCTTGTGTGAGTATGAATCAATATGAATTTGAAATTGATGAAGCATGGGAGTACACAGTTAAAAATAGGATTCATACATAGCTGAGACCTATTTATGGAGCTGAAATCTTGTAGGAAAATAAAGTCAGTGGCTCCATTGAATACTCAAAAGAGCCTATGAGCCACTGCTCATTATCCTACATGATGAAAAAAAAAAACATGATCTCAGCAGGTCCAAATGGGAAAATTGGATACAAACAAAGAAAAACAGCCCATCTAGAAGATATATCTTTTTTTTATGCTTTTATAATTTTTTATTTTATTTTATTTTATTTATTTGTTTTGGGTCAGCCCGGGGTCCATAAGAGCCCTTATTTACTACTACTGAAAAAATAATAAGAAACAACTCAAAAAAATTCTAATTGTGTTTTCATTTTCTTTTATTTTTGTATTTGGTTATATATAAAAAAATCAGCATGCCTAAAAGACAGCAGAAATTATAATCAAAACAAACATTAAACACAGCAGAACTGCTGGTTCTCAAGAATTTAAAAATAGAAAATGAATGCAAAGGAGAAGGGGATGCAAACTCAAGCAGATCTGCTCCAGCTTTAGTCCAGATACTCCTTGTTGGGCCTACCAGATCTGCAAAAACCCAAAATTGCGGTACCTTATTCAAGTATATTGACAAAATAAAAGAAAACTCAGCTCCAAATTTGACAAAAAGACAAAAAATTGGAAGCAGCATTTATTCAAATAACTAGAAGGCAAAGAATAAAAACTCAGAAAAATTAAAAAAATTCTACTGCAATAAAACAGGTTTTCTATACAAAACCGCAGTAGACATTTAATCAAGCACTTAGAATGCAAAGTGCAGGTTTAAAGCAAAAATTAAAATGAAAATCAAATCTACAAAATTGAAAAACTTAGGTCTACCAATTTTAAAATCTATTCCCTAAACAGCGGCGCCAAAACTTGTTGTGGCTTAGTGTGCTTGATTTATGTGTGTTTTGAAAAAAGTTTTAAATCGCTAAATTATCTTGAAAAAATAAAGAAATATCAAGACGGTAGAAGTGAATTAGCCTGCAAGATCAAAATTTTTAAATGTAAGTGAGTGAAAGATCGTCCACAGAGAATTTGTCTAAAATGCAAGATAAACCTCCAGATCTGAGCTACCAGATCTGGCCTCTTATCCTATCTAGAAAGCATATAAGATGGGAGGTTGAATTTGTCACATTAACTAAATGATAAAAGTAAAAATTAAACTAAGTGATCCAGATCCGAGTTGGGGAAATGTTTGAGGTAAACTTATATAAAAAATGGAGAAGTAATATCTAACTTGGATTTGGTCCTTGAAAACTAATGAGAACGACTGCAGCTCAACTGAGAGATGATCCAATCTTCATCTGGCTACAAGCGTAGATATAAGAGAAATAAATTTAATTTAAGGATTAGGTTTAAGCTATGGCTATGGTCTGTCCACTTTAATGGCCACAAACCATCCAATAGTCTTTAATCCAAAGCCTTAGTTTAGAACAAGAAGCATCACTACAAATGCCGTGAGAGATTAGGTTACCAACACTAATTCTCACAGGATTAATTAATCAAGGGAAATTGCATGAAAAACAGTAAATCTACAGGAGTCTAATGCAATAAGGAGATAAGAGGGAACCCTTAACATGAGTCCAATTGAGAATATATGGTTTACAGCAACCTTTTCAAATCCACCATTACAATTACAGAGCACAGCTTAAACAGCTCTCAGATTTGTAGTCTTGAATGCAACTCTCTTTTGAATTATAGAAATGTCTCACAGCTCCCAATTGCAAGTCAAAGTGAAGCTATTACAGGGATTTCTGACAAACTATCTGGTTTGGAAATGGGGGAATAGGAATGAAACTCAAAATCTGGATACCCAAATTGGGCAAATGGTTCGTCTATTTATAGTTTTCCCTAAGTCCAGCTCAGATGTGTATCAACCAATCAGAATTGGATAGATTTGTATCAACCAATAGGAGTCGAGCACAAGGATCCAGATCTATTTTAGCCAATCAGAACTGCTTGATCTGGTTCAACCAATCAGGTGATAGAAGCATCAATTCTGTTATGTAATTCAAAAATCTGTTTGAGCTTCTAGAAGTTCCCGCCAAGTAATTTCATCTTTGGGTGTTCACATGGGGTGGAATATGCCTTTGGTTCGTGCTCAGAATCTTTCGGAATGTCCCTGGGCTTTTAAATGCATTGGGGCACGGCAGAGATTACTGAATTGCCCTTGCAGATGCTAAGAATCTTCAGGATATCATTTCGCGCAGTTTGGAGAACTTTTCGCAAGGTACTGTGACTTCTGAAGCTCTTTTCGCACAGATTGGAGACCTTTTCGAAAAGAACTGTAACTTCTGGAGATCTATTCGCAAAGATTGGAGACCTTTTCGTAAAGCTTGGGGACCTTTTCGCAAAGATTGGGGACCTTTACGAATAGCATTCTGTCGTGCATTCTTCTTTTCGAATAGCTCCAAACCTCTTTCCAGGTTGAAACCAGGCCTTTGTCCTCTTTATTTTAGGCATTTTGACAGCCAGTGAGGTTGTCCTTTCGCCTTCTTCCTCCAGATCAAGATGGGTCATCATCTTTTTGGCACTTTTAAGCTACTTTCAAGGTTAAGCCTGCCTTTATTGTTAGCTGTAAAATAAACACTTAAAACACTTATTTAGTTCTCTCAAGGGTCTATCAAGGCCCAGATTAAGGGGTGAAAAATGGTATTTTCTAGTTCTCAACAGCCCTGTACTAAGGTCGCAAACTGGACCTCCATCCGATATCTCTCGGGTGCTGGAAAATACTTCTCATTGAAGGCTTCGGTAAAATCTGCCCGCGTCCAAGGTACTCCGGGTACTCTTGTCCGGTCTACTGACTGCCACCAGGGCTCTGCTTCACCCTCTAGTTTGTATGCTGCCCAACTAACTTTCTCGACTCCAGCGCATCTAATCTGTAGAAGCACCTTCTTGATTTGTGTTAGCCACTTTTTAGCCTCCATTGGGTCATGCTAACCATAGAAACTTGGCGGTTAAAGGTATACAAACTTTGCAAAGCCTTCTGGGGGTCTTCTCTCTGCTAGCAGGGCCATGATGTGGACCATGGTCTCCATCAACTACAGATTTTGTCCAGCATTCTGCTCGACTCCGGGAGTAGGCCCCATCGAGTTAACATCTGCTACAGGAGGAGTATGATTAGCAATATTCTCCATTATAATTTGGCTCTCTGCCAAATGCACATTTTCTTTGCTTCCCGAGGTAGTATCGTGCTCATAGCCTACTAGTGGAATTGCATTTGGGCTAGTGCGATGGGGAAACGGTGGTTGAACCCTTCCTCTCCCTCGTCGTGGAGGCATCGCAACCTATTATGATCAAGCAACAACTTGATTAGATAAACATAGACTCAACCTAAATCCTAATACTGAACAAACATAAAAAACTTTGTCATATGTGTATGCCATAGTTAAGTCTCCAAAAGACCTAACGTTAGGTGCTCTGATACCACCTATGACGGCTTGACTTTTCCCCTTATCGTAAATCCGGGAAAGGTCGTGTCGTCGGATGACCTAACATGATCCTGCCATACAAAGGCATTGTGTCGTGTACAAAGTATTGCATTTGCGGAAGCAATTTAAAAACTCTGACATGAAATAATATGGCAGAAACTGATATTTACTCATCTATTAAAAATAGTAACTATTAAATATCTATATCACAAAGCTAACAAAGACTATGTATAGCTTTCCACTGATGACAGCCACCCGTCATCTAAACAATGGAAAGAAAACCTATACATGAAGTGCCAAATATCTCTAAAACATATACTGCTGTTTATAGAAGTTTTCAAAATAAATCTCTCTCAAGTATTTTCTCTCTCTGACCTACTTGGGAAAGAATTCCTCAACGAATTCTTCCTCCTCGTCCTCCTCTTCCTCTTCTTCCTCCTCAGGCTGATACGTGGGATCACCCTTGTGCTCAGGGTCAATATCTGTAGCTATGACATAAAGTCGTAGGATGAGCTATCATCGAAGCTTAGCAAGGAAATTTACAGTGCTAACTTATATCTTAGAATGTCAATTCACTTCTTGATGCATAAATTACAAATCTAAGCACATTACATCTTATCTTGTATCTATTCTAGCAGCATATATCATAAACAAACCATTAATCATGAAAATAATTTATCATGTTGACATGCTGAAACAATCATGCTAAATAAGGAATCATGCTGAAACAGGTTTAGCTTAAACAAGCTATCAAACGTAAAACATACATATACAAGAAGCAAGAAAATCAAGCTCCCGAGTTAGTGGGATCACTTGCACCGAGACAAATCAAGCTCCCGAGTTAGCTGGATGACTTGTCAAGCTCCTTAGTTAGCGGGATCACTTGGACCAAGACATCAAGCTCCCGAGTTAGTGGGATCACTTGTGTTCAAGAATTACACAGTCAAGCTCTCGAGTTAGCGGGATCACTTGGCTCAAAACTAAGTAAAAATGTGTACATGACATCAAGGATAACAGGACATGAACAATGCATGGTATCAGGTATGCGAGAGCATCATGAACAGATAGCATATAAGCATATATCGAAACTAAACTTAGCATCATTATTCATAAGTATTCATCTAGACTGATCTAGCATCATCATTTATAACAACACATTTAAACTGAATTAGCATAATCCTTCATAGTCATACATCAAAACTGATTGTATCATTATCATACATATCTATTCATCAAAACTGACATGAGCATAGTCATGCAGAAACATTCATTGAAAATGACTCTATCATCATCATCAAAACTGTCATGAGCATAGTCATACAACAACATTCGTCTATAGTGAATTTCTTATTATCATTAAACTTCACTATTCATTAAACTGAACTGGCATATTCACAGCATAATCATATGCCGAGCTGAACTAGAATGGTCCTAGCATAAACATATATCGAATCGAAATTCATAGCATAACTGAAACTGTTTCATACATCTAAACTGGTCTATCATATTCATAACTAACCATTCATCAAGCTGAAACTCGCATATAATATGGATTCATACATCAAAACTAACATAGGCATATTCATACATATACTAACTTGCTAACCAGAGATGAATGAGAAAACAAAACATAATTTAGCAAGGTAAACTCCCTACCGTAATATCAAGCTTGCGTGTTACTTGTTACACTTACATTCATGCATCGAAGTAAACATCCATCGTTACAAACTCATCATGTGCACCAACCACCTATGATTTAGGTTCATGTTTTTAGCATTTATAATGGGTTACTGGATCACCATAGACCCCACATATGTAACCTACATGGTTAACTAGCCTAAGAGTCAATACACACAGCCATATATAGAAAAAAGATTCATCAAAGCAAATGCACAAGCTAGACACAGGCTTGCCTCGGCAAGCTATAGGGTTGCCGTGGCAAGCCCTTCAGCTGAGCACCTTGCTGCAGCAATCTTGTGAAGTTGCCGCTGCAAGCCTGAGGCACAAGCTTGCCGTGGTGCCCCCTCTTGCTGTTCTTGATCTCTGGTTCTCTTAGTTAGCTGAGCCTTTTATATTATATAAATACATTATATTTCTTTTATACTTTGCACAGAAAACCTATTTTATTTACTAAATTCGGAATGAAAGTTTCAGAGTGCATTCATTGGAAATTTTGACATCGTAACCTTCACACACAACTAGATCTCTGAGCTATTGATTCGATCTCATGGAATCGACACCACAGGCCTATAATTTTTCATAAAATTAATCCATAGGAACTAATATGTGGTTCATTTTACGACATACCTTTTGGTGGACTCGTAGTTATGAACGGGTGTCGGTGTCGAGTTCGTCGAGCTCGTGAAATATTTATCGAAGTTAGGGCCGCAAGGACTCTCCGAGACCTAGCGATCGCCTTCACAATCCTCTCGACTGAATCGTAGGTCACCTTGTGATCCATGGTTCCAGATCCAAGGGTTTGAAAGGGTTGAAAAGGGATGTGAGTTTGAGTTAGAAGAAGGGTTTTATCTCCTAAGCTATTTTACTGATTTTGCAAAAATGTAAAAGATGAGAGAAATCTGCAGTTGGTTTTTTCTCAGAATTTCACAGTGTGAAGGAGGAGAAGATAGTGGGTTTACTCTTTGCGTGCATGAGAGTCAAGAATGACTCATGCACTCGTGGAGTCTGCTGGCGGGATTAGGATTATAAGCTCATTAGGGATGGAATCCCTTGATGTGCCCAACATTTATCTTTCAGTGTATAGGCATATAAGCCGTAATAGGCTTGGCTTTATTACAAGGCTAATATATTGTTTATATATAAGCCTTATAAGGCTTGGTTATAGTGTAAACCTAATACACTTATAAAATATATATGGCTGAGATGCAGCTCAAGTGTAATTCCATTACACAAGCTTAGAGTGTATGGCTGGGTACTAAATTCAAGTATATTTTTAATATACTTTATTTGAGTGTATGCAGAATCTGATTTCACTTAAAACTACTGGGCCACTAAGGCTCCCTAAAACTCATCAATTTTGAACATCAAATTATCATAATTCCATTTGTGTCCCGTGTTAGGCACACGCCTGACCTGACTCGCGTCCATACCTGATATTTTGGTTTTAAAATGTGGCAGCTATTACAGTGCTTTTATCGAAGGTATATCGGGTGAGTGACCGAGATTAAGAAAAAGCCTTAAAACCCTTGGGGAGTGCATTAGAATACTCCAAAACAGCCTTGTATCCCTAGGTATGGTGAGGAGGGACCCGAAATAACAAGAAAAAAATAGTTCCTGGAAGCACTACTTCCAGAAAACCAAATAATTGACCAACTCGGGTCTACTGTTGCTGTATAAAATATATATATACTCTATTTTGCCTAGCATGTGTAATAGACATGCTAAACCAAAAACCCTCAGAACTTCCCAGCGTGTCTAATATACACGCTAAGCCAAAATCCAAGAAATTTAGCTTAGCGTGTGTAATACACATGCTAAGCCAAATCTCTGAGATTTTAGCCTAGCGTATATAATACATATGCTAGACTGTTCTGGTGCAAGTAGCCCGAATCGAAGGCCCTTTCGACCCTTCCTGAGCCTCCCGCTTAGTGAGTTTCATACTCTCGATTGTTCCCCCCCTTTTGACATCCAAAAGGCCCTCGCCGGTCAAAAGAGGTCACCTCTTATTGACTCTTTCGAGGGATTGGGTCGCCACGTGAATTTCTGTACCTTCACATAGATCAAAGGGTTCAATTTGATGCTTCCGAAGTGCATCAGAGTCCCGCCGTGGGAGGCATCAGAGGTGTGAACGCTGCTCAAAAATGGAGCTCCCTAGGTCCCCGGATAAAGCACCACTTTAATCAACGGAAATTTTTTTTGTTTTGTCATTCAAAAAATTAAAACCAAAAAAATTAAGAAAAAATTAAAACCCAATAAAGAGAGCTTGTGGCGCTAGAACCATGGCATCGCCTTACTCTCATTCATCCTGTAGGGGAAGGAGAAGACTGGTTTTTGGTCCTCACCCGAGGAACCCGTACCCAACCTGCCAACAAACCATGTCATGGGCGGTTGATCAGGCTTACGCTGATCCCAATTCATCCCCACCATATTCCCCATCACATTCCCGTATGGAAGAGATCCCCATTTCCATTCCTTCTACCCAATCCCCATTCAACGTCACCGGTCCATTCGGTGCACCCATTTTTTCCCCATTCACCCAAAATACCCCCTCATATCCTTTCCCAAATATGCCCCATTTCCCTCCACTTCAAATACACCCAATTCTTCACCTCCTCCCAATCCAAATTCACCCTATTTTCCTAACCCAAATTCACCACATTTTCCCACTCTAAATACACCCCATTTCCCCCCTACATCCATTCAAAATCCAACACAATCCCTCACTTTACCCAAAATTTATCCCATTCCTCTTCCACCTCCAACATACCCAATTTTCCCCATCCACCTAAAATCCATCCCATCCACCTCTAGCCAAAGCACACCCCATTTTTCCTCCACAAATACACCCCATGTTTCCACATCCATCTAACAAACACCCTATTTTACTCCCATATCCACTCCACATACACTCCAATTTCCCTCTGCATCCAATCCAAAATTTCCCTCCACATCCAATCTAAACAACCCCCATTTTCCCACATACACCCAAGTCATGCCCAATTTTCCCATATCCACTCCACATTTTTCCTCCAATCATATCCACCACATATCCCACCATGTACTCAGGTCATGGCCAATTTTCCTCCCCCATCTACCTAGGTCATGGCCAATTTTCCCCACCCATCAATCCAACATATACCTTATTTTTCCCACACCTCCACTCAAGCCATACCCAATTTTCATCCATCCTCACAAACCATGCATAATTTCTCCACCTCTACCCAGGTCATGCCTAATTTTCCATCTATATCTACCCAGGTAATGCCCATTTTCTCCCATACATCCCCCTCATTAGGTGAGCCATCCAATTCCAACCCAATACCCGACCCCATGGCCATGATGGAAGACATGGTTAGGGCCTACACCATGTGGAAGGTCTCCCAAAGACTTCCTCATACACCCCAAGTGTCCAACTCCCAACAAACCCTCCAAAATTTCCACACCTCTTTCATCCAAAATGTCAATCCCAATCAACCTCCCATAATCCACATCACACAAGGCCCCTCTCATCAGTCATGGGGTCATCCAAGTTGGCCTCAAGGCCCAATACTCAATAACTAAGCCCATCAAGGTCCAATATCCAATACCCAAGCCCATCAAGACCCAATACTGTTAAGACCTGAAAAGTACCACTTTTCATCCCTTAACTTAACCTTTGATTAGACCCTTAGCCATCTAATAAGTTCTTGTTAGGTGTTTTATGTAGGTAATAATCAGCAGTGAAATCAGGCCAGGAATCCTGCTAAAGAGACTGTTTTGACACCAGAAGTCCCTAAGAAGGATGGACCTTGAATCCAGACCTGAAATGAGCCTCGCACAGTCCAACTAAGCTTCCCAAGACTTCACAACAACTTCTCGTGCAGTTGAGTAACTAAAGAGCTTCAAAAGCACAAACTCGCGCAGCTCTCGCGAAGCTCAAGAGTAGAACACATCGCGCAGTTCAAAGCAGACCTCTCTCAACCTTGTGCAATTTGCTTAGAACGGCTAAGGAGAGAGAGCTTCAGAAGACTCCTCGCGCAGCTGTCACGCAGTCACCGCAGGATGCAATTATCAGAAGAGAACTCCTCACGCAGTTCTCGCACCATTTGATAAGAAAGCATCCTCGCAAAGGCAGAGCCATCCTTGTGAAGATCAATTAAGACATGGAACCTCACACAGTTCAGAACTCATTAAAGCCTCGTGAGGTAACTCGTGAAGCCCATTGAAGAGAAGTGATCGCACAGTTCTCGCGCTATTCAAATCCATCCTCGCGAAGATTAACCCAGTGAACGCACAGCTACCTTGCAACTGCTTGCACTCCAACCCCGTGACATCTGAGACTTTGATGTCTACTCAACCTCGTGAAGCCCAATCCAGTGAGAGCGCAATTCTCTACCGCGCGACTGCCGAAAGAGCAAACCAAGGTAACCTCACGACGGTTGAAGCTTCAATGTTAAACCATCCTCGCGAAAGGCAAGAGCTACCATGCGACAAGTCTGAGAAACAATAGCTACCTAGCGAAGCTCTGAACTCCAACTTCCATCGCTTCAGCAGAGGACTTTCTGGGAATTTTTAGCGATTAGGGCACGCACTCCCATGCTTAAATCTCTGTGCACGTGCCTCGAGGCATCCAAGGATCACTATTAGGCCACGTAGCATCGTTAAAATTAGGGTTTCCTAACCCTAATGTGTCGCCACACCACTGCTATATAAACCCATACTTAGCTTAGGTTTAGACATCTTGGAATATCTCGAAACAGATTTGGAAACACATCTCATCCCTTGGAGATTTGATCTGAGATCATTTTGTCTTTTCTTTTGTAGCTGTAAGTAGTTTTTCTTTTTCTTTTTCCTTCTCTCCATAGTCTAGCACTTGCTGGCTATGTCTTTGTATGCATTTTGAACTAGTTTAATGGAAGTTTGTAATAGGATTTTTACATTATGGGATTTGTGTTTGATTGTGAGATGCTCTGTGCAAGGCTGCTGCCTTGTGATCCGCCATTGCTTTGGTTGTGATTCGAAGCAATGGAGGACTGATTCTAAGGGCCACTCAGATCCAAGTGACCTGTGTGTCTGGGCTATCATGGTCCTATACAGCCTTAGCCCCACCACAGGACCCACTAGATCTGAAATCCCCATGGGAGCTTGAGCTAGTAGCCTTGTGACCATGGTGGTGGCAGCGATATTCTTGTTTTATCTTGGGCTCCATGAGGAGGATAGCCTCTGGGATAGTCTGTGACCATTCAAGTGGCCAGGTTATAGCCTTAGGGTGATTCTAATCCACCGATCCAAGATGGATCCTTCTTCTCTGCATCTGAACTTGTATTAGCCTGGTGGGAGATTGTACAGAGGCAGACTCCCCTATATTTGTACAGATCCGCTATCAGATGTTAGATCTGATCTGGTTATAGAGATTGTAGGCTTGTGATTGGACCATTGTAGCCTCACTCAAGCAATGGACAGCTAGATCAAAGGTTGTACTCAATCTCTTGCTAGTTCTATGTGTCTGGGCTATCATGGTCCTATACAGCTTTAGCCCCATACATAGAGCTTTAGAGGTTGAGGTTCCCTATGAATTCTTGAGCTGGTAGCCTGGATGAAATAGTGCCTACAATGATTAACTTGTTTTGACCCATCTCTGGATTGTGGTTCCCCTATGGGATAGTCTGTGACCATTTTTAGTGGACAGGTTATAACCTTAAGGGATTGGATCATGGTACAGAGATGGATTGAATTCTTTCTCCTCAGTGGTGATAACGTAGCCATTGGACAGGATTTCTATAACATCAGATCTGAATCTGAGTTACAAAACTCCTCTGATCTAGGCTCAATAACATACTTCTCACCCTTTTATATTTATTTTCCACACTCCATCCATCCTCTCAACCCTTTTTGTAGTTTAGACATTAGGCTACCTTAGGATCTGTAAACTAAGTGACCTTAAACTCTCTTCCCTTAAGGACTGCGAGATCTGTAGTCAGATCTGGAGGGACTACTAGAGAAGGCTCCCTTGGAGTTGTAGGTCATCTTTCCCTGTGGGACAAACTCTTACTTATCAAAACTTGCCACAATGGACCCTGTATCTTGCAGGTCTAGGACTTCTCAGTTGTGCTGATTTTATCCCCTGTTTTATTTTGATTTTAAATCTCTTTTACCACAAACAAATAAAGAAAGCACAGCTGGGGGTAGCAACAAGTTTTTGGCGCCGCTGCCGGGGATAGTTGATCTTTTAGTAGACCTTAAGTTTTTGTAGTTTTATTATTCTTTGGTAGTTAAGAATAATTGATACTGCTGATATATTTGTGAATTTTTTTTACAGATCTAGACAGCAGCAGTGAAGGACAGTTGGACTGTAATTGGAGCTTAGCTACCTCTGTTTGCAAACTCTCTAACTTTTAGAAACTCTGTCTATCTTTCTGGAAAATTCTCTAGCAATATCTAGGATAGTTGTAAATGTATTCTTTAAATAGCTGTAAATTAGTTAGGCAAATTTGTTAATTGTACAGTTATTCATTTGCAATGTGCCTGCAAGAAGCTCTCCTTGCTGTTGGTGTGCTTGCATGCTAGGGAGGAGATCTCTCAGCCCTACTTTAGAGCCTCTTAACCCTGAGTTAGAAAGGGGAAGGAGACTTAGAAGAGACAGGCACACCACAGGAGAGCCCCTAAGTGAATCTGTGACAGCAAATATGGGTGAAGAACAACCCAGAACTCTCAAGGAGTTGAATGCTCTGGATAACTATAACTCCCCTTTTAGCATTCAATTCCCTGATGTTCAGGGGAATTATGAAATAAAGACTTCAATCATCCAAATGTTGCCCTCTTTCCATGGGCTTAGCAAGGAGGACCCTTACAAGCACATTGACCAGTTCTTAACCCTGTGCACCACTTTTAATATCACTGGTTTGGGACCTGAGGCTACTAGGCTCAGACACTTTCCCTTCTCTCTGAAGGATAGGGCCAGTACCTGGTTGACCACTCTTCCCAACAATAGCATTGCTTCATGGAAAGACCTGCAAACCAAGTTCCTGACCAAGTTCTTCCCTGAGACCAAAACTAGCCAGTTGAGGAAGGCAATTCTTGCTTTTGTCCAAGCCCCAACTGAGGATTTTAATCAAGCCTGGGATAGGTTTAAGGAAATGCTCAAACAATGCCCCCACCACAAGATCCCAGACTGGCAGCTTGTTCAAAGCTTCTACAATGGGATTGATGAAAAAAGTAGAGATATGGTTGATGCCTCTTGTGGTGGCACTTACATGCACAAAACTGCTGATGAGGCATGGGAATTGTTTGAGGTGATTAGTGAAAATGCTTTTCAAAAGCTATCCTTGGAAAGAACTAGTCAGGAGTCTGATTCAAAAGTGGGGCTTGCTGCATTGATAAGAGGAAAAGTTTGTAAGGTGTCTGGGAACAATGACCTGCAGCTGCAGATGGCAAACCTCTCTATGAAGTTTGATAAATTACTGACTGTGATGCAACCCAGAAGGGCTGCTCATGTGGCGGAGGCATGTCTGATATGCCAATCCCCACAGCACACAGTGGAGGAATGTCCATCTGCAGGGCAATATCCTGAATTGGTTTTGGAACATGCTGCTGCTGCTCAATCTTATGGCCAGCAACAATCTGGGGGCTATAATAGACAGCCAAATGGATACCAGCACCAAAATACTGGTTACCAATGGAGAGACCACCCAAATTTGAGGTGGAGGCAAGACAATTATATGCAGCCCCAGCAAATGTTGGTTGTACCTCAAAGGCCACAGCAGCAGTCCAATCAAGGGTATGCCCCTAGGTCTAATTTCTAGCACCATCAGCAGCCCCATCAGCAACAAAATCAGTTGGTCTTACCCCACTCTCAGCTAAGAAATGCTTCCTTTGAGGACCAGGTCTTGACTTCATTGCAAAACCTAGGATCCTTGGCTCAGACGGTGGACTCTCATGGTCAGAGCCTCCAGAAAATGGAAGAACAGATAAGTCAAATTTCAAATGCCTTGGCTAGGAGAGATGAAGGGAGGTTGCCCTGCCAGCCAGTTGCTAACCCGAAGGGTCAGTTTTTAATCGAAGAAGCTTCCTCAAGTTTTGAGGGAACCAATGTTGTTACTACCCTAAGGTCTGGCAGGCTGATAGACAACCAGGTGGGTAACAGACCAGCAGAGGTCATTTCCACAGATGATGCACATGATCGTGATAGAGATGTTGTTGGAACACAAAGCCAAGAATTGCCTGCCACCCTGCAGCAGGAGAAAAATAAAGAGGCTGTAGTTGAGCCTCAGCAGGAGGAAAAATATGAAAAAAGAAAAAAATAGAAGTGTAGTCATGGGCTAGCAGTTGAGGAACCAGCAGTACCTCAGCTGCCATTTCCTCAGGCTTTGGATGGTCCTGTCCCTTTTGATAAAGGGAATGCCCAAATGGAGGAAATGATGGAGACCTTCAGGCAGGTGAAAATCAATTTGCCCCTGCTTGAGGCAATTAAATAGGTCCCAGCCTATGCAAAGGTCCTGAAAGACCTCTGCACCCAAAAGAGAAAAGCTAGAGGCCATGTGTCCAAAAAGGTCTTTGCAACTGATACAGCGAATTCTATATTTAATATATCAATGCTCGAGAAGTTGCAAGATCCAGGGATACCCACTATTCCCTGCGTAATTGGAGACCATACAATTGGAAAAGCCCTTTTAGACCTTGGAGCCAGTGTTAACCTGTTGTCATACAGTGTATATCTGCAGCTAGGTTTGGGGGAGCTAAAACCTACCCCCATTGTGCTAATGATGGCTGATAGGTCTGAGAGGAGACCTCTGGGAATGGTTGAGGATGTCTTAGTGGGGGTGGATAAGTTTTTCTACCCTACTGACTTCTTAGTTTTGGACATGGGGTGCAGCAATAGCCCAAATCCCATACCTGTTATATTGGGCAGGCCTTTCTTGGCCACTGCCAATGCATGCATTCAATGCAGGTTTAAAGTAATGGAGGTAACTTTCGGACATATGAAAGTTGAGCTGAATATGTACAACAGTGTAAAGTACTCTCAGATGGACAATGAGGAGAGCTTTGTAGTGGATGTACTAGAGGAAATTGTAGAAGAGGAATTGCCCACTCTTCTGGAGTGGGGCAACATTGTCAGGAATTTAGTTAAAATTTGGGACATGGTGGAGGAAGAGAGCCCAGATGTGATACCGAAAGACATGACCACATTGAAGTCTTCTGTGGGCTCAGTGCAACATTCTAGTTGGAAACCTACATTGCTGCCTCTTCCTCCAACCTCCAATGAACCAATTTTTCCATCCACCCAACAAGCCCCTGATCTGGAACTCAAGAAGCTTCCAGAAACATTAAAATATGCCTTCCTTGAGAAAGGAGATAAGCTTCCTATAATCATCTCTTCCTCTCTTACCAATGAGCAGGAAGAGGAATTACTAACAGTTTTGAGGAAGCACAAGAAGGCAATTGGTTGGACCATTGCCGATCTGGGAGGAATAGATGCATCAATCTGCATGCATAGGATTCATCTTGAGGAGGGAGCACTACCCTCCAGGAAAATGCAGAGGAAGTTAAATCCTCACATGCAGGAAGTGGTCCTCAAGGAGATTAAATTGCTAGATGCAGGGGTGATTTCCCCCATCTCTGATTCTCACTGGGTGGCACCTATCCAAGTGATGCCCAAGAAATCTGGCATAACAGTGATTAAGACTGAAACTGGAGAGTTGAGACCAGCCAGGGAGACCACTAGCTGGAGAGTGTACATTGATTATAGGAAGCTCAACTCTAAGACCAGAAAGGACCATTTCCCTCTCCCCTTCATTGATCAAATTTTGGACAAATTGGCTGGAAAATCTTTTTACTGTTTTCTTGATGGGTACTCAGGGTACAACCAAATCCTTGTGCATCCTCAAGAATAAGAGAAAACCACCTTTACCTGTCCTTTTGGCACCTTTGCTTACAGAAGGATGCCTTTTGGGCTTTGTAATGCACCAGCCACTTTTCAGAGGTGTATGTATGCCATATTCTCTGATATAATTGACAAGTTTTTGGAGATTTTTATGGATGATTTTACATCTATAGGGGACGTTTAGGCCAAAGGTCTACAACACCTCGATAGTTTTGCAAAGATGTGAGGAGACCAATCTGGTCTTAAGCTGGGAAAAGAGCCACTTCATGGTAACACAAGGCATTGTGTTGGGCCATGTAGTCTCTAAAGAAGGGCTTGAGGTAGACAAGGCTAAAGTTGACCTCATTGCCAATTTGCCCCCTCCAAAAATAGTCAAACAAATCAGATCTTTCCTTGGGCATGCAGGATTTTACAGGAGGTTCATTAAGGACTTCAGTAAAATTGCTAAGCCATTGTGCCACCTGCTCTGCCAGGATGTGCCCTTTGACTTTTCTGCTGAATGTCTTAAGGCTTTTGAAACATTGAAAATATGCCTCACCTCTGCCCCTGTACTCCAAACACCAGACTATACCCTGCCTTTTGAGCTGATGTGTGATGCATCAGACTTGGCAATAGGTGTTGTTTTGGGCCAAAGAAAGGATAAGCTGCCTGTGGTCATTACTTATGTCAGCAAATCACTTGCTGAAGCTCAACTGAACTATACCACAACTGAAAAAGAGCTTCTGGTAGTGGTTTATGCTGTTGACAAATTTAGAGCCTATCTACTAGAATCTAAAACTGTAATCTTCACTAACCATTCAACATTGAAGTACCTATTGTCCAAGAAAGATGCTAAGCCTAGGCTGATTAGATGGATACTCCTGCTGCAGGAGTTTGACATCGAAATCAAGGACAAAAAGGGTGTGGAGAATGTGGTGGCTGACCACTTGTCCAGAATTGTCTTGGAGAAATGCCTCGATGGTCCTACAAATGATGCCTTCCCGGATGAGCAATTATTTGCCATCCAATCCTTGGTCCCTTGGTTTGCACACATAGTCAATTATCTAGTTATAGAAAAGATTCCTGCCCACTGGACCAAAATGGACAAAGACCTATTTTTCTCAAAGGTCAAATATTTTTTCTGGGAGGAACCTTGCCTATACAAGTACTGTGCAGACCAAATCATCCGAAGATGTGTTCCCGAAAGTGATATCCCCAGTATTCAGGCCATGTGCCATGAAAATGCTTATGGAGGCCACTTTAGTGGGAGAAAAATAGCTGACAAGGTCCTACAGTGTGGGTTTTACTGGTCTTCTTTATTGAAAGATGCATATACACACTGCAAGGCATGTGAGAGATGTCAAAAATTAGGAGGGCTGTCTAAAAGAAATTCAATGCCTTTGCAGCCCATCCTTGTTGTAGAATTGTTTGATGTATGGGGTATAGACTTCATGGGCCCCTTTCCTCCTTCTAATGGCTATCAGTTCATCTTACTGGCAGTGGACTTTGTTTCCAAATGGGTAGAAGCCATTGCCACAAGATCCAATGAAAACCAGGTGGTCCTTAAATTTGTAAGGCAGCATATTTTCTCCAGATTTGGAACCCCTAGAGCTATCATCAGTGATGGGGGTAGCCATTTCTGCAACAAAAATTTCGAGAGCTTGCTCAAGAAATATTCTGTGACCCATAGGATTGCTACTCCCTACCACCCACAGACAAGTGGGCAAGTTGAAATTTCCAATAGGGAGATCAAGCATATCCTTGAGAAAATAGTAAGGACTAACAGGAGAGATTGGGCCGATAAACTGAACGATGCACTGTGGGCTTATAGGACTACCTATAAGACCCCCATCGGAATGTCCCCATTCAGACTGGTCTATGGCAAGGCTTGCCATCTCCCAGTAGAGTTAGAACACAAGGCCTATTGGGCCATTAAGAATTTAAATATGAACCTAACTTCTGCTGGTCATCACAGGTCATTGGATGAGTTGAGGATGGATGCTTACACCAATGCCAGGATCTACAAGGAACGGTCCAAAGCTTTCTTTGACAAGGGCTTGCTGAGAAAAAGCCTCAAATCTGGTGGTAAGGTTTGGTTGTTCAACTCCAAACTAAAATTCTTTCCTGGCAAATTAAAATCCCGATGGGAAGGTCCCTATGTTGTATTAAATGTTTCCCCATCTGGTGCTGTGGAAGTCAAGGATCCCAAATATGGGAGGACCTTCAAAGTGAATGGTCAGAGGCTTAAGCCTTGTATCGAAAAACCTGCTGACCCTATGCACACTATTCATTTTCATGGGACCCCTACATCTACCTGACCCACAATTGTGTCCATGTTGTACTCTACTACTTTTGTTTCTTCAATAATTTTTAGGAAATTATAGTGTTTATGGAGAGTCTGAATATGCTGAGCTTGATAGATTTTATGTGGGATTGGTATGATTTCATCTTCTTCTTTTGTGAATTGCTGATTTTTGAATTGAATGCATATTGTTTGAATATTTTTGATGAGTATGCTGCACTACCTGTATTGCCCCTGTTTAGTACTAAACCCTCGCGCATTCCAAATTGAGATTTGGGAAGCTCTCGCGCAATTCACATAGAACATTTATTTCGCTGTCGCGAGCTTCAACAAATGCTGCAGAGTCTCTCGTGCACTTCAAGCTCCAACATCCATCATCGCGAGATTCAGTTATCTCGTGATCCCCTTGCCCTGCTGCGCGAGTCAAATGCATTTTTCATTTCCCACGCTGATTGCTGGGACTTGTCGTTTCCCAACTCACTCTCAATTAATTATGGTGACTTGGATGTTATTCCACCGTTTCATCTTCCACCATCCTCGTCTTTAAATACACAGGGAGCCCCTTTCATATTCATCTCATCCTTTCTCCTCTCACCCTAGCGGTCCTTCCCTAGTCCTAACAATGGCAGATGAAAAGCCTAATGCGCTGCCTAACAAGTTTTACCCGATGTGGTTGGAACCGCCCCCACCGAAAGAGCCGGACCCCCTACAACCCCTCTGAGATGAATACGAGGAGGTGCAGCAGATCCTGGCTAAGGAGGAGGAGGAAAAGCTCCGGCCACAGAAGAAAAAGCAAAAGATAGAACCATCCCCTGCCCCCTCCACTCAACCCCTTCCACCACCTTCTCACCAGCCCCATCCTTGATCCCTCTCTCCTCCCTTCTTTCTTTTTGTAATTTTCTTTTTAGGCTTAATGAAATTTTCTTGTTCTGATTATTCTGTCCAGTGACACCTTTGAATCCGTGAGGACACTGCTCCTCATAGGTTTGGGGGTGTGGCAGGCAGACCCTACCAATGGAATAATTAACCTAAGTGCAGCAGAGTCATCTGAGTAATATGGAAATAGATCTATGCTCACTTAAGAATCATGACAAATAAGAAATTAAAATTTCTGCAAACTTTAGACATTATAAACTTTTAATTTTTCACATTTCCATGATGATATCACCAAGGAAACTCACTTGTATCAGCACTTAGTGAATCATTAGAGAGAGAAAAAGGTGAGGACATACTTAAAAGTTCAAAGGAAGACCATAACCAGTGAGAATTGAGCCTATAAAATTTTTTTTTCTATTCTTTGAGGAATAACTAAGGCAATTTCTTCTGGTTCCAAGGACTGGCTGAGTCATTGTGCTCACTAGAAGTTAGGCAACTCCAAGTTGAAACAACTGACAACACTCATGAGACTTAGGAAAGGATCAAGGCCTTCTCTTGGACAGTTTGAGCCTAAAAAGACCAACCCTAAAGCAACTGCCCTTGTCCATACCCCTTTGAGCTTTAAATCTTAAATTTCTTCAAAATACACCTGAGTACTTGTACCTGAACCTATGAACCTGATTTAGTCTACCCTCACTCTGAGAATTCAGAAGGTAAAGGAGAAAGAGTTGAAAATGGACTAGCTATGGTCAACATTAGGTGAATGGAGAAGAAGTATCTCAAAATTCTGGCAGTATGGTAACTGAGAACATGGTGGCATTTCAAAAAAGCAAAAACAAAAATAAAAAGAAGAAAATTCCATCAAAAAGAAATAAAAACAATAATGAAGAAGAGTAAGGGAGGAGTCAAGAGGAACTTTCATTGGAGAATCAAAATCAAGAAGAGAAACTGATCACTTCAAATCTGAAAATCTCAAAGAAGATGAAGGGAGCTGAATTCAAGAAGGTGAAGTCATGAATCACCTCTGTCACCTACTGACTTCTCAATTTTGAACCCCTTTTCAACCTTCCATTCTTTTTAACCCCACTCCATAAGCCACATTACAACCTAGTTAAAAGCTCTTGTGATCCAAAGCTGAGTGAGCTGTCATGTGGAGATAAAGAGTTATCCAATCTATGGTGAGGATCTGTCAATGATGTCAGCACTTAAGAACTCTGCCTATGCTCATGCTTACAGACCCATTTGGGGGATGTAACTGCTCTTGAGCCTGAGAGAAAGTGAACCCCTCAACAAGACCCTTATGAGAGTATGCCCTGGAAAGTTTTTGGGTCTGATCTTAAATGCATTATGTATCTATAACCTAATTTTTGATCTGATGATGAGCTCAGTGCTGGCGCACACTTGTGCAGTTTTCTGTGGTTGTAAACTGATTGGAAACGTTGTGCATTCATGAGAAGTTTATGCTGTTTAAATTACTATGCAACCAATGGATTAAATTTCTTTTATGATTACTGATTCAAGAGTGAACTAAGTTTGCTCCTTGACTGCTCACTTGATGATATTACACTTTTGTTAACTGTTTCATTGAGAAGTTTGTGGGTGTCTTCACTGAAAACCCTCAGGAGACTTCACTCCTCCACTAGGGATCACCTAGGGGTTTAAAAGGCTCGGTATATATGCTAAATGTATCCGTGCTCCCTACGAAAGTGGCATTTAATTTTTGTAGTAGATTTAATGTAGCTTTGCTAAGGGACTAGCAAAGATTAGGTTTGGGGGTGTGTTAAGACCTGAAAAGTACCACTTTTCACCCCTTAACTTAACCTTTCATTAGACCCTTAGCCATCTAATAGGTTCTTGTTAGGTGTTTTATGTAGCTAATAATCAGCAGTGAAATTAGGCCAGGAATCCTGCTAAAGAGTTTGTTTTGACACCAGAAGTCCCTCAAAAGGATGGACCTGAATCCAGACCTGAAATGAGCCTCGCGCAATCCAACTGAGCTTCCCAAGACTTTACAACAACTTCTCGCATAGTTGAGTAACTGAAGAGCTTCAGAAGCACAAACTCGCGTAGCTCTCGCGAATCTCAAGAGTAAAACACATCGTGCAGTCTCGTGTAGTTCAAAGCAGACCTCTCTCAACCTCACGCAGTTCGCTCAGAACGGCTAAGGAGAGAGAGCTTCAGAAGACTCCTCACGTTGCTATCGCGCAATCGCCACGGGATGCAATTATCAGAAGAGAACTCCTCGCACAGTTCTCGCGCCATTCGAGAAGAATGCATCCTCACAAAGGCAGAGCCATCCTCGCGAAGATCAATTAAGACATGGAACCTTGCACAATTCAGAACTCATTAAAGCCTCGTGAGGTAACTCGCGAAGCCCATTGAAGAGAAGTGATCGCGCAGTTCTCGCACTATTCAAATCCATCCTCGCGAAGATCAACCCAGTGAATGCACAGCTACCTCACGACTGCTTGCACTCCAACCCCGCAACATTTGAGGCTTTGATGTCTACTCAACCTCGTGAAGCCCAATCCAGCGAGAGCGCAATTCTCTACCGCGCGATTGCCTGAAGAGCAAACTAAGGCAACCTCGCGACGATTGAAGCTTCAATGTTAAACCATCCTCGCGAAAGGCAAGAGCTACCACGCGACAAGTCTGGGAAACAATAGCTACCTAGCGAAGCTCTGAACTCCAACTTCCATCCCTTCAGTAGAGGACTTTCTGGGAATTTCCAGTGATTAGGGCACGCACTCCCATGCTTAAATCTCCATGCACGCACCCCGAGGCATCCAAGGATCACTATTAGGCCATGTGGCATCATTAAAATTAGGGTTTCCTAACCCTAATGCGCCGCCACACTACTGCTATATAAACCCATACTTAGCTTAGGTTTAGACATCTTGGAATATCTCGGAACATATCTGGGAACACATCTCATCTCTTGGAGATTTGATCTGAGATCATCTTTTCTATTCTTTTGTAGGTGTAAGTAGTTTTTCTTTTTCTTTTTCCTTCTCTCCATAGTCCAACACTTGTTGGCTATGTCTTTGTATGCATTTTGAACTAGTTTAATGGAAGTTTGTAATAGGATTTTTACATTATGGGATTTGTGTTTGATTGTGAGATGCTCTTTGCAAGGCTGCTGCCTTGTGATCCGCCATTGCTTTGGCTGTGATTCGAAGCAATGGAGGACTGATTCTAAGGGCCACTCAGATCCAAGTGACCTGTGTGTCTGAGCTATCATGGTCCTATACAGCCTTAGCCCCACCACAGGACCCACTAGATCTGAAATCCCCATGGGAGCTTGAGCTGGTAGCCTTGTGACCATGGTGGCGGCAGCAATATTCTTGTTTTATCTTGGGCTCCGTGAGGAGGATAGCCTCTGGGATAGTCTGTGACCATTCAAGTGGAGTGGTTATAGCCCTAGGGTGATTCTAACCTACCGATCCAAGATGGATCCTTCTTCTCTGCATCTGAGCTTGTATTAGCCTGGTGGGAGATTGTACAGAGTCAAACTCCCCTATATTTGTATAGATCCGCTATCAGATGTTAGATCTGATATGGTTATAGAGATTATAGGCTTGTGACTGGACCATTATAGCCTCACTCAAGCAATGGACAGCTAGATCGAAGGTTGTACTCAATCTCTTGCTAGTTCTATGTGTCTGGGCTATCATGGTCCTATACAGCCTTAGCCCCACACATAGAGCTTTAGAGGTTGAGGTTCCCTATGGATTCTTGAGCTGGTAGCCTGAATGAAATAGTGCCTATAATGATTAACTTATTTTGGCCGATCTCTGGATTGTGGTTCCCCTATGGGATAGTCTGTGACCATTTGAGTGGACAGGTTATAACCTTAAGGGATTGGATCATGGTACAGATGGGTTGAATTCTTTCTCCTCAGTGGTGATAATGTAGCCATTGGACATGATTTCTATAACATCAGATCTGAATCTGAGTTACAAAACTCCTCTGATCTAGGCTCAATAACATACTTCTCACCCGTTTATATTTATTTTCCACACTCCATCCATCCTCTCAACCCTTTCTGTAGTTTAGACATTAGGCTACCTTAGGATCTGTAAACTAAGTGACCTTAAACTCCCTTCCCTTAAGGACTGCCAGATCTGGAGGGACTACTAGAGATGGCTCCCTTGGAGCTGTAGATCATCTTTGCCTGTGGGACAAACTCTTACTTATCAAAACTTGCCACAATGGACCCTGTATCTTGTAGGTCTAGGACTTCTCAGTTGTGCTGATTTCATCCCCTATTTTATTTTGATTTTAAATTTCTTTTACCACAAACAAATAAAGAAAGCACAGCTGGGGGTAGCAACAAATACCCAACACCCAATCCCCTCAAGGTCTAATACCCAAGCCCATCAAGGCCCAATACCCAACACCCAAGCCCATCAAGACCCAATACCTAATACCCAAGCCCATCAAGGCCTAATGCCCTGTACCCAAGCCCAGCCAGGGTTAAACCCGAGAGCTTCATTTGCAAACCTTCTACCATTCCCCCAATATCCTACATTCACCTACACCCAATAAACCCCCATTCCCCCTCAGATAGTACACCCCTCTCATCCAATCCCTCAACCCGACATGGGCCCCATTTATCCACATCCCTCACACCCAATCCCTCAACCTGACATGGGCCCCATTTATCCACATCCCTCACCCCCAACCCAATATGGGGATCCATCCCATACCCATCCTCTTACCTCCCAACCCAGCCAGTAAAATCTCCACCAAGCACAATGGCCACATCAGGCACCCCACCAAAATCCCTCATTCACTCATCCTCTTACCCTGCAAATAAATCACCAAAACTCTTATCAACCTCAATGGCCTCATCAAGCATCCACCCAACCCATCCAAAACTTATAGGCTAATCTCACCCTTCCACCACCATATGCTGATCCACAATATGAGGAGGATGAGATAAGAAACAGTGGGGCATATGCAGGGGCATTCGCCAATTTCAATCCCCCATAGCCCACCATTACCAATCCACAGACCATTCAGAATGATGGGGGGCTAGCCTCAGCATTGTCCTCAAGAGAGTCAGAGCTGCTAAAAGAGCAAACATACATGATCCAAAAGCAGTTAATGAAGCTGGGCGGGACCGAGATTCAAGCCATCGAATTTTTGGATTTATGTTTATTCGCAGAAGTACCATTACCCCACAAGTTTAAAATACCCACATTCGATAGATACAATGGCACGAGCAACAAATTGCTCATCTAAAATTGTACTATAAAGATATGTGCCAGTATGGAGGAGATGAGTGTTTGCTCATAAAAGTTTTTCAAAAGAGCCTTACGGGTCCGGCCTTGAGATGGTTCACATCTATTAAACCATCTATGCTCAAAATATGGAAAGACCTCACCCATTTGTTTCAAGAGCAATATGTCTACAATATAGACATCGAACCGGCCAAATCAGATCTAGGACGGTTAAACAAAAACCCGATGAGGCCTTTAACGAGTACCTAGGAAGATGGAGGGCCCTAGTAGCCCAAGTAAAGAATCGCATCTCGGATGATGAACAGATCGAGATGATTGATCAGTCACATAATTTATTATTTTATCACCCTTAACTTAGTGATGCTAGGCCTTAGTTTGCTACTAATAAGTTACTGATGTGCAGATATTAAAGATAAATAGTAAAAGAGAGCCTAGGTGTTAATATTCATCAAAGCGAACTCAAATAGCAGTAAGAATGATGATTGAGCATGTAAAGACGATTCACCAATATAAGAAGGCTGAGAAGTCGTATTTAAAGATTTTGCGTTACTGCTGAAGTAAAAAATAGAAGAAAGAAAGAAATAAGAAATCGTAATTTTATGATTCTTTAAAAAGATGATTCTTTAGAAGCGACAAAAGAGTAAAGACGATATAGAAGAGAAAGGCAATGAATCGTGAATAGAAAATCGTTCAGTATGATAGCCATGAAAGAAGAGAAAATCGTGATTTACGATTTTCTAAAGAAGTTATACTAGAAGAAATTGTTATCCATGATTTCCAAAAATTAGAAGCTTTCCTATTTACTGTTATTGTTGCTAATCACGCAAGAGCTATCACCGCCATGAACAGAATTAGAAGACTCCTAGAATGAGAAGTTCAACTGATCACGGATCTAAGAAGATTGATGAAGATATACTCTGAAGGACTCTGCTGCTAAAAATTAAAGAACCTTCCAGAAGCGCATCAACTAAAAAAAGCAAGGAAAATATGAAATTAGAAGTAGAGTTATATTAGGATAGTTTTTACTTCTTTAATTAGATTTAGAACTTGTAAACCAGCCCCTTATGATCTATAAATAAGAGAGCTTGGCATAGGAATAATCATCGAAGAATTTCAGCATCAATTGACGCCTGAGGTTGGATTTTCTTCTGATCAGTAGTGTAAAATAGTTAGAATAGATTAGATATCCAAGATTTCTCAAGAGCAATTGACAACTACAATTGAGTATTGAAGATTAGAGTAGATATCTGTAGTTTCTTAGGAGCAATTGACGACTGTGGCTGAGGGGTGAAGGATAAGCTTTTTAGTTTATATTTTATTTTATGCAATTTACAGCTTTATAAACATCTCCAAGTTTTAATTTGAATTGACAACTCAGGTTAAAATTTGCAGATTAGTGTAACTATTTTTACTTTTCCATCTTTACTTTTCTAAGGTTTAATTGACTCCCAAATTTTAGGAAGTTATTGATTAGATTAAATCTGTATTGATAGGATCTTAGACTTTATTGACGACCAATGCTAGGTAACTAGAGATATGGTGTAACGGTATTATTTAAATTTATAAATATTTAATAGCTGAAGATTGGGATTGACGACCTCAATCAGAAGAAGGAGGATTTAAATTTATTTTATGCATTTTAGATTAAAATAAATTCTTTTATTCATATTTCTCCAGTAGATTAGATCTTAAAGATAAATAGAAGTTTTTAAAATAAGAATTTAAATAGCAGATATAAATAAGAGATAAATAGATAGACAAACTTCCTCGTGGGAACGATCCTATGCTAGTACTATAATTTCCTTTGTGTGCCTGCAATAGGTTAAGACTTAATTAGATACACATAGTAAGCCATTCAAGTTTTTGGCGCCGCTGTCGGGGAAGAAGAATTTATCTTTATTTCTATTTTTATCTAATATTTTTATTCTTTTAGAAACTAATATTTATCTTTCTCTTTTGATATTTCTTTATCTTTTTAATTTTCTTTGATCACTTCTTACTCTTTTATAGGTTTATTCGGAATAAGCAAATCAAAGTTTCAACTTCCCCTGATCAGAGAAGCCAAAGGCCTAGATTTGTTCTCTCTCCCTGCTCTTCTAAAGTAAAAATTATATAAAAGATTATATATACAAATTTATTTATTTATTTATTTATTTTTATTTTCTGGTGTATGCATCATACACAGACTCGCATTAAACCGATCCTCTGTAAGAGATCCTCAAACTATGGCTGACAAGCTTTCTATTGAAGTGCATTTCAGCCCAATAGCTTTGATCAAGCCCACTTGTATAGTTATATCCGAGGCAGCTGAAGGTCAAAACTCTGAAATCATGCCCCACACACTTCAAACTCTACCTACCTTTCATGGGCAGCTGAAGGTCAAAACTATGAAATCCCTACCAACGTCTGAGGTAGTTCATAGAACTTTGCACAATCCTGTAGACTGTTAAGTGGTAAAAAATGCCACTTTTCATCCTTTAACCTGACCATTGATAGACCTGTGAGCACACTGATAAGCCTCTCTCGAGTGCATTTTGTAGACAGCAATAAAAGATAACACTAATGCAGAAAATCACTCAAGAATGCCCAAAAAGGGGTCATCTCTCAGCACAGGACAACCCAGCAACAATACACCAGAGGGTAGCACATCACTGGACCCTTGGAGCGCGTGGCTACAGTAGGGCAAGGCGAAGGAAGTGAAAACAGGCTGAAAACATCTTATCAAGAGGTCAGCTGAAGACTTCGATAGGAGCTTAAAGCAAAGAAAGGAGGAATTCGTACAGTTGAAAAGGCTTCGATAGGATCTAAAGGTAGAAGAAGGATGGATTTGTGTGGATTGAGGAGTTCGATAGGATCCAAGAACCTATCGAGCAGCAGAAAGAAAGGAAGAAACCATCCTATCGAAAACCTACCTGAGGTGTAAAGGAACCTATCGAATGGTTTCCTGAACCTATCGAGATGGAGACGCTGGAAAAGAACCTACCGAAGGGTGCTTGAGCCTTTCGATAGGAGTGAGAGCAACCCTATCGAAATGATGGCATGCAGAGCGGAACCTATCGAAATGGTGCTCCAACCTGTCGAATACTCCAGGCCAAGGGCTGAGAATGCTAACACTCTAAGAGAAGGCTCATCCTATCAGAACCTATCGAAGAGATCTGAGAACCTAGCGAAATGACCAAAAATCTCTATTTGAACCTGTCGAAAGCTTCTTGAACCTATCAAAATTGTGTGCAGAACTTCTCAAAAATTCAGCTATGCACACTCTAGGACTTGGTGACCTACTGCACGCAACTCGAGGCACTTAGTGACCGGCACGACAATTCCAGAAGATGCCCTAGGAAATTCTAACCGACCCATTTGCTCTAACAGAACCCTAACAAACTCTGAGGACCTTCTAGAAGGAATTTTTGGTGGGAAAAATAGAGGAGAAAGCTATATATAGAGACCCCCAATTGCAATTGAGGGGGATCAAGATCGAAACCAAATTTTGGAGATTAGAGCGTGCAGAGAAATTCTATTTTCCCTCCTTTAGCCTAACAATGGTTGGCTAATTCCCTTGGAGTAGTGAGGAGAGAGGTTAGATCTATAATTAGGTAAGGTTAAGATTGCTATTGTGGGTTTCCAGCTGCACAGACTACAGATCTGAGAGTATTTCCATTGTAGAGCGATTTTGATTGCAATGTAAATGTTATTTTTAATGCTTTAATTAGATCTAAAGTTCCTTTGGTTTCATTTGGTGATTGATCGGATTTGTACAAAGGAGTCAGTAGATCAGCTCACCCACTTAACTGGTAGGCCTCTTGGAAACCACCCGATCTCCCTGGATCTGATACTCCTGTAATTCCTTCAGTATGTGACCTTGGAATCGTAACATCTGTAGTAGTTTTAATTGTTCTAATTGATGCTTCAACTTTGGAGGAAAACCCTAGGATGGTCTGTGACCATTAAAGTGAACAGATCATAACCTTAAGATTAGTCCAAGCTTAGGCTCCAATTGGATTCGTCTGCTGTAAATCCATGGATCAGATAAAGTCTATAGGATGGTCTGTGACCATTCAAGTGGACAGATCATAACCTTAAGACCAGGTGGATCCTGCGATTTGGAGTGGAGCTTTCTACCCTGCAGCTGTGCTTATAGCTAGTTGAGAGAATTGTGTGCTCTGAACCTCTGTAGCATGATTAATCGAATCTAATTTCAGTGAAGACCAATTTCCAAGCTACTCTTCTCCATTTTCTGCTTTTTACTCTTCTCCCCTGCAAGATCTAAGTTCCCAAACTTGATCCAAGTTAGTCTATGTTTAATTTTAGCTTAGCTTATGTGACAATCCATTTTAAACCTCTCCCCTGTCTTTTAGCTAACTTAGCATTAGTTAGGGTGCCAGATCTCCTGCAGATCTGGTGATTTATCACATATTAAAACCAACCTCCCTGTGGACATTCCCTTACTCACCATCTTTTGAAAGCATACTACAACAGACCCTGATTACTTGCAGGTCAGTGTGAGTGTGTTCTGCCTAATTTTATTGGTGATTTTAGACCCCCATTTGAGGGAAGGCAAACACCCCAACAAGTTTTTGGCGCTGCTGCCGTGGAGGTGTGTTTAAAAATTGGTAGATCTAAATTTTATAGTTGTTTGTTTAATTTTACTAACTGCATTTGTAAGTTTTATTGTTTTTCAGTATTTTGTGTGCATTTCATCAGATCTAAGGTTGCCAGTGAGAGGAGAATTGTGCTGGAGGCTGCTCTGCAGTTTGCATCCCTCTACTCCCCTTTTATTTTTTTTTCAGATTTGTTGATTTTTCTTAGAGTAGTTAGAAAGCTTGGTTGATTCTACTTGTTGTGTTGAGAATCTATTTTGCATTCAGAATTTGAGTGTTGTATGTTTGGTAAGAGAACTCTCCAACCTCAGATTATTCCACTAAATCCAGAGGTTGAAAGACTTCTTAGATTCAAACCAACTACACCCACATCTGTTGAAAGTGACTCTGTAGATATGGGTGAGCAATAACAGCTGATAACCCTCAAGGAGTTTAATGCACCAGGGGTCTATAATTCCCCCTTCTGCATTCAATTCCTAGCTACTCAGGGAAACTATGAGATAAAATCATCCATAATTCAAATGTTGCCCTCATTTCATGGCCTGACCAAAGAAGACCCCTACAAGCACATCGATGAGTTCTTGGGACTGTGCACTACATTTAATATCGCAGGTTTGGGGGAGGAGGCCACCAGGATGAGACTCTTTCCTTTTTCATTAAAGGACAGAGCCAGGACCTGGTTGTCCTTGCTTCCACCCAACAGCATTCAGTCTTGGAGTGATCTCCAATGTCAATTTCTGGTCAAGTTCTTCCCTAGGTCAAAAAGAGTCAGTTGAGGAAGGGTATCATCTCTTTTACCCAAGATCCAACTAAAAATTTTCATCAATCTCGGGAGAGATTTAAGGAACTCCTAAAGAAATGCCCCCGCCATCAAATCCCTGAATGGTAATTGGTTCAAAGCTTTTATCAGGGAATTGATTCTAAAAGCAGAGATTTGATAGATGGTGGCACCTACCTCCATAAAATTGCTGAGGAGGCATGGGAGCTCTTTAATATTATTAGTGAGAACTCTATGCAAAGGGAAACCTTAGCTAGAGATCTAGAGCCTCCTAGGTTATTGAAGGAGAATACTTCAAGAGGGAAGATATATGAAGTGAGTGTGCCAAGTGATTTGGAAAGGAAAGTGGACAGCCTAGCCCTGAAATTTGATAGGCTGATGGGAGCAATGCAGTCACCTGTGGATTCTAAGGTGGAGGAGGCATGTGCCATATGCCAGTCCCCTACTCACTCCCTTGAAGAATGCCCATCTGCTGACCAGTTTTCTAATTTTATAACAGAGCATGTGGCTGCTGCTCAGTCTTATGGGCAGCAGCCTGCTGCTGGGTATCAATGGAGGAACCACCCCAATCTGAGGTGGAGACAAGATGCATACCCCAGCCAGCAGCAGCAGCCCATGCCCTACAGAAATGCTCAACCCTATCGAGAAGGTTCTGTCCCAAGACCTCGACGGAACCCATAGCCCAACTCAGGCTCCCCACATGCAAGCACTCCTTGATTGGGAGAACACCTTCCTTTGAGGAACAAGTTCTATCTTCACTGCAGAACTTGAACTCCTTATCCCAAACTGTGCACTCTCACAACCAGAGCATAAAAAAGATAGAGGATCAACTTGGTCAGCTGTCTGATGCCCTGACTAGAAGAGAAGGAGGGAGGCTACCTAGCCAACCACAGGATAACCCACGAAGACAGTTTGTAGTGGGTGATGTTTCCTCCACCTATGAGGAAGCCAAATCTGTTACAACATTGAGAAGTGGTAGGTTAGTGGACAACCAAGTGGACGGTGAGCCTGTGAGGAACTTGGAGGAAGAAACTGAAGTGATTTCTACCATAACACAACAAAGGCCACCAGTGGTGGACTTGAAGGAGCAACCAGCTGTGAATAAAGAGGATAATGAGGATCCTCAAGAAAAGAAAAAAATAAAAAAGAAAGAGGCCCCATTGGCTAAGGCTGCAAGTGAGGGAGCAATCCCACATGTTCCATTTCCTAAGGCACTACAAGCACCTTCCCCTTTTGGTAAAGGGCAAGGAAAAATTGAGGAAATGATGGAGACTTTCAAGCAAGTAAAGATCAATTTTCCCTTACTTGATACCATTAAACAAGTCCCAGCCTATGCCAAGTTTTTAAAAGACCTGTGCACCCATAAAAGACAGCCTAAGATACACATATCCAAGAAGGTCTTTGCTGCAGAAAAAGTTAAGCAAGTCCTGTCTATTGCAACTCCCCCCAAACTTCAAGGCCCTGGCCTCCTCACTATCCCCTGCATCATTGGGGATCATACCATTCACAAAGCCCTATTAGATCTAGGAGCCAGTGTAAATTTGCTTCCATATTCAATATATGAGAATCTAGGCTTAGGCAAATTAAAGCCCACACATGTGGTCCTTCAGCTGGCTGACATATCTGAAAGGAAACTTGTGGGGATAATCGAGGATGTTTTAGTAGGGGTTAACAAATTCTTCTATCCTGCTAACTTTTTGGTGCTGGATATGGAACCAGGTAGGAGTGCCACTTCCATACCTGTGATTCTAGGCAGACCCTTTTTGGCCACACCTAATGTTTGTATTCAATGTAGGTCTGGAATCATGGAAGTATCATTTAGAAATATGAAGGTCAAATTAAATGTGTACAATGCAGCAAATCAACCTCATCCCAATGAGGACTATTTTTTTCTTGATGTGATAGATGAGGTTGCCTAAAAAAATATGAATATGCTGCGACATGGTAAGGAATGGTTTAATGAGCTAGCTGAAGTATGGAAGGAAACAGAGATAGAGATGGCTCCCACCTCTGAGATTGAGCATGTGAAACTTGTCTCTTCTGAAGCGGCACCAGCACAACACCATCCATGGAGGCCTACTTTGTTACCTCTCCCACCCCCATCTAAGGCACCCTTATTGCCCTCCCTCATCAGTCCCCCAGAGGTGGAGTTAAAGCAACTCCCAAAATCTTTGAAATATGCCTTTTTAGGAGACAACACAATATTGCCTGTGATAATCTCTTCTTCCCTCACTCCTGAGTAGGAAAAAGAATTACTTTGTGTACTAAAAAGGCATAAGAAGGTAATAGGATGGACCATTGCAGACCTTGGGGGAATCAACCCTGCTATGTGCATGCATAAAATTCATCTTGAGGAAGGATCCAAACCTTCCAGAGAGATGCAGAGAAAACTCAACCCACACATGCAAGAGGTTATGATGAAGGAGGTAGTCAAACTCCTAGATGCTAGGATAATTTATCCCATCTTGGATTCACAATGGGTAGCACCTACCCAGGTAGTACCCAAGAAATCTGGCATTACAGTTGTTGAAGCAGATTCAGGTGAGCTGATTCCAACCAGATAGACCACTGGTTGGAGGGTATGCATAGATTACCGGAACCTCAATGAAATAACCAGCAAGGATCACTTCCCACTGCCTTCATAGACCAAATTTTGGACAAGCTGGCAGGCAAGGCCTATTACTATTTTCTTGATGGATATTTAGGTTACAATCAGATCCCTGTATACCCCCAGGACCAAGAAAAAATTACATTCACTTGCCCATTTGGAACCTTTGCATACAGAAGGATGCCATTTGGGTTGTGTAATGCACCTGCCACATTCCAAAGATGCATGTATGCTATCTTCTCTGACATAATTGATAAATTTTTGGAGATCTTTATGGATGATTTCTCCATTTATGGAGATGATTTTAGCCAATGCCTACACCACCTCAGCTCCGTGATGCAAAGGTGTGAGGAGACCAACCTAGTTCTGAGTTGGCAGAAAAGTCACTTTATGGTGACTCAAGGCATTGTTCTAGGACATGTTGTCTCTCACAAAGGAATCGAGGTTGATCAAGCTAAGATCGATTTAATTGCTCATTTGCTCCCTCCGAAAACTATCAAACAAGTTAGGTCATTTCTGGGTCATGCTGGGTTCTACAGGAAGTTCTTCAATGACTTCAGCAAAATCTCGAAACCCCTTAGTCACCTATTGTGCCAGGACGTTCCTTTTGACTTTAATGATAAATGTCGAGCTGCTTTTGAACTGTTAAAGACTTGTTTGACCACAACTTCCATCTTGCAATCCCCTTATTTTTCTCTGCCATTTGAGCTGATGTGTGATGCATCAGATTTTGCCATTGGGGCAGTGTTGGGTCAAAGAAAAGACAAGGCACCTTATGTGGTAGCATATGATAGTAAATCAATGGTTGATGCTCAATTGAATTATACTACAACTGAGAAAGAGCTATTAGCTATTGTCTTTGCCTTAGAAAAATTCAGGTCTTATGTGCTGGGATAAAAATTATTGTATTCACTGACCACTCAGCTTTGAAATACCTCTTGTCCAAAAGGAAGCCAAAGCACGCCTAATCAGATAGATTCTTCTCTTGTAGGAATTCAATTTAGAGATTAAGGACAAGAAGGGAGTTGAGAACGTGGTGGCTGATCATCTGTCAAGGATCCCAGCCACTTACACAGAAAGCTTGCCCATCAATGACTCCTTCCCAGATGAGCAACTTTTGACTGTCCAGATAAGTATTCCCTGGTTTGCCAATATTGTCAATTACCTTGTTGTGGGTAGGATCCCTCCACATTGGAACAAGGATGATAAAAATCTGTTCTTTGCACAGATTCGATTTTACATGTTGGAGGACCCTTACCTCTTTAAGCATTGTGCGATCGTGCAATCGACGCTAGTAATTAAATCAGGTCTTCAAAACATCCTAACCATGTGCCATGAACAGGCTTGCGGGGGCCACTTCAGTGGTAAGAAGACTGTGGCCAAGGTTCTTCAAAGCAGTTTATACTGGCCTACCCTATTCAAAGATGCCAGACAGTACTGTAAAGCTTGCCATCGATGCCAGAAAATGGGCAGTATTACAAGGAGAAACTCTATACCCTTGCAACCGATACTTGTTGTCGAACTGTTTGATATTTGGGGAATCGATTTCATGGGACCTTTCCCCCCTTCTGCTAGATACAATTTCATCCTTGTAGCTGTGGATTACGTATCCAAATGGGTAGAGGCCATAGCTACAAGGACAAATGATCACAAAGTCGTCATTCAATTCCTGAAAGATAACATCTTCTCAAGATTTGGCTTTCCTAAAGCTATTATTAGTGATGGGGGAAGCCACTTCCGTAATAAACCTTTTGACAAACTGATGAAAAGATACTCTGTTACGCATAGAGTAGCCACTCCCTACCACCCACAAACCAGTGGGCAAGTAGAGATTTCCAATAGGGAAATCAAATATATTCTCGAGAAGACTGTGAGAACTGACAGAAGGGATTGGTCCAGCAAATTGACGGATGCCTTATGGGCTTATAGAATAGCCTATAAAATCCCCATAGGCAAGTCCCCATTCAGACTAGTATATGGCAAGACATGTCACTTGCCTATTAAATTGCAGCACAAAGCATATTGGGCCATTGGAGCAGTTAATTCTGACTTACACCCAGCTGGTATTCACAGGAAACTCCAGTTATCCGAGCTAGATGAATTGCAACTAGAAGCTTATGGAAATGCCCGGAGTTACACGGAGAGCACCAAAGCCTTCCATGACAGACATTTGCTACGCAAAGATTTCAAGCCAAATGGCAAGGTATGGTTGTTCAACTTCAGCATGAAATTCTTTCCAGGAAAGCTGCAGTCAGATGGGATGGACCTTTCATAGTGGTACACGTTTCTCCATCTGGAGCTGTCGAAGTCATGAATTCTACAGATGGCAGAATCCTTAAGGTCAATGGTCAGAGGCTGAAACTTTGCATCGACAACATTTGTGAGCCTGAAGAGACCATTGATCTTCAGGATCCTCCAGGTTAATACCTGACTTCAATTTGTATCATATGTATTCTATCTGATTTATATCTTGATTCTTTCCCATGATATATTTTGCAATAAAATGGCCATTTCAAGATCAAGCTTCATTTCAATATCGCCTGCAGTCTCGGTATCAAGGGCACAAGAGAAGAGGCAAATTAGCTAACTGGTAGCCCAGCAGATGAGTTGCTGGGTGCTAAGGCTAAATGCCCTGCACACACAGGCCATGTTATTGAACTCATCGAAACTCTCGATAGGTCCTTTGGAGCTTTCACTAAGTCAGCTACTGACGATGATAGGATTGGTGAGGATTTCGATAGGTGCTGAGACCTCTCAATAGGTGAGATCAACTTTGCGATAGGTTCTGGACTCTTGCCTGGAACCTATTGTTGCTCCCCCAGCTGTGCTTTCTTTATTTGTTTGTGGTAAAAGAAATTTAAATTCAAAATAATACAAGGGATGAAATCAGCACAACTGAGAAGTCCTAGACCTGCAAGATACAAGGTCCATTGTGGCAAGTTTTGATAAGTAAGAGTTTGTCCCACAGGGAAAGATGATCTACAGCTCCAACGGAGCCATCTCTAGTAGTCCCTCCAGATCTGTCTACAGATATAGCAGTCCTTAAGGGAAGGGAGTTTAAGGTCACTTAGTTTACAAACCCTAAGGTAGCCTAATGTCTAAACTACAGAAAGGGTTGAGAGGACGGATGGAGTGTGGAAAATAAATATAAAAGGGTGAGAAGTATGTTATTGAACCTAGATCAGAGGAGTTTTGTAACTCAGATTCAGATCTGATGTTATAGAAATCTTGTCCAATGGCTACGTTATCACCACTGAGGAGAAAGGATTCAACCCATCTCTGTACCATGATCCAATCCCTTAAGGTTATAACTTGTCCACTCAAATGGTCATAGACTATCCCATAGGGGAACCACAATCCAGAGATGGGTCAAAACAAGTTAATCATTATAGGCACTATTTCATCCAGGCTACCAGCTCAAGAATCCATAGGGAACCACAACCTCTAAAGCTCCATGTGTGGGGCTAAGGCTGTATAGGACCATGATAGCCCAGACACACAGAACCAGCAAGAGATTGAGTACAACCTTCGATCTAGCTGTCCATTGCTTGAGTGAGGCTACAATGGTCCAGTCATAAGCCTATAATCTCTATAACCAGATCATATCTAACATCTGATAGCGGATGTATACAAATATAGGGGAGTCTGCCTCTGTACAATCTCCCACCAGGCTAATACAAGCTCAGATGCAGAGAAGAAGGATCCATCTTGGATCGGTGGATTGGAATCACCCTAGGGCTATAACCTGTCCACTTGAATGGTCACAGACTATCCCAGAGGCTATCCTCCTCACGGAGCCCAAGACAAAACAAGAATATCGCTGCCACCACCATGGTCACAAGGCTACCAGCTCAAGCTCCCATGGGGATTTCAGATCTAGTGGGTCCTGTGGTGGGGATAAGGCTGTATAGGACCATGATAGCCTAGACACATAGGTCACTTGGATCTGAGTGGCCCTTAGAATCAGTCCTCCATTGCTTTGAAACACAGCCAAAGCACTGGCGGATCACAAGGTAGCAGCCTTGCACAGAGCATCTCGCAATCAAACACAAATCTCATAATGTAAAAATCCTATTACAAACTGCCATTAAACTAGTTCAAAATGCATACAAAGGCATAGCCAGCAAGTGCTGGACTATGGAGAGAGGGAAAGAGAAAAAGAAAAACTACTTACAGCTATAAAGGAAAAGAAAAAATAATCTCAGATCAAATCTCCAAGAGATGGGATGTGTTCCTAGATCTGTTCTGAGATGTTCCAAGATGTCTAAACCTAAGCTAAGTATGGGTTTATATAGCAGTGGTGTGGCGGCACATTAGGGTTAGGAAACCCTAATTTTAATGATACCACGTGGCCTAATAGTGATCCTTGGATGCCTCGAGGCACATGCACAGAGATTTAAGCATGGGAGTGCATGCCCTAATCTTTGGAAATTCCCAAAAAGTCCTCTGCTGAAGCGATGGAAGTTGAAGTTTAGAGCTTCACTAGGTAGCTATTGTTTCCCAGACCTTATCGTGTGGTAGCTCTTGCTCTTCGCGAGGATAGTTTGACATTAAAGCTTCCACCGTTGTGAGGTTGCCTTGGTTTGCTCTTCAGGCAGTCGCGCGATAGAGAATTGCGCTCTCGCTGGATTGGGCTTCGCGAGGTTGAGTAGACATCAAAGCCTCAGATGTCGTGGGGTTGGAGTTCAAGCAGTCGCGAGGTAGCTGCGCATTCGTTGGGTTGATCTTCGCGAGGATGGACTTGAATAGTGTGAGAACTACGCGATCACTTTTCTTCAATGGACTTCGCGAGTTTCCTCGCGAGGCTTTAATGAGTTCTGAACTGTGCGAGGTTCCTTGGTCTTTGCGAGGATGGCTCGGTCTTCGTGAGGATGCTTTCTTCTTGAATAGCGGGAGAACTGTGCAAGAAGTTCTCTTCTAATATTTACATCCACATCGCGACAACAAATTATGCGGACGAGTCTTCAAGTTCTCTCTCACCTGCACCGAATCAGCGGAGGTTGAGAGAGGTCTGCTTTGAACTGTGTGAGACTGCACGATGTGGTCTACTCTTGAGCTTCATGAGAGCTGTACAAGTTTGTGCTTCTGAAGCTCTTCAGTTACTCAACTGCTCGAGAAGTTGTTGTAAAATCTTGGGAAGCTTAGTCGGACTGCGCGAGGCATATTTCTCCTGAATCCTCTAAAGCTTGGGTCAGTTGCGCAAGGCTCATTTCAGGTCTGGATTCAGGGTCCATCCTTCTGAGGGACTTCTGGTGCCAAAACAGGCTCCTTAGCAGGATTCCTGACCTTATTTTACTACTGATTATTACCTACATAAAACACCTAACAAGAACTTATTAGATGGCTAAGGGTCTTATCAAAGGTTAAGTTAAGGGGTGAAAAGTGGTACTTTTCAGGTCTTAACACACCCTCAAACCTAATATTTGCTAGTCCCTTAGCAAAGCTACATTAAATCTACTACAAAAATTAAATGCCACTTTCGTAGGGAGCACGGATACATTTAGCATATGTACCAAGCCTTTTAAATCCCTAGGTGATCCCTAGTGGAGGAGTCAAGTCTCCTGAGGGTTTTCAGTGAAGACACCCACAAACTTCTTAATGAAACAGTTAACAAAAGTGCAATATCATCAAGTGAGCAGTCAAGGAGCAAACTTAGTTTACTCTTGAATCAGTAATCATAAAAGAAATTTAATCCATTGGTTGTACAGTAATTTAAACAGCATAAACTTCGCATGAATGCACAGCATTTCCAATCAGTTTATACCCACAGAAAACTGCACAAGTGTGTGCCAGCACTGAGCTCATCATCAGATCAAAAATTAGGTTATAGGTCATACATAATGCATTCAAGGTCAGACCCAAAAACTTTTCAGGGCATACTCTCATAAGGGTCTTGTTGAGGGGTTCACTTTCTCTCAGGCTCAAGAGCAGTTACATCCCCCAAATGGGTCTATAAGCATGAGCATAGGCAGAGTTCTTAAATGCTGACATCATTGACAGATCCTCACCATAGATTGGATAACTCTTTATCTCCACATGACAGCTCACTCAACTTTGGATCAAAAAGGGCTTTTAATTGGGCTGGAATGTGGCTTATGGAGTGGGGTTAAAAAGAATGGAAGGTTGAAAAGGGGGTTCAAAATTGAGAAATCAGTAGGTGACAGAGGTGATTCATGACTTCACCTTCTTGAATTCAGCTCCCTTCATCTTCTTTGAGATTTTCAGATTTGAAGTGATCAGTTTCTCTTCTTGATTTTGATTCTCCAATGAAAGTTCCTCTTGACTCCTCCCTTACTCCTCTTCATTATTATTTTTGTTCCCTTTTGATGGAATTTTCTTCTTTTTATTTTTGTTTTAGCTTTTCAGAAATGCCACCATGTTCTCAGTTACCATACTGCCAGAATTTTGAGATACTTCTTTTCCATTCACCTAATGTTGACCATAGCTAGTCCATTACCAACTCTTTCTCCTTTTCCTTTTGAATTCTCAGAGTGAGGGTAGGCTGAAGCAGTTTCATAGGTTCAGGTACAAGTACTCAGGTGTGTTTTGAAGAAATTTAGGATTTAAAGCTCAAAGGGGGTATGGACAAGGGCAGTTGCTTTAGGGTTGGTCTTTTTAGGCTCAAACTATTCAAGAGAAGGCCTTGATCCTTTCCTAAGTCTCATGAGTGCTGTCAGTTGTTTCAACTTGGAGTTGCCTAACTTCTAGTGAGCACAGTAACTCAGCCAGTCCTTTGAACTAGAAGAAATTGCCTTAGTTACTCCTCAAAGGATGGAAAAAAATTTTATAGGCCCAATTGTCACTGGTTATGGTCTTCCTTTGAACTTTTAAGTATGTCCTCACCTTTTTCTCTCTCTAATGATTCACTTAGTGCTGATACAAGTGAGTTTCCTTGGTGACCTCATCATGGAAATGTGAAAAATTAAAAGTTTATAATGTCTAAAGTTTGCAGAAATTTTAAATTTCTTATTTTTCATGATTCTTAAGTGATCATAAATCCATTTCCATATTACTCATATGACTCTGCTGCACTCAGGTTAACTATTCCATTGGCAGGGTCTGCCTGCCACACCCCCAAACCTATGAGGAGCAGTGTCCACACTAATTCAAAGGTGTCTGTGCAGCAGATAAATTGATGGTAAAAAGGAACGAAAAGAACATGAAACTAAACACACAACAGACAAAGCAAAATAGTAATGACAGAAGAAGAAAATCTATTAAAAATGTGAAATGTACAAACTAAAAGAAAATAGAAGCAAAAGAGTGCAGAAATAGAAAAAATCCTAGGTACAATCTAATCAGAATCTGGCTCAAAACTTGTCCCAACTCATCTTCTTGGCATACTCTTGAAGGTAAGCCTTTCCTCTTGTTTCTTTCGTTCCCTCTCTTCCTTTCGTTGGGCCACAGTTTTGGGTATGGTTGGTGCCCTGACCCTCATTTTTCTGGTCTTTGGTGGAGGAGGGGTCACTGCAGATTTAGCTGTGGTTGGCTCAGGGGATTGGATAGGACTTTTGCCTTTGGGGCTCTTCCCTTTTGGGCCTATCCCTGGCTGAGGCTGAGGAGGAATGAGAGGGGATTGGACTTGTGCTGGCTCAAGAGGGACAACAGGGGATTTATCTTTTGCTTTCACCTGAGGCAAGAGAGGACTTTTCCCTTTTCCAATCGTAGGGGGAGCCACAGAAGACTTGTCTTATTCCTTTACTACAGGAATGGCAGGGCGCTTCCCTTTCTCTGGCAGACTTATCGGTGGTGCCTCCTCAGACTGGGTAGATGGTTCTTTTTTAATTTTTAGAGAGGGAGCAGTGCGAGAAGTTCTTTTAGCTGTAACTTTCCACCTCTGAGGATAGGTTTATTCAGCAGGGCTTGATGAAGGAGCAGCAACAGGAGTCTTGGCACTTGGATCCATAGGTGGTTCAGAAGCAGAGTTGGAGTTAGAAGGAAAAAAGCTCAGTGGGATCCAAACCAAGGACAGCAGCAGCTTGTCTGCGTTCCTCCTTGGAAAGTAGGTGACCATGGGGATCATCTTGAGCAGAAGCTCTGGTGACCTTTTTAGGTGGGGATGGAGGGGCTGGCCATTTTCCTTTTTGGGCTGCAGTGGCTCTTTTGGAGGTGGAAGGTTTCTTAGGAGTCCTTTTTCTTTTGGGGGTAGGAGATTGAACAGGGGGGGCACTGAGACAGGAGTAGGTGCTAGAGTAGGGACTTTAGTAGGAACAGGAGGAGGTATCGGAGTTGGGACTGTAGGAGGTGGGGGAACAGGTTGTGTAGGTGTAGGGGCAGGGGGAGTGGAGGAAGAGGGGCCTGGTTGTGTGGAAGAAGATGGGGCCTCAGGGGGTGCTGTGGCGAGAGGGGTGGCTTGAATTGGTTGGGCTAGTAGGAAGGCAACCCTCTATTCCAAAATCTCAATTTTCTTGGTAGCATACAGGAGATTGGTATCTGAAAGCTCCTTATTGAGTTTGTTGATCTCCTGAGCATTGTTCAGTTTCCTTTCTAACAACCTGGCTCTCTTTTTCACCATTTCAGCATTGGCTTTTTTCATCTCCGTAGTCATTCTGTAGTAAGTTGTCGCAGCCTTGTGCGCATTGAGTGTCTCCAAAATTGCCTCCCACCCCTTGGAAATATCTCTCAGCTGCTCACTGTGAGCAAGCTTCAAGTCACTCAGCTTTTGCCGCCAAGGGGATTCAATGGATTGGCGAAGTTGTGTCATGCCCCTCAGGACATCCCTCTTGATATAGGCATTGTCCCTCATGGCATGGAAGAGGGTGAAGTAGGGAGGGGTGTAATAGGAGTGTCTGGGTAAGATTGGTAGAAATGGAGTGGAAGAAGTAGAAGGGGATTGCTCCGGGGGGGGTAAAGTGGGGGTTGTAGTGATGAAGTCTAGAGGAGGGGTAGAAGTTTCTGGGGCAATCTGGGTTAAGTTGTCAGTGAATTGAGGAGGGGGTAGGATAAGAGGTGGAATGGAAGGCATGGGTGAAAAATTAAATGAAGGATGCTCAGTGGAGGTGGATGGTTCTGGGTAAGGGGAAATGGAATGGTGAAAGGTTGAAATGGAAGTGGTGGGGTTACAAATATGTGGGGTGGAATGGGAAAGGTGGAAGGGAAAGGAATGGGGTCTGTTTGGGTGGAAGTGTTGGTAAATTGTGGTGGAGGTAATATGAGTGGGGGAAGGATAGGTAGAGTGGGGAAGGAGTGGTGGGTTATGGTGTCTTGGAGGGTGAAGGGTGTAGTTAAGTCAATTGAGGTGAGGTCTGGTTACACTGTGGAGTCAGAGGTGTCAGGGGGTTGGATCAGTGGGGTGGTAGGAGGTTGTGTAGAGATGGGTGAGTTTGTCAATGTTTGAAGGGTGGATTGTATGTTGGTGATGTCAGTCTGCATTTGGGCTTGGGTTTGGGTTGTGGTGGATAGCTGGGTCTGGATGTCATGTATTAAGGAAAGGATATGTGTAAGGGTGTCTGAGGTTGGTTGGGGTGGAGTATGAGCAGAGGAGGGAACAGGTTAGAAAGGGGAAGTGGGGGCATGATGGAAAGTTGTAGGGGGAGAAGATGAAAGGTCTGGTGAGTGATGTGGTGAGGAGAGTGGGGAATCTGGGAGAGGGATATTATGGATTGGCAGGGTGTCAAGAAATGCGGTCATGAAAGCCTGATACCCTGAAGTAGTGGCTAGGTTAAAGTCAAGGTCGGTGAGTGGAGATGTAGTTGGGAGGGGTTGGACTAAGGGTTGGTCAATATGTGGTGTGTCGGTAGGTAAAGATAAGGCAGGGGTTGTGTGAGAGGTTTTCTTTTTAAGGTAGGTTATCAAGGGAGGGCTGTTAGGGTTTAGTTCAGATGAGGTTGGAGATACTGGGGTTGTGTATTGAGGTAAGGTGGGTGAAGGGGGAGTGCTGTCATGGGGTTCAACACTTTCCACCCAGGAACGAATCACAAGGGGAGGTGGAATGGAAAAGGGGGATAAGAGAGGGAAAGGGAGAGATAGAATAGGCAAAGAAGCTGATGGAGGGGCAAGTATGGTGGGTGGAGGTATTGCTGCAGAAGCAGAGGTGACAGAAGCTTGCACCACCTTCTTTGGAGCAGGGGCTTTAGCTCTCTTTTTGGGGGCAGGGGTGGCCTTTACCACATCAGTTCTCTCACCTTGCTCAGAAACAACCTGAGCTTCAGCTTTCTTCTTCTTCTTCTGGGGATCCATCAGACTCCTGCTGATCCCCCATTGTCTTTTGGCAAAAGTGGTGGGAGTGAGGTAAGCAGATAACTCCCCCACTGGTATCTTGTATCCTCCCCTCAAAAGTAATTTGGTGATGAGTCGTCCATAGGGGGGAGTGTGGATCTTCTTTTGCAGCCCGAGCTTCACCATCTTATCTTTCATGGCCTCAAAAATCAACCATGCAGCATTAAATCCATGGCCCAGAGAGAAGGAATAGAGAGCATCAGCAATTGGTGTCCTCCTCTCTTGCTAATGGCCGGAGCAATAAGTATTCTTCCTCAGCACTTGATCAATGAACAGAAATTTGGGATCCAGATCCCTTCTTTTGATGGAGTCCCCTGTGGCCTTCAAACCTCTGGTAAGGGCTTGTGCAATGGTATCAATGGGGGCACTCACAGGGGAACCATAACCACAGTTGAGATAAAAAATGGCAGGGATGCCCATGACTTCAGCAATTAATGCTGGGCTGAGTAGCATCTCAAAATTGTCAACTAACACAAGGAGGCCTGGCTGCCCATGTGTGTCTGGTCTGACCCTAAGGTGCTGGTAAAAGAGTTGCACTAACCTAGGGTAGGCTAGTGCAGGAATCATTTGCATCAAGGGGAACAAACCAGCCTTGCGTAAGAACTCAATGGCAGGTGCTGACAACGGCTCAAATTCAAAGAAGGATATATCAAAAATGGCTTCAGGCTCTAAGGGAATGGAAATGAGGAGCTCAAAGGGTGTAGAGTAATCAGGTGTATTTTCAGCCACCTCAGGAACCACCCCCTTCCCTTTTTGTTGTGCCGTAGAGGACTTGGCTTTCTTAGGGGCTGGCTCCACGGGAGCCTGATCCCTGGCTCTCTTCGCTGGTGCACTTTTAGGAACCATTAAGATTCTCCTTGGTGAGTGTGCAGTTGAAATTTTTAAAAGAAAAATAGTAAGAGCTGAGTCTTACCCTAAAAGTTAGGGTTCTGTTCAATTTGATGCACGGTAGACCGCAGGAGCTCCTAGCAGGGGGCAACTGTTGATGGAAGCTTTAAGAACAAAAATCCTAAATTTCAAAGTGAACGATGAATTGTAGACAGGATGCTGGAGGAGAGATATTGAGAGGAGTGGGAGCTAGGGTTTCGCTGGCAGGAGAGGAAAGGGAAAGCAGTAAAGAAAAGCAGCGCGGGGTTGAATTTTAAATATCGCGAGATTGGATGTTCATTTAAACTGCGCGAGGAAGCCCACACAACTATATCTGAAACTCGTGATGGCAAAGCAAAGTAATTCTTTATGAACTACGCGAGAGGAAACCAAACCAATTTTTCAAAACCTCGCGACGGCTTAAACAGACTCAGAATTCACACACCCATTAGTCAGCCTTTTGACCTTCGTTTTGTGGGTGGATTCTCTCATAGGCTCTCTTTCAGGGGCACCCATAAGCATTATAAAATATTCACAAATTTCCATACTCTCAAAGCATTAAATTCACACATCATGAAAAACATTAAAACAATACCATCATCATTCAATCACTCGAAATTTTCAAACAAAGGGAACAGGAATAAAATTAGGCATTAAAGCACTAAACTCAGACTCCAACAAGATCACTAAAAATTCCTATAAACAGTAAAATACATAACATACAAAGTGCACAGTTCTTAGCACCAATTCAATGAAAGATCCCCTTCAGGGTTTGAGGATCCTTCACCAATCAAAAATTGGCCCTTGGGATTAACCACTGGTTGACTGGGCAAACTTCCCTCTTCTCTTTTGGCTAAGGTATTCGCTAGTTGGCCAATCTGCTCTTCCATGTTCTTGATGCTCTGACCATGAGAATTCACAGTCTGAGCTAAGGAACCCAGGTTTTGCAGTGAGGTCAAGACCTGGTCCTCGAAAGAAGCATTTCTGGGTTGAGATGGGGGTAAGACCAATTGATTTTGTTGTTGATGGGGCTGCTAATGGTGCTGGAAGTTAGACCTAGGGGCATACCCTTGATTGGCCTGTTGTTGTGGCCTTTGAGGTAAAGCCAACATCTGCTGGGGCTGCATATAATTGTCTTGCCTCCACCTCAGATTTGGGTGGTCTCTCCATTGGTAACCAGCATTTTGGTGCTGGTAACTATATGGCTGTCTGTTGTAGCCACCAGATTGTTGCAGGCCAAAAGATTGCGCAGCAGCAGCATGCTCCAATATCAATTCAGGATATTGCCCTGCAGATGGACATTCCTCCACTGTGTGCTGTGGGGATTGGCATATCAGACATGCCTCCGCCACATGAGCAGCCCTTCTGGGTTGCATCACAGTCAGTAATTTGTCAAACTTCATAGAGAGGTTTGCCATCTGCAGTTGCAGGTCATTGTTCCCAGACACTTCACAAACTTTTCCGCTTGTCAATGCAGCAGGCCCCACTTTTGACTCAGACTCCTGACTAGTTCTTTCCAAGGATAGTTTTTGAAAAGCATTTTCACTAATCACCTCAAACAATTCCCATGCCTCATCAGCAGTTTTGTGCATGTAAGTGCCACCAGAAGAGGCATCAACCATATCTCTACTTTTTTCATCAATCCCATTGTAGGAGCTTTGAACAAGCTGCCAGTCTGGGATCTTGTGGTGGGGGCATTGTTTGAGCATTTCCTTAAACCTATCCCAGGCTTGATTAAAATCCTAAGTTGGGGCTTAGGCAAAAGCAAGAATTGCCTTCCTCAACTGGATAGTTTTGGTCTCAGGGAAGAACTTGGTCAGGAACTTAGTCTGTAGGTCTTTCCATGAAACAATGCAATTGTTGGGAAGAGTGGTCAACCAGGTACTAGCCCTATCCTTCAGAGAGAAGGGAAAGAGTCTGAGCCTAGTAGCCTCAGGTCCCAAACCAGTGATATTAAAAGTGGTGCACAGGGCCAAGAATTGGTCAATGTGCTTGTAAGGGTCATCTTTGCTAAGCCCATGGAAAGAGGGCAACATCTGGATGATTGAAGTCTTTATTTCATAATTCCCCTGAACATCAGGGAATTGAATGCTAAAAGGGGAGTTATAGTCATCCGGAGCATTCAACTCCTTGAGAGTTCTGGGTTGTTTTTCACCCATATTTGCTGTCACAGATTCACTTGGGGACTCTCCTGTGGTGTGCCTGTCTCTTCTAGGTCTCCTTCCCCTTTCTAACTCCGAGTTAAGAGGCTCTAAAGTAGGGCTGAGAGTTCTCCTCCCTTGCATGCAAGCACACCAATAGCAAGGAGAGCTTCTTGCAGGAACATTGCAAATGAATAACTGTACAATTAACAAATTTACCTAACTAATTTATAGCTATTCAAAGAATACATTTACAACTATCCTAGATACTGCTAAAGAATTTTCCAGAAAGATAGACAAAGTTTTAAAAGTTATAGAGTTTGCAAACAGAGGTAGCTAAGCTCCAATTGCAGTCCAACTGTCCTTCATAGCTACTGTCAAGATCTGTAAAAAAAAATTCACAAATATATCAGCAGTATCAATTATTCTTAACTATCAAAGAATAATAAAACTACAAAAACTTAGGGTCTACTAATAGATCAACCATCCCCAGCAACGGCGCCAAAAACTTGTTGCTCCCCCAGCTGTGCTTTCTTTATTTGTTTGTGGTAAAAGAAATTTAAAATCAAAATAAAACAGGGGATGAAATCAACACAACTGAGAAGTCCTAGATCTGCAAGATACAGGGTCCATTGTGGCAAGTTTTGATAAGTAAGAGTTTGTCCCACAGAGAAAGATGATCTACAGCTCCAAGGGAGCCATCTCTAGTAGTCCCTCCAGATCTGCTCTCTCTGATCCGCGATCCTAAGGGAAGGGAGTTTAATGTCACTTAGTTTATAGATCCTAAGGTAGCCTAATGTCTAAACTACAAAAAGGGTTGAGAGGACGGATGGAGTGTGGAAAATAAATATAAAAGGGTGAGAAGTATGTTATTGAACCTAGATCAGAGGATTTTTGTAACTTAGATTCAGATCTGATGTTATGAAAATCCTGTCCAATGGCTACGTTATCACCACTGAGGAGAAAAGATTCAGCCCATCTTTGTACCATGATCCAATCCCTTAAGGTTATAACCTATCCACTCAAATGGTCACAGACTATCCCATAGGGGAACCACAATCCAGAGATGGGTCAAAACAAGTTAATCATTATAGGCACTATTTCATCCAGGCTATCAGCTCAAGAATCCATAGGGAACCTCAACCTCTAAAGCTCTATGTGTGGGGCTAAGGCTGTATAGGACCATGATAGCTCAGACACACAGAACCAGCAAGAGATTGAGTATAACCTTCGATCTAGCTATCCATTGCTTGAGTGAGGCTACAATGGTCCAGTCACAAGCCTACAATCTCTATAACCATATCAGATCTAACATCTGATAGCGGATCTATACAAATATAGGGGAGTCTGCCTCTGTACAATCTCCCACCAGGCTAATACAAGCTCAGATGCAGAGAAGAAGGATCCATCTTGAATCGGTAGATTAGAATCACCCTAGGGCTATAACCTGTCCACTTGAATGGTCACAGACTATCCCAGAGGCTATCCTCCTCACGGAGCCTAAGACAAAACAAGAATATCACTGCTACCACCATGGTCACAAGGCTACCAGCTCAAGCTCCCATGGGGATTTCAGATCTAGTGGGTCCTGTGGTGGGGCTAAGACTGTATAGGGCCATGATAGCCCAGACACATAGGTCACATGGATCTAAGTGGCCTTAGAATCAGTCCTCCATTGCTTTGAAATACAGCCAAAGCAATGGCGGATCACAAGGCAGCAGCCTTGCACAGAGCATCTCACAATCAAACACAAATCCCATAATGTAAAAATCCTATTACAAACTGCCATTAAACTAGTTCAAAATGCATACAAAGGCATAGCCAGCAAGTGCAAGACTATGGAGAGAGGGAAAGAGAAAAGGAAAAACTACTTACAACTACAAAAGAAAAGAAAAAATGATCTCAGATCAAATCTCCAAGAGATGGGATGTGTTCCCAGATCTGTTCTGAGATGTTCCAAGAAGTCTAAACCTAAGCTAAGTATGGGTTTATATAGCAGTGGTGTGGCGGCGCATTAGGGTTAGGAAACCCTAATTTTAAAGATACAACGTGGCCTAATAGTGATCCTTGGATGCCTCGGGGCACGTCCATGGAGATTTACGCATGGGAGTGCGTGCCCTAATCGTTGGAAATTCCCAGAAAGTCCTCTGCTGAAGCGATGGAAGTTGAAGTTCAGAGCTTCGCTAGGTAGCTGTTGTTTCCCAGACCTGTCGTGTGGTAGCTCTTACTCTTCGCGAGGATGGTTTGACATTAAAGCTTCAACCATCGCGAGGTTGCCTTGGATTGCTCTTCAGGCAGTTACGCGGTAGAGAATTACGCTCTCGCTGGATTGGGCTTCGCGAGGTTGAGTAGACATCAAAGCCTCAGATGTCGCAGGGTTGGAGTTCAAGCAGTCGCGAGGTAGCTGCGCATTAGCTGGATTGATCTTCGCGAGGATGAATTTGAATAGCGCGAGAACTATGCAGTCACTTTTCTTCAATGGACTTCGCGAGTTTCCTCGCGAGGCTTTAATGAGTTCTGAACTGTGCAAGGTTCCTTGGTCTTCGCGAGGATGGCTCGGTCTTCACGAGGATGCTTTCTTCTTGAATAGCGCGAGAACTGTGCGAGGAGTTCTCTTTGATATTTACATCCCACGGCCACTGCACGACGAGTCTTCTGAAGCTCTCTCTCCTCAGCCGTTCTGAGCGAACTGCGTGAGGTTGAGAGAGGTCTGCTTTGAACTACGTGAGACTGCGCTATGTGGTCTACTCTTGAGCTTCGTGAGAGCTGCGCGAGTTTGTGCTTCTGAAGCTCTTTAGTTACTCAACTGTGCGAGAAGTTGTTGTAAAGTCTTGGGAAGCTCAGTCGGACTGTGCGAGGCATATTTCTCTTGAATCCTCTAAAGCTTGGGTTAGTTGCGCGAGGCTCATTTCAGGTCTGGATTCAGGGTCCATCCTTCTGAGGGACTTCTGGTGCTAAAATAGGCTCCTTAGCAAGATTCCTGGCCTTATTTCACTACTGATTATTACCTACATAAAACACCTAACAAGAACTTATTAGATGGCTAAGGGTCTAATCAAAGGTTAAGTTAAGGGGTGAAAAGTGGTACTTATCAGGTCTTAACACCTATCAATAGGAGTGACAAATGTACTACCCAACCTATTGAAAGGCTATTTTCACCCATCTGCATCCTAACGAAGTGAATGTTTTATCTACCCTGCGTTCGACAAGATATTGACCTATCGAAAGCAGCCATCCCAGCCTATCGAATGCAATGTTTATTCTTTTCAATAGGACGGGTTGAACCTATCGAAAGCATTTAGCTGCCAGCCCCATACTTGTGCGACTTCTATAGGAAGCCTTAACCTATCGACATTCACTCATCCTATCAAAATCGCCCCCCCCCACTCCTTCCATGCTTGTTGTGCACTTACGCTGGGCGGAAAATTTACCCCACGTGTACCATGTACAACTATGCACAGCATGGGCCTTAAACTCTGCACCCCCCTTGGGTTTCTGTACCATGCCATAACTCCCAGCGCTAAATATAGGCTGCCAGTTAATGCACGATTTCATTCCCCATGCTGATTGGTCGAATTAACCATTCATTCCTTCTCATCGACGGCAGCGATATTGAATGCACCGCTTCATATTCCCTTATACATCCACATTAAATAGATGCAGATGGCTCGATTGTGTTCCATTCCTCTCCTTCTACCCTCTGCACTCATCCTCATAACTATGGCAGATGACAAGCCCACGTTCACTCCTGCTCAACTCTACCTCTTCTGGCTGGAGCCACTACCGCCCAAGGAATTAGACCCGTTGCAATTCCTCAGGGATGAATATGAGGAAGTGCAGTGGATCCTCGCTAAGGAGGAAAAGAAAAAAGACAAGAGGGAGAAGAAGAGGCTGAAGACCGAGCCACCGACTTCTCCGCCACCCCTCCCCCTGCCCCCTGAACCTGCTCCTTTTCCTTTTCTTCCTCCCCCTTTGGCTTGTAGTTCCTCTTCCACCTGACGTAGGCTGAGGATATCCCTGAGCCAAGGGGGGGCCTTTTTATTTGCCAAGGATATTTTGTCCACATGAATGTCTCACCTTTCGCATCCTTGTGCTTGACCGTTGTATTGGTGAATTTATTCCATTTTACTGAAACTCTGTTTAGCAGGTTGCACTACGACTAACTAACCTTATTGGAGAAGTTTGTGGGTACCTTCACTGAAAACCCTCAGGATACTTCACTCCTCCACTAGGGATCACCTAGGGGTTTAAAAGGTTTGGTGCAAATGCTAAATGCATCCGTGCTCCCTACGAAAGTGGCATTTTTATTTCCTTTTAATTCTCCTTTGCTTAGGGACTAACAAAGCTTAGGTTTGGGGGTGTGTTAAGTGGTGAAAAATGCCACTTTTTACCCTTTAACCTGACCATTGATAGACCTGTGAGCACACTAATAAGCCTCTCTAGAGTGCATTTTGTAGACAACAATAAAAGATGACACTAATGGAGAAAACCACTCAAGAATCTCCAAAAAGGGGCCATCTCTCAGCATAAGACAAACCCAGTAACAGCACACCAGAGGGTAGCACATCACTGGACCCTTGGAGCGCGTGGCTACAGCAGGGCAAGGTGAAGGAAGTGAAAACAGGCTGAAAATAACTTATCAAGAGGTCACCTGAAGACTTCGATAGGAGCTGAAAGTAAAGAAAGGAGGAATTCGTACAGTTGAAAAGGCTTTGATAGGATCTGAAGGTAGAAGAAGGATGGATTTGTGTGGATTGAGGAGTTCGATAGGATCCAAGAACCTATCGAGCAGCTGAAAGAAAGGAAGAAACCATCCTATCAAAAACCAGCCTGAGGTGTAAAGAGAACCTATTGAATGGTTTCCTGAACCTATCGAGATGGAGACGCTGGAACAGAACCTATCGAAGGGTGCTTGAGCCTTTCAATAGGAGTGAGAGCAACCCTATCGAAACGATGGCATGCAAAGCGGAACCTATCAAAATGGTGCTCCAACCTGTCGAAAAGCTTCCCCAACCTGTCAAATACTCCAGGCCAAGGGCTGAGAATGCTGAAACTCTAAGAGAAGGCTCATCCTATCGGAACCTATCGAAGAGATCTGAGAATCTAGTGAAAGGACCAAAAACCACTATTTGAACCTGTCGAAATCATGTGCAGAACTTCTCAGAAATTCAGCTGTGCGCACGCTGTGACTTGGTGACCTGCTACACGTAACCCGAGGCACTTAGTGACCGACACGACGGTTCTAAAAGATGCCCTAGGAAATCCTAACCAACGCACGTGCTCTAATAGAACCCTAACAAACTCTGAGGACCTTCTAGAAGGAATTTTTAGTGGGAAAAATAGAGGAGAAAGCTATATATAGAGACCCCCAATTGCAATTGAGGGGGATCGAGATCGGAGCCAAATTCTAGAGATTGTAGCTTGCAGAAAAATTCTATTTTCCTTCCTTCAGCCCAACAATGGTTGGCTAATTCCCTTGGAGTAGCGAGGAGAGAGGTTAGATCTGTAATTGGGTAAGGTTAAGATTACAATTGTGGGTTCCCAGCTGCACAGACAATAGATCTGAGAGTATTTTCATTGTAGAATGATTTTGATTGCAATGTAAATACTATTTTTAATGCTTTAATTAGATCTAAAGTTCCTTTGGTTTCATTTGGTGATCGATCAGATTTGTATAGAGGAGTTTGTAGATCAGCTCACCCACTTAACTGGTAGGCCTCTTGGATACCACCCGATCTCCCTGGATCTGATACTCCTGTAATTCCTTGAGTATGTGACCTTGGAATCGCAACATATGTAGTGGTTTTAATTATTCTAATTGATGCTTCAGCCTTAGAGGAGATCCCTAGGATGGTCTATGTCCATTAAAGTGGATAGATCATAACCTTAAGATTAGTCCAAGCTCAGGCTCGAATTGGTTTCGTCTGCTACAAATCCATGGATCAGATAAAGTCTATAGGATGGTCTGGGACCATTCAAGTGGATAGATCATAGCCTTAAGACCAGGTGGATCCTGTGATTTAGAGTAGAGCTTTCTACCCTGCAGTTGTGCTTATAGCCAGTTGAGGGAATTGTGTGCTTTGAACCTCTGTAGCATGATTAATCAAATCGGATTTCAGTGAAGACCAATTTCCAAGCTACTCTTCTCCATTTTCTGCTTTTTACTCTTTTCCCCTGTAAGATCTAAGTTTTCAAACTCGATCCAAGTTAGTCTATGTTTAACTTTAGCTTAGCTTAAGTGACAATCCATTTTAAACCTCTCCCTATCTTTTAGCTAACTTAGCATTAGTTAGGGTGCCAGATCTTCTACAGATCTTGAGATTTATCATATTTTTAAACCAACCTCCCTGTGGACATTCCCTTAGTCACCATCCTTTTAAAGCTTGCTACAACAGACCCTGATTACTTGTAGGTCTGTGTGAGTGTGTTCTGCCTAGTTTTATTGGTGATTTTAGACCCCCATTTGAGGGAAGGCAAACACCCCAACGTAGACCACAACCAATAAAGAAACCATAAGACTGCGTTTGTCCCCTTTCTCTCTCAAAGATAGGGCAAAGGCATGGTTAGTTTCACTACCTACCAGAAGTATAACCACTTGGGAAGATTTACAGTCTAAATTTTTAGGTGAATACTTTCCAATTGGTAGAACAAACTAAATTCACCTAGCAATCCAAGGCTTCAGGCAAAAGCCCAGAGAATTCTTTCATGAGAGTTGGCAACGGATGAAGGATTTGCTATAAAAATGCCCTCATCACGAGGTATGAAATTGGTCTATAGCACAAAGTTTCTACCAAGGATTGGCTGAGACTAACCAGTCCACAGTCGATGTCGTATGTGGAGGAGTCTTCATGGCTCAAAATGACCAACAGACCCGGAATTTATTCGAGAAACCGGCCAACACTTCAAAGCAAAAATAGGCTTTACTGTAGACTAATCTAGATAATGCTCGTCATACCCCGCTCGCAAGGGAAGGGTTTATGAGATCAATAAGGACAAAGTGAAAGTTGAGGACAACATGAGTGCAAAAGTTTTAACCCTTGAGCAGAAAATAGCCACACTCATGATTTCCAACCCAAACACTTTGGATAGACCTGCGGCAAACCATTCAAATTGCCAGATTCACACATATACTAAAAACGCCGTTGCGCCACAATACCAAGAGATGGTAGAAACGGAACAAGTAATGGCTTTTCAGAGGAGAGATTACGGGAATACCTACAATCCATCATGGAGAAATCATCCAGGATTTAACTATGGTTCCACTGTGGGAGCACAACTAACACCAGCAGTTGCACAACCCTGATTTCCCTAGACTCAAGTTTTCCACCAGAGACCCCAAATACAGGCGGCACAACCCTAGATTGGACCACGAAGCAATATGTCTGATGCTATGATTGTTCAAATCCTTCAAGATTTACGATGGCAGTCACACTAATATTCAAAATATTTGCACCAACTTGCTCAATTCTCTCAAAACCCTTCATTCACATACTCAGTCCATCACAAAGCTGGAAAGCCAGATTGGACAACTAGCTTTGCAAGTGGCAAGGAGAGAAAGTGGCCAATTACCTATGCAGCCAGTAAATAATTCTAGAGGCCAAGCTTTCTTGGGGGAGACAGCTACTCCCCATAACACAAATTAAAAGACCCTCATGGATCGTCGAGCTACCGACTCATCCATAGCACCAATAATAAAATATGTAGACTACTTCACTTTTTTTTTTTTTCTTTAACGTATCATACTGCGACCTAAATCGTTGAAAATTGATAGATCGTAATTTATACTTACTGTCTATTATAACGGACAATCGTAAGGATTTATGATTGATCGTGAGTATGTTTAAACAAAAGCGCAGTGACTGTGATTCTTAAAGGCTAGAATCAACCTATGATTCTAGGTAAAACTTATGTGATGACCGGCTTAGCAGGTCATCACTGAAAATTGGACCCATATATTCGTAAAAAGGGGATAGGTCCCATTATCAAAACCCTTCAGTCTTTTCTCTCCTAAGCTTCCCTCTCTTTTTCAAATCCTGACACAATCTTAACCGTTTTGCTACCAAATCCAACCATACATTTTCTTAAAAATCCCCTTTTGCCTTTCGATTCATTCTAAGAGAACCTTACGAGCAATTTTATCACATAATTTTAAATTAGGGTTTAAATCGTCGCCAAGGTAAGGGGATGATTTTTAATGGAAAGGTATTTACATGGGTTGTTTATTCAAAACTTGGTTTTAAAGTTTGATTAATAATGATTGATTAAATTTTGCAAAAAAATGATGAACGAGTAGGGCAAGCGATAGAGGAAAGACGAGGAAGATGAGGAAGGTAATAATTTTGATAACACCCCAATCATTCATCGTATTGCACGGTCTGTTGCCATTAAAGCTAAATCAAAAGCAACAGGCCCTCCCAAGAAAAAAATCAAATCTTTAGGGGTAGTTATAAAAAAAGGTCCCACAGACACTATTGAGAAAGATCCCATCTCTATCCCAAAAAGGGGGCCCAAATTAGACAAAGGTAAAAATCCAACGTCAATAAAGCAACACAATAAACTCCCTACTACAATAAAGCAACACATTGTAGGAGCCGAGGTTGTAATGGAGGTTGACGCCTTGGAAAAACTGGAAATGGGAGGAGAGGCAATAAAGTATTTTAAGGATGCAGGGCTCCACTATTTTCTAGAGCCTGGAGTTACTCAAGTCTACTCTACATTGGTAAGACTATTCTATGCAAATATGATCAATAGCAGCAAGCGACCAGTCCCAACTCGGTCAATAGCCATTGATGGATTTCCAATTTCGATTACAAAAGCAATGGTTGCTGGGGTGATGAATGCACCTCTGAAAAGACATGGGTTGTCCTCTGGCACTCCTGAAGTGAATATCCTTAGACCTTCACCCGAGACCATGCCAGATTTTATTGAAATGGCCATAGATTTGCTAGGCAAACCACCAAATGATAATATTGATCCCAAGGAAAAAGCATTGCCCCGTAATAACGAAACTTATCATTTTTTCTGCATAAAGACTTAGAGGAACGAAAATTATCCCTTCACATTTTTGATATTTTAATCCACAAAACTGTTCACCCCATGGGACATGGGACCCAACGAAGAGCCCTTTAGACACCCAAATTTGGCCCAAGGCCCCCAATCGAGACACATTTTAAGAGAGGCGCACCTTCGAGCTCTTGATGGCATCTATGGAACCCTTAGGAACATTTTCAAAACCTTAGGAGCCATTATAAATCCATTGAAATCACCCTAGATCCCTTAGGAACCTTCCCGAACCCTTAAAAACCCATCCCCTTAGAACCTATTTCAGACCTAAACCTAGCTTTCCCAAGCAATGGATGAAGAGTGGTATATTCAAACTAGCTGTGACCTTTTACTATGATCAAATCTTATACCATTGAAAAGTAGAAGTCCTCAGCTTTCCAACAAGCCAAGAATCACCCCAATCGAAGCTGTGTGTGAGAAGATATTACGTTCCGAAGAGTTAGGGCAAACTGGTAAATATGTTGTGACCCCTTTGAGATTTGGCTCAAGTATTACTTGCGCCAAGCCATTTCTCCCCAAAAATGGCTTGGCGCAACTAATAGCTGTGCCACATATAGGTGGGTCCCCTCGCGGGCTTCTAACTTCCTAAGCTACTGTACAACACTGTTTTATTGTACATATGCTTGGCGTAACTATTAGTTGCACCAGGCATACGAACAGTAACTGTGGGTTTTTGCCTTGAATTTTGAGATTGGGGTTTGACTTATTGACCATCTTGACCTTTGGGGTGTGTTTTGCTAGTTCTATTGTACCCATTTATTATCTATGTGTAACCCCTTAAGTGGTTTAAAGCCCCACCTTATCATCCACCATTGGAGCATCTTCTCAATTTTTCAAGGCTCCAAAAACCCTAGGAAACCTTAGATGGCTAGATTACCTAATTGCTAATCCAAATTAGCCTCTAAGCAGCCTCCTAACCTCTCTTTTTCCTATAAATAGAGAGGCACCCCTCCCTTTACAAAGGCTTGAAAAAATTTGTAATTAAGAAATTAAGGAATCCCTTCTCTCTCTCCCCTAGTGCACCATTCCCATACAAATTCCAAAACTTTTAAAACTTCTTTTAGACCTTAGTATTTCACCCAAAAAGCTCTAGGTTAGGTGTGTGTTACCCCCTAACCTTCCCTCTCTACCTCTTAGCTATCAAGCCCTAGGAGTTAGAACCTCATTTCTCACCACACAAACCTTCATACGCTCACCGAAGCAAGCCAATGCAAGGCTCCACAGCGGTGCAATAAGGGCCTGAGAGCTTCGGCTCTCCCCACTATTCCTCTACCTTCTCAGTTCTTCTTCTATCCTTTTATTTGAGCCGTTATGCCACCGAATTTTCGATAGGAACGGAGGGGCACAAATAGGAATTTAAAACCTTTTGGGCAAGAGGAAGGCTTTTTCATTTCTTTCCTATTATTTTTATTTTGGCCATAAGTAGAGACCACTTTAAGCTAGTTGATTGGGTGCCTAACACCTTCCCAATCGATAACTGAAACCCCTACCTAAGAGCCTTTGGCATAGACCGGATTCAGAGTCATATTTGTGGCACTTCAGTACTTATAAAATTTATCTAGGTTTCCCGGGACACCAAACACTATGTTAAAATCATAGCAAAATCACAGTTATAATGTCGAAAAGAACCACTACCATAGAAGTAGTATAAAAATCAACTGTTAAAAATAGCAATTTTATACATTAAAATAGTGGTTTTATTTATTAACTCTAATCCCACGCTATAAGGTATCGTGCCCAACCAAACAATATTAATTCTTTTTTTACTATTCTGAAACTCACTCCTCCCCTCTTTGCCTATCCTTCTTCAAAACCCTAGCCTCCATCTCCCTCTTCTTCTCTCTAATGAAATCCGACACCGAAATCTTCAAATACTTAGTGCCTGAAGAAGCCGATCTGGAGAGCGGCGTGGTTCCGGCGATAACGAGAGTCTCGTTGAGGTCGTTGGAGGTTCTATTTTCGTCAGAAAAGAAGAACAACAGAAGCCCTTCATCATCATCTCTACATCATCCCACTCTTCCATATTCTTCAATATCTCACAGACGAGCAAAGAAGAACTATAGAAGATCTCCTCTACAAATCCTCAACGCTTGCGAGATCTGAACCTCTTCGATCCTAAATGCTTGCAAGATCTAGAACTATTCAGACCCTCAACAGAGTGATCGCCTTCTTAAACCACTGTTTGAGATTTTCATCGATTATAGGTTAGTGTAAAAAATTAAGGCATTTAATATCTTTGATGGGTTCTATAAACATACTTTTTAAATTCCTTTTTAATGTGATTTTGAAGTAGATTTCCCCATCGAAGGTAATGGATCTGATTTTATTTTTTATTTTTTATTAATTAGGGTTGTTACGTCTTTGAAATGTTAGGTTTGAAGATCAAAGTTATGTTTTAGGGTTTCAAGAAATTGATTGTTACTATGTCATCTATGTATTTTCTTTAATGCACTTTCTATGGGGTTGTGTTAGTAGTTTCTAAGCAGTTTATATAGATCTTTAGTAAAATGCCTATATTCACAAATTCTGGTGCGAAGATGGACAATTCATGGATTTTAGTTAACAAAATTTATTGCTATAACCATCACATAACCTTAACAGAGCATGGATTTTTTGTGTGATAGAGATTTTGTAGTTGGTAGTTTTTAGATTTTCAAAGTAGTTGCTTCGATAATATGATGGTGAGAGTGTGATTTAATGAATTATTTTTGTTCTTTTCTTTTTGAATTGGGATGATTGTATTGGCCTTTTTGATGAGTAGATGAACCCCAAATGTTTGATATTCCCACAGTCTGCAATGCACGGCAGGATCTTACAGAATGGCAAGCAAAACATGCTACTATTGTTTTATCAACTGTCAAGGTACTCCTTTTCCTGTCATTTATTGTATGATTTTCAGGAAATTCATATTTCATAATTATTGTATTATGAACTTATCAAAAAAAAAATTATTAGTATTATAAATTTATCATTCAATGTGCCACTCTTGGATTGCCTACTTTTTTGTTAATCATGTCAGTGTTGGTTTATGTTCAATGGTCTATTCAGATTAGTATAAATAAATTTTCTTGCATGAGCATGAAACTATGGACGTTGAGCCTTTGTAAATTGGTAAAAGGAACTAGTAACAAGTTTCCTATTACCTTAATTTTTTAATAAAGAATTGAATGTTCATGTTCCATTTATTATATAGCTATGTAACTTAGAAACATACATGCATGATAGTTTATAGGATGCTAGGAGGTGTCTGAGACAGGAGATTTCTAAATTATGGAGTGCCGTTGGTAGACACCTTAAAAGTCAAAAGACTCAAAACTGCTTTTAACTTGTCTGAGATCACTGCACAGTGGACCTACAATAGAATCTTGCAAGAGAAAGTAAAATTTTATCTATAACAAAGTAAAAAATAAAAATGTTGTGCCACAGTATGACCAACTAACGTTTGAATCGTCATCACCTTATGGCCCTTATCCCATCTACTTGGGATCAATTTTGAAAGTCCTACTTCTTACTCATGTCTGTTTAAAATTATATACTTTGCCAATTTATATCAATATGATGATTTTTTTTTTGTAAATAGCCTCCATGTAAAGAGGAATTTGAGATGCTCATTTTGTCTATACTAAACAGCCCCTTTCACCACTTCAAAATGAGGGAAAAACCACTGTAGTAGTATAAAATTAACTACTGCTTAAAATAGTGGTGTAATATTCCACTCCCTAAAACAGTAGTTGTTTTAGTTAAAATAGTGGTTTAATAACTAACCCTCTCATCACGTGCTATCAATCACGTGCAATCCATCGGGTCGACCCCCCAAGCCTTTCTTTTCTCTCTTTATCTCTAACACAAAATGCCACTCTCTTCTTCCTCTCTCTCTCTCTCTATCAAAAATCCCTAGATTTTGCATGATTTCTTCCTTGTTTTGGCCGGAAATCGAGATTTGGGAGGTTCGATTCCTCGATGGATCGGAAACTTCTCTTGTGAGCTACGAAAACTATATCTTCGATTAAAAACTTCTCTGGCTTGCAAAAAATATAGAGTCGCCACCTGGAGCTTTCGGTGTCCTGGGAAACTTAATTCATTTTTATGAGCACTAAAGTGCTAAAAATATGACTCTAAATCCGGCCCACACCAAAGGCTCTTGGGTAGGGGCTTCGGTTATCGATCAAGAAGGTGTTAGGCACCCGATCAACCAACTTAACACGGTCTCTACCAATGGCCAAAATAAAAATAAAGTAAAAGAAAAGAAAATGGCTTTCTCTTACCCAAAAGGGCTTAGAATCCTATTTGTGCCCCTCCGTTCCTATCAAAAATTCGGCTGCGTAATGGCACAAATGGAGGGATGAGAAAAGCCAAAAAGAGATAGGAGAGGAAAGGGGAGAGCTGGAGCCCTTGGGCCCTTGTAGCACCGTAGGAGAGCCTTGCGTGGCTTGCTTTGATGAGCTCTTGAAGGCTTTGTATGGTATGGAATAGGGTTCTAACTCCTAAGATTTAAAGCTAAGAGGTAAAGAAGGGAGGCTAGGGGATCACACACACCTAGGCTAAGGGTTTTGGATGCAAGAATAAGCTTGAAATGAGGCTGGGAGATTCTCGAATTTGGGTGAAAATGGTGCACAAAGGGGAGGAAGAACTTCTCACTTTGAGCTCTTTCTCTCTTAAGCAAATTTCTCAACTCTTAAACCAAGGGGAGGGGGGCTCTATTTATAGGAAAATGGTAGATTAGGAGTGTTTAGATGCTAATCAAGGTTAGAAATTAGGTAATCTAGCATCTAAGGTTTCATAGGATTTTTGGAGCCTTGAAATATGTGAGAAGGTCCTCCAATGGTGGATGATGGGGTGAGGCCTTAAGCCACTTAAGGGGTTGCAAATAGGTAGTGAATGGGTGCAATAAAACTATCAAAACACACTCCAAAGGTCGAGGTGGTCCACAAGTCAAACGCCAATCATGAATTTTGGGGCAAAAAGACATGGTTACTATTCATATGTCTGGCGCAACTAATAGTTGCACCAGGCAAATGTACAGTAAAACAGTGTTGAACAGTACTGGAGGTTGGCTCGCGAGGGTGGGGTCCACATTTAAAACTGGCACAACTAATAGCTGCGCTAGGCTTAATTTCTGGGAGAAGTGGCGCAACAATTAGTTACACCAGGCAAAATTATAACTGGCACAACTATTAGTTACGCCAGGCCATTTTTGGGGAGGAATGGCCTGGCGCAACTATTAGTTGCGCCAAATCCCTAGGGGGACCACCTAATTTTACTCTTTTGCCCTCCAGGTTCAGATCGCTATATCTTTTGATGTACAACTCCGATTGGGGTGATTCTTGGACTGTTGGAAAGCTGACGTCCTCTACTTTCAATGGTGTGAGATTTGATCATAGTAGAAGACTATGTCTAGTCCCAGTGCACACATCCTTTTCCAAGGTTTTGAAAGGTTAGGTTTAGGTTCAAAACAAGTTCTAAGGGTTGGGATTGATTTTTAAAGGTTCGAGGCAGGTTCCTAAGGGATCCAGGGTGATTTCTAAGGGTTTGGAAGGGTTCTAGGGTGGTTCCTAAAGGTTCCATACGTGCCATTAAAAGCTTGGTACACCTTTCTCAGAATGTGTTTCGATCGGGCCTTGGGCCAGATTTGGGTGTCTACAGATGCCCCTCTTTGGTATTAAATCACTAATGATCGAATGCCAAAGAAAAGAGACATCCGAAGTGGCCCAAGGCATTACTGACAGGTCTGTTGTATTCAGAATGAACTTCAAACATCAGATGAGTAACATGGTGAGAAAATGAAAGCCCTGCATATTGGGAAAAACATCCGTCTCTCAAGGTAATCGGTCCCCAAGTGCTTAGCGACATTACTGGGCATAACCGAGGTGAAATGAGTTGCGAAAGCCCAATAGCTGGGAAAAATATTCGCTTCTCAAGTTGCGAAAGCTCATTAGTCAGGAAAAATGTTTGCTTCTCGAGATGATTTGAAGGTGATTGATGTTTGAGATTCATTCTGAATGCAACAGCTTCGTAAGTAAGAGGGGTGATCGGCCCACATTCAAAGATAGGCACGAAGTAAACATGCGCAAGGCTCCACAGTTTGTGTCCAATCCTATAAGGCATTTGATTGCCCCATCTGACTATTCGCGGGTGCCCCTACTGAAAGCAGGAGGTCTTTAGGCGAGCCCTTTGATCCTGAAGTTTATTTAGTGTGACTGCCCAAGCAAAGTGAATAGATGTCACATCACTTTTTGGGGAGGACGTACGATTTTTGAAGATGTGCCTCGGATCAACATGACCTAGAGTATCCAACTTTAACTACCTTGATTAGGTTCAACAAAACATTGGGTACCCCCTAAAGGGACATCCAATCCTGGTCTCTGCCAATAATGATCATAAGCCTCATTCAACTATGCATAATCATGCACCCATTAGGGGCAATAAGCAACAATAAAGGCGATGGAAGCCCTAACCCGAACCTGCCCGGGTATAATTTACAAGGATAAATGACCATCATACGGATACTCAGACGCATGGCATACACTTTACAGGGATACCGCTTCCAATACAAGTTTTAAGCCTGCAGAAAAGTAAAAGGGAAATGAACCCTTCTTAATGCATGTTGCACATAGTTTGACTGAGGCGTAATCTCATCCTCAATAGGTTGGTCTCAACCAACGATTGACTTTTTCCAACGAATCTGAAGCTAAAGACACTAGAGTTCATATGAATCCAAAACAGAGCGCTCAACGCAAAGATTTAGCAATGGAGTCGACTCGATCGAAGCATTGACAGTTTGACCGGGACCGACACCATTGCTACTACCTTAAAGCGGGATCCAAAGGTCTGAGGTGAACCTTAGACTCAGGACTTTAATATGGCACCGCTGCATTGCTGATAAAATATTGACATTTTACCACCTTATACTTGTGCGTCACTGCGTTGGAATACAAATTTGTTTTTGATTTTTCTATCTTTTTATGTGATTTTTTTTTTATTTCTCAACTGTTATTTTAAGTGATTTTTTTTTTGGTTTTGAAACTATTATTTTATGGGATTTTTTGGTTTTTGAGCTATTTTTTTTTTGTTTTTGAAACTATTATTTTATGTGATTTTTTTGGATTTTTCAAGTTTTTATTTTCAGTGATTATTTTATTTTGGATTTTTTTTTTTTTTAAGTTTTTATTTTATGTGATTATTTTTTGTAAATACTTTCGGCCTCTCTGTGGGGATTTTTTTTAATTATCTTTTGTTGGATTTTTCTTCATATTTTCCTCTGTAGGACCGGAGTGCTTATTGATCTCGTCCTGCTTTTATTCTAGCACCGCTTTTTTGACAAGTCGAAAGATGATCGAGATGCTGTCTCGGGGGCGCGTGCATCTGTCAGGAGTGACAAAAACAAACAAGAAGAGTGGGGGGACCGACTTTCCTATCTGACTCGTACCAGGCCCAAGACTTAGCCCAAGTGCCTAGCGCAACTATTAGTTGCGCCAGGCCAATAGGGGCCTTGACTTTGCCTGGCACAACTAATAGTTGCGCCAAGGCAAAAGGGCACAAAAACATCCGGCGCAACTAATAGTTGCACCAGGTTTGGCTAGGGAGGAATTTAAACAGCCTGAGTTCAGGCTGTGGGGCATTATTTCGAAATTTTCTCCCCTCTCCTCTTGAAACCGAAAACCGCCCCCTTCTAGGGTTCCTTTACATTGCCTCTACGCATGCCGCTTTGCTGTTGCTTTGCTTGGGTGGATCGATTGCTGGCTCGCGCTAGATCAAAGACCCCTTTTCTTTCAAAAGGTAACCATTTAACACCTATTTTCTTTGATTTTTCTTGATTTTTCTTGCAAATATGATCATGATCTTGCATTCCTAGATGAAAAATGGTTTATTTCCGTTGTAAGCATGTTGATTGATGATGTGTGAATGGTTTCCCATGAATAATGCCTTATTTTTGTGGTTGCATAATATATATATATATATATATATATATATATGTAAATAATTATTTTGTTTTTATTTGTGCTTAGAAAGAGGGGGGTTATTATATATATATTTTTTCTTTATCTTGAATACCAAGCAAGGGTATCATTTTGAAAACTAGTTAGGAAAAGGGGATTTTTAGTTAATTTTTTTTGTTTCTTTCTGAAAGGTTAATTAAAAAATGATTTTTGGTTCCTATATATATTGAAAACTAATTAAGGGGATTGCTTTTTTTTTCGATTTTTTTCCTTACAGTTAATTAAGGAAAAGGATTTTGCCTTTGATTTTTTTATTGTTTGAAAACTAGGGCATTGATTTATATATATTTTTTTTTGGTTTTAGTTTTTTTATAAAGGAAGGATTTTTTTTTTCGATTTTATGGACACTAAAGAAGGGATTTTATGAAAGAAGGTTTTTTTTTTTTTTTTGATTTTATGATTTTATGATCCATGAAGAAAAGGATTTTTTTTGTTTTTAACTTTTGTTGTTTTTTTTTCTAAACATGAAAAAAAATGATTTTTTGTTTCTTTTTTGATTTTCGAGGCATAAAGAAAGGATTCTTTTTTATTTTTATGATTTTAGGAACATAAGATGATTGATTTTTTTGTTTTCCTAAATGGAAGGACCCCTTTTTGTTTGGTTTTAGCACTACAAAAAAAGTGGGTTTTAGCGGCGCTGGTTTAACGGCGTTTGAGTAAAAGGGCCACTAAAAATACCTTTCAACGATGCTTATGATAAAAGCGCCACTAATTGTTAAAGATTTCGTTTCATGTCACATTGATTGTGGAGTCTACTGTGAAAACGACGCGCTAATATAATATTTGCGACGCTTTATTTTGCAAACGCCACTATACAGGAAATTAAGCGCGGCATTTTTTATTGGACACCGCGATTTAAAACATTATGCGCGACATTTTTTATTGGACGCCGTGATTTAAAATAATTTGCGGCGCTTTATTTTGCGAATGCCACTATTCATAAAATTAAGCACGGCGTTTTTTATTGAACGCCGCGATTTAAAATATTATGCGCGGCGATTTTTATTGGACTCCGCAATTAAAAATAATTTGCGGCGCTTTATTTTGCGAATGCCACTATTCATGAAAGTAGGCGCGACGTTTTTTATTGAACGCCGCGATTTAAAACATTAAGTGCGACATTTTTTAGTGGACGCTGCGATTTAAAATAATTTGCGACGATTTATTTTGCGAGCGCCACTATTCAGAAAATTAAGTGTGACATTTTTTATTGAACGCCTCGATTTAAAATATTATGGGTGATATTTGTTTGTATTAAACGCCGTCATAAACATAGGTATTTAGAAGGCGGGAATGAAATATTGGCGCGCCCCTTATTTAGAATGGAGTTATAATCGGAGAACACACATAAGGGGATTGGAGAACGCACATAAAAAGGGGGTTTTCTGGTTTTCTAAGGTATTTTCCCCAAAGAAAACATTGTCTTCTCTAGAAAGGGGGTTTTCTGGTTTTCTAAGGTATTTTCCCCAAATAAAGCATCGTCTTCTCCGAAGAACGCATCTCCAAGGTTCAGTTGGTGCTAATCGGCATAGATCGGTTTTCTGAGGTATTTTCTCTATTTTTTCTGTTAGATTTTGGATATTCTGTTTGATTTAGAAGAACCTAGTTGGGTAATCTTGTGTTTTTTGGCTGTTGATATTATCTCTTTTGTTCTGTTCATCACGATTTAAGTCTCTGTTCATTAAAAATCAGGGCCATTTATTCTTAAATTTTTTTTGTTTTTGGTGATTTCCATGTGGGTTTTGGCTGAAGCTTAGAAGCATGGTGATGGGTACCGATTAAACAATTTCAATCAGTCTGATTCAAGCGTGGGTGTACTAAAAGATTTGGGTGTAGATTTAATGAGCTCTGAGTTTTCTCTCTTATATACTTTCGCACCTTCGTCTTCAGCTTCTGAAGATTTCGAGATCTTTTAATGGCAATTCGATCCACCTTTCTTCTCCTTCCTCTTTTATCTGCATTTTCTCCACTTACTGCATATTATTATATTTCATTAGTATATCAGTTCAATAGTAAGTAGGGATGCAAATTTGGAACCAAAAACCGAAACCGACAGAAAAACCAACCCGCCAAACTGACCGAAACCAACCCAGAACCCAAAATGTTTGATTAGTTGATTTAGAAATAGAGATAGGCAAGAAATAAAAAGCTTACCGAATCCAACAAAATGCTTGAAGCTTTGAAATCTCGACAGATGACGGGCTTTTCTGCCTCATGAAGAAAAGTCAGGCCCTTACTGACTGTGAACTTTGAAGTCATCCCAATTCTGAAAGTTCATGAGGCAGTAAAGATACGACTGGCTTTTCTGCCTCATGAACTTTGAAATCATCCCAATTCTTCATTGTGCTAATTGTAGTTGACCCATCCCATCTTATGTGTGTTACATGCTTCACATCTGTTGGAAACCCTATCTCCATCTCTCCAACCTCTTCTTTGTATACTGCTCACCAAAAAATAAAATCATATAATACAGTTCCTTAACTTTTAAGGGAAAAAAAAAGGATTCTGTAAATGGAATTGTGCTGTAAGTAAAAAAATTGTCCATTTATCTTGTATCGGTAGCTTAAATGAGGCTACCCATATATAATAACTTATGATTTTCTATATACTTAGGCTGCTAGAGGCTAAAGAGAGCCCCTCTTCTTAGAAAGTTTTACCCCTAATATTTTGGCTATTATTGTAACTTTTTCATTTCCCTGTGTGATTGGAAATGAGTATTGTACATATTGCAGGCATCATTGTTGATTAAAAAATTTCAAATGCTCCATCAGTAAAATCGGCCCACCAAAGTATCATGCTCATTTGAGTACTGATCATCATTTAGATGAGACCAACCCCAATAACCATTCTCATCCAGTTAAGGCACTTTTGATATTTTATTGTGGAAGGTTTTCTGTACACACTTCCACCGTCCATTTTTGTGTTCTTCATAAACTTCATAAGAAATAAGTGATCCTTTAAGGTGAATTTTAGATGAGCCCAATCTAGATGCAAGTGACATACCATATCGATGGGGACTTGTGCCATATTTACAAAATTGAGGTCCTTTGAACCGGTTGATGGTTTGCCCATGCACGGCTCAAAAAGCATGCAGCTCAACCCCACTAACCCCTCCATTCCAACTAATTAGAAAAACACAGCAGGCCAATATTTATACGATATCGATACATATCCGCCAGATGGCCGATATGTCTCGGATTAAAAACCAAAGTTCTGTTATATATATATTATGTCAATACATATTAGGACATCTCAATGAGATTGCAGACGAATTTTTACACTAAATCAGACAGCTTAATATTGGGTTCTTTTTACCATTTTAAACAATCACTAAATATTGTTTGAATAGTCCACATTGTCTGTGGGCTTGGTGGTCTTGGGCTATATATATAAACATGACTCCAGATTGAACCAAGATTCAAGTTTTTGTAAGAATCTTTTCCGCTTAAAATTCCATTCAAATAAGTATCCAAATAGTCCTCCTTAGAGTTAAGAAACATTAAACTTGAAAGGATGAGTACTTATCCGATCAGTCACCCTCTTTTGCTAAGTATATTTGATCATTCAGCCTTTTTTGTGTCAAATATATCTGACAATTTGTCTTACATAAATTAAAGCCTTTATTATATGCCCTTGTTGTGATGACCAAATATGTGGTGTATTACAGGAGTACATAAGATCATGGTAAACTCTTTGGATCAGGAAAGTTATGAACAAGCAATCCAATGGTCTTTAGATGGCCATTATGACACACATAAATTAAACAAGCAATCTAATAGTCTTCAGATGGGCACTATGACATAAATTATCCAAGTACAACCATTGTAGAAAATATGTGACTAGTTAAGCCAATGGTATATTAACACAAATTGATCACTAACATAGATAATCTTATACTAATTTCATGTACTCCATATCATGTTGAGTTTGCATACATGTATATAGATTACTACTAAGGAACCTCTGGCTCTTCTTGTCGGATTACAGCAATGGTGGGTGTATAAGTCAGTATTGTTTTGGAAGGTTTGTTCACTAAAGCGGTGACAAGGTTTTTGACAGGATTAACAGATTTCAGGAACACATGAGACAAGCATAGTACAAATGAAGCATTTTCAGTTGCAAATGATGCTCAAATGCAGTGCTAAGATGACGCAGTCTCTCAAGCAGGGGGAGATCTCAGTCTTGAGAGTTTTAAAACTGAAGAACGTAATTAGTATACTTCAAGAGAAGTCAAAGTTCTTTTTACACTATTTTCAGGTGCAAATGATACTCAGTTGCAGTGCTAAGATGAGGCCCAATCTCTCAAGTAGTGGGAGATCTCAGTCTTGGGATTTCTTAAAGTGAGGAATGTAATCAGTATATTATATGAACTTCATGGAGAAGTCAAAGTTCAACAAATCAAGGATGAGAATATAGGTTTACTATAGTAACATGAAAGGTTCATGGATTTTATGATCAGATAATCCAATTGTCATATTTGAATACTGAAAATGTAATGTAAATTAAGAGCCTCTAGTCAAGTAAATGATGATACCTCTCTTGGGTCTTTTGGATGTTCATGGAAAGAAAAAAGCTCTATCCTTCACTTGAGAGAAGCAAAAAGAAACAGAAAAGGCTTGAGAACTTAAGATTATTTTGATTAGATAGATGCTAAATGTGTAGGATGAAAGATCACTTCGGGTGTAATGCTACAGCAATCATCTTCTTTGTAGTTGCCGCCCGGCACGTGCTAATACTAAATGGGAAAAAAATTTCATCGCTTATATTGATCTTACTATAGACATTATCCAAAATGACACATTATTGGAAACACATTATTGGGAGAAAGTGACATAGTGAAGCACAAACTTTGGGGTGGGGCAGAGTCCACTGGTCTGGTCTCCCGTCCAAGATGTTGTGTTGTCAACCTTTCACCATCGTTCTACACAGAAAAGATATATCGGTCATCAAAGATGACTCAAATTTAGAGGCCTCTAAACCTAAAAGATTCCAACAGGCAATCGGGGGTATGTAATACCAGCTCTAGAACAATGCAAAACTGATCCAGTATTAAACTAAGCTCCAGTACAAATAGCGCAACATAGATGGAGCACATCTTGCCAAAAGACTTTAAATCTATAATCCCTAAATTATAAGGGAGGGCACATCAAGTCCCTTCTCAATTAAGTTTCTTTAGGAAAAAAATCTGAGAGATATATTCTTCTATACATTTATAAATTCATGTATGTGTAAAATCATATATTCTTCTTAGAGTTGAGAATTAAGTATATTGTTGCTATTATCATATTTATTTTGTTTAAGCCATTTAACATAATCTTATTTATTTTGTGCAGTTGTTTCTTCTCTATTTATTTCATTAATGTCTTTCTCTACTCTTCATTTTCATTATCATATTTTTTTTTAGGATTTTCAATATACGAAGAAGGTAGTGGTCAGAATCATCCAATCTTTTATATTATGGATAAGAGTTGGATTCAAAAGCATAGGGCTTCCGAAGAGTACATTCAAGGGGTGAAAAGATTTATCAACTTTGCATTATCCCATGGAGTATCTATTCATGGAAGGTTCTTGTGTCCCTGCATGAAATGTTGTAATGCACACTATTAGGATGAGGGTGCGCTATATGAGCATTTGATATGCAATGGGTTCATCCAAAATTATACTATATGGAGTTTTCATAGAGAGGATGCTATTTCTACAAATTATAGGCAAGATGATGTGATAGACAATGGATTTGATGACGATGACGTCGATGATGACATGAGGACTATGGTGCATGATGCATTTGGAATTCCATTTCCAACAGAAGTTCATGATGGTTTAGTAGATGGAACATATGACTTACTCAATGACAGTGCGACAAAATTCTATAGATTAGCACATGATATCGAAAAAGATTTATTTCCGGGGTGTAAATCACATACGACATTATCTTTCATTATTAGGTTATGACATATCAAATGTTTAGGTGGATGGAGCAATAAGTCCTTTAGTATGTTGCTTGATTTGTTACGAGAAGCTTTTCCTGAGGAGTCGACGTTGCCAAAATCTTTTTCACAGAGCAAGAAAATTATTACAGACTTGGGCTTAAATTATAACAAAATTGATGCTTGTCCAAATAATTGTATATTGTATTGGAAGGAGTTTGTCGATAAACAATCATGCAACGTTTATGGCATGTCACAATGGAAATCCCAAGAGGATCATGTAGGAGGCTATAAAAAAAGTCCCGCAAAAATTCTACGTCATTTCCCTCTAAAATTTAGACTTTAAAGGTTGTACATGTCATCAAAAACTGCATGTGATATGAGATGGCATGAAGAGGGTCGCACTAAAGATGGAATATTAAGGCATCTTGCTGATTCTCAAGCATGGAAAAACTTTGATCTTATCAACCCTACGTTTGCTGAAGACTCTCGCAATGTTAGACTTGGGTTGGCAAGTGATGGCTTCAATCCTTTTGGAACAATGAGTATTACGCATAGTACTTGGCCTGTGATACTTATTCTATATAATTTGCCTCTGTGGTTGTGCATGAAACAACCCAATATGATCCTGTCATTGCTTATACCTAGTCCATCTGGCCCTGAAAATAACATTGATGTATACTTGAGGCCTTTGATTGATGAGCTACAAGAATTATGGGAATTTGGAGTCAATACTTATGACGCTTCAAAGAAAGAAGCATTTCAACTACGTGCGTCCTTGCTTTGGATCATTAGTGATTTCCCAGGATATGCTATATTGTCAAGTTGGAGCACGAAAGGGAAATTGGCATGCCCTTCATGCCATAAAGATACATGTAGTCGCTACTTGCCAAACGGTAGGAAGCATTGCTATATGGGCCATCGGTGATTCCTACCATCAAATCATAAGTTTCGAAAACAGAAACAATCTTTCGATGGCACCATAGAGGCCAGAGAAGCTCCAGTTCCTTTGTCAGGGACTGATGTATTAAACCAGCTAGAGAACAATACAAATATTTTTGGAAAGGAGCAAGTGAGGAAAAGATCAAGAAACAAAGAGACTACAGAATTGCCTTATAACTGGAAGAAGTGTATATTCTTTGAGTTACCGTATTGGGAGCATAATTTACTAAGGCACAATTTAGATGTGATGCACATTGAGAAAAATGTATGTGACAATATTCTTGGAACTTTATTGAATATTGAAGGAAAGACGAAGGATAATTTAAAAGCACATCAAGACTTAGAAGCAATGAGGCTATGATAAGAGCTTCATCCAAAATGGACAGAAAATAATCGAGCTTATCTACCACCTGCATGCTATTCTATGACAAAAATAAGAAAGAGAAGTTTTGCAGTGTGTTAAAAAATTTGCAGGTTCCGAATGGTTACTCCTCTAATATAGCAAGGTGCGTCAATGCTAAAGACCGTAAAATCTTTGGCCTTAAAAGCCATGATGGGCATGTCATTATGCAACAATTTCTTCCACTGGCGATTAGGAAATTGCTGCCCAAGAACGTAACGTCTACATTGATAGAATTGAGCGCATTCTTTCAGGAATTATGCTCAAAAGTTTGTGTGGTCGATGATTTGAAGAGACTCGAGGAACGCATTGTGCTAGTTCTTTGTAACTTAGAGAAAATTTTCCCTCCTACATTCTTCGATATTATGGTTCACTTACCCATTCATTTGGCATCAGAGGCACTGTTAGGTGGTTCAGTCCAGCATCGGTGGATGTATCCAATTGAAAGGTATTTTCTTATAATATTTTAAATAAATTTTAATTGTTTGATGTTTCACTTGCTGATGCTAAATTTTTTTACCTATAGATATCTCTCAACATTGAAATCATATGTGCGCAATCGAGCTCAACCTAAAGGATCCATTGCGAAAGGATATATCGCAAATGAATGTCTAACATTTTGCTCAAGGTATTTACAGAATATTGAAACAAGGTTAAACCGACTCCCACGAAATCATGATGAAAGTGCTCTCAAGGGTGCCTCACCATTCATTCTGAAAGAGGTAGAATGGACGCAAGCACATAGATATATCCTCTTCAATCATGAGATGGTCGGAAGTTATCTAGAGTAAGAACTTGAGACTTTATGATATTCATAAGATGTAGTGTTCTTCTTCATTATGTGTGGATTGGATGATTTTTATGCACATACTAGATAACTTTTTCATCTTATGAAGGGAAACACGATTTCTTAATGCAAAACAAGAATATTTTTAGCTCAAAAATAAATATCATCTTTGAGTACCATGTCAAGTTATACTTTTTTTATATATGCTAGCAAAGTTCAAAATCTCTTGTTTCCGGTATGTATCAGCCAACTCCAATGCCTTCCAATATTTGTAATCAAGTGTTTGAAGTTGTGCTGCCATCTAGGAGAGCACATATATGATCGACTTTTCGTATTTATTTATAAAATATGAACAATGTTAGACTAAATTTTTAGTGTTTTTTTGTGAATTTAAGTAGATGAACCCTCCAGAGTCATCATCCTTAGATGGTACTTCTCAATCCTCAACAAAGAGACGAGGTAAAACAAAGTGTGCTTATGTTAATTCCTTACCAAAAGGTTAGAAGGTGAAAATTTTAGGCGATGGAGGGCGACCAGTAGGGGATGATGCTACATATTTAGCTAGCTATTGTGGCAAGTTAGCAAGAGATCCAGCTATGTTTCCCCTTGATAAAAAGGATTGGCATAAGGTGGAAGGCGAATCGAAGGACCGTGTATGGAATCAAATTTTGGTAAATATGTGTTTTTTTTTGTAGTATGCATATTTTTCTTAATTTTTGCCTAATTTAAACTTGAAGCAGAGTAACAATAATTATATCATCATTTTTACACTATCTTGGTAGACAAAGTTTGATATTGAAGAAGGGTTGCGGAAAAATATAATGAGATCCGTCGGCAAACAATGGAGGGATCACAAGAGCCATTCGAAAATTAAATTCTTTGATACTCTTAGCGAAGATGATGATTTCATTGCAAATTGCCCTGACAATATACTTCAAAAACAATGAGAAAATCTTGTCTACTTCTGGTCTACTGAGGAGGGGAAGGTATGTTTTAAATACACAAGGTTTCTAACATATATTTTATATAATAAATGCCTCATTATCTAATAATTTGTGCACTATAGCAAAAAAGTGTAAAAAATAAACTAATCCGGACTCAACAAAAATTACCTCATACATCTGGATCTAAAAGCTTTGCAAGGGTATTCCACGAACAAGTAAGCATTTTATTTAATGAATTATACGTCATCAACTTATTTTTATAATTAATTAAAATGAGTGGTTGTCCTTTGACACAGAGTATGATGAGCGAGACACAAGAAGTGCCGAGCCGAGCAGATGTTTTTATCTTAACACATCGTCGTAAAGATGGAATGCCGATCAACACTTTTGCTGGAGAAAAGATCATAAGATTATAATTCTAATTATCAATACTATATCATTTCACTTATTCTCTTTCTTACCACTTGAAATTAGACAATTAACTAAAATTCAAATTATTCTAGAAAGAGATGCAAGATTTCCGTTCAGCCCTACCAGAGGGATCACAAGATTCGATCTCTCGCACTGACGTGTATGCTTGGGCCATGGGAAAAGAGAGACATGGTCGTGTCCGAGGCATTTGCTTAGGCCCAACCCCTACTAGTATTTTTGGGTCAACCTCTAGCCATCGCGCATCCACTAGTGAACTCTCTGCAATGAGAGCTGAGCTAGAAGAATTGAAGACCCAAAGGGTGGAGAACAATATCATAATAGAGACCCAAGTGTCAGAACGAGTTGCCACAATGGAGGCACAAGTGGTAGAAAAAAGTGCCAGGATGGAAGCACAAATGGCAGAAAAAACTGAGAAGATGGAGATACAAATGGCAGAAAAAACTGCAATAATGGAGAAGAAGATTGCAGAAATGGAGAACTATATGAGAATGATGATTTCTAAAACAGGTATATATCACTGCTTTTCTTTTTTAACTATAATATTAGATTCGCTAGAAATTTAAAATGAAATGCTTAGTTTCATTTGAATTTATTTTATTTTGATATTATTAACTAAATGAAATGCTTAGTTTCAATTCTGTAGGCTAAGAGCAGTGGTGTACCTTCCACCAGAATCTAATAAGGTGCCTATCTAAGTAAGCTGTTGAAATTTTGAGTCTATTGAAGCTGTTGAAATTTCAGTCTTTAAAATTACTTTCTTCGAATCCATTGATTATTTTAAATATTCATTTATGTTTCCCTATCTGATGTTGATTCTTGATTGGTTTGTGCAGTTTTTGAGTTTACTACAATGCAACACAACATGCCAAAGGAACAACAATGGTGCCATTGAATCAACTCACCTCAAAAGGCCAACATTACATCACAGAGATAGAAATAATGGAGATTTTTATTATTTAACTATATTTTTTGTTACTTAGCCTATGCGCTATGAATTTGGGGATTTTGTGATTTGACCTTAGTAAGAAACTCCTTACTTTTGTTGATTTGTGTTCTTTATGTTATTACTTTTGATGATTTAGCCTTTTTGGGGAGGCTTATTACATTGTGTTAAATTCTATTGAGCCATATATTTTTTCTTTCATGAATGGTTAATTTGTGATTGTGGATGAATAATTATTTTGTTCGTTGGATAAGGGTTTTTAAAAAACATATATGATATAGGTAACTTTTTAAAATATTTATAAAAATAAATTTTTTTTTTTTTTAAATTAAATTTTTTTTAGCGGCGTTTTCGGAAACAGGCCACTATAAGTCACTTACAACGGCACTTCATCCACAAGTGCCGCTATATCCTTTTAGGTACACTATTAGCGGCGTTTAGAGAAATGTCGCGAATAGGTCTATTAGCAACACCTTTCAACTGTGTTTTGTGGCATTTATAAGCATCGCCGAAACAATTTAGATGTCATTTCTGAATGCTTACCACGACGTGTTTGAGATCGTTTAGTGGCGTTCCCTAAACGCCACTAATAATAAAGATATAACGGCGCTTTATCTAAAATGCCGCCACGAACATCGCAAATAGCTACTACGACACGTATTGCCGACGTTTGAATAAAACGCCGCTAATTGTATTTGCGGCATTTATCTGACTTTTTGCGGCATTTATTGAACGCCACAAAAAGCCAATTTTTTCGTAGTGTAGTAGACAATAAGACTTCTCTCTTTTTTGTTTTGTTTTCTTTTGTTTGTTTTTTGTCTAAAACCCTTTTTTTTCTAACATAAAGGAAGGACTCTTTGGTCTTGATGATGATATTTTTTTTTATTTCAACTGGTTTTTATTTTTAAACATAGAAGAAAAGGGGGATTTGTTTTATATTATCTCTCTTTTTTTTTACTTTACCTTTTAACATAGAAAGGAAGGGATTTTTTTTTTGCAATTTCAATCTAAAAAAAGGAATTTTTTTTTTCCTTGTGCATGTGTGTATCTTTATTTTCTGATAATAAACAAAGAAAGGGTGAGCACACTTATCTTCCCTTGATGTGTAGCATAAAAAATGATCTTTATCACTGATCTGCTTTGATGTGATTGCCTTTTGCTGCCCCAGCATGTCGGGCGATGATGAGCATATTCCTGAGGAGGGTAACGAGGAGGGACCCGAGATAGTATACGGCCCGCGGGGGGAGTAGTTCATTTGGGTAGAGCGGAGAGCGGACCCATGGCTCGAAATGCAGGGCGAGGCCGCCCGAGTCGGCCTCCTATACCAACAACATACCCATATTTCAAATTTCGAAATAGCGGGCAAGGTAAAAGAGAGGTTCAATTTTTTTGTTGTGCAGCTTTGCTTTACTTTCGCAATTTGATGGATATTTCCTTGGGTGCAGGGCCTGCCCAACATTGTATTTCATGGGGGGTGGCTCGATTTTCAAGACTTCTACCTCTGCGTCCCTCCTGTAGTGAAGCTCCTATTGGTGCAGGTGGGTTTTTAGGAGTTTTTGTCCTACCCTGCTATGATGGCCGATGCTGCCTACCTGAAGGCCTTGATCGAACAGTTTCGCCCTGAGATGATGACCTTCCACATGTCGTATGCTGAGATGGCCTTAACGCCCGTTGATTGGGCAATGATTACGGGCATCAGGATGGGAGGGATAGCGATTGCTGACCTCACAGTGCCGAGTAGGGAGGACATTATCCGACTGATTGGGGCCTATCCCCCTCGCGAGCAGGTGCATGGCACCGAGGTCAAGATGACCTGGTTAACTGCCCTTTATACGCCTGACGAGTTAGTGGATCTGGGTCAGCCAGACAGGGTGCTCTATATCACGCCTGAGCGAGCGATCGTCCTGGCTTGCATCACTCTCTTGCTTCTGCTGGGTAAAACCCTTTTTACTAATGCGAGCGGGAGCCAAGTCAGCCTAGCCTTGCTAAGCATGATGAACAATTGGGGTGGTGTCCATAAGTATGATTGGGGTGGAGCCGGGTACGCATGGCTAATGTATAATGTGGCTTGGGTCACGACCGGGGATTCTAAGTCTGCATCGGCCTTGGGGCAGCCTTGGAGGTAATCCCTAGCTCTTCATGTTCCTGTTAGTTTTACCTGGATGGTCTCTCATGCTACTGACCTGCTAGTCCTTTTTGTTGTATAATGCTCTTCTCAAGTATGGGGGTACCATCATTTCCACCCCGGGCGCTCTCTTCTCCATTCAAATGCGCTCACGTATCCTCTTCTTAGCAACTAGAATCAGGCCCGATGTCGTGACGTAGGCCTAAAGCACCTAGAGATGGGCCTGAGGTCTCAACTCGACCTGATGGTTTCGGAGCAGGTAAAGCCCCTTTTTTCTACCTTGTTTGTTTTGGGATCAGAAATACTCTTCTATTAACGTGTTACCTGTTTGGCCGCCTTCTTGGACAGATCCTCCATGACCCGTACCTTGCGTCCCCCTTCTGAGATCAAGCAGTCGTTGGCCCCTCTCGCCTGTTTAACAACCGCCGCATCATTTTCTTCTATGGGGTGTGGGCCAAGTTTTACTATTTAGGAGAGCGGGTCATGCACCAGTATTAGGACTACTATGCCATACTTGTGGACCCTCCGAAGGACGCTTGGAATCCTGTCGGCAGCATCGAGGAGCTCACGACGGGCTTTCTCAATAATGGGCTCCCTATCCCTGCTCTCCATGTGCCCGGGGACTATCATGCTTGGTACGAGTGCCTGCCATATCGGTTTATGTTGCCGCGCTTTATACCTAGCGCCAATTTTCTTACATTCGGTGGCCCACTTGGTTAGGTAACTCTTCTTAGCTTGGAATAGTTCCCCTTATGTTTTAATTCAGCCTCCGTTTGTTTCTTTCTTTCTAAGCGGATCCCTACTTTGTTCACAGTTTTCCCAGAGAGATGACTCAGATGGCGAAGACGGGACAGGTGCAGCTGACACGTCAGGGGGAGATCCTTCTGGTACCGGCCCCTCTGGTGTCGGCCCCTCGGACGAGGGTTCTTCAAGTATTGGACCGTCGGGTACCTCCCAGGCCGGTGCTCCGGGGGTGATCCAACCGTAGTCTACGGGACCTTCTGTCTCTTGGATGATAGCTTCCTTTCGGGTCTTTGAGATAATGTGGATAAGCAAGCGTGACTCTCTGCTGAAGCGGCCCGTGTCCCTCCTCCTGAGGTGATCCCAAGGGTAAGTCCTCTGACAACCTTATCTCTTTCTCGTTTTGGTCTCCTTTTGCACATGTTTCATGATTGCCCTGATAGTTGATGTCGTATCTTTCTTAACGTAGGACTTCAACTCAGCCATGGAGTATGCGGTGTATCATTGCAACATTGCAAAGCTCAGGGAGGTGGAGACGGTGAGTACCTTGCTGCTCTGCTTCCCTCGCTTGTTTTATTTATCATTTGTCCCTCAATTGGTCATGATTTTTTATTTCGACTGTGCCTTACAGCGTGCACGTGCCAAGGAGTCGCGCTCCTTGCTTAGTAGGATTTCACAGGCATGGTCTCGGGTGGGGGATATGCAGACTTTCCAGTGCTCCTCTCGTCATCGAAAGAAGTCCAAAGGTGCGAGCATGGAATAGGCCTAATTTCTGCTTTAAAACTTAGTACCCTTGGGATTGGATTTTGATTTTGATTTTTTTTTTTTGACAGTTTGGGATGGATGATGTGACACTTTGGATTTATTTTTGAAAATATTTTTAGTGCTTTTTTCTTCATTGTATGTTACGGCTTCCTTGTATCATATTTATTTTGCTGCAGGATGTGTTTGCCAAATGCTCTCAGAAAGCGACTTTTTGAGTCGCATGCTTTGATGTAGGATCAAACCTACACATAAACTGAGTGATTTCCAAACTGTTAGTGATCGGATGTGTAACAAAAATAAAAACAAAAGGGGTGAAAGTCCCCCCACTTAGGTCCCGAAATGGCTGAGGGGGGATTTTTAGTCTGGTGCAACAATTAGTTGCGCTAGGCTAAAATCCCAGGGAACTTGTACTGGCACAACTAATAGTTGCGCCAGGCAAAAATGGGGACAAAATGCTCTAGCGCAACTAATAGTTGCGCCAGGGTTTAACTCGGGAGTCAGGTCCTTATATACCCGTAGTCGCCCAAAATCCTCCTCTTTTCGCTTTGACTTGGTCCTTTGACCCCGATTCTTTTTGTTTGCTTTTCAAGTGGTCATCACCATACATTGATTTTTATCTTCTCAGAAGGTCTTTGTATGTTCATGGACCTGCTTTCCAACCCTCCCTTACGTGGAGGGCCTGGAGCTAATTTACCCCCTTCCTTGGGCTTGGGGCCCAAATTTCTAACGAGTTGGGTTGGGAGCATGAATGAGAGTGAGCTCGCCGACTTGGAGCACCTTGGGCTATCTCGCCTTCCTTCCTTCCTTGAGGTTCCTCCATGGTGGGACCTTCTTTACGCAGCCGCTTCATTTTGGGATGCAAATTTCCATGTATTCCATTTTGGGAAGCGGGAGCTAACCCCAACCCTTGAGGAGCTATCCAACCTGTCCAGCTTGAAGCTTCATAGGGGCCTTGCAAAAGTCATGCCCCGATCAGACTACTCCAAATCCATTCACCTTACTCTCGATTTGAAGAAACTCGAGTATGAGAGAAGTCTCATTGGGGGGCCCACAAGGTGTTCGCTAAAATTCCTCAAAGAACTTTTCGGTGATAAAAGTCTCAAAAAATTACTGGTTAGGAACATTTTCAATGCGAAAGCCTTAGCTCTCGGTCTCATTTTGGAAATCCTCTTCTTTACCGGGGGGGAGAGCTTCTCCTTCGCAATTTACGATATTCTGACCAAGTTGGAGGCGAGCCGATCTATGATGCATTTAGTGGTTGCCGAGTTATATCAATGCCTTGATGCATTTACTTTGGGCAAGGTGGAGGGCCTCTTGGGGTGTCCCTAGCTGCTTCAGGTTTGGTTGGGCGAGCACCTCGCTATCTGAGGCTTTGGTTGACCGAAGCTGAGCTGATATGGAGGCTTCCTTGGTTGGACCAGACCTTCCCAGTAGTTCGCTCTAGAGACCGCGAGGGCATCACCCTCCTAGGATTGACCGATAGCTCATTCTACTTCCCCTTCTAGGTGTTGCGTCAGTTTGGCTGCTCTCAGTAGGTGCCTTGTGAGGAAAAACCCCCTTTATGTGACTTGATCTTTTCTAAGGGGTCCTCTGGAGACATAGATCGGATTGCTGCTCTTTGGGAGACGTGTCAGTCAACGCTGATGTGTGATATGGAGCAGGGAGATTTGGTTCAGTCTTCCCCCGAGTACGAGGCCTGGCTATTGACTGAGCAGCCTATTATTGATGGTCCAGATTCAGTAGAGATCATTGACACTGGAGGCCCCTGGCCAAAGAAAGAGACGGTACTCCGAGCCCACATCAAGCTACTGGTGGACGAGAAGAGAGTCCTGCAAGAACTTTTGTCATAAGAAAAAGTCAGAGCAGAGATAGTAGAGAGCGAGGTCCTTCGTCTGAAGGGGTCATTGGGTGTTGCCCTTGGAGCTGCTGATTCTTCTCGGAAGAGGTACAAAAGCTTGCATGGTCGCTGGTTGGCCGAGCGGAATGTTCGGGAAGATGACTTTCGTGCGGAGATTAGCGCATTGAAGTGTGAGCTGTGCTGCTAACTCTTTCCTGCACACATAACTTTTTGCACATATCAAATACAGAAAAGGGGCGTAAAGAACCCCTTTACAAATACATCACACATTTTTTTGGTATACATATTTTCTTTATGTTATTGTTCTCTTTTTTGTAAAAAGGGGAAAAGAAAGAAAGCTAGTCATCACACTGGCTATTATTTGGGATGTGGTGCAAGCCGTGCATTTTGTAAAAGGAAGGTAGTTTATTATATACATCTACATAGACTTTTCTATCTTTTATTTTGGTGCATTTTTTTTGGTGTGGTCTCTTAATCACTGGGTGAAACCTTATGAAATCCTGGATCCTTTTTTGAGCATGGTCGAACCCCTCTCTGATTAGTTGATTCTGAGAGAGTTTCAACAGTTTTACCAAGGTCGGAAGGTCAATCCCTTTGGATTGAGTCAAACCTTTCTCCTTACCTTGAGTCATATGTTTGACAACGTAGTTTCACAAAGACAATTCTGATCGGGACTCGTCTTGAACTAACATGAGCGGCCCAACCGAAAAAAGGGTAATAAGGAGAGTAACCAAGAGGGCTCCTCAAGCATCAATCTTCTCAATCAGCCCAAACCTTACTATTTCAATTTTTTCTCTTTTTTTTTTCTTTTTTTATTTATCTCCTTTTTTTACTCATGGCGCCCTTTCGAGTTTTCACCATTTCTATGGGTTTAGCTCTCTTACCCCAAGCGCCCTTTCAGGTTTTCACTTGGTCCGCACACGCTCACTGTTTTTACCGATAGCACCCTTTCGAGTTTTCACTCGTCCATCTTGCTTTGAGCTTGTATTTTTATTTTATTATTTTTATTTTATATTTTTTTTACTTTTTTCATCATTATTTTTTTTCAAACAGCCATGACATAGATGTTGATTCCGTCATAGTCAGCTGTACGGGGTTCTGGTGTCGTCTCACAACTCGGCTTGTGTTGACTTAACATATATTATGACTGCTTGTGAACCTAAAAGAGGGATTTCTTCAGGGTGTAGCTTGGCCATGGGGTTAGGTTAGGATTTGAAGGTATGCTAGGCTAAAAGGGTTTCCTTGATATGACTCAGTTTTCTCAACATACTTTCTTCCTTGGGGGTTTTACTATACATGCCCCGTGGTTCTTCTATACATTTTTTTTCTTTTTGCTCCATTTCAAGCAATCTCTTTTTGAGGTTTTGCTTTTCCGATTTTTTTTTTATTTTGATGGTAACTTTACTTCCTCTTTTTTATATATGTACACATACACATTTTTTTGGAAATAGGGGGTTATTGAAAGAAAGGCCCAGGCTCAAATGGGATAGCAAAGGATATCATCATTTTTAGGGATACTTTTTTGGCTACTGTGCTTGAAATGATGGCCTCTTTTGGGTGACTCTTAAGCGGTCACGTATCTATTTTAGCAATACTTACCTTGTCGCAATAGACTACGAGTAGAACCCTCAGACGTATCCAGCATTGATGCTCTCAGGAAGATGATCTCCGTCCATGGTGGCAAGGCGAATGGCGTATCCCGGTAGCACTTCTTGAACGATGTAAGGTCCTTCCCAGTTTAGCTTGAACTTTCCTCTTGGATCGGCGTGGAGGGATGGGAAGACCTTCTTCAGTACAGTGTCTCTTACCTTTAGATCTCAACCGTGGACACATTTATTGTAAGCGCGTGCGATTAACCCCTGGTAAACTTGAGTGTGACAGAAGGTTAGGAGTCTCTTCTCGTCCAATAGGTTCAATTGGTCAAAGCAGGATCTCTCTCTTTCAACTTCAGGTAAGCCTGATTCCATGAGGATTCGGAGTGAGGGTACTTCAACCTCAACCGGTAGGATGGCCTCAGTTCCATACACAAGGGAGAATGGTGTTGCCCCTGTAGTGGTACGGATCGATGTTCTATAGGCCCACAAAGCAAATGGCTGACTGTCTTGTTTACAGCTTCCACGGCTCTATTACTTTGAGGCCAATAAGGTGACGAGTGATGGTGCTTGATCTTATATTGCTCGCAGAAGGCTCGAATGCGCTTATTCGCAAAGTTTGTGCCATCATCTGTGATGATATCTTTGGGTACTCCAAATCGGCACACAATATTATTCTTGAAAAACTTCTCGATGTGACAGGCCGTGATATTGGCATATGACGCCGCTTCTACCCACTTAGTAAGGTATTCAATGGCGATGAGGATGAACCGATGTCCATTTAATGCTTTTGGATTAATCATTCCAACGACGTCAAGTCCCCAGGTAGCAAATGGCCAAGGAGTGGTCATGCAGTGAAGATCGATGGCAGGAGCGTGTATCAGACTGGAGTGTTCCTGACACTTGTAGCATTCTGAATATGTTTGCAGCAATCTGATTCCATAGTGGTCCAAAAGTATCCCTGCAGCAGAATTTTCTTAGCAAGCATGTGACCGTTGACATGGGCTTTGCATACTCCTTCGTGGATCTCTCTCATGATGTTGTTCGCTTCACTTTCAGTAAGGCACCCGAGTAAGATGTTATTGTACGACCGCTTGTAAAGGCACTCCCCACAAATGACGTAGCCTGTCGCTAGACATTGGATGGTTCGTCGGTTCGTCTTGGATGTACCCTCAGGGAAAGTTAGGGTCTCAAGGAAATTCTTGATATCTGAGAACCAAGGTGGCTCATCATCAGGCTTTGTAGGTTCCTCTATATGTAGGCAGAAGGCCAACTCATTCCTGTGCTCAATCATGATCGGCTTCATCTTAGCACCATACGGGATTTCTATCATTGATGCCAACATTGCTAGTGCATCGACAAAGCGATTCCTTATCCGGGGGACATATGAGAATGTCACATCTTGAAAGCAAGCTATCAGATCTTCGAGGTGTTCATGATAGGGGATCAGTTTCTCATCTTTCGTCTTCCAGTCACCATTCGTCTGACATATAATTAACTGCGAATCGCCAAACACTCGAGGGTGAGTTATATTCAAATCGAGAGCTACCTGCAGACCAGCGGCACAAGCTTCATATTCAGCCATATTGTTAGTGCAAGGGAAGTTGAGCTTGATAGAGATGGGTACGTGGGATCCTTTCGGTGAAATCAAAATGGCGTCAACTCCCTGACCTTCGGCATTAGCTGCCCCGTCAAAGTGCATTACCCATGATTCTTCTACTTCTTCTGCATCGTCTTTTGTCATGAACAGGATGTCCTCATCGGGGAGCTCAGTTCTCAAAGGCTCATAATTTAGCAAAGGATTGTCGGCAGGATGATCGACAAGTGCCAAACCCTTGATCCATTTCTGAGTGACGTACGTGATGTTGAACTCAGATAATAAGAGCTGCCAGCGTGCAGTCTGCCCAGTGAGAGCGGGCTTCTCAAATAGGTATTTCAATGGGTCCATTCGGGCAAAAAGTAGAACGGCTTGGGATAACAAGTAATGGTGGAGCCTCTGAGTAGCCGATACAAGAGCCAGGCATGCTTTCTCCTGATGAGAATAGCGTGTTTCATAATCAGTAAACTTCTTACTTAGATAGTAAATGGCATGTTCTCTTCTTCTTGTCTCGTCATGCTGCCCCAAGACGCATCCCATCGAAACTTTTGTCGTGGAGAGATACATCAAGAGTGGTCTCCCTGGCTCGGGTGGTACCAACACGGGTGGGTTAAGGAGGTAGCTTTTGATTTTATCAAATGTTGCCTAGCAGTTGTGGTTCCATTCGATAGGTGAGTTCTTTCTTAGTAGCTTGAAGATCGGCGTGCAGATTGGAATTAGCTATGCAATGAACCAGCTGATATATTGTATTCTGCCTAAGAACCCTCTAACCTCTTTCTTAGTAGACGGTGGTGGCATCTTTGTGATAGCTTCAACTTTGACTGGGTCGACCTCAATCCCTCTCCTACTAACGATGAATCCTAACAATTTTCTGGACATAGCACCAAAAGCGCACTTCTGTGGATTCAAACATAACCTGTACTTTCTCAGCCTCTCAAATAGTTTTTGGAGGTTTACCAAGTGATTGCCTCACTCTGGTGACTTGGCTTTCATATCATTGACATATACCTTAAGTTTTTGATGCATCATGTCGTGAAACAATGCGGTCATTGCCCTTTGGTATGTTGCACCGGCATATTTCAGTCCAAATGCCATGACTCGATAGCAATAGGTTCCCCAAGGAGTAATGAATACAGTCTTCTCTCGATCTGCCTCTTCCATCTTGATCTGATTGTACCCAGAGAATCCATCCATAAAAGAAAGCATCCCATGCTTAGCAGTGTTATACCAAGATGTCAATGTGTGGCAATGGGAAGTCATCCTTCGGGCTCGCCCTATTTAAATTGCAGAAATCGATGCACATGCAGACCTTTCCATCCTTGTTCGGCACAGGCACAATATTGGCTAGCCACTGCGGGTATTTAGATACCATGAGAAACCCCGCATCATACTACTTGATGACCTCATCTTTGACCTTTAGCATCCACTCAGGTCGGAGATGTCTCAGCTTCTACTTAACCGACTTCATATCAGGGTAGAGAGGCAACTCATGCTCGACCAAATTGGTGTCCAGACTAGGCGTGTCCTCGTATGACAAGGCAAAAACATCTTCGTATGATCGAAGGAATTTGATCATGCTTTTTCTTTCTTTGGGAGACAGCAACGTTCCGATCTTGGTTATTCTGGGAATCTCCTCAGTGCCTAGATTGACATCTTCGATCTCTTCGACAACGGGTGTAGGGCCATGCTCAAAGTTGGCGAATCGGTCAAGGAGGTCATTGGGGAGCTCCTCCCAGGGACTATCCTTGTCCAGACTTGTAACTCCTACCTCTTCTTGTATTTCTATAGGAAAGGGGTCGATTTTACGTCGGATGGGTACTTCGATTAAGGCATCTTTTTGTGGAATTTTATCTGGAATCTTAAATGACAATATTTTTGGATTTTGGATTTTTTCAATGTTTTTGGGATTTTGTATTTCTTCACTGTTTTTGAGATTTTTATTTTCTTCGGAGACGGACCCTTGGCAAAGCGGGTTGCTATATATACAAGGTATTACCTGCCAAGGGCTTATCTCACTTTTTATAGGTTGTTTTTTTTGTGAAACAGGTGCCAAACTTTAGGCCACTCCATGCTTCCAGAGTTTGGGGCAAAGATGCCCAGTTGCGTACCTGAGGGGCCACTCCTTTACCTATTTGGATGGAGGGTGCTAACTGATATGGCTCATTGGAGTCAGCCTCCATCATGTTGACCCCCATTTCGTCTAAGATGATGTCCTCAAACGTCAATACTATTTTGTGGTGATTTACCATAGGGGGAGTTTGTTTAGGTACTGGCCATCGTTCTTCAAAAAGGGACAATGTGGCTAGATCTATCTCCAAGCTAGGAAGGGTAATGTGGGGATTGGTGGGATGGACAGGGGCTATGGGTCTTTGTGGGGTTAAATGGGTTACCCAATTCCGATCGATCTTTACGACCCCAGCACTGACAAAGGATTCCCTAATGTGTGGCCTAGGGAGAGGTTTCTCTTCTATGTTGATTCCTCGAGCTCTTACAGCTACGGTGACTCTGGCTTTCTCTTTGGCCTCTCAGACCTCTTCCTCTGTGGGCTTGTATCCCAGCCCGAATTGAACCTTTTGCCCCTTGGCGATAACTGGCTCTTTCCTTCCTTGTAATCTGGGTCCCAGACCCCTTCCTTTCTGATAGCCCCACTTTTGGAGCATAGCCACCGCCACTACCATTCTGCCTCCAGTTTTAGGCATGATTCTCTCAATGGGCTCTGGGAGTATCGCCGACGCCTCATATTCAAAACTGTGGAGGTCGACATGCTCAGTGTTGTGCGGCACATCCAACATATTGGGTTTTTCAATACTATTAGCGGCCTTTTCTTTTTCGTTGTGCCCCTCATTGATGATCGTGATAATCTTGTGCCTAGACGGAAACTTGAGTTTTTGGTGCAAAGTGGAAGGTATGGCTCCGACCTCGTGCAGCCACGGGCGCCCCAACAATAGATTAAACGAGGATTTGATATTCATTACTTGAAATAAGATGGAAAAGGTCATTGTCTTGATCAACAGCTCAAGATCAACTTCTCCCATTATTTCTCTCCTAGTATTGTCAAAACCTCTAGCGCTAGTCCTTGTGGGCCTCAACATGCATGGATCGATCCCGATCTTGGTGGCGGTTCTTAAGGGGCATATATTCAATGCGAATCCGTTAGCAATCAAAACCAGGGGAATGGCCATATTTCAAGACTTAGCAGTTATGTTTAAGGATTTTGAGTGGCTACATCCTTCCTCAGGTAGATCAACATCAGAGAACGAGATGGCATTTAGAGCCATCACTTGCCCAATTATCTGCCCGACTTCATCTGGGCTGACTTGGAGCAACACATGAGCATTTTTTAACGCCCCCATTAATGCTTGAAAATGGAGTGGGTAGGTCATCAGCAGATCCCAAACGGTTATATGGGCGGGTGATGGGGCATTTTAGGTGCTGATTATTGTGTAATGATAAAAGCAAAATAAAATCAAAGTAAAATAGAGGATGGATTCAACACATCTAAAATATCCTAGACCTACAAGATACAGGGTCCTTTGTAGCAAGTTTTAATAAGTAAGAGTTTGTCCCACAGGGAGTAGTGATCTAAACCAAGAAGGTCTATAGTAGACCAACAGATTTGACTACAAATCTGGCAATTCTAAGAAGAAAGAGAGTTTTTCAGGTGTCACTAGATCTAATTTATAAAACTAAAATCTAGAACTAAATCTAAAAGGTTGAGGAAGATGGATGGTAAAATAAAATATAAAATGGGGGGAAATAGACAGCTAGGACCTGGTTTCCTTTTGCAAAACAGATTAAGGTATGTGAATTTGCAGTTGTCCTTCAGTTGGCTACAAGCTCAAGTGCAAGGTTGAAGAATCTACTCTAAACCAAAGGCTTGGACTGATCTTAAGGGTATGATCTGTCCACTTTAATGGTCATAAACCATCCTAGGGATTTCATCCAAATCAGTTTAAGGTAGAAGAATCTAATCTAGACCAGGGATTTGAATTGGTCTTAAGGCTATGATCTGTCCACTTCAATGGTCACAGATCATTCGATAGATTTCCTCCATCCCGATGGCTTCGATCAGAATGAGGTAATCACTACAGATGTTGTGGATGCAAGGCCACAAGCACAGGCACTCATAGGCATATCAAACCTAGGGAAATCAGATGGTCATCAAGAGATCTACCGGAGATGTGGCAGGCTTGGCCCATCTACACAAGAGCCGATCAAGAATCTAATGGGACCACAAGATCTATAGATTTAATTAAGCTTTAAAACCAACTATTTATTGCTTTAAACAAAACAACTTACAATAAACTTGTTCCCAGATCTGTAGTTTGTGCATCGAACCACATTTCTTCATGCCAAAATTACTATTACAAACTAGATCTGAGCCGCTACCTAGATCTAATCCAACAGGCTGGATTAGTGAGAGAAGGGGGAAGAAAAAAAAGGGAAAAATAAAACTTAAAACTAAACCTAAATGAGCTAAGGAGAACTCAGGCTATTCCTTTGTTCCTACTTTCCTTGCTTAAGAAAAACAGCAAAAAGGAGTTCTATTTATACATTTGCAGTGATCTGTGTGCTTTGGATTGCAGCCAATCAGAAGAGAGGAGCTTGATCCAAGTGAACTGCATTTTAGCCAATCAGAGAGTAGAGAACTCAGTTCTGTTATGCACAACTAGGGTGTCTTTATTTTGGCCAAGGAAAATCACATGTGGACTGCTGTCTCATGTGCAGAAATTTGTGCATAGCTGATGTGTCTTTCCAGCTCTCAAAAATGCCCCTGCCAGCCATTTATATTTTTTGCTGCAGCCCTTATATAATTGCTGGAAATTACTTTGGAACCAGGCTGCAGCTCAACAGCTCTGGTGTAACATTAGTTGGCTGTGTTAGGTACCAAAAATAACCCCTCAAGTGGTCATTGATAGCAGCTGATGATAGCTAGAGCTCGAACCTCGTTTGGTATAAATGCAAACAACAGTTTTGAAGACTGCAGCTTCAGCAATATGTTTGGAAATGATGAACTTGATAGGCTGCTTGGGCCCATTTGAACATTTGAAGCTTCAGCTGCATTCTTCACTAATCCATTTGATAGGTTGGTGGCTTGTTGAGTGGACTATTCGATAGGATGAAGGGGCTGCTGTTTGGAGGGCTGCTTTAAGCATTCGATAGGTTGAATTGCAACCATTCGATAGGTTAAGTAGCAAAACAACAGCTCCAAGTGACCTTTTGATAGGTTGAGCTGCTAAATTTCTAAAGCATTCGATAGGTTGGTGGCTGCTGCCCTTTAGACCATTCGCTAGGTTCCAAAAGTGGAGCATTGGGGGACTGCTCGATAGGACGGCAAGAGTTGCTAACGAGTTCCATTCGACAGGTTGAGAGGATGGCTTGGTCCATTCGATAGATTGGCAAGCCCAGCTGCTGAAAAACAGATGTCGACAGGTTCAACAACCATTCGTGAGGTTTGCTTGGGAGTTCGACAGGTTGAAACTCCAGCTATTTGTGCACCTCGACAGGATTATTTGCAGATCCATGAACTCGACAGGTTCACCACCCAACTGCTCGATAGGATCCCTTCTTATTTCAGAACCTATCGCCAGGTTCTACTTCAGCAGTAGTCTTCACCATTCGACAGGATAAATCATTGCACGATAGGATATAAAACTGAAGCCTCTTTTTAGCATTCGATAGGTTCCTAGCTGCTGAGTAGTTCCTCTGGTGGCATGTTCATAGAGCTGCATTGGTGCATCTTCTCTTCATTTCAATCACACTTCAAGCTGCTGTTCGACTCTAAGATCGGTCACACCATGGCCCTTCTTACCTCAGTTCGAATAGATGGTTCCAAGTCCTCTTTTTGGCATTTTTACGTAGGAAAACTGCATTATTCTATATTTCATCCCTAACTGCAAAATATACTTAAAAATTGTTATTAACCACTCTGGCTACTAGCAAAAGTCAGGTTTAAAGGTGTACAAAGTGGCAAAAATTAGTGCTTAACACACCCCCAAACCTAACCTTTGCTAGTCTTCGAGCAAAGTGAAATTTGAAACAACTATCTTACAAAAATAAATGCCACTTTCGTACGGAACACGGGTGCATTTGGCACATGCACCAAGCCTTTTAAACCCCTAGGTGATCCCTAGTGGAGGAGTGGAGTCTCCTGAGAGTTTTCAGTGAAGGTACCCCCAAACTTCTCCAATAAAATTAATTAGTACTAATGCAACATGCTAAAATAGAGTTTAAGTGAATAAAATAAATTTCACACCATGTCCCTTCAGTTTTAGAGGATTTTCAGAAGAAAAATCATCAGTTTAAAACCTAAAATTTTGCTGTAATTCCTTCATCATCAATCAGTTCATGTCAAGGCATTGTGCCTGAAAATTGATGCAGAGTTCACCTTTAATTTAAGAATTCTGTTTTGATAATGCCTCAACCAAATTTGATTTCAGACCCAAATCTTATCAGGGCTGTTCACTCACAACAAAAGTAGAAGGGTGCATCATTTCTCATAGCTCAAGAGCAGTTACAGCCCTCAAATAGGACTGCAAGTATGAGCATAGGCTTTGCTCTAACTTCTAAAATTTTTTAACTCTTTTCACCATAGATTAAACAAATCCTTATCTCCACATGGCAGCTCAATCCATTTCAGATCAGTAAGGTCTTTTTATTGGGTTGTAATGTGGCTTATGGGAGAAATTTGTAAAAGAATAAAGGGGTAAAAAGGATTTAAATTGAGAAATCAGTAAAGGCAAGGAGGTGGTCTAGACAACACCTTCTTCATTTCAACACAATTCCATCTACTTCTTGAATTTTTAGATTTGAAGTGATCAGTTTCTAATCCTCATTTCAATCTTTCAATGAAATGACTTCGCTTTCTCAATCTTTTTCTTTGATTTTCTGCTTTTCCTCTTTTTTTTTTGTATTTTTCTCCATTTCCCCTTTTTTTTTTTATGGGTTGAAATGCCACCACTATGCATCACACTTGCCTTCAAATATATTTTCTTCTTCTTTTACCAAATTGTCAAACCTTGCTCCTTTAACCTCACTTCTCCTTCTATTTCCTGATTTCTCAGATTGAGGGTGAACTGAAACAGGACCAAAGGTTTTGGGTTTTAATTTTTTGGTTTTCATCAAAGAAAAGTTGGGAATTTTAAGGCTCAAATGGTGTCTTCCTCCATGTCATGAATGGTGTCAAGCTGTTTCAACTTGGATTTGCCTAACTTCTAGTGATTGAAACTAGATTCAATCAGTCCTTAGAGCAGAAAAATTGCCAAGACACTCTTTAAAGAAAATTTTTTCAGGCCCAAATCTCACTGTGTATGGCCTTCTATCAAATTTTCTGGGGAGTATCCTTACACCTTTCTCTCATTTCAAGTTCACTAAACATCAATTTTTGAAAATTCTTGACATTTGCTTAATGAAAACTGTTGAAATTATAGCTCATTTCAGTTTTAAAAAGTTTTTAAATTTCCTCTTTTCCAAAAATCAGGTGGGAAATCACTTTATTTTCAAAAACTTTTTTTAACATAGCTGCACTAGCATTAACTCATTTCATTGGCACACCTGTCATACCCCCAAACCTAAGATGAACATTGTCCTCAATGTCCTAGACAATGAGAAACTAGGGGCATCAGGGTAAAAGAAGAAAGAAAAACTAAGCAAGAAAATTGCGGCTATGTGTAGCAGAAAATAAAAAAAACAAAACTAAATATATGAGCAGGAAAATGGAAAGAAGGCTATATAAATGTAGGAAATTACTGCTAAAACTGCTATGCAAATGAAAGGAAACTAATGTTAATAAAAAAAAACAGTAAAAACAAAGTAAGTAACTGAATACAAAGTTACAAAAACCAAAAAATGTTGATACAAAAACAGAGTTGTAGATGAAAAATAGGAAATCAAAGTTAGAAACTAACTATAATCACAGAAAAAATGCAGAAAATCAGTAAAACTAGGACACCTTAAACCTAAGAAAGAGAAATCAGCAATCTAAAAATAGAATTTAGACTAAAATTCCTAAGACAGAAAATACAAAACTTGTGCTAAGCGAAAACCTATTGTACTGTGTTGCAGTTTGTGTGTTTGCTGTGTTTGTTGTGTGTGTGTATGAATCAATAGGATTTTCAAAGTGACGTAGGCATGGATGCACACAATTAAAAACAGGATTCATACAGCTGAGATCCATTTATGGTGAAGAAATCGCGAAGGAAAATAAAATCAGTGGCTCCATTGAATACTCAAAACAACATATGATCCACTGCTCATTATTCTACATGATTCCTGAAAATGAAAGGCCATGATCTCAGTAGTTCCAGATGAGGGAAAATGAATAAAGGGAGAGGAAAATAGCCCATCTGGAGAAATTATTTTTATGATTTTATAATTTTTTACTTTTTATGTGTTTTGATCAGCCTGGGCACCACAAGAGCCCTTATTTACTACTGCTGAAAAATAATAAGAAACAAAAATTTTTATTTGTGTTTTCATTTTCGTTTATTTTTGTATTTGGTTTTGTAAAAAAAAAATCAGCATGCCTAAAAAAAATAGCAGAAATTATAATCAAAACAAACATTAAACACAATAGAACTACTGGTTTTAAAGAATTTGAAACTAGAAAATGAAAGCAAAGGAGAAGGGGGTGCAAACTCAGGCAGATCGGCCCCAACTGCAATCCATTTGCTCCTTGTGTGGCAACTACTCCAGATCTGCAAAAATTCAAAAATTGTAGCACTACCTTATTCAAGTATATTGACAAAAATAAAAAGAAAAATTCAAACTGCAGCCTCATTTCTACAAAAATGCAAAAGGCTACAATAGCATTTGTTCAAACATCTAGAAGGCATAAAATAAAAACTCAAAAAAATCAAAAATTTTGCTGCAGTAATTTGGTTTTCTGTACAAAAACTGCAGCAGACATTTAATCAAATAGGTGGAATGCACTCTAAAATTTTAAAACTAATCAGCAATAAAAACAAAAAAAAATCAGATCTACAAAAAATAAAAAACTCAGATCTACTATCTAGATCAAAACTCCCTGGCAACGGTGCCAAAAACTTGTTGGGGCATTTTAGGTGCTGATTATTGTGTAATGATAAAAGTAAAATAAAATCAAAGTAAAACAGACAATGGATTCAACACATCTAAAATATCCTACACTTGCAAGATACAGGGTCCTTTGTAGCAAGTTTTAATAAGTAAGAGTTTATCCCACAGGGAGTAGTGATCTAAACCTAAAAGTTGTATAGTAGACCTCTAGATCTGGCTACAGATCTGGCAATTCTAAGAAGAAAGAGAGCTTTTTGAGTGTCACTAGATCTAATTTATAAAATTGAAATCTAGAACTAAATCTAAAAGGTTGAGGAAGATGGATGGTAAAATAAAATATAAAATGGGGGGAAATAGATAGCTAGGACCTAGTTTCCTTTTGCAAAACAAATCAAGGAATGTGAATTTACAGCTATCCTTCACTTGGCTACAAGCTCAAGTGCAAGGTAGAAGAATCTACTCTAAACCAAAGGCTTGGACTGATCTTAAGGGTATGATCTGTCCAATTTAATGGTCACAGATCATCCTAGGGATTTCATCCAAATCAAAGGTTAAAGGTAGAAGAATCCAATCTAGACCAGGGGTTTGAATTGGTCTTAAGGCTATGATCTGTCCACTTCAATGGTCATAGATCATCCAATAGATTTCCTCCATCCCAATGGCTTCGATTAGAACGAGATAATCACTATAGATGTTGTGGATGCAAGGCCACAAGCACAGGCACCCATGGGTGTATCAAACCTAGGTAAATCAGATGGCCATTAAGAGATCTACCGAAGATGTGACAGGCTTGGCCCATCTACACAACAGCCAATCGAGAATCTAATGGGACCACAAGATCTATAGATTTAATTAAGCTTTAAAACCAACAATATATTGCTTTAAACAAAACAACTTACAATAAACTTGTTCCCAGATCTGTAGTCCGTGCATCGATCCATATTTCTTCATGCCAAAATTATAATGACAAACCAGATCTGAGCCGCTACCTAGATCTAATCCAATAGGCTGGATTAGAGAGAAAAGGGGGAAGAAAAAAAAGGGAAAAATAAAACCTAAAACTAAACTTAAATGAGCTAAGGAGAACTCAGGCTATTCCTTTGTTCCTACTTTCCTTGCTGAAGAAAAACAACATAAAGGAGTTCTATTTATACCTTTGCAGTGATCCGTGTGCTTTGGATTGCAGCCAATCAGAAGAGAGGAGCTTGATCCAAGTCAACTGCATTTCAGCCAATCAGAGAGCGAAGAACTCAGTTCTGTTATGCACAGCTGAGGTGTCTTTATTTTGGCTAAGGAAAATCACATGTGGACTGTCATCCCATGTGCATAAATTTGTGCCCAGCTGATGTATCTTTGTAGCTCTCAAAAATGCCCCTGCCGGCCATTTATATTTTCTGCTGTAGCCCTTATATAATTACTAGAAATTACTTTGGAACCAGGCTGCAGCTCAATAGCTCTGGCGTAACATTACTTGGCTGTGTTAGGTACCAAAAATAACCCCTCAAGTGGTCATTGATAGCAGCTAATGATAGATAGATCTCGAACCTCGTCTGGTATAAATGCAAACAATAGTTTTGAAGATTGCAACTTCAGCAATCTATTTGGGAATGATGAACTCGATAGGCTGCTTGGGCCATTTGACCATTTGAAGCTTCAGCTGCATTCTTCACTAATCCATTCGATAGGTTGGTGGCTTATTGAGTGGACAATTTGATAGGATAAAGGGGCTGCTGTTTTGAGGGCTGCTTTAAACATTCAACAGGTTGAATTGCAACCATTCAATAGGTTGAGCTCCAACTTTATGAACCAATCGACAGGTTCAATACATGAAGTGCTCGATAGGTTAAGTAGCAAAACAACAGCTCCAAGTGACCTTTCGAAAGGTTGAGCTGCTGAATTTCTGAAGCATTCGATAGGTTGGTGGCTGCTGCCCTTTAGACCATTCGCTAGGTTCCAAAAGTGAAGCATTGGGAGACTGCTCGATAGGACGGCAAGAGCTGCTGAGGAGCTCCATTCGACAGGTTGAGAGGATGGCTTGGTCCATTCGATAGGTTGGCAAACCCAGCTACTAAAAAATTGATGTCGATAGGTTCAACAACCATTCGTGAGGTTTGCTTGGGAGCTCGACAGGTTAAAACTCCAGCTATTTTTGCACCTTGACAGGATGATTTGCAGATCCATGAACTCGACAGGTTCACCAGCCAACTGCTCGATAGGATCCTTTCTTATTTCAGAACCTATCGTTAGGTTCTACTTCAGTAGTAGTCTTCACCAATCGACAGGAAAAATCACCATTCGATAGGATATAAAACTGAAGCCTCTTTTAAGTACTCGATAGGTTCCTAGCTGCTGAGGAGTTCCTCTACTGGCATGTTCATAGAGCTACATTGGTGCATCTTCTCTTCATTTCAATCACACTTCAAGCTGCTGTTCGGCTCTAAGATCGATCACACCATGGTCCTTCTTGCCTCAATTCTAATAGATGGTTCCAAGTCCTCTTTTTGGCATTTTTACATAGGAAAACTGCATTATTCTATATTTCATCCCTAACTGCAAAATATATTTAAAAACTATTATTAACAACTCTAGGTACTAGCAAAAGTCAGGTTTAAAGGTGTAGAAAGTGGCAAAAATCAGTGCTTAACAGCGGGCATTCTTCTCAGCTAAGTCTCTAGTATGTGTTCCCAACTCATCTTCTCAAACGGGTTCACAGCGCTATCTTCCTTCCCCTCTGTCTGGGCTTGCACTACCGCTGGTGATTCAGGCTGTTTTGATATCTTCCCTGACCAGGTTACAAAGTCCATGCCCCCCTCTCTGCTGCTGCTGTCGGTGTTAGCATTGGTCTGTTCATAACTTCGCGGGACCTGGTGAGGATCATAGGTTGGTCTAGATATCTGAAACAGTATAGCTGCCGATGCCGGAGGCACTTGTATTGCGGGCTTAGGAGGTGTGGGCAACACTTGGTTTATTTATGTGGTAGCGGGTTAGGTGGAAAAATTGGGCCAGATGGGGGTGGTGAAGCTTGAGGGTGGTGGTATCGGGGGGAAGGTGGTAAATGTAGGCCATTAATAGCTGGTACGTGCTGGTGGGAGATGGGGGGTTTGATGGGCCGTTAGGTAATTGACTGGGGTGGTGGAGTTTGTCGGTGGCTGAACTGGGTGCCATGGGGTGGGAGCAGGCCATGGATAACTGACGGGTGTGGGTGTAGGATTGGGGGCCTGATGGTTTATTGGGTAATTGATGGGGGTGGTGGTGTATGGCTGATATACATTTATGTGCACATAATTGACGGGGGTGGGTGATGGAAAGTATGCCCTGAGATCCAAGGGTTCAATTTGCGGAGTCGGGTTGGGGAAATAATCTAAAAAATTTAAGGATTCAATCACCCCGATGTTTCTTTCTTCAATATTCCTTGACCACGATGCTACATAAGTCTCCTGATCACTGATGTAATCAGATGGGTCAAACTCAAACTCAAACTCCTCTTCACTTTCTATCATCCCGATGGTGGGTCTGAGACCTGCTCCTCCAGTAGGATGTGGGTGTAATGGCACTTGATGGATGTTTACATGCTGGTTTGCTTGAGAAGGTGCTGGTGGAATTAATTTTCTAGCGTCAATAAAATCTTGGATTGCGTGCTTCAAGGGGAAGCAGCGATCAGTCGGGTGACTCGGACCCTGATGAAAATTGTAGTCGGTATTTGGGTCATAGTTCCTTGGGATTGGATGAGGAGGAGGTTGCGGTTGATGAATAGTGACTAACCCTTTTTCTACTAATAAAGGTAAAAGTACACTCAAAGATTGCCCCAGAGGCATATACACTCTATCGTAGCAGACTCTTCTCTATTCCGGAGTCATTTGTATTCCTTGCCCAGTCCCTACTCTCTGCATCTACTTAGTTCTAACTGGTGCTAGCGGGGTTGCCTGAAATTGAAATGGGGTAGTATTGTTATTAGGCCTGGTATTGGCAATGTTCTGAACATCGGCTCCTGTTCTCTTCTCGTTCAATTATTCTAAAAATATTTTAACCCCATTGGGTTCACTCAGCATGTTCTTATTCAAACGGCCCTCCCTGATGGCATCCTCACATCGGTTAGCATTTCTTACCAGATCAGCAAAGCTGGATTGCTGTTGGTACACAAAAAATTATGAGATCACTGACAGAGTATTCTTTGAAATCATTTCAATCTGCTCATAGTCAGGTATCCTGTTTCTGACCTGAGTTGCTAGTGCTCTCCAACGTCCTAAGTAGTCACTGAAGGTCTTGTTCTGGTTCTGTCTTAAATGAGCCAAGTCTGACTTTCACGGCTCAATGTCTATATTGTAGACATATTGTTCTTGAAAGAGGTGCGTTAAGTCCCTCCACGTTTTCATCATGGATGGTTGTAAGGATGTGAACCATCTCAAAGTCAGACCGGTCAGACTCTTTTGAAAGACTTTTAGTAGTAGTCTTTCATCCCCTCCTTATTGGTACATGTCCCCACAGTAGAACTTCAGGTGCGCAATAGGATTGCAAGTGCCATTGTATTTGTCGAAGGACGACATTTTAAATTTGGGGGGCAGGGGGACCTTAGCAAACAAACATAAATTTGTGAAGTCCGTGGCATGGATTTCAGCACCATCCATTTTCATCAGCTGCTTTTGTATTTTATCCAACTGTTCTTTCAGCTATTCTGACTCTTTTGATACAGGGGCCGCTTTCTCGGCCGTTAGTTAAACTTCGCTCTGGACCACCAAGGGGTGGGCAATTATGGGAGGAGGGTTAAGGCTAGCTAATGCCCCTGCATAGGCCCCACTATTCCAAATCTCGTCTTCCTCATACTATTGGTCGGCATAATGTGTAGTGAGGGCGGGATTCTCTTATTGTTGTTGCACGAGTTGGATGAGAATGACGTTAGTGTTGGTTGGGTGAGCCCATTGGGGGGAGGAAGGCTTTGTTGGGTGATGGGATTTTTGTTTTAAGGTGGGGCCTAATGGGGGGGGGGGAAGGTTTGGAGATGGCCTTGGGGTGTGGGGCCATGGGAAAATTGGGTTTGGAGTAGGGTTTGACCTGGGTGTGGAGGCTGGGTGAAATGTTGGGGGTATTGTGAAAGGTATGAGTGTGGTGTTTGGGTTTGGGCCATGAAGCCTTGGTCATTTTGGGCCATGGGCCACTGATGGGTTTGGGCCATAGGTCCTTGATGGGTATGGCCCAGTGGGCCTTGGCGGGTCTGGGCCATGGGCCCTTGATGGGTCTGAGCCATGGGCCCTTAATGGGACTGGGCCATGGGCCCTTGATAGGTCTGGGCCATGGGCCCTAGTATATGTTGGAAAAGGGGATTTGGGGCATGTGGGAGTTTAGAGATTGGGCCATTGGGCCTTGGGGTGTATCGGGAGTGGGAGGTTGGGCCATGGGGCCTTGGGGCATGTGGGTAATGGGGGTTTTGGATGGTGTGGATTATGGGGGGTTGATGGGGGTCATGGGGGAGTGAGGCCTGGAGATTGGCTAGGTATGGGATGGGTTCATGGGCATGGAGTGTGGAGGAGAGGTATTTTGAGAAGCCTTCAATGAGGAGTAGGCTTGGAACATCTCCTCCATCATGGCCATGGAGGGGAGATCGGATGTGGATGGTGGATTTAAGGGGTGATGAGACGTAGATGGGGGGGATGTGGAGGAAAAATTGGGCATGGCACCGGTATGATTGGGCATGGCCATAGTAGGTAGTGGGATATGGGTGGATGAGATGGGTCATTGAGAAAGGGGAAGGTATGGTGGATGTATGGGGATGATGAAAGGTTAGGTGTAGGTGTTTGGGAAAAATCGGGCATGGCCCCGATAAAAATAGGCATGACCCGGGTAGATGGGGGGATTTGTGGGCTGTTGGATAGGGAGGAAGTGGTGTATGTAAATGTGGGTGGATCAGGCCTATAGGGGGAAGATGGGAAATAGAGCATGGATGTGGATTGAGAGAATCGGCTTTGTGTGGATGTGGAGGGGAAATGGGTTGGATTTGGCATGGGTATGGTTTGGGCAAAAGAAGGAGAATGGGGGGTTGGACTTTGGATATTTTAGGGGGGTAGTGGTTGGGAAAATGGGGGCGCCAAATGGGCCAGCAACTGTAAAGGGGGGTTGGGTGAGGGGGATGGTGGAAAAAACTTCTCCCAAATTGGAGTGGGTTGGACAATGTGGCGGGGATGAGTCGGGATCGGTGTAAGCTAGGTCCACTACCCACGACATTCTACAGGAACGGGTTGGGTAAGGGTGCCTTAAATAAGGCCCAAAAATCCTCCTCGTTCTTCCCCTACGGGACGGCAGAGGGCAAGATGATGCCGTTGTACCGGCACCACAAACAATTTTTTTTTGGGTTTTGATTTACTTTTTTATTTTTTTGATTTTTGGAAAAAAGTTTATCAAAAACAAAGGTTTCGAGGCCTTGGAATTCCCTTTTTGGGTGGCTCTCGTACCTTAATTCAAGACTCGCGGTGATGACTCCGACGCACTTTGGAAGAATCGAAGGAGAACCTTCGATCTATTGAAGGCACGAAAATCAAGGCAAACCACCCGATCCCTCGGAATGAGCCAAAAAGAAGTTGCCCTCTTTTGACCGGCGGGGGCGTATTGGGTGTCGGAGATGGCGGGGCCCAAGCAAGGCACTAAGGGCACTAATCGGGGGAATAGGGAGGTGAAAAAGTCCACGAATTCGGGCTGGTGCAGAACAGACCTGGCGCAACTAATACACACGCCCAGGTTGCAAGGCTCCCTTTTTACACTGGCGTAACTATTAGTTGCGCCAAGGTAAAATGTGGGGATTTAAAGCTGGCACAACTATTAGTTGTGCCAGTTATAAATTCTAGTTTTTTGTACTGGCACAACTAATATTTGCACCAGGCAAAAACTAATGCTCTAGAACTGATGATAGCAGGCACCAATACCCGAAATGAGTCTCTTTTTTTGTTTTTGTGGAAGCTAGGCTTCCGAGAACTGAGCTATTTTTTTGTGATCGATTCTTTCCTTACCGCACCTAAAGGATTTGAGTCCGGTATAACTCGTTAGCGCGCTCTCCAAGGGTTTTAAGCTTTGGAATGGGAACCCACCCGATATACCTCCGGCGCGAACGCCTTCGAAGATACTAGGTGGGCTGGGACTTTTAAGGATCATCACCACTAGGGGCAGCCGCCATACAAAGACCCGAGTGGTTGTTTGTTTGCCTAATCCCAACCCTTTTCAAATCTACCCCGTAAAAGCAAATTAATTAAGCGTCCTAACTTGGTTCAATTTTAATTTTTTTCAAAGTTTGTCTTCTTTTTTTTGAAAGTTTTCTTTAGTTCAAAGACCGGGGGTGATGATCCCGTGCCGCCACTACAGGCCGGCATCTACTGTTGGGATATGAGTGCACAAGTAGGCCCGCCAATCGGCTAAGGCACTTTAAATGATGAAAAATTAAAGAAATTGAAAGACAATACTCAAGTAGGCCCGCCAACTGGCTAAGGCACTAAAATGATGGAAAGGTAAGAAAATTTAAAAGACGATGCGCATGTAGGCCCGCCAATCGGCTAAAGCTCATAAATGACGAAAAAGTAGGGGTGAGAAAAATAAAATAAAAAAGAGTAAAAAAAATAGCAAAAATGGTTAGTAAAATAAAAAAGAAAGGGCCAAACTTCAAGGAGAAGCTCTACAAGTTTTCCCCAGCAGAGTCGCCATCTGTGCAACCGTGAGATTCGTGACGATCCCGTCGCGGCAGTGCGCTCGCTTGCAAAAAATATAGAGTTGCCACCCGGAGCTTTCGGTGTCCCAGGAAACCTAGCTCATTTTTATGAGCACTTAAGTGCTAAAAATATGACTCTGAATCCGGTCCACACCAAAGGCTCTTGGGTAGGGACTTCGGCTATCGATCGGGAAGGTGTTAGGCACATGATCAACCCGCTTAACGTGGTCTCTACTAATGGCTAAAACAAAAATAAAGTAAAAGAAAGAAAATGGCTTCCTCTTGCCCAAAATGGCTTAAAATCCTATTTATACCCCTCCATTCCTACCGAAAATTCGGCGGCATAACGGCACAAATGGGGGGATGAAAAAAGCCAAAAAGTGATAGGAGAAGAAAGGGGAGAGCCAGAGCCCTCGCGCCCTTGTAGCACATTAGGAGAGCCTTGCGTGGCTTGCTTTGATGAGATCTTAAAGTCTTTGTATGGTAAGGAATAGGGTTCTAACTCCTAAGACTTGAAGCTAAGAGGTAGCGAAGGGAGGCTAGGGGATCACACACACCTAGGCTAAGGGTTTTGGATGCAAGAACAAGCTTGAAATGAGGTTGGTAGATTCTGGAATTTATGTGAAAATGGTGCACAAAAGGGAGGAAGAACTTCCCACTTTGAGCTCTTTCTCTCTTAAGCAAATTTCTCAACCCTTAAACCAAGGGGAGGGGGGCTCTATTTATAGGAAAAGGGTGGATTAGGAGAGTGTTTAGATGCTAATCAAGGTTAGAAATTAGGCAATCTAACATCTATGGTTTCCTACGATTTTTGGAGCCTTGAAATATGTGAGAAAGTCCTCCAATGGTAGATGATGGGGTGAGTCCTTAAGCCACTTAAGGGGCTACAAATAAGTAGTGAATGGGTGCAACAGAACTATCAAAACACACCCCAAATGTCTAGGTGGTCCACAAGTCAAACCCCAATCACAAATTTTGGGGCAAAAAGACATGATTATTGTTCATATGCTTCGCGCAACTAATAGTTGTGCCACACAAATGTACAATAAAACATGTTAAACAGTGTTGGAGGTTGGCTCGCGAGGGTGGGGTCCACATTTAAAACTGGCGCAACTAATAGTTACGCCAGGCTTAATTTCTAGGAGAAGTGGCCTGGCGCAACTATTAGTTGCGCCAGGCAAAATTATAACTGGCGCAACTATTAATTGCACCAGGCCATTTCTGGAGAGGAATGGCCTGGCGCAACTATTAGTTGCACTAAATCCCTAGGGGGACCCACCTGGTTTTACTCTTTTGCCCTCCGGGTTTGAATTGCTATATCTTTTAATGTACAACTCCGATTGGGTGATCCTTAGACCGTTGGAAAGCTGACGTCGTCTACTTTTCAATGGTGTGAGATTCGATCATAGTAGAAGACCATTGCTGGTCCCGGTGCACACACCCTTTTCCAAGGTTTTGGAAGGTTGGGTTTAGGTTCAGAATGGGTTATAAGGGTTGGGATTGATTTTTAAAGGTTCGGGGCAGGCTCCTAAGGGATCCAGGGTGATTCCTAAGGGTTTGGAAGGGTTCTAGGGTGGTTCCTAAAGGTTTCCTAAAGGTTCCATACGTTCCATCAAAAGCTCGAAAGTGCACCTTTCTCGAAATGTGTTTCGATCGGGCCTTGGGCCAGATTTAGGTGTCTACACTGGCAAAACTAGGTTTTGCTCTTATTCCCGTTTTGCTATTGTGTTGGGGAAACCGAATTTACCTTCTTCTCCGAATTCCTAGCGAGCGATTTTTAGGGTTCTAGATTTGTAGATATCAGATCCAGCTCAAATCGATCTGCATTTTCCCAGGTCGATTTCTTTCCAATTCTTTCTACTTTATTCTTTTTTTTTTGACCTTTTTTTTAGATATTAATATGTGGATCCCAAGATTTGGAGCTTAATTAGGGTGGTTCATTGGTTTTTTTCATTGCTTAGTGTTATTGATGAATTTTATTGATTTATTAGGTCTTCTTTGTCTGGTGTTTGAGCGGTTTTTTAGGGATTAATGATCATTATGGGATTTTTTTTGAATTTTATGGTTTATATATGTTGAGTTCGAGTTTGGAAGGCTTTTTTTTTATTGTCGTAATTTTTTATGTGTTTTGTGGTTTAATAGCAGAATTCACAACTATTTGTGCCTCTCTGGTTGTTACAGGACTGTTTGGAGTGAAAGGGGTTTTATTTGTTCTTATGTAAATAGGGATTTGAATGGAAGAATTTGCAGGATTTTAATATTTAATATATTTTTCCTAAAGTTCGATTCTAGGGATATATATGATGAAGATTGTGGAATCATTGGATGACTGCAATCTGATCGTGAATATGAGATGTAACTGGAATTGTATTTTTTTTTATAAGGCTGCCTATAATTTTGGTGTTTATTCCTGATAAGAAAAGTGAGATGAAGTGGTATTTTTAGAGATCTGGAATATGCAATGGAGGATCTGTATGTTGCTTCCAAATTTCGTTCGATTTCTCTTTGGTGATTACCGTTTAGTTTTCGAAATTTTGGTGTTCTTGTGTTTTAATTCAGGTTGATTTGTTCAATTTCAGGAAATGCAATCTGAGTTCGTTCCTTTTGTAATCGAGGATCAAGTTTACAAGTATGTATTGGATTTTCTTACATTGCTTACATTTCCATTATAGATTATTCCAAGTTATTCTTAGTTCTTTTTATCAATTTTTCACTAGTAATTTGGGTAATGGTTCATAAGAGGAATTTGGGAAGTGTGACTGACATCTTTTGTTGTAGTTTTTGGAAGAACTTTCATTAAAATTCGATAATTTCAGGATAATATCTCACGGAAAAGTATATTTCCCATTTCCTAAAAGCCTAATTTGCTTCTTTTACCTGCTTTTTTTTTCTTCTTGTAAGTTTTAATCAACAGATTGACATTCCTATACACTATTTGATGAGAAACTTGCATCCCTTGAATACTATAGATTAGGGTAGTAGATGAAAACCTACTAGAAACCTCTGTTCCGATGTCAAAACACAGCGAACCAGTCCCTGATACTACGGTAACTAGGTTTGGGATTTATGCATAAATACACAGATAGAACAACAATAAGAACTGCGGTTCAACCCCTTCAAATCTCCGTTAAAACACAACAAGGACAGCAACGATAATATCGCAAAACCTGCCCAGAAATCCCAGTAAATTTTGCAAGGTTTACATTTGACTACGTTTCATAGCCATATAACAGAGTCTTCCTAAAGTTTCAACACAAAAATAGCCCAGCAAACCAGGGTATTACCTGTCGGGATCCAATCAAAAGCAAGGAATGCCAATTCCATGCGAGATATGAGGGCCAAAGATTCAACTTATCAATACCATAGTGGCAACAAAAGTATGTCATCTTCAATTTACCCTTTTATTGTTAGTTCTCTAACTCTTGTCATTTATTCCATCTGTTCCATCTAAACTTGTCTTGATTCTTAATAATGGGGTTTTAAAATAAGTACAAGACACTAAATAAATTGGGACATATCCTAGTTCGATGGGGAGAGATTTTGAACTTGAATCAGACCATGGAGATCTTTTGATCTAATCTTTTGACTATAGATGAAAAAAATTAATTTTGAATGAGTTTAATCAAATTGAATGATTAATCCTTGTAAATTACAATATATGGGATTGATATGAAGATGGTTACTGAAGAGACTGAAAGGTGAATGTGAAGAAAATGTTAGTTTTTCTTTTTAATTATTAATAGTATTATCAAGATTCATATATTGATAATGCTAATAGATAAAGTATTATTAAGATTGATCATATGGCTGTGAAATTTACCTTGGATAAGGGGAAAATCCTTGATGGGTTTTTGGCCATACTTTCTCCATGGCCAAAGATCAGATGGAACAACTTCTCCACCAGGTCTGCTGTTTGCAGCTGTTGGTGCTGGTATGCATACCACTTTCTTTGCCTGACGTTTTCTAAATAGCAAAAGAAAAAATCCTAAAGAAAAAGAAGAATAAGAAAACATATCATAGTATTTTTTGCTATATTGAACTTTTCAAGTCTTTGATAGTTCTATAAAGCCATGAAAAAGATCCAAATTATGGTTAATCAGTCAAATCACACATAACTATGATTGTTCCACACAACAAGCATCCGAAAAAGTGACCGAGTACCAAAAGCAGCAATCTAGTTAACACCTATCAGCCATATACAGTAATTTGTTATAGGAGCAATCTGTTATAAGGAACCTCTGAATTTTAATTTAAAAATTTTCTCCTGTATGAATCATAGAGGGGCCTGTGATCTGAAGGTTTCTTTGGTCTGCATGGAGGGGATACAAGAAATGTGTCGTTAAATTTTTGGGCAAGTGGCCGACATTTTTTATAAATCCAAGTTGTCAAAGTGGCTATATATTATATGAGAGATTAGAGAATTCCATCCATGCAATCTAACCTCTTTTAGATGGACAGTTGCTCATATCTATTATAGGGTCCACATTGAAGTGGTCAGATTTTATTGCATCTGTTCCGCCACTTGAAAGAATTGGACTGGTAAAAAATGAGCACCATCTAGGTTGTAAGGACCATAAATTTCCTATTTTGTTATTTTTGTTCCCTATGCCTCTATGGCCGGTGCTGATTCGGGGGAATTCAGCCATGCTGAACCTTAGAGAATAAGTTGAAGGTTCTGAAAATTGCTGGTGATTGTTGAAATCAAAGTTTCTAGAAAACTTGGTTCCACTCTCCACAATCTAAAGTTTCTATGTATTATCAATTACATCACAAGTTTTAGTATCATATTTCTAATCAGGAGACATGGTGATGTTGTTGTTTCCCTTGGTGATTATTCTTAGATGCACACCTATTACCAATGGACTAGCCAGAAATAGTCCTTCACAGGCAGGTAAAGGTGATCTTACTTTCTTTTTTCATGTTCTATTTCTCTATTTTGGTGTTTCTTGTTACTTATTTGGCAGTTACATGTGGAGCACCATTTTTCGGCAGATTCAAAATATTTTGTTATTGGAAACTGATTGGTTTGATCGCGACCTCCAGCTTAAGAGTTTCAGATGCTAGCCGTACATACATATATCCCTTCTCATCTTGTTTGGGTATTCCCCAAACTCACTTGTAAAGAATTCCCATTTTTAAGTTATTGATCATTCTTCCTTTGTTGAAGCCTCTCCTTTCCTATAAATGTAGGGATTAGGATATTATGCCACCATGTTACGACCAGATCAGCTATACTGTATAGCATTTCTGATCCATGATTGACAGGCAGGTAAAGGTGATCTTACTTTCTTGTTTCATGTTCTATTTCTCTATTTTGGTGTTTCTTGTTACTTATTTGGCAGTTACATGGGAGCACCATTTTCTGGCAGATTCAAAATATTTTGTTATTGGAAACTGATTGGTTTGATCGCGACCTCCAGCTTAAGAGTTTCAGATGCTAGCTGTACATACATATATCCCTTCTCATCTGTTTGGGTATTCCCCAAACTCACTTGTAAAGAATTCCCATTTTTAAGTTATTGATCATTCTTCCTTTGTTGAAGCCTCTCCTTTCCTATGAATGTAGGGATTAGGATATTATGCCACCATGTTACGACTAGATCAGCTATACTGTATAGCATTTCTGATCCATGATTGACCAAGAAGTAGCACAAGTTTTTAGAAGCATGCAACTTAAATAGTTTTTTTTATTATTTTAACACAATCAAGCAACTTACTAAAGTTTTAAGGTTTTCTTTTTATTTTTTTTATGATTATTTTAACACAATCAAGCAACTTATTCAGTCATACTAAATCAGGGGAGCTGCTGCTAACCCCCAAGAAGTACTATATATCCTCCATTAAGTACAACTGAATATTGTTGACTACTATGAATTGGACTACAGAGATCATTTTTCATTCCAGCATTCATGCCGCTAATCTTGAGATCATGGGCTTATCATTTGACGGTATATTTTTATTCCACATGGTTGTTGTCATTGCACAGGCTTTTCTTTATCTTTTGTCAAGAATGATGTTTACTGACCATGTCATTTATAGAAGCAAATCAAGAGAAGATTGTAGAAGCTGGTGGTCTAACCTCATTGCTAATGCTTCTTAGAAGCTCAGAGGATGAAACAAAACATAGAGTTGTTGCGGGTGCAATTGCAAACCTTGCAATGAATGGTAAATGATTAAATCGTGATTATTTTTTTTAAGTTGCATATTATAAATTATGTAATTTGCTAAATTTTCCCTTTCTATAAGTTTTTGGTCAACTGATGTTAATGCTGTTTAGGCTTGGTATTTTCTGGGTGTCTGATTATTCCATCCTTCGGTTTTATCCTATCTTGGCAGAAACGAACTAGGAACTTATAATGGCTCAAGGGAGCATTAGTTTGTTGTTCATGAAAAATTGAGCCTTGATTACTTTGAGGTTGTAATAGACACTATAGTGCTAATAGATCTTATGTGGTCAAATTAGTTTGGCACTCACTTCCACTATCAAAAAAATTGTCAATGTGCCCAATGCGTCATTAAAAACATAAAAAATATAGTTAATACCCTCGCCCCTAAACCTTACAGTAGTGATTTTTTCAACGATTTTCTAAAAACATAACTGTTCGTTAAAAGACTTGAGGCTGTGTTTGGGATTGCTCTTTGGAGGCAAAGAGCAGCTGTCTGCTGTCGCGTAGAACACTGGGAGGGTGCTTGGTTGTAACTGCTCTTAGCTGTTTTGGAGAGTGAAAGAGCAGAATTTGGGTCTCTTTAAAAGAGCAATTTAAAGAATGGTTAATTCACAGTCAATAAGTGAAAATTGATGAAGCTGAAATTGCTGATTCAAGGACATAGGTGTCTAGGCAAAACTGCTCATGGTTCCTTTTGGTCCTTCGATTTTAACACAATTACCAGTATCCAGTTGGGCAATCATCAAGATTAATTTCAAGTATGCCAAAAGGAGGACATTGTCAAGCCTATTCCTAAACCAGCTGAAGCAATCTCTCTCCTTCCAGTTCCTTCTAAATCAGTCCCACAAAATGTTTCAAATATTTTTACTAACATATAGTCACCTTGCCTCATTTGGTCACATCCTAGAATTAACAGAAGCCTTGATCCAAAATTCTGTCCATTATCCAAAACTGTTTTGAGAAACATGTTTTAATATATACCAACATATACCAACAGATCCAAAACCAATAAAATATATAATCAGTTAGACAATAGAACATATCATCACCTTGCCTTGTTTGGTCATATCGTAGGATTAAAAGAAGGCTTGAATAAAAAATCTATCGAGGTCTGTTTTAAGAGAAACATGTTTTAACTAGTGAATGATTTATGTTCTGTAGTTATATGCCTTCATCTTCTATTTAAGATTTGTCTATTTGTTCCTTCCATTTAATCATATTGCAATGTTAGGAATAGTACTTGCATAGTCGCTAGGAGTGAAAATGTGCCGACCAGAGACTGGGTATTGGGCTAGGGTTCCAACCTTCCAGGCCCATTGGGACAGGTAAGCCCTGATTTTATGTTATTTTTTATTTTTATTTTTTTTGAATAGGTTAGACCAGAAATTTATGCCTGCCAAAGAATGGGCAGGACTTGGGTCTAGGTGCTAAATCATTTCCAGTCACCCTGCCTGATCCTGTCAGGTTTGACCTATTTAAGCATAAATGAGTTCAGTCGAACCTTGATTTCTAGGTCAACAAATGGACCGGGCTTGGTTCAAGATTAGTCCGCTAAGAAACTGTGGTCATTTAAGGCCTGAGCCAGCCCATTTTCACCCCCCTATGGTATTGAATTAAACATATCAATTGTATGGCCTGAATGATTATGTCATGATGAACCTTAACTTTGGCATGCTTTTGATTGTTGTAATGAATTCATCCTTTTTTCAGGAACAAGACAAGGCTATTGGGCAGTTGGTGAAAGATACTTCAGCTAAACTTAAACAAGCAAGTGAAACAGATCAACATACTGAAGTCAGTGTAAGTAGAGATTGTGGATTAAATTCACATTAATTATTTACAGTTCTGGTAGAAAAATTATGCACTCAGCAATTGCCAAGATGTTCTAAAGATGCTGAAATACATCTTTCGGATTGTTCATGAATCTTAAACCTTGAATCTATAGTTTAACTGATTGACTCTGCACCATTACTGTTTACCAATGGTTTAAGACTCATGAAGATACAAAAATAAAAATTTCAAGGCTATCAAATCTGACTAATATTCGTTGCTTATGCTCAAGGATTTGGATTGGGCCACCTCTTAGATGGGATAAAATCTGAAAATTTGCTGATAGGATATTCCTAACCATATTATCAATCACCTATTTTGGGTGGTCGATAATTCATGACTATCCACAAAAAATTATATGCTGGTAAATCTGATTTTCTAATATTGTGATCAAGATTTAGATGTCATAAAAGAGGATCACTTTGTAGTGAAGGAGCTACTAACCCCAATCAGCATGTTACCTGCTTGTAAGATTGTGTAAGATAAGTCATTAGAATGCTAGCATTAGTGATGCCTTTTTAAATGATTATATAGTAGTGTATGGGATTTCTAGTATTGTCTATTTATTACGGAGCGTTCTAATAATTGTTGTTTATTGATTCATGTGTCGAGTTATTTGACCGTAGCATGCAGCTCAGGATGTCTACTCCATTGATGCTAACATTTTGGTGTTTAGATGTCGGCCATGGGCCATTATCCCTTTTAAATTAAGTCTATGGTAGTAATGAACACAATTGCTATAGGATATACTTCAGAGTCACCAACTATTGCTTCAAGTTGCATATAGATATAGAGTTCGAAAATAACTCAAAAATTTGAAAATTTTGGGTATTCTAGAATAGTAAAAATCCTTGAAACTAAAATTCTTGAATATTTTCATCACAGTAAGGACATTTCAGATGGTAAAAGTAATTTTAGGTCATATATTATTTACTCCCCGTGAAACTGTCACCTCTTCGTGTTATTTATTTCCCAAATTAATTCCTTTTTTTTTTAATCTTTTTTATTTGCCCGTAACAAATGTCCAAAGTCCAAGTCCAAGTCCCAGTCAACTTAACCGACGTCTTATTGATATCACTCATCCTGCATATTATGCTTCCTCATTGGTTACAAATTGGTACTAACAAAGCCATTCTAGGGCTTTTGAGTAATTTTTTCCACTTAGCAAAAAGGTATTCAGGGATATCAGTAGCCCTAGCAACTTATATTTCTATCATCACGTATTTGCTTTTGATTAGGTTTCTCCACTTAGCCAAAAGGTATTATTTTCATTACCTTGAGATGCAACATTAATGCTTCAATCTTGTTGGGGTATATATTGTTTGTTTGGTCTTTGGATATTTAGTTGGCAGGCTTCCACAAATTCATTCCTCACTTCCAAATTTCCAATATGATCAGTTATTTTTGGATATTGCTACAATTTTTTGTGCCCTGTATAGGACAGATTTGCACTGTTCCTCCCAAGAATTTGTGTAGGTAAAAAAATAATGAATCAGTGGCTGAGATTTGATCAAGGATAATACATACGTACATACATATATATATATATATATATATATATATATATATATATATATATATATATATTGTCATGTATCGAACGATACATATCGGTTATAGAGTTGGACGACACATAAAAAAAAATTGAGATTTTGAACCATGACCATAACTAATTGTTCCACCCTTTTTTTTGCCCATTGTCCATTGTCATGATTAAAACCTATCTCCCAAACCTAACCATATCCTCCTTCATAACTTTACTATTATTATTGTTTTCTTTTTATTTATTTTTATTTTTTATTTTCCATAATCATTACCTCCAATTCTTTTAAGCATGGTTGGTTCGAAAAAAACTTGACCGACTCAAAAGTCAGCCGGGTTTACTATACTCGAAGACTTTAAAAAAACCTTGACAGAGTCAGACCCAAACCATATATATATATATATATATATATATGTACACATGAGTTACTTGAGCAACTCGGTCAAGTTACTTGAAACCAAGGATCAAAATTATCGGTTTCGGTCCCCACCGAAATGAAATTTTGGACCGAAATTTCAGTTACTTTTGCATGGGGATCAAAATTTTGGATTTTGGTTTCGGTGTCGGTCATGACCGAAACCAAAATTTTGATCCTTGCTCGAAACTCAACTTGATTAACTCAAGAAACATGAAGAGACTCGAAAAACCAAATTTTCCTTTCGATTCTACCTAAAATTAAGCGAGGTGGAGTCAACTCGACCAAATTTCTGGTGACTCGACCGATTTTTAAACCATGGTTTTAAGTGCATGATCTCATAATCCTTTTTTTTTTTTTTTTTTTTTTTTTCAGGTAGAGGTATATATATAATCTATGAGGATGTGAAGTCGTGCCAATATGAAGATTTGCATGTCCTGTGGTCAGGACTAGTGGGCTCACATCCACCTTCTCTTCCATCTGAAAAATGAGAGGCCCATATATCAAATTTGATCAGAAACTTTGTATGTATGTAAATATTTATACTCATCTATATGGTTTTTTTTTTGTGTTCTGTAGCATGATTCGGTAAATGGGTTTCTTAAACACAACTCCAGGAGTATAAATATATAAAGAACTTTTCATTTGTTAGGAGAAAATGCACATGCTTGAAACTTAGAACTGTTATGTAGCTGTGCATTCCCTTCAATCTGCTCCGTCCGATGAATCAGCCACTAAATGAAAAGAAGTACACAATTTGATTGGTGCATTCTAACCATCAGATCCCCTCCTTGCTTCCTGAGGATCAAAAGAAATATGGGCCGAGGGGTCCTTGGATTATATGTTGATGATATCAACTAATTTAAGGCTAGGCTACTCAAGAAAGGATTAGTTTGAATTATGTTGATGATATCATCGTCACTAGTTCCATAAATGTTATTGTTTCTCAACTAATTAAAGCTTTCTTATTAGTGTTTGCTACTAATTAAAGCTTTATGATGTTCTTTTGAATTCAGGAGAAGCTTTTCAATTTGAAGCTCACCTCAAACGGATCACTAGAGGTCAGGGACACTTGGTAGGAGAGGCGAAACAAATTTAATTTTCTTTTCTTTTATTTTGAAAATGGGCCATGGGGTCCTTGGATTGTTAATTCTCTTTCTTTTCTTCTTCTTTTTGTTTGAATAAAAGGATTGGGCATGTAGAGTTTAAAATGTTTAGCTGATTTGAAAGGTTGGATCAAAGGATGAGATGCAACATTTTGTTTGAATAAAAGAATTGGGCATCTATTTTTTTTATTAATGACATTGAATGATTTGCATTTGAGTTGAATGGATGTGTTTAAATATAAGATTAATAATTTTTTTTCTTTATATAATTTTTTTTAAAGCATTAAAATAAAATATTTAAAAAATTGTATTGAAAAGAAAGGCATTAAAAAAATTGTATTAAAAAAAGCATAAAAAATTGTGTTAAAAAAAAAAGCATTAAAAAATATTATTAAAAAAAAAATTGCATAAAAAATCGTCGACGTAATTTTTTTTTTTTTTAAATTTACATTAAAAAACCACTGTCAAAAGCAGTGGTTTATTCTGACTGTTAAGGGCAGTGGTTGTTGAAGTTCATAAGCCACTGTTTTGTATAGTGGTAAAAAAAACTACTGCTTTTTTTAGGGCAGTGGTTTTTTGAAAAAACCATTGTTTAAGGCAGTAATTATTTTGGCTTTTTCACGTAGTGAAAAGCTCCAGGTGGCGACTCTAAATATTTTATTTGAGAGCGCATCATCGCGATGGGTTTCATAAAAATGCACGGTTGCACAGATGGCGACTTTGCTGGGGAGTAGCTAGTAGAGTTTTCCCTTGAATGAGCTCTTTATTTTTGATTTACTAACCCTTTTATTGTTGTTATTTATTTATTTTTTACTCACCCCTCCGATTACGTCGTTTTACTTACCCCTACTTTTACGCCATTTATGAGCCTTAGCCGATTGGCAGGCCTACTTGCGCACCGCATTCAATTTCTTTATGTTTTCGTCATTTCAAGTACCTTAGCCGATCGACGGGTCTACTTGTGTATTGTCATTTAAATTTCTTACATTTTTGCCATTTCAAGTACCTGTAGACACCGAAATTTGGCCAAAGACTCGATTGATATACATTTCGAGGGTGGCATACTTTTGAGCTTTTGATGGCATATATGATACCCTTAGATACCTTCCCAAACCCTTAAGAATCATCCCAAATCTCTAAGAATTTACCCCAAACCTTTATAAACCAATTCTGACCCGTAGAACCCCTTCCGAACCCTAAACCTACCCTTCCCGGGCAGTGGATGAAGACTTCTACACCAGGACTAGCTGAGGTATTCTACTACTATCAATGTATATACCATTGGAAAAGGGGCTTCCCCAGCTTTCTAACAAGCCAAAAATTGCCTCAATCAGAGTTATATAGCAAAAGTTATGACGATTTGAAAATCGAGCTGTTTTGCAGGATTTTGGCTTGGCGCAACTAATAGTTGCGCCAGTTATAGGTGGGTCCACCCGCGGGCAATCAATTTCCCAAAGCCACTGTGCATGCACTATTTTACTGTGCATATGCTTGGCATAACTGATAGTTGCGCCAGGCATATGAACAGTAATCTCTGGTTTTTACCTCGAATATTGAGACTGGGGTTTGACTTGTTGACCATATTGAGCTTTGGGGTGTATTTTGCTTGTTCTGTTGCACCCTTGTGTACCCTATTTGCAACCCTTAAGTGATTTGAAACACCAACCTATCATCCACCATTAACATCACCTTCACACCTTTCCAAGCTCTCAAAATCCTAGGAAACCTTAGATTAGAGATTACCTAATTGCTAACCCCCAATTAGCACCTAAGTAGCCTCCTAACCTACCCTTTTTTATATGAATAGAGCCCCCCTCCCCTTGGGTTAAAGGGTTGAGAAATTTGCTTAAGAGAGAAAGAGCTCAAAGTGAGAAGTTTTTCCTCCCTTTTGTGTCCCATTTTCACATAAAATTCCAGAATCTCCCAACCTTATTTCAAGCTTAATTTTGCATCCAAAACCCTTAGTCTAGGTGTGTGCTACCCCCTAGATTCCTCTCTCTAGCTCTTAGTTAGCAAGCTATAGGAGTTAGACCCCATTTTCTATCATTCAAGCCTTCAAAAGCTCATCAAAGCAAGCCAACGCAAGGCTCCTCAACGGTGTAACAAGGGCCCGAGAGCTCTGGCTCTGCCCTCTATTCCTCTACCTTCTCGGTCATTCCTCCATCCTCCCATTCGTACCATTACACCGACGTAGGGGCACAAATAGGATTTTATGGCCCTTTGGGAAAGAGGAAATCTTTTTCTTTTCTTTTATATTATTTTTGTTTTGGCCATAAGTAGAAACCACATTAAGCGGGTTGATTGGGTGCCTTTGGTGTGGACCGAATTCAGAGTCATATTTGTGGCACTTTGGTGCTTATAAAATTGATATAAGTTTCTCAGGACACCAAAAGCTTGGGTGGCGACTCAATATTTTTGTTAGCGAGCGCATCGCCGCGACGGGATCATCAAAAATCCCATGGTTGCACAGATGGCGACTCCGCTGGGGAGCTTGTAGAGCTTTCCCTTAAACTTGGCCTTTTTATTTTATATTTTACTATTCTTTTATTGTTGTTTTTATTTTATTTTTACTCATCCCTCTGATTAAGTCATTTTACTTACTCCTACTTTTACGTCATTTACGAGCCTTAGCCGATTGGCGGGCCTACTTGCGCATTGCTTTTACTTTTTTTATATTTCCGTCATTTTAGTGCCTTAGCCGATCGGCGGGCCTACTTGCACATTATCATTTATGTTTCTTTACTTTTCCGTCATTTAAAGTGCCTTAGCAGATTGGCGGGCCTACTTGTGCAATCATATCCTAACAGTGGACGCCGACCCATAGTGGCGGCATGGGATCATCACCCCCAACTTTTGGACTTAAACTTTCATAAAAATATTTTGTTTGAAAAAAATTAAAATTGAACCAAGAAAGGGGACTCAATCAATTTGTGTTTTTATGGGGTAGATTTTAGAAGGGTCGGGTTATTAGGCACACATACAACCACCTGGGTCTTAGTAAGGCGGCAGTCCCTAGTGGTGATAATCCAGAAAATTTCTGCCCACCTAGTATCTGAGAAGGCACTTAGGCCGGAGATATATCGGGTGGGTCACCTATTCCTACAAGCTTAAAATCTTTTGGGAAGCGCGCTAGCGAGTTATACCAGACTCAACCCTTAGGTTCACTGAGGAGAGAATCGATCCACTAAAAACAATCAGTCACCAGAAGCCTAGCTTCCCAAAATAAACTAGTTTAGAGACTCATTTTGAGTTGAAATGGCTGCTGTCAAGAATTCTGGAAACCCAGTTTTGCCTGGTACAAGTATTAGTTGCGCCAATGCAAAACTCCCCAAAAATACACTGGTGCAACTAATAGTTGCGCCAGCCTTATTTTGGGTATTTTTGCTCTGGCGTATGTATTAGTTGCGCCAGGTTGGTTTCAAGCAACAACAACCCGAATCTGAAGCTTTTCTTACAGCCCGAGTCCCCCGATTAGTGCCTTTAGTGCTTCTATTTAGGCCCCACCATCTTTGACACCCAATACGCCCTCACCGGTTAAAAGAAGGTTACTTCTTTTTTACTGGTTTCAAAGGGTCGAGTTATTTGTATCGATTTCCGTGCCTTCAATAGATCAAAGGTCTTCCTCTGATTCTTTTGAAGTGCTTCGGAATCATTGACGCTGGTCCTATTTAAGGCACGAAAGCCACCCGAGAAGGGAACATTAAAGGCTTTGGAACCATTATTTTCACTCATAAAAATAATAAAAAATAAATAAAAGAAACTAAAATAAAAAATTAAAAATAGTCTTTGTGGTACCGGCATAACGGCATCATCTTGCCCTCTATCATCCCATAGGGGAAGGAGGAGGAAATTTTTTGGGCCTTATCCAAGGCACCCGTACCTAACCCGCCAACAAACAATGTCATGGGTAGTGGACCCAACTTATGCCGATCCCGATTCATCCCCACCACATTCACCAACCCATTCCCATTCGGGAGAAATTTTCACCACTATCCCCATCACCCTATCCCCATTTACAATTACTGGGTCCTTTGGTGCCCCCAATTTTCCAACCATCACATCCCAAAATATCCAAAATCAACCCCCCCATTCCCCATCTTTCTCACAAACCATGCTCATACCCCCTCCCATATCCACGCCAAATCCGACACATTTCCCATCCCCATCCATGGCAAACCCAGCCCAACTTCCAGCATCCACATCCATGCCCCATTTTCTATCTTCCCCATATAGGCACGACCCACCCTCATTCACATATGTCACCTCCACCCTATCCAAACCCCACAAATCCCCCCATCTACCCGGGTCATGCCCATTTTTACTGGGGCCATGCCCAGTTTTTCCCAAACATCCACACCTTACCCTTCATCATACCCATCCCCCTTTTCCAATGCCCCACCTCATTCCTCCAATCAACCCCATATCCCATCTTCTACCCGGGTCATGCTCAATTTTATCAGGATCATGCCCAATTTACCCTCCACATCCACCCCATCCATGCCCCTCCAAACCTCAAATAACCTGTCTCCATTCGATCTCCCTTCCATGGCCATGATGGAAGAAATAGTCCAAGCCTATAGTAGGTGGAAGGCCTCCCAACACATCCCCTCTCATCCATACCACACACCCATGGATCCATCCCATACCCTATCAAGCCTCCATGCCTCACTCCCCCATGACTCCCATCAATCCCCCATCATTGACACCATTCAACCTCCCATTACTCACATGCCTCAAGGCCCAATGGCCCAAACCTCCATTCCCCACATGTCCTAAGGCCCTATGGCCCAAAACCCCATAACCCATACCTACGAAGGGCCCATGGCCCAGACCCACCAAGGCCCAATGAGCCAGACCCACCAAGGGCCCATGGCCCAGACCCATCAATGCCTAATGGGTCACACCCATCAAGGGCCCATGGTCCAAACCCATCAAGGCCCAATGGGCCATACCCATCAAGGTCCATTGGGCCAGACCTATCAAGGGCCCATGGCCTAAACCCACCATGGCCCAATGAGCCAGACCTAATAAGGGCCCATGGCCCAGACCCATCAAGGCCCAATGGCCTAAACCCATCAAGGGCCCATGGCTCAAACCCATCACAGCCTAATGGGCCAGGCCTACCAAAGGCCAGTGGCCCAAATCCATCAAGGCCCAATGGGCCAGACCCACAAAGGCCCCATGGCCCAGATCCATCAGGCCTAATGGGCCAGACATACTAAGGGCCCATGGCCCAAACCTATCAAAGCCTAATGGGCCAGACCCACCAAGGCCTAATGGGCCAGACACATCAAGACCCAATGGGCTAGATCCACTAATGCCCAATGGGCCAGACCCATCAAGGGCCCATGGCCCAGACCCACCAAGAGCCCATGGCCCAAACCTATCAATGGCCCATGGCCCAAACCTATCATGACCAAGGCTTTGTGGCCCAACCCTCCCAAGGTTTCATGGCCCAAACCCAAGCCCAGGCTAACCTTGGAGCCTTACACCCATGCCCTTCAAAATTTCTCCAAAATTTCACCCATTCACAACCCTCATACCCCGATCAAACCCATGCCTTATATCAACCCCAATTTTCCCATGGCCCCACACCCCAAGACCATCTCCAAACCTTCCCCCATATCCAATGGCCCCATCAGGCCCCGCCCCAAAACCAAACTACCACTCACCCCATCACCCCACAATACATCCTTACATTCAAGGGTCCCATCTGACCCACATCCAATCCATCCCCATCCAGTCCATGCATCAACAAGAAAATTTTATCCTCACTGCACCCTATATAAACCAGTAGTATGAGGAGGACAAGATCAAAAACAGTGGGGCCTACATTGGGGCATTGACCAATGTTAATCCTTCACATGTAATTACCCCACCCCTGACAGCCCAGAGTGAGTCTAGACTCACAATTGAGAAGGCGGTCCCCATGTTTAAAGAATCAGAACAATTGAGGGAATACTTGGACGAGATCCAGAAGCAGTTATTGAAGATGGTTGGTGTTGAAATCCATGTCATAGACTTCACAGACTTGTGCCTGTTTGTTGAGGTCCCCTTGCCTCCCAAATTTAAAATGTCGACTTTTGATAAATACAACGGCACCGACAATTTTATTGTACACCTCAAGTCCTACTATGGGGACATGTGCCAATATGAAGGGGATGAAAGGCTATTGATAAAAGTCTTTCAAAAGAGGTTAACTAGTCCGGGCCTAAGGTGGTTCACATCTTTAGAACCATCTATGATGAAAACATGGAATGACTTAACGCACTTGTTCCATAAATGATATGTCTATAATATTAACATCGAACCACGTAAGTCTGACTTGGCTCGGTTAAAGTAGAATCCGAATGTGACCTTCAGTTACTACTTGGGGTGGTGGAGAGCACTTGCAGCTCAGGTCAGAAACAAGATACCTGATGATGAGCAAATCAAAATGATTTCCAAGAATACTCTACCAGTGATCTTAGACTTTTTTGTGTACCAGCAGTAGTCCAATTTTACTGATCTGGTGAGGAATGCCAACCACTGTGAAGATGTTATCAGGGTCGGGCGCTTGAACAAAAATATACCAAGTGGAGCGAGTGGGGTTAGAAGGTTTTTGGATTAAAAGAATGATAAGAGAACCGGGGCCAATGTCCAAAACATTGCCAATGCCAGGTCCAACAATAGCATAACCTCGTTCCAATTCCAATCAGCCCAGCCAATACCGGTCAAAACTGAGTAGATATAAAGAGTAGGGAACGATCAAGGAATGTAGATGACTCCGGAGTAGAGGAGAGCCCGCTATGACCGAGTGTTTACACCTCTGGGGCAATCATTAAGTGTACTTTTACCTTTATTAGTAGAAAAGGGATTAGTCATTTTTCGTCAATGGCAACCTCCTCCTCACCCAATCCTAAAGAACTATGACTCGAATACCTACTACAATTTTAATCAAGGTCCGGGTCACCCGACTGACCGCTGCTTCCCATTGAAGCACGCGATCCAAGATTTGATCGATGCCAAAAAAATAATCCCACTGACACCTTCATAAGTGAACCAGCATGCAAATATTTACCAGGTGTCGTTACTCCCACATCCAACTAGAGGAGCAGGTCTCAGACCCACCATCGAGATGGTAGAGGAATATGAGGAGGAATTTGAGTTTAACCCAATAGATTACATCAGTGATCGGGAGAGCTATGTGGCACCATTATCGAGAAATGTTGAAGAAAGGAATATAAGGGTGATTGAACCCCTGAATTTGTCAGATTATTTCCCTAACCCGACTCCACGAATTTAACCCTTAGATCTTAGGGCTTATTTTCTATCACCCACTCCCGTTAATTATGTGCGTATAAATGCATACCAACCATACACCACCACCCCCGTCAATTACCCGATAGCCCATCATACCCCCAATCCCCCACTAGCACCCACTAGCTACCAATGGCCTACCCCTACCCCCAATCCTCTCTGGCACCCATCAACTACCAATGGCCTATCCCTACTCCTTTTCCCCTGGCGCCACCACTCATAAGCTGCACCACCCCCGTCGGGCCCAATTTTGCCACCCAACCAGCTATCACTGAGGTAAACCAAGTGTTACCCATACCTCCGAAGCCCGTAGTACAAGAGCATCCGATACCAGTAGCCATGTCATTTCAGATTCCAAGACCAACCTACAATCCTCATCAGGTCCCGCTGAGTTAGAGCAAACAGATGTCAATGCTGGCAACAATAGAGAAGGGACTTTATCAAGAGATCCGAGAAGATCTCGAAGCAGCCAAAAGCACTAGCAGTAGCATAATCCAAACCAGAGGGAAAGAGAGATAATGTCGTGAATCCCTTTGAGAAAATGAGTCAAGAACATATACTGGAGACTCAGCTGTGAAGAATGCCTACCCATATTACTGTATGAGATCTATTGATGACGTCCCCACTCCATTTCCAAGCTTTAATAGAGGTGTTAAAGAATGCGTATGTCTCACTTCAAGTTAGCCCAGATGAAGTCGGGCAGATAATTGGTCAAGTGATGGCTCCAAATGCCATTTCATTTTTCGATGTCGATTTACTTAAGGAAGGAGGTAGTCACTCAAAATCTTTGAATATAACTATTGAGTTTAGAAATATGGTAATCCCTTTGGTTCTAATTGATAATGGGTCGGCATTGAATATATGCCTGTTGAGAACCGCCACAAAGATTAGGATAGGTCCATGCATGCTAAGACCCACAAGAACCAGTGCCCGAGGTTTTGACAATACCAGGAGAGAGATAATGGGAGAAGTTGACCTTGAACTATTGATTGAGACAACGACCTTCTCTATATTATTTCAAGTAATGAACATCAAATCCTTGTTCAATCTGCTATTAGGGAGCCCGTGGATGCAAGAAGTTGGAGCGATCCCCTCCACACTGCACCAAAAACTTAAATTTGTATCTGGGCATAAGATCATCACAGTCATTGGTGAAGGGCACAGTGAGAAAGAAAAGGCCACCAACAACATTGAAAAGCCCAATGTCCTAGATGTGCCCCACACCATTGAGGATGTCGACCTCCACAGTTTGAATACGAGGTGTCGACGATACTCCCGGAACCCATTGAGGGCATCATTCTAAGAACCGGAGGTGGAATGGTAGCGGCGGTGGCTATGCTCTAGAAGTGGGGCTATAAAAAAGGAAGGGGTCCTGGGCCCAGATTACAAGGCAGAAAGGAGCCCGTCAAAGCAAAAGGGGGGCAGAAAGTCAGATTCGGGCTTGGTTATAAGCTCACGAAAAAAGAAGTAAGAGAGGCTAAGGAGAAAGCCCGTGCGATGGTAGCTGCAAAAGCCAGGGGGATCCTCAGAGAGGAAGAACCTTGTCCCAGGCCTCACATTAGGAATTCATTCATAAGTGGGGTTGTGAAGATTGATCAGAATGGGGAAACTCGATTAACCCCACACAACCCTACAGCACCAGTCCACCCCACCAATCCCTACATCACCCTTCTCAGCCTCGAGATAGGCTTGGCCGCATTATCCCTCTTTGAGGAACGATGGCCCGTACCTGAACAAACTCTCCTTGTGGTGAATCAGCATAAAACTGTGCTAACGTTTGAGGACATGATCTCAGACGAAATGGGGATCAACATGATGGAGGTTGACTCCGAAAAGCCATATCAGCCAGCACCCTCCATCCAGATAGGTAAAGAAGCGACTTCTCAGGTACGCAACTGGGCATCGTTGCCCTAAACTCTGGAAGCAAGGAGTGGCCTAACATTTGGCACCAATTTCCTAAAAACAAATAACCTATAAAAAGTGAGATAAGCCCTTGGCAGGCAATACCTTGTATATAGACAAACTTGTGCTACTAAGGGTCCATCTCCGAAGAAAATAAAAATTTCAAAGACATTAAAAAAATACAAAGTCTAAAAATATTGTCATTTAAAATTCCAAATAAAATCCCACAAAAGGATACCTTAATCGAAGTACCCATCCCACGTAAAATTGACCCCTTTCCTGTAGAGATATAAGAAGAGGTAGGAGTTACAAGTCTGGACGAGGATATCCCCTTGGAGGATCTCCCCAATGAGCTCCTTGATCGGTTTGCCAAATTTGAGCATGGCCCTACCCCCATTGTCGATGAAACTGAGGACATTAATCTAGGGACTGAGGAGATTCCCCGCATTAGCAAAATCGGAATGTCGCTATCTCCCGAAGAAAGAAAAAGCATGATCAATTTCTTTTGATCATACCAAGATGTTTTTCCCTGGTCATACAAGGACATGCCTGGTCTAGACTCCGATTTGGTCAAGCATGAGTTGCCTCTCTACCCTGATATCAAGCTGGTTAAGTAGAAGCTGAAACGTCTCCGACCCGAGTTTATGTTGAAAGTCAAGGACGAGGTCATCAAGCAGTATGACGTAGGATTTCTCATGGTATCCAAATACCTGTAGTGGCTAGCTAATATTGTGCCTGTGCCAAAGAAAGATGGAAAGGTCTGCATGTGCATCGATTTATGAAATTTGAACAAGGCAAGCTCGAAGGATAATTTCCCATTGTCGCACATCGACATCTTGCTTGATAATACCGCTAAGCATGAGATGCTTTCTTTTATGGACGGATTCTCCAGATACAATCAGATAAAGATGGCAGAGGTAGATCGAGAGAAGACTGCATTCATCACCCCTTGGGGAACCTTTTTGCTATCGAGTCACGCCGTTTGGGCTAGTGAACGCCGGTGTAACATACCAGAGAGCTATGACTGCACTGTTTCACGACATGATGCACCGAGAGATGAAGTGTACGTTGATGATATGATAGCCAAGTCACTAGAGCGAAGCGATCATCTGATAAACCTTTAGAAGTTGTTTGAGAGGTTGAGAAAGTACAGGTTATGTCTGAATCCATAGAAGTGTGCATTCGGTGCTATGTCCGAGAAACTATTAGGATTCATCGTCAGCAGGAGAGGGATCGAGGTCGACCCAGTCAAAGTCAAAGCTATCACAGAAATGCTGCCACCATCTACTGATAAAGAAGTTAGAGGATTCTTGGGTAGAATACTATATATCAGTTGGTTCATTACATAGCTAACGCCCATCTGCATGTCGATCTTCAAGCTACTAAGGAAGAACTCGCCTGTTGAATGGAACGATGACTGTTAGGCAGCATTCAATAAAATCAAAAGTTACCTCCTTAACCAACCTATTTTGGTACCACCCGAGCCGAAGAGACCACTCTTTATGTATCTCTCCATGACGAAAGTTTTAATGGGATGTGTCTTAGGGCAGTATGACGAACCAAGAAGAAGAGAGCAGGCCATCTACTATCTGAGCAAAAAGTTTACTGATTATGAGACGCACTATTCTCATCTGGAGAAAGCATGCCTAGCTCTTATATGTGCTACTCAGAGGCTCACCATTACTTGCTATCCCAGGCCGTTCTACTTTTGGCCCGAATGGACCCATTGAAATAGCTGTTCGACAAGCTGGCTCTCACTAGATAAATCGCACGATGGCAGTTTTTATTGTCTGAGTTCGACATCACGTATGTCACTCAGAAGTCGATTAAGGGGCAGGCACTAGCCGATCATCTTGTCGACAATCCTTGTAATTCCCTGATGAGGACACCCTTTTCATGACGAAAGATGATGCTGAAGAAGTAGAGGAATCGAGGGTAATGCACTTTTACGGGGCAGCTAATGCCGAGGGTCAGGGAGTTGGCGCCATTCTAATTTTGCTGAAAGGATCCCACGTACCCGTCTCTATCAAGCTCAACTTCCCTTGCACTAACAACATGGCTGATTATGAAGCCTGTGTCACTAGTTTATAGGCGGCTCTCGATCTAAATGTAACTCCCCTCGATCTAAATGCACTTTTACGGGGCAGCTAATGCCGAGGGTCAGGGAGTTGGCGCCATTCTAATTTTGCTGAAAGGATCCCACGTACCCGTCTCTATCAAGCTCAACTTCCCTTGCACTAACAACATGGCTAATTATGAAGCCTGTGTCACTAGTTTACAGGCGGCTCTCGATCTAAATGTAACTCCCCTCTGGGTGTTTGGCAATTCGTAGTTAATCATCTGTCAGACGAATGGTGACTGGAAGATGAAAGATGAGAAACTGATCCCTTACTATGAACACCTCGAGGACCTAATAGCTTGCTTCTCAGACGTGACATTCTCATATGTCCCCTGAATAAGGAATCACTTTGCTGATGCACTAGCAATGTTAGCATTGATGATAGAAATCCCGTATGGTGCTAAGATGAAGCCGATCATGATCAAGCAAAGGAATGAGTCGGCCTTCTGCCTCTAGATCAAGGAACCAACAAAGCGTGATGATGAGCCACCTTGGTTCTCAGATATCAAGAATTTCCTCGAGACACTAACTTTCCCTGAGGGTATGTCCAAGACGAACCGACGAACTATTCAACGTCTAGCGGCAGGCTACGTCATTTGTGGGGAATGCCTTTACAAGCGATCCTACAATAACATCTTACTCATGTGCCTTATAGAAAGTGAAGCGATCAATATTGTGAAGGAGATCCATGAGGGAGTATGCAGAGCCCACGTCAGTGGTCACATGCTTGCTAAGAAAATTCTACGGCAGGGATATTTTTGAACGACTATGGAATCAGATTGCTACAAACATGTTCAGAAATGTAATAAGTGTCAGGAACACTCCAGTCTAACATACGCTCCTGCCATAGATCTTCACTACATGACCAATCCTTGACCATTTGCTATCTGAGGCCTTGACGTCTTCGGAATGATTAATCCAAAAGCATCAAACGAACATCAGTTCATCCTCATCACCATTGGATACTTCACCAAGTGGGTAGAAGCGACGTCATATTCCAACATCACTGCCAGTCACGTTGAGAAATTTCTCAAGAGTAATATTATGTGCCGATTTGGAGTACCCAAGGATATTATCACAGACAATAGCACCAACTTTGCGAATAAGCTCATTTGAGCCTTTTGTGAGCAGTACAAGATCAAGCACCATTTCTCATCACCTTATCAGCCTCAAACTAATGGAGCTGTGGAAGTCACGAACAAGACGGTAGTTCGCATCCTAGAGAAGATGGTTGTCACTTACCAAGATTGGAGTGAAATGTTGTCATTTGTTTTATGGGCTTACAGAATGTTGATCTGTACTACTATAGGGGCAACACCATTGTCCCTAATTTACGGAACCAAGGTCGTCCTACTGGTTAAGGTTGAAGTACCCTCTCTCCGAATCCTCATGGAATCAGGCTTACCCGAAGCAGAGAGTGATCTCGCTTCGAACAATTGAATCTACTAGACGAGAAATGACTCCTAGCCTTGTGTCATACTCAAGTCTATCAGGGGGGCACGTGCTTACAATAAATGTGTCTGCAATTGAGATCTAAAGGTAGGAGATATTGTACTGAAGAAGATCTTCCCATCCCTCCATGCCGATTCGAGAGGGAAATTCAAGCCAAACTGGGAAGGACCTTACGTCATGCGAGAAGTGCTACCGGGATAAGCCATCCACCTTGCCACCAATTATAGAGATCATCTTCTTGAGCCCATCAATGCTAGATACGTCCGGCGGTTCTATGCTTAGTTTATCGCGATAAGATAAGTATTAGTGAAATAGTTACGTGACTGCTTAAGAACCACCCAAAAGAGGCCATCGTTCCATGCACAGTAGCCAAAAAGCATCCCCAAAAATGATGATATCCTTTGCTACCCAATTTAAGCCTGGGCCTTTCTTTCAATAAACCCCTTCTCCAAAAAACAAATGTGTGTACATATATAAAGAAAAAGGGGAAGTAAAGTTACTAGCAAAATCTAAAAAATTGGAAAAGCAAAACCTCAAAAAGAGATTATCTGAAATAAGATAAAGAGAAAAGAAAAAAATAGAAGAATCATGAGGCGTGTACAGTACAATCCCCAAGGAAGAAAGTATGTTGTGAAAAGTTGAAGTTGTATGAAGGAAATCCTTTTTCGCCCAACATACCTTTAAATCCTAACCCAACCCATGGCCAAGCTACACCCTGAAGAAAGCCCTCTTTGTAGGTTCACAAGCAGTCATAATATCTGTTAAGTCAACATGAGCTGAGTTGAGAGACGACACCAGAACCCCATCTGGTTGGCTATGACGGAATCGACGTCTATGTTATGGCTTTTCAAATAAAATATAAAAAGAAAAATAAATAAAAATATAAGCTCAAAGCAAGATGGACGTGGTGAAAACCCGAAAGGGCACTACGGGTAAAAACAACGAGTTTGTGCGAACCAGGTGAAAACTCGAAAGGGCGCTTGGGATAAGAGAGCTAAACCTATGGACATGGTGAAAACCCGAAAGAGCACCACAAGTAAAAAGAGGGCAAAAATGGGCATGACGAACCCAGCTTGGGTGTTGTGAGTAAAAGAGTTTTAAAAGAAAAATAATTGTTGGAATGGGTCGATAAAATTAATGTTTGAGGAGCCCTCTTGGTTACTTTACCTGATCCCCTTTTCTGGGCCACTCATGCTAGTTCAAATAGGGCCTCAACCAGAATTATCTTTGTGAAACGACTTTGTCAAATGTATGACCCAAGGTAAGGAGAAAGGTTTGACTCAGCCCAAAGGGATTGGCATTTTAGTCTTGGTAACACTACTGAAACTCCCTCAGACCTGACTATTTAAAAGGGGGGTTCGACTATGCCCAAAGTGGGAAACATGACTTCACCTCATTGATAAGGCATCATAAAAAAAAAAGAGAAAAGCCAAGAAAGAATAAAAAAATCAAGAAAAATCCAAATATAAAAAAAATGTATGTGTATATATTTCTACTCTTTCCCATGTACATAGTTATAACATTGTACTTCCATCTCAAAAATAAAGAAAAGAACAAAAAAAAAATCTCTGAAAATAAAAATTCAAAAAAAAATATATAAATCTTAAAAATAAAAAAATATAGGTAAAAGTTTATTTTTCCTTCTGTTAATTAGAATGCTTATTATTACCTATATAAACAAAAAATTGACTGAAGCTTTCTCAAGGATATACAGGAACATCAAACGGTCCAAAGCCTCGAAGCAGGCAACTTCTCAACGATGGACAAACCAGATGAAGCATCCCACCACCGACGTTAGGTCTATTAAAAAAAACAGGGAGAATGAAAATCATTTTGAAAAAGAAAAAAAGAAATCTGTGAACTTTTCATGCACAGCTACGCACATGTGTGTTTTCAATGCGGTAAAATGTCAATATTTTATCAGTAACACAGCTGTATAAAACTAATGTCCTAGGTCTAAGGTTCGCCTAGGATCCATGGATCCTACTTCAAAGTAGGAGCAATGGTGTCAATCTTGATCAAATAGTCAACGTTTCGATAAGATTGATTCCACCGCTAAATCTTTGCCCTGATCGCTCCATCTTTTGGTTTCAGGTGAACTTGAGTGCCTTGAACTTCAAGTTCGTCACGTGATATTTTCGAAGGCATAGACTCTTGGTCTACATTGTCCGAGCGAGTGCCCTACGGGGATTGAGGTATGGATAACTCTGTCCTTGAAAATATCTATTGTTGGATTGATTTCAACCTGTCAGGTACGAAACTACATCAGACAACTATGTACAAATATGCATGAAGAAGGGCACATTTTAGGGCGAAGGCTTAAAACCTACACGGTATCCCTGTAAAGTGTACACCATGGGTTTGGGTATCCATTCGATGGTCGTTTGTTCTCGTAAATTGTACCAGGAAGGGATTTGGGTCGGGACTTCCATCGCCTTGTTATTTATTGCCCCTAATGGGTGCATGATTATGCATAGTTGGCTATTTGTAACTTCATAGATGGCGAAGGCCAAGATTGAGTGTCTCCTTCTGCGGACACTCAATTCTGACCCGATCCTTTCGATATCACATGGACTTGAGTACGTTGACTTCAATTTCGTCATAAACTATTTCAGAAGCACGGGCTCTTGGCATGCGTTGTCTGGGTGTGCGCCTCCCAAGGTTCGAGGTCTAGATAATGCTTATTTTTAAAAAAAAAGGGAAAAAGCAATCATTGAAAAAAGAAAAAAGAGAAGAATTAATCTGTGTTTTCATAGCACGCACAGCTACGCAACTGCATATTTTCGATGCTGTAAAATGTCAATATTTTATCGGCAATGCAGCTGTGCTAAATTAATGTCCTAAGTCTAAAGGTTCACCTTGGATCTTGGGATCCTACTTCAAAGTAGGAGCAACAGTGTCAATCATGATCAAACGGTCAATGTTTCGATCAGGATGATTCCACTACTAAATCTGTGAGCTAGGTACTCTGTCTTTGATTCATATGAACGTGAGAGTCTAAGCTTTAGATTTTTCACAAACCTTTAGGAGGTGTGGACTCTTGGTCCGCGTAGTCTGGGCGTGTGCCCTATGGGGTTTGAGGTCCGAGTAACTCCGTTGAAAAAGGTCAATCGTTGGTTGAAACCAACCTATTAAGAATGAAAAAGGTCCCTTATTTTCCATAGGCTTAAAACCTGTGCTGGTGCGGTATCCCTGTAAAGTGTATGCCATGCATCTGGGTATCCGTAGGATGGTCATTTGTTTCTGTAAATTGTACCCAAACAAGATCTGGGTCGGGACTTTCTTCGCCTCTAATGGGTGCATGCTTATGCATAGTTAAATGATGTGTAAAATCATTGTTGGCAGAGACTAGGGCTGGATGTCTCTTTTGGTAGACACCCAATTTTAGTTGGATCTGTTCAGGATTATTTGAAGTTGGATGCTCTAGGTCATGTGGGTCTAGGGCATGTTTTTTGAAAATAACACATACTCCGAAAAAGCGTTGCAACGTCTATTCGCTCCACTTGGGTAGTCATGCCAAATAAATGTCGGGATCAATGGGTTCACCCAAAGACCTCGAACCTTGCTTCAGGCAGGGGCACATGTGCCCAGTTAAATGGGGCAATCAAATGCCTCATAGGATTGGACGCAAACTATGGAGCCCTGCATAGTTTTGCTTAACGCCTATCCTTAAGTGTGGGTAGATCACCCCTCTTACTTGCAAAGCTGTTGTATTCAGAATGAATCTTGAACATCAAATACCTTCAAAATCAGCCTGAGAAGTGAATATTTTTCCCGACTATAGGGTGTTCGTAACTCATCCCACCTTTGTTATGCCCAGTAATGTCGCTAAGCGCTTGGGGACCGATTACCTTGAGAAACGACGATTTCTCCCGACATACAGGGTTTTCATTTTCTCACCATATTACTCATCTAATGTTTCAAGTTCATTCTGAATGCAGCGGACCTATCAGTAATGCCTTAGGCCTCTTTAGATGTCTCTTTTCTTTGGCATTCGATCATTAGTGATCGGATACCAAAGAGGGGCATATGTAGACACCAAAATTTGGTCCAAGGCCTGATCAAGATACATTTCGAGGGAGGCGCACTTCTGTGCTTTTGATGGCATGTATGGTACCCTTAGATACCTTTCAAAACCCTTAGGAATCATCCCAAATCCCTTAGAATTTATCCCGAACCTTTAGAAACCAATTCCGACTCTTAGAACCCCTTCCAAACCCTAAACCTAACCTTCCCGGGTAGTGGATGAAGACTTGTACACTAGGACTAGTTGAGGCATTCTAGTACTATCAATTCATATACTATTGGAAAAGGGGCTTCCCCAGCTTTTTAACAAGCTAAAAATTGCCTCAATCGGAGTTATATAGCAAAAGTTATGGCGATTTGAAAATTGAGCAATTTTGCAGGATTTTAGCTTGGCGCAACTAATAGTTGCGCCAGTTATAGGTGGGTCCCCCCGCGGGCAATCAACTTCCCAAAGCCACTGTGCATGCACTATTTTATTGTACATATGATTGGCATAACTGATAGTTGCGCCAGGCATATGAACAGTAACGTCTAGTTTTTGCCTCGAATATCGAGACTGGGGTTTGACTTGTTGACTATCTTGAGCTTTGGGGTGTATTTTGCTAGTTCTGTTGCACCCTTGTGTACCCTATTTGCAACCCTTAAGTGATTTGAAACACCAACCTATAATCCACCATTAAAATCACCTTCACACCTTTCCAAGCTCTCAAAATCCTAGAAAACCTTAGATTAGAGATTACCTAATTGCTAACCCCCAATTAGCACCTAAGTAGCCTCCTAACTTACCCTTTTCCTATGAATAGAGCCCCCCTCCCCTTGGGTTAAAGGGTTGAGAAATTTACTTAAGAGAGATAGAGCTCAAAGTGAGAAGTTCTTCCTCCCTTTTATGCCCCATTTTCAAATAAAATTCTAGAATCTCCCAACCTTATTTCAAGCTTAATCTTGCTACAAAACCCTTAGTCTAGGTGTGTGCTACCCCCTAGACTCCCCTCTCTACCTCTTAGCTAGCAAGCCATAACCCCATTTTCCACCATTCAAGCCTTCAAAAGCTCATCAAAGCAAGCCAACGCATGGCTCCTCAGCGGTGCAATAAGGGCCCGAGTGCTTCAGCTCTCCCCTCTATTCCACTACCTTCACGAACATTCCTCCATCCTCCCATTTGTGCCATTATGCTGCCGAATTTTCGGTAGGAACGGAGGAGCACAAATAGGATTTTAAGCCCCTTTAGGAAAGAGGAAGCCTTTTTCTTTTCTTTTATATTATTTTTATTTTGGCTATAAGTAGAGACTGTATTAAGCGGGTTGATTAGGTGCCTAACACCTTCCCAATTGATAACCAAAGTCCCTACCCAAGAACCTTTGGTGTGGACCGGATTCAGAGTCATATTTGTGGCACTTTGGTGCTTATAAAAATGATCTAGGTTTTCTGGGACAGCAAAAGCTCTGGGTGGCAACTCTATATTTTTGTTAGAGAGCGCATTGCCATGACGGGATAGTCAAAAATCCCACGGTTGCATAGTGCCTTAGCCGTTTGTGGGCCTACTTGCGCTTTTAATTCCACAATCATATTCCGCTAGTGAACGCCGACCCGTAGAGGCGGCACGGGATCATCACCTCAGGTGTTTGAACTTAAGAAAATTCTCTTAAAAGTGAAAAATAAAATTGAACCAATAAAGAGGATTTAAATTTATTTTTGCGGGGTAGATTTTCAAGGGTTGGTTATTTAGGCACACATACAAACTCTCGGGTCTTAATACGATGGCAGCCCCTAGTGGTGATGATCCGGAAAAGTCCGAGCCCACCTAGTACCTGAGAAAAGTGCTTGCACGTGAGGTATATCGGGTGGGTAACCTTGTCGTTACCAAGCTTAAACTCGGGAAAAAAGAGAGTGATAGTGAACCCAAATTGGCCTTTAAACCCTGAGGATCGGTGAGGAAAGAGACGGATCATATAGACAGTTAGTCCCTGGAAGCCTAGCTTTCACAAAAAACTAGTTTGGAAACCCTAAACCCTGAAAGAGACGGATCATATAGACAGTTAGTCCCTGGAAGCCTAGCTTTCACAAAAAACTAGTTTGGAAACCCATTTTGGGCTGAAGTTGCTGCTGTCATGAAATCTGGAGACCCGTTTTAGTCTGGCGCACTATTAGTTGTGCCAATGCAAAATACCCCAAAAGAACACTAGCGCAACTATTAGTTGTGCCAGCTTTAGTATGGGAATTTTTGCTCTGGCGCTACTAATAGTTGTTCTAGGTTGGTTCTATATAGCACCAGTCTAAATCTGTGGCCTATTTCGCACCCTAGACTCCCCGATCAGTGCCTTTAGTGCCTCGGTTTAGGCCCCGCAACTTTCGACACCCAATACGCCCTCGCCGGTCAAAAGAAGGTGGCGTCTCTTTGATTTGTTTTGGGAGATCGGGTTGTTTGGATTAGTCTTCTTGCCTTCAATAGATCAAAGGGTTTCCCTTTGATTCTTTCGAAGCACTTCGAAACCTTCCCCGTGGGACCTATGTAAAGGTACGAGAGCCACCTGAGAAGGGAATTCAAAAGGCCCCGAAATCCTCATTTCTTTTCACTTATAAAAATTTTAAAAAAAAAATTTGATTGGTGTTGGCACAACGGCATTATCGTACCCTCCGTCATCTCGTAGGAAAAGGAGGAAGCTTTAAGGGCCCCTTCTGAGACACCCATACCCGACCCGATACCGAGATATGTCGTGGGCTGTGGACTCGGCTTACGCCGATTCTGACTCATCCCCGCCACATTCTCCAACCCATTCCCATACCGAAGAAGCTTTTACTTCCACCCCCCTCAACCAATCAACCCTCACCATTACTGGCCGATTCGATGCCCCTAGTTTCCCTTCCACCACTTCCCAAAATACCCAAAATCTAAATTTCCCATCATTTTCCTAAGCCATGCCTTCATCCATGGCCATCTCCAACCCACCTCACCTTCCTTCCACACCCGTTCAAAACCCATCCCCCACCTTAACCAACATACCCTATTTTTCATCCGCCTGACCCGATCCACCCACATCCATCCATACCACAGCCAATCCCCCACACATCCCTTCATTTACCCAAGTCATGACCATCTTTTTCAAAACCATGGCCAATTTTCCTCTCTCATTCTCCACCTCTATGCCCCATACATACATGCTTAATCCATCCACCAATGCCCCACCTCTTTCCTCCAACCTGCCTCATATCCCGCCACTCATCCGGGGCATGCCCGATTTTATCGGGGCCATGCCCTATTTTTTCTCTTCACACACCCCATCAATAAGCCCTAACCCTCAAATAACCCATCTCTAACCGATCCCCCTTCAATGGCCATGATGGATGAGATATTCCAAACCTACAATAGGTGGAAGGCCTCCCAACACATCCCCCCTCATCAACACCACACATCCATGAACCCATCGGAGACCCTATCAAGCCTCCATGCCTCACTCCTCCATGACCCCCATCAACCCACCATCATCCATACCATCCAAACCCCCACTACCGACATACCCCAAGGCCCGATGGCCCAAGCCCCCATTCCCTACATACCCCAAGGCCCCATGGGCCAAACCCCCATGGCCTAGACCTACCAAGGGCCCATGGCCTAGACCCACCAAGGCTCAATGGGCCAGACCCATCAAGAACCCATGGCCCAGAACCACCAAGGCCCCTGGCCCAGACCCATCAAGGCCCAATGGCCCAAACCCACCAAGGACCCATGGCCCAAACCCACCAATGGCCCAAACCCACCAAGGACCCATGGCCCAAACCCACCAATGGCCCATGACCTAAACCCACCAAGGCCCCTTGGGCCACACCTATCATGACCAAGGCTTTGTGGCCTAAGCTTCCCAAGGACTCATGGGCCAAACCTACATAGCCCAACCCTCCCAAGGCTTCATAGCCCAAACCCAAGCCCAGGAAAACCTGTTAGCCTCACACCCATACCCTTCACAATTCCTCCAAAATTTCACCCATTCACAACCCTCATATCCAGCTCAAACTCATGCCTTACATCAATCTCAATTCACCCATATTCCAACATCCCAAAGCCAGTTTCAAGCCTTTCCCCATGTCCAATGGCCTCATCATGCCCCACCCCAAAACCTAGTTTCCACTCATCCCATCACCCAACAAACCTTCCATCATCCCCAATGGACTCACCCAACCCCCATTTATGTCATTCTCATCCAGTCCATGCAACACTAGCAAGAGAATCCTGCCTTCACTACACCTTATGTAGACTAGTAATATGAAAAGGACAAGATTAGAAATAGTGGAGCCTATACTAGGGCATTGACCGGCCTTAACCCTCCTCCTATGATTGCCCACCCCCTGGTAGCCCAAAGTGAAGTCCAACCGACTGCTGAGAAAGTGGCCCCCATATTCAAGGAGTCGGAACAGTTGAAAGAGAAGTTAGACAAAATCCAGAAGCAGTTGTTGAAAATGGGTGGTGCTGAAATCTATGCCATAGACTTCTCAGATTTATGTTTATTTGCTGAGGTCCCCTTGCCTCTAAAATTTAAAATGCCAGCTTTTGACAAATAAAACGACACCGACAATCCCGTAGCACACCTCAAGTCTTATTGTGGGGGCATGTGCCAGTATGGAGGGGACGAAAGACTATTGATAAAGGTCTTTCAAAAAAGTTTGACCGGTCCAACCTTGAGATGGTTTACATCTTTGGAACCATCTATGATGAAAACTTGGAAGGATTTGATGCACTTCTTTCAGGAATAATATGTCTATAATATAGACATTGAACCGCGTAAGTCAGACTTGGCCCGTTTGAAGCAGAATCAGAATGAGACCTTTAGCAATTATTTGGGGTGTTAGAGAGCATTGGCAGCTCAGGTTAAAAACTAGATACCTGATGATGAACAAATAGAAATGATTTTTAAAAATACCCTATCGGTGATCTGGTACTTTTTAATGTACCAGCAGCAGTTCAGCTTTGCTAATCTGGTAAGGAATGCCAATTGCTGTGAAGATGCTATTAAGGAAGGCAGCCTGAGCAAGAATGTACCAAGTGGAGCCAGTGGGGTTAGAAGGTTTTCAGAATAAAGGAATGAGAAGAAAATAGGGGCCGATGTCTAGAACATTACTCTTTGCTAGTCCCCTAGCAAAGCTACATTAAATCAACTACAGAAATTAAATGCCTCTTTCGTAGGGAGCACGGATACATTTAGCATATGTACCTAGCCTTTTAAACCCCTAGGTAATCCCTAGTGGAGGAGTGAAGTCTCCTGAGGGTTTTTAGTGAAGACACCCACAAACTTCTCAATGAGACAGTTAACAAAAGTGCATTATTATCAAGTGAGCAGTCAAGAAACATAGTTAGTTCACCCTTGAATCAGTAAGAATATAAGAAATTCAAACACCTTGGCTGCACAGAAATTTAAACAGTATAAGCTTCTCATGAAAGCACAGCATTTCTAATCAGTTTACACCAGAGACACTACACAGGTGTGTCAACATTGAGCTCATCATTGGATCAAAAATTAGGTTATAGGTCACACTTAATGCATTCAAGATCAGACCCAAAAACTCTCCAGGGCATACTCTCATAAAGAACTATTGAGGGTTTCCTTTTCTCTCAAGCTCAAGAGCAGTTACATCCCCCAAATGGGTCTGCAAGCATGAGCATAGGCATAGCTCTAAAGTTCTGGCATCATTGACAAATTGTCACCATAGATTGGATAACTCTTTATCTCCACATGACAGCTCACTCAACTTTGGATCACAAGGGCTTTAACTAGGCTGTAATGTGGCTTATGGAGTGGGGTTAAAAATAATGGAAGGTTGAAAAGGGGTTCAAAATTGAGAAATCAGTAGGTGAAGGAGGTGATTCATGACTTCACCTTCTTTAATTCAGCTCCTTTCATCTTCTTTGAGGTTTTCATATTTGAAGTGATCAGTTTCTCTTCTTGATTTCGATTTTTCCAATGAAAGTTCCCTCTTTACTCCTCTCTTACTCCTCTTCATTATTATTTTTGTTTCTTTTTTATGCATTTTTCTTCTTTTTATTTTGTTTTTGCTTTTCTGAAATGCCACCCTTTTCTCAGTTACCATACTGCCAGAATTTTGAGATACTTTTTCTCCATTCACCTAGTGTTGACCATAGCTAGTCCATCTTCAACTCTTTCTCCTTTACCTTCTGAATTCTCAGAGTGAGGGTAGGCTGAATCAGGTTCATAGGTTCAGGTATAAGTACTCAGGTGCATTTTGAAGAAATTTAGGATTTAAAGCTCAAAGGGGGTATGGACAAGGGCAGTTGCTTAAGGTTGGTCTATTTTGGCTCAAACTGTCCAAAAGAAGGCCTTGATCCTTTCCTAAGTCTCATGAGTACTGTCAGTTGTTTCAATTTGGAGTTGCCTAACTTCTAGTGAGCATAATGACTCAGCCAATCCTTAGAGCTAGAAGAATTTTGCCTTAGTCACTCCTCAAAGAAATGTTTTTTGTATAGGCCCAAATCTCACTGGTTATGGTCTTCCTTTGAATTCTTAAGTATGTCCTTACCTTTTTCTCTCTCTAATGATTCACTAAGTGCTAATACAAGTGAGTTTCCTTGGTGATCTCATCATGGAAATGTGAAATTTTAAAAGTTTGTAATGCCTAAAGTTCTAGTAAAATTTTAAATTTCTTATTTTTCATGATTCTTAGATGAACATGGTTCCATTTCCTAATTACTCACAGGATTCTGCTGCACTTAGGTTAACTATTCCTTTGGCAAGATCTGCCTGTCACAACCCCAAACCTATGAGGAGTAGTGTCCTCACTGGTTTAAAGGTGGGTGTGCAGCAGATCTATTAATGGCAAAATAAAAGGAAATAACATGGAGCAAAATAGACACATGACAAAGATAAATAGTAATGACAAAAGAAGATCTATTATAAGAGAGAAATTTACAAAATGAAAAACAATAGGAGAAAAAGAAAATGCAGAAACAAGAAAATCCTAGGTACAAGCTAATTGGAGCCTGAATCAAAACCAGTCCTAACCCATCTTCTTGGCCTGCTCTCGAAGGAGAGCCTCTTCCTCTTTTTTCTTTCGTTCCCTCTCTTCCTTTCTTTGGGCTGCAGTTTTGGGCATGGTTGGAGCTTTTGGTGCCCTCACCCTATTTTGGGGGCCTTTGGTTCAGGAGGGGTCACTGGTGATTTGTCTGTGGTTTGCTCAGGTGATTTGATAGGACTTTTTCCTTTGGGACTCTTCCCTTTTGGGCCCTTCCCTTTTGGGCCTTGCCCTTGCTGAGTCTGAGGGGAAATAAGAGGAGATTTTGCTTTTTCTGGCTCAGGAGGGACGACCGGGCTCTTGCCTTTATCTTGCTGGTTCGGTGGTGGTGCCTCCTCAGACTAGGCAGATTGTTCTTTCCAATTTTTAGAGAGGCAGCCATATGAGTAGTCCTCTTAGCTGTAACTTTCCTTCTCTGAGGATAAGTTTGCTCAGCAGCGTCTGATGAAGGAGGAGCAACAGGACTTTTAGCACTTGGATCCACAGGTGGTGCAGAGTTAGACTCTGAATCAGAGGAAAAAAGAAGAGTGGGGTCCAATCCAAGGGCTGCAGCAGCCTTTCTGCGTTCATCTTTGGAAAGTAACCGACCATGGGGGTCATCCTGAGCAGAAGCTCTGGTGGCCTTTGGTGGTGGGGATGGAGGTGCAGGCTTTTTCCCTTTTCGGGCAGCAATGGCTCTTTTGGAGGGAGAAGGTTTCTTGGAAGGACCCCTTTTTCTCTTGGGTGCAGGAGATTTAGCAGGGGGTGGCACTGGAGCAGGAGGTGGTGGAGGTGCTTGAGTAGGAGGTGGAGGAGGTGGAGGAGGTGGAGATGTAGATGTAGGAGCAGGGGGGATGGAAGAAGATGGTCTGAGGTGTGTGGAAGGTGGAGCCTCAGGGGGTTCTGTAGCTAGAGGAGTGGCCTGAATTGGTTGGCCTAACAGAGATGCAATCCTTTTTTGTAAAATTTCAATCTGCTTTTCAGCATGGAGGAGTTTGGCATCAGAAAGCCCCTTAGTGAGCTTGTGGATCTCCTGAGCATTGTTAAGTTTCTTTTCATACATCCGGGCTCTCTTTTCCTCCAGTTCGACATTGGCTTTCTCCATCATTGCATTCAGTTTGTAGTAAGTTGCCGTAGCCTTGTGTTCATTGAGGGTCTCCAAAATTGTCTCCCACCCCTTTGAAATATCTCTCAGCTGCTGTCTGTGAGCAAGCTTCAAGTCACTCAATTTCTGCAGCCAAGGAGATTCAATGGATTGTCGAAGTTGTGTCATTCCCCTGAGAGCATCCCTCTTGATGTAGGCATTGTCCCTCATGACATGGAGGAGGGTGAAGTAAGGAGGGGTGTAATAGGAATGCCTTGGTAGGATAGGTAGAAAGGGAGTGGAAGAAATAGAAGGTGATGGGTCCTGGGGGGTGGAGTAATGGTGGTAGGGAGGACATTCACATGTGTGGGCTGGGCAAAAAGTTTTGGGTTAGTTTGAGTCGAGTTGCCAGAGATTCTAGGAGGAGGTAATATGAGAGGTGGAATGGAGGGCATGGGTGGAAAAGAAAATGAAGTGGGGTCACTGAAGGTGGGTGGTGCTGGGTAAGGGTAAAATGGAATGGTGAAGGGTCTGAATGGTAATGGTGGGGTTAAAAATTTGTGGGGGCTAATGGGAAAGGAGGATGGGAAGGGAATGGGGTCTGTTTGGGTGGAAGTGTTGGTAAATTGTGGTGGAGGTAATATGAGTGGGGGAAGGATAGGTAGGGTGGGGAAGGAGTGGTGGGGTATGGTGTCTTGGAGGGTGAGGGTTGTAGTTAAGTCAATGGGGGGAAGATCTGGTTGCACTGTGGAGTCAGAGGTGGAAGGGGACTGGATTTGTGGGGTAGGAGGTGTTTGTGCAAAGATGGGTGGTTTTGTCAATGTTTGAAGGGTGGATTTGATGTTGGTGATGTCAGTCTGCATTTGGTCTTGGGTATGTGTTGTGGTTGATAGTTGTGTCAGAATGTTATGTATTAGGGAAAGGATATGGGTAAGTGTGTCTGAGTTTGGTTGGGGTGGAGTATGAGAAGAAGAGGGAACAGGTTGGAAAGGGGAAGTAGGGGCATGATGGAAGGTTGTAGGAGGAGGAGATGGAGAGTCTGGTGAGTGATGTGAGGAAGGAAGTGGGGAATCTGGGAGAGGGATATCATGGGTTGGTATGGTGTCAAGCATGCAGTCATGAAGGCCTGATATCCGGAAGTAGTGGCGAGGTTAAAGTCAAGGTCTGTGAGTGGAGGTGAAGTAGGGATGGCTGGGATGGTGGCTGGGTCAATGCGTATGGTTGCAATGGTTGTAGAAAGAGTAGGGTGTGTCTGTGAGGGAATGGTAGAGGTTGTGGTCTTCCTTTTTAGGTAGGATATCAGGGGAGGGCTGTCAGGTTTAGATGATGGGGGAATTGAGGGTGTGTACTGAGGTAATGTAGGTGAAGGTAAAGGGTTGTCATGGGAGTCAATGTCCTCAACAGTACTAATCACAGGGAAACGTGAGGGTATGGATAAGGGAGATAAAAGAGGGAAAGGGAGAGATGGAATAGGCAAAGAAACTGATGGAGGGGCAGGTGTGGTGGATGGAGGTATTGCTGCATAATTAGTAGTGATAGGAGCTTGCACCACCTTCTTGGGAGCAGGAGCTTTAGCCACCTTTTTGGGAGCAGGGGTGGCCTTTGCAATAGCACTCCCCTCTCCTAGTTCAGAAGCAACCTGAGCCTCAGCCTTCTTCTTCTTCTTTTGGGGATCCATTAGACTCCTGCTGATCCCCCATTGCCTCTTTACAAAAGTTGTAGGGGTGAGGTCAATAGTTAACTCCCCCACTGGTATCTTGTACCCTCCCCTCAAGAGTAGTCTGGTGATGAGCCTTGCATAGGGGAGAGTGTGGAGCTTCTTTTTCAGCCCTAACTTCATCATTATATCCTTCATGGCCTCAAAAATCAACCAGGCAGCATTGAATCCATGGCCCAGAGAGAAGGAATAGACAGCATCAGCAATTGGGGTCCTCCTCTCTTGCTGATGGCCGGCACAATAAATGTTCTTCCGCAGAACTTGATCAATGAACAGAAGTTTAGGGTCCAAGTCTCTTCTCCTAATGGAGTCCCCTGTGGGCTTCAATCCTCTGGTAAGGGCCTGTGCAATGGTATCAATGGGGGCACTCACAGGGGGGCCATATCCACAGTTGGGGTCAAAGATAGTAGGGATGCCCATCACTTCAGCAATCAACTCAGGGCTGAATAATATTTCAAAATTGTCAACTAACACAAGGAGGCCTGGCTGCCCACGTTGGTCTGGTCTAGCCCTAATGTGTTGGTAAAAGAGTTGCACTAGTCTAGGGTAGGCTAGTGCAGGGATAGCTTGCAGCAGGGGGGTCAAACCAGCCTTGCGCATGAACTCAATGGCAGGGGCTGACAGAGGTTTCGTTTCAAAGAAAGATAGGTCAAACACAGCTTCAAGTTCCAAGGGAATGGGAGTCAGGAGCTCAGAGGGTGTAGAGTAATCAGGTGTTAGCGCAGCCACTTCCTAAACCACTTCTTTCCCTTTTTACGGCGCCGTTGAGGACTTGGCCTTCTTGGGAGTGGGCTCCACGGGAGCCTTATCCCTTGCTCTTTTCACAGGTGCGCCCTTAGGGGCCATTGGACTTCTCCTTTGTGAAAGTTTAGTTTGAAAAATGAAGAGAAAAGGTTGAGAACTGAGTCTTACCCTAAAACTTAGGGTTCTGTTCAATCTGATGTACGAAAGGCCGCGAGAGCTCCTATTAGAGGGCAACTGGTGATGGAGGTTTTAGGAACAAATCCCCAGAATTAGAAGGTGAATGATGGACTGTAAAATGAATGCTGGAGGAGAGAGATTAATGGGAGTCAGAGCTAGGGTTTCGCTGGCTGGAGAAGAAAGAGAAAATAGAAAAGGAAAGCAGCGCGGGGTTGGATTATATATATCGCGAAGCTTGGTGCGCTTTGAAAATGTCTGCTCGCTGGATGGGAAGGAGTGGGCCGCGAGATTGGACTTTCATTTGGATCGTGCGAGAGAGTCCACACAATTGTATTGAATCTCGCGACAGCTTAGCAGGATAGCATCTTATGAACTACGCGAGAAGAAACCACGCCTATTTTTCAGAACCTCGCGACAGCTAAACAGAGACAAGGATCACACACCCGTTAGTCTATCATTTACCTTTGTTTTGTGGGTGGATTCCCTCACATTCTCTTTTCCAGGGACACCCTTAGTCATTTTAAACAGGACTCTCCATGCTTTCCCAACAATTAATCATGCAATTACTCAAAAAGCATTTAATCAAAACCTCATATCCAAGAAAAAGCATTCTCATTATCAAAACAGTATAATCATCATTCATTCAGTCTAAATCATCAATTCAAAGGGGACAAGAAGCAAAGCAGGCAGGAGAATTTTAAGGTCATATACACTCAGACTCCGACAAGATCACTAGAAATTCCTATAACAGAAAAAAAATGAACCATACTAAAATACATAACATACACAATGCACAGTTCTGTGAATCAATTTAATGAAAGTTCCCCCTACCCCTCAAGGCTTGAGGATCCTTCACCAATCAAAAATTGGCACTTGGGATTAACCACTGGCTGACTGGGCAACCTCCCCTCCTCTCTTTTAGCTAATGCATTCGCTAGTTGGCCAATCTGTTCTTCCATCTTCTTTATATTCTGACCATGAGAATTCACAGTCTAAGCCACGGACCCCAGGTTTTGCAGTGAGGTTAAGACCTGGTCCTTGAAAGAAGTATTTCTGGGTTGAGATGGGGGTAAGACCAATTGATTTTGTTGCTGATGGGGCTGTTGCTGGTGTTGGAAATTAGACCTAGGGGCATATCCCTGATTGAACTACTGTTGTGGCCTTTGGGGCTGCATATAATTGTCTTTCCTCCACCTCAGATTTGGGTGATCTCTCCATTGGTAACCAGCATTTTGGTGTTGGTATCCAAATGGCTGTCTGTTGTAGCCACCAGATTGTTGCTGGTCAAAAGATTGCGCAGCAGCAGCATGTTCCAATACCAATTCAGGATATTGCCCTACAGATAAACATTCCTCTACTGTGTGTTGTGGGACTGGCATATCAGACATGCCTCCACCACTTGAACAGCCCTTCTGGGTTGCATCACAGTCAATAATTTGTCGAACTTCGCTGAGAGGTTTACCATCTGCAGCTGCTGGTCATTATTCCCAGACACCTCATAAACTTTTCCTCTTGACAATACAGCAGGCCCCTCTTTTGACACAGACTCCTGACTAGTTCTTGCCTGGGATAGCTTTTGAAAAGCATTTTCACTGATTATTTCAAAAAATTCCCATGCCTCATCAGCGGTCTTGTGCATGTAGGTTCCACCACAAGAGGCATCAACCATATCTCTATTTTTCTCATCAATCCCATTGTAGAAGCTTTGTACAAGCTGCCAGTCTGAGATCTTGTGGTGGGGGCATTGTTTGAGCATTTCCTTAAACCTATCCCAGGCTTGATTAAAATCCTTAGTTGGGGATTGGGCAAAAGCAAGAATTTCCTTCCTCAACTGGCTAGTTTTGGTCTCAGGGAAGAACTTTGTCAGGAACATGGTCTGTAGGTCTTTCCACGAAGTGATGCCATTGTTTGGAAGAGTAGCCAACCAGGTACTAGCCCTATCCTTCAGAGAGAAGGGAAAGAGCCTGAGCCTAGTGGCCTCAGGTCCCAAACTAGCGATATTGAATGTGGTGCACAAGGCCAAGAATTGGTGACAATGCTTGTAAGGGTCCTCTTTGCTAAACCCATGGAAAGAGGGCAGCATCTGGATGATAGAAGTTTTAGTTTCATAATTCCCTTAAACATTAGGGAATTGAATGCTAAATGGAGAGTTATAGTCATCCGGAGCATTCAACTCCTTGAGAGTTCTGGGTTGTTCTTCACCCATTGCTACTGTCTCATATTCAATTGGGGGCTCAACTGTGGTGTGCTTGTTCCTTCTAAGTCTTCTACCCCTTTCTAGCTCAGGGTTGAAAGGCTCTAAAGTAGGACTAAGAGATCTCCTACCTAGCATACAAACACACCACCAGCAGGGACAACTCCTTACAGGCGCATTGCACTTGACTCAAAGAATTTATCTAACAACTTTACAGCTATTTAAGAAAACATAAATTTACAACTATCCTAAATACTGCTATGGAAATTGTAAGAGAAATAGACAGAGTTTTAAAGGTTAGAGAATTGCAAACAGAGGTAGCTAATCTCCAAATGCAATCCACTGTCCTTCTCTGCTGCTGTCTAGGTCTGCAAGAAAGATTCAGAATTACATCAACAGTATCATATATTCACAGCTACAAAGAATCCTAAAAATACAAAAACTAATGGTCTACTAATAAATCATCTTATCCCCGACAGCGGCGCCAAAAACTGGTTGGTACCCCAGGTGTGCTTACATTATTTGTTGGTGGTTAAAGCAATTTAAAATCAAAGTAAAATAGGGGATGGAATCAACACAACTGAGAAATCCTAGACCTGCAAGATACATGGTCCATTTGTAGCAAGTTTTGATAAGTAAGAGTTTATCCCACAGGGAAAAGTTGATCTACAACTCCAAGGGAGCCATCTCTAGTAGTCCCTCCAGATCTGACTACAGATCTGGCAGTCCTAAAAGGAAGGGAGTTCAGGGTCACTTATTCTAAATATCCTAAGGTAGCCTAATGAATTAACTACAGAAAGGGTTGAGAAGATGGATGGAGTGTGGGAAAATAAATATAAAAGGGTGAGAAGTATGCTACTGGGTCTAGATCAAAGGAGTTTTGTAACTCAGATTCAGATCTGATGTTATGGAAATCCTGTCCAATGGCTACATTATCACCACTGAGGAGAAAGAATCCAAGCCATCTTTGTGCCATGATCCAATCCCTTAAGTTTATAACTTGTCCACTTAAATGGTCACAGACTATCCCATAGGAGAACCACAATCCAGAGATAGGTCAAAACAAGTTAATCATTGTAGGCACTACTTTATCCAGGCTACAAGCTCAAGAACCCATAGGGAACCTCAACCTCTAAAGCTCTATGTGTGGGGCTAGGGCTGTATAAGACCATGTTAGCCTAGACACATAGAACTAGCAAGGGATTGAGTACAACCTTCAATCTAGTTGTCCATTGCTTGAGTGGGACTACAATGGTCCAGTCACAAGCCTACAATATCCACAATCAGATCAGATCTAACATCTAATGGCAGGTCTATACAAATATAGGGGAGTCTGCCTCTATACAATCTCCCATAAGGCTACAAGCACATGTGCAGAGAAGAAGAATCCATCTTGGATCCTACGGATTGGCTTCACCCTAAGGCTATAGCCTGTCCACTTGAATGGTCACAAACTATCCCAGAGGCTATCCTCCTCATAGAGTCTAAAACATAATAGTAATATTGCTACCACCACCATGGTCACAAGGCTACCAGCTCAGGCTCCCATGGGGATTTCAGATCTAGTGGGTCCTGTGGTGGGGCTAAGGCTGTATCGGACCATGATAGCCCAGACACACAGGTCACTTGGATCTGAATGGATCTTTAGAATCAGTCCTCCTTTACTTTAAATCACAGCCAAAGTAATGGCGGATCACAAGGCAGCAGCCTTGCACAGAGCAACTCTCAAACACATGAATCCCATAAAAGTATAACACCGAATCACAAATTCTATTAATCTAATCTCAATAAACATACATAGACATGGCCAGCAAGTGCTGGGCCATGGAGAGAAGAAAAAGAAAAAGGAAAACTACTTACAACTACAGAAAAACAGAAAAGAAAAAGGTCTCAGATCTCGTATTAGTGATAAAGTCTGCTCTAAACCTAAACCAAGTGTGGATTTATATAGCAGTGGTGTGGCAGCACATTAGGGTTAGGACTCTTCGCGTGGCAGCGCATAGGCATGGCAGCGCATTAGGGTTATATAGCAGTGGGTTTATATAGCTGTTCCTTGGATGGGAGTGCGTGCCCTAATTATTGGAAATTCTCAGAAAGTCCTCTGCTAATGCGATGGAAGGTTAAAGTTCAGAGCTTCGCTAGGTAGCCATCGTTTCCCAGACTCTTCGCGTGGTAGCTCTGTTCTTCACGAGGATGAGTTAGCATTTAAACTTCAGATGTCGCGAGGTTGCAACTTCTTGATGCTTTAAGCAGTCGCGAGGTAGATAGTTAAGCTCTCGCTGGATTGGGCTTCGCACAGTTGGATTGCTACTTGTGAATAGCGCGGGAACTGCGCGAGCATTCCATTTCACAATAGATCTTCGCGAGGCTAACTCTTGCTTCGCGAGGCTGCTTTCTTCCTGAACAACGCGAGAACTGTGCGAGAAGTTCACTTCTTAATGGAACTTCATGAGGATCCTCGTGATAGCTTTGAGGCTTTTCTGAACTGTGCGACAGGTTCTCTTGACATTTGCATCCCGCGGCTACTGCGCGACAACTTTCCTGAAGCTCTCTTGAACTGTGCGAGACCGCGCGACCTTTAACTTCTGAACTTTGCGAGAGCTGCGCGACTCAAGGCTTCTGAAGCTCTTCTGTCACTCCACTGCGCGAGAAGTTGTTGTGAAGTCTTGGGAAATCGTGAGGACTGCGCAAAGCATATTTTTCTGAATCCTCTGAAGCTTTGGGAACCTGCGCGAGGCTCTTCCCAAGTCTGGATTAAGTTCTCATTCTTCTGAGGGACTTCTGGGGTCAAAACAGGCTCCTTAGCAGGATTTATGGCCTTATTGCACTGCTGTTTATTACCTACAAAAAACACTTAACAAACTTTTATTAGATGGCTAAGGGTCTAATCAAAGGTTAAGTTAAGGGGTGAAAAGTGGTACTTTTTAGGTCTTAACAATTACCAAGCCCAATAATAATATGACCCCGTTCCAATTTCAAGCAGCCCAGTTAGCGTCAATCAGAACTGAGTAGATGCAGAGAGTAGGGTATGGATAAGGAATGCAGATGACTCCGGAGCAGAGGAGAACCCACTACGACCGTGTGTTTACACCTCTAGGGCAATCATTAAGTATACTTTTACCTTTACTAATAGAAAAGGGATTAGTTACCGCTCGTCAACCGCAACCTCCTCCTCACCCAATCCCACAAAATTATGACCCTAATACTCACTATAATTTTCATCAGGGTTTGGGTCACCTGAATGATTATTGCTTCCCATTGAAGCATGCAATCTAGGATTTAATTGATATTGAGAAAATCATTTCACCTGTACCTTCTTAAGTAAACCAGCATGCGAATATTCATCAGGTGCCATTACCCCCACATCCCACCAAAGGAGCAAGTCCCAAACCCACCATCGGGCTGATAGAAGAATGTGAGGAGGAGATTGAATTTGACCCATCAGACTACATCAGTGATCGGGAGAGCTATGTGATACCATTATCGAGAAATTATGAAGAAAGGAATATTGGGGTGATTGAACCCCTGAATTTATCGGATTATTTCCCCAACCCTACACCACGAGTTGAACCCTTAGATCTTAGGGCTTATTTCTCACCACCCACACCTATCAATTATGTGCATATAAATGCATATCAACCATACACCACCACCCTCATCAATTACTTGATAGCCCATCGGGCCCGTAATCTCCTGCCAGCACCTATCAACTACCAATGGCCTACTCCTACCCTTTTACCCCTGATACAACCACCCACAAGCTTCACCACCTCTATTTGGTCCAATATTTTCACCCAACCATCTATCATCGAAGTAAATCAAGTGTTACCCACACCTTCAGAGCCCGTTGTACAAGTGCATCCGATACTGGCAGCTATACCATTTTAGATTTCAGGACCAACCTACAATCCTCATCAGGTCCCGATGAGTTATGAACAAACAGATATCAACGCTGACAGTAACAGAGAAGGGGTAGTGAATTTTGTTACCCAATCCGAGAAGATTTCAAAGTAGCCAGAAGCACCAGTAGTAGTGCAAGCCCAACCAGAAGGAAAGAAAGACAGTGTTGTCAATCCTTTTAAAAAAATGAGTCGAGAACATATACTGGAGACTCGACTGAGAAGGATGTCAGCTCAAATCACTGTACGGGATCTGTTAATGACGTCCCCACTCTATTTTCAAGCATTAATGGGGGCATTAAAAAATGCACATGTATCACTTCAGGTTATCCAGATGAAGTCGGGCAAATAATTGGTCAAGTAATGGCTCCAAATGTCATTTCATTTTCAGATGCCGATTTACCGGATGAGGGAAGCAGTCACTTCAAAGCCCTTAACATTACTGTAGAATCTGGAAATATGATAATCTCGTTGGTTTTGATTGACAATGGGTCTACTTTAAACATATGCCCACTCAGAACCGCCACCAATATTGGGGTAGATCCATGCATGCTAAGACCCACAAGAACCAGTGCCTGAGGTTTTAATAATACGAGGAGAGAAATAATGGGAGAAGTTGACCTTGAGCTATTAATTGGGCCAATGACCTTCTCCATATTGTTTCAAGTGATGGAGATCAAATCTTTCTTTAATCTATTAATGGGATGCCCTTGGTTGCATGAGGTCAGAGCAATACCGTTCATGCTGTATCAAAAGCTCAAGTTTTCGTCCGGGCATAAGATTATCAGTATCATCGGTGAGGGGCATAGTGAGAAAGAAAAAGCCACAAACAGCATTAAAAAGCCCAAGGTGCCTGATGTGCCACACACTGCTGAGGATGTCGACCTTCACAACTTCGAATATGAGATATCGACGATACTCCTAGAGCCCATCTATGGAATCATTCAAAAAATCGAGGGTGGAATGGTAGCAATAGTGGCCATGCTCCAAAAGTGGGGTTATAAAAAAGGAAGAGGACTGAGGCCCAGATTGTAAAGCAGAAAAGAGCCCGTCACAGCTAAAGGTGGTTAGAAAGTTAGGTTTGGGTTAGGTTACAAGCCCATAAAAGAAGAAGTATGAGAGGCTTAAGGAGAAAGCCTGTGTGACGGCAGCTACAAGAGCTAGGGGGATACAAATAGAGGAAAAACCTCGTCCCAGGCCACATATCAAAAATTCATTTGTAAGTGTTGGGGTTGTAAAGATCGACCGAAATGGGGTGACCCAATTGACCCCACATAATCCCCACACAGCACCGGTTCACCCCACCAATCCCCACATCACCCTTCCCAGCCTGGAGATAGACTTGGAATTGTTATCCCTCTTTGAGGAGCGACGGTCTGTACCTGAACAAACTCCCTCCGTGGTGAATCACCATAAAACTGTGCTAACATTTAAGGATATCATCTCAGACGAAATGGGGGTCAACATGATGGAGGCTGACTCTGAAGAGTCATATCAGTCAGCACCCTCCATCTAAACAGGTAAAGGAGCGACCTCTTAGGTATACAACTGGGCATCTTTGCCCCAAACCCTGGAAGTGGGGAGTGGCCTAAAATTCTAGACCCATTTCCCAAAAAAAAAAAACCTATAAAAAGTCAGATAAGCCCTTCGTAGGCAATACCTTGTATATACACAAACTCGTGCTGTCAAGGGTCCATCTCCGAAGAAAATAAAATTCTCAAAAACATTGAAAAATATAAAGTCCAAAAATGTTATCATTCAAAATTCTTAATAAAATCTCACAAAAAGATGCTTTAATTGAAATACCCATCTCATGTAGAATTGACCTCTTTCCTATAGAAATACAAGAAGAGGTAAGAGTTACGAGTCTGCATGAGGATGTTCCTTTGGAGGAGCTCCCCAATGAGCTCCATGATCAGTTTTCCTAATTTGAGCATGGCCCTACTGCCATTGTCAAAGAAACCGAGGACATTAATTTAAGGACTGAGGAGATTCCCTGAATTACCAAAATCGGAACGTCGCTATCTCCCGAAGAAAGAAAAAGCATGAACGACTTCCTTTGATCATACTAAGATGTTTTTGCCTGGTCATACGAGGGCATGCCTAGTCAGGACGCCGATTTGGCTAAGCATGAGTTGCCTCTCTACCTTGATATGAAGCTGGTTAAGCAGAAGTTGAGATGTCTCTGACCCGAGTGGATGTTGAAAGTCAAGGATGAGATCATCAAGTAGTATGACGTGGGGTTTCTCATGGTACCAAAATATCCGCATTGGCTAGCCAATATTGTGCCTGTGCTGAAGAAGGATAGTAAGGTCCACATGTGTGTCAATTTTCACAGTTTGAACCAGGTGAGCCCGAAGGATGACTTCCCATTACTGCACATCGACATCTTGGTCGATAATACTGCTAAGCATGGGATGCTTTCATTCATGGATAGATTCTTCGGATATAACAAGATAAAGATGGCAGAGGCAGATCGAGAGAAGACTGTGCTCATCACCCCTTGGGGAACCTTTTGCTATCGAGTCATGCCATTCGGGCTGAAGAATGTCGACGCAACATACCAGAGAGCGATGACTGTACTATTTCATGACATGATGCATCGAGAAATTGAAGTGTATGTCGATGATGTGATAGCCAATTCATCGGAGCGAAGCGATCACTTGGTAAACCTCCAAAAGTTGTTCGAGAGGCTAAGAAAGTATATGTTACATCTAAATCCATAGAAGTGCGCATTTGGCACCATGTTAGGGAAACTGTTGGGATTCATTGTATGCAGGAGAGGGATTGAGGTCGACCCAGTCAAAGTTAAAGCTATCACAGAAATTCTGCCACCATTTACTGAGAAACAAGTTAGAGGGTCCTTCGACAGAATACAACATATCAGTCAGTTCATTGCACAACTAACTCTAATCTACACGCCGATCTTGAAGCTACTTTGGAAGAACTCGCCTATTGAATGAAAGAACGATTGTCAAGCAGCATTCAATAAAATCAAAAGCTACCTCCTCAATCCACCTATGTTAGTACCACTCAAGCCTGGGAGACCACTCTTGATGTATCTCTCCACGCCAGAAGTCTCGATGGGATGTGTCTTAGGGTAGCATGATGAGACGGGGAGAAGAGAGTAGGCCATCTACTACCTGAGCAAGAAGTTTACTAATTATGAGACGTGTTATTCTCATCTTGAGAAAGCATGTCTGACTCTTATTTGGGTTACTCAAAGGCTCCACCATTACTTGCTATCCCAAGCCGTTCTACTCCTGGCCCGAATGGACCCGTTGAAATATCTATTTGAGAAATCGCCTCTCACTGGGTGGACTGCACGTTGGCAGCTCTTGTTATCTGAGTTTGACATCACCTACGTCACTCAGAAGTCGATCAAGGGGCAAGCACTCACTGATCATTTTGTCGACAACCCTTTGCCAAATTATGAGCCTTTCAGAGCTGAGTTTCCCGATGAGGACATCCTATTCATGATGGAAGACGATACTGAGGAAGCAGACGACTCATGGGTAATGCACTTTGACGGGGCAGCAAATGCTAAGGGTCAAGGAGTTGGCACCATTCTGATTTCACCGAAAGGATCCCACATACCAGTCTCTATCAAACTTAACCTCCCTTGCACTAACAACATGGCCAAGTACTAAGCTTGTGCCACCGGTTTGCAGACGGCTCTCGATCTGAACGTAACTCACCTCCGAGTGTTCGGCGGTTCACAATTGATCATATGCCAGACGAATGGAGATTTGAAGATGAAAGATGAGAAATTAATCCCTTACCATGAGCACCTTGAGGATCTGATAGCTTGCTTCAAAGACGTGACATTCTCATGTCCGTCAGATAAGGAATCGCTTCGCCAACGCACTAGCGACATTAGCATCAATGATTGAAATCCTGTATGGTGCTGAGATGAAGCCAATCATGATTGAGCAGAGGGATGAGTCGGCCTTCTGCCTACAGATTGAGGAACCTACTAAGCCTGATGATGAGCCACCTTGGTTCTCAGGTATCAAGAATTTCCTCGAGACATTAACTTTCCCTAAGGGTACGTCCAGGACAGACCGGCGAACCATTCAACATTTAGCGACGGGCTACGTCATTTGTGGGGAATGCCTTTACGAGCGATCCTATAATAACATCTTGCTTAGGTGCCTTACAGAAAGTGAAGCGATCAATTTTGTGAAGGAGATCCACGAGGGAGTATGCGAGGCCCACGTTAGCGGTCACATGCTCACTAAGAAAATTCTATGGCAGGGATACTTCTGGACTACCATGGAGTTGGATTGCTGCAAACATGTTCAGAAATGCAACAAGTGTCAGGAACACTCTAGTTTGATACACGCTCCCACCATCGATCTACACTGTATGACCACTCCTTAGCCATTTGCCACCTAGGGCCTTGACGTCATCAGAATGATTAATCCAAAAGCATAAAACGGACATCGATTCATCCTCGTTGCCATTGAATACTTTACCAAGTAGGTAAAAGTAGCGTCATATGCTAACATCATGACCAATCACGTCGAGAAGTTCTCAAGAATAATATTATATGCCGATTTAGAGTACCCAAAGATATCATCATGGACAACGGCACAAACTTTGTGAATAAACACATCTGGGCCTTCTGCGAGCAATACAAGATCAAGCACCATCGCTCATCACCTTATCGGCCTCAGACCAATGGAGCCGTGAAAGCTTCGAACAAGACAGTCATCCGCATCCTTGAGAAAATGGTCGTCACTTACTGAGATTAGAGCGAAATGTTGCCATTTGCTTTATGGGCCTACAGAATGTCAATCCGTACTGCTACAGGGGCAACACCATTCTCCCTTGTGTATGGAACCAAGGCCATCCTACTGGTAGAGATTGAAGTACCCTCACTCCAAATCCTCATGGTATCAGGCTTACCCAAAGCAGAGAGAGAGATCTCGCTTTGAACAATTAAACTTGCTGGACGAGGAATGGCTCCTAGCCTTGTGTCATACTCAAGTTTACCAGGGACAAATCGCACGCGCTTATAATAAAAGTGTCCACGGTTGAGATCTGAAGATAGGAGACACTGTGCTAAAGAATATCTTCCTATCCCTCCATACCAATTCGAGAGGAAAGTTCAAGCCGAATTGGGAAGGACCTTATATCATCCGAGAAGTGCTGCCGGGATATGCCATTTGCCTCGCCACTATGGATGGAGATCATTTTCCTGAGCCCATCAATGCTAGATACATTTGACGGCTCTACTCTTAGTCTATCGCAACAAGGTAAGTATTAGTAAAATAGATATGTGACTGCTTAAGAACCACCCAAAAGATGCCATCATTCCAACCACGATAGCCAAAAAGCATCCCTAAAAATGTTGATATCCTTTGCTACCCCATTTTGAGCCTGGGTCTTTCTTTCAATAAACCCCTTCCATGAAAAATAAAAATCATGTACATATACCAAAAAAAGAGAGGAATTAGAATTATTATCAAAAATAAAAAAACTCGGAAAAGCAAAACCTCAAAAAGAGATTGCCTGAAATAAAACAAAAGCAAAAAGAAAAAAATATATGTGGGGCATGTACAGTAAGATCCCACAAGGAAGAAAGTATGTTGTGAAAAAATTAAAATCGCATCAAGGAAACCTTCTTAGCCCAACATACCTTCAAATCCTAACCTAACCCATGGCCAAGCTACATCCTGAAGAAAGCCCTAAATTTTAGGTTCACAAGCAGTTATAGTATCTGTTAAATCAATATGAGTCGAGTTGTGAGATGACACAATAATCCCATCTAGCCGGCTATGACAGAATCGACGTCTATGTCGTGGCCTTTAAAAAAATGAAAGAAGTAAAAAGATTAAAATAATAAAATAAAAATAATGGCTCAAAGGAAGATGGACGTGGTGAAAATCTGCGAGGGTACTACTGGTAAAAACATCGACTTTGTGCGGACCAAGTGAAAACCTGAAAGGGCGCTTGGGGTAGGTGAGCTAAACCCATAGATGTGGTGAAAACCCGAAAGGGCGCCGCGGGTAAAAAGAGGGCAAAACAGGCACGACGAACCCACCTTGGGCATCGTGAGTAAAAGAAAGAAAAAAAATTGGTTGAAAAAGAAAGGTTTGAATTGGTTGATAATATTGATGTTTGAGGAGCCCTTTTGGTTACTCTCCCTGACCCCTTTTTTTCGACTGGGTCGCTCATGTTAGTTCAAATCGGGCCCCGACCAGAATTGTCTTTGTGAAACTGCTTCATCAAACGCATGACCTGAGGTAAGGTGACATGCTTGGATCAATCCAAGGGGATTGACATTCCAATCCTGGTAAAGTTGCTGAAACTCACCCAAACCCGACCACTTAAAAGGGGTTCCACCATGCATAAAAGAGGACCCGAGATCTCACCCTGTGATGGAGGCATCAAACCAAACAAAAAGAGAATAAAGGATGGGGAGGATGGCCCCTTTTGTTAAAGATAATAATTTCCCTTTTCCACTTCTATGCCCAGGCTGTGCACATTTGAAAAAGGGACCCATTAATAAAAAAGAACAACAAAAAAGAGAAGTATTCGTAAATATAATAGATTTTCCTTTTCCATTTACAACTGCACTGCTTACACCACATCCCAAAAAAAATAGTCGGTGTGATGGCTTTCTTTCTTTCTTTCTTCCCTTTTTTACAAAAGCAGAAAAAACAAACACATAAAGAAAGTATGTATACCAAAAATGTGTGTATCTGTAAAGGGGTTTCTTACGCTCCTTTTTCTGTGTATCTTATCTATACAAAAAGATGTATGTGTAGGACGGAATCAACGGCCCAACTCATGCTTCAAAGCACTAATTTCAGTGAGAAAACCATCCTTCCGAACATTTCGCTCAGCCAACTAATGACCATGTAAGCTCTTGTACCTTTTCCGAGAAGCATTAGTAGCCCCATGAGCAACATTCAAGGATCCTTTCAGACGAAGGACCTCACTCTCAGCTATGCTAGCTCTGGTCTCTACTACCTCTGCTCTAACTTTTTCTTGTACCCTCTTCTCATCCACCAACAGCTCATTGCGAGCTCGAAGCACCATCTCTTTCTTTGGCCAGAGGCCTCCCATATCAATACTCTTCATCTGATCCAAATGATTAGCAGCAGGCTGCTCAACTGATAGCCAAGCCTCATACTCAGGGGAAGACTGAACTAAATCTCCCTGATCCATATCACACATCAGCGTTGATTGACGCGCCTCTCAAAGAGCAGCAACCTGATCCACGTACACAGAGGACCCCTTAGAAAAAATCAAGTCACATAAAGGGGGCTCGCTTCGCAAGGCACCTGCTGAGAGCAGCCGAACTGACGCAGCACCCAGAATGGGAAGTAGAAGGTGCGACCAGTCAATCCTAGGAGGGTGATGCCCTCATGATCTCGGGAATGAACTACTGGGAAGGCCCAATCCAACCAAGAGAGTCTCCATATCAACTCTGCATCAGTCAGCCAAAGCTTCAAAGTTGACAAATTTCCCTATGGAAGCAAGTGACATCTACCCAGAAAGCATCGAGCCGCCTCACTCTGAGCGATGTAAAAGCATGGCATGGATCCCAAGATAGCGAGATGCTCACCTAACCAAACTTGGAGCAGCAAAGGACATCCCCTGAGGCTCTCCACCTTGCCCAGAGCAAATGCATCAAGGCATTGGTATAGTTCGGCAAGGACCAAGTGAATCACTGATCGACCCTCTACCAACTCGGTCAAAACATCGTAGAGAGCTAGAGTGAAGCTCTCTCCCCCAGTGAAGAAAAGGACTTCCGAAATAAGACTGAGAGCAAAAGCTTTCACGTTAAAGTTATTCCTAACCGATAATTTTCGAAGACTTTCGTCACTGAAAAGTTCTTTGAGGAATTTGATCGAACACCTTGTGGGCCCCCCAATGAGACTTTTCTCATACTCAAATTTCTTCAAACCTAGGGTAAGGTGAACGGATTTAGAGTAACCCGACTTTGGCGTGACTCTTGCAAGGCTTTTGTGGAGCTTCAAGCTAGACAAATTGGATAACTCCTCAAGAGTGGGACTTAGCTCCCGCTTCCCATAATGGAACACATGGGAATTATATCCCAAAATGAGATTGCCTCATGAAGTAGGTCCCACCATGAAGGAACCTCAAGAAAGAAGGGAAGACATGATAGTCCAAACTGCTCCAGTTCAACAAGCTCGTTCTCATTCAAGCTCCCAAGCCAACATTTTAAAAACTTGGGCCCCAGGCCCAAAGAAAAGAGTAAATTGGTTCCAAGCCCTCAATGTAAGGAAAGGTTGGAAAGCGGTCTATAGACCTACAAAGATCTTTCAAAAATATAAATTTCAATGTATGTCAATGGACCCACCCTCGGAAAAGCAAGCAGAGGAAAATCAGCTGAAAAAGCCAAGTCAAAAAGAAAAGAAGGAGAAAATGGACTGTCACGGGCATATAAAGGGCCCACAGCCCCCCAGGCTAAAACTGGTGCAACAAATAGTTGTGCCAGTACAAACCACCCCCCTTTTTGTGCCTTTTTGAGCTTCTGAGGGGATTTTTTGAGGGCCCTTGCTAGCCCCCTTAGTCAGTTAACCTGTTCACCTGTTTTAGGCCTTAAAAGGCATTAACAAATGTAAAAATCAAAGGACACCTAACATTAATATCATTTGACTTTTTATGCAAGAGAAACCCGCACAAAGGCATGCGACAGGGCCAATTTTATGAGCAATCGTCAAGACCATTCTACAAGCAGTCGGATATATGCAAGGGAAAGATAACATGCAATCAAAGAAACAACACTAAATATTTCCAAGCATAAAATCATCCAAAAAAAATGTGCCACAATTATCCATCACAATTTGTGTAAAATCCCAAATTATCATCCCCAAAGTACTAATGTTCAAATGCAGAAACTAAGGCCTAATCCTTGTTGGTGCCCTTCTATTTCTTTCACTGACGCGAGGAGCTTTGGAAGGTCTGTATATTCCTACCCAAGACCATGCCTGTGAAAGTCGGCTAAGTAGAGAACACGACTCCTTGTCGCGTGTGCGCTGCAAGTCATAGTCAAAATCAGAAATCAAGATCAATTGAGGAACAAAGAATGGTAAACCAGTGAGAAAAGTAGGTCAGTAGAATACTCACCCCCTCCACTTCCCGAAGCTTAGCAAGGTTGTGATAATACGCAACATGTTCCATAGCCGAGTCAAAGTTCTACATTCAGAGGGAAAGGATGTCAGTTGTAGGGATTAGTAGCAAACACATGCATTTATCAAAGGACCCAAGACAAAGGAAAAATGATTGTGAGAAGTCTTACCGCCTGAACCACCTCAGGAGAAGGAACCCGGGCCACTTCAGCTGAGATGCGTGCCTGCTTATCCACGTCGGTGCATAGATCCAAGAGAAAGCCGTTGTCGAGGAACCTGAAGGTCCCATGAACCACAATAGGAGCACCGCCCAGGACACCCATACGAGAGGAGCCATAAGGATCGGCATCTGAAGGACAAGCACCTGAGGAATTGACACTTGAGGGACCCGTACTAAAAGGACCTGCATCTGAGGGACCTGCCCCTAAAGTATCAGCGGTACCCGCCGCTGCCCCACCTTCATCATCTGAGTCATCTCGCTGGATAAACTATGAATAAGATAGAGATTCGCTTAGTAGGAACCAAAGCTGAATTGAAACCAAAAAGGGGACTAATCTGAAAGAGAAAAGAGAATTACCTGGCCACTAAAAGCATGGAAGTTGATGCTAGGGACAAAGCGTGGCAGAATGAACCGATATGGCAGAGACTCGTACCATAGCTGATAGTCCCCGGGCACGAGAAAGGCATTAATGGGGATCCCATTATGGAGGAAGGCCGCAGTGAGCTCCTCGATGCCACCCGTGGGATCTAAAATATCTGTAGGAGGATCCATAGGTATGGCGGGATAGCCCTTATACTAGTGAATTACCCACTCCCCCAGATAGTAGGCCTTGGCCCACGCCCCGTAGAAGAAGACAACGTGGCTATTGTTGAATAGGCGCGATGGACCTACGACAGCTCGATCCCAGAAAGCGGAGGTGAGGCATGGGTCATAAAGGATCTGTCCAAGTCAAGAGGTGGCTAATCAGTCAAACATGTTGCATAATAACAAAAGAGAATTTTTGAACTGAAATAAATAGAGTTGAAAAGGCCTTACCTGCTCGGGGACCATCAGATCGAGTTAGGTGTATACCCTAGAGTGGAGAAGCGGTAGTCCAGGCTGAAAGTGAAGGTACCCCAATGCTTGAGGAGAGTGGTGCACAAAAGATAAGTCAGTAGCATACAAAGACCATCCAGGTAAAACTGATAAAAGCAAAAGAGTCAGAGATTACCTCCAGTACCTGCCAAAAACTAACAACTGATTTGGCCTCCCCGGTGGATACTCGGGCTATGTCATACATCAATGCCACATATCTGGCCCCGCCCCAGTCATACCTATGGGTGTCGAGTCAGTTATCCATAATGCTCAGCAGTGCCAAGCTGACGCGACCGCTGCTAGCATTTGTAAAGATGGTTTTGCCCAACATGAGTAGAAGCGTGATACGGGCCAAGACGATCGCCCGCTCGGGCTCAATATAAAGCTTCAAATCCGGCTGGCCTAGATCTACCAACTTGCCATCCCCATAGAGCCCAGATAGCCAGGTCATCTTGACCTCAGTAACGTGTAATTTCCAACGAGGGGGATAATCCCCTATCAATCTAACAATGTCATCTCTGTTACGCAACGTAAGGTTGGCTATGAGTACGCCCCCTACCCTGATGCCACTAATCATCGCCCAATCCACGGGTATCAAGGTCATCTCAGCATAGGCCATGTGGAAGGACATGGTCTCCAGGCAAAACCTCTCTATCAATGTTCTCAAGTATGCGGCGTCGGCCCTCATGGGAGGGTAGGACAAGAACTCCCCAAAACCTGCCTGCTCAAGCAAATACTTCACCATAGGGGGAATGTCGCGATAGAAATTGTGGAAGTCTAGCCAACCCCTGCAGAACACGATATGGGGCAAAGCTTGCGTCAAGAGAGAAATGTGCATCAGGTCATCGAAATAAAGTAAAGCCGCACAAAAAAGAGAAATAATTAAACTTATCTCTTACCTTACCCGCTATGCCGAAATTGGAGATATGGATATACTGCTGGTGGAGAAGGCCAACTCGGGCGGCCTCGCCCTGCATCTCAAGACAGGGACCCGCCTTGCTTTCTACCACGAGGAATTGCTCCCCACGCGGACCATAAACCGCGTCGGGCCCCTCCTCAGGCATGCACTCGTCATCGCCAGATATTCTGAGGCAAAAGCAAGTCATCACATCAGAGCAGATCAATGATAAATAACCATTTTTTTTTGCTACAGGCTAAGGGAAGGTAAACATGCTCATCTTTTTTATTATTTTCATAAACAAAGATATACATATACAAAAACAAAAAAAATCCTTTCTTTACGCTTCTAAAATAAAAAAAAAACAAACACAACAAAAAAAAATCGCTCTTTCTTTTATGTTTAGAAAAAGCAAGTAAAAAAAATAAAATAAAAATAAAATCCTTTTTTTATGCCTCTAAAATCAAAAACCAAAAAAAATCCTTCCTTTGTGTTTAGAAAAACAAAAACTAAAAAAAAAAAAAAATCCCCTCCTTTATGCTCCCAAAGTCAAAAAAGTCCTTTTATGTTTACAAAAGATAGAGAACGAAAACAATAAAAACCACAAAAAAAAACTCCTTTTTCTTAGAAATATATAGAAACCAAAAATCATTTTTCTTAATTAATTTAAAAAAAAAAAAAAAAAAAAAAAGAAAGAAACAAAAAATCCCCTTTTCCTAATTAGTTTTCAAAAAATAAAAACCAAAAATCCTTGCTTTATATTCAAAATAAAAACAAAAAAAGAACAAAAATAAAACCCCTTCTATAAGCACAAATAAAAACAACAAAAATTATATATATATATATATATATATATATATATATATATATATATATATATATATATATATATATATATATGTTATGCATTAATAAAACCCATAAAACCACTAAAATAGGGCATTAATCATAAAAGATCATTAACACATCATTAATAAATATGCTTACAACGGAAATAAACCATTAGTCAACTAAGAATGCAAGATCATGATCATATTTTCAAGAAAAAGTATGAAAAATCAAAGAACATGGGTTTTAAATGGTTACCTTTTGAAGGAAATGGGGTCTTTGATCTTGCGCGGTGCGGACGATCAATCAGCGCGAGAAAATGCCGACAATGAGGCACGCGTAGAGGAACCCTAGGGAGGCTCTATTTTTCGGTTTAAAGAAGGGGAAGAGAGCACTTTTGAAAATACACCCTTGCTGCCCAAACTCGGGCTATTTAAATTTGATCCCCAGCCATGCTTGGTGCAACAATTAGTTACGCCAGGCTATTTTGAGCCCCCTTTTGGCCTGACGCAACTATTAGTTACGCCAGCCACTTATGGGTTAGGTTTTGGGCCTAGTGCGGGTTATAGGCATAGCTCGGTCCCCCCCCTCTCTTTGTTTTGTTACTCCCGGTAGATGCACACACTACCAAACGGTATGTCGACCCTCATTCGGCTCGCCCGAGAAGCCGTGCTAGAATATAATGGATCAAGATCAATAGGCATCTTGGTCTTACACAGAAAAACGTGCAAAAGTCTAAAAAATTATAAAAAATCCCACATAAAAAGCCAAAAATAATTCACAAAAAATGATAAAATAAGTCACATAAAATGATAGAGTAATTCACATAAAATGATAGTTTTTGAAAAACCAAAAATTCACATAAAATGATAGCTTTGAAATAACCAAAAAAATCCCATAAAATGATAACTTTAAAAGACCAAAAAATCACATAAAATGATAACTTAAAATCTAAAAAAATCCACAAAAAAAAAATCCCAAAAATAATTCGCATAAAATAATAGAAGTAATAAAGTGATAAAATCTCATGAAATGATAACTTAAAACCCAAAAAAATCACGTAAAATGATAAACACCAAAAAAGGTCAAAAACTTCCCACATAAAATAACAAAAAATATATATGAAAGGACAGCACACACTCCCAAAAAGCGTTGCATCATCTATTCGCTCCGCTCGGGTAGTCGTGCTAAATAAACGTCGGGACCAATGGGTTTGCCCAAAAACCTCGAACCCTACTTCAAGCAAGGACACCGATAACCAGTTAAATAAGGCGGTCTATGCCACACATAATTGGATGCACAGCTATGCACATGTGTGTTCCAAATGCGATAAAATGTCAATATTTTACCGGCAACGCAGCTGTGCTATATCAATGTCCAAAGTCTAAGGTTCGCCTTGGATTTTTTGATTCTACTTCAAAGTAGGAGCAACAACATCAATCCCGATCAAAGGGTCAATATTTCTATCAAGATGATTCCACTGCTAAATCTTCGAGCTAACGCTTTGTCTTTGGATTCATGTGAACTTTAGTGTCCTAAGCTTCAAATTTCTCAGAAAAAGATCAATCATTGGTTGAGACCAACCTGTTAAAAATGAAACTATATATCAATCAACTATGTGTAAACATGCATACAGAAGGGTTCATTTCCCTTATTTTCGCAGGCTTAATACCTGTATTGGCACAGTATCCCTGTAAAGTGTACGCCATGCGTCTGGGTATCCATAAGATGGTTGTTTGTTCTTGTAAATTATACTCGGATAGAATCTGGGTCGAGACTTCAATCACCTTTTTTGCTTATCACCCCTAATAGGTGCATGTGTATGCATAGTTAAATGATTCTTAAGATCATTATCGGTAGAGACCAGGATTGAATGTCCCCTTCGGTAGACACCTAATTTTGGTTAGATTTGTTCAGTGTTATTTGAGGTTGGATGTTCTAGGTCATGTTGATCTAGGGCACGTTATCAAAAATAACATGTACTCCTAAAAAGCGTTGCGACATCTATTCACTCCGCTCGAGTAGTCGTGCTAAATAAACTTCGAGATCAATGGGTTCGCCCAAAGACCTCGAGCCCTGCTTCAAGCAGGGGCACCAGTGACCAGTCAGATGAGGTGATCAATTTCTCATATGATTAGACACAAACTATAGAACCCTGCGTACTTGCTGTGCGCCTATCTTTAAATGTGGGTAGACCACCCTCCTTACTTACGAAGTTGTTCTATTCAAAATGAATCTTGAACATCAAACTCCTTCAAATCATCTCGAGAAATGACATTTTTTCTCAACTATTAGGCCTTCGCAACTCATTCCACCTCGGTTATGCCCAGTAATGTCACTAAGCGCTTGGAGACCAATTACCTTGAGAAATGGCCATTTTTCCTGACATACAAAGCTTTCATTTTCATACCATGATACTCATATGATGTTTGAAGTTTGTTCTGAATACAGTAAACCCATCAATAATGCCTTAGGCCTCTTCGAATGTCTCTTTTCTCTTGTATTCAATCATTAGTGATCAGATACCAAAGAGGGGCATCTGTAGACACCCAAATTTGGCCCAAGGCCCGATCGAGACACATTTCCAGAGAGGCACACCTCTGAGCTCTTGATGGCATATATGGAACTCTTAGGAACCTTTTCGAAACCTTAGGAGCCATTCGAAACCCATAGGAATCACCCTAGATCCCTTAGGAACCTTCCCAAACCCTTAGAAACCCATCTCGACCCTTAGAACCCATTTCAGACCTAAACCTAGCTTTCCTGAGCAATGGATAAAGAGTAGTATACTGAGACTAGTTGTGACCTTCTACTGCAATCGAATCTCATACCATTGAAAAGTAAAAGTCCTCAGCTTTCCAACAAGCTAAGAATCACCCCAATTGGAGCGGTGTGCGAGAAGATATCACATGTCGAAGAGTAAGGGAAAATGGTAAATATGTTGTGACCCCCCTTTGAGATTTGGCACAAGTATTACTTGCGCCAAGCCATTTCTCCCCAAAAATGGATGGCACAACTAATAGTTGTGCCACATATAGGTGGGTCCCCTCGCGGGCTTCTAACTTCCCAAGCTATTGTACAACACTATTTTACTGTACATATGCTTGGCACAACTATTAGTTGCGCCAGGCATATGAATAGTAATTATGGGTTTTTGCCTTGAATTTTAAGATTGGGGTATGACTTATTGACCATCTTGACCTTTGGAGTGTATTTTGCTAGTTCTGTTGCACCCATTTACTATCTATGTGCAACCCTTTAAGTAGTTTAAAGCACCCTTTCATCCACCATTGGAGCATCTTCTCACACTTTTTAAGGCTCCAAAACCCCTAGGAAACCTTAGATGGCTAGATTACCTAATTGCTAATCCAAATTAGCCTCTAAGCACCCTCCTAACCTCTCTTTTTCCTATAAATAGAGAGACACCCCTCCCTTTATAAAGGCTTGAAAAAATTTACAATTAATAAATTAAGGAATCCCTTCTCTCTCTCCCCTAGTGCATCATTCCCATACAAATTATAGAACTTTCAAACTTCCTTTAGACCTTAGCATTTCACCAAAAAAGCTCTAAGTTAGGTGTGTGTTACCCCCTAACCTTCCCCCTCTACCTCTTAGCTATCAAGCCCTAGGAGTTAGAACCTCATTTCTCACCACACAAGCCTTCAGAAGTTCACCGAAGCAAGCCAACGCAAGGCTTCACAGTGGTGCAACAAGAGCCCGAGAGCTCCGACTCTCTCGTCTATTCCTCTACCTTCTCGGTTCTTCCTCTATCCTTCCATTTGTGTTGTTACGCCGCTGAATTTTTGGTAGGAACGGAGGGGCACAAATAGGATTTTAAGACTCTTTGGGCAAGAGTAAGGCCTTTTCATTTCTTTCCTATTATTTTTTGTTTTGGCTATAACTAGAGACTACTTTAAGCAGGTTGATTGGGCGCCTAACACCTTCCTAATAGATAACTAAAGCCCCTACCCAAGAGCCGTTGGCGTAGACCGGATTCAGAGTCATATTTGTGGCACTTCGGTGCTTATAAAATTGATCTAGATTTCTTGGGACACCAAAAACTCCAGATGGCAACTCTAAGCATTTCATTTGAGAGCGCATTGTCATGACAGGTTTGATAAAATTCCATGATTGCACAAGCCCTTTTTGCAAAAGCCTTATACCTAATGGCACACTGCTATTGGTTTGATGTTCCTTCTTACGTTTTGGAGGTAATGAACACAGTGACGGAGAAGTTACCTCAAAAGAAATATCAAACAAATAAATTATATCTACCCTTTGGTGGGTTAATTACAAATCTATTGGTAAATGTGGGATATAGTATTGATCCCAAGGAAAAAGCATTGCCCCGTAATAACGAGAACCTGACACCTCAGACCTATCGGAGAACTCTAAGTACCGCGAATAAAAAAAGTATCCCTATTTCGGCACAACCAAAGGAGGTCTTATCCAAATTAGAAACCACCTAAGTACAGTTAGAAATTTCCATAGAACAGACATCACAATTTGAGGCCACTAAAGTAGTGGTAATTGAAGAAGGTGTGAGTACTTCTACTCCACCCCTTGAAAAGGCAAAGAGCAGCTTTTTAGTGTCAGTGAGAATATCTGAGGACAGAATACCAGTTACAGACCAAACCAATTTGTATGACCTTACTTTGGATTCACCAACAGGGCCTGCTTTGGCCCCTTCAACAGAGGCAACTACATTGCCTAGTACCACAGAAGCAGAGCCTGAGAATCCATGTATTTCAGCACCAAAAGCAAACTATCCAGTAGAGAATCCCAACATAGAAACCACTCCTCAGAGAGACGAGCAAATTGATGAGTTGGCTACTTCTAGCCATATTCTTGAACAGGCAGAGTCTATCATTCCACCAACAACCCCAGAGGTTACAGAGCAGACTCCAATATTTAACACTACAGCAAAAGGACCAAGAATTGAGACTCCAAGGATGGGTTTTATCGAGTTAATAACCTAGGGAATATCTTCTCTAGTCACAACTACATCAGCACAAACTTTCTTCGAAATACTAAGTAACTTGGAGAGAAGACTGACAGGAGTAGAACAATGGCAGAGCACCAACGCACTAAATCTAGTGCCAGTGCCAAGAGCTATGAGGAAATTAATGGAAGAATTTATAAGATTGAGAACTAGAGTCATCGAAGTTATGCCCATTGCTCAAGAGAGACATGAAATAGTTAAAAATTTAAAGAGACAAGCCATAGGAGAACCACATACACAATGGGCTGATGACGCAAATAGAAGAATCCAGGAAGCCACTGCAACCTTCCAAGCAAAGATAGTAGAGCTACTAACCCAAAATAAGGCACTAAGGAACAATCAATAGGCAAGGGAGGTTGAGAGAAAAGCATATCAAGATAAAATTGCTGAGCTGACTGCATAATATGGAGAATTCATAGCAGATCCAGATTTCAGAGAAACAACACGAGAAAAGGCCCATAAGGAATATGAACAGACACTGAACAGCTTACTGAATGAAAAGATTCAAGAACTAATGATAGCTCAAGGGAAATCAGTTAAACTAAAAGAGAAAAAAGATTCCCTAATTCTTACTTGTGCAGAACAGAAGGAAAAGATTGAGTCCATCATAAAGATATTTTAGGTCATAGAGAAAAAAGAGAAAGTTATTTCTGATCAACTAAGGGATGAAAATGACGCCAAGTTTACTGTTATTTTCCATCTCCAAAGTGAAGCGAAAGAAAGGGGCAAGAAGCTGCGAGCATTAAAAGAGAAATATAAAGCATTAATAGCGGAGAAGAAAAACATCCCTGTCTCCTCTAAAGCTGCTGACAGAGAACCAAAACTAGCGCATGCGGCAGAGGAAAGTTCTGATTGTTCCACGACCATAATGACAGATTCTGATGAAGAATTGTCGAGTAGTCATTCTCCAGTACTGGCCTTACAAGAACCAGCTTGACCAAGCATATCAATCGTACAATACTCATCCTCAAGTGAGTGACAGAGAAACATCTGGATCATTAAAGCCTCACAGGTAGGAAGATTTTGAAAATTTTGGAAAATTTTCTTTTTAATTATTATAAATATATAGTTCATATATAAAGTTTTCTTTTTGACTAATTTACTAACAATGCTACTAACATCTAACTTTTTAGATTCTATAAAACCGGTGGTATTTTTCTCCCAAGTTTGGAGGAAATTTTTTTATTCTTTTTGCAGATTATAAGCTCGGTAACTAACCCAACAGTAAAATAAGGTAATATTTTTCATGTGTGTCTTCTGTTTTGCACAATGAGGACATTGTCCTATTTAAGTTTGGGGGGATACATATCAATTTTGAAAATATAATATATTGGTATAGTTTTTTTTCGTTAGAATTTTTTTCTACTTTATTTTTAGAATTTTCTAAAATTAAGAAAGTTAATCATTATATGGGAATTATGATAGAAAAAATATAAAAATTCAAATTTCTTAGCAACCCATTATAGTAGTAGTTTAAAAATAAAAATAAAAATAGTTACAATTCAAAGTACATCTCTAGAACACTGTATAAGATGAATGTTTGAAACTATACGATTGATCTGAACTACAAATATTTAGATTATAGTCTCAAATTCATATAACTAGTGAGCCATAAAGCCTATTTTCTCTTTTATTCTGAGAAAGAGAGACTATATTTATTCATGCTAAATTTTCCTTGAACTTCTCTACTATTTAAAATCTCATAATGCTAAACATAGAATTAAGATATTCTGTAAATAAGATGATTTGTTTCTTTAGAACTATTTGTTAAATATATTAAAGCAATAAGACATTCATATTAGTAAATCGTGAAAATGACCAAAGGCCCTCTTTTATTAAACCAGAGCAAAAAAGCTAAAAATTCCATAATATTTTATCCTTTGAACCCATATTAGAAGCCTAAAAATTAAATTTCTTTGTTCCAAAATTTTATAAACCTTTAACCATATGTACTGCCCAAAACTTTCTATCCTTGACCCTTACAATTTTTGAGAGTTTAAAATATAAAAGAAGGGGAGAAGAGGGAGTGAAAGGAGTATATGTGTAACAGATAAAATATCTGCTGGAAAGGGTACAAGTAAGAAGAAATACAATCGTATGAAAATATAGGAAAAGAAATAGAAGAAATAGTAAAAAGGCGATTCCATAAAAAAAGAGAAGCAAAAAGCTTCCAACCTTAAAAGAAAAATAAGATTTATACTAGGAAAGAAATGTGAAGAAGTTATCCAAAATGAGGATACTTACTGAAGCTAAAAGATATAGACGAAGAAGAGAAGGAAGAGCTAAATTCTTAAAAATAATTTTGAAACCTCTTTACCTTTTTCTTTGAAACCTTCTGAAAACCCAAAGCTCCATTACAAGCCGAAAGAAAGACCTTCGTGATTTACGATTTGCAAGAATATAAGTCTAGTAGAGATATATAAAATAGATACTATGAATAAATGGAGAAGTTATATGAACAGAACTGATTATCTTTTTCATGAGATTTTTCTTGGTTAATTGTCTGATGAAATTTGCATATATATACAATATTGTGAGAACTCAAAAGTTTGATTATTTTTTAGAGTATGCCAATAAGTGAGAGTTTGGATAAAAATATTTTATAAAAATTACAGTTTAGAAAAATAAATGATGAATAAACTTTTCACTGATATGCACACTCTCCACGTTATACCGAATTGAAATTATTGAGTTCTGATAGAGGATAATTATGATGTTGGAAAGCTAAGGATAAAAGATTTGAAATTTTTTGAAAAATAGTGAACATCTAATGATTGACTGAGTAATTAGTATATAAAAATCTCTGTTTTGAATTTTTAGTTTTGAAATATATTTTGAAAATTCCAAAAACATTTGAAGTTTGTAGTTAACTTCATTGAAAACCTTCAGGAGACTATAACTCCTCCACTAGGGATCACCTAGGGGTTTAAAGGCATGTTGCATATGCTAAATGCAATCATGCTTCCTACGAAAGTGGCATTTAAATTTTTAGTTGTAGGATAATTTAATTTTCCTTCTTTGCTAGGGACTTGTAAAACTTAAGTTTGGGGGTGTGATCAGTCATATAATTTACCATTTTATCACCCCTTAACATAGTGATGCTAGGCTTTAGTTTTCTACTAATAGGTTACTGATGTGCAGATATTAAAGATAAATAGTAAAAGAGAGCCTAAGTGTTAATATTCATTAAACCGTACTCAAATAGCAGTAAGAACGACAATTGAGTGTGTAAAGACGATTCGCTAATACAAGAAGGCTGAGAAATCGTATTTAACGATTTTCGCTACTGCTGAAGTAAAAAAAAGAAGAAAGAAAGAAATTAGAAATTGTAATTTTATGATTCTTTAAAAAAATGATTCTTCAGAAGCGATAAAAGAGTAAAGATGATACTGAAGAGAAAGGCAATGAATCGTGAATACAAAATCGTCCAGTATGAAAGCCATGAAAGAAGAGAAAATCGTGATTTACGAATTTTTAAAGAAGCTATAATAGAAAAAATTGTTATCTATGATTTTCAAAAAATAGAAGCTTTCCTATTTACTGTTATTGTTGTTGATCACATGAGAGCTATCACCACCATGAACCAAATTAGAAGACACCTAGAATTAAAAATTCAGCTGATCATGGATATGAGAAGATTGATAAGATATACTCCAAAGGACTCTGCTGCTGAAAATTAAAGAACCTTCAAGAAGCGCATCAACTAAAGAAAGAAAGGAATAGATGAAATTAGAAGTTGAGTTATATTAGGATAGTTTTTACTTCTTTTATTAGATTTAGAACTTGTAAATTGACCCCTTATGATCTGTAAATAAGAGGGCTTGACATAGGAATAATCATCGAAGAATTTTAGCTTCAATTGACGCCTGAGGTTGGATTTTCTTTCGATCAGTAGTGTCAAATAGTTAGAATAGATTAGATATCCAAGGTTTCTCAAGAGCAATTAACGACTACAATTGAGTATTGAAGATTAGAGTAGATATCTGTAGTTTCTCAGGAGTAATTGACGACTGCGGCTGAGGGGTGAAGGATATATTTTACTTTGCCTTTTAGTTTAAATTTTACTTTATGTAATTTATAGCTTTATAAATATCTCCAAGTTTGAATTTGAATTGATGACTCAGGTTAGAATTTACAGATTAGTGTAACTATTTTTAATTTTCCATCTTCATTTTTCTAAGGTTTTATTGATGCCCAAATTTTAGGAAGTTGTTGATTAGATTAAATCAATATTGATAGGATCTTAGACTTTATTGACGACCAAAGTTAGGAAACTAGAGATATGGTGTAACAGTATTGTTTTAATTCATAAATATCTGATACCTGAAGATTGGGATTGACGACCTCAATCAGAAGGAGGATTTAGATTTATTTTGTGCACTTTAGATTAAAACAAATTCTTTTATGCATATTTCTCCAGTATGTTAGATTTTAAAGATAAATAGAAGTTTTTAAAATAAGGATTTAAATAGAAGATATAAATAAGAGATAAATAGATAGACAAACTTCCTCGTGGGAACGATCTTATGCTAGTACTATGATTTCCATTGTGCGCTTGCAATAGGTTAAGACTTAATTAGATACACATAGTAAGCCAATCAATGATCTCGAAAATAGCCCTACCTATTATCTCTGACTTTTTAGTCTAATAGCAGCAAACCAGTTTCACTAAACTGGTAAGAAATGCCAACCGTTGCAAAGACGCATTGAGAGAAGGGTGGCTGAATAAAAATTGGCCAGTGGGGCCAATGGGGTACGAAAATTTGCTAAGCAAAGAGGAACCGGAGTAGATGTCCAAATAATAGTAAACACACAACCCAACACCAGCATGGTACCCTTTCGGTTCACGGCAGCACAACCAACACCAGCACCAACCAATCAGGCTTCAAGACAGAATAATGTCCCCTGAGGGCAGCAAACCCTTGAGCAGAGAAGGGCCCAATATAACTGCGTATTCACTCCCTTCGGACAATCCCTAAATATCCTCCTGCCTTTACTGATTGAGAAGAGTTTGGTCACTCAGCTTCAACCCTGACCTCCACGAAATCCAATCCCGAGAAATTATGATCCGAATATACACTAGAATTTTCACCTGAATCGGGTCACCCAACAGATCAATGCTTTCCATTAAAGCATGAGATCCATCAAACCCTCACATCAACATCCATCAAGAACCATTGTCGCCCCACCCACAGGGAGGAATGGGCCTAAGGGCCACCATTAATATGTTGGAGGAAGGGATGGAAGACTTCGATCCCTCAAAATACATTAGCATATATGAAAGTTTAAAGTCACTAGGGCAATGGAACCAGAGGAATGAGGTCATAGGGGTGATCGAGCCATTGAACTTAGCTGATTATTTCCCAAACCCTACACCACAAGCAGCACCTATGGATTTGAGGATGTACTTTCCTACACCCACGCCTGCTAACTATGTGAAGCCTAATTTTTACTCACCCTTGATATATCAACCATTCCCGACACCAATAGATGATCACTATGTGTCACCCAATCCATCACCTGTACCAATCCAATACAGTTGGCCCAATTTTGCTCCACTCCCAATCATTCCACCTCTAATACCACTCTATTACAATGGGCCAAATTTTTCCATACCCTCACCATTCTACCCATCTTCAGCACCAGTCAACCAGATTTGGCCCAGTTTTGCCCCACCGGTCCAATCATGTCTGGCACTGCCATCCATCCCATTCCAAATTCTCGGGCTAACATATGATCCCCATTAGGCCCCGCTCAACTATAGTCAAATGGATGACAATGTTAGTAGCAACATAGAGGGGGCAATTGATTTTATTACTTGATCAGGGAGGATTTTTAAACAACCTAAGATATCCGTACCAGCTTGGCCGGAAGAGAAGAAGGAACCAACTGCGGTACACCCCTTTGAAAAGATGAGCAGAGAGCACATATTGGAAACACAACTGAAAAGAATATAAGCTCACATCACCGTTTGGGACCTATTAATAACGTTCCCACTCCATTTCCAAGCTATGATGGGAGCATTAAAAGATGCCCATGTATCCGATAAAGTTTCCCCTGACGAGGTGGGACAGATGATTGGATAGGTGTTGGCTCCCAATGCCATTTTGTTCTCAGACGCGATCACTCGGCCGAAAGATGCAACCATTCCCGATCCCTCAATGTCATAGTCGAAACAGGAAATATTGTGATACTGTTGGTTATGATTGACATTGACTCGGCATTAAATGTGTGCCCTTTGAGGACTGTGACAAAAGTAGGGATCGATCCTTCCACATTCAGGTCGGCCAGAACAAATGCAAGAGGGTTTGATAACACCAGGAGGGAAGTCATCAGAGTTGACCTTGAGCTCTCCATTAGGCCAATAACCTTCACCATCCCCTTCCAAATTATGGATATCAAGTCCACCTTCATCCTGCTGCTAAGGCGCCTATGGTTGCATGACATCAGGGCAGTTCCCTCCACCCTACATCAACAGCTCAAATTCATATAAAAGCAAAAGGTCATAAAAATGATGGGAGAAGGGCGAGGAGAAAGATAGAAAATGACCCACAACATCGAGAATCTTAAGGTATTGGATGTGCCACACACAGCTAAAGACATAAATCTTCACAGTTTTCAGTATGATGTGTCGGTAGTGGCGCTCGAATCCCTTGGAAAGGCCACCCAAAAAATTGGAGGAATGATTGCAGTAATAGCAATACTCTAGAAATGGGGCTATCAGAAAAGAAAATAATTAGTGATCAGTCACATAATATACCATTTTACCACTCTTAACTTGGTGATGCTAGACCCAGTTTACTACTAACAAGTTACTAATGTGTAGATATTAAGGAAAAACAGCAAAAGGGAGCCAAAATATTAATATTCATCAAAATGAACTCGTAAAACAATAAGAAAGATGATTGAATGAAATAGGCAAATCATCACCTACTCAAAGACGGAAAATCATGCTTTACGATTGAGCGGAACGCTGCAAAAGAAGTAAGAAATCATAATTTACGATTCTTCAAAAGCCGTCCAAAAGTAAAGTGTGATACAAAGAGAAAAGTGATCGATTGTAAATGAAGAATCGTCTAGAGAGTGAAAGCTATGCAAAAGAAGAAAATTGTGATATATGATTTTACAAAAGGGAGGCTTTCTGAAGCTACTGGTCACGTGAGGGTTTACACCGCCATGCATATAATTAGAAGAATTTTTTAATTAGAAATCTAGCCACTCATAGATCTGAGAAGATTGACGAAGGGAGACTCCTAAAGGACTCGGTTGTTGAAATAAAGGAGAAAATCCAGAAGTACATCAACTGTTGAAAGCAAGGAACGATAGGATTAGAAGTAGAGTTATATTAGGACACTTTTGTTTTAGTAGTTTTTTTTATTGGAATTAGGAGTTTTATAAAACGATCCCTTATGATCAATAAATAAGAGGGCTTGGTATATGAATTAATCATTGAAAAAATTCTCAGCATCAATTGACGCCTAAGGTTGGATTTTCTTCCGATCATTAGAGTAGTTTAATTTAGATATTCAAGGTTCCTCGATCACAATTGATGACTGGGATTGAGAGCTGGAAGATTAATATAGATATCGATAGTTTCTCAGAAGCAATTGACGCCTGCGGTTGAGTGGTGAATGATATAATTTCTATTATTTTCTAGTTTAGATTTATTTTTATTGCAATTTACTGCTTTGTAAACAGCTCCAAGTTTTAATTTGAATTGATGACTAAGGTTGAGATTTGCAAATTCGTGTAATGATTTTTATTTTCCATCTTTGATTTTCTTGAGTTTGATTGATGCCCAAATTTCTGGTAGATTAAAAGATTAGTATGGATCTATATTGAAGGATGCTAGTTTTTGATTGACGCCCAAATTCTAGAGGACTGAGATATAGTGTAACAATATTTCAAATTTATAAACATCCGATAACTAAAGATTGTGATTGACAACAACAATTTAAAGGAGGATTTAGGATTTATTTCTCTTCAAACTAGTTTACGAAACCATTCTTTTATTCATATTTCTCAAGTAGTTTAGGATCTTAAAAGATAAATATAAGTTTTTAAAAAATTAATAAATATAAGATAAAGCACTTCCTCATGGTAACGATCCTATGCTAGTATTACAATTTTCATTGTGCTCTTGCAATAGGTTAAGACTTAATTGGAACAATATAAATGCCATGAGCCAAGTTTTGGCGCCGCAGTGGGGGAAAGCTGATTTTATCTTTATATTAGTTTAAGAAAATAAGTATTTATCTTTCTCTTTTTATATTTCTTTATATTTTTATTTTTCTTTGAATACTTCTTAAATCTTTTAAAAGTTTATTCGGAGTAACAAATCAAGGTTTCAACCTCCCCTGGTTAGAGAAGCTAGAGGCTCAGATTTGTTCTGTCCCTGCTTTCTAAAATAAAAATCAAATAAAACTAAAAATAAACTAGACATTTATAATAACTATTTTAGTCACCCTGCTCTGTGCTAACTCAATTCAGAATGGTAGGAAAAGACCAATAAGTGGCTAAGACGATGGGAAAATACTATGCATTCACACCTCTTACAACTCCCCCATGCATTTAACTACCCTCTACAGCCGGTAATAGGACTTTAGAAATTACACTCAATGTGCTTCAAATACTTCTAACTTTTCACGGGCTAATGGATGAAGATCCCTATTTACATCTCAAAAAGTTTCTAGAAGTATGCACCATCATTAGAATTTAGAACTTGTCAGAAGCATCCACTCGGTTGAGGTTGTTTGCATATTCCCTTATAGATGAAGCAAAGCAGTGGATAAACTCTTTGCCCCATAATTCGATTTCTAATTGGAAAGAATTGGAACACATGTTTCTTATGAAATTCTTTCCAATCTGCAGAACGAATAAAATCCAGCATCTTATTATAACATTTCACCAATTTTCAGAAGAATCTCTTCAAGAATATTGGAACCATCTTAAGGATGTTTTGTACAAGTGCCCTCACCACGGGGTTACGCGTTGGCAACTTCTGCTCACTTTCGATGAAGGTCTTGATGATGCAATGCGACACATGATTGATGTGGCCTATGAAGAAATGCTCCGTAAATTGATAGCAGACGAAGCTTGGAAACTATTTGAGACCCTTAACGAGGAATCAGTGCAACACCACGCATCGAGTGAGATTGATTCGGAGACTTTAACAAATATACTTCCTAAGCAAGGAGGATTATATAAATTAAAGTCAATGATGAAAAGTCTTTCGAGGCTGAAGCTGTGGAAAGCAAAAATTCAATCTCTGGTGGGTATAAAATCGTACCCAACGCCTCAAAAAGGTGAAACTTGTGGTCTTAACCATGACCCAACTTAGATAGTCCCCCAACCTCCAACTGTACCTTTCCACTCCACGGGAACCCAAGACCACATGTTGCAAAGGGAGCCTTGTTGCAAATAACTAAAAGCTGGCTGTAACATGGTCGAATACAAATGCAGTTATTCAACTCCCTTCGGCAATCTATCATAAGGTTAGAAACTCAAATTGAGCAACAAATCCTTTTTGAGAGAGAGCAATTTATCTCCTTCATATGCAGTTGGTATGTTTAGAGGACGTATATTTATAAGAGGCACATCAACTCCCTTTGATTTAAATTGAGTTCCTTTAGAACCTGTCAAGCTACTGACTCACCTGCAACAAACACCTGTAACATATGTATATAATTTAATATTAGAAAATACTCTATGATCTACAATGTACAAGAGTGCATTCAATCATAAAGACCTTGTCATGTCATAATCACTTTGAATGTATGGATTTACGACTTCTCGTGATTTAAAGGCTTGAATCATTGAGATTACAATTTGAGGTGTCATAGAATCTCATTTTTATTTCTCCAGAATTGCTAACGACAATTTTAGGGAACATGCGATTCCAGTGATCAGTCTTATTGATTATGTTGGAATTCAAACCCATTTAATTCATAGAGGAAGTGAACACGCATCGCATTGAATTTCATCACTTGCCAACTACCCAACCCTAAAAGACTACACCTTGATACATGAATCATTCCATTCCCTATAAAACCAGACCTTTACCTTCCCAAAAACCCATCTCTTTCGTCTTCCTTCCACACCCTAACCCTTATGGCGAGAGAACCCAACCAAAACAATTTCAATAAAAAACTTGATAGAATCCTTGATATACACAAGACTAAGCTCCTAGCTGCAATATAGAAAGTAGAAAATCTAAAGCGCCAGTGACCTATACTAAATGTTGAATCATCCAACAAAACTACTATTAACCCTATACCTAACCCAAATCTGAAACCATATTCCAAGAACCCATTTTCCCACAATTCCTAACCTTATACCATCACAACTCACCCCAAATGTGAGTTCTTATATGATGATGATGGGTTGGGTCGTCCCTCATCACCCCTCTCCATTTATAATCTTCTCCCCCTGCCAGTGTTAATCTCTTTATAGAATCTTCCCAGGGAGCGGTATTGGTGAATGGTGATCCGGAGATGTGCTCACTTCCCCACTCTTCATAGAACTTCCATTGTGGCATTGCATTTATTCTAAGGAAGACTTGTGCTTTGCTTGGGAGAGATTTTGAAGGGTAGTGGGAAGTGTTCTGACAGCTCTTGGAGTAGCGACCCTACCAAGGTGTGAATACTCCTTTGATAGGAAAGAATGAGAGACTCTAATTAAAGGTGGTTAGAAGTCGAGGACCGATCTTCATCGAAGACATCTTCTTCTCTCAGACGTTGTTGTCAGTGTCGTACATAGTGTGTCTAGATTTTTCCTAGGTTCATACTTTCATGTAATTAGTTTTTACTTTTCAGTATCTATAGTTTACTTTTCATGATCATTGTAAATATTCAGATAATGTATGACATTTTATTTTAACTAACTTTTTAACTATGTAATTGTTCCTAATTTTTCTTCTTCAATTTTTATTATTGATATCTCTACGAATAAAATAGATATGTTTTCCTCAAGTTTGGGGGACATTCTTTAAAGATTTTTGTTCATATCTGGTATACGATCGGTAATATCAGTAATTCAAAGTAAATAAATTTTGAGTGTCCCCTATTTTTGCACAATGAGGACATTGTCCTATATAAGTTTGAGGGGGATACACATCTTCTGTGTATAGTATATTAATTAGTATATTAGATTGTTAGTTTGTTTTATTTAGTTTCCTCTTTTTTTGTATAAACATAATAATAATTTTTTCTCTCTGTTTTTAAAATAGTTTTATAAGTAGTTAATCATTATATAAATTATGATAGAAAAAATTATGAATCTTGAAAACTTATGATCCATCATAGTAGAAGTTCAATAATTAAGAATATAGAACAATTATAATTCATGTTTAGCTCTTTGAACACTGTATTAGAATGAATGTTTAAAACTATAAATTGATCTGAATTGTAATATTTATACTATAGTTTCAAAATTGTATAGACCAGTGAGCATTAGATACTAATTTTTCTTTTCTTTGAGAGAGAGACTGTTTCTATTCAAGTCAAAATTCCTTTGAACTTCTTTACTGCTTTTATTAAATCTCATATTGCTGAATTTAGAATCAAAATATTCGATGACTATGATAACCTGATGTTTTGTCTAAAATTATCTATTAGAAATATCAAAATAATAAGGCATCTATGCTAGTAAAACAGACCCAAAAAGCTAAATTCTTAGAAAATAATTTATCCTTTAAACCCATATTGGAAACCTAAATTAAATTTCTTTGTACCAAAATCTGATAAACCTTTAACCATATATATTGCCCAAAACATTCTCTAACCTTTGTCATTTTCTTAGAATTTAGAATACAAAAGAAGGGAAGAAGAGGGAGTGAAAGGAGTAAAAGTTAATAGAAAAGGGATATGTTGAAGAAAAAAGGTACAGCTGCATATGTTACGAATATGAGAAAGAGTCATAAATGGTAACACACGATTCTATACGAAGAAGCAATCAAAAGGATAAAAGGAAAGAAAAATCGTGAAATACTATCTTACAAGTCTGAGAAAAGAAATGTGATTTTATAAAAATAAGAATGAGTAAATGGGAAGAAGCATCCAAATTCATGGATACTTACTAATACTGAAATAAAGAAAGAAGAAAGAAAAGATACGAGAAGGAAGAATTAAATTCTAAGAAATATTTTGAATCCTTTTTACCTTTCTTTGACAGCTTCTGAAACTCAAAAGCCCCATTACAAGCCGAAGGAAAGACCTTTTTGATTTATGATTTGCGAAAGCATAAGTCTAGTAAAGATATGAATAATAGATACTATGGATTGTACAGGGAATCATATGAATAGAATAGATTATCTTTTCTATGAGATTAAAATTTTTGTAATTATCCTTTGAATAAATTCTTATGAAAATATATTATTGTGCAACCGTGGGATCCGTGGCGGTCTCGTCGCGACGATGCACTTTCTAACGAAAAATATAGAGTCGCCACCCGGAGCATTCGGTGTCCCGGGATACCTAGTTCATTTTTATGAGCACCAAAGTGCTAAAAATATGACTCTGAATCCAGTCCACACCAAAGGTTCTTGGGTAGGGGCTTCGGTTATCGATCGGAATGGTGTTAGACACCCGATCAACCCACTAAATGCGGTCTCTACTTAAGGCCAGGTCTATGTGGGGCTGATTTATATAGTATATATACATATAATTATATATATATATAAAAGAAAGTAAAATGAGCGACACTTCCCCTTGTCCAAAGGCACACCGATCCTATTGAGCCCTTCCCACTTGCCGAAATTTGAGCAACGTAACGGCTCAATTCTAGGATAGAGGAAAAGCAAAGAAGGTGAAGGAATAGAGGAAAGAGCCGGAGCTCTCGGGCCCTTGCAGCACCGTTGGGGAGCCTTGCGTTGGCTTGCTTCGGTAAGCTTTTTGAAGGCTTGTATGGTATGGAATGGGGTTCTAACTCCTAAGGCTTGAAACTAAGAGGTAGAGAAGGAAAGCTAGGGGGTAACACATACCTAACCTAGAGGTTTTTAGTAAAATACTAAGGTCTAAAGGGGCTTTTTCAATTCTGGAATTTGTATGGGGATGGTGCACAAAATGGAGAAAGATCTTCTCACTTAAGTTCTTTCTCTCTTAGGTAAAAACTCTCAACCTTTAAGCAAGAGGGGTGGCTCTCTATTTATAGAGAAAGGGAGGATTAGTGAGGGGTTAAAGTCCTAATTAGATTAGCAATTAGGTAATGGGTAATCTAAGGTTTTTATGGTTTTCTAGAGCTTGGAGAAGAGGGATTTGGGTTTAATGGTAGATGATAGGGTGGTGACTTGAATGGCAAAAGGGTGATAAGTTAAGCTAATAGGGTCACTAGGGTCCTAAAGAAACACACCCTAGACTTTGGGATGGTTCACAAGTCAAACCCCCAATGTCAATTTTGACCATTTTTTGAAGGAAAACCAGGTCCAAACTATTGGATGTTGAAGACCCGCAGGGGCCCGGCCCGGTTTGCAATTTCCTGCACAAATCCGTATTTTTCAAATTGCTATAACTTTTTATGTACAACTCCAAATTAGGCGATTCTTGGCTCGTTGGAAAGCTGGGAAAGTATATTTTCCAATGGTATAGGCCTTAGGTTGGGAAACTATATATGCTAACCTTGGCACTCCTCTTTTCATCAGCTATTTTGGTTAGTTCGAAATTGACTCTATGGGTCCGATTTTGCAATATCTTGTACAAATTTACGATCTTCATTCTGCCATATCTTTTGATGTATAACTCCAAATTAGGCGATTCTTAGCTTGTTGGAAAGTTGGGAAAGTCTTCTTTCCAATGATATAGGCCTTAGGTTGGGCAACTATCCACAAAAACTTTAGCACTCCTCTTTCTAACAGTTGTTCAAGGGGGTTCGAATCGTGCCCGGGAAGGGTTCTAATAGGTCTGGGAAGGGTATGATTAATTCTTAAGGGTTCGGGATTGGTTTCTAAAGATTTGGGGTAGGTTCCTAAGAGATCTAGGTTGATTCCTAAGGGTTTAGAGTGATTCCTAAGGGTTCCATACATGCCATCAAAAGTTCAGAATTACACCTCTCTCGAAAGGTATTTTGATCGGGCCTTGGGCCAAATTTGGGTGTCTACAGATGCCCCTTTTTGGTATCCGATCACTAATGATCGTATGTCAAAGAAAAGAGACATCCGAAGAGGCCTAAGACATTACTGACAGGTCCGCTGCATTCAGAACGAACTTCAAACATCAGGTAAGTAACACGGTGAGAAAACGAAAGCCCTGGGGTGCCAGGCTAATCATTCGTTTCTCGAGGTAATCGATTCCTAAGCGCTTAGCGATATTACTGGGCATAACCGAGGTGGAATGAGTTGCGAATGTCCAATAGCTGGGAAAAACGTTCGCCTCTCGAGTTGCGAAAGCCCGTTAGTCGGGAAAAACGTCCGCTTCTCGAGATGATTTGAAGGTGATTGATGTTCGAGATTCATTATGAATGCAACAGCTTCGTAAGTAAGAGGGGTGATCGACCCACATTTAAAGATAGGTGCAAAGTAAACATACGCAAGGCTCTACATTTTGTGTCCAATCCTACAAGGCATTTGATGACCTCATTGGATTATTCGCGGGTGCCCCTACAGAAAGCAGGGTTCGAAATCTTTAGGCGAACCCATCGATCCCAAAGTTTATTTAGCATGACCACCTGAGCGAAGTGAATAGATATCACAATGCTTTTTAGGAGTGCGTGCCATTTTTCAAAACACGCCCCAGATCCACATGACCCAGAGTATCCAGTTTCGACTTCCTTGAATACATCCAGCAAAACATTGGACACCTCCCAAAAGGGGGCATCTAATCCTGGCCTCTGTTGATAATGATCATAATCATCAATTAACTATGCATAATCATGCACCCATCAGGGGCAATAAGCAACAATAAAGGCGATGGAAGCCCCGACTCGGACCCACCCGGATACAATTTATGGGGACAAACGACCATCATACGAATACCCAGACGCATGGCGTACACTTTATAGGGATACCACTGCCCATACAGGTTTTAAGCCTGGAGAAAATAAAAGGGAAATGAACCTTTCTGAATGCATGGTTGCACATAGTTTGATTGACACATAATCTCATTCTCAACAGGTTGGTCTCAACCAACGATTGACCTTTTTCAATGGAGAATCTGAAGCTTAAGACAACTCAAGTTCACACGAATCCAAAATAGAGTGCTCATCGCTCAAAAGATTTAGCAGTGGAGTTGACCCAACCGAAACATTAACTATTTGACCGGGACTTACGCCGTGCTCCTACTTTGAAGTAGGATCCATGGATCCAAGGCGAACCTTTGACCTAGGACACTAATTTTGCACATCTGCATTGTCGATAAAATATTGACATTTTACCGCATCAAAACACGCATGTGCGTCGCGTGAAAACATAGATTTCTTTTTCTTTTCAAAATGATTTTCATCATTTTTTAGTTAGACCTGACGTCGGTGGTGAGATGCTTTATCTGATTTTTCCATCACTGAGAAGTTGCCTGCTTCGTGGCTTTGGACCGTGTGATGTTCCTATACATTCTCGAGAAAACGTCAGTCCCTTTTTTTTTTATACATATAAAGAAAATGCATCCTAAACAATAAAAGAAAAAGTTGATTTCTACCTATACTTTTTCATTTTCAAGATATATATATATTTTTTAAGATTTTTGTTTTTGGAGATTTTTTGTTATTTTTCTTCATTTTTGAGATTGAAATATGATGCTGAAAATATTTACATGAAAATGAGTAGAAATATATACACAGTTTTTTGGCGTTTGGATTTTTCTTGATTTTTTTGTTTTTGACTTTTCTTCTTTCTTTTTTTTGTTTTTTGATGCATTGATAGTGAGACGGAGTAACAGGTCCCCTTTTGAGCATAGTCGAACTCTTTCATGCAGTCGGACCTGAGTGAGTTTCTGGATTTTACCAAAGCCGGAACGTTGATCCCTTTGGATTGAGTTAAACCTTTCTCCTTGCCTTGGGTCATACGTTTGACGGTACATGTTTCACAAAGATAATTTTGGTCGGGCCCCGATTTGAACTAGCATGAGCGGCCCAGTTAGATAAGAGGGTACAGGAAGAGTAACAAAAGGGTTCCTCAAACATCAATCAATCATTCCAACCCTTCTTTTTCAAAAAAAATAAAATTGCTCCTCTCTTTTTTTTATTTATTTATTTCCCTTTTTTTACCCATGGCACCCTTTCGGGTTTTAACCACGTCCATGGGTTTAGCTCTCTTACCCCAAGCGCCCTTTCGAGTTTTCACCTGGTCCGAACAAGCCCGCTGTTTTTACCCATAATGCCCTTTCAGGTTTTCACTACGTCCATCTTGCTTTGAGCTTGTATTTTTATTTTATTTCATTTTTTATTCTTTTTATTTTCTTTTCTTTTTTCAACAGCCACGTCATAGACCTTGATTCCGTCATAGCCGGCTGGATGGGGTTCTGGTGTCGTCTCACCACTCGGCTCATGTTGACTTAACAGATATTATGACTGCTTGCGAACCTACAAAGAGGGCTTCTTTCAGGGTGTAGCTTGGCCATGGGTTAGGTTAGGATTTGAAGGTATGCTGGGTTAAAAGGATTTCCTTGATACGGCTTCAGTTTTCTTGACATACTTTCTTCCTTGGGGTTTTACTGTACATACCCTGTGATTCTTCTACATTTTTTTTTATCCTTTTTGCTTCATTTCAGGCAATCTCTTTTTGAGTTTTTACTTTTTTCGATTTTTTTTTTAGGATTTTGATAGTAACTCTACTTCATCTTTTCTCTTTTTTTGATATATGTACACGTATATATATATATTTTTTTGGGGAATGGGTTTATTGAAAGAAAGGCCCAAGCTCAAATGGGGTAGCAAAGGATATCATCATTTTTAGGGATGCTTTTTTGGCTACTATATTTGGAATGATGGCCTCTTTTGGGTGGTTCTTAAGCAGTCGCGTATCTGTTTCATCAATACTTACCTTGTCGTGATGGACTAAGAGTAGAACCGTCGGATGTATCCAGCGTTGATTTGCTCAGGAAGATGATCTCCGTCCATGGTGGCGAGGCGGATGGCGTATCCTGGCAGCACTTCTCGGATGACGTAAGGTCCTTCCCAGTTCGGCTTGAACTTTCCTCTCAGATCGGCATGGAGGGATGGGAAGATCTTCTTTAGCACAGTGTCTCCTACCTTTAGATCTCGACCGCGGACACGTTTATTGTAAGCGCGTACGATTCGCCCTTGGTAAGTGTGGCATAAGGCTAGGAGTCACTTTTCGTCCAGTAAGTTCAGCTGATCAAAGCATGATCTCTCTCTTTCTGCTTCGGGTAAGCCTGATTCCATGAGGATTCAGAGCGAGGGTACTTCAACCTCCACCGGAGGAACGGCCATACAAGGGAGAATAGTGTTGCCCTTGTAGCGGTATGGATCGACGTTCGATAGGCCCACAAAGCAAATGGCAGTATTTCACTCCAATCTCGGTAAGTGACGACCATTTTTTCAAGGATGCGGATGACTGCCCTGTTCGCGGCTTCCACGGCTCCATTAGTTTAAGGCCGAAAAGGGGACGAGCAATGGTGCTTGATCTTGTATTGCTCACAGAAGTCTCGGATGCGCTTATTCGCAAAGTTCATGCCGTTGTCCTTGATGATATCTTTGGGTACTCCAAATCGACACACGATATTGTTCTTGAGAAACTTTTTGACGTGACTGGCAGTGATGTTGGCATATGACGCCGCTTCTACCCACTTGGTGAAGTATTCAATGGCGACTAGGATGAACCGATGTCCGTTTGATGCATTTGGATTAATCATTCTGACAACATCAAGGCCCCAGGTAGCAAATGGCCTAGGAGTGGTCATGCAGTGAAGATCAATGGCAGGAGCGTGTATCAGACTGGAGTGTTCTTGACACTTGTAGCATTTTTGAACATGCCTGCAACAATCTGATTCCATGGTGGTCCAAAAGTATCCCTGCCGTAAGATTTTCTTAGCGAGCATGTGACCGCTGACGTGGGCTCCGCATACTCCCTCATGGATTTCTTTCATAATGTTGACCGCTGCACTTTCAGTAAGGCACCTGAGTAAGATATTATTGTATGATCGCTTGTAGAGGCATTCCCCGCAAATGACCTAACCTGCCGCTAGATGTTGAATGGTTCATCGGTCTGTCTTGGATGTACCCTCTGGGAAAGTCAGAGTCTCGAGGAAATTCTTGATATCTGAGAACCAAGGTGGCTCATCATTAGGCTTTGTAGGTTCCTCAATCTGGAGGCAGAAGGCCGGCTCATTCCTCTGCTCGATCACGATCGGCTTCATCTTAGCACCATAGGGGATTTCAATCATTGATGCCAAAGTTGCTAATGCGTCGGCAAAGCGATTCCTTATCCGAGGGACGTATGATAAAGTCACTTCTTGGAAGCAAGCCATCAGATCCTCGAGGTGTTCATGATAGGGGATCAGCTTCTCGTCTTTCGTCTTCCAATCGCCATTCGTCTGGCATATGATTAATTGTAAATCGCCAAATACTCGAAGGTGAGTTACATTCAGATCGAGAGCTGCCTGCAGACCAACGGCGCAAGCTTCATACTCAGCCATATTGTTAGTGCAAAGGAAGTTGAGCTTGATAGAGACCGGTACATGGGATCCTTTTGGTGAAATCAGGATGGCGCTCTTCTCCCTCTCCCCCAGCGTCCATCCTACAACCCATCATTCACACCAAGAATCTACAGATTTGCTCCCAACGTTAGCCCCATCAGTTGCCCTCTGCTCAGAGATCTTGAGGTGCACTATGCATCAGATCGAACCAAACCCTACCATTTTAGGGTAAGCACTTAGATCTTAGTCCCCAGTTTGTATTTTTTTTTAAAGAAGAGTTTGGAATGGCCCTTAAGAGTGCACAAAAGAAAAGGGACAAGGATAAGGCCCCTGTTGAGACCACTCCTAAGAAGGCCAAGACTTCAAAGGCACCGAAAAAAGGGAAGGAGGTGGTTGAGGAGGTGGAGGAGCCAACCCCTGAGTTTTCTACCCCCTCCGAGCTCATGGCTTCAATCCCCTTGGAGCCTGAGACAACTTTCGACCTGCCCTTCTTTGAGAAGGAGCCTCTCTCTGCCCCTGCCATTCAATTCCTGAGCAAGGCTGGCCTGACAACATTGATGAGAGGAATACCAGCACTAGCCTACCCTAGGCTAGTGCAACTCTTTTACCAACACATCAGGGTCACCAAGGAAAAAGATGGATAGGCAGGACTCCTGGTGTTGATTGATGATTTTGAAATGTTAGTGAGCCCGAAGGTGATTGCAGAGGTATTGGGCATCCCAGCAGCATTTGACCCTAGTTGTGGATATGGCCCCCCCCTAAGTGCCTCAATTGATATAATTGCAAGGGCTCTGACTCGAGGATTAAAGGCCTCAGGAGATTCTATCAGAAGAAGGGAGTTGGAGCCTGAACTCCTTTTCATTGGCCAGGTCCTAAGAAAGAACATATATTGCTTAGGCCATCTGCAAGAGAGGAGAGCTCCTATTGCTGATGCAGTCTGCTCCTTCTCTCTGGGCCATGGCTTCCATGCAGCCTAGTTGATCTTTGAGGCAATGAAGGAACTGGTGGAGAAATTAGGGCAGAACAAGAAGCCACACACACTCCCCTATGCCAGAGTCATCATCAGGCTGCTAATAAAGGGGGGGTACAAGATAGAAAAAATTGAGGGGACTACCACCCTTGCCCCTATAACTTTTGCCAAAAGGCAATGGGGAATCAGCAGGAGCCTGATGGAAGCACAGAAGAAGAAGAAGGCTGAGACTCAGGCACCCACCAAGCAAGCAGAAGAGGCAGCTGTTATAAGGCCTACCCCTGTTACTACAGAGGAGATTCCAGAGCCTGTGACCACCACTGCTGCAACATCCCCCATTTCCCCCCCACCTTTTACTCTAGCACCCCCTATCCTGCCAACATCTCCTCCCATTCAACCATCAACATCTCTCCCTTCCTCCCCTACAACCCTTTTTTCCTGTGATTGGTACCTAGGAGGAGACCACCCCAATGTCAGCCCCTCCCCATCCCCTACACTATCTCAATACACAGCCCCAATACCCCCATCATCTTCACATAAACCTGACAGCCCTCCACTCATTTCCTACAAGAAGAGGAAAATCACTGAGACCACACCAACCATCTCCCTGACACCACCCACAATCCCTTTCATCCCCACTAACACACCTAACATTGACCCAGACAACACTCCAGCCATGCCTACTACATCCCCACTAACAGACATAGACCTCCACCTGAACATAACCATCGAATTCCAAGCCTTTATGGCTAGTTTCCTTGACACTATGCCCACCCATTACACCCCCCTCCCGGACTCCCCAAATACATCACCACTTCACTCACCAAAACCCCAATCTCCTCCTCCTTCCACTTTCCATCATGCACCTTCCTCACCTTTTCACCCTGTGCCATCCTCTACCCAAACTCAACCTCCCAGTCGAGACGCACTAACACTCATCCTCTCCCTCATCCAAGACATCCAATCTCAATTATCCACCACACAACACACTCAGGACCAGATGCAGACTGAACTCACATCCATCAAATCCACCCTAAAGACATTAACCAACCCACCCATCCCTCCACAATCCACTTCAACTCCCCTGGTCCTTTCCCCTGACTCTCACCCTCTTCCTCCACCCACAATCCCTTTTATCCCCACAACCCACTCATTCCCTTTCATCCCTTTCACCATTCCCTTTTTCCCTCCCCCTCCACCACCTACTCCTAGTGAGCCTTCTTCATTTTCTTTCCTCCCATGCCTTCCATCCCCCCTCTTATCCTACCCCCTCCAACATTCACTGACAAACAGACCCAGAACCTGTTATCCTTTCCCAACAACTAGACTTACCCACTGATATCTCCACACCCCCCGCCCAGGACCAATCACATTTTGCTCCCTCCACTTTCTCTCTTCCTATCGCACCCAAACAATCCTTTTACATCCCTCCCTATCTCACCATTCTCTATGTCATGAGGGACAATCCCTACCTTAGGAGGGATGCCCTGAGGGGCATGGCCCAACTTAGACAATCCATTGAAACCCCCCTACTGCAGAAGATTGCTAAAATGGAGGAAGCCCACAGAAAGTAATTACTAGGTATCTCCTTGGGGTGGACTAATATCTTGAAGCCTATTAGAAGGACAAATCTATGGCTGCTTATCATCAGCTGAATCTGGAGCTGGAGAAAGCGAACACTACTGCAGAGAAGATGAAAGCAAGACTTTTCGAGAAGAGGCTCAACAATGCCTAGGAGATCTTCAGACTCCAAAAGGAAATCCATGAAACAGACCTCCTCAAAGCCAAAATCCAGATAGCCTCATTGGAAGCTGCATTGACTGCTACCAAAACTGCTGCTCAGCAGCCCACCTCACTCTCTATCCACATGCCAGACCCTGAGCCTAAAGCTACCCAATCCCAGCTGCTCAGTCTGAGGAGGCACATCCACATGGCCAGCCAGATAAAGGGAAGGCCCCTGTTGCCCCTCCTTCATCACCTCCTACAGAGCAGCCTCCACCTACCAAAACCCCTCCTGCACCCCCTACTGAGCAAATTTATCATAAATAGAGGAAAGTCACTGCTAAGAGGACTGCATACACAACAACCTCTATAAAAATTGGCAAAGAGCCAGCTGCCCAGTCTAAGGAGGCACAACCCCCTGGCCACCCTGAACCCAAAGACAAAGAGAAGTCCCCGGTAGCCCCCATTGAGAAAGTCAAAGGCAAATCCCCTGTAGCCCCCACTGAGAAAAGAAAAGGAAAAGCCCCTAAAGAACCCAAAGAATCAAAAATATCCAAGCCAATAAAAATAAGGGTGAGGGCACCAAAAGCTCCAACAATGAGGAAACCACGAGCCCAACCAAAAAAGCCAAGGCAATCAAAGGAAAAAGGTCCAGCTGAGGAGCCAACCAAAAACCAAAAGGACAAAGCTGCATTGAGGAAACATGCAGAAAAGATGGGCTGGGACTGGTTCATAGACTCAGATTCAAACTCCTCTTAAAATAGATTGTAGCTAGGCTTTTCTTTCCTTTCACTTCTTTTCTTCTCATTGTAATTACAATTGTACATGTCTTCTCAGTTAATAGAATTTGTTTTGTTTTGTATAATGATTTGTGTGTATTATCTGTGTGTGTTTACTTTTTTGTTCCTGACTATTACCCTACACTTTCTCACCTTTGAACTAGTGAGGACACTGCTCCTCATGGTTTGGGGGTGTGGCAGGGTAGGTCTGCCAATAGAATAGTTAACTTTAGTTCAGTAACGGTGGTGTAACTGGGATGAAGAAAGTCAATTTCCACCTAACTTGCTGCAATGAGGAAATTTGTGAAAAAAGTAAAATATTTTTGCATACTTTTTGAAACTGAAAATGTTAAAATCTTGACACCACCATGAAGCTAACATCAGAAAACTTTTTAGTTAGTACTCAGTGAACCTAAGAGGAGTGAAACAGATGAAAATACACCCCATGGGTTAATTTGAGAACCATACCTAGTGAGATTTGGCCCATCATTTTCTTTTGAAGAGTGTTTTTGGCATTATTTGGGCTCTAAGGACTGATTGAGTCAAGACTTTTTCACTAGAAGTTGGGCACCTCCAAATCAAAACTGATTGACAGCACTCATGACACTAAGGAAATGATCTAAGGCTTTCAGTTGGACAGTTTGAGCCTGAAAATCTAACCTTTTAACAACTGCCCTTGTGCATACACTAGTTGAGCCTTAAAAACCCTACTTTTCTTTGACAAACACCAGAATACTTGCACCTTAACCTCCTAACCTGATTCAACCTCACCCTCACTCTGAGAATTCAGAAGGTAAAGGAGAAGGAGTTAAAGATAGTGAGAGTGGTCCAACATTCTGTGGAAGGTGAAGAAAAGCAACTTATGAACAGCAGTGTATCAATGATATTTCTGTGGCAGTTCATCATAAAAATCATAAAAATGATTGAATAAAAATAAAAAGAGAAAAAGAAAGAGAAGTCTATAGAAGAACATCATCTAAAAATTGAAAAGAAGAGGAGAAGCTGGCCACTTTGATTTTGGAATATATCAAGAAAGATGAAGTTTTGCTGAAATGAAGGTTATGAAGTCATGAATCACTCCTTTCCTTCCTGATTTCTTAATTTTGATTAATTTTTACCCCTTGATTCTTTACTTCCCTCACCCATAAGCCACGTTACAACCCATTCAGAAAGACCTTATAGATCCAAAGTGAACTAAGATGTCATGTGGAGATGAGGAGTTGTCCAATCTATGGTGAAAAGTCATGAGGATGTCAAAAATTAGAAGCTTCGCCAATGCTCATGCTTGCAGGCTCATTTCGGGTCTATAACTGCTCTTGAGTTGTTGTGAATGTGAACACCCTCAGATTTTCAATGTTGAGAGATAGCCCTGGTGAGAATTGGGTCTGAATTTAAACCTCATTAGGGTTGTATCCAACCTGAATTTTGAATTTATGGCAAGCTGGGTACTGATTTTTACACATTGAATTTCTAATGTAAAATGAATGGTGGTGATGCAAACACTTGTTAAATTTTGAGTTTTAAATGGCCTGCATTACTGCTGCAGTTTCCTCTAAGTATTAAAGAATGGGTGTGGAATGAAGCTTTATACATTAAAATCTGTGTTGTCATTAACAGCACTATACTTAACTGTTCTAATGGTGAAGTTTATGGATATCTTTATTGAAAACTCTCAGGAGACTTCACACACCCCCAAACCTAAATGTATCCGTGATCCCTACGAAAGTGGCATTTAATTAGTTAAAGTTTTGCTAAGGGACTAGCAAAGATTAGGTTTGGGGGTGTGTTACGACCTGAAAAGTACCACTTTTCACCCCTTAACTTAATCTCTGTTAGACCCTTAGTCATTCAATAAATGACTGTTAAGCCAATTTTGTAGGTAATAAGCAGCAGCTGCAGATAAGGCCCTAACCATGCCAAGAAGCCTACTGTAGCCCCAGAAGTTCCTCAGAAGAAAGGAGGTTGGACCAAGACAGAGAGTTGGCTGCAGCCTAGGCACAGCAAAGCAGCAACAAGCTAAGAAATGAGCCTCGCGCAGAAATCGCAAGGTTCAAATTGAATCAAAGAGAATGCCTTGCGAAGCTATCGCAGGTTTCTGAAGGCAGCATGCCAACTACTCGCGCTATTCTCGTGCAGATGAATGACAGAAGAGCTTAGAAATTAGACTTTGCATAGTTCTTGTGAAGCTCAGTTGGAAGCTCTCGCACAGTCTCGCACAGCTCAAGAAAGGAGCCTTTAATCTTCACACGATTCACTGAGGAGAGAGACCTCCAGGAATTCCTGCGTGCAGGTGTCGTGCAGTGGCCACGGGATATAGACCTTTAGGGAACTACTCGCGCAATCCAGAAGCCCATGCATCTTGCTCCATCATGAGGATTCCCGCGGGATTCACCAAGGAACGAGCCGAGCGTGCAATTCCCTTGCCATTCAAATAGAAAGAGCAATCCCTCGATAACCAAAGTATCAATCCCGCAACTGCAAGAGCTTCATGTTAATCCAATCCCGCGATGCCAATTCTATCACGCGATAAGACCTGGAAATCCTTTCTACCCAGCGAGGCTCGGGATCTTAACTTCTCCCCACTTCTGCAGGGGCAATCTGGGAACTTCTAGCCACTAGGGCACGCACTCCAATGCTCTAATCTTTGTGCACACTCCCCGAGCCATCCAAGGAACAGAAATGGGCCATGATAGCATTGATAAATTAGGGTTTTCCAAATCCTATTTCTCACAGAGCTGACTTCTATATAAGCTTAAGCCTAGTTTAGGTTTAAAGGACTAGACTTCTGTATTCAATCAATTGTAGAATTGTAGTAGGCTAATGTTAGGGTTTAGGCAACTTCTTTTTCCCTTTTTCTTCCCTCCATAGTCCAGCACTTGCTGGCTATGCCTTTGTATGTCTACTTGGAATAGATTTAATGGAGTTTTATGATAGGATCTTATGCATGTATGGGATTGGTATTTTGTGAGTTGTTCTGTACAAGGCTGCTGCCTTGAGATTCTCCATTGCTATGTTGCATTGTAAGCAATGGAGGATTGTTTTTAAAGGTTTTATTTAGATCCAAGTGACCTGTGTGTCCAGGTTAGCCACATTGCAGGCCTATGCCCCACCACAGGATCCACTAAATATGAATTCCCATGGGAGCTTGAGCTGGTAGCCTTGTGAACATGGTGGTGGCAACAATCTTCTTATTCTGTCTTAGACCTCTATGAGGAGGATAGCCTCTGTGGATAGTCTGTGACCATTCAAGTGAACAAGTTATAGCCCTAGGGTGAGGCCAATCCACAGATCTAAGACAGATTCTTCTTCTCTGCACTTGTGCTTGTAGCCTTGTGAGAGATGGTGCAGAGACAGACTCCCCTGTATTTGTATAGACCCACCATTAGATGGCAGATTTGATCTGGCTGTAGAGATTGTAGGCTTGTGACTGGATCACTGCTGTCTTTCTAAAGCAGTGAACAGCTAGGCTTAAAAGCTAATACTCATACTCTTGCTGGTCCTGTGTGTCCAGGCTAGTGCACATTGCAGGCCTAGCCCCACACAGAACTTTAGAGGTTGAGGTTCCTATGGAATCTTAAGTTGGTAGCCTGGATGAAGTAGTTCCTACAATGATAAACTTGTTCTAACTCATCTCTGGATTGTGGTTCCCCTATTGGATAGTCTGTGACCATTCAAGTGGACAAGTTATAGTCATAAGGAATTGGATCATGGCACAAAGGTGAGTTGGACCCTTTCTCCTCTTTGGTGATAATGTAGCCATTAGATAGGGTTTCTATAGCAGCAGATCTGAGTCTGAGTTATAAGACCCATCAGATCTATACCTAATAGCTTACTTCTCACCCTTTTATATTTATTTTCTCACACTCCATCATTCATCTCAACCCTTTCTGTAGTTTAGGCATTAGGTTACCTTAGGATTTAAATAATAGTGACCTTAAATCCCCCTCCATTTAGGATTGCCAGATTTGTAGTCAGATCTGGAGGGCCTACTATAGATAGCTCCCTTGGAGCTTTAGATCAACTTTTCCTGTGGGACAAACTCTTACTTATTAAAACTTGCTACAACATGCCCTGTATCTTGCAGGATTGTGTATTTTTAGGCTTGCTGCTCTGTAATTTTCAATCCACCTTTGATTTATTTTCACCAACACATTCTTATCACTGTCTCCAATAAAGTTAGCAACAAGCATTTAAAATAACCTAACAGGTGGGTGAGGGGATGGTGGAAAAAACTTCTCCCAAATGGGAGTGGATTGGAGAATGTGGCGGGGATGAGTCAGGATCAGAGTAAACCGGGTCCACTACCCACGAAATTCTTTGGAACCCGGTTGGGTAATGGTGCCTTGGATAAGGCCCAAAAATCCTCCTCCTTCTTCCCCTATGAGATGGCAGAGGGCAAGATGATGTCATTGTGCTGGCACCATAAACTATATTTTTTTAGGTTTTGATTTATTATATATTTTTTTGAATTTTTTTTTAAGAAAGATTTGAAAAACAAAGGTTTCGAGACCTTGGAATTCCCTTTTCGGGTGGCTCTCGTACCTTAATTCAAGACCCGCGGCGATGACTCCGATGCACTTCGGAAGAATCGAAGGAGAACCTTTGATCTATTGAAGGCACAAAAATTGAGGCAAACAACTCGATCCCTCGGAATGAGCCAATTAGAAGTTGCCTTCTTTTGATCGGCAGGGGCATATTGGGTGTTGGAGATGGCGAGGCCTAAACAAGGCACTAAGCACACTGATCAGGGGACTCGGGAGGTGAAGAAGTCCACAGATTCTGGCTAGTGTGTTGTTCAATAGACTTGGTGCAACTAATACATGCGCCGAGGTTACAGGGCACCTTTTTTACATTGGCGCAACTATTAGTTGCGCCGAGGTAAAAATTTGGATTTTAAACCTGGCGCAACTATTAGTTGCGCCAGTTATAAATTCTAGTATTTTACACTGGCACAACTAATACTTGCGTCACGTAAAAACTGATGCTCTAGAACTTATGATAGCAGGCACCAACACCCGAAATGAGTCTCTTTTTTAGTTTTTTGTGGAAGCTAGGCTTCCGGGAACTGAGCTTTTTTTTTTTTTTTTAGGTGATCGATTCTCTCCTCACCGCACCTAAAAGATTTGAGTCCGGTATAACTTGCTAGCACGCTCTCCAAGGGTTTTAAGCTTCAGAATGGGATCCCACCCGATATACCTCTAGCACAAGCGCCTTCTCAGATACTAGGTGGGCTGGGACTTTTCTGGATCATCACCACTAGGGGCTGCCGCCATACTAAGACCCGGGTGATTGTGTGTTTGCCTAATCCCAACCCTTTTGAAATATACCCCATAAAAACAAATTAATTAAGGTCCCTAACTTGGTTCGATTTTAATTTTTTTTTTTAAGCTTTTCTCCTTTTTTTTGGAAGTTCTCTTTATTTCAAAGATCGGGAGTGATGACCCCATGCCGCCACTATGGGCCGACGTCCACTGTTAGGATATGAGTGCACAAGTAGGCCTGCCAATCGGCTAAGGCCCTTTAAATGATAAAAAATTAAATGAATTAAAAGACAATGCTAAAGTAGGCCCGTCGATCGGCTAAGGTACTTAAAATGACATAAAAGTAAAGAAATTTAAAGACTATGCGCAAGTAGGCCCGCCAATCGGCTAAGGCTCGTAAATGACGTAAAAGTAAGGGTAAGTAAAGTGACTTAATCAGAGGGGTGAGTGAAAAAAAAATAGCAAAAATAATAAGAAAAAAATAGCAATAAAATGTTAGGAAAAAAAAAAAAAAGAGGCCTAGTTCAAGGGGAAGCTCTACCAGCTACTCCCCAGCAGAGTCGCCATCTGTGCAACCGTGCGATCCATGATAGTCGCGTCGCGGCGATGCGCTCGCTTACAAAAAATATAGAGTCGTCACCGAGAGCTTTCGGTGTCCTGAGAAACCTAGTTCATTTTTATGAGCACCGAAGTGCTAAAAATATGACTCTGATTCCGGTCCACACCAAAGGCTCTTGGGTAGGGGCTTCAGTTATCGATCGGGAAGGTGTTAGGCACCCGATCAACCCGCTTAAAGCGGTCTCTACTAATGGCCAAAAATAAAATGAAGTAAAAGAAAAGAAAATAGCTTCCTCTTGCCCAAAAGAGCTTAAAATCCTATTTGTGCCCCTCCGTCCCTACCGAAAAGTCGGCAGCGTAACGTCACAAATGGGAGGATGGAGGGAGCTAGAAAGAGATAGGAGAAGAAAGGGGAGAGCCGGAGCTCTCGGGCCCTTGTAGCACCGTAGGAGAGCCTTGCGTGGCTTGCTTTGATGAGTTCTTGAAGACTTGTATGGTGGAAAGAGGGGTTCTAACCTCTAAGGCTTGCTAGCTAGGAAGTAGAGAGAGAAGGTAAATGGGTAGCATATACCTAAACTAAGGGATCTAAGGTGAAAAATATCACTCAAAGGAGGTTTTAAAATTTTGAATTTTGTATGGGAAGTGTGCACCAAAGGGAGAAAGATCTTCTCACTTTAAGCTATTTCTCTCTTAGGCCAAAATTCTCAACCCTTAAACCAAGGGGTGGGGGGCTCTATTTATAGAAAATGGGTGGATTAGGAAACCACTTAAGAGCTAAATGAGTTTAGCAATTAGGTAATCACACATCTAAGGATACTTAGGATTTTTGGAGACTTGAGATGTGTGAGAAAGTCCTCCAATGGTGGATGATTGGGTGAGGCCTTAAGCCACTTGAAGGGTTGCAAATAGGCATTAAAAGGGTGCAACAAAACTATCAAAACACACCCCAAGGATTAAGGTGGTCAATAAGTCAAACTCTAATCACAATTTTCAGGGCAAAATCTAGAGATTACTATTCATATTCCTGGTGCAACTAATAGTTACGCCAGGCAAATGTACAGTAAAACAATTTTAAACAGTGCCTGAAAGTTGGTTCGCGAGGTTGGGCCTCACCTTTAACCTTGGCGCAACTAATAGTTGAGCCAAATTTTTAGGGCTTTCTATTTGTGCTATTTTTTTATTTTTGATAATAAATATGGTACAGGGTCAGTTGCCTCAAGGGGCGCCGAAGTTGTGCTTCCTCTAGTTGAGGGAGCGAGATGGCTGCTGGAGCCGTTCGGGTGATTCTTCAGGGAACACGGACTTGTTGTGAATTTGGCATTTTTTATTTTTTTTAGAGTCCTCAGCTAATGAGACATTTTGAATGAGTGATGAAAGTGATAGTGGCACCGAAGTTCAGATTTCCTCTATCATGTTAATGGCCTCTTCATCGCAGAAACTCTAGAGATCATAGTCGATCGAACTATTTGCTTCTAAGTCATAATATGGTTGTTCTTCCCACTGAGGGGGATCTCCCAAAGGATCCTCAGGAGTAGCAAGTTCTTTCCCTTGATCTTCATGATATGTTAGGATGAGGGCGCATGCTCGGCAGCGGGATTGATAATGGTGCAGAATGCAGGGGGATTCCCAAGGGCATTCCCATCCTTCTAAGTTAAAGTCAAAGATGGTATCGAACTCACTTTCTTGATCTGATAATGCTTGAAGTCCTAAATTGGATCACTCTGCTAACTCGAGCACAGGGAGACCTATCCAGTAGTCTTCGTCATCACTCGGGGGAGGTTGCCATTCTTTTTCGAGAGACATCCAAAATATTTGGAGCTACAACGAATCGGGAGATGTAGATGTGTCTAGTTCGAGTTCCTCCTCAAACTCTGAGGACAGTGTGAGTGTTTCCCCCTAAGTCAACCGAATGACCGTCAAGTTTTTTTGCTTCTTGTGCCGGTAGCTGAGCTGGTATGTCATTGCCGATTTTTGTCATCGTGGGGTTAAAATGGTCTGATTCCTCCATCGTAGAATGCTGGGTCTACTTGGTGAAACATTCTAATATGCTAGTGCATGCCCTACAGCGGGGTTGGTAAGGGTGAACAATACAAGGGAAATCCCATGGGCATTCCCACCCTCCATGGCCGAGGCCGAGGCGGATGCTATATGGGTTAAGATTCTCTTGCAGGGTGTCATCCTCTCCCCATGTCGAGCGCAGGTGCTCTTCGTCATCTTGCAAGGCTGCTATGTGAAAATCCTCATTGTTAGTGGATTCCCAATTTTCTACTCGGAGGTTGAGTTCTGGAGGTTCTTCTCTCCTCTCTTCTGTAAACTCCTTGGTGTCAAACATGGGCCTGACTCCTTTGAGCGATTCATCAATATCGTCGTTGAGACTTGTCAAGTCGTTGAATGCTTTAGTCATTCGTTCAATTTATGTTTCTTAGGATTTGGCGAAGGATACTTCCTTCTGCCTCAATACATTCGCTTTCTCAGTGGTCCCATAGACGAAGTGGTCATATAGAGACCATTTCAGTGAGGTAGGGCATAAGTCAGCTTGTGGGTCGTCCGATTGATAACCTATCCTTATGTGTTTGCATATTTTTGTTGGGATGACAGGTCCTACGCGACCTTGCTTATTCTTACGAAGTCTAGTGTGGGGGACGTATCCAAGTTGGTATATAAGATCCAACCCTTTCGTCGCGGTGGGGTTGATGTCATAAAGTTTGGCGAGGTCTGGACCGACCTCTCTCCTCATTAAGTTTTGTTGATGCATTAAAGGAAAACTAAGACGGTCAGGGGGATAGATTTCCATAACGGTTGTCTCATTAGGGATTTGGATCTTTTGAATGTGAGCTGTGTTTAACACATAATCGTGAGTGGTTGGTATGCTTGCCGCGTAATCAGTATCCATCTCCTGGAGGGGTGCATCGGCGTATATACGAATGATAGAGTCCTCGTATGGGAATTTGACGCATTGATGATATGTGGGCGCAACAACCTTCATCGACTCTAGCCATTTCCTTCCTAAGATAAGATTGTATGTACTAGCAGAATCGGAAACATGGAAAGTAACGCCTTTCTTCACTGGTCTGACGTGAACTTGGAGTTTAATAGTTCCTTTCACGAAACGATGCGAGCCATCGTAAGCTATAAGTGACAGTGCAGAGGGCCTGACATCTTACTTTGTGTATTTGAGAGTCTTTAATATTGTGAGAGGACAAATATTGAGTCCCGCTCTCGTATTAACTAATGCATGGGGTACAGATAATCCTCTAATTATGACCGTGAGATATGTGGGGGCCGCACTTCCGCGGAGTGACTCTTTAGGCATGTCTGCATCTATAAAAGTGAGCACCAGAGGTTGCGCCATGATCGAAGCGATTTGATGAAGCTCATCTAGGGTCCTGTCCTCGTCCACTTGCGTGTCTTCGAGTGTCCTTATCAACAATCGGTGATGATCAGGCGATTTCCTGATGAGTTCTAGTATGGATATCTAGGCTGGGATCTTCTAGAGATATCATAGAAGTTCATATTCTTGTCCTGGCTCGAGTGTCACTTCTTTGCTTAGCCGGTGAGCCTTGGGTGCAGGTGGTTGGAGTGGTTGAGGTGCAGGGATTGGTGGAGGGATGATATGAGATGGGGGAGGCAAGTTAACTTCTCTTTCTCTCACATTTCCTTCTGGTGGTTGTGTGCTCGTGAAATCCTTACTTCGAGGGAAAAGAGGAGGTGGGTAATTGGTTCCTGATTTGAGAATTGAGCAAGTCGATTGTTAACCAAACTCAAGATGACTCGATATTGATGTGTATGTGAAGCGAGTGAAGTTGGAGGATAGAGCGTGTGCCTGCACGACACTGTTCCAAGGTGGGAGATATTGGGTGTAATCCTCCTCTTCTATGAAAGCCAAGACCAGTGTCTCACGCGGGTCAGGGTGTTCTTCTCGCTCACTTTCTCCTGCGTCCAATAAGCACTCAGTCTTTATTTCACTCTCTTGACTTGGAGTCTTATGGGTGACACTTTCTAACCATGCGGCAACTTGGGCTGCGGTATGGAGAACGTGCTCTCCATACTCGGGTCTAGAATCGAACGAAGGGAGTGGTAAGGGTGTTGGTTCAAGATTTGGAGGGGTTGAAGGTTCTGGTGGGTGATAATGGAGGAATGGAACTAAGTAATTGTGTTGTCTTTTAGAACGACCCGTGAGCAAACCTTGTCCAGAGGGTCGTCGTTAAAGAATGTGTGGGCAGGTTGTCTCAATGAGGTGGCGCGGGCTGAACTACTATCAGTTTCCCCACCTCTCCTGCCACGTTTTCCATTATCAAAAGGCTGTCCCTTTTTTTGATGAAACTCTGTTCTTTGTGGCCTGGATGGACCACCGCCTTGACCTTCAGTGACTACACCTTGGAATTGAGATTGCTTTCCTCCTTTAGCACTTTTCAACTTGGAGTTGACCTTCACCTTCCCCTTCCCCTCAGCCGCTTTAGCACGGCCTTTCATCTTAGATACTCCCACTTCTTCTGCAACTCCATCTTTATTAACTTTAAATCCACCTCGAGCGGCCTGTTTTGCTAAGCGGCCCTTATTCTAAGGCTTGGCAAGGTTATCTTTCACTTGATACAGTAAATAACACTAAGTTACATGAACACTGATTTGAAGCCAAAATTAATATCTCTTGAGACAAAATCACCTTGATTTCTCCATCCCCAAGCTAGGCATTGTTGATTCCATCCACACAAGCTCTCTCATGAGGAGTAAATGCAACAAATCCAAAATCTTTCCGCTTTGTACTAGTGAAATTCCGGGATAGCTGAACTTTCTTGATTTCACCATACTGCTTGCATTGTTCCTTTAGCTGCTCTTCATCCCAAGAATCACGCAGACCCTCAACATATGTGCTGATAATATCACATTATAATCTTGAGAATGACCCTCAACATATGTTACTACCACTACGCATTTTTTATCAAACTCTACTCTATTGTAATATTAGTTTAGCTTACCAAATAGAGAATGAGCCATGCTACTAAGTGTATAATTTCAAAAGCATACCACCTGGATTTCCAGTCTATTTCTTTGACTTTTGAAATTATTTACTTTCATTGACAAGAATCTTTGCTGATTCTCTATGCCAGGAGTGCTTACTTGGGCTTTTAGGTAAATGAGAGATGGAAGGGTAACACAAGCTAACAAGTACAATGACATTCTTAGTTCAGGAGCAGACTTCATGGAACTGGTTGGTTGACATAAGAAAGCTTCGTCAGCACTCGATTCTGTTGGAACGGTTGCTGATGCCAAAACACTCACTAATGAAATTTTTAGTACTAATGTTGAAGATAGTTCGGAAAGTAGTACCATGGCTACAAACAAAGAGAGGTGAAGCAAATGGTAAATCAGATGAAATAGTTGAGCAGAAGGGACAGATAGTTCAAGAAGAAGAGAGAGAAAGTAAAGGTTGGTTTGTCGGTCTACTGGAAATACCTTACGACATCGTACAAAGGATCTCTCTCTCTCTCTCTCTCTCTCTCTCTATATATATATATATATATATATATTGGGACTTGAAGTCAAACTATCTCATCCATTCCAATTAAATAGTTGAAAATTCTGAAATCTCTACTTGGAATGGAAATTAAAAGGGTAGCATTTTTATAAAGACAAAAATCTGAAATAATACAAGAAAGCATTTTTTCTCATCGCCTTGCCCAATCTATACAAGAGAGCATCTCTCATCCTCACAATCGTGTTTTAAATTTTTGGATTTTTATAGAAAAAATCTGGAATATTTCAAAATTATAAATTGAAGATCTCTGTGCCATGACCATCTCACTTGTAGGGCACATGATACGATCATGGCCTTTAAAACCTTTTTAAAGGCCTAACGTTAAAACCCTGCGATCCACTTGATATTATGCATTTTAGCTAACAAAATAATTTAAGATAAGAAATTCAGCTAACTAAAGATCTAAAAAATGAGAAATGGAAATTTCAAACCTGCGCCAAACCCTCTTCACTAGGATTAGAGGGTTGTGCAAATGCGACTTTGGCACTCCTATCACGACCCAAAACAACATCTGGCTTTCTCAAACTCCTATCATTCTATATTGCAGGTATTTCGCAGAAATTGTATCAACAATGCATGTCTGTAATTCAGATATAAACTGTAATTCAGATATAAACTATCAGGAAAATAAGTATTAATTGCACTGACTATATTAATAAATAAAAAAAAGCCATGAAGCGCATGCTCACATGCAATTGTGCACAGACAGCATGGCATTCAATCAAGATGTATTCACGAGGCAGTAGACAACAGAAAACATCAAAGTAAATCTTACATGATCTTTGGTCCATGTCTAGCAGAAATCCCAACACGTTTGCCTCTCACATGACAAAAATATTACCAACGTAAAGTGTATCCTTGTCCTGACTAGCAGAAATCCCAACACATTTGCCTCTCACCTGACCAAAATAATATCATACAATAAGTGTTTATATTGAACAGTAACATGAGGGAAAAAAGTAAGTGTCTTCCCAAAATGGGGTCATCTCTCATGGAGCAAAGATGCACATGGGTAGTCATCCCAAAGTGTTCTGAGAGGCCTCGATGCCTTGGGCTTCTTTTGTGCTCCTTATACACTTTGTGCCAGGTGATGTCCCCATCAATTAGCAGATAGAATCATGTAACTACAAAGATCTCAATTTTGGGGCCACCCAATAATCATGTAAAGAGTATAAACAAAAGAAAATGATAACTGACAGAACCTCTACATTTAAAAAATTGTCTAACCTTTTTAAATCTCATTGACCACTCATTAGTATATAGCATGCCTAAACGGTAGTGACTGGAGATACTAGCCATACAAAATAAAAACACTCAAGATTGCAGTTGATATTGAACCATGTATGCAACATTTAAGGCATCACCCTTGCCCTGCCTAGTTGAACAAGATAATTACATTGACTCTTCATTGATGTAAATTAAAAAATAAAAATAAAAATTATTATTATGTCAACCAGCTATTTGTTCCTATAATCTAATTTGCAATTCAAAAAATACTGAAAACAAGAAGTATTCTATAATTAAAATTTCCACAAGTATAACATATTTTTTAATTGCAGATGTTTATATATATATATATATAATATTTTAACATTTAAGGCTGAAGGTGTTAAAAGGTTAAAGAATTGGTTTTTATATCCAATCTATGAATAAATATTATCTGCCAATTTTCAATTGACAAGTTGATATGATATTAGGATCTTGCAGCAAGGCAATTGTGAATTGGCAAGCCACAATTATGATGACCAAGTCAAATTAAAAAGGGGGACATTACCAAGTACCAACCAAAATTTGAAAACCATACCATACTATATTAGATCAGTTCTTTTAAACAGCAAACATGGGTAATAAAAAATTTAAGGATGATCCAGAAAACAAAACAAAAGGAAGAGGCAAGGCTAGTTAATAGTGCGTGCATCTTAAAAAGTGATTACCTTCCGATTGCGAATTTTCGTTGAGATCTGGGTCGATTGACTCAGTATTTTCAGAATATGCATGAAGATGGGCTCCTTCATCATCATGGTAACCTTAAAAAAAAACAACAGCCCTACTTTTTCCCATCTCTTGCACAACTCTCGCTGCTGCATGAAGCACAGGCCTAGAGAAACTTCGGAAAGAACTCCGATTATGGGAAAGAGTGAAATCTACTTTGGCTAAGAAAAATCATGCCCAAATGTAATAGTTAACTTCGAAAAAAGTATGGCTTTAGTACAATTCTGACTCCTCTAATCAAATTATGGAAGATCTTGATTTACAAAAGTCGGGAAAAAATAAATATAGAAATAATATTATGAACCTTCTCATTACAAGTTTGATAAGAGGCTGCGGACGCCGTGGTTTTGGAGCAGGTTTAGAAGCCTTTGGTGGGAGGGCATGTTTTGATTGAGCATTAGTTTCCTCCGCTGATACAAAAGGTGCCTCTGGCAACTTGAGAATTTCTCTAGTCAATCGAATCCAGCCAAAAGCTCTATCTTCAGTCCTACAAAAAATGCATAGCAGAGTAAATTTATCGCTTCATCCACATGCATGAAAGGTGCAGGAAATCTAGAATGAACCAAACAAATTCTTCACATGCCAGGCATACAAAAAATTTCTGGAAAAGTTCCTACAGAGAACTAAACGTAATACCTCTCTACGTTATTAGATTTGTCCAATACACACAGTCTTGCCCAATACCCCACAGCCAGCTGCTCCAGTGGCTATACAGATGGGTACAGATATGCTTACTGAAACCTGTGCCATTTACCTCGAAAACTTCAACAGAATCAGACAGAGTGCAGTCTATTTTATTAATTACAAGGATCATGGGAGTGGCAAAACCAGATGATCTCTGCATTTCACAAGAAAACCAAAAGATAAGTCATGTTAATGTTTCAAGGTTGGGATTCAAGCCCAAAAATTTGAGTCCAAGATTCAAGTTCTCCATAGAATTTTTTTCATTTTCAAAAAGTTTTAACAACTTAAAAGTGTACATGAAATGTTTTTTTAACTTTCATAATTTCCCAAGGAAAACAATATGCTCCCATAAAAATAAAAAACTAAAGGTCATGTATGAATCAAACACATGAAGGGAAAAAATGCATACTACTGCAATTTGCATCCATGATTATGGGTGCACTGAGCATGGTTGGGTCCGATAAGGGTCACTAGCCCCAGGCCAGAGAATATAACACCTAGGTATGAGCCCAATCCTAGCAGGAGACAGACCACACTATTGGTCCCAGTCTTGTATCATAATAGCTTAAACAGGTAGGCCTAAAAGAAAACTGTTTTATACACAGACCCAAGCCCAGCCCATATATATATTCTAGGCCTGAGAATTGGCCTGTAGACCTAAGACCAATTTGACAAAAACTAACCTTTAATAAGCCGAACCAGAAAGTCTAACGAGCCATCTGGCTCTCCTATCTATCATAAGTATTACAAATAGTAGGAGCTAGGCCAAAGTGAAGCAACAAAAGAGATGTGATTTGTAAGGACCGAATTGTTTTGAAGGTGCTCAAGAAGTTTTAAATCATCAGAAGTACAACCATCAAGAGCAATTGTTGTCAGAATAATCACATGAGCACCCATGGCAATTGCTTCTAATCTCTGTACACCCGTGAATAAGACAAGATCTCTAAGCAGGGAGGGAATGCTGTTCAAGTTAACCATTTCAATATGAAAAAAATAGTAGGTAAAGAATAAAGTACAACTGAAGATAAACATATATATAATAACAATAATACTACTAATAATAATAATCTCACCAATCTTCTCCACAATATCGTTGGTTTCTCTAATCCCGGCAGTATCAAGAAGGGTTACAGGAATACCATGAATTGTCACACTAGCTTCAACCATCCCTTGTGGTTCCAACAATTTCTGCAACTATCTCTCTATCACTCTGTATGATAAAAGAAAAAGGCAACATTCAATAGCTATCATGCTCCTGGTACAGAAACAATGTGAGCATAGCTAATGTACAAATTAACAATGTATATATATAGATATATATTGGATGACACAAAAATAGTGTAGGTTTATTTCTTACCTAAATAAACCTTCAAAGCTACGTTCAAGGGATGCCTATCACTGATGTTGTGCATTTGATCTTCAAATGATTAACTCCATAGATGTTGCGAATTTGATCTTCAAATGAGTAACTCCATAGATGCTCTGACCAAGCATTAACATCAACATCTAGGAATCTCTCATTTGAGTCTCCAATGGCATTCATGTTCACAAATGCCACACAAAGATTGGAATGCTAAAGCTCTCACCCACCTTGACCAGTATGTAACTAGTACCCGCAACACTATAGTCTGTAAAATGTAACCTTATGGTGCTTCCCGCTCAAGCCCTGCATATTACAAGATTTCAAAATTTTACTTGAAGACTGACAAGCCCATTGGCAGAAGCCAGAAACAATATTTCTTCATGAAATCCCTTATAAAAGACTCCTATAGAATCCACTACCATACACCTGTTTTCCTTAATTCTAACAGTACTACACCCACATTAATTTCAACAAATTTTGCATTACAAAATAAACCAGATACTCTCCCTCTAACCATTAAAGGCTCATGATTCTCTTGGTTTAGCCCAAACATAGTCTAGCCAAACTTGGAACTTGAAAAGTTAGAATTTATACATAAAGGGAAAAATCACTCTCCTCTTCTCCAAATGCCATTAGGTATGCTTCTACCTTTTACCAAAAAGTTTGGATCCAAAGCACTGCTCAAAAGACCAGCAGAAACAATTCAAATGAAATGTCTTGTCTAATTGATCATCACTCGTCCTTCATGCTTGTAAATAACTTTTTTGAAACATACCATAGACAAATCTTAGGATCCCAAATCATATGGTTCACTACATCAAGCAAACTCTTGGGAAGCCATGATTTTTAAGCAGCATCAATGTTAACAAGAAAAAAGGATGCAAAGACCGACAATAATTAAAGTCATTAGGCTAGTTGTAACTAATAATTCAAAGATATGGAATCATATGCCGAACACAATTAATTACTTCATCTTCTACCCCCGGGAGCCCATTGTATGTGTGCCATCCGGTTAGATGCTAAAATGAGATTACTCTTGCTAATAAAAATGCAGGGTGGATTAACATGTCCTTTAGCAGGCATAAAAAATAAATGAGTCAAAAAAATTAAAGAATGTCTACTTCAAGCATTTGAAGTATTGATCGTACGGTCACCAGTGATTAGGGCCAGACAATAAAATTTCCAATGAATCATTTGAACATTACAAATGCAAATCAAGCAGTTCCTTTTATAAATTTTACCTGAAGGCTGATTGTCCAAGAGTCAATCACTGGTGATTGACTTTTAGACAAAAAGATTTCAAAAACAAGCATGCAGAAATCAGTTCTCAGTAATCTTTGCAACGTCAGGAATCGACTACAGTTCTCACGGATCAGCTCCATAATTAGGGAAAAAATCATTTATAAAAATTCCAACTCGGTTAAAAATGTCAATGCATTCATATGTGTCTTTGGTTTTTCTTTCTTTTTGGTGTGCATGTGTGCATATGTAGACCTAATTACTAGTAGGTATATATGGAAGTTTACTCTCTCATTTGTTTCATGTAATGAAAACTGTTACATTCTTTCCCAAAAGATTTAGACCACATCAAAGACGATACCCAAGGATACGATGGCAGTACCATTATACTGTGAATCCACGACTTAATCAATAATCATGATCAACTATATATAAAATGGCAATGATTGCCTTAACTCATAAATGAGACGGTGTTTCTTTCTTATTCTAATTCAGTTGCACAACGAATCACAACACTAAATAAATTAGTTTAGATAGAAATTTAATTTACACTAAATAAATTGGCATCTTACAAACATTTGCAATCTATGGGAAACCACTTTGAAATTAATATTATTTCAGATTTTTTTTGTAATTGTGGATCCAGCCACATTATTCAATTGGATACAGAGCCACAACACCAATCCACAAACAAAAGCAGTTTAAATTCAGGTCGGCCATGGTTTGTAATACCTTACGAGGGTAGGAGTTGTTTGCAGCTTCTTCGTCCAAAAATAGAATTTTCAGTAAAGGCGCAATCTGCAATAAGGCAACTAACAGCAATTAACACACCCCCATATCGATTAGATTCAAACACACACAATGAAGCATTCTCTTACGATATATATATTTTTTGATCGATTCTCTTACGATATCATATGCCTTCTCATGCTCTGATTGCTGAGCAGGAGTAATTTGAGAATTGAGCATCTAGAAACCAAAAACCTTAAACAATTAAAAACCAGAAGAAGACATAATTTTAAATTGAGCTGAAAACCAAGAACCCTAAAATGATAATTCGTAAGAGTAGGAAACAATATATATATAATAAAAAAATGAAAAAATAAAACAGAAGAAGAAAACACATAATTTAAATTGACCTGATCTTGGATGGCTATCTTCGGCCCCTGTTCCCATCCCTTTATATAAGGAGCAATGCACTGAGGAACATTAAAAGGAGTTTGTTGATGAGCGAGGCCGATTCGAACATTTGTAGAACCTATACACCGTGCCAAAACATATATATATATATATATATGTCAGAAGTTCATAAAAATAAAAAAAACATACTGTGGGATATTAGGGTTAGGGTTTCATGCCAGGATTTATGACGACGAAATTGGAGCCTCGTTCGGGAAGGAGCTGTGAAGGGACTGCAGTTTTGAGATAATCTAGTAACAAATAAACAAAGAGATTGAAGTAAGAGCAGGGTTACATGAATCACATAAGAGAAGAACCGTGAAAAAGGAGCAATGAATTTGAGAACTTTTGTTGGCTATAAACATCATATTTTTATGAAATAACAGATTGGAGCTTTGGTTGGCTATAAACATCGCATGCATACGTTAGACAGGTGATCAGATCAGAGAGAAAGTGTAGGGTTTGAAGAGATAGAGGGAGCCCTAATAAAATAAAATAAAAATTCTAACTCAAATCAGAGGAAAAAAAAAATCAGATTTAGGAAACGCAGGGCACAAATTCAACTTCTTAGATCTGTTTATTGTTATCTCAAATTATTTTTGTGCCAATATTTATCGGATATGAATTGGAAAAAATAAAAAAGATGTACTTCATAGGAAGAAATGGCGAGAAAACAGAATCGCAGTATGCAATTATCACTAAGATCTATAATTAATTGATTTATTAACGAACACATTGATCTATAATTAATTGATTTATTAAAATTTCAATCACCATTCCCTATCATTAACACAAAATTCTCAAATCTATTAGAAGATAGAAAAGAACAGAGATTTAAGAAATAAGAAGGGATTGAAAATTACTGGTTCGAACTGCCGCAACCATTGACAGAATCTCAATATCTCTTCATCTATTGCATGAACTCCAGATTATCAAGAGGCCTTCCTTTCTCAAGCTTCTTTACCTCAATATGCTAAAAACATAACCCCCCAAAAAAGTAATAAATAAACAAATCCTTATAAATCGGAACCTCAGATCAAACCCGAAATTCATGAACTTCTCAAAAATGTAAACAAAAACTCCATATATCAATCAAAAATAAATCGCTTCGTGCAAACCTGATCGATTCAGCTCAAATCGATTTTGATCGTTTCAAACCCTAGCTCACACCGATTTTGATCGTCTCAAACCCTAGCTCAAACCGATTTCGATCGTCTCAAACCCTAGTACGGATCAAAGTGAAAAATGTTGAAATCTCTGTATCGGAGCATGGATCGAAGTGAAAATGCTCAGATCTGAGTTGAGAATAGAAGCAAAAACTATGGATTTTCGAGTTTAATCAGTTTCTGGGGAAGATATAGGAGCGACTAGCCGAGAGGACGAACTGATTTCGAGTTTCTCTCGACAAAATGGCTGAGGTTTTTGTGATCTGGTATTTTATATAGGAAGAGAGAGACGGACCTGGCAGGAGGGGCTGAGATATATTTCGAGAGAGAGAGAGATAGCGCTCATTGAGAGGCTGCGGTCGAGTGAGACTCCATATTCATCTCATTGACCCGTTTTTAGAGACTGTCTTTCAAGTCGACTGTAACGGTTTCACCCATCCCAAACATATGAAGACGGTCAATGTGGTCTCCATATATCATTTTAAACCGAGAGACGGCTAAAGCAGTGTCGAATGCAATTATTAGTGACCGCTTTTAAAAAGGTTTGTAAAGTTATTGGAGACTGCCTCTAAAAGTCGTCTCCGATATAAAAAATTTTGTAGTGTGTTTCCAAGCAGCTAACTTATCCAACGGTTGCTCAGCTGAAGCTCCCAATCTTATCGAAACAGCAAGTGCAGCCTGGTCCTCTAACCTATCGAATGGTTACTCAGTTAAAACTTGCACCTATCGACACCTTGCAGCAGCCCTCTACAGCTAACCTATCAAAATATTCAGCTGCAGCCCCATCTTCCATCCTATCGAATTCTGCAGCTTTAAACCTATCGAATACATGGTGAAAGTGCTCTTGCACAATAGCTGAAATTCCAACTTATCGATTGGTTGCTCAGCTGCAGCCCCACCTTCAAACCTATCGAATACTACAAGCAGCACCTGCATGCAAGCTTCAATTGCAATCCAGCCCACAACACCCGTTGACCGACTAGATTTCTCAATCCGTTGAGATGCCCAACCTCCGGCTTTCTCCAATCGGCCGATGTGCAATCGAGATTCTATCCAACGGTCGATTTCTCAGAAAGCCCCTCAAATCTGGCATCTTATGTGCAGCTGCATATGCAGTTATATATATATATATACTTCTTGCTTCAGCTGAAAAACCAGACCATAGCAGCCTTTGACTGCTTAAATATCACAACCTATAGAGAAGCCCAACCTCTAGCCTGCCCCAAGCCCGTCAAGAAGTAGTCAAGATCCTATCCAACCATCAATTTCCTAGAAGGCTCCTCAAATCTGGCACCTCGAGTACAGCCGCATATACATTTATATATTTACACATATATTTCTTGCTTCAGACGTGGCCCAATTGGGACTGTTTTGGTAACAAACAGCAGGGTATTTTGGGGTAGTGAGAATGATCATTTTGTGGGCAATCACTTGAGGTGTGCAACTGGAGAAAATAATGGAAAAAGGGGCAGCTTGGGTCCATTTTGCGGACAAGTATAGAGTTGAGTAGCTGAGTATTTGTGGCTAAACAAGGGCAAATTGGGAACTCCAATGCACAGAAAATGCTGCACATGGGTGTGAATAAATATTTGGCGGGAATGCAACTGAAGCACAACAGAAGGGATCTATCTATGCTCTCTGATTGGCTGAAACCCAAGGCACAAGGATCAATGCATATGTATAAATACCTATTTTTCTGCTGTTTTTCTTCAGTAAGGAAAGTAGGAACAAAGGAATAGCCTGAGTTCTCCTTAACTCATTTAGGTTTATTTGTAGGTTTTATTTTTCTTTCTTATTTCCCCTTCTCTCTCTAATCCAGCTTGTTGGATTAGATCTAAATAAGCAGTCCAGATCTATTTTATAATTGTATTTTGGAAGCTTCAAGAAATTTGGGAATAGATTGATGTTGCACAGATTGCAGATCCGAGCTCAATAAACTGTAAGAGGGTATTACAGTAATTGTGGGTTTTAAAGGTGATTCTGATCTAAATTTTACTTTTTCGTATTTGATTTCCCTGGATTGGATACTCCTGCATGCCAGCCAGAAATGGGGAGCTTGTAGCCTGGCATTCGCAGCATCTATAATGATTATCCTGTTCTAATCGAGACCCTTGGCTTGAGCTAATCTCTAGGATGATCTGTGACCATTCAAGTGGACAGGTCATAGCCTTAGGATTGCTTTGATTCTTTGGTTAAGATAAGATCCTTATACCGTACATCTGCTGGGGTTGAACCTGGGGAGCTTGTAGCCAGATGGCGGATTGTAGCAAATCAGATCTATATAATGCCTTTGATTCAATTAATTTACAATGAGAACCAGGTCCTGGCTGCCTATTTCTCACCATTTAATCTTTATTTTACCATCCATCTTCCTCCATCTTTTAGTCCAGTTTTATTTCAGTTTTGTAAACATCTCCATGTTTTGACTTGAATTGACGACTCAGGTTAGAATTTGCAGATTAGTGTACCGATTTCTACTTTTCCATCTTCAGTTTTCTAGAGTTTGATTGACACCCAAATTTCTAGTTGATTGTTGATTAGATTAAATCTGTATTGATAGGATCCTAGACTTGATTGACGACCAATGCTAGGAAACTTGATATATGGTGTAACGGTACTGTTTATTTTCATAAATATCCGATAGCTGTGGATCAAGATTGACAACCTTAATTTGAAGAAGGAGGATTAGGATTAGATTAAATCTGTATTGATGGGATCCTAGACTTGATTGACAACGAATGGTAGGAAACTTGATATGTGGTGTAACGGTACTGTTTATTTTCATAAATATCCAATAACTGAGGACTAAGATTGACGACCTTAATCTGAAGAATGAAGATTAGGATTAGATTAAATTTGTATTGATGGGATCCTAGACTTGATTAACGACCAATGGTAGGAAACTTGATGTATGGTGTAATGGTACTGTTTATTTTCATAAATATCCGATAGTTGAGGACTAAGATTGACAACCTTAATCTGAAGAAGGAGGATTAGGATTTATTTTTATGCACTTTAGTTTAAATAACCATTCTTTTATTCATATTTCTCCAATAGTTTAGAAAATCTCCAATAGTTCTATAAAATAATTAGATCTAGTGACACAGAAAAACTCTCTTTCTTTTCCTGTTTTCATAGAATTGCCAGATCTGTAGCCAGATCTGGAGGTCTACTATACTCCTTCTTGGTTTAGATCACTACTCCCTATGGGACAATGTGACGACCCGACTTTTCCAATCCCTCAGGTATAGGAAAGGCCGGTTCGCCAACCTATCGAATAAACGATAAGCCGGACAAACAGGGCACATATCAGAGTAAAGCGCAATAAATATCTATAGCTAAAATAAATGCGGAAGCAATTAAAAGTAAAGAACCACCGATGATGGCCGACCATCATCGAAACATGGCTCATAACAGAAATCAACGTCAAATATAAAACTATGGTACCCAACTAAAATGGGCCCACAAATTCAAGTCCAACTCTCACCACAAATAAGAAAATCAGTAAGTTCTATACTGGGAAAAACTCCTCAGGAGGAACCTCAAGCTCTTCCTCAGGCACATAGTCAGGATCAGTCTCACATACGAATAGCCACGTCAATACGAACTGTGACGTATAGTCGAGTGAGCTAACCAACAAAGCTCGATGAGAAGAAAGACATCTACGGCATTTTACTTTAACTAACATGGTTTCAAAACAAATATCGAATATAGCTTGTCAAACATATAAGCGGATAATAAATCAATTTAGGTGCGGAAATCATATGTAAGATTTATTTCTAAATGTGTGAAAACAAGTTTGAACAGATGATGTTTCGATGTCTTAGTTTCTCTAACTTCTATATGCAAAGTTCGATTCATGACTTAATCCTCAACTTAAAATACCTCCGAGTAAACTATATCTCGAGAGCGGGAATATAGCGATGGGAACCCCTACCTACCATCGCTGCTCATGAACCCTTTTCAGATGCAACAAGCCCTGCGTAATGAGGGAAACTTGTGCCGAAGTTGTTCAGAATTTTTGAGGGGTCGTTCAGGTCAATCATAAAACAAATGCAGATACTAATATAATCAGATGGAAGTCTCTTATACATAGTTCAGGTTCTTGATTTCAGATCTTCAGAGCTTAAGCAGATTCAGGTTTCAGAATTCAGGTAGATTTAGATTTTTAGTCATTCATATCAATTTCAATTTACAGATATGATTTCAATGGCATATGCAAGTTCAAAGATTTTAATTCAAAATATCCATGCGAATTAAAATAAAATACTGTAAATTGGTCCTATTGATGGCCTCTCGCCCTCAATCTACATCACAATATACGTTCATGCATTAAGATAAACTCTAATTACTAATAATATAGACCTATTTAAGCGTTTCCTCAAAAACAAGTCAAAAAAGGCAAGTTGTGCCTATCCTAGAATTTGACGTAACATTCTCATATTTTGTTGACTATCAAGACGATTGATTCATGTGTTGGTCAAAACATGAAAGTTGTAGATATTTATATTAGCTTTCCAATGCAAAAAGAATCGTCTCAATCGGAGTTCGAGATAAAAAGTTATGACTAAAATACTAAGACAATGCCGGAGTTCGGTGATACCTCGCTCGAGCGATGATAATAGCTCGCTCGAGCGATTTGACGTAACATTCTTATATTTTTTTAACCATCAAGACGATTGATTCATGAGTTGGTCAAAACATGAAAGTTGTAGATTTTTCTATTATCTTTCCAAGGCAAAACGAATTATCTTAATCAGAATTTGGGATAAACAGTTATGGCCAAAATACCAAGGCTGTGTCTGTTGAAGAGTTTGGTCGAATTTCACGAAAATCTGGGAAAAACGATCCTATCGATTTTGGGCCTAATTTCTATGTTTTTAAGACCCGAAATTTATCAAAACTTAAGGAAAAATTAAGGTTTTCTTTTTAAGAAATAACTGAATAATTTAAGATGGATTTAGAGGTACCCACCTGTTGAAGCGTGATTCGAATCCTACGATGATTTGGGTTGATGGAGATCGGATTCGAGAGACGATATGCAAGTCTTTTCGAGAATTCCTTTCTTCACGATAAATTGGTGCGTGATGAGAAACTTTGATGGTGTAAGATTCTCTGATAAGATCGAAAATCGATAGAGATCCGACGAGGAATTATGAAAGATGGCACTGTCAGAGCTTTTGCAGAGAAGAGGGAATAAAGAAAGATAACTGAGAGAAGAAGTAAATATATATCTAATTCCCTGTATAGGTTAACTCTAATTAAGATTTTCCGTATAAGATTTAATAAAATAGTAGTTTTTACACGCAAGTAGAATTCATACGTGACTTGAAAAGCTTGAGAAGAGGTTTTGCTCCAGCGCTTTGTGTAAGCACCAAGGTAAATGGTGATTCTCTCCCGAATTTACAATTGTGCCCTTTAACCAACTTCACTCTTTAAACGGGCATAACTTTTTATATTCTTATCGAAAATCGACAAATTATATATCGTTGGAATCGTATCGACAAGTACTCCGCAATGAGTCTAATATTGATATATATAAAAAATTAGACTATTTCTAAAGTGGGTATATTCCGGTGTGGAGCGTTAGCACCACGCATTGTATGGTACATCATCTAATACCATTAAATAAAATTCAAAAATCTGGGTTATTACAGACAAACTCTTACTTATTAAAACTTGCTATAAAGGATCCTGTATCTTACAGGTCTAAGATATTTTAGATGTACTGAATCCATCCCCTGTTTTACTCTGATTTTATTTTGTCTTTATCATTACACAATAAATCAGCACACTAGAAATCCCCAACACACAACTAAAGAGCAGTTACAGCCCACAAATATGACTGCAAGTATGAGCATAGGCATTGCTCTAGTTTCTGAACTCCTCTAACTCTTTTCACCATAGATTAAACAAATCCTCATCACAGCTCAATTCATTTCAGATCAGTAAGGTCTTTTCATTGGGTTGTAATGTGGCTTATGGGTGAGGTTTATAGAGAAAGGAAAGGGAATCAAAGGATTCAAATTTTGAGAAATCAACAAGGTAAGGGGGTGATTTGCAACTTCACAACTTTCATTTCAGCATAATTCCATCTTCTTTTTGAATTTTCAGAGCCAAAGTGGCCAGCTTCTTCTCTTTTTTTTCAAAATAACTAATGAAATTACTTCTCTCATTTTTTTTAAATTTTTTTTATTTGCTCTTCTATTTTTCTTTCTTTTTCTTCTTATGGGTTGGAATGCCACAACTGTACATCTGATACACACTACCATTTAATGTGTTTTCTTATCCTTCAACAAAATATAAAACCAGCTCTACCTTCTTCAACTCTTTCACCTTCACCTTTTGAAATCTCAGGATGGGATTAGGCTGTATCAAGTTACTAAGGTTTTTGGGTTCAATTTTCATGGTTTTTATCGAAGAAAAACTTGGATTTTTAAAGCTCAAATGGTGTGTATCAAGGGCAGTTCAAAGGTGGGAAATCTTATGCTCAAACTGTTCAAAGGATGGCCTTGCTTCATGTCCTCAATGTCATGAATGCTGTCAAGCTGTTTCAACTTGGATTTGTCTAACTTCTAGTGAGCAAGACTAGATCCAATCAGTCCTTAGGGCAGAAAAATTGCCAAAACACTCCTCAAAGATATTTTTATTCAGGCCCAAATCTCACTGGGTATGGTCTTCCATCAAATTTTTAGGGAATATCCTCACAGTTTTCTCTCTTTTCAAGTTCACTAAGCATCAATTTTTAAAAAATCTTGACATTTGTTTCATGACAATGTTAGAGCTACAGCAATATTCAGTTTTAAAAAGTTTTTAAATTCCTCTTTTTTAAAAATCAAGTGGGGCATCACTTTATTTTCATAAATTTTATTTAACATAATTGCATTAACATTAACTACCCATTGGCACAACGTGCCATACCCCCAAACCTTTGAGGGGCAGTGTCCTCACTGCTTTGGAAGTATAACAACAGGAATCAGCAGGGTACATATAGAAGACAGTAGTAAAGGAAACAGAAAAAAAAATGTGAGAACAAAATTACACGCAAAGGAAAGCAAAAGGCACAGTGAAATGTACAAAACAACAAATTTATTCACGCAAATGATTACAAAGTTACAAAAAGAAGCAGTACAATCAAACAAAACTATATACATCATAAACAAAAATAGACTAATTACAAGCAGATCCTACTACAAGCTACTGGAAACTAGCAAATCCTTAACATAATCTATTCCTAATCAGAATTTGAATCAGAGCTAGATATGGTCATTGGCTCCCATCCTTATTGTGCAGCAAGCTTGTCATACTCCTCCTCGAGATTCTCTTTCTTCTTCAGCTTCTTAGCGTTGGCAACACCTTCTTTAGTTCTTTTTGCAGCTGGCTTCTGAAGTCTTGTGCTACCTTGGGACATGGTTGGCTCCTTGATGGAAAGTGCTTTGGATCCTAAGGGACCCAGGGCAGAGTAGAGGGAGAGGGTTTCTATTAGTCTGGCAAGCATGTCAAATTTGGTCCTATAGGTTCTGTACAGGTCGAGGGAGTTAAGGACCAACTTCCATAACTTTCATTCCTTAGCTTGATGAGCCTCCAAAATTGGTTCAATCTCCTACTGGTGGGCCCATTGTTGTAATACCATGACTGCATCTACTAGGAACTTCACATCCTCCTGGACATAGGGGTTGGCCTAAATGGCTTTGGCAAGAGATGGCAGAGGGGAAAGGGTGTTGGTGCCATATGGGACAATGGCCCAATGGTGAGTGGCATCCATGGAGGAAGGGGTAATGGGCAGCTCAGGGGGTGGTGAGGATGGTATAATGAGGGTAAGGGGCAGGTCCTCCTCCACAGCCAGAGACTTAGGTGGGGTGGAGGGGTAGGTGAAAGGTTAAAAGGGTAGGTCTGCCTCTATGGGGTTAGTTTGGGTTGAGGAATCTCGAGTGGAAGGTTTAGGGAGTAGTACTTCCACCTCAGTAGTGGAAAACACTGCTAAAGGAGATGGAGGTGGAGTGGGTAAAGGAGTAGGTACAGGAAGAGGTTGAGAGGTAGGGGTGACAGGGCTTAAGGTTGATTGGATGGCTTGTAAGCAGGTGGCCATGGCAGTTTGGTTAGTTGTGTTGGTTTGGAGCTGGGTTAGGATGGTGGTGAGAAGGGAGAGGATTTGGGTGGAGGCTTCATGTAGTATATGGGCTTGGGTAACAGTGGGAATGGGGATAATGGGTTGGAAGGGAGATGTGGAAGCATGCTGGAAAGGTGGGATGGCAGCAGGCTGTGAGTGGGTAGGCTGTGGAGAGGTGGGTTATAGAGAATCAGGTAATGGGGAGTAAGAGTATTCATGCCTAATATTATTCACAATGGACTTTATCTGGGATGAATACCCCTCAGTGGTTAAATCGTCCTAGGTATGTGGAGGTGAGATGGAAAAGGTGGGATCAAAGTCAAAGGGTATGGATGGTAAGGAAGACATGGCTGGGTCAGCTGATGTAGATGGTGTAGGGCTCAAGGGTTCAACATCAGGGGTGGATGGGTTGTTGCTGGTCTGCTCTGTTAGGTGGCTGTACTGGGGAGTGAAGGTAAGGTGGTAGTGGGGTCTGTGGTAGGAGGAGCTGAGAGAGGTGTAAATGTGGTAATGGTGGAAAGGGTGGCTGAGCAGCTAGGAGGTATGGAGACTGCAATGGATGGCAAGGGAAATGAGATGGATCGTAGAGAGGCTGGTGGGATGGAAATGTTTGCCATATCAAGGCTGACCACAGGCAAGGGTACTGAAGTGGAAGGGATGAGTAAGGGTGCAAAGGGTACAAATGGAGGCTCTGAGCTAAGACCAACAAATGTGAAAAGAGGCTCAGAGGTGACTGATGTAGAGATCTTAGGAGGAGGTATTGAGCTAGTGGCAACTGTTGGGAGAGGCTCTGAACTAGCTGAAGTAGAGGTGCCCTGTGCAGTAGCTGAGCTGGCTGCTTGTAGAGCTTCTATCTCAGGATCCTCACTTGAGATATTCTTACTCTTCCTAATTAAGGTCCTATTGGCAGACCAGGCCCTCTTCCCAAACATCTTAGGCTTCAATTTTACCACAGGCTCATCCTTTTGAAACATAAATTTCCCTTTCTTAGGCAAGGCAGTGATGAGCTTGCTGTAAGGTAGCCTAGGCAAAGCTTGAACTTTCCTAATCTTCTCATTCACATCCACCATTGCATCAAATGCCAGCTTGGAGGCATCCATAAATTATCCCTTGGAGAAAAAGTACAAGGCATCCACTATGGAGGTTCTCCTCTCTTGCTGATGGCCACTGACATATATATTTTTCCTCAAGATTGAATCAATAAATAACATGTTGGGGTGTAGATCTCTCCTCATCAATGACTCCTCAGAGCCCACAATGCCTTGAGTCAGGTGTCTAGCCATAGCTCTAAAGGACAATACTCTCAGGTTCTACCAGACCATAGGATGTATCCAAAATAGAAGGGACCCCTAATGTCAACCCAATGTCATTGGAATCCACCAAGATCTCCCAATTATCAATTAAAATCACAAGGCAAGGCTCAGTTGAACCTGGCTTGGTCTTCTTCCTGATATTCTGATACCATAACTTGACCAGCCTAGGGTAGGATTTTTCATTCAATGGGGTTAGCATGGGTGTCAGGTCTGCCTTCACCAAATAGTTTAAAGTATCCTTACACTCCTCTTCCTTAGAAAAAAAGGGGATGCCAACAGTTGTCTCTGGAATCAGGCTTAATACACCCACAAATTTATTTGGAGTGGATAGGTTTACATTTACTTCAGACTCAACCTCTGGGTTAGGTTCAAACACAAGGTTAGGATCAGTCATAGGGTCAGATTCAGGGATATCCTCCACAATTTCCTCAACAGTATCCTCAACAAGTTTGGTCTTCTTGGCTTTCTTTGCTTTCTTAGCCTTCTCAGATTTTTCAGCTTTATCCATGACAAGTTTCCTCTTAGCAGGTGGGGGGTCTCCTTGGGTTGTGTGGTTAGCCTACTGGATTTCCTAGTGGCTTTTGTGGCGGATTTGGAGGGAGCTTTGAAAAGGGTAGCTAGGGTATCCTCTTGATCAGCCATTGTGCAAGCGATTCACTCAAAATTAGCTCTCAACAATCACAGTAGACCTTTATGCTCAATGAAAGTAACCACACTCACTAAAATTTGGAATTAAAATGATAGAAAATCACAGAGTGAAGCTGGAAGAAAATTTACCCACAGAAACCTAGGGTTTCTCAGATCTCGATGTGCACGACACCAAACTAGCTCAGACTAGGTGCAAAGTGTAGCCCTAGAGGAATTGAAGTATTTGGAACAATGGCAAGGTGCTTGGAGTAGAAACCAGTGAGGGAGAGGAAGAAGAAAGAAATAGGAAATCGGTAGACAAGAGACAAAGCTTGCACACAGAAGTTGTCGAATGATAAAAAATGAGTTGTCGATAGGTTTAAAGTACCTAAATCGTGCTTCTAAAGGATTGGGAAAAAGATGTCAATAGGTTGCCTTAGCTTGTCGAGTAGATAACTTGTGAGCTTGTGGTGTCGAGAGGTTGGCTGAACCTCTCGAAAGGTGTATGTGCTTCAGATTTTTACAAGTCCAGAGGTACAGACATTCTCTCGACAGGTTTTAAAAACTCAACATTTAATCCTCTCGATAGGTTTCAAAACTTGTCGAGGCACAATCTACACCTTCAAAACCTCTCGATAGGTTCACTCAACATCTTGACAAGTTCAAAAGATCCTATCGAAACTCATATTTACAGCTTCAGAACCTGTCAAGAATCGACTCAAAGCTCTCGACAGATCTTAGATCTTGTCGAAATGCATAGGAGGAACCTCCAGAACCTGTCGAACATCAATTAAAACCTCTCAACATGTTTGTTTTGCATTCTTAACCTATTTCTCAGCAGTTCCCTTGTCCCCATTCATGTAAATTTGTCACTTCTATTTTGTTCCCTCTTGGAATCCCCACGGATTGAGAGCATTTCTGACTCAAACAAGTTTGATTCCTTATTCCAACTAAAGAACTAAAAAAACATGGCAACATATATACAATGCCAAAATAGTAATGAAAATAGAAACAACAACAAAAACTGACAAAAGCAGCATAACATTATTGAAAATCAGTCATATTGTGGAGGTTCTTGAACGTGAATGGTCAGCACAGGCTCCACTATATTTTCAACAAAGAGCTTGAGCCTTTGACCATTAACTTTCATGATCCTACCATCTTTGGGATCCTTGATTTCAACAACTCAAGATGGGGATGCATGCTCTACCATGTAAGGTCCCTCACATCTTAATCTCAACTTACCTGAGAAATTTTTTAATTTAGAGTTGAACAACCATCCCTTGCTACCAGCTATAAACTCCTTCCTCAAAAAATGCTTGTCATAGAAAGTCTTGATTTTCTCCTTATAAATCCTTGCATTGGAGTAGGCCTCCAATCTCAGCTCGTCCAGCTCTGATAGCTAGAGTTTCCTGTGCATGCCAACAGAAGCTAGATGAATGTTCAATGCTTTAACAACCCAATAAGCCTTATGCTCAAGCTCTACTGGTATATGGCTTGCCTTTCCATATACTAGCCTGAAGGGAGACATCCCTATTGGGGTCTTATAGGCAGTCCTATAAGCCCAGAGAGTATCAGGTAACTTCAGGAACCAGTCCTTCCTATCAACTCTCACATTTTTGTCCAAAATGTGTTTGATCTCTCAATTAGAAATTTTCACCTCCCTACTGGTTTGTGGGTGGTATGGGGTGGAAACTTTGTGTGTCACAGAGTTATTTCTAAGCAAGATTTCAAACTGTTTATTACAGAAATGGCTCCCCCCATTACTAATGATAGCTCTAGGAGTGCCAAACCTGAAGAAAATATTATCCTTTAAGAAATTGAGGATAACTTTGTGATCATTGATTCATGTGGCTATAGCCTCAACCCATTTGGACACATAGTCTACAGCCACAAGAATATAATTGTATCTATAAGAAGGAGGGAAAGGACCCATGAAGTCAATCCCCCAAATGTCAAAGAGTTCAATCACAAGTATAGGCTACAAAGGCATGGAGTTTCTTTTGGAGATACTTCCCGTCTTTTGGCATCTTTCACAAGCTTTACAATGCTACCATGCAGCCTTGAAGAGAGTGGGCCAATAAAATCTACTTTGAAGCACCTTGGCAGCAGTCTTGTTCCCACTGAAGTGGGCTCCACAAGCCTGTTCATGACACATAGTTAGTATGCTGTGAAATTCCTCATTAGGGACACATCTCCTCATCACTTGGTCTGCACAATGCTTAAACAGGTATGGATCCTCCCACATGTAATGTCTGATCTTTAAAAAGAATAACTCCTTGTCCATTTTATTCCAATGTGTGAGAATCTTACCCACTGCCAAGTAGTTAGTTCACAATGTCTGCAAACCAAGGTGTAGAGGTGTTGATAGTCAATAGCTGCTCATCAAGAAAAGAATCATTGATAGGCAACCTATCAAACTCCTCAGCTAGGATCCTGGATAAGTGGTTTGCAACCACATTTTCAACCCCTTTTTTGTCCTTAATTTCAAGATCAAACTACTATAATAGGAGGATCCATCTGATTAATCTTGGCTTGGCATCCTTTTTTGACAAAAAGTACTTCAGGGCTGAATGGTCTGTGAAGACCACTATCCTAGATCCCAACACATAAAACCTAAACTTTTCTAAAGCATAGACAATTACCAATAATTCCTTCTCAGTTGTGGTGTAATTTAACTGAGCATTAATCATAGTTTTGCTTGCATAAGCAATGACACAAGGGCCCTTATCCTTCCTTTGTCCCAAGACTGCACTAATAGTAAAATCTGACGCATCACACATCAACTCGAATGGCAAAGAAAAACCAGGTGCTCAAAGGATAGGCACAAAGGTTAAACAACCTTTCAAAAGCTCAAAAGCTATAAGACATTCATCATTAAATTCAAAGGGAACCTCTTGGCACAATAGGTGACAAAGAGGTTTTGAGATCTTGCTAAAATCTTTGATGAATCTCCTATAGAACCTAGCATGCCCCAAGAAAGATCTGACTTGTTTCACAATTTTTGGTGGGGGCAAATGTGCAACCAGATTAATTTTAGCCTTGTCTACCTCAATGCTTTTGTGAGAAATCACATGGCCGAGGACAATGCCCTGATTGACCATAAAATGGCTCTTTTCCCAACTCAAAATCAAGTTGGTTTCCTCACATCTCTGTAACACAAGGCTAAGATGGTATAGACATTGGCTAAAACTATCCCCACAAATAGAGAAATCATCCATGAATATCTCTAAAAATTGATCAATCATGTCAGAAAATATAGCATACAAGCACCTTTGGGAAGTTGTTGTGGAATTGCACAATCCAAATGGCATCCTTCTATAAGCAAAGGTGTCAAATGGGCATGTGAAAGTTGTCTTTTCTTGATCTTGTGGATAAACAGGGATTTGGTTATACCCTAAATATCCATCAAGAAAATAATAGAAAGCCTTGCCTGCTAACTTATCCAAAATCTGGTCAATGAAGGGCAAAGGGAAATGGTCTTTTCTAGTTTTCAAATTGAGCTTCCGATAGTCTCTACACACCCTCCAACCTATGGTTTTCCTAGTTGGAACAAGCTCACCAAAATTAGTTTTAATCACAATAATTTCAGATTTCTTAGGGACCACCTGAGTAGGTGCCACCCATTCGAAATCTGAAATAGGATAGATGACTCCAACATCTAATAATTTGACCACTTCTTTCATTAACACTTCTTGCAAGTGGGGATCCAATTTTCTTTGAATTTCTCTAGAGGGTTTAGAACCCTCTTCCAAGTGAATTTTATGCATGCACACAGCAGGGCTGATGCCCCTAAGGTCAGCAATGGTCCAGCCTATTGCAATCTTATGCTTCTTTAAAACACACAACAGTTCTTCCTCTTGCTCATCAGTAAGAGAGGAAGATATAATCACTGGCAACTTCTTCTTTGCCCCCAAAAAAGCATATTTCAAGGTCATAGGTAGCTGTTTCAACTCTACATCAGGTCGACATGTGAGAGAAGGCAGCAAAGGTGCCTTTGATGGTGGTGTAAGAGTTAATACAGCAGGTTTCCAAGGAGGATAGCTGGTTGTTGGCCTCATATAAAATAGAAAGGCTTTCACCTCTTCAACCATGGGTGTGGGGGCCTTCTCTTCCACAACCTCACTCCACACATTCTCAAAAATATCACAAAAATTATCACCATGCAGCAGCTTGGGAAAAGTCTCTCCCACAAGCTCATCAAAAATATCAATTAAAAAGTAATCCTCACTATCCAAGTGAAGCTGGCTAGCTGCATTGTAAATATTCAATTTAACTTTCATGTTGTCAAAAGACACTTCCATTACTCTTGATCTACACTGAATGCAAGCATTGGCAGTGGCCAAGAAAGGCCAGCCCAAAATCACAGGAATAGAGGTGGTGCACTTTCTTGGCTCCATGTCTAGCACCAGAAAATCTGTTGGGTAGAAAAACTTATCAACCCCAACTAATACATCCTTTATCATTCCCATAGGCCTCCTTCCAGATCTGTCAGCTAGTTGTAGCACCACATGTGTGGGCTTTAATTCTCCCAAGCCTAACTTCTCATAAACTGAATATGGAAGTAGGTTTACACTAGCTCCTAGATCTAGCAAGGCCTTCTCAATGGTATGATCCCCAATGATACAGGGGATTGTGGCAACTCCAAGGTCTTGAAGCTTGGTTGAGGTTGTAATGGACAACACTTGGTTCATTTTCTCAGCACAAAAGACCTTGTTGGATAGGTGTATCCAAGACTGTCTTTTGTGGGTGCACAATTCTTTCAAGAACTTTGCATAGGCAGAAACTTGCTTGATAGTATCCAGTAAAGGCAAAAGTTGATCTTTACTTGTTTGAATGTTTCCATCATCTCCTCTACTTTAGCATTCGCCTTGTCCAAAGGGGAAGGTGCTTGAAGTGCATTAGAAAATGGCAAATGGGGGATTGATCTCCCATTTGCTGCCTTAGCAAGCTCATCAGATTTTTCATTATTTTTATTTTCAATTTTTTTCTTCAGGTACATCCACACCCCCTTTATTTTTTATATGCTGCTCCTGGTGCATATCTCTATGGGTTGTTCTTTCATTTCTTGAACTGTTCTCAGGCTCAAAACCAACCTGGTTATCAACCAACCTTCCACTCCTCAAATTGGTGACAGATTTGGCTTCTTCATGAGAAGAAGTCTCACCCACCATGCACTGCCCTCTTGGGTTGTTCATGGGCTGACTTAGCAGTCTTCCCTCCTCTCTCTTAGTCAAAGTATTAGATAGCTGACCAAGGTGGTCCTCTATCTTTTTAATACTTTGGCTATGAGAGCTAACAATTTATGACAAAGAGCCTAAATTCTACAGTGAGGCCAGAACTTGCTCTTCAAATGTGAGGGATCTAGAGGGTGCCGGGGCTGGTACACTTTACTGCACAGGTTGAGCCATTAGCTGGGCCATATGTTGCTGGTAATGGGGCCTTGGAAAGTAGTTATGCTGGTAGGGCTGGGCATTCCTATAAGGCATAAGATGTTATTGCGACTGTTGCTACTGTTGGTTTGGAAAGGTACCTTATCTCTACCTCAAATTAGGGTGGTTTCTCCAATGATAACCAGCAGTAGGTTGTTGTCCAAAGGACTGAGCATCATTCACATATTCCATCACAAGGTCTGGAAATTGGGCAGTAGAGGGACATTCCTCAAGGGAGTGAGTAAGGGACTGGCATATCACACATGCCTCCTCCACTTTAGTAGCCATTAGAGATTGCATTGCTCCCATAAGTTTATCAAACTTTTGAGTCAATCTGTCTACTTTTCTTTCCAAATCATTATATCCATTCACCTCATATATTCTTCCTCTTGTGGTGTTTTTTCTCACCAATCTAGCAGGGGTCTTAAAGTCCCTTGACAATGTCTCCCTTTGCATGGAGTTTTTACTATTGATATTAAACAACTCCTAAGCCTCATCAGTTATTTTGTGGAGGTAAATACTGCCACATGAGGTATCAACCATATCCCTGCTCTTGGGATCTATTCTTTGATAGAAACTTTGGACAAGTTGCCATTCAGGAATTTGGTGATGGAGACATTGCTTCAAGAGTTCTTTAAATCTCTCCCATGCTTGGTGAAAGTCTTCAGTTGGGGCTTGAGCAAATGAGATTATGCTCTTCCTCAACTGACTTGTTTTGGACATGAGGAAAAACTTAGCCAAGAACTGACATTGAAGGTCATTCCAGGACTGAATACTATTGATTGTGAGCATTGACAATCAAGTTCTGGCTCTATCCTTTAATGAAAAAGGAAAGAGTCTTAACCTAGTTGCTTGCTCCCACAAACCTGCAATGTTGAAAGTAGTGCACAGTCCTAGAAATTCATCAATGTACTTATATGGAACTTTTTTACTCAGGCCATGGTATGAGGGTAACATCTGTATGATAGAAGATTTGATCTCATAGTTTCCTTAGACAACAGGAAATTGAATGCAGAAGGGAGAATTATAAACCCTGGTGTATTGAATTCCTTCAATGCCCTAGGTTGCTCACCCATTGCAGAACTATCACAATCAACCACAAGTCTGTGTATGGGTTGCTTAGGTCTAAGAAGTCTCTCAACTTCAAGATCTAAAGGAGCAATCTCAGGATTAAGAGATCTCCTACCAAGCATACACACAGTAGAAACATAAGTACACCACAGAAAATATAACACAGATTTCAGCAAAATAAAATTAAAAACACACAACTACTGCTACAAATCTATAATTTTACAGATATAAAAATATAAAGGAATTAGGAAATGCAAACTTTAGCACAGCTTGCTCCTCCAATTAGCACAAATCTCCTTTCAAAACAACAAATCCAAATCTGCAATCACAAAATTAAACTATAAAAAACTACAGCAGTAATTAGTCAAACACAAAATAGGCAATAAAAAATCTAAATCTAAAATAAGAAAAATTTAGATCTACCACTTTTAAAAACACAAATTTCCGGCAGCGGCGCTAAAAAACTTGTTGGCTTACTTACCTTACAACTATTGAAGGGTTAAAACATCAAAATAAGAGGACAAAGTACAGAGGTATGGACTCAAGGTAAGCAAGCAGTCCTGCAAGAATGAGGGTTGTTGCAGCAAGTTTTAATAGGTAAGTCAGGGTAGGTCCATAGGGAAATGTGTTTTGAAATGAGGTAAATCTCCAGATCTATGACAGATCTAACACTCTATCCTAATTTAGACTAAATCAAAACAGGAAAAAGGAGAGGTTTCTATGATTTATCGCTTTACTAAGAACTATAAAAATCAAAAGCAAATTGATCTAGAACTGATTAAACTCAGATTCAATGGGATGGAAAAGATTGAAGTAAAAAAGTGGAGAGCAGCAGCTAAGGATTTTGGTCTCTACTGAAAATCAATTGAATCAAAGGCAACGCTTATGATAGATTTGCTACAATCCTTCATCTGGCTATAAGCTCAGATGCAAGGTATAAGAATCTAATCTCAACCAAAGAATTGATACAATCCAAAGGTTATGATCTGTCCATTTGAATGGCCACAGATCATCCCAGAGATTGTCCCAATTCAAGGATCTTGATTGAAACAGGTAAACTATTACAGATGTTGTGGGTGCCAAGCTACAAGCTCAATCATCCACAGGAGTATTTAATCCAGAGAAATCAAATATGAAAGAGTAAAATTTAGATCATAATCACCTTTAAAAATCACAATTACATTGTAATAATACAACTTACAATCCTATTGTGCTCAAATATGCAATCTGTGTAATATATAATCCCTTACAAAGCCTCTAAAACTCTCAATTTACAGCTCTCAACCTCACCCTAGATACTGAAGGGGTTTAGCCAACCATGATTGGCTAAGGAGAGAATGGGGGAAGAAGGAAGAGAGGGAATTTTTGGAGGGAAATGGAATTTCGAATTGGCTCTGGTTCTCTCAATTTCTGGATGAATTTTTAGTGCAATTCCTTCTCTATTTATACTCTTCCCTCATATCTGTTTCAGCCAATCAAAGCTCAAGGGAATATTTTAGTTATTTCAGCTGTTGATGTGGCTGATTTCTCTACTAGAAGCTCTTCCTTCATTGGTCTGAGACTGGCAAGTACATGTGATGCAATTGGAGGTTTCCCATTTGTGTGCATTTAGGTTCCAAAAATACCCCCAGGGGTTGCTAACGTGCTTTGAAAAGTGTACACAAAGCACTAGAGTTTGGCAGCTACTGTGAAAGGAACTAAGAAGTTCTAAATTTGAAGGAACCTCTCAACAGGTTCTGAGTCTGCTTGGCATTCATTTTGACAGGATGGAGTAGCTCTCGATAGGTTGAGTTGCACTAGTCAATAGCTTGGCTTGTGGCTTTCGACAGGTTGGTAATAATTCTCGACAGGTTGACTGGAATTCTCATCTTCTGTCCAGGCTCCTTCAATCCACTTGACAAGTTATACACAATCTTGTCGACCTCTTTGTAAAGCAACAGTTGAGGTTTTGACAAGTTGGTTTACTTCTCGAGAGGTTACTCTCAACCTCGTGCCCATGGCTGCAGCTTCAAGTAAGGTGTCAACAAGTTGCCTTGCACTGCTTGACAGGTTCAGTTGAACCTCTCGAGATGTAGCTGGGACCTCTCAACTTCCCTTGCACCTCCAGGTATCCTCTCGACAGGATGCTCTATGTAACTCAATAGGTTATGTGAACCTCTTGAATTCTTCACTCTTTCACCCCCACACCTCTCGACAGCTTATAAACCAGTCTTCAAAACCTCTCGACAGGTAAGCATGCACTTCCAGAACTTCTCTATAGGTACTAGGAAGCCCTCGACAGGATCTTCTGCTATGCTTCCAACCTCTCGACAGCTTTATTCTAGGCATCCAAACTTGTCGATAGGTCAAATTAGCATCTTGACAGGTTGTATCCTTTGTTTCCACAACTGGCATATAATTCTGTGTTGTTGTTCTTCATTTGTTCCACACTCAACAACCTCTTGGTGGGTTAAATCTTCATTCCATGCAACTACACTTGGTCCCAAGCATACCTAGTTGGGTCCATAACATTCCCATGAACTTCTAAGGCTCTGTGGATTCTTTGATTGGCTGGCCTTTGGGCTGTTTGAGCACATGTTTGAGTAGCAGATTGCTTCTTTGGCCATTTTAGGTGGATGTCTGCACTAAGACTATAATTTATTGCTTATCTATAAATACACTTAAAATGCATTATTAGTCAACTCAAAGGTCCACCAAAGGTCAGCTTAGGAGGTGAAAAATAGTATTTTTCACTGCTTAACACAAGGTTTGCTTACTCTGCTAACTCTAGTGCAGGGAGGTCTATCCAGTAGTCCTCGTCATCACACGAGGGAGGCTACCATTCTTCATCGAGAGATTTTCAAAATATTTGGAGTTGTGGCACATTTGGCGATGAAGAAGTGTCTAGTTCAAGTTTCTCTTCAAACCCTATGAGGGCGATGTGAGTGTTTCCCCCTTGGTCAACCAGATGACTGTTAGAATTTTCTGCTTCTTGTGCTTGTGGTCGAGCTGGTAAGTCATCACTTATTTTTATTGTCACAAGATTGGAGTAATTTGATTCTTCTATTACTAAATATCGGATCTAACTAGCAAAGTGTTCTAATATGCTGGTGCATGCCCTATACCAGGGTTGGTATGGGTGAGCGATACAAGGGGAGTCCCAGGGGCATTCACATCCCCCAAGGCTAAGGCCGAGGCAGATGCTATATGATTTAAAATCCTCTTGTGGGGCATCATCTTCTTCCCATTTTGAGTGTAAGTACTCTTCATCATCTTGTAAGGCTGCTATGTGAAAATCTTCGTCATCAGTGGTTTCCCAATCTTCTCCCTGTGGCTCGAGTTTTTGAGGTTCTTTCTTCCTCTCTTTTGTAAGCTCCTTAGTGTCAAAAAAGGGTTTGATTCCTTTGAGCAGTTTATCAATATCATTATTTAGATTTGGTTAGATCATTAAATTCTTTAGTCATTCGCTCGATTTTTCCTTCTTGGGATCTAGTGAAGGGCACTTCCTTCTGCCTTAGTACATCTGCTTTCTCAGTGGTCCCATAGATGAAGTTTCATATAGAGGCCATTTGGGTGAGGTACGGAACAAGTCTGCTTGTGGGTCATCCGATTGATAACCTAACCCTATGTGTTTGCATATTTTCTTTGGGACGACAAGTCCTACACGACCTTGCTTATTTTTATCGAGTCCGGTGTGGGGGACGTATTCGAGTTGGTACATGAGGTCCCACCCTTTTATTATGGTGGGGCTGATGTCATAAAGTTTGGCGAGGTCTGGGCTAACCTATCTCATTAATTTTTATTGACGCGTTGGGGGAGAACTAGGAGGGGTAGGGGGACGGACTTCTGCAACGGTTGTCTCATCAAGGATTCGAGTCTTTTAAATATGGCCCATGTTCAATACAGAATCATGGGCTATCAGAATACTTACCAAATAATCAGTATCCATCTCCTAGAGGGGTGCGTCAGCGTATATATGGACGATAGAGTCCTCGTATGAAAATTTGACGCATTAATGGTATGTGGATGTGACGACCTTCATTGATTCTAGCCATTTTCTCCTAAGATAAGATTGTACGTACTAGCAAAATTAGAAACATGAAAGGTAACGTCTTTCATTACAGGTCCAAGGCGAACCTGGAGTTTAATAGTTCCTTTGACAAAGTGACGCGAGCCATCATAAGCTATGAGTGATAGTGCCGAGGGCTTGACATCTTGGTTCATGTATTCGAGCATCTTTAACATTGTGAGAGGGAAAATATTAAGTCCTGCTCCTGTGTCAACCAACGCATGGGGTACGGAGAATCCTCTAATTATGACTGTAAGGTATATGGGAGCCGCACTCCCGCGGAGTGACTCTTTAGGCATGTCTACGTCTATGAAAGTGAGCGCTGGAGGTTGCGCCATGATCGAAGTGATTTGATGAAGCTTATCTAGGGTTGAGTCCTCATCCACTTGTGTATCTTCAAGTATCCTTATCAATAATCGGCGATGGTCAGGCGACTTCTTGATGAGTTCTAGTATAGATATCTGGGCCAAACTCTTTTGGAAATGCTGCAGAAGGTCATATTCTTACCCTGGCTCAAGTGCCATTTCTTTGCCTAGCCGGTGAGCCTTGGGTGCAGGTGGTTGGAGTGGTTGAGGTGCAGGAATTGGTGGAGGAATGATGTGAGGTTGGGGCGGAAAGTTAATCTCTCTTTCTCCCATGTTCCCCTCTGGTGGTTGCACATTCGTGAAATCGTTATTTCGAAGGAAAGGCAGAGGTGGGTAATTGGTTTTTGACTTAAGAATCGGGCAAGTCGGTTCTTGACCGAACCCGGTGTTACTTGAATCTGATGTATTTGTGAAGTGAATGAAATTTGAGGTCGGAGCACGTGCCTGCAGGATGCTGCTCTAAGGTGGGAGGTATTATGTGTAATCCTCCTCTTCCAGGAAAGCAGAGACCAGTGTCTCACATGGGTCGGGATGTTCTTCTCACTCACTTTCTTCTATGTTTAGTAAACACTCAATCTTTGTTTCATTCTCTTGGCTTGGAGTCTTTTGGATGACACTTTCTACCCATGCAAAAATTTGGGCCGCAGTTTGAAGAATGCGATCTCCGTACTCGGGTTCAAAATCGAACAAAGGGAGTGGCAATGGTGTTGGTTCAAGATTTGGAGGGGCTATAGGTTTTGGCAGGTAACTATGGAGGAAGGGTCTCCTGGCCCTAAAGGAGTGGACTCGTATCTGAGTGAATTTTGGATAAGGAGGCAGACTCGGTGGGGTGATGCGAGTGATCAAGGCCGAGGGGTGCGGGGGTGAAGGAACTCTCGCAAGTGTGGCAAAGGTATTAGAGGGTTGGATGCGAGTGCTTAAGGTGTAGGGTTGGAAGGAGGATCAACCGAAAATATATATGGTGGTGACCTGAGCTGGTGTTGCTTGGTTGCGGTTGGGCATGGGATTATTAATGATCCCTAAATTTTATTGGGGTTGATTATTATTAGGGTTAGGATTCCTAACTGCCTCCCAATCAATTTGATTTTGGTCATTCATGTTATAGATTATATCCTAGAGGACCCAACAGTCTTCTAGGTTGTGTCCCGCATATCGATGGAACGTGCAGTATTTGCTATATTCTATATTTGTCGGCCATGGGCGAGGTTTTTCTTGCAGGAATCGGAGGAGATTTTGAGTGTTGAGGAGATGGAAGATGTTGGGAATCATATCAGGTAAACGGGGATAGTGTTCCCTCCTCGACTGGTAGGGGCCTCTAGCCGGATTGAAGTTTTGCGATGGGGGTACGTTATTATAGTTCGGCGTGTGGACCGGTCGGTTTTATGTTGTATTTTAGTTCTGATAGGTGTTGGGATATTGATTTTTATTCTGATACTGGCCCTGATTTTGGTTCTGGCCTTGGCTTTGGTTTGCGTATCTTTGTTGATTAGCGCCTTGGTATTGGTTGGTGTACCGTTGTTGATTTTTATTTTGCCCGAAGTTTTACGATTGGAAATTTCCATTCTCAAAGTTTTGTCTTTGGTTGACAGCTGTGTTGACCTATTCAATTCTTGAGGCTTTCTTATTATTTTTTAATTTTGATTCACTGGAAGAGCCTACTTTCGACGTGACTAGGGATAGTGTGAGGTCTCCGCTTTTAATGAGTTATGCTAGTCGGGAAGCCCGGGAATGGAGTGCAGTGAAGTTGGGGCAATCACTAATGACAAGTGCGCTTTTTAGCGGTTCTCTAGTATGTCGATGATAATGACCACCGAGTCCTTCTCTTTCATTAAAGTGATGGTCCTGGCAGCGAGTTTTCTCTATCTGACAACGAAGTCGGTAAACTCATCATCGGGTCCTTGCTTGGCCACCATCAAATTGCTGAGAATGACTGTCTCCTAGATCAAGTGTTTGTATTGGTCTATGAATTGACCAACCAATTCATCGAAGCTTTCTATCATATAAAGTGGGAGTCCCGCAAACCAATCTAAAGCTTCTCCTTCTAATGAGCATTGGAAATAGTGAATAAGAAGTCCTTGATTATCACGTATGGGTCGACAATCGTTACAAAAGAGGGCCAAGTGATGGTTCAGATTTTTCGTGCCATTATATTTGGTAAATTTCGATGGTTTAAATCCTATTGGTAAGTTAAATTTGACGTCCTGATAAAATTTGTCGAATCCGAATGAGTGACCGGGGCGCTCTCTCTTGGCCATGTACTCGTCGAGCATTTTAGGGAGATCTTCAATTTTGATGGTGCTATCTTTTGGACCCGCCCGTGAGCAAACCTTGTCTAGAGAATCATCGTTGAAAAACATATGAGTAGGTTGTCTCAATGGTGTGAGGTGGGCTGACACCGTGCTCTGGGTAGGTGGGGGCCTTTCCTGTCATTCTTGGTCTTCTGCGAATTGTCGTGACCTAATGGTTTCGTATACAGCAGCCAACTTTCGAAGTAATTCCTAAAAGTGGTCATCTCCTCTTTGTATTCTTTGAATACTGAGCTCTACGATTTGTTGAGCAGTAAGGTTTTATCCAGTGTTATTATCTCTCCCATTATGATTACTTCAATTGTGTGGGGTAGAGAAGGGATTTTCTTGTTCGCCAGCCATGTCGAGTCTTTGATGAAGACTCATATATTTAAAAGGGTTTGAAATAATGCAAGAAAAATAGAAAAGAAACAGGAAAATAGAATGGAAACTAACTATCTAAGAAAGAAAGAGTTTGCAAAAGAGTCCCATCGTGATCGCCAGTCTATTGGTGCGTGGTTTTTCTGGGTTCCTTTTGATCCCCGTTGAATTAGTGGCCCAATTCTGTCCAAGTGGACTATAGTGATGCAGCGTTTGGAATAGTGGAGGTAAAATAAAAAAGGGGGGTTTTCTAGGAAGATTCCTAGTTCTTGCGATCGCTAGCTACAGATATTTAACGACGTTGCAACACATCAATGATCACCCTTTAGAGCGGGTGTGAGTTACTTTTTTACTGAATTGTCTGCCTGCGAACGTTAGTAGTTATGGCTCTTCCTTATAGTTTAGATAGTTTAGTTTTCCTTTTCTTTACCTGTTATTGTTGTAATTCTGATCAGTTTAGATTTCCTAATTCTATTGTGAGTTTAGTTGTGTGAGAATTTATTATAGTGGCCTATTCTAATATTATAATTCTATTAGGAGTCTAATTAATTTAGTTTCCTAACCTTATTAGAATTTTAATTAATTTACTGTCTTAATACTACTAAAAGTCTAATTGATATCAGTCTCCTAATTATACTAGGAATGCCAATATGTTAATTTTAACGAAACTCTAATTAAGTCAAACATGGTAATTATACTAGGAATGCCAATATGTTAATTTTAACGAAACTCTAATTAAGTCAAACATGCTAATTATACTGATATTTTTAAGTGAAGCAAATCTGGTAATTGTATTGAAATTCTAACTGGAGCAAACATAATAATTTGAGTGAAATTCTAATTAGAGCAATTATAATAGTCCTACTAGAATTCTAATTGGAATGAAGGACTGATTTTACTAAAATTCTGATTAAAATAAAGAAACTAATTTTACTAGAATTTTGATCCGAGTGAGAAATTGATTATCCTAAAATTCTAATTAAAGCAATGAATTATCTATGCTAAAATCCAATTAAAATAAACGAACTGATTTTTCCAAGAATTGTAATAAAAGCAATGAGTTAATTATACTAAAATTCTAATAAAAAAAAGGATTAACTATACTGAAATCTAATAAAGCGAGGAATTAACTATGCTAGAATTATCTAATTAAAATAAAGGAACTAATTTTATTAGAGTTCTAATCAAGGCAATTATTCTAAGGATCTAAATTAAAATAAAGCATGTAAATTAATCATACTAAAAATCGAAGAAAAGGTCGTGGAACTGATTTTTTAATCCTAATTAAACCAACAAAATAATTCTAAACAAAAGGGGTTTTGGACCCGCTATGCTAAGGAGGATTGGCCTCATTCCTGAGTACCCTCCGTAAGCACCCTTGGGAAAATTGGGTGGCTGAGATTAAAGATAAATTAGATTTCGGATTATAATATTGGTATTTTTAGATTTTCAGCGTCGATTTCGGGATTGTAATTGTGAATTAAATTAAGAAACTAGAGTTTTAGAAAACCAAATGAATATTTGGAATTTTAGAAGTATTGAATTAAGAAATTAAAAATAAAATTTAAAATTCTAGGACTGAATTCGGGTCCGAAATCAGAAAATTAGACCGTATGATTAAGGACTGGTTCTAGAACTTAAGAACTAGAACTAGAGATTAATGATAGGACTGAAGATTAAGATTTTACAACGGAGTTGATTCTAGGGTTGGTGAATTAGACCGTAAGACTAAGGATTGGTTCTAGAAACGGAGACCTAGAACCAGATATTAAAAATTACGGTCTAAAAAAAAGGGGGTGCTATGGTCTAAAACTGAAAATTCAATATTAATAATTAAAACTAAGAGAAGTCATAGGTCTAAGAACTAAAATTAAACTAAGGGGTCGAGGCTAAAGGTTGAATTTTTACCTAGGGTCGGGGCTAAGGAGAGAAATCTTGAAGATTCGAAGCTTGAATCTCAAAATCATGGCTATGTTCCTCTATGTGTTCGTTCTCGGAGTTCTCTAGTTTCGAAATTCCAAAAAAATTCGTTATCTCAAAATTGCCAGCCTCTTCGAGGCAAATTAGAAAAAAATCTTTTATCGGTTTTTCTCCAATTAAACGCCCTGTTTCAGGCGTTTAACTTGCATGCGCACCGGTCTCCCGATACTTAATCGCTTTGGGTCGGTCACCGACTCAGTGACTGACCGGCTGACTTGCTCAGCAAGTTTCCTAGTTCTAACAACATAAGGACTAATTGTGCACCAATTATGGGGTGCATAATCCGATTAAGCGCCTCTTTCAAAGCGTTTAATCGAGGAAGCTTGGGGGTCAAGGACTGTAAGACTAGGTCGGGCGTAGGCCGATTGCGCGCCGATGGTGGGGCACCCATCTGATCACGCATCTCATGTGGGGCGCGTGATCGACTCTTGAGGTGGTCTGGGAAAAGAAATCTGGTCTGAAAGGGGGACTGATTGGACGTGTGTGGTTTTACGTGCAATCAAATTGCATGTGTGATTTTAGGCATGTAATTCGAGACTGTCTAGGTCCGGGTCGAGTCTGAAATGCCAGACTATTATTTCATTCTGCATTTTGACTATATATTATTATTTTAGTATATAGTCTCCCTACATTGGGATCTGAATCATAGAGCTATTGTTTCAGCCTGTGTTCAACCATGTACTATTGTTTTAGTGCATGGTCCCCGCGTTAGGGTTATGGAGCCTAAGCCACAGAGCTATTATTTCAGCCTATGTTCAATCATATACTATTATTTTAGTATATGGTCCCAATTAGGGTTATGGGGTTTGAAATGTCAAACTATTGTTTCAGTCAACATTTTGACTATATACTATTATTTCAGTCAACATAGTCTCCCTACGTCGGGATCTGAGCCACAAAGCTATTGTTTCAGCCTATGTTCAGTCATGTATTATTATTTCAGTGCATGGTCCCCACGTTAGGGTCATGGGGCCTAAGCCACAGAGCTATTGCTTCAGCCAGTGTCCAGCCATATACTATTATTTCAGCATATGGTCCTAATTAGGGTTATGAGGTCAAAGGTTGACCTAACAGATTTGTACATTTTGAGAGGGCAAAATGGGGGTGTCTACAGTGCCCTAGGGCAAGTGCACAATTGGTGGGTCGATTTCAATTGAGCGCCTTGTCTGGCACGTGTAATTGGATTGCACGCCCTGTCCGAGACACTTAATCCACTTTGAGCCGATAACGGACTCAGGGGTAACCGGCTGACTGGCTATGTCGGTGTCCTAGTTCCAATTCACTTGGGACTAAATGTGTGCAGGTGGACCCACAAGCAATCCAATTATGCGCATGGTTTCATGCGCATAATCGAGGAGTTTGGGCGATTTTGGGTTTTTGAGACCCGATCCAAGTGGGATCGATTGCGCGCCTGTGGTAGAGGGTGTAATCGAATTCTGTGCCTAGGATGGGGAGCATAATTTGGGACTTTAGGCGGTCTGCGGAAAGGGGAAGCCTGGTCCAAGTGGGACCAATTGCGGATTGGTGATGGGGCATGCAATTTGATGGTGCGTTATGTCCAAAGCATGTAATCGGGTTGTAAGGCGGTTCACAGGAAGGGGAAGTCTGGTCCAAGTGGGATCAATTGTGCACATGTATCCATATGTGCAATCAAATTGTGTGCCTCTATGCAGGCGTGTAATTTGGGATCTCCCCAGGTTGAGTCGGGTCTGAGCCACAGAGCTATTGTTTCAACCATATACTATTGTTTCAGTATATGATTCTCGTGTTTAGGGTTTTTTAGATCTTTCAAAGAGAGTGAGCCCCTTTTCAAAAGTCATGGTTAAGGTCAAAGGTTGATTGAATGTGTTTGTATACTCGGAGAGGACAAAAATGAGGTATCTACAGATGCCCCTCTTCAACGCATTTTTATGGAACAAGGACACGTCGAAGAAGTAGACACCCCCCTTTCAGGGTGTCTTCTCGTTTCTTCGAGAGCTCACAATTATCAACCATGGAGCTGACATGAAGTGCTTGGCTTTCTTATCTATTTGCACAAGCTAAGGGGACATTCACGGGCCAGATTGTAGCTATCTGGAGGTGTATCCTCAACCATGGCTGCAAGTGGCATCCCGCTACATATCTCGACCTGCTGCATATTATAGTTAAACAGAGGGAAATTGACACAAATGAGGTACAAGTGGCGTCATACGAATGTCCAGAGACAAAGTCAAGTGACCATATAATATGATGTAATATGATGGCGAAGGCTTTCGCAAGTCATGTCAGGTCGGACGTGTCATTGCTCACACCAACGACTCATCAGGAGTCCCTTTCTAGTGGACATTTATGAATTCTCAAAGTTGAGTATACTTGGTGTTCGATTTCCTAGGGAAAAGAATGGATTAGGGTGATGGGTAGTGAAAGTTTGATAAATAGAGGGTTTTTTTTTTTTTGAAAATTTAGGGTTTTATAACTTTAGATCAATTCGGTAAAAACGACAAAAAATGTGGCTCCCAAGACGTTGCTGATCAGATCCATTGGTACAAGATTTGTGGACTCGACCTTTGTTTGGTTATCAAGGCGACACTCGATATGCCAGATACTCCGTCTAACCTTCTCTCGAATACTGATGATTGCCTCTCATTGCAGGACTACAGTGATTTATGAATTAGGAGTCGAATTTTGAAAATGTTTGACTTAATATTAGTTAACTTATATTTACGAAAAATATTGAGTAGAGAGAGGGGGTGGTACTTACCTAGTTTATCATCGTTGTGCTTTGAGCGGAGCCGTCATGTAATGGGACATTAGAGAGTTTCCTCTCCTTTTTTGTTTCTGTCGCAATGGGGCCTGATGATTATTAGTGCGATGGGACATTTAGGAGGTTTAAGTTGGCTTTTCGCGAAGGGACATGGGTTGGGCCTCTTTTCTAGTTGCTTGCCATGGTGGATGGAAATTGGGCTTAGTGGTTTGATGTCGTGATGGGACGGTTTATGATGGTTCGTTTCTTTCGTTGGCAGATCTTGGTTTATGCGATGAGGCGGTGTCTCGACGGGACCTGCCTTTGAGGTTGCAGTTGGATAATTTGGTTTAGTTCAGGAATTGGGATGGTGGTGATTAGGTGTGTATAGTGTCGCAATGGGACATGTTGTTGTGAAGGTGTGCGATGGGACGTTGGCAGTCTTTTCTCCGGTTGGTGTGCAGGGTCATGTGATGGGACAAGGGGGGACAGTTCATTTTCTGATCGCGGTGGGACGGGTAGTCATATATGTCTGTGAGTGTGCGATGGGACTTTTATTACTTTGGCTTTTCAAGGTTCTAGTGGGATGATTTTGATATTTTTGCTGGTTTGTTTTTCATAGGGGAGCAAGTGGTGGGTGTTTGTGGTAGGGTGTCAGGGAGTGGTTCGAAGTTTTGAGTTGTGTTGGTCGCGATGGGACTATGGGGGATGGTTTTCCTTTTGTATTTTCATTTGTTTATTAGGTATATTTGATTTATGATTATTATTTCTTTTGGTTTGTTTTATTTTGTTTTATTTCATGGTGTTTTAAGGTTATTTTATGTTAGTTTCTTTTGGTTTGTTTTATTTTATACGTGTTTGTTTTGTTTAAGGTTTTTTTTGAGGGTATATGTTAGTTTTGTTCAAGGTGTGTGTTATAGCTAGGGAATTGCGCGCCTGGATGTATGCATGTAATATAATTGTGCGCGACCACGATTGCACGGGATCGAAGGATCATCGGATCAAATATGCGTGGTTGTATCAGTGTGTAATCCAATTACGCACGGGTTAGATAGCGCGCAATCGAAGCGTCAATGGGTCACAAGGTAGGGTACATTCAGGTGACTTTTCAAATTCTATGCAAAGGTTGATGCGTGGAAATTAATTATGAGCAAGGATTCTACCGTGTGTTTGGTTCGTCGTGTCTTTTTGGCTGACGGAGACTGATTCGCGCGCTCTATGTGAGGCCCTTGATTTGAATTGCACGCAGGTTTGTCGGCGCTCAATTGGGTTGCACGCTAGGTTTTGGGCCCTTAATTCGGTGAACATCTTTATATGCTTGACCTTTCTACATTTATCTTCATTCCATTCTTCACTTTGTGCGAGCCCGAGTGTAGAGTGTCTATATTCCCATGTTTCAGTGATTTCGTGCGATTCGACCGTCCGATCGTGATGTCATTTCATTTGATCTTCGTGATTTCACACATTCTTTGTCCCGAGATGATTCTAGATAGTGGTGTGATTGGAGGTGTCACTGTGGCTTGGGGGTGTTGGGATTGAGGTGCCGTATACATCCACCATTATTGTTAGGAGATGAAGATGGCGGGGGAGAAGTCTTACAAATGGATGGAAAGAGTGTTACCCAACCGTTCCTCTCCTTTTTCTGTTGCTTCTGATTGGACTCCCCCGCGTATTGCATTTTATGTCCATTTTGGATTCCATGTTTCCTATTTTAGGTTGTAGATTGGGTTTTATGTTTCCGTTTGGGTTGTTTGTTAAGGAGGTATGCCTCCGGTGACACTTGTAAGAATTTTTGTTATGAATAAAATTTGTGTTTGTCGTATTCTTTTGTTCGGTTTTACTTGTTTATGTTGCCATTATTTATCTTTTGGGGGTTCGCGTTAAAGGGTGGATGAATAGTGTTAGAGTACTGCCGGGGTATAAATTTGTTTTCCGACATGTTGCGTGTATCTTCGTCGTTCATGTTTTGGATGTTTATTTTTGGGGTCCCATGGTGGAAAAGTAAGAACTAAACTGAAAAATAAAAAAATGCCCTAGTTTGGGATGTCGGTCTCGTGACTTGATCATCGCTACCAAGGTGCTAGTGCTTTTTTAAAAAAATGCCCCAGTGTCAAGTGACGGTGGGACTTTTATCGGCCGCACAGATATCCTGAAGTGTGCCTATAATGGTCTCATGTTGGGAAGTAGTTTGATTATTTCGGCCACATGTTGGGCTTGATTGTGCGAGCATTGAATGATTGTCATGTATCGTAGCTTTTAGCAAGGAGGTGAATGATAGATAATGAGTGATTGCACCACTTGTCATTCGAAAGTTTTTCAGATTTATTCCGAGGGAGATTTTGAAAGTCGTTTGACTCATTGTCCAAAAGAGAAATTAAGGGTGAAGAGGAGGTAAGGTTTATTGACCTGGGGATAGCTTCTTATTCAATAACTTTCTGAAATAGTGGTCAACTACCTCTCAGGTGGGTAATGCAGTGCCATAAGTGAGCTCCTATCATGGTCCAACACCATCAAATCATCAAATTCTTTGGTTAGCAGGAGTTTTGTCCTCCTCCTGCCACCGTACAATGATATCTAATAGTGTGAAGACACTAGGGATGCCTTCGCGGCTTGCTTATACTTCCCTAATAAAATTACCAAGAATGTTCTCACAATTTGCTTATGCTTCCCTGAACTCATTGACTTGTTCATTCGTCGCATGCTCTCACTCAATTGTACTTTTTTTTTTTGAAACAACCTACTAATGCAAGAATTATGAGTTTTGATGGAACCTTACATTTTCATTTTTTATGCTCTAACGCCAACTCCAATGGTAGAAGAGGTGTATGAGAATCCAGAGTTTTCTATATTTCAAAAAGAGTTTTATGATCTACTAATCCTTTCGATCAATTTGCCTGAGTAGGAGGGAAGTTAATGAGTTTGATGATTCCCAAATGATTTTGAAAATAATGACTGGCAAATGCCTTGCAATGACTATGGGGATGATATATATAAGTATGCCTGTTTAGGCTACGTGACATGATGATCAAGTTAGGATTCCAAGGGTTAGGAAATCCTTTCCCTGATAGGTTTTTCCTGAGTATGTTGCCAAAATAATGTGAGTACTTCCCATGTGGGGTTTTGATTCCCTCCAGGCGAGGTGATCGTGTAGGCATTGCTTCTTAACACTAGCTCCCCAACTTTAGATTCTCGGCCGGGTAAGAGTTATAAGTCAAAGATATTGCTGGGGAAATGATACATGTATATATAATTTTTTTTGTTTTCTATATTTTTTTTGTGTTTTTTAGTTATTATTATTGTGTTATGGTACAACATTAGTTCCTTAAGCGAAGACTAACTCAGAAGGTTGGATGGATGAAGTGACAGTTGGATGATTTGTTTTGGGGTCCTCAATCCCTCTCGATCTGATTGATCTAGGATGAGAGAGATGTTATGTTTGCGTTTGTGATTTGGGTGTTGAAGTTTATCAAATAATGTGTGGAGTCATTTTACTACTTCTTTTGATAAATCTTTTATGGTTGGGGACTCCTTATCAGGAGGGATCTTCTTTGAATTTTCGATGGAGTGAGGCAACTCGTAGAGTTGGGGCTTTAAGTTGTTAGAGTGTTTTTCAGGGCTATGTACAGGTTGTCAGGAAGTTGTTTGTTGGTGGAGTTGGAGTGGAATTTGTTGAGAGGGACAGTAGTGTTGTAAAGGTAATGAGAGGACAAGGCAAAGGAAAAGTAAGAGGAGGAGACGTGAGGGTGTAGGACAAGGCGGACCTTTCCTTAGTGTGAGGGGATTGAGTCTTACTTAATTATGCTTGTTTTGTTTGATGTGTACTTTGGGGTTATTACGAGGTTGTTTTAGAGTTTTGTTTATAATTTTTCAAGGAAGCTCAGTGTTGTCTTTTTGATGTAGCAATTTTGTTTCCAATTGGTGCTCTGTGAAGGTTTTGATCCTGAGGTCTATGGAAATTTGGATATGGGGTTTAGAGGCAGTCTCAGTTATGATGTTGATTTCGTGTTATAGTGAGATTTGAGGACCAGGTGATATCAATTCATATAGCGCAGAATTGGAATCACGAACATTCGCAGGTGTGTGAAATCCAAAGAGACACCCGAACACCCGCCCCAATGACAGCTTGACCTTTCAATCATGCGCAGAATAAATGGCGCGTAATTGGATTCCATGCCATCATACACACGTAGAATTAGCCTACTGACCCTCTGAACACTTGCACCTACCCTAGCACGTAACTGGATTAAGTGTTAAAGCCCATGCGCGAAATTGGCAACCCAGAACTAAAAAAAATATATGCAGGCCGTGAAGGCACACTTGCACACACGTACTCTCATATATATATATATATATATATATATATATATATATATATATAAACTTACAACAACTGAACAGAACTGAACTGATATACATAAACACATGCAACGAAACAACGAGGAATAAATAGCAGGGATACCCTGGAAAGATCCAAACCTGAAACAAAAATATTTAATCACCCTGGAAACAAGCCGAGAGACCTAGCCAAATTAGTAAGGAAGAACATAATAAATAAACCAAAATAAACAACACGAATTACAAAATAACATATAACTACACAAATTAAAACGCGATAAAATAAAATAAAAACAAACAAACAAAATCATACAACAAAAATACATGACAAAAAAAAAAAAAAATAATAATAAGGATAAAATGGAGGGAATATCACCCTACGACCCCCATCTCAACCAAATCATTACCCGACACCCGCAACTCGCTCTACTGCAGCAAATAATCTGACACAATAAAATGACATAAAATAAAATAAAATCGTCACTCATAGTCCCATCACAAATAATACAACCCAAAGATTTAAGACACCTCCCGATACCTTGTCACAATCAACCACTAGAACCTAGAAAAACAATGAAGTAAAAATAATAAACATTAAAAGCCCCATCGTGATACAAAAGCGAAAAATAATGATAACGATGCCCGAATGATGACAAAGCAGCCACAAGACAAACCATTCCCTCACTACCCCACGAATATTGTCCCACTGCGATCAGAATCATCCCCCTTGTCCCTCGCATAACCCCACACATCGATCGGAGAAAGGACTACCCAAGTCCCATCACGCAAAAACACGTCCCATCACGACAAAATTCACACACAATTACCACCAAGATTTTCCAAAGAAAGAAACAAATCACCACTATCCCATCATGACATCAAACCGACCATCTGGTCCTGTCACCGAAGCACAACCAATGGTTCACTGCAAAGAAGCAAGCAACAAGCCTGGACCTCCCAAAGGTCCCATCGCGCCAACAATCATTGGGCCCCACCACCATAGAAATAGAAGAGGAAAGAAAGACTCTCTCATGTCCCATGGCATCCCATCATCGCGAGCAATACAAGGGCCTTCTGACGATAAATCGGGTAAGTACCATCCCATCATTGACTATCACAACACGCGTTCAGAAGGGGAGGTTCACCAATGTCCCATCGTGAAGAAGCCGCTAGTAAATCTGACCCACTCGCATCCCGTCGCATAATCACCAAGTCCCATCGCAGCCTGCCATAACATGCAACCAAAAGGGGAGGCTCAATCCAAATGTCCCACTGTGACCTACCCCAAAATGTCCCATCGCGCCAACAATCATCGAGCCTCGCCATGGCAGAGAAAGAGGAGAAGAAACTCTCTGATGTCCCATCGCGTGACCACCATGAAATAACAGCAACCAAGCCTCATTGCGATACAAATTAGGTAACTATCACCCCCCTTCTTTTCACTCGATATTCCCTGTAAAATATAGTTAGCTAATATTAAGTCAAACATTTTCAAAACCCATCTCTCCCAATCCGCGAATCACTGTAGTCCTCCCATAGGAGACAATCATCAGTATCCACGAGAAATTTAGACAGAGTATTTGGCATACCAATCGTCGTCTTAACAACCAAACAAAGGTCAGGTCCACAAATCCCGTACCAATGGATCTGCTCAGCGATGTCTTGGAAGCCACATTTTTCGAAGTTTTACCACCGAATTGATTTTAAGTAAAAAAGCCCCAAAATTTCAAAAATTTCTATTTATCAAACTTTCACTTCTTATCACCCTAATCCATTCTTTCCCCTGGGAAACTGAACACCGAGTATACTCAACTTTGAGAATCACAAATGTCCACTGGAAAGGGACTCTTGATGCATCGTTGGTATGAGCAATGATGTGCCCGACCTGACATGACTTGCGAAAGCCTTTGCCATCAAATTATATCATATTATTTGATCACTTGACCTTGCCTTTGGATATTTGTACGACGCCCCTCGGTACCTCGATTGGGTCAATTTCCCCCATTTGACTGCCACTTGCAGCAGGTCGCGACATGCGACGGGATGCCACTTACACCCGCGGATGAGGATACACCTCTTGATAGCCACCACTGGGCACCCGAATGCTCCTCTCTAGCTTGCACTGATAGATAAGAAAGTCAAGCATTTTATGTCAGCTCCCCAGTTCACACTTGTGATCTTTCAAAGAAACGAGAAGGCACCCTAAAAAGGGGTGTCTACTTCTTCGACGCATCCTTGATCCACAAGAACGCGCCAAAGAGGGGCATCTGTAAACACCCCATTTTTCCCTCTTAGAGTGTACAAACATGTTTGGTCAACCTTTGACCTTGCTCGCGATCTCCGAAAAAGGACTGACCTTCTCCGAAGACCTTAAAATCCCTAACCTGGGAACTATACACCATAGATGTAGTGCATGGTTTAGAAATGGGCTGAAACATCAACCCAAAAACTCAGACCCATCAAGACCTGGAAGTCCTTGAATTATGTGCAAGCTACTATGCGCTTAATTTAATTGCACGTAAAGTAGTCTGCGTGTAATTAGTCCCACTTAGACTAGGCACAGACTTTTGTGCACCGCCTGAAGTTCCTGATTCCACTCATACCTCGATGCGCAAAATCGATTACATGCGTCATATTACATGTGGAATCAATCCAAAATTGGACTAGGACTCTACTTCCCAAGACTGTGTGAACTCCCCGATCTCGCGCAAAACTCCCTGTGCGGAATTGGATTCCACACATAACCATATGAGTGGAATTCGTTCCAAGCCATAATGGAACTGGGACACCCGGTCAGGTAGCCACTCCTGAGCCAGTGACCGGATCAAAGTGAATTAAGCACCTTGGACTATGGGCATAATTCTATTGAGTGCGGCCAGTCATGCGCGCTATTCATCTATTGAGCACATGGACCCACATGTGGAATTAGCCCGATACCTATATAAAGACCCCCCTACCTCACAACTTACACATTAATTTCAATAATAATCCCTCCTCCTTGAGCTCAGGCCTCTCCCAAGCTCAAGTCTTTTCTCTTTGTGGCATTGGAAGGAAGAAGAAGCGCTTAGCTTCAGGGAATCTCTTTCTAGTTCTTAAATTCTAGTTCTTGCTCCTAGGGTTTTAATTCTAGTTCTTAATTTCTAGTTCTAGTTCTTAGGTTTTCAATCTAAGTTCTTAATTTCTAGTTTTTATTCTTGATTTCTTACTTCTAGTTCATAGTCCTCAGTTCTAGTTTTAATTCTCAACCTTCAAATTTCTTAATTTCAATCCTTAAATTTGTAATCTTTAGTTCAAAATCTAGTTTTTATTCTCTAATACTATAAAAAATGACTTAGCCAACCGATTTTCCCATGGGAGCTTATGGAGGGTACCCGGGAAAAGGGCCGATTCTCCTTAGCATAACGGGCCACAACCCCCTTTTCCTAGTTAGAGTGGTATTAGGAAACTAAATTAATTAGAGTTAGAATAATAGCAGGAAACTGAATTAGTTAGAGTTAGAGTAGTATTAGGAAACCTAAATTAGTTAGAGTTAGAATAACAATAGGAAACTAAATTAGTTAGAGTTAGAGTAGTATTAGGAGACCTAAATTAGTTAGAGTCAAAGTAGGACTAGAAGACAAGACCAATTAGACTTAGAGCAGGATTAGGAACCAAACTAGCTGAAACCCAAGGCAACCCATAGCTGCTAGAGTTGGCAAGTTGACATTCAACAAAGGAGTTAACCCACACCCCCTAAAGCATGATCAGTGATATGTTGCAGCGTCGATAAATATCTGCAGCTGGCGATCGCATCATCCAAGTACTCCCCATTTAATATTTGCCTCTTTAATTTTAGCAATTTAACATTTCTTAGTCTATTACTCCATCGCCCTTAGCCAGAGTCCACTCGGACTCAATTGGGCCACTTCTTCTTGGGATTGAAAGGAACCCAAAAAAGCGCATATCAACAGTCGTGGCCTCCATCATCTAGAGATCCTCAACCATCTGGGGCTGAACACATTCCAACACAATATTAGGAAGGAACATCAAACGAGATGAATAAACAAAATGAAAACTCAACACTAACCCAACGAGCTAACTCGCGTCAAAGGTGCATCATCTTTGGGTCCTCACTGCTGAAAGATGCGACTGATGTCAGATCAAAGGCTAGGGCAGACACCCCGACAGCAATGAGCTCTACCCTCTACGAACATAATTAATAGCAGACACATGAAGTATACAATGAGAAACATTAATGATTAACTAAACACCAAACACCAAACACTTACCAGTCGCTCAATCTCCGATTGCATACTGGCTTGCACCTCATAACTCGCCAGCTACTCCCTCTGGAGGAGTTCAATACACTGCCCCTGACGAGCAACCTCACCCTCCATCAAACTCTGAATAATTAAAATGAACAAGCCAACTCAACTAAAACCAAAGTAAACAGACTAAAACATACCCGATAAAAATAAACATGCAACTTATAAGAGATCGTCGAGTCTCTGCCAGCTGAGCCTTCAGCTGATCCTCTCTTGCTCTAGCCTCGGAGATGGAGGCCGTCAAGGACATCAACACCTCCTCATAGGGACCAGGGGCACTTGTTGACCGCTTCTGGTGTGCTTTGATTATTGGTTGGTGGTGAAAGTTATTTAAAAATCAAAGACAGAGTAAAACAGGGGGTGAATCCAGCACAACTCAGAAGTCCTAGACCTGCAAGATACAGGGTCCTTTGTAGCAAGTTTTGATAAGTAAGAGTTTGTCCCACAGGGAAAGGTGATCTAAAGCTCCAAGGGAGCCATCTCTAGTAGTCCCTCCAGATCTGTCTACAGATCTGGCAGTCCTAGAAGGAGGGGAGTTTAAGGTCACTTATTCTAAGTATTCTAATAACTAAACTACAGAAAGTGTTGAGAGGATGGATGGAGTGTGGAAAATGAGTATAAAAAGGGTGAGAAGTATGTTATTGAGCCTAGGTCAGAGAAGTTTTGTAACTCAGTTTTAGATCTGATGTTATAGAAATCCTGTCCAAAGGCTACATTATCACCTCTGAGGAGAAAGGATCCGACCCATCACTCGGCCATGATTCCACCCTTAAGGCTATAACCTGTCCACTTGAATGGTCACAAATTATCCCATAGGGGAGCCACTATCTAGGGATGGGTCAAAACATAACAAGTAAATCATTGCAGGCACTATTTCATCCAGGCTACCAGCTCAAGAATCGATAGGGAACCTCAACCTCTAAAGTTCTATATGTGGGGCTGAGGCTGTAGGACCATGATAGCCCAGACACATAGAACCAGCAAGAGATTGAGTATAACCTTCGATCTAGCTGTCCATTGCTTGAGCGAGGCTACAATGGTCCAGTCACCAGCCTACAATCTCTATAACCAGATCAGATCCAACATCTGATGGTGGATCTATACAACTATGGGGGAGTCTGCCTCTATATAATCTCTCACCAGGCTTCTACAAGCTCAGGTATAAAGAAGAAGAATCCATCTTGGATCGGTGGATCAGAATCACCCTAAGGCTATAATCTGTCCACTTAAATGGTCACAGACTATCCCAGAGGTTATCCTCCTCACGGAGTCTAAAACAAAAAAAGATTATCGCTGCTACCACCATGCTCACAAGGCTACCAGCTCAAGCTCCCATGGGGATTTCAGATCTAGTGGGCCCTGTGGTGGGGCGAAGGCTGTAGGACCATGATAGCCCAGACACACAGGTCACTTGGAACTGAGTGGCCCTTAGAATCAGTCCTCCATTACTTTAAAATATAGCCAAAGTAATGGCGGATCACAAGGCAGCAGCCTTGCACAGAGCATCTCACACTCAAACAACATTCCCACAAAGTACAGACCCTATTACAGAACTTCCATTGATCTAATTCAAAAAAACATACAAAGGCATAGCCAGCAAATGCTGGACTATGGAGAGAAGGAAAAGAAAAAGAAAACTACTTACTGCTAAAAAGAAAGAGAAAAGAAAAATGATCTGAGATGGGTTCCCAGATGCCTAAACCTAAGCTCAGGTATGGGTTTATATAGCAGTGGGGTGGCGGCACATTAGGGTTAGGAAACCCTAATTTTAACGATGCCACATGGCCTGATAATGATCCTTGGATGCCTCGAGGTGCGTGCACAGAGATTTGAGCATGTGAGTGCGTGCCCTAATCGCTGGAAATACCCAGAAGGCCCTCTACTGAAGAGGTGGAAGATTAGGGTCAGAGCTTCGCTAGGTAGCTGTAGTTTCTTAGACTTGTCACGTGGTAGCTCTTTGCTCTTCGCTAGGATGATTTGACACTGAAGCTTCAGCCATCGCGAGGTTTCCTTGGGTTTCTCTTCAGGCAGTCGCGCGGTAGAGAGTTGAGCTCTCGCTGGGTTGGGTTTCACGAGGTCGAATAGAAAGCACAGTCTCAAGTGTCGCAGGGTTGAAATTCAAGCAGTCGCGCGATCGATCGGTCTTTGCTAGGCAGCAGTGCGAGAACTTCGCGAGCACTTCTCTTTACTTGGACTTCGTGAGTTACCTCGCGAGGCTCTTTTGAGTTCTGAACTGCGTGAGGTTCTATGTCTCACTTGATCTTTGCGAGATTGGCTTTGCCTTAGCCAAGATGTTTTCTTTCTTGAATGGTGCGAGAACTACGCGAGGCGTTCTTCTTCTGATAATTGCATCCCGCAGCGACTGCGCGATAGCTATGCGAGGAATCTTTTGAAGCTCTCTCTCCTCAGCCGTTCTAAGTGAACTGTGCCAGATTGAGAGAGGTCTGCTTTGAACTGTGCGATATTGTGCGATGTGTTCTACTCTTGAGCTTCACGAGAGTTGCACAAGTTTGAGTTTTTGAAGCTCTCCAGTCATTCATCTGCGCGAGAGGTTGCTGTAAAGCTTTGGGAAGCTCAGTTGAACTGCGCGAGACATATTTCTCCTAAATTCAGAGTTCATTTTTCTGAGGGATATCTGGTGCCAAGGCAGGCTCCTTAACAGGATTCTTGGCTTATTTCACTACTGATTATTACCTGCACAAAACACTTAATAAGAACTTATTAGGTGGCTAAGGGTCTAATCAAAGGTTAAGTTAAGGGGTGAAAAGTGGTACTTTTAAGGTCTTAACACACCCCCAAACCTAATCTTTGCTAGTCCCTTAGCAAAGCTACATTAAATCTACTCTAAAAATTAAATTCCACTTTCGTAGGGAGCACAGATACATTTAGCATATGTACCAAGCCTTTTAAACCCCTAGGTGATCCCTAGTGGAGGAGTGAAGTCTCTTGAGGGTTTTCAGTGAAGACACCCACAAACTTCTCAAATGAAATAGTTAACAAAAGTGCAATGTCATCCAATGAGCAGTTAAGGAATCAGATTTAGTCTACTCTTGAATCAGTACACATAAAAGAAATTTAATTCATTGGTTGCCGATAACAAAGATAAACTCTCATGATTGCACAACATTTCCAAATAGTTTGTAATCATAGAAAGCTGCACAAGTGTGTGTCAGCACTGAGCTTATCCTTATGTCAGAAAATTAGGTTAAGGTCATACATAATGCATTCAAGTTCAGATCCAAAAGAAAGCTTTGCAGGGTATACTCTCATAAAGGTTTGTTGAGAGGTTCAGTTTCTCACAGGCTCAAGAGCAGTTACATCCCCCAACTGGGTTTGTAAGCATGAGCATAGGCAGAGTTCTTAAGTGCTGACATCATTGTCAGTTTCTCACCATAGATTGGATAATTCTTTATCTTCACATGACAGCTCAATCAACTTTGGATCACAAGGGCTTTTAACTGTGCTGTAATGTGGCTTATGGAGTAGGGTTAAAAAGAATGGAAGGTTGAAAAGGGGTTCCAATTTGAGAAATCAGTAGGTTACAGAGGTGGTTCATGACTTCACCTTCCATAATTCAGCTCCCTTCATCTTCTTTGAGATTTTCCGATTTGAAGTGATCAGTTTCTCTTCTTGATTTTGATTTTCCAATGAAAGTTCCTCTTGACTTCTCTCTTATTCCTCTTCATTATTATTTTTGTTTCTTTTTACTGGAGTTTTCTTCTTTTTATTTTGTTTTTGCTTTTCAGAAATGCCACCATGTTCTCAGTTACCATACTGCTAGATTTTTTTTTAGATCCTTCTTCTCCATTCACCTAATGTCGACCATGGCTAGTCCATCTTCAACTCTTTCTCCTTTACCTTCTGAATTCTCAGAGTGAGGGTAGGTTGAATCAGGTTCATAGGTTCAGGTTCAAGTACTCAAGTGTATTTTGAAGAAATTTAGGATTTAAAGCTCAAAGGGGGTATGGACAAGGGCAGTTGCTTTAGGATTGGTCTTTTTAGGCTCAAACTGTCAAAGAGAAGGCCTTGATCCTTTCCTAGGTCTCATGAGTACTGCCAGTTGTTTCAACTTGGAGTTACCAAACTTCTAGTGAGCACAGTGACTCAGCCAGCCCTTAGAACTAAAAGAAATGCCTTAGTTACTCCTCAAAGAATAGAAAAATTTTGTAGGCCCAATTCTCACTGGTTATGGTCATCCTTTGAACTTTCAAGTATGTCCTCACCTATTTCTCTCTCTAATGATTCACTAAGTGCAGATACAAGTAGGTTTCCTTGGTGATGTTATCATGAAAATGTGGAATATTAGAAGTTTATAATGTCCAATGTTTGCATAAATTTTAAACTTCTTAATTTCATGATTCTTAAGTGAACAGAGGTCCATTTCCATATTGCTCAGATGAGTCAGCTGCACTTATGTTAACTATTCCATTGGCAGGGTCTGCCTGCCATACCCCCAAACTTATGAGGAGCAGTGTCCTCACTGGTTCAAGGTGAATGTGCAGTAGAGTTATTACAGCATAAAAGAAAAGGAAAGAACAGGAAACAAAACACACATGCAAAGCAAGATAGTAAAGATGGGGGAAAAGTCTATGAAATATTAGAAATGTACAAAATACAAGAAAACAGTTGTACAAGAAACAGAGAAATTCCTAGGTACAATCTAGTTAGAATCTGTCTTAAAATTTATCCCATCCCATCTTCCTTGCCTGCTCTTGAAGGAGAGCCTCTTCTTCTTTCTTCTTTCGCTCCCTCTCTACCTTCCTTTGCTCGGGAGTTTTGGGTATGGTAGGAGCCTGGACCCTCATTTTTCTCTTCTTGGGCTCAGGAGGGATCTCCGAAGATTTAGCAGTGGTTGGCTCAGGGGGTTTGGTGGGAGATTTTCCTTTGGGGACCTTACCTTTGGAGGCTTGCCCTTGCTGAGGCAGAGGGGGAATAAGAGATGATTGGGCTTGTCTTTGGCTCGGGGGGGATTTATCTAGGGCGCTTTGAGGCAGAGAGGACTTTTCCCTTTTTCTGGTTTAGGGGAAGCCACAGGAGATGGATCTAGTAATTTCACTGTAGGAATGGTAGGGCTCTTCCCTTTCACGGGCTTGCTTAGTGGTGGTGCCTCCTCAGACTGGGCAGATGTTTCTTTTCCAATTTTCAAAGAGCGAGTTGGGGGAGTGGTCCTCTTTACAGCAACTTTCCTTCGCTGAGGATAGGATTGTGCCGCAGGGCCAGATGACGGAGCAGCAATAGTAGGTTGGGCACTGGGATCCGTAGGTGGTGCAGCATCAGAGTCGGAATCAGAAGGAAAGAGCTCAGTAGGGTCCAATCCAAGGGCAGCAGCGGCCTGTCTGCGTTCTTCTTTGGAAAGGAGGCGCCCATGGGGATCATCTTGAGCAGAAGCTCTGGTGACCTTTAGAGGTGGGGATGGAGGGGCCGGTCTTTTACCTTTTTGGGCTGCAGTGGCTTTCTTAGAAGTGGGCTTTTTCTTGGAAGGGGTGCATTTCCTTTTGAGACCAGAAGAGGGAATAGGGGGGGCACTGAGGTAAGAGGAGGAGCTGCAGTAGGGATTACAGCAGGAGCAACAGGCGGTGTAGGTACTGCAGAAGGAACTGCAGTAGGAATTTGAGGAGGAACAGGAGGAGCTATCGAAGTGGGGGCTGTGGGAGTTGGGGGAACATATTGTGTAGGGGTTGGGGTAGGAGCAGTGGAAGAAGATGGGCCTGGTTGTGTGGAAGAAGATGGGGCCTCAAGGGGAGCAGTGGCCATGGGGGTGGCCTGGATAGGTTGGGACAGCAGGAAAGCAACTCTCTGTTCCAAGATTTCAATTTTCTTATTAGCCCATAGGAGATTGGTATCTGTAAGCTCCTTATTGAGTCGGGTGATCTCCTGAGCATTGTTTAATTTTTTCTCTAATAGTCGGTTGTGCTTTTTCACCCTCTCTGCATTGGCCTTTTCCATCTCAAAGAGCCATTACAGTATGTTCTTTGACCTTGTTCGCATTTGATGTCTCTAAAATTGCCTCCCACCCTTTGGAAATATCTTGCAGCTGCTCGTTGTGAGCAAGCTTCAAGTCACTAAGTTTCTACAGTAAGGGGTATTCAATGGCTTGGCAGAGTTGGGCCATGCCATTGAGAACATCCCTCTTAATATAGGGATTGTCCCTCATGGCATGGAGGAGGGTGAAGTAGGGAGGGGTGTAGTAGGAGTGTCTGGGCAAGATTGGTAGAAATGGAGTGGAAGGAGGAGCTGGTGATGGATCCTGGGGGAGAGAAGTGGGGTTGTAGAAATGGTTGGGGTGGTCTGGGTTGAATGGTCAGTGAATTGAGGAGGGGGTGGGAGAAGAGGGGGAATGGAAGGTATGGGTGGAAAATGAAATGAAGGAAGGGCAGCGGATGTGGATGGTTCAGGGTAAGGGAAGAAGGGGATGGTGAAGGGTTGAAATGGAAGGGGTGGGGGTGCAAATAGGGGGGGTGGAATGGGAAAGGTGGATGGGAATGGAATGGGGTCCGTTTGGGTAGAAGTGTTGGTAAATTGAGGGGGAGGTAGTATTAGAGGTGGAAGGATAGGGAGAGAGGGAAAGGAGTGATCAGGTATGGTATCATGGAGGAGGAAGGATGGAGGTAAGTCAATGGGGGTGGGGTCTGTTGGAACATGAGAGTCAGAGGTGGAAGGGGGTTGGGTCAATGGGGTGGTTGGAGGTTGTGTTGGGATTGGGGGGTTTGTCAATGTGTGAAGGGTGGATTGTATGGTGGTTATGTCAATTTGCATTTGGGCTTGGGTCTTGTGGTGTTGGATAGTTGGGTTTGGAGGTCATGTATGAGGGAAAGGATATGAGTAAGGGTATCTGAGGTTGGTTGAGCTGGAGTAGGAGGATAAGAACGAACAGGTTGGAAAGGGAAAGTGGGGGCATGATGGAAAGTGGAAGGGGGGGAGGGGGGGGTCTGGCGAATGATGTGGTGAAGGGAGAGGAGACTCAGGGAGAGGGATGTCTTGGGTGGGCAAGGTATCAAGCAAGGTGGTCATGAAGGCTTGATACCCTGAAGTGGTGGCTAGGTTAAAGTCCAGGTCATGGAGAGGTGGGACTAAGGGTTGGTCAATAAGGGGTGTGTCTGTGGAAGTGGGTAAAGATGAGGCGGGGTAGTGTGAGAGGTTTTCTTTTAAGGTAGGTTATCAAGGGAGGGCCGCTGTGGATGGTGGAGGATATTGAGGTATGGTGGGTGAAGGTGGAGTGGTGTCTGGGTTCAACACTTTCTTCCAGTCTGGATAATAGTTGGAGGTGGAATGGAAAAAGGAGATAAAAGAGGAAAAGGGAGAGATGGAATGGGTGAAGAAGGTAGTGGAGAGGCAAGAGTGGTGGATGGAGGAATTGCTGAAGCGAGGTGATGTGGCTGCACCACCTTCTTTGGGGCAAGGGTTTTAGCCTTCTTTTTGGGGGCAGGGGTGGCCTTTGCCACAGCAGCTCCCTCTCCCTGCTCGGAGACATTCTGAGCTTCAGCCTTCTTCTTCTTCTTCTGGGGATCCATTAGACTTCTGCTGATCCCCCATTGTCCTTTAGCAAAAGTGGTGGGAGTGAGGTCAGCAAATAACTCCCCCACTGGTATCTTGTACCCTCCCCTCAGAAGTAGTTTGGTGATGAGTCTTCCATAAGGGAGAGTGTGGATTTTCTTTTGCAGCCCCAGCTTCACCATTGTATCCTTTATAGCCTCGAAGATCAACCATGCAGCATTAAATCCATGGCCCAGAGAGAAGGAATAGAGAGCATCAACAATTGGTGTCCTCCTTTCTTGCTGATGGCCGGAGCAATAGATATTCTTCCTCAGAACTTGATCGATAAACAGCAGTTTGGGCTCCAAATCTCTTCTTCTGATGGAGTCCCCTGTGGCTTTCAAGTCTCTGGTAATGGCCTGGGCAATTGTGTCAATGGGGGCACTCACAGGGGCACCATAACCATAATTGGGATCAAAACTGGCAGGGATGCCCATGACTTCAACAATTAGCTCTGGGCTAAGCAGCATCTCAAAATTGTCAACTAATGCAAGGAGGCCTGGCTGCCCCTGTGTGTCTGGTCTGACCCTAAGGTGCTGGTAAAAGAGTTGCACTAACCTAGGGTAGGCTAGTGCAGGAATCATTTGCATTAAGGGGAACATACCAGCCTTGCGCAAGAACTCGATGGCAGGTGCTGACAATGGCTCTGATTCGAAGAAAGAGATATTGAAAATGGCTTTAGGCTCTAAGGGAATGGAAATGAGGAGCTCAGAGGGTGTAGAATAATCCAGTGTTGGTGCAGCCATCTCAGGGACCACCTCCTTCCCTTTTTGCTGAGCTGTAGAGGACTTGGCTTTCTTAGGGGTAGGCTCCACAGTGGCCTTGTCCCTGGCTCTCTTCACAGGTGCGCTTTTAGGAGCCATCAAAACTTTCCTTGGTGAGTGTGCAGTTGAAATTTTGAAAGGAAATATCAGGAGCTGAGTCTAACCCTAAAAGTTAGGGTTCTATTTAATTGGACGCACAGAGGATCGCAAGAGCTCTTAATAGGGGGCAACTATTGATGGAAGCTCTAAGAACAAAAATGCAGAATTTCAAAGTACACAATGATCTGTAGACAGGATGCTGAAGGAGAGAGGTTGAGAGGAGTGGGAGCTAGGGTTTTGCTGGTAGGAGAGGAAAGAGAAAGCGATGAAAAAGCAGCTGGTGGGATTTAAATATCGCGAGGCTCGCAAGACCGGGAATGAATGGGTCATGAGATTAGATGTTCCTTTAAATGTGAGGCAGCCCACCCAGTTATATCTCAAACTCATGACAAGAAACAAAGTAGTTCTTTATGAATCAGCAAGATGGGACCAAACCCATTATTCGTAACCCCATGGCGATGAATTCACTCACCCACTAGTCAGCTTTTTGACCCTAACTTTATGGGTGGATTCTCTCACAGACTCTCTTCCAGGGACACCCATAAGCATTATAAAGCATTCACAAATTCTCATACTCTCAAGGCATTAAAGTCACACATCATGCAAAGCATTCAAATACTACATCATCATTTAATCACTTGAAATTATTACACAGGGGGAGTTGGTATAAAAGTAGGCATTAAAGCACTAAGCTCAAATTCCAACAAGATTGCTAACTATTCCTATAAACTGTAAAGTACATATTATACAAAGGTGCACAGCTCTTATCATAAATTCAATGAAAGATCCCCTTCAGGGTCTGAGGATCCTTCACCAATCAAAAATTGGCCCTTGGGATTAACCACTGGTTGATTGGGCAACCTTACCTCTTCTCTTTTGGCTAAGGTGTTCGCTAGTTGTCCAATCTGTTCTTCCATCTTCTTGATGCTCTGACCATGAGAGTTCACAATCTGAGTCAAGGAACCCAGGTTTTGCAGTGATGTCAAGACCTGGTCCTCGAAAGAAGTATTTCTAGGTTGAGAAGGGGGTAAGACCAACTAATTTTGCTGCTGATGGGGCTGCTGATGGTGCTGGAAGGTAGACCTAGGGGCATTCCCTTGATTGAACTACTGCTGTGGCCTTTGTGGTAAGGCCAACATCTGTTGGAGCTGCATGTAGTTATCTTGCTTCCACCTCAGATTTGGGTGGTCTCTCCATTGGTAACCAGCATTTTGGTGCTGGTATCCATATGGCTGCTTGTTGTAGCCCCCAGATTGTTGCTGGCCATAAGATTGAGCAGCAGCAGCATGTTCCAACATCAATTCAGGAAATTGTCCTGCAGATGGACATTCCTCTACTGTGTGCTGTGGGGACTGACATATCAGACATGCCTTCGCCACATGAGCAGCCCTTCTGGGTTGCATCACAGTCAATAATTTATCAAACTTCATAGAGAGGTTTGCCATCTGCAGCTGTAGGTCATTGTTCTCAGACACCTCATAAATTTTTCCTTTTAATCCAGCAGCAGGCCCCACCTTTGACTCAGATTCTTGACCGGTTTTTGCCAGGGATGGCTTTTGAAAAGCATTCTCACTAATCACCTCAAACAATTCCCATGCCTCCTCAGCGGTCTTGTGCATGTAGGATCCACCACAAGAGGCATCGACCATACCTCTATTTTTCTCATCAATCCCATTGTAAAAGCTTGGTACAAGCTTCCACTCAGGGATCTTGTGGTGGGGGCATTGTTTGAGCATCTCTTTAAACCTATCCTAGGATTGGTTAAAATCCTCAGTTGGGGATTGAGAAAACGCAAGAATCTCTTTCCTCAACTGGCTAGTTTTGGTCTCAGGGAAGAACTTGGTTAGGAATCTGGTCTGTAGGTCTTTCCATGAAGCAATGCTATTGTTGGGAAGAGTGGTCAGCCAGGTACTGGCCCTATCTTTCAGAGAGAAGGGAAAGAGTCTGAGCCTGGTAGCCTTAGGTCCCAAACCAGTGATATTAAAAGTGGTGCACAAAGCCAAGAACTGGTCAATATACTTGTAAGGGTCTTCTTTGCTAAGCCCATGGAAAGCTGGCAGCATCTGGATGATTGAAGTTTTTATCTCATAGTTCCCCTGAACATCAGGGAATTGAATGCTAAAAGGGGAGTTATAGTCATCCAGAGCATTTAACTCCTTGAGGGTTCTGGGTTGTTCTTCACCCATAATTGTTGTCACAGATTCACTTAGGGGCTCTCCTGTGGTGTGCCTGTCTCTTCTAAGTCTCCTTCCCCTTTCTAACTCAGGGTTAAGAGGCTCTAAAGCAGGGCTGAGGGATCTCCTCCCTAGCATACAAGCACACCAACAGCAAGGAAAGCTTCTTGTAGGCACATTGCAAAAGAATAATTGTATATTAACAAATTTATCTAACTAGTTTACAGGTATTCAAAGAATACATTTAAACTATCCTAGATACTGCAAAAAAAAAAATTGTTTAAGAAAGATAGACAGAGCTTTAAAAGTCAGAGAGTTTGCAAACAGACGTAGCTAAGCTCCAATTGCAGCCCAACTATCCTTCACTGCTGCTGTCTAGATCTGTAAGAAAGGTTCAAAATTATGTCAGCAGTATTAATTATTCACATGTGCAAAGAATACTAAGAATACAAAAACTAAGGGTCTACTAATAGATCATCTTTCCCCGGCAATGGCGCCAAAAACTTGTTGACCACTTCTGGTGTGCTTTGATTATTGGTTGGTGGTGAAAGTTATTTAAAAAGCAAAGACAAAGTAAAACAGGGGGTGAATCCAGCACAACTCAGAAGTCCTAGACCTGCAAGATACAGGGTCCTTTGTAGCAAGTTTTGATAAGTAAGAGTTTGTCCCATAGGGAAAGGTGATCTAAAGCTCCAAGGGAGCCATCTCTAGTAGTCCCTCCAGATCTGTCTACAGATTTGGTAGTCCTAGAAGGAGGAGAGTTTAAGGTCACTTATTCTAAGTATTCTAATAACTAAACTACAGAAAGTGTTGAGAGGATGGATGGAGTATGGAAAATGAGTATAAAAAGGGTGAGAAGTATGTTATTGAGCCTAGGTCCGAGAAGTTTAGTAACTCAGATTTAGATCTGATGTTATAGAAATCCTATCCAGAGGCTACATTATCACCTCTGAGGAGAAAGGATCTGACCCATCACTCTGCCATGATTCCACCCTTAAGGCTATAACCTGTCCACTTGAATGGTCATAAATTATCCCATAGGGGAGCCACTATCCAGGGATGGGTCAAAACATAACAAGTAAATCATTACAGGCACTATTTCATCCAGGCTACCAGCTCAAGAATCCATAGGGAACCTCAACCTCTAAAGTTCTATATGTGGGGCTGAGGCTGTAGGACCATGATAGCCCAGACACATAGAACCAGCAAGAGATTGAGTATAACCTTCGATCTAGCTGTCCATTGCTTGAGCGAGGCTACAATGGTCCAGTCACCAGCCTACAATCTCTATAACCAGATCAGATCTAACATCTGATGGTGGATCTATACAACTATGGGGGAGTCTCCCTCTGTATAATCTCTCACCAGGCTTCTAAAAGCTCAGGTGTAAAGAAGAAGGATCCATCTTAGATCGGTGGATCAGAATCACCCTAAGGCTATAATCTGTCCACTTAAATGGTCACAGACTATCCCAGAGGTTATCCTCCTCACAGAGTCCAAAACAAAACAAGATTATCGCTGGTACCACCATGCTCACAAGGTTACCAGCTCAAGCTCCCATGGGGATTTCAGATCTAGTGGGTCCTGTGGTGGGGCTAAGGCTGTAGGACCATGATAGCCCAGACACACAGGTCACTTAGATCTGAGTGGCCCTTAGAATCAGTCCTCCATTGCTTTGAAACACAGCCAAAGCAATGGCGGATCACAAGGCAGCAGCCTTGCACAGAGCATCTCACACTCAAACAACATTCCCACAAAGTGCAGACCCTATTACAGAACTTCCATTGATCTAATTCAAAAACACATACAAAGGCATAACCAGCAAATGTTGGACTATGGAGAGAAGGAAAGGAAAAAGAAAACTACTTACTGCTAAAAAGAAAGAGAAAAGAAAAACGATCTGAGATTGGTTCCCAGATGCCTAAACCTAAGCTCAAGTATGGGTTTATATAACAGTGGGGTGGCGGTGCATTAGGGTTAGGAAACCCTAATTTTAACAATGCCACGTGCCTTGATAATGATCCTTAGATGCCTCGAGGTGCGTGCACAGAAATTTGAGCATGGGAGTGCGTGCCCTAATTGCTGGAAATATCCAGAAGGCCCTCTATTGAAGAGATGGAAGTTTAGGGTCAGAGCTTCGCTAGGTAGCTGTAGTTTCCCTGACTTGTCGCGTGGTAGCTCTTTGCTCTTGAAGCTTCAGCCGTTGCGAGGTTGCCTTGGTTTGCTCTTCAGGCAGTTGCGCGATAGAGAGTTGAGCTCTCGCTGGGTTGGGTTTCGCAAGGTTGAATAGAAAACACAGTCTCAAGTGTCGCGGGGTTGAAATTCAAGCAGTTGCGCGGTCGATCGGTCTTCGTTGGGCAGCAGCGCGAGAACTTCATGAGTAGTTCTCTTTACTTGGACTTCGCGAGTTACCTTGCGAGGCTCTTTTGAGTTCTGAACTACTTGAGGTTCTATGTCTCACTTGATCTTCGTGAGATTGGCTTTTCCTTCGCCAGGATGTTTTCTTTCTTGAATGGCGTGAGAACTGCACGAGGCATTCTTCTTCTGATAATTGCATCTCGCGGCGACTGTGCGATAGCTGCGCGAGGAATCTTCTGAAGTTCTCTCTCCTCAGCCGTTTTGAGCAAATTGCGCGAGATTGAGAGAGGTCTGCTTTGAACTGTGTGACACTGTGCGATGTGTTCTACTCTTGAGCTTCGCGAGAGCTGCGCGAGTTTGAGTTTCTGAAGCTCTTCAGTCATTCATCTGCGTGAGAGGTTGCTGTAAAGCCTTGGGAAGCTCAGTTGAACTGTGCGAGGCATATTTCTCATGAATTCAGAGTTCTTTCTTCTGAGGGATATCTGGTGCCAAGGCAGGCTCCTTAACAAGATTCTTGGCCTTATTTCACTGCTGATTATTACCTGCATAAAACACTTAACAAGAACTTATTAGGTGGCTAAGGGTATAATCAAAGGTTAAGTTAAGGGGTGAAAAGTGGTACTTTTCAGGTCTTAACAACACTCCCCATCTACTCCCTCACCCTATGAAGGGCGTCCATCGCTTCGCGAATGCAAGGACATAGATGGCCCAACTCCACTGCAACTAATCGCTCCTTCAACTTTGAGGCGGACTCAAGCCCGCCAATAGCGAAGTAACCACTCCCGTGGAAAGGATGCATAAAGAGCCAGCCACCGTCGAGCTCCTGGGGCCATCTCATGAACTCCCGGGCGTCCACCTCATCCTCGACTCAAAGTCCCACCCAGGGGGACAATCATCCTCTTCGCCACACGTGGGCGAATCTCCGAGGGGACTCCCTGAGGGAGCCCCAACTGTCGTGCCAGCCGAGATAGGTGGATACACTCCACCTTCTCAAAACAATGGACCCAAATTTCCACACCAAAGAAGGGCTGGCCGGACTGTATCACCGGCTGTTCAACATCCTCCCCGACCATGTAGGGCCTCCAAATGACATAAATCATAAATAAACAAAACAAATCATCAGTGAAAACCTAGAATGTGGATTGAAATGCCCTAACAACATAAAGGACACATAACTGCTCCGTGTGCATGTCCTCGAAGAGACCCCGCCCAGTCTGGAGATCCGAAGACTGGTGGAGGTGCTCCATCTCCCTCTGCTACACATGCATATGTGAGAATGTGAAATCAATCTCCGCTGGGACCCGTGGGCATAAGAAGGCGAAGTGATCATAGGCCCAGAACTAAGAAAAGGCATAAACATCAAAACGATTACTAAAAGGAAGATAAGACAACTAAGACATTATAAAACTAACAATTAACTAAAACTCACTTGAAGGAAGGGGAGGAAGCCTCTAATAGTAGCGACACCTCTCCCTCTGTGGTACAGCTGCTCATAAAGGTGCGCCAACGTTGCCGCACCCCAGGCATATGTGGACACCTGATCAAGGTCCCCGAGAAGTGTAAAGAACTAACTCGTCACACATCCTCGAGTCAAGGATGAAAAGAGTACTGTACCAAAAAAGTGCCACTCCCGGCTTCATCATAGGCTCACAGAGTGCCAGCGCCTTGCAACGCTCCCAGTACACCTCTCTCTTCTCTAAGTGACGCCTCGGAGGAACAAACCCGCTAGCAAAAGTGTCAAAAAACTAGGTGAGTCGAATCACCCCTAGTCTAGACCCACTGGACTGGTACTTGACTTTAAGAACGTCCTCACAGACTGCCAGATAATCTACTCCCTTCTACCCCGTCACTAACTCCCTCTCGAATCTAAGCCCAGTGATGTAGACTAGTCCTCTGGGGTTGGCAGCAACATCCCTACCGAGAAGAATAGTGCCTACTTCTCCTCCCTCCTCTCCAGAGTAGCCCTGATCAGACCCCGATCGATCGGGAAGGGCTTGAGCTCCAGGATCGGCCCGAAGCTGAAAGACACCAATCGTGCCCACTGAAACTTAGGTAGGGCATGATTCCATGCATGGGACTCTGACCATGCCGTGCTGATGGCTAGCGAGGGAGGTTCCAGAGGAGTGATGAAACGAAAGCGAGCATGAGACTAAAACTTGCAACTACGGGGGGATCGATAAATAAAGGTTACTGATAATAGGTAGACCTAATCAACAACACTAATAAAAATAATAATAAATAATAAATAATAACATCTAGAATAATGAGAAGAATAATATCAAATACTACTGATGTTAATATCGCAAATAGTAAGAATAATGATAATAATAACAATAACAGTGATGATGAAAATATATAACAATAATAATATCAAACAAATAATAATAATAATAACAATAATAATAATAGCTAATAATGAATAACGTTAATGATTGACCATGATTAAACCAATCGACAACATATAATTGATAAACATGAAAATTAACGACGACAACAAACAAACTAAGGAAATAGCCTGATAATGACAAACTATGTGACAATAATGAGAGAAAACATACGATAATCATGATAAAAATCCACGATAAGCACGCAAAACATGATAAAAGTGATGCAAAATGATAAAATAGACATGACCTAAAACTATATACAGGCATGATGCATGAATGCGCACACACAATAAAACTAGATGCGAGCTCGACATAAAATACATGGGATTCCAGATCCTAGGAAATCTACGTTATAACCTAAATGCCTAAGAAGTTAAGATAAGAGAATCTTGTTCTCGAGCACCTACCTAGTCTCTCATGAAGAACTCCTCCAACAGAATGCACATCGGACGTGGAGCCCAAGTCGGAGCAACATCATCCTCAGCACCCTCTGCTCCCCCATCACCCTCAGCTGCACTACCCTCAGCACCGGCAGGGGCCTCGACGCCGACACCCCCTCGATGATCACAGGAGCGCCCTCTCCCTCCTCAGCCATCTGCTCCAAGTTTGAGGTAGTCAGGTAAAGGTGGTCACTACACTTAGACTCCATCTGAAAATGAAGAACTCAAAAAACTAAAAAGAATACAAGAAATGGCACTTGAAACGGACATGCAGATCAGAAGATATTGCCGAAACACAAAAATCAAGGCACTAGTGTAGACACCCCAATTTTACCCTCTCCGAGTATATAATCTTGTTTGGTCAACCATTGACCTTGCCCACGATCTCTAGAAAAGGGCCAACCTTCTCCAAAGACCTTAAAAACCCTAAATACAGGGACCATTACTGAAACAATAGTATATGATTGAGACCTAGGCTAAAACAATAGCTTTGCGGCTCGGACTTGACCCGACCCGGGAAAATCTCGAATGCTGCATTGATACACTTGCACAAAATCGATTCCATGTGTGGCCACATGCATGGAATTGGTCCCACTTAGACCAGGTTCACCCTTCCCACGGACCACTAAGACCCGAATTTTGCACAAATACACTTGCGCCGAAGTGATTCCACGCAGACACAGTTGCGAGGAATTTGTCCCACTTGGACTAGGGCTGCCTTTCGTGCACCGCCTAAAGACTCGGATCCCGCGTAAATACACTTGCGTGAAATTTGATTCCACACAGACACAGTTACGCCGAATTAGACTCACTTTGACTAGGGCATGCCTTCCCTACACCGCCCAAAGACCCAGATTCCCCGCTGATACACTTGCGCTGAATTGATTCCACGTGCCCCTATACACGCGAAGCCGGTTCAGATTGGATTGGGACTCTACCTCCCAAACCGCCCAGGGACCCGAATCCTGTGCATACGCCACTGCACGGAATTCGATTCCACTTGTCACTAGACACGCGGAATTGGTTCCCAATCAAACCTGACCTTTAATTCCTTAGACCGCCGAAACTCCAGAATCCCGCGCATACTCCACTGTGCAGAATTCAATCCCGTGCATATGCCACTGCACGGAATTGGTTTCCCAGGCATATTAGGATGAGGAAACTCGATTTACATGCCAACTCAAGTTGAATCAAGCGCATATGCCACTGCGTGAAATTCAATTAAGTGCAACTTCACTTGTGCATAATTGACCAATTCCGCACATGCCCACATGCGCGGAACTAGCCTGCTACCTATAAAAAGACCCCCTTACCTCACCCTAAAAACACACAACAACATAAAATTTCAATAAAAATCTCCCCTCCCTTGAGCTCAAGCCCTTCCTAAGCTCGAGTTTCTTCTCTCTGCGGTCCTAGAAGGAGGAAGAAGCACTTGGCTTTAGGTAATCTCTTTCTAGTTCTAGATTTTAGGTTTTAATTCTTAGTTCTTAATTTCTAGTTCTTAGATCTTAATTCTTAGTTCTTAGTTCTTAATTTTAGATCTTAGTTCATACTTTCAGGTTTTAGTTCTCAATCTCTAAGTTCTATTTCTTGATTTCTTACTTCTGGTTCATAGCCCTTAGTCCTAGTTTTAATTTTTAACCTCTAAACTCATAATTTCGATCCTTAAATCCTTTATTATTAAACTTAAATTCAGTTTTCAATCCATAATATTTTTAAAATAACCCCTTAGCCAATTGATTTGCCGAAGGAAGCTTATGGAGGGTACCCGGGAACAGGGTCGATCCTCCTTAGCATAACGGGCCACAAACCCCTTGTTTTCCTAATTAAAGTAATATAAGGAAATCAAATTAATTAGAATTAGAATACTATTAGAAAACAAAATTAATTAGAATTAGAGTAGTTTACAAAAAATTGATTAAAATTAGAGTAGTAGTAGGAAGCCTAGCCAGTTAGAGTTCGAATACTTAGGAAACCCCCAATCAGTCAAACTTAGGACAGGATAAGGAATAAGGTTAATTAGACTTAAAGCAGAATTAAGAAGTTAAGCCAAACAAACTAACAACTGTTGGAGTCGGCCGACCGACGTTCAACAAAGAAGTTAACCCACACCCCGTAAAACATGATCAATGACGTGTTGCAGTGTCGATAAATATCTTCAGCTCATGATTGCATCAAACCCAGGTATTTCTCCTCTAGAATTTACCTTTTTAATTTTAGTATTTAATATTTCATTGTTCATTACTCCATCACCTTTGCTAGAGTCCACTTGGACCGAATTGGGCCACTTATTCAGGGGACCGAAAGGAACCTAGAAAAAGCACGTACCAATAGACTAGCGATGAGACTCTTTTTTGCTAAAGTAGTTTTGCCTAGTTTAATTTTCTGCTTAGTTTATTCTTATTTCCTGTTCGCTTTATCACTTCGCTACACAGTCACCCTCTCGAGAGCTCCCCGAGGATTTATGAGTATCTACCAAAGGTTAGAAATGTCAGGGACACACAAAATAAACCTGACCAGCACCGATAATCCGCCACTAAGGGGATACCATGATAACCCAATATACGACGCTGAGCAGTCCTACGACTCACCCCCAAGTCACCTCGAGATTAACATGGACGGAGATTGTTGCGACATCTCCGTGTGCTTGTTTTATTTGTTGGTGGTAAAAACAATTTAATATCAAAGAAAGAGTAAAATAGGGGATGGAATCAGCACAATTGAGAAATCCTAGACCTGCAAGATACAGGGTCCATTTGTAGCAAGTTTTGATAAGAGTTTGTCTCACAGGGAAAGGTGATCTACAGCTCCAAAGGAGCCATCTAGTAGTCCCTCTAGATCTGACAACAGATCTGGCAGTCCTAAAAGGAGGGGAGTTTAAGGTCACTTATTCTAAGTATTCTAAGATAGCCTAATGAGTTAACTACAGAAAGGGTTGAGAAGATGGATGGATTGTGGAAAATAAATATAAAAGGGTGAGAAGTAGGTTATTGAGTCTAGATCAGAGGAGTTTTATAACTCAGATTCAGATCTGATGTTATGGAAATCTTGTCCAATGGCTACATTATCACCAAAGAGGAGGAAGAATTCAACTCATCCCTGTGCCATGATCAAATCCCTTAAGGCTATTAAATGGTCACTGACTATCCCATAGGGGAACCACAGTCCAGAGATGGGTCAAAACAAATTAATCATTGTAGACACTACTTCATCCAGGCTACAAGCTCAGGGAATCCATAGGGAACCTCAACCTCTAAAGCCCTATGTGTGGGGCTAAGGCTGTATAGGACCATGATAGCCCAGACACATAGAACTAGCAAGAGATTGAGTACCACCTTAGATCTAGCTGTCCATTGCTTGAGTGGGGATGCAATGGTCTAGTCACAAGCCTACAATCTCCATAACCAGATCAGATCTAACATCTGATGGCGGGTCTATACAAATATATGGGGAGTCTGCCTCTGCACAATCTCCTACTAGGTTTAACAGCTCAGGCTCATGGAAGAAGGATCCATATTGGATCGGCGGATTGGATTCACCCTAAGGCTATAGCCTGTCCACTTAAATGGTCACAGACTATCCCAGAGGCTATCCACCTCACGGAGCCCAAGACAAAACAAGTTAATTACTGCTACCACCATGCTCACAAGGCTACCAGCTCAGGCTCCCATGAGAATTTCAGATCTAGTGGGCCCTGTGGTGGGGCTAAGGCTGTATAGGACCGTTATAGCCCAGACACACAGGTCACTTGGATCTGAGTGGATCCTTAGAATCAGTCCTCCATTGCTTTGAAACACAGCCAAAGCAATGGCGGATCTACAAAAAAATCCCATAAGAGTACAAATCCTATTACAAAAACTCCATTAATCTAACCTCAATAGACATACAAAGGCATGGCTAGCAAGTGCTGAGCCATGGAGAGAAGAAAAAGAAGAAAAAGAAAACTACTTCCAGTTACAGGAAGAACAAGAATGGAAAAGAAAATTACAAAATCTGAGATAGGAGTTCCTCTTCTAAATTCTAACTCTAAGTCTCCCTTCAGATCCCCCTAAACCTAAACCAGGCTTAGGTTTATATAGCAATGGTGTGGCGGCGCATTAGGGTTAGTAAACCCTAATTTTAATGATGCCACGTGGCTAAATAATGATCCTTGGATGCCTCGAGGCACGTGCATAGAGATTTGAGCGTGGGAGTGCGTGCCCTAATCCTTGGAAATCCCCAGAAAGTCCTCTACAGAATGATGGAAGTTGGAGTTCAGAGCTTCGCCAGGTTGCAGTCGATTCCCAGACTTGTCGCGTAGTAGCTCTAGTCTTCGCGTGGTTGAGTTTAACATTAAAGCTTCAGACGTTGCGTGGTTGCAGCTTCTTGATGCTTTGAGCAGTCGCGAGTTAGACAGTTAAGCTCTCGCTGGGTTGGGCTTCGCGCAGTTGGATTGATAATTGTGAATAGCGCGGGAACTGCGCGTGCTTTCCACTTCACTTCGCGAGGCTAATTCTGGCTTTCGCGAGACTGCTTTCTTTCTGAATAGTGCGAGAATTGCAGGAGAAGTTCACTTCTTAATGGATCTTCATGAGGATCCTCGTGAGGCATTGAGGCTTTTCTAAACTGCGCGACAGGTTCTTTTGATATCTGCATCCCGCGACTACTGCACGACAGCTGTGCAAGGCAGGATTATGAAGCTCTCTCTCTCTATTACGAAGCGAACCATGCGAGGTGAGAGGGTCTTCTTGAAGCTGCGTGGGAGGCTGCGACCTTTAACTTTAAACTTCACGAGGCTGCTGCGACTCAAGGCAAGCTCTTGTGAAGTCTTAGGACTTCGCGAGGACTGCGCGAAGTGTATTTTTTTGAATCCTTTAGAGCTTTGTCAGCTGTGCGAGGCTCTTCTATGGTCTGGATTCATGGCTCATTCTTCTGAAGGACTTCTGGTGCCAAAACAGGCTTCTTCGCAGGATTCATGGCCTTATTACCCTACTGTTTATTACCTACAGAAAACACTTTAGAAGCATTTATTAGATGGCTAAGGGTCTAATCAAAGGTTAAGTTAAGGGGTGAAAAGTGGTACTTTTCAGGTTTTAACACACCCCCAAACCTAATCTTTGCTACTCCCTTAGCAAAGCTACACTAAATCAACTATAGAATTAAATGCCACTTTCGTAGGGAGCACGGATACATTTAGCATATGTACCAAGCCTTTTAAACCCCTAGGTGATCCCTAGTGGAGGAGTGAAGTCTCCTGAGGGTTTTCAGTGAAGACACCCACAAACTTCTCAATGAAGCAGTTAACAAAAATGCAATTTATCAGATGAGCAGTCAAGGAATAGAGTTAGTTCACCTTTGAATCATTAAAAATAAAAGAAATTCAAACACATTGGTTGCACAGAAATTTAAACAGTATAAGCTTCTCATGAAAGCACAGCATTTCCAATCAGTTTACACCGAAGACACTACACTTGTGTGTCAACATGGAGCTCATCACTGGATCAAAAATTAGGTTGTAGATCGTGCTTAATGCATTCAATGTCAGACCCAAAACTCTCCAGGGTATACTCTCATAAAGAACTGTTGAGGGTTTCATTTTCTCTCAAGCTCAAGAGCAGTTACATCCCCCAAATGGGTCTGTAAGCATGAGCATAGGCATAGCTCTGAAGTTCTTGCATCATTGACAGATCCTCACCATAGATTGAACAACTCTCTGTCTCCACATGACAGCTCACTCAACTTTGGATCACAAGGGCTTTAACTGGGCTGTAATGTGGCTTATGGAGTGGAGCTAAAAAGAATGGAAGGTTGAAAAGGGGTTCAAAATTGAGAAATCAGTAGGTGAAGGAGGTGATTCATGACTTCACCTTCTTTGATTCAGCTCCTTTCATCTTCTTTGAGGTTTTCAGATTTGAAGTGATTAGTTTCTCTTCTTGATTTCGGTTTTTCCAATGAAAGTTCCCTCTTGACTCCTCTCTTACTCCTCTTCATTATTATTTTTTTTTTCTTCTTTTTGATGCATTTTTCTTCTTTTTATTTTGTTTTTACTTTTCTGAAATGCCACCATTTTCTTAGTTACCATACTGCCAGAATTTGAGGTACTTCTTCTTTATTCACCTAATGTTGACCATAGCTAGTCCATCTTCAACTCTTGTTCCTTTACCTTCTGAATTCTCAAAGTGAGGGTAAGGTTAAATCAGATACATAGGTTCAGGTGCAAGTGCTCAGGTGCATTTTTGAAGAAATTTAGGATTTAAGGCTCAAAGGGGGTAGGGACAAGGGCAGTTGCTTAAGGTTGGTCTATTTAGGTTCAAACTGTCCAAGAGAAGGTCTTGATCCTTTCCTAAGTCTCTGAGTGTTGTCAGTTGTTTCAACTTGGAGTTTCCTAACTTGTAGTGAGCACAGTGACTCAGGCAGTCCTTAGAGCTAGAAAAAATTGCCTTAGTCACTTCTCAAGGAAAATTTTTTGTATAGGCCCAAACCTCATTGGTTATGGTCTTCCTTTGAATTCTTAAGTATGTCCTTACCTTTTTCTCTCTCTAGTGATTCACTAAGTGCTGATACAAGTATGTTTCCTTGGTGATCTCATCATGGAAATGTGAAATATTACAAGCTTATAATGCCTAAAGTCTGGAAACAATTTTAAATTTCATTATTTTTCATGATTCTCTAGTGAACATGGTTCCATTTCCATATTACTCACAAGAATCTGCTGCACTTAGGTTAACTATTCCATTGGCAGGATCTGCCTGCCACACCCCCAAACCTGTGAGGAGCAGTGTCCGCACTGGTTCAAAGTTGGGTGTGTGTTGTTCTAAGTGTGCATGATTTATTTGTGTTTTGAAAACATACTTGCAAATGATGCATTGTACTGAATATTAAAAAGAATAAGAAAATATCAGCACAGAGAGAACATAATTAGCCTGCAAGATCAGGACCAATTGTAGCAAGTTTTAAATGTAAGTGAGTAAAAGATCGTCCACAGGGAATTGATTTAAAATTTAAGATAAACCTCCAGATCTGAGCTACCAGATCTGATCTCTTATCCTATCTACAAAGCACATAAGATGGGAGGTTGAATTTGTCACATTAACTAAATGATAAAAGTAAAAATTAAACTAAGTGATCCAGATCTGAGTTGGGGAAACGTTTGAGATAAACTTATACAAAAAATGGAGAAGTAATATCTAACTTTGATTTGGTCCTTGAAAACTAATGAGAATGACTGCAGCTCAACTGAGCGATGATCCAATCTTCAGCTGGCTACAAGCGCAGATGTAAGAGAAATAAATCTAATTTAAGGATTAGGTTTAAGCTTATGGCTATGGTCTGTCCACTTTAATGGCCACAAACCATCCAATAGTCTTTAATCCAAAGCCTTAGTTTAGAACAAGAAGCATCACTACAAATGCCGTGAGAGATTAGGTTACCAACACTAATTCTCACAGGATTAATGAATCAAGGGAAATTGCATGCAAAACAATGAATCTAAAGGAGTCTAATGTACTGAGGAGATCACCCTTGACATGAGTCCAATGGAGAATGCATAGTTTACAGCAACCTTTTAAAATCCACCATTACAATTACAGAGCACAGCTTAAACAGCTCTCAGATTTGCAATCTTGGATGCAAACTCTCCTTTGAGTTACAACAGTATCTCACAGCTCTCAAATGTAAGTACAAAGTAGGCTATTACAAGGATTGCAGACAAGCTGTCTGTCTGGGAAATGGGGGATTAGAAATGAAACTCAAAATTTGGATGCCCAAATTGGGAAAATGCTTCGTCTATTTATAGCTTTCCCCAGGTCCAGCTCAGATGTGTATCAACCAATCAGAGGTTCTCAGATCTGTATTGACCAATGGTAGTCGAGCACGGGGATCCAGATCTGTTCTGGCCAATCAGAATTCCTCGATCTGGTTCAGCCAATCAGGTGAAAAAGGCATCAATTCTGTTATGCATTTTGAAAGTTTGTTAGAGTTTCTAGAAGTTCCCGCCAAGTTATTCCCTCTCTAGGTGCTCACGTGGGGTGGAATATTCCTTCGCTTCATGCTTAGAACCCTCTGGAATGTCCCTAGGTTTTAAAATGCATTGGGACGCGTGCAACAGATTACTGAATTGCCCTTGTTAAAGCTGCGAATCTCCAGAATGCCTCTTCGCACAGCTTAGGGGCCTTTTCGCAAAGTGTTGTGACTCCTGAAGCTCTTTTCGCAATGTTCTGGTTCTGTTCGAATTGTGTTTTCTTCTTTTCGCAAAGTTCAATCCTCTCTTCGAACAGTTCAGATGCTCTTCGAATGCTACGCCTGGAGTTTTATTCCTTTTCGCAGAGTTTCAGGTTCTTTGCGAAAAGTACAGGTTCTTTGCGAAAAGGACTCTGTAGTGCATTTTTCTGTTCGAATTGTTCCATACTTCTCTTCCAGGTCTTTGCTTCTTCTATTCAGACCTTTCAATAGCTGATGAGGTTGTTTCTTCACTTTCTTCCTTTGGATTGACATGGATTGTCATCTTATTAGCACTTTTAAGCTGCTTTTATGGTTAAGCCTGTCTTTATTGTTAGCTGCAACATAAGCACTTAAAACACTTATTTAGTTCTCTCAAGGGTCTATCAAGGCCCAGATTAAGGGGTGAAAAATGGTATTTTCCAGTTCTCAACACACCCCCAAACCTAAGCTTTGCTAGTCCCTGAGCAAAGAGAAAATTTAAAAATAGAATGAAAAGCCAGTTTTGTAGGGAGCACAGTTGCATTTAGCATATGCAACAAGCCTTTTAAACCCCTAGGTGATCCCTAGTGGAGGAGTGAAGTCTCCTGAGGGTTTTCAGTGAAGGTACCCACAAACTTCTCCAATAAATTAGTTAAGATCAATGCAGTTCTGTTAAAGCAAACTTTTATCCAATCAGATTATTCACACCTGCATCAGTCAGGTTGTAAGAAGATTTTCAAGAAAACATCAGTTCAAAACTAAAATTCAGCTGTAATTCCTTTACCATTCACTCAAGTGGTGTCAAAAAGTTTTTACAAGAAAAATTAATGAACAGCTAGCCTTTGATTTAGGAATCCAGCTTCGATGTTGCCCTAATCAGTTGATTTTAAACCCAATTCTCACCAGGATTTTCACTCAATAAGCAAATGAGAGGGTTGTACTATTTCACACAAATTAAGAGGCGATTCTGATCCTCAAATAGGACTGTATGGCGAGAAGCATAGGCATTGCTTTTAGTTATAAATTCACTCCTTTCACCATAGATTACACAAATTCTTATCTCCATGTGATAGCTCAATCCATCATTGATCGATGGGACTTTTACTTGGATTTTATTGTGGCTTATGGGTGAAATTTCTCAAAAGGGTTGGAATGGTGTACATATTTGAGAAGTCAGTCAAGGTCAGGAGGTTATATACAAACTCACTCTTCTACAGCATAGTCTCATCTTCTTCTTTTGAATTTCGAGCCAAAGTGGCCATCTTTTCTCTTTCTTTTCAAACTTCCAATGAAAATGCCTTCTTTCTTTTGTTTTGCTCAAATATTTTTCTTTTCTTTTTCGAATTAGCACTTGTTGCATGCCACATTCCTATCTTTGTTTCATCATTGCCTTCAACTTTTACCCTTCTTTTGCTATTACATTGTTACTCAATTCTCCTTCCTCGACTTCCTTCCTTTATCTTCTCGCCTTCTCGCGGTAGGCTTAGGCTAAATGAGGTTGATGAGTTTTATTGGGGGAGATTTCAAAGGAATCATAGATTTATTTAGCTCAAATGGTGTGTATCAAGGGCAGTTTCAAAAGGTGGGGCTTTGTAAGGTTCAAACTGTCCAAAAGGAGGCCTTACATCATGTCTTTAATATCATGATTGCTATCAAATTATTTCGATTTGGATATGTGTAACTTCTAGTGTAAGTAAGCAGATTCACATAGTCCCAAAAGCAGAAAAGATTGCCAAAGCATACCTCCAAAGAATACATTTCTGGCCCAAACCTCACTGGGTGTGGTTTTATATCAACTTCTTGAGGTATATCTTCACTGTTTTCCTTCATTTTAGGTTTATTAAAACATCAATTTTCTTTTGGAAATTTTCTGACATTCACTTCATGAAAGTATTAGAATTACACTATAAATTAATTTTAAAAAGTTTTAACTTCCTCATTTTTCAAAAAAACAGGTGTGAGATTACTTCATTTTCAAAAATTATGCTGATCATAAGCTGCACCAAGCATTAACTTATTCTATTGGCATACCTGTCATACCCCCAAACCTAAGATGAACATTGTCCTCAATGTTTTAGAACCTTTGAAAAAGCGAGGCGAGGATAAAAGAAGAAAGGAAAACTAAGCGAGAAAAAATTTGCTATATGTGCAAAGAAAATAAAGAAAATAACACTGAATATATGAGCAGGAAAAGGGAAAAAAAAATGTTATATAAATATAGGAAATTACTGATAAAATAGAAAAATAACAAAACTAAGCTAGAACTGCTACAAAATAAAATTTAAAAAACTGAATATATGATCAGAAAAATAAAAGAACTGCGAAGCAAATGGAAGGAAACTAATGCTAATAATAGAGAAACAGTAAAAGCAAGGTAAGGGACTGAATACAAAGTTAAAAAAGAAAAAGAAAAGTGTTGATACAAAAATAGAATTTGTGAATGCAAAATAGGAAAACAAAGTTAGAAACTAACTATACTCAGAAAAATGACGAAAATCAGTAAAATGAGGACACATTAACCTAAGAAAGAAAAAAAAAATCAGCGATCTAAGAACAGAATTTGAAACTAAAATTCCTAAAACAGAAAATCTAATGCCAAATGATACATCCTAAGCTCAAAGAAAAAAAAACCAAAAAGCCTGAGATACTTATGAATCTAAGTGATTATAAAAATGATTAGCAGGAATACAGTGAAAAGCAAGATTCATAAGACTGAGCCCTTTGTTGATGATGTGTATGAATAAAAAAGAATAATGAAGCATGGGAGCACATATTAAAAACAGGGTTCACACACAGCTGAGACCCATTTATGATGAAGAGATCTCGAAGGAAAATAAAATCAGTGGGTCCATTGAATATTCAAAACAACCTATGATTCACTACTCATTATCCTACATGATTCCTAAAAAAGAAAAAATGATCTCAGTAGGTCCAGATGGGAAAAGTGGATGCAAATGGAGAAAAACAGTCCATCCGGAAGATATCTATATATATATATATATTTTTTTGTTTTTATAATTTTCTATATATATATATTTTTTTACTTGTTTTGGATCAGCCCGGGCTCAACAAGAGCCCTTATTTACTACTGCTGAAAATAATGAGAAACAACTAAGAGATTTTCTATTCGTGTTTTCATTTTCTTTTATTTTGTATTTGGTTTTGTAAAAAAAAATAAAAAATCAGCATGCCTAAAAGACAGCAGAAATTATAATAAAAATAAACATTAAACACAACAAAACTGCTGGTTCTCAAGAATTTAAAAATAGAAAATGAAATGCAAAGGAGAAGGGGATGCAAACTCAAGCAGATCTGCTCCAGCTTTAGTCCAGATGCTCCTTGTTGGACGGCTGCTCCAGATCTGCAAAAATCCAAAAACTGCAGCAGTACCTTATTTAAGTATATTGACAAAAATAAAAAGAAAACTCAGGCTCCTGGCCCAATTTGATAAAAAGACAAAAAAGTGGCAGCAACATTTATTCAAATAACTAGAAGGCAAAGAATAAAAACTCAGAAAAATAAAAAAATTCTCATAAAGAAAATGTATTCTATACAAAAGCTGCGAGAGACATTTAATCAAGCACTTGGAATGTAAAGTGCAGGTTTAAAGCAAAAATTAAAATGAAAATCAAATCTACAAAATTGAAAAACTTAGGTCTACCAATTTAAAAATCTATTCCCCGGCAACGGCGCCAAAAACTTGTTGTTGTTCTAAGTGTGCATGATTTATTTGTGTTTTGAAAACATACTTGCAAAAGATGCATTGTACTGAATATTAAAAAGAATAAGAAAATATCAGCACAGAGAGAACATAATTAGCCTGCAAGATCAGGGCCAATTGTAGCAAGTTTTAAATGTAAGTGAGTAAAAGATCGTCCACAGAGAATTGATTTAAAATTTAAGATAAACCTCCAGATCTGAGCTACCAGATCTGATCTCTTATCCTATCTACAAAGCACATAAGATGGGAGGTTGAATTTGTCACATTAACTAAATGATAAAAGTAAATATTAAACTAAGTGATCCAGATTTGAGTTGGGGAAACGTTTGAGATAAACTTATACAAAAAATGGAGAAGTAATATCTAACTTTGATTTGGTCCTTGAAAACTAATGAGAATGACTGAAGCTCAACTGAGAGATGATCCAATCTTCATCTGGCTACAAGCGCAGATGTAAGAGAAATAAATTTAATTTAAGGATTAGGTTTAAGCTTATGGCTATGGTCTGTCCACTTTAATGGCCACAAACCATCCAATAGTCTTTAATCCAAAGCCTTAGTTTAGAACAAGAAGCATCACTACAAATGCTGTGAGAGATTAGGTTACCAACACTAATTCTCACAGGATTAATGAATCAAGGGAAATTGCATGCAAAATAATGAATCTAAAGGAGTCTAATGTACTGAAAAGATCAGAGGGAACCCTTGACATGAGTCCAATGGAGAATGCATAGTTTACAGCAACCTTTTAAAATCCACCATTACAATTATAGAGCATAACTTAAACAGCTCTCAAATTTGCAGTCTTGGATGCAAACTCTCCTTTGAGTTACAGCAGTATCTGACAGCTCTCAAATGCAAGTGCAAAGTAGGCTATTACAAGGATTGCAGACAAGTTGTCTGGCTGAGAAATGGGGGATTAGAAATGAAACTCAAAATCTGGATGCCCAAATTGGGCAAATGCTTCGTCTATTTATAGCTTTCCCCAGGTCCAGCTCAGATGTGTATCAACCAATCAGAGGTTCTCAGATCTGTATTGACCAATGGTAGTCGAGCACGAGGATCCAGATCTGTTCTGACCAATCAGAATTCCTCGATCTGGTTTAGCCAATCAGGTGAAAAAGGCATCAATTCTGTTATGCATTTTGAAAGTTTGTTAGAGTTTTTAGAAGTTCCCGCCAAGTTATTCCCTCCCTAGGTGCTCACGTGGGGTGGAATATTCTTTCGCTTCATGCTTAGAACCCTCTAGAATGTCCCTAGGTTTTAAAATGCATTGGGACGCATGCAACAGATTACTGAATTGCCCTTGTTAAAGCTGCGAATCTCCAGAATGCCTCTTCGCACAACTTAGGGGCCTTTTCGCAAAGTGTTGTGACTCCTGAAGCTCTTTTCGCAATGTTCTGGTTCTGTTCGAATTGTGTTTTCTTCATTTCTCAAAGTTCAATTCTCTCGTCGAACAGTTCAGATGCTCTTCGAATGCTACGCCTGGAGTTTTATTCCTTTTCGCAGAGTTTTAGGTTCTTTGCGAAAAGTATAGGTTCTTTGCGAAAAGGACTCTGTAGTGCATTTTTCTGTTCGAATTGTTCCATACTTCTCTTCCAGGTCTTTGCTTCTTCTATTCAGACCTTTCAACAGCTGATGAGGTTGTTTCTTTACTTTCTTCCTTTGGATTGACATGGATTGTCATCTTATTGGCACTTTTAAGCTGCTTTTATGGTTAAGCCTGTCTTTATTGTTAGCTGCAACATAAGCACTTAAAACACTTATTTAGTTCTCTCAAGGGTCTATCAAGGCCCAGATTAAGGGGTGAAAAATGGTATTTTCCAGTTCTCAACAGTGTGCAGCAAATTTATGAATGGCAAGAGAAAAGGAAACAGCATGGAGCAAAACAGACACAAGACACAGAAGAAGAGCAATGACAGAAGGAGAAGATCTATTATATAAGAGAGAAATGTACAAAAGGAAAAACAAAAGGGAAAAAGGAAATGCAGAAACAGCAAAAATCCTAGGTACAGGCTAAACGGATCCTGAATCAAAACCGGTCCCAACCCATCTTCTTAGCATGCCCTTGAAGGAGAGCCTCTTCCTCTTTCTTCTTTCGTGACCGCTCTTTCTTCCGTTGGGCATCAGTTTTGGGCAAGGTTGGTGCCCTGACACTCATTTTTTGGGTCTTTGGTTCAGGGGGGGTCACTAAAGATTTGTCTTTGGTTTGCTCAGGTGATTTGATAGGACCTTTTCCTTTAGGACTCTTCCCTTTGGGGCCCTTCCCTTTGGAGGTTGGCTCTTGCTGAGTCTGATGGGAAATAAGAGGAGATTTAGCTTTTTTTGGCTCAGGAGGGACAAGCAGGCTCTTGCCTATATCTTTCAGTGGTGGTGCCTCCTCAGACTGGGCAGATTGTTCTTTTCCAATTTTGATAGAGGCAACTGTGTGAGTAGTCCTCTTAGCTATAGCTTTCCTTCTCTGAGGATAAGTTTGCTCAGCAGGGTCAGAAGGAGGAGCAACAGGATTTTTAGAACTTGGATGCACAGGTGGGGCAGAGTCAGAATTAGAATCAGAGGGAAAGAGAACAGTGGGGTCCAATCCAAGGGCTGCAGCAGCCTATCTATGTTCTTCTTTAGAAAGCAATCGACCATGGGGGTCATCCTGAGTAGAAGCTCTGGTGGCCTTTGGTGGTGGGGATGGAGGAGCAGGCTTTTTCCCTTTTTGGGCAGCAGTGGCTCTTTTGGAGGGAGTGGGTTTCTTGGAAGGAGTCCGCTTTCTCTTGGATGCAGGAGATTTGGCAGGGGGAGGCACTGTAGCAGGAGGTGGTGGAGGTTCTTGAGTAGGGGGTGGAGGAGGTGGGGGAGGTGGAGGAGGTGGAGATGTAGATGTAGGAGCAGGGAGGATGGAAGAAGATGGTCCGGGGTGTGTGGAAGGTGGAGCCTCAAGGGGTGCTGTAGCAAGAGGGGTGGCTTCAATTGGTTGGCCTGTCAGAGATGCAATCCTTTTTTGCAAAATTTCAATATGTTTTTCAGCATAAAGGAGGTTGGCATCAGAAAGCCCCTTAGTGAGCCTGTGGATCTCCTCAGCATTGTTCAGCCTTTTTTCAAACATTCGGGCTCTCTTGTGCTCCAGCTCGGCATTGGCTTTCTCCATCTCTGCCTGCAGTTTATAGTAAGTTGCATCAGCCTTTGTCGCAGTGAGGGTCTCCAAAATTGACTCCCACCCCTTTGAAACATCTCGCAGCTTCTGCCTGTAAGCAAGCTTCAGGTCACTCATCTTCTGCAGCAAAGGGTACTCAATGGATTGTCTGAGTTGGGCCATTCCCCTGAGAACATCCCTCTTGATGTAGGCATTGCCCCTCATGGCATGGAGGAGGGTGAAGTAAGGAGGGGTGTAGTAGGAGTGTCGCGGTAAGATTGGTAGAAATGGGGTGGAAGAAGTAGAAGGTGATTGGTCCTGGGGAGGTAAAGTGGAGACTGCAGTGAGGAAGTCTAGTTGAGGGGGAGGGGTAGAAGGTTCTGGTCGGGTTGTGATTGGTCGTGAATTGGGAGGGGGTAGGATAAGAGGTGCGATGGACGGCATGGGGGGAAAAGTAAATGAAGGGGGGTCACTGAAGGTGGGTGGTTCTGGGTAAGGGTAAAATGGAATGGTGAAGGGTCGGAATGGTAAGGGTGGGGTTAAAAATGTGAGTGGGTTAATGGGAAAGGTGGATGGGAAGGGAATGGGGTCTATTTGGGTTGATTGATTGGTAAATTGTGGTGGGGGTAAAATGAGTGGGGGAAGGATAGGTAGAGGGGGGAAGGAGTGGTGGGGTATGGTGTCAATGGGGGGAAAATTTTGGTGCACTGTGGAGTCAGAGGTGGAAGGGGACTGGATTTGTGGTGTAGGAGGTTTTTGTGCAGAGATGGGTTGTTTTGTCAATGTTTGAAGGGTGGATTTGATGGTGGTGATGTCAGTCTACATTTGGTCTTGGGTATATGTTGTGGTTGATAGTTGGGTTTGAATGTCATGTATTAGGGCAAGGGTATGGGTAAGTGTGTCTGAGTGTGGCTGGGGTGGAGTATGAGAAGAAGAGGGAACAGGTTGGAAAGGGGAAGTAGGGGCATGATGGAAGGTTGTAGGAGGAGGAGATGGAGGTTCTGGTGAGTGATGTGAGGAAGTGGGGAATCTGGGAGTGGGATATCATGTGTTGGCAGGGTGTCAAGCAAGGTAGTCATGAAGGCTTGATAGCCTGAAGTAGTGGTGAGGTTAAAGTCAAGATCTGTGAGTGGAGATGTAGTTGGGAGGGGTTGGACTAAGGGTTGGTCAATATGTGGTCTATTTGTGGGAATGATAGGGGTGGTTGGTTTAGGTAAGGATCTGACAGGGGTTGTGTGAGGGGTTTTCCTTTTAATATAGGATATCAGGGGAGGGCTGTCAGGGTTTAGTTTAGATGGTGGGGGAATTGGGGGTGTGGGGTTAATACTTTCCTCCCAGGAACGAATCACAGGGAATTCTGGAGCGGGTATGGAAAAGACAGATAAAAGAGGGAAAGGGAGAGATGGAAGAGGCAAAGAGACGGATGGAGGGGTAGGTGTGGTGGATGGAGGTAATGCTGCAGAAGCAGAAGTGACCGGAGCTTGCACCACCTTCATGGTAGCAGGAGCTTTAGCCACCTTTTTGGGAGCAGGGGTGGTCTTGAGAGCGATCCCTCTCCTTTCTGAAAGCGTCGGCGTTCTTCTTCTTCTTGCTGGGATCCATCAGACTCCTGCTGATCCCCCATTGTCGCTTTGCGAAAGTGGTAGGGGGAGGTCAACAGTTAACTCTCCCACTGGTATCTTGTACCCTCCCCTCAAGAGTAATTTGGTGATGAGCTTTGCATAGGGGAGAGTGTGGAGCTTCTTTTTGTGCCCTATCTTTACCATAATATCCTTCATGGCCTCAAACATCAACCCGACAACATGGAATTCGTGGCCCCGAGAGAAGGAATAGAGAGCATCAGCAATTGGGGTCCTCCTCTCCTGCTGATGGCCGGCACAATAGATGTTCTTTCGGAGAACTTGATCAATGAACAAGAGTTTGGGGTCCAGATTTCTTCTCCTTATGGAATCCCCTATGGCCTTCAACCCTCTGGTAAGGGCTTGTGCAATGGTATCAATAGGGGCATACAGAGGGGGGCCATATCCGCAGTTGGGGTTAAAGACAGCAGGGATACCCATTACTTCAGCAATCAACTCAGGGTTGAGTAACATTTCAAAATTGTCAACTAACACTAGGAGGTCTAGCTGTCCACGATGGTCTGGTCTAGCCCTAATGTGTTGGTAAAAGAGTTGTACTAGTCTAGGGTAGGTTAGTGCAGGGGTAGCTTGCAGCAGTGGGGTCAAACCAGCTTTACGGATAAACTCAATGGTAGGGGCTGACAGAGGCTCCATTTCAAAGAAAGAGAGGTCAAAAATGGCTTCAGGCTCCAAGGGAATGGGAGTCAGGAGCTCAGAGGGTGTAGAGTAGTCAGGTGTTAGCGCAACCACATCCTGAATCGCTTCCTTCCCTTTTTGTGGTGCCTCAGAGGGCTTGGCTTTCTTGGGAGTGGGCTCAATGGGAGCCTTATCCCTTGCTCTTTTCACAGGTGCGCTCTTAGGGGCCATGGAACTTCTCCGCTGAGAGTGTGTAGTTGGAAAAATGAAAAGTAAAAGTTGAGAGCTGAGGCTTACCCTAAAAGTTAGGGTTCTGTTCAATCTAATGCACAAAAGATCGTGAGAGCTCTTATCAGGGGGCAACTGGTGGAGGAGGCTTTAGGAACAAATCCCTAGAATGAGAAGGTGAATGATGATGGATTGTAAACTGGATGCTGGAGGAGAGAGATTAATGGGAGTCAGAGCTAGGGTTTTGCTGGCTGGAGAAGAAAGAGAAAACATAAAAGGAAAGCAACGCGGGGTTGGATTATATAAATCGCGAGGCTTGGCGTGCTTTGAAATGCTCTGCTCGCTGGATAGAAGTGAGTGGGTCGCGAGGTTGGATGTTCATCCAAATCGAGAATTCACCTATGACGTTTGAACCGCGCGAGAGCATAGCAGTTCCTTATGATCTGTGCGAGAGGGGGCCAAGCCACATCTTCAGAACCGCGCGACGGCTTAAACAGAGTTAAAAAAAATGCACACACCCACAAGTTAGCCTTTGACCTTTGCTTTGTGGGTGGATTCTCTCACATGCTCTCATCCAGGGACACCCTTATTCATTCACAACAGGACTCTCCATGCTTTCCCAACAATTAATCATGCAATTGCTTAAAAAGCATTTAATCAAAATCTCATATCCAAAACATTCTCATTATCACACAATCTAATCATCATTCATTCTTTCACAAGCATCATTTCAAAGGGGACCAGAAGCAAAGCAGGTAGATGAATTGTTTAGGTCATATGCATTCAAACTCCGACAAACCATACTAAAATACAGTAAAAAAAACAAACCATACTAAAATACATAACATACACCATGCACAGATTTGTGAATCAATTTAATGAAAGATCCCCCTGCCCCTCAGGGTTTGAGGATCCTTCACCAATCAAAAATTGGCCCTTGGGATTTACCACTGGTTGGCTGCGTAACCTCCCATCTTCTCTTTTAGCTAAGGCATTCGATAGTTGACCTAGCTGCTCTTCCAACTTCTTTATGCTCTGACCATGAGAATTCACAGTCTGAGCCAAGGACCCCAGGTTTTGTAGTGAGGTCAAGACCTGGTCCTCGAAAGAAGTATTTCTTGGCTGAGGTTGGGGTATGATCAACTGATTTTGTTGCTGATGGGACTGCTGCTGGTGCTGGAAATTAGACCTAGGTGCATATCCTTGATTGAACTGTTGTTGAGGCCTTTGAGGTAAGGCCAACATCTGCTGGGGCTGCATATAGTTGTCTTGCCTCCACCTCATATTTGGTGGTCTCTCCATTGGTAACCAGCATTTTGGTGCTGGTATCCATATGATTGTCTGTTGTAGCCACCAGATTGTTACTGACCATAAGATTGCGCAGCAGCAGCATGTTCTAAAACTAATTCAGGATACTGCCTTGCAGATGGACATTCCTCTACTGTGTGCTGTTGGGACTGGCATATCAGACATGCCTCCACCACTTGAGCAGCCCTTCTGGGTTGCATCACAGTCAGTAATTTGTCAAACTTCCCTGAGAGGTTAGCCATCTGCAGCTGCAGGTCATTATTCCCAGACACCTCATAAACTTTTCCTCTTGACAAAGCAGCAGGCCCCACTTTTGACTCAGACTCCTGACTAGTTCTTGCCAGGGATGATTTTTGAAAAGCATTTTCACTAATTACCTCAAACAATTCCCATGCCTCATCAGCAGTCTTGTGCATGTAGGTTCCACCACAAGAGGCCTCAGCCATACCTCTATTTTTCTCATCAATCCCATTGTAGAAGTTTTGTACAAGCTGCCAGTCTGGGATCTTGTGGTGGGGGCATTGTTTGAGCATTTCCTTAAACCTATCCCAGGCTTGATTAAAGTCCTCATTTGGGGATTGGGCAAAAGCAAGAATCTCCTTCCTCAACTAGCTAGTTTTGGTCTCAGGGAAGAACTTTATCAGGAACTTGGTCTGCAGGTCTTTTCATGTAGTGATGCCATTGTTGGGAAGAGTAGCCAACCAGGTACTAGCCCTATCCTTCAGAGAGAAGGGAAAGAGCCTGAGCCTAGTAGCCTCAGGTCCCAAACCAGAGATATTGAAAGTGGTGCACAAGGCGAAAAATTGGTCAATATGCTTATAAGGGTCCTCCTTGTTGAGCCCATGGAAAGAGGGCAGCATCTGGATGATTAAAGTTTTAATCTCATAATTCTCTTGAACATCAGGGAATTGAATGCTGAATGGAGAGTTATAGTCATCCGGAGTATTCAACTCCTCGAGAGTTTTGGGTTGTTCTTCACCCATGAATACTGTCTCATATTCAGTTGGGGGCTCTACTGTGGTGTGCCTGTTCCTTCCCAGTCTTCTACCCCTTTCTAGCTCAGGGTTGAACGGCTCTAAAGTAGGACTAAGAGATCTCCTACCTAGCATGCAAACACACCACTAGCAGGGACAACTCCTTGCATGCACATTGCACTTGATTCAAAGAATTTTTTAACAAATTTATAGCTAATTTAAGAAGACATACATTTACAACTATATTAAACAACTGCTATGTAGTTTTCAAAGAAGCTAGACTGAGTGTTAAAGGTTAGAGAATTGCAAACAGAGGTAGCTAATCTCCAAATGCAGTCCAATGTCCTCCTCTATTGTTGTCTAGATCTGCAAGAAAGATTCAAAATTATATCAGCAGTATCAATTATTCACATTTACAAAGAATACTAAAAATATAAAAACTAAGGGTCTACTAATAGATCATCTCTCCCCGGCAACGGCGCCAAAAACATGTTGCGACATCTCAGTGTGCTTGTTTTATTTGTTGGTGGTAAAAACAATTTAAAATCAAAGAAAGAGTAAAATAGGGGATGGAATCAGCACAACTGAGAAATCCTAGACCTGCAAGATATAGGGTCCATTTGTAGCAAGTTTTGATAAGTAAGAGTTTGTCCCACAGGGAAAGGTGATCTACAGCTCCAAAGGAGCCATCTCTAGTAGTCCCTTCAGATCTAACCACAGAACTGGCAGTCCTAAAAGGAGGGGAGTTTAAGGTCACTTATTCTAAGTATTCTAAGATAGCCTAATGAGTTAACTACAGAAAGGGTTGAGAAGATGGATGGATTGTGGAAAATAAAAATAAAAGGGTGAGAAGTAGGTTATTGAGTCTAGATCAGAGGAGTTTTGTAACTCAGATTCAGATCTGATGTTATGGAAATCCTGTCCAATGGCTACATTATCGCCAAAGAAGAGGAAGAATTCAACTCATCCTTGTGCCATGATCCAATCCCTTAAGGTTATAACCTGTCCACTTAAATGGTCACAGACTATCCCGTAGGGGAACCACAGTCCAGAGATGGATCAAAACAAATTAATCATTGTAGGCACTACTTCATCCAGGCTACAAGCTCAGGGAATCCATAGGGAACCTCAACCTCTAAAGCCCTATGTGTGGGGCTAAGGCTGTATAGGACCATGATAGCCCAGACACATAGAACCAGCAAGAGATTGAGTACCACCTTAGATCTAGCTGTCCATTGCTTGAGTGGGGCTACAATGGTCCAGTCACAAGCCTACAATCTCCATAACCAGATCAGATCTAACATCTGATGGTGGGTCTATACAAATGTATGGGGAGTCTGCCTCTACACAATCTCCTACCAGGCTTAACAGCTCAGGCTCGGGGAAGAAGGATCCATCTTGGATCGGGGGATTGGATTCACCCTAAGGCTATAGCCTGTCCACTTAAATGGTCACAGACTATCCCAATGGCTATCCTCCTCATGGAGCCCAAGACAAAACCAGTTAATTGCTGCTACCACCATGGTCACAAGGCTACCAGCTCAGGCTCCTATAAGAATTTCAGATCTAATGGGCCCTGTGGTGGGGCTAAGGCTGTATAGGACCGTGATAGCCCAGACACACAGGCCACTTGGATCTGAGTGGATCCTTAGAATCAGTCCTCCATTGCTTTGAAACACAGCCAAAGCAATGGCGGATCACAAGGCAGCAGCCTTGCACAAAACAGCTCACAAATACACAAATCCCATAAGAGTACAAATCCTATTACAAAAACTCCATTAATCTAACCTCAATAGACATACAAAGGCATGGCCAGCAAGTGCTGAGCCATGGAGAGAAGAAAAAGAAAAGTACTTATAGTTACAGGAAGAACAAGAACAGAAAAGAAAATTACAAAATCTGAGATAAGAGTTCCTCTTCTAAATTCTAACTCCAAGTCTCCCTTCAGATCCCCCTAAACCTAAACTAGGCTTAGGTTTATATAGCAGTGGTGTGGCGGAGCATTAGGGTTAGTAAACCCTAATTTTAACGATGCCACATGGCCAAATAATGATCCTTGGATGCCTCGGGGCATGTGCACGGAGATTTGAGCATGGGAGTGTGTGCCCTAATCCTTGGAAATCCCCAGAAAGTCCTCTACAGAATGATGGAAGTTGGAGTTCAGAGCTTCGCCAGGTTGCAGTCGATTCCCAGACTTGTCGCGTGGTAGCTCTAGTCTTTGTGTGGTTGAGTTTAACTTTAAAGCTTTAGACGTCGCGTGGTTGCAGCTTCTTGATGCTTTGAGCAGTCGCGAGGTAGATAGTTATGCTCTCGCTGGGTTGGGCTTCGCACAGTTGGATTGATAATTGTGAATAGCGCGGGAACTGCGTGAGCTTTCCACTTCACTTCACGAGGCTAATTCTAGCTTTCGCGAGACTGCTTTCTTTCTGAACAACACGAGAACTATGCAAGAAGTTCACTTCTTAATGGATCTTCACGAGGATCCTCACGAGGCGTTGAGGCTTTTCTCAATCGCTGATGTGTTCTCTTGATATTTGCATCCCGCCTCGCGCTTGTGAGCAAGATTCTGAAGCTCTCTCTCCTCAACTGTTCTGAGCGAACCACGTGAGGGTGAGAGGGGTCTTCTTGAACTGCGCGGGAGCTATGTGACCTTTATCTTTTAAACTTCGCGAGAGCTGCGCGACTCAAGGGTTCTGAAGCTCTTCTGTCACTCTACTGCGCGAGAACTTGTTTGTGAAGTCTTGGGACTTCGTGAGGACTGCGCGAAGTGTATTTTTCTGAATCCTCTGGTGCTTTGTCAGCTGTGTGAGGCTCTTCTATGGTCTGGATTCATGGTTCATTCTTCTGAGGGACTTCTGGTGCCAAAACAGGCTCCTTAGTAGGATTCATGGCCTTATTGCCCTGCTGTTTATTACCTAAATAAAACACTTAACAAGCATTTATTAGATGGTTAAGGGTCTAATCAAAGGCTAAGTTAAGGGGTGAAAAGTGGTACTTTTCAGGTCTTAACATAGATCAAGAACATCCTTTCACTCCTTCGAGCACTAGTGATAACCATGGCAGGAAAGACAGTAGTATTGGACAGAACTTCACTGCCCGACAACTCATAGAGCTCAGTGATTTCAAGAAAGAGGCAACGAAGCCAAAGAATTGCTCTGAGGAATGGCCATCGTGTACGAAACTGTTAAAGAGCAGCAAGGCAAGGAAGAATGAGAACAACAAAAAGTGGAGAGGTCGCACCTACGCCAAGCATAGTATCAACCCACGCATCACCACTAGGGCGGGCTGCCCGTTCCCTCTTCAAGCATGATCGCCAAAATAGGGTTCACCATCGGACTACCCAGAAAGACGCCACGGTAAAAGTAGAGGGCCTTCCCAAGATGCTCAATGAATACATGGCTAAAAGAAAGCGCCCTGGCTTATCATTCGGGTTTGATAGTTTTGGCTGAGATCTTGAGTTTAACCTACCTACGGGATTCAAACCCCATAAGTTCAGCAAATACAATGGCACAGGGAATTCGAATCACCATTTGGCATTGTTCTACAACGATTGCCAACCCGTTCGCGATAATCAAGGACTCTTGGTACACTACTTTCAGAGGTCACTCGAAGGGGAAGCTCTCGATTGGTTCACCGGACTCCCACTTCACAAGATCGACACGTTCGAGATTTGGCCAGAAGTTTCTTGTATTAGGTGCAATATAAGCACCTAATACAAGAAGTAGTTAGTCTCAGCAACCTGATGACTATGAAGCAAGAACTTGAGGAAGACTTTGTAGATTTTATAGCATGCTGGAGGAATCTTGCGGCCCGCACCGAAAGCCAGATGAAGGAAAAAGATGCAATCGACATCATCCTAGACAACATCAAAGAGCCTCTTCGAATCACTCTTATTATAAGCGATTGCCCGGACTTCACTACTCTTCGCCTGCACGCTAACCGCATCCTGCAACATATAAAGGGAGGTGACCTTGCCTTTTCAAAAGTAACATCAAAAGTCGCTGCCTCCAGTGACTTAAAGTAAAAAAATAACTAGAAAGCCTCTAGCTCGAAGTAGGTCAACATAGTTGCCAATCAGGGACAAAGTTTCAAAAATGGAAATTACCAATTGAGGAATTTCGATCAAAGTCAATACCAAAACTAGAATCAACAGCAGTACCCCAATCAGAATCAGAACTAGTACCAAAACTGAAACTAATACTCTAACCAAAATACTCACCATAACCAGAATATCACTCGAAACTGGCCAACTAACCCTCAAAGCTATAACAACGTACCCTCACCTCAGAACTTCAACTAGCAAACCAAAGGCCCTCACCAACCTAAACATGATCACTATCCCCTATTGCCTGACACCATCCCCAACATTTTCTGCCTTCTTAGTGATCGAAATCTTATCCTATTCTCACCAGAATGGCCACGGCCCTGGCCCGCCAACCTTGACTACAGTAACTTCTGTGCCTTTCACTAATATGCAGGCCATAATTTAAAAGACTGTTGGGTTTTACGGGACATGATCTACAACATGAATGATCGGAACAAGATTGACTGAGAATCCCTCCGAAGTTCCAACCAGAACAACAACCAGCCCCTACAAAACTTAGGGATTATCAATAATCCTATGCCTAATCACAACCAAGGAGCAGTCTCTCACATCACTACAGTGGAGCGATCTCTGAAGTTCCAACCAGAACAACAATCAGCCCCCATAAAACTTAGGGATTATCAATAATCCCATGCCTAACACAACCAAGGAGCGGTCGCTCACATCACTACAATGGATCTCTCGAGCTGATTCCCTCTTTGTCCTTCTACCCTCATCACACGTGTCAGTCCTTCAGACACTTCAACCTATCCAGTTGATTCCCCGAGGCCTCCCATCATTCACCCACATCGTTCATCCCTGATCACCCGAATTGCCCCTCCGAATCCTCCGCCCTATCCAACCTTCACTCAAATTTGAGTCCAATCATTCAGAGCTTGAAGACCGAGCCTCCGACCTTCGAAACCCCTATAGACCCCTAAATTTTGAGACAACACCACCGCTTCCCCTATGTGACTCCGAGCCTGAGAATGAAGATGATGTCCTTCAAATTGCAGAACAAATAGCGGCATGGGTGGATAGCAACTCCCAAAACACTTCAAGTAGAGAGCACGAGACTATGGTGGAACACCAACCAGATGCGAAGATGAGTCAATAGAAGAAAGAACTCGGCAAGGAGGAGGCATTGATCTCAACCTTCTTAGAAGAAGAAGACTACACCCAGTATCTCTCGCCATGGAAAGGCATAACTCCGCTGTGTATCCCTTCTTCAAACTTCACTCTGTTCATGACAAGCGTTGTAGTAAGTTCGTTAATGTCAGTCACGGCAAGGCTTGTCAGTCACGGCAAGGCTCTAGAGTCAATGGCCGACATTCCCAGTCCTCAAATCAGGGAACAATTATCCACAGCCACCATTCCCCTGGGAGAAGTAGAATGTCAGCGCTCAGCCATCAGAAAGAATAGTAAGGGAATGAGGAGCGAACCTACCTCCCCCACCACATGTAACCCTCCGTCTCCAGCTCCAGAATTGGCATCTCAACCACTTCAGTCGAATGTCAACAAAGCCCACCAGTCCGGGAAGGAGCCAACCCTTGAGACAGGCTAAGAGTATGACCTTCTTTTTCACCTTGGGAAGGTACCAACGTAGATATCAATACTTGAGCTTATCAAGAAATTGCCAGAACATCATCGATTGCTAATAGAGATGTTAGACGAGACACACGTGAATGAAGATACTACCCTAGACGAGCTACATGAGATTGCTTCAGTTGTGGCTCACCCTCTGACCCTCACCTTCACTGAAGCTGATATGCCTAAAGAATCATTGTGCGGAAGCTCAGCTCCTACTTGACGATTATAATCAGAGGGTTTTCAGTACACCATGCACTGGTCGACATAGAAGCATGGCTTAACATCTATCCCATAATGACACTCAAGATGCTTGAATATACTGAGCATGACATAAGGCCTTCGTCCTTATCCCTCATTGCGTATGATGGTTCTCGATGCTTCGTCAAAGGAACTATCAAGTTACAAGTCCGCCTCGGGCCAGTCACCAAAGACGTCACCTTCCATGTCTCTGACTCCTCAATCGCATATAACTTAATACTAGGGAGAAAATGGTTAGAACCCATGAAGGCTGTCGTGTCTACATACCACCAATGCATCAAATTCTCTCATGAGGATTCTATTGTCAGGATATATACCGACCCACCTCTCAAAGAAATAGATACCGACTACACGACAAGCATTCCAACGGCACATGACTTCGTGTTAAATTTTAGCCACATAAAAAGGATGGAGAATCTTCATGACACATCAGTAGAAGAAATCAACCATCCCCCGTTCCTCCCAACCTGCCAACCAAGATTAACAAGGAGAGCAGCAGACCCTGATCTCGCCAGCCTGTACCACATAAACCCAACCGCAACCAAAGGTTGGGACTTGATGTATCAACTAGGATACATCCTGCATATAGGACTTGGCAAGAATAGACAAGAACACATAGGGCTAGTTATCTAGAAGAAAGTTCACAAGAATATAGGATTAGGCTACCAATCAGGCAGCAAACAAGCCGGCATCCTGCCAACCTCACCTAAGTGGTCACTCTATGACCATTTTATCTATGGAACCACCGAGAAGGCCGATATGCCAAGGAGAAAGAGAACGTCCTTCACCAAACCATAGCAACAGAGATTCAGCAGATAGCCAAAGCCTTCATCGACCTAACAAACTTGAGTCAAGACGATGATATAGATATATCACTCGAAGGAGTTGGACCCCTATTCGAAACATAGGAATCCTTCGCTACAGAAGGAGCAAAGTCTCCGCAACTTGAGCCACACATAGAGGATTGGGAGTCAACCGATGAGGAAGGCTTTCATATCGCCGCTATCGAGATTGAAGAAGAGCTAGAGCTAGACTCCCCTCAATGCCCAGAAGCACCTCAATTGCAGATTCATCAGTCATAGAATATACCATTTTATCACCCTTAACTTAGTGATGCTAAACCCCTGTTAGTTACTAACAAGTTAATGATGTGTAGATATTAAGTATAATCAATAAAAGAGAACCAAAGTGTTAATCTTCGTCAAAATGAACTCAAAAAGTAATAAGAAAGATGATTGAATGAAAAAGACGATCAGACACATGCTGAAAGAATAGAAAATTGTAAAAGACGATGGAGCGCTATACAGAGAAAGCTATAAAATCATAGTTTACGATTCTTCAGAAGACGTTCCAGCGAAAGGCGATACAAAGAATAAAATGATCGTTCGTGATTCAGAATCTTCCAGAGAGAAAGCTATGTAAGAAAGAAAATCGTAATTTATGATTTTACAAATAGAAGGACTCTTAAACTGCTGATCAAGTGAAGATTTACACCGCTATGTACCAATTTAGAAGAACTCTTAAATTAGAAATTTGGCAAATCACGGATCTGAGAAGATTGATGAAAATAGACTCCTAAAGATGTCGGTTACTGAATAAAGGAAAAGGTCTAGAAGCCATCAACTATTCAAAGCAAGGAAAGCTAGGATTAGAATTAGAGTTATAGTAGGAAACTTTTGTTTTTAGTATTTTCTTTTATTAGGACTAAATCACTGTAAACTAACTCCTTATGATCTATAAATAAGAGAGTTTGGCATAGGAATAATTTTATCAAAAATTTCTCAACATCAATTGATGACTGAGGTCTAAGTTTTATTTCGATCACTATTGTATATTAGATTTATCAAATAAAATTGTCCATAGTACTCTAAGGTCTTGCCTGACAACCAAGGCTGAGGAAGCTGGAAGATCAAGCCTTTGGATGGTTCAACTTTTTCTTTCTAGTTTAGATTTATTTTTATTGCATATTTTCTACTTTGTAAACATCATCAAGTGTTGATTTGAATTGATGACTCAGGTTGCTTTGTAAACGTCTTCAAGTTTTGATTTGAATTGACGACTCAGGTTGAGATTTGCAGATTAGTGTAATGGTATTTTATTTTCCATCTTCAATTTTTTAGAATTTGATTGACTCCCAAGTTTTAGGAGATTGTTGATTAGATTAAATCTGTATTGATAGGATTCTAGTTTTGATTGACGACCAATGCTAGGAGATTTGATATATAGTGTAACGGTACTTTTAATTTCATAAATAACAGAAGGAAATTGAATCCTGAAGTTTGAAGATTAAGATTTATTTTCTGCACTTTAGTTTTAGAAAACATTCTTTTATTCATATTTCTTAAGTAGTTTAGGATCTTAAAAGTTAAATATAAATTTTCAGAAAATAGATAAATAGGTAAATCCCTTCCTCGTAGGAACAATCCTATACTTGCATTACAATTTCCATTGTGCGCTTGCATAGGTTATATATTTTAGTTTTAAGACTTAATTAGAACAACATAAAAATCAAGAACATGTTTTTGGCACCACTGTCGGTGAAGTGGATTTTACTTTATATATTTTAGTTTTAGAAAACAAATATGTATCTTTTCATTTTTATATTTCTTTATATTTTTATATTCTTGATCACTTCTTAAGCTTTTACAGGTTTATTCGGAGCCAATGAATCAAAGTTTCAACTTCCCCTGATCAGAGAAGATAGAGGCCCAGATTTGTTTCTCTCCCTGCTTTCCAAAATAAAAATCATAAAAAATTTATATAGTTTCGATTCTGGTGTATGCATCACACCCGATCTGAATGTTTCGATTTTTTCAAGTGTGATTCGAAAATCGAATGAACTCTCTTGCGTAATCTCGCTATAAATCGATCTTCTAGGAGAGAGTCCTTAACCATGGTTGACGACCATACAATCCAAGCACATTTTAGCCCGGTTGCTCTGATTGCACCCTCCTGTATAGTTATACCAGAGACCCGGACAAAATTATGAAATCAAGCTCAATACACTTTAAGCTATACCTACTCTTCATGGGCTTGATAGAGAAGCTCCCTATCAACATTTAAGGGATTTTATAGAACTCTGCACGATGCTACAACTTTCAACGGCTAATGAGGAGTTAGTTAAGCTATGGATGTTCCCTTTCTTTCTCAAAGATAGAGAAAAGGCATGGCTGACCTCACTACTTGTCAAGAGTATAACCACTTGGGATTGATTGCAATCCAAATTCTTAAATGAATACTTCCCCATTTATAGAACTAATCAGCTTCGCCAGGCAATTCAAGATTTCAGGCAACAACCTGGAGACTTGTTTCATGAAAGTTGGCAGTGCATGAAAGACTTACTGAGAAAGTGCCCTCGCCATGATGTGTCAAACTAGTCAATAACATAGCGTTTTTATCAAGGGTTGACTAAGACTAACCAGTCGACAGTCAATGCCGTGAGCGGAGGAGCCTTTATGGCTCAAAATGGCCAGCAGTCCTGGAACATATTCGAGAAACTACCCGATAACTCAAAGCAAAAATAGCCTTGCTTAGATCCGATCCAGATGTCACTCGTTACACCCCACTTGTGAGGGGTGGACTTTACGATATCAGTAAAGATAAAGTAAAGAAGGAGGATGACATGAGTGCAAAATTTTTGACTCTTGAACAACAAATCAGAACATTAATGGCTGCCAAACCGAGCACTCCAGATATACCCTTGGCAAACTATTCTAACTGCGAGACTCAGACTTATACTGAAAACCTAGCTATGCCATCGTACCAGGATGTGGTGGAAAATGTGCAAGTAATGGCCTTTCAGAGAGGAGATTTTGGGAACACATATAATCTAGCATGGAGTAACCACCCTAGATTTAACTATGACTCCACAGGAGGAGCACAACTAGCACCATCGGTTGCACAACCCCGATTTCTCTAGACCTAAGTTTTCCACTAGTGACCTCAAATGCTTGTTGTGCAACCCCAATTTGGACCACAGAGCAATGCACCTGATGCCACAGTTGTTCAAATCCTCCAGGATTTGCAGCAACAATCGCATCAACACTCAAAAGATTTACATCAACTTGCTCAATTCTCTCAAGTACTCCATTCGCACACTCAGTCCATTACGAAGCTAGAAAGCCAGATAGGCCAGCTAGCTTCCCAAGTGACGAAAAGAGAAAGTGGCCAATTGTCGATGCAACCAGTTAATAATCCTAGAGGACAAGTATTCTTGGGGGAGGCATCAGCTCCCCATAATCCTAATTGAAAACCTCATGGATCGTCGAGCTATCGACTCATCCTTAGCACCCTTTGTAAATTATGTAAAAAATATTTTTTTCTTTTAAGTTTAGGCTTTACATTATGGGCCAAATCATTGAAAAATAATGGATTGTAATATAATTCCTATTGTACACTTCTACGAACAAGCGTATGGATTTACGATTGCTCGTAAGTTTGGGAATGTTTATCGATTGAAGCGTAGCGACTATGATTTCACCTATACGAGAGTTCATATTTACCATTGCTGAAAGCTTAGATAGACTGACAATTCTAAGTTAAAACATGCATAATGACCGGTTTAATAGGTCATCACTGAGATAGAGCCTACATATTCGAGAGAGGATACGTCGGCCCCATTTTCGAACTCTCCATTTTCACTCTCGTTTTCCCTCCATTTTTCAAAATTCCCTTATACATGACTTAACCATTTTTCTTGCATCTCCCCTGCATTCTCGATTCGATTTTGAAACCCCCATCACGCTCCAATTGACATCTTGAAATTAGGGTCTACAAATTAATCGTGAACAAGGTGATATTTTACTCTCAAATGAATGAGTAATTGTATATGATTTGGGATCTGTATTGAATAATCTTGTTTTCCCATATTTTATTTACAGGTAAAAGAAGTTGCAAAATGTCAAAGGCATAAGATAAGAGACAGAGGGAGGAAGAAGAAGGAGGTAACAATTCAAATAACTCTCCCCTTACAAGTCATGTTATACGATTTGCTTCCCTCAAAGCTAAATAAAAAATAGTAAACCAACCTAAAAAGAAAGCTAAGTCCTCAGGGGTGGTTATCAAAGAAACTCAATCTAAAAGAGTGGGAACTAAATTATATCTGCCCCTAAAAAGAGTTCAAATATGGATAAAGGCAAAAAGCTAATGACCTTTGGTAGGACATTGGAACGACTCCCCAAATCAATGAAGCATCATCTGGTGGGAGCCAAAGTCTCAGTAGACGTTGATTTTTTGGAACATTTTGAAATTAGTGGAGAGGCCATCAAATATTTTAAGGATGCTAGGCTGTAATATTTCCTGAAATCAGGAGTCACACCAGTCTATCCTAGAGTAGTGAGGCTATTTTATAAAAACATGACCAACAACAACAAGGGCCGGGTCCTAGATCTCTACACCAGTATTGACAGGCTAGCAATCTGGATTACAAAGGAGATGATTGCTAGGTAATGCACGCACTTGTGCAAGTATCTGAACTACCCTTTGACCATCCAGAAGCCCATATGTTAAGGATGCCACCCATTGTTCTCCCGAAGTTTGTTCAAATGGCAACTGATCTACTAGGAAAACCTCCTCAGGATAGATCATTTTCCCTTCGCAAGGATTTGGAAGCACAAAGTTTATCCCTTCACTTCTTAGATGTTTTAATTCATAAGACCATCCACCCCACTAGTCACGACACACAGAGGCGAGCACTTTTTATGAGGGCATTATACTTGATGGCTAATCGTTACTGGTTTGCTGTCCCTTCCTACCTTTTAGAAGTTATGAATACCGTAAGGGAGAAACTGAATAGGGAAAAGTACGAAATAAATAAATTGAGTTTGCCTTTTGGAGGCTTAATTACCAATTTATTAATAAATGTGGGATATGAATTTGACCCCAAAGAAAAAAGGCTCTCCCAAGAGCTAAGGAAAGCCTCACAGCCACCACTTACAGGAGAACCCTCAATCCGGAAAATAAAAAGAAGATTCCTATCTCTACCCAAAAAATGGGTATTTCTTCCATAACAGAGACCACCCAAGACACCGTGGTAAATACAGAGGTCTTGGAAGAACCAACTGTTCAAATAACCTAAGTCATAGAATAACCAATGGTAGCAGCACAGGACATACTGATTCCACTAGCACCTATTGATAGTTATGATGATCTTTACAATCTGACACTGGACTCACCAACTGGGCCTGCCTTGCCCCTTCCATTGAGGCAGACACACTACCAATTGTTCCTGCAACCGAACTGGTGTGCCCAGTTATCACTATAGCAGAAGATATCCTTCCACAAAGAGAGGAGCAAATTGCTGAAAAGGCTACTTCTAGCAATACTCGTGCACACATAGAGTCCATTGCTAAACATGTAATTCCAACCACTGCAGAGCACAATCCTGCAGTTCACGTAGCAGAGGTAGGACCAAATTTTGACAATCTAAGGGTGGGTTTCATATAGTTGATGACCCAAGAAACATCTCCTCCCGTCACTAGTACAACAACTCCAACATCCTTCGGAGAACAGCATGATTGGGAAAGGAGATTGATGGAGGTTGAGCAGTGGTAAAACATAAATGCACCAAATTTAATGCCATTACTAGGTGTGATGAGGAGAATATTGGAGGAATTTCATAGACTAAAAAGTTGAGTCCTAGATTCCCTACCCACAGCTCAAGAAAGCCGAGAAGCATTAGAAAATATGCGGCAAAAGGTTGTCAGAGACCACAACGTGCATTTCACAACAGAAATCGCTAAGATAGTCCAAGAAGCCATTGAGACTCTTCAAGCACAAATTGCGCAGTTGCAACAAGAAAATGACACGTTGTGAAATAATCAGCAAGCATGGGAAGTTGAGAAGAAAGAGTATGAGGACAAATTAGCAAATCTGATAGAGCAATTCGGAGAATTCATTGAAGACCCAGATGTCAGAGAAACAACAAGAGAAAAAGGCCATCAGGAATATGAGTAGGCACTAAATGCTCAGTTGGATGAAAAGATTCATCAACTGATAATAACAGAGGGTAAATTGCTCAAATTGCAAGGAGAAAAAGATTCCCTAAACCTGACTTGCAAAGAACAAAAGAAACATATTGAGTCCTTTACGACCAAAAGTTAGAGAGAAATAGCAAGAGCAAAAGATGAATTGGAGAGGCTGAGAGAAGAGATAAAAGCAAAAATTTTTTATAATGATACCCTCAAAGATGCTCTACAGAAGAAAGAAAAAGAAGTAGAAAAACTGAGACTTGAGGCTCAATTGAAATCCATTGTGATTACTAAGTTGAAAGCGGAGGATTTGAAAAATAAAGAAAAGGTTGAAAAGGAGCTACATAATCTAAAAGGGAACTATTGCAAATTGGTAGTTGGAAAGGAAATCACTGATGTTCCCTACAAGGAGGTTGAGCCTGAGACACAAACAAAACCACTTCCAATAGAATAGGATGATTACTCTACAGATGTGGTATCCGACTATGAGAAAGACATATCGAGCAGCTCCTCACTACCAACCTTCCAAGCACCAGAACTAGACCCTTCTTCTTCAGCCCTTGTACCATATCCATCTTCGCCAAGTGAGTGAAATTTTTAGAACATCACAAGCCTCACTGGTATGATCCTTTTATAAAATTTTGACAGTATCCCTTATTTTTATGCCAATGAGGGCATTATCCTATTTAAGTTTGGGGGGATATACAACTTCTGTGTATATTATAGTAGTTTGTTGAGTTTAGTTTACCTTTTGCATATACATTTTTTTTCTTTTAACTCTTCTATTTTAGAATAGTTTTGTAAATATTAGGATCAGTTAATCATTATATGAAAATTATGATAGAAAAATTATGAATCCTCAAAACCTAATGATCCATCGTAGTAGAAGTTTACCAATTGGAAAATAGAATAGTTACAATTCATGTTTAGCTCTTTTTGAACACTATATCAGATTGAATGTTTGAAACAATAGGTTGATCTGAACTGCAATATTTAGACTATAGTTTCAAAATTATAAAGTCAATGAGCTTTAGAGACTAACTTTTCCTTTCTTTAGAGAGAGAGACTATTATCTATTCAATTTAAATTTTCTTGAACTTCTCTACTGTTATTATGAAAATCTCATATTGCTGAACTTAGAATCAAAATCTTCTATATTCTATGATAATCTATATTTGTCTAGAACTATCTATAAGAAACATCATAACAATAAGACATTTATTCTAGTAAATCGTAAAGATGATCAAAGGCCATCTTTTGTTTAACCAAAGCCAAAAGGCTAAAATCCTATAAATAATTTATTCTTTGAATCCATATTAGAAGCCTAAATCGAATTTCTTTGTACCAAGACTTTATAAACCCTTAACCATATGTACTATGCAAAACTTTCAACCTTTGGCCCTTATAATTTTCTGAGAGTTTAGAATGCAAAAGAAGGGAAGAAGAGGGAGTGGAAGGAGTAAAAGAAAATAGATGAGAGATATGCCGAAAAAGGTACAATGGAAAAGAAATAAAAGAAGAAAATATGGGAAAAGAGTAAAATAAAATTGTAAAATACGATTCAGAAAAAAGGGAAAAAAGAGAAGTAAAAAGCTTCCAAAGCTAAAAATCAAAAGGATATCTGAAGAAAAACAATTGAAGACATGGGATTTTACAAAAAAAAATAAGAAAAAGAAAAAATTGGAAGAAGTTATCCAACGTTTTGGATCCTTACTTAAGTGGAATAGAAAAGAAGAAAAGAAGATGGAGAAGAAAGAACTAAATTCTCAGAAACTTTTGAATCCTATCAATGTTTCTTTGAAACCTTTTAAACCCAAAGCCCCATTACAAGCCGAAGAAAAGACTTTTTTGATTTACGATTTGCAAAAGCATCAGCCTAGTAGATATGTGAATAATAGATACTAGGGATTACACAGGGAATCATATGAATAGAATTGATTATCCATTCCATGAGATTCATTTTCTTTTCAACTGTCCTTTGAATTCTTCAAAAGATATAACATATTGAGAGAACCCTGAAATTTCAAAATCTTTTTAAGAGTATGCCAATAGTGAGAGTTTGGATGAAAATGTTCTCTAAATCTGTAGTTTAGAAAAATTTATGATGAATAAACTTTTTACTCGTACGCACACACTCGATGCTATACTAAATTGAAATTGCTGAGTTCTGGATAACTGTTAGGATGGAAAGTTGTAGTTAATGGAATCCTATTTTTGAAAATCACAATAACCATATGATAATTAATTTAGCTAGTGTATAAAATTAGAGTAGATTTTTAATTTTTGTTTTGCTTTGAAAAATTAAAAAATCCAAAAATATTTTGAAGTTTTTAGGTAACTTCACTGAAAACCTTCAAGAGACTGCAACTCCTCCACTAGGAATCACCTAGGGGTTTAAAGGCTTGTTGCATCTGCTAAATACAATGGTGCTCCCTACGAAAGTGATATTTAAAATTTTAGATTAGTAATTCTTTCCTTATTTGCTAGGGACTAGCAAAACATAAGTTTTGGGGTGTGATCAGTCACAGAATATACCATTTTATCACCCTTAACTTAGTGATGCTAAATCTCAGTTTGTTACTAACAAGTTAATGATATGTAGATATTAAGTATAATCAATAAAAGAGAACCAAAGTGTTAATCTTCATCAAAATAAACTCAAAAAGCAGTACGAAAGATTATTGAATGAAAAAGATGATCAAACGCATGCTGAAAGAATAGAAAATTGTAAAAGACGATGGAGCACTATACAGAGAAATCTATAAAATCATAATTTATGATTCTTCAGAAGACGTTCCAGCGAAAGGCGATACAAAGAATAAAACGATCGTTCATGATTCAAAATTGTCCAGAGAGAAAGCTATGTAAGAAGGAAAATCGTAATTTACGATTGTATAATTAGAAGACTCTTATACTATTGATCAAGTGATTTACACCGCCATGTACCAATTTAGAGGAACTCTTAAATTACAAGTATGGTGAATTACGGATCTGAGAAGATTGATGAAGATAGGCTCTTAAAGATCTCAATTACTGAAATAAAAGAAAAAGTCCAGAAGCCATCAACTATTTAAAGCAAGGAAAGCTAGGATTAGAATTAAAGTTATAGTAGGAAACTTTTTTTTTTAGTATTTTCTTTTATTAGGACTAAATCACAGTAAACCGACTCCTTATGATCTATAAATAAGAGATTTTAGCGTAAGAACAATTTTATCGAAGAATTTCTCAACATTAATTGACGACTGAGGTCTGGGTTTTCTTCCGATCACCATTGTATATTAGATTTATCAAGTAAAATTGTTCATGGTTCTCTAAGGTCGTACCTGACAACCAAGGCTGAGGAAGCTGAAAGATCAACCCTTTGGATGGTTCTACTTTTGCTTTCTAGTTTAGATTTATTTTTATTGCATATTTCTTGCTTTGTAAACATCTTCATATTTTGATTTGAATTGATGACTCAGGTTGAGATTTATAGATTAGTGTGATGGTATTTTAATTTGATGGACACCCAAGTTTTAGGAGATTGTTGATTAGATTAAATCTGTATTGATAGGATTCTAGTTTTGATTGGTGACCAATGCTAAGAGTCTCGATATATAGTGTAACGATACATTTAATTTCAACAGAAGGAAACTGATTGACGACAAGAATCCGAAAGTTTGAAGATTAGGATTTATTTTCTGCACTTTAGTTTTAAAAAATATTCTTTTATTCATATTTCTCAAGTAGTTTAGGATCTTAAAAGATAAATATAAGTTTTCAGAAAATAGATAAATAGGTAAATCACTTCCTCGTGGGAACGATCTTATACTAGCATTATAATTTTCATTATGCGATTGCAATAGGTTAAGACTTAATTAGGACAACATAAAAATCAGGGACACAGATATTCTGAAAATCGTTAGAAGAAGAATAGTAACCACCACCGAGTGATGACGAAAATTATTGGATAGACCTCCCCGCACTTGAGCTGGCTAAACAAGGTCTCCAAAGGTTATTTGGAGGAGAAGGCGAGTCTGACTCTTATAACAGCAACCCCGACCTCAATCCTGAAGGATGGGAATGTCCCTGGGGATACCCCAGAATCTCTCAACCCTATTAACCTCGCTGCCAAGCATGCATATTCATTCTATCATACTACGAAGTCCAAGGGAGAGCTCACAAGTCCAGAAAATTGTCAGCTTCCGCAAGAAGAACATCTCTAGCCTGGTTCAGAGGATGACAACTCACATGACTACGACCTCTAAATTCTCTTCAAAGACAAAGCGGTTAACGCGATAGAAGAAGCCGAAATGTCAACCAGACCACCACCGTCATCACTCATCCAAAAGATCACGCTCGACGAGGGCTACAAAAAAATGCCAAATTCAGAACGAGTCCATGTCATCTAAAGACTCGCATGAACGGTCCTAGCAGCAGTCACGCTTCCCCAACTATGAGAAGCGTCCCCATTGATTCCTCTCTAGGGTGGCGACCCTATACCATACTTATTATCAAAATACAAAAAATAGAAAATCCTAAAGCCCCTAAAAATCTAGATATAGAAAACTCAAAAAAATTAGAAAACCTTGGAAAAGAGAGGGAGCCCTTCATCCTAGACCCATTCAGCGACCAATAAAGAGACTCTTCTCTTAAGGCTACAAGTAGTGGTTACGTCGACGGAGCCAACGAAGAACTAACTGATATACTCGCACAGAGACACGCCACCACCTTGTACGCTACGTAGTCACACCTCGAGCCCGCTCGATGCAACCCTACTACCCTCGCCTCACAAAAGCATAGGGAATCCCGACATGACAACAAGTCAGTCATCATACCTGAAGAGATACTCTGCGATTTCGAGAGGAGAATGAATAGTCTTGACCTACTCCTCACTAAGGACGTCACAATTTTCAATTGCACCGATGAAGGGTTACCTCTCACAAAGCTAACCTCCCAGTGTAGCAATTTTGCAGTGTATGAGCTTACAGATGATGAAGAAGGACAAGCCACTGAGGAGACACAGGACTTCCAATGGGTCATCAAATGCTTTGACCTACAGACTTAAGCCGCTGCGGAGCCCAAAGAGGAAATCAACTTCGACACTAAGGATAAGTCTAAGAAGCTACTGATCAATGCAACGCTTAGCCCCAAGGAATGACAACAGATTATCCAAGTCCTTTAAGAACACCTCAGCTCTTTTGCATGGTCCTATGAGGACATGCTTGGTTTGGACCCGAGTTTAGTAGAACATCGTCTGGTCCTGGAACCCGATGCAAAACCCGTCAAGTAGAAACTCAGGAGAATGCACCTGCAGACAACTTTACAAGTAAAAGAGGAAGTTGATAAGCTACACAAGGTAAAATTTATCCGAGTCATCCTTTATCCCAAGTGGGTTGCAAATATAGTACCTATTGCCAAGAAAGACGATAGAGTACGGGTGTGCATTGACTTTCAAAATCTCAACCAACTGTTCCTAAAAGATAACGTCCCACTCCCACATATCGGCACTCTGGTTGATAACACTGTCAGACATGAGTCTTTCATAGATGGTTTCTCCGGATACAACTAGATTAGATTAGTAGAATCAGACCAAGAGAAGACTTCCTTCACTATGCCATAGGGAACTTACTGCTATGTTGTCATGCCTTTCGGGCTCAAGAATGCAGGAGCCACGTATCAATGCACCATGATGGCTATCTTTCATGACATGATGTACAAATATGTAGAATCAGATCATTCGAGATGCATGAGGACATGACGATGATCGAAGAGCCAGTGGAGATTTTAGATCGAAAAGAACAAGTGTTGCGAACAAAAGTGATTTCATTAGTACTTGTTCAATGGAAGCATCATCCGACCGAGGAAACTACATGGGAACGAGAGACCGATGTGAAAGAACAATATCTGGCCTTGTTTCCGACAACTTGAGAGTCAATTGTACCCCTGCAAGCATGTTTGTAGATTTTTAACAATACTTGTAATCCAATGTAGATTTTTAATCAAAGTATGAAATAGAAACAATTTTTATCCTCACATGGCTATGATGATGTGTTGTAGAACCAATGAACAACTGATCATAAATTACCAAGAGGAATCAAATAGACAGAGAATTTTAAGAATCTACAGAATTTGATCAAAACCGATTAATCGATTTTCAAATCGATTAATCGATTTGGAAATTCGATTAATCGATCTTGGTCGATTTGTCGACTGGCATGTGCCAGTGACTGGAAATTGGAATAAGATTCAGAAAAATGACAAAGTGAAAATTCGATTAATCGATTTATGGTTTCCATTAATCGATCTGGGGATTCGATTAATCAAGAAACTTTAGGAATTTAGAAAAATTTTGAAGTATGATATACGATTTCGATTAATCGAAGTGAAATTTGATTAATCGATTTGGAATATTGATTAATCGAACTGGAGGTTCAACTAATCGAGTTACATAATGAATTGGGAAAAATTTGAAGAATTTTATATGATTTCGATTAATCGAGGAGGAATTTGATTAATCAATTTGGGATTTCGATCAATCGAACTGGATGCTCGACTAATCGAGTAACTTAAAGATTTTAGAAAAATTTTGAAGGACTGCATGATTTCGATTAATCGAGGTCAATCTTAATTAATCGATTTTGTAATTTCGATTAATCGAATTGAATTTCGATTAATCGAATTGAATTTCGATTAATCGACTGGCTCACACCAGTGAGCTTCAAAACTTAAAATTTTTAACGGATACAATTTCGATTAATCGAAATGGTTTTGATTAATCGATTTTGACTTTCGACTAATCGATTTTGGAAATCGATTAATCGATTTTGCGCGGCTGAACCTACTTTTAAAACTCGATTAATTGAAATTGAATTTTGATTAATCGAAGCGAAGCCTATATATATAAATCAAGGGGTTTTTCACTTCATTCGAAATCATTTAGATTTTCAGTTGCGCGCCTTCTTCTTCCTCTTCTCCAACCGACCGTGGTACCTAGGGTTTTGGATATTCTTCGTCGATTTCGGACCGAGATCGCCTACTTTCGTATAGAAATCTAAGGTAAACCCTAGAGTTCTATTTCTTTTTCGAATTTAACCTAGTAAAACCTAGATTTTCGGGCATTTGAGTCGAAATGCCGCCCAAAACCCGTTTATCTTCGAAGAAGGCAACCTCCAAATTCCTGGTTCGGCGTAAGAACGCCGCACCGCCACCACCTACCCCATCACCGGTGAGGACTCCATCACCATCGGCATCAGAGACCACCTCCGGTTCGACGAGCGCGTCTTCGCGCGAGTCTTCACGCAAGTCTACCCCCATGCCGCCACCACCCACCAATGTACTTCGACCCAACCCTATTCACCAACCCTGAGGTACCGGGCGAGACCCAATGGGCTCGTAATTACCTTCAAAATGCCGGCCTCGGCAACCTTTTGAAACCAATCCGGGGGTCATACTACCCTCGCTTGGTCCGTTTGTTTTACCAAGGGCTTGTGGATGCCCCTACCGACGACGTAATTAAGACTACCATTAAAGGTCGGGAATACATAATCACCCGTCGTCATATCCACAAGGTCTTTGAGTGCTACCTCGACATTACACCTGAGACCACCCTCTTTCCACCTTTCGAGGAAGAGGTTAAGTTTGAGGAGATCATCGCCCGTATGACCAACGGGAAGACGGGGTCGGGATCCTCCATTAGGAGGGTTGACCTTCCCCACTATATGTGGATGCTTGATTTAATAATCAAGTGTAACCTTTACCCATTGCGCCATGACACCGAGCACATAGAGAAAGTGCAGCAGGCACTTTACACGGCCTTCTGTGGCTGTTGGTTTGATGCGACGATGCTCATCCTAGAGGGGATGGGATATATAAAGGGCAAGTTGATGAAGGGCAACTTGAGGCCCAAGGAGAAGATGCCCTATGCTCGGCTCATCTCGAGTATGTTGGAGTGTTACTTCGACGCCCCCGATTATGCCGTATCACCTCACGAGGTGAGGGCTACGGATTGCGTGAATCAATTCTCCATTGCTTCATGGCACCATAGCTACAACCTTCTCAAGAAGACCCTACCGGCGGTAGTCGCACCACCACCACCCCCACCACCACAGCAGGATCCACCCATTGGGGGAGCACCACCAGTGGGGGACGCCCCACCTGTCATTCCACCACCTGAGGGAGCCCCAGCTCACCCCTCAGTGTCAGCTGGGCAGCAGCCCATTGTGCCACCTTCCACCACATCAGCTACACCACCCTCCTGATCAGCCGCGGCGACACCTACTTCATCCTACCGCCGCCGTGCACCTCACTCCGGCCCTACCATTGAGGACGTGTTGGCCCGCATGGAGGCCAACAACAAGCGGATGAACCGGAGGATGGACTTTCTGATGTTCCATACACTCCGCTACATCTACCCATGAGGAGGAGGAGCTTCCATCCGAGCATCGATCGCCAAGGCATCAAAGCTCGCACCACAAGAGCCCGAGCAAATGCACCGAGACTGTGCAGCCATGGAGATGACGCAGCCACCGCTAGAGCAGCCAGCCCAGCCAGTCCAATCGGAGCAGCCTGCTCCTGCATCAAATCCATCGCCAGAGGGGACGGCATGAGCTATAGATGATGTTTCTTTATTTTTTCGTTGTATTTTGTATGCCCATTTTGTGAGATGGTATATGTGTTAAACCAAATTGTACATTTTGAGTCAATGAATAGAACAACGTTTTGTCATCTTTTTTTTCAGTAGTCTAATCTATGGTACAGTCTGTGTATGTGCGTTGTTAGTTCTATGTGTTGGGTGACTTACTAGACCACATCACCTACGTGTGTATGGGGGGGGGGGGTTACCCAAAACGAAGCACCCTTGGGTTATTTTTGAGGACAAAAATTCCCAAGGTGGGGAGGATGTAATATCTCAAAAATTTACATTAAATGGTGACCTCGAGATCCATGCCCGACTAGTCATAAGTTTAACCAAGAAGGAGTTCACTATTTGACTGGAAAGATGATGAACAGATGTGATGCGAAAATGATGTAACTGTGTGGAGTGTTGTGTGAATCTGGAGTCACATACACTTATCTATGTGTATGTGCTCAACACAAAGTCAAGAGGGATATAAGGGTTAAAGAACCCTAAATTCATTATTTTGAGTTGTTGAAGAGAATTAAGAAGAGAGAGAGAGAGAGAGAGAAGTAAAGAGAGTTGCTAAGAAAGGAGTAAATGCAAGCTAAGGGAGAAGGATTCAAGTGTTTAAAGTCGAATTCAACGCGAAGGATCCTTTGGAGCTAAAGCTGGAACCCTAGCCATTCCAACTTTGAGATCCAATCAAATTGAGATTTGATTGAGGTAAATTTTATGAGAATTAAATGCATAGATCATAGAGGTTTAATTGCAGTTAGAAATATTTAAAATCATAGGATGAAGGCTTACAAAAAGAAGATAAAATTGTTTGAGAATGATTTGGAAGAACAACCCGAAAGGGGGCTGAATCTGGTCAAATCGATTAATCGAAATTGGATTTCGATTAATCGATTTTGGCCCAGAAATTGAAAAGTCATGGAAGCCCGATTTCGATTAATTGAAATAAATTTCGATTAATCGATTTGGATTTTTGATTAGTCAATTTGGAAATCGACTAATCGACTGAGAAGCTCCAGCCATAGGATAAAAGAGACCTGGGAAAATCGACTAATTAAGTTGGAATTTCGATCAATCGATTTCGAATTTCGATTAATCGATTTGGGATCAATTAATCGATTTTGAGATCTCGATTACTCGACTTAAGAATCGACTGCTTTATATTGGAGATCTCAATTAATTGATTTGGGATCGATTAATCGAAATTGAATTTCGATTAATCGATTTTTAGAATCGATTAATCAATTTGGGTTTCGATTAATCGATTTTGGGAATCGACTAATCGAATTGCATTTTGATTAATCAATTTTGTGAATCGATTAATCGATTGTGACAGTTTTGCTTAAACCTTATAGTTGACTTTGAGATTCAGGGAGGGTCTTGAACCTTCTTTGTTACATTTTTAGTGATGAGTTACATGTGTTGTATTGTACCATAGGTGGTACGTGTGAGTATGAGCACAAGGAGCCGCGTGGGACCTTGATGCTTGGAATTTTAGAGAATTGAGGTAGGAAACACCTTGAACATGTACTTTAATTTCAAGAGCATGTATGTAGTGATATAATTATCAAATTGAAGTTGTTTTAAATCATGAAAAGCTTTGTGAAAATGGGTGCGTGTGTGACACCAAGAATGTGATAAGGGCATCTGTGTGATGCAAGTGAGTAAGAACCAGTAATCTAAAGAGATTGAGACATCCCTAGGGGATGAGAAAGTAATAAAGGCATCAGGTGTGATGAGTATATGTATACATCCCAGGGATGTATACATGTGATTGAATAATTACTGTTGAGGCCTAACTGATATAAGATAGCACACTTACACGGTGAACAACTATATGTAAAGCACATGTTATTTTTGTTATTTGAGGTTTGGAGAATACCCCACCAATGTGGTGGGATACCCACGACTGACGCGGCAGGATATTCGTGACCGGTACGGCGGCAAATCCGTATACCAGCACGGAGGTTTATCCGTGACCGTAAGTACATCCCAGGGATGTTGTGTGATATTTAACCCCCCGCCGCCTAGTGAGAAAGGGGCTTGGGTCGTATTCCCAGGGAATATATTTTTACAACTATCTAATTAGATGACGATGAAGGGTATCTCATCGGGGCTCGATGCTATATTGCTCGGGGATTACTTAAGTTGAAGATTCAAGTTTTGCTTTTGGCCTGTTCAGTGTCATTCATGATAAATCAATAGTAAAGTAAGATATGGTAATAATCGGTAAACTTGAATGTAAATTCATCAGATTTAAACTATTTTCTTTCAAAAGCATAGACACATCATGCTTAAGTATCATGGAATATATGTGAGTTTTAACTTATATGTTCACTGTGTTTGTTCCCTATTGAGCTAGGATGTAGCTCACCCTTTTGACTATACATCGCAGGTCCTTTGATAGCACCTGCAGAGGCTTCGGGAGACGTAGATCTGGGTGATTCGAATTACGTACCTAGAGATGAGTTAGAGCCTCCACCTGAGGACTTCTTCTAGGTGACTCTGCTGTGTACTTTGATAGAGAGTCAGTTTTGTGAGCAGATTAGTGCGGCTTGGTATGTCAAGCCTTTATTTTTGAAACAATGTAATTAAATTGGATATTCTTCTGGCGAACCATCTAGGGTGATCAGTTTATCACCGATGGTTCAGGTCGGTTCTCTGTTCATGCAGTGGCATGAAGGTAGAACCGTCTTTCGCATATGCCAGTTGGGCATATCAACGTTTTTCGCTTTAATGAGGTTAATTGCCTTATTTATTTAATTGTGCCTGTTATACCAATGTTCTGTGCTAAGTTTTGGGGCACGGTCTGGAGGATCGTGCTGATGGCCTGGGTTTCGGGGTGCCAAAATCTGGGCTGTCACAGCTGCTCTTTGGGAGACGCATCAGTCAACGCTGATGTGTGATATGGAGCAGGGAGATTTGGTTCAATCTTCTCCCAAGTATGAGGCCTAGCTATTGACTGAGTAGCCTGTTGTTGATCTTCTGGATGCAACGGAGAGTATTGACACAGGAGCCCTTGGCTAAAGAAAGAGACGGTACTCTGAGCCCACATCGAGCTACTGATGGATGAGAAGAGGGTCCTACACGAGCTTTTAGCATAGGAAAAGGTTAGAGCAGAGATAGCAGAGAGCGAGGTCCTTCATCTGAAAGGATCCTTGAGTGTTGCCCTTAGAGCCGCTGATACTTCTCGAAAGAGGTATAAGAGCTTGCATGGTCGTTGGTTGACTGAGCAGAATGTCCAGAAGGATGATTTTCGTGCTGAGATTAGTGCCTTGAAGCACGAGTTGGGCCGTTGATTCCTTCCTGCACACATAACTTTTTGCACAGATCAGATACACAGAAAATGGGTGTAAGAAACCCCTTTATAGATACACACATCTTTTTGATATACATATTTTCTTTATGTTTTTGTTATTTCTTTTTGTTGTTGTTTGTAAGAAAGGAAAGAAAGAATGTTAGACATCACACTAGCTATTTTTTTTTGGGATGTGGTGTAAGTGGTACATTTATAAAAGAAGGGAAGTTATATATTTACATAGACTTTTTTGTTCTTTTTGTTGTGTATTTTTTGGGTGTGGTGCCTTAATCACTGGGTGAGGTCTCGGGTCCTTTTTTGAGCATGGTCGATCCCCCTTATAAATGGTTGGGTCTGAGAGAGTTTCAACAGCTTTACCAACACCGGAACATCAATCCCCTTGGACTGAGTCAAACCCTTCTCCTTACCTTTAGTCATATGTTTGACAAAGCAGTTCTGAAGACAGACTTGGTCGGGACCCTATTTGATCTAACAGGGCGGCCCAGAAAAGAGGATCAGGGAGAGTGACCAAGAGGGCTCCTCAAACATTAATCAATCATTTCAAACCTTTCCTCTTTTTCTTTTTCTTTTTTTCTTTCTTTTTTTTTATCTCCCTTTTTACCCATGGCGCCCTTTCGGGTTTTCACCACGTCCATGTGTTTAGCTCTCTTACCCCAAGCGCCCTTTCGGGTTTTCACGTGGTCCGCACATACTCGCTGTTTTTACTCGTAGTGCCCTTTCAGGTTTTCACTACGTTCATCTTGCTTTGAGATTATATTTATATTTTATTTTTCTTTTTTTACTTTTTATTTTTTCAAAAGCCACGACATAGACATCGATTCCGTCATAGCCGGCTGAACGGCATCTAGTGTTGTCTCACAACTTGGCTCGTGTTGACTTAACAGATACTATGACAGCTTGTGAACCTAAAAAGAGGGCTTCCTTCAGGGTGTAGCTTGGCCATGGGTCAGGTTAGGATTTGAAGGTATGCTAGGCTAAATAGGGTTTTCTTGATATGACTTTAGTTTTTCTCAACATTCTTCTTCCTTGGGGGATGTCCCACAATTCAGTTTTTTTCTTTTTCTATATCTTTTTTTCTGACAATCTCTTTTTGAGGTTTTGCTTTTTTGATTTTTTAGATTTTGATGGTAACTTTACTTCCTCCTTTTTTTGTATATGCACACATTTTTTCTTTTCTAGGGAAGTGGTTCGTTGAAAGAAGGGCCTAGGCTCAAAATGGGGTAGTAGCAAAGGACATCACCTCTTTTTTTTTTAGGGATGCTTTTTGGCTACTGTGTTTGGAATGATGGCCTCTTTTGGGTGGTTCTTAAGTAGTTACGTAACTGTTTCACCAGTACTTACCTTATCATAATAGACTAAGAGTAGAATCGTCGGGTGTATCTAGCGTTGATGGGCTCAGGAAGATGATCTCCGTCCATGGTGGCGAGGCGGATGGCGTATCCCGATAGCACCTCTGGAATGACATAAGGTCCTTCCCAGTTCAGCTTGAACTTCCATCTCGGATCGGCATGGAGGGATGGGAAGATCTTCTTCAGCACAGTGTCTCCTATCTTTAGATCTCGATCGCGGACATGTTTATTATAAGCGCGTGCGATTAGCCCCTAGTAGACTTGAGTGTGACATAAGGCTAGGAGTCTCTTCTCGTCTAATAAGTTCAATTATTCAAAGCGGGATCTCTCTCTCTGCTTCGGGTAAGCCTGATTCCATAAGGATTCAGAGCAAGGGTACTTCAACCTCAACCGATAGCACGACCTCGATTCCATACACAAGAGAGAATGGTGTTGCCCCTGTAGCAGTACGGATCGATGTTCTGTCGGCCCATAAAGTAAATGGCAGCATTTCACACCAATCTTGATAAGTGACGACCATTTTCTAAAGGATGCGGATGACTGTCTTGTTCGCAGCTTCCACGACTTCATTAGTTTGAGGCCGATAAGGTGACGAGCGATGGTGCTTGATTTTGTATTGCTCGCAGAAAGCTCAGAGCACTTATTCATAAAGTTTGTGTCATTGTCTGTGATAATATCCTTGGGTACTCTAAATCGGCACACAATATTACTCTTGAGAAACTTCTCGACATGACTGGCCGTGATGTTGACATATGACGCCGCTTTTACCCACTTGGTGAAGTATTCAATGGCGACGATGATGAACCGATGTCTGTTTGATGCTTTTGGATTAATCATTCCAACGACGTCAAAGCCCCAAGTAGCAAATGGCCAAGGGGTGGCCATGAAGTGAAGATCGATGGCAGAAGTGTGTATCAGACTGGAGTGTTCCTGACACTTGTAGCATTTCTGAACATTTTTGCAGCAATCTGATTCCATAGTGGTCCAAAAGTATCCCTACCGTAGAATTTTCTTAGCGAGCATGTGACCGCTGACGTGGGCTCCGCATACTCCCTCGTAAATCTCTTTCATGATATTGATCACTTCACTTTCTATAAGGTACCTAAGTAAGATGTTATTATAGGATCACTTGTAAAGGCATTCCCCGCAAATGACATAGCCTACCGCTAGACATTGAATGGTTCGTCAGTCCATCTTAGACGTACACTCAGGGAAAGTTAGTGTCTCGAGAAAATTCTTAATATCTGATAACCAAGGTGGCTCATCATAAGGCTTTGTAGGTTCCTCAATCTGGAGGCAGAAAGCCGACTTATTTCTTTGCTCATCATGATTGGCTTCATCTCAGCACCCAACGGGATTTCTATCATTGATGCCAACGTCGCTAGTGCGTCGGCGAAGCAATTCCTTATCCGGGGGACATATGAGAATGTCACATCTTTAAAGCAAGCTATCAGATCCACAAGGTGCTCATGGTAAGGGATCAGTTTCTCATCTTTCATCTTCCAATCTCCATTCGTCTGGTATATGATCAATTGCGAATCGCCAAATACTCAGAGGTGAGTTACGTTCAGATCAAGAGCCGCCTAAAAACTAGCGGCACAAGCTTCGTACTCGGCCATGTTATTAGTGTAAGGGAAGTTGAGCTTGATAGAGGCGGGTACATGGGATCCTTTTGGCAAAATCAGAATGGCGCCAACTCCCTGACCCTCAACATTAGCTACCCCGTCAAAGTGCATTGCCCATGAATCTTCTGCTTCTTCAGTATCGTCTTCCGTCATGAATACGATATCCTCATCGGGGAACTCAGTTCTCAAATAGCTCATAATCTGGCAAAGGATTATCAATAAGATGATCGGTGAGTGCTTGCCCCTTAATCGACTTCTGAGTGACGTACATGATGTAGAATTCAGACAATAAAAGTTGCCATTATGCGGTTTGTCTAGTGAGAGCCGACTTTTCGAACAGGTATTTCAACGGGTCCATTCGGGCCAGGAGTAGAATGGCTTGGGATAGCAAGTAATGGCGGAGCCTGTGAGTAGCCCATATAAGAGCCAAGCATGCTTTCTCCAGATGAGAATAGTGCATCTCGTAATCAATGAACTTCTTGCTGAGGTAATAAATGGCCTATTCTCTTCTTGCCGTCTCGTCATGTTGACCTAAGAAACATCCCATCGAAACTTTCATCGTGGAGAGGTACATTAAGAGTGGTCTCCCTAGCTCGGGTGGTACCAAAATAGGTGAATTGAGGAGGTAGCCTTTTATTTTATCGAATGCTGCCTGACAATCATCATTCCATTCAACAGGCGAGTTCTTCCTTAGTAGCTTGAAGATTGGCATGCAGATTGGAGTTAGTTGTGTAATGAACCGACTGATATACTATATTCTGCCCAAGAACCCTCTAACCTCTTTCTCAGCAGACGGTGGCGGTATTTCATTGATGGCTTTAACTTTGACTAGGTCGACCTCGATCCCTCTCCTGTTGATGATGAATCCCAACAGTTTCTCGGACATAGCACCAAATGCGCACTTCTTTGGATTCAGACATAGAATGTAATTTCTTAGTCTTTCGAACAGCTTTTAGAGGTTTACCAAGTGACCGCCTCGCTCCGGTGACTTGGTTATCATATCATTGACATACACTTCAATTTCTCAGTGCATCATGTCGTGAAACAGTGCGGTCATAGCTCTCTGGTACGTTGCATCGACATTCTTTAGCTTAAACGACATGACTCTGTAGCAAAGGGTTCCCCAAGGAGTGATAAACACAGTCTTCTCTCGATCCGCCTCTGCCATCTTAATCTGATTATATCTTGAGAATCCATCCATAAAAGAAAGCATCCCGTGCTTAGCAGTATTATTGAGCAAGATGTTGATGTGCGACAATGGGAAATCGTCCTTCAGGCTCTCTTTGTTCAAATTGCAGAAATCGATACACATGCGGACCTTTTCATCTTTCTTCAACACAGGCACAATATTAGCTAGCCACTATGGGTGCATGGATACCATGAGAAACCCTGTGTCATACTGCTTGATGACCTCGTCCTTGACCTTCAACATCCACTTCGGTTGGAGACATCTCAGCTTCTGCTTAACCGGCTTCATATCAGGGTAGAGAGGCAACTCATGCTCGACCAAATCAGTGTCCAGACCAGACATGTCCTTGTATGACCAGGCAAAAATATCTTGGTATGATCGAAGGTAATTGATCATGCTTTTTCTTTCTTCGGGAGACAACGACATTCTGATTTTGATAAGGCGGAGTATCTCCTCAGTCCCTAAATTAACGTCCTCAGTTTTCTCGACAATGGGGGTAGGGCCATGCTCAAAGTCAGCAAACCGATCGAGGAGCTCATTGGGGAGCTCCTCCAAAAGTATATCCTCGTCCAGACTCGTAATAACTACCTCTTCTTGTATTTCTATAAGAAAGGGGTCGATTTCACGTGGGATGGGTATTTCGATTAAGGCATCTTTTTGTGTGACTTTATTTAGAATTTTAAATGACAATATTTTTGGACTTTGTATTTTTTCAATGTTTTTGGGATTTTATATTTTTTCAATGTTTTTGAGATTCTGTAATTTTCTAATATTTTTGAGATTTTTGTTTTCTTCAGAGACGGACCCTTGGCAGCACGAGTCTATGTATATACAAGGTATTGCCTGCTAAGGGCTTATCTCACTTTTTATAGGTTATTTTTTTTAGGAAATAGGTGTCAAATTGTAGGCCACTCCCTGCTTTAAGAGTTTGGGGCAAAGATGCCCAATTGCATACCTGACTTGCTGCCCCTTTACCTTTTCAGATGTAGAAGGCTGGCGAATGTGATCCTTCTGGACCAACCTCCATAATATTGACCATAGATTCGTCTGAGATTTCATCCTCAAATGTCAACAAAGTCCTGTGGTGGTTTACCACCGGAGGAGTTTGTTCAGGTATGGAATGCTGCTCCTCAAATAGGGATAGGGCAGCCAGATCTATTTCGAGGTTGGGAAGGGAGATGTGGGGATTGGTGGGATGGACAAGAGTTATGGGTTTGTGGGGGGTCAAATGGGTTACCCCATTTTGATCGATCTTTACGACCCCAGTGCTGATAAAGGATTCCCTTCTATGCGGCCTAGGGTGAGGTTTCTCTTCTATGTTGATTCCTAATAGTGATCTCTTTGGCCTCTCAGACCTCTTCCTCTGTGGGCTTGTGTCTTAGCGCAAATCAAACCTTTTGCCCCTTAGCAATGAGTGGCTCTCTTTTGCCTTACAATCTGGGCCCTAGTCCTCTGCCTTTCTGATAGCCCCATTTCTGGAGCATAGCCACCACTACTTCCATTCCGCCGCCTGTTGGGGGAGTAATGTTTCTTGGGGGTTCCGAGCCTACTGCTGACACCTCATACTCAAAACTGTGGAGGTAGGTGTCTTCCTCAGTATGTGGCACATCCACTACCTTAGGATTTTTAATGCTGTGGGTGGCCTTGTCTTTCTCATCGTGCCCTTCGCCAATGATAGTGATCACCTTCTGCCCAGATATGAATTTTAAATTTTGATTGAGGGTAGAAGGTATTGCTCCGACCTCATGTAACTACGGGCGTCCTATTAGCAAATTAAATGAAGATTTGATATCCATCACTTTAAAAGGTATAGAGAAGGTCATAGGCCCAATTACTAATTCCAGATTGACCTCTCCCATTATTTCTCTTCTTGTATTATCAAATCCCCGAGCGCTAGTCCTTTTCGACCTTAGCATACAGGGGTCCACGCCGATCTTGGTGGCACTTCATAATGGGCACACATTCAGAGCCGACCCGTTATCAATTAGAACCAAGAGAATTATCATGTTCCCAGATTAGACAATAATATTGAGGGATTTGGCATGACTATTTCCCTCCTCAGATAGATCTGCGTCTGAAATTAAAATGGCATTGGGTGCCATCACTTGTCCAATTATTTGCCTGACTTTGTCAGGGCTCACCTATTGGGACACATGGGCATTCTTTAACACCCCCATTAGAGCTTGGAAATGGAGTGGGACGTCATCAAGAGATCCCAGATAGTGATATGGGTTGGCATCCTTCTGAATTGAGTCTCGAGAATGTGCTCCTGATTCATCTTCTCAAATGGGTGGACTGCACTATCCTTCTTCCCCTCTGGCCGTGCTGGTGCTAGTGCTGTTGCTATTGCTATTGCCATTGTTGTTGCCTTGGGATGTTTCGAGATTCTTCCCGATCTGGTAATGAAGTTCACTGCCTCCTCCCTGGTGCTACTGCCAACGTTAGCATTGGTTTGCTCATAGCTCAGCGGGACCTGATGTGGATCATAGGTTGGTCCTGAGAGCTGGAATGGTATGGCTGCCGACACGTGAAGTGCATGTACTGATGGCTCAGGAGGTGTGGGCAATATTTGATTTATTTCGGTGGTAACTGGTTGGGTGGTACAATGGGGCTAGATGGGGTTGGTGAAGCTTGAGGGTGGTGGTACTGGAGGAAAGGGGGTAAAAGTAGGCCATTGATAGCTGATAGGTGCTGGCGAGGGATCGGGAGTTTGATGGGCCATTAGGTAATTGACGGGGGTGGTGGAGTTTGCAGGTGGTTGAACCGGGGGTAATGGGGTGGGTGCATGCCATTGGTAGTTTATTGATGGTGGGGGATTGGGGACCTATTGGTTCATTGGGTAATTGATGGGGGTGGTGGAATATGGTTGATATGCATTTATTTGTACATAGTTAATGGGGGTGGATGGTGGAAAATAGGCCCTAAGATCTAGGGACTCAACTGCTGGTATAGGGGTAGGAAAATAATCTGCCAGATTCAGGGGCTCAACCACCCCAATAGTTCTTTCTTCTCGGTCTCGTTGCCTTGGGATCACAAAATTTTCTCTGTTACTGATGTAATCAGAGGGGTCAAATTCATACACTTCCTCAATTTCCTCTACAATCCCTATGGTGGGTTTGGAACCTGCTATTCTAGTAGGGTGTGGTGGCAAAGGCACCTGGTGAATATTCACATGCTGGTTTGCTTGGGTGGGTACAGGGGGAATGATCTTCCCAACATCGATTAAATCTTGGATCGCATGCTTCAATGGGATGCGGTGATCAGTCGGGTGACCCGGACCTTGGTGGAAATTAAATGAGTATTCTGGTCAAAATTATATGGAATCAGATTGAGAGGAGGTCGTGGTTGGAGCATAGTTACTAATCCCTTTTCAATTAATAAAGGTAAAAGTACACTCAAAGATTGTGCCAAGGGCATAAAAACACGATCATAATGGGCTCTCCTTTCTGGGGTCATTTGTACCCCCTGTCCGTTCCCTGCTCTCTGCACTGTCCCCGGTCTGACGGGAGCTGGTTGCGTCGCCTTAAATTGAAAGGGGACTACATTGTTATTGGGCCTGGTATTGGTCACATTCTGCACCTCTGCCCCTGCCCTCCTGTCATTTTTCTATTCGGCAAACCTTCTAACCCTGCTAGGTCCCCCTGAAGCATTCTTGCTGACCCGTCCTTCCCTTATGGCATCCTCACAGCAGTTGGCATTCCTTACCAAATTACCAAAACTAGACTGCTATTGGTAGACAAGAAAATTGAAAATTACTGGCAGAGTGTTCTTTGAAATCATCTCTATCTGCTCGTCGTCTGGTATTATGTTTCTGACTTGAGCTGTCAGTGCTCTCCAACACCTCAAATAGTCGTTGAAGGTCTCATTGGGATTCTATTTCAACCAGGCTAAATTAGACTTGCGCGGTTCAATATCAGTATTGTAGACATACATACTGTTCTTGGAATAAATGTGTCAAGTCTTTCCATCTCTTCATCATCGACGGTTCAAGAGACGTGAACCATCTCAGAGCTTGGCCGGTTAAACTTTTCTGAAAGACTTTTATTAGCAGTCTGTCGTCCCCCCCGTACTGGCACATATCCCCATAATCAGACTTGAGGTGTGCAATCGGGTTGCTCATGCCATTGTACTTGTCGAATACTGACATTTTAAATTTGGGGGGCAGGGGGGACCTCGGGAAATTGTCATAAATCTGTAAAATCAATGGTGTGGATTTCAGCACCACCCATCTTCAACAACTATTTTTGGATCTTGTCCAGTTGCTCCCTTAATTGTTCTAATTCTTTGGACATGGGGGCTGCTTTTTCAACAGCCGGTCTGGATTCGCTCTGTGCTATCAAGGGTAGGGTAACTATAAGTGGAGGATTAATAGTGGTCACTGCCTCCACATAGGCACCACTGTTTCTGATCTCGTCCTCCTCATATGGCCGATCTACGTAAGGCGCAGTGAGGACGGGATTCTCAAAATGTTGTTGTATGGACTGGATGGGATTGGATTGGATGTGGGTTGGGTGAGCCCCTTGAATGTAAGGGAAGTGTTGTGGGGTGATGGGATGAGTGGTAGTTTGGTTTAGGGGTGGGGCCTAATGGGGCCATTGGGCATGGGGGAAGGTTTAGATATGGCCTTGGGGTGTGGGGCCATGGGAAAATTGGGTCTGAGGTATGGCATGGGTTTGACCCGATTATGAAGGTTGGGGGTGGGTGAAATTTTGGGGGTATTGTGGAGGGTATGAGTATGGGGCTGGGGCCATGAGCCCGGGGTAGGTTTGGGCCATAAGGCCTTGGTCGGGTTGGGCTTGGGTAAAGGTTGTGGGATTTCGGGGATCTTGGCCCATTAGGCCTTGATGGGTATGGCCCATTGGGTTTTGGAGGTTTGGGCCATGGGCCATTGGTGGGTATGGGCTTGGGCCAGATGGGTCTGGGCTATGAGCCCTTGGGGTATGTGGGTCTGGCCCATTGGGTTTTGAGGGGTATGGGCCATGGGCCCTTGGAGAGTTTGGTTCATGCTCCCTTGATGTACGTGGATTGGGCCCATTGGGTTTTGAGGGGCATGGGCCATGGGCCATTGATGGATTTGGGCCATGGGCCCTTGATGGGTTTGGGTCATGGGCCCTTGATGGATTTGGGCCATGGGCCCTTGGAGATCATGAGTGGTGGGTTATTGGGCCAATGGGCCTTGGGGCATATGGGAGATGGGGGTTTGGGTCATGGGCCCTTGATGGATTTGGGCCATGGGCCCTTGGAGATCATGAGTGGTGGGTTTTTGGGCCAATGGGCCTTGGGGCATATGGGAGATGGGGGTTTGGATGGTGTGAATTATGGGGGGTTGATGGGGTCATGGGGGAGTGAAGTATGGAGGTTGGCTAAGGTATGGGATGGGTTCATAGGAGTAGGCTTGGAACATCTCCTCCATCATGGTGATGGAAGGAGGATCAGAAGTGGATGGTGGATTTATGGGATGATTGGGTATAGATGGGGTGGACGTGGAGGGGAAATTGGGCATGGCGATGGTATGGGATGGATTGAAGGAATGGGGTGGGACATTGGCAAAGGGGGATGGGTTGGGGATGTTCAAGGATGATGAAGGGTGAAGTGTGGGTGTTTGGGAAAAATCGGGCATGGCCCCGATAAAAATGGGCATGACCCGGGTAGATGGGGGGACTTGTGGGGGGTCGGATAGGGTGGAAGTGACATAGGTAAAGGATGGTGGATTGAGTCTATATGGGGAAGATGAAAAATGGGGCATGGGTGTGGATGTAGAAATTTGGGTTGGGTTTATCATGGATGGGGGTGGGAAATGTGTTGGGTTTTGAGGGGATGTGGATGGGATGAGTGGTTGACTTGGCATGGACATGGGGGGAAAGGTAGCTTGGGAAAAAGATGGGGAATGAGGGGGTTGATTTTGGATATTTTGGGAAGTGGTGGTTGGAAAACTGAGGATGCCAAATGGGCCGGTAATGGTAAAAGGGGACAGGGTGATGGGGATGGTTGTGAAGGCTTCTCCTGAATGGGAGTGGGTTAGAGAATGTGGCAAGGATGAGTCGGGATCGGCGTAAGTCGGGTCCACTACCCACGACATCCTTTGGGAGCGGGTTGGGTAAGGGTGCCTTAGATAAGGCCAAAAAATCCTTCTCCTTCTTCCTCTACGGGACAACGGAGGGTAAGATGATGTCGTTGTGCAAGCACCACAAAGATTATATTTTTAGGTTTTTGATTTTTTAATAAAAAAAAAATTTTGGAAATAAATTTTTTTGTAAAAAATAAAGGTTTCGAGGCCTTGGAGTTCCCGTCTCAGGTAGCTTTCGTACCCTTACTTGAGACCCGCGGCGACGATTTCGATGCGCCTCGGAAGAATCAAAGGAAGACCTTTGATCTATTGAAGGCACAAAAATCGAGGCGAACAACCTGATTCCCTGGAATTAGCCAAAAAGAAGTTGCCTTCTTTTAACCGGTGGAAACTTATTGAATGTCGGAGATGGCGGGGCCTAATTAGAGGTACTTAACACACTAATCGGGAGACTCGGGATGTGGAAAAAGGTCACATAATCGAGCTGGACTGCTCAGAATAACACTGGCACAACTAATACATGCACTAGAGCAAAATTTCCCTAAATATGGCTGGTGCAACTATTAGTTGCGCCAATGCATTTTTGGAGATTTTTGCATTGGCGCAACTAATACTTGCGCCAGGAAAAATTGGGTTTCCAGAATGCTTGACAGTAGCAGTGTTAGTCTGAATTGAGTCTCTTTGTGGCTTTTTTATCGAAGCTAAGCTTCCGAAAACTGACTGATTTTATATGATCGATTCTCTCCTTACTACACCTAAAGGGTTTGAGTCCAGTATAACTTGCTAACGCGCTCCCCAACAGGTTTTAGGCTTGTAGGAATGGGAACCCACCCGATATACCTCCGACGCAAGTGCCTTCTCAGATACTAGGTGGGCTGAGACTTTTCTCGATCATCACCACTAGGGGCTGCCTCCATACTAAGACTCGGGTGATTGTATGTGTGCGTAAACCCAACCCTTTTAAAAATCTAATCCGCAAAGACAAATTGATTAAGTTCCCTAGCATGGTTAAATTTTATTTTTTTCAAAGTCTTTTTTTTTAGGGAAGTTTTCTTTAGTTCAAAGATCGGGGGTGATGATCCCGTGCCACCACTACGGGCTGGCATCCACTGTCTGAATATGTTTGCACAAGTAGGCCCGCCTATCGGCTAAGACATTTTAAATGATGGAAAATTAAAGAAATTGAAAGAAGATGCTCAAGAAGGCCTGCCAATTGGGTAAGGCACCAAAAATGACGGAAATGTAAAGGAAATTAAAGACTATGCACAAGTAAGCCCGTCGATCGGCTAACGCATGTAAATGACGGAAATGTAGGGGTGAGAAACTAACAAAAACAGTTAAAAAAACAGTAAAAATGGTTAGTAAAATAAATGGAAATGGCCAAATTTCAAGGAGAAGCTCTAAAGGCTCTCCCCAGCAGAGTCGTCATCTGTGCAACCGTGAGATTTTTTTACTATCCTGTCGCTGCGATGCGCTCGCTAACAAAAATATAGAGTCGCCACTTGGAGCTTTTGGTGTCCCAAGAAACCTAGTTTATTTTTATGAGCACCGAAGTGCTAAAAATATGACTCTGAATTCGGTCCACACCAAATGTTTTTCAGTAGGGGCTTCGGTTATCAATTGGGTAGGTGTTAGGCACCCAATCAACCTGCTTAATGCGGTCTCTACTTATGGCCAAAACACAAATAGCATGAAAGAAATAAAAGGGTCTTCCTCTTGCCCAAATGGCCTTAAAATCCTATTTGTGCCCCTCCGTCCCTACCGAAAAGTCGGCGGCGTAACGGCACAAATACAAGGATGGAAGAAGACTAAAAGAGATAGGAGAAGAAAGGGGAGAGCCGAAGCCCTCGGGCCCTTGTAGCACCATACGGGAGTCTTGCGTTGGCTTGGTTTGATGATCTCTTGAAGGCTTGAATGACTTGAGAATGGGTTCTAACCTTTGGGGAGATGGTTAAGAGGTAGAGGGAGGGTGCTAGAGTAGAACACACACATAACCTAGGGGCTTTTCATGAAAGGCAAGGGTGGCAAAGAGGTTATGAATTCTGGTTTTTGTATAGGGATAGTGCACCAAAGGGAGAAAGATCTTCTCACTTAAGCTCTTTCTCTCTTAGGCAAAAATTCTCAACCCCAAAACCAAAGGAATGGGGCTCTATTTATAAGAAAAAGGTGGATTAGGAGAGTGTTTAGATGCTAATTAGGTTTAGTCATTAGGTAATCTAACATCTAAAGATTCCTAGGGTTTTGAGAGCTTGGAGATGTGTGAAATGAAGATCTAATGGTGGATGATAGGGTAGAGGGTTTAAGGCACTTAGGGGTTACAAATGCCAGGAACACTCCAGTTTGATACATGCTTCGACTACAAATCAACACAGCATGACCACTCCATGGCCCTTCGCCACTTGGGGCCTCGACATTGTCCGAATGATTAATCCAAAATCCTTAAACATACATCAGTTTATCTTCGTCGCCATCGAGTACTTCACCAAATGGGTAGAGGCAGTATCCTATGCCAACTTCACGGCCCAACACGTCGAGAAATTCATCAAGAACAACATTATTCGACGATTTGGCATACCCAAGGACATCATCATCGATAATGGCACAAACTTCATGAACAAGTGCATCAAGGACTTCTGCGAGTAGTATAAAATCAAGCACCACCGCTCATTGCCTTATCGGCCACAAACCAATGGAGCTATAGAGGCTGCCAACAAAACGGTCATCTGCATCCTTGACAAAATGGTCATCACTTATCAAGATTGGAGCGAAATGTTACCATTTTCTCTATGGGCCTACAGAACATCGATCCGTACCGCTACCAAGGCAACACCATTCTCCCTTGTGTATGGAACTGAGGCCGTGCTACCTGTTGAGGTTGAAGTGCCTTCACTCCGCATACTCATGGAATCAGGCCTATCTAAAGCTGAAAGAGAGAGATCCTGCTTTGAGCAGCTGAACCGGCTGAATGAGAAAAGGCTACTGGCCTTGTGTCATACCCAAGTCTATCAAAGGCGAATCGCACACGCTTACAACAAATGTGTTCACGGTCGAGATCTGAAGGTAGGAGACACAGTACTCAAGAAGATCTTACCTTCCCTCCACGTCGATCCGAGAGAAAAATTCAAGCCTAACTGGGAGGGACCTTACTTCATCAAGGAAGTGCTCTCGGGATACGCCATCTGTCTTGCCACCATGGACGGAGATCACTTTCCTAAGCCCATCAATGTTGGGTACGACCGACGGTTCTACTCATAGGTTCCCCCGACAAGGTAATTACTGATAAAAATAGATATGTGACTGCTCAAAGACCCCACAAAAGAGGCCATCATGTCAAAGCCTAGTAGCTAAAAACTACCCCTAAAAATGCTCATACCCTTTGCTACACCCGTTGAGCCATTGGCTTTTCTATCAATAAACCCCTCCCAGGAAAAGAGAATGTGTGTACATACACCAACAAAAAAAGAACAAAAAGAGTTACCATTAAAATCCAAAAAAAATTGAAAAAGTAAAATTTCAAAAAGAGATTATCTAAAAAAAGCAAAAAGAATATATAAAGTACAGAAAAAAGGTGGGGCATGTATAGTCATGGTCCCCCAAGGAAGAACTGTATTATGGCAACTGGAACCCAGTCAAGGAAACTCTTTTAACCCAGAATACCTTTAAAATCTTAACCTTACCCATGGCCATAATACATCCCTAAGAAAAGTCCTCTTTAAGGTCTGCGAGCAGTTAAAATATTCGTCAAGTCAGCGCAAGCCAAGCTGGGAGACAACGAGAACCCCATCCGGCTGACTATGACGAAATCGACATCCATGTCGTGGCTTTTGAAAAATAAAATAGAAAAGGGAAAAGAAAATAAATAAGAATAAACAAGCTCAAAGCAAGATGGACGTGGTGAAAACCAGAAAAGGTGCTACGGGTAAAAAGAGCGAGTTTGTGTGGACCAGGTGAAAACCCTAAAGGGCGCCGGGGTAAAAATGCAAACCCATGGACGCAGTGAAAACCCGAAAGGGCACTGCGGGTAAAAAGAGGGCAACAATGGGCATGACAGACCCACCTTAGGCACTGCGAGTAAGAAAGTTGAAAAGAAAACGAAAGAGGAAAAGAGAAAAAAGAAGAAATCCTTCGATCACCTACCCATGCGATCCTATCTCCCGACCGGGCCGCTCATGTTACCGTCAATTGGGTCCCGACCAAGTGTTTCTTTGAGATTGCATCGTCAAGCGTATGACTCAGGGTAAGGAGAAAAGTTGATTCAATCCGAAGGGATAGGTGTTCCGACCTGGCAAAACTGCTGAGCCTTAGATCCCACCACGTATGGAGGTTCGACCATGATAAAAAATAGACCCGTCATCCTACCCCACAATTAAAGCGTCAGACCAAAAATATGCTTAAAAAGAAATCCATCAAGTAAAAAAGAAAGAAGAAATAATACTTTGTTTGTATGATAATATATTTTCCTTTCCATTTACTGCTTGCACCACATCCCAAAAAATAATCGGTGTGATGTCTAGCTTCCTTTCTTTTCTTTTTTTTACAAAAACATAGAAAAAATCAAAAGCATAAACAAAATCTCTATACCCAAAAAATGTGTGTGTATCTGAATAAGGGTTTCTTACACCCCTTTCTCTAAGTCTGATCTGTGTAAAAAGATATGTGCAAGAGGGAATCAACGGCCCAGCTCATGCTTGAAGGCACGAATCTCTGCCCGAAAACCATCCTCCCGGACATTTTGCTTAGTCATCCAGCAGCCATGAAGGATCCTGTACTACTTTCAGGAAGCATCGGTAGCCCCAAAAGCGTCCTTCAAGGCTCCTTCCAGACAAAGGACCTCACACTCAGCTGTACCAGCTCTGGCCTCTGCCACCTTTGCTCTAACTTTCTATTTTGTCAAAAGCTCTTGCAGGATCCTCTTCTCATCCATCAGCAGCTCAATACGGGCTCGTAGCATTGACTCCTTCGGCCAAGGCCCTCCCACGTCATCGCTCTCTGCCTAATCCAGATGATTAGCAGTAGGTTGCTCGGATAATAGCTAGGCCTCATACTCTGGGGAAGACTGAGCTGAATCTCCCTGCTCCAAATCACACATAAGCGTCGACTGATGCGTCGACTAACGTGTCTCCCAAAGAGCAACAATCTGATCCATGTCCCCAGAGGACCCCTGAGAAAAGATCAAATCACATAAAGGGAGTTTCGTCCCGTAAGGCACCTGTTGAGAGCAGCCGAGCTGACGTAGCACCCAAAATGGGAAGTAAAAGGTACTGCCAGTCAATCCAAGGAGGGTGATGCCCTCATGGTCCCTAGAGTGAACTACGAGGAAGGTCTGATTTAGCCAAGGAAGTCTCCATACCAGCTCTACATCGGTCAGCCAAAGCTTTAACTCTGACATATCTCCCTGTGGAAGCATGTGGCACCTGCCCAAAAAGCATCAGACCACCTCACCACGAACGATATAGAAGCGAGGCACTAGTCACAAAGTAGCAAGATGACCTCCTAGCTAGATTTAGAGCAGAAGTGGACATCCTCTAAGGCACCCCACCTTGCCCAGAGCGAAAGCATCAAGACAACGATATAGTTCGGATAAAACCAGATGCATCACCGATCGACCTCCCTCTAACTCTGTCAAAACATCACAAAGAGCAAGAGAAAAGCTCTCTCCCCCACTGAAGAAAAGGATTTCAGAAATAAGACTGAGAGTAAAGGCCTTCACATTGAAAACGTTTCCAACCGGCAATTTTCGAAGGCTTTCCTCACCGAAAAGTTCTCTTAGGAATTTTATCGAACACTTGGTGGGCCCTCTAATGAGACTATTCTCATATTCGGATTTCTTCAAGCCCAGAGTGAGGTTGACAACTTTAGCATGACCCGGCTTCGGCATGATTCTTGCAAGGCCTCTATGGAGCTTCAAGCCTGACAGATTGGAGAGCTCTTCAAGTGTGGGAGATAGTTCCCGCTTCCCAAAACCAAACACATGGACATTTACATCCCAAAAGGAGGTCGTCACATGAAGTAGGTCCCACCATGGAGGAACGTCAAGGAAAGGCGCGACAATCCGAGCCGATCTAAATCAATGAGCTCACTCTCATTCAGGCTCCCAAGCCAATTTTTGAGAAAACGGGGCCCCAGGTCCAAGGAGGGGAGTAAATTGGTTCTTCCGTGCAAGGGAGGGTTGGAAAGCAGGTCCATTGACATACAAGGATTTTTCAAAAGTGTAAAAATTCGATGTAGGACGATGGACCCACCCTTGGGAAAGCAAAGAGAGAAAAAGGCAGCAAAAAAAGTCAAGCCAAAATGAAAAGAGAGGGAAAAAGGGCCATTCTCGGGCTTAAAAAGGCCCACCTCCCCTAGGAAGCACCTGGCGCATGTATTACATGCACCGGTGCATTTTTTCTCGGAATTGGCCTAACGCAAGTATTAGTTTTGCTAGACCAATCTCGCCCCCTTTTACAACAGATGTGTTGGTTTTTAAGGGGGAATTGTTTGTCTTTTCTGGCCCCCTTAGACAGCTTATCTGTATTTCATGTCGTAACTACATTCAAGAGACATAAAATTTTGAAATACACCTAATTTAAATGGTTCCCTGTGCAGGAACAATCCACGCCAAAGGTGTGCGGCCTCAGGGGCCATTTGGTATGAAAAACAAGCAATCGACAAACTACCTTGCAAGCAATCAGATATACTACAAGATAAGAGAGCATGCAATAAAAAAGAAAAAGCACTAACATTCCAGCAGAAGAAGCTAAAAAACTATCCAAAGTGCCATATCATCCATTACAAATTGTTTAAAAATCCCAAAATATGTCCCAGAATGTCTAAAATTTGAAACCAAAAGCTAAGCCTAATCCTTGTTGGTGCCTTTCGATATCTTTCACCGACATGAAGAGCTTTGATAGGTCTGAATCCTACCCAGGTCCATGCCTGAGAAAGTCGGCTGAGCAGGGAGCGCGACTCCTTTCATGAGCAATCTGCAAGTCAACAACCAATCAGACCAGTTGAAAGATAAATGGCAAGGCAATAAATTAGAAAAGCACTTCCACATCCCTGAGACTGACAATATTGTGGTAATATTCGACCTGATTCACGGCCGACTCGTAGTTCTACATTCAGAGAGAGAAAGATATTAGCAATAACGCACAAACATCAGCATTTCTCTAAAGAAAGGAGGGAATAGATAAGACTTACGCCAGGAACTAATGCAGGAGGAGGAACCCGGATCGCTTCAGTAAAGATACGAGCCTGCTCCTCTACAGCTGTACATAAGCCCATTAGAAAAGCATCATCAAGGCGCCTAAAGGCCCCCTGGACCTCAGCAAGCGAGCTACTCGAAGCACCCCATACCGGAGGGGCCTGAAGGGCTAGCCGAGGACGAAGGACCAGCTCCTAAGGCCACAGTAGTACCCATTGCCCCATCATCATCATTAGAATCACCTCCCTACTCAAACTGTTAAAAGAAATAGGGTTTCCATTAGTAAAGATCACAAGTCAGTCAAAGCTACGGGGAACCGATCTGAAAGAGAAGAAAGAACTACCTGAGAATGTGGGCCACCAAAAGCTAAGAAGTTTGCAGCAGGAACGAAGCATGGAAGAAGAGACCAATAAGCCAAAGACTCATACCATATCCAATAGTCTCCAGGCATCAGGAAGGCATCAATATGGACCCCATTTTGAATGAATCCGGTAGTGAGCTCCTCTATACTACCCACGGGCGCCATGACATCTGCGGGAAGAGCCGAGGGCACACCAAGATGGTCTCGATACTGATGAACTACCTGCTCCCCCAAGTAGTAAGCCTTGGCCCAGGTCCCATAGAAAAAGATGATGCGACGATCGATGAAGAAGCGAGATAGACCTACTGCAGCTCGAATCCAATAAGGAGAACCAATGTAGGGGTCATATATGACCTGCTTAAATCAAGGAGTGTCCAATCAGTCAAACATGCAACACAATATAAAGGAGCAACTCTGAATTGAAAAAGAGGAAAAATGGCCTTACCTGCTCTGGGATTAGCAGGTCGAATTGGGACATCAGGCCCATCTGTAGGTGTTTCATGCCAACATCCCTACAACATTGCTTATTCCAATTGCTCAAAAGCAAATAAGTGTATATCTCAGAATAAAGAATGGGGCGGCCTGGCTGAAAGTGCAAATACCCCCACGCCTGATGAGAGCAGTGCATAAGAGACATGTCAAAAGCAAAGAATGATTATCCAAATAAACTGAGAAAAAGCAAGAGCCATAAGTTACCTCCAAAGTAGGCCAAAGGCCAACGACAAACTTTGCATTTCCAACGGAGACTCGGACTAGGCTAGACATGAACAGATCGTAGCCAGCCCTGCCCCAGTCGTATCTATGCGCGTCATTCCAATTGTCCATAAGGCTAGCAAGGCCAAGGAGACCCGTCCACCACTAGCATTTGTGAAGTGGCGTTTTGCCTAGCAGCATGAGAAGCGAGATGCGGGCTAACATAACCCCATGCTCGGGCTCAATGAAAATGTCCAGTTCTAGCTACCCCAGATCTAACAACTCATGCAGCTTGAAAAGGTAAGATAGCCAGTACATTTTGACCTCAGCACCATGCAGACTTGTGGAAGGGGGATAGGTCCCTATCAATCGAATGATCTCATCCCGACTAGGCACTGCAAGGTTGGCCATTAGAACCCCCCTTATCCTGATCCCCGTAATCATGGTCCAATCTACGAGAGTCAGGGTCATCTCGGCCATGGCCATGTGAAAGGACATGGTCTCCGGACGGAATCTCTCAATAAGAGCCCTCAGGTAGGCTGCATCAGCTTGCATGGCGGGGCATGATAGGAACTCTCCGAACCCGTCCTGTTTAAGCAAGAACTTCATGACCGATGGGATGTACTGATAGAACTACTGAAAGTCCAACCAGCCCCCTCGAAATACAATCTGGGGTAGGTCCTGCACTAAAGGAAAACGAGGCATCATATCATGGAAATATAGCAAGGTTGCACGAGGAAGAATAACTGAACCTATCCCTTTACCTTTCCCGCGATACCGAAATTGGAGATATGGATATGTTGTTGATGTAGCAGACCAGCATGGGCAACCTCTCCTTGCATTTCAAACCATGGACCGATAGGGCATTGTACTGTAAAGAATCGTTCTCCCCAGGAACCATAGGTCACTTCCAGCCCCTCTTCCTATTCCTCCTGCACGTATTCCTCCTCGCTTGACATTCTGGGGTAAAAACAAGTAATCATGTCAAGGCTGATCAATGATAAAGAACCATTGTGCTACAGGCCAAAGGAAGGTAAGTATGCCCATCTTTTCTTTATGTTTATAAAATCAATAAATTTTTTTTTTCTTTATGTTTATAAAAAAAAACCAAAAAAAAAAAAAATCCCTTTACTTTATTTTGCAAAAATAAAAACAAAAACCAAAAAAATCTCTGTACTTTATTTGGAAAAAAAATAAAAATCCCTTTACTTTATTTTCAAAAATAAAAACAAAAACCAAAAAAATCCCTTTATTTTGCAAAAATAAAAACCAAACCAAAAAAAAAAAATCCATGTACTTTATTTGCAAAAAAATAAAAATAAAAAAAATAATCCCTTTACTTTATTTACAAACATAAAAACAAAAATAAAAAAATAGATTTATGTCCTAATAAAATCCATAAAACAATAAAAAATATAGGGCATCATTCATGCAATAACATCAAACTCATCATCAATAAGCATGCGTACAAGAGAAATAAACCATTTATCATCTAAGAAAGCAAAGATTATGATCGCATCGCAAGAAAAATCAAGTAAAAAATGGGTTTTAAATGGTTACCCTTAAGAAAAAATGGGTCCTTGATCTAGCGTGGAGCGGGCAATTAATCCACGCAAGCGAGCATCGACAATGAAGCACGTTAGGGATCAATAAAAACGAACCCTAGGAGGAGGTTTCTTTTCGGTTTGGAGAGGGGGAAGAAGAATTTTGAAAAATAAACCCTTTTTTGCCCAAACTTGAGCTCTTTAAATCTCTCCCCAGATTTGCCTTGGTGCATGTATTACATGCGCCAAGTGCATTTTTGCCCCCAGTTGGCCTGGCGCAAGTAATACATGCACCAGGCTACTTTTGGGCTGGGTTTTGGCTAAGTGTGGTTCATACACACCAGGCCTGACCTCTCTTCTTTTGTTTTGTTGTTCCTTAGGTGCACACACCCCCAAATGACATATCAACTCTCATTTAACTTGCTCGGGAAGCTGTGCTAGAATAAATGGATCGAGATCAATGAGCATGCTCAAAGAATCCCTATCATACATAAAATAACATAAAGTTCAAAAAAATTCACATAAAATCATACCAAAAAGTCCAAAAAATTCACATAAAATCATACCAAAAAGTCTAAACAAATTCACATAAAATCATACAAAAACAATCCACATAAAATCACAAAAAATTCCATACAAAAATCCACATAAAATCACAAAAAAAATTCACATGGAATAATACAGAAATCACAAAGAAAATTCCATACAAAAGCCTCACATAAAATAAAAAAAAAATTCAACAAAAAAGCGGCATGTACTCCCAAAAAGCGTTGCGACATCTATTCGCTCTGCTTAGGAACTCATGCTAAATCAATTTTGAGATCGATGGGTTCTCCCAGAGACTTCGAGCCCCGCTTCACGCAAGGGCACCTATGACTAGCCAGATGGGGCAATCAATGCCTCATGATTGGACACAAACTATGGACCTTTGCGTATTTGCTTCGCGCCTATCTTTAAGTGTGGGTCGATCACCCTCTTACTTACGAAGCTGTTGTATTCAGAATGAATCTTGAACATCAAACGCCTTCAAATAATCTTGAGAAGTAGATATTTTTCCTGGTATATTAGGCTTTCACAACTCGCTCCATCTCGATTATGCCCAGTAATGTCGCTAAGCGCTTGGGGACGGATAGCCTTGAGGAACGAGAGTTTTTCCCGATATATAGGGCTTCCGTTCAATCACCATGTTACTCACCTGATGTTTGAGGTTCATTTTGAATACAACAGATCCATCAGTAATGCCTTGGGCCTCTTCGGATGTCTCTTATCTTTGACATTCGATCATCAGTGATCGGATACCAAAGAGGGGCATTTGTAGACACCCAAATATGGCCCAAGGCCCGATCGAAATACATTTCGAGAGAGGCACACTTTTGAGCTTCCAATGGCATGTATCAAACCCTTAGGAACCTTCCCAAAATCTTAGAAGTCATCCCAAACCATTAGGAATCACCCCTGATCCCTTAGAAACCTCCCCGAACCTTTACAAACCAATCCCAACCCTTAGAATCCCTTTCGAACCCATACCTAGACTTTCCTGAGCAATGATCAAAGAGTGGTATGCTAGGACTAGCTGAGATTTTCTACTATATTTGAATCATATGCTATTGAGAAGTAAAAGTCTCCAGCTTTCCAACAATCCATGAATCACCTCAATCGGAGTTATACATCGAAAGATGTAGCATTCTGAAGTTTTCAAAGAAATTAGGGTTTGAAGTTGGGGACCCATAGGTATTTGGCGCATGTAATACATGTGCCAAGCCATTTCTGGGAAGAAATGGCTTGGCACAAGTATTAGTTGCACCAGCCTTATGTGGGTACCCCCTGCGGGCAGTGAACCTCCCAAACCCATCTTTGGCACTGTTTTATTGTACCTAAGCTTGGCACAACTATTAGTTGCGCCAGGCTTAGCTATAGTAACTATGGATTTTCTACTCAAATTTTGAGATTGAGGTTTGACTTATTGACCGTCTTGATCCCGTGGGTGTGTTTTGCTTGTTCTGTTGCAACCTTCCCTATCCTATTTGCAATCCTTGAGTGGTTTAAAACTCTAACCTATCATCCACCATTGGAGCTAACTTTCACACTTTTTTAAGCTTAAAAAACCCAAGAAAACCTTAGCTAGCTAGATTACCTAATTCTTAAACCTACTTAGCCTCTAAGCACCCTCCTAACCTCTCCTTTTCCTTTAAATAGAGAGGCACCCCCCCCCTTAGAAGAGGCATGAAATTTTTAAAAAGAGAGAAGATTAAGAAGAGAGCATCTTATCCCCTTTGGTGCCCTTTTTACATACAAATTCCAGAATTCTAAAGCCTCCCTCTAGACCTTACCTTTCATCAAAATCCCCTAGTTTAGATGGAAACCACCCTCTAGCCTTCCCTCTTTACCTCTTAGCTATCAAGCCCTAGGAGCTAGCTCACGCAAAGGTCGACAGCGGTGCAACAAGGGCCTGAGAGCTCCAGCTCTCCCCTCTACTCCTCTACCTTCTTTGTTCTTTTTCTATCCTCGCATTTGTGTCGTTATGCCACCGAAATTCTGATAGGAACGGAGGGGCATAAATAGGATCTTAGTGCCCTAAAGGAAAGAGGAAGGACCCTTTTGCTTCCTTTGTTTTATTTTTGTTTTAGCTATAAGTAGAGACCACATTAAGCCAGTTGATCGGGTGCCTAACACCTTCCCGATTGATAACCGAAGCCCCTACCCAAGAGCCTTTAGCATGAATTGGTAAATCAGAGTTATATTTGTGGCACTTCGGTGCTTATAAAATTGATTTGGGTTTTCCAGGACACCAAAAGCTCCGGGTGGCGACTCTAAATATTTTGAGGAAGCGCATTGTTGCGACGGGTTTGATCGAAATCCGTGGTTGCACAATATGCCAAAGATCTGATCTAATAGTACCAGCTATACATCCACATCAAAAGATTACCATTATCAAGATTAAACATAGAAGGTCATGATATATACAACACTTGTATGATCGATGGGTTCTCATGCCAAAGTCATCTTGTCCTTCTTCGACTCTAGGCAGTCCCTTATTTGATGCCCCATCCGGCCATAATTGAAGCATGCGCCCGTGGTCCACTTACACTTGACAGCTCGATGCCGTCCCCCACATCATGGGCATGATTTACCGACTGCAAATGAAGAGGTGGGTGGAGCCTGTTATATTCGTGACACTCCAGTTGTCATAAGATTCAAAGGGTGAAAGGTCACTACAAGCGTGAACATAGGCGGTCCTACATAAACGGTTTGAGTAGGATGAGGGGGTGCTGACATTAAGAGCCTTGGTGTCTCGATTGTCTGCTCGTGGGCCTATGACTGCATTGGACTTGCTCTGCCTCTACTCTGGTGGTCTCTTCTTTATAGATTTCCTCAATATCTATTTCGACAACCAAAGCCTTACCCATCACAGCTCCATACGTTTCCAATTCTAACACTGAAATTCTATCTCGTATGTTCAACCTTAAGCCGCATTCAAATTTATTGGCCTTCATCAAGTCTGTGGCCACATATTCCGGGGTAAACCTTGACAACCTTATAAATTTTGTTCCATACTCTCATACAAACATTCCCCCTTGTTTCAGATTCATAAATTTCACCGCCATCTGACTTCTCACCTGCTTGGGAAAGTATTCCTTGTTGAACATTTTGACAAATTCCTCCCAAATCCATAACCCACTAGGGTTCTCCTGCTCTCTGGTTCTTAATACCAACTTTCACCATGGGTCAGCTTCACCTTCTAAATGAAAAGAAGCCTAGCTTACTTTTTCTTCCTCAGTACACTGTAATCGTTGCAGAAGCTTCTCTATCTGATTTAGCCATTTCTCTGCTTCAAGCGGATCAGTTTGACAATAAAAACTAGGGGGTCTCATCCTTCTGAACTCTACAAATTTCAAAGGTGAAGGAGGCTGCTGATGATAATTTGTATTATTTGCTACCAACAACTCCGTCTATTGAGCCATAGCATTCGCCATAGTCTCCATGGCTTGTGCCAGTATGTCTTCTCTTCCATCCTCTCCCCCTAATGGGGTGTTTGCACTCATGGCGACTCTCTCACCACTAGATGTTCCCTCGCCACTTGGGGCGTCTCTATTATGGCTCGACCTACCACGTGGGGCCATATCAATCTGTCACAATGAAACAAAAGTTTCAATTAACAAGTGCTCACCATGTTGTGACCGACTTCCATCACACACAACCTATGTTCTAGGAGATCTATTGCCATATCCTACACTTAGAGCAATGGCTTCGAGTCTCCCATAAGACCTAAAGCCTAAGCTTTGACAAAATCTGAAGTCATTCATAGATTTCAGAATAGGGATAGTGAATCCCTCCTAAGTTTCAACAGAATCTAATGCCATCACTTTTGAGTCCCAATAAGATGTAAAGCTTAAGCTTCGATACCATCTACGACGGCCCAATTTTCCCGACACATTTATTTTTCTTCAGCACAGAAACTCGAGAAAACTGGATTGCCAGACTAGATCATAATCTGAATACAAAATATTTGGTACATCTACACACATGCGAAAATCAAAGCAGATAATATACATGGTATAATTAAAATCTCCAGTTCTAATATCCAACATGAACAGTAAACTAAAACAAACCACCGGGTATGGCCAACCATCACCTAATAGTGGTGTACCATACATGTATAATAACATGAACATACAAAGCCTGAACTTACCAAAATCCACAATGTACTAATTCTACGATCTCGAAAATCTTAAGAGTCCTCAAGTCCACAATCCTCAAGCCCGGTGTCCTCATAAGAGTTATACCTGTGACGTATAGTCGGGGTGAGCTAATAGTCTAAGCTCAGTGGAGAAAACGAATACCAATCTCATCAGTAATGCATAGATTCAAAGGCAGATCAAAACATTTTCATATTCAAAATAGAAACTGATTTCAAAGGCAAACTGATTTTAAAGACATTTTATTACCAAAATCGAGATTGATTTCAAAGGCAAACTGATTTCGAAGACATTTTCTTACTAAAGCAAACTTCGTATCAAAACAAGGTGTCTTGTTCATGTCAAAATAGAAAACAATTTACTAAGCACACTCACTTGCATGTCTTATCTTTGATTTACTGAGTTCTATTCTCATTTACTTACATGTCTTATCTTGGATTTACTGATTCGATTCCGCCTAGCGGCCCACAGGGTACTTATAATCCGCCCATAGCGGTCCACAGACATAGATAATATGTCCATAGCAGTCCACTTCAATTTTCTTGACTTATAGTTTGATTCACGGAGAGTGCGATCCAAGGTGTACGTAAATCCCGCTAGAGCGGTCCAAGGGCATACAAAGATCCCGCCAGAGCGGTTCAAGGGTGTACCAAGATATCCAGAATTGTATAAAAATCATACTAGAGCGGTACAAGAGTGTACTGTTGAGTGTTGAAAAATACCATTTTTCACCTCTTAACCTAGCCTTTACTTTTCCTTGAAGCCATCTAACAAGTGCATTTTGAGTACAAGGGTGTTTTGTAGTTAAGAATAACATTATAGCTTTTAGTACAACTGTCATGCTTTGGAGGCCAAACGGAAAAGTCTTAAAGCAGACTGTGAAGCCCCATTGAAGAACTGAAGAAACACCATGGTGGTACACACCATAGTGACTATTTTGGATGCATGTGTGGGTCTCAGAAGTCTGACGAAGGAGAGGAATGAAGAGCTGAACCGAAGAAAGCATTGTCGCACAACTCAAATAGCCCAAAGTCAACCTCGCAAGATGTGGAGCCAGCAGCGTAAGTACTTCTCGTGCAGCACCTCACGAAGAGGACAGGAGAGAGAGCTTCAGAAGTCTCCTCGCGTGAATCTTGCAGGGCATAAACCATCAAGCATCTGCGCTTGATGTTTTTGCACAGCGCCTCGCGCAGCTCATCCATAGCTGCTATCAAGGCATCACATAGTTCCTTATTACTCTGTTTCAACGCGTCGTGCAACTGCATCACGAACGAGCTTCAGAAAATTCAGCATGTAGATCTCGCACACCTCAAGCAGTGAAGTAGCTGCACGACAAGCCAAACACCATCTGCGTGATTAGTACACTTCAGTGCAAAAATAACCTCACGAGCACACTCCAAAGCCATGCGACTACACTACAGAATCAAAGTAGTTGCGCGAAGCTCGGGATTCTACTTCCCATTCTAAGCTTAGGGACCTTTTGGGGATTTCCACATTGCTCGGGCATGCATCTCGAGGCCTTAATCTAATCCCACATATCCCGAGGCATCCAAGGGCTGTAACCAAGCCACGTTTGCAAAAAAATTAGGGTTTTTGCCCTTATTGCCCAAGGCATTAGTGACTGATTATTTAAGCTATAACTTAGTTTAGTTTTTCCATCTTTGCTTCAACCTCAGCCGGTTCTAAGCTCAAGCAGATTAGGGTTAGGGTTAGATCATCTCTTTAATTTGTATTTTACTTCTTTCTAGTCCAGCACTTGCTGGCTTACTCTCTTGTAATCAGCTGAGATTAATTTAGCTTTGTAATGGGTATTGTTTGGAACATTGGGAGCTGATTTGGGGTGTTGCACAGGTTGTTGCCTTCGAGGGCAAAGATTATAAGATTCTTTTACAATTTTGTCATTTTTATTGTTTTAAGTAGTTCTGTAGTATTCGTGTTTTCCTTGCATAGAAATCTATTAGATCTAGACATAGATACCTATAGATCTGATGATCCCATTGTTGTTTGAGCTATTTTGCCTTGCAACAATGGTGGTAACAGTAGTTTCATTGCTCTGTCTCAGGCCTCTGTGATTGAACCCTTTCCCTTAGATAGTCTGTGATCATTTAAGTGGATAGATTATAGCCTTAAGAGGGATCTAAATCACAGATCTGAGATAGATTCTTCTTCTCTGCACATGAGCTAGTTAGCCTTGTAGACATTTGTTTTCAAACAACAGCGCCCTCATTCTTAAACTATCATCAGTTATGATCTGTTTGGTTACGAAGATTGCACATTGTGAACTAGATCTTCGAACCATTTTGTAGAAATGATAAGGCCGAGTCTAGATCCTTTTGGTCCTTGATTTGAGTGGTTTTCAAATTTTAAAATATGATTGTGACTCTATGGATGCATGTGCTTATTAGACTTTTGCTTCATATATTAATCCACCTTGGTTTTATTACGATTTAACCCATTCTTAATTCTCTTGGAAGATTGTGAGCATAAAGTTAAGAATCATAAATATAGCCAACATGTTTTTGGGATCAACCTATCGTGATTGAACCTCGAAGTCACCGTGGTGACAATTAAGTGAATACTCACCTTAATCGCATCTACTAAAACTTGGCTATATTTCAGATTCTTGCTGTTAACTTTATTTGAAAATAGTGATAAGAATGTGTTATTAAAAATAAATCAAAGGTGGATTGAAAAATACAAAATAGCAAGTCTAAAAGACACATAGTCCTGCAAGATCCAAGGCTGTTGTAGCAAGTTTTGAGTAAGTAAGAGTTTGTCCCACGGGGATGATTGATCTTTAACCACAAAGGGTTATTTTAGTAGGCCCTCCAGATCTGGCTACAGATTGGGCAATCCTAAAAAGGGAGTTTCAATGTCATAACTAATCTACTAAAAACATAAAGTACAGTCCTAAACTATAGAAAGGGTTAAAAGAAGAGTGATGATGGTTGTGTTGCAAATAAAGATAAAATTATGAGAAGTAAGCAGCCATGAGTAAATTAGCTATGCAACATGTTTTGGCATTGCTAGTCGAGGATTCTCGCAGAATCCTGAAGGCTACTAGCACATCAACAAGGTAAAAGAATCCAAAGTAACCCTACAATCTAGACTCCTCTTAAGGCTATAACCTGTCCACTTAAATGGTCACAGACTATCCAATAGAGGAGGTTCAATCACTTGAAGGGGTTGATCCTAAGGCTATAACCTGTCCACTTAAATGGTCACAGCCTATCCAAGAGATTTTCTCCCAGCAATGGGTTAAATCAAAATAGGGAAACCATTGTAGACATTATGTTTACAAGGCTACATGCCCATGCATCCATAGGAGCAATCAATCCTTAAAATTAGGTGAAAACCAACTCAAATCAAGGACAAAAAGGGGCACTAGACTCAGCTGATTATTGCTACGAAAGGCCTGCAATGATCCAACTCACAAGTCTACAATCTCTGTAACCAAATAAGATCTACAATCAGATGATAGCATTGCAAATAGAGGGTAGTTTTGTTTTCCACAATCTCTCACAAGGCCAACCAACTCATGTGCAGAGAAGAAGAATCCATCTTAGATCTGTGATTTAGACCCCTCTTAAGGCTATAATCTATTCACTTAAATGGTCACAGACTATCCAAGGGAGAGGGTTCAATCATAGAGGCCTGAGACAGAGCAATAAACCTACTGTTACCACCATTATTGCAAGGCAAAATAGCTCGAACAATAATGGGATCATCAGATCTATAGGTATCTATGTCTAGATCCAATAGATTTCTATGCAAGGAAAACACGGATACTACCTAACTAATTAAAGCAATAAAAATGACAAAATTGTAAAAGAATCTTACAATCTTTTCCCTCGAAGGCAACAGCCCGTGCAACACTCCAAATCAGCTCCCAATGTTCCAAATAATACCAATTACGAAACTAAATTAATCTCAACTGATTATAAAAGAGTTAGCCAGCAAGTGCTAGACTAAGAAAGAAGTAAAATACAAATGGAAGAGATGATCTAACCCTAAAACTAATCTGCTTGAGCTCACAACCAACTGAGATTGAAGGAAAGATGGAAAAACTAAATTAAGTTACAACTTAAATACTCAGTCACTAATGCCTTGGCCAATAGGGGAGAAAACCCTAATTTTTTTGCAGACGTGGCTTGGTTACAGCCCTTGGATGCCTTAGGATGAGTGGGATTAGATTAGGGCCTCGGGATGTGTGCCCTAGCAATGTGGAAATCCCTAAAAGGTCCCTGAGCTTTGAATGGGAAGTAGAATCTGAGTCACAAGCAACTACTTTGATTCAGAGTCTGCAGTGCTTTGAAGTAGGTTGTTTTTGCATTGAAGGCGTGTGAAATGGCGATGGTTTGTCAGCCGCAGCTTAAGGTGCATGAGATCTGCGTGTTGAATTTTTTTAAGCTTGTTCGTGATGCAGCTGTGCGACGCGTTGAAACGGTGTAATACGGAACTGCGTGATGCCTTGATAGCAGCTATGGATGAGCTACACGAGGCTCTGCACAAGAACTTCATGCTTGATGCTTGATGGCTTATGCTCCGCGAGATTCGAGCGAGGAAAATTCTGAAGCTCTCTCTCCTATCCTCTTCGCGAGGTGCTGCGTGAGAAGTATTTGTGCTACTGGCTCCACATCTCACGAGGTTAACTCTAGGCTATTTGAGCTACGCGATAGTGCTTTCTGCTTGGCTTGCAACAGCGTGAGGCTTAATCTCTGGCTTGCTGCTGCATTGCTTGTTCTACTGTAGCACCTTCTTTTATTCAGCTCTTCATTCCTCTCCTCTGTCAGACTTCTGAGGCCCACACATGGGTCCAAAATAGTCACCATGGCGTGTACCACCACGGTGCTTCTTCAGTTCTTCAATGGGGCTTCACAGTCTACTTTAAGACTTCTCAGTTTGGCCTCCAAAGCATGACAGTTGTACTAAAAGCTGCAATGTTATTCTTAACTATAAAACACACTGAAAATGTACTTATTAGATGGCTACAAGGAATAGTAAAGGCTAGGTTAAGAGGTGAAAAATAGTATTTTTCAACACTCAACACACCCTCAAACCTAATAGTTGCTAGTCCTCGAGCAAAGCAAAAATTAAACATCTACTCTAAAAATTTAAATGCCACTTTCGTAGGAAGCACGGATGCATTTAGCTTATGCATTAATCCTTTTAAACCCCTAGGTGATCCCTAGTGGAGGAGTGAAGTCTCCTAAGGGTTTTCAGTGAAGATACCTATAAACTTCTCAACAAAATAGTTAACAAAAGTGCAGACAATATTAAGTTAGTTTTCAATAAATAGAGTGTTAGTCCACCCTTGATCTTTCAAAATATTGAGGAGTTTTTAAACACATGGGATGCATAGCCAATTTAACATAAATATCTTACATGCATGCACATCATTCCCAATCAGCTTACAACAAGAAAAATAGTAGGTGTATGTCAGTACTAAGCTTACCAATAAGTCAAAAATTAGATTTAAATAATTCCCAATACATTCAATTTCAAGACCCAAAACTTACTAGGGTTGTCACTCACAAAGGAATTTGAGATTTTCAATTTTCACACAGGCTCAAGAATAGTTACAAATCCCAAATGGGTCTGCAAGCATGAGCATAGGCATGGCATCTAATTTCTGGCATCATCAACTATTTCTCACCATAGATTAAACAACTCCTCATCTCCACATGACAGCTCATTCCAATGAGGATTAACAAGGTCTTATGACTGGGTTGTATTGTGGCTTATGGGTGAAGGTTAAAGAGAATGGAAGGGTGAAAAGGTTGCAAAAGTGAGAAATCTGCAGCTGAAGGAGGTGATTCATGACTTCACCTTCTTTAATTCAGCATATTCCATCTTCTTTGACATTTTTCAGATTTGAAGTGGCCAGTTTCTCCTCTTCGTTTTACTTTTTCCAATGAAATTTTCTCTTTACTCCTCTCCCTTTCTTTTCATTATTTTATTTATTTATTTATTTATTTTATTTATTTTTCTGACATACCACCATTCTCTTAGCTGCTACACTGCTATTTTTCATATTGTGTTTCTCCTCCATTCACCAAATATTTACCCTTGCATGTCCATCTTTAACTTCTTCTCCTTTACCTTCTGAATTCTCAGAGTGAGGGTATGAATCAGGTATACAGGTTTAGGTGCAAGTACTCTGGTATATTTTAGAGAAAACTAGAATTTAAAGCTCAAAAGGTGTATGCACAAGGGCAGTTTTAAAGGGTTGGTATTTTTAGGCTCAACCTGTCCAAGAGAAGGCCTTGATCATCTCCTAAATGTCATGAGTATTTTCAGCTGTTTCAACTTAGAGATGCCTAACTTCTAGTGAGAAAATGATCAACTCAGCAAGTCCTTAGTGCAAAAAGAATTATCAAAGACACTCCTCAAACAAAATAATTTTGTAGGCCCAAATCTTCACTAGGTATGGTCTTCCATTGAACTCATGGGTATGTCCTTACCTTTTTCTCTCTTTAATAGTTCACTAAGTGCTGACAAAAATTGAGTTTTCTTGGTGTTCACTTCATGGAAATATTGAAATTTTTAAAGATTTTAATGTCAATAGGTCTGTAAAATTTTGAAATTTTCACATTTTTACAGTTTCTTAGGTGAACTTAGCTCTATTCCTATCTTACTTACTTAAGTCTACTGCACTTAGGTTAACTATTCTATTGGCATACCCTGCCATACTCCCAAACCTATGAGGAATAGTGTCCTCACTATTTTAGATAATATGAAAGTATGGGTAGTAGGGTACAGACAAAAATAACACACAAAATACAAACAAAGGGCACAAAAGAGAAAATTATATTCATGAAATAAAAGTATATACAAGGCAAGACACATTGGAGTATAACCATTACTAAAACAAAAAAGGAAATTTATAAAAAGAAACCAAACAAAGGAAATCTACAATAGTTCATCATCGGAAGCTATGTCTATGGGTTCCTGAGCAGCTTTTACTTTTTCTTTCTTGAGAGTAGCAGTTGTGGATTTTGATCTTTTAGCAGTGACCTTCCTGTGCTTTGTGCTACTTGTTTTCTTGGGAGTGGGTTCAGGCATTGAGGAAGGTTCCTTAATCTTGATGTCAGGTGTTGATGTTGTAGGTGGAGGAGCATTTGCAATGGGGATAGGATTTGCTACTGAGGTTGCAGGAGGAGGAGCTGCTGTAGTGTAAAGAGAGGCTACTGCAGTGGCTAAGTCTTTATTTGTCATTGAAGATAGGGTCTGCTACAGTATTATAGCAATCCTGGCATAATCATCATCTCTCTCTTCAGTCATTCTGAGGGCCAGTTGAAGGTTTTTCACAGTTTCTTTCAGGCCCTCAGCTCTATACTGCTCCTTTTGGTAGAGCTGCAGGATATGTACAAAAGCCTTCCTTATCTGCTTTTTCTCCATCTTGTGATCCAGCTTCAGCCTCTTGATTTGATGGAGAAATGGCTACTTGATGGCTGTATTTATGTCAGCCATCCCCTTGATCACATCCCTCCTGATATAGGGATTTTCATTCATGGCTCTGAGAAGGGTAGAGAAAGGAGGTATGGAAAATGAGGAGGCGTGTAAGATAGATTGATCAACAAGGGTAGGAGGGTCAGCCAGAGAATGTGATGGTGTAGAAGTGGATGATGGGATAAATGGAGAAAGGGAAATAGGGGATGCCAGCTCCTCCTCTAGGGGGTCTGTTTGGGTATGGATAGAGGATAGGGTAGGCAAAGTGGGTAGGTCTATCTCCATTGGGTCAGTTTGGGTAGATGAAGATTTGCAGGTAGGTGGTGGGGGTAAAAGGGGTAGTTCCAATTCAGTCTGGGTGGCTGTAAAGGAGAATGTAGGTTGAGGGGCTTCATGGTCTGATTCTATTTGTGTAGCCGTAATTGATGTTGCTGCTAAGGTTAAGGGTTGGGGAGATGGGAGTGGTGTAGGTATATGGGTAGGTGTAGGGATAAGTGGCTGTTGGGATTATGGGGTTAATGTTAACAAAGTGGCTTGGATGGTTTGTAGGCTGATTTGAATGGTGGCCTAGTTTTGCGTGTTGGTTAAGAGTTGGGTTTGTGGGCAGTGAGTAGGGTAAGGATTTGAGGTAGGGAGTCAGGTGTGGCTGATGTTGATGGCTGGGAGGTGGAAATAGGTTGAAAAGGGGAGGTAGGGGCATGTTAGAATTGGGTGGGCTATGGAGAATCAGGGAAAGGGGTGTACTCATACCTGATGTCACCCATGATGGATTCCATCATGGCAGAGTACCCCTCAGTTTGTAAGGTTTCTTAGTCATATGAATGGTCATATGGATCAAATGTGGTATGTGTCAAAGGGATGGAGCTGATCTGTTATGGGAATGTAGGGGATGTCAGTGAACAAAGGTTCACTGGGATCATAGTGGAATGGAGAGGGTGGTGCTGGTGAGGATGGATGTAACAAGTGGGTATGGGGTCTGGCATGGAGTATGTTTCTCAGAGTGAAATATGCTGAGAGATTGGGATAGTTTCAATGGGTTGGGTAGTTGTGGTTGTAGTGGTTGTTTTGGATTGGGGTCTGTTGGTATATTTCTTTTTCATGGCTGGGGTTGGTAGGGTAAATGGGAAAATGGGTTCAATGGTGGAGGCTGGTTCAAGGATGGATGATGTGACAGTGGAAGGTTGTGAAGAGGGAATGGCAGATAAAGAGGTAGGTATAGGAGCAGGTAAAGACTGTGGAGGGGGTTGGGTAGGTATGGTTGTTGTGGGTGTGAAATCTACAAGTGGGTGTGAGACAGGAACTGGCATGTGAATGGGAATGGAAGTAAATGTGAAGGGTGTGGGTGATGGTACTGATGGTGGAATGGGATGTGATGGAAGTGGGAGGGTAGGGATGGCTTGGGGCGGTGATGGAATTTCTTGATGTAGCAGAGAAGCGTGGATGTAGCGACTAGGCGTGAGATGATCCCTTCTCCTTTTTCTTCTTTTTCTTCTTCTCAATCAGTGACCTACTAATGGTCCATTGCCTTCTCCCAAATTCTACTGGGGGTAGGGTTTCATTCTCTTCTCCCATTTGAATTTAGTACCCTCCTCTCTTCAACAGGGTAGTTATCAGCCTGTAGTAAGGCAAGGCATGAGACTTCTGTTTCTTCTGAATCTTCTCATGCAAGTCCTTCATTGCCTCAAAAACCAATAGGGCTGCATTGAAGTAATGCCCTTGAAAGAAGGAGAAAATGGCATCTACTATAGGTGCCCTTCTCTCATGTTGGTGGCCAGAGCAATAGATATTCTTCCTCAGCACTCCATCTACAAATAGTAGGCTTGGATCCAAGTCTCTTTTTCTGATAAACACCCCTGATGTTGTAATCCCTCCTGTAATCTCCTTTGTGATCTCTGGAATGGTGGCAGTCAGAGGTGCTCCCAAGCCACAGCTGGGACTGTACCCAGCTGGGATCCCTAAGGCTAGGGCTATCTGGGTTGGGCCTACAAGCATTTCAAAGTCACCCACTAGGATCAGCAGGATTACGTTTCCATGATCATCCTTCTTCACCCTTATGTTCTAGTAAAATAGCTGAACCAACCTGGGATACACCAATTCCTTGACATAGCTCACCAGAGGTACCAAGGAGGTCTTGGTTAGAAACTCTATTAAGGGAGTTGTTAGGGAGTCTGTCTCAAAGTAAGCCTTATCAAAGACTGTTTCTGGCTCTACTGTGATGGCAGCCACAAACTCACTTAGAGTTGTCAGAGGGTTGGACTCCTCAACCTCCTTTCCCTTCTTCTATTTCTTCTTGGACTTTTTAGGGCTTTGTGTGGCAAAACTAGCCCTTTTCACAGGAGTAACCCTCTTTTTTTCTTTATACACTTAGGGCTCAACCTAGGGTGAAGGTATATCAAAGGTCTCCACAGTGGAGGCCTCTGTAATCCTTACAGACTTCCTAGAAGCAATAGGAAAGTCTGTGGGAGGGGGATTCAATAGACCCTCTAGGTCTTCCTCAAAACTAGAACTGCCAGCCATTCCTCAAAAATTAGGGTTTTGGGTATAGATTTTACAACTCAAGCTGACTGTGGGTCCACTTAACTTCTCAGCACAACTAATTCCCTAAAATCCAACTACTACTGATAAACTCTAGTTTAAAGATTAACCAGTTGGTGAAGAGTTGGAAACTTACCCCCAAACCCTAAGGTTTAGCAATAGAAGTTGTCCTGTGGTCCAAAGTTGACTTTGCCAGGTGCAAAGTGCTCGGAATCAGCTACTGCACAAGATGTACGATTTACAATGGGAACAGTGGAGTAGCCAGGTCCAATGGTGAAGAAAAATGGGAGTCCAAAAAGAGGAAAATCACTAGAGCTCTGTGATGAAGATGAATGACAAAGCTCTCGCAGGGATTTTAAAGAGAATCTCAAGCTTCGCGAGGATCCAGATTGGATCTCGTGGGGCTCCTTTTAAGTGTAATCCAGCCTCATGATAGCAAGGAATTAGGACTTATTGTCGTGCAGTTCAAATGGAATTGTGCGAGATGCATTTTCACACTCACACAGCTCCTCGCGAGGCGCGAGGCTATTTTGTTAGCCTATCGCGCAGTTCCCATGTGGAACTAACTAGTTGCACAGTTCAGGATGAACCACACGACAGGCCTTTTTAGTTAAAATATGGCCTCACGAGGCTTTGCTCAGTCATTCTCATTCTCATTTTCAGTGTTGCATCAATCCATTCTTGGGTCTATCTCAGCACTGTCTTCCTAAAAGCTCTAGACACATGGTTCATGCCCACACATTAGGCTATATGCACACATATCAACAAACACACATGCTAGCAACCAATAAAATTAAATCACAACAGATTAATCCAGGGGATGCTCATCAATTATGGTGTACATTCTATTCATTCTTTCAGTTCATGCATAAACCATAGAAAAAACATGCTATAAATCATAGATTCAACTTCTCGAAACACTCCAAACAAACACAAAATTTGAACAGCACACCAAAAACAAATTAAACACAGTTCATGACAAAAATCAAAACAACACACACATTAAACATAAGCAAATAGGTATGATACACATGTTACAAGACTATGGATCAGTCAGCAGTGGGAAGCTCTTGAAGGTGAATGGTGGCAGGTGGCTCTACAGATTTTTTAACACAAGGCTTAAACCTCTGCCCATTCACTTTCATGATTTTCCCAGACTTGGGATCCATGATATCCACAGCCCTAGATGGGGATGCATGAATCACAGTATAAGGACCATCCCATTTGGTTCTTAATTTCCCTGGAAACAATTTAAGCCTGGAGTTAAACAACCATACCTTTGCACTGTGCTCAAAGTCTCTTCTCAACAGGCCCTTGTCAAAGAATGCCTTAACTTTTTTCCTTATAGATCTTTGAGTTGGCATAAGCATCTAGTCTCAGCTCCTCCAGCTCTGACAGTTGCAGCTTCTTGTGAACACCAACAATAGTTAGATCCATATTCAATGTTTTAATGGCCCAAAAGGCCTTGTGCTCTAACTTTATTGGCAGATGGAAAGCCTTTCCATAGACCAGTCTGAAAGGGGACATTCCTATTGGGGGTCTTATAGGCAGTCCTATAAGCCTACAGTGCATCAGAAAGCTTAATAGCCCAGTCCTTCCTATCCGTCCTCACTATTTTCTCTAGGATATGCTTGATTTCCCTATTGGAAATCTCTACCTTCCCACTGGTCTGTGGGTGGTAAGGTGTAGCAATCCTATGTGCAACAGAGTACTTCTTGAGCAAGCTCTCAAAGTGCCTATTACAGAAGTAGCTTCCCTCATCACTGATGATGGTTCTGAGGGTTTCAAATCTTGAGAAAATATTTTCCTTCACAAATTTGAGGACTAATTTATTGTCATTGGTCCTTGTGGCAGTTGCTTCCACCCATTTGGAAGCATAGTCCACAGCCACTAAGATAAATGTACAACCAAAAGGAGAGAAAGGGCTCATAAAATTAATGCCCCAAACATCAAACAGTTCTACAACTAAGAGGGGCTGCAATGGCATAGAATTTCTTTTTAACAAGCTACCCATCTTCTGGCATCTGACACAGGCTTTGCAATGTGCATGAGCATCCTTGAATAAGGAAGGCTAATAAAATCCACATTATAAAATTTTAGCTGTTGTTTTGTTCCTACTGAAGTGACCCCTACAGGCACTTTCATGGCACATGCTTAGAATACTGGGGAAGTAACACTCAGGGACACACTTCCTGATTATTTGGTGTGCACAATACTTGAATAGGCAAGGATCCTCCGAGAAAAAGTGCTTGACTTGTGAAAAGAACAAGTCTTTATCCATTTTAGACTAATAGGAAGGGATCCTGCCAGTAGCCAAGTAGTTCACAATGTTGGCGAAACAACAACCTGAATAGCAAACAGCTGCTCATCAGGGAACACATCTCTAGTAGGTGTAGCACATTCATCCAACAAAATTCTAGATAGGTGGTCAACCACCACATTCTCCACTCCCTTTTTATCTCTGATCTCAAGATCAAACTCTTGCAGCAAGAGGATCCATCTGATCAGCCTAGGTTTAGTATCCTTTTTAACCAATAGGTATTTGAGGGTTGAGTGATCTGAAAACACAATAATTTTATACCCAAGCAAGTAGGGTCTAAATTTATCCACAGTAAAAATAACAGCTAGCAGCTCCTTCTCAGTTATGGTATAGTTGAGCTGAGCCTCTGCTAATGTTTTGCTGGCATAGTATATCACTATTGGCTGCTTGTCTTTTCTCCATCCTAGGACAACACCTGTTGCTAGATTTGATGCATCACACATCAGATCAAAAGGAAGGGAGTAATTAGGGGCTTGGATTACAGGAGCAGAGGTGAGGCACTTTTTCAAGGTCTCAAAGGCCTCAAGGCACTCAGCAGAAAAATCAAATTGCACATCTTGGCACAACAGGTGGCACAGTGATTTTGTAATTCTACTGAAGTTCATAATAAATCTCCTGTAAAATCCAGCATATCCTAGAAAGGATCTAATTGTTTAATAGTTCTGAGTGGGCGCAGGTGTGAGATCAAGCCAACTTTGGTTTTGTCAACCTCTATACCTCTATGGGAAACCACATGGCCTAACACAATTCCTTGGGTTACCATGAAGTGGCTCTTTTCCCAGCTTAAGACCAAATTAGTCTCTTCACACCTTTGCAAAACTAGGTTGAGGTGACTTAAGCATTGACTAAAGCTATCCCCAAAGACTGAAAAATCATCCATAAAGATTTTCAAGAACTTGTCAATCAAATCTGAGAAAATGACATACATGAACCTCTCAAATGTAGTAGGGGCATTACACAGTCTAAAAGGCATCCTCCTATAAGCAAAGGTGCCAAAGGGACATGTGAATGTGATTTTCTCTTGATCTTGAGGATACACAAGTATTTGGTTATAATCTGAGTATCCATCAAGGAAGCAATAAAATATTTTTCCTGTAAGTTTGTCTAGAATTTAGTCAATGAAGGGAAGAGGAAAGTGGTCTTTTCTGGTTTTAGAGTTAAGTTTTCTGTAATCTATGCAAACTCTTCAGCCAGTGGTCTCCCTGGCTGGCATCAACTCCCTAGAATCTGAAGTAACAACTATTATGCCTAACTTTTTGGGAACCACCTGAATAGGTGACACCCATTCTGAATCTGAAATGGGGTAAGTTACCCGTGCATCTAACAATTTTATTGTCTCTTTTAAAACCACCTCTTGCATATGAGGATTTAGCTTCCTCTGTATTTCCCTAGAGGGTAACCCTCTTCCAAGTGTATTTTATGCATACACACAGATGGATCAATGCCACCAAGATCAACAATTGTCTAGCCAATTGCCTTTTTATGCTTCCTCAACATACAATAATTTCTCTTCTTGCTCACTAGTGAGAGGGGAAGAGATAATCACAAGAAGTTGGTTATTCTATCCTAAAAAGGCATACTTTAACATATCTGATAGCTATTTCAGCTCCAGATCTGATGGACTATCAATGGAAGGCAACAAAGGTGCCTTGGAGGTTTGAGGTAGGGGCAGTAATGTAGGCTTCCAATTAGAATGCTGCACTAGGCCCACTGAAGACTCTTGGGTGTTGTTGTCTTCATTATAGTACTATGGGGCCTCCTCCTCTATAACCTCATTCCACACACTCTCCAAATCAGAAAAATTATTATCCCAAACTAACAATTGGGATAGATTCTCCTCCACAAGGTCATCTAGTACATCAACTACAAAACAATCCTCATTGTCCAGCTGAGGTTGTCATGTAGCATTGTACACATTTAGCTTAACCTTCATATTCCCGAAGGTGACCTCCACAATCCTAGACCTGCATTGAATGCAGGCATTGGCAGTGGCCAAGAATGGCCTGCCTAAGATCACATGAATGGGGATTTTACCTTTGGAGGGTTCCATATCCAATACTAAAAAATTAGTAGGGTAAAAGAACTTATCTAACCCTATAAAACATCCTCAACCACACCCATAGGCCTCCTCTCAGACCTATCAGCCATTTGGAGCACAATTGGAGTTGGTTTCAACTCCCTCAAATCTAGCTACTCATACATAGTAAATGGCAGCAGGTTCACATTGGCTCCTAAGTCTAGAAGAGCCCTACCAATGGTGTAGTCACCAATAACACAGGGGATAGTAGGTACCCCTGGGTCTTGCAACTTTTCAAGTATGACGATTGAAAGCATAGAATTCACATTTTCAGTTACAAAAACCTTCTTGGATAAATGGACTCTTGTTTTTCCCGTTTGAGTACAAAGGTCCTTCAAGAATTTAGCATAGGTAGGGACCTGTTTAATAGCATCAAGCAAGGGTAAATTTATCTTGACTTGCCTAAAGGTCTCCATCATTTCCTCCATTTGGGCATGCCCTTTGACAAAAGGGGAAGGTCCATCAAGTGCATGACGAAATGGCAGCTGAGGTACTGCTAGGACCTCAGCTGCATGCCTAGCTACATCATGATCATATTTTTATTTTTTCTTTTTTCTTCATTTATTTCTCCATGTTGGGGCTCAACATCAGCCCCCTTATTTTGTCCCTATTGCTCTACAGCAGGGGATGAATTCAAACCGTCTTCTACACTCACATTTTTTTCTTTTTTATTCTCCATGGTCTACTCAGCTGCCCTGCCCACTTGATTGTCAACCACCTTGTCACTCCTCAGGGTAGTGATTGCATTAGCCTCCTCATGAGTAGAGGAGCCTTCTCCAATCATGTACTACTCTTTAGGGTTGGCCAAGGGTTGATTAGGCAACCTGCCCTCCTCTCTCTTGTTCAAAGTATTGCAGATTTGACCCACCTGGTCTTTTATTATTTTAATGCTTTACCCATGAGAGTTCACAGTTTGTGCCAAATTTCCCAAATTTTCCATTGATGCCAGCATTTGCTCTTCAAAAGAAGAGGATCTGGCTAATGATGGGGGCAAAACCAACTGATTTGGCTATGGGGCAGACAACTGAAAATTCTGCCTAGGTGCATATCCCTGGTTGAATTAGTGTTGTGGTCTGTATGGTACTGCCAACTGTTGCTGCTGGGGTTGTTGATATGTATCTTCTCTGCACCTCAGATTGGGGTGGTTTCTCCAGGTGTACCCAGCAGGTTGCTACCCATATGCCCGGGCAGCATTAGCATGTTCCATAAACAATTTAGGAAACTGGTTGGCTGATGGACATTCTTGAAGTGAATGTACGAGAGATTGGCATATCAGACATGCGTCTTCCACTTGTGCAACCAATCTAGGCTGCATCACATTCATCAATTTATCAAATTTTAAGCTCAGGTTGTCCACCTTCCTTTCTAATTCACTCTACACCTTGACCTCATACATGCCACCTTTAGAGGTGAAATCTTTCACCATTCTAGTTGGGGTCTGACTGTCATTGTGGGACAGTAAATCCTGCTGCATGGAATTCTCACTTATAATGTCAAATAATTCTCATGCCTCATCAGCTGTCTTGTGGAGGTAAGTACCCCAACAAGAGGCATCCACCACGTCCCTACTTTTGGGATCAATTCCTTCGTAGAAGACTTGTACAAGCTGTCACTGTGGAATTTGGTGGTGGGGACATTATTTTAACAATTCTTGAAACCTTTCCCATGCTTCATGAAAATCTCCAGTTGAGGATTGAGTAAATGAAAGTATGTTTGTCCTCATCTGACTAGTTTTATTCATAGGAAATAATTTTATTAGAAATTGGCTTTGGAGATCATTCCATGTCTGTATGCTATTGGTTGGGAGCCTAGAGAGCTAAGTGCTGGCTTTATCTTTTAGGGAAAAAGGAAAAGGCCTAAGTTTAGTGGCTTCCGGTCTCAAGCCAGCAATGTTAAATGTGGTGCAAAGCGTCAATAACTCGTCGATGTGCTTGTAAGGATCTTCCTTACTGAGCCCATGGAAAGATGGCAGCATGTTCATAGTTGAAGACTTAATCTCATAATTTCCCTCAACTGAAGCAAATTGAATGCAAAAGGGGGATGTATATGCCCCAGGTGCATTATATTCCTTCAGTGTCCTCTGCCTTTCAACCATCACAGCTGGCATAGTTTCAATAACAGGGGCTAGTGTCGTGTTTCTCAGACTAAGGACCCTTTCTACCTCAAGATTTGGAGGTTCTAATTCACGGTTAAGGGACCTTCTACCAAGCATACACACAAAACAACAGGTAAAGAAAACACTCACAACACAATTAAATAATTTGCAAACAAAATTTACAACTACACTACTGTCAGGGAATTCAACAGAAATGGAACTGAGTTTTAGGGTAAAATAAATGCAAATAGAAGCTAGCTAAACTCCAGCTGCAGCTCTAGCTTTCCCTTCTGTTGTTGTCCAAATCTGTAAAAATTTTAACAAAAATTAGTAGTACTTTTATTCAATTAAAGGAACTGCTACAAATGAATTTAGTAAAGAAAAAGCAAAAACTCAGGTCTACTAATAGATCAAAGATCCCTGGCAGTGGTGCCAAAAACTTGTTGAAATATTCTAGGGTGTTGTTTATTTTATTAGTGAGAAAACCAGTGGTGGTAGAAATCAAATCAATTAAAAAATGGATGATGAAATGGTTGAAAAATAGCAAGTCAAAAATACACACTCTCCTGTAAGACCAGGGCTGTTGTAGCAAGTTTTGAGTAAGTAAGAGTTTGTCCCACAGGGATGATTGATCTTTAACCCCAAAGGGGTTATTTTAGTAGGCTCTCCAAATCTGGCTACAGATCTGGCAATCCTAAAAGGGAGTTTAAGTGTCACAACTAATTCACTAAAAACACAAAGTACAGTCCTAAACTATAGAAAGGGTTTAAAGAAGGGTGATGATGGTTGTGTGGCAAATAAAGATAAAATTATGAGAAGTAAGCAACCATGAGTAAATTAGCTATGCAACTCAGATCTAGGGCTGATTCTGCAGGAATCCTTCTGAAGGCTACCAGCACATCAACAAGGTAAAAGAATCCAAAGTAACCCTACAATCTAGACTCCTCCTAAGGTTATAACTTGTCCACTTAAATGGTCACATACTATTCAATAGAGGAGGTTCAATCGCTTGAAGGGACTGATCCTAAGACTATAATCTGTCCACTTAAATGGTCACAGACTATCCAAGAGATTTTCTCCCAGCAATGGGTTAAATTAGAATAGGGAAACCATTGCAGACACTATGTCTGCAAGGCTACAAGCACATGCATCCATAGGAGCAATCAGTCCTTAAAATTAGGTAAAAATCACCTCAAATCAAGGACCAAAAGGGGCTCTACACTCAGCTGATCATTGCTACAAAAGGCCTGTAATGATCCAGCTCACGTACATGGATACGAAGATGTCCAAAGGAGTACGTAAATCCCACCAAAGCGGTCCAAGAGCGTACATAGATACAAAGGTGTCCAAAGGAGTACATAAATCCCACCAAAGCGGTCGAAGGGCGTACATAGATACCACCATAGCAGTCCACTTGATAACAAGACTTATCATTTGATTCAAATTTAACTTCTGAGTTCGATTAAAAGTTTATATTCGATTTATGTTAATATTCATATACTTATTCAACTTTGTGCATTGTGCCTAGTTCATCGCAATTGTTGTAAGTCAGGTATCAAATAAAATACAAGTTTTCGAAATCATATAAATAAAGTTTATCATTCGGATTAAAAATTCAAGTTCACTAATCATAGTTCAAAAGCGGACTTTGATTTTGAATATTAACAAGTTAAAATACTAATTCATTTTCAAATCAAAACTTATCACATTTCATTCGATCATATCAAGCATCTATGAAATTAAATCAGAAATGTAATTATGTATGGAACTTTTCCCACCTTAACCTGTAGCCAAAATGAAGATTTCCTTATCGAGGCAAGATTCCCATCACGTCCCCTTGATCACAACCTAGAACACACCAAATTACCTCTTATAAATGAAAAGCACCAAATTACCTCTTATAAGTCAAAAGCAATGAAAAATGGGAAGCCCTAAAGTCTCCCCGAGTTATTTCCTTAAAAACATAAAATGTCAAAAACTGACCAAATCGATCTATCGAATCCCAATCTGATCGATCGGTTTCCAAAATCGATCAATCGAAACACATTTCGATCGATCGATTTCTTCATAAATATATACACGTCCCTATTTGTATAATTAGTCCCACACTCGATCGATCGGTTTCACAATAGATCGATCGATTTCCAATTTGATCAATCGATTTCCAATTCGATCAATCGATTCATAAATCAATCGTTCATTTTCCTCAGATACACCACTCATTTTCACATCACACTCCAATCTATCAGTTTCCCATACGATCGATCGGTTTCCCAAATCGATTGATCGAATTTAAATTCGATCATTCGATTTCCTTCAAAAAACTAACCTATTTATGTTCTACCAAAATTGATTGATCGATTCTAAATTCGATCGATCGGTTTTGACAGACACACAACCACATGGCTTCTTCTTCCTTGGTCCAAATCACTCAAAATCAAAGGATCTTCATTCCTTTCATACTCAACCCCACACTAAACTAATTCTAACCAAATTAACTCGCATCTTACCTTTCCAATTCACGAGGTCGGAGCACACAATGGATGGCACTGACAATACCAAAACCCACGCTCCTCTTGAATCCAATGATTTCAAAGCCCAAACTTCTCGCAATCGCAACGGGATGAAACCCAAGGTCAATCTCCACGGATCGTGCCCTACGAACTCACTAGATCCTTACGAGATGAGGATCGTTCAAATGGGGGTTTCTAACCAAAATGAAGGAGGGTTTGGGAAAAATGGGTTCCCGCGCTCTTGAATTGTCACCACATCAAGGATTGGCATTCCTTCGCGTAATCGATCGATGAAGAAGAATAAAATTGATGAGGAATCGACCAAAAATCTAAGAGATTGCTCGTTCTCTATCTAGCTCCCTCTCTTTTTCTAATCTCTCTCTCTCTCTCAACGTATCTAGCAAATGAAACTTCCAAAGGATGTTTCACTCATGTGAATGGGATTTGTTTCGTTGTGAAGCGTGCACACCAACTAGTGTGTTAAGCCTTATCCAAATAAGCTTTAACTCGGTGTGAAGCTCTAACATCTAAATTATGTATTTATCACACATTCTATGGTCCAAGTTAAGGCCCAATGTCAGCCTAATTAGTTGGTGCATTCAGGTAGAGGCCCAAATTCGCAAATTGGACATGGGTTCATGAGCAACATGCACAAACACACATACACTCTACACAAAATACAGGTTGGGATTTAAATGTGTTTGGTGTGTATCCCCAATTATAACAAATGGGGTTTAATGCCACATTACCCAGGTTAAATGATTTGACTCAGGTCAAATTAATCAAAAGGTTGCATTCTCGTCAAAAGTCAACAATTCAACATTTATAAAAAATTTGGTTGTTACAGGCACTGGCAAATAGTGCTTATTTTCTATGAAGGCCTGAACGAACAAACCTGGCATATGATTGATGTTACTTGTGGGGGAAGGCTCCTTGAATTAACTGCAGAGGATGTTTGGGAAATCCTTGAGACCTGTAGCGAGGATTCGATGCAACACTATGCATCAAGTCGGGCTGACTCGGAGGCTTTAAGGATTAGACCTCCTAAGCAAGGAGATCTGTATGAACTAAAACCAATGATGAGTTTTATTCCAAAACTAACACTTTGGAAAACCAAAATTCAGTCCTTGATGTGTATAAAATCGCACCCAACATCTCAAAGAGGAGAGACTCGTGGTATCTACCACGATCCAGCTCGAATGGTTCCTCAAAATCATTTTGCCCCTTTATACCCCACACAGATCAAATTCACATTAGGAGGACATGTATCTAAGGGGGAAACGTCCACCCTTACTAACCCAGACTAAGTTCCTCTTAGACCCCGTCGAGCTACCAACTCATTCGTAGTAAAAAATTTGTAATATATGTGAGCAATTCCTTTTAATGTTTTTAGGAAGTTCTGTTAGAAAGTCCCTTATGATTCAAATCATGGTGAAACACGATCAATCGTGAGATATTATCTACTATACACTATTTCGAGTGAATGTACGGATTTGTAAGCGCTCACAATTTTCTTTACCTTGAACGGTCAAAGAGTAGAGATTACGATCTGAATCATATGAGAGTTAGATCTTTTGAGAGCTGAAAAGCTAGAGTCGAACCGTCAACTTTATGTTATGCATGCACATGATGACCGATTCAGCAGGTCATCACTGAAATTGGGCCTACTTATTTGTGAAAGGATGAGTTCGCCCCATTTTCGATCTCTCCAGCTCCTCCTTCTTTTCCCTCCCTTTTCAAAATCTCATGTACTCTACCCAACTAATTTTCATTTACACAACTACCTTATGCCTTTTCTTCTCCAAAACCCTATCAACATATCATCTTCTATTTTTGAGATTAGGGTTTGCAAGCAAGGTAATGATTTTAAAATCGGCTGGTCTCTTCTAAAAGCATCGATTCATGATCATATGGGTATAAGCTATATATTTTGGATTATTAATCGATTTTTTGTTATTCTTGCAGGAGGAAAATCACATTATGTCGAGATAAAAAACTGTGAGGCGAAGGGAAGAAGAAGAAGAAGGTAATATTTCTGACCATTCTCCACCCCATCGGCATGATACATGGGCTACTATAGCAACCCCACCCAAAAAGAAGTCTAAGTCTTTTGGGGTAATTCTTAAAAAACTACCTAAAGGAAGAATGGAGATTGAGACAGAAACCGTGTCTGCCCCTAAACAGGGAACACAAGTAGATAAAGGTAAAAGGTTGGCATCCATCGAAAAATTGTTGGATCATCCCCCAATCGCGATGAAACAGCATAGTGTGGCGGCTGAAGTCGCAGTGGTTATCACCTACTGGGAAAAGATAGATTTCAGCAGAGCCGCCATCAAATACCTTAGGGGAAGGACCTAGTTTTGAAATGTCGAGCGGAGGATTCACAGAGTTGCTAAATGCGGAATCATCTCTTCCTCCAACCATCATTGGCACAATAGTACCCACAACTTCATAAATGCAGCCTGCATGGGAAAGAAGATTGCTACAATTGGAAGAGTGGCAGAGTACGAATGCACAACACTGATTGCCCCTACTGGGGCTAGTAAGAGGAATGATAGAGTAGATCCATCGAGTGAAAAACAGAGTCTTCGATATACTACCTACAACCGAGGAAAGAGAAGAATTGGCAGAGAATCTTATGCAAAAGGCCTAAAGAGATTATCGAGCACATTGGAAACCAAAACAACCAAGGAAGTCCAAAAGGCAACTGCTCCCCTTCATGATCAGATTGCACAACTACAGCAGCATAACAGAATGTTGGAGGAAGGACATCAGATATGGGAGCAAGAGAGGAAAAATTATGAGGAGGTAATAGTGAAATTGAAGGGTAAGTTAAGATTTGTATTTGAAGACCCTGATGCCAAGGAGCTAGCTTATCTTGAATATTAGCACACGCTCAATACCCAGCTGGATGAGAAGATTCATTAGCTCATAATAGCTTAAGAGCAATTACTGAAGCTTCAGGAGAAAGACTCATTAGCTCAGATCTATGAGACTCTATGAGACTCATAAGAAAACAATGGAGTCCATTACCAATAGCAGTATAGTAATAGTAACAAAATTGCAAGCCGAATCTGAAAAGCTAAGGATTGAGGCAAAAGAAAAGTTTACTATTATTTGCAAACTAAAGGAAGATTTGAAGGCAAAAGGAAAAGCAAAAGAAGAGTTGAAGGCTCTCAATGAAAAATATACCAAGTTGTTAGCTAAAAAAGAGACCACAGATTCTCTCTATAGAGAAGTGGGACATGAGCTATTCGATGACCCTACTCTAGAAGAAGAAGAATTTGATACAGCTCCTACACTTGTAGTGTTTGATTGAGAGGAAGTATTTTCAAATAGTTTTACTCCACTTCTAGCCTTACCAACACTAGTTCCAGCTCCATCCTTGGCAATAGTTCCATACCCATCCACACCTAGTGAGTAAGGTTCACTAGAAAATTTTAAACCTCACAGGTATGTAATTTTTTAGTATCCCCTGTTTGAGCACTATAACATCCTAGGAAATTCAACTCTAATTATTACGCCGAGTAGGTATACATGTGTCCAAAGACCAAGAGCAATTGGTACCTTGGATTGGAACCGATCACGGTAGTTAAATGCCATGTATGCCTTATAATGGAGTATATGTGATGAATTCGGTAGGTGATGACACAGACTCCCTGAGAGAACCAACGGTAAAGAGTTAAGCTTGTAAACACAAGGTCATGGGATCAAGACCATTGTCAACATTGACCCTCAATTTTAATAGTTGTTTTAGAGACCAATACACCGAGTTCAATGCACTAGTTGTAAGCTGAATGAAGACCCCTGCATACTTAAGTCTCTCCCATGCATAAGTCATGCATGCGTTTTGAGAAACCCTTGCCGAGCTGAAGAACCATGTGAAAGCCCTCTTCTCTTTTGATCACCAAACCGTGAAATCACAGCCATCGATTCATCTCAAAGCCTCTTCCTATTTCTCAAATTTCTTCGCAAGCTCAAACCACAACTGAGCTCGATCTCAGTTTAATTCCAAACAAAGTGAAGAAAGATTGAGCGATCACACGGTAGATTGATTAAGCGACGAAAATTTTGACACCGACGATCGTCGATCTTCGCATGCACATAAACTAAGAAGGTAAATATCTTAACGCGACCTTCTAAATCTAGATTTCTAAATTTTTGGGATCTGGTTATTCAGTTTTAAATCTCATGCATGAAAATTTCAAGGATTGGACTCGTGAGAGGCGTAGACACCAATTCTCTATGATTTCGATGCTTACAGACGTTGCATGCGCAAGATCTTATTGTAAAAATTCACAATTTTATCTTACCGCATGAAACTAGAGTAAATTGAGTGTCTGGGATGGAAAATATATAAAGAAATCTAGTTTTTGGACAAATAAGGAGAAGCCAAAGGGCTACGAGTTTAGAGGAACTAGCCGCAGTAACCTTGAAACCTCGCTGTAGCGACCTTGGAGCTTGCTGCTACGAGATCTCTTGTTCCTGAAGGCTTATGTCTTGACTTGAAAAGCTGAGAGGACCCTATTTTATGTCAAATCTTCATCATTGACACTTAGTCTATGAACATTGTATGCTTTAAGGTAAATACTAGAGACCAAAGATAGGATATCTGCCTCGATCCACGTAATTAACTCCACACGATTCTAACATTAAGGTAGGGAGATTTTCACTACAAGATTACATTTTGATTTTGGATTCATCGATATCGTGATAATTTTGACTGCATCTAAACTTGTATTTAAACTTTTGAATTTGGAACTTCGAATCAAGGCTACTGATATGTTATCAAATGAACTCATTCTATTAACATTGTGTTGCTCATGCATATTTGAAACTCGTAAATGATTAAGAATGTGATTTCTGTACATGATCATAGCATCTTGCACTCGACATATTGATGCATTGAGTTGTCAAATTTGAATTTCGGAACTCTGACCTAATTTCTGATCCGTCTGATTTATGATCTATCATATATGATCTATCTGACTTCAAGATCATGTGCAAAAAGGATTGGGGTCTCTAAGAGATGGGTGGAGTCCCTGGGGTATAAGACCCTGTTCCCGCTACGGGATGCTTTGACATGATATTTGTATGTGACATTCTAATGCCACATTAGTGTAGAGGGGAGTGGAGTCTCCAAGAGAGGGGTGGAGTCCCCGAGGTTCAGACCCTGTTCCCGCTACGAGACGCTCTGTTCCCACTACGGGATACTTGCACTAATGCTCTGAATTCCAATGGTACTACGTGCTCTCTGATATGTCTATTCTCCGATGTACTCTCTTTCCTTAACATTTTGTGCTTTGTTTCCAATGTTGCACGCATCTTCTGCATCATGATACGACATATTTTGGAATTTAGTTTTCAGCTAAATGCTTGTATGTCTATTTGACATGAATGTGAATTTTGAAATCATTTTCAAATCTATGTATCAGTTCTATGAATCAGTGTGATAAAAATGTGATCTAGCATTATTTTTCTCCCTATTGAGCTTTGACTTTAGCTCATCCCCCGACTATACGTCATAGCTGTAGCTGTAGAACTAGAAGTGGATCCATAACTTGAAGAGGATCCAGACGATATTCCAGAAGAGGAGAAAGAGTTGCCACCCAAGAAGTTCTTCCCTTGATCAGCTCTTCTAGACTTTTTTTATAGTGCGGGCACTTTTTCTTGTGCTACTTGGTACAATTTATATTTTTAGACTACTGTATAGTTTTTTTTTTTAGTTTTAAACCACTATTTAGGTGACGATCGGCCGTCACTGGTGGTCTGTATAGTTTAGTTATTTTGAGAATCATGGAAAATTTTTTTGTTATAATGCCATGTCTTTTTTTTGCCACTTTGCTTCCACACTTATGTGAACTTACCGAATGCTTGATGACCCAATCTTTCCAATTATCCTTTAGGGGAAGATCGAGTTGTCACAAAGGTATTAACTTCTGTAATCAGATTGTGTTTTACGATTTGACGACACAAGTTTTGGGTAAGGAAATCTAGGCTGTCACAGGTGGTATCAGAGCCTAAGTTATAAGTCTCATGAGAATCCAGAGCTTTGGCTTAGGTTCTAAACAATGGCATAGATTTTCGTCGTACTTTAGGCTAGATTTTTTGTGATCACCTAGATTAAGCTTTTTCTTGATCATGACAGATTAGTATGCCTCCAAGAAGAGGAAGACCAAGGACTGTACACACCAAAGGTGTAACACTTGGCGAAGGGATAGCCACCGGTCTGAATGCTATTCCTGTAGGCAATAACAACAATGTCTCAGGAGTGGAGAAAAATGTCAGCAATACCTCCAGAGTAGGGAACAATGCTGGGAATGACCAGCAGTTATTATAAACCATGGTAAATACCATAACAATACTTGCCATGAGACGTCAGCCGTCGGGGTTCTAAGAGTTTAGGAGGATGAGGCCTCCTAGCTTTTTTGGGCAGACTGATCCGCTAGAAGTGGATAAATGGTTAAACCAAATGGAAAAGATCCTCTAAAGAGTCAGGTGCATCGAGGAAGAGAAAGTGAGTTGGGCTTCTTTCCAACTCGAAAGAGAGGCGAACCCATGGTGGAAATCTGTCGTGAAGACCAGGGTGCAAACTACACCAAATGCCCCATGGACGTGGGCATAATTTGTTGAAGTGTTTAATGAGCAGTACTTCCCTCAACAAGTCAGATATCAGATGGAAATGAAATTACAATATTGGAACAAGGTCAAATTATAGTGCGCGAGTACGAGGCCGAGCTTATCAAGCTCTCTCGTTTTGCACCATTGCATATAGCCACGGAATTGATGAAGGCCCAAAAGTTTGAACGAGGCCTGAAAAGTACTATTAAAGAGAGAATCTCCTTGTTCAGGGCAATGACCTACGCTGAAGTCATGGAGTTAGCCCTCATTGCCGAAAAGGACCTTGAGAACATGTACAAGAGAAGGGAAGAGCAAAACAAGAGTAGACAAGGACGAGTGCGGTCTTATGCCTCCGAGCAGGCTAACAGAAGACAGAAGTTATTGATGCCACCAGCCCTGCCACCAACTCAAACCACATCGTCAAGGCCACCTAATCCTACAATCATGAGGCCTTTTCGCCCTACAATTCATATGACAATGGGGATGCCGAGAGCCCAACCGACTTCCTGAGCTGTGTCATCAACACCGATAGAATCATGTGCAAAGTGTGGGAAGTTGCACAAGACTGAGGAATGTAGGAGAACTATGGGAGCGTGTTTTCATTGTAGGAACATGGGGCACCAGATTAGGGAATGCTCGGAGATGAAGATGGCTACAACAATGATGACTCAAACAAGACCTTCAAGGCCTATGGTACAAGGCCAAGCTTATGCTATTTCGGCACAGGATGTCCAAACCAGCAACGATGTGATCCAAGGTATGATTTCCTATTGATTGTCAATCTAATTTCTTTTATTTTAGATGGAGAAGGTGCGGAAAATGAAATGATTTTTGAATTTGCTACTTTTGAATGCCAGGACATTTTTGCATGTACATCGAATTAAATAATATGCATGAAACTAGGTACCATGCACATGCACATGGGAGTAACCAAGAACTGTAATTGAAATTCGTAGCTTTCTAGGTTTAGCTGGTTACTACAGGAGATTCATCGAGGGATTCTCCAAAATTGTCGGACCACTCACGCAACTCACTAGAAAGATTGCCAAATTTGAGTGGACCGAGTCATGTGAATAGAGCTTTTAAAAGCTCAAAAGAAGGTTGACCTCCACGCTAATAATCACCATACCATCAGGCAGTGGTGGATTCGTAGTGTTGAGTGACAGGTCACATAGTGAGCTAGGTTGTGTGCTGAATCAGAATGATAAAGTCATTGCCTATGGTTCGTGACAGTTGAAGGACCATGAAAAGAACTACCACACATATGACCTTGAGTTGGCAGCAATCATCTTTGCCTTAAAGATCTGGAGGCACTATCTCTACGGTGAGATGTTTGAAATATTCACTGATCACAAAAGCCTCAAGTACCTGTTCACCCAGAAGGACCTGAATCTAAGGTAGAGGAGATGGATAAAATTTCTTAAGGATTATGTTTGCTTGATTTAATACTATTCAGGAAAGGCAAATGTGGTAGCAGATGCGCTGAGCCAAATAACATCTGCCCTGTTATGACACCTTATCATGAGAATCCGCAGATGGCATTTACTTGAGGATTTGGCCTCAATTAACACAACATTTGATGTGAAGGAATCTAGAGCCTTAATGGCCAACCTTACTATTCGATTAAGTCTCTTCGATAGAATCTACAAGCAGTAATTAACCGATGAGGAACTGGTGACCATCAGACAAGAAGTAGAGGATGGGAAATGGCCTAACTTCTCCATCAAGGAAGACGGATCCTTAGAATTCAGAGGCCAATCTGCATACCAGCCGATGCTGACCTGCGACATGCTATATTAGACGAAGCTCACAAGTCAATGTATGCTATCAACCCTGGGAACACTAAGATGTACCAAGATTTCAAAAAGAGTTGTTGGTGGAAAGGATTAAAGAAGAAAGTCGCAGAGTACATAGCGAAATGTATGGTTTGTCAGCAAGTGAAAGTCGGCCATCATCACCCTTTAGGTCTATGACAGCTGTTACCAATCCCTAAATGGAATGGGAGAATATATCCATGGATTTCATCCTTGAATTGCCGAGGATGCAGAAATGATATAATTCCATTTAGGTAATCGTCAATTGATTAACCAAGTCTGCTCATTTCCTACCCTACAGTACACAATATATAGCCAATAAGCTCACAAAATTATACTTAAAAGAAATAGTCAGACTACATGGCATACCTGTTAGCATTATGTCAGACAGGGACCCTCTGTTCACATCACAATTCTGACAACTTTTCCAAGAAGGAATGGGCTCAAAGTTAGAATTCAACTCGACATTTCACCCACAGACCGACGGACAAATAGAAAGGGCGAATCAGGTGATTGAGAACATGCTAAGGGCCTGTATGCTAGACTTTCAAGGATCATGGGATAAACACTTGCCTTTGATTGAATTCGCATACAACAACAGCTACCATGTGAGCATCGGAATGGCTCCTTTCGAAGCACTTTATGGTCGTCGATGTAAGGCTCCGATCAACTGAGAAGAGGTTGGAGAATGAGTACTGTTGGGCCTAAAACTCATTAAAAGCATGAATGAGACCATCTGAATCATTCGTGAAAAATTGAAAGTCGCTCAAAGCCAGCAGAAAAGCTATGCCAATCTCAAAAAAACAAACGTCGAGTTTCAGGTAAACTTGATGCAAATTAGTGTTCTATGCTTCCAATTGACTGTGCATAATGCTAACACCTACATTCTTTTCAGAATGGAGATAACGTTTTCAACAAAATTTCATCGACTAACGGCGTGTTGAGATTCGGGAAGCGTGGAAAGTTAAGTCCATGCTACATTGGACCTTTTGAAATATTGGGCCGAGTTGGCGAAGTGGCATATCGAATCGCCTTACATCCGCAACTGTCCAATATGCACAACGTTCCATGTGTCGATGTTATGGAAATACGTGAGAGACCCAACACACGTATTAGACTATCAGTCGATAGAAATCCAAGATGATTTAACCTTGACCGATGAACTGTTGCAAATCTTGAATCGTAAGGGAAAAATATTGAGGACCAAGTGAATTCCACTGGTGTTGGTTCAATGGCGAAATCACTCTACCACCGAAGCCACGCGGGAACGTAAGGCAAAAATCCGCGACCAATACCCGTGGCTGTTTGAGTAAGGTCAGTCACCTTTAGGAGTGTTGGTATTCCACAAATTGAACATGGTTTCATGTATGTGTAACTAAAGTCCGCACTTTCATTTAGTAACATTCAAATGTTAACTGAGCCTATATCACATCAATGTAAATGGGCGATGGTAGATACAAATTTTGTTTGCATAGAATTTTGTGCTCTATAGGTTTTGGTGTTTTGGCTGGCTGCACTCATAGTTTCCATCATACACTTATTCTCAAATACCTCTACATTAGATTTACAAAATTTGTATCTACCATCGCCCATTTACTGCACATAATTTTATGCTCTATAGGTTTTGGTGTTTTGGCTGGCTGCACTCATAGTTTCCATCATACATTTATTCTCAAATACCTCCACATTGGATTTACAAAATTTGTATCTACCATCGCCCATTTACATTGATGTGATATAGGCACAGTTAACATTTGAATGTTACTAAATTCAAGTGCGGACTTTAGTTACACATACATGAAACCATGTTCAATTTGTGGGATACGAACACTCCTAAAGGTGACTGACCTTACTCAAACAAACACGAGTATTGGTCGCAAATTTTTGCCTTATGTTCCCACGTGGATTTTGTGGTAAAGTGATTTCGCCATTGAACCAACACCAGTGGAATTTACGTTCCCACGTGGCTGCAGCGACAGCCTTTGAACTTCAAATCTCATTGCGGCGAGGATTAAAAGTCGCTGCAGTGACTAATGAAATATAAAAGGGAACCAAAAGCCCCCAAAATCTATCATTTTTGCTATTTCAATCCAAAGACCTTTCTTTTTCTCCTCTCCTGCGAAAAGCAAAGCACTATTTACCTTCAAATACGCGATTGTTATGCGTTACCTTTGACGAATCTTCAAAATTTTGTGTGCATGCATCTCCATCAACAAGGATTCCACGATTTCTTTTTCTCATTGAGGTAAAAACCCTAGATTTTTCTTCCATTTCAATTCTCATTCATTTTTAACAACTTCAAAGAAGAAAACTGCGTCAAAAATCCTGACTGTGAGGCTAAACCCTCTAGGCAACTATAATCGTGGATTTTCGATCCTCCACCGATTCGGGAACAACCCATCGCGTGGTGGAACATGAAAGCCTTTGAACCGGAATGGCTCTTTGACTAAGATATATTTATCAACGATGATACGACCGCATGGTCAATAAATTACATGAGACAAGCCCAATTGGAGATGTTACTCACACCCTTCAACACACATTTTTACCCTCGCCTTATCCGATTATTTTTTCAAAACATAAAAATTAAGGTAAGTGGCCAGCAAATGACCACTGAAATTGATTGCCGAACATTTCTTCTGGATGTCTGCGACATTGCCAAGACCATGCGTTGTCACCCACATTTTGTAGAAAACCAAGGCCTCCTACCACCGCACCCCAAGTGTTGTTTCATCACATCACAACCAAGATGACGGGTGGTGCTCATGGATCCAACAAATTAATGAGAAAGACCCAACTGCCAGCCAAGATGTGGTTGTTGGACGACATCTTCCAGAAAAATCTATATCCCCTCCAACATGACCAAGAGAGGAGAGATACCCTCCTACAAGCCCTATTTTCCGCACATGAGGATAGGTGGTTTAATGCAGCACAAGTTATTTGGGAAGGCATCAAATAAACCCATGAACAGATGCCAAACACTACACCCTAGCCATTAACCTCCATCCCATATGCCTGTCTCATCTCTCGTCTTCTAGAGGGGCATGAGGACACCGAGAATGATGACCCTTACCAAGTACTGACCGACGAACCAAGAAAAATTGATAACACCCAGAGTTATACCAAGAAGACATGGCGCATGAGTTACCAAAGGTGTTAGGTTGGTGTTCAAAACCGAAAACTTAGACAGGTAGTAGGGGGTGCTCACCAAGAAGACCCAAAATAACCCGCAACTGAGGCTGCACCTCAAATGCCCCTACCTCAGCAAATGCCAGCCCAACCCCAACAGCCACCTTTCAAATAAGGAGACATCCTCACCCTAACCGAATTCCATAGGGAAATGGAGGTATTACACGCCGGTGGCCAGACTTCCCGGAGGACATCCTCTTGCGCCTGATAAAGAAGGCATACCTGACCAGCTACACCCCATTCGTAGCTCATCCAAGGGAGTATATGACCGAGTATACCATGGGAGCATCTAGTTCTGGAGTAGGTGCATCTACTTCTTGGGCGAGACGTCGGGATAAGCAGCCAGCTGAGCAGCCTGGTGAGCATACTGATCGATGAGCAGTCAGTGTACAATTTCTTTTTGGGTCATGTACTGAAATACATTAAACAATAGTTAACTCATGTATATGAATAGTTAAATTCTGTTTTGATGATGATTGTAAATGCATGGTTTAAATTTTGTCAAGAATGGATAGTAGACCAGCCAAATGTGATTAAATTCGAGTAGATAAGGAATAACTTTTATCTTCTGTGGATGCGTTACTTCGTAACTACGAGACCTGTGTTAACTGTAAGCTTGATGAATAGATCCAAACTATATTTTATTATTGCTGTCTTGTGAATACATTTTTGATTGTTGAAGAAATATATGTTATGCTTAATGATTCTTGATGGTCTGAGTAGTCCTGAACGGTGCATGACAATGGTCAAATAGTGTCCATGGATATTAGAAATCTCTTGTGTTGATGAATACCTTAATTGAAAAGTTAAATCTTGTGGTACATATGACCTTTTAGTTAAATGTTTGAATATTGTTGTGAATAAGTTAATCGTATGGTAGAGATGGCATATTAAATTAGAAATCCTTAGTTGAAAGCTTCAACTAGCAACTCATTGATGGTTAGTAGTTGAAAGTACCACGATGGTAATTTACTTTTAACTTCTTATTGGTAATAAGTTCTCATTGTTGAGGATGGTTATCGACAACATCATCTTTAAGAGATTATGTACCATGCTATAGTGAGTGCAAAGCTTGTTGCACGCCTGAACCTAGTTGTTATGATAACTAGAACGTTGTAGAGATTCTAGGCTAATAATTATCCAACAAATCATCCCTCCCCTCACTTCCAAATTCTTAGAGACCGACATGTCACGCGACCTTATTATGAACCTCTGAACACGCATTCTTGTTATGAACTCACATAAATGGATTTTAACAGCATGATGCAGATAATCAGGGAAGTCACTACCCGTTGATATCTCTCCCGTTCCCACTAACCGTCATCAATTTTTGAGGATAAAAATTTTGTTAAGGGGGGGAGGATGTAACACCATAGGAAATTCAACTCTAATTATTACGCCGAGTAGGTATACATGTGTCCAAAGAACGAGAGCAATCGATACCTTGGATTGGAACCGATCACGGTAGTTAAATGCCATGTATGCCTTACAATAGAGTATATAAGATGAATCAGGTAGGTGATGACACAGACTCCTTAAGAGCACTAATGGTAAAGAGTTAGGTTTGTAAACACAAGGTCACGGGATCAAGACCATTGTGAACATTGACCCTCAATTTTAATAGTTGTTTTAGAGACTAATACACCAAGTTCAATGTACTGGCTGTACACCGAATCAAGACCCCTACATACTTAAGTCTCTCCCACGCATAAGTCATGCATGCGTTTTGAGAAACCCCTGCCAAGCTAAGGAACCATGAGAAGGCCCTCTTCTCTTTTGATCTCCAAGCCGTGAAATCACAACCACCGATTCCTCTCGGAGCCTCTTCCTATTTCACAAACTTCTTTGCAAGCTCAGACCACAACCAAGCTCGATCTCGATTTAATTCCTAACAAAGTGAGGAAAGATTGAGCGAGCACCCAGTAGATTGCTTAACCGACCAAAATTTTGACACCGACGATCGTCGACCATCGCATGCGCATAAACTAAGAAGGTAAAATATCTTAACGCGACCTTCTAAATCTAGATTTCTGAATTTTTAGGATATGATTATTTGGTTTTAGATCTCATGCATGAAATTTTCAAGGATCGAACTCGTGAGAAGTGTAGACAATGATTCTCTCCGATTTTGATGTTTGCGGACGTTGCATGCGCAAGATCTTAATTTAGAAATTCTCAATTTTATCTTAGTGCATAAAACTAGAGTAAATTGATTGTCTGGAATGGAAAATATGTAAATAAATCAAGTTTTCGGACTGAGAAGGAGAAGCCAAAGGGCTGCGAGTTCAGAGGAACTCGCTGTAACAACCTTGAAACCTTGTTGCAGCAAGGAACTTTCTGAGCCCGCTATAGCGAGAATTCTGGGCCAAATCACCTTTCGAAAAAACTTGCTGCAGCGAGTTCTATCTCTTGTAGAGCTCGATGCAGTGAGATCCCTTGTTCCTGAAGGCTTATCTCTTGACCTGAAAAGCTGAAAGGACCCTGTTTTATGTCAAATCTTTGTCATTGGCACTTAGTCTATGAACATTGTTGTATGCTTTAGGGTAAATACGAGAGACCATATATAGGATCTTTGCCTTGATCCACGCAATTAACTCCACATGACACTGACATTAAGGTAGGGAAATTTTCACTGCAAGATTATATTTTTATTCTAGATTCATGGATATCGTGATAATTCTGACCGCATCTGAACTTGAATTTAAACTTTTGAATTTGGAACTTCGAATAAAGGCTACTTGTTTGTTATCAAATGAACTCATGCTTTTAACATTATGTTATGCATGCATATTTGAAACTCGTAAATGATTAAGAATGTAATTTCTGCATATGATCATAGCATCTTGCACTAGACATGTTGATGCATTGAGTCGTCAAATTTGAATTCTGAAACTCTGACCTGATTTCTGATCCGTCTGATTTATGATATGTGATATATGATCCATCTGACTTCGAGATCATGTGCAAAAATGAGTGGAGTCTCCAAGAGAGGGGTGGAGTCCCTGGGGTATAAGACCATGTTCCTGCTACGGGATTCTCTGTTCCCACTACGAGATGCTTTGACATGATGTCTGTATGTGACATTCTGATGCCACATTAGTGTAGAGGGGAGTGGAGTCTCCAAGAGAGGGATGGAGTCCCCGGGGTTGAGACCCTATTCCTGCTATGGGATGCTCTGTTCCCACTATGGGATACCTGCACTGATGCTCTGAATTCCAATGGTACTATGTACTCTATGTGCTTTGCTCTCTGATATGTCTATTCTCCGATGTACTCGGTTTTCTTGACATTTTGTGCTCTGTCATGATTCCTTGATCCGATATGCAGTTGTTCCACGCATCTTCTGCATCATGATGCGACATATTTTATAATTTAGTTTTCAGCTAAATGTTTGCATGTGTATTTGACATGAATGTGAATTTTGAAATCATTTTCAAATCTATGTATCAGTTCTATGAATTAGTGTGATAAAAATGTAATCTAGCATTATTTTTGTCCCTACTGAGCTAGGACTGTAGCTCATCCCTCGACTATACGTCGCAGCTGCAGGTGCAAAACCAAAAGTAGATCCAGAACTTGAAGAGGATCTAGACTATATTCTAGAAGAGGAGGAAGAGTTGCCACCTGAGAAGTTCTTCCCTTGAACAACTCTTCTAGATTTTTCCTATAGTGAGGACAGTTGTACTTGTGATACTTGGTACAGTTTATATTTTTGGGCTCCCGTATAGTTTTTTTTTTTAGGTTTAAACCACTGTTTAGGTGATGATTGGCTGTCACCGGTGGTCTGTATAGTTTAGTTATTTTGAGAATGATGGAAAAATCTTTTGTTCTGATGTCATGTGTTTTTTTCGCCGCTTTGCTTCCGCACTTACATAAACTTACTGAATGCTTGATGGCCCAATCTTTCCAATTATCCTTTAAAGGAAGATCGAGCTGTCACAAAGGAATCAAAGCATTTCTATACCAAAGAAAACTCTATAATCAGATTATGTTCTACGATCTGACAGCACGGATTTTGGGTAAGGAAATTCAGGATGTCTCAAGCACAATGAGGACATTGTCCTATTTAAGTATGGGGGTACGCACTTTGTGTATATTATTTTTACTTAATTTTGCACATAAAAAAAAAAGAGAAATATATAAATCTTTTGCATTTTCTGTTTAGATTAATTCAGTTTTAATTCTATTTTTTTTTTATTTTTTAGGTTTGTCTTTGTGTTAAATTCTTTTTTTAGTTAACCAACACGTGCGAGTAACGATTAGATAAAATTTTATTTCATATGCTTTACCATCATCATAGTAGAAGTTCAAACATCTATATTAGGAAGTAGTTACGATTCATGTTTAGCCCATTTGTATACTATATCATAAAGAATTTTTGAAACTATACATTGCTTTAAATTATAGAATTTAGACTATAGTTTTAAAATCATATAACTAGTGAACTTTTGAACTTATTTCATTTCTTTGAGAGAGACTGGTATTCTATTCGTTCCACATTTTTTTGAACTTCTTAACTATGCTTAAATGAAATCTCATTTTGCTATTTTTCTTTGACTCAAATATTCTACGATTTTTGCTAACTGTTTTTCTAGAACTTTTTATCTTATTCATTAAAACAATATGACATTCTTGCTAATGAATCTGGAAATGATTAAAGGCTTTCTTTTCATTCGTTTGAGCCAAAATGCCAAAATAATTTATCCCTTGAACCCATATTAGAGCCTAAATCGAATTTCTTTGTACTAATATTTTATAAATCTGTAACCATATGTGCTGCCTAAAGCTATCGATCTTTAACCCTTGTAATTCTTAGAATTTTGAATAGAGGGAGAAATGGGAGAGTGAAAGGAGTATGCAAAATCAGATAAGAGGAATACTGAAAAAGGGTACAATTGAAGAAGAAATAAAATTTTGAAAATATGGGAGAAAAAAAAAAGAGCAATGAAAAATAGAAGCGAAGAAGCTTCCAAAAACTGGAAAAAAAATAAATTCAAGGGGAACACTAAAAAGAATCAAGAAAAGGGATTTACTAAAAAAAAATATACATTGGAAGAAGTTATCCAACTTTTTAGATACTTACTGAAGCAGAAAAAGATGAAGAATAGGTGAGAGATAAGCTGAATTCGCAGAATTTTGAATCCTTTCTACCTTTCTTTGGAACCATTCAACCCAAATTCTCATTACAAGCCAAATAAAGACCTTTTTGATTCACGATTTGCAAAGGCATGGACTTAGTAGAGATGATTATGATAAATACAAATACTATAGAGAATCAGGAAGCACATGAATAAAATTGATTATCTTTTTGATGAGATTTATTTTTTTCATTTATCCTTGAAATTATTCATTATATATATATATATATATCATTGTGAGAAACCCAATATTTCAATATTTCTTTTGATAGTATGCCTCAGTGAGAGTTTGAATGAAAATATTTTCTAACTCTGTAGTTTAGACAAATTTATAATGAATGAATTTTTCATTGATACGCACACAATCCACGCTTTACATGAATTGAAATTATTGAGTTTCTGACAAATTTATAATGTGAAGTCATGGCTGAATGGAATCATATTTTTAAAAATTATACAACCATGTGCTGATTGACTGGTTAGTGTAGCAAAAGCAGAGCTTTAGAAGTTTGTTTTCTTTTTGAAAAAATAAAGAAATTTGAAAATAATAAATAAATAAATAATTCAAGAATATTTTGAAGTTTGTAGGCAACTTCATTGGAAACCTTCAGGAGACAACTCCTCCACTAGGGATCGCCTAGGGATTTAAAGGCTTGTTGCATCTGCTAAATGCAATCGTGCTCCCTACGAATGTGGCATTTAAATTATAGTTAGATAGTTTATGTTTCCTTGTTTGATAGGGACTAGCAAAACTTAAGTTTGGCGGTGTGATCAGTCATAAAATTTATCATTGTATCACCCTTAACATAGTATGCTAGACCCCAGTTTGCTACTAATAAGATGTTGATATGCATATATTTAGAACTGTAAGCAGATAAAAATGAAAGTGTTAATCTTTGTAAAAATGAACTCAAAAAGTAGTAATAATGACGATTGCACGAAGCTATAATCTGAATCATAGTAGAATTACCAGTCCATTAGAGAAAGAAGATTTACAATCCAAATCGTAATCTTGAGAAGTCAAAGCCAGAAAACAAATAGAGAACCGTATTTACGATTTTGCAGAAGAAGCTCATAGAACTAGAGAACTTGCTGGATTATGATTGATCAAGAGCAAGGAATCGTACTGAAGTGAAACATCAAAATCTTAATTACAATTTTTTATTATAAAGCTCATGCTGCTACTGAAGATCACGTGAAGAGTTGCACCGGCATGTACAAAATAGAAAGAGCTCTTAATATAGAAGTCATGCATGCTACGGATATGAGAAGATTGGTGATAAGAATCCTGAAGATCTCTGCTATTGAAATTAAGGAAAAGATACACATGCAACTACTATTCGAAGTGAGGAAGATTAGGATTAGGATGTTTATAATTTTAGGAAGCTTTTTGTATACACCCAAATTTGGCCCAAGGTCTGATCGAAACATACTTCAAGAAGGTGCCCCCCTCGAGCTTCCGATAGCATCTCGCATTTCCTTAGGAACCTTTCCATACCGTTAGGAACCTTCCCATACCCTTAAGAACCTTCTCAAAACCTTTAGGAACTTTCCCAAAACCATTAGGAATCAACCCTACACCCTTGAAATCCTTCCTAAACCAGTTTCGAGCCCTCCCGATAGTGTTTGGAAAGAGGTGTGCCTAAGCTTAGAAAGACTTCTACTGGATGAATCATATATCATTGGAAAGTAGAGGTTTCCAACTTTCCAACGAGCTAAAAATCACCTTAATCAAAATTATATATCAAGAGTTATGGCGGTTTGAGTTTGGGGCAGAAATGAGGACATTTTGCCTAGTGTGTATAATATACACGCTAGGACATTTTCTGTAGGACTTTTGCTAGGCGTGTATAATATACATGCTAGGCCATTTTCTATAGGAATTTTGCCAGGCATGTATAATATACATGCTAGGCCAATTTTTATAAGAATTTTTCCTAGCGTGTATAATATACATGCTAGGCCAAAATTGGCCTTTTTGTGGACCCTACAGTGGGTTCTGAACCTCTGGATCTCTCAAGAGTACTGTACATAAGCTTAGCGTGTATAACATGCACGCTAGGCTTAGCTACAGTAATTTTGGGATTTTGTCCGAAATTCACTTTGGGGGTTTCACTTGTTGACCATCCCAATGTTTAGAGTGGGTTTCCTCCATTTACCCTTTTTGCAACCCCCTAGCCTTTTGAAACCCACCCTATCATCTACCATTGAACTCCATTCACACTTTTCCATAGCCTTGAAAAACCTAAAATTCTTAGATTTAGGATTACCTAATTGCTAATCTCATTAGCCTTTAAGCACCCTCCTAATCTATCCCAACTCTATAAATAGAGAGCCACCCCCCCTTGATTAAAGGCTTGAAAATTTTTGAAAATAGAGAAAGAACTTTAGATATTTCCTCCTCCCTTTTGAGCACTAATTCCATAAAATTCTAGAACTGAGATTCATCTTTTATCATCCATTTTCCACTATCAATCCTTGAGATTTAGCTAGAACTAGCCCCTAGTCTTCTTCTCCTACCTCTTAGCTACCAGGTTTTAGAGATTAGAGCCTGTCTTTCAACCTCTTACGCTATCGGAAGCTCATCAAGTGCACCACCCACACGAAGGTCCACAACTGTACTACAAGGGCTCAAGACCTCCAGCTCTCCCCTCTATTCCTCTACCTTCTTGGCTTTTCCTCTATCCTTTAATTTGCTCCATTACACCATAAACAAATCGGTGATTATAGGGGGCGTAAATAGGATCGGAGTGCCTTCGGGCAAGAGAAAGTGTTGTTTTATTTTTATTTTTATTTTTTTCTTTTGGCTATAGGTAGAGACCGCTTACGAGCGGGTTGATCGGGTCCCTAACTCCTTCCCGATCGATAACCGAAGCCCCTACCTAAGAGCCTTAGGCGTAGACAAAATCAGAGTCATATTTTGGTACTTCGGTGCTTTCAATATTGATTTAGGTTTCCTGGGACACCAAAAGTTCTGAGTGGCGACTCTATATTTTTCCTACGAGCGCATCATGGTGACGGGGCTCACGAGAGATCACAAGGTTGCACAGATGGAGACTCTGCTAGGGAGAGCTTGTAGAGCATCCCCTTAAAGTTTTAGCCTATTCTTGTTTGCTTATTTTTCTTGTTTACTAATCCTTTTTGCTTCATTTCTTTGATACTCACCCCTACGATTCCGTCAAATTTTTACTTACCCTACTTTTCCTTCATTTACGCGCCTTAGCCAATTGGCGGGCCTACTTGCGCTTTTACGTTTGTGTTATCATATACCAACAGTGGACGCCAGCCCGTAGAGGCGGCACGGGATCATCACAACCCATTTTTCAACATAAACAACTCCCTAAAACCTGAATTTAAAATTGAACCAACAAGGGACTTAATCCATGTTTTGCGTTGGGCAGATTTTAAATGTGTGGGAATTTAGGCAGCGATACAAACCTTTCGGTTATTAATACGGCGGCAGCCCCTAGTGGTGATGATCCAGAAAAGTACCACCTCATCTAGTACATGAGAAAGTGCTTGTGTCAGAGGTATATCTGGTGGGTGACCGATCCAATTACAAAGCTTAAAACCCTTAGGGACAGCGTTAGAAAATCTTGAAACAACCTTGTATCCCTAGGTGCAGTGAGGAGGGACCCAAAATAACAAAGAAAAATAATCCCCGAAAGCACTACTTCCAGAAAACAAAAAAAAATAGACCAATCTCAGGCCTGCTATTGCTGTCAAAGAATTTTATGTACTCTGTTATTGCCTAGCGTGGATAATATGCACGCTAAGCCAAAAATCACCAGAATTGCTCTAGCGTGTATAATATACATGCTAAGCCAAAAATCCTCAGATTTTGCCTAGCGTGTATAATATACACGCTAAGCCAAAATCTCTAGATTTTTGGCCTAACATACATAATACACACGCTAAGCCAATTTCTGGCTGGGCAGCCCGAATCTGAGGCCCTTTCCACTGTTCTCAAGTTCCCCGCTTAGCGACTTTCATACTCTCGACTGTTCCCCCACCTTTCAACACCCAAAATGCCCTTGTTGGTTAAAAAATGTCACCCTTTTATTGACCCTTCCGAGGGATCGAGTCATCGCGTGAATTTTCGTGCCTTCACATAGAACAAAGGTCTCCCTTTGTTTCTTCCGAAGCACATCAGGATCCCACCATGGGAGACATAAGAGGCGTGAACGCCGCCCGAAAGGGAGTTCCCCAAGGCCCTGGATAAAATCACCATTAATTAAGGGAAATTTCTATTTTATCATTTCAAAAAATTAAAACCATAAAAAACGAAAAAAAATCAAGAAAAAATAGAAAACTTGTGGTGCCGGCAAAACGACATCGCCTTACCCTCCGTCATCTCGAAGGGGAAGGAAAAGACGGGTTTTTGATCGTCACCCTAGAAACCCGTACCCAATCCGCCAACAAACCATGTCATGGGCTATAGATCTGGCTTATGTCGACCCCGATTCATCCCCACCGCATTCCCCAACTCATTCCCTTCCAGAGGAGATTCCTATCTCCATTTCGCTCATCCAACCTCTATTCACCGTCACCAGGCCTTTCGATGCACCCATATTTCTGCCCACATCCTCCACGTTCCCTCAAAATTCATTCCCCTTTCCCCCCATGTCCACTCCACATTGACCTTCCACATCCACCCCATCACCTTCCACATCCCACCCACATACAACCCCATCTCCCCTTACCTCAAATCAAAGTGTTCCAAATCCTCCCACATCAAACTCGGGTGCCACAAATTTTCCCACACCCAACCCTAATGTGACGCATTTTTCTCCCACATCCAATTTAAACACCCCCTATTTTTTCACATCCACCCATACTATGCCCAAATTTACAAATCCACCACATATCTCCCCATCTACCCAGGTCATGCCCGATTTTTCCCACGCCATGCCCAATTTTTCCCATACACCCATCCCATCCATACCCCATACTTCTCCCTCACTAGATAGACCATTTTCATCTACCGCCTCACCCAATCCAATAACCATGATGGATGAAATGGTCAAGGCCTACATAATTTGGAAGGCCTCTCAAAGCCTCCCTCATCCATCCCATATCCCTAACCTATCCCATACACTCCAAAATCTATCTACTATATTTCCTCAAAACCATAATCAACCCCCCACTGTTCATACCATCCAAGGCTCCGATCAACCATGGGATCATCTGAGCAAGTCTCAAGGCCCCACACCCTATACCCAAGCCCATCAAGGTCCAATGGCCCAGACCCAAGCCCACCAAGGCCCAATACCCCAAGTCCACAAGGCCTAATGGCCCAGGCCCAAGCCCACCATGGCCCAATACCCCATGCCTAAGGGCATCCGGGGCCCATATCCTATATCCAAACCCATCAAGGCCCAAATCTAGAAGCCTCATTTTCAAACCTGCCACAATTTCCACAACATCACTCATACACCCAATAAACCCCCATTCCCCCAAAATGATACACCCCACTCAACCAATCTCCCAACAAGGCATGGGCCTCATTCACCCACATCCCATACATCCAATCCAGTATGGGAACCCAACCCATACCATCGACCACCCTCAGTTCACCCATCCCCATGCCTCTGAAACCCATCCCCAAGGGTTCCCCCAAGTACAGTGGCATCATCAGGCGCCAACCCAAAATCTGCAATTCACTCATCCTGTTACCCCATAGGCCACTCATCAGAACTTCCCCCATGTACAGTTGTGCGACCATGGATTCTCTCGAACCGTCGCGGCGATGCACTCACGATGGAATAAATGTAGAGTCGCCACCCGGAGCTTTTGGTGACCCAGGAAATCGTTAAATCAATATTTTAAGCACCGAAGTGCTAAATATGACTCTGATTTATCAGTTTTTGCCAAAGACTCTAGGGTAGGGGCTTCGGTTATCGATCAGGAAGGATTTAGGCACCCGATCAACCCTCACGTAGCGGTCTCTATCTATGGCCAAAATAAAAAACAAATGAGCGAAGCTTCCCCTTGCCCGAGGGCAATACGGTCCTATCAAGCTTTGAGCCAAACCGAAATTTCGGTGGCGTAATAGCTTGAATCCTTGGATGGAGGAAACACCAAGAAGGTAGAGGAAGAGGGGTGAGCCGGAGCTCACAGGCCCTTATTGCACTGTGGAAGACCTTTGCTTCGGCGTACCTCCGATGGCTTTAAATGGCTTAAACGGTAGGGGAATGGGTTCTAATGCTAGGATTCGGTAGATGAGAAGTGTAGGATGAAGCTAGGGAGTAAGCTTGACTAAAAAGGAGTGATCTAATGGTTGAAATGGATTACAAGGGATGAACTAAGCATGCTGGAATTCTAGGTGAAGAATGCAAAATAAAAGGGGACTTTCTCTCACTAGGACTTTCTCTCTTAAGCTGAAGCTTTCAACCCTAATTTTTTAACCCTTTGGGAAGAGGGGGGCCCTCTCTATTTATAGAGAAGAGGTGGGTTAGAGGGTTATTTAAGAGCTAATTGGTTTAGCAATTAAGTAATCCTCCATCTAAGGTTTTCTAGGTTTTTAGGGTCCTAGGGGTTTGGGAAACCGGTTTCAATGGCAGATGATGGGGTGAGACCATGGGTGACTTAAGGGTTACATATAAGCTCAAAGGGGGTGCAACCAACCTTAAGAGACCCACCTCAACCAAGGGGATGGTCAAAAGGTCAAACCTGATGAAGGAATTTTGGGCATTTGATGATAGTTATTGTAGCTAAGCTGGGCATATATATTACATACGCCCAGTTTATGTACAGTGACTTTCATGAAAACCAGAGGAGAACTGAGAAGGTGGGTGTCATGTGGGTATATGCTGGGCGATGTATTATATATGACCAAATTTTTTAAAAATGCCAAAGGATATAATATATATGCCTGACCAAAATGGGGCCAAATTTGTTGGGTGTATCTAATACATACGCCTGAACAAAAGTTATGATTTTATGTGAAACTTCAATCGGCTATAACCTTTGAACCATAACTCCAAATTGGGTGATCTTAGGCTTGCTGGAAAACTAGAAAAGTCCTCCTTCCAATGGTATGGGGCTCCTCCTCAGCAATGGTCTGTGTAAAATTTTATAGCCCTCCTCGCATCAATTGCTCATAAGGGTTCAAGTTGGGTATGGGAAGGGATCCTAGGGTTTAGGGTGATTTCTAAGGGTTCAGGGTGATTTCTAAAGGTCTGGGTAGGTTCCTAAGGGTTTAGGGCAATTCTTAAGGTTTTAGGGGTGCCATCGGAAGCACCGGGGTACATCTCTCTCGGAGTACATACTGATCGGGCATTGGGCCGAATTTGGGTGTCTACAGATGCCCCTCTTTGGTATTCAATCACTAATGATCAGATGCCAAAGACAAAAGACATCCGAAGAGGTCCAAGGTAGGTTTGATGGATTCGTCTGGTTCAACTCAATTCTCAATCATTCATGGTGATGGTGAGTGTACGTAAGCCCTCTCAATTCGGGATATCGTCCGTACCTCAATGCTAACAGTCCCCAAGCGCATTGCGACATTACTGGGCATAACTGCGATGATCAGAAAAAGTGAAAGCCCACTGGCAGGGATATCATCCACTTCCTGAGAGAAATTATAGATTTATGATGTTGAGTATTAATCTGAACCAGACAACTTCATGAAATGGGGTGATCGATCTATGCTTCGGAATCGACGCGAAGTACACAAAGCGAAGGCCTAAAAATTGTGTCCAATCCTATGGGGTATCGACAGCTCCATTGGGTTGGCCACGGGTGCCCTTACCTAGGTAAGGCTTGGAGTCTCTGGGCGAACCCATCAACCTCGAGGTTGCTTTAGCATGATTTACCCAAGTGAAGCGAATATTGATGTCGCAACACTTCTTGGGAATGCATGCCCATTTTCAGAGTGAACCCCCTTTTTTTTTTTCTTTTGATTCGAGGCCTCTAAGCATAGCTCAAGGACCTCTAGAAATTTTATTCTTGCATAACTCTTTAAGTGGATCAAATGTCAGTTGATACGCTTTAAGAGCGTGTGCGCTCTACCGGAGATAGGTACACCTTGGGCATGTGCACGTTCCAGTGGTGAGGTATTCCTGATTCACACAAATCGGAGTGCCTTAACTCAAGACAAAGCTAAAATAGATCGGGCTAGGACCAAACATCCATCGAAAGAGATGGTCAATTCTAACCTCCATCCCCTAATGAAATCACATCTTACTAACTATGCACAAACAGACACCCATCAGGGGCGATAAGCAGCAAATAGGTGCGAACGGAAGCCTCGACCCTAAGGTACAATTTACGAGGACAAACAACCATCCTGCGGATACCCAGATGCAAGTGTGTACATTCAACAGGGGCACCGTGCCTATATAGGTTTTAAGCCTGTGTAAAAGGAAATAAAAGGGAATGAGACCTTCGATCTATATGTTTGCACATAGTTTGGTTGGCTGTAATTACATTTTTGACGGGTCAGTTTCAACTGAAAATAGACTTTTCGAATGGTCTGAAGTCGGGTGCACTCTTGGTCAACATAGATCAAAAGGGTGGATGATCAGAGCCAATGCTTGGAAGGTGGGGTCAACCTACACAGGATTTTAACTACATAACAAAAGGTTGTTATCTCGAACCTTCCCCTTCTTTTTTTTTTCTTTTTCTTTTTTCTTCTTTTCTCTTTTTTTTTGCACATGTCAGTTCGAGACTTTGAGCATGCTCAAACTATTTTTATTTTTATATGTATCCTTTGGTAGATCAACTTGCCATGTTGATACACCTTAAGGACGTGCGCATTCCGGTGATAGGTCGTTGGTTTGCCTGCCAGATCAGGTCTCGCCTCCTATTGGAGAAGATTTTGGGTTAGGTGTATGTTCCCAGGAGCGACCTGTGATGGACGAGTTTATTTGCCTGCCGGATCAGGCCTCACCTCCTGGGGATGCGTGGTCTTGGTTTTTAAGCAAAATAGACCCAAATATTTTATTTGGGTACGGAAGCGGGTTCCTGATGACTGGGGATAAACATGACCAGTATTTTCCCTGCCGGATCAGGCATGAGGTGTCCCTGGGTAAAACAGGGTTTGAGAATTTTTGGGTGAACCCGATCATTCCGAATTATTTTAACACGGCTCTCAGAGTGGGGCAAACAAGCATTGCGATGCTGTTTTGAGAACTAGTGTTGTGTTTCAGGATTTTTCCTTTTTCTCTCTTTTTTTGTTATTTTATGTGAATCTCTTTTTTTGTTTAGTTTTGTGCAAATTTTTTTATGATTTTATGGGAGCACTCGATGGGCGCTTATAAATCTAGATCCGTTTATTGTAGCACGGTCCCTTTGGGCCAATTGAAGGGAGCTCGAAGGGCCATTTGGGGATGCGTGCACCATCGCCCGACGATACGTGGGCTTCTAAGAGGGGCCGGGCCTAGATTTGGGGCATGCAAAGGGCCTGTCGGGCCATTAAAGCGAAATTGGTCAAGGCGTATATATATATCGCTGGCAAATTAAATGAAAATGGAGCGATATATTATATATGCCTGACCAAAATCGGGTAGTTTTTAAAACTACTCGAGCCCGAGCACAAAAGGGGCCCTCCTTTCAAATTTTATTTTCTTTCCTCCTTCCTTCTCAAGTCCGGGACAACCCCCTAGGGTTTTTGTGTTTGATTTTGCTTGAGTTCTACCACCGGGAGTCGCTCGTGCCGATTAAAAACGTTCATTCTCTGCCGATTTTTAGATCTATTTCTTCTCCTATTGAAGGTAATCACCAACCCCTCTTTCATATTTCCTTTGAATTTTGATAATGTTTTTTTTTGTTTGAAATGCTTGATGTTCTTTCTTTTTGTGGTGAAAGATTAATGCATTTTTTTTTCAAGTATATGTGATTCCTTATGCCTATGCTCCTCTTTTTTTTTTCATCCATCATTCATCATTCATCATTTTTTTTTTCTCCTCTCTTTTTTTTTCTTCTTTTTTTTTTCTTATGTTTCTTTGATGATGGATTAGTGCATTTCTTCCCTTTTTTTTTCTTTTCTTTTTCTTTTTTCTTTGTTTATTGTTTTTTTTTTCTTTAGCAAACTTTCCTTATACCGATGTGTTCCACATTTTCAGGATGTCTGGTGACGAAGGGTAAGATCAATAGGAGGGGCCAGAGATGGCCTATGGTCCTCATGGGGAGGAGCAGTTTATCGTTTCACAACGCTCCTCTCAACCCTGGTACAAAATGCAAGGTGAAGCTGCCCGTATTGGCCCCCTCCATTGTCAGCACACCCACATCTCCATCTTTGGGATTGCTGGCCAGGTAAACTGATGAACCCTTTTCTTTTCCTTTGATACTTTTGCTACACCATTTCACTCCTACTTGATAGATTCCTTTTGTTTACAGCCTTTACCTCATATCATGTTCCGGGGTGGCTGGATCGATCTCCAGCGCCTCATACTCTATCTTCCCCCAGTGGTGAAGGACCTGCTTACTCAAGCTGGTTTTGGGGATTTTATTTCCTGCCCCGCTGTGAGGGCCGACACGGCCTATGTGAAGGCCCTGATAGAGCGCTTTCGCCCTGAGACCATGACGTTTCATATGGCCATGGCCGAGATGACCCTTACACCCGTGGACTGGTCCATGATTACTGGGGTTCGCATTGGAGGGGTGACAGTGACACCTACCGTCACACCTGATAGGGAGGAGGTGACTCGGCTGATAGGGGCCTACCCATCCTCAGGGAACGTTCGCGGTTCCGAAGTCAAGTTATCTTGGCTGGTTAGTTTATTCAAGACTCATGAGTTGATGGATCTGGGCCAGCCCGATGGGGCCATTTATCTCGAGCCAGAGCGTGCACTGATGCTGGCCCGTATTTCTCTGTTGTTCCTTTTGGGTAAGACTCTTCTTTCAAATACTAGCGGAGGGTGGGTCTCTTTGTCCCTTCTCAGTCTTATGGTGAACTGGGACAACGTGCATCGGTTTGATTGGGCCAATCCTGGCTATGCGGTGCTCATGTCTAGCCTGGCGCGAGCCATACTTGGGGAGTCCAGCTCCGTTGTGGGTTTTTAGCCCGCACTTGAGGTATTTTATCCTCTCATCTCAGTTTGTCCAACTTTTTCCTTTTATGGCATATCTATTTTTATCTGCTTGCTTTCTCAGGTTTGGGGGTATCTGCATTTCCAACCTGGTCGTCCTCTGCTTCTATCCAAAGTTCCTACGTTCCTCCTCATGAGTAATTGGCGTGCGAACCGCCGTCGAGACGTGGGCATGAAGCACCTGGAGTTAGGGCTGCGCTCCCAGTTTGATCTGTTGATCCCTGAGTAGGTATAACAATCTCTCTCTTTACAAATGTGAAAGTTCTTTCATGCTGTGGGTTCAAATGTATACATCCTTCCTCTATTTCATATATAGATATATATTTATTATTATTATTATTATTTTTTAAGCAGGTCATCCTTGATCCCTATGTTAGATCTCCCTTCTGGAACCTGGCTGCAGTGGGTCCTTCTCGCTTTTTGTTAGATCGGCGCATCATTTTTCTCTATTGGTCCTGGACTAGGGCTTATTACCTAGGAGAGAGGGTTGTTCATCAGTACCGTCCTCCTTTCGTTGTGCCCCAAGCTCCTCCAGCCGATGTGTTGGCTCCTGAAGGTTCCACCGAAGTGCTTACCGCTCGCTTTCTCCATCATGGGGTCCCCATTGATGACCTTCTTTTCTCGGGGGAATATCAAATGTGGTATGAGTCTCTACCCTATCATTTTCTGCTGCCCCGGTTCATGCCTGGTGCCAACTTTTTGGCCTTTGGTGGTCCGCGATCTCAGGTAATGTTCTTTCCTCTTTCTATTTAGCAGCCTTCCTGTGATTGCCTTGATTGTCCTACTATTTGAACAAAAACCATTTCTCTCTACAGTTTGGGCAGGGTGGCGACTCGGATGAGAAGGATGAGGCGACTGCTCCTGATGAGGCTATAGGTGCTGGACCTTCTGACCCTTCCGTGCTGGTGCTTCTGACAGTTCGCCCGTCGAGGTCTAGGGGACCTTTAAGCGCTTGGATGATGCTTTCCTATTGCGTATGTGTGCCGATGTGGCTGAGAAGGCACGCATATCCGCTGAAGCTATTCAGATCCCACCTCCTAAGCTGATCCTCAGGGTAATCTCTCCCTTGTTGCTTTGCTCTCTTTCTTTTTTCTGAATTATGCTGGTGACCTGTGTGACTGACACCTCTTTTTCTTGCTGCACAGAATTGTGAGTCGGCCGTGAACCAAGCTGAATATTATCGCAACATCGTCGGGCTTAGAGAGGCTGAGGTGGTGAGTGAATACTGACCAAACCTGATCATTTTTTTTTTGTTGCCTTTTGCTTGTTTCCCTGCCTAATGCCCTCTAGTATGCTCCTGCAGTGTGCTCGTGAAAAGGAGTCACGCTCTCTGCTCGGCCGCATCTCTCAGGCATGGACTCGGGTGGGGGAGACTCGTACTTTTCAAAGCGGGACCTGGCGCCGGAAGAAGTCAAAGGGGGCTGCCCAAGACTAGTTTATTTCCCGAAAATTTGAAACATTGAAACAGTTTAGACCTTTGTTTCTTGGGGGAATATGTAATCTTTGAAGCAACAATTTTTTGGATGGTTTTATGATTTTTATGGTTTATATGAATGCTCTATTTGGTTATCTCTCTGCTTTTATGGTTTCCTTTTCCTTGGCATAAAGCAGGCCAGAGCCCCTCCAATGATGGGATTGAGCCCACATATGATCCTCCGTCTATGACCCACGGATTTCGAGCCATCCAAGGGTTTCCCATGGGTGTGCAAGCGTGCCCGACTGTGGGCTGCCCCGGGAGAAAAGAGTAGGAACACCCGTCCCTCTCTTGGGGGAAGTATAAAAGAACGGACCAATGTGAGGGGAACCACATTTCCTTGCATTTTAACTGGGCGTATTTATTATAATAAATACGCCCGATAAAATATTTGAAATTTTGCCTTGGCGTATATAATATATACGCCTCACATAACTGGGCGTATATATTATATACGGTTGGCAAAATATTTAAAATTTTGCCTTGGCATATATAATATATACGCCTTACATAATTGGGCTCGACGGGTTCTTTACAACCCGAACCTGGCCCTCTTTGCCTCTCTTTTCATCCAGACTTGGCCTTTTTGCCCCTCTCTTTTCTCTTCTTTTTTTCTCTTCCTCTTTTTCTTTCAAGCGGATCCATTGCCCTACATTGACTGATTTTTATAAAGAATATCTTTGTACGCCCATGGACCCGCTTCCTAAAAATAACCTTAGTTCTTATACGGGGGTTGGGGCTAGTATACTTCCCTGTTTGGACCCGGGGCCCAGTTTTTTGCAAAAATGGTGTGATAGCTTGGCTGAGGGCGAGCTCGCTCTTTTAGAATGCCTCGGGTTATCCCGCCTTTCCTCTCTCCTTGCTATTCCTCTGTTGCCCAACCTCCTGCAAGCGGCTTTGGCGTCGTGGGACCATAGGGCCCATGTCTTTAGATTCGGGTCCAGGGAGCTCACCCCCACCTTGGAGGAGCTAGCCTTTATTACTGGCTTGAGCATGCATCGGGGACTTGCCAAAGTGGTGCCCAAACCGAGGTATGCAAAGGCGGTCCATGCGGTTCTCGGTTTGAAAAAGGGTGGGTATGAGAAGGGCTTCTGTTAACACCTGAAAAGTACAACTTTTCACCCCTTAACTTAATCTCTATTGGGCCCTTAATCATTTAATAAAAGTGTTTTAAGCCTGTTCTGTAGGTAATGAACAACAGCTGCAATAAGGCCTTAATCCTGCTAAGGAGCCCACTTTTGCCCTAGAAGTCTCTCAGAAGAAGGGAAGCTGGATTCAGACAAGAACTTGACTGCATGAAGGCAAAGCACAGCAGCAACAGAGCAAGAAATGAGCCTCGCGCAGTTGCCGCAAGGTTCAAAGGATTCAGAAAGTAAGCCTCACGCAGTCCTCGTGAGTTTCCCAAGACTTCATACCAATTGTTTGCATTGTTCTCGCGTAGTTTAGTGACAGAAGGACTTCAGAATCATGACTCGCGCAGCTCTCGCGAAGCTCAAGCACTTAAATGCTCGCGTAGCTCAAGAAAGTAGCACTCAAAACCTCATGTAGTTCACTCAAATAAGCTGAGGAGAGAGAGAGAGCTTCAGGTATTTCTGCGCGCAGCTGTCGCACAGTGGCCGCGGGATGCAAAACTTCAGAAAAACCACTAGCACAGTTCAGAGACCAGTGCACATCACGCCCTCACGAGGATCCTCGTTAAGATTCATTGAGAAACAAATTGCTCACGCGATTCCCGCACCATTCAGAAGGAAAGTGCAATCCCACGAAAACCAGAGCAATCCAGCGAGGATTCAATGCTCTATCGCGCGACTGCTTAAGCTACAAACTAAGACAACCCCGCGACGACTAGAATTTCAAGTTAATCCAATCTCGCGAAGACCGTGCTATGACGCGATAGTCTTGGAAACCAGTGCTACCTGGCGAGGCTCTGGACTCTAACTCTCCCTCACTTCTGCAGAGGACATTCTGGGAACTTCCAGTAATTAGGGCACGCACTCCAATGCTCTAATTTTCATGCACACATCTTGAGGCATCCAAGGAACAGTATTAGGCCACGTGGCATCATTAAAATTAAGGTTTCCTAACCCTAATGTGCCGCCAAACTGACTGCTATAAAAACCTAAGCCTGGTTTAGGTTTAGGGGCCTCTTAGAATAGAATTTTGACTATCTTCTTCTGCAAGTAGTTGTAGATCTCTAGGGAGGTTTAGGTAGATTTCTTTTTACTTTTTTTTCTCTCCATAGCCCGACACATAGAACTTTAGAGGTTGAGGTTCCTATGGATTTTTGAGCTTGTAGCCTGGATGAAGTAGTGCCTACAATGATAATCTTGTTTTGACCCATCTTTGGATTGTAGTTCCCCTATTGGATAGTCTGTGACCACTTAAGTGGACAGGTTATTGCCATAAGGGATTGGATCATGGTACAGAGGTGAGCTGGATCTTTTCTCCTCTTTGGTGATAATGTATCCATTGCACAGGACTTCTATAGCAGCAAATCTGAGTCTGAGTTATGAGACCCATTAGATTTGTACCTAGCAAAATACTTCTCACCCTTTTATATTTATTTTCTCCCACTCCATCCATTTTCTCAACCCTTTCTATGGTTTAGACATTAAGTTACCTTAGGATTTAGAATTTAGTGACCTTAAATCCCCTTCCATTTAGGATTGCCAGATTTGTAGTCAGATCTGGAGAGCCTACTAATGATGGCTCCCTTGGAGCTTTAGATCAACTTTCCCTGTGGGACAAACTTTTACTTATCAAAACTTGCTACAACAGGCCCTGTATCTTACAGGACTGTGCATATTTTAGGCTTGCTGCTCTGTCATTTTCAATCCACCTTTCATTCATTTTCATTCACCCCATTCTTATCACTGTCTCCAACAAAGTCAGTAGCAAGCACTTAAAAACACAATAACAAGTTTTTGGCGCCGCTGCCTGGGTCACCCGCGCCGCTGCTTGGGTCATTGCATATCTCACCAAATCACTTGCTGAAGCTCAGCTGAACTACACAACCACAGAGAATGAGCTTCTGGCAATGGTTTTCACTGTGGACAAGTTTAGACCTTACCTACTTAGGTCCAAAACTGTCATCTTCACTGACCACTCAGCATTAAAGTACCTACTATCCAAGAAGGATGCAAAGCCCAGATTGATTAGATGGATACTCCTATTGTAGGAGTTTGACATCGAAATCAAGGACAAGAAGGGTGTAGAAAATGTGGTGGCTGACCACTTGTCCAGAATTATGTTGGAAAAAGGCGTTGATGACCTTGCTACAAATGATGTCTTCCTGGATGAGCAACTGTTTGCCATCCAGTCTTTAGTTCCTTGGTATGCACATATTGTTAATTATCTAGTTATAGGCAAGATTCCTGCCCATTGGACAAAAATGGACAAAGACCTGTTTTTCTCACAGGTCAAATTCTTCTTCTGGGAAGAACCTTGCTTGTACAAGTATTGTGCAGACCAAATCATTCAGAAATGTATCCCCGAAAGTGATGTCCCCAGTATTTTGGCCATGTGCCATGAAAGTGCCTGTGGGGGTCACTTTCGTGGGAGAAAAAAAGCTGATAAAGTGTTGCAGTGTGGGTTCTATTGGCCTTCTCTTTTCAGAGATTCCAATACACACTGTAAGACCTGTGAAAGATATTAGAAACTAGGAGGAAAGGGGATCCCTTTCCTCCTTCAAATGGTTTTCATTTCATCTTAGTGGCAGTGGACTACGTTTCCAAATGGGTAGAAGCCATTGCCACAAGAACTAATGATAATCAGGTTATCCTCAAGTTCATCAAGCAAAATATCTTCTCCAGATTTGGCACCCCCAGAGCCATTATTAGTGATGGGGGAAGCCATTTCTGCAACAAAAATTTTGAGAGCTTGCTCAAGAAATGTTCTGTCACCCATAGGATTGCTACTCCCTACCACCCACAAACCAGTGGGCAAGTTGAAATTTCAAAGAGGGAGATCAAGCATATCCTTGAGAAGACTGTGAGGACTGATAGGAAGGATTGGGCTGACAAGCTTAATGATGCACTGTGGGCCTATAGGACTGCCTATAAGACCCCCATCGGTATGTCCCCTTTCAGACTAATCTATGGCAAGGCCTGTCATCTCCCAGTGGAGTTAGAACACAGGGCCTATTGGGCCATCAAACATTTAAATCTAGATCTAACTTCGGCTGGTCATCACAGGTTGCTGTAGCTGTCGGAATTGGAAGAACTAAGGATGGATGCATATGTCAATGTCAGGATCTACAAGGAAAGGTCCAAAGCTTTCTTTGACAAAGGGTTGTTGATAAAGAGTTTCATTGCTGGTGATAAGGTTTGGTTATTTAACTCCAAACTTAAATTTTTTCCAGGAAAATTGAAATCCAGATGGGAAGGACCTTACATTGTCATGCATGTTTCCCCATCTGGTGCTGTGGAAATCAAGGATCCTAAGTTTGGGAGACTCTTGAAGGTGAATGGTCAGAGGCTTAAGCCTTGTTTTGAAAAACCTACCGACCTTTTGGACACCATTCACTGTCAAGGGGATCCTTCTTCAAATTGATTCCACAGGTGTGTCATTACTGTATCATATGTACTTAGTTTTTGGTTGATTTATCTTGCTTTCTTTAGTTTCTATTCTCTAGGATTTGCTAGTGGCCTTATCTGAATTTTGCCCTATCTGTTTTGAACTTTTGATGCTTGGCTTGATTCTTACTGCTTTTGAATTGATAGCTTCTGTTGAATGCCTAATGTGGGAGGTTGATTTTGTTGTCCTTGAGTGTATGATTGAGTTTACATGTGTCTAAAGACAGTCATAGGAGAGGGTCATGCCCAGGATTCAACCACAGCAAACATACAAAGGGGTAGAACAGAGAGCACATGCTCTCTGTTTTATACCTTACTGTCGCTGGGTCCAAAATGGAAGCCTGGGAGACTATCGCGAGATTCAAAAGCTCTCGCGAGGTAAAAGAGGAAGTCTGGGAGAAGTTCACACAGTTCACATGGACACATTCTATTTGCTGTCGCGAGATTCATGTATCTGAGAGCCTCTCGTGCGATTCACATAGAGCCATACATTACCTGTCGCGCAATTCATGTACTCCAGAGAACCTCTCGCGCCATCCCCATAGAGATTCAAAGGCAGTCACGAGATTTAAAATGAACCTAGGAGCTGCTCGCGCAATCCACATGTATTCATCTTAAACTATCACACCCTCCAAAATCCCCCTGGGAGATTGTCGTGCAATCCAGATTGATTCAAAACCTTCGCTAGGTTCATTTCCAACCCCATGACCAGAGGGTCCAAAGCGCGCCGAGCTTTGCGATAGGTATTTCAACCCTGCGCTTTGCTCCTTTCCTAGTACTCTTTCCTTTCTTCCCTCTGCGAAACCCTAGCTCCTGGCACTCTCCCCCTTCTCCAAAGATCACTCCTACCCTCATCATCATTCACTCCACAAATCTATACAAGTGTTCCTAGGATCACCCTCATCTATTGCCCTCTACTCCGAGATCTTGAGGTGCCCTGTGCGTCAAAATAAACCAAACCCTAGATCTCAGTCTCCGTTGCTCATACTAGAAGGCAGAGTTAGAAATGGCTCCCAAAATTACACAAAAGAGAAAGGGGAAGAACAAAGACCCTGCAGAGACCACCCCTAAAAAGGCCAAGACTTCAAAGTCTCCCAAAAAAGGAAATGAAGTGGTTGAGGAGGTGGCGGTCCAAACCACTAAGTTTTCTACTCCTTCTGAGCTCCTGGAGTCAATTTCATTGGAGCTTGAATCAGCATTTGATGTACCATTTTTTGAGAACCAACCTCTCTCTGCCCCTGCAGTACAGTTTATGAGTAAAGCGGGCTAGATGCCATTGATGAGAGGAATTCCAGTACTAGCCTATCCCAGGCTAGTGCAGCTATTTTATCAGCACATCAAGGTCAAGAAGGACAATGATGGACAAGGGTGCTTACTGGTAATGATTGACAACTTTGATATGTTAGTGGGCCCTAAGATTATCGCTGAAGTGTTGGGCATCCAAGCAGCATTCAATCCTAGCTGTGGATATGGCCCCCCTCTGACTGCATCGATTGATACAATTGCATGGGTCCTAACTAGAGGATTAAAAGCCATCGGGGACTCAATCAGAAGGAGAGAACTAGAACCTGAACTGCTGTTCACTGACCAAGTCCTGTGGAAGAACATATATTGCTCAGGACATTAGCAGGAGAGGAGAACCCCCATTGCGGATGTTGTCTACTCCTACCACATGGGCCATGGCTTCCATGCAGCATGGCTAATTTTTGAGGCAATGAAATACGTAGTGGAGAAGTTAGGATCAAACAAGAAGCCTCACACTCTACCCTATGCAAGAATCATTACCTTGCTGCTGATGAAGGGGGGATACAAGATAGGAAGGAATGAGCAGACCACAACCCTTTCCCCTACTACCTTTGCCAAGAGGCAATGGGGAATCAGCAGGAGCTTGATGGAGACCCAGAAGAAAAAGAAAGCTGAGGCTCAGGCTCTGCCCAAGCAAGTAGAAGAGGGAACCGGATCAGGGTCCATCCCTGCTACCAAGGAAGTGCCCCCAGAACCTGTCAGTACCATAACTGCAACAGAACCCATTCCCCCTCCACCTTTTACTTCTGCGTCCACTACCCCTCTTGCATCCATCTCTCACCCCCCTCTATTTCCATTCTCCATGCCCACTCCCCCTTCACCTGTGCTTGGTTCCTGGGAGGACTCACCATCCCCTACCTTACCTCAGTACACAGCCACAATTCTCCCCTCATTTCCACCTAAGCCTGCCAGCCCCCCACTCATCTCCTACAAAAAATGAAAAACAACTGAGACCATCCCAACCATCTCCAAGACACCACCCTCAATACCTTCTATCCCCATTGACCCACCCCATCTTGAAGAAACTACCACCCCAACCATATCTACTACATCCCCTCTTCCAGACATTGACTTAACCCTTAACACCTCCATAGGCTTCCAAGCCTTCATCTCTACCTTCCTTGAAACAATGCCTGCCTACTACACCCCTCTGCCAGACTCCCCAACTACCTCACAGCACCACTCCCCAGAACCTCACTCTTCCCCTCCCTCCACTTTCCATCATGCTCCCTCCTCCCCTTTCAAACCAATACCCTCTTCTTCACAAACCCAACCTCCTAGCTTTCACACACTAACCCTCATCCTACCCCTTATCCAAGACATACAAGCCCAATTATCCACCAATACCCAAAAACAGGACCAGATGTAGGTTGAACTCACCTCTATCCAATCCACCCTACACACCTTAACCACTCCACCCATCCCTCCACCACCCACTTCACCCCCTGGTCCTGTTCACTGATAAAACCACCCAAATAGACTTCCCTCCGGAATCATTACCCCCTCCACCATCGCCATTACCTCTTCCCCACCCATTTCCTTTACTCACTTTCACCATTCCAATTTTCCATCCCCCATCACCCCCAACTCCTGTTGAGCCTACACCCTTCACCTTCCCCCCTATACCCTCCATCCCCCCTCTTATCCTACCCCCTCCCACCTTCTCTGCCAAATCTACACAAGCATACGTAACCCACCGCATTCCCCCACCACTTGACTTCCCTACTATCATTCCCCCTTCCCCCCCAGGACCAATCACACTTTCCTCCTTCCACCTCCTACCTGCCCATAGCACCAAAACATCATTTTTATAGCCCTCCCTACCTCACCATCCTCCATCACATGAGGGATAATGCTTACCTGAGGAAGGATGTCCTAAGGGGCATGGCCAAGCTTCGCCAATCAATTGAGACCCCCCTGCTGGAGCAGATTGATAAAATGATGGAGGAACACCGACAATAGTTTTTGGGCATCTCGTTGGGGTGGACAAACATTTTGAACGCCTACCAAAAGGCCAAGGCTACAGCTACTTATCATCAGATAAATTGGGAGTATGTGAAATCTAATGCTGCTGCAGCGAATGCCCGGGCAAGAATGCTTGGAAAGCGACTTAACAATGCACAGGAAATCCAAAAAATCCAAAAGGAGATTCATGAGACTGACATCCTCAAATATCAAATCAAGATAGCCTCATTGGAATCTACATTGGCTACTGCCCGAAATGAACCTTACCAGCCGACCCCCATCTCTGTTCACATGCCTCAGCCTGAGCCAACCACTACTCCAGCTCCACCTGCCCAGTCTGAGGAGGCAACACCTAAGCCTAAGCAAGACAAAGGAAAAGCTCCTGCTTCACCTCCTACGGCGTAGCCTCCAACTACTGAGCAACCTACCCCTACCACGGCCTCTGCTAAACCACCACAGAAGCTAACTTATCCTCAGCGGAGGAAAGTCACTGCCAAAAGGTCTGCTCCGAAAGCTATCCCTTTAAAAATTGGCAAAGAGTCTGCTGCCCAGTCTGAAGAGGCACAGCCCCCTGCCCAACCTGAGTCCACTGGAAAAGGGAAATCCCCAGTGGTCCCCACTGAGGAACCCAAAGCTAAAGGAAAAGGAAAATCCCCAGTGGTCCCCACTACAGAAGCAGAAGCCAAAGGCAAAGGCAAAGAAAAATCCCCTGCCATCCCCCCTGCTAAGTGCAAAGGAAAAGCCCCTCAAGAACCCAAGGAACCAAAGGCTCCCAAGCCACCAAAAGTAAGAGTGAGGGCACCTAAAGCTCCAACTACAGCAAAAACACCAGTCGAAAAGAAAAAGGAGAGGGAGGAAAAGAAGAAACAGGATAGAGCCGTCCTTAAGGCACAGGCTAAAAAGATGGGCTAGGATTTCCTTACAGATTCGGATTCAGATTAGATCCTAGCTTCTAGATTGTATCTTAGGTTTTTGTCTATTGCTCTGTTCTGTGTGCTTCTTTCTGTTTGTTTGCTACTTTTGATTTTGTTCTTTTTGCCATTCATGGGAGATGAGTTGAGGGAGGATATGTTTCTTTGCAGCAGTAATCCGTGCAGAGGACAGATGGAGATGGTGTTTATATAAATTTGTGCAAATACCTGCTTCAGGGATTTCACTGATTTCCTTTTCGAATTAATGACCCATGTTAGGCTACCTCGCGAGGATCCCTGCGCGATACACTGACCCCTTTAAATACCATGCCTATCTTTAGACATTCAGTTAATGCTATTTCTCTTTTCCAGGAGCCAGTTGTGTGTTTCTTCTTTCCCCACACAACACTCATTTATTGCCAAGTTTGAAAAGGGGCCCAATTTCAATTCCGCCAATTCATGTTCCCTCGCCCCCCTCTTTTAAATCAGCCATCAATCCTTTTTCATCTCATCCCTCCTATTCTAAATCTCGAAGTCCATACCTCCTCACACAAATGGCGGATGACAACCCCTTTGGATTCCCAATCAAATTTTACCCCATCTGGGAAGATCCCCCACCACCAAAGGAGCCGGACCCCTTGCAATTTCTCTGGGATGAGTATGACGAGGTCTAGCGACTCCTCGCCAAGGAAGAAAAGAAAAAGAAGAAGAAAGAGAAGAGAGAAAAGAAGAAGAGAACAATGGCACCACCTGCATCTCCCCCTCCATCTTCCTCTAACCCTCCCTCGGCTACACATTGATCCCCCCCCCCATTTTGTCTTTTCCTTTTCCATCTTTTTGTCATATATTATTTTTCTTTCAATGAAAGTTTTCTTTTAGTTCCATACTGTTCAGTTTTGCATTTTTTATTTCTCTCTTCTTCTGTGTTTATTTCTGTATGTTTCCTTGGATTTTACTTTTTATTCTCACCTTTGAACCAATGAGGACACTGCTCCAAATGGTTTGGGGGTGTGGCAGGATAGTCTGCCAATAGACCAGTTAATTTTATTGCAGTAATGGTGGTTTAACTGGGATGAATAAAGTTAATTTCCACTTAACTTGACCCAATGACGAAACATGTAAAAATATAAACATTTTTTACAGACTTTTGGAAACAGAAAAAGTTGAATTTTGACACCACCATGAAGCTAATATTAGAAAATTTTTGTGTTAAGTACTCAGTGAGCCAAAAAGGGGAGAAACAGACGAAAATACAACCCATGAGTTAAATTTGAAGACCATACCTAGTCAGATTTGGGCTCAGAATTTTCTTTTGAAGTGTGTTTTTGGCATTATTTCTGCTCTAAGGACTGATTGAATCAAGACTTTGTCACTAGAAGTTGTGCAACTCCAAATCAAAACTAATTGACAGCACTCATGGGACTAAGGAAATGATCCAAGGCCCTTATTTGGACAGTTTGAGCCTAAAAATCCAACCTTTTAAAATATGCCCTTTTGCATATACCAGTTGAGCCTTAAAATCATACTCTTCTTTCATAAACACCAGAACACTTGCACCTTAACCTCATTACCTGAGTTTACCTTACCCTCACTCTGAGAATTTAGAAGGTAAAGGAGAAGGAGGAAAAGATACTGAGAATGGTCCAATATTTTGTGGAAGGTGAAGAAAAGCATCTTGTGAATAGATGTGTATCAATGGCAGTTGTGTGGCATTTCATCAAAAGAATGAATAAAGAAAATAAAAAGAGGAAAAGAAAGAGAAGTCTAGAGAACATTATCATCTGAAAATTAAAAAAAATAAAGAGAAGCTGGCCACTTTGTCTCTGAAATAGAAGAGGAAGATGAAGTTTTTACTGGAATGAAGGTTGTGAAGTCATGAGCCACTCCTGACCTTGCTGATTTCTTAATTTGGATTCCCTTTTTACCCCTTTTATTCTGTACACCCCTCAGCCATAAGCCACATTACAACCCATTCTAAAAAGACCTTGTGGATCCAAAGTCAAATGAGTTGTCATGTGGAGATGAAGAGTTGTCCAATCTATGGAAAAAAAAATTCATGAGGATATCATAAATTAGAAGCTTAGCCTATGCTCATACTTGCAAGCCCATTTGGGGTCTGCAACTGCTCTTGAGCTATTATGAATGTGAACACCCTCAGGATATTAATGTTGAGAGATAGACCAAGTGAGAATTGGGTTTGAATTTTAACCCCATTGGGATTGTATCCAACCTAAATTTTGAATCAAAGGCAAGCTAGGTGCTGATTTTTATACATTGAAATTCTAATGTTAAATGAATGGTGGTCAGGCAAACACATGTTAACTTTTAAGTTTTAAATGGCCTGCAACATTGCTGCAATTTCCTCTAAGTGTTAAATAAATTGACTATGGAATGAAACTTTAAACATTTGAATTTGTGTTGTCATTATCTGCACTATACTTAACTGACTCTAATGGTGAAGTTTGTGGGTGTCTTCAATGAAAACCCCTCAGGAGACTTCACTCCTCCACTAGGGATCACCTAGGGGTTTAAAAGGCTTGGTACATATGCTAAATATATCCGTGATCCCTACGAAAGTGGCATTTACAACTTTGCTAAGGGACTAGCAAAGATTAGGTTTGGGGGTGTGTTAAGACCTGAAAAGTACCACTTTTCACCCCTTAAATTAATCTCTGTTGGACCCTTAATCATTTATTAAAAGTGTTTTAAGCCTGTTATGTAGGTAATGAACAACAGCTACAATAAGGCCTTAATCCTACTAAGGAGCCCACTTTTGCCCCAGAAGTCTCTCAGAAGAAGGGAAGCTAGATCCAGACAAGAACTTTATTGCATGAAGGCAAAGCACAGCAGTAATAGAGCAAGAAATGAGCCTCGCGTAGTTGCCGCAAGATTCAAAGGATTCAGAAAGTAAGCCTCGCGCAGTCCTCGCGAGTTTCCCAAGACTTCATACCAATTGTCCGCACTGTTCTCACACAGTTTAGTGACAGAAGGGCTTTAGAATCATGACTTGTGCAACTCTCGTGAAGCTCAAGCACTTAAATTCTTGCACAGTCTCACATAGCTCAAGAAAGCAGCACTCAAAACCTCGCGCAGTTCACTCAAATAAGCTGAGGAGAGAGAGAGCTCCAGCTATTTCTACGCGCAACAGTCACGCAATGGCCGCGGGATGCAAAACTTCAGAAAAACCTCTCACGCAGTTCAGAGACCAATGCACATCACGCCCTCACAAGGATCCTCGCGAAGATCCATTGAGAAACAAACTGCTCGCGCGATTCCCATGCCATTCAGAAGGAAAGTGCAATCCCGCAAAGACCAGAGCAATCCAGTGAGGATTCAATGCTCTATCGCGCGACAGCTTAAGTTGCAAACTAAGACAACCCCGCGATGGCTAGAATTTCAAATTAATCCAATCTCACAAAGACCGTGCTACCACGTGACAGCCTTGGAAACTAGTGCTACCTGGGGAGGCTTTGGACTCTAACTCTCTCTCACTTCTGTAGAGGACATTCTGAGAACTTCCAACAATTAGGGCATGCACTCCAATGCTCTAATTTCCATGCATGCATCTCGAGGCATCCAAGGAACAGTATTAGGCCACGTGGCATAGTTAAAATTAGGGTTTCCTAACCCTAATTCACTGCCAAACTGACTACTATAAAATCCTAAGTCTGGTTTAGGTTTAGGGGCCTCTTAGAATAGAATTTTGTCTATCTTCTTCTGCAAGTAGCTGTAGATCTCTAGGGAGGTTTAGGTAGATTTCTTTTTACTTTTTTTTCTCTCCATAGCCCAACACTTGCTGGCTATGCCTTTATATGCTTATTGGGTTTAGATTTAATGGAATTTCATGATTGGGTGTTTTACAGTTATGGGATTGAAGTTTGAGATTGAGTTGCTCTGTACAAGGCTGCTACCTTGAGATCCTCCATTGCAAGGTTGTATTACAAGCAATGGAGGACTGTTTTCACAGATCTATTCAGATTCAGGTGACCTGTGTGTCTATGTTAACATGCTCCTATACAAGCCTAGCCCCACCACAGGACCCACTAGATCTGAAATCCCCATGGGAGGAATGAGCTTTTGTAGCCTTGTGAACATGGTGGTGACAGTAATGTTTCTTGTTCTGTTTTAGACCTCTGTGATGAGGATAGCCTCTGGGATAATCTATGACCATTTAAGTGGACAGGTTATAGCCTTAGGGTTAGGCCAACCCACAGATCCAAGACAGATTTTTCTTCTCTACACTTGCGCTTGTAGCCTTGTGAGAGATTGAATAGTGACAGACTCCCCTTTATTTGTATAGACCCGCCATCAGATGGTAGATCTGGTTTGGTTATAGAGATTGTAGGCTTGTGACTGGATCACTGCAGACTTTCTAGAGCAGTGAACAGCCATGCTTAAAAGCTAGCACTCAAACTCTTACTGGTTCTGTGTGTCCAGGCTCGTGCACTTTGTAGGCCTAGCCCCACACACAGAACTTTAGAGGTTGAGGTTCCTATGGATTCTTGAGCTTGTAGCCTGGATGAAGTAGTGCCTACAATGATAATCTTGTTCTGACCCATCTCTAGATTGTGGTTCCCCTATTGGATAGTCTGTGACCATTTAAGTGGACAGGTTATAGCTATAAGGGATTGGATCATGGTACAGAGGTGAGCTGGATCTTTTCTCCTCTTTTGTGATCATGTAGCCATTGCACATGACTTCTATAGCAGCAGATCTGAGTCTGAGTTATGAGACCCATTAGATCTGTACCTAGCAACATACTTCTCACCCTTTTATATTTATTTTCTCCCACTCCATCCATTTTCTCAACCCTTTCTATGGTTTAGATATTAAGTTACCTTAGGATTTAGAATTTAGTGACCTTAAATCCCCTTCCATTTAGGATTGCTAGATCAGTAGTCAGATCTGGAGAGCCTACTAATGATGGCTCCCTTAGAGCTTTAGATCAACTTTTCCTGTGGGACAAACTCTTACTTATCAAAACTTGCTACAACAGGCCCTGTATCTTGCAGGACTGTACATATTTTAGGCTTGCTGCTCTGTCATTTTCAATCCACCTTTCATTCATTTTTATTCACCCCATTCTTATCACTGTCTCCAATAAAGTCAGTAGCAAGCACTTAAAAACACAACAATAGCTTCGTCGGGGGGCCCACCAGGTGCTTGGTGAAATTCCTGAGAGAACCTTTTGGTGACTCGAGCCTCTGAAAGTTGCCTATCTGAGATCCTTTCAACGTAAAGGCCTTTGCCCTTTATTTTCTGTCGAAAGTTCTCTTCTTTATTGGGGGTGAGACATTTTCCCTTGGGTTACGCGATGTCTTGACTGAATTGGAGGGAGGTCGTTCACTGGTACACCTGGTCCTGGCCGAGATGTATCGGGGCTTGGATGCCTCGTCCTCGGCCTTGGGCCAGGTCGGGATTCTTAGCGGGAGTCCACTCCTCATTCAGATTTGGCTAGGAGAGCATTTGGCTATCATGGGGCCCGTGCCAAGATTTTACTTGGTAAGAGGGGATGTGGCTCGAGGCTTTCTGACCCGGTGCTCGAGATTGCCCCATGGGAGCATCGAGGAACTGAGCCTGTGGCTATCTGACGCGGAGTTGATCTGGCAACTTCCCTGGCTGGACGACACCTTTCCGATTGTCCGCTCTCGGGATTGTGAGGGTATCACGCTTTTGGGGTTGACTGGTAGTACCTACTATTTCCCATCTCGGGTGCTTCGTCAATTCGAATATACCCAACATGTGTCACGCATTGTGAGGCCACCCTTGTGCTCTCTAATATTCTCTCAGGGTTCTCTCAATGACCTAGATCGCATAGCAGCCCTCTGGGAGACCCGCCAATCGGCGCACATGTGCAGCTTAGTTCAGGGGGGCATTCTCTCTTCTGATTACAAGGTTTGGTTGGCATCCAAGGGCTTACCTGCCCCTAACCCGGTTTCGGTAGATGTGATAGAGACGGGACCCTGGCCATACAAGGAAACGATACTCCGAAGAAGGATTGAGTCTCTTTCTGCAGAGAGGCTGGCTTTGACTGAGGCTCTACAGAAGGAAAGGGTCAGGGTTGAGATAGTGGAGGTGAGAGCTGCTACGGCCGAGAGTGAGGTTCTTCGGCTGACTGTGCTTTTGACTGAGTCTCGCAGTGCAGCTGACGCTTCGCGGAGGCGGCAGAAGAGTCTTCATGGTAGGTGGTTGTCTGATCAGAATGCCCGTGAGGACTCTCTTCATGCAGAGATCAGTGCTTTGAAGCATGGTCCCTACCCCTGACCTGTTCCTGTACATACCATAGATCATATACACAGAGGGGGGCTGATGCCCCTTAACAAAGATCTCTTTCCTTCTTTTTTGGGTTGTTTCTTCTTTTGTGTTTGTTTTATTTTTTTATATACTTGTAAAGAAGGCAGAAAATAGAAAGTGTGTCATGTTGTTATCTTTTTGGGACGTGACACTTCATACGTAATACTGTAAAAAAAGAAATGAAATCTGCTATATATACATATATATATATATATTTTTTTTTTTGGTGTTCGAATTTTCTTCCATACGTCTCTCAACGTAAGGCTTTTTATGGAAAAGGAAAATCTATTATCTTTATTTTTAAAATTTTTCTCCTACACAGTGTGAGGCTTTTTATGAAAAAGGAAAATCTATTATCTTTTTTGAAAATTTTCTACTACACAGTGTGAGGCTTTTTATGGAAAACGAAAATCTATTATCCTTTTTTTTGAAATTTTCTCCTACAGTGTGAGGCTTTTTATGGAAAAGGAAAATCTATTATCTTTTTTGAAAATTTCTCCTTTTCTCCTTCTCCTTTTTATGAGGTCGATATTTACGAGGCCAACTGGTGGGTCCTTTTTTGAGCATGGTTGAACCCTGTTCATGAGGCTCAGATTTTTCTTTTAAACATGGAAAGGTCAGCTTCCCCGAGATTGATAAGTCTTTTGTCCTTATCTTTGGTCAAGCGCCAGACGACGCGGTAGAAACGACATACTTGATCAGGATCCGATCCAATTTTTAACATGAGCGGCCCAGCAAAGGGGAGAAGAGGCTCAAGAGGTCCAGACTAAAATAGGCGGGCCAGAACAGATCCTCTCCTAATCTCTCTTTCTTGGCAGTTTTACTCACAGCGCCCAAGATGGGTTTTCGCTATGCCTGTCATCCCTGTTTTTACTCGTAGCGCCCTTTTAGGTTTTCACTACGTCCATGGGTTCGCTCTCTTACCCCAGGTGCCTTTTCAGGTTTTCACCTGATCCGCTTGAGTTTGCTGTTTTTACCCGCGGTGCCCCTGCGGGTTTTCACTACGTCCATCTTGTTTGAACTCAAGTTAATTTTATTATTATTATTATTTTATTTTTTTTCAAGAACCAAAAAGCCACGACATGGACATCGATTCCATCATAGCCGGCTGGATGAAGTTCTGTGTGGTCCGTTAACTCAGCTTGTGCTGATGCAACAAATGCTATGACTGCTTGTGGACCTTAAAGAGGGCTTTCTTTCGGGTTGTAATGTGGTCGGGGCTTAAACATTTTGGGTTTTCTGGGATTTTGGATTTAAGCTTTGGGTGATTTCCAAATTCGGTGATTCCTCTTCCTTTCCAAGGGCTTTTTACGATACGTACCCCAGTTGTTTCTTTTTCATTCTTGATCCCCGCTTTTGGGGTATTGCTTTCTTCTTCTTCTTTTCTTTTTTTTTTTATATATACGTATATATATATATTTATATATATATATATATATTTTTTTGGTTGAGATTTTTCCTCTCTTCTCTTTTTTTGTATGTTTTTAGGAGGGGTATATGAAAGAAATGGTTATTGCCCGGACGTGTGCAGCAAAAGGGTAAAGGTATTCAGGGAATATTTCTTTCTCGGGCTACTTGTCTTTGAAATGATGGCCTCTTCTATGGGGTCCTTAAGCGGCCACGCATCTACCTTTATCAACACTTACCTTGTCGTAAGACTTATGAGTAGAACCTACGGAGCTATCCAGCATTGATGGGCTCAGGAAAGTGGTCTCTGTCCATGGTGGCGAGGCGAACAGTGTATCCCGGTAACACTTCTCGGATGACATAGGATCCTTCCCAATTTGGCTTAAACTTCCCTCTTGGATCGGCATGGAGGGAAGGGAAGATCTTCTTCAGCACAGTGTCTCCTGCCTTTAGATCTCGATCGCGGGCACGTTTATTGTAAGCACGTGCAATTTTCCTCTGATAGACCTGAGTGTGACACAAAGCTAGTAGTCTCTTCTCATCAATCAAATCTAATTGCTCAAAATGGGATCTTTCTTTCTCGGCTTTGGGCAGACGAGATTCCAAAAGGATACGGAGTGATGGTACTTCGACCTCGATGGGTAGCACGACCTCGGTTCCATACACAAGGGAGAATGGTGTTGCCCCCATAGCGGTAAGGATAGACATTCTATAGGCCCAAAGTGCGAAGGGTGACTGCTCACTCCAATCTCTATAAGTGACTACCATCTTCTCCAGAATGCGGATCAGAGTTTTGTTGGCCACTTCTACAGCTCCGTTCGTCTGAGGCCTATATGGGGATGATCGATGATGCTTGATCTAGAACCACTCGCACAAGGCCTGGATGTGCCTATTAGCGAAATTAGTGCCATTATCAGTGACGATATCCTTGGGTATGCCGAATCTACAAATGATGTTGTTCTTGATAAACTTCTCAACATGGCTGGCCTTAATGCTCGTATATGAGGCTACCTCTACCCACTTCATGAAGTAATCCACTGGGACGAGGATGAACTGATGTCCGTTGGAAGCCTTAGGATTGATCTTGCCGATAAAGTTAAGGCCTCAGGTAGCAAATGGCCAAGGAGTGGTCATGCAGTGAAGATCAATGGCAGGAGCGTGTATCAGACTGGAGTGTTCCTGACACTTGTAGCATTTTTGAACATGTTTGCAGCAATCAATCTCTAAAGTGATCAAAAAGTATCCTTGCCTTAAGATTTTCTTAGCGAGCATGTGTCCACTGACGTGTGCCCCGCAGACTCCTTCATGGATCTCCTTCATGATCTCAACCGCTTCTCTCTCGGTTAGGCATCGAAGCAAAACATTGTCATGAGACCATCTGTACAGGAGATCACTGTAGATGATGTAGTTCGTTGCCAATCGCTGGATGGTGCGTCTGTCTCCCTTCGATGTTCCTTCCAAGACAGTTCGAGTTTTGAGGAAATTCTTGATGTCTGAGAACCAGGGTGGCTCATCATCTAACTTGGTAGATCCCTTAATCAGGTGACAGAATGCCGATTCATCCCTCTGCTCTATCATGATCGGCTTCATTTCAACTCTGTATGAAATCTCAACCATAGAGGCCAGGGTAGCCAAGGCATCAGCAAACCAATTTCTTGCTCGCGGCACATAGGAGAAGGTGACTTCCTCAAAGCAGGTTATCAGATCCTCAAGATGTTCATGGCATGGGATCAACTTCTCATCCTTGGTCTTTCAATCTCCTTTGGTCTGGCATATGATTAACTGTGAATCCCCAAAGACCCTGAGGTGAGTTATATTCAGATCAAGAGCCGCCTGTAAACCAGCTGTACAGGCTTCATATTCGGCCATATTGTTGGTGCATGGGAAGTTCAACTTGATCGAGATGGGTACATGCGATCCCCTTGGCGAGATAAGAATGGCGCCAACTCCTTGGCCTTCAACATGCGATGCCCCATCAAAGTGCATTACCCAAGACTCCTCTGTTTCCTTCGTATCCTCTGCAATCATGAACAGGATGTCCTCATCAGGGAATTCAGTCTTTAGAGGCCCATAGTCCGGCAAAGGGTTCTCGGCAAGATGATCAGCGAGTGCTTGCCCCTTGATTGACTTCTGGGTCACATAAGTAATGTCAAATTTAGAGAGAAGTAGTTGCCATCATGCAGTTTGGCCAGTAAGAGCAGGTTTCTCAAATAGGTACTTCAACGGATCCATCTGTTCTAAAAGTAGAATGACTTGGGATAACAAGTAGTGTCGAAGTCTTTGAGTAGCCCAAACGAGTGCTAAGCACACCTTCTCCAGATGAGAATAGCACGTCTCATAATTAGTGAACTTCTTACTTAGGTAGTAGATGGCCTGCTCTCTTCTTCCTGTCTCATCATGCTATCCTAACACATAGCCCATGGAAAACTCTGTCATGGACAGGTACATTATTAGGGGTCTATCAGGTACCGGTGGTACCAATACCGGAGGATTTAGGAGGTAACCCTTGATCTTTTCAAATGCAGCTTGGCAGTCATCATTCCACTCAACGGGTGAATCCTTTCTTAGTAGCTTGAAGATCGGTGCACATATTAGAGTTAACTATGCAATGAACCGGCTAATGTACTGGATTCTGCCTAAATAGCCTCTGACCTCCTTCTCTGTAGACGATGGTGGCATTTCAGCGATGGCCTTGATCTTGGTCGGATCGACCTCAATCCCTCTCCTACTGACAATAAAGCCTAACAGTTTTCCTGACATAACGCCGAACGCGCACTTTTGGGGATTCAATCACAACCTGTACTTTCTCAACTTCTCGAACAGCTTCTGAAGGTTTACCAAGTGGTCATCCCTTTCCGGCGATTTGGCAATCATGTCATCGACATACACTTCGATCTCTCGGTGCATCATGTCATGGAATAGGGCCGTCATTGCTCTCTGGTAGGTTGCCCGAGCATTCTTGAGCCCAAATGACATCACCTTATAACAAAAGGTACCCTAGGGAGTGATGAACGCAGTCTTTTCTCGGTCGGCCTCTGCCATCTTAATCTAATTGTAGCCCGAGAATCCATCCATGAATGGGAGCATTTCATGCTTAGCAGTGTTATCAACCAAGATATCGATGTGGGGTAATGGAAAGTCATCCTTAGGGCTTGCCTTGTTGAGAGTTTAGAAATCAATGCACATTTGAACCTTCCCATCCTTCTTTGGTACGGGGACGATATTGGCTAGCCATTGCGGGTACTTAGATACCATGAGAAAACCTACGTCATACTGCTTAATGACCTCATCCTTCACCTTCAGCATCCATTCAAGTCGGAGGCGTCTCAACTTCTGTTTAACCGGCTTAATATCAGGGTAGAGTGGCAACTCATGCTCAACCAGATCGGTATCCAAACCAGGCATGTCTTCATACGTCCATGCGAAGACGTCTTGGTACGACCAAAGGAAGTCTATCATACCTTTTCTCTCCGCAGGGGATAGTGATGTTTCAATTTTGGTGATTCTAGGGGCCTCTTTGGTGCCCAAATTGACGTCCTCTGTCTCTTCGACGATTGGGGTCGGGCCATGCTCAAAATCGGCAAATTGTTTGAGGAGCTCATTGGGGAGCTCATCGATTTGACCTTCCTCGTCCAAACTTATGACTCCTACCTATTCTTATATTTCTATAGGAAAGGGGTCGGCTTCACACGAGACGGGTATCACGACATCATTTTAAATTTTATTAGGAATTTTAAAGGAAAATATTTTTAGAATTTATATTTTTTCTATTTTTATGGTTTTTTGCATTTTTTCGAAAGTCAGCCCCTGGCGAGGTGGATCTCTATATATACAAGGTAGAGTGTCCCAGAGGCTAACCTCACTTTTTACAGGTTATTTTTTTTTTGAGAGTCGGTGTCATATTCACGGCATTTGGCGGCTCCCAGGAGTTGGGGAAAAGATGCCCAGTTACTTACCTGTGTGACTTGGCCTTTACCTCTTTGGTTGGAAATGGCATCGGTAGGCTCTTGCAGTTCCTCCCTCAGCATGTTTACGAAGTGATCCTCTGGGACCCTATCCTATATGGTTAGGATGGGCCCAAAGTGGCTGGTGCTAGAGTGACGGGTGGACCGGGGGATCTCCTCCTCAAATAAGGAGAGGGCAGCTAAGTCCACCTCGAGGTCTGAGGAGATGATGTAACGGTTGGTGGGATGGGCAGAAACAAGCTTGTGTGAGGTTACCCTCATCTCCCCATTCAGATCAATCTTTACCACCCCGGCACTCACAAAGGTTTGACAGATGTGGGGTCGAGCGTGAGGCTCTTCTTCTAGGTTGATTCCTCTGGCCCTGGCGGTTGCTGCAGCTCTTATCTTTTCTTTGGCCTCTCCGACTTCTTCAATAGGCCTGTAGCCCACGTCAAATTTGGTTTGCTGCCCCTTAACCCTGACGGGGTCTCTTCTTCCTTGAAGGTGTGGGCCCATCCCCTTCCCTTTTTGTTGGCCCCATTAGTGGAGCATGAACACAGCTACATCCATTCCTCCTCCAGTTGTGGCAGGGGTTTTTTCAGTCGACCCAAGGGTAACGGCTGAGAAGTCATACTCAAATCGATGGAGACCGGTGTCATCTGTTGTGTGATAGATGTTAAGCACTTTCAGATTCTCAATATGAAGAGTGCTCCTCTCCCTGTCTTCTCTGCTCTCACCTAAGATGGTGATGATTCTTCCTTCTGAGTTGAATCGAAGTTTTTGGTATAGAGTTGACGGTATTGCCCCGATCTCATGTAGACTTGATGTCCATCACCTGAAAGGGGATGATGAAGGTTTATGGCCCGATGATCAGGTCGAGGTCTACTTCTCCTATGATTTCTCTCCTGGTGTTTTCGAATCCCCTGCGCTTGTTATGGATGGCCGAAAGGTGTCGAGGTTCGCACCAATTTTGATTGTCGTCCTTAGAGGGCATATGTTCAGACCAACGGCACCACCAGGTTCCCTATTTCCACTGTTATATTCAGGGGCTTAGAGTGGTTGTTCCCCTCGAGCGACAGATCGGCATCAGTGAATGAGATGGCATTTGGGGCCAATACTTGCCCGATTATTTCTCCCACTTCATCAGGGGTTACGTGGGCGAAAATATGTGTGTCCTTGAGTGCTCCCATTAAGCCTTGAAAGTGGAGCAGGGACGTGATTAACAAATCCCACACAGTAATATGTGTGGGTGTTATCTTGAGCTATGTCTCCAACACGTACTCTCTGGCCATTTTCTCAAAGGGGTTCCCTGCGGCCTACTCTTTCTTCTTCTCTTCTACTCTGACGGCCCCCGATGCTTCCGACTGTGTAGAAATCCTGCCAGACCAGGTAATAAATTCAATAGTCTCCTCTTGGTTGCAACCAACATTCATGTCCATCTGCTCATAGCTTAACGGCACTTGATGCGGCTCATAGGAAGGTTTCGGGATAAGGAAGGGAGTGCATGGTGATTCTGGGGATGATTGGGCTAGGTATGTCAGATACTCGGGTCCAACCAGGTTGACTCCAATAGGGGGTAGAATGGTATTGGCGAGAATTGGCGAGGTTAGATAGTGAGTGAGGAGGGGGCTTATACAGGCATTACCTAGGCGTGGTAAGACCAATGGTGATTGGGAGTGGGTGATAAGGGGAGTGGATGAGGGGTTGTTTGTTTGGGTGGGGGTGGAGGTGGATTGGGGGTAAAATAGCGAACGGATGGAGAGAGTGTGACTGGGAGACGTCGGAGGTGCAGGTGGAGCGGGGTGATAGGGATATGAAGGGTTTATATATGGGGTGGCATGGTGGGGCGATGATGGGTTTGTGGATGAAATGGGGTAAATTGGGGATGATGGAGTTGTACATGGAGCGGGGTGATTGGGATATGACGGGGTAGCAGATGGAGCAGGGGGGTATGGATGTGAAGGGTTTGTATATGGGGTGGCATGGTGGGGCGATGATGGGTTCATGGATGAAACAGGGTAAATTAGGGATGATGGAGTTGTGCATGGGGCAGGGTGATTTAGGGATGGTGGAGTTGTGTATTGGGCATGATGATTTGGGGATGGCGGGGTGGTATACTGGGTGGTGGGATTTGGGGGTGTGTACGGGATGGGATAATTTGGGGATGGCGGAGTGGTGTATTGGGTTAAGAGATTCGGGGGTGTGTATGGGGTAGGGTAGTATGGGGATGGTGAAGTTATGTATGGCATGGGGTGATTTGGGTGTGACGGAGAGGTATATGGGGTAAATTGGGAGTGGAGCGGATACATGTATGATTGCGGCGGGGCTGTGCTCGTTTGGATTTGATAGGCGGGAGCGGGAATGGAAAAATACTACCCCAAATCTAAGGGCTCCTCTTGGTATGCCGGCGTGGGAAAGTAATCGGCTAAATACAACGGCTCGATCACCCCCCCCCCCACCACAGTGGATGTTAGGCCTGGGGCCTCCTGGGTGCGGTGGTAGAGGGGCTTGATGGATGTTCTGGTTCTGCCCTTGAGGAGGCGGTGGGGGAACAATTTTTTCTGCCTCTATTAAATCTTGGATTGCGTGCTTTAGTGGGAAGCACCGGTCTGTAGGGTGACCCAGTCCTTGGTGGAAGTTACAATGCAGGTTCGAGTCATAGTTCCTCGGGATTAGATTGGGTGGTGGGCGAGGCTGGAGTAAATTGACCAGACCTTTTGTAGGAACAGTGGTAATAAGACACTTACAGATTGCCCTAATGGTGTGAACACCCATTCGAATCGTGTTCTCATTTGTTCCTGGGTAAATGGGGCTCTCGGTCCGTTGTTTGGCCTTGGTGCTTGCTCGAAACGGGGTGGGGGTGGTTGTGCGGCCTGGAGCTATATCAGGGGGCATTGGTATTGGCCTGGGGGTAAACGATGTTCTGTACCTCTGTCCCTAGTCTTCTTTCAATTCTTTGTTTGATAGCTTTTCGAACCCCAGTGGCCCCGTTGGCCATGCTCTTTCCCAACCTGCCCTCTCTAACGGCGTCGAACGACAGATTGCATCAAATCAAGAAGTCGGACTGCTCGATATACCAAAAAATCTGTGATGACAGGGAGAGCTCCCTTGGTTATCAATTCAATCGGCTCATCATCAGGAATCCGGTGGGTCACCTGAGTGGCCAATGCCCTCCATCTTCCTAAGTAGGCACTGAAAGTTTCATCATGTCTTTGCTTCAAACGGGCCAGATCTAACTTCCTGGGCTCTATGTCCATGTTATAGACATACTGTTCTTGGAATAAGTGTGCCAGATCTTTCAAAGTTTTTGTCATGGATGGTTCTAGGGATGTGAACCATCTCAGTGCTGGGCCCATTAGACTCTTTTAGAACACCTTGATGAGGAGTCGTTCATCTTTGCCGTACTGGCACATATCCCCACAGTAAGATTTTAAGTAGGCGATGGGGTTGCCAGTGTTTTTCCAAACGATGGCATCTTAAATTTCTGTGGCAGGGGGACATCTGAGAATAGACATAAGTCTGAAAAATTTGTTGAATGCAATTCTAGCCCTCCCATCTTCATCAGCTGCTTTGATTCTTTTGAGGTTGTACCTGAGACTGCTTCCCCCTGATTTTGTTCGACCCTGGGTGTGACGATGGTGGGCCTGGGGGGGCCAAAGCTGGCAGCTCCTCCATTGTTGCGGATCTCGTCCTCCTCGTACTATTGGTCATTGTACTGGTGAGGGGTGAGGTTCGCTATTTGGACTTGGGGGGTGATGGGTTGGATGACCTGGTGGGGCCACAAGGTTTGTAGGGGATTGGAAGGAGTGAATGGATGAGTGGTTTATGGATGAATGATGTGCTGAGCTGGGTGTACATTCTGGGGTGATGGGGGTGTGGTTGATGTGGCGGGATGCTATAGGCATGGTTTTGAGGAATGGAGTGGATCGGATTTTTTGTTGGAGGCGGGATGAGGGCATAAGGGGTATAGGTGAATGAAGGGTACTGGTGAAGGGGTAAGGGGTTCGTGAACGGGCCTTGATGAGTGTGGGTGGACGGGCCTTGGGTTTGATGGATTTGGGCTTGATGGTTTTGGAAGGCTTGGGTTGATGGGCCTTGGGCTTGGGTGTGGGGGTTGGTATGATTTTGGGCCAATGGGCCCTGTTGGGTTTGGGCTAATGGGCCATGTGGGTATTGGGTGTGGGGTGATGGACCGTGGGCGTGGGTTTGATAGGTTTGGGTCCAAGGGCCTTGGGGGGCTTGGAACTGGGCCTGGGTCTGATGGGCTTGGGCCTGAGCCTGAGTTTGGTGGGTTTGGGCTTGGGCCCATGGGCCTTGAAGGTTTGGGCCTGAGCCTGATGGGTTTGGGCTTGGGCCCATGTGCCTTGAGGATTTTGGGCCTAGGTCTTATGGGTTTGGTGGGCCTGGGCCTGAGCTTGGGTCTGGGAGTGGGTTTGGACCCATGGTTCTAAAGATGTTTGGGCTTGGGCCCATGGATTTGTGTGGGTTTGGGCCTGAGATGAGTGGGCTTGGGCCTGTTGGGCTTGGACCTGGGCCTGGAATTGAGGTAGGGGATCTTGTATGGTATGAATGATGGGTGATTGGGCATGGTCATGAGGGAATGGGGCATGGAGGTTTTGGAGACCTAGATGTGGGGTTTGGGATGTAGGGTTCCGAGAGGCAGCCCTCAGGGTATACATCATTCTCATGTCCTCCATTGAGGGCTAGGATTTAGGTGTGAAATTGGAGGGTGACGGCCCATTCAAGGATGGAAAGGGTCGGGTGAAATTGGGTATGACCCGGGTATGGGGGGTATGGGTGATTGTGCTTGGAGGGTATGCATGCATGACTATGGAAGATGGTGGGTTACTGGTCATACCCTGAGAAAAGTTGGCCATGGCCTGGGTAAATGGCAGGGTATTTTGGGATGTCGATGGGCCATGTGATGTGAATGGCAAGTGAGATGAGGTGGATGGGATATAGGATGTAGGGGGCATGGATGATGAGGTGGATGGGACGTGGGAGGTAGGCAGGGGTGGGGATCCCGATGGGGTCTTTGGGAGTAGGGGGTGCGGTAAGGGTGTATGGATGGGAGATGGGGATGTATGGGTTGGTTGGGAAATGAGGGGTTTCCGTAGGGGATGAAATGGGGGTATGTTGGGAGAATGTAAGGGAGGGGGATGGGGTGGACGTGAACACGGGCGCCCCAAATGGACCCGTGACATCGAACCGGGTTTGGGTGAAGGCGTCGGAGATCGGGTCTTCTCCTACATGGGAATGGGATGGGGATGATGGTGGGGATGTATCGGCGCTCGACATGATCCATTGACGAGTGTTGTATCGATTTCTTGGGTAAGGGCCGAATACCTTCCTAGTTCTCTTTCTACGGGTTGGGTTTGAGGTCGCAGTAGTGACGGTCACACCAAAAGTACACATATATATGGATTTTTTATTTTTCTATATATATATTTTTTGGATTTTTTAAATGGAAATTAACTCCCCTATTTAAATGAATGATGATCTGGTGCCCTAGATAAATTCCCATCTCGGGTGATATATGCACCTTTAATAGGTCCCATGACGGGATCCGACACACTTCGAAAGAAGTGAAAGGAAACCCTTTCGTTCTATTGAAGGTGAGGGAATCCACGCAAATGACCCGATCCCCCGGAGCAAATCAATGAGAAGTCCCCTTCTTTTGACTGGGCAGGGGCATATTGGGCATTACAGAATGCGGGAGGCTACTGTGAGCACTAATACCGCTAATCGAGGAACTTGGGTGGTGGATTGGGCCTCAGATCGGGCTGCTTGAACCCAATTTATACTGGGCGTATGTATTATATACGCCTGACCAAAACTAAGCAGATTTGGCTGGGCGTATATATTATATACGCCTGGCTTAAATCTAGGGATTTTGGCTGGGCGTATATATTATATACGCCTGAGTATTTCTGGGGATTTGTTGTCGGGCGTATTTAATATATACATCTGGCAAAAACTGTTCTTCCAGCTTGGTTTGACAGTGTACATCAAGCCCACAATGAGTCTTTTGAACTGGTTTCCTGGGAGGGATGCTCCTGGGGACTATTGTGTATGTTATCGGGTCACTCCTTTTCACTTCCTAGGGATACACGAATGAATTCGGGCTGTCTATGCTCTCACTATTGCGGGTTTTACGGCTTGATCGGAATTGGCAACCCAACCGATATACCTCCTGCGCGAGGGCCTTTTCAGGTACTGGAAGGGGTGGTTCTTTTCAGGATCATCACCACTAGGGCTGCCGCCTTACTAGGAACCGGGTAAGTTATATTTGTGCCTAAACCCCCCAAAAACTACCCAAAATACGTAAAAACAAAATTGATTATGTCCCCACACTATTGGTTCACTTTTAATTACAGATTTTTAAAGGGGAGTGAATTTAAGTCCAAATTCGGGTCGAGGATGTCAACCCTGTGCCGCCTCAACGGGCCGGCGTTCAACGGTGAGATATGATCACTGAAATAAAGAGTGCACGTAGTCCCGCCAAACGGTTAAGGCTCGTAAATGACTGAAATTAAAATGACGTGGAAAGTAGATGCGAGCAGGCCCGCCAAATGGCTAAGGCGGCTTAAATGACACAATCGTAAAAACTGAAATTTAAAGGTGCAAGTAAGCCCGCCAATCGGCTAAGGCACTTAATGGACAGAATCGTAGGGGTGAGTATGTTAGTAAAAACAACAAAAATGAAGAAAAAACAGCAGAAAATTAGAAAAAATAGCAATGGTTAGTAAAGATTAAAACAATGCTAACAAGAGGGGAAGTGCTAGGGTGATATCCCCAGCAGAGTCCCCATCTGTGAGACCATGGATTCTCTCGAACCCGTCACGGCGATGCACTCGCGATGGAATAAATGTAGAGTCGCCACCCGAAGCTTTTGGTGACCTAGGAAACCTTTAAATCAATATTTTGAGCACCGAAGTGCTAAATATGACTCTGATTTACCAGTTTTTGCCAAAGACTCTAGGGTAGGGGCTTCGGTTATCGATCGAGAAGGGTTTAGGCACCCGATCAACCCGCACGTAGCGGTCTCTATCTATGGCCAAAATAAAAAACAAATGGGCGGAGCTTCCCCTTGCCCGAGGGCAATACGGTCCTATCAAGCTTTGAGCCAAATCGAAATTTCGGCGACGTAACGGCTTGAATCCTTGGACGGAGGAAATACCAAGAAGGTAGAGGAAGAGAGGGGTGAGCCGAAGCTCACGGGCCCTTGTTGCACTGTGGAAGACCTTTGCTTTGGCGTGCCTCCGATGGCTTTAAATGGCTTAAATAGTAGGGGAATGGGTTCTAATGCTAGGATTCGTAGATGAGAAGTGTAGTATGAAGCTAGGGACTAAGCGTGACTAAAAAGGAGTGATCTAATGGTTGAAATGGATTGAAAGGGATGAACTAAGCATGCTGGAATTCTGGGTGAAGAATGCAAAATAAAAGGGGACTTTCTCTCACTAGAACTTTCTCTCCTAAGCTCAAGCTTTCAACCCTAATTTTTCAACCCTTTGGGAAGAGGGGGGGCCTCTCTATTTATAGAGAAGAGGTGGGCTAGAGGGTTACTTAAGAGCTAATTGGTTTAGCAATTAGGTAATCCTCCATCTAAGGTTTTCTAGGTTTTTAGGGTCCTAGGGGTTTGGGAAACCGGTTTCAGTGGCAGATGATGGGGTGAGACCATGGGTGACTTAAGGGTTGCATATAAGCTCAAAGGGGGTGCAACAAACCTTAAGACACCCACCTTAACCAAGGGGATGGTCAAAAGGTCAAACCTGATGAAGGAATTTCGAGCATTTGATGACACTTATCAGATAGCTAAGTCATATATTACATACGCAGCTTTATGTACTGATGACTTTCATGAAAACCAGGAGGAGATCTCGAGAAGGTGGGTGTCCGCGTGGGTCCCCTAATTTATGTTAGGTGTATGTATTATATCGCAAAATTTGGCCCAAAAATGCCAGGCGTATATAATATATACGCCTGACCAAAATGGAGCCAAATTTGCTGGGCATATCTAATACATACGCCTGAGCAAAAGTTATGATTTTATGTGAAACTTCAATCAACCATAACCTTTGAACCATAACTCCAAATTGGGTGATCATTGGCTTGCTGGAAAGCTGAAGAAGTCCTCCTTCCAATTGTATGGGGCACCTCCTTAGCAATGGTTTGTGTAAAATTTTGTAGCCCTCCTCGCATCAATTGCTCATAAGGGTTCAAGTTGGGTCTCGGAAGGGATCCTAGGGTTTAGGGGTGATCTCTAAGGGGTTCAGGGTGATTCCTAAAGGTCTGGGTAGGTTCTTAAGAGTTCAGGGTGATTCCTAAGGGTTCAGGGGTGCCATCGGAAGCACCGGGGTACATCTCTCTCGGAGTACAGACTGATCGGGCCTTAGGCCGAATGTGGGTGTCTACAATAGTGGTCCCACAAAGCACCCATCCAGCCTACCCAGAACCAACAGGATAACCGCACCCTCCCTCCACCGTATGTGAACCCACAGTATGTGGAGGATGAGATCAAGAATAGTGGAGCTTATGCAGAGGCATTCACTAGCTTCAACCACCCACCCATGCTCACCAACCCACCGGTAGCCCAAAGTGAATGGAGGTTGCATGTTGAAAGGTCGACCCCACCATCCAAGGAGTCAGAGCTATTAAAAGAATAAATGGACAAGATCCAAAAATATCTGATGAAGATGGGTGGAGCTGAAATCTATGCCACGGACTTTTCTGACTTATGCTTATTTGCAGAAGTCCCTTTGCCCCAAAAATTTAAAGTACCAATTTTTGACAAATACAATGGAACGGGTAACCCATTGCACATCTCAAGTCCTACTACAGGGACATGTGCTAGTACGGAGGGGATGAGTATTTGCTCATAAAAGTCTTCCAGAAGAGTCTCACGGGCCCGACTTTGAGATGGTTCACCTCTTTGAAACCATCCATGATTAAAACCTGAAAGGATCTGACCCACCTATTCCAAGAGCAGTATGTCTATAATATAGACATTGAACCTCGTAAGTCAGATCTAGCCCGTCTAAAGCAGAAGCCCGACGAAGCATTCAGTGACTACCTGGGACGGTAGATGGCATTGATAACTCAAGTCAGAAACAAAATACTCGATGATGAGTAAATCGAGATGATTTCAAAAAATACTCTACCGGCCATCTTGGATTTCCTGGTGTACCAATAGCAGTCCAGCTTCGCTGACTTGGTAAGGAATGCCAATTGGTGTGAAGATGCCATAAGAGAACGGCGCCTAAAAAAATCGTAAACAGTGGGGTTCGAAAATTCACATAGCAGAGGAATGAGAGAAGATTCGGGGCAGATTTACAGACAATCGCAAATACATGACCTAATACTAGCATACCCCCATTCTAGTTTAAAGCAGCCTAGCAGGCCCCAGCACGAAGTGAACTGATGCAGAGGATCGAAAATGGACAAGGGGCACAGATGAACCTAGAATAAAGAAGGGCCCATTTTGATCGAGTCTTTAAACGTTTGGGGTAGTCCTTGAACATCCTGTTACCCTTATTGATCGAAAAGGGGTTTGGTCACCGCACTCGAGCCGCGACCTCTGTCGAATCCAATCCCAAGAAATTACATTCCCAATACCCACTGCAACTTCCACCATGGATCGGGCCACTCGATGGATCGCTACTTTCCCTAGAAGCATGCGATACAAGACTTAATAGAGGCTAAAAAAATCATTCCTCCAGCGCCTCCCCAAGTAAACCAGCATGCCAATATACATTAGGTGTTGTTGCCACCATATCCACCAGGTGGAACAGGCTCGAGGCCTACAGTCAACATGATAGAGGAAGACAGCGAAGAGTTCGATCCTTAAAAGTATATCCTCACCCGAGAAGACTTATAACATCAAAACTGAGAAATCAAGAAGATAGAAGCATTGGAGTAATCAAGCCCCTGAATTTGGCTGATTACTTTTCCAATCCCATGCCCCAGGCAAAACCCTTAGACTTGAGGATGTATTTTCCACCACCACCTCCTGTCAGCCATGTCCAAACCAGCTTTTATCAATATCAATCATATGTAGCAACAACCCCTACCGGTTATCCAACGATCGATTTTGCTCCATCTCCCCCTCTGGCACCGACTGGTTACCATTGGCCTCCCCATGTTGTACTATTACCGATGCCGCCATCTCCAACTCTTGTAGATTGCATTTGGCCTATGTTCACCACCCCTCCAACCTAACCACCCCTAGCAGAGGTTAACCAAATGTTATCCACCAATCCCAATCCACCTATCTAAAAACCTCTGAGGCCTACATCCGCTCCATTCTAGATCCCAACACTTACCAACAATCCTCAGCAGTTTCCCCTCAATTATGAGCAGACGGACGTTGTTGCGCTACCCTAGTGTGCTGTTTATTGTTGTGTGGTGGAAACAAATTTAAAGATAAAGTAAAATAAAAGAATGGATTCAGCACAACAAAAGTAATCCTAGACCTGTAAGATACAGGGCCTATTGTAGCAAGTTTTGATAAGTAAGAGTTTGTCCCACAGAGAAATTGATCTAGAATCCAAAATGGGCTATAATAGTAGGCCTCCAGATCTGGCTACAGATCTAACAATCCTAAAGAAAGGGAGTTGGGTGTCACGACTACACTAAATTAATCCTAACAAAAGAGAAATAAAATGTAGCCCTATCCTAAAGAAAGGGTTAAGAAGAAGATGGTGATGGCGTGCACCAAAATAAAATATATAATTTGGTGAGAAGTAAGCAGGTTAAGTTCAGAGTTAAAGCAGTAATGTAACTCAGATTTAGTCTGTCTCTACAGTGCTCCTTGCTGAGACGCTATCAAAAGCCTCAACAAGGTAGAAATATCAAGTTTAACTCATGCCATTTGGGGCGCTCGTAAGGCTATAGGCTGTCCACTCAAATGCTCACAGCCTATCCTATAGAGTCTATCAATTCCCATTAGTTAAACTAGAAATTGCCAATCTAGTCTAGAGGAGTGGACTGATCATTTCCCCAGCCACTGGACTAGATCAAGCCATGAATACTATTCCAGTACTCTGTAATGCCAATGCTACAAGCTCCCCAGATCTGTGCACAGATCTGGCTGACATCCATAGGTATTCCAACCCATAAGATACTAAGTGCTTTTCCAAGGCCAACGACTCACTGGTGCCCATAAAAAGGACCATGCAATAGGTTGAATAGGGCTTTAGATTTAGCTGGTCATTGCTACAAAAAGCCTGCAATGACTCAGCCTCAAGCTGCGACTACTACAGAGACATCAGATCTAACATTGATGTTGGCTAGGTAAAACGAAGGGGAGCCAATTCCTGTACAAACCCCCTCACAAGACTATTGAAGCTCATGTGCAGGGGAGAAGAATCTTTCTTAAACATGTGGCTGGACACAACCTTAGGGCTATACTCTGTCCACTCAAATGGTCATAGGGTATCCCATTGGTTTGTCCATATCATAGAGGTATGAGAAAGAGCATGAAAACTGCTACAACCACCATGGTCCACAAGCCTCCGAATTCCCCAGATCTCACTATAGATCCAGCATTGCTTTTCATGGGGCTATCAAACCAGGAGAAATCAGATGGTAAATAATAGATATACTAGAAACTGAATGGGCTAGTCCCAAATACATGGATCCTATACACATCTAAAGAAATCATAAGATCTTTAGATTTAATTAGGCATTAAAACAACAATCCATTGATAAACAACAAAACTTACAATGAACTACCCCCAGGCTGCAGCCTGTACACAACTGCTCAACAAAAATCCCAATGTATACCAAACCTATTACAAACTAAAATAAACCAAACCTAACTACTTACAGGGGGATTAGCCAGCAATTGCTAGGCTAAGAGATAAGAAAAATGGGAAAAGGAGGTGATCAAACCCTAACCCTAGCCTGTTGGAGCTCGCAGCCGACAGAGGATGAAAAGAAGGTCGATGATAAAACTAAACTCTAAGTATATCTTATATACTCTATCCATATGGCCTTGGCTTTGAAGGGATTAACCCTAATTTTTCTAGTAGACGTGGCACTGTTACAACCCTTGAATGCCTTGAGACATGTGCCTCAAAATCCACACCTTGAGAAGTGTGCCCTAGCCTTGGAAAATTCCCAAAAGGTCCTTGAGTTAAAACTAAGAAGTGGGGAGCCCGTGGTTCGCTGAGCTGGCATATGCATTCATTCATTCCCGCAGTTTTAGAGCCCCTTATCGGAGTAGCTTTTGGTTGGTAGGAAGTGATCACTCGCACAGTGAATCTTCAGTTAATTGCGCAGTAGCGCTTCAGTAGCGCTTCAGAAGCTCTCTCTCGCTAGGTACTCGCGTAGGTATGCTCCTGCACTTGCATAGTAATTGGTAAGGCTTCAGAGTGCGTGAGACCTGTGTGAGGAAAATTCTGGGCGTCTCTCTCTTTAAGGGCCACACACGAACTCCGTGAGATGAAATTTTGTTCAGTACCCACATGAGCTCACGATATTCTTCACGTGGTTGCTTTAAGGTTTGATCTCCGTGAGAGTTTCGCGACCACAAATTCTGAGGATTTTAATTCGCGAGATCTTCACGATGTCTTTACAATTCTCCTATTGACTGCGCATCCTATCTGTGCGAGGACATCTTCCACTGCATCCTTAGCTTCGTGAGGGAGCTTCTCAACTCTGCAAGATCTGTATTTCTATGCTCTTATCCATTGCACTTACTGTTGTTGCAGTTTCTCCATTCTCAGCCAACTTTATCCATCTGCTAGGCTTTTGGTCAATGATGACCAGTGAATGAGTCACCATGGTGAGCACTACCAGGGTGTTCCATTAGGCTTTGGCTCAGTTGTCATCTTTGCATGTCTTCTTCCTCTTTTTCGGGCAAAAAGGATGGATTTCGCATTAAGCTGCACAGATTATTACTAACTATAAAACACACTTAACAAATGATTATTAGTTTTGTTTCAAGGTCTATCAAAGGCTAGGCTAAGAGGTGAAAAGTGGTACTTTTCAGTGAATAACACACCTCCAAACCTAATCTTTGCTAGTCTCTAAGCAAAGAAGAATTTAAAACAACAATTCTAATAATTTAAATGCTACTTTCGTAGAGAGCACGGATACATTTAGCATATGTACCAAGCCTTTTAAACCCCTAGGTGATCCCTAGTGGAGGAGTGAAGTCTCCTGAGGGTTTTCAGTGAAGATACCCACAAACTTCTCAATAAAATAGTTAACAAAAGTGCAAAATTATCAAGTTAGCTGTCAAGAAATAGAGCATTAGTTCACCTTTGATTCAACAAAGAAAATAAATGAGGAATTTGAACATATGACTATGCACAGATATTTACTCATCACAGCTTCTACATAGATGCACATCATTTCCAATTAGCTCACAACAGGGGAAAACATCACATGTAGGTCAGTACTAAGTTCATCATTAATTCAAAATTTAGGTTATAGGTCATGCCCAATACATTCAACATTAGACCTAATGCTTAGCAGGACATACTTCTCACAAGGAACTTTGAGGGTTTTCATTTTATCTCAAGCTCAAGAGCAGTTACAGGCCCCAAATGGGTCTGTAAGCATGAGTATAGGCATAGCTTCTAAGTTCTGGCATCATTGGCTAATCCCTATAATAGATTGGGCAACTCTTTGTCTTTGCATGACAACTCATTCAACTTTGGATCACAGGGTCTTTTAACTGGGTTGTAATGTGGCTTGTGGGATAGGTTATAAAGAATGGGTGGTTGAAAAGGGATTCAAAATTGAGAAATCTATAGGTGAAGGAGGTGATTCATGACTTCAACTTCTTTAGTTCAGCACCTTTCCTTGTCTTTAAAATTATTCAGACTTGAAGTGGCCAACTTCTCCTTTTATTTTTGATTTTTTAATGATTTTTTCCTCTTACTTCTTCTCTTATTCCTCTTCATTATTATTTTTCTTTCTTTTTGGATTCATTTTTCTTTTTATTTTTGTTTTTCTGACTTGCCACCTTTCTCCTTAGCTGCTACACTGCTAAGTTTTAATTATCCCTTCTCCATTCACCCAATGTTGACCTTATCTTGTCCATCTTCAGCTCCTTCTCCCTTACCTTCTGATTTCTCAGAGTGAGGGTAGGTGTGAATCAGGTCCATAGGATCAAGTGCAAGTACTCAGGTGTATTTTGAGGAAAATTGAAAATTAAGGCTCAAAAAGTGTGTGCAAAAGGGCAGTTAATTAAGGTTTGGTCTATTTAAGCTCAAACTTTCCAAGAGAAGGCCTTGATCCTTTCCTAAGTGTCATGAGTGCTGTCAGTTGTTTCAACTTGGAGGTGCCTTACTTCTAGTGAGGGAACAGACTCAACTAGTTCTTAGGGCTAGAAGAATTGCCTCAGTTACTCCTCAAAGAAATAATTTTTTTTTTTTTGTAGGCCTAAATCTCACTAGTTATGGTCTTCCATTGAGCTCTTAGGCATGCCCTTACCTTTTTCTCTCTCACTAAGTACTGATACAAGTGAGTTTTCTTGGTGTTCATATCATGGAAATGCTAAAATTTAAAAGCTTGTGATGCCTCAAGGTATGAAAATTACTCTATTTTTACTTTATTTTATTATTCTTAAGTGAACATGGATCCATTTCTATCTTACTCACTTGATTCTATTGTACTTAGGTTAACTGCTTCATTGGCAGAGCCTGCCACACCCCCAAACCTATGAGGAGTAGTGTCCTCACTGATTCAAAGTTATATGTGGATGTGCAGCAGGCTTAAGACAGAGATTTTAAAAGAACAAAAACTATAAGAGAGAAAAACACAGAACAAACAACATAAAAACAAACACACAGAAATAAAAAGAAAGACAGATTGGAAACTAAACAAAATAAAACAAAGAGCAATGTTATTATAACACCTAAAGTATGCACAAAGTAGGTGGAAGTAAACTACAAAAAAAATGACACACTACTTTGTAACTAAATACTTGTGCACAATTTAATCATCAGAGTCCTTGGCCTCAGCAGGTGGTTCTTGGATTCCTTTATCCTTTTGTTGCTTCAAAGCGACAGACTTAGACAGTGGTCTTTTGGAAGTAAATTTCCTAGTCTTGGCTGTGCTTTTTCTTGTTTAAGTGGGGGAAGGTTTTTGGGTAGGTTCCTTAATTTTGAGTCCAGGTTTGACTGGGCTAGGACCCGTTACATCAGGAGCTATTTGTTGGAGGGGTACATCTGGGTTTAGTTCTTTAACAATAGCTTCTACCAACTCTGGGTTAGTTTGTGCATTTGCCCTTTTCTCTAAAGCTATAATAATCACTCTATAATCATAAGCTCGCTCCTCAGTCAGTCGTAGTTTATCTTTCAGTTCCTTGATGGCATCTTCCTGACTCTCTACTCTGTTCTTTGCTCCATTGTATTGGACCATAATCTCTCTCCATCCTTGCTTGATTTCCTTTTTCTCAACCTTATGAGCAAGCATGAGGAGTTTAATTTGATCAAGGAGGGGCTGCCGTACTGTAGCTTTCAAGTCAGCCATGCCCTGAACTACATCTCTTTTTATGTAGGCATTGGCTTTGGATCACTGAGCACTAGCTTCCTCCTGAGTAGAGGATGCATCACCAATCATATACTGATCTTTCGGATTTGTCAGGGGTTGACTAGGCAATTTTCCTTCTTCCCTCCTATTCAGAGCATTACAAATCTGGCCCAGCTGGTCCTCAATCTTCTTGATGCTCTGTCCATGAGAATTGACAGTCTGCACCAAGCTCCCTAAGTTTTGCATTGAAGCCAGCATATGCTCTTCAAATAAAGAGGATCTGGTCTGTTATGGGAGCAAGGCCAACTGGTTGGATGGTGGGACAGGTAATAGAAAATTTTGCCTTGGTGGGTAACCCTGAATAAACTGGTGCTGGGGTCTGTAAGGAGCTACCATTTGCTGCTGCTGGGGCTGAGGATATGAATCTTGTCTCCACCTCAGATTTTGGTGGTTCCTCCAAGAATACCCAGCAGGCTGCTGCCCAAAAGTTTGACCAACATTGGCTTGCTCCATAACAAAATCTGGAAATTGGATGGTAGATGGGCAATCTTGAATAGAATGTGTGGGAGATTGGCATATCATACATGCCTCCTCCACCTGTCCAACCACCCGAGGCTGCATCACATTCATGAGTTTATCAAATTTCAAGCTCAGGTTGTCCACCTTCCTCTCCAGATCACCTTGTACCCTCACTTCAAATATTCCACCTCTAGGGTGGCCTCTTTTACCATCTTAGCTGGAGTCTAGCTATCATTGCATAGCAGAGACTCTTGCTGCATGGAATTTTCTCCTATTATGTCAAACAGCTCCCAAGCTTCCTCAGCTGTCTTGTGGAGGTAACTACCACCACAGGAAGCATCCACCATATCCATGCTCTTGGAATTAATTCCTTGCAAAAATACTTGGACAAGCTGCCACATTGGGATTTTGTGGTGGGGGCATTGTTTTAACATCTCCTAGAATCTTTCCTAAACTTCATAAAAATCCTCAGTTGAGGACTGAGTGAATGACAAAATATTTGTCATCATCTGGCTTGTTTTGTTCATGGAAAAGATTTTGATCAGGAATTTGGTTTGAAGGTCACTCCATGACTGTATGCTGTTGGCTGGGAGCTATGATAGCCATGGCTGCCTTTTTCCTTTAGTGAGAAAGGAAAAAGTCTCAGTTTGGTGGCCTTAGGCCCCAAGCTAGCAATATTGAAGGTAATGCAAAGTGCTAAAAATTGGTCTATATGCTTGTAGGGATCTTCTTTACTAAGCCCATGAAACGAATGCAACATATTGCTGGTGGGGGATTTAATCTCATAATTCCCTTCAACAAAGGGGAATTGAATGCAGAAGGGAGAGGTGTACTCCCCAGGTGCATTGTACTCCTTTAATGTTCTCTGCCTCTCAGCCATGATAGCTGGTTCAGTTTCAATAGTAGGGCCCTGTGGGTTGTGCCTAGGTCTGAGGATCCTTTCAACCTCTAGATTTGGAAGTTCTAGCTCAAGGTTTAAAGACCTTCTACCATGCATATACTCACACCCACAGTAAGAACATAAAATGCTCGCAAGCACACATAAAGAATATTTCAAATAAAAATTAACAACTACACAAATTTACACTAAACAAATAATAGGGAATTAAACATAAATGGACTAAGATTTAGGGGAATGTAAGCGCAAACAGAGCTAGCTTCACTCCAATTGCAGCTCTAACTTTTCCCTTCTTCTACCATCCATTTCTGTAAAATTCCACAAAGAATCAGTAGTACTTTTATTCTAGTTTAGGTACAGCTACAAAAGAATTTGGAAATTTAAATTATATCACAACTCAGGTCTACTAAAAATATCAATATCCCCAGTAGCAGCGCCAAAAACTTGTTGCGCTACCCTGGTGTATTGTTTATTGTTGTGAGGTGGAAACAAATTTAAAGATAAAGTAAAACAAAAAATTGGATTCAACACAACCAAAGTAATCCTAGACCTGCAAGATACAAGGCCTATTGTAGCAAGTTTTGATAAGTAAGAGTTTGTCCCACAGAGAAATTGATCTAGAACCCAAAATGGGCTATACTAGTAGGCCTCTAGATCTGGCTACAGATCTAACAATCCTAAAGAAAGGGAGCTAGGTGTCACGACTACACTAAATTAATCCTAACAACAAAGAAATAAAATGTAGCCCTATCCTAAAGGAATGGTTAAGAAGAAGATGGTGATGGTGTGTACCAAAATAAAATATAAAATTTGGTGAGAAGTAAGCAGGTTAAGTTTAGTGTTAAAGCAGTAATGTAACTCAGATTTAGTCTGTCTCTACAGTGCTCCTTGCTGAGACGCTATCAAAAGCCTCAATAAGGTAGAAATATCTAATTTAACCCATGCCATTTGGGACGCTCTTAAGGCTATAGGCTGTCCACTCAAATGGTCACAACCTATCCTATAGAGTTTATCAAATCCCATTAGTTAAACCAGAAATTGCCAATCTAGTCCAGAGGAGTGGACTGATCATTTCCCCAGCCACTGGACTAGATCAAGCCATGAATACTATTACAACACTATGTAATACCAGTGCTACAAGCTCCTCAGATCTGCACACAGATCTGGCTAACATCCATAGATATTCCAACTCATAAGATCCTAAGTGCTTTGCTAAGGCTAATGGCTCACTGGTGCCTACAAAAAGGACCATGCAACAGGTTGAATAGGGCTTTAGATTCTGCTGGTTATTGCTACGAAAGGCCTGCAATGACTCAGCCTCAAGCTGCAACTACTATAGAGACATCAGATCTAACATCTGATGTCGACTAGGTAAAATAGAGGAGAGCCAGTTCCTATACAAACCTCCTCACAAGGCTCTAGAAGCTCATGTGCAGGGGAGAAGAATATTTCTCAAACATGTGGCTGGACACAACCTTAGGGCTATACTCTGTCCACTCAAATGGTCACAGGGTATCGCATTGGTTTGTCCATACCACAGAGATCTGAGAAAGAGCATGAAAACTGTTGCAACCACCATGGTCCACAGGCCTCCGAGCTCCCCAGATCTCACTACAGATCCAACATTGCTTTTCATGGAGCTATCAAATCAAGGGAAATCAGATGGTAAATAATAGATCTACTAGAAACTGAATGAGATAGTCCCAAATACATGGATCTTATAGACATCTAAAGAAACCATAAGATCTATAGATTCAATTAGGCATTAAAACAACAATCCATTAATAAACAGTAAAACTTATAATGAACTGCCTCCAGGTTCCAACCTGTACACAACTACTCAACAAAAATCCCAATGTATACAAAACCTATTACAAACTAAAATAAACTAAACATAACTGCTTATAGGGGGATTAGTCAGCAAGTGCTAGCTAAGATAGAAGAAAAATGAGAAAAAGAGGTGATCAAACCCTAACCCTAGCCTGCTAGAGCTCGCAGTCGACAGAGGATGAAAAGAAGGGTCGATGATAAAACTAAACTCTAAGTGTAGCTTATATACTCTGTCCATACAGCCTTGGCTCTGAAGGGATTAAACCTAATTTTTCCAGTAGACGTGGCACAGTAACAACCCTTAGATGCCTTGAGACGTGGGTCTCAAAATCCACACCTCGGGAAGTGTGTCCTAGCCTTCGGAAATTCCTAAAAGGTCCTTGAGTTAAAAATGAGAAGTGGGGAGCCTGTGCTTTGCGAGGCTGGCATATTCATTCATTCATTCACACAATTTCAGAGCCTTCGCGGAGTTGCTTTTGGTTGGTCAGAAGTGCTCACTCGCGCAGTGAATCTTCAGTTAATCGTGTCGTTCCTTTGCGTTGTAATGCTGTCACAGAGATGATCTAGAGTGCCTAGACTACTCGCGCAATAGAGCTTCAGAAGATCTCTCTCGCTGGGTACTTGTGCAAGTATGCTCCTGCGCTCGTATAGTAATTGGTAAGGCTTCATAGTGTGTGAGATCTACGCAAGAAAAATTCTAGGCGTCTCTCTCTTCCAGGGCCACACACAAACTCCCCGAGATGAAATTTTGTTCAGTACCCACACATGAGCTCGCGATGTTCTTCGTGCGGCTACTTTAAGGCTTGATCTCCGTGAGAGCTTCGCGACCATTAATTCTAAGGATTTTAATCCGCGAGATCTTCACGATGTCTTTATAGTTCTCCACTTGACTGTGCGTCCTATCTGCACGAGGACATCTTCCACTACATCCTTAGCTTCGTGAGGGAGTTTCTCAACTCTACGAGATCTGTCTTTCTATGCTCTGATGCATTGCACTTGTTGTTGTTACAGTTTCTCCATTCTCAGCCAACTTTATCTATCTGCTAGGCTTTTGGTCAATGATGACTAGCGAATGAGTCACCATGGTGAGCACTACCAGGGTGTTCCATTAGGCTTTGGCTCAGCTGTCATCTTTGCATGTCTTCTTCCTCTTTTTTGGGCAAAAAGGATGGATTTCGTATTAAGCTGCACAGATTATTACTAACTATAAAACACATTTAACAAATGATTATTAGTCTGTTTCAAGGTCTATCAAAGGCTAGGTTAAGAGGTGAAAAGTGGTACTTTTCAGTGAATAACACACCCCCAAACCTAATCTTTGCTAGTCTCTATGCAAAGGAGAATTTAAAACAACAATTCTAATAATTTAAATGCTACTTTCGTAGGGAGCACGGATACATTTAGCATATGTACCAAGCCTTTTAAACCCCTAGGTGATCCCTAGTGGAGGAGTGAAGTCTCATGAGGGTTTTCAGTGAAGATACCTACAAACTTCTCAATAAAATAGTTAACAGTGAAAAGTGGTACTTTTCAGTGAATAATAGATGTCAACATAGGCAGTACCTGAGAAGGGGTAGTTAATTTCGTTACCCGATCAGGAAGAATCTCTAAATAGCCTAAGGTATTGGTACGAGCCTGACCAGAAGAGAAGAATGAGCCTGCTGCGATAAACCCCTTCAAAAAATTGAGCAGAGAGCATGTACTAGAAACTCAGTTGAAAATAATGCCAACACACATTATAGTCTGAGACCTGTTAATGACATCCCCGCTTCATTTCCAAGCTCTGATGGGAGCATTAAAAGATGAACATCTGTCTATCCAAGTAACCTCAGATGAAGTGGGAGAGATAATTGGGCAAGTCTTGGCTCCCAATTCCATCTCTTTTTTAGATGTTGATTTACCGAATGAGTGAAATAACCATTCCAAACCCCTCAACATCACCGTAGAAGCCGGGAACTTGGTGATTCTGTTGGTATTAATAGACAATGGATCAACCTTGAATGTGTGCCCTCTAAGAACAACTACAAGATAGGGGTAGACCCCTTTGCTTTCAGGCTAGCAAGAACGAGTGCCAGGAGATTTGATAACACGAGAAGAGAAATAATTAGAGAAGTTGACCTTGAGCTCATCATTGGGCCAATGACCTTTTCCTTACCTTTCCAGGTTATAGACATCAAATCCATTTTCAATCTATTATTGGGGCGACCTTGGTTACATGAGATTGGGGAAATTCCTTCAACCTTGCACCAAAAGCTTAGATTTGTTTTAGAACAAAAGATTGTCACCATTCTAGGTGAAGGGCGGGAGGAATAAGAAAAGGTTGCTCATTACATTAAGAAACTTAAAGTGTTGAATGTACCGCTCACAGTCGAAGACAAAGACCTTCACAATTTTGAGTATGATGTATCAATGGTAATCCCTGAGCCTCTCAAGAAGATCACCATAAAAACCTGGGGTGGAATGGTCGCCGCAGTAGCCATGCTCCAGATATGGGGCTATCAAAAGGCCAAAGGATTGGGACCCCGTTTGCAAGGTTAGAAATTTTCCAGTCAAGGTCAGGGGCGGACAACAGATCCTATTTTGGTTATGCTACAAGCCCACTGAGGAAGAAGTTCAGGAAGCCAAAGAGAAAACTGAACCATAGCCGCTACAAAATATCAGGGAATAGACCTAGAGGAAGAACCCCGCCCTAAACCTCACATCCGAAGTACCTTCGTGAGAGCGTGGATTATAAAGATTGATCAAAATGGGGAAACAAAGCTAACCCATCACAAACTAGTAGTCGCGACTCACCCAACCAATCCCCAAATCATTCCCCCTGCCTTAGAGATGGACCTGGCCTCCCTATCCCTCTTTGAGGAGGAAGATCCCCTGTCAATGTAACCTCCTATGGTAAATCACCACAGACCCATGCTGACGTTTGAGGACAGGGTCCCAGACGAGCCCAGGATTAACATGGAGGTTGACTCACAAAGGTCATCTCAATCTGCTTCCTCCATCCAAGCAGGCAAATTTGCGGTATCGCAGGTAAGGAATTGGGCATCAATGCCCCTTACTCTGGAAGCATCAAATGGCCGTAAATACGGCACTGACTTCTTAAAAGAAATAACCTATAAAAATTGAGATCAGCCCTTGGCAGGTAATACCATGTGCATATAGGGAGCCGCCTCGCCAAGGGCCCGTCCCCGAAGAAAACAAAAATCATAAAAAACATAGAAAAAATACAAAACCCAAAAATATTGGCTTTCAAAATTTCTGAGAAAGTCAAAGAAAATGATGCCTTAACAGGAAACCCGTCCCACGTGAAATCATTGTAGAAATACAAGAAGAGGTAGGAGTCACGAGTCTGGACGAGAAGATCCATACCGAGGAGCCCCCCAATGAGCTCCTTGACTGGTTTGCCGATTTTGAGCACGACCCTAGGTCGATTGTTGAAGAAAGAGAGGACATCAACCAAGGGACCGAGGAGATTCTTAGAATCACCAAGATCTGAATGTCACTGTCTCTCGAGAAAAGAAAAGGCATGATTGACTTCCTTCGGTCATACCAAGATGTCTTCGCATGGTCATATGAGGACATGCCTGGTTTGGATACCGATTTGGTCGAGCATGAGTTGCCACTATATCAAGATGTCAAGCCGGTCAAGCAAAAGTTAAGACGACTCTGACCCGAGTGGATGTTGAAAGTAAAGAATGAGATCATCAAACAGTATGATGAAGAGTTTCTCAGTCTCTAAATACCCACAGTGGCGAGCCAATATCGTCCCTGGACCAAAGAAAGATGGAAAGGTTCGCATGTGCATCGACTTCAGAAACCTAAACAAGGCGAGCCTGAAAGATGACTTTCCGTTACCGCACATCAACATCTTGGTCGATAACACTGCCAGACACGGGATGCTCTCATTTATGGATGGATTATCTGGATACAATTAGATCAAGATGGCAGAAGCAAACCGAGAGAAGACAATATTCATTACTCCATGGGAAACTTTCTACTACAGAGTCATGCCATTCGGATTAAAGAATGTCGGCGCAACATACCAAAGGGCGATGTCAACGCTGTTCCACGACATGATGCACTGAGAGATTGAGGTGTCTGTTGACGACATGATTGCCAAGTCACCAGAGAGAAGTGATCATCTAATAAATCTCAAAAAGCTGTTTGAGAAGCTGAGAAAATACAGGTTACATTTGAACACTCAGAAATGTACATTCGACGTTATGTCAGGAAAACTACTAGGCTTCATTGTCAGCAGGAGAGGCATCGAGGTTGACCCAATCAAGGTAAAAGCTATTATTGAAATTCCAACACCATCTACCGAGAAGGAGGTCAAAGGCTTCTTGGACTGGATACAGTACTGTAGACACCCCCATTTTTCCCTCTCGGAGTATATAAGTTTGTCCGATCAACCTTTTACCTTCACTGTGACTCTTCGGAAAGGACTTACCTTCTCCAAGGGTTTCGAAACCCTAACATGGGAACCATATGCTGAAATAATAGTATATGACTAGACAAAGGCAGAAACAATAGCTCAGGCCCCATGACCCTAACAGGGGAACCATATGCTGAAACAATAGTATATGGTTGGACACAGGCTAAAATAATAACTTTGTGGCTCAGATCCCATAAAGGAGGGACCATATGCCGAAATAATAGTATATGGCTGAATGCAAGCTGAAATAATAGCTCTGTGGCTCAAACCCCATAACCCTAGGGGCAGGAACTATATACTGAAACAATAGTATATAGCCATGACGCAGGCTAAAACAATAGCCTTGCGCTTTGGACCCGACCCAAAACCCGAGACAACCTCGAATTACGTGCATGAAACTACGGGCATAATTCAATTATGCACCACACCACAAGCACACAATTAGCCCTCGTCAGACCAAACTTTCCCTCTCTTTGACCACCTTGAGACTCGATCGCGCGCTCTAACCAATGCACGCAATAGATTATGCGCCTAAACGTTGGCGTGCAATTGCTCTACTTAAGACCTGGTCTCTAACTCCCTAGACTACCAAAACTCCACGATTAAATGCAATTAGCATGGCATTTAATCGGATTGAGCGCACCAAACTAGGCGCGCAATTAGTCTAATCAGACTAAGACTGGGACACCCCGACTGAGCAAGTCAATCGGTCACTCACTGAGTTGGTCACCCACTCAAAGTGGTTAAGCGCCTAATATAGGGCGCACAACTCAATTAAGCACCCCATACAGGGCGTGCAATTGAAGTTGACCAACTAGTTAAGCGCACCCCACAAAGCGCGTAATTAGTAAAATACCTATAAATAGACCTCCTTACCTCGGCCCAATAGAAGAACAACAGCCACTTCGAGTTTCGAGCTCCGAGCCCTCAACCTTAGGACTTCGAGATTCCTCTTTACAGCCTTGGCCTTAGGTATAATTTCTCTTTTAGTTTTTAATTTTAACTCTAGGTCTTAACTCTTAGTCCTTAAATCTCCGGTTTTAACTATTAGTTTTAATTTTCAGCCTTAGACCTTAACACCTTTTCAATCCAATTGTTTTATTCAATATTTTGAGCCTTATTTTCACCGTGAAATCTAAACCTTTAGTCCTATCATTAATCTCTGGTTCTAGTTCTTAGTCTTTAGAACCAGTCCTTAATCATACGGTCTAATTTTTCTTATTTCAGTCCCAATTTCAGTCCTTATATCTTAGGTTTTAGTCTTAATTTACCGATTTCTTATAGTCCTAGATTTTGAAAATCCCGATTTATAGTTTAACTGTCAATTTCTAGCCCCAAAATTTAACCCATAATTATAATAAAAAAATTATTGACTTTTCAATCCAAAAATATTGTCTTACAATTCAAACTCAGATTACTTTAATCTTAGCCACTCGATTTGCCCAAGAGAGCTTACGGAGGGTACCCGGGAACAGGGTCGATCCTCCTTAGCATAGCAGGCCAAAACCCCTTTTTTTAGATTTTCAGAAAAATTAGTATATTTAATTTAATTAGAGTTTTAATAAAATTGGTAGATTTTTAATTAAGTAGAGCTTTAATAAAATTAGTAGATTTTTAATTAATTAGAGTTTCAATAGAATTAGTATATTCCTAATTAGTTTATGTAGAATTAACATATTTGCATTCCTAGTAGTATTAGGAGACTTAATTAACTAGCTTTCTAAATACGATTACGATATTCAAATTAATCGGACTCCTAGTAGGATTAGGAGACTCAATTAAATAGGATTAATATATTTAAATTAATTAGACTCCTAGTAGGATTAGGAGACCAAACTAATTAGATACCTGATTGAATTAGGAAACTTAATTAGTTAGACTTCTAATAGAATTAGAACACTTAAAATAATTAGATTCTGGTAGAAGTAAGACATTAGAAATAATTAGACTTCTAATAGAATTAGGAGAGTTAGTCAAACTAAAAGCAAAAGACCTAAAATAGCTAAAGTTAGGATAACACCAGAAATCCTACACATAACCATACTCCCAGTAGAATTAGGAATCCTCGACTCATTAGAACCAGAGCAACAAGAGAGAGCAGATTATCTAGACACCTGAGCGACCTAGTATTGCTGACGTTGGTCGGCCGACGATTCAGTAATGAAGGAACCCACACCTCCTGACAAGCATGATCAGTGATGTGTTGCAACGTCAATAAATATCTGTAGTTGGCGATCGCAACAAACCAGGTATTTTTGCCCTGAATTTACACCTTTAATTTTAGTACTTATTAATCACTCCGCCACCCATCGCTAGAGTCCACTTGGGACTGAATTGGGCCACTCTTTCCAGGGGTCAAAAGGAACTCAGAAAAAGTGCGCACCAACAGATTGGTGATCGCGATGGGACTTCTTATTGTCAAAGTTGCTCTTGCTTAGAAACTTAGTTTTATTTTATAGTTTACGTTCTTTTTTCATAACCAGTCATAAAAAAAAAAATAATAATAACAAAATATAATAAATAAGAAATATAATATAAAAAAAAGAAGAATATATGAACCTCTGCCACAGATTTTAGATGTCCGAAATACGGAAATTGAGGTTAGAAGACCCTCCGCTATGGGGATACCACAATAATCCCATATACAAGGAAGTGTCACCCCACGATTCAAGCTAGCACCCTAAGATTAACATGGCCAGTGACCAAGAGAACCCCTTTTCTACCATGAATCCTAGCAGAGGGAGAGCAATAATGGACATAACCTCACGGCCTAGACAGATCGTAGAGCTCAGCATTCAGAGAATATAAAATGGAGACGATGATGCTGAAGAACTGGTCCGAGCATTGGCCGTAGCATATGAGACGGTCAAGGGACGAGAAGATTCAGATGAACGAGAATTACGAGAGAGACGTAGCCACCTACGCCAAGCACGATATCGGCCCACGTGTCACCTCTAAGACTAGGCGCTCGCACCCTCTTCAGTGACAATTCATAAGACAGAGCTCAGTTGCGGACTGCTCAAAGAGACGCCGTTGTAAGAGTCGAAGATCTCACTAAGATGCTTGACGAATACATGGCTAAGAGGGAATGCCCTGGCCACTCATTCAGATTCGACAAGTTTTGTGGAGAACTCAAATTTAGCTTACTGACAAGATTCAAACACTGAAATTCAACAAGTACAGTGGTACCGGGAATCCAAATCATCATCTAGCCCTCTTCTGTAATAACTATCGACCCATATGCCATCAAGGACTTCTCATCCATTATTTCCAATGGTCATTACAAGGAGAAGCTCTGGACTGGTTTGCAGGACTACCGCTGCATAAGATAGATACATTCGATGATCTAGACAATCAATTCCTTGACCAATACAAGCATCTGATCCAAGAAACAGTCAGCCTTAGCGATCTCATGGCTGTGGAGCAGGAACCTGACGAAGAATTCGCTGATTTTGTTGCTAGATGGAGGAAGCTTACTGCCAGAACCGGCACTTCAATGAAAGAGAAAGACTCGATCGATATCATCATTGACAATACTAGAGAGCCCTTAAAAAGCACACTTGTTATAAGTGACTGTGTTGATTTCACAGCACTTCATTCCCGAGCCTCTCGCTTGGCGCGACGCAATAAAGGCGAAGACCTCGCCCTTTCCATAGTCACATCAAAAGTAGGTTCTTCAGCTGAATCAAAGTCAAAGAATAATAATAAAGCATCGGGAACCAAGCAAGTTAATACCATAGTCAATCAAGGACAGAACTCCGGAAATGGAAACTTTCATCCAAGGAACTTCGGTCAGAACCAAGGTCAGCATAGATACACAAATTAGAACCAGGGCCAAAATCAACAACGATATCTGAATCAAAACCAAGGCTAGAATTAAAATCAAGGGCAATCTCAAAATAGGAACCCATATCCCAACACTTACGAAAACTAGAATACGATGTAAAATCGGTCTACCAACACCCAAAACTACAACAACGTACCTCCCTCACAAAACTTTAACCAACAATCCAGGGGTCCCTACCAGCCAAGACGGGAACACTAACCTCCTTTGCCTGATACCATTCCCAGCATTTTTCATCTCCTCAATACCCAAAACCTCCTTAGATTCCCACACGAATGACCCCGACCTTGGCCAACGAATCTAGATTATAAGAAATATTGCGCATTCCAACGATATGCAAGTCAAAATCTTGAAGACTGTTGGGTCCTCTGGGACGTAATCTATGACATGAAATATCAAAACCAAATCGACTAGGAAGCACTTAAGAACTCTAATCCCAATAGTAGTCAACCAGCACAGAACCTAGGAATTATTAACAATCCCATACCAAATCACAACCAAGATGGGCCATCCCACATCACTACAGTAGACCTCCCTGGTTGGCCCTCTTTCCAGCCTTCCACCTTGATTACCCGCCTCCAATCTCCTATTACCCCCACCAACCTCATAGCGGCTGTCCAATCCCTACATCCCTCAACCCTGATTATACGGGTCGCCCCTCCGAACCCACCTCCCTATCTGAACTTCACTCAGGTATGAGTCCAATCCTTTCGAGCTCGAAGACCGTCTCTTCATAATCGCCTACCAAAACCTTTGACCCCACCGAATCTCGAGCCACCACTACCACTCCCTTTATCTGACTCTGAGCCAGAATACGAGGACCATGTCCTTCAAACTGTAGAACAGATCGCAGCTTGGGTAGACAGTGCCACCAAGAATGTTGCCAGTCGACAACATGACCAGACAACTGAAGAGCGCCTATCGGCGGTAGACATAAAATATCTAAAAGAAGAATCGACCAAAAAAGAAACACTGATCTCCACCTTCCTGGAATAGGAGGATTACACTCAGTACCTCCCACCATGGAGCAGCCTGGCTCAAGTACGCATTCCTTCATCGGATTTTTCCCCTTTCACACCCAACATTAATACATCAATGTCAAGCGCGGCCTGGTCTAGTCAGCAACCAACCTACCCAATCCTTAAATCGAGGACTAACTACCTCCACCACCATTTCCTCGGGATAAGGGACCTACGAATATACAACCACTAGAAAGAAACGCAAGAGAGAAAGAGACTAACTTACCTCCCCCACCTCACATCATTCCTCCACCAAATCTCGCACCTTAGCCTTCCCAGCCACCTGTACACAAGGTCCACCGGCCATATAGAGAAGCTACACTTGAAGCGGGACAGGAGTACGATCTCCTACGACACCTCCAGAAGATCCCAACCTAGATATTAATCCTGGAACTCATCAAGAAGTCACCTGATCAGCATCGACTATTAATAAAGACATTAAAAGACACACAAGTAGACAGAGATACTACCTTAGATGAATTGCATCAAATCACCATAGTCATAGCACAGCCTCCGGCACTTACCTTCACAGAAGCAGACATGCCTAAAGAGTCACTCCAAGGAAGTTCGGCTCCTATATATATAACAGTTATAATCAGAGGATTCTTTGTACCCCATGCACTAGTTGATACCAAAGCAAAACTCAATATCTACCCAATCACTATGCTGAAGATGCTCGAGTACACAGAGTAAGACATTAGGCCTTCAAACCTATCCCTCATAGCCTACGACGTCTTGCATCATTTCGTCAAGGGGACTATCAAGCTTCAGGTCTGTCTCGGGCTCATAACAAAGGATGTCACCTTCCATGTGTCAAACTCCTCTAGCACTTACAATCTCATCCGAGGCCGGTGTTGAGAACTGGAAAATACCATTTTCCACCCCTTAACCTGGGTCTTGATAGACCTTTGAGAGAACTAAATAAGTGGTTTAAGTGTATTTTTCACAGCTAACAATAAAGGTAGATTTAACCTTGAAAGAAGCCTAAAAGTGCCAAAAAGATAAAGATCCATGTTGATCTGGAGAAAGAAGGAAAAGAAGAGAACTCCTAGCGAACAACATCAGAACTGTGCAAAAAGAGCTTCAGAAGTCACAGAACTTTGCGAAAAGTTCCCCAGACTATGTGAAATGATATTTTGAAGATTCCTAGCATCTGTAAGGGTAATTCAGTAATCTTTTGCACGTGCCCCAATGCATTTAAAAACCAGGGACATTCCGAAAGATTCTGAGCACGAACCAAAGGCATATTCCACCCCATGTGAACACCCAAAGAAGAAATCACTTGGCAGGAACTTCTAGAAGCTCTAACAGATTTTTGAATTACATAACAGAATTGATGCTTCTATCATCTGATTGGCTGAACCAAATCATGCAATTCTGATTGGCCAAAACAGATCTGGATCCTCGTGCTCGACTACCATTGGTTGATACAGATCTGACCAATTCTGATTGGTCGATACACATCTGAGCTAGACCAGGGGGAAACTATAAATAGATGAACCATTTGCCCAATTTGGGTATCTAGATTTTGAGTTTTATTTCTGTTGCTCAATTTCCAATTCAGATAGCTTGTCTGAAACTCTTGTAATAGCCTAACTTTTACTTGCAATTGAAAGCTATGAGATACTTCTAGAATTCAAAAGAGAACTGTATTCAAAACTACAAATCCGAGAGCTGTTTAAGTTGTGCTCTGTAATTGTAATGGTGAATTTAAAAAGGTTACTGTGAACCGTACGTTCTCAATTGGATTCATGTTGAGGGTTCCCTGTGATCTCCTTATTGCACTAGACTCCTTTAGATTTACTATTTTTCAAGAAATTTCCCTTGATTCATTATCCTTGTGAGAATTAGTGTTTGTAACCTAATCTTTCACAGCATGTGTAGTGGTGTTTCTTGTTCTGAATTAAGGGTTCAGATTAAAGACTATTGGATGGTCTGTGGCCATTGAAATGGACAGATCATGGCCATAAGTTTAACTCTAATCCTTGAGTTAGATTACTTTCTCTTGCATCTGTGCTTGTAGTCAGATGAAGATTGGATCATCTCTCTTTTGATCTACATTTATTCTCATTTTGCTTCAAGGACCAATTCAAAGTTAGATATTATTTCTCCATTCTTATTAATTTCCATCAAAATCTCCCCAACTTAGATCTGGATCATTTAGTTTAATTGTTACTTTTATCATTTAGTTAATGTGACAAATTCAACCTCCCATCTTATGTGCTTTGTAGATAGGATAAGAGGCCAGATTTGGTAGCTCAGATTTGGAGGTTTATCTTACATTTTAAATCAATTCCCTGTGGACGATCTTTTACTCACATACATTTAAAACTTGCTACAATTGGCCCTGATCTTGCAGGCTAATTAACTTCTCTCTGTGCTGATATTTCTTTATTCTTTTTAGTTCTCCAAATGCAATATAATTCATCATTTACAAATCTATTTTCAAAACACAAATAAATCCTGCACACTCAGAATTTCAACAACAGCCGAAAATGGTTAGAATCCATGAAGGTTGTGGCATCGATGTACCATCAATGCGTCAAGTTTCCATATGAAGATTCCATTATCCGCATATACGCCGACGCACCTCTCCAGGAGATAGATATTAATTACACGACAAGTATCCCTATAGCCCATGACTTTGTGTTGAACACCAGCCACATCCAAAAGATGTAGGTCCTCAACGAGGCAACTATCGTAAAAATCAACCCTCCTAGCCCTCCTCCGGTGCATCAACCCAAGCTAACCAAAAGAGAGGCCAGCCCTGACCTCACCAAAATCTACGACATCAATCCTACCGTGACAAAAGGGTGGGACCTCATGTACCAGCTAGGGTACATCCCTCACACCAGACTTGGCATGAACAAGCAAGGCCATGTAGGCCTATTGTCCCAAAGAAAATTTGTAAACCCATAGGACTAGGCTATGAGTCAGACTGCCAGCAAACTAACATACTTCCTACCTCTCCAAAATGGTCTCTGTACGACCACTTCATCTACGGGACTACAAAGAAAGCTGACATACCAAAACAGAAGGAGGTACCCCTTGCCAAATCACAGGAAGCCGAGAATGAGCAAATGGCTAGGGCATTCACAGATCTGATGAACCTAAATGACAACATCGACAAACCACTGAGCAATTTACGAAAGAAAGAATGGAAGAATCCCTGGAGCTTAGGCCACGCATAGAAGACTAATACTTAGCCGATGAGGAAGACTTCCACATCGCAACACTAGAGGATGAGGGAGGACTGGGATCAACCACCCCCCAGTCTCACCAATTACTCTAGCCTCATGAATCAGTAGAAGAAGATTGGCTCTCAATGTCAAGCGAAGAAGAAGACCACTGGAGGAACCTTACTGACATTGAATTAGGAGATTTCCTGAGGGCAGAATGCCTGAAATTGCTTGAGGAAACTAACTGCCCCCGGGACGAAGAATCAGGATCTGACGATGAATTTGACTTCCAGCCCATACTTCATCATTGGCGGTGTCCGCGCCATTGTCCTTACCCAGAATCACCATATTGTAAGTTGTGCGCATCTGTCCTAATACGATGTGAAAGAGGCATCCTGCGAGAGATTTGGTGGACAACCACGGAAGAAGAAACTCATGTCGCCCTCATAAAATTCAAGGAGTAACTTGAACTAGATACTCCCTAGTCCCCGGACCCGCCGCAACTTCAAATATTTTGGAAATCCTTCGAGGAAGAATGGCAACCACCACCAAGCGATGATGAAGACTATTAGATAGATCTCCCCATGCTCAAATTAGCAGAACAAATCAATCAAGGTCTCCTCGCACAGTCAAACCTAGAAAATGAGCTTGACACGAGCCCTGAAGGATGGGAATGCCCCTAGGGATCTCCCTACATCTCTTACCCATACCAACCTCCTTGTCGTGCATGTCCACTCATCCCAATGTACTATGAAGTTCAAGGAAGAGAACTCGCCAGCCCCAGGGATCATCAAGAAAACGAGCCCCGACAGGAAGGACAACTCCACTCTAACTTAGAGGACAAAAGCCTAGCCGACTATGATCTCCAAAGCCTTTTCAAAGATGAAGCGATCAACATGCTGGAAGAAGCAGGGACACCAACAGCACCACCACCAACATCGTACATCCAAAAGATTGCACCTGATGAGGACTATAAAAAAAAATGCCAGACTCAGAACAGGTCCGCATTACCAGAAGAATTGCACGAACGGCTCAACCAACTGTCTCACCCCCTCAGCTAGAGGAAATAACTCTGTCGATTCCTTTTCAGGCAACCGATCCTGTACCATACTTATTATCAAAAATAAAAAAATAGAAAATTTGAAAGACCCTAAAAATCTAAAAATACAAAAGCCCAAAAAAGTAAAAAATTTCATAAGAGAGAGGGAGCCCTTCATCCCAAGACCATTCGATGACCAACCAAGGGACCTTTCCCTTAAGGCTATAGGCATCGATCGCTGACGAACAAGTAATAACAGATGTATAGAATCACCCTATGGAGCCTCACACCAACTCTGACCGGCGTGACCCTACTACCTCTTCCTCACGAAGCTGTCGAGCATCCCGACGAAGCAATAGGCTGGTAATCATACTCAACGAGATACTCCATGACTTCGAGAGGAGAATTAATAGCCTCGATTTACACCTGACTGAGGACATGGCGGTCATAAGTTGCCCTGATGAAGGATTACCTCTCACAAAACTGACTCCCCAGTGTAGCCATTTTGCAGTCTATGAACTCACAGATGACGAAGAAGGAGCGGTAGCCATTGAGGAAACACAGGACTTCCAATGGGTCATCAAACGCTTCGACTAGCAAACCCAAGCCGCCATGGAACCCACTGAAGAAATCAACTTCGGCACCAAAGAGAAGCCCAAGAAGCTGCTAATTAACGCAACACTTAAACCCAAGGAACCACAACAGATTATCCAAGTCTTGCAAGACTACCTCAGCTCTTTTGCATGGTCCTATGAAGATATGCCTGGACTGGACCCAAGCCTAGTAGAACATCGTCTGGTCCTGAAACCTGATGTGAGACCTGTTAAGCAGAAACTTAGAAGAATGCACCCACAAGTTGTACTTTAAGTCAAAGAGGAAGTTGACAAACTGCACAAAGCAAAATTCATCCGAGTCGTCCTCTATCCCAAATGGGTCGCCAACATAGTACCTGTCTCCAAGAAAGACGACAGAGTTTGGGTATGCATCAACTTTCGAAACCTCAACTAGGCGTGCATAAAAGATGACTTCCCACTCCCGCACATTGGCACTCTGGTCGATAACACCGCCGGACATGAGATGCTATCCCTTATGGATGGTTTCTCTAGGTATAATCAAATTAGATTAGCAGAGACCGATCAGGAGAAGACTTCTTTCACTACGCCGTGGAGAACTTATTGCTATGTCGTCATGCCTTTCGGCCTGAAAAATGTAGGTGCCATGTACTAATGAGCCATGATGGCTATATTCCACGACATGATGAACAAATGTGTAGAAGTCTACGTCAATGACATATTAGTGAAGTCTTCACCCAGGCAGGACATGCTGAAGCACTTCGACTCGTATTATAAAGATCTAAGACATATTAATTGAAAATGAACCCAAATAAATGCATGTTCAGAATCACGTCTGGAAAACTACTCGGTTTCATAGTTAACAAGCGAGGAATCGAAGTCGACCCTGTAAAAGTCAGAGCTATCCTTGAGATGCCACCTCCCAGCAACATCAAAGAATTACGAGGTCTAATAGGAAGATTGTAATTCATTAGGGATTTATCTCCCAACATGCAAATAGATGTGATCCTTTTTATAAACTACTTAAAGGAGGAGCCGAATACGAGTGGGATGACCAGTGTAAGCAAGCCTTTGACAGCATTAAGAAGTACCTCCTCAACCCGCCAATACTATCGCCACCAGTTCCTGGAAGACCCCTAATTCTCTACCTCTCACAAACGAAAAAGCAATGGGGGTAATCGTAGGACAATACAAAGAAGAAGGCAAGAGAGAGAAGGTCATTTACTACCTTAATTGAATGATAGTCGAGTACGAACATAAATACACTCCAATGGAGAGGATATGCCTCGCACTGGTATGGGCCTCGACGAAACTATTGCATTACTTCAAAGCACACAAGATATTAGTGCTAGAATGTAAGGACCCTCTGAAGTACATATTTAAGAAGCCTGCTACGTCCAGAAAAATCGCTCGCTGGCATATGCTACTACAAGAGTTCGACATCACCTACGTCATGTAGAAATCAATTAAAGGACATGCAATTGCTGATCACCTCGCGGGCCTCCCACTCCTAGGCAGCGAGCCCGTGCATGTAGATTTCCCTGATGAGGACCTACTCATGATTCACCATGAAGAGCCTGACAAGACCTCATGGACACTTTATTTCGACGGCGCTCTCAACCATAAAAGGAAGGTATCAGGATAGTCCTTCTATGCCCAGAAGGAGTAGTCATACCTAAAGCCTTTCAACTAGACTACCCCGTCACTAATAATGTCGCAGAATATGAAGCCTTCATAGCCGGGCTACGAGCAGCATTGCAATTGGGCATCAAGCAGCTGAAAACCATCAGTGACTCCAAGCTCGTACTATCACAAGTCATCGGAGAATGGAAGACCAAGGAGAGAAGACTGATGGCGTACTTAGAAACAACTCAATACTTGATAAAGAAGTTTGAGAAAATCTCTTTCACACACATCCCTAGAATAGAAAATTTGCTCACAGATTCCCTCACCACATTAGCCTTAGTCATTAAAATACCAATCGGACAAAGCACAAAATCAATTTTCACTGAAAAGCTGACAGTACCCACACACGAAGTAGCATGGACAGTTAAGGAGGAGTTATCAGTCCTCCCCAAGACACAAGAGCGAGGTGAAGTAACCATGCTAGGAAACCCTGCCAAAATAAAAGACAATGTCGTAGCCTTCAGATTCGAGAAATCACCCATCGATGATGGACAACCATGGTACTTCGATATATGAAACATCCTGAAGCATCAACATGTCCCTCCGTATGCCACGAAGATTGAATGGAAGACTATAAGAAATCGATGTGCCAGATTTTGCATCTTAGGTGAGATACTATACAAGGAAGCCTTCACTAAAGGAGTATTGCTACGATGCATTACGATAGCCAAAGGACAATACATCATCAGAGAAGCACACGCCAGCACCTGGGGTGCCCACGCTAAAAGATAGACTCACGGATCAAATCATACGACAAGGCTACTTCTGGCCGATAATGATAAGAGATTGTCACCTTTACGTCCAATGCTACAAGCAATGCCAAGAACATGCCGCACTCATCAAAGCCCCATCAGTTGTATTAAACCCTTTAACCTCACCATGGTCATTCTCAATGTGGGCCTTCAACATTATTGGCCCTTTCACAGACACAGTTGGGAACACTTACAAACATGCATTTATCCTCATAGCAATCGAGTACTACACTAAATGGGCAGAAGCCGAATCATACATCAGAATCATCGCTTCAACGCTTGTCAAGTTTATCATTCGGAACATCATCACCCAATTTGGAGAACCCAGGATGTTTGTCACTAACAATGGACCACAATTCATTATAGAAAAAATGAAGAAATTGTGCAAGAAGTTTGGCATCGATCTATAACACTCATCACCGTTCTACCCTCAAGACAACGAACAAGCAGAAGCTATGAATAGAACTCTAATCCGGATTCTAAAATGAATAGTGGAAATGAGCAATGGTGCCGACTGGCCTGAATGATTACCTGTGGCACTTTGGGCCTACAGGACCTCTATTCGCACGACCACTGGTTAAACTCCTTACCTCCTTACCTATGAGATGGAAGCAGTCCTACCCTATGAAATACAGATACCATCCTTACGGATTCAACTTGATGATCAGCTATCCTTGGATGAAAGGAGAATTACTTTGCTCGTCGAGCTAGAGCAACTTGATGAGACACGTCTAAGGGCAGTTGACCACGCTCAGGTATATCAAAGGAGAGTGGCCAGGGCTTATGATAAGAAAGTCCTCAAGCGAACTTTTGACGTTAGAGAATTAGTCTTGAAGAAAATCATGCCCTCCAAACCCACCCATCCAAAAGGAAAACTAAAACTGAACTGGGAGGGCCCATATGTTATAGCAAGTGAATATTCTGGGAATGCATACAAGTTGGTGGACCAGGATGGGGAAGAACTCCCTAGCCCTTGGAACGCCATGTACCTCAGAAAATAATACCCTTAACCCTGTGATCGTCCCATCCCGTTGCCAAATACTTATATCTACCACCCTCGTAGTTGTCATGACCCATTCGTGTGTTGTATGTCTTCAAACCCTAAAATATCCTTAAGACTTTCAATTTATTGCCCACCTTTTTATTTGGGCAATGTGATCAAAGGACTAGTAACATACCTGACCTCTTTCAAAAGCATAAGTAACACCCGATTCTCATTTTCCTTCCCCCACCATTGGAGGAGACGTTAGAGCATGAAAAATGAGGATGCTAGGTTCAATCAAAACTAGCCATTCTTGTATTAATAGGTTGCTTTCGAAAAAAAAGAGAGAAGAAAAAAAAAAGAGAAAGAAAGAAAAAATGCATTGAGCGAGAGCAATACGATGAATGAACCAGTCAATGAGCTCAGGGAAGCATAAGCAGGCCGTGAGGACATCTCTGGTAGCTTTGCTAGAAATGTATAAGTAAACTATAAGGGCATCCCTTATGTCTTGATACTACTAGATATCGTCGTAAGGTGGCAGGAGGAGAACAAACTCCTGCTAACCATAGAAAGTGAGACATTGATGGTACCGAAACATGACGAAGAGCTCGATCGTGGCACCCCATACCATCCTGAGGAAAAGATTATTACTCATTTCTTTTAGAAAGCGTCAGATACAAACTATTCCCCCACATCACCGAACCTTATCTCTCTTTCAGCTTTTTTGTTTTTGGACGCTAAATTAGAAGCTTCTCATATATTTCTAGGAATGAAACTAAAAACCAATGAATGACGATTGATGCAATCACCTACTATACTTACTGCACTACCCCAAAATAATGACCACGGGATGGGATGATCACCACTAAAGGTCGATACTCGATATGTAGTTGATGTAACCAAGACAACTCCCCTGGTTCAATCACACTATCAACAGGTGGTTCTTCAAAACTAACTCACTAAACACGCATGGCTCCCTATAGACCCAAGGTACTTATTGAAAATCCAGAAAAGATCCCTTGCACCTTGACACTGGGGCATTTTTTTTAAGAATCGCACTAAACGCTTCTGCTTGCCCGCAAAGAAGATACATAATAACAAAGTTATACCCCAAGGGATGCCACTAAAGATACAACATTGTCAGTTATGCTATGCTCCACACTGGGGCATTTTTATTTTATTTTATTCTCTTTTAGTTATTTATTTTCCTTATTGCATTATTTTCCTTCCCTTTGTAATAGAAAAAAAAGGAAAAAAAAAAAGAAGAAAAAAAAAAAAGAAAAAAAGAAGGAAGAGGCAAAATTCATACCTTTCGCTACCAGGTCCCGGTCTGAGATACCTCCCTCGTTGACAATCAGGAAGGGGAAAAATAAAGTTACTAACAGTCTTACTCTTCGTGTGCAGATATAAAAAATAACCTTCAACTGTTACTGGGCCAGCTCAGGAAGCCTCCAAGTCTCAATAACAGCTGAGGGCGCCAAGGACAAACAGATAAAGCACGAGAGGCAACACGAAAGGGAAAGCTGAATCAGGTACATCTGAACCAAAAGATTACATATCAAAAGTTTCCTTTTACACCCATCATCGGGGGCATACCCCCTGTGTATACAATGAATAGGGACAATGAACACAAAAAACATACACACACCTCTACTCCCTGCGCTGCCTCTGGGATGGTCGCTCCCCACTATCCCTAGTGTCATCGGCTTGGAGATCAGGAGTCTGGTCCTCTGAAAGTGCAAGCCTGACACCCGGAGTCGGTGGACAATCCTAAAAATTAGGAGGCCCCACAACTGATACCCAGTAAGAAACTCCTGAATAATAGAGTCCTCACGGACATAATCTCCGATGCGATCACATGTCGTGCGACGAGGCTGCCCCGTGGAGGAACCCATAGCCCATGACGCCGATCCCGCAAACTAACCAACCATCCCGTGCACTCCCCGCTCACTCCTCATCAAATGGTACTGCAGCCGATCTATCATCGCCTACATCTCTACCCGCGTCATCTGCCGCATAGCCTCCAACACCTCGATTTGAGTCTCTTGTGCAACGATCAGATCTACCAGCAGGTCCTCACGATTATGCGCATCACCAAGACCCCCTCGCCCCTGGAGTAGCACGTGCTCGCGCTACCTCTAGACGTGATTCCTCCAGCTGCTGAACCTGCATGTCCACACCAAGTCAGAAGACCAATACACTCATAAAGGAAATAAAAGTTGAAGAGAGAGAAGTATACCAAATCCACCCTCTCCCCAAGGAGACGCTCGACAGTCGTGGTAGTCATCGGATCAGTCAGTGGCACCGAAGGGACAGCAAATGTGGATGGCTGCAACGTGGAACAATAAATGCATCAAATAACCAAACCCCTAATGAGCAATCACAAATAGATAATGAACACACTAACTTGAACACACCTGAGAAGGAGCAGGAACAAACCCCTGAGGGGGAGCCTCAGGAGCAGAGTCCGAAACGACCTGCATAAGAGCCAAACAAATCAACACAAGATATGTCATAACAAAATAAGTGAAATAACCTGAATTCGATTACACCAAATGAACAAAGAAATTATACTTGACTCTCTGGGCACAAAAAAGCAGTAGTCGCCTCCCTCGTCTGAAGGTCCTCAGCCGCCTGACACTAAAAAAACACGTAGTATCAGTAAACTATCAAGCAAGGAAAAACATAACCCTTAACACTAAAAAATTACTAAACAATGCAAAATCAAATAACTCAGAAGATCTAAGAAACTCACCCAGTCCTCCAACTCGGCTCGGAGCTGAGCCATCGCCAGATCCTTCCGACTGGAAGAGGCAACTGAAGACGGATCAAACGTCGAAGCAGAAGCTCCAACGGTAGCAAGCTCTGCCCTCTACAAGTATCAATAAACACATCAGACCTGACCAGTTTACAATGCTAATAAGCAATTCAAACTAGTAGAAACCCTCACCAGTCGATCAACCTCAGAATGTAGGTTGGCCGCTATCTCTCGGTCAGCCTGCTGCTGACTGCAGTAGCACTCGAGTAATGCTTCCTGATGGGCAACCTCACCCTCTCTCTCGGTCTGATAAATAAGAACCAAACAAGAGCATTAAACTAAGATGACTAGAGATAGAAATAAACTAAACTCATAAACAAGTACACTCACCAGAGATCGTCGGGTCTTCGCCAGCTGAACCCCTAGCTCGTCCTCCGCTGCCCTAGCCTGAGCAACCAAGGAAGCCAGAGAACGTAACATCTCCTCATCAAGACGAGGAGCACACCCCGTCTACTCCATCGCCCTATGGAGGGCATCCAACGCTCCACGAACACCCGTAGTAAGATGGCCTTGCTCTAGTGCAGCCAATCTCTCCCTCAAGGCCGACGTCGACTCAGGTCTGCCAACCACGAAAGAGCCACTCCCGTGGAAGGGGCGTGTTAAGAGGTGCCCACCGCCCAATGCCCCGAACCATCTCACAAACTCTTGGGCATCCACCTCATTGCGCGCCCCCGTCACCCTGGTCCCCCCAGCTTTAAAATCACCCATCTGATCTGCCATCCATTTCGTAAAGTCCCGACCAAGGGGACCAGTCATCCTCTTCGCCACCATGTGGTGAATCTCCGAAGGGACTCCCTGTGGAAGCCCCAACTGACGTGTCACCCAGGATAGGTGGATCCGCTCCACCTTCTCAAAGCAATGGACCTAGATATCCATGTTAAAGAAGGGTCAACCAGTCCATATAACTGACACATTGACATCCTCCCCGGCTACGTAGGGCCTCCAAATCACCTATAAACAAATAGGCAAGCCAACCCATCAGTGAAGTCTTAGAGCCTAAAAGCCCAAAACAAAATGAAATGAAATGTGTACACAATGGTATATTCCTGCCCTCATGCATGTCCTCGAAAAGACCACGCGTGATATGAAGATCCGAAGACCAACATCGACACCCCAATGCTATCCTCCACATGTGCATCCGCGAGAACGTGAAAGTAACCTCCGTCAAAACACACAGGCTAAGGAAGGCAAAATGATCATAAGCCCAAAACTAGAACACATAAAACACCAACAAAGAAAACCGTCACTGCAATGAAGGACTAGACAACAGAGGTACTGTAATACCAATAATTAACTAAACCCACCTGAAGAAAAGGAAGGAAACCCCCCAATCATCGTGATGCCTATTCCTCGATGACAGAGCTGCTCGTAGATATGCACCAATGCGGCTACACCTCAAGCATAAGTAGGGACCCGGTCCAAATCCCCAAGAAGTCTAAAAAACAACCCTATGACACACCCCCGAGTCGATGAAGAAAAGAGCACCGCAATGAAGAAGTGCATCAAAAAGGCACGAAGCACTCGATCTGTCATTAACCCCGACTCAACCACGACCTCCCGGCGGGCCATCGCCATGCAACGTGCCTCGAATAGCGCCCTCGACTCCGAATGACGCCTTGGAGGGACAAACTCTCTCGTAAAGTGTTAAAAAACCAAGTGATTCAGACCATCCCTGGCCTCGAACCACTCGATCGATATGCGACACTTAGGATCTCTTCGCATACCCTCAGATATTCTTTTACCATCTACCCCATGATCGGCTCCCCCTTGAATCAGAGCCCAGTAATGCAGACCCAATCCTCCGAGGTTGGCAGCATCATCCCAACTGAGAAAAGTAGCGCCTGTTGCCCCTCCCTACACCTCTCTAAGATCGCCGTAATCAACCCACGATCAACTTGAAAGGGCTCCAACTCTAAGATCGGCCTGAAGTCGAAAGACGCCAATCGTGCTTGCTGGAACTCGGGCAAGGCACGATACCACGTATGAGACTCAGACCACGCCGAGCTGATAGCCAGTTGCAGAGACTCCTACAGAACGATAAAGCATAAATAAAAAGAAAGAAATGGCATAAGACCAGCACCTATGACTACACTAAGCAATGAAAGCAAGCCACTACTGTAATATATGATGACCATGCAAAACACTATAAAAGCGCTACAAAATAGTAACCTAGACATGACCTAGAACTAGATACACCTTATATACACAACCAATAACAAAAGTGAGGTAGACGTAGATAAGAGGGTTTCCAAATCCTAAAAAGCCTACGTTATAACCTGAATGCCTAAGTAATGAAAGGAACTCTTGCTCACGGGTACCTACCTGGTCTCGCACAAAGAACTCCTCCAATGGGATGCGCCTCCCATCCTGATCCTCAGCACCCTCATCCTCAACACCCTCCTCCCTAATCACAACCTCATCATCCTGATTACCTCCTCTCTGACCATCACCTCAACTTCCTCTTCCAAGGCTCCAGCGTCAGTCCAAGCCTCGCCTATCTCCCCGATCATCAACCCCTCCAACTCGGAGGCAGTGAAGTCTAGTTTATCACTACCCTTGGACTCCATCCTAAAAGAAAGAATACAAGAAATTGAACAGAACTGAAGAAACGAAACTTAAAATGGACGACCGGATCGCGAGATATCGCGAAAACATGAAAATTAGAGCACAAGAAGACAAGGAAACAAAGAATCGAAGAAGAAAATGGATAGCGCGGAAAGAATGAAGATTTCCCAAGTATATATAGAGTGCGGTTAAATCATGCATTTGGATTAGGGCGTGCAATGAAATTGTACACCATGAAAATCACACTTAATCCCCATTACATGCCCAATTTCGAGCACATAAACAAATCGTCACCCACTCAAAATAACCCGACACCCCTGTTGCACGTTGAAGACCAGACGCGTAATTAGATGAAGCTAGTATCACGATGCATAAATACCAAAGGTCACCCATATAGTGACCAGGTGCCATCCCAATCCCGCGTCCTGAAACACGCGTGTAATATGTTTACACGTCAGTATGCTGACGTGTAATAATCCTCAAGAGCCCTAAAACGCGTGCGGCTATACTGACACGTAATCTAGTTATGCGCCCGGTGTTAAGCGTGTAATTCCCCAGGTGGAACACAAAAATGTGAGCCCAGAACAACAGATTCAAAGGTTAAAATAAGGGCATTTTAAACACTGATTACTGACCCGAACTACACCCCTGCTAAGACCAATCTAAAAACACGTCAAACATAGAAAACATACACTCCGAAAACAATAAAAAATGTCCCCCCAACATCCCTAAAACAAATTATTTACACACCTAAGCCGAACCAAACCAAACCAAAACATCACAAAACAAGCCACAAAGTAAACCAAACCAAAGATCCACCAAAATTTTCATAAATAGATAAAATCATTACAAAATGCACCGAGGGCATACCCTCTGAATATACAATCAAAAATAACTAATCCAAAATTAGCACCTTCAGGCCATGCACAAATCTAGATTTATTCGAGGAAGAAGAGATCCTGGAGAGGCATAGAGAAGAAACACACCCTGAATGAATTCCAACAAGAATCCCATCGTCCCCTCCTGAGTTGGCAAGAAAGAAAGAGTGGCTCACGGAAAGCCACCCAGGATCTGTGGGACACACATATGGAATCCTACCCTAGAAAGCATAACAGGGAGGGCTAACAAGAGAACAATCCACAGAGCCTACCGAGGAGTCATTAGCGTCGGTCACGAGAACTCTGACCCGACTCTTTTCCTCGGTTTCCTTTCCACCGCCTTCTTCTCCTCCATCTATTCCCTTAAGCAATTCGACTGCCACTTTGCATTCCCAATTCCATCCATTCCTAAATAAAACAAAAGTAAAAACAACCCCCTCAAGGGGTCCAGTACCCGGGATACAAAATAATGAGGAAGGAGAGACATTGATGGAATAAGAACTAAAAATCCCCCAAAATTCTAACCAGAAATATAATAAAAAAAATGCCCCCAAACCTTTTAATTTAAGACAAAGATGCAAAATGAAAAACTAGACCCCTAGACCCTATTAATAAACTTATACCCCCTTTCACCAGAAGATGACAAGAACCATATTTATGAGCACCCTCCACTTGATTTAATCCAAAGATAGACACATGCCCTCTAAAAGACCATGATCCATGATAAAATTAGATTGACCAATCCTCTCCAAAAACTTACCCGCTCAGGAAGCACAAATCCACCATGGAGTAGATAGACTAATAAGATTAAGACACCTAACACTCATCTAGAAACCCTAAGTGAAACCCCAAATTTACACACTTCTAACAAGTGTCACCCCAAATCAAATGTAAAAAACAAAAAATGCCAAGAATTCTAAACATGGGATTCACACCACACCTTAAACAAAGTAAATGCTGGAAAATAATCCCCTTTGCTTATATAGAATACGGACCCAATCATGCACTAGGATCCCAGCGCGTACTTAGATCAAGCGCCAAGAGATTAATGCGGAAACCAAATCACGCGCATCAAACGACGTGTATAATTAAACCATCCCCCGGGCAAATGACGTGACGCTTCAGTCATGCGCCTAAGATAGAACGCTTAATCATATTACCCACTCCACGAAACACATGAAATCTGAAGTGTCACCCGTACAGTGACCTGGTGACGCTTTATTTGCGCGCTCCTATCTGTCTGCATAATTGGATTACATGCTATTAACTATGCACGGAATCTAGATCGATACCCGAACATTGCAGTCTCACCAACTCGGCAACCTTTAGATTGTGCGCAATACATGAAGCGCATAAATGTATTAAATGCACACACCCAAATGCATAATTGACTTCTTTAACACCAAATCACGCACTCCTGAACAGGTGCGCAACCCGATTTAACGCCCTGAGTCAGGCGCGTAATTCTCAACCATAACACTTGCCTCCAACGAAATAAACACACCACAACACAGCACACCACTGGTCCCATCACTACTTGACTAGAGAGGGAAAATCCTATCACCTCCACCCTAGTGCCCCATCGCGATAGGATAAACATATACAGGCGTCGTCCCGACACTTAAGCTCATTGGCCTAAATCAACCATCCCCTCACATCCTATCACAAAAGCTAAAAGTGAGCCTCCCGAGGATCCTTTTATATCACCATGATCGAAAGCAAGCCCCGTCGCAATCTCAAGACTTCATCATTGTCCCATCTCGACAGTCAAGGAGTTATCAGACCAACTCCCCACCACACAAACACGGCCCGTCGTGATACGACCACCAAAATCATTACATATAACCCGCAATGCCACTACAACTCAATCGCCCCACTAACTCATTTAGTCGCGGCCCCATCACTCGAGGCACATGGAAATAGCTCATCACGACACACAATCGAGAAGGAAAGGCTCAGTCAACATCCTATCGTAAAGAGCAGAGAGCCGAACCCTTAAAATCTCATCACAACTTTTCCAAATGTCCCATCGCACACCACGCCTCCCCGAAACCCCAGTGCATAACCAAACTGAGGGAAGGCTCGATCTTGTCCCATCGCAAAAGAAGAGAGCCCGCCTCCCAAATACTTCGTCGTTCACCATCCACCTGATACCACTACTGCAGGAATATATGAATAAAAGAAAGGGACTCGACCCATGTCCCATCACATCCGACCAATATCAACCTCCTAGCGTGAGCATCTCATCAAATCCCCAATGTATCACCGCGCTTGCAACCACGAGAACTCATCATGGCACACCACCGTAAGAAAAGACCACCATGTCCCACTGCGGACCTCACCGTAAAGGGGACCATGAGGTCCCACCACAACAGAAGTAAAGAAAGAGAGGAAATCCTCAAATCTCCCATTACGACATCACAACAACAACCAATCAATCCTGTCGCGAGCTAGACAGAAACCCTAGACAACAAATCAGGTAAGTATTATCACTCCGCTTTATACTCGATATTCTCTCTAAAATATAGTTAGCTAAGATTAAGTCAAATGTTTTTCAAACCCGTCTTTCTCGATTCTTGAATCACTGTAGTCCTCCCATAAGTGACCATCATCAGTATTCATGAGAAGGTTAGACGAAGCATCCGACATGCCAAGTGTCATCTTAACAACCACGCAAACGGTCGGGTCCACAAATCCCGTATCGGTGGATCTGCTTAGCGATACCTTGGAAGCCATGTTTTTCATAATTTTAACACCAAATTGATCTTGAGTTAAATTCCTAAACTTTCAAAAAAAGAAAAACAAACAAACACTTTTAAAATAATAAGAAAAAGAAGAGAAAGAGAAAATGATCCACAAATCCTAGTTAGCAAAAATTACCTCCTATTTCCCCAGGCCGTAATTCCCTTGGGAAACCGAACATTGAATATATTCAACTCTAAGAAATCTCAAATGCCCGTAGGAAAAGGGACTCCTAACGTGCCATTGTGTGAGCAATGACGCACCCGGTCTGACATGATTTGCGAAAGCCTTCGCCATTATATGATTACATTTTTTATTAACGGTCTCTGGACCTTGTCTCTGGACATTCGTATGACGCTCCCCAGTACCTTGACTGCATCATTTCCCTCTATTTGACTGCCTCTTGTAGCAGGTAGCGACACGCGGCGGGATACCCCTTGCACCCATAGATTAGGATTTGATGATTCTCCTTTTCGTTTGACTGTCACTCACAGCAGGTCACTGACGGGATGCCCCTTGCACCCATGGATTAGGGTATGCTAACTTCCTTTGTTGACTATTATTCGCAGCATGTTGTAATACAGGGTGGGATGTTCACATCCGCGGCTAGGAATATGCCTTTCGATAGCTACCACTGGGCCCCCCAATGCTCCATTTTAGCTTACACTAATAGATAAGAAAGCCAGGCATGTCATGTCAGCATCCCCAGCCCACATTTATGATTTCTCAAGAAAAATGAGAAGGCACCTCTGATGAGGGGTGTCTACTTCTTCGACGCGCTCTTACTTCGCAAGAGCACGCCGAAGAGTGGCATTTGTAGACACCCTATTTTGCCCTCTCAGAGTATATAAGTTTGTTTTATCAACCTTTGACCTCAACTGCGACTCTTCAGAAAGGACTTATCTACTCTAAGGGTTTCGAAACCCTAACATGGGAACCATATGCTGAAATAATAGTATATGGTTGGACACAGGCTAAAACAATAGCTCTGTGGCTCAAGCTCAATGACCCTAACATGGGAACCATATGCTGAAACAATAGTATAGGGCTGGACATAGGCTGAAATAATAGCTTTATGGGTCAGATTCCATAAAGGAAGGGACTATACGCTGAAACAATAATATATGGCTGAGCGCAGGCTGAAATAATAGCTCTGTGGCTCAGACCCCATAACCTTAGGGGCGGGAACTATATACTGAAACAATAGTATATAGCCGTGATGCAGGCTAAAACAATAGCCTTGTGCTTCAGACCCGACCCAAAACTAGGGATAACCTCGAATTACATGCATGAAACCACACGCATAATTCGATTATGCACCACACCACAAGCCAACAATCAATCCTTGTCAGACCAAACTTCCCCTCTCTTTGATTGCCTCGAGACCTGATCATGCGCTCTAACCAATGCACACAATAGATTATGCACCTAAATGTTGGCGTGTAATTGGTCTGCTTCAGACCTAGTCTCTAACTCCCTAGACCGCCAAAACTCCATGATTAAATGCAATTAGGATGACGTTTAATCAGATTGAGCACACCAAACTAGGCAAGCAATTAGTCTAATCAGGCTAGGACTGGGACCCCGACTGAGCCAGTCAACCGATCACTCATTGAGTCAATCACCGACTCAAAGTGGTTAAGCGCTAGATACAGGGCTCGCAACTCAATTAAGCACCCCGTATAGGGCATGCAATTGAAGTTGATTGACTAGTTAAGTGCACCCCATAGGGCGCATAATTGGTAAAATACCTATGAATAGACCTCCTTACCTAGACCCAAGAGAAGAACAACAACGACTTCAAGATTCGAGTTTCGAGCTCCTCGCCCTCAACCTTAGGACTTCAAGATTCCTCTCTGCAGCCCCGACCTTAGGTATAATTTCCCTACTAGTTTTTGTTTTTAATTCTAGTTCTTAACTCTTTGTCTTTAGATCTTCGGTTTTAACTATTAGCTTTAATTTTCAGCCTTAGATCGTAACACCTTTTGAATCCAACTATTTAATTCAATATTTTGAACCTTATTTTCGCCCCAAAATCTAAACTTTCAGTCCTATCATTAATCTCTAGTTCTAGTTCTTAGTTTCTAGAACTAGTCCTTAATCATATGGTCTGATTTTTCTGATTTCGGTCCCGATTTCAGTCCTTAGATCTTAGGTTCCAGTCGTAATTTACTGATTTCTTATAGTCCTAGATTTTAAAAATCTCGATTTATAGTTTAGCTTTCAATTTCTAGCCCTAAAATTTAACCCATAATTACAATCCAAAAATTATTGACTTTTCAATCCAAAAATATCGTCTTACAATTCAAACTCAGATTACTTTAATCTTAGCCACCCAATTTGCCCAAGGGAGCTTATGGAGGGTACCCGGGAATGGGGCCGATCCTCATTAGTATAGCGCGCCAAAATCCCTTTTTTTAGATTTTCAAAAAAATTAGTATATTTACTTTAATTAGAGTTTTAATATAATTAGTAGATTTTTAATTAAGTAGAGCTTTAATAGAATTAGTAGATTTTTAATTAATTAGAGTTTTAATAGAATTAGTATATTCCTAATTAGTTTCTGTAGAATTAACATATTTGCATTCCTAGTAGTACTAGGAGACTTAATTAACTAGCTTTCTGAATACTATTAAGATATTCAAATTAATCAGACTCCTAGTAGGATTAGGAGACCCAATTAGATAGGATTAATATATTTAAATTAATTAGACTCCTAGTAGGATTAGGAGACCAAACTAATTAGACACCTGATAGAATTAGAAGACTTAATTAGCTAGACTTCTAATAGAATTAGAACACTCAAAATAATTAGATTATGGTAGAAGTAAGACATTAGAAATAATTAGACTTCTAATAGACTTAGGAGAGTTAGTCTAACTAAAAGTAAAAGACCAAAAATAGCTAAAGTTAGGATAACACCAGGAATCCTATGCATAACCAGACTCCTAGTAGAATTAGGAAACTTCGACTCATTAGAACCAGAGCAACAAAAGAGAACAGATTATCTAAACACTCGAGCAACCTAGTACTACTGACGTTGGCTTGTCGACAATTTAGTAAAGAAGGAACCCACACCTCCGTACAAGCGTGATCAGTGACGTGTTGCAGTGTCGATAAATATCTGCAGTTGGTGATTGCAACGAACTAGATATTTTCACCCTGAATTTATCCCTTTAATTTTAGTACTTATTAATCACTCCACCACCCATCGCCAGAGTCCACTTGGGATTGAATTGGGCCACTCTTTTCAGGGATCGAAAGGAACCCCGAAAAGGTGCTTACTAATAAGTGCATCAGTTGTTTCATCGAACAACTAACTCCTATCTGCACGCTGAGCTTCAAGTTACTAAGGAAAGATTTGCCTGTTGAATGGAACGACGACTGTCAAGCAGCATTTGATAAGATCAAGGGTTACCTCCTCAACCCATCGGTATTAGTACCACCCGTACCAGGGAGACCACTCTTAATGTTTCTCTCCACTATGGAAGTTTCAATGGGATGCGTCCTAGGGCACCATGATGAGATAAGAAGAAGAGAGCAGACCATCTACTACCTGAGTAAGAAATTAACTGATTACGAGACATGCTATTCTCATATGGAGAAAGTTTGCCTAGCTCTCGTTTGGGATACACAGAGGCTCCGCCACTACTTGCTATCCCAAGTCGTTCTACTCCTAGCGCAAATGGATCCATTGAAGTACTTGTTTGAAAAGCCATCTCTCACTGGTCGAACTGCATGCAACCAGCTTCTCTTATCTAAATTCGACATCATCTACGTCACTCAAAAGTCGATCAAGGGGCAAGCATTAGTCGATCATTTTGTCGAGAACCCTCTTCCTAACTACGAGCCTTTGAGAATTGAATTTCCCAATGAGGATATCTTATTCATGATAGAGGATGACACAAGGGATACAGAGGAATCCTGGGTAATGCACTTCGATAGGGCAGCAAATGCCAAAGGTCAAGGAATTACTGCTATTTTGATTTCAGTAAAAGGATCTCACATACCAGTCTCCATCAAGCTCAATTTCTCCTACACTAATAACATGGCCGAATACGAAGCTTGCGCAACCAACTTACAGGCAGCACTTGACCTGAATGTGACTCATCTCAAGCAAACTAACAGAGATTGGAAGATGAAAGATGAGAAGCTGATCCCATACCATGAGCACCTCTAAGATCTGAGAGCATGCTTCAATGATGTTACCTTCTCCTATGTCCTGCGAGCAAGATATCGCTTCGTAGTTGCACTAGCAACGTTGGCATCAATGGTCAAAATCTCCTATGGTGCAGAGTGAAGCCATGATTGAGCAGAGAAATGAACCTGCCTTCCGTCGCCAGATTGAGAAACCCTCAAGGTTAGATGATGGGCTACCATGGTTTTTAGATATCAAGAATTTCCTTAAAACTTGTGCTTTCCTTGAGGGAGCATCCAAGGAAGATAGACCGATCATCCAGCGATTAGTAGATAATTACGTTATCTGTGGTGAATGCCTCTACAAGCAGTCTTATAACAATATCTTGCTCAGATGCCTAACTGAGGGCGAGGCAGCTAACATCATGAAAGAAATTCATGAGGGAGTATGTGGGGCCCACATCAATGGACACATGCTTGCCAAGGAGATCCTATGGCAAGGGTATTTTTGGACTACCATGAAAACTGACTATTGTAAGCATGTCCAAAAGTGCTACAAATGCCAAGAACACTCCAGTCTAATACAAGCTCCTACCATAGATCTACACAGCATGACTACTCGCTGGCCATTTGCTACATGGAGCCTCGACGTAGTTGGAAAAGCCAATCCAAAAGCATCCAATGGGCATCAGTTTTTCCTTGTCATCATCGAAGACTTCACCAAATGGGTAGAGGCAACATCATGTACAAGTATCATGGCCAGTCATGTCGAGAAGTTTATTAAGAACAACATCGTTTGTCGATTCGGTGTACCCAAGGGCATCATCATAGACAATGGTACTAACTTTGCTAACAAGCACATCAGAGCTTTCTGTGAGTAATACAAGATCAAGCATCATCACTCATCACCCTATTGATCGCAAACCAACGAGGCCGTCGAAGCTGCTAACAAGACAGTCATCTGAACCCTTGAGAAGATGGTCTTCACCTATCGAGATTGGAGTGAAATGTTGTGTACTATGGGCCTATCGAGTTTCAATCCGTACCACTACAGGGGAAACTCCATTTTCCCTTGTGTATGGAATTGAGGAAGTGCTGCCAATAGAGGTTGAGGTACCTTCGCTTCACATCCTCATCGAGTCTGATCTACTGGAGGCCGAAAGAGAGAGGTCCCGCTTTGAGCAACTAAACCTGCTGGATGAGAAGAGGCTCCTAGCCTTGTGTCACACCCAGGCCTATCAGAGAAGGATCGCCCGTGATTATAATAAACGTGTTCACATCTGAGATTTGAAAGCAGGTGACACGGTACTCAAGAAAATCTTCCCTTCTCTTCACGTTAATATGAGAGAGAAATTTAGACCCAATTGGGAGGGACCTTACATCATTCGAGAAGTACTCTCGGGGTATGCGGTCGGCCTCACCACCATGGACGGAGAACACTTTCCTGAGCCCATCAACGCTGGATACGTGTTCTGATTCTACTCCTAATCTTCATGGCAAGGTAAGTATTGATAAGATAGATACGTGACTGCTCAAGGACCCCATAAAAGAGGTCATCATTTCAAAGACAAGTAGCCAAAGAAGCATCCCTGAATACTCATACCCTTTGCTACACCCTTTGAGCCGTTGGCTTTTCTTTCATAACCCCCTCTCCAGAAAAGAAGGTGAAAATAGTGTATATATCAAAAAAAAAAAAAGAGAGAAAAAGAGTTACCATCAAAATCCCAAAAAAATTTGAAAAAGCAAAATCCCAAAAAGAGGATGCCTAAAAACAAAAAAAGAGAGAGGTAGAAAGAATAAAAAAATATAGAAAAGAAAAAGAAAAATCATGGGACATGTACAGTCAAAATCCCCAAGGAAAAGCGTATTACGACAACTAGAACCCAATCAAGGAAACCTTTTAACCCGAGAATACCTTCAAAATTCTTAAACTATCCCTTTCAAACCCATGGCCAAAATACATCCCTAGAAAAAACCCTCTTTAAAGTCTACGAGTAGCCACAACATCTATTAAGTGAACATGAGCTGAGTTGAGAGACACAAGGGAATTCTATTCAGCCAGCTATGACGGAGTCAACGTCCATGTCTTGTCGTTTTGAAAAAAAAAAAAAAAGAGAAAGTAAAGAAATAGAAGTATACGAGCTCAAAGCAAATGGACGTGGTGAAAACCCGCAAGGGCACCACGGGTGAAAACGGTGAGCTTGTGTGGGCCAGGTGAAAATCTGAAAAGGCGCCTGTGGTAAATATGCATACCCACAGATGTAGTGAAAAGCCAAAAGTGCGCTACAAGTAAGAAAGAGGGAAACGACAGGCACGGCGAGAACCCATCTCAGGTGCTGTGAGTAAAAAAGTGTAAAAGAAAAGGGGAAAGGAAAAAATCTTTAGTTACTCCCTTGGTTACATTCCTGATCCATCCAGTCACCAACAGGGCTGCACATGTTCCCTCAAGTTGGGACCTGATCAGGTATATCTTTGGACCGCACCGTCAAACGCATGACCTGAGGTATGGAGAAAGGGTTGATTCAATTTGAAGGGATGGATGTTCCAATGTCAGTAAAAAATGTTGAACCTCACTCAGGTTTGACCGCATGAACAAGTTTGGTTATGTTCAGAATGGGACATGTCACCTCATCCGAAGGTTGAGGCATCGAGCAAAAAGGGAGAGGAGGAGACTACCCTTATAAAAGATAATAAATTTCCCTTTCCCATTTTCATGCTGGCACTGTGCACACCACACCTCGAAAAATATGATCGGTGCGATGCCTGGTTTCTCCCTTTACGGAGAAAGGAGAAGACCACACTTATAAAAGATAGAAAATTTCCCTTTCCCATTTTCATCCCCATACACATCTCAAAAGGATGGTCCGCTTGATACCTGGTTTCTCCCTTTTACAAAAGTAAAGAAAGATAAAACTTGTGTAAGATAATAGATTTCCCTTTTTGATTTACATGTCTGTACTGCGCTTACACCACATCTTAAAAAATAATCATTGTGATGCCTTGCTTACGCTTTACAAAATTGAAAAGCAATAAAAGCATGAAGAAAATATATATATACTAAAACATATCTAATAGGGGTTCTTATGCCCCTCCCTGTGGTGATTTGATCTATGCAAAAAGGTATGTGCAGGTGGTCTAGGTCAACGACACAACTCGCGCTTCAAAGCATGAATCTTTGCATGTAAAGCGTCCTCTCGAATATTCTGATCTGTCATCTAGCGACCTTGAAAGCTCTTGTATCACTTCCGCGAGGCATCTGTGGCACCAAGAGCATCATTCAAGGTTCCTTCCAGACGAAGGACCTCACACTCAACAACACCAGCTCTTGCTTCTATAACATCTGCTCTAACTTGTTGTTTCTCTAAACACTTGTGCCGGACCCGTTTCTCATCTACCAGTAGTTCAATCCAGGCTAAAAGCGCCGACTCCTTCCTCAGCCAAGGACCCTCTACACCACTACTCTCTGCCTTATCTAAGTAATAGATAGAAGGCTTCTCGAATAGCAGCCATGCCTCATACTCTGGAGAAGTTAAACGGGAACCCCCTGGCTGCAAGCCGCACATGTGCATCGACTGACGCATCTCCCAAAGTGTGGCTATCCTATCCAGGTCCTTAGAGGATCCCTTAGAAAAAATCAGTCTGCACAAGGGAGGTCTCTCCAAGCAAGGCACTTGTCGAATATAACAAAATTGGCACAACACCTGAGATGGGAAATAATAGGTACTGTTAGTCAAATCGAGGAGGGTGATACCCTCGTGATCTCTAGAACAGACTATTGAGAAGGTCATTTCAAGCCATGGAAGCCTCCACACCAGCTCAATCCCAGATAGCCAAAGTTTTAGTACGCATATATTCCCTTGTGGCAACTTATGGCATTGGCCCAAAAAGCAGCGGACTGCTTCCCCATGAACCACATAAAAGAGGGTCACGAGCCCCAAAATAGCAAGATGCTCCCCAAGCTAAATCTAGAGCAGAGTAGGGCATCCCCAGAAGCACTCGACCTTGCCCAAAGCAAGGGCATCAAGACAACGATACATCTCTGCGAGTACCAGATGCATCACAGAACGACCCTCTTCAAGTTCTGCCCTGTACGTCGCAAAGCGCAAGAGAGAAGCTCTCCCCCCAGTACAAAAAAGGACCTCTGAGAGAAAGCAAAGAATGAAAGCATTCACATTATGAATATTTTTGACCGACAGTTTTTGCATGCTTTCATCACCAAAAAGTTCTCTCAGGAATTTCATCGAACACATGGTGGGCCCACAGACAAAGCTTTTCTCATAATCAACTTACTTTAAACCTAAAGTCGTGTGGACGACTTTAGCATATCCTGGTTTTGGCACTACCCTAGCAAGGCCTCGATGTAGCTTCAAACCCGACAGATGAGAGAGCTCTTTAAGAGTTGGAGTCAGCTCATGAGTCCCGAAGTGGAAAATATGGCTTTCCACATCCCAATGCATAGCTGCCGCATGAATAAAGTCTCGAAATAGAGGAACTTCAAGGAAAGATGGGGGATGGGCCAGCCCGAGTTGATCCAAACCCACAAGCTCTCTTGTTCAAGCTGTCAAGCCATTTCTTCAAAAAACTAGGCCCAACGCCCAAAGAGGGAAGTGTAAAAACCCCAGATCCCCCAAGAAAGGTGGGGTCGGAAAGCGGGTCCATGAGCATACAAAGATGTTTAAAAAGAATCACAATTCAATGTAAGACAATGGACCCACCCTCAGAAAAGAGGAAAGAAAAACTAGGAGCAAGAATCCAAAACCCGGCCAAAAAGATCTAGAAAAAAGGAGATTTCTTGAGCCTTGTAGGCCCACCACTGTCAAAGGATTGCCTAGCGTGTATCATACACATGCTAGGCCAAAATGGCCTAGAATTTTCCTAGTGTGTATATTACACACGCTAGGCCAGAATTTTCCTAGTGTGTATATTTCAGTGAAGGTACCCACAAACTTCTCAATAAAATAGTTAACAAAAGTGCAGACATGATTAAATCAGTTTTCAACAAAGAGAGCATCAGTCCACCCTTGATTCTTTTCAAAATTTGAGGAGTTTAACATATGAAATGCACAAACTATTTAATCATTAAAAACTATTGCATGCATGCACATCATTTCCAATCAGCTTATAACAAGAAAAATAGTAGGTGCATGTCAGTACTAAGCTTACCATTGATTCAACAATTAGGTTTAAATAATGTCCAATACATTCAATGTCGGACCCAATGCTTACTAGGGCAGTCTCTCACAATTAAATTAGAGGGTTTTCATTTTCACATAAGCTCAAGAGCAGTTGCAGTCCCCAAATGGGTCTGCAAGCATGAGCATAGGCAAGGCTTCTAAATTCTAGCATCATTAACCATTTCTCACCATAGGTTAAGCAACTCCTCATCTCCACATGACAGCTCATTCTAATTAGGATCGCAAGGTCTTATGACTTGATTGTAATGTGGCTTATGGGTGAAGGTTTAAAAGAATGAAAGGGTGAAAAGGCTACAAAATTGAGAAATCAGTAGGTGAAGGAGGTGATTCATGACTTCACCTTCTTGAATTCAGCATATTTCATCTTCTTGGATATTTTTCGGACTTGAAGTGGCCAACTTCTCCTCTTATTCACTTTTTCCAATGAAATTTCCTCTTGACTCCTCTCTCTTCCTTTTCATTATTTTTTTCTATTTTCCTTTTGGATATATTTTTCTTTTTCTTTTTGGTTTTTATTTTTCTGAAATGCCACCCTCCTCCCAGCTGCTACACTGTTGTCCTCCTTTTGTGTTTCTTCTCCATTCACCAAATGTTGACCTTAGTTTGTCCATCTTCAACTTCTTCTCCTTTACCTTCTGAATTCTCAGAGTGGGGATAGGGTTAAATCAGGTCTACAGGTTTAGGTGTAAATACTCTAGCGTATTTTGAAGAAAACTAAAAATTAAGGCTCAAAGGGTGTATGCACAAGGGCAGTTTACTAGGTTTGGTATCTTTAAGCTCAAACTGTCCAAGAGAAGGTCTTGATCCTTTCCTAAATATCAGGGGTACTGTTAGCTATTTCAACTTGGAGATGCCTAACTTCTAGTGAGAAAATGAACTCAACCAATCCTTAGAGCAAAAAGAATTGCCAAAGACACTCCTCAAAGAATTATTTTTTTTTGGTAGGCCCAAATCTCACTAGGTATGGTCTTCCATTGAACTCATTGGCATATTCTCACCTTTTTCTCTCTTTAATGGTTCACTAAGTGCTGACACAATTGAGTTTTGTTGGTGTTTACCTCATGGAAATGTTAAATTTTAAAAGATTTTAATGCCAAAAGGTCTGCAAAATTTTAAATTTCCTCATTTTTAAAGTTTCTTATGTGAACTTAGCTCTATTTCTATCTTATTCACTTGATTCTATTGCACTTAGGTTAACTACATCATTGGCATGCCCTGCCACACCCTCAAACTCATGAGGAACAGTGTCTTCACTGATTCAGAGATAAGGAAAATGTGCAACATGGTATATTAATAAAAATAACACACAAAACAAGACAAGTAAAATAAAGAAACAACATAAATAATCACAACCAAATAAAACTCAAATAAAAGATACGAAAAAGAACTTTTATTCATAAAACAGTAATATGTACAATGCAAGTGAAAATAAATACAAAAGATTCTAGAAATCAAAGACAACCTAACTCACTATGTGTACACAGTTTAATCATCTGAATCTACATGTACTTGTTTGTGAACAGATTTTCCTTTTTCTTTCTGGAGAGCAACAACAATGGACTTGGATCTCTTAGCAGTAGTCTTTCTGTGCTTTGTGTTGCTGCTTCTCTTGGGAGTGGGAGTAGGCTTTTGAGAAGGTTCTTTTATCTTGACTCTAAGGGTTGATTTTTTCTTGAGACTAGGGGTAGTTACAAGGGGAGAAGCTGCTGCAGTGTAAAGTTTGGTAGTTGCTGCTGCTAGGTCTTTGTCTGCCAGCTCAGATAGGGTATGTTGTAATACTGCAGCTGTCTTAGCATAATCATTAGCCCTATCTTCCACCCATCAAAGGGACACCTGTATGTTCTTCACAACCTCTTTAAAGCCATTAGCTCTATCCTTCTCATCCTTGTACAGCTGCAGGGTATGTAGAAAAGCCTTCTTAATCTATTTTTTCTCTATCTTGTGATCCAGCTTGATCTGCTTTATCTGATTGAGAAGGGGCAGCTTGACCGTAGTTCTGATGTCAGCCATGCCCCTTATGACATCCCTCTTGATGTAGGGATTTTCTTTCATGGCTCTAACGAGGGTGGAGAATGGATGCATGGGTTGGAAAAGGCAGGTAGGATTGTATTAATAGCAGGGGGAGAAGGGCCAGCTAGCAAATAGGGTGGTGTGGATGAAGATGAGGGGATGGAGGATGGAATAGATAGGGTGGAGGTAAGGGGTATAGGCTGGGGGACTTCAGGTTCAGGTTGTGTAAGGTCCACTACCTCAGGATCTGTTTGGGAGGCAATTAAGGAAGTGGGGAGCAGGTCATCAACATCTGTGGCAGCATCAACTATTGCTACTGCAGGTGGGGCAGGGAGTAGGATTTGCAGATCCTCTATTTTGCAGGTCCTCTATTGCAGGTTAGGGTTGTGGGTTGGTGAGTGCCAGAGATGGTTCAATAAGGGGTGGCTCTATAGGGTTAGGTTCAGGGTCAGTTTGGGTTGGCATCTCTGCTGTGACTATGGAAGGCTCAAGTAAGGGTGAAATTAGAGGGATAGGTTGTTGTATATGGGTAGGTGGAGGGATAAATGGTTGTTGTGATGATGGGGTTAAGGTTAACAAGGTTGACTGAATGGCTTCTAAGATGGTTTGAATGGTGGCCTAGTTTTGGAGGGTTGAGTGTATGGCATGAAGACTAACCTCGATAGTAGTTTGGTTTTGGGTGTTGGCCATTATTTGAGTTTGGAGGGAAAGAAGGAGGCGAAGGATTTGGGGTAGGGGGCCAGGTTGGATAGGTAGTGTGGGTTGGGTTGTTTGAATTGATTGAAAGGGTGAAGTGGGTGCATGTGGAAAGTAGTAGGTTGTGGTGAAGTAGGGGTAGGGGTAAAATGATGGGGCTGGGGTGAATCTAGAAGAGGGGTGAACTCATAATTGATGTCCCCTATAATAGAATCCATCATTGCTGAGTACCCCTCTAATGAGAAGGGGCCTTGGTCATGGGTAGGGGAAAATGTAAGGGGTTGGCCCAAGGGTTCAAGTGTGACAGGTTCAATGTGTGCAGAGGGTTCAGTGGCTAAGGTAGGTTTGCTCTGGAAATCTATGGGATGTCAGTGAGCATAGTCTCACTGACATCATATTGAAATGGAGATGGAGGTGATGGTGATGGTAGATCAATGTGTATAGGGTCTGGCATGGCTGCTATTTCAGGGATAGGGATAGGCTGGGAGATATAGGTGGGTTGAGGCTCAGTGTGGGCCTTGGGGGCTCTCTATTTTTTGTAGGTTACTTTGACAGGTTGGCTTGGATGGGTTGGGTAAGTAGGCACAGGCTGAGTAGGTGCTGCTATTGTCAGGACAGGCAATAACACAAGTATAGTTATAGGTAAAGGTATGATCACAACAGATATGGTAGGCAGTGGGATAAGGAGGGGAGGTGTAGGTAAGGGTATGGTAGGGATGGCTAACAAAATGGAGGTGGCTGCTACAGAGATAGCAGTAGAGTTGGCAGCAGCAGATATGGAAAGTGTGACAGCTGTAGAGGCTGAGGTAGTGGTTGTTGAGGTAATGGGTAATGTAGCTGCAGCAGAGTTAGTAGTTGTGACTGTAGCAGAGGTGGCAGCTACAGGGATATCAACAGAGGCAGCAACAACTCCCTCTTGAATGGTGGGGGCTGCTTAAGCTAGCTGCTCTTCCTTCTTCTTCTTCTTATTCTCAATTAGTGTGTGACTGATCCCCCACTGCTTCTTCCCACATCTACTAGGGGCCAAGTTGACAGTCTCTTCATTCGTGTGGAAATGATAGCCCCCTAGCTTCAGCAGAGCTGTGATGAGCCTGCAATAGGACAGGGTATGGGGCTTATGCTGCCTCTTCATCTTCTCATGAATTTCTTGCATCCCTTCAAATATAAGTTTGGTAGCATCAAAGTAATGATTTAAGGAGGAGTAGAGGGCATCAGCTATTGGGGACCTTCTCCCTTGCTGGTGCCCAGAGCAGTATATATTTTTCCTTAATACTCCATCCATAAATATCAGGCTTGGAAGCAGGTCTCTCTTTCTAATGGACACCCCAGAAGTTGTAATCCCTCCAATGATCTCTTTAGCAATCTCGGGGATGGTTGCAGTCAAAGGTGCACCTAAGACATACTCAGGGTTGTATGTGGCTAGTATCCCAAGGATTTTTGCAATTACAGACTGGTTGAACAGCATCTCAAAATCATCAATTAATACCAGCAAAGCAGGGTTTCCATCATCCCCTATCTTGACCCTGATGTTCTGGTAAAACAACTACACTAATCTAGGGAAAACTAGCTGCAGTGGGGGCGTTAGCAGGGGTAATAAGGAGGCCTTGGTGAGGAACTCAATGGATACAACAGTTTCTGGCTCTTCCTCAAAGAATGCCTTATCAAAGGTAGTCTCAGCCTTAAATTTGATGGCAGCCACAAAATCAAAAGAAGTTGTGAGTGAGACATCCTCTTGGTCTTCCTCTAGGGCAACCTCAAGGACCACTTCCTTGCCTTTCTTTTGCTTTTTCTTAGACTTCTCAAGGCTCTTGGTAGAAGGTGGGTGGTCTCTGGCCCTCTTCTTAGATGCTAATTTTTTCTTGGGAGTAGGGGCATCAGAGGCAGCAGATTTAGCCCTCTTCATAGGAGCAACACTCTTTTTAATCTTTTCCACTTGGGGCTCAACCTATGGTGTGGGTGTATCAGAGGTCTCCACAGGCCAGGAGGTTGAGGGTTCAGCATGGCAGCCAGAGTATCAATGAACTTGAAACTCGTGGCCATGGTTACAAAAATTCCTAAAAATTAGGTTATGAAACAACTCCAAGGTACGCCACACAATCCACTAATGGTACTCCAAACAGATCCCTCTAAAGACAATAATCAAAGTAAATGAACTGCTAAGGAAATTCACAGCTTTGGGAAATAGAGCTCTTACCCTTACAAGCTAGGGTTCCACTTTAAATGTTGCACAGTGGATCAAATTTCACCACTCCAAGTGCAAAATGGTCAAAAGTTGGTTTGGAGAAAAGTGGTAAGAGCAAGGTGCACGTGCTTCAGTAAGATGGGCACTGAGGGAGAAAAATGGGAAAGGAAAGCTCGGAGGGCACATTGGAAGCTAGGGCAACGAGAAGAAGAATGAAGAGATGAACAAATTGCGGGGTATAAGTGGGTGAATCCCGTGCCTCACGCGATTCTCACAAGGTAATCGCAGAGCAAAGTTCTTCTCGTGCGCTGAAGTGGGATCTAGTGAGAAATTCATTTTAAGAGACCCAGGGATCTCGCGAGGTAGTTGACAGTGCAAGCTTTTGAAATTTCGCTTGCAAGGAATAAAATGCCTGATATCCACTTGTCATGCATCTCAGTGTCATGGAGAAGAAAAGGCCTCGCGAGGCTCAATTTCAGGCTTTCTTCAGGTATTTTGCTCGTGAGGCTCTCGCGAAGCTACAATTTTCACATTAGAGCCTCACAAGCACACTGTATTTGTATGATTTATGGCTCGCGGGGCTTTGTAAGCCACGCGAGAAAGCCAAAAACAGCTCGCGAGTGTGAAATGCAGGCCACTGAGCCTCACGACAGAGTTAAATGCAATCCTTGTCAGTGCTTTCCCACTGGCCTGTGCATGTAAACTGCCATGCACCCTACTATTATGCATCAGCACCAACTTTCTTCACATTTCATCTATTTCACCGTTAATAACTTCATGCCCATTGCAAACATATGCACAGAGTACAAATCCTAGGAATCAAATGACTTTAAAGCACATGTACATGCACAAACCACATTCAAAAGCAGACTCATTAGACTAGATTCATACTTTCTAAACACTTGTAACAAACTCATAACTAAAATAGCACACTAAAATCAAATGAAACACAAAGTATATGACAAAAATCAAAACAACACGCAAATTAAAAATAAGCAAAAACAGTACATGATAGGTTGTAAAAGTAAACACACAAATTCAAGCAACTATGATACACAATGTACAGAGATGTGGATCACTAAGAAGTGAGAGGTTCATGAAGGTCGATGGTCTGAGGAGTCTCCACAGAATTTTCAACACAAATCTTCAGCCTTTGACCATTTACTTTCATGCTCTTCACAGAAATGGGATCCAAGATCTCCACAACACCAGATGGGGAGGGCATGGATGACAGTATAAGGTCCATCCCACCTAGATTTTAGCTTCCCTAAAATTTTTTTAAACTTGGAGTTAAATAACCAAACTGTAGACACCCAAATTCGGCCCAGGGTCTGATCGGAATATATTTCAAGAGAGGTGCAATTCTGAGCTTTTGATGGAATGTATGAGACCCTTAAGAACCTTTCGGAACCCCTAGGAACCTTTTTCATACCCTTAGGAATCAACTCTAACCATCCTGACCCTTAGAACCCGTTCTGAACCTAAACCTAACCTACCAAGCTTTGGAAAAAGGAGAGGTACACCAAAACCAACTACGACAATCTACTACAATCAAATCTCATACCATTGAAAAGTAGAAGTCGTCGGCTTTCCAACGGTTCAAGAATACCCCAATCGGAGTTACAGATCAAAAGATAGGGCAGTCCAAACCCGGAGGGTAAAAAGGGAATTTCAAGTGGGCCCCCCAAGGGATTTGGCGCAACTAATAGTTGCGCCAGGTCATTTCTCCCCAAAAATAGCCTGACACAACTAATAGTTTCACCAGTTATAATTTTGCCTGGCACAACTATTAGTTGCGCCAGCCATATGAATAGTAACTCATGGTTTTCGCCCCGAAATTTGTGATTGGGGTTTAACTTGCTGACCACCTTGACCTTTGGAGTGTGTTTTGCTAGTTTTGTTGCACCCTTTTATTACCTATTTGTAACCCCTTAAGTGGCTTAAGGCCTCACCCCATCATCCCCCATTGGAGGACCCTTCCACACATTTCAAGGCTCTAAAAACCCTAGGAATCCTTAAATTTGAGATTACCTAATTGCTAACCTCAATTAGCACTTAAGTGATCTCTTAATCCACCCATTTCATATAAATAGAGACCCCCACCCCTTGGTTTAGGGGTTGAGAATTTTGCTTAAGAGAGAAAGAGCTCAAAGTGAGAAGTTCTTCCTCCCTTTTGTGCACCATTTTCACCTAAATTCTAGAATTCCAAAACCTCTTTCCAAGCTTGTTCTTACATCAAAAACCCTTAACCTAGGTGTGTGCGATCCCCTAGCCTCCCTTCCCTACCTCTTAGCTTCAAGCCTTAGGAGTTAGAACCCCATTTTCCACCATACAAGGTCTTCAAAAGCTCATCAAAGCAAGCCACGCAAGGCTCTCCTACGGTTGTACAAGGGCCCGAGGGCTCCGGCTCTCCCCTTTCTTCTCCTATCTCTTTCTAGCTCCCTCCATCCTCCCATTTGTGCCGTTACGCCGCTGACTTTTCGGTAGGAACGAAGGGGCACAAATAGGATTCTAACCTCCTTTGGGCAAGAGGAAGCTATTTTCCTTTCTTTTGCTTCATTTTATTTTTTGCCATAAGTAGAGACCGCGTTAAGCGGGTTGATCGGGTGCCTAACACCTTCCCGATCGATAACCGAAGCCCCTACCTAAGAGCCTTTGGTGTGGACCGGATTGAAAGTCATATTTTTAGCACTTCGATGCTCATAAAAATGATATAGGTATCCCAGAACACCAAAAGCTCCGGGTGGTGACTCTATACTTTTTGCAAGCGAGCGCATCGCCGCGACGAGATCGTCAAAAATCCCACGGTTGCACAGATGGCGACTCTACTAGGGATAGCTTGTAGAGCTTCTCCTTGAAATTTGGCCCTTTATTTTTTATTTTACTAACCATTTTTGCTATTTTTTTATTATTTATTTCTTATTTTTCTCACCCCTACTTTTTTGTCATTTACATGCCTTAGCCGATTGGCAGGCCTACATGCGCACTGTCTTTAAATTTCTTTACTTTTTCATCATTTTAAGTGTCTTAGCCGATCGGCGTGCCTACTTGAGCATTGTCTTTTAATTTCCTTACTTTCCCGTGATTTAAAGTGCCTTAACCGATTGGCAGGCCTACTTGTGCAAGCATATTTCAACAGTGGACGCCGGCCCGTAGTGGTGGCACGGGATCATCACCCCCGGTCTTTGATCTAAAGAAAACTTCCAAAAAAAAAGAAAGAAAAGCTTTGAAAAAGTTAAAATTGAACCAAATTAGGGAGCTTAATTAATTTGCTTTCACAGGATAGATTTTAAAAGGGTTGGGATTAGGCAAACACACAACCACCCAGGTCTTAGTATGGCGGCAGCGCCTAGTAGTGATGATCCAGAAAAGTCCCAGCCCACCTAGTATCTGAGAAGGCACTCACGTCTAAGGTATATCGGGTGGGTTCCCATTCCAAAGCTTAAAACCCTTGGGGAGCGTGCTAGCGCGTTATACCAGACTCAAACTCGTTTGGTGCGATAAGGAGAGAATCGATCACCAAAAAATAGCTCAGTTTCCAGAAGCCTAGCTTCCACAAAAAACTAAAAAAAAGACTCATTTCTGGTGTTAGTGTCTGCTGTCATCAGTTCTGGAGTAGCATTTTTTGCCTAGTGCAAGTATTAGTTGTGCCAGTGCAAAAAACTGGAATTTATAACTGGTGCCACTAATAGTTGCGCTAGCTTTAAAATCCTACTTTTTACCTTGGCTAACTAATAGTTGCGCCAGTGTAAAAAAGTGCCCCTACAACCTAGGCGCATGTATTAGTTGCGCCAAGTCTGTTCTACAAAGACCACCGCCTTTTCACCTCCCCCTTGTTTGGGCCCCGCCATCTCCGACACCCAATACGCCCCCGCCGGTCAAAAGAGGGCAACTTCTTTTTGGCTCATTTCGGGGGATCGGGTTATTTACCTCGATTTTTGAGCCTTCAATAGATCGAACGTTCTCCTTTGATTATTTCGAAGTTCGTCGGAGTCATCGCCGCGGGTCTTGAATTAGGGTACGAGAGCCACCCGAAAAGGGAATTCCAAGGCCTCGAAACCTTTATTTTTCAAAGACTTTTTTCCAAAAAAAATAATAAAAAGTAAATCAAAACCCAAAAAAAATAGTTTGTGGTGCCGGCACAATGGCATCATCTTGTCCTCCGTCGTCCCGCATGGGAAGGAGGAGAATTTCTAGGCCTTATCCAAGGCACCCTTACCCGTACCCATTCCCGTAGAATGTCTTGGTAGTGGATCCAGCTTATGTCGATCCTAACTCATCCCCGCCACATTCTCCAACCCACTCCCATTCGGGAGAAGTCTTTTCCACCATCCCCCTCACCCAACCCCCCTTTTCCATTACCGACCCATTTGACGCCCCCATTTTCCCAACCACCACTTTCCAAAATATCCAAAGCCCAACCCCCCATTCTCCATCTTTTTCCCAAACCATACCCATGGCAAATTCGACTCATTTCCCTTCCACACCCCTACAAAACCCAAACTCATTCCCCCAATCCACATCCATGCCTCATTTCCCATCTTCCCCCTATAGGCTCGATCCACCCACATTCACATACTCCACTTCCGCCCTATCCGATCCCCCACAAGTCCCCCCATCTACTCGGGTCATGCCCATTTTTACCAGGGCTACACCCGGCTTTTCCCAAACACCCACAGTTTACCCTTCATCATCCCCCTTTGCCAATGCCCCACCTCATTCCTTCAATCCATCCCATATCCCATCACTTACCATGGCCATGCTCAATCTTCCTTCCACCTCCATCCCATCCATATGCAATCATCCCTTAGATCTGCCATCCACATCCAATCCTCCTCCTATGACCATGATGGTGGAGATGTTCCAAGCCTACTCCATGTGGAAGGCTTCTCAAAACACCTCCCCTCCTCCACACCCCGTGTCCTTAAACCCATCTCACACCCTAACCAATCTCCATGCCTCACTCGCCAATGGCCCCCATCAACCCCCCATAATCCACCCCATCCAAACCCCTATTACCCACTTGCCCCAAGGCCCCATGGCCCAACCCCCCACTACCTACATGCCTAAGGCCCAATGGCCCAAGCTCCCATTTCCCATATGCCCCAAGGCCCATTAGCCCAAACCCCTTTTTTCCAGGGCCCAATGGCCCAGTACCTACCACCCAGACCCACCCAGGGCCCATGACCCAGACCCACCAAGGGCTCATGGCCTAAACCCATCAAGGCCCACTAGTTCAACCCACCAAGGGCCAAAGCCCATACCCACCAATGGCCCATGGCCTAAGCCCTCTAAAGCCTAATGAGCCATACCCATCAAGGCCTAATAGGCCAAGATCCCCCAAATCCCATGCCCTTTACCCAAACCCAACCTTATCAAGGCCTTGTGGCCCAAACCTACCCCGGGCCCATGGCCCAAGCCCAAACCTCTTACCCACCACAATACCCCCAAAACTTCACTCACACCCAACCTTCACAACCGGGTGAAACCCATGCTATACCTCAGATCCAATTTTCCCATGGCCCCATACCCCAAGACCATATCCAAACCTTCTCCCATATCCAATGGTCCCATCAGGTCCCACCCCTAAACAAAACCACTACTCATCCCATCACCCCACAACACCTCCCTTACATTCAAGGGGTTCACCCAACCCACATCCAATCCAATCCCATCCAGTCCATACAACAACAATATGAGAACACCGTCCTCACTGCACCCTACATAGATCAGCAGTATGAGGGGGACGAGATCATAAACAGTGGTGCCTATGTCAGGGCAGTGACCACTATTAATCCTCCATCGGTAGCAATCCCACCCCCAATAGCACAGAGCGAGTCCCGGTCAGCTATTGGAAAAATGGCCCCCATATCTAAAAAATCAGAACAGTTAAGGGAGCAACTAGACAAAATCCAAAAACAATTGTTAAAGATGGGTGGTGCTGAAATCCATGCCACAGATTTTACGGATTTGTTTCTGTCTGTCGAGGTCCCCCTGCCACCCAAATTTAAAATGCCAGTATTCGACAAGTACAATGGCACGGGCAACCCGATTACACACCTCAAGTCCTATTATGGGGGCATGTGCCAGTATGGGAGGGACGAGAGACTGCTAATAAAAGTCTTTCAGAAAAGTTTGATCGGACTGGCCCTGAGGTGGTTCAAATCTCTTGAACCAGCCATGATGAAGACAAGGAAGGATTTGATGCATTTGTTCCAGGAACAGTATGTCTACAATACTGATATTGAGCTGCGCAAGTCTAATTTGGCCCATTTGAAACAGAATCCCAACGAGACCTTCGACGGCTATTTGGGGCGTTGGAGAGCACTGACCGCTCAAGTCAGAAATAGAATACCAGACGATGAGCAGATAGAGATGATTTCAAAGAACACTCTGCCAGTAATTTCTGATTTTCTTGTATACCAACAGCAGTCCAGTTTTGCTGATTTGGTAAGGAATGCCAATCGCTGTGAGGATGCCATCAGGGAAGGGTGGTTGAGTAAGAATGCTTCAGGGGGACCTAGCAGGGTTAGGAGGTTTACTGAGCAAAAGAACTACAGGAGGACAGGGGCAGAGGTGTAAAATGTTGCAAACACTCGGCCCAGCAATAACAATGTAGCCCTATTCTAATTCCAATCAGCGCAACCATCTCCCGTCAGGACAGGGCCAATATAAAGAGCAGGGAATGGGCAGGGAATGCAAATGAACCCAGAGAGGAGAGCCCATTATGATCGACTCTTTACACCCTTGGGGCAATCCCTGAGTGCACTTTTGCCATTATTAATTGAAAAGGGTTTAATAACTGTTCTCCAACCACGATCTCCTCTTAATCTGATTCCATATAATTTTGACCCCAATACTCATTGCAATTTCCATCAGGGTCCGGGTCACCCGATCGATGCTGCTTCCCATTAAAGCACGCAATCCAAGATTTGATTGACGTCAGAAAAATCATTCCACCTGCACCTTCTCAGCATGCGAATATTCACCAGGTGCCACTACCCCTACATCCTACCAGAGGAGCAGGTGCCCGACCCACCGTCAAAATGGTAGAAAATGAAGAGGAGTTTGGGTTTGACCCATCTTATTACATCAGTGATCAGGAGAGTTATGTGGCACCGTTGTCAAGGAATATTGAAGAAAGGAACATCGGGGTAATTAAACCCCTGAATTTGTCAGATTATTTCCCCAATCCGACTCCACAAATTGAACCCTTGGATCTCAGGGCATACTTTCCATCACTCACCCCCGTCAATTATGTGCACATAAATGCATATCAGCCATACACCACCACCCCCGTCAATTACCCAATAAGCCATCAGGCCCCCAATCCTACCCACACTCGTCAGCTATCCATGGCATGCGCCCACCTCATTGCCCTCAGTTCAGCCACCTACAAACTCCACCACCCCGGTCAATTACCTAATGACCCATCAAACCCTTGATCCCCCGCCAGCACCTACCAACTATCAGTGGCCTACTTTTGCCTCCTTCCCCCTAGTACCACCATCCTCAAGCTTCACCACCCCCATTCGGCCCAATTTTTCCACCCACCCATCCATCACTGAGATAAGCCAGGTCTTACCTACCCTCCCAGAGCCATTAGTACATGCACTCCAGGTGCCGACGGCCATACCATTCCAGCTCTCAAGACCAACTTATGACCCTCATCCAGTCCCGCTAAGCTACGAGCAAACATATGTCAATGTCGGCGGCAGCAGCAAGGAGGGGGCCGTGGACTTCATCACTAGGTCGAGGAGAATCTTGAAATAGCCCGAAGCAACAACAGCAACAACTGCAACAGTAAGAGCAACAACACCAGCACTAACACGGCTAGAGGGGAAGAAGGACAGTGCAATCCACCCGTTTGAGAAGATGAGTCGGGAGCACATTCTCGAGACTAAATTAAGAAGGATGTCAGCCCATATCACTGTCTGGGATCTTTTGATGATGTCCCCACTCCATTTCTAAGCTCTAATGGGGGCGTTAAAGAATGCCCATGTGTCCCAACAGGTGAACCTAGATGAGGTTGGGCAAATAATTGGACAGGTGATGGCACCCAATGCCATTTCATTTTCGGACGCAGATCTAACTGAAGAGGGAAATAGTCATGCTAAATCCCTCAATATTACTGTCGAATCAGGAAACGTGATAATTCCCTTGGTTTTAATTGATAACGGGTCAGCTCTGAATGTGTGCCCATTGAGGACTGCCACCAAGATCGGCGTGGACCCCTATATGCTAAGGCCGACAAGGACTAGAGCTAGGGGATTTGATAATACAAGAAGAGAAATAATGGGAGAGGTCGATCTGGAATTAGTAATTAGGCCCATGACCTTCTCTATACCTTTTCAAGTGATGGATATCAAATCTTCTTTTAATTTACTGATAGGACGCCCATGGTTACATGAGGTTGGGGCGATACCTTCTACCCTCCATCAAAAATTGAAATTCATATCAGGACAGAAAGTGATCACCATCATTGGTGAAGGGCACAATGAGAAAAACAAGGCCACCCACAACATTGAAAATCCAAAAGTAATGGATGTGCCACATACTGAGGAAGACACCGACCTCCACATTTTCGAGTATGAGGTATCGATAGTTGGCCCAAATCCCCCGAGAAACATCACTTCTACAATCGGCGGCGAAATGGGAGCAGCAGTGGCCATGTTCTAGAAATTGGGCTATTAGAAAGGTAGAGGGCTCGGGCCTAAACTGCAAGGCAGAAGAGAGCCAGTTGTTGCCAAGGGGCAGAAAGTCCGATTTGGGTTAGGTTACAAGCCCAAAGAGGAAGATGTCCAAGAGGCCAAAGAGAAAGCCAGGGTCGCTGCAGCTGCAAGAGCTCGAGGGATCAACATAGAAAAGAAACCTCGCCCTAGGCTGCACATCAGGGAATCCTTTGTCAGCACTGAGGTCATAAAGATCGATCGAAATGGGGTAACCCATTTGACCCCACACAAACCCACAACCCCAATCCATCCCACCAATCCTCAGATTTCCCTTCCTAGCCTGGAAATAGATTTGGCCACATTGTCCCTCTTCGAGGAACGATGTACCTGAACAAACTCCCCCTATGGTAAATCACCACAAAATAGTATTGACATTTGAGGATATCATCTCAGATGAAATGGGGATCAACATAATGGAGGCTGACTCCAATGAGCCATGTCAGTCAACACCCTCCATCCAAATAGGTAAAAGAGTGGCCCCTCAAGTATGCAATTGGGCATCTTTGCCCCAAACTCTAGAAGCAGGGAGTGGCCTAAAGTTTGGCACCTATTTCCCAAAAAAAAACTACCTATAAAAAGTGAGATAAGCCCTTGGCAGGCAATATCTTGTATATACACAGACTTGTGCTGCCAAGGGTCCGTCTCCAAAGAAATATAAAACCTTAAAAATATTGAAAAAATACAAAATCCCAAAAATATAGAAAAAATACAAAACCCAAAAATATTGTCTTTTAAGATTCCGAATAAAATCACACAAAAAGATGCCTTAATCGAAATACCCGTCCCACGTGAAATCGACCCCTTTCCTGTAGAAATACAAGAAGAGGTAGGAAACACGAGTCTGGATGAGGATGTCCCTTTTGAGGAGCTCCCTAATGAGCTCCTTGACCGGTTTGCCGACTATGAGCATGGCCCTACCCCCATTGTCGAGGAAACTGAGGATGTTAATCTAGGGACTGAGGAGGTTCCCCAAATTACCAAAATCAAAACGTCGCTATCTCCTGAAGAAAGGAAAAGCATGATTGACTTCCTTTGGTCATACAAAGACATTTTTACCTGGTCGTACGAGGACATGCTTGGTCTGGACATTGATTTGGTAGAGCATGAGTTGCCTCTCTACCCTGATATGAAGCCGGTTAAGCAGAAGCTGAGACATCTCCGACCTGAGTGGATGTTGAAAGTCAAAGATTAGGCCATCAAGCAATATGATGCAGGGTTTCTCATGGTATCCAAGTACCCACAATGGCTAGCCAATATTGTGCCTTTACCGAAGAAAGATGGAAAGGTCCGCATGTGCATCGATTTTTATAATTTGAATAGGGCAAGCCCAAAGGATGATTTCCCATTGCCGAACATCGGCATCTTGGTCGATAATACTGCTAAGCATGGGATGCTTTCCTTTATGGATAGATTCTCAGGATACAATCAGATAAAGATGACAGAGTCAGATCACGAGAAAACAGTGTTTATCACTCCTTGGGGAACCTTCTGCTACAAAGTCATGTCATTTGGGCTAAAGAATGTCGGTACAATATACCAAAGAGCTATGACTGTGCTGTTTTATGACATGATGCACCGAGAAATTGAAGTATATATCGATGATATGATAGCCAAGGCACCGGAGCGAAGAGATCACTTTGTAAACCTTTAGAAGTTGTTTGAGAGGCTGAGAAAGTAAAGGTTATGTCTGAATCCACAGAAGTGCGCTTTTGGTGCTATGTCCAAAAAATTGTTAGGATTCATCATTAGCAGGAGAGGGATCGAGGTCGATCTAGTCAAGGTCAAAGCTATCATAGGAATTCCACCGCCATCTACTGAGAAAGAGGTCAGAGGGTTCTTAGGCAGAATACAATATATCAGTCGGTTCATTGCATAACTAACTTTGATTTGAATGCCAATCTTCAAGCAACTAAGGAAGAAATCACCCGTTGAATGGAACGATGCTTGTCTGGCAACATTCGAGAAAATCAAAAGCTACCTCCTTAACCCACCTGTGTTGGTACCACTCAAGCCAGGGAGACCACTCTTGATGTATCTCTCCACGACGAAAGTCTCGATGGGATGTGTCTTAGGGCAGCATAACGAGACAGGAAGAAGAGAATAGGCCATTTACTATCTAAGCAAGAAGTTTACTGATTATGAAACATGCTATTCTCATACGGAGAAAGCATGCCTGGATCTTGTATGGGCTACTCAGAGGCTCTGCCATTGCTTGTTATCCCAAGCCGTTCTACTTTTGGCCCAAATGGACCCATTGAAATACCTGTTTGAGAAGCCCACTCTCACTGGGCGGACTGCCCACTAGCAGCTCTTATTATCTGAGTTCGACATCACGTACGTCACTCAGAAGTCGATTAAGGGGCAGGCACTCGCCAATCATCTTGTCGACAAGCCTTTGCCAAATTATGAGCCTTTGAGAACTGAGTTCTCAGATGAAGATATCTTGTTCATGATGGAAGACGATATTGAGGAAGCAGAAGAATCTTGGGTAATGCACTTTGACGGGGAGGCAAACGCCGAGGGTCAGGGAGTTGGTGTCATTCTAGTTTCGCCGAAAGGATCCCACGTACTTGTCTCTATTATGCTCAACTTCCCTTGCACTAATAACATGGCTAAATACGAAGCTTGTGCCACTGGCCTGCAGGCGGTTCTCGATCTAAATATAACTCACCTTTGAGTGTTTGGTGATTCACAGTTAATCATATGCTAGACGAATGGTGACTGGAAGACGAAAGATGAGAAATTGATCTCGTATCATGAACACGTTGAGGATCTAATAGCTTTCTTCCAAGACATGACATTCTCATCTGCCCCCCAGATAAGGAATCATTTTGTCGATGCACTAGCAACTTTGACATCAATGATAGAAATCTCGTATGGTGCTGAGATGAAGCCGATCATGATCGAGAAGAGAAGTGAGCCGGCCTTCTGCCTACAGATTGAGGAAGGTACAAAGCCTGATGATGAGCCACCTTGGTTCTCAGATATCAAGAATTTCCTTGAGACCCTAACTTTCCTTGAGGGTACGTGCAAGATGGACCGACGAACCATTCAACGTCTAGCGACAGGCTACGTCATTTGCAGGGAATGCCTTTACAAGCGATCCTATAATAATGTTGTGCTCAGATGCCTTACTGAAAGTGAAGCGATCAATATCATGAAGGAGATCCATGAGGGAGTATGTGGAGCCCACGTCAGCGGACATATACTTGCTAAGAAAATTCTACGACGGGGATACTTTTGGACCACTATGGAATAAGATTACTACAAACATGTTCAGAAATCCTACAAGTATCAGGAACACTCCAGTCTGATACATGCTCCTGCCATTGATCTACACTGTATGACCACTCCTTGGCCATTTGCTACTAGGGCCTTGACGTCGTCGGAATGATTAGCCTAAAAGCATCAAACGGACATCGGTTCATCCTCGTCGCCATTGAATACTTTACCAAGTGGGTAGAAGCAGTATCATATGCCAACATTACGGCCAGTCATGTCGAGAAGATTCTCAAGAACAATATTGTGTGCCCATTTGGAGTACCCAAAGATATCACCACGGATAACGATATAAATTTTGCAAATAAGCGCATCTGAGCCTTCTGCGAGTAATACAAAATCAAGCACCATATCTTGTCACCCTATCGGCCTCAAACTAATGGAGCCGTGGAAGCTGCGAATAAGACGACCATCCGCATCCTAGAGAAAATGGTCATCACCTATCGAGATTAGAGTGAAATGCTCTCGTTTGCTTTGTGGGCCTACAGAACATCGATCTGTTCCGCTACAGGGGCAACACCATTCTCCCTTATGAATGGAACCGAGGCGATCCTATCGGTTGAGGTTGAAGTACCCTCGCTCTGAATTCTCATGGAATCAGGCTTACCCGAAGCAGAGAGAGAGAGATCCCACTTTGAATAATTAAACTTATTATACGAGAAGAGACTCCTAGCCTTGTGTCACACTCAAGTTTACCAGGGGAGAATCGCACGCGCTTACAATAAATGTGTCCGCAGTCAAGATCTAAAGGTAGGAGACACTGTACTGAAGAAGGTCTTCTCATCCCTCCACGGCGATCCGAGAGGAAAGTTCAACCCAAACTGGGAAGGACCTTACATCATCGGAGAAGTGCTGCCAAGATACGCCATCTACCTTGCCACCATGGACGGAGATCATCTTCCTGAGCCCATCAACGCTGGATATGTCCGACGGTTCTACTCTTAGTCTATCGCGATAAGGTAAGTATTGGTAAAACAAATACATGACTGCTTACGAACCACCCAAAAGTGGCCATCATTCCAAACACAGTAGCCAAAAAGTATCCCTGAAAATGATGATATCCTTTGCTATCCCATTTGAGCCTGGGACTTTCTTTAAATAACCCCCTTCCCCCAAAAAAAAATGTGTACATATACAAAAAAGGGAAGTAAAGTTACCATCAAAATAAAAAAAAATTGAAAAAGCAAAACCTCAAAAAGAGATTACCTGAAATAGAGCAAAAAGAACAAAAAAAAATGTGTAGAAGAATCACGGGGCATGTACAGTAAAAACCCCCAAGGGAGAAAGTATGTTGAGAAAACTGAAGCCGTATTAAGGAAACCCTTTTAGCCTAGCATACCTTCAAATCCTAGCCTAACCCATGGCCAAGCTACACCCTAAAGAAAGTCCTCTTTTAGGTTTACATGCAGTCATAATATCTGTTAAGTCAACACAAGCCGAGTTGTGAGACAACACCAGAACCCCATCCAGCTGGCTATGATGGAATCGACGTCTATGTCATAGCTGTTGAAAAAAGAAATAAAGAAAAAATAAATAAATAAGAAGAAAAAATAAAATAAGAATTTAAGCTCAAAGCAAGATGGATGTGGTGAAAACCCGAAAGGGCACTACGGGTAAAAACAACGAGTTTATGCGGATCAGGTGAAAACCCAAAAGGGCGCTTGGGGTAACAGAGATAAGCCCATGGACGTGGTAAGAAAGCGAAAGGGCGCCACAGGTAAAAAAAGGAGATAAATAAAAAAAAAGAAGAAAAAAAGAAAAGGAAGGTTTGCACTGATTGAGAAGATTGATGCTTGAGGAGCCGTCTTGATTACTCTCTTTGATACCCTTTTTTCGGCTGGGCCGCTCATGCTAGTTCAAGAACGGTCCCGACCAGAATTGTCTTTGTGAAATTGCTTTGTCAAAGGTATGACTCTAGGTAAGGAGAAAGGTTTGACTCAATCCAAAGGGATTAACGTTCCAGCCTTGGTAAAATCTGAAAACTCACTCAGGTCCGACTGCATGAAAGAGTTCGACTATGCTCAAAATGGGACCCATTACTCCATCTCACTGTCAAGGCATAAAAAAAAAAGAGAGCTAAAAACAAAAAATAAAAAAAAATCCAAATACCAAAAAATGTGCATATATTTCTACTCATATTTCTAGCATCATATTTCAATCTCAAAAATGAAGAAAAATAATAAAAAATCTCTCAAAACAAAATTCCAAAAAAATATATCTTGAAAATAAAAAAATGTAGGTAGAAATCTACTTTTCCTTTTGTTGTTTAGGATGCATTTTCTTTATATGAATAAATAAAAAAGGGACTGACCTTTTCTCGAGAATATGCAGGAACATCACACGGTCCAAAGCCTCGAAGCGGGCAACTTCTCAAATCAGATTAAGCATCTCCCCACTGACGTCAGGTCTATTAAAAAAAAAGAGAGAAAATCATATTGAAAAAGAAAGAATAAATCTGTGCTTCCCCACAGAGCTACGCACATGCGTGTTTTGATGCGGTAAAATGTTGATATTTTATCAACAATACCACTGTGCTATAGTAACGTCCTAAGTCTAAGGCACACCTTGGATTCTGGATCCTACTTCAAGGAAGGAGCAACGATGTCAGTCCCGATCAAACAGTCAATGTTTTGATCGAGTCGACTCCACTGTTAAATCTTTGCGATGAGTGCTCTATTTTGGATTCATATGAACTTAAGTGTCTTAAGCTTTAGATTCTCCATTGAAAAAGATCAACCGTTGGTTGAGACCAACCTGTCGAGAATGAGATTATCTATCAATCAAGCTATGTGCAACCATGCATTCAGAAGGGTTCATTTCCCTTTTATTTTTTGCAGGCTTAAAACCTGTATGGGCAGCGGTATCCCTATAAAGTGTATGCCATGTGTCTGGGTATCCGTATGATGGTCATTTATCCTCGTAAATTATATTCTGACAAGTCCGGGTCGAGGCTTCTATCGCCTTTATTATTGCTTACTGCCCCTGATGGGTGCATGATTATGCATAGTTAATTGACGTTTATGATCACTATCAGCAGAGACCAGGATTAGATGTCCCTTTAGGGAGATGCCCCAATGCCTGGTTAGATCTGTTCAAAGGTAGTTGAAGCTGGATACTCTTTGTCATATTGATCTAGGGCATGCTTTCAAAAATGGCACGTCCTCCCCAAAAAGCGTTGTGGCAATTATTCACTTCGCTCAGGCAGTCATGCTAAATAAACTTTGGGATCGATGGGTTCGCCCAAAGACCTCGAACCTTACTTTCAGCAGGGGCACCTGCGAACAATTTGATGGGCAATCAAGTGCCTCATAGGATTAGACGTAAACTATGGAGCCTTGCGTATGTTTACTTCGCACCTATCTTTGAATGTGGCTCGATCACCCCTCTTACTTACAAAGTTGTTGCATTCAGAATGAATCTTAAACATCAAATTCCTTCAAAATCATCTCGAGAAGTGAATGTCTTTCCCGACTATAGGGAGTTCGCAACTCATTCCACCTCGGTTATGCCCAGTAATGTCGTTAAGTGCTTGGGAGCCGATTACCTCGAGAAACGAATGCTTAGACTGGCATCTAGGGCTTTCATTTCTCACCGTGTTACTCATCTGATGTTTGAAGTACGTTTTAAATAAAGCAGAGCCATCAGTAGTGCCTTAGGCCTCTTTGGATGTCTCTTTTCTTTGACATTCGATCATTAGTAATCGAATACTAAAGAGGGGCATCTGTAGACACCCAAATTTGGCCTAGGGCCCGATCAGAACACATTTCGAGAGAGGTGCACTTTTGAGCTTTTGATGGCATGTATGAGACCCTTAGGAACCTTTCTGAACCCCTAGGAACCTTTCTGAACCCTTAGGAACCTTTTTCTGACCCTTAGGAATCAACCCTAGCCATCACAACCCTTAGAACCCGTTCTAAACCTAAACCTAATCTCCCAAGCTTTGGAAAAAGGAGGGGTGCACTAGAACTAGCTACAACCATCTACTATAATTAAATCTCATACAATTGAAAAGTAGAACTCGTCGGCTTTCCAACGGTCCAAGAATCGCCCTAATTAGAGTTATAGATCAAAAGATATGGCAGTTCGAACCCGAAGGGCAAAAAGGGAATTTCAAGTGGGCCCCCTAGGGATTTGGCACAACTAATAGTTGTGCCAGGTCATTTCTCCCTAGAAATGGCCTGGCGCAACTAATAGTTGCACTAGTTATAATTTTGCCTGGCGCAATTATTAGTTGCGCTAAGCCACTTCTCCCAGAATATAAGCCTGGCGCAACTAATAGTAGCGCCGATTTTAAAGGTAGGCCCCACCCTCGTGGGCCAACTTACAAGCACTGTTCATTACTATTTTACTGTAAATTTGTTTGGCGCAACTATTTAATTGCTCCAGGCATATGAATAGTAACTCATGATTTTTACACTGAAATTCGTTATTAGGGTTTGACTTGCTGACTACCTTGACCTTTGGGGTGTGTTTTGCTAGTTCTATTGCACTCTTTTACTACCTATTTGCAACCCCTCAAGTGGCTTAAGGCCTCACCCTATCATCCACCATTGGAGGACCCTTCCACACATTTAAAGGCTCCAAAAACCCTAGGAATCCTTAAATTGGAGATTACCTAATTTCTAACCCCAATTAGCACTTAAGTGGTCTCTTAATCCACCCCTTTCCTATAAATAGAGACCCCCACCCCTTGGTTTAGGGGTTGAGAATTTTGCTTAAGAGAGAAAGAGCTCAAAGTGAGAAGTTCTTCCTCCCTTTTGTGCACCATTTTCACCTAAATTCCATAATGCTAAAACCTCTTTCCAAGCTTGTTCTTACATCAAAAACCTTAACCTAGGTGTGTGTGATCCCCTAGCCTCCCTTCCCTACCTCTTAACTTTAAGCCTTAGGAGTTAGAACCCCATTTTCCACCATACAAGGCATTCAAAAGCTCATCAAAGCAAGCCACGCAAGGCTCTCCTACAGTGCTACAAGGGTCCGAGGGCTCCGGCTCTTCACTTTCTTCTCCTATCTCTTTCTAGCTCCCTGCATCCTCCCATTTGTGTCGTTATGCCGCTGACCTTTCGGTAGGAACAGAGGGGCACAAATAGGATTCTAACCTCTTTTGGGCAAGAGGAATCTATTTTCCTTTCTTTTGCTTTATTTTATTTTTGGCCATAAGTAGAGACCACGTTAAGCGGGTTGATCGGGTGCCTAACACCTTCCCGATCAATAACTGAAGCCCCTACCCAAGAGCCTTTGGTGTGGATCAGATTCAGAGTCATATTTTTAGTACTTCGGTGCTCATAAAAATGATATAGGTATCCCGAGACACCAAAAGCTCCGGGTGGCGACTCTATATTTTTTGCAAGCGAGCGCATCACCGTGACGGGATCGTCAAAAATCCCACGGTTGTACACAAACCTTGGCACCAGCCATGAAATCCTTCCTCATCAGTCCCTTATCAAAGAAAGTTTTAGATTTTTCCTTATAAATCCTTGAGTTGGCATATTCATCTAATCTCAACTCCTCAAGCTCTGACAGCTGCAGGTTCTTGTGCCTTCCAGCATATGTTAGATCCAAATTCAAGGTTTTAATAGCCCGACAGGCTCTATGTTCCTACTCCACTGGCAAGTGACAAGCCTTGCCATAAACTAGTCTGAAAGGGGACATGCCAATTGGGGTCTTATAGGTAGTTCGATAAGCCCACAGTCCATCATTCAGTTTCATTGCCCAATCTTTCTTATCTGTCCTAACTGTCTTCTCTAGGATATGCTTATTCTCCCTATTTGAAATTTCAACCTGCCCACTAGTCTGGGGGTGGTAGGGAGTTGCAATTCTGTGGGTAACAGAATGTTTCTTGAGCAAGCTCTCAAACTTTCTATTACAGAAGTGGCTGCCCCCATCATTGATGATGGCTCTAGGGGTGCCAAATCTTGAGAAGATATTTTTTTGATGAATTTTAGGACAACCTTATGGTCATTAGTCCTTATGGTAGTGGCTTCAACTCACTTGGACACATAGTCCACTGCCATAAGGATAAAATTGTAACCAATTGAGGGAGGAAAGGGGCCCATAAAATTAATTCCCCAGATATCAAACAATTCTATAACAAGAATGGGCTGCAATGGCATTGAATTCTTTCTTGGCAGGCCACCCATTTTCTGACATCTGACACAGGCCTTCTAGTGGGCATATGCATCCTTATACAATGAAGGCCAATAGAAGCCGCATTGTAGTACCTTAGCTGTAAGTTTTCTCCCACTGAAGTGACCCCACAGGCATTTTCATGGCACATGCTCAGAATATTGGGGATGTCACTATCAGGGACACATTTTCTTATGATTTGGTCTATATAGTACTTGTATAGGCAAGGGTCCTCCCAGAAAAAAACTTGACTTGTGAAAAGAATAAGTCTTTATCCATTTTATTCCAATGGGAAGGGACCCTGCCAATAGACAAGTAATTTACAATGTTGGCAAACCATGGTACAATGGACTGAGTAACAAACAACTGCTCGTTAGGGAAGAATTCATTAACTGGTGCAACTACACATTCATCCAACAAAATTCTAGAAAGGTGGCCAGCCACCACATTCTCCACTCCCTTCTTATCCTTGATCTCAAGTTCAAAATCCTACATCAGGAGGATCCATCTGATCAGCCTAGGTTTAGCATCTTTTTTGTCCAATAGGTATTTAAGGGCTGAGTGATCAGTAAACACAACAATTTTAGACCCAAGAAAGTAGGGTCTAAACTTGTCCACAGTAAACACAACAGATAACAACTCCTTGTCAATTGTGGTATAGTTGAGCTGAGCCTCTGCTACTGTTTTGCTTGCATAATAAATCACTGCTGACAGCTTGTCCTTCCTCTGTCCTAGGATAGCACCTATTGCCAAGTCTGATGCATCACACATCAGTTCAAAGGGGAGTGAGTAATATAGGGCCTGGATTACAGGAGTTGTGGTGAGGCACTTTTTTAAGACCTTAAAGGCCTCAAGGCACTCAGCAGAAAATTAAAATTGCACATCCTGGCACAACAGGTGGCACAGTGGCTTTACAATTCTCCTGAAGTCCTTAATGAACCTCCTGTAGAATCCAACATGTCCTAAAAAGGATATAATTTGTTTGACAGTCCTGGGTAGGGGCAGGTGTGAAATCAAGTCACCCTTGGCTTTTTCAACTTCTATACCTTTGTGGGAAACCATATGGCCTAACACAATTCCCTGTGTTACCATGAAATGGCTCTTTTCCCAGCTTAAGACTAAATTGGTCTCTTCACACCTTTACAAAACTATGTCAAGGTGACTTAAGCACTAACTAAAGCTGTCCCCATATACAGAGAAATCATCCATGAAGATCTCCAAAAACTTGTCAATCATATCAGAGAAGATTGCATACATGGACCTCTAAAATGTGGCTGGGGCATTGCATAGACCAAAAGGCATTCTCCTATAGGCAATAGTGCAAAAGGACATGTAAAGGTGGTCTTCTCTTGATCTTGAGGACACACAGGAATTTAGTTATACCCTGAGTATCCATCAAGAAAGCAATAAAATGCTTTCCCAACCAATTTATCTAGAATTTGGTCAATGAAAGGGAGAGGGAAGTGGTCTTTTCCGGTTTTGGAGTTGAGTTTTCTGTAATTTATGCAAACACTCTAGCCAGTGATCTCCCTGGCTAGCATCAACTCCTCAGAATCAGAAGTAATGACTTTTATGCCTGACTTTTTGGGTACCACATGAATAGGTGACACCCACTCTGAATCTGAAACGGGGTAAATCACCCCTGCATCCAATAGTTTTACTATTTCATTCAAGACCACCTCTTACATATGAGGATTAAGCTTCCTCTGCATCTCCCTAAAGGGTTTTGAACCCTCTTTTAGGTGTATTTTGTGCATGCACATTGAGGCATCAATCCCCCCAAGGTCAGCAATTGTCCAACCCATTACCTTATGGTGCTTCTTGAGAACACTCAACAATTCCTCCTCCTACTCACTAGTGAGAGAGAAGAGATAATCACTGGAAGCTTTTTATCTTACCCTAAGAATGCATACTTTAATGTGTCTGGGAGCTGCTTAAGCTCCAGATCAGGGGAACTTTCAATGGAAGGCAACAAAGGTGCCTTGGTGGTTTGAGGAAGAGGCAACAATGTAGGTTTCTAGCTGGAATGTTGCACTAGGCCCACAGAAGACTCTAATGTGGTGATGTCTTCTATCATGAAATCTTGGGCCTCCTCCTCAACCTCACTCCAAATATTATCCAAGTTCTCAAAAATATTATCCCAATTCAGTAGATTAGATAATTCTTCTTCTACAAGGCCATCTAGTACATCTATTGCATAACAGTCTTCAATGTACATCCGAGACTGCTTGGCAACATTTTACATATTTAATTAGACCTTCATATTCACAAAGGTCACCTCCATCACCCATGACCTACATTGAATGCAAGCATTGGCAGTGGCCAAGAATGGCCTGCCAAGGATGACAGGAATTAGGGTTTTACTTTTGCAAAGGTCCATGTCTAAAATCAGGAAATCAGCAGGGTAGTAGAACTAGTCTACCCCCACCAAAACATCCTCCACCACCCCGATAGGTCTTCTCTTAGACCTATCAGCCAGTTGGAGCACAATTGGAGTTACTTTTGGCTCCCCCAAACCTAGCTCCTCATATATAGAATATGGGAGCAAGTTCACACTAGCCCCCAAGTCCAAGAGGGCTTTACCTATGGTGTGGTTTCTAATGATGCAGGGGATGATAGGTACCCCTGGGTCCTATAATTTTTTTGGTGTGGCTATGGACAACACTGATTCCATATGTTCCACAGCAAAGACCTTTTTAGACACTTGCACCCTTGCTTTTCTTTTTTGTGTACAAAGGTCCTTTAAGAATTTGGCATAGGTAGGGACCTGTTTAATGGCATTAAGCAAGGATAAATTCATCATTTCCTCCATTTGAGCATTCCCTTTATCAAAAGGAGATGAACCAGTAAGTGCATGAGGAAATGGTAGCTGGGGGATTGCTGGTGCCACAGCTATATGCCTAGCAACATCATAATCAAATTTTTTTTTCTTCTCTTTTCTTCATTTATTGTTTGTTGTTGGGGCTCCACATCAGCCTCTTTATCATGTCCTTGTTGCTCCATAGCAGGGGATGAATTCAATGGCTCTTAAACACTCACATTTTTTTCATTCTCACTCTCCATGTTCTCCTAAGCTGCCCTGCCCACTACATTGTCAACTACCCTACCACTCCTTAGGGTAGTGATTGCATTAGCCTCCTCATGGATAGAGAAGCCTTCTCCAATCATGTATTGCCTCGTAGGGTTGTCTAGGCAACCTGCCCTCCTCTCTCTTATTCAAAGCATTACATATTTGACCCAGCTGGTCCTCTATTTTTTTAATGCTTTGCCCATGAGAGTTCACAGTTTGTACTAAATTTCCCAGATTTTGTACTGATTCCAGTATTTTCTCTTTAAAAGAAGAGGATTTGGGTTGTGATGGAGGCAAAACCAACTGATTTGGCTGTGGGGGCAGGCAGCTGAAAATTCTACCTTGGTGCATATCCCTAGTTGATTTGGTTATGAGGTTTGTATGGAACTGCTAGTTGTTGTTGTTGGGACTGTTGGTATGTATCTTGTCTCCACCTCAGATTGGGGTGGTTTCTCCAAGTGTACCCAGCAGGTTGCTGCCGATATGCCTGGGTGCATTGGTATGTTCCATAACCAATTCAGAGAACTAGTTGGCTAATGAATATTCTTGAAGTGAATGTGTGGGAGATTGACATATCAGACATGCCTCTGCCACTTGTGCAGCTATCCTAGGCTGCATCACATTCATCAATTTATTAAACTTTAAACTCAGATTGTCCACCTTCCTCTCTAATTTACTCTATACCTTGACCTCATACATGCCACCTCTAGAGGTGGATTCTTTCACCAATTTAGTTGGGGTCTAATTTTCATTGCGGGACAGTAACTCTTGCTGCATGGAATTCTCACCTATAATGTTAAACAACTCTCATGCCTCATCAGTTGTCTTGTGGATGTAACTACTCCCACATGAGGCACCCACCATGTCCCTACTTTTGGGATTAATTCCTTAGAAGAAAACTTGCACAAGTTGCCACTGTGGAATTTGGTGGTGGAGACATTGTTTTAACATTTCTTGAAACCTCTCCCATGCTTCATAAAAATCTTCAGTTGAGGATTGAGTGAATGAAAGTATTCTTGTCCTCATTTGACTAGTTTTATTCATGGGAAAGAATTTTGTCAAAAATTGGCTTTGGAGATCATTCCATGTCTGGATGCTATTGGCTGGGAGCTTAGAGAGTCAGGTGCTGGCTTTATCCTTTAGGGAAAAAGGAAAAAGCTTAAGTTTGGTGGCTTCAGGTCCCAAGCCAGCAATATTAAATGTAGTGGAAAGTGCTAAGAATTGATAAATGTGCCTGTAAGGATCTTCCTTACTGAGCCCATGAAAAGATGGCAACATGTTGATGGTGGACTTAATTTCATAATTTTCCTCAATTGAAGGAAATTGAATGCAGAAGGGAGATGTATAATCTCCAGGTGCATTATATTCCTTCAGTATCCTTTGCTTCTCAGCCATTACAGCTGGCTTAGTTTTAACAAGAGGGGCTGCTGTGGTGTTTCTCAGTCTAAGGACCCTTTCTACCTCAGGATTTGGAGGTTCTAATTTAGAGTTCAGGGACCTTCTACCAAGCATACAGACACAGAATAGCAGGTAGGGAAAATACTCATAGCACACTACAAAAAAATTTGCAAACAAAATTACAGCTAAACAAAATTTATAGCTAAACTACTGACAAGGAATTCAACACAAATGGAACTGAGTTTTAGGGCAAAAGAAGTGCAAACAGAGCTAGCTAAACTCTAGCTGCAGCTCTAGCTTTTCCCTACCGTTGCTGTCCAAATCTGTAAAAATTCCAATAAAAATCAGTAGTACTTTTTATTCAATTAAAGGCATTACTACAAAGAATTTTTTTTTTTTACACTAAAATATAATAAAATATAACTCAGGTCTACTAAAAAGATCAATATCCCCGACAGCGATGCCAAAAATTTATTGGTTAATTTTAGATGTTGTTAGTTATTGGTGAGAAAATTGTGGTAAAGAATAATAAATCAAAAATTGAAGAGATGGAAATGGGTAAAATAGCAAGTCTAAAATAGACACAACTTGCAAGATACAAGGTTGTTGTAGCAAGTTTTAAGTAAGAGTTTGTCCCATAGAGAAATTGATCTAGAACCCAAAATAGGTTATATTAGTAGGCCTCCAGATTTGACTATAGATCTGACAATCCTAGAGAAAGGGAGTTGGGTGTCACCAGCCTGGAGGCAGACTTCTAAGTCAAGAATTCTTCTGATCACGTGAGGATCTACAAGTGCCATGCATATAATTAGAAGAATTCTTGACTTAGAAGTCTGGCCAATCACTGATCTGAGAAGATTAACGAAGGAAGACTCTTAAAGGACTCTGCTATTGAAATAAAGGAGAAAATTCAAAAGTACGTTGACTGTTGAAAGCAAGGAAAGATAGGAATAGAAGTAGAGTTTTATTAGGACAATTTTATTTTAGTAGTTTCTTTTATTAGAATTAGGATTTTTGTAAATCGATCCCTTATGATCTATAAATAAGAGGGCCTGGTATAGGAGTTAATTATCGAAGAAATTTTCAGCATTAATTGACGCCTGAGGTTGGGTTTTCTTCCAATCATTAGAGTGGTTTAGTTTAGATATCCAAGGTTCCTCGATCACAGTTGACGACTGAGATTGAGAGCTGGAAGATTAGAGTAGCTATCTGTAGTTTCTCAAAAGAAATTAACGCTTGTGACTGAGGGGTGAAAGATATAATTTTATTGCTTTCTAGTTTAGATTTATTTTATTGTAATTTCTTGCTTTGTAAAAATCTTCAAATTTTAATTTGAATTGACGACTCAGGTTGAGATTTGCAGATTAGTGTAATGATTTTTATTTTCCATCTTTAATTTTTTGGAGTTTGATTGATGCCCAAATTTCTGATAGATTAATAATTAGTATAAATCTATATTGAATAATGCTAGTTTTTGATTGACGCCCAAATTCTAGGAGACTGAGATATAGTGTAATGGTATTTTAAATTTGTAAACATCTGATAACTGAAGATTGTGATTGACGACCACAATCTGAAGAAGGAGGATTTGTAAACATCCAATAACTGAAGATTGTGATTGACGACCACAATCTAAAGGAGGATTTAGGATTTATTTTTCTGCAATTTAGTTTAAGAAACCATTCTTTTATTCATATTTCTCAAGTAGTTTAAGATCTTAAAAGATAAATATAAGTTTTCAGAAAATTAACATATATATATATATATATATATATATATATATATATAATCATATCCTCTTTGGAACGATCCTATGCTAGTATTATAATTTCCATTGTGCGTTTGCAATAGGTTAACACTTAATTAGATACGTAGATAAGTAATCAGCAATCAAGTTTTTGGCGTTGTTGCCGAGGAGTAGCGTTTATTTTATATTTATATTAATTTAAGAAAACAAGTATTTATCTTTCTCTTTTTATGTTTATATATATATATTTTAATTTTCTTTGATCACTTCTTAAATCTTTTACAGGTTTATTCGAAGTGACGAATCAAGGTTTCAACTTCCCCTGATCAGAGAAGCTAGAGGCTTAGATTTGTTTTCTCTCTTTGCTTTCCAAAATAAAAATCAGATAAAACTGAAGATAAAATAGACACTTATAATAATTATTTTAGCCATCCTGCTCTAACTCCATCCACTATAGCAGGTAAAGACCAATATGTGGCTAAGACAATGGGAGAATATTATGCATTCACGCCTCTTACACCTCCCCCATGTATTCAAGTACACCCTACAGCCGGTAATAGGACTTTTGAGATTACGCCCAATGAGCTTCAAATACTTTTGACTTTTCATGGGCTAATGGACAAAGACTCCTATTTGCATTTAAATAAGTTCGTAAAAGTGTGCACCATTATCAGAATTAAGAACTTGATAGAAGCATTCACTCGATTGAGGTTGTTCACATATTCTTTGAGAGATGAAGCAAAGCAGTGGATAAACTCTTTGCCCCATAATTTGATTGCTAATTTGGAAGGACTGGAACATATATTTCTTACAAAATTCTTTCCAATCTGTAGATCGAATAAAATATAGAATCTTATTATAACATTTCACCAATTCCCGGATGAATCTCTTCAAGTTAGAACCGTCTGAAGGATCTTCTGCGCAAGTGCCCTGACAATGGGGTTACGCATTGACAACTTGTACTCAGTTTCTATGAAGGCCTCGAAGATGCAACCCGACATATGATTGATGTGGCTTTTGGTGGTATGTTCCGTAAATTGACAGTAGAAGAAGCTGGGAACTATTTGTAAAAGCGAGAAACCGGTCCAACACCACGCATTGGGTGAGATTGATTTGAAGACTTTAACAAATATACTTCCTAAACAAGGAGGATTATATAAATTAAAGTCAATGATGAAAGGTCTTCCAAGGCTGAAGCTGTGGAAAGCTAAAATTTAATCTCTGGTGGGTATAAAATCTACCCAACATCTCGAAAAGGAGAAGCATGTGGTCTTAACCATGGCCTAACTCAGACAGTTTCCCAACCTCCAACTGTTTCCCTTACCCCATAGAAGTCGAAAACCTTACTGCTATAGAGGAAGCCTTGGTGAAAATAGCTAAAAGCTGGAAGCAACATGGTTACTCAACCACCTTCGGCAATCTATTGAAAGGTTAGAAGCTCTAATTGAGCAACTAACCCTTTTTAAAAGAGAGAGTAACTTATTTCCTTCACATGCAATTGGTACGTCTAGAGGACGTATATTTATGGGAGGCACATCAGCTCTTTCTAATTTAAATTGAATTCCTCTAGAATCTGTCGAGCTTCTGACTCACCCGTAGCAAACACCTGTAACATATGTATATAATTTAATTTTAGAAAGTACTCTACGATCTACAGTGTATAGGAAGTACATTCAATCGTAAAGACCTTGTCATGTCACAATCACTTTAAATGTATGGATTTATGATTTCTCATGATTTAAAGGCTCGAATAGTAGAGATTACGATTCGAGGCATCATAGAGTCTCATTCTCATTCTAAAGAATTGCAAACGACAATTGTAGGGAACAGGTGATTCCAGTGATCGGTTTTATCGATTATGTTGGAATTCGAACCCATTTAATTCATAGAGGAAGCGGACACACATCGTATTTAATTTCGCCACTTACCAACTACCCAAGCCTATAAGCCTACACCTTGACACATGAACCCTTCCCTTCCCTATAAAACCAGACCTTCACCTTTCCAAAAACTCATCTCTTTCATCTTCCTTTCATACCTTAATCCTTATGGTGATAAAACCTAACCAAAGAGATTTTAGAAAAGATTTGATAGAATTCTTGAGATACGCAAGGCTGAGCTCCTGGCTGCAATGCAGAGAGTAGAAAATCTGAAGCACCAACGACCTGTACCAGATGTTGAATCATCCACTGAAACTACCCTTTACCCTAAACCTAACACAAATCCAACCCCATATTTGAAGAACCCATTTTCCCCCACTTCCTAACTTTTACACCATCATAATTCACCTCCAATGTGAGCTCCTATATGATGATGGTGGGTTGAACCGTCACTCTCCACCCCTCTCCATTACTTATTTTCTCCCCCTGCCTGCGTTATAATCTCTAGGTAGAATCTTCGCAAGGGAGTAGTATAAGTGAAGGGTGATCCGGAGATGTGTTCACTTTCCCGCTCTTCAAGGGACTTCCACTATGGCATTGTATTTTTTCTAAGGAAGACTTGTGATGTGCTCTATTTGGGGAGGTATTTTGAAGGGCAGTGAGAAGTGTTTCGACAGCTCTTGGAGTAGCGACCCTGCCAAGGTATGGATACTCCTTTGGTAGGAGTGAATTAGAGACTCTAATTAACGGTGGTTAGAAGCCGAGGACCAATCTTTATCGAAGACACCTTCTCTCGGACGTTGCTACCAGTGTCGCAAATAGTGTGTCTAGATTTTTCCTAGGTTTATACTTTTATGTTCTTACTTTGTCAGTCCTTTAGATTTCTCTTCATGATTAGTATAAATATTCAGATAATATATGACATTTTCTTTTGACTAACTTCACTAATTTTTTTCAATTTTTGTTATTGATATCTATGAGAACAAAATGGATGTGTTTTCCTTAAGTTTGGGAACATTTTTTAAAGATTTTTTCCATCTAGTATACGATCAGTAATATTAGTCATTCACAGGTAAATAAATTTTATATCTCCCCTATTTTTTATGCCAATGAGGGCATTGTCCAGTTTAAGTTTGTGGGAGGGATATACATTTTGTACATATTAGTTTAATTTTATAAATAATACTTTAATTTTCTGTTAAATTAGAATTTTTTTAAATTTTTGCTGAGAAATTTTTCTTTTGTTTTAATTTCTAGTATTTTTAGAATTTTACAACTTTGAATACTTAAACACCACATTGTGAATATGATAGAAACAAAAATATGATTCCAAATAACTTACGATCCATCGTAGTAGAAGTTCAACAATCAGATATAGAACAGTTATAATTTATGTTTTAGCTCTTTGAACACGGTATCAGCATGAATGTTTGAAATAATAGATTGATCTGAACTGCAATATTTAGTCTATAGTTTCAAAATTGTATAACCAGTGAGCATTAGTGACTAGTTTTTCCTTTCTTTAAGAGAGAAACTGCTTCTATTTAAGTCAAAATTCCTTTGAACTTCTATACTATGTTTGTATGAAAAATATCATATTGCTAAATTTAGAATCAAAATATTCTATAACTATGATAACCTGATTTTTTGTCTAAAATTATCTATTAATAATATCAAAACAATAAGACATCTATACTAGTAAATCGAAAAGATGATTAAAGGCTATATTTTGTTTAAATCAGAGCCAAAAATCTAAAATCCCATAAAATAACTTATCCTTTAAACCCATATTAGAAGCCTAAATTGAATTTCTTTATACCAAAATCTGATAAACCCTTAACCATATGTATTGCCTAAAGCTTTCAACCTTTAACCCTTACATTTTCTGATTGTTTAGAATGTAAAAGAAGGGAAGAAGAGAGAGTGGAAGGAGTAAAAGCAAAAATAGATAAGGGAAATGTTAAAAAAGGGTACAACTGAAGAAATCAATTGAAGAATATGAGAAACGAGATTAAAAATCGTAAAAGGCAATTTAGATGAAAAGAAAGAAAAATCGTGAAACACGGTTTTACAAATCAATTGAAGAATGGGATTTACAAAATTTGAAAAAAATAAAGAAAAAATGGGAAAAAGTTATCCAATTCGTGGATGCTTACTGATACATACTAAAATAAAGAAGAAAGAAGAAAAAGATAGGAGAAAGAAGTGTTAAACTCTCATAAAAACTTTAAATCCCTTCTACCTTTCTTTGACACCTTCTGAAACCTAAAGCCCCATTACAAGCCGAAGGAAAGACCTTTTTTATTTATGATTTACAAATGCATAAGCCTAGTAGAGATATGAATAATAGATACCATGGATTGCACAGGGAATCATATGAATAGAATAGATTATCTTTTCCATGAGATTAAAATTTTTGCAATTATCCTTTGAATTGATATATATTTTACTGCAAGAACCCAAAAGTTTTGATATCTTTTTTAGAGTATGCCAATAGTGGGAGTTTTGAATAAAAATATTTTCTAAATTTGCAGTTTAGAAAAATTTATGAAGAATAAACTTTTCACTGGTACACACACTCCACACTTCACATAATTGAAATTGCTGAGTTCTGATCAAGGATGACTGTTAGGATGGAAAGTAGTGGTTGGAGGAATCCTATCTTTGCAAACCATATCAATCATGTGATGATTAAATAATCAGTGCATAGAATTAGCTTAGATTTTTAAATTTCCTTTTCTTTGTTTTGAAAAATATTTTGAAAAAAAATCTTAAAAATTTGAAGTTTATAGATAACTTCATTGAAAACCTTCAGGAGACTACAACTCCTCCACTAGGGATCACCTAAGGGTTTTAAAGGCTTGTTGCATCTGCTAAACGCAATCGTGCTCCCTACGAAAGTGGCATTTAAATTCTTAAAATAGAAAGTTTTATATTTCCTTGTTTGCTAGGGACTAGTAAATCATAAGTTTGGGGGTGTGATCAGTCACATAATATACCATTTTATGACCCTTAACTTAGTGATGCTATAATTTAGTTTGTTACTAACAAGTTACTGATGTACAGATATTAAGAAAAAATAGTAAAATAAAGCCAAAGTGTTAATATTCGTCAAAATGAACTCATAAAGCAATAAGAAAGACGATTGAACGAAAAGGATGAATCATCGCTTACTGAAAGATGAAAAATCGTGTTTTATGATTTTGTGAAACGATGCAAAGGAAAGAAGTAGAAAATCGTAATTTATGATTCTTCAGAGAAAGTCGGTCAAGAGTAAAGTATGATACAATAGAAAATGATGAATCGTAATACATAATTGTTCTATAGAAAGCTGTATTAAAGCTAGAAAATCATGATTTACGATTTTACAAAAAGAAGCTTTCTGAAGATGCGGATCACATGAGGATCTATATCGCCATGCATATAATTAGAAGAATTCTTGACTTAGAAGTCTGGCCAATCAAGGATCTGAAAAGATTGATGAAGGAAGACTCTTAAAGGACTCTGCTATTAAAATAAAGGAGAAAATCCATAAGTACATTGACTGTTGAAAGCAAGGAAAGATAGGATCAGAAGTAGAGTTATATTAGGACAATTTTGTTTTAGTAGTTTCTTTTATTAGAGTTAGGAGCATTGTAAACCGACCCCTTATGATCTATAAATAAGAGGGCTTGGTATAGGAGTTAATTATCGAAGAAATTCTTAGTATCAATTGATGCCTGAGGTTGAGGTTTCTTTCAATCATTAGAGTAGTTTAGTTTAGATATCCAAGGTTCGTCGTTCACAATTGATGACTAGGATTGAGAGCTGGAAGATTAGAGTAGATATCTGTAGTTTCTCAGAAGCAATTAACGCATACAACTGAGGGGTGAAAGATATAATTTTATTGCTTTCTAGTTTAGATTTATTTTATTATAATTTCCTACTTTGTAAACATCTTCAAATTTTAATTTGAATTGATGACTCAGGTTGATTTACAGATTAGTGTAATAGTTTTTATTTTCCATCTTTAATTTTTTGGAGTTTGATTGACGCCCAAATTTCTGATAGATTAAAGATTAGTATAAATCTATATTGAATGATGCTAGTTTTTGATTGATGCCCAAATACTAGGAGACTGAGATATATTGTAACGGTATTTTAAATTTGTAAACATCCGATAACTAAAGATTGTGATTGACGACCACGATCTGAAGGAGGATTTAGGATTTATTTTTCTGCAATTTAGTTTAAGAAACCATTCTTTTATTCATATTTCTCAAGTAGTTTAGGATCTTAAAAGATAAATATAAGTTTTCAAAAAATTAATATATATATATATATAATCATATCCTCGTGGGAACAATTCTATGCTAGTATTACAATTTTCATTATGTCCTTACAATAGGTTAAGACTTAATTAGATACATAGATAAGTAATCAGCGATCACCATGGTTGCACATATATGCTAGAACCACAACATATAATTCATTATACGTTGGATCTCCTGCCTATAATCTGGAATATATGTCGGACTTCTAGCGCATAATTTCGAATTATACTTTGGACTGCTAGTGTATAATTCATCGAACCTATAAATACCCCCTACCCCACTCATTCTCTACACTTTATTCACTTATTCTCTTTGGAACTCTCGAGGTTGGCTCTGAGATTCCGAACTAGAACTAAGTTGAACTCTAAGTGTTTGGGCTTAGAACTTCGACTTCCTTCTAGGAATCTTGTTGAGTAGTCGTTCTAGTAGGGAGTGGCCTTTCTTCTTTGATTCTCGAGCTGTCCAAGGAGAGGTATGGCTAACCCTAAACCCAACCTTTAGGAAACCTCTGCCAAAATTCTCAACTCAGATCCAATTAGATCCACACTCGTGCATATTTTCAAAACAAGCATAGCCATCAAACCGATTTTCCCAATGGAGCCAACATAGGGTACTTGGGAATGGGTTCGATCCTCGCACGCATAACGGGCTAACACATCCCTTTAATTAGATTGTTTACTACAATTGGAAAAAACCCCAAATTAGCTAAAACCTTAAGCAACCCTAGCTGCTAAAGCCGATAGGCTGGTATTTAGTACAGGAGTCCACCCCATAACCCCTCGCTCAATCCTCACGATCAATGATGTTCTACAGCGTCAATAAACATCTATAAATGGCAATCACAAATCAGGTATGTTATTTAATTTGGTTGCAACTAACGATATCTCACTGCATGTTCACATAAATGCCTCTTATTGAACTCTCTCCACCCCCCTTTGCAAATAGAGTCCCATGTGACCACATTGGGTCATTTTCCTAAATCCGAGAGAGTTCTTGAAAAATGTGTACCAACAGTCCCTCATCCACTCGGTTCTTTGTTTTGGCCCTTGTTATTCCATGGGCATCTCCACGTGATTATCAACCCATTTTCCCGACTGAAGGGTGGTAATGACATCGGCTTCCTCATGCAAAGAAGGTGTGCCAACCTCAAATTGACCCTTTGGGTTAGCTACGGGTTGACTCGGGAACTTCCCCTTCTCTCGTTCGCTCAATGCATTTACCAATTGCCCCTAATTGGGTCTCCAATTTCACACTGGATTGTGCATGTGATTGGATAGCCAATTGCGTATCTTTTTTATATTGAATGGAGCTTTGCATGAACATTTGAAGGGTATCCTCAAGCGATGGCCTCCGAGGGGCACAATATTTTGATCCATTTGATTTGGTTGTTGAGGATATCATAATCCCAAGGCTCTCATGGGATCATTGCTCGATTGGTAAAGTTGGGCATGAGAAGAACTACCTTGATAAAAAGAAGGGGGGTCATTTAATTCACCAGGACTCCTTGTGGGTAGTTCTGAGACCATGAAAAATTGGGATGCCTCGTCCATACCAGATTATACGTATCCGAGTATGGGTTATTTTATGGTTGGGAGAACGAGTTCAAAGCATTCACACCCACCGAAGATTGTTGCTCTAGGGTCGAGTCGAGAGGGGCCATAAAATACAGGCACCCTTGTGCTAAATGGGATGGGCTAGAACATATACTACAAACACTAGAGTGTTTTGGTACACGCACTCGCACCATCATAGCATCAACCTTTTGGGTCAAAGACTTAAGTTCGGACATCAATGTCGAATTTGTCCCAATTTCATAGATTTCTCCCTTCTTTTGAAAATTCTTTCCACTCTATCGGAGTAATCCCATCGCTGAGAGTTCTCCACGAGAGTTCCAAAAAATTCTAATACTTCCACATCACATTTTTGCATAAAGTAACCTCCATAAGTGGCATCTACCATGCGACGATTTTGAGGTGTCAAACCATCGTAGAAGTATGTTGTTAGTTCCCACTTAATATGTGCATTTAAGTAAAAAATCTTGATATCTCTCCCAACACTCAATGAAATGCTCCCCTTCCTTTTGCATGAAATTCGAATTCATAGCGGATAGCATTTGTCTTCTATAATGAGAAAAATTCATGGAGGAACTTCTTGGCTAATTGCTCCCATGAAGTAATCGATCCCACCTCAAGAGTGTTGAGCCAAGCCTTCACCTAATCCTTCAATGAAAAAGGAAATAGGAGATTTCGAATCGACTCATCGGTGAAATTTTGGAATCACAATGTGGAGCATATATCCAAAAATTCCTTCATATGGTGATATGGATCTTGATTCTCTGATTCATAAAATGTCTGAAGCATTTGAATAACTCTCGGTTTTAAGTCAAAATGTGATGCATTGGTTTGTGACAACACAATTGAGGAAGGGGCGTGTAATGGAACGGTGGTTGAGTAATCTCTTAGAGAACGATTCTCATGAGGCTCATCCATGGTCTTTAAATGTAACTTCTTGGGGTTAAGAAGACAAAATCTTCGCTCCTCGTCGGAGCAGTGAAAATTGTGTTCGGGCTCCGAATTGAATGTGGCAAATTTTATGTGTAGTGATCTCCTCCTAGGCATACACTAGTCCACACACAAGGAAACAACCAATGAGTATGCACAAAAGTAAAAGTAATTACAAAGAAAAAATGACCTACTACAAAATTCTAAATGCTAATATAAATCCTAACTACAACTATGGAAAGGATAGACTTTAACTTAGCATCCGTTAATCCCTAGCAGCGGTGCTATTAACATGCTAACCTCATTTCCAGGACTAAAGTTAATGCAAATATGTACCCGAATTACAAGAGAATTATCTCGCAAGCATACGAAATGGTTGTAGTATGAGATTGTAATTTGAGTATCGTTTCCACATGGATTAAGCGAGAATGATTAATTCGACCTTACACGTTAAACGGATTGAGATTGGATTTAGAAAGTAATTATGCTAAGAAAATAAATTGTGAAGGGTAAAGAAAATTCGATAAAGAGGGATTTTGAGGCAACGAATCTATGATCAGTCACAGAATCTACTAGTTTACCACCGTTAACTTAGTGATGCTAGACCTTAGATTGCTACGAATGAGATGTTAATGTGCAAATATTTAGAATAGTAAGTAGAATAGAGCCAGAGTGTTAATCTTTGCCAAAATGAACTCAAAAAGCAGCAAGAACTATGATTGTGCGAAGAAATGATTCAATTGAACGAAGGACCAGTCGATAAGCTAAGAAAGAAGAAATATCGAATGAACATAAATCTTAAACGAGCAGAAAAAGAAGAGAAAAGAATCGTGATTCACGAACGTACGAAAGAAGCTACAACTGGAGAAACCAAAGTAAAGTCACGAACGCTCGAAAAAGCAGAAATAGTACAGGAACAAGATACAATCGTAGTGACAATTGTGCATAATAAAGCTCATGTTGTTGATCACGTGAAGAGATACACCGTAATACAAAGAATTAGAAGATCTCTTAAATTAGAAGTTTGGTAACTTACGAATCTGAGAAGATTGGAAAAAGAACCCAGAAGATCTTTGCTATAAAAATCAAGGAGAAAAGTCATGAGTGCATCTACCATCCAGAGCAAGGAAGAACTAGGATTAGAAGTATAGTTATTTTAGGAATCTTTTATTTAGAAGTTTTCTTTTATTAATACTTGAATAATGTAAACCGACCCCTTATGATCTATAAATAAGAGGGTTCGGCATAGGAACTCTTTATTGGAGGAACTCTCAGCATCAATTGAAGACTAAGGTTAGGTTTTCTTCCGATCAAAAGTAGAGTAGAGTAGTTTTGATATCCAAGGTTTCTCGAGAGAAATTAACGCTTGTGATCGGGAGCTAGAAGATTAGAGTAGAGTATCTGTAGTTTCTCTTGAGCAATTGACGCCTACGATTGAGGGATGAAAAATCTTTTTATTTCTTTCTAGTTTAGATTTATTTTCATGCATTTTTAATACTTTGTAAACACTAAAAGTTTTCGATTTGAATTGATGACTCAGATGAGAATTTGCAGATTAGTGTAACGGTTTTAATTTTCCATCTTCAATCTTCTTGAGTTTGATTGATGCCCAAATTTTGGAAAAATTGTTGATTAGTATAAATCTGTGTTAAGGAATTCTAGTTTTTTATTGACGCCCAAATTCTAGAGGACTGAGATACGGTGTAATGGTATTTTATTTTGAAAACACCCGAGAACTGAAGGATTATAATTGACGACCATAATCTGAGAGGAGGAGGATTTAGTTTTATTTTCTACAATTAGTTTAAATAACCCATTCTTTTATTCATATTTCTCCAGTAGATTAGATCCTTAAAATACAAATACCAGTTTTTGAACATATAATAAAAATCACCTTCCTCGTGAGAACGACCCTATACTAGTGTTGTGATCTCCATTGTGTGCTTGCAATAGGTTAAGACTTATTACGATAAAAGAAATCAATCAAATTTTTGGCGCCGCTGCCGGGGAAGCGGATTTTTTCTGTTTGTTGTTTTGAAAACCAATATTCGTCTTTCTCTTTTTATTTTTCTTTATCTTTTTATTTTTTCTTTAATCACTTCTTAATCTTTTGTATGTTTATTCGGAGCAGTGAATTCAAGGTTTCAACACTTCTTCTGACAAGAGAAGCTAGAGGCTCAGGTTTGTCTTCTCTCCCTGCTTTCTAAAATAAAAATTAGATAAAAAAATTAAAAACACAAAAATATATACTTTTCTGGTGTATACATCACACTCGATCTCGGTGTTTAGAATTTTTTGAGTGTGATCCTGAAATTGAAAGGACTCGCTTGTATAGTTATACCAAAGGTTGCAATCGGATAAAACTATGAGATCAAGCTCAATACGCTTCAAGCTTTACCCACCTTCCATGGGATTGATCGAGAGGATCCCCATCAACATCTAAGGGACTTTATATAACTTTGCACCATTCTATAACTATCCACAACTAATAACGAGGCCATTAAACTATGGTTGTTCCATTTTTTTCTCAAAGATAGAGTGAAAGTGTGGCTAATTTCATTGCCCACTAGAAGTATTACCACTTGGGATGGATTGCATTCTAAGTTTTTGAACGAGTACTTTCTGATTGGTAAAACTAATCAGATTTGCCAAGTAATTTAAGACTTCAGGCAATTACCTGGAGAGTTATTCCACGAGAGTTAGGAACGCATAAGGGATTTACTGAGAAAGTGTCATCATTATGATGTATCAAATTGGTCCATTGCGTAAAGTTTGTATCAAGGGTTAATTGAGACAAACCAATCTACAGTTGATGTCGTAAGCGAAGGAGCCTTCATGGCTCAAAATGGCCATCAATCTTGAAATTTATTCAAAAAATTGGCTAATAATTTAAAGTAGAAATAAATTTTGTTAAGATTTGATCTTGATATTATTCGCCACACCCCGCTCGCAAGGGGTGGACTTTACGATATCAACAAGGATAAAGTAAAGAAGGAGGATGACATGAGTGCTAAGGTTGCAGCATTAGAGTAATAAATAGCATCATTAATGACTGCTAAACCAAGCACTCCAGAAAAATCTTTAGCAACCTGTACAAATTGCAAGATTTTAACCTATGCCGAGAGCCCGCTGCGCCATCATACCAGGAGGTGGTAGAAAATGAACAAGTAATGGCCTTTCAGAGGAGAGATTATGGAAACACATATAACCCATCATGGAGGAATCACCCAGGATTTAATTATGGATCCACGAGTGGGGCACAACCAGCACCATCAGTTTCACAACTCCGATTCCCCCTACCAAAGTTTTCCACCAGAGACCACCAATGCCAACTGTGCAGCCACAATTTGTACCACAGAGCAGTAGACCTGATAATAAAGTTGTTCAAATCCTTATGAAATTGCAGCAACAATCGCATCAGCATTCAAAACACCTATCTCAATTAGCCCAATCGCTTCAAGTACTACACTCACATACTCAGTCTATTACAAAGCTGGAGGGCCAGATTGGTCAGCTAGCTTCACAATTAACTAAGAGAAAAGTGGTCAACTACCGGTACAACTAGTTAGAAATCCAAAAGGACATGTGTTCTTAGGGGAAACCTCTACCCCCACTAATTAAAAATTAACATCCTCATGGATCTGTCGAGCTACCGACTCATCCGTAGCACCCTTTGTAAATTGTGTAAACTATTGAACATTTTGGGGAAGACATTACGATTGTCAAAAACACGATTAATCATAATATTTCCTCCAATGTATACTAGTGTTTTACGAACGAACGTATGGATGTACGGGCGTACGTAACCCTATGTCAAATGACCCAATAGTAGAGATTGCTATTTGATTCGTACGAGAGTTCGAACATCTGAACACTGAAAAGCTAGAGTTGATCGCTAACTCTAGGTTACTAATACGCGTGGTGACCGGTTCAATGGGTCATCACTGAAATTAGGGCCTACATATCTATGGGAGGAGACGTCGGCCCCATTTTCGAACTCTCTACCTAAACTTTCTTGTCTCCCTCCATTTTTCAAATTCTCTTAAACCTAACCCAACTGTTTCCTCAACCCACCTTGATTTTGCCCTTTTCATTTTCCTTCCATTCAAAACCCTACTCACAACTAACTATCCAATTTTTAAAGTTAGGATTTTGATAGGTAAATGTAGGCACTTAAATTTGGCCTAAGGCCTGATCGAAACACACTTCGAGAAGGGCACACCCCTGAGCTTCAGATAGCATCTCCCAAACCCCTAAGAATCATCCCAAAATCTTTAGAACCCTACCCTAACCCTTACAACCTTTCTCGAACCAGTTTTGAACCTTTCCGGGCTGTGATTAGAGAAAGGTGTGTGGAACTTATTGGCACCCCCGGTTGAAACTAAATCACATACCATCGGAAAGAGGACTTCTCCAGCTTTCCAACAAGCCAGGAATCACCTCGATCCAAGTCCTACATCGAAAGTTATGGGAATCCAAAGTTTTGGGCCTAAAAACTGCATTTGAGTGAGCCTCTCGAGGACCTCTCGAGGCTTTGGGTATGCTTAGCGTGTATAATACACACGCTAAGCCATTTTTGAGAGAAATGTTGCCTAGCATGTATATTATACATGCTAAGCCATTTTTCCATAGACTTGTCTTAGCGTGTATAATACACATGCTAAGCTTGAATGGGCCCCCCAGCGGGCTCTGGACTTCTCAAGCACTATAGCTATTCCTAGTGTGACTAATACATGCACCAGGCTTAGTTACAGTAACTTTTGGATTTTGCTCAAAAATGACTTTTGGGGTTTGACTTGTTGACCATCCCAATGTTTGGGGTGGGTTTCATTAGAACTGTTGCACCCTCATTTAACCTATTTGCAACCCCCTAGTCATTTGAAGCCCTACCCTATCATCTACCATTGAAACCCATTGCCCAGATTTCCAAGCCCTCAAGATCCTAGGAAACCTTAGATTAGAAGATTATCTAATTGTTAACCCCATTAGCACTTAAGTACCCTCCTAACCTCCCAGTTTCCTATAAATAGAGAGGCACCACCCTTTGTAAATGGCTTGAAAATTTTTTTAAAGAGAGAAAAGATTAAGAGATTTCCTTCTCTCCTTTGGTGCACCAAGCCCATACAAAAACTAGATTTAAAAATCACCCCTTAGACCCCATCTTCCATCACAAATTCCTTAGGTTTGCCTAGATCAAAGCCTTAGCCTACCTCCCCTACCTCCTAGCTCCCAAGCCTTAGAAATCTAAGCCCGTTTCTCAACCCACGTGCTATCGGAAGCTCACCGGAGGTGCCCTCACGCGAGGATCCACATCGGTACTACAAGGGCCCAAGAGCTCCGGCTCTCCCCTCTCTTCCTCTACCCTCTTTGCTTTTCCTCTATCCTTAAATTTGCCCCGTTACGCTGCCAGAATCTCGATGAATGTGGGGGGCGTAAATAGGATTGGAGTGCCTTCGGGCAAGAGGAAGTATTATTTTATTTTTTCTTTTGGCCATAAGTAGAGACTGCTTACGAGCGGGTTGATCGGGTGCTTAATACCTTTCCGATCGATAACCAAAGCCCCTACCCAAGTGCCTTTGGCATAGACCGGATTAGAGTCATATTTTTAGCACTTTGATGATCATCATATCGATTTAGGTATCCCAGGACACCAAAAGCTCCGGGTGGTGACTCTAAATTTATAGTGAAGAGCGCATCATCGCGACAGACTCGCGAGAGCCCACAGGTTGATCGGGTGCCTAACACCTTCCCGATCAATAACCGAAGCCCCTACCCAAGAGCCTTTGGCATAGACCAGATCATTGTCATATTTTTAGCACTCCAGTGCTCATCATATCGATTTAGGTATCTCGGGACACCAAAAGCTCTGGGTGGCGACTTTAATTTTATAGTAAAGAGTGCATCGTCGAGACAGACTCAAGAGAGCCCACAGTTGCATAGATGGCGACTCTACTGGGGATTAGCTTGTAGAGCTTCCCTCGGAAAATTTGGCCTCCTTTTGTTTATATTTATTTCTATGCTTACTAACCTTTTTTGTCTCTTTTTTACTCACCCCTATTTTTCGTCATTTTCGAGCCTTAGCCGATCTGTGGGCCTACTTGCATATTGTCCTTACTTTCATTTCATTTTCGGTCATTTGCATGCCTTAGCCGATTGGCGGGCGTGCTTACGTGAGCTTTTATTTTCTCGCACTCATATACCATCAGTGGATGTTGGCACATAGAGGCAGCACGGGATCATCACAACCCATTTTTGAATGATAAGCAAACTCTCCTTTTAAAATTGAATTTAAAATTAAACCTTAAAAGTGAATTAAGGGACTTAAATCATTTTTGTAGGGGTAGATTTTAAATGGTTGGGAATTTAGGCAGCTATATAAATGTCCGGGTTCTTAGTACGGCGGTAGACCCTAGTGGTGATGATTCAGAAAAGTACCACCCCATCCAGTATTTGAGAAGGCGCTTGCGCTGGAGGTATATAGAGTGGGTGAATGATCTAGTTACGGAGCTTAAAACCCTTGGGGAGTGCATTTAGTTGCCCTGAATCAACCTTGTATCCCTAGGTTCGGAAAGGAGGGACCCGTTACAACACAAAAATCAGTCCCCGGAAGCACTGCTTCCCGAAAACTAGAAAATTAGACCAATTTTGGGCTTGCTGTTTTGCTATCAAAATATATTATATACTTTATTTATCCTGGCGTGTATAATATACATGCTAAGCCAAGCAAACCCTGAATTGCTCTAGTGTGTATAATATACATGCTAAGCCAACAATCGTCAGGCTTTGCCTGGCATGTATAATATGCATGCTAAGCCAAAACCTTCAGATTTTGGCCTAGCATATATACTGCACATGCTATGCCCATTTTGGGCCTGGCATAGCATGTGTAGTATATATGCTAGGCCTTCTATCACTCCTCCAAATCCCCTGCTTAGCGGTTTAGTGTCTCCGATAAATCCCACACATGTCGGCACCCACGCCCTCGCCGGTCAAAAGAGGTCACCCTCTTATTGACTTTCTTCGAGGGATCGAGTCATCACGTGGATTCCCATGCCTTCACATACCGAAGTGTGTCGGGGTCCCACCGTGGGAAATATTTTGGGCATGAACACCGCCAGAAACAGGAATTCCAAGGTCTTGAAACCCATCAAAAGAGGTTCATTTACTTTTTCAAAAATAGTCATAATAAGAAACTAGTCATCTGAGGATAAGATCGTGGTTTCAAGATCTATTCTACGAAAGATTGGAGTGAAAAACAATCTCCGTCACCTAATTCCAAGCAATCATGAATTTGAATGGGGTGTAATCACCATTTTATTATTTTAAGCTACTTTTTAGGTTTTCTCATCCTACCTAATAAATCATCGATTTTTGCCCCCAAAAATCGAAATGGGTCCAGAATAGGTTCAGTATCGATTTTCGGGTCTGTTTAGACCAATTCGACTCGCCAGTTTTCAATTCGGGTTTCGGGTCAATACTTGAACCCCTATGTATGGATGGACATTACTATTCATCTTTTTAATAATAATTAATAAATACGTAGGGTATGAAAGTTTGAAGTCTATTGGTTTAGTTACATTAGTTATTATAAAATTAAATTAGAAATTAACAATTATGAAAAAATTATTAAACATATATAATTAATATATCATTGAATTAATTAATATACTTGAACCCCTATGTCGGCACAACGGCATCGCCTTACCCTCCGTCATCTCGAAGAGGGAGCAAAATAAAATTTTACGGACCCCATCCGAGGCATCCGTACCCAACCCGCCGCCAAGCCATGTCGTGGTGGTTGATCCTGCTTATGCCGATCCTGATTCATCCCCGCCCGCTCCCCAACCCATTCTCATTCGGAGGAAATATTCACCTCCATTCCGCTCACCCAACCACCATTTACCGTCACCGGGCCCTTCGGTGCACCCATATTTCTTTCCGCACCCACCAAAATTTGCCTATTTTTCCATCCACCCAGAATCCATCCACAACGACCTCACATACGCCCCATTTTCACCCCATTTCCCCTCAAATCCCAACAATTCTAATTCCCCCCCCCCCCCCCCCATCACTCAAAATCCACCTCATTTTCCTACCGCCACCACCCAGAATTTATCTCATTCCCCATCCACATCTAATTTCCCCATATTTTTCCTCAATTTTACACCCCATCCCCCCTCATCAACCTAGGCAATGTCCAAATTGTCCCAACCCCCTCCAAATACACACAATTACCCCTCATTAACCCAATATCCACCCCATGTCCCCCCATCTACCCAGGTCATGACCAGTTTTCCTCTCCCATCCACCATGCCCAACTTTCCTCTCCCATCTACCCAGGTCATGCCCAAATTTCCCCACATCCTCTCCCCATCGAATGCACCCTTTACACCCACCCCCTCACCCAATACAATGGCCATGATGGATGAGATGGTCGGGGCCTATACCTACTAGAAGGCTTCTAAAAACAGCCCTATGCAACCATGGGATTTTGGATGATCTCGTCGCGATGATGCGCACTCTCGAAAAAGATATAGAGTCACCACCCGGAGCTATTGGTGTCCCGAGAAAACTGAAATCAATATTAAATATACCGAAGTGCCAAATATGACTCTGATTCACCGGTCTACGCCAAAGGCTCTTGGGTAGGGGCTTCGATTATCGATCGGGAAGGTGTTAGGCACCCGATCAACCCGCTCGTAAGCGGTCTCTACTTATGGCCAAAATAAACTAGAAAAATAAGAAAGAAAAGAGCACTTCCTCTTGCCCTAAGGCACCTTCACCCTATTTGTGCCCCTCCACTACTATAGAGATTTCGACAGCGTAATGGCACAAATTCAAGGGTAGAGCAAAAGCTAAGAAGGTAAAGGAATAGAGGGGAGAGCCGAAGCTCTCTGGCCCTTGTAGCACACATGTGAACCTTCACGTAGGTGCACTCGATGAGCTTCCGATAGCTTGAATGGTTGGAGAATGGGTTCTAGCTCCTAGGGCTTGATGACTAAGCGGTAGGGGAAGAGAGAAAGGGAATAGTTCTCACCTAAACTAAGGGATCTTTGATAGAAGACGGGGTCTAAAGGGGGTTTTAGAATTCTGGAATATGTATGGGAAGGGTGCACCAAAGGGAGGAAAAGCTTCTCTCTTAATCTTTTTCTCTCTTGGAAATTTTTTTAGGCCCTTGTAAAGGGAGGGGTGCTTCTCTATTTATAGGAACAAGGGAGGTTAGGAGGGTACTTAAGAGCTAATTAGGGTTAGCAATTAGGTAATCTTCTAATCTAAGGTTTCCTAGGATTTTGAGAGATTTGAAATGTAGCAATGGGCTTTAATGGTGGATGATAGGGTGAGGTTTCAAATGACTAAAGGGTTACAAATAGGGTTATTAGGGGTGCAACAATCCTAATGAAACTCATCCTAAATATTGAGATGGTCAACAAGTCAAACTCCCAAAGTGAATTTCGAGCAAAAACTCATAGTTACTACAGCTAAGCTAGGCATGTGTAATACTCACGCCAAGCATAGCTACAGTGTCTAAAAGTTCAGAGCCCGAGGTGGGACCCACCTATACTTGGCATGTGTATTAGATGCGCCAATCCATTTTTGGAAAAAAATGGTTTGGCGCATGTAATACATGCGCCATGTGTGCCCTAGCCAAGTGCAGCTCTTGGGCACTACTCGGATCGTCATAACTTTTGATGTACAACTCGGATTAAGGTGATTCTTGGCTTGTTGGAAACCTGAAAACCTCTAATTTTAAATTGTATAAGATTCAGTCTCAGTAGAGGTCCCTACCAGCCCTGGTACATACCTCTCTGACCATTGCCCGGGAAGGCTTATTATGGGTTCAGAGATATCAGGGGTAATTTCCCAGGGTTTGGAAAGGTTCCTAAGGGTTTGGGAAAGTACTTAAGGGTATGGGGGATGGTATCTAAAGCTCGGGGGGGTGCGCCTCTCTAGAAGTACATTTTAATCGGGCCTTGGGCCAAATTTGGGTGTCTATGGATGCCCCTCTTTGGTATCCGATCACTAATGATCGAATGCCAAAGATATGAGACATTCCAAGAGGCCCAAGGCATTACTGACGGGACATACTCTGCCACCATGCCGAATAGTGGGTCTTGGGCCTGCCCTTTGGGGAGGAGGTGGGGGTAATAGTACTTGGTGTATGTTGGCATGTTGATTGGTTTGAGGAGGAGTGGGGGGGATGATTTTCCCAGCCTCAATCAGATCTTGTATTGCGTGCTTTAAAGGGAAGCAGTGATCGGTTGGGTGACCCGACCCCTGGTGGAAGTTACAGTGGGTGTTGGGGTCATTGTTCCTTGGGATGGGATTTTGTGGAGGTCGTGGTTGGAGTGTTATGACCAACCCTTTTTCTATTAATAAGGGCAACAAGATATTCAATGATTGCCCTAAAGGTGTGAACGCTCGGTCAAAACGGGCCCTTCTCTGCTCTGGAATCATCTATGCCCTTGCCCATTTTCGATTCTCTGTATCGGGTCGCTTTTAACTGGAGTTGGTTGTGCGGCTTTGAACTGGAACAGGGTTAGATCGGTGTTGGGTCATGTGTTCATAATATTTTATACTTCTACCCCTATTCTTTTATCATTTCTTTGTTCAGAGAACCTCCTGACCATGCTAGCCCCACCGGATACATTCTTACTTAAACACCCTTCTCTGATTGCGTCCTCACAACGATTGGCATTCCTTACCAAATCTGCAAAGCTGGATTGATGTTGATAGATCAAGAAGTCTGAGATAACTGGCAAGGTATTTTTTAAAATCATCTTTATTTGCTCTTCGTCAGGTATTATGTTTCTTACCTGAGATGCCAACGCTCTCCAACACCAAGGTAATCGCTGAAGGTCTCGTTAGGATTCTGCTTAGGTCCTAGGTTTGGGTCTTGCTGGGCTTGGGTATAAGGTAGGGAATTTGGAGGGGTTTGGGCTATAACGCCTTTGAATGTTTGGCCCATTGGGCCTGATTAGGTTTGGGCCATTGGGCCCTAGTGGGTCTGGGCCATTGGGCCTTGATGGATTTAGGCCATTAGGCCCTGGTGGATCTGGGTCATTGGGATCTAGTGGGTCTGGCCCATTGGACTTCAATGGGTATGGGCCATTGGGCCTTGGTGCCCACTCACATGACCCCATGGCTGGTTGGGGTTTTGAGTGGTATGAATGATGGGGGATTGATTGGTGTTTTGGGGAAAAGAGGCACGAAGACTTTGGAGGGTGTGGGATGGGTTTAGAGATGTGTGGGATGGATGATGGTGGCTTTGGGAGGCCTTCCAAATGGTGTGGGCCTTGACCATATCCTCCATCATGGACATGGGATGGGGTGAGGGGGTAGATGAAAATGGTCCATCTGATGAGGGGGGAATGTGGGGCATGGATTGGTTGGGTGTATGGGAAAAATTGGGCATGGCTCAGGTGAAATCGTGCATGACCTGGGTAGATGGGGAAATATGTGGTGGATTAAGCATGGCTTGGGTGAAATAGGGTGTGGGATTTTGGAAAGGTATGGGCAAATGGGGTATGGTTTGGGAAAATGATGGGGAATGAGGTGTTGGATTTTGGGAAAATATGGGAAAATTGGCTATGTAAGATGTGGAGGGGAAATGGGGTAAATCTTGGGTGGTGGAGGGAGAATGGGATGTATGTTGTGTGGATGGACGTGGAAAACTGGGTATGATGGGGGTGGAGGGAAAATGGGGTATGTAGGATGTGAATGGGTGAAAATTGTGCATGGTGGATGGGTTGGGTATGGGTGTAATTGGAGTGAATGTGGGGAAGTGGGGTTTATGTGGGGTGGATGTGGATGGGTTTTGAGTGGATTGGGCGGGGGGAGGAACAAATTTTGGGTGGATGTGGATGGGAATATGGGTGCATCGAAGGGTCCGGTGATGGTGAATGGTGATTGGGCGAGTGGGATGGAGGTAAGCATCTCCTCCGTATGGGAGTGGGTTGGGGAATGCGGCAGGGATGAATCCGGATCGGCGTATGCCAGATCCACTACCCACGACATGGCTTTGTGGCAGGTGGGGTACGGGTGCCTTGGATGGGGCCCGTAAAGCTTTCTTCTTCTCCCTCTACGGGATGATGGAGGGTAAGGCGATGCCGTTGTGCTGGCACTATAATTTTTTTCTTTTTCATTTTATATATATATATAAATATAAATATAAATTTGGAGATTTATTTGTAAGTGGATTTTTATGATGAAGGATTTCGAGGCCCTTGAATTCCTGTTTCGGGTGGTATTTGTACTCTAAATAAATCCCACGACGAGACCCTGACGCGCTTCAAAAGAATCTAAGGGGAACCCTTAGATCTATTGAAGGCACGGGAATCAACGCAAATAACCCGATCCCCAGGAGTGAATCGATAGGAAGTTACCCTCTTTTGACCTGCGGGGGCATATTGGGTGTTCGATAGTGCGGGACCGAATCAGAGGTGCTAAACCACTAAGCGGGGAACTCAGGGATGTGAAAAAGGCCTCAGATTTCAGGTTGCACTGCTCAGTTTGGGCTTGGCATGTGTATTACATGCGCCAGGCCAAATCTAGTCAATCTAAGCTTGGTGCGTCTATTACATGTGCCAAAGCAAATCTGGGGTTTCCAAGCTTGGCGCGTGTGATATATGCGCCAATGCAAACCTGGACAAAAGTGGCTTGGAGAATGTTTTACATGCGCCAGGCATAAATAGTAGGGTCAAATAATCTTGACAACAGACCAGACAAAACCCTGCACACCTGTAATAACCACAACGGGAGAGATAGTAACATCGGACAAAACCTCACTGCTCAATAAATTATAGAAGTTAGTATTCAGAGAATACAAAGAGGAGATGATGACACCGAGGAATTACTTCGAGGACTGGCTGCTGCACACGAGACCGTTAGGGCACAACAAGATTCAAAAGAACAAGAATTGTAGAAGAGGCCCCCGCCTACCCTGAGCACAGTGTTAGTCCGTGCCTCACCATTGAGACAACTTGCTCACACATTCTTCAATGATGATTCTCTAGACAAGGTTTGCTCGCTAGTTGCTCTAAAAGATAGCACTGTCAAGATCAATGATCTCCCCAAGATGCTCGATGAATACATGGCCAAGAGGGAGAGCCCTAGTCACTCACTCGGATTCGACAAGTTCTAATGGGATGTCAAATTTAACTTACCGACGGGATTCAAACCATAAAAATTTTCCAAGTACAATGGCATGGGAAATCCAAACCATCACCTGACCCTCTTTTGTAACGATTATCGTTCCATACACGATAATCAAGGACTTCTCATCCACTATTTCCAACGATCTTTAGAGGGAGAAGCTCTAGATTGGTTTGTGGGACTCCCACTGTATAAGATAGATACATTCGATAATTTAGTCGATCAATTCCTGGACCAATATAAGCACTTGATCCAAGAAACAGTCAATCTCAGTGATCTAATGGTGACAAAGCAAGGACTCGATGAACAGTTTGTCGACTTCGTCGCCAGATGGAGGAAACTCATTGCTAGGACCGGCACCTCGATGAAAGAAAAAGACTCGATTGACATTATCATCGATAACACTAGAGAACCATTAAAGAGCCGCTCGTCAAGCGACTGTCCCGACTTCATTGCACTCCACTCTCGGGCATCCTGACTAGCACGACACATCAAAGGCGGAGACCTCGCCCTATCCATAGTCACTTCGAGAGCGGGCTCTTCTGGTGAATCAAAGTTAAAAAATAGCAAGAAAGCTTCAGGAACCAAGCAGGTCAACACCGTCGTCAATCAAGGACAGAGCTCCGAGAATGGAAACTTTCAGTCGAGAAATTTTGAGCATAATCAAAATAAGCAACGATACGTGAACCAAAATCAAGGCGTGAATCAACAAAGATATGCGATTTAGAATCAAGGCCAGAACCAGAATTAGGGCCAATACTAGAACAGAAACCAATATCCCAACACTTACCAGAACCAGAATACAACATAGAATCGGCCGGCCCACACGCAAAGCTATAATAACGTACCCCCACCATAAAATTTCAACCAAACTAGAGGCCCCTATCAACCGAGATGGGAACACTATTCCCCTTTACCTGATACAATCCCCAACATCTTTCATCTCCTTAACACTCAGAATCTCCTTCGATTCCTACTGGAAAGATCCCGACCATGGTCGACAAATCTAGACTATAGAAAGTTCTGCGCATTTCATCGGTATGCAGGATACAATCTGGAAGATTGCTAGGTCATCCGAGATGTAACCTATGACATGAATGACTGAAACCAAATTGACAGAGAAGCGTTCAGGAATCCTAACCCTAACAATAGTCAACCCCAACAGAACTTAGGAATCATTAATAACCCCATGCCTAACCACAACCAAGGAACACCAGCCCAGGTCACCACCGTGGATCTCCCCGATCAATCCTCTTTCCAGCCCTCCACCTTAATCACTCGCATTCAGCCCTCCAACACTTTTGCCACCCCTGTGGGAGCTCCTCCACCCCCGCACCCCTCAACCTTGATCACCCGAATCACCTCGCCGAGCCCACCTCCTTACCCAAAATTTACTCAGATACGAGTCCACTCCTTTAGGTCCCAAAGACCATTCCTCCATAGTCGCCCACTAGAACCTTCAATCCCATAGAATCCTGAACCAACACCATTGTCGCTTCCCTCGTCCGATTCAGAATCCGAGTATGAAGATAATGTTCTTCAAACAATAGCCCAAATCATCGCATGGGTAGACAGTGTCACCCGAAAGACCCCAACCCAAGAAGACGAGACAAGGAATGAGTGTTTACTAAACGTAGTAGAGAGTAAACAAGAAGAACATCCTGACACATGCGAGACACTAGTCTCTGCTTTTCTAGAAGAAGAAGAATACACACAATATCTCGCACCTTGGAGCGGCACAGTGCAAGTACGCACCCCGTCCTTGAATTTCACTCACTTCACAGATACATCAACGTCGAGCAACACCGATTTCGGTCAACAACTGACTTGCCCAATCCTTAAGTTAGGAACTAACTATCCACCTCTGCCTTTTCCTCAAAATAAAGAGTCCATGAACGCACCACCACCAGAAGGGAACGTGAGTGAAAAAGAAGTTAACTTGCCTCCCCCACCTCACATTATCCCTCCACTAATCCCCGCATCTCAACCACTCTAACCACCCATCTCCAAGGCTCATCGGCCTGGCAAAGAAATTGCACTCGAGTCAGGATAAAAATATGACCTCCTGTGGCATCTCCAAAAGATCCCAGCCCAGATATCAATACTAGAACTCATCAAGAAATTGCCTGATCATCACCGACTGCTGATAAGGACACTTGAAGATACACAAGTGGATAAGGACACAACATTGGATGAGCTACATCAAATTGCCTCGGTCATGGCGCAACCTCCGGCCCTCACTTTCACAGACGCAGACATGCCTAAAGAGTCACTCTGGGGAAGTTCAGCTCCCATATACCTTGCGGTCATAATTAGAGATTCTCTGTATCCCATGCATTGATCGATACAGGAGCAGGACTCAATATTTACCCTATCACAACATTAAAGATGCTCGAGTACACGGAGAAGGATGTCAGGCCTTCAGCACTATCTCTTATAGCTTATGATGGCTCGTGTTGTTTCGTCAAAGGAACTATCAAACTCTAGGTTCGCCTTGGGCCTGTAACAAAAGATGTCACTTTCCATGTTTTTGATTCCTTCAGTACTTTCAATCTTATCTTAGGAAGAAAATAGTTAGAGTCAATGAAGGCCGTCGCATCCACATACTACCAATGTGTCAAATTCTCGTCTGATGGCTCCATTGTCCGTATATATGCTGATGCACCCCTCTAGGAGATGGACACTGATTACGTAGTGAGTATTTCGGCAGCCCATGATTCCATGTTGAACACGAGCCATATTCAAAAGACCCGAATCCTCGATGAGGCAACCGTTGCAGAAGTTCGTCCCCCTACCCCTCCTAGTTCTCCCCTAATGCATCAACAAAAATTAACGAGAAGAGAGGTTGGCCCAGAACTCGCCAAACTCTACAATATCAACCTAATCGTGACAAAAGGTTGGGACCTTATGTAGCAACTCGGGTACATTCCCCACACTGGACTTGGTAAAAATAAGCAAGGTCGTGTAGGGCCTCTCGTCGCAGGGAAGATACGTAAACACATAGGATTAGGTTACCAATCAGACGGCCCACAAGCCGACTTGTTCCATACCTCACCAAAATGGTCTCTGTATGACCACTTCGTCTATGGGACCACTGAAAAAGTAGATGTACCAAGGCAGAAGGAAGTGTCCTTCACTAAATCTCAAGAAGCAGAGATAGATCGAATAGCTAAAGCATTCAATGATTTAACGAACATAAATGACGATATCGACAAACCACTTGAGGGAGTCAAGCCATTATTCGATATTGAGGAATCTGTGAAATAAGAGCCTCCCAAACCTGGGCTAGACATTAAAGACTGGGATTCAATCGATGAAGAGGACTTCCATATCATAATCCTAGAAGATGAAGAACAGCGGGAATCAACAGATGATGACTGGCTCTCGATGTCAAGTGAAGAAGAAGATTATTGGAGGAACCTCACCAATATAGAACTAGAAGACCTCCTAAGGGCAGAACATTTGAAATTGCTTGAAGAAGATAATCTCTTCTAGAACACCAATCCAAATTTTGATGGTGAATTCGATTATCGACCTATACTCCATCAATGAGCTTCTCACCAAAGGCACTTATCCGTAAACGCGTCATCAGAATCAGCGCATCTATCTTGATACGGTGAGAAAGGGCTCTCTTACGAGAAATTCGGTAAACCACCACCATGAAAAATGATCACATCGCTCTTATTAAGTTCAAGGAAGAACTCGAACTAGATACTCCATCCCCAGATGTGCCACAACTCCAAATATTCTGAAAATCTCTTGAGGAAGAGTGGCAACCACCTCCGAGCAATGACAAGGACTACTGAATAGACCTCCTTGCACTCGAGTTAGCAGAGCAAGCCAACCGAGGACTTCAGGCATTGTCAGATCAAGAAGATATGTTCGATACCAGCCTTGACACCAGCTCAGAAGGATGGGAATGCCCTTGGGAATCTCCTTGCATTTCTCACCATTATCAGTCTCACTACCAAACGTGCATATTTATCCTAACATACTATGAAGTTCAAGGGAGAGAGTTCACTACCCCTGAGGATCCCCAAGGAGGTCACCCTCGACAGGAAGAGTAATTGCATTATAACTCAGAAGATGATAGTTCAATTGATTACGATCTTTAAAGCTTCTTTGAACATGACACAATCAATGTGAGAGGAAATCTGAACGTCAGTGCCACTGTCACCAACATCGCTTATTCAAAAGATCCCATCAGATGAGGATTCCAAAAAAAAAAATGCCAAATTCAAAATAAGTCCACATTTCTCAAAGAATTGCCCGAATGGCTCTGACAGTCGTCTCTCTCCCTCAGTTAGAGGAAGCAACAACCCCAGCGCCTCTTAAAGTGACCGACTGTGTACCATATCTACTATCGAAAATCAAAAAAATAGAAAAAGCAAAAAACCCTAAAAATTTAGAAATACAAGATCTAAAAAAACCAGAAAACCCCATAAAAGAAAGGGAAGCCTTCATCCTGAATCAGTTTTGTGACCAATAAAGAGACTTTTCTCCTAAGCCTTCTATCCCCTCTCCCGCACGAAGACACAAGGCATCCAGGAACAATAAACTAGTGATCATATCAGATGAGATACTTCACGACTTTTAGAAAAAGATCAATAGCCTTGACCTTCACCTTGCCAAAGATCTCTCAGTCATAAATTATGCCGATGAAGGGTTACCTTTTGTAAAATCAAATCCCTAGTATAGCAATTTTGCAGTGTATGAGCTTACCGAGAATGAAGAAGGAATACCAATCACCGAGGAGGCGCGGGACTTCCAACAGGTCATTAAGCGTTTCGATGAGCAAACCCAAGATGTCGCAGAACCTACAAAAGAAATCAACTTTGGCACTGAAGAGAAACCCAAGAAGCTACTAATTAGCGCAATGCTCAACTCTAAGGAACATCAACAAATTGTACAAGTCCTGTAAGAACACCTCGACTCCTTTGCATGGTCCTATGAAGATATGCCTTGTCTAGACCCAAGTTTAGTAGAACATCGTCTTCTCTTGGAACTCGATGTAAAGCCTGTTAAGTAGAAACTCTAAAGGATGCACCCACAAATAGCCCTTCAAGTTAAAGAGGAAGTTGACAAGTTACATAAAGCTAAGTTCATCCGAGTCATCCTCTACCCCAAGTGGGTCACCAATATAGTACCTATCGCTAAGAGAGACGACAAAGTATGGGTTTCAATCGACTTTCGAAACCTCAATCAGGCCTGCCCAAAAGATGACTTCCCACTTTCGCACATTGACACTCTAGTCGACAACACTGCTGGACATGAGATGATATCCTTTATGGATGGTTTCTTTGAGTATAATTAGATAAAATTAGCAGAGTCTGACCAAGAGAAGACTTCTTTCAGCACACCATGGGAAACTTACTGCTACTTCGTCATGTCTTTTGGGCTCAAGAACGCAGGAGCAACGTATCAACGTGCCATGATGGCTATTTTTTTCACGACATGATGCATAAATGTGTAGAAGTCTACGTTGATTACATATTAGTGAAGTCTCAAACATGAGCAGGATATGTTGAAGCACTCCGACTGGTGCTACAAAGAGCTGAGAGGTATCAACTAAAAATGAACCCAAAGAAATGTGTCTTTGGAGTCACCTCCGAAAAATTACTCGATTTCATAGTCAGCAAGCGAGGAATTGAAGTCCACCCTGCAAAAGTCAGAGCCACCCTTGCGATGTCACCTCCTAGTAATATCAAAGATTTACGAGGCCTGATAGGAAGATTGCAATTCATCAGGAGATTTATCTCCCAGCATTTAGACAGATGCAATCCTTTCTACAGACTACTTAAAGGAGGAACTGAGTATAAATGGGATGATCAGTGTCAGCAAGCCTTCGACAACATCAAGAAGTACCTCCTTAACCCGCCAATACTATCACCACCAGTTCTTGAAAGACCCCTAATCCTCTACCTCTTAGCAAACGACAAAGCAATGGGAGTAATTATGGGATAATATGAAGAAGACGACAAGAGAGAGAAGGCTATCTACTACCTTAGTAGGATGATGGTCGAGTATGAACGAAAATACACTTCAATGGAGAAGACCTGCCTCGCATTGGTGTGGGCCTCAACCAAATTACAGGACTACTTCGAAGCACATAAGACACTAGTACTAGCCCGAATGGACCCTCTAAAGTACGTATTTGAAAAGCCCCCAACATCAGGAAAGATCGCTCGCTGGCATATGCTGTTGCAAGAATTTGACATCACTTACGTCATGCAGGAGTAAACAAAGGACAAGCAATCGCCAATTAACTCAAAGATCTCCCACTCCCAAGCATTGAGCCCATACACAAGGATTTTCTCGATGAAGATTTGTTCACAATTCTTAGCGAAGAGCTTGATAAGACGTCATGAACACTTTATTTCGACGGTGCTCTAAATCACAAAGGAAAAGGCATTGGGATAGTCTTGCTAACCCTGGAAGAAATTTTCAAACCTAAGGCTTTTCAACTAGACTTCCATGTTATTAATAATGTTACAAAATAGGAAGCTTTCATAGCTAGACTACGAGCAACACTACAATTAGGTGTTAAAACAGTTCAAAACCATCGGTGATTCCAAGCTCATAATCTCACAAGTTGTAGGAGAATGGAAGACCAAGGAAAGGAGACTGATGGCGTATCTAGAAACCGCTCAATATTTGATAAAGAAAATTGAAAAAATCTCTTTCACGCACATCCCTAGATTAGAAAATGAACTTGTAGACTCTCTTGCCACGTTAGCCTTGATTATCCAAATACCCATCGGACAAAGTACTAAGACCTTCTTTGTTGAAAAGCTGACAATACCCGCCCACGAGGTAGCATGGATGGTTAAGAGAGAATTACCAGTCCTCCCCACAAGCACGGGACTAAATGAAGCAATCACTCCGAAAAATCACGACAAGGTAGAAACTACAGTCGCTACATTCAGGTTTGAAGAATCACCAACCAATGAGGGATAGCCATGGTATTTCGACATTTGGAACTTCTTGAAGCATCAATACGTTCCTCCATATGCCATAAAGATCGAACGAAAGACTATAAGGAGCCGATGCGCCCGATTTAGCATACTCGACAAAATATTATACAAAGAAGCCTTCACCAAAGGAGTACTGCTATGATGCGTCACAACCACCAAAGGATAATACATCATCCGAGAAGCACACACCAGTGCCTGCGATGCCTAAGTCGGTAGACAGAGACTCACTGATCAAATCATACGACAAGGTAACTTCTGGCCGACGATGATAAGAGACTGCCACCTCTACATCTAAAGCTGCAAATAATGCCAAGAACACGCTGCACTTATCAAAGCTCTATCAGTTGCATTGAACACTATAACCTTGTCATGGCCATTTTTTATGTGGGCTTTCGATGTCATTGGACCTTTCACAGACACAATTGGGAAAACTCACAAGCACGCGTTCATACTTACAGCAACCGAATACTACACCAAATGGGCAGAAGCTGAATCCTACGTCAAAATCACCGCTTCAACACTCATGAGGTTTATCATTCAGAATATCATCACTAGATTTGGAGTACCCAGGATGTTTATCACCGACAACGGTCCACAGTTCATCTCAAAGAAGGCAAGAAAGTTATGTAAGAAGTTCATCATCGATCTATGCCACTCATCACCATTCTACCCTTAAAGCAATGGACAAGTAGAAGCTACGAACAAAACACTGATTCAAATTTTGAAATGCACAGTAGAGACGAGCAATGGAGTCGACTGGCCTGAACCACTACCAGAAGCACTCTGGACCTATAGGACCTTTATTCGTATGACCACTAGTCAAACTCCCTATCTCCTTATCTATGGGATGGAGGCAGTCCTACCATATGAGATACAAGTACCATCTTTATGGATTCAACTCGATGATGAAATATCTTTAGACGAGAGAAGAATTGCCCTACTCATGTATCTAGAGCAACTTGACAAAACACGTCTAAGGGCAGCTGATCACACTCAGGAATATCAGAGGGGAGTGGCCAAGTGTGCAACCGTAGGATTCACGACGATGCGCTCTCTTGCAAAAAATATAGAGTCGCCACCCGGAGCTTTTGGTGTCTCGGGATACCTATATCATTTTTATAAGCACCGAAGTGCCACAAATATGACTCTGAATCTGGTCCACACCAAAAACTATTGGGTAGGAGCTTCGGGTATCAATCAGTAAGGTGTTAGGCACCCGATCAACCCACTTACCGCGGTCTCTACTAATAGCCCAAAATAAATGAAGTAAAAGAAAAGAAAATGGCTTCCTCTTGCCCAAAAGGACTTAGAATCTGATTTGTGCCCCTCCGTTCCTACCGAAAATTCGGTGGCATAACGACACAAATGCACGGATGAGAAGAGCTAAAAGAGGTAGGAGAAGAAAGGGGAGAGCCAGAGCCCTCGGGCCCTTATAGCATCATAGGAGAGCCTTGCGTGGCTTGCTTTTGATGAGCTTTTGAGGGCTTTGTATGGTATAGAATTGGGTTTTAACTCCTAAGACTTGAAGCTAATAGGTAGAGAAGGGAGGCTAAGGGATCACACACACCTAGGCTAAGGGTTTTGGATGCAAGAACAAGCTTGAAATGAGATTGAGAGATTTTGGAATTTGGGTAAAAATGGTGCATAAAAGGGAGGAAGAACTTCTCACTTTGAGCTCTTTCTCTCTTAAGCAAATTTCTCAACCCCTAAACCAAGGGGTGGGGGGCTCTATTTATAAGAAATTGGTAGATTAGGAGACCACTTAAGTGCTAATTGGGGTTAGTCATTAGGTAATCTCAAATCTAAGCTTTCCTCGGGTTTTTGGAGCCTTAAAATGTGTGGAAGGGCCCTCCAATGGTGGATGATGGGTGAGGCCTTAAGCCACTTGAGGGGCTGCAAATAGGTAGTGAATGGGTGCAACAGAACTATCAAAACACACCCCAACAGTCGAGGTGGCCAAAAAGTCAAAACCCAATCATGAATTTTAGGGTAAAAACCAAGAGTTACTGTTCATATGCCTGACACAACTAATAGTTGCGCTAGGCAAATGTACAGTAAAACAGTGCTAAACAACGTCTAGAAGTTGGCTTGCTGGGGTGGGATCAACATTTAAAACTTGTGCAACTAATAGTTGCGCCAGGCTTAATTTCTAGGGGAAGTGGCCTGGCTCAACTAATAGTTGAGCCAGGCAAAAGTATTACTGGCGCAACTAATAGTTGCACCAAATCCCTAGGGGGGCCACTTGAAATTACATTTCGGCCCTCCGGGTTTGGGCGGCCATATTTTTTTATATGTAACTCCGATTGGGGAGATTCTTAGACCGTTGGAAAGCTAACGACTTCTACTTTTTAATGGTATGAGATTTGGTTACAGTAGATAGCCGTAGTGGGTTCTAGTGCACCGCTCCTTTTTCCAAAGCTTGGGAGGTTAGGTTTAGGTTCAGAACGGGTTGTAAGGGTCGGGATGGTTAGGGTTGATTCCTAAGGGTCCGAAAAAGGTTCCTAGGGGTTTAGAAACGTTCTTAGGGGTTCAGAAAGGTTCCTAAAGGTCTCATACATGCCATCAAAAGCTCAAAAGTGTACCTCTCTTGAAATGTGTTTTGATCGGGCCTTGGGCCAAATTTGGGTGTCTACATATGCCCCTCTTTGGTATCCGATCACTAATGATCGAATGCCAAAGAAAAGAGACATCCAAAGAGGCCCAAGGCACTATTGACGGGTCTGCTGCATTTAGAATGTACTTTAAACATTAGATGAGTAACACGGTGAGAAAATGAAAGCCCTGGATGTCAGGCTAAACATTTGTTTCTCGAGGTAATCAGTTCCCAAGCGCTTAGCGACATTATTGGGCATAACCGAGGTGGAATGAGTTGTGAAATCCCTATAGTCGGGAAAGACATTCGCTTATCGAGATGATTTTGAAGGTATTTGATATTTAAGATTCATTCTGAATGCAACAGCTTCGTAAGTAAGAGGGGTGATAGATCCACATTCAAAGATAGGTGCGATGTAAACATACGCAAGGCTCCACAATTTGCGTCTAATCCTACGAGGCATTTGATTGCCCCATCTGACTGTTCACGGGTGCCCCTGCTGAAAGTAGGGTTCGAGGTCTTTAGGTGAACCCATCGATCCCAAAGTTTATTTAGCATGACTACTCTAGCGAAGTGAATAGTTGCCACAACGCTTTTTGGGGAGGACGTGCCATTTTTGAAAGCATGCCCTAGATCAACATGACCAAGAGTATCCAGCTTCAACTACCTTTGAACAGATCCAACCAGACATTGGGGCGTCTCTCAAAAGGGACATCCAATCCTGGTTTCTACTGACAATAATCATAAACATCAATTAACTATGCATAATCATGCACCCATCAGGGGCAGTAAGCAACAACAATGGTGATGGAAGCCCCGACCTAGACCCGCTCGGGTATAATTTACGGGGATAAATAACCATCATACGAATACCCAAACGCATGGCGTACACTTTATAGGGATACCGTTGCCCATATAAGCTTTAAGCCTGCATAAAATAAAAGGGAAATTAACCCTTCTGAATGCATGGTTGCACATAGTTTGATTGATACGTAATCTCATTCTCAACAGGTTGCTCTCAATTAACGATTGATCTTTTCTAATGGAGAATCTGAAGCTTAAGATACTTAAGTTCATATGGATCCAAAACAGGGCACTCATTGCAAAAATTTAGCAGTTGAGTCGACTCAATCGAAACATTGACTGTTTGATCAGGATTGACACCGTTGCTCCTACCTTAAAGCAGGATCCAAAGATCCGAGGCGAACCTCCGACTACGGACTTTAATATGGCACAGGTGCATTGCTGATAAAATATTGATATTTTACCACCTTATGCTTGTGCGTTTTGGTGGTGGTGTCCGGCGGTCCGACTTCAATGGTGGATCGATGTGGTGCTCGGTTGCACGCGCGAAGAAAAAGGGTGTGACAACGATGGTGTTGTCGTGATGTTGCTAAAGAAAGAGAATGATAGAAGATGTGGGTTTGGCGTTCGGGCTGCTTGAATCATAGGAAGATCAGAGAGACAAAACAGAGAAAATTGATGCTTTGTTTGCTGCTATGTAGAGAGGAGACGAGTGATAGGGTCATTTGGAAATTCACCAACTAATAAAAGGGAAGGAGTTAGACGTGAGTCAGGTGTGGGTTTCTCAAAAGCCAAAAGTCTAGGATTTATTAAATTAGAAGGTGGGTCGATCAAATAATAAAAAGGCAACAAAGGATTGGGACTTGGATTGTGGGCGTGGATCTTAATGGCTTTGTAAAGAGAGAAACAAGAAAGGAAAAGAATAGCAATTTGGGTGTCGGTCATATAAGAGGAGTCTTGAAAGTAGTAGTTATCTATTTAAATAATAGAAAGTAAAGTAGGAGTCTTGAAAGTAGTAGTTATCTATTTAAATAATAGAAAGTAAAGTAGGAGTCTTGAAAGTCATGTAGAAGTCTATGCTATTTATTATTCTATTATTTTTTATTATTCTATTTAACAAAAGAAGGAGACGTGTAGAGTTTTTTTTTTCTTGTTTGTTTTTATATGGTGTGGTGGCAATAGGGTGTGGAGCACCCATATGTAGTTTGGTGCTCTACCCCATCTAATGCCACACTTTTGGGTGTTGGGTATTACAACAGATTAGTGCAGTTTGGGATGGGTGCCAATACTAATCCATCCTAGGCACCCATATCTAACGCCACACAAGCATATAATTTATGTTTATTTAATTATTATTTTATTTATTTACTATTTTTATTTATTTTTTCTTTTTTTCTTTTTTTTTTTTATAAAAATGATTACCCATTGATAGGGTCTTGAAAATTCATGGTCAGGTAAGATGAAGTTTAGGATTTTGAGTTAATTCGTCGGGTTCAAATTTGGGTTACGGTCGTCTTTGGGTGCACTCGCCCAATTAAAATAGGTGTGTCAGAGGCCATGTCATAGACGTCAAAAGTTTTACTAAAGTCAAACTAATCAAAATAGCCGGTATCATCAAGGTCAACGATTCAACGTTAACGAAATCAAGATCGTTACATTCTCCCCTCCTTAAAAGAATTTTCGTCCTCGAAAATATGCGTACCTTATTCGAAGAGGTGTGGATATTGGTCGTGAATTTCTACTTCCTGTTCCAAAGTGGCTTCAGCAGTTGAGTGATTTCGCCACCTGACCAATACAAGCGGGATCCGCTTGGTACGTAGAATTTTCTCCTTATGGTCGAGAATCTGAACTGGTTCTTCGACTACCGTCATATCCTCCGTAGTGGTCCAAGATGTGAGTCAGGTATTTAACGTATTTCCTCAACATAGAAACGTGGAATACGTCGTGCATACTCGACAGCTGAGGTGGTAAAGCAATCCGATATGCAACTTCGCCGACTTGACCCAATATCTCGAATGGTCCGACGTAGCGTGGGCTCAATTTGCCACATCTTCCAAATCGCATCACTCCTTTGGTGGGTGAGATTTTTATGAAGACGTTGTCCCCCACCTACAAAGAAATGCATTGTCTCAGTGATGCATATGACTTATAGGGGTAAAAGGTAATAATTTCACTAAGTATACCTGAAATTCGGTACTCGTTCGTTTGAGGTCAGCATAGCTCTTCTGACAACTTTGGGCGACCCTTAATCTTTCTCGGATCAATCGAATCGCTTCGGTTGTGCTCTCAATAATCTCTGGGCCTAAAATAAATTTCTCCCCGGTCTCTTCCCAATTGAGCGGAGACTTACATCTCCGGCCATAGAGTGCTTCAAACGGAGCCATTCCAATGCTACTCTGGTAACTATTATTATAGGCAAACTCTATCAAAGGTAAGTGTTTATCCCATGACCCTTGAAAATCCAACATACAAGCTCGAAGCATGTCCACGATAATCTAATTCACTCTTTCGGTCTGACCATCTGTTTGCGGGTGAAAAGCGGAACTGAAGTCCAGTCGTGTGCCCATTCCTTCTTGAAATCGTTGCCAGAACTTTGACGTATACATCGGATCTCTATCTGAGACGATGCTAGCAGGGATGCCGTGTAGTCTGATAGTTTCCTTGAGGTATAACTCTACGAGCTGACTGGTTGTATACCTCGTGCTGTATGGTAGAAAATGGGCAGATTTGGTTAAGCGGTCAACTATCACCCAAATCGCATTGTGCCCTTTCACGGTTCTAGGTAATTCGAGTATAAAATCCATGGATATAGCCTCCCATTTCCATTCTGGTATTGGTAAGGACTGTAGCAAACCTGAGGGATGTCGGTGATCAACCTTCACTTGTTGGCACACTAAACACGTTGAGACATATTTTGCTATATCTTTCTTCGAACCTCTCCACCAAAAGCACTTCTTCAGATCCTAATACATCTTTGTACAGCCAGAATGGATGGCTTACATTGACTTGTGTGCTTCTTCAAGAATAAGGAATCGAAGGTCGGTATCTAACGGTACACATAATCGATCTCTGAATAGTAAGGAACCGTCCTCTCTGATGGAGAAATCTGGTTTATCCCCATTATTTACACCCTGTCTGATTGCCATAAGTTCTTCATTAGTCATCTGAAGTTCTCGGATATTATCGAATATTGTTGGCTTGATGGTGATGTTAGCCAGTAATGCTCCAGATTCTTTAATCTCAAACTTCTTGTCATATAGTGATATATCTTCAAACAATCGTCATCTATGAATTTTTGCGATGAGGTTTGATAACTGTGCAGACGACTTTCGGTTCAGAGCGTCAGCTACTACATTAGCTTTCCCCGGATGGTACTGAATGGTACAATCATAATCCTTGAGAAATTCTATCCACCTTCTTTGTCTCATATTCAAATCCTTCTGAGTGAAGAGATATTTGAGGCTTTTGTGGTTGGTAAGGATTTCGAACGTCTCTCCGTAGAGATAGTGCCTCCAAATCTTTAAGGCAAAAATAACTGCTGCTAATTCTAGGTCATGTGTAGGATAGTTCTTTTCATGGTCTTTGAGTTGTCGAGAACCGTAAGCGATGACCTGATCGTGCTGATTCAATACACAACCTAAACCGCTATGTGATGCATCGCTAAATACTACGAAACCGCCACTGCCTGACGGTATAGCCAAAATTGGTGCAGAAGTTAGCTGGTCCTTGAGCTCTTGAAAGCTCTTTTCACACACATCGTTCCATTGGAACTTCATGGTCTTTCTTGTTAGCTGAGTTAGCGGTCCTGCAATTTTTGAGAAACCTTCAACAAATCTTCAATAATACCCGGCTAGACCCAAAAAGCTTCGGACTTCAGTTACCGTCTTTGGTTGTTCCCATTTTATAATGGCTTTAATTTTTGGTGGGTCAACTTTTATGCCTTCTTCGGATATAACATGCCCCAAGAAACTAACTTGTTCCAGCCAAAATTTACATTTGCTTAGCTTCGCATATAACCGATGATCGCGAAGTGTTTAAAGGGCGACACGTAGGTGATGTTCATGATCTTCTCTTGTCTTCGAATAGATGAGGATGTCATCTACGAAGACAACTACACACTGGTCGAGACTATTTTAAGTGCTTGCTACTGACTTTATTGAAGACAGTGATAAGAATGGGGTGAATACAAATGAATGAAAGGTAGAGTGAGGATTACGAAGCAGCAAGCCTAAAATATGCATAGTCATGCAAGATACAGGGCCTGTTGTAGCAAGTTTTGATAAGTAAGAGTTTGTCCCACAGGGAAGTTGATCTAAAGCTCCAAGGGAGCTATCCTTAGTAGGCTCTCCAGATCTGACTACAAATCTGGAAATCCTAAATGGAAGGAGATTTAAGGTCACTATGATCTAAATTCTAAGGTATCCTAATGTCTAAACTATAGAAAGGGTTAAGAAAGAAGATGGTGTGAGAAAATAAATATAAAAGGGTGAGAAGTATGCTATTAGGTACAGATCTGATGGGTCTTACAACTCAGACTCAGATCTGTGGCTATAGAAATCCTGTCCAATTGCTACATTATCACCAAAGAGGAGAAAGAATCCAACTCATCCCTGTGCCATGATCCAATCCCTTAAGGCTATAACCTGCCCACTTAAATGGTCACAGACTATCCAATAGGGGAACCACAATGCAGAGATGGGTCAGAACAAGCTTATCATTGTAGGCACTACTTCATCCAAGCTACAAGCTCAAGAATCCATAGGAACCTAATCTCTAAAGTTCTGTGTGTGGGGCTAGGCCTACAAAGTGCACGAGCCTGGACACACAGGACCAGCAAGAGTTTGAGTACTAGTTTTTAAGCATGGCTGTTCACTACTTTAGAAAGTCTACAGTGATCCAGTCATAAGCCTACAATCTCTACAGCCAAATCAGCTCTGCAATCTGATGGTGGATCTATACAAATATAGGAGAGTCTGTCTCTACACAATCTCTCATAGGGCTACAAGCACAAGTGCAGAGAAGAAGAATCTGCCTTAGGTCTATGGATTGGCTTCACCCTAGGGATATAACCTGTCCACTTGAATGGTCACAGACTATCCACAGAGGCTATCCTCCTCACAAAGGTCTAAGTCAGAACAAAAGCATTGCTGCCGCCACCATGTTCACAAGGCTACCAGCTCAAGCTCCCATGGGGATTCAGATTTAGTGGATCCTGTGGTGGGGGAAGGCCTGCAATGTGCCTAACCTGGACACACAAGTCACTTAGATCAAAATAAAATATTAAAAACAATCCTCCATTGCTTACGATACAACTTAGCAATGGAGGATTCAAGGCAGCAGCCTGTACAGAACAACTCAAAATAAGAACATCATCCCATACATGCTATAAATCCTATTACAAAAACTCCATTAAAATTTATACCAGATAATCATACAAAAGGCAAAGGCAGCAAATGCTGGACTATGGAGAGAAAGAAAGAGGAAAAAGAAAACTCCTAAACCCTAACCTTAGCCTACTATACTTCTACAGTTGGTTTTAGGAAGAAGCACAGAAGTTGAGAAAAAGAGAGTCCTTTCTAAGATCCTCCTGCAAACCTATGCTAAGCTTAGGCTTATATAGCAGTCGGTTCTCTCCCAATTAGGGTTAGGAAAACCCTAATTTCTCAATATAATTGCAGCCCATTCCTGTCCCTTGGATGCCTCGGGGTGCGTGCATAAAGATTGGAGCATTGGAGTGCATGCCCTAATTGCTAGAGATGCCCAGATCGCCCTTACAAAAGTGGGGAGAAGTTTAGAACCAGATCCTCGTTGGATAGAAAGGATTTGTAGATCTTGCCGCATGGTAGATTTGGTGTCGCGGGGTTGCTTTGACTTGGAGTTCATGCAGTCGCGGGATTGACATTCTGGTCATCGTGGGGTACTTTGGGCGTCGCGGGGTTGATATCTTACATTTGAATGGCGCGAGAATGGTGCGTGCAATTCGTTCCTTATGAATCCTGCGGCGATCCTCGCGAAGAGAATAAAATTCATAGGTTTCTGGATCGCACGAGCAATTCTTTGAAAGTGTGTGCCTCGCGACTACTACGCGACAACTACGTGCGGGAGTGCCTGGAGCTCTCTCTCTTTAGTGAATCACGCGACGATTGAAGACTCCTTTCTTGAGCTACGCGAAACTGCGTGAGCACTTAAGACTGAGCCTCGCGAGGACTTCGAAGCCTCGCCAATTCTTTGCACCAAATCGCGAGAATGGCACAAGATCGCGTGACTAGTTGTTGTACTCTCCAGAAGCCCGTGATGACTGCGCGAAGGCACCATTTCTGGTTTAATTGAACCCTGCGACATCTGCGCGAGGCATTCTTCTTGGTCTGTTTCTGATTTGTTGTGCCTATGCTGTAGCCAACTCTCTGTCTGGATTCATCCTTCGTTCTGCTGAGGTAGTTCTGGGGTAACAGTGAGCTTCTTGGCATGGTTAGGGGTTTATTGGCAGCTGCTGCTTATTACCTATAAAACATGCTTAAAATATTTTTATTAAATGATTAAGAGTCTAATAGAGATTAAGTTAAGGGGTGAAAAGTGGCACTTTTCAGGTCTTAACACACCCCCAAACCTAATCTTTGCTAGTCCCTTAGCAAAGCTGTAATTAAATGCCACTTTCGTAGGTATCACGAATACATTTAGCATATGTACCAAGCCTTTTAAACCCCTAGGTGATCCCTAGTGGAGGAGTGAAGTCTCTTGAGGGTTTTCAGTGAAGATACCCACAAACTTCATTAAAATCAGTTAAGTATAGTGCAGATAATGACAACACAGATTCAAATGTTTAAAGTTTCATTCCACACCCATTTAGCACTTAGAGGAAACTGCGGCAATGTTTGCAGGCCATTTAGAACTTAAAAGTTAACATGTGTTTGCCTGACCACCATTCATTTAATATTAGAATTTCAATGTATAAAAATCAGTACCCAGCTTGCCTTTAATTCGAAATTCAGGTTGGATACAATCCCAATGGAGTTTAAATTCAGACCCAATTCTCACTTGGGCTATCTCTCAACATTAATAACCTAAGGGTGTTCTCATTCTCAACAGCTCAAGAGTAGTTGTAGACCCCAAATGGGCTTGCAAGCATGAGCATAGGCCAAGCTTCTAATTTCTGACATCTTCAAGGATTTTCACCATAGATTGGACAACTCTTCATCTCCACATGATAGTTCATTTGACTTTGGATCCACAAGGTCTTTTAGAATGGGTTGTAATATGGCTTATGGCTGAGGGGTGTACAGAATAAAAGGGATTAAAAGGGAATCCAAATTGAGAAATCAGCAAGATAAGGAATGGTTCATGACTTCACAACCTTCATTCCAGTAAAAACTTCATCTTCCTCTTCTATTTTCGAGACAAAGTGGCCAGCTTCTCCTCTTCTTTTCTCTTTTCAGATGATGATGTTCTCTAGACTTCTCTTTTTTTTTCTCTTTTTATTTTCTTTATTCATTCTTTTGATGACCGCCATTAATACACAAATTGTCATTAAGTTGCTTTTCTTCACCTTCCACAGAATATTGGACCCTTCTCAGTATCTTTACCTCCTTCTCCTTTACCTTCTGAATTCTCAAAGTGAGGGTAAGGTTGACTCAGGTAATGAGGTTAAGGTGCAAGTTTTCTGGTGTTTGTGAAAGAAAAAATATGATTTTAAGGCTCAACTAGTGTATGCAAAAGGGCAGATTTTAAACGGTTTGATTTTTAGGCTCAAACTGTCCAAATGAGGGCCTTGGATCATTTCCTTAGTCTCATGAGTGCTATCAATTAGTTTTGGTTTGGAGTTGCACAACTTCTAGTGAAGAAGTCCTGATTCAATCAGTCCTTAGAAAAAAAATAATGCCAAAAACACTCTTCAAAAGAAAATTCTGGGCCCAAATCTCACTAGGTATGGTCATCACATTTAACCCATGAGGTGTATTTTCATCTATTTCTCTCTTCTTAGGTTCATTGAGTACTAACTGACAAATATTTCTAATATTAGCTTCATGGTGGTGTCAAGATCAACCTTTTTCTGTTTCCAAAAGTCTGCAAAAATATTTAAATTTTTACATGTTTCCTCATTGTATCAAGTTAAGTGGAAATTAGCTTTATTCATCTCAGTTATACCACCATTACTGCACTAAAATTAACTATTTTATTAGCAGAGTGCCACACCCGGAAACCATTTGGAGCAGTTTCCTCACTGGTTCAGAGGTGATAACAAGCAGTAGAATCCAAGCAGACAGATAGAAATAAACACAGAAGAAGATAGAGAAACTGAAAGAAAATAATGCTAAGAACAGTATAGAACGAAAAGAAACTTTCATTAAAATAAAAAGAAAATATGACAAAAAGATGGAAAAGGAAAAGACAAAATGGGGGGGGGAACAATGTGTAGCCAGGGGAGGGTTTGAGGAAGATGGAGGGGGAGATGCAGGTGGTGCCATTTTTTTCTTCTTCTTTTCTCTCTTCTCTCTTTTTTTCTTTTTCTTTTCCTCCTTGGAGAGGATCCGCTGGATCTCGTCAAATTCATCCCAGAGAAATTGCAAGGGGTCCGGCTCCTTTGGCGGTGGGGGATCTTCCCAGATGGGGTAGAATTTGATTGAGAACCCGAAGGGGTTGTCATCCGCCATTTGTGTGAGTAGGGGTGGACTTCTAGGGTTAGAACAGGAGGGATGAGATGAAAAGGGACTGATGGCCGATTTAAAAGAGGGGGACGAAGGAACATGAATTGGCGGAATTGAAATTGTGCTCCTTTTCAAACTTGGCAATAACTGAGCGGTGTGTGGGGAAGGAAGAAACACACAACTAGCTCTTGGAAAAGAGAATGAGCATTAATTGAATATCTAAAGATAGGCATGGAATTTAAAGGGGTCTGTGTATCGTGAGGGGATCCTCGCGAAGAACAATCAGTGAGGAGTAGTGTTCATTTCTCGCGCACCTGAGCTGGGGATCTCCGTGAGATATCCTGTCATGGCTCATTAATTTGAAAGGGAAGCCATTGAAATCCTTGAGGCAGGTATTTGCACAGATTTATATAGCCACCATCTACATCTATCCTCCACACAGATTACGATTTCAAAGAAACATAGGCTCTCTAAAATCATCTCCCATGAATGACAAAAAGAACACCATGAGAACTATCAAACAGAACAAGCACAGAAAATAGAGAAATAGACAAAACTATAAATTCTATTGAAAGGAGAGAAAATATTTACAAATTTAGTTACAAGAAGCAAAATCTAATCTACAATCTAGAAACTGGGATCTAATCTGATTCCGAATCTGTAAGGAAATCCCAGCCCATCTTTTTAGCCTGTGCCTTAAGGGCAGCTCTGTCCACTTTCTTCTTTTCTTCCCTTGCTTTTTTGGCTTCGACTGGTGTTTTCTTGGCAGTTGGAGCCTTAGGTGCCCTCACCCTTACTTTTGGTGGCTTGGGAGCTTTTGGTTCCTTGGGTTCTTGAGAGGCTTTTCCTTTGCGCTTAGCAGGGGGGTGGCAGAGGATTTTTCTTTGCCTTTGCCTTTGGCTTCTGCTTCTGTAGTGGGGACCACTGGGGATTTCCCTTTACCTTTAGCTTGGGCTTCCTCAGTGGGGACCACTGGGGACTTCCCTTTTCCAGTGGACTCAGGTTGGGCAGGGGACTGTGCCTCTTCAGACTAGGCAGCAGGCTCTTTGCCAATTTTTAAAGGGACAACTTTGGGAGCAGACTTCTTAGAAGTGACTTTCCTCTGCTGAGGATAAGTTTGCTCTTGTGGAGGTGCAGTAGAGGCTTTGGGAGGTGGAGGTTGCTCTGTAGGAGGTGAGGGAGGAGGGGAAACTGGGGCCTTGCCTTTCTCTTGATGGATCTTTGGTTGGGCCTCCTCAGATTGGGTAGCAGCAGATGGGAGAGCTTCGGGCTGGGTGGTGGGTATTTGAACAAAGATTGGGGTCGGCTGGTAAGGTTCATTTCTGGCAGCAGCCAATGCGGATTCCAATGAGGCTATCTGGATTTGATGCTTGAGGATGTCAGTCTCATGGATCTCTTTTTGGCTTTTTTGGATCTCATGTGCATTGTTAAGCCATTTTTGAAGCATTCTTGCCCGAGCATTCGCTGCAGCAGCATTGGATTTCTCATACTCCCAATTTATCTCATGATAAGTAGTTGTAGCCTTTATCTTCTGATATTCCTCCAAGATATTTTGCCACCCCAAGGAGATGCCCAGTATTTGTTTTCTGTGGGCCTTCGTCATCTCATCAATCTTCTCCAGCAGGGGGGTCTCAATTGATTGGCGTAGCTTGGCCATGCCCCTCAGGACATCCTTCCTCAGGTAAGTATTATCCCGCATGTGATGTAGGATGGTGAGGTAAGGAGGGCTATAAAAATGATGTTTTGGGGCGATGGGAAGATAGGAGGTGGAAGGAGCAAAGTGTGCTTGGTCCTGGGGGGGAGGAGATGGGGTAACGGTGGGTAGGTCTATTTAAGGGGGAAGGGGGATAAGTTCTGGGTCAGTCTGTGTCTTTTTGTCAGTGAACGTTGGAGGTGGTAGGATAAGAGGTGGAATGGAGGGTATAGGGGGAAATGAAAATGGGGTAGGCTCAGTAGGAGTAGGGGGTGGATGTGGGGGGAAAATGGGAATGGTGAAAGGTAGGAAAGGAAATGGGGGGGTAGAAGTTACTGTTGGTGGTGGGAGGGTGTGAAAATCAGGAGGGAAGTCTGTTTGAGTTTCTTTGTCAGTGGACAGGACAAGGGGAGTTGAAGTGGATGGTGGAGGGATGGGTGGAGTGGTGATGGTGTGTAGGGTGGATTGGATGGAGGTGAGTTCAGCCTGCATCTGGTCCTATTTTTGGGTATTGGTGGATAACTGGGCTTGTATGTCTTAGATAAGGGGTAGGATGAGGGTTAGTGTGTCAAAGCTAGGAGTTTGGGTTTGGGAAGAAGAGGGTACTGGTTGGAAAGGGGAGGAAGGAGCATGATGGAAAGTGGAGGGAGGGGAAGAGTGGGGTTCTGGGGAGTGGTGCTGTGAGGTAGTTGGGGAGTCTGGCAGAGGGGTGTAGTAGGTAAGCATTGTTTCAAGGAAGGTAGAGATGAAGGCTTGGAAGCCTATGGATATGTTAAGGGTTAAGTCAATATCTGGGAGTGGGGATGTAGTAAATATGGCTAGGGTGGTAGTTTCTTCAAGGTGGGGTGGGTCAATGGGGATAGAAGGTATTGAGGGTGGTGTCTGGGAGATGGATGGGATTGTCTCAGTTGTTTTTTGTTTTTTATAGGAGATGAGTGGGGGGCTGGCAAGCTGAGGTGGAAATGAAGAAGGAATTGTGGCTGTGTACTGAGGTAAGGTAGGGGATGGTGAGTCCTCCCATGGACCAAGCACAGGGGAAGGGGCAGTGGGCATGGAGAATGGAAACAGAGGGGGGTGAGAGATGGATGCAAGAGGGGTGGTGGGTGCAAGGGTAATAGGTGCTGCTGCAGTGATGGAAGTGATAATCTCTCGAGGCACCTCCTTTGTAGCAGGGGTAGACCCTGATCCGACTGCCACTTCTGTTTGCTTGGGCAGGACCTGAGCCCCAACTTTCTTCTTTTTCTAGCCCCCCATCAAGCTCCTGCTGATTCCCCATTGCCTCTTGGCAAAGGTAGTAGGGGTAAGGGTGGTGGTCTGCTCAGTCCTTCCTATCTTATATCCCCCCTTGATCAGCAGCAAGGTAATGATTCTTGCATAGGGTAGAGTGTGAGGCTTCTTGTTTGACCCTAACTTCTCCACTGTGTCTTTCATTGCCTCAAAAATTAGCCAGGCTGCATGGAAGCCATGGCCCATGTGGAAGGAGTAGACAGCATCCGCAATGAGGGTCCTCCTCTCCTGTTGAAGTCCTGAGTAATATATGTTCTTTCACAGGACTTGGTCAATGAACAGTAGTTCAGGTTCTAGTTCCCTCCTTCTGATTGAGTCCCCTGTGGCTTTTAATCCTCTAGTTAGGGCCCGTGCAATTGTATCAATCGATGCACGCTGAGGGGGGCCATATCCATAGCTAGGGTCGAATGCTGTTGGGATGTCCAACACTTCAGCAATCATCTTAGGGCCCACTAACATATCAAAGTCGTCAATCATCACCAGCAAGCACCCTTGCCCATCATTGTCCTTCTTGACCTTGATGTGCTGATAAAATAGCTGCACTAGCCTGGGGTAGGCTAATGCTGAAATTCCTCTCATCAATGGCATCAGGCCCGCTTTGCTCATAAATTGTATTGCAGGTGCAGAGAGAGGTTCTTTCTTAAAAAATGGTACATCAAAGGCTATTTCAGGCTTCAATGGAATTGACTCCATGAGCTCAGAAGGGGTAGAGAACTTAGTGGTTGGTACCACTGCCTCCTCAACCACTTCCTTTCCTTTTTTGGAGGACTTTGAAGTCTTGGCCTTTTTAGGGGTGGTCTCTACAAGGTCTTTGTCCTTTCCTTTTCTCTTCTGTGCAGTTTTTGGAGCCATGTCTAACTCTGTCCTATAGTGCAAGAAACGGAGGCTGAAATCTAGGGTTTGGTTTGCTTTGACGCACAGGGCACCTCAAGATCTCTAAGCAGAGGACAATAGATGGGGGTGGTATCAGGAACAACTCTATAGATTTATGTGTTGAATGATGAACTGTAGGAGTGATGCTGGAGGGGAGAGCTCCAAAAGCTAGGGTTTCGCAGAGGGAAGAAGGATGAAAATAATGAAAAAGGGACAAAGCGCGAGCTTGAAATGATTATTGCGAAGCTCGGTGCGCTTTGGAACATCTAGTCGCAAGTTTGGAAATGAACCTAGCGAAGGTGTAGAGTAAATCTGGATTATGCAACAATCTCTCAAGTTGTCCTTGGAGCGTGCGACTGAGTGAGATTAATTCATGTGAATTGCTCGAGCGGCTCCTAGGTCTCTTTTGGATTGCACTTAAAGCTCTAAGGTTCATTTCAAATCTCGCAACAGGCTTAGAATCTCATGACAGTAAATGAAGTATGTCTGTTGAATTGCACGAGAGTCTCCCAATTTACCTTGTGAACCTCGCGACAGCCTGATAATCTTGCGATAACTACTGGATAGCTCGATGTGGACCGCGCGAGAGGTTGTCAGGTACACATGAATCTCGTGATAGGCATTGAATGTTTCTATGCAAACTACGCGACATGCTCCCAGGCTTCCTTCTTAACCTCTCGATAGCTTTTGAATCTCGCGATAATCTCCCAGACTATCATTTTGGACCCAGCGACACTTAGGTATAAAACAGAGAGCATGTGCTCTCTATTCTGCCCCTTTGCCTGTTTGCTTGTAGTTTGATCCTGGGCATGACTCTCTCCTATGGCTACCTCTAGACATATGTAAACTCAATCATCCAATCAAAAACAACCTCCCACATTAGGCATTCAATAAAAACTATCAATTGAAGAGTTGTAAGGACAAACCAAGCATTAAAATTTTAAAATAGATAGGTCCGGAATCAAATGAGATCACTAACAACTCCTAAAGGATAGTAACAAAAGAAAGCAAGATAAATCAACCAAAAACAACATACATATGATACAGTAATGACACACCTGTGGATCAGTTGGAAGAAGGATCTTCTTGAAGGTGAATGGTGTCCATGAGTTCGACAGGTTTTTCAAAACAAGGCTTAAGCCTCTGACCATTCACTTTCAAGGTTCTCCCAGACTTGGGATCCTTGATTTCAACAGCACCAGAGGGGGAAACATGCATGACAATGTAAGGACCTTCCCATCTAGATTTCAATTTGCCTGGAAAAAATTTAAGTTTGGAGTTAAACAACCAAACCTTATCACCAGCATTGAAACTCTTTCTCAACAGCCCTTTGTCAAAGAAAGCTTTGGACCTTTCCTTATAGATCCTGGCATTAGCATACGCATCCATCCTTAGTTCTTCCAATTTTGATAGCTGCAGCAACCTGTGATGACCAGCAGAAGTTAGATCTAGATTTAAATGTTTGATGGCCCAATAGGCCCTGTGTTCTAACTCCACTGGGAGATGACAGGCCTTGCCATAGACTAGTCTGAATGGGGACATACCGATGGGAGTCTTATAGGCAGTCCTATAAGCCCACAGTGCATCATTAAGCTTGTCAGCCCAATCCTTCCTATCAGTCCTCACAGTCTTCTCAAGGATATGCTTGATCTCCCTATTTGAAATTTCAACTTGCCCACTGGTTTGTGGGTGGTAGGGAGTAGCAATCCTATGGGTGACAGAATATTTCTTGAGAAGCTCTCAAAATTTCTGTTACAGAAATGGCTCCCACCATCACTGATAATGGCTCCAGGGGTACCAAATTTGGTGAAGATATTCTGCTTTATGAACTTGAGGACAACCTGATTATAATTAGTTCTACTGGCAATGGCTTCTACCCATTTGGAAACATAGTCCACTGCCACTAAGATGAAATGAAAACTATTTGAAGGAGGAAAGGGGCCCATAAAATCAATACCCCACACATCAAATAGTTCTACAACAAGGATGGGCTGTAAAGGCATTGAATTTCGTTTGGACAGCCCTCCTAATTTCTGACATCTTTCACAGGCCTTGCACTGTGTATGGGCATCTCTGAAAAGAGAAGGCCAATAGAAACTACACTGCAACACTTTGTCAGCTATTTTTCTCCCACTAAAGTGACCCCCACAGGCATTTTCATGGCACATGGCCAGAATACTGGGGATATCACTTTCGGGAACACATTTCCAAATGATTTGGTCTGCACAATACTCGTGCAAGCATGGTTCCTCCCAGAAAAAGAATTTGACCTGTGAGAAAAATAGGTCTTTGTCCATTTTTGTCCAATGGGCAGGAGTCTGCCTATAACTAGATAATTGACAATATGTGCATACCAAGGAACTACAGATTGGATGGTAAATAGTTGTTCATCCAGGAATACATCATTTGTAGTATGGTCATCAACACCTTTTTTCAACATAATTCTGGACAAGTGGTCAGCCACCACATTTTCTACACCCTTGTTGTCCTTGATTTCGATGTCAAACTCCTGCAACAGGAGTATCCATCTAATCAATCTGGACTTTGCATCCTTCTTGGACAGTAGGTACTTTAATGTTGAGTGGTCAGTGAAGATGACAGTTTTAAACCCGAGTAGGTAAGGTCTAAATTTGTCCATAGCAAAAACCACTGCAAGAAGCTCTTTCTCAGTGGTTGTGTTGTTCAGTTGAGCTTCAGCAAGTGATTTGCTGAGATATGCAATGACCACAGGCATTTTATCCTTTCTTTGGCCCAGGACAGCACCTATTGCCAAGTCAGATGCATCACACATCAACTCAAAGGGCAAGGTATAGTCAGGTGTTTGGAGTATAGGGGCAGAGGTGAGGCAGACTTTTAAAGTTTCAAAAGCCTTCAGACATTCAACAGAGAAGTCAAAGGGCACATCCTGGCAGAGCAGGTGGCACAATGGTTTAGCAATTTTGCTGAAGTCTTTGATAAACCTCCTGTAGAATCCAGCATGCCCAAGGAAGGATATGATTTGCTTGACTGTTCTTGGAGGGGGCATATTTGCAATGAGGTCAACTTTTGCCTTGTCTACCTCAATTCCATCTTTAGAGACTACATGGCCCAACACAATTCCCTGTGTTACCATGAAGTGGCTCTTCTCCCAACTTAAGACCAAATTAGTCTCTTCACATCTTTGTAAGACTTGATGGAGGTGTTGTAGACATTGGTCAAAGCTATCCCCATAAATCGAAAAATCATCCATGAAAATTTCAAAGAATTTGTCAATCATATCAGAAAAAATTACATACATACACCTCTGAAAGGTGGCTGGGACATTACACAGTCCAAAAGGCATCCTTCTGTAAGCAAAGGTGCCAAAAGGACAAGTAAAAGTAGTTTTCTCTTGATCCAATGGGTGCACAGGGATCTGTTTGGACCCTGAGTACCCATCCAGAAAACAGTAAAAAGCTTTCCCAGCCAACTTATCCAAAATTTGATCAATAAAGGGGAGAGGAAAGTGGTGTTGTAGACATTGGTCAAAGCTATCCCCATAAATCGAAAAATCATCCATGAAAATTTCAAAGAATTTTTCAATCATATCAGAAAAAATTACATACATACACCTCTGAAAGGTGGCTGGGACATTACACAGTCCAAAAGGCATCCTTCTGTAAGCAAAGGTGCCAAAAGGACAAGTAAAAGTAGTTTTCTCTTGATCCAATGGGTGCGCAGGGATCTGTTTGTACCCTGAGTACCCATCCAGAAAATAGTAAAAAGCTTTCCCAGCCAACTTATCCAAAATTTGATCAATAAAGGGGAGAGGAAAGTGGTCTTTTCTGAACTTGGAGTTGAGTTTTTGATAATCGATGTAAACTCTCCAGCCAGTGGTCTCCCTGGCTGGTCTCAACTCTCCAGAGTTGGTTGTGATCACTGTTATGCCAGATTTCTTGGGTACCACCTGGATTGGTGCCACCCATTCAGAATCAGAGATGGGGTAAATTACCCCAGCATTCAGCAACTTAATGATTTCTTTCAAAACCACTTCTTGCATGTGAGGATTCAATTTCCTCTGCATTTCCCTGGAGGGTGATGAGCCCTCCTCTAGATGAATCCTATGCATACAGATTGATGCATCAATCCCTCTTAGATCAGCAATGGTCCAGCCAATTGCTTTCTTGTGCTTCCTCAAAACTATTAACAATTCCTCCTCTTGCTCACTGGTAAGAGAAGAGGAGATAATCACAGGAAGTTTCTTGTCATTCTCGAGGAAAGCATACTTCAATGTCTCTGGAAGCTTCTTGAGTTCCAGATCAGGGGCTTGTTGGATGGATGACAGGATTGGTGTATTGTTGGTAGAGGGAAGGGGCAACAATGTAGGTTTCCAATTGGGATGCTGCACTGAGCCCACAGAAGACCTCACTAGGGATACATCTTTTGGCATTAAAGCTAGGTTTCCTTCCTCCACCATGTTCCAAACATTAATTAAATCAGTTACAATGTTGCTCCACTCCAGCAGAGTGGGCAGTTCTTCTTCAACAATTTCTTCTAGTACATCCACTGCAAAGCATTCCTCATTGTCTAGCTGAGGGTGCTTTGCACTATTGTATACATTAAGCTCAACTTTCATATGTCCGAAAGTGACCTCCATGATTCCAGACCTGCATTGAATGCATGCATTGGCAGTAGCCAAGAATGGTCTGCCTAGAATAACAGGTATTGGGGATGTACTCCTGTTGCAGCCCATGTCCAAGACAAAGAAGTCTGCAGGATAGAAGAACTTGTCTACCCCCACTAGGACATCCTCAACCACTCCCATGGGTTTCCTCTCGGACCTATCAGCCATCAATAGAACAATGGGGGTGGGCTTTAGCTCCCCCAAACCTAGCTGCTGATACACACTGTATGGCAGCAGGTTAACACTGGCTCCAAGGTCCAAAAGGGCTCTCCCAATCATGTGGTCTCCAATAATACAGGGAATAGTAGGTATCTCTGGGTCTTGTAACTTCTCAGGCATTGTCATGGTTAATATAGAATTAACTGTATCAGTCGCAAAGACCTTTTTGGACAAATGGCCTCTGGCCTTTCTTTTCTGAGTACAGAGGTCTTTCAAAAACTTTGCATAGGCTGGTACCTGTCGGATTGCATCAAGTAGGGGTAAATTTATCTTGACCTCCTTAAAGGTCTCCATCATTTCCTCGATCTGTGCCTGACCCTTATCAAAAGGGGCAGGGCCACTCAAAGATTGAGGAAATGGCAGCTGAGGTACTGCTGGTTCCTCAGCTGTAAGCCTATGACTGAACTTTTGTTTTTTTCTTTTATCTATTTTTATCTCCTGCTGAGGCTCAACTACAACCTCTTTATTTTTTCCTTGTTGAAGGGTAGCAGGCAATTCTTGACTCTGTGCCCTAACAAAGTCCTTATCACTATCACTTGATATTTCCTTAAGGTAGACCTCTCCTTGTTCCTTTCCCACCTGGTTGTCTACCAGCCTACCAGACCTTAGGGCAGTCATGGCATTGGCCCCCTCAAAATTGGAGGAGCCTTCTCTGATGGAATATTGGCCCATAGGGTTGGCAATTGGTTGGCTTGGCAACCTGCCCTCCTCTCTTTTAGCCAGAGCATTGGCTATTTGGCCAAGCTGCTCTTCTATTTTCTTAATGCTTTGACTGTGGGAAGTCACAGTCTAATTCAAGGGTCCAAGGCTTTACAATTGGGCTAAAACCTGGTCCTCGAAAGAAGCACTTCGGGGCTGAGGTGGTGGAACTACCAATTGATTTTGTTGCCAGGGCTGCTGCTATTGGAAATTCGACCTTGGGGCATAACCCTGGTGAAACTGCTGTTGTGGCCTTTGAGGTAAGGCCAACATCTGTTGTGGCTGCATATAATTGTCTTGCCTCCACCTCAAATTTGGGTGGTCTCTCCATTGGTAACCAGCATTTTGGTGCTGGTATCCATATGGTTGTTTATTGTAGCCACCAGATTGTTGTTGCCCAAAAGATTGGGCAGCAGCAGCCTGTTCCATTACAAACTCAGGGTATTGCCTCGCAGATGGGCACTCTTCTACTGTGTGCTGTGGAGATTGGCATATCAGACATGCCTCCATCACTTGTGCAACCATTCTGGGCTGCACCACAGTTAGAAGTTTATCAAATCTTTCAGTCAGATTGGCCATCTGCATTCTCAGGTCATCATTTCCCCTAACTTCATATATTTTTCCTTTAGAAGTCTCGGCAAGCCCCAGCTTAAGAGGAGGCTCCTGAACAGTTCTTGATGAGGACATCTTCTGGAAAGCATTTTCACTTATGACCTCGAATAAATCCCATGCCTTATCAGCTATTTTATGCATATACGCTCCACCACAAGAGGCATCTATCATGTCTCTGCTCTTCTCATCAATCCCATTGTAGAAGCTCTGGACAAGCTGCCAGTCAGGGATCATGTGGTGGGGACATTGTTTGAACATCTTTTTAAATCTATCCCAGCATTGGTTAAAATCTTTAGTTGGGGACTGGGCAAAAGAAAGTCTTTAAATCTTTCCTCAACTAGCTGGTCTTGGTCTCTGGGAAAATTTTAGACAGAAATCTTGCCTGGAAGTCTTTCCAGGAAGTGATGCTGTTGTTTGGGAGAGTAGATAACCAGGTCAGGGCCCTGTCCTTTAGGGAAAAAGGAAAGAGCCTTAACCTAGTGGCTTCTGGTCCCAAACCAGCAATGGAGAATATCGTGCACAGGGTAAAGAACTGGTCAATGTGCTTGTAAGGGTCTTCCTTGCTAAGCCCATGGAAAGAGGGAAGCATTTGGATGATGGAAGTTTTGATTTCGTAGTTTCCTTAAACATCTGGGAATTGAATGCTGAATGGAGAATTGTAATCATCTGGAGCATTCAATTCCTTCAATGTTCTAGGTTGTTCTTCACCCATAACTGTTGTCTCAATTTCAATAGGGGGCTAAACTGTGGTGTGTCTATGCCTTCTCGGTCTTCTACTCCTTTCTATCTCAGGGTTAGCAGGCTCTAATGTAGGACTGAGGGATCTCCTTCCTAACATGCACACACACCAACAGCAGGGAAGACTATTCGCAGGCACATTGCACTTAAAAAAAATTGCAACTATCCTAATCAACTGCTATGGAATCTTCAAAGGAGAAATAGACTGAGTTTTGAGGGTTACAGAAGTGCAAATAGAGGTAGTTAGACTCCCAGTGCAATTCTACTCTCCTTCTCTGCTACAGTCCAGATCTGCAAGAAAAATTCCAAATGTAATTCAGCAGTATCAATTATTCACAAGTATAGCTACCAAACAATAAAGAATAAAAAATCTAGAGTCTACTAAAAGATCAATCTCCTGCCAAAAATTTGTTAGACTACTTTAAGCGCTTGCTACTGACTTTATTGAAGACAGTGATAAGAATGGGGTGAATAAAAATGAATGAAAGGTAGAGTGAGGATTACAAAGCAGCAAGCCTAAAATATGCACAGTCTTGCAAGATACAGGACCTGTTGTAGCAAGTTTTGATAAGTAAGAGTTTGTCCCATAGGGAAGTTGATCTAAAGCTCCAAGGAAGCTATCCTTAGTAGGCCCTCCAGATCTGACTACAGATCTGGCAATCCTAAATGAAAGGGGATTTAGGGTCACTATAATCTAAATTCTAAGGTATCCTAATGTCTAAACTATAGAAAGGGTTAAGAAAGAAGATGGAGTGAGAAAATAAATATAAAAGGGTGAGAAGTATGCTATTAGGTATAGATCTGATGGGTCTTGCAACTCAGACTCAGATCTGTGGCTATAAAAATCCTGTCCAATGGCTACATTATCACCAAAGAGGAGAAAGAATCCAACTCATCCCTGTGCCATGATCCAATCCCTTAAGGCTATAACCTGTCCACTTAAATGGTCACAGACTATCCAATAGGGGAACCACAATGCAGAGATGGGTCATAACAAGCTTATCATTGTAGGCACTACTTCATCCAAGCTACAAGCTCAAGAATCCATAGGAACCTCATCCTCTAAAGTTCTGTGTGTGGGGCTAGTCATACAAAGTGCACGAGCCTGGACACACAGGACCAGCAAGAGTTTGAGTACTAGTTTTTAAGCATGGCTGTTCACTGCTTTAAAAAGTTTGTAGTGATCTAGTCACAAGCTTACAATCTCTACAGCCAAATCAGCTCAGCAATCTGATGGTGGATCTATACAAATATAGGGGAGTCTGTCTCTACACAATCTCTCACAGGGCTACAAGCACAAGTGCAGAGAAGAAGAATCTGCCTTAGGTCTATGGATTGGATTCACCCTAAGGCTATAACTTGTCCACTTGAATGGTCATAGACTATCCACAGAGGCTATCCTCCTCACAAAGGTCTAAGTCTGAACAAAAGCATTGCTGCCGCCACCATGTTCACAAGGCTACCAGCTCAAGCTCCCATGGGGATTCAGATTTAGTGGATCCTGCGGTGGGGGAAGGCCTGCAATGTGCCTAACCTGGACACACATGTCACTTAGATCTAAATAAAATATTAAAAAAAATCCTCCATTGCTTATGATACAACTTAGCAATGGAGGGTCTCAAGGCAGCAGCCTTGTACAGAACAACTCAAAACAAGAACATCATCCCATACATGCTATAAATCCTATTACAAAAACTCCATTAAAATTTATACCAGATAATCATACAAAAGGCATAGCCAGTAAATGCTGGGACTATGGAGAGAAAGAAAAAGGAAAAAGAAAACTCCTAAACCCTAACCTTAGCCTACTGTACTTCTACAGTTGGTTTTAGGAAGAAGCACAGAAGTTGAGAAAAAGAGAGTCCTTTCCAAGATCCTCCTGCAAACCTATGCTAGGCTTAGGCTTATATAGCAGTCGATTCTCTCTCAATTAGGGTTAGGAAAACCCTAATTTCTCAATGTAATTGCGGCCCATTCCTATCCCTTGGATGCCTCGGGGCACGTGCATGGAGATTGGAGCATTGGAGTGCATGCCCTAATTGCTGAAGATGCCCAGATTGCCCTTGCAGAAGTGAGGAGAAGTTTAGAGCCCGATCCTCGCTGGATAGAAAGGATTTGTACATCTTGTCGCATGGTAGATTTGGCATCGCAGGGTTACTTTGACTTGGAGTTCATGCAGTCGCGAGATTGACATTCTGGTCATCACGGGGTACTTTGGGCATCGCGGGGTTGATATCTTGCATTTGAATGGTGCGAGAACTGGCGTGAGAATGGCGCACGCAATTCGTTCCTTGTGAATCCTGCAGCGATCCTCGTGAAGAGAATAATATTCATAGGTTTCTAGATCGCGCGAGCAGTTCCTTGAAAGTGTGTGCCCCGATACTTGTGCGCGACAACTGCACGCTGGAGTGCCTGGAGCTCTCTCTCTTTAGTGAATCGCACGACAATTGAAGATTCCTTTCTTGAGCTACGCGAAACTGCGCGAGCACTTAAGACTGAGCCTCGTGAGGACCTCGTGAAGTCTTCTTTTCAATTCTTTCTAGCACCAAATCACGCGAGAATGGCGTAAAGACTGCGCGACTAGTTTTGTGTCGTCTTCAGAAGCCTGCGACAACTGCGCGAAGGCACCATCTCTAGTTCAATTGAACCCTGCGACATCTGTGCGAGGCATTCTTCTTGGTCTGTTTCTGATTTACTGTGCTTATGCTGTAGCTAACTCTCTATTTGGGTTCATCCTTCATTCTGCTGAGGTATTTCTGGGGCAACAGTGAGCTTCTTGGCATGGTTAGGGGTTTATTAGTAGCTGCTGCTTATTACCTATAGAACATGCTTAAAACAGTTTTATTAAATGATTAAGGGTCTAACAGAGATTAAGTTAAGGGGTGAAAAGTGGCACTTTTCAGGTCTTAATAGCGGGAAAACTCAAATTTATTCTTCTTCTCTTTTTTCTTTTTTTAAAGATTACTTTTTCTATTTTTTTTTTAAAACAAGCATTATCTGGACCTTGAACCCTGGGAGGCGCACGCCCAGACAACGCATACCAAGAGCCCGTGCCTCCACAATAGTTTGTGATGAAACTAAAGCTAATGTACTCAAGTTCATGTGATATAGAAAAGGTTGGGTTAGAATTGGGTGTCCACCGAAGGATACTCAATCTTGGCCTCCGTCATCAATGAAGTTATAAATGAACAACTATGCATAAACATGCACCTATTAGGGGCGATAAACAGCAAAGGCGATGGAAGCCCCAACTCGAACCTGCCAGGGTCCAATTTACGGGTACAGACGACCATCATACAGATACCCAGACGCATGGCATACACTTTACAAGGATACTGCTGCCAATACCGGTTTTAAGCCTGCAAAAAATTAAAGGGAATGAGCCCTTTTGCATGCATGTTTACACATATTTGTCTGACGTAGTTTCGAATCTGACAGGTTGGAATCAATCCAACAATGGATCTTTTAGAGGACGGAGTTATCCAGACCTCAAACCCCATAGGGCGCTCGCCCGGATAGTGCAAACCTAGAGTCTACACCTTCGAAAATATCACGTGACGAACTTGAAGTACAAGGCACTCAAGTCCACCTGAAACCAAAATATGGAGCGATCAGGGCGAAGATATAGTAGTGGAATCAATCCAATCCAAGCATTAGCTGCTTGACCGACATTGACACCGTTGCTTCTACTTTGAAATAGGATCCATGGATCCAAGGCGAACCTTAGACCAAGGACATTAATTTTGCACAGCTGCGTTACCAGTAAAATATTGATATTTTATTGCATCGAAAATACACGAGTGCGTAGCTATGCATAAAAAGTTCACAAATTTATAATTTTATTTATTTATTTATTATTATTTTTTTTTTCACAATGATTTTCTTTTTTCTTTCTCTTTTTTTTTTAATAGACCTGACGTCGGTGGTGAGGTGCTTCATCTGATTTGTCCATCGCCGAGAGGTTGCCGGCTTCGAGGCTTCCAACCGTTTTGATGTTCCTGCACATTCTTAAGAAAACGTTAGTCTCTCTCTTTTTTTGTTTATACATATATAAAGAAAATGCATCCTAAATAACAGAAGGAGAAGTAAATTTTTACCTACAATTTTTCAATTTCAAAATATTTTTTGGATTTTTATTTTCAGAGATTTTTGTTATTTTTCTTCATTTTTGAGATTGAAATATGATGCTGGAAATATATACATGGAAATGAGTAGAAATATATGCATATTTTTTAGTATTTGGATTTTTCCTGATTTTTTTGTTTTTGGCTTTATTTTTTTTTATGCCTTGACAGTGAGACGGAGTAACAGGTCCCATTTTGAGCATAGTCGAACTCTTTTATGCAGTTGAACCTGAGTGAGTTTCTAGATTTTACCAAGGCCGGAACGTTAATCCCTTTGGATTGAGTCAACCCTTTCTCCTTACCTTGAGCCATACGTTTGACAAAGCAATTTCACAAAGACAATTCTGGTTGGGACCCGCCATGAACTATCATGAGTGGCCCAGCCGAAAAAAGGGTATCAAAGAGAGTAACCAAGAGGGCTCCTCAAGCATCAATCTTCTCAATCAGTGCAAACCTTCCTTTTCTTTTTTTATTTTTTTTTTATTTATCTCCTTTTTTTACCCGTGGCGCCCTTTCTAGTTCTCACCACGTCCATAGACTTAGCTCTCTTACCCCAAGCGCCCTTTCAGATTTTCACCTGGTCTGCATAAACTCGCTATTTTTACCCGTAGCGCCCTTTCTAGTTTTCACCACGTCCATCTTACTTTGAGCTTATTTTTTTATTTTATTTTTTCTTCTCTCTCTTTTTTTTTTAATTTTTTCTTTATTTCTTTTTGTCAACAACCATGACATAGACGTCGATTCCATCATAGCCGGCTGGATGGGGTTCTGGTGTCGTCTCACAACTCGACTTGTGTTGACTTAACAAATATTATGACTGCTTGTAAACCTAAAAGAGGGCTTTCTTCAGGGTATGCTAGGCTAAAAGGGTTTCCTTGATACGGCTTTAGTTTTCTCAACATACTTTTTCCCTTGGGGGTTTTTACTGTACATGCCCCATGATTCTTCTACACATTTGTTTTTTTCTTTTTCCTCTATTTCAAGTAATCTCTTTTTGAGGTTTTACTTTTTTGATTTTTTTAGATTTTAATGGTAACTTTACTTTCCTTTTTTGTATATGTACACACATTTTTTTTTTGGGAAAGGGGGTTATTAAAGGAAAGGCCCAGGCTCAAATGGGATAGCAAAGGATATCATCATTTTTAGGGATGCTTTTTGGCTACTATGTTTGGAATGATGGCCTCTTTTGAGTGGTTCTTAAGCAGTCACGTATTTGTTTCACCAATACTTACCTTATCACGATAGACTAAGAGTAGAACCGTCGGACAAATCCAGCGTTGATGGGCTCAGGAAGATGATCTCCATCCATGGTGGCAAGGCGGATGGCGTATCCTGTCAGCACTTCTCGAATGACGTAAAGTCCTTCTCAGTTTGGCTTGAACTTTCCTCTCAGATCGGCGTGGAGGGATGGGAAGATCTTCTTCAGTACAGTGTCTCCTACCTTTAGATCTCGACCGCGGACATGTTTATTGTAAGCGCATGAGATTCGCCCCTGGTAAACTTGAGTGTAACACAAGGCTAGGAGTCTCTTCTCGTCCAATAAGTTTAATTATTCGAAGCGGGATCTCTCTCTTTCTGCTTCGGGTAAGCCTGATTCCATGAGAATTTGGAGCGAGGGTACTTCAACCTCAACCGGTAGGACAGCCTCGGTTCCGTACACAAGGGAGAATGGTGTTGCCCCTGTAGCAGTACGGATCGATATTTTGTAGGCCCATAAAGTAAACGACAACATTTCACTCCAATCTCGGTAAGTGATGACCATCTTCTCAAGGATGCGAACGACCGTCTTATTCGCAGCTTCTATAGCTCCATTAGTTTTAGGCCGATAAGGTGACGAGGGATGGTGCTTGATCTTGTATTGCTCGCAGAAGGCACGGATGCGCTTATTCACAAAATTGGTGCCATTGTCTGTGATGATATCTTTGGGTACTCCAAATTGGCACACAATATTACTCTTAAGGAACTTCTCGACATGACTGGCCGTGATGTTGGCATATGACACTGCTTATACCCACTTGGTGAAGTATTCAATGACGACGAGGATGAAGCGATGTCCATTTGATACTTTCGGATTAATCATTCCGATGACGTCAAGGCCCCAGGTAGCAAATGGCCAAGGAGTGGTCATGTAGTGTAGATCAATGGCAAGAGCATGTATCAGACTGGAGTGTTCCTGACACTTATAGTATTTCTGAACATATTTGCAGCAATCTGATTCCATAGTGGTCCAAAAGTATCCCTGTCGTAGAGTTTTCTTAGCAAGCATATGACCGCTAACGTGGGCTCCGCATACTCCCTCATGGATCTCCTTCATGATATTGATCGCTTCACTTTCAATAAGGCATCTGAGCAAAACATTATTGTAGGATCGCTGTTGGTATTTCCAGTGTGATTACTTTATTTGTTAGTGGTAAAAGCAATTTAAAATCAAAGTAAAACAGGGGATGGAATCAGCACAACTGAGAAATCCTAGACCTGTAAGATACAGGGTCCATTTATAGCAAGTTTTGATAAGTAAGAGTTTGTCCCACAGGGAAAAGTTGATCTACAGCTCCAAGGGAGCCATCTCTAGTAGTCCCACCAGATCTGACTACAGATCTAGTAGTCCTAAAAGGAAGGGAGTTTAGGGTCACTTATTCTAAATATCCTAAGGTAGCCTAATGAATTAACTACAGAAAGGGTTGAGAAGATGGAAGGAGTGTGGGAAAATAAATATAAAAGGGTGAGAAGTATGCTATTGGGTCTAGATAAGAGGAGTTTTGTAACTCAGATTCAGATCTGATGTTATAGAAATCCTGTCCAATGGCTACATTATCACCACTGAGGAGAAAGAATCAAACCCATCTCTGTGCCATGATCCAATCCCTTAAGGTTATAACCTGTCCACATAAATGGTCACAGACTATCCCATAGGGGAACCACAATCTAGAGATAGGTCAAAACAAGTTAATCATTGTAGGCACTACTTCATCCAGGCTACAAGCTCAAGAATCCATAGGGAACCTCAACCTCTAAAGCTCTATGTGTGGGGCTAAGGCTGTATAGGGCCATGATAGCCCAGACACATAGAACTAGCAAGAGATTGAGTACCACCTTAGATCTAGTTGTCCATTGCTTAAGTGGGACTATAATGGTCCAATCACAAGCCTACAATCTCCATAACCAGATCATATCTAAAATCTGATGGCTGGTCTATACAAATATAGGAGAGTCTGCCTCTGTACAATCTCCCACAAGGCTACAAGCACATGTGCAGAGAAGAAGAATCCATCTTGGATCCTACGGATTGGCTTCACCCTAAGGATATAACATGTCCACTTAAATGGCCACGGACTATCTCAGAGGCTATCCTCCTCATAGAGTCCAAAATAGAACAGTAATATTGCTGCCACCACCATGGTCACAAGGCTACCAGCACAGACTCCCATGGGGATTTCAGATCTAGTGGGTCCTGTGGTGGGGCTAAGGCTGTATCGGACCATGATAGCCCAGACACGCAGGTCACTTGGATCTGATTGAATCCTTAGAATCAGTCCTCCATTGCTTTGAATCACAGCCAAAGCAATGGCGGATCACAAGGCATCAGCCTTGCACAGAGCAACTCTCATTCGCACACATCCCATAAAAGTACATATCCTATTACAAAACATCCATTAATCTAATTTCAATAAACATACATAGGCATGGCCAGCAAGTGCTGGGCCATGGAGAGAAGAAAAAGAAAAAGGAAAACTACTTACAACTATAGAAGAACAAAAATGAAAATGATCTCAGAACTCGTATCAGTGACAAAGTCCCACTAAACCTAAACCAAGTTTGGGTTTATATAGCAGTGGTGTGGCGGCTCATTAGGGTTAGGAAACCCTAATTTTAACGATGCCACATGGCCAAACACTATTTCTTGAATGCCTCGGGGCATGTGCATAGAGATTTGAGCGTGGGAGTGCATGCCCTAATCACTGGAAATTCCCAGAAAGTTCTCTCTTGAAGCGATGGAAGGTTAAAGTTCAGAGCTTTGCTAGGTAGCCATCGTTTCCCAGACTCTTCGCATGATAGCTCTATTCTTCGCGAGGATGAGTTATCATTAAAACTTTAGATGTCGCGGGGTTGCAGCTTCTTGATGCTTTGAGCAGTCGCGAGGTAGATAGTTAAGCTCTCGCTGGATTGGGCTTCATGCAGTTGGATTGCTACTTGTGAATAGCGCGGGAACTGCGCGAGCATTCCATTTCACAATAGATCTTCACGAGGCTAACTCTGGCTTCGTGAGGCTGCTTTCTTCCTGAACAGTGCGAGAACTATGCGAGAAGTTCACTTCTTAATGGAACTTCGCGAGGATCCTCGCGATAGCTTTGAGGCTTTTCTGAATTGTGCGACAGGTTCTCTTGACATTTGCATCCCGCAGCTACTGCACGACAACTTTTCTGAAGATCTCTTGAACTGCGCGAGACTGTGTGACCTTTAACTTCTGAACTTCGTGAGAGCTGCATGACTCAAGGCTTCTGAAGCTCTTCTGTCACTCAACTGCGCGAGAAGTTATTGTGAAGTCTTGGGAATTCGTGAGGACTGTGCGAAGCATATTTTTCTGAATCCTCTAAAGCTTTGGGAAGCTGCGCGAGGCTCTTCTCAGGTCTGGATTCAGTTCTCCTTCTTCTGAGGGACTTCTGGGGTCAAAATTGGCTCCTTAACAGGATTTATGGCCTTATTGCACTGTTGTTTATTACCTATAAAAATAGCTTAACAAACATTTATTACAGGGCTAAGGGTCTAATCACAGGTTAAGTTAAGGGGTGAAAAGTGGTACTTTTCAGGTCTTAACACACCCCCAAACCTAATCTTTGCTAGTCCCTTAGCAAAGCTACACTAAAATAACTACATAAATTAAATGCCACTTTCGTAGGGAGCACAAATACATTTAGCATATGTACCAAGCCTTTTAAACCCCTAGGTGATCCCTAGTGGAGGAGTGAAGTCTCCTAAGGGTTTTCAGTGAAGACACCCACAAACTTCTCAATGAGACAGTTAACAAAAGTGCATTATTATCAAGTGAGCAGTCAAGAAACAGAGTTAGTTCACCCTTGAATCAGTAAGAATATAAGAAATTCAAACACCTTGGCTGCACAGAAATTTAAATAGTATAAGCTTCTAATGAAAGCACATCATTTCCAATCAGTTTACACCAGAGACACTACACAGGTGTGTCAACATTGAGCTCATCACTGGATCAAAAATTAGGTTATAGGTCACACCTAATGCATTCAAGATCAGACCCAAAACTCTCCAGGGCTTACTCTCATAAAGAACTTTTGAGGGTTTCATTTTCTCTCAAGCTCAAGAGCAGTTACATCCCCCAAATGGGTCTGTAAGCATGAGCATAGGCATAGCTCTAAAGTTCTGGCATCATTGACAGATCCTCACCATAGATTGGATAACTCTTTATCTCCACATGACAACTCACTCAACTTTGGATCACAAGGGCTTTAACTGGGCTGTGATGTGGCTTATGGAGTGGGGTTAAAAAAGAATGGAAGGTTGAAAAGGGGTTCAAAATTGAGAAATCAATAGGTGAAGGAGGTGATTCATGACTTCACCTTCTTTAATTCAGCTCCTTTCATCTTCTTTGAGGTTTTCAGATTTGAAGTGATCAATTTCTCTTCTTGATTTCAATTTTCCCAATGAAAGTTCCCTCTTGACTATCTCTCTTACTCCTCTTCATTATTGTTTTTATTTCTTTTTTATGCATTTTTCTTCTTTTTATTTTGTTTTTGCTTTTCTGAAATGCCACCATTTTCTCAGTTACCATACTGCTAGAATTTTGAGATACTTCTTCTTTATTCACCTAATGTTTGCCATAGCTAGTCCATCTTCAACTCTTTCTCCTTTACCTTCTAAATTCTCAGAGTGAGGGTAGGCTGAATCAGGTTCATAGGTTCAGGTACAAGTACTCAGGTGCATTTTGAAGAAATTTAGGATTTAAAGCTCAAAGGGGGTCTGGACAAGGGCAGTTGCTTAAGGTTGGTCTATTTAGGCTCAAACTATCCAAGAGAAGGCCTTGATCCTTTCCTAAGTCTCATGAGTACTGTCAGTTGTTTCAATTTGGAGTTGCCTAACTTCTAGTGAGCACAGTGAATCAGCCAGTCCTTAGAGCTAGAAGAAATTGCCTTAGTCACTCCTCAACGAAAAAAATTTTGTATAGGTCCAAGTCTCACTGGTTATAGTCTTCCTTTGAATTCTTAAGTATATCCTTACCTTTTTCTCTCTCTAATGATTCACTAAGTGCTGATACAAGTGAGTTTCCTTGGTGATCTCATCATGGAAATGTGAAATTTTAAAAGTTTGTAATGCTTAAAGTTCTGGCAAAATTTTGAATTCCTTATTTTTCATGATTCTTAGATGAACATGGTTCCATTTCCATATTACTCACAAGATTCTGCTGCACTTAGGTTAACTATTCCATTGGCAGGATCTGCCTGCCACACCCCCAAACCTATGAGGAGCAGTGTCCTCATTGGTTCAAAGGTGTGTGCAGGAGATTTATTAATGGTAAAATAAAAGGAAATAACATGGAGCAAAACATGGAGCAAAACAGACACAAGACAAAGACAAATAGTAATGACAAAAGAAGAAGATCTATTATAAGAGAGAAATGTACAAAATGAAAAATAATAGGAGAAAAAGAAAATGCAGAAACAGGAAAATCCTAGGTACAAGCTAATCGTAGCCTGAATCAAAACCAGTCCCAACCCATCTTCTTGGCCTGCTCACGAAGGAGAGCCTCTTCCTCTTTTTTCTTTCGTTCCCTCTCTTCCTTTCTTTGGGCTGCAGTTTTGGGCATGGTTGGGGCCTTTGATTCAGGAGGGACCACTGGTGATTTGTCTATGGTTTGCTCAGGTGGTTTGATAGGACTTTTTCCTTTGGGACTCTTCCCTTTTGGGCCCTCCCCTTGCTGAGTCTAAGGGGGAATAAGAGGAGATTTTGCTTTTTCTGGCTCAGGAGGGACGACCGAGCTCTTGCCTTTATCTTGCTGGTTTAGTGGTGGTGCCTCCTCAGACTGGGCAGATTGTTCTTGTCCAATTTTTAGAGAGGCAGCTATGTAAGTAGTCCTCTTAGCTGTAACTTTCCTTCTCTGAGGATAAGCTTGGTCAGCAGGGTCTGATGAAGGAGGAGCAACAGGACTTTTAGCACTTGGATCCCCGGGTGGTGCAGAGTCAGAATCAGAATCAGAGGGAAAGAGAGTAGTCGGGTCCAATCCAAGGGCTACAGCAGCCTTTCTGCGTTCATCTTTGGAAAGTAACCGACCATGGGGGTCATCCGGAGCAGAAGCTCTAGTGGCCTTTAGGGGTGGGGATGGAGGTGCTGGCTTTTTCCCTTTTTGGGCAGCAGTGGCTCTTTTGGAGGGAGAAGGTTTCTTGGAAGAAGTCCTTTTTCTCTTGGGTGCAAGAGATTTAGTAGGGGGAGGCACTGGAGCAGGAGGTGGAGGAGGTGCTTGAGTAGGAGGTGGAGGAGGTGGAGATGTAGATGCAGGAGCAAGGGGGATGGAAGAGGATGGTCCGGGCTGTGTGGAAGGTGGAGCCTCATGGGGTTCTATAGCAAGAGGGGTGGCTGAAATTGGTTGGCCTAACAGAGATGTAATCCTTTTTTGCAAAATTTCAATCTGCTTTTCAGCATGGAGGAGTTTGGCATCAGAAAGCCCCTTAGTGAGCCTGTGGATCTCCTGAGCATTGTTAAGTTTCTTTTCATACATCCGGGCTCTCTTTTACTCCATTTCGGCATTGGCTTTCTCCATCTCCACATTCAGTTTATAGTAAGTTGCCGCAGCCTTGTGCTCATTGAGGGTCTCCAAAATTGTCTCCCACCCCTTTGAAATATCTCTCAACTGTTGCCTGTGAGCAAGCTTCAAGTCACTCAATTTCTGCAGCCAAAGAGATTCAATGGATTGACGAAGTTGTGCCATTCCCCTGAGAACATCCCTCTTGATGTAGGCATTGTCCCTCATGGCATGGAGGAGGGTGAAGTAAGGAGGGGTGTAATAGGAATTCCTTGGTAGGATAGGTAGAAAGGGAGTGGAAGAAATAGAAGGTGATGGGTCCTGGAGGGGTGGAGTAATAGTGGTAGGGAGGACATTCACATGTGGGGGCTGGGCAAAACGTTGTGGGTCTGTTTGGGTCGAGTTGTCAGAGAATCTAGGAGGAGGTAATATGAGAGGTGGAATGGAGGGCATGGGTGGAAAAGAAAATGAAGTGGATGCAGTGGAAGTGGGTGGAGCTAAGGAAGGGTAATAGGGGATAGTGAATGGGATGAAAGGAACTGGTAGGGCCAAAAGTGTGTGAGGGTGGATGGAAAATGTGGATGGGAAAGGAATGGGGTCTGTTTGGGTGGAAGTGTTGGTAAATTGTGGTGGAGGTAATATGAGTGGGGGAAGGATAGGTAGAGTGGGGAAGGAGTGGTGGGGTATGGTGTCTTGGAGAGTGAGGGTTGTAGTTAAGTCAATGGGGGAAAGATCTGGTTCCACTGTGGAGTCAGAGGTGGAAGGGGTCTGGATTTGTGGGGTAGGAGGTGTTTGTGCATAGATGGGTGGTTTTGTCAATGTTTGAAGGGTGGATTTGATGTTGGTGATGTCAGTCTACATTTGGCATTGGGTATGTGTTGTGGTTGATAGTTGGGTCTGAATGTCATGTATTAGAGAAAGGATATGGGTAAGTGTGTCTGAGTTTGGTTGGGGTGAAGTATGAGAAGAAGATGGAGCAGGTTGGAAAGGGGAAGTAAGGGCATGATGGAAGGTTGTAGGAGGAGGAGATGGAGGGTCTGGTGAGTGATGGGGGGAAGGAAGTGGGGAATCTGGGAGAGGGATATCATGGGTTGGCACGGTGTCAAGCAATGTAGTCATGAAGGCCTGAAATCCAGAAGTAGTGGCGAGGTTAAAGTCAAGGTCTGTGAGTGGAGGTGAAGTAGGGATGGCTGGGATGGTGGCTGCGTCAATGTGTATGGTTGCAATGGTTGTAGAAAGAGTAGGGTGTATCTGTGAGGGAATGGTAGAGGTTGTGGTCTTTCGTTTTAGGTAGGATATCAGGGGAGGGTTGTCAGGGTTCTGTGCCGGTGATGAAGGAATTGGGGCTGGGTATTGAGGTAAGGTAGTGAAGGTGACGGGCTGTCATGGGGGTCAATGTCCTCAACAGTACTAATCACAGGGAAACGTGAGGGTATGAATAAGGGAGACAAAAGAGGGAAAGGGAGAGATGGAATAGGCAAAGAAACTGATGGAGGGGCAGGTGTGGTGGATGGAGGTATGGCTGCAGAATCAGTAGTGACAGGAGCTTGCATCACCTTCTTGGGAGCAGGAGCTTTAGCCACCTTTTTGGGAGCAGGGGTGGCCTTTGCAACGGCAGTCCCCTCTCCTTGCTCAGAAGCAACCTGAGCCTCAGCCTTCTTCTTCTTCTTTTGGGGATCCATTAGACTCTTGCTGATCCCCCATTGCCACTTTGCAAAAGTTGTAGGGGTGGGATCAATAGTTAACTCCCCCACTGGTATCTTGTATCCTCCCCTCAAGAGTAGTCTGGTGATGAGCCTTGCATAGGGGAGAGTGTGGAGCTTCTTTTTCAGCCCTAGCTTCATCATTATATCCTTCATGGCCTTAAAAATCAACCAGGCAGCATTGAATCCATGGCCCAGAGAGAAGGAATAGACAACATCAACAATTGGGGTCCTCTCCTGCTGATGGCCGGCACAATAAATGTTCTTCCGCAGAACTTGATCAATGAACAGAAGTTTAGGGTCCAAGTATCTTCTCCTGATGGAATCCCCTGTGGCCTTCAATCCTCTGGTAAGGGCCTGTGCAATGGTGTCAATGGGGGCACTCACAGGGGGACCATTCCACAGTTGGGGTCAAAGATAGTAGGGATGCCCATCACTTCAGCAATCAACTCAGGGCTGAGTAACATTTCAAAATTGTCAACTAACATAAGGAGGCCTGGCTGCCCATGTTGGTCTGGTCTAGCCCTAATGTGCTGGTAAAAGAGTTGCACTAGTCTAGGGTAGCATAGTGCAGGGATAGCTTGCAGCAGGGGGGTCAAACCAGCCTTGCGCATGAACTCAATGGCAGGGGCTAACAGAGGTTCTGTTTCAAAGAAAGATAGGTCAAACACAGCTTCAGGTTCCAAGGGAATGGGAGTCAGGAGCTCAGAGGGTGTAGAGTAATCAGGTGTTAGCGCAACCACTTCTTTGCCTTTTTGCGGCGCCGTTGAGGACTTGGCCTTCTTGGGAGTGGGCTCCACGGGAGCCTTATCCCTTGCTCTTTTCACAGGTGCGCCCTTAGGGGCCATTGAACTTCTCCTTTGTGAATGTGTAGGTTGAAAAATGAAAAGAAAAGGTTGAGAGCTGAGTCTTACCCTAAAACTTAGGGTTCTGTTCAATGTGATGCACAAAAGACCGCGAGAGCTCCTATCGGAGGGCAACTGGTGATGGATTCTTTAGGAACAAATCCCCAGAATTAGAAGGTGAATGATGGACTATAAAATGGATGTTGGAGGAGAGAGATTAATGGGAGTCAGAGCTAGGGTTTCGCTGGTTGGAGAAGAAAGAGAAAACAGAAAAGGAAAGCAGCGCGGGGTTGGATTATATATATCGCGAGGCTTGGTGCGCCTTGAAAATGTCTGCTCGCTGGATGGGAAGGAGTGGGTCGTAAGATTGGACTTTCATTTGGATTGCGCGAGAGAGTCCACACAATTGTATTGAATCTCACGACAGCTTAGCAGGATAACATCTTATGAACTGCACGAGAAGAAACCACGCCTATTTTTCAGAACCTCGCGACAGCTAAACAGAGACAAGGATCACACACCCATTAGTCTGTCATTTTCCTCTATTTTGTGGGTGGATTCTCTCACATTTTCTTTTCCAGGGACACCCTTAGTCATTCTAAACAAGACTCTCTGTGCTTTCCCAACAATTAAGCATGCAATTTCTCAAAAAGCATTTAATCAAAACGTCATATTCAAATAACATTCTCATTATCAAAACAGTATAATCATCATTCATTCACTCAAAATCATCAATTCAAAGGGGACAAGAAGCAAAGCAGGCAGAATAATTTTCAAGTCATATACACTCAGACTCCGACAGGATCACTAGAAATTCCTATAAACAGAAAAAAAATGAACCATACTAAAATACATAACATACACAATGCACAGTTCTGTGAATCAATTTAATGAAAGTTCCCCCTGCCCCTCAAGGCTTGAGGATCCTTCACCAATCAAAAATTGGCCCTTGGGATTAACCACTGGCTGACTGGGCAACCTCCCCTCCTCTCTTTTAGCTAAGGCATTCGCTAGTTGGCCAATCTGCTCTTCCATCTTCTATATGCTCTGACCATGAGAATTCACCGAGCCACGGACCCTGTGTTTTGCAAAGGAGGTCAAGACCTGGTCCTCGAAAGAAGTATTTTTGGGTTGAGATGGGGGTAAGACCAATTGATTTTGTTGCTGATGGGGCTACTGCTGGTGTTGGAAATTAGACCTAGGGGCATATCCCTGATTGAACTGCTGCTGTGACCTTTGGGGTTACATATAATTGTCTTGCCTCCACCTCAGATTTGGGTGGTCTCTCCATTGGTAACCAGCATTTTGGTGCTAGTATCCAAATGGCTATCTGTTGTAGCCACCAGATTGTTGCTGGCCAAAAGATTGCGCAGTAGCAACATGTTCCAATACCAATTCAGGATATTGCCCTGCAGATGGACATTCCTCTCATCAGTGTCATGGGGACTGCATATCGGACATGCCTCCACCACTTGAGCAGCCCTTGCATCACGTCGAGAATTTGTCAAACTTCGCTGAGAGGTTTGCCATCTGCAACTATAGGTCATTATTCCCAGACACCTCATAAACTTTTCCTCTTGACAATGCAGCAGGCTCCACTTTTGACACAGACTCCTGACTAGTTCTTGCCTGGGATAACTTTTGAAAAGCATTTTCACTAATTACTTCAAACAATTCCCATGCCTCCTCAGCAGTCTTGTGCATGTAGGTTCCACCACAAGAGGCATCAACCATATCTCTATTTTTCTCATCAATCCCATTGTAGAAGCTTTGTACTAGCTGCCAGTCTGGGATCTTGTGGTGGGGGCATTGTTTGAGCATTTCCTTAAACCTATCCCAGGCTTGATTAAAATCCTCAGTTGGAGATTGGGCAAAAGCAAGAATTTCCTTCCTCAACTGGCTAGTTTTGGTCTCAGGGAAGAACTTTGTCAGGAACTTGGTCTATAGATCTTTCCACGAGGTGATGCCATTATTGGGAAGAGTAGCCAACCAGGTACTAGCCCTATCCTTCAGAGAGAAGGGAAAGAGCCTAAGCCTAGTGGCCTCTGGTCCCAAACCAGCGATATTGAATGTGGTGCACAAGGCCAAGAATTGGTCAATATGTTTGTAAGGGTCCTCCTTGCTAAGCCCATGAAAAGAGGGCAACATCTGGATGATAGAAGTTTTAATTTCATAATTCCCTTGAACATCAGGGAATTGACTGCTAAAGGGAGAGTTATAGTCATCCGGAGTATTCAACTCCTTGAGAGTTCTGGGTTGTTCTTCACCCATTGCTACTGTCTCAGATTCAATTGGGGGCTCAACTGTGGTGTGCCTGTTTCTTCTAAGTCTTCTACCCCTTTCTAGCTCAGGGTTGAAAGGCTCTAAAGTAGGACTAAGAGATCTCCTACCTAGCATACAAACACACCACCAGCAGGGACAACTCCTTGCAGGCACATTGCACTTGACTCAAAGAATTTATCTAACTAATTTACTGTTGTTTAAGTAACCATAAATTTACAACTATCCTAAATAACTGCTATGGAATTTTCAAAGAAACTATACTGAGTTTAAAAGGTTAGAGAATTGCAAACAGAGGTAGCTAATCTCCAAATGCAGTCCACTGTCCTTCTCCACTGCTGTCTAGATCTGTAAGAAAGATTCAAAATTACATCAGCAGTATCAATTATTCACAGCTACAAAGAATACTAAAAATATAAAAACTAAGGGTCTACTAATAGATCATCTTATTCCCCGGCAGCAGCACCAAAAACTTGTTGGTATTTCTAGTGTATTTACTTTATTTATTGGTGGTAAAAGCAATTTAAAATCAAAGTAAAATAGGGGATGAAATCAGCACAACTGAGAAATCCTAGACCTGCAAGATACAGGGTCCATTTGTAGCAAGTTTTGATAAGTACGAGTTTGTCCCACAGGGAAAAGTTGATTTACAGCTCCAAGGGAGCCATCTCTAGTAGTCCTTCCAGATCTGACTATAGATCTGGCAGTCCTAAAAGGAAGGGAGTTCAGGGTTACTTATTCTAAATATCCTAAGGTAGCCTAATGAATTAACTACAGAAAGGGTTGAGAAGATGGAAGGACTGTGGGAAAATAAATATAAAAGGGTGAGAAGTATGCTATTAGGTCTAGATCAGTGGAGTTTTGTAACTCAGATTTAGATCTAATGTTATAAAAATCCTGTCCAATGGCTACATTATCACCACTGAGGAAAAAGAATCCAACCCATCTCTGTGCCATGATCCAATCCCTTAAGGTTATAACCTGTCCACTTAAATGGTCACAGACTATCCCATAGGAGAACCACAATCCAGAGATAGGTCAAAACAAGTTAATCATTATAGGCACTACTTCATCCAGGCTACAAGCTCAAGAATCTATAGGGAACCTCAACCTCTAAAGCTCTATGTGTGGGGCTAAGGCTGTATAGGACCATGATAGCCCAGATACATAGAACCAGCAAGAGATTGAGTACCACCTTAGATCTAGTTGTCCATTGCTTGAGTGGGACTACAATGGTCCAGTCACAAGCCTACAATCTCCATAATCAGATCAGATCTAACATTTGATGGCGGGTTTATTCAAATATAGGAGAGTCTGCCTCTGTACAATCTCCCACAAGGCTACAAGCACATGTGCAGAGAAGAAGAATCCATCTTGGATCCTACGGATTGGCTTCACCCTAAGGATATAACATGTCCACTTAAATGGCCACGGACTATCTCAGAGGCTATCCTCCTCATAGAGTCCAAAATAGAACAGTAATATTGCTGCCACCACCATGGTCACAAGGCTACCAGCACAAACTCCCATGGGGATTTCAGATCTAGTGGGTCCTGTGGTGGGGCTAAGGCTGTATCGGACCATGATAGCCCAGACACGCAGGTCACTTGGATCTGATTGAATCCTTAGAATCAGTCCTCCATTGCTTTGAATCACAGCCAAAGCAATGGCGGATCACAAGGCATCAGCCTTGCACAGAGCAACTCTCATTCGCACACATCCCATAAAAGTACATATCCTATTACAAAACATCCATTAATCTAATTTCAATAAACATACACAGGCATGGCCAGCAAGTGTTGGGCCATGGAGAGAAGAAAAAGAAAAAGGAAAACTACTTACAACTACAGAAGAACAGAAACGAAAATGATCTCAGATCTCGTATCAGTGATAAAGTCCCGCTAAACCTAAACCAAGTTTGGGTTTATATAGCAGTGGTGTGGCGGTGCATTAGGGTTAGGAAACCCTAATTTTAACGATGCCACATGGTCGAACACTATTCCTTAGATGCCTCAGGGTGCGTGCACAAAGATTTGAGCGTGGGAGTGTGTGCCCTAATCACTAGAAATTCCCAAAAAGTCCTTTGTTGAAGCGATGGAAGGTTAAAGTTCAGAGCTTCGCTAGGTAGCCATCGTTTGCCAGACTCTTCGCGTGGTAGCTCTATTCTTCGCGAGGATGAGTTATCATTAAAATTTTAGACGTCGCGGGGTTGCAGCTTCTTGCTGCTTTGAGCAGTCGTGAGGTAGATAGTTAAGCTCTCGCTGGATTGGGCTTCGCGCAGTTGGATTGCTACTTGTGAATAGCACGGGAACTGCGCGAGCATTCCATTTCACAATAGATCTTCACGAGGCTAACTCTGGCTTTGTGAGGCTGCTTTCTTCCTGAACAGCGCGAGAACTGCGCGAGAAGTTCACTTCTTAATGGAACTTTGTGAGGATCCTTGCGAAAGCTTTAAGGCTTTTCTAAACTGCACGACAGGTTCTCTTGATATTTGCATCCCGCTGCTACTGCACGATAGCTGCGCGACAACTTTCCTGAAGCTCTCTTAAACTGCGCAAGACTGCGCGACCTTTAACTTTTGAACTTCGCGAGAGCTGCGCGACTCAAGGCTTCTGAAGCTCTTCTGTCACTCAACTGTGCGAGAAGTTATCGTGAAGTCTTGGGAATTCATGAGGACTGCGCGAAGCATACTTTTCTGAATCCTTTGAAGCTTTGGGAAGCTGCGCGAGGCTCTTCTCAGGTCTGGATTCAGTTCTCCTTCTTCTGAGGGACTTCTGGGGTCAAAACTGGCTCCTTAGTAGGATTTATGGCCGTATTGCACTGCTGTTTATTACCTACAAAAATAGCTTAACAAAAATTTATTACTGGGCTAAAGGTCTAATCACAGGTTAAGTTAAGGGGTGAAAAGTGGTACTTTTCAGGTCTTAACAATCGCTTGTAAAGGCATTCTCCGCAAATGACGTAGCTTGTCGCTAAATGTTGAATGGTTCGTCGGTCCATCTTAGACGTACCCTCAGGGAAAGTTAGGGTCTTAAGGAAATTCTTGATATCTTAGAACCAAGGTGGCTTATCATCAGGCTTTATAGGTTCCTCAATCTATAGGCAGAAGTCCAGCTTACTTCTCTGCTCGATCATGATCGACTTAATCTCAGCACCATACAAGATTTCTATCATTGACGCCAAAGTTGTTAGTGCATCGGCAAAATGGTTCCTTATCCAGGGGACATATGAGAATGTCACGTCTTAGAAGCAAGCTATCAGATCCTTGAGATGTTCCTGATAGGGGATTAGTTTCTCATCTTTCATCTTCCAGTCACCATTCATCTGGCATATGATTAGTTGTGAATCATCAAACACTCAAAGGTGAGTTATATTTAGATCGAGAGCCGCCTGCAGGCCAGCGGCACAAGCTCCGTATTCAGTCATGTTATTAGTGCAAGGGAAGTTGAGCTTGATAGAGACAGGTATGTTGAATCCTTTCAGCAAAACTAGAATGGCACCAACTCCTTGACCCTCGGCATTTGTCGCCCCGTCAAAGTGCATTACCCAAGAATCTTCTGCTTCTTCAGTATCATCTTCCATCATGAATAGGATGTCTTCATCGGGGAACTCAGTTCTCAAAGGCTCATAGTCCGACAAAGGATTGTCAGCGAGATGATTGGTGAGTGCTTGCCCTTTAATCGACTTTTGAGTGATGTACGTGATGTCGAACTCAGATAATAAGAGCTGCCAGCGTGCAGTCCACCCAGTGAGAGCGGGCTTCTCAAACATGTATTTCAATGGGTCTATTTAGGCCAAAAGTAGAATGGCTTGGGATAACAAGTAATGGCGAAGCCTCTAAGTAGCTCATACAAGAGCCAGACATGCTTTCTCCAGATGAGAATAGCGTGTTTCATAATCCGTAAACTTCTTTCTCAAATAGTAAATGGTTTGCTCTCTTCTTCCCATCTCGTGATGCTGCCCTAAGACACATCCCATCAAAACTTCCGTCGTGGAGAGGTACATCAAGAGTGGTCTCCTTGGCTCGGGTGGTACCAACACGGGTGGGTTAAGGAGGTAGCTTTTGATTTTATCGAATGTTGCTTGACAATCATCATTCCATTCAACGGGCGAGTTCTTTCTTAGTAGCTTGAAGATCGGTGTGCAGATTTGAGTTAGTTGCGCAATGAATCGACTGATATATTATATTCTACCCAAGAACCCTCTAACTTCCTTCTGAGTAGATGGTGGCGGCATTTCTGTGATAGCTTTGACTTTGACTGGGTTGACCTTGATCCCTCTCCTGCTGACGATGAATCCTAATAATTTTTCAGACATAACACCAAAAGCATACTTCTGTGGATTCAGACATAACTTGTATTTTCTCAACCTCTCAAACAATTTCTGGAGGTTTGCCAAGTGATCGCCTCACTCCGATGACTTGGCTATCATATCATAGACGTACACCTCAATCTCTCGGTGCATCATGTCGTGAAACAGTGTGGTCATAGCTCTCTGGTATGTTGCACCGGCATTCTTTAGGCCAAATGGCATGACTCAATAGTAAAAGGTTCCCCATGGAGTAATGAATGAAGTCTTCTCTCGATCAGCCTCTACCATCTTTATCTGATTGTATCCTAAGAATCCATCCATAAATGAAAGCATCCCGTGCTTAGCAGTGTTATCGACCAAGATATCGATGTGTGGCAGTGGGAAATCGTCCTTCGGGCTCGCCTTGTTCAAATTTTAAAAATCGATACACATGCAGACCTTTCCATCTTTCTTCGGTACAAGCACGATATTTGCTAGCCACTGCGGATATTTGGATATCATGAGAAACCCCGCATCATACTTCTTGATGACTTCATCTTTGACTTTCAACATCCACTCGGGTCGGAGACGTCTCAGCTTCTGCTTAATCGACCTCATATCGGGGTAGAGAGGCAACTCATGCTCGACCAAATCAGTGTCCAGACCAGGCATGTCCTCGTACGACTAGGCAAAAATGTCTTGGTATGACCGAAGGAAGTCGTTCATGATTTTCCTTTCTTCAGGAGATAGCGACGTTTTGATTTTGGTTATTCTAGGAATCTCCTCAGTCCCTAAATTGACGTCTTTAGTTTCCTCGACAATGGGGGTAGGACCATGCTCAAAGTCGGCGAACCGGTAAAGGAGCTCATTGGGGAGCTCCTCCAAAGGACTATCCTCGTCCAGGCTCGTAACACCTACCTCTTCCTGTATTTCTATAGGGAAGGGGTCGATTTTATGTGGGACGGGTATTTCGATTAAGGCATCCTTTTGTGGGACTTTTTCTGAAATTTTAAATGACAATATTTTTGGACTTTGGATTTTTTCAATGTTTCTAAGATTTTGTATTTTTTCCATGTTTTTGAGATTTTTATTTTCTTCGGAGACGAATCCTTGGCAAGGCAGGTTGCTATATATACAAGATATTGCCTGCCAAGGGCTTATCTCACTTTTTATAAGTTATTTTTTTTTAGAAAATAGGTGTCAAACTTTAGGCCACTCCCTGCTTCCAGGGTTTGGGGCAAAGATGCCCAGTTGCATACCTAAGGGGTTGCTCCTTTACCTGTTGGAATGGAGGGTGTTGACTGATATGGCTTATTAGAGTAACCCTCCATCATATTGATCCCCAATTCATCCGAGATGATGTCCTCAAAAGTTAATACCATTTTGCGGTGATTTACCAGAGGGGGTGTTTGTTCAAGTACTGGCTGTCATTCCTCGAAGAGGGATAACGTAGCCAAATCTATCTCTAGGTTGGGAAGGGAAATGTTGGGATTGGTGGGATGGGCAGGGGCTATGGGTTTGTGTGGGGTCAAATGGGTTACCCCATTTTAATCGATCTTTACGACCCCTGCACTGACAAAGGAATCTCTGATGTGTGGCCTAGGGTGAGATTTCTCTTCTATGTTGATTCCTCAAGCTCTTGCAGCTGCGACAACCCTGACTTTCTCTTTGGCCTCTCAGACCTCTTCTTTCATGGGATTGTATCCTAGCCTAAATCGTACTTTCTGTCCTTTAGCGACAACTGTCTCTCTTCTATCCTACAGTCTAGGCCTGAGCCCTCGACCTTTCTGATAGCCCCACCTTTGGAGCATAGCCACCGTCGCTACCATACCGCCTCCCATTTTAGGCATGATGCCCTCCATGGGCTCTGCGAGTATCACTGATACCTCATATTCAAAATTGTGGAGGTCGATGTCCTCAGCGGTGTGCGGTAAATCCAACATATTGGGTTTTTCGACGTTATTGGTGGCATTTTTTTTTCATTGTGCCCCTCGCCGATGATCATGATGATCTGGTGCCCAGATGAAAATTTAAGTTTCTGGTGCAAAGTGGAAGGTATGGCTCTGACCTCGTGCAGCCACGAGCGCCCCAATAATAGATTAAAAGAGAATTTGATATCCATTTCTTAAAACTAGATGGAGAAGGTCATTGGCTCGATCAATAGCTCAAGATCAACTTCAACCATTATTTCTCTCCTTGTATTGTCAAAACCTCTAGCGCTGGTTCTGGTGGGCCTCAACATGCATGGATCGACCTCGATCTTGGTAGCGGTTCTTAAGGGGTATATATTCAATGCGGACCCATTGTTGATTAGAAACAAGGGGATTACCATGTTTCCAGACTCGATCGTTATATTCAGAGACTTCGAGTGGCTACCTCCTTCTTCTAGCAAGTCAGCATCAGAAAATGAAATGGCATTCGAAGCCATTACTTGCCCAATTATCTGCCCGAATTCATCTGGGCTGACCTGAAGTGACACATGCGTATTTTTCAATTCCCCCATTAATGCTTGGAAATGGAGTGGGGACGTCATTAACAGATCTCACACAGTTATATGGGTGGGCATTCTTCTTAGCTGAGTCTCCAGTATATGTTCCTGACTCATTTTTTCAAAGCGACCACGCTATCTTTCTTCCCCTCAGGTTGGGCTTGTGATGCCACTAGCGCTTTTGGCTGCTTTGATATCCTCCCAAATCGTGTGACAAAGTCCACTACCCCCTCTCTGCTGCTGCTGTCGGTGTTAGCATTGGTCTATTCATAGCTCAGCGAGACCTCGTGAGGATCATAAGTTGGTCCCGATATCTGAAATGGTATAGTTCTCGGTGTCGTAGGCGCTTGTACTGCGGGCTCAGGAGGTGTAGGCAATACTTGATTTATTTTGGTGGTGGTGGGTTGGGTAGCAAAATTGGGCCAGATGGGGGTGGTGAATCTTGAGGGTGGTGGTATTGGGGGCAAAGGGGTGAAAGTAGGCCATTGGTAGCTGATAGGTGGTGGGGGATCGGGGGTTTGGTGGGCCATTAGGTGATTGACGGGAGTGGTAGTGCTTGCAGGTGGTTGGACGGGGAGTAGTGGGGTGGGCATAGGCCATTGGTAGTTTATTGGCAGTGGGGGATTGGGGGCCTGCTAGTTTATTGGGTAATTGGTGGGGGTGGTGGTGTATGGTTGGTATGCATTGATATGTAAATAATTGACAGGGGTGGGTGATGGAAAGTATGCCCTAAGATCCAAGGATTCAATTTGCAGAGTCAGGTTAGGAAAATAATCTGACAAATTCAGGGGTTCAATTACCCCAATGTTCCTTTCTTCCATATTCCTTGACAATGGCACCACATAACTCTCCCGATTACTAATGTAGTTGGATGGGTCAAATTCGAACTTCTCTTCACTATCTATCATTCCGACGGTGGGTCTGGGACCTACTCCTCTAGTAGGATGTGGGGTAGTGGCACCTAGTGAATGTTCCAATGTTGAGAAGGTGCAGGTGGAATGATTTTTTTGGCGTCAATTAAATCCTGGATCGCGTGCTTCAATGGGAAGCAGCGATCAGTTGGGTGACCTGAACCATGATGAAAGTTGCAATGAGTATTCGAGTCATAATTCTTTGGGATCGAGTGAGGAGGAGGTTGCGGTTGATGGATAGTGACTAATCCCTTTTCCACTAACAAAGGTATAAGTACACTCAAGGATTGCCCCAGAGGCATAAAAACTTGATCGTAGCGGGCTCTCCTTTGCTCTGGAGTCATTTTCATTCCTTGCCCATTCCCTATTCTTTGCATCTGCTCAAGCCTAACTAGTGTTTGTTAGGCTGCCTGAAATTGAAATGGGGTAGTATTGTTATTGGGCCTGGTATTGGCAATGTTCAGAACATCGGCCCTTGTTCTCTTCTCGTTCTTTTATTTTGAAAATCTTCTAACCCCATTGGCTCCGCACGGCATGTTCTTATTCAGACGGCCCTCCCTGATGGCATCCTCACATCGGTTAGCATTTCTCACTAGATCAGCAAAGCTGGACTACTGTTAGTACACCAAAAAGTTCGAGATCACTAGCAGAGTATTCTTTGAAATCATCTCTATCTGCTCATCATCAGGTATTCTATTTTTTACCTGAGCTGCCAGTGCTCTCCAGCGTCCAAGGTAGTCATTGAAGGTCTCGTTCTGGTTCTATTTCAAATGGGCCAAATCAGACTTACACGGCTTAATGTCTATATTGTAGACATATTGTTCTTGAAAGAGGTGCGTCAAGTCCCTCCACATTTTTATCATAGATGGTTCTAAAGATGTGAACCATCTCAAAGCCGGACCGGTCAGACTCTTCTGAAAGACTTTTATTAGTAGTCTTTCATCCCCTCCGTATTAGCACATGTCGCCACAGTAGGACTTCAGGTGCGCAATAGGATTTCCAGTGCTATTATATTTGTCAAAGGCCGGCATTTTAAATTTGGAGGATAGGGGGACCTCAGCGAACAAACATAAATCTGTGCGTGGATTTCAGCACCACCCATTTTCATCAGCTGCTTTTGTATTTTCAGCACCATCCATTTTCATCAGCTGCTTTTGTATTTTGTCCAACTGTTCTTTCAGCTACTCTGACTCTTTTGACACAGGGGCCGCTTTCTCGGCTGTTAGTTGGACTTCAGTCTGGGCCACCAAGGGGTGGGCAATTAGTGGAGGAGGGTTAAGGCCTTAGCATAGGCCCCGCTATTACTAATCTCGTCCTCCTCATACTGCTGGTCGGCATAATGTGCAGTGAGGGCGAGATTCTCTTGTGGGTGTTGTATGGGTTGGACGGGAATGACATGAGTGAGGGTTGGGTGAGCCCATTGGGGGTGAGGAAAGCATTATTGGGTGTTGGGATTTTGGCGTTGAGGTGGGGCCTGATGGGGCCATTGGGTATGGGGGAAGGTTTGGAGATGGCCTTGGCGTGTGGGGCCATGGGAAAATTAGGTTTGGGGTATGGCATGGGTCTGATCTGGCTGTGAAGGTGGGGTGAAATGTTGGGGGTATTGTGGAAGGTATGAGTATGGGGTTTAGGTTTGGGCCATGAAGCCTTGGTCATTTTGGGCCATGGGCCCTTGGTGGGTTTGGCCCAGTGGGCCTCTGTAAGTCTGGGCCATGGGCCATGGGTGGGTTGGCCCAGTGGGCCTTAGTGGATCTGGGCCATGAGCCCTTGGTTGGTCTGGGCCATGGGGCCCTTGGTGCCATGGCCTTGGAAAAAAGGGGTTTGGGCTAATGGGCCTTGGGGCATATGGGAGATGGGAGTTTGGGCCATTGGGCCTTGGGGCATGTAAGTAGTGGGGGGTTGGGCCATGGGGCCTTGGGGCAAGTGGGTAATAGGGGTTTGGGTGGTGTGAATTATGGGGGGTTGATGGGGGTCATTGGGGAGTGATGCATGGAGATTGGTTACGGTGTGAGATGGGTTTAGGGACACGGGGTGCGGAGGAGGGGAGGTATTTTGAGAAGCCTTCCACATGGAGTAGACTTGGAACATCTCCTCCATCATGGTCATAGAAGGAGGATTGGATATGGATGGCGGATTTAAGGGATGATTGGGTATGGATGGGATGGAGGTGGAGGGAAGATTGGACATGGCCATGGTAAGTGATGGGATGTGGGATGGATTGAAGGAATGGGGTGGGGAACTGGCTAAGGGGGATGATGAAGGGTAAAGTGTGGGTGTTTAGGAAAAACTGGGTGTGGCCCCAGTAAAAATGGGCATGACCCGGGTAGATGGGGGGACTTGTGGGGGATCGGATATGGCAGAAGTGGTGTATGTGAATGTAGGTGGATCGGGCCTATAGGGGGAAGATGGGAAATGAGGCATGGATGTGGATTGGGGGAATGGGTTTGGGTTTTGTAGGGGTGTGGAAGGGAAATGAGTCAGATTTGGAATGGGTATAGTTTGGGCAAAAGATGGAGAATGGGGGGTTGGGCTTTGGATATTTTGGGAAGTGGTGGTTGGGAAAATTGGGGCACCAAATGGGCCGGTAACGGAAAAGGAGGGTTGGGTGCCCAAATGGGAGTGGGTTGGAGAATGTGGCAGGGATGAGTCGAGATCGGCATAAGCCGGATCCACTACTCATGACATTCTACAGGAACGGGTCGGGTAAGGGTGCCTTGGGTAAAGCCAAAAAATCCTCCTCCTTCCCCTGTGGGACAGCGGAGGAGAAGACGATGTCGTTGTGCCGGCACCACCAACTATATATTTTTTAGGTTTTGATTTGCTTATTATATATATATTTTTTATTTTTGGAAAAAGTTTTTGAAAAAAAAATAAAGGTTTCGAGGCCTTGGAATTCCCTTTTATGGTGGCTCTCGTACCTTAATTCAAGACCCGCGGCAACGACTTCGACGCACTTCGAAAGAATCTAAGGAGAACCTTCGATCTATTGAAGGCATGAAAATCGAGGCCAACAACCCGATCCCCTAGAATGAGCCAAAAAGAAGTTTCTCTCTTTTGACCGGTAGGGGCGTATTGGGTGTCGGAGTTGGCAGGGCCCAAATAAGGCACTAAGCACACTGATCGGGGGACTCGGGAAGTGAAAAAGGCTACGAATTTGGGTCGGTGTTGTGTAGAACTGACCTGGCACAAATAATATATGCGCCCAGGTTGCAGGGGCACTTTTTTACACTGGTGTAACTATTAGTTGCGCCAAGGTAAAAAGTGAGATTTTAAAGCTGGCGCAACTAATAGTTACGCCAGTCATAAATTCCAGTTTTTTTCACTGGCACAACTAATACTTACTCCAGGCAAAAACTGCTGCTCCAGAACTGATGACAGCAAGCACCAACACCCGAAATGGTTCTCTTTTTTTGGTTTTTGTGGAAGCTAGGATTCTGGGAACTGAGCCGTTTCTTGGTGATCGATTCTCTCCTTATCGCACCTAACGGGTTTGAGTTCGGTATAACTTGCTAACGCGCTCCCCAAGGGTTTTAGGCTTTCGAATGGGAACCCACCCGATATACCTTCGGCCTGAGCGCCTTCTTAGATACTAGGTGGGTTAGGACTTTTCTGGATCATCACCACTAGGGGCTGCCGCCATACTAAGACCCGGGTGGTTGTGTGTTTGCCTAATCCCAACCCTTTGAAAATCTACCCATAAAAGCAAATTAATTAAGCTCCCTAACTTGGTTCAATTTTATTTTTTTTCAAAGCTTCTCTTTTTTTGGAAGTTTCTTTAGTTCAAAGACCGGGGGTGATGATCTCGTATCGCCACTATAGGCCGGCGTCCACTGTTGGGATATGAGTGCGCAAGTAGGCCCGCCAATCGGGTAAGGCACTTTAAATGATGAAAAATTAAAGAAATTGAAAGACAATGCTCAAGTAGGCCCGTCGATCGGCTACGACACTAAAAATGATGAAAAAGTAAAGAAATTTAAAGACTATGTGCAAATAGGCCCGCCAATCGACTAAGGCTCGTAAATGGCATAAAAGTAGGGGTAAGTAAAATGACTTAATTGGAGGGCTGAGTAAAAAAAATAGCAAACATAAAAAATAAAAAAACAATAATAAAATGTTAGGAAAATAAAAAATAAAGAGGCCTAGTTCAAGGGGAAGCTCTACTAGCTAATCCCCAGAAGAGTCGCCATCGGTGCAACCGTGGGATTCGTGATGATCCCGTCACGGCGATGCACTCGCTTGCAAAAAATATAGAGTCGCCGTCCGGAACTTTTGGTGTCTTGAGATACCTATATCATTTTTATAAGCACCGAAGTGCCACAAATATGACTCTGAATCCGGTCCACACCAAAAATTCTTGGGTAAGGGCTTCGGTTATTGATCAGGAAGGTGTTAAACACCCGATCAACTCGCTTAACGCAGTCTCTACTAATGGCCGAAAATAAATGAAGTAGAGGAAAAGAAAATGGCATCCTCTTGCCCAAGAGGGCTTAGAATCCTATTTGTGCCCCTCCGTTCGTATCAAAAATTCGGTAGCGTAACGGCACAAATGCAAGGATAAGAAGAGCTAAAAGAGATAGGAGAAGAAAGGGGAGAGCCGGAGCCCTCGGACCCGTGTAGAACCGTAGGAGAGCCTTGCATGGCTTGCTTTTGATGAGCTTTTGAAAGCTTTGTATGGTATGGAATAGGGTTTTAACTCCTAAGACTTGAAGCTAAGAGGTAGAGAAGAGAGGCTAGGGGATCACACACACCTAGGCTAAGGGTTTTGGATGCAAGAACAAGCTTGAAATGAGGTTTGGAGATTCTAGAATTTGGGTGAAAATGGTGCACAAAAGGGAGAAAGAACTTCTCACTTTGAGCTCTTTCTCTTTTAAGCAAATTTCTCAACCCCTAAACTAAGGGGTGGAGGGCTCTATTTATAGGAAATGGGTAGATTAGGAGACCACTTAAGTGCTAATTGGGGTTAGCCATTAGGTAATCTCAACTCTAAGGTTTTCTAGGGTTTTTGGAGCTTTGAAATGTATGGAAGGGTCCTCCAATGGTGGATGATGGGGTGAGGCCTTAAGCCACTTGAGGGGTTGCAAATAGTTAGTGAATGGGTGCAGCAGAACAATCAAAACACACTCCAAAGGTCGAGATAGTCAAAAAGTCAAAACCCAATCATGAATTTTGGGGCAAAAACTAAGGGTTACTGTTCATATGCCCGGCGCAACTAATAGTTGTGCCAGGCAAATGTACAGTAAAACAGTGCCTAGAAATTGGCTTGCGGGGGTGGGGTCCACATTTAAAACTGGCGCAACTAATAGTTACGATAGGCTTAATTTATGGGAGAAGTGGTCTGGCACAACTAATAGTTGCACCAGGCAAAAGTATTACTGTTGCAACTATTAGTTGTGCCAAATCCCTAGGGGGCCACTTGAAATTACATTTTGGCCCTCCGGGTTCGGGCTGCCATATCTTTTGATATGTAACTCCGATTGGGGCGATTCTTAGACTGTTGGAAAGCTGACGACTTCTACTTTCAATGTTATGAGATTTAATTATAGTAGATAGCCGTAGCTGGTTTTAGTGCACCCCTCCTTTTTCTAAAGCTTCAAAGGTTAGGTTTAGGTTTAGAACGGGTTTTAAGGGTCGGGATGGTTAGGGTTGATTCCTAAGGGTTCGAAAAAGGTTCCTAGGGGTTCAAAAAGGTTCCTAGGGGTTCAGAAAGGTTCTTAAGGGTCTCATACATGCCATCAAAAGCTCAGAAGTGCATCTCTCTCAAAATATATTCCGATCAAACCTTGGGCCGAATTTGGGTGTCTACACCAAGGCTTATGATAAGAAAGTCCTCGAAGGAATCTTTAATATTAGAGAATTAGTCTTAAAGAAAATCATGCCTTCCAAGCATGCCCATCCAAAATGAAAATTGAAACCGAACTGGGAAGGCCCATATTTTATAACAGCCACATACCTTGGGAATGTATATAAACTGGCAAACTAAGACGGGAAGAACTCCCTATCCCTTGGAACTTCATGTACCTTAGAAAATATTTCCCTTAGCCCTATGATCATCACATCCTATGGTTAGATACTAATACTTACCACCCCCGTAGTCACCATGACCCGTTCGTTGGTCGTACGCCTTCAATTCTCAGAATATTCTCAAGACCTCTAATTTATCGCTCACTTTCTCATTTGGGTGAATTGATCAAAGGACTAGTGACATACCAAACCTTTTTCAAAAGCATAAGTAACACCCGATCCTCATTTCCCTTCCCCCGCCATTAGAGGAGATATTAGAGCAAAAAAAAATGAAGATGTCAGGCGCAATCAAAACTCATTATTCTTGCGCTAGCAGGACGCTTTCAAAATATATATATATATATCCAAAATAAAAATCGAGTGAGAGCAATACCACAAATGAATAAGTCAATGAGCTCAGGAAAGAATAAGTAGGCCGTGAGGACATCTCTGGTAACTTTACTAGAAATGTATAAGCAAGTTGCGAGGGCATCCCTGATGTCCCCATACTACTAGATGTCGTCGTAAGGTGGCGGGAGGAGGATAAACTCTTGCTAACCATAGAATGTGAGATTTTGATAGTATCGAAACATGACGAAGAGCTCGATCATGGCACCCCGTATCCCCTCTGAGAAAAAGAATGTTACTCATCCCTTTGGAAAAGCGTTAGTTACAAACTACTCCCTACATCACTGAGCCTTACCCCTCTTCCACTTTTTTATTTTTCAGCCAATAAATCGAAAGCCTTTCAGGATATCCCAATGAAACTGAAAACCAGCGAATGATGACTGATGCAATCACTTACTATATCTACCACACCCTCCCTGATAATGACAACGGGATAGGATGACCACAACCCAAAGATAGACCCCGGTTTACAATTGACATAATTAAAATGACCTCCCCTGGTTCAATGACAAAATTGATGAACTTTTCTTCAAAACTAACTCACCAAATACCCATAGTTTCTTATAAACCCAAAGTGTTCATCTAAAAACCCAGAAAAAAGCTCCATTGCACTTAGACACTGGGGCATTCTTTTTCAGAAGGAGAACCACCTTAGAAGCGCCAACTTGCCCATAAAGAAGGTGCGGAATAACGAATTCACCATCCGGAGAGCGCTACTGAAGATACTGTATTGCCTATTCTACCACGCTCCTAAACTGGGGCATTTTTTAATTTTTTTTATTTCATTTTTCTTTTAGTTTTGTGCTTTCCCTGTTCAATTATTTTCATTTCCAAAAAAAAATTTTAAGAAAGAAAAATAAAAAGAGAAAAAAAGAGAGCATATATCCATCTTTTACTACCAGACCTCGGTCTGAGACACTCGCCCCCCTTGATATCTAGCAAGGGGGAGAATAAAAATTATTGACAGTCTTACTCTTCATGTGTAGATAAAAAGTAACCTTCAACTATCACCAGGCCAACTCAAGAAGCATCCAAGTCCCAATGACAGCTGACGGCACTAAAGACGAAAAAGCCAAAATATGAGAGGTAACACAAAAGGAAAAAAGCTGAATCAGGTACATCTAAACCAAAAATCTCCGTATATGTCAATTTCTTTTACATCTGTCACTAGGGGCATACCCCCTGTATATACAATGAACACAAAAAAAAGGCAAACTATACACCCCTACTCCCTACACTGCCACTAGGATGGCCGATCATTGCTGTCCCCAGTATCATCAGCCCAGAGGTCCGTAGACTGATCCTCTGAAAATACAATCTTGGCACCATGAGTCATCGGAACCTCTAGACGACGAGGCCTCGCTACTGAACCGCCCTCCTCGCCTAACTAGCGGACCGCCTCGATCGAGAAAGAGGAGGATACCCAGCAAGAAACTCCTGAATAATAGAATCCTCAAGACCATAATCCCTGGCATGATCACGTGTCGTACGATGAGATTGCCTAGCCGAGGAACCCGTAGCCCTCCACTCCAAGCTAGCAAGCTGACCAACCATCCCATGCACTCCCCGCTCACTCCTCGTCAAACGATATTGCATTCGATCTATGGTCGCTTGCATCTCTTCTCTCGTCATCCGACACACCGCCTCCAACTCCTCAGTCTGAGTCCCTTGCGCAACCATCATCTCGACAAGCAGGTCCTCGCGGCTCTACGTGTCCCCAAGGATCCGTCTCGCCTCAGGAGTGGCACGCGCTCACGCCGCCTCTAGGTACGCCGCCTTAAGCTAACGAACCTGCGTTACCACACTGAGTCAAAGAAAGCCAATATATATATATATATATATATATATGAATATTTGTAAGGAAAAATTGAAAATAAGAGAATCATACTAGATCCACCCTCTCTCCAAGAAGGTGCTTGTTGTCGCTCCAAGTATGCCGTAATTGTGTGCATTATGAATCAAAAATTAAAGAATTAAAGAATGCTAGGTTATATGGATGTTAACTTATGAAAGGGATATCAGCACATTGGGGCTAACACTGGCCTGCAAGATCAGGGCCAATTGTAGCAAGTTTTAAAAGTAAGTATTTCAAGATCGTCCACAGAGAATTTTGTCTAAACTGAGAGATAAAACTCCAGATCTGTGCTACCAGATCTGGCTCTATAATTATCTAAAAAAAAGAATAGATAAAAGAGAGTGTTGGATTGTGTCACATTTAACTATAAGCAAATAAAGAAAAGAACTAACTACATGATTCAAATCCGAGTTGGGGAGATGTTTAAAATAAGACAAATGCAGAAATAATAGCTTCATGTACTTTAGCCTCTGAATTTTAATGGAGAATCTGTAGTTCAACAGAGCAGATTCAATCTTCATCTAGCTACCAGCACAGATGTAAGAGTGTGCTTCGTTCAGTTACGGCGTATTATTACTGAAAGAAGAACTGGGCAATGCCCCAACCACATTCAAGGTACGAAAGACCCTTCAAGCAATTTTTACGATATGATTCCTAGAAATCTTTTCTAGATGATTTAGCTTAGGCCTAAGCCATAGAAGAAATCATAGAAGCCAAGGGAAGTTGCATGCGGATGAGTGAATCTAAAGAAGTCTAATGCACTAAGGTGAACATTGAGAACCCTCGACATGACTCCAATGGAGAAGACACAAATTCAACCTTTTAAAATCCAAAATTACAATTACTGAGCACGGCTTCTTAGAGAGCCCTCGGACTTACATCTTGAATCCGAACTTGGAAGTACAAATCACTCACAATGGCTCTCAAAGGTAAACTACAAGAAGGGATTACAGGGTTCAGATAAACTATCCGACCGAATGAGGGAAAGAGATGAAAACTCTAAAATCTGGATACCCAATTTGGGTAGAATGGCTTCTCTATTTATACTTTTCCTCCATCCTGCGCGCATTTGGATTGACCAATCAGGAATGCTTTAGATCTGGATTGCCCAATGAGGGTTGAGCACGGGGATCCAGATCTGTTTTGGCCAATGGAAATGCTCTGATCTGGTTCGGCCAATCAGGTGCTAGAAGCATCAATTCTGTTATGGGTTTGAAATTCTGTTTGAGCTTCTGGAAGTTCCCGCCAGGTAATTTAACTTTGGGCGCTCACATGGGTTGGAATATGCCTTTGGTTCGTGCTCAGAATCTTCCGGAATGTCTCTGGGCTTTTCAATGCATTGGGGCGCGTGTAGCAGATTACTGAATTGCCCTTGTTAAAGCTGCGAATCTCCAGAATACCTTTTCGCAGAGTTCAGGGGCCTTTTCGCAAAGTTCAATGACTTCTGAAGCTCTGTTCGCAAAGTTCAATCTTCTTTTCGAGGAGTTCAGATGCTCTTCGAAAGCTACACACAGAGTTTTAGTCCTTTTCGCGAGTTTAGGGGCCTTTTCGCAAAGTTCAATGACTTCGAAGCTCTTTAAAGTTTAATCTTCTTTTTAGGAGTGTTTTCTTCTTTTCGCAAAGTTCAAGGTTCTTAAAGTGCAAGTTCTTCTTGAAAGAACTCGTAGTGCATTCTCATTTGAAATGTTCTGCTTCTCTTCTGGTCTTTGCCTCTTCTATTTAGACCTTTCCACTGATGAGGTTGTTTCTTCACTTCCTTCCTTTGGTGACATGGATTGTCATCTTTTTGATCTTTTGGTTAAGCATGTCTTTTTGTGATTTGGACATAGGCTCTATCTCAAGGGTCTATCAAGGCTCAGTTAAGGGGTGAAAATGGTATTTTCAGCTCTCAACACACCCCCAAACCTAAGCTTTGCTAGTCCAGAGCAAAGACAAAATTTAAAATAGAATGAAAAGCCATTTTGTAGGAAGCACAGTTGCATTTAGCATATGCAACAAGCCTTTTAAACCCCTAGGTGATCCCTAGAGGAGGAGTGAAGTCTCTGAGGGTTTTCGTGAAGGTACCCACAAACTTCTCCATGGGACAGTTGGCATTAGTGCACTATCATCCCATGAGCAATCAAAGATCAAAATTAGTTACTCTTGAATCAATGTTTAAAGCAGAAATTTAGGTTTATTGTTTGCAAGGGATTTCAACATTTATAAACCTTATGAATGTTTCACTCTTTCCAATCTGTGAGCAGCCATAGAAATCATGCAAATGTGTGATGGTTCATCATTTGAATAAAAATTAGGTTATAAGTCATACTTAATGTGCTCAAGTTCCAACCCAAACACTTACCGGGGTGTACTCTCATCAAGATTTTTGTTGAAGGGTTCATTTCACTCAAGCTCAAGAGCGATTACATCTCCCAAATGGATTTGTAAGCATGAGCATAGGCATGATTCTCAGTCTTTGGCATCCTTGACATCTCCTCACCATAGATTGGGAACTTATCTCCACATGACAGTTCACTCAACTTTGGATCACAAGGACTTTTAGGCTGGGTTTGTTGTATGGCTCGTGGAGTGAGGTTTCGAGGATAGGAAGGTTGAGCAGTGTTTGGATTTTTGAGAAGTCAGGAATTGAAGGAGGTGGTTCATGACTCCACCTTCTTGAGTTTAGCTTCTTTTGAGATTCTCGTGTTCAAAGTACTCAGTTCTTCTTCCTTTGATCTTGAATTTTCAACATAAAGTTCCCCTTTTTGCCTTTTTTTTTGTTTGCTTCTTTTTCACATTGTTTTTCTTTTACTTTCTCAGTCACCATCTTACATTTTTGAGGTATTTCTTCTTCATTTATTTTGATATTTGAAATGTTCCATCTTTACTTCTTTCTCCTTTAACTCCTAAATTCTCAAGGTGAGGGAAGGCTGAATTGGTTCCATTGGTTCAGGTGCAAGGAAAATGGGTGTTTTGATGAAGCATTGTAGGATTTATAGCTCAATTGGGGTACAAACAAGGACAGATCTTTCTTGGTTGGTTACTGTAGCTCAAGTCATCCAAAGAAGGCCTTGATCTTTCCTCGATTTCATGAATCTTGTTGCTTGTTTTGATTTGGAGTTTCCTAATTTCTAGTGGATCTAATGCCTCATTCCTTTGAATCGAGAAAAGGGTTGCCTCTCACTCTTCAGAGATGTAAAACATATAGGCTCAATTCTCACTGGTTATGGTTTTTCCTTGAGCTTTTAAGTATATCTTTACCTTTTCTCTTCACTGTGGACTTGCTATGTGCTAATACAAGTGTATTTTCCCGGTGTTAACATCATGGAAATGTGGAATATTGTAGGGTTTAGAATGTCTAAATTCTTGCAAAGAAAATTTTAAAATTTCCACATTGTCATGATTCTTAAGTAAATTGATTCATTTCCATTACTTTGGTGATTGTGATGCCCTTATGCTAATTATCCCATGGGCGGGACACTGTTTGCCATACCCCCAAACCTATGGGGAAGTGTCCTCACCGGTTCAAAGGTGGCATGGTCACATTATCTGGGAAAAATTGAAACAAGCGACAAAATCGAGAAAGTGTAGTTCGCAAAGAACGAGCTTGATATGTCTATTTGAAATGGATTTGGCTCGAAAGATCTTTTCGCAAAGGACTTCTCCCAGATTTTCTATTCGAAAAGGAAATTTTAACTATTGAGCGAACATGGTTCTTTTGAGTAGTTCATTCTGACTCGAATCAATTCGAATAGAACTTTGAACTTTTTAAAAGTACTTTTTACTTTTGCGATTTGAACTTTGAAGTGTATTTACACTATCGTACAAGAAAAATAGACGAAGCTTGACAAAATCGAAAAAATGTTGTACAAACATATTATACACTTTTCTACCATCGATTTTGGAGATTCATGATGATAGGTGGGCGAAGGGCTCACTGGGTGTTTTCAATGCATGGTTTGAGCCTCGACCATTTACCTTGAGTATTCTTCCATCCTTGGGATCTGAAATATCCACTGACTCACGAGGGGAGGCCTTGATGATGATGTATGGCCCTTCCATCTGGATCTCAATTTACCGAAAGAATTTAAGTTTAGAGTTGAATAACCATACCTTGGACCCCGGTATGAACTCTTTTCTCATGAGGCTCCTATCATGGAATGATTTAACCTTTTCTTTGTATAATCTGGAGCTAGTGCAGGCATCCATCCTCAGTTCTTCCGGTGAGTTGAAGCTTCTGTGGTTACCACAGTTAGATCCATATTAAAAGTTTTGATTGCCCACAAGGCCTTATATTCTAATTCTCTTTGGTAGATGGCATGCCTTGCCATAAACCGATCTGAAAGGACATCCTATAGGAGTCTTGTAGGCGATTACTATGCCCACAAAGCATCATTAAGCAAGGACCATCCTTCATCCTTCTTCACAGTTTTTCAAAATGTGTTTGATCTCTCTATTTGAAATCTCCACATCCCTTTGGTTTGTGGATGATAGGAGTGGCTACTCTGTGAGTGATGAGTACTTTTTAATAGAGAGTCAAAGCACTTTTAAAAGTGGCTTCCCCATCACTAATGATGGCTCTAGGAATCCAAATCTGGAAAAATGTGGTCTTTGAGGAATCTTAAAACCACTTTGTGATCATTGGATTTGGTAGCTATGGCCTCAATCCACTTGGAGACATAATCCACTACCAAGATGAAATTGTTTCCATTAGAAGGAAAGGGCCCATAAAATCTATGCCCCAAACATCAAACAACTCAACTACAGGATTGGTCGAGGCATTGAGTTTCTTTTGGAAATCTTGCCATTTTGGCGATTCGCAAGATTCTGATCTTTGTAAGGCATCTTTAAAGATTGTGGGCCAATAGAAACCACTGCTTAATTTTTACGTTTATTTCCTGAAATGGCCTCCACAGCTGTTCATGACACATTGACAATATGCGGAATTCATGGTCCGGGACACACTTTACGATCACTTAGTCTGCACAATTCTTGAATAGATAAGGATCTTCCCAAATGAAATGTTTAACTTGTGAGAAGAAAAGATCTATCCATTCTATTCCAATGTTGAGAATCATCCAATAGCCAAGAAGTTGACTATGTTTGCAAACCAAGATGGGTATTGATGGCAAAAAGTTGCTCATCGGAAATGATTCATTAATGGGTAGCTATCATCCTCGGTATTGAGAATTACGGATAAGTGATCCCACCACATTCTCCACTCCTTTCTTATCCTTAATCGTAGATCAAACTCACCGTAATAGGAGGATCCACGATTAATCTGGCTTGGTATCCTTCTTAGGCAAAGGTACTTTAGGGCAGTGGTCGATAAACACCACAATTTGTGAACCTAAAACATAAGGCCCTGAATTTTTCCAATGCAAACACAATGGCCGACTCTTTCTCGGTTGTTGTGTAGTTGAGCTGGGCATCTATCATGGATCTGCCGCATAAGCTATGACATGGGGAAGCTTATCCTTTCTCCCTAGGGCAGCTCCTAGGGCATAGTCTGATGCATCACACATCACTCAAAGGGCCTTTGAATAGTCGGGGAGCAAGATGGGAGCTGAAATCGTAGACATTTCTTAAGGACCTCAAAGGTCATGCATTCATTAGTAAACACAAAAGGAACATCTTGACACGATGAAATGAGTGGCTTGGAAATTTCTTGAAATCTTTGATGAACCTCCTATAAAATCCTGCATGCCCTAAGAAACTTGATTTGCTTAACAGATTACGGGAGGAGGCAAATGTGCAATTAGATCAATTTTGCTTGGTCCACCTCTATGCCTTTATGGGAGACCACATGTCCTAGGACAATGCCTTGGGTGACCATAAAATGACTCTTTCCCAACTTAGAACCAAATTGGTTTCTTCACATCTTTGCAACACCAACTTGAGGTGGTGTAAGCATTGGGAAAAAGTCATCTCCATAAATTGAAAAGTCATCCATGAAGATCTCCATGAATTGATCAATCATGTCGAAAAGATGGCATACATGCATCTTTGAAAAGTAGCAGGGCATTGCAAAGACCAAAGGGCATCCTCCTATAGGCAAAAGTGCCAAAGGGGCGGTGAAGGTGGTCTTTTCTTGGTCCTGTGGGTACACGAGGATCTGGTTGTAACCAGTACCCATCAAGGAAGCGATAGTAAGCTTTGCTGCAAGCTTATCATTTGGTCAATGAAGGGAGGAAATGGTCTTTCCTTGTCATGGTATTTAATTTTGTAGTCTATGCGACCCTCCATCCAGTTGTTTGTCCGGTGGACATAAGTTTACAGATTCAAATTTGCTACTTGATGATGCAGTTTCTTAGGCACCACGTGTGGGTGCTACCAAGCGAATCTGAAATGGGGTAAATGACATCTAGACTTATTACCACTTCTTGCATGTGAGGATTCAACCTTCTTTGCATTTCTCTAGAAGGCTTGGCATCCTCTTCGTGTGGATCTTATGCATGCATACAATTGGGTTTATTCCTCCTAAATCAGCAATGGTCCAAATAATTGCTTTCTTGTCTTGTTTAGAACTACCAATGACTCCTCTTCTTGCTCCTTTGTAAGGGAGGAAGAAATAATCACAGTAGTGTTTGATGATCTCCCAAAACACATATTTCAGATTTTGGGGAGCCGTTTGAGTTCCAATTCGTGTTTTGAGAAGAGGGCAAAAGGTACCTTGGTAACTTGTGGAAGAGGGAGAGGAGCAGTCTCCAAGAGAGAACTTGATGATCAAGTTGGTGAGTGCCTTGCTCAAAGCAGTCTCCCGTTGAATTTGATCTCCCTTTTTCTTCTTTCTCAGTGGATCCCCATTCATTTTTAAATTCTGTGGTGGAGTCTTTACCTTGCAGAAATGTTTGTAAAGACTCCTCCACCAGCTCATCAATGATGTCAACATGGAAACATTCCTCACAGAGAATTGAGGTTGAGTATGACATTATACACATTCAATTTAACTTTCATATTTCCAAAAGACACCTCCATGATGCGGACCTGCATTGAATGCATGCATTAGCATTAGCTGTAGCGAATGGTCTTCCCGAATAATGAGGGATGGCGGTGGTACTTTTGGTTGGTTCCATGTCCAACACCAAAAAGTCGGAGGTAGAAAAACTTGTCTACTCCTACCAAAACATCTTCAATCAACCCCATAGGTTTCCTTTCGGATCATCATTCATTTGTAACACCACTTGAGTGGGTTTCAATTCTCCCAAACCTAGCTTCTCATAGGCAAATAGGGAAGCAGTTGACACTAGCACCCGGATCTAGCAAGGCTTTCTCAATGGTGTGCTCCCCAATGATGCAGGGATTGTGGGGATTCGTGGTCTTGCATCTTAGGTGGTATTGCAATTGATAGCACTTGGTTGATTTTCTCCACAAAAAGGCCTTCTTGGATAAATGTATCCTAGATTGCCTTTTGTGGGTGCACACCTCTTTGAGAAATTTTGCATAAGCGAGGACTGTTTGATTGCATCAAGCGGTAGATTAATTTTAACTTGCTTGAATGTCTCCATCATTTCCTCAATTTTGTGTTTCCTTTGTCAAAGGAGAAAGCTTCATTGCATGGGAAATGGGAGGTGAGGAACAAATTTCTCCTCCTCATCTTTTCAACAATTTTGTTATTTTACATTTTTCATTTTTGAATTTTAAGTGTAAATCAACCATATTGCTATCCATTTGTTGTTCTGCACTTGTTCTTCATCTTTTTCCTCTTCACTACCTTTGTGTTGTTTATTATTCTTCCACTTCTCAAAGTAGTCCACTTTGATTTCCTCATGGCCATTTGAGGATTCTCCAACCATGAACCTCCCTTAGGATTGTTCACAGGTTGGCTGGGTAGTTTACCCTCTTCTCTCTTAGCCAATGAATTTGAGAGTTGGCCCAGGGTTTCTTCAATTTTTAATGCTCGTGAAGGTTCACGAGATGCAGTTCAAGATTTTGAAGTGAACTCAAGACACCGCTCTTCAAAGGTCGAGGATCTAGGAGGGCGGCTGGTGTGACCTGCATGGCTTGTTGTTGGTTAGCTGAAAATTTGATTTATTATAAAAATTCTGTGATATGGTGAAAGGTTTGAAAGGTAATTGATTTTTGGCTCTTTCTTCTTTGTTGAAATTTGGTAATTTCTGATTCCACGAGATTAGGATGAGATCTCCATGGGTAGTCATTCGATTGCATCTGCATCCATAAGGTGAGTTGCATGAGCTTGTTCCATCATGAGTTAAAATTGTGATGCGAGAAGGACATTGATCAATGGAATGAGTGGGGGACCGGCATATCGGACATGCCTCCTCTACTCTTGACCCATTTGGAGCTTTAAATGAGTCCATCATCTATCAAATTTTGTGGTCAAATTATCCACTTTCCTTTCCACTCATTGACTTCATAAACTTTCCCTCTTGTGAATTGGGGATTATTCATCCTCGGATTCTCGGTGTCCCTTGGCAGATTCTGTGGGTTGAATTTTCTCCAATCACCTCAAAGAGGTCCCAAACCTCTTCAACTGTTTTTCGCAAGTAGGTACCTCCACAAGAGGCATCCACCATGTTCTTGCCCTTCCGATCGGTTCCTTGATAGAAGGTTTGAACCAACGCCATTTAGGAATTTGATGGTGAGGGCATTGCCTTATGTTCTTTAAACCTTTCCCATTCTTCATGGAAAGTTTGATTGAGTTTTGGGAGAAAGAGATGATGCTTTGTCTCGGTTGGCTGGTTTTAGTCATTGGGAAATATTTTGACAAAATTGACATTGCAAATCATTCCATGATGTGATGTCTTTGTTTGGTGCTAACATAGATAACCATGCTCTAGCTTTGTCCTTTATTGAAAACGGAAAGAGCCTAAGCTTGGTTGCCTCTGGGCCCAGTCCAGCTATGTTAAATGTTGTGCATAAAGCCAGAAATTCATCAATGTGTTTGTAAGGGTCTTCCTTACTCAATCCATGGAATGAAGGCAACATTTGGATGGTGGAGGACTTAATTTCATAATTTCCCTCCACTGTGGGAAATTGAATGCAAAATGGGGAATTATAAGCACCAGGGGCAAAGTAGTCTCTTAACAATCTCTGTTCTTCACCCATTTCAGCAGATGTCTGTGATGTATGTCGGTTTCTTAGGAGTCTTTCAACTTCTGAATTTAACGGGAGAATCTCAGGATTGAGGGTTCTCCTGCCAAACATACAACTCAGAGAGAGTTTGGTACATCAAACCTGTCTATTTAAGAACTTTCCTTTCCTTTTACACAGCTGTACGCTGCATAAAAATAACAACAAAATTAATAAATGACTGATAAATAAATGAAAATAAACATAGGTCTATCTATTTTAGAACAAACTTCCCCGGCAGCGGCGCCAATTATTTTTCTTTTTCTTTTACCAAACTGTTACCCAACTCACCTTTCTTCAGCTTTCTTTCCTTTACCTTCTAAATTCTCAGAGTGAGGGTTAGGCTAAATGAGGTTGATGAGGTTTCAAAGAAATCTTGGATTTATAAAGCTCAATTGGTGTGTATCAAGGGCAGTTTGAAAAGGTTGGGTTTTTTGAAGTTCAAACTGTCCAAAAGGAGGCCTTACATCATGTCTTTAATATCATGATTGCTGTCAAGATATTTTAACTTGGATATGTGTAACTTCTAGTGAAAACAAGGTGTTCAAAGCAGTCCTTAGAGCGTAAAAACGCCAATTTATACCTCTAAAGAATACATTTCAGTCCAAATCTCACGGGTGTGGTTTTATCAAATTCAGGTATATCATCTTTCTCTCATTTTAGGTTTACTAAAACATCAATTTTATTTTTATTTTATTTTTTTTAGAAATTTTACCTTCACTTCATGAAAGTATTAGAATTACACTAGAAATTAATTTTAAAAGTTTTAACTTCCTCATTTTCAAAACAACTGTGAAATTACTTCATTTTCAAAATTCTTTGGTCATAAGTCGCATCAAGCATCAACTCATTTCATTGGCATACCTGCCATACCCCAAACCTAAGATGAACATTGTCCTCAATGTTCTAGACAATGAGAGACTAGGGCGTAGGTAAAAGAAGAAAGAAAACTAAGAATGTAAAAAATCTAAACTATATGCGAGAAAATAAAATGTAAAAGCGAAGATATGAGCAAGGAAATGGAAAAGCAGGATATACAAATGCAAGAAAAATCAACAAAACAATGCTAGAACTGCTAAATAAAATCTAACAAATAGAAGGATTACTATGCAAATGAAAGGAAACTAATGCTAATAACAGAAATAGTAAAAGCAAGGTAAGGGATAATACAAAGTTAAAAAGAAAAGAAAAGTGTTGATACAAAACTGAATTTGTGAATGCAAAATAGGAAAACAAAGTTATAACTAACTATACTCACGTAAAAATGACGAAAAATCAAGAAAACGAGGACACATTAACCTAAGAAAGAAAAAAATCAATGATCTAAAAGCGAATTTGAAACTAAAATTCCTAAAACAGAAAATCTAATGCCAAATGATGTATCCTAAGCCCAAAGAAACAAACCCAAAAGCCCGAGATACTTATGAATCTAAGTGATTATAAAAATGATTAGCGAGTGAATACAAGGAAAAGCAAGATTCATAAGATTGACCCTTTGTTGATGATGTGTATGAAAAAAAAAAAAAATAATGAAGCATGGGAGCACATATTAAAAGCAGGGGTTCACACATTTGAGACCCTTTATGATGAAGAAATCTAGAAGGAAAATAAAATTAGTGGGTCCATTGAATATTCAAAGCAACCTATGATTCACTACTCATTATCCTACATGATTCCTAAAAAAAATGATCTCAAGGTCCGGATGGGAAAAGTGGATGCAAATGGAGAAAAACCCATCCTAAGATATCTATATTGTTTTATAATTTTCTATTTTTTTATTATTATTATTTTTTTACTTGTTTTGGATCAGCCGGGCTCAACAAGAGCCCTTATTTACTCTCTCTGAAAATAATGAGAAACAACTAGATTTTCTATTTGTGTTTTCACTTCTTTTATTTTGTATTTGGTTTTGTAAAAAAAATTAGCATGCCTAAAAGACAAAGTAGAAATTATAATCAAAACAAACATTAAACACAGGAATTGCTGGTTCTCAAGAATTTAAAATAGAAAATGAATACAAAGGAGAAGGGATGCAAACTCAAGCAGATCTGCTCCACTTTGGTCCAGAATGCTCCTTGTTGACGGCCGCCTCGGATCTGCAAACATCCAAAAAGCGCGGTACCTTATTCAAGTATTGACAAAAATAAAAAGAAAAACTCAAAGCTCTTGCCCAAATTTGACAAAAGACAAAAGAGTGGCGTGACATTTATTCAAATAACTAGAAGGCAAAGAATAAAAACTCGGAAAAATAAAAAAATAAAATTCTCGTAAAGCAGGTTTTCTATACAAAACTCAAGCACTTGGAATGCAAAGTGCAGGTTTAAAGCAAAAATTAAAATAAAAATCAAATCTACAACATAGAAAAACTTAGGTCTACCAATTTTAAAATCTATTCCCCGGCAGCGGCGCCAAAAACTTGTTGTCGCTCCAAGTGTGCCGTAATTGTGTGCATTATGAATCAAAAATTAAAGAATTAAAGAATGCTAGGTTATATGGATGTTAACTTATGAAAGGGATATCAGCACATTGGGGCTAACACTGGCCTGCAAGATCAGGGCCAATTGTAGCAAGTTTTAAAAGTAAGTATTTCAAGATCGTCCACAGAGAATTTAGTCTAAACTGAGAGATAAACCTCCAGATCTGTGCTACCAGATCTGGCTCTATAATTATCTAAAAAAAAGAATAGATAAAAGAGAGTGTTGGATTGTGTCACATTTAACTATAAGCAAATAAAGAAAAGAACTAACTACATGATCCAGATCCGAGTTGGGGAGATGTTTAAAATAAGACAAATGCAGAAATAATAGCTTCATGTACTTTAGCCTCTGAATTTTAATGGAGAATCAGAGTTCAACAGGCAGATTCAATCTTCATCTGCTACCGGAGATGTAAGAGAAATAAATCCAATTAAGGAATAGGTTTAGACTTATGGCTATGATCATCCCATAAATGGTCATGCAGATCATCCAATAGTTGTGGCCTATTCTTTAGTTAACATGAACATCATCAGTAAATCTTTGCTAGAATTAGGTTACCAAGGCTAATTCGCAGGTGATGAATTAAGGAAGTTTCATGCGGATGAGTGAATCTAAAGAAGTCTAATGCACTAAGGTGAACATTCGGAACCCTACATGACTCCAATGGAGAAGACATAAATTACAGCAACCTTTTAAAATCCAAAATTACAATTACAGAGCACGGCTTCTTAGAGAGCCCTCAGACTTACAGTCTTGAATCCGAACTTGGAAGTACAAATCACTCACAATGGCTCTCAAAGGTAAACTACAAGAAGGGATTACAGGGGGTTCAGATAAGCTATCTGACCGGAATGAGGGAAACAGAGATGAAAACTCTAAAATCTAGATACCCAATTTGGGCGAATGGCTTCTCTATTTATACTTTTTCCTCCATCCTGCGCATGGCTGGATTGACCAATCAGGAATGCTTTAGATCTGGATTGCCCAATGAGGGTTGAGCACGGGGATCCAGATCTGTTTTGGCCAATGGAAATGCTCTGATCTGGTTCGGCCAATCAGGTGCCAGAAGCATCAATTCTGTTATGGGTTTGAAATTCTGTTTGAGCTTCTGGAAGTTCCCGCCAGGTAATTTAACTTTGGGCGCTCACATGGGTTGGAATATGCCTTTGGTTCGTGCTCAGAATCTTCCGGAATGTCTCTGGGCTTTTCAATGCATTGGGGCGCGTGTAGCAGATTACTGAATTGCCCTTGTTAAAGCTGCGAATCTCCAGAATACCTTTTCGCAGAGTTCAGGGGCCTTTTCGCAAAGTTCAATGACTTCTGAAGCTCTGTTCGCAAAGTTCAATCTTCTTTTCGAGGAGTTCAGATGCTCTTCGAAAGCTACACCTGGAGTTTTAGTCCTTTTCGCAGAGTTTAGGGGCCTTTTCGCAAAGTTCAATCTTCTTTTCGAGGAGTGTTTTCTTCTTTTCGCAAAGTTCAAGGTTCTTTACTGAAAAGTGCAAGTTCTTTTGAAAGAACTCAGAGTGCATTTCTCTGTTTGAAATGTTCCCTGCTTCTCTTACAGGTCTTTGCCTCTTCTATTTAGACCTTTCCACAGCTGATGAGGTTGTTTCTTCACTTCCTTCCTTTGGACTGACATGGATTGTCATCTTTTTGGCACTTTTGAGCTGCTTTTATGGTTAAGCATGTCTTTATTGTTAGCTGCAACATAGGCACTTAAAATACTTATTTAGTTCTCTCAAGGGTCTATCAAGGCCCAGATTAAGGGGTGAAAAATGGTATTTTCCAGTTCTCAACAGTGCTCAACCGTCGCACCGGTCACTGGATCAGCAGGCGGCACGGAAGGAACAACAAATGTGGGCGGCTACAACATGAACAAATGAATACATCAGATAACACTACGATGACGAATAAACTATAAATGCATCAACTAAAACATACCTGAGTAGGAATAAGGGCAGACCCCTGAGGGGGAGCCTCAGGAGCAAAGTCCGAAACAACCTGCACTAAAGCCTAACAAACCAACACAAGAAATGTCAAAACAAAATAAATGAAATAACCTGAACTGAATTACACTAAACTAGAAACTATACCTGACTCTCGGGGCATAGAGAGGCAGCAATCGCCTCTCTCGTCTGAAACTCCTCGGCAACCTGACGCTGAAATATCACATGATGTTAGTAAACTATTAAGAAAAGCAAAACAATAACACCCAACGAACTACTACAATCATACAGACTGGTCAAAAGATTAAAGAAACTCACCTAGTGCTCTAGCTTGACCCATAGCTGGGCCATCGTTGGATCTTCCCAACTGGAAGGGGCAACTGAGGAAGGATCGAATGCCTGAGCAGAAGCCCCGCGACAGAAAGCTCTGCCCTCTGCAAACATCAACAAATGCGCCAAAACTAATAAGAATCCACAAAATACCAACAATTAATAAACCAAGGAAGACACTTACCAATCGATCAATCTCAGATCATAGACTAACCTCTACCTCCCGGTTGGCCTGCTGCTGACTATGCAATAACTCGACCATCGCAGCATGACTGGTGACCTCAACCTCCCTCTCGGACTGGCCAAAAGAAAATGAGACACAACAACTATATTAGAACGATTGGAAAATTGAGTCAACATAATATATAAACAACTAGACCAATGAACTAACTCACCAGGAGTCGTCGAGTCTCCGCTAGCTGAACCCTCATCTCATCCTCCACTCCCCTAGCCTAACCAAACGAGGTGACTAGGGAGCGTAACATCTCCTCATCAGGATGAGGAGCACACCCCATCTGCTCCATCGCCCTATGAAGGACGTCTAACCCTCCGCGAATACCTATCGTAAGATGGCCCTGCTCTAGTGTAGCCAATCTCTCCCTCAATGCTGACGCCGACTCAGGACCGCTGACCATAAAAGAGCCACTCCCGTGGATGGGACGTGGTAAGAGGCACCCACCACCCAACGACTCGAACCATCTCACAAACTCTCAAACATCTGCCTCGTCACATGCCCCTATCACTCTGGTCCCCCAAGCTCTAAAATCAGCCATCTGAAGCGCCATCTGGCTCACGAAGTCCCAACCAGGGGGACCGGTCATCCTCTTCGCCACTCTGTGGTGAATCTCCGGAGGGACTCCCTGAGCGAGTCTCAGCTGCCGTACCACTCAAGATAGGTGGATCCTCTCCACCTTCTCAAAACAATGGACCCATATGTCCACATCAAAGAAAGCCTAACTATACTGAATCAATGGCACATCAGCATCCTCCCTAGATGCATAGGGCCTCCAAATTACCTATAAACCAATAGGCAAACTTGTCAATAAACGTTGAAACCAGATAAACAAAAACACCAAACCGAAAAAATATAACGACAATATAAACAACACCTACCTGCCCAGAGTGCATATCCTTAAAAAAGGTCTCGAGCGGTCTGAAGAATCGAAGACCAATGATGACGACCTAAACCCATCCTCCACACATGCATCCGCGGGAACGTGAACATAATCTCCGTCGGGACCCATGGACGAAGAAAGGTAAAGTGATCATACACCCAAAACTCGAAAGAAAAAAAAAAAGAGAAATGCTAAATAGTTGCTACGACAAAAAAAAAAGAGGCAAAAATAGGGAAAATCGAAGACATTATGACACCAATTAACTAAAACTCACCTGGAGGAAGGGAAGGAAACCTCCAATCATCACGACACCTCGCCCCCGACGATAAAGCTACTCATAGAGATGCGCCAATGCGGCCGCACCCCAAGCATAGGAAGGCACCCAATCCAAGTCCCCAAGAAGCTTAAAAAATAACTAGGTGACGCATCCCCGAGTCGAAGAAGAGAAGAGTACTACACCAAAGAAATGCATCAAGAACGCACGAAGCACCCTATCTGCAGGCAACCCCGGCTCAACAATGTGCTCCCTCGGCTCCGAATGACGCCTCGGAGGGATGAAGCCACTGGAAAATGTATCAAAGAACCAAGTGACTCAAACTACCCCTGGCCTCAATCCACTAGATCTATAAGGGACACCCAAAATCTCCTCAAACACCCCCAGATAATCTCCAGCCATCTGCCCTGTAATCAGCTCACCCTCAAAATGAAGACCGGTGATGCAGACTCAGTCCTTTGAAGTCGACAGCAACATACCAACCGAAAAGAGAAGCGCCTGATGCTCCTCCCTCCACCTCTCTAGAATCACCGCGAATAGACCACGGTCGACTTGAAAAGGCTCCAACTCTAAGATCGACCCAAAGCCAAAAGACACCAACCACGTCTGCTGAAACTCCGGTAAGGCACGATACCAAGTGTGAGACTCACTCCATGCCGAGCTGATAGCCAATTGCGGAGGCTCCTACCAAACAAAAAATAAGAACAAAATATAATATGACTAACACACATACCTACAGCGAGAGAGACAAGCAGACTTAGAGCTAAAAGCAAGTAAGGAATATGAAAACACACAGTAACAGTCCTTAACAAGCACGCAAAACATGATAAGAATACTAGAAAGAACGTAAGAAACGGTGCCTGAAACGGACGGTCGGATTGCAAGATATCACGAAAACATGAAACTTAAAGCGCAAGAAGACAAGGGAACGAAGAATCAAAGAACAAAACAGATAATGGGGAAGAATGAAAGAATTTTCAAGTATACATTGAGCATGGCTCAATCGCACGCCCTGATTAGGGCGTTAAATGAAATTGCGAAACATACTCCCTGTGCGTAATTTGAATTACACACTCTTTTGAGCACATAATCAGATCGTCGCCCGCTCAAACTAACCCGACGCCTCGGATACGTGATCCATATCAGACGCGCAATTACATCACGCATCGGCAATATGGAGTGTGAATCACAAAGGTCACCCGCATAGTGACTAGGCGCCGCCCTAATCCCACGTCCCATACAAAGCATTTAATTCGGTTAAACGACGAAGTAGAAACGCGCAATGACCCTCCAAACCCCTCAAATGCGTGCGGTTATGCTGACGCTTAATTTAGTTATGTGCTCGGTGTTAAGCGCGTAATTCCCCAGGTGAAACACATAATAATATTCCCAAAACAACAGACCCAAGGCCTAAAAGTAGGAGACTTCAAACACTAATTACCAACCCAAACCGTGCCCTTGCTAAGGAAAATTCGCAAACATTCCAAACTTAGAATATACACACTCCAAAAACCAAAAAATGCCCCCTCAACATCCCCAAAGCAAATCACTTACATACCTAAACTAGGCCAAACTGAACCAAACCAAAAAAAAACATCACACTCAAAATAAGTAAAATAAGCCACAAAGTAAACCAAACCAAAATTCACCAGACATAAGTAACCACAAATGAAATTAAAAATATGATCGCTTCATAAATAAAATCATTACAAATCACATCGAGGGCATACCCTTTGAATATATAACTTAAAATAAGAAATTTAAAATCAACACGTTCAGGCAATGCCCGAATCCGGATTTATTCGGGAAACAAGAGACCTCGGAGAAGCTCGGAGAGGGAGTGCACCCTGATCGAATTCTGAAAATAAGAACCTTTCCTCGCCTTGAGCCACTAGAAAAGAAAGAGTGGCTCACGAAAAGCCACCCTGGATCTGTGGCACACACACATGGAAGCCTACCCTAGAAAGCAGAACATGGAAGGCTAGCAAAAGAACAATCCATAAACCCTACCGAGGAATCATTAGTATCGGTCATGAGAACTCTAACCCGACTCTTTTCCTCGATTTTCTTTCCACCACCTTCTTCTCCTCCATCCCTTCCCTTAGCATAGTAGCAATTCAACTGCTACCTTGAATTCCCAATCCTGTCCATTCCCAATAATTCACTTAATAATATAATTCTTCGGGTTCAATACTCGGGATACAAAATAGAAAGGAAGAAAAGACATTAATGAACATTAAAAAATGCCTTCGATCTCAAACAAAACAAAAAAAATACCCCAAACTTTTAATTCTAAGCTTAAAATAAAATTCAAAATAGAACCCAAAGCCTTTGGCTTATAAAAACTATACCTCCTAAACCACAAAGTGACAAGTGTCACATTTTTAAATCCTTCCAATCTAATTAAATCTAAACCAAACACATACCCCCTAGAAAAGAACCATAATCCACAACAAGCCTAGATCAACCAACCAAAACGCAACACTTACCCCTCCAAAATATAAATCCTCCCAAAATAGATGAACCAATAAGATTAAAACACGTAACCCCATCTAGAATGTTTCGAATTAAAATCAAACTCACACATTTCTAACCAGATGTCACCAAACATTAGACTAAGACGAACAAACCTTAAAATCCTAAACTTGGAACTCATGCTCTTACCATGATAAAATCAAAATTCCTCAAAGTTACATAACAAAACTTAAATAAATATCCAGTCAATCCAAATTCCAAAACAAATACCAAACACCTTTTATTCATTTAATAAATATTTTTATACAATATCACCGGAGGCATACCTCCTGAATATACAACCCAAAATGAAAACCTAGAACCTAATTTACAATCCAAAATGAAAACTAGAGACCCGAAACGGACACAAAGTGAGAAGTAAAGAGTCCAATCGGAGGCTTCAGAAGGAGAGGTGGAGCATTGGTTGGGGAATACATCCCTCCACTCGTAACACCTTCTCTTCTGCCATCTTCACCGCCTCCGCTGCCACCTCTTCAACACTACCTTCACTTAAAAGGGACCAATGTGAAGGCTAGCCACCTTTTTCCCAATACCGCCCATTCTCAGAATAATGCCATCCTTGAGCATCAACTCAGGACAATGATCACACAAAATCACAAACATCAAAAGAAATGACATTATAATCAAACGATCGGATCACCCAATATCACAAAAACATGGATATCCTAGCATAAAGGATTCAGAAAAGGTAAAACTCGAGACTAAACTAAGAGATGCAAAAGAAATGAAGACTCTGTTGCTTATATAGAGTATGGACTCAATCACATACCAGGACATGGCTGCACAACTCAGTCATGCACAGGAGAAACCACGCGCAAATTAAATCACACGCCCTAAACGAAGCGCGTAATAAACCATCGCCCGTGAAGATGGCGCGACGCTCCGATCATGCACCCACTATAAACCGTGCAATCCTATTACACGACCCACTTGTGCCGCTCAATACGAAAGGTCACCCACACAATGACCTGGTGACGTTTGAATTACACGCTTATGACAGAGCGTGTAATCCAATCACATGCACAGGTCCAAACGTGTAAACAACCCCTTCAGACTTTCAATCGCATGCCGAAAAATAGGCATACAATTCAATTAAGCAACCAATACCAGGCACGCATTACCCAACTCTAGACAGAATCTGCATCCTCACACCTTCTATCCCATCTCGGTCATGTTTCTTCTCCCATGTCCCATCGCGTAGCCTTATAGAAAACATTGATTGCACCTCGGGTCCCATTGTGATAAGACATACATGCCTTATTATGACACTGTCACCTTCCCTCATCCGATCATGATCCGACCAGAGAGGGAGAATCCCCTCACGATGCAACTACGACTCAATTACATCACGCATGTCCCATCACGATACAACTTCATCTCGTCTTACAGCTCCAACGCCAATCACACCTCCCCGAAATCCTCATCATGAAACCTTGCATAGAGTCAAACCTTCTAAAAAGTCCTGTTGCTAACTATGCTCAACCAATGTCCCGTCACGGAAGCAGAGAGCCAACCTCCCTAATCCCTAGCTACGTAGCAATCGCTAGAATCCAACAGAAGATGAGGGACTCCTCCCACGTCCCATCGCATCTCAAACACGGAAAAAAAATCCCACCAAGATCAAAATGCCCCTATCAAGCCTACGACCAATAATCCCCCAGCATCTTAACACAGACCCCTAATGTCCCATCACGCCTATGATCCGCTATGACAGGAAGGAAGAGAAAAGACTTGCTTGCATCTCATCTTAGCTTGCAACCACCAGGGCTCATCCCAACATGCAATCGTAATGGGAAAGGCCACCATGTCCCATCGCAACACTCACCTCCCCAAAACATTGCATCACGCCAATGGCCACCAAGTCCCAACTACAACAGAAATGAAGAAAAGAAAGAAAACCCTCCAAACATCTCGTCATGACATCAAGACAACTGATCAGTCCCATTGCGGGCTACACAGGTAAGTATCAACACAAGTAAGTATCACCACTTCAGGTGAGTATCACCCTCTTTTTTACTCGATATTGCTTATAAAAATATATAGTTAGCTATTTAAATCAAAATATTTTCAAAACCCATCTCTCTCGACTCGCGAATCGCTATAGTCCTCCCATAAGAGAAAATCATCAGTATTCGCTGAGAAGGTTAGACGGAGTATCCGGCATGCCAAGTGTCATCTTGACAATCACATAAACGGTCGGGTCCACAAATCCCGTACCGGTGGATCTGCTCAGCGACGTCTCGAAAGTCACATTTTTTGAAGATTTACCACCGAATTGATCTTAAGTTAAAATTCCTGAATTTTCACAAACCCCTTACTTCTAAAAAAATAAAATAATAACAAAACAAAAAAAACAACACAAGAAAGGGAAGAAACCAAAATAATAATAAACAAAGAGATCCCTTTCCTACTAAAATTCATCTCACTCACCACTTTCCCAAACTAGCCATTCCCCTTGAGAAACCAAGCAACGTGTATATTTAATCTAAGAATTTATAAATGCTTATTGGAAAAGGAACGCCTGACGGGCATTGGTGTGAGCAATGACGTGCCCGGTCAGAAATGACTTGCGAAAGCCTTCGACATTACATGATCTTATTATCGGTCTCTGGACCTTATTTATGAACATTTGTATGACGCCCCCCGGTACCTCGATTGCATCATATCTCTTTATTTGACTGCCCCTTACATCAGGTTACAACACGAGGCGGTATGCCCCTTGCACCCATAGATTAGGATATGGTGATTCTCCTTTCTGTTTGACTATCACTCGCAGTAGGTCGCGCCATGCAACGGGATGCCCCTTTCACTCGCGGATTCGGATACGCTGACTTCCCCCATCGATTGTCTATGACAGTGGGTCGCGATACGCAACAGGATCACTTGCATCCATAACATGGAATACGCCTTTTGACAACTACCACTGAGCCCCTGAATGCTCCATTTTAGCTTGCATTGATAGATAAGAAAGCCAAGCATATTATGTCAACATCCCCAGTTCACATTTGTGAGTTCCCAAGAGAAACGAGAAGACACCTCGAATGAGGGGTGTCTACTTCGATGCATTCTTACTTCGTAAGAGCGCACCGAAGAGGGGCATCTGTAGCACCCCCATTTTGCCCTCTCTAAATATATAAATTTGTTTGATCAATCTTTGACCTTGCCCATGACTTTTCGAAAAGGACTTACCTTTTCTGAAAGTTTCACAACCCTAATGTGGGATCATATACTGAAACAATAGTATATGGCTAAACACAAGCTGAAAGAATAGCTTTGTGGCTCATATCCCCTAACCCTAATGTAGAAACCATGCATTAAAATAATGGTACATGGCTGAACACAGGCTGAAATAGTAGCTCTGTGGCTCAGACCCCCTAACTCTAAATTGGGAACCATGCACTAAAATAATAGTATATGGTTGAACACAGGCTGAAATAATAACTCTATAGCTCAGATCCTAACTAGGGAGACTATATACTAAAATAATGGTATGTAGTCAAAATGCAGACTGAAGTAATAGTCTGGCATTTCAGACTCGAGCCAGACTCGGACAACCGCGAATTATGCACCTAAAACCATGCACGCAATTCGATTGCATGCCAACTCACAAATGTGCAATCAGTCCCTTTTCAAACCAAACCTCTTTTCTTCAGACCTCCTCGAGACTCGATTATGAGCTCCATGTGGCACACGTGATCAGATTAAGCACCTTATCACAGATGCACAATTGGTCTACGCCCGACTGTTGCTGCTTCTTAGTGTGCTTGATTTATGTGTGTTTTGAAAATAGGTTTGCAACTGCTAAATTATATTGAAAAAAATAAAGAAATATCAACACAGGTAGAAGTGAATTAGCCTGCAAGATCAGGGCCAATTGTAGCAAGTTTTAAATGTAAGTGAGTGAAAGATCGTCCACAGAGAATTTGTCTAGAATGCAAGATAAACCTCCAGATCTGAGCTACCAGATCTGGCCTCTTATCCTATCTAGAAAGCACATAAGATGGGAGGTTGAATTTGTCACATTAACTAAATGATAAAAGTAAAAATTAAACTAAGTGATCCAAATCCGAGTTGGGGAAACGTTTGAGGTAAACTTATATAAAAAATGGAGAAGTAATATCTAACTTTGATTTGGTCCTTGAAAACTACTCGAGAGATGATTCAATCTTCATCGGCTACAAGCGAGATGTAAGAGAAATAAATCTAATTTAAGGATTAGGTTTAAGCTTATGGCTATGGTCTCATCACTTTAATGGCCACAAACCATCCAATAGTCTTTAATCCAAAGCCTTAGTTTAGAACAAGAAGCATCACTACAAATGCCGTGAGAGATTAGGTTACCAACACTAATTCTCACAGGATTAATGAATCAAGGGAAATTGCATGAAAAATAGTAAATCTAAAGGAATCTAATGCAATAAGGAGATCAGAGGGAACCCTTAACATGAGTCCAATTGAGAATATACGGTTTACAGCAACCTTTTCAAATCCACCATTACAATTACAGAGCACAGCTTAAACAGCTCTCAGATTTGTAGTCTTGAATACAACTCTCTTTTGAATTGCAGAAATGTCTCACAGCTCCCAATTGCAAGTCAAAGTGAAGCTATTACAGGGATTTCAGACAAACTATCTGGTTTGGAAATGGGGGAATAGGAATGAAACTCAAAATCTGGATGCCCAAATTGGGCAAATGGTTCGTCTATTTATAGTTTTTCCCAAGTCCAGCTCAGATGTGTATCAACCAATCAGAGGTGCTCAGATCTATATTGACCAATGGTGGTCGAGCACGAGGATCCAGATCTGTTCTGGCCAATCAAAATTCCTCGATCTGGTTCAGCCAATTAGGTGAAAAAGGCATCAATTCTGTTATGCATTTTGAAAATCTGTTAGAGTTTCTAGAAGTTCCCGCCAAGTTATTTCATCTCTGGGTGCTCACGTGGGGTGGAATATGCCTTCGCTTCATGCTTAGAATCCTCTGGAATGTCCCTAAGTTTTTAAATGCATTGGGACGCGTGAAACAGATTACTGAATTACCCTTGCAAAAGGTGAGAACCTCTAGAATACCTTTTCGCAAAGTTTAGGGGGCTTTTCGCAAGGTGTTGTAACTCTTGAAGCTCTTTTCGCAAGGTTCTGGTTCTGTTCGAATTGAGTTTTTTACTTTTCGAAAAGGTAAATCATCTCTTCGAAGAGTTCAGATGCTCTTCGAAAGCTTAAGCCTGGAGTTTTTGTTCTTTTTGCAGAGTTTCAGGTTCTTTGCGAACTGTTTAGGTTCTTTGCGAAAAGTACTCTGTAGTGCATTTTTCTGTTTGAATTGCTTCATACTTCTTCTCTGGGTTGAGACCAGGTCTTTGCCTCTTCAATTCAGACCTTCCAACAGCTAGTGAGGTTGTTTCTTCTCTTTCTTCCTTTGGATTGACATGGGTTGTCATCTTTTTGGCACTTTTATGCTGCTTTTATGGTTAAGCCTGTCTTTATTGTTAGCTGCAATACAAGCACTTAAAACACTTATTTAGTTCTCTCAAAGGTCTATCACGACTCAAGTTAAGGGGTGAAAAATGGTATTTTTCAGTTCTCAACACACCCCCAAACCTAAGCTTTGCTAGTCCCTGAGCAAAGACAAAATTAAAAATAAAGTAAAAAGCCACTTTTGTAGGGAGCACAGTTGCATTTAGCATATGCAACAAGCCTTTTAAACCCCTAGGTGATCCCTAGTGGAGGAGTGAAGTCTCCGGAGGGCTTTCAGTGAAGGTACCCACAAACTTCTCCAATAAATCAGTTAAGATCAATGCAGTTCTGTTAAAACAGACTTTCATCCAATCAGATTATTCACACCTGTATCAGTCAAGTTATAAGAGAATTCTCAAGAAAACATCAGTTCAAAACTGAAATTCTGCTGCAATTCCTTTTACCATTCACTCAATTTGTGTCGAAGAGTTATTTACAAGAAAAATTAATGAATAGCTTGCCTTCTATTTGAGAATCCAGCTTTGATGTTACCCCAAATAAGTCGATTTCAAACCCAACTCTCACCAGGTTTTCACTCAACATGCAAGTAAGAGGGTTGTACTATTTCACACGGTTCAAGAGCAGTTACAGCCCACAAATAGGACTGTAAGCATGAGCATAGGCATTGCTTTTTGGTTCTGTATTCACTACTCTTTTCACCATAGATTACACAAATCCTTATCTCCATGTGACAGCTCAATCCATCATTGATCAGTAAGGACTTTAACTTGGGTTGTAATGTGGCTTATGGGTGAAATTTATCAAGAATAAAGGGGTGTAATGGAGTTCGAAATTGGGAAGTCAGTCAAGGTAAGGAGGTGGTATGGACACCTTCTTTATTTCAACACAATTTCATCTTCTTCTTTGAATTTTCAGAGCCAAAGTGGCCATCTTTTTCTCTTTCTTTTTCAAACTTCCAATGAAATGACTTCTCTTTTTTTTTTTTTTTTTTTCAAAATGACATTGACTGGAATGTCACACTTCTTCTGCTGATACATCATTGCCTTCAATTATTTTTCTTTTTACCAAACTAATACCCAACTCTCCTTTCTTCAGCTTCCTTCCCTTTATCTTCTGACTTCTCGGAGTGAGGGTTAGGCTAAATGAAGTTGATGAGGTTTATTGGATGAGGTTTCAAAGGAATCTTGGATTTGTACAGCTCAAATGGTGTGTATCAAGGGCAGTTTCACAAGGTGGGGCTTTGTAAGGTTCAAACTGTCCAAAAGGAGGCCTTACATCATGTCTTTAATATCACGAGTGCTATCAAATTATTTCAATTTGGATATGTGTAACTTCTAGTAAAAACAAGTAGGTTCAAACGGTCCCTAGAGCAGAAAAAATTTCCAATTCATACCTCCAAAGAATACATTTCAGCAGGCCCAAATCTCACTGGATATGGTTTTTTTTATCAAATTCCTGAAGTATATCATCATTGTTTTCTCTCTTTTTAGGTTTACTAAAACATCAATTTTCTTTTAGAAATTTCCTGACATTCACTTCATGAAAGTATTAGAATTACACTAGAAATCAATTTAAAAAATTTTAACTTCCTTATTTTTCAAAACAGCAGGTGTGAGTATACTTCATTTTCAAAAATTCCACTGATCATAAGCTACATTGATGTTAACTCAATTATCGACATTTCTACCACACCCCCAAACCTAAGGGGAGCAGGGTCCGCACTGGTCCAAAGCAAAGAAAAGAAGCAATAAAAAATATATATATAATGACAAAAAGAAAGAACAGAAATGCATAGTAATTTCACAGAAAAACCAGAATTTTATATTACAAACTCATAACACAGATAAGTACAATGTGATCTAATAATCGGGGTCAAAATCAGATTATCATAAGTTGGTTCAATTGAGTCAACTGTCGAATCGAATCCTGGAATCGGTGATTGAGTCTCGAACTTGATTGAGCCTTCTCCTGGATTGTGTTTTGCAGCTCAGTGTATTCCTCTGATTTTATGTTTTTAGTGAGGCCAATGTACTTGCCAAGTCTAGTGGTCTTCAGATTTTCTTGGTCAAGTGCTTGTAACATGGTCACCTTTGTGTCGCCGCCCTAACCATCCGAAAGGTTTGACCCAAAGAAGTCCTTCATTTTCTCTCTCAAATTTCATAAATAACTCTAACTTCAATCTGGTTTTCATAAGGGGTTCGAATGTAGGCTTGTAAATCAGCTAACCCTTTTAGAACATCTCTGAGATATAAGGATTTTCTTCCATGGCTCTTGAGGGAGGCAAATCGGGGAAGGGGAATGGAATGGTAGGGGACCAAAGGTGTCCCAGCTGTGGGAGGGGGAGAATAAGTGTCAAGAAGGAGGACTTCAGGGTCGGTCTGAGTGGCTTGCTCAGTGAAAGTGGGGAGTGGTGAAGGGGATGCCACCAGAGGGACTTCAGGTTCAGTTTGGGTTGCATGGGCAGTGGGTGGTGGGCAATCAACCAATACTACCTCTGTCTGGCTTGGGTAGCATGGGAATCAACGTGAGGTAAAGGTAATGGTGGTTGTGTGTGATGTGGAGGCTAAGGCTTGAGTAGGTCATTAGTCCTGGTGGTTTTCGGTGTTGATTTGGAGTTGGGCTGGGATGGATTGGAGGTAGGCAAGTATTTGGGTAATAGAGGCAGGTGGGGGAGAGGTGGGCATAGCAGGGACTGGGACAACTGAAGTGGAGGGTGGAGGTGCAATGGCTGTAAAGGGGGAAGTAGGTAAATGGGTGAAATGATGAGGATCAGGTATAGGGGTAGGTTCAACTCCCATGGTTTCAAAAATAGATCCCATTAAGGAAGAATAAGCCTCGAGTGTATGGGATACTGTGTGTGTGGGCTAAATGAGCAAGTGAATTTGAGGGCTTTGGAGGAGGAGTGCAGGGAGATGGGGCAATAAAATCTGCACTAAAACATGGGCATTGGTGGGAGAAATTGGTGGTGTGAGTATGGTTGGAGTGGTTGGTATAGAGGGGGAAACTATAATTGGAATAATGGAGGGTATGGGAGATGGGACAGGTGGGATAGGTGAAGTGGCAGGGGCTGGAATAGGGGAGGAGGGTGAAAGGCCAACTTCCTCAAAAATTGTGCGTGAAGAGCTGGTCACCATGGGAAGGAAAGTTTCTTCAACAATGGGTGTAGCTAAAGAGCGAGAAGTGGTGCAGCTAAAGAGCTGGTCACCACAGGTTCTGCCAAAACTGGTTCTAAGGTTCTGCAGGAGCGTGTTCGTGGTTCATTACAGTGCAGTGCAGTGTGAGTTCACCTTCCTCTCTCATTCTTCTCAGCATGGCTTGGCTTGTAGTCCAAGCCTTTTTCCCAAAATTGTGAGGAGCAATGACTTCAAATGGCTCCTTATTATCAATGTCAAACTTGGCTCTGAGGAGGGCTGTGATCAATCTACCAAATGGGAGGCCAGGTAATTTCTGCTCCTTTTTCAACTTGGCACTAATATCAGCCATGGCTTCAAAAATTAACATCGGAGCATTGAAAAACTGCCCCTTAGAAAAATGAAAAAGAGCCTCTAGAATTGGTGTTCTCTTCTCTTGGCTGTGCCCGATAACACAAAAACTTCCCCTCAAAATGGAGTCCATCAATAGAAATTGGGGGGCTAGGTCTCTCCTCATGATGGACTATCCAGTGCCCACAATTCCTTGGGTCAAATGTGCAGCCATTTCTCTAAAGGAGGCTGTTTCTGGAGCAGCCAATGAACCAGCAGGATCAAATTGGAAGGGTATCCCCAAAGCATTCCCTATGTCTTCAAATGTGACCGTAAGATCGCAATCATCAATAAAGATAACTAGGGTAGGGACATCAGCATCTCTTTCAGTGACCTTGATTAGGTTTTGGTACCATAACTTCACCATTCGTGGGTAAATTTTCTCTGGCAAAGGGGTAAAGATATTGCTTAGTGCGGCATCCCTTATGTATCTTAAAGATAACAGGCACTCCGGTTTGTTGACGAAAAAAGTTTCGTCCACAATCAGCTCAGGAATTAACTTCTGAGCTTCAATGAATGGATTTGGCAGTACCAAATGTATAGGCAGAGGAGGAAGCTCAGGCTCAGGACTAGCAGCAGCAGAGATGGGTTCCTCATGTCTCACTTTCTTCCCTTTCTCCACCCTATCCGCTTTATCCATAGATAGTTTTCTTTTGGCTGAAGTTTTGGCTTTTCCCTTTGGGGTAGGTTTGCTAACTTTCTTAGCAGAGGATTTTGGGAACATGGCAGCCAATGATTTCTCTGCTTTTCCCATTCGAAATTGATGTATGAAAATGCCCACAACAGATGCTGACACAAATTGAAAATTTTCAAATGATAAATAGAGAGAATGTGCAGAGAAATACCAGATCTAGGGTTTTTAATTGAACGAGTTGTTTGCTTGCAGAAATCCCCCAGACTAGAAGCTAAAATCCTTCTCTGAAAACTCAAATGATCGAACAAAGGTGAAGAAAAATGTAGCAAGCTTCTCAAATTGCGCAAGGAAAGAACGAAATAGGGTTTCCGTGGAACAGGTCGCTCTTCAGAAAGCTTTCGAATATGAAACCCCTACTTCGAAAGGGTTTAAATATACTCAGAGTTAATTTCGCAAAGTTCTTTATAAGTTTTCGAAAAGTTCCAAAATAGACCTTTTGATAACTGCGAATGGCATCAGTACCATTCGAAAAGTTAATCGCTTTAGAAACATCTTTTCGAAAAGAACAAGCTTTAGAACCAACTATTCGAAAAGCAAATCCTTGCTTTCGAGCAGTTCGTTACCAACCCAGAGTCTATGCGAAAAGTAAATTGAACTTTGCGAAAAGAGAATTATTACTTTGCGAATTATCTTGGAGCATATTTAAACCATGCGAAAAGAGACAAATCAGGAATAAAAACAGAAACAAAGAAACTAAGCAAAAACTATGAAATAAAAACATAATGTACAGTTATCTACCATCAGATTTTTGGAGGTTCGTGATGACAGATGGGCAGCACAGGCTCCTGGGTATTTTCAATGCATGGTTTGAGCCTCTGACCATTGACTTTCAGGATTCTTCCATTACTTGGATCAAGGACGTCAGCTCTCAAGAAGGTCTACGAATAACGATGTATGGCCCTTCCCATCTGGATCTCAGCTTTCCTGGGAAAAACTTGAGTTTTGAGTTAAATAACCATACCTTAGAGCCAGCTGTGAACTCTTTTCTCAATAAATTTTTATCATGGAAAGTTTTGACTTTCTCTTTGTACAATCTTGAATTTGTGTATGCATCCATTCTCAGCTCCTCCAACTCAGCAAGTTGCAGTTTCCTGTGATTACCAGCAGTAGTTAGATCCATGTTCAATGTTTTAATGGCCCAAAAAGCTTTATATTCTAACTCTACTGGTAAATGGCATGCTTTGCCATAGACCATCCTTAATGGGGACATACCAATTGGGGTTTTATAGGCTGTCCTGTATGCCCATAATGCATCATTCAGCTTAAAGGACCAATCCTTTCTGTCCTTCTTCACAGTCTTTTCTAAAATATGTTTGATTTCTCTATTGGAAATCTCCACTTGTCCACTGGTTTGTGGATGATATGGAGTGGCTACTCTATGAGTCACAGAGTATTTTTTTAATAAAGTTACAAAAATGGCTTCCCCCATCACTGATAATGGCTCTGGGAAAACCAAACCTGGAAAAAATGTGATCCTTTAGAAATTTAAGAACCACTTTGTGATCATTTGTTGTAGTGGTTGTGGCTTCAATCCATTTGGATACATAATCCACAGCTACTAAAATGAAATTATACCCATTGGAAGGAGGAAAGGGACCCATGAAGTCTATCCCCTAAACATCAAACAACTCAACTACCAAAATAGGCTGTAAAGGCATTGAGTTTCTCTTGGAAATGCTGCCCAATTTTTGACAGTTTTGGCAAGACTTACAATGCTGCAGAGCATCTTTGAAAAGTGTAGGCCAATAAAATCCACACTGCAAAACCTTTGCAGCAGTTTTGTTTCCACTAAAATGACCTCCACAAGCCTGTTCATGACACATAGAAAGTATTCTATGAAATTCTTGGTCAGAGACACATTTTCTTATTATTTGGTCTGCACAACTCTTAAACAGATGAGGATCTTCCTAGATGAAATGTTTAACCTTTGCGAAGAAAAGATCTTTATCCATTTTATTCCAAGGTTGAGGAATTCTTCCAATAGCCAAAAAGTTGACTATGTTTGCAAACCAAGGAGTGTGTACACTAATGGCAAAAAGTTGCTCATCAGGGAAAGATTCATTGATAGGCAGCTTATCAATCTCAGCGGTTAAAATTCTAGACAGGTGATCAGCCACCACATTCTCCACCCCCTATTTATCTTTTATCTGTAAATCAAATTCCTGTAATAGGAGAATCCACCTGATTAATCTTGGTTTGGTGTCCTTCTTAGACAGAAGGTATTTCAAGGCAGAGTGGTCAGTGAACACCACTATTTGTGAACCCAAGACATATGACCTGAATTTTTCTAAAGCAAAAAGCTCCTTCTCGCTTGTTGTGTAATTGAGTTGTGCATCAATCATTGATCTCGGCATAAGTTATGACATGAGGCGACTTTTCTTTTCTGTCCAGGGCGGCTCCCAAAGCATGTCGATGCATCACACATCGATTCAAAAGGTAATGAATAATCTGGAGGCGCAATATTGGAGCTGAAATCAAGCAGTTTTTAGGAATTCAAAAGCCTTCATGCATTCATTATTGAAAACAAAAGGGACATCTTGACACAAAGAAATGACAAAGAGGTTTGGTTATTTTTTGAAATCCTTGATAAACCTATACAGAAAATCCAAAGATGTCCCAGAAAACTTCTGATTTGTTTAACAGTTTTGGGAGGTGGTAAATGTGCAATTAAATCAATTTTTGCTCTGTCCACCTCAATGCCCTTGTGAGAAACAACATGGTCAAGGACAATGCCTTGGGTGACCATGAAATGACTCTTTTCCCAGCTCAGAACTAGATTGGTTTCTTCACATCTCTGTAATACCAATTTGAGATTATGTAAACACTGGGAAAAACTGTCTCCATAGATTGAAAAATCATCCATAAAAATCTCCATAAATTGGTCAATCATATCAGAAAAAATGGAATACATGCATATTTGAAAGGTAGCAGGAGCATTACAAAGACCAAAAGGCATTCTCCTATAGGCAAAAGTGCTAAAAGGGCAAGTGAATGTGGTCTTTTCCTGATCTTGCACAGGAATCTGGTTGTACCCAGAGTAACCATCAAGAAAATAGTAATAAACTTTTCCTGCTAGCTTATCTAAAATCTAATCAATGAATGGGAGGGGGAAATGGTCTTTTCTGGTCATTGCATTTAATTTTCTGTAATCAATACAAACCCTCCACCCAGTTGTTTGTCTAGTTGACATAAGCTCACCAGAATCTGAGGTTACAACAGTGATCCCAGATTTCTTAGGTACCACCTGTGTAGGTGCCACCCAAGCTGAATCTGAAATGGGGTAAATGACCCCTGCATCCAGCAACTTAACAACCTCTTTCATGACCACTTCTTGCATATGAGGGTTCAGCCTCCTTCGCATTTCCCTAGAAGGCTTTGCATCTTCTTCCAAATGGATTTTGTGCATGCAAACAGCTGGACTGATTCCTTCCAAATCAGCAATAGTCCAGCTAATTGCCCTTCTATGTTCTTTCAAAACTATCAGCAGCTCTTCTTCTTGCTCCTTTGTGAGGGAGGAAGAAATAATTGCAGGCAATGATTTATGATTTCCTAAAAACACATATTTCAAATTTTCTGGCAGCTGCTTTAGTTCTAAATCAGGTGGGCTGTGAAAAGAAGGTAACAAAGGTACCTTAGCTGTTTGTGGAAGGGAAAATGTGAGTTTCCAAGAAAAGAAACTTGCTGATTGATTATGAGTTCCTTGCACAACATTTATTTCCTCAGAATTTGAGATACAAACTGTTTCTTCTTCAGAATTTCCCCAAGCATCTTCAACATTTGTGGTGAACTCTTCACACTGCAGAAACTGTTGAAAAGTCCCTTCTACCAGTTCATCCAATAAATCAACATGAAAACATTCTTCAGAACTGAATTGAGGCTGTGTGACTGCATTATAAACATTTAATTTTACCTTCATGTTTCCAAAAGAGACTTCCATAATTCCAGACCTGCATTGAATGCAAGCATTTGCTGTAGCCAGGAATGGTCTTCCCAAAATGACAGGGATGGAAGTTTTGTTTTTGGTTGGTTCCATGTCCAAAACTAGAAAATCAGCAGGATAGAAAAATTTATCTACTCCCACCAATACATCTTCAATCATCCCCACTGGCTTCCTTTCAGATCTGTCTGCTAGTTGTAACACCACATGAGTGGGTTTTAATTCTCCCAAACCTAGTTTCTCATATACAGAATATGGAAGTAGGTTGACACTAGCACCCAGATCTAATAAAGCCTTTTCAATGGTATGTTCCCCAATAGCATGAGGATTGTGGGGATTCGGGATCTTGAAGTTTAGGAGGTGTGGCAATGGATAACACGATTAACTCTTTCCACCAAAAGACCTTCTTGGACAATCTGTATCCTAGATCTTTTGTGAGTGCAAACATCTTTCAAAAATTTTGCATATCTTTGGAATTTGTTTGATTGCCTCAAGCAAAGGTAGATTTATCTTGACTTGCTTGAAAGTCTCCATCATTTCATCTATTTTTGTGTTCCTTTATCAAAAGGGATATGATTTCATTGCATGAGGAAATGGTAAATGAGGAACTAGTTCTTCATCTACAGATTTGGAAGCATTTTCAGAAACTTTTTGGATTTTTTTGTTTTTCATTTTTTTGATTTTTCTGAGGTCTATCAAGATTACTTGCTATCACTATCTTGCTCTTCACGCATATCTTTATCATTTTCCTCATTTTTTCTTCTTGATACCCACTTTGTTATTTATGATTCTTCCACTTCTCAAAGTGGTAACAGTTTTTACTTCTTCATGTGAATTAGAAGCTTCTCCAACCATGAACTGTCCTTTGGGATTGTTCAAAGGTTGGCTGGGTAACTTTCCTTCCTCTCTTTTTGCCAAAGTATTTGAAAGCTATCCCAATGTTTCTTCAATCTTCTTTATGCTCTGGCTGTGAAAATTCACAGTCTGAGTTAAAGATCCTAAATTCTGGAGTGAATTTAGGACTTGATCTTCAAAAGAAGGGGACCTGGAAGGGGTTTGAACTGGGGCAGATTGTTGCACAGGTTGTTGTGGAATGGGCTGCTGAAAATTTGGTTTGGCATAAAAATTCTGCTGATAAGGCTGTGCAGTTTTGAAAGGCATTTGGTTCTTTGGTTGTGGCTGCTGTTGGGATTGATAATTCCCTTGGTTCCATCTCAAATTGGGGTGCCCTCTCCATGGATATTCATTTGACTGCATCTGTCCAAATGATTGAGCAGCATGAGCTTGTTCCACCATTAAATTTGGGAACTGTGGTGCAGCAGGGCATTGGTCAATTGAATGAGTAGGGGACTGGCATGTCAGACATGCCTCCTCTACTCTTGCAACATTTGGATTTTTAAGTGAGTCGATCAACCTATCAAACTTTGTGGTTAAATTGTCCATCTTCCTTTCCAACTCATTCACCTCATAAATCTTCCCTTTGGTGGGTTGCTGATTGTTCAACCTAGCAGGATTTTCAAGATCTCTTGACAGAGATTCCTGTTGAGTTGAGTTTTCACCAATTACTTCAAATAAGTCCCAAACCTCCTCAACTATTTTTTGCAAGTAAGTGCCTCCACAGGAGGCATCCACCATATTTTTACCTTTTTGATCAATTCCTTGATAGAAGCTTTGAACCAGCTGCCATCTGGGAATTTGATGATGAGGACATTGCCTTAAAAGTTCCTTAAATCGTTCCCATGCTTCATGGAAAGTTTCAGTTGAGTTTTGTGAGAAAGAAATGATACTTTGTCTCAATTGGCTTGTTTTAGACATTGGGAAATATTTGGCTAAAAATTGACACTGCAAATCATTCCAAGAAGTGATACTATTTGGTGCTAACATAGATAACCATGCTCTAGCTTTATCCTTTAATGAAAATGGAAAGAGCCTAAGCTTGGTTGCTTCTGGACCAAGTCCAGCTATGTTGAATGTGGTGCAAAGAGCCAAGAATTCATCCACATGTTTGTATGGATCTTCCTTACTCAACCCATGGAAGGAAGGAAGCATTTGGATAGTTGATGATTTGATCTCATAATTTCCTTCAACAGTAGGAAATTGAATGCAAAAGGAAGAATTATAAGAACCAGGTGCAAAGTAATCCCTCAAAAGTCGAGGTTCTTCTCCCATAGTAGCAGAATTCTGTGTTGTTTGTTTGGTTCGTAGTAGCCTTTCAACTTCTAAATTCAGTGGGACTATCTCAGGGCTGAGAGTCCTCCTACCAAACATACAACTCAGAACAAAAAATTTGATTATTCACAGCAAACCTTCAGAATTTCTTTTTAAGTAGTTTCCCTTCTTCAAAAATTGGACATGAATAATCGCATGGTATAAACAATAGAATAGTTTAGTAATGATATAAAAATAAAAGTAAAACTTAGGTCTACCTATTTTAGAACAAATTTCCAGCGTAGCCAAAAAACTTGTTGCTTCTTAGTGTGCTTGATTTATGTGTTTTGAAAACAGTTTGCAAATCGCTAAATTATCTTGAAAAAATAAAGAAATATCGACAGTAGAAGTGAATTAGCTGCAAGATCGGGGCCAATTGTAGCAGTTTTAAATGTAAGTGAGTGAAAGATCGTCCACGAGAATTTGTCTAAAATGCAAGATAAACCTCGGATCTAAGCTACTAGATCGGCCTCTTATCCTATCTAGAAAGCACATAAGATGGGAGGTTGAATTTGTCACATTAACAAAATGATAAAAGTAAAATTAAACTAAATGATCGAGATCCGAGTTGGGGAAGCGTTTGAGGTAAACTTATATAAAAATGGAGAAGTAATATCTAACTTTGATTTGGTCCTTGAAAACTAATGAGAACATTGCGCAGTCAACTGAGAGATGATTCAATCTTCATCCGGCTACAAGCGCAGATGTAAGAGAAATAAATCTAATTTAAGGATTAGGTTTATTATGGCTATGGTCTGCATCCACTTTAATGGCCACAAACCATCCAATAGTCTTTAATCTAAAGCCTTAGTTTAGAACAAGAAGCATCACTACAAATGTGAGAGATTAGGTTACCAACACTAATTCTCAGGTGATTAATGAATCAAGGAAATTGCATGAAAATAGTAAATCTAAAGGAGTCTAATGCAATAAGGAGATCGGAGGAACCCTTAACATGAGTCCAATTGAGAATATACGGTTCTGAACCTTTTCAAATCCACCATTACAATTCTGAGCACAAAGTTAAATGACTCTCGATTTGTAGTCTTGAATACAACTCTCTTTTGAATTACAGAAATGTCTCACAGCTCCCAATTGCAAGTCAAAGTGAAGTTATTACAGGGATTTCAGACAAACTATCTGGTTTGGAAATGGGGGAATAGGAATGAAACTCAAAATCTAGATGCCCAAATTGGGCAAATGGTTCGTCTATTTATAGTTTTCCCCAAGTCCAGCTCAGATGTGTATCAACCAATCAGAGGTGCTCAGATCTGTATTGACCAATGGTGGTCGAGCACGAGGATCCAGATCTGTTCTGGCCAATCAGAATTCCTCGATCTGGTTCAGCCAATCAGGTGAAAAAGGCATCAATTCTGTTCTGCATTTTGAAAATCTGTTAGAGTTTCTAAAAGTTCCCCCCAAGTTATTTCATCTCTGGGTGCTCACGTGGGGTGGAATATGTCTTCGCTTCATGCTTAGAATCCTCTGAAATGTCCCTAGGTTTTTAAATACATTGGGACGCGTGAAACAGATTACTAAATTGCCCTTGCAAAAGGTGAGAACCTCCAGAATACCTTTTCGCAAAGTTTAGGGGGCTTTTCGCAAGGTGTTGTAACTCCTGAAGCTCTTTTCGCAAGGTTCTGGTTCTGTTCAAATTGAGTTTTCTTCTTTTCGAAAAGGTAAATCATCTCTTCGAAGAGTTCAGATGCTCTTCGAAAGCTTAAGCCTGGAGTTTTTGTTCTTTTCGCAGAGTTTCGTGTTCTTCTGAGCGATTCGTGTTCTTTATGAAAAAGTACTCAGAGTGCATTTTTCTGTTCGAATTGCTCCATACTTCTTCTCTGGGTTGAGACCAGGTCTTTGCCTCTTCAATTCAGACCTTCCAACAGCTAGTGAGGTTGTTTCTTCTCTTTCTTCCTTTGGATTGACATGGGTTGTCATCTTTTTGGCACTTTTACGCTGCTTTTATGGTTAAGCCTGTCTTTATTGTTAGCTGCAACATAAGCACTTAAAACACTTATTTAGTTCTCTCAAAGGTCTATCAAGACTCAAGTTAAGGGGTGAAAAATGGTATTTTTCAATTCTCAACACCGACCTAGTCTCACAGTCCTTGACTGCCAAAATTCCACGATTAAGCACTTGGAATGAAGCACTTAATTGGATTGCACATTCCAAAGTAAGCATGCAATTAGTCCTAATGATCGATGACGATGACCGACTCAAAGCAAATAAGCGCCAAAAAATTGGCGCACAATTCAATCAAACGCCTGAGACAAGGCATGTAATTGAAAATTAAGCGAACCCCACAGGGCGCGTAATTAGGAAAAAACCTATAAAAAGACATTTTTACTTCGACCCAAGAGGAGGTACAAATACACAGAGAGAATAGAGCGAACAAAAACACAACAACGACTCCGAGATTCAAGTTTCAAGTTCCTCGCCATTAAGCTTTGAATTTTGAGATTCCTCTCTGCAACCCCGGCCTTAAATAAAATTTAGCTTTTAGTTTTTTATCCTAGTTTTTAGTTCTTAGATTTAGGTTTTTCCATTAATTATTAGCATTAAATTTTCAATCTTAGACCGCAGCATCCTTTTTTTTAGACCATAATTTTTAATATCTGGTTCCAGTTCTCAGAATCTGGGACCAGTCCTTAACCAGACTACCTAATCCCTGACCTGAAATCTTAATTCTGTTCTAAAATCTCAATCTCCAGTCCTATTATTAATCTCTGGTTCTAGTTCTTAGTTTCTAGAACTAGTCTTTAATCATATGGTTTGATTTTCTGATTTCGGTCCCGAATTCAATCCTTAGATTTTAAATTTTAGACTTAATTTCTCAATATGAGATTTTTAAAAATCTTGATTTATAGTTAAGTTCTTAATTTCTAGTTTCAAAACTTAATTCATAATTATAACCCAAAATTATCGACTTTAAAAATCCAAAAAAATACTATCTTATAATTCAAAATTCAATTTGCTTTAATCTCAGCCACCCGATTTGCCCAAGGGAGCTTACGGAGGGTACTCAGGAATGAGGCCAATCCTCCTTAGCATTGCAGGCCCAAACCCCCTTTTCTTTGTTGCTTTAATTAGAATTTCAGTAAAATTAGCATACTTGCTTTAATTAGAATTTCAGTAAAATTAGTATGCTTGCTTTAATTAGAATTTCAGTAACATTAGTATACTTGCTTTAATTGGAATTTCAGTACAATTAGTATACTTGCTTTAATTAGAGTTTTGGTAGAATTAGAATAGTTCCATTCCTAGTACAATTAGGAGACTAATATTAATTAGACTTCTAGTAGGATTAGGAAACTTAATTAATTAGATTTCTAATAGGATTAGGAAACTTAATTAATTAGATTTCTAATAGGATTAGGAAACTTAATTAATTAGACTTATACTAGGATCAGGATACTAGAATAGTAGATTAATTCACCACAACAGGTTCATGTAGTTAGATTCATAGTAGAACTAGGAAACTTAAGCCAATTAGAATTATAGCAATAATAAGAAAACTAAACTATCTAAACTTCAAGAAGAGCCAGTGCTGCTGACGTTGGCAGGCCGACGATTTAGTAAAGAAGTAACCCACAGCTTCTCCAAAGCGTGATCATTGATGTGTTACAGTGTCGTTAAATATTTGCAGCTAGCGATCACAACAAACTAGGAACCTTCCTAGAAATCCCCCTTTATTTTTAACATTCAAAACACTGCATTGCCAGAGTCTGCCTAGGACAGAATTGGGCCACTGATTCACGAGGACCGAAAGGAACCCAGAAAAAGCATCTTCGTATGGTCATATGAGGATATGCTTGGTCTGGATACCGATTTGGTCGAGCATGAGCTGCCATTATATCTAGATTTTAAACCAGTCAAGTAGAAGTTGAGACACCTCAGACCCGAGTGGATGTTGAAGGTAAAAGATGAAGTTATCAAACAATATGATGCGAGGTTTCTTAGTCTCCAAGTACCCACAGTGGTAAGCCAACATCATTCCGATACTGAAGAAAGATGGAAAGGTTTGCATGTGCATTGATTTTTGAAACCTCAACAAGGCGAGCCCAAAAGATGACTTTCCATTACCGCACATCAACATCTTGGTCGATAACACTGCAAGGCATGGAATACTCTTGTTCATGGATGGATTCTTAGAATATAATTAGATCAAGATGGCTGGAGCAGACTACTAGAAAACAGTGTTCATTACTCTATGGAAAACTTTTTATTACCGAGTCATGCCGTTTGGACTGAAGAATGTCGGCAAAACATATCAGAGAGCGATGATTGCACTCTTCCATGACATGATGCTCCGGGAAATTGAGGTGTACGTTGGCGACATAATCGCCAAATCACGGAAAGAAGTGACCATCTGGTAAACCTCCAAAAGCTATTTGAGAGGCTGAGAAAATACAAGTTGCGTCTAAACCCTCAGAAGTGCGCATTCGGCGCCATGTCAACAAAACTACTAGGCTTCATCGTCAGCAAAAGAGGCATCGAGGTTGACCCGATCAAGATAAAAGCCATTGTCGAATTGCCGCCACCATCTACTGAGAAAGAAGTCAGAGGTTTCTTAGGCAGGATACAGTACATCAGTCGGTTCATTGCACAGTTAACTCCTATCTGCACACCGATCTTCAAGCTACTAACAAAAGACTCGCCTGTCGAATGGAATTAGGACTGTGAAGCAGCATTTAATAAAATCAAGTGTTACCTTCTCAATCCTCTAGTTTTGGTACCGCCAGTACCAGAGAGACCACTCTTAATGTATCTCTCTACAACATAAGTTTCGATGAGATGTGTCCAAGGGCAGCATGATGAAACAAGAACAAGAGAACAGACCATCTACTACCTACTCAAGAAATTCACTAATTACGAGACACGCTTTTTCCATCTAGAGAAGGCATGCCTAGCTCTCGTATGGGCTACACAGAGACTCGGTCACTACTTGGTATCTCAAGTTGTTCTCCTCCTAGCAAGAATGGATCCATTGAAGTACTTGTTTGAAAAGTCATCCCTCACTGGGCAAACTACAAGTTGGCAGCTCCTTCTATTAGAATTTGACATCACATACATCACCTAGAAGTCAATCAAGGGGTAGGCACTCACCGATCATCTTGTCGAGAACCCTCTTCCTGACTATGAGCCTTTAAGAACTGAATTCTCAGATGAGGACATCCTGTTCATAACGAAGGATGACACATCAGAAATGGAGGAGTCTTGGGTAATGCACTTTGATGGGATAGAAAATGTCGAGGGTTAAGGAATTGACATTATTTTGATTTTGCTAAAAGGGTCACACGTACCAGTCTCCATCAAGCTCAATTTCCCCTGCACAAATAATATGGCCGAATACGAAGCCTGCGTAGCCAGCTTACAGGCAGCACTCGACCTGAATATAACTCATCTTAGGGTATTTGGCGATTCACAGTTGATCATATGCTAGACCAATGGAGATTGGAAGATGAAAGATGAGAAGTTGATCCCATTCCATGAGCACCTCAAAGATCTAATAGCATGCTTCGACAATGTTACCTTCTCATATGTCCCACGAGCAATAAATCACTTCGTCGATGCACTGGCAACGTTGGCGTCAATGGTCAAAATTCCACACGGTGTTGAGATGAAGCCGATCATGATTGGACAAAGGAGTGAGCTCGCCTTCTGCCTCCAGATTGAGGAACCCCCAAAGTTGGATGATGAGCCACCTTGGTTCTCAAATATCAAGAACTTCCTCAAGGCTCATACTTTCCCTAAGGGGATATCCAAAGAAGACAAACTGACCGTCCAACATTTAGCTACCAACTACGTCATCTGTGGTGAGAGCCTCTACAAGCAGTAGTATAATAACATCCTGCTCCATTGTCTTACTGAGGACGAAGTGGCCAATGTCATGAAGGAGATCCACGAGGGAGTATGCGGGGCCCATGTCAATGGGCACATGCTCGCCAAGAAGATCCTATGGCAAGGATATTTTTGGACCACCATAAAAACAGACTATTGCAAGCACGTGCAGAAGTGTTATAAATTCCAAGAGCACTCTAGTCTGATACATGCTCCCGCCATTGATCTACACAGCATTACCACTCCTTACCCATATACTACATGGGGCCTCGACGTCGTCGGAAAGGTCAATCTGAAGGCATCAATTCATCCTTGTCGTCATTGAATACTTCACCAAATGGGTAGAGGCGGCATCATACACGAACATCACAGCCAGTCATATCAAGAATTTCATCAAGAACAATATTGTTTGCCTATTTGGTGTACCCAGGGACATCATCACGGACAATGGCACTAACTTTGCGAACAAGCACATCAGGGCCTTCTGTGAGTAATATAAAATAAAGCATCATCGCTCATCACCATATCGACCATAAACCCATGGTGTTGTAGAAGTAGCTAACAAAATAGTTGTCTGCATCCTTGAGAAGATGGTCGTCATGTATCGAGATTGGAGCGAAATGTTTCACATTATGGGCTTACCAAACGTTGATCTGTACCGCCACAGGGGCAACACCATTCTCCCTTGTGTATGGAACTAAGGTTGTACTTAGTTGAGGTTGAAGTACCGTCACTCCGCATTCTCAAAGAATCTAGTCTACCGGAAGCTGAAAGAGAGAGGTCCTGCTTTGAGCAGCTGGACCTGCTAGATGAGAAAAGGCTTCTAGCCTTGTGTCACAGCCAGGCCTACCAGAGAAGGATTGCACGTGCTTACAACAAGTGTGTTCGCACCCAAGATTTGAAGGTGGATGACACTATGCTTAAGAAGATCTTCCCATCTCTCCACGCCGATCTGAGAGGAAAATTCAAGCCTAACTGGGAGGGACCTTACATCATCCGAGAAGTACTCCCAGGATATGCGATCTGCCTCGGCACCATGGACAGAAATCACTTTCCTGAGCCCGTCAACGCTGGGTACATACATCAATTCTATTCCTAGTCTCCGCAGTAAGGTAAGTATTGATAAGATAGATACATGACTGCTTAAGGACCCCATAAAAGAGGCCATCATTTCAAAGCCAAGTAGCTAAAAAGCATCCCTGAAGACTTATACCCTTGCTACACCCGTTGAGTCATTGGCCTTTCTTTCAATAACCCTCTCCCAAGAAAAGAAAATGTGTGTATATATACCAAAAAAAAAGAGAGAAAAAGAGTTAGCATCAAAGCCAAAAAAAATCAGAAAAGCAAAATCCCAAAAAGAGGGTTTTTGAAAAAAATAGAAAAGAAAAGAGAGAAAAATCATGGGGCTTATACAGTAAAAATCTCCCAAGGAAGAACTGTATTACTGCAACTGGAACCCTATCAGGGAAACTTTTTAACCCCAAAATACCTTCAAAATTCCTAACCTTTCCCGTGGCCACGATTCATCCTGAGAGAAAGCCCTATTTAGGATATACAAGCAGTCACAGTATCCATTGAGTCAACACGACCCAAGCTGTAAGACGACAAAGGAACCCCCTCCAGTCGATTATGACAGAATCGACGTCTATGTCATGGCCTTGGTGAAAATAAAGAAGAAAAGAAAAAAATATATGCGAGCTCAAATTAAAAAAGGACAGTGAAAACTCGCAAGGGTGCCATGGGTAAAAACAGCGAGCTTGTGCAGACCAAGTAAAAACCTGAAAGGACACTTGGGGTAAAAATGCATACCCATGGACGTAGTGAAAACCTGAAAAGGCGCTACGAGTAAAAAAGAGGGAAGCAATGGGCATGGTGAAAACCCATCTTGGGTGATGTGAGTAAAAAGGGTTGAGAAAGGAAAAAGAAAAAGAAAAATCAGTTACTCCACTGCTTAAATTTCTGAGCTCTAGTCTTCATCAGGGCCACTCGGGTTAGCTCAAATCGGATCTTGATCAAGGATATGTTTATACCACACCATCAAATGCATGACCCAGAGTAAGGATAAAAGGTAGATTCAATCCAAGGGGATGGATGTTCCAACCTTGGTAGAAGTTGTTGAACCTCACTTTGGTCCAAGCGCATGTATGGGTTCGGCTATGCTCAGAATGGAACCCGTGACTTCGTCTCATTGTTGAGGCAACAACAAATGAAGAAAGGAGAGCACTGTTGGGGAATTTCAGTGTGTTGATTTATTGTGTAATGATAAAGACAAAATAAAATCAGAGTAAAACAGGGGATGGATTCAGCACAACAAAAATATCCTAGACCTGTAAGATAGAGGGTCCATTTATAGCAAGTTTTAAAAGAAAAGTGAGTAAGGGAATGTCCACTAAGAGGTGAGTTTAAAATATGGCAAATCTCCAGATCTGTAAGAGATCTAGCACCCTAACTAATGATAAGTCAGCTAAAAGACAGGGGAGAGGTTAAAAAGGGTTGTCACTTAAGCTAAACTATACAAGAAATGCATATTAACTGAGATCGAGTCCAGGGATCTAGATCTTGCAAATGGAAGGGTTTAAAAATAGAAAATGGAGAAGAGCAGCTTGGAGATTGGTCTTACTGTAATCAGGATGAGCTAGTCATGTTACAGGGGTTCAGAGGACACAAATCCCTCAGCTAGCTACAAGCACAACTGTAGGGTAGAAGGCTCCACTCTAAACCAAAGGATTTAACTGATCTTAAGGCTATGGTTTATCCACTTCAATGGTCACAAACCATCCCATAGACTTCATCTGATCCAAAGGTTTATGGTAGGAGAATCCAATTGAAACCAGAAATTGGACTGCTCTTAAGGCTATGATCTATCCACTTTAATGGTCACAAATCATCCTAGGGAATTCCTCCAAACCAAAGGTTTCAACCAGAGCATTAAAACCACTACAAATGCTGCAATTTCCAAGTTACAGACAAAAGAAATTACAGGGATATCAGATCTAGGGAGATCAGATGGTATCCAAGAGGTCTACTAGTTAAGTGGGTGAGCTGATCAACAGACTCCTCTACACAAATCCGATCGAGCACCAAATGAAATCAAAGGAACTATAGATCTAATTAAATCAATAAACACAATATTTACATTCCAATAACACTCGCTCTACAATGAAATGCTCTCAGATCTGTAGTCTGTGCAGCAACTAACCCATAATAACTCTCTCAACCTTACCCAATTACAGATCTAACTTCTCTCCTCGCTGCTCCTAGGGAATTAGCCAACCATAGTTGAGCTAACATAGAGAAAATGGAATTTCGCTGCAAGCTCTGATCTCCAGAATTTGATCCAAATCTCGATCTCCCCAATTGCCATTGGAGATCTCAATATATAGCTTTCTCTCTTATTTTTCCCGCCAATATTCCCATCTAGAAGGTCCTCAGAGTTTGTTAGAGTTTTGTTAGAGCACATGGGCTGGTTAGGGTTTCCTAGGGCATCTTTTAGATCATCGTGCTGGTCACCAATGTGCCTCGATTTGCATGTAGCAGGTCAGCAAGTCTCAGCGTGTGAACAGCCTATTTTCTGAGAAGTTCTTCACACGATTTTGACAGGTTAAGGAAGCTTTTGACAGGTTCAAATGGAGCTTTTTGGTCCTTTTGCTAGGTTCTCAGATCTCTTCGATAGGTTCCGATAGGATGAGCCCTCTCTTAAAGCTTTAGCATTCTCAACCCTTTGCTTGGAGCATTCGACAGGTTGGAGAAGCTTTTCGACAGGTTGGAGGACCATTTCGATAGGTCCAGCTCTGCATGCCATCATTCCGATAGGATTGCTCTCACTCCAATCGAAAGGCTCAAGTACCCTTCAATAGGTTCTGTTCCAGCGTCTCCATCTCGATAGGTCAAGGCCACCATCTGACAGGTTTAGGAAACCATTCGATAGGTTCCCCTTTCACTTCAGGCAAGCTTTCGATAGGATGGTTTCTTCCTTTCTTTCAATTGCTCGATAGGTTCTTGGATCCTATCAAACTCCTCAATCCACACGAATCCATCCTTTCTCTGCCTTCAGATCCTATCGAACCTCTTTTCAACTGCACGAATTCCTCCATTTTAGCTCTCAGCTCTTATCAAAGTCTTCAGATGACCTCTCGATAGGATGTTTTCAGCCTGTTTTCACTTCCTCTACCTTGCTCTGCTGTTGTCACGCGCCCCAAGGGCCCAATGGTGTGCAGCCCTCTTTGTGCCATTGTTGGGTCTGCACTGTGCTGAGAGATGGACTTCTTTGTGCAGCATTGTTGAGTGGTTTTCTATACTATTCCTATCTTTTATTGCTATCTATAAAATAGACTCAACAGGAGTTTATTAGTGTGCTCACAGGTCCATCAAAGGTCAGGTTAAGGGGTGAAAATTGGCATTTTTCACTACTTAACACACCCCCTAACCTAAGCTTTGCTAGTCCCTGAGCAAAGGAGAAACAAAGAAAGTTAAAAAATGTTACTTTCATAGGGATCACGAATGAATTTAGCATATGCATCAATCCTTTTAAACCCCTAGGTGATTCCTAGTGGAGGAGTGAAGTCTCCTGAGGGTTTTCAGTGAAGGTACCCACAAACTTCTCCAATAAAGTTAGTTAATAGTAATGCATCCTGCTAAAATAGAGTTTAAGTAAATAGAATAAATTCACACCATGTCCATTCAATTCATTAGAGGAGTTTCAACAGAAAAAAAAAAGCATCAGTTAAAAACTTGAAAGTCTGTTGTAATCCTTCACCATCACTCAGCTCATGTCAAGGCATTTCTCCTAAAAATTAATGCATGGCTCACCATCAATTCCTGAATTCTGCTCTGATATTACCCCCAACAAATTGGATTTCAGACCCAAGTCTCGCCAGGGCTACTCACTCACAACAAGGATCGAAGGGTGCATCATTTCACACAGCTCAAGAGCAGTTGCAGCCCTCAAATAGGACTGCAAGCATGAGCATAGACATTGCTCCAATTCCTAAAATTCTCTAACTCTTTACACCATAGATTAAGCAAATCCTTATTTCCACATGATAGCTCAATCCATTTCAGATCAGTAAGGTCTTTTTATTGGATTGTAATGTGGCTTAGGGATGAGGTTTGTAAAAGAATGAAAGGGTAAAAAGGATTCAAATTGAGAAATCAGTAAAGGTAAGGAGGTGGTCTAGACAACACCTTCTTCATTTCAGCACCTCTTCACTTTCTTTTTGAATTTTCAGACTTGAAGTGATCAGCTTCATTAGCTTCTTATCTTCTTGTAGATTTTCAAATGAAGTGACTTCTCTTTCTCATCCTTTTGCTCTGTTTTTTTTTTTTGGACTAGAATGCCACAACACCACCAACTGTGCTTTCTTCTTTTTCAACCAACCATCAAACCAGCACTACCTTCTGAAATCTCAGAGTGAGGATCAGGATGTATCAGGTCACTGAGGTTTTGGGTTTAAATTTTCTAATTTTTTTTTTATCAAAGAAAACTGGGACTTTTAAGTCTCAAGTGATGTGTATCAAGGGCAGTTCAAAGGTAGGGCATTTTAGGCTCAAACTGTCCAAGGGATGGCCTTACTTCATGTCCTCCATGTCATGAGTGCTGTCGAGTTGTTTCAACTTGGATTTGCCTAACTTTTAGTGAACAAAATTGAGTCCAATCAGTCCTTAGAGCAGAAAAAATTGTCGAGACACTCTTCAAAGAAAATTTTTCAGGCCCAAATCTCACTGTCTATGGCCTTCCAACAAATTTTTTTTGGGGGGTATCCTCACAATCTTCTCTCCTTTCAGGTTTACTACACATCAAAAAATTTTCAAAAATTGTTGACATTTACTTCATGACAAGTGTTGAACTACAACTTATTTCAGTTTCAAACAGTTTTTTTTTTTAATTTCCTCTTTTCCAAAAAATCAAGTGAGAATTTACTCTAATTCTAAACACTCCTTTTTAGCCTAGCTGCACTATCATTAACTCATTTCATTGGCATACCTGCCATACCCCCAAACCTAAATTAAACAGTGTCCTCATTGTTTTATACTATGAAATCAATAGAGAGGCATGGTGAGAAAATATCGACACAGTTAAAAAAATAAAAATACATGAAGACAAAATTGTATTGATATGTCAATATATACATGAAATAAGTGAAAAAGAAAATTAAAACAACAAACTACCACATCTACTTACAGGCATCATCTGGCCACCCATAGAGGTCAGCCAGGTTTTTCAGCTCATCCTGAGATAAAGGAGCTTTTCCTTTAGATTTTGCTTGCTGTTGCGGGTTCTTTGTTGCCTCCTCAGACTGGGTAGCTAGTTGTTTTCCTTTTGGATCAACAGCAGTAACAGAATCTGAATCTAAATTAGAAGGAAAAAGGGCAGTGGGGTCCAATCCTAGAGCCGCAGCAGCCTTCCTTCTTTCCTGCCTAGAGAGTAAGGTGAAAGAGGTGTCAGGTTGGGTTGGGGGCTTGGTGGGGTGAGCTTCTTTAGACTGGGCAGTAGGCTTCTTTCCTTTCTTGATAGAAGCAGTAGAGGGAGCAGATCATTTGGCAGTAACTTTCTTCTTGGTGGGAGCCCGTTTAGATTTTGGAGGGGCAGGGTGAGTTGGGGGAGGTTCCTGGGTTGGAGGAGGGTGAATATCCACAAGTGGGGTAGGAGAAGGTTGAGTTGTAGAAGGGGGATAGGTTTGAGTGGAGGGAGGCTCAGGAGGAGGTGCGGTAGCGAGAGGGGTAGGTTGAAAGGGCTGAGAGGTCAAGGAAGCAACCTTTTTCTCCAAGATGTCAATTTGTTTTGTGGCATAGAGCAAGTTGGCATCAGAGAGTTCCTTGGTGGCCTTGAGTATCTCCTGAGCATTGGCTAATTTTTTCTTGAGAAGCTCAGAATTCTTCTTCTCATATTTGGCAATTAGACTCTCAGCAGCAGCCAACTGTTTTGCTGACTCATAACAAGTCAGGATTTCAATCAACCCTTGAGAGATATCTCGGAGCTTGATTTTGTGCTCCAATTCTATGTTGGTAATCCTCTCCTCATAAGGGGCTTCAAGGGAAGCTCGGTGTGCAGCCATACCTCTCAGGACATCCCTTTGGATGTAAGGGTTGTCCCTCATGCCATACAGCAGGGTGAGGTAAGGGGGGATGTACATGTTTTGTCTAAGTACAATGGGCAAGGACAGGGGTGTAGTGGATGAAGAGGAGGGGGTGGAGAGAACCAAATCCTCCCATGGATTAGTTTGGGTGGAGGCATCTTTGAAAACAGGTGGAGAGAGAGGGGGGGAGTAGGTGGTGGCTGATTCAGCCACTGCAGAAGCAATTATAGGTGGTGATGAAGGGAGAACAGATGAAGGTGTGGGGAGAGATGGGGCTGCTACCTCTTCAAACTGTGTAACAGAAAGGGGTGGTGAAGCTATGGGTGAAGGAGGAGGAGATAAATGTATGGGTACGTGGATAGGTGAAAGAGGGGAAGTGGGAGGGGGTTGAGGAGCTGGGGAGGATGGGGTAAGGGTGGATTGAATTGATTGGAGGCAGGAGCTCATAAGGGATTGGTTGTCAATGTTTATGGTCAATTGAGATTGAATTGACTGTAGTAGTGAGAGAATTTGGGTGAAAGTGTTAGGCATGGTGGGGGTAGAGGGGACAGGTGTTGGAATGGGACGGAAGGGAGAGGAGGGTGCATGGTTAAATTGAGGAGGAGTAGGGCGTGGGGAGTCAGGAAGTGGAGTGTACTCATGAGCAACATCCTCCATAATTGAAGTCATGAGGGCAGTGAACCCAGTAGTGGTGAACTGGTCCACACCCTGTGTATGCAGAGGGGGTTGCGGAGGGGGGAAATCAGTAATGGGTTGGATAATGGGTGGAGAAGATATGGTAGAGGTAAACTCAGAGAATGTGGGGGGTTCAAGGACTTCAAGTTGGAAGGGTGAAGGTAAAACTAGGTCAGAGGTGGGTGGAAAGGGGTCTGTTAGAGGGGGGGACTGATACAAAGGGGAAAAGCAATGTGGGTGGAGGTGTGGGTAATGGGACAGGTATGATAGGTGGAGGGATGGATGAGGGTATCTTGGCCAGAATATCTGCTGCCACGGTAGTGGGTGCCTTCTCAGCCTCCTCCAGTCCAGCTGGCTTACTCTTCTTAATCAAGGTGAGGCTGGTGGACCATTCCTGCTTTCCATACACTTTTGTGTTCAGCTTCTGCATTAGCTCATTTTTCTTGATCACATACTTTTCAGTCTTGAGTAGACATGTGATGAGTCTGCAGAAGGGCAGACCTCATCCCTTAGCAAAAGCTTGTTTGTTCAGCACCTAGTCATTGATGCCCACCATTGTTTCAAAAATCAACTTAGGTGCATTCACGAATTGCCCCTTTGAACAGTAATATAGGGCATCCACTAATGAGGCCCTTCTCTCTTGTAAATGCCCAATGACATATACATTTTTCCTCAAAATGGTATCAATGAGTCTTAGGGTAGGATGGAGGTCTCTTCTCATCAGGGATTCACCCGAGCCCACTATTCCATTGGTAAGCTGCTTAGCCATTTCCCTAAATGTAGCCCTTATAGGTGCTCCCTCAGCTCTAGTAGAGTCAAATTGACATGGGACTCCCAAAGCCATCCCAATGTCTTTGCAATCGTCAATCAGCTGCCAGTCATCAATCAAGATTTTTAGTACATCCTCAGCCCAAGGCATCACCTTCTTTGTCAAATTCTGGTACCATAATTTCACCAACCTGGGGTACACATTTTCCTTCAGGGGTGAAAGCAGGGGCAACAAACCTTCTTTCTTTAGGTCACAAACACAAGAAATTACAGGAATATCAGATCTAGGGAGATCAGATGGTATCCAAGAGGTCTACCAGTTAAGTGGGTGAGCTGATCAACAGACTCCTCTACATAAATCCGATCGAGCACCAAATGAAACCAAAGGAACTATAGATCTAATTAAATCAATAAACACAACATTTACATTGCAATAACACTCACTCTATAATGAAAAGCTCTTAGATCTGTAGTCTATGCAACAATTAACCCACAATAACACTCTCAACATTACCCAATTACAGATCAAACCTCTCTCTTCTCTGCTCCTAGGGAATTAGCCAACCATAGTTGAGCTAATAGAGGGAAAATGGAATTTCGTTGTAAGCTCTGATCTCTAGAATTTGATCCAAATCTCAATCTCCCCAATTGCCATTAGGGATCTCAATATATAGCTTTCTCTCTTATTTTTCCTGCCAATATTCCCTTCTAGAAGGTCCTCAGAGTTTGTTAGAGTTATGTTAGAGCACGTGGGTTGGTTAGGGTTTCCTAGGGCATCTTTTAGATCATCATGTCGGTCACTAATGTGCCTCGGTTTGTGTGCAACAGGTCACCAAGTCTCAGCGTGTGGACAACCTATTTTCTGAGAAGTTCTTCACACGATTTCGATTGGTTAAGGAAGCTTTCGACAGGTTCAAATGGAGCTTTTTGGTCCTTTCGCTAGGTTCTCAGATCTCTTCGATAGGTTTCAATAGGATGAGCCTTCTCTTAAAGCTTCAGCATTCTCAGCCCTTTGCTTGGAGCATTTGACAGGTTGGAAAAGCTTTTCGAGAAGTTGGAGGACCATTTCGATAGGTCCAGCTCTGCATGCCATCATTCCAATAGGATTGCTCTCACTCCTATCGAAAGTCTCAAGTACCCTTCGATAGGTTTTGTTCCAGCGTCTCCATCTCGATAGGTCCAGGCCACCATCCGACAGGTTAAGGAAACCATTCGATAGGTTCCCCTTTCACCTCAGGCAAGCTTTCGATAGGATGGTTTCTTCCTTTCTTTCAGCTACTCGATAGGTTCTTGGATCCTATCAAACTCCTCAATCCACACGAATCCATCCTTTCTCTACCTTCAGATCCTATCGAACCCCTTTTCAACTGTACGAATTCCTCCATTTTAGCTCTCAGCTCCTATCGAATTCTTCAGATGACCTCTCGATAGGATGTTTTCAGCCTGCCTCCACTTCCTCCACCTTGCTCTGCTATTGCCACGCGCCCCAAGGGCCCAATGGTGTGCAGCCCTCTATGTGCCATTGCTAGGTCTGCACTGTGCTGAGAGATGGACTTCTTTGTGCAACATTGTTGAGTAGTTTTCTGCATTATTCCTGTCTTTTATTACTATCTACAAAACAGACTCAACAGGTGTTTATTAGTGTGCTCACAGGTCCATCAAAGGTCAGGTTAAGGGGTGAAAACTGGCATTTTTCACTACTTAACATGGACCACATTTAAAAAAAGATAATAAATTTTTTTTTCCCATTTTTAGGTCGGCACTGTACGCACCCCACTTCAGGATGATTGGTTTGATGACTGGAAAGACCACATTTGCAAAAGATAATAACTTTTCCTTTCCTATTTTTAGGCCGACACTATGTGCACCTCACTCCGGGATGATTGGTTTGATGACCGGAAAGACCACATTTGCAAAAGATAATATATTTTCCTTTCCCATTTTCAGGCTGACATTGTGCGCAACCCATTCCAGGATGATTGGTTTGATGACGGAAAGACCACATTTGCAAAAGAGATTAAATTTTTCTTTCCCATTTTTAGGCCAGCACTGTGTGCACCACATCTCAAAAGGATGATCAGCATAATACCCAATTTCCCCCTTTACCAAATTAGGGAAAGATAGAATTTATGTAAGATAATAAATTTCCCTTTTCCATTTACATGGCTATACTATACTTGCACCACATTTAAAAAAAAATCGGTGTGATGTCTAGCATCCCTTGCTCTTTACAAAAGTTGAAAAAGACATAAAAAACATAGAGAAAATATATATACGAAAAAGATGTATCGGAACAGGGGTTTCTTATGCCCCCTTCTATGGTTTTGATCTATGCAAAAAGAAGTGTGTAGGATTGAATCAACGACCCAACTCGAGCTTTAGGGCACGGATCTTTGCACATAAAGCATTCTATTATCCAGCAACCATGAAGGCTCTTATATCATTTTCGGGAGGCATTAGTAGCACCAAGAGTGTCACTCAAGGCTCCTTCTAGACCAAGAACCTCACACTCAGCTACGCCGAGTAGTGCTTCTACCACCTCCGCTCTAACCTTCTATTTCTCTAATTGCTCGTGCAAGACTCGCTTCTCATCTATCAATAGCTCAATACGGGTTTGAAGCATCGACTCCTTCTTTGGCCAATGTCCCCCTACATCACTACTCTCTGCCTGTTCAAAGCGACAAGCAGGAGGCCTCTCAGATAGTAGCCAAGCCTCACACTCTGGAGAAGACAAAATCAGATTCCCCTACTCCAGATCGCACATGTGTGTCGACTGACGTGTTTCCCAGAGAGCGGCTATCCTATTCAAGACCCCAGAGGATCCCCGAGAAAAAATCAAGTCAAATAAGGGTGGTTTCGTCACACAGGGCACCTGCTAAGAGCAACTAAGCTGGCGCAGCACCCGAAATGTGAAGTAGTAGGTGTTGCTAGTCAAACAAAGAAGGGTGATGCCCTCATAGTCCCTAGATCGAATTACTAGAAAAGCCTTGTCTAGCCAAGGAAGCCTCCACAACAGTTCAACCTTAGCCAGCCAAAGCTTCAGCTCTTGTATATTCCCCTGTGGTAACTTGTGGCACCGACCCAAGAACCAACAAGTCGACTCACTGCGAACAACATAAAAGTGGGGCACGGGTCCCAAGATAGCGAGATGCTCCCCAAGCCAAATCAGGAGTAGGACAGGACACCCCCAGAGGTACTCCACCTTGCCCAGAGCAAAGGCATCAAGATAGATGTAAAGCTCCGCCAACACTAAATGCGTCACAGAGCGGCCTTCCTGAAGTTCCGCTAGATCATCGCAAAGCGCAAGAGAAAAGCTCTCTCCCCCAGTGTAGAAAAGAACCTCGGAGATAAGGCAAAGGGCAAAGGCCTTCACATTCTGAGAATTTTTAATCGAAAATCTTCACAAGCTTTCAACCCCGAAAAGTTCTCTCAAGAATTTTACCAAACACCTGGTGGGCCCACCAATAAGGTTTTTCTCATAATCAGCTTTCTTCATGCCCAAAGTCGTGTGGACAGCTTTAGCATAACCTGGATTCAGCACTACCCTAGCAAGGCCCCTATGCAACTTCAAACCTGATAGGATGGAGAGCTCCTTAAGAGTAGGAGTTAACTCACGATTCCCGAAATGGAAGGTATCAACCTCCAAAAATGAGGTCGCCACATGAATACGATCCCAAAGCAGAGGAACTCTAAGGAAAGACGAGAGATGAACCAATCCGAGCTGGTCCAAACCTACAAGCTCACTCTCATTGAAGCTATCAAGCCATGTTGTCAAAAAATTAGGCCCCACACACAAAGAGGGAAGTGTAAAGGTCTCGAATCCCCCGTGAGAGGCAAGGTCGGAAAGCAGGTCCATGGTCATACAAGGATGTTTTGAGAAAACACAATTCGATGTAGGACAATGGACCCACCCTTGGGAAAGAGAAAAGAAAAAAATGACAGCAGAAAAACCAAAGCCCAACTAAGAATAAAGAAAAGAGGGGCATGCTCGGGTCTTAATGACCCCACGCTACCCAAAAGATAGCGGGTGTAATACACACGCTAGTATAAAATCCTCCAGATTTTACCTAGTGTGTCTATTATACACGCTAAACCTTTTTTTCCCAGAGAAGGCCTAGCGTGTATAATATACACGCTTGGCCATTTCTAAGGAAACTTTGCCTAGTGTGTATATTACACACGCCAGGTCATCCCCCCTAATGAAAAAAGAGAAAGAGGGGATATGGGAGTTTTATTTTGGCCGGTTCCTTAACCAGCCCACATACACTTGGTCTATTTTTTCACCCCCTGTTGCGTACCAAAAATCCACCATTTAACCTATCTGTGTGATTTTCTTTCAGATACCATCCACATAAGCACACAGAGTTTGGCAACGGTTAAATACACAACCTAAGGACCAATTTCCCAATTTGGGGCCTATCCCTGTAAATTATCAAGCGCATCACATCTAGAGGGAAGAGACAAAACAAGCAAAAGCGAAAAGCAACAACATCCACTTCAAATAGAAATTAAATCATCCAACATGCGTTCAAATTATCCACTACATTTAATTCCCCAAAATAAAAGATAATGTTTGGAAGTCTCAAAAGTCTATAGGAGCAGAAATAGAAAAAGTTGATCTTAATCGATGCCTTTGGCCTTCTTCTTCTGTCGGCGCATAGTACTCTAGTAGGTCCGCATGTCCCCCACTCGAGACCACGCCTAGGAAAGTTGGCTAAGCAGCGAGCGTGACTCCTTTTCATGAGCATGCTGCAAGTCATATCGAAAATCATCAGTCAAGATCAGCCAAAAAAAAAGGATGGCAAGGCAATGATCAGAGCCAGTCAGTTAACACTTACCACCTCCACATCCGGAAGGCCAACGATATGGCAAGCAAGCATATCACTTCAGCAAGTAGGCGAGCCTGCTCAGCTACGTCCGCACACAAACTCAAGAGGAAGGCATCATCAAGATGTCTAAAGGTCCCCTAAGTCTCTAGAGGCAAACTATCAGAAGCCCCTGCACCAGAAGGGTCGGAAGGTCCAGCATCTGAAGCCTCGTCAGGACCTACTGCTACATCATCCTCATCAGAATCACCCCCCCCATCAAACTATAGAAAGAGGCAAAGGTTCAATCAGTTAAATCAAAATCAAACCCAAACCATCAGGAACCCACATAGAAAGAAGGGGACTACCTGAGATAGTGGGCCGCCAAAGGCTAAAAAGTTGGCACCAGACACGAAGCTCTGGAGGATGCACTGATAGGGAAGAGACTCATACAACATTTGATACCCTCTAGGCACAAAGAGATCATCAACAGGAACCCCATGATGCAACAGTCCATCCACGAGTTCCTCAAATGTACCTCCCAAAGTCATGATATCCTCGGGAGGGCCCTGCGGCACAACAAAATAGTCTCGGTATTGATGCACCACTATCTCCCCCAAATAGTATGCTCTGACCCAAGAGCCATAAAAGAAGATAACCCGACTGTCAACAAATAGGCGAGACTGGCCCACGGCGGCTCGATCCCAAAAGGGAGAACCAACATAAGGATCAAAGGTGATCTTCCCAGATAAAGAGAGTCCTAATAGTCAAACAAATACCATCAAAAATCTAGAAAAGAAGAAAAGGGAAGTGTTAGTACCTACTCTGAGATCATAAAATCAAATTGGGACCTTAGGCCCAACTCTAGATGCTTTATTCCCATGTCCTTTTGACGACTCTTATGCCAATTACTCATACGCAGATATATATGCTCGTCTGAGAAGAGGAGGGGGCGGCCCGGCTTAAAGTGTAAATATCCCCAAACTTGAAAGAAGAAGCAAACATGGAAGATGTGTCAGTGGCAAAATAAATGATAAACCAAGAGGAGAAGAAGAGCCAAGGGCTACCTCTATCACGGGCCATAAACCAAGAACAGAACCCAAATCTCCAACCGAGGCTCGAGCCAAGTTGGCCATTAGTACGGCATTACCAGCACCACCCCAATCGTATCGATGCACATTCTCCCAATTCCCCATAAGACTGAGCAAGGACAACGAGACCCGGCTGCCACTGGTATTGGAAAGAAGAGTCTTACCTAGAAGAAAGAGGAGCGACATAGGAATCAGCATCAATGCCCGCACAGGCTCAATGACAACATCCATGTCTGACTGATTGGGATCCACCAGTTCATTTTCATCAAACAAGTCAGCCAGCCAGGAGAGCTTGATATCAGAGTCGGCCATATCCCGAGAGGAGGGGTAATCCCTAATGAACTAAACCACCTCGACCCGATCCAATACACGAAGGCTAGCCACTGATATTCCCCCTATCCTGATCCCTGTGATCATTGACCAGTCCACTGGGGTGATAGTCATCTCGGCCACTGACATATGGAATGTCATGGTCTCAGGCCGAAATCATTCCACCAGGACCTTCACGTAAGTCAAATCGCCCCTCTAAGCAAGGCATGAAAGAAAGTCTCCAAAGTTGGCCTGGGCCAAGAGGAACTTCACGACCTGAGGAGGAAGCCATAGAGGTGCTTGTGCAACCGTGGGCTCTCGCGAGTCCATCGCGACGATGCACTCGTTTAATAAAAAAACTAGAGTCACCACTGGAGCTTTTGGTGTCCCGAGAAACCTCAAATCAATTTTATAAGCACTGAAGTGCCAAAAATATGACTCTGATTCACCGGTCTAATGCCAAAGACTCTTGAGTAGGGGCTTTAATTATCGATCGGAAAGGTGTTAGGCACCCCCGCTCAGAAGCGGTCTCTACTTATGGCCTAAATGAATATAAAATAAAAAACACTTCCTCTTGCCCGAAGGCAGTATGATCCTATCAAGATCTCTGCAAACACCGAAAATTCAGCGGTGTAACGGCTTGAATCCTTGGATAAAGGAAAAGCAAGGAAGGTAGAGGAGTAGAGGGGAGAGCCGGAGCTCTCGGGCCCTTGTAGCACACTTGTGGAACTTCGCATAGGTGTACTTGATGAGCTTCCGATGGCTTGGATGATGGAGTAGTGGGTTCTAACCTCTAAAGCTTGCTAGCTAAGGGGTAGAAGAGGAGGGCTAGGGGGTAGCTCTCACCTAAACTAAGGGACCTATGATGGAATATAGGGCTCAAAGGAGGTTTTGGAATTCTGGAATTTTTATGGGTTTGGTGCACCAAAGGAGGGAAAGGATCTCTTAATCTTTTCTCTCTTTTTAAATTTCTTCAAGCCTTTGTAAAGGAGGGGGGTGCCTCTTCATTATTAGGGAAATGGGAGGTTTGGAGGATACTTAAGGGCTAATTAGGGTTAGCAATTAGGTAATCTTTCAATCTAAGGTTTCCTAGGATTTTGAGAGCTTGGAAAAGTGGGCAATGGGTTTCAATGGTAGATGACAGGGTGAGGTTTCAAATGACTAGAGGGTTGCAAATAGGATAATCAGGGGTGCAACAGTCCTAATGAAACCCCCCTAAACATTGAGATAGTCAACAAGTCAAACCCCAAAAGTGAATTCAGGCAAAAACTAGAGGTTACTATAGCAAAGGTTGGCGTGTGTATTACACACACCAAGCATAGCTACAGTGTCCTAGAAGTTCAGAGCCCCTGGGGAGCCCACCTATATTTGGTGTGTGTAATACACACGCCAAGCTATTTCTAGGAAAAAATGGCGTGTGTATTAACACGCCAAGCATGCCCCAGCCAGGTGCAGTCTCAGAACATTCTTCGAGTCGCCATAACTTTTGAAGCACAGTTCGGATTGAGGTGATTCTTGGCTTGTTGGAAAGCTGGGAACCTCTACTTTTTAATGGTACAAGATTCAATCTCAACAGAGGTCCCTACCAGCCCTGGTATGTCTCTCTCTAACCACTGCCTAAGAGGGTTAACTAAGGGTTCAGAGAGGTTTCTAAGGGTTGAGGGTAATTCCTAAGGATTTGGGAGATGCTATCGGAAGCTCGGGGGTATGCCTCTCTCAACGTATGTCTCGATCGAGCCTTGGGCTAGATTTTGGTGTCTACAGATGACCCTCTTTGGTATCCGATCACTAATGATCGAATGACAAAGACAAAAGATATCTGAAGAGGCCCAAGGCAACACTGACAGGTCTACTGTATTTAAAACGAACCTTAAACATCAGGTGGGTAACATGGTGAGTAAATGGAAGCCCTGTATGTCAAGAAAAATGTTCGTTCCTCAAGGCTATCGGTCCCCAAGCGCTTAGCGACATTACTGGGTATAACCGAGATGGTACGAGTTGTGAAAGCCCAATATGCTGAGAAAAATATCTGCTTCTTGAGATAATTGAAGATGTTCGATGTTCAATTTTCATTCTGAATAAAATAGCTCCATAAGTGAGAGGGTGATTGACCCAAACCTAAAGATAGGCACAAAGCAAAATACATGAAGATCCACAGTTTGTGTCCAATCATATGAGGCATTGATTGACTCATTTGACTAGCCATGGGTGCCATGCTCGAAGCAGGGTTCGAGGTCTTTAGGCAAACCCATCAATCTTGAAGTTAGTTTAGCACGACTACCCAAGCGGAGCGAATTGATATCACAACACTTTTTGGGAGTACGTGCCCATTTTGATAATGTGTCCCGGATCAACATGATGTAGAGCATCAAACTTCAAATAATAATAAACAGATCAAGCCAAAATTGGGTGCCTATCGAAGGAGGCACTCAACCCTGGTCTCCGTCAACAATGATCTTACAAATCTTTTAACTATGCATAAACATGCAACCATTAGGGGCGATAAGCAACAAAATTGATGGAATTCCCGACCCAGATCCCATTCGGGTATAATTTATAGGAATAAATGACCATCCTACGGATACCCAGACGCATGGCACCTATCTAAGGGATACCGCGCCAATGCTGGTTTTAAGCCTGCGAAAAAATAAGGGATATGTTTGCACATAGTTGATTGATATGTAATTTCATTTTTAACAGGTTGGTCTCAACCAACAATTGACCTTTTTTCGAGAAATTTGAAGCTTAAGACACTAAAGTTCACATGAATCCAAAGATGGAGCGCTTAGCTTGAAGATTTAGCAGTGGAATCATCCTGATCGAAACATTGATCGCTTGATCGAGATTGACACCGTTGCTCCTACTTTAAAGTAGAATCCAAAGAACCAAGGCAAACCTTAGACATAGGACATTAATTTAGCATAGCTGTATTGGCGATAAAATATTGATATTTTACTGCATTAAAACACGCATGTGCGTAGCTGTGTGTGAAATTGTTGTTTTTCTTCCTTTTTCAAAACTATTTCTTTTTCCATTTTGTATTAATAGACTGACGTCTGTGGAGAGATGCTTTATTTGATATGTCCATTGCTGAGAGGTTGCCAGCTTCGAGGCTTTGTACCATTTTGATATTCTTGCACATTTCTCAAGAAAATGTTAGTCCCTTTTCTGTTTATAGAGGTAACACATGCATCCTAAATAACAGAAGGAGAAGCAAACTTTTACCTATACTTTTTTATTTTTTAAAATTTATATATATATATATATATGTTTTTGAATTTTTATTTTTAAATTTTTTTGTATTCTTTTTCTTTATTTTGAGATTGAAGTACAATGTCGTAAATATGTACATGGACATATAAAAGGAGTACATTTTTTCAATTTTTTCATATTTCTCTTTTGTTCTTTTCTTTTTCTTTTTTTCTTTATTTTGAGATGGAAGTATGATGCTATACACATGTACATGGAAAAGAGTAGAAATATATACATTTATTTGTATTTAGATTTTTCTTAATTTTTTTTTTGTTCTTTTTTTTTTGTTTGCTGCCTTAACAGTGAGACGAAGTAACGAGTCCCTTTTTTAGCATAGCTGAATCCGTTCATGTGGCCGGACCTGAGTGAGGTTCAGAATTTTTACCAAGGTCAGAACGCCCATCCCTTTGGACAGAATTAACCCTATTATTCTTACCTCGGGTCATACGTTTGACGGTGCAGTCTAAAAATATACCTGATCAGGACCTGATTTGAGCTAACATGAGTGGCCCGATTGTTGACCAGATAATTTAGAATTGTAACCAAGAGAGTAACTGAAGATTTATTTTTCTCCTTTTCTTTTTTTCTTAACTTTTTTACTCATAGCGCCCAAGATGGGTTTTCACTGTGCCCGTTATCGCCCTCTTTTTTACTCGTAGCGCCCTTTTGGATTTTTTACTGCGTCCATGGGTTTTTGTATTTTTACCCCAGGCGCCTTTCTCGATTTTTACCTGGTCCACACAAGCTTGCTGTTTTTACCCTTGGCTCCCTTTCGGGTTTCACCACGTCTTTTTTACTTTAAGCTTGTATTCATTATTTATAATTTTTTCTTTCTTTTCTTATTTTTTTTTTCTTCATTCAAGAGCCACGACATGGACGTTGATTCTGTCATAGCCAGCTAGATGGAATTCTTTTGTCGTCACACAACGTGGCTCGTGTTGACTCAATGGATACTGTGACTACGCATAGACCATACAGAGGGCTTTTTCTCAGGATGTATCATGGCCATGGGGATTTTTGGGTTTTAAAAGGTTTCCTTTATTAGGTTCCAGCTACCATAATACACTTCTTCCTTAGGGGATTTTGACTGTACATGCCCCACTTTTTCTTCTTCTATTTTTTACTCTTTTTACTTTTTTCAAACATCCTCTTTTTGGGATTTTATTTTTCTGATATTTTTGGATTTTTGATAGTAACTGTGCGACCATGGATTCTCTCGAACCTGTCGCGGTGATGCGCTCGCAATGGGATAAAATGTAGAGTCGCCACCCGGAGCTTTTGGTGACTCGGGAAACCTTTAAATCAATATTTTGAGCACCGAAGTGCTAAATATGACTCTAATTTACCAATTTTTGCCAAAGGCTCTAGGGTAGGGGCTTCGGTTATCGATCGGGAAGGGTTTAAGCACCCGATCAACTCGCACGTGGCAGTCTCTATCTATGGCCAAAATGAAAAGAAATGGGAGGAGCTTCCCCTTGCCCGAAGGCAATACGGTCCTATCAAGCTTTGAGCCAAACCAAAATTTCGGCGACGTAACGGCTTGAATCCTTGGACGGAGGAGACACCAAGAAGGTAGAGGAAGAGAGAGGTGAGCTGGAGCTCATAGGCACTTATTGCACCGTTGAAGACCTTCGCTTCGGCGTACTTTCGATGGCTTTAAATGGCTTAAACGGTAGGGGAATGGATTCTAATGCTAGGATTCGGTAGATGGGAAGTGTAGGATGAAGCTAGGAACTAAGCTTTACTAAAAGAGGGGTGGTCTAATGGTTGAAATGGATTGAAAGGTGTGAACTAAGCATGCTGGAATTGTGGTTGAAGAATAAAAAAATGGAACTTTCTCTCACTAGGTCTCTCTCTCTTGAACTCAAGCTTTCAACCCTAATTTTTCAACCCTTTGGGAAGAGAGGGTGCCTCTCTATTTATAGAGAAGAGGTGGGTTAGAGGGTTACTTAAGAGCTAATTGGTTTAGCAATTAGGTAATCCTCCATCTAAGGTTTTCTAGGTTTTTAGGGTCCTAGGGGTTTGGGGAACTGATTTCAATGGCAGATGATGGGGTGAGACCATAGGTGATTTAAGGGTTGCAAATAAGCTCAAAGGGGGTGCAACCGATCTTAGGACACCCACCTCAACCAAGGGGATGGTCAAAAGGTCAAACCTGATGAAGGAATTTTGAGCATTTGATGACAGTTACTATAGCTAAGCTGGGCGTATATATTACATACGCCCAGTTTATGTACAATGATTTCTATGAAAACCAGAGGAGATTTGAGAAGGTAGGTGTCCGCGATGGGCCCTACCTATGCTGGGCGTATGTATTATATATGCCCAGTCAAATTTGGCCTAAAAATACCAGGCGTATATAATATATGCGCCTGACAAAAATGGGGCCAAATTTGCTGGGCGTATCTAATACATACGCCTGAGCAAAAGTTATGATTTTATGTGAAACTTCAATCAGCCATAACGTTCAAACCGCAACTCCAAATTGGGTGATCTTTGGCCTACTGGAAAGCTAGAGAAGTTCTCCTTCCAATGGTATGTGTCTCATCTTCGGTAGTGATCCGTGTAAAATTTTGTAGCTCTCCTCCCATCAAATGCTCAGAAGGGTTTAAGTTGAGTCTGGGAAGGGATCCTAGGGTTCAGGGGTGATCTCTAAGGGTTGGGGGAATGGTTCTAATGGGTTTAGGGTGATCTCTAAGGGTTGGGGTAGATTCCTAAGGGTTCAGGGGTGCCACTAGAAGAACAGGAGTGCATCTCTCTCGGAGTACAGACTGATCGGGCCTTGGGCCGAATTTGGGTGTTTACAGATGCCCCTCTTTGGTATTCAATCACTAATGATCGGATGCCAAAGACAAGAGACATCCAAAGAGGTCAAAGGCATGTTTGATGGGTCCACCTGGTTCAACTCAATTCTCAAACATTCATGGTTATGGTGATGTACGTAAACCCTCTCATTTCGGGATATCGCCCGTACCTCAAAGCTAACAATCCCCAAGCGCATTATGACATTACTGCGCATAACTGTGATGATCACAAAAAGTGTAAGCCCGCTAGCCGAGATATCATCCACTTCCTAAGGGAAATTATAGATTTGTGATGTTGAGTATTAATCTGAACCAGACAGCTCCATGAAACAGGGTGATCGATCTATGCTTCGAAATCGACGCGAAGTACACAAGGTGAAGGCCTAAACAATATGTCCAATCCTATGGGGTATTGACAGTTCCATTGGATTGGCCACGGGTGCCCTTACCTAGGTAAGGCTCGAAGTTTTTGGGTGAACCCACCAACCTCGATGTTGCTTTAGCATGATTTACCCGAGTGGAGCGAATATTGATGTCGCAACACTTCTTGGGAATGCGTGCCTATTTTCAGAGTAAATTTTTATGTGTTATTTTTTGAATTTTCTTTTATTTCGAGGCCTCTAAGTAAAGCTCAAGGACCACTGTCAATTTTATTCTTCCACAACTCTTTAAGTGGATCAAATGCTAGTTGATACGCTTTAAGAGTGCGTGCGCTCTATCGAGGATAGGTACACCTTGGGGAAGTGCACATTCCGGTGGTGAGGTGCTCCTGATTCACACGAACCGGAATGCCTTAACTTGAGACAAAGCTAAAAAAGATCGGGCTAGGATCAAATATCCATCGAAAGAGATGGTCAATTCTAGCGTCCATCCCCAATGAAATCTCATCCTACTAACTATGCACAGACAGACACCCATCAGGAGCGATAAGCAGCAAATAGGCGCAGACGGAAGCCTCGACCCTAAGGTACAATTTACGAGGACAAACAACCATCTTGCAGATACCCAGATGGAAGTGCGTACATTCAACAGGGACACCGTGCCTATACAAGTTTTAAGCCTGTGTAAAAGGAAATAAAAGGGAATGAGCCCTTCGGTCTATATGTTTGCACATAGTTTGGTTGGTTATAATTTCATTTTTGACGGGTCAGTTTCAACTGACAATAGACTTTTCGAATGGTCTGAAGTCGGGTGCACTCTTGGTCAATCATAGATCAGAAGGTGGATGATCAGTGCCAAAGCTTAGAAGGTGGGGTCAACCTACTCAGGATTTTAACTACATAACAAAAGGTTGTTATCCCGAACCTTCTCCTTCTTTTTTTCTTTTTCTTCTTTTTTCTTCTCTTTCTTCTTTTTTTTCCTTTTTTTCTTTTGCACATGTCAGTTCGAGACTTTGAGCATGCTTAAACTATTTTTATTTTTACATGTATCCTTAGGCAGACCAACTTGCCATGTTGATACACCTCAAGGGCGTGCGCATTCTAGTGATAGGTCCTTGGTTTGCCTACCGGATCAGGTCTTGACTCCCGGGGACGCGTGGTCTTGGTCTTTAAACAAATTAAACCCCGCTATCTTATTGAGGGAAGTGGGTTTAGGAGCGGTTTCCTAATGACCGGGGGTAAGCATGGCCAGTATCTCGCCTGCCGGATCAGGCATGAGGTGCCCCTGTATAAATCAGGGTTTTAGAATTTTTGGGTGAACCCGATCATTCTGAATTGATTTAACATGACTCTCGGAGTGGGGTAAACAGGCGTTGCGACTCTCTTTTGAGAACTAGTGTCGTGTTTCAGGATTTTTCCTTTTTCTCTCTTTTTGTTATTTTATGTGAATCTCTTTTCTCTTTTTTTTAATGATTTTATGATTTTATGGGAGCACTCGGTAGGCGCTTACAGATCTAGATCCATTTATTGTAGCACAGTCCCTTTGGGCCAATCAAAGGGAGCTCGAGGGGCCATTTGGGGATGCGTGCACCATTGCCGGATGGTACGTGAGCTTCTAAGACGGACTGAGCCTTGATCTAGAGCATACAGAGGGCCCGTCAGGTCTCAAAGCTAAAAATTGGCTAGGCATATATAATATATATGCCTGGCAAATCTGCAGCAAAAATAGTCGGGCGTATATATTATATACGCCTGACCAAAAATCTAGCAGTTTTAAAACTGCCCGAGCCCGAGCACAAAAGGGGCACTCTCTTTCAAATTCTATCTTCTTCCCTCCTTCCTTCTCAAGTCCGGGACAGCCCCTTAGGGTTTTTGTGTTTCATTTTGGTTGAGTTCCACCACCGGGAGTCGCTAGTGCCGATTAAAAACGTTCATTCCCCGCTGATTTTTAGATCTATTTCCTTTCCTATTGAAGATAATCACCAACACCTCTTTCATTTTTCCTTTGAATTTTGATAATGTGTTTTTTTTTGTTTGAAATGCTTGATGTTCTTCCTTTTTGTGGTGAAAGATTAATGCCTCTTTTTTTTTTTTTTAGTATATGTGATTCCTTATGCCTATTCTCCTCTTTTTTTATTCATTTTCATCATCATTTTTTTATATATATATATATCATTCATCATCATTTTTTTTTTTTTTTTTTTTTTTATGATGGATTAGTGCATTTTTTTTTCTTCTTCTTCTTTTTTTTTTTGCCTTTTTTTATTATTTTTCTCTTTCTCTTCTTTTTTTTTTTTTTAGCAGCCCTTTCTTATACCGATGTATTCCATATTTTCAGATGTTTGACGACGAAGGGCAGGATCCACAGGAGGGGCCAGAGATAGCCTATGGTCCTCATGGGGAGCAGTTTATCGTTTCACAGTGCTCCTCTCAACCCTGGTATGAAATGCAAGGTGATGCCGCCTGTATTGGCCTTCTCCATTGTCAGCACACCCACATCTCCAACTTCGGGATTGCTGGCCAGGTAAGCTGATGAACCCTTTTCTTTTCCTTTGATGCATTTGCTACACCATTTCGCTCCTACTTGATAGATTCCTTTTGTTTGCAACCTTTACCAGACATCATGTTTCGGGGTGGCTGGTTCGACCATCAGCGCCTCGTGCTCTATCTTCCCCAAGTGGTGAACGACCTGCTTGCTCAAGCTGGTTTTGGGGATTTTATCTCATGCCCCGCCGTGAGGGCCGACACAGCCTATGTGAAGACCCTGATAGAACGGTTTCGCCCTGAGACCATGCCGTTTCATATGACCATGGCCGAGATGACCCTTACACCCGCGAATTGGTCCATGATTACTGGGGTTCGCATTGGAGGGGTGCCAGTGACACCTATCCGCACGCCTGATAGGGAGGAGGTGACTCAGCTGATAGGGCCCTACCCAACCCCCGGGAACGTTTGCAGTTCTGAAGTCACGTTATCCTGGCTGGTTAGTCTATTCGAGCCCCATGAGTTAGTGGATCTGGGCTAGCCTGATGCGGCCATTTATCTCGAGCCAGAGCATGCACTGATGCTAGCCCGTATCTCTCTGTTGTTCCTTTTGGGTAAGACTCTTCTTTCAAATACCAGCGGAGGGCGGGTCTTATTGTCCTTCTTATGGTGAACTGGGACATTGTGCATCGGTTTGATTGGGGCAGTCCTAGTTATGCGGTGCTCATGTTTAGGCTGGTGCGAGCCGTACTTTGGGAGTATCTGCATTTCCAACCTGGTCACTCTCTGCTTCTCTCCGAAGTTCCTACGTTCCCCCTTATGAGCAATTGGCACGTGAACCGCCGTCGGGACGTAGGCATGAAGCACCTGGAGTTAGGGCTACGCTCTCAGTTTGATCTGTTGATCCCTGAGCAGGTATAACAATTTTTTTTTCTTTTACAAATGCGATAGTTCTTTCGTGTTGTGGGTTTAAATGTATATATATCCCTCTTCTCTCTTTCTTTTTGAGCAGGCCATCCTCGACCCCTATGTCGGATCTCCCTTCTAGAACCTAGCTGTAGTGGGCCCTTCTCGCTTTTTGTTAGATCGATGCATCATTTTCTTCTATGGGTCCTGGGCTAGGGCCTATTACCTAGGAGAGAGGATGGTTCATCAGTACCGTCCTCTTTTCGCTGTGCCCCAAGCTCCTCCAGCCGATGTGTTGGCTCCTGAAGGTTCCACCGAAGTGCTTACCGATCACTTTCTCCATCATGGGGTCCCCATTGATGACCTTCTTTTCCCGGGGGGTATCAGATGTGGTATGAGTCTCTGCCCTATCATTTTCTGCTGCCCCAGTTCGTGCCTGGTGTCAACCTTTTGGCCTTTGGTGGTCCGTGATCTCAGGTAATGTTCTTTCCTCTTTCTATTTAGTAGCCTTCTTGTGGTTGCCTTGATTGCCCTGCTATTTGAACAAAAACTGTTTCTCTCTGTAGTTTGGGCAGGGTGACGATTCTGATGAGGGGGATGAGGCAGCTGCTCCTGATGAGGCTACCGGTGCTGGACCTTACGACCCTTTCGGTGCTGGCGCTTCCGGCAGTTCGCCAACTGAGGTCCAGGGGACTTTTAAGCTCTTGGACGATGCCTTTCTGTTCCGTATGTGTGTCGATGTGGCTAAGAAGGCACGCATATCTGCTGAAGCTATTCGGATCCCACCCCCTGAGCTGATCCCTGGGGTAATCTCTCCCTTGTTACATTGCTCTTCTGTTTTCTTGGGTTATGCCAATGACCTATGTGACTAACACCTCTCTTTTTCTCTTTTTTTGTTTTGTTGTACAGAATTATGAGTTGTCCGTGAACTAAGCCGAATACTACTGCAACATTGTAGGGCTTAGGGAGGCTGAAGTGGTGAGTGAATACTGACCGCACCTAATCATTTTCTTATTTGCTTTCTGCTTGTTTCCCTACCTGACGGCCTCTGTTGTGCTTATGCAGCGTGCTCGCGAAAAAGAGTCGCGCTCTCTGCTCGGCCGCATCTCTCAGGCGTGGACTGGGGTGGGGGAGACCCGTACTTTTCAAAGCGCGACCCAACGCCAGAAGAAGTCAAAGGGGGCTGCCCAGGACTAGTTTATTTTCTGAAAATTTGAAACAGTGAAACAGTTTAGACTTTGATTTATTGGGGGATATGTAATAATTTTTTTTTAAACAACAATTTTTTGGATGGTTTTATGATTTTCTTGGTTTATATGAATGCTTCATTTGGTTATCTCTCTGCTTTTATGGTTTCCTTTTCCTTGGCATGAAGCGGGCCAGAGCCCCTCCAATGATGGGGTTGAGCCCGCATGTGATTCTCCACATATGACCCACGGATACCGCGTCATCCGAGGATTTCCCATGGATGTGTGAGCGTGCCCGCCTGTGGGCTGCCCCGAGATAAAAAAGTAGGCTAAGCGAAATCCGTTCCTCCCTTGGGGAAGTAAAAAAGAATGGACCAATGTGAGGGGAGCCACACATCCATGTATTTTTTTTATTTATTTTTTTTTAACTGGGCGTATATATTATATACGCCTGGCAAAATATTTTGAAATTTTGCCTGGGCCTATATAATATATACGTCGGGCGGAAAAGTGTTCAAGTTTGCCTTGGTGTATATAATATATATGCCTGGCATAATATTTTCAATTTTGCACTGGCATATATACTATATACGCCTCGTATAACTGGGCTCGACGGGTTCTTTATAACCCAAACCTGGCCCTCTTTACCTCTCTTTTCACCCGGGCTTGGCCCTTTTTGCCCCTCTTTTTGCTTTCTTTTCTCTCTCTTCTTTTTTTTCAAGCGGGTCTGTCGCCCTACATTGGCTGATTTTTATAAAGACCATCTTTGTACGTCCATGGACCCGCTTCCTAAGAAAGGCCCAAGCTCTCATATGGGGACTAGGGCTAGTATACTTCCCTGTTTGGACCCGGGGCCCAGTTTTTTGCAAAAATGGTGTGAGAGCTTCGCTGAGGGTGAGCTCGCTGTTCTGGATCGCCTTAGGTTATCCTGCCTTTCCTCCCTCCTTGCTATTCCTCTGTTACCCAACCTCCTGTAGGTGGCTTTGGCGTTGTGGGACCATAGGGCCCATGTCTTCAGATTCGGGTCTAGGGAGCTCACCCCAACCTTGGAGGAGCTAGCCTCTATTACTGGCTTGAGGATGCATCGGGGACTTGCCAAAGTGGTGCCCAAACCGGGGTATGCAAAGGCGGTCCACGCGGTTCTTGGTTTGAAAAAGGGTGGGTATGAGAAGGGCTTTGCCGAGGGGCCCACCAGGTGCTCAGTGAAATTCCTAAGAGAACTTTTCGGTGACTCAAGTCTCCGAAAGTTGCCTATCCGAGATCCTTTCAATGTAAAGGCCTTTTCCCATTATTTGTTATCGAAAGTTCCCTTCTTTAATGGGGGCGAGACATTTTCCCTCGAGTTATGCGATGTCTTGACCGAATTGGAGGGAGGTCGTTCACTGGTGCACCTGGTCCTGGCTAAGATGTATCGGGGCCTGGATGCCTCAGCCTCGGGTCGGGTTGGGATCCTTAGAGGGAGTCCACTCCTTATTCAGATTTGGCTAGGAGAGCATTTGGCTATCATGGAGCCCGTGCCGAGATTTTGCTTGGTAAGAGGGGATGTGGCTCGGGGCTTTCTGACCCGATGCTCGAGGCCCTTACGAGCATTGAGGAGCATGGCTATGGCTATCTGATGCGGAGTTGATCTAGCAACTTCCCTGGATGGACGGTAGCTTTCCGATTGTCCGCTCTCAGGATTGTAAGGGTATCACGCTTTTGGGGTTGACTGGTAGTACCTACTATTTCCCATCTCGGGTGCTCCGTCAATTCGGATATACCCAACACGTGTCATGCACTGTGAGGCCACCCTTGTGCTCTCTGATATTCTCTCGGGGTTCTCTCAATGACCTAGACTGCATAGCAGCCCTCTGAGAGACCCATGTCAATCGGCACATGTGCGACTTAGTTCGACGCTCTCTCTTGATTACAAGGTTTGGGCATCAGGGTTCCACGCCTAACCCGGTTTGATAGATGTGATAGAGCAGGGACCTGACACATTAAAGGAAATGATACTCCGGACTAGGATTGAGTCTCTTTCTGTAGAGAGGTTGGCTTTGACTGAGGCTTTGGAGAAGGAAAGGGCCAGAGCTGAGATTGCGGAGGTGAGAGCTGCTACGGCCGAGAGTGAGGTTCTTCGATTGACTGGGCTTTTGACTGAGTCTCACAATGCAGTTGACACTTCGCGAAGGCGGCAGAAGAGTCTTCATGGTAGGTGGTTATCTGATCGAAATGCCTGTGAGGACTCACTTCTTGCAAAGATCAGTGCTTTGAAGCGTGGTCCCTGTCCCTGACCTATTCCTGTACATACCATAGATCATATACACAGAGGGGGGCTGATGCCCTTTAACAGAGATCTCTTTCCTTTTTTGGGTTGTTTCTTTTTGTTTGTTTTTTTTTATTTTTTTATATATACTTGTAAAGAAGGCAAAAAATAGAAAGGGTGTCATGTTATCTTTTTGGGACATGACACTTCATACGCAATGCTGTAAGAAAAGAAATGAAATCTGCTATATATACATATATATATTTTGTTGGTGTTCAAATTTTCTTCCATACGTCTCGCAACGTAAGGCTTTTTATGGAAAGGGAAAATTTATTATCTTTCTTGAAATTTTTCTCCTACACAATATGAGGCTTTTTATGGAAAAGGAAAATCTATTATCTTTTTTGAAAATTTTCTCCTACGTAGTGTGAGGCTTGTTATAGAAAAGGAAAATTTATTATCTTTTTTGAAATTTTCTCGTTTTCTCCTTCTCCTTTTTGTGATGTCGGTATTTACAAGGCCAACTGGTGGGTCCTTTTTTGAGCATGGTCTAACCCTGTTTATGAGGCTCTGGTTTTTCTTTTTAAACATGGATAGGTCAGCTTCCCCGAGATTGATTGGTCTTCTGCCTATACCTTTGGTCATGTGTCAGACGACGCGGTAGAGACGACATACTTGATCAGGATCCGATCCAATTTTTGACATGAGCGGCCCAACAAAGGGGAGAAGAGGCTCAAGGGGTCTAGACTAAAATAGGCGGGCCAGAATAGATCCTCTCCTAATCTCTCTTTTCTTGACATTTTTTGCTCACAGCGCCCAAGATGGGTTTTCGCCATGCCTGTCATCCCTGTTTTAACCCGTAGTGCTCTTTTGAGTTTTCACCACGTCCCTGAGTTCGCTCTCTTACCCCAGGTGCCTTTTCAGGTTTTCACCTGGTCCACGTGAGTTCATTGTTTTTACCCGCGGTGCCCTTGCGGGTTTTCACCACGTCCATCTTGTTTTGAACTCAAATTAATTTTTTTATTTTTCTTTTTTTTTTCTTATTTTATCTTATCTTTCTCTTTTTTTTTTTAAGAACTAGAAAGCCATGACATGGACATTGATTCCATCATAACCGGCTGGATGGGGTTCTGGTGTCGTCTCACAACTCGGCTCATGTTGACTTAACAGATATCATGACTGCTTGCGAACCTACAAAGAGGGCTTCCTTCAGGATGTAGCTTGGCCATGGGTTAGGTTAGGATTTGAAGGTATGCTGGGCTAAAAGGGTTTCCTTGATACGGCTTCAGTTTTCTCAACATACTTTCTTCCTTGGGGGTTTTTACTGTACATACCCCGTGATTCTTCTATACACATTTTTTTTGTTATTCTTTTTCCTCCATTTCAGGCAATCTCTTTTTGAGATTTTGCTTTTTCGATTTTTCTAGATTTGATAGTAACTTTATACACATGCATCTTTTCTCTCCCCTTTTTTTTTTAGTATATGTACACGTATATTTTTGGGGACGGGGATTATTGAAAGAAAGGCCCAGGCTCAAATGGGGTAGCAAATGATATCATCATTTTTAGGGATGCTTTTGGGCTACTATGCTTGGAATGATGGCCTCTTTTGGGTTGTTCTTAAGCAATCACGTATCTATTTCACCAACACTTACCTTGTCGTGATGGAATAAGAATAGAACCGTCGGACATATCCAGCGTTGATGGGCTCAGGAAGATGATCTCCGTCCATGGTAGCGAGGCGGATGGCGTATCCCTGCAACACTTCTCGAATGACGTAAGGTCCTTCCCAATTCGGCTTAAACTTTCCTCTTGGATCGGCATGGAGGGAAGGGAAGATCTTCTTCAGCACAGTGTCTCCTACCTTTAGATCTCGACCGTAGACACGTTTATTGTAAGCGCGTGCGACTCTCCCCTGGTAAACTTGAGTGTGACACAAGGCTAGGAGTCTCTTCTCGTCCAATAAGTTTAATTGTTCAAAGCGGGATCTCTCTCTCTGCTTCGGGTAATCCTGATTCCATGAGGATTCAGAGCGAGGGCACTTCAACCTCTACCAGGAGGACGGCCTCGGTTCCATATACAAGGGAGAATGGGGTTGCCCCTATAGCGGTACGGATAGATGTTCTATAGGCCTAAAGCGCGAAGGGTAACTGCTCACTCCAATCTCTGTAAGTGACTACCATATTCTCCAGAATGCGGATTAGAGTTTTGTTGGCCGCCTCCACAGCTTCGTTTGTCTGAGGCCTATATGGGGATGATCGATGATGCTTGATCTAGAACTACTCACACAAGGCCTGGATGCACCTATTAGTGAAATTAGTGCCATTATCAGTGATGATATCCATGGGCACACCGAATCTGCAAATGATGTTGTTCTTGATGAACTTCTCAATGTGACTGGCCGTGATGTTGGCATATGACTCCGCTTCTACCCACTTGGTGAAGTATTCAATGGCGACGAGGATGAACCGATGTCCGATTAATACCTTCGAATTAATCATTCTGACAATGTCAAGGCCCTAGGTAGCAAATGGCCAAGGAGTGGTCATGCAGTGAAGATCAATGGCAGGAGCGTGTATCAGACTGGAGTGTTCTTGACACTTGTAGCATTTCTGGACATGTTTGCAGCAATCCGATTCCATGGTGGTCCAAAAGTATCCTTGCCGTAGGATTTTATTAGCGAGCATGTGACCACTGACTTAGGCTCTGCATACTCCCTCATGGATTTCTTTCATAATATTGATCGCTTTAGCTTCAGTGAGGCACTTGAGTAAGATGTTATTGTATGATTGCTTGTAGAGGCATTCCCCACAAATGACGTAACCTGTCGCTAAATGTTGAATGGTTCGTCGATTTGTCTTGGATGTACCTTCTGCGAAAGTTAGGGTCTCGAGGAAATTCTTGATATCTGAGAACCAAGGTGGCTTATCATCAGGCTTTACAGGTTCCTCAATCTGAAGGCAGAAGGCCAGCTCATTCCTCTGCTCGATCATGATCGGCTTCATCTCAACACCATAGGGGATTTCAATCATTGACGTTAAAGTTGCTAATGCATCGGCAAAGCGATTCCTAATTCGGGGAACGTATGAGAAAGTCACATCTCGAAAGCAAGCTATAAGATCCTCGAGGTGTCCATGATAGGGGATCAGTTTCTCGTCTTTCATCTTCCAGTCACCATTCATCTAACATATGATTAATTGTGAATCGCCAAATACTCGAAGGTGAGTTACATTCAGATCGAGAGCTGCCTGTAGACCAGCGGCACAAGCTTCGTACTCAGCCATATTGTTAGTGCAGGGGAAGTTGAGCTTGATAGAGACCGATACATGGGATCCTTTTGGTGAAATTAGGATGGCACCGACTCCTTGGCCCTCGACATGAGATGCCCCATCAAAGTGCATTACCCAGGACTCCTCTGTTTCCTTCGTATCCTCTTCTGTCATGAACAGGATGTCCTCATCAAGGAATTCAGTCTTTAGAGGCTCGTAGTCAGGCAGAGGGTTCTCAGCAAGATGGTCAGTGAGCACCTGCCCCTTGATTGATTTCTGAGTGACGTACGTGATGTCGAATTCAGATAATAAAAGTTGCCATCGTGCAGTTCGGCCAGTGAGAGCAGGTTTCTTGAACAGGTACTTCAACGGATCCATCCGTGCTAGAAGTAGAATGGCTTGGGATAACAAGTAGTGTCAAAGTCTTTGAGTAGCCCACACGAGTGCTAAGCATGCCTTCTCCAGATGAGAATAGCGCATCTCATTATCAGTGAACTTCTTGCTCAGGTAATAGATGGCTTGCTCTATTCTTCCTGTCTCATCATGTTATCCTAACACACAACCCATGGAAAACTCTATCGTGGATGGGTACATTATCAGGGGTCTATCAGGTACAAGTGGTACCAATACTGGAGAATTTAGGAGGTAACCTTTGATCTTGTCAAATGCAGCTTGGCAGTCATCGTTCCACGCAACTGTTGAATCCTTTCTTAGTAGTTTGAAGATCAGTGCGCATATCAGAGTTAACTGTGCAATGAATCGACTGATGTACTGAATTCTGCCTAGAAAGCCTCTGACCTCCTTCTCTGTAGACGGTGGTGGCATTTTAGTGATGGCCTTGATCTTGGTCGAATCAACCTCAATCCCTCTCCTACTGACAATAAAGCCCAACAATTTTCTTGACATAGCACCGAATGCGCACTTTTGGGATTCAACTACAACCTGTACTTTCTCAACTTCTCGAATAGCTTCTGATGGTTTACCAAGTGGTCATCCCTTTCGAGGATTTGGCGAACATGTCATCGACATACACTTCGATCTCTCGGTGCATCATGTCGTGAAATAAGGCCGTCATTGCTCTCTGGTAGGTTGCCCCAGCATTCTTGAGCCTGAATGGCATCACCTTGTAACAGAAAGTACCCCAGGGAGTGATGAACGCAGTCTTTTCTCGGTCGACCTATGCCATCTTAATCTAATTGTAGCCCGAGAACCTATCCATGAATGAGAGCATTCCGTGCTTGGCAGTGTTATCGACCAAGATATCGATGTGTGGCAACGAAAAGTCATCCTTAGGGCTTGCCTTGTTGAGATTTCAGAAATCAATGCACATTCGAACCCTCCCATCCTTCTTTGGTATGGGGACGATATTGGCCAGCCATTACGGGTACTTGGATTCCATGAGGAAACCCGCATCATACTGCTTAATGACCTCGTCCTTCACCTTCAACATCCATTGATGTCGGAGGTCTCAGCTTCTGTTTAATCAGCTTAATATTAGGGTAGAGTGGCAGCTCATGCTGAACCAGATCGGTATCCAAACCTGGCATGTCTTCATACGACCATGCGAAGACATCTTGGTACGATCGAAGGAAGTCTATCATACCTTTTCTCTCCACAGGGGACAGCGATGTTCCGATTTTGGTGATTCTAGGGGCCTCTTTGGTGCCCAAATTGACGTCCTCTGTCTCTTCGACGAGCTGGGTCGGGCCGTGCTCAAAATCAAAAAATTGTTTGAGGAGCTCATTGGGGAGCTCATCGATTTGACCTTCCTCGTCCAAACTTGTGACTCCTACCTCTTCTTGTATTTCTACAAGAAAGGGGTCGGCTTCACGCGGGACGAGTATCACGACATCATTTTTAATTTTATTAGGAATTTTAAAGGAAAATATTTTTAGAATTTGTGTTTTTTCTATTTTTTTAGTTTTTTGCATTTTTTCGGAAGTCAGCCCCTAGCGAGGTGGATCTCTATATATACAGGGTAGAGTGTCCCAGAGGCTAACCTCGCTTTGTGCAGGTTGTTTTGTTTTAGAGAGCCGGCGCCACATTCACAGCATTTGGCGGCTCCCAGGAGTTGGGGCAAAGATGCCCAGTTACTTACCTGTGAGGCCTGGCCTTTACCCCTTTGGTTGGAAATGGCATCAGTAGGCTCTTGCAGTTCCTCCCTCAGCATGTTTATGGAGGGATCCTCTGGGACCCTATCCTCTATGGTTATGATGGGCCCAAAGTGGCTGGTGTTAGAGGAACGGGTGGACCGAGGGATCTCCTCCTTTAATAAGGAGAGGGCGGCTAAGTCCACCTCAAGGTCTAGGGGGATGATGTAAGGGTTGGTGGGATGGGCAGAAATAGGCTTGTGTGGGGTTACCCTCGTCTCCCCATTCAGATCAATCTTTACCACCCCGGCACTCACAAAGGTTTGACGGATGTGGGGTCGAGCGTGAGGCTCTTCTTCCAGGTTGATTCCTCTGGCCCTGGCAGCTGCTGCGGCTCTTATCCTTTCTTTGGCCTCTGACTTTTTCTTCGACGGGCCTGTAGCTCAGGCCGAATTTGGTTTGCTACCCCTTGGCCCTAACGGGGTCTCTTCTTCCTTGAAGGCGTGGGCCCAGCCCTTTCCCTTTTTGGTGGCCCCATTTGTGGAGCATGAACACAGCTACATCCATTCCTATCCCAATTTTGGCAGGGGTTTTTTCAGGCTACCTGAGGGTAACGGCTAAAAAGTCATACTCAAATCGATGGAGATCGGTGTCATCTGCTGTATGCGGCATGCTAAGCACTTTTGGATTCTCAATATGTAGAGCGCTCCGCTCCCTATCTTCTCTGCTCTCACCTACTATGGTGATGATTCTTCTGCCTAAGATGAATCAGAGTTTTTAGTGTAGAGTTGATGATATTGCCTCGATCTCATGTAGCCACGGCCGGCCCAATAGGAGATTAAACGTAGACTTGATGTCCATCACCTAAAAGGGGACAGTGAAGGTTTGCAGCCCGATGATCATTTCGAGGTCTACTTCTCCTATAATTTCTCTCCTGGTGTTGTCGAATCCCCTAGCGCTTATTATGGATGGCCAAAAGGTGTTGGGGTTCGCACCAATTTTGATTGTCGTCCTTAGAGGGCATACGTTTAATGCCGACCTGTTGTCTATTAAGACCAATGGCACCACCAGGTTCCCTGTTTCCACTGTTATATTCAAGGGCTTACAGTGGTTGTTCCCCTTGAGCGGCAAATCCGCATCAGTGAATGAGATGGCATTTGGGGCCCATACTTGCCCAATTATTTCTCCCACCTCATCTGGGGTTACGTGGACGGAAACATGTGCGTCTTTGAGTGCTCCCATTAAGGCTGGAAAGTGGAGTGAGGACGTGATTAACAAATCCCATACAGTAATATGTGCGGGTGTTCTCTTGAGCTGTGTCTCCAACATATGCTCTCTGGCCATTTTCTTAAAGGGGATCCCTGCGGCCTGCTCTTTCTTCTTCTCTTCTCCTCTGACGGCCCCCGATGCTTCTGGCTGTGTAGAAATCCTACCAAACCGAGTAATGAATTTAATAGTCTCCTCTCGATTGCAACCAGCATTCATGTCCATCTGTTCATAGCTTAACGGCACTTGATGCGGGTCATAGGCAGGTTTCGGGATGAGGAAGGGAGTGCATGGTGATTCTGGGGAGGATTGGGCTGGGTATGTTAGATTCTCGGGTCCAACCAGGCTGACTCGAATAGGGGGCGGAATGGTAGTGGCGGGAATTAGGGGGGTTGAATTGACGGGTGCAGAGGGGGCTTGTACCAGCATTACCTGGGCGTGGTAAAACCAGTGGTGATTGGGAGCGGGTGATAAGGGGAGTGGGTGAGGGGTTTTTTGTTTGGGTGAGGATGGAGTTGGATTGGGGGTAAAATAGCGAGGAGATGGTGGGAGTATGACTGGGACAGAGGGGTCAGAGGGCGATGGGATCGGATGTTGGGGGGTGTGATTAAGAGCTGGCGGGATGGGGTGTGAGACAGGGTAACTGGGGATGAGTGGTATGTTGCTTGGGAGCGGGATAATAGGGATACAACAGGGTAGCGGATGGAGCAGGGGGGTGCAGATATGAAGGGTTTGTATATGGGGTGGCATGGTGGGGCGATGATGGGTTCGTGGATGAAATGGGGTATATTGGGGATGATGGAGTTGTGCATGGAATGGGGTGATTTGGGGATGGTGGAGATGAGTAGTGAACAAGATGATTTGGGGATGGCGGGGTATCTTGGGTGGTGAGATTGAGTGTGTAGGATGAAATAATTTGGGGATGGCGGTGGTGTATTGGGTGAAGTTATTTGGGGTTGTGTATGGGGTAGGGTAGTATGGAGATGGTGGAGTTATGTATGGCGTGGGGGGATTTGGGTGTGACGGAGGAGTATATGGGGTGGCTGATGGTGGGATAGTGTAGAGGATGGGGTGATTAGGAGGTGCGGTGTACTGTGGGGTAAATTGCGAGTGGGGTGGATATGTGTATGATTGCGGTGGGGCTGTGCCCGTTTGGATTTGATAGGCGGGAGCGGGAGTGGAAAAATGTTGCCCTAAATCTAAGGGCTCCTCTTGGTATGCCGGGGTGGGGAAGTAATCGGCTATGTACAGCAGCTCGACCACCCCTACACATGGTTCATCCTTATTTAACCAGAGAAATGAAAACTCCTCTTGATTACTGATGTAATCCGAGGGATCAAACTCTTCTTCTTCCTCTTCTACCCAATGGATGTTAGGCCTGGGGCCTCCTGAGTGCGGGGGTAGAGGGGCTTGATGGATGTTCTGGTTCTGCCCTTGAGGAAGTGGAGGGGGATCAATTTTTCCCGCCTCTATTAGATCTTGGACCAGGTGCTTTAGTGGGAAGCACCGGTCCATAGGGTGACCCGGCCCCTGGTGGAAGTTACAATGCAGGTTCGGGTCATAGTTTCTCGGGATTGTATTGGGTGGTGGGCGAGGCTGGAGTAAATTGACTAGACCTTTTTGTAGCAATACCGATAATAAGATACTTAAAGATTGCCCCAACGGTGTGAACACTCGTTCGAATCGTGCTCTCATCTGTTCCTAGGTAAATGGGGCTCTCAGTCCGTTGTTTGGCCTTGGCGCTTGCTCGAAACGGGGTAGGGGTGGTTGTGCGGCCTGGAGCTGTATCGGGGGGGTATTGGTATTGGCCTAGGGGTAAACAATGTTTTGTACCTCTATCCCTGGTCTTCTTTAAATTCTTGGTTCGACAGCTTTTCGAACCCCGATGGCCCCGTTGGTCATGCTCTTTCCCAACTTGCCCTCTCTAACGGCGTCTTCGTAATGGTTGGCATTTCGGACCAAATCAGCAAAACTAGACTGTTGCGAATATACCAGAAATTATGTGATGACTGGGAGAGCTCCCTTGGTTATCAATTCAATTTGCTCATCATCAGGAATCCAGTGGGTTACCTGGGCGGCCAATGCCCTCCACCTTCCTAAGTAGGCACTGAAAGTTTCATCATGCCTTTGCTTCAAACGGGCCAGATCTGACTTCCTTGGCTCTATATCCATGTTATAGACATACTGTTTTGGAATAAGTGTGTCAGATATTTCTAAGTTTTTATCATGGATTGTTCTAAGGACGTGAGCCTTCTCAGTGCTGGGCCCGTTAGACTCTTTTGGAATACTTTGATGAGGAGTCGTTCATCTCTGCTGTATTGGCACATATTCCCACAGTAAGATTTTAAGTGGGCGATGGGGTTGCCAGTGTCATTATATTTATCGAATGATGGCATCTTAAATTTTTGTGTAGGGGGACATCCGAGAACAGACATAAGTCTGAAAAGTCTGTCGAATGCAGTTATACCCCTCCCATCTTCGTCAGTTATACAGATTACTCTATCTATTCTTTACTCTGATTCTTTTGAGGCATGTGGACGCCTCCCGATTTTGTTCACAGGTGTGACGATAGTAGGCTGGGGCGGGTGGCAGCTCCTCCACTATTGCGGATCTCGTCCTCCTCGTACTGTTGGTCATTATACTGGTGAGGGACGAGGTCCGCTATTTGGACCTGGGGGGTGATGGGTTGGATGACCTGGTGGGGCCATAAGGCTTGTAGGGGATGGGAAGGAGTGAATGGATGAGTGGTTTGTGGATGAATGATGTGCTGAGCTGGGTGCACATTCTGGGGGTGATGGGGGTGTGGTTGGTGTGGCGGGATGCTGTAGGTGTGCTTTTGAGGAATGGAGTGGATCGGATTTTCCATTGGAGGCGGGATGGGGGCATAAGGGGTATAGGTGAATGAAGGATATTGGTGAAGGGGTAAGGAGTTCGTGAACGGGCCTTGATGAGTGTGGGTGGATGGGCCTTGGGTTTGATGGATTTGGGCTTGATGATTTTGGAAAGCTTGGGTTGATGGGCCTTGGGCCTGGATGTAGGGGTTGGTATGATTTTTGGCCAATGGGCCCTGTTGGGTTTGGGCTAATGGGCCATGTGGGTATTGGGTGTGGGGTGATGGGCCTTGGACCTGGGTTTGATAGGTTTGATAGGTTTGGGTCCAAGGGCCCTGGGGGGCTTGGAACTGGGCCTGGGTCTGATGGGCTTGGGCCTGGGCCTAAGTCTGGTGGGTTTGGGCTCAGGCCCATGGGCCTTGAGGGTTTTAGGCCTGGGTCAGAGTCTGATGGGCTTGGGCCAGTGGGCCTTGAGGATTTTGGGCCTAGGCCTGGTGGGCCTGGGCCTGAACTTGGGTTTGAGAGTGGGCTTGGGCCCATGGTTCTAAAGACTTTTGGGCTTGGGCCCATAGATTTGTGTGGGTTTGAGCCTGAGATGAGTGGGCTTGGGCCTGTTGGGCCTGGGCCTGGAATTGAGGTGGGGGATCTTGGACGGTATGAATGATGGGTGGTTGGGCATGGTCATGAGGGAATGGGGTATGGAGGTTTTTGAGACCTAGATGTGGGGTTTGGAATGTAGGGCTCTTAGAGGTAGCCCACAGGGCATACATCATTCTCATGTCCTCCATTGAGGGCATGGATTCAGGTGTGAGATTGGAGGGTGACGGACCATTCACGGATGGAATGGGTCGGGTGAAATTGGGCATGACCCGGGTATGGGGGGTATGGGTGATTATGCTCGGAGGGTATGGATGTATGGCTATGGAAGATGGTGGGTTACTGGTCATACCCTGGGAAAAGATAGTCATGACCTAAGTAAATGGGGGGGTATGTTGGGATGTGGATAGGCCATGTGATGTGGAAGGCATGTGAGATGAGGTGGATGGGATATAGGATGTAGGGGGCATGGGTGATGAGGTGGATGGGACGTGGGAGGTAGGCGGGGGATGGTGGTCCCGATGTGGTCTTTGGGAGTAGGGGTGCGGTAAGGGTGTATGGATGGGTGATGGGGATGTATGGGTCTGTTGGGAAATGAGGGGTTTCAGTAGGGGATGAGATGGGGGTATGTTGGGAAAATGTAAGGGCGGGGGATGGGGTGGATGCGAACACGAGTGCCCAAAATGGACTCGTGACATCGAACTGGGTTTGGGTGAAGGTGTTGGAGATCGGGTCTTCTCCTATATGGGAATGGGGTGGGGATGATGGTGGGGATGTATCGACGCTCAACATGATCCGCTGACGAGTGTTGTATCTATGTCTTGGGTAAGGGCCGAATACCTTCCCAGTTCTCTTTCTACGGGTTAGGTTTGAGGTCGCCGTAGTGACGATCAACCGAAAGTACACGTATATACGGATTTTTGATTTTTCTATATATATATTTTTTGGAGTTTTCAAATGAAAATTATCTCTCCTATTTAAATGAATGATGATCTGGTGCCCTAGAAAAATTCCCGTCTCAGGTGATATATGCACCTTCAATAGGTCCCACGGCGGGATCCGACACACTTCGGAAGAAGCGAAAGGGAGCCCTTTCGTTCTATTGAAGGTGAGTGAATTCACGAAAATGACCCGATCCCCTAGAGCAAATCAATGAGAAGTCGCCTTCTTTTGACTGGGTAGGGGCATATTGGGCGTTCCAGAATGCGGGAGGCTACTGTGGGCACTAATACCGCTAATCGGGGAACTTGGGTGGTGGATTGGGCCTCAAATCGGGCTGCCTAAACCCAATTTATACTGGGCGTATGTATTATATACGCCTAACCAAAACTAGCAGATTTGGCTGGGCGTATGTATTATATACGCCTGGCTTAAATCTGGGGATTTTGGCTGGGCGTATATATTATATACGCCTGAGTATTTCTGGAGATTTGCTGCCCGGCGTATTTAATATATATGCCTGGCAAAAACTATTCTTTCAGCTCTGTTTGACAGTGAACAGCAAGCCCACAATGAGTCTTTGGAACTGGTTTCCTGGGAGGGATGCTCCCGGGGACGGCTATGTATGTTATTGGGTCACTCCTTTCCGCTTCCTAGGGATACACGGCTGAATTCAGGCTGTCTACGCTCTCACCATTGCGGGCTTTACGGCTTGATCGGAATTGGCAACCCAATCGATATACCTCCAGCGCAAGCGCCTTCTCAGGGACTGGAAGGGGTGGTTCTTTTCAGGATCATCACCACTAGGGCTGCCGCCTTACTGGGAACCGGGCAAGTTATATATGTGCCTAAACCCCCCGAAAAACTACCCAAAATATGCAAAAATAAATTTGATTATGTCCCCACACTGTTGGTTCACTTTTAATTGCAGATTTTTAAAGGGGAGTGAATTTAAGTCCAAGTTCGGGTCGGCGATGACAAGCCCGTGCCGCTTCAGCGGGCCGGCATTCAACGGTGAGATATGATGACTGAAATAAAGAGCGTACGTAGGCCCGCCAAATGGCTAAGGCTCGTAAATGACTGAAATTTAAATGACGTGAAAAGTAGATGCGAGTAGGCCCGCCAAACGGCTAAGGCGGCTTAAATGACAAAACCGTAAAAATTGAAATTTAAAGGTGCAAGTAGGCCCGCCAATCGGCTAAGGCACTTAAAGGACCGAATCATAGGGGTAAGTATGTTAGTAAAAACAACAAAAATGAAGAAAAAGCAACAGAAAATAAAAAAAAACAGCAATGGTTAGTAGAGATTAAAAAAAGAGGCCAACAAGAGGGGAAGCACTAGGGTGATATGCCCAGCAGAGTCGCCATCTGTGCGACCATGGATTCTCTCAAACCCATCGCGGCAATGCGCTCGTGATGGGATAAAATGTAGAGTCACCACCCGGAGCTTTTGGTGACCTGGGAAACCTTTAAAATAATATTTTGAGCACCGAAGTGCTAAATATGACTCTGATTTACCGGTTTTTGCCAAAGGCTCTAGGGTAGGGGCTTCGGTTATCGATCGGGAAGGGTTTAGGCAACTGATCAACTAGCACGTGGCGGTCTCTATCTATGGCCAAAATGAAAAGAAATGGGCAGAGCTTCCCCTTGCCCGAAGGCAATACGGTCCTATCAAGCTTTGAGCCAAACCAACATTTCGGTGGTGTAACGGCTGGAATCCTTGGACGGAGGAGACACCAAGAAGGTAGAGGAAGAGAGGGGTGAGCCGAAGCTCCCGGGCCCTTGTTGCACTATTGAAGACCTTCACTTTGGCGTACTTTCGATGGCTTTAAATGGCTTAAACGGTAGGGGAATGGATTCTAATGCTAGGATTCGGTAGATGGGAAGTGTAGGATGAAGCTAGGAACTAAGCTTTACTAAAAGAGGGGTGGTCTAATGGTTGAAATGGATTGAAAGGTGTGAACTAAGCATGCTGGAATTGTGGTTGAAGAATAAAAAAATGGAACTTTCTCTCACTAGGTCTCTCTCTCTTGAACTCAAGCTTTCAACCCTAATTTTCCAACCCTTTGGGAAGAGAGGGTGCCTCTCTATTTATAGAGAAGAGGTGGGTTAGAGGGTTACTTAAGAGCTAATTGGTTTAGCAATTAGGTAATCCTCCATCTAAGGTTTTCTAGGTTTTTAGGGTCCTAGGGGTTTGGGGAACTGATTTCAAAGGCAGATGATGGGGTGAGACCATAGGTGATTTAAGGGTTGCAAATAAGCTCAAAGGGGGTGCAACCGATCTTAGGACACCCACCTCAACCAAGGGGATGGTCAAAAGGTCAAACCTGATGAAGGAATTTTGAGCATTTGATGACAGTTACTATAGCTAAGCTGGGCGTATATATTACATACGCCCAGTTTATGTACAATGATTTCTATGAAAACCAGAGGAGATTTGAGAAGGTAGGTGTCCGCGATGGGCCCTACCTATGCTGGGCGTATGTATTATATATGCCCGGTCAAATTTGGCCTAAAAATGCCAGGCATATATAATATATACGCCTGACAAAAATGGGGCCAAATTTGTTGGGCGTATCTAATACATACGCCTGAGCAAAAGTTATGATTTTATGTGAAACTTCAATCGGCCATAACTTTCGAACCGCAACTCCAAATTTGGTGATATTTGGCCCGCTAGAAAGTTGGAGAAGTCCTCCTTCTAATGGTATGTGTCTCATCCTTGGTAGTGATCCATGTAAAATTTTGTAGCTCTCCTCCCATCAAATACTCAGAAGGGTTTAAGTTGAGTCTGGGAAGGGATCCTAGGGTTCAAGGGTGATCTCTAAGGGTTGGGGGAATGGTTCTAATGGGTTTAGGGTGATCTCTAAGGGTTGGGGTAGATTCCCAAGGGTTCAGGGGTGCCACTGGATGCACAGGAGTGCATCTCTCTTAGAGTACAGACTGATCGGGCCTTGGACCGAATTTGGATGTCTACAGTAACTCCTTTTATTTCTTTTTTTGATATATACACATATTACACATATTTTGCCTTTTTCTAGGAGGGGTTAATAAAGGAAAGGTCATTAGCCCAATAGGGGTAGAAAAGGGTATAAATGTTTAGGGACACTTTTTGGCTACTTGGCTTTTGAAATGATGGCCTCTTTTACTGGGCCCTTATGTAGTCACGCATCCATTTTTATCAATACTTACCATTCCGTGAAGACTTAGGAATAGAAATGTCGGATGTATCCAGCGTTGATAGGCTCATGAAAGTGACCTCCCTCCATGGTGGTGAGGCGGATAGCGTATCCCAGGAGTACTTCTCGGATGACATAGAGTCCTTCCCAGTTGGGCTTGAACTTCCCTCTCGGATCAGTGTGGAGGGAGGAGAAGATTTTCTTGAGTATAGTGTCTCCCGCCATTAGATCTCAACCGCAGACACATTTGTTATAAGCGTGTGTGATTCGCCCCTGGTAAACTTGGGTATGGCATAAGGCTAGGAGTCTTTCCTTGTCTAGCAAGCGGGACCTCTCCTTTTCTACTTCAGGTAGGCTAGATTCCATGAGGATGCAGAGTGAGGGTACCTTAACCTCAACCGCTAGGACGACCTTGGTTCCATACACAAGGGAGAATGGTGTTGCCCCTGTAGCGGTACAGATCGACATTCTGTAGGCCCATAATATAAATGGTAACATTTTACTCCAATCTCGATAGGTGACGACCATTTTCTCAAAGATGGGGATGACTGTCTTGTTGGCGGCCTCCACGACACCATTGGTTTGTGGCCGATAAGGCGATGAGTGATGGTGCTTGATTTTGTACTGCTCGAAGAAGTCCCTGATGCATTTGTTCGCAAATTTGGTGCCATTATTGGTGATGATGTCCTTACGTACACCAAACCAGAAAATGATGTTGTTCTTAATGAAATTTTCAACATGACTGGCCGTGTTGTTCGTATAAGATACCGCCTCTACCCATTTGGTGAAGCACTCGATGGCGACGAGGATAAACTGATGCCCATTAGATGCTTTTAGGTTGACCTTTCCGACAACGTCAAGGCCCCAAGTGGAAAATGGCCATGGAGTGGTCATGCAGTGTAGATCAATGGCTGGAGCATGTATCCGACTGGAGTGCTCTTGAATTTGTAGCACTTCTGAATGTACTTGCAACAATCAGTTTCCATGGTGGTCCAGAAGTATCCCTACCATAGAATCAACTTTGCAAGCATGTGCCCGTTGACGTGGGCCCCGCACACTCCTTCATGGATTTCTTTCATGATGCTGACTGCCTCGCCTTCAGTAAGGCATCTAAGAAGTTGTATGATCACTTGTAGAGGCACTCTCCACAGATGACGTAATTAGCCGCTAAATGTTGGATAGTCCGCCTGTCCGTCTTGGGTTGTAGATTATTTTAAGTGCTTGCTACTGACTTTATTGAAGACAGTGATAAGAATGGGATGAATAAAAATAAATAAAAGATAGAGTGAGAATTATGGAGCAGCAAGCCTAAAAATATACAATCCTGCAAGATACAGGGCCTGTTGTAGCAAGTTTTGATTAGTAAGAGTTTGTCCCACAGGGAAGTTGATCTTAAGCTCCAAGGGAGCCATCTTTAATAGGCCCTCCAGATCTGACTAAAGATCTGGCAATCCTAAATGAAAGGGGATTTAGGGTCACTAAAATCTAAATCCTAAGGTATCCTAATGTCTAAACTATAGAAAGGGTTAAGAAAGGAGATAGAGTGAGAAAATAAACATAAAAGGGTGAGAAGTATGCTATTAGGTTAAGATCTGATGGGTTTCATAACTCAGATTCAGATATGCTGCCATAGAAGTCCTATCCAATGGCTACATTATCACCACTAAGGAGAAAGAATCCAACTCATCTCTGTGCCATGATCCAATCCCTTTATGACTATAACCTGTCCACTTAAATGGTCACAGACTATCCAATTGGGGAACCACAGTCCAGAGATGGGTCAGAACAAGTTTATCATTGTAAGCACTACTTCATCCAGGCTACAAGCATAAGAATCCATAGGGAACCTCAACCTCTAAAGTGCAATGTGTGGGGCTAGGCCTGTAGGAGAGCATGTTAGCCCAGATACATAGAACCAGCAAGAGTTTGAGTACAAGCATTAGGTCCAGCTGTCCACTGCTTTTAGAGAGACTACAGTGATCCAGTCACAAGCCTACAATCTCTATAACCAAACCAGATTTGCCATCTGATGGTGGGTCTATACACATACAGGGGAGTTTGTCTCAGCACAATCTCTCACAGGGCTACAAGCACAAGTGCAGAGAAGAACAGTCCGTCTTGAGTATGTGGATTGGCTTCACCCTAAGGCTATAACCTGTCCACTTGAATGGTCACAGACTATCCTAGAGGCTATCCTCCTCACAAAACTCAAGATAGAACAAGAAACATTACTGCCACCACCATGTTCACAAGGCTACAAAAGCTCATTGCTCCCATGGAGATTTCAGATCTAGTGGGTCCTGTGGTGGGGCTAGGCCTGTATTGGAGCATGTTAGCCCAGACACACAAGTCACTTGGATCTGAGTAATCCATAAAATCAGTCCTCCATTTCTTGCAATACATCCTAGCAATGGAGGATCTCAAGGTAGCAGCCTTGTACAAAACAACTCACAAACACAAATCCCATAAATGTACAACACCTTATTATAAAACTCCATTAATCTATTCCAAATAATCATACAAAGGCATAGCCAGCAAATGCTGGACTATGGAGAGAAGAAAAAGATAAAAAGAAAACTACCTAAACCTCCTAAACTTACTGGAGATCTACAGCCGATTCTAGAAGAAGAAAAACTAAGTTCTATTCTATGAGATTCCAAAAGCTCAAGCCCCCCTAAACCTAAATCAGGCTTAGGTTTATATAACAGTCATCTTGGCAGCGCATTAGAGTTAGGAAACCCTAATCTTAACGATGCCACATGGCCTGATACTGTTCCTTGGATGCCTCGGGGCGCGTGCATAAAAATTGGAGTGTTGGAATGCATGCCCTAATTGCTAGAAGTTCCCAGAATGTCCTTTGCAGAAGTGAGGGAGAGTTGGAGTTCAGAGCCTCGCCAAGTCGCACTGGTTTCCAAGACTGTCGCGTGGTAGCACGGTCTTCGCGAGATTGGATTATCTTGAAATTCTAGCCGTCGCAGGGTTGTCTTAGTTGCAATTGAGGCAGTCACGCGATAGAGCATTGAATTTCGCTGGATTGCTCTGGTCTTCGCGGGATTGCACTTTCCTTCAGAATGGCGTGGGAATCGTGCGAGTAGTTTATCTCTCAATGGATCTTCATGAAGATCCTCGCGAGGACATGGTGTGCATTGGTCTCTGAACTGCGCGAGAGGTTTTTCTAAAGTTTTGTATCCCGCGGCCACTGCACGATAGTTGCGCGCAGAAATACCTAGAGCTCTCTCTCCTTATTTGATCTGAGTGAACTGCGTGAGGTTTGAGAGATGCTTTCTTGAGCTACGCGAGACTATGCGAGCATTTATATTTGAGCTTCGCGAGAGCTGCGCGAGGTATAATTTTAAAGCTCTTCTGTTACTGAGCTGCGTGAGAATAGTGCGGACAATTGGGAGTGAAGTCTTGGAAAAACTCGCGAGGACTGCGCAAGGCTTAATTTCTGAATCCTTTGAAGCTTGTGAAAGCTGCGCGAGGTTCAATTCTTGTCTGGATTCAGCTTCGATCCTTCTGAGGGGCTCCTGGGGCAAAAGTGGGCTCCTTAACAGGGTTCAGGCTTTATTGTAGCTGCTACTTATTACCTACAGAAATGACTTAACACACATTTATTAGGTGGCTAAGGGTCTATCAGAGGCTAAGTTAAGGGGTGAAAAGTGGTACTTTTCATGTCTTAACACACCCCCAAACCTAATCTTTGCTAGTCCCTTAGCAAAGCTACACTAAAAATCTACATAAATTAAATGTCATTTTCGTAGGGAGCACGGATACATTTAGCATATGTACCAAGCCTTTTAAACCCCTAGGTGATCCCTAGTGGAGGAGTGAAGTCTCCTGAGGGTTTTCAGTGAAGATACCCACAAACTTCTCAAGGAAATAGTTAACAGTAGTGAAAGATTATCAAGTTAGCAGTCAAGAAACAGAGTATCAGTTCACCCTTGAATCAGTAAAAATATAGAAAATTTAAATACATTGTCTGCACATATGTTTAAACAAAATAAACTTCACATGATAGCACTGCATTTCCAATCAGTTCACAACAAGGAAAAATACACATGTGTGTTAGCACTGAGCTCATCATTAAATTAAAAATTAGGTTGTAGGTCATGCCTAATACATTCAATATCAGACCCAAAACTCTCCAGGGCATACTCTCACAAAGAATTTTTGAGGGTTTCATTGTCTCTCAAGCTCAAGAGTAATTACATCCCCCAAATGGGTCTGTAAGCATGAGCATAGGCCTAGCATTCAAGTTCTGGCATCATTGGCAGATTTTCACCATAGATTGGGCAACTCATTATCTCCACATGATAGCTCATTCAACTTTGGATCACAAAGGCTTTAACTGGGCTGTAATGTGGCTTATGGTATTGGGTTATAAAAAGAATTGGAAGGTTGAAAAAGGGGTTCAAAATTGGAGAAATCAATAGGTGAAGGAGGTGATTCATGACTTCACCTTCTTTAATTCAGCTCCTTTCATCTTCTTTGAAATCTTCAGATTTGAAGTGATCAGTTTCTCCTCTTGTTTGATTTTTTTCCAATGAATGTTTCCTCTTGATTCCTCTCTTACTCCTCTTCATTATTGTTTTCTTTTCTTTCTGATGTAGTTTTCTTCTTTTTATTTTTTTGTTTTTGCCTTGATGAATTGCCACCTTTTTCCTCAGTAGTTGCATTGCTAGAACTTTAGATAATTCCTCTCCACTCATCCAATGTTTACCCAAGCTAGTCCATCTTTAACTCTTTCTCCTTTACCTTCTGAATTCTCAGAGTGAGGGTAAGGTTAAATCAGATCCATAGGTTCAGGTACAAGTACTCAGGTGTGTTTTGAAGAAAATTGGATTTTGAGGCTCAAAGAGTGTATGAACAAGGACAGTTGCTTTACGGTTTGGTCTGTTTAGGCTCAAGCTGTCCAAGAGAAGGCCTTAATCCTTTCCTAAGTATCATGAGTGCTGTCAGTTGTTTCAACTTGGAGTTACCTAACTTCTAGTGAACACATTGACTCAGCCAGTCCTTAAAGCTAGAAGAAATTTGCCTCAATCACTCCCTTAAAAAAAATAAAAATTGTAGGCCCAATTCTCACTGGTTATGGTCTTTCTTTGAACTTTTAAGTATGTCCTTACCTTTTTCTTTCTTCAATGATTCACTAAGTGCTAATACCAGTGAGTTTTCTTGCTGTTCTCATCATGGAAATGTGAAATTTTAGAAATTTTCAATGTCTAAAGATCTGCACCAAGTTATAAATTCCTTAATTTTCATAATTCTTAAGTGAACACAGCTCCATTTCTATGTTACTCACATGATTCTGCTGCACTTTAAGCAAACTATGTTATTGGCAGACCTACCTGCCACACCCCCAAACCTATGAGAAGCAGTGTCCTCATTGGTTCAGAGGTGAGAATAAAAGGTAGAATACAGAAATAAACACAGAAGAAGAGAGAGAAAGAAAAATGCAAAACTGAACAGTATGGAACTAAAATAAAACTTTCATTAAAAGAAAAAGAAAATAAGACAAAAAGATGGAAAAGGAAAAGACAAAATGGGAGGAGTCAAGGTGTAGGGGGGGTTGGAGGAAGATGGAGGGGGAGATGCAGGTGGGGCCCTTTTTCTCTTCTTCTTTTCTCTCTTCTCTTTCTTCTTTTTTTTCTTTTCTTCCTTGGCGAGGATTCGCTGGACCTCGTCATACTCATCCCAGAGAAATTGCAAGGTCCGGCTCCTTAGGCGGTGGGGGATCTTCCCAGATGGGGTAAAATTTGATTGGGAATCCGAAGGGGCTATCATCCGCTATTTGTGGGAGTAGGGGTGGACTTCTAGGGTTAGAAGAGGAGGGATGAGATTAAACGGGACTGAGGGCCGGTTTAAAAAGAGAGGGACGAGGGAACATGAATCAGCGGAATTGAATTGTGCCCCCTTTTACACTTGGCAATAAATGAGTGTTGTGTGGGGAAAGAAGAAAATACACAACGGGCGCTTTGGAAAAGAGAAGTAGCATTAAATGAAGAGAAACTATAGAAAGCAAATCCTACAGAAATCAAAAGTCCTCAACAAATAGGGAAAAATTCAGATAAGGCTACTAGCAAATCCTAGAGAATAGAAACTACAGAAAGCAAGATAAATCAACCAAAAACTAAGTATATATGCTACAGTAATGACACACCTGTGGAATCAGTTTGAAGAAGGATCCCCTTGACAGTGAATGGTGTCCAAAAGGTCAGCAGGTTTTTCAAAACAAGGCTTAAGCCTCTGACCATTCACCTTTAAGAGTCTCCCAGACTTAGGATCCTTGATTTCCACAGCACCAGATGGGGAAACATGCATGACAATGTAAGGACCTTCCCATCTGGATTTCAATTTGCCTGGAAAAAATTTAAGTTTGGAGTTAAACAATCAAACCTTATCACCAGCATTGAAACTCTTTCTCAACAGCCATTTGTCAAAGAAAGCTTTGGACCTTTCCTTATAGATCCTTGGATTGGCATATGCATCCATCCTTAGTTCTTCCAATTTCGACAGCTGCAGCAACCTGTGAGGACCAGTAGAAGATAGATCTAAATTTAAATGTTTGATGGCCCAATAAGCCTTATGTTCTAACTCCACTGCGAGATGACAGGCCTTGCCATAAACCATTCTGAATGGGGACATACCAATGGGAGTCTTATAGGCAATCCTATAAGCCCACAGTGCATCATTAAGCTTGTCAGCCCAATCCTTCCTATCAGTCCTCACAGTTGTCTCAAGGATATGCTTGATCTCCCTATTTGAAATTTCAACTTGCCCACTGGTTTGTGGGTGGTAGGGAGTAGCAATCCTATGGGTGACAGAATATTTCTTGAGCAAGCTCTCGAAATTTCTATTACAAAAATGGCTCCCCCCATCACTGATAATGGCTCTGGGGGTGCCAAATCTGGAGAAGATATTCTGCTTTATGAACTTGAGGACAACCATCATTGGTTCTAGTGGCAATGGCTTCTACCCATTTGGAAACATAGTCTACTGCCACTAAGATGAAATGAAAACCATTTGAATGAGGAAAAGGGCCCATAAAATCAATACCCCACACATCAAACAGTTCAACTACAAGGATGGGCTGTAAAGGCATTGAATTTCGTTTGGACAGCCCTCCTAATTTCTGACATCTTTCACAGGCCTTGCAGTGTGTATGGGCATCTCTGAAAAGAGAAGGCCAATAGAAACCACACTGCAACACTTTGTCAGTTGTTTTTCTCCCACTAAAGTGACCCCCATAGGCATCTTCATGGCACATGGCCAGAATACTGGGGATATCACTTTCGGGAACACATTTTTGAATAATTTGGTCTGCACAATACTTGTACAAGCAAGGTTCCTCCCAGAAAAAGAATTCGACCTGTGAGAAAAACAGGTCTTTATCCATTTTTGTCCAATGAGAAGGGGTCTTGCCTATAACTAGATAATTAATAATATGTGCATACCAAGGAACTAAAGATTGGATGGCAAACAATTGCTCATCCGGGAATACATCATTTGTAGCAAGGTCATCAACACCTTTCTCCAACATAATTCGGGACAAGTGGTCAGCCACCACATTTTTTTCACCTTTCTTGTCTTTGATTTCGATGTCAAATTCCTGCAACAGGAGTATCCATCTAATCAATCTGGGCTTTGCATCCTTCTTGGACAGTAGGTACTTTAATGCTGAGTGGTCAGTGAAGATGACCATTTTAGACCCAAGTAGGTAAGGTCTAAACTTGTTCACAGCAAAGACCACTGCCAGAAGCTCTTTCTCAGTGGTTGTGTAGTTCAGTTGAGCTTCAGCAAGTGATTTGCTGAGATATGCAATGACCACAGGCAGCTTATCCTTCCTCTGGCCCAAGACAGCACCTATTGCCAAGTCAGATGCATCACACATCAACTCAAAGGGTAGGGTATAGTCAAGTGTTTGGAGTACAGGGGCAGAGGTGAGGCAGATTTTTAGAGTTTCAAAAGCCTTCAGACATTCAGCAGAGAAGTCAAAGGGCACATCCTGACAGAGCAGGTGGGACAATGGTTTAGCAATTTTGCTGAAGTCTTTGATAAACCTCCTGTAGAATCCGGCATGCCCAAGGAATGATCTGATTTTCTTGACTGTTCTTGGAGGGGGCAAATTTTTAATGAGGTCAACTTTTACCTTATCTACCTCAATTCCATCTTTAGAGACTACATGGCCCAACACAATTCCCTGTGTTACCATGAAGTGGCTCTTCTCCCAACTTAAGACCAAATTGGTCTCTTCACATCTTTGTAGGACTTGATGGAGGTGTTGAAGACATTGGTCAAAGCTATCCCCATAGACCGAAAAGTCACCCATGAAAATTTCTAAGAATTTTTCAATCATATCCGAAAAAATGGCATACATACACCTCTAAAAGGTGGCTGAGACATTACATAGTCCAAAAGGCATCCTTCTGTAAGCAAAGGTGCCAAAGGGACAAGTAAATGTAGTTTTCTCTTGATCAAGGGGGTGTACCGGGATCTGATTGTACCCTAAGTACCCATCAAGAAAACAATAAAAAGCCTTCCCAACCAACTTGTCCAAAATTTGATCAATAAAAGGGAGAGGGAAGTGGTCTTTTCTGGTCTTAGAGTTGAGTTTTCGATAACCTATGCAAACTCTCCAGCCAGTGGTCTCCCTAGCTGGTCTCAACTGTCTAGACTCGCTTGTGATCACTGTTATGCCAGATTTCTTGGGCACCACATAGATTGGTGCCACCCATTCAGAATCAGAGATGGGGTAAATTACCCCAGCATCCAGCAACTTAATAATTTCTTTCAGGACCACCTCCTGCATGTGAGGATTAATTTTTCTCTGCATTTCCCTGGAGGGTGTTGAGCCCTCCTCCAGATGAATCCTATGCATACAGATTGATGCATCAATTCCTCCTAGTTCAGCAATGGTCCAGCCAATTGCTTTTTTGTGCTTCCTCAAAACTGTTAGCAACTCCTCTTGCTCACTGGTAAGAGAAGAGGAGATAATCACAAGAAGTTTTTCTTCTTTCTCGAGGAAAGCATATTTTAATGTCTCTGGCAGCTTCTTGAGCTCCAGATCAGGGGCTTGTTGTATGGATGGCAGGATTGGTGTATTGTTGGTTGGAGGGAGGGGCAGCAATGTAGGTTTCCAATTTGAATGTTGCACTAAGCCCACAGAAGACTTCACTAGGGGTGTGTCTTCTGGCATTAAAGCTAGGCTTCCTTCCTCCACCATGTTCCAAACTTCAGTTAAATCAGTGACAATGTTGCCCCACTCTAGCAGAGAGGGCAGTTCTTCTTCAACAATTTCTTCTAGTACATCCACTGCAAAGCATTCCTCATTGTCCAGCTGAGGGTACTTTGCACTATTGTACACATTAAGCTCAACTTTCATATGTCCAAAAGTGACCTCCATGATTCCAGACCTGCATTGAATGCATGCATTAGTAGTGGCCAAGAATGGTCTGCCCAGAATAACAAGTATCGGAGATGTACTCTTGTTACAGCCCATGTCTAAAACAAGGAAGTCTGCAGGGTAGAAGAACTTGTGTACCCCCACTAGGACATCCTCAACCACTCCCATGGGCTTCCTCTCAGACCTATTAGCCATCAATAGAATAATGGGGGTGGGCTTCAGCTCCCCCAAACCTAGCTGTTGATATACACTGTATGGCAGCAGGTTAACACTGGCTCCAAGGTCTAAAAGGGCCCTTCCAATCGTGTGGTCTCCAATAATACAGGGAGTAGTAGGTATCCTTGGGTCTTGCAACTTCTCAGGGATTTTCATGGTTAATACATAATTTACTGTATCAGTTGCAAAGACCTTTTTGGACAAATGGCCTCTGGCCTTCCTTTTGTGAGTACAGAGGTCCTTCAGAAACTTTGCATAGACTGAGACCTGTCGGATTGCATCAAGCAGGGGTAAATTTATTTTGACCTGCTTAAAGGTCTCCATCATTTCCTTGATCTGTGCCTGACCCTTATCAAAAGGGGCAGGGCCACTCAAAGCTTTAGGAAATGGCACCTGAGGTACTACTGGTTCCTCAGCTGCAAGCCTATGGCTGAACTTTTATTTTTCCCTTGTTGAAGGGTAGCAGGCAGTTCTTTACTCTGTGGCCTAAAAAAATCTTTATCACTTTCACATGATATTTTCTTAGGATAGACTTCTCCTTCTTTCCTTCCCACCTGGTTGTCTACCAGTTTGCCAGACCTTAAGGCTGTGATGGCATTGGCCCCCTCAAAATTGGAGGAGCCTTCTCCGATGGAATACTGTCCCTAAGGGTTGGCTACTGGTTGACTTGGCAACCTGCCCTCCTCTCTTTTAGCCAGAGCATTGGCTATTTGGCCAAGCTGCTCTTCTATTTTCTTAATGCTTTGACTGTGAGAAGTCACAGTCTGATTCAAGGATTCAAGCTGCTCTTCTATTCTAAAACCTGGTCCTCGAAAGAAGCACTTCGAGGCTGAGGTGGTGGGACTACCAATTGATTTCTTTGTTGTTGGAAATTGACCTTTGGGCATAACCCGTTAAAGCTCATTGTGGCCGTTGAGGTAAGGCCAACATCTGCTGTGGCTGCATATAATTGTCTTGCCTCCACCTCAAATTTGGGTGGTCTCTCCATTGATAACCAGCATTTTGGTGCTGGTATCCATATGGTTGCTTATTGTAGCCACCAGATTGTTGTTGTCCAAAAGATTGGGCAGCAGCAGCCTGTTCCATTACAAACTCAGGGTATTGCCCTGCAGATGGACACTCTTCTACTGTGTGTTGTGGGGATTAGCATATCAAGCATGCCTCCATCACTTGTGCAACCATTCTGGGGTACACCACAGTCAACAGTTTATCAAATCTTTCAATAAGATTGGCCATCTGCATTCTCAGATCATCATTTCCCCTAACTTTATACATTTTTCCTTTAGAAGTCTCAGCAAGTCCCAGCTTAGGAGAAGGTTCTTGAATAGTTCTAGAAGAAGACATCTTCTGGAAAGCATTTTCACTTATGACCTCGAACAAGTTCCATGCCTCATCTGCTATTTTATGCATGTAAGTTCCACCACAAGAGGCATCTACCATTTCTCTGCTCTTCTCATCAATCCCATTGTAGAAGCTCTGGACAAGCTACCAGTCAGGGATCTTGTGGTGGGGACATTGTTTGAGCATCTCTTTAAATCTATCCCAGCACTGGTTAAAATCTTTAGTTGGGGACTGGGCAAAAGAAAGTATGCCTTTCCTCAACTGGCTAGTCTTGGTCTCTGGGAAAAATTTAGACAGAAATCTTGTCTGGAGGTCTTTCCAGGAAGTGATGCTATTGTTTAGGAGAGTAGATAACCAAGTCATGGCCCTGTCCTTTAGGGAGAAAGGAAAGAGCCTCAACCTAGTGGCTTCTGGTCCTAAACCAGCAATGGAGAATGTCGTGCACAGGGCCAAGAACTGGTCAATGTGCTTGTAAGGGTCTTCGTTGCTAAGCCCATGGAAAGAGGGAAGCATCTGGATGATGGAAGTTTTGATTTCATAGTTACCCTGAACATCTGGGAATTGAATGCTGAATGGTGAATTGTAATCATTCGGAGCATTCAATTCCTTCAATGTTCTAGGTTGCTCTTCACCCATATCTGCTATCTCAATTTCAATAGGGGGCTCAACTGTGGTGTGTCTATGCCTTCTCGGTCTTCTACCCCTTTCTATCTCAGGGTTAGCAGGCTCTAATGTAGGACTGAGAGATCTCCTTCCTAACATGCACACACACCAATAGCAGGGAAGACTATTTGCAGGCACATTGCACTCAATAAAAATTGCAACTATCCTAATCAACTGCTATGGAATATTCAAATGAGAAATAGACTGAGTTTTGAGGATTAGAGAAGTGCAAACAGCGGTAGCTAGACTCCCAGTGCAATTCTACTCACCTTCTCTGCTACGGTCCAGATCTGTAAGAAAAATTCCAAATGTAATTCAGCAGTATCAATTATTCACAAGTACAGCTACCAAAGAATAAAAAATCAAAAACCTAGAGTCTACTAAAAGATCAATATCCCCAGCAGCGACGTCAAAAACTTGTTCTAGATTATCTTAAGTGCTTGCTACTAACTTTATTGAAGACAGTGATAAGAATGGGATGAATAAAAATGAATAAAAGATAGAGTGAGAATTATGGAGCAGCAAGTCTAAAAATACACAATCCTACAAGATACAGGGCCTGTTGTAGCAAGTTTTGATAAGTAAGAGTTTGTCCCACAGGGAAGTTGATCTTAAGCTCCAAGGGAGCCATCTTTAGTAGGCCCTCCAGATCTGACTACAGATCTGGCAATCCTAAATTGAAGGGGATTTAGGGTCACTAAAATCTAAATTCTAAGGTATCCTAATGTCTAAACAATAGAAAGGGTTAAGAAAGGAGATGGAGTGAGAAAATAAACATAAAAGGGTGAGAAGTATGCTATTAGGTTCTGATCTGATGGGTTTCATAACTCATATTCAAATTTGCTACCATAGAAGTCCTGTCCAATGGCTACATTATCACCACTGAGGAGAAAGAATCCAACTCATCTCTATGCCATGATCCAATCCCTTTATGGCTATAACCTGTCCACTTAAATGGTCACAGACTATCCAAGTGGGGAACGACAATCCAGAGATGGGTCAGAATAAGTTTATCATTGTAGGCACTACTTCATCTAGGCTACAAGCACAAGAATCCATAGGGAACCTCAACCTCTAAAGTGTTGTGTGGGGCTAGGCCTGTATGGGAGCATGTTAGCCCAGACACATAGAACCAGCAAGACTTTGAGTACAAGCATTAGGTCCAGCTATCCACTGCTTTTAGAGAGACTGCAGTGATCCAGTCACAAGCCTACAATCTCTATAACCAAACCAGATCTGCCATCTGATGGCGGGTCTATACACATACAGGGGAGTTTGTCTCAGCACAATCTTTCACAGGGCTACAAGCACAAGTGCAGAGAAGAACAATCCGTCTTGAGTCTGTTGATTGGCTTCACCCTAAGGCTATAACCTGTCCACTTGAATGGTCACAAACTATCCCAGAGGCTATCCTCTTCACAAAACTCAAGATAGAACAAGAAACATTGCTGCCACCACCATGTTCACAAGGTTATAAAAGCTCATTGCTTCCATGGGGATTTCAGATCTAGTGGGTCCCGTGGTGGGGCTAGGCCTATATGGGAGCATGTTAGCCCAGACACACAGGTCACGTGGATCTGAGTAAACCATAAAATCAGTCCTCCATTGCTTGCAATACATCCTAGCAATGGAGGATCTCAAGGTAGCAGCCTTGTACAAAATAACTCACAAACAGAAATCCCATAAATGTACAACACCCTATTATAAAACTCCATTAATCTATTCCAAATAATCATACAAAGGCATAGCCAGAAAATGCTGGACTATGGATAGAAGAAAAAGATAAAAAGAAAACTACCTAAACCTCCTAAACTTACTGGAGATCTACAGTCGAATCCAGAAGAAGAAAAACTAAGTTCTATTCTATGAGATTCCAAAAGCTCTAGTCCCCCCTAAACCTAAACCAGGCTTAAGTTTATATAGCAGTCATCTTGGCGGTGCATTAGGGTTAGGAAACCCTAATCTTAACGATGCCACGTGGCCTGATACTGTTCCTTGGATGCCTCGAGGAGCATGCACAAAAATTGGAGCGTTAGAATGCATGCCCTAATTGCTAGAAGTTCCCAGAATGTCCTCTGCAGAAGTGAGGGAGAGTTGGAGTTCAGAGCCTCGCCAGGTCGCACTGGTTTCCAAGACTGTCGCGTGGTAGCACGGTCTTCGCGAGATTGGATTATCTTGAAATTCTAGCTGTTGCAGGGTTGTCTTATTTGCAGCTGAGGCAGTCGCGCGATAGAGCATTGAATTTCGCTGGATTGCTCTGGTCTTCGCGGGATTGCACTTTCCTTCTGAATGGTGCGGGAATCACGCGAGTAGTTTATTTCTCAATGGATCTTAGCGAAGATCCTTGTGAGGACGTGGTGTGCATTGGTCTCTGAACTGTGCGAGAGATTTTTCTAAAGTTTTGTATCCCGCGACCACTGCGCGATAGCTGCACGCAGAAATACCTGGAGCTCTCTCTCCTTATTTGATCTGAGTGAACTGCGCGAGGTTTGAGAGATGCTTTCTTGAGCTACATGAGACTACGCGAGCATTTATATTTGAGCTTCGCGAGAGCTACGCGAGGTATAATTTTGAAGCTCTTCTGTTACTGAGCTGTGTGAGAACAGCGCCGACAATTGGGAGTGAAGTCTTGGAAAAACTCACGAGGACTGTGTGAGGCTTAATTTCTAAATCCTTTGAAGCTTGTGAAAGCTGTGCGAGGTTCAATTCTTGTCTGGATTCAGCTTCCATCTTTCTGAGGGGCTTCTAGGGAAAAAGTGGGCTCCTTAACAGGGTTCAGGCTTTATTGTAGCTGCTGCTTATTACCTACAGAAATGACTTAACACACATTTATTAGATGGCTAAGGGTCTATCAGAGCCTAAGTTAAGGGTGAAAAGTGATACTTTTCATGTCTTAACAGACGTACCCTCGAGGAAAGTGCAAGTTTCGAGAAAATTCTTGATGTCTGAGAACCATGGCAGCTCTTCATCTAACCCTATAGGTTCCTCAATCTGGAGGCAGAAGACTAACTCATTTCTTTGCTCAATCATGATCGGATTCATCTCGACACTAGAGGGGATCTCTACCATTGAGGCCAAAGTTGCTAATGTATCAGCAAATCGATTTCTTACCTGTGGGACATAGGAATAAGTAACATCCTTGAAGCATGCTATCAGATCATTGAGGTGCTCGTGGTATGGGATTGACTTCTCATCTTTTGCCTTCCAATTCCCGTTTGTCTGACATATAATCAATTGTGAGTCGCCAAATACTCTGGGATGAGTTACGTTCAAGTCCAAAACTGCCTGTAGGCCTACTGCACAAGCTTCATATTTGGCCTTGTTATTGATACAAAGGAAATTGAGTTTGATGGAGACTGGTACGTGGGATCCTTTTAGCAAAATTAGAATAACGCTGACTCCTTGACCTTCTGCATTTGATGCCCCGTCAAAGTGCATTACCCATGATTATTTTGCTTCCTCTATGTCATCCTTTGTCATAAATAAAATATCCTCATCTGGGAATTCAGTTCTCAAAGGTTCATTGTCAGGTAAGGGATTTTCGGCAAGATGATTAGCTAGCGCCTGCCTCTTAATGGACTTCTGACTGATGTATGTGATGTCGAATTCGGACAATAGGAGCTGCCAGCGAGCGGTTCAACCAATGAGAGTCAGCTTTTTGAATAGGTACTTCAACGGATCCATTCGTGCTAGGAGTAGAATAGTTTGGGATAGTAAGAATGGCGAAACCTCTGTGTAGCCCATACGAGAGCCAGGCATGCTTTCTCCAGATGAGATTAGTGTCTTGTAGTCAGTAAATTTCTTGCTCAGATAGTAGATGGTCTACTCTCTTCTTTCTGTCTCATCATGCTACCCTAGGACACATCCCATTGAAACTTTCGTTTTGGAGAGATACATTAAGAGGGGCCTCCCTGGCTCGGGTGTCACTAATACTAGTGAATTGAGGAGATAACCCTTGATCTTATCTAATTCTACCTGACAGTCATCATTCCACTCAACGGGTGAGTCTTTTCTTAGTAATTTGAAGATTAGTGTGCAAATAGGAGTGAGTTGCATAATGAATCTGCTGATGTACTGTATTCTGCCCAAGAAGCCTCTGACCTCCTTCTCGGTAGATGGCGGTGGAGTTTTTGTGATGGCCTTCACCTTGATCAGGTCCGCCTCGATACCTCTCCTGCTGATGATGAACCCTAGCAACTTTCCTGACATGGCGCCAAATGCACATTTCTTAGGATTCAGACATAACCTCTATTTTCTCAACCTCTCAAACAACTTTTGGAGGTTTATCAAATGGTCACTTCTTTCTTGTGACTTGGCGATCATGTCGTCGACATATACCTTAATCTCTTGGTGCATCATGTCGTGAAATCGTGTTGTCATGACTCTTTGGTATGCTGCGCCGGCATTCTTTAACCCGAACGGCATGACTCGATAGCAGAAAGTTCCCCAGGGGGTGATGAATGTCGTCTTCTCTTAGTCCACCTCTACCATTTTGATCTAATTGTATATAGAGAATCCATCCATAAATGAGAGCATCCCATGTTTAGCAGTGTTATCGACCAAGGTATCGATGTGCGGTAATGGGAAGTCATCCTTCAGGCTCGCCCTGTTCAAGTTTCTTAAGTCGATGCACATGCAGACCTTTCCATCCTTCTTCAGTACAGGGACGATGTTAGCTAGCCATTGTGGGTACTTGGAGACCATGAGAAATCCCACGTCATATTGCTTGATGACCACTTCCTTTACTTTCAGCATCCATTCTGGTCGGAGACATGTCAACTTTTTTTTAACCGGCTTGATATCAAGGTAGAGTGGTAGCTCATGCTCGACCAAATCGGTGTCCAAACCAGGTATGCCCTTGTACAACCATGCGAAGACATCTTAGTATGACTGAAGGAAATCAATCATGCTTTTTCTTTCCTCGGGAGACAGTGACGTTCCGATCTTGGTGATTGTAGGAATCTGCTCGGTCCCTAGGTTGACGTCCTCCATTTCTTTGATGATAGGGGTAGGACCATGCTCAAAATCTGTAAATCGCTCAAGGAGTTCATTGGGAAGCTACTCAGTAGGGATTTCCTCATCCAGACTCGTGACTCCTACCTCTTCTTATATTTCTTCAGGAAAGGGGTCAATTTCACATGGGATGGGGATTTCGATTAAGGCATCTTTTTCTTTGACTTTAATCAAAATTTTGAAAGAAAATATTTTTAGTTTTTGCATTTTTTCTATGTTTTTGAGATTTTTGTTTTCTTCAAAAATGGGCTCTTAGCAAAGTGAGTCCCTATATATACATGGAATTGTCTGCCAAGGCCTTATCTCACTTTTTAGAGGGTTTTTTTTTTTTGGGAAATGGGGGCCGAAGTTTAGGCCACTTGCCGCTTTCAGAGTTTGGGGCACAGACGCCCAATTACATACATGTGGTACTGCTCCTTTACCTGTTTGGATGGAGGGGGTTGACTTATATGATTCTTCGGAGTCGGCTTCCATCATGTGGATCTTGGGTTCGTCTGAGACTCTGTCCTCAAATGTCAGTAAGGTCTTATAGTGTTTTACCATAGGGGGAGATTGTGCAGGTATAGAAAACTCTTCCTCAAAGAGGGACAGAGCGGCTAGGGATAATTTAAGGATTGGGGGGTGTACGGGGGCTGCTGGTTTGTGCGGGATTAATTGCGCTGCCCTATTCTGATCAATCTTCACGATCCTTGTGCTTACAAAGGTCTCCCTGATGTGAGGTCTAGGATGGGATTCGTTTTCTAAGCTTATTCCCCTAGCTTTTGCTGCAACAATTGCTCGGGCCTTCTCCGTAGCCTCTCTGACTTCTTCTTCAGTGAGCCTATAACCTAGCCTAAATATTACTTGTAGGCCACCCTTGGCCCTAACTAGCTCTCTTCTGCCCTGTAATCGGGGTCCCAGTCTCTTACCTTTTTGGTATGCCCATTTTTGGAGCATGGCCACAGCCGCGACCATTCCGCCTCTGGCTTTCAATGTGATGCTTTCTGGGAGCTCTGGGATTATCGTTGATACTTCATACTCAAAGCTGTGGAGGTCTGTATCCTCGGTTGAGTGTGGAATATCTAGTACTTTAGGGTTCTCAATGTTGTGGGTGACTTTCTCCTTTTCATCATGCCTTTCACCTATGATGTTAATGACCTTCTGCCCAGACACAAATTTGAGCTTTTGATGCAATGTTGACGGTATTGCCCCAACTTAATGTAACCAAGGGTGCCCTAATAACACGTTGAAGGAGGACTTAATATCCATTACTTGAAATGGTATGGAGAAGGTCATTGGCCCAATTACGAGCTCAAGATCAACTTTCCCGATTATCTCTCTCCTCATGTTATTAAAACCTCTGGTGCTGGTTTTTGTCGGCCTCAACATACAAGGATCTACCCCTATCTTGGTAGTTGTTCTTAGAGGACACATTTAAAGCAGACCCATTGTCGATTAATACTAACGAGATTATCATATTTTCAGCTTCTACAGTGATATTGAGGGATTTAGAATGACTATTTCCCTCCTCCGATAAATCAGCATCCGAAAAAGAGATGGCATTAGGAGCCATCACCTGCCCGATTATCTACCCGACTTCATCTGGGCTCACTTGAAGAGACACATGTGCATTTGTTAATGCCCTCATTAGAGCTTGGAAATGGAGTGGAGATGTCAGTAATAGATCCCAGACTGTGATATGGGCCGTCATTCTCCTTAGCTGAGTCTCAAGTATGTGCTCTCGGCTCATCTTCTCAAATGGGTTTACCGTCGTAGCATATTTCTTCCCCTCTAGTCGGGTTGGCACTGGTGCTGGTTCATCTAGTTGTTTGGAGATCTTCCCTGACCTGGTGATAAAATCAACTGCTCCTTCCCTGTCGCTATTGGTATTGACATTTGTTTGTTCATAGCTGAGCGGGACTTGATGAGGATCATAAGTTAGTCCTGGTATCTGAAAGGGAATGACTGCGGGTACTTGATGTGTCTGTACCGATGGCTTGGGAAGGGTGGGCAATACCTGGTTAATTTCTAGAAGGGTGGAGAAGGCGGGCTAAAGGGGGTTATTGGTGGTGGTAGAGGACTATATGGGGGGTGATATGGCAGGGGTAGGCCGTTGATAATTGATTGTTGTGTACAGTTGATAGGAATTGATTCATACATAGTTGATGGGAGCTGGTAATGGAAAATAAGCCCTAAGATCCAAGGGTTCTCTTTGTGGTGTGGGGTTAGGAAAGCAATCAAGCCAATTTGAAGGGTTCAATCACCCCAATACTTCTATCTTCCCAATTTCTCTGCAGCGGTGCTATAACATCTCCCTGGATGTGGATATAATCTGATGGATCAAACTTCTCATTATCTTCTTCCAATGTGCTAATAGTCGGTCTTAGGCCTGCTCCTCCTGGTGGGTGTGGGGGTAGCGGCACTTGGTGAATGTTGGAATGTTGATTGGCTTGGGGAAGTACCAGAGGGATGATCTTACCGGCTGCTATCAAGTCTTATATCGCATGCTTCAAAGGAAAGCAGCGATCAATTGGGTGGCCTAGTCCTTGATGGAAATTATAATGGATATTTGGGTCGTAATTCCTCGAAATAGATTCGACGGAGGTCGTGGCTGGAGTGCAATGACTAAACCTTTCTCGGTTAAAAACGACAATAAGATGTTTAAAGACTATCCTAAAGGGGTGAAGACCCAATCGAAACGGGCCCTTCTTTGTTATGTGGTCATTTGTTCCCCTTGCCCATTTCTGACTCTTTGTATCAGCTCGCTTCGGACTGGAGCTGGCTGTGCTGCCTTAAATTGCAATGTGGTTATGCTAGTATTGGGTAGCGCATTTATGACCGTCTATATATCCACTCCATTTCTTCTATAGTTCCTTTGTTTAGCGAACCTTTAAACCCCACTGGCCCCGCCGGGCCCATTCTTGCTCAAATGCCCTTATCTGATTGCGTCCTCACAATGATTGGCATTTCTTACCAAATCAGCAAAGCTGGATTACTGTTGATAAACTAGGAAGTCTGAATGATCGATAGGGTGTTCTTCAAAATCATCTCGATTTGCTCATCATCAAGTATTCTGTTCCGAACCTGAGATGCCAACGCTCTCCACAGCCCAAGGTAGTCGCTAAACATCTCGTTGGGTTTCTATTTCAAGTGAGCTAAATCTGACTTGCAAGGTTCAATGTCTATGTTGTAGACATATTGCTCTTGGAATAGGTGGGTCAGATCCTTCCACGTTTTGATCATGGAAGGTTTCAAAGAAGTGAACCACCTAAAAGCGAGACCTGTGAGGTTCTTTTGAAAGACCTTTATGAGCAAACGCTCATCTCCCCCATACTGGCACATGTCCCCGCTGTAGGACTTGAGATGTGCGATGGGGTTCCCCGTGCCATTATAGTTATCGAAGATTGGTACTTTGAATTTTAGGGTGTTGGTGCGCACTTTTTCTGGGTTCCTCTCGATTCCTGTTGAATAAGTGGCTTCCAATTCTATCCTGTTGGACTCTAGCGATGCGGTGTATGTGATAAGGTGGGGATAAATAGTAATAGGAGGAATTTCCTAGGATGATTCCTAGTTGATTTGCGATCGCCAGCTGCAGATATTTATCGACGCTGCAATACGTCAATGATCACGTGTTTAAGCGGGTGTGGATTACTTCTATACTGAATCGTCCGCCTGCGAACGTCAGCAGTAGTGTCCTCTTTTAATTAGATAGTTTCAGCTTTCTTTTTAGTTTCCCTTGTTACTGTTATGGTCGATTTAGATTATTTTTTTTGTTGTGAATTATGATTAGGTGAGCTTATTATGACAAGTTATTTTAGTGTCCTGATGCTATTAGGAGTCCAATAATTTTTCAGTTTCTCAGTATTATTAGGAGTCCAATTAATACCAAAGTCCTGGCTCTACTAAGAGTTCAATCAACTCCAGTCTCCTATTGGTACTAGGAGTGCATGTGTATCAGTTCCAGTCTCCTACTGGTACTAGGAGTGCAATTAAATAAAAGAGTCCAATTATATCGCAATTAAATAAAAGAGTCCAATTATATCGCAATTCTATATGAAGCAGGTATACTGATTGTATTGCAATTATAACTAAAGCAATTTTAGTAGTCCTACTAGAATTCTAATTAAAGAAGACACAAAAAACTAATTTTACTACTACTCTGATTAAAGCAATAAATTAACTTACTAAAATATAAGTAAATAATTGATGCAATAATATTAACTTTTTGTTATTTTAAAATCATAATCTGTGGATTGGTTATGGCAAGAATCTAACGAATAATAAGTAAATTAACTTTCCTAAATTCTGATTTAAGATAATAGACTAACTAAACTAGAATACTAAATTGAATCAAAGCAAATAATGATATAGAGGCCTACTAGATGCAATTAATCGATTATACTACAATAAAAATTAATTAAAATTAACTAAGTAATCCTAAGCAATCTAAAAAAGGGGGGTTGGGCCCACTATGCTAAGGAGGATTGGCCTTATTCCTGAGTACCCTCCGTAAGCTCCCGTGGGCAAATCGGATGCTGAGATAAATGATAGATTGGTATTTGAATAATAGAACAAATGTATTTTTAGAATGGAATTTGAGATTATAATAGGAAATTAAATTAAGAGACTAAAGTTATGAACTGAAATTTATAGTTTTGGATTTTTTGATGGTATGAAAATATAGAATTAAATTATAGATTAAAATTTAGGACTGAATTCGGGTCCGAAATAAGAAAAATCAGGCCGTATGATTAAGGACTAATTCTGAACTCTAAGAGTCATAACTAGAAATTAATGATAGGACTGTAGATTAAGATTTTAGAGTAGAATCAAAGTATAAAGTTGGTGGATCAGACCATTAAATTAAAGACTGGTTCTAGAAATAGGGAACTAGAACCAGATATAGAGAATTTCGGTCTGAATAGGGTGCTACGGTCTAAAAATTAGAAATAGAATTGATCAATTAAACTAAGGGAAATCCTAAGTCTAAAATAGAAGTAAATTCATACCTAGGTTCGGGGCTGCGGAGAGGAATCATCGAAGATTCGGCGGTTTGAATCTCGAAATCATAACTAATTTTCTCTGTGGGCTTGTCCTCAGAGTTCTCTGGTTTCGAAGTCCTAAAAAATTTCGTTCTCTCTCAAAATTACCAGCCTCCTCCTGTTGTGTGTTCGAAGAGGATGCTACGATCTAAAAAATAGAATTGGGGCTACGGTGAGAAATCTCAGAGTTCGAATATTAAAATCATGGCTAATTTGCTCTAGGGGTTCGTTCTCGAAACTCTCTGGTTTTAGAATTTACGATCTCTCCTCTCTAAATTTTACAGCCTCTTCTCTTTCTTCGAGAAAAAAAGATTTTATAGATTTTCATTCAATTACGCGCCCGTTTTCAGACGTTTAACTAAATTACATGCCAATTTTCTAGCGCTTAATCGGTTTGAGTCGGTCACCGACTCAGTGAGCGATCGGCTGAATTACTCAGCGGGTTTCCTAAACCTAATGAAATCAAGACTAATTGTGCTGGTGATGGGACGTGCGTTATCCAATTAAGCGTGTTACCTGAAGCGCTTAATCGAGGAAACGTAGGAGTCAAGGGTAGGAGACTAGGTCGGGCGTAAGCCAATTGCGTGCCGATGATTTAGCGCTCAATCTAATGGTGCGTCTATTTCTAGGCGCGTAATCGAGTCTCGAAATGGTCTGTGAAAGGAAGGTTGGTCTAAAAGGGGACTAATCGCGAGCTTGTGGTTCTGCGCTTGATCGAATTACGCATGGGTTTTCAGGCGCTTATTTCAGGGTTGTCCGGGTATGGTCTCAAGAATGGAATGCAGGACTATTGTTTCAGTCTATATTCTGACTATATACTATTGCTTAGTATATAGCCTCCCTACATTAGGATCTGAGCCACAAAGCTATTGTTTTAGCTTGTGTTCAGCCATGTACTGTTACATGGTCCCATGCCGAGGGTTAAAAAGGTCAAGGGCTGACCAAGCAAATTCGTGTACTCTGAGAGGGCGAAATGGGGGTGTCTACAGATGCCCCTCTTCGGCGCGCTCTTGTGAAGTAAGAACGCGTCGAAGAAGTAGACACCCCTCATTCAAGGTGCCTTCCCGTTTCTTGGGAATTCCCAAATGTGAATTGGTGATACTGACATGACAAGCTTGGCTTTCTTATCTATTAGCATAAGCTAAAATGGAGCATTTAAAGGGCAAATGGTAGCTGTCGAAGGCTATATTCTGGATCTGTGGGTGCATGGCGCATCCCATCGCATGGCGCGAGCTAACAGAGGGATTTTACGCAATCGAGGTACCAAGGCATCAATCAAATGTCCAAAACAAGGTCCAGGGACCGATAATAAAGAGATGAAATAGTATGTAGTATCGAGAGCTTTCACAAGTCATATCAGACCGGGCACGTCATTACTCACACTAATACGCGTCAGGCATTCTATTTCCAATAGGCATTTGTAAGTTCTTAGATTGAGTATACTCATTATTTAGCTTCCTAGGAGAATGATTGATTTGGGCTGGTAATTGAGGTAAATTTTGTGAAGTGTGCTCAGTCGAATTCTGCGCAGTGGTACATGCGCTTGATTCATCTGGAGTCTCTTTTTTTTTGTATCTGAACAAGCGATCCTGCACAGTGGCATATGCGCTTGATTGCGAGTTCAGAGGGCTTTGGGATTTAAAGGTCAAGGCTAAGTGTAGTTGGTTGTGGTATTTAATGAAAGGTGGGTCGGGTCTATGTATTTTGTTCATTTTGTTCTTTTTCTTTTTTTTGCTTTTTTTTTCTTTGTAAGTAAGAGAAGAAAGATTTTTGAAATAAAAGATTTTAGAATGAGTAAGGGGTTTTGAAATTTTGGGGATTTTAACTTAAGATCAATTCGATGGTAAAACAGTAGAAAACGTGGCTTCTGAGATGTCTCTGAGCAGATCCACCGATAAGGGATTTGTGGTCCAGACCGTTCATGTGGTTGTCAAGACGACACTTGGCATGCCAGATACTCCATCTAACCTTCTTGATGAATACTGATGATTGTCTCTTATGGGAGGACTACAATAATTCGCGAGTTGAGAGAGACGGGTTTTGAAAACATTTTGACTTAATCATAGATAATTATAATTTAGAAGAAATATCGAGTAGTTATAAAAAGGATAGTACTTACCTGGGGGTGATACTTACCTGAATTGTGTGGTGAGACCTTGGGAATATTGTAGTCGTGGTACTTTGGTAGTATTGTGGTGTTGCAACGGGACCTGGTGGCTATCATTGTAATGTAATGTTTCGAGTGCAATGTCATAGTAGGGTACCCCGGGGATTTCTTTTTTTTCTTCCACTTTTTGCTTAAGCGGTGGTTGGCGGGTTATCGGTGTGATGTCGCGATGGGGCCTTGGTGATTGTAGTGGTACCGCGATGGGACTTGAGAGGTATTGCTGGGATGTTCGCGCTGTAGCTTGGCAGTAATGAAATGCGATGGGACATGGGAGTAGTCCCACGTCTTCCTGCCTTTCTGTTGCAGTGGCGCCTGGTAGGTTTGTGGCGAGCACTTCGGGAGGAGGTTCTTTGTTTCGGTGATGGGACATGCTCGCGCTTTCTCCCTTCTTTTAGTGTAACCGATGTTGTGAATGATTTTTTTTTGGTTCGCGATGGGAAGTGAGCTAAGCGTTATGCTAGGTAGGGTGTTAATGTGATAAGTGTGTCTAGTTTCTTTCTTTGGCAGATCTTGGGTTCTGGTGAGGTCATATTATAGTTGCATTGTGATTGACTTAGTTTTTTTGTTATTTGGTGTATTTGCGTTTTCGAGAAATTTGTTTTTGGCTTTTCGTGATGGGCCATGAGGGCATGGCAATAATTTTGCGATGGGACTGAATGTCAGGGTGGTATCATGTGTGTGTGGTTTCATTATGGTGGGACGTGCTTGAGTGGCTGCATGATGGGGCGAGATGGTTTAGATTAAGATGAAATGAATGATGTGGTGAGGGGGTGACGGTGTCACGTGGGGCATATATGTTTTGTCTGTAATAGGGCCAGAGGCGTGGTAAACATTCTTTTTTTTTGGTTACACGATGGAACAACAGTGAGTGATGGTCCCTTTTCACTCTGACTAGCTCATGAGGCTCTGTGATGGGACGAAGGGGACTCTTGTTCGAGAAGGGGTAAATTTCGGGCAAAATTAGGAATTAAGAGCCTAACATCAGCTGTTGAAACTGATCACGTGCCTGATTCCATGCGTGCAATTCAGGGTCTAAAGGAAGTATTTACGCGTGTGTAGGTTAACCTGTGATTGGATTGCACGCAATGATTATTGTGCGCGATCGAAGTGTTACCATGTCATCGAGCAGGCGACTTTTCGGTCTTGCACGACTACAGTGACCTTTAAACCGATTACGTGACATAGCAGGGGTGCGGGATTGGAGAGTCACCAGGTCACTATGCGGGTGACCTTTCACATTGAGCGTCAATGTGAAAGGTCATTCAATTGGATTGTGCCGTTTGTAGAAAGCGCGGGATCGAGAGGTCACTCTATCTGTGCGGGCGACACTCGTATTACGCGCCTGGTTAGGAGCGAGAGTTTTGGATTGGGCGCTATGTGTGTAGCGCGTGATTAAATTAAGTGCATTTTTCCATGCGCGTGATCAGGGTCATGTTCTATATAAGTGGGGGAGCTTCATTTTTTTTTCATTCTCGGGTTTACTCTCGAGTCTTGACATTTATGAGTGTTCTAGCATTCTGAGATTCGTGTTTTAGCGATATTGAGTGATCTAACCGTTAGATTGGGATGGGGTTCTTCCTATATTCATCATTTCGCGTGATCTTCGTCCTAATGTGATGCTCAGGGATAGTATCATTCTGGGAATGGGCGGTATTGGGAATGAGGGCACCGATCTTCACACCGTTCCTTTTTAGGGAGCAGTGAAGGCAGCGTTGATGGAGGGATGCACTCCCTAACCCATTTTCCGTCTCTTTTGCCGGTGGTTGGTTTAAGTTCTCCAAGTATGGTGGCAACATCTCTGAAGCCTCTAATTGGATGTTCTGCTCCTCATTTTGGCTCATTGTAATTTTGGGTTTTCGTTTTGAGTTGTATGTTAGATTTTAGGTGTTCGTTTTGGGTTGTAATTCGGGAGGTATGCCTCCGATGAAACTTATAAAACTTTAAATTAGAAATAAAAGGGGCATTTTTTTATTATTTTTTTATTCCTTATATTGTGCAGTTGGTTGGCTTGAATTTTAGTTGATGGATTAATTGGACTTATCTGCTTTGTTGTAGTTTTAAGATTTGAGTTAGCTTATAGTTTTAAAGTTCGTTATGAGAATGACCCAAGGTTTATTCATTCGTCCTATTAGGTCCTACTTAGTAAGTTCACTTGATTTTTATCAGGCTTGTTTGTAGCATTTTTTTTATTTTATTATGCTCCTTTATTGATTTAATTTATCGATAGATTAGTTGGATTTATTTGATTTGTTTGATTTTAGGATTTAATTTAATTTAGGGTTTCACTCTGAATTTATTGAGGGTTTATCTCAAGATTATTTTATTTTATTGAGTTTTGTTTAGAGGGTTTACATGGTTCTAATGGGTTTGTTGGGAGCATTTCTTTTTTGGTCCCAAACAAGTCAGGGTCTTATTCTAGAAAATTATTCTTTTATTTAAAGTTTAAAGTATTTTGTTTTAGTCTTTTTATTTGATTTGAGATGACACTTGTTAGAAGCGTATGAATTCAGGGTTTAATTTAAAGTTTCTAGATGGGTGTTAAGTGTTTGAATCTTATTGGCCTATCTAGACTTGAGGAGTTTATATTTTTTTAGAGGGGCAAGTGTTGTGTAATTATTGGTTCATCTTGGTGGTCATGGATCGTGGTCTTTTAAAGGGGTATGTGTATGGTTTTGGATCCAATCAGCTTGGCAGGGAATTCAGATGTGTGGCATTTGTCAGTTGGTGATTCAATGGACATAGTTTATAAATGTCTGAGTCTGAGGTTTTCGGTTGGAATATTTTGTTCTCTTATTTCAAGTTTAAAGTTTGAAAGTTTTCTCCCCTTTTTTGTTTGTTTGGGGCATCTTGCGTTTGTAATTTTGGGGTATTTATTTATTTATTTATTAATGTCTTTTATTCCTTTCTGTTTCGTATCCCGGGTATTGGACCCGATGGACTGTGCTTATTAAGTGGATGATGAGAATGGACGGGATTGGGAATTTGGGGCAACAGTCGAATTGCGGCCATGCTAAGGGAAGAGGGGAAGATGGGATTTTTGGTTTCCCGAATAGATCCAGATTCGTGCAATGCCTGAACGTGCAGATTTTAAATTTCTTGTTTTGAGTTGTATATTTAAAGGGTATACCCTCGGTGTATTTTGTAATTATTTTATTGATCTATAAAGTGGTTGTGTTCTCTATATGTTTTGTCTTGTTTTGGTTCAACTTTCTCGATTTCGTGTTTGACTCATGTGATGTTTATTTATTTGGGTTTAGTTTAATTTCAATTTATTAAATTCAGGGAGCACCAGGGGTAGTTTCCCCTTCTTTCTATGTTTTTTTTTAGCTTTAGCTTTAGGGATATAGAGGCGTTGGGGGGCATTTTTGTTATATGTATATTTTTGTTGGAATGTATAGAAGATGGGGGCTACCTTTTCTTTTTGGTATAATTGATGAATGTGAAGGAGAGTGCATTTCTGTCGTACGGTCTTAGTCTTGGGGGGCTCTCTTTTCCTTTCGGGGCGCGTGTTTCTTTAAGTTAGAAATGTTTTTGGTGGTTTTCCCAAGGGTGTAATTCGGGTGGATAGTAAATATCAGGAATGTCCTAATTTCAGGTATTGGCTTGTGTCTTTGGTGTGAAAATTTTATTTCTGGGCAGATTACGCTTTTATCTTCGGGCGTTTGATCTAATTACATGCCAAAATTTGAGCGTGCATTTCGGAAAGGTGAAGAGTTATTACATGCTAGTTCATAGGCATTTAATTCATTTAATCGTTTGAACCTATGCCGCAGGATGAACACGACCATTGGTAGTCTTGCGCTGACGTGTAAGCGTTTGAGATGATTACGCTCTCTCAATAACGCGCGTGATCAACCAGTCAGATAGATGTGAGCGGCGTGTGATCTGATTGAGCACTTTATTTCAAGCACACAATTCGGGCGACTTATATAAATTATTCAAAACATCTCATTTTCGTCGTGCGATCCATTTTAGTCTTTGATTTTCTTGTTTCTTAGTGTTTGTGTGCTCATTTTTCGTGTTTTCGTGATATCCTATAATCCGGTCGTCCGTTTCAGGTGTCGTTTCTTCCATTTTCCTCAATTTTATGAGCTCTTTATATCAGACGGAGGGTGAGGGTGTTGGTAGGTCGGAGCTCACTATTTCGGAGTTAGAGGGGATGTTGATGAGCGAGGGGTGAGAGTTCGGGGGTACAAGCTATAGTCGTTCCCTTAGAGGTGGATATCAGGGAGATGGTCGCGGAGAGAATCCCCAAGGGTGACCGGATGGTGGTCAGGGAGGAGGTACCCGAGGCTGAGCCAAGGGTAGCCGAGGAGGAGGGCGATAAAGTTGAGGGTGAGCAGGGTGAGGAGTAGCCAGGCGCTGAGCGGCAGAGGATGAGTTAGGAGTTCGACTAGCAGAGGCTCATCATCTCCTGGTGAGTTAATTTACTGGTTTTAATTCATCCATGCGTTGTATTGGTTTATTGTGGTAATGTTCTTAACATAGTGGCCTTATTTTTATCGTGGCTAGTCTGAGAGAGAGTCTGAGGTTGCTCGCCAGGCGGCGATGATCGAACTTTTGCGCAGCTAGCAGCAAGCAGGTCGTGCGGTGGAGGCTAGTTTACATTCGGAGATCGAGTGATTGGTAAGTATCTTGGATTGGACTTATTAACTATTGATGGTTCGGGGATCCTTGCTAATGTTGGCATATTGGTGGTGTTTTTAAATAGCAGAGCTTTCCGCTGCAGGGGCTTCGGCTCGGGCATTTGATCCTTCTTCAGTGGCTTCCTCCAGTCGGGAGGATCCAGTGATAGCTCATTTGTAGTCTGAGTTGGAGCATTGGGTAAGTTCCATCACTCTTCAGTTTACTTGTGTTACCATATTGGTTTGTTAGGCGTTATTATTATGTTGGCTTGATGGTTTTCTAACGTGTGCCGATGTTTCAGCGTCGAGTTACCGAGGACTTACAGATGAGGGAGGCGACTGCCGCCTCTCTACGTTCTGAGAGTCAGGTATGGTTTAGTGTAATTTAGTTTGGGTTGTTCATTTCTATTTATTCTAATGCGTTCGTATTAGCTTGTCATTTATTTATTTTTTGTTCAGCCAGTTTCGAACTTCACTCTCGAGGCTCCTCCTCAGGGGTCCATTTCTATCCCTACCCAGGTATATTTTAGTTATTGGGTTCGTAAATTATTTGTAATCGTAATATTTATCTGATGCATTTGTTCATTCTTATTACAGCCGCTTATGTTTGCCGTCCCTCGGGTGCCATCATCTGATCCTATGACCGCGGAGACAGTCAAGCGACTTCTGGGAGAGAGGCTAGATCTGGTATATATGTATTTTCCATTTCGAGTTTTGTTGTTGTTCGTATATGCATATATTTGCTTGTTCTAATTCATTAGAGTTATACAGGTTCGTCAGCTCGAGGAGGGATGACTAGAGGCAGCGCAGGCGCGCGCCACTCCGGAGGTGAGATGGGTCCTCGGAGAGGTGGAGAGCCATGAGGATCTGGTGGTCGAGATGTTAGTCACGTAGAGGACTCATGTGGACGACATGGGCAGCGATTGTCCTGGATCGGGTTACTGATCGCTCAAGAAGAGAGCGAGCGGGGATCGCGTAGGTCAGCTAGTCATCGTAAGGGTTCGGAGTCGAGGGCTATGAGTTCTTCAGCTAGGCAGTCTCGTCATACCGAGCGATAGTCGTGAGAATTCCATCGTTCGTGGAAGTCATGCGAGGCTTCCTCCTCATTATCAGTCGAGGTGGTCTGTCAGTCAGGCCAGTGAGGGGGGTTCGGTGGTGGGTCCTTACTGTTTAGAGATTTCGAGGACTCCGAGTGTCAAGATTGTGTTTTTAGATGATTAGTCTATGGACCTCCGGGCTAACGATACTGGCGATAGTGGCGCTCGTCCTCCTCAGCGGCAGCATAGGGATTAGGGGTGTGTATGCGTTTGTTTATATTCGTTGTATGTGCATTATATATAGGGGGAGTGTCCCCAGTGACAAATGTGAAGAAGAAAAAGAAAGGATTACTTTTTTGGTATATGTCCATATATATATATAGGGATTTTTGGTTCAGATGTACCTGATTTGCTTCTCCTCCTTTGATTATCTTTTGGTGTTTTCTTTTTGCCTTTGGTGCCGTCAGTCGTCGTTGGGACTTGGATGCTTTCTGAGCTGGCCTGGTGCTGGTTTGAAGGTCGCTTTGTGTCAGTACATGTAAAGGTAATGCTATCAGTAGTTTTGTTCCCCCCTTGCCAGTTGTCAAGGGGGAAAATATCTCAGAGCGAGGTCTGGTGATAGAAAAGTGGATATAAGCCTCTTCTCTTTTTCTTTTTTCTTTTTTTTTTTTTTTCTTCTTTTTTTTGACTTAATAAATAGTGCAACAGGGAAAGCAAATGACAATAAAAATAATGACAAATAAAAATAAATAATTAAAAAAAAATGCCCCAGTGTAGAAGAGTGGTTGAACTTGCAGTACGGTATTTTGATAGTGCTCTCTGAGCGGTATCTTCATCATTCTTCATCTTTTGATGGTCAGGCCAGTTCTTTTGGTATAGTTTACCTTCTTTTTCCATAAAAAAAATGCCCCAGCATGTGGATGTAATGGAGCTTCCCTGGGCCTTAAATAAGCATTTTGGGTCTATAAATAGTCATGGGTATTAGGTGAATTAGTCTTGCAGAAAAGTGCATCGGTACTGTCTCTGAACCGGGGGGAGGTCCTTCAATTAATAGCGTACAGGGGTCTATCTTAGGGTATTGATCATCCTATTTCATGGTTATTCAAGAAAAGCATGGTAAGTATAATGGGTGATTGCATCAATCGTCATTCAGTGGTCTTCAGTTTCATTCCTAGGAATATCCTGTAAAGTCTCAGATTCATCGTCCGAAACTATAACTAGAAGGAGAAGTGGAAAGGCTTAGTGATATGGGGAATAGTTTGTAACTAATACCTTTTCAAAAGGGGTAAGTAACAATCTTCTCCTCTAAGGGGTATGGAATGCCATGATTGAGCTCCTCGTCATGTTTCGGTACCATCGAAATCTCGCATTCTATGACTAGCAGGGGTTTATCCTCCTACCACCTTACAACGACATCTAGTAGTATGAGAATATCAGGGATGCCCTCGTAGCTTGCTTATACACTACCAGTAAAGTTACCGGAGATGTCCTCACGGCCTGCTTATGCTTCCTTGAGTTCATTGACTTGTTCATTCGTTGTGATGCTCTCGCTCGATATATTTTTTTTGAAAGCATCCTGCTGGCACAAGAATGGTGAGTTTCGATTGAACCTAACATCTTCATTTTTTTTTGCTCTAACGTCTCCTCCAATGGTGGGGATAGGGAATGAGAATCGAGTGTTTCTCACACTTTTGAGAAAAAAGTTTTAGGTAGGTCATTAATTCTTCAATCAAACAGCCCGAGTGTAAATGGTGGGCGACAAGTCAGAGATTTTAAGGATATTCTGAGGATTGTAGACATACGACAATGGATGGGTCATGATGACTATGGGGATGATAAGTATAGGTATTTTAACCATAGGATATGATGATCATAAGACTAAGGATAGTATTTTCTAAGGTATATGGCATTCCAAAGGCTAGGGAGCTCTTCCCCATCTTGGTTTGCCAATTTGTATGCATTTCCAGGGTATGCAGCTGTTATAATGTAAGGGCCTTCCCAGTTCATTTTTAGTTTTCCTTTTGGATGGGCGTGTTTGGAGGGTATAATTTTCTTCAAAACTAGTTCGCCAATGTTAAAGGTTCGTTCAAGGACTTTCTTATCGTAGGCCCTAGCCATTCTCCTCTGATATACCTGAGCGTGATCAATTGCCCTTAGGCATGTTTCATCGAGTCGCTCTAATTGAGTGAGTAAAGCAATTCTCCTCTCGTCTAAGGATAGCTCATCATCAAGTTGGATGCGTAAAGATGGGACTTGTATCTTATATGGTAAGACTACCTCCTCCATCCCATAGGTGAGGAGGTAGGGAGTTTAGCCGGTGGCCATGCGAATAGAGGTCCAATAGGCCCAGAGTGCTTCCGATAATCGTTCAGGCCAGTCGGCTCCATTGCTTATTTTCATAGTTCATTTTAGGATTTGAATCAGTGTCTTGTTCGTAGCTTCTACTTGTCCATTACCTTGAGGGTAGAATGGAGATGAGTGGCACAAATCAATGTCGTACTTATTACATAACTTCTTCATCTTTTTCACAATGAACTATGGTCCGTTGTCGTTGATGAACATTCTGGATAATCCAAACTGGGTGATGATATTTCAAACTATAAACCTCACGAGCGTTGAAGCGGTGCTTCGGACATAAGACTCGACCTCTGTCCATTTGCTGTAGTATTCGGTCGCTGTAAGTATGAACGTATGCTTGTGAGTATTCCCAACGGTGTTTGTAAATGGTCCAATGATGTCGAAGGCCCACATCTAAAATGGTCACAGCGAGGTCGTGGTGTTTAGTGCAACTAATGGAGCTTTGATAAGTGCAGCGTGCTCTTGACATTATTTGCAGGATTGAACGTAGAGGTGGCAGTCTCTTATCATCGTCGGCCAGAAGTAGCCTTGTCGTGTAACTTGATCGGCGAGTCTTTCTCTATCGGAGTGGGTGCCGCAAGCACTGGCATGTGCTTCTCGGATGATGTATTATCCTTTGGCAATAATAATGCATCACAGTAGCACTCCTTTGGTGGAGGCTTTTTTGTATAATATTTTGCTGAGTATATAGAATCGGGTGCACCGATTTTTTATGGTCTTTCGTTCGATCTTCGTGGCATATGAGGGAACGTGTTGCTATTTTAAGAAATTCCAGATATCAAAATACCATGGCTATCCGTCGTCGGTTGGTGATTTCTCGAAGCTGAATGTAGCGACTTCGGTTTCTGTTTCAGCGTGATTTTCTGGAGTGATTATTTCTTTTGATTCCGTGCTGGCAGGGAGAATTGGTAGTTCCCTTGTAACGGTCCATGCTACTTTTTGAGTGGGTACTGTTTATCATTCAATGAAGAAGGTCTTGGTATTTTGGCCAATAGATATCTGGATGACAGAGGCTAGTGCGGCTAAGGAATCTGCTAACTTGTTTTCTAATCTAGGGATGTGTGTGAAAGAGATCTTTTCAAATTTCTTCACCAAATATTGAGCGGTCTCTAGGTATCTCATCAATCTCCTTTCCTTAGTTTTCCATTCTCCTATGACTTGCAAGATTACTAGTTTAGAATCGCCTATGGTCTTTAACTGTTTGACACCTAATTGTAATGTTGTTTGCAATCCAGCTATAAAAGCTTCGTATTCTGCAACATTATTGGTAACAGGGAAGTCTAGTTGGAAAGCCTTGGGTATCACCACTCCTTCCGGGCTTAGAAGGACTATTCTGATGCCCTTCCCTTTGTGATTTAAAGTACCGTCGAAATAGAGAGTCCATGAGGTTTTATCAGGCTCTTCGTCATGAATTGTGAGTAAGTCTTCATCGGGGAAGTCCGCGTGTATGGGTTCATCGTTTGGGAGTGGAAGATCTACAAGGTAATCTGCAATGGCTTGCCCCTTAATCGACTTCTGAGTGACGTAAGTTATATCAAACTCTTGTAATAGCATATGCCAGCAGGCGATCTTCCCTGATGTGGCAGGCTTTTCGAATATGTACTTCAGAGGATCCATTCGGGCTAGCACTAGTATCTTATATAATCCGAAGTAATTTCATAATTTAGTTGAAGCTCATACCAATGTGAGGCATGTCTTCTCCATAGGGGTGTACTTTCATTCGTATTCGACCATCGTTCTATTAAGGTAGTAAATGTCCTTCTCTCTCTTGCCATCTTCTTCATATTGTCCTAAGATTACTCCCATCGCTTTATCGTTTATTGAAAGGTATAGAATTAGGGGTCTTCCGAGAACTGGTGGCGATAGTATTGGTGGGTTAAGGAGGTATTTTTTAATGTTATCGAAAGCTTGCTGGCATTGGCCATCCCATCTATACTCAATTCCTCCTTTAAGTAGTTTGTAGAAAGGATCGCATTGGTCTGAATGCTGAGAGATAAATCTCTTGATGAATTGTAATCTTCCTATCAAACCTTGTAATTCCTTAATATTGCTGGGAGGTGGCATCTCTAAAATGGCTCTCACTTTTATAGGGTCAACTTCAATCCCTCGGTTGCTAACTATAAAATCAAGTAATTTTCTAAAGGTGACTCCGAAAACACATTTCTTAGGATTCATTTTTAGTTGATATTTCTTAGCTCACTGTAGCACTAGCAGAAGGGCTTCAGCGTGTCCTACTCGTGTCTGGGACTTTACTAATATGTCATCGATATAAACTTCTACACACTTATCTATCATGTCGTGAAAAATAGCCATCATGGCGCATTAGTATGTGGCTCTTGCATTCTTAAGCCCAAAAGGCATGACGACGTAGTAGTAAGTTTCCCATGGTGTGGAGAAGGAAGTCTTCTCTTAGTCAGACTCTGCTAACTTGATCTGATTATATCCAGAGAAACTGTCCATGAAAGATAGCATCTCATGTCCAGCGGTGTTGCCAACAAGAGTGTCAATATGTGAGAGTGGGAAGTCATCTTTTGGGCATGCCTGATTGAGGTTTCGAAAGTCAATGCAAACCCGTACCCTGCCGTCTTTCTTGGCGATAGGTACTATGTTGGCGACCCACTTGGGATAGAGGACAACTCGGATGAATTTAGCATTGTGTAACTTGTCAACTTCCTCTTTGACTTGAAGGGCTATTTGGGGGTGCATCCTATAGAGTTTCTACTTAACAGGTTTCACATCGGGTTCTAAGACAAGACGATGTTCTACTAGGCTTGGGTCTAAACCAGGCATGTCCTCGTAGGACCATGCGAAAGAGTCGAGATATTCCTGTAGGAATTGTATAATCTGTTGACATTCTCTAGAATTGAGCGTCGCACTAATTAATAGTTTCTTGGGCTTCTCGTCGATGCCAAAATCGATTTCCTCTGAGGGTTCTGCAGCAGCCTGGGTCTGTTCGTCAAAATGTTTAATAACCTGTCGGAAGTCCTGAGTCTCATCAAGGCTTGGTGTTCCTCATTCATCCTCGATAAGCTCATATACCGTGAAATTACTAGGCTGGAGATTTAATTTTACGCAAGGCAACTCTTCATCGTCGCAATTTATGATCGAAAGTTCTTTGGTAAAGTGAAGGTCACGGCTATTAATTCTTCTCTCGAAGTCGTGGAGTATCTCTTCCAGTATGATGACTGGCTTATTACTTAGCCTGAAGGCTTTGCATCCTTGCGCGCGAGACGGGTCAGGAGTTAGAGGAGGAAAGTCCCCTCATTAACTGCAGACTTGAGTCAGGATAAGGAGTTCCCTTTCTTTTTCAGGGTTTTCTGATTTTTTTAGGTTTTGTGTTTCTAGATTTTTAGGGTTTTCTATATTTTCTATTTTTTTTATTTTTGATAATAAGTATGGTACAGGGTCGGTGGCCTCAAGAGGCACTGGGAGAGTCGCATCCTCTAGTTGAGGAAGCGAGACAGCTGCGGGAGCCGTTCGGGCAATCCTTCGGGGAATGCGGACTTGTTACAAATTTGGCATTTTTTTTTTTGGAGTCCTCATCCAATGGGATCTTTTGAATGAGCAATACTGATGACAGGGGTATCATAGTTTGAGTTTCCTCTACTAGGTTAATTGTCTCTTCCCTGAAGAAGCTTGAGAGATCATAATCGATTGAACCATCGTCGTCGGAATTATGAGATGATTGTCCTTTCCTTGAGGGGGAATCTCCTAAAGGGTCCCCAGGGAGAGGGAACTCTCTCTCTTGATATTCATGATATGTTGGGATGAGCGCACATGCTCGGCAGCAGGGCCGGTAATGGTAAGAAATGCAGGGAGATTTCCAAGGGCATTCCCATCCTCCAAGGCTGAGGCAAAGGTGGATGCTATATGAATTAATATTTTCGTGCAAGGTATCATCCCGTTCCCATGGTGGCCGTGAGTGTTCTTCGTCATCTCGTAAGGCCGCTATGTGAAAATCTTCGTCATCCGTAGATTCTCAATCCTGTAATTGCAGTTTGATTTTTGGAGGGTCTTTCTTTCTTCCTTCTATGGGATTTTTAGTGTCAAACAAAGGTTTGACTCCTTTGAGGAGTTCTTTGATATCATCATTCAGGTTTGTCAAATCATTAAATGCTTTGGATATTAGTTCAATTTCGGTCTCCTGGGGTTTGGTGAAGGATACTCCCTTCTGCTTCGGCACATCTGCTTTCTTAGTAGTTCCATAGACGAAGTGGTCATAAAGAGACCATTTCGGTAAGGTAGGGAATAAATCAGCTAGTTGGCCATTCTATTGGTAACCTAATCCTATGTTCTTGTATATTTTAGTTGGGAATATAGGTTTCACACGCCCTTGCTTATTCTTACCGAGTTTGGTGTGGGGGACGTATCCAAGTTGGTACATAAGATTCCACCCTTTCATCGCGGTTGGGTTGATGTCGTATAATCAAGTGAGGTCAGGGCCAACCTCCCTCCTCATTAGCTCTTATTGTCACTCTGGATGGAAACCAGGAAGGGTCAGTGAACAAACTCCTGCGATAGCTGCTTCATTAAGAATTCACGTCTTTTGGATGTGGCCTGTGTTTAGTACGGATTCATGGGCCATTGGAATACTTGTTGCGTACTTGGTATCCATCTCCTGAAGAAGTGCATCAGCGTATATACGGACCACGGAGTCCTTGTTAATCAGTGAAAAATGTCAGTTTTCACCCTTTAACCTGACCTTTGATAGACCTGTTAGTAGACTAATAAGCGCATGCTGAGTATGTTTTGTAGATAGCAATAAAAGACAAGCATAGTGCAGAAATTCACTCACAAATGCTTCACAAGAATGTCCATCTCTCAGTACAGATCAGACTCAACAATGGCCCACAAGAGGGCTGCACACCAATGGCTACTTGGGGTGTGTAGCAATAGCAAGGCAGAGTTAAAGAAGTGAAAACAGGCCGAAAACAACCTGTCGAGAGGTTATTGGAAGGATTCGATAAGATCTGAAGCTTGAAAAAGGAAGACTTCGTGCAAATTGAGGAGTTCGATAGGATTCAGGAACCTATCGAGCAGTGATAGACAGAAAGAGCCATCTTATCGAAAGCTTGCCTGGGGTGTGAATTGAACCTGTCAAACAATTGCCTGAACCTATCGAGATTAAAGCTCTGAAGCTCCAAACTATCGAACTACTGCTCAAACATGTCGAAAGGTGCTTCAACTTGTCAGTTGAAGTTAAGAGCAAACCTATCGAAAGCTGCCACAAAGAGATGAACCTGTCGAAATGATCCTCCAACCTGTCGAACACTCCAGATGAAGGCTAGGAATGTTGAACCTTTAATGGAAGGGCCATCCTATCGGATCCTATCGAATGGATCTGGAAACCTATCGAAAGGAGCAAAAGGCTATATTCAAACCTGTCGAAAGATTCAATAACCTGTTGAAATCGTCTGAAGAACTTCTCAGAAAAAAGGTTGTGTACACGCTAGAAGTTGGTGACCTGCTGCACGCAACCCGAGGCACTTGGTGACAGACACGACGATTCTAGAAATGTCCTAGAAAACCCTAACCAACCCACATGCTCTGCAGAACTCTAACGACCGCAGAGGATCTTCTAAAAGGGGAATTTGGCAAGAGAAACGGAGGGGGGAAGCTATAAAAGGAGTTTAGAGAGCCCAATTGGGGGAGATCCAGATCTAGAGATGGGAGCTTGCATCAAAATTCTTTACCCCTTCGTTTAGCTCAACCATGGTTGGCTAATTCCCCCTGAGCAGCAAGGAGTGAGGTTGGGTCTGTAATTGGGGAAGGTTGAGAGTGTTATTGTGGGTCAATTAATGGACAGATTACAAATCTGAGAGCATTTCATTATATAGTGAGTTTATTTCAATGTAATGTTGATTTTATCGCGGTAATTAGATCTATACTTCTTTTGGTTTCATCTGGCGCTCGATCGGATTTGTGTAGATGAGTTTGTTAATTAGCTCACCCACTTAATTGATAGACCTCTTGGATACCATCTGATCTCCCTAGATCTAATACTCCTGCAATTGTCTGTGTCTGTGGCCTGGCAGTTGTAGCATTTGTAGTGATTTTAATGTTCTTATGGAAACCTGAGAATGGAGGAAATCCATTGGATGATTTGTGACCATTGAAGTGGACAAATCATAGCCTTAGGATCAATCCAAACCTCAGGCTTAGATCAGATTCTTCTACCCTGCAACTGTGCTTATAGCCAGATGAGGGATTGGTGCGTTTTGAGATCCCTGTAACACTGTCAGCTCAACCCAATTGCTGCAAGACCAAACTCTGAGCTATTCTTCTCCATTTTATGTTCTTAATTCCCTTCAATTGCAAGATCTGGACTCTAGACCTAATCCCAATTTATTTCTGCATTTTCTTTGTATTTCTATAGTTTAGATTAAAGTGACAACCCCTTAAACCTCTCCCCTCTCTTTTGCTAATTTAGTATTAGGTAGGGTGCCAGATCTACTACAGATCTGGAGATTTACCAGATTTTCAGCTCACCTCCCTGAGGACATACCTTTACTCACTTTTTAAAAATGGCTACAACAGGCCCTGAATACTTGCAGGACTGTGTGTGAGCCTGTCTTGGTGTGTGCTAACCATAGACCCTTTTACTGGTTGATTTTAAACCCCTTTTTAGACACAAGGCAGGATCCCAACAAGTTTTTGGCGCCGTTGTCGGGGAGTTTTGATCTAGATAGTATATCTGAGTTTTTCATATTTTTATATAGATCTAATTTTTTTTTATTTTTTATAGATCTAAGTTTTTCAAATCTAATTTGAAAAAAAAAAAAAAAAAAAAAAAAAATTATTGCTGTTTTGTTTTTCATTTTTTTTATTTTTTCCATTGCATTCCACCTGTTTGATTTAAGGATTGCAGCAATTTTTGTATAGAAAACTAGTTTTAAAACTGCAAAAATTCTTATTTTCTTGAGTTTTTACTTTATGCTTTCTAGATATTTGAATAAATGCTGCAGTAGCCCTTTGCATTTTTGCAAAAGTGAGGCTACAGTTTGAGTTTTTTTGTTTGTTTTTTTTAATATGCTTGAATAAGGTACTGCTGCAGTTTTTGAATTTTTCTAGATCTGGAGCAGCCGCCAAACGAGGAGCATATGGATTGCAGTAGGAGCAGATCTGCTTGATTTTGCATCCCTTTCTCCTTTGCATATATTTGTAAATTTAAAATTTTTGAGATCCAACAGTTCTACTGTGTTTGATATTTGTTTTTATTATAATTTCTGCTATCTTTTAGGCATGCTAATTTTTTTATTTTTTTTTTTACAAAACCAAATACAAAAATAAAAGAAATGTAAACACAAAATAGAAAATTTCTTGATTTTTTTTTTTTTTTTTCAGCAATAGTACATAAGGGTTCTTGTGGAGCCCGGGCTGATTAAAAACACATAAAAAAGTAAAAAATTATAAAATCATAAAAATAATTTCTCCAGATGAGCTGTTTTCCTCTGCCTTTATTCATTTTCCCCCATCTGGAACTGCTCATGGCCTTTCATTTTGAGGAATCATGTAGGATAATGAGCAGTGGATCATATGCTACTTTGAGTATTCAATGGAGCCACTGATTTTATTTTCCTTCGCGATTTCTCCACCATAAATGGATCTCAGCTGTATGAATCCTATTTTTAATTGTGTGCATCCATGCCTACATCACTTTGAAAATCCTATTGATTCATACACACACACAACATACATAGCAAACATACAAACAGCAACACAGTACAATAGGTTTTCTCTTAGCACAAGTTTTGTATTTTCTGTCTTAGGAATTTTAGTCTAAATTCTGTTTTTAGATTGTTACTTTCTCTTTGTTAGGTTTGAGGTCCTAGTTTTACTGATTTTCTGCATTTTTTCTGTGATTATAGTTAGTTTCTAACTTTGATTTCCTATTTTTCATCTACAACTCTGTTTTTATCAACATTTTTCAGTTTTTATAGCTTTGTATTCAGTTCCTTACTTTGTTTTTACTATTTTTGTTTTATTAGCATTAGTTCCCTTTCATTTGCATAGCAGTTCTAGCTTTATTTTACTGATTTTTCTATTTTATCAGTAATTTCCTGCATTTATATAGCATTTTTTCCATTTTCCTGCTCATATATTCAGTTTTATTTTTTTTATTTTCTGCTACACATAGCTGCAATTTTCTTGCTTAGTTTTTCTTTCTCATTTTTACCCTGCTGCCCCTAGTTTCTCATTGTGTAGAACATTGAGGACAATGTTCATCTTAGGTTTGGGGGTATGGCAGGTGTGCCAATGAAATGAGTTAATGCTAGTGCAGCTATGTTAAAAAAAAAAAAAAAAAGAGTTTTTGAAAATAAAGTGATTTTCCACCTGATTTTTGGAAAAGAGGAAATTAAAAAACTTTTTAAAACAGAAATGATCTGTAGTTTTAACATTTTTCATTAAGCAAATGTCAAGAATTTTTAAAAATTGATGTTTAGTGAACTTGAAATGAGAGAAAACTGTAAGGATACACCCTAGAAAATTTGATGGAAGGCCATACACAGTGAGATTTGGGCCTGAAAAAATTTTCTTTGAAGAGTGTCTTGGCAATTTTTTCTACTCTAAGGACTGATTGGATCTAGTCTCAATCACTAGAAGTTAGGCAAATCCAAGTTGAAACAGCTTGACAACATTCATGACATAGAGGACATGAAGTAAGGCCATCCCTTGGACAGTTTGAGCCTAAAATTTTCCCACCTTTGAACTGCCCTTGATACACACCATTTGAGCCTTAATAAATCCCAACTTTTCTTTGATAAAAACCAGAAAATTTGAACCCAAAACCTTTGGACCTGTTTCAGTTCACCCTCAATCTGAGAAATCAGGAAATAGAAGGAGAAGTGAGGTTAAAGGAGCAAGGTTTGACAATTTGGTAAAAGAAGAAGAAAATATATTTGAAGGCTAGTGTGACGTATAGTTATGGCATCACAACCCATAAAAAGAAAAATGAAAAAAAAAATACAAAAAGAAAAACAGAAAAGCAAAACAAAAAGAATGAGAAAGAAAAGTCATTTCATTGAAAGACTGAAAAGAGGATTAGAAACTGATCACTTCAAATCTGAATATTCAAGAAGTGGATTAGAAACTAATAAGCGCATGCTGAGTATGTTTTGTAGATAGCAATAAAAGACAAGCATAGTGCAGAAATTCACTCACAAATGCTTCACAAGAATGTCCATCTCTCAGTACAGATCAGACTCAACAATGGCACACAAGAGGGCTGCACACCAATGGCTACTTGGGGTGTGTAGCAATAGCAAGGCAGAGTTAAAGAAGTGAAAACAGGCCGAAAACAACCTGTCGAGAGGTTATTGGAAGGATTCGATAAGATCTGAAGCTTGAAAAAGGAAGACTTCGTGCAAATTGAGGAGTTCGATAGGATTCAGGAACCTATCGAGCAGTGAAAGACAGAAAGAGCCATCTTATCGAAAGCTTGCCTGGGGCGTGAATTGAACCTGTCAAACAATTGCCTGAACCTATCGAGATTAAAGCTCTGAAGCTCCAAACTATCGAACTACTGCTCAAACATGTCGAAAGGTGCTTCAACTTGTCGGTTGAAGTTAAGAGCAAACCTATCGAAAGCTGCCACAAAGAGATGAACCTGTCGAAATGATCCTCCAACCTGTCGAACACTCCAGATGAAGGCTAGGAATGTTGAAGCTTTAATGGAAGGGCCATCCTATCGGATCCTATCGAATGGATCTGGAAACCTATTAAAATGAGCAAAAGGCTATATTCAAACCTGTCGAAAGCTTCAATAACCTATTGAAATCGTCTGAAGAACTTCCCAAAAAAAAGGTTGTGTACACGCTAGAAGTTGGTGACCTGTTGCACGCAACCCAAGGCACTTGGTGACAGACATGACGGTTCTAGAAATGTCCTAGAAAACTCTAACCAACCCACATGCTCTGCAGAACTCTAACGACCTGAGAGGATCTTCTAGAAGGGGAATTTGGCGGGAGAAACGGAGGGGGAAAGCTATAAAAGGAGTTGAGAGAGCCTAATTGGGGGAGATCCAGATCTGGAGACGGGAGCTTGCATCGAAATTCTTTACCCCTTTGTTTACCTCAACCATGGTTGGCTAATTCCCCCTGAGCAGCAAGGAGTGAGGTTGGGTCTGTAATTGGGGAAGGTTGAGAGTGTTATTGTGGGTCAATTAATGGACAGACTACAAATCTGAGAGCATTTCATTATATAGTGAGTTTATTTCAATGTAATGTTGATTTTATCGCTGTAATTAGATCTATAGTTCCTTTGGTTTCATCTGGTACTCGATCGGATTTGTGTAGATGAGTTTGTTAATTAGCTCACCCACTTAACTGGTAGACCTCTTGGATACCATCTGATCTCCCTAGATCTGATACTCCTACAATTGCCTGTGTCTGTGGCCTGGCAGTTGCAGCATTTGTAGTGATTTTAATGTTCTGATGGAAACCTGAGAATGGAGGAAATCCATTGGATGATTTGTGACCATTGAAGTGGACAGATCATAGCCTTAGGATCAATCCAGACCTTAGGCTTAGATCAGATTTTTCTACCCTGCAGCTGTGCTTATAGCTAGATGAGGGATTGGTGTGTTTTGAGATCCCTGTAACACTGTCAGCTCAACCCAATTGCTACAAGACCAAACTCCGAGTTGTTCTTCTCCATTTTTTGTTCTTAATTCCCTTCAATTGCAAGATCTAGACTCTAGACCTGATCCAAATTTATTTCTGCATTTTCTTTGTATTTCTGTAGTTTAGATTAAAGTGACAACCCCTTAAAACCTCTCCCCTCTCTTTTGTTAATTTAGTATTAGGTAGGGTGCCAGATCTACTACAGATCTGGAGATTTACTAGATTTTCAGCTCTCCTCCCTGAGGACATACCTTTACTCACTCTTTAAAGCTTGCTACAACAGGCCCTGAGTACTTACAGGACTGTGTGTGAGCCTGCCTTGGTGTGTGCTAACCATAGACCCTTTTACTGGTTGATTTTAAACCCCTTTTTAGACACAAGGTAGGATCCCAACAGTCTTCATACAGGAATTTAATGCATTGAGGTATGTGGACACGACAGCCTTCATTAATTCTAACCATTTTCTGCCTAAAATGAGATTATATGTACTAGCGGAGTCAGCAGCATGGAACGTAACATCTTTTGTCACGGGTCGAAGGCGGACCTGAAGTTTGATAGTTCCTTTTACGAAATGACGTGAGCCGTCATAGGCTATGAGCGACAAGGTTGAGGGCCTGTCATCTTGTTCTGTGTATTCACGTGTTTTCAATGTGGTGAGAGGGCAAATATTGAGTCTCGCGCTCGTGTCGACTAGTGTATGGGGCACAGAGAACCCTCTGATTATGACTGTAAGATATATGGGGGCAGCGCTCCGGCGAAGTGACTCCATAGGCATGTCTTTGTCCGTGAATGTGAGGGCGAGAGGTTGTGCCATGACAAAGGTAATTTGATGAAGCTCATCCAAGGTCGTGTCTCCATCCACTTGAGTGTCCTCGAGTATCCTTATTAACGGTCGATGATGATCAGGCGACTTCTTGATGAGTTCTAGTATAGATATCTGAGCTGGGATCTTTTGGAGATGTCATAACAAATTGTACTCTTGCCCTCGCTTGAGTGCTATTTCTTTGCCCGGCCAATGGGCCCTAGGTGTAGGTGGCTGAGGTGGTTGTGGTATGAGAATTGGTGGTGGGATGATGTGCGGTGGGGGTGGCAAGTCAATTTCTCTTTCTCTCGTGTTCCCCTCGGGTAGTTGTGCATGCGTGAAATCTTTATTCCGTGGGAAAGGGGGAGGTGGATAGTTGGTTCCTGACTTGAGAATAGGGTAGGCCGGTTGCTGGTCGAACCTATCGTGCCTCGATGTCACTACATTTGTGAAGCGAGTGAAGTTAAGGGTCAGAGTGCGTGTCCGTATGGTACTACTCCAAGGTGGGAGGTATTGCGTGTGATCCTTGGAGAACAACGTCTCGCATGAATTTAGGTATTCTTTTCGTTCACCTTGCTCTTCATCTCATGGATACTCAGTTTTGGCTTCACTCTCTTGATTGGGAGTCATGTGGGTGACACTGTCTATTCGTGCGACAGTCGGAATGATGATTTGGAGAGCATAGTCTCCACACTCAGATTCAGAGTCAGGTGAAGGGAGTGGCTACACTAGTGATTCGAGATTTGGCGGGGTCAATGGCTCTAGTGGGGAATGATGGAGGAATGGCCTCCTGGCCCTGAAGGAATGGACTCGTATTTGAGTAAACTTTGGATATGGAGGCGGGATCGGTGGCGCGATCCGTGTGATCAAGGCAGAGGGGTGTAAGGAGGATGGAGTTCTTATAGGGGTAGTAACAGCGCCGAAGGGTAGGATACGAGTGATTAATGTCGAAGGCTGAAAATAGGTTGACTAGGGAGATCTATAGTAGTGACTTGGGCCGGTGTCCCTTGGTTGTGGTTGGGCATGGGGTTATTTATGGTCCCTAAATTCTATTGGGGTTGATTGTTATTAGGGTCAGGGTTCCTAAGCACTTCCCAATCAATTTGATTATGGTCGTTCATGTCATAGATCATGTCCCTGAGAACCCAACAATCCTCTAGGTTGTGTCCCGCGTACCGATGGAAAAAATAGTATTTATCATAGTCGAGATTTGCAGGCCATGGCCTAGGCTTTTCTTGTGGGAATCGTAAGAGATTCTGGGTGCTAAGGAGGTGGAAAACGTTGGAAATAGTATTGGGTAAAGGGGGATAGTGTTCCCACTTTAGCTAGTAGGGTCCCCTAGCTGGGTTAAAGTTCTGAGGTAGAGGTACGTTGTTATAATTCGGCGCGTGGGTCGATCGATTATGTGCTGTGTTTTGGGCCTGATTAGCGTTAGGGTATTGGTTTCTATTTTGATATTGGCCTTGGTTCTGGTTTTGGCCCTAGTTCTAGTTTGCGTACCTGTGTTGATTGGCACTCTGATTTTGACTAGCATATCGTTGTTGAGTCTGGTTCTGCCCGAAGTTGCGTGGTGGGAAGTTCTCGTTATTCAAATTTTGCCCTAGATTGACAACCGTATTAACTTGTTCGGTTCTTGAGGCTTTCTTATGATTTTTTGGTTTCGACTTGTTGGAGGAGCCCACCTTTGACTTGACTATAGATAATGCAAGATCTCCGCCTTTGATGTGTCGCATCAGTCGGGACACCCGAGAGTGAAGTGTAGTGAAGTTGGGGCAATCGCTGATGACTAGGGCGCTCCTTAGTGGTTCCTTAGTATTGTCAATGATGATGCCAATTGAATCTCTCTTTCATTAAAGTACCAGTTCTAGCAGCAAGCTTTCATCATCTAGCGACGAAGTCGGTGAATTCTTCAGCTGGTCCTTGCTTGGCCGCCATCAGGTCACCGTCTCTTAAATCAAGTGTTTGTATTGGTCTAGGAATCGACTGACTAGCTCATTAAAAGTCTCTATCTTATAAAGTGGGAGCTCCGCGAACCAGTTTAGAGCTTCTCCTTCTAATGAACGTTGAAAGTAGTGAATGAGAAGTCCTTGATTATTGCATATAGGTCGGCAATCATTACAAAAGAGGGCCAAGTTATGGTTTGGATTTTCAGTGCCATTGTATTTAGTAAATTTTGGCGGTTTAAATCCTATGGGTAGGTCAAATTCAATGTCTCGATAGAATTTATCGAATCTGAACGAGCGACCTAGGCATTCCCTCTTAGCCATGTATTCATCGAGAATTTTTGGGAGTTCTTCGACCTTTATAGTGTTGTCTTTGAGAGTGATGCGTGAGATACCCTTGTCTGGCAAACTGTCATTAAAGAACGTGTGAGTATGTTGCCTCAATGGCATAGCGCGGGCTGACACGGTGCTTGGGGTAGAAGGTGGTCTCTCTTGTCGCTCCTGCTCTCCCGAATTTTGTTGTCCCCTAATGGTTTCTTTTGCAGTAGCCAATCCTCGAAGTAACTGTTCGGAATCATCGCCTCCTCTTTGTATTCTTTGGATGCTAAGTTCTACGATTTATTGAGTGGTGAGATTTTGTCCAGAGCTATTATTTCTGTCAATATGGCTATTACCGGCGTGTGGTGTAGAAAAAGGGTTCTCTTATTCACTAGCCATGTTGACTTCAGGTTGTCGTGGGCTAAAAATATAAGGTGGTTCTTCCACGTAGGCAGGGTTGTTATTAAATCCCCAGCACGGCGGGTCTCCTAAACGTACTCTACGTATGCCAGATATTTCGAGTCTTTGGCAACGACTCATACATATATATATATATATATATATAATCTAAATTTAAATGACACGACGGGAAAGAAAATTAGGGAAGTAAAATAAAGCTAACTATCTAAAGAAAAAGAAGGGATTTACAAAAGTGTCCCATCGCGATCGCCAGTCTGTTGGTGCGCACTTTTTCGGGGTTCCTCTCGGTTCTCGTTGAATAAGTGGCTTCCAATTCTATCCTGTTGGACTCTAGCGATGCGGTGTATGTGATAAGGTAGGGATAAATAGTAATAGGAGGAATTTCCTAGGATGATTTCTAATTGATTTGCAATCGCCAGCTGCAGATATTTATCGACGCTGCAACACGTCAATGATCACGCGTTTAAGCGGGTGTGGATTACTTCTATACTGAATCGTCCGCCTGCAAACGTCAGCAGTAGTGTCCTCTTTTAATTAGATAGTTCCAGCTTTCTTTTTAGTTTCTCTTGTTACTGTTATGGTCGATTTAGATTCCTTTTTTTGTTGTGAATTATGATTAGGTGAGCTTATTATGACAGGTTATTTTAGTGTCCTGATGCTATCAAGAGTCCAATCAGTTTTCAGTTTTTCAGTATTATTAGGAGTTCAATTAATATCAAAGTCCTGACTCTACGAAGAGTCCAATCAATTTAAGTCTCCTACTGGTACTAGGAGTGCATGTGTATCAGTTCCAATAATATTGTAATTTAATAAAAGAGTCCAATTATTTTGCAATTCTATATGAAGCAGGTATACTGATTGTATTGCAATTATAACTAAAGCAATTTAAGTAGTCCTACTAGAATTCTAATTAAAGAAGACACAAAAAACTAATTTTACTACTACTCTGATTAAAGAAATATATTAACTTACTAAAATATAAGTAAATAATTGATGCAATAATATTAACTTTTTGTTATTTTAAAATCATAATCTATGGATTGGTTATGGCAAGAATCTAACGAATAATAAGTAAATTAACTTTCCTAAATTCTGATTTAAGATAATAGACTAACTAAACTGGAATACTAAATTGAATCAAAGCAAATAATGATATAGAGGCCTACTAGATGCAATTAATCGATTATACTGTAATAAAAACTAATTGAAATTAACTAAGTGATCCTAAGCAATCTAAAAAAGGGGGGTTGGGCCCGCTATGCTAAGGAGGATTGGCCTCGTTCCCGAGTACCCTCCATAAGCTCCCGTGGGCAAATCGAATGGCTGAGATAAATGATAGATTGGTATTTGAATAATAAAAAAAAGGTATTTTTGGAATGGAATTTGAGATTATAATAGGAAATTAAATTAAGAGACTAAAATTATGAACTGAAATTTATAGTTTTGGATTTTTTGATGGTATGAAAATATAGAATTAAATTATAGATTAAAATTTAGGACTGAATTCGAGTCCGAAATCAGAAAAATCAGGCCGTATGATTAAGGACTGGTTCTGAACTCTGAGAGTCAAAACCAGAAATTAATGATAGGACTGTAGATTAAGATTTTGGAGTAGAATCAAAGTATAAAGTCGGTGGATCGAACCGTTAAATTAAGGACTGGTTTTAGAAATAGGGAACTAGAACCAGATATAGAGAATTTCGGTCCGAATAGGGTGCTATGGTCTAAAAATTGGAAATAGAATTGATGAATTAAACTAAGGGAAATCCTAAGTCTAAAATAAAAGTAAATTTGTACCTAGGTTCGGGGCTGCGGAGATGAATCATCGAAGATTCAGGGGTTTGAATCTCGAAATCATAACTAATTTGCTCTATGGGCTTGTCCGTGGAGTTCTCTGCTTTCGAAGTCCCAAAAAATTTTGTTCTCTCTCTCAAAATTACCAGCCTCCTCATGTTGTGTGTTCTAAGAGGTTGCTACGGTCTAAAAATCAGAGTCGGGGCTGCGGTGAGAAATCTCAGAGTTCGAATATTAAAATCATGGCTAATTTGCTCTAGGGGTTCATTCTCGGAACTCTCTGGTTTTGGAACTTATGGTCTCTCCTCTCTAAATTTCGCAGATTCTTCTCTCTCTTCGAGAAAAAAAGCTTTTATAGGTTTTCATTCAATTACGCGCCCATTTCCGAATGTTTAACTGAATTACGCGCCAGTTTTCTAGCGCTTAATCGCTTTGAGTCAGTCACCGACTCAGTGAGCGACCGGCTGAATTACTCAGCTGGTTTCCTAGTCCTAATGAAATCAGGACTAATTGTGCGCGTGATGGGATGTGCGTAATCCAATTAAGTGTGTTACTTGAAGCACTTAATCGAGGAAATGTAGGAGTCAAGGGTAGGAAACTAGGTCGGGCGTAGGCCAATTGCGCGCTGGTGATTTAGCGCTCAATCCGATCGCACGTCTGTTTCGAGGTGCGTAATCGAGTCTCGAAACGGTCTGTGAAAGGAAGGTTGGTCTGAAAGGGGACTGATCACGCGCTTGTGGTTCTGCACGTGATCGAATTACACCGAGTTTTCAGACGCTTAATCAGGGTTGTCCGGGTATGGTCTCAAGAATGGAATGCAGGACTATTGTTTCAGTCTGCATTCTGACTATATACTATTGTTTAGTATATAGCCTCCCTACATTGGAATCTGAGCCACAAAGCTATTGTTTCAGCTTATGTTCAGTCATGCACTATTGCATGGTCCTATGCCGAGGGTTAAAAAGGTCAAGGGATGACCAAACGAATTTGTGTACTCCGAGAGGGCGAAATGGGGGTGTCTACATAGGGGTAAGGGAATTTCAGAGAGTAGGCACAAATCGAAAAAGTCCGTGGCATGGATATCAGCTCTACCCATTTTCATTAATTGTTTCTGGATCTTGTCCAGTTGTTCCAATTCCTTAGACGGCGAGGCTGCCTTTTCAATGGTCTGTCTCCATTCACTGTGTGCTACAGGGGAGTTGGTGATTACGGGTGGAGGATTGATGCTGGTGAGTGCCCTTGTGTAAGCTCCGCTATTCCTAATCTCGTCCTCCTCATATTGTGGGTCTACATATGGTGGTGCGAGGGTGAGATTCTCTTGTTGGTGGTGAATGGACTGAGTGGGTGTCGGGTTGGACCATTGTATGTGAGGGAAATTATGTGTGATGGGATGAGCGTGAGTTGGATTTTGTTTTAAGACTAGGTGAGGCCATTGGGGGGATACTTAGGGCTGGCCTTGAGGTGCATGGGGGTGGGTGAATTGGGGTTGATGAAGGGTAGGTACCAGGTTCCCACCTAAGGTTGAGTATGAGGGTTGTGTGTGAGTGGGATATTGAGAGAATTGTGGAGGGTATGGGTATGAGGGTCCAAGGTTTGGGCCTTGTTGGGTTAGGATATAGGGTAAAGCGTTTGGATGGGTCTGGGCCATTGGGGCCTTGGTGGGTCTATCCCATTGGGCCTTCTTGAATGGTATGGATGTTAGGGGGTTCGTGAGAACTTTGGGAAAGAGGGGCATGGAGATGTGGGAATGTATGAGGTGGGCTTGTGAGGCGTGGGTGAGGGAGGCTATCCTGTGAAGCTTTCCATGTATTGTAGGCCTTCCACATCTCATCTATCATGGTCATCGGATTGGGTGGTGGGATGGGTGAATAGGGCATATTTGATGGAGTAGGAGCATGGGGCATGAATGGGGTGGGAATATGGGAAGAATTGAGAATGACCCGGGTAAAATCGGGCATGACCTGGGTGGAAGGGGGGATGTACGATGGATTGGGATTAGGGGAAGGATGTGAAATGAATATGGGAGGATTGTTCATGACTTGGGTGAAAGAGTGTGGTATGTTTGGATTAGATGGGGATGAGGGGGGTATGTTTGTTGTCGTAAGAAGATGGGATGAATTTGGGTTTGAGGTGGGGAAAGCATATGGTGCATATAGGGTGGATTTTGGGTGAGTGTGGATGAAGGATGTGATGGGTTTGGAATGGCCATGGAGGGGGGAAGGGGCATGGTTTGAAAAAATGAGGGGGAATGGGGTGTTGGATTTTGGGTGTTTTGAGCAGTGGTGGACAGGAAAATGGGTGCACCAAAGGGTCTAGTGACGGTAAATGGGGATTGGGTGAGGGGTATGGATGTGAAAATTTCTTTCGCGTGGAAATGAGTTGGGGAATGTGGAGGGGATGAATCGGGTTTGGCGTATGCCGGATCCATAGCCCACAACATGGCTTAGCGGCGAGTTGGGTACGGGTGCCTCGGATGGGGCCCATAAAGTTTCCTCCTCCCTTTGTGGGACGACAAGGGTAAGGCGATGCCATGGTGTCGGCACCACAATTTTTTTCAATTTTTTTCCATTCTTTTGGGTTTTTGGTTTATTTGAAAATTTGGCAAGTTTGATTTTTATGATGAAGAATTTCGGGGCCCTTGAATTCCTGTTTCGGGTGGTATTTGTACCCTAAATAACTCCCGTGGTGGGATCTCGATAAGCTTTGGAAGAGTCAAAAGAGGAACCCTATGATCTATTGAAGGTACGAGAATCAACGCAAACAACCCGATCCCCCAGAGTGGGTCAATAAGAAAAGCCCTCTTCTGACCGACAAGGGCGTATTGGGTGTCGAATAGTGTGGGACCTATCAGAGGTGCTAAACCACTAAGCGGGGGCCTCGAGAAAGTGAGAGCGGGCCTCAGACTCGGGCTGCCTAACCCAAGGCAGGCTTGGCGTGTGTATTATACACGCCAGGCTGACTCTGGTCTGATTTGGCTTGGCATGTGTAATATACACGCCAAAGCAAACCTGGGAAAATTAAGCTTAGCGTGTCTATTACACGCACCAAGTATAAACAGAGTGTATAGTTATATACACAGCAGAATAGCAAGCCCAAAATGGGTCTCCTTTTTTGGTTTTCCAGAAGCAATGCTTCCGGGGACAGAGTTTTATGTTGTGATGGATCCCTCCTCACTGAGCCTAGGGATACAAGGTTTGATTCTGGGTAACTAAACACACTCCTCAAGGGTTTTAAGCTTTGTAACAAGATCGGTTACCCACCCTATATTCCTTCAGCGCAAGCGCCTTCTCAGATACTGGATGGGGTGGTACTTTTCAGGATCATCACCACTAGGGGCTGCCGCCTTACTAAGAACCAAGTGTTTGTATCTTTGCCTAGAAATCAAACCCTTATAAAATTTACCCTCGTAAAAATTCAATAAAAGTCCTCCTCTTGGTTCAATTTTAACTTTAATTTTTAAAGGAGTTTGCTTAAAAGTTCAAAAGTGGGGGTGAGGGTCTCGTGCCACCTCTACGGGCCGGCGTCCACTGGTAGGATATGATTGCAATAAATTAAATGCTCACGTAGGCCCGCCAAACGGCTAAGGCGTGTAAATATGTAAGTAAGCCCGCCAATCGGCTAAGGCATGTAAATGACGAGAAAGTAAAGGAAAGCAAGGATGATGCACAAGTAGGCCTGCCAATCGGCTAAGGCACGTAAATGACAGAAAATTAAGGGTGAGTAAAAAATGAACAGAATCATAGGGGTGAGTGAAACCAAGAGAAAACAGCCAAGTGTTAGTAAAAGAAAGAAAAAAGGCCAAATTTCAAGGGAAGCACTACTAGCTTCTCCCCAGCAGAGTCGCCATCTGTGCAATCGTGGGCTCTCGCGAGTCCGTTGCGACAATGCACTCATCTAATAAAAAAACTAGAGTCGCCACCTAGAGCTTTTGGTGTCTTGGGAAACCTCAAATCAATTTTATAAGTACCGAAGTACCAAAAATATGACTCTGATTCACTGGTCTAACGCCAAAGGCTCTTGGGTAGGGTCTTCGGTTATCGATTGGAAAGATGTTAGGCACCTGATCAACCCACTCGAAAGCGGGCCCTTAGTTTAGGTGAGAGCTACCCCCTAGCCCTCCTCTTCTACCCCTTAGCTAGCAAGCTTTAGAGGTTAGAACCCACTACTCCATCATCCAAGCCATCGGAAGCTCATCAAGCACACCTATGCGAAGGTCCACAAGTGTGCTATAAGGGCCCAAGAGCTCCGGCTCTCCCCTCTACTCCTCTACCTTCCTTTCTTTTCTTTTATCCAAGGATTGAAACTGTTATGCCGCTGAATTTTTGGTGTTTATGGAGAGCTTGATAGGATCATAGTGCCTTCGAGCAAGAGGAAGTGCTTTTTATTTTATATTCATTTAGGCCATAAGTAGAGACCGCTTATGAGCAAGTTGATCGGGTGCCTAACACCTTCCCGATCGATAACCGAAGCCCCTACGCAAGAGCCTTTGGCGTAGACCAGATCAGAGTCATATTTTTAGCACTCTGGTGCTCATCATATCGATTTAGGTATCCCGGGACACCAAAAGCTTTAGGTGGCGACTCTAAATTTGTAGTGAAGAGCATATCATCGCGATGAACTCACGAGAGCCCACAGTTGCATAGTAAACGATTCTGATTCTTAATCAGTTCTTCCCTTTCTGAAAATCTTTTTGATTTGACATAAGAAAATTGAGGATCATTGATTAAGGTTTATTTACTTTTGCAGAGAAACAAATCATGCCGAAATCAAAGGATAAAAGGCAGAGAGAAGAAGGAGAGGAGGAAGGTGTTAAGTGGTGAAAAATGCCACTTTGCACCCCTTTAACCTGACCTTTCATGGACCTGCGAGTACACTAATAAGCCTCTGTTGAGTGTAGTTTGTAGATAGCAGGGAAAGCTGATAATAATACAGCAAACCACTTAAGAATGCCCACAAAGAAGTCATCTCTCAGCACCATGCAGACCCAGCAATAGAACAAGGAGAAAGAAGTGAAGATAGGTTCAAAACATCCTATCGAGAAGATACCGAAAGACTTCGATAAGAGCTGAGGATTAAAAAGAAAGAATTCGTGCAGTTGGAGAAGGGTTCGATAGGAGCCGAAGGCAGAAGAAGGGTGAAGTCACATGAATTGAGGAGTTCGATTGGATTTCAGCACCTATCGAGCAAAGAAAGGAAAGAAGAAACTATCCTATCGAAAACTTGCCTGAAGTGTCAAAGGAACCTATCGAACGGATCAAAGAACCTAGCGAAAGGACTAAAATGCTCGTTTCCAACCTGTCGAAGGCTCCCTGAACCTATCGAAATGAAGAAGTTGAAATTGAACCTATCGAAGGATGCTAAAGCCTTTTGATAGGAATGAAAACTCATCCTATCGGTACCTATCGAAGAGACCAAAGGAACTACAAGCTAAACTTCTAAACTATACTATGCTACTGCTGCGAGACTTGGTGACCTATCCCACGCAAATCGAGGCACTTTGGTGACCGGTGCGACGTTCTAGAAGATGCCCTAGAAAGCCCTAACCGACCCACGTGCTTTGACAGAGCTCTAACAAACTCTGAGGACCTTCTAGAAGGGATTTTTGGCAGGAAAAATAGAGGAGAAAACTATATATAGAGATCCCCAATTGCCATTAAGGGGGATCGAAATTCTGAGCAATTTTTCAGAGATTAGAGCTTGCAGTGAGATCCCATTTTCCCTCCTTTAGCCCAACCATGGTTGTCTAATTCCTTAGGAGCAGCAAGGAGTGAGTTAGATCTGTAATTAAGTAAGGTTAATAGTGTTGCTGGGGTTAATTGTTGCACGTACTATAGATCTGAGAGCATTCCATTATAAGAGTGACCTTGTTTGCAATGTAAATGTTGTTTTCAATGTTTTAATTAGATCTAAAGCTCTTTTGATTCCTCTTGGTGCTCAATCGGATTTGTGTACAAGAGTTGCTTGATCAGCTCACCCACTTAACTAGTAGACCTCTTGGATATCATCTTAATTCCCTGGATCTGATATCCCTGTAATTTCCTGTGTCTGTGACCTGGAAATTGTAGCATCTGTAGTGGTTCTAATTATTCTAATTGAGACTCTGGCATTATAGGAGATCTATAGGATGGTCTATGACCATTAAAGTGGACAAATCATAACCTTAAGATAAATCTGAGCTTAGGACTCAATTGGATTCATCTGCTAAAATCCATGGATTCGATAAAGCTTATAGGATGGTCTGTGACCATTAAAGTGGACAGATTATAGCCTTAAGGCCAGGTGGATCCTGTGACTTGAAGTGAAATTTATACCCTACAGCTGTGCTTGCGAGTTGTGCCTATTGCTAGTCGAGGGACTTGTGTGCTTTTGAACCCCTGTAATATGCTTAGCTTAACCTGATTGCAGTGAAGACAATCTCCAAGCTGTTCTCCATTTTTTGAGTTTTTAAACCATCCATCTGCAAGATCTGAGGCTCCAGATTCGATCTAAAACAATCTACATTTTATTTGTAGTTTAGTTGAAGTGACAATTCATTTCAAAACTCTCCCCTGTCTTTTAACTAAAGTAGAGATAGCTAGGGTGCCAGATCTCTTACAGATCTGGAGATCTATCATATTTCTAACCAGCCTCCCTATGGACATTCCCTTACTTACTTTTAAAGCTTGCTACAACAGATCCTGAATACTTGCAGGTCTGTATGAGTATGTCTGCCTAGTTTTATTGTTGATTTTAGGCCCTCATTTGAGGGTAGGCAAACATCCCAATAGAAGGTAATAGTTCTGACAACTCTCCTACTCAAAAATACATCACACGGGCTACTGCATGAGCCCCATCTAAAAAGAGATCAAAATCTTATGGGATAATTATTAGAGAACTACCTGAGGAAGAAATAGAGATTGAGTCGGAAACCATGTTTGCTCATGGAAAAGGCACACAGCCACTTAAAAGCAAAAAGGCGGCATCCACCAAAAGAGTATTGGATCGGCCCCCAACCTCAATGAAATATCATATTGTGAGGGTTGAGGTTGCAGTGGATGTCACTTTTTGGGAAAATGTCGATGTCAGTAAAGTTGTAATTAAATACTTCAAGGATGTCGGGCTTAACTATTTCTAGAGCCTGGAATGACACCAATCTACCCTAGACTAGTGAAGCTATTTTATGAAATATGACCAACAATAGCAAAAGTCAGATCCCAAAGCTTTCCACAACTGTAGATGGGCTGACTATTCAATTGACCAAGGAATTAATTGCCAGTGTAATGCATGCACCCTTAGAGAGGCCAGAGTTGTCCACCGATAATCCGGAAGCCAATTTACTAAGATTACCACCTCCAAACCTCCCAGATTTTAAAGACATGGGAACAATGGTACTAGGCAACCCACCAAAGGATAAGTCTTATTTCATGAGAAAAGATCTGGAAAACATTAACTTATCACTTCATTTTTTGGATGTGTTGATCTATAAGACCATCCAGCCTACTTGCCATAAAACAGAGAGCAGGTACCTCTTTGTTAAAGCCTTGCATCTGATAGCCAACCAAGTTTGGTTTAACATACCCTCTGACCTCTTAGAGGTAATGGACGTTGTGAGAACAAAACTGAATCAATTAAGATATGAAAAGTACAAATTGGAGCTTCCTTTTTGGGGCCTGATTACCAACATCCTTAGGAATCTGTGGCACCAGTGGCCACCCAATGAAAAAATCCGGACAAATCATGAGGAAGATCACACTGTTGCAGCCTATAAGAGGACTTTAAATCCAAAACATAAGAAGAAGATGACTCCAATACTCCCTACAAGCAAATCATCTTCTGCACCTCCCTCAATTGAGGAGGCAGATTCTGAAGAAGATACACCTGGAACAGAAAATGATACTGACGCTACTAATCCTACTAAGCTAGAGGTGATTGAGGGTGAAACCATTCTTCCAAAGAATGATTGGAAACCAGTTCCCCTAGATGTACAACAGCTGTTGAGCTAGAAATAGTGACTGAGAGGCCACCTATGCAAGAACAGGTTACTCTTTATGACTCAGACTTGGACTCACTAACAAGGCCCGCTATGCCTTCTTCAACTATGGCAGAAATAATGTTAGTTATCTCTGAAGCAGTTGCTGAGACTCAAAAAATGTCATCAGCAGAGGAAGTTCCTATACCACCGGTTGAACAACGCATCTCTGAGATGGCTACTTCTAGCCATATTCCTGCATTGACTAAGTCTGTACCTATACCTGAGATTCCACTGACTACAGTGCATATTCTAATTATTCAAGTGGCAGAAGCAAGACCAAGTTTTAAAACTCCACGAGTTGGTTTCACAAGAATGTTAAATGAAGAAGTATCTTCTCCCACCATTACCATAGCAGTGCCTACATCATCAGGAATCCAGTCTGAATGGGAAAGGAGATTGGTAGAAGTAGAAAACTGGCAATTAACATGTGCACCACAGCTGCTGCCACTACTAGAGATAATCATAAAAATGATTAAAGAAATTAATAGGATGAAAATAAGAGTTTTCGAAGTCCTACCTATGGTAAGGGAAAGGCTGAAAATTGTGGAAAACCTAAACGAAAGGGTAGTAAAAGATCATCAAGTACATTGGTGGGCTGAAAAAGCAAAGAAAGTACAAGAAGCCACTGTTCCCTTTCAAGTACAAATTATGCAATTGCAGCAAAGAACAGTCTATTGATAAACAACCAACAGCCATGGGAGAGCCAAAAGAAAAATTATGAGGAACAAATAACTCAGTTACAAAACTAACTTAGAGAATTGCTTGCAGACCCCGATGAAAGAGAACAAGCTCACCGAGAGTACCAGCTGACACTTAATGCTCAGCCGGATGAAAAGACTCATGAGCTCATGGTGGCAAAAGGAAAATTACTTAAGCTGCAAGGAGATAAAAATTCCCTCGCCCAGATCTGTGACGAACAGAAGAAGAGCATTGAGTCCCTCACAAACAAAAGTTGAGTCACAATAGCAAGGTTACAAGCTGAATTTGAGAAACTGAGGGGCAAAATAAAGGAAAAAATTTGCCATGATTTGCAAATTGTAAGAGGATTTAAAAGAAAAAGAAAAAGTCGAAGAGGAGCTGTAAGCTCTGAAAGAAAAGTATGACAAAGTGATAGCTGAGAAAGAGAGTGTTGATGCACTCCGCAACAAGGAAGTTGGACCTGAGCTATATAAGGAGCCTGCCCCTGAGGAAGAAAGAATTGAAACTAGCTCTATTGATGTTGTGTCTGACTATGAGGAGGATCTATCAAGCAGTCATTCTCTACTACTAGCCTTGCCAGCACCAGAATTAGCTCCATCTGTATCAATTGTACCATATCCATCATCATCGAGTGAATAAAGGTTAATTTCTATACATTGAAACATCACAAGTATGTGGTAAAAAAAAGTTTTTTGCCACTATTTTTTAAAATGATGAGGACATTGTCATATTTAAGTTTGGGGGGGAGCACCTTTCTGTGTATAGTAGTTTTGCTTTATTTTGCTTTTTGAATATTGAGAAAAAATAAAATTTCTTTTGCATATTTTTAGATGTAGATTTTAAATAGTTAATCATTGTATGCTAGTTATCATAGAAAAATTATGATTCCACAAACATTACAATCCATTGTAGGAAAAGTTCAACAATCAAACAATAGAGTATTTACGACTCATGTCTAGCCCTCTTGAACACTATATCATAATTGAATGTTTGAAACTATACTTTGATTTAAACTGAATATTTAGATTATAGTTTTGAAATTATATAATCAGTGAGCTTTTGGGACATATTTCCTTTCTTTGGAGAGAGACTACTTTCAATTTGAACTTAAAACTTTCTTTAAACTTTTTGACTGCATTATAATGAAATCTCATATTGCTAAAAACTAGAATCAAATATTCTATGATTATAATAACTTATTTTTCTAGAACTATTTATTAGATACATTAAAATAATATGGCATTCTTGCTAGTGAATCATGGAAATGATAGAAGGCCATCTTTTCATTCGTTAGAGCCAGAAAGCCAAAATCCTAGAAATTTATTTACCCCTAGAACCCATATTAGAAGCATAAATTGAATTTCTTTGGGTCAAAATCTTATAAACCCTTAATCATATATACTACCTAGAGCTTTCAAACTGAAAATTTAGAAAGTGAAAGGAGAGAAAAGGGAGTGGAAGGAGTAAAAGAATAATAGAAAAGGGATATGCAACAAAGGGTACGCCTGAGAAAGAAATAAAATAAAGAAAAATATGGGAAATCAAAAGAAATCTTAAAATACAATTTTACAAAAGGAGAAGCATGAAGCTTCCAAACTGAAGAAAAACTCAAGTGGATATTTGAAACTCAAGAAAATGGGATTTATCGAAAAGAAAATAAAAAACAAGTAAATGGAAAGAAGTTATCCAACTTTTTGGATACTTACTGAAGCAAAAGTATAGAAAGAAGAGAAGAAGATAGATGAAAGATGAGCTGAATTCTCAAAAAATTTTGAATCCTTTCTACCCTTCTTTGGAAACCTCTTAACCCAAAGCTCCATTATAAGCCGAAAAAAGACCTTGATTCATTATTTACAACAGCATGAACCTAGTAGAGATGCATATAACAAATACTATGGAGAAACAGGAAGGCATATGAAGAGAATTGATTATCCACTCCATGAGATTTACCTTTATGTCCATTTTCCTTTTAGCTATTCATTATAATACCATATTGTGAGAACCCAAAAATTCTAATATTCTTTTTGAGAGTTTGCCAATAGTGAGAGTTTAGATAAAAATGTCTTCTAAATCTGTAGTTTAGAGAAATCTATGATGAATAAACTTTTCACTGATATGCACACGCTCCACACTTAATATACTAATTGAAATTGTTGAGTTCTGATCAAGGATAATTGCTAGGATAGAAAGCAAAGGATGTTCGAATCATATTTTTGGAAACTATAACAACCATATGATGATCAGCTATTTACTGTTAGTGCATAAAATTTAGTTTAAAAATTTTTAAATATTTTGTTTTTCTTTTAAGAAAATCTTTGAAAAAAAAAAAATCAAAATATTTGAAGTTTGTAGGTAACTTCACTGAAAACCTTCAGGAGACTAACTCCTTGATCGTTTTATTTTAAAACCTGGCAAGTGAGTTCGAATGTACTTGGGTGAGTATAAGAGTGTAAGCCTTATTTAGAAAGGGGTTTTTTTAGAAGTAATTTTCTAATTATTCTAGCGAAAAAAGCCAAGAAAACATATTTGGATATGTTGAGGGACCAGCCTGGGATCTCTCTTAGATCTCAAATTCATAAATAATAAAACCCTATTTTTCCCTACTTTGAATCCCAAGTACCCCAGCTCTTGACTACAAGCTCAGTTGCGTCGTTTATGACTTAGAGAGATCTAATCGTGAGTTAGATAACCTAATCGTTAAACATCATTGCATGTAACCAATTGAGACTACCCTACAAGGCCTAGTCCGTCGATGAATATCCCATATAGGCTAACCCCAGTCCCTACAAGGCCACTGAAATTATTCTAAATAGAATTATAACGTTACCATCTCGTTCTCGATCTAGCTAGAACCTCGAATGTGTAATCGTATCATTAATAGAATCCAAAATAAAAGAGAAATAGAAATAAAACTATTTACTTATCTTTGATCGTTCAAGAGATCCCAAGCTTTAGGACATTTAGTCGCGCATCGTTTCTATGATCTTCTTCATTGCTGAATCAATTATAGAACTATAATTACAAAACCCTCAATCTCACAACCTCTCGCAGATCTAAAATCTAAGCCTAAAACCTACGAGCAAAAAGCCCTATAGCTAAAAAGAAATATTTATTCCTAACCTAGGGTCCTTATTTATAGATGTATAAGGCCCTGGAACATCCATTTCTACTAGGAAACAAACCCAAGAACAAATCTAATCTAAACTAGGAAGGTAGAAGATCATGGAGTCTTGATTTTAGGAAGAAATCCAGTTGTTCGAGCCTAAAAATCTGTAAGAAACCCAATCTGCATGCCTGAAGATCCGCCAAAATTCCTAGTTTTTACCGGTTCAGATTGCATTTGGACCGGTCACAAAATGAATTCTGAAGCTGTTGGGTTTGGACTAGTCGAAATGGACATTTCGACCGGTCCAAAATCACATTTCTGAAGCTATTCTGTGCGGGAACGTTCCAAATTCACGTTCTGGGCCAGTTTGGACCGGTCACAAGTCATTCTCGACCGGTTTGGAAATTCCTGCACTTTTCTGTATTTTTGTCCGAACTTCATTCAGCCATAACTTTTGATCTATAGCTCGGATTCAGGTGATTCTTGGTTTGTTGAAAAGCTGGAAAAGTCTTCTTTCTAATGGTCTAAGTTCAGCTTCAGCAGATCTATGTATTAATTTTAGAATTCTTCTTTCTCTCCGTTGTTCTGGTAGGTTCTTGCTATAGTCTCAAAACTCCCTTAACTTTGCTCTTCTGACGCATTTATCATTTATCCCACTTTTACACCTGTTACAACATAATACAAACTAAAAGCATACATTAGTAGTTAAATGAGGGCTAACAAGGTCGAGATTCGGGGATAAATTATATTACTTTTGAGACCGATCACTCCTCCACTAGGGATCACCTAGGGGTTTCAAAGGCTTGTTGCATCCACTAAATGCAATTGTGCTCCCTACGGAAGTAGCATTTAGATTAGTTTTTCTTTCTTTGTTTTCTAGGGACTAGCAAAGCGTAAGTTTGGGAGTGTGATCAGTCACAGAATCTGTAACTTTACCACCCTTAACTTAGTGATGCTAGACCTTAAATTATTACTAATGAGATGTTAATGTGCAGATATTTAGAATAGTAAGCAGAACAGAGCCAAAGTGTTGATCTTTACAAAAATAAACTCAAAAAGCAACAAGAACTATGATCGTCCAAAGAAATGATCCAATCGAATGAAGGACCAATTGATAAGCCAAGAAAGAAGAAATATCAAATGAACATAAATCTCGAATGAGCGGAAAAAGAAGAAGAAAAAAGAATCGTGATTCACGAACATATGAAAGAAGCTACGACTGGAGGAACCAAAGTAAAATCATGAACGTTCAAAAGAGCATAAATAATATAGAAAGAAGATACGATCGTAGTAAATATTGTGCGTAATAAAGCTCATGTTGCTGAACACGTGAAGAGATACACCGCCATGTAAAGAATTAATAGATCTCTTAAATTAGAAGTTTGGCAACTTATGGATATGAAAAGATTGGCAAAAGAACCTAGAAGATCTCTGCTACTAAAATTAAGGAGAAAAATCTTGTGTGCATCTACCATTCAGAGCAAGGAAGAACTAGGATTAGAAGTATAGTTATTTTAGGAATCTTTCATTTAGAAGTTTTCTTTTATTAGGACTTGAATAATGTAAACCGACCCCTTATGATCTATAAATAAGAGGACTCGGCATAGGAACTCTTTATCGAAGGAACTCTCAGCATCAATTGATGGCTGAGGTTGGGTTTTCTTTCGATCAAACATAGAGTAGAGTAGTTTTGATACCCAAGATTTCTCGAGAGCAATTGACGCTTGTGATCGGGAGCTGAAAGATTAGAGTAGAGTATTTGTAGTTTCTCAGGAGTAATTGACACCTGCGACTGAGGGATGAAAGATCTTTTTATTACTTTCTAGTTTAGATTTATTTTCATGCATTTTTACTACTTTATAAATATCTAAAAGTTTTTATTTGAATTGACGACTCAGGTTGAGAATTTGCAGATTAGTATAATGGTTTTAATTTTCCATCTTCAGTTTTCTTAAGTTTGATTGACACCCAAATTTCAAGAAGATTGTTGATTAGTATAAATATGTGTTAAGGAATTCTAGTTTTTTATTGGCACCCAAATTCTAGAGAACTGAGATATGGTGTAATAGTATTTTATTTTGTAAACATTCGAGAACTGAAAAATTGTGATTGACGACCATAATCTAGAAGGAGGATTTAGTTTTATTTTCTTCAATTAGTTTAAATAACCCATTCTTTTATTCATATTTTTCCAGTAGATTAGATCCTTAGAAGACAAATACCAGTTTTCGAGCATATAAGAAAAATCACCTTCCTCGTGGGAACGATTCTATACTAGTACTGTAATCTCCATTGTGCGCTTGCAATAGATTAAGACTAGTACGATAAAAGAAATTAATTAATCCACACTTGGCAAAAATAGTAACTAGGGTTTGGATAAGTGCACATACAAGAATTAGGGCAAAACAACATTGATTCCTCACAAATGAGACACTATCCCAAGGTCTTGGCCAAACTCAAGGGAGTAATAACCTAGCCATGGTCAAGCATAGGCTACGCACCTTGCAATCTCCGTCTCCATTTGGTCAATTGTAGACGGACATCGCGGGTATCTCAATTGGACAATCACTTGGTTATGGCCAATCGCAAGAGATTGCCCTAGTAAATCCCCAAATCTCACTATCTCCATCCTATGGTCAATTCTAGAAATAGCAAAATAAGGAATCAAGCTCATATAACAAAAATAGGAATGAAAATCAATACAATATTAAAAATGGAAATCAAAATATATGAGAGGACAGTATTTAACCCCAAACATTTAATGCAAATGATAAAATGAATGAAACCCTAATTAATAACTCTTGCCCAGGCTTCATCCAAGCCTTGAAACCAATGGAATTAGCCAGTCATGATCGACGGTGATATCGAAAGAGGAGTGGTCATCTTCGTTTTCTTCTTCGGCAAGCTTCGCGACCATTCTGGCACCGCAGCACCTCTTTTAGGATTTATCTTTTCCCTAAATGGTAAAAACTAAGAATTCGAATGAAAGGAGATCCCCTTGCCCTAATTTGGGATCCCTATTGATAGGCATGCATCTAAAATTCGTGAAAGAATAGATCCAATGCCACTTGAAGTCTATTCTCTCGGAAGCCACGGTCGTGCACATGACTTGCAACTCATGCACACAACTTCAACTTCACTGCTTGGAATTCATGCACACAACTTCAAACTCGTGCACACGTCTTCGACTGCAAATGCATTTTTGGTTTGATAAGTAATCGTTTTGGGCTCCGTTTTCGATAGTATTTAGTAGAACTTTTCATGTAAGGCTCGGAGGACCTGAAGTGATAAAAATAAAGCATCCATTAGTCAAATTAGCCATCCATTAGGTACTAGCAAGGCGAGTAAGAGGGTAGGAAATGCAACATTTTTACACCTATCACATCACTACCACTACAATCTCCTCCACCTAACTGCTACCATGACCACCACCTCCCCACTACACCGCCACCACACCACGACCACCACCCTACCACCAACACCTCCTCCACCTCATCATCACCATGACCACCACAACCTCCTCCACCTTACCACCACCACCACAACAACAAACTCCTCCACCACCCCACCATCACCACAACCTCCTCCACTCCACCACAACCTACTACTACTATCACCACCACCTTCATCAGCGCCACCACCATTATCTCCTCCACCTCTTCACCACCACTACCCCACCACAACCGTCATCGACACCACCACAACAACCATGACCACCACGCACTACCACCACAACCTCCTCAACACCACCACCCACTACTACAATCACGACCACCGTCGTTGCCACCATCGCCACCACCACCACAACTGCGATGACCCAAATTTTCACATATAAAATTACGTGAGAATTTTAGTCGCCAACGTAAGATCATAAGCTTGTCAAATATTAATCCACATGAAGGTTGAACATTTTAGGATAATTTATTTTTGAACATTCATGAAAATAAAACTAAATAAATATTCATCATAAGTGCAACTTAAAAATATAAATAGAATAATGTACACACCTGAAATAAATCATATTATCTGTAAAACATTGGTGACGCCAACCGTCACAAAATAACGATGGCTACAAAAGAAGTCCACTTAATGAAGAAAAATAAAACATAAATCTCAAAGATCTAATCCTACCAAACATACCAATAGAAAGTCCAAAGAAATTCAATATTTAGGAAAATGTTCCTCAAGTTCAATGTAGTCGGGTTCGACTTCATCATACTAATCTTCCTTGACTGAACCTATAAGATCAGATGCAATGCTTGAACCTATAGCACCGAGTGAGCATAAACGTTGCCCAATAGATAGAATAACAATCTACTTAACATCATGAAAATATTTTTTCTTACAACTTAGCTATGATTCAATCTATGCAATTTAATTTGAATAATTAGTTAGGAACATAAGAAATAGATGATAATATTAAACGTGAATTGTAAGAAATAAATTAATTGGAGACAACATAAGAAATGATTATTTTGAGCATAAATAAACAGATAGACATGAAAATATGATTCATACAATGATTTAATTCTTTGTTTATTGTGGCCAATCATGTAGAACGTATCTTAATATGTCTTACAGCTTGGGTTATCTTAACTTACGGTAATTAAAATAATAACTTAAATTATAACGAATGCATATAGGCACCCAATTTTATTTTATATAGGATGTGAATACCAGACATCTGACTTGCAAGTTCATAAAATAAGTATATGACCAACAATATGGTATAATCAACTATATGGTCTCACTGAGGCATATATTATTTGGGCCAATGAGGACTATATGTTAAGACCTGAAAAGTACCACTTTTCACCCCTTAACTTAACCTTTGATTAGACCCTTATCCACCTAATAAACTCGTCTTAAGTGTTTTGTTCAGAAAATAATCAGCAGTAAAATAAGGCCAAGAATCCTGTTATGGAGCCTGCTTTGGCACCAGATGCCCCTCAGCAAGAATGAACCTTGAAGCCTCACACAGATCAGCTGAGCTTCCCAAGGCTTTATAGGCAACCTCTCGCGCAGATGAATGACTGGGGAGCTTCAGAAACTTAACTCATGACTCTCATGAAGCTCAAGAGTAGAACACGGACTCGGTGTATGCAGTTCAAAGCGGACCTCTCTCAATCTCAAGGTCACTTAAGGATGTGAGGAGAGAGCTTGAAGATGTCTCGCAATGTTGTCAGCGCGATCCATGAGGTACAATTCTCAGAAGAAGAATGCCTCGCGCAATTCGCACGTCATTCAAGAAAGAAAGCATCCTGGCGAAGCCAAGCTCGCGAAGATTGAGTGAGACAAAGAACCTCGTGTAGTTCAGAACTTAAAAGAGTCTCGCGAGGCAACTCGCGAAGTCTAAGTAAAGAGAAGAGATTGCGCAGTTCTCGCGCTGCTGCCCAGCGAAGACTAATCTATCGCGCGACTGCTTGAAATGCAACCTCGTGACACTTGAGACTGTATTTTCTATTCAACCTCGTGAACTCCAACCCAGCGAGAGCTCAACTCTCTATCGCGCGATTGCCTGAAGAGCAAACCAAGGCAACCTCGCGATGGCTGAAGCTTCAATGTCAAATCATCCTAGCGAAGAGCAATGAGCTACCATGCGAGAAGTCTGGGAAACTATAGCTACCTAGCGAGGCTCTGAACCTAAACTTCCATCTCTTCAGCAGAGGGCATTCTGGAAATTTTCAGTGATTAGGGCACGCACTCCCATGCTCAAATCTTTGTGCACACTCCTCGAGGCATCCAAGGATCAGTAGAAGGTCACATGGCATCATTAAAATTAGGGTTTCCTAACCCTAATGCGCCGCCACCCCACTGCTATATATACCCAGGCCTAGCTTAGGTTTAGGTATCTGGGAACCTATCTCAGATCGCTTTTCTTTTCTCTTTCTTTTTTAGCAGTAAGTAGTTTTTCTTTTTCTTTTTCTTTTCTTCTCTCCATAGTCCAGTAATTGCTGGCTATGACTTTGTATATGTTTTTGAGTTAGATTAATGGAAGTTTTGTAATAGGATTTATACTTTGTGGGATTATTGTTTATTTGTGAGATGCTCTGTGCAAGGCTGCTGCCTTGTGATCCCCCATTGCCTTGGCTGTGTTTCAAAGTAATGGAGGACTAATTTTAAGGGCCACTCAGATCCAAGTAACCTATGTGTCTGGGCTATCATGGTCTTCCAGCCTTAGCCCCACCACAGGACCTACTAGATCTGAAATCCCCATGGGAGCTTGAGCTGGTAGCCTAGTGAACATGGTGATAGCAGCGATAATCTTGTTTTGTCTTGGGCTCCGTGAGGAGGATAACCTCTGGGATAGTCTGTGACCATTTAAGTGGACAGATTATAGCCTTAGGGTGATTCTGATCCACCGATTCAAGATGGATCCTTCTTCTTTTCACCTGAGCTTGTAGAAGCCTGGTGAGGGATTGTCTGAGGCGAGACTCCCCATATTTGTATAGATCTCGCCATCGGATGTCGGATCCGATCCGTTATAGAGATTGTAGGTCTGGTGGTAGCCTCTCTCAAGCAATGGACACTGAATCAAGGTTGTACTCAATCGCTTCTGGTTCTAAGTGTCCAGGCTATCATGGTTTTCCAAATTAGCCCCACATATGGAACTTTAGAGGTTGAGGTTCCCTATGGATTCTCGAAAGCTGTAGCCTTTGGATGAAATAGTGCCTACAATGATTTATTTGTTATGTTCACCCATCCTGGATAGTGGCTCCCCTATGGGATAGTATGTGACCATTCAAGTGGGTGTTATAGCCCTAAGGGTGGAGTCATGGCGATGAGATGGGTTGGATCCTTTCTCCTCAGAGGTGATAATGTAGCCTCTGGACAGGATTTCTATAACATCAGATCTAAATCTGAGTTACAAAAACTCCTCTGACCTTGGCTCAATAACATATTTCTCACCTTTTTATAATTATTTTCCACACTCCATCCATCCTCTCAATCCTTTCTGTAATTTAGTTATTAGAATACTTAGAATAAGTGACCTTAAACTCCCCTCCTTTTAGGACTGCCAGATCTGTAGACAGATCTGGAGGGACTACTAGAGACGACTCCCTTGGAGCCTTAGATCACCTTTCCTATGGGACAAACTCTTACTTATCAAAACTTGCTACAAAGGACCCTGTATCTTGCAGGTCTAGGATTTCCGAGTTGTGCTGATTCATCCCCTGTTTTATTCTATTTTTGATTTTTAATTAATTTTCAACACCAACCAATAAGCGAAGCACACTTGAGATCACCAACAAGTTTTTGGCGCCGCTGCCGGGGAAAGATGATCTAATAGTAGACCCTTAGTTTTTGTATTCTTAGTATTCTTTATACATGTGAATAATTGATACTGCTGAGATAATTGTGAATCTTCCTTGCAAATCTGGACAGCAGCAGTGAAGGATAGTTGGACTGCAATTAGAGCGTAGCTCTGTTTGCAAACTCTCTGACTCTAAAGCTCTGTCTATCTTTCTTTTTAAACAATTTTTCCAGCAGTATCTAGGATAGTTTAAATGTATTGCATAAAGTTATTTATGTACAAGTATTCTTTTTCAATGTGCCTGCAAGAAGCTTTCCTTGCTGTGGGTGTGCTTGTATGCTAGGGAGGAGATCCCTCAGCCCTACTTTAGAGCCTCTAAACCCTGAGTTAGAAAGGGGAAGGAGACTTAGAAGAGACAGGCACACCACAGGAGAGCCCCTGCAAATCAAGAACTGAAGAACACCCCAGAACCCTCAAGGAGTTGAATGCTCCGGATGACTACAACTCCCCTTATAGCATTCAATTCCCTGATGTTCAGGGGAATTATGAGATAAAAACTTCAATCATCCAGATGCTGCCAGCTTTCCATGGGCTTAGCAAAGAAGACCCTTACAAGCATATTGACCAGTTCTTGGCTTTGTACACCACTTTTAATATCACTGGTTTGGGACCTGAGGCTACTAGGCTCAGACTCTTTCCCTTCTCTCTGAAGGATAGGGCCAGTACCTGGTTGGCCACTCTTCCCAACAATAGCATTGCTTCATGGAAAGACCTGCAGACCAAATTCCTAACCAAGTTCTTCCCTGAGACCAAAACTAGCCAGTTGAGGAAAGAGATTCTTGCGTTTTCTCAGTCCCCAACTGAGGATTTTAACCAGTCCTGGGATAGGTTTAAAGAGATGCTCAAACAATGCCCCCATCCCAAGATCCCTGAGTGGCAGCTTGTACAAAGCTTCTACAATGGGATTGATGAGAAAAACGGAGATATGGTCGATGCCTCTTGTGGTGGATCCTACATGCACAAGACTGCTGAGGAGGTATGGGAATTGTTTGAGGTGATTAGTGAGAATGCTTTTCAAAAGCCATCCCTGGCAAGAACTCATCAGGAATCTGAGTCAAAGGTGGGGCCTGCTGCTGGATCCAAATGAAAAATTTATGATGTGTCTGGGAACCATGACCTACGGCTGCAGATGGCAAACCTCTCTATGAAGTTTGATAAATTATTGACTGTGATGCAACCCAGAAGGGCTGCTCATGTGGCGGAGGCATGTCTGATATGCCAGTCCCCACAGCACACAGTGGAGGAATGTCCATCTGCAGGGCAATTTCCTGAATTAATGTTGGAACATGCTGCTGTCAGCCGTCTTATGGCCGGAACAACTGGGGCTACAACAGTACCATATGGATACCAGACCAAAATGCTGGTTACCAATGGAGAGACCACCCAAATCGAGGTGGAAGCAAGATAACTACATGCAGCCCAAAAATGTTGGCTTTACATAAGCATACAACAGTTCAATCAAGGGCATGCCCCGAGGTCTACCTTCCAGCACCACCAGCAGCCCCATCAGCATCAAAATCAGTTGGTTCTACCCCCTTCTCAACCAAGAAATACTTCTTTCGAGGACCAAGTCTTGGCTTCATTGCAAAACTTGGGTTCCTTGGCTCAGACTGTGAACTCTCATGGTCAGAGCATCAAGAAGATGGAGGAGCAGATGGGACAACTAGCGAACACCCTAGCCAAAAGAGAAGAGGGAAGGTTGCCCAGTCAACCAGTGGTTAATCCCAAGGGCCAATTTTTGATTAGTGAAGGATCCTCAGAACCTGGAGGGGATCTTTCATTGAATTGATGATAAGAATTGTGTATCGTTGTATAATATGTACTTTACAGTTGGTAGGAATAGTTTGCAATCTTGTTGGAATTTGAGTTTAGTGCTTTAATGCCTACTTTGATACCAACTTCCCTTGAGTGATAATTTTAAGTGATTGAATGATGATTTGAATGCTTTGCGTGACGTGTGACTTTCTTACCTTGAGAGTATAGGAATTGTGAATGCTTTATAATGATTAGGGGTGTCCCTGGAAGAGAGGCTGTGAGAGAATCCACCCCTTTGGTAAGGGTCAAACAGCGGACTGGGGGGTGAGTGAATTCTGCCTCGATTAAGCCATCGCGGGGTTCTGAATAATGAGTTTGGTCCCATCTCGCGCAGTTCACAAGGAACTACTTTGTTGTGTTGTCGCGAGTTTCAAAGAACTGCGTGGGCTGCATCGCGCAGTTTTAAGGAACATTTAATCTCGCGACCCATTCATTCCCAACCAGCGGGCGGATGTTTCTAAAGCGCGCCGAGCTTCACGATATTTAAATCCCACCCCGCGCTGCTTTTCCTTACTGCTTTCTCTTTTCTCTCTTACCAGTGAAACCCTAGCTCCCACTCCTCTCCACCTCTCTCCTTTAACACCCTGTCCCCAGATCATTGTTCACTTCGAACTTCAGGATTTTTGTTCTTCAAGCTCCCATTAATAGTTGCCCCCTGTTTAGAGCTCGGGAGATCCTTTGCGCGTTCCATTAAATAGAACCCTAACTTTGAGGGTTAGACTCAGCTCCTGGTATTTCCTTTCAAATTTGTAACTCCACACTCACCAAGAAAATTTAGATGGCTCCTAAAAGCACACCTGTGAAGAGAGCCAGGGACATGGCCACTGTGGAGCCTACACCTAAGAAAGCCAAGTCCTCTACGGCTCTGTAAAAAGGGAAGGGGGTGATACTGGAGCAGGCTGCACCAACATCGGATTATTCTACACCCTCTGAGCTTCTCCTTTCCATTCCCTTAGAGCCTGAAGCCATTTTTGATATCTCTTTCTTTGAATCTGAGCCATTGTCAGCACCTGCCATAGAGTTCTTGCGCAAGGCTGGTCTGTTCCCCTTGCTGCAAATGATTCCTGCCCTAGCCTACCCTAGGTTAGTGTAACTCTTCTACCAGCACCTTAGGCTCAAACTCGACACACAAGGGTGGCCAGGCCTCCTTGCATTAGTTGAGAACTTTGAGATGCTGCTTAGCCCGGAGTTGATCGCTGAAGTCTTGGGCATCCCTGCCAGATTTGATCCCAAGTGCGGTTATGGTGCCCCTGTGAGTGCCCCCATTGACACAATTGCCCATGCCATTACCAGAGGCTTGAAGGCCACAGGAGACTCCATCAGAAGAAGAGATTTGGAGCCCAAACTACTGTTCATTGATCAAGTTTTGAGGAAGAACATCTATTGCTCCGGCCATCAGCAAGAAAGGAGGACACCAATTGTTGATGCTCTGTATTCCTTCTCTCTGGGCCATGGATTCAATGTTGCCTGGTTGATCTTTGAGGCCATGAAGGATACAATGGTGAAGCTAGGGCTACAAAAGAAGAGCCACACTCTCCCCTATGGAAGACTCATCACCAGACTACTTCTGAGGGGAGGATACAAGATACTAGTGGGGGAGTTATCTGCTGACCTCACTCCCACCACATTTGCTAAAAGACAATGGGGGATCAGCAGAAGCTTAATGGATCCCCAGAAGAAGAAGAAGACTGAAGCTCAGGAGGTCTCCGAGCAGAGAGAGGAAGCTACTGTGGCAATGGCCACCCCTGCTCCCAAAAAGAAGGCAACAATCCTTGCCCCAAAGAAGGTGGCACGAGCTTCTGTCACCTCTGCTTCTGCAGCAATTCCTCCATCCACTACTCTGGCCCCTCCCCTCCCTTCTTCACCCATTCCATCTTTCACTTCTCCTCTTTCATCTCCTTTCTCCATTCCCCCTCCAACCATTATCTGAATCTGGGTAGAAAGTGTTGAACCCCAAGACACCACTCCACCTTCACCCACCCCACCCCAATCAACATCCCCAGTCTCTCCCATAGCCCCTGCTCCTCACCCTGACAGCCCTCCCTTGATATCCTACCTCAAAAAGAAAACCTCTCACACTAGCCCTGCCCTTCCCACAGCCACACCCCTTAGTGACCATCCCTTAGACCCACCTCTCCATGACCTGGACTGCAACCTAGCCACCACCTCGGGGTATCAAGCCTTCATGACCAGTTTGCTTGATACCTTGCCCACCCATGACATCCCTCTCCCTGAGTCTCCTCTCCCTTCACCACATCATTCACCCGACCCCCCGCCCTTCCCCCCTACCACTTTCCATCATGCCCCCACTTCCCCTTTCCAACCTATCCCTTCTTACCCTCCTACCCCCCCTCATCCAACCTTAGATTCCCTTACTCATATCCTTTCCCTTATCAATGACCTCCAAACCCAACTATCCAACACCACAGAGACCCAAGCCAAAATGCAAACTGACATAACCACCCTCCAATCCACCCTTCACACATTGACAAACCCACCAATCCCAACACAACCCCCTTCCACCTCTGCCTCCCCTGTTCCCACAGCCCCTACCCCCATTGACTCGCCTCCATCCTTCCCCATCCCGATACCATACACGACCACTCTTTCCTCTCTCCTATCCTTCCACCTCTAATACTACCTCCCCTCAATTCACTAACACTTCTACCCGCATGCACCCCATTCCATTCCCATCCACCTTTCCCACTCCACCCCCTATTTGCACCCCTATTTGCACCCCCTCCTTCCATTTCAACCCTTCACCATACCCTTCTTCCCTCCCCAACCATCCACATCAATTTGCCCTTCCTTCATTTCATTTTCCACCCATACCTTCCATTCCCCCTCTTCTCCCACCCCCTCCTAAATTCATTGACCATTCCACCCAGACCACCCAAACCATTTCTACAACCCCACTCCCCAGGCTCCAGCACCCTCTCTTCCTTCCACTTCATTTCTCCCAATCTTGCCCAGACACTCCTACTACACCCCTCCCTACTTCACCCTCCTCCATGCCATGAGGGACAATCTTTATATCAAGAGGGATGTTCTCCATAGCATGGCCCAACTCTGCCAAGCCATTGAATACCCCTTGCTGCAGAAGCTTAGTGATCTGAAGCTTGCTCACAACGAGCAGCTGCACGATATTTCAAAAGGATGGGAGGCAATTCTGGAGACATCAAATGCAAACAAGGTTGCAGCAACTTACTACAAAGTAACTGCTGACATGGAAAAGGCCAATGCTGAGAGGGTGAAAAAGCATAACCGGCTATTAGAGAAGAAATTAAACAATGCTCAGGAGATCACCCGTCTCAGTAAGGAGCTTGCAGATACCACTCTCTTGTGGGCTAACAAGAAAATTGACATCTTGGAACAGCGAGTTGCTTTCCTGCTTACCAACCTATCCAAGCCACCCCCATCGCCACCGCTCCCCCTGAGGCCCCATCTTCTTCCACACATCCAGGCCCATCTTCTTCCACCACCCCTATACCAACCCCTACACAGTCTGTTCCCCCAACTTCCCCAGCCCCCGCTCCAATAGCTCCTCCTGTTCCTCCTCCAATGCCTGCTGTCGTACCTTCTGCAGTACCTACAAAACCTGTTGCTCCTGCTGCGACCCCTACTGTAGCTCCTCCTCCTACATCAGTGCCCCCCCTATTTCCTCTCCTGCTATCAAAAGGAAACGCACCCCTTCCCAGAAAAAGCCCACTTCTAAGAGAGCCACTGCAGCCCAAAAAGGCAAACGGCCGGCCCCTCCATCCCCCCCTCCAAAGGTCACCCGAGCTTCCACTCAGGACGATCCCCATGGGCGCTTCCTCTCCAAAGAAGAACGCAGACAGGCTACTGCTGCCCTAGGATTGGACCCTATAGAGCTCTTTCCTTCTAATTCTGACTCCGAGGAGGCACCACCTACGGATCCCAGTGCCCAACCTACTGTGGCTGCCCCTTCAGATGCCCCTACCGCCCAATCCTATCCTCAGAGATGGAAAGTTGCTGCTAAGAAGACCACTCCCCCATCTCGCTCTTTGAAAATTGGAAAAGAACCATCTGCCCAGTCTGAGGAGGCACCACCACCGAGCAAGTCTGTGAAAGGAAAGAGCCCTATCGTGCCTACAGCGAAATTACCAGTTCCATCTCCTGTGGCTCCCCCTACAGCAAAAAAAGGGAAAGGTCCTCTCCTGTCTCAAATACCAGCTCCAGCCAAATCTCTCGTTGCCCCTCCTGCGCCTCCACCAGCCCAATCATCTCCTATTCCACCTCAGCCTCAGCCTGGGCAAGCCTCCAAAGGTATGGGCCTCAAAGGGAAATCCCCCACCAAACCCCCTGAGCCACCCACTGTAAAATCTTCGGAGATCCCTCCTGAGCCAAAGAAGAGAAAAATGAGGGTCCGGGCTCCTACCATACCCAAAACTCCAGAGCAGAGGAAGGCCGAGAGGGAACGTAAGAAGAAAGAAGAAGAGGCTATCCTTCAAGAACATGCAAGGAAGATGGGCTGGGATACATTTTAATCCAAATTCTGATTAGATTGCACCTAGGATTTCCTCTATTTCTTTTACATATGTTCTCTTGTATTTTGTACAGTTGTCATATTTCATAGACTTTCCCACTGTCTGTCTTGTCTTGCTTTGTCTGTGTGTTTTGTTTTCCTTTCCTGTTATGTTGCAATAACTCTGCTGCACATTGACCTTGAACCAGTGAGGACACTGCTCCTCATAGGTTTGGGGGTATGGCAAGCAAACCCTGCCAATGGAACAGTTAACATAAGTGCAGCAGACTCATCTGAGCAATATGGAAATGGACCTCTGTTCACTTAAGAATCATGAAATTAAGAAGTTTAAAATTTATGCAAACATTGAACATTATAGACTTCTAATATTCCACATTTCCATAATAATTTCACCAAGGAAACACACTTGTATCTGCACTTAGTGAATCATTAGAGAGAGAAAAAGGTGAGGACATACTTAAAAGTTCAAAGGATGACCATAACCAGTGAGAATTGGGCCTACAAATTTTTTTTTTTTAGGAGTAACTAAGGCATTTCTTCTAGTTCTAAGGGCTGGCTGAGTTGTTGTGCTCACTAGAAGTTAGGTAACTCCAAGTTGAAACAACTGACAGTACTCATGAGACCTAGGAAAGGATCAAGGCCTTCCCTTGGACAGTTTGAGCCTAAAAAGATTAATCCTAAAGCAACTGCCCTTGTCCATACCCCCTTTGAGCTTTAAATCCTAAATTTCTTCAAAATACACCTGAGTACTTGAACCTGAACCTATGAACCTGATTCAACCTACCCTCACTCTGAGAATTCAGAAGGTAAAGGAGAAAGAGTTGAAGATGGACTAGCTATGGTCAGCATTAGGTGAATGGAGAAGAAGCATCTATTCTAGCAGAATGGTAACTGAGGACATGGTGGCATTTCTGAGAAGCAAAAACAAAATAAAAATAAAATAAAATAAGAAGAAAACTCCAGCAAAAAGAAACAAAAAAAATAATAATAATAATGAAGAGGAATAAGAGAGAAGTCAAGAGGAACCTTCATTGGAAAATCAAAATCAAGAAGAGAAACTGATCACTTTAAATCGGAAAATCTCAAAGAAGATGAAGGGAGCTGAATTCAAGAAGGTGAAGTCATGAACCACCTCCTGCACCCACTGAGTTCGCAATTTTTGAACCCCTTTTCAAACCTTCCATTCTTTTTAACCATACTCCATAAGCCACATTTCAACCCAGTTAAAAGCCCTTGTGATCCAAAGATTGAGTGAGCTGTCATGTGAAGATAAGGAATTATCCAATCTATGGTGAGAAACTGACAATGATGCCAGCACTTAAGAACTCTTCCTATGCTCATGCTTACAAACCCAGTTGGGGGATGTAACTGCTCTTGAGCCTGTGAGAAACTGAACCCCTCAACAATCCTTGATGAGAGTATGCCCTGTAAAGCTTTCTTTGGGGTCTGAACTTGAATGTATTATGTATGACCTTAACCTAATTTTCTGACATAAGGATAAGCTCAGTGCTAACATGCACTTGTGCAGTTTTCTGTGATCACAAATTATTTGGAAATGCTATGCAAACATGCGAATTATGTTGTCTAAGTTCCTGTGCAACCAATGAATTAAACTTCTTTTATGCTGATTCATGAGTAGCCTAGATCTGATTCCTTAACTGCTCATTGGAAGACAGTGCACTTTAGCTATTTCATTGGAGAAGTTTGTGGGTGTCTTCACTGAAAACCCTCAGGATCACCTAGGGGTTTAAAAGGCTTGGTACATATGCTAAATGTATCTGTGCTCCCTACGAAAGTGGCATTTAATTTTTAAAGTAGATTTAATGTAGCTTTGCTAAGGGACTAGCAAAGATTAGGTTTGGGGGTGTGTTAAGACCTGAAAAGTACCACTTTTCACCCCTTAACTTAACCTTTGATTAGACCCTTAGCCACCTAATAAACTCGTCTTAAGTATTTTGTTCAGGAAATAATCAGCAGTAAAATAAGGCCAAGAATCCTGTTATGAAGCCTACTTTGGCACCAGATGCCCCTCAGTAAGAATGAACCTTGAAGCTTCGCGTAGATCAGCTAAGCTTCCCAAGGCTTCTGAGCAACCTCTCTAGATGAATGGAGGGAGCTTCAGAAACTCAACTCCGCGCAGCTCTCGTGAAGCTCAAGAGTAGAACACAGCGCTTAGTGTCGCGCAATTCAAAGCAGACCTCTCTCAATCTCGCAAAGGTCGCTTAAGACAGCTGAGGAGAGAGCTTCAGAAGATGTCTCACGTAGCTATCATGCAGTCACCACGGGGTACAATTCTCAGAAGAAGAACGCCTCACGCAATTCACGCGCCATTCAAGAAAGAAAGCATCCTGGCGAAGGCGAAGCCAAGCTTGCGAAGATTGAGTGAGACAAAGAACCTCGCGCAGTTCAGAACTCAAAAGAGTCTCACGAGGCAACTCGCGAAGTCCAAGTAAAGAGAAGAGCTTGCGCAATTCTCGTGCTGCTGCCCAGTGAAGACTAATCTACCGCGCGACTGCTTGAATTGCAACCTCGCAACGCTTGAGACTGTATTTTCTATTCAACCTCGCGAACTCCAACCCAGCGAGAGCTCAACTCTCTACCGCGCGACTGCCTGAAGAGAAAACCAAGGCAACCTCGCGATGGCTGAAGCTTCAGTGTCAAATCATCCTAGCGAAGAGTAATGAGCTACCACGCGAGAAGTCTGGGAAACTACAGCTACCTAGCGAGGCTCTGAACCTAAACTTCCATCTCTTCAGTAGAGGGCATTCTGAAAATTTCCAGTGATTAGGGCACGCACTCCCACGCTCAAATCTCCGTGCACATGCCCCGAGGCATGCAAGGATCAGTAGAAGGCCACGTGGCATCATTAAAATTAGGGCTTCCTAACCCTAATGCGCCGCCACCCCACTGCTATATATACCTAGGCCTAGCTTAGGTTTAGGTATCTGGGATCCTATCTCAGATCGCTTTTCTTTTCTCTTTCTTTTTTAGCAGTAAGTAGTTTTTCTTTTTCTTTTTCTTTTCTTCTCTCCATAGTCCAGCAATTGCTGGCTATGACTTTGTATATATTTTTGAGTTAGATTAATGGAAGTTTTGCAATAGGATTTATACTTTGTGGGATTGTTGTTTATTTGTGAGATGCTCTGTGCAAGGTTGCTGCCTTGTGATCCCCCATTGCATTGGTTGTGTTTCAAAGCAATGGAGGACTGATTTTAAGGGCCACTCAGATCCAAGTAACCTGTGTGTCTGGGCTATCATGGTCTTCCAGCCTTAGCCCCACCATAGGACCTACTAGATCTGAAATCCCCATGGAAGCTTGAGCTGGTAGCCTGGTGAACATGGTGGTAGCAGCGATAATCTTGTTTTGTCTTGGGCTCCGTGAGGAGGATAACCTCTGGGATAGTCTGTGACCATCTAAGTGGACAGATTATAGCCTTAGGGTGATTCTGATCCACCGATCCAAGATGGATCCTTCTTCTTTTCACCTGAGCTTGTAGAAGCCTGGTGAGGGATTGTACAGAGGCAGACTCCCCCATATTTGTATAGATCTGCCATCAGATGTCGATCGATCTGACAGTTATAGAGATTGTAGGTCTGGTGGAGCCTCTCTCAAGCAATGGACAGTTGGATCGAAGGTTGTACTCAATCGCTTGCTGGTTCTATGTGTCTGGGCTATCATGGTTTTCCAGCCTTAGCCCCACATATGGAACTTTAGAGGTTAAGGTTCCCTATGGATTCCTAAGCTGGTAGCCTGGATGAAATAGTGCCTGCAATGATTTATTTGTTATGTTCTGACCCATCCCTGGATAGTGGCTCCCCTATGGGATAGCCTGTGACCATTCAAGTGGACAGGTTATAGCCCTAAGGGTGGAGTCATGGCGATGAGATGGGTTGGATCCTTTCTCCTCAGAGGTGATAATGTAGCCTCGGGCGGATTTCTATAACATCAGATCTAAATCTGAGTTACAAAAACTCCTCTGACCTTGGCTCAATAACATATTTCTCACCTTTTTATAATTATTTTCCACACTCCATCCATCCTCTCAATCCTTTTTGTAATTTAGTTATTAGAATACTTAGAATAAGTGACCTTAAACTCCCCTCCTTTTAGGACTGCCAGATCTGTAGACAGATCTGGAGGGACTACTAGAGACGGCTCCCTTGGAGCCTTAGATCACCTTTCCCTGTGGGACAAACTCTTACTTATCAAAACTTGCTACAAAGGACCCTGTATCTTGCAGGTCTAGGATTTTTGAGTTGTGCTGATTCATCCCCTATTTTATTCTGTTTTTTATTTTTAATTAATTTTCAACACCAACCAATAAGTGAAGCACACTTGAGATCAGCAACATTATATATGAAACCTCCCCAAAATTTCAAACCCAAGCACACACCACTTCGTGTACGTGTCGAGTGTGGTGCACAATGCGCACCTGGAAAATTTTGGAATAATTGTTGTAAAGATATATACCTGGGGAAAACAAGCTCATATAAATGAATGTGTATATAGTTACACAAGCTCCGTGAGAACACCACTGGTTGGAGGTTTGGTTTGCAAATAAGAGGTCTATGAATCAAAACCTATTGAGTGCAGTGTAACCATTACTTTTGGTCCATGTGATAAGGGATCGCACACTAATCCACGGTGTGCCGGCTTCACACCAAATCAACCCCACCAAGTATAAAACTCAATTCACGCAAAAATAAAACATTTTGCATGAATTCTGGATTGAGAGAGAAAAGGAACTGAGAGAGGAATAAGAAACTCCCCCTCTCCATTTTTGTCACTTAAAGAGAGAATTCGAACCGTCGACCTTTGCACAAATTCCTCCCTCAACGCGAGGACCCTTGTCCCTTTTTGAATCGTGAGGATCTTTTGATCATCGGCACCGTTAAGATTGAAGGAAAATGAACAAAATGATCGAGGACTCGCATGCGCGATTTCGAAGGTGAGTATCGCAGAATAATTGCTTACATCTCAATTTCTAAGACTTAGGATTGATTTGTGTACGTTGGTTTTTACATGCAAAGGTTTTTGAGGAAGAAATTGAACATCAAATGAACGGCAAGTTTTGGCACCGATCCCACTGATATCGATCATTGAAAAGCTTGCATGCGTCATTTTCAAAGGTAAGATCGATGAACTGATGTTATAGAATTCGAAAAGTAGGATTGATTGTGTTTTGTACGAATTAATTTTTGAGATATTGGAAGATTCAAACTCAGAGAAGTTCAAAAATCACGCTCTCTTGAGCGAGATTGGAACCCGCTCGAGCGAAACCCCCCTTCAGAATTCGAAATAGTAGTTCTGAAGCCAATTCGCTTGAGCGAATTTTTCAAGATAAATAGTTCAGGTCTATCTCGCTCGAGTGATTTTTGATGTCGCTTGAGCGAATTTCACAGTTTCAGGCAAACTTCAGTTTTGTTTGGGAAAATCTATAGAACTTCGATTTGTTCGAATCCATTAGTCTTGACACATTGTATGAACATCATGTAGGATTCAGTGAGCTAGAAGTCTTCGATAAAGACCGCCCATTGGACTTCACATGTTATCAAAACCGAGGTAGGGGAAACTCAGTGCTTGATTGCCTTTTTAAATTAATTCATAGACTCCATGATGTGATCGTTTTCGGCTTCTGAACACAAAAAATTTGAAAATGAATTTGAATCTTTCTGAACTCCTAATTTTAAACTTAGAAAAATTAATTTGAACTCCGAATCTGAATTCTGATATCGAACATCGAATTTGAAATTGAACTCCGAGTGTGACATGAATGAAAATGTGAACTATGAATAATAGCATATGAATTGAATATGAATGTTTGCATATATTACAGAATCTAATCTTTGATTGTGAACTCTGAACGTCGTACTTTGAACTCCGAATGTGAATTATGAACCATGTGAACTCTGAATAGGTGCACTTTGAACTCCGTTTCATTTAACTATATGTTATGAACATTGACACCTACTATGTAGTAAAATTTGCATGTTGATTTAAGGTTCATATGAATGAATCCCCCAACTTTGAACCAGTATGGTGGGTTATACTGTACACTCTAGACTGGTACGGTAGATTATACAATACAAATTATGGACCGGCACTGCAGGTTATACCGTGCATCTAAAAATTGTTCAATTGAACGACGATGGTCTGGGGGGATTCTCATCGGAGATCCGACTCAACAAGCGCTATATTCGCTTGGAGTTTCTTTAGTTAAATGTTTAAGTCATTCAGAAGAAGTTGCATGTGAATGGAAAATAAATCAGTGAATCCGAACTTTGTGAGATTCAAACTAGAAATTGAACACTGACTTTGAATTCAAGCTTTTACGAATTTTGTTTTGATATGAGAACTGTATCTGGATTTTGCCTCTGTTTTCGATAAGATAATGTTCTTTTTCTGTTTTGAAAATGCTTTCTGAACTCTTGTCATTGAATCTATGCATTGATCAATAAAATATAATTAGTATTGATCTTTCTTCTACTGAGCTTAGATTGTTAGCTCACACCGACACTGTGTGTCACAGGTGCAGATTTAGTTCAGGACCCCGAGCTTGAGGCCAATCCTGACTATGCCCCATAGGCAGAAGAGGATCTGCCACCTGAGGATACCTATCCTTAGACATTGCTATCTGGACTAGGTATATGTGGGTATTTGGTGTATTTAAACTTACTTTTTGGACATGGCGTATTGTGTTTAGGTGACGGTTGGTCGTCACCGGTGGTCATTTTGGGTTTTATATCTATGTTCTGTGTATGTAGGAATTCTGTTAAATGCCATATGATATCTATTCATTTTGACTTTCCGCTATGCATATGATATCTATTCTAATTTTTTGTTGTGCATATGATAGCTACTATGATTTTTACATTGAGCATATATGTATACGACACCCAGTATGGCATTTGATCATCATATGATGGGCCAATTTTCTCAGAAATCCGTGCGGGAAAATCGAGTTGTCAGTTAATATCAAAGAGTTCGACATGGACCCAAAATGTCAGACTTCGACAGTTCGATTTTCCATGAAATCCGTGTGGGGAAAATCGAGTTGTCACAGGTGGTATAAGAGAAATGGTTCTACATTACGTATACAATATCAATGGGTCAACTGTGACACCAAGTGTCACGGTGATATCAGAATTGTGGCAATGGATTCTTGCGAAACATATGGGCTAAATTTTCATGATTGTTTTTAACTAAGTCGTATGTTCGATCGTGACAGATGGCAGGCCCACGTGGAAGATCGCGAACTCTCCGCAATAGAAGTACACCAAGAAGTGAGGGTACGTTGAGTGGCACAAGGATCGCCACGAGTGCTAACAACATTCCTTTAGGAAGAGGGAATGGAATTGGCACCAACATTACTTTGGAACGTGGGAATGGCAATGGGCAGATGGGCCAACTACTGGAAACAATGGTCAATACAATGGCTCAGCTTGTCGGAAGACGTGAACCTTCGAGATTTCAAGAATTTAAGAGAATGAACCTGCCCAGCTTTTGCAGTCAAGCCGATCTGCTTGAAGTGGAACAATGGCTCAACCAAATGGAGAAAATTCTTCGGGTGCTCCCCTGTACCGAAGAAGAGAAAGTGAACTGGGCATCCTTCCAATTGGAAGGAGAAGCCAACCCATGGTGGAAGTCGGTTGAGAGGATTAGAAGGCAAGAGGTGCTGACCTGGGCTTAGTTTGTTGAAGCATTCAATGAGAGATACTTCCCTGCTACATTCAGAAATCAGTGGGAAGTAAAGTTTGTGACATTGGAGCAAGGTCGGATATCTGTACAAGAATATGAAGCCGAGTTCACCAGGCTTTCCCAATTTGCGCCACAACATATCGCCACGGAATTGATGAAGGTGAAGAAATTTGAATGTGGTTTGAGACTAAGCATCAAGGAGAGACTCTCCTAGTTTAGACTAACGATTTATGTTGATGACGTTATGGAGTTAGACATTATTGTTGAGGAAGATATTCAGAAGATACACCATAGGAGAGAACAACAAAAAAGAGAAGAACAAGTCGGGCACAATCTTCTACCCACGATCAAGCTAGCAAGAGGTCGAGGCTCTCAATGTCAACACTAGGCCAAACTGCTCAACCGGCCTACTTGAGACCGCCCATTCCTGCACCTACGAGACCTCCTCGTCCCGTAAATTCCACTACTACTAGAGCGTCAAGGGTTCCTCCAGCTCCTCGCACCTCATCATCCACTCCGGTTGAATCATGCATGAGATGCTTCAAGCAACATAAGACGAAGATATGTAGATGGAATATGGGTGCTTGTTTCAAATGTGGTGCACAAGGGCACCGGATTAGAGACTTCCCCGAGATGAAGAAAGTTGGGACGACTTCGATACCAGCTCAGAGGCCCCTTTGACCTACAGTCCAAGGCCGTACATATGCAATCTCAGCTCAGGATGCCTAAACGACCAATGAGATTATCCAAGGTATAATTTCATTCTAAATTGCCAAACTATCACACTATTTTCAGTTCATGAACATCCTCAGAATTTGCTTTGATTTTGGCACTTCATGAATGTCACTACACCTCATATGAACACTTAACTAAAATAACATACATGAAATTTAGGTACCTTGCATATGTACCAATAGAGTGATATATGTCAGCATGAAGCATGTGTCCTGATAGATCCAGGCTCTACACATTCATATGTAACTTCTTAATTCACGACTGAATTGAGTATCACTCCTGAGGCATTGGACTTTATCTTGGCAGTGTCAATCCACACAGGGAACTCAATGAATACGGACACAATATGCTGATCGGTGATCATTTTGATCGAGGGCCACGAGATGAAAGCTAACCTAATCCTGTTAGACATGCAAGGATTCGACGTGATCCTTGGCATGAACTGGCTATCCACTTGCCACACTAACGTAGGCTGCCTTCGAAAAGTCGTTACTTTTCGCCCTCTAAAAGGGAAGTCTTTTTGGTTCCATGGCATCAATTCGAAAGTGGCACCTTTTGTATCAGCTATCTGAGCCACACAACTATTACAACAAGGATGTCAAGGATACCTTACTTTGACAGAAGGTCAATAGGACAAGAAGATTAATATCGCGGACATCCCTATTGCATGTGGATTCCCAGATGTGTTTCCTGATAACCTACCGAGATTACCACCGAATCGAGAAGCCGAGTTTGTAATTGATCTGGCTCCAGACACTGAACCAGTACCAAAGGCACCATACCGCATGGCGCCGCCAGAGTTGAAAGAGCTTAAGGAGTAGCTCCAGGAGCTTCTAGACAAAGGACTTATTAAACCTAGTGTCTCTCCATGGAGAGCACCGGTCCTATTTGTTAAGAAGGACGATTCGATGCAGCTGTGTATTGATTGTCATTGCATGCAATTAGAAGTATAGGAAAGCATCAAGCTAACTCACACTAGAACACTGGAGCAAATGGATTGTTGGGCCCTGAACATTAATTTGAATTTTGAATTTGAATTTCAAATATGGAGCTAAGGACTTATTTAAGCAAATTTGGAAATTAGTTTTGGGGGTCTCTCCCTTTGGGGAGCCTTTTATTTTCTTAGCATTTTATTTGCTTTTCTCTAGTTTTCTCTTCCAACCACTATTCTTTAAATTTCTAGGCTAGCTTCTAGATTAGTTTACTTTTGCATTGAAGAAAGGATTGTACGCTCTTGATTAAAGCTTCATGGATTTTATGTGGATAGATTGTTATGGTATTTTAATGTTGTTTATTGTTTTCTTTTCAATCATGTTCTTAGTTCATTTAATCATTCGTAGCTAAATCTTTTGGAGGATGGGGATCTAATGAACCCCATTCGAGGTATTCATTTATTATGATATAAATCTAGGGTTGAGATATGAGCTTGTTTTAATGGCCCTGATGTTATTATTGTTAATAGATATAATCTAATTGCTATCTAAGATCTGGGAGCTAATCATGTCCTATGATCTCAGATCTGCAATGATGATTTTATCCTAATCATTGCCCATCTCAAGGTTAAGTTCTATCACTATCTGAAGTATGAGTGTTAATCATACATTCATGAGGTGTTAATCATACACCCCTGTGATCTCATATCTGTAAAATAGAATTTACCTCGGGATCAAATTTTGCTTGTCATCTAAGGTATGGATGTTAATCATACATTCATGGGGTGTTAATCATACACCCCCGTGATCTCAGACCTATAATGTGGAATTTGTGTAATTTTGATTGTCATCTAAGGTGTGAGTGTTAATCATACACTCATGAGATATTAATCATACATCTCCGTGATCTCAGATCTGCAATTTAGGATTTATGTGTACTTGGGTCCTTTGCTTGCTTGTGTGCATCTTATGATAATCTCATATCTCAGCATATAGATCTATATTGTATCGATGATAAACCAATGATGGAAGGATTTAGTATCCTAATCCTCACCTTTTAATATCTGTTTGAATACCATTTTATTGATTACTTTTTCTATTTTGTCCATCAAACTCTAGAATCTTGAACAAGTCTGAATATTATGCTAGATCTATGGTTATTCCTATGATTAATTATTATTTCCTCTTGATTATTTTCTAATCAATCCTCATGAAAATGATCTCGTACTCCGCACCCACCAACTACAATCAATTCGTGCACTTGCAAGTTGTAAAACACAATTAAAATCACAAGTTTTTGGCACCGTTATCGGAGATTAGGTGTAAAAAATTCATAATTTTTAGAAAATAGATAGTTAATTTTAAGAATTTCTTTAAATTTAAATCAATATTTCTATTAGTTAAAAAAGATATAAATAAATAAAAAATAATAATAATAATAATTTGAAATTTTTGAATTTCGAATTTCGAAATTTGAATTTTGAATTTTGAAATTTGAAATTTGATTTGTTTAGAATTTTTGAAATTTTGGATTTGTAGGATTGTTTTTAGGAATGGTAGGATTTTTAGGATTTCTAATTTAGGATTTTTAAAGACTTTTTAGGATTTTTAGGATTTGTAATATTTTCTTTTCTTATGTAGGATTTTTAGGATTTGTAGAATTTTTAGGATTTGTAGGATTTGTAAGTTATTTTAAAATTATTTCCTTTTAGTTTATTTGTAAGATTTTTAGGATTTGTAAGTTTCTTTTAGTTTATTCCTTTTTTAATCCATTGCCTTTTTTAGGATTTAAATTTTAGTGTAGTGTAGTTTTAGTTCATTCCCTTTATAGGAGTTTTAGATTTTTAGGATTTATAGGTTTCTTTTAGTTTATTCCCTTTTTTAGTTCATTGCCTTCTTAGGATTTGAATTTTAGTTTATTGCCTTCATAGGATTTTTAGGATTTATAGTATTTGTAGATTTCTTTTAGTTTATTGCCTTATTAGGATTCGAATTTTGAATCTTAAAACTTAAATTTAAATTTTGAATTTGAATTTGAACTTGAATTTGAATTTTGATTTTAAATTTTAAATTTTGAATTTAAAAAAATTTGAATTTGAATTTGAATTTTGATTTTGAATTTGAATTTGAATTTTGATTTTGAATTTTAAATTTTGAATTTGAATTTGAATTTAACTTTTGAATTTGAATTTTGAAAAAAAAAATTAAAAAATTAAATTTAAAATTTGAAAATAAATAAATAAATTTAAATTAAAAAAAAATTCTTTTAAAATTTGAAATTTGAAAAAAAGAAAAAATTGAAAAAAAAAATTTGAAATTTGAAAAAAAAAAAAAAAAATTAATTTAAAATTTTGAAATGTGAAAAAAATATAATTTCAAAAAAATTTAAAATATATATATAAATTTAAATTCAAATTTGAGAAAAAAATAAAATTGTGTAATTGGTAAAATCATGTCAGTGCATGGATTCAATCCAGAATCATGTGCTATTTGTGGAAACTTGATGCACATTACATCTGTGTCCCTTGAACAACTCTAATTTTTACCCTGAACAAGTCCACCCCAATCCTGTTTGGAGCACCCGTGACTGGTAGAGTCAACCTAATGATATGTGAGGGTTTATTCAACCTCCAATGTATGATATGATGCCTTATTCTAATCAAAGTTACTGGCAGAGTCAACCCAATGATATGTGTGAGTTTAATTAACCTCCAATGTGTGATATGATGCCTAACAATGATCAGAGTTATTATCCCGACAACTTCCCTTATTAGTTTTCACAAAAAACTCAATACTCTCAAAACACAGAATCATATGAATCGGCCCAAACTTCTTCTTACTTCTTTGAATATTTAAAAAGTTTGATGCACACCATGAATCAATCACTTTCTAGGATATAATCTCAAGTTAGTCAGATGACCGAGTATATACAAATAGAAGATAAAATAGAGGACTCCCTTATTGATACTGATTGGAATGAAAAACATCTTCAAGAGGACCCCTCTGATTTTGTTCAAAAATATGAGGACCAATTGATCACTATGCTTGAGAGTAACACAACAAGTGTTGAGGTAGTGCGAGTGCGAGGAGAAGAGAAAATGGAAGGGAGCGATTCTGATGTCATCGAGGAAATTGAACATCAAATTGAGTCGGGAGGGGGTAAAAATTGACACCCTTACAGCACTTGATAAGGGAGACATAACCTTTCCTGATAAATGTGAATTCAGTTTAGGGGAGAAAAATGAATTTCTATGTTGCTACCCATTTGTTGAATACATAAATAATCAACAAAAGGCCTGACAGAGGCTAGTTGGTTTGAATCAGGGATGCGATCATGGAGATGTCAAGTATAGGATAGAGATTGGAAGGTTAGAGAGAGACCATGGTAGTGAAACTGGGGCACAACATGGGGCTGTAGCCAAGTCTCTGATAATAGAAATGCAGAGACTATTAAATAAATCATTGGTCCTGCTTAGAAAATTTTTCATGAAGATTTGGGATCCTGGTGGACTTGGAATGAGTTTACACCTTGTAGATTAATTTCGTAATTTTCCTTTTAAAAAAAAATAAATAATTTTAAAAAAATATATTAAAATTTGATGGCTAGATACATTTATTTTTATGATTGATTATGATAGTGTTATGCTAGTAGTGAAAATTTTCTCTCTACTGTTGACATTCTTTTTTGTATGGTGAGGATGCTTGGATAGACTGGTATATTTTTATGCAGGTTTGGGAGAGATTTTCCTATCTATCCCTTTTTTATATGCTATCAAATCATTGCTCTAGGTATGTTCTCTCACCTTAGTCCAATATTTTATTTATTGTCAATAATGAGGACATTGTTTTGTTCAGGTTTGGGGGTGTAGTTTCTGTGATTCTATTATTTTGATACCCCTAAAATCACAAAAAAAAAAAAAAAAACTTTGGAACCATCACACTTATTAGTTTGTGATAATTTTCAAACTTTAGTCAATGATGCATGTAAATTTTATTTTGGGAATATCAATATCATATTTTGATTACTTTTATATCTAGTATAATAAAATTTAATGTGATAATTTGAGGATAGTCCTGAAATTCATGCCTAGACACTTTGTGCACATATACCATACTTAAGATCTAGAAATCGAGGAACTATTTTAAACTTTGAATCCTAGGTTCTTAGTGAAGACTAAATCCAGTGAGCTTTAGAGCCAATTTCCCGTCTTTGATGAGTGCTTACATAAACTCGGAGTTTTCTTTGAATACGAATTGTTTTGCATAATCTCATACATTTTACTTTGACTTGTGACTTTGCATGACATTAAATTCATATTATTGTGCTAGAACGTATTGTATGTTTGCTCAAGACAAATAGTCAATGTTACCATCTTTTGAGGACATGATTGAAGGTCATTTTTGGCTCGTTTGTACTTAAAATATCCCACCTTATATAAATTTATCCTTCTAGTACCCCTTTGAGCTTATTAAAAAATTTGCCTTTATACATTCTTTGATAAGCCACATTAACCTTTATCCCTTTACCATTTTTGAAAATTCAGCTTTACCCTTCTTATTTTTGAGAAATTAGGAATGAGGGATGAGAATGAACGAAAAGATAGTAAGTGGAGAGATACCGAGTTGTGGTGTTTATTGAGAGTGTATGGCAGAAATATGCAAAAAAAAAAAGAGGGAGAAAAAGAAAAAAGAAAATTTTAGAAAAGAATGAAGAATATGAGGTGCTTCAAGAAAATGAAATTCAAAAGAAGAAAAATGACTGAAAAAGAAAAAAAAGTTGAGAAAATAGAAAAATAATGAGAAAAATAGTGAGAGATTAGAAAAGAGAAAGAAGAGAAATAGAAAAATCAGAAGTTAGTTCCTTTTCTAATTTCTCAGAAATTTTGCATCTCAACTTCCCTCTCTTTCTTACCCTTACCTAAGCCCCATGACAACCTTAAAAAGACCTTTATAATCTGATCTCGATATGGTAATTGCCTTGTGGAGAGTGAATATGTGATACCTATGACACTTGATATGATATGCTTAGGATATACAAGTATCTGTTCTTATGAGATTTAATTTTTTTCATTGATTGCATCGTATTTCATTTATCCTGTGAGACCTTTTTGCTTGCTTTGTATTAATCTCTCACATGTGAGCAAAAATGAACCCATCATCGGTGTGTTTATATTTTAAGAGTATATCTATTGTGAGGATTGAGTCGAAACATGAGATCCGATGGTTTACTGTTTGGACTAGTTCCAAGATAAATGGATATTAGCATTGGTGTATAGACACTTTATATTTATGCATGAATGGATAAGTTATCTAACGATTTGAGCATTAGACTAATTTGAATGGATACTAGTATGATTAGTATAACATTGATATTTGAAATTGAGAATTCGCATGCTGAATTGATTAATGGTTTTGTGCTTTAAAGTGAAATATATATGAAAACTATATTTTGAAAACTCAATTTTACTGATGGTTTGAAATTTTTGGAAGTTTGTAGGTAACTTCACTGAAAACCCTCAGGAGACAAAACTCCTCCACTAGGGATCACCTAGTGGTTTAAAGGCCTGTTGTATGCGCTAAATGCAATCGTGCTCCCCTACAAAAGTGGCATTTATTGATTATTTTTCAGTTTGCTTATTTTCTCTTTTGCTCGAAGACTAGCAAAGTGTAGGTTTAGGGGTGTGATGAGTGGTAAAATATGATGATATTTTACCCCCTAAAGCCTACATTTAGCCATCCGAAGGTCAGCTGACAGATTTGTAAGGTTTTTAGTGTTTTTGGAAAATCTGATCATTGCATGCAATTAGAAGTATAGAAGAGCATAAAGCTGACTCACATTGGAACATTGGAGCAAATGGACTGTTGGGCCCTGAACATTAATTTGAATTTTGAATTTGAATTTCAAATCTGGAGCTGAGGACTTATTTAAGAAATTTTGGGAATTAGTTTTTGGGGTCTCTCCCTTTGGGGAGCCTTTTATTTTCTTAGCATTTTTTTTTACTTTTCTCTAGTTTTCTCTTCCAAGCATTGTTCTTTAAATTTCTAGGGTAGCTTCTACATTAGTTTACTTTTGCATTGAAGAAAGGATTGTACGCACTAGATTAAAGCTTCGTGAATTTTCTGTGGATCGATTGTTACGATATTTTAATGTTATTTATTGTTTTCTTTTCAATCATATTCTTCGTTAATTTAATCATTCATAGCTAAATCTTTTTGAGGATGGGGATGGAATCAGCACAACTGAGAAATCCTAGACCTGCAAGATACAGGGTCCATTTGTAATAAGTTTTGATAAGTAAGAGTTTGTCCCATAGGGAAAGGTGATCTACAGCTCCAAGGGAGCCATCTCTAGTAGTCCCTCCAGATCTGACTACAGATCTGACAGTCCTAAAAGGAGGGGAGTTTAGGGTCACTTATTCTAAGTATCCTAAGGTAGCCTAATGAATTAACCACAGAAAGGGGTTGAGAAGATGGATGGAGTGAGGGAAAATAAATATAAAAGGGTGAGAAGTATGCTATTGGATTCAGATCTGCTAGAATTTATGACTCAGATCCAGATCTGCTGGTATAGAAATCCTGTCCAATTGCTACATTATCACCAAAGAGGAGAAAGAATTCAACTCATCCCTGTGCCATGATCGAATCCCTTAAGGTTATAACCTATCCACTTAAATGGTCACAGATTATCCCATAGGGGAACCACAATCCAGAGATGGGTCAAAACAAGTTCATCATCATAGGCACTACTTCATCCAAGCTACAAGCTCAGGAATCCATAGGGAACCTCAACCTCTAAAGCTCTATGTGTGGGGCTAAGGCTGTAAAGGACTATGATAGCCCAGACACATAGAACCAGCAAGAGATTAAGTACCACCTTAGATCTAGCTATCCATTGCTTGAGTGGGACTACAATGGTCTAGTCACAAGCCTACAATCTCCATACCCAGATCAGATCTAACATCTGATGGGGGGTCTATACTAATATAGGGGAGTCTGCCTCTGTACAATCTCCTACCAGGCTACAAGCTCAGGCTCGGAGAAGAAGGATCCATTTTGGATCGGCGGATTGGATTCACCCTAAGGTTATAACATGTCCACTTAAATGGTCACAGACTATCCCAAAGGCTATCCTCCTCACGGAGCCCAAAACAAAACAAGAATATTACTGCCACCACCATGGTCACAAGGCTACCAACTCAAGCTTCCATGGGGATTTCAGATCTAGTGGGTCCTGTGGTGGGGCTAAGGCTGTATAGGACGATGATAGCCCAGACACACAGGTCACTTGAATCTGAATGGGACCTTAGAATCAGTCCTCCATTGCTTTGAATCACAGCCAAAGCAATGGCGGATCACAAGGCAGCAGCCTTGCACAGAGTAACTCACAAACACATGAATCCCATAAAAGTGCAACACCCAATCACAAATTCCATTAATCTAAACTTAATAAGCATACAAAGGCATGGCCAGTAAGTGCTGGGCCATGGAGAGAAGAAGAAGAAAAAGGAAAACTACTTACAACTACAGAAAAATAAGACTATAATGCTAAAAACAGAGCAAAGACTGAACTCTTCCGCCTTCTAAACCTAAACCAGGCTTAGGTTTATATAGCAGTGGGTGTGGCGGCGCATTAGGGTTAGGAAACCCTAATTTTAGCGATGCCACGTGGCCTATTAATGATCCTTGGATGCCTCGGGGCGCATGCATGGAGATTTGAGCATGGGAGTGCGTGCCCTAATCGCTAGAAATCCCCAGAATGTCCTCTACAGAATGATGGAAGTTGGAGTTCAGAGCTTCGCCAGGTTGCAGTCGATTCCCAGACTTGTCGCGTGGTAGCTCTATTCTTCGCGTGGTTGAGTTTAACATTAGAACTTCAGACGTCGCGGGGTTGCAGCTTCTTAATGCTTTGAGCAGTCGCGAGGTAGATAGTTAAGCTCTCGCTAGATTGGGCTTCGCGCGGTTGGATTGTTACTTGTGAATAGCGCGAGAACTGCACGAGCATTCAATTTCACTTCGCGAGGCTAACTCTGGCTTCACGAGACTGCTTTCTTCCTGAACCTCACGACAGCTTCTTTTCTTGATAGATCTTCGCGAGGATCCTCGCGATAGCTTTGAGGCATTTCTGAACTGTGCGACAGGTTCTCTTGACATTTGCATCTCGTGGCTACTGCGCGAGGCAGGATTCTGAAGCTCTCTCTCCTTAGCTATTCTAAGTGAACTGCGCGAGGTTTATTTTAGGTCTTCTTGAACTACGTGAGACTGTGGGACCATTTACTCCTGAACTTCGTGAGAGTTGCGCGAAGTTGTGCTTCTGAAGCTCTTCTGTTACTCAACTGTGCAAGCACTTGTTGTGAAGTCTTGGGAAGCTCGCGAGGAATGCACGAAGCATAGTTTTCTGAATCCTCTGGAGCTTTGTCAGCTGCGTGAGGCTTGCCTCAGGTCTGGATTCATGGCTCATTCTTCTGAGGGACTTCTGGTGCCAATCATGGGCTCCTTAACAGGATTTATGGCCTTATTGCACTGCTGTTTATTATCTACAGAAAACACTTAACAAACTTTTATTAGATGGCTAAGTGTTGTCGCTCCAAGTGTGCCATAAATGTGTGCATTATGAATCAAAAATTAAAGAATTAAAGAATGCTAAGTTATATGGATGTTAACTTATGAAAGGGATATCAGCACATTGGGGCTAACACTGGCCTGCAAGATCAGGGCCAATTGTAGCAAGTTTTAAAAGTAAGTATTTCAAGATCGTCCACAGAGAAGTTTGTCTAAACTGAGAGATAAACCTCCAGATCTGTGCTACCAGATCTGGCTCTATAATTATCTATAAAAAAGAATAGATAAAAGAGAGTGTTGGATTGTGTCACATTTAACTATAAGCAAATAAAGAAAAGAATTAACTATATGATCCAGATCCGAGTTGGGGAGATGTTTAAAATAAGACAAATGCAGAAATAATAGCTTCATGTACTTTAGCCTCTGAATTTTAATGGAGAATCTGTAGTTCAACAGAGCAGATTCAATCTTCATCTGGCTACCACCACAGATGTAAGAGAAATAAACCCGAATTAAGGAATAGCTCTAGACTTATGGTCGTGATCATCTACGATCATCGCCAGTGTGGCCTATTCTTTAGTTGAACATAAACATCATCAGAATGCCGCTTGAATTAGGTTACCAACGCTAATTCGCACAGGATGATGAATTAAGGGAAGTTGGATGCGGATAAGTGAATCTAAAGAAGTCTAATGCACTAAGGTGATCATTGAACCCTCGACATGACTCCAATGCAGAAGACACAATTTACAATAACCTTTTAAAATCCAACGTTACAATTACTGAGCACGGCTTCTTAGAGAGCCCTCGGACTTACCTGAGCTTCTCGAGAGCCCTCGATTCTGATCTTGAATCCGAACTTGGAAGTACAAATCACTCACAATGGCTCTCAAAGGTAAACTACAAGAAGGGATTACAGGGGGTTCAGATAAGCTATCTGACCGGAATGAGGGAAACAGAGATGAAAACTCTAAAATCTGGATACCCAAATTGGGCAAATGGTTCGTCTATTTATAGTTTTCCCTAAGTCCAGCTCAGATGTGTATCAACCAATCAGAATTGGATAGATCTGTATCAACCAATAGGAGTCGAGCACCAGGATCCAGATCTGTTCTGGCCAATGAAAATGCTCTGATCTGGTTCAGCCAATCAGGCATTAGAAGCATCAATTCTGTTATGGGAATTCAAAAGTCTGTTTGAGCTTCTAGAAGTTCCCGCCAAGTGATTTCATCTTTGGGTTTTCACGTGGGGCGGAATATGCCTTTGGTTTGTGCTTGGAATCTTTCGGAATGTCTCTGGGCTTTTAATTACATTGGGGCGCGTGCAGAGTTTACTGAAATGCCCTTCAAAGTGGCTGTAAATCCCCAGTATGCCATTTCGCAGAGTTTAAGGGTCTTTTCGCAAAGTAATTTGGCTCCTGAAGCTCTTTTCGTGGGGTTTCAGTTCTGTTCGAATTAAACTTTTCTTCTTTTCGCAAAGGTCATTCTTCTATTCGAGGAGTGTTTTCTTCTTTTCGCAAAGTTCAAGGTTCTTTGCGAATAGTAGAAGTTCTTTGCGAATTGAACTCTAGGCTCCCATTCTTCTTTGCGAATTGACTTTTAACTTGATTTTTCCTTTGCGAATAGTAGAAGTTCTTTGCGAATTGAGCTTTAGCTTCCATTCTTCTTCTTCAGGTTTTTTCTTGCTCTTTTAGGACCTTTTTAGCCATTGCTGAGGCTATTTCTTCACTCCCTCTTTGAGCTTGACATGCGTTGTCAGCTTTTTGATCATTTTAGGATGGTTTTCGGATTTGGACCTGTCTTTTTGGTTAGCTGCAATATGAACACTAAAGCACTTATTTAGTCCTCTCAAGGGTCTTTCAAGGCTCATGTTTAGGGGTGAAAAATGGTATTTTTCACTACTTATCACTAAGGGCCTAATCAAAGGCTAAGTTAAGGGGTGTAAAGTGGTACTTTTTAGGTCTTAACACACCCCCAAACCTAATCTTTGCTAGTCCCTTAGCAAAGCTACATTAAAATAACTACAAAATTTAAATGCCACTTTCGTAGGGAGCACGGATACATTTAGCATATGTACCAAGCCTTTTAAACCCCTAGGTGATCCCTAGTGGAGGAGTGAAGTCTCCTGAGGGTTTTCAGTGAAGACACCCACAAACTTCTCAATGAGACAGTTAACAAAAGTGCATTATTATCAAGTGAGCAGTCAAGAAACAGAGTGAGTTCACCCTTGAATCAGTAAAAATATAAGAAATTCAAACACATTGGCTGCACAGAAATTTAAACAGTATAAGCTTGTCATGAAAGCACAACATTTCCAATCAATTTATGCCAAAGAACAATTTACATGTGTGTTAGCACTAAGCTCATCACTGGATCAAAAATTAGGTTGTAGATCATACTTAATGCATTCAAGATCAGACCCAAAACTCTCCAGGGCATACTCTCATAAAGAACTGTTGAGGGTTTCATTTTCTCTCAAGCTCAAGAGATGTTACATCTCCCAAATGGGTTTGTAAGCATAAGCACAGGCATAGCTCTAAAGTTCTGGCATCATTGACAGATCCTCACCATAGATTGGATAACTCTTTATCTCCACATGACAGCTCACTCAACTTTGGATCACAAGGGCTTTAACTGGGCTGTAATGTGGCTTATGGAGTGGGGTTAAAAAGAATGGAAGGTTGAAAAGGGGTTCAAAATTGAGAAATCAGTAGGTAAAGGAGGTGATTCATGACTTCACCTTCTTTAATTTAGCTCCTTTCATCTTCTTTGATGTTTTCAGATTTGAAGTGATCAGTTTCTCCTCTTGATTTCGATTTTTCCAATGAAAGTTCTCTCTTGACTCCTCTCTTGCTCCTCTTCATTATTGTTTTCGTTTCTTTTTTATGCATTTTTCTTCTTTTTCTTTTGTTTTTGCTTCTCTGAAATGCCACCATTTTCTCAGTTACCATACTGCCAGAATTTGAGGTACTTCTTCTTTATTCACCTAATGTTGACCATAGCTAGTCCATCTTCAACTCTTGTTCCTTTACCTTCTGAGTTCTCAGAGTGAGGGTAAGGTTAAATCAGATACATAGGTTCAGGTGCAAGTACTCAGGTGTATTTTAAAGAAATTTAGGATTTAAGGCTCAAAGGGGGTATGGACAAGGGCAGTTGCTTTAGGTTGGTCTATTTAGGCTCAAACTGTCCAAGAGAAGGCCTTTATCCCTTCCTAAGTCTCATGAGTGTTGTCAGTTGTTTCAATTTGGAGTTGCCTAACTTCTAGTGAGCACAGTGACTCAGCCAGTCCTTAGAGCTAGAAGAAATTGCCTTAGTTACTCCTCAAAGAAAAAAATTATGTATAGGCCCAAATCTCACTGGTTATGGTCTTCCTTTTAATTTTTAAGTATGTCCTTACCTTTAGCTTTCTCTAATGATTCACTAAGTGCTGATATAAGTGAGTTTCCTTGGTGATCTCATCATGGAAATGTGAAATTTTAAAAGTTTATACTATCTAAAGTTTGGAAAAAAATTTAAATTTCATTATTGTTCTGATTCTTCAGTGAACATGGTTCCATTTCCATCTTACTCACAAGGTTCTGTTGCACTTAGGTTAACTATTCCATTGGCAGGATCTGCCTGCCACACCCCCAAACCTATGAGGAGCAGTGTCCTCACTGGTTCAAAGGTGGGCGTGCAGCAAATTTATTATCAGAGAAAAGAAAACAACAAGAATGAAAACAAACAAAAACAGAGAACTTCACAGAATAACAGGAAAAGAAAATTTCATTAAGACTAAAAAAAAAAGGAAAATTACAAAAAGAAAATTGTTAAGAAGAGAGGGGAGAGGGATCAGGGATGTGGGGGTTGAGAAGGTGGTGGAGGGGGTTGAGTGGAGGGGGCAGGGGATGGGGATGGTTCTATCTTTTTCTTTTTCTTATTTGGCTAGTGCTTGTCCTTCTCCTCCTTCGCCAGGATCTGCAGAACCTCCTCGTATTCATCCCAGAGGGGTTGTAGGGGGTCCGGCTCTTTAGGTGGGGGCGGTTCCAACCACATCGGGTAAAACTTGTTAAGCAGAGCATTAGGCTTGTCATCTGCCATTGTTAGGACTAGGGAAAGACCGCTAGGGTGAGAGGAGAAAAGGATGAGGTGAATATTAAAGGGACACCCTGTGTATTTAAAGACGGGGATGGTGGAAGATGAATCGATGTAATAAAATCCAAGTTGCTACAATTAATTGAGAGTGAGTTGGGAAGTGAAAAGTTACAGCAATCAGCGTGGGAAATGACAAATGCATGTAACTCGCACAGCTGGTCAAGGGGATCGCGAGATAGGAACAGAATCTCGCGATGATGGATGTTGCAGCATGCAGTGCGCGAGAGGCTCTGCATCATTTGTTGAAACTCGCGACGGTGTAATAAATACTCTATGTGAATTGCGCGAGAGCTTCCCAAATCTCAATTTGGAATGCGCGAGGGCTTAGTACCCAACAGGGAGCAATTCATGCAGTGCAGCATACTCATCAAAAATAATCAAACAGTATACATTCAATTCAAAAATCAGCAAATCACAGAAGAAGAAGTTATCATACCAACCCACATAAACTCTATCAAACTCAACAGACTCAAACCCCATCGAGACACTACAATTTCCTAAAAACTATTGAAGAAACGAAAGTAGTATAGTACAACATGGACACAACTGTGGGTCAGGTAGAAGAAGGGGTCCCTTGAAAATGAATAGTGTTCATAGGGTCGGCCGGTTTTTTGAGACAAGGCTTAAGCCTCTGACCATTCACTTTCAAGGTCCGCCCAGATTTGGGATCCTTGATTTCCACAGCACCAGATGGGGAAACATTTAAGACAATATAAGGACCTTCCCATCGGGATTTTAGTTTGCCAGGAAAGAATTTTAGTTTAGAGTTAAATAACCAAACCTTGCCACCAGGTACAAAGCTTTTTCTCAGTAAGCCCTTGTCAAAGAAAGCTTTGGACCGTTCCTTGTAGATCCTGGCATTGGCGTAGGCATCCATCCTCAGCTCGTCCAATTCAGACAGCTACAGGGACCTGTGATGACCAGTAGAAATTAGGTTCATATTTAAGTTTTTAATGGCCCAATAGGCCTTGTGTTCTAACTCTACTGGGAGATGGCAAGCCTTGCCATAGACCAGTCTGAATGGGGACATTCCAATTGGAGTCTTATGGGCAGTCCTATAAGCCCACAGTGCATCATTGAGCTTATCAGCCCAATCTCTCCTGTCAATCCTTACTGTTTTCTCAAGGATGTGCTTGATCTCCCTATTAGAAATTTCAACTTGCCCAGTTGTCTGTGGGTGGTAGGGAGTAGCAATCCTATGGGTCACAGAATATTTCTTGAGCAAGCTCTCAAAATTCATGTTGTAGAAATTGCTACCCCCATCACTGATAATAGCTCTAGGGGTTCCAAATCTTGAGAAAATGTGTTGCCTTACAAATTTGAGGACCACTTGGTTGTCATTGGTTCTTGTGGCAATGGCTTCTACCAATTTGGAAACATAATCCACTACCACTAAGATGAAATGGTAACCATTAGGAGGAGGAAAAGGACCCATGAAGTCTATGCCCCATACATCAAACAGTTCGACAACAAGGATGGACTGCAAAGGCATTGAATTTCTTTTGGACAACCCTCCTAATTTTTGACATCTCTCACATGCCTTGCAGTGTGTATATGCATCTTTGAATAAAGAAGGCCAATAAAACCCACACTGCAGGACCTTGTCAGCTATTTTTCTTCCACTAAAGTGGCCTCCACAGGCATTTTCATGGCACATGGCCAGAATACTGGGGACATCACTTTCGGGAACACATCTTCGGATGATTTGGTCTGCACAATACTTGTATAGGCAAAGTTCCTCCCAAAAAAAATATTTGACCTGTGAGAAAAATAGGTCTTTCTCCATTTTGGTCCAGTGGGCAGGAATCTTTCCTATAACAAGATAATTCACAATGTGGGCAAACCAGGGGACCAAGGATTGGATTGCAAATAATTGCTCATCCGGGAAGGCATCATTTGTAGGACCATCAAGACACTTCTCCAACACAATTCTGGACAAGTGGTTAGCCACCACATTTTCCACACCCTTTTTGTCCTTGATTTCGATGTCAAACTCCTGCAGTAGGAGTATCCATCTAATCAGCTTGGGCTTAGCATCTTTCTTGGACAATAGGTACTTCAATGCTGAGTGGTCAGTGAAGATTACAATTTTAGATCCCAGCATGTAGGATCTAAACTTGTCAACAGCATACACCACTGCCAGAAGCTCTTTCTCGGTTGTGGCATAATTCAGCTGAGCTTCAGCAAGTGACTTGCTGACATAAGCAATGACCACGGGCAGCTTATCCTTTCTTTGGCCCAAGACAACACCTATTACCAAATCTGATGCATCACACATTAATTCAAAGGGCAGGGTATAGTCTGGTGTCTGGAGCACAGAGGCAGAGGTAAGGCAGACTTTCAAAGTCTCAAAAGCCTTTAGACATTCAGCCGAGAAGTAGAAAGGCACATCCTGGCAGAGCAGGTGGCACAATGGCTTAGCAATTTTGCTAAAGTCCTTAATGAACCTCTGTAGAATCCTGCATGCCCAAGGAAAGATCTGATTTGTTTGATTGTTTTTGGAGGGGGCAGATTTGAAATGAGGTCAACTTTGGCCTTGTCTACCTCAAGCCCTTCTTTAGAGACTATATGGCCCAACACAATGCCTTGTGTTACCATGAAGTGGCTCTTTTCCCAGCTTAAGACCTGATTGGTCTCCTCACATCTTTGCAAAACTAGGCTGAGGTGTTGTAGACACTGGCCAAAACTGTCCCCATAGACAGAAAAATCATCCATAAAAATCTCCAAAAACTTGTCAATCATATCAGAGAATATGGCATACATACACCTCTGAAAAGTGGCTGGCGCATTATACAGCCCAAAAGGCATCCTTCTGTAAGCAAAGGTGCCAAAAGGATAGGTAAAGGTGGTTTTCTCTTGGTCTTGAGGATGCACAGGGATCTGGTTGTCCCCTGAGTACCCATCAAGAAAACAGTAAAAAGCTTTTCCAGCCAATTTGTCCAAAATTTGGTCAATGAAGGGGAGAGGGAAGTGGTCCTTTCTGGTCTTAGAGTTGAGATTTCTATAATCAATGCAAATACTCCAGCCAGTGGTCTCCCTGGCTGGTCTCAACTCTCCAGATTAGGTTTTAATAACTGTTATGCCAGATTTCTTGGGCACCACTTGGATAGGTGCCACCCAGTTAGAATCAGAGATGGGGTAAATCACCCCTGCATCTAGCAATTTAATGATCTCCTTGAGGACCACTTCCTGCATGTGAGGATTTAATTTCCTCTGCAGTTCCTTGGAGGGTAGTGATCCCTCCTCAAGATGAATCCTATGCATGTAGATTGATGCATCTATTCCTCCCAGATCTGCAATGGTCCAACCAATTGCCTTTTTGTGCTTCCTCAAAACTGTTAGTAATTCCTCTTCCTGCTCATTTGTAAGAGAGGAGGAGATAATCACAGGAAGCTTATCACCTTTCTCAAGGAAGGCATATTTTAATGTTCTTGGAAGCTTCTTGAGTTCCAGATCAGGGGCTTGTTGGGTGGATGGCAAAATTAGTGCATTGGTGGTTGGAACAAGAGGCAGCATGTAGGTTTCCAAATGGAATGCTGCACTGAGCCCACAGAAGACTTCAATATGGTCATGTCTTCTGTTATCACAGCTGGGCTTTCTTCCTCCACCATATCCCAGACTTTAACTAAATTCCTGACAGTGTTGCTCCACTCCAGCAGAGTGGGAAATTCTTCATCCACAATTTCTTCTAGTACATCCACTGCAAAGCTCTCCTCATTGTCCTCTTGAGGGTACTTTGCACTGTTGTACACATTCAGCTCAACTTTTATATGTCCGAAAGTTACCTCCATGACTCGGACACCTGCCGAATGCATGCATTGGCAGTGGCCAAGAATGGCCTGCCCAAGATAACAGGTATGGGATTAGTACTTTTGCTACAGCCCATGTCCAAAACTAGGAAGTCAGCAGGGTAAAAGAATTTCTCTACCCCTACCAAGACATCCTCAATCACTCCCATAGGCATCCTCTCAGATCTATCAGCCATCATTAGCACAATGGGGGTAGGTTTTAGCTCCCCCAAACCTAGCTGCAGATATACACTGTATGGCAGCAGGTTAACACTGGCTCCAAGATCTAAAAGGGCCTTCCCGATTGTATGGTCTCCAATTATGCAGGGAATAGTGGGTATCCCTGGATCTTGCAACTTCTCAGGCATTGATATGTTAAATACAGAATTCACTGTATCAGTTGTAAAGACTCTCTTGGACACATGGCCTCGAGCTTTTCTCTTTTGGGTACAGAGGTCTTTCAGGAACTTTGCATAGGCTGGGACCTGTTTAATTGCCTCAAGCAGGGGCAAATTGATTTTCACCTGCCTGAAGGTCTCCATCATTTCCTCCATCTGGGCATTCCCTTTCTCAAAAGGGACAGGACCACCCAAAGCTTGAGGAAATGGCAGCTGAGGTACTGTTGGTTCCTCAGCTACTAGCCCATGACTAAACTTCTATTTTTTTCTTTTTTCTTATTTTTCTTCCTGCTGAGGCTCAACTACAGCCTCCTTATTTTTCTCCTGCTGCAGGGTGGCAGGCAATTCTTGGCTCTGTGTTCCAACAATATCCTCATTACACTCATTCGAATAATTTGTGGAAATGACCTCTGCTGGTCTATTACCCACCTGGTTGTCTATCAGCCTGCCAGACCTTAGGGTAGTGACAGCATTGGTTCCCTCAAAACTTGAGGAATCTTCTTTAATTAAAAACTAACCCTTGGGGTTAGCAACCGGCTGGCAGGGCAACCTCCCCTCATCTCTCCTAGCCAAGGCATTTGAAATTTTGCTTATCTGCTCTTCCATTTCATGGATGCTCTGACCCTGAGAATTCACAGTCTGAGCCAAGGACCTCAGGTTTTGCAATGAAGTCAAGACCTAGTCCTCGAAGGAAACATTTCTGGGTTGAGATGGGGGTAAGACCAATTGATTTTGTTGCTGATGGGGCTGCTGCTGGTATTGGAAATTAGACCTAGGGGCATATCTGGCCTTTGAGGTAAAGCCAACATCTGCTGTGGCTGCATATAATTGTCTTGCCTCCACCTCAGATTTGGGTGGTCTCTCCATTGGTAACCAGTATTTTGGTGCTGGTATCCATATGGCTGTCTGTTGTAGCCACCAGATTGTTGCTGGCTAAAAGATTGCACAGCAGCAGCATGTTCCAATACCAATTCAGGATATTACCTTGCAGATGGACATTCCTCTACTGTTTGCTGTGGGGACTGGCATATCAGACATGCCTCCACCACTTGAGTAGCCCTTCTGGGTTGCATCACAGTCAATAATTTGTCAAACTTCAAAGAGAGGTTTGCCATCTGCAGCTGCAGATCATTGTTCCCAGACAGCTCATAAACTTTTCCTCTTGTCGATGCAGCAAGCTCCACTTTTGACACAGACTCCTGACCAGTTCTTGCCAGGGATAGCTTTTGAAAAGCATTTTCACTATTACTTCAAACAATTTCCATGCCTTATCAGCAGTCTTGTGCATGTAGGTTCCACCACAAGAAGCATCAGCCATATCTCTATTTTTCTCATCAATCCCATTGTAGAACCTTTGTACAAGCTGCCAGTCTGGGATCTTGTGGTGGGGGCATTGTTTGAGCATTTTCTTAAACCTATCCCAGGCTTGATTAAAATTCTCAATTGGGGCTTAGACAAAAGCAAGAATTTCCTTCCTCAACAGGCTCATTTTGGTCTCAGGGAAGAACTTTGTCAGGAACTTGGTCTGTAGGTCTTTCCAAGATGCAATGCTATTGTTGGGAAGAGTGGCCAACCAGGTACTAGCCCTATCCTTCAGAGAGAAGGGAAAGAGCCTGAGCCTAGTAGCCTCAGGTCCCAAACCAGCGATATTGAATGTGGTGCACAAGGCCAAAAATTTGTCAATATGCTTGTAGGGGTCCTCCTTGCTAAGCCCATGGAAAGAGGGCAACATCTGGATGATAGAGGTTTTAATTTCATAATTCCCTTGAACATCAGGGAATTGAATGCTAAATGGAGAGTTATAGTCATCCGGAGCATTCAACTCCTTGAGAGTTCTAGGTTGTTCTTCACCCATGAGTACTGTCTCAGATTCAATTGGGGGCTCTACTGTGGTGTGTCTGTTTCTTCTAAGTCTTCTACCCCTTTCTAGCTCAGGGTTGAAAGGCTCTAAAGTAGGACTAAGAGATCTCCTACCTAGCATACAAACACACCACCAGTAGGGACAACTCCTTGTAGGCACATTGTACTTGACTCAAAGAATTTATCTAACAAATTTACAGCTATTTTAAGAAAACATAAATTTACAACTATCCTAAATACTGCTATGGAAATTGTAAGAGAAATAAACAGAGTTTTAAAGTTTTAGAGAATTTGCAAATAGAGGTAGCTAATCTCCAAATGCAGTCCACTGTCCTTCTCTGCTGCTGTCTAGATCTGCAAGAAAGATTCAAAATTACATCAGCAGTATCAATTATTCAAAGCTACAAAGAACACTAAAAATATAAAAACTAAGGGTCTACTAATAGATCATCTTTCCCCGGCAACGGGCCAAAAACTTGTTGCGATCTTCAATGTGCTTACTTTATTTGTTGGTGGTAAAAGCAATTTAAAATCAAAGTAAAATAGGGGATGGAATCAGTACAACTGAGAAATCCTAGACCTACAAGATACAGGGTCCATTTGTAGCAAGTTTTGATAAGTAAGAGTTTGTCCCACAGGGAAAGGTGATCTACAGCTCCAAGGGAGCCATCTCTAGTAGTCCCTCCAGATCTGACTACAGATCTGGCAGTCCTAAAAGGAGGGGAGTTTAGGGTCACTTATTCTAAGTATCCTAAGGTAGCCTAATGAATTTACCACAGAAAGGGGTTGAGAAGATGGATGAAGTGAGGAAAAATAAATATAAAAGGGTGAGAAGTATGCTATTGGATTCAGATCTGCTGGAATTTATGACTCAGATCCAGATCTGCTGGCATAGAAATCCTGTCCAATGGCTACATTATCACCAAAGAGGAGAAAGAATTCAACTCATCCCTGTGCCATGATCCAATCCCTTAAGGTTATAACATGTCCACTTAAATGGTCACAGACTATCCCATAGGGGAACCACAAGCCAGAGATGGGTCAAAACAAGTTAATCATTGTAGGTACTACTTCCTCCAGGCTACAAGCTTAGGAATCCATAGGGAACCTCAACCTCTAAAGCTCTATGTGTGGGGCTAAGGCTGTAAAGGACCATGATAGCCCAGACACATAGAACCAGCAAGAGATTGAGTACCACCTTAGATCTAGTTGTCCATTGCTTGAGTGGGACTACAATGGTCTAGTCACAAGCCTACAATCTCCATACCCAGATCAGATCTAACATCTGATGGCGGGTCTATACTAATATAGGGGAGTCTGCCTCTGTACAATCTCCTACTAGGCTACAAGCTCAGGCTCGGAGAAGAAGGATCCATTTTGGATCGGCGGATTGGATTCACCCTAAGGCTATAACCTGTCCACTTAAATGGTCATAGACTATCCCAAAGGCTATCCTCCTCACGGAGCCCAAAATAAAACAAGAATATTACTGCCACCACCATGGTCACAAGGCTACCAGCTCAGGCTTCCATGGGGATTTCAGATCTAGTGGGTCCTGTGGTGGGGCTAAGGCTGTATAGGACGATGATAGCCTAGACACACAGGTTGCTTGGATCTAAATGGGACCTTAGAATCAGTCCTCCATTGCTTTGAATCACAGCCAAAGCAATGGCGGATCACAAGGCAGCAGCCTTACACAGAGCAACTCACAAACACATGAATCCCATAAAAGTGCAACACCCAATCACAAATTCCATTAATCTAAACTTAATAAGCATACAAAGGCATGGCCAACAAGTGTTGGGCCATGGAGAGAAGAAGAAGAAAAAGGAAAACTACTTACAGCTATAGAAAAATAAGACTATAATGCTAAAAACAGAGCAAAAACTGAACTCTTCCGCCTTCTAAACCTAAACCAGGCTTAGGTTTATATAGCAGTGGGTGTGGCGGTGCATTAGGGTTAGGAAACCCTAATTTTAGCGATACCACGTGGCCTATTAATGATCCTTGGATGCCTCGGGGCACGTGCATAGAGATTTGACTGTGGGAGTGTGTGCCCTAATCGCTGGAAATCCCCAGAAGGTCTTCTACAAAATGATGGAAGTTGGAGTTCAAAGCTTCGCCAGGTTGCAGTCGATTCCCAGACTTGTCATGTGTTAGCTCTGTTCTTCGCGTGGTTGAGTTTAACATTAGAACTTTAGACATCGCGGGGTTGCAGCTTCTTAATGCTTTGAGCAGTCGCGAGTTAGATAGTTAAGCTCTCGCTGGATTGGGCTTCGCGCGGTTGGATTGTTACTTGTGAATAGCACGAGAACTGTGCGAGCATTCCATTTCACTTCGCGAGGCTAACTCTGGCTTCGCGAGACTGCTTTCTTCCTGAATTGTACGATAGCTTCTTTTCTTGATAGATCTTCGCAAGGATCCTCATGATAGCTTTGAGGCATTTCTGAACTGCGCGATAGGTTCTCTTGACATTTGCATCCCGCGGTTACTGCGCGACAGCTGTGTGAGGCATGATTTTGAAGCTCTCTCCTCAGTTGTTCTGAGTGAACTGTGCGAGGTTGATTTCAAGTCTTCTTGAACTGTGCGAGACTACGCGACCATATACTCTTGAACTTCGCAAGAGCTGCGCGAAGTTGTGCTTCTTAAGCTCTTCTATTACTCAACTACGCGAGCACTTGTTGTGAAGTCTTGGGAAGCTCGCAAGGACTGCACGAAGCATAGTTTTCTAAATCCTCTGGAGCTTTGTCAGCTGTGCGAGGCTTGCCTCAGGTCTGGATTCATGGCTCATTCTTCTGAGGGACTTCTGGTGCCAATCATGGGCTCCTTAATAGGATTTATGGCCTTATTGCACTGTTGTTTATTATCTATAGAAATCACTTAACAAACCTTTATTAGATGGCAAAGTGGTACTTTTCAGGTCTTAACAGGGATCTAATGAACCCCATCCAAGGTATTCATTTAGTATGATATAAATCTAGGGTTGAGATATGAGCTTGTTTAATGGCCCTGCTGTTATTATTGTTAATGGATATAATCTAATTGCTATCTGAGATCTGGGAGCTAATCATTCCCTATGATCTCAAATCTGCAATGATGATTTTATCCTAATCATTGCCCATCTCAGGGTTAAGTTCTATCACTATCTGAGGTGTGAGTGTTAATCATACATTCATGGGGCGTTAATCATACACCCCTATGATCTCAGATCTGAAAAATGGAATTTACCCTAGGATCAAATTTTACTTGTCACCTGAGGTATGGATGTTAATCATATATTCATGGGGTGTTAATCATACACCCCAGTGATCTCAGACCTACAATATAGAATTTGTGTAATTCTGATTGTCATCTAAGGTGTGAGTGTTAATCATACACTCATTGGATGTTAATCATACATCTCCGTGATCTCAGATTTTCAATTTAGGATTTACGTGTACTTGAGTCCTATGCTTGCTTGTGTGCATCTTATGATAATCTCTTATCTCAGCATATAGATCTATATTGTATCGATGATAAACCAACGATGGGAGGATTTAGTATCCTAATCATCACTTTTTAATATTTGTTTGAATCCCATTTTATTGCTTACTTTTTCTATTTTGTCCATCAAACTCTAGAATCGTAAACAAGTTTGAATATTGTGCTAGATTTGTGGTTTTTCCTGTGATTAATTATTATTTCCTCTTGATTATTTTTTAATCAATCCTCGTGGGAATGACCTCGTACTCCGCACCCACCAACTACAATCGATTCATGCGCTTGCGAGTTGTAAAACACAATTAAAATCACAACAATAGATCTGAGGTTAAGATATCACCAGCTATAAATTAAGGTAGAAGATATTCTGAAGACTGCCTTCTGCACTAGATATGGTCATTATGAGTTCCTAGTTATGTCATTCGGGTTGACAAATGCACCGACATCCTTCATGGATCTTATGAACAGAGTGTTCAAGCCATATCTGGATAAGTGTTTCATTTTCTTCGTGGATGACATTCTCAACTAGTCGAAGTCTCAAAGAAGATCACGAACAGCACCTATGCATTGCTCTCAAATACTTCGCGACAACCAACTGTATGCAAAATTAGGCAAGTGTGAGTTTTGGTTAGAGCAAGTCAGCTTTCTCGAGCATATTCTATCTGAAGAAGGTATAAGAGTCGACCTAGCAAAAATAGAAGCTATTATGAAATGGGAACAACCAAGGACAGTAACCAAAGTCCGCAGCTTTTTGGGTTAGCTGGATACTACAAAACATTGTTGAGGGGTTCTCCAAAATTGCAGGAATCCTCACTCAGCTAACCAGAAGATGGCAAAATTCAAGTGGAGTGACTCATTTGAGAAGAGTTTCTAAGAACTCAAAAAGAAGTTAACTTCTGCACCAATGATAGCAATATGTTCAGGCAGTGGAGGTTTTGTAGTGGTCAGTGATGCATCACACAGTGGATTAGGCTACGTACTAAACCAGCATGAAAAGGTCATCGCTTATGGCTCTATACAACTTAAGGACCACGAGAAAAATTATCCAACGCATGACCTCGAATTGGCAGCGGTCATTTTTGCATTGAAGATCTAGAGACATTCTTTATAAGGAGACGTTTGAGATCTTCACAAATCATAAAAGCCTCAAATACCTTTTCACTCAGAAGGATTTGAACATGAGGCAGAGCAGATGGATGGAATTCCTCAAGGATTATGATTGCTCCATCCTGTACCACCTCGGAAAGGTAAATGTAGTGGCAGATGCTCTGAGTCAGAAGACATCGGCTCAATTATCAAATCTCATCGTGAGAATTCATAGATGGCATTTATTTGAAGACCTATCCTTATACGATACGAAGATCGAGGTGAAATATTAAGAGCCTTGATGGCCAATATCACCATTCTATCGACGATCTTCGACAACATCCGTGAACTCCGAATGAACGATGAGGAGCTTATGGCAATTAGACAGGGCATGATTAGTGGCACAAAACCAGACTTCTCCATCAAGGAAGACAGATCGCTAGTGGTCAGAAGCCGACTTTGTCTACCGATCATGCTGAGCTTTGACACACAATCCTAGAAGAAGCTCACAAGTCGTGATACGCCATCCATCCTAGTTGTACCAAGATGTACTAGGATTTGAAGAAGAGCTTCTGGTGGAGAGGCTTGAAGAAAGAAATTGTTGAGTATGTTTCGAAATGTCTAGTATGCCAACAAGTAAAAGTTGATCATCGGATCCCCTCTGGGCTATTGCAACTGCACCCGATACCAGAATGGAAACGGGAGGCGATATCCATGGACTTCATCCTTGGATTGCCTAGAGAAATAAAGGGTCACGATGTGATCTAGGTAGTTGTTGATTGCTTGACCAACTCAACCCACTTCCTGCCATATAGTATAAGGTACACAGCCAATCAGCTTGCAGAGTTGTACCTCAAAGAGATTGTCAGACTGCAGGGCATTCCATCAACCATCATGTCAGACAGAGACTCGATGTATACATCCAAATTCTGGCAACGATTTTAGGAAGCGATGGGTTCTCGATTGGATTTTAGTTCGGCTTTCCACCCTTAGACAAATGGGCAAACAGAGAGGGTGAATCAAATCATAGACTGGACTTTCAATGATCATGGGACAAGCACCTGCCTAGAGGGTGGTCGGAGGTGCAAGTCTCCACTTAATTGGGAAGAAGCCAGAGAAAAGTTTGTACTGGCGTAAAAATAGTCGAAAGCACAACTGAAGCTGTCTAGATTATCCGCAAAAGGCTAAAGGTCACGCAAAGCCAACAAAAAAGTTATGCGGTCCTCAAACGGATAAACACTGAATTCCAAGTAAAAACTTGGTAAATTGTCACTTTAGTTCCCTAGTAATCCATGTGCATTCCGAAGAGGATAAAATCCATTGCAGGTAGGGGACAAGGTGTTTATAAAGATCTCACCTATGAAGGGCGTAATACGATTCGGGAAATGTGGGAAGCTAAGCCCACGATTCGTTGGACCATTTGAGATATTGGGTCGAGTTGGCGAAGTTGCGTACGAATTGCTTTACTGCCGCAACTTTCGAATATTCACAATGTGTTTCACGTGTCTATGTTGCAGAAATACATTAAGGACATAACTCACATCCTAGATCACCAACCCCTAGAAGTCCAAGAAAGCATGATGGTCGCAGAAGAACCAATCCAAATCTTGGACCGTAAAGAGCAGGTGCTACGAACCAAGTGGATTCTGTTAGTGCTCGTAAAATGGCAAAACCACACGTCAAAGGAAGCCACCTGGGAATGAGAAGAGGATATAAGCGATGCATACCCACACCTTTTCGAATGATGCACGAGACTTCTACAGAGAAAACTTGGCGAGATTTATAAATGTGTTTTGAATGTAGAACTACACATGCTAAAAGGATCAATTGTGGTGCTAATTGGATTAATTGTGCTTTAAAGATTGAAATTGATGTAAGGATGAGTGATTTTGTTGTGAATTCAGTTATGTATTCAATATAAACTTGGATGAATCCATTGTCCATTTAAAATTGGAGTTTTGATGCACAAATTTTCTTGGATGAATTAGCCAAACTTGGGTGCACATGTGGATGATGGTATAGATATAAAAGTTTGAATGCAGGTAAAAGAGGACCTTAAAACATGGTTGAATTGATCAAATAGTTCACTAACTGTTCCTTCAAATTTTACTAATTCGCTCGAGCGAAATACGAATTGCTCGAGTGAAAGCTTCAGATACCTCTCACTACACGTTTTGAAGACAATTCGCTCGACCGAATTTTTCAGGCAAAAAGTTTCGGGTTAAATTCGCTCAAGTGATTTCTCGAGCGGCCCTTTATAAAATTGTGACTCGCTCTAGCGAGTGTGGGTTTTACTCTCTCGATCGACCCTTAGCATATATAAGGGATCCGCATGTTTTCTCTTCATTTCTCCCGCGTGAACCAATTTGAAAAAAAAACCTTTCATTTCTTCTTCTTCTTCCTTGCCCTAGATCTCACTCGTTCTCAATGAAAGCGAGTGCATTCCTTCTTCCGTAAGGACCCTCACACAACGTCCTACAATGTCCCTTCGCTTCAAGAAGTAAGTTTTTACTTTCATTTGAATTAATTGAAACCCTTGTATGGCATCCCAAAAGAAGGTTGCTTCAAAGAAACCGCCGTCAAAGAGCACTTCTTCAAAGCGACCTAAAACGGATCCTCCACCACCAAGGCACGAACAACCCAAGGAATGGTGGGAAGCCAAAGGTTTCCAAACTGAATGGTCTTTTGACCAGGAGTATTTTCAAGGCGAGGAAACGACCAGGTGGTCGTTCGCTTACCTCACTCGGGCAAACCTAAAGATGTTAGTCTCGCCCTCCTATATTCATTACTACCTGCACCTGGTAACGCTATTTTACCATAACTTTAGGTTGGGTGAGAATGATGGAAAAATCTATACGACCATCAATGGCCGAATATTTGGGTTTGATGTTCATCACATCGCCACGGCAATGGGTACACCCTCCATATTTATAGTGAACCGAGGCCTACTGCCCCAGAACCTCTAACAAATACCTTTTCACTAAATCATTGCTAGGATGACCGATGGGGAACACGGGTTCGGATGATCAATCCGATGATCAAAGCTCCCATCGAACATGTGGTTCCTAGATGTGGAGCTCCAATGCAACCTATACCCCCTCAGACATGAACAAGAGAGGGTAGGAGTGCTTCAACAGGCCCTCTATTCTATTTTCGAGGAGCGTTGGTTTAGTGCTCCAGAGGTTGTTTGGGGCGGGTTGATATATGCTCGAGAGTAAATGTTGGAAAATAAGAAGAAGCCATTAACTGTATTGCCTTATGCTTGTCTCATCTCTTGACTCATCGAGGAGTACGAAGATGATGAGGATGATTATGAAAACTTCCGTGATGAAGAACGATGGGTCAAAAATGTCAATCAATACGGGGCAGCTGGTTCTCTTGAACAAAAGCGTGCAAGAGAGACAATATCAGTGAATTGCTGAGCAAGTTTAGTAAGAATTGACCCAAGATGAACCAACTGCCCCGCATCCGATTCCTCCACCCCAACCGCCACATGCCGCACATGACGACCTAGTCACACGGGTAGAGTTCAATGCACGGATGGACGCATTTGAAAGAAGAATGAATTTTCAGGAGGCTATGCTCATGAACATGATGCACTATTTGTTCCCAAACACCACCTCACAACGCATCCAGCGAGCGGGAGAGTATGCTCCAGGTGCATCCAGTTCCCGAGCTGGTGATGCATGGAGTAAGGAGCTAAGCCAACGAACAAACGGGTGGATCCATGATGGATCCGACACTGGGTAAGTTGTTAATTTCAGTTATTTGGGCAGGTTAAAACTTTTTCTAATAATGATGGATGCTATGTAATAATTTAAATTCTGGCTTATGATCATGGTATGAAAGTAATGGGTTAAATTTTTGTGGTGATGAGATATGCTATAGGTCAATGATTGACCTTTGTTGATAATGGGGAAATATTTGCGGTTGTGATGATGGATGTTGATAATCGGTTAGATACTGGCCTAATGAACTCATGTGAGATATTTTGATCAATAGTTAATTTAGTTAACGAATGATGTAAATTTTTATCTAATGATAATTTTGATGAATAGTAATTTTGGCCCGTGGTATAAATTTGTCTGATGAACGGAGTACATTGTGTTGATGGTGTACTTAATCATTAACTTTTACTACTTTGATGTATGGTTAAAATTGTGCAGCCAATGAATGTCATTTTTGTTAAGTCACGATATGTGGATAATTATCAAAAATTTTAAATAAATATCAGAAGTTCTGATTGAATGGTGGATAAGTTTTTCAAATAATCTGTGGATATCTGTTGCTAAATCTTGGGGTTAATCCCATACTAAAAAATTGATGGTTGAATATTTGGTCTGATAGTAATGGTATACCTTGATAAATAGTCGACCTTATTACTTGATGGTCAACATCTTTGTGGCAATGGTGTGTTTCATTTAATAGTTAAGATTATTAATCCATGATTTAGCATTTGTTGTGGATATGTGGTAAATGAATGAGTGTGGGTGTGTTTACCTACCGTTTTACCAACCAATTGTGGGGATGTCCCCTTAACGCATGGACACCTCTACGGTATTAGACACATTGAAAGGTGTTAAGTACTGAAAAATATCAGTTTTACCTCCTAACCTAACCTTTGATAGACCTTTGAGCTGACTAATAATGTGTTTTAAGTGCATTTTGTAGATAAGCAACAGATTGCAAGCTTAATGCAGATATCCACTTAAAATGGCCCAAGAAGCAATTTGCTGCTAAACATGTGACCTTACAGACCAAAGGCCAGCCAATCAAGCGATCCACAAGAGCCCCAGGAGTTCCTGAGAATGTTTAAGCTTAACTAGGAAGGCGTGAGGCTAAGTGTAGTTGTAGAGAATGAAGATTGAATCCACCAAGAGGTTGCTGGATGTTGAACAAATGAAGAACAACACAAGTGAGAGGTGTGCCAGCTATGGAGGCATAAGGATGAACATGTCGAGAGGTTGGCCTGAGCTACTGAGAGGATCTGATGCCTAAAAAACTAAGATTTCGAGAAGATCCAAAAGTTGTCGAGAGGATGGACGTGCAGTGTGGATCCTATCGCCACTTTGCATTAAGGTGCAGAAGATGTCGCGAGGTTCTAAAACACTTGTCGACAGGTTCCGTAAACAAACCTATCAGGAGGAATGGAGTTGGAAATAGGAAGGTGTTGAGAGGTTCCAGATACTTATCATGAGGTTCAGTAGAACCTGTCGAGCAATCCAATCCAACCTGTCGATAGCTTGCCTAAAGCTATACTTATTCTCGCGAGGATTGAGCCAACCTGTCGAGAGCTCAGTATTAATTTGTATAACCAGTCGACAGGATTAGTATAACCTGTCGAGAGGATGAATGGAGAAATGGACAGAACAATGAAAAGAGCTTCCAATCCTATCGAGATCTTCCAAAGGCTACAGAGATCCTGTCGACGAGTCATCCAATCCTATCGACTAATGCAGCTCAACTCCTCGAGACGTTTCCAAATCCTATCGAGAGCTATCCCATCCTATCGAAAGCCACGGAGATCCTATCAAAATGAAGAGCAAGCACACTTAGAACCTGTCGAGAGGTTCCATGAACCTCTCGACACTCGTTTTGGCAACTTTTCAACGTGCTCTAATAGTAGCTGCCAATTCCAAAAGCTTGTGCACACATCTCAAAGCATGTCAACGACCTCTGGGGGTATTTTTGGTATTCAACTGCACACGACTGGAAACCCTAACGGCCTTGCGTGCATTTGCTAATTGTAGACCAATGGGAGAAGAGCTTCTAGAAGAGAAATCGGCCACATCAGCAGCCCAGAATAACAAAATTATTCTCTTGGGCTCTGATTGGCTGAAACAAATCTGAGGACAGAGGAGGAGAGTATAAAAGCTTGAAGAAATTACATTGAAGACATCCAGAATTTGAGAGAACCAGAGCTTAGTTCGAGATCCATTTTTTCCTCCAAATTCTCCCTCCTTCTTCCTTCTTCTCCCTTTCTCTCTTTAGCCAATCATGAGTGGCTAAACTCTTTTTAGTAGTTAGGGTGAGGTCTTGAGCTGTAAATTGAGAGATTCAGAGGCTTGTAAGAGATTGTATATCGCACAGATTACAGATCTGGGCACAATAGTATTGTAAGCTTATAATATAATTATGGTTTTTAAAGGTTATTCTAATCTATATTTCACTTCTTCATATTTGACTTCTCTGGATTGGATACTCCTGTGGATGCCAGCCAGAAATAGGGAGTTGGTTGCCTAGCATCTGCAGCATCTGTAATAGCTTACCTGTTCTAATTAAGATTAATATATTTGAGCAATCTCGGGAATGAACTATATCCAATAGAAGGGCAGATCATAACCTTAGGACTGTATCCAGTAGAAGGACAAATCCTAACCTTAGGATTGCTTGGATCTATTGGTGGAGATTGGATTCTTATACCTCACCTCTGCCGGGGGAACCTGGGTAGCTTGGAGCCAAAAAAGAGAATTGTTTCAAATCAGTTCTCTACACTACTTTTGATTCCTTTGATTTTCAGTAAGAGACCAAGATCCCTAGCTGCTATTCTCTACCTTTTGAATTTTCATCTTCTCTATATCTCCCCTTATCTCTGTGTTTGATTAGATCTGGTTCACTTGCATTTTCTTTTCTAGTTTGTAGTAAAAGTGATAAAAACTTAGAACCTCTCCTCTTTTCTTCTTTAGTTTAGTTTAAATTTGGATAGAGTGTCAGATCTATCATAGATCTGGAGATTTACTATAGTTGAACCACAGCTCCCTATGGACCTACCCTTACTTACCTCTTAAAACTTGCTACAACAGCCCTGGTTCTTGCAGGACTGGCAGCTTACCTTAGTTCAACCTTATTGTAGTTTGTGCAGTTAATCTGCTATTTTTAATCATATAATAATTGCAAGGTAGGCTGCAAAATAAGTTTTTGGTGCCGCTGTCAGGGAGCTGTGTTTTTAACTTAGTAGATCTAATTTTTTCTCATTTCTAGATATATAGTTTTAATTGCTTATTAAGTGTTTGACTAATTGCTTCTGCAGTATTTTTGTAGTTTAATTTTTGTTTCAGATCTGGATCTGTGGTGCTAAGAGGACCTTCATACCAGTTGGAGGAGCAGTCTTTGCTTAAGTTTACACCCCCTAACTTTGTTTATATTTCTAGATCTGTAGTTTTGTAAATCTATAGCATTAGTTGTGTGTTTTGTGATTCTTTTGTTGATCTTTCTGTTGTGATTATCTGAGTTGTACTTGGTTGTTGTTGTGTGTATGTTGGGGAGGAGATCTCTTAACCCTGAGATTGCACCTTTGGACCTTGAGGTTGAAAGACTTCTTAGACCCAAGCATCCCTTATACACACCTGTGCTTGCTTGTAATAGTTCTGTAATGGGTGAGCAACCTAGGACTTTAAAGGAATTCAATGCACCAGGGGTTTACAATTCTTCCTTCTGCATTCAATTCCCTACTGTCCAAGGGAACTATGAGATCAAGTCATCTATCATACAAATGTTACCCTCATATCATGACCCATACAACATATTGATGAATTTTTAGGACTGTGTACTACCTTCAATATTGTGGGTTTGGGGGAGGAAGCAACCAGGTTGTGACTCTTTCCTTTTTCACTAAAAGATAGAGCCAGAACTTGGTTGTCAATGCTCCCAACCAATAGTATTTACTCCTGGAATGACCTTCAATGTCAGTTTTTGGCCAAGTATTTTCCCATATTCAAAACAAGTCAGCTAAGGAAGAGCATTATTTCATTTGCTCAAGCCCCAATTGAAGACTTTCACCAAGCCTGAGAGAGATTTAAAGAACTCTTAAAGCAATGTCCTCATCACCAAATTCCTGAATGGCTACTTGTCTAAAGTTTCTATCAAGGAATTGATCCCAAAAGCAGGGATATGGTTGATGCCTCTTGTGGTGTACATACCTCCACAAGACAGCAGATGAGGCTTAAGAGTTATTTGATATCATCAATGAAAACTCCATGCAAAGGGAGACCTGGGCAAGAGATGTTGAGACCCCTAGATTAGTGAGAGAAAATACTACCAGAGGAAAAATATATGAGATGAGTGGACATAGTGATTTAGAGAGAAAAGTGGACAGCTTGACCCAAAAGTTTGATAAGCTCATGGGAGCAATGCAGTCTCCAATGGCTACTAAAGTGGAGGAGGCATGTGGCATATGCCAGTCCCCCACTCACTCCCTTGAGGAATGTCCCTCAGCTACCCAATTTCTAGACTTTATGATGGAACATGTGAATGCTGCTCAATCCTATGGACAACAGCCTACTGCTAGCTATCATTGGAGAAACTATCCCAACTTGAGGTGGAGATAAGATAATTTTCAAAACCAGCAGCCACAGCAATCCATGCCTTATAGGAATGTCCAGCTATACCAACAGAATTATTTTCCAAGGCCCCAATACCAACAGCCTATGGCCCAGCCAATTGTTCAACCTGTGCATCAAAGTGCACTAGCCCCAGCACCCTCTAGGTCACTCACATTGGAAGAGCAAGTTCTGGCTTCACTGCAGAATTTGGACCCTTTATCTCAAACTGTTAACTCCCACAATCAAAACATCAAGAAGATAGAGGACTACCTTGGTCAACTATCTAATTCTTTGGCTAGGAGAGAAGAGGGAAGACTACCCAATCAGCCCATGAATAATTTAAAGGGGCAGTACATGGTTGGTGAGACTTCTTCTCAGGAAGAAGCAAAATCTGTCACCACCTTGAGGAGTGGGAGGCTTGTGGATAACCAAGTTGATAATGAGTCTGATGAGTCAAGTGCAGAAAATGAAGAAACAACCCATCAAAATATGCAGCAGGAGCAGCATATAAAAAATAAGGGGGGTGATGTACCCCAACAGAAAATTGAAAACAAAAATAAAGAAAAATCTGATGAACTTGCTAAGGCTGCAAATGGGAGGATAGTTTCCCATTTGCCATTTCCTAATGCATTGAAAGCAGCTTCTCCTTTTGACAAGGGGAATGCTAAGGTTGAGAAAATGATGGAAACTTTTAAACAAGTAAAGATCAACTTGCCTTTACTTGATGCCATCAAGTAAGTTCCAGCATATGTAAAAATTTTGAAAGAATTGTGCACCCATAAAAAATAGTCTAGGATACACTTATCCAAGAAGGCCTTTTGTGCTGAGAAAGTGAACCAAGTGTTGTCTATTACAACTCTAACCAAGTTTCAAGACCCTAGAGTTCCCACAATCCCCTGCATCATTGGGGATCACACTATTGAAAAGGCCTTATTAAATTTGGGAGCTAGTGTAAACCTACTTCCATATTTTGTGTATGAGAAGTTAGGCCTGGGAGAATTGAAGCCCACACATGTGGTGCTACAACTAGCAGACAGATTTGAAAGGAAGCCTATAGGAATGATAGAGGATGATTTAGTTGGAGTTGATAAATTTTTTTATCCACCAGATTTTTTGATTCTTGACATAGAGCCAAGCAAGTGCACCACCTCTATTCCTGTGATTTTGGGCAGACCTTTCTTGGTCACTGCCAATGCTTGTATTCAGTGTAGATCAGGAGTAATGGAGGTGTCTTTTGGCAACATGAAGGTTAAATTGAATATTTATAATGCAAATCAGTCTCACTTGAATGGTGAGGATTATTTTTCAATTAATGTTTTGGATGAGCTTGTGAAAGAGATTTTTCCCAAGCTGCTGCATTGTACTGATTCTTGTGATGATTTTGGTGATAGGCAGTGTCGGCCCTCACAGCGGGGCAGGAGATAAAATCCCCAAAATCGGCTTGAGCAAATAGGTCCTTCACCACTGGGGAAAGATAGAGGACGAGGCGCTGGAGATCGAACCAGCCACCCCAGAACATGATGTGTGGTAGAAGTTGCAAACAAAAGGGATCTGTCAAGTAGGAGCAAAATGATATGATAAAGGCATCAAAGCAAAAGAAAAGGATTCATCTATTTACCTGGCTAGCGATCCCGAAGTTGGAAATGTGGGTGTGCTGACAATGGAGAAGGCCAATGCGGGCGGCTTCACCTTGCATCTCGTACCAGGGTTGAGAGGAGCGCTGTGAAACGATAAACTGCTCCCCATGAGGACCATAGGCCATCTCTGGCCCCTCCCGTGGATCCTGCCCTTCGTCGCCAAACATTTGAAAATATGGAATACATCGGTATAAGAAAGGGCTGCTAAAAAAAAAAGAGAGAGAAGAGAAAAATAACAAAAAAAGAAAAAAAAACGCACTAACCCATAAAAAAAAAATGAATGGAAAATGAATGATTATGAATGATGATGAAAAAGAAAAAAAAAAAGAGGAGCATAGGCCTAAGGAACCACATATAAAAAAAAAAAAAGAGGCATTAATCTTTCACCACAAAAAGGAAGAACATCAAAAAAAAAAGGGAGAAAGTGAAAGATAACAAAAAGGCAAACAAAAAAAAAGAAGAAAGAGAAGAAGAAGGAAGAAAAAGGCACTAATCTGTCATGAAAGAAAAACAAGTAAACAAAAAAAAAGAAATGATGATGGATGATAAATGATGATGATATAATAATAAAAGGGGGGGGGGGGATGAATGATGAAAGATGGAGGATAATTTAATAAAAAAATTAATAAAAAAAAAAAAAGAGGAGCGTAGGCATGAGGATCACATATACTAAAAAATATATATATAATAAATAATATACATCTTTCACCACAAAAAGAAGGAACATCAAGCATTTCCAAAAAAAAAAAATAACAAAAACAACACAACATTATCACAATTCAAAGGAAAGACGAAGGAGGGGTTGATGATTACCTTCAATGGGAGAAGAAATAGATCCAAAAATCGGTGGAGAATGAACATTTTTGATCTGCACACATGACTCCCAGTGATAGAACTCAAGAAAAATCGAATGCAAAAATCCTAGGGGGCTGTCCCAGACTTGAGAAGGAAGGAGGGAAGAAGATAGAGTTTGAGAGGGCCCTTCTCGCGCTTTAAATCGCTAGATTTTGGTCAGGCGTATATAATATATACGCCCGACCATTTTTTCCGCAAACTTGGCAGGCATATATGATATATACGCCCGGCCATTTTTGCTGCAGATTGGCCAGGCGTATATATTATATACGCCCACCCAAATTTTAGCTTTGATGGCCCGACAGGCCCTCTGTATGCTCTAGATCAAGCCCGGTCCCTCTTAGAAGCCCAGGTACCATCGGGCGATGATGCATGCATCCCCAAAAGGCCCTTCGAGCTCACTTCAATTGGCCCAAAGGGACCATGCTACAATAGGCGGATTTAGATCTGTAAGTGCCAGCCAAGTGCTCCCCTAAAATCATAAAATCATGAAAAAAAAAAATTGCACAAAAAAGAAAAAAAAGATTCACATAAAATAACGAAAAAAGAGAAAAAGGAAAAATGCCGAAAGACGACACTAGTTCTCAAAAGAGCGTCGCAATGCCTGTTTACCCCACTCTGAGAGCCGTGTTAAATCAATTCGGAATGATCGGGTTCACCGGAAAATTCTCAAACCCTGTTTTACACAGGGACACCTCATGCATGATCCAGCAGGCAAAATACTGGCCATGTTTACCCCCGGTCATTAGGAAACCATTCCTAAACCCACTTCCCTAACAAGATAGCGGGGTCTAATTTATTTAAAGACCAAGACAATGCATCCCAGGGAGTCAAGACCTGATCCGACAGGCAAACCAAGGACCTATCACCAGAATGCGCACATACTTGAGGTGTATCAACATGGCAAGTTGGTCTGCCTAAGGATACATGCAAAAATAAAAATGGTTTGAGCATGCTCAAAGTCTCGAACTGACATGTGTAAAAAAAGAAAAAAAGAGAGAAGAAGAAGAAGAAGAAAAAAGAAAAAAAAAAGGAGAAGGTTCGGGATAACAATATTTTGTTATGTAGTTAAGATCCTGAGTAGGTTGACCCCACCTTCCAAGCTGTGGCTCTGATCATCCACCTTCTGATCTATGATTGACCAAGAGTGCACTCGACTTCAGACCATTCGAAAAGTCTATTGTCAGTTGAAACTGACCCATCAAAAATGAAATTACAACCAACCAAACTATGTGCAAACATACAGACCGAAGGGCTCATTCCCTTTTATTTCCTTTTACACTGGCTTAAAACCTGTATAGGCATGGTGTCCCTGTTGAATGTACGCACTTGCGTCTGGGTATCCGCAGGATGGTCATTTGTCCTCGTAAATTATACCTTAGGGTCGAGGCTTCCATCCGCGCCTATTTGCTGTTTATTGCCCCTGATGGGTGTCTGTCTATGCATAGTTAGTAAGATGTGATTTCATTAGGGATGGAGGCTAGAATTGACCATCTCTTTCAATGGATGTTTGGTCCTAGCTCGATCTTTTTTTAGCTTTGTCTCAAGTCGAGGCACTCTAGTTCGTGTGAATCAGGAGCAACTCACCACCGGAACGTGCACATCCCCAAGGTGTACCTATCAACTAGCATTTGATCCACTTAAAGAGTTGTGCAAGAATAAAATTGATAGAGGTCCTTGAGCTTTGAAAATTCACACAAAAAAATAACACACAAAAATTCACTTTGAAAATGGGCATGCATTCCCAAGAAGTGTTGCGACATCAATATTCGCTTCACTTGGGTAAATCATGCTAAAGCAACCTCGAGGTTGATGGGTTCGCCCAAAGACTCTGAGCCTTACCTAGGTAAGGGCACCCATGGCCAATCCAATGGAACTATCGATACCCCATAGGATTGGACACAATTTGTAGGCCTTCGCTTTGTGTACTTCGCGTCGACCCCGAAGCATAGATCGATCACCCCATTTCATGGAGCTGTCTGGTTCAGATTAATACTCAACATCACAAATCTATAATTTCCCTTAGGAAGTGGACGATATTCCGGGTAACGGGCTTACACTTTCTGTGATCATCGCAGTTATGCCCAGTAATATTGCAATGCGCTTGGGGACTGTTAGCTTTGAGGTACGAACGATATCCCAAAATGAGAGGGCTTACGTACACTCACCATCACCATGGATGTTTAAGAATTGAGTTGAACCAGGCGGATTCATCAAATGTGCCTTGAACCTCTTCGGATGTCTCTTGTCTTTGGCATCCGATCATTAGTGATCGAATACCAAAGAGGGGCATCTGTAGACACCCAAATTCGGCCCAAGGCCCGATCAGTCTCTACTCCGAGAGAGATGTACCCCTGTGCGTCCGAGGGTACCCTTGAACCCTTAGGAACCAACCTAGACCTTTAGGAATCACCCTAAACCCATTAGAACCATTCCCCTAACCCTTAGAGATCACCCACAAACCCTAGGATCCCTTCCTAGACCCAACTTAAACCCTTCTGAGCAATTGATGGGAGGAGAGCTACAAAATTTTACACAGACCATTGGAAGGAGGACTTCTCCAGCTTTCCAGCAAGCCAAAGATCACCCAATTTGGAGTTGTGGTTCAAAGGTTATGGCCGATTAAAGTTTCACATAAAATCATAACTTTTGCTCAGGCGTATGCGCTAGATACGCCTAGCCAATTTGGCCCCATTTTGGTCAGGCGTATATATTATATATGCCTGGCATTTTTGGGCCAAATTTGGCTGGGCGTATATAATACATACGCCCAGCATAGGTAAGGCCCACCACGGACACTCACCTTCTCAGATCTCCTCTGGTTTTCATACAAATCACTGTACATAAACTGGGCGTATATAATATATACGCCCAGCTTAGCGACAGTAATTGTCATCAAATGCTTGAATTTCCTCCATCTGGTTTGACTTTTTGACCATCCCCTTGGTTGAGGTGGGTGTCCTAAGGTTGGTTGCACCCCCTTTGAGCTTATATGCAATCCTTAAGTCACCTATGGTCTCACCCCATCATCTGAAATCGGTTCCCTAAACCCCTAGGACCCTAAAAACCTAAAAAACCTAAGATGGAGGATTACCTAATTGTTAAACCAATTAGCTCTTAAGTAACCCTCTAACCCACCCCTTCTCTATAAATAGAGAGGCCCCCCTCTTCCCCAAAGGGTTGAAAATTTAAGGTGGAAAGTTAAGCTTAAGAGAGAGAGCCCAAGTGAGAGAAAATATATATTATTTTGCATTTTTCAACCAGAATTCCAGCATGCTTAGTTCATCTTTTTCAACCCTTTTCAACCATTAGATCACCCCTATTTAGTCAAGCTTAGTCCCTAGCTTCATCCTACACTTCCTATCTACTGAATTCTAGCATTAGAACCTATTCCTCTACCGTTTAAGCCATATAAAGCCATCGGAAGCACGCCAAAGCGAAGGTCTTACATGGTGCAACAAGGGCTCGTGAGCTCCGGCTCACCCCTCTCTTCCTCTACCTTCTTGGTGTTTCCTCCGTCCAAGGATTCAAGCCGTTACGCCGCCGAAATTTCGATTTGACTCAAAGCTTGATAGGACCGTATTGCCTTCGGGCAAGGGGAAGCTCCGCCCATTTGTTTTATTTTAGCCATAGATAGAGAACACTACGTGCAGGTTGATCGGGTGCCTAAACCCTTCCCGATCGATAACCGAAGCCCCTACCCTAGAGCCTTTGGCAAAGACCGGTAAATCAGAGTCATATTTAGCACTTCGGTGCTCAAAATATTGATTTAAAGGTTTTTCGGGTCACCAAAAGCTCCGGGTGGTGACTCTATATTTTATACTAATCGCGAGCGCATCGTCGCGACGGGTTCGAGAGAATCCATGGTCGCACAGAGGGTCAGGCTGCATTAGGTTAAAAGGGTTTTTTGTTTTTTTTTTTTGGGTGGGGGGGTTTGAATTTTCTGGTTTCCATCAAAGAAACTGGGATCTTTAAGGCTCAAAGTGGGTGTATCAAGGGCAATTCAAAGGGTAGGATCTTTAAGCTCAAACTGTCCAAGGGATAGCCTTACTTCATGTCCTCCATATCATGAATGCTGTCAAGCTGTTTCAACTTAGATTTGCCTAACTTCTAGTGAGCATAATTTAATCCAATCAGTCTTTAGAGCAGAAAAAATTTCCAAGATACTCTTCAAAGAAATTAAAAAAAAATTCAGGCCCAAATCTCATTGGGTATGGCCTTCCATCAAAATTTCTGAGGTGTATCCTCACAGTCTTTTCTCATTTCAGGTTCACTAAACATAAAAATAAAAATAAATAAAAATAAAAAAATTCTTTTCGAAAATTCTTGACATTTACTTCATGACAAATGTTAAACTACAGCTTATTTCAATTTCAAACAGTTTTTTAATTTCCTCTTTTCCAAAAAAAAAATCAAGTGAGAATTTACTCTAATTCCAAACACTCCTTTTTAGCCTAGCTATACTATCATTAACTCATTTCATTGGCATACCTACCATACCCCCAAACCTAAATTAAACAGTGTCCTCACTGTTTTACACTATGAAATCAGTAGGGAGGCATGGTAAGAAGATATCGACACAGTAAAAAAAAATATACATGAAGACAAAATTGTATTGATATGTCAAAATATATACATGAGACAAGTGAAAAAGAAACTAAAACAACAAACTGCCACATCTATTTACAGGCATCATCTGAACAACCATAGAGGTCAGCCAGGTTTTTCAGCTCATCCTTAGATAAAGGAGCTTTTCCTTTAGATTTTGATTTCTGTTGTGGGTTCTTTGGTGCCTCCTCAGACTGGGTAGCTGGTTGTTTTCCTTTTGGATCAACAGCAACAACAGAATCTGAATCTGAATTAAAAGGAAAAAGGGCATTGGAGTCCAATCCTAGAACCGCAGCAGTCTTCCTTCTTTCATCCCTAGAGAGTAAGGTGAAAGAGGTGTCAGGTTGGGTTGGGGGCTTGGTGGGGTGAGCTTCTTTAGACTGGACAGCAGGCTTCTTTCCTTTCTTGACAGAAACAGCAGAGGGAGCAAATCTTTTGACAGTAACTTTCTTCTTGGTGGAAGCCCTTTTAGATTTTGGAGGGGCAGGTTGAGTAGGGGGAGGTTCCTGGGCTGGAGGAGGGTGAGCATCCACAGGTGGGGTAGGAGGAGGTTGAGTTGTAGAAGGGGGACAGGTTTCAGTGGAGGGAGGCTCAGTAGGAGGTGCTATAGCTAGAGGGGTAGGTTGAAAGGGCTGAGAGGTCAAGGAAGCAACCTTTTTCCCCAATATGTCAATTTATTTTACGGCATAGAGCTGGTTGGCATCAGAGAGCTCCTTGGTGGCCATGAGTATCTTCTGAGCATTGGCTATTTTTTTCTTGAGAAGCTCAGAATTCTTCTTCTCATATTTGGCAAGTAGACTCTCAGCAGTAGCCAACTATTTTGCTGACTCATAATGAGTCAGGATTTCAGTCCACCCTAGAGAGATATCTCAAAGCTTCATTTTGTGCTCCAATTCCATGTTGGCAATCCTCTCCTCATAAGGGGCTTCAAGGGAAGCTCGAAGTGCAGCCATACCTCTCAGGACATCCCATTGGATGTAAGGGTTGTCCCTCATGGCATACAGCAAGGTGAGGTACGGGGGGATGTACATATTTTGTCTAAGGACAATGGGCAAAGACAGGGGTGTAGTGGATGAAGAGGAGGGGGTGGAGAGAACCAGATCCTCCCATGGATCAGCTTAGGTGGAGGCATCTTTGAAAACAGGTGGAGAGAGAGGGGGGAGTAGGTGATGGGAGATTCAGCCACTGCAGAAGCAATTATAGCTGGTGATGAAGGGAGAATAGATGGTGGTGAGGAAGGTATGGGGAGAGATGGGGCTGCTACCTCCTCAGACTGGGTAGCAGCAAAGGGTGGTGAAGCTATGGGTGAAGAAGGAGGAGATAAATTGATGGGTACGTGGATAAGTGAAAGAGGGGAAGTGGGAGGGGGTTGAGTAGCTGGAGAGGATGGGGTAAGGGTGGATTGAATTGATTGGAGGCAGGAGCTCATGAGGGCTTAGTTGTCGGTGTTTATGGTCAATTGAGATTAAATGGATTATAGGAGTGAGAGAATTTGGGTGAAAGTGTCAGGCATGGTGGGGGTAGAGGGGACAGGTGTTTGAATGGGATGGAAAGGAGAGGAGGGTGCATGGTTAAAATGAGGAGTGGTGTGTGGGGAGTCAGGAAGTGGGGTGTACTCATGAGCAACATCCTCCACAATTGAAGTCATGAGGGCAGTGAACCCAGTAGTGATAAACTGGTCCACACCCTGTGTATGCATAGGGGATTGCGGAGGGGGGAAATCAGAAATGGGTTGGTTAATGGGTGGAGAAGACATGGTAGGGGTAAGTTCGGAGAATGTGGGGAATTCAAGGACTTCAGGTTGGAAGACCTGAGTGGCGGGTGAAAGTAAAACTGGTTCAAAGGTGGGTGGAAATGGGTCTATTGAAAGAGGAACTGATACAAAGGGAAAAAGCAACGTGGGTGGAGGTGTGGGTAATGGGACAGGTATGGTAGGTGAAGGGATTGATGAGGGTATCTTGGAAGGAAGATCTACTGCCATGGTAGTGGGTACCTTCTCAGCCTCCTCCATTCCAGCTGGCTTACTCTTCTTAATCAAGGTGAGGCTGGTGGACCATTCCCGCTTTCCATACACTTTTGTGGTCAGCTTCTCCATTGGTTCATTCTTCTTTATCACATACTTCCCAGCCTTCAGTAGCCATGTGATGAGTCTGCTGAAGGGTAGACCACCTCCCTTAGCAAAAGCTTATCTCTTCAGCACCTTGTCATTGATGTCCACCATTATTTCAAAAGTCAGCTTAGGTGCATTCACAAATTGCCCCTTTGAACAGTAGTATACGGCATCCACTAATGGGGCCCTTCTCTCTTGCAAATGCCCAGTGACATAGACATTTTTCTTCAAAATGGTATCAATGAGTCCTAGGGTAGGATGAAGGTCTCTTCTCATCAGGGATTCACCAGAGCCCACTATTCCGTTAGTAAGCTGTTTAGCCATTTCCCTAAATGTAGCCCCTATAGGTGCTCCCTCAGCTCTGGTGGAGTCAAATTGATATGGGACTCCCAAATCCATCCCAATGTCTCTGCAATCGACAATCAGCTGCCAGTCATCAATCAAGATTTCTAGTACATCCTCAGCCCCAGGCACCACCTTCTTTGTCAGGTTCTGGTACCACAATTTCACCAGCCTAGGGTACACTTTCTCCTTCTAGGGCGTAAGTAGGGGTAACAAACCTTCCTTCTTCAAATATTCCAGCGTCCCCTGGCATTCCCCAATGTTGGCAAAGTATGTCAGATCAAAGTCTGTCTCAGGGACAAGGCTCAAATTCTCTACAAACTCATTGGGGGTAGTTAACCCAGTTGGAAGCTCTACTGCAGGTGGTCTGTCAAGGGTGGGCAAAGGTGTTTCGGCAGTAGGAGCAGCTCTCTCTAAGGGTGTTTCCACCTTAGGCTCTTGAATTTCGACAACTTTAGCTTTCTTGGCTTTAGGGGCCTTCTTGGGTGTCTCTTCAAAGAGCTTCCTCTTAACAGGTGGTTTGGAAGTTGGCTTCGATTTCTTGGAAGATTTGGGGGTAGAAGCAGCTGGTCTCCGGAGTAGGTTTGCTAGGGTTTCCTCAAGCTCAACCATTTTACTCTCAGGGATTGCTCACTCACCAACTTGTAATGGAATTCAGAGGTTAACAATTAGAACAACAACAGATTGGCGGTGGGAAGGCAACTTACCCCAAAATTCCTAGGGTTTAACAGAGATTGCAATGCATAACTCCAATTTCTCTAAAATCAGATACAAAATGCTCCTCTGCGCAAGCTCAATGCACTTACAAAATGACAGACTGAATAGCTGAAGTTTCTGTGAGGATTTAGTGGAGAAAGAGGGAGGCAAAAGAGAGAGGAAGAGAGCTAGGGTTTTGTAGAGGGTAGGGAATGAGGAACAAATGACCTATCGACAGGTATATAAGGGGTGAAATACAATTTCGATAGGATGAATTGGATGATTTCGATAGGTTCATGCGTCCTGTCGAAAGCTTAGCAGACAAATCTTTCAAAAGGGATGATTCGATAGGATCCCGATAGGTGGAACCATCCTTCCGATAGACCTCAATGCCTATCAAAATCATCAAATATCCTGTCGAAATCACCATGTGACCTAACGAAAGGTAAACTTGACCTATCGAAAGCTCCCAAAACCCAAATAAGGCTGCATTTCTGGGGACTCTCAGCCTCAGCACTCAGCTGGCTCTTCTGCTGTGATGCTTTATAGTTTGCTTCCCTTGTGGACAAGCTCCCATTATCTTAGGACAGCTGGTAATATTGACATGATGGCCTAGTATTTAGCATGGCAGTTTTTATTGCAGAAAAAAAATCAATCAACAATAAAGTAAACACCTAAAATAAAAGCAAAGTATGGTACATATGATACATACTGAACTTTAGGGGCTAATTTAGAGGATCTAAAAGGTCCATGGTCTCCTCAGGCTCATCAAACTTGGCACCTTTCATGGATCTTTTCTGCAGCAAATGTCCATTCCTGGGTGTTGTTTTCTATTTGTGAACCAAGCATTGCCCTGCATCAGCTGATGTGGATTTTCATGCACAGCCTCCTCTAGTACATCAATGGAAAAACATGCCTCATTTAGAGGGGGTTGATGAGTTGTGTTGTATACATTCAGCTTTACTTTCATGTTGCCAAAGGAGACTTCCATGACTCATAACGTGCATTGTATACAGGCATTAGTAGTGGCCAAAAAGGGCCTGCCTAGAATCACAGGTATGGAAGAAACACATTTGCTTGGCTCCATGTCTAGCACCAAAAAGTCAGTAGGATAAAAGAACTTGTCAACTCCCACCATGACATCTTCAATGACCCCCATAGGCTTTCTTTCAGATATGTCAGCCAATTGCAAGACCACATGTGTGGGCTTCAATTCTCCTAAGCCCAGCTTCTCATGTACTGTATATAGCAGTAAATTCACACTGGCTCCCAGATCCAATAAGGCTTTCTCAATTTTATGATCCCAAATGATGCAGGGGATAGTGGGCACTCCATGGTCTTGAAGTTTTGTGGGGGTAGCAATAGACAAAATTTGCTTTACCTTTTCTGCTGAAAAGACCTTCTTGGATAAGTGTATCCTAGACTGTCTTTTATGGGTGCATAACTCCTTCAGAAACTTGGCATAGGCTAAAACTTGTTTAATTGCATCAAGTAAAGGCAAGAAGTAAAGGCAAGTTGATCTTTACTTGCTTAAAAGTTTCCATCATTTCCTCTATTTTAACTTGCCCTTTATCCAAAGGGAAAGATGCTTGCAATGCTTTAGGAAATGGCAAATGTGGGATTGCTCCCTCATTTGCAGCCTTAGCCAATTGGTCATCTTTCTTTTTGATTTTTCTCTTTTCTTGAGGATCATCATTATCCTCTTTCTTCTCATTTGGTTGCCCCTTCATGTCCACCACTGGTGGCCCTTGTTGTGTCTTTTTGAAAACCACCTCTTTGCCTTTTTCAAAATTTCTCAAAGTCTCACAGCCAACTTGGTTATCCACCAGCCTTCCACTTCTTAATGTAGTAATAGATTTGGCTTCCTCATAGGTGGAGGAAACTTCACCCACTACATACTGTTTCCTTGGGTTATCCAGTAGTTGGCTAGGCAGCCTCCCTTCCTCTCTCTTAGTCAAAGCATTAGACAGCTGACCAAGATGGTCTTCTATCTTTTTAATGCTTTGGCTGTGAGAGTGCACAGTTTGAGTTAAGGGACCCAAATTCTGCAGTGAGGCCAGAACTTGCTCCTCGAAAGAAGGTGATCTCACAGCTGGAGGGGGTGCAGGTTACTGCACAGGTTGGCCCACAGGCTGGGTCATAGGCTGCTAGTAATGAGGCTTTGGAACATAACTTTGGTGGTAGGGTTGAGCATTTTGTAGGGCATGGGCTGCTATGGCTACTGTTGCTGGTTTTGGTATGCTTCTTGTCTCCACCTCAAGTTGGGGTGGTTCTTCCATTGGTACCCAGCAGCAAGCTATTGCCCATAGGACTGAGTGGCAGCCACATGCTCCATAACAAAATCTGAAAACTGGACAGCTGATGGGCATTCTTCAATGGGGTGGGTAGGAGACTGGCATATAGCACATGCCTCCTCCACCCTAGCAGCCATGGGTGACTGCATTGCTCCCATGAGCTTATCAAATTTTAGTGTCAGGCTGTCCACTTTTCTCTCCAAATCGCTTTGCACATTTACCTCAAACATCTTCCCTCTAGTGGTATTCTCTTTCACCAATCTAGGAGGATCTAAGTCCCTAGGCAAGGTCTCACTTTTCATGGAGTTCTCACTAATGATATCAAACAAGTCCCAAGCCTCCTCAGTAGTTTTATGGAGGTAGGTACCACCACAATAAACATCTACCATGTCTTTGCTTTTCGAATCAATCCCTTGATAAAAACTTTGAACCAATTGCCATTCAGGGATTTGATGGTGGGGGCATTTCTTTAGGAGTTCCTTGAATCTCTCCCAAGCTTGGTGAAAATCCTCAATTGGATCTTGGGCAAATGAGATGATGCCCTTCCTTAAGTGGCTTGTTTTAGACATGGGAAAGAATTTGGCCAAAAAATGACATTGAAGATCACTCCAGGACTGAATGCTATTGGGTGGAAGCATTGACAACCAGGTCCTGGCTCTATCCTTCAATGAAAAAGGAAAGAGTCTCATCCTGGTTGCCTCCTCCCCCAAACCTGTGATGTTGAAAGTGGTGCAAAGTCCTAAGAATTCATCAATATGCTTATAAGAATCCTCTTTAGTCAAGCCATGAAATGAGGGTAGCATTTGGATTATGGAAAACTTTATTTTATAATTTCCTTGAGCAGCTGGGAACTGAATGCAAAAGGGGGAATTATAAACCCCTGGTGCATTAAATTCCTTGAGAATTTTAGGCTGTTGTTGCTCACCCATTTCGAGAAATTCAGTTGCAATAGATGTGAGTGGAGTTTGTCTAGATCTGAGAAGTCTTTTAACCTCTAGATTTAATGAGACAATCTGAGGTTGGAGATTTCTTCTCCTAAATATACACCACTCAAGATCTAATGCAAAGCAAATCTTCAAATACAACAAGCAGGAACAAAAATAAATGACTACTGAATCTAAAAATTAACAGATCTGACAAATAAAGGGGAGTAGAGGGATGCAAACTCAAGAGCAGCCTCCAGCACAATGCTCCTCTTTCACAGCAGCTTCAGATCTGATGAAATACAAACAGAACTAAAACAACAAGACTTACAAACACAATTAGTGAAAAATCAAACAAACTATCACAGATCTATGATCTAAACTAAAAACTAACTCAAATCTACCAATTTCAAAAACACCTCCTCGACAGCGGTGCCAAAAACTTGTTGGGTTGTCTACCTTGCCTTCAAAAAGGGTTTAAATTCAATCAAATCAAGGCAGATCACAACAAGACCTGCAAGTAGTCAGGGCCTGTTGTAGCAAGTTTTAAAAGAAGGGTAAGTAAGGAAATGTCCACAGGGTGGTGAGTTTAAAATATGGTAAATCTCTAAATCTATAAGAGATCTGGCACCATAGCTAATGCTAAGTCAGCTAAAATAAAGGGGAGAGGTTAAAAAGGGTTGTCACTTGAACTAAACTACACATGAAATGCAAACTAACTGAGATCAAGTCCAAAGATCTAGATCTTGCAAGTGGAAGGGTTTAAAAATAGAAAATGGAGAAGAGCAGCTTGGAGATTGGTCTCACTGCAATCAGATTGAGCTGATCATGTTACAGGGGTTCAAAGCACACAAATCCCTCAGCTAGCTACAAGCGCAGCTGCAGTGTAGAAGACTCCACTCTAAACCAAAGGATTTAACTGATCTTAAGGTTATGGTCTGTCCACTTCAATGGTCACAAACCATCCTATAGACTTCATCCGATCCATAGGTTTATGGTAGAAGAATCTAATTGAAACCAGAGATTGGACTGATCTTAAGGCTATGATCTATCTACTTCAATGGTCACAGATCATCCTAGAGAATTCCTCCAAACCAAGGGTTTCAACCAAAGCATTAAAACCACTACAGATGCTGCAATTTCCAAGTCACAGACACAAGAAATTGTAGGGAAATCAGATCTAGGGAGATTAGATGGTATCCAAGAGGTCTACCAGTTAAGTGGGTGAGCTGATCAACAGACTCCTCTACACAAATTCGATCGAGCACCAAATGAAACCAATGGAACTATAGATCTAATTAAAATAATAAAAATAACATTTACATTGCAATAAAACTCACTCTATAATGAAATGCTCTCAGATCTGTAGTCTGTGCAGCAATTATCCCGTAATAACACTCTCAACCTTACCCAATTACAGATCTAACCTCTCTCTTCGCTGCTCCGAGGGAATTAGCCAACCATAGTTGAGCTAAAAGAGGGAAAATGGAATTTCGCTGCAGGCTCTGATCTCCAGAATTTGATCCATATCTCGATCTCCCCAATTGTAATTGGGGATCTCAATATATAGCTTTCTCCCTTATTTTTCCTGCCAATATTTCCTTCTAGAAGGTCCTCAAAGTTCATTAGAGTTCTGTCAGAGCACGTGGATTGGTTAGGGTTTCCTAGGGCATCTTTTAGATCATCATGCCGGTCACCAAAGTGCCTCGGTTTGCATGCAGCAGGTCACCAAGTTGCAGCGTGTGCATAGCTGATTTTCTGAGAAGTTCTTCACACGATTTTGATAGGTTCTCAGGTCTCTTCGATAGGTTCCGATAAGATGAGCCTTCTCTTAAAGCTTTAACATTCTCAGCCCTTTTCCTGGAGCATTGACAGGTTGGGGAAGCTTTTCGACAGGTTGGAGGACCATTTTGATAGGTTCAACTCTACATGTCATCATTCTAATAGGATTTCTCTCACTCCTATCGAAAGGCTCAAGCACCCTTCGGTAGATTCTGTTCCAGCGTCTCCATCTTGATAGGTCCAGGCCACCATCCGACAGGTTCAGGAAACCATTCGATAGGTTCCCCTTACACCTCAGGCAAGCTTTCGATAGGATGGTTTCTTCCTTTCTTTCAGTTGCTCGATAGGTTCTTGGATCCTATCGAACTCCTCAATCCACATGAATCCATCCTTTCTCTGCCTTCAGCCTATTTTCACTTCCTTCGCCTTGCCCTGCTGTTGTCACGCGCCCCAAGGGCCTAATGGTGGGCAGCCCTCTTGTGTGCCATTGTTGGGTCTGCACTGTGCTGAGAGATGGACTTCTTTGTGCAGCATTTTTGAGTGGTTTTCTGTACTATTCCTGTCTTTTATTGCTATCTACAAAACAGACTCAACAGGTGTTTATGAGTGTGCTCACAGGTCCATCAAAGGTCAGGTTAAGGGGTGAAAATTGGCATTTTTCACTACTTAACAACTACTTACTATCTCAAGCCGTTCTACTCCTAGCAAGAATGGATCCACTAAAATACTTGTTTGAGAAGCTGGCCCTCACTGGGTGGACTGCACGCTGGTAGCTTCTGTTATCCAAATTTGACATCACGTATGTCACTCAGAAGTCGATCAAGGGGCAAGCACTTGTTAATTATCTTATCGAGAATCCCTTACCTAACTATGTACCTCTAAGGATCGAATCTCCCGATGAAGACATCTTGTTCATGATAGAGGATGATACAGTGGAGACAGAAGAGTCCTGGGTAATGCACTTTGATGGGGCATCGAATGCCAAGGTCAAAGAGTTGGTGCTATTATGATTTCACCAAAAAGTTCTCATGTACCAATTTTCATCAAGCTCAACTTCTCTTGCACTAACAACATGGTCGAGTACGAAGCCTGCGTAGCTGGTTTACAAGTAGCTTTGAACCTGAACGAAACTCATCTCAGGGTGTTTAGTAATTCACAGTTAATCATATGCCAGACAAATGGAGATTGGAAGACAAGGGATGAGAATTTGATCCTATATCATGAGCACCTCTAGGGTTTGATAGCATGCTTCGATGATGTTACATTCTCTTATGTCCCACGAATAAGAAATCGCTTTGTCGATGCACTAGAAATATGGGCATCAATGGTAGAAATCCCCTATGGCATCAAGATGAAGCCAATCATGATTTAGCAAAGAAATGAACCTGCTTCTACCTCTAAATTGAGGAACCCCAAGGTTTGATGAGCAGCCTCCATGGTTCTCAGATATCAAGAATTTCCTCGAAGCTCGTGCCTTCCCTAAGGGGACATCTAAGGAATACAGATGGACCATCCAGCGATTAGCAGCCAATTACATCATCTACGATGAGTGCCTCTACAAGTGGTCTTATAGCAATATCCTACTCAGGTGCCTAACTAAGGGCGAGGCGGCTAACGTCATGAAAGAAATCTATGAGGGAGTATGTGGGGGCCATGTCAATGGACACATGCTTGCCAAGAGGATCCTACGGCAAGGGTATTTTTGGACTACCATGGAAACTGACTATTCCAAGAACATGCAGAAGTGCTACAAATGCCAAGAACATGCAGAAGTGCTACAATTGCTAAAAGCACTCCAGTCTAATACACGCTCTAGCCATAGATCTACACAACATGACTACTCCCTGGCCATTTATCACATGGGGCCTCGACATAGTCAGAAAAGTCAATCCAAAAGCATCAAATGGGCATTAGTTTATCCTTGTCGCCATCGAGTACTTCACCAAATGGGTAGAGGCAACATCATATACGAGTATCACGGCCAGTCATGTCGAGAAGTTCATCAAGAACAACATCGTTTGCCGATTCGGTGTACCCAAGGATATTATCATAAACAATGGTACCAACTTTGCGAACAAGCACATCAGAGCCTTCTGCGAGCAATACAAGATTAAACAGCATCGCTCGTTACAATATCGGCCGTAAACCAATGATGTCATAGAAGCTGCTAATAAAATAGTCATCCGCATCCTTGAGAAGATGGGCGTCACATACCGAGATTGGAGCGAAATGTTACCATTCGCATTATGGGCCTACCAAATGTCAATCAATACCACTACAAGGGCAACACCATTTTCCCTTGTGTATGGAACCGAGACAGTGTTGCTAGTTGAGGTTGAGGTACCTTCACTTTGCATCCTCATCGAATCCGATCTACCGAAAGTTGAAAGAGAAAGGTTTTGCTTTGAGTAGCTGAACCTACTAGGTGAGAAAATGCTCCTAGCCTTTGTCACACCCAGGCCTATCAGAGAAGGATCGCACGCACTTACAACAAACGTGTTCACATCTGAGATTTAAAAATGGGTGACACAGTACTCAAGAAAATCTTCCCTTCTCTCCACACCGATCCAAGAGGAAAATTAAAACCCAACTGGGAGGGACCTTACGTCATCTGAGAAGTGCTCTCGGGGTACGCACTCCGCCTTGCCACCATGGACGGAGATCACTTTCCTGAGCCCATCAATGCTGGATACGCACGCCGATTCTACTCCTAGTCTCTGTGGCAAGGTAAGTATTGATAAGATGGATACATGACTGCTTAAGGACCCCATAAAAGAGGCCATCATTTCAAAGCCAAGTTGCCAAAAAGTATCCCTGAATGCTCCTATCCTTTGCTACCCAATTTGAGCCATGAGCCTTTTTTTTATAAATCCCTTCCAGGAAGAAAAAAAGAAGAGGTAAAAACATACATACCAAACAAAAAAAGGGAGAAAAGGAGTTACCATCAAATCAAAAAAAAAAAATAGAAAAGTAAAATCCCAAAAAGAGAATGTCTGAAAAAAAAAAGAGCAAAAAGAATAAAATATATAGAAAAGAAAGGCATGTATAGTCAAAATTCCTCAAGGAAGAAGTGTATTACAGCAACTAGAACCCTATCGAGGAAACCTTCTTAACCCAAGAATACCTTCAAAATTCCTAACATATCCCATGGAAAAGATACATCCCGAGAAAAAGTCATCTTAAAGGCCTACGAGCAGTCATAGTATCCATTGAGTTAGTGTGTGCCAAGCTAAGAGACAACATAAGAACTCCATCCAGCCGGCTATGACGGAGTCGATGTCCATGTTGTGGCCTTTGAGAAAATAAAGAAGAAAAAAATATACAAGCTCAAAACAAAAAGGAAGTGGTGAAAACCCAAACGGGCGTCATGGGTAAAAACACCGAGCTTGTGCGGACCAGGTGAAAACCTGAAAAGGTGCCTGAAATAAAAATGCAAACCCTTGGACGTAGTGAAAATTCGAAAGAATGCTACGAGTAAAAAAGAGGGTAATAACAGGCATGGTGAAAAGCCATCCTGGGTGCTGTGAGTAAAAATGTTCAAAAGAAAGAGAAGAAATTATTTACTCCGTTGGTTATGATTCCAAGCTCTTTTCTTCATTTGGGCCACTCATGTTTGCTCAAATCGGATCTTGATCAGGTGTATCTTTAGACAACACCATCAAATGTATGACCTGAGGTAAGGATAAAGGGTTAATTCGATCCGAAGGGATAGACATTCTGACCTTGGTAAAATTTTGAACCTCACTCCGATTCGATCACATGAATTGGTTCGGCTATGCTCTAAATGGGACCCATGACTTCGTGTCATTGTTAAGGCATCAAACCAAAAAAAAAGAGAGAAGAAAAGAAAGAAAAGAAAAAAAAAAAAGAGAAAGAAAAATCCAAAAAATATACAAAAAATATGTATATATTTTTACTCTTTTCCATATACATATTTACAGTATCATACTTCCATCTCAAAATGAAGAAAGAGAATATAAAAACACCCTAAAAATAAATATCCAAAAAAATATATATAAATCCTAAAAAATAAAAAAATATAGGTAAAAGTTTGCTTCTTCTGTTAATTAGGATGTATATTCGTTACCTATATAAACAAAAAAGGGACTGACATTTTCTTGAGAAAGTGCAGGAACATCAAATGGCCTAAAGCCTCGAGGCAGGCAACCTCTTGGCGATAGACAGGTCAGATGAAGCATATTAACCCCCATGTTCAATCTATTAAAAAAAAAATCATTTTGAAAAAGAAAAAGAAATCTATACTCTTTTACGCACAGCTATGCACATACATGTTTCAATGCGGTAAAATGTTAATATTTTATCGACAATGCAACTGTGCTAAATTAATGTCCTAAGTCTAAGGTTCACCTTGGATCTTTGGATCATACTTTAAAGTAGGAGCAACGGTGTCAATCCTGATCAAGCAGTCAACATTTCGATCAGGTTGATTCCACTGCTAAATCTTTGAGCTAAGCGCTCCATCTTTGGATTCATGTGAACTTTAGTGTCTTAAGCTTCAGATTCCTCAGAAAAGGTCAATCAGTGGTTGAGACCAACTTGTTCAAAATGAAACTACATATCGATCAACTATGTGCAAACATGCGTGTAGAAGGGTTCATTTCCCTCATTTTTTTGCATGCTTAAAACCTGCATTGGCATGGTTTCCCTTAGATAGGCGCCATATGTCTAGGTATCCATAAGATGGTCATTTGTTCTTATAAATTATTCCCGGACAGGATTTGGGTCGGAACTTCCATCGCCTTTATTGCTTATTGCCCCTAATGGGTGCATATTTTTACATAGTTAAATGATTTATAAGATCATTGTTGGCAAAATCAGGATTAGGCATCTCCTTCTGTAGATACCCAATTTTTGTCGAATTTGTTTAGTATTATTTGAAGTTATGTGCTCTAGGTCATGTTAATCCAGGGCACATTCTAAAAAATGGCACGTACTCCTAAAAAGCATGACGACATCAATATTCGCTCCGCTCGGGTAGTTGTGCTAAATTAACATCAGGATCGATCGGATCGTCCAAAAATCTTGAATCCTACCTCGCGTACGGGCACCCGTGACCAATCAAATGAGGCAATCAATGCCTCATGAGATTGGACACGAACTGTTGGACCCTTGCATCATTGCTTTATGCCAATCTTTAAGTATGGTTCGATCACCCTCCCGCTCACGGGACAGTCTTGTTTGAAATGAATCTCAAACATCGTACATTTTCAATTACACCATCTTGGTTATGCCCAGTAATATCACTAAGTGCTTGGGGACTGATAGCCTTGAGGAACAAAAGTTTTCCCCAATGTTGGGGCTTCCACTACTCTCGAGTGGCGCACGTTTTCCCTGATATTGGGCTTTCGTCGCTCTCCATTTAGTTATTTTACTTTTTGATGTTTGAGGTTCATTTTGAATACAGTGGACCTGCTAGCATGCCTTGGGCCTCTTCAGATGTCTTTTTCTTTGTCATTCTATCATTAGTGATCGGATACCAAAGAGGGCATCTGTAGACACCCAAATTTGGCCCAAGGCCCAATCAAAACATACTTCGAGAAAGGCGCACCCCCGAGCTTTTGATAGCATCTCCCATACCCTCAAGAACCTTCCCATACCCTTAGGAACCTTCCCAAACCCTTAGAACTCAACCTAAACCCTTAGGAGCCTATGCCCGACCCTTGGGAGTTAACCCTACACCCCTAAAACCCTTCCCAAACCAGTATCAAACCCTCCCGAGCAATGGTTGGAAAGAGGTGTGCCAAAGCTTATTAGAAACTCTGTTGGAACTGAATCATATACCATTGGAAAGTAGATCCCATTTAAATCCGTGACCTCGTAATCATTTCTCAACTCGTAAAAGCACACATCAACAAAACACGATTTGATTTTAAATTTAAGATGGCTTGTCAGCGTGGTATAATATACACGCTTAGGCCATTTTCAGAGGGAATTTTATTTAGCGGTATAATATGCACGTTGTCAAAATGGGCCCTAAGTTAACGGGCTCGAACTTCCCTCAAAGGCACCACTAAGACATATGCTTAGAGTGTGTAATATACATGCTAGGCTTAGCTATAGTACTTTTGGGATTTTACCCGAAAATCACTTTTGAGGTTTGACTTGTTGACCACCCAATGTTTGGGGTGGATATCTTTAAGACTGTTGCAACCCCATCAACCCTATTTGGCACTTTGGTGCTTTCAATATTGATTTGGGTTTCCCGAGACACCAAAAGCTCTTGGTGGTGACTCTATATTTTTTATGCGAGCGCATTGTCGCGACGGATTTGATAAAAATCCGCGGTTGCACACTTAGCACACACTATTAAAGTCTCATCCAAATCTGGAGTCCAGGCCACCCAAAACACCTCAAAATAATGAGCCCTACTTTTGTATACTTCGTTGTAGTGAGATTAAAGCTCACCGCGGCGAGAACTTAAGGTCACCGCAGCGACTGAGAAAGGATACAAAAGGGACCCGAGAATCCCTAAATTTATCATTTTTGGACGTTCGAGTGTGGGGCCCTTTTCTCTTCTCCTCTCCTGCATGGAACAAACTCTTTTCCATTTTAAAAAAGGTGATTTCTCGCGCCAAACCCTTCAAAGCTATGAGGATTGACGTGCGTGTAGCTTCGCCGAATCCGATTTCCACCGATTTTTGCTACTCATTGAGGTAAAACCCTAAATCCCTCCACTTCGTTCGCTTTTCTTGTGTACACAGCATCTAAAAAGAAAGCCACAACCAAAATCCCAGTTTCTAGGCCAAAACCCTCTGCCAATGCCAAGGGCAAAGCCCCGGCTAGTCCCACCCCTCCGCCGATACGGGAACAACCCAACCCATGGTGGGATGCAAAAACATTCGAGTCAGAATGATCCTTTGACCAAGAATATTTTGACAACGAGGAAGCGCTCCAATGGTAGGTTAATTATCTAGAAAGAGCTAACTTGACGACCTTGCTCAAACCATTCCATGAACACTACTACCCGCAGATTGTCAAACTCTTCTACCAGAACCTTGACGTTGAACGGGATAGGAGACTCAGAACAACCATAGGCAACCAAGTGTTTAGATTTGATCATGACTGCATAGCAACAGCCATGGGTGCCCCGATAATGTATAAAGAAAATTGGGGACTACTGCCACCAAACCTTGAGAAAGTGCCCTTTTATCAAATAGTCACAGAGATGACCCACGGACAACACGAGCTCGACCAATTTGTGAAGAGATCATAGTTACCGTCCGATATGTGGTGGCTCGACATCGTCTTTCAATGCAACCTCTACCCTCTGAGAAAAGAAGAAGAGAGGGTAAGAGTTTTTCTGCAACCTCTATTCTCAGCTTTTGAGGACAAATGGTTTGATGCGGTAGAAACAGTCTTCGATGGGCTGATTCATGCCCACAATCTAATGTTGGAGACGAGAAAGAAACCATTGAACACCATGTCGTACACACGCCTCATATCATGACTTGTGGCGGACTACCAGGATGAGGGTGGTGACTACGCGATACAGACAGATGAAGCGCGTCAGACCGACAACATCAAGCATTTTGGAATCAGGGAATGGATACTGAGTCAAAGGAAGTTGAATAAGAGGGTGCGGGATCCACCACAACCGCCAGCCACCTTCTCCGGCTACCCCGCCACTCAGGTGGAGATCGTTAGACAGATGGATTTCCAGGATGCAATGCTCATGGAGATCATGCATCACTATTTCTCGAGCGATGCCTCTCAACGAATCGCAAGGGCACGGGAATATACCTCCGAGTATACGAGGAACGCAGCTGGTTCAAGGGTCGGTCCATCTGATGTTGGAGCCAGACGTCAAGATAAGCAACCCGCGAAGCAACCAGGTGAGCATGCGGATATATAAGCTGTAAAGTTTAATTCTTTTGATGAATGTGATTGAATAGTACAACTCCATGATACATAAGCTGTAAATTTTGTAATGCTGAAAGCTTGATATTTACAAATCTTTGTTTTTGATGGCTGAGAATGATTGTATTAGGTAGTTGTGGTAACTTGTAAACCTTTAGCCAGTTGTAAATGTGTGTGCCACTGAAATGCCTTAATTCTTCAAAGAGTCAATGTTACTATCAATGCAATCCTAGTTTATATATCCTAGCATATGGTTAACATTTTTCTTGCTCATAAATAGAAATTGTCATTTGTACAACTCAAGTAGGATAAGTGTGAAGTATTTATTAACCGGTTGAAGATAACAGTCACTGATTTCAAGTTATATCCCCGACAATATCATGATAGGAAATAATGAATTAGACAGGATAATAATTATGACCCCACAGATATGGGAACCTCAAGTCCGTGAAAATCCTAAACATTAGGAAAATCGTTGGTTAAACTGAGTTATGTGAACCCGTGAATGCACAATCTTGGTGTGAAACTCTTGGAATATTTTGACGTCATGATGTAGAACATCAGTAAGAACACTGTCCGACGACATTGCTGCCATCCTTAATAACAGTCAATTTTCAAGGACGAAAATTTAGTTAAGGGGGGGAGGATGTAACGCGCAAATTTCCCAATCTTGAGAACATAGGGTATGTACTAGTATTAAATATCCGAGTCGATGTACACCCGATAAACAAGGTTAATCAGGTCACTAATAGGAACTGGGTATTTTGGGGATAAGACCTGACTATCGAGTAAGTAGTGTATTGACAGTGCCCGGTACCTAGACCCACGTATAACACCCTGATAAGGGTTGAATTAGATAGCAGCCCAATAGGCGGGACCAGTTAGTTAATAGCCCAAGGGTCAGGATGCATTAACAAATCAGACCCATGGTTTTATACCCATTAATTTTGGCCCTATGACAAACCCTCACACCGGGCTGGGTGTGTCAACACCACACAAGATTAGACACCCCCATATAAAGCCCACTCCCACTCATAAGTTGCATGGGAGTCGTGTTTGAGAATTAAAATTTAGAGAGTAAGAGAGAGCCTCTTCCTTCCTCTTATCTCCCTTTTGAGAAGCTCTCCAAACCGGTCGATTTCATCATATCGTTCAACGAGAACCGACTAGCATGACAAAGAATCACCGAGAATTCGGTCTTTGCAACGATCCTCCATATCGCAAACCCATACGATCGAGGAATCGGGCGGGTGATCACGTAGACAACAAGGCATCTCTTCACCGGAGTTCGAAAACTTCGCATGTGAAGAATCCGCTACGGTAAATAGTCAAACTCTGTTTTGTAATCTCGTTTCCTCGATTTAGGTACGATTTACGTGATTCTAGAATCTCATTGTGAGGAAATTTGGGAATCGGACATGTGAAAGGAGTCATAGCCAAATTCTTGAATTTCGATGCCTCGAAATGTGTGCATGCATGATCAAACGAGTATTAGGAGACTCGATGTTCCTAAATCTGGCCCTAATTAGTCGAGTTTTAGGAATGCATGCCTCGGAACGTCATGCCTCGAACGCATGAAGAGCGTACAGACCAAATTCTCCGATTCCCGATGTTTCGGATGATGACTCGTGCAATCAAAATAGGATAGAAACCTAAATCTAGCAAGATCATATGATATGTGGCCTTATTACACCTATAGGATGAGGGTTATGCAATAAAAAAAATTGAGATTCGAGGTTAGAAGAAGAAAACAAAAAAGGCGAGTTCATCAGGCTCACCACGGCTAGAAATGACTTGAAACCCTCACCGTAGCAAGTGCTACCCAGAAATCCAGGCCATTTCGGCTCTGGAATTTCTCACCACGGCGACCCTGTAGCTCACCATAGCGAGGTATCCCCTATTTGTGAACTTTGGTATTGTGCTTTTAAACGCCTTGCGTGTCCTTGCTTTGGCCATGTATGGTTCATTAACCATTGGTGCATGTGCATGGTATGATTTAGGGTGAAAGCGATGACCATTTGAGAGGGAATTAACCTAGATCCTTGAGATCTTGCTCATGAAGTTCTGACACTAAGGTAGGGAAGAACATCTTGCCTGATTGCTTGTTTTCTTGAATTTGTGACATTGATGCAAATAGTAACTACTTGATATCTTCTAGAAATGATATATGTAAAATCTTGGCATGTTTTGAAAATTGTATACTAGATTTTTGTACATGATTTGCATGCTTTTGATACTCAACATCTTGTTACGTTATGGTATTTGATCCAATGAGTTCTATGCTTCAAAAAATTAAATTGTATCATTGATACCTGCCTTGTGTACGTGTTCGCATCTTGTATCTCTGTTATGTCTCTGATCAAGTGACCCTGTTAACTTAGTTTAGGGGCTTGATGGTCTTAGTTCAAGTGACCCTATTAACTTAGCTCAGGGGTTTGACGTTTTGGTTCACGTGACTTTGTTAACGTAGCTCAGGGGCTTGATTTCTAGATTCAAGTGACCCTGTTAACGTAGCTTTGGGACTTGACCTGTCTCGTTTCAAGTGAACCTGTTAGCGTAGCTCAAGGGCTTAATTTCTTGGTTCAAGTGACCCTGTTAACATAACACTAGGGCTTGACATTTGATCTCATTTGTGATTTCTGATTATATGACCTTGTGACTCGCTTTTCTTGAAATGTTTCTAAGTTCTTGTTAAGCTTTTCTTGATCCGATATGCACTATTTTGAATATGATCACTTACAATCATGAAAGGATATGATTTGACTTGATAGCTAAAGTATTTAATTCTTTAAAATTTTGTTTTTATCTATGCTTCAAGATTCATGAATGAGATTGTTAAAAAGGTAATTTAGCATTGTTATTCCCCATTGAGCTTGGACTGTAGCTCATTCCCCGACTATACGTTGCAGCTGCAGGAGCTGACCTTGTGAGGGATCTGGAGCAAGAAGAGGACCTGGATTTCAATCTCGAGGATGAGGAAGGATAGCTAGAAGGGTTCTTTCCTTAGCGATTTTGGGTTGAGAGTTTGGACATTTTGTGATTTTGTTATATGGTACAGTACTTGTTAACTAAATACAATTGTGTATATTTTGCTCCACTATTTAGGTGAAGGTCGGCCTTCACCAGTGGATGTATATATTTTGGCACATGTGTTGATGGTGTTTAGTTTCTGGAAATAGATGATGATTAGCTTTGTGAGTTTATGCTGCATTATAGCTCTATTTTTTGCTTTGCGCACTTTGCTTTTGCACTTTTGTAAACTTACCATTGATAGATGGCTCGATCCTTCCTATTGTTTATATGTGAGGAAAGATCGAGCTGTCAGGAAGTGATCTATCCACTTCGATACCATAATATCACTGTAATTTAGATCGCGTGCACGATCTGACAGCGTGGGTTTTGTGGTAAGGAAATCCGGGCCGTCACAGATATAAATCCATGAAGACGTATTTCCCACAATTTTGTCATCTAAATACCAAAAAAAACCAGTCTTAAGAAAAACCCTACACGTTGTTTACGCTTCATCTTCTTCTTCACCAGCATCAAGAAAATTAAAGGGTAATCTCTCTCTCTTTGGCGCTATCTATATATATATATATATATATATATATATATCCATCGTTCTCTCTCTCTAACATTCTCTATGCAAGCACCCCCCCTTCACACTTATCTCACTTACAATCTCTCTATCTCTCCGGTCTTCTCTCTCACTAACTCTCTGCTCATTCTCTCTCTAACATTCTCTATGTGCTTTCTCTCTGTATCTTTCTCTTTCTTTCTCTCTCTCTCTCTTAATAATTATAAGTGTAGAATTTGTACAATGTCCATGTGATGTGTCCCAGCTCACTTACATGAATCATCTAGAATCATTGAATACATTTGGCACACAGAATGGGGACCTCTACTTTCACCTACCAAAATTTTGAGGCGCCAAGACTGAATTTCTTCTCAAGATTTGTGTAGAGTGAAATCAAAATCTGAATAACACATAAAGTTCACGCTTACATAGTAACAGAAGTTAGCGTCTTGAAATGCCTACCCTTTAATAAAAGGCTACATATTATTTGTTTATTGTTTTTTATAAATCAAAGCTACACCTTATTTGCTACACTTTTCTATAATCAACTATACCTTATTTGCTTATAAGGATTTTCAAAAATATGGTAATGATAAATATGTCTAAGATGGGCCAATAGAACTTGATGACGCTGTTGAACAAGTAGGTTCTTACCAAAGTTAGAGGGAAATGGAAATTATTCGAGATACAATAGTTGATGCTATATTTGATAGCCACGGTGGCAATGTTAGAGATTGATATTAAGTGCAATTAAATGTTAGGTGTTTAAAGCTTTATTTTTTATTTTTTGGTAAATTCCCTAACGGTATTTTATTTCTTAAAGTTGAACTACATATGATGTTGTCATTTCCTTATTGATATTTCCTCATGTTTGTTATGATGACATATATGTTAATCTTTCAAATTTGAATGAATGACATATGATACAATGTTATGAATCACTAGTATACAACTAACAAGTCTTTAAAATTATTAGTACTTTGTAATTATAGAGGTTTGAACCTAGACCCTAGGTGTCAATAAGCAATCACTCAACCACTAGAGCATTTTACTAAGTTGTCTATAGAATTAAAAATAATAATACATATGTAATTTTCAGTGGTAAAAAAGGCACGTTCATTTTAGGCAAGATGTAAAATAAATAGTAGATATATAAAAAATTCAGGTCTTTACAACAACCACCATCGTCGTCGCCGATGCTATAACCACCACAACCTCTTATGCCTCACCACTAGCACCAACATGTACCCCACTAACACTGCCGCCACCACTACTAGCACAACCACCACCACGACTAGCACAACCACCACCACGACCAATACTAGTACCACCACCATGATCACCGTCGACCACCAACTTCTCCACACCTTCACCACCACTTCATCACTACTAGGCAATCACATCAGCACCACCACCTCCTCCACCAGTACCGCACAGTCACATCAACACCGCCTTCTCTACCATGACCACACACCTTTTTACCACCATCAAAGAGTGGACAAATGAATCATTGTAAAGTTCCACATGTTACCAAAAAAATAAAATTATTAGTAATTGGAAAGCCCAAATGTTACCCAAATAACAAACATAATAGTTCACAAATAAATTTGTCTATAGATTAAACTTTCTCCGGATTAAAAAGTCAAGCATGATCCAAAAGGTCCTTACCTAACTATAAACAAATATTGTGCACATGTCCAACGGGGTGAAACATTTATGAGTGACATTAGATGTACAAGTATGCATTAGAGAAGCACATGTCAATTTGGCCAAATCTTAAGAAATCCTTTTGAACTTCTGTTTTAAATTTTTTTAAATCCTCCTTAAAATTTTTCTAATACCTTATAAACCCTACAATTGAAATATAAATGTTCCTTCAACCCTAAATATGTGACTTAATATTAAAACTGCCCCATCATGCATATATAAGTCACACAAAAAACAAACTTTTCATCAAAATCATAGCACGCTCTTCTCCAAAAATGTAGCGTTATCTTCACCAAATCATAGTGCCTCTCTTATTACTCCTAGTTGGAAGCAATCAAAGCATTATGGTCATCAAATCATAGCGCGGTCTTCACCAAACTTTAGCGCATAATTCAAAAAAAATTGGTCACTATTCACATCTTCCTTATTATCACCTTCTTCGGCACCACTTCAGTTCATCCATGCTCAACAACGAACTTTAGGTTTAAAATCGAATGCTTTGATTTAAACTTCCTCCCTTTACGTTTGGCGAAGAGCAAGCTACGATTTTACTAAAGAGTTCGTGTTTTGCGGGACATCTATGAAGGAAATTTTTTTATATTAAGTCACATATTTATATATTTTAAATATATAAGTTTTAAATATAGGATTTATAAGATAGTAGAAAAAGTTTAGGCCAGTATTTAGAAAAATAAGTTTAAAGGAAGGATGTTTTAGAAATTTATTTTTATCTGTTATGTCAGTGGGCGTTTATCAAATCTAAATTCAACTTTATATGAACTTCACCGAGTTTTAAACCCTTTGATATAATAAAGGCTAGTGGTAATATCACACCACTTCATGTTATAGCTACCTCAATTAAAAAGTTTCTCTCACGTTGTTGAAAAGAGCTTAGTGGATTCGCCGGAGAAGAAGTCTACTACGTAAATACCCAGAGACGATGAAGAAGCCGACATTATTCGTTAGAGAAGAAGTCGGTGTTATTCGCCGACTACTTCATTGTTTCTTTGCGTATTTATGTCCTTATCAAACCCTACAACTGGGAGAGAAGGAGAAGAAGAAGTAGACTCCATTAATGGGGTTCAAAGTTATTTTTCTAAAAAAAATGTGAGTCAAACAGAGATCAAAATCTCAATCTTTCTCTCGTTTCTGTGCTAAGCATGCTTGAATTTATTCGGCCGATGATTTTTGTGTACAAATTTATCAAAAAATAAAAAATGGAAACGTGCGATTGAGTTTAATGGTTGATCACTGCAAAGTAGGTGGAGGCGTGGAGTAGAGAAGAAGAAACGCCCAAACCTATATGTGGGCATTTTGGATATTTTACATTAAAATAAAAAAATGTATTCACGTTTTTTGGAGGGTCTTGGAAAGCGTGGGATCCTGATTCCCTAAAACTTTTTGGTGTAGTATAATAGCCCAAAACTTTTTGGTCCCAAACCCTCCACCACAATTATCTCCTTTTAATAAGGCACCAAATCCACTAAGCTCTTTCCAACAAGTTCAATAAGGCTGCGTTTGGGAACCGTCATTTGACCGGTGGGATTTGGATTTGGGTAGTTGGATTTGAAATCAAATGTCTAGGAATTACTTTTTAATGCTTGGCTTTGGATTCTCTAAAATCCCCCGGCATTTGGAAATGACGCCTTTTAAGCAAAATAGAGTATTTCAAATAACACCTCTTGGGAGTCATTTGAAATCCAGAAAATTTGGATTGTGGTCGAGTCTTCCTAACTTCTCTTTTCTTAGTGCTCTCTTCCCACCCTTCGCTCTCCTCTGTGAAAAACAAGGTGCAAATTCATTAGGGTTCCTCGAACTCCTCATTGGCCACAACCGTTGGCAACATCGTTCAATCAACAAAAAGGTAAGTTCCCCAATTTCTAGGTTTGGATGGCTATGATTTGTACCTGATTTGGATGATTAGGATTTAGTACAAGTACATTTGGGTTTGAATTATGCATTCCAATTGTTTCAAATTGGAATGGGTGACTATGTCATCCTTGTATTGTGGTAGTTGTCAACTATCAATTCATTCAATCCTGCATTTTAGATTGTCAAATTAGGCTTCCTCTTGATTTCTTCATGGAAATGGGGTCACAATGAATCTTGAAAAACTTTAGTTGTGATGTTTGGTTTCAGAGAAGTTCTTCAGGTTTAAATTTTAATCCAAATGATTGTCTGTGGAGTTGATTCAACATTATTGGTTGAAGATGAAGATAAATTTGACCTCAAAGATAGTGAGAGGGCAGTAAGTGCTTCATCAGTGTTTTTGTAGCAAATCAAAGTTGAAGACACTAGTTTCAGTTTTACCGATGAGTTTTGTTGATGATGAGTGAAACAGAAAGGTGAATGGTTTTTAATGCTGCATGTGAACTATTCGATGAAAAAGAAATATATTTAAGTATAATATTAGCTAATGCAAGTATTATCATATGAAATCTAAATCAGTTTTTGAGGGTTGTTTAAACATCCAAACAAGAGATTTTCAAATCTAAATATTTCAAATTTTGGATTTGAAATGCTTGGATTTCAAATTCTCAACTGCAAATTCATGTTCCCAAACACAGCCTAAGAGACTTCCAAATGCTCGACGTTGGTTCGCTCTCTCTCTAAGATCAATCCCAATTGTAGAGACGAAGATATGTTGGAGACCGGCATTGGAGAAGGAGAGACTTGAGCTCAAGTCGCCCCCATCGTTACGTCCAATGAGGTAGCGGCCATTTCGGGTAGAGAGGACGAAGTCATTCTCCTTTGAGACTTGAGCACATGCCTGACTATTTTGGAGATGAAGATGAACCAAAAGCCAAGGTTTTATCAAGCTTTGTGATAGTGGACACTTCTAGGGCAATTTCTTAAGTCTTTATAGGATTCATTTCATGTATCATAAGAGGAGTAAAGAAATTACTTTTTTTTCTTTTCCTGATTTCTTTTAGTTTGATAGGATCTTTTATCCGAATTTGTGTTCATCACACTGATGAAGGTATCTGTCTGTGGGAACACAACGACTAACTTGACGCATTGTTGAGATTTTCCATCTTCGACATCTCGAATTTAAGTTTAGGATTAGGTTTTTTAGTGGTAAAAATCCTCGAAATGGAGAAATTGAGGAGCATGGAAGAAATCAAGGCCTCCATCGCAAATATCGCCATTAAGCTTGAGCTCATGCTGCTGGAATGTGAGGTTGGTTTCTGTTCTTTCTAAGATTCCAAGGGGCTTTCGACATTGATCACTTTGGCCTTGTTTGGCGTAGCTTAGCTTTTTTAAAAAGTTTTATCAGCAAAGTACTATTGTCAAAATCAGATGTCATCAGAACTCCTGTTGTTAGAAAAGTTGTTTGTTTGAGACAACTTCTAGGTCTCTAGAGTCACTTACAAGAACTGTTTTCTATTTGGTAAAAATAGTTCCTACTTCCTATATCAACTTATTGTGTGTTTATTGACTACTTTGAATTAGATGGCGAATATTGTTTTTTGTCCCAATCATTGACAAAAAAAATCTTGAGATCATGAGTCTATCATCAAACGGTCAGATTTTAATTTCATACGCATGGGTCCCAAAAATAAACATGATCAAGGGCATATATCCCTTTTGGGGGTGTGCCATGTGTAAAAAATATGAACGTTTGATGATACAACAATGATCTCAAAACCTAGAAAATTGATCTCCCTAGTATGATTCGAGAGAGTTAACGGTCTAATGCCTTTTAAGCATACAAATGTTGCGCAAAGGGAGAGAGTGTAAAGGTTTTTTGGGGAAAGAGATGTTGTAGAGAGAGATGGAAGCTGTAATTATTTCAAAGTGTCTATTGGAGAGAGAGCTGACCTATTATATTGCGGTAGAGGAGAGAGAGAAGAGACTAAGTGATGGGGACATCAAGAGCAAGAGTGTCAGATTTGGGCCAAAAAAGAGTCTTTAGCGTCGGAAGAGACAGAATGGAAGCCAGATTGAAGAACTAAAAGAAAATTGAAGATTTGGGACGTGTATCAGTCGACCGATCGACCCAATTTCTCGATCGACCGATTGAGGCCAGAGAAATCTTAAGTTGTTGGCGAATTTCTGTTCCCAGTCGATCAATCGATCCAAAATTTTGGATCAATCGAATGTGAACAAAAACTTAATGTGATATATATATATATATATATATATATATATATATATATACTCGATCGATCGATTTTTCCCGTAAGTGGACTCCGCCAAGACTGTCCTTTTTAGAGTATTTGTTTTAAGGTTTTCTTTTGTTTTAAGACCTACTATATAAGGTCCCTATAACTTTGTAATTGAGGAGTTTATTATTGAATGAAAATTGAGAGCTTGCTTTTGTGTAAACCTAGAAGACTTGTGAAGAGTTTTCGATCGAAGGAGCGAATCTTTTGAAACCTGAGAAGTGAACTTTCATTTCTCGTGCAACTTAAGCTGGCGTACAACCTTGCTGTGAACCCTTGGACCTCTATCTTTCTATTCTATCATTTTCTCTATTTATTATTTAGTAATATCTTCCCTTGTTGTGATAGATTCCAAAAAACCTAAAATATTGTTAGTTTAAATCTTTTGATATACCCCTTTTGATTAATTTAATCCCTTGAGCCTTTGTTTTTTCAAACTTTAGAGGAGTTAAGAGACGACACCATAATTTTCGTTTAATGCCCTAAACTAGATTGAAACTCAAATCCTTCATCGGATTCGTTTTTCTAGATCGAGAATATCGATGCATGTGAGCGCTAAAATCGAATTAACCTCATTGTTTTGTTGAATTCATTAAATTATTTTATGTGTTGGACGATATCGAATATTTTTATTATTCAATTTAATCTGAGGTTAATCCCAAACTTGTATAATTAGGGTTTTAGAGTTTGTCCCGCATCATGAGAGAATACAATAGTATCTTTTAGGGTGTTTCAGGTTATAAAAAAAAATATTGGCACCGTTAAGCTCACTTGAAAAGATTGCTTTCTCATCTCATCTCCTCCAGTCGACATACATTGATTGCCTTCTAATCAGATGATGGAAATCATTTTTTGTCCCCATCTTTGGCACAATGGATTCATGGATCATGTGCCTACCATCAGATGGCCAATTTTTGATTACACGTTTCACACATCCCGAAAAAAGTGACTCTAAAAACATGCTTGAACAGGATGTTTGTCACACGATTTTAGGGTCACTTTTTGGGATCTGTTCTACTTGTAATCCAAAATTGACCTTTGATGGTAGGATCATGATCTGTAGATCCACTGTGCCGAAGATGGAGAGGAAAAATGATCTCCATCATCCAATTTAGTAAGGTCAATATATGGTGCCTGCATGAGATGGGGTGAGAAAGCAATCTTTTGAGGTGAGTATAACTTTACCTACCGTGTTATCAACAAAACTTTACCTAATAAAACATTCGAAGCAAGGATCAAAATATCGGTAAACCGATACGTATCGTCCTGAAGGTCAGGACGATACGTATCGGGTATCGGCCGATACATTCAATATATCAGCGATACATTAAATGTATTGGTTTGATACATTGGATTTTTTATTTTTTTTCAACTGTCTACATAGTCACCATCGATTGTGTAGACAATTGGAATATATATATATATATATATATATATATATATATATATATATTTTCGATTCTCTACACGATTGTCTACAAAATCGATGGCGATTGTCTACACAGTCCCCATCGATTGTGTAGACAATCGGAAAAAATATATATATACATATTATCAGACGATACATTGAAATTATTGTCTGATAATTTCAATGTATCATCCGATACAGGTGATACATTACCCGTATCGGACGATAAGTACATTGTTTTTAAGGGGGTACGATACAATGTCTTTGTATTGTACCGCCCAAGTCCAAAACCGATACGTATCGGACGATACGGATCAGTATCGGACGATTTTTTGACCCATGATTCGAAGGCCCTTTTGTTATTAAGCACTTTTCTTGAACTTCTGTGTTCCGTTAAAATATACGCAAAAGCTAATATTAAAAGCGGGTTTTAGGCACTTTAACAAATTGGATATTGTCAGTTTTTTTTGCTTAAAAATAAGCTATAATCTCTTTGCAAGCCATACAGCTTTGTGAGCCTTAAATCGCATTTCGGCGGCTTAAACTGCTTCCAGGACCCCAAAAATCCGCACCAAACAGAGCTGTAGTTTTTCGGCAACTGCCGGTGACGGGGACCTTTCAGAGGAGGACACTGCCTTTAGCAATGCTGGTAGCTTTTGTAGAAATGGCGAAATTGAGAGAGATTGAAGTTATTGTAGGAGAATTTGGTGTTGAGTGAGCCATAATGATGGCGTTTTAGGTTCACGGTCTCCACCGTAAATCCAGTCGTTACCATTTATAATCAATTCATTTTAGCGTATTTGAAGGTGATGTAATTTTGTATGTGTTTTATGGTTGGGGATAATGGCTCATGATCAATGACGGAATTAGGATTTTCATCTAGTCGGGACGCAAGATAAATTAGATTTAATTTTATACAAATTATAATTATAGTGCTCTCACACCTATCTAATCCAAATAAGAAATCGAGGAGGTAAGAATCCGTGCAAAACAAAAATAGATACTTTAAAGCACGCGAGTAAATGATCTTCTCTTGTTATAATTTTGCCTAGAAAATCATGAACATTGAGATTTTGCTTCTAAACTTTGGGGTGTCTCATGTGATGTCATTACAAGCTTCCCTAATCTGTTAATGAATGTTTAGGGCCCCAAATAACTTGAATTTCACGTCAATTTAGTTAGGCGGGCCGAAAATGGGTGTCTACAATTTACTGGGTCAATGACAAAATAACACCGAGACAATTTGCTGCATTGAATTTGAACACCTTACACTACATTTTCAATGGTGGATATGTATTGGATTATGCCTAAATTTTTTGAGTGGTACCTCATCGATCTTGTCCAAATTATGTGACACATGATCTTCGAAATGGGTGCCACATTGTGTAGAAGATTGGCCTGTAAAATATTCTGCATTGTTTGATCTCAAGATGTTAATGAGTTACAGTAGGTTTCGGAAGTAAGCGCAAACAAAGATACTCATATAAATATGGGTAGCAAAGATACTCATATAAATATGGGTAGCATTATATATACTTGTTAAACCTGTGAAGAACACATGCATTTCTACCATAAAAATCAGATCGACTTGAATCAGGCGATGGAGATCATTTTTCATCCCAATCTTCCACACAATAGATCTTGAGATCATGGTGCACATATTAGAGGGCCAGATCGTGATTCCACATGGCACACATCCCCCAAAAGTGATCGTGATCGTGGGCATACCTATCAAACGATCACTTTTGGGTATGTTTGCCACTTGTAATCAACATATGACCGTTTGATAGGTGTGCAATGAACTCAAGAATTATTATGTGGGACATTGGGATGAAAAACATCTCCATCATCTGATTCAAGACAATGAACAGATTTTTTTGGTGGAATTGTCTGCATTCTTCACAAATTTAGTTTAGCGGGTGTAAATAACGCTATCCTTTTTTTTTGTTAAATTCGGCCCAACCTACTTTTTTTGTTAAATTCGGCCCAACTTGCCAAAATCAATTTGGGATCTCGAAGTAGCTACAAATGATCCCCCTCTCCCCCCCCCACCAAATAGTGTTTAAACGATATACCAATGCTAAATTAAATTTTTTTATTTCACACCATTAAAGTGTGGTTTCCTAATATGCCATTGACATCGATTTATGATCGCTCTAAATGGTTTAGGAGGCAATTCATCGTTGGAAAATGTTTTAGCCAAAGAATTATATTCATAAGTGGATGTGAACCATCAGATTGGTGAATTTGAATACCAGTCATTAAAACTAAATACAATGGTTGATATTTGAGTGCACATATCGGATGGTTAAAACCTCTCAAAAAATTTGATTTTTGGGCCGATGTCTTTCAACTTATGATCTATCATTTTGACGGTGCAGATAGCCCAAACCTTGAATCTATCAATGGAGAGTCGTGCCCTTAGCTTAATGATCCCATGCACTCAAAACACTTTAAAGCAAAGTGAACTTTCCCGAATGAGCTTGTACATAAATAAATGTGCATTTCTCAAAGTAAACTTTTAGGCTTGTGCATAAATAAATGCACATTTCTCAATGCTTAACCGTATGGACAAAACTGATTGATCTACATTTGAAGGATGGCAGAGAGGGTGTCAAGTAAGGAGAGAGGGCGTCATAAGGATGTGAGAAAACTAGAAACAAATACAAAGGATGTGAGAAAGGGTGTCAGGTAGTGAGAGAGGGCTTGAGAAGACTTTTAAAAAAGTAACATATTTTATTTTTTTTGGGTTATGAGCAATTTTTTTTTTTTTTGGGTTTTGGGGTTTTGAGTGCAGACGCTCGCCTGCGCTTGCTTAGATGTGGTTCTGCCACTGCTCGTGATCACTAACATTTAAATATCAAAATGACATTTGAATGATTTTATATCATTAAATTAGACTTTGTATCTTATACCGCCGTATTATGCTAAGGTGGCAAGCATTTGTGATCACTTTAAATTGTCTAAGCCACAATCCATCCTTGGAACCTGTCTCGGCCAAACAAACATACCTCCAAGTGGACGTGAATCATCAAAATAATGAAACGCTAATATTGGCCACAATGCAGGAACGAAGGTTGGCATTAGAGTGTACAGGTTAGATGATTCAAATCTCTCTAAAACCATTTTTGGTTTCATTACTCTTCAATGAATGATCTATCAATTTGATGGAAAAAATTACCCACATTTTAAAAGGGTGTAAGATCATTTAAACACCATTTTGTTTAAATGGCGACACTCAATGTCATGTCCTTTTTGTAGTCGTCATGATTCAATTTAGGGTTCCTCCAATTTTGTATTTTTTAGTTGAAAATGTATCATCAGCATTCTAATGGAGGAGGAATTTTTTCTTTTCACTTTTTTACACTACTTTGTGTGCAAATAAAAACAAATGGTGTGCAATAAGTAAACTATTTTAAATGGTGTGAGCATGATCAAAATTTTGGCTAAAATAACAAAATTTCAGCCTAAAACTGCATCGATTTTGGACCCAATCGGAATAAAATCTCCAAAATTTTGTCCAAAATATCAAGCGTGCAAATTATCGATCAATAATTTGCAGGCTTGATATTTTGGGTTTAAAAAAAATAGAAAAAAATTTGGGCACCGAAATTTCGACTTGCCCTCAAAATTTTGTTTCGACTGAAATTTCGAAATGTCGATCGAATTTCGAAAACGAAACCGATACTTTGGTCCTGGCTGTGAGTATAACGTAAAGAGTGCGACAGTAATACTAGACTTATCTCATCTGGTTGTCGTGTGAACTATATCTCAAACGGTACTAGATTTACTTATCATTAGTTTATATATAAAGCTATTACATCAAACTGTTTCCCGTATTTCTCCTCCTCCGCTAGGCCCGCTACAAGGTGATGCGTTAGCAACGAGAATTAGGTTACGGAATCTCTCTCTCTCTCTCTCCATCACCATGGATCTCGAAATCGTTGGTTATCACGCTCTCCTCTTCGACGACGACGCTATGGCGGCCTTCGTGAACTCGCCGGACGCTCTGATCCAATGGAACTCCCTCGTAATCGATCGCTACGACGTTCGTCATCTACTCCAAGATGCCCCTCCACCAACCAAAAAACGCCGCTCCCTCCCTCTCTTAGAATACGGCGTCTCCCTCTCCGACCTCGATCACGAGAGATTCCAAGATCTGCCGCCTACTGAAGGCGACGATGACCCCCAAGGATCTCTTCTAGGTTCGTCCTAATTTGTGCCTAACCACTTTTAGATTCTCCTTCTTCTTCTTGCTATTGGTGTTGTTCAGTTTGAATTCGCTATATGGTTTTTATTTAATTCATTTTCGCTTCGATTGTAGTAGATGCAGATGATTTGTACTATGTGGTGTGCACACCATCCCCAAATTTTGTTGATGTGAGATTAATTTGTTAGATATTCTAGGATCTAGGATCGAATCACACAATCAAATATATATCTCTATAAGAACATGCATACCTTATTTTCTTCTTGGGTTGATGCACCGGTAATCCCTGACTGACAATTCTAGTCCACATTACCTCTCATATTCTCTAGGTTTCCTCCAGATATGAGTACGCTAGGTTAAAAGGAAGATGGGATGGTGATCTCCTTAAATAGCCACCTCACTTTCTTAATCCATCAGGGAAAGAGAGTGGAGACATATTAATTATATTAAGAAATTACTTATTTCCTATTGCCTCAAGATACATATGGTCAAACATCCAATCCAGGTTTATGGATACCCAAAGATAGGTTTAATGTGTTGACCATAAATATCCAACATCTCCCACTTGGTCTGCACTTTAACTCATTTGAAAAATAGTTTTGAAAAATTACTATCTGGGTTAGCAAACTTTGAAAAGCGGATGGCCATCCATTTTATACTTTGAAAAAATATTAACCCCCACTACTTCGATGCTTCGTAACAACCACCAAGGTTCAATAACACTACCAGTCAGGGATCATGACGAACTAGGTATTCCATCTTACTAAATCGACACCAGTCCATTTATGGTCACAAAACTAGCATAATTAATGAACCTAAGCTTTTACTTAGTGATTTCATGCAACACACATAACTGTGCCATTCCTTTATATGTCCGTGCTTTATATCCCCAAAGATATGTCGTTCCTGATAAATTACTGGCTCCTCACCTGTGACTTCCTGTCGTCAAACTATTAGAACGAAGGTTTATCAATATGGTGCCTAAACACATCTAGCCCAAGTAAAATAAGGGATACGAGGTACAACCTCACCACTCTGTCATGTGATAAAACCCCATGCTGATGGTTAGAGTATAATCATATACACTCACAATAGCACGTACACAACAACGAAAATATGATGCGTTAATAACAAAATAAACCAACTAATACTAGAGACAACTCTAACTAAAACAACAAAAGTATTGGTCAGTTTATTTTGTTAGAGTATAATCACATACACTCACAATAGCACGCACACAACAACAAAAATATGATGCGTCAATAACAAAATAAACTAATCAATACTAGAGAGACAGCTCTAACTAAAATTATGTAGTCAAACTCTACTAAGTTGATATAAACATCATAGTTTTGAGACTCATGACAAGTGTCAACAACTATAAACTCCCACTGATTTCGCCATTCCTAAGAATAATCAGTGTTCCAACATAGTAGAATTAAATAGTCTAATCATAAATATTGCATCAACTATCCGAAAACGGTGTCATGTAACATCAGAAGTAATATTAGTCAATCAATTATCAAATTTCTATGATATTCAATATTTAACCAAGGTTTGTCGATTCTCAGTTTGAATGTTTCGTCCAATATTGTTTCGATAATTTTATTTGTTACTATAAATATTGTTCACCTCAAAAGAGTCAATATGGTGGAAGTGAACAAATTACAATGTGAATCACGTATCGATATACGTTGATATTCTCAAATATTCTCACATATTTTATTTCCATCACGTCTGAGGTTATCCAAATTCTTGTCTCATTTATCAATGCACGAATCATCATCATCGTCATCTTTCCGACTTTCCAATTTAGAGGCTCAACACTAGTATACACTGAGAAACGATAAGTACATATATGACTGCAATAACAGTGACCATATGTCAAACACTATACTTCTAAAACTTATAAAATATCTTAAGCATATATCACTGACTATTCTCTGTGAAATACTTCATGATCATATATATGATGAATCTATAACCATATGTCACAAACTGTCCTTAAGCACTATTCTGACTATCTGCAAGGGATACATTATACTGACTATCTGCAAGGGATACATTCTAAACATCTGTCACAGACTGTCCTTAAGAATTACGACATGACTATATGTCACTGAAAGTTCATCATGAACTATGACCATATATCGCCAAATAAACCTCTAAGGACTTAACTCGAACCTAGGGTCAGATTTGAATTAATTAGGGTGTCAGTCATGTGCAAACTTTCACTCTATGGGACAACCTGATCGCATCGTCTCAGCATAACCTTTGGTAAAAACTTTGACATGCAGTTTGCTTCCCAAGATCGTGTTTGAGAAAACACGCATAAACCTAATCACTCGTGTTGTACGATTAATCCAGACTCTCCATCAGCTTTGGCCAGAAAGATTATATTTCTCTCCCCTAAACACTTATGACTATTCTATCCACCCTACTTATATGAACCTCCTAAGTCAGCTTTGGACAGAAATTAGAAATGTTATACAAGCATGTGCCAACCCGATCTTAATGAGACACAAATCTCAAAATTCAAGAGCCACATGACTACATAGGTCATCACCTTTGGGCAGACCTCGACCTATTTCAGTTACGTACCCTGAAACGATCACTTTATTGGTCTACCTTGATCCCTAAGGCACGACCTTAAACTCATTCAACCATATTAAGTCTGATTCAAGTTTTCAAAAATTCATTTTATGTGCACATCATGCCAACTAATATATATTTTCGCAAATAAATCAATGTCACACATTGTAATTGGTAAACAATTTATTCGAAATCAAACAGCTCTGAGATACATATGCATTCAAAGAACAAATTATATATAAATCATCAAACTATGATTATGTGGGCATGCATGTCACAAATCTAGTCAACATCAACAATATATATGAAATGACACATGATATTAACCTTGAACCAAATATGATAATCTAAGAAAAATTAATCAAGACAATATACAAATGGTACTTGAACATAACTCTTTGCTAGTCCAATATGAGGAACCCGTAAATTCGTGTAAAACGACATCTTACGGCCCAAAAATGGGCTTAAAACAACTTTGTTAAGATCAAAAGAAATTTAGAATCTTTAAAGTCCTTAAAAAACTTTACTACAATCTCAAACAATATCAATAACTGGTCCATCCCAAAGATCTTGTCAAGTAGATAAAAATCGACTACTCATGGACGAAAATCGAACTTATATCAAACAAGTTGAGACAAATAAATTTATGGTCCACTCAAGTCAAATATAAGCGAATTCCCTTTCAAAAAAATAAAATAAAAATAATTTGAACTATTAAATCCGTGAAAACGAGGTCTCCATGGAGCATTGTCTTTTAATGATTTTAAAGTCTTAAGAATATGATGAAGAGAGAACCAAAACTTGCATCCAACTGTACAAAGGTCTTTGAAATACATGAGGGCCCATGTTGATCCTAACACCTAACACCCTAAATCTTGGGGTTCTTGAAATCTGTGAGATCTAAAGACCATACTACGGGAGGCCATCATGGTCTTATAGACGAAAGCACCATGTACCATACTCTCACAACACACGAAGAATTTCTCACTTAAAGTGAGAACAAAACACGTGGCAAAACGATTGATTGACAGGAACATCTGGACTCTAGAGTCTAGAGAGTTTCCTTTATAGAAACTTTTATCCTTTATAGAAGAGTATTAAGCTTTTCGCTCCTCACACAAAATCAACACTCAAAAAATTGCTAAAAATTGCTTAGAGACTAGAGAGTATCCAAATCGTGGGAAAAGTTTGCTTTTCAACCAAACTAATAAGATAAAAAAGATAATAATAGAAAAGGTAAAATCGTATGAGACAAAAGACCTTTTCAATTAAGCAATCTTTTGGTGTTGAAGCACTGCACTAATGATGCTTCCTTTCAACATGGGAGACGCGCTCCTTGCGAGCCTATCTTAGAGAACAAATATGAGAAAACTCCTTCCCAGATCGTGCACCGCCCTTTGGCGCACAACCCTCTAGTGCCACAGCCGCCGGTGCGACATACCAGACTTTTGCCTGGTGTTCGGCTGACCCGGGCAACAATTTTAAGTACAAAAAAAAATATCTGCAATCCTTATATTTATTTACTTTGATAAAAAAATAGAGTTTATAAAATAGATCAGTGAGTGCATCATGTGCTATAAAAACAATATGATCATATGAGGTGTTCACAGGATAGCAAAGAAGATATCGAGGCTACAAAAATCCTTTTGTAGAATAGGCAACATACCCGATTCATGTTTAATTCAATCGAAATGAATAAAGTGATCAAACATTATTTTCAATATAAATCAAAATCAAAATTTAACAGTGATTTGCATCTACAAGTAAACACATTGAAATTCTTTTAAACAGTTATTGAGCCGTCAATGCTCTGATACCAATTGTTAGATATTCTAGGATCTAGGCTTGAATCACACGATCAAATATATATCTCTGTAAGAATACGTGTACCTTGTTTTGTTCTCGAGTTGATGCACCGGTGATCTTTGCCAGAAAATCCAAGTCCACGTTATCTCTCATCTTCTCTAGGTTTGCCTCTAGATGGGATAAGACTGGGTTAAGAGGAAGAGGGGACGGTGGCCTCCTTAAATAGCCACTATCTTTCCTAACCTATCAAGGAAAGAGAGTGGAGATATATCATTTATATTAGGAAACTACTTGTTTCCCATCGCCTCGATACATGTGGTCAAAGGGTCCAACCCAGGTTTTATGGAAACCCAAAGATAGGTTAAGGTGTTAACCAATGTTGTCAAATCCCTTAAGCCATGCTAAGCCATTTGATTGTCTTTCGCTTAAGCGAAATCGCTTAAGCCATGGCTTAATGATTTTTTTTTTTTATATATTAAAAAACAAAAAAAAATATTATATAATAAGAAGTATCTAAGTCTAACATCTAAATTAACACTAACAAAAATGAGTCAATGACAAAAAAGGGGAAAAATATACATTCTTATATTTTTTTTAAAAATGTCATACATACTAATGAGAGGAGATTGAGAGTCTAGAATGGAGATTAGAGAGGAAGAATGAGCTAAAATAGTTTTGTGAAGAGTATAGGGCCCAACCCACCCTTTTATAGTGGCAATGAGACCCCAAAAAAGAAACAAAAAATTAACAAAGTGCTCCAATGGTCATATTTATGACCATTGGAGCATTATGCCATCACATACTCAGTATGCGATCGCATAAGCCATAAAACATGGCTTATGCGCTTGCATACTACTTAATTGACCGCATCGCTTAAGCCAAGATGGCTTATGCGATTTAAAGGCTCAGAATGGCTTAAGCGATTGCTTAAGACAACACTGGTGTTGACCACAAATATCCAACATAATTCACTCTGGAATAACTAGATTTACACAAAAATTTTTGGTTTGAGAGATCAACGGAGACTATTTGAAATTGACCTATCTAGCTTGTTTTAATCAAAGTAACCTTGTCCGGGTTTTGGAATAAATTGGTGTGGGGAAAATTCGGAAAAAATACACTAATGCGGGAAAAAGTTTGAGAAAACTTAGAAAAAAGAAGATATTAATAAAAAAAATATAAAAGGGAGCTAATACTTAACACACGAGATTTGTACTGTGGCACATGGTTAAAAAGAAAAACTTTATTATTTTTGGGATCTGTGCCACGTGGAACACCATCTAAGCCATTTGATTTAAATATCTTTGAACCCAAAAGTTGGCATGAAATGCGATCTCTTATCATCTGATTCCATTCAGTCAAAGACCATTATCAAATTCAATGCTTGATTCTAAAAATTTAGATGATAGGGATCGCATTTGATGCCAATTTTTGGTCTCAAAGATCTTTACACCGTGGTCTTAAAATCAGACGGCTGTGATTGTGTTCCTGCAGATTCCCAAAATGACAGTTTCTTTTTGCCATGTCCCACAGTACAAATATGGTGTGCAAGTATTAACTCCCAATATAAATTTTTTGAAAAGTAGATATTTGGAAAAATCAGGAAAAAAAGGAATCAGGAAAAAAGATCAATTTGGAATCAGGAAAAAGTTGGAAAATTAAGTATTTATTCATGAAATTTGTGATTTTTTTTTTGAAAAAGTCAACAACCTTGTGAAGAGTCGTGATTTAATCGGGTTTTAATCATCAACTGAAAAGTCGCGATTAAATCGCTGATTTCTTCAAAAACTTGGTAAATCTGGTCACTATGATTATAATGCTTGATCAGCATTTGATTCATACCGCATGCGCCCTAGTTGACTACTGTTTTTGTGAGTGATGAGATTATTTCCAATTCCCTTGACGGTGCAAGGATGGCTAGTTTACTAGGAAACTCTAGGTACCTTGCTATATCTTCAGGATCAATTTGGTCACGCTACTTGTATCTGCAATATCAAATATTTTTATTTTAGTTAACATGTACCACTGGTAAAGTAGATTTAATTAATGCAAACCGATAATAGTATAAGTGAGATATAACTTGGTTGCACTATGACGTTAAGGCATGTGTTCTCTCTTTTTTTTAATCAACCTGAGCATTTTAAGTACTTGCTTATTTGTTTTTTTATTTATTTTTAAATACAAATGTATAATGATGTAAACAATTATTTACCCTTAAAACATTTGACAAAAAGCCTCTTTTTACTCTACAAGAAACAAAAGAATGAACACATGGGTTAGATGAAATTGGGGAGTTTAAGCTCATCTAAATTTAGAGCACATGTAGTTCTATGGGGCCGCATGGACCTAGGGTAGGCTATCTATGAAGCCTGGAGTGAAACCTTACAGTTATTTTATGAGTACATGAGAAATCTTAGAGTTCTTGTGCAATAATCATTTACTATATGCGAGGTTGCTTCAATCTTTAGATAAGAAAAACATAGGAAAATGTAGTTATTTAAATCAAATAATTTTTCATTATTTTTATTATAAAGCTTCACATAATAGATAGACTAAAGTTACACATGCAATGAAAGTATACTAATTCCTTGTTTTGGAGTACACAAACTTATAGTTCCTCAATCAGTCTGCTGTGATACCATTTTGCTTTTCTCAAAAGAGGTAAGGTTTATGTTAAAATTTTCTCTTATTTGATAGAGAAGTAGAAAAAGAGATTCTGAACTGTTTCAAATAAACCAGTAAGGTCATATGGAGTTTTACTCTGCATATCACAAGCCTTGGATGGTGGAGGGAAGATTGGACTCGTAGAGGTTTGGGATATTTTATGTTAATTGCTGGGTTGATTGTAGTGTTATCACTACCTTTAGGCTGCTCCTTGTCTTCTACGCTTAGGGGTTTGGGCTGGTGTTTTTTGTCTTCTCCTTTCTTTTTTCTTGCTTGGTCTTGTTTTCTTTTTTGGTGGTTGTTGCTTTAGTCTCTTGCTTCTTTGTTTCGTTTTTCATCTAATATATCTGCTTTGTCGATAAAAAGAATCACAAGCTTTAGATGGAAAGTTTAAGAGTTCTTGTCTAATTGTTTCTTTAAATATTTGTTATCCTTTTCTGGGTAACACAATAGAACTTCTATCTTTTGGAAATTTAGTAAATGAAGAAACTGCCTTCTTTCTTACTATTTCTTTCAATGTAAGAATATTTCCTCTTATACACACCTCTTAATTAGAGGAATCTCACTATATAAAATTCTAGATAAAGTCAAAAGTTTGGGCATGTGTTACTTATGGTTAACAACTCAGGAAATCTATGCGCAGGCCATGTGCTTGGTTAGATGGAGTCCATGTTTCATCTGAGCAATATTTATTGTTGACCACATGCAATCTTGGCCTAGACTTTCCACCTCGAGAGAGTTCCAGATGCATGTTGATTCTGTGTACGAGCAATGGTCTTACAAATTCTCCTTCGGCTGCTGTCCGGAAATAGGGATCACAATTCCAAACATCTTCGAACAATAATACTGAAAGTTGCGTAATGTGTTCAGTTCACATGACTGAATGCTTGCTTTCCTTTTATTTTATAATGATTGGTGAACTCATTACCAAAAAAAGGTGTTCCAGTTTCAATACCATATTTTCTTATGTGGTTAAGATGTTCTATTTTTTGAAAATCGGATATAAGTTTTTGTTTATTTATGATTCAGTAGTTAATTTTGTAATGTATACGTTGAAGTGTTGAACAGTTCTTGATTTGTTGCTTTCTTTATTATGTTAATATTTTTGTTTCTAGTTACTTTTTTGTTGTCCTAACCTAAAAGGCCAAGGGTATCTAAATCTTTTTTCACACTGACTTGTTTAGCTGATAGTGGGATACATTTCAGAGGAAGATCCTTCTCTTTTTTAAGTCTATTGATTTTTCCTATGTTACCGAGAATTTAAAAAATAAGTGATTTACCTGCATATCATATCAATTTATACCTTTGTATTATCGCCCTTTTTTGGGAGAGTATTCTATGATGCTTTCTTCCATGGCATTTTAATCTCAGTACTTGGACTCAGAAATCAGCTGAGTTATTTGGTGTCCCAAGAAAGCGAGTACCAATTTCACAAAATCCAGAGTTCTTATGGGTTTTACATCATTGACTCGGCCAAGATTTTGCTTAAACTATGGTCAATGGTTTACTTGGTTTAATTTCTAAGAAAAGGGCCTGAGTTCTATATTTTTTCTGCTGGATTTGGCTTTTCCCAGCAAACTTCATACACAGCGTTTTTTTTTTTTTCAATTTTAATTTTCTGACTCAGCCAAGTTTTGAAACTCTTGGGCGAGTCAAACTTAGTCAAAGTGACGGGCACTGAACCCTTTGTGTACATTTAATTGCTTTATTCCTTTGATTGGAATTACTTTTTTCTTTTGATAAATGAACATTTGGTTTGGAGTCCTATGGATCGTGAATAACCTAGTTGCTAACCAGTTTCAACTTTCAAGATAATATAGTGTATGCAATGTATTTCGAAGTCTGCAGGAAGGATGTCTAGTTTACTTCATTTGCATCTGTCACGGTGGCAAGTAAGAAGCTTTTCCCTAGCCCCTACTCTTTTTTCCCCCATTTGTTTCATCTTCAGTGAATTGTTTGTTGGATAAGAAAACACACATTTTTGAAGCATCATCATGCCCTTATAAAATTGGTCTTAAGAGTTTATTTTTTTATCCAGAACCAAACAAAGAAGCAGAGTCAGCAAGTGATGGTACTTACCGGGCTGTTGCATTTTCATATGGAAGCAATGGTGTTTCTAGTGATGTGAAGAATTTGGATAGCGGGTTGGGATATTCTGGTTTTCATCCACCTTTCCAAGTACCGGAAAGCCTACTTCATAACTTAGTGAGTATCCACATTTAATTTGCCTATTGCTGGATATAACATAAATGTGAATAAATGGCTATTCATACTTCTCCAAGATGGCCAGTGATAATTGTCCGAGGGGCATTTGTTATTCTAAGGCTTACCGTGTCTAAGTTTCAGATGTTCGGAGCAGGGGTGGAGTTCTTCTGATCTAAGGTTGCCATTCATGGGCACCCTGTTTCCTTTTGATGTGTCATGCCCAAAGGACTGTGCAGGTGGGATTAGAATGATAAAATTGCATTACTTTGAGGAAATTTCATCCGCCCAACCAGTTTAGCGCAAGTGGAATGAACATGTCGTCGTAGGGTTCATGCTTCTTGATCTTTATAGTTATCTGAATATCATGAGATATATTGCACCTCTCTTGAAATGTTTTTTAGCAGTTTTTTTTAAATTATAGAGCGTCTTTCTTTTTCAAAATTTGCCGTTGTTGAGAGGGATGGTTGTTTATGGTTGTTGTTGCAGCCTCCTACAGAGAAGTTACATCAGATAATGGCAAGAACTGCTATATTTGTCCATGAACATGGAGGACAATCTGAAATTGTCCTGAGGGTGAAACAGGGAGACAACCCAACATTTGGGTTCTTGATGCCTGATCATAATCTTCATCCGTATTTTAGGTTCCTTGTTGATCACTCCAACCTTTTGAAAACTGACATGGATCCTAAAGGTCAAGAAAATGAGAAGAGACCCGGTAGCAAACAGAATCAGACACCTGCTGCTGGAGGGGCATTGTCAATGCTTGGATCTGTTTATGGGTATGGGGAGGATGACGATGGTGCACTTCAAGTTGTCTCTGAATCTAAAGGAATAGAATTGGAGAGTTTGGTCCATGCTGTTGATATGACCTCTTCTCATGGATTAAAACAAGCAGAATCTTCTGCATCTTGTCTTTTGGAAGACAAGACACCTTGCAAACACCCATTTGTTGTTGCTAAGGCAAAAGCCCCTTCATATAAAAGCAATGCTACTAGAGTTACTGCTGGCACTGCAGGTATCAAGAAAAGAGAAGCTAACATGTTCAGTTCAGCCTCTGTTACTCTGGATAAGCCGCAGACTTCTCCACCGAGTGTGTCTGAGGTTGAAGCACTTATTTTGGAGCCTCCATCTTTCATGAAGCGAATGATAGACAGAATAGTTGATTTCATTCTGAGAAATGGGAAAGAATTTGAAGCAATCCTCATTGAGCAAGATAGTACAAGTGGGCGATTTCCATTCCTTCTTCCAGCCAACCAATATCATCCATACTATCTGAGAATTCTCCAAAATGCTCAAGAGGTGCGCTTTCTCTTAAGTCAATCTTAGATATCTTAGTAACTGCTCTTTTAATTCAATACCCTTTCTGTTTGAACCCGTTTATATGGTTTTGTCAGTTTGGTTGCATGCTGTGATTCTTGAACTGTGGAGCTAGTGTGATATAGCGGGGAAAGAGGACAAGAGATACAAAGATTAACATTCAGAATTTCATATAAAACTCACCTTTTTTAGCAAAATATCCGACAAGAAGAGTGAGAAGAACCTTCACGAGGGTTCTTGTCCACCAAAAGTTCACAGATTTTCACACAGAAAAAAATAAATTTCATTCACTATTCTCCACTAATTTATACCTAACTACTATTAGACTTCTAATTACCTTCATAGAAATTACTTTAAATAATTATTTTTACTGGCCCTACGTTATAGGACTTGAAATCTAACAATAAGAATTAAAACTGAAATTGCTTGCGACTTATGTGGCACAAATCTCACCCCTAATTATTCTCCAACTTTTATCCTAATGGCAGATTTCATAACCTTCAGATTTCTTCTTGAACTCTCCCATGATTTTGCAGGGACTCAAAATTAAAAAATCTGAACTTTTAGTCCATGTAGACTTCAGATTCCAGCTGTCATATTTTGAAACCTTAGATCAGATTTCTGATCTTATACTTAGATAATTAGGAGATTTATAATCTCGACCTATTACTTCTTGCAGTCACATGATAACTTATATGATAACTGTAAGTTATCATGTGACTTTTTAAAGTCACCTTATGGACCTCATTTAAAGGCTAGTTACAGCCACATAAATCCCTCTTATTAGCCTTGATATGGGTCCAATTCTTGGTCCAAAAATTCCTCAAATCTGCACCTAATTTCTGCCTGTTTTTGCAGTCGAAGCTACTTGGAAAGAGCCAGAAACACGATTCGCTGGGGCTTATGGATGATAAGAAGAAAAAAGTCCGAGAAGTGGCTATGTTCAAAGGGGGTGAGGATGCACTCTCAAAAGAATCAGTTGGAGTATATGATTCTGAGAGGAAGGAGAAGTTTAAGATGGTAATTGGCGGAGTAAAGAAGGATTCACAGGAACCACCATCCAAATCCAACCAACGGCAATGTGGAATGAGTGTGGATGAAGCCGCTGCTATCATTTTTGCTGCAACGAGAGGGCCGAGGAATTCCAAATCTGGCACTTTCTCAAAAACATCATTGAATGATTCCGATATTGGTGATGGTGCACAGACTCCAAGCGGCGGAAGTCTCTCCTTTCCACTCGATACTAATAATGGCTCCATCTCAAAGCCTGTTTCAAATGGGGAGCCAGTTCTTTCCATGCCTACCGAATTGCTTAAATCCATCGGACAACAATCAATCAAAGGTGGCAGAACCAGCGATGTACTGGTTGCCAAGGCTATTGCAAAGACAGCAGCACTTGCGGCTGCCAGTGAAGCTGATTCTTCCGAAGCCAGCTTAACAAGGGAGCAGAAGCAGAAGGCCGAGAGATTGAAGCGAGCAAAGATGTTTGCATCTTTGATAAAGAATGGTGGCCATACTGAAATTGGGTCATCACCTCGACTATCTGAGCAGGCACCACATTCTGCACTTTCTGACTTGGTGGATTCTGGTTGCAAGGCCACAACGAACAATGATTCTGCTCAAGCTGCAACTGCCTCAAATCTCTTGGGTGCTGAATTTGCAGAACTTGGGTGCAGAGAAAGAGAAGGTAGCTCGGTGCCTGTAGAGATTGATGTATCAGATAGATTAGGTAAGTCTGGAAAGGAAGATTCTGACAGTCGCGAAGGGGATCGGAAATCGAGAAAGAGACACAGTTCAAAACACAGAGGGCACGGAGAAGAGGACTTGGAAAAAGATCACAAGCACTCCAGGAAGAAGCGCCGCTCTGAATGTTCATCACATAATGACAGAGATGAGTATAAGCAGAGGAAAAGCTGCCACTCATCTTCCAAGGATGGGGTATCTCGACATCGACACAAACACCATGATAGCGACTCTGAGGATGAGCATTGTCATAAAAGCAGGCCGTCTAAGCATAGAGGAAGATCACATGCTGCAAGGAAACATGAGATTGATGATGACGATGAGGTCCATACAAAGCTCATAGATAATTCAAATAGCACAGGAGTCGATGTTTGTGCTGACAAAGAAGCTTCTGTGGGTTTATCAAATGATCTTCAGGGAGGAGCAGTGGCCAACACTTTGTCCTCTAGCGCCACAGAGGTTTCTGATGAACTGAGAGCTAAAGTACGAGCCATGTTGTTAGCAACCATGTAACAGGTGCATGAAATTTTAAATGTTAATTTCTCTACCTATTGTTCACATGATCATGGGACTGAACAATCTTTTTAGTGATCATTCAAGACCAAGCCCACATGCCTTTCTAGGCCAGCACAGAAGTTGTGATTCATCTGAAGTTGAAGTTGTGGTTCATCTGAAGTTGAAATGTAGACAGCTATTTTCTGTGCGAACCTTTATAACCCTTAAGAGCCCGGTCTCATCGGTGGGGAGGACGATTACTATGCATTATTAAATGACTCAGCAGAAGGAATGAAATCTCTTAGTGGTTGGTGGACTTGTTTGAGGAAGCCATCTGGAGAGTCTCGTGTCATAGTTCCTATGCCCAGCAGGAGGCCAATGCAGTGGATACAGCCACAGAAAAGACGAGCATTACAAATTTTTGTATCTTGAAATTGCGAATTAGATCTGTATTTTGAAATTGCATCTTTGGCCTTGGCCAGCTTTTCAATAAATTTTTAATTATTATCCAAAAAATTCTATAATCTGGTGCACTGTGGACAGGTGAATACTTGAATGCGATGGACTACAAACCAAGTGCGCAAGATTTTTCCTACTCTATCCCGAACCCTTTTTTCTTGGTTATTTTGTTTGTATCAGTTTGTGTTTAGGGTTTGCAATTCTCATTTCTCTATTCAAGATCCTCAATATTGATAACACTTCTTCATACCGAGGATGCGAAGTGTGATCTACAAAGAACGTCGTAATATTCCCCTGTAACTCGATAGAACTCCAACCAGGTGTCTTTTGCAAGCCTAGTGATCTCATCTCCGTCAATGCCTCTCCTACAACATCCCATCTGTTCATTGCGGCATAGCTGTGTGCTAGTTGCACATAATTCTTGGCATCTGTAGGCTTCAATGCAAGAATTTCCCCGGCAACAACTTCACCGAGAACTGCATTTCTGCTTGTTCGACAAGCATCGAGGAGTATTCCTAGAACATCAATGGTGGGCCGTGGCAACATCATTGTGACAAATTTATATGCGTCTTCTACCCTTCCTGCTCGACCAAGGAGATCCACGACGCAAGCATGGTGCTGAAGTTCGGGCTCAATACCAAAGTCTTTGATCATAGAATCAAATACCCTCAATCCTTCATTGATGAGCCCTGAATGGCTACAAGCAAAAAGAACAGATAGAAAAGTTATGCGGCTCGGTTTTATACCTGTGCTTAAAAGATCAGAATACATCCTCAGAGCTCTTTCTCCCTTGCCATGGCACCCATATCCCGCAATGATCACACTCCATGAGACCATATCGTGCTCCTGCATTCCATCGAAACACCTTTGAGCAGTTTCTATGTTGCCGCATTTCGAGTACATGTCGATTAGGGCAGTGTCAACAGAGATGCACGGCCTTAGATCGTTCCTGATCAGGAAATTGTGGACACACTTCCCGTGATGGAGTGCACCTAAGGAAGCACAAGCTTGGAGAAGCGAAACCACAGTGATCGAATCAGGTGTTTGACCGTCCGACCTCATTTCGTTGAAGATCCACAAGGACTTGTCTAAACAGCCGCTTTTAGTGTAACCTGTGACCATTGCATTCCAAGAAACCACATCTCGGACCACCATTCTGTCGAACATAGCCTGACTTTGTTCCAGATGATCACACTTCGCATACATGTTAATGAGAGAGTTCTGTACCGCTATATCGACTTGCATTCCCTGCCTTATAATGTAGCCATGGATGGACGCTCCTCGGTTGAAGCAACCCAGTTGTGCAGCAGCTGCTAGAGCGCTAGCTATGGTGGCAGTAGAGGGCATTGCCCCCGACCTTAACATCCCACAGAACACAGACAGCGCCTCATCGGCTCTATCATTCTGAACCAAACCTGAGATCATCGCTGTCCAGGAAATCACGTCTGCATCAGTGAGCCGATTGAACAGCCGAACCGTGTCGTCTACGTTTCCACATTTTGAGTACATGCCCACAAGATTTGTTTCGATGAGCATGTCCCTTTCGTATCCTGCCGTTACAATCTGAGCATGAACCACTCTGCCCAATTCGAGTTTTCCGTCATTTGCAATCGCAGTTATGACAGAACCAAAGGTCTGTTGATCTGGCTTCGTCTCTCCAACTCTCATTCTATTCAACAAATTCGCCGATTCATTTATGTCTCCGATATGAGAGTAGGCAGAAACCAGAGAATTCCACGTAATAACATCCCGTTGCGGCATCGCATCGAACAATCTCCGAGCAACCTCTACACATCCGCATCGGCCATACATTTTCAGCATACAATTCGCGACAACAAGATCAAACTCGAAACCAGATCGAATCACGCAAGCATGGACACGCTGCAAATGGGCTAACTGTGAAATGCCGGAAAGCAATCCAAGTACAGTAACGGAATTGGGTCGAATTCCCTGGTGCTGCATCTGGTTGTACAAAGAAAATGCACTATCTGTGTCGCCCATTTGCGAGTAACTGCCAACAATTGAAGTCCAAGGTACAACATTTCTGTGGGGCATTTGGTCAAACACTTGACGGGCGCGCTGGAGGTCACCGCATTTAGTGTACATGTGGATAAGGGAGGAGGAAATGTAGTCATCGAAGGAAAAGCCTTGAACGAGGATATGTTGGTGGATAGTAAGACCGTGCGAAAGGGAGCCAAGAGATGCGCATTCTTGTAGAAGTGGTGGGAAAATTTTAGGATTTGGAGGGAGACCGTGGATTAGTAAGCGAGAGTAGGAGAATAGTGTCTCCAAATGCATGCGGCTGCTGCATGATTTGGTGCCAGGGAAGAGTGTTGGTGGCCGTTTTAGGGGGTGAGATAACAAGTTCATGGTCTCTCTCTCTCTCTCTCTCTCTCTCTCTCTCCCCAATTGAGCTTACGTGGAAGAGAGAGAAATACGGGCAAACATACTTGTGCTATGCATATTGCTTTAGATCTGATTTTTTCTAAGACTTGGTATTTGGTGGTGATGATAGAATGGATAGTTTTTCACGTGGATGTGCGGTTTAGGAAAGTGTGAGGAGCAATTAGAATCAGGGAACATTTCTTTATAGTCCAAGAATCTTCCTTTTCATGTTTCACATGCTTACGCCGTTGACTGCATTGAATGAGATGATGGAGATCGTTTTTTACCCCAATCTTCCATTGAATGGATCTCGAGATCTTGGGCCTACCATCGAGCGGTCAGATTTTGATTTCACATGCCATACATCCCAAAAAGTAAACATGATTATGGGCCTACATTAAATGTGTTTATTGGATCATTTTTCGAGATGTGTGCCATATGGAATAAAATCTGACCGTCTGATGGTGGGCCTATAATCTCAAGATTTATTGCGTAGAAGATTGGATTGAAAATAGATCTCCATCGTTTGATTCAAAGCACTAACAGTTTAAACAAGTGGAATCCGAGTTGGGAAAGAAGAATTGTGGGTTGAAAATGGAGGTACCCTTAGAATTATTATTATTATTATTTTTGATGGAATATACCCTTAGAATTATTAGATATATTTGGAGTTCTTTTTTTTATTTTTTATGATACAATCATTACAATGGTGAGGGTGGGAAATAACATGAAAGACAGAGTATTGAAACCACGACCACCTCCCTGAGTGAGGCTACCATCCGAGCTAATGCCTCTTTGATTATTTTTAAGTTATTATTTAGATGTAATCATTAAGCTTTTACATCCAACAAGGGAATCGACCTATTTATTGATAGCCCCTAATACTGTAGGTACAAAGACAGAACTCATTGGAGGATCTGAACAATTCCATCCTTAGCCCTACTTCTATGGAAAGCCTTGTATAGTTTTTCATCGTTATATATCATATATAATACGCTGATTGAATAGTAGTTCTAAAGATCTTAATATATAATACGCTGATTGAATGGTAGTTCTAAAGATCTTAAACGTGCGGACGATGAGGTGGCAGCTGTACTGCTTGGATTGATCAAAGATGGCCCCACATGGCATATAAGTTGTCGGTCAGTTGTTAGAGTTTATTTTCAGTTGTATACCATGTACAGTTATGTGGGCTCCTAATGGCATAGCTCTTTGCTAGCCCTAGCTGCTAACCCCAGCTATAGCAGAGTTCACATGCTTTTAGCAGGTTCCTATCTTTTTTGTTAAAATCATGCTACTTGCTTTAGTAGGTACTTATTCTCCTTGATAACTCCTTACATAGCAAGATTTTATACAAGATTTATCTGTTTAACAGTTTTACTCTCCTCTCTACTCGCTCTTTGATAGAGCAGATTTTATTTGCTCCGGTAGGAAATTAATAGGGAGTAAGGAGATTGCTCTTACAATAGGTAAATCCTTTTTTACAGGGAGTTAGAAAAGAAAATGGGAGCCAACTAAAGTAGGTGACCTCTGCTGTGGTGGGGGCTAGCAAAGAGCTATGCCATTAGCAGCCTTGGTGTTCAAGATCATTCATCAATGTGGGGAGCCGCTTCACCCATGTTACTCACTCATTGTTGTTACTTTTATTTATTATTAGTAAGCATGCACATGCTTTGCACGTATTGTTCTATAAAATCATAACGAAGAAGGAAGTGGGATCATATTCAGGATTTTTTGTGGTGATTACTTTCAATTTCTCGATGGCTTTTTAATCCATTTGTTTTATTTCTACTACCTAGAGCTAGCTTCTTTTGTGTCTTGTATTAGTTTTATGTACTCCTTGATTTTTTGTCCGTTTTGCTTTTGATTTTGGTTTTGTTTTTGTTTTGTGTCCTTATTTTTTTAAACTTCTGTTTGTAGTGATTATATGTCCTTATTAAAAAGCTTCTCGATAGCTTTTTAATCCATTTGTTTTATTTTTGCTACCTAGAAGTTTTATGCCTAGTATTAGTTTGATGTACTCTTTTTTTATTTTTGAGATTATTTTTCACCCCACTAATGACATTATATAGACCTCTTGAATGAGTATCCTATAAGAGCCATTACTTGCACTCGAAAATTTGGCCCTTACACCGAGTTTAAAATAAAGACCTATAAGTTTGGTGACCTCTGCTATATGAAAACTCCATCTAAATCATTTGATTTGGAGCCCATCATTTAAATATATGAAGTGCAAAAGATTAGCACGAAATATAACCTTCATCATGTGATTAAATATAGTCAAAAACTATTATTTGACTCAATGGTTGACAAAAATAGATCATATGATAAATATCATGTTTTGCTCCAATCTTATCCACTAAGGATCTATAGATCATGAACTTTAAATCAAACGACCCAGATTGCGTTTTCACATGTCCCATGTCCCTAAAATACAAAGTCTTTCTTTAACTTCGGTGCAAGGGCCACATTTCCGAGTGCAAGTAATGACTCCCTTATCCTATGTCATGTGTAGCTTAGAGGTGAAATGAGTACCATTTAAAAGTACACAAGCCAAATATTTTATAGAAACAAATATTTTTGATATAAAAATTTGACACAGAACATGAATTCCATCATCAGATTTACCACAATCGAAGATCGTCAAGAATTTGGCGTGAAACACAATCTCTGTCATCTAGATTTGCATGATATCATTAATTCTTTATGGCTTTTGATTGCATTAAATTCGATGATAAAAACATGTTTCATACCAAATTTTGCCCTGAAAATTTCATATGGTGTTTCCACATGGCACAAATTTCAAAAAGTGGCTGAGCACCTAAGTACTCGAGATGGTTACCTAATGCTAACTCATGCACCTATACTAAAATTATGATCATTAAATTGAAATTTTAGAAATGAACGGTATAAAAAGAAGAGTTGGTCCTAGGTGCCTCGGTCCATGCTAATCGCATATGGTTGTTTTTGTTTTATTCATTTTTTTTTTAATGAATAAAATCGCAAGTCATGTTTGACATTCTAAATCATAGACACAAGTAGGTTGGACAATAAATCAGCTAGGTTAAAATTCGAAAAATTTGGTAAAATTTGGTATGTTCGGGAACAGATCTAAAGAAATAAATTTAAAAAATAGATAAAGAGAGACTTTGCCCTTTTCATCATCTTTTCTGTAAGGAGTTTGTGGAGAAGATGAGCGATTGGTGAAGAGGGAGAGGAGATTTAAAGGTGGTGGCATTTTCAGTAATTATGTGCTAGTTTATGTTGGTTTTTGAGAGTTTGGTTTCTGTATTGTTAGAGAGAGAGAGAGAGAGATCTAATGGAGAATAGAGAAAGTCACGTTATATAAGAAGTCAGATCTTGCAATTAGAATTAGAAGAAGAGTAGCTTAGAACTCAAAATTTCAAAATATAAAATAGTATTTAATCATATATAGACATATGTGCAAATGTCAAACACGAGGTATATATAGACATATGTGCTAATGTCAAACGCAGACATGAGGTATCAAACATGACAAAAGCCCAACATTGGCACCTAATAATCTGCCACATCATACAATTATATGATCAAATTATAAATATAATACTCAAAAAGTATTTTAAATATTATATAATACTGAAAAGTTCACATTATGACCATTGCTTTAAATGGGAAAGGTGTAGTTGAGGCGATTAGGCCCCAGTGAGGTGAGACATAAGCCTACCCAAAATTCAAAAAATAATTAAAAAAGGGAAATAATCTATAATAATAATAATAAATAATCAGCTCGAGAAGCTATTCATACATCATGGGACACTTAATTTCCAATTGCACCTTCTAAACATATAAGATAATCAATCAGCTATGCATAAGAAATTATCTGATGATATAAAAATTCATTAACGAAGAATTTTAAGCAGTGAAAATTTTGTATCAGACTCAAACTAGAACAGAGAACAGAATCAGGATCATTTCCTTAAATTTGATTCGCGAAAGGTTCAGTAATTCAAAGTTCCAAGCATTTTTCATAGAGCACTGGACAAAATTAGAAGGCATGAATATAGATAAACAATCCAGGTTCTAAAAGAAAAAAGCATCTACATGAAACACGAAGCTTCACAGTTTATAAAATAAATTAAAATAAAAAAGATTTTTTTTTCCTTAACCTAAATGATTAGAGTATGTTACTCATATTTCTCCCAAAATAAACCCTAAATCGTAATAAATCAAGATTCATGAAATCAACCATCATTTCCCTAATAGATCATACATTACCAATTTCAAATATCTAATTATGATCAATAATTAATAAAAAAAAATTGAAAATTCAACAATAGAAGCCCCAAAAAATAGAGATTAGCCTTAGAAAAGGTAAAAACCTGTGACAGCCCGGATTTCGGCACCTCGAAACCCGTGCCATCAACACGATCATCTTGACCGTGCCCTTTAGCTAAGCACGGAACACTGGTATATCAAGCATCAAAAAGTATAATAAACGAAATTGCGGAATTTAAATCTATATTAATTAACTCTCCAAAAGACAGTTCTACCCTCATGCCTCTGCATAAATGGAGAACCGATCCGAACCATCGATGATAGAAATCATTACGGATGGTTCGTCCCAAAAGAATAATCCCAACTCCTTATATACATGGTTTTAAACAAAAATCAAGGCTTGACATACCAAGCCGTACAAAATCTCTCTAAAAGTCCTCAAAGCGGCACAACGGAGTCCTCTAGAAGAAGTCCTCAGGAGGTGGCTCCAATTCTTCGCCGGCCGCAAGGTCCGACTCGCCGGGATCAGCGTCTCCTGAAGCCTCGGCAGCTGCTAGTAGTGGACCTGCGACGTATAGTCTATAGGGTGAGCTACATCCTAGCTCAATAGGGAACAAACACGGTTGAACATATAAATTATAACTCACATATATTCCATGATATGCCATGCATGATGTGTCTATGCAGTTATTGATGAAAACAGTTAAAAGCATTTCATTTTACTGTTCATTACTTATGTTTTCATTTATTCATGAATGATGCTAAAAAGGCCTAAAGCAAAACTTAAACTTTCAACTTAAGTAATCCCCGAGCAATATAGCATCGAGCCCCGATGAGATACCCTTCATCGTCATCTATATAGACAGTTTTAACGTATTCCCTGGGAATACCAATATAGTACCCAAGCCCCTTTCCCCTGGGGATTGGTGGCGGGGTTTCACTTGTCTCAATCAACACCCCTGGGGTGTGCTTACTATGTACGGATAAGCCTTCGCACTGGCCTACGGTTTCACCGCCGTATCGGTCACGGATATCCTGTCGTGTCAGTCGTGGATATCCCGCCACGTCGGTGGGGTAACCTATCAAACCTCAAATAACAAAAATATCGGTGCCTTACATATAGTTATTCACCGTGTAAGTGTGCTATCTTATATCAGTTAGGCCCTATCAACATGATTCAATCTTGGATACATCCCTGGGATGCATCCATTTACTTGCATCACACTTGATGCTCTTATCTCTTTACTTCTTCATCCCCTAGGGATGACTCATTTGAATTACTTCTTATGGATGTCACACGCACACACACTTTTTACAGTCTTTAAGCAATTAAACATTTGAATTGAAATCTATATCACTACATACATGCTCTTGTAAAATAAAGTACATGTTCAAGGTGTTCCCTACCTCAAGTCTTTGTTTGCTCAACGCATCAAGGTCCCACGTGGCTCCTTGTGCACTAGTCCACACGTAACACCTATGGTACCACATAACAGGTGAAACACATCACAAAGGATGCAATAAAGAAGGTCTAAGACTCTCCAAGAATCTTAAAGTCAAACCCAAAAGTCAACATATTTTATCTCAGTCGATTAATCGAATTCCAAAATCGATTAATCGAAAGTCAATATCGATTAATCGATTCTCAAATCGATTAATCGAGATTTTCATTCGATTAATCGAATCTTATTCGATTAATCGAAATTCTCTGTTTCGCAAAGTCGATTCTCAATTCGAGTAATCGAGTTCCTAAAATCGATTAATCGAAAACTGAAATCGATTAATCGAAATCCCATTTCGATTAGTCGATTTTCCTTAAGTCCTTTCCTCCAGTCCCCTGGGGTCCACTGGAGGTTCTCAGTCGATTAATCGATACCCAAATCGATTAATCGAAATCCAATGTCGATTAATCGAACTCCAATTCGATTAATCGAAATCGGGGTCCTCTGACCTTTCAACTTCCTGGCCAATTTCGATTAATCGAAACCCAATTTCGATTAATCGAAATTGTCGATTCAAATTCTTTCGAAATCTTCTTCCATACTTTTTTTCCTCTATTTTTCTAAACCATTATCCTATGATTTAACCCACTTTCAACCACAACCTAGCCTCTACGATCTATGCATTTTATTCATAAAAATTTTACCTTAAATCAATCTCAAATTGATTTCAAATCAAATGGTTGGAAGGCTAGGGTTTCCAGCTTTGACTCTAACAGATCCAAACCGTGTTGAATCCGGCTTTTATCGCTTGAATCCCCCCTCCAAATCAGTTGCAATAACTCCTCTCTTTACTTCCTCTCTCTCTCTCTTCTTTACTTCTCTCTCAACCACCAAAAACACACATTTAGGGTTATTAAACCCTTTTATCCCTTTCCTCACGTGTGTGTGTTGAGCACATACACCGCGATAGGTGTATGCGACTTCACAATTACAACACACACCACATAGACATTCAATTTGTCACATCTCATCCGTTCATCACACCTCATGCTAACTATTGGACTTCCATTTGGTCAAACCTATGACCGATCGGGCACGGATCCCGAGGTCATAGTTTAGCGTGATTTTTTTTTTTCGGGCTATTACATCCTCCCCACCTTGGGAATTTTCGTCCTCGAAAATAACCCAAGGTGTGTCTGGCTGGGTCCAGTTGACTCAGACGTATATGTATTCACAACACAAGCATGGAATTTAAATTTGGCGAAATGGAAAAATCTAGACAAAAATTGTTGATTTGTATTTAAAATTGGAAATTTTTACAATGCCAAATAAGTTGGCGTACAAAAGAAATCTACAAGTATACAATCAAAATGCAAAAGTAAATACAAGACTCAGGCAGTCCCCTCGTCAGGCTGGTCGGGTGCGACAGGAGCGGGTGGGTCTGCTGGAGCTGACTGTGGCTGCGGTGGTGGACTGCCGAGTGGTCGGGTGGGCTGGTGTCTCGGTTCATGAGCGGAGGTAGATGTGGAAGGAACCGCGTCTGCAGTGGTGGGATGGAAGACGGGTCCTCGGTGGAAGGCGGTGCGTCCAGCGGTCCACTCCTCCTCCTGGGCGAGGTAGCGGCGGTAGTCGGTAGGATAGATGTGGTGGAGGGTGTGAAATAGGAGGAAATCTATCCTCCGGTTCATCCTTTCGTTGTTGGCCTCCATACGGGCCAACACGTCCTCGATGGAAGGACCGGCTGATGCGGCGCGTCGGCGGTAGGATGAGGTGGGTGTCGCCGGCGCGGAGTGGGCAGGTGGTGTCGGTGAGGCTGTGGTGTGGGAGGGAACCCTCTCCACTGATGGCTCGGCGGGGATAGGGTGTGCTCCACCCACGGGTGGGTCCTGCTGAGGTGGTGGGGGTGGTGGCGGTGCTACCGCTGCTGCTGCTGGGGCTGGAGCGGGACCCGGAGCTGGTAGGGTCCGCTTGAGCAGATTGTAGCTACGGGTCCATGAAGACTTCGTAAACGTCTTCACGCGATCCGTAGCCCTCACCTCGTGAGGCGAGATGCTGTAGGAGGGCTCGTCGGAGTAGCACTCCAACATGCTCGAGATGAGCCGAGCATACGGCATCTTCTCCTTGGGCCGCATGTTGCCCTTCATCAGTTTTCCCTTGATGTACTTCATCCCTTCCAGGATGACTAAAGTAGCATCAAACCATCGGCCACAGAAGGCCGCATAAAGTGCATGTTGCACTTTGTCCACGCGCTCGGTGTTGTGGCGCATTGGGTAAAGGTTGCACTTTATCACCGAGTCGAGCATCCACATATAGTGTGGAAGGTCAATCCTCTTGATGGAGGAGCCCGACCCCTTTTTACCATTGGTCATGCGGGTCATGACCTCCTCGAATCGAGGGTCCTCCTCGAAGGGTGGGAATAAGGTGGTCTCTGGAGTGAAATCGAGGTAACACTCGAGTACCTCGTGGATGTGACGATGAGTGATCGTGTATAGACGACCCTCGATCTTGGTCAAAATGCAATCATCGGTAGGGCCATCCGTTAGCCCTTGGTAAAACAGTCTAACCAATCTAGGGTAGTAAGAACCCCGGATTGGTTTGAGAAGGTTGCCGAGGCCGGCGTTATTGAGGTAGTTTCGAGCCCATTGGGTCTCGCCCGGCACATCGGGATCGGTGAATAGGGTAGGGTCGATAATGTACTCGACCTCAAAGGTCTTGGCCGCCCACCATTCGTTTGGTTGTATGACATTAGTGGGTGGTGGGGGCATTGGTGTGGACTCGCGGGAAGACTCGCGCGTAGACGCGCTCGTCGAACCGGAGGTGGTCTCTGATGCCGACGGTGATGGAGTCCTCACCGGTGATGGGGTAGGTGGTGGTGGCGCGGCGTTCTTACGCCTAACCGGCAACTTAGAAGTCGCCTTCTTTGAAGATAATCGGGTTTTGGGCGGCATTCTTAGAAAACTAGGGTTTTTCTAATTTAGATTTGAAGGAAAAGTGCGAAATTAGGGTTTACCGTAGGTTTTGATGGCGATGAGAGTCGAAAACCAACGGAGAAGGGAACCCTAGGGCGTCGGACGGCCGGAGAAGAAAGAGAAGATGAAGCGCCAAAAATTCCCCAAGCCAAATGATTTCGAATGGGGAATGAAATTCCCAATTTTATATATATAGGCCTCGGCTCGATTAATCGAAATTCTGTTTCAAACTAGGTTAAGCCGCGTAAAATCGATTAATCGATTTCCCAAATCGATCAATCGAAAGTTAAATTCGATTAATCGAAAACATTTCGATTAATCGAAATCGCATCCGTTTAAAAATTTAAGTTTTTGAGCTCACTGGCGCGAGCCAGTCGATTAATCGAAATCCATTTCGATTAATCGAAAATTCAAAATCGATTAATCGAAATCGTGTAGTAACTTCTATATTTCCAGAATTCATTAAGTATTCGATTAGTCGAAATCCATTTCGATTAATCGAAATTTCAAAATCGATTAATCGAAATTCACTTCGATTAATCGAAATCGTCTATCTGACTTCAATTTCTTCCAAGTCCCATAAGTAAATCGATTAATCGAGATTCCAGTTCGATTAATCGAAATCCAATATCGATTAATCGATTCTCAAAATCGATTAGTCGATCCCAAATCGATTAATCGAGATTCCAACTCGATCAATCGAAATTTGCCTTCTATGTATATTCTAACTCTCCTTTCAATTTCCAGTCACTGGTACATGCCAGTCGACTAATCGAACAAAATCGATTAATCGAAATTCTAAATCGATTAATCGATTTGAAATTCGATTAATCGATTTTGCCCAATTTCTGCAGAATTTCAATCTCTTTGTTTCTTTGATTTCTTTTGGTAGTTTATGACATCAAGTGGTTCATGGTTCCATAAAAATACATACACTTGGTCATATATACACAAGAAGGAAAATATTCCTTTAATCATACAATCGAGCAAAATTTTCATCGAATTATAAGGATCGTGGAGATTCTACGAACACGTTCGTGGTTTACATTGAATTCTCACGTCGTTGGAAACAAGGCTGGATATTGTTCTTTCACATCGGCCTCTCGTTCCCAAGTAGCCTCTTCTTTAGGATGGTTGTTCCACCGAACAAGCACTAAGGGAATCACTTTAGTGCGCAGTACTTGTTCTTTTCGATCCAAGATTTCCACTGGTTCCTCTATCATGCTCATGTCCTCACACATCTCTATAGGTTGCTTTCCTAATACATGAGACGGATCATTCACGTACTTCCTGAGCATCGATATGTGGAAGACATTATGTACTCGATCAAACAGTGGTAGTAAACCAATGCGATATGCAACTTCACCTACTCGTCCCAAAATTTCAAATGGTCCAACATAACGTGGACTTAACTTCCCTCTCTTGCCAAATCTCATTACACCTTTCATAGGTGATACTTTCACAAACACGTGCTCGCCCACCTTATAGTCGACACTAGTCCGCTTCATGTCGGCGTAACTTTTCTGTCTACTCTATGCTGTCTTCTGAATTTCCTCAGCTTTGACTCGCAACTGATGATACCCAGATCTCAGGTCGATCTTGAAAAAATACCTTGCTCCTTGCAGTTGGTCGAATAGATCGTCAATTCTAGGTAAAGGGTAGCGGTTCTTCACAGTGAGTTTGTTCAATTGTCGATAGTCAATGCATAGCCGCATTGACCCATCCTTCTTCTTGACAAACAAGACCGGTGCTCCCCATGGAGACACGCTCGGTCTAACAAACCCCTTGTCCATAAGCTCTTGTAGTTGTTTCTTCAACTCCTTTAACTCAGCAGGAGCCATTCTATAAGGTGCTTTCGAAATAGGCTCCGTTCCTGGTGCTAAGTCAATGGCGAATTCTACTTCTCTTTCTGGAGGTAATCCAGGCAATTCCTCTGGAAACACGTCGGCGAAGTCTCGCACAACTGCTATCTCAGAAATGACGTTCTTTTCTTCCTTGTCCTCCTTTAAGAAAGCTAAGTATCCACTGCAACCCTTTCTGATCATTTTTCGCCCATCGCTGAAATCAAGCAAGTACGATGATGACCTCACTCCTTGAAACCGAAATGATCTTCTTGTGTTGGGTCTGAAAATGACTACCTTGTTCTTGCAATCGACGGTTGCACAATAACTCATGCCAACCAGGATCACATCAAACCCTTGCATGTCTAACAGTATCAACTTTGCTTCTAGTTCGTGCACCTCTAAGTCTCGAACTGCTACAATAATGGATTTGCATGCTAACTCCGTGTCTACTAACTCTCCAGTCGGAATAGACACAGATAGGAAGAAATCCAACGTCTCTGGAACAATCTTCATCTTCTTGGCGAAATGTGGAGTGAAGAATGAGTGGGTAGACCCTGGGTCTATCAACACTCGAGCGTCATATCCACCGAAGCATCCTTTTTCATATATGTTTAAAGTACCTATAGTATATATACATACATACAATAATTTACACATCAATTTACACTCTTAATTTACATACAGCTTTTTGTATTGAGAAAAGAATCTATACAATTTCTAATGCATGCTCCTTCTCTATCTAAAATTTTAATGAAATGAAAATTTTCTTTAATTTTAAAAGGGTCTCACCTTGGATGACGTCATGCACGTTCCCTGCTTCCTGAGCAGTGACTGCATAGGCTCTCCCCTGAACGATTGGTTTCCTTGCTTGAATTGGTCGTGGTGCTGCAACTGAAACCGTCTTTCTCTTATCCGTCTCGGGGCAATCCTTGATCAAGTGGCCCACCTTGCCACATCGGAAACAACCCCTAGTTCCCGATCTACAGTCCACCGTCCTATGAGGCTTGCCACACTTTGCGCAAGTCTCCCGAGGTGCGGAAGAAACAGTACGAGAACCCTGTGTGATAGTGGCGCCAGTAGACATGGCAGGGCTCTCATAGCAAAAAGGTCTTCCCGATGCAAGTAACGGAAACCTCTGTTGGTGTTGTTGTTGCGCCGGTCTTCCGAAACCCCCTTGGAACTGTGGTCTCTGATTTTGGGCTACGAACCTCGGCTTTTTGTTCACCGGTTCGTAGGCCCCCGTTCTTCCTTGTTCATTTCCTCCCCTCTGCTGCTCCCTCTGTCTATATCTATTCGTATTCTCTTCCTCTACAACCAACGCCTTACTCATGACCTCTTCATAGGTCCTCAGCTGAAATGGAGCTACGCCTCCCCTAACTTCAGGCTTCAAACCTTGCTGAAACCTCTTGGATTTCATCACTTGATGCAGACGTGTCCCATCCGAGCAAACGGCAAGTCGTAGAAACTCCACTCCATATTCTCTCACTGTCATTCTCCCTTGCACTAATTGGAAAAATTGTATCTCAAGTTGGTTCCTCACTACTTCCGGAAAATATTGTTTGTTGAACTCCTCAACAAACTCCTCCCAAGTCCAAGGCAACTCTGGGGTCTCTTGAGCCCGAGTCCCAGATCACGGACTTCCACCAAGGCCCACCTCCCCATCCAACATGTAAGCCCCATCTCACACTCTCATCTTCCGCAAGTTAGCACGCTAAAGACTTTCTCCATCTCCATCACCAGCTTCTGCCGCCATTGTGTCTCGCCTCGCCTGTAAAATGAAGGAGGTCTCATCCTCCTAAACTCAGAAGATGAGGGCACAGTAACGCAGATCCCAAGTGTGGTGTAGGTGGTCGCCGTTTCTTCGATGCATGAGCTGCAAAGGATGCGGCTTGTTGTGCCATGGCAGCTGCCATAGTCTCCATAGTGTGCATTATCCTTTGTCGCTCTTCTCTGTCCTCTTGTCTTTCTCTCAATCTTTCTTGTTCTCTTAGATCTTGATCTTGATGATCTTGATCTTCTTCATCCCGTTGTCTACTACTACTGCCCCCTGGGGCCTCAGTACCTCCTAAAGGCACTCTATTAGTAAGAGAGATGTAATCATCTCCACTACGTAGACTCCTCTGCTGGCCTCCCCTTGGTCGGCCTCTTCCTCTAGATGACATTTGCGGCTGCATTTGAAACTAAAGTTTCATTAGCAGAAGCCCCTATGTTCTGACGAAAGAACCCTTATTAGAATTGCTAAAAGAAAATGCTTTGATACCAACTGTGACAGCCCGGATTTCGGCACCCCGAAACCCGTGCCATCAGCACGATCATATTGACCGTGCCCTTTAGCTAAGCACGGAACACTGGTATATCAAACATCAAAAAGTATAATAAACGAAATTGCGGAATTTAAATCTATATTAATTAACTCCCCAAAAGACAGTTCTACCCTCATGCCTCTGCATAAATGGAGAACCGATCCGAACCATCGATGATAGAAATCATTACGGATGGTTCGTCCCAAAAGAATAATCCCAACTCCTTATATACATGATTTTAAACAAAAATCAAGGCTTGACATACCAAGCCATACAAAATCTCTCTAAAAGTCCTCAAAGCGGCACAACGGAGTCCTCTAGAAGAAGTCCTCAGGAGGTGGCTCCAATTCTTCGCCGGCCGCAAGGTCCGACTCATGGGATCGCCTCCAAGCCTCTAGTTGCTAGTAGTGGACTCCGACGTATAGTCTATAGGGTGAGCTACATCCTAGCTCAATAGGGAACAAACACAGTTGAACATATAAATTATAACTCACATATATTCCATGATATGCCATGCATGATGTGTCTATGCAGTTTTTGATGAAAACAGTTAAAAGCATTTCATTTTACTGTTCATTACTTATGTTTTCATTTATTCATGAATGATGCTGAAAAGGCCAAAAGCAAAACTTAAACTTTCAACTTAAGTAATCCCCGAGCAATATAGCATCGAGCCCCGATGAGATACCCTTCATCGTCATCTATATAGACAGTTTTAACGTATTCCCTGGGAATACCAATATAGTACCCAAGCCCCTTTCCCCTGGGGATTGGTGGCGGGGTTTCACTTGTCTCAATCAACACCGGGTGTGCTTACTATGTCTGGATAAGCCTCTTGACCGGCCTACGGTTTCGCCGCCAGACGGTCACGGATATCTGTAGTGTGTCATGGGATATCCCGCCACGTCGGTGGGGTAACCTATCAAACCTCAAATAACAAAAATATTGGTGCCTTACATATAGTTATTCACCGTGTAAGTGTGCTATCTTATATCAGTTAGGCCCTATCAACATGATTCAATCTTGGATACATCCCTGGGATGCATCCATTTACTTGCATCACACTTGATGCTCTTATCTCTTTACTTCTTCATCCCCTGGGGATGGCTCATTTGAATTACTTCTTATGGATGTCACACACACACACACACACTTTTCACAGTCTTTAAGCAATTAAACATTTGAATTGAAATCTATATCACTACATACATGCTCTTGTAAAATAAAGTACATGTTCAAGGTGTTCCCTACCTCAAGTCTTTGTTTGCTCAACGCATCAAGGTCCCACGTGGCTCCTTGTGCACTAGTCCACACGTACCACCTATGGTACCACATAACAGGTGAAACACATCACAAAGGATGCAATAAAGAAGGTCTAAGACTCTCCAAGAATCTTAAAGTCAAACCCAAAAGTCAACATATTTTATCTCAGTCGATTAATCGAATTCCAAAATCGATTAATCGAAAGTCAATATCGATTAATCGATTCTCAAATCGATTAATCGAGATTTTCATTCGATTAATCGAAATTCTCTGTTTCGCAAAGTCGATTCTCAATTCGAGTAGTCGAGTTCCTAAAATCGATTAATCGATCCCAAATCGATTAATCGAAATCGATTAATTAATCAAATCCCATTTCGATTAGTCGATTTTCCTCAAGTCCTTTCCTCCTCCGGGTCCACTGAGAGTTCCATCGATTAATCGATACCCAAATCGATTAATCGAAATCCAAAGTCGATTAATCGAACTCCAATTCGATTAATCGAAATCGGGGTCCTTTGACCTTTCAACTTCCTGGCCAATTTCGATTAATCGAAATTGTCAGATTCAGCCCCTTTCGAGCTGTTCTTCCCAATCTTCTTCCATACTTTTTTTCCTCTATTTTTCTAAACCATTATCCTATGATTTAACCCACTTTCAACCACAACCTAGCCTCTACGATCTATGCATTTTATTCACAAAAATTTTACCTTAAATCAATCTCAAATTGATTTCAAATCAAATGGTTGGAAGGCTAGGGTTTCCAGCTTTGGCTCTAACAGATCCAAACCGTGTTGAATCATGCTTTTATCGCTTGAATCCCCCCTCCAAATCAGTTGCAATAACTCCTCTCTTTACTTCCTCTCTCTCTCTCTCTCTTCTTTACTTCTCTCTCAACCATCAAAAACACACATTTAGGGTTATTAAACCCTTTTATCCCTTTCCTCACGTGTGTGTGTTGAGCACATACACCGCGATAGGTGTATGCGACTTCACAATTACAACACACACCACATAGACATTCAATTTATCACATCTCATCCGTTCATTACACCTCATGCTAACTATTGGACTTCCATTTGGTCAAACCTATGACCGATCGGGCATGGATCCCGAGGTCATAGTTTAGCGTGATTTTTTTTCGGGCTATTACAAAACCAATATTTAAATTTTGAAGACAATACTAAATCTCTCACTAAAACCCTAATCAGAAACATTCAAGAACTCAATTTGAAAACAAAACCCTGGATCTTGAAAAAGAGCGGCAAAAAATTGATTGAGGGAAATGGGGTTTGGTGGGGAAGAGATGAGGGGGAGAGAAAGGGTATCTATTTCTAATTGCATATAACCATGAGGAGAGTAGAGTTTGGTGACGTGGAATAGGCGATTTTATTTTGAAAGTTCAATGATTAGGGGCATTTTAGGCATGAAAAATTGACATAAACTATTTTTATTTTTATATAGTAGTAAAGATTTGTCATATTTTACATAAAAGAAAAACCTTAAGGGTCTGTATTTTGTTTGGATAGGTTTTTTAAACCTATCAAATTAGTTTTTAATTTCGGCCATCCAAAACCCAAATCGAACCGATTGGGAATAAGTTTCGATTTTGAGTCGGTTTCGGTGGGTTCAATTTTCGGTACAAAATTTACATCCGTAACTTTCACTCATTTGCATGTTCATGAAATATTGCTGCAAATTCCATAAGTTACCAGTTTGGCAGAGGAAAATTAACCAGTGCACTGCCTAGCTTAGGTTCACGGTTCAAGCAACTAATACCAACTCAAATAATAATGGCTAAACCTTGTGGAAAAGGAGCCCCTATTCTGAGGGACGTTTCATACGAAGAACATGGGAGTCACAGAAGAACGTCATGAGCTTATATTACAATTCAAATCTCTCTCTCTCTCTCTCTCTTATTTTCTCATTCAAACTCCCAAGGTCCAAAACCTCTCTCTCTCCTCCTTAGAGGTACCCTCTCTGATCTCTTTCTCTCTTAGGGTTTTATTTTGGCTTTCTCTCTTTGAATTTAATTCACCCTTCTTTTCAAATTCAAATTCCGCTGCGGTCTATTAATTCTTAAATTCCGTTCCTCTTTCCAGGGTGAGTCTTTAATTTGGGTACCTCTGATCTGCAAATTTAATTTTTTATAAGGTTTTCTTCTTCCTGTTCATCTCTCTATGTTAATTTTAGCAAGTACGTCTTAAAAAATTTATGGCTCTTTATTTTCATGTTGAGCAAATTGAATACTGCCATCGATTGTTGCTGATGGGTTTCATTGAATTTGCGCTTTGTTATTAAATTTGCACTTTATTTTGATCTTAAAGTTTGAATTTTGGGGACTGATCTTTGATGGGTTTTTCGTTTCCGGTGTAGAATTGGTGGGGTTGTTTGTTGTCGACGGCGAATTCACTTTGAGAGAAGGATTAGTTAGGGGCATAATCGGGAGAAAAGTCGGTTAGAAGTTGGAACTCTATTCTCGGGACTTCCGGCTGTATAAACTATGCTTAATAAGGTTAACAAAAAAAATTCTCAATCCCATTCGTTTCCACTTTCCACCAGCCACCATCCATTTCCACCCTTGCCGCATCATTGCTGTTGCCATCCACCAAAAGTCCACAGACCGCAGGTTTCTCTCTCTCTCTCTCTCGTTTTCCTCCCACCGACCATGGGTCAAAATATAGTCCGATATCAATACGTATCGTTCGATACGTATACTATGTGAATAAGCCAAAAAATCACTGCCTTAAACAGTGATTTCTTTCAAATAATCACTGCCCTAACCAATTGTAAATAAAGCAGTGATTTTTTTTACTACTGTACATAACAGTGGTTTATGAACTTCAATAACGACTGCTCTCAACAGTCATAGAAAAAACACCACTATTTTTTACAGTGATTTTTTTATGCAATTTTAAAAAAAAAAAATTACGTCGACGATTTTTTATATAATTTTTTTTTAAATAATATTTTTGTTATGCTTTTTTAAATGCAATTTTTTAATTCAATTTTTTAATGCTTTTTTTAATGCAATTTTTTAATACTTTTTTTAATCCATTTTTTTTAATGCTTTTAAAAAAATTATATAAAGAAAAAAAACTATTAATCTTATATTTAAACACATCCATTCAACTCAAATGCAAATCATTCAATGTCATTAATAAAAAATAGATGTCCAATTCTTTTATTCAAACAGAAGGTTGCATCTCAACCTATGATCCAACCTAAATCAGCCAAATATTTTAAACTCTACATGTTAAATCCTTTTATTCAAATAAAAAGAAGAAGAAAAGAAAGAGAGTTAACAATCTAAGGACCCCATGACCCATTTTCAAAATAAAAGAAAAAAATTAAATTTGTTTCGCCTTTCCTGCCATGTGTTCCCATCCCTTAGTGATCCGTTTGAGGTGAGCTTCAAATCGAAAAGTTTCGCCTGAAATCAAAAGGAGAACATCATTAAACTGAGATATTGATGACTTCCATCTAAGGAGTCCTCATCTAATGGTAAAAAGAATGAGCCGTAAGATTTTTGTTAAGCACCCGTTTTCAAAATGCCCAAAAGTTGTAAAAACTTTGCTCATTAGTGGATAACTAGAATTATCAATGTGAAACGCGCAACATATTCATACTTTATACATAGTATGATAGATAAACAGAAAAGACCTAGAAAAAATTTCAGGAATGTGAGGGCATCACATATAAATGGAAAGAAGGGTAACTCAAAGTAGAGCGTATGCCATACAGTGGTACACCAGCATACTGTTGACTCATCCCAACCAACCTGCATGGGGAAGGTTGTTAACGACTCAATTTCCCACAGTGACACTCTTGGTTATCTCTCGCCTGATGTTGACCAACCAACTTGCATATATTTAGAAAGGTAAGTTAGTTAGGCAATCAGGTTCCCTTCATGCACAACAACAAACATATTTATGAGAAGACTCAGATCTCTGACTTATAAAAACAACTGCATCAGTTGAATACCAAAGGCTTCCTAACGCAGAATGACACAAGATCTGCAGTATAATTAAGCATGACCATAGTGACCAAAAACACGTTTAGAACACGTTTTTTCAACAAGATGGAAAAAATATTTTCCCCAAGAACGTGTTTTAAACCCCCTTTTTCCAAAAAAAAAAGGTTTTTTTCCATTTAAAACCCGTGTTTGGTCAAAACATGTATATTTTTTAATTTTTTATAATTATTAATATTGTCTAATTTTTGAAAATTTCCAATTTTTTTCCCGAAATTGCTGAAATTTGCCCTTTTTTCGTATATTTCCAGAGCTGTTTTATTCCTTTACCTTGACTTGGTAACTATAAGTATGACAGTTTCAAAATGAACATGAAAAAAATGAGAAATCATCTACTAGCGATATACCATGTTATTCACATAGTACACATCATCTAAAATACTGCAACAAAAATAATGTGGAACCAAGCAGCATAAGGCATAATATGCACATGGATGGTTGGGATCTACTTCTGGCTAGTCCATTCCAGTTTCCAAAACTAATTGGGCATATGTTGACGACGTTATCTTACAAAAGCTGATAGTACAACCTCAAGCTCAAACTTTGGTGAACCTTATGAACCTTCCCTGGAAATATATACATGTAGCTATGACAGCCAGGGTTTCGGCACCCTGAAGCCCGCGCAGTCAGTGGGTTGGCACTGAGGTTGAGCCCCCGAACGAAGCACATAACGTACAGTTGCACAACGGAAAATAAAGCGGAACTATGTCCAATGAATCATCATAGCAAAAAAAGAGAACTAGTACTATTCTTCAAAATCTCAAAATGACGGTTCTAATTCCATATGATTTCTTATGGAAAAAAAACCGACAAGAACCACCGGTAAGGGTCGTACCTTACCGAAACATGGTTCACCAAAAGAAATACAATCATTTGCAAAATTTACATCCTTTACAACCAAAGTTAAACCAATACATTCTGAATTCTAGGGCCGAACCTACTCTGGCCTTGTACAAAAAAAGCAGCTCTCAGGGTGAATCTCCTCCAAGTCCTTCCCCGAAGCTAATTCAGAATCCTCCCTCTCGGAAATTCTGGTATCAACGTCTTCACCTAAACCTGTGACATATAGTCGAGGAATGAGCTTCATCCAAGCTCAGTAAGGAAAAACTCATAGCATGCTTATTGTAACGGAAAATATAGATCTTATGGCATAATGAAATAGAATAATCGGGACGTATGCACAGTGTATGGTCATGGCATGAAACATAGGTACAAAGCTTGTTCGAAATTCAAAAGAGATAGGTCCACATCTTCTTCCGACACAAGAAAAGAAAAACTTAAAGTGGTATGCTTAAAGTAATAGAATGAGGAGCTATAGCCTCAAGCCCCTGATGGAATACCTACCATTGTCGCTCATATGAACCATTTTCACATATATCCAAGGTCTCATAAAGTTGGACACTTGACCGAATATATTTACTGTCATGCGGTAGGAGTCACAAAACACATAACGCAAAGGTGTACGGATTAGCCGCCGTACCGGTCGGGTATTCACATAAAACCTTAAATCGAAGTGCGTACATATAGCTCATCGCCGTGTAAAGTGATAATTATAATTTGGATCAAAGGTCGAAAAGAAGTGTGAAAATACTTGCACAACACATTAGATTGAATCTTGAAAGATTCCATAACTCATACATGAATTGAAAATGTACTGATGCACATGTCCTTTCAAATTGAATTCGTAACCACACATATAATCAATTCAAAGAAACATCACGTCATAACACACACATGTTAACGTAACAATGCACATGGTGTCAAGTGTTCCTTACCTCGAGATCTTAACCCGCACTAGCTCACACCGCCGTTTGGGTTAGCCCCCTTCATCATACAATACTAAGTCACCTAAAATATAAAATCCAATATTCACTCATTAGAACACTACTAAACATGTTAGGATAACTTCCCTCAAAATCTCATAGTCAAAATTTACCAAAATTCCGAATCTGGGAATTTCGATCCATCGAATCCCAATTTCGATCGATCGAAATCACGTTTCGATCGATCGAACTAAATTCGATCGGTCGAGCTCTCATAGAAGCCAAAAAAATCAAACATAGTTCGATCGAACGAATCCCCTTTCGGTCGATCGAAAACTTATAATTCGATCGATCGAAAATATTTCGATCGTTCGAATCTTCCAAAAGCAATTTAGCTATCACACAGTTCAAACGAACGAAACTTACTTCGATCGGTCGAAAACTCTAATTTGATCGATCGAATATATTTCGATCGATCGAGTTCTCACAGAGGGTTTTTCCACGTTCCTGTTTATATACGTTTCGATCGATCGAGTGTGAGATTCGATCGATCGAACCCATTTCGTTCGATCGAATTTGACTTTGATCGAACGAATTTCCTCATACTTCAAAGTTTTCACATTTTAAGTCCATTTCGATCGGTCGAAATGAACAGATTTCACCTATTTAAGGGTTTTCCCCCTCGACATCAAGTTAAACTCGATTTCTTACGCTCCCGTTATCTAAATTTATGTAAAAACAGTTAACAACATAATTTCAAGATCTCGACCAAATTTTCATACCTCGATTTCCTCTGAATCTCTAATCCTAGCCTCTAGATCTGACTCGGGTTCACCAGAAGAACAGCGGCTCATTCGTTGCTCTAATTACGTAACCACAAGCTTCGAGAATGGATTGTTCTCGCATGCAATGAGTGTTTAAATCTTGAATCTCTCCCTCTCTCCTCTTAACTCCCTATGATCAGCAATTACTAAGGTGTTGAATGCAAAAACTTAAATAAGGCATTTGATTCCTCTTATACTTGAGTCCTAGGCTTAGGCATAAAACAGCTACACTAACGTTGGGTGTACGAGAGTGCACTAACCCTCAACCTAGCCTACATATGTCAAATCCCATCCGTTGGATTTGATCTATAGATATTATATAGACTATCAATACCGTTCTCGATGTGCGGACTGTCGAGCACACGTATCGAGGCATGCAGATCAAGGTTTTAAAATATTTGGGATGTTACATCCTCCCTACCTTAGGAATATTCGTCCTCAAAATTATCTTAGTGCGCGGCACGACAGAGGAAGGGTTACCTCGTAAGACACCACACATGGCTAAACAATCCATGTCGCTATAAGATCGCATCACACACACACACGCACAGTCTACACACAATAAATTCTAATAGATTAAATTCAGGCACATCATCAATGAAAGGTTAGCATGATTATGTAAAAAGATCATCGTGGCAGCCATGCCACCATAGTTCTAACAAGTAAAAACAAAAGTGGCATCCATGCCACAATAGTTAAAAAAATTATACACATTTGATCCAAAAATTGAAATTTTCAAAAAGAAACACTCTCAAGCTCATGATCCCTCAATAGTAGCTCCTCCAGCCGCTCCAGTAGGATCTGTTGGACCAGTAGGATCCGCCAAATCCTCCATCTCCTCGTCGGCGTGATCCCCATTGGCCGCCTCATCAGGCCATGGATCCTCAGCAGCGTCTGCCGTAGAAGCGCCGAATACCCGCGCACGCATGGCCGCCATCCTCTGGGCGTAGTTGGTAGGGTACATGGCATGCAACACTCCTTCCACGAGCAGCTCGTAGTAATCAAGGCACTGATTGAGCTAGCGATTACTCTCTTGGATTAGCCAATGCCTCATTAGTGATCAGAGCTGCTTGATGGTTGGGTGGTATCGGTATGTCGGCAGGTTGGTGAACTGGACGGATAACCTCAGGCTGATCGGGGACAGGAGCCTTAGGAGCAGGTTGGTCAGGTAGTGGTGCGTCCTGAGCAGGTGCATCTTGTGGTTGAGGAGGGACAAGAGGCGCTTGAGGGGCTAGCTGTAGGTGTGGTTTCAGCCGGTTATAAGTCTTCCTCCACTGCTTAAAGGTGTAGAACACCACATTGTCGGAGGACCTAGGCTCCCTGGAGGAGATCTTGTGCACGGAGGTCATGGCATACTCATTAAACATAGCCGAGACCAAAGTGGCATATGGTATATACTCCTCGGGCTTTTTCGCCCCTGTCAATAGCTTCTTCCTCCCATGCTTGATTCCCTCAAAAACCACTGCGGTGGCATCAAACCATTTACCTTGAAAAGCCGCGAATAGGGCTTCCATCAACATCCCTTATCTCTCAGTCTTGTGGCAGATCGGGTAGACATTGCACTTGAAGATTATGTCGAGCATCCAAATATAGCTCGGTAAATGGGCTCGCCTAATGGCTTGACCCGATGCAACTCATCCTCCAGTCATCCGCTCAGCGACAAAAGTATGGGTCAAATTTGGGGGATTCCGGAGTGATCTTTGGTCGCTTCGATGTAGGGGTTTTGGAAGTGGTAGCCTTCTTCTTAGGTGTCATAGTCTATGAAAACCAAAACTAGGGTTTTAATCAAATGAAAATTTTTTCAACCCAAGGCAAGAGATCAAGAATCGAAGTTTAAAGGTTTACCGCTTTGAGGCAATTTGGATTCGATTTCTCGAAGGATCTAGCGCAATTGATTGTTCGTTTGATCCTCCAATGTAAAAACCCTAGAAAACCCTAACGGAAACCCCAAAATTTTGAAAAAAAAAAATAACTTAAAAACGCGGTTTATATATATACACGAAATTTGATCGATCAAATTCATTTCGATCGGTTGAAATCCGACTTATACAGAATTCACTTCGATTTCGATCGATCGAAACTCATTTCGATCGGTTGAGATTAGCTTTAGGGAAACTAGGCCCCACATTTCGGTCAAACGAATCTTAATTCGATCGGTCGAAATGCCAAAATTCAATCGAACGAAAAAAAAATTGATCGATCGAGCTTCTCAAGCCTATAGAATTTTTTATCGAACGAATTTTATTTTTTTTCGTCCGGTCGAAAATGAAATTCGATCGATCGAAATTTAATTCGATCGTACGAATTTAATAAGCTTTAATGCCTAGCCACTCACTGTCTGCCAAGGTATTTCGATCAGTCGATTTACACCTCGATTGATCGAAATCATATTTGATCGAACGAAAATGAATTTCGATCGATCGAAATTGCAGAAAAACCAAATTTCTTGTGTTTATGAAATTTCTTTCTTGTTCTCATGCTTCAACATCCAATTCATCCCTGTCATTGATCATTCAAAGTATTTACATATAATTTGATCACAAAGGACTATTACAAAATTTTTCTCCTTCTCATGATTACTCAAACAATGAAGGATGTTGGGCGTGAATCTCGGCTTTGCGTTCCCATGTTGCTTCCTCTCTAGAGTGATTTTTTCATTGGACTAACACCAAAGGAATCCGTTTTGTGCGCAACAGTTGCTTGGTTCGGTCTAAAATTTGCATTGGTTCTTCAATGATCGTCAGATCCCTATAGACTTCCATAGGTGGTGCATCGAGGATATGAGTTGCGTCTCGCATGTATTTCCGCAACATTGAAACGTGAAATACATCGTGCACTCTATCAAGTTGCGGGGGTAATGTGGCCCTATATGCAACTTCACCCGCTCTCCTCAATACCTCGAATGGTCCAATAAAGCGAGGACTCAACTTTTCGCGCTTTCCAAAGCGCATCACACCCTTAATTGGGGATATCTTTACAAACACATGATCTCCCACTTGAAAGTCCATGCTTGAGCGCCTAATATCTGCATAGCTCTTCTGGCGACTCTATGCCATCCTGATTCTTTCTCGTATAATACGGACGGTCTCAGCATTTTTATTGATGACTTCCGATCCCAACACAAATCTGTCACCTGTTTCCTCCCAATTGATCGGAAACCTGCATCTCCGTCCATATAGAGCCTCATATGGAGCCATCCCAATGCTCTGCTGAAAGCTATTGTTATACGTGAATTCTATCATCGAAAGGTGCTGATCCCATGATCCCTGAAAATCAATCATGCATGCTCGCAATATATCTTCAATAATCTGATTGACTCTCTCTGTCTGACCATCGGTCTATGGATGAAATGCGGAACTAAAGTTCAATCTCGGGCCCATACCTTCTTGGAATCTTTGCTAGAATACTGATGTGTATAATGGATCACGATCGGATACAATGCTCATAGGAATACCGTGGAGTCACACAATTTCTTTCATATATAAATCTGCCAACTTGCTTGCAGTGTATGTTGTATTGTAGGGTAGGAAGTGAGCCGACTTCGTCAATCGATCCACTACCACCCATATTGCATTGTGGCGTCTCATCGTCCTTGGTAATCCCACAATGAAGTCCATAGAAATGGTGTAATATCCCAAAAATTTGGTCCTTTTAATAATACGTCTCGATGTGCGTGTCCGACGGGTCGCACGCGGAATTGGATAAAATAATAAAATATTAGTGTGAGTTCAGTTAACTTGTGGTGGATAAGAAAGAAGAGATCTAAAGTATGATAAGTAACCAGTTGATGTGATGGCATACACCGAGGTACGACGTATTGGCTTAACACCAACCCTAAGTCCTTGGATAAGAAGTAGAACATACAAGTGAAATGTGTTTGTATTTCACATGGGAATCGGAGCTAAACACCTTATGTGATTTAGAAATAACACCCAAGAGGTGTGTTTGTGTTTCACATGGGAGTCGGAGCCAAACACCTTATGTGATTAAGAAATAACACCCAAGGGGTGTGTTTGTGTTTTGCATGGGAACCAACCCCCCTTTTTATAAGACAAAGTAAGCTTCATTTAGAAGCCATACCCGGTTACAAACATTTGTGGGGTTTTGTGAGTTAGAGAGAGAAAGGAAAGAGAAGGGTTTGGGAGAAGAGAAAGAGTTTTTCTTGAATCCATAGGGTTAATTCACTTGATCATGGTGGCGTTTATGTGAAGTGAATAATTTCGTGAAGGATTGTCTACGATTGTGTTGGCTTGATCGTGTGCGTGGAGCTCATAGGAGATCGATGTGGGTTTTGAAAACCCATTTTCCTTGTAAAGAGAATGGTGTGTTTTGATCAGCTAAATCGTAGTGAGGTTTGTACGAAGTGTGTGTGGATGATCACCTAACGATCGTGTCGAAATTGTGGAAATCATGGGGCTTGGAAAGATCAAAAGGGGTTTTGAAACCCAATTGCTTGCTAGGAAGAAGACGATCCGATCGGGGAGAAAATCGTTAGATTAAAGGTAAAATTTTTTATTTAAGTTGTGATTTGTATGTAGATTAATCCTTAGTTAGATTATGAGTGGGAGATTTGAAGAAAATGGGTTAAGATTTAAAGAAAAATGAGTTAGAGATGCTTGAACCGATTTTGGGTGAAATCTGACGAAACCGTTCGATCAAAATTAGAAATCAATCGAACAATTTCGTCAAGAGTGAAATCTGAAGGTTTCTGGTCAGTTTGAAAACCGTTCGATCAGTTTTGAAAATCGTTCGAACGAAATTAGAAACCATTCGATCGATTTTAAATCGTTCGAACGATTTTGACTGGGCTCGCCGATACTGCTTCAATATTTCAGTCGTAACGTTTTACCCCAAACTCCGATTAATGTAATTCTTATGGCGTTGGAAAGAGGACGACGAGCTCTACAACTTTTGTGTTTTGACTAACTCATGAATCTAAAGTTTTAAAGGTCAAACTATAGGGGGAATGTTACATCAAATTCTATATTAGCATGAATTTGCCTGTTTCAACCTTGGTTTTGAGAAAACACTTAAATGTATATAAGTTATTAGTGAGTAGAGTTGGTCTTTGATACACCATTGTGTGCTTGTGATATAGATTGAGGCGGAAGTCCATCGATAGGACCTTGCTTGGCTTCGAGCAACCTCAAGATTAAGGTAGGGGAAACTCGACCTAAATTTATATATTTGACTTGATTCATAGTATTAAATGTGTTTGCATGAATATGATGAGTTGATCAAAGTTGGATATGTTAGAATTGGAGTCTTATGATTTAAAATATGAACTCGTGAAATCGTGATTATGCATGTTATAATGTTCGATTCTAGATAACCTTTGATATTGTTGAGCTTGACTCGTGGTTTAAAAGTAAGATCTTGAGATCGCTGGTGACACTCGTGAATCATTTTGATACCCTTGGAACGGTGATTTACTCAATGACGCTTGGACTTTTGACCTTTGCATTTGCATTATGAATCCTTTGGATTCTTTGACTGCATCCCTTGGGCCGGTACGGCGGCCTATCCGTACACGCATTCATACATACGCTGCATATGCATCCCTTGGAACATCATTGCATCCTTTGGACATCATTGCATCCCTTGGACACCTTGGAATCATTGGACACCTTTGCGCATCATTGCATCCTTGGACACTTTGGAAATATTGAACACCCTTAGACACCTTTGAATCATTAAACACCTTTGGACACCCTTAGACATCATTGCATCCCTTGGACACTTTGGAATCATTGGATACCTTTGGATACCATTGGACATCGTTGCATCCCTTGGAAACTTTGGAAACATTGAGCACCCTTGGAAACTTAGAACACCCTTGGACACCTTGGAATCATTGGACACCTTTGGACATCATTGCATCCTTGGACACTTTGGAAACATTGAACACCCTTGGACACCTTGGACTCATTAAACACCTTTGGACACCCTTGGACATCATTGCATCCCTTGGACACTTTGGAATCATTGGATACCTTTGGATACCATTGGACATCGTTGCATCCCTTGGAAACTTTGGAAACATTGAACACTCTTGGAAACTTAGAACACCCTTGGACACCCTTGTGTTGTTTGAGTTTGTGTTTACAAATTCGATGTTATTTGGAATGTGTGTGAAATCTCAGATGTTCTTGGATAAGTTTAATTATTTTAAGATTCTTTTCGATATGTGTACATTTGGATGAAATATCATGGTAAAGTTAAATGTTTAAGGTTAAGTTTTGAAATAGAAGAAATTGATGAATGCTTTGAAAAATGTGTTTGAAAAGAAAGGGAATGATTAAGTTTTGGAAGCAGAAATTAAATGATGGTTTTGACTCTTGATTGAAGCTATGTTTTCGAATGTTAAATGTGAATTTATGTTGTTTATCCTCTACTGAGCTTAGTTGTTAGCTCCCGACTATACGTCACAGGTGTAGGTTTGGGAGGGCCCAGATTACATACTAAAAGAAGGGAACTTTCGCACAAGGATTTGTACTCTGTTTAGGGATCGTAGAATTGTGCTTTGTGAATTTGGTGAGTTAAGTTTTGGTACATTCTTACTAGTGTACACCATTGTTAGGTGATGGTTGGTCGTCACTGGTATTTATTTAGTTTTGTTCTTGTTGGATTTTAGATCTGGAGGTTTTAATTATGCCATATGTAATAATTGCTTTGATTTCTGTATATTTATGGATGTGTCAAGTATTCTGTATTAGATTGTGGTCTACGATCTAGCGGTTCGAGTTTTCCCATTGGGTTTAGGAAAAAAAATATATATATATCAGGAAATTTAGGTTGGAAAAATTCGGGCTGTCTCAAATGGACTCCCACTTCCACTCCGATATTGGTAGAGGTTATAATAGACCTGCTGGGTGTCTATGATCTACCTTTACTTATTGATACACCAAACACTTTGACACATATTCCGCGATATCTTTCTTCAATCCACTCCACCAATAATACTTTCGCAAATCCTGGTACATCTTAGTACCACTCGGATGAATGGCATACTTGGACTTATGAGCTTTGTCCAATATGGTCTGCCTCAACTCGGCATCCACAAGTATGCACAAGCGGCCATGGAATAGTAATGATCCATCTTCTTTGACAGAAAAATCTCCCCTTTTATCTGCAGTTACCTTTTGATGTATCCTCACTAGCTCTGGGTCTTTCATCTGAAGTTCATAAATGCGGTAAAAAATAGTTGGTCTGATCATGAGATTTGCCAACAGTACCCCGGTATCCTTGATTGCAATGTTCCTATCATACAACGAAATGTCTTCCAATAGTTTCCATCGTCGAAGTCCCGCTAGGAGACTAGCTAACTGAGCAGCATTCTTTCTACTCAACCCGTCAGCCACGACGTTAGCTTTACCTAGGTGATATTGTATAGTGCAGTCGTAGTCCTTGAGAAACTCAATCCACCGCCGTTGCCTCATATTCAATTCTTTCTACGTAAACAGGTACTTAAGGCTTCTATGGTCCGTGAAGATCTCAAAGGTCTCACCATACAGGTAATGCCTCCAAATCTTAAGCGTAAAGATCACTGCGGCTAACTCTAGATCATGTGTCGGGTAGTTCTTCTCGTGCTCTTTCAATTGTCTTGACTCATAGGGTATGACCTTACTGCTTTGATTCAGTACACAACGCAAACCACCATATGACGCATCACTGTAAAGAGTAAATCCCCCATTGCCTGACTGAATAGCCAAAACTGGAGTAGAGGTAAGCCGTTTCTTGAGTTCTTGGAAGCTCTCTTCACATTCCTTGGTCCACTCAAATTTTGCATTCTTCCTTGTAAGTCAGGTGAGTGGTCCTGAAATCTTGGAGAAACCTTCCACAAAGCTTCTGTAATATCCAACTAGACCGAGGAAACTACGAATCTCCGTCACGGTCTTGGGTTGTTCCCAATCTAACACTGCCTCAATCTTTGCCAGGTCAACAGTCATGCCTGCTTCTGATACTACGTGATCGAGAAAACTCACTTATTCTAGCCAGAATTCCAATTTGTTTAGTTTGGCATACAGCTGGTGTTCCCGTAGGGTCTGTAAGGCAATGCGCAAATGATGTTCGTGTTCTTTTCCGGTCTTTGAATAAATAAGAATGTCGTCCACAAACACCACTACGCATGTATCAAGGTATTGTTTGAAGACCCGATTCATGAGGTCCATAAACGAGGCTAGTGCATTCGTCAAGCCGAAATGCATCACTAAGAATTCATAATGCCCATATCTAGTCCTGAATGTTATGTTCTGCACATCTTCGGCCTTCACCTTTAGTTGATGATACCTAGATCTCAAGTCGATCTTTGTAAAGAACTTTACCCCTTGCAATTGGTCAAATAGATCGTCGATCCTGGGCAAAGGGTTCTTGTTCTTGACCGTGAGCTTGTTCAATTGATGGTAGTCAATGTAAAGTCTCATCGACCCGTCTTTCTTCTTAACGAACAAGACCGGTGTTCCCCAAGGGGACACACTTGGCCTTATAAAGCCCTTATCTAACAGTTCTTGTAATTGCTCCTTCAACTCCTTCAGTTCAGCTGGAGCCATTCGGTATGGAGCTTTGGAAACAGGTTCAGTGCCTGGAGCTAAGTCAATAGCAAATTCGATCTCCCGATTAGGTGGCAAGCCTGGTAACTCATCGGAAAATATGTCCTCAAACTCACAGGCAATTGGGATATCGAAAATAACATTCTTTGCTTCCTTTTTCTCTTGCAGGAATGCTAGATATCCCTCGCATCCATTCTTCATCATCCGCTCAGCTCGTACTGCGGAGATGATCGGCGCTACCTTCCCTTTCTCGCCAATGAACCAAAAAGATTTCTGTCTGGGTGGATAAAAAGTGACTACTTTTTGCAGACAATCTACGCTGGCATGATATGCACATAGCCAATTCATGCCAAGTAGTACATCAAGTCCTTGCATGTTCAACAAGATAAGATCCATGATAGTCTCTTGATCCTCCACTTGTACGATGACTGATCGGCAACACGTGTCTGCAGTCACTGTACTTCCCGTAGGAACGGAAACATCCAAAATAAAATCCAACTCTCCGGGAACAATTTTTAATTTTTTCGTGAATTTTGGAGTTATATACGAGTGGGTAGACCCTGGGTCTATCAGAACTCGTGCAACACAACGATCGCCGTCATTTTCTCGATAAAGCTGTAGCGTACCTATATATCATTTAACATATTCACTCCGTTAAGAAATGCATGTCATGATCACACAAAGTGAGCCTAGAAGTTTTTCTATCAATGTACTTTCTTCATCTAGAAGACAAATAAATGAGTTCAAACATAACAAGAAGGCTATACCTTGGATTACATCGTTGCTTGTTCGGGCGTCTTCCACTGTCACGACAAAGGCACGACCTTGAACAACAGGTCTCGTGGATTGTGTAGGTCTTGATGCGGTAGCAGTTGAGACGGTGCCCTCCTTTCTTATCTCGAGGCAGTCTCGTATCATATGGCCTACTTTCCCACATTTAAAACATCCGCCAGTGTCCCATCTACAATCCGAAGTTTTATGTGATTTGCCGCAACGAGCACATTTTAGTTGTGGACTCGTAGATGCCGCTCTAGAAGGTCCTTGTGTGACAGATGCCCCAGACGTCTGAGTTTGAGTAGGGCCCTCTCTGCGGAACGGTCTTATAGAGGTGAAAGTATTTAACCTCGGATAATTTGCATAGGCTGGTCTTGAAACTGGAGCAGGTGCTGACAACCTCGGCCTTTTATTCCCTGAGTCATAGTCACTCACCCCCCTCGAACTTGGCTTGTTCTTCCACTCACGTTTTTTGTTGATGTCTCTTTCTGCAACGATGGCCTTCCCCATCACATCGACATATGCTTCCAATTCAAATATGGACACTCTCTTGTATATTCGGTCTCAGGCCTTCTTGGATTCTGCTGGCCTTCATTTCTTCAGTAGCTACCAATTCTGGTGTAAATCTTGATAACCTCACAAACTCGTTGCCATACTCCCGTACGGTCATGCTCCCCTATACAAGATTCATAAAGTCCTTCTTCAACTGATTTTGGACTTGCTTAGGAAAGTCCTCCTTGTTAAATGCCATTACAAAGTCTGCTCACGTCCATGGGTTGTACGGATCCTCAACTTCCCTTTTCCTCAATACCGACTTCCACAAGCGTCAGCATCCCCTTCTAGTTGGAAAGAAGCCCAACTAACTTTCTCATGCTCAGGGCTTTGCAGTCTCTCCAACAATTTATCCATCTGTTTCAACCACTTCTCCGCTTCAAGTGGATCAGTCTGCCCGTGGAACACAGGAGGTCTCAATCTCCTAAAATCCACAAATGAGGATGGCAATAAAGCAGGAGGTGGTGGTGGTGGCGGTTGCTGCTGATGGCTGACATTGTTTGCGGCTAACAACGCCGTCTGCTCAGTCAGAAGTATAGTCTAATGAGTCTGCTGAGCCATAGCAACGACTATAGCCTCCATAGCCCTAGCCATCCTATTAGAAGACTCATCTCTATGACCTCTCTTCGCCTCAGGAGGTGGTCTTTGCTCTCCTCCAGAACCCGAAGGAATATCCTCCATACGCCTTTCACCTCTTTGACGACTTCCCCTAGGTCTACCTCTTCCTCGCTGATCCATTGGAATCTGTTACAATGAAACAAAAGTCTCATTAACAGACAGTCCCTAGTATCCGACAAAATCTCAATCTCGAAATAGTTTAAGACTTGTCAGACGTCTTTAAAAACCAGCTCTGATACCAACTGTTATAGCCCGGGTTTCGGCACCTCGATGCCCGCACCGTCAGTGGGTTTGCTTTGAGGCCGAGCCCCCGAACGAAGCACGTAATGTACAGTTGCATAACGGAAAACAAAGCAGAACCATGTCCAATGAATCATCATAGCAAAAAAAGAGAGCTAGTACTATTCTTCAAAAGCTCAAAATGACGGTTCTAATTCCATATGATTCCTTATGGAAAAAGAACTGACCAGAACCACCGGTAAGGGTCGTACCTTACCGAAACATGGTTCACCAAAAGAAATACAATCATTTGCAAAATTTACATCGTTTATAACCAAAGTTAAACCATCACATCCTGAATCCTAGGGTCGTACCTACTCTGCCCTAGTACAAAGAAAGCAGCTCTAAGGGTGAATATCCTCCAAGTCCTTCCCCGAAGCTAACTCAGAATCCTCCCTCTCGGAAACCCTAGTATCAACATCTTTACTTGAACCTGTGACATATAATTGAGGAATGAGCTTCATCCAAGCTCAGTAAGGAAAAACTCATAGCATGCTTATTGTAACGGCAAACATAGATCTTATGGCATAATGAAATAGAATAATCGGGACATATACACAGTGTATGGTCATGGCATGAAACATAGGTACAAAGCTTATTCGAAATTCTAAAGAGATAGGTCCACATCTTCTTCCAACACAAGAAAAGAAACACTTAAAGTGGTATGCTTAAAGTAATAGAATGAGGAGCTATAGCCTCAAGCCCCAGATGGAATACCCACCATTGTCGTTCATATGAACCATTTTCACATATATCCAAGGTCCCATAAAGTTGGATGCTTGGCCGAACATATTTACCATCATGCGGTAGGAGTCACAAAATACAGCACAAAGGTGTACGGATTAGCCGCCGTACTGGTCGGGTATTCACATAAAACCTTAAATCGAAGTGCGTACATATAGCTCATCGCCGTGGCAAGTGATAATTATAATTTAGATCAAAGGTCAGAAAGAAGTGTGAAGATACTTGCACAACACATTATATTGAATCTTGAAAGATTCCACAACTCATACATGAATCGAAAACGTACGGATGCACATGTCCTTCCAAATTGAATTCGTAACCACACATATAATCAATTCAAAGAAACATCACATCATAATGCACACATGTTAACGTAACAAGGCACATGGTGTCAAGTGTTCCTTACCTCAAGATCTTAACCCGCACTAACTCACACCGCCGTTTGGGTTAGCCCCCTTCATCATACAATACTAAGTCACCTAAAATATAAAATCCAATGTTCACTCATTAGAACAGTGCTAAACATGTTAGGATAACTTCCCTTAAAATCTCATAGTCAAAATTTTGAATCTGGGAATTTCGATCGATTGAATCCCAATTTTGATCGATTGAAATCATGTTTCGATCGATTGAACTAAATTCGATTGGTCGAGCTCTCACAGAAGCCAAAAAAATCAAACATAGTTCGATCGAACGAATCCCCTTTCGGTCGATCGAAAACTTATAATTTGATCGATCAAAAATATTTTGATCGGTCGAATCTTCCAAAAGTAATTTAGCTATCACACAGTTTGATCGAACGAGTCTTACTTCGATTGGTTGAAAACTCTAATTCGATCGATCGAATATATTTTGATCGATTGAGTTCTCTCAGAGGGTTTTTCCACGTTCCTGTTTATATATGTTTCGATTGATCGAGTGTGAGATTTGATCGATCGAACCCATTTCGTTCGATCAAATTTGACTTCGATCAAATGAATTTTCTCATACTTCAAAGTTTTCACATTTTAAGTCCATTTCGATCGATCGAACTCAATTTCGATCTGTCAAAATGAACAGATTTCACCTGTTTAAGCGTCTTCCCCCTCGACATCAAGTTAAACTCGATTTCTTACGCTCCCATGATCTAAATTTATGTAAAAACAGTTAACGACATAATTTCAAGATCTCGACCAAATTTTCATACCTCGATTTCCTCTGAATATCTAATTTTAGCCTTTAGATCTGACTCGAGTTCACCAGAAGAACAACGGCTCGTTCATCGCTCTAATTACGTAACCACAAGCTTCGAGAACGGATTGTTCTCGCATGCAATCAGTGTTTAAATCTCGAATTTCTCCCTCTCTCCTCTTTACTCCCTATGATCAGCAATTACTAAGATGTTGAATGCAAAAACCTAAATAAAGGATTTAATTCCTCTTATACTTGAGTCCTAGGCTTGGGCGTAAAACAGTTGCACTAACGTTGGGTGTACGAGAGTGCACTAACCCTCAACCTAGCCTACATATGTCAAATCTCATCCGTTGGATTTGATCTATAGACATTACATCGACTATCGATACCGTCCCCGACGTGCGGACCGTCGGGCACACGTACCGAGGCATGCAGATCAAGGTTTTTAAATGTTGGAGACGTTACAGTAGCAATGTAAACTAAAATGAGCATAATTTAGAACAATGGTTCCAAGATTGCATCAAAAAAAGATCTCGATTGTGTTGTGGGCATTTTGGCCATTAATTCTAGTAGCGTTTGACTACATTGAATCAAACATGGAGCTGTATTTTTATGCAATCTTTGATACCTGGTTTGTACATTGATCATAAATCAAAATGAAATCTACCATATAATGTTTTAGCATTAAATGCCTTTGTGCCACAGGATTCAATAAAGAAAACTTATAACTTTCCTTTGGAAAATGCACTGATATTTTTTAGGTGCCAAATAAGTGAAAGTTCGAAAGTGAACTTTCATTGATTTGCATGCTCTTGATCATTTGGACAGAAGAAGATTGACCCAAGCGCGACCACTGGCACTCAGGTAAAAATCAGGAAAAAAGAGATCAATTCTAGGTGAAAATCAGGAAAAATAAATCAATTCTAGGAAAATAAAGGCTTTATTTGGTGCAGACTAAAAAACCTCAACTCAATTACCATAATAAAAACATATAAATATCATAATTAAACATTGCTAGAGTAGGATTTGCTCCACCACATTGAAGATTCAAAATTCTAAGGTAGAACAAGCAATGTTCAACCTATAAATATTCTAAATCTATGATCATGGGGCCTAAGAAAGTGACTTATTTCATAGTCAACAACAATTCACCTCACCTAACGAAGAAGAGAAAAGAAAAGAAAAAAAGAAAAGAAAAGAAGTGCTTGTCTATTAGTGTTGTCCTTATGGTTGGGTGCTACGTGGCACCCAACTGGTTTAAACCCAGCACCAGAGTTGGGTTCAAGCTCATACTCCCAGGATATATATATATATAGAAAGGGGTCCCTAGGACAACGTCATAGAGATCGAACTCTACGACAGTGACCTTTTGGCCTGCTCCAGATCTCCAAAACAGCAACATGTAGATAAATGACAGAAAGCACATCCAAATATACTCACATTAGTTGCATCATCATAATCATCACACAAACCTTGTCCCTTCTATTTGGGTCATATTAACTACAAATGTAAAGTGTTCTCCTTCTCAAAGTTTTTACAACTTCATTTTCTAAGTTTATGATTCAAGTCTTATTTATTGGTTGGTTGTTGACCTCCAAATAGTCTAATGATGAGAAGGTGGTGATTTTGGATAGTTTGAGACTATGATTACTTTGTTTGTTAGGTTTTAGCCATGCAAAAGACTTGATATTTGGAAGGAGATAATGTGGCTATAAATACCTATGGATAAGCTCTATGAAAAGCATGCATGATATGTATAATCACTAAAAGATGATGTCAGTCACTACCATAATCTCATCACTCATGATTGAAGTGTTTTTCTTGTGACAAAATGGTGTCGAAATATCACGAAACAACTCTAATTAGCAAGCCTGTTATTACGCTTTCTAGTCAAAACCGTGAATCATAATATGAATTGAGTTATGACTAATATATGAACAAGGTGTATGTACTGAAACATGAGTTAAGGATGTCGTTGATTGAAATGATCGATGCAATATGGGAGTTAGGTGGTTTTCAAGATAATGTGAAGATTGAATCGAACAGTAGTTGATGTGAAGTGAAGAATATGGTCAGAAGTATGAAGTTCGATATGAAGTTTGAAGTTCCACAAAAATCAGGAAATAAAGATTGAAAGTCATGTCAAGTAACTAATGTTCAGCCCAAGGGAGTCTAAATACGCTGACATTGCGAGCTTGGATAAAGTAAAGTGTGTTACAACTTAGATTTTGAAAATCAAAGATGGTCCCTGAAGATAAGATTGTTAATTTAAATCAGAAAGGAATGAGAATGTAGAAGTGGAGACGGTCTTCCTTACATGCTGACATCATCAGAACAGATTCAAAAAATGTTTCATGTTGAGAATATAAGGTAATTGTTCCAGGTGTTCAAGGAGTGTTGGTATCAAACGTGAATGTGAAGAGCAGCTCTCTTGAAAAATAATATTTTTGTATTTCATAAGCTTTTTTAGGCTGTGTTGGGGATTGCTCTTTCGAGGCAAAAAGTAGCTCTCTGCTCTAGGGCAGAGCACTTTAGTATGGGACTGCGTTTGGTTGTAGGTGCTCTTAGGCCTTTCGGAGAGTGAAAGAGCTGAAATTGGGTCTCTTTAAAAGAACAACTTAAACTCGCTTTTTGGCTCCAAAGAGCAATCCCAAACGCATCCTTAGCTAATCAATATGGTGACTCAGTTTAGTGTCATTAGCAAAAACATCTCTCTAGATGGGGGAAGGATCACAAATGCTGATTGATTCAGATGGTGTAAAATCAACATTGATTTACCTATTGTCAAATCTATCAATTACGTTTGAAGGGTCTGTAAATCATGCTTGAAAGTACAATATGTATCATGCATTACCTACTGATACGAGAATAGACAGTATAAAGAGTTTTTAAAAAAATGCCAATCTTCAAGGTTGTGATTTTAAACTCTGTTATAAATACGAGAATAGACAGTATAAAGATTTACCAGTACAATGAAATAGCTATAATTTTTTCATAGTAACTATCACATATAGAAGACTTACTAGCATCATATCGACAGCCTTTGACATTCCTACAAGCCTTGGAAGACGTTGTGTGCCTTCAAAATAAAGGGACCTTTACCAAATATAAAGGAACCCAACAAATCCTCCAAACCCAGGAATAACTCCAAGTGTGAGTTCTGGCAAACCGAGTTGAGCTTTTGGCGTGGAAATTCGTGCATGACATCCCTGTTTACAATTTATCAGGAGGGTGGTAATAACAGTTTTAGAAATCCTATTATGAAAACGAAATTAAACTACTCCATAGCAGCAGTAACCACAAACCATTGCCAATTCTAAGCCACCACCAAGTGCAAGTCCTTGAATAGCAGCAACAAAAGGCTTTTTGGCGTTTGAAAATGCAAAGTTCACATTGCGAAAAATCGATAGATAAGGAAAAAAAATATCTTGAAGCAAATAATGATAGGTCTAGTCTGTAAATAATTAGATTGAGTGGATGGTTAGATCGTGAAAGTTAGACCATATGATCATGAAGGTTAGGTCCACTCAATGGATGGTTAGATCATATGAACGTGAAAGTTAGAGCACCTTACCAACTTTGGGAGCTAAGAATCACTGAACTTAAAAAAAAATTATGTGGGCATATGGATCAGAGGATAATAACCCTGTCGTATTCTTCTAACTAGCGCTTCTCATTGCATGACACCAACCATTTTTCCACTTTCTCCATTATATCCTTCCTGCTGGAGGCCTCTTCTTTTGCTTTAGATATATGTTCGTCCATGCTTGTTAAGAGATTAGCATGGTAAATCTCCCCTTCTAACTATTTTGTTGGCTTTTAGTTGCTCCAGTCTCTCAACTTCGGCCATAGCCTAGAAGAATTTTAAAGATAAGAATTTACGTTATGATTTATCAGTAGATTAGAAATTAACTGTCATAAGTAATATATTATTGAATAACGAATTATATCGAGGGCATGGCTCCTAGGGCTTGATATGTCAACAGCTAATACCGATATAAAGTCGGTCACATGTGCAAATAACCTTCGGTCTTCGAAGTTGGTATCTATTAGAGACCACAAGTTTGTCAAAGCTTTCCCATGCTTGTGTAATATGACGTTATTACGTTTCTGTATATACTAGTTTCTCCAGCACATAATCAGACGGTATGGTAAGCTTTAGCAACAAAACAATGTGATTCAACAACTTACAACATATTAAGAAGAAATATGAAAGAAAAACAGTAGGGCTCTTCATGCTCATTAATAATATCATAAAAGAAAAATGAGAAGATCATGAAGGCTAGATTGGGAAAAAAGATGTGCAACTACCAGTTGTCTCTGGCTGTAAGGATCGTCTTGGAACAACTACAACCACCAACTTAACGTCTTCGGACTGCCAACAAAATTTCGACCAAAAATTGGAATTTTCGGTTTCGGTCCAGCCCGAAACTGAAACGAAATCCGAATTTTTATTTTTTTTCTTTTTCTCAAGGTTAGACTCAACCCAAAATTGATGCTTGTTAGAGGTATCTTTCGGAGAGTGAAAGGCCAAACACCATGGGAAATGGAAAGTAAATTACTTAATACCTGCATTCACACACTAATTGTTCACCTGCAGATTATAAAGTTTTACAATTATAAAGTTTTAACTGCCGAGAGTCCCCCTACTTGCTAAGACTCGAAATCCCAAAGAAAACTGAGGTTATAGAGAACCAATCTCGAAAATCTATTCCTTGAGAAACTCTGCATGCGACCACCTTAATGCGGTCACATGGGCTCATTTTAAAATCAAATTTATCCCCTTACTACCCCTGTTCTGGCCCAGTTTAAGACCCAATAAACTCTGATAAATCTCCCCTATTCTAGCTCAGTTCAAGCCTCAGGTCCAGCCCCTCTAAACCTATATTTCTTCGCTATTGTGGGCCTGAATTTAATTTTGTTTTATGCTCAGTCTAACAACACCAAACTCCTTGTCATCTTGCACTGTATCAGGCAGTATGGCCTGCATTTCTCTATGGTGTAGAGTGTTAGGCTATGAAGTAGCGACTAGAAGACAGTTCATGTGGCTAAGATGCGTATGTTGAAGAATAATAAATGATATAATTCGTAATGAGTACATAAGGGCAAGTTTAGGAGTGACTCCAATAAAAGAGAAATTAAAGAATGCCGCTTAAGATGGTTTGGGCATGTCTAACGAAGATCTGAAAGTACTCATATACGAAGGACTGACAGAATTAGTACAAGGAAGGAAGAGGACGAAGATCGATGAAGACTTCAGAAGAAGTATTGAAAATAACATGAAGGATGATTTTGGACTAACAGAGATTAGAATTGAGTGGAGAAATATGACTTGCAAAGCCGCCAAATAGATGGACATGGCATTGATGATGATGCTCTGATGATGGTGATGGTGATGCTGATGATAGTGATGATCATGAGAGAGTGTTGTTTGTCTAAAAACTAAATAAGAACTTGAAATTTTTACAGAGCTTTATATCTGTATTATGAGTCTTCTGTGAAATTTATATCTGTATTATGTGGCCATATCGCTGAGGTTCCTATAGCAGAAATTGCCCAGGTTCATACTCCTTCCTTTACAATGTGAACAACAGAGTAAGAAATACTCAGGCAGATGAAACCAAACTCCAAAGAGCCCACATTTGCTAGTATTTGTTATGCCTTTTAGCATCAACCTGTACAGACAAGCAGCCAAAAGTGCTTCATGCATTGTCTATATGTCTTGACATCTTGTAGACCAAATGAATCAAAGTTTTTAAGCGCATGCAGAAATTTGTTGTAAATATAATTGAAAATGCTGTTAATAATCCCAAATATAAACACTACATTCATGAAAAACATCTTAGCTTTATTTGTATGATTTTTATTTTTCTATTTTACATATGATTTTTTCCATTTTAGCAAGGTGAAGTTGGCTTTCTTGCTTAAATTAATATAGATCTCAACACTGACTTTGAGAATTATTTTCTAAACATATTCCCGATCTAGTTGCTGTTAGATGTTGATCATTCTAGATAACACAAAAATAATAAATATGGCCTAAATGAGAGAGTTGCTCGAACAAATAAAGTAATCGACATGAAGTTTATGAATAAAATAATACAATGCATAGTAATAAGAACTTGACTTTGAAACTAATCAAACAGAGCATCCACATATGATGCTCTGATTTTGCGTTTATAATTGCCTAAAAATGAAAAAACAAAATGTATATAAAAAGCTAAAAATGAAACCATTACCAGCGATCGTTGAAGCTTTGGAATCCATTGGATTGAGCAAGAGATCTGCCAAGCTACTCATACGCTCTAACCCTCACTTTGTCGATCTCTCTACCTCTTCATTTTCAGCATCTGTAATAGCTCTCGAAACCCTAGAAATCAGGGGGAGTGTTTGGTCCGTCTGATCAAGAAGCATCCCTTCCTCTTCATCCTCGATCTGATCTCCAATATCTCATCAACTATTTTCGACATTTCGATATAGATTGTAAAAAAATCAGTCAGATTCTCTTCGTTTCAAACCCTGAAATCCTCATATCTCTCCAATCGAAGATCTCCCTCTTAACCCAATACGATCCGTTGAAATCCGATATATTCGATATCCTAAACCGCATCAATCTCAGGCTTTTCCTCGAAAAATCCCTCAAAGTTGTCAATTCCGTTCTCTCCTTCCTACAAGCCCTAGAAACCCCTAAAAAAAAGTGAAAAAAATAGAATAAAGTAGAAAGAAATGGAGAAAAAATTGACCTGGGAGAATGCAGATCGATTTGAGCTGGGCGGATCGATTTGAGCTGGGCGGATCGATTTGAGCCGGATTTGAGATCTACAAATCTAGAACCCTAAAAATCGCTCGTTGGTTCTTCTCCAAAGGAATTCTCAAAGAAAAAAGTACGAAGGAATGAGAGAGGCATTTTTAGTTGGTGATAAAGAGAGAAGAGAGGCACTATGTGAAAATCCAAAAAAAATAATAGCCCATGACTGTCGTTTTCCTAAAAAATGACAGTTTTAGACCGTCAAGTGAGCTGTCCTCGAAAAAGCAGTAGTATTTTTCTACGACAGATTTAGACCGTCGTTTATTTCATAAAAATAACGACTATCTTCGGCTGTCGACCATAAACAACAGTTTTGAGCTGTCGTTTTTACATGTAATTTTTTTTTAAAAAACACGCACAACATTTTTTTTAACGACTCACTATGACTATTGTTTTTCTCTCATACAATGACGGTCATAGATGAGAAGAAAAACAACGGTTTTCAGCTGTTTTCGGCTGTTGTTTATATATATATATTTTTTCAAAAAAAAATAATACATTAATCTGAGAAAAAAATTTGATATATTTCAGAAATCCTAAGCATCATCAAACCCAAATAAATATTCTCTTTTCACCCTCCCTGTGACAGCCCGGATTTCGGCACCTCGAAACTCGTGCCATCAGCACGATCATCTTGACCGTGCCCCTTAGCTAAGCACGGAACATTGGCATATCAAGCATAAAATGAAATAATAAATGAAACTGCGGAATTTAAATCTATATAAAAGCATTTCTCAAAAGACAGTTCTACCCTCATGCCTCTGCATGAATGGAGAACCGATCCGAACCATCGATGATAGCAATCATCACGGATGGTTCATCCCAAAAGAATAATCCCAAAACCCAATATATACATTGTTCAACCAAAACAAGGCTTGACATACCAAGCCGTACAAACCTCTATCAAAAAGCTCTCAAAGCGACACAACGGAGTCCTCTAGAAGAAGTCCTCAGGAGGTGGCTCCAACTCTTCGCCGGCCGCAAGGTCCGACTCACCGGGGTCAGCATCTCCTGAAGCCTCGGCCGCTGCTAGTAGTGGACCTGCGACGTATAGTCTATAGGGTGAGCTACATCCTAGCTCAATAGGGAACAAAATACAGTTGAACATATAAATTATCACTCACATATATTCCATGATATGCCATGCATGATGTGTCTATGCAGTCACTGATGAAAACAATTAAAAGCATTACATTTTACTGGTAATTTACTTATGTCTTTATTTGTTCATGAATGATGCTGAAAAGGCCTAAAGCAAAACTTAAACTTTCAACTTAAGTAATCCCCGAGCAATATAGCATCGAGCCCCGATGAGATACCCATCATCGTCATCTATATAGACACTTTTAACGTATTCCCTCGGAATACAATATAGTACCCAAGCCCCTTTCCCCTGAGGATTGGTGGCGGGGTTTCACTTGTCTCAAATCAACACCCCTGGGGTGTGCTTACTGTGTACGGATAAGCCTTCGCACTGGCCTACGGTTTCGCCGCCGTATCGGTCACGGATATCCTGCCGTGTCAGTCATGAATATCCCGCCACGTCGGTGGGGTACCCTATCAAACCTCAAATAACAAAAATATCGGTGCCTTACATATAGTTATTCATCGTGTAAGTGTGCTATCTTATATCAGTTAGGCCCTATCAAACATGATTCAATATTGGATACATCCCTGGGATGTATCCATTTACTTGCATCACACCTGATGTCCTTACCTCTTTATTTCCTCATCCCCTGGGGATGGTTCATTATGTTTACTCTTATGGATGTCACACATACACACTTTTCATAATTCTTAAGCAATAAAAGCAATTTGAATTGAATTTTATATCACTACATACATGCTCTTGTAAAATAAAGTACATGTTCAAGGTGTTCCCTACCTCAAGTCTTGTTTGATCAACGCATCAAGGTCCCACGTGGCTCCTTGTGCACTAGCTCACACGTACCACCTATGGTACCACATAACATGTGAAACACATCACTAAGGATGTAATAAAGAAGGTCCAAGACCCTCCAAGAATCTTAAAGTCAAACTCAAAAGTCAACATAAATTAGCTCAGTCGATTAATCGAACTCCAAAATCGATTAATCGAATCTGATTTGATTAATCGATTTCCAAAATCGATTAATTGAAAGTCAATATCGATTAATCGATTCTCAAATCGATTAATCGAGATTCCCATTCGATTAATCGAAACCCAATTCGATTAATCGAAATTCTCTACCTATCATGTCGACTCTCAATTCGAGTGATCGAATTTCCAAAATCGATTAATCGATCCCAAATCGATTAATCGAAATTCTAAATCGATTAATTGAATTCCCATTTCGATTAGTCGATTTCTCCAAACTATTTTCTTTCCTCCACTGGAGTTCACTGTAGGTTCCCAGTCGATTAATCGATATTCAAATCGATTAATCGAAATCCAAAGTCGATTAATCGAAACTCAGTTCGATTAATCGAACTCGGGTTCCTTGACTTTTCAACTTCTTGGCGAAATTGCCAGATTCAGCCCCCTTTGAGCTGTTCTTCCCAACCTTTTTCCACTCTTTTTCCTCTATTTTTCTAAACCATTATCCTATAGTTTAAACCATTTTTAACTACAATTTACCCTCTACAACCTATGCATTTTATTCATAAAAATTTACCTTTAATCAGTCTCAAATTGATTAAATCAAGTGGTTGGAAGGCTAGGGTTCCAGTTTTTGCTTGAACGAATTCCTCGCGTTGAATCGGCCTCTTTAATGCTAGAGTCCCCCCTTCCAATCACCCACAATCCTTGCTCAACCCTTCTTTACTCCTCTCTCTCTCTCTTCTTTACTTCTCTCTCAACAACCAAATACATATTTTAGGGTTATTAAACCCTTTTATCTCTTTCCTCACTTGTGTGTTGAGCACATACACCACAATAGGTGTATGCGACTTCACATTCACATCATACACCACGCAGTCAGTCAAACTATCACATCTCATCCATTCATCACACTCTATGCTAACCATTGGACTCCTAATTGGTCAAACCTGTGACCAATCGGGCACGGATCCCGAGGTCACTGTTTAACATGATTTTTTTCGGGATATTACACTCCCACTCTATTGCCCGACTTTTTATTATTCTTTACACCTAAGGCATGCTTTTTACCTAAAACCGCCACATGATATAAAGACTTAAAAATATTTTACATACTTTTATCACTTTAACAAGAGAAATGCGGATAAGAATAAATAAATAAATAAATAAAGCTCCACACATATGACTCACCCATCCTTTGAAAGGATTTTCAGCACTAGGTGCAACCATGCCACATGCCTTCCAAGTCCAATTATCTGTATCAAGTTTGCTTTTCAACAAACCTACATCATGTCATTTCGACTCATCTATGACCAAAATATTAACATTGTCATCTGGTGTTGATGTTCAGCTAGTCTGTAGCATCGAATTTTTTTTTTTTAAAAAGGAAAATCTAATAAAATGTGGATTGTCAATCCTAAACAAATCTGTCATGTGTAATACGGTAGCAAAGATCGCGGACCACCTCCCTGTTCACGGCCTGCAAATGAAAGTAATTTGGGCAACCACCTTATCCCAATGTGATACCCAATGTGAAAGATTCAACCACCTTCTTCCTACAAAATGCAGAACAGAGAATTAGAAACTCCTTCCTATATCAGAAATCATGTCAATAAACTATAAATGATGGGTTTATAAGACATAACTATATTACTGTCTACTTCCCGACAGAGACTAGAATGCAAACACCAATAATACATTCAGATATGCACACACACAAACAAATACAAGTAAAGGAAGATAACTGTGTTGTGCATTGGCATGCAAAGAGATTTGTGATATAAATATCAATTAACGTGTGTAAAATATATCAAAGTTTATCAGATTGATAGAAACACGTCAAATCTTTATAATTTACGTATTGTCCGATACATATCGGTTTCGGAAGTCACCGGGTCGATACATTGAATGCATCGACCCATGCATATTGGTATGTATCGGCCGAGAGAGAGATATATAGAATAATAGATTAATAAAGAAAGTTGTACATATTTCCACCCTCCAGATTTTTTATGCTTCTATCTTCGCATTTCCTTTCAATTAGGACCCGGACCCTTTTAACCACTAGTAAAGTTTTCTGTAAGTATGGTATAAATCCCACCCCCAACCTTGTGTGGAGTTACAGGATAATTTCCCTACTAAAGTACTAAAAAGCAAGAAAGGGTTGATTGCAGCAAAAAGTAGTGGGATAAATAATCACAACAAGAAGTAGTGAAATAAATAAGTGTAGCAAACATGCTTAACCTTCTAAACGACAGAGACCAAACTTACTTGTATGCCTCAGTAGGAATGTCAGCAAAGTAAGTCTCAATGAGCACATTTAAGCCAAATAACACTGATTCTAGATCAGAGTAGGCATGAGTAAATGCTTTCAATTGGTGAGACTCGAGGTTCAACACAAGGGTGGGCTCGTCAAACTGATCCATGAAGCACCAACAACCTTTAATTCACCCACAACTTCCATGCACACAATTAAGTTTATCAATATAACAAATCGGTGATCTGATAGTGTCTAGAAAAGTAAGATGGTCTAACAAAGTTCCTAAGACTTGTAGACTGGAAGATTCTTTTCCAAAAGTGAGGGAACAAAAAAGGATTTCTCGCACTCTTTGCGGGTTTTGAGAGCAACAAGAAAGAGACGGGGTCTCCACCGTGTTTCTTGAAACTCTCATATATATATATATATATATACAAGAGACACAACAACATGAGCGGTTTATCCTTTTATCACTATAAGGAAAATGGCACATCTCTATATGACATAATTATAGGTTAGTGTTGCACCTTTTTTCTTTGTAGGTAACTTCAATTGGATGAGAGCAGAGGTGTGCCACCCTGACCCTGCAAATAGTCCTACCATAAGAGGAAGATTGTTTTTATGTCATAAATTTAAATAACAATGCAAATAGACAAATATTATGCATATTACTTTCCTATCAAGAAAATAATAGCAAAAGAATATATAATTCACTAGAGAAATAATAGCTAACCACAATAGATAACCACAGTAATTCACTAGAGAAATAATAGCAGCAGAATATACCTAGTCAATAGAGCATATAATTGCTGATTATTATTGATAGTCTGATCTCCATTAGCCTTAAATAACATAAAACAAACAGATTATCTCCCTTTCTAGTCACTCTCGCAGCTAAGGCTATTGACTTATGGATTAGGAATGCCTTTTGAGTCGCGTTTTGTAGGTGTTGAGAACTGAAAAATACCATTCTCCACCCCTTAACTTGGGCCTTGATAGACCTTTGAGAGAACTAAATAAATGTTCTAAGTATTTATTTTACAGCTAACAATAAAGGCAGGCTTAACCCTGAAAGCAGCTTAAAAGTGCCAAAAAGATGATGACCCATCTTGATTTGAAAGAAGAAGGAGAAGGGACAGCCTCACTGGCTGTCAAAATGCCTAAACTAGAAGAGACAAAGGCTTGGTTTCAACCTGGAAATAGGTTTGGAGCTATTCGAAAAGAAGAATGCACTACAAAATGCTATTCGAAAGGATTCCTGATCTATTCGAAAGGATTCCTGATCTATTCGAAAAGAACCTGAACACTGCGAAAAGGACTAAAGTTCCAGGCTTGGTTTTCGAAGAGCACCTAATCTATTCGAAAGGTACTAAACTTGCTGATGATCTATTCGAAAAGAAGAAAACTCCTTACGAACGGGACCAGTTCTTTGCGAATAGAGCTCCAGAAGTTACTTTTCCTTTCGAAAAGACCTCCAATATGTGTGAATAGAGCTCCAGAAGTCACATTTCCTTTCGAAAAGGCCCCCAATCTGTGCGAAATCGTATTATAAAGATTCCCAGCATCTGTAAGGGTATTTTAGTAATCTCTGCACGCGTCCCAATGCACTTAAAAGCCCAGGAGCATTCTAGAAGATTCTGAGCACGAACTAGAGGCATATTTTACTCCATGTGAACACCCAAAGATGAAATTACTTGGCGGGAACTTCTAGAAGCTCAAACAGATTTTTGAATTACCTAACAGAATTGATGCCTCTGCCTCCTGATTGGCTGAACCAGATCAAGAAATTCTAATTGGTCAGAACAGATCTGGATCCCTGTGCTCAACTCCTATTAGTTGATATAGATCTAACCAATTCTGATTGGTTGATGCACATCTGAGCTGGACTTGGGGAAAACTATAAATAGATGAATGATTTGCCCAATTTGGGTATCCAGAATTTGAGTTTCATTCCTGCTGCCCCATTTTCCAATTCAGATCAAGATAGCTTGTCTGAAACCTCTGTAATAGCCTAGCTTTTGTATGTAATTGAGAACTGTGAGATACTTGTATAATTCAAGTGAGAATTGTATTCAAGACTACAAATCCGAGAGCTGTTTTAAGCTGTGCTCTGTAATTGTAATGGTGGATTTGAAAAGGTTGCTTTCATCAGTACGTTCTCAATCGGATTCATGTTGAGGGTTCATTGTGATCTCCTCATTCATTAGATTCCTTTAGATTTGCTATTTTTAAAGCAATTTTTCTTAATTCATTATCCCTGTGAGAATCTATGTTTATAACCTGATTCTTACAGCATTTGTAGTGGTGCTTGTGTTCTGAATCAAGACTTTGGATTGAAAACTATTGGATGGTCTGTGTCCATGACAGTGGACAGATCATAGCCATAAGTTCAACTCAATTCTAATCCTTGAATTGGATTATTTTCTCTTACATCTGAGCTGGTAGCTAGATGAAGATTTGATACTTTCTCAACTGTGTTACACTATTTCTCACTCTGCAATCAATTACTAAGCTTAAGAAGCTATTATTTCTCCATTCTTATTAATTTTGCATCCAATTCCCCCAACTCGGATATGGATCACTTAGTTTAAATTTTACTTTTAGATAATTTAGTTAATGTGACAAATTCAACCTCCCATTTTATTTGCTTTGTAGATAGGATCAAAGGCCAAATCTGGTAGCTCAGATATGGAGGTTTATCATACATTTTAAATCAATTCCCTGTAGATGATCTTTTACTCACTTACATTTAAAACTTGCTACAATTGGCCCTGATCTTGCAGGACTAATTAATTTCTCTCTGTGTTGATATTTCTTTCTTTTTTTCTAGTTTTCTAATCAAAGTATAATCCATCCTTTGAAAAATCTGTTTCAAAATACAAATAAATCATGCACACTTAGGACAACAATAGTAGGACACCTCCAGATAGTTCGAACAAGCACAAGATATGTCTAATGACATATTTGCTTTTCTAAAAAATGCATGTGGATTGTGTATTGAAAAGGTGAGTCCCTTCAACCTTGCCATATTGGGAAGTTGGAGGTACATAATCTTGAATGCTAGCATGGGAGCTTTGACCAAAAAATGCATGTGCATTGGGTATTGGAAAGGTAAGTCCCTCCAACCTAGCCCTATTGGGAAATTGGAGGTAGATAATCTTGAATGCTAGCATGGGGGCTTTGAGGACCTCTGGTTTGAAGTAATCAAAGATAACTATGAGGATGAAGGCTTTATCATCCAGCTAATGGGTTGGTCTCAACGGGGCTCCAAAATCTTGTGCCACTGGAAAGAGGTGTACTAGGATGCTTCTTAGATTCATAATATCTTTTAGGACGACATTTGGTGTGGGAAGACCACTTTGCGGAGTCATCTTCCAAATTTATTTAGAGAAGTGACTGACAAAGATGACATGGGGAGTGATTATCTCGGATTCGGAGATTGTAGAGCTGCATGGAGTCTAGAATCTAGGGAAGGGGATTCCAGATAGGTGTTTCTGTGAGTTGGTGTCACTGCTCAATGAGATAGAAGCTCATAAGGTTTGCTTGATACCGACAATTAGGTCACATTCGGTCTTTGAACTCTTCTTGAAGGTTCTCTGATGGATCTTCATATAATTTTCTTGAATCTCATCCAAATGTAGCTTTTTGGCAAAGGAAGGTACAGGTCCGTCACCTGCTCAAGGTTTTGTATGGAAGGCTTTGAGGAGTAGGGTTCTTAAGGGGATCAATTGGTTTGTAGGAATATATTATACGCTCAACGATTCCATGTTACTTCTTTGGTCACATTACTAAGGAGAGGATAACGTATACTTGTTTATATAATGTTCCTGAACTAGGAAAACATGAGTCACCTTTTATTCTTCCTTATGGTAAAGGAAAATATTTTAGAAATGCAAGAAAAAAGAAAAGTACAAGAGGACCATTGATCCAGCGAGGAGCTGGAAAGGAGGGGAACCCCAATAGAACAAAAAGATTAAAGCAAAACACAACCAAAGAACAACACCGAAAATAAGCGACCTCCCTGAAACCCCAAGACCAGCAGGGGCCCTCCAACAGCAGGAGGAAGAAAAGGCTACTAGTGCAGGCTATACCATTCAACAAGATAATACCGACCTTTCATACTCATGTCAGCGGGAGCAAGCCAAATCCAATTAATGACCAAATCTTGAACATACCTCTTAATAATGCCAACCAGTCTTCTAATTCTGCTAAAGACTCTGTTGTTACGCAAAGAACTAATATTTAATCTGCAATTAAGGTGTTTGAGACTTGGGGAAAGAAAGGAGAATAGGCTTCCACCTTCTCATTAAATTGCTCATTAACTTAAAGAAGCATTCAAACAGATACAAAGGGAAGTTCTCATGTTATTCAATGTAAATCAACATAATCAAGCTAAGCAAAGATAGGCTGTATAGAAAGAGATACCAGTGCATTGAATCCAACAGTCAATAACAGAATCTGTAAGCTTACCATCTTCCAATTTAACTATTCAATTACCTAAAGAAGCTCATTGAAAAAAAGAAACAGAGCATTCAATTCAAATATGGAAATTAAGGTGTTTGAGACATTGAGAAAAACAGGACAAAATTTCTCTTTCTTCAAGTAACTTACTCATCAACTTGAAGAAGCACAGAGGCAAATCAGAGAAGAACACATTTTTAAGCACCATGAGAAAGGTCTTACCATTAAACTACAAGGCCCACTTTTTTATCCGAGCTCTCACCCCACTACCTTAACAATTTCTAGCACCAACGTTGGGAGCTGTGCAGATATTTATGATCACCAAATCAGTGAAAGGACAAATGTGTACTTTCACTGATTTTTTGTTCTCTTAATAGAAGGAGATTGACACTGGGCATGGCAGATGGTGTTCAATTTACGTATCTTATACCAAAATCCCACGAGAATCTACTGCTTTTACAGGTTTGTTATTCCTATTTCTTGCCTTTTCTCCATCCTGTTCAATGCGAATTCCAATACATAGATGAAAAAGGACATGATTCTAGTAAACCTAAATGATAAAGTAGCTTAAAGAGGCGACTCAGAGCCAAATTTATATGGCCTTCCAACTATCCCACAACCATCATACCATTAAAAAACCAACATTTTCAACCCCCTGTTATTGTTGAACAACTGGAAACAGGTGGGACCATTAACCATAAAAAAAACACTTGTGAGGTGAAATCTCTCCAATCCAACAATTATACAAGTATAGTTGAACATCTATACGCTAATCACATCTACCAAGCACATCACTCTAGAACAGTGAAGAACATCATATATATATATACCAACATAACATATGCAAAATAACAACTATTCTGTAAAACCATTAGCATCGAAGCAACAAACACCAAAATTTTTAATTATTACTTCCATTGGTTCAGGCAAGAACACAAATTCCCACCAATGCAGTACGAGATGTAACTTGATGAAAATACTTATACGAGCAATATGGCGCCTCTAGTTATGACAACCTACAAGGGCCCCAGCCATAGTGTAGTATCTCCTATTACAGATGTAGATAGGCTGCTAAACAATACGACTGCAAGAGAGAATCTCCACAGCCAAAGTGTTTGTAAGCCAGCGGAGGAGTTCGACGAATCAATTCATGAAGTTATTTTGGATGCTCGTTTCTAAGAAAGTTAATATGCTCTATATAGTTCCCAATTCCTAGTTAATATGCTCTATATAGTTCTCAACAAAGAATTTGCATGAAGTGTATTTATTTGACTATAATTTGGCATTAACCCATTAAAAGTAAGTTTAATTTGGCCATAATTTTATTTTTTTGTCGTTAGTTTTCTAAGAAAGTTAATATGCTCTATATAGTTCTCAATTCCTACTCAGTATGATCTATATAGTTCTTGACAAAGTAGAACTGACATGAAATGCTATTATTTGTTTATAATTTGATATAACCCAATAAAACTAAGCTTAGTTTGAGCACAAATCTTAATTATTTGTCATTAATTTTCTATGAAAGATAAGTTCAAATAAATAAATCAACCAATCAATCAATTAACTAATTAATTTATTAAACCACTACTATTTCTATTTTAGAATACACAAAATTGAATTGGGAACAGACCTTTTCTTCATCAACCACCGAAATTGGTCGCTGCTGCTCGAGACATTTATTCATTAAACTCTTCCCAATCTCTAGCTCGAAATCCTTATCATCCCGAACTAGAACGTGTTCAGCTTCCCTAAATAAACAATCCTAGCATTCAACAGTTTCTCTCAAATCTTACTCTTATCTTTCCCCACCGCCAATGGCTCTCCAATCATCGAGCAATCGTAAACCCTAGAAAGTATGACTTCTTCTTCATTTCCTTCAGTTTCTTCTCATCAGTGATCACCTCTGGACCTTTCTCTTCAGATCTCGCGGCAATCAGACGGAAGAGAAACCCCACACCGATTGCAACCAAAGGAGAAACCATGATCTCACGACGATTAACAGTCCCGATCTGATGATCGTTTTCGCTCGGGTTCTGACAGCAACGAGTGGTGAGATTTCCAAGATGGGAGTTTGACGGTGAGATTGGCCGGAAACTTGTACTTTCCGGCGGGTATTTCGTCGGGAAAGCATGGCATTGACGGTGCCGAAGAATAGATACGTGGACGGCTTGCTGAGAACCAGTACAAGTGACTTAGCCTCCGATCCGAAATCGAATACTAAGGGGATTTTAGGTTTTGATCCTTGTGTTTGATTCAAGTTTTCTTCCTCCCGTTTGCCGATCCAAAAGGGGGGGATGGGTCCGTTCTGTTTGGCAAAGAATTTAAATGTCCGTTCTCATGAGAGCTTGCCTTCTCGAATGAGGCGTTGGAATAAGGAGGAAGGAATTTAAGGTTAGCAGGTGTCACGAGCGAGAAACTTAGGTTTTGAATTAGGTTTTAGATATATATTTTCTCACTTTTTAGTATTTATATGAGAAGTGTTTTAAAAGGTCAAGTTTGCCCTCTTAAATAATTTATAGTTACCCACCTATCATTTTCTTAAAAAACTACAGTAATAAGGTACTAAACAACTGCTTTAGGCAGTTGATAAGTTTACCACTGCTTTTAGCAGTGACTTTTTCGTAGTACTAATGTTGTTTTTTAGAATTTTCACGTAGTGAGGCTTGGGGTCAACGCGATGGATTTGCACATGAAAGCACGTGATGAGAGGATAAGTTAAAAAACTACTACTTTAACTTAAAAAAATTATTATTTTAGGCAGTGGTATATTACACCACTATTTTAAGCATTAGATTATTTTATGCTGCTACAGTGGTTTTTTCCCCATTTTGATGTAGTGGTATCGGTTTTGGATCTTACTGATACGGTACATTCAAGGTAGCATATCGGTGCCTCCCATACAAAAGCCTAAAATTCCGGACGATACATTGGAATGTATCGTCTGGAACCGATACATATCGTCCAATACGTATCGGTTTTGGGGCTGGACGATACGTATCGTTTTTCCGAATTTTCAACCCATGCCACCGACCGAACCAACCATTGGATGAGCTGAAAACAATTGAGGTGTAGAACCCAAAAACCGACCGAGCCGATTGGATCGGTTTGGAGGCTTATCGATTCGGTTTGCGAAACTAGATAGTTATTGGTTTGGTTTTTGTTTAGCCTGAAATCAGGTAAATCATAGCCTTGCCTCTCCCTTCATAATATCGTGGGCCTCTCCACTCATAGGCAATTGGTTTGAGATGGATTCCCTAATTTTTATGATGGTAGCAGGCCTTTCTCACATAACAGTCTTCCAAACAGTCTCTCAATAGTCAACTTCATTAACTGCCACTAACAGCTGATGATTCCGGAACTTTATCCTTCTTTAGAAATATAATTCAGCAGATCAACTTACATTTACAAGAAAAAACAAAAATAAGTGAAAAAGGGTTGGATTTCTAGCTCTTAAGCAGTCGACTTTCGGTCTTCTTGATCTGAATGCCATCCATCAACTCAATTCAATTGATGTCCCACACTTGGATCACCAATAATTCAAAAACCGCACCAGTTGGATTATCCGGCAGGCAACGATTTTTAGTATCGCTGTCGGCTCTCCAAGAGTCGAGGTCACCAATTAAATGGTCTCGATCGATCAACAAGTGTGTCGAGGACTACATCCATGTCAAGATAACGTGAAGCACAAGAAATCCAACCAGAGACCAAAATATTTAAGTGTTACATGATCTTCTAGCAACACATCTTAGAGGACCAGAATCTGCAGTTAGAGCGGGCGCCATCGAGCCTTGGGCAGCAGTAAACGATTGAGACCGCGAGTAGCCCGGTGAAATGCTTCCAAATCCAGATTGAACAAAAAATGCCCTGTTTAGAAAGGCATCCTTGGAAGATCTCCATTTCCAGTTGGTCCACCCGCCACTCTCTCGCTTAGTAACCTTGAGAATGAGAAGAAGAGGTAGCATTATCATTCAAACAAGACTCGCAAAGTCGACCCAACTTAGATGAGACAAAACAATAGTGATAAACCATCAATCCTATGAAATAAGCTCATCCATGGAAGATTTGGATTGATATATAGGTGTACCGTTATACTCACCCCAAAGACTGCTTTCTCACCCCACGTCCTTCAGCTGACACGATGGAGATTTTTTTTCATCTCCAACTTTCTCACAATGGATGTATAGATCATAGGTGTACCATCAGACAGTCAGGTTTTTATTACACACAACACACATCCCAAAAAGTGACTATAAAATCATGCTTAAGCGGGATTTACGCCATATGATTTTAGGGTCACTTTTTCAGGATTTATACTACATTTAATATAAAATTGAGCGTCTAGTGTTACGCCCATGATCTGTAGATCCACTTTGCGGAAGTTAGCAGTGGAAAACAATCTCCATCATTTGATTCCAAGGTGATCAATGCGTGCTGGCTGGAGGAGTTGGGGTGAGAAAGTAGTCTTTTCGGGTGAGTATAAGGGTACCCTATACTAAATGCTTTATAATTGCCTAATGAGTAGGGGTCAATGAGCAAGGCTTGAGCCCGACCCAGCTTGGACTGTGATGGCCTAGGTATGGGCTGATATAGGTAATCCTGAGATGGAATTGGGTCGACACGATTAGTAAGTCGGGGCAAGTATGGGCCATTTCAAAAAACCTAATTGAAAATTGGCTTGTTTCAACCCAGTCCAAATCGATCAAATTAGTTCCATAATATAAAAATTCTCTGGCAGACTCGAGGATCGGCCTGTCCCGCCCCGACATTGGCCGGGCATGGGAGAAAGTAAGTAAGCTTGATTGATAAATGGCTCGGCCCAGCCCGATTAGTAATTGGGCCCGGTACGTACTAGGCTTGGGTATGAGCTAGATCCAAGAGGTCCAATTATAATTGGCCTTTTTAGGGCCCAACCTGAACCGGCCCAGCCCATTGAGATCCCTAATGAAAGAAATAAGCAGAAAAAATAGTTTGGTAAATGATCAAATCTTGCTTTTAGAAAAAATATAATTATTATATACTAAATATGCACAATGCATATTAATTCATGCCCCATTAAAAATCGACTATTTGGAGATAATTTTGGTTCAAAATGCACTCCATGCACTTAGATTATGGCGCCAAAAGTCAATGCTCTCTTGTCAAAATTGACATTAGATTAGCTCATAAAATCTTTAATCCTAAACCTTTAACCCTATGAATTCGAAATCGATGCAGGGTCGCCTCATCCTTTAGGCAAGTTTGGCGGTTGCCGAAGGTCTCCTAATTGGAAGGGTATCTAAAAGCATCTTTCTTATTATAAAGCCATATTACCATTTTAAAAATCTCATAATTAATATAATTCGATGATATCTTTATTTAATATCTATGGTTGCAAATAATATTACTCATTATTTACAACAAATTTTCAAACTTTAATCATCCGCTTCTATTTTGACTGGAGGCCAATTTGTTAGCTATCCAAATTTTTTTGGTTTGGATAGCAATCTTTGCAACCAAACATTCGTGTGACACAATTGGTGATTTCATTGTTCATACTGTTGACTGCCTTGAATCAAATGCTAGATGTAATTTTTCATCCTAATCATGTACACATTAAATCTTGAGGTCATGAACCACATATCATACGGTCAAACATTGATTACGCGAGGCACACATCTGTGATAAAAATGTACCATAGTACGCCATGTTCACGGTCACTTTGGAGAAGTTTGCCACATGTAATCAACATCTAACCGGTTGATAGTTGGGACATGATCTTAAGATTTAATGTGTAAAATATTGGAACAAAAAAATAATCTCTATCATCTGATTCAAGGCAACAAACAATGTGAGCGGTAGAGCTATAGTTGCGCCGAAAGAATCTTTAGTTGCAAAAATTGCTACCCTTTCTTTTATATTAAAAATTATTTAATTAAATAATTTTTACAAGGAAAAAGTTGCTAAATTTTTTTGTAAGGGTCTTATTGGAGACTTTTGTTTAGGGCGGCCTCCGACCATGTTGTGCCAGCCCTGAATTGATGTTAGCTTTTCGAGATGGGTGCTCGAAGATTGATGCTATCTTCATAGAACCCATTTTGAAAACAAGATTTATAACCGTGGCTTTCAGTAATTTTCCCCAAAAATGTTTGGCAAATGTAAGGTTACCCTAATTTTTTACAACTGGGGGATAGTTTAGAAGGAAACTTTGCAAGGATTACATTTAGATTTATCTTAGTCTACAAGCGGGTTGCTATGGTTTCCTGGGCCAGTTATAGTTTCGATATTAAGCCCAACTGGTCGGATCTAAGACTCATTTCTAAAATCAAAAATAGTAAACAGTCCATGCTTAATTGAGCATGCATTTAGGCCCAACAATTTGTGGCGAATAACAAAGAGCAGCAACTGCTCTTTTCTACTCTCCGAAGAACAATGCCAAAGGAAGCCTTAGGGTTGTCGCTGGCTGGGGTTGGGGAGGGTCACATTAAAAGTCAACTTGGCTGGATCCTTTGGCCCTTTAACCCAACCTGACCCAATCCGATGGACCATGGTTATATGCTTGACCCGGCCCAGTGATCAAATCGAGTCAGTCAGACTGACATTAGAGTCAAACCGACCCAACGGGTCAAGCTTAAACTTATATTCGGACTGCCCTACAAAGGAGCTTCCATTGGAAACTAAAATGTATTCTAGAATGCAAAAAGAAGGAAGGGGGGAGAGAAAGACAGAGAAGGATTGGAGGAAGATAGAAGAGGAGACTGCTCTTTGAAACATGAAAAGCATTCCCTTTTTTCTTTCGCCAATCCTTCTCTCTCCCCATATTCATTTGCAACAACAAAGAGTACGAATTGCTCTTTTCTACTCTTCCAAAGAGCGACGCCAAACATAGCCTAAGCTACCCTCTTAGTGGCCTAAGCTGCCCTCTTAGTAGCCTCATCCCGACTGAGATATGTTTCTATAAATCTCAACTATGGATAAAATATCTCGAAATCACGACCCATTAAGGCCCATTAATTATTTGAAAAAAAGAAGAAGAAAGATTGACAAAATGTAAATGCTAGGGATTTTACCTCCTTGTTGACATTTGGAGCTGTATAGTAATTCCCTTCACTGAAGATGGTAGGATTAGCACTCCCACCAATGGCGTACATCTCCCACCCATCGTACCGATTGTTCGCTACGTGCGCGTACCCGAATCTTACTCTGTAGATGCCAAGAATCACATCAACTCGAAATTTCTATATATGATATATACAAGATACTAATAGTATTCTTGTTTGTAGATTTTAAATTTGTTTACCTTGGCATCCTTTGCACCAAGCCAGGCCCAAAATGGTTGAAGGCTACGGTTACTTTCATCACCTTATCAGCAGAATAACTATCTTTGTGACCAAACAGCATTACCTGCCATTCCATTTTCAAACAACCATTCATCTCCTCTATTCCAATTTATATGAATTTGAAAAGGAATAAGGACTGTTTATAGTCATGGTATATATATATATATATATATATATATTTACTAACTTTGGGTATCCGAAGCTTATGCGCAGACTAATCCATGAGGGGTGCGCTTGCCCTCGCCACTATGCCATGACTATTTCACCCATTACACACCTTACGGGACATCCTGTTTTCGCCGAAGGGGAATCACAATTCGAACCCATGACATTGGGGAGCATATTAAATCGTCAACCAATATGACAACCCGTAGGTGGGTAGGCTGTCAATGGATACTGTTGGGTCGCCCCGTAGTTGAAGGGCCTATGCTTGACCTAACCCGACCTGATCCAGCTCGACCAGGCCAGATGGGTCAAGGGTAAAGACCAGATCCAACGCCCAGCATGAAACTCAACCTGGTTAAAAACCTGACCTGACATGGATCTGGAGCGACTCAACCCAACCTGACCTTTATGTCTACCTTACCCAATGATTGGGTCGGATGCTTCATGCCTGACACAACCCTACGGGTCAACTTGTTTCGCCTGACCCAATAAAAAATATTGGCAGGCGAGTCGGGTATCAGGACGACCCGATCCCATTGGCAGCCATATTCATGAGTTTATCATAAACATTCTCTCTCTCTCTCTCTCTCTCTCTCTCTCTCTATATATATATATATATATATATATATATATATATATATATATATATTAGATTGTCTTTTTTATACCTTAGTATAAAAAAGAAACTAACAACTAGGGCAGCTAAGTGACCTTTAAGTTTACCAAAGCTTTATAAACTAAACGGTGCATGTTAACTGCTCTCCATGGAAAATTATAAACGTGGGACAGATTTGTTAAGGACAAAATATAGGCGGCTGACATAGCTTCACCTACTTGCATTAATAGACTCACCGCATTTGTAGCCAATTGCATCGTGCCACATCAGCCGCCTGCACCTTCTCTCCATAAAATCTGTCATCTATATAAGACTGTCGGACAACTGCTCTCCTGTGAAAAGCTGAGTTCCACGGATATCAAGGCATCCGAAATCCATGATAGTCCGATTTGACAGGAGAGGCTCTTAATGAGCTTAAGAGTTAAACCTATATATATGATCTCAGTGACTTCCATAGTTATCAGGGAGAGAAGAAGAGAGGGACTATTTTAAAGAATGATATATATATATATATATATACCTTATCATGGTTGGAGAAGAAGTTGTTAGATATGGTTACGGCTGTAGACGCGTGGATCACATCGATGAGGCCGTCAAAAGAACGGGAGAGAGAACAATGATCGACCCAAACATGTGAAGATGAGAAAATGCTGATTGCGTCACCGTCCGATCCAAGACGGTGTCCTAAGTGCATGGGCGTGCTACGAACGACCCCGCTTTTTCCGGGCCTGCAATCGTGGATGCTGATTCCATGGATTATGACATGGCTCACCCCCTGCACTGTGATGCACGGCCCGTAGGCGATTTCGACCTTGGCTCCCCGCCCATCTATTGTCTTGAAATTGTTCATTATTAGCTCATTCTTGAGTGTAATTACCATGTCCCTTTGGAAAGTTATCCACAAAGGTCCATTTTGGATGACTCCGTAGCGGAGGGTCCCCGGCTTCGGGTTAACAGGATCGTCCGACGTGTCTTTTACCACATAAAATCCCCCGAATTTACCACCCATTGCATCCTTGCCGAAGCCTATCGCGCAGTTTGCCAAGGCACGACGGTTGGAAGCCCAATTAGGATCGTTCCTCCAGCAATTGTCGATTTTGTTCATAGTTTTCTTCACTAAGTTGGTGGATATGGGAGCCTTGGTGTACGAGGGTGCGGCTGCCACCATTAACGCCGCCCAAAATGAAAGACATGAGAGTAGAAAGAGAAGGATCAGGGAGGCCATTGTTAGTGTAATGTGGGCTAAGTGTTTAGAATGCAGAGTGAGCTTAATAAAGAGTAAGTGTAGCAGAAAAAGCTACACTTTAAGTGGTGCCCACGACGCTGGCTTGGTGTCTGACTCTGAAATGCTATAAGACTTTTGTACTAACGTGGTTGCACGAGCTTAATTTGGTTTATTGACTTTCCTTTAAAAAAAATTAAATTTTTGGTTTATTGACCACATTAAATTTGGTGCCATTATTATTTACACTTCGTGAATTTGTAAGCTCACCCCACCTCCTGTAGCCGGAATGCATTGTCTGTTTTGAATCAGACGATAGAGATTGTTTTTCATTCCAATTTTCCATATAATCGATCTTCAGATTATGGGTATATTATCAAACAGTTATTTTTTATTTCACATGGCACACATTCAAAAAAATTGATCCTAAAATCATAAAACACACATCATGCTCAACGGTATTTTAGAGGCACTTTTGGGATGTGTGCCATATGAAATAAAAAATTGACCGTCTGATGGTACACTCATGATCTCAATGTCTATTGTGGAGAAAAATAAGATGAGAAGTTCTCTTCATCCATTGATTCAAAGCAGTCAATGCATGCCAGACAGAGTAGGTTGAGATTAAAGTTCTATGGTATTCAAATAATGGTACCTCATTATATTTCTATTATACTTAATAGGAGTCAGCATTTGTAATTAACATAACATTTGTCAACCAATTTGTAACAGTTGACACTTAGGGAGGCATGCTTGTAGAGAATGACTTGCCCTTTTAAGTCAATTATATTTTATATGACAGTAGTGCTTACATGTGGAATGAGGCAATCTGTCGATAATCTAAGGGCTTGATATAATCTAACCTGAGCCGTGTGATCCGTATGGCCGATCAGAACCTTAATTTTCTCGACCCACATGAATCTAAATACTAAAGGAGTAATTTAATGTTTTCATTATTATTATTATTTAAAAGAATTTAATGTTTTAAGTTATTTATTTATTTTTATTTTTATCTCACACCTTTGATGTGTGATTTAATCATTATGTCACGTGCAGCACATATGTGACCAATCTAAATTGCCCAAGTGGCAATCCATTATTAGAACATATCTCCACTCGAAGAAACATGCCTATAAGTGGATTTGAGCCATTTGATTGTTGACCTTTAATATCAACCATTAAAATAAAAAATAACGGTTGATATTCAAACAACAGATTGAATGGTTTAAATCTCCATAAAATACTATTTTTGGGCATGTTGCACTTCAATCTATGATCTATGACTCTGATGGTATGTATCATTCACATTGTAAATTGTTGATGGTGTAAGATTGTTTAAACAACATTTTGGTATTTCAATGACAATCAAGAGAGTCGGGTCCTTTTTTTTACAGTGACCCGAGTCTCCTTATTGCCATTTAAACATCAAAATCGTGTTTAAATAATCTTACACATTAATAATTTAAGATGTGGGTAATACGTTTCATCAAAGTGATCGATCACACATTGAATGATAATGGGCACAAAAATGGTGTTGTAGGGAGAATTAAATTATCCGATCTGTGCACTTTAATACCAACCGTTGTTTTTAATTTTTAATGATCGATATTAAAGTTCACCAATGAGATTATTTCCATCCACTTATAAGCATGTTTCCTTGGCCGAGACATCCCCCTGGATCGCGACTTGGGCAATCTAGATTAGTCATAGATGCATACCACATGGCATAATAAACCACATTACAATAGTGTACGATAGTAAGTTTAATTTAATGGTTTATTGGTATCCTTTCTACTTTGTGGGGATTGAGGTCGTGAGTTTTATACTCTACATTTGGTATCCTCCTTTTGTGAGGATTGAAGTCGTGAGTTTTATACTCCACATTTGCTTCTTCTTTTATATTAATAAGTTGAGTGCTGCTGTGTAGGATTTATTTCCCATGTGTCAATTAATGTGAGTGTTTTGTCGTGGCAGATTTATTCCAGATGTACTGCCATTGAATTATCATATTCTAATGGATTATTTTCCACTCGTTATAAAAAACGTAAAAGAAAAATATATTTTTTTAAACTTTTAAATGAATAAAGGACATAACGATAATTTACACGTGTTGAGTTGATGCGGTCGTTCTTTTCACGTCAAACCAATATGGGAGGGCACTTTAGTCGTTCTAAAAATCACTAGATCGAGTAAGAAATCTTTAAAATTGGCTTAAACGTTTTGCTAAGTGGCCATAAGAAAAAAATGCCTTTGCTTTTCGAAAAACATCCATGAAACCTGAAAAATATTAAAACCACTCCCAAACTGGTTTGGATTATGGAGAAAACTTGGGACGCAACATAAAGCGGTTCTGGTGGACCGATTCAGTCTATTATACACTCAACGGTCTATAATAGATTGATTTTGGTGCGTAATCGACTATTGCGGGTTTAGTGGATCGATTCAATCTATTATGGACTGTTTCGATTAATATTTATTCATTTGTGGAAGATTTCGAAGCACCGTAGGTTTTTAGAATTTATGAACGCTTTAATAAGTTTTTTCGATGGAATTGGTTCATAAGTCAACATAAGTAACTTGCCTTTGTGCCTGTCCATATATGTATCAATAGTTTTAGGCTTCTAAAAGACCAGCTCGGCTTTTCAACAACTAGTAGAGGTTTATGCGGGTGATCAACTGTTCGAAGGCCTAAAACCATTAACGCACGAGTGCTCGGATGAGCTCTATTATGATTAAATTTATAAGTAAGCATCTCTAGTGAAATATGAGCAGTGCGAAATCCCTCTAGATCCCAAATCTCCGTTTCTCCTACTTGTGGTCCCCCTTGTGTGACCCTTCTTCTATGGGGTTGTTGTGTAATAGGTGCATAATGTCTTGTAGATACTCAAATTTGGCCTAAGGCCTCATCGAAACATATTTTGAGAGAGACGCACCCCTTAGGAACCTTTTCAAACCCTTAGGAATCACCCCTAATCTCTCCGAAGTAATGGTTAGAGAGAGATGTGCCAAGGCTGGTAAGGACCTTTACTGAAACTGAAGCTTATACCATTGAAAAGTAGAGAATACCAGCTTTCCAACAAGCCAAGAATCACCTCAATCCGAGTTACACATCAAAAGTTACGACGATCCGAATATGGCCCAAAACTGCACCTTTTTGGACCACTCGACAAGTTCCGAGCCTCTCGAGAGCTTCTCGAGAGGATGTGCATGCTTAGCGTGTATAATACACACACTAGGCTATTAGGTCATTTATGGAGAAATGTTGCCTAGCGTGTATATTATACATGCTAGGCCATCTTTTCCCAGAAATGGCTGAGCGTGGATAATACACACGCTAAGCATAGTTGGGTCCTACAACGGGCTCTGGACTTATCTGGCACTGTGATCAGTCACATAATTTATCATTTTATCACCCTTAACTTAGAGATGCTAGACTTTAATTTGCTACTAATGAGATATTAATGTGCAGATATTAAAGCTAAACAGTAAAAAAGAGCATAAGTGTTAATCTTTATCAAAATAAACTCAAAAAGCAGTAAAAGGACGCTTGAGCATAAAAGACGATTTACTAAATGTTCTGTGCGAGCATGGATCATCTCGAACCCGTCGCGGTGATACACTCGCGATGGAATAAAATGTAGAGTCGCTACCCGGAGCTTTTGGTGACCCGGGAAACCTTTAAATCAATATTTTGAGCACCGAAGTGCTAAATATGACTCTGATTTATCGGTCTTTGCCAAAGGCTCTAGGGTAGGGGCTTCGGTTATCGATCGGGAAGGGTTTAGGCACCTGACCAACCCACATGTAGCGGTCTCTATCTATGCCTAAAAAATAAAAATAAATGAGCGGAGCTTTCCCTTGCCGGAAGGCAATACGGTTCTATCAAGCTTTGAGCCAAACCGAAATTTCGGCGGCGTAACGGCTTGAATCCTTGGACGGAGGAAACACCAAGAAGGTAGAGGAAGAGAGGGGTGAGCTGGAGCTCACGAGCTCTTGTTGCACCGTAGAAGACCTTCACTTCGGCGTGCTTCCGATGGTTTTAGGTGGCTTAAACGGTAGAGGAATATACTCTAATGCTAGGATTCGGTAGATAGGAACTGTAGGATGAAGCTAGGGACTAAGATTTAACTAAAAGGAGGTTATCTAATAGTTGAAAAGGGTTGAAAAGGATTAACTAAGCATGCTGAAATTCTGATTGAAGAAATAAGAAAAGAACTTTCTCTCACTAGGGCTCTCTCTCTCCTAGCTCAAGCTTTCACCCTAATCTCTTCAACCTTGATTTTTTCAACCCTTTTGGGAAGAGGGGGGCTTCTCTATTTATAGAGAAGAGGTGGGTTAGAGGTTTACTTAAGGGCTAATTGGTTTAGCAATTAGGTAATCCTCCATCTAAGGCTTTCTAGGTATTTAGGGTCCTAGGGGTTTGGGAAATTGGTTTCAATGGCGGATGATAGGGTGAGACCATGGGTGACTTAAGGGTTGCCAATAAGCTCAAAGGGGGTGCAACCAACCTTAAGACACCCACCTTAACCAAGGGGATGGTCAAAAGGTCAAACCAGATGAAGGAAATTCGAGCATTTAACGACAGATACTATAGCTAAGCTGGGCGTATATATTACATACGCCCAGTTTATGCACAGTAATTTTCATGAAAACCAGGGAGAATCTGAGAAGATGGGTGCCTGCGTTGGTAGCCACCTATGCTAGGCGTATGTATTATATACGCTCGGCCAAATTTGGCCCAAAAATGGCAGGCATATATAATACATAGGCCTGACCAAACTGGGGCCAAATTTGCTGGGCATATGCAATACATACGCTTGAGCAAAAAGTCATGATTTTATGTGAAACTTCAAACGGCCATAACGTTTGAACCACAACTCCAAATTTGGTGATCTTTAGCTTGCTGGAAAGCTAGAGAAGTCCTCTTTCCAACGATATATGGTTCATCCTCATAAGTGGTCCGTAAAAAAATCTATAGCTCTCCTCCCATCAAATGCTCAGAAGGGTTTAAGTTGAGTCTGGGAAGGGATCCTGGGGTTTAGGGGTGATCTCTAAGGGTTGGGGGAATGATTCTAATGGGTTTTAGGGGATTCCTAAAGGTCTGGATAGATTCCCAAGGGTTTAGGGGTGCCATCGAAAGCGCATCGGTGCATTTCTCCCGAAGTACAGACTGATCGGGCCTTGGGCCGAATTTGGGTGTCTACATGTTCAGAAACAGAAAATCGCAAAAGACAATTGAACGTGATACTAAAAGATAAAATGAGAAATCATAATAAATAATTCTTCAAAGAAATACATGTTCAAGAAGCTGAAGTGATACAAAAGAAGCGAAAAATCGTTATAAAGAATCGTCCGAGTATGAAAGCTATGAAAAAGTAGAAAATCGTGATTTACGATTTTCCAGAAAGAAGCTATAATAGAAGAAATCATTCTTTATGATTGTAAAAGCTTTCCCACTGCTATCTGCTGCTGATCACGTGGATGAGAGTTATCACCGCCATGTACTGAATAAGAAGATCTCTAAAATTAGAAGTTTGGTGAATCACGGATCTGAGAAGATTGATGAAGATGTACTCCGAAGGACTCTGCTGCTGCTAATTAGAGAACACTCTAGAAACGCATCAACTAAAGAAAGCAAAGAAGAATAAAATTAGGAATTAGAGTTATATTGGGATACTTTTATTTTAGTAGTTTCTTTGTAAGCCGACTCCTTATGATCTATAAATAAGAGATCTCGACATAGGAATAAACATCGAAGAATTTCAACATCAATTGATGCCTGAGTTTTAATTTTCTTCCGATCAAAGTAGTGTAAAATAGTTAGAATAGATTAGATATCAGAGGTTTCTCAAGAGCACTTGACGGCTACAATTGAGTGCTGAAGATTAGTGTAGATATCTGTAATTTCTCAGGAGCAATTGACGACCGCGGCTGAGGGGTGAAGGATATATTTTACTTTGCTTTTTAGTTTATATTTTATTTACTTTGTAAACATATCAAAGTTTTAATTTGAATTGATGACTTAGGTTAGAATTTGCAGATTAGTGTAACGGTTTTTACTTTTCCATCTTCAATTTTCTAAGATTGATTGACGCCCAGATTTTAGGAAGTTATTGATTAGATTAAATCTATATTGATAGGATTTTAGAGTTGATTGGTGACCAATGCTAAGAGACTAGAAATATGGTGTAACGGTACTGTTTAAATTTATAAATATCCGAAAGCTGAAGATTTAAATTGACGACCTTAATCTGAAGGAGGATTATGATTTATTTTAAGTACTTTAGATTAAAAATTATTCTTTTATTTATATTTCTCCAGTAGATTAGATCTTAAAGATAAATAGAAGTTTTTAAAATAAGGATTTGAATAAAAGATAGAAATGAAGAAATAACTAGATAAATAAACTTCCTCGTGAGAATGATCCTATGCTAGTAGTATAATTTTCATTGTGCGCTTGCAATAGGTTAAGATCTGAAATTAACATAAAATATATACATCATAATCAATAGCGATCATATTACAGCTATGCTTAGCGTGGATAATACACACGCTAGGCTTAGCTACAGTAAATCTTAGATTTTGCTCGAATTTCACTTTTAGGGTTTGACTTGTTGACCATCCCAATGTCTAGGGTGGGTTTCTTTAGGACTGTTGCACCCTTATTTACCCTATTTGCAATCTTCTAGTCATTTGAACCCTCACCCTATCATCTACCATTGAACCTATTCTCACACATGTCCACCACCTTAAAAACCCAAAAAACCTTAGATTTAGGATTACCTAATTGCTAACCCTAATTAGCTCTTAAGTACCCCCTAACCCTCTCTTTTTCTATAAATAGAGAGGCACTCCCCTTTGATTAAAGGCTTGAAAAAAATTCCAAAAGAGAGAAAAAATTAAGAGAGTCCTTTTCCCTTTTGGTGCACCAATCCCATATGAATTTCAGAATTGAGTTCATCTTTTTGGATCTCATTTTCCATCATCAATCTCTCGATTTTGGTAGGAACTAGGCCTTAGTCCTCTTCTCTTACCCTGTAGCTTCCTAACCTTAGAGTTTAGAACCCATTCAACCACCCGTTTGTTATCGGAAGCTCACCGAAGCGCCCTCATGCGAAAGACCACAGCGGAGCTACAAGGGCCCGAGAGCTCTGACTCTCCCTTCTATTCCTCTACCTTCTTTGCGTTTCCTCTATCCTTGAATTTACACCGTTATGCCACTGAAATCTAGGTGATTGTGGGGAGTGTAAATTGGATCAGAGTGCCCTCGGGCAAGAGGAAGTGTCATTTTATTTTTTTTTATCTTTTCATTTTGGCCATAAGTAGAGACCGCTTACAAGTGGGTTGATCAGGTGCCTAACAACTTTTCGATTGATAATCGAAGCCCCTACCCAAGAGCCTTTGGCGTAGACCAGATTCAGAGTCATATTTTTGACACTTCGATGCTTATAATATTGATTTAGGTTTCCCGGGACACCAAAAGCTCCGGATGGTGACTCTAGTTTTACCAACTAGCGCATCGTCACGACGGACTCGAGAGAGCCCACGGTTGCACATGTCCACTAGAACATACATGAATTTTATCATAAACTTGATAAATTAATTTTAGGATATTTGTTGAAAAAGTGATAAATTGAAAAATCATAAATTCATAAATGAAATTTCTACAAATAACCATTAATTCATCGGAACCCTCCATGATAGACCCCTGCCATTGACTATAGATTGCCAACAACCTATTATATATTGCAACAGTCTATTTTAGATCGCTGAACTCATATTAGATTGAATTGGTCCGCCGAAAACCACTTATCGTTACGCTGGGGACTGTTACTAAATCTGAAACAAGTTGGAGAGTGATTTCAGTGCATTTCTGATTTCATCTGATTTTTCTAAAGTGAAGGCATTTTTCCATTTTGAAGCTTTTAAAGTCATTTAAGGTGATTTTGACGATTTCATATTGAATCTTGGGATTTTTGAAATTACGTACGGGCATTGACAATTAAGAAACACTAGATACTAGATCTGACAAATTGTCCAAATAATTTGCTATTTTCAAAAGATATACCTCTATTTGCAGTTATCAAATTATTGGTAGGTGCCTAGACTAAACAAACTTGACTGTGTTGAATAAGATGATCGTGATCATTTTCCATTCCAATCTCCCCCAATGGATCTTGAGACCATGGGCATTCCATCAAATGGTCAAGTTTTTTATTCCATTTGGCACAGAGCCCAAAAAGTGGCCTTAAAATCATATAGTACATGCCACGGTCAAACATGTTTTTTGGGCCATGTTCGTTCATTTGAGCTATTATTGTACTTAGCCTTAACCTATTGCAAGAGCCAAATGGAGATTGCAGCACTAGTATGGACAGTTCGCACAAGGAAGGTTTAAATTTCATACTTTTTGAAAACTTTTATTTGTCTTTTAAGAATCTAATCTACTGGAGAAATAAGAATAAAAAAATAATTATTTAAACTAATTGCAAGAAAAGTAAATCTAAATCCTCCTCCTTCTAGATTATGGTCGTCAATCACAATCCTTCAGTTCTCAGATGCTTACAAAAGTAAAGTACCGTTATACCGTATCTCAGTCCTCTAGAATTTGGGCATCAATCAAAAACTAGATTTCCTTAATAGAAATTTATACTAATAATAATCTTCTCGAAATTTGGGCATCAATCAAACTCAAGAAAACTGAAGATGAAAAATAAAAACTATTAATACTAATATCCTCAAACTCTCAATTTTAGGCGTCAATTAAAATAAAAAAGAATTGGATGTTTACAAAGCAGGAAAGTGCAATAAAATAAATCTAAACTAGAAAGCAAAAGTAGAACCATCCAAATGGCCGATCTTTCAGCTTCTTTGATTTTAATTGTCAGACAAGATTTTTAGAGAACTATGGACGATTTTACTTGATAAAAATTACTCTACGGTAATCTTCCAGAATTTCAATCTCAGTTGTTAATTGATGCTAAAAATTCTTTGGATGATCTTTCTCCTATGCTAAGCCCTCTTATTTATAGATCATAAGGGGTCCGCTTACATTATTCGAATTCTAATAAAAGAATATTACTAAAACAAAAGTTTCCTTATATAACTCTAACTTCTAATTCTAATCTTCCTTACTTTGGGATGATAGATGTGCGCAGGACTTTTCTCTGTGTTTTTAGTAGCAAAGATTTTTAGAAGTCTTTCTTTTATATCTTCGCCTATCTTCTCAGATCTGTGGGTTGCCAAAATTCTAATTCAAGTGATCTTCTAATTCTGTGCATGGCGGTGTATATCTCATGTGATCAGTAGCAGCGGAAACTTTAATTTTGACCAATCATAATTTACGATTGTTCTCTTCTTCAGTATGATTTCTCCCTTTCGATGGATCGTATTTCTCCTTTTTGTCCCCCAGTCTTCAACATCTCTTTGAGAAATCATAAGTATGATTATTCTCTTTTCTTGACTTCTTTCCTTCTCGCGAGCTTATGATTGATCATTCGATCGATCGTATCTCATCTTTCTTTCGCCTTATGGACTGGCTCTCGATACGATTAATCATAATTGCATACGATCATCTTTCTTACTGCATTTTGAGTTCACTTTGGTAAAGATTAGTACTTTGGCTCTATTCTGTTATCTGTTCTGAATATCACATAGATATCTCGTTAGTAGTAAACTGGGGTCTAGCATCACTAAGTTAAGGGTGATATATTGGTAAATTATGTGACTGATCACACCCCTAAACTTAAGCTTTGCTAGTCCCTAGGAAACAAGAAAAAATAAACTATCCTAGAACTACAAATTTAAATGCCACTTTCGTAGGGAGCACGATTGCATTTAACAGATGCAACAAGCCTTTAAACCCCTAGGTGATCCCTAGTGGAGGAGTTATAGTCTCTTGAAGGTTTTCAGTGAAGTTACCTACAAACTTCAAATATTTTTAGAATTTTCAAAGATTTTTTCAAAACATAAAATATAAATTCTATACTATTATTTACACTAACTAATTATCAGTCAATCACTACATGGTTATTATGATTTTCAGAAATATGATTCCATGCATGCATGACCTCTCATCCTAGTAGTTATCCTTGATCAATATCCTCAATAATTTCAATTCATGTAAAGCGCGGAGTGTGTGCGTATCAATGACAAGTTTATTCATTATATATATTTCTAAACTGCAGATTTAGAAAATCTTTTCATCCGAACTCTCACTTTGGCATACTCTCTAAAAGAATATTAAAATTTTTGGATTCTCTTAATATGATGTTCTATGTGATAATATTAAGGACAAATGAATGATAAATAAATCTCATGAAAAAGATAATTTATTATATTCATATGCTTATAAGAGTTTCCATAGTATGTATTATGCACATCTCTAGTAGACTCATGCTATTGCAAACCAAGGATCAAAAATGTCTTTCTCGGCTTGTAATGGGGCTATGGGTTACGAGGTTTCAAAGAAGGGTAGAAAGGATTTAAAAGTTCTGAGAATTCAGCTCATCTCTTTTCTATCTTCTTCTCTTTCTTTCTTTTCTACTTCAGTGAGTATCCAAAGGCTGGATAGCTTCTTCCCATTTACTTGTATTTTCTTTTCTTCTTTTTTTGTCTTTCGATAAATCTCATTTTCTTCAGTTTATTTTATTTCAGGTATCCTCTTGAAATTTCCTTTGAAAGCTTTTTGCTTCTCTTTTTGTAGAATCGTATTGATGATTTCTCTTCTTTTTCTTCTCTCCCATATTTTCAGAAATTTTATTTCTTTCAGCTGTACCCTTTTCTGACTTATCCCTTATTTATTATTCTATACTCCTTTCACTTCCTATTTTTCCCTTATTTTCTTAAATTCTCAGAAAAAATTAAGGGTAAAAGTTGAAAGCTTTGGGTAGTACATATGGTTAAGGGTTTATAAAGTTTTGGTACAAAGAAATTTGATTTAGGCTTCTAATATGAATTCAAGGGATAAATATTTTTTTTTGAATTTTGGCCTTATGGCTCAAACAAATTAAAGATGGCCTTCTATCATTTCCAAGGTTGTTAACAAGAATCCCATATTGCTTTGATGCATATAATACAGCTTTAGAAAAACTAATAATATAATCATAGAAATTTAATTCAAATAACAACAATTGAGATTTTCAATGAATGCAAGTCTAGAAGTTCAAAAGAAATTTAGAAGTGGATAACAACAGTCTCTCTCCAAAGAAAGAATATTAGTTCAAAAGCTCACTGGGTATAAATTTTGTTGAAACTATTATCTAAATTCTGTAATTTAAAGCAATGTATAGTTTTAAACAGTCAATTATGATACAGTGTACAGGAGAGCTAGACATGAATATCAACTGCTTTATATCATTAATGTTTGAACTTATTCTATGATGATGGTTATGTAGATGGAATCTAACTTCATTTATTATAATTCACATGCAATGATTAACTAAAGATTTTTTTTTAAAAATGAAACTATTCTGGAAACAAAATTAAGAACTTAAAAATTATTTTTTTTTTTATGTAAAAAGCAAAAATAGTATACACAGAGAGTGTAACCCCCCCAACTTAAATAGGACAATGTCCTCATTGTTCGCAAAATAGGGGATTGATCGGCCTTAAAAGTTGCATAATTTAGACCCAAATTTCGACATTGTTAGGCCTCATTTCATTACTAATATTTTATTTTAGTGCAAGATTAAATATAACAGATTTTGAAGGCTTAAAAGTGTAAATGTGGTTAAAAGAGCAAACTTAAGAGAGTTTTGAGGCTATGACAAAAACCTACCAAGACAACAGTGAGAAATAAGAGTGAAAGTTTATATATAGCTCTGCTGAATCTAAGTCCTCTACCATTAGAAAGAAAACATTTCCAGCTTTTCAATGAGCCAAGAATCACCGAATTCCGACTCTATATCAAAAGTTACAGCCGATTGAAGTTCGCACAAAAACATAAAAAAATGCAAAAATTTCGTGACCTAGTCGAGATTGCAGTTGTGACCGGTCCAAACTGGTTCAGAATGTGAATTTGGATCTGCGACCTGTGGAAAAGCTTCAAAAATCAGATTTGTGACTGGTCCAAATGTCTATTTCGACCGGTCATAACCCAACAGCTTCCGAATTTCAATTTGTGACTGGTCCAAATGCAACCTGGACTGGTCGAAACTGGGATTTCCTGCTGATCTTCAGGCGCACAGTTTGGGATTCTTACAGATTTTTAGGTGCAAACAGATGAGATTCTTCCTAAAATCAAGACTCCATGATTTTCTACCTTCCTAGTTTAGATAAGATTCGTTATAGGGTTTGTTTCCTAGTAGAAATCAATGTTCTATGGCCTTATACATCTATAAAAAAGGACCCTAGGTTAGGAATAAAAGAGCTTTCAGCTATAAGGCTTTTTGCTCGTAGTTTTAGGTCTAGACTTCAAATTTGTGAGAGCTTGTGAGATTGAGGATTTTATAATCATTGTTCTATGATCAATTCAGCAATGATGAAGATCATAACAACGATGCGTGGCTAAACATCCCGAAGCTTGGGATCTCTTGTACGAACAAATATAAGTAAATAATTTTATTTTTATTTCTCTTTTATTTTGGATTCTATTAATGGTACGATTTTCATGTTCGAGGTTCCAACTAGGTCGAGAATGCAATGGTAATGTTGCAATCTTATTTAGAATAATCTCAGTAGCCTTGTAGGGATTGGGGTTTGCCTAGATAGGATATTCACCGACGGACTAGGCCTTGTAGGGTAGTTTTTGTTGGTTTGTGCAATGGTTCTTAATGATTAGATTTATTTAACTCGTAATTAGGTTTCTCTAATTATTATATGAAGCGATTGAGCTTGTAGCTAGGAGCAGGGGTACCAGGGATTCAAAATAGATTAAGAATAGGATGCAAGTTATTTATGAATCTGAGATTCAAGAGAGATCCTAGGCTTGTCTCTTAGTATTTTCCAAATCTGTTTTCTTTGCTAGAATAATTAGAATATAACTTTTATAAAACCCCCTTTCTAATAAGGCTTTAGTTTAAAGTAAACGACTAGTCCCTATGGTTCGACACCTTTGTACTCGCCCAAGTACATCTGAACTTGTGTACTTGCAAGGTTTTGAAATAAAATGATCAAATTTTTAGCGCTGTTACTGAGGACTACGGTTTTATTTGAACTATTGCCTTTTAGTTAGTTTGTAGTAGTAGTTTACTAATTCTAGTTTAGTTTCTTTTTCAGATTTGGAGACCGAGGTCCGTGCCTATCAAAGCTTCAATGGGGACGCCCACGAGAGGCCAAGGTACGTGCCTTTGCTTTCAAATCTAGTTTTGTTTTTGTATTTTTGTGTCTTAGTTTGTGTCTGTGTGATATGGAGTTTCCCCCAAATTTGACGTCCCTATCTTTTGATGGACTTAATTATGAGACTCCATACCACTGTCTGGATGGATATGGGGACAATGGTCTTAATTGGTGGGTCCCAAACTGGGGTTGTGAACTAAATCAGCTTTTTATGCTAAATTTTTTAAACCTACCTCAGTTTTACCTGCAATCACAATCCCTAGGGAGTTCTGATTTCGAAGAAAGTGGATTAGCCACTTTAGAAGAAGAACTCCAATCCAAATCTGGATGAGAATTTCTTGAAAGTATCCATGCTCAAATCCAGTCTTTTGCGAGAAAGAAATATCAAATGGGGCAGACAGCCGCTGCCATCACTAGGGAGGAAAATTCCTTACCTAGTCAATCTATAAGCATCCCGCAAGACCAGGAGTTGAGAGGAGGATCTACCCCCGTCCCTGAGCCTGAGGATGAGACTATGACCTTTTGGGGCAGGCATGAGGAGGCTTTCAAGGAAGAGGTGGTTGGCCCACATTAGATTAAAACACAGAAAGATAGCCAACTAGTTTGTGTTACTCCTCCAATACATCAAGAATAATTACATGAGGAGGACACAATTCCTTGTTTTACATCGACTGAGGAGTCGAGCAGTACATTTGAGGCACCTTATGTGCCTAGCGATCCATTTTTACAATGCTTCGACAAACCCTCATGTCAATTCATTTTAATTAATGACTTATTCGGTGCTATTACATTCTCAACACGCAATGAAGCCGAATATGTCATGGTGAATAGGGTGGATGAGTTGGTTGATAGTCCACCCACAAAAAGCCTCAAGCCCCTAATTCATAGAAAGGGTAACCAAAATATGTCAGATGAATGGCCCTTGTTCCCATCAAAGCTTGAGGGTGGTCCGGTTGAAGACCACAAAATAAAAACTTAGCACTTCTTGGGAGGCAACCCAAGCCCCTTGTATAATATTAGTTTGGGATTTTATTTTTCTTTTATTAGATTTAATGGTGTTTGTGTATATGCAGGTAGTAGGGTTGTAAAAAAAAATAAAATTTAAAAATCCAAAAGGAGCAGAAAAATTAGTAGTTTCTGTGAAATCTAGGCTGAGAACCATGTTCTCTACTAGATTTCGATCGGTTGAAACTGATTTTGACCGGAGTTTCGACCGATCAGGATCACACAATAGAAGAAGACAACAGAGGAATAAATAAGAGTCTGAATGGACTGGTCGAATTGGCTATTTCGACTGGTCAACACTCTCGGTAGCTTCATAAGTCCTACGATGAACTGGTCAGGATCTGTCGATCGGTCGGGAATTAAGAGGGCAGAATATATAAAACATTCTTATACATTTTCGACCAGTCAGAAATGGATTTGACCGGTCGAAATATGAGGTTCCAGGGCTATATAAAGCCCTGTGACTGGTCGAAATCCTACTTTTGACTAGTCTAAGCCCTAATTCCCTTTTCTTCTTATCCTTCCTTGAACTCTCGCTGTATTACTTTTGAAATTTTTAGTTCTCTTGTGTGCCATTCCGCCTTCCACACCACACACATTCATTCCCTCCACCATCTACGCGTACATTTACGCCACCTTTTCGCTTTCCATCGCATATTGTCGATCGTCGTTCCATTTCAACGGGAGGGATCGACTCTTCACATCTTCTGGCCATAATCGACGATTTTCACACTTCAAAGGTAACTCTGTGCCATTTCTTTTTTTTTTTGGCATGCTTAGATGGTGTGTGTGCTGTATTTTATATCTTTTCAGATTGCCCTTGTACGTTTTTCATTGCTTATGGTTTTGTGCAATGAGGGCATTGCACCATTCAGGTTTGGGGGTGTTTGTGCTTATTATATGGTTCATCTTTCATGTTTTTACATCTTATACTTGGCCACTATTTAGTATACCCTTAAAACCCCAACTTTGTATAAGTTTTGAATCATCATGTGCCTTATTTTCTCGTAGTTTTCAAACTGTAGTTCTTTATGCATGTAAGTTCTAATTTTAGAATATTGATGCCATGTTAGGACTGTTGTTGCTTAGGATTATTAATTCCAACGTAAAAATTTGAGGATTGGTCTGAATTTCATGCTTAGAAATTTTTTTACACTTCTACCATGCTTAAGTCCAGAAATCAAAGGATTAATTTAAAATTTTGAATCTTAAGATCCTAGGAAAGACTAAATCCAGTGAGCTTTAGAACTGTTCCTTGTTCTTGCTGAGTGTTAAAATAAATTTGGAGTATCTTTGGATTCGTGCTTGCTTGTTAATCTCATACAATTTATCTTGATTTGTTTCCTATGCACTGCTTTATATCTGTGACACCCCAGATTTCTTACCTTGAAACCTGTGCCATCAAATCGCCGTTTCCGACGATCCCTGAACTGAACACATGGGATGTCAACTCACACAGTGGAATCAAACTGATCACTCTTACTTAGCAGATAGAGTCATATATATATATATATATATATATATATATATATTTGGCAAGAGAACTACAATTCTATATAAAACAAGACAAAATGATGGTTTTGTCCTTCTGTCAATCATAAGCCTGACAGAACCAAAACGAACCACCGGTGATGACCAACCATCACTCAAACAGTGGTTCACAATAACCAATTTACATCTCATGAATTCATTGTCCTAAACTAATACAGAAGTCGAACATACCAAGCCTTACACAAAATCCTCAAAACGTCTCTCAAGGTCCTCTAAGGAAAGCAATCCTCTAGTAGAAGATCAAATTCCTCCTCTGGAATATAATCTGGATCTTCTTCACGGCCAGACTCCTCAATGCGAAGTCCACGTCTGTACTTGTGATGTATAGTCAAAAGGTGAGCTAACAGTCTAAGCTTAATAGGGGGAGTATCACTAGCATGCATATCATATTACAAAGCATAGATCTTATGACTGAATTCAAAGCACATTCTTCAAATATGAACTTTTCAATGCCGGAATTCAAAACTAAATAGGATTTAAGTTACTCACACATGCTTGGTTTTGTAATTTCTATGTTCTATGCTTAATTTGGTTTTACATGCTTTTTGTGCTTGAAAATGACTTAAAACCATAACTTAACTAATCTCTCAAGCATATATAGATTAGGAGCCACATAAATATCGATGGGAATCCCTGAACCACCGTCGTTCAATAATAATTTCACATGAAAGTCAAGCCCTTGAGCTAAGTTAGTAGGGACACTTGTGCTGGAGTGCCAAGCCCCTGAGCTATGCTAGCAGGGTCACTTGTGCCTCATATTGACCGTTGGTTGGTCCACATGTACGAATATCTCGCCGTACCGGATACATGATGGGGACTCATTTCTTGTGAACTTTAAATCATTGTATAGATGCTAACTTATAGTTTATCATCGTGTAGTATATCAGTGTGATTAATTTATAACTAGATTTAGGGTTGCATACACTTGCTTATCACATTCACGTACACACTTATCACATTCACACACGCGCTTACTTATCTCACTGATCACGTTCACATATATTTCTTTCACGCTTATCATGTCCACGCACACTTATCATGTTCACACACATACATAATTATCACAGACACACTCCTGCTTATCATGTTCACATTATCTATACATTCCATATCAAAAGTCATGCTAATGAATTTCCCCTACCTTTCATAAAAAATATGTCAAATCACGCGAAACAGAGTGAAGATCCTTAAGCACATATTTGATTCATAACCTATATTTCAAGGTATTCAAAAGTCACTAACTAGAGCCTATAAGATCACACGCACCAAATATTCGGAAGGTTCTCGAAGAAAAATTTGAAATGGCCCAAACTTGCACAGTTGTGCGCACGAGTTCCAAGGTCGCGCGAGCGAGTCATGCCACCTCACAGTCACATGAGCTCGCTTGAGCGGCTGTGCTCTCTTAATTTTTCTCACTCTTGTAGCCTGAGACAGTCGCGCGTGAGTCCCAAGTCATGCGAGTGACTTCTCATGTCCAAAATCAGTTGAGCGAGCAACTGTTTATATGTGCTTTTCACGCCTATTCTGAATCTCATCTCGTGCGAGTGAGTTCAAGTCGTGCGAGCGAATCTCAAGGTCGCGTGAGCGGGTTTCGAGACTTTAGGGTTTTTTCTCAAAATCTTACTTTCTTTTCTCCCCTTTCACCTAACTCTCACTTACATTAATTACAACATACATAGGCATTAATTTCCTTTATTTAACATCTTAAATTCACTATAAATGCACTTAATTTTTGCAAGATGTTACCTCGTTAAATCTCATGGATTCATGATCGAATGAACGCCTAATTCGATGCTTCTTCCACATGAATCAGAAGGGTTTGAGGTCCACCTTCTCACAATTGTATCGGAACGTATGCACGTTCAAATCCTTTCCAAAGAACACAACTCACGCTTCATGCTCTACAGTGATTCAAATCGTGGACTTCTCACACTCTACTCTTCACCATTCGTAAGCAAACACTCCCTAGGTCGCCTCTTGAGTCAATGATCAAGGAGGAGAAATTTGCACGATAGATCGCCCACATTCTCGATATCAAGCACCCGGTTCTCATAAGCTCTCTCTCTCTCTTCCTTCTCTCTTCTAAGAAATTTCAATGGCAAATGCCACACAAAAGGGTTTTCACTTCCCTTATACACATGGTTGGCTTCCATGTGAAGCACACACACTCATACTTGGTGTTTCACGCATAAATTGGTTTGCTTGTGAACCCCATACACACAACTTAGGTGTTCGTTTGTTCTCATTGTTACTAAGTGGTATTGCTAAGCCCAAAACTGTACAGTGCGCTGCACCGACATGTGTACCCAGTTGTTCTACACAGTTCCCCAATTTGGGGGTGTTACATCCTCCCCTCCTTATAAGATTTTCGTCCTCAAAAATTGAACACACGCACACATGATTACCTGCAATACACGCCCTTTACCACACACACCTTTCCGTCGAGTGTATACCTGATTACACTCACGTATACATGCATCTGCCAGATTCACACATAGGTATGCACCTTTAGTTAAACAGTGCATACCCCTTTACCCATTCACATATCCACATAGATTATACTTCTACGAAAAACATTCTCACATTTAACGTGATTATCCATAGCCTGTACCAATCATAATAGTTCATACTTGTTAATGGTGAGAGAATTATACAAACATTAACATTCAAATTTTCACATGTTATCAATGCAGCATGGATAGCACCTACAATGAGAATTTCTTCAATCATACTCATACACATAACCTATTCCACATATTCGCATTGATTATAATTTAAACAAAATCATTCGCAATAGAGTACCACTCAAACCTTTAAATTTTCTAGCATGGCACCCATGCTACGATCCACAAATTATAGAATTTACAACTGTTTCCCTCCCAATAATAATTTAAATTCCCCATAATAATTTCAACCATTGTTTAAACTCCACAATATTCAAAATTTACAATTTTTCAAAATAAAACATAACAAAACAAAAAGAAATACCCAACCACTATTGCCTCTCGGCTAATCCTCAATCCTCATCACTACCCGACTGATCAACATCATCACCTTCAGCTCCACCGGCTTTGGAACTAGAAGCCTCTGGCACATATGCTTGTGCAGTAGCCATGCACTGGAGATAATCGGATGGGTACGCATACGACATAATGTCGCTTATCATTGCCTCATGGTAGTAGAGCTGGCGTGCATTCCGCTCATTCTGCTGTTGGATTTGTTGAAGCGCTATGTCTTGCAAATCCATACGTAGAAATAGCTCTGCTGTGAAGTCCACACCACCGTATGGGTGAATCAGTGGTTTGCCTTGGGCTTGGTGTGGGGGTATCGGATACTGAGCCGCTTGATCTGGCTCGACATGGGGCTGTTGGGGTGGTTGTTGCTGCTATTGTCATTGCTGTTGTTGTACAAGTTCTTCAGTTTGGCAGCGCTTCATACTTACCCTCAAGCTGGTGCGACTAACTTTTAAATCCTCATACTGGCAATGTTGAGTGTTGAGAGACATGAGGGGTTCTGTCGGTGCAATATAATAACCTTCGTCCTCTTGCTCATCAATGTACTACTCGATCATCCGCGAAATCAATCAAGCATACATAGGCGTTTAAGGGTCTTTCTCTGAGCACCTTTCCTTGCATTATTTCAAGCATAAACAATCCCTTCGGACACTACTGCCGGTGCGGAAAACCATTTGCCTTGGTAGGCTGAAAATAGGGACTAGAGAAAGACGTCTCTCCTTTCTTGCTCATGGCCCATTGGAAATAGATTTTTTTGAAAGATGATGTCGAGGGGCCACATATAATCGGGTAACTATACCCGTGTAACTGGCAATCCCGAGCCGGTGCGCTCATGCGTCATTTGGGCAACAATATCATGGAAGGGTATTTTCTCAGGGTTCGGGGGTTGCAATGTCCCATCATTGTCAAACCTTGATGGGCATCCTATTGCAGTAGAGATATCATTCAAATCAAATTGAAATTCGTGACCATAGATCGTGGTCACCAATTTCGTCTGATCATCACTCATTCAGAGGCGTTGATAAAATAGGCGTACTAGCCTAGGATAGTAGTAAGCATGAAACGGCTTAAGAAGCGGTTTCATGCCGGTGTTGGTCAAGTAGTCTAGGGTCCACTGGGTCTTGACTTGCCCCTCAAAAACGTTCTTGTCAATATTATATTCGACCTCGAACCTCTTTGAATCCCACCAGTCCGTGGGTTGTTTGCGGGAAATCGGTGGTGGAACCACCTTTCGACGTTTTGATGGTGGGGGTTTGGAAGCCCCAACCTTCTTTGGTCCCATTCTTCTAGGATTGGTAAAGAATTTGAACACTTTGAATTTAAAAATGGTAATGCTTACCCTTTTTCGTGAAGAGAATACGATAGAGCGCCCCTTAGGTCAAAAGCGTATGCAAATCCGAGGCGACTTCGGAAAAAGAAAAATTAGTTTTTGCCGTTGGGGAAAAACCCTAGCTTTTAAAATCCTCTTCGCGCCCAAAAATGCAGATAAAATGGCTCGTAGGCCTTATATCCCTTGATAGTGGCACGAGCGACACCTTATAGTCGCATGAGCGACCCAAAATAATGAAATGGCCTTGAAGCAGTCACATGAGCAACTGTGGTGTCAAAAATTTCTCACGTGGCTTTTTGAAGTAGTCGCGTGAGAGACTTTATTCTCGCGCATGAGTTTTGTAGCTTCTTTAGATTTTTACTATTTTTTGTTCCAGTTTCTCTCATCATGACGCGAACTTTACATGGGGCATTCTCAATACTACAAAAACCACTGTAGAATAACTCATCATTTAATTTAGCATGTAATTACAATATATTTGACGATTACAAGTTCTACATTTTAATGCCCAATTTACATTGTTCCTTAAATCAAAGTTTATTCAAAAAGTTGCGGATACGCGTTGCGTATGTCCGACTCGCGTTCCTACGTAGCCTCCTCCGATGCATGATTTTGCCACTTCACTAGTACCAATGGAATACGTTTAGTATATAGCACTTGCTCTTTCCTGTCTTGCATTTTGACAGGGTCCTCTCTAACTATCAGATCCTCATAGAGCTCAATCGGTTGCTCATCAATAATATGAGTCGGATCCCTCATGTACTTCCTCAACATGGATATATGAAATACATTATGCACTCTTATGAGCTGCGGAGGTAGTGCAATTCGATATGCGGTTTCACCAACTCAATCCAAAACGTCGAACTGTCCGAGATAGCGTGGGCTAAGGTTTCCACGCTTCCCAAAATGCATTACGCCTTTCATAGGTGAAATCTTGAGGAACACATGGTCCCCAAGCTGGTAGTCCACACTCATCCATTTTAGATCGGCGTAACTCTTCCATCTACTCTGGGCAATCTTAAACCTCTCTCGAATGCAACATACAACTTCAATGGCATTCACTAGAATTTCAGGACTCAAAATAAACTTTTCTCCCGTTTCTTCCAATTGAGCAAAGATTTACATCTTCGCCCATACAATACGTCGTAAGGAGCCATACCAATGCTCATCTGGTAACGGTTATTGTACGCAAACTTGATTAAAGGTAAATGTTGATCCCATGATCCTCGAAAGTCAAGCATGCATGCTTGGAGCATATCTTCAATGATTTGGTTTACCCTTTTATTTGTCCATTCATTTGTGGGCGGAACGCTGAATTGAAGTCTAATATTAAACCCATTTCCTCTTGGAATTTTTGCCAAAAGTGTGATGTATATAACAGATCACGATCTAAAATAATGCTTATCGGAATGCCATGCAATTGGACGATCTCTTTCAAGTACACATCGGCAAGTGTACTCGCTATATACTGGGTGTTGTAAGGCAAGAAATGGGCTGACTTGGTCAATTTGTCTACGACAACCCATATGACATTATGGCCCTTTGCCGTCCTTGGTAATCCTAAAATAAAATCCATGGATATGGACTCTCATTTCCATTCTGGTATTGATAGAGGTTGTAACAAACTAGATGGATGTCGGTGATCCACTTTCACCTGCTGACACACCAAGCACTTTGAGACGTACTCGGCGACATCCTTTTTCAAACCTCTCCACCACAAGCTTTTTTTCAGATCTTGGTGCATCTTGGTACCACTCGGATGAATCACATATTTTGATTTGTGTGCCTCATCCAGAATGTTATGTCAGAGATCAACATCGGTCGATATACAAAGGCGTCCTCTAAATGACAATGATCTATCCCCCTTGATGGAGAAATTTGGTCTGGTGCTATTAGTCGCACCTTTTCTGATATTCACAAGTTCATCTTTTATTTGAAGTTCATAGATACCATCGTAGATCGTCGGTCAAATAATGATGTTTGCCACTAGGGCGCCTGAACTTTTCACCTCTATTTTAGTGTCGTATAGCAAAATATCTTCCAAAAGTTTCCATCGACAGATTCCCATGATAAGACTTGGCAGTTGAGCCAAACTCTTTCGACTCAAAGCATCTGCCACGATATTTGCCTTGCCTGGGTGATATAAAATGGAGCAATCGTAATCCTTGAGAAACTCGATCCATCTTCGCTGCCTCATATTCAAATCTGTTTGAGTGAATAGGTACTTGAGGCTCTTATGATCAGTGAATATCTCAAGGGTCTCTCCATATAAATAATGTCTCCATATTTTTAATGTAAAAGTCATCATGGCTAGTTCAAGGTCATGTGTTGGGTAATTCTTTTCATGATCCTTGAGTTGTCTTAAACCATAAGCAATAATCTTCTGATTCTGATTAAGTACACAACCTAACCCACTATGTGATGCATCACTAAACACTACAAACCCTCCAGTGTCAATTGGAATAGCAAGCATTGGTGCAAAGGTAAGCCTTTTCTTAAGCTCTTGGAAACTTTTCTCACACGTCTCGATCCATTAAAACTTCGTATTTTTTCTTGAAAGTTGTGTAAGTGGACCTGAGAGTTTAGAAAATCCTTCTACAAACCGTCTATAGTAGCCAACCAAACTCAAAAAACTTCTTACTTCTGTGACCGTCTTCTGCTATTCCCATTGTATAACAACCTCTATTTTAGCTAGATCTACCTTGACACCAACTTCAAAAACAACATGTCCTAAAAAGCTTACTTGTTCTAACCAGAACTCACACTTGCTAAGTTTGTGTACAATTGGTGTTCTAGCAATGTCTGTAAAGCATGCTCTTCCCTTGTCTTTGAGTAGATAAGGATGTCATCTACAAATACTACCACACGTGTGTCAAGATGTGGTTTGAACAACCTATTCATAAGGTCCATGAAAGATGCTGGCGCATTAGTTAAGCCGAAAGGCATCACTAAAAATTCGTAATGCCCATATCTGGTTCTAAATATTGTCTTCTGAATGTCTCCGGTCTTGACTCTTAACTGATGGTAGTCGGATCTCAAGTCGATCTTGGAAAAGAATCTTGCTCCTTGCAACTGATAAAAAAGATCATCGATCATCGGAAGCGGATATCGGTTCTTGATTGTTAACTTGTTCAACTGACGATAATCGATACACAACCTCATTGACCCGTCCTTCTTCTTAATAAATAAGATTAGTGCTCCCCACGGAGAAACACTTAGTCTTATGAACTCCTTGTTTAAGAGTTCCTGTAGCTGCTCTTTGAACTCCTTCAATTATGTTGGAGCCATCCTATATGGTGCTTTAGATACTGGCTTCGTGCCTGAAGCTAAATCAATTGCAGACTCCACTTCTCGATCTAGTGGTAATCCTGGTAGTTCTTTAGGAAATACATCCGTAAACTCGCAAGCCACTAGGATATCTGTGATATCATTCTTTTTGTCCCGTTGGTCTTTCAAAAATGCAAGGTAGCCACTGTACCCTTTTCTTATCATACGTTCGGCTCGTATTACAGAGATGAATGGTGTAACGTTAGCCTTGTTACGTTTAAATCAAAATGACTTTTCTTTTGGAGGACGAAAAGTAACTACTTTCCGTAGGCAATCAATACTTGTATGGTAAGCAGATAGCCAATCCATGTCAGGGATTATATTGAATCCTTGCATATCTAATAAAATGAGATCTGCCACTGTCTCGTGATCTTCAACCAAAGCAACAATTGCTCAGTAAAACATGTCCGTATTCACCAAAATACTTGTAGGAACTGACATAGCCAAAATAAAATCTAATGGTTCCAGTGTAGCTCCTAACTCTATCACAAACTGTGAAGTCACAAAGGAGTGTGTCAAACCCGGGTCTATTAACACCCGTGCTGCGTGTTTACAAGTGTCGTTCCCACAGAGATCCGGGTTTGACACACTCCTTTGTGGCTTCATAGCAGTCGTCAATTGCTCTTGAGAAGCCTCTGATATCTAATCTACTCTAACTATTTTACACTACTGATCGGAAAAAAATCAAACCTCAGTTGTCAATTGATGCTTAAATTCTTCGATGCTTATTTCTATACCACGCTCTCTTATTTATATATCATAAGGGGTTAGTTTACAAATATCTAATTCTAATAAAAGAAACTATTAAAAATAAAAAATTCTTAATATAACTCTAATTCCTAATTTTATTCTTCCTTTGTTACGAATGATTGATATGCTTCCGGATTATTCCTTTATTTCAGTAGTAGAATCCTTTTAATATTCTTCTTCATCAATCTTCTTAGATCTGTGATTCACCAAACTTCTAATTCAAGAGATCTTATAATTCTGTTTATAGCGGTGACAATCTTCACTCACGTGATCAGCAACAACAGTAATAGCAATAAGAGAAACTTTATAATCGTAATCGTAGATAACGATTTTCTCTTTTCTTCTTTCCTTTGGAAAATCGTAGTTCATGATTTCCTATCTATTGTTAGCTTTTTGTTGTTGACGATTCTCTAGATTGCAATCCAACGCCTTTCTTTTATACTTCCTCTGGAGAATTGGAGATTACAATTTTCTATAGCTCTTCAGTAGTAATGCTCAGTCGTTTGTGAAATCGTAGAACACGATTTTCCATCCTTCAGTTGGCAGCGAATCGTTCTTTACGCTTAATCGTCTTTTTACTGCTTTTTGAGTTCCCTTTGACAAAGATTAACATTATGGCTTTCTTTTACTGATTATCTTTAATATCTGCACATCGTCAACTTGTTAGTAGCAAACTAAATCCTAGCATCACTAAGTTAAGGGTGATAAAATAGTAAATTATGTGAACAATCACACCCGCAAACTTAAGCTTTGCTAGTCCCTAGCAAACAAGAAAAAATAACTATAAATTTAAATGCCACTTTCGTAGGGAGCATGATTGCATTTAGCAAATGCAATAAGCCTTTAAACCCATAGGTGATCCTTAGTGGAGGAGTTGTAGTCTCCTGAAGGTTTTCAGTGAAACTTCAAATATTTTTCGATTTTTCAAAAATTAAAACAAAAGTTAAAAATCTAAACTAATTCTATTAACTGAATGTCAAATTGGTCAATACATATTTCATTACGATTTCTTAAAATTACCAATACTTAATTCTTATTTTCCATCACAACAATTATCTTTGATTAGAGTTTCAACAATTGCAATTCATAGTAAGCACAGAGTGTACATGCATTAGTGAACATTTTATTCTTCATAATTTTTTTTCTAAACTACAAATTTAGAAAATATTTTCATCAAAAACTCACCATTGACATCCTGTGAAGGATCGGGATGCCTATTGATCTCGATCCATTTTATTCTAGCAAGGCTTCCCGGGTAAGTCGAATAAGGATCGTAATGCCGTTTGGGAGGAGCACATACATCGGCTGGGAGTAACAAAACGAAGAGAGGGAGGGACCAGGCTATGCAGGTGACCCATACCAGGCCCAAAACTCGACCCGTGAGTGGTTGGCGCAACTAATAGTTGTGCCAAGCCAAAAAGGGGCTCACAATAGCCTGGCACAACTAATAGTTACGCCATGCATGGCTGGGGATCAAATTTAAATAGCGCGAGTTCAGGAAGCCATTGTGTGTTTTCAACACTTCTCTCTTCCCCCTCTCTAAACCGAAAAATAGAGCCTCTCTAGGGTTCCTTTACATCGCCTCTACGCATGCCTCATTGTCGGCATTCGCTCGCGCCGATTGATTGTCTGTATCGTGCTAGATCAAAGACCCCGAGTATCCATCTTTAAATAAAACTGAATAGATTTGGCCAAAATTAGGTGCGTACCGAAGGAGGTACTCAATCTTGGTCTCCATCAATAATGATCTTATTATCGAATAATTATGTAAAAACATGCACTCATCAGGGGTAGATAAAACAAAGGGGAATGAAAGTCCCGAGCTAGAACCCGTCTGGGTATAATTTACGAGAACAAACGACCATCCAACGGATACCCAGACGCAAGGCGTACACTTTACAGGGATACCGTACAAATGTAAGTTTTAAGCCTGCACCCTAAAATGAGCCCTTCAAAATGCATATTTGAACATAGTCATTCGATAGGTAATTTCCTTTTTGATAGGTTGGTTTTAATAAGCAATTGACTTCCTCTGAGGAATCTGAAGCTTAAGACACTTAAGTTCACATGAATCCAAAAACAGAGTGCTTATCGCAAAGATTTAGCAGTGGAGTCGACCTGATCAAAACATTGACCGTTTGACCAGGATTGACACTGTTGCTCTTACTTTAAAATAGGATCCCAAGATCCAAGGCGATCCTTAGGCTCAAGACGTTAATGTAGCATAGTTGCATTGCCGATAAAATATTAACATTTTACCACATTGGAGCACGCATGTGCGTAGCTGTGCGTGGGGAAAGTATGACAAAAATATGGCTATCCTTTTTCTTCTTTTTAAAAAAAGAAAAATAATAATTTTCTTCTCTTCCTTTTTGAATAGACTGGATGTCGATGTTAAGATGCTTCATTTGATATGTCCATCGCCGAAGAGGTTGCTTGCTTCGAGGATTCAGACCTTTTGATGTTCCTGCACATCTCGAGAAGACGTCATTCCCTTTTTTGTTTATATACAAAAAAAACATACATCCTAATCAACAGAAGGAGATTCAAACTTTTACCTCTATTATTATTTTTTCATTTTTCAAGATCTATATATATACATATTTTTTGGATTTTTTTATTTTCAGAGATTTTTTGTTCTTTTTCTTGAGATGGAAGTATGATGCTGTGCATATGGAAAAGAGTAGAAATATAAACAATTTTTTTATATCTAGACTTTTCTTGATTTTTTTGTTCTTTTTTGGCTTTTCTTCCTTTTTTATTTTGATTCCTTATCAGTGAGGCGAAGTAACGGGTTCCTTTTGAGACGAAATGTGCACAGTCTTGGGCACAACAATGGGAAAGGAAAGTCTGTTATCTTTAGCAAAAAGTGGTCTTTCCGCCCTGGTACATAAAGTGTGGGCATGAAAAATGGAAAAGAGAAATCATTATATGTGACAAAAGGGGGCTTTCCCGCCTAGGTGTACAAGGTGTGGGCATGAAAGTGGAAAAGGGAAATTATTATCTTTGACAAAAGGGGCTTTCCGCCCTCTCCTTTATTCTTTTTTTTGTTTGCTTTGATGCCTCAATCACAGGGTGAGATCTTGGATCCCCTTTTGAGCATGGTCGAAACCCTTTTAAGTGGTCAGATCTGGGTAAGTTTCAGCAGCTTTACGAAGGCTGGAGTGTCAATCCCTTTGGACTGAGTCAAACCTTTCTCCTTACCTTGAGTCACACATTTGACAAGGCAGCTTCACTAAGACAATCCTGGTTGGGGCCCGACGCTTTTGGTGGCTTTTTCTTTCTCACTGTGCCCCTCACCAATGATGGTGATGATCTTATGCCCGGACACGAACTTAAGCTTTTGGTGAACCTTCGACGATATTGCTCCGACCTCATGCAGCCACGGGCGCCCTAACAGTAGATTAAATGAGGATTTGATGTCCATCACTTGAAACAATATGGAGAAGGTCATTGGCCCAATCAATAGCTCATGGTCAACTTCTCCCATTATCTCTCTTCGTGTGTTATCAAAACCTCTGACAATAGTTCTCGTGGGTCTCAGCATACATGGATCTACCCTAATCTTGGTGGCAGTTCTCAGTGGGCATATATTTAACACGGACCCGTTATCGATTAAAACCAAAGGGATTATTATATTTCCGGACTCAACAGTAATGTTAAGGGATTTGGAGTGACTGCTCCCTTCATCTGGTAAATCGACATCTGAAAATGAAATGGCATTCGGAGCCATTACTTGACCAATTATTTGCCCGACTTCATCTGGGCTAACTTGAAGTGATACATGCATATTCTTTAACACCCCCATTAATGTTTGAAAATTGAGTGGGGACGTCATCAACAGATCCCATACAGTAATATGGGCAGGCATTCTTCTTAGCTGAGTCTCCAGTATATGTTCTCGACTCATTTTCACGAAAGGATTCACTGCGCTATCTTTCTTTCCCTCTGGTTAGGCTTGTGCTGCTGCTGGTACTTCAGACTACTTTGAGATCTTCCTAGATCAGGTAACAAAGTCCACTGCCCCTTCTCTATGGCTGCCAGTGTTGATATCTGTTTGTTCATAACTCAGCGGGACCTGATGAGGATCGTAGGTTGGTCCCGAAATCTAAAATGGTATAGCTGCTGGTATAGGATGCACTTGTTCTGCGAGCTTCGGAGGTGTGGGTAACACTTGGTTTACTTCGATGATGGCTGGTTGGGTGAAAAATTGGGCCAAATGGGAGTGGTGAAGCTTGTGGGTGGTTGCACCGGGGGTAAAGGGGTAGGAGTAGGTCATTGGTAGCTGATAGGTGCTGGCAGGAGATTGGGAGCATAATGGGCTATCGGGTAACTGATGGGGGTGGCGGTGTATGGATGATATGCATTTATATGCACATAATTGACAGGTGTGGGTGATGAAAAATAAGCTCTGAGCTCTAAGGGTTGAATTCGTGGTGTCTGGTTGGGAAAATAATCCGACAAATTTAAGGGTTCAATCACCCCAATATTACTTTCTTCATAATATCTCGACAACAGTGCCACATAGCTCTCCCGATCACTGATGTAATCCAAAAGATCAAATTCAAATTCCTCCTCCCACCCTTCTATCATCCCGATGGTGGGTTTGGGACTTGCTCCTTTGGTAGGATGTGGGGGTAATGGCACCTGATGAATATTCGCATGCTGGTTTACTTGAGAAGGTGCTGGTGGAATAATTTTCCCAACATCCATCAAATCTTGGATCACGTGCTTCAATTGAAAGCAGTGATCAGTTGGGTGACTCGGACCTTGATGAAAATTACAGTGGGTGTTAAGGTCATAATTCTTTAGGATTGGGGGAGGAGGAGGTTGCGGTTGACGAATAGTAACTAATCCCTTTTCTATTAGTAAAGGTAAAAGTATACTTAAAGATTGCCCTAGGGTTATAAACACTTTCGATACGTGAGCTCTCCTTTGCTCCAGTCATACGCATTTCTTTTCCATTCCTGCTCTGCATCGCTTTCGATTCTAACTTGGTCTTTGGTTGTCGCTTGAAATTGGAACAGGGTTATATTATTGTTGGGCCTGGTGTTGGCGATGTTCTGGACATCGGCCCCTATTCTCTTCTCGTTCCTCTGCTCTGAAAACCGTCTAACCCCACTGGCTCTACTTGGTACATTCTTATTCAGGCGACCTTCCCTAATGACATCTTCACAGCGATTAACATTCCTTACCAGATTAGCAAAGCTGGACTGTTGCTGGTATAATAAAAAGTTTGAGATTATTTGCAGAGTATTTTTAGAAATTATTTCTATTTGCTCATCATCAGGTATCCTATTTCTAACTTGAGCTGCCAGTGCTCTCCAACACCCCAAATATTCTCTAAAGGTCTCATTCAGGTTCTACTTTTATTGGACTAAGTCCGACTTATGCGGTTCAATGTCAATATTGTAGACATATTGTTCCTGGAACAAATGCGTGAAGTCCTTCCAACTTTTCATCATAAATGGTTCTAAAGATGTAAACCACCTTAAGGCCGAACTAGTTAAACTCTTCTGAAAAACCTTTATCATTTGCCTTTCGTCCCCACCATATTGGCAAATGTCCCTACTGTAGGACTTGAGGTGTGTAATAGGATTGCTGGTGCTGTTGTACTTGTCAAAAGCTGATATTGTAAATTTTGGAGGCAAGGGGACCTCAGCGAACAAGCACAAATCTGTGAACTCCGTGGCGTGGATTTCAACATCACCCATTTCCAACAACTACTTCTGAATTTAGTCCAACTATTCTTTCAACTGCTCTGACTCCTTGGATACGGGGGCCACTTTTTTGGCAGTTGGTTGGACTTCACTTTAGGCTACCAGGGGGTGGGAAATTATAGGAGGAGGGTTAAGGTTGTTCAATTCCCTAGCATAAGCTCCACTGTTCCTAATCTCATCCTCTTCATACTGCTGGTCTATATAGGGTTCAGTGAGGGCAGGATTCTCTGGCTGGTGCAGTATGGACTGGATGGGAATGGCATGAATGAGCGTTGGGTGAGTCCATTGAGGATGGGGGGAGGTTTGTTGGGCAATGGGATGAGTGGAAATCATATTTTGAGGTGGGGCCTGATGAGGCCATTGGCTTGTGGGAAGGCTTGCAACTGACTTTGGGATGTCGGGATATGGGTGAATTGGGATTGATGAAAGGCATGGGTTTGAGCTGGGTATGAGGGTTGTGAATAGGTAAAGTTTTGGAGGAATTGTGAAGGGTATGGGTGCGAGGCTCCAAGGTCTTGCTGGGCTTGCGTTTAGGCTATAAGGCCTTGGGAAGGTTGGGCCACAAAGCCTTGGCCATGATAGGTGTGGCCCATGGGGCCTTGGTGGGTTTGGGTCATGGGCCATTGATGGGTTTAGGCCATGAACCTATGATGGGTCTGGGCCATGGGCCCTTGGTGGGCCTGGGGCATGTGCCCTTGAAAGGTCTGGCCTATTGGGCCATGGTGGGTCTGACCTATTGGGCCTTTGTGGGTCTAGGCCATAGGCCCTTAGTGGGTCTGGCCTATTGGGCCTTGATGGGTTTAGCCCATTGGGCATTGGTGGGTCTGGGCCATGGGCCCTTGGGACATGTGGGAGATGGGAGTTTGGTCCATTGGGCCTTGGGACATATGGGTTTGGGCCATTGGTCCTTGGGGCATGTGGGAAATGGGGATTTGGATAGTGTGGATGATGGGGGGTTGATGGGGGTCATGGGGTAGTGAGGCATGGAGGCTTGATAGGGTATGGGAGGGATCCATAGATGTGTGGCGTGGATGAGAGGGGATGTGTTGGGAGGCCTTCCACCTATTATAGGTTTAGAACATCTCCTCCATCATGGCCATGGAAGGGGGATCGGATGGAGATGGGTTATTTGATGGTTGGAAAGGAATGGATGGGGTGTGTGAAGAGGAAAAATTGGGCATGGCTCGGATGAGGGGTGGGATATGGGGTGGATTAGAGAAATGTGGTGGGGCATTGGTGGATGGATTAGGCATGTATGGCGGAGATGTGTGGGGCATAGAGGTGGAGAATGAGAGAGGAAAGTTGGTCATGGTTTCGAAAAAGATGGGCATGACTTGGGTAAATGGAGGGATGTGTAGGGGATTAGATGTGGTATGGATGGATGCCAGTAGATTGGGTTGGGCGGATGAGAAATAGGGTATGTTGGTTAAGGTAGAGGATAGGTTTTGAATGGGTGCAGAAGGAAGGTGAGATGGGTTGGAGATGGCCATGAATGACGGCATGGCTTGGGAAAATGAAGAGAAATTTAGATTTTGGGCATTTTGGGAGGTGGTGGAAGTGAAAATAGGGGCACCGAACGGGCCGGTTATGGTGAGGGTTGATTTGGTGAGGGGGTGGAAGTAAAGGCTTATTCGGTATGGGAATGGATTGGAGAATGTGGTGGGGATGAGTTGGGATTGACATAAGCCGGGTCCATGGCCCATGACATATCTCAATATCGGGTTGGGTACGGGGCCCGTAAAGCTTCCTCCTTCTTCCCTACAGGATGACAGAGGGGACGATGATGTCGTTGTGCCAGCACCACTCAAGACTCTATTTTTGGTTTGTTTATTTTTTATTTTTAAAATTTTTTATAAGTGAAAAGAAATGAGGATTCTGGGGCCTTTTTGAATTCCCTTCTTGAATGGCTCTCGTACCTTAAATATGTCCTGCGACAAAGGTTTCAAAGAACTTTAAAAGAATTAAAGGGAAACCCATTGATCTATTGAAGGCATGAAAACCAATGCAAATAACCCGATCCCCCGAAATGAATAAAAAAGAAGTCACCTTCTTTTGACAGGCGAGGGCGTATTGGGTGTCAGAAGTTGCGGGGCATAAGTAGAGGCACTAAACACATTGATCGGGGAGTCCGGGATGTGAATTAGGCAACTAATAGATGCACCAGTGTAAATTTGAGAATTTTTTTGCTTAGAGCAACTATTAGTGGCGCCAGGCAAAAAGTGGGTTCTAGTTTGTTTGGCAGCAACAATTCCAGCCCGAAATGAGTCTCTTAATTGGTTTTTTCTGGAAGTTGGGCTTCCAGGGATAAACTGTTCTAATGATACGTCTCTTTCCTCACCGATCCTAAGGGCTTAGAGGCCAAATGGGTTCACTATCACTCTTATTTTCCCGAGTTTTAAGCTTGGTAATGATAAGGTTACCCACCCGATATACCTCAAGTGCAAGCACTTTTCTCAGGTACTAGGTGGGCTAAGACTTTTTTAGATCATCACCACAAGGGGCTACTTCCATACTAAAACCCGTGAGTTTGTATGTGTGCCTAAATAACCCAACCATTAAAAATCTACCTCGCAAAAATTAATTTAAATTTCCTTTGTTGGTTCAATTTTATTTTTTAGTTTTAAGAAAATTTTCTTAAGTTCAAAGACCGGGGGTGACGATCTCGTACCGCCTCTACGGGCCGGTGTTGTGACAGCCCGACGTTTCCTCGTCTCTAAACTGGGAAAGGTCGCGCCATCGGATCACCTGATATGATCCTTTCATCAAGGTGTTATTTCTTTTATTAAAAGTGACACAATTGCGGAAGCAATGAATTTTAACTCTGACAGATATATATAACATGGCAAAAACAACTGATAATTAGACTAGCAACACTAAGTACAAAATAACGGTCAGATCTGATGTATAGCTTTTCACCGATGACGACCACCCGCCATCTAAACAGTGAAAAGAAAACCTATACATCCAAGCATATGTCTAAAACCATCATATATCATTTATACATGCCATAAAATATATTTCTGTCATTCCTCTCCTTCTCAAACCCATATCCCCTCAGATCCCAAGCTACATACCTATTTCGGGAAGAATTCTTCCGCGAAATCATCCTCCTCATCGTCGTCGTCTTCTTCTTCTCCCTCTTCCTCGTCAGGCACGTAAGTAGGATCGGCTACGTGCTCCGGGTCAGGGTCTGCAGCTAAGACATTTAAGTCATGGAATGAGCTATCATCCAAAGCTCAGTAGAGAATATTGCATTGTTATTTTATATTGACAGTTTATCACTTTCTCATAGAGAATCATAAAATAACATATGAATAGCATGCTGCAATGCTGTATTTATGCATGATATAGCAAGTGTGAGAGACAAACTGAAACTAAATACATGCTGGCGAAAACAGGGAATTAACAAGGTCAAGCTCCCGAGTTAGCAGGATCACTTATCAAGCTCCCGAGTTAGTGGGATCACTTGGACTAGAATACTTCAAGCTCTCGACTTAGCGGGATCACTTAAATCGAGAATCTCAAGCTCCCGAGTTAGCGGGATCACTTGATTTAACTAGAGCAATAACGTATCAAGAACATTGAGATTGACAAAATTCTGAGTACTGAATTACGTAGAATCATCAAGGATATGCATTTGCATGTATGCTTTATGATGTAACGTACTTAAAATGCTATCAATATATCATATCTTTAATTTATAAAACTGATTTATGTTCATAGTCATGCTCATAGACTAGTAAAAGAATTCCTTTCTGATTTATGCGCTGTGTACTAGATTTTGTTGATGCTTATATTGACATCAATTTAATTACTAATCAAGTCCATTTATTTCCTATCAAATCAAGCTTATCAGGTCAAATACAAAAATTTAGATTTTTCTTCTATTATGCTGATCAGTGCCTACATGCATACTTATCAAAGTTTCTATGAAAGTTAAGTGACATACTTATATCATTCTAAAATACCAACACAGATTCCCTACCTGTGTACGTTGAATCTTACACGTGTTGTCGTCCATGCACTTTTAGTCATCCGATAACATCATGCGAATCCATCTCTTCAAAATTGTTTAAGTGCACCATGTGGCACCATATCTAAGAAAATGGATTGATTTTAATAACACTCGTAGTTTATAGATGAGCCCGTAATTTATAGATGGTTAATAGTGTGCCAAGACCCAATTAGATAAACATATGAGCCCCTCTTGGATCCAAGGTCCGAATGCATAAACACGGCTCAAAATTCTGTGCTGGGGAAGGTTGCCTCGGCAACACTCAAGTGGTTGCCGCAGCAAGCCCTTCAGCTGGCTTTCTTGCCGCGGCAAGCCTATAAGGTTGCCGCGGCAAGCCTGTATATTTTTGGCTTGGCGAGGTGTAGATAATTAAATGATTTTGATTTCTTATGCTATTGGTTTCCTAGTATACACACCACAGGTATCAGGATCAATTTTTGGGAGCAAAAATTCCTATTAGGAGGGGTGAATGTAATGACCCTAATTTTTTGAGCATATTGAATTATACTCATACCTTTTTAAAAATGGCACGTCTATTTTCAATGACGAAAATTCTTTAAGGTGGAAAGAATGTAATGACCTGGAAAATTCGAGCCCGAACTCAACTGACCCCATGTACGTGTCCGACATGAAAACCGATGTCACCATGGTGTTTATATAATAATAAATTATTAAATAATATTAGGATAACTTTGTGTGGAACGGATTAAAGTTAGATTGTTGGTTTGGATCTTTAATGGAAAAGTCGTGCACCAACTCACGGTGTGCCTCTTAGCACCGAATCTAAAGCCTAAGGATAAGTGGATATGACTGAACACAAGTGTTTGGTGTGTGAGTCTAATGCCGAACCAGGCCCTCGGATAAGGTTAACACCCATTTGGGTGTATATGTTTAATAAGGGAATCAGACCTTTAGCTAATAAGAAGACAAAGCTTCACTTGGAAGCTTCACCGGTTTGCAAAGTTGCTTAGGGTTTTGGGTTTTCTGTAGAGAGAGAGAGAGAAAGAAAGAGAAAGCTTGAGAGAAGATCACGATCGTGCCTTGAACTTCGTACTCTTCGCAAAATTCTTGGTACCGATGACCACAAGGGTTCCATTTCCTATCAAATCCCAACCATTGGAAACCCTTGAATTGGAATCGAGTGTGCGCCAATCATCTCGCAATCGTTTCTCGTGCTTGGAAGAGGTTAAGATCAACGCATAAGGATGAACGACGTCAACTTGAGTTCATTATGATCAATCTTTGTGAATTCGTCGTGGAAATTCGAAAGTTTCATTCCAAGACCCTCTTTGGCAATATTCCTTAAAGTTGCAAAATCGATTGGCAAAAGGTTAGATTTCTTTATTTTTAATGGTTTAGATTAATGGCTTAAATGTTAAGATTAATTACTTGGATTCTTTATAGAAAGTTTGGGTCAAAAATGGTGAGAAATCGGGATGAAAATGCCCAAAGGGTTATGAACCCATCGAAATTCGAACCATCAAATTAGAATTCGATCGATCAAATTGTATTCAATCGTTCAAATATGAAATTCAATCGATCAAATTGTATTCGATCGTTCAAGTTGGAATTCGATCGATCAAATTAAAAATCTGATCGATCAAATTGTATAATATATATATATATATATATATAATAGAAGGTTTGATTTTTTTTGGAATCTGATCGATCAAATTGGAATTTGATCTATTAAATTGAGAATTCGATCGATCAAGTTTGACTGTGCTGACACTGCTTCGGTATTTTGGCCATAATGTTTTCCTCCGAACTCTGATTGATGTGATTCTTATAGTATTGGAAAGAGAACAACTAAATCTACAACACTTATGAATTAACCAACTGATTAATAATTTTTTTTGAGGATCAAAATTGAGCTGGAACTTAAGCCAAGTTCTAAGTTAGCACGTTTTGACTGCAGTACTGACACATCTTTGGTATTTTGGCCATAACTCTTTACTCCAAACTCTGATTGATATGATTCTTGAGGCGTTAAAAAGAGGATAATGAGCTCTACAACTTTTATGATTTAAATAACTCATAAATAATATTTTGAGAGTCAAAATTAAGTGGGAAGTTGGATCAAATTTTGAGTTAGTACGAATTTACCCATTCCCATCTCGTTTTTGAAAAATCATATAAATACGTCAAATTTGTTAGTAATTAGAATTAGTCCTTAATACATCATTGTATGTGTGATGTAGATTGAGAGTTGGAGACCATAGATAAGGACATTTGGATTACTTTGGAACGGTTCTAAGATTAAGGTAGGGTAAAATCAATGAAAATTACATTTTATGAATTTGGTTCATGGTTTCCTTGATATTCGACATGATGCTTTGTGTTCGTTCTGATATATTCTGTTTTTGTCCGATTTTCGCATATGTTTTGATATGTTCTGTTTTATTAATATTTCTGCATGTGATCTGGCTGTTTTGTTTTTAACTTTTGAATCTGATTAGTTATGTTCAGTATGCTTTAATCTGATTCGCTCTGTTTTGTTTATGATCCGTCTTATCTAACCTGCATATGAACTTTGAATTCGAATGGACATGAAACTCTATTTTGACAAATTGAATAGAAGTAATCTGACAACATGTGAGTTCTTGAAAAGTTGAGTCTGAGTCATAGTGAGGTCTTTTTTACCGCCACGTGAAACTTAGAATGTAAGTGTCCATGTACGGATGCAACTCCTCTATGGTGTTATGAGATGCCACACAAAGTGCATCCAGATTACTACGGACCCCATCCCTTGAAAAACGTGATTGGTGGAACCTATCACACTGTGACCCATTCTAGTTAAGATTAAAACAATATAGAAGATGATTATGTTAAGAACTTTTATTTAGAATGAGGGATAACCGTAGACCTGAACTATACTGGCTGAAATTAGAGTGGATTATTGGACTCTAAGCCTTAGAAAAAAGTGACTTGAACCTTGAACCCCGTATCTGAGTGTGAATGAGAATATCGAGAACATATCTGAACATTTGACTGTGAGTAGACATTGACAAGTGGATTGGTACGGCGGTTATCCGTACACAGTGTACATTGCATAACATACATAGTGGGCCTATACGAGGGCGATCCGTACGCATTGCATAACATATATAAGTGAGCACAGTGAGTGAAGTGAATATTGAGTGATGGTGTGAATGCAATGAGTGAAGTGAACACAAAAATCTGTGAATTGGGTATGGTGAATAAGAATTACAAGCTTTTGTCTCTGTTATCGAATATCTGCCCTGTTATCACTTTTGTCTCTGTTATCGAATATCTGCCTTATTTTTACTTTTGTTCTGCAATCGATTATCGGATCTGTTAAATCATTGAATTTCATCTTGAATATCGGATCTGCTTCTGCTTTGAACTCTTTCATTAGTAAGATGTAACTGTTATTGATGTTCTTTTACTAAGCTTAGATGTTAGCTCACCCCCGACTATACGTCACAGGTATCGCTCTTCATCAGGACCTCGGGCTTGAGAAGAATTTAAAGTTGCCTACTGGAGGGAGAGCTCAATTGGATTGACACAGTAACTTTTGTGTTTTGAGCTTGGTACATCCCTTTGTTTTAGATGTTTTGTATAGAATTGGAGGATTTTAGTTCTGCCATATGTATATCTATTTTAATTTCCGCTTAAAGGTGTTTATATACCAAGTAAATTCTGTCTCAGATTTTGTTCTGCGATTTGGCGGTCCGAGTTTTTCCCATTTTGGTATTGGTTTAAAAATATATATATATACATCTCGGAAAATTAGGCTGGAAAAATTCGGGCTGTCACATATGATGTTGGAAACGTTTATTAATAACTGTTATCAAAAGATAAAATAAATTTAAAACATTCTTTGTAATCCTTTTGTCCATCTCCTTGGTTAGTGACCAAAAACACTGTTTTTCGCATTTAATATGTGTATTTTTGGTACAATTTATTAAACTGGCACTGTACTCCTTTTTCTTAAGAGTCAGTCACTACAAAAAATAAGACTATTAGCGGCAGTTTTTTGGAGCAAAAAAATGCCGTTATTAATAAAAATCCTATTAAGACTATTAGCGGCAAGTTATTGTTAATAGCGGCAGTTTTTGACTGCCGTTAATAATCGTGTTTTTTGTAGTGAGTCTACCATGAGTGTCCAATTTGTGGGTGACTATATGACATGCACGGACTTCTAACGCATGAAAATTCGTGCATGTTATACAGTCACGCAGATGTGTAGAGTGCTTTAATGCACATGATGGGTGGACACTCATTCTAGACTAACTCTTTTCTTAAATAGTGCATTTTCATTTAAAGATAGTATATTATTTTTTAAACACAAAAAAAATGGCTCTGAAACCTGTTTTTTCTTGTATTTGTTCTTTTTTTCCCCTGACTTCTTTTGTTTTCTTTTTCCGACTATTTTTTTTCTTTCGGACCTATATATTTTACAGTTTTTTAATCTTCCAATCTATTTCCCATTTTTTTTCCGCACTTTTCCATTTTTTACCGACTTTCAGTTGCTATAATAAACCTTTATCTGTACTTTGTAACTTTGATTAAAACTCAAAAGCTTTCTCAAATAGATTTGGCAGATATTAGAAACATAGTTACCAAATTAATTCGCCGATTTTTCTCAATTAAATGTTTTGGGAAATCGTTTCTTTCAAGAGTAAAACATGTTTTTTTCAAAACATACGATTAATTGAAAAAAAAACGTGATTTTTGCGTTTTAAACGTATTTTTTTTGGGATAGATTCAGTAATAAGGATCCGGTTAAAGGTTTCAGTTAAGGGGTTGGGTTGATCCCTCAATTTATTTATTTATTTCATTGTTTTTTTGCCTTTTTTACCGATTCTTCTGATTTATTGGTCAATGGGACCAATGGTACACAGCTTCCGTACCTAATACAAACCCTTCTGAAAAACTTCCACCACTCACGGACTCGCGGTTTAACTAATGCAAGTTGACAATATATTTTAGCTTAAATATTTGGGCAGGTCAAACCGAATTGGTGTAGACTAAGCTGTCTCAGCCTATTTCTCACCGCCATTTATTTCAACTCAGGAGCCAAAATCTCCTCAAAACCAGCCAAACTTCCAAATTTTTCTTGTAACAAGCCGTAGAATTAGACCGCACAGTGCCTTTATATATTTCTCTAGTCAACTCTCCTCAACCCAAATCCCCTATATAATCCATCACTCTGAGATTCACATTCCTGTCTATAATTCTAAACTCTCTCTCTCTCTCTCTCTCTCTCATACCATGAAGGTCATTAGACTCTTCTTAATCATGGTGCTCACGTTAGCTTTGATGGTCACTGTTGCAATCCCTATTAGTGATAACGAACAAGAAGAAGAGGAAGAAGAAGGAGAATTACCTTTCGAGCTCGACATTGATCAAACATCAGCCTCTGATGACCTTGATTTGACGGAAGACCAACCATTTTCTCTCCGCCGCTTCCTCGCTTCAAAGAAGCGCAAACCCCTCACATGCAACAAGAAGCCAAAGATCTGCCGAGCCAAGGGCAGTCCAGGGCGCAATTGCTGCAAGAAGAAATGTGTTAATGTATCTACGGATCGCCTAAACTGCGGCAAGTGTGGGAAGAAGTGTAAGTTTGGGCAGTCATGTTGCTGGGGACAATGCGTTAACTTGTCGTTTCACCAGCGACATTGTGGACGCTGCGGTAACAAGTGCACCAAGGGGAACTTCTGTACGTATGGACTGTGCAGTTATGCTTAGAAGTGCTATGGATTTTCTTAATTTTTTTTCTTCCATTAATTTAACACAAATAGCTTGTATACTCTATGGGTGGGGAGTTTGTGGGTTCTTTCATTCATCTTTCTTCTGTATACCTCTGTATTTTGTTAATTTTGTATCTGAACCGAGCTAATGAAAAAGAATAACAATTCTCTTATGAGTCATATTAAGGAATTTTATCATCTTTTCAATTTGTCATATATAGACCATATATATTAAATTATGGGATAGAAAATTTTGTAAATATGAAAGAAAAAATCTAAAACACAAGTCACGTACTGTTTTGAGGCATGAGAAATATGGCTGCCTCTAAACCAATATATGCTCCTACCATTTAACGTAAATGGTCACTAATAGGTTACCAACAAACTGGTTTGAGAATACAAAAAATCGATTTTTTCTTCTTGTGAAGAACTTGGTGAACCCATTCATGCTACTGTGAATATAGTATTGTAAGAGTGCTGTGAGTAAGAAATAAATATTCGGTAAGGGTTCTTGGGTCACCTTTGGAGATTTGTCCCATGTGAAATGAATATTTGACCGTCTAATAGGTGGGCATGATCTCAAAATCTATTTTATGGAAGATTAGGATGAAAAATAATCTTCATCTTCTGATTCTAGGCAGTCAATGGCAAATATCAATGATGAAGCTCAAGATCCAGAGACCTAATCTTCAATGTAAAATATGATCAGTATATACCCTAAGATTAATTAGTATGGCAGTTGCTCGTCTTTTAATTTTGAGTGAGATTAGTTACTTGACAGTACTACAGGTCTTAGTTCTAAAGTCACCTTGTAGGATGGGTGCCATGTGAAACCATCTTGTGTTCATAAGACTCCATGATCTCAATAACTATTTTAGAATATAATAGAAAGCCTCCATTTAATCTAAATGTAGTCGGATACCTCCTAAAATTAATAGTTTGTTAGATTTATGTGATAGTTGTTAACTTTAAAAAACATTTGACGGCTTTAAATGAAAGTTTTATGTCTCATTCTTTTACATTAAAGATTTTTAAATTATGATACACATGTAACGTAGATGTGACACAAAACCTCAAAACGTGACCTGGTATTAACTCATTTTCTATCTGGAACACAAGATTTATGAAAATAAGGAGTACTCCTGACATCTTATGATGTAAACTTTTGAGGGTGGCAGATCAGCTTCAATAGATGACCTATATTGGAAGTAGGAGATAGCTAGCCCATTGACCCATTATGCTCGTCACGTCTATACACCTTTTCAGTTGACAATTGAAATAATTGCAAAGCAGGACTGACTAGATAAGAGCCATCTCGGAAGTCAACCAAGCCATAAAAAATAAACAAACATGAGACGTCTACATCCGACACCCACCACCTCTTTTTCGTTTTAGGTCTCCCTCGTCCCTCTCAGCACGTGCAAACCCATTTGTCTCCGGCTTACCTATCTTAACATATACCCACCCAGCCCGGTCCGATTAATAAGTCTGGCGGGGTACCTATTGGTTAGTTAGAAAGTCCATTAAAAATTTTCGCGTTTAAGCCTGACTAGAATCTGACCTTAATTGATCAAATTAGTTTTTTTATATAGAAATTGTTAGGTCAACCTTAAGCCTGGCCGGATATGAGCCATGTATGAGCCGAAGTAGGTAAAGCCAGATTCTTAGATGGGCCGGTATGGCACGGCCTGAATAATAATAAGGTTGGGTATGGGGCTAGCTTCAAAATGCCCAATTATGATCAACCTGTTTAAGGCCCAGACCGGGCCATTGAGATCTCTAAGCAAATATACCTACTGCTAATGCGCGTCAAACTCTTGCTTTTATCCTTTATTATCCATGCTATACAGTCCCTAAGTAAGTATGCCTACGGAGTCGGGTTTTGTCAAATTAGCTAAAAAATGCATAACCCAACCCACATCACATCATACTTAACAGGCCGGGATTTCCAGCTTGACCTACTGAAGTCTAACGATTATTGGGTTGAATTCCTTGACCCATTCGGTCAACCTGATATTTTTCAGCCTTACATTTGGTAATTGGAAAATTATAAATGGTGGACAGGTTTTGATAAATAATGCTGTAGACAGCTTATGTGGCGCAATATGACTGGCTGCAGTGCTTGATCCCCACTATGTGTACAGACAGTCGCGTCGCGCCACATAAGTTGCTTTCAAAATTGTCCACTATATAACACTGTCCTTTTGTAACCTAATAAGGCTGAAGGATTGATCACTAAGGCCCTGTCTGGCAATCCTCTTCGAGAAAACACTTTCTAAGAGAAAATGTTGGGTGAGAAGCATATTTTACCTGAAGACATGGCTTCCTTTATCAGACAATATAATGGAGTTGTATTGAGAAGCTGCTCAATGGTGTTTCCCACACCACGTTAGTTTCAACATGTAATAGTCGTTTGAGATGCAGTATTTGAAAAGTAGCATGTAAACCACCTCTTCAGAATGTCTAGATAGTGCCTTTTGGAGAAGGTTTGCCAACCAGGGCCTAAATATTCCGGTAGGAATAGAAAATGTATATTAGAAGTCCGGGATGTGCAAGGGTCCACTTGGGGTCCACGCTCTTAGGCATGTGTGGACTTTGAGGCACTTAAAGTCCATGCATGTTTCAAGGTCTAGGCCATTAGCCTGTGCACCATACCAGTACAACCCAGCATGCACTACAAAAAAACAAATTATTAGCAGCAGTTTTTTGGAGCAAAAAATTGTCGCTATTAAAAAAAAATTATTAAAGACTATTAGCGGTAAGGATATTAATGGTAGTTTTTTGTTAATAGCGACAGTTTTTTGCTGCCGCTAATAACCTTGTTTTTTGTAGTGATGGAGCTGGGAGGAAGCAATTAACTTATACTCTAAATTTTGAAATAATAGTTTAGCTTAGATTATAGGATGGGCTACTTAGCTAAAGGCAGATGCCCTCTTTTAACCTATTGAATGTCGTATTAAATACTTGATTTGTGTGCACATACTCTTGATATTCATCTAACTTTTTTAGATTTTTGACTTGCGAAATTATCATGTATTATGTGATTTGATGCACATGAGCTCAATATTTAGTGTAAAAGAATGGAGTACAACTTCATGATCTGATTCTATAAAGTTAAATACCATCTAAAATCAACGATATGTTTAGTTTTAGTTTAGATGGTTTTGACTTTTGACAACCTTAAATTGAACGATGAAGGTATTTTTTATCCTAATATTTTACACCAAAAATATTTTGGCTAATGCCCCAATCTTTTGTATCCCACATGTTAATTTCATACACCACACGGCCTACACCTCCTAAAGAATTACCCAAGTGCCAAGTCACCTTACCTAATGCTAAGAGATTTTCTCAACGACTAGAAAACACCAGTATTAATAATATTCCTGATTTCTATAACCCAGGAATTCTTTCAGACCTATATTATGATCTAAACGGAGCATAGAAAAGTCAACTCCTTAATGACAAAAATAGTTCCAAAGATATATGAGATCCTTGGCAATCAAAATAATGGATAAGGAAACAAAATTGCATAAACCACAAGAATGCTCTTTTGCTCTTGTAAAAACACTTTCATGGGAATCAAAAAACTTTACCATTGAGAAAATAAATACGTTTCTTTTGGAAGAAGAGGGGTTTCCTACTTCTGCCATTTTTGCATTTTTAGCAATTGTAACCCAGTTTGATGGAGGTTTTTCCATAACCTGCAATAGCAACATAATTTTTGTGTTAATCCACTTTTGCTAGTGGCTTCAATCTGGATTCTTGCTTAAAAAATCAATTAAAAAGTTAGTATTGCGTTTGACATGTTCTACTTCAAAAGAATAGAGAACAATTTGATTATACCACTTTAATCTTTTACCGTCTATAATATTCCTTTTATTTATTTAAAAAATCTCTAACCACCTGATTGTTAGTTCTTACAATAAATATAAAATCTTTTAATAGCAAGTTTAATTGCTAATAATTTTTTTTTGAAAATAATATAATTCTGTTCATTTGGTTTGAACTTTCCATAATTATATCCATATAAGAGTTCTGTTCTTTGTGCCTTTTTTTTTAAAGGTGTTTTTCTTGGTTTTATTCCATAAGAATGAGGAGGATCTTTTTCTTCTCATTCTTGTAAATGGATTGCTTTTAATACACATTCCCAACACAGATCAGAAGCATCTATTTCTAAAATAAGTTTATCTCCATTTTGAGGAAAATAAACTGAGGAACAATTTTGTATGTCTTTTTTAATTTGTTGTAGAAGAATTTTTTCTTGTTCTGTCCAAAAAAATTTTACTTCTTTTTTGACTTTATTTATTAAAGGGATTTCTTTTTATGCCAAAATTTTAAAATAGTTTCTACCATAATTTAGAATACCAAGAAGTCATTGCAATTATTTTTTAGCGGTTAAATCTTCAGGAAAGTCTTTTATTTTGATTATAATATGATCTTGTAATTTATAAACCGTCATAATTTAGAATAAGACCTAAAAATTCAATTGATTCTTTTTCAACTTCTATTTTTGAAGGTGAAAGGATAATTCCATGTTTTTGGAAAACTTTACACATTTGTTTTAAATGTTTTTTGTGTTCTTCTCGTGTTTTTGAGAAAACTAATATGTCATCTGTATAGAAAACACAAAAATCTTTGTATAGATAGAAAATAAAATCCATCCATCTCTGATATATAATTTGTGGGGGAGTGTTTAGCCCAAATGACATTACTTTCCATTGATAATGTCCACATGGCATACTGAAAATAGTTAAAGCTTTTTATTATTCAGTTAGTTTTAATTATCAATATCCTGATTTACAGTCAAATTTACTGAAAATATTTGATCCTTTGATTTGGTTAATCAAAACATCTTTCCTTGGGATAAAATATCCATTAAATTCAAGGTTTTCATTTAGTCTTGTGTAGTTTAAGCCCATTCGTGCTTTGCCTCTTTTGATATTTGCATGGTTTCTTACCAAAAATGCATGGCATGAATTAGGGCTTTTAGTAGGTTCAATTAGATTTTTTGTCTAATAACTCTTTAATTTGTATTTTAAATTTATCATTGCCCATTTTTGTATAAATCATAGGTATTATTCTGACTATAACGTTAGGATCTTTTAATTTAATATGACAATAACGAGGACTTTTATGCCAAAATTTTAGTGGATCATCACTAAAATTGTCTTTAAGAATATGATAAAGCTACTGATTTGGTTCAATAAGGTAATATTAATATCACCTCGGCTAGGCGCAAATCCTTTATCACATTTTGATTTATGTATTTGAATTAGCGGTATTTGAACTTCTTCATCTTTAAGAGAGAGACCAATAGAACCTATGTTTAGGGTTATTGGTAAATAGGCTGTTAAAAAATTATTGCCTAATAAAAAGTCTCCATGCATGTTTGGGAAACAAAATATTTTTGGGATAATGAATTTTTTATCATTAAGCCAAATAAAAATATTTTTAGCTTTTAATTTAATGGTAGTTTGTCTACCTTCAATTCCTTTAACAAAAATGGGGTGTTTTATTTTAACCCATTTTTCAGATGGAAGTGCATTATATCGACAAACACTAATTGTTGCACCTGTATCCATTAAAACACATAATCTATAGGGCTTATAATGTTGAAACATAAAGTTTCCTAAAACATATGTATATCTTTTTTTACCATAGCTTGGTGAAAAAAATATTTCAACATTTTTTGCTTGAAAATGATAGGTTTGAAAAGTTTTAATTTCATCATTTTTTTGATGAGATTGTGTTCCTGACAGAATAGGAACTTGCACAATTTTTAATGCAATATGCTTTGGAATCTGATTTGATTCACCAGATGTTGAGGGTCTACATTCTATACTGTTTCTTACAGTATTCCATTCATATCTTTCTATGAAGTGTTTAGATGATCCAGTATCTTTGAAATATAAATTATTTCTAGATGCTTGAATCTCGATGATTTGAGGTTGAGATTTTGATTTCGTACCCAATAAATCTTTAAATAATCATTGTTTAGGTATTTGTAAATATTTCCAATTGATTAATTTGGGTTCGTCTTGGTTCAAATATTTCAATTAAACTTTTATCTAAATTATCATGAATTTTTGTCTAGGGTTTGGATGTAAATATGAATCATTTTTCATTTCTATTCCTTTAGTTTGGATTTTTATTTTCACCATATCTTCAATATTAGGATGATCTAGTGAAATGAAATAGTTTGGTTTGATGTTAAACTAAACAAGACCATGAACGAGATTAGATTGCATTCCTCCGATTGATTGGTCTTTTGTCTAACACTACAAAAAATAAGACTATTAGCAGCAGTTTTTTGCAGCAAAAAACTACTGCTATTAACAAAAAAACTATTAAGACTATTAGCGGCAAGGGTATTAGCGGTAGTTTTTTTGTTAATAGCGGTAGTAGTGGTTGCCGCTAATAGTCTTATTTTTTTTTGTGTAAAACTACAACAAGGATATGAGTATCTATAACTTGTCTAAATAATCCATAAATACATACATCTATTAAGCCTATATGGATATATTTTATTTTAGAATTTTCTTTTTTCCATCTTGAAATTTTCTTTTTTCCATCTTAAAATTTCCAAAAAATATTCTATAAGAGATATTTTATAAATATCTTATTTACTAATTTTATTTCTTTTCTTTTCTAATTCAAAAAATTGTTCTTCTAAAAAAGTAATTTCTGTACCCACTACATCTTTTAATATAATCATTTGATGTTTTTCTTCAGGTGTTTCAAAAATATTCATCATGAATATAATTTCACCTAAATCTATATCAGAATCAGTTTCTAATTTAGATTCTAATTCATAGTAGGCGTAGAGATTTCTCTGATCCTATCCAATGAGAAGCGGACATGTGAAAAGTGCTTTGACACTAACTCGGGTTGCCACAACAAAGATATCTCTATGATATCTTGCTGACATAGGTAGGTAGCGCAGGCAGCTACACCTGATAGAGGTAGGTAGTGCAGACGGAAAAAGGAATGCCTTGTTTGATAACGACTTTTTAGGGCAGTAGACTAATTAAAAAAAGGCACTCACGCTACATCTCTCTCCCTCCATCTTTGGCATCTCTCTCTCTCTCTCACATCATTATGCTCCATATCTTTGGAAATTCTCTCTCCCTCTCTCTCGCTTCGTTCTCTCTCGATATCGAGAGCTAGAATAGTGACATCAGAGGTAAGTGCTTTTCACTATATCGGTACAGCTTTGCTTTTCATTTTATGATCTATAATGTTAAAATTCCAGACTTATAGAAAAACGTCATTTTTATAAGAGATTTTTATGGACTTCACTTGTTTCATCACCAATTATAGGTGATGACTTTACAATGTGTAGATCATAAAATTGTAAGCATTCAAATATAGGTGTAAAGCGACTGCGTCTTAGTGCAGTTGCGCCATCGCTTCTTATGTGAAACGACTGCACCTTTGAGTAGGCGCGCCATTGCTTGTTCTGTGAAACAATTTCCTTATTTCCTCATTGTTGATCGATCTTTTCTTCTAATGCAGGGGCTATAATGAACTCATTTGAAGAATTTAATTTACGTGGTGTTGATTTAAACCTTACTTCTGATATTGATTCTTTAGAAGGAGATTCACTTAGTTGTGATAGGGATATGAAAATGAAGGATTGTTGGGGAGGGTCCGAGAATATCCGTGAGGAATGGAACCCACATATTGGCTTGAAATTTTAAACTGAAAAAGGCTAAAACTTCTGCAATTTATACGCGAAGAAAGTTGGTTTCAGTGTTAGGAAAAATAACACTTACAAATTAGCAAATGGGCAAATTTAAAGAGAAAATATGTATGTTCGTTCGAAGGTTTCAAGCAGCAAGACAAGCACAAATTACATGCCGATATTGTGCAACCGTGGATTTTTATCAAACTCGTCGCAACGATCTGCACTCGTGAAAAATTTAGAGTCGCCACCCAAACCTTTTGGTGTCCCGGGAAACTTAAAATCAAATTTAAAAGCACGAAGTGTCAAAAATGACTCTCAATCACCGGATTACACCAAAGGCTCTTGGGTAGGGGCTTCGGTTATCAATTGGAAAGTTGTTAGGTACCCGATTAACCCACTTAATGCGGTTTCTTCTTATGGCCAAAATAAAAATAAAATAAAATAAGCAAAAAGGTCCTTCCTCTTGCCATAGGGCCCCAAAATCCTATTTGTGCCCCTCCGTTCCTACTAGAATTTCAATGGCGTAACAACACAAATGCGAGGATAGTGAAAGAACAAAGAAGGTAGAGGAGTAAAGGGGAGAGCCAAAGCTCTTGGGTCCTTGTTGCACCGCTGTGGACCTTCGCGTAGGATTACTTTGGTGAGCTTTTGATAGCTTGTATGGTAAGATAATGGGTTCTAACTCCTAGAGAGTGATAACTAAGAGATAGAGAGGGAAGGCTAGAGGGTAACTCTCACCTAAACTAAGAGGTTTTGATGAAAGGTAAGGTCTAAAAGGGAGCTTGGGAATTCTTGAATTTGTATGCAAAAGGGGCACTAAAAGGGAGAGGGAGCTTCTTTCTTAATCTTCTCTCTTGGGAAATTTTTCACGCCTTTGTAAAAGGGGGGGTGCCTTTCTATTTATACAAAAAGGAGAGGTTAGGAGGGTGCTTAGAGGCTTAAGTTGGATTAGCAATTAGGTAAACAAGCATCTAAGGTTTCCTAGGCTTTTAAGAGCTTAGAAAAGTGTGAATGTAGCTTCAATGGTGGATGATAGGATAGTGTTTCAAATCACTTAAGGGTTGCAAATAGGATAAGGAAAGGTGCAACAGAACAAGTGAAACATAACCAGGGCATCAAGATGGTCAACAATTCAAACCCCAAAGATGAAATTTTGAGAAAAAAACCCAGGTTACTGTAGCTAAGCCTGGCGCATGTATTACTTGCACCAAGCTTATGTACAGTAAAATAGTGCATGGGAAGTTGCAAGGTCACGAGGGGACCCACTTAAACCTGGCGCATGTATTACATGCACCTAATCCATATGGATCCCCAATTTACAGCTTGATTTTTTCAATAAAATTGGAATGCAATATCTCTCGATGTACAACTCCGAATGAGATGATTCTTGGCTTGTCGAAAAGCTGGAGACTTCTACTTTTTAATGATATAAGATTTCATTATAGTAGAAGATCTCAGCTAGTCTCGATGCACCTCTCCCCATTCATTGCCTGGGAGGGTTAGGTACGGGTTTGGAAGGAGTTCTAAAGGTTGGGATTGGTTCCCAAAGTTCAAGATAGGTTCTAAGGGATATAAGGGTGATTCCTAAGGGTATGGGGAATGCTATCAGAAGCTTGAAAGTGCGTCTCTCTCGAAGTATGCTCTGAGAGGGCCTTGGGCTAAATTTCTTTGGTATCCAATCACTAATGATCGAATGCCAAAAATAAGAGATATCTAAAGAGGCCCAAGGCATTACTGACGAGTCCGCTGTATTCAAAACAAACCTTAAACATCAGGTGAGTAACATGGTGAGAAAACGAAAGCCTTGTATGTCGAAAAAATGTCCGTTTCCTCAAGGTTATCGATCCCCAAGCGCTTAGCAACATTACTGGGCATAATCAAGATGGAGCGAGTTGCGAAAGCCCAATATGCTGAGAAAAATGTCCCCTTCTCGAGATGATTTGAAGATATTTGATGTTCAAGTTTCACTTTTAAATAAACAGCTCCGTAAGTAAGAGGGTGATCCACCCATACTCAAAGATAGACGCGAAGCAAATTACGCAAAGGTCCATAGTTTGCATCCAATCCCATGAGGCATTGACTGCCCCATTTGACTGGTCACGGGTGCCCCTACATGAAGCAGAATTTGAGGTCTTTGGGTGAACCCAACAATCTCGAAGTTAATATAGCACGACTTCCTGAGCGAAGTGAAAAGATGTCGCAACACTTTTTAGCAGTGTGTCATTTTTCGTTTTTGTAGAATTTTTATTTCATGTGGGATTTTATGTGATTTTTTATTTTTTTTGGTATTTTATGTGGATTTTATTTTATGTGAATTTTTTTTCTATGATTTTATGCGGATTTTTATATGGATTTTTTGGTATGATTTTTATGTGAATTTTTTGGACTTTTTGCTATGATTTTTAGGTTAATTTTTTTGGACTTTTATGTTATGATTTTATGTGATTTTTTTTAGTTTTTATGTTATTTTATGTATGATTGGGATTCTTTGAGCATGCTCATCGATCTCGATCCATTCATTCTAACACAGCTCCCCAGGCAGATCGAATGAAGATCGACGTGCCATTTGCGGAGGTGTGCACCTATAGAACAACAAAACAAAAGAAAAGGGGGTAAGTATGATAATCCCCTTTCTTAAATTTTCTTGCAATGGGATTATGATCTTTGTATTCCTAGATGATAAATAGGTTATTTCTCCTGTAATCATGATTATTGATGATGGGTTTGATGTTTATTCCATGAGTGATACCCTATTTTTTGCTTTTTTATGGGTTTAATTAGAACATATATCCATTTTTTTTGTTTTTGTTTTTTTAATTTTGTAAAAAATGAAGGGAATTTTTTATTTTTTATTTTTGTAAAAGAGAGGGGAATTTTTTTGTTTTTGTTTTATTTTTATTTTGGTTTTATTTTTCGAAAAAGAGAGGGGATTATCATACTTACCTTCCCTTGACCTGTAGCTCAATGGTTTCTTATCATTGATCAACCCTGACATGATTGCTCGTATTTGCCCCAGAATGTCGAGCGAAGAAGAATACGTGCAGGAGGAGGAATAAGAAGAGGAGTCGGAAGTGGTTTCTGGTCCCCGGGGGAAACGATTCCTTGGAGTGCAATGCCCCTCCGGTTCTTGGTACGAAATGCAGGGCGAGGCCGCCCATGGTGGTCTCCTCCATCAGCAGTATATTCATATCTCCAGTTTCAATATCGCTAGAAAGGTAAAGGGATAAGTTTAGTTTTTTCCTTGTGCGATCATGCTATGTTTCCATGATCTGATGCCTCTTTTACTTTGGTATAGGACTTGCCCCAGATTATGTTTCAAGGAGGTTGGTTGGACTTTCAGCAGTTTTATCGCTACCTCCCACCGATCATGAAGTTCCTGCTTGAACAGGCCGGCTTTGGAGAGTTCTTTTCATGCCCCGTCATGCGAGCTGACGCGGCCTACCTAAGGACCCTGATTCAGCATTTCTGTCCGGAGACCATGACCTTTCACATGGCCATGGCCGAGATGACTCTGACTCTCGTAGACTGGGCCATGATTATGGGGATCCGAATAGGGGGTGTTCTAGTGGCCAACCATGCAGTGCTTGACAGTGATGAGGTCATCCGAATGATAGGGGCTTATCCCCCCTCCACAAGTCTGCATGGTACTGAGGTTTAAATTACTTGGTTGTCTGATCTTTTTTATCTGAATGAGTTAGTAGATCTAGGGCAGCCGAAAGTGGACATTTATATTGAGCCTGAGCGCGCAGTGATGTTGGCTCGCATCTCTCTCCTTTTGCTGTTGGGCAAGACCCTCTTCACAAATGCCAGTGGCGGACGGGTCTCCTTGGCTTTGTTTAGCTTTATGGACAACTGGAATGACGTGCATAGATATGACTGGGGCAGGGCTGGCTACACCGTGTTGATGTCTAGCTTAGTTCGAGTCTCTGTTGGAAATGCAAAGTCCGTCGTCGGCTTTTGGCATGCTTTGGAGGTAAGTTTTGACTCTTTTTCTTTTCTCAGTTTAATTAGATAATCATTCTCTGCTTCTAATCATTCTTTTATGCACTGCTCTCGTCAGGCGTGGGGGTATTTGCACTTTCAGCCAGGCCGCCCACTTCTTCAATCTGATATATACACTTATCCGCTTCTGAGCAATTGGAATAAACTTCGCTGCAGGTATGTTGGCATGAAACACTTGGAGATGGACCTGAGGTCCCAATTCGACCTGCTAATCTCGGAGCAGGTAAGGCTATTTTTCCTCTTTTTTTTATTTCAGAGTTTATCCTTTATATTGTGCTGCATATTTGACTGATTGGATACTCCTTGATTTGGGCAGGTTATGTATGACCCCTACATTGGTTCTCCTTATTGGGATCAAGCCGCAGTAGGTCCATCTCGCTTCTTCATCAACCGTCGCATCATCTTTTTCTATGGGCATGGGCCAAGGCTTACTACCTGGGGTAGCGGATAGTTCATCAATATCGGGACTATCCTGTCTTGCCCTCAGCTCCTCCTACAGATGTCATGGCACCAGGGGGTAATATTGAAGAGCTTACTGTTGGATTTCTTCAAAATGGGGTCCCTATTAATGCCCTCCTGATGCCCAAAGACTACCAGGTGCGGTACGAGTCATTGCCTTACCGATCTATTCTCCCGCGCTTTGTTCCTGGTGCCAATTTCCTAGCTTTTGGTGGACCATGCTCTCAGGTAACTCTCTCCTCTCTTTCAGATTGGTTTCCCATAGCTTTGATTGACTTGTGATTTCTACTGGTGGAAAACCCTTTTTTATTATTATTATTATTGTTTATTATTTATATATTTTTTTAGTTTGAGCAGGGAAGTGATTCAGATGATGATGATGGAGCGGCAGCGGGTACTGCTGCGGCCTCAGGAGCTAGTCCTTCTATCGGGACTGGTCCTTCAGGCCCCTCCATTATGGGTGCTTCGAGTATCCCGGCTACTGAGGTCTCAGGGGGTTTCAGACGCCTTGATGATGCCTTCCTTACGAGTTTATGCACTGATGTAGAGGAGCGGGCTCGTTTATCTGCAAAGGCTATCTGCGTCCCCCCCTCCTAAATTAGTTCCTGGAGTAAGTCTTATCTATTTCCCCCTTTCTTTAGAGAAATGATGATGTTTGTGCCTTATCGTTGATATCTTTCTCTTTCTGAATGCAGAACTACGAGTCAGCTGTGAATCAGGCTGAATATTATCGAAACATTGTCGGTCTCAGGGATATGGAAGTGGTGAGTATCATTTTGACTGTTCTTCGGTTATTGCCTTGCTATTTATCTTATGACAAATCTGATTGGTTGCTAACTTGCAGCGTGCTCATGAAAAGGAGTTGCGCTCCCTGCTCAGCCGACTTTCTCAGGCATGGACCTGGGTAGGAGACATTTGGACCTATCAAAGCTCTTCACGTCGGTGAAAGAAATCAAAGGCTGCCAACAAGGATTAGGCTTAGCTTTTGGTTTTAAATTTTAGACATTCTAGGACATACCTTTGGAATTTGATCAATTTGTAATGGATGACGTGGTACTTTGTTCATTTTCTTTTGGATGGTTTTTCAGCTTCTTTGGAATGTTAGTGCTCTTTTTCTTTTTATCGCATGCTTTATTTTCGTTGTATTGTATTTGATTGCTTGCAGGATGGGTTTGCTGATTGCTTGTTTTTCAGACAAACTAGCTCTTGGGGCATCATATCTTGGTATGGATTTTTCTTGCACAAAGAATTATTTATAAGTTCTGTGTATTTCAAATTTTTATGGCTCTTGAATGTGGTTATGGCATGAAATACAGGTAAGCTAGTTAAGGGGTTCAAAAAAGACAAAAAATTCCCCCTTAAAGAAACCATTTTTTTATTGAAAAGGGGTATATTGGTCTGGCGCATGTAATACATGCGCCATGCCAATTCCTGGAAAAAATGCACTGGCGCATGTATTACATGCGCCAGGTGCTTCTTGGGGGCAGTGGGCCCTTTTAAGCCCGAGAATGGTCCTTTTTTCCTTCTCTTTTCATTTCGGCTTGACATTTTCTATTACCTTTTTTTTTCCTTGCTTTCCCAAGGGTGGGTCCATCGTCTTACATTGAATTTTTACATCTTTGAAAAATCCTTGTATGTCAATAGACCCACTTTCCAACCCTTCCCTACACGAAGGGTCCAAAACCAATATACTCCCTTCTTTGGGCCTACGGCCTAGTTTTCTCAAAAGTTAGCTTGGGAGTCTAAATGAGAGTGAGCTCATTGATTTAGATCAGCTCGGATTGTCGCGCCTCTCGTCCTTCCTTGATGTTCCTCCACGGTGGTACCTACTTCATGCGGTGACCTCCCTTTGGGATGTAAATGTCTATGTGTTCCATTTTGGGAAGCGGGAAATATCTCCCACACTTGAAGATCTCTCTAATCTGTCAGGCTTGAAGCTCAACAGAGGCCTTGCAAGAGTCATGCCAAAGTTGGGCTACGCTAAAGTCGTCCACCTCACTTTGGGCTTGAAGAAATCTGAATATGAGAAAAGTCTCATTGGAGGGCCCACCAGGTGTTCGATAAAATTCCTAAGAGAATTTTTTGGTGACGAAAGCCTTCAAAAATTGTCGGTTTGGAACGTTTTCAACGTGAAGGCCTTTGCTCTCGGTCTCATCTCTGAAGTCCTTTTCTTTACTGGGAGAGAGAGCTTTTCTCTTACTCTCTGCGATGTCTTGACGGAATTAGAGGGAGGCAGATCGGTGATGCATATAGTCTTGGCCGAACTCTATCGTTGCCTTGATGCTTTTGCTTTGGGCAAGGTGGGGTGCCTTAGGGGATGTCCGCTTCTGCTCTAGGTCTGGTTAGGGGAGCATCTCACCATCTTGGGACCAGTGCCTCGCTTCTACATCATTCGTGGTGAGGTGGCCTGCTGTTTTATGGGTAGGTGCCACATGCTTCCACAGGGAGATATATCAGAGTTGAAGCTTTGGCTGACCGATGCAGAGTTAGTATGGAGACTCCCTTGGTTAGATCGGACATTCCCAGTGATTCGCTCTAGAGATCATGAGGGCATCACCCTCCTTGGTTTGATTGGCAGTACCTTCTATTTCCCATTTCGAGGTGCTACATCAGTTTGGCTGCTCCCAGCAAGTGCCTTGTGAGGCGAAACCCCCTTTATGTGACTTGATATTCTCTCGGGGGTCTTCTAGGAACATGGATCGGATAGCTGCTCTCTAGGAGGCATGCTAGTCGATGCTCATGTGCGATTTAAAGCAACAGAGTTTGGTTCTGTCCTCTCTTGAGTATGTGGCCTGGCTGTCATCTGAGAAGTCTTCTGCTGGTCACCTGGATTAGGCAGAAAGCAGTGATGTAAGGGGACCCTGGCCGAAGGAGTCGGCACTTCAGGCCCGTATTGAGCTGCTAGTGGATGAGAAGCAAGTTCTGCATGAGTATTCAGAGAAACAAAAGGTGAGAGCAGAAGTAGCAGAGGCTAGAGTCGATGTAGCTGAGTGAGAGGTCCTTCTTCTGGAAGTTGCCTTAGGTGAGGCCCTTGGGGCCACTGATGCTTCTCGGAAGAGATATCGGAGTTTCCACAATCGCTAGATGACTGAGCGGGATGTTCGGGAGGACGCCCTACGTGCAGAGATCTGTGCCTTGAAGCGCGAGTTGGGTCATTGATCCTATCCAGCACATATCTTTTTGCATAGATCAAAACCAAAGAAAGGGGCATAGAAAACCCCTATGCAGATACATCTTTTAGTATACATATTTTCTTTATATTTTTTATTATTTTTCATGCTTTTGTAAAGAAGAGAAGAAAGGAAGCTAGACATCACACCGATTATTTTTTGGGATGTGGTGTAATCAGCATACAGGTTGTAAATGGAAAGGGAAATCTATTATCTTACAAAGTGTTATTTCTTCTTTCTTTTTGACTTGATGGATTTCTTTTTAAGCATATTTTTAGTCTGACGCCTTAATTGTTGGGTAGGATGACGGGTTCTTTTTGAGCATGATCAAACCCTCCTATCGTAGTTAGACCTGGACAAGGCTTAGCAGTTTTACCAAGCCCGGGGCACGTATCCACTCGGATTGAATTAACCATTTTCTCCTTACCTCGGGTCATACATTCGACGGTGCAGTCTTGAAGACATACTTGGTCAGGACCCGATTCAATCTAACATGAGCGGCCCACTCAGAAATTAGGTAGCACAGGGAGAGTGACTGAAGGAAAACCTTTCATTTTTCTTATAACCTTTTTACTCACAACGCCCAAGGTGGGTTCTCGTCATGCCCGTTATCGCCTTCCTTTTTACCCACAATACCCTTTCAGGTTTTCACTATGTCCATGGGGTTGCATTTTTACCCTCGGAGCCCTTTCAGGTTTTCACCTGGTCCGCACAAGCTCGCTCTTTTTACCCGTAGTGCCATTTCGGGTTTTCACCAAGTCCATCCCGCTTTGAGCTTGTATATTTTAATTTATTTTTCTTTTTCTTTATTTTCAAAGGCTACGACATGGACATCGATTTCGTCATAGCCGGCTGGATGGAGTTCTCGTGTCACCTCATGGCTTGGCTCATGCTGACTTTAACGGATACTGTGATTGCTCGTAAACTTTGAAGAGGGCTTTTCCTCGGGATGTATTGTGGCCATGGGTAAGGTTAGGATTTTAAAGGTATTCTGGGGTCTAAAGGGTTTTCTTGATTGGTTTTCAGTTGCCATAACACTCTTCTTCCTTAGGGGATTTTTACTATACATGCCCCATGGTGTTTTTCCATCTTTTCTATATTTTTTATTCTTTTTTTTTTAAACAAACCTCTTTTTTGGGGTTTTGCTTTTCGATTTTTTTTTAGATTTTGAGGGTAGCTCTTTTTCTTCTTTTTTTGTTTGCTGGTGTATGTACACACAATTTTTTTTCTCTCTTTTTTGGAGGGGTTATGAAAGAAAGGCTCATGGCTCAAATTGGGTAGGCAAACGGTATAAGTGTTTAGGGATACTTTTTTGGCTACTTGGCTTTGAAATGATGACCTCTTTTATTGGGTCCTTGAGCAGTCACATATCCATTTTATTAATACTTACCTTACTGTGGGGGACTATGAGTAGAACCGTCGGACGTACCCAGCGTTGATGGGCTCAGAAAAGTGATCACCTTCCATGGTGGCGAGGAGGATTGCGTATCCCGGGAGCACTTCTCGAATGATATAAGGTCCTTCCCAGTTAGGCTTTAACTTCCCTCTCGGCTCGGCGTGGAGGGATGAGAATTTCTTCTTGAGTACCGTGTCTCCTACCTTTAGATCTCGACCGCGAACACGTTTTTTGTAAGTGCGTGTGAGTCGCCTTTAATAAACTTGGGTATGACATAAGGCTAGGAGCCTTTTCTCGTCTAGCAGGTCTAGCTGCTCAAAGTGAGATCTCTCTCTCAGCCTCAGATATGCCTGATTCCATGAGGATGCGGAGCGAGGGTTCCTCCACTTCTACTGGTAAGACGACCTCAGTTCCATACACAAGGGAGAATGGTGTTGCCCCTATAGCGGTACGGATCGATGTTCTGTATGCCCATAAAGCAAACGACAACATTTCGCTCCAATCTCGATAGGTGATGACCATTTTCTCAAGGATGCGGACGACTGTTTTATTAGAAGCTTTTACGGCCCCATTAGTTTACGGCCGATAAGGCGATGAGGGATGGTGCTTGATCTTATACCACTGGCAGAAGGCTCTGATGCGCTTGTTTGCGAAGTTGATGCCATTATCTGTGATGATGTCCTTGGGTATGCCAAATCGGCAGATAATATTACTCTTGATGAATTTCTCGACGTGTTGGGCCATAATGTTGGCGTAGGATGCTGCTTCTACCCATTTAGTGAAATACTCGATAGCGACCAGGATTAATCGATGTCTGTTTGAGGCCTTCGGATTAATCATTTCGGAGACATTGAGGCCCCAGGTGGCGAAGGGCCATGGAGTGGTCATGCTGTGTTGATCAATAGCCAAAGCATGTATCAGACTGGAGTGTTCTTGGCATTTGTAGCACTTCTAAACGTGCTTGCAATAGCCAGTTTCCATAGTGGTCCAGAAGTATCCTTGCCATAAGATCTTCTTAGCGAGCATGTGCCCGCTGACGTGGGCCTTGCATACTCCCTCATGGATCTCCTTCATGATATTGGTTGTTTCGTTCTCAGTAAGACAGCTGAGCAAGATGTTGTTATATGATCGCTTGTAAAGGCACTCGCCACAGATGACGTAGTTTGCTGCCAACGCTGGATGGTTTGCTTGCCCGTCTTGGACGTATCCTTAGGGAACATTCGTGTTTCTAGGAAGTTCTTGATATATGAGAACCATGGTGGCTCATCCTCTAACTTTGTAGGTTCCTCAATTTAGAGGCAAAAGGCCGGCTCATTCCTCTGTTCAATTATGATTGGCTTCATCTCGATACCATAGGGGATCTTTATCATTGCCGCCAAAGTCGCTAATGCGTCAGCGAAGCGATTCCTTATCCGCGGGACGTATAAGACTGTGACGTCCTCTAAGCAAGCTATCAAGTCCTCGAGGTGCTCATGGTAGGGGATCAATTTCTCATCTTTCACCTTCCATTCTCTATTTGTTTGACATATGATGAACTATGAATCGCCAAACACTCTGAGGTGAGTTCTTTTAGGTTCAGTGCTGCCTGCAGTCCTGTTGCACAGGCTTCATACTCGACCATATTATTTGTGTATGGGAAGTTGAGCTTGATGAAAACTGATACGTGTGATCCCTTTGGTGAGATTAGGATAGCGTCAACTCCTTGACCTTCGGCATTTGCTGCCTCGTCAAAATGCATTACCCAGGATTCTTTCATCTCAATTGTATTGTCCTCTGTCATAAACAAGATATATTCATCTGGGAAATCGGTTCTTAAGGGCTCATAGTCAGGTAAAGGATTCTCGACAAGATGATCAGCTAGTGTTTGCCCCTTGATTGACTTCTGAGTGACATAGGTGATGTCAAATTCTGATAAGAGAAGCTGTCAGTGCGCAGTCCGCCCAATAAAAGCTAGCTTTTCAAACAGGTACTTCAACGGATCCATGCTTGCTAAAAGTAGAATGGCTTGTGATAGCAAGTAATTGCGAAGCCTCTGGGTTGTCCATACGAGAGCCAGGCATGCTTTCTCCATATGAGAATAGCGCGTTTCGTAGTCAGTAAATTTCTTGCTCAGATAATAGATGACTTGCTCTCTCTTCATCCTGTCTCATTATGCTTCCCTAGGACACATTCCATCGAGACTTTCATCATGGAGAGATACATTAAGAGTGGTCTCCCCAGCTCGACGAGTACTAAAATTCACAGGTTGAGAAGATAGCCCTTGATTTTATCGAAAGCGTCTTGACAATCGTCATTCCATTCAACAGGTGAATCCTTTCTCAGTAGCTTGAAGTCGGTGTGCAGATAGGAGAGAGTTGTGCGATCAACCGACTGATATATTATATCCTGCCCAAGAACCCTCTGACCTCTTTCTCAGTAGATGGTGGTGGCATTTCAGTGATAGCTTTCACCTTGACTAGGTCGACCTCGATACCTCTTCTACTGATAATGAAGCCCAACAGTTTCCCTGACATAGCGTTGAATGCGCATTTATGAGGATTTAGCCACAACCTATATTTTCTCAGCCTCTTAAACAACTTTTGGAGGTTTATCAAATGATCACCTCTCTCCGGTGACTTGGCGATCATGTCATAAATGTATACCTTGATTTCTCGGTGCATCATGTCATGGAATAGTGCTGCCATGGCCCTTTGATATGTCATGTCGGCATTCTTTAACTCGAATGGCATGACTCGGTAGCAGAAAGTTCCACAGGGAGTGATGAACGATGTTTTCTCTCGGTCCGCCTCTGCCATTTTGATCTGATCAAATCCGGAGAAACCATCCATGAATGAAAGCATCTCGTGCTTAGCAGTGTTATCGACCAAGATGTCGATGTGTGGTAAAGGGAAATCATCCTTCAGGCTCGCTCGGTTCAAATTTCTGAAATCAATTCACATGCAAACTTTTCCATCCTTCTTCAGCACTGGAATGATATTGGCTAGCCACTGGGGGTACTTGGAGACCATGAAGAATCTCGCATCATATTGCTTGATGACCTTGTCTTTCACCTTCAGCCTCCACTTGGGTCAGAGTTGTCTCAGCTTCTGCTTGACAGGCTTGATATCAGGGTAGAGTGGCAACTCATGCTCGACCAAATCGGTGTCCAAACCAGGCATGTCCTTGTATGACCATGCAAAGATGTCTTGATATGACCGAAGGAAATCGATCATGCCTTTTCTTTCCTCGGGAGACAACGATGTTCCGATCTTGGTGATTCTTGGAATCTCCTCAGTACCTAGATTGACATCCTCGGTTTCTTCAACAATAGGGGTAGGACCATGCTCAAAGTTGGCAAACCGTTCCAGGAGTTCATTGGGAAGCTCCTCAGTAGGGATATCCTTGTCTAGACTCTTGACTCCCACATCTTGTATTTCTATAGAAAGGGGTCGACTTCACGTGGGACAAGATTTTTGATTAAGGCATCTTTTTTTTTTATTTTATTCAGAATTTTAAAAGGCAATATTTTTGAGTTTTGTATTTTTTCTATGTTTTTAGAATTTTTGTTTTCTTTGGAAATCGGCTTTTGGCAAAGCGAGTCCCTATATATACACGGTATTGCCTACCATGGGCTCATCTCACTTTTTATAGGTTATTTTTTTAGGGAAATGGGTGCCAAATTTCAGGCCACTTGTAACTTCCAGAGTTTGGGGAACAGACACCCAATTCCGTACCTATGGTATCCCTCCTTTACCTTTTTGGATGGATGGGATTGGCTGATGTGGTTCCTTGGAGTCAGCCTCCATCATATTGATCATGGATTCATCTGAGATCCTATCCTCAAATGTTAGCAAAGTACTGTGGTGGTTTACCATAGGGGGAGATTGTGCAGGTATGGAACGTTGCTCCTCAAATAGGGACAAAGCAGCTAAATCTATCTCTAGGTCGGGAGGGAATATTTGGGGATTGGTGGGATGGACAGGTGCTACGGGTTTGTTTAGGGTTAACTGTGTTGTCCCATTCCGATCAATCTTCACGATCTCGATGCTAACGAAAGTATCTTGAATGTGGGGCCTAGGACGGGGTTTATCTTCTAAGTGTATCCCCTTACAGTTTAGGCTTTCTCCTTAGCCTCTCAGACTTCCTCTTCTGTAAGCTTGTCACCTAACTCGAATCTGACTTGTTGCCCCCCTGTTTCCTTGACCAACTCTCTCCTGCCTTGCATTTGTCTGACATTTGCCCTAACAACAAATTAAAAGAGGACTTAATATCCATTACTTGAAATAGTATGGAGAAGGTCATTGGCCCAATCACCAGCTCAAGGTCAACTTCTCCCATTCTCTCCCTTCTCATGTAATCAAAACCTCTGGCACTAGTTCTTGTTGGTCTCAACATACACGGGTCTACCCCAATCTTAGTAGCGGTTCTCAGAGGGCATACATTCAAAGCAGACCCATTATCAATTAACACCAAGGGGATTAACATATTTCCAATTTCTATTGTGATGTTGAGGGATTTAGAATGGCCATTTCCCTCTTCTGGCAATTCGACATCAGAAAATGAGATGGCATTGGGAGCCATTACTTGCCCTATTATCTGTCCGACTTCATTTGGGATTACTTGTAGAGACACATGCACATTTTTTAACGCCCCATCAGAGCTTGAAAGTGAAGCGGGGATGTCATCAACAGATCCCAGACTATGATATGAGCAAGCTTTCTTCTTAACTGAGTTTCAAGTATATATTCTAGGCTCATTTTTTTTAACGAGTTTATTGCACTATCTTTCTTCCCCTCCGTTTGGGCTGGTGCTGTTGCTGGTGCTTTTGGTTATTTGGAGATTTTCCTAGATCTGGTGACAAAGTCAACTGCCCCTTCCTTATTGTTGTCGGCATTGATGTCTGTCTGCTCGTAACTGAGCTAGACCTGATGAGGATTGTAAGTTGGTCCCGAGATCTAAAATTGAGTGGCTGCCGATATCTGATGCGCTTGTAATGATGGCTCAGGAAGGGTAGGTGATACTTTGTTAATCTCTGATAGGGATGGGTGGGTGGAGAAAATGGGCCAACTGGGGGTGGCGAGGATTGTGGATGGTTGCATCGGGGGTAATGGGGTAGGGGTAGAGCACTGATAATTAATAGGTGGTGGGGGGATATGGGGGACATGATGGGCTATTGGGTAATTGGTGGGGGTGGCAGTATATGGTTGCTAGGCATTAATTGATACGCAATTGACAGGATTGGGTAATGGGAAATAATCCCTAAGATCTAAGGGTTCAATTTGGGGTGCAGGGTTGGGAAAATAATCTGACAAATTTAAGGGTTCAATCACCCCAATACCTCTTTCTTCTTGATCTCTTTACCTTGGTGCTATAAAACTTTCTCGGTCACTGATGTAATCTGACGGGTCAAATTCAAACTCTTTATCACCCTCTTCTATCATCCTAATAATGGTTTTTGGACCCGCTCCTCTAGTAGGGTGTGGGGGCAGCAGTGCTTGATGTATGTTCGTGTGCTGGTTCACTTGGGAAGGTGCCGGTGGAATGATTTTTCCAACCTCAATTAAATCTTGTATCATGTGCTTTAATGGGAAGCAACGATTGGTTGGGTGACCCGGACCCTGGTGAAAGTTGCAATGAGTGTTGGGGTCATAGTTCTTTGGGATGGGATTTGGAGGATGTTGTGGTTGGAGGGCTGTGACTAATCCCTTTTTTATTAGTAAAGGTAAAAGTACATTCAATGATTGCCCCAAGGGTGTAAAAACCCGGTCATAATGGGCCCATCTCTGCTCTGGAGTCATCTGTGCTCCTTGCCCATTCCCAGTTCTTTGCATCGACTCGCTTCTTACTGGAGCTGACTAGGTGGCTTTGAATTGGAACGGGATTATATTAGTATTGGGCCGGGCGTTGGCAATATTCTAAACATCAACTCTTACTCTTTTTTCTCATATCTCTACTCAGAAAACCTTCTGACCTCGCTGGCTCCACTAGGTACGTTCTTGCTAAGACGACCTTCCCTGATAGCGTCCTCACAACGATTGGTGTTTCTCACAAAATCAGCAAAGCCAGACTGTTATTGGTAAACGAGGAAGTATGAGATTATTGGCAAAGTATTCTTTGAAATCATCTCAATTTGTTCATCATCAGGTATTCTATTTCTCAGCTGAGCTGCCAGTGCTCTCCAACGTCTTAAGTAATCACTGAAGGTTTCATTAGGGTTCTGCTTTAATCGGGCCAAGTCTAACTTGCCAAGGTTCAATGTCTATATTATAGACATATTGCTCTTGGAACAAGTGAGTCAGATCTTTTCATGTCTTTATCATAGACGGTTCTAGGGACGTGAACCACCTCATGGCCGGACTAGTTAAACTTTTTTGAAAGACCTTTATCAGTAGTCTTTCATCTCTCCCATACTGGCACATGTCCCCACAAGAAGTCTGTGGCATAGATTTCGGCTCCACCCATCTCCAACAACTATTTCTAGATTTTTTCTAGCTGCTCTGACTCCTTAGACATGGGGGTTACCCTTTCCGCAATCGGTCGGGATTCACTCTATGCTACCATGAGGTTGGTTATTATGGGAGGAGGATTAATATTGGCCAATGCTCCTACATAAGCCTTGCTATTCCTGATCTCGTCCTCTTCATACTCTTGGTCTGCATAAGGTGTAGTGAGGGTGAGATTCTCCTATTACTATTGCATAGACTGAATGAGGATGGACTGAATGGGGGTCGGATGAGACCATTGAATGTGAGGGAAATTTTGTGGAGTGATGGGATGAGTGGAAGCTAGATTTTGGGGTGGAGCCTAATGGGGCCATTGGGTATGGGGAAAGGCTTGAAGATGGCTTCGGGGTGTAGGGGCATGGGTAAATTGGGGTTTATGCAGGGCATGGGCTTGAGCTGGGTATGACGGTTGTGGGTGAGTGAAATTTTACGGGAATTGTGAAGGGTATGGGTGTGAGGCTCCAGGGTTTGGGCCTTGCCGGGCTTGGGTGTAGGGTAAAGAGCTTTGATGGGTATCGTCCATAAAGCCATGGGGAGTTTGGGCCATAAAGCCTTGGGAGGGTTGGGCCATGAGGCTTTGGGAAGGTTGGGCCATGAGGCCTTGGGTATGGACCATTGGGTCTTGATGGGTCTGGCCCATTAGACGTTGGTGGGTATGGCCCATTGGGCCTTGTGGTATATTGGTCATGGGGGAATGGTGGGTCTGGGCCATGAGGCCTTGGATGGTATGGATGATGGGGGATTGATGGGGGTCATGGGGGAATGAGGCATGGAGGCTTGATAGTGTATGGGATGTATTTAAGGATGTGTGGTGTGGCTGAGAGGGGTTGTCTTGGGAGGCTTTCCAACTAGTGTAGGCGTGGATCATCTCCTCCATTATGGCCATTGGAGAGGGATTGGATGGAGATGGTGCATCTAAGGGATGATTAGGTATGGATGGGATGGAAGTGGTGGGGAAATTGGACATGGCCCCAGTAAAGTTGGGCATGACCAGGGTAAATGGTGGGATATGGGGTGGGTTAGAGAAACTAGGTGGGGCATTGGTGAATGTGGGTGGATCAGGTATATATTGGGATTATGAGAGATGGGTTATGAATGTGGGGGGTGTATGAGAAAAATCGGGCATGGCCCCGAAAAAATGGGCATGACCTGGGTAGATGGAGGGATGTATGGGGGATTTGAAACATTGGATGTGGCATGGGTAAGTGTGGGTGGATCGAGTGAAAAATGGGGCATGGTAGTGAAGGTGGTAACTTGGGTCAGGTTTTGAATGGGTGTGGGTGGAGGGTGAGATGGGTTGGGAATGGCCATGGATGGGGGAATGGCTTGGGAAATTGATGGGGAATGGGGGGTTGGATTTTTGGTGTTTTGAGAGGTGGCGAATGGGAAGATAGGGGCACCAAATGGGTTGGTGACGGTAAAGGGTGATTGGGTGATGGGGACAGAAGCGAACATCTCGTTCGCATGGGAGTGAGTTGGGGAATGTGGTGGGGATGAGTCGGGATCGGCGTATGCCGGATCCACAGTCCATGATATGGCTCAGTATCGGGTAGGGTACGGGCGCCTCGGATGGGTCCCGTAATGTTTTCTCCTCCTTTTTCAGGATGACGGAAGATAAGGCGATGCCGTTGTACCGACACGACAAATCTACTATTTTTTTATTTTTGGTTTATTTAATTTTTTTTGAAATTTTTGTAAGTGGATTTTATGATGAACAATTTCGAGGCCCTTGAATTCCCATCTCGGGCGGTTTTCGTACCTTAAATAAGTCCCGCGGCGAGACCCCGACACACTTCAGAAGAGTTAAGAGGAAAACCTTTCGATCTATTGAAGGCACGAAAATCAACGCAAACAACCCGATCCCCCGAAGCAGCTAAAAAAGAAGTCACCCTCCTTTGACCGATAGGGGCATATTGGATGTTGGATAATGAAAAACCTAAATAGAGGTGTTAAACCACTAATTGGAGAATCCGGGATGGTGAGATAGGCCACAGATTTGGGCTGCATTGCTTAACCCAGACTTGGCGTAAGTATTAGATGCTCCAAGCCAAATTGCTCAGATTCTAAGCTTGGCACATGTATTAGTTGCGCCAAAGCAAAACTGGGTATTTTTGGCTGGGTGCATGTATTTGTTGCGCCAGGCAAAATAGTGGGGTCAAACAGTTTTGACAGCAGAACAGCAACCCGAAATTAGCCTCTTTTTTTTGGTTTTTCTAGAAGCAATGCTTCCCGAGATAGACTGCTTAGTTGTATCAGGTCTCTCCTCCCCGAACCTAAGGGATACAAGGTCAGTGTAGGTCTACTAACGCTCTCTCCCCACGAGTTTTAGGCTTCGTTACGAGATAGGTTACCCACCTGATATACCTCCAGTGCAAGAGCTTTCTCAAATACTAGGTGGGCTAGTACTTTTTCGAATCATCTCCACTAGAAGTTACCACCATACTAAGAACTGGGAGTTTATATGTTTGCCTAGAAATCCCAACCTTGGAAAATCTAACCCCTAAAAAATCGATTAAGTCCCCCTTGTTGGTTCAATTTTAATTTTCAATTTTAGAGGGAATTTGCTTAACGTCCAAACCAGGGGGTGGTGGTCCCGTGCCGCCTCTACGGGCCGACGTCCACTGATAGAATATGTTTGCAGTAAAGTAAATGTGCACGTAGGCCCGCCAAATGGCTAAGGAGTGTAAATGACAGAAAAATAAAAAAAATTAAATGACAATGTGCAAGTAGGCCTGCCAATCAACTAAGGCACTTTAAATAACGTAAAAGTAAATGCAATGCACAAGTAAGCCCACTGATTGGCTAAGGCACATAAACAGCATAAAAGTAGGGGTGAGAAAAAAGACAAAATTGTACGGGTGAGTAAAAAATAATAATAATAATAATAACCAACAAAAATGGTTAGTAAAAATACATAAAAAAGGCCAAATTCAAGGGGAAGCACTACTAGCTAACTTCCCTAGCAGAGTCGCCATCTGTGCAATCGTAGATTTTTATCAAACCCGTCACGATGATGCGCACTCGTGAAAAATTTAGAGTCACCACGTGCAACATTTTGTGTCCCGGGAAACCTAAAATCAAATTTAAAAGCACTGAAGTGCCAAAAATGACTTTGAATCACTAGATTATGTCAAAGGCTCTTGGGTAAGGGCTTCGATTATCAATCAAGAAGGTGTTAGACACCTGATCAACCCGCTTAATGTGGTCTTTACTTATGGCCAAAACAAAAATAAAATAAAATAAGCAAAAAAGTCCTTCCTCTTGCCATAGGGTCCCAAAATCCTATTTGTACCCCTCCGTTCCTATCGGAATTTCGACGGTGTAATGGCACAAATGCGAGGATAGAGAAAGAACAAAGAAGGTAGAGGAGTAGAGGGGAGAGCTGGAGCTCTCGAGCCCTTGTTGCACTATTGTGGACCTTTGCATAGGCTTGCTTTGGTGAGCTTCTGATGGCTTGTATGGTTAGATGATGGGTTCTAACTCCTAGAGAGTGATGGCTAAGAGATAGAGAGGGAAGGCTAGAGGGTAATTCTCACCTAAACTAAGAGGTTTTGATGAAAGGTAAGGTCTAAAAGGGAGCTTGGAAATTTTGGAATTTGTATGCAAAAGGGGCACTAAATGGGAGAGGGTGCTTCTTTCTTAATCTTCTCTCTTAGGAAAATTTTTAAGTCTTTGTAAAAGTGGGGGTGCCTCTTTATTTATAGTAAAAGGAGAGGTTAGGAGGGTGCTTAGAGGCTTAAGTTGGATTAGCAATTAGGTAAACAAGCATCTAAGGTTTCCTAGGCTTTTAAGAGCTTGGAAAAGTGTGAAGGTAGCTTCAATGGTGGATGATAGGGTAGTGTTTCAAATCACTTAAGGGTTGCAAATAGGATAAGGAAAGGTGCAATAGAACAAGTGAAACATACCTAGGGCATCAAGATGGTTAACAAGTCAAACCCCAAAGATGAAATTTTGAGCAAAAAACCCAGGTTACTGTAGCTAAGCCTAGCGAATGTATTACTTGCGCCAAACTTATGTACAATAAAATAGTGCATGGGAAGTTGCAAGGCCGCGAGGGGACCCACTTAAACCTGGCGCATGTATTACATGCGCCAAATCCATATGGATCCCCAATTTACAGCCTAATTTTGCCAGAAAATTCGGAACGCGATATCTTTCGATGTACAACTTTGAATGAGATGATTATTGGCTTGTCAGAAAGCTGGAGACTTTTAATTTTCAATAAATAAGATTCAATCATAGTAGAAGATCTCAGCTAGTCTTGGTGCACCTCTCTCCATTCATTGCCTGGGAGGGTTAGGTACGGGTTTATAAGGGGTTCTAAAGGTTGGGATTGGTTCCCAAAGGTTCGGGATAGGTTCTAAGGGATCTAGGGGTGATTCCTAAGGGTTTGGAATGATTCCTAAGGGTATGGGGAATGCAATCGAAAGCTCGAAAGTGAGCCTCTCTCGAAGTGTGCTCTGAGCGGGCCTTGGGCCAAATTTTGGTGTCTATAGATATAAAGGGTTCAAGATGCAAAAAATATGAATATGAGGCAAGGTTGAAGATTAGGATTGATGACAAAAAGATGTGAGAGGTAATAGAATTTAGAGAGCAGTATAATCATCAGTTGTTTACACTTACGAAGGTGAAGAAATTACAATTTCATAATAAGATGAGCAGGACAAATAAATCTTTGAATAGGAGCATTTGATGACATCATTCATCCTTCAGAGATTTCTACTATTTTATCTAGTTTGGATGGAGAAGCTAGTGTGACGGTAAGCCCTCAACAAACTCGAGATTACCTAAAGAAGATAAGAAAGGAGAGCAATATCCATCTGATGTGCATGACTGTCATAAAAACCTTCATTGATAGGCAGAATAAAGAAGATGATTTCTTCTTTGAAGCCAAACTAGATGAAAAATATCATATATGAAGTATATTTTGGGCTGATCACAAGTTACATATTGAGTATCAATAGTTTCGTGATGTGGTGGTATTCGATACCACTTACAAAATCAACAAATTGCTGCTACCTTTCACCCCATTTATGGGGGTCAACTATCATTGGCAGACAATGCTTTTCTATGTTTGTTGCTCACGGATGAGAGGGAGAAAACATTCATTTGGTTGTTTAAAATTTGGCTGAAGTGCATGGGCGATAAGCAATCTAATGCAATTATCACAGATAAATGCAAGGAGATGAGCAAGGCCTTCTCTGAAAACCACACATCCCCTCTGCATATGACACATTGGGAGGAATGAACTAAACCATCACTTTTAGTTGAAGCTAAGGTTTGAGAATTTTGGCAGAAAGTAAAATTAGTGCAAGTTCAGTCATACGGTTAATGATTTTGAAAGAAGATGGGTAAAAATCGTCGAGGAGTTTCAATTGCAAGATAACATGTGGTTCAAATAGATGTACGGTCTTAGAAGGAAATGGATTTCATGCTACTTAAGCAATACCTTTTGGGCTAACATAACTACTACACAATGCGGTGAAAGTATAAATTCTTTTTTTGATACCTATATCGATGCTCATACGGGTTTGACAGAATTTATCAAGCAATACGATCTTGTCATCCAATCTCGTCGTGATAAAAAAAATAAAGGATTTTGTTTCAATGTCTACAACACTAGATCTCTTGTTCAATAATTCAATTGATCTTACCATCCAATCTTGTCGCCATAAAGAAAATAGAGATGATTTCATCTCAATGTCTACAACACTGGATCTCTTATTTGAAAATTCAATCGATCTTGCCATCCAATCTCGTCACGATAAAGAAAATAGAGAGGATTTCGTCTCAATGTCTATAACATTGGATCTCTTATTCAAAAATTCAATCGAGAGGCATACTGCTACTGTGCATATGAGAACCATGTTCGATAGATTCCAAACTAAGTTTTGGAAGTTTGTCTCCTTTAAGTCCCATAAGGTGGCTGAAGAGGAAGTCGGGGTGGTTAAAGTATACGATGCGTAGAAGTGGTGGGGATGGCACGGAGGATAGTAGTCAAACATTCAAAGTTTGTTTCGAATGTGAAGATACCTCGTCCACTAGAAACTATAAGAACTTCGAGATCGAGGGCTTGTTGTGTTCTCACATCTTTCATATTTACTACAAGGAAGAGGTAGACCAAATTTCATCTAAGTACATTCTACCTCGATGGACGAAAGATGCTAGAAACAATACTATATGTTTGGGGGTTGGTGAGAACGAGGAATCCAAATCTGTATCTACGATAAAAATATGAAACGTGAGAGAAGCTGGACTCAAATTAATTTAGTTGGAGATACAGTCACTTCGCTTGGCGGATTTCATGTTGGGAGGGATGATGCAATTATTAGAAGGCATAAAGGCCATTAGAAGGGAAGAGGAGAATGAAAGACGCACAAGGAGAATGAAAGGCCATTAGAAGGGAAGAGGAGAATGAAAGACGCACGAGGAGAATGAAAGACGCACTAGCATTGTGGTCTCTTCGGGTGGCTCCTCCGAAGCGAGCCAAAGAATATCATTGCAAGAGCATGCCAACATTACAGTGCGAGATCTAGTATGATGTGCCACCAAAGGTACGTGAAGCAATAATGATAGAATTATGTCAGGAATGGAGGTTAGTATTGAACAATCAAATAAGTAAAGAAGAAAGTATAAGGGTTGTGGTTGGTTAGGTTATAAAATCATAACTTGTCTGGTAAAGAGAGTCAGGATGATGGCTTCCAGCGCTAGACAGAGCCAAACAGAATAGGGGATGATAGAAAGTTTAGTATCACAGAGTTACACTGACTCAATTTTATGAATTGCGCAAACACTTCATTTTGGAAGTGATGATGCTTTGTATATGAAGCGTGGGCACTTCGTCTTGGAAGCGTCGATGCCTTGTCCACGAAGCGACAACACTTCCAATATGAAGTGTGGGTGCTTTATTTAAGAAACCTTGGCATTTCATTTATGATGTGCGAGCACTTTATCGACGCTTCATTTATGAAGCCTGAGCACTTATCTGATCCGAGCTGTATTTTGAAATTTAATGGACTATGAAAATTCTTTTAAGTGTTGATTCTTTTTTTTTATATGCATTCATTCTTAATTTGAATTATTGATTCTATTTTTTGATACGGTTGGTCTACAATTATAATTGATTTTATTTTTTCTTTAAATGAGAGGAAGCATTTTCTAGACTGTTATTTTAAACTTTAAGCCACAAAATGATTTGTCAGAGCGTTATTTTTTCTTTGGGGCCGGAAAAAGAAGCAACGGATCTGAAGCTGGGAGAAGCATGGTCCCCTCATTATGGAAGCGACGAAGCCTCCAATACGAAGCATGGCGCTTCGCTAGAGAAGCATTGGCATTTCATTTATGAAGTGCAAGCGCTTCATGGTGCTTAGTTTATGATTAATTTGAATGATTGATATGTGTTCATTCTTAATTTGATACGTGTTCATTCTTTGAATGAGAGAAAGCATTTGGCAGAGCGCTATTTCAAAGTCTAAGTCACAAAATGATTTCATTACAACCTCAAAACAATTTCTTTACATTGTCGACAAAAAAAGTCTGCAAAAAATACATTGAGCCGGGAAAAGACGTCTCATTGGTTGGCCAGTGGTGGAGGTGGGAGACGCACGACCGGCTTTGGAGTTGGGAGAAGAAGGGGCTCTGGAGCCAGTGGGGCTTCCACCAACACTATAACAAGGTCGTCGTCATCTAGAATGACTATAACTTCGATGGGGGGAGGGGGAACCACATGTTCGTTGTGGTCGGGGACGACAACCAGCTCATTGCTGTCGGGGATGTTGATCACCGAACCATCGTAGGAACGGATGAAACGTTGGAGCTCCAGCCGGTGGCTCCTTCGTAAACTGTTGCATTAAATTTTTGTTCTAGGGGCTGAGGCAGATGAGAGGAGAGGAGACGAAAAGATAAGAAGAGGCATGAGATGAAACTAATTGAGCATTTTGAACATTAAAATAGCAACCTTTTAAATAGACAGTTGTAGTCATTATTGTGCATTGCCCCAAAGGAGTGCTGACGGTTGGGAGTTCCAATCTATTTAGTTTCTAACATTATTGTAGCAGTTGTTTGTATTTCATCATTATAGGCTATTGGTTTTCACAAATTATTGAGATGGATACCAATAAGGAGCGTTGGCATTTCAATGAAAAGCGTCAGTAATACCAATAAGGAGCGCTGGCAAGTTGAAGAAGAGCCAGAGATACCCATAAGGAGTGCTGGAGTGATACAAATAAGGAGTGTTGACACCTCATTGGGTAAATCCAGTTCCGTATGGTGTTAACTTATAAACTGAGTGGGGGTTTCACTTCTACCAAGCAGTGTCAGTGCTACCAATAAGGTGCGTCGATGCTAGCGATACGAGTAAGTAGCATTGGCTCTTCGACTTTGAAGCGCTAGCAATACGAGTCGTAGTAGTGGTGGCGCTTCATTAGAAAAATGAAGTCAGATAAAATGTATAAATCTTATAATGATAAATTGTAAAGTCTACACAGATAAATTATAAGGAAGTATAACAACAAATCCTGTGAATAATTCATGTGTATAAATTGAACAATTTTAAATTTACATTGTATAAATCCTGTGTAAAGAGGTATAACAAATTTTTTAAAAGTGAATTGTATATATAACAACAAATTTTAAAGTATAGTGTATGTATAACAACAAATTTAAATCAACTCTTCAACATCGTCACCGGCATCCCATTTCTCTTCAACGTTCGTAGCGACGGTGTGCCCAATGTTGGCACGAAAACGAAGGATGTCATCTTTTGTAAATGAAAGCTAGAGGTCCATGCTCAAGTACTCAACGTACTTCATCACGAAATCCCCACAGTTATAATCATATTTTTGGCGTGGTGCATTTTTTACACCTACACACTCCCAAGGACATTCCCCAAAACTCGCATCAGTTGCACCAGACATATATATCAGGGCTAACAAATACTGTGTCTATAAAAAAAAAATGGAGAGAGGTCACACATACATTTAGAAAATACTATCGGCGCTAACACCACGATTCAGAAGCATTGGGACCCCGGATTCGAAGCGTTGACGCTCCTGATATAGAAGCATTGACACTTCGACTAAGAAGTGCTAGCGCGTCATTGAAGGCTCTTCAATCTTACCAGGGTCTTGATCTCTTCACGAAATTTGGACATCGGAGACTTACTCGGGCATGGGTCTAGGACAACGACCTTATGGGTTGAGGGGGTGGCCCAAGCAAGTGCCCAGTAGACTAGCTTGTCGATATGAATTGGAATAAATATATCTTTACAGTCCATCACTGGCAATGCGCGATTCCTATCAAAGAGGAAATGCCTAATCGGCTTCATGCCATGTTGAGCCTAAAAAAATTTGGCGTAAGCATTGCAAGTCCCCCTAAGTCGGCTGGGAGGAAAGCTGCATTGCCCTTATTATTCTACTCAAATGCTTTAAAGTCTGTAGTCATGCATTTGAGCACCATGGGGGACATTCGAAAAGTCTTCTTAAACATTCCAGGTCGCATCTCCTCCCACTTGTCGATGACCCTAAAGTACGCAAACATTATCTGCATACAAAGGTAAAAATATCAATCAGGGAAGCAATGCATTTCAATGGGAAATATAGCAGTCAGGTGATTAAAACTAACTAGTTCAATTTCCTCTGGGGTTCGTAGGTTGTGCAACAGCACGATGGTAATTTGTCGGCCCCTAACAGTCGAGATTGTAGTCCTATGTTCAGATTCAGACATAAGTTAAAACATAAGGGGATATACTTACTACAACGATGCATACTACAACGATAGCTATGGTGAGGGGATATACTTACTCGTTCTCACGATTGGATTTTTCCCAAATAGCCTTTATATAGTCTGTCGCTAATGCCATGGGGGCCCCGTTTTGGCCTTCATTTTGTGGGCCTAAGAGGTCATGGGTTCCTTTCTTTTAGGGAGAGTTTGAGAGGGAGGAATCGCAGCTAGGGCCTTACCCCGATTCCTCTCACTTCTCCTGAAGAAGGTTGGGCCATCTTCATCGTCCTCTTCTTCTTTAGCTTGCACCGAAAACTTCTCCTCGGTGCATAGTTGCGTAAGGGGCATCTCAGTCATGAGACGCAGTTGGCAGTGGTGGTGTAGACTGAAGTTGGGGTTGGACATTGTAGGAGGTTGGGGTTTGGATTGGGTAGGAGGTTGGGGTTGGGGTTGGGGCTGGGTAGGAGGTTGGGGTTGGGGTTGGGGCTGGGGCTTGGTAGGAGGTTGGGGTTTGCTTTATGTAGGAGGTTGGGGTTGGGCTTGGGGTTTGGAGGGAGAAGAAGGATGAGGTTTAGAGGGAGTAAGAGGATGGGGCTGGGCTTGGGGCTGAGGTTTGGAGGCAGTAGGAGGATGGGGCTGGGGTTTGGAGGCAGTAGGAGGATGGGGCTGGGGTTAGGAAGCAGTAGGAGGTTGGGGTTTGCTCTGGGTAGGAGGTTGGGGTTGAGGCTGTATTAGAGCCGGTGGTGGCTGATTCATAGTGGCAGAGGAGGAGGTGGTGGCAGACTCTTCTGTTGGGGGACAACTATCGAATGTTCCCCAGCAAGCCCAAGTAGGCTCCTCGCTGTAGTGTTTTCCTGCAATATGATAAAAGAGACGTATCAATTTATATAGAAATAACAATGTCGACTCGCTAGCGCTTCACAAGACTTAGTGCTTCATAATCGAAGCGGTAACGCTTCATATTCTTAGTGTTGACGATTTGGGAAGTGTTGGGGCTTCATAATCGAAGTGACAATGCTTCTAATGAAAGTGCTAGCACTTTCCTTTGGAAGCATTGACGCTTTGCAAGGGAAGCGACCACACTTCATCTCGAAGCCCTAACACTCTTATAGCATACCTCTAGGATTTTTATCAAGGCCTCCTTCTGATACGCCTGATCCTTTAGGATGAGGTTGTTTTGCTGCTGACCGGCTTATAGTATGTATATATTTAAACTAAAATCAAGCCTTAACCGATTGCAGCGCACAATAGAAATTATAGCATAGCAATAGGACCGATCCCACGAAGAAGTGATTATCTTCTTATAGATTTTTATATTCCTGTTTTTAAAAACTATCTTTATCTTTTAAGTCCTAAACTATTGAAGAAATATGAATAAAAGAATGAGTTTTTTAATCTAATTGCATAAAAATAAATCCTAATCCCCCTTCTTCAGATTGAGGTAGTCAATCTCAACCTTTAGCTATCGGATGTTTACAAATTTAAAATACTGTTATGCCGTATTGTAGCCTTTCAGAATTTGGTCGTCAATCAAAAACTAAAGTTCTTCAACATAGATTTAATCTAATCAACAATCTCCTAAAATCTGAGCGTCAATCAAATTCGAAATAATGGAAGATGAAAAAGTAAAGCCGTTACACTAAACTACAAACTTTAATTTAAGTCGTCAATTCAAATCAAAATTCGAAGATATTTACAAAGCATAAAAAAATCTAAACTAAAAATAAAATAAAATCTAAACTAGAAAGTAAATGTAGAACCATCTAAAAGATTGATCTTTCAGCTTCCTCAACCTTGGTTGTCAGGCAAGACCTCAGAGAATTCTGGACGATGTTACTTTGTAAATCCTAAACTACTTTGATCGGGAGAAAATACAAACCTCAGTTGTCAAATGATGCTATGAAATTCTTCGATTATTATTCCTATGCCGAGCCCTCTTATTCATAGATCTTATGGAGTCGGTTTACATGTTCTAATTTTAATAAAAGAAATTACTAAAGATAACTCTATTTCTAATTTTATTCTTCCTTGCTTCTGGATGTTTGATGTGTTCCGGATTTCTTTCCTTAATAGTAGCAGCAGAGTCCTTTTAAAATTCTTCTTCATCAATCTCTCAGATCCGTGATTAGCCAAACTTCTAATTAAAGAGTTCTTCTAATTCTGTTCTTAGTGGTAGAAATTCTCACTTGATTAGTAGCAATAGAAGTAACAGGAAAGCTTCTATAATCGTAATTCATGATTATCCTTTTATTTTTCTTTAGAAAATCGTAAATCATGATTTTCTCTTTCTTTAGCTCCCATGACTTTTATACTGGACAATTCTCTATAACGAATGATCGCTTTCTTCTGTATCGCCTTTTACTCGTTTGTTGCTTTCTGAAGAATCGTAAATTACAATTTCTCATTTTTCTCTTCTTTTGCTTCAGTATTAGGGTTCAATCGTAAAATATGATTTTTCAGCTTTCAGTAGGTGGCGAGTCGTCTTCTTATGCTCAATCGTCTTTTTACTGCTTCTTGAGTTCATTTTGATGAATATTAATACTTTGGCTCTCTTTTACTGTTTTTCTTTAATATTTGCACATCATCAACTTATTAGTAGCAAATTAAGTCCTAGCATCACTAAGTTAAGGGTGATAAAATGGTATATTCTTTGATTGATCACACCCCCAAACGTAAGCTTTGTTAGTCTCTAGCAAACAAGGAAATATAAACTAAAAAAATTAAATGTCATTTTCGTAGGGAGCATGATTACATTTAGCGGATGCAACAAGCCTTTAAACCCCTAGGTGATCCCTAGTGGAGGAGTTGTAGTCTTCTGAAGGTATTCAGTGAAGTTACCTAAAAACTTCAAATATTTTTTTTTATAAATATATTTTTTTTCTTTAAAAATTAAAAGTAAATAAATAAATAATCTAACTAATCTACTTAATTGGTCAACACATAGTCTATTATGATTTTCTAAAATTACCAATCCTTTATCCTTATTTTCTGTTGCAACAATTATCCTTGATTAAAACTCCAACAATTTCAATTCACAATAAGCACAGAGTGTATATGCACTAGTGAACAGTTTATTCTTTATAAATTTTTCTAAACTGCAGATTTAGAAAATATTTTCATTCAAAAACTCACTATTGACATACTCTCAAAAAGGAGTCGAAACTTTTGGGTTCTCTCAGTATATTTTTCAGAAGAACTCAGTCAAAGATAATTGCAAAAATGAATCTCATAGAAAAGATAATCATTATCCTATTCTTATGATTCCCTATACAATCCATAATATCTATTTTCCTTATCTCTACTAGACTTATGTCTTTGAAAATCGTAAATCAGAAAGGTCTTTCTTTCAGCTTATAATGAGGTTTTAGGTTTCAGAAGGTATCAAGGAAAGGTAGAAAATGATTCAAAGTTTTTATGAAAATTTAGCTATTCTTTTTCCTATCTTCTTCTACTATTCTACTTCAGTAAGTATCCATGATTTGATAACTTCTTCCCATTTATTTCTTTATATATATATATATATCCCAGTTCTTTAGCTATAAAATCGTCTGTTACAATTTTTCTCTTCTTTATAGCTTTTTGCTAAATCGTAATTTTCTTTTTCAAAAATATTTTTTTATGATTTTTCTTTCTTTTCCGATATTTTTTTTTCTTTTTTTTTTATGTACCTCTCTTCTAGCATTCCCTTTATCTGTTCTTCTTTTACTCTTTTTACTCCCTCTTCTTCCCTTCTTCCCTTCTAAACTCTCAAAAATTTTAAGAGCTAAAGGTAAAAAGCTTTGGGTAGTACATATGGTTAAAGGTTTATAAAATTTTGGTATAAAGAAATTTCATTTCAGGCTTCTAATATAAGTTCAAAGGATAAAATTTTATGAGATTTTGACTTTTTGGCTCTGGTTTAAACAAAAGATGGCCTTAAATCATCTTTACGATTTACTAGCATAGATGCCTTATTGCTTTGATATTTCTAAAAATCAGTTCATCATATTTATAGAATAATTCGATTCTAAATTTAGCAATATGAGATTTTACATAAGTATAGAAATTCAAAGAAATTTTTACGATTTGAATAGAAACAGTCTCTCTTAGAATAAAAGAGGAAATATGGCTCAAAATCTCGCTGGTTTATAATTTTTGAAATTATAGTCTAAATTTTTACAGTTTAAATCAATCTGTTATTTCAAACATTCATTCTAATACAGTGTTTCAATGAGCTAAGCATGAATTATAATTATTCTAAACTCTAATTATTAAACTTCTATTATAATGAGTCGTAAGTTTTCGGGATTTGTAATTTCTTCTATTATAATTCCTATGCACTGATCAGAATTTTTTTTTTCTTAATTACTAAATATAAAACTACTATGCATAGAAATTGTGTATCCCTCCAAACTTAAATCGGTTAATGCCCTCATTGGCACAAAAAATAGGGGACACAATAATAAAACAAATTATTGATATACTAATTATTTACCGAAAAAAATTTGTTACCAGATATATACTCTCTCCCAAACTTGAGAGAAAATATCCGCGGCTTATTTTCGGAGTATCAATAACAAAAATGTTAGTAAAAAAAAATGTTAGTGATATTAGTAACACACACTGTTAGTAAAAAAAATTGATAGTTAGTAAAAAGAAAATTTTATATATAACTGAATATTTACAATGAACAGCAACGAAGAAAAACTATTTACATAAAAGAGTGTAAACCTAGAAAAAATCTAGACACATACTAAGTTAGACATGACACTGGCAGCAACGTCCGAAAAGAAATCTTCAATAAAGATCGGTCCAAAATTGTGCTGCTAAAAATGGTTCGCCCTCCCATGCGTAGGTGTGTCCAATAGAAAAGAAAACATTTTAAGAAGGTGGAGGAGGTGAAGATGGCGAAGACTGTTGGTGGTCGGGGAAGGAAGGGGAGGCTGTTGGTTCCGAAATGAGAGATGAGAAGAGGGCAAGGATTTCACTGATTAATTGCGCCCTTTCTTCTAATAGCCCATTTACTTTATCTTCATGGAGTTGTATGAGGCATGAAAATGCCTCAGTAATTTCTAACCAGTTTGGTTGTCTTCCTATGGCGAAAAGGTTGGTTAGGGAAGAAGGTGAAGGTAATGGAATGAATTGATCTCCCTTCGTTTGTATATTTATAGCCAAACAACGACTTCGAAGAGGTGTCTTAAATAGACGTTATGGTTTATGTTGAATCAAGTGAACCGGTTGGTAGTCCTAATAAATGCTGAGAGCGTATCCGTTCAGCCTGAATCGAGAAGATGCCTTTAGTATTGTAGGTTTTGCCCATTTGATAAAATACGCAGCCTTAATAACGCGCTCACTCAGTAATCATAATCACTACGATGTTTTGTACCGGTATAACACAGACTCAAATATCTCTATATCTAATATTATAAAGTTACGCTTGAAGAAATAATATACACGAAAATTTGCTACGGATGAGTCGGTAGTTCGACGATACCCTGAAGTATATCAGTTATATCCAGGGTCTTTTAATGATATTGTGGTCACTACCCCTTTTTCTCCTAAAGATACCATGAATTTTAAGTCTTTGTCCATTAACTTTGAAAATACGATCGTCGTTGGGATCTCTGATAGTGACAGCCCCATGAGGGAATGTTTCTATAATTGTGTAGGGACCTTCCAACAACTTCGCATCTTCCCTGGGAATAACTTTAACCTCAAAGTATACAGCCAAACTTGTTGGCCTTGCTCGAAACATTTTCTCAGAATATGTTTATAATGGAACGCCTTGGTTTTGGCCTTATAAATTCGAGTATTTTGGTAAGCATCGTTTCGAATTTCCTCGAGTTCATTGAGTTCGAGCTTTCGTTGCTCTCCAGATGTAGTCAGCTCAAAATTGAGTATTTTGATAGCCCAAAGAGCTCTGTGCTCTAGTTCCATAGGTAAGTGGCAAGCTTTACCATACACCAGTTGGAAAGGTGACATGCCAATGAGAGTTTTATAAGCTGTTTTATATGCCCACGGAGCATCAGGCAATCTAATGAATCAGTCTTTTTTATCAGGGCGAACGGTTCTTTCCAATATTTTCTTTATTTCCCGATTGGAAACCTCAACTTGTCCACTAGTTTACGGGTGGAAGGGGTCGCGATTTTATGCGTAACACCATATTTCTTGAGCAAGCTCTCGAAATATCTGTTACAAAAATGGCTACCCCCATCACTTATGATAGCTCGTGGAGTTCCAAACCGTGCAAATATATTTTCCCTGATAAATGAGACTATCACCTTGTGATCGTTTGTTCTTGTGGCTGTGGCTTTAACCCATTTTGAGACATAGTCAACAGCTACAAGTATATATATGAATCCGAATGAAGGTAGAAATGGTCCCATGAAGCCTATGCCTCATATGTGAAAGGGTTCTGCGACCATAATTGGTTGTAGGGGCATCATGTTCCTTTGAGACATGGCTCCTGACTTCTGACAACAGTCGCAGACTTGACAAAAATTCTGGGCATCCTTAAATAACGATGGCCATTAAAATCCCGATTGTAGCACCTTGGCAGCTATTTTCTTTCTGCCGAAGTGGCCCCCACAAGAGTATGACAAAATTTCAGAATATCATGGGTGTCGCTATCGGGTACACATTTTCTAATTATTTGGTCAGAGCATATTTTAAATAAATCAGGGTCCTCCCAGATATAGTATTTGACGTTGAAAAAGAAAATATACCTATCCTGGTTGGACCAAGTTGGAGGAATCTTACCGGTGGCCAAATAATTCACAATGTTTGCATACCATGGAATTGTTGTTTGGATGGCAAAAAGTTGCTCATCCGGAACGGTATCATGCAGAGATTCTTTGCTGGTAGCTTCAAGGTTTTCGATTCTGGACAGATTATCAGCTTCCACGTTTTCAACTCCCTTCTTGTCCTTGATTTCGAAATTGAACTCCTATAAAAGAAGAATCCACCTTATTAGTCTTGGTTTAGCATCCTTTTTAGACAGTAAGTACTTCAGTGTGGAGTGATCAGAGAAGATGACGATTTTTTATCCCAATAGGTATGGTTGGAATTTATCCAAAGAAAAGACGACTGCAATAAGTTCCTTCTCAGTGGTGGTATAATTGACCTGTGCTTCAATCAAAGTCTGACTTGCGTAATAAATTACATGAGGGACCCTATCTTTTCGCTATCCTAAGATGGCACCTATCGCGTAATCAGAGGGATCGCACATTACTTCAAACGACAAGGAGTAATTAGGTGATTGAATAATTGGTGCAGATGAAAGGACTGCTTTAAGCTTGTTAAATGCATCAAGGCAGGTATCATTGAAGTCAAAAGGTACGTCGTTTCCTAATAAATGACAAAGAGGTCTTAAGATTTTTGAAAAATCTTTAATAAAACGGCAGTAGAAGCCAATATGGCCAAGGAAAGATCGAATCTGCCGTACCAAAGTAGGTGGCGGAAGGTTTGCTATAACATTGATTTTGGCCTTGTCAACTTCTATTCCTTTTTTAGAGACAATGTGCCCTAAGACTATGCCTTCCTTAACTATAAAATGGCTCTTTTCCCAACTTAGTACTAAGTTGGTCATTTCACATCTTTCTAAAATGAGGGCAAGGTGATTAAGGCAAAAATTGAAAGTTTGGCCAAAATCCGAAAAATCGTCTATAAATACTTCCAAAAACTTGTCTACCATATCAGAAAAAATCACCATCACGCATCTTTAAAATGTTGCAGGTATATTGCATAACTCAAAGGGCATGCGACGATATGCAAACTTTCCAAATGGACACGTGAAGGTGGTCATTTCTTGATCTTCCGGGTAGATTGAAACTCCGTTATACCCTGAATATTCGTCTAGAAAGCAAAAATATTCCTGTCGCAAGTCTCTCTAAAATTTGGTCAATAAATGGTAATGGAAAATGATCTTTGCGGGTCATCGAGTTAAGTTTCCTATAATCAATGCATATGCGTCAACCCGTAGTTTTGCGTAACGATACCAGCTCTCTGGCTCCATTTTCCTTAACCATAATTCTAGACTTCTTTGGGACTACCTGAATGGGACTCACCCACTAACTATCGGAAATCGGTTAAATAATATCCGTATCTAATAGTTTCATGATTTCCTTTTGAGCAGCTTCCCTCATATTTGGATTTAACCGTCATTGGCTCTCTCATGAAGTTTTGCCATTGTCCTCCAAATGTATACAATGCATACATATCGAGGGGTCAAGTCTTTTAAGGTCAGCGATAGTCAATCCTATTGCACGCTTATACTTTATGAGCGTGGCCAATAACTTACTATCTCGTTCCTTGTTAAGAGCAGATGAAATAATTGTGGGGAGAGTTTCGTTAGGCCCAAGAAACACGTATTTTAGGGTGTGTTATTGCTGCCACCATACAATTATTATATGATTAAAATAGCCAATTAAAAGACACAAATTACAAATGTATGGGATCAAGGTGAGCAATCAGTCCTGCAAGAACTAGGGCTGTTGTAGTAAGTTTTAAGAGGTAAGTAAGGGTATGTCCACTGGGAGATGTGGTTCAACTATAGTAAATCTCCATATCTATGGTAGATCTGACACTCTATCCTAATTTAAACTAAACTAAAGTAGGAAAGAGGAGAGGTTCTAGGTTTTGTCACTTTTACTACAAACTATAAAAGTTAAAAGCAATTAATCCAGATCTAATCAAACACAGAGATAAGGGGAGATATAGAAAAGATGAAAATTCAAAAAGTGGAGAACAATAGCTAGGGGTCTTGGTCTCTTACTGAAAATCAAAGGAATCAAAAGCAGTGTAGAGGACTGATTTGCAACAATCCTCTATTCTGGCCCCAAGCTACCCAGGTTCCCCCTAGAGAGGTGAGGTATAAGAATCCTTATCTCCAATGGATCAAAGCATTCCTGAGGTTAGGATCTGCCCTTCTACTGGATACAGTCCTAAGATTATGATCTGCCCTTCTACTGGATACAGTTTATCCCCGAGATTGCTCTAATCTATTGATCTTGATTAGAACAGGTAAACTATTACAGATACTGTAGATGCCAGACTATCAGCTCCCCATTTCTGGCTGGCATCCACAAGAGTATCCAATCTAGAGAAATCAAATATAAAGAAGTGAAATATAGATTATAATACTATTGTGCCCAGATCTGCAATCTGTATAATATACAATCTCTTATAAGACTCTAATCTCTTAATTTATAGCTCAAGACCTCACCCTAACTACTGAAAAGAGTTTAGTCACTCATGATTGGCTGAAGAGAGAGAATGGGAGAAGGAGGGAGAATTTGGAGGGAAAAATAGATCGCGAACTAAGCTTTGGTTCTCTCAAATTCTAGATGTCTTTAATATAATTTCTTCAAACTTTTATACTCTCCTCCTTTGTCCTCAGATTTGTTTCAGCCAATCAGAACTCGAGGGAATAATTCTGTTATGCTGATGTGGCTGATTTCTCTTCTAGAAGCTCTTCTCTCATTGGTTCTCAACAGGAGACTACACATGATGCAGTTAGGGTTTCCAATCATGCCTAGTAGAATGTTAAAAATACCCCCAGGAGTTACTGACGTGCTTGGGAATTCATGCATAAAACTCTAGCATTGGCAGTTGCTGAAGAAAGAACACTGAGAAGTTGTCAATTCGAGCGTCGAGAGGTTCTGAATTTGCCTTGTGTTCACATCGACAGGTTGCCATGGTTGTCGACACCTTTATAGATTTCTCGAGAGGTTTGGAGTCTTCTCGACAGGATAAGTGGCACTCGTCGATAGGATTAGAGTAGCTCTCGATATATTTAGCTTGACTAGTCGACAGGATTGGAGAGTATTCTCACCCTCTGTCCAGTTCCTCATTCACCCTCTCGATAGGTTATAGAAAATCCTCTTGACATCTTTGTGAAGTTCCTGTTTGAGCTTTCGACAGGTTGCTTGAACCTCGCGAGGATGAGCGGAGTTTAGCTTCAGGTGAGTTGTCGACATGTTGTGTTGGACTGCTCGACAGGTTTAGCTGAACCTCTCGAGAAGTAACTTAGAACCTCTCGACTTCCCCTGCATCTCCAGGTATCCTCTCGATAGGATCCACAACTACATCTCTAACCTCTCGAGATGTTCACAATTTCAACTCATTACCTTTCGACAGGCTGAGCTAGACTTCTGGATCCTCACACAACTTAATGGAACCTCTCTATACTTAGCTTTCGAGCATCAGAACCTCTCGACAACTAGACTTAACCTCTCGATAGGTTCTGCCTTGTGCTTCCACAGCTGGCACACATCTTGGGTGTGTTGTGCTTCATTTGTTCAACACTCAGCATCCTCTCAGTAGGTTCAATCTTTATTCCTTGCAGCTGGACTTGGTCCCAAGCATTTCTAGTTGGGTCCATAACTTTCTTATGAATCTCTAAGGCTCTTGTGGACTACTTGATTGGCTGGCCTTTGGGCTGTAAGGTCACCTATTGAGCAGAAAATTACTTCTTTGGCTCTTTTAAGTGAATATCTGCACTAAGCTTGTAATTCATTACTTATCTATAAAATACACTTAAAACACATTATTATTCAGCTCAAGGGTCCACCAAAGGTCAGGTTAGGAGGTGAAAAATGATATTTTTCACTGCTTAACAGGTTGTCAGAGAGTCATTTCAAATCTAACGATGGTGCTTTTTGGATAGATGGTTGTAACGGTTCATTGAGAATAATGGGTAGGGGTTCTATCCATGGTTTCTAAGTCTTAGATTGGAGTTCCCAGATAGAGGTGTCCACAGGGTAAATTTCCTCCTTTCATTGGTGATCTAGTTCTTCCCAGTTCGTGTACCACAATATGGTATGAGGCACATCCCTTGATAAAATTAGAGGTAATGCTTCCTCTACTAATTCTTCAATTTCATCTATACTTAAGTATTCCTCATTATCTATCAAAGTCACACTACAAAAAAAAAGACTTTTGGAAACGGATTTTAAAGACGGCTTTGGATGCCGTCTCCACTAATGAGGTTATTGGAGACGGCTTTTCTAAAAATGGTCTCTATTGTTATTATTAGAGTATATTGGAGACGACTATGACCTATAGAGTTGTCTCCATAAATTTTAGTGATATGATAGTGGGTCAAAACTTTTGAGAGCACATAGAAAACCGTCTCTAAAAGCCCATTTTTACACCAATCGAGACGGCTCTTGCAGATAAAGCCGTCTCTCAAAAATAGCAAATGCAAACTCATCACGCGAACATCTCGTGCAAAGTTACATCTCAACACTAATAAAAAACTATTTATTCTCATGGAGGCTGTGAAGACTTCAAAGACCAAAAAACAGGGCTGAGTTTGGAGACGATGGTTGGGTTTCAAACAATCGAAATGGTTGGAGCTAGGGATCGAAATGGTTGGAGCTAGGATTTCAGACGATCGAAATCAGTTTGCGCTAGGGTTTGAGACGATGGAAATCAGTTTGAGCTTGGGTTTGAAATGAAGCAGTTTGAGCTAGGGTTTGTGACGATCAAAATCAGTGTGAGCTAGGGTTTGAGACGATTGAAATCAGTTCTAACTGAATCGATCGGGTTTGCGACGAAGTTGTTTGAGCTAGTGTTTGAGACGAAGCGTTTGAGCTAGGGTTTGAGACGATTGAAATCGGTTCGAACTGAATCAATCGGGTTTGCGATGAAGCTGTTTGAGCCGAGCTAGATTTCAATGAAGATTTTAGATCGAAATCGAGATTCCATTGAATCATTTGGCATTGAAGATCGAAATCAATATTATAACCTTTAATCCGATCATAATATTGTAAAGATCCATTGGGGGAACCCTAATTTTACTATTTTGAGCCATATTGGGGATCAAATCAAGTGACGACGCCCAAATTCGGCAGCATCAAAGGTCATCTAATCATCTTCTCCTCCCAATATTTTAATTTCATATTTTGTAGCTTGATTTTTCATCCTCTATTTTCTTAGCCTGATCTATCATCATGACTTTCGATTTTAATTCGTTTATTGTTTTCCTTGACTTTTTAGTCTACATCTATTGCTGCTATTCTTATGAGCATATAATTGAGTTCATGTGGCTATTTTCCGAGACTTTCTAAGTCTGTTGTTGCTGTTATCTACTATCTTCTCATACATGATTTATGCCATTACTGCTTCTACATATCTTCTCTACTTTGCAATATATCAGTTCCATGCACAGAATTAACATAATATATTGGCTTCTGATTAGTGTCGGTTTTCACATAGCTTGGATTTCTGTTTTGAGATTGTTAGTCTCTTTGTTTGCTGTTGTTTTATGGGTATTAAAAACTGCTGTGAATCAGAGTTTATATGTATGTGATTTATTAAGAGTAATTTTCACTTGAATTCTAATATTTTATATTTTTCTAAGCAAAAATTACTCTTTTATATATATGTAAAGGATAGAAATGTGTGAGTGACGAGTCAACTCCCATTCTCTAGGTCCAATAGCCCTTGCTATTTTCTATATTTGTAACAAGGTTACTCACTTAACTGCGGGCAGTCTAGCTAAAGAGGGTCTCTTGATCCTTTACTACAGTTGGAAAAGATTCTTATGTCTCTAGTTTTTTTGGTCATATTTTGGTTTTATTATTTGGTTCGTTTGTACTATGGTGACTTTCAGCTTGTCCTTATACTTTGTTCTCTTTTGTTGTTCTTCTTAATAAAATCCATCTTGTTATCCATAAAAATGATATAGGTGCCCTACATTTTGCAAGATTTGGTATTAGGTACCTGACCCGAGTGCCAGCGGTGGCACTCGGGTCACTCTCCTTTTATCCAAATGGTCAAGCCTCAGGTGCTCCGCTGGCACTCGGGTCACTCTCCTTTTATCCAAATGGTCAAGCCTCAGGTGCTGCACTGCTATTTATGGCAACTAGCTGTTTACTCAATTTTTAACTCACTGAATGTCTCTTAAGGAGATTTTTCCCAAAAATAACTTATGTGCGTGTGTATCTGGATGATCCTCTAGTAAGTCTCTACAACCTACTTATATTGTGTCCCGTTTCGTACATTTATTTAGGCCCTGTTTGGTAATCCTTTTCCTTCGTACATTTATTTAGGCCCTGTTTGGTAATCCTTTTCCAAAAAGTACTTCTAATGTTGGGTGAAACCTCTTTAGAAGCACAAAAGGGTTGCCGGACAGGGCTTTAACCTCCTTTTTGATACCTCCCATTTTTTCAAAGTAACACTATCAGTGTGACCAAAGACTACGGATTGTTTGAAAAGGGACTTTTAGAAAAGTTGCATTTCAATCATGACCTTTTTTGTAGGCGATTAAATCGCTACTTCTTGAAAAAAATCCCAACTTTTTCAAAAACTACAAATTTTATAAATAAAAATTGAATTTTCTGACTTTTTCTAGTTCTCTCGATCTTCCCAAAAAAATAATATTTTCTAATTTTTAAAATGTTTATAATAGAATTTTTCTTTATAGTTTTTCCAAATTTGCCAATTTTTTTTTTTAATTTTTCCCAAGCTGACTTACTACCAAATCACGACTTGGTCACTATGCCATTAAATAAATAAATAATTACAAAGATATTTAATTGCGTGTTTAGTTAAATATTTTTTTCCTTATTTCTGTCAATTTATGAACATTTGCAATCTATGTGAAACCATTTTGAAATTAGTTTGGGCACTGAGGCCATTCGCTAGGTGAGGTCTTGTGCATAATTATTGTCATTTTTTTTTTTACAAGGAATAGTTGCATTTTTTGAGTGACGTCCTCAAAGTTCTCAAAGATTTGTCATCTGATAAATAATGCCATGACTGCATGAGCTTTGGTAGGAGAATAATTCACCTTATCAAACTAAACCGACATTATCATCTCCTGCTACAATTTTTGCTCAAACTAGACCAAAATATTCATTTGGCTCTGCGTGTTCTTCCCTAGTTAGACCAGCAACAGATCACAGTCTCATCCCACTTAGTTTTGCAACTTCTCCATGGAGTTCAAGTAGTAGCGTTAGTAAGATCACTCACTCTGTATCAGCCCCTAACCTTATTGACAGAGGATCTTCGAACCCTTCCATATCTAGTACCGTTCCTCTTTCAAGAAATGAAGACTACTGATCCTTATCCACAAATGGCCGGTCCTTGCCAATCATGGAAGATGTTCAGACTGCAAACAAGTCTCTGGTGGAAAGGACTCATGCTGGTTTAGGACACAGTGAGGATAAGTATGCTGCTTTTAAAGAAATTTCCTCCGAGTTCCGTCAAGGTCAAATCAATACGTGGGAATAGCTTGCATATGTATAGCAATTTGGCCTGTCACATCTTATTCTTGAGCTTGCTCGGTTTTGTCCAGGCCCCCAGAAGCAAAATGAGCTTATAGAGGCTTATAATGCTAGTTTGTGGAGCAATGGGCCTCGAGAAAATGGCAGTGTGAGCAGTGGCTCCATAAAGGGGAAAGGGAAATCAATAGAAGTGAGTAATGGCTTTTCCAAGGGGAAAGGGAAATCAGTAGATGGTGCCTACAGCAATGCAAAGGATGCATTGGCAGATAGCATCATCACGGTAAGAAGCTAGGAGAATTATAAGCCTTCAGAAGAAGGGGTGGAGGTGTTGCCAAAGGATGGGTATCGGACAGCCAAGGGAAAATAGGAGGTTTCGGTGGTTGAAGAGCTAGTAGAATCGAGTTTACCAGAAACTCATCCATCTGGTGGTGGCTCTAATCAAAAGGTAGGTGGCAGAGCGAGCAGTAAGCAACGGCGTAAGACATCAAAGTTTTCATAGAAAGCATTTGGGCGATGATTACGTCCTTAGAAATTCAGATGCTTCTCCTGAGCCTGTGGAAGAAGCCAATAACAACCCTTCGGAAGGAGGGCTGCCTGTAAGTGGTGTTTGGAAGAATGGTGGTGGACAGAGACTTGTTGCTAAGGCACAAAGGGGTTTCTCAAAATAACAACATTGGATCAAGTTCTGTAGGAAGCTGGGAAACAATGGAGTAAATGGCTAGGATGTTTTTTCACTGCCCTTTACTATTTGATGTGGGTCGTTTTTTCAGGAGGAAATATTGTGCAGCATATTGGTCAAAAAAAGAAGGAAATGTTGTGCAGCGGTTTTATTAACCACCAAAGCCTTTATATAGTGGATGGGTCGTCCTGCGGGAGGATGGAATTGAATGGGTTGATCTTGGTTGTAGTAAGGTTCATTATATGCTGCACAATATAATGAAAGAAATTGCGAAGTTATGGGGAGTTCCAAGTTCCGAAGCAGAAACATTATACCCACCTAAGAAGCCTATAATTCGGGTCTGTCTTTTGTGATTATGCTGTTTTATTTGTTTGATTGTTTTTGTTCATCAGTTTCTTTGCCTTTTTATTTATTTATTTTATTGCAGAATTTTTTGTCGGGCTTGCAAGTTGGACGAGTAATCCTTGAAGCTGCTCAAACAACAGTTCCCTTAGTTCGGGGTCTCAGATGCGACTGAGTGTGGTCACTGGACACCATCAGCAGAAGCCTGGTTAGCCACCATTGAGGCTACAATCTCCATCAAATAACGATTGAGGACACCATCAGCAGAGTGTGGTCGCTGAAGTTGTTGTTGCCATTAGATGGAGTATATGAAGTTAACAACCATCTGATTAGTGATGGGCTTTGACTGTTGCCTACCTAATGCTCAACTTGCTCGTGAAAAGATATGTAGATGGAAGCTTCTTTTTAAAACAGGTAGGAATAAATTTTGTGTTTTTTGATACTGTCATGTTTTAGTTTTTGCCTAGAGAAAATTATACAATTTTTTAGAAGTAAATGTGGGTGCTGAATGGGATGTTGGTTTACCCATAAAACCAAATCTGGCCATTAGATTGTTTTGGTTCATGCACATTCAGAGTAGTGACAACACTATGGTGAATGTATTACTCACTGATACATGATCAGGCGGCATTGACGTGAAGTTGTGTTCTTGCAAGATTTAAAATTCGAATTGTATTACTGCTACCGGGTTGGGATGGGTCTGGAGGTATATCCATTAAAATTTTTAAGTGTTTACTTCCTCCATTAAAATTTTTTCCTGTTGGCAGCTGGAGGTGCCCGGAATGTGTATGATTCTAGTGTACTTGTTTAAACATTTTGCACTTGCTGGATTACTTCTGCAACTTTTGTAATAATGTATTGACTCTACAGGTGAGCCCCCTTAATGTTATTGAAAAGATTTTGGATTGCGAAATGCGGCCTACTGGTGCTGATGAGAAGGATGCCTCAAAGCTAGGCTCGAAACAAAAATTTGTTAAACAGTATCTTGTGAAGTGGAAGGAATTTTCTTATCTGCATTGCACATGGTAGTTCTAAGCTTCAACATTATTTTCACGAGTTCTTTTGCCTAGTTAACTATTATTCTTAACAGATACTATGTTAGCTAAGATTGCTGGATTAGATTATATTGCGAAACATTCAACGTTTTTTGATAATTCTAACATCCTCCAGTTTTCCGTTGAATTAAAATTGTCTAGCTGTATAGCTATTTGTTCTTGCACAGTTTTGTTTGCTCACTTCTGTAGTCAATTTACCAGTAACTTAGATTGTCATTATAATATTTTTCCTAATTTTGAAGTCACTTTCCATTTGATAATTTTTTTTTGCAGGGTGCTAGAGAAGGAACTTTTAAAAGCTTATAAATCATATCCACGCCTAAGGACTAAAGTAAATCATTTTCATCGTCAAATGGATTCAATTAATAACTCCGAGGATGAATGGGTTGTAATTCGACCTGAATGGACTACTGTGGACCGAATTATTGCACTACCAGGTTCAACCATTTCTTAATTGTCATTCTCTAGCTCCTTTGTGAATTTGGACTTGTTACTATTAATTGAAGCTGTGACGGTAGGTACATAGTTACTTTAACTAGTAAGGTAGGAACGTGGTGGAGCATCAATTCATTTGTTCATTTATATTTTTTTATGTATTGTGATGGATAGTTTCTCAAGCATGTTTGAGTATCGTGGATTCAGTTTTTCACATTGTTGCGACTTGTCATTTAGAAGATTGCTATAAGTATTTTTATCTAAAATATTTTACTGACTCCAATTGCACTCATGCATTATGCTGAAGCTACATGTTACTGTAAACATGGACCTATTTATTTGCTTCCCCATACACTGAATGAGAAATCTGGTTGCCATTTGAGGATTTTTTTATGGTGGAAGGGCGAGGAGCAATTTCCACTATGAATATGTAGTGTCTATGAAAATTGGTGTAATTTAAATCCTCAAGCAATTAGAGGCTCAATTGGTAAAACAGGTTACATTATAGGAAGTTTGAAAAATTTTCAGTCAATGATCGATACCATCTAACCAATTATCAATCACCTCTAGATAAAAAAATTTCCAATTAAATGATCATAACCATGAGTTTTAACAACCATCCATAAGTCGAGGGCATCCCTTAGGGATTAGTCGAAGCGTAAGCTTGGGATTACCTTAAGTTATCAAAAAAAAAGAAAAACCAACCATCCATAAGCAAGCACTTATTGGTTAATTGGTATTCCTGTAACTTAGTGTGAGTTACTGTCTAGTACCAGGTGGTGCTCTAGTCAATCTCTGTCTGCCAAACTTATAATATTATCCTATAATTTTGACATCAAATTAGTGAAAGGTCAAAAATATACTTTCACTGATTTCCATGCCCATAAAAATATCTATGACTATGCAGCTCCGGAGGCCTGACTATTTTGGCAAAAGGAGATTAACCTAAGCACCGCCATGCACGAGTTGAGTACCAAATACTAACTCTTTTGTTTAATTACTTTTGTTTCCTTGACCTACATGACCATGCTTTCTTTCATTGCCCATCATGCAGGCACTACACAGTTTGGCCTCATAATAGGAGGTAACTCCTCTGGTCTACTTCTTTAAAGTAAGGGGCTTGACTCTCCTGACCGTCATTTAAACACCAAACTGTTCAAATGATCTTACACGATTTATGGTTGAAGATTTGGCTAATATATATTGTCAAAGTGATAGATCATATATTGAAGGGCAACGTGACTAAAAATCGTACTCATTGGTAGATCTTAACTATCTCAACTGTGCACTCTAATACCAGCTATTGTTTATATTTTAAATAGCTGATGAAATTAAAGTTTATGAAATAGATGGTTCACGTCCACTTATAGACATGTCTTATTGGCTGAGACATGTTTCAATGATGGATTGGCACTTGGACAATTTACATTGTTCACACATGTCACCACAAACATGATAAACTATTATACTTTAATGGTATAAGATAAAAGCCTAAAATAATGGTCTAAGATCTTTTAATCAACCATTTTGGTATTTAAATGTCGGTCAGGAGTCATCATCCCTAAACATGTGTTCGTTTTTCATCTATCTTACCTTTTAAGCATTCTTTTCTTTGGTGCAGTTCTCATAGGTCTACTTGAATCTCTTACAACAGTTTTAGCAGGTATACTTAATCAACAACTACAAACTCATACCCCTTTTACAAATGTAGTTCGTTTATGATAGACAAATAGTTTCTGAACAAATTTTCTTCTCCTACAGTGTTATTTCCGATTGGAAGATTTATTTGTGCACCAATAGGCATCACTGTCTTTCTTCTCTATAAATTTAGGAGCACATGTCTCACTATTGATTCTGTAGGGAAGTTTCTTCGCAATCAACGAACTCTCACCCCTTCAAGGTACTCTTATACTGATATCATTGGAATCACAAGCCACTTCAGCGAGAAACTAGGGCAAGGAGGTTTTGGTTCTGTGTTCAAAGGCAAACTGCCCGGTGGTTTTTTAATTGCCATCAAGATGCTCAATGATTCCAAGTTTAATGGGGAAGATTTCATTAATGAAGTTTCTACAATAGGAAGGATTCACCATGTGAATGTGGTGCAACTTATTGGTTTCTGCTCAGAAGGATTCACCATGTTTATTATACCTGTCATTTTATAGTTATAATATTTAGATATAGAAATATATAATTTATGCATGCTACATCATACATATATAATATGATAAAGAGCAGTAAATGGTACCATTTGTACATGTTTATATATATATATATATATATATATATATATAGGAAGAAGAGATTATTAAAATGTATAACTAAATTAATCAGAGTAGTCATGGCTCTCAGGTTACAAATATTATATGAAGAAAGAAATGGTCATAGTACTCCATGTGCAGTCTTACATTATAGTGAGAATTGATTCCATGTCATGACTTAAAAGAGTACTATTTCTCATGGCAGTCGCTATTAATGTAAGAGGAGAAACAATCCACAATGTGGTAGAGGAAAGTGCCTTGTCTGGTTGCATTGTAGTCTCTACATTAATTAGTGAATTTTTCCATAGATTTTCTCCTACATTATTATGGTTTTTACGACATTGTATCCGTGTTCTCTGTTTTTGTGGTTGAATTTTGATGTTACCTTGTTTATTTGCTTATTCCTTTTCTTGTTCACGTGCTCACTAGACATTATCCCCAATTTTTTAGGGTTTGTTTATTTTATTTTTTCGTGTCAACTAGGATCTACTTTGAACTATATAAGTGCACTAATCATCTACCTAGAGTGCTGTCATGCTTTAGAGTTCACAAATGTTTAGCTTCTTTGGGCCATAAAATAGGTTATTTTGTACCTTTTTTGGCTCCTCCATTTCTTTATTTTCCGATCGCCTGGAAGGTTGCACCTCTTCCGCTTCCTTCAATGTATGATAGCTAACTATTGAACGTATTTAATATTTCAGTTTTTCTGATATTTGAACTGGTCTATTTCAATCCCTATGTCTTCTAACGGTAATTTAGTATTCATGGATCCGATCATCTATTTGACTAGTCTATTTTTCCTTGGAGTAGGTGCGGCAACTTAGAGTAACTCCTCGAGTCTTAGTTGGTCATAGCTTTGGAGGAAAGGTATTTTTTATCATTGCAATTCTAGCGTATCATACTATAAGTACTACCTGATGCAAGGATGTATCTAATAATAGCTTGCTGCTATGTGTGAGATTTTGTGCCATATGGTCCATACTCCATACCACTGAATTGCTGAGATACTACCCCTTACATTGCTAAGTTCTTGTGATTTTCAAAAAGGTAATAGAACGGAAGCTTCTAACTAGTAATCTATGTAGTTGCCTTGAGCATGGTGGAGCAAGCTGCAAAACCTCTTCCACGGCCTGTTAGAGTAAGATGATTGTTTTCAACCTTGTTAGTTGTCTGATTTTGAAGAGATACTTTGGTTTACTTAAGGATCTGAATAAGTTTTTTTTAGGGTTTGTGAGATGGGATATCTGAAATTTTCAGCTTATTATTATGGGTTCTTTCCTTTGTTTAGGTTTGAGTTTTGGATGCTACTCCTGGAAAAGTTCATCCTGGTGGAGATGGAGAGGATCATCCTGCAGAACTAATCGCTTTTCTAAGCCAAATGCCAAAGCAGGTCCCTCTGTTTGAAGTATCTGCATTTCGTTGTTTTTTCTATGAGTTGTTTCTTCCAGAAAATTACTTTATTGTTTATGAACTAAAATAAGTATCTTTGCATGGATAGGTTCTTTAGATCTTGAAATGTACATTTTATTAAGTAGTATTCCTGACTTCTGAGTTTTGAGCAAACAGGATTCAAGGTAGAGAAATGTAGTATTTGAGGAAAGCTATCTGGGAAAGAATTGGGTTCATGAGGATTCTGAGATCAAGAGAGGGGTTGTAAGTTCTGAATGGTATTGGAATAGGGAGATGGGATAGAAAGATCAAGATTTATTGAGTTTTTTTTTTCATGAACATGTAAAATTTAAGGAAAAAAAAAACAGTATATAAGAAGCAGGATACTCTTAAATCCCCTGAAACATAAGAAAGCTGAAATCAAACATTAAATCAGTCAGTGCTCAACGACATAGATGCAAGTTTGTTGGGAGTAAACACTTTTACTGTGTCATAAATCCCGTCGACTTTTCACTAGATTAAGTTTGCTCAGTCTCTTAGAAATGTAGTATTTGAGGATATTACTAGTCTAAACTGATAGTTCCTTCAAATTATTTGCTGCAGATACTTCAATAAATTCCAACAAGCATTTATTTGCACAGAGAACTCTCCCATACCTCATTGGTCATATTGAGGTAAATGCGTGAAATCGTCACTACTCATTAGTTTTTCTTTGCAATATATATTCATGAAGTATTTTTTTGTGGTTATTAGTAAATTTAGAAAGGTGTTTTCAAATCTATTTGTCATCCTCTTTTGTTTTCAATGGTCCCTACCATGCAGGAAATGACTTGTTCTGAAGAAACTAGCAGTTGCAGGAGAAGCAGGAAAGCTCTAGAGATAGAAAATGAGTAATCATCAGTGCTTGCTACAGTTCAAGTGGAAGTGGAAACAGTGGAGGCTTTTGGAGTGGATTAGACACCTTGATAAAACTATTATGAGGTCAACGCCGAGGCTGCACCTTCTTGCAGACATGATGTGATTCACCAGCTTGTCATTGTCACATATTCAACTTTTTGTATCCAAAATGAGTTTTTATTTGCTGACTACCGTCTGCTATGAATAATACTGCTCCCTTACTTGTATATAAATAATTTGACAGAATGAATGGTTTTTCTGTAATCTGAAAATAAAAATGGTTCCAATCAATTAAAGGAGTTCAATCCAGAGAAGGATCTCTCAATTGTGTATTCTTTCTATTTTAGTAGCTGGAGGTATCACTATATGATGTCTACACCATTATCTTGTTCTCAGAATATAAAAAATTTCCTTAAAAAAAGTATTAAAAAAACGCATTAAAAAAATTGCATTAAAGCAAGTGTATTAAAAAAAGGCATTAAAAAAAGATAGTATTTAAAAAAAAAATTTGCATAAAAATTGTTGACGTAAATTTTTTTTTTTTTTTTTTATTTTAAATTTTCATAAAAAAACTACTGCCAAATATATTTAAAGAAAAAAAAAAAATGTTGGAGACGGCTAAAGCCGTCTCCAATAATAGGAGGTCACTTATTGGAGACGGCTTAAATCCATCTCCAATAAGTATTAGAAATGGCTAGATGACTTATTAGAGACGTCTCTAACATATCTTTGGAGACGGCTATATGCCGTCTCCAATAACCTTGACTATTAGGGACGGCTTCGATTTGGTCTCCACAGACAATGGAGACGGGACTATTTGAGACTACATGGAAGCCGTCTCCAATACTATTGGAGACAACTTAGACACCTTTGGAGACGGCCAAAAGTCATCTCCAATAAACACATTTTTTGTAGTGTCATCTAGTTGGCCGCAGTGAAGACATTTAACTGAATTCACATATCTCCAAAAGAAACCTCCATTACCCCTATTTTATAATTTATACAAGCATTGACAGTGGCCAAGAATGGTCTACCAAGTATAACGGGAAGCTGCGTTGGAGATTTCAGACTTGGTTCCATGTCTCACACTAGGAAATTGGCATGGAAAAAAAATTTGTTGACCCCAACCATAACATCTTCAATGATTCCTACAGCCTTTCTTTCTGATCTATCGGCTAACTAAAAAGTTACCGAAGTAGGACTCATATCTCCTAGTCCAAATTTTTCGTAAACAAAGTATGGTAGCAGGTTTTCGCTAGCTCCTAAATCCAAAAGTGGTTTATTTAGTGCATGGTTACCTATGATACATGGAATTGTAGGCACCCCTGAATCCTTAAGCTTAGGCGGAGTTCTATCTTGTAATAGTGAACTTACTTGCTCCGTCAAGAAGACTTTTTATGAAATATTGTTTCACCTTCTTCATTTCTGCGTACACATCTCTTTTTAAAATTTTGCATAGGCTGGAACTTGCTTTATTGCCTCTAAAAGGGGCAAATTGATCTTCACTTCTTTGAAGATCTTAGTGATTTCCTCTAATTTTTTTAGATTTTTATCAAAAGGGAATAGTGCACCAAAAGTATTTGAAAATGGTAACTTTGGCACATAGGGTACCTCAGTCATAGATTTAGGTGTACTATCCCCTCTATTTTCTACTTTTTTTTTATTTTTCTAATATTTTTGGGTGGGAGGGACTCTTCTTTGGCTTCATTCTCTTTTCCTATGATCGTAGGGATAGCTACTGGGGTAGGCATCTCTACTCTATTGTCAATAGTCCTGTCACTCCTTAAAGTCTAAACAACTTGAACTGTGGGAGTTAGTATCTATGAGCTCACCTGGTTACACTCTCTTTCCTCCCATTGCAAGGCTAATTGCCCAATTTGGGTTTCTAAATTTGCAAAGGATTGAGTGCAAGAGTGTAAATTTTGAAAGATCTGAGATAACTGAGTTAATTCCCTAGTGCAATGGTGCGCATGTTGTTGCAAGTCCAGAAGGATTTGTAATATAGGCGCACCATCGTTTTCATTCTGAGGGCATGGCTGGTGTGCAAAAGATTGGTAAGGGCTATATAGCTGTTGAGAATTTAGAGAATGTTGTGGGTATGTATAAAATAATTCTTGTTGATTTAATTTTGGGAAGCCATAAGGATTATCCTACTAAGGATTGTAAGTATTCGCCACTACCCCACTAAGAGGTGAAAGCCTGCTCAGTCACCAACATGGTTGGATACCAAGGAGTAGTTGCGAATTCTATTGGGGCGTAGGTCATGTTGAGATTCGGCCAAGATATTATATCACGGCCTTGCATCTTTGAATGAACTATATATTATAATATATTATTATTTTTATTAGAAGGCAGGGAGAAAGATAAATCTGAGCCTCTAGCTTCTATGGTCAGCAGGAGTGTTGAAACTCTGAGTTGTCGCTCCGAATAAACGTGCAAAAGCTTAAGAAGTGATCAAAGAAAGTTAAAAATATTAAGAAATATAAAAAGATAAAGATAAATATTTATTTTTAAAATGGGAACATAAACAAAAATAAAAGATAAAGCGCTTTCCCAGCAACGATGCCAAAAACTTGACCGGCTTATAGTATGTATATATTTAAATTAAAATCAAGCCTTAACCTATTGCAATCGCACAATAGAAATTATAGCGTAGCGATAGGATTGATCCCACGAATAAGTGATTATCTTCTTATAGATTTTTATATTCCTGATGTTAAAAACTATCTGTATCTTTTAAGTCCCAAACTACTAGAGAAATATGAATAAAAGAATGGGTTCTTTAACCTAATTGCATAAAAATATTTCCTAATCCTCCTTCAGATTGAGGTTGTCAATTTCAACCTTCACCTATCAGATGTTTACAAATTTAAAATACTGTTACACCGTATTGTAGCCTTCCAGAATTTGGTCGTCAATCAAAAACTAAATTTTTTTAACACAGATTTAATCTATCCAACAATCTCCTAAAATCTGGGCGCCAATCAAATTCGAGAAAATTGAATATGGAAAAGTAAAACTGTTATGCTAATCTGCAAACTTTAAGCTGAGTCGTCAATTTAAATCAAAATTCGAAGATGTTTACAAAGTAGAAAAAAATCTAAACTAAAAATAAAATAAAATCTAAACTAGAAAGCAAAAGTAGAACTATCCAAAGGGTTGATCTTTCAGCTTCCTCAGCCTTGGTTGTTAGGCAAGACCTCAGAGAACTGTGGACGATGTTACTTTGTAAACCCTAAACTACTTTGATCGGGAGAAAACACAGACCTCAGTTGTCAATTGATGCTGTGAAATTCTTTGATAATTATTCCTATGTCGAGACCTCTTATTTATAGATCATAAGGAATCGGTTTACAAGTTCTAATTCTAATAAAAGAAATTACTAAAGATAACTCTAATTCTAATTTTATTCTTCCTTGCTTCTGGATGTTTGATGCATTCTGAATTTCTTTTCTTAATAGCAGCAACAAAGTCCTTTTAAAATTCTTCTTCATCAATCTCCCAGATCTGTGATTAGCCAAACTTCTAATTAAAGAGTTCTTATAATTCTGTTCTTGGTGATGAAAATTCTCACGTGATCAGCAACAATAGAAGTAACAAGAAAGCTTCTATAATCGTAATTCACGATTATCCTTTTTTTTTCTTTAGAAAACCCTAAATCACGATTTTCTCTTTCTTCAGCTCCCATGACTTTTATACTGGACAATTCTCTATAACGAACGATCACTTTCTTTTGTATCGCCTTTTACTCTTTTGTCGTTTTCTGAAGAATTGTCTTTTGAAGAATCATAAATTACGATTTCTCATTTTTCTCTTCTTTGGCTTTAGCATTAGCTCTCAACCGTAAAATATGATTTCTCAGCTTTCAGTAGGTGGCAAATTGTCTTTTTACGCTCAATCGTCTTTTTACTGCCTTTTGAATTCATTTTGATGAATATTAATACTTTGGCTCTCTTTTACTGTTTTTCTTTAATATTTGCACATCATAAACTTGTTAGTAGCAAACTAAGTCTTAGCATCACAAAGTTGAGGGTGATAAAACAGTATATTTTATGACTGATCAGCTGCCTCAGATAGCCCTGCTCCTTCAAGATCTGGGTGCTCTGTTCCTTCAATTTCTGGTTCTCCTGTTACAGCTTGAGAGCCAGTAATCTAAGGTTGTCAAAGCTCATACTCCGCTTTCTAACTGACCTCTCACATCTGCAATTCTTGTGTCGACAGACTTATGGGCTTTGGGAGCCTCTTCTTCTTCGTTTTCATCTTCTTCATCCTCTTCTTCTTCTTATTCTTCTTCCTCTTCCTCTGTCTCTTCCTCTTCCTCTTCTTTGAGGTCAATAACATCAATGTCTGACATCTTCCTCGCACGAAAATGGGAGGGACCGCATGTCCTTCACCCACTTCTAATATAAATGTCGGCCCTATTTCCATACATTCCGCACTGCACCCACAGGCCGGCTCTACTCGTAGAGTGTGCACTCGAGTTCCTGAAAGGCTTACAACAAGAGAGATTTTTCATCTTATAAACGAAAGTGATAGCGCTTCATTGTGGAAGTGAGGGTGCTTCGTTTAAAGGCAACAATGCTTCATTAGAGAGGGAGGCAGATCATGCAAATTACCTTATTCTCAAAGTCTTTGATGTAGAACCTCTTTGTACTCTGATTCGTCTCCCATTTTAGCAACCTGGGGAAGAGGGGGGGGGCTTTCAGTTCTCGCTGGGGCACTCTTCCCGTTGATCTTGTACGCCTATATCTGAGGAACACTATAGTGATGAGATTTTTATGGACTTCATAGGAAATAAAACCCAAAATTAGAGGAGACATATTACCTTAAAATTTATAGCACAACGTTATCTGTACGACTATCATGCAATCGTAAATATTATATTCTTGCATAGCCTTTACCCTCTCTTCTATTCCCCGGTACCTCTTCACTTTGTCGATGCACTACAGCAGGTGCTTGTACGCTGCATCGCCCCATGGATATTCATTGAAATTTAGGAGATTATCAACGAGATTGAGGTAGGTTTATCGAGGGTGTATTTTGTGTTTGGGAAGAGGATTGTGGTGTGGATGAACAACTAACAGAGCTTGAAGAAGTCCTCGTCAGCACCGTTTGCTATGTCATTAATGGCATCGAGGATGTGTCCCCCTCTTTATAGGGTTAATGTCCCTGAAATACTTATTTCTGATTGGCTAGTCTTTGGGAAGGGGCTTGGAGGGAGGATAACGGTGGAGGGCAGTCATTCAAAGACCAATTACTAAGAAAAAATCTAGTAGGCGAAATCTGATAGAGCCCTTCTATGACGACCCAACTTTCCTGCATGCGACATATCGGGAAAGTCAGCTTGCCATCTGCTAGTTACACCCATACAAAGACAAAAATCAAAGTAGATATTATACAAAAGAAATATCTTACATCGCAAGGAACAGAAATCTCCATTTCTACATGTGCTTACAAGCAAAAGGAATCAAAATGAACCACCAGTGATAGCCAACCATCATCTAAACAATGGTTCCTGATAGTGGTTCCCAAAATGTAAGTACAAACATATTAACTCCATTATTTACAAAAAGTTCATTGGACGTACTAAGCTTAGAGTACTCAAAATCCAAAATGACTAACTAAATCCCAAATAAACCAGTCCCAATCTATGGAAGAACTCATAAGGCTGGAGGTCTTTCTCTTCCAGCTTGTAGTCCGGATCATCCTCAAGCCCTGAGTCCTAAACAACGTCAACACCTATGACATGTAGTCGGGGTGAGCTAACAGTCTAAGCTCAGTAGAAGAAAGCTCAATATCAATGGCATCTTATCAATTTAGACATGGATTTAATAACAAAATTCGGAGCAATTATCGAAACAAAATTCAAAGCATAATTCAAATGACAATTCATATGCATTTTCGTGTCAAAACAGAGTCTCAAAGAGAAGGTACCACATGCAGTTTCTTATCTAAACATTTAACTTAAAATAAATACTTAGCCAATCTCCCAAGCAAGTGTAGCTTTGGGAGCCGAAGGTTTCGGATGGGAATCCCTACCTAACCATCATTGTTAAATGAACAATTTTCATAGACCATTGTCTGGTTCAGATTGACAGATATACCACTGTACCGATTCAGATGGACGGATATACCGCCGTACCGGTTAGAGTGTTTAGGAGATTCGTTCATGTGAACCTTAAATTAATGTGCATATTCTCATACATAAGTCACATAGTGAAGTATATTTAATAATAATATAGCAAATCTTGTAGTTCTGAGTTCATAAAGTTCAGAGTCATATTCGGATTCAAAGTTCAGATTCATATTCGGATTCAAAGTTTAGATTCATATTTGGAAGCGAAAATCAAAATTTATATCACAATGTCCATGATAATCAAGTAAGAATGTAAGTGATATTGAGTTTCCCCTACCTCTTGGTTAAGAGACACGTGAAATACGAATGCGGGAATCCTAACGGATGATCCTAGTCCTCATCTAGCTCCTATGGCATTCAAAGACCATTTATGAATCATTGAGGAATCATAAAATTTGAAGTCCCAGACGATTTTCCAAAAAAAAAGCAAAACAGCCAAAGCTGGCTCAGTGGCACGGGCGACTCCCCCGGACACACACAAGTCGCGCAGGCAAGTCAAAACCTGTGTGATTTTTAGGCTATTTTAGCCTGTGTCAGTCGCGCGCGCAACTTTCAGACCTAAAGGCACTCGCGCGAGCGACTGTCTGAAACTCAACTATCCTTCCCATTTTCAGAATTTTTTTCTTGTTCCCTTCCCACATTCAATTCCACACTTAATTGTACAAAATTTAAAAAAATAAATTGTCACTTTAAACCGCTAGTGGTCAATGAGATCTCACCTTTCGAATTCGCAAGATTTATGCGCGCGATATTCGATTATCTAGAATAATGGCGCTTTCGCCACACATGCCCGATGGGTTCGAAGCCCACCCTTCCGTGATCTTCAACGACAACGCATAAAGTGATCCAACCCTACTAACACACACAAGGCGATTCCGAGACGAAACTCTCTTCGAAAGAGGGGCTACCAATAATCACAAGAGGGTTTCACAAGAACAGAGCCTTTTCTCATGCACATGGAATTCAACCTCGTGAACGACCGCTGCTTCTCGCGTCAACTATTAAGGTGGAGGAAAAATTTACGCGGAGGATTGACAACAAATATAGGGTCCCGGTGTGTGTGGGCTCACGTGGGGAGCAAGTTTCTCCTCTTTCTCTCCTTCAAACCCTTTTCTTATGCAAAACAGTGTAAAGGCAATGGCTTCTCACGTAAGCCATTGCACTTATATGCACTTGATTTTACTTCCTTGTGAAGCACACACACCAATGTGTGTGTTTTAGCTCTTATCTAAATCGCTTTTGGTTTGCTTGTGAAGTTATAACATCTGAATGAGATGTTAGTTCTTTTTCAATGGATGCTTTTGGTCCAGTGTGGAACTAGCATACCCAAATCACTTACCAATTAGGTTCAGTGTTAAGCCATCACACCGTATCGGCATATTAGCCTTTGTCCAATTAGGGTTAATAAGGTCCAACTAGTCTCCAACCAGATTATCCCCAAAATTCCAAATAAAATATATCTAAGAATTTAAATGTGCATCATGTGGCGCACTAGGCACGCTCATTTAGCCAGTACCTATGGTTCCAGAAAATTGGGGCCATTACACCTTCATAAAATTCCCTATGTTTTTCTTGACCCCGAACTTGATAATTACGTCTAGGGGGCCGTTGACGCTTTTCACGTCCTTCGATGTAAAAAAGAATTGCCTGAAGACTAATTTCGTTAGCAGAGTTTTCCTATGTTCAGTTGCCTCGTCGTAGATCGGCTGACACTTCACAATGGTGCACTTAGTCACTGGAGTCTTGATAACCATCTTAAAAATTTACAAATCATAAAAAGAAAAAGTTTAAAGAAGAAAACCCTAAAAAAGGAACGTTGTCACTTCCACGTCGTAGCGCTAGCGCCTCTTGATAGAAGTGCAAATGCTTCATTTAAGATGTGCTAACACTTCGTATAGGAAGCAATGATGCCTCTATATAGCGGCACTAATGCTTCATGCAAGAAGCGTTAGACTATCTATCTAGTAGTGCTAGCGTTTCATATTTGAAGCAAAAAGAAAATGAAGGGCTAACGCTTCATAGCTGAAGTGGAAAGAAAATAAAGGACACTCACCGCTTCGCTATTTCTTCTTCAGAAAAATGAAAAAGTAGGTCGCTGCTTCGCTGTGTCGTCTTACAGTACTCCGAGAAGTGTAAAATTGGGGCAAAGAAGAAAAATAATTTGTGATTTTCTAATTCCCAAATTTTCTGCCTCAAATAGTCTTTTCGAATGGTAATAATGGTTATTGCAAATGTTGATGTCAGGCACCGAATTCCCATCCGCTTTGCACCGCTTTACGCTTCAGGTTTTGACAGCGGTAATTAATGATTAAAATGCCAGACGCCGCTTCACACAAAAAGGTGTTATGCGTCAACAAAAATGTACAATGTGTCATATCGTAGGCGCCTTCCATTGCTTGACAGAGCGCTAACGCTTCATGAAAGAGGTGTTAGCTCTCCGTCAAGGAAGTGATAACGCCTCTATATAGAGGCGCTAGCGCTTCATATACGTGCGGAAATATGATTAAAATTGGGGCAATAATAGTTTTTCGAAGGGTAATAATGGCCCCCGATGTTAAGAACGTATCCCCAGCCGCTTCGCACCGCTTTGCTTTTTAGATTCTATCAGTGGTAACTCTGATTAAAGCGGGGTTAAATAATTAAAAGATTGGAATGTTTTATCAACCAAAATCAGCTAAAACGGTGCTACGTCTAGAGCCCATATTAATGGGCGCAGAGATATCTCTACGCCTGAGCACATAGGCCCGACCCCCTCTCTCTCTCTATATATATATATATGTAAGTTAGACTAAGTTGTGCGACCTTGAGGTTGCAATATGCAAGAAAATCATAGCTTCCCACTCACTGAATCATGCTTTTGTTGCTACCTCCACTTTTCTTACGTGTGCAAACAATTTTATTAGGAGGGCGGGGCTTAGATGGGCCAATTATTATTGGGTCTTTTGGAATGAGCCTATACCCAGCCTAATTAATAATTGGTTTGGGATGGCCCAACCCATTTATTAGTTGGGCCTACTTACCTTAGCATTACTTGTCCCATGGTGGCAGATAAGGTCGAGCCCAAGGTTCATAAAAATTTGTCTCCCATTTGTGTGGCCGATCAGGTTCAAGCTTGTGGATTTTGACCTGTACATAAAAGGGACCTTTTAGGTCTAACAGAAAATTGGTGCAGAGATACGTAAATCTGTGGTACCAAAAATGCGATCTCGTAGGCGTAGGCCCTCTACCTTTTTTCTTGGTCAACAATTCCAATGTACATTGTACTATAAAGATGGTTTCCCTTTCACCAAGATAGCGACCAAAAGTGGCTTCAAAAGAGTCAGATAAAGGTTATGGGTGCTAATGGGTCGGGTCGGGCCAACTTTTGATTGACCCGAGTTTAATCAGACTAAAAAGTTAGCCTTTTCCTGCCCATTTAATAATCAGGCTGGGTCAGGCTTACTATTACCTTTAGCCTGAACCTGTCCCAAAAAGCGACGGATCAGTTTGGGCCATAAGCTGGCCCACTATTTTATTTTCAAATGGTTAGACTTGATGGTCCAATTTCTTAATTAGGACTAAAAATTGGGCCTATCCCCGTCCATTTAAAAATTGAGTCGGATCGGAGTTAGGTTCAACTACTAATCAAGTCTATTATCTTAGCCCGAGCTCAGCCCAAAGCAGGCTGGGCTATAGGACAGCTCTTCCCCACTACAAAATATAAGACTATTAGTGGCAGTCAAAAATTGCGGCTATTAACAAAAAAACCGTTGCAAATACCCTTGCTTCTAATAGTCTCAAAAGATTTTTTGTCGATAGCGACAGTTTTTTGCAATAAAAAACTGCCGCTAATAGTCTTATTTTTTTGTAGTGCTCGTTGACATATGCAAATAAGCTGTCATTTATTTGTTTGCGTATATTTTGTAGGAAGCTGACTCTCTTCACCATCATTTTTTGTGATGATGCCATTCGGCATAGACGGTCCAGATATAGTGCCTGTGCAAACATCCACACATAGAGGATTCATTTCTTGTGCAACACATTGGGAGGAGATCCTCACAAAGGGCAGGAACAAGCATGGGGATTATTACCCACGACCAGTTCCTTCCACAAGGGAAGAGGATACTAGTTTAGCTATTGCTCTACCAGTTATTGACCATCATTTAAACTTTGATTGCAATAATATCTTATTTCAACTGCTTATCAAAATAATAAAAAAAAAAACAAAAAAACACATGGTACCCCTTGCGAAAAAGGTTCACTTGAAGTCATTGAATTGAAAATACAAACCCAAACTTGAATCGAGCGAATTAGCAAAATAAGTAACTTCGAGTTAGAACATTTTTTGAATCTTGAAAGTACTTTTCACTCCACGCACCGACTCTTTGAGTTCACCCACGCTGAAACATATTGACAATGTTAAATTAGACAATGGAGATCCTTTACCCTCCCAATCTTTCACACGATGGATCTTGACATCATAGGCGTACCATCAGACAGTCAGTGATTTATTTCACGTGGCACATATCTTAGACAAGTGACCTTAACATCACGTGCACACTCAAAATTGATTTTAAAATCACTTTTTTGGGTGTATACTACATGAAATAAAAAAACAACAATCTTATGGTACCCCCATGATCTCAGGATCCATTGTGTAACATATTCGGACGATAAACAATCTCCATTGTCTAATCCAACACAGTCAATGTATTACAGCGTGCGTGAATTCAAAAATTTGGTGGCTGAATTTAAAGGTACGAAAATCTTGAAAGCCTTCAATATTGGCAAATTTGGAGTCAGTTTGTTTATGGTATGGAGCAAATATATGAGAAGTTGGTATAGGATTAAAACCTATGTTACATAATTTGCTCATTCACCTGAGAATCACAAATCGGGTACATTGGATCAATTCGTAATTCAATTTGTATGACAAGCGAATTGACTGGTTAATATTAACTATTTTGTTGTACAATAAAATTTGAAACGCATAAAAGGGGTATTTGAACCTAATTAAGACTATGATTATTAAGGTTTAAAGCTAGTCATGTGTCCATTTGCATTTTTTTTTTTTTATAGAGAGCAAATATAAATAATAAAACTAATAATACTTTTAAAACTCATTCTACCCCAAGTGAATAGTAGCGCACTATGAATTGCAAAGTTGAATTCAAACCTTGCAAACTAAGGCTGCGTTTGGCATAACCCTTTGTCAGCTCTCTGTCAGGGCCGAATATACTTGCTTTAGCGGTCCCCCTTCTCCTTGCTAACTCTTTCAAAGCAGGACTGACGATTTAGTAGCTACCTATCTACTCTCTAGTAACTCTTTATTAAAATAGATAAACTTTACTCAGGCAATGAGTGAGCAAAGATCAAGGAAGAAATATTGGAGTAGGTAAATCATGCCCAGTAGAAAGTGAATAAAGAGAAGGGGAACCTGCTAAATCAAGTAGTGAGGATTTAAAAAAGAAAAGAGGAACTTACTAGAACTGTGTGAAACGCATAACTTTAATTAGACTCTAAAACCTCTGCTTTTTGGGAGCCAAGGCGGGTAGAGAGGCTCGACTCTCTTACAGTCCTAGACACACCACACGTGAATTCAAAGTGTGAAGTGAAGCGATAAAGAAGACTTTTATCTGCTAGAAGCCCAACATTTCTCCGCGTAAGGCGGAGGACGCAGTGACGGAGTGGGACCTAACTCCTCAGAAAAAAAGTATGAAAGAGAGAAAGAGAGAGAGAGAGAGAGAGAGCTCTGACGTCTCAAGTTCAACTCTTGAATTGGGAGCGTCAGAAAATAGTGGGGGCTTGAAGACTTTTGCAACCAGGGCCCCCTATATTCCAAAGCTCGCAATTCACTAGAAAACTGCTAGCTAGGAAACTTCCCTTTTGCCTTTTGGGTTTTGATATTTCAACCTCTACTTTTTATGCATGGACCCGTCCATTATGCTTGATTCTTATCCATGATTTTAGATAGGGCGCCTTAGTTCGTGCCAACACCTTTTCTAAAAGCGCCAACGTCCGAAACCCATTGGTTGCTTCAAATTAGAGAGATCGTTTTTCACCTCAGATCTTCCACAAAATGGATTTTGAGACCAAGATCTTACCGTCAGCCGCTCAATTTTGGTTTCCACATATAATAGATCCCCTAAAAAATCCTCCTAAAATCATGTTTGAGTGTGATGTATGTCATGATTTTAGGGGCACTTTTTGAGTGTCTGTGCCACGTGGAATAAAAAATGGCTTTCTGATGGTACACTATGGTCCGAAGATCCATGGTGTGGAGGATTAGGGTGAAAGATGTTCTCCTTCATCTTTTTTAAAAAAAAAAGCAATTGTTGTAATATTTTAATTGTATTTCACTCGCAACTGCATGAATCGTATTGTAGCAATTGGGTACCGAGTGCGAGGTCGGTCCCACAAGGATTTAAAATAGATTTTTAAATAATTAAAATAAAAAACTTTTAAATGTTTATAAAGCAGTAAAAGAAAATAATAAATATAAACTACAAAGCAAATAAAAAGATCTTTCATCTCTTAGTCACAGTCGTCAATTGCTCCTGAGAAACTACGGATATTCTACTCTAATCTTCCAACTTCCGATCACAGTCATCAATTGCTATCGAGAAACCTTGAATATCTAAACTACTCTACTCTAAGGTGATTGTAGGAAACCCAACCTCAGTCATCAATTCACGCTGAGAATTCCTTCGATAAAGAATTTTAGGTACAAGGCCCTCTTATTTATAGATCATAAGGGATCGGTTTATATTATTCAAGTTCTAATAAAAGTAAACTATTAAAAATAAAAGATTCCTAAAATAACAAAACTTCTATTCCTAATCTTCCTTACTTTAGATAGTGGATGTGTGGATGACTTTTCTCATCGATTTTAATAGCAGAGATCTTTAGAATTTCTTTCGTCAATCTTCTCAAATCCGTGTGGTAGTAGACTTCTAATTTAAGAGTTCTTCTAATTCTGTGCATGACTTCACGTGATCAGCAGCAGTAACAAGCTTTAATTCGCAAATTGTATTTCATCTTCTTGTAAGATTCTTTAGCTTTACGAACGATTGTGTCTCGTTACGTACCAAACCAGTCTTGAGCGTCATTTGTATAGAATCGTAATTTATGATCCCCTCTTTTTCTTCTTTTGATTGCATTCACTCTAAGATTGCGATTTCTCTCATGACTGGGTCTTAAAATATGATTGGTCCTATTTTCGTGCGATCGTGAGCTTTTTGAGTTTATTTTGGCAAAGATTAATATTTTGACACTTTTGCTATCTGTTATAAATATATGCACATCAGCATCTCGTTAGTAGCAAACTAAGATCTAACATTACTAAGTTAAGAGTGATAAAACGGTAAATTATGTGACTGATCTTGTAGGCTTAGTTTTCCACGTTTCTCGAATCGCATTACTCCTTTAGTAGGTGAAATCTTGATGAAGACACTGTCTCCCTTCTGTAAAGAATGCATTTGTCATTAATGCATATAGGATACAGGGAACAAAAATGACTCATTGTACCAAGGTTACCTGAAACTCGATAATTGTCCTTTTTAGGTCGGCGTAGCCCTTTTGTCGGCTATGTGTGACCCTTAATCGTTCAAGGAACAACCGAATTACTTCGATTGTACTTTCGATAACTTCTGGACCCAATAAAAATTTCTCTCCGGTCTCTTCGCAATTGAGCGGAGACTTGCATCTCCTACAATAGAGTGCTTCGAAAGGGGTCATCCCAATGCTTACCTGATAGCTATTATTGTAGGCAAACTCATTCAATAGTAGATGTTTGTCCCACGACCTATGAAAAACTAAAATGCAGGCCCGAAGCATGTCCTTGAAAATATTATTCACCCTTTCTATCTGGCCATCTGTCTAAGGGTGAAATGCAAAACTAAAGTCCAATCTAGAGCCCATTCCCTCTTGGAATCATTGCCAAAACTTTGACGTATATAATGGATCTTTGTCCTAGACGATGCTAGCCAGAATACTGTGTAATCTGACGATTTCCTTTATATACAATTCTGCGAGTTGACTGGCTGTATGCTTCGTATTGTATGATAGAAAATGGGCAGATTTGGTGTGCAACCGTAGATTTTTATCAAATTCGTCGCAACGATACGCTCTATGAAAAATATCAAGTCGCCACCTGGAGCTTTTGGTGTCTTAGAAAACCCAAATCAATATTGAAAGCACCAAAGTGCCAAATATGACTCTGATTTATCGATCCACACCAAAGGCTCTTGGGTAGGGGCCTCGTTTATCAATCGAAAAGGTGTTAGGCACCTGATTGACCCACTCGTAGGCACTCTCAACTTATGGCCGGGTCTACTTGTGGCTGGTTTATATAATATATATATATATATAATTATATATATTAAAAAAAAGAAATAAAATGAGTGACACTTCCCCTTGCTCGAAGGCACATCGATCCTATTGAGCCCATCCTGCTTGTCAAAATTTGGACAGCGTAATTATAGACACCCAAAATTGGCCCAAGGCCCGATCAGAACATACTTCAAGAGAGGCGCACCCCCCCCTCCCGAGCTTCCGATAGCGTCTGTCATACCCTTAGGAACCTTTCCAATCCCTTAGGAACTTTTCCAAACCCTCAGGAATAACCCCAACCTCTCTGGACCCATAGTTAATCCTCCCGAGCAACGGTTAGAGAGAGATATACCTGGGCTGGCAGGGACCTCTACTGAGATTGAATCTAATATCATTGAAAAGTAGAGGTTCCCAGCTTTCCAGCAAGTCAAGAATCACCCCGATCCAAAGTGCACATCAAAAGTTATGGTGGTCCGAAGTTCCAGACATGAGGTAGCTCCAACTTTCCAAGGGGAATGAATCCCTCGACAGGTTTCGAGCCTCTCGAGAGATTCTCAAGAGGTTAAGGCATGCCTGGCTTATGTAATACACATACCATGCCATTCTTGGAGAAATATTGCCTGACATGTAAATTATCCACGCCAAGCCATTTTTTTTCAGAAATGGCTTGGCGTGTATATTATACAAGCCAAACTTGGATGGGCCCCCCAGCGGGCTCTGGACTTCCTAGACACTGTCCATATGCTTGGCGTGGATAATACACATGCCAGGCTTAGCTATAGTAACTGTTGGTTTTTATCTGAATTTTACTTTTGGGGTTTGACTTGTTAACCATCCCAATATTTAGGATGAGTTTCATTAAGACTGTTGCACCCTCATTTACCCTATTTGCAACCCTCTAGTCATTTGAAACCTCACCCTATCATCTACCATTGAACCCAATCCACATATTTTCAAACCCTTAAAATTCTAGGAAACCTTAGATATTAGGATTACCTAATTCCTAACCCTAACTAGTTCATAAGTACCCCCAAACCCTCCCTGTTCCTATAAATAGAGAGGCACCCCCCCTTGCAAATAGCTTGAAATTTTTAAAAAGAGAGAAAAAGATTAAGAGACCTTTCTCCCTTTGGTGCACTAAAACCTATACAAATTCTAGAATTCAAAACTATCATAGAAACCCTATCTTCCATTAAAAACCCTTGAGTTTAGGAGAGTGCTACCCCCTAGCCTTCGTCCTCTACTCCTTAGTTATCAAGCTTTAGACGTTAGAACCTACTCTTCAACCACTCAAGATATCGGAAGCTCGTCAAGTGCACCTACGCGAAGGTCCATAGTTGTACCATAAGGGCCCGAGAGCTTCGGCTCTCCCCTTTACTCCTCTACCTTCTTAGCTTTTCCTTTATCCTTGAATTTGTGTCGTTACGCAGTCGAAATCTCGGTAATTTCGGAGGGGCACAAATAGGATCAACGTGCCTTTGGGCAAATAGTTGCTATTTTTCTTTTATTTTGGCCATAAGTAGAGATCGCGTTTGAGCGGGTTGATCGAGTCCCTAACACCTTCCCGATCGATAGCCGAAGCCTCTAGCCAAGAGCCTTTGGTGTGAATCGGTAAATTAGAGTCATATTTGGCACTTCGGTGTATTTGATATATATTTTGGAAACCAAAAGCTCCGGGTGGCGACTCTAGTTTTTCATTAAACAATCGCATCGTCGTGACGAACTCACGAGAGCCCATGGTTGCACAGATGGTGACTACGCTTGCACGTAGCTAGTGGAGCTTCCCCTTGAATTTTGACCTTTCCTTTTTTATTTTCGCTAACATTTAGCTTTTTTCTCTTAGTTTCACTCACCCCTACGATTCGGTCTATTTTTACTTACCCCTAATTTTCCGTCGTTTACGTGCCTTAGCCGATTTACGGGCCTACTTGAGCATTGTCTTTACGATTCATTTACTTTTTCATCATTTACATGCCTTAGCTGATTTGCAAGTGTAGACACCCAAATTTGGCCCAAGGCTCGATCAAAACACTTTCCGAGAGAGATGCAATTCTGAGCTTTTGATGACATGTATGAAACCTTTAGGAACCCCCCTAGAAACCTTAGAAACCCTTCCAAACCCTTAGGAATTACCCTAGATCCCTTAGGAACCTGACCCAAACCTTTAAGAAATCAATCGCGACCCTTAGAATCTGTTCTGAACCTAAACCTAACCTTATCAAGCAAATGGTTGAGGAGGGGTGCACCAGAACCAGCAACGGCCCTCTACTATGATCGAATCTTATACCATTGAAAAGTAGAGGTCGTCAGCTTTCCAACGGTCCAAGAATCACCCTAATCGAAGGTATACATCAAAAGATACGGTAAACCGAGCCCAGAGGGCATAAAAGTAAAATCAAGTGGGCCCCCTAGAGATTTGGCGCAACTATTTAAATTGTCTGGCGCAACTATTAGTTGCACCAGGCCACTTCTCCAAGGATTTAAGCCTGGCGTAACTAATAGTTGTGCCAGTATTAAATGTGGACCCCACCCTCGCGAGCTAACTTCCAGGCACTGTTTAAACACTGTTTTACTGTACATTTGCCTGGTGCAACTATTAGTTGTGCCAGGCATATGAATAGTAACCTCTAAATTTTGTCCCAAAAATTATGATTGGGGTTTGACTTGTTGACCACCTTAACCTTTGGGGTATGTTTTGCTAATTCTGTTGCACCCATTCCCTACCTATTTGCAACCCTTCAAGTGCCTTAAAGCCTCACCCCATCATCCACTATTGAAGGACTTTCTCACACATTTCAAGGCTCTAAAACCCCTAGAAAGCCTTAGACTTGAGATTACCTAATTGCTAAACCCATTTAGCTCCTAAGTGATCTCCTAATCCACCCATTTCCTATAAATAGAGACCCCCACCCCTTGGTTTAGGGGTTGAGAATTTTGGGCCTAAGAGAGAAAGAGCTTAAAGTGAGAAGATCTTTCTCCCTTTGGTGCACACTTCCCATACAAAATCAGAATTTAAAAACCTCCTTTGAGTGATATTTTTCACCTTAGATCCCTTAGTTTAGGTATATGCTACCTATTTACCTTCCCTCTCTACTTCCTAGCTAGCAAGCCTTAGAGGTTAGAACCCCTCTTTCTACCATACAAGCCTTCAAGAGCTCATCAAAGCAAACCATGTAAGGCTCTCCTACGGTGCTACAAGGGTCCGAGGGCTCCGGCTCTCCCCTTTCTTCTCCTATCTCTTTTTAGCTCCCTCCATCCTCCCATTTGTGCCGTTACGCCGCCGACTTTTCGGTAGGGACGGAGGGGTACAAATAGGATTATAAGTCCTTTTGGACAAGAGAAAACTATTTTCTTTTCTTTTACTTTATTTTATTTTTGGCCATTAGTAGAGACTGCTTTAAGCGGGTTGATCGGGTGCCTCACACCTTCCCGATTGATAACCAAAGCCCCTACCCAAGAGCCTTTGGTGTGGACCGAAATCAGAGTCATATTTTTAGCACTTCGGTGCTCATAAAAATAATATAGGTATCCCGGAACACCAAAAGCTCCGGGTGGCAGCTCTATATTTTTTTGCAAGCGAGCGCATCGCCGTGACGGGATAGTAAAAAATCCCATGGTTGCATAGATGGCGACTCTGCTGGAGATAGCTCGTAGAGCTTCTCCTTGAAATTTGGCGCTTTATTTTTTATTTTACTAACCATTTTTGTTGTTTTTTTTACTATTTTTTATTTTTCTCACCCCTACTTTTCCGTCATTTACGAGCCTTAGCCGATTGGCGGGCCTACATGCGCATTGTCTTTTAAATTTCTTTACTTTTCTATCATTTTAAGTGCCTTAGCCGATCGGCGGGCCTACTTAGGCATTGTCTTTTAATTTTCTTACTTTCCCGTCATTTAAAGTGTCTTAGCCGATTGGCGGGCCTATTTGTGCACTCATATCCCAACAGTGAACGCCGGCCCGTAGTGGTGATATGGAGTCATCACCCCCGGTCTTTGAACTAAAGAAAACTTTCAAAAAAAGAGAAAAACTTTGAAAAAAAATTAAAATTGAACCAAGTTAGGAAGCTTAATTAATTTATTTTTACGAGATAGATTTTAAAGGATTAGGCAAACACACAACCACCCGGGTCTTAGTATGGCGGTAAACCCTAGTGGTGATGATCTAGAAAAGTTCCAGCCTACCTTGTATCTGAGAAGGCGCTTGCGCTAAAGGTATATCGGGTGGGTTCCCATTCCGAAGCTTAAAACCCTTGGGGAGCGCACTACCAAGTTATACCGGACTCAAATCCTTTAGGTGCGGTGAGGAGAGAATCGATCACCAAAAACTAGCTCAGTTTTCGAAAGCCTAGCTTCCACAAAACAAAAAAAAGAGACTCATTTTGGGCTATTGTCTCTGTTGTCATACATTCTGGAATACAATTTTTTGTCTGGCACAAGTATTAGTTGCGCCAGTATAAAAAAATTGGAATTTATAACTGACGCAACTAATAGTGTCGCTAGTTTTAAAATCCAAAGTTTTACCTTGTAAGAAAGGTAAAGCTAGAATTTATAACTGGCGCAACTAATAGTTGCGCCAGTGTAAAAAAGGTGTCTTGCAAATTGGGCGCATGTATTAGTTGCGCCAGGTCTATTTAACACCATACCAGTCCGAATATGTGGCCTTTTTCACCTCCCGAGTCCCCCGATCAGTGTGTTTAGTGCCTTGTTTGGGCTTCGACACTCAATACGCCCCCACCGGTCAAAAGAGGGCAACTTCTTTTTGGCCCATTCCGGGGGATCGGATTGTTTGCCTCAATTTTTGTGCCTTTAATAGATCGAAGGTTCTCCTTCGATTCTTCCGAAGCGCGTCGAAATCGTAACCGCGGGACTTGAATTAGGGTATGAGTGCCACCCGAGAAGGGAATTCTAAGGCCTCGGAACCTTTATTTTTCAAAAACTTTTTTCAAAAAATAAAAATAAATAAATAATAAAAAGCAAATCAAAAACCAAAAAAGTATAGTTTGTGGTGCCGACACAACGGCATCATCTTGCCCTCTGCCGTCCCGTAGGGGAAGGAGGAGGATTTTCGGGCCTTATCCGAGGCACCCGTACCCAACCCGATACCGAGACATGTCGTGGGTAGTGGACCCGACTTACGTCGATCCCGACTCATCCCCGCCACATTCTCCAACCCACTCCCATTCGGGAGAAGTTTTTTCCACCATCCCCCTCACCCAATCACCCTTTGCCGTTACCAGCCTATTTGGCGCCCCCATTTTCCCAACTACTACCTCTTAAAATATCCAAAGTCCAACCCCCCCTTCTCCATCTTTTGTCCAAACCATCCCTTTGCCAAATCCAACTCATTTCCCATCCACATCCATACAAAACTCAAACCCATTCACCCAATCCACATCCATGCTCCATTTCCCATCGTCTCCCTATAGGCCCGATCCACCCACATTCACATATACCACTTCCTCCCTATCCAACCCCCCACAAATCTCCCCATCTACCCGAGTCATGCCCATTTTTACCAGGGCCATGCCCGATTTTTTTCAAGCATCCACCCCTAACATCCCTAATCCTTCCATATCCTTTGCCCCACCTCAACTCTCCAATCCACACCATACCCTACCTCTTACCATGGCCATGCCTGATCATACCAGGGCCATGCCTAATTTCCCCTCCATCCCATCACCACCACCCACATCCAATCCTCCCTCCATGACCATGATGGAGATGTTCCAAGCCTACTCCATATGGAAGGCTTCTCAAAACACCTCCCCTCCTCTACACCCCATGTCCCTAAACCCATCTCACACCCTAGCCAATCTCCATGCCTCACTCCTAAATGACCCCCATCAACCCCCATAATCCACACCATCCAAACTGCCATTACCCACATGCCCCAAGGCCCCATGGCCTAACCTCCCACTAGTCATACACCCCAAGGCCAAATGGCCCAATCTCCAACCTCCCACATACCCCCAAGGCCCATTGGGCCAAACCCCCTTTTCCCACATATCCCAGGGCCCCATGACCCAATACCCCACCACCCAAACCTACCTAGGACCCATGTCCTAGACCTATCAAGGCCCCTTGGGCCAAACCCATCAAGGGCCCATGGCCCAGACCCACAAGGGCCCATAGCCCATACCCACCAAGGCCCATTGGACCAACCCATCAAGGGCCCATGGCCCATACCCACCAAGACCCATTGGCCCAAACCCATCAAGGGCCCATGGCCCATACCCACCAAGGCCCATTGGCCCAAACCTACCTAGGCCCATTGGCCCAAACCCATCAAGGGAACATGGCCCAGACCTACCCAGGGCCCATGGCCCAAACCTACCAAGGGCCCCTAGCCCAAACCCATCAGTGGCCCATAGCCTAAAATGACCAAGGCTTCATGGCCCAAACCCAAACCCCACACTCATACCTTCCACAATACCCCCAACATTTCACCCAACCTTCACAGCTAGGTCAAACCCATGCCATACCCGAAACCCAATTTTCCTATGGCCCCACACCTCAAGGCCATCTCTAAACCTTCCCCCATACCCAATGGCCCCATCAGGCCCCACCTCTAAACCAAAATCCCATCACCCAACAAACCTTTCCTCACCCCCAATGGGCTCACCCCACCCCCACTCATGTCATTCCCGTCCAACCTGGGCAACAACAACAAGAAAATCCCGCCCTCACTGCACACTATGCCGACCAACAGTATGAGAAGGACGAGATTAGGAATAGTGGATCCTATGTTGGGGCATTAGCCAACCTTAACCCTCCTCCCATAATTGCCCACCCCCTGGTGGCCCAGAGTGAAGTCCAACTAACGGTCGAGAAAGCGGCCCTTGTATCAAAACAGTCAGAGCAGCTGAAAGAACAGTTGGATAAAATACAAAAGTAGCTGATGAAAATGGGTGGTGCCGAAATCCATGCCTCGAACTTCACAGATTTGTGCTTGTTCGCTGAGGTCCCCCTGCCCCCCAAATTTAAAATGCCATCCTTCGAAAAATATAATGACATGGGCAATCCTATTACGCACTTGAAGTCCTACTGCGGGGACATGTGCCAATACGGAGGGGACGAAAGACTACTAATAAAAGTCTTTCAGAAGAGTTTGACCGGGCCCATTTTAAGATGGTTCACATCTTTAGAACCATCCATGATAAAAACATGGAGGGACCTGACGCACCTCTTTCAAGATTAATATGTCTACAATATAAACATTGAGCCGCGTAAGTCAGACTTGGCCCATTTAAAACAAAACCAGAATGAGGCCTTCAGCGACTACTTGGGACACTGGAGAGCACTGGTAGCTCAGGTCAAAAATAGAATACCTGATGATGAGCAGATAGAGATGATTTCAAAAAGTACTCTGCCGGTGATCTCGAACTTTTTGGTATGCCAGCAACAGTCCATCTTTGCTGATCTGGTAAGAAATGCTAATCGATGTGAGGATGCCATCAGGGAGGGCCGTCTGAGCAAGAACACACCAAGAGAACCCAGTGGAGTTAGAAGATTCTTAGAACAAAGGAACGAGAAGAAAATAAGGGCCGATGTTCAGAATATTTCCAATCTCAGGCCCAACAATAATACTACCCCGTTTTAATTTCAGGCAGCCCCACTAGCACCAGTTAGGCCTGAGCAGATGCAGAGAATAGGGAATGGGCAAGGAATGTAAATGACTCCGGAGCAGAGGAGAGCCCGCTACGATCGAGTTTTTACACCTCTGGGGCAATCATTGAGTGTACTTCTGCCTTTGTTAGTGGAAAAGGGATTAGTCACTATCCGTCAACCGCAACCTCCTCCTCACCTGATCCCAAAGAACTATGACCCGAATACCCACTACAATTTTCATCAAGGTCCGGGTCACCCAACTGATCACTGCTTCCCATTGAAGCACGCAATCCAGGATTTGATGGACGCCAAAAAAATCATTCCCCCTGCACCTTCTCAGCATGCTAATATTCACCAAGTGCCACTACCCCCACATCCTGCCCGAGGAGCAAGTCTCAGACCCACCGTCGGAATCATAGAAGATGAGTTTGAATTTGACCCATCTGATTATATCAGTGATCGGGAGAGTCATGTAGCACCATTGTCAAGAAACATGGAAGAGAGGAACATAGGGGTAATTCAATCCCTAAATTTGTCAGAATATTTTCCCAATCCGACCTGGTAAATTGAACCCTTCGATCTCAGGGCATATTTTTCATCCACCACACCAGTCAATTATATATATATCAATGCATACCAACCATACCTCACCACCCCCAGCAATTACCCGATGAGCCAACAGGCCCCCAATCCTATACCCGCACCCTCCAGTTATCAATGGCCCGCGCCCACCCCATTTCCCCCAGTTCAACTACCGGCAAACTCCACCGCCCCCATCAATTACCCAATAAGCCATCAGGCCCCCAATCCCACACTCACACTCATTAGTTATCAATGGCCTATGCCCATCCCATCACCCAAAGTTCCGTCTACGAACTCCACCACCCCGGCCAATTACCTAATGGCCCATCAGACCCCCCATCTCCCGCCAGCGCCCACCAGTTATCAATGGCCTACTTTTATCTCCTTCCCTCTAATGCCACCACCCTCAAGCTTCACCACCCCTATATGGCCCCACCCAACTCACTACCACTGAAATAAATCAGGTGTTGCCCACACCTCCTGAGCCGACAGTGCAAGTGCCTCAAGTACTAGTAGTCATACCTTTTCAGCTCTCGGGATCAACCTATGACCCTCATCAGGTCCCGCTAAGCTACGAGCAAACAAATGTCAATACCGGCAGCAGCAGTAGAGAAGGGGCAGTGGACTTTGTCACATGGTCTGAGAGGATATCGAAGCAGCCAGAAGCACCAGCAGTAGCACAAGCCCAACCAGAGGGGAAGAAAGACAGCGCTGTGAACTCCTTCCAAAAAATGAGTCGAGAACATATACTAGAGACTCAACTGAGAAGAATGCCTGCTCATAATGCCCGCTCATATAACCGTCTGGGATCTGTTGATGACGTCCCCACTCTATTTTCAAGCATTAATGGGGGCGTTAAAAAATACGCATGTATCACTCCAAGTTAGCCCAAATGAAGTCGAGCAGATAATTGGACAAGTGATGGCTCCGAATGCCATTTCATTCTCTGAGGCTAATTTACCTGAAGAAGGGTGTAGCCACTCTAAGTCATTAAATATAGCCGTTGAGTATGGAAATATGGTCATTCCCCTAGTTTTAATTGATAATGGGTTTGCATTGAACATATGCTCGTTAAGAATCGCCACTAAGATCGGGGTCGATCCATGCATGCTGAGGCCCACTAGAACTAGCGCAAGAGGGTTTGACAATACTAGGAGGGAAATAATGGGAGAAGTTGATCTTATGCTATTGATAGGGCCAATGACCTTTTCCATCTTATTTCAAGTCATGGATATCAAATCTTCATTTAATCTATTGTTGGGGCGCCTGTGGTTGCATGAGGTCGAAGCCATACCTTCCACTTTGTATCAAAAACTCAAGTTTGCGTCTTGGCATAAAATTACTATAATCATTGGTGAGGGGCACAACGAGAAAGAAAAAGCCACCAATAGCATCGAAAAACCTAATGTGTTGGATATATCGCAGACCGCTGAGGATGTCGACCTCCACAGTTTTGAATATGAGGTGTCAGCGATACTCCCCGAGCCCATTGAGGGCATCATGCCTAAAAATAGGAGGCGGTATGGTAGCGGCGGTGGCTATGCTCCAAAAGTGGGGCTATCAGAAAGGCCGAGGGCTCGGGCCCAGATTATAAGGCAGAAGAGAGCCAGTTGTTGCTAAGGTGCAGAAGGTCAGATTTGGGCTGGGATACAAGCCCACAGAGGAAGAGGTCTGAGAGGCCAAAGAGAAAGCCAGGGTTGCCGCAGCAGTAAGAGCTCGAGGAATCAACATAGAAGAGAAACCTCGCCCTAGGCCGCACATCAGGGAATCCTTCGTCAGCACAGGGGTCATAAAGATCAATCTAAATGGGGTAACCCATTTGATCCCACACAAACCCATAGCCCCAATACATCCCACCAATCCCTAGATCTCCCTTCCTAGCTTGGAGATAGATTTGGCCGCATTGTCCCTTTTCGAGGAACGACGGCCAGTACTTGAACAAACTCCCCCTGTGGCAAATCACCATAAAACAGAGTTATCATTTGAGGATATCATCTCAAACAAAATGGGGATCAACATGATGGAAGCTGACTCCAATGAGCCATATCAGTCAGCACCCTCCATCCCAACAGGTAAAGGGGCGGCCCCTCAGGTACGCAATTGGGTATCTTTAGCCCAAACCCTGGAAGCGGGAGTGGCTTAACATTTGGCACTCATTTAAAAAAAAAACAACCTATAAAAAGTGAGATAAGTCATTGGCTGGCAATACCTTGTATATATAGCAACCCGCTTTGCCAAGGGTCCGTCTCCGAAGAAAACAAAAATCTCAAAAATATGGAAAAAATATAAAATCTCAAAAACATGGAAAAAATACAAAATCCCAAAAACATTAAAAAAATATAAAACCTAAAAAAATTGCCTTTTAAAATTTCAGAAAAAGTCCCACAAAAGGATGCCTTAATCGAAATACCCGTCCCACGTAAAATCGACCCCTTTCCTGTAAAAATGCAAGAAGAGGTAGGCGTTACGAGTCTGGATGAGGATAGTCCTTTGGAGGAGCTACCCAATGAGCTCCTTGAATGGTTTACTTACTTTGAGTATGGTTCTACTCCCGTTGTCGAAGAGACGGAAGACGTCAATCTAGGGATTGAGGAGATTCCCAGAATAACCAAAATCGAAACATCACTGTCTCCCGAGGAAAGAAAAAGCATGATCGATTTTCTTCGATCATACCAAGACATTTTTGCCTGTTCATACGAGGACATGCTTGGTCTGGACACCGATTTGGTCGAACATGAGTTGCCTCTCTACCGTGATATAAAGCCGGTTAAGCAGAAGCTAAGACATCTCCGACCCGAGTGGATGCTAAAAGTTAAAGACGAGGTCATTAAGCAATATGATGCAGGATTTCTCATGGTATCCAAGTACCCGCAGTGGCTAGCCAATATTGTGTCTATACCGAAGAAAGATGGAAAGGTCCGCATGTGCATCGACTTCCACAATCTGAACAGGGCAAGCCCGAAAGACAATTTCCCATTGCCACACATCGACATCTTGGTCAATAATACTGCTAAGCACGGGATGCTTTCCGTCATGGTTGGATTTTTAGGATACAATCAGATCAAGATGGCAGAGGTTGATCGTGAGAAGGTAGCGTTCATTACCCCCTGGGGAACCTTTTGCTATCGAGTAATGTCGTTTGTCCTAAAGAATGTCGGTGCAACGTACCAGAGAGCTATGACTACGCTATTCCATGACATGATGCACCGAGAGATTGAGGTGTATGTTGACTATATGATAGCCAAGTCACCAGAGAGAAGTGACCATTTGGTAAACCTTCAGAAGCTGTTTGAGAGGCTGAGAAAGTATAGGTTACATCTAAATCCATAGAAGTGCGCTTTTGGTGCTATGTTCAGAAAATTGTTAAGATTCATCGTCAGCAGGAGAGGGATTGAGGTCGACCCAGTCAAGGTCAAAGCCATCACTGAAATGCCACCGTCATCTACTGAGAAAGAGGTTAGAGGGTTCTTGGGCAGAATACAGTATATCAGTCGGTTCATTGGACAACTAACACCTATCTGCACACCAATATTCTAGCTATTAAGGAAGAACTCGCCCGTTGAATGGAACAACGACTGTCAAGCAGCGTTTGATTAAATCAAAAGCTACCTCCTTAACCCACCAGTGTTGGTACCACCTAAGCCAGGGAGACCATTCTTGATATATCTTTCCACGACAGAAGTTCCGATGGGATGTGTCTTAGGTCAGCATGATGAGATAGGAAGAAGAGAGCAGGCCTTCTACTATCTGAGCAAGAAATTTATTGATTATGAGACACGCTATTCTCATCTGGAGAAAGCATGCCTAGCTCTTGTATGGGCTACTCAGAGGCTCCGCCATTACTTGTTATCCTAAGCCGTTCTCCTCTTGGCCTGCATGGATCCGTTGAAATACCTGTTCGAGAAATCGACTCTCACTGGACGAACTGCATGCTGACAGCTCTTATTATCTGAGTTTGACATCATGTACATCACTCAGAAGTAGATTAAGGGGTAGGCACTCGCCGATCATCTTGCCGACAATCCTCTGCCAGATTATGAGCCTTTGAGAACTGAATTCCCTAATGAGGACAACCTTTTTAGGACAAAAGATGATACAGAAGAAGCAGAAGATTCTTGGGTAATGCACTTTGATGAGGCAGCAAATGCTGAGGGCCAAGGAGTTGGTGCCATCCTGATTTCACCAAAAGGATCCCATGTAGCGGTCTCTATCAAGCTCAACTTCCCTTGTACTAACAACATGGCTGAGTACGAAGCTTATGCCACTAGTCTGCAGGCAGCTCTCGATCTAAATGTAACTCACCGCCGAGTATTTGGTGATTCGTAGTTAATCATATGCCAGACGAATGGTGACTGGAAGACGAAAGATGAGAAACTGATCCCTTATCATGAACACCTCGAGGATCTGATAGCTTGCTTCCAAGACGTGACATTCTCATATGTCCCCCGGATAAGGAACCGTTTTGCCGATGCACTAGCAACTTTGGTATCAATGATAGAAATCCCGTATGGTGCTGAGATGAAGCCAATCATGATCGAGTAGAGGAATGAGCTGACCTTTTGCCTCCAGATTGAGGTACCTACAAACCCTGATGATGAGCTACCTTGGTTCTTATATATCAAGAATTTCCTTGAGACCCTAACTTTCCCTAAGGGTATATCCAAGAAAGATCGACGAACCATTCAACGCTTAGCAGTAGGCTACGTCATTTGTGGGGAATGCCTGTATAAGTGATCCTATAATAATGTTTTGCTAAGGTGCCTTAAAGAGGGTGAAGCAATCAGTATCATGAAGGAGATCCATGAGGGAGTATGCGGAGCCCACGTCAGTGGTCACATGCTTGCTAAGAAAATTCTGCGACAGGGATACTTTTGGACCACTATAGAATTAGATTGTTGCAAGCATGTTCAAAAATGCTACAAGTGTCAAGAACACTCTAGTCTGATACACGCTCTTGCCATCGATCTACACTGTATGACCACTCCTCCATTTTCTACCTGGGGCCTTGACGTCGTTGGAATGATTAATCTGAAAGCATCAAATGGGCATCGGTTCATTCTTGTCGCCATTGAATACTTCACCAAATGGGTGGAAGCGGCATCATATGCCAACATCACAGCCGGTCACATTGAGAAGTTCCTCAAGAATAATATTGTGTGCCAATTTGGAGTCCCCAAAGATATCATCACGGGCAATGGCACAAACTCTACGAATAAGCGCGTCCGAGTCTTCTGTGAGCAATACAAAATCAAGCACCATCGCTCGTCACCTTATCGACCTCAAACTAATGGAATCGTGGAGGCTACGAATAAGACGGTCATTCGCATCCTTGAGAAAATGGTCATCACTTACCAAGATTGGAGCGAAATGTTGCCATTTGCTTTGTGGGCCTACAGAACGTCGATCCGTACGGCTATAGGGGCAACACCATTCTCCCTTGTGTATGGAACTGAGGCTGTCCTAGCAGTAGAGGTTGAAGTACCCTCGCTCCAAATCCTCATGGACCGAAGCAGAGAGAAAGAGAGAGATCTCGCTTTGAACAATTGAACTTATTGGACGAGAAGAGACTCCTAGCCTTATGCCACACTCAGGTGTACCAGGAGCGAATCACACGCGCTTACAATAAATGTGTCCGCAGTCGAGATCTAAAGGTAGGAGACACTATGCTGAAGAAGATCTTTCCATTCCTCCACGCTGATTCGAGTGGAATGTTCAAGCCGAATTGGGAGGGGCCTTACATCGTTCAAGAAGTGCTACCAGGATACGCCATCCGTCCCGCCACCATGGATGGAAATCATCTTCTTGAGCCCATCAATGCCGGATACGTCTGACGGTTCTACTCTTAGTCTATTGTGATAAGGTAAGTATTGGTGAAACAGATGCGTGACTGCTTAAGAATCACCCAAAAGAGGCCATCATTCCAAACATAGTAGCCAAAAAGTATCCCTAAAACGGATGATATCCTTTGCTACCCTATTTTGAGCCTGGGCCTTTCTTTTAATAACCTCCTCTCCCAAAACAAAATGTATGTATGTACATACACAAAAAAAGAAAGAAGTGAAATTACCATCAAAATCTAAAAAATCAGAAAAGCAAAACCTCAAAAAGAGATTGCCTAAAATAAAACGATAAGAATAAAGAATCATGGGGCATGTGCGGTAGAACCCCTAAGGAAGAAAGTATGTTGAGAAAACTGAAGCCGTATCCTTTTTAGCCCAGCATACCTTCAAATCCTAACCTACCCATGGCCAAGCTACACCCTGAAGGAAGCCCTCTTTGTAGGTTCACAAGCGATCATAGCATCTATTAAGCCAACACAAGCCGAGTTGTGAGGCGACACCGGAACCCCATCCAGCCGGCTATGATGGAATCAACATCTATGTTGTGGCTGTTTTTTTTTTTTTAAAAAAGGAAATGAAAATAATAAAAATAATAAAAAATAAAATAAAAATACGAGCTCAAAGTAAGATGGACGTGGTGAAAACCCGAAAGGGCGCTATGGGTAAAAACAACGAGTTTGTGTGAACCAGGTGAAAACTTGAAAGGGCGCTTGGGGTAAGAGAGCTAAACCCATGGACGTGGTAAAAACCCAAAAGGGCACCACGGGTAAAAAAGGAGATAAAAAAAAAAGAAGAAAAAAAAGAAAAGAGGGGTTTGGAATGAGTGAATGTTTAAGGAGCCCTCTTGGTTACTCTCCCTAACCTCTTTTAAGGGCCCCTCATGTTAGTTCGAATCGAGTCCCGACCAGAATTATTTTCATGAAATTATTTTATCAAACGTATGACTCAAGGTAGGGAGAAAGGTTTGACTCGACCCAAGGGGATGGACGTTTCAGCCTTGGTAAGACTGTTGAAACTCTTTCAAAATGAACCAGTCAAAGAGGGGTTCAACCATGCTCAAAAGAGGACCCAGGGTTTCACAAGGTGATTAAGGCACCGCAAAAAAAAAAAAAAAAAAAAAAAAAAAAATAATAATATATATATATATATATGCACAAAATAAAAAGACCAAAAAGTCTATATAGATGTATATAATAAACTACCTTTCATTTACGAAATGCACCGCACATCCCAAAAAATAGCCGGTATAACGACTAGCGTACTTTCTTTTTTACAAATAAATGAAAAATAGTAAAAACATAAAGAAAATATGTATACAAAAAAATATGTGTATCTGTAAAGGGGTTTTTATGCCCCTTTTCTGTGTATCTGATCTGTGCAAAAAGGTCTGTGTGCAGGAAGGAGTTAGCGGCCCAGCTCGTGCTTCAATGCGCTAATCTTAGCATGAAGGTCATCTTCCCGGACATTCCACTCAGTCTGCCAGCGACCATGCAGGCTCTTATACCTCTTCTGAGAAGAGTCGACTGCTCTAAAAGCAACGCTCAGTGATCCCTTCAAATAGAGGACCTCGCTCTCTGCTATTTCTTCTCTAACATTTTCATGTGCCAAAAGTTCTTATAGGACCCTCTTCTCATCCACCAGTAGCTTGATGCGGGCTCAAAGTGTCGTCTCTTTCTTTGGCCAGGGGCCTCTAGTGTCAATGATCTCTGATGAATCTGGACCATCAGCAGCAGGCTGCTCAGTCAATAGCCAGGCCTCATACTCAGGAGAAGCCTAAACTGAATCTCCTTGCTCGATATCTCACATTAGAGTCGATTGATGTGTCTCCCAAAGAGCAGCAATCCGATCTATGTCTCCAGAGGACCCCCTAGAAAAGATCAAATCACATAAAGGGGGTCTGGCCTCACAAGGCACCTGCTGAGGGCAGCCGAACTGACACAACATTCAAAATGGGAAGTAAAAGGTGCTGCCAGTCAATCCTAGGAGGGTGATTCCCTCATGGTCTCTAGAGTGAACTATCGGGAAGGTTCGGTCTAACTAGGGAAGCCTCCATGTCAGCTCGACACCGGTCAACCAAAGTTTCAGAGTTGACGCATTGCCTTGTGGAAGCAAGTGGCGTGTACCCAGAAAGCACTAAACCACCTCACCTCGGGCAATATAAAAGCGGGGCACAGGCCCTAAGACAGCGAGGTGCTCACCCAACCAGACCTGAGGCAACAAGGGGCACCCCCAAAGGCCCTCGACCTTGCCCAAAGCAAATGAATCAAGGCCTCGATACAGCTCGGCGAGCACCAAATGCATCATGGATCGGCCCGCCTCCAGCTCCGTCAAATGTCACAAATTGCCAATGAGAAGCTCTCCCCCTAGTAAAGAAGGGGATTTCAGAGATGAGACCGAGTGCTAGAGCCTTCACGTTGAAAATATTCCTAACCGACAATCTTCAGAGGCTTTCGTCACCGAAAAGTTCTTTGAGGAATTTTAGCAAACACCTTGTGGGACCCCCAATGAGACTTTTCTCATACTCGAGTTTCTTTAAACCGAGAGAAAGGTGAGCAGATTTGGAGTAGCCCGGGCGAGGCATGACTCTTGCAAGGCCCCTGTGAAGCTTCAGGCCAGACAGATTGGATAGCTCCTCAAGGGTTGGGGTTAGCTCCCGCTTCCCAAAATGGAATACATGGGAAGCGGGAGCTCCCACCATGGAGGAACCTCTAGAAAGGAAGGAAGGCGAGATAGCCCAAGGCGCTCCAAGTCAACGAGCTCACTCTCATTCAAGCTCCCAAACCAGGTTGTTAGAAATTTGGGCCCCAGGCCCAAGGAAGGGGGTAAATTGGCTCTAGGCCCCCACGTAAGGGAGGGTTAGAAAGCGGGTCCATGAACGTACAAAGATCTTTTGATAAGACAAAAATTGATGTATGATGATGGACCCGCCTTGGAAAAGCAGGAGCAAAAAGAACCGGTCAAAAGGGCCAAGTCAAACAAAAAAGAAGTGATTTTTAGACTAACTCGGGTATATAAGGACCCACTACTCCCCGGGTTAAACAGGGCGCAACTATTAGTTGCGCCAGTGTTTTTCTCCCCCAGGTTAAGCCTGGTGCAACTATTAGTTGCGCCAGCACATTTTGGTCGCCATTTATGCCTGGCGCAACTAATAGTTGTGCCAGTACATATTTTCTGGGATTTCAACCTAGCGCAAGTAATAGTTGTGCCACACTACAATTCCCCCTCTTCAGCCATCCCGGGACCCAGCAGTGGGGACTTACACCCCTTTTGTTTTTCCACACACCTCCTTTCACTAACAGTTTGGCAATTATTTTGTTTCTTCATATGCAGGACTGATCCTACATCAAAGCATACGCCCAAGGAGTTGCTTTCTGAAAACGTTTTGGGCAAACACATCCTGCAGAGAAACAGGTCCGATGCAAAGAGATCATGGCATAAAATCAAAGCAGAAATACTAAAAATATTTTCCAAAAAGAATGATCCAAAGTATCACATCAACCATCCCCAAAATGATTAAACAAATCCAAATCAAATTCCAAAGAGTATCGAGTTTTCAAAACAAAAACTAAAAGCCTATTACTTGCTCACGTCCTTGGATTTCTTGCGACGACGAGAGGAGCTCTGGAAGGCCTGAATGTCCCCCACCCTGGACCATGCCTGCGAGATCCTACTGAGCAAAGAACGTGACTCCTTAGCACGGGCACGCTGCAAGGCACAGTCAAAGTCAAGAGTCAGGATCAATTAAGGGACAAATGATAATGAAATGAATGAGAAGAGTAGAGCAGCAAGGTACTCACCGTCTCCACCTCCCTAAGCTCTGCAAGATGACAATGATACTCCGCATATTCCATGGCTGAGTTGAAGTCCTACGTTCAGAACGATATAACATCAGTTATTAGGGCAATCTTAAAGCATGTGCAATAGGAGGCTAAAACGAAAAGAGATTGGGCCGTCAGCAGACTTACCACTAGAACCACCTCAGGAGGAGGAACACGGGCCGCCATAGCAGAAAGCCGCGCTTGTTTATCCACATCAGCATAGAGGCTCAAAAGGAAGCTATCGTTCAGGCATCAGAAGGTCCTCTAAACCATGGGTGCATCACCACCAGGGATACCAGCATGAGAGGTATCGGACGGACCAGCACCCGAAGAGGCCTCGCCCGAGGGACCCGCACCAGAAGGACCAACACCAGAGGGATCTTCCCCTGACATATCAGTTGCACTCAACCGCCTTCCCCATTCGAATCATCCCTTGGAGCAAACTGTGAAGAAAACGAAGATTCACTTAGAAGGAATGAAGGACCAAATTAAAGCATAAAGGGAACTAATCCAAGCTAAGAAGAATTACCTGACTGAGTGGGCCGCCGAACGCAAGAAAATTGGCGCTAGGTACAAAGCGCGACAAGATAAACTGGTACGACAGGCACTCGTAACAAAGATGATAGTCCTCGGGCACATGGAGAGCATGGATGGGAAGCCCATTGTTGAAGAAGGCCACGGTAAGCTCCTCGATGTTGCCAATGGGATACCAAACATCCGTCGGAGGGTCCACAGGTATGGCATAATAACCCTGGAATTGGTGCACCACTTGCTCTCTCAGATAATAGAATTTGGCCCATGCTCCATAGAAGAAAACGACATGGTGATTGTTAACTAGGTGGGAAGCGCCTACAGCTGTTCGGTCCCAGAAGGGGGATGCAAGGTACGGGTCAGGGGGGATCTTCCCAAGTCAAAAAAAGAATCCAAGCAATTAGCACATCAGTAAAAGGAGATTTCTGAGATAAGAACAAACAAAGCTGAAAGAGAGTTTTACCTCCCCAGGAACCATCAAGTCGAGTTGGGACCTCAGACCCATCTCCAAGTGCTTTAAACCTACATCGCAGTGCCGGGCCTGATTCCAGTTGCTGAGGACGGGATAGGTGAGCACCTCCGAGAAAAGAAGCGGGCGCCCAGGGTGAAAGTGATGATCTCCCCATACCTGAAAAGGGGGCATTGCACAAGAGTGGGTCAGTAGCATATATGGATCATTAAAAAAAAATGGCAAAGGCAAAGGAATGAGGAATTACCTCCAGGGCAGCCTAAAATCCAGCAACAGACTTTGAATCCCCGGTCGTGACCCAAGACAAATTGTACATCAGCCATGCATACCCTGCCCCTCCCCAGTCATGTCACCCCAGTTGTCCATCACACTCAGCAAGGCTAGGTTGACTTGGCCACCGCTCGCGTTGGTAAAAAGGGTCTTACCGAGCAGGACTAGGAGAGTGATGCGGGCTAGGATGATCGCCCGCTCCGACGTGATGTAGAGCACTCTGTTCGGCTAGCCTAGATCCACTAACTCATCAGGTGTATAAAGTGAGGTCAGCCAAGACATCTTGACCTCGGTGCCATGTTTCAGCCCACGAGGAGGATAGGCCCCAATCAATCAAATGATGTCCTCTCGACTCGGCATCGCGAGATCGGATATCGGTATCCCCCCTATCCTGATGCCGGTAATCATGGCCCAATCGACGGGCGTCAAAGTCATCTCTGCATATGGCATATGAAAGGTCATTGTCTCGGGGCAAAATCGTTTAATCAGAGCTTTTAGATAGGCAGCATCGGCCCTCATGACGGGACAAGATAGAAATTCTCTGAAGCCCACCTATGCCAAAAGGACCTTTACTACGGGAGGGACGTAGAGGTAGAAATCATGGAAGTCGAGCCACCCGCCAAGGAATACAATGTTGGGCAGGTCCTGCACCCAAGAGAATGCGCATTAGATCACAGGGGCAAAGCAAAAATTGCATAATGGAAATGAATTGAACCTCTCTTTTACCTTACCCGCTATCCTGAAATTTGAAATGTGGGTATGCTATTGGTGAAGGAGGCCGATTCGGGCGGCCATTCCTTGCATCTCGAGCTACGGGCCCGCTCTCCGATCTACCCAGATGAACTGCTCCCCCTTGGGCTGTATACAATCTCGGGCCCCTCCTCGTGGCCCTCCTCTGAAATATGCTCACCCTCACCCGACATTCTGGGGCAATAAAAAGTAATCATGTCAGAGCAGATCAATGATAAAGAGCCATGATATTCTATGCTGCAAAAGGGAGGTAAGTATGCTGACCCTTCCCCTTTCTTTTCACATATTTTCAGAAATGAGAGATACACATACCTAAACAAAAAAAGAGATCCCTTTTAGGTTGAAAATGCAAAAAAAGTCTTTTCTTCAGAAAATGACAAAAAAATAAAATTTCCCCTTCCTATATTTGAAAATAAAGCAAGTTAGAATCAAATAAAATCATTCTTTTATGTTTCTAAAAAATAATAAAAAAGGCCCTTCTTTTACACTGAGTAAAATAAAAAAAATCCTCCCTTTATGTCTAGGAAAACAAAAGCAAAAAAAAAGGAGAGAAAGAAATCATCATCACGCTTCTAAACAAAAAAATCTTTCTCTTCTCCTTAGGTCCCAAGGAAAAAACAAACAGCCATTTCTTCGTGTTCCTAAAAACAAAAAAAACCAGAAACATATTTTTTTTTTCCTTTACCTTATTCACAAAAGTAAAAAAAGAAATTTATTAAAATAATAATCGTTTACTTTGTTTGTCAAAATAAAAAGTAAAAACCAAAAACAAAAAATTTTCTTCACTTTACTTTGCAAATATAAAAACAAAAACAAAAAAAAAAGATCCTTTACTTACAAAAATAAAAAAAATCAACCAAAAAAATCAAACAAAAAAAATTCCTTGCTTTATTTTAATAAAAACAAAAACAATTTATTTATTTATTTATTTTTTTTTTGCAAAAAATATAAACGAAAAAATCCCTTTCCATATACACAAATAAAAATAATAAAAAAAATATATATTAGGCACCAATAAATCCATGAAATAACAAAATATGGTTCATGAAGAATCATCCATACTTCATCAATAAATATACACACCATATAAATAAATCATTACTCATCAAAGAATACAAGATCATGATCAAATCTACAAGAAAAAGCAAGAAAAATCAAAGAAAATGAGTTTTAATGGTTACCTTTAGAGAGAAAAGTAGTCTTTGATCTAGCGTGAGCCGACGACCAATTCACACAAGCAAAGCAACGACAATGGGGCACGCGTAGAGGCAATGTAAAGGAACCTTAGGAGGGGGGCGGTTTTCGATTTCAAAGAGGAAGGAGGGGGAGAAAAATTGGAAATATAGCCCCCAGCCCGAACTCGGGCTATTTAAATTTCCCCTAGCCAAGCCTGGCGCAACTAATAGTTGCGCCAGGCAAAATGTTTCCCACCTTTTGCTTGGAGCAACTTTTAGTTGCGCTAGGTTATTTTGAGGCCTGTTGTGGCCTGGCACAACTAATAGTTGCGCCAGGCACTTAGGCTGAGTCTTGAGCCTGGTACGGGCCAGATGGGAAGACCGGTCCCCCCACTCTTTTTGTTTGTTTTGTCGCTCCCGGCAGATTCACGCGCTCCTAAGGTGGCATTTCGATCATCCTTCGACTTGCCAAGAGAGCCGTGCTAGAATAAAGGCAGATCGAGATCAATGAGCACCCTGATCCTACACAGGAAAATATAAAGAAAAATCCAAAAAAAAATCCCCACAGAGAAGCCGGAAGTATTCACAAGAAAAATCCACATAAAATAATAGCTTCAAAATTCCAAAAAATCACATAAAATAATAACTTCAAAACTCCAAAAAAATCACATAAAATAGTAGTTAAAAAATTCAAAAAATCGCATAAAATAATAAAAAAATCAAAAACAAATTTGTATTCCCCACAGAGACGCATAAGCATAAGGCGGTAAAACGTCAATATTTTATCCAGAATGCAGTTTTGCCATACTAAAGTCCTGAGTCGGAGGTTCGCCTCGGATTTTTGGATCCTACTTTAAGGAAGGAGCAATAGTGTCGGTCCCGGTCAAACAGTCAATGTTTCAATCGAGTCGATTCCACGGCTAAATCTTTGCGACGAGCGTTCTGTTTTGGATTCATGTGAACTTAAGTGTCTTAAGCTTCAGATTCTCTATTAGAAAAGGTCAATCGTTGGTTGAGACCAACCTGTTGAGAATGAGATTACGTGTCAATCAAACTATGTGCAACCATGCATTCAGAAGGGTTCATTTCCCTTTTTATTTTCTGTATGCTTAAAACCTGTATGGGCAATGGTATCCCTGTAAAGTGTACGCCATACGTCTGGGTAACTGTATGATGGTCGTTTGTCCCCGTAAATTTACCCGGGCGGGTCCGGGTCGGGGTTTCCATCGCCTTTGTTATTGCTTATTGCCCTTGATGGGTGCATGATTATGCATAGTTAATTGATGTTTATGATCATTGTCAGTAGAGACCAGGATTGGATGTCCCTTCATGGAGATACCCCAATATTTGGTTGGATCTATTCAAGGTAATCAAAGCTGGATGCTTTAGGCCATGTTAATCTAAGGCATGCTTTCGAAAATGGCATGCACTCCCAAAAAGCATTGTGGCATCTATTCACTTCGCTCGGGCAGTCATGCTAAATAAACTTCGGGGTCGATGGTTCGCCCAAAGACCTCGAATCCTGCTTTCAGCAGGGGCACCCGCGAACAGTCAAATGGAGCCATCAAATGCCTCGTAGGATTGAACGCAAACTGTGGAGCCTTGTGTATGCTTACTTCGCACCTATCTTTGAATGTAAGTCGATCCCCCTCCTTTTTACTCACGAAACTCTTGCATTCAGAATGAATTTTAAACGTCAGATACCTTCAAAATCATCTCGAGAAGTGAATATCTTTCCTGACTATAGGGAGCTTGCAACTCATTCCACCTCGGTTATGCCCAGTAATGTCGCTAAGTGCTTGGAAATCGATTACCTTGATAAATGAATGTTTAGCCTGGCGTCTCATGGCTTTTATTTTCTCACTGTGTTACTCATTTGATGTTTGAAGTTCATTCTGAATGCAGCGAACCCATCAGTAATGCCTTAGGCCTCTTCGAATATCTCTTTTTCTTTGGCATCCGATCATTAGTGATCGGATACCAAAGAGGGGCATCTGTAGACACCCAAATTTTGCCTAAGGCCCGATCGAAATACCTTTCGAGAGAGGTGCAATACTGAGCTTTTGATGACATGTATGAAACCTTTAGGAACTCCCCTAGAACCCTTAGGAACCTTTCCAAATCCTTAGGAATCACCCTAGATCCCTTAGGAACCTGACCCAAACCTTTAAGAAATCAATCCTGACCCGTTATGAACTTAAACCTAACCTTATCAAGAAAATGGTTGAGGAGGGGTCCACCAGAACTAGCAACAGCCCTCTACTATGATTGAATCTCATATCATTGAAAAGTAGAGGTCATCAGCTTTTCAACAGTCCAAGAATCTCCCGAATCAGAGGTATATATTAAAAGATATGACAAAGTGAGCCCGGAGGGCATAAGAGTAAATTCAAGTGGGTCCCTCTAGGGATTTGGCGCGACTAATAGTTGCGCCAAGCTATTTCTCCCCAGAAATGGCCTAGTGCAACTAATAGTTGCGCCAGTATTAATTGTGGACCCCACCCTTGCGAGCTAGCTTCCAGGCACTGTTTAAACACTGTTTCATTATATATTTGCTTGGCGCAACTAGTAGTTGCATCAGGCATATGAACAGAAACCTCTAGATTTTGCCCCAAAAATCATGATTGGGGTTTGACTTGTTGACCACCTTGACCTTTGGGGTGTGTTTTGATAGTTTTGTTGCACCCATTCCCTACCTATTTACAATCCTTCAAGTGGCTTAAAGCCTCACCCCATCATCCACCATTGGAGGACTTTCTCACACATTTCAAGGCTCTAAAAACTCTAGAAAACCTTAGATTTGAGATTACCTAATTGCTAAACTCATTTAGCTCTTAAGTGATCTCCTAATCCACCCATTTCCTATAAATAGAGACCCCCACCCCTTGGTTTAGGGGTTGAGAATTTTGGACCTAAGAGAGACAGAGCTTAAAGTGACAAGATCTTTCTCCCTTTGGTGCACATTTCCCATACAAAATCCAGAATTTCAAAACCTCCTTCAAGTGATATTTTTCACCTTAGATCCCTTAGCTTAGGTATATGCTACCCATTTACCTTCCCTCTCTACTTCCTTGCTAGCAAGCCTTACAGGTTAGAACCCCTCTTTCCACCATACAAGCCTTCAAGAGCTCATCAAAGCAAGCCACGGAAGGCTCTCCTATGGTAGCAAGGAAGTAGAGCTCATCAAAGCAAGCCACGCAAGCCTTCAAGAGCTCATCAAAGCAAGCCGCCATTTACCTTCCCTCTCTACTTCCTTGCTAGCAAGCCTTACAGGTTAGAACCCCTCTTTCCACCATACAAGCCTTCAAGAGCTCATCAAAGCAAGCCACGCAAGGCTCTCCTATGGTGCTATAAGGACCCGAGGGCTCTGACTTTCCCCTTTCTTCTCCTATCTCTTTCTAGCTCCCTCCATCCTCCTATTTGTGTCGTTACGCCGTCGACTTTTCGGTAGGGACGGAGTGGCACAAATAGGATTCTAAGCCCTTTTGGGCAAGAGGAAGCTATTTTTTTTTATTTTACTTCATTTTATTTTTGGCCATTAGTAGAGACCACTTTAAGCGGGTTGATTGGGTGCCTAACACCTTTTCGATCGATAACCGAAGCCCCTACCCAAGAGCCTTTGGTGTGGACTGGAATCAGAGTTATATTTTTAGCACTTTGGTGCTCATAAAAATGATATAGGTATCTAGGGACACCGAAAGCTCCGGGTGGCGACTCTATATTTTTTTTGCAAGCGAGCACATTGCCGCGACGGGATTGTAAAAAATCTCATGGTTGCACAATAGGCTTACTTTCACATTTATACACCTTTATTGTTTGGCGGGCCTACGTGAGCTTTTACTTTTCGCAACCACATCTCATCAGTAGACGTTGCTTCGTAGAGGTGGCACGGGGCCATCACCACCAGTTTTTGAATGTTAAGCAAACTCCCTTAAAATTTAAAGTTAAAATTGAACTAAGAGGAGGACTTAATTGAATTTTTACGGGGGTAGATTTTATAAGGGTTGGAAATTTTAGGTAAAGATACAAACGTCTCGGTTCTTAGTACGACGACAGCCCCTAGTGGTAATGATCCCAAAAAGAACCACCCCATCCAGTATCTGAGAGGCGCTTTCCCTGAAGGTATATCGGGTGGGTGACCGAGCCAATTACAGAGCTTAAAATTCTTGGGGAGTGCGTTTAATTGCCTCGAATCAACCTTGTATCCCTAGGATCGGAGAGGAGGTACCTATTACAACAAGGAAATCAGTCCCCAGAAGCATCCCTTCAAGAAAACCAGAAAAAGAGACCAATTTCAGGCTTGTTTTTCTACTGTCAATATAAGTATATACCCTATTTTTGCTTGGCGTATGCAAAACACACTCCAAACCAATTTTTCCCAGAACTGCTCTGGTGTGTATATTACACACACCAAGCCAAACCTGTCTAGATTTAGCTCTGGCGTGTATAATACACACGCCAAGCCAAAATCTCCAGATTTTGGCCTGGCGCATATAAAACACATGCCAAGCCTGCTCTAGGCTAGGCAGCCCGAGTCTGAGGCCTTTCTTCACCTCCCCGAGTTCCCCGCTTAGTGGTTTAGCACCTCTAATAGACCCCGCACTCTCCGACAGCTAATACGCCCTCGCCGGTCAAAAGAGGTTACCTGCTTATTGACTTGCTCCGGGGGTTCGGGTTGTTTGCGTGGATTCCCGTGTCTTCACATAGATCAAAGGATTTTTCCTTTGATTTTTCTGAAGTGCATCAGGACCCTGTCGCGGGAGACATTTAGGGTACGAACACCGCCCAAAACGGGAATTCAAAGGCCCCAAAATTCTTCATCGTAAGGTATTCACTTGCAATTTTCAAAAATAAATCAAAATAAAAAAAGGGAGAAAGTCATCACCCAGAAAACCAAAAGAAATTTTTGTGGTGTCGGCACAACGTCATCGCCTTACCCTCCGTCGTCCCTTAGAGGAAGAAGGAGAAAACTTTACGGGCCCCATCCGTGGCACCTGTACCCAACTCATTCCCACACAGAAGAAATATTCACATCCATCCCCCTCACCCAATCCCCATTTACCGTCACCGAGCCCTTCGATGCACCCATTTTTCCATCCACAACCGCTCAAAACACCCAAAATCTGACACCCCATTCTCCCTCATTTTCCCAAACCATGCCCATTTCCACCTCCATGTCCATTCCAAATCCAGCTCACATCCCATCCACATCCACCCAAAACCCGACCCAATTTCCCACCTTTACCGCCATGCCCCATTTTTCATCCTCCCAACATGTACCCAATTTTTCCACATTTATCCATACCACACCCGTTTTCTCCAACCCACCACACATCCCCCCGTTTACCCAGGTCATGCCCAATTTTATCAGGGCCATGCCCAATTTTTCCCACTCATCCACCTCATCCCCACACCACATTCCATTGGATCCACCATCTACATCCACCCCCACACCTAACCCAATGGCCATGATGGAAGATGGTCCGGGCCTACACAACTTGAAAGGCCTCTTAGAACAACTTCCCTCATCCACCGCACACACCTCTAAACCAATCCCATACATTATCAACTCTCCATGCCTCTTTCCCCCATGACCTCCATCAACCCCCCATCATCCATACCCTCCAAGCCCCCCATATACTAGGGGATCCGTGGAATGGACATCAAGGCCCAATGGCCCAAACCCATCAAGGCCCAATGGCCCAAACCAACTAAGGCCTAATGGCCCAGACCCACCAAAGCCCAATAGCTCAGACCCACCAAGGCCTAATGAGCCAAACCCACCAAGGCCCAATGGGCTAGACCCATCAAGGCCCACTGGCTAGTCCCACCAAGGCCCAATGACCCAAACCCATCCAAGCTCCATACTCTATACCCAAGCACAGCAAGGCCCAAACCTTAGATCTTCATACCCATACCTTCCACAACTCCCTCAATATCTCACTCACCCACAATCCTCCTACCCAGCCCAAGGCAGGAACCTACCACCTACCATTCATCAACTCTAATTCACCCATCACCTTACACCACAAAGTCATCCCCAAGTGTTCCCCCAAGCAAAGTGGCCTCATTAGGTCCTAACCCAAAATCCAACCTCTACTCATCCCATCACTCCACAGAACTTCCCTCATGTATAATGGTCCCACCTGATTACCCATCTAGTCCATTCAACACCAACAAGAAAATCTCACCCTCACTCCGCCATATGTAGACCCACAATATGAGGAAGATGAGATTAGGAATAATGGGGCTTATGCAGGGGCACACACAGGTATCAATCCTCCGCCACCCATAACCGCTAACCCACCGGCAGTATAAAGTGAATGGAGGCCGACAGTCAAAAGAACGACACCACCATCCAAAGAATCCAAGCGATTGAACGAACAACTGGACAAGATCCAGAAAAAATTAATGAGGATGGGTGGAACTAAAATCCATGCCACAGTCTTTTCTGACCTGTGCCTATTCTCTAAAGTCCCCTTACCCCCAAAATTCAAAGTGCCAATCTTCGAAAAGTATAATGGCACGGGTAACCCCATTGCACATCTCAAGTCCTACAGCAGGGACATGTGCCAATACGGAGGGGATGAGCATTTGCTCATAAAGGTCTTCCAAAAGCGCCTTACGGGCCCGACCTTAAGGTGGTTCACTTTGATGGAACCTTCCATAATCAAAACTTGGAAGGATTTGACCCACTTATTCCAAGAGCAATATGTCTACAACATAGACATTGAACCCATAAAATCGAACCTAACCCAGCTAAAGCCGAGGCCCGATGAAGCATTTAGTGATTATCTTAGGCGGTGGAGGGCACTAGCATCTCAGGTCAGGAACAAAATCCTCGATGATGAGCAGATTGAAGTGATATCAAAGAACACCTTGCCCATCATCTCTGACTTCTTGGTATACCAATAGCAGTCTAGCTTTGTTGATTTGGTAAGGAATGATAGTCACTGAAAAGATACGATAAGAGAAGGGAGATTAAATAAAATAGCAAACAGCGGGGTCCAGAGGTTCACTGATCAGAGGAACGAAAGAAGAATCGAGGCAGAAGTATAAACAGTTGGCAATATGCGACCCAATACCAGCACAACCCCATTCCAATTTAGGGCAACCCTGACCAGAAGTGAACCGATGCAGAGAATTGGAAATGGCCAAGGGGCACAGATGACTCTAGAGCAGAGAAAACTCATTTTGATCGAGTCTTCACACCCTTAGGGCAATCACTGAATATCTTATTGCCCTTGTTGATTGAAAAGGTTTGGTCACAACACTCCAGCCGCGCCCCCCGCCTAATTCGATCCTGAGAAATTATGACCCTAATACTCATTGCAACTTCCATCAGGGACCAAGCCACCAGTTGATCGATGCTTCCCTTCGAAGCACGCAATACAAGACTTGATAGAGGCTGATAAGATCATCCGTCTGAAACTTTTTCAAGCCAATCAACATGCAAATATACACCAGGTACTGCTACCCCCAGACCCACCAAGAGGGGGCAGGCTCAATACCAACTATCATCATACTAGAAGAAGATAGTGAGGAGGAGTTTAAATCATCAGAGTATATTCATGCCTAGGAAGAGTTTGTTGTACCATGGCAAAGAGATCGGGAGGACAAAAGCATTGGGGTGATTGAACCTTTGAATCTGGCTGATTACTTTCCTAACCCCACACCACAAGTAAAACCCTTAGATCTTAGGGTATATTTCCCATCGCCAGCTCCTTTCAACTATGTCTAAATCAATTCATACCAACCATACACCACCACCCTTTCCAACTACCCAGTGGCCGATTGTGCCTCCCATCCCCCTCCATCACCGATCAATTATCAATGTTCCATCCCTGTCATAGCACCCTCGATACAGTCATCCATAGCCCTCCCCAACCCCCTTTGTCCCACTTGCTCCACCCTTCCATATTTTATAGAAGTTAACCAGGTGGTCCCCGCCCATCCCAATCAATCGATACAAACACCTCTGATACCCCCTTCTACCCCGTTCCAGATTTCGGGGCAAACTTATGATCCTCATCAGGTCTTACTCAATTATGATCAAATAGATATCAATACCAGCAGCGGCAGGGAGGGGGCTGTTGATTTTGTCACCAAGTCAAGAAAGATCTTCAGGCAACCAGATGCACTAGTACCAGTGTCAGCCCGATCAGAAGGGAAGAAAGATACTAATGCAGTAAACCCCTCCGAAAAAATGAGCAGAGAGCACATAATAGAAACTCAACTAAAGAGAATGCCAACTCACATCACAGTCTAGGACCTGTTAATGACATCCCCGCTCTATTTTTATGCTCTGATGAGAGCACTGCACATGTGTCCATCCAAGTAATTCCTGATGAGGTGGGATAAATAATTGGGCAAGTTTTAGCTCCCAACACCATCTTGTTTTCAGATGACTACCTGTCAAGTGAAGGAAGCAACCATTCCAAACCCCTCAACATCATGGTGGAATCAAAGGACTTAATAATCCATTTGGTGCTGATAGACAATGGTTCGACATTGAATGTATGCCCCCTCAGAACTACAACCAAAATAGGGGTTGATCCCTCCACATCCAGGCTAGCCAGAACAAGTGTAAGAGGGTTTGATAATACCAGGAGGGAGGTGATAGGAGAAGTCGATCTTGAGATCACCGTTGGGCCAATGACCTTCTCAATCCCATTCCAAGTCATGGACATCAAGTCCTCCTTCAACCTACTACTAGGACTCCCATGGCTACATGAAATCGGGGCGGTGCCCTCCACTCTACACCAATAGCTCAAATTCATATCAGAGCAGAAGGCCATAACAATCATGGGAGAAGGGCAAGAAGAAAGAGAGAAAATGGCCCATAGCATAAAAAATCTCAAGGTTCTGGATGTACCCCATACAACTGAAGATACAAATCTTCACAACTTCCAGTATCATGTGTCAATATTAGGGTCAGAACCTATCAGAGGAGTCACCACAAAAACCAAAGAAGGAATGGACGTAGTAGTGGCCATGCTCCAAAAGTGGGGCTATCAGAAAGGAAAAGGTTTGGGTCCCCATTTGCAAGGCAGGAGAGACCCGGTCAGAGCCAAAGGTAGCCAACATGTTAGATTTGGGTTAGGTTACAAGCCCACTGAAGAAGAGGTTCAGGAAGCCAAGGAGAAGGCCCGAACCATAACCGCTGCCAAAGCTAGGGGAATAGACTTGGAAGATGAACCCCGTCTGAGACCTCACATCCGCAATACATTTGTGAGTGTGAGGGTTATAAAAATTGATCAAAATGGGGCAACACAACTGACCCCACACAATTCGGTGGTTGCTATCCACCCAACTAATCCCCAAATCATTCCCCCAGATGTGGAAATAGACTTGGCATCCCTATCACTTTTTGAGGAGGAACCCTCACCAATCCATCCACCTATCCGGAACGATCCAAAACCCATATTGACGTTCGAGGACAGGGTCCCGGATGGGCCCAGGATAAATATGATGGAGGTTGAATCCCCAAAGCCATCTCAATCAGCCTCCTCCACAAGGCTAGGTAAAAGGACGACACCTCAGGTGAGGAATTAGGCGTCAATGCACCTAACTCAGGTTTAGTAGACCTGAGTTGTATTATATTTTAGTTTAGAAAATTCCTTGTAGCTGTGTCTTAAATAGAATAGAAAGTACTACTGATTTTTGTGAAAATTTTATAGAATTGGACAACAGCAGAAGGGAAAAGCTAGAGCTGCAGCTGGAATTCAAAAAGTTATTGGATGGTTTTTGCTGCTTCTTTTTATTATAAAAATGATAAAGATAAAATAAAGGAAGTAAAATAAAATAAAACAAAATGGGGAATGAATACAACACAAAACCAAATCACAAACCTGTAAGATATAGGGCTATTGTAGCAAGTTTTAAGTAAGAGTTTGTCCCACAGAGAAATTGATCTAGAACCCAAAATGGGCTATAATAGTAGGCCTCTAGACCTGGCTACAGATCAAACAATCCTAAAGAAAGGGAGTTGGGTGTCACAGCTATACTAAATTAACACTAAAAGAAGAGAAATAAAGTGCAATCCTATCCTAAAGAAAGGGTTATGAAGAAGGTGGTGATGGTGTGTATTAAAATAAAGATAAAATGATGGGAAGTAAGCAGTTAAGGTAGGGTTACATCAGCTATGTAACTCAAACTTAGGTTTATCTCTGCAGCAATCCCTCAGATGGCTACAAGTACATCTGCAAGGAAGATGTATCCAACTCAACCCTTATGATTTGACCTGATCGCTTAAGGCTATAACCTGTCCACTTCAATGGTCACAAACTATCCAATAGAGAGGGTCAAACCACATGGACTAAGTCAGAAAACCAATCTGATCCAAAGGAGTAGACTGATCTTAAGGCAATAACCTGTCCACTTAAATGGTCACAGACTATCCAATAGATGTCCTCCACTTAATGGCTCAAATCAAATCATTAATATCATTGCAGACACCATGTTTGCTAGGCTATAAGCTCAAGCATCCATGGGAGCAAATAGTTCTTGAAAAACTAGTGAAGACCATAGTTGTTCAATGGTTATTTGGGAACTTAAATGCAGCTGGTCATTGCTTCAAAGGATTTCCATGACTCAGCTCAGAAGCCTGCAATCACTACAGAGAAATTAGATCTAACATCTGATATGGTCAAGTAAAACAGAGGGGAGCTTGTTCCTGCAACAAGCTCTCATAAGGCTACAAGCTCAAGTGCAGAGGAGAAGAATCCTATTCAGATCTGTGGCTTGGAATCACCCTAGGGGTATAGTCTGTCCACTTAAATGGTCATAAGCTATCCACAGAGGTTACCCACACCACAAAGGTCTGATAAGGAACATGTAAATTGTTGCTGCCACCATGGTCCCAGGGCTACAAGCTCAAGCTTCCATGAGCCTTTCAATTCAGCTCAAATCCTAAATGCATGCTTAGCTTGAACAAAATTATGGGCAAATAGAAAAATAACAAATTGAATGAACAATTAAAGTATAAATTTTTTTGATAAAAAATACTTATAATGCAATTTCTCAAGGCAGCAGCCTTGTGCATGACAGCTCTTCACAAAATCCCAAAGGTTACAAGACCTATTATAAAACTAATGAAACTCAACCTAAATATTTACAATGGATATAGCCAACAAGTGTTGGGCTAAGAGAGAAGAAAAATGGGGAAAAGAGGTGATCAAACCCTAACCCTAGTCTGCTCGAGCTCACCACAGACAGAGGTTGAAGGAAAGATAAAAATTCTAAGTTACATCTATAGCTTAAATACTCAGTCCTAATGCCTTAGCCAACAGAAGATTACATCCTAATTTTTAGGGTAGATGTGGTAATGTTACAACCCTTGGATGCCTTGGGATGTATGCCTCGAGATCAGGGCCTCGAGATGTGTGCCCTAGACCTTGGAAAATTCTCAAAAGGTCCTTGAGTTAAGACTTAGAAGTGGAGATCCCAAACTTCACGGGGTTGGCTCTGGATCATTAATCCATTCGGGCGGTTTGGAGAGTCCTCGCGAGGTAAGAATTGGCTTGGAAGGTTGTTCACTCACGTAGGTGGACTTTGTATTGTCACGCAGCTGCTTTGGCTTTGAAAGCACTAGCGCGACAGAGCTTCAGAGTTTTCTCTCGTGAGGGTGTCACATGGATGCCTTTAAATCTTGCTTGGCTTCTTGTTGAAGGAATAACAAAGCTCGCTTGGTAGAGGGTTGAGCTATTAAATGCACAAGAACTGCACAAGGATATTTCTGGAGCTCTCTCTCCTCTTTAACCACGCGAGGACTTCACGAGTTTCTTGTTGTTCTTTGTGCAATTTGGCCTTGCGAGATAGTGCGCGCGGCTGATATAGGACTTGTTCCTCGCGAGAGGGATTTCTAAAGGCTTAGTGCACGGGAGCTTCGTGAGTTCACTGAGTGTTTGTTGCAGCTGAAGTGTGCAACTGCTGCATGAGAGAATGCTTTGGGACACTTCCTTCACTGAGCTATGCGAATTCCTCAAGAGTTCCCTTGTGCTGCATGTGAAATCTAAGCGAGGTAACTCTGCTGCAGGCTTAGCCACGCGAGGCAGCATCTCTACTATGCGAGATAACACATTTGCTCCTCTACTGCTGTTGCAGTCCTCTCCACTCACATCTATGCTTCTTTCATCTGCTAGACTTTCCTGGTCTATTATGACAAGCAAAATAGTCACCATGCTGTGTACTACCATGGCGTTCCATTAGTCTTTGGCTCAGTTGTCATCTCTTGCTTGGATTCTCTCTCTTCTTAGCACCAAAGGCATGGGCTTTGTGTTAAGTTGCATAAGTTATTACTAACTATCAAAACAAGCTAAACAAGAGTTATTAATCAGCTTCAAGGTACAACAAAGGCTAGGTTAAGAGGTGAAAAGTAATACTTTTCAGTGATTAACACACTCCAAACCTAATCTTTGGTAGTCCCTGAGTAAAAGAAAAATTAAAATAACTATTCTAAAAATCTAAAAGTCACTTTCGTAGGGAGCACAGATGCATTTAGCTCATGCATCAAGCCTTTTAAACCCCCTAGGTGATCCCTAGTAGAGGAGTGAAGTTTCCTAAGGGTTTTCAGTGAAGATACCCACAAACTTCTCAATGAAACAGTTAACAAAAGTGCAACATCATCAAATCAGTATTCAAAAATCAGAGCATCAGTCCACCTTTGATTCTTTTCAAAACGTGAGGAATTTAAACAAATGATATGCACAGACCATTAACTCATTAAAAATTTTTACATGTATGCATACTATTTCCAATCAGCTTACAACAAGAGAAACAGCAGGTTTATGTCAGTACTGAGCGCACTATTAATTCAAAAATTAGGTTTTAGGTAATGCCCAATACATTCAATAACAGACCCAATGCTTATCAGGGCAGTGTCTCACAAAGAACTTTGAGGGTTCTCATTTTCTCACAAGCTCAAGAGTAGTTACAACCCCCAAATGGGTTTGTAAGCATGAGCATAGGCAAAGCTACTAAATTTTGGCATCATTGGCTATTCCTCACCATAGATTGGATAACTCCTCATCTCCACGTAACAACTCATTCAATTTAGGATCACAAGGTCCTATGACTGGGTTGTAATGTGGCATATGGGTGTAGGTTATAAAAAATGGAAGGGTGAAAAGGATGCAAAATTGAGAAATTAGCAGGTGAAGGAGGTGATTCGTGACTTCACCTTCTTTAGATCAATACATTTCATCTTCTTTGATATTTTTTAAACTTGAAGTGGGCAGCTTCTCCTCTTATTTTTACTTTTTCCAATGAAATTCCCTCTTGACTCCTCTCTATCCATTTTCATTAATTTGTTTTTCTATTTTTTTTTCTTTGAATACATTTCTCTTTTCTTTTTGTTTGTATTATTTTGAAATGCCACCCTCTCCCCAGCTGCTACACTATAGTCTTCATTGTGTGTTTCTCCTCCATTCACCAAATGTTGACCCTAGTTTGCCCATCTTCAACTCCTTCTTTACCTTCTGAATTCTCAGAGTGGGGGTAGGTTTGAATCAAGTCCACAGGTTTAGGTGCAAGTACTCAGGTGTATTTTGAAGAAAACTAAAAATTAACGCTCAAAAGGTGTATGCACAAGGGCAGTTCACTGGATTTGGTATTTTTAAGCTCAAACTGTCCAAGAGAAGGCCTTGATCCTTTACAAAATATCATGGATACTGTCAGCTATTTCAACTTGGAGATGCCTAACTTCTAGTGAGTACATTGACTCAGCCAGTCCTTAGAGCAAAAAGAATTACCTCAGTCACTCCTCAAAGGGAAGATTTTTTTGTAGGCTCAAATCTCACTAGGTATGGTCTTCCATTGAACTCTTAGGCACATCCTTACCTTTTTCTCTCTTTAATAGTTCACTAAGTACTGGCACAAATGAGTTTTCTTGATGTTCACCTCATGGAAATGTTAAAATTTAAAATTTTTTAATGCCTAAAGGTTTGCAAAATTTTTACATTTCCTCATTTTAAAAGTTTCTTAGGTGAACTTAGCTCTATTCCTATCTTACTTCCTTGATTCTACTGCACTTAGGTTAACTACCTCATTGGGAAACCTTGCCACACCCCCAAACCTATGAGGAGCAGTGTCTTGATTGATTTAATGATAAAGTGCTTATGCAGCAGGGTATATTGGTAAAATTCAGACACAAAACAAAGCAAGTACAGCAGTAAACAAAACACACATAAATAGATAAAACAAAACAAACAAACGTAAATGAAACAAAAAAAAATAGCCAAAGATGATTTTCATTTATAACACAAGAATTTATATAATGCAAGGGAAAATAACTACAGAAAGAGTATACAAAAACATCCTAACTAACTACATGTGCAAATCTAATCATTAGAATTGTCAGGTGCATCACTCCCGAGCAAAGTGGCAAGAGGGTAGTTTCATTGCCAGTGTGCTCTCTGGCAGTCATTTCAGCATCTCTCCTTTCGAGTATTTCCGCCTTCTTTTCAGCAAGTTCAACTCTACTGTCATACAGTTCTCGGGTGGCCTTTACAACCTCTCTGGCGATAGCTAATCTTTTCTTGAGTCCATCTGCTCTCATTTTCTCTGTTACTGCAGTATGCTTCTGAGCTTCAAATGGAATCAAAATTTATTTCCAGCCTTTTGATATTGTCAGCATCTCAATGTTGTGATCTAGCTTCATTTGATTTATCTTCACGTCATAGGATATCTTGATTGAGGTTCTGAGGTTAGCTATGCCTCTAATGACATCCTTTTTAAGGTATGGTTTATGTTGCATGACATGTAGGAGGGTTAATTATGGAGGTATGTAAAAGAAAGTGGCAGGTGGTATGGGCTACTCAGCACTGGAAGAAGGGCCAGCCAGCAATGATGAAGGGATGGATGATGGCCTGGGTAGGGGGGATGTAGAGGGTAAAGGGCGATGGACTTCAAGTTCAGGCTCAGTGAGGTCTATTACCTCAGGGTCAGTTTGGGTTGGAATTGAGGAGGTGGAGATTAGGTTGTCCACATATGTGGTAGCATCTGAGGTTGCTACTACAGGTGGGGTTGCAGATTGGGGTTCTGGGTAAGGGAGTACTAGAGGTTGGGCTTCTGTTTTAGTTTCAAGCTTAAGGTTTGTTTGGGTGGAGGAATTTGTAAGTGTAATTGGAGGGATAATGGGAACAACTAAGGTTAGGGGTTGGGGAGACGGGGGTGAAATTGGTTGAAATGGGGAGGTGGGTGCATGAGTGAAGTTGGTGGGCTGTGGTGAATCTGGGAGAGGGGTAAACTCATAATTGATTTCTTTTATAATAGAGGTCATCATGGCTGAGTATTCCTCTCCAGAAAAAGAGTCTTGGTCAGAGCTTGGTCCTCAAGCATGACTCTGATTGGGAAAAGTAAGAAGAATCCAGTGGAGAGTCCTGAAAAAGAAGCATCTCAGGTGACTAGCGTAGCAGCTGCACCTGGGACCTCTACATCAGCTAGCTCAGAGCCTCTGCCTACCTATGCTAGTACTAGCGCAGGGCCCCCACCTGTGACCTTTGCATCCATACTCCTCCCTTTCACTGTTGTGACCTTGCCTATTGTCAGCTCTGCTGTTGTCAGTATCCCCATTCCATCACCTCCCATACCGTCCATTTCAGTTCCCATACCTTCCACCATTTCAACTATCCCTTTTACCATCACCACCATCACCCCTATGTCAGCTCCTCCTATCATAGACCCAATTTCTACCTTACCTTCACTTCCCATCACAACCACCTACCAAAGAAAATCAAGGCAAGCCATAACCCCTCCAGCTAGCCCATCCATCCCATCTTTAGAACCCTTCAAGTTCTCAACCAACAGCTCCATCTACATCAGCTAACCTAGTTACTTCCTCTCCACCATCCATACCCTCTGATATTGACCCCACTACCTCCATGTCACCTATTCCTACCCAAGATCTGGAACACTTGACCACTGAGTGGTATTCATCCCTGATATAGTCTATTATGGATGATATTGGGCATGAGTACTCCCCTTTACTTGACTCTCCACAACCTACCCAATTCCAACATACTCTCACATCTCCTTTCAAGGCCAATATGACTAGTCCACCTGTTACCTAAAACCAAAATTTACCAAATACCTCTGCTAAAATCCTTTCCCTTCCCACCTCTATCCTAGCCCAACTTCAAACCAACATAGCAAACCAATCTTCTATGGCCACTTGCCTCCATGCCATTCAATCTACTCTAATTCCACCTACCTCAACAATTCAACCTCTTACAACTCCTACTCCTACACCTATTCCTGTGCCAACTCCACCTCCATCCCCTCAGCTGTCCCCTGTAGTAGTGGCTTCCACTACTGAGGTGGAAGAACCAATCCCCGCTTCTACTTGAGACTCCTCTACTCAAGCTAACTTTGAGGAAGCAGCTTTGTCCATCCCTGCTGTAACCTCAATTGACCCCTTGGAGGTTGACCTACCCTTTTTACCTTTTACCTACCCCTCCACCCCACCTGAGTCAATTACTGTGGAAGAGGAGCTGCCACGGACCTTCATTTTACCATCACCACCACTTCCTGAGCTACCCATCACCCCCTCCTCCATGGATGACCCTAACCATTGGGCCATTATCTCATATGACACCAACACCTTTTCACCTCTACCATCCCTCACCAAAGACATTGTGACCAACCCATATGTCAAGGAGGATGTCAGATTCCTAGTGGATGCTGTCATTGTTTTGCTATAGCAAGCCCATGAGGAGGAAATTGAATCTATTTGGGACGCCCATAGGAAAGAGGAATGGGAATTATGGAAGATGGTTCTCAATTCCCTCAATCTTTACAAGATGTACAAACAAAAATCTAAAATGCTAGCTAGGTCAGTAGAGACCCTCTCCCTATACTCAGCCTTGGGTCCTTCATAATCCAAAGGCATTTCCATCAAGGAGCTTCGCACAAAGCCTAAGAAGAAGAAGAAGCCAGTTGCAATCAAATCCACACTTGATGCTTCCAGTGCAGAGCCAATGAAGAACGACAAGGATCCTTATGAAGAAAAATATGCCTGGGACCCTCCTTTTGTTTTAAGTACAGATACTGACTCTGACTAGGTGTAGCCTATGTTTAGGATTTTGTAGTAGTTAGTTTGTATGTAGGATTGTGCTGTATATATATTTTTTTAAATGTAGAATGTGTTGTCTCTTTTGTATTTTATAAAAACTTTTTATTCAATGGAATGTCTCTTTTTCATTTCCAATTGTAATTGTTATGTTCTTGTTTGCTTCAATTTGTTCTTGACTATTCTATTTGCTTAGTGATCAGGCATTTCTCTGTGCTTATCCATCTATTTCCTATATGTTTTATTTCTGAAACAGTGAGGACACTGTTCCTCATAGGTTTGGGGGTACAGTAGGGTAATTTTGAAAAAATTGTATGAGATAATTAAGCCAAGTGCAATGGTATGAATGAGATCAAAACAAATTTAGTAGAATTTCAAACTAAGCAATTTTGAAAAAGGAAGATTTAAAAATGTTGGTAGACTGTTTAATTTTTAGATCTTTTTAAAAATTCATCATTTCCATAAAAGACATCATCAAGAAATTTTTGTCATAATTAGTGTGTAATGAAGCATTAAGGAGAGAAAAAGTAAGAACATGTCTTGAGAGCCCTAAGGAAGACCATACCCAGTGAGATTTGGGCCTGTGAAAAAAAAATAATTTTGAAGAGTGCTTTGGCAAAAAATTTCTACTCTAAGGACTGTTTGAACCTACTTTCTTTCATTGGAAGTTATGCACTCCAAGTTGAAATAAATTGACAGCATTCATGACATGAAAGAAATGATGTAAGGCCCTCTTTTAGACAGTTTAAGCTTAAAATTCCCCACCTTTCAACTGTCCTTGATACACATAATTTGAGCCTGAAAATTCCATTCTTCTTTGACAAAAACACCAAAATAATTTTTTTTCCTGCACCTCTTGACCTGTTTCAGTTCACCCTCAATCTAAGAGATCAGGAAGTGGAGGGAGAAGTGAGGTTAGAGGAACAAGGTTTGATATTTGGTGGAAGGAAAAAGGAGAAAAATATGAGAAAAATAGTGTGCAGTTGTGGAGTTGTAGCATTCCAGCCCATATATATATATATATATATATATATATATATATATATACAAAGAAAAGAAAACAAAAAGAAAGAGAAAAATAAAAAAGTAAAACAAAAATGAGAAAAAGAAGTCACTTCATCTGAAAATTAAAGAAGATGAGAAGATGGCCACTTCAAATATGAAAAATATCAAAGAAAGATGAAAATGTGCTGAGATGAAGAAGGTGTGTATACCACCTCCTGACCTTGCTGATTTCTCAAATTTTGAATCCCTCTTTACCCTTTTATTATTTATAAACCTCACCCATAAGCCACATTACAAACCAATAAAAAGACCTTGCTAATCTGAAGTTGATTGAGCTGTCATGTGGAGATAAGGAGCTATGTAATCTATGGTAAAGAGAGTTAGAAGATTTAAAGAATTAGAGCACTGCTCATGCTCATGCTTGCAATCCTATTTGAGGGCTGTAACTGCTCTTGAGCTACATGAATTGATCCACCTTTTAAATCATTTGTGAGAGTATGAGATAGTTAGGTCTGAAATTAGACTCATTTAGGCATTATTTGAACCTGATTCTCAAATTAATGGTGAAGTACATACTATTTTGCACATAGCATTCCCTTGATGATTTCAGATTGGTTATGATGAGTTGAAAAAGGATTTAGGTATTAAATTTGTTTACAATTACTGTTTTAAAACTTCTGAATTCAAAAAGTTAAGGTATGGAATAAAGCTGAATTTGTTGGGATCTAACTTGTAACTACTTGCACTTGATTTAATCAAGTTCACATGAAATTTTGTCGGTAACTTCACTAAAAACCCTCAGGAGATTTCACTCTACTAGGGATCACCTAGGGGTTTAAAAGGCTTGCTGCATATGCTAAATGCATCTGTGCTCCCTACAAAAGTGGCATTTTCTGTTTTCAATATTTGATTTGAATTTCTCCTTTGCTTAGCGACTAGCAAATCTTAAGTTTCGGAGTGTGCTAATCAGTGAAAAATACCATTTTTCACCTCCTAACCTGACCTGTGATGAACCTTTGAGTTGACTAATAATGTGTCTTGAGTTTATTTTATAGTTAAGTAATAAAATATAGTGATAGTGCAGACATCCATCTAAAAATGCCAAAGAAGAGGCCTGTTACCTCAACATGTGCTCATGCAGCCCAAAAGGCCAGCTAGCAATCAGTTCACAGAGCCTCAGAAGTCTATGAGAATGCCATGCGTCCAACTGGGTACACTTGGGAGCAAGAGCAGCTACATTGGATAAAGATTAAACCTCTTAAAAGGGTGCTGAGTGTCAGACAGTTGAAAGACAGCACCCCAAGTTGTATGCTAGCTGTGGAAGTAAAGAACAAAACATATCGAGAGGTTAATGCAAGCTGTCGAGAGGTTCTAGTGAGAGAAGTCAAATTGTCAAGAGGTTGGCATTTCCTTTGAATAGGCATGCAGTCTAAGTTCTCCCAGCTCAAAAATTGCAGCTACTTAAGATTCTGGGTGCTAGTTCAGCTCCACATTAGGTGAACACTTAATAGAAGGCTGAGGTAGGGGCAGCATAACAGATTTCCAAGTGGACTGCTGCACCAGCCCCACTGAAGAGTTCAAGGTAGTCACTGCTTCATCACATAAGTGGGGGCATCCTCAGTCTAAAATTCTTCAACATCATCACACACCTCTGCCTAGTCCAGCAGTTTAGGCAAAGTGTCATCCACAATCTCTTCAATGACAGCAACAGCTGAAATAGTCCTCATTTCCTCCATGCTAGCAATCTCCTTGTCAAAAGGAGGAGACTCTTTAAAATTTTGAGGAAATGCCAGATGAGGTACTGTTGGTACTCATCTTTCACCTTAAAATTCTTTTTTTTTTTCCTTTTTTATTATATATATATATATATATATTTTAGGGCTCAACAACAGCCCCTTTATTCAACACCTACTGCTCAACAACAGGCACTCAGTCGTCTCTCTCTGCACTCCTTTTGGCATAAAAAACATCTTGGTTTTCCACCACTTTACCCCTCCTCAAGGCATTGATGGCCATAGTTTCTTCATGCGTTGAAGAAGCTTCACCAATCAAGTATTGCCCCTTGGGATTGGTCACTGTTTGGCTTGGGAGCCATCCCTCTTCCCTTCTTGTCAGATCATTAGAGATTTGACCTAGCTGGGCTTCTATTTTCTTGATGCTCCGACTGTGGGAATTTACAGTCTGTGATAAGGAGTTGAGGTTTTGCAATGAAGACAAAACCTGCTCCTCAAAGGAGGGGCCTCTTGTTTGTGGGGGTGGCAAAAATAATTGACTTGGCGAGGGGAACTAATGTGGGAATTGTTGTCCTGGGGCATGACCTTGATGGAATTGTTGGGTGGGTCTGTAGGACAATGCCAACTACTGTTAGGGTTGAGGAAAATTATCTTGTCTCTACCTCAAGTTAGGGTGGTTCCTCCAAGCATCCACAGTAGGCTGCTATCCAAATGATTAGGCAGTATTAGCATGCTCCATTACTAACTCTAGAAATTGACCAGTAGATGGACAGTCTAGCAGGGTCTGTGTGGGTGAGTGGCATATCAGACATACCTCTCCTACCTGTGTAGCTATGTGGGGCTGCAACACACTCAACACTTTATCAAACTTTTTAGATAAACTATCCACTTTCCTCTCCAGGTCATTATACACATTCAATTCATACAATTTCCCCTTGAAAATGGGTGCTTTTACAACTCTAGCAGCAGGCTCAATGTCATTTCTTGATAGACTCTCTTGCTGCATAGAGTTTTCACTGATAATATCAAATAAATCTCAGGCTTCTTCATCAGTTTTACCGAGATATGTGCCACCACAAGAGGCATCCACCATGGATCTACTTTTAGAATCAATCCCCTGGTAAAAGCATTGCACAAGCTGTCATTTGGGGATTTGGTGGTGTGAGCACTATCTCAGCAATTCTTTAAATCTATCCCAAGATTCATGGAAATCTTTAGTTGGGAACTGAGTAAAAGAGATAATGCTCTTCCTCAACTGACTGATTTTACTAATTAGAAAAAATTTAGTCAAGAACTGACATTGCAGGCATTCCAAGATGTAATGTTGTTTGTTGGGAGCATGTTAAGCCAATTTCTTGCTTTGTCCTTTAATGAAAAAGGAAAAAGCCTCATTTTAGTGGCTTCATCTCTCAAGCCAGCAATTTTAAATGTACTGCATAGAAAGAAACTCATCAATGTACTTGTAAGGGTCCTCTTTACTTAACCCATAAAATGATAGTAACATTTGGATGGTCTAAGGTTTAATTTTATAATTGCCCTTAACAGTAGGGAACTGAATGCAAAAAGGGTATAGATATGCCCCTGGTGCATAGTAGTCCCTCAGGGGTCAAGGTTGCTCTACCATCTCCAATGTTTCTAAGTGATTAGCAGGTGTAGGTGATGTGTGCCTAGGTCTAAGGACTCTTTCTATTTCAGGATTTAAAGGTTCAAGCTCAGGATGAAGAGACCTTCTACCCAGCATACAACACGTAGAAAGTAAAAAGCCAACTTACAATACACTAAAAAAATACTAAATCCAACTGCTGAAATTTAAAGAATGCAGAAATGAAACTACAACAGAGGAGAGAGATGCAAACTAAGGCAGAGTTTGCTCCAGCTACAGTTGTTGTCTACCCTAATTGCTACTAATCCTGGTATGCAAAAATCAAAAACTACAGCAGGAATTTATTCAAATACAAAATAAACAATAACAGGTCTAAAGCGGAAAATAAAGAAAAAATTAAAAATCAAACAAAAACTATAGCTATAATTTATTCAAACACTACAACTACAACAAATCTAAATAAAAACTCAGATTTACTACTTAGACCAAAACTCTCTAGCAATGGCAACAAAAACTTGTTCGTTGTAAAGTTTGTGTTCTTTTTATTAATAAAATAATAAAAAATATGATGGAAATAAAGAATGGTAAAATCGATCATAGAGAAAGAAAATAAAGAGATTAGAATACATAAAATAAAACTGACACACAATCCTGCATGATCCAGGGCTGTTGTAGCAAGTTTTAATAAGTAAGAGTTTGCCCCATAGGAAGTGATGATTTAAAAACTATAGTAAATCTCCATATCTGCTACAGATCTGGCAACTCTAAACCTAAACTAGAAAGCAAGGTAAAGAGAGGGTGTTTTTGAGTTGTCACAAACTAAACTAAAAACAAAAATAAAAACTAGATCTAAAGAAAGGGGGTGGAAGAGAGTGAAGATGGGTTGGTAAAATAAAATAAAAAATATGGAGAAATAGACAGCTATGGGCTAATCTTCATTGCAAAATAGATCAAGAGTTGGATTTGCAGCAGTCCTTCACTTGGCTATAAGCACAAATGCAATAGAAGAATCCAACTCAGCCCTATGATCTGGACTAATCTTAAGGGCTATATCCTATCCACTCAAATGGTCACAGGATATCCTAAGGATGTGATCCAATCATCGGGGCTAGAGTTGAAATAGGAAAACTATTGCAGAGACTATGTTTGCAAGGCCACAATCTCATCCATTCATAGGAGCAAACATCCCATGAAGATCTAGTGAAAACCATAAGATATAATAGATTGAATGGGACATTGAAATCAGCTAGTCATTGCTACAAAGAAGCTTGCAATGACCTAGCTCTCTAGTCTCCAATCTCTGTAAGACTTCATATCTCATCACTGAAAATTATATGTAAAAACAGAGGAGGGGTTGGATCAGCAACAATCCTTCACTTGGCTACAAACACAAGTGCAAGGAAAAAGAATCCAACTCAACCCTGATATCTAGACTAGTCCTAGGACTATATTCTGTCCACTTAAATGGTCACAAAATATCTCATAGATGTGATCCAGTCAAGGGGTTAAAGCTAGAATAGTAAACTCACTGCAGCCACTATGTTTGCAAGGCTACAATCTCATGCATCCATAGGAGCATAAAACCCATACAAATCTTAATCCAAAGCCACAAGAAAAGGCAGATTATATGAATCAATAAAACCAGTTGTTCATTGATAAAAAGAAACTTACAATGACTTGGCCCTTAAGGTTGCAGTCTCTACAAGATTTCCATCTCCTTGCAATGCCATTACAATAGCAGATTATAGCTCAAAATAAACTTAGCTACTACAAAGATTTAGCCCAACATTACTGTTGAGCTAAGGAAAGAAGAAGAAAATGAAAAAGAAAGAACACACTAACCCTAAAATGAGCACAGGTTGAAAGTATCTTGGCTACCTTTTACAATCAACTTACATCAATTTATACAATCCATAAAGTAATAAAGTGCTTAGGCCAATCAGAAAAAAGGAAAAATCAAAACATTGGGAGATGCTGTCCTGGCTCATTCTCAGCCAAGTGTTGCCTCGGGTCATGAGGAAAAGTACAACACACTTGGACATGTGTCCTAGGTGCTGTGGAGTCCCAAAAATACCCCTAAAGTTTGAAAATATATGCTGGAACCCGAGCCTTGAGTGGATGGAGCTTCAGGTATGTAATTTTGAGTTGCTCTAGAGTGGTTAAAGGCTTCAGCCATATAATATCGAGCAGCTGAGACTCTTTCTGAAAGATTCTTGAGTGGTTGAAGGTCTGAAGCCAGATCTGCTCGAGTGGCTGAAGTGTTTCTGAAGGATTCTTGATAGGTTGCCCACAGGTTGGAGATGAAGGCGTCAATAGGTTGCTGCTAGCTTCAAATTTTCTTGACAGGTTCTCTGCAGGCACTCGACAGGTTGAAGTTGTAGTCTAAATTGTATATAGAGCAGCAGTCTAGTCTGCTCGACAGGATGGGATGCAAGTTTATGATATGTTCAAATGTGTTCGAGTGGATGCATCTGAAGTTGCTGAACTGCTCGAGACACCTCTTGCTGCAACATTGATGTGCTCGATAGCTGCTCGAGTTTGAGTGTTGAAGGTGTGGTGTGCTCGAGAGCTACTCGAGCTGACAATTCTACTTCTCTATTGGTTTGACTTATCTGTTGCAGCACTCCTTCAAGTGTGGGCCCCACTTTTCTCTCATTGCAAGACTTCTAGAGGTCTAAGGCATGTCAAATAACCCATATAGTGGGGACCACCAAGGTTTTATCTTTGTATATCTATCATCTCCAATGCATGACTTTAATTCTCCTCTTCTTGGCACTTATTACTTTGATGAATGCACCATTTTGCATATTATTGCTAACTACAAAAATACAACTAAAAATCAATTATTAAATAGCTCTAAGGTCTAGTAAGGGTTAGGTTAGGAGGTGAAAAGTGATATAATTCAGTGATCAACAGGGATTGTGTTTGATTTTGAATGGATGTAGGGGGAAAATGGGGTGTATTTGGAGTAGAAAAATGTAGTGAATTTGGGTTTGGAAAATAGGGTGAATTTGGATTGGGAGGAGTTGATGAATTGGGTGTATTTGAAGTGGAGGGAAAATGGGGCATTTTTTGGGAAGGAGAGGAGGGGATATTTTGGGTGAATATGGGGGAAAAATGGGTGCACCGAATGGACCGGCAACGTCGAATGGCGATTGGGTGGAAGGAATGGAAATGGGGATCTCTTCCATACGTGAATGTGATTGGGAATGTGGTGGGGATGAATCGGGATCGGCATATGCCGGATCAACTGCCCATGACATAAATTGTTGACTGGTTGGGTACGAGTTCCTTGGGTGAGGACCAAAAACCTGTCTTCTCCTTCCCCTACGGGATGAGGGAGGGTAAGGCGATGCTGTGGTTCCGGCACCACAAGCTCTCTTTTTTGGGTTTTGATTTTTTCTTAATTTTTTTAATTTTATTTTTTTGAATGACAAAGTAAGAATTCTCTCCCTTGATTAAAGTGGTGCTTTATTCTGGGCCCTGGGGAACTCCCTTTTCGAGCGGCATTCACACCTCCAATGCCTCCTACGGCGGGACTCCGATTCACTTTGGAAGAATCAAAGGGAACCCTTTGATCTATGTGAAGGCACGAAAATCCACGCGATGACCCGATTCCTCAGAGGAGTCAATAAGAGGTGACCTCTTTTGACCGGGAGGGTGTTTTGGGTGTCGAAAGGTGGGGAACAATCGGGAGTATGAAAATCGCTAAGCGGGGGGCTCGGGAAGGGTGAAAAGGGCCTCTGATTCGGGCTGCCTACACTAGAACAGTGTAGCATCTGTATTATATACGCTAGGCTAAAATCCTGGAGATTTACCTTAGTGGGTGTATTACACACGCAAGGCTAAATTTCTAGGATTTTGGCTTAACATGTATATTAGACATGCTGGGCAAATTCTGGGGGTTTTGGCTTAGTGTGTCTATTACACACGCTAGGCAAAAACAATGTATATGTATATATTTTATACAATAGCAGCAGACCCAAGTTGGCCTATTTTTCTTGGTTTCTGGAAGCAGTGCTTCTGGGGACTGTCTTGTTATTTCGGGTCCCTCCTTACTGTACCTAGGGATACAAGGTTGTTTCGGGGTATTCTTATGCACTCCCAAAGGGTTTTAAGGCTTTTTCTTAAGCTTGGTCACTCACCTGATATACCTCCGGTGCAAGTGCCTTCTCAAATACTGGATGAGGTGGTACTTTTCGGGATCATCACCACTAGGGGTTGTCGCCGTACTAAGAATCGAGACGTTTGTATCGCTGCCTAAATTCGCACCCTTTTGTAAAATCTACCCAACGTAAAAAATGAATTAAGTCCCACAGGTCACTTTTAAGGTTCAATTTTTAAAAGGCAGTTTCCTTAGGTTAAAAAACGGGAGGTGACAATATCGTGCCTCCTCTATGGCCTGGCGTCCACTGATGGAATATGATCCTGCTTAGCAAGTAACCCGCCAAACTGCTAAGGTGCGTAAAATGACAAAAAGAAAAAAAATGTTCAAGTAGGCTCGCCAATCGGCTAAGGTGAGTAAATGACATAATCGTAAATGCTCAAATAGGCCCGATAAACGGCTAAGGCATGTAAATGACCTAATCGTAGGGATAAGTATAAAATATGATAATAACATAGGGGTAAGTATAAAAAAAAAAAAAAAGTTAGTAAAAAGGAAGAAAAAAATACAAGCAAAGGGGCCAACATCAAGTAGAAGCTCTAAAATCTCCCCAGCGGAGTCACCATCTGTGCAACCATAAATTTTTATCAAATTCGTCGCGACGATGCGTTCTATGAAAAATATCGAGTCCCCACCCGGAGCTTTTGGTGTCCTAGGAAACCCAAATCAATATTGAAAGTACCAAAGTACCAATATGACTCTGATTTACCGATCCACGCCAAATGCTCTTAGGTAGGGGCTTCAATTATCAATCGGGAAGGTATTAGGCACCCGATTGACCTGCTCGTAGGCGGTCTCTACTTATAGCCAGGTCTACATGTGGATGCTTTATATAATATATATATATATATATATATATATATATATATAATTATATATATGAAAAAAAGAAACAAAATGAGTGGCACTTCCCCTTGTCTGAAGGCACACCGATCCTATTGAGCCCTTCCCGTTTGCTAAAATATGGGTAGCGTAACTGCTTAATTCTAGGATAGAGGAAAAGCAAATAATGTAGAGGAATAGAGGGGAGAGCTGGAGCTCTCGAGCCCTTGTAACACCGATGGATCTTCGTGCGAGAGCGTCTTTGATGAGCCTCCGAAAGCAAATGGGTTGAAGGATAGGTCTTAAACTCTAAGGTTTAGGAGCTAGGAGGAAGGAGAGGTAGGCTAGGAGGTTGTTCTTACCTAAGCTAAGGGATTGATGTTGTAAAATGGGATCTAAAAAGCTAAAAGGGGTGCAGGAATTTTGAGGGATATATTATGGAAAATGGAGAAGGAACTCTCTAATATTTTTTCTCTCTTGGGAATTTTTTTTTTCTAAGCCTTAAAGAAGGGGGAGGGGGGTGTTATTCACTGAAAAGTACCACTTTTCACCTGTTACACCTTGAAGCTAACTAATAACTTTTGTTGAAGTATGTTTTGTAGTTAGTAATAAATTATGCAGCTTAACACAAAGTCCATACTTTTTGTGCCACGAAGATAGAGAATTCAAGTTAAGAATGACAGCTGAACCAGAGATTGATGGAACACCATGGTGGTATACACCATGATGACTATTTTACATGTCATAATGGACCAAGAAAGTCCAGCAGATGAACCAAGCATAGATGTGAGTAGAGAGTTGAAACAGCAACAGCTGCATAGCAGCAGAAGAGCAAATGAACTAACACGCACAGTTGAGGTGCTGCCTCGCGTGGCTGATGGTGTAGCAAAGATCCCTCACGTAGATGTTACATATAGCACAATAAAGCTCGCGAAGAAGTCATGTAGCTCAGTGAAGGGATTATCACAGAGCAACCTCTCGCACAGCAGTCGCGCACTTTAGCTGCAACCAACACTTAAGGAACTCATAGAGCTCTCACGCACTAAGCCTTCAGAAATTCAGCTCGCAAAGTTCTCGTGAGGTTCAAGGCATATATCAACCATGCGTACTATCTCGCAAGGCCAATCTTCACAAAGAACAATAGCAAGCTTGACAGGTTCTCACGTGGCTATGAAGGAGAGAGAGCTCCAGACATACTCTCGTGCAGCTCTCATGCGCCTAGAAGCTTAACCCTGTACCAAGCAAGATGTGCTACCCACTTGACAAGGAACTGAGCGAGATGTAGAGGCATATGCGTGAGTACCTCGCGACAGGAGATTTTGAAGCTTTACTGCGTGAGCTAGCCAAGCAGATATGCGATGATGTGAAGTTCACATGCGTGAGTGAACAAACCTTCAAAGCTAAATCTTACCTCACGAGAACTCTACAAGCTGTGCGAAGGAACTAAAAAAGTAAAAAGCAACTATGCGACAGGCTTAAATTCTTCTATGCGAGAAAGCAACATTCAAAGCCAAATTCTACCCCGCGAGTACGCTGTAAGCCACGCGAGAGAATGAATGTTTAGAAGCCAGCCTCAAAACCTCGGGCTCTTCACTTCTCAGTCTTAACTCAAGGATCTTTTGGGGATTTCTCCAGGTCTAGGACACATCTTGAGGCCCTAATCTCGAGGCATACATTCCAAAGCATCCAAGGGTTGTAATAGTGCCACATCTACTAGAAAAACTAGGGTTTACTCTTCTCTGAGTCAAGGCATTAGGATGAGTACATAAGCTGTGTTTGTAACTTAGAATTGGATCTCTCCTTCAACCTCTGTAGGCTGTGAGTTCGAGTAGGCTGAGGTTAGGGTTTGATCACTTCTTTTTCTCATTTTTCTTCTCTCTTAGCCCAACACTTGCTGTCTAAATCTTTTGTAAGCAATTAGGTGTAGTTTTATTTAGTTTTATAATGGGTCATGTGATCTTTGGGATCTTTGGGATCTTTGGTTGAGCAATTGTGCACGAGGCTGCTACCTTGAGAAATTGCATTATTGGTAATGTTGATCAATGGAATTTTCACTTTAGATATTCATTCAATCTGTTATTTTCCTATTTGCCCATAGTTTTATTCAAGCTATAGCATGCATTTAGGATTTGGGGCTGATTGAAAGGCCCATGGAAGCTTGTGCTTGTAGCCCTAGGACCATGGTGGCAGTAGCAGTTTACATGTTCCTTCTTAGACCTCTGTGGTGAGGATAACCTTTGTGGATAGCCTGTGACCATTTAAGTGGACAGACTATACCCCTAGCGTGATTCCAAGCCCAGATCTGAGAAGGATTCTTCTCCTCTGCACTTGGGCTTGTAGCCTGGTGAGAGGTTATTGCAGGAACTAGCTCCCCTCTGTGTTACTTGACCAATATTAGATGTTAGATCTGACTTTTTTAGTAGTGATTGCAGACTTGAGGGTTGAGTCATTGTAGGCCTTTAGTAGCAATGATTAGCTATTTTAAAAGTCCCCTTTTTAGGTTGGAATCTCTATGAATGCCTGCCAAATCTGTAACAGATTTGGGGAGCTTGTAGCCTGGCAAACATAGTGTTTGCAATAATTTTAATGTTTTGATTTGATCAGTTGGGTGGAGGACATCTATTGGACAGTCAGTGACCATTTGAGTGGACAGGTTATAGCCTTATGATCAATCTACTCCATTTGATCAGATTGGTTTTTTGAGTCTTTCCATGTGCTTTGATCCTCCCTATTGGTTAGTCTGTGACCATTATAGTGGACAAGTTATAGCCTTAAGGGACCAAGTTGAATCACAAGAGTGAGTTGGATTCTTCTTCCATGCTGAGGTTTTTGATAACACTTCAGCAAGGATTCCTACAGAAGCAGATCTAGATGCGAGTTACAAAACTGATATGAACTTGACCTAATAGTTTACTTCCCACCATTTTATCTTTATTTTAACACATCATCACCACCTTCTTAATAACCCTTTCTTCAGGATAGGACTACACTTTATTTTTTTCTTTTAGTAGGTAATTTAGTGTAGTTATGACACCCAACTCCCTTTCTTTAGGATTGCCAGATCTGGAGGCCTACTATTATAGCCCATTTTGGGTTCTAGATCAATTTCTCTGTGGGACAAACTCTTACTTATCAAAACTTGCTACAATAGCCCTGTATCTTGCAGGCTGTGTGTATCTTAGGTTGTTGTCTTCATAATTATTTCACTCCACTCTTGCATTCTGATTTTATCATCTCATCACTTAAATAACATCAGCACCTAATCATATAAAGACACCAACAAGTTTTTGGCGCCACTGTCGGGGATATTGATCTTTTTAGTAGACCTGAGTTGTATTATATTTTAGTTTAGAAAATTCTTTGTATCAATGCCATAAATAGAAAAAAAAGTGCTACTAATTCTTTATAGAATTTTATAGAATTGGACAATAGCAGCAGGGAAAAGCTAGAGCTGCAGTTGGAGTTTAGCTATCTTTTTTTGCACTTCTTTTACCTTAAAACTCAATCCTTTAATGTTGAATTCCCTATGATTAGTTTAGTGTAAATTTGTTTAGTTGTTGGTTTCGTTTGAGAATTCTTTGTGCTGTAAGCATTTTCCTTACTGAATTTGTGTATGTATGCTTGGAAGAAGGCCCCTTAACCCTAAGTTTGAACCTCCAAATCCTGAGGTTGAAAGGGTCCTTAGACCAAGAAATACCACACAAGGCCATACTATTGAAACTGAGCCAGCTATCATGGCTGAGAGGCAAAGAATCCTAAAGGAATATAATGCACTTGGGGATTACATATCTCCCTTCTGCATATAATTCCTTTCAGTTGAGGAAAACTATGAAATCAAGTCCTCCACCATTAACATGCTACCATCTTTTTATAGGCTCAGTAAGGAAGATCCTTACAAGCACATTGACCAATTTTTGGCACTTTGCACCACTTTTAATATTATTGGCTTGGGACCTAAAGCCACCAAACTGAGGCTTTTTCGTTTTTTCCTAGAGGACAAAGCCAACACCTGGCTCTCTAAGCTCCCAGCCAATAGCATTCAAACATGGAGTGACCTCCAAAGCTAATTTCTAGCTAAATATTTTCCCATGAATAAAACCAGCCAAATGAGGACAAACATTTTGTCATTTACTCAGTCCTCAACTGAGGATTTTTATGAAGCATGGGAGAGATTTCAAGAGATATTAAAACAATGCCCCTACCATCAAATTCCACAATGACAACTAGTGCAAGTATTTTATCAAGGAATTAATCTCAAGAGTAGGGATATGGTGGATGCCTCATGTGGTGGTAGTTACCTCCACAAGATAGCCGATGAGGCTTGGGAGCTGTTTGACATCATAGGGGAAAATTCCATGCAGCAGGAGTCACTGTCTCGCAATGATAGCCGGACCCCAGCTAAATTGGTGAAAGAGTCCACCCCTAGAGGTGGAATGTATGAAGTTAAGGTGCAAAGTGAGTTGGAAAGGAAGGTGGATAATCTGAGTTTAATGTTTGACAAATTGATGAATGTGATGTAGCCTAGGATGGTTGTACAAGTGGAGGAGGCATGTCTAATATGTCAATCTCCCACACATGTACTCCAAGATTGTCCATCAGCCAACCAATTCTCTGATTTTATAATGAAACATGCCAATGCTGCCCAAGCATATGGGCAACAACCTGCTGGGTACACATGGAGAAACCACAAAAATTTGAGGTGGAGACAAGATACATACCCTCAGCCCCAGCAGCAACAGCTGGCAGCTCCATACAGGCCCCAGCACCAGTTTAACCAAGGATACCCATCAAGACAAAATTTTTAGTTGCCTGCTCCACAGCCCAATCAGTTGGTCTTGCCCCCACAACAGCCCAGATCCTCTTCTTTTGAAGAGCAAATGCTGGCATCTATGCAAAATTTAGAGAACTTAGTTCAAACTGTGAACTCTCATGGGAAAAGTATTAAGAAAATAGAGGACCAGCTGGGTCAAATCTGTAATGCTTTGAATAAAAGAGGGAAGGGTAGGTTGCCTAGTAAACCCTTGGCCAACCCTCAAGGGCAATACATGATTGGAGAAGCATCCTCTACCCATGAGGAGTCTAATGCAATCACTATCTTAAGGAGTAGCAGGGTGGTTGATAATTTAGTGGGCAGAGTAGCTGAGGAGGTCATAGAAAGTGAAAAGGAAAGAAATGAGAGTGGTGAAGAACCAGAGAAGTCAAATATGCAAGGGAAAAATAAAGGGACTGATGTTGAGCCCCAATAGCCAGCAATAAGTGAAGAAAAAAGAAAAAAAAAAGAAAAAATTGACCATGATGTGGTTCGGCATGCAGCTGTGGCACTAGTAGTTCCACAACTGCCATTTCCTTATGCATTAGCTGGCCCATCTCCTTTCGATAAGGGGAATGCTCAGATGGAGGAGATGATAGAGACTTTCAAGCAGGTCAAGATCAATTTTTCCTTACTTGATGCCATAAAATAGGTCTGCCTATGCTAAGTTCTTGAAGGACCTCTGCACTCAAAAGAGGAAAGCAAGGGTACAGCTGTCCAAAAAGGTTTTTACTGTTAAACATGTTGAATTAGTTCTATCCATTGCGACACCTAAGAAATTACAGGACCCAGGGGTACCTACTATCCGCTGCATAATTGGAAACCACACCATTGGAAGAGCCCTCTTGGACTTAGGGGCCAGTGTGAACTTGCTCTCATATTCTGTGTATGAGGAACTAGGTTTGGGGGAGCTAAAAGCCACATCTATTGTGCTCCAATTGGCTGATAGATCTGAGAGGAGGCTTGTGGGTGTGGTGGAGGATGTTTTGGTGGGGGTGGACAAGTTTTATTGTCCTGCTGATTTTCTTGTTTTGGACATAGACCCTTGCAAAAGTAAAGTCCCAATTCCTGCCATCCTTGGAAGGCCATTCTTGGCCACTGCAAATGCTTGCATATAATGCAGGTCAGGGGTGATGGAGGTGACCCTTGGGAATATGAAGGCCCAATTAAATGTATACAATGCTGCTAGGCAACCTCAGATGGACATTGAGGACTGTTGTGTAATAGATGTACTAGAAGGCCTTGTGGAAGAATAATTATCCAATCTGCTGGATTGGGATAATGTTGATGATGACCTAGAAAATATTTGAAATTTGGTTGAGGAGGAGGCCCAAGTTCTCATGACAGAAGACAGAAGACAACACCAAAATAGAGTCTTCTATTTGCATAGTGCAGCAGTCCAGTTGGAAACCTACATTGCTGCCCCTTCCTCAAACCACTAAGGCACCTTTGTTGCCTTCCATTGAAAGTCTCCCTGAGCTGGAGCTAAAACAGCTCCCAACCACATTAAAATATGCTTTCTTGGGTAAAAATGACAAGCTTTCAGTGATTATCTCCTCTCTCACTATTGAGCGGGAGGAGGAATTTTTGAGTGCTCTCAAGAAGCATAAAAAGGCAATGGGGTGGACAATAGCTGATCTTGGAGGCATTGATGCCTCAGTTTACATGCACAGAATTCACCTGGATGAGGGTACAAAAGCCTCTAGGGAGATGCAGAGGAAGCTTAATCTTTATATGAAGGAGGGGGTCTTGAAAGAGATAGTGAAACTGTGGATGCAGGGGTAATTTACCCCATTTCAGATTCTGAATGGGTGTCACCTATTCAGGTGGTGCCTAAAAAGTCAGGCATAATAGTTATCACTACTGATTCTGGGGAGTTGATGCCAGCCAGGGAAACCACTGGCTGGAGAGTTTGCATTGATTATAGGAAACTCAACTCCAAAACTAGAAAAGACCAGTTCCCCCTCCCTTTCATTGACCAAATTCTAGATAAGCTGGCTGGGAAGGCATTTTACTACTTTCTTGATGGATACTCATGGTATAACCAAATCCCTGTGTATCCTCAAGATAAAAAAAAAACTACTTTCACTTGTCCCTTTGGCACCTTTGCTTACAGAAGGATGCCTTTTGGACTGTGCAATGCCCCAGCCACATTTTAGAGGTGCATGTATGTAATCTTTTCTGATATGATTGACAAGTTCCTGGAAATCTTCATGGATGATTTCTCAGTATTTGGGGATAGCTTTAGCCAGTGCTTAAGTCACCTTGAGCTGGTTTTACAAAGATGTGAGGAGACTAATTTGGTCCTAAGCTGAGAAAAGAGTCACTTTATGGTGACACAAGGAATTGTATTAGGCCATGTGGTCTCTCACAAAGGAATAAAGGTTGACAAGGCTAAAGTGGACTTGATTTCACACCTGCCCCCACCCAGGACTGTCAAACAAATCAAATAATTTTTAGGACATGTTGGATTTTAAAGGAGGTTCATTAAGGACTTCAACAAAATTGCACAGCCATTGTGCCACCTGCTTTGTCAAGATGTGTTATTTGACTTCTCTGCTGAGTGCCTTGAGGCCTTTGAGGTCTTAAAAATGTGCCTTACCACTGCTCCTATAATCCAGGCACCAGATTACTCACTCCCCTTTGAGCTGATGTGTGATGCATCAGACTTGGCCATAGGTGCTGTTTTAAGATAGAGGAAAGATAAGCTGTCTGCAGTGATTTATTATGTAAGCAAAATATTAGTTGAAGCTCAGCTCAATTACACCACCACTGAGAAGGAGCTGGTAGTTGTTGTGTTTGTTGTCGACAAGTTTAGACCCTACTTGCTGGGGTCTAAAATTATTGTTTTTACTGATCACTTAATACCTATTGGCTAAGAAGAATGCCAAACCAAGGTTGATCAGATGGATCCTCCTATTACAAGAGTTTAATCTTGAGATCAAGGATAAAAAGGGAGTTGAGAATGTGGTGGCTGACCACCTCTCTAGAATTATTTTGGAAGAATGTGAAGCAGCACCTGTTATTCAGTTGTTCCCTGATGAGCCACTATTTGCCATGCAGTCTAGTGAGCCCTGGTTTGCCCACATTATAAATTTTCTTACAGTTGGTAGGATCCCCCCTCACTGGTTCAAGATGGACAAATGCCCGTTTTTCTCTCATGTCAAATATTTTTTGTGGGAGGATCCATACCTATACAAGCATTATATAGATCAGATTGTTAGGAGATGTGTATGTTGAGAACTAGAAAATACCATTTTCCACCCTTTAACCTAGGCCTTGATAGACCCTTGAGAGAACTAAATAAGTATTTTAAGTGCTTGTGTTACAGCTAACAATAAAGACAGGCTTAACCATGAAAGCAGCCTAAAAGTGCCAAAAAGATGATAATCCATGTCGATCCAAAGGAAGAAAGAGAAGGGACAACCTCACTAGCTGTCAAAATGCCTGAACTGAAGAGGCAAAGACCTGGTCTCAACCCAAAAAAGAAATGTGGAGCAATTCGAACAGAAAAATGCACTACAGAGTGCTTTTCGAAAAGAATCTGAACATTTCGAAAAGAACTTGAACTCTGCGAAAAGAACTAAAAGCTCCAGGCTTAGTTTTCGAAGAGCACCTGAACTCTTCGAAAGGATGATTGACCTATTCGAAAAGAAGAGAACTCCTTGCGAACAGAATCTGAACTTTGCAAAAAGAGCTTCAGGAGTCACAGTACCTTGCGAAAAGTTCCCTAAACTATGCGAAATGGTATTCTGGAGATTCCTAGCTTTTGCAAGGGTAATTCAGTAATCTTTTTCATGCGTCCCAATGCATTTAAAAACCTAGGGACATTCCAGAAGATTCTAAGCACGATGCGAAGGCATATTCCACCCCATGTGAGCACCCGAAGATGAAATCACTTGGCGGGAACTTCTAGAAGCTCTAACAGATTTTCAAATTGCATAACAGAATTGATGCTTATGTCACCTGATTGGCTGAACCAAATCGAGAAAGTCTGATTGGCCAGAACAGATCTGGATCCTTGTGCTCGACTACCATTGGTTGATACAGATCTGAGCACTCCTGATTGGTCGATACGCATCTGAGCTGGACCTGGAGAAAACTATAAATAGATGAACCATTTGCCCAATTTGGGCATCCAGATTTTGAGTTTCATTCCTATTCCCCCATTTCCAAATCTGCTAGTTTGTCTGAAACCCCTGTAATAGCCTAACTTTTACTTGCAATTGAGAGCTGTGAGATACCTCTGTAATTCAAAAGAGAATTGTATTCAAGACTACAAATCTGAGAGTTGTTTAAGCTGTGCTCTGTAATTGTAACGGTGAATTTGAAAAGGTTACTGTAAACCGTACATTCTCAATTGGATTCGTGTTAAGGGTTCCCTCTGATCTCCTTATTGCACTAGACTCCTTTAGATTTACTATTTTTTATTCAATTTCCCTTGATTCATTAACCCTGTGGGAATTAGTGTTTGTAACCTAATCTCTCACAGCATTTGTAGTGATATTTCTTGTTCTGAATTAAGCGTTTAGATTAAAGACTATTGGATGGTCTGTGGCCATTGAAGTGGACAGACCATAGCCATAAGCCTAAATCTAATCCTTGAGTTAGATTTATTTCTCTTACATCTGTGCTTGTTGCCAGATGAAGATTGGATCATCTCTCATTTGATCTGCAGTCATTCTCATTTTGTTTCAAGGACCAAATCAAAGTTAGATATTATTTTTCCATTTTGTATAAGTTACATCAAAATTCCCCCAACTCAGATCTGGATCATTTAGTTTAACTTTTACTTTTATCATTTAGTTAATGTGACAAATTCAACCTCCCATCTTATGTGCTTTGTAGATAGGATAAGGGGCTAGATCTGGTAGCTCAGATCTGGAGGTTTATCTTGCATTTTAAACAAATTCTCGGTGGACGATCTTTTATTCACTTCCATTTAAAACTTGCTACAATTGGCCCTGATCTTGCAGGCTAATTCACTTCTCTCTGTGCTGATATTTCTTTACTCTTTTTAATGTTCCAGATTCATTATAACTTAGCAGTTGCAAATCTGTATTCAAAACACAAATAAATCATGCACACTTAAAGCAACCAACAAGTTTTTGGCGCCGTTGCCAGGGAATTTGTTTTAAAATAGGTAGACCTAAGTTTTCATTTTTATTTTTACATCAGTGCTAAACTATTCTATTGTTTATATCTGTGCAGTTATTCATATCCATTTTGAAGAGGGGAATCTACTTTAAAAGGAATTCTAAAGGTTTGCTGTGCATAAATTTGATTCTCTGTTCTATGTTGTATGTTTGGTAGGAGGACTCTCAGCCCTGAGATTGTCCCTCTGAATTTAGAAGTTGAAAGGCTATTACGAACCAGACAAACAACATAGAATTCTGCTGAAACAATTACTATGGGTGAAGAACCTCGACTTTTGAGGGATTACTTTGCACCTGGTGCTTATAATTCTCCCTTTTGCATTCAATTTCCTACTGTTGAAGGAAATTATGAGATCAAATCATCGACTATCCAAATGCTTCCTTCCTTCCATGGGTTGAGTAAGGAAGATCCATACAAACATGTGGATGAATTCTTGTCTCTTTGCACCACATTCAACATAGCTGGACTTGGTCCAGAGGCAACCAAGCTTAGGCTCTTTCCTTTTTCATTAAAGGACAAAGCTAGAGCATGGTTGTCTATGTTAGCACCAAATAGTATCACTTCTTGGAATGATTTGCAGTGTCAATTTTTAGCCAAATACTTCCCAATGTCTAAAACAAGCCAATTGAGACAAAATATTATTTCCTTCTCACAAAACTCAACTGAAACTTTTCATGAAGCATGAGAAAGATTTAAGGAACTTTTAAGACAATGTCCTCATCATCAAATTCCCCGATGGCAGCTTGTTCAAAGCTTCTATCAAGGAATTGATCAAAAAGGCAAGAATATGGTAGATGCTTCCTGTGGAGGCACTTACTTGCAAAAAACAGTTGAGGAGGTTTGGGACTTATTTGAAGTAATTGGTGAAAACTCAACTCAACAGGAATCTTTGTCAAGAGATATTGAAAATCCTGCTAGGTTGAACAATCAGCAAACCACCAAAGGAAAGATTTATGAGGTGAATGAGTTGGAAAGAAAGATGGATAATTTAACCACAAAGTTTGATAGATTGATGGACTCACTTAAAAATCCAATGGTTGCAAGAGTAGAGGAGGCATGTCTGATATGCAGGTCCCTACTCATTCACTTGCGCACCACGCTTCCTGGATCTAGTGGTGGAACAAGCTCATGCTGCCCAATCATTTGGACAGATGCAGTCAAATGAATATCCATGGAGAGGGCACCCCAATTTGAGGTGGAGCCAGGGGAATTATCAATCACAGCAGCAGCAGCAACCAAAGAACCAAATGCCTTTCAAAATTGTGCAGCCTTATCAGCAGTATTTTTATGCCAAGCTAAATTTTCAGCAACCCATTCCACAACAACCTGTACAGCAATCTGCTCCAGTTCAAATCCCTTCCAGGTCCCCTTCTTTTGAAGATCAAGTCCTAAATTCACTCCAGAATTTAGGATCTTTAACTCAGACTGTGAACTTTCACAGTCAGAGCATAAAGAAGATTGAAGAAACATTGGGTCAGCTTTTAAATACTTTGGCCAAAAGAGAGGAAGGAAAGTTACCCAGCCAACCTTTGAACAATCCCAAAGGACAGTTCATGGTTGGAGAGGCTTCTATTTCACATGAAGAAGTAAAAATTGTCACAACTTTGAGAAGTGGAAGAATTATAAATAACAAAGTGGGTACTGAAGAAGAAAAAAGTGAGGAAAATGATAAAGATACAGAGCAACATAAATGTTAGCAGTAAAATGTAAATTGTAAAAATCAAAAAATGAAAACAAAAAATCAAAAGATTCCGATAATGCTTCTAAAGTCAGAGATGAAGGACTAGTTCCTCATTTACCATTTCCTCATGCCATAAAATCTGTATCCCCTTTTGATAAAGGGAACACAAAAATAGATGAAATGATGGAGACTTTCAAGCAAGTCAAGATAAATCTACCTTTGCTTGATGCAATCAAACAAATTCTAGCATATGTAAAATTTTTGAAAGATATTTGCACTCACAAAAGACAGTCTAGGATACAGTTATCCAAGAAGGTCTTTGCTATGGAAAGAGTTAATCAGGTGTTGTCTATTACCACACCTCCTAAACTTCAAGATCCTGAAATCCCCACAATCCCTTGCATTATTGGGGAACATACCATTGAAAAGGCTTTATTAGATTTGGGTGCTAGTGTCAACCTGCTTCCATATTCTGTATATGAGAAACTAGGTTTGGGAGAATTAAAACCCACTCATGTGGTGTTACAACTAGCAGACAGATCTAAAAGACAGCCAGTTGGGATGATTGAGGATGTATTGGTGGGAGTAGATAAATTTTTCTATCCTGCTGATTTTCTAGTTTTGGACATGGAACCTACAAAAAGCAAAACTTCCATCCCTGTCATTTTGGGAAGACCATTCCTGGCTACAGCAAATGCTTGCATTCAATGCAGGTCTGGTATTATGGAAGTCTCTTTTGGAAATATGAAGGTGAAATTAAATGTTTATAATGCAGTCACACAACCTCAATTCAGCTATGAGGAATGTTTTCATGTTGATCTATTGAATGAACTGGTGGAAGGGACTTTACAATAGTTTTTGCAGTGTGAAGATTAAACCACAAATTCTAAAGATGCTTGGGGAAATTCCGAGGAAGAAACATTTCGTACCTCAAAGTCTGAGGAAGTAAATGCTGTGCAAGGAACTCATAATCAATCAGCAAGTTTCTCTTCTTGGAAACCTGCTATTCTTCCCCTTCCACAAACAGCTAAGGTATTTTATACCTTCTTTTTCTTTTCTCAAATTACCGATGAATCAAGCGGCCTACAAAAATTTGAAATATGTGTTTTTGGAGACCATAAATCATTGCCTGCGAATATTTCTTCCTCCCTCACAAAGGAGCAGGAGGAAGAGCTGTTGATTGTTTTGAAACAACATAGAAGGGCAATTGGTTGGACTATTGCTGATTTGGGAGGAATCAGTCCAGCTGTTTGCATGCATAAAATCCATTTGGAAGAAGATGTAAAGCCTTCTAGGGAAATGCAAAGGAGGTTGAACCCTCATAAACAAGAAGTGGTCATGAAAGAGGTTGTTAAGTTGTTAGATGCAGGGGTCATTTACCCCATTTCAGATTCAGCTTGGGTGGCACCTACACAGGTGGTACCTAAGAAATCTGGGATCACTGTTGTAACCTCAGATTCTGGTGAGCTTATGTCAACCAGACAAACAACTGGGTGGAGGGTCTGTATTGATTACAGAAAATTAAATTCAATGACTAGGAAAGACTATTTCCCTCTCCCACTCATTGATCAGATTTTAGATAAGCTAGCAGGAAAAGCTTATTACTATTTTCTTGATGGTTACTCTGGTTACAACCAGATTCCTGTGTACCCACAAGATCAGGAAAAGACCACATTCACTTGCCCTTTTGGCACTTTTGCCTATTGGAGAATGCCTTTTGGTCTTTGTAATGCTCCTGCTACCTTTCAAAGATGCATGCACTCCATTTTCTCTGATATGATTGACCAATTTATGGAGATTTTTATGGATGATTTTTCAATCTATGGAGACAGTTTTCCCCAGTGTTTACATCATCTCAAATTGGTGTTACAGAGATGTGAAGAAACCAATCTAGTTTTGAGCTGGGAGAAGAGCCATTTCATGGTCACCCAGGGCATTGTCCTTGGCCATGTTGTCTCCCACAAGGGCATTGAGGTAGACAGAGCAAAAATTGATTTAATTGCGCATTTACCACCTCCCAAAACTATTAAATAGATCAGAAGTTTTTTGGGACATGCTGGATTTTACAGAAGGTTCATTAAGGACTTCAGTAAAATAACCAAGCCTCTTTGTCATTTATTGTGCCAGGATGTCCCTTTTGTTTTCAATAATGAATGCATGAAGGCATTCAAATTCTTAAAAAACTGTTTGATTTCAGCTCCAATATTGCAGTCTCCAGATTATTCACTACCTTTTGAACTGATGTGTGATGCATCAGATTATGCTTTGGGAGCTGTCCTTGGACAGAGAAAGGATAACCTGCCTCATGTCATAGCTTATGCCAGTAGATCAATGATTGATGCACAGCTCAATTACACAACAACTGAGGAGCTGCTGGCAATTATTTTTGCTTTAGAGAAATTCAGGTCATATGTCTTGGGTTCACAAATAGTGGTGTTCACTGACCACTCTGCCTTGAAATACCTTCTGTCTAAGAAGGACACCAAACCAAGATTAATCAGGTGGATCCTCCTATTACAGGAATTTGATTTACAGATCAAAGATAGAAAGGGTGTGGAGAATGTGGTGGCTGATCACCTATCTAGAATTCTAACTACTGAGATTGATAGGCTGCCTATCAATGAATCTTTCCCTGATGAGCAACTGTTTGCTATTAGCATACACACCCCTTGGTTTGCAAACATAGTCAACTTTTTGGCTACTGGAAGAATTCCTCAATATTGGAATAAAATGGATAAAGATCTTTTCTTTTCAAAGGTTAAACATTTCATTTGGGAAGATCCTTATCTGTTTAAGAGTTGTGCAGACCAAATAATAAGAAGATGTGTCCCTGAAGAAGAATTTCATAGAATACTTTCTATGTGTCATGAATAGGCCTGTGGAGGTCATTTTAGTGGAAACAAAATTGCTGCAAAGGTTTTGCAGTGTGGATTTTATTGGCCTACACTTTTCAAAGATGCTCAAGAATCAGAAGTCTTGCTGTAATCGCTAAATTGGGCAGCATTTCCAAGAGAAACTCAATGCCTTTACAGCCCATTTTGGTAGTTGAATTGTTTGATATTTGGGGGATAGACTTCATGGGTCCCTTTCCTCCTTCCAATGGGTGTAATTTCATTTTAGTAGTTGTGGATTATGTATCCAAATGGGTTGAAGCCACAACCACTAAAACCAATGACCACAGAGTGGTTCTGAAATTTTTAAAGGATCACATTTTTTCCAGGTTTGGTTTTCCCAGAGCTATTATCAGTGATGGGGGAAGCCATTTTTGTAATAAATATTTTGAAACTTTATTAAAAAAATACTCTGTGACTCATAGAGTAGCTACTCCATATCATCCACAAACCAGTGGACAAGTGGAGATTTCCAATAGAGAAATCAAACATATACTGGAAAAGACTGTGAAGAAGGACAGAAAGGATTGGTCCTTTAAGCTGAATGATGCATTGTGGGCATATAGGACAGCCTATAAAACCCCAATTGGCATGTCCCCATTCAGATTGGTCTATGGCAAAGCATTCCATTTACCAGTGGAGTTAGAATATAAAGCCTTTTTGGCTATTAAAACATTGAACATGGATCTGACTACTGCTGGTAATCACAGGAAACTGCAACTTGCTGAGTTGAAGGAGCTGAGAATGGATGCATACACCAATTCAAGATCTTACAAAGAGAAAGTCAAAGCCTTCCATGATAAAAATTTGTTGAGAAAAGAGTTCACAGCTGGCTCTAAGGTATGGCTATTTAACTCAAAACTTAAGTTTTTTCCTGGAAAGCTGATATCCAGATGGGAAGGGCCATATACTGTCATTCATGCAGCTCCTTCTGGGGCTGTTGACATTTTAGACCCAAGTAATGGAAGAATCTTGAAAGTAAATGGTCAGAGGCTCAAACCATGCATTGTAAATACCTGTGAGCCCGTGTCTTGCCCATCTATCATCAAGAACCTCCCAAATCGATGGTATACAAACTGTACAATATGTTTTTGTTTTGTAGTTTTTCCATAGTTTTCTATTTCTGCTTTTTATTCATGTTTGTTCTCTTTCGAGAAGTTTAAATATGTGAAAATTAATTAGAAAGTAAAATTGTCTTTTCAAGAAAGTTCAATTTACTTTTCGAAAAGGATCTGATTTGTAATAAATCGCCGAAAGCAATGATTTGCTTTTCGAATAGTTGTTTCTGAAGCCATTTGCTTTTCGAATAGTTGTTTCTGAAGCCATTTGCTTTTCGAAAAGTTGTTTCTGAAGCTATTAGCTTTTTGAATGGTACTGATGCCATTCTCTGTTGAAAAAAGGACTGTTTTGGAACTTTTCGAAAACTTAAAAATGACTTTGCGAAAATAACTTTGAGCATATTTAAACCCTTTCGAAGTAAGGGTTTCATATTCGAAAGCTTTCTGAGAACGTCCTGTTCCACAGAAACCCCATTTCTTTCTTTCCTTGCGTGATTTTAGATTTCAACCACACTTTTCGTCACATTTGTTCGATCATTTGAGCTTGAAGAGAGGGATTTTAGCTTCTGGTATGGTGGATTTCAGCGAGCAAGCAACACGTTCAACCAAAACCCTAGATTTCGGTATTTTTCTGCGCATTTCCTCTGTTTATCATTTGCAAAGTTTGATTTTGTGTTAGCATTTGTTGTGGGCGTTTTTATACACAACTTTAGAATGGGGAGAGCTGAAAAATCACTGGCTGCCATGTTCCCAAAATCTTCAGCTAAGAAAATTAGCAAACCAACCCCAAAAGGAAAAACCAAAACTTCAGCCAAAAGAAAACTATCAATGGATAGAGCTGATAGGATTGAGAAAGGGAAGAAAGTTAGACATGAGGAACCCATCCCTGCAGCTGCTAGTCCTGAGCCTGAGCTTCCCCCTCTGCCTATGTATTTGGTACTGCCAAACCCATTCATTGAAGCTCAGAAGCTGATTCCTGAGCTTATCGTGGATGAAACTTTTTTCGTCAATAAACCGAACTGTCAACTATCTTTAAGATACATTAGGGATGCCTCACTGAGCAATATCCTTACCCCTCTGCCAGAGAAAATTTATCCGCGAATGGTGAAATTATGGAACCAAAACCTGGTAAAAGTGACAGAAAAAGATGCTGATGTCCCTACTCTTGTTATCTTTATTGATGATTGTGATCTAACTGTCACATATGAAGACATTGGGAATGCTTTGGGGATACCTTTTCAATATGATCCTTCTGGTCCATTGGCTGCACCAGAAGCAGCCTCTTTCAGAGAAATGGCTGCACATTTAACCCAAGGGATCGTTGGAACTGGACAGTCCATAATGAGGAGAGACCTAGCACCTCAATTTTTATTGATGGATTCAATTTTGAGGGGAAGTTTTTATGTCACCAAGCACAGCCAAGAAAGGAGGACACCAATTCTAGAGGCTCTCTTTCATTTTTCTAAGGGGCAATTTTTCAATGCCCTTATGTTAATTTTTGAAGCCATGGCTGATATTAGTGCCAAGTTGAAAAAGGAGCAGAAATTAGCTGGAATCCCATTTGGTAGACTAATCACAGCTCTACTAAGAGCTAAGTTTGACAGTGACTCCAGTTCTGATCCCATTGAACCAACTTATGATACAGATTTTGACCCCAGTTATTAGATCACATTGTACTTATCTGTGTTATGAGTTTGTAATATAAAATTCTGGTTTTTCTTGTGTAATTACTGTGCATTTCTGTTCTTTCTTCTTGTCATTATGATTTCTGCTTGAGTGTTTCTTTTCTTTGCTTTGGACCAGTGTGGACCCTACTCACCTTAGGTTTGGGGGTGTGGCAGAAATGTCAATAATTGAGTTAACATCAATGCAGCTTATGATCAGTTGAATTTTTGAAAATAAAGTAATTTCACACCTATTGTTTTGAAAAATGAGGAAGTTAAAAAAAAAACTTTTTGAAATTAATTTCTAGTGTAATTCTAATACTTTAATGAAGTGAATGTCAGAAAATTTCCAAAAGAAAATTGATGTTTTAGTAAACCTAAAAAGAGAGAAAACAGCGATGATATACCTCAGGAATTTGATAGAAAACCACACTCAGTGAGATTTGGACCTGAAATGTATTCTTTGGAGGTATGAATTGGCAATTTTTTTTTCTCTAGGGACTGTTTAAACCTGCTTGTTATCACTAGAAGTTACATATATCCAAGTTAAAATAGTTTGACAACAATCATGATATTAAGACATGATGTAAGGCCTCCTTTTAGACAGTTTGAACTTCAAAAAGCCCAACCTTTTGAAACCGCCCTTGATACACACGAATTGAGCCTTATAAATCCAAGATTTCTTTGAAACCTCATCAACCTCATTTAGCCTAACCCTCACTCTAAGAATTCAGAAGGTAAAGGAAAGAAAGCTGAAGAAAGGTGAGTTGGGTAACAGTTTGGTAAAAAAAAAATTGAAGGCAATGATGTATCAGCAGAAGAAATGTGGCATTCCAGTCAATATTGCTTTGAAAAAAAAAAGAAGAAGGCATTTCATTGGAAGTTTGAAAAAGAAAGAGAAAAAGATGGCTACTTTGGCTCTGAAAATTCAAAGAAGAAGATGAAATTGTGCTGAATTAAAGAAGGTGGGTCTATCACCTCCTTACCTTGACTGACTTCTCAATTTTGAACTCCATTCCACCCCTTTATTCTTGAAAAATTTCACCCATAAGCCACATTACAACCCAAGTTAAAGCCCTTACTGATCAATGATGGATTGAGCTGTCACATGGAGATAAGGATTTGTGTAATCTATGGTGAAAAGAGCAGTGAATTCAGAACTAAAAAGCAATGCCTATGCTCATGCTTACAGTCCTATTTGTGGGCTATAACTGCTCTTGAGCCTTGTGAAATAGTACAACCCTCTTACTTACATGTTGAGTGAAAACCTGGGGAGAGTTGGGTTTGAAATCGACTTATTTGGGGTAACATCAAAGCTGGATTCTCAAATAGAAGGCAAGTTGTTCATTAATTTTTCTTGTAAATAACTTTTTGACACACATTAAGTGAATGGTAAAAGGAATTACAGCATGATTTTAGTTTTGAACTGATGTTTTCTTGAAAATCTTCTTACAGCCTGACTGATGCAGGTGTGAATAATCTGATTGGATGAAAGTTTACTTTAACAGAACTGCATTGATCTTAACTGATTTATTGGAGAAGTTTGTGGGTACCTTCACTGAGAACCCTCAGGAGACTTCACTCCTCCACTAGGGATCACCTAGGGGTTTAAAAGGCTTGTTGTATATGCTAAATGCAACTGTGTTCCCTACAAATGTGGCTTTTTATTCTGTTTTTAATTTTGACTTTGCTAAGGGACTAGCAAAGCTTAGGTTTGGGGGTGTGTTGAGAACTAGAAAATACCATTTTCCATCCTTTAACCTAGGCCTTGATAGACCTTGTGAGAACTAAATAAGTGTTTTAAGTGCTTGTGTTACAGCTAACAATAAAGACAGGCTTAACCATGAAAGCAGCCTAAAAGTGCCAAAAAGATGATAATCCATGTCGATCCAAAGGAAGAAAGAGGAGGGACAACCTCACTAGTTGTCAAAATGCCTGAACTGAAGAGGCAAAGACCTGGTCTCAACCCAGAAAAGAAATGTGGAGCAATTCGAACAGAAAAATGCACTACAGAGTGCTTTTCGAAAAGAATCTGAACATTTCGAAAAGAACCTGAACTCTGCGAAAAGAACTAAAAGCTCCAGGCTTAGTTTTCGAAGAGCACCTGAACTCTTCAAAAGGATGATTGACCTATTCGAAAAGAAGAGAACTCCTTATAATGTAATCGAACTTTGCAAAAGAGCTCAGAGTCACAAGACTTTTGCGAAAAGTTCCCTAAACTATGCGAAATGGTATTCTGGAGATTCCTAGCTTTTGCAAGGGTAATTTAGTATTCTTTTTTACGTGTCCCAATGCATTTAAAAACCTAGGGACATTCCAGAAGATTCTAAGCATGAAGCGAAGGCATATTCCACCCCATGTGAGCACCCGAAGATGAAATCACTTGGCAAGAACTTCTAGAAGCTCTAACAAATTTTCAAATTGCATAACAGAATTGATGCTTATGTCGCCTGATTGGTTGAACCAGATCGAGCAATTCTGATTGGCCAGAACAGATCTGGATCCTTGTGCTCGACTACCATTGGTTGATACAGATCTGAGCACTCCTGATTGGTCGACGATCTCGAACTAGACTGGGAAAACTATAAATAGATGAACCATTTGCCCAATTTGGGCATCCAGATTTTGAGTTTCATTCCTATTCCCCCATTTCCAAATCAGCTAGTTTGTCTGAAACCCCTGTAATAGCCTAAATTTTTTTTGCAATTGAGAGCTGTGAGATACCTCTGTAATTCAAAAGAGAATTGTATTCAAGACTACAAATCTGAGAGCTGTTTAAGCTGTGCTCTGTAATTGTAATGGTGAATTTGAAAAGGTTGCTGTAAACCGTACATTCTCAATTGGATTCGTGTTAAGGGTTCCCTCTGATCTCCTTATTGCACTAGACTCCTTTAGATTTACTATTTTTATGCAATTTCCCTTGATTCATTAACCCTGTGGGAATTAGTGTTTGTAACCTAATCTCTCACAGCATTTGTAGTGATATTTCTTGTTCTGAATTAAGCGTTTAGATCAAAGACTATTGGATGGTCTGTGGCCATTAAAGTGGACAGACCATAGCCATAAGCCTAAATCTAATCCTTGAGTTAGATTTATTTCTCTTACATCTGTGCTTGTTGCCAGATGAAGATTGGATCATCTCTCATTTGATCTGTAGTCATTCTCATTTTGTTTCAAGGACCAAATCAAAGTTAGATATTATTTCTCCATTTTTTATAAGTTACATCAAAATTCCCCCAACTCAGATCTGGATCATTTAGTTTAACTTTTACTTTTATCATTTAGTTAATGTGACAAATTCAACCTCCCATCTTATGTGCTTTGTAGATAGGATAAGGGGCCAGATCTGGTAGCTCAGATCTGGAGGTTTATCTTGCATTTTAAACAAATTCTCTGTGGACGATCTTTTATTCACTTACATTTAAAACTTGCTACAATTGGCCCTGATCTTGCAGGCTAATTCACTTCTCTCTGTGCTGATATTTCTTTACTCTTTTTAATGTTCCAAATTCAGTATAACTTAGCAGTTGCAAATCTGTTTTCAAAACACAAATAAATCATGCACATTTAGAGCAACCAACAGTGTACCTGAAAGTGAGTTCTACAACATTCTTTTGATGTGCCATGAGCAAGCCTATGGAGGTCACTTTAGTGGCAAAATGACTGCAGCAAAAGTACTGCAATGGAGCTTTTATTGGCCTTCTTTGTTTAGAGAGGCAAACATACATTGCAAGGCCTGTGAGAGATGTCAAAGGTTGGGGGCATTTCAAAGAAAGATTCAATGCCATTGCAGCCTATCCTGGTGGTAGAACTTTTTGACATCTGGGGCATTAATTTTATGGGCCCCTTTCCTCCTTCTATGAGTTTCAACTTCATACTTGTGGCAGTGGACTATGTGTCCAAATGGGTGGAAGCCACCACAAGGATCAATGACCACACAGTTGCCCTTAAATTTATGAAGGACAATATCTTCTCTAGATTTGGCACCCGCAGGGCTATTATTAGTGATGAGGGGAGTCATTTCTGTAATAAGCCTTTTGAGAACCTCCTTAAAAAGTATTCTGTTATCCACAGAATTACGACACCCTACCACCCACAAATAAGTGGGCAAGTTGAAATTTCGAATAGGGAGATCAAGCATATCTTAGAGATCAAGTTGAAATTTTGAATAGGGAGATTAAGCATATCTTGGAGAAGACTGTGAGGCCTGATAAAAAGGATTGGGCACAGAACCTGAATGATGCTTTGTCGGCTTATAGGACTGTTGATAAGACCCTTATTAGCATGGCCCCATATAGGTTGTTTATGGTAAGGTCTGCCACCTACCAGTGGAGTTAGAGGACAGAGCTTATTGGGCTATAAAAACACAGAGTTTTGACCTAACTACTGTTGGTTCTCACAGGAAATTACAAATGGTAGAGCTTGATGAACTGAGGCTGGAAGCCAATTCAAATGCTAGGATATACAAGGAGAAATCGAAGGCATTCTTTGACAATAAGCTAATGAGGAAGGACTTCAATGGTGGTAATAAGGTCTGGCTTTTCAACTCCAAACTAATTTTTTTTCTAGGGAAGTTAAAATCTAGATGGGATGGACCTTACACTGTCATCCATGCCTCCCCATCTGGTGCTGTGGAGATCTTGGATCCCATGTCTGGAAAGATCATGAAAGTGAATGGTCAAAGGCTAAAAAGTTATGTAGAACATTTAGTGGAGCCTCCTCAGACCATTCACCTACATGAGCCTCCCACTGCTCAGTGATCCATAGTTTTGTAACGTGTGTACCACATGAGTTGAATGCCTTGTCTTGTTTTGTGTTGCTTAGAAAATTTTCAAATTACTATTTTTAGGGTGATGATTTGATTGTGTGTTTGATTTTGTTTTGTTCTGCTCTATTTTGAGTACAAGTGCATATTTGTCATCTGAATTTTATGTCCATGCCTATTGCTGATGGTTGAGATGCTCTCATAATAAATGCCATAAATTTGATCTGAAAGATTATCTTTGTAATTTTGAATTTTTTATGTTTAAATGTTGATAAAGGGTAACCAAATTGTCCTGATGAAATGGAGTACATGTCAAGGAGTTAGTGCTGATGCACTCTTAATTGGTGCATGACATTGTACATGCACAGGCCAAGGCACATGCTAAGAGAAAAGGTTAAGTGTTACTTTCTCACGAGGCTAAATGACCTAAATTTTAAGCTCAGGAGCCACTTGTAGGCTTTCTCACGGAGTTTTGAGAGGAGTTTTGTTCCTCGCGATAGCCTCACGAGCAAAAGACATCTGCTGAAGCCTGATATTGAGCCTCGCGAGACTATATCCTATCAGCAACAGGGAACTGCACGAAAATGAAATTCACACTTTTTTTACTACGCGAGAGCCTCGTGAGCTAACATTCTAAAGGCCCCACCATTAATTGCCTAGTGAAGTCCCTGATATCCCTAATGGATGTTCCTTGCGAAGATCACAAGCTAAGCTGCATGAGAGATGAGAAACTGCTTCGCGCGCTTGGGCTCAAATTTAACTCTGCGAAGTACCTCGCGAGGCACATAAAGCTTCTAAATCTGTTCTCGCGAGGCTCTGTTCTTCTTCGCGACAACACTTCTTGCGAGGTTGGCCGTGTACTGCGTGAGAAATCTACCTCATGAGAACCTGAAGATAGTTGCACGATGCATGGGTTTAGCCTTATAAACCCTGTGATTTTTTCTATTTTCTCCATTCTTTCTCTCTACCCTAACCTTCACTGCGCATTTCTGAGCTCCCTCTTTTCTCTTTTCTTCTATACAGCATATTCCACTCAACCTCAGCTAGTTTCCTCCTTCCATTTTACTCCCCATCACCTCCTGGTCACTTTGAGGTAGGTTTGGGGGATTCGAACCGCTATGCAACATTTGAAGTGAATCCCTAGTTGCAAGTCGATAAGATCTCTCACTCTCTCTCTATGCTTTGACTAATTAGAGTTAAGAAATGAAACTTTGGGTGCAATATCATTTGTGAAGTGCGCATTGCCTATTCTGAGAGTTGCAAGCTATAATTTGGAGAAGTTGAGTAGCCATGGCCACGGGTTAGAAGTTTTTTGACACATTGGCTGCCATGCTCAACCCTCCACACACTGGCACCCCTGGGGTAACTCATAAGTCAGTAAGAATTACAGAGGCCTCCACAGTGGAGACCTCTGAGGTGCCTACCCAGGTGGTTGAGCCCTAAATGGATCAACCAACTGAGAAGAAGTTTGCCCCACTGAAGAAGGGAAAGGGTGTGGCCTCTAATGCCCAAGGTACCAAAAAGAAATCTGTTCCTAAGAAGATGGCCAGAGAGCACCCACCTGCCAAAAGCCCTGAGAAATCAAAGAAGAAATAGAAAAAGGGCAAGGAGGTGGCCCAAGAGGTACCTGAGGATGAAGAGGAAGAAGATAATGAATACCTCAGGGTCCCCTCTGAATTTGTTACAGCAATTAAGCTGGAGGCAGAGACAATTTTTGATAAAGTCTTCTTTGAGGAGCTACCTGAGACAGCTGCCTCTATGGAGTACCTTATCAAAGCCACATTACTGCCCCTACTGAGGCTCCTAATGCAGCTAGTCTTCCCTAGACTAGTGCTATTGTTCTACCAAAATATCAGAGTAAAGACTGGGGATGATGGGAACCCAGCATTGCTGGTGCTAATAGACAAGTTTGAGATGCTGTTCAATCAGGAAGCCATTGCTAAAATACTTGGGATACTTGCCAAATACAGCCTTGTGTGTGGCTTGGGTCCCCCATTGATAGCCACAATCCCAGAAATTGCTAAGGAGCTGACTGGAGGGGTCACTGCATCAGGGGTATCAATCAGGAAGAGAGATATGCGCCCCAACCTCAGATTTATGGATGGGGTGTTGAGGAAAAATGTGTATTGCTCTGGACATGAGCAAGAGAGGAGGTCTCCTATTTTTGATGCACTCTATTCATTCCACATGAATCACTACTTGGATGCTACCAAATTAATTTTTGAAGGGATGAAAGACATTGTTGAGAAGGTGAAGACCAAGAAGAAACCCCATTCCCTTCCCTACTGCAGGCTTATTACAGCCTTGTTGAAGTTGGGGGGGTACCAATTTCAACAAGATGAGATGACCATCCCCTTGGCCCCCAGGACAAGTGGAAAGAAACAATGGAGGATCAGTGGCACCCTAATTGAGAAGAAGAAGAAGATGGCTGATGTACTAGCAACCTTTGACGCTGATGCTGCCTTAGCTGCCAGCCCTGCTGCTGAATCTGAGGCAGCCACCTCAACTGGGCAAGCCATCCCTTCAATGCCCATGCCAGCTCTTACCTCAATCCCAGCCTCACCACCTTCCATAGTCCCATTACCTTTACTCCAACCAATTCTACCAACTCCCACAGCCCCCATACCTACTACTACCTTAACTGTATCTCCACCCATCACATCAGCCACACCAAGCCCACCCATCCATAGCACATTTGAGGAGACCATGCAAGCACATGTTCTTACCACCTATAAAAAAAAAAGAAGATTAACCAAAGCCCACAAGGAGCCCCAACCCACATATATCTCTCAATCCACCCCAATTCCTAAAACCACAACTATACCAGACCCAAGCATTGACCTACCACCACCCTCACCAGCCCAAGCCTCTATCCCTGAACCTCACACCCTTGAAATCCCACACAGCTCGCCACTACAGCCCCCTCAGCCCATTGAAGCCTCAACAACCCAAGTCATAGAACCTGATACCCTTGCAACCTTAGGCCAATCCATCCCATTTCCACCTACCCAGGACCAAATCCCCTTTTCAGAAGAGGGATACTCAGCCATGATGTCTTCTATCATAGGGGACATCAACTATGAGTTTACCCCTCCCCCAGACTCCCCTCACCCTCCACATTTCCCCCCTCCCCCAGATTCACGACAGCCCCCCACCTTCACTCATACACCCACTTCCCCATTTCAACCAATCTCACCCACCACCCCTGATTTCCTCCCCCAAATCTTCAACCTATTACTCTCCCTTCAAGCCCAAGTGTTGGCCAACTCCCAAACCCAATCATCCATTACGGCCAACCTTTATGCCCTGACCTCTAACCTCCAACACTAGACCTCAATCCACACTAGCCTATAAGTCATCCAATCCACATTGTCTCTTTTATCCTAACCCTCAGCCCTAGCTGAAACCACACCTACCCCCATTGAGCCTGTTCCCATTACCCCTCCAACTACATTTACCAATGCCCCCACACGAACTAAATTTGAACATGAACCTGAACCTATCCCTATCCAGTTGCCCATTATTCCCCTACCTAATCTCCCACCTATTGTAGCCACCTCTGATGCTACCACAGACGTGGAAGACCTCATCCCAACCTCCTCAATTCCTACCCAAACAAACCCTGAGCCTGAACCTACAATCCATCAACCTTTACCCTCAATATTCACCCCACCAATGCCATCATCCATCCCCTCCCCCTTGCTGGCTGGTTCTTCATGTGATGAGCAGCCCATCCTACCTAAAAAAGGATGTCATTAAAGGCATGGCTACCATTAGGACCTCCATCAGGCAGTCCTATGAAGAGAAAATCAGCCGCATGGAGTTGGATCATAGAGTTCAATTGTTGGGTATCTCAAAGGGATGGGGTAGAATTTTAATCCAATATGAAGCTGAAAAGCATACTGTAAATAGAAAAGATGAGAGCAGATGACCTAGAAAAAACATTAGCTGCCTCTAAAGATGTTGCCAAGGCCACCAAGGAGCTCTGTGAAATGAGAACTCTACTAGTTGAAAAGATAGCAGAAATACTTGGAATGAGACTTGCTGAACTCACTGGCAGAGCTCCTCCACAAGCAACTGAGCCTGGCCCTCCTGCTAGTTCTATTGTTGCTACTCAAGAGAAAGAAAGAGGCAAAGGACCCCAAGTCAAGACTAAGCCAGCAAATAATTAGGATGTCTAGATATGCACTTGTAGTTAGTTAGGATGTCTTTGCTTTATTTTTGTGTAGTTCTTCTCCATACATTGTTCAAATTTTTGTCCCTAAATGAAATTTCTTTTTGTTATGTTTTGGTTGGGTTTACTTTCTGTCTTCATCTCTGCCTAGTTTGTTTTAGTTGTTTGTGTGTACTTTGTTTCTTGCTTTTACTTACTTTATTTTGTCTGATTTTGTGTATGATCCCTGCTGCACATGCCCTTTCATTTTTGAATCAGTGAGGATACTGCTCCTCATAGGTTTGAGGGTGTGACAAGGATTGCCAATGATGTAGTTAACCTAAGTGTAGTAGAATCAAGTGAGTAAGATAGATATAGAGCTGTGATCACCTAAGAAACTCTGAAAATGAGGAAATGTAAACAATTTTGCAGACCTTTAGGCATTAAAAACTTTTAAATTTTGCCATTTTCATGAGGTGAATACCAAGAAAACTTACTTGTGTTAGTACTTAGTGAATCATTAAAGAGAGAAAAAGGTAAGGACATGCCTAAGAGTTCATTGAAGACCATACCTAGTGACATTTGGGCCTACAAAATATTTTTTCTTTGAGGAGTGTCTTAAGCAATCCTTTCTGCTCTAAGGACTGGTTGAGTCAATGTTCACACTAGAAGTTAGGCACCTCCAAGTCAAGACAGCGGACAGTACCCATGACATTTAGGAAAGGATCAAGGACTTCTCTTGGACAATTTGAACCTTAAAATAGCAAACCCAGTAAACTGCCCTTGTGCATACACCTTTTGAGCCTTAATTTCAAATTTTTCTTTAAAATACACCTAAGTATTTGTACCTAAACCTATGAACCTAATTCAAACATACCCCCACTCTGAGAATTCAGAAGGTAAAGGAGAAGGAGTTGAAGAGAGATAAGTTAAGGTCAACATTGGGTGAATGGTGAAGAAATACAAAAGGAGGATAGCTGTATAGCAGCTGGAAGGAGGGTGGCAATTCAAAAATAAAAAAAATAAAAAAATAAAAAAGATATTCATTCAAAAAAAAAATAGAAAAAGGAAAATAAAAAGGGAGAGAGAAATCAAGAGGAAATTTCATTGGAAAAAATAAAAAATAAGAGGAGAAGCTGGCCACTTTAAGTCTGAAAAATTGTCATAAAAGATGAAATGTACTGAACTAAAGAAGGTGAAGTCATGAATCACCTCCTTCACCTGCTGATTTCTCAATTTTGCATCCTTTTCACCCTACCATTCTTTATAACCTACACCCATAAGCCACATTACAACCCACTCAGAAGACCTTGTGATCGTAAATTGAATGAGTTGTTATGTGGAGATGAGGAGTTATCCAATCTATGGTGAGCAATAGCCAATGATGCCAAATTTTAGTAGCTTTACCTATGCTCATGCTTAAAAAGCCATTTGGGGGCTGTAACTACTCTTGAGCTTGTGAGAAAATGAGAACCCTCAAAGTTCTTTGTGAGACACTGCCCTGATAAGCATTGGGTCTGTTATTGAATGTATTGGGCATTGCCTAAAACCTAATTTTTGAATTGATGGTGAGCTCAGTACTGGCATACATGTGTTGTTTCTCTTATTGTAAGCTAATTGGAAATGATGTGCATACATGCAAAAGTTTTAATGATTAAATGTCTGTGCATATCATGTGTTTAAATTCCTCACATAATGAATCAAAGGTAAACTGATGCTTTATATATTAACAACTGACTTGACAATTTTGCACTTTTGTTAACTGTTTCATTGATAAGTTTGTGGGTACCTTCACTGAAAACCCTCAGGAGACTTCACTCCTCCACTAGGGATCACCTAGCGGTTTAAAAGGCTTGATGCATAAGCTAAATGCATCCATGCTCCCTACAAAAGTGGCATTACATTCTTAGAGTAGCTGTTTAAATTTTGATTTGCTCAGGGACTAGCAAAGATTAGGTTTGCGAGTGTGTTATTCACTGAAAAGTATCACTTTTCACCTCTTAACCTAGCCTGTGCTACACCTTGAAGCTGACTAATAACTTTTGTTTAAGTGTGTTTTGTAGCTAGTAATAAATTATGCAGCTTAACACAAAGTCCATACTTTTGGTGCTAGGAAGAGAGAGAATTCAACCCAAGAATGATAGCTGAGCCAGAGATTGATGGAACACCATGGTGGTATACACCATGATGACTATTTTGCATGTCATAATGGACCAAGAAAGTCCAGCAGATGAACCATGCATAGATGTGAGTAGAGAGAGCTAAAACAACAACAGCTACATAGCAATAGAAGAGCAAATGAACTAACTCACACAGTTGAGGTGTTGCCTCGCGTGGGTGAAGCTGCAACAAAGCTCCCTCGCGTAGATGTTACATATAGCATAATAAAGCTCGTGAAGAAGTCGCGCAGCTCAGTGAAGGTATTAGCATAGGGCAACCTCTCACGCAGTAGTCGCGCATTTCAGCTGCAATCAACACTTAAGGAACTTGTGGAGCTCTCGCGCACTAAGCCTTTAGAAATCCAGCTCGCAAAGATCTCACGAGGATCAAGGTGTATATCAACCGCGCACACTGTCTCGCGAGGCCAAACTTCACAAAGAACAACAGCTAGCTCACGAGGTTCTCCCGTGGCTATGAAGGAGAGAGAGCTCCAGACGTTCTCTCGCGCAGCTCTCATGTGCCTAGAAGCTTAACCCTGTAGCAAGTGAGATGTGCTACCCACTTCACAAGGAACCGAGCGAGATGTAGAGGCATCTGCGCGAGTACCTCGTGACAGGAGATTCTGAAGCTCTACTATGCGAGCAAGCCAAGCAGCTATGCGATGATGTGAAGTCCACCTACACAAGTGAACAAACCTTCCAAGTTAAATCTTACTTCACGAGGACTCTGCAAGCTGCATGAAGGAACTGAAAAAGTAAAAAGCAACTGTGTGACAGGCTTAAATCCTTCTGCGCGAGAAAGTAGCATTCAAAGCCAAATTCTACCCTGCCTTTAATTTGCAAGCCACACGAGAGAATTAATATTTAGAAGCCAGCCTCGTGAAGCTCGGGCTCTCTACTTCTCAGTCTTAACTCAAGTACCTTTTGGGGATCTCCCCAGGTCTAGGGCGCGCATCCCAAGGCATTGATCTTGAGGCACACATTCTAAAGCATCTAAGGGTTGTAACAGTGTCACATCTGCTAGAAAAACTAGGGTTTACTCTTCTCTGAGTCAAGACATTAGGATGAGTATATAAGTTGTGTTTGTAACTTAAATTAGATCTCTCCTTCAACCTCTGTAGGCTGTGAGCTCGAGCAGGCTAAGGTTAGGGTTTGATCACTTCTTTTTCCCATTTTTCTTCTCTCTTAGCCCAGCACTTGCTGGCTAAATCTTTTGCAAGCAGTTAGGTGTAGTCTTATTTAGTTTTGTAATGGGTCATGTGAGCTTTGGGATCTTTGGTTGAGCAGTTGTGCACAAGGTTGCTGCCTTGATAAATTGCATTGTTGGTAATGTTGATCAATGGAATTTGCACTTTAGAAATTCATTCAATCTGTTATTTTCCTATTTGCTCGTAGTTTTGTTCAGGATATAGCATGCATTTAGGATTTGGGGCTGATTGAAAGGCCCATGGAAGCATGTGCTTGTCGCCTTGGGACCATGGGGGCAACAACAGTTTATATGTTCCTTCTTAGACCTCTGTGGTGAGGATAACCTCTGTGGATAGCTTGTGACCTTTTAAGTGGATATACTATAGCCCTAGGGTGATTCCAAGCCCAGATCTGAGAAGGATTCTTCTCCTCTGCACTTGAGCTTGTAGCCTGGTGAGAGGTTGTTGCAGGAACTGGCTCCCCTCTATGTTACTTGACCAATATCATATGTTAGATCTGATTTTTTCTGTAGTGCTTGCAGACTTGAGGGCTGAGTCATTGTAGGCCTTTAGTAGTAATGATCAACTATTTTAAAAGTCTCTTTTTTATATTGGAATTCCTATGAATGCCTGCAAGATCTGTAATAGATCTGGGGAGTTTGTAGCCTGGCAAACATAGTGTCTGTAATAATTTCAATGTTCTAATTTGATTAGTTGGGTGGAGGACATCTATTGGATAGTCTGTGACCATTTGAGTGAACAGGTTATAGCCTTAAGATCAATCTACTCCAATTGATTAGATTAGTTTTCTGAGTCTCTTCATGTGCTTTTATCCTCCCTATTGGATAGTCTGCGACCATTAAAGTGAACAGGTTATAGCCTTAAGGGACCAGGTTGAATCACAAGAGTGAGTTGGATTCTTCTTCCTTGCTGAGGTTTTTGATTACACTTCAGTAAGGATTCTTATAGAAGCAGATCTAGATGTGAGTTACAAAACTGATATGAACTTGACCTAATAGTTTACTTCCCACTATTTTATCTTTATTTTAACACATCATCACCACCTTCTTAATAATCCTTTCTTCAGGATAGGACTGCTCTTTATTTCTTTTCATTTAGTAGGTAATTTAGTATAGTTGTGACACCCAACTCCCTTTCTTTAGGATTGTTAGATCTGGAGGCCTACTATTATAGCCCATTCTGGGTTCTAGATCAATTTCTCTATGGGACAAGCTCTTACTTATCAAAACTTGCTACAATAGCCCTGTATCTAGCAGGTTGTGTGTATCTTAGGTTGTAGTCTTCATAATTATTTCACCCCACTCTTGCATTCTGATTTTATCATCTCATCACTTAAATAACATTAGCACCTAAACATATAAATACACCAATAGGGGGTGGCCTTCTATTTGTAGAGGAAGGTTGGATTAGGGAGGGTTTAATTCCTAATGGGTTTAGCAATTAGGTAAGATGTAAGGTTTTCTAGGTTTTCTAGAGCTTAGAGAAGAGGGAACTTGGGTTTAATGGTAGATGATAGGATAGGCATCTAAGTAGCTAAAGGGTTGCAAATAGGCTTAATGGGGGTACAACAGTCTAAAAGAAACCCATCCCAAACATTTGGGCGGTCAACAAGTCAAACCCCAAAAGTGATTTTCAGACATTTTCCCAAAAATCACTATTCCTAAGCTTAGCGTGTGTATTAGATATGCAAGGTATGGGAGCAGTGTTCTCTGAGAATCCTGGAGGTTCAGAACCTGTCCTGCAACCCAAAAAAAGCCAGTTTGCCTAGCAGGTTCCTGCATTTTTATACAATTTTCAAATCACCATAACTTTTGATCTACAAGTTGGATTGAGGCAATTCTTGGCTCGTTCAAAAGCTGAGAATATCCTCTTTCCAAAGGTATAGGTCTCAGCCCTAGAAAATATCTATGTAAACTTTCACAATCTTCTTTCCATCCACTTATGAGGATGGTTTGAATTGGGCTCGAAAAGGGTTCTAATGGGTTTGGGAAGGTTAGGGTTGATTCCTAAGGGTTCAGGATGACTCATAAGGGTTTTGGAAATGATTTTTGAAGCTCGAGGGGGATGCCTTTTTCGAAGTATGTGTCGATCGGGCCTTGGGCCAAATTTGGCTGTTTACACTTGGTTAAGTGATCAACGATCACCCAAATTTCATTGTGTCCTCTCAAGGTTCTTGGTAACCCGAGGATTTTATCTATGGATATAGCTTTCCATTTCCATTCAAGAATAGGTAAGGGATGTAACTACCCATAGGGGTTTCGAAAGTCAACCTTCATCTGTTGACATACCAAGCATCTTGGCACATATTCCGCTATTTCTTTCTTCAAATATCTCTACCAAAAGCTCTTCTTCAGATCCTGATACATCTTTGTACAGTCGCGATGGATAGCGTATTTTGACTTGTGGGCTTCTTCTAAAATCATGCATCAAAGGTCAACATCAGTCGATACACAAAGTCGGCCTTTGAAGAGTAACGAACCGTCCTCCTTGAAGGAGAAATTAGGCCAATTCCCATTGGTCACATCTTGTTTGATTACCAAAAGGTCCTCATCGGTCTTCTAAAGTTCACAGATGTTATCGAAGATCGTCGATTGGATGGTCAAATTAGCCATTAAGGCTCCTGAATCTTTCACATCGAACTTCGTATTGTATAGGGATATATCTTCAAACAAACGTCATCTGTTCATTCTCGTACTGAGATGGCACAATTGAGCAGGGGATTTTTGACTTAGGGCGTGTGCCATTAACTACATTCGCTTTCTCGGGGTGGTACTGAATGGAGCCATCATAGTCCTTGAGGAATTTCATCCATCTTCTTTGCCTCATGTTCAAATATTTCTGAGTGAAAAGGTATTTAAGGCTCTTATGATCAGTGAGGATTTCAAACATTTCTCCGTAGAGATAGTGCCTCCAAATCATTAAGGCAAAAATGACCGCTGCCAGTTCTAGGTCATGCGTCAGATAGTTCTAAAGATACACGCCTTGAATTTTCAAAACATTTTTTTACTAAAGATACAAGCCTTGGTTTAAAAAAAGAAACCCTTATATTTAATTTTATCACTAATTACACAAGTTATGTGATAGCATGGTGATTAGAGGCTTGAGCTAAAAACAAGAGGTCTTAGGATCGAATCTCACCAAGTGGATTTTAAAACCTTTATTTTTTAACTTTGGAATAAAAGTTGATACACCATTCCAGGATGTGCAACTTAACACAGGATAATGTCCAATAAGTTATAAATAAAAAAGAAACCTCATGGAGAACTAAAAAAGCACAACCTCTTTAGAGTTTTCTTAAGTTTAGAGCCGTGAGAACTAGTCTTCTTCTTATCCTTCTTAAAATAAACCCTAGCCGTCACCATCCTCTTCCTCAATCTTTTTCTTCATATCACCTTAAGATCTTTGGGGTGGTCTCCCATGAACAATCACCTTGATTGTTCCACCATCCAGATCAAGGAAGAAGATCGAAACATCAGACAAATGATATCATTGATTGTCGATCTCCGTAACTCCAATCATCGTAGAATCTTCATTCTCGCTTCAAGAGGTGAATAACTGTCGTTATCTTCAATTAGATCTTATTTTCTTAAACTTCATATCATAATTTCATGACCACCAGATTCTATTTCATAATTCGGGACTTTGATTTTTGACCAGAAAGAGGGTTATTTTTCGTACTCGCCCAGTCTCGCTCGAGCGAGTTCATTTTTTCGCTCAAGCGAGGACACTTCAGAAGTAGGGTCAGACTCTCGATCGAAACTTAGTTGAGCGAGTTTGGTTGTCACTCGAGCGAGATACTGAAGAGTTCATTGAAATTCCATTCTAGAATGAGTTGCTCAAGCGAGTTTGGTTGTCACTCGAGTGAGATTTTGAAGAACGCACATAAATTCTTCGGGTGTAAGTCGTTCAAGCGGACACCACCTGTCGCTCGAGCAAGGTAGGTCAGACTTGCATTTCAACTCTCTTTCTCAAGTGATGGTTAAGTACTTCGAATCATTTGAACTTCTAATCGACCTCTGATTCATCACTTGTGTATGTGATGTAGAAAAGGAAATCAGATGCCACCAATAAAGATTGTCATATTTTGGCTTGCGACGTTAGGACCCGAGGTTGGGGGATTTCAGTGTAAGATCGTATTCTTATACTTTGATTCATAGTAAATTAATGCTTCATTGAACAACAGAAAAATCATCTTAATATTAGAAATCAAATATTGACACTCATTGAGCCCTTGAAAAATCATTGAACACTGAAGTCTCATAAATATGTGAAACTCATTAAATGCTTCATATTGGTTGTGCAACCGTGGGAAACGAGACGATCCCGTCATGACGATGCGCTCTCTAACGAAAAAAAAAGAATATAGAGTCGCCACCCAGAGCTTTCGGTATCCCGGGATACTTAGTTCATTTTTATGAGCACCGAAGTGCTAAAAATATGACTCTAAATTCGGTCCACACCAAAGGCTCTTAGGTAGGGGCTTCGGTTATCGATCAGGAAGGTGTTAGGCACCTGATCAACCCGCTTAACACGGTCTCTACTAATGGCCAAAAATAAAATAAAGTGAAAGAAAAGAAAATAGCTTCCTCTTGTCCAAAAGGACTTAGAATCCTATTTGTGCCCCTCCATTCCTACCGAAAAATTGGCGGCGTAACGGCACAAATGGGAGGATGGAGGGAGCTAGAAAGAGATAGGAGAAGAAAGGGGAGAGCCGGAGCCCTCGGGCCCTTGTAGCACCGTAGGAGAGCCTTGCGTGGCTTGGTTTGATGAGCTCTTGAAGGCTTTGTATGGTGGTAAGTGTGGTTCTAACTCTTAAGGCTTGAACTAAGAGGTAGGGAAGGGAGGCTAGGGGATCACACACACCTAACCTAAGGGTTTTCTATGAAATGCTAAGGTCTAAAGGAGTTTTATGAATTCTATAATTTGTATGGGGGGTGTGCACCAAAGGGAGAAAGATCTTCTCACTTTAAGCTCTTTCTCTCTTAGGTAGAAATTCTCAACCCTTAAACCAAGGGGTGGGGGGACTCTATTTATAGGAAAAGAGTGGATTAGGAGGCTACTTAGATGCTAATTGGGGTTAGCAATTAGGTAATCTCAAATCTAAGGTTTCCTAGGATTTTGAGAGCTTGGAAAGGTGTGATGGTGGTTCTAATGGTGGATGATGGGGTGAGGCTTTAGGCCACTTAAGGGGTTACAAATAGGTAGTGAATGGGTGCAACAGAACTATTAAAACACACCCCAAAGGTCAAGGTGGTCAACAAGTCAAACCCCAATCATGATTTTTGAGGTAAATTCCAATAGTTACTATTCATATGCCTGGCGCAACTATTAGTTGCGCCAAGCAAATGCACAGTAAAACAGTACAGACTAGTAGCCTGAAAGTTGGCTTTGCGATGGGTGGGGGGACCCATTTATACCTGGTGCAACTAATAGTTACGCCAGGCCATTTCTGGGGGAAAAAGACCTGGCACAACTATTAGTTGTGCTAGGCAAAAATCCCTCCAAAAGAGCCTGATTTTCAAGGTCATAACTTTTGATATACAACTCCGATTGAGGTGATTCTTAGCTTGTTGGAAAGCTGGAGAAGTCCTCTTTCCAATAGTATATGATTTCATATTAGTAAAAGATCTCATCTAGTCCTAGTCCACCACTCTTTATCCATTTCCCGGGAAGGTTAGGTTTAGGGTGATTCCTAAGGGTTTAGGGTGATTCCTAAGGGTTCCATACATGCCATCAAAAGCTCAAAAATATGCCTCTCGAAATATGTTTTAATCGGGCCTTGGGCCAAATTTGAGTGTCTACAGATGCCCCTCTTTGGTATCCGATCACTAATGATCAAATGCCAAAGAAAAGAGACATCCGAAGAGGCGCAAGGCATTACTGATGGGTTCGCTGTATTCAAAATGAACTTTAAACATCAGGTTAGTAACACAGTGAGAAAACAAAAGCCCTGGAGTATCAGGCTAATCATTCATTTCTCAAGGTAATCGGTTCCCAAGTGCTTAGCGACATTACTGGGCATAACCGAGGTGGAATGAGTTGCAAAAGCCCAATAGCTGGGAAAAACGTTCACCTCTCGAGTTGCGAAAGCCCGTTAGTAAGAAAAAATATCCGCTTCTCGAGATGATTTGAAGGTAATTGATGTACGAGATTTATTCTGAATACAACAGTTTCGTAAGTAAGAGGGGTGATCGACTCACATTCAAAGATAGGCGCGAAGTAAACATACGCAAGGCTCCACAGTTTGCGTCCAATCCTACAAGGCATTTGATGACCTCATTGGATTATTGGCGGGTGCCCCTGCTGAAAGCAGGGTTCGAGATCTTTGGGCTAACCCATTGATCCCAAAGTTTATTTAGCATGACAACCCGAGTGAAGTGAATAGATGTCACAACGCTTTTTGGGAGTACGTGCCATTTTTCGAAAGCATGCCTCAGCTCAGCATGACCTAGAGTATCCAGTTTCGACTTCCTTGAATAGATCCAACCAAACATCGGGCACCTCCGAAAAGGGGGCATCCAATCCTGGCCTCTGTTGACAATGATCATAATCATCAATTAACTATGCATAATCATACACCTATCGGGGGCAATAAGCAACAACAAAGGCGATGAAAGCCCCGACCCGGACCCACCCGGTTACAATTTACGGGGACAAACGACCATCATACGGATACCTAGACGCATAGCATACACTTTATAGGGATACCGCTGCCCATACAGGTTTTAAGCCTGCATAAAATAAAAGGAAAATGAACCCTTCTAAATGCATGATTGCACATAGTTCGATTAACACATAATCTCATTCTCAACAGGTTGGTCTCAACCAACGATTGACCTTTTCCAACGGAGAATCTGAAGCTTAAGACACTTAAGTTCACATGAACCCAAAGACAGTGCTTGGCTCAAAAAATTTAGCAGTGGAGTTGACTCGATCGAAACATTGACTGTTTGACTGGGACCGACATTGTTGCTCCTTCCTTAAAGTAGGATCCCAAGATCTGAGACGAACCTCTGACTCATGACTTTAATATGGCACAATTGCGTTGCAGATAAAATATTGACATTTTATCGCTTTATGCTTGTGTGTCTCTGTGGGGAAGCATAGATTTATTCTTTTTCTCTTTTTTTTTTTTTTTTTTTTTCTTTTTTTAGGATTGCTCTTTTTCATTTTTTTTTTCTTTTTTAAAAAACAAGCATTATCTGGACCTCGAACCCCAGGAGGTGCAAGCCCAGACAACGCATACCAAGAGCCCGTGCCTCCGCAATAGTTTATGATGAAACTGAAGCCAACGTACTCAAGTTCACCTAACGTCGATGGTGAGATGCTTTATCTGATTTGTCCATCGCTGAGAAGTTGCCCGCTTCGAGGCTTTGGACCGTGTGATTTTCCTGCACATTCTCGAGAAAATGTCAGTCTTTTTTTTGTTTATATAAAGAAAATGCATCCTAAACGACGAAAGAAAAGGTAGATTTCTACCTACACTTTTTCATTTTCAAGATATTTTTTGGATTTTTGTTTTTAGAGATTTTTTCTTTTTTTCTTCATTTTTGAGATTAAAATATGATGCTGGAAATATGTACATGAAAATGAGTAGAAATATATACACATTTTTTGGTGTTTAGATTTTTCTTTATTTTTTGTTTTTAGCTTTTCTTTTTTTTTTTGTTTTTGATGCCTTGATAGTGAGACGGAGTAACGGGTCCCATTTTGAGCATAGTCGAATTCTTTCATGTAGTCGATCCTAAGTGAGTTTTTAGATTTTACCAAGGCCGGAACGTTGATTCCTGTGGATTGAGTTAAACCTTTCTCCTTGCCTCGGGTCATACGTTTGACGGTGCGGGTTTCACAAAGACAATTATGGTCGGGACCCGATTCAAACTAGTATGAGCGGCCCAGTCGGACAAGGGGGTACAGGAAGAGTAACAAAATGGTTCCTCAAACATCAATCTTCTCAATCAGCCCAAACCTTTCATTTTCAATTTTTTTTTTTTTTTTTATCTCCCTTTTTTTACCCGTGGCGCCCTTTCAGGTTTTCACCACGTCCATGGGTTTAGCTCTCTTACCCCAAGCACCCTTTCGAGTTTTCACCTGGTCTGTACAAGCCCACTGTTTTTACCCGTAATGCCCTTTCGAGTTTTCACCACGTCCATCTTGCTTTTGAGCTTGTATTTTTGTTTTATCTTTTTATTTTTTTAAGAGCCACGACATAGACGTCGATTTCGTCATAGCTGGCTGGATGGGGTTCTGGTGTTGTCTCACGACTCGGCTCATGTTGACTTAACAGATATTATGACTGCTTGCAAACCTACAAAGAGGGCTTCCTTCAGGGTGTTGCTTAGCCATGGGTTAGGTTAGGATTTGAAGATATGCTGGGCTAAAAGGGTTTCCTTGATGCGGCTTCAGTTTTCTCAACATACTTTCTTCCTTGGGGATCTTACTGTACATGCCCCATGATTCTTCTATTTTTTGTGTTATCTTTTTTTTTTTTTTTTTTAGGCAATCTCTTTTTGAGGTTTTACTTTTTCAATTTTTTTTTTGGATTTTGATAGTAACTCTACTTCATCTTTTCTCTCTCTCTCTTTTTTTGGTATATGTATACGTATATTTTTTTTGGGGGAATGGGTTTATTGAAAGTAAGGTCCAGGCTCAAAATGGGGTAGCAAAGGATATCATCATTTTTAGGGATGTTTTTGGGCTACTGTGCTTAGAACGATGACCTTTTTCCGGTGGTTCTTAAGCAGTCATGTATCTATTTCACCAACACTTACCTTGTCGTGATGGACTAAGAATAGAACCGTCGGACGTATCCAGCGTTGATGGGCTCAGGAAGATGATCTCCGTCTATGGTGGCGAGGTGAATGGCGTATCCCGGCAGCACTTCTCGAATGACGTATGGTCCTTCCCAGTTCGGCTTAAACTTTCCTCTTGGATCGGCGTGGAGGGATGGGAAGATCTTCTTCAGCACAGTGTCTCCTACCTTTAGATCTCGACCGCGGATACGTTTATTATAAGCGCTGCGATTCGCCCTTGGTAAACTTGAGTGTGACACAAGGCTAGGAGTCTCTTCACGTCCAATAAGTTCAGCTAATCAATGCATGATCTCTCTCTTTCTGCTTTGGGTAAACCTGATTCCATGAGGATTCGAAGTGAGGGTACTTCAACCTCTACCGGTAGGACGGCCTCAGTTCCATACACAAGGGGGAATGGTGTTGCCCCTGTAGCAATACGGATTGACTTTCGGTAGGCCCACAAAGCAAATGGCAGCATTTCGCTCCAATCTCGATAAGTGACGACCATTTTCTCAAGGATGCGGACGACCATCTTGTTCTCGGCTTCCACGGCTCCATTAGTTTGAGGTCGATAAGGGGATGAGCAATGGTGCTTGATCTTGTATTGCTTGCAGAAGTCTTGAATGCGCTTATTCACAAAGTTTGTGCCGTTATCCGTGATGATGTCTTTGGGTACTCCAAATCGGCACACAATATTATTCTTGAGAAACTTCTCAACGCGACTGGCCATGATGTTGGCATATGACGCCGCTTCTACCCACTTGGTGAAGTATTCAATGGTGACGAGGATGAACCGATGTCTGTTTGATGCTTTCTGATTAATCATTCCGACAACGTCAAGGCCCCAGGTAGCAAATGGCCAAGGAGTGGTCATGCAGTGAAGATCAATGGCAGGTGCGTGCAGCAGACTGGATTGTTCTTGACACTTGTAGCATTTTTGAACATGTTTGCAATAATCTGATTCCATGGTGGTCTAAAAGTATCCCTGCCGTAGGATTTTCTTAGCGAGCATGTGATCGTTGACGTGGGCACCGCATACTCCCTCGTGAATCTCCCTCATGATGTTGATCACTTCACTTTCAGTAAGGCACCTGAGTAAGATGTTATTGTATAATCATTTATAGAGGCATTCCTCGCAAATGATGTAACCTGTCGCTAAACGTTGAATGGTTCGTCGGTCTGTCTTGGATGTACCCTCTGGGAAAGTTAGGGTCTCGAGAAAATTCTTGATGTCTGAGAACCAAGGTGGCTCATCATCAGGCTTTGTAGGTTCCTCAATCTGGAGGCAGAAAGCCGGCTCATTCCTCTGCTCGATCCTGATCGGCTTCATTTCAACACCATAGGGGATTTTGATCATTGACGCCAAAGTTGCTAATGCGTCGACAAAGCGATTCCTTATCCGGGGGACGTATGAGAAAGTTACATCTTGGAAGCAAGCTATCAGATCCTCAAGGTGTTCATGATAGGGGATCAGCTTCTCGTCTTTCGTCTTCCAGTCACCATTCGTCTGACATATTATTAACTGTGAATCTCCAAATACTCGAAGATGAGTTACATTCAGATCAAGAGCAGCCTGCAGACCAACGACACAAGCTTCGTACTCTGCCATATTGTTAGTGCAAGGGAATTTGAGTTTGATAGAGACCAGTACATGGGATCCTTTTGGTGAAATCAGGATGGTGCCAACTCCTTGGCCCTCGACATTTGTTGCCCCGTCAAAGTTCATTACCCATGATTCTTCTACTTCTTTTGTATCGCCTTCTGTCATGAACATGATATCTTCATCTGGGAAGTCGGTCCTCAAAGGCTCATAATCAGGTAAAGGATTATCGGCAAGATGATCAGCAAGGTCCTGCCCCTTGATCGATTTCTAAGTGACATACGTGATGTCAAATTCAGATAATAAAAGTTGCCATCGTGCGGTTCGTCCAGTGAGAGCTGGCTTTTCAAATAGGTACTTCAAAGGGTCCATTCGGGCTAAGAGCAGAATGGCTTGAGATAGCAAATAGTGGTAGAGCCTTTGAGTAGCCCATACAAGAGCCAGGCATGCTTTCTCCAGATGAGAGTAGGGTGTCTCGTAATCAGTAAACTTCTTGCTAAGATAGTAAATGTCCTGCTCTCTTCTTCCTGTTTCATCATGCTGCCCAAAAACACATCCCATAGAAACTTCTGTCGTGGAGAGATACATCAAGAGTGGTCTCCCTGGCTCAGGTGGTACCAAAATAGGTGGATTAAGGAGGTAACTTTAGATTTTTTTGAACGCTGCCTGACAGTCATCATTCCATTCAACGGGCGAATTCTTCCTTAGTAACTTGAAGATCGGCGTGCAGATTGGAGTTAGCTGTGCAATGAACCGACTGATATATTGTATTCTACCCAGAAACCCTCTAACCTCCTTCTCGGTAGACGGCGGTGGCATTTCAGTGATGGCTTTGACTTTGATTGGGTCGACCTCGTTCCCCCTCCTGCTGACGATGAATCCCAACAGTTTCTCGGACATAGCACCGAACGCGCACTTTTGTGGATTTAGTCGTAGCCGATACTTCCTCAGCCTTTCAAATAGCTTCTGAAGGTTTACCAGATGGTCGCTTTGCTCTGGTGACTTAGCTATCATGTCGTCGACATACACTTCAATCTCTCAGTGCATCATGTCATGAAATAGTGCAGTCATAGCTCTCTGGTACGTTACGCCGGCATTCTTCAGCCCGAACGGCATGACTCGATAGCAAAAGGTTCCCCAGGGGGTAATGAACGCTGTCTTATCACGATCAACCTCTGCCATTTTGATCTGATTGTATCCTGAGAATCCATCCATAAAGGAAAGCATCCCGTGCTTAGCTGTGTTATCGACCAAGATGTCGATGTGTGGCAATGGGAAATCGTCCTTTGGGCTTGCTCTATTCAAATTACAGAAAATCGATACACATGCGGACCATTCCATCCTTGTTTGGCATAGGTACGATATTGGCTAGCCACTGTGGGTATTTGGATACCGTGAGAAGCCCCGCGTCATACTGCTTGATGACCTCATCTTTGACTTTCAACATCCACTCGGGTCAGAGACGCCTCAACTTTTGCTTGACTGGCTTTACATCAGGGTAGAGGGGCAACTCATGCTCAACCAAATCAGTATCCATACCAGACCTGTCCTTGTACGACCAGGCAGAAACATCTTGGTATGATCGAAGGAAGTCGATCATGCTTTTTCTTTCCTCAGGAGATAGTGACATTTCGATTTTGGTTATCCTGGGAACCTCCTCAGTTCCTAGATTGACTTCTTCAGTTTTTTTGACAATGGGGGTAGGGCCATGCTCAAAGTCGGCAAATCGGTCAAGGAGCTCATCGGGGAGCTCCTCGAAGGGGACATCCTTGTCCAGACTCGTCATCCCTACCTCTTCTTGTATTTCTACAGGGAAGGGATCGATTTCACATGGGACGGGTATTTTGATTAAGGCATCCTTTTGTGAGATATTTTCTGGAATTTTAAATGACTATTTTTGGACTTTAGATTTTTTCAATGTTTTTGGGATTTTTATTTTCTTCCATGTTTTTGAGATTTTTGTCTTCTTTCATGTTTTTGAGATTTTTGTTTTCTTCGGAGACGGACCCTTGGCCAGGCGGGTTTGTGTATATACAAGGTATTGCCTGCCAAGGGCTTATCTCACTTTTTATAGGGTGTTTTTTTTGGGAAATAGGCACCAAACTTTAGGCCACTTCCTGCTTTTAGAGTTTGGGGCAAAGATGCCCAGTTGCGTACCTGAGGGGCCGCTTCCTTACTTGTTGGGATGGAGGGTGCTGACTGATATGGCTCATTGGAATTAGCCTCCATTATATTGATCCCCATTTTGTCTGAGATCATGTCCTCAAATGATAACTCGGTTTTATGGTGATTTACCACAGGGGGGGGGTTTGTTCAGGTACCGACCATCGTTCCTCGAAAGGGACAACGCGGCCAAATCTATCTCCAAGCTAGGAAGGGAGATCTGGGGATTGGTGGGGCGGACTGGGGCTTTGGGTTTGTGTGGGATCAAATGGGTTGCCCTATTTTGATCGATCTTTACGACCCCTGCGCTGACAAAGGAATCCCTGATGTGCGGCCTAGGGCGAGGTTTCTCCTCTATGTTGATTCCTCGAGCTCTTATAGTCGCGGCGACCCTGGCTTTCTCTTTGGCCTCTCGGACCTCTTGCTCTGTGGGCTTATATCCTAGCCCGAATCCTACTTTTTGTCCCTTAACCACAACTGGCTCTCTTCTGCCTTATAGTTTGGGTCCTAGACCCCTCCCTTTCTGATAGCCCCACTTTTGGAGCATTGCTACTGCTGTTATCATACCGCCTCCCATTTTAGACATGATGCCCTTAATGGGTTCTGGGAGTATTGCCGACACCTCATACTCGAAACTGTGGAGGTCGACGTCCTCAGCGGTGTGTGGTATATCCAGCATATTGGATTTTTCAATGCTATTGGCAGCCTTTTCTTTTTCACTGTGCCCCTCTCCAATGATCATGATGATCTTATGCCCAGATGCAAATTTGAGTTTCTGGTGCAATGTGGAAGGTATGGCTTCGACTTCATGTTGCCATGGGCACCCCAACAACAGATTAAATGAGGATTTGATATCCATGACTTGAAACAAGATGGAAAAGGTCATTGGCCCTATCAACAGCTCAAGATAAACTTCTCCCATTATTTCTCTCCTAGTATTGTCAAACCCTCTAGCGCTGGTTCTGGTGGGCCTTAGCATGCACGGATCAACACCGATCTTGGTGGCGGTTCTTAACGGGCATATATTCAATGCAGACCCATTATCGATTAGTACTAAGGGGATAATCATATTTCCAGACTCAACGATTATATTTAAAGATTTTGAGTGGCTACCTCCTTCCTCAAGCAAATCAGCATCAACAAATGAATGGCATTTGGAGCCATCACTTGACCAATTATCTGCCCGACTTCATCTAACCTAACTTGGAGTGATACATGCGCATTTTTTAACACCCCCATTAATGCTTGAAAATGGAGTGGGGACGTCATCAACAGATCCCATACAGTGATATGGGCAGGCATTCTTCTCAGCTGAGTCTCTAGTATATGTTTTCGACTCATCTTCTTAAACAGGTTCACAGTGCTCTCTTTCTTTCTTTCGGGTTGGGCTTGTGTCGTTGCTGGTAACAAAATCTACTGTCCCCTCTCTACTACTGCTTCCGGCATTGATATCTGTTTGTTCGTAGCTTAGTGGGACCTGATGAGGATCATATGTGGGTCCCGAGAGCTAGAAAGGTATGGCTGCCGATTCTTGAGGTACTTGTACTGTCGTCTCAGGAGGTGTGGGCAATACTTGATTCACCCCGGTGGCAGTGGGTTGGGTGAAAAGATTGGGCCAAATGGGGGTGTTGGAGCTTGAGGGTGGTGGCATTGGAGGGAAGGAGGTAAAAGTAGGCCATTGATAGCTAGTGGGTGCGGGCGGCTGATGGGCCGTCAGGTAATTGATCGGGGTGGTGGAACTTGCCGGTGGTTCAGCTGGGGGTGATGGAGTGGGCGCAGGCCATTGATAAATGATGGGTGCGGGTGTTGGATTGGGGGCTTGGTGGCTTATTGGGTAATTGATGGGGGTTGCGGTGTACGGTGGTAGTTGGAATGGGGCGAGAGTAGGCCATTGATGACTGGCGGGTGCAGGTGTAGGATTGGGGGCCTATTGGCTCATTGGATAATTGATGGGGGTTGTGGTGTATGGTTGGTATGCATTGATATTCACGTAATTGACGGGTGTGGGTGATGGAAAGTATGCCCTGAGATCCAAGGGTTCGATTTGTGGAGTCGGGTTGGGGAAATAATCTGATAAATTTAGGGGTTCAACTACCCCTATATTCCTATTTTCAACGTTTCTTAACAGCGGTGCTACATAACTCTCCCGATCACTGATGTAATCGGATGGGTCAAATTCAAACTCCTCCTCATCTTCTATCATTCCGATGGTGGGTCTGGGACCTGCTCCTCCAATAGGATGTTGGGGTAGTGGTACTTGATGAATATTAGCATGCTGAGAAGGTGCAGGGGGAATGATTTTCTCGGCATTAATCAAATATTGGATAGCGTGCTTCAATGGGAAGCAGCGATCAGTAGGGTGACCCGGATCTTAGTTCTTTGGGATCGGGTGAGGAGGAGGTTGCGGTTGGCAGATAGCCACTAATCCCTTTTCCACTAATAGGGGCAAAAGTACACTTAAAGATTGCCCCAGAGGTGTGAAGACTCGGTCGTAGCGGGCTCTCCTCTGTTCCGGGGTCATTTGAATTCCTTGCCCGTTCCCCATTCTTTGCATCTTCTCAGGCCTAACTGGTGCTGGTAGGGCCGCCTGAAATTGAAATGGAGCAGTATTATTATTAGGCCTGGTGTTTGCTATGTTCTGGACATCGCCCCCTGTTCTCTTCTCGTTCCTCTGCTCAGAAAATCTTTTGACCCCGCTAGAGCCCCCTGAAGTATTCTTACTCAACCGCCATTCCCTGATGGCATCCTCGCAGTGGTTGGCATTCCTCACCAAATCAGAAAAACTAAACTGCTGCTGGTATACAAGGAAATCAGAAATCACTGGCAGAGTGTTCTTTGAAATCATCTCTATCTGATCATCATCCGATATTCTATTTCTGACTTGAGCTGCCAGTGCTCTCCATCGTCTTAAGTAGTCACTGAAGGTCTCGTTCGGATTCTGCTTTAAACGGGTCAAATCAAACTTGCATGGTTCAATATCAGTATTATAGACATACTGCTCTTGGAACAAATGCACTAAATCTTTCCACGTCTTCATCATCGAGGGTTCAAGAGATGTGAACCACCTCAGGGCCGGTCCGGTCAAACTTTTCTGAAAGACTTTTATTAGCAGTCTTTCGTCCCCCTCGCACTGGCACATGTCCCCACAATAGGACTTGAGGTGTGCGATCTGGTTGCCTGTGCCATTGTATTTGTCGAATACTGGCATTTTAAATTTGGGGGGCAAGGGGACCTCAGCGAACAGGCATAGGTCTGTGATGTCCGTGGCGTGGATTGCAGCACCACCCATTTTCATCAACTATTTTTGTATTTTGTCTAACTGTTCCTTCAGCTGCTTTGACTCTTTCGATATAGGGGCCGCTTTCTCGGCCGTCAATCGGACTTCTGTCTGGGCTACTAGGTGGTGGGCAATTACTGGTGGCGGGTTGAGGCTGGTCGACGTAATGTGCAGTGAAGACGGGATTCTCAACCTGTTGCTGCATGGGTTAGATGGGAATGACATGAGTAGGGATTGGGTGAGCCCATTAGGGGTGTGGAAAGGTTGGTTGGGTGATCGGAATTTGGTTTTGAGGCAGGGCCTGGTAGGGCCATTGGGTATGGGGGAAGGTTTGGAGATGGCCTTGGGGTGTGGGGCCATGGGGGAATTGGGTTTGGGGGATGACATGGGTTTGACCCACCTGTGAAAGTTGGGTTAGGTGTTGGGGGTGTTGTGGAAGGTATGAGTGTGAGGTTTGGGTTTGGGCCATGAACCCTTGATCATTTTGGGTTATGGGCCACTGATAGGTCTGGGCCATGGACCCATGGTAGGTTTGGGCCATAGGCCCTGGATAGGTTTGGGCAATGGGCCTGGGTAGGCTTGGGCCATGGGCCCTTGGTGAGTCTGGCCCAATGGGCCTTGATGGGTTTGGGCCATGAGCCCTTGATGGGTTTGGCCCAATGGGCCTTGATGGGTCTGGGCCATGGGCCCTTGATGGGTCTGGCCTGTTGGCCCTTGTTGGGTCTAGGCGATGGGGCCTTGATGGGTCTGGCCCGATGGGCCTTGTTGGGTCTGGGCCATGGGCCATTGATGGATTTGGGCCATGGGCCCCTGATGGGTTTGGATTTGATGGGTTTGGCCCAATGGGCCCTGGGGGATATGGGTAATGGGGTTTTGGGCCAATGGGCCTTGGGGATGATGGGTAGTAGGGTATTGGGCCATGGGGCCCTGGAGATCATGGATGGTGGGGTATTGGGTCATGGGGCCCTGAGATGTGTGGGAAAAGGGGGTTTGGGCCAATGGGCCTTGGGGTATGTGGGTGATGGGGGTTTGGATGGTGTGGATTATGGGAGGTTGATAGGGGTCATGGGAGAGTGAAGCATGGAGGTTTGCTAAGGTATGGGATGGATTCATGGATGTGGGGTGTGGATGAGAGATATCTTGAGAAGCCCTCCATGAGGAGTATCCTTGGAACATCTCCTGCATCATGGCCATAGAAGGGGGGTGGGATGTGGATAGTGGATTTAAAGGGTGATGGGGTATAGATGGGGTGGAGGTGGTGGAAAAATTGGGCATGGCCACGGTAGGTGGGGGTGTATGGGGTGGATGAGGGGATGTATTGGGTATGTTTTGGGATGATGGGGGGCATGATGAGGAAGGATGAGGGAAATTGGGCATGGCCCCGATAAAAATGGGCATGACTCGGATGGATGGAGGATCTTGTGGGGGGTTGGATAGGGTGGAAGTGGTGTATGTGAATGTGGGTGGATCGGGTCTATAGGGGGATGATGGGAATTAGGGCATGGATGTGGATTGGGAAAATGGGTTTGACATGGGCATGGTTTAGGCAAAAGATGGAGAATGGGGGGTAGGATTTTGGATATTTTGGGGGTTATCGGTTGGGAAAATGGGGGTGCCAAATGGGCCGGTAACGGTAAAGGGGGGTTGGGTGAGGGGGATGGTGGAAAAGACTTCTCCCGAATGGGAGTGGGTTGGAGAATGTGGCGGGGATGAGTCGGGATCGGCATAGGCCGGGTCCATTACCCACGTCATTCTTTGGGAGCGGGTCGGGTAAGGGTGCCTTGGATAAGGCCCAAAAATCCTCCTCCTTCTTCCCCTACGGGACGACGGAGGGCAAGATGATGCCGTTGTGCCGGCACCACAAACTAAATATTTTTTGTATTTTGATTATAAATATTTTTTGAATTTTATGAAAACTTTTTGAAAAACAAAGGTTCCGAGGCCTCAAAATTCCCTTTTTGGGTGGCTCTCGTACCTTAATTCAAGACCCGCGGTGACAGTTTCGATGCACTTCCAAAGAATTAAAGGAGAACCTTTGATCCATTGAAGGCACGAAAATCGAGGCAAATGACCCCATCCCCCGAAATGAGCCAAAAAAGAAGTTACCTTCTCTTGACCGGTGGGGGCGTATTGGGTGTCGGAGATAGCGGGGCCTAAACCAGGCACTATGCACACTGATCGGGGAGCTCGAGAGGTGGAAAGGGCCAAGGATTCGGGTTGGGTGCTGCCAAACAGACCTGGCGCAACTAATACTTGTGCCCAGGTTACAGGGGAGGACTTTTACACTGGCGAAACTATTAGTTGCACCAAGGTAAAAGTTGGGAGTTTAAGGCTGGTGCAACTATTATTTGCGCCAGTTATAAAATCCAGTGTTTTTACACTTGCGCAACTAATACATGCGCCACGCAAAAACTACCTCTCCAAAACAGAAAGCAGCAGCCACTGATGCCCGAAATGAGTCTCTTTTTGGTTTTTTGTGGAAGCTAGGCTTCCGAGAACTGAGCTGTTTTATGGTGATCGATCCTCTCCTCACCGCACCTAAAGGATTGAGTCCCACATAACTCGCTAACGCGCTCCCCAAGGGTTTTAAGCTTCGGAATGGGAACCCACCCGTTATACCTCCAGCGCAAGCACCTTCTCAGATACTAGGTGGGCTGAGACTTTTCTGGATCATACCACTAGGGGCTGCCACCATACTAAGACCCGGGTGTTTGTCTCTGTGCCTAAACCAACCCTTTGAAAAATCTAACCCACAAAACAAATTAATTAAGCTCCCTAACTTGGTTCAATTTTAATTTTTTTCAAAGCTTTCCTCTTTTTTTGGAAGTTTTCTTTAGTTCAAAGACCGGGGGTGATTATCCCGTGCCGTCACTATGGGCCGGCGTCCACTGTTAGGATATGAATAATAAAAAAAGACGGGGCCAGCCAAGCCACTAGGCGGAAAATATAAAGTGCTGAAATTTAAAAGGTGACTAGGCAAAAAGTTACTGAAATTTAAAGCGGAAACGTAGGGGTGAGTAAAAAAAGGTGTCAGTCAAGTGACTAAGCAAAAATTGCTGAAATTTAAAGCGAAATCGTAGGGGTGAGTAAAAAAGGTGCCAGTCAAGTGACTAGGCAAAGATTGCTGAAATTTAAAGCGGAATCGTAGGGGTGAGTAAAATGACGTAATCGGAGGGGTGAGTGACAAAAAAACAGTAAAAATAATAAAAAACAAGAATAAAATATTAGAAAAAAAAAATACAAAAGGCCTAGTTCAAGGGGAAGCTCTACTAGCTACTCCCCAGCAGAGTCGCCATCTGTGCAATCATGGGAATCGAGACGATCCCGTCGCGATGATGCACTCTCTAACGAAAAAATAATAATATAGAGTCGCCACCCGGAGCTTTCGGTGTCCCGGGATATCTAGTTCATTTTTATGAGCACCGAAGTGCTAAAAATATGACTCTGAATTCAGTCCACACCAAAGGCTCTTGGGTAAGGGCTTCGGTTATCGATTGGGAAGGTGTTAGGCACCCGATCAACCCGCTTAACGCGGTCTCTACTAATGGCCAAAAATAAAATGAAGTGAAAGAAAAGAAAATAGCTTCCTCTTGGCCAAAAGGGCTTAGAATCCTATTTGTGGACCTCCGTCCCTACCGAAAAATTGGCGGCGTAACGACACAAATGGGAGGATGGAGGAGCTAGAAAGAGATAGGAGAAGAAAGGGGAGAGCCGAAGCCCTCGGGCCCTTAAAGCACCGTAGGACAGCCTTGCGTGGCGTGCTTTGATGAGCTCTTAAAGGCTTTGTATGGTGGTAAGTATGGTTCTAACTCTTAAGGCTTGAAGCTAAGAGGTAGGGAAGGGAGGCTAGAGGATCACACACACCTAACCTAAGGGTTTTCTATGAAATGCTAAGGTCTAAAGAAGTTTTGTGAATTCTATAATTTGTATGGGGGGTGTGCACCAAAGGGAGAAAGGTCTTCTAACTTTAAGCACTTTCTCTCTTAGGTAGAAATTCTCAACCCTTAAACCAAGGGGTGGGGGGCTCTATTTATAGGAAAAGAGTGGATTAGGAGGCTAATTAGATGCTAATTGGGGTTAGCAATTAGGAAATCTCAAATCTAAGGTTTCCTAGGATTTTGAGAGCTTGGAAAGGTGTGAAGGTGGTCGTAATGGTGGATGATGGGGTGCGGCTTTAGGCCACTTAAGGGGTTGCAAATGGGTAGTGAATGGGTGCAACAGAACTATCAAAACACACCCCAAAGGTTAAGGTGGTCAACAAGTCAAACCCTAATCATAATTTTTGGGGCAAATTCTAACAGTTACTGTTCATATGCCTGGCGCAACTAATAGTTGCGCCAGGCAAATGCACAGTAAAACAGTGCAGACCAGTAGCCTGGAAGTTGGCTTTGCGAGGGGTGGGGGGACCCATTTATACCTGGCGCAATTAATAGTTGTGCCAAGCCATTTCTAGGGAAAAAAGACCTGGTTTGCGGCAGGCAAATCCAGGGGAAAAATGGCCTGGCGCAACTATTAGTTGCACTAGGCAAAAATCCCTCCAAAAGAGCCCGATTTTCAAATGGTCATAACTTTTGATATACAACTCCGATTGAGGTGATTCTTAGCTCGTTGGAAAGCTGGAGAAGTCCTATTTCCAATGGTTTATGTTTTAATATTATTAAAAGATCTTAAATAGTCCTAGTGCACCACTCTTTATCCATTGCCCGGGAAGGTTAGGTTTAGGGTTTGGAATGGGTTCTAAGGGTCGGGGCTAGTTTCTAAAAGTTTGGGATAGGTTCCTAAGGGATCTAGGGTGATTCCTAAGGGTTTAGGGTGATTCCTAAGGGTTCCATACATGCCATCAAAAGCTCAAGAATGCGCCTCTCTCGAAATATGTTTCAATCGGGCCTTAGGCCAAATTTGGGTGTCTACATTGGTCAAACATTGAAATTCATTGAAATTGGAACATCGTCATTGAGCAATTGAAAGTCTTCGAACATGGTAGACTCATTGAAATATTGAAATTCATTGAACTTTGAACATGAAATATTGAAATTTGAATGGAACTATGACTTATTTATCAAAATGAATATGATATGGTAGTTAGAATATTGCATGTGATTTGAGGTCAAAGTAAACAAATCTTGTGTGACAGCACACATTGAACCATTATGGGTGGTATATCCGTATTTGAACCGTTATGGTGGTATATCCGTATCTGAACCGTTACAGTGGTATATCCGCATCTGAACCATTACGGTGGTATATCCATATCTGAACCGTGCTTCGACATACATTAAACCATTACGACAGTATATCCATATCTGAACCGTGCTTCGGCACATATTGAACTGTAATGACGACCATTGAACCACCCAAGTATTCCTCACAACGCAAGAGCTTGGGCATACCAAAAAATTATTCATTGAACAACAATGGTTAGGATTCCCATCGGCTGCCATTGGCTCTAGCGCTATATTTGCATTAGAGATTATTTAAGTTATAGGATTTAAGTCATGCATATACATAAGAACTTACATATATAATGAGCCTATGAATATGATTAAACTGGAATTTATGCGAACCATCAAACCTTTGAAATATGAAATCAACACTGACTTTGTTATGAAATCCCAATTTGAAATTGAAAATGATCATTGAAACTATGTTCAGAATGAATAAAGTATGATTTGTATTGAGGTTTTTCCTACTGAGCTTGTAGACTTTTTTGCTCACCCCGACACTACGTGTCTGATCAGTCACATAATTTACCATTTTATTACCCTTAACTTAGGGATGCAAGACCTTAGTTTCCTACTAATGATATGCTAATGTGCAGATATTTAGAGCAGTAAACATAATAGAGCAAAAGTGCTAATCTTTGCCAAATGAACTCAAAAAACAGTAGAAAGACGATCATACGCAATTACGATCTCAATCGTGTCTAAGTACCAGTCTATAAGCTAGAAAGAAGCTTACTATCCAATCGTAATCTCGAAAGAGCTAAATAGAAGAAGAAGAAAAGAAGGAATCGTACTTATAATTCTATAGAAGGCGCTCTGGATTGGAAAACACGAAGTAAGGATACAATCGATTGACAGTGCTAGGAATCGTATTGAATGAAGAAGATATCGTATTCACAATTTTGCAAAAATAAAGCTCACACTTTTACTGAAGATCACTTAAAGAGTTGCACCGCCATGCAAAGAATAGAAAGAACACTTAAAATAGAAGTCTTGTATCTTACGGATCCGAGAAGATTGGTGAAGAAGAATCTTGAAGATCTCTACTGCTGAAAAATAGGAAAGAGTCCTGCGCGTAACTACCATCTGAAGCAAGGAAGATTAGAATTAGGAAGTTTATTTTTATTAGGAATCTTTTGTTTACTTTATTTAAAATTCTATATCATGTAACCGATCCCTTATGATCTATAAATAAGAGGGCTAGGCACCCAGAATTATCATCTAAGGTTCTTGAAATCAATTGACGATTGAGGTCGGAAACTGGAAGATCACCCTTAGAGTAGATTTTTATTGCTTTCTAGAGTAAAGTATCCGTAGTTTCACAAGAGCAATTGATGCTTGCGATTGGGAGATGAAAGATCAATTTTATTGCTTTCTAGTTTAGATTTATTTTTATGTATTTTTCCTGCTTTGTAAATATCTGATAGTTCTTGATTTTAATTGATGCCTAAGATTGAGAATTTGAAAGATTAGTGCAATGATATTTTATTTTTCATCTACAGTTTTTTAGTTTTTGGTTGACGCCCAAATTCTGGAAGGTTTCAGATTAGTATAGATCTATATTGAAAGAATTTCATATTTGATTGATGCCCAAATTCTGAGAGAGTTAGATATAGTATAACGGTATTTTAATTTTCGTAGATATTTGAGAACTAAAGGAGAATGACTGACGATTAGGATTTAGAAGTTGCAGGATTTAGATTTAATTTTCTTGCATTTAAGTTTAAGTAAATAACTAGCCTTTATTCTTTAAAGGCAAATAAAATTTTTCTAAAATTTCAAACTTCCTCGTGGGAACGATCCTATACTAGTCCTGTAATTTCCATTGTGCGCCTGCAATAAGTTAAGACAGTGCATAATTTTGAAAGAGCTATGTCACTGTCACAGGCACTGAAGTTGTCGAGGACCCCGAACTTGAAGAAGATTCTGAGTTTATGCCGGAAGACGAAGAAGATCTTCCACCCGAAGACTTCTACCCTTAGTAGAGTTTTGAGATTTGAACTTGGTACAATTAAGAAAACTCAGTAGAATGTTTGGTCATTTCGTTCCACATACATTGATATGCACTCCACTGTTTGCATGGCGTATGACCATCACCGGTGGTGTTTACTTCCAATTTATGTTTCTCGCTATGGCAATGGAATCTTTTATTTTAGCCAAATATTATATCTCATTGAATTTCCCTACGTGTAATGTTGTACCAAGTATTAACGACTAGATGTTCCTAGAATTTCGTGTGGGAATTTTGGGTTATTACATCAGTGGTGGTAGATTAGCTATCAAATCCACCTTTGATTTGTCTGCCTCAATGCCCTTGGATGATATAATCTGCCCTAGAATAACGCCATTTTGCACCATAAAGTGACATTTTTTCTAATTCAATATCAAAATTTTCTCTTGGCATTTTGTTAGTACAAGAGATAGATTGTGTAGACATTCACTGAAGCTATCCCCAAAAAATGAAAAATCGTCCATGAATATCTCAAGGAATCTCTCCACCATATCAGAAAATATGCTTAGCATACTATTGGTGCGCGCTTTTTTTGGGTTCCCCTCGGTCCCCGTTGAATCAGTGGCCCAATTCTGTCAAAATCCCTAGCGATGCGGCGTTTGGAATGATGGAGGTAAAGATAAAAAAAGAGGTTTTCTAGGAAGAATCCTAGTTTGTTGCGATCTCCAGCTGCAAATATTTAACGACGCTGCAACACGTCAATGATCATGCTTTAGAGTGGGTGTGGGTTACTTCTTTACTGAATCGTCCGCCTACGAACGTTAGCAGCTGTGACTCTTCTTATAAATTAGATAGTTTAATTTTCCTTTTCTTTCCCGTTATTGTTGTAGTTCTAATCAGTTTAGATTTCCTAATTCTATAGTGAGTTTAGTTGTGTGGGAATTTATTATAGTGAGTTAATTTAGTATTCTAGTTCTATCAGGAGTCTAATTAATCTTGGTTTCCTAATCTTATTAGAATTCTAATTAATTTAGTGTCCTAATGCTATCAAAAGTCCAATTGATATCAGTCTCCTAATTGTACTAGGAATGCAAATGTATTAATTTAATGAAACTTTAATTAAATCAAGCATGCTAATTATACTGAAATTCTAATCGAAATAAATATGATAATCTGACTGGAGTTCTAACTGGAGCAAAGATAATAATCTTGCTAGAATTCTAATGGGGATAAAGGACTGATTTTACTAAGACTCTAATTAAAATAAAGAAACTAATTTTGCTAGAATTCTGATCAGAGCGAGAAATTAATTATACTAAGATTCTAATTAAAGCAATGAATTATCTATGCTAGAATCCAATTAAAATAAAGGACTGATTTTTTTTTTCTAGAATTATAATCAAAGCAATGAATCAATTATACTAAAATTCTTATAATAAAAAGGATTATGCTGAAATCTAATACAACGAGGAATTAACTATGCTAGAACTATCTATGTAATAGCCCGAAAAAATCACACAAACTATGACCTCAGGATCCGTGCCCGATCGGTCATAGGTTTGACCAAATGGAAGCCCAACAGTCAGTATGTAGTGGGATGAACGGATGAGATGTGAAAAATAGAATGCCTATGTGATGTGTGTTGTAAATGTGAAGTCGCATACACCTACCGCGGTGTATGTGCTCAACACACAAGAGAGAAAAAGGGGATAAAAGGGTTTAATAACCCTAGATGTGTATTGTTGGTTGTTGAAGGAGAGTGAAGAAGAGAGAGAGAGAGAAAAGTAAGAGAGGAGTTATTGCAACCGATTGGAGGGGGATTCAAGAGACAAAAGCGGATTCAGCGCGACTTGGATCCGTTAGAAACCAAAAGTCGAACCCTAGCCTTCCAACCCTAGATTTGAAATCAACTTAAGATCTATTCAAGGTAAAATTTTTGTAAATAAGGTGCATAGATTATAGGGGTTAAGTTGCAGTAAAATGTGGGTTAAATCATAGGATAATGGCTTAGAAAAATAGAAGAAAAAGTATGGAAAAAGATTGGGAAGAACAGCTCGAAAGGGACTGAATCTGACAATTTCGATTAATCGAAATTGGGTTTCGATTAATCGAAATTGGCCAGGAAGTTGAAGAGTCACCGGCCCCCGACTTCGACTAATCGAATTTGGATTTCGATTAATCGACTTTGGATTTCGATTAATCGATTTGGGAATCGATTAATCGACTGAGAACCTCCAGTGGACCCCAGGGGTTGGAGGAAATAACTTAAGGAAAAATCGACTAATCGAAATGGGATTTCGATTAATCGATTTAGTTCGATGTCGATTTGGAATCGATTAATCAACTTGTGAAACTTCGACTATTGAACTAAGAGTACGCTGCGAAAGAAGGATTTCGATTAATCGAAATTGGATTCGATTAATCGAATGAAAACTCGACTGTTCGAACAGTGAATTTACTTTGCGAAAAGAAGAATTTCGATTAATCGAAATTGGATTCGATTAATCGAATGACAATTCGACTGTTCGAACTGAGAATGGACTTTATGGGAGAATTTCGATTAATCAAATTGCTTCGATTAATCGATATTGACTTTCGATTAATCGATTTTGGAAATCGATTAATCGACCATTCGATTAATCAATTTTGGAGTTCGATTAATCGATCGTAGTAAACTATGTTGACTTTTGGTTTGACTTTAAGATTCTTGGGGATCTTATACCTTCTCTATGGCATCCTTTGTGATGTGTTTCACATGTTATATGGTACCATAGCGTGAGAACGAGTGCACAAGGAGCCACGCGTGGGACCTTGATGCATTGATCAGCTAAAGACTTGAGGTAGGGAACACCCTGTACATGTACTTTATGTTACTAGAGCATGTATCTTATGATATCAATTCAATTCAAGTGTTTTTCTACTCAATCATTATGATTACTCTGTGTGTGTGACATTCGGAGAGAACTTAAATGAACCATCCCTGTGGGATGATGAAGTGAAGAAGTAAAGGCATCAGTGTGATGTAGTGAATGGATACATCCTGTGGATGTATCCATGATTGAATCATGCTTGATGAGGCCTAACCGATATAAGATAGCACAATTACACGGTGAATAACTATATGTAAGGCACCGATATTTTTGTTATTTGAGGTTTGATAGGTTACATAACCACGACGACGCGGGATATCCGTGACCGACACGGCGGCTAATCAGAGGCCAGACGGAGGCTTATCCGACATAGTAAGCACACCCTGTGGGTGTTGATGAGATGTGAAACCCGCCACCAATCCCTGGGAAAGGGGCTTGGTACTATTAGTATTCCTGTGGAATACATTTAAAACTGCCTATATATAGATGACGATGAAGGGTATCTCTGGGCTCGATGCTATATTGCTCGGGGATTATTTAAGTTGAAGTTTAAGTTTTGCTTTAGGCCTTCTCGGCGTCATTCATGATTAACTAAAAGACATGAGTAATCTACGAATTGAAGTATTTTTAACTGTTTTCATCAATAAATGCATAGACATCATGCATGCATATCATAGAATACATGTGAGTTATATTTTATATGTTCAATTGTGTTGTTCCCTATTGAGCTAGGATGTAGCTCACCCTATAGACTATATGTCGCAGTCCACTACTAGTATGCCGAGGCTTCAGGAGACGCCGACCTGAGTGGACCTTGGACCTTGCGGCTGAGGAGTTAGAGCCACCTGGAGGACTTCTTCTAGAGGACTCAACATGCGACTTTGAGGAGTTTTAGTTGGAGATTATGCGGCTTGGTATGTCAAGCTGGTTTTTGATTAAACCTTGTATATGGATATCGAGTATTCTTTTGGGCGAACCATCCATGATGATGGTTATCATCGATGGTTGGATCGGTTCTCCTTCATGCGAGGCATGAGGGTAGAACTGTCTTTGAGAAGTATTTCTATGTAGATTTAAATTCAAGTTGTTCTTATTTATTTTATGCTTGATATACTGTTAGTGCATAGTTGAGGGCACGGTCAAGATGATCGTCTTGATGGCGGGTTTCGGTGCCAAAATCCGGTATCACGATTGGTATCAAAGCATTTTCTTTTAGCAATTCGACAAGGGTTCTTCGTTGAACATAGGGGCTTCGCTAATAAAACTTTAGTTTCAAATGCAAATGTCAGAGAGGAGAGGCCAACCAAGGAGGCCATCAAAGGAGTTTCGTAGTGGTGATGATTTCATCTCTCCTACCAATAGAGTGCCTTTAGGAGGTAACGAGTAGCGGGGCAGACATGAGGAAGAGGATCGAGATCATCGGGGATCAAGATCTAAGAGCAAGAAAGATTAAGAGAAAGACAAGAAGATAGAGAGGAGCGACAAAGGTCGATGCACACTATGGAGCCATGGCACAACAAAGATCCTTTGCGGCTCATGCGTCAAGAAAGAGAATGACCACCTACACCACTGTAGGGACAAGGCTGTTCGTGTGCCCTCATCTTTTACAGAGTTTAGAAGGATGAGACCCCATTCATTTTCTGGGCAGGCAGACACAATGGCCGCTGAGAATTGGCTGATGGAGATGGAGAAAGTCTTTAGCGTGCTAACTTGCACGGAAGACGAGAGTGTAAGATGGGCAGCTTACATGTTGGATGGGGAGGCTGGGCCTTGGTGGAAGTCCGTGATAAGGACTCGGGCTCAGGAGACCCCAGAGTTGCCTTGGACTTGGGAGGAATTCGTTGAGGAATTCAACAAACAATATTTTCCGGAAGTAGTGAGGAACCAGCTTGAGATTCAGTTCCTACAGCTAGTACAAGGGAGGATGACAGTCAGAGAGTATGGGGTAGAGTTTCTACGACTTGCCCGTTTTGCACCGGACTACGTCGCTACTGAAGTGATGAAGTCCAAGAGGTTTCAGCAAGGTTTGAAGCCTGAAGTTAGGGGAGGAGTAGCTCCATTCCAGTTGCGGACCTATGAAGAGGTCATGAGCAAGGCACTGGTAGTGGAAGAAGAGAACACAAACAGATATAGACAGAGAGAGCAACAGAGAGGACTTGACCAAGGAAGGATGGGGAACTACGAACCGGTGAATAAAAAGCCGAGGTTCGTGGGTCAGAGTCAGAGACCACAGTTTCAGGGAGGTTTTGGAAGGCCGGCGCAACAGCAACACCAACAGAGGTTTCCATTACTTGCGTCGGGGAGACCTTTTCGCTATGAGAGCCCTGCCATGTCTACTGGCGCTACTGTCACACAGGGTTCTCGTACCGTATCTTCCGCACCTCGAGAGACGTGTGCCAGATGTGGCAAGCCGCATAGGACTGTAAACTGCAGAATCAGAACTAGAGGTTGTTTCCGATGTGGCAAGGTGGGCCACTTGATCAAGGATTGCCCGAGGACAAAGGGCAAAGGCGGCTTGCTAAAGACCACGACCCATTCAAGCAAGGAAGCCGATTGTTAGGGGGAGAGCCTATGCAGTCACTGCTCAGGAAGCAGGGAATGTGCACGACGTCATCCAAGGTGAGAAATTTTATTTTATTAAAGAAAAATTCCGTTTCATAAAGAATTTTAGATGGAAAAGGTGCATGCATTAGGAATAGTGTAGATTCTTTTTATATAAACTGAGAGTGTATTTTGATGTGTAAATTTCTGTATGTATGTGTATATATATTATAGGTACTTTAACTATGTATGAGAAGGGAAGTGTATTTAGACATGACGCTCGAGTGTTGATAGACCCAGGGTCTACCCACTCATTCGTCACTCCACGTTTCGTCAAGAAGATGAAGGTTATTCCAGAGGCGTTGGACTTCGTCTTATCGGTGTCTATTCCGACTGGAGAGTTAGTAGACACGGAGCTAGCTTGCAAATCTATCATCGTAGTAGTCCAAGACTTGGAAGTGTATGAATTGGAAGCGAAGTTGATACTATTAAACATGCAAGGGTTTGATGTGATCCTTGGCATGGACTGGTTGGCGCAGTATTGTGCGACTGTTGATTGCAAGAACAAGGTGGTTATTTTCAGACCCAACACAAGAAGATCATTTCGGTTTCAAGGAGCGAGGTCGTCATCTGTGCCACTGATCTCAGCAGTAAGGGCCGAGAAAATGATCAGAAAGGGTTGCAGTGGATACTTAGCTTTCTTAAAGGAGGACAAGGAAGAAAAGAACGTCATTTCTGAGATCGCAGTTGTGCGAGACTTCGCTGACGTGTTTCCAGAAGAGTTGCCTGGATTACCTCCAGAGAGAGAAGTAGAATTCGCCATTGACTTAGCACCAGGAACGGAGCCTATTTCAAAAGCACCTTATAGAATGGCTCCCGCTGAGTTAAAGGAGTTGAAGGAACAACTACAAGAACTAATGGACAAGGGGTTTGTTAGACCGAGCGTGTCTCCATGGGGAGCACCGGTCTTGTTTGTCAAGAAGAAAGATGGGTCAATGCGACTATGCATTGACTATCGACAATTGAACAAACTCACTGTGAAGAACCGTTACCCTTTGCCTAGAATTGACGATCTATTCGACCAACTGCAAGGAGCAAGGTATTTTTCCAAGATCGACCTAAGATCTGGGTATCATCAGTTGCGAGTCAAGGCAGAGGACATACAGAAGACAGCTTTCCGGACACGGTATGGACACTATGAATTCCTTGTGATGCCGTTTGGATTAACGAATGCTCCAGCGTCATTTATGGATCTGATGAACCGAGTGTTTAAACCACACTTGGACTCCTGCGTGGTAGTGTTCGTTGATGATATACTAATATACTCCAAATCCAAGACAGAACACGAAGAACACTTGAGGATTGCTCTACAAACGCTACGTGAACACCAATTGTACGCCAAACTCAGTAAGTGTGAGTTTTGGTTGGAAGAAGTTAGCTTTGTGGGACATGACGTCTCAAAGCATGGTGCCACTGTAGATCCACAAAGATAGAAGCAGTAGTTAAATGGGAGCACCCAAAGACGGTGACCGATGTCCGAAGTTTTCTGGGCTTAGCAGGCTATTATCGACGTTTCGTTGAGGGTTTTCAAAGATATCGGGACCTCTCACAAAGTCGACACGTAAAGATTCAAGGTTTGAGTGGAGTGAGGCATGCAGAAGAGTTTTCAAGAACTCAAACGAGACTCACTTCGCCCGGTGTTGGCAATTCCTTCAGAGATGGAGGATACGCGATAGGTACTGACGCGTCATACAATGGCCTTGGTTGTGTGCTCAACCAACACAAGAAGGTGATAGCTTACGGATCAAGACAAATTGAAAGAACACAAGAAAAATTACTCATGACTTGAACTGGCAGCAGTCATTTTTATACCGAAAATTTGGAGACACTACTTGTATGGTGAGACATTTGAAATTTTCACCGATCATAAGAGCCTCCGATAATGCTGTTTACGAAGGAGCTCAATATGAGACACAGAGATGGATGGAATTCCTCAAGGACTACGATTGCTCTATCCAATACCATCCGTGCAAGGCGAATGTAGTAGCCGATGCATTGAGTCGAAAAGGTTATTTCTTAGCTTCTTTGATTTTGGGTATGCACCGATGGAAATTATTGGAAGACCGGCAATCTATGACGCAACATTGAGTCAAAGGACATCTGGATCCTTTTTGGCTAACATATCACTAAAGCCGTGATATTTGAGCATATCCACGATCTACGATGAAGGATCCGACATTAACAAAGATTCATCAAGACGTGAATGAAGGCATCGGACTTCTAAAAAAGAAGATGGTTCTTTGTTGTTTAAAGGCCGTCTATGCATCCGGACAATGCCGATCTAAGACGAACAATTCTTGATGAAGCTCATAAGTCAAATTATGCTATCCACCCCGGTAGCACCAAAATGTACCAAGATTTGAAAAGAATTACCGGTGGAGAGGATCGAAACAAGGCGTGGCGAGTATGTGTCACGATGTTTGACTTGTCGACAAGTGAAGGTTGATCATAGACATCCCGCGGACTATTGCAACCTTTACCAATACCGAATGGAAGTGGAATCGATCTCAATGGATTTCATTATTGGATTGCCCGTCATCGCCAAGAGACACAATGCCATTTGGGTCGTCAGAGACCGATTGACCAAATCAGCACTTTTGCCGTGTAATACCACATATACTGCAGGAAGAGTGGCAGATTTATAGATGAAGGAGATTGTAAGATTACAAGGGATTCCAAGCAGGATCGTTTCAGATCGTGATCCACTATATACGTCCAAGTTTTGGAAGAAATTTCAAGAAGGAATGGGAACACGACTAGACTTTAGTTCAGCTTTCCATCCTCAAACTGATGGGCAGACAGAGCGAGTGAATCAAGTGATAGAAGACATGCTCAGAGCGTGCATGCTTGATATGCAAGGATACTGGGATGAGTATCTACCGATGCTCGAGTTCGCATATAACAACAGTTTTTCAAACGAGCATTGGCATGGCACCGTATGAAGCTCTGTATGGACGACGATGCAAGTCACCTCTGAATTGGGAGGAAACAGGTGAGAAATTTGTATTAGGACCGAAACTGCTTGAAGACAACGCCACCGTTGTCCGAATTATCAGAGAAAGGTTGAAGACAGCACAGAGTAGACAGAAAAGTTACGCCGATGTGAAGCGGACTAGTGTTGACTACAAGGTGGGCGAGCATGTGTTTGTGAAGGTGTCACCTATGAAGGGTGTAATGAGATTTGGCAAGAGAGGAAAGTTATGTCCACGATATGTTGGACCATTTGAAATTTTGGGAAGAGTAGGTGAAGTTGCATATCGCATTGGTTTACCACCGCTATTTGATCGAGTACATAATGTCTTCCACATATCGATGCTCAGAAAGTACGTGAATGATCCGTCTCATGTGTTAGGAAAGCAACCTATAGAGATGTGTGAGGACATGAGCATGATAGAGGAACCAGTGGAGATTCTGGATCGAAAAGAGAAAGTACTGCGCACTAAAGTGATTCCCTTAGTGCTTGTTCGGTGGAACAATCATCCAAAAGAAGAGGCTACTTGGGAACGAGAGGCCGATGTGAAAGAACAATATCCGGCCTTGTTTCCAACAACGTGAGAATTCAATGTAAACCGCAACCACGTTTGTGAAATTCCACTATACTTGAAATTCAATGGAAATTTTGATCCAATGCTATAAATTGTCAAGAATAGTAAAAGAAACAAAGAGATCAAATTCGAGAACTTGGACAAAACCGATTAATCGAATTTCAAACCGATTAATCGATTTGGAATTCCGATTATTCGATTTTGTTCGATTAGTCGACTGGCATGTGCCAGTGACTGGAAATGTAAAATTTGAGTTAGAATATACATAGAATGAACTCTCGATTGATCGAAATAAAATTTCGATTAATCGATTTTCTAAATCGATTAATCGAATAGGATTTTGGATTAATCGAGTTACTTAGAGGACTTGAGAGATGTTAAAGTCAAATGGACAATTTCGATTAATCAAGTGAGTTCGATTAATCGATTTTGAATTTCGATTAATCGAAATGGATTTCGATTAATCGAATACTTAAGAAAGTTTAGAAAAGTTGAAGTTATAGCGATTTGATTAATCGAAACTAAATTCGATTAATCGATTTTGAATTTCGATTAATCGAAATGGATTGATTAATCGATCGGCAAGCGCCAAAGTGAGCTCAAAAATTTAAAATTTTAAACAGACACGATTTGGATTAGTCGAAATATTTTCGATTAAGCAAATTTGACTGTTGATTAATGGATTTGGGAAATCGATTAATCGATTTCTGTGACTTAACCTAGTTTTAAATTTGATTAATCGAAGCAATTTCGATTAATCGAGCTATATATATGAAATTAGGGATTCTCTTCCCCATTCGAATCATTTACCCTTTGAGTTTTCGGCGCTTTTCTCCTTCTTCTTGACCATTCATCCGTGCTAGGGTTTTGGGGTTTCTTGACGATTCGGACCAAGATCGCCTACTTTTGGATCGAAACTCCACGGTAAAACCCTAGATTTATACTTTCCTCTTTCATTTGAAATAGATAAACCCTAGTTTAGTGAAAATGCCACCCAAAACCCGTTTGTCTTCGAAGAAGGCAACCTCCAAGCTACCGGTTAGGCGTAAGAACGCCGCACCACCACCACCTACCCCATCGCCGGTGAGGACTCCATCACCGTCGGAATCGGAGGCCACCTCCGGTTCGACGAAGATTCACGTGAGTCTTCCCCGAAATCCACCCCATGCCACCACCACCACCAACGTGGAGCAACCAAGCAGTGGTGGGCTGCCAAGACCTTTGAGGTCGAATACACCATCGACCCTACCCTATTCACAAATCCCGATTTACCGGGCGAGACCCAATGGGCTCAGAACTACCTAACTAGTGCCGGACTCGGCAACCTTCTCAAACCAATCCGGGGTTCCTATTACCCTAGATTGGTGAGATTGTTCTACCAAGGGCTAACCAATGGCCCTAGCGACGATTGTATCATAACCAAGATCGAGGGTCGTCTCTATACGATCACTCGTCGACACATACATGAGGTGCTTGAATGCTACCTCGACTTTACTCCCGAGACTACCCTATTCCCACCACCTTTGAAAAGGAACCCCGTTTGAAGAGGTCATGACTCGCATGACCAACGGGGGAAGAAGGGCGGGCACGTCCATCAAGAGGGTTGCCCTTCCACCCTACATGTGGATGCTCGACTCCGTAATAAAATGCAACCTTTACGCGATGCGCCGCGACACGGAGCGCGTGGATAAAGTGCAACATGCACTTTACGCGGCCTTCTGTGGCCGATGGTTTGATGCTACCATGGTCATCCTTGAGGATGCGGTACATCAAGAGCAAGATGAAGGACAACATGCCCCAAGGAGAAGATGCCGTATGCTCGACTCATCTCGAGCATGTTGGAGTGTTACTCCGACGAGCCCTCCTACACTATTTCACCTCACGAGGTGAGGGCTACGGATCGCGTGAAGACGTTCACAAAGTCTTCATGGACCCGTAGCTACAACCTTTTGAAGCGGACCCTACCAGCTCCGGGTCCCGCTCCCGCCCAAAGCCCAAAGCAAGAAGCAGTAGAGCACCGCCACCACCCCCACCACCTCGGGACCCACTTGAGGGTGGGGCACACCGCAGCAGAGCCATACGTGGAGAGGGTTCCTCACACCACAGCCCACGCCGACACCACTGCACACTCACGCGCGACACCCACCTCATCCTACCGCCGGCGCGCCGCTCCATCCGGTCCTACCATAGAGGACGTGTTGGCCAGAATGGAAATGAATAACGAGAGGGTGAACAGGAGAATTGATTTCCTCATGTTTCACACCCTCCAGTTCATCTACCCCCACACCTACATGGATATGCTGGCCCGCGAAGAAGAATGGACGGCCGGACGCACCGCCTTCCATAGAGGACCCGTCTTCCATCCCACCACAGACGCGGTTCCCTCCACATCCACATCCGCTCAGCCAGCCCAGCCGCCACCCCCACTTGACCAGCTCCAGCAGACACCTGCACCACTGTCGCACCGCCACCTCAGATGGAGCAGCCTGCTCCAGCACCCGATCAGCCAGACGAGGGAACAGTTTGAGTTATATGTATTTTGCATTTTCTGGATACCTATGTATTTTTGTCTACGCCAATTTTTGGCATTGTAAAATTTCTCACTAGTTAATACAAATCCAAAATTTTTCTTTTTGTGAAATTGATTCTTCTTCCTTGCTTATATGTGAGAATGTGTAAATACTTAAATACGTCTAACGAAATTGGATCACCTCACCTGAGGGTGTGGAGAGAGAGACAGACACACAGAGACACAAACTTTGGGTTATTTTCGAGGACGAAAATTCCCAAGGTGGGGAGGATGTAATAGCCCGAAAAAATCACACAAACTATGACCTCGGGATCCGTGCCCGATCGGTCATAGGTTTGACCAAATGGAAGCCCAACAGTCAGTATGTAGTGGGATGAACGGATGAGATGTGAAAAATAGAATGCCTATGTGATGTGTGTTGTAAATGTGAAGTCGCATACACCTACCGCGGTGTATGTGCTCAACACACAAGAGAGAAAAAGGGGATAAAAGGGTTTAATAACCCTAGATGTGTATTGTTGGTTGTTGAAGGAGAGTAAAGAAGAGAGAGAGAGAGAAAAGTAAGAGAGGAGTTATTGCAACCGATTGGAGGGGGGGGGGATTCAAGAGACAAAAGCCGGATTCAACGCGACTTGGATCCGTTAGAAACCAAAGCTGGAACCCTAGCCTTCCAACCCTAGAGTTGAAATCAACTTAAGATCTATTCAAGGTAAAATTTTTGTAAATAAGGTGCATAGATTATAGGGGTTAAGTTGCAGTAAAATGTGGGTTAAATCATAGGATAATGGCTTAGAAAAATAGAAGAAAAAGTATGGAAAAAGATTGGGAAGAACAGCTCGAAGGGGACTGAATCTGACAATTTCGATTAATCGAAATTGGGTTTCGATTAATCGAAATTGGGTTTCGATTAATCGAAATTGGCCAGGAAGTTGAAGAGTCAGAGGACCCCGATTTCGACTAATCGAATTTGGATTTCGATTAATCGACTTTGGATTTCGATTAATCGATTTGGGAATCGATTAATCATCGAGAACCTCCAAAGTGGACCCGGGTTGGAGGAAATAACAGGAGAAAATCGACTAATCGAAATGGGATTTGATTAATCGATTTAGTTTCGATGTCGATTTGGAATCGATTAATCAACTTGTGAAAACTTCGACTATTCGAACTAAGAGTACGCTGCGAAGAAGGATTTCGATTAATCAAATTGGATTGATTAATCGAATGAAAACTTCATTGTCGAACGGTGAATTTACTTTTGAAAAGAAGAATTTCGATTAATCGAAATTAGATTCGATTAATCGAATGACAATTCAATTTGAATCGAGAATGGACTTTGCGAAAGGAGAATTTCGATTAATCAAATTTCTTGATTAATCGATATTGACTTTCGATTAATCGATTTTGGAAATCGATTAATCGAATCATTCGATTAATCAATTTTGGAGTTCGATTAATTAATCGTAGTAAACTATGTTGACTTTTGGTTTGACTTTAAGATTCTTGGGGATCTTATACCTTCTCTATGGCATCCTTTGTGATGTGTTTCACATGTTATATGGTACCATAGGTGGTACGTGAGAACAGTGCACAAGGAGCCACGTGGGACCTTGATGCATTGATCAGCTAAAGACTTGAGGTAGGGAACACCCTGAACATGTACTTTATTTTACAAGAGCATGTATGTAGTGATATCAATTCAAATTCAAATGTTTTTACTACTCAATGATTATGAAAAGTGTGTGTGTGACATTCATAAGGGAACTTAAATGAACCATCCCTGTGGATGATGAAGTGAAGAAGTAAAGGCACCAGGTGTGATGCAAGTGAATGGATACATCCCAGGGATGTATCCATGATTGAATCATGCTTGATGAGGCCTAACTGATATAAGATAGCACAATTACACGGTGAATAACTATATGTAAGGCACCGATATTTTTGTTATTTGAGGTTTGATAGGGTACCCCACCGACGTGGCGGGATAACCACGACTGACGCGGCAGGATATCCGTGACCGATCTGGGCGGCTTAATCTGAGGCCAAGACGGAGGCTTATCCGTCATGAGTAAGCACACCCTGTGGTGTTGATGAGATGTGAAACCGCCACCAATCCCTGGAAAGGGGCTTGGTACTATTAGTATTCCTGTGGAATACATTTAAAACTGTCTATATAGATGACGATGAAGGGTATCTCGTCGGGGCTCGATGCTATATTGCTCGGGGATTATTTAAGTTGAAGTTTAAGTTTTGCTTTAGGCCTTCTCAGCGTCATTCATGATTAACTAAAAGACATGAGTAATCTACCAGTAATTGAAGCGTTTTTAACTGTTTTTCATCAATAAATGCATAGACACATCATGCATGCATATCATAGAATACATGTGAGTTATATTTTATATGTTCAATTGTGTTCTGTTCCCTATTGAGCTAGGATGTAGCTCACCCTATAGACTATACGTCGCAGGTCCACTACTAGCAGCTGCCGAGGCTTCAGGAGACGCTGACCCCGGTGAGTCGGACCTTGCGGCCGGCGAGGAGTTAGAGCCACCTCCAGAGGACTTCTTCTAGAGGACTCTGCTGTGCGACTTTGAGGAGTTTTAGTTGGAGATTGTACGGCTTGGTATGTCAAGCCTGGTTTTTGATTAAACCTTGTGTATATGGATATCAGAGTATTCTTTTGGGCGAACCATCCATGATGATGGTTATCATCGATGGTTCGGATCGGTTCTCCCTTCATGCAGAGGCATGAGGGTAGAACTGTCTTTTGAGAAGTATTTCTATGTAGATTTAAATTCCGCAAGTTGTTCTTATTTATTTTATGCTTGATATACCAGTGTTCCGTGCATAGTTGAGGGGCACGGTCAAGATGATCGTGCTGATGGCGCGGGTTTCGGGGTGCCGAAATCCGGGCTGTCACAATCTAATTACAATAAAGGACCTAGTTTTACTAGAGTTCTAATCAAGGTAGTTATTCTAAGGATCTATTCAAAAGAAAGCATGTAAATTAATTATACTAAAATTCTAAGATAAAGTCATGGAACTGATTTTCTAATCCTAATTAAAGCAACAGAATAATTCTAAAAAAAAAAGGGTTTTGGGCCTGCTATGCTAAGGAGGATTGGCCTCGTTTTCGAGTACCCTCCATAAGCTCCCTTGGGCAAATTGAGTTTTGGACTATAATATTATATTTTTGACTTTTTGAAGTCAATTTCAGGATTATAATTATGAATTAAGTTAGGAAGCTAGAATTATAGAAACAAAATTAATATTTGGGATTTTTTAAATATTAAACTAAGAAATTAAAACTAAAATTTAAAATTCTGGGACTGAATTCGGGTCCGAAATCATAAAATCAGACCGTATGATTTAGGACTGGTTCTAGAACCTAAGAACTTAAACTAGAGATTAATGATAGGGCTGGAAATTAAGATTTCATAACAGAATTAAAGCCTAGGGTCGGTAAATTAGACCGTCATATTAAGGATTGATTCTAGAAATGGAGAACTAGAACCATATATAAAAGATTACGGTCTAAAAGGGGTGCTACGTTCTAAAACTGAAAATTCAATATTAATAATTAAAACTAAGAGAAATCCTAAGTCTAAAACTAAGATTTTTACCTAGGACCGGGGCTGGGGAGAGAAATCTCGAAGATTCAAAACTTGAATCTCAAAATCATGGCTATGTTCCTCTATATGTTCGTTCTCGGAGTTCTCTGGTTTCGAAATCCCAAAAAAAATCCCTTCTCTCTCAAAATTTCCAGCCTCTCCCGGGGCGAATTAGAAAAAAATATTTTATAGGTTTATCTCCAATTAAGTGCCCTATTTCAAGCGCTTAACTAGATTACGTGCCGATCTCCCGGTGCTTAATCGCTTTGAGTCGGTCACCGATTCAATGAGCGACCGACTGACTTGCTCAGCGAGTTTCCTAGTTTTAATCATGTTAGAACTAATTGCACGCCTAGTGTGGAGTGCATAATCCAATTAAGTTCTTCTTTCTAAGCATTTAATCGAGGAAGCTTGGGGGTCAAGGACTGTAAGACTAGGTCGGTCGTAGGCCAATTGCATGCCGGTGATGGGGCACTCAATCCAATCGCGCGTCTCATGTGAAGCGCGTGATCGAGTCTCGAGGTGGTCTGAAAGGGGGATTGATTATATGTGTGTGGTTTAGCATGTAATCAAATTATGCACGTGTTTTTAGGTGCATAATTCGGGGTTCTCCGGGTCTAGATCGGGTATGAAATGTAAGACTATTGTTTTAGTCTGCATTTCGACTATATACTATTGTTTCAACATATAGTCTCCCTACGTTGGGATCTGAGCCACAGAGCTATTGTTTCAGCATGTGTTCAGCCATGTACTATTGTTTCAGTATATGGTTCCTGTGTTAGGGTTATGGGGCCTGAGCTACAGAGCTATTGTTTCAGCCTGTGTCCAGCCATATACTATTGTTTCAGTATATGGTCCCACATTAGGACAAAAGGGGTCTGAAATACAAGACTATTGTTTCAGTCTGCATTCTGACTATATACTATTATTTCAGTATATAGTCTCCCTACGTTAGGATCTGAGCCACAAAGCTATTGTTTCAGCCTGTGTTTAGCCATTTACTATTATTTCAGTACATGGTTCTCATATTAGAGTTATGAGGTCAAAGGTTAATCGAATAGATTTGTATATTTCAAAAGGGAAAAATAGGGGTGTCTACACATACATCTTTGAAATGTAGCTGGGGTATTGCAGAGGCCAAAGGGCATTCTGCAGTAAGAGAAGGTTCCAAAAGGACAAGTGAATGTTGTTTTCTTTTGATCTTTAGGGGCAATGGCTATCTGATTATATCCCGAATAGCCGTCTACCAGTTAATCTCTCAAGCATTTGGTCAATGAATGGCAAAGGAAAACTATCTTTCCTTGTCATTGAATTTAATTTTCTATAATCAATGCACACTCTTTAGCCGGTTGGTACTCTTGTTGGCACCAATTCATTTTCTTCATTTTTTACCATAGTAACTCCTAATTTCTTCGACACCACATGCGTCGGGCTCTATTTTTCTATAGGAAGTCGGGTAAATAATGTTGACATCCAACAATTTAATTACCTCATTTCTCACAACTGATCAGTCACATAATATACCATTTTACTACCCTTAACTTAGTAATGCTAGGACTTAGTTTGCTACTAATAAGTTAATGATGTGCAGATATTAAGGAAAATAAGTAAAAGAGAGCCAAAATGTTAATATTCATCAAAATGAACTCAAAAGAGCAATGAAAAGATGATTAAGCATAAAAAGACAGTTCATTATATGCTGAAAGACAAGAAATCATGTTTTATGATTGAGTGTTGTTACTAAAGAGAGAAATGAGAAATCGTAATTTACGATTCTCCAGAAGATGTTCAAAAGTAAAGGCGATACAAAGAAGAAAACGATCAATCATAATTCAGGGAATCGTCAACTAAGAGAAAGCTGCGTGAGAAATAGAAAATCATGATTTACAATTTTCTAAGGAAAACCATATTAGAAGAAAGAAAATCGTGATTTACGATTTTACAGAAAAAGCTTATCGGTACTGATACTACTATTAATGATCACGTGAAAATTACACCGCCATGCACTAAATTAGAAGAACTCTTAAAGTCGAAGTTTGGCATATCTCGGATCTAAGAATATTGATGAAGATAAACTCCAGAAGATCTCTGCTACTGTCCAATCTAGAAGCGCATCAATAGAGGGAGAGCAAGAAAAGATAAAATTAGAATTTGAATTATATTAGGATAGTTTTGTTTTTAGTTATTTCTTTTATTAGAATTAGAAGTCATGTAAACTGATTCTTTATGATCTATAAATAAGAGAGCCCAGTATAGGAATAAGCATCGAAGAATTTCACAGCATCAATTGATAATTAAGGTCCTTGCTTTCTCCCGATCAATGTAGTTTAGGATTTACAAAGTAATATTATCCACAGTTCTCTAAGGTCTTGCCTGACAACCATGGTCGAGGAAGCTAAAAGATCAACCCTTTGGATGGTTCTACTTTTGCTTTTTAGTTTAAATTTATTTTATTGCAATTTCCTGCTTTGTAAACATCTTTGAATTTTAATTTGAATTGACCACTCAGGTTGAAGTTTGCTGATTAGTGTAACGATTTTTACTTTTCTATCTTCAATTTTCTAGAATTTGATTGAGGCTTAAGTTTTAGGAGATTGCTGATTAGATCAAATCTGTATTGATATAATTTTATTATTGATTGACGACCAATGCTAGGAAACTTGATATATATTATAACGGTACTGTTTAAATTCATAAATATTCGATAGCTGAAGATTGTGAATGACGACCATAATCTGAAGGAGGATTATGATTTATTTTCTACATTTTAGTTTAAAAATAATTCTTTATTCATATTTCTCCAGTAGTGTAGGAACTTAAAAGATAAAGATAAGTATTCAAAAAAATTAAATTAATATAGAAAAATCTTGTCTTCGTGGGAACGTTCCTATACTAGCTCTACAATTTTCATTGTGCGCTTTCAATAGGTTAAGACTTAATTAAAGATACATAAAAGTAGCGTGAACAAGTTTTTGGCTCCATTGTCGGGGATAAGTGATTTATATTAATTTAAGAAACCAAGTATTTACCATTTTCTTTTTATATTTTTTTATATTTTCATTTTTCTTTGATCACTTCTTAAGCTTTTGTAGGAATACTCGAAGCAGCGAATCGAAGGTTTCAATGCTTCTGCTGGCCACAAAAACTAGAGGCTCAGATTTTTCTCTCTCCTTGCTCTCTAAAAAAAAAATATGTATATATATATAAATATATAATATTTACAGTATATAGTGTTTGAGATGCAAGGCCGTGACGACACATCTTGGTCGAATCTCAACATAACTTAGCCCCTAATGGAATTCCCAACTACTCCATGGTATCCAACCATGTTGGAGATAGAGCGGGCATTTGCCTCTTAGTTGGGTAGTATTGAGAATCCTTATAATCCTCAGTGGAACAATCCTTCTGGCTTTCCAAGGGTAAATCAACAAGAATTTTCTTATGCATACCTCCAACATTCTTTGAATTCTCAACAGTCTTACAACCCATCCCAATCCTTTGCGCAACAGCCATATCCACAAAATGGAAATGATGGTGTTACTATCATCCAAATCCTTCAGGACTTACAACATCATGCACACTATCGCTCTAGAGAATTAACCCAGTTATCTCAGATCTCTCAAAATTTGCGCTCTTGTACTCAGGTTGAAGTTTACAGATTAGTGTAACGATTTTTACTTTTTTATCTTCAGTTTTATAAAATAAGTTTGATGCCCAAGTTTTAGGAGATTATTGATTAGATTAAATCTATATTGATAGGATTTTAGTATTGATTGACGACAAATGCTAGGAAACTTGATACATAGTGTAACGGTACTATTTAAATTCATAAATATCCGATAGCTCAAGATTGTGATTGATGACCATAATCTAAAGGAGGATTAGGATTTATTTTTTGAATTTTAGTTTCAAAAATATTTTTTATTCATATTTCTCCAGTAGTTTAGGAACTTAAAAGAAAAATATAAGTTTTCAAAAAAATTTAATTAATATAGAAAAATCTTGTCTTTATGGGAACAATCCTATACTAGCTCTACAATTTCCATTATGCGCTTGCAATAGGTTAAGAGTTAATTAAAGATACCTAAAAGTAGCATGAACAACAACCTCTTGCATTAATGGGTTCAATTGTCTTTGGGGCTTTTGTGAAGGTTTTGCTTCCTCCTTTAAATGGATGCGATACATGCAAAGAGAGGGGCAAATACATTTCATGTCTGCTATAGACCACCCAATTGTAGACTTGTGCTCTAGTAACATCTCTACCAATCTCCCTTCTTGTTTGGGTTTAGTTTGGAGGATATTATCACAGGTTGTGTGTCTCAGCCTTTCCCAAAAATGAATACGTTAAATCGGTAGGGAGAGATTTGAGCTCAAGTTTGACCTTTTCGTTTTTCCTAGATATTTCTTTTTTGTTCACATCAATAAGCTAAGATTTGGGTTGCCACTTTTCATTTACCAAAAGTGGTGCTAAATCTAGCATTTCATTGACATCCTTTACTATTTGGTCCACATCAAAATTTTCATCGAAATGAGTGACACATGCTTCATGAGGATCTTTTGGTTCTGATCCGAGGAATGTTTCTTCTACTATGTTGTCAATCAAACAAGCTTGGGCATGCTCTTTCTCTTCAGGTGGCTGTTTCCCAATGTTGAAAATATTGAGATCCACAATCATATTCCCAAAGGAGAGCTTCATAATCCCATTTTGATAGTTGATCAGTGCATTAGAAGTTGCTAGGAAAGGTCTTCCTAGAATCACATTAACACTATTCTTTAAGTTCAGCATTGGTTCGGTGTCAAGAACAATGAAATCAACTGGGAAGTAGGAGTCTACTTTAATCAAGACATCCTCAACTACTCCTTTGCGAATTTTTATTGACCTATCAGCAAGTGGAAGGGTCATGGATGTGGGCTTTAGCTCTCCCAATTCAAGTTGTCTATAGATCGAGTATGGTAAAAGGTTTACACTCGCTCCCAGATCCAATAGCACGCCATTGATGTGTTCTCTCCAATGACAATTGAAATAGTAGAACACCCAGGGTCCTTGTATTTGATGGGGAGTCGACACTGAAGCACCGAGCTCGCTTGCTACACTAAGAATACCTTTGTAGGGTCATTCGTTTTCCTTTTTAACCAAATCTTTAAAAAAGTTTGCAGAGCTGACACCTGTTGGATGGCATCGAGGAATGGGATATTAATCTTCAATTCTTTAAACACTTCCAAGATGCCATCCAATTCATGCTTCCTCTTAGGTGCAATTAATCTTTGAGGGTAAGGAGCTTTAGGTATATATGACTTTTCTTCAATATCCACTTTATCTTCTGTCTCTTTTCCACGTTCTTGCATGTTTTTTTTATTTTCCTTTTAATCCTCTGTATGATCCTCAGATTTTTGAAACACCTTTTCCTCTAGCTATTCACCTATTTGTCAAACTGTTTACCAGATCTCAGGGTCATGATTGCCTTGATGTACTGCTGATTTTCATCCTGCGATGAAGTTGATGACTGTTCAATAACCAGCTTCCCTCTTGGATTAGGGGTGGCTTGACTTGGAAACTTCCCCTTTTCTCTTTCGCAAAGATGTGCAACCAATTGACCCATCTGGGTCTCCAACTTCGATATTGCAGGAGTAGTTGTTTGCATGAATGTCCTCATCAACTCATCTACATGTTGATATTGATTTTGAAAGGGACGAGGCCCAATGTTCCCATATTGATTTTGAAATTCAGGTGGAGGGAACAATGTGACGGCTGACCCTGATATCCAAGTAATGGTGGCAAAGGTTGGATATTTTGTGGCAACTGCTTTTGTTGGCCCATCTGATTTTGATGATAATGATTCATACCACCGTGGGTCTGCTGAAATTGGTTTGGACCAAAATTCTGTGTAATGACCCCAAAATTTTCAAATCGAAACACATGGAAATTCCCGGTTCGCTAGATCATAGATCATAATCTAATTACATAGATTCTTTAATATCAATAAAGAGCAAGCCGTTAGATTAAAACCATTGCATAATGTCCAAAATGAAAATTTAAATGAAAAAATAAAATCATCGGTGATGGCCGTTCGTCACACAAGCAGTGGCACTTAACATCCAAAACAATATTAATGGGCTCCAAAAGTTCATTTAACATATACCAAATCTAACTGTCCAAAAGAAATCTATGGATAAAACTGCTCAAGAGAAAGATGTGACAACCCAGATTTTTCCCACACGAATTTCTTGAAATATTCTTTTTTTTCTAAAACCCAAATGGGAAAACCTGGACGGTCGGGTCGTAGATCACGATTCGAATACAGAAACATACATGGTACATCCACATAAGATAGAAAATCAAAGCAATAATACACATGGCAGGAAAAATAGAATCTTCTATCTTATACAAAACATTGTCTAATAAATAAAAACCATCGGTGATGGTCGACCATCACCTAAACAGTGGGGTACAAAAAGTCTACACAAGAGATGTACCTCCCCAAAAATCCAATTCTACCAACCTACAAGAAGGTTGGACGTACCAAGTCCAAATCTCAAAATCCAAGACAAATCCACCGGTCAATGGTAAAGGAGTCACCACAAACTCCAGATCTCACTCAAGACCTGCACCTGTGACGTATAGTTGTGGACACCCAAATTTGGCCCAAGGCCCGATCGAAACACATTTCCAGAGAGGCGCATCTCTGAGCTTTTGATGGCATGTATGAAACCCTTAGGAATCACCCTAGATCCATTATGAACCTTCTTAAACCCTTAGAAACCCATCCCGACCCTTTGAACCCATTCCGAACCTAAACCTAGCTTTCCCGAGTAATGGATGAAGAGTGGTGCACTGGGACTATCTGTGACCTTCTAATATGATCAAATCTTATTACATTAAAAATTAAAAGCCCTTAGCTTTCCAACAGGCCAAGAATCACCCCAATCGAAGCTGTACACAAGAAGATATTGCATTCTGAAGAGCAAGGGCAAAATGGTAAATAGTGTGGAGACCCCCTAGGGATTTGGCACAACTAATAGTTGTGCCAACATTAAGGTGGGTCCCCCGTGGGCAGTTGATTTCCCAAAGCCGCTTCTCCAAGCCACTGTGCATTACTATTTTACTATCCATATGCTTCGCACAACTAATAGTTGCGCTAGGCATATGAACAGTAACTGTAGGTTTTTGCCTCAAATTTTGAGATTGGGCTTCGACTTGTTGACCATCTTGACCTTTGAGGTATATTTTTCTAGTTCTGTTGCACCCATTTACTATCTATGTGCAACCTCTTAAGTGGTTTAAAGCCCCACCCTATCATGCACCATTGGAGCAACTCTTCACATTTTTTAAGGCTCCAAAAACCCTAGGAAACCTTAGATTGTCCATTACCTAATTGCTAATCCATATTAGCTTTTAAACATCTTCCTAACCTCTCTTTTTCCTATAAATAGAGAGGCACCCCTCCCTTTCGAAAAGGGCTTGAAAATTTTTTCAAATTAGAGGTTAAGGAATCCCTTCTCTCTCTACCTTATTGCACTCTTTTCATCCAAATCTCAGAACTTTCAAACCTTCAAAAAACCTTAACCTTCCATCAAAAAGCTTTAGTTTAGGTGTGTGCTATCCCTTAGCCTCCCTTTTCTACCTCTTAGCTACCCACCCTAGGTGTTAGAGTCCATCATCAAGCTATACAAGACATCAAAAGCTCACCAAAGCAAGCCAACGCAAGGCTCCACAATGGTGCAACAAGGGCCCGAGAGCTACGGTTCTCCCCTCTATTCCTCTACCTTCTCGGTTCTTCCTTCATCCTCACATTTGTGCCGTTACGCGACCAAATTTTTTGTAGGAACGAAGGGGCACAAATAGGATTTTAATGCCCCTTGGGCAAGAGGAAGACCTATATGCATTTTTCACTTCTTTTTTGCTTTGGCCATAAGTAGAGACCACATTAAGCGGGTTGATTGGGTACCTAGCACCTTCCCAATCGATAACCGAAACCCCTACCCAAGAGCATTTGGCGTAGACTGGATTCAGAGTCATATTTGTGGCACTTCGGTGCTTATAAAATTGATCAAGGTTTCTCGAGACACCAAAAGCTCTGGGTGACAACTCTAAATATTTCATTAGGGAGCGACTCTAAATATTTTATTAGGGAGCGCATCGTCACGACGGGATCATTAAAAATCCCACGATTGCATAGATGGTGACTCTGCTGGGGAGTAGATAGTAGAGTTTCCCCTTGAATTTGGCCTTTTTTTTTTTTTTACTAACCTTTATTACTATTTTTTATTTATTTTTTATTCACTCCTTCGATTATGCCATTTTACTTACCCCTACTTTTACGTCATTTATGAGCCTTAGCCGTTTGGCGGGCCTACTTGCGCATTGTCATTTAAATTTCTTTACATTTCTGTCATTTCAAGCACCTTAGCCGATCAGTGGGTCTATTTGTGTATAGACATTTAAATTTCTTACATTTTCGTCATTTCAAGTGCCTTAGCCATTTGACGGGCCTACTTGCGCTTTTAATTCCACAATCATATTCCACTAGTGAAAGGCAGCCGTAGAGGCGGCACGGGATCATCTCTTTGAACTTAAGAAAATTTCCTTAAAAGTGAAAAATAAAATTGAACCAATAAAAGGGATTTAAATTGATTTTGGCAGGGTAGATTTTCAAGGGTTGGGTTATTTAGGCACACATACAACCACCCGGGTCTTAGTACGGCGGCAACCCCTAGTGGTGATAATTGGGAAAAGTCCAAGCACACCTAGTACCTAAGAAAAGTGCTTGTACTTGAGATATATCGGGTGGGTAACCTTCTCGTTACCAAGCTTAAAACTCGAGAAACAGAGAGCGATAGTGAATCCAATTTGGCCTCTAAATCCTTAGGTTTGGCGAGGAAGAGAGCGGATCATATAAACAGTCAATCCCCGAAAGCCTACCTCCAGAAACAACCCATTTGGAGACCCATTTCAGACTAAGCTAGCTGTCGTCAAACAAATTGGTGAACCATTTTGCTCTAGCGCCACTATTAGTTGTGCCAATGCAAAATGTCCCAAAAGTACACTGGCGCAACTATTAGTTGTGCCAGCTTTAATTTGGGACTTTTTGCTCTTACACCACTATTAGTTGCGCTAGGTTGGTTCTAAGCAGCTTCGGTTCAGATCTGTGGCCTATTTCACCCCCCAGACTCCTCGATCATTGTGTTTAGTGCCTCAGATTAGGCCCCACAATTTCTGACACCCAATACACCCTCACCGGTCAAAAGAAGGTGACTTTTTTTTTATTCGTTTTGAGGGATCAGGTTGTTTGCATTGGTTTTGGTGCCTTCAATAGATCAAGGGTTTCCCCTTTGATTCTTCCGAAGCACTTCAGAACCATTACCATGGGACCTATTTAGGGTACGAGAGCCACCAGAGAAGGGAATTCAAAAAGGCCCCGGAATCCTCATTTCTTTTAACTTACAAAAATTTTAAAAAATTAAAAATCGAGCCTTGATTGGTGTCGACACAACGACATCATCGTACCTTCCGTCATCCCGTAGGGGAAGAAGGAGGAAGCTTTACGGGCCCCATCCGAGGCACTCGTACCTGACCCGATACCAAGATATGTCGTGGGCCGTGGACCTGGCTTATGCCGATCCCGACTCATCCCTGTCACATTCTCCAACTCATTCCCATACCGAAGAAACCTTTACCGCCACCCCCCTTGCCCAATCAACCCTCACCATAACCGGCCCATTCACTGCCCCTATCTTTCCTTCCATCACTTCCCAAAACACCAAAAATCCAAATTTCTCGTCTTTCTCCCAAGTCATTCCTTCATCCATGGCCATCTCGAACCCCTCTCACCTTCCTTCCACACCATTCAAAAACAATCCTCTACCTTAACCAACATACCATATTTCTCATCCACCCAACGCGATCGACCCACATCCATCCATACCACATCCAATCCCCCACACATTCCTCCATTTACCCAAGCCATGCCCATTTATTCTGAAATCATGGCTAATTTTTCTCTCTCATTCTCCACCTCTATGCCCCATACATCTTCCCCATATATGCTCATTCCATCCACCAATGCCCCACCTCATTCCTTCAACCCCTCTCATATCCCGCCTCTTACCCGGCTCATGCCCAATTTTATCAGGGCCATGCCCAATTTTTCCTCTTCACACACCCCATCCACACCCCTCAAACCATAAAATAACCCATCTCCATCCGATCCCCCTTCCATGGCCATGATGGAGGAGATGTTCCAAAACTACAATAGGTGGAAGGCCTCCTAACACATCCTCTCTCATCCACACCACACGCCCATGGATCCATCCCATACCCTATCAAGCCTCCATGCGTAACTCCCCCATCACCCCCATCATCCATACCATTCAAGCCCCCACTACCCACATATCTGAAAGCCCAATGGCCCAAACCCCCATTCCCCACGTGTCCCAAGGCCCCATGGCCCAAAGCCCCATGACCCATACCTATCAAGGGCCCATGGGCCAGACCCACCAAGGGCCCATGGCCCATCAAGGTCCAATGGGCCATACCCATCAAGGCCCAATGGGCCAGACCCATCAAGGTCATATAGGCCAAACCCACTAAGGGCCCATGGACCCAACCCATCAAGGGCCCATGGCCCAAACCCATCAATGGCTCATGGCCCAAACCTATCATAACGAAGGTTTGTGGCCCAACCCTCCTAAGGCTTCATGGCCTAAGCCCAAGCCCAGCAAAACCTTGGAGCCTCACACCCATACCCTTCACAATTCCTCAAGAATTTCACCCATTCACAACCCTCATACCCAACTCAAACCCATGCCTTACATCAACCCCAATTCGCTCATATCCCGACATCCCAAAGTCAGTTTCAAGCCTTTTCCCATGCCCAATGGCCACATTAGGCCCCACCCCAAAATTTGATTTCCATTCATCCCATCACCCAACAAACCTTCCCTCATCCCCAATGGACTCACCCAACACCCATCCAAGCCATCCCCACCCAATCCATACAGCATCAGCAAGAGAATCATGCCCTCACTGACCAGCAGTATGAAGAAGATGAGATAAGAAATAGTGGAGACTATGCTGGGGTTTTGACCAGCCTTAGCCCCCCTCTTATCATTTCCCACCCCCTGTTAGCCCAAAGTGAAGTTCAACCAATTGTCAAGAAAGTGGCCCCCATATCCAAGGAGTCAGAGCAGTTTGACAAAGTAATGAAGCAGTTATTGAAAATGGGTGGTGCTGAAATCCATGCCACGAACTTCATAGATTTATGTTTGTTCGTTGAGGTTCCCTTGCCTCTAAAATTTAAAATACCGAATTTTGACAAGTACAACATGTGCAACCATGGGATTTGTGATGATCCTATCGTGGTGATGCGCTTGCTTGCAAAAAATATAGAGTCGCCACCTAGAGCTTTTGGTGTCCCGGGATACCTATATCATTTTTATAAGCACCGAAGTGCCACAAATATGACTCTGAATCCAGTCGACACCAAAGGCTCTTGGGTAAGGGCTTCGATTATCGATTGGGAAGGTGTTAGGCACTCGATCAACCCCCTTAACGCGGTCTCTACTAATGGCCAACACAAAAATAAAGTAAAAGAAAAGAAAATGGCTTCCTCTTGCCCAAATGGGCCTCAAATCCTATTTGTGCCCCTCCGTTCTTACCAAAAATTCGGCAGCGTAACGACACAAATGGGAAGATAAGAAGAGCTAAGGAAGAGATAGGAGAAGAAAGGGGAGAACCGGAGCCCTCGGGTCCTTGTAGCACCATAGGAAGGCCTTGTGTGGGTTGCTTTTGATGAGCTTTTGAAGGCTTGAATGGTGGAAAGAGGGGTTCTAACCACTAAGGTTTACTAGCTAAGAGGTAGAGAAGGGAGTCAAATGGATAGCACACACCTAACCTAGAGGCTTTTTAGGAAAGGTAAGGCATAAAATGGGATTTTAGAATTCTGGAATTTGTATAAGCAATGGTGCACCAAAGGGAGAAAGATCTTCTCACTTTAAGCTCTTTCTCTCTTAGGCAAAAATTCTCAACCCTTAAACCAAGGGGTGGGGGGCTCTATTTATAGGAAATGGGTGGATTAGGAGACCACTTAAGAGCTAAATGGGTTTAGCAATTAGGTAATCTCAAATCTAAGGTTTTTTAGGATTTTGAGAGCTTAGAAAGGTGTGAAGGTGGTTCTAATGGTGGATGATGGGGTGAGGCTTTAAGCCACATGAAGGGTTGTAAATAGTTAGGGAATGGGTACAACAAAACTAGCAAAACACAATCCAAAGGTCAAGGTGGTCAACAAGTCAAACCCCAATCATAATTTTTGGGGCAAAATCTAGAGGTTACTGTTCATATTCCTAGCGCAACTAATAGTTGCGCCAGACAAATGTACAGTAAAATAGTATTTAAACAGTGCCTGGAAGTTCCATAATTAATACTGGCGTAACTATTAGTTGCGCCAGGCTTAAATCTTGAGAGAATTAGCCTGGCACAACTAATAGTTGTGCTAGGCAAAGTTATAACAGGCGCAACTATTAGTTGCGCCACATCCCTAGGGGGCCCACTTGAAATTACCCTCTTGCCCTCTGGGTTCGGATCGCCATATCTTTTAATGTATAACTCCGATTGGGGTGATTCTTAGACCGTTGGAAAGCTGACAACCTCTACTTTTCAATGCCATGAGATTCGATTATAGTAGAAGGTTGTAGCTAGTTCTGGTGCACCCCTCCTCAACCATTTGCTTGATGAGGTTAGGTTTAGGTTCAGAATGGGTTCTAAGGGTCGGGATTGATTTCTAAAGGTTCGGGTCAGGTTCCTAAGGGATCTAGGGTGATTCCTAAGGGTTTGGAAAGGTTCTTAAGGGTTCTAAAGGGGTTCTTAAAGGTTCCATACATGTCATGAAAACTCAAAATTGCATCTCTCTCGAAAGGTGTTTCGATCGGGCCTTGGGCCAAATTTGGGTGTCTATAGATGCCCCTCTTTGGTATCCGATCACTAATGATCGAATGCCAAAGAAAAAAAGAGACATCCGAAGAGGCTCAAGGCATTACTGACGGGTCTGCCGCATTCAGAACAAACTTCAAACATCAAATGAGTAACACAGTGAGAAAACAAAAGCCCTGGGACGTCAGGCTAAACATTCGTTTCTCGAGGTAATCGATTCCCAAGCGCTTAGCGATATTATTGGGCATAACTGAGGTGGAATGAGTTGCGAACTCCCATAGTCGGGAAAGATATTCCCTTCTCGGGATGATTTTGAAGGTATCTGATGTTTAAAATTCATTCTGAATGTAACAGCTTCGGGAGTAAAAATGGTGGGAGATCGACTCACATTCAAAGATAGGCATGAAGTAAGCATACACAAGGCTCCACAATTTGTGTTCAATCCTACGAGACATTTGATGGCCCTATCTGACTGTTCGCGGGTGCCCCTGCTGAAAGCAGGGTTTGAGGTCTTTGGGCGAATCCATCGACCCCGAAGTTTATTTAGCATGACTGCCCGAGCGAAGTGAATAGATGTCACAACGCTTTTTGGTAGTGCGTGCCATTTTTGAAAGCATGCCTTAGATTAACATGGCCTAGAGCATCTAGCTTTGATTACCTTAAACAGATCCAACCAAATATTGGGGTATCTCCATGAAGGGGCATCCCATCCTAGTCTCTGCTGACAATGATCATAAACATCATTTAACTATGTATAATCATGCACCCATCAGGGGCAATAAGCAACAACAAAGGCGATGGAAGCCTGACCCGGACCCACCTGGGTACAATTTACGGGGACAAATGACCATCATACGGATACCCAGACGCATGGTATACACTTTACAGGGATACCGCTACCCATACAAGTTTTAAGCTTGTAGAAAATAAAAAGCGAAATAAACCCTTCTGAATGCATGGTTGCACATAGTTTGATTGATACGTAATCTCATTCTCGACAGGTTGGTCTCAACAAATGATTAATCTTTTCCAATGGAGAATATGAAGCTTAAGATGCTTAAGTTCATATGGATCCAAAACAGGGCGCTCATTACGAAAATTTAGCAGTGGAGTTGACTTGATCGAAACATTGACTGTTTGACTGGGACCGACACTGTTGCTCCTTCCTTAAAGTAGGATCCAAATATCCGAGGCGAACCTCCGACTCAGGACTTTGGTATGGCACAACTACATTGCGGATAAAATATTAACATTTTAGCACCTTATGCTTGTGCGTCTCTGTGGGGAATACAAATCTGTTTTTGATTTTTCTATCATTTTGTGTGATTTTTTGAATTTTTCAACTGTTATTTTATGTGATTTTTTTTGGATTTTTGAAGTTATTATTTTATGTGAGTTTTTTGGAATTTTGAAGCTATTATTTTATGTGGATTTTTCTTGTGAATACTTCCAGTTTCTCTGTGGGGAGTTTTTTGGATTTTTCTTTATATTTTCCTGTGTAAGATCGGGGTGCTCATTGATCTCGATCTGCTTTTAGTCTAGCACGGCTCTCTTGGCAAGTCGAAGGATGATCGAAATGCCCCCTTGGGAGCACGTACATCTGCTAGGAGCGAAAGAACACACAAAAAGAGTGGGGGACCGATCTTCCCATCTAGCCCGTACCAGGCCCAAGACCCGACCTAAGTGCCTGGCGCAACTATTAGTTGCGCCAGGCCACTAGGGGCCTCAAAATAGCCTAGCACAACTAATAGTTATGCCAAGTAAAAGGTGGGAAACATTTTGCCTGGCGTAACTATTAGTTGCACCAGGCTTGGCTGGGGGAATTTAAACAGCCCGAGTTCGGGCTGGGGGCTTTATTTCAAATTTTTCTCCCCCTCCTTTCTCTTTAAAATTGAAAACCGCTCCCCCTCCTAGGGTTCCTTTACATTGCCTCTACGCGTGCCCCATTGCCGTTGCTTTGCTTGTGTGGATCGATCGTCGGCTCACGCTAGATCAAAGACCTTTTTCTCTCTAAAGGTAACCATTAAAACCCATTTTCTTTGATTTTTCTTGCTTTTTCTTGTAGATTTGATCATGATCTCGTATTATTTGATGAGTAATGGTTTATTTATATGGTGTGTATCTTTATTGATAAAGTGTGGATGATTCTTCATGAACAATGCCCTATTTTGTTATTTCATGGATTTATTGGTGCCTAATATATATATTCTTTTTGTTGTTTTTATTTGTGTATACGGAAAGGGATTTTTTGGTTTATATTTTTGGCAAAGAAAATTTTAGTTTTTGTTTTTATTAAAATAAAGCAAAGAATTTTTTTTTGTTTGATTGATTTTTTTTATTTTTGTAAGTAAAGGATTTTTTTTGTTTTTGTTTTTATATTTGCAAAGTAAAGTGAAGAGAATTTTTTTGTTTCTGATTTTTACTTTTTATTTTGACAAACAAAGTAAAGGACTAAAAAAAAATTTGTGAATAAGGTAAAGGATAAATTTTTGTTTTCGGTTATTTTGTTTTTAGGAACACGAAGAAATGGTTGTTTATTTTTTTTTCCTTGGGAACTAAGGAGAAGAGAAAGATTTTTTTGTTTAGAAGCGTGATGATGATTTCTTTCTCTCCCTTTTTTGCTTTTGTTTTTCCTAGACATAAAGGGAGGATTTTTTATTTTTGTAAAAATAAGGGCCCTTTTTTATTATTTCTTTAGAAATATAAATGATTTTATTTGATTCTAATTTACTTTATTTTCAAATACAGGAAGGGGAAATTTTATTTTTTTTGTCATTTTTTGAAGAAATGATTATTTTTTTTGCATTTTCAACCTAAAAGGGATCTCTTTTTTTCGTTTAGGCATGTGTATCTCTTATTTATGGAAATATGTGAAAAGAAAGGGGAAGGGTGAGCATACTTACCTCCTGTTTGTAGCATAGAATATCATGGCTCTTTATCATTGATATGCTCTGATGTGACTGCTTTTTGTTGCCCCAAAATGTCGGGTGAGGGTGAGCATATTCTCGAGGAGGGCCACGAGGAGGGGCCCGAGATTGTATACGGCTCGCGGGGGGAGCAGTTCATCTAGGTAGATCGGAGAGCGGGCCCGTGGCTAGAGTTGCAAGGCGAGGCCGCCCAAGTCGGCCTCCTTCACCAACAACATACCCACATTTCAAATTTTCAGATAGTGGGCAAGGTAAAACAGAGGTTCAATTTATTTCTATTATGCAATTTTTGCTTTGCCTTGGTGGTCTGATGCACATTTTCTTGGGTGCAGGAGCTACCCAACATTGCGTTTCGCGGGGGGTGCCTTGACTTTCACGAGTTCTACCGCTACGTCCCTCCTGTGGTAAAGGTCCTTCTGGCACAAGTGGGCTTTGGAGAATTTCTATCTTACCCCGCCATGAGAGCCGACGCTGCCTATCTAAAAGCCCTGATTGAACGGTTTGGCCTTGAGACGATGACCTTTCACATGTCGTACGTAGAGATGAATTTGACACCTGTCGACTGGGCCATGATTATCGGCATCAAGATAGGGAGGATACCGATATCCGATCTCATGGTACCGAGTCGAGAGGACATCATTCGATTGATTGGGGCCTATCCTCCTCGCGGGCAAAAACATGGCACTGAGGTCGAGATGTCTTGGCTGACCTCACTTTATACACCTGATGAATTAGTGGATCAAGGTCAGCCAGACAGGGTGCTCTACATCATGCCCGAGCGGGCAATCGTCCTAGCCCGCATTACTCTCTTGGTCCTACTTGGTAAGACCCTTTTCACCAATGCGAGCGGTGGTCGAGTCAGCCTAGCCTTGCTAAGTGTGTTGGACAACTGGGGTGACGTCCACAGGTATGACTGGAGAGGGGCAGGGTATGCATGGCTGATGTACAATTTATCTCGAGTCACGATCGGGGATTCAAAGTCTGCTGTTTGATTTTGGGCCACCCTGGAGGTAATTCCTCATTCCTTTGCCTTTGCCATTTATTATTTTTTTTTCGATCCATATACGCTACTGACCCGCTCCTGTGCAATGCCCCCCCCTTTTTCAGGTATGGGGATACCATCACTTTCACCCTGGGCGCCCACTTCTTTTTTCGGAGGTGCTTACCTATGCCCTCCTCAGCAACTAGAATCAGGCCAGGCGCCACGATGTAGGTTTAAAGCACTTGGAGACAGGTCTGAGGTCCCAACTCGACTTGATGGTTCCTGAGCAGGTAAAAATCTCTTTCAACTTTGTTTGTTTTTAGCTCGAGAATCTCCCTTTACTGATGTGCTAACTGCTTGGATTCTCTCTCTTTTTTTCTTTTGACTTGGGCAAATCCTCCCTGACCCATACCTTGCATCCCCTTTTGGGGCCGAGCAACTGTAGGTGCTTCCCACCTATTTAACAATAGCTACATCATTTTCTTCTATGGAGCATGGGCCAAATTCTATTATCTGGGGGAGCGAGTCATGCACCAATTCTTGGGTTATTATGTCATACCTGTGGACCCTCCGACGGATGTTTGGTATCCTGTTGCAGTATCGAGGAGCTTACCGCGGCCTTCCTCAATAATGGGCTTCCCATCCATGCTCTCCATTGGCCTGGGGACTATTATCCTTGGTACGAGTGCCTGCCATACCCGTTTATCTTGCCACGCTTTGTACCTAGTGCCAATTTTTTTGCATTCAGCGGCCCTCTTGGCCAGGTAATTCTTCTTAGCTTGGATTAGTTCCCTTTATGCTTTAGTTCGATCCTTCATTCCTTCTAAGCGGATCTTTATTTTGTTCATAGTTTCCTCCAGGGGATGATTCGAATGGTGAAGGTGGGACGGGTGCAGCTGATATGTCAGGGAAAGATCCCTCCGGTGCTGGTCCATCTGGTGTGGGTCCCTCAGGCGAGGGCTCCTCGGGTGTTGGTCCATCAGGTACCTCTCATGCTGGTATCCCAAGTGGCAATCCGCCCGTGGTCTATGGGACCTTCCGACGCCTGGATGACAGCTTCCTTTCGAGCCTCTATGTGGACGTGGATCGACAAGCGTGACTTTTTGCTGAGGCAGCCCGTGTCCCTCCTCCTGAGGTGGTTCCAGGGGAAAGTCTGCTAATGTCCCAATCTCTTTCCGTTTCAGCCTCCTATTGTACATGCTTTAAGATTGTCCTGATAATTGATGTTATATCATTCTGAACCTAGGATTTCAACTCGGCCATAGAATATGCGGAGTACCATCATCATCTTGCAGAGCTTAGGGAGGTGGAGACAGTGAGTACCCTACTGCCCTACTCCTCTCATTCATTTCATTATCATTTGTCCCTTAACTGATCCTAACTCTTGACTTTGACTGTACCTTGCAGCGTGCTCGTGCTAAGGAGTCACGTTCTTTACTCAGTAGGATTTCATAGGCGTGGTCTCGGGTGGGGGACATGCAGACTTTCTAGAGCTCCTCTCGTCGTCAGAAGAAGTCAAAGAGCACGGGTAAGGAATAAGCTTTATTTTCTGCCTTTTAAAACTCAGTATTCTTGGGATTGTACTTGGATCTTTTTGTTTAGACAGTTTTTCTTGGGGTGGAAGATGTGACACTTTGGATGATATATTTTTTTTGGAAAATATTTTTAGTGCTTTTGTTTTAATTTTATGCCATGGTTTCCTTGCCCCGTATCTATTTTTTTGCAGGACGTGTCTGCCAAATGCTCTCAGAAAGCGACTTTTTGGGTCACATGCCTTAATGTAAGATCAATCCTACACATAAAAAAAGTAATTCCCAAACCGTTTGTGATTGGAAGCGTAGATATAGAAAACAAAAAGGGTGAAAGTCCCCCCAGTTAGGTCCCGAGATGGCTGGGGAGGGGGGATCTTTAGCCTGGTGCAACTATTAGTTGCGCCAGGCTAAATCCCAGGGAATTTGTACTGGCGCAACTATTAGTTACGCCAGGCAAAAATGGGGACAAAATGCACTTAGTTGGGCCAGGCTTAACCTTGGGAGCTGTGGGTCCTTATATACCCGAGGCAACCTAAAACTTATCCCTTTTCAGTTTGACTTGGCCCCTTTTACCGATTCTTTTTGCTCTTACTTTACCAAGGCGGGTCCATCACCATACATCGATTTTTATCTTTTCAAAAGATCTTTGTACGTTCATGGACCTGCTTTCTAACCCTCCCTTACGTGGAGGGCCTAGAGCCAATTTACCCCCTTCCTTGGGCTTGGGGCCCAAATTTCTAACAGCCTGGTTTGAGAGCTTGAATGAGAGTGAGCTCGCCGACTTGAAGTGCCTTAGGCTATCTCGCCTTCCTTTCTAGAAGTTCCTCCACTGTGGGAACTCCTTTTCGCTGCCGCTTCATTTTGGGATGTGAATTCCCATGTATTCCGTTTTGGGAAGCGGGAGCTAACCCCAACCCTTGAGGAGCTATCCAATCTGTCTGGCCTGAAACTTCACAGGGGCCTTGCAAGAGTCACTCCTTAGCCGGGCTACTCCAAATTTGTTTACCTTACTCTCGGTTTGAAGAAACTTGAGTATGATAAAAGTCTCATTGGGGGGCCCACAAGGTGTTCACTAAAATTCCTCAAAGAACTTTTCGGTGACCAAAGTCTCCGAAGATTGTCGATTAGGAATATTTTCAACATGAAAGTTCTAGCACTCGGTCTCATCTCTAAAATCCTCTTCTTTACTGGGGGTAGAGCTTATCGTTGGCAATTTGTGACATTTTGACAGAGCTGGAGGTGGGCCGATCCATGATGCATTTGGTGCTCGCCGAGCTGTATCGAGGCCTAGATTCATTTGCTTTGGGAAAGGTGGAGGGCCTTCGGGGGTGCCCCTTGTTGCTTCAGGTCTGGTTGGGTGAGCACCTCGCTATCTTGGGGCCTGTGCCCCGCTCTTATATTGCTCATGGTGAGCCGGCTCAGCGCTTTCTGGGTAGGTGCCATTTGCCTCCATAGGGCGATGTGTCAACTCTAAAACCTTGGTTGACCGATGCCGAGCTGACATGGAGGCTTCCTTGGTTGGACCGGACCTTCCCAGTAGTTCACTCTAGAGACCATCAGGGCATCACCCTCCTAAGATTGACTGGCAGCACCTTTTACTTCCCATTCTGAGTGTTGCGTTAGTTCGGCTGCCCTCAGCAGGTGCATTGTGAGGCTAAACCCCCTTTATGTGATTTGATCATTTCTAGGGGGTCCTCTGAAGACATAGATCGGATTGCTACTCTTTGGGAGATGTGTCAGTCGACTCTGATGTGTGATATCGAGCAGGGAGATTCGGTTCAAGTTTTTCCTCAGTATGAGGCCTGGCTATTGACTGAGTGGCCTACTGCTGATGGTCCAAATTCATCAGAGATCATTGACACTGGAGGCTCCTGGCCAAAGAAAGAGACAGCACTCCGAGCCTGCATCGAGCTACTGGTGGATGAGAAGAGGGTCCTGCAAGAACTTTTGGCACATGAAAAGGTTAGAGCAGCAACAGCAGAGAGCGAGGTCCTCCGTTTGAAGGGATCACTGAGTGTCGCTTTTGGAGCCGCTGACTCTTCTCGAAAGCGGTATAAGAGCCTGCATGGTCGCTAGCTGACTGAGCGAAATGTTCGGGAGGATGACCTTCATGATGAGATTAGTGCATTGAAGCGCAAGCTGGGCCGCTAACTCCTTCCTCCACACAACTTTTTTGCACAGATCAGATACACAGAAAAGGGGCATAAAAACCCCTTTACAGATACACACATTTTTGGTATACATATTTTCTTTATGTTTTTATTTGTAAAAAAGGAAAACACTCTAGTCATTACACTGGCTGTTTTTTGGGATGTGGTGTAAGTGGTGCATTTTGTAAATGCAAGGTAGTTTATTATATACATCTACATAGACTTTTTGGTCTTTTTATTTTATGCATATATATATATATATATATTTTTATTTTTATTTTTATTTTTATTTTTTTTTGTGGCCTTAATCACTTTGTGAAACCCTGGGTCCTCTTTTGATCATGGTCGAACCCCTCTTAAGTAGGCGGATCTTGGGTGGGTTTCAACAGCTTTACCAAGACTGGAACGTCAATCCCTTCGGATTGAGTCAAACCTTTCTCCTTACCTTGGGTCATAAGTTTGACAAAGCAGTTTCACAAAGACAATTCTGGTCGAGACCCGATTCGAACTAGCATGAGCGGTCCAGTTAAAAAAGGGTATCAAAGAGAGTAACCAAGAGGGCTGCTCAAGCATCAATCCTCTCAATCAGTCCTCTTTCCAATTTTTTTTTTCTCTTTTTTTTTTTTTTTTTTTCTTATTTATCTCCTTTTTTACCCGTGGTGCCCTTTCGGGTTCTCACCACATCATGGGCTTAGCTCTCTTACCCCAAGCGCCCTTTCGAGTTTTCACCTAGTCCGTACAAGCTCTCTGTTTTTACCCATAATGCCCTTTCGGGTTTTCACCACGTCCATCTTGCTTTGAGCTTGTATTTTTATTTTATTATTTTTCTTTTTTTCAAAAGCCACAACATAGACATTGATTCCTTCATAGCCGGCTAGATGGGGTTCTGGTGTCATCTCACAACTCGGCTCGTGTTTACTTAATAGATATTATGACTGCTTGTGAACCTAAAAGAGGGCTTTCTTCTGGGTGTAGCTTGGCCATGGGTTAGGTTAGGATTTAAAGGTATGCTGGGCTAAAAGGGTTTCCTTGATACGGCTCAGTTTTCTCAACATACTTTCTTCCTTAGGGGTTTTTACTATACATGACCCGTGATTCTTTCTACATTTTTTTATTCTTTTTGCTCTATTTTAGGTAATCTCTTTTTGAGGTTTTGCTTTTTCAATTTTTTTAGATTTTGATGGTGACTTTACTTCATCTCCTTTTGTGTATATGTACACACACACACATTTTTTTTAGGGAAGGGGGTTATTGAAAGAAAGTCCTAGACTTAAAATGGGGTAGTAAAGGATATCATCTTTTCTAGGGATGTTTTTTTTTTAGCTACTGTGCTTGAAATGATGGCCTCTTTTGGGTGATTCTTAAGCAGTCACGCATCTGTTTCATCAATACTTACCTTATCGTAATAGACTAAATGTAGAACCGTCGGATGTATCTAACATTGATGGGCTCAGGAAGATGATCTCTGTCCATGGTGATGAGGCGGATGGCGTAACCCGGTAGTACTTCTCGAACGACATAAGGTCCTTCCCAGTTTGGCTTGAACTTGCCTTTTGGATCGGCATGGGGGGATGGGAAGATTTTCTTCAACACAGTGTCTCCTACCTTTAGATCTCGACCGCAGACACATTTATTATAAGCGCATGTGATTCGCCCCTGATAAACTTGAGTGTGACACAAGGCTAGGAGTCTCTTCTCATCCAATAAGTTTAACTATTCAAAGCGTGATTTTTCTCTCTCTGCTTCAGGTAAGCCTGATTTCATGAGGATTCAGTGCGAGGGTACTTCCACCTCTACTGGTAGGACGACCTAAGTTCCATACACAAGAGAGAATGGTGTTGCCCCTGTAGCGGTACGGATCGACATTTTGTAGGCCCATAAAGCAAATGGTAGAATTTCACTCCAATCTCGGTAGGTGATGACCATTTTCTCTAGGATGCGAATGACTGTCTTGTTGGCAGCGTCCATGGCTCCATTAGTTTGAGGTCGATAAGGTGACGAGCGATGGTTTTTGATCTTGTATTGCTCGCAGAAGGCTCAGATGCGCTTATTTGCAAAATTTGTACCGTTGTCTGTGATGATATCTTTAGGGAGTCCAAACCGGCACACGATATTATTCTTGAGAAACTTCTCGACGTGACTGACCGTGATGTTGGCATATGACGCCACTTCTACCCACTTGGTAAAGTATTCAATGGCGACGAGGATGAACCGATGCCCATTTGATGCTTTCAGATTAATCATTCTTACGACATCAAGGCCCTAGGTAGCAAATGGGCAAGGAGTGGTCATGTAGTATAGATTGATGGCTAGATCGATGGTCCAAAAGTATCCCTGTCGTAGAATTTTCTTGGCAAGCATGTGACCGCTGATGTGGGCTCCGCATACTACTTCGTGGATCTCCTTCATGATGTTGGTCACTTCACTTTCAGTAACGCACCTGAGTAGAATGTTGTTGTAGGATCGCTTGTAAAGGCATTCCCGCAAATGACGTAGCATACTGCTAGACGTTGAATGGTTCGCCGGTCCGTCTTGGACGTACCTTCAAGGAAAGTTAGGGTCTCAAGGAAATTCTTGATATCTAAGAACCAAGGTGGCTCATCATCAGACTTTGTAGGTTCCTCAATCTGTAGGCAGAAGGCCAGCTCACTTCTCTGCTCGATCATGATCGGCTTCATCTCAGCACCATACGAGATTTCTATCATTGACGCCAAAGTTGCTAGTGCATCGGCAAAACGGTTCCTTATCCGGAGGACATATGATAATGCCATGTCTTGGAAACAAGCTATCAGACCCTCGAGGAGTTCGTGATAAGGGATCAGTTTCTCATCTTTCTTCTTCCAGTCACCGTTCGTCTGGCATATGATCAATTGTGAATCGCCAAACACTCAAAGGTGAGTTATATTGAGATCGAGAGCCGCCTGTAGGCTAGCGGCACAAGCCTCATATTCAACCATGTTATTAGTACAAGGGACGTTGAGCTTGATAGAGACAGGTACGTGGGATCCCTTTGGCAAAATTAGAATGGCGCCAACTCCTTGGCCCTCGGCATTTGCTGCCCCGTCAAAGTGCATTACCTATGATTCCTCTGCTTCCTCAGTATCATCTTCCATCATGAACAAGATGTATTTATCAGGGAACTCGGTCCTTAAAGGTTCATAATCTAGCAAAGGATTGTCGGCAAGATAATCGGAGAGTGCCTATCCCTTAATTGACTTCTAAGTGACCTACGTGATGTCAAACTTAGATAATAAAAGCTGCCAGCGTGCAGTTCACCCAGTGAGGGTCAGCTTCTCAAATAGGTATTTTAATGGATCCATTCGGTCTAATAGTAGAATGGCCTGGGATAGCAAGTAATGGCGGAGCCTCTGAGAAGCCCATACAACAGTCAGGCATGCTTTCTCTATATGAGAATAGCGCGTCTCATAATTAGTGAATTTCTTGCTCAAATAGTAAATGGCCTGCTCTCTTCTTCCTGTCTTGTCATGCTGTCCTAAGACGCATTCCATCGAGACTTCCGTTGTAGAGAGGTACATTAAGAGTGGTCTCCCCAGCTCGGGTGGTACCAAAATAGGTGGATTGAGGAGGTAGCTTATGATTTTATCTAATGCTGCCTGACAATCATCGTTCCATTCAATGGGCGAGTTCTTCCTTAATAGCTTGAAGAGCGGTGTGCAAATCGGAGTTAGTTGCGCAATGAACCGACTGATATATTGTATTCTTCCTAAGAACCCTCTGACCTCTTTCTCAATAGATGGCGGTGGCATTTCTGTGATAGCTTTGACCTTGACTTGGTTGACCTCAATCCCTCTCCTGGTGACGATGAATCCTAACAATTTTTCGGACATAACACCAAAAGCGTACTTCTGTGGGTTCAGACATAACCTGTACTTCCTCAGTCTCTCAAACAGCTTCTGAAGGTTTACCGAGTGATCGCGTCGCTTTGATGACTTGGCTATCATATTGTCAACATACACCTCAATCTCTCGGTACATCATGTCATGAAACAGTGCGGTCAAAGCTCTCTGGTATGTTGCACCGACATTCTTTAGGCCAAACCGCATGACTCGATAGCAAAAGGTTCCCTAAGGAGTAATGAATGCATTCTTCTCCCGATCTTCCTCTGCCATCTTTATCTGGTTGTATCCTAAGAATCCATCCATAAATGAAAGCATCCAGTACTTAGCAATGTTATTGACCAAGATGTCGATGTGTGGCAATGGGAAATCGTCTTTTAGGCTCGCTATGTTCAAATTGCAGAAATCGATGCACATGTGGACCTTTCCATCCTTCTTCGACACCGGCACAATATTGGCTAGCCACTATGGGTACTTGGATACCATGAGAAACCCCGCGTCATACTGCTTGATGACTTCATCTTTGACTTTCAACATCCACTCAGGTGTGAGACGTCTCAGCTTCTGCTTGATCGGCTTCATATTGGGGTAGAGAGGCAACTCATGCTAGACCAATTCTGTGTCCAGACCAGGCATGTCCTCGTACGACCAGGAAAAAATGTCTTAGTATGACAAAAGGAAGTCGATCATGCTTTTCATTTTTTCAGGGGACAGCGACGCTCCAATTTTTGTTATTCTCGGAATCTCCTAAGTCCCTAAATTGACGTCTTCAGTTTCCTCGACAATGGGGGTAGGGTCATGCTCAAAGTCGGCGAACCGGTCAAGGAGCTCATTGGGGAGCTCCTCCAAAGGACTATCCTTGTCCAGACTCGTAACTCCTACCTCTTCTTGAATTTCTACAGGAAAGTGGTCGATTTTACGTGGGACGGGTAATTCGATTAAGGCATCCTTTTGTGAGAGTTTTTCTGAAATTTTAAATGACTATATTTTTGGACTTTGGATTTTTTCAATGTTTTTAGGATTTTGTATTTTTTCCATGTTTTTGAGATTTTTGTTTTCTTCGGAGACGGACCCTTGGCAAGGTGGGTTACTATATGTACAAGGTATTACCTGCCAAGGGCTTATCTCACTTTTTATAGGTTTTTTTTTTTGGGAAACAGGTGCCAAATGTTAAGCCACTCCCTGCTTCTAGGGTTTGGGGCAAATATGTCCAGTTGCATACCTGAGGGGCCACTCCTTTACCTGTTGAGATGGAGGGTGCTGACTGATATGGCTCATTGGAGTCAACTTCCATCATGTTGATCCCCATTTCGTCTGAGATGATGTCCTCAAATGACAACTTAGTTTTGTGGTGATTTACCACAGGGGGAGTTTGTTCAGGTACTGGCCATCATTCCTCGAAAAGGGACAACGTTGCCAAATCTATCTCCAAGCTAGGAAGGGAGATCTAGGGATTGGTGAGATGTATTGGGGCTATGGGTTTGTATGGGGTCAAATGGGTTACCCCATTTCGGTCGATCTTTACGACCCCTGAGCTAACGAAGGATTATCTGATGTGCGGCCTAGGGCGAGGTTTCTCTTTTATGTTGATTCCTCGAGCTCTTGCTGCTGCAGCAACCCTAGCTTTCTCGTTGGCCTCTTAGACCTCTTCCTCTATGGGCTTGTATCTGAGCCCGAATCTGACCTTCTGCCCCTTAGCAACAACTGGCTCTCTTTTGCCTTATAATCTGGGCCCGAGCCCTCGGCTTTTCTGATAGCCCCACTTTTGGAGCATAGCCACATCCGCTACCATACCGCCTCCTGTTTTAGGCATGATGTCCTCAATGGGCTCCGAGAGTATTGCTGACACCTCATATTAAAAACTGTGGAGGTCGACATCCTCAGCGATGTCCGGTATATCCAACACATTAGGTTTTTTGATGCTATTGGTGGCTTTTTCTTTCTCGCTGTGCCCCTCACCAATGATTGTAATAATTTTGTGTCTAGATGCAAACTTGAGTTTCTGGTGTAAAGTGGATGGTATGGCTCCGACCTCATGTAGCCACGGGCGCCCCAACAATAGATTAAATGAAGATTTGATATCCATGACTTGAAACAAGATGGAAAAGGTCATTGGCCCTATCAACAACTCAAGATCAATTTCTCCCATTATTTCTCTCCTGGTATTGTTAAACCCTCTTGTGCTAGTTCTGGTGGGCCTCAGCATGCATGGATCGACCCCGAACTTAGTGGCGGTTCTTAACGGGCATATGTTCAATGCAGACCCATTATCAATTAAAATCAGGGGAATTACCATATTTCCAGACTCAATGGGTATATTTAATGACTTAAAGTGGCTACACACTTCGTCAAGTAAATCAGCATCAGAGAATGAAATAGCATTCGGAGCCATCACTTACCCAATTATCTGCCCGACTTCATCTGGGCTAACTTGGAGTGATACATGCGTATTTTTAACTCCCCCACTAATGCTTGAAAATGGAGTGGGGACATCATCAACAGATCCCAAACGGTTATATGGGCGGGTATTCTTCTCAGTTGAGTCTCTAGTATATGTTCCCGACTTATTTTTTCGAAGGGGTTCACAGCGTTGTCTTTCTTCCCCTCTGGTTGGGCTTATGCTGTTGCTGGCACTTCTGGCTGCTTCGATATCCTCCCTGACCATGTCACGAAGTCCACTACCCCTGCTTTACTGCTGCTGCCGGTATTGACATCTGTTTGCTCGTAGCTTAGCAGGACCTGATGAGGGTCATAGGTTGGTCCCAAGAGCTGGAAAGGTATGGCTGTCGGTACTTGAGGCACTTGTACTATCGGCTCAAGAGGTGTGGGCAACACCTGATTTATTTCGGTGGTAGCAGGTTGGGTGGAAAATTTGGGCTAGATAGGGGTGGTGAAGCTTGAGGGTGGTGGCATTGGAGGGAAGGAGGTGAAAGTAGGCCATTGATAGCTGGTGGGCACAGGCGGGAGATGGGGGGTCTGATGGGTCATTAGGTAATTGACCGGGGTGGTGGAGCTCCCAGGCGAAACTTGGGGTGATGGGATGGGTGCAAGCCATTGATAACTGACGGGTGCGGGTGTGGGATTGGGGGCCTGATGGCTTATTGAGTAATTGATGGGGGCTGTGGAGTTTGCCGGTGGTTGAACTGGGGGAAATGGGGTGGGCGCAAAACATTTGATAACTGGAGGGTGCAGGCGTAGGATTGGGGGCTTGTTGGGTCATCGGGAAATTGCTGGGGGTGGTGGTGTATGGTTGGTATGCATTGAAATGTACGTATTTGACGGGTGTGGTGGATGGAAAGTATGCCCTGAGATCCAAGTGTTCAATTTGCGAGGTCGGGTTGGGGAAATATTCTGACAAATTTAGGAGTTCAATTACCCCTATGTTCCTTTCTTCCATGTTTCTTGACAATGGTGCCACATAACTCTCCCAATCACTGATATAATCAGATGGGTCAAATTCAAACTCCTCATCTTCTATCATTTAGACGGTGGGTCTTGGACCTGCTCCTCCGATAGGATGTGGGGGTAGTGGCACTTGGTGAATGTTAGCATGCTGAGAAGGTGCAGGGAGAATGATTTTTCCTGCATCGATCAAATCCTGGATTGTGTACTTCAATGGAAAGAAGCGATCAGTTGGGTGACCCGGACCCTGATGAAAATTAGAGTGGGTATTCGGATCATAGCTCTTTAGGATCGGTCGAGGAGGAGGTTGCAGTTGACGGATAGTGACTAATCCCTTTTCCACTAACAAAGGCAGAAGTACACTCAATGATTTCCCTAGGGGTGTGAAAACTCGGTCATAGCGGGCTCTCCTATGCTCCAGAGTCATTTGCATTCCTTGCCCATTCCCTATTCTTTGCATCAGCTCAGGCCTAGCTGGTGCTAGTGGGGCAGCCTGAAATTGAAATGGGATTGTATTGTTATTGAGCCTGGTATTGGCAATGTTTTGGATATCGCCCCCTATTCTCTTATTGTTTCGTTGCTCTGAAACCCTCCTAACCCTACCGGGTCCACTTAGCATGTTCTTACTCAGACGACCCGCCCTGATTGCATCCTCACATCGGTTAGGATTTCTCACCAGATCAGCAAAGCTGGACTGCTGCTGGTACACCAAGATGTTCGAAATCACTGGCAGATTATTCTTTGAGATCATCTTAATCTGCTCATCATCAGGTATTTTGTTTCTGACCTGAGCTGCCAGTGCTCTCTAGTGTCCCAATTAGTCGATGAAGGTCTCATTTTGGTTATGTTTTAAACGGGCCAAGTCTGACTTATGCAGCTTAATGTCTATATTGTAGACATATTGTTCTTGAAAGAGGTGCATCAAGTCCCTCCATGTTTTCATCATGGATGGTTCTAAAGATGTGAACCATCTCTAAGTCGAACCGTTCAGACTGTTCTAAAAGACTTTTATTAGTAGTCTTTCGTCCCCTCCGTATTAGCACATGTCCCCACAGTAGGACTTCAGGTGCGCAATAGGATTGCAAGTGCCATTATATTTGTCAAAGGCCGACATTTTAAATTTGGGGAGCAGAGGGACCTCAGCGAACAACCATAAATCGGTGAAGTCCGTGGCATGGATTTCAGCACCACCCATTTTTATCAGCTGCTTTTGTATTTTATCCAACTGTTCTTTCAGCTGCTCTGACTCTTTTGACACAGGGGCCTCTTTCTCGGCCGTTAGTTAGACTTCACTCTGGGCCACCAAAGGGTGGGCAATTATGGGAGGAAGGTTAAGGCTGGTGAATGCCCCAACATAGTCCCCGCTATTCCTAATCTCGTCTTCCTCATACTGTTGGTCAGCATAATGTGCAGTGAGGGTGGGATTCTCTTATTGTTGTTGCACTGGTTGGATGGGAATGACATGAGTGGAGGTTGGGTGAGCCCACTGAGGATGAGGAAAGGTTTATTGGGTGATGGGATTTTAGTTTTCAGGTGGGGCCTGAAGGGGCCATTGGGTATGGGGGAAGATTTGGAGATGGCCTTGGGGCGTGGGGCCATGAGAAAATTGGGTTTGGGGTATGGCATGGGTTTGACCTGGCTGTGAGGGTTGGGTCAAATGTTGGGGGTATTGGGGAAGGTATGAGTGTGTGCTTTGGGTTTGGGCCATGAAGCCTTGGTCATTTTGGGCTATGGGCCACTGATGGGTTTGGGCCAGGGGCCCTTGGTAGGTTTGGGCCATGGGCCCTAGGTAGTTTGGGCCAATGGGCCTTGATGGGTTTGGGCCAATGGGCCTTGATGGTTATGGGCCATGGGCCCTTTATGGGTTTAGCCCAATGGGCCTTGGTGAGTATGGGCCTTGGTGGGTCTGGGCCATGGGCCCTTGGTGGGTTTAGGCCATGGGCCCTTGATGGGTTTGGCCTAAGGGGCCTCGATAGGTCTGGGCCATGGGTAGTTTTGGGTGGTGGGGTATTGGGTCATGGGGCCCTAGGATATGTGGGAAAAGGGGGTTTGGGCCAATGGGCCTTGGGATATGTGGGAGATTGGAGATTGGGCCATTTGGCCTTGGGGTGTATGAGTAGTGGGAGGTTAGGCCATGGGGCCTTGGGGCATGTGGGTAATGGGGGTTTGGATGGTGTGGATTATGGGGAGTTGATGGGGGTCATTGAGGAGTGAGGCATGGAGATTAGCTAGGGTGTGAGATTGGTTTAGGGACAAGGGGTGTGGAGGAGGGGAGGTTTTTTTAGAAGCCTTCCATATGGAGTAGACTTGGAACATTTCCTCCGTCATGGTCATGGAGGAAGGATCGGGTGGTGGAGATGGGATATTGGGCATGGCACCGGTATGATCGGGCATGGCCATGGGAAGAGGTGGGATATGGGGTGGATTAGAGAGTTGAGGTGGGGTAAAGGATGGGGAGGGATTAGGGATGTTTAGGGATGGTGGTTGGTGGGGTGTGGATGTTTGGATGAAACCGGGCATGGCCCCGGTAAAAATTGGCATGACCCAGGTAGATGGAGGGATTTGTGGGGGATTGGATAGGGTGGAAGTGGTGTATGTGAATGTGGGTGGATCGGGCCTATAGGGGTAAGATGAGAAATGGAGCATGGATGTGGATTGGGAGAATGGGTTTGGGTTTTGTATGGACATGGGTGGGAAATGTGATGGATTTGGTATGGGCATGGTTTGAACAAAAGACAGGGAGTTGGGGGTTGGACTTTGGATGTTTTGAGAGGTAGTGGTTGGGAAAATGGGGGTGCCAAACAGGCCGGCAATGGCAAAGGGTGATTGGGAGAGAGGGATGGTGGAAAAGACTTCCTCTGAATGGGAATGGATTGGAGAGTGTGGTGAGAATGTGTTGGGATCGGCATAAGCCGGGTCCACTACCCACGACATTATACGGGAACGGGTTGGGTAATGGTGCCTTGGATAAGGTCCAAAAATCCTCCTCCTTCTCCTATGGGACGGCGGAGGGCAAGATGATGCCGTTGTGCCGGCACCACAAACTATATATTTTTTTTAGTTTTTGATTTGCTTATTATTATTTTTTAATTTATTTTTTGAAAAAGTTTTGAAAAACAAAGGTTTCGAGGCCTTGGAATTCCCTTCTTGGGTGGCACTCGTACCCTAATTCAAGTCCTGCGGCTATGATTCCAACGCGCTTCGATAGAATTGAAGAACCTTCGATCTATTGAAGGCACAGAAATCGAGGCAAACAACCCGATCCCCCAGAATTGGCCAAAAAGAAGTTGCCCTCTTTTGACTGGTGGGGGTGTATTGGATGTCAGAGATGACAGGGCCCAAACAAGGCACTAAGCACACTGATCGGGAGACTCAGAGGTGAAGGCCACAAATTCGGGCTGGTGTGCTATTAAACAGACCTGGCGCAACTAATACATGCGCCTAGGTTGCAGGGGCACTTTTTTTATACTGGCGCAACTATTAGTTGCGCCAAGGTAAAAAGTGGGATTTTAAAGCTGGCGCAACTATTAGTTGTGCCAGTTATAAATTCCAGTTTTTTACACTGGCGCTTATACTTGCGCCAGGAGAAAACTGATGCTCTAGAACTGAGGACAGCAGGCACCAACACCCGAAATGAGTCTCTTTTTTTTAGTTTTTGTGGAAGCTGGGCTTCCGAGAACTGAGCTATTTTTTGGTGATCGATTCTCTCCTCACCACACCTAAAAGGTTTGAGTCCGGTATAACTCGCTAGCATGCTCCCCAAGGGTTTTAAGCTTTGGAATGGGAACCCACCCGATATACCTCCGGCGCAAGCGCCTTCTAAGATACTAGGTGGGCTAGGACTTTTCTAGATCATCACCACTAAGGGCTGCCGCCATACTAAGACCCGGGTGGTTGTATGTGTGCCTAAACCAAACCCTTTGAGAATCTATCCCGTAAAAAACAAACAAATTGATTAAGCTCCCTAACTTTGTTCAATTTTATTTTTTCAAAGCTTTACTTCTTTTTTTTGGAAGTTTTCTTTAGTTCAAAGACCGGGGGTGATGACCCCGTGCCACCATTATGGGCCGGCGTCCACTGTTGGGATATGTTTGCACAAGTAGGCCCGCCAATCGGCTAAGGTACTTTAAATGACAGAAAATTAAAGAAATTAAAAGACAATGCTAAAGTAGGCTCGCCAATAAGCTAAGGCACCAAAAATGATGGAAATGTAAGGAAAAAATAAAGACAATGCATAAGTAAGCCCGCCGATAGGCTAAGGCATGTAAATGACGGAAAAGTAGGGGTGAGTAAAATAAAAATAAAATAAAATAAATAATAAAAAATAGCAAAATGGTTAGTAAAATAAAAAAGGCCAAATTTCAAGGAGAAGCTCTACAAGTTGTCCCCAGCAGAATCGCCATCTGTGCAACCATGGGATTTGTCACGATCCCGTCGCGGCGATGCGCTCGTTTGCAAAAATATAGAGTCGCCACCCAGAGCTTTTGGTGTCTTGGGATACCTATATCATTTTTATAAGCATCGAAGTGCCACAAATATGACTCTGAATCTGGTCCACACCAAAGGCTCTTAGGTAGGGGCTTCGGTTATTGATCGGGAAGGTGTTAAGCACCCAATCAACCCGCTTAACGCGGTCTCTACTAATGGCCAACACAAAAAAATAGTAAAAGAAAAGAAAATGGCTTCCTCTTGCCTAAATGGGCCTCAAATCCTTTTTGTGCCCCTCTGTTCCTATCAAAAATTCGGCGGCGTAACAATACAAATGGGAGGATAGGAAGAGCTAAGGAAGAGATACGAGAAGAAAGGGGAGAGCTGAAGCCCTCGGGCCCTTATAGCACCGTAGGAGAGCCTTGCGTGGCTTGCTTTTGATGAGCTTTTGAAAGCTTGAATGGTGGAAAGAGGGGTTCTAACCACTAAGGCTTACTAGCTATGAGGTAGAAAAGGGAGGTAAATGGATAACACACACTTAACCTAGAGGCTTTTTAGGAAAGATAAGGCATGGAATGAGATTTTGGAATTCTGGAATTTTATATGAGCAATGGTGCACCAAAGGGAGAAAGATCTTCTCACTTTAAGCTCTTTCTCTCTTAGGCAAAAATTCTCAACCATTAAACCAAGGGGTGAGGGGGCTCTATTTATAAGAAATGAGTGGATTAGGAGACCACTTAAGAGCTAAATGGGTTTAGCAATTAGGTAATCTCAAATCTAAGGTTTCCTAGGATTTTGAGAGCTTAGAAAGATTTGAAGGTGGTTCTAATGGTGGATGATGTGGTGAGGCTTTAAGCCACTTGAAGGGTTGCAAATAGATAGGAAATGGGTGCAATAGAACTAGCAAAACACACCCCAAAGGTCAAGGTGGTCAACAAGTCAAACTCTAATCACGATTTTCAAGGCAAAATCCAAAGGTTACTGTTCATATCCCTGGCATAACTAATAATTGCGCCAGGCAAATGTATAGTAAAATAGTATTTAAACAGTGTCTGAAAGTTAGCTTGCGATGGTGGGGTCCATAATTAATACTGGCGCAACTATTAGTTGCGCCAGGCTTAAATCCTGGGAGAATCGGCATGGTGCAACTAATAGTTGCGCCAGGCAAAGTTATAACTAGCGCAGTTACGCCTGGAAAAGTTATAACTGGCGCAACTATTAGTTGTGCCACATCCCTAGGGGGGGCCACTTGAAATTACCCTCTTGCCCTCCGGGTTAGTGCTTGATGAGGTTAGGTTTAGGTTCAGAATGGGGTCGGGATTGATTTCTAAAGGTTTGGGTGAAGTTCCTAAGGGATCTAGGGTGATTACTAAGGGTTTGGAAAGGTTCCTAAGGATTCTAGGAGGGTTCCTAAAGGTTCCATACATGTCATCAAAAGTTCGAAATTGCACCTCTCTCGAAAGGTGTTTCGATCGGGCCTTGGGTCAAATTTGGGTGTCTACACAATGGCACTGACAATCCTATTACACACCTTAAGTCCTACTATGGGGACATGTGACAATATGGAGGGGATGAAAGACTACTAATAAAGGTCTTTTGGAAGAGTTTGACCGGTCTAGGTTTGAGATGGTTCACATCTATGGAACCATCCATGATGAAAATGTGGAAGGACTTGAGGCATCTGTTCCAGGAACAATATGTCTACAACTTAGACATTAAGCCGCGTAAGTAAGACTTAGCTTGGTTGAAACAGAACCTGAATGAGACCTTTAGTGATTATTTAAGGCATTGGAGAGCATTGGCAGATCAGGTTTGAAACAGGATACCTGACGATGAACATATAGAGATGATTTCCAAGAATACTCTACCAGTGATCTCAGACTTTTTAGTGTACTAGCAATAGTCTAGCTTTGCTGATCTGGTAAAGATTACCAATCGCTATGAAGATGCTATCAGGGAAGGTCGCCTGAAAAAGAATGCTCCAAGTGGAGCCAGTGGGGTTAGACAATTTTTAGAGTAGAGGAACAAGAAGAGAACACGGGCCGATGTCTGAAACATTGCTAATACTAGGACTAATAATAATATAACCCCATTCCAATTTTAAGCGGCCCAGCTAGTACCAGTCAAAACTGAGTAGATGCAGAGAGCAGGGAATGGATGAGGAATGCAGATAAGTCCGGAGCAAAGGAGAGCTTGCTATGACCGAGTGTTTACACCCCTAGGGCAATCTCTGAGTGTACTTTTGCCTTTACTAATAGAAAAGGGATTAGTTACTATTCATCAACTGCAGCCTCCTCCTCACCCGATCCCAAAGAATTATGATCCTAATATCCACTACAATTTTCATCAAGGTCCGATTCACCCGACTGATCATTTCTTCCTATTGAAACATGCGATCCAAGATTTAATCGATGTCGGGAAAATCATCCCACCAGCACCGTCTCAAGTAAATTGACACGCGAATATTCATCAGGTACCATTACCCCCACATCCTATCGGAGGAGCAGGTCCCAGACCCACCATCGGGATGGTAGAGGAATGTGAGGAGAAATTTAAATTTGATCCGTCTAATTACATCAATGATAGGGAGAGCTATGTGGCACCATTACCAAGAAACTGTGAAGAAAGGAATATTGGGGTGATTGAACCCCTGAATTTATCAGATTATTTTCCATACCCGACACCACGAGATAGCTCTTAGATCTTAGGGCTTATTTTCTATCAGCCACACCCGTCAATTATGAGCACATAAATGCATATCAACCATACACCACCACCCCCATCAATTATCCGATAGCCCATCATGCCCCCAATACCCCGCTAGCACCTATCAGCTACCAATGGCCTGCTCTTACCCCTTTTCCCCCGGTGTCACCACCCTCAAGTTTCACCATTCTCATCTGGCCCAATATTTTCCAACCAGCTATCACTGAAGTGAGTCAAGTGTTACCCAAACCTCCGGAACCTGCAGAATAAGTGCCTTCGATACTGGCAGCTATACCATTTCAGATTTTGAGACCAACCTATGATCCTGATCAGGTCCCGCTGAGTTATGAACAAACAGATATCAATGCTGGCAACCATAGAGAAGGGGCAGTGGGCTTCGTTACCGGTTCAAAAAGATTTTGAAGCAGCCCAAAGCACCAACAGCAGCACAAGCCCAACTAGAGGGTAAGAAAGATAGCACCGTGAATCCTTTTGAGAAAATGAGTCGAGAACATATACTGGAGACTCAATTGAGAAGAATGCCAGCCCATATTACTGTATGTGATCTATTAATGACATATCCACTCCATTTTCAAGCATTAATGGGGGCGTTAAAGAATGTGCATGTGTCACTTCAAGTTAGCCCAGATGAAGTCAGGCAGATAATCGGTCAAGTGATGGCCCCGAATGCCATTTCATTTTCAGATGTTGGTTTACCAGAGGAAGGAGGAAGTCACTCGAAGTCCTTAAATATAACTGTTGAGTTTAAAAATATGATAATCCCCTTAGCTTTAATTGATAATGGGTCTGTGTTAAATATATGCCCACTGAGAACCGCCACCAAGATTGGGGTAAATCCTTGCATGCTGAGACCCACGAGAACTAGTGCCAGAGGCTTTGATAACACACGAAGAGAGATAATGAGAGAAGTTGACCTTAAGTTATTGATTGGGCCAATGACCTTCTCCATATTGTTTCAAGTGATGGACATCAAATCCTCATTTAATCTACTGTTAGGGCGCTCGTGGCTGCTTGAGGTCAAAGCAATACCGTTGACGCTGCATCAAAAGCTTAAGTTCATATCTTGGCATAAGATCATCATCATCATTGGTGAGGAGCATAGTGAGAAAGAAAAAGCCACTAACAGCATTGAAAAACCCAAAGTACTGGATGTGCCGCACATCGCTGAGGACGTCGACCTCCATAGTTTCGAATACGAGGTGTCGACGATACTCCCGGAGCCCATCGAGGGAATCATTCCAAGAATCGGAGGTGGAACGATAGCAACAATGGCTATGCTCCAAAAGTGAGGCTATCAAAAAGGAAGGGGGCTGGGGCCCAGACTGCAAGGCAGAAAAGAGCCCATCACAGCTAAGGGTGGTCAAAAAGTCAGATTTGGGCTAGGTTAAAAGCCCACGGAAGAAGAAGTGAGGGAGACTAATGAGAAAGCCCGTGCGACGGCAGCTGTGAGAGCTAGGGGGATACACATAGAGAAAGACCTTGTCCCAGGCCTCACATTAGGAATTCATTCGTGAACGTCGGGGTTGTGAAGATTGACCGAAATGGGGTAACCCGTTTAATCCCACATAAGCCCACAATACCGACTCACACCACCAGTCCCCACATCACCCTTCCCATCCTAGAAATAGACTTGGCCACATTATCCCTCTTCGAGGAATGACAATCTGAACCTAAATAAACTCCCCTTGTGGTGAATCACCACAAAACCATGTTAACGTTTGAGGATATCATCTCAAACGAAATGAGGATCAACATGATAGAGGCTGACTCTGAAGAGCTATATCAGCCAGTACCCTCCATCCAAACAGGTAAAGGAGTGGCCTCTCAGGTACGCAACTGGGCATCTTTGCCCCAAACCCTGGAAGCAGGGAGTGGCCTAATATTTGGTACTCATTTCCTTAAAAAAGAACTATAAAAAGTGAGATAAGCCCTTGGCAGGCAATACCTTGTATATACACAGACTCGCGCTGCCAAGGGTCCGTCTCCGAAGAAAATTAAAATCCCAAAAACATTGAAAAAATACAAAGTCCAAAAATATTGTCATTTAAAATTCTAAATAAAATCCCACAAAAAGATGCCTTAATTGAAATATCTGTCTCATGTAAAATCAACCCCTTTCTTGTAGAAATACAAGAAGAGGTAAGAGTTACGAGTCTGGATGAGGATATCCCTTGAAGGAGCTTCCCAATGAGCTCCTTGACCGGTTTGCCGAATTTGAGCATGGCCCTACCCCCATTGTCGAAGAAACCGAGGACACTAATCTAGGGATTGAAGATATTCCTCAAATTACCAAAATTTGGAGGTCGCTATCTCCCAAAGAAAGAAAAAACATGATCAACTTCCTTCGATCATACCAAGACATTTTTGCCTGGTTGTACGAGGACATGCCTATTCTGGACACCGATTTGATCGAGCATGAGTTACCTCTCTACCCTAATATGAAGCCAGTTAAGCAGAAGCTGAGACGTCTCCGACCCGAGTGGATACTGAAAGTCAAAGACAAGGTCATTAAGCAGTATGATGTAGGGTTTCTCATGGTATCCAAATACCCGCAGTGGCTAGCCAATATTGTGCCTGTACCGAAGAAGGATGGAAAAGTCCACATTTGCATTGATTTTAGAAACTTAAACAAGCCAAGCCCAAAAGATGATTTCCCATTGCCGCATATCGACATCTTGGTCGATAACACTACTAAGCACGGGATGCTTTCTTTTATTGACGGATTCTCAGGATACAATCAGATTAAGATGGCGAAGGCAAATCGAGAGAAGACGACGTTTATCACTCCTTGGGGAACCTTTTGCGACAGAGTCATGCGCTTGGGCTGAAGAATGCTGGTGCAACATACCAGAGAGCTATGACTGCGCTAATTCACGACATGATGTACCAAGAAATTGAAGTATATGTCGATGATATGATAGCCAAGTCATCGGAGCAAAGCGAACACTTGGTAAACCTTCAGAAGCTGTTTGAAAGACTGAGAAAGTACAGGTTACGTTTGAATCCACAGAAGTGCGCATTTGGTGTTATGTCCGGAAAATTGTTGGGATTCATCATTAGCAAGAGAGGGATCGAGGTCGACCCAGTCAAAGTTAAAGCGATCACCGAAATGCCGCCACCATTTGTCGAGAAAGAGGTTAAGGGGTTCTTGGGTAGAATATAATATATCAGTCGGTTCATTGCACAGCTAACTCTAATCTACACATCGATCTTCAAACTACTAAGGAAGAACTCGCCCGTTGAATGGAACGATGATTGTCAGGCAGCGTTCGATATAATTAAAAGCTACCTCCTTAACCCACCTATTTTGGTACCACCTGAGCCGGGGAGAGCACTCTTGATGTATCTCTGCATAATGAAAGTTTTGATGGGATGTGTCTTAGGACAGCATGATGAGACGGGATGAAGAGAGCATGCCATTTACTATCTGAGCAAGAAGTTTACTAATTATGAGACGCGTTATTCTTATCTGGGAAAGCATGCCTAGCTCTTGTATGGGCTACTCAGAGGCTCCACCTACTATCCCAAGTCATTCTACTTTTGGCCTGAATGGACCCATTGAAATATCTGTTCGAGAAGCCAACTCTCACTAGACGAACTGCACGATGGAGGCTTTTATTGTCTGAATTTGACATCATGTACGTCACTCAAAAGTCGATCAAGAGGCAAGCACTTATCGATCATCTTGTCGACAATCCTTTGCCAGATTATGAATCTTTGAGAACTGAGTTCCTTGATAAGGACTTCCTATTCATGATGGAAGACGATACAGAAGAAGCTAAAGAATCATGGGTAATACACTTCGACAGAGCAATAAATGCCAATGGTCAGGGAGTTGGCGCCATTTTGATTTTGCTAAAAGGATCTCACGTACCAGTCTCCATCAAGTTCAACTTTCGTTGCACTAACAACATGGTTGAGTATGAAGCTTGTGTTGTAGGTTTGCAGGTAGTTCTCGATCTAAATATAACTCACCTCCGAGTATTTAGAGATTCATAGTTGATCCTCTGTCAGACGAATAGAGATTGGAAAACAAAAGATGAGAAACTAATCCCCTACCATGAGCACCTCGAGGATCTAATAGCTTGCTTCAATGACGTGACATTATCATATGTCTCTCGGATAAGGAATCGCTTTGCTGATGCACTAGAAAAGTTGGCATCAATGATAAAAATCTCGTATGGTGCCGAGATGAAATTGATCATGAACGAACAAAGGAATGAGTCGGCCTTCTACCTCCAGATTGAGGAATCTACAAAGCCTGATGATGAGCCACCTAGGTTCTCAAATATCAAGAATTTCCTCGAGACAGTAACTTTTTCTGAGGGTACGTCCAAGACGAACCGACAAACCATTCAACGTTTAGCGGCAGGCTACGTCATTTGTGGGGAATGCCTTTACCAGCGATCCTTGTTATTCACTAAAAAGTACCACTTTTCACCTCTTCACCTAGCCTTTGTTGAACCTTGAAGCTGACTAATAACTCCCTTTTTGCTTATTTTGTAGTTAGGAATAATTTGTGCAACTTAATACAAAGTCAATGCTTTTGGTCCCAAGAAGAGAGAATTCAAGCAAAAGATGACGACCGAACCAGAAAATGATGGAACACCATGGTGACTATTTTGCATGTCACAATGGACCAAGAAAGTCCAACAAATGAATGAAGTATAGGTGAGAGTGGAGGAAGCTGTAGCAGAAGCATGTGCATAGCAGCAAAGGAGCCAAGGACCTATCTTGCACAACTGAGGTGCTTCCTCATGCTATTCAATTCACTGGTGGAGCTCCCTCGTGCAGCTAAGAGATGCAGCATAATAGAGCTCCCGAAGAAGTTGCACAACTCAATGAAGGGGTTATCACAAAGAAGTCCTCTCGCGCAGCAGTCTTGCAGTTCAGCTGTAATCTACATGTTAAGAAACTCACGGAGCTCGTGCGCACTAAGCCTTCAGAAATACAACTCGCAAACCTCTTGCAAGGATCAAGCCTTAATGTAGCCGCGCACATTACCATGCGAGACCAATTGGCACGAACAACAGCAAAGACAAAGTTCTCTCATGGTTCTGGAAGAGAGAGACGCCTAGAAGTTCCCTCGGGCAGCTCTCGCGTGCCTAAAGGTTTAAATCTATACTGAGCAAGATGCAAGGTCATCTGTGTGAGTACCTCACGAATGAAGTTTTTGAAGCTCTTCTGCACAAGCAAGCTAAGCATTGACAATCCTTCTGCGCGAGTGCACACAGAGCTGAAGTAGCTGGGCGATCACCCGAAGCTCTACTATGCGAGACAACAATATTAAAAGCTAAACTCTACCCCGTGAACACTCTGCAACTGCGCGATAGAAGTGATATGCAGAAGCCAACCTCGTGATGCTCCGGCTCTCCACTTCTCAATTTTAACTCAAGGACCTTTTGGGAATTTCCTCAGGTCTAGGGCACACATCCTGAGGCATGAATTCTGATGTGTGCATCCCAAGACATCCAAGGGCTGTAACAATGCCACATCTGCTTAAAAAATTAGGGTTTACTCTTCTCTTAGCCACAGTATTAGGCCTAAGTATATAAGCTGTGCACATAACTTAGAAACTATCACTCACTTTCTCGTTCAACTTCTATCGGCTAAGAGCTCAAGCAAACTAGGGTTAGGGTTAGGGTTTGATCACCTCTTTTTTCATTTTTTTCTTCTCTCTTAGCCCAACACTCGCTGGCTAAATCTTTGGTAAGCATTTAGGTGTAGTTTTATTTAAGTTTTGTAATAGGTCATCTAAACATTGGGATTTTGTGTTGAAATGTTGTGCACAAGGTTGCTGCCTTGAGAGATTTCAGTCGTGGTAACATCAGATCAATGGAGTTTGTGTTTAAATGCTCACTCAATCTATTATTTTCCTATTTGTCCATAGTTCTATTCATACTATGGCTTACATTTAGGATTTGAGCTTATTGAAAGGCCCATGGAAGCTTGAGCTTGAAGCCTGGGGACCATGGTGGCAGCAGCAATTTGTATGTTCTGTCTCATCATTTGTGGGTAAGGGAGCCTTTGTGGATAGCCTATGACCATTAGAGTGGACAGACTATAGCCCAAGGGCAAGCTTGGTCAAAGATCTGAGATGGATTCTTTTTTCTCTGCGCTAGAGCTTGTAGCTTGGTGAGAGATTGTGTAGGAACAGGCTCCCCTCTGTTTCACTTGACCGCTATCAAATGTTAGATTGGCTTCTCTGTAGTGATTGCAGCTGTGAGAACATTATATTACAAGTTGTTTTGAAGCAATAAATTGTTGATTTAAAGTCTATTTAAACCTGTAGGTCTTTGTTTCCATTAGATTCTCGATCGGAATTGTGTATTTGGGATTTACCCATTCGCTTAACCTTTAGATCTTTTGATTGCCATCTGATCTTCCTAGGTTTAATACCCCTATGAATGTCAGCCAGATCTATGCGCAGATCTGGGGAGCTCGGAGCACTGACAGACATAGTGTCTGCAATGGTATTCATGGCCTGACTTGATTCATGAGGGGTTAGGAATCAACCCACTCCTTTGGATTAGGTTAGCTCTTCTGGCTTGATCAATGGGATTTGACAGATTCTATTGGATAGACTGTAGCAATTTGAGTGGACAGACTATAGCCTTAAGAGCGCCCCAAATGGTATGGATTAAGTTGGATTCTTCTACCTTGCTGAGGTTAGTGATAGCACTTCTGCAAGGATTTGCTGTAGAGATAGCCTTAAATCTGAGTTACATAACTGAATGAACTTTAACCTAGACTGCTTACTTTTCATCCTTTTATCTTTATTTTAACACACCATCACCACCTTCGTAATAATCCTTTCTTAGGATAGGACTGTACTTTATTTCTCTTCTTTCTAATAGGTAATTTAGTGTAGTTGTGACACCCAACTCCCATTCTTTAGGATTGTCAGATCTGTAGCCAGATCTGGAGGCCTACTATTATAGCCTATGTTGGGTTTTAGATCAATTTCTTTGTGGGACAAACTCTTACTTATCAAAACTTGCTACAATAGCCCTGTATTTTGCAGGCTTAGGATTACTTTAGTTATATTGTTTCCATCTTTTATTTTATTTTGATTTTTAATTGTTCTCACCACACAATAAAATCAGCACACCCTAATCCGGAAAGGAATTCAATCCGAAACAACAACAAGTTCTTGGCGTCGCTGCCGAGGATATTGATTTTTTTAGTAGACCTGAGTTGTATTATATTGTATTTTAGAAAATTCTTTGTAGTTGTGCCATAGTAGAATAAAAGTACTACTAATTTTTTTTGAAATCTTGCAGAATTAGACAACAGTAGAAGAGAAAAGTTAGAGCTGCAGCTGGAGTCTAGCTAGCTCTATTTGCACTTCTTTTACCCTGAAACCTAGTCCTTTAATGTTGAATTCCCTGTAATTAATTTAGTATAAATTTGTTTAGTTGTTATTTTAATTCAGAAATTCTTTGAGTGTTGTAAGCATTTTCCTTACTTGCTGAGTTTGTGGGTTTATGCTTGGAAGGTCCGTAAACCCTGAGTTGGAACCTTCAAATCCTAAGGTTGAAAAGATTCTTAGACCAAGAAACACCATACAAGGCCCGACTATTGAAACTGAGCAAGCTAACATGACTGAGAGGCAAAGAACCTTGAAGGAATACAATGCACCAGGGGATTACACTTCTCCCTTCTGCATACAATTCCCTTCAGTGGAAGGAAACTATGAAATCAAGTCCTCCACCATCAATATGCTGCCATCTTTTCATAAAGGACAAAGCCACCAAAGTGAGGCCTTTTCCTTTTTCCATAAAGGACAAAGCCAGCACATGACTCTCTAAGCTCCCAGCCAACAACATACAAACATGGAGTGACCTCCAAAGCCAATTCCTGGCTAAATTTTTTCCCATGAACAAGACCAGCAAAATGAGGACAAGTATTTTATCCTTTACTCAGTCCTCAACTGAGGATTTTTATGAAGCATGGGAGAGATTCCAGGAGATGTTAAAATAATACCCCCACCACCAAATTATAATGTGGCAATTAGTGTAAGTATTTTACCAAGGAATTAATCTCAGGAGTAGGGATATGGTGGATGTCTCATGTGGTGGTAGCTACCTCCACAAGACAGCTGAAGAGGCTTGAGAGCTATTTGACATTATACAACAAAATTTCATGCAGCAGGAGTCACTGTCTCACAATGACAGCCAAACCCCTGCTAGGGTGGTGAAAGAGTCCACCCCTAGAGGTGGAATATATGAAGTGAAGGTGCAGAGTGAGTTGGAGAAGAAGGTGGACAATTTGAGCTTGAAGTTTGACAAATTGATGAATGTGATGCAACATAGAATGGTTGTACAAGTGGAGGAGGCATGTCTGATATCCCAATCTCCCACACATTCACAACATGATTGTCCATCAGCCAACCAATTCCCTGATTTTGTTATAGAGCAAGCCAATGCTGCCAAGCATTTGGGCAACAATTTGCTAGGTACTCATGGAGGAACCACCCAAATTTGAGGTGGAGGCAAGATAATTATCCTCAACCCCAGCGACAGCAGTTGGTTGCTCCATATAGACCTCAGCACCAGTTTAACCAGGGATACCCACCTCGGCAGAATTTTTAGTTGCCTGCCCCACAGCCCAACCAGTTGGCATTGCCCCCAAAATAGCCCAGATCCTCTTCTTTTGAAGAGCAAATGATGGCATCCATGTTGAATTTGGGGAGCCTAGTCCAAACTGTGAACTCTCATGGGCAAAGCATTAAGAAAATAGAGGACTAGTTTGGTCAAATCTATAATGCTTTGAACAGGAGAGAAGAGGGCAAATTACTTAGTCAACCACTAGCCAACCCCAACGGGAAGTACATGATTGGTGAAGCATCCTCCAACAATGTGGATGATGGTTTAGTAGGACAAGGCAACTGAGGAGGTCATGAAAAGTGAAGGTGAGTGGTGAAGAACTAAAGGAATGTGTGTACCATATGTATTGACTGTGTGTTTTGCTTTGAGTTATTTAGAAATGTTTCATTTACTACTTTAGAATAATGATTTGCTTGTGTGTCTGATTGTATTTTGTCATTCTTGTTTTGAGCACTTGTGCACGTCTGTCATCTAAATTTTGATGGTCATGTCTGTTGGTGATAGTTGAGATACTCTCACAATACATTTCTTGAATTTGATCTGAATTATCATTTTTGGAATTCTGAATTTGTGATGTTTCAATGTTGATAGAGAGTAACCTAACTGTCATGATGAATTGGAGTACATGTCATGTAGTGGTGCTGATGCACACTGTAATGGGTGCATGACAGTGTACATGCATAGGCCGGGGCACCAGCTCAGAGAAAAGTTTAAGAGTAGCTTTCTCACGAGGCTAAATAGCCTGAATTTCAAGCTCGCGAACCCCCTGAAGTTTTCTCGCAGAGTTCTGATGAATATTTTATACCGCATGAGAGCTTCGCGAGCATAAGGACATATGCTGCAGCCTGATAGCGAGCCCCGCGAGATGCTTGAGACTCACATTTTAATGCTCGCGGGACTTCACTACTCTAGCTGCGCGAGATATGAGCAATTGCTTCGCACACTTGAGCCTGAATGTAACTCTGCGAAGAGCCTCGCGAGGCACCTAAAGCTTTTAAATCTGTCTTCGCGAGGCTCTACTTTTCATCGCAACTGAAGCTCTCGTGAGGAATGTGCTCTGCAAGAACTTAGCGACAACTGCACGAAGCATGGGTTAATCCCTATAAACCCAGCGATTTCCTCATTTTCGCCATTTCATTTCTCTTTGCCCTCATTTTCCCAGTGCACTTCTGAGCTCCCCCTTTCTCTTCTTTCTTCTAAACTACCCTTTCCACTAAACCCCAGCTAGTCCCCTTATACATTTTTTCTCCCCATCACCTTCTAGTCACTTTGAGCTAGGTTTGGGGGGGTTTGAGCATCTATGCAATGTGTGAAGTGAAACCTTACCTATTATTTGGTAAGATTTCTCACTCTCTCTCTCAGCTGATTTAATTACACATTACTCTAGTGTAAGTTGAGAGCAAGTCGGGGTCTGTTTTATTAGTGAAGAGTGCATTACAATTACAAGGATTTTGAAACCCTAATTTTGAGAAACTGAATAGATATGGCCACGGGATCAAAATTCTCAGACACCTTGTCTGCTTTGGTAACCCCACCACCTGCTGGGAGCCCTGTGGCCACTCGAAAATCTGCAAGGATTGCAGAGGCATCCAATGTGGAGACTCTTGTAGTAACTGCACCCTCTGAGGAGCCCCAAATTGAGAAAATTGTGAAGAAAGGCCAAGGTGTGACCTCTGTTACCCTCCATCTAAGAGCCCTAAGAAATCAAAGAAGAAATAGAAAATGTGCAAGGAAGTAGCCCCTGAGGTCCCTGATGATGAAGAGGAAGAAGATAATGAATACCTCAGGGTCCCAACTGATTTTGTTATAGAAATTAAGCAAGAACCTGAGACAATATTTGATAAGGCTTTCTTTGAGGAGCTATCTGAAACAGCTGCCTCTATGGAGTACCTCACCAAAGCCTCATTGTTGCCCCTACTGAGACCCCCAATGCAACTAGTCTTCCCTGGACTAGTGCAATTGTTTTACTAGAATATCAGAGTCAAAATTGGGGATGATGGGAACCCAGCATTGCTGGTGCTCATAGACAAATTTGAGATGTTGTTCAATCAAGCTACCATTGTTAGGATCCTTGAGATACCAACCATGTATAACCCTGAATGAGGCTTGGGTCCCCCTTTGACAGCCACCATCCCAGAGATAGTCAAGGAGTTGACTGGAGGGGTCACTACATCTGGAGCATCAATCGGGAAGAGAGATTTGCACCCCCACCTCAGATTTATGGATGGGGTGCTGAGGAAAAATGGATATTGCTCTGGCCATGAGCAGGAGAGGAGGTTCCCTATTGCTGATGCATTTTTCTCCTTCCACAAAGGCCATTACTTGGATGTTGCCTAGTTAATTTTGAGGGGATGACTGACATTGTGGAGAAGGTGAAAACTAAGAAGAAACCCCATTCCCTTCCCTACTACTGGCTTATTACAACCTTGTTGAAGCTTGGAGGGTATCAATTTCAAATGAATGAAGAGACCATTGCCCTAAATCCCAAAAATTATGGCAAAAAGTAATGGTGGATCAGTGGCACTCTCATTGAGAAGAAGAAGAAGGTTGATGTAGGAGCAACCTTTGACGTTGCTGCTGTTGCTGCCTCTGTGGCCCCAAGCTCTGCTGCCCTCGCTCAGGCAGTCCATTCATTTATGCCAACCAACACCACCACCACATCTGTAGCCATTACCTTACCAGCCACCCCTTCACCTTCCATACCAGCCACTACCCTAGCCTCACAACCTTTAATAGTCCCATTACCCTCAGCCCAGCTCACTTTATCCATCCCCACAACCTCCATACCTGCTGCTACCTTAACCATACCATCACCCATCACATCAGCCACACCAAGCTCACCCATCCATTCCACATATGAATAAACCATACCAATCCCTCAAACATCCTTACTTGTGCTGACAACCTATAAAAAGAAAAGAAGATCAACCAAGGCATAGAAGCAACCTCAACCTCCCTATATCACCCAAACCATCTCAATTCTTGAAACCTCCACTATCCCAGACCCAACCATTGACCTACCACCACCCTCACCAATCCAATCCTTTGAAACTAAGCCTCCCACCCTTGAAATCCCACATAGCTCCCCACTACACCCTCCCCAGCCCATTGAAACCTCCACACCTTTTCAACCTGAATCCCTTCATCCCTTAGACCAATCCCTTCCAGTTCCACTTACCCATGACCAAACCCCTCTTTCAGATGAGGGATACTCACCATGATATCCTATATTATAGGGGACATCAACTATGAGTTTCAACCTCTCCCAGACTGACCTCCCCCTCGCCATTTCACCCCTCCTCTACAGTCCCCCAGGCCATGACTTTCACTCATGCACCCACCTCCCCTTTTCTACCAATTCCACCCCCCACACCTGATTTCTTACCCCATATCTTTAACCTACTACTTTTCATCCAAGCCCAAATATCAACCGATACCCAAACCCAATCATCAATTATAGCCAATCTGCACTCCATGAACTCCACCCTCCAAAACCAAGCCTCCATTCAAACTAGCTTACACGCCATTCAATCCACACTGTCACTTTTAATCCAACCTTCCCAACAGTCATTTGTCTCCTTACCTTCCCATTTGCCTACCCCACCCCAATCAACCCCCCCCCCCCCCACCCATTACCCTTTAAAATGCCTCCACCCAAACTGACCCTGAGGTGATGGAACTCACCCTACCCTCTACTCCCACCCTAACCATGCCACCACCCATCCATTCACCATTATTTGCTAACCCTTCCTTCAGTGATACTCAGGCCATAGCACCAGCCTCTTTCAACCCTCGACCTCCATACTACACACTCCTTTGAGCAATGAAGAAAAATGCTTACATCAAGAGGGATGTGGTAAAAGGAATGGTTGACCTCTGAGCATCCGTAAGACAGCCCCTTCTTGATAAACTCTGAGCAGTGCTGCTATCCCACAAGTTAGAGAAAAAGAAAATCAAACATGGTTGATAATAAATAATGATACAATACAATGAAGAAAAGACTAGGGCTGAGGGGATGGAGGATGTAATCAAGAATTTGTAGGCAGACCTGAGAGTAGCAGTGGACAAGGCCTATGATTATGGAGTGACTATTGCTGCACTGCAGAAGAACCTAACTGAATGTAGTGATTGAAGTTAGCTGAGGTTGTTTCCAAATAATTAAATTTTGATGTACCTCACCAAGAAACAGCCCCTCCACCCAAGGAGCCTAGCAAAGTTAGGCCTGGAATCAAAATCCAGGAACCTACCTCAAAACTAAAGCCCACTCCCGAAAAGAAAGGCCCCTCCAAGCCAAGAAGCACTACCTCCAAAAGATCACAGTCTGCTACTGCTTTGAGGTAAGCAAAGGGCAAAGGAATTCAAGATCCACCTGCTATAGCAGAGGATTCAGATGATTAATTTTGGCACATGTACTTAGCTAGGAATTACTTTTTGTACAACGCCTTCCCTTGCATTGTACACATGTTTGTTTTAGAAATGCAATTTCTTTTTGTTATGTTCTGTTTGTTCCATTTCTGCTTCATAACTAGTTGTTTGTTTTAGATGTTTGTGTGTGCCTTATTTTCTTACTTTTATATGCTTTACTTAGTTAATTTTGTTTTAGTTGTTTGTTTCAGTGTCAATTTTGTCTTTTTTCCCTATTGTATTTTGTCCTCTTCTCTTTGAATCAGTGAGGACACTACTCCTCATAGGTTTGGGGGTGTGGCAAGGATTGCCAATGATCTAGTTAACCTGAGTGCAACAGTCTTAATTAAGTGATGAAAAAATGGAATGAATTTCACCTAAGCAATGCTGAAAGTGAGGAGAGATTTAAAAACTGTGCAGACCTTTTTAACACCGAAATTATTTAAAAATCAATACTTCTATGAGGTGAACATCAGAAAATTTTATTTTTTTTATCTAAACAGTAGTTAGTAAACCAGTAAGGAGAGAAACAGGTAAAAGCATACCCCTTTGAGTTCAATTGAAGACCATACCTAGTGAGCTTTGAGCCTATAATTTTTTTCTTTAAGGAGTGTCTATGGCAATTTTTTCAGTTCTAAGGACTGACTGAGTCAAGCCATTTTCACTAAAGGTTAGACACCCCAAGTTTAAGCTGTTTGATAATAATCATGACACTAAGGAAATGATGAAGGCCTTCATTTGGATAGTTTGAGCCTAAAATATCTAACCGACGAAACTACCCTTGTGCATACACTTGTTGAGCCTTAAAGCCCCTTTCTCTTCAACAAACACCAAAGTACTTGAACCTGAACCTCTTAACCTGATTCAGCTCTACCCTCACTCTGAGAATTTAGAAGGTAAAGGAGAGGATGTGGAAGATAGGTGAGTAAAGTTTAACATTTGGTGAAAGGAGAAGAAGAGAGAAGGAGATCTATAAACAACAGTGTAGCAGCTGTAGATGTGTGGCAGCAATCATCAAAATATATATATATATATATATATATATATATATATATATATAAATCCAAGAAACAAAAAGAAAAAAAAAGAAAGAGAGAGAGAAGTCAAAAGAAGAATTCCATTAGAAATGTTGAAAAGAAGAGAAGAAGTTGGCCACTTTAGCTTTGAAAATTCGAAAGAAGATGGAGTTGTGCTGAAATGAAGGTGAAGTCATGAATCAGCTCCTACCTGTGTTGATTTCTCAATTTTGAACCACTCTTTACCCCTTTTATTCTTTACAACCCTCACCAATAAGCCACATTACAACCCATGAAATGCCCTTGTTGATCCAAAGTCAAATGAACTATCATGTGAAGATGAGGGAATGTCTAATCTATGGTGAGAAGTACTTTATGATGTCAAAAATTAGAAGCAATGCCCATGCTCATGCTTGCAAACCCATTTGGGGTATGTAACTGCTCTTGAGCTTATGAGAAATGATACACCCTTAAATTCATTAATGAGAGACAGCCCTGGTAAGCATTGGGTCTGAGATTGAAATCATTGGGGCATTGTTTGAACCTGAATTTTGATGTACTGGTAAGCTCAGTATTATTTTGTACATTTTGTTTCTCTTGGTGTCAGCTGATTGGATGTGATGAGCATGCATGCATGACTGAGGTGTTAAATTATTTGCATATACTATTTTGGAACTCCTCTAATTTTGATAGAGCAAGGGTGAAATGAACTGTATTTATTTCAAACTAATTAACCACTATTTGCACTTTCGTTAACTGTTTCATTGAGAAGTTTGTGGGTACCTTCACTAAAAACCCTCAGGAGACTTCACTCCTCTACTAGGGATCACCTAGGGGTTTAAAAGGCTTGATGCATAGGCTAAATGCATCTGTGCTCCCTATGAAAGTGGCATTTACAGTCTTAGAGTAGCTGTTTAAATTTTGCTTTGCTCAGGGACTAGCAATGATTAGGTTTGGGGTGTGTTATTCACTGAAAAGTATCACTTTTCACCGCTTAACCTAGCCTTTGCTGGACCTTGAAGCTGACTAATAACTCCCTTTTTGCTTGTTTTATAGTTAGGAATAATTTATGTAGCTTAACACAAAGTCTATGCTTTCGGTGAGAAGAAGAGAGAGAATTCAAGCAAAAGATGACAGTTGAACCAGAAAATGATAAAACACCATGGTGGTACACACCATGGTGACTATTTCGCATGTCATAATAGACAAAGAAAGTCCAACAGATTAATGAAGTATAGATGACAGTGGAGGAAGTTGTAACAGAAGTATGGGCATAGCAGCAGAGGAGCCAAGGACCTATCTCGCACAGCTAAGGTGCTGCCTCACGCTGTTCAATTCATTGGCGGAGCTCCCTCGCTCAGCTAAGACATGCAGCATAATAGAGCTCGCAAAGAAGTCACGCAACTCAATGAAGGGGTTATCACAAAGAAGTCCTCTCGCGCAGCTCAGCTGTAATCTACATGTGAAGAAACTCGCAGAGCTCATGTGAACTAAGCCTATAGAAATACAACTCGGGAAGCTCTCGCGAGGATCAAGCGTTAATACAGCTGCGCGCATTACCTCAAGAGACCAATTGGTGCGAACAATAGAAAAGACCTCATTAAGTTCTCGCGTGGTTCTAGAAGAGAAAGACGCCCAGAAGTTCCCTCGCGCAGCTCTCGCGAATGAAGTTTTTGAAGCTCTTCTGCATGAGCAAGCTAAGCATTAAAAATCCTTTTGCACGAGTGCACATAGAGTTGAAGCAGCTGCACGATCACCCAAAGCTCTAATGTGCGAGATAGCAATATTTAAAGCTAAACTCTACCCCGTGAACACTCTACAGCTGCGTGACAGAAGTGATATGCAGAAGCCAACCTTACGATGCTCGGGCTCTCCACTTCTCAATCTTAGCTCAAGGACCTTTTGGGGATTTTCCCATGTCTAGGGCACATATCCCGAGGCAAGGATTCTGATGCATACATTCCAAGACATCCAAGCATTATAACAGTGTCACATCTGCTTGAAAAATTAGGGTTTACTCTTCTCTCGGCCACAGTATTAGGACTAAATATATAAGTTGCGCTTGTAACTTAGAAACTATCATTCACTTTCACCTTCAACCTCTATCGGCTAAGAGCTCAAGCAGACTAGGGTTAGGGTTAGGATTTGATCACCTCTTTTTTCATTTTTTTCTTCTCTCTTAGCCCAACACTTGCTGGCTAAATTTTTGGTAAGCATTTAGGTGTAGTTTTATTTAAGTTTTGTAATAGGTCATCTAAACATTGGAATTTTGTGTTGAGTTGTTGTGCACAAGGCTGCTGTCTTGAGAGATTTCATTGTTGGTAACATCAGATCAATGGAGTTTGTGTTTGAATGCTTACTCAATATGTTATTTTCCTATTTGTCTGTAGTTTTGTTCAGGCTATAGCATACATTTAGGATTTGAGCTTATTGAAAGGCCCTTGAAAGCTTGAGCTTATAGCCTGGGGACCATGGTGGCAGCAGTAGTTTGCGTGTTCTGTCTCACCATTTGTGGGTAAGGGAGCCTCTGTGGATAGCATGTGATCATTAGAGTGGATAGACTAAAGCCCTAGGGTAAGCTTGGTCACAGATCTGAGATGGATTCTTTTTTCTCTGCACTAGAGCTTATATCCTGGTGAGGGATTGTGCAAGAACAGGCTCTCCTCTGTTTCACTTGGCCGCTATCAGATGTTAGATTGGCTTCTCTATAGTGATTGTAGCTGTGAGGACATTGTATTGCAAGCTATTTTTAAGCTATAAATTGTTGATTTAAACTCTATTTAAACCTATAGGTCTGTTGGTGTCATTAGATTCTCGATCGGATTTGTGTATTTGGGATTTGCCCATTCGCTTAACCTTTAGATCTTTTGATTGCCATCTGATCTTCCTAGGTTTAATACCCCTATGAATGCCACTCGATCTGTGTACAGATCTGGGGAGCTCAGAGCACTGGCAGAGATAGTGTCTGCAATGGTATTCATTGCCTGACTTTATTCATGGGATTAGGTTTGATCAACCCACTCCTTTGGATTAGGTTCGCTCTTCTGGCATGATCAATGGGATTTGACAGACTCTATTGGATAGACTGTGGCCATTTGAGTGGACAGACTATAGCCTTAAGAGCGCCCCAAATGGCATGGATTAAGTTGGATTCTTCTACCTTGCTGAGGTTAGTGATAGCACATCAGCAAGGATTTGCTGTAGAGAGAGCCCTAAATCTGAGTTACATAACTGAATGAATTTTAACCTAGACTGCTTACTTCTCATCCTTTTATCTTTATTTTAACATGCCATCACCACCTTCTTCATAACCCTTTCTTAGGGTAGGACTGCACTTTATTTCTCTTCTTTCTAGTAGGTAATTTAGTGTAGTTGTGACACCCAATTCCCTTTCTTTATGATTGTCAGATGTATAGCCAGATCTGGAGGCCTACTATTATATCCCATTTTAGGTTCTAGATCAATTTCTCTATGGGAAAAACTCTTACTTATCAAAACTTGCTATAATAGCCCTGTATCATGCAGGCTTAGGATTACTTTAGTTGTGTTGTTTCGATCTTTTATTTTATTTTGATTTTTAATTGTTCTCACCACACAATAAAATCAGCACACCATAATCCAGAAAGGAATTCAATCCAAAACAATAACAATCTTACAATAACATCTTGCTCAGGTACCTTATAGAAAGTGAAGCGATCAACATCATGAGAGAGATCCACGAGGGAGTATGTGGAGCCCACGTCAGTGCTCACATGCTCGCTTAGAAAATTCTATGACAGGGATACTTTTGGACCACTATGGAATCAGATTGCTACAAATATGTTCAGAAATGCTACAAATGTCAGGAACACTCAAGTCTGATACACGCTCCTGCCATCGATTTTCACTACATGACCACTCCTTGGCCATTTGCTACCTGAGGCCTTGACGTCATCGAAATGATAAATCCGAAAGCATCAAATGGACATCGGTTCATCCTCGTCGCCATTGAATACTTCACCAAGTGGATAGAAGTGGCGTCATATGCCAACATCACGACTAGTCACGTCGAGAAGTTTATCAAAAATAATATTGTGTGCCGATTTGGAGTACCCAAGGATATTATCATGGACAATAGCACAAACGCGAGCAATACAAAATTAAGCACCATCGCTCGTTGTAACAATCCCCACTTGCACCCTAAGGACCTTACTAAGTTAGACCTTCAATCTGAGAAATTTGACTTTAACTAGACACAGCCATATTAAATTAAAATATTAAACCACGTTAGCAATAATCAGTTTTATATATATACCAGCAGTGGTATACACTTGTTTTGTTTTATCTGCCTATGCAAGACCGAAACCCTGTGCGGACTACATAGTATCTCAGCCCAAAATATCTCCTCAACTCAACAGCATATAGCCTAAATCCGTTTGAAAAAAAATAATAATAATAAAGGAAAGCTGGATAGGCTAATTATAAATTATATAACAAGAGCCTTGCTGTTTTGTTTTATTTGCTATTTTGTTCTAATTGCTGTTTTGTTTTATATAATACTCTTATCCAAGTATACTGGTTTGCATGGAAGTTTATCTTAAGTAGCTTGTAAGCTACTTGCATGTAAATTTTGGAACACGACTCCACAGAGTCATTAAGGACCCCCATGCACGCAAGGTTGATAACCGCTCTTATAAATCAAAACTTCTTTTCGTTCCTTGGATTTTTGGTTAAACCCAGAGGTAATTAAATCAGAGAAAGTTTTATCAAAATCAACAAACCGAATATTAAAGCATCTTGCTTAGTTCTATTCCGGCTACGAAATCAGCAAGCAATTCTTCTTCCATGCAAAGTACACCACGAATTCATCAAAAAGGTTAGTTAGTGTTTATTTTATTAACTACATGAAGTTGCAGCTCAGAAAGTAATCTCAGCATGAACTTGAGGACAGATTTCTGCACTCTGATCTTCATTGAAGATCAGTGAAGATCTGTGGTTGATAAACTAGCTATATATATATATATATATATCTCAAATTTATAAACTCTATATAATTCTATCTATATATGTTATATCTAGGTATATATATATAACCTATATTGTATAGCAAAGGCCCAACAGCAACCAAGAAAAAAAAAAAAGGAAGCCTCAGCATGAACTGAAGTGCAGATTTATGCATTTCAAATCTGTGTAGTAAATCTGTAGAGATAGATTTAAAAATCTATAAGAATCTATAGATATATATCTATATATATATATTTCTAAGAATATATTAAATATATCTATAAGCATAAGGGGAAGTGAAATAGGGAGAAAACAAATAAAAAAGGGCCAGGAAGAAGACCACAAGAAGCCGGCAAGCCAGGCTTGCCGCGGCAACCTCAAGGGGTTGCCGCGGCAAGAAACTCTGCTGAGTGGCTTGCCACGGCAACCTCAAAGGGTTGTCGCGGCAAGCACTATGTGTTGCCGCGGCAACCTTCCCCAGCACTAAATTTTGGGCTGTGCTGGTACATTTCGGACACCGGGTCGGACACCGGGTCTATGATAGGTTCAGATGTGTGTATACATGGGTCTTAATACTGTTAAGCCATCTTGATACTGTTAAGTAGTGTATTAAAATACAACTAAAATTCTTTTCCTAGATTAGGTGCCACATGGAGCACTTAAACATGTTGAAGAATTTTGAAGAAATAAGACTACATGACGCTTGAACATGCATCGACGACAACGCTCGTAAGATTCAACATATACAGGTAGGGAATCTGTATTGCTATTTTATAATGATACAAGCATGTCACTTAGTTTCATAGAAACTTTGATAAGTATGCATGTACGCACTGATCAGCATAATAGAAGAAAAATCAGATTTGTTTTGTATTCAAACAGATAGGCTTGAATTGCTAGTAACTTGATAAGAAAAGAAATAGTAGATATTTAACATCAGTGAGTATCATGAGCATCTGGTAAAGCAAGTTAACAAATTAATGCATCATAAAGCCATACATGCAATGCACTTCTTGGTCAACCTACGTGATTTAGTACTCAGATTCTATTAACTTCAATGTTTTTGATACGTTATTGCTCCTGTGTAAATCAAGTGATCCTGCTAACTCGGGAGCTTGACAAGTGATCCCGCTAACTCGGGAGCTTGACCTTGTTGATTTGTTGCTTTCGCCAGCATGTATTTTCTGTTCAGTTTCTGTCTCACACTTGTTATACCATGCATAATGTCAGCATTTCATCATGTTATTCATATGTTATTTAATGCTTCTCTATGAAAAAGTGATAAACTGTCAATGTAAAATAATAATGCAATATTCTCTACTGAGCTTTGGATGATAGCTCATTTCTCGACTTAATTGTCTTAGCTGCAGACCCTGACCATGAGCACGCGGCTGACCCTACATACGTGCCAGAGGAGGAGGAAGACGAGGAAGACGACTTCCTAGAGGAGTTCTTTCTGTAGTTAGGTTTGTAGCTTGGGATATGGGGCATTGGGATAGAGAGAGAAAAAGGAAAAAGATATTTTTTGTCTGTATAAATGATATATGTTGGTTTTAGATTTCTGATGAGATGTTCCTAGGATGTATAGGTTTCTTTTCACTGTTTTGATGACGGGTGGCCATCATCGGTGAAAATCTATACATCATATCCTCTGCTTTCTGATTATCGCATATTTCTAGTTTCTATTTGATCAGTTATTTGTCAGAGTTTAAATACATTGCTTCCGCAATTCTGCAACACTTTGATGTAAAATAAGGAACCCCTTGATGAAAGGATCATATCAGGCGATCCGATGGCGCGACCTTTCCTAGTTGATTAACTAGGAAACGTCAGGCTGTCACACTCGTCCCCTTATCGGCCTCAAACTAATGGAGCCGTGGAATTCTGTGAACAAGATGGTAGTCTGCATCCTCGAGAAAATGATCGTCACTTACCGAGATTGGAGCGAAATGCTACCATTTGCTTTATGGGCCTACAAAATGTCGATCCGTACCGCTACAAGGGCAACACCATTCTCCCTTGTCTATGGAACCGAGGCCATCCTACCAATAGAGGTTGAAGTACCCTTGCTCCGAATCCTCATGGAATCGGGCTTACCCGAAGCAGAGAGAGACAGATCTCACTTTGAACAATTGAACTTATTAGACAAGAAGAGACTCCTAGCCTTGTGTCATACTCAAGTTTATCAGGGGCGAATCACACTCGCTTATAATAAATATGTCCGTGATCGAGATCTGAAGATAGGAGACACTGTGCTAAAGATCTTTCCATCTCTCCATGTCGATCCGAGAGGAAAATTCAAGCCGAACTAGGAGGGACCTTACGTCGTCTGAGAAGTGCTACCGGGATACGACATCCACCTCACCATCATAGACGGAGATCATCTTCCTGAGCCCATCAATGCTGGATACATCCGACGGTTCTACTCTTAGTCTATCGCGATAATGTAAGTATTGGTGAAACAAATACATGACTGCTTAAGAACCACCCAAAAGAGGCCATCATTCTAAGCACAGTAGCAAAAAAGCATCCCTAAAAATGATGATATTCTTTGCTACCCCATTTGAGCCTGGGCCTTTCTTTCAAATAAACCCCTTCCAAAAAAAAATAAATGTGTGTACTATATAAAAAAAAGGGGGGGAAGTAAGTTACCATCAAAATCTAAAAAAATTGGAAAAGCAAAACCTTAAAAAGAGATTGTCTGAAATGAGATAAAGGAAAAAGAAAAAAAATATAAAAGAATCATGGGGCATGTATAGTAAAGTCCCCCAAAGAAGAAAGTATGTTGTGAAAAACTGAAGTTGTATTAAGGAAACCCTTTTCAGCCCAGCATACCTTCAAATCCTAACCTAACCCATGGCCAAGCTACACCCTGAAGAAAGCTCTCTTTGCAAGTTCACAAGCAGTCATAGTATCTGTTAAATCAACACAAGCTAAATAGTGAGACAACACCAGAACCCCTCCCAGCCGGCTATGACGGAGTCAACATCTATGTCATGGCTTTTGAAAAGTAAAAGAAAAAATAAAATAAAAATACAAGCTCAAAGCAAGATGGACGTGGTGAAAACCCGAGAGAGCACTACGGGTAAAAACAACGAGCATGTACGAACCAGGTGAAAACCTGAAAGGGTGCTTGAGATAATAAAGCTAAACCCATTGACGTGGTGAAAATCTGAAAGGGTGCCGCTGGTAAAAAGAGGGCAATAACGGGCACGAAGAACCCACCTTGGGCGTTGTGAGTAAAAAATATTAAAAGGAAAAATTGAAAGGTTTGAACTGATTGATAAGATTGATTTTTGAGGAACCCTTTTTGGTTGCTCTCCCTGTTACCCTTTTTCCGACTGGGCCACTCATGCTGGCTCAAATCAGGTTCTGACCCGAAAGATTCTTCAGGCTACATCGTCAAACATATGACCTAAGGTAAGGAGAAAAGGTTAATTCGATCCAAAGGGATGGATAGTTCGACCTTGGAAAATTCTGAACCTCACTCAGGTCTGACTGCATGAATGAGTTCAGCTATTGCTAAAAAAGGGACCCGTTACTTCATCTCACTGATAAGGCCTTAAACGAAAAAAAGAAGAAAAACCAAAAAAGGAGAAAAATCAAGAAAAATCTAAATACAAAGAAATTCTATATTTCTACTCTTTTCCATGTACATATTTAAAGCATTATACTTCCATTTCAAAAATGAAGAAAAAGAACAAAAAATCTCTAAAAACAAAAATCCAAAAAAGTATATATAAATTTTGAAAAATAAAAAAATGTAGGTAAAAATTTGTTGCTCCTTCTGTTACTTAGGATGCATATTTATTACCCATATAAATAAAAAAGAGATTGATGTTTCTTGGGAAATGTGCAAGAATATCAAATGGCCCAAAACCTTGAGGCAAGCAACCTCTCGGTGATGAACAGATCAAATGAAGCATCTCTCCACAGATGATTGGTCTATTCAAAAAAAAAAATGAAAAAAAGCAATCATTTTAAAAACAAAAAAAGATAGATGAGTTTTTATAGTACTTTTTGTTATGCACATGCGGATTTCAATCCAGTAAAATATTAATATTTTATTAGCAGCACAGCTTTGCTAAATTAATATTCCAAGTCTAAGTTTCGCCTTGGATCTGTGGATCCTACTTCAAAGTAGGAGCAACGGTGTCAATCTCTGTCAAATAGTCAATGTTTCGATCGGATTGATTCCACCGCTAAATCTTCGAGCTGATTGCTCCATTTTTGGTTTCAAGTGAACTTGAGTGCCTTGAACTTCAAGTTCATCACGTGATATTTTCGGAGGTGTAGACTCTTGGTCTACACTGTCCGGGCGAGCGCCCTACAGGGTTTGAGGTCCGGATAACTCCGTCTTCGAAAAGATCCATTGTTGGATTGATTCCAACCTGTCAGATACGAAACTACGTCAAACAATTATGTGCAAATATGCATGCATAAGGGCCCATTTTAGGGTGTAGGCTTAAAAGCTGCATGGTATCCCTGTCAAGTGTACGTCATACGTCTGGATATCCGTTGGATGGTCATTTGTTCCAGTAAATAGTACCTGGACGGGATCTAGGTTAGGACTTCCATCACCTTGTTATTTATTGCCCCTAATGGGTGCATGTTTATGCATAATTATTCATTTGTAACTTTATTGATGGCGGAGGCCAAGATTGAGTGTCTCCTTCTGTGGAAACCCGATTTTGACCCGATCATTTTGATATCACATGGACTCGAGTACATTGGCTTCGATTTCATCGCAAACTATTTCGGGGGCACAGGCTCTTGGTATACACTGTCTGGGCGTGCGCCTCTCAGGGTTCGAGGTTCGAATAGTTCTTGTTTTGAAAAAAAATAGAAAAAGCAATCGTTTGAAACAGGAAAAAAATAGAAAGAAGAAGAAGAAACCTATGTTTTTGTGACACACATGCGTGTTCTGATGTGGTAAAATGTCAATATTTTTATCGGCAATGCAACTATGCTATATTAATGTCTTAAGTCTAAGGTTCGCCTTAGATTTTTGAATCCTACTTCGAAGTAGGAGTAACGATGTCAATCCCGATCAAACGGTCAATGTTTCGATCGAGTCGACTCCACTGCTAAATCTTTGCGTTGAGCTCTCTGTTTGTGGATTCATAGGAACGTGAGTGTCTAACTTCAGATTCATCATGAGCTATTTTGGAGGTGTGGACTCTTGGTCTGCACTGCCCGGGTGTGCGCCTTATGGGGTTTGAGGTCCAGGTAACTCCATTATGAAAAAGGTCAATCGTTGGTTGAAACCGACCTGTTAAAAATGAAATTATATATCAATCAAACTATCTATAAACATGCATACAGAAGGGTTCATTTCCCTTATTTCCACAGGCTTAAAACCTGTATTGGCACGGTATCCCTGTAAAGTATACGCCATGCATTTGGGTATCCATAGGATGGTTATTTGTTCTCATAAATTATACCTGGATGGGATCTGGGTCGAGACTTCCATCCCATTTGTTACTTATCGCCCCTAACGAGTGCATGTTTATGCATAGTTAAGTGATTTGTAAGATCATTATTGACAAAGACCAGGATTGGATGTCCCCCTTCAGTGGGCACTAGATTTTTGGCCAGATCTATTCTGTGTCATTTGAGGTTGGATACTCTAGGTCATGATGATTCAGGGCACGTTAGCAAAGCAGCACATACTCCCAAAAAGCGTTGTGATATATGTTCGTTTCACTCAGGTAGTCGTGCTAAATAAACTTCGGGATCAATGGGTTTGCTCAAAGACCTTGAGTCCTGCTCCAAGCAGGGGCTCCTGTGACCAGTCAGATGAGGTGGTCAATGTCTCATATGATTAGACACAAACTGTGGAGCCTTGCGTACTTGTTTCGCGCCTATCTTTGAATGTGGGTCGATCACCCGCCTTACTTACTAAGCTGCTGTATTCAGAATGAATCTTGAACATCAAACTCCTTTAAAACATCTCAAGAAGCGACCTTTTTTCCCAACTATTGAGCTTTCGCAACTCATTTTTCACCTCGGTTATGTCCAGTAATGTCGCTAAGAGCTTGGGGACCGATTACCTTGAGAAACGACCATTTTTCCTGACATATAGGGCTTTTGTTCTCTCACCATGTTACTCATCTAATGTTTGAAGTTCGTTCTAAATGCAACGGATCCACCAGTAATGCCTTGGGCCTCCTCGAATATCTCTTTTCTTTGGCATTCGATCATTAGTGATCAGATATCAAAGAGGGGCATCTGTGGACACCCAAATTTGGCCCAAGGCACGGTCGAAACACCCTAGATCCCTTAGGAACCTTTCCAAACTCTTCAAAACCCATCCCGACCCTCAGAACCCATTCCGGACCTAAACCTAGCTTTCTCGAGTAATGGATGAAGAGTGGTGCACTAGGACTAGCTGTGACCTTCTACTATGATCAAATCTTATACCATTGAAAAGTAAAACTCCTCAGCATTCCAACAAGCCAAGAATCACCCCAATTGGAGCTGTACACAAGAAAATATTGCATTTCGAAGAGCAAGGGAAAAATGGTAAATAGTGTGAAGACCCCCTAGGGATTTGGCAAAACTAATAGTTGCGCCAACATTAAGGTGGGTCCCCCGTGGGCAGTCGACTTTCCAAAGCCACTGTGCATTAGTAATTTACTGTACATATGCTTGGCTTAAATAATAGTTGTACTAGGCATATGAACAGTGACTGTGAGTTTTTACCTCAAATTTTGAGATTGGGGTTTGACTTGTTGACCATTTTGACTTTTAAGGTGTGTTTTGCTAGTTCTGTTGCACTCATTTACTATCTATATACAACCTCTTAAGTGGTTTAAAGCCCCATCCTATCATCCACCATTGGAGCAACTCTTCACATTTTTCAAGGCTCTAAAAACCTTAGGAAACCTTAGATTGCCTATTACCTAATTGCTAATCCACATTAGCTTTTACACTCCCTCCTAACCTCTCTTTTTCCTATAAATAGAGAGGCACCCCTCCCTTTACAAAAGGCATGAAAAAATTTGCAAATTAGAGATTAAGGAATCCCTTCTCTCTCTCCCCTAGTGCACTCTTTTCATCCAAATTCCAGAACTTTCAAGCCTTCAAAAAACCATAGCCTTCCATCAAAAAGCTTTAGTTTAGGTGTGTGCTACCCCTTAGCCTCCCTTCTCTACCTCTTAGCTATCCACCCTAGGTGTTAGAATCCATCATCAAGCTATACAACACATCAAAAGCTCACCGAAGCAAGCCAACGCAAGGCTCCATAGTGGTGCAACAAGGGCTCGAGAGCTCCGACTCTCCCCTCTATTCCTCTATCTTCTCGGTTCTTCCTTCATCCTCACATTTGTACCGTTACGCTGCCGAATTTTAGGTAGGAAAGGAGGGGCATAAATAGGATTTTAATGCCCCATTGGGCAAGAGGAAGACCTATATGCATTTTTAACTTCTTTTTTTCTTTCGCCATAAGTAGAGACTACGTTAACAGGTTGATCGGGTGCCTAACACCTTCTCAATCGATAACCGAAGCCCCTACCCAAGAGCCCTTCGCATAGACCGGGTTCAAAGCCATATTTGTGACACTTCGGTGCTTATAAAATTGATCTAGGTTTCTCAGGACACCAAAAGCTCCGGGTGGCGACTCTAAATATTTCATTAGGGAGCGCATCGCCGCGACGGGATCGTCAAAAATCTTACGGTCGCAAAATAGTGGAGGAGTGAGCTTCATCCAAGCTCAATAGGGAATAACAATTTCTAAATCACTTATTTGATCAATCTCATTCATAATTATTGTTGCATAGCTAAAAACAGTTTAAAGAAATAAAACTTTATATTGATGTCAAAGCTTATTCTTTCATGGATGCAAATAATCATATTCAAAATAATGCATATCAGATCAAGGAATGCGTAACAAGAACTTGAGATCACATCAAACCAAAACAAGTCACAAGAACGTGTAATAGAATTCACAACCGAGATCAAATGTCTAGACATTGAGCTACGTTAACAGGGTCACTAGAACCGAGAAGTAAAGCCCTTGAGCTATGTTAACAAGGTCACTTGACACGAGACTGGTCAAGCCCCTGAGCGACGTTAACAGGGTCACTTGAGCCCAGAATTCAAGCCCTTGAGCTACGTTAATAAGGTCACTTGAACCGCAATGTCAAGCCCTTAAGCTAAGTTAACATGGTCACTTGAGCTGAGACCATCAAGCCCTGAGCTACATTAACAGGGTCACTTGATCAGAGACACGACCGAAGTGCAATAGATGGATATGTAAGCGAAGCAGATAGCAGTGATACCGATTGCAATATAAAAGTCATATGCTTATGGAGCTAATGAAAATATGTAGAAAGATATTATATACTAAAACATGCAATGACATGTGCAAATGAAAATTAAAGGTTTCGAAACATATCTAGGTTTTTTACATATTAATCTTGAAAATATGGATATATAACATGCACATCAGTAATAAGTAATCTTGGGTATAATTATTCCGTACCTCGGTTTCGGAGTTGTGGAAAATGGAAGCAAGGCGAAGGTCCTAATAACGATCTCCAAACCCCAATCTACATTACATCATACGACAACACAATAAGGATTTATCCTAAAGGTCACTGGTTTTCGACGCACTTAACTTTTTTCCCAACACCGAGGCGGAATTGGGCAAATTTTTGTTAACCTTGAACTTGAACCAAATTCTCATCCAAATTTGACCTTTAAAACTTTAGATTCATAAAACTATTTCTACAATCAATTTATGAAGTTCATTGTCCTCACAACAATGTCGTGAGAATCACACTGATTAGAGTTAGGGGTCAAAATTTATGACCAAAACACTGAGCAGGCGTGATGAATTGTGTTAACTTCGGATAATGCAAAACTTATCCCTACTTGTCAACTATTTTTGACCTTTAAAATATTATATTCATGAATTTTTTAATTCATAAAATATGTAGGGCTCGTTGTTCTCTTTCCAACACCTCGAGAATCACGTCAATCAGAGTTTGGGACAAGAAATTAAAGCCAAAAATACCAAGCTGGTGTCATGGTTGCCCGAGCGGGATTCATGGATTCCCGAGCATGATTCAGTGGCACCTAAAGGTACGCTCGAGCTTGTTTTACCCGAGTAGTTTTTGGCCTAAAAAGTCCGCTCGAGCGTAGGCTTCAGGTGCGATCACGCACGAGTGGGATTTACAGAAATGCAACCCCTCGGGATTCGGTTTTCTTCAATCCAAAACACCCAAGATGCATTGCCAATCATCCATAACCAACTTCTAACAAAATTTCACAATATTAAACATAAATCTCACCTTTTAAAGCTCTCGCATGTGACAATTTACAATCGTTGGTGCCAAAAAATTGGGAGTAGCTTCGCATTCTTCCGATGGCTTGATTTCCATGCCAAAATGAACAATTTAAATCCTCAAATCACCAAATCTAAGTCTAAAATGAATTCTATAATACTAAACCATAATCCTCACCTTCCCACGTTGCACATGTAAGATCTACGATTGCTGATGACGCGGGAAAATCGTAGAAATCGACGCTCAAAGCCCGCTTTCGGATGGTCGATCTCCACCACTTCTCGATCAATTGGTGTCAAAATCGGCGGCTTCCTTGCAGTATAAAGCAGGGCAATGATCTTCCAGGACTAAGAAGAGAGGGATTTGAGGGTTCAACGGTTAGATTTCCTCTCAAGAACAAAAATGAGGAAAAGAAGGAGAAGGCCCTCTTTTTCTAACTCGATTTTCCCCTCAGCCGACCTCTCTTTTACCAAATGTGTTTAACACTCAAACTTTGCATGGGTTTCCTTTATATTTGGTGGGGTTTCAAGGGTGTTAGGCTGTACACACATAGGAGGGGTGTATGGGTTATTTCATGGTTCTCCACTCCCGAGCCTTACTTGATTTACTTCATCAATGGGCCTTAAGTGGTTTAGGTCCAATACACTACTGGCTTTTACTCTACTGTGGTTGCTTTGGTGTGTGTCCTATATGCCTAATGGTTTTGTGTGGCTCCAAAGTGTTGGCCTGATGTTGGGCTGATACACATAGCAAAGTGTTGGCTTCTTAATATTTAATACTTGGGTCCATGTAAGATCTCATAAGACCCAAATCCCACACATGTTGAGCCTACATGCTTGGATTATTTCCAGTGTATGCCCAACATAAATCGCAAGTGTGCACGGGCCATTCCAAGGCTACCAACTAATGGGTCTTGATTTGGCCCTCCCAAGGCCTTCAAACGAATGGGTCTTGACTTAGAGTGTAGCCCATATGCTCAAGGGTAGTGTACGGGTCACCTCAGGGCTTCAACTCATGGGTCTTCTTGATTTATTTTCCAATGGGCCATAGGTGGGAAGGGTCCAAATACACCAGATTGTTTATATCTTAAGGGTCGTTGCTTCAAAGGGGCCCATCCGTTCATGAGTTATTTGTAGCCATTAGATGGTGATTTTATGTTGAGCTGCTATATAGAATTAGGCGTAGGCTCTTTAAGGTTTAAGATCAGGCCCTTGTAGAAATCCTATTTACCCCATATCCAATACATGATGGGTTCCTAATCATGGGCTGGATTCCCGAAAGGGTCGTGATCGCTTGATTATCAATTAACGGGTTTGTTTTAGTGTACTGGCACGTAAGGCACATTTAAAACTGAAGTACACCATGGGTGCTCATGAGGGTCTGGTCAATACTTACGTGGCTCATAGTTAGTGCGGTGAGCAGGTCAGACTAAGATAAAAGAAAGTAAAAGAGACCACTAAGGCTAGATGATTCAGGTGAGTTTTGATGTCTAGACCTCATGATTATCTTCCAAGGCATCAACTAGTGGGGTAACAAAATGTCTATCCTAATTAGAACCTTCTGAAACTTAGGGTGTATGCCCTACAAGGCTTGCTCACAAAGTCAGTGTATTAGTATTAGGCTATCTATGCCGTATGTCTATACGAATAAACCAACATTGGTTTGGGTCATTGAGATCGAACTTGGCCAGATCTCGGGGTTCGAGTTTCAAAGATCAGATTTGCATCAGGAATTGGTCCCATATTTGCGGTTGGGTGGACTTACCCAACAGAGATAAATGGCTCAAAGGCCATGTCACAGACGTGAAAAGTTTGACCAAGGTCAAACCGGTCAAAGCAAGTCACATCATCATCGATAGGCAACGATTCAATGCCAACAAAAATTCGGGGTGTTACATCCTTCCCACCTTACAAAATATTCTTCCTCAAATTGCTGTGCCGTAAATCAGAGGGGTACGTAGACTTTATAACTCAAGTACCAGTAATCATATCCTCGGCCAGAGTTAATGATTTAACCTTCTCAAATATTCAGGGTCATTACATTCTCCCCTCCATAATGGAATTTTGGTCCTCGAAAATTCATGATGTGGCTCTCGGTGTGTCCATTATAGTGGGTGATTGTCATCAAAATTCTATACGTTGACTATACTTGGGGATTTCCAATGCTTCGTCTCATGAATCGTTCAACATTTTCATTTGATATTGAAAGTCAGTAACCATTCTATCATCCAATGATTTAATAAATACACACAGTTAATTGGAACGAAATTCTGGTTACTCGGGATAGTATAGCCCCATCCAGATTCTACCCCCAACTGAGCCGCCGTCGTTCTCATAACCATTCATAAAAAGGCACATCTATACACAATTTAGAGATATCCAAAATTTAGATATAATTAAATTTGTATTTTAACGAAAGTGTACCATTATCACGCGGAAGATTTAAATCTTTCATCAAACCACGACATCACTTTAAGACTGAAACCATCCACGCATCACTTAACTATTAATCGAAAGGTCTCTTATCACGAAAATCATTTATTACACTAAGTCCAACATTAATCACCCATGACATTCGATGATTTTTCTCCTTAGTTAGCTCAACTTACCTAAGTGATTGCCCTTAAGTATTCAGTCATCCTAGTGGCTAATCCCCCATAATTAGTAGACTTCTTGCTAGTAGGGTGTCATCCGGTGCTTCAGAATATTTAACCTTTGACAGTAAATCTCTTATAGTCTACTGTTTCATCAAAGCATTTAAAATTCTTCTAAGCATCGATGACTCTTAAGATTCCAATGGAAGGATTCGATTTTATTGCTTCTCATTGACATTGAAACTTACCTTGAAACCTTGCTATCTAAGATAAGGTCAAAGACGATCATTTCCATATGGACATCTACATTTTGTTTTCAATAAACCCAGCTCTATCATCTAAGCGTCCTCAACCGGGATAACAACCTATCGGTAAACCGTGTTTATGTTCAGTGTCTGTCAAGGCACCTGACTTATATTGACTAATATCGCTACCAAAGTACATGTGAAAGGTGCCTAAACTTCATGTATGTGAACAAATTAGGTCCGCATATGATGATGTTGCGATATTCCTCGAATATAAGCATCAACAGGATATTTATCAACTAGTAATAAGTAACAATCGATAACCCGTAATGAAATTATACCTTGGATGTCTCTGTTTGATGTGTGGGAATCCTGTGCCAAGATGGCATGATTACGACCTTGAATGGTAGGTTGAGAGGGCTCCTGAGTCACTGCAGACATCATCTTCTCCATTTTCTCTTTGGGACAATCTTTTACTCGATGTCCTAACAGGCCACACTTGAAGCAGGCCCCAGAAGTATGCCTACACTTCTCCATCTTATGCGGCTTTCCACACTTTCTGTACAATGCTATCAGAATGGATGCAGGGGAGTGTGAAGTTTGTAGAACTTCGGACGCTCCCGTTACAGTAGGGTTCGAAGGACTGAATAACCCTGAAGGTGTAGATATAGTCGGTTTTAGATAGACACCTTGAGCAGGTTGTTGAGATACCAGTGTCATCTTCTTCATTTTCACCGTAGGCCAATCTTTTATCAGATGTCCTAGTCTGCCAAATCTATAACACTCACCTGTGGCCCACCTACATTTCTTTGTCTTGTTCTGCATTCCACACCATGAGCATGACTCAACGAGTGTGGGAAAAGAAGTGCGCGAAGTGGGCTGCACTATTGTCGCAAGTAACTCAGTCTGCTATTCCATCGTTCTGACCATTGTCTCCAGTGGCTGCCTAGTTTGTTCATTATCATTCTCCCTAACATGCGCAGTCCTAGCTCTTTTGTGAGGTGCCATATTGATCTGTCAAAATAAAACAAAGGTTCCAATTAACAGTGTTCGTGATCATCATGACCCCATGTCTTGACAAAATCTAACATCCTAACTCGGATCTTAAAGGCATACTTCGATCACGATTGATCGATTATTTCAGTCAAACGTGGTCATAAAGATCCACAACCTATGCTCTAAACAGAACCTACTGCCAAAACTTTGAGTCCATAGACGACCTAAAGCCTAAGCTCTGATACCACCTGTGACAGTCCAGATATTTTCCACATGAATTTCCTGAAATATTCTCTTTTTTTTTTAAACCCAAATGTCAAAATGAAACAAAGGTTCCAATTAACTGTGCTCGTGATTATCATGACCCCATGTCTTGACAAAATCTAACATCCTTACTCGGATCCTAAAGGCATACTTCGATCACGATTGATTGAATATTTCAGTCAAACGTGGTCGTAAAGATTCACAACCTATGCTCAAACAGAACCTACTGCCAAAACTTTGAGTCCATAGAAGACCTAAAGCCTAAGCTCTGCTACTACCTATGACAGCCCAGATTTTTCCCATACGAATTTCCTAAAATATTCTTTGGTTTTTAAAACCCAAATGGGAAAACCCGGACTGTCGAATTGCAGATCACGATCTGAATACAGAAACATACATGGTAAATCCACATAAGTTAGAAAATCAAAGCAATAATACATATGGCAGGAAAAATAGAAACTTCTATCTTATACAAAATACTATCTAATAAATAAAAATCACTGGTGATGGCCGACCACCTAAACAGTGGTGTATAAAAATTCTACACAAGAGATGTACCTCCCCAAAAATCCAATTCTACCAACCTACAAGAAGGTTGGACGTACCAAGTCAAAATCTAAAAATCCAAGATAAATCCACCGGTCAATGGTAAAGGAGTCACCACAAACTCCGAATCTCACTCAAGATCTACACCTGTGACGTATAGTTGAGGAGTGAGCTTCATCCAAGCTCAATAGGGAATAACAATTGCTAAATTACTTATTTGATCAATGTCATTCATAATTCTTGATGCATAGATAAAAGTAGTTTAAAGAAATAAAACTTTATATTGATGTCAAAGCTTATTCTTTCATGGATGCAAATAATCATATTATAAATAATGCATATCAAATCAAGGAATGTGTATCAAGAACTTGAGATCAGGTCAAACCAAAACAACTCATAAAAGTGTGTAACAGAATTCACAACCGAGATCAAATGTCTAGCCCATGAGCTACGTTAATACGGTCACTAGAATCGAGAAGTCAAGCCTTTGAGCTATGTTAACAAGGTCGCTTGACACGAGACCAGTCAAGCCCCTAAGCTACATTAACAGGGTCACTTGAGCCCAGAGTTCAAGCCCTTGGGCTACGTTAACAAGGTCACTTGAACCGATACGTCAAGCCCCTAAGCTAAGTTAACATGGCTTGATGGTCTTGAGTTGAGACCATCAAGCCCCTGAGCTACGTTAATAGGGTCACTTGATCAAAGACATGACAGAAGTGCAATAGACAGATATGTAAGCGAAGTAGATAGCAGTGATACCTATTGCAATATAAAAGTCATATACTTATGGAGCCAATGAAAATATGTAGCAGGATATTATATACAAAAACATGCAATGACGTGTGCAAATGACAATTAAAGGCTTCAAAACATATCTAGATTTTTCACATATTAATCTTGAAAATATGGATATATAACATGCACATTAGTAACAAGAATTCGAGGAAAAACAAGAAATCTTGCATATAATTATTCCATACCTTGGTTTCAGAGTTGTGCAAAATGGAAGCAAGGCGAAAGTCCTAATAACGATCTCCAACCCTCAATCTACATCACAACATACGACAACACAATAAGGATTGATCCTAAATGTCACTGGTTTTCGACGCACTTAAGTGTTTTCCCAACACCGAGGCGGAATTGGGCAAATTCGCTTTAACCTTGAACTTGATCCAGATTCCCATCCAAATTTGACCTTTAAAACTTTAGATTCATAAAACCTATTTCTACTATCAATTTATGAGGTTCTCTGTCCTCATTCCAACGCCTCAAGAATTGCACCGATCAGAGTTCGGGGTCAAAAGTTATGACCAAAACACTGGGTAGGCGCGATGAATTGTGTTTACTTCGGATCATGCAAAACTTGTCCCTACTTGTCACCTACTTTTTGACCTTTAAAAAATTAGATTCATGAATTTATTAATCCATCAAAGTTGTAGGGGTCGTTGTTCTATTTCCAACGCCTCTAGAATCGCATCAATTAGAGTTCGAAACAAGAAGTTATGGCCAAAATACCAAGCTGGTGTCATGGCAGCTCAAGCGGGATGCATGGATGCCCGAGCATGATTCAGTGGCACCTACAGGTATGCTCGAGCGTATTTTACCCGAACAACTTTTGGCCTAAAAAGTCCGCTCGAGCATAGGCTTCAGGTGGGATCACCCTCGAGCGTGATTCAAGGACGCTCGAGCGGGATTTACAGAAATGCAACTCCTCGGGATTCGGTTTTCTTCAATCCAAAACACCAAAGATGCATTCCCAATCATCCATAACCAACTTCTAACCAAATTTCACAATATAAAACATAAATCTCACCTTTTAAAGCTCCCTCATGTGACGATTTACAATCATTGGTGCCGACAAATTGGGAGTAGCTTCGCGTTCTTCCAATGGCTTGATTTCCTTGCTAAAATGAACAATTTAAATCCTCAAATCACCAAATCTAAGTCTAAAATGAATTCTATAATACTAAACCATAATCCTCACCTTCCCATGTTGCGCATGCAAGATCTGCGATTGTCGATGTCATGAGAAAATCGGAGAAATCTTCGCACAAAGCTCGCGTTCGGATGGTCGATCTCGATCACTTCTCGATCAATTGGTGTCAAAATCGGCGGCTTCCTCATGGTATAAAACAACGCAATGGTCTTCCAGGACTAAGAAGAGAGTGATTTGAGGGTTCAACGGTTAAATTTCCTCTCAAGAACAAAAATGAGGAAAAGAAGGAGAAGGCCCTCTTTTTCTCACTCGGTTTTCCCTCAACCGACCTCTCTTTTCTCAAATGTGTTTAACACTCAAATTTTGCATGGGTTTCCTTTATATTTGGTGGGGTTGCAAGGGTGTTAGGTTGTACACACATAGGAGTGGTGTATGGGTTATCTCATGGTTCTCCACTCTCGGGCCTTACTTGATTTGCTTCATCAATGGGCCTTAAGTGGTTTAGGTCCAATACACTACTGGCTTTTACTCTACTGTGGTTGCTTCGGTGTGTGTCCTATATACCCAATGGTTTTGTGTGGCTCCAAAGTGTTGGCCTGATGTTGCGCTGATACACATAGCAAAGTGTTGGCTTCTTAATATTTAATACTTGGGTCCATATAAGATCTCATAAGACCCAGATCTAACACATGTTGAGCTTCAATGCTTGGATTATTTCCAGTGTATGCCCAACATAAATCGCAAGTGTGCATGGGCCATCCCAAGGCTACCAACTAATGGGTCTTGACTTGGCCCTCCCAGGGCCTTTAAAGAAATGGGTCTTGACTTGGAGTGTAGCCCATACGCTCAAGGGTAGTGTACTAGTCACCTCAGGGCCTTTCACTCATGGGTCTTCTTGATTTATTTCCCAATGGGCCATAGGTGGGATGGGTCCAAATACCCCAGATGCTTTATGTTGTTGCTTCAAAGGGGCCCATCCGTTCGTGAGTTATTTGTAGCCATTAGATGGTGATTTTATGTTGAGCTGCTATAGAGAATTAGGCGTAGGCTCTTTAAGGTTTTCGATCAGGTCCTAGTAAAAATCCTATTTACCCCCATATCGAATACATGATGGGTTCCTAATCATGGGTCGGGTACCCGAATGGGTCGTGATTGCTTGATTATCAATTAATGGGTTTGTTTCAGTGTACTGACTCGTAAGGCACATTTAAAACTGAAGTACACCATGGGTGCTCACGAGGGTCTGGTCAATACTTACATGGCTCATAGTTAGTGTGGTGAGTAGGTCTGACTAAGATAAAAGAATGTAAAAGAGACCACTAAGGCCAGATGACTCAGGTGAGTTTTGATGTCTAGACCTCATGATTATCTTCTAAGGCGTCGACTAGTGGGATAACAAAATGTCTATCCTAATTAGAACCTTCTGAAACATATTGTGTATGCCTTGTAAGGCTTGCCCACAAGGTCGGTGTATTAGTATTAGGCTATCTATGCCGTATGTCTATAAGAATAAATCAACATTGGTTTGGGTAATTAAGATCGAACTTGGCCTGATCTCGAGGTTCGAGTTTCAAAGATCAGATTCACATCAGGAATTGGTCCCATATTTGTGGTTGGGTGGACTTACCCAATAGAGATAAATGGCTCAAAGGCCACGCCACAGACGTGAAAAGTTTCACGAAGGTCAAACCGGTCAAAGCCAGTCGCATCATCTTCGAAAGTCAACGATTCAATGCCGACGAAAATTTGGGGTGTTGCATCCTTCCCACCTTACAAAATTTTCGTCCTCAAAAATTGGTGTGCCGTAAATCTGAGGAGTACATAGACTTGATAACTTGAGTACCGGTAATCATATCCTCCACCAGAGTTAATGATTTAACTTTCTCGAAAATTCAGGGTCATTACATTCTCCCCTCATTAATGGAATTTTGGTCCTCAAAATTTCATGATGTGGCTCTCGGTGTGTCCATTATAGTGGGTGTTTGTCATCAAAATTCAATACATTGACCATACTTGGAGATTTCCAATGGTTCATCTCATGAATCGTTCATCATTTTCATTTGATATTGAAAGTCAGTAACCATTCAATCGTCCAACGATTTAATAAATACGCATAGAGTTAATTGGAACCAATTGCCGGTTACTCGGGATTGCATATCCCCATCCAGATTCTACCCCCAATTGATCTTCCATCGTTCTCATAACCATTCACAAAAAGGCACATCTATACGAAATTTAGGAGATATCCAAAATTTAGATATAATTGAATATGTATTTTAACATAAGTGTACCATTATCACGCAGAAGATTTAAATCTTTCATCTAATCACGACATCACTTTAAGACTGAAACCATCCACGCATCACATAACTATTAATCCAAAGGTCTCTTATCACGAAAATCATTTATTACACTTAGTCCAAATTTAATCACCCATGACATTCAATGATATTTCTCCTTAGTTAGTTCAACTTACCTAGAGTGATTGCCCTTAAGTATTTAATCGTCCCAGTGGCTAATCCCCCAGAATAAGTAGACTTCTTGCCGGTAGGTTGCCATCCAATACTTCAGAATATTTAACCTTTGACAGTAAATCTCTTATAATTTACTGTTTCATCTAGGCATTTATAATTCTTCTAAGCATCGATGACTCTTAAGATTCCAATGGAAGGATTCGACTTTATTGCTTCTCATTGACATTGAAACTTACCTTGAAACCATGAAATCTAAGATAAGGTCAAATACGATCATATCCTTATGGACATCTACATTTTGTTTTCAATAACCCCAGCTCTATCATCTAAGCATCCTCAACCGGGATAACAACCTATCGGTAAACCGTGCTTGTGTTTAGTGTCTATCAAGGCACTTGACTTATATTGACTAATCTCGCTACCTAAGTACATGTGAGAGGTGCCTAAACTTAATGTATGTGAACAAATTAGGTGAACATATGGTGATGTTGCGATATTCCTCAAATAAACACATCAACAGAAACCCCAAGGATATTTATCAACTGGCCATAAGTAACATTCGATAACCTGTAATGAAATTATACCTTGGATGTCTACGTTTGATGTGTGGGTATCTTGTGGCTAGATGGCATGATTATGACCCTAAATGGTAGGTTGAGAGGGCTCCTGAGTCGCTGCAGACATCATCTTCTCCATTTTCGCTTTGGGACAATCTTTTACCCGCTGTCTTAACAGGCCACACTGGAAGCAGACCCCAGAAGCATGCCAACACTTCTCCATCTTATGCGGCTTTTCACACTTTCCGCACAATGCTATCAGAATGGATGTAGGGCGTGTGAAGTTTGTGGAACTCCGGACGCTCCTGTTACAGTAGGGTTTGAAGGACGAAATGACCCTGAAGGTGTAGATATAGTCGGATTCAGATAGACACCTTGAGCAGGTTGTTGAGATATCGGTGACGTCTTCTTCGTTTTCACCGTAGGCCAATCTTTTATCAGATGTCCTAGTCTGCCACATCTGAAATACTCACCTGTGGCCCACCTACATTTCTTTGTCTTGTTCTGCATTCGACACCGTGAGCTTGACTTAACAAGTGCAAGCAATGAAGTGCGCGAAGTGGGATGCACTATTGCCGCAAGTAACTCAGTCTGTTGGGCCATCGTTCTGACCATTGTCTCCAGTGGCTGCCTAGTTTGTTCATAATCATTCTCTCTGGCATGCGCAGTCCTATCTCTTTTGTGAGGTGCCATATTGATTTGTCAAAATGAAACAAAGGTTCCAATTAATTGTGTTCGTGATTATCATGACCCCATGTCTTGACAAAATCTAACATCCTTACTCGAATCCTAAAGGCATACTTCGATCACGATTGATTGAATATTTTAGTCAAACGTGGTTGTAAAGATCTACAACCTATGCTCAAACAGAACCTACTGCCAAACCTTTTAGTCCATAGAAGACCTAAAGCCTAAGCTCTGCTACTACCTGTGACAGCCCAGATTTTTCCCATACGAATTTCCTGAAATATTCTTTGGTTTTTTAAACCCAAATGGGAAAACCCGAACTGTCGAATTGCAGATCACGATCTGAATACAGAAGCATACTTGGTAAATCCACATAAGCCAAAAAATCAAAGCAATAATACATATGGAAGGAAAAATAGAAACTTCTATCTTATATAAAACACAGTCTAATAAATAAAAACCACCGGTGATGGCCGACCATCACCTAAACAGTGGTGTACAAAAATTCTACACAAGAGATGTACCTCCCCAAATATCCAATTCTGCCAACCTATAAGAATGTTGGATGTACCTTGTAGAAATCTCAAAATCCAAGATAAATCCAGCGGTCAATAGTAAAGGACTCACCACAAACTCTGGATCTCTCTCAAGACCTGCACCTCTGACGTATAGTCGAGGAGTGAGCTTCATCCAAACTCAATAGGGAGTAACAATTGCTAAATCACTTATTTGATCAATCTCATTCAAAATTCTTGATGCATAGATAAAGGCAGCTTAAAGAAATAAAACTTTATATTGATGTCAAAGCTTATTCTTCCATGGATGCAAATAATCATATTCAAAATAATGCATTTTAGATCAAGGAATGTGTATCAAGAACTTGAGATCAGGTCAAACCAAAGCAAGTCATAAGAATGTGTAATAGAATTCACAGCCGAGATCAAATGTCTAGCGCCAGAGCTACGTTCACAGGGAAACTAGAACTGAGAAGTCAAGCCCTTGAGCTATGTTAACAAGGTCACTTGACACAAGACCAGTCAAGCCCCTGAGCTACATTAACAGGTTCACTTGAGCCCAGAGTTCAAGCCCTTGAGCTATGTTAACAAGGTCACTTGACCCGATATGTCAAGCCCCTAAGCTAAGTTAATAGGGTCACTTGATGGTCTTGAGCTGAGACCATCAAGCCCCTGAGCTACGTTAATAGGGTCACTTGATCAGAGACACAATGGAAGTACAATAGACGGATATGTAAGCGAAGCAGATAGCAGTGATAGTGATTGCAATATAAAAGTCATATGCTTATGGAGCCAATGAAAATATGTAGCAAGATATTATATACTAAAACATTCAATGACGTGTGCAAATGACAAATAAAGTTTTCAAAACATATCTAGATTTTTCACATATGAATCTTGAAAATATGGATATATAACATGCACATCAGTAACTAGAATTTGAGGAAAAACAGGAAATCTTGCATATAATTATTTCGTACCTTGGTTTCGGGGTTGTGCAAAATAGAAGCAAGGCGAAGGTCCTAATAACGATCTCCAACCCTCAATCTACATCACAACATATGACAACACAATAAGGATTTATCCTAAATGTCACTAGTTTTCGACGCACTTGAGTGTTTTCCCACCACCAAGGTAGAATTGGGCAAATTCATTTTAACCTTGAACTTGATCCAGATTCCCATCAAAATTTGACCATTAAAACTTTAGATTCATAAACCTATTTCTGCTATCAATTTATGAGGTTCATTGTCCTCATTCCAATGCCGCATGAATTGCACCGATCAGAGTTCGGGGTCAAAAGTAATGACGAAAACACTAAGCAGGCACGGTTAATTGTGTTAACTTCGGATCATGCAAAACTTGTCCCTACTTGTCACCTACTTTTTTACCTTTAAAACATTAGATTCATCAATTTATTAATCCATCAATGTTGTTGGGTTCATTGTTCTCTTTCTAATGCCTATAGAATCGCATCCATCAGAGTTCGAAACAAGAAGTTATGGCCAAAATACCAAGCTGGTGTCATGGCATCTCGAGCGGGATTCATGGACGCTTGAGCGTGATTCGTGGATGCTCGAGCGTGATTCAGTGGCACCTATAGGTATGCTCGAGCGTATTTTACCCGAACAATTTTTGGCTTGAAAAGTCCACTCGAGCATAGGCTTCAGTTGGGATCACGCTCGAGCGTGATTCAAGGACGCTCGAGCAAGATTTACAAAAATGCAACTCCTCGTGATTTGGTTTTCTTCAATCCAAAACACCAAAGATGCATTCCCAATCACCCATAACCAACTTCTAACCAAATTTCACAGTATAAAACATAAATCTCACCTTTTAAAGCTCTCTCATGTGATGATTTACAATCATTGGTGCCGACAAATTGGGAGTAGCTTCGCGTTCTTCCGATGGATTGATTTCCTTGCCATAATGAACAATTTAAATCCTCAAATCACCAAATCTAAGTCTAAAACGAATTCTATAATACTAAACCTTCATCCTCACCTTCCCACGTTGCGCATGCAAGATCTACGATTGTCGATGTCGCGGGAAAATCAAAGAAATTTTCGCGCAAAGCTCGCGCTCGAATGGTCGATCTCCATCACTTCTCGATCAATTGGTGTCGAAATCGGTGGTTTCCTCACGGTATAAAACAGGGCAATGATCTTCCAGGACTAAGAAGAGAGGGATTTGAGGGTTCAATGGTGAGATTTCCTCTCAAGAACAAAAATGAGGAAAAGAAGGAGAAGGCCCTCTTTTTCTAACTCGATTTTCCCCTCAACCGATCTCTCTTTTCTCAAATGCGTTTAACACTCAAATTTTGCATGGGTTTCCTTTAAATTTGGTGGGGTTGCAAGGGTGTTAGGCTGTACACACATAGGAGTGGTGTATGGGTTATCTCATGGTTCTCCACTCCCGGGCCTTACTTGATTTGCTTCATCAATGAGCCTTATGTGGTTTAGGTCCAATACACTACTGGCTTTTACTCTACTGTGGTTGCTTCGATGTGTGTCCTATATACCCAATGGTTTTGTGTGGCTCTAAAGTGTTGGCCTTATGTTGGGCTGGTGCATATACCAAAGTGTTGGCTTCTTAATATTTAATACTTGGGTCCATGTAAGATCTCATAAGACCCAGATCCATCACATGCTGATCCTCCATGCTTGGATTATTTCCAGTGTATGCCCAGCAAAAATCGCAAGTGTGCACGAGCCATCCCAAGGCTACCAACTAATGGGTCTTGATTTGGCCCTCCCAGGGCCTTCAAACAAATGGGTCTTGACTTAGAGTGTAGCCCATATGCTCAAGGGTAGTGTACGGGTCACCTCAAGGCCTTCCACTCATGGGTCTTCTTGATTTATTTTCCAATGGGCCATAGGTGGGATGGATCCAAATACACCCAATGGTTTATATCTTAAGGGTCGTTGCTTCAAAGGGGCCCATCCGTTCATGAGTTATTTGTAGACATTAGATGGTATTTTATGTTGAGCTGCTATACAGAAATAGGCATTGGCTCTTTAAGGTCTAAGATCAGGTCCTTGTAAAAATCCTATTTACCCCATGTCCAATACATGGTGGGTTCCTAATCATGCGTCGGGTTCCCGAATGGGTCGTGATCTCTTGATTATCAATTAATGGGTCAGTTTTAGTGTAATGATCCGTAAGGCACATTTAAAACTGAAGTACACCATGGGTGCTCACGAGGGTCTGGTTAATACTTATGTGGCTCATAGTTAGTGTGGGGCGCAGGTCTGACTAAGATAAAAGAAACTAAAAGAGACCACTAAGGCCGAATGACTCAAGTGAGTTTTGATGGTTAGACCTCATGATTATCTTCCAAGGCATTAACCAGTGGGATAACAAAATGTCTATCCTAATTAGAACCTTCTGAAAATTATGGTGTATGCCCTGTAAGGCTTGCTCACAAGGTTGGTGTATTAGTATTAGGCTTTTGATGTCGTATGCCTATACGAATAAACCAATATTGGTTTGGGTCATTGAGATCGAATTTGGCCTGATCTCGGGGTTCGAGTTTCAAAGATCAGCTTCGCATCAGGAATTGGTCCCATATCTACGGTTGGGTGGACTTACCCAAAAGAGATAAATGGCTTAAAGGCCACATCACAGATGTGAAAAGTTTGGCTAAGGTCAAATTGGGCAAAGCAAGTCGCATCATCGCCGAAACTCAACGATGCAATGCCTACAAATATTCGTAGTGGTATAGAAGATCTGCCTCATCCTCTGGTACGAAGTCCAAATCTTCTTCTAACTCAGAGTCCGGAACCACTTTAGTACTTGTGACACATAGTGTCAGGGTGACTAACAATCTAAGCCTAGAAGGGTAGTGCAATACACAATTATATTTAATATGATCAAAACATAGTTCCAATGATAGATTCCAAGTAATTGCTTAAATGACAAAGCATAATTTTTGAGGTGCAAAGAGCAAAACACATATGTTCATAATGATTTTCATGCAAGAATTAATGAGACTAATCCTTAGGGTTCACATGCAGTTCTTTCTTCAATGTAGATCTTAAATCCATAACTTAAATAATCTCTAGATCACGAATGTAATGCTAGAGCCGAACTCCAAACCGATGGGAATCCAAACTATCGTCGTTCTCAGAAAAATTTTCCGAAGTGCCCAAGCCCCTGCTTTGTGAGGGATACTTGTGTGGTTCAAAGGTCCAAAGGTGTCGAAGCATAGGATTCGTTCCACATGAATCTCTATAAATCGCATGCAATTTCTATCACATAATTAAATGCACGGGGATAATAATTCAAAGTCCAAAGGTTCCAAAAGTTCAAAAGTTGATTTTGAGGGTTCAATATGAAGATTTAATTCAATATCTAAAATCCAGTACATAAATAAATATTTAACGTTCAATCAGTCCGATGCAAAAATATCATAATTCGAAGTAAATTCAAATGTGCAATATTCAAAAGATTCCAAGTTTCGATGGAATAATTTCAATGAGTTCAATGCTAATATTTCACAAGTTTATATCGAAAATATCATTAAAGCCACGGATAAAACTCAAAACGTAATTATGCAGTGAATTTCCCTTACTTCGGTTTCCAAAGTCGCAAGGAACGGAGTGAGATGTCTCCTTTGCACTACGTCTGATTCCCTCTTCTATGGTACATATAAAGTTGACACATAAAAGAATCAAATCATCAATGGCTGACTGAATCAGATAAGGAACATTCTCTATTTTTAATGTTCATGGCTCACTACTATCATGTGACAGCAAGTTGTGGCTCATATGACAACGCACTATGACGTACTCATAGCGAGTCGTCGCTACAAAAAGTTCTCAATTCTCAATGTCCACATCATGGCGTGGTCTTTATGACAGCACTCTGTGGCTGCTTTCAAGCCTATTGGATGTATTGTCTTGAGCTACCCTAAAACGATATACTATAACGGTCAATCGCAATTTTCTTTGAAAAGTTATGGCCGTCGGAAGAAACTCTCTTCTCAGCGGCATTGATTTTTCATTTCAGTGACAACGAGCTACTGTGTTACCAGAACGAGGTGTAATTTATGACAACAAGTTGTCATATATACCACAGTGAGCTGTGAGACTTATCATAGCACGCTGTGACATATGACAGTGCGCTGTAGACTTTATCACAGCGAGCTGTCATTGTCGTCTTCAAAATTTATTTTTGCACAATCCCTTCTTCGAAACTCTAGCGTTCAAAATAGGGTCCGACCATCTGCATAAAATTTTCTTATCATGAGACTGAAATTTCTAACATAATTTTAACACACTAATTACAATAGTTATCAACTCTACCCCATGTAGCGTGAATCTGTGAATCGAGGGTGATCTATCAACGCTCCACGCGTTCGTTCAAGTCGTCCTTCTTCTTCTTCTTTGTGGAGAAGATGATGATCAAGGAGTTTTGTGGATACCTTGATGATCCTAATTTGGTTGAAGAAGAAGATTGAAGGAGATTGGTGATAATGGCTACGATTTTTCTTACTGAGGATTCTATGAATAATAGAAAAAATGAGGCTAGGGTTCTTATTTATAGAGAATAGGTTAGGGTTCTCTTATGGTCCTTCTAATTAGAGTTTTAGAGGGTTTAAGAATTTGAATTCTCAAGAACCCATAATTTCTAATGTGTACGTGAGTTGCCTTTTTCCAACTCTTTGGATAATGTTTGGGTATTTATTTATATAATTATATATTTGAGTAATTTAAACTAAGGAACTTATTTTCCATAAATATTTTAAAGAAAATTTTGTGGCATGAGTTGTATATCTTACTAAGCACAGACACTTATTTAGTGTATTAGTGTTTTTGAAATTTTGGGGATGTTACATCCTCCCTCCTTTAAAAGAATTTTCATCCTCGAAAGTTAACGTACCTTATTCGAAGAGGTGTGGGTACTGATCGCGAATCTCTGCTTGTCGTTCCCAAGTGGCTTCTTCAGAGGAGTGATTCCGCTACTTAACAAGTACGAGCGAGATCCACTTGGTATGTAAGGTTCACTCCTTATGATCGAGGATCTGAACTGGTTCTTCGACTACCGTCATATCCTTCTGAGTCGGGTCCTTAACTTATTTCCTCAACATGGAAAAGTGAAATATGTTTTGCATACTGGACAACTAATGTGGTGAAGCAATCCTATATGTGACTTCTCCGACTCATCCTAGTATTTCAAAAGGTTCGACATAGCGTGGACTTAGTTTTCCACATCTTCCAAATCTCATCGCACCCTTGGTGGGAGAGATTTTAACAAAGACATTGTCCCCAACCTGTAAAGAATGCATTGTATTAGTGATGGTTATAATCACAGGGGAACTAACAATTCTCACTAAGTTTACTTGAAATTCGGTACTCGTTCGCTTGAGGTCAGCATAGCTCTTTTGTTGGCTTTGAGTGACCCTTATTCTTTTCCAAATTAACCAAATCACTTCGGTTGTGCCCTCAATAATCTCTAGGCTTAATATGAATTTTTCTCTACTCTCTTCCCAATTGAGCAGAGACTTACACCTCCGACCATAGAGTGCTTCAAATGGAGCAATTCTTTTGCTTGCCTGATAACTGTTATTGTAGGCCAACTCAATCAAGGGTAGGTCTTTGTCTCATGACCCTTGAAGGTCCAACATGCAAGCTCGAACCATATCTTCATTAATCTGATTCACCCCACCCTTTCGGTCTGGCTGTCTGTATGAGAGTGAAATGCGGAACTGAAATCCAATTTTGTGTCCATTCTTTCTTGAAATCGTTGCCAGAACTTCGATGTGTACATCGGATCTATACCTGAGACGATGTTGACTAGGAAGCCGTCTAATCTAACAATTTTTTTGAGATACAACTCTGTAAGCTAACTAGTTGTGTATCTCGTGCTGTACAACAGAAAGTGGGTAGACTTGGTTAAGCGATCAACGATCACCCAAATCTCATTGTGCCCTTTCAGAGTTCTTGGTAATCTAAGGATAAAATCCATGGAGATAGCTTCCGATTTCCATTCTAGTATCGGAAAATGTTGCAATAAACAAGAGGGGTTTGATGGTCAACCTTCACTTATTGGCACACTAAGCATGTCGATACATATTCTGCTATATCTTTCTTCAATTCTCTCCACCAGAAGCCCTTCTTCAGGTCCTGATATATCTTTGTACAACCAGGATAAATGATGTATATTGACTTGTGTGCTTCTTAGAGAATTAGACATCGAAGGTCGGTATCTGGCGGTACACATAGCCAATCTCTGAATAGTAAGGAATCGTCCTCTCTGATGGAGAAATCTAGTTGATCCCCATTGATTACACCATGTCTAATTACCATAAGTTCTTCATCAGTCATCTAGAGTTCTCGGATATTATCGAATACTGTTGGCTTGATGGTGATATTAGCCAGTAATGCCCCAAATTCTTTAATCTCAAACTTTTTGTTATATAATGATATATCCTCAAACAATCGCCATCAATGAATTTTCGTGTTGAGATTTGACAACTGAGCAGATGACTTTCGGCTCAGAGCGTTAGCTACTACATTTTCTTTACCAGGGTGGTACTGAATGGTGCAATCATAATATTTTAAGAATTCAATCCATCTTCTTTGCCTCATGTTCAAGTCCTTCTGAGTGAAGAGATATTTTAGGCTTTTATGATCGGTCTGGATCTGAAATGTTTCACTGTAGAGGTAGTGCCTCCAAATATTTAAGGCAAAAATAACAACTGCCTATTCCAAGTCTTGAGCCGGGCAGTTCTTCTCATGATCCTTGAGTTGTCGAGAGCCATAAGTGATAACTCTCTCATTTTAGTTGAGTACACAACCCAATCCACTATGCGACGAATCACTAAATACTATGAAACCTCCACTGCCTGAAGGTATTGCTAGTACTGGAGCAGAAGTTAACTTCGTTTGAGTTCTTGGAAGCTCTTTTCACATAAGTCATTCCATTGAAACTTTGCATTCTTTCTTGTAAGTTAAGTAAGTGGTCCTACAATTTTAGAGAACCCTTCTACAAATCTTCTGTAATATCCGGCTAAGCCCAGAAAACTTCAAACTTTTGTCACTATCTTTGGTTGTTCCCATTTTATAATGGCCTTAATTTTTGCTGGGTTGACTTAATGCCTTCCTTGGATATTACATGTTCCAAGAAAGTCACTTGTTCCAGCCAAAATTCACACTTGCTCAATTTTGCATACAGTCGGTGATCACGAAGTATCTGAAGAGCTAGAGGTAGACGCTGTTCGTGATCTTGTCTAGTCTTCGAATATATGAGGATGTCATCTACGAAGACTATCACACACTTGTCGAGATGTGGTCTAAACACTCTATTCATTAGGTCCATGAAGGATGCTGGTGCATTCGTTAACCTGAATGGCATCACTAGAAACTCATAGTGGCCATATCTTGTGTGAAAAGCAATTTTCGGAATGTCTTCTGCCTTAACTTTCAGCTGATGGTATCTTGATCTCAGATCTATCTTCGAGAAAAATCTTGCACCTTGAAGCTGATCGAAGAGGTCGTCAATATGAGGAAGTGGGTAACGGTTCTTGATCATCAAATTATTTAACTGACGATAATCAATGTAAAGTCACATAGAACCATCTTTCTTTTTTATGAATATTATATGAGTGCTCCCCATGGAGAAACACTCGATCTTATGAATCCTTTGTCTAGGAGTTCTTGTAGTTGTTCCTTCAGTTCTTTCAGCTTAGCCGGTGTCATACGGTATGGTGCCTTCGATACTAGCTCTGTGCCTTGAGCTAAGTCCACTACGAATTCAACTTCTCTGTCTGGCAGTAATATCGATAACTCTTCAGAAAATACATCGAAAAACTCGCATACGATGGGAATATTGGTAATGGTAACCTTCTCTTCCCGTTGATTTTGTACAAATGCGAGATAACCATAGCATCTATTGTACATTAACCGTCCAACTCGAATAGCGGATATAAAAGGTATAATTTTTTGCCTAGTGCCATAAAATCTGAATGGTTTCCCCCCTTGGGGCGAAAGGTGACTATCTTTCAAAGGCAGTCCACATTTGCATGATGGGTAGATAGTCAGTCCATGCCAAGGATTACGTAAAATCCTTGCATATCCAAAATAATCAAATCGGTTGATGTCTCATGACCTTTAATCAGAACGATTACCGATCGGCCGATAGTGTCTATGACTATTGAGTTCCCTATAGGGATTGATACCGATAAGATGAAATCCAAGGGCTCTAGTGTGATGCCTAGCTCAGCAGCAAACTGAGCGGTCACGAACGAGTGTGTAGAGCCCGGATCTATCAGACCACATGCGTTGTGTTAGTAGATGTTGCTACTCTAGTAGATATTTAAAGTACCTAAGGTTCATGTATTTAATTCAATCAATAATGTGTAATGGGTTGTATTTTTCAAGAAATGACATAGTGCAGTTCCAAATTTGAAGAGAATCCACTATTTAAATATAAGGTGATTGGTTTAAAATTCAAATAGAATTGCACCTTGGATGACATCATTTGTTGTTTGGATGTCTTGAGCAGAGACTATGTAGGCACATCCTTGAACTCTAGGTCACATAGATTTCTGTGTAGATGCTGCTGACATCTTTTCCTTCTTCGATTCAGGGTAGTCCTTGATTAAATGCCCATACTGGCCACATTGGAAACATGCACCCAAATTCCACCAGCATTCATCTAATCTGTGACTCTTTACACAATGTGGGCCGGATTCGGTTAGTACTAAGGGGGTAGTATACTATGTCCTTTGCAATACCAATGCTTCGGAAGTAGCAGGCTGTGATGGACTAAAAAGTCTCGCAGGTGTTGATGAGACTTGCTTAGAGTAAGTAGTCTGAACGGACCGAGAAGGTACTGGGATTGAAAATTTTATCTACTTGTTTGACTGGTCATCGATATTCGCTTGCCTTTGACTCATCCTACTTTTATTTTTCTATTCCCTCCTCTTATATATCTTCTCGATGTCTTTCTTGACAATGAGAGTCATGTCCATCACCTCAGCAAAGGCTCTCAGTATGAAAAGGGATATTCTTTCTTGGATTGTTGGTTTTAATCCCCATTTAAATTTCTTTGCCTTCATTGTTTTCAAGGCCATGAAATTTAGTGCAAACCTTGAAAATCATGTAAACTCTATGTCGTATTCTACCACAATCATTTGGCCTTGCTGTAGTGAAATAAAATCGACTTCATATTGATCTCTGACTGCTTCAGGGAAATACTTTTCATTGAACTTCTCAGTAAATTGAGCCCAGGTCCATAGTGTATTCGGCATTTCTTGTTCTCATGTCCTTTCCACGGATTTTCACCATGGATCTGCTTTCGTTCCAATTGGAATGACGCCCATCGAACTTTTTCATCTTCCATGCAAAGTATCATGTGGAAGATCTTTTCCATTTGGTTCAGCCATGCTTCTACTTCGTCAGGGGCTGCTTTTTCGAAGAAGCTGGGAGGTTTCATCCTTCTGAATTCCTGGAATCCAGAGGTGGTTGGTACTTGGTTACAGGCAGGGTAGTCTGCTGAGCCATAGTGTTCACTTGTTGTGCCATGGCATTCGCCATTGTCTCCAGGGTTTGATTGACACGTACATTATTATTTTCTCCCCCCATTGGAATGTCATTGGCACCTGTGGCAATTCTGACTCCTTCTGAGATGTTCTCAGTGTTAACAGTCCTTTGTCTACCACCCGGTGCCATGAGGATCTATCGCGAATAAACAGAAGTTTAGATTGAGCGTGACCACGAAGTCTAAGCCATGTTTTGACAGAATCTGAGGTCAGATTTTAGTATCAACTGTAACACATGGTGTCACAGTTGGCCCACTCTCATGGTGCCATTTGGAAATCTAAAGTCATGATTTTGATACCAACTGTGACACATGGTGTCACAGTTGACCCATTCTTATGGTGTGACACGGAATCTAACGCCATAGCTCTGATACCAACTATAACGACCCCAAAATTTCCAACCTGAAACACATGAGAATTCCTGAATCGCTAGATCATAGATCATAATCTAATTACATAGATGCTTTAGTATCAATAGAAAGCAAGCCGTTAGATTAAAACCATTGCATAATGCCCAAAATAAAAACTTAAACGAAAAAATAAAACCACCAGTGACGGCCATTCGTCATACAAACAATGGCACTTAACATCCAAAACAATATTAATAGGCTTCAAAAGTTCATTTAATCCATAGAAAATTTAAGTGTCTAAAGAAATCTATGGATAAAACTGCTCAGGAGGAAGATCTGCCTTGTCCTCTAATTCGAAGTTCGAATCTTCTTCTAACTCAAGGTCCAGAACCACTTCAGTACCAGTGACATATAATGTCGGGGTGAGCTAACAGTCTAAGCTCAGTAGGGTAGTGCAATACATAATTATATTTCATATGATCAAAACATGGTTCCAATGATAGATTCAAAGTAGTTGCTTAAATGATAAAACATAATTTCTAAGTTGCAAAGAGCAAAACACATATGTTCATAATGATTTTCATGCAAGATTTAATGAGACTAATCCATAGGGTTCACATGCAGTTCCTTGTTCAATGTAGATCGTGAATCCATAACTTAAATAATCTCTAGATCACGAATGTAGCACTAGAGACGAAGTCAAAACCAATGGGAATCCAAACCATCGTCATTCTCAGAACAATTTTCCAAAGTGCCCAAGCCCCTGCTTTGTGAGGGATACTTGTGTGGTCCAAAGGTCCAAAGGTCTAAAGGTGATGAAGCATATGATTCGTTCCACGATAAATCACATGCAATTTCTATCACATAATTCAATGCTCATGGTTCATAATTCAAAGTCCAAAGAGTCAAAAGGTTCCAAAAGTTCAACAGTTGATTCAGAGGGTTCAATATGAAGATTTAATTCAATATCCGAAATCCAGTACAGAAATAAATATTTAACGTTCAATCAGTCCGATGTAAAAGTTTCATAATTTGAAGTAAATTCTAATGTGCAATATTCAAAAGATTTCAAGTCTCGATGCAATAATTTCAATGAGCTCAATGCTAATAGTTGACAAGTTTATATCGAGAATATCATTAAAGCAACGGATAAAACTCAAAACGTAATTATGCAATAAATTTCCCCTATTTTTAATGTCTCCTTTGTACTATGTCTGATTCCCTCTTCTATGGTACATGTACAGTTGACACATAAAAGAATCAAATCATCAATGGTTGATTGAATCGGATAGGGAACATTCCCCATTTTAAATGTTCACTGCTTTCTATTGTCATGTGACAGCGAGCTATGGCTCATATGACAACATGCTGTGACGTAGTCACAGCAAGTCGTGGCTGTAAAAAGTTCTCAGTTCTCGATGTCCACAGCAAGCTGTGGTCTTTGTGATAGTGCGCTGTGGCTACTTCCAAGCCCATTGGATGTATCATCTTGAGCTACCCCAAAACAATATATTATAAAGGTCAATCAGAGTTTTCTACCAAAAGTTATGGCCATCAGAAGAAACTCTCTTCTTAGCGGCATTGATTTTTTGTTTCAATGATAGCGAGCTACTGAGTTACCACAACGAGCTGTCATGTATACCACAACGAGGTGTGAGATTTGTCACAGCACGCTGTGACATATGACAGCGCGCTGTGGACTTTATCATAGCGAGTTGTCGTTGCCGTCTTCAAAATTTATTTTTACATGATCTCTTCTTCGAAACTCTAGGGTTCGAAATAGGGCCCAACCATCCGCATAAAATTTCCCTATCATGAGACTGGGATTCCTAACACATGTTTAACACACTAATTACAATAGTTATCGACTCTACCCCTTGTAGTGTGAATCTGTGAATCGAGGGTGATCTATCAACACTCCACGCGTTCATTCAAGCTGTCCTTCTTCTTGTTTGTGGAGATAACGATGATCAAGGTGTTTTGTGGATACCTTGATGATCTTAAGGTGGTTGAAGAAAGAGATTGAAGGAGATGGGTGATAATGGCTACGATTTTTCTTACAGAGGATTCTATGAATAATAGAAAAAAGGAGGCTAGGGTTCTTATTTATAGAGAATAGGTTAGGGTTCTCTTACAGTCCTTCTAATTAGAGTTTTAAAGGGTTTAGGAATTAGAAATCTCGAGAACCCACAATTTCTAATATATACGTGAGTTTCCTTTTTCTAACTCTTTGGATAATGTTTGGTGGTTGGCTAGCACAAGTAGCTTAGGTGAGTAGGCTCTCCTCCCAAAGTCCAAAATTTAAGATTTTACTCCACTTAGCAAGGTTTGATCCCTAGTCATCTTGCTTAGAATTCAAGCCTCCTACCACTAATGCTCTCACAGAGCTTGTGTCATTATTTATACAATTATATATTTGAGTTATTTAAACTAAGGAATTTATTTCCCATAAATATTTTAAAGAAAATTTTGTGGCATGCGTTTTATATCTTACTAAGCACAGACACTTATTTAGTTTATTAGTGTTTGGGAAATGTTTGGGATGTTACATTCTGTCTCCATGTGAAATTTGGATGATTTTGCCAACTAGGATTGTAGTGGTCGAAAAAATTATTCCCGACATTACGACCATAGTTATTCAACGGATTTAATTGTCCAACAGAGTATTCTGGATGATTTAACATTGATGGGCACACATCACTAGTATGCATTGTACTCACAAAAAATGAACACGATTCATTTAGAACATTCACAACATTAGCATTTTTCTTGACCTGCAAGCTTTCCACTTGTTGGGTTAGGAACTCTTGTTTTACCCTAAGATCAGGAGTATCTTTCATGACGTATAATCCTCCCTTTTTGTTAGACCCACTGGTTTGATCCTGACTTTTTGTAAAATCTCATTGCTTAGAATTTTCAGCCAATTGTTCTAAGAAATCATAGGATTCACTTTCCGTGAGACCTAAAAATCCTCCACTATTCATAGACTCGATTAAATTTTGATTAGTCTGATTTAATCTATTGTAGAAATATTGGATTAATCTCCATTTTGTGAACCCATGATGTGGGCATTTCAAAATTTAATTAGTGAATCTTTCCAAGGCTTCGTAGAATTTTTTATTTTCTTCTTAAATGAAATCACAGATTTCGCGCCTCAAGGCATTGGTTTTTGCCATAGGATAGAATTTCAAAAGAAATTTCCTAACCAATTGATCCCACGAAGTAATGGATCCGAGTGGTAAAGAAATTAACCAAAATTTTGCCTTATCCTTTATCGAAAAAGGAAACAATCGCATTCGCACAGATTCCTCATCAAATTTTTGATATTTTATCGTGGAATAGACTTCGAGGAAGTCTTTGATGTGCATGTACAGATCTTCCCTTTCCATGATATGAAAAATGGCAAGAATTTGGATTACATTGGTACAAATTTCGAAATGAGTGGCATTTGTAGCCGGATAAGCTATGCATGAAGAGGTATTGGTTGTGATGGGTGCGAATAATTCCCTAAGGGTTGGTTCCTCTAGGTCTTGTTGGATCTCTCCATTTGTCGCCATTGTACCCATTTTGAAATTCTCAATTCTTCTTCCCTGTGTCAATCTAGTTTCCGTACAATTCAGACGACACGTGTGCTCGATTTCAAAATCTAAAGACTCTAAGCTTTTATTTAAGGATGATTTGGTTTGCATACAAAGGACCTAGAGACAGAGAGTTCTAACAAATGTATTTAAATTTCTACAGCAAAAATCCACACAAGGGAAACCTTATTTTTTTAGAAAAATTTTCTATTTTTATTTAAATATATATATATATATATATATATATATATATATATATATATTAACTAGTAGAAATATTGATTTAAATCTAAAGAAAATTTCCCAAGATTAATTTCTAATTCCTAAAATTTTCTATTTTGGAATCCCTGATAGCGGCGCCAAGAGCTTGTTGTGAAATTTTAATTGTCTTTTACTCGCAAGTGCACGAATCGTATTGCAGCAATTGGGTACAGAGTGCAATGTCGGTCCCACAAGCATTTTAAATAGATCTTTAAAAAGGAACAATTATCAATCCCAGAATTTCCTAAATTTATCTCAATATTAATCTAGTCTCCCAAATATGAAGAAAATAAAAGAACAATAACTAAATAATTTAAAATTACTCAAATGCAACGGGCGAGGTTTAAGATACTAAATCCTCCCATCCTTGATTATCATCCACGATTATAGATCTACTGGTAGAAAAATTAAAAGATGCAAAAACAAATAAACATTAAAATCAATTAATAGTTTATTGAAGATAAAAATAATTATTCTACAATAAAATTTCAGATCATGTCCTTCCAAAGCCTCAAAAGAAAAGAAGCAAAACATTTACTGTATTAAGGCATTCTCTAATCACAATAAATTAATACCTCTAGTTTATGCAATAGAAAAATAGGGCATAGAATCCAAATCACAGATTTGAGATCATGAGAAAAGCGTGACTAGTTCCCATGTATATATCTTAGAATGATGATTGGATTTACAAAAATAGGTAAGGACAAATAAATAATAACACACAAAAGCATCGACAAAGAAGATTCCAACCACAGATCTAAATCACGGGTGAATACCTCATATGGGATTCATTAGATCCTAAAACTCTAGAAAATTAGTCAGACATTTCTATGCAAAAATAACACATAATTGAAATAACAGAATTAAACTTAATTTAAATACTTGAATTTAGCGTCACAGTGAATCCAAATAACACCTTGAATCAACACGCTACAATCTTCCTCCAAAAAGAACTTCTATTCTATGTTCTCGATCTAGAAAACTAATAAAAGAAGGCTAGAAAATGGAAAGAAGAAAGTTGAAAAAGTAAAAACTTCTAAAACAAAGGTGTCTCCCGGCCCTAATTCTAGTTCTCACTTATATAGGGCCTTGATTCGAAACCGTGAAAAATTAGGAACGATCGATCGACTCCAAATTTCGATAGATCGATCGATTCAAAACAAAGTCTTTTGTGGAATTTATTCTCATTAAGTCGATCGATAAATTCTAAACATTCAATCAAACAATTTGAACAAAGTCTTATGCGAATTTTTTTATTTTTAGCTTCGATCAATCGATCTGAGATTTGATCGATCGATTCATCACGGATTTCTGTGCATGACGGTCTCTTGGTTCTATGTTCCAATGCATGTTGTTTTTACGCTTTTTTATGCCATTGAATGCATCCAATGGTCAGGATGACCTAAAACTATCAAAACATCACAAAAGCTGTCAGATTGCTCTCATTGGATAGCTAAATGTACTTCTTGGGGTGTGAAATATGATCATATTTCAATACTTATCACTAATCAATGGGCTTCAAGGGCTTATGGACGTTGGCACTTTCAAAAGAGGTGTTGACGCGAATCAAGGTACCCTTTTAGATATGGGTCCTATGCAATATATATCTGTACAACCATAGATTTTTATCAAACCCATCACGTGATGTGCTCTCCATAAATATTTAGAGTTGCCACCGGGAGCTTTTGGTGTCCCGAGAAATCTAGATCAATTTTATAAGCACCGAAGTGCCACAAATATGACTCATCTACGCCAAAGGCTCTTGGGTAGGGGCTTCGGTTATCAATTAGGAAGGTGTTAGGCACCCAATCAACCCACTTAATGCGGTCTCTACATATGGCCAAAAAAAAAATAATATAAAAAAAATGAAAAAGCATTTCTCTTGTCCTAAGGGCCTTAAAATCCTATTTGTGCCCCTCCGTTCCTACCAAAAATTCGGCGGCATAGCGGTACAAATGAGAGGATGGAGGAAGAACCGAGAAGGTAGAAGAGTAGAGGGGAGAGCCGGAGCTCTCGGGCCCTTGTTGCACCGCTGTGGAGCCTTGCGTTGGCTTGCTTCGGTGAACTTTTGATGGCTTGTATAGCTTGATGATGGATTCTAATACCTAGGGTGGATAGCTAAAAGGTAGAGAAGGGAGGTTAGGGGGTAGTACACACCTAAACTAAAGCTTTTTGATAAAAGGCTAAGGTTTTAAGAAGGTTTTAAAGTTCTGAAATTTGTATGTAAAATGGTGCACAAGGGGAGAGAGAGAAGGGATTCCTTAATCTCTAATTTGTAAATTTTTTCAAACCTTTGTAAAGGAAGGGGTGCCTCTCTATTTATAGGAAGAAGATAGGTTAGGAGGGTGTTTAAAAGCTAATTTGGATTAGCAATTAGGTAATCTAGTCATCTAAGGTTTCTTAGGGTTTTTGGAGCCTTGAAAAGTGTGAGAAAATGTTTTAATGGTAGATGATAGGGTGGGGCTTTAAACCACTTAAGGGGTTGCACATAGATAGTAAATGGGTGCAACAGAACTAGCAAAACACACCCCAAAAGCCAAGATGGTCAACAAGTCAAAACCCATTCTCGAAATTCGAGACCAAAACTCAGGGTTATTGTTCATATGCCTGGTGCAACTATTAATTGTGCTAAGCATATGTACAGTAATACAGTGGAGCTACAATGCCTGAAAGTTGGCTGCCTACAGGGTGGGGTCCACCTTATGACTGGCGCAACTATTAGTTGCGCCAAATCCCTAGGGGGGTTTAGTTGATTTTACCATTCTGCCCCTTGCACGTTCGAATGCAATATTTTCTTATGTACAACTCCGATTTGGGCGATTCTTGGCTCGTTGGAAAGCTGAGGATTTCTACTTTTCAATGGTATGAGATTTGATGATAGTAGAAGGTCACAGCTAGTCTTGGTGCACCACTCTTCATCTATTGCTTGAAAAAGCTAGGTTTAGGTTCGAAATTGGTTCTAAGGGTCGGGATGGGTTTCTACGAGTTTGGGTAGGTTCCTAGGGTGATTCCTAAGGGTTCAGAAAGGTTCCTAAGGGTTCCATACATGTCATCAAAAGCTCAAAGATGCGCCTCTCTCGAAATGTGTCTCAATCAGGCCTTGGGCTAAATTTGGGTGTCTACAGATGCCCCTCTTTGGTGTCCAATCACTAATTATCGAATGCCAAAGAAAAGAGACATCCGAAGAGGCCTATGGCATTACTGACGAGTCTGTTGCATTCAGAGCAAACTTCAAACATTAGATGAGTAATATGGTGAGAAAAAGAATGCCCTGTATGTCGAGAAAAACGGTCGTCTCTTAAGGTAATCGGTCTCCAAGCGCTTAGCGACATTACTGGGCATAACTGAGGTGGGAAATGAGTTGCGAAAGCCCAATAGCTGGGAAAAAATGATTGCTTCTGAAGGTGTTTTGAAGGATTTTGATGTTTAAGAATCATTCTGAATACAACAGCTTCGTAAGTAAGGAGGGTGATCGACCCACATTCAAAGATAGGCACAATGCAAGTACGCAAGGTTTCACAGTTTGTGTCCAATCATATGAAGCATTGACCACCTCATCTGACTGGTCATGTGTGCCCCTGCTTGAAGCAGGGTTCGAGGTCTTTAGGCGAATCCATTAATCTCGAAGTTTATTTAGCATGACTATCAGAGCGGAGCGAATAGATGTTGCAATGCTTTTTGGGAGTACGTGTTGCTTTTCCAACATGCCCCGGATCATCATGACCCAGATTATCCAACCTCAAATGACACAGAATAAATCTGACCAAAATCGGGTGCCCACCGAAGGGGACATCCAATCCTGGTCTCTGGATTATACATAAACATGCACCCATTAGGGGCGACAAGTAACAAAGGCGATGAAAGTCTCGACTCAGATCCCATCCGGGTATAATTTACGAGAATAAATGACCATCCTACGGATATCCAAACGCATGGCATGCACTTTACATGGATACCTTGCCAATACAGGTTTTAAGCCTGTGGAAATAAGAGAAATGAACCCTTCTGCATGCATATTTACATATAGTTTGATTGACATGTAGTTTCATTTTTAACAGGTTGGTTTCAACCAACGATTGACCTTTTTCATAACGGAGTTATCCGGACCTCAAACCCCATAGGGCACACGCCTGGACAGCACAGACCAAGATTCCACACTTTCGAAATAGCTCGTGATGAATCTGAAGTTAGACACTCAAGTTCCTATGAATCCACAAACAAAGCACTCATCGTAAAGATTTAGCAGTGGAGTCGACCCAATCGAAACATTGACCGTTTGACCGAGATTGACACCGTTGCTCCTACTTTAAAGTAGGATCAAAAGTCTTAGGTGAACCTTAGACTTAGGACGTTGATATAACACAGCTACGCTGCCGATAAAATATTGACATTTTACCGATCGGAACACACATGTGCGTAGTTGTGCGTCCAATCATATGAGGCATAGACCACCTCATTTAACTGGTTGTTGGTGTCACTGCTTGAAGCAGGGTCTGAGGTCCTTGGGGCAAACCCACTAATCTCAAAGTTTATTAAGCCCGACTACCTGAACGGAGCGAATAGATGTCGCAACAATTTTTGGGAGTATGTGCCGTCTTTTTCAAATCCTATGTTTTTGTTATTTTACGTGAGAAATTTTTGACCTTTTTTCTTGTGTTTACCATTTATGTGATTTTTATTAATTTATGTGATTTTTTAGATTTTAAGTTATTATTTCATGTGATTTTATCACTTTATTACATCTATTATTTTATGTGAATTATTTTTTGAGATTTTTTTTATGGAGTTTCAAATTTTTAAGCTATCATTCTATGTGATTATTTTAAATTTTTTAAAACTATCATTTTATGGTATTTTTTGGTTTTTGATAACTATCATTTTATGTAAATTATTCTATTATTTTATGTGAATTATTTTTGTCTTTTTATGTGGGATTTTTTATAATTTTTTTTTGGACTTTTTCATATTTTTCTGTGTGGGATCGGGATGCCTATTGATCTCGATCCATTTTATTCTAGCATGGTTTCCCGGGCAAGTCGAATGAGGATCGTAATACCATTTGGGAGCATGTGCATCAGTTGGGAGTAACAAAACGAAGAGGGGGAGGGAACAAGCTATGTAGTTGACCCGTACCAGGCCTAAAACCTGACTCGAAAGTGGCTGGCGCAACTATTAGTTGCGCCAAGCCAAAAGGGGGCTCAAAATAGCCTGGGGCAACTAATAGTTGCACCAAGAATGGCTGGATTTTGAATTCAAAATGCTCGAGTTTGACCAGGAAGGGCATATTTTCAAAAATATTTTCTCCCCCTCTCTTCAAACCGAAAACTGGCCTCCTCTAAGGTTCCTTTACATCGCCTCTAAGCGTGCCTCATTGCCGACATTTACTTGTGCCGATTAATTGTTTGCACTATGCTAGATCAAAGACCTCGAGTATCCATCTTCAAATAAAATTGAACAGATCTGGCCAAAATTAGGTGCCTACCGAAGGAGGCACTCAATCTTGGTCTCCATCAACGATGATCTTATTATCGAATAATTATGTAAAAACATGCACACATCAGGGGTAGATAAAACAACGGGGAATGGAAGTCCCGACCCAAAACCCATTCGGGTATAATTTACGAGAATAAACAACCATCCAACAGATACCAAGACGCAAGGCGTATACTTTACAGTGATACCAAACAAATGCAGGTTTTAAGCTTGTACCCTAAAATGAGCCCTTCAGAATACATATTTGAACATAGTCATTCGATAGGTAATTTCCTTTTTGACAGGTTGGCTTTAACCAACAATTGACCTTCCTCTGAGGAATCTGAAGCTTAAGACACTTAAGTTCACATGAATCCAAAAATAGAGCGCTTATCACAATGATTTAACAGTGGAGTCAACCCAACCGAAACATTGACCGTTAGACCGGGATTGACACCGTTGCTCCTACATTAAAGTAGGATCCAAAGATCCAAGGCGATCCATAGACTTAGGACATTAATGTAGTACAGCTGTGTTGCCGATAAAATATTAACATTTTACCGCATTGGAGCACGCATGTGCGTAGCTATGCGTGAGGAAAGTACCACAAAAATATGGCTATCTTTTTTCTTCCTTTTTTAAAAATAATTTTCTTCTTTTCCCTTTTGAATAGACTGGATGTCGGTGGTGAGATGCTCTATCTGATATGCCCATTGCCAAGAGGTTGCTTGCTTCGAGGCTTCAGACCTTTTGATGTTCCTACACATCTCGAGAAAACGTCAGTTCCTTTTTTATTTATATACAAAAAAATACATCCTAATCAATGGAAAGAGAATCAAACTTTTACCTCTATTATTATTTTTTCATTTTTCAAGATCTATATATATACATATTTTTTGGATTTTTTTATTTTCAGAGATATTTTATTCTTTTTCTTGAGATGGAAGTATGATGTTGTGCATATGGAAAAGAGTAGAAATATAAACAATTTTTTGTATTTAGACCTTTCTTGATTTTTTGTTCTTTTTTGGCTTTTCTTCCTTCTTTTTTTTTTTTTGATGCCTTATCAGTCAGGAGAAGCAACGGGTCCCTTTTGAGAAGGAATATGCACAGTCTTAGGCACAACAATGGGAATGGAAAGTATATTATCTTTAGCAAAAAATGGTCTTTCTGCCCTGGTGCATAAAGTGTGGGCATGGAAAATGGAAAAAGGAAATCATTATCTATGATAAAAGGGGGCTTTCCCGTCCAGGTGCACAAGGTGTGGGCATGAAAGTGGAAAAGGAAAATTATTATCTTTGACAAAAGGGGCTTTCCCCCCTCTCCTTTATTCTTTTTTCTATTTATTTTGATGCCTTAATCACAGGGTGAGATCTCAGATCCCCTTTTGAGCATGGTCGAACCTCTTTTAAGTGGTCAGATCTGGGTGAGTTTTAGCAGCTTTAACAAGGCTGGAACATCAATCCCTTTGGATTGAGTCAAAATTTTCTCCTTACCTTGAGTCATACGTTCGACAAAGCAGTTTCGCTAAGACAATTATGGTCGGGGCCCGATTTAAACTAACATGAGCGGCCCAGTCGGAAAAGGGGTTTTAGGGAGAGTAACAAAAAGGGCTTCGCAAACATCAATCTTGTCAATCAATTCCAAACTTTCTTTTTTAACCAATTTTTTTTTTCTTTCCTTTCTTTTACTCATAATGCCCAAGGTCGGTTCGTCGCGCCCGTTTTGCCCTCTTTTTACCCGTGACGCCTTTTGGGTTTTTAGCACGTTCATGAGTTTAGCTCTCTTATCCCAAGCGCCCTTTTGAATTTCCACTTGGTCCACACAAACTCACTGTTTTAACCCGTAGCGCCCCTTCGAGTTTTCACCATGCCCATCTTACTTTGAGCTTGTATTTTTATTTTATTTTTATTTTTTCTTCTTTCATTTTCAAAAGCCACGACATAGACGTCGATTCTGTCATAGCCGGCTAGATGGGATTCTGGTGTCGTCTCACAACTCGGCTTGTGTTGACTTAACAAATATTATGACTACTTATGAACCTAAAAAGAGGGCTTTCTTTAGGGTGTAGCTTGGCCAGGTTAGGTTAGGATTTGAAGGTATGCTGGGCTAAGAAGGTTTCCTTGATACGGTTCCTATTTTTCACAACATACTTTCTTCCTAGGCGGATTTTACTATACATGCCCTGTAATTCTTCTATATATTTTTCTTTTTTCTTTATTTTATTTCAGGCAATCTCTTTTTTAAGGTTTTGCTTTTCTAATTTTTTTTTTTTTTTGATAGCGCTTCTACTTCATCTCTTTTTTCCTTTTATATGTACACACTTTTTCTTTTTCAGGGAAGGGGCTTATTGAAAGAAAGGCTCAAGCTCAAATGGGGTAGCAAAAGATATCATCATTTTTAGGGATGCTTTTTGGCTACTGTACTCAAAATGATGGCCGCTTTAGGGTGGTTCTTGAGTAGTCATGTATTTGTTTTACCAGTACTTACCTTATCGCGATAGACTAAGAGTAGAACCGTCGGACGTATCCAGCATTGATGGGCTCAGTAAGATGATCTCCGTCCATGGTGGTGAGGCAGATGGCATATCCTAGCAACACTTCTCAGACGATGTAAGGTCCCTCCTAGTTCAGCTTGAACTTCCCTCTCGGATCGACGTGGAGGGATGGGAAGATCTTCTTCAGTACAGTATCTCCTACTTTAGATCTCGACCACAGACACGTTTATTGTAAATGTGTGTGATTCGCCCTTGGTAAACTTGAGTATGATACAAGGCTAGGAGTCTTTTCTTGTCCAGTAGATTCAATTATTCAAAGTGGGATCTCTCTCTCTCTGCTTCAGGCAAGCCTGATTCCATGAGGATATGGAGCAAGCGTACTTCAATCTCTATCGATAGGACGACCTTGGTTCCATACAATAGGGGGAATTGTGTTGCCCCTGTAGTGGTACGGATCGACGTTCTATAGGCTCACAAAGCAAATGGTAGGATTTCGCTCTAATCATGGTAAGTCACGACCATCTTTTCCAGGATGCGGATGACTATCTTATTTGTAGCTTCCACGACTCCATTAGTTTGAGGCCGATAAGGGGATGAGCGATGGTGCCTTATCTTGTATTGCTCGTAGCCTTGTATCATACTCACTTTAAGAAACTTCTCTACGTGACTAGTCGTGATGTTGGCATATGATGCTGCTTCTACCTACTTGGTGAAGTACTCAATGGCAATGAGGATAAACCGATGTCCGTTTGATGCTTTTGGATTAATCACTCCTACGATGTCAAGAACCCAGTTAGCAAATGGCGAAGGAGTGGTCATGCAGTGAAGATCGATGGCAGGAGCATGTATCAGACTGGAGTGTTCTTGACACTTATAGCATTTCTTAACATGTTTGCAACAATCTGATTCTATAGTAGTTCAAAAGTATCCCTATCGTAGAATTTTCTTAACGAGCATGTGACTGCTAACATGGGCACCGCATACTCTCTCGTGGATCTCCTTCATGAAGTTGATTGCTTCGCACTCAGTAAGGCACCTGAGCAAAATGTTATTATAGGATTGCTTGTAAAGGCACTCCCCACAAATGACGTAGCCTGCAGCTAGACGTTGAATGGTTCACCTATCCGTTTTGGACGTACCCTCAGGGAAAGTTAGAGTCTCGAGGAAATTCTTAATATCTGAGAACCAAGGTGGCTCATCATTAGGCTTTGTAGGTTCCTCAATCTGGAGGTAGAAGGTCGGCTCATTCCTATACTCGATCATGATCAGCTTCATCTCAGCACCATACGAGATTTCTATCATTGACGCCAAATTGGTTAATGTGTCGGCAAAGCGATTCCTTATCCAGGGGACATATGAGAATGTCACATCTTCGAAACAAGCTATCAGATCCTCAAGGTGTTCATGGTAAGGGATCAATTTCTCATCTTTCATCTTCCAATCTCCATTCGTCTGATATATGATCAACTGTGAATCGTCAAACACTAGGAGGTGAGTTATGTTTAGATCGAGAGCTGCTCGTAAACTAGCGATACAAGCTTCATACTTAACCATGTTGTTAGTGCAAGGGAACTTGAGTTTGATAGAGACTGGTACGTGAGATACTTTTGGAAAATTAGAATGGCGCCAACTCCCTGACCCTCGGCATTTGTTGCTCCGTCGAAGTGCATTACCCATGATTCTTCTATTTCTTCTATATCTTCTTTCATCATGAACAGGATGTCCTCATCGGGGAACTCAGTTCTCAAAGGTTCTTAATCTGGTAAAGGATTGTCGGCAAGATGATCGGCGAATGCCTGCCCCTTGATTGACTTCTGAGTGACGTACGTGATGTCAAACTCAGACAATAAAAGCTGCCATCGTGCGGTTCATCCAGTAAGAGTCGGCTTCTTAAACAGGTATTTCAATGGGTCCATTCAGGCCAAAAGTAGAACAGCTTGGGATAGCAAGTAATGGCAGAGCCTCTGAGTAGCCCATGCAAGAGCTAGGAATGCTTTCTCTAGATGAGAATAGCGTGTCTCATAATCAGTAAACTTCTTACTTAGATAGTAGATGTCCTGCTCTCTTCTTCCCGTCTCGTCATGATGCCCTAAGTCACATCCCATCAAGACTTCCTTCGTGGAGAGATATATCACGAGTGGTCTCCCTGGCTGGGGTGGTACTAACACAGGTGGGTTAAGGAGGTAGCTTTTGATTTTATTGAACACTGCCTGACAATTGTCGTTCAATTCAACGGGAGCGTTCTTCCTTAGTAGCAAGAAGATCGGCGTGTAGATAGGCGTTAGTTGTATAATGAACCGATTGATATATTATATCCTGCCCAAGAACCCTCTAACTTCTTCCTCAGTAGATGGTGGTGGCATTTTGGTGATAGCTTGGACTTTGACTGGATCGACCTTGATCCCTCTCTTACTGACGATGAATCCCAATAGTTTTTGAGACATAGCGCCAAATGCGCACTTCTGTGGATTTAGACGTAACCGATACTTTCTCAGCCTCTCAAATAGTTTGTGAAGGTTTACCAGATGATCGCTTCGCTTCGAAGACTTGGCTATCATATCATCGACATACACTTCAATCTCTCGGTGCATCATGTCTTGAAACAATGCGGTCATAGCTCTCTAGTACGTTGTACCAGCATTCTTCAATCCAAACGACATGACTCGATAGCAAAAGGTCTCCCAAGGAGTGATGAATGCCGTCTTTGCTTGATCTACCTCTGGTATCTTAATCTGATTGTATCCTAAGAACCCATCCATGAAGGAAAGCATCCCATGCTTAGCATTGTTATCGACCAAGATGTCAATGTGCGATAATGGGAAATCGTCTTTCAGGCTTGCCTTATTCTAATTGCGGAAATTGATACACATGCAGACCTTTCCATCCTTCTTTAGCACCGGCACAATATTGGATAGCCACTGCGGGTATTTGGATGCCATGAGAAACCCCGCGTCATACAGCTTGATGACCTCGTCTTTGACTTTCAGCATCCACTCGGGTCGGAGATGTCTTATCTTTTACCTAACCGGCTTCATATCAGTGTAGAGCGGCAACTCATGCTTGACCAAATCGATGTCCAGACCAGGCATGCCCTCATATGACCAGGCAAAAATATCTTGATATGACCTAAGGAAGTCGATCATGCTTTTTCTTTCTTCGGAAGATAGCGATGTTCTGATTTTGGTAATTCGGGGAATCTCCCCAGTCCCTAGATTTTGATAATTCGGGATAGGGCCATGCTCAAATTCAGCAAACTGGTTGAGGAGCTCATGGGGGAGCTCCTCCAAAGGGATATTCTCTTACAGACTTGTAACTCCTACCTCTTCTTGTATTTTCACAAGAAAGGGGTTGATTTTATGTGAGACGGATATTTCAATTAAGGCATCTTATTGTGAGATTTTATTTCGAATTTTAAATGACAATATTTTTGGACTTTATATTTTTTCAATGTTTTTGGAATTTTTATTTTCTTCGAAGACGGACCCTTGGCAGCACTAGTCTCTGTATATACAAGATATTGCCTACCAAGAGCTTATCTCACTTTTTATAGGTTTTTTTTTTTTGGGAAACAAGTGCCAAATGTTTGGCCACTCCCCGCTTGCAGGTTTTGGGGCAAAGATGCCTAGTTGCGTACCTGTGAGGCCACTCCTTTACCTGTTTGGATTGAAGGTGCTGACTGATATGGCTCTTCAGAGTCAGCCTCCATCATGTTGATCCCCATTTCATCTGAGATGATATCCTCAAACGTTAACACAATTTTGTGATGATTCACCATAGGAGGAGTTTGTTCAGGTATGGGTCATCGCTCCTCAAAGAGGGATAACGTGTCCAAGTCTATCTCTAGGCTTGGAAGGGTGATGTGGGGATTGGTGGGGTGAATCGGTGCTGTGGGATTGTGTGGGGTTAATCGGGTTACCCCATTCCGATCAATCTTTACAACCCCGATGCTCATGAATGAATTCCTGATGTGGGGCCTGGGACGAGGTCTTTCCTCTAGGTGTATCCCCCTAGCTCTCACAGCTGTCGTAGCATGGCCTTTCTCCTTAGCCTCCCGTACTTCTTTCGTGGGCTTGTAACCTAGCCCAAGTTTGACTTTTTGACCACCTTTAGCTGTGACGGGCTCTTTTCTCCCTTACAGTCTGGGCCCCAGCCCCCTTCCTATTTTATAGTCTAACTTTTGGAGCATGGCCACTGCTGCTACCATTCCACCTCCGATTCTTAGAATGATGCCCTCGATGGGCTTCGGGAGTATCATCGATACCTCGTATTCGAAACTATGGAGGTCGACATCCTCAGCAGTGTGCAGCACATCCAGCACTTTGGGTTTTTTGATGCTGTTGGTGGCTTTTTCTTTCTCATTATTCTCCTCACCAATGATGGTTATGATCTTATGCCCAGACGCAAACTTAAGCTTTTAGTGCAATGTCGACGGTATTGCTCCGACCTCATGTAGCCACAGGCACCCTAACAGTAGATTAAATGAGGATTTGATGTTCATTACTTAAAATAATATGGAGAAGGTCATTGACCCAATCAATAGCTCAAGGTCAACTTCTCCCATTATCTCTCTTCATGTGTTATCGAAATCTCTGACACTAGTTCTCGTGGGTCTCAGAATGTAAGGATCTATCCCAATCTTGGTTGCGGTTCTCAGTGGGCATATATTTAATGCAGACCTATTATCGATTAAAACCAAGGGGATTATCATATTTTAAGACTCAACAGTAATGCTCAGGGATTTGGAGTGACTACTCCCTTCATCAGGTAAATCGGTATTCGAAAATGAAATGGCATTTGGAGCCGTAACCTGACCAATTATTTGCCCGACTTCATCTGGGAAAACTTGAAGTGATACATGCGTATTTTTTAACACCCCCATTAATGCTTGAAAATGGAGCAGAGACGCCATTAACAGATCCCATACAGTAATATGGGTAGGCATTCTTCTCAGCTGAGTCTCCAGTATATGTTCTCCACTCATTTTTTCAAAAGGATTCACGACGCTATCTTTCTTTCCCTCTGGTTGGGCTTATGCTGCTGCTAGTGTTTTTGGCTGCTTTGAAATCTTTCTAGATCGGGTAACAAAGTCCACTGCCCCTTCTGTTTGCTGCTAGCGTTGATATTTGTTTGTTCTTAACTCAGTGGGACCTGATGAGGATCGTAGGTTGGTCCCGAAATCTGAAATGGTATAGCTGTCGGTAACAAATGCACTTGTACTGCGGGCTCCGGAGGTGTGGGTAACACTTGGTTCACTTCGGTGATAGAGGGTTGGGTGGAAAAGTTGGGCCAGATGGGGGTGGTGAAGCTTGTGAGTGGCTGCATCGGGGGTAAAGGGATAGGAGTAGGCCATTGGTAGCTGATAGGTCCTGACGGGGGATTGGGGGCATGATGGGCTATCGGGTAATTGATGGGGGTAGTGGTGTATGGTTGATATGCATTTATATGCACATAATTGATAGGTGTGGGTGATGGGAAATATGCCCTAAGATCTAAGGGCGATTCGTGGTGTTGGGTTGGGAAAATAATCTGATAAATTCAAGGGTTCAATCACCCCAATATTCCTTTCTTCATAATTTCTCGACAATGGTGCCACATAACTCTCTCGATCACTGATGTAATCCGACGGATCAAATTCAAATTCCTCCTCATATTTCTCTACCATCCCGATGGTGGGTCTGGGACCTGCTCCTTCGGTAGGATGTGAGGGTAATGGCACTTGATGAATATTTACGTGCTGGTTCACTTGAGAGGGTGCTGGTGGAATGATTTTTCTGGGATCGATTAAATCTTGGATCGCGTGCTTCAATGGAGAGCAGCGATCAGTCGAGTGACCAAGACCCTGATAAAAATTACAGTGAGTATTAGGGTCATAATTCTTTGGGATTGGGTGTGAAAGAGATTACGGTTGACGAATAGTAACTAATCCCTTTTCTATTAGTAAAGGTAAAAGTACACTTAGTGATTGCCCTAGGGGAATAAACACTCGGTTGTAGCGAGTTCTCCTCTACTCCGAGTCATCTGCATTCCTTGATCATTCCCTGCTCTCTGTATCTCCTCAGTTATGACTAGTGCTAGCGGGGTTGCTTGAAATTGAAATGGGGTTATGTTATTATTAGGCCTGGTGTTGGCAATGTTCTGGACATCAGCTTCGGTTCTCTTCTCATTCGTCTATTCTTAAAACCTTCAAACTCCACTGGCTCCACTCGATACATTTTTGTTCAGGCGACCTTCCCTGATAGCATCTTCACATCAATTGGCGTTCCTTACCAGATTGCAAACCTAGACTACTGCTGGTACACTAAAAAGTTCGAGATCACTGACAGGGTATTTTTAGAAATCATTTTTATTTGTTCATCATCAAGTATCTTGTTTCTAACTTGAGCTGTCAGTGCTTTCCAATTCCCCAAATAATCGTTGAAGGTCTCATTCGGGTTCTGTTTCAATTGGGCCAAGTCTGACTTAAGCGGATCAATATCTATATTATAGACATATTATTCCTGAAATAAGTGCATGAAATCCTTCCAAGTTTTCATCATAGATGGTTCCAAAGATGTAAATCATCTCAAGGCCAGACCAGTTAAACTCTTCTGAAAGACCTTTATCAGTAGCCTGTCGTCCCCTCCATATTGGCACATGTCCCCATAGTAGGATTTGAGGTGTACAATAGGATTACCGATGTCATTGTACTTATCAAAAGCTGATATTTTAAATTTTGAAGGCAAGGGGACCTCAGCAAACAAACATAAATCAGTAAAGTCCATGGCGTGGATTTCAACACCACCCATTTTCAACAACTGCTTCTATATTTTGTCTAACTGCTCTTTCAACTGCTCTAACTCCTTGGATATGGGGGCCACTTTCTCGACAGTTGGTTGGACTTCACTTTGGGCTATCAAGGGGTAGGAAATTATAGGAGGAGGGTTAAGGCTGGTCAATGCCCCAACATGGGCTTCACTATTCCTAATCTTGTCCTCTTCATACTGCTAGTCTACATAGGGTGCAGTGAGGGCGAGATTCTCTTGCGGTGTTGCATGGACTGGATGGGAATGACATGAGTGGGGGTTGGGTGAGTCCATTAGGGATAAGAGAAGGTTTGTTGGATGATGGGATGAGTGGAAGTTAGATTTTAGAGTGGATCCTGATGAGGGCATTGGGCTGGGGGAAAGGCTTGAAACTGACTTTGGGATATTGGGATATAGGTGAATTAGGGTTGATATAAGGCATGGGTTTGAGCTGTGTATGAGGGTTGTGAATGGGTGAAATTTTAGAGGAATTGTGAAGGGTATGGGTGTGAGGCTCCAAGGTTTTGCTGGGCTTGGGTTTGAGCTATGAACCCTTGGGAGGTTTGGGCTATGAAATGGGTCCTTGGGAAGCTTGGGCCACAAAGCCTTGGTCATGATAGGTGTGGCCCGGGGGCCTTGGTGGGTTTGGGTCATGGGCCATTGATGGGTTTGGGCCATGGGACCTTGATGGATTTGGGCCATGGGCCCTTGGTGGGTATGGCCTAAGGGGTTTTGATGGGTCTGGGCCATGGGCCCTTTGGTGGGTTTTGACCATTGGGCCTTGATGGGTTTGACCATGGGCCCTTGATGGGTATGGGTCATGGGGTTTTGAGCCATGGGGCCTTGGGGTATGTGGGTAATTGGGATTTGGGCCATTGGGCCTTGGGGTATGTGGGAAATGGGGGTTTGGGCCATTGGGCCTTGGGGTATGTGGGAAGTGGGCGTTTGGGCCATTGGGCCTTAGGATATGTGGGCAGTGGGGGATTGGATGGTATGGATGATGGGGGGTTGATGGGGGTCATGGGAGGCTTGATAGGGTATGGGATGGATCCATAGATGTGTGGTGTGGGTGAGAGGGGATGTGTTGGGAGGCCTTCCACCTATTGTAGGTTTGGAATATCTCCTCCATCATGGCCATGGAAGGGGGATCTGATGGAGATGGGTTATTTAAGGGTTGGAGGGGTATGGATGGAATGTGTGAAGAGGGAAAATTATGAGGTGGGGCATTGGTGGATGGATTGGGCATGTATGGGGAAAATGTATGGGGCATGGAGGTGGAGAATGAGAGAGAAAAATTGGTCATGGTTTCAGAAAAAATGGCCATGACTTAGGTGAATGGAAGGATATGTGGGGGATTGGATGTGGTATGGGTTGATGTGGGTGGATCGGGTTAGGCGGATGAGAAATAGGGTATGTTTGTAGAGGATGGGTTTTGAATGGGTGTGGAAGGAAGGTGAGATAGGTTGGAGATGTCCATGGATGAAGGCATAGCTTGGAAAAATGACAGGAAATTTTGATTTTGGGCATTTTGGGAAGTGATGGAAGGGAAAATAGGGGCATCGAATGGGCTGGTTATGGTGAGGGTTGATTGGGTGAGGGGGGTGGAAGTAAAGGCCTCTTCGGAATGAGAATGGGTTGGAGAATGTGGCGGGGATGAGTCGGGATCGGCATAAGCCGGGTCCACAGCCCACGACATATCTTCGTATCGGGTCGGGTACGGGTGCCTCGGATGGGGCCTGTAAAGCTTCCTCCTTCTTCCTCTACGGGGTGACAGAGGGTATGATGATGTCGTTGTGCAGGCACCAATCAAGACTCTATTTTTGGGTTTTTTATTTTAAATTTTTAAAAAATTTTATAAGTGAAAAGAAATAAGGATTCCGAGGCCTTTTGAATTCCCTTCTCGGGTGGCTCTCGTACCCTAAATAGGTCTCGCGGTAAAGGTTCCGAAACGCTTCAGAAGAATCAAAGGAAAACCCCTTGATCTATTGAAGGCACGGACACCAATGCAAATAACTCGATCCCCCGAAACGAATAAAAAAGAAGTCACCTTCTTTTGACCGGCGAGGGTGTATTGGGTGTTGGAAGTTGCAGGACCTAAAAAGAGGCACTAAAGGCACTTATTGGGGATTCTGGAGTGTGAAATAGGCCACAGATCCGAACTGATACTGCTTAGAACCAACCTGGTGCAACTAATAGTGGTGTTAGAGCAAAAGTTCCCAGAATAAAGCTGGCGCAACTAATAGTTGCACCAGTGTTCTTTTGGAACATTTTGCATTGGCGCAACTAATAGTGGCGCCATAGCAAAATGGTTCTCCAGATTTTTTGGCAGTAGCAATCTCAGTCCGAAATGGTCTCCAAACTGGCTTTTTTATGGAAGCTAGGCTTTCGGGGACTGACTTTTTATATTATACTCTCTTTCCTCATCGATCCTAAGGGTTTAGAGGCCAAATTGGGTGTACTATCGCTCTCTTTTTCTCAGGTTTTAAGCTTGGTAATGAGAAGGTTACCCACCCGATATACCTCAAGTGCAAGCACTTTTCTTAGATACTAGGTGAGCTAGGACTTTTTCGGATCATCACCACTAGGGGCTGCCATCGTACTAAGACCTGGGAATTTGTATGTGTGCCTAAACAATCCAACCCTTGAAAATCTATCCCGTAAAAATTAATTTAAATCCCCTTTGTTAGTTAAAATTTATTTTTCACTTTTAAGAAAAAAAATTTAAGTTCAAAGACTAGGGGTGATGATCCCGTGCCGCCTTACGGGCCGGCGTTCACAAGCGGAATATGATTGCGGAATTAAAAGCGCAAGTAGGCCTGCCAAATGGCTAAAGCACTTGAAATGACTGAAATATAAAAAAATTAAATGACAATGCACAAGTAAACTCGTTGATCAGCTAAGGTACTTGAAATGACGGAAACGTAAAGAAATTGAATGACAATGCACAAGTAGGCCCCCCAATCGGCTAAGGTTCATAAATGACGTAAAAGTAGGGGTAAGTAAAATGACGTAATCGGAGGGATGAGTAAAAAAAATATTAAATATAAATTAAAAAATAATAATAAACGGTTAGTAAATCAAAAATAAAGAGGCCAAGTTTAAGGGGAGCTCTACTAGCTACTCCCCAGCAGAGTCGCCATTTGTGCAACCGTAGATTTTTATCAAACCCGTCGCGACTATGCGCTCTCCATAAATATTTAGAGTCGCCACTGGAGATTTTGGTGTCTCGAGAAATCTAGATCAATTTTATAAGCACCGAAGTGCCACAAATATGACTCTGAATCTGGTCTACGCCAAAGTCTCTTGGGTAGGGGCTTCGGTTATCGATTGGGAAGGTGTTAGGCACCCAATCAACCCGCTTAATGCGGTCTCTACTTATGATCAAAATAAAAATAATATAAAAGAAATGAAAAAGCCTTCCTCTTGCCCAAAGGGCCTTAAAATCCTATTTGTGCCCCTCCGTTCCTACCGAAAATTCAGTGGCATAACGGCACAAATGAGAGGATGGAAGAAGAAACGAGAAGGTAGAGGAGTAGAGGGGAGAGCCGGAGCTCTTGGGCCCTTGTTGCACTGCTGTGGAGCCTTGCATTGGCTTGCTTCGGTGAGCTTTTGATGGCTTGTATAGCTTGATGATGGATTTAAAAACCTAGGGTAGATAACTAAGAGGTAGAGAAGGGAGGCTAAGGGGTAGCACACACCTAAACTAAAGTTTTTTTATGGAAGGATAAGGATTTAAGAAGGTTTTAAAGTTCTAGAATTTGTATGTAAAATGGTGCACTAGGGGAGAGAGAGAAGGGATTCCTTAATCTCTAATTTGCAAATTTTTTCAAGCCTTTGTAAAGGGAGGGATGCCTCTCTATTTATAGGAAAAAGAGAGGTTAGGAGGGTGTTTAAAAGCTAATTTGGATTAGCAATCAGGTAATCTAGTCATCTAAAATTTCCTATGATTTTTGGAGCCTTGAAAAGTGTGAGAAGATACCCTAATGTGGATGATAGGGTGGGTTTTTAAACCACTTAAGAGGTTGCACATACATAGTAAATGGGTGCAACAGAACTAGCAAAACACACCCCAAAGTCCAAGATGGTCAGCAAGTCAAACCCCATTCTCGAAATTCGAGGCAAAAACCCAAGGTTACTGTTCATATGTCTGGCGCAACTATTATTTGCGCCAAGCGTATGTATAGTAATACAGTGGAGCTACAGTGCCTGAAAGTTGGTTGCCCGCTGGGTGGGGTCCACCTTATGACTGGCGTAGTAGCGCCAAATCCCTAGGGGGCTCAGCTGATTTTACCATTTTGCCCCTGCACTTCAGAATGCGATATCTTCTTGTGTACAGCTCAGATTGGGGTGATTCTTGTCCTGTTGAAAAGCTAAGGACTTCTACTTTTCAATGATATGAGATTCAATCGCAGTAGAAGGTCACAGCTATTCTCAGTGCACCATTCTTCATCCATTGCTCGGGAAAGCTAGGTTTAGGTCTGGAATGGGTTCTAAGGATCGGGATGGGTTTCTACGGGTTTGAAAAGGTTCCTAGGGTGATTCCTAAGGGTTCAGCTTGGTTTTGATATATTTTCGTGCTTCCTGGGTGCACCGAATATTTAGATTTGTGTGCCTCCTCGAGAATTTTGTTCTGCAATGTTTCAACATCGGGGACATACAATCTATCTCGAAAAAGGAGGGTCCCGTCAAACCATATAGAGAAATCTGGTTTAGGGCCCTCGACTAGCTGTCCCTTAATCTTTGAAATTTTGGGATTTAAGGGTTGGCCATTTCTAATACGACCAACAAAGGAAGGCTTGACCGTCATACTGGCTAGGTATACTCCCTCACCAATTTAGTCAAGTCACACATCCAACTGAGCAATCTCATCGAACGGCTTCCAAGCCTTTAGATGTGCTAGCAGTCCGGAAGATTTTTGACTTAGAGCATCAACAACCACATTTTCTTACCCGGATGGTAATTAATGAACAATCATAGTCCATCATGTATTCCATCCAACGTCTCTTTCTCAAATTAAGATCTTTATGAGAAAATAAGTATTTGAGACTCTTGTGGCCCGTATAAATCTTGAAAGTCTCACCGTAACGATAATACCGCCAAATCTTAAGTGCAAAGATCACTACGGCCAACTCATGGTCATGAACCGGATAATTCTTCTCATGTGGCTTCAACTGTCTCAAGCTGTAGGCAATTGCTTTCTTACGTTGCTCCAACAGACATCCAAGTCCCTGGCGCGAAGCATCTTGTAGACTTCATAATCACCGGGTCTAGAAGGTAACGTGAGAATGGGAGCTGTCGTGAGCTTCTACTTCAATAGGTTAAAGTTCTGCTCACACTGATCGATCCACAAAAATTTGTTGTTCTTGCGGGTTAGCATAGTGAGCGGGAGTGCCAAACGAGAGAATCCTTCTATAAATTTACGATAATATTCGGCTAAACCGAGAAAACTTCTCATTTCGGTGACATTCTTTGGTGTTTGCCAATTCGCAACTGCTTCAATCTTCGATGGATCCACAAAAATCCCTACGACGGATATCACGTGACCCAAGAAAGATACTTTCTCAAGCTAAAATTCACACTTGCTCAATTTCGCTTATAATCTGTGCTCTTGGAGAGTCTGTAGCACAATACGAAGGTGGTCCTTGTGAGCTTCTTTCATGCGAGAATAAATGAGAACATCGTCGATAAATACCACGACGAACTTGTCAAGAAATTCTCTGAATACGTGGTTCATTAAATCCATAAACACGACAGGCGCATTCGTGAGCCCAAAAGGCATAACGAGGAACTCGTAGTGTCCATGCTTTGTTTCAAAAGCAGTCTTCGAAATATCTTCTACTCTAACTTTCAACTGATGATAACAGGACCTGAGATCTATCTTCGAAAAGTAAGTAGCACCCTGTAGCTGATCAAATAGGTCATCGATATGAGGAAGAGGGTATCGATTCTTCACGGTAACATTATTCAGCTGTCGGTAGTCGATACAAAGTCTCATTGAACCATCTTTCTTCTTTACGAATAAGACTGGTGCTCTCCATGGTGACTCACTACTGCGGATAAATCCCTTATCAGATAGCTCACGTAACTGAATCTCTAACTCCTTCAGTTCTGCTGGTGCCATTTGGTACGGGACTTTCGCAATCAACAAGGTACCGGGCGCGGGATCAATCTTGAACTCTACTTCTCAGTCAGGTGGAAGTCCAGGTAAATCCTCCGGAAAGACATCGACGAACTCTCCAACGATAGGAATAACTGAGGGGTTCGCTTTCTCATCACGTTCACCATCGAGAGTAGCAAGTAGGGTTGCTCCTCCCATGTTTATACCAATTCAAACCTTAGGGTCTTCTATCATCAACAATCAAACTTTCTTGACCCTTGTAAGTCTTCAAAAATCTAAAGTCTAGGGTCTATCAGAATCATCATAACCTCAATCAAAATATTGTACTTATATAGCCCATACAGTCCTCGAGGAAGTAAAGCCTAAGCTCTGATACCACTCTGACACGACCCAAAATTTTACCCTATCCCGAGGGCATAGAATTCTGAGTTCTGACCCGCATATATCCCGGATATGCTAAGCGAACATACACCTAATCAGAGTTCTCGCGCAATAATGGTTCCACGAAATCCATGAAATCCAACAAATAGGGTAGAATATAAATGCAATCATAAATACTGAATACGTGTGATAAAATTACAATCCACCAATAATATATAAATCCAGTCGGAGACAAATCCGATAAAATAAACTATAAAATCCGCAATACTAGTATCAATAAAACTCAATACCAAGTCTACAATGATCAGTAACGGACACACTAATCAAATCAGCTCCGTAGTCCTCCTGATAACTGGCAGCATCGCCCTCCAAAGGCTCCTGGTACTTAACGCCCGCGGGATCAATGAAATCAGTGTCGCCGAGATCTAGATGGCCGGCGTCTACTCCACCAGCGTAATCACCTGCAACTGTTAGATTATCGTGGGATGAGTTTACTCAGTCACGTAAACTCAGTGGATACACCACCAATCCACCTCATACTACTCAGGTGCATTGTGGGTGCATTAAGTGAGTGATAAACATAATATCTCAGAGTAGATAGCAGAAAAAGATAAAATCATATGCATATCGTAAACCTCATATCATAAATGCAAGACCATGATCTAGACACTCATATCCTAATGTACCTTATCATATCTCATAACATATCATACCATATCTTATTATAATTCTCACACATACGCCTGTACATTTTATGAGCGTAACTAAATACTCATGAAATCCTAAACGACCTGTGCCAGAGTCGCTGCTCGAGCTACCATGGGAGGGTCAACATAGTATCGTACCACCATATCATAATACCCTCATGTCATACTCATACTCCACCACCCAGCCAATGGGGAGACATAATGGCCAAAGTCACTCATAACATACTCATATTCATAATCTCTCCCAGAGATCCATCTTCGCTGAAAGACGCTATTGCCCTTACTGTGGCTACGCAAGGAACGGCACATACAGAGACTTAAGTTTTTTATCTTTTACTGGCCTACACAGCGATATTTTATTATCGTACTCATATCATAACTTATCTTATCTCATACTCATATATTATCATACTCTTATACTTAATCTTGGGATAAACTATAGTGAGGCAACCTTCCTAATTCACGCTTTCCAAGAAAAAGGTTCCATAGTAACCTGGATGTACTTCGTGTGATAGTTTATACTACCATAGAGGGTTGCATCCGTACATGGACGCTAATATATCAAGTTTTATATGATCGTAAAAGAAACCTCACCACAGCTAAGGCCCAAAGCCCGATTTTGGTATCATATCTCATATCTTATCCTCTTGTATTAAAACTTGGAGTGATAGGATCACCGTATATGCCACCGTATACGAAGTTACACTGAATTCACACTCACCCGACTCGTCATGGGTGCCATTCCACCATGAGTTATAAGGCATGTGAATATAGTGTATTTCTCGCTTCGATACCATCTCAGTGAGTCACCATGCCCAAGCATAGGCATGATCTCATACACTCTCGTATATATGTCATAACTTACTCATAACTCATATAATGTAATTTAAAATGAAAACACAAAAGGTCAGACGTACAGAAAGATTTATATTAGATTATCTTATATTTTTATATATATATATATATATTTATTTATTTTCACACATTCCAATATAATATAAAATAAGAAAATTATAAGTGTATTCTCGATAATGGGAAGGTCGGGGTTCGATGTTCACAAGATATCAAATTCTTAACACTTCGTATTATCGAAAAGGTCGCGTTGAAGCGATAAATTGATATATATATATATATATATATAATAATTAGATAATTAAATTAAATGGTATTTATAATTATTAAGTTATGATTTATCATGATCATCGATCGAAAGACCTTACAATATAATATACACAGGAACTTTGGTCATGAGAATTAGAAAATAATACTAAATTCGAATAGCCTTGAGTCATTCAAAATTGAACCCGAATTGTTATTCTATTTTGACCTCTAAAACATCAGATTCGTAAAATGGCTATTTCACATAAAGTTGTAAAGCTCGTTGTCTTCTTTCCAATGCCTTAAGAATCGCATTAATCTGAGGTCGGAGTAAAAAGATATGGCCACAATACCAGGATAGGTGCATCAATGGTCGCGAGCTCGGGTTCGTGGACACAAATTTGAGTTCGTAGCCGTGAGTTCGGACCCGAAACATCAAGATGGTGCAATCTATTATTCTTTTAAATAAAATAAAATTATAATTTAATTTTTGGGCTTAATTAATTTTAAATGAATAATAATATAGACTTGCAACAATAATATATATTATTATATTCTTAGTAGAAGGATAAATTTCTAACTATATAGATTTGGAAATAAATAATACCATTATGATATTATGTCAATTAAGTCAATCTATCAAATTTATAAATATTAGAGTTTAATTAATTTTACAGATATAAAAGAGGAAGTAAACATATTAAATATGTAGACCTAATAGAAGGTAAAATATTAATGGCCCAAATAAAAGGGATTCTTGAAAAGAAAAGAGAAATAACATATAAACCCGACTTACAGAATATACAACTTTCAAGGGAAAGCATAATATTAAATATATAAGTCTATTAATTTATGAGATATTTAGGTTTAGATAAGATTTTTAAGCCCGTTGATGCGCGATCGAACGCATCCTATGCGACGCGATCTGAGAAGAACAAGATGGATTGATGGGTTCCCACCTCTTCAAGCGTGAACGGAAGATCAACGGCGATTCGGGTTGAAAAGGTCAATGCCTAGGGCGTCGATTCGTCTAAGTCTTCAGAGAGAATGATTTTTTATTATAGAGAGTAGAGACTTTTTAAAGTTTTATTTATAATGGTATAAAATTTTAGGTCAACTCTAATTAACACTTTTCGTAAAAGATTTAATAAAATAGAAGATTTTTACACGGAATAAGATTTCATACGTAACTTGGATAGCTTGAGAAAAGGCTTCGTTCCAGTGCTTTGTATAAGCACTGAAGCAATTGGTGTTTCTCTTCTGAAATTACAATTATATCCTTTGAATTGCTTGATCACTTAAAATGGGCATAACTTTTTATATTCTTGTTAGAAGTCGTCAAATTATATATCGTTGGAATCGTATCGACGAGCACTTCGCAATGAGTTTAATTATGATATGGGAAAAATTAGAATTTTTCTATTTTAAAGGGTGGGTTTCGATTCCAATGTGGAGCGTTAGCATAGTACATAGTGTGGTGCATCATCTAACACCGTTAAAATAAAGTCTAAAAATCCGGGTTGTTACAGAACTTTCAGCTGAAAACCAAAAATTTGGCCGAAATTTTGGCAGAAATTTTGGGTCCCATACAAATTTTGACGGAAATTTGAACCATCTCCTTGGGCTCTTCGAATCCTGCCAAAAGTCATTCTTCAAATATTGAGTTATACTGGCCAATATTTATACCATATTGGTTATATCCCATATGATTATGAACCTAATATCAAAATTATCTTATGAGCGATTTTTTTTTTGTTATTTTAAGTTATGTAAATATCAACTTTGCAATTATTTTGAATTATATATATATATATATATATATATATATATATATATTTGTTTTGAGTTTAGTTGTCGTCACCTACATAAATATATGGTATCCCTCTTCGGCATCCTTTTGGGTGATGTGGTGCCACTGCGTGAGGGCACATTTTTGGCTAATTTACTTTGTTCAACTGGTTAGATACCATGTAAAAACTTTTAGCGTGGGAGTAAAGAAAATATGAAAAAAGTAATCAGATAATTTTATTAAAAATTAATGAAAATTAGGTACAAAATATGATCAATGATCAATTAGGATGGTGGAATCAGTCACACTGATGGTATCAAATATCAGCCGATACCGATACGTCTCTCCCCCTGCTCATACCTGCGTACAATACTTGTCTCTTTCCCACATTTAAAAAAGTTGGACACCTCTTTTTTTTAAAAAAAACTTATCGGTAATGGCTGAAATGTATCAGTCCTTCATGAACCGAGACCTGATACCGATATCAACTTTGGCACCTTGCTTACACCGGATGGAATTTGCTCAAGCAAATATAGGGTGGAATCATTCACACCATAAATAGGGAATCACTCACCTAATTAGAGGAATCATTCATTCTATAATGGGGGCTTCAAGTTCCCAACACAAAATAATACAAATCTTCTTCTTTGTTGTTCAAATTTCGATTATAAAATAAACTCAAAATTCACCTCAATTAAACACTTATGAAATAATCAAAATTAACTTAAAAGCTCACAAGTATACGAATCAATATATAGCAAAAGGTAAGTATTGCGAATGTCGATTACTTCGAGATTATCTATGGAAACTAAAGTTTAAAACCTTAATTAATTCAATCCATTAGTTGAAATATCTAAATCCTTTGTTTGGAAACTCTAAAAATGAAAGCTTCGTAAAAATGAAAATTCTCCTAAATTGGAAACTTTTTAAATGGTGCATAAAATTAAAAATTAGATAAAATTAGACAAAAGTTCTATTAAGAAATAACATCAAAGTTTAGATTCCACACCTAACTCTCTTTCTAATGTCCTTTTAATTTTTTTTTATTGACTAATGGATGAACAATTAAGATATAAAATCTAGACACCGATAATTTTGATCTAATTAAAAGTGATTAAATTCTAGAAAGACAATCTTCTTCTTCTGATAAATCCCCATATAAATTTAAAATCTCTCTTGGTTGGATAAAAATTTATATTACTAAAATTCTCTATTTCTCTTGAATGGATCAGATATGTTTTTGATCATTCTCATATCCGACCATACTAATTTTTTTTAAATGATTTGATTAAAAAGTCTGATTTTATCGAATCATTAAGTATAAAAAGGGAGAAAACATTTACACATACTAGATAGTCTTATAATTGACTTTAAACTCAAGTAACAAAAGGGCTAATAGCATTTGAAGTATTGAAATAGAAAATGATCATTAAAACAAGGGATCATAAGAATTCAAATTAAAATATTATAAGAAATTAAGTTTGGGCTTCATCTTAACTTTGATGAATACATTTAAAAATCCATAATCCTCACAATGATCTTCATTATTCTTTTGATCATATTGAATTGAAGGAAATGTTTAACTTTATTTTCCTCTTTTTGATCTCTCTCTCAACTCAACTTTCTCAATTTGAATCTTTATTCTAATCAATTACTTAGAACTAGAAAAGTAAGGTGCATAAAATAGAAATAAAAAATTAAATAACGTAAAGTAAAGAAATTATATCAATCAATAAAAAATTTGGCGTGAGCCTTTTCCCGTTAACAATCTACTTGATTGAAAAGACACAAACATAAAAATAAAAAATAAATAAGAACAATGCATTAATTAAAAATGAATAAAAAGAGGTTCTTAGGGAGAATCAGAACAAAGCTTTCATTCTCCTTAACAATCTAATTAGAAATAAAAAATATGAAATAAAAACTAAAATTAAATAAATTACTCAACTAAAGTTAAAAGCAAAAAATTAAAGATTAAAGAGAATTAGAGGAGAGAGAGATCTATCCTTAAAGAAAGCTTAAACTTCAAAGGTTGGTTTTCTCACTACAAAAAATAAGATTATTAGTGGCAGTTTTTTGCAGCCAAAAAGTGCCACTATTAACAAAAAAATTATTGAGACTATTAGCAGCAAGGGTATTAGCGGCAGTTTTTTTGTTAATAGCGGTAGTTTATGGCTGCTGCTAATAGTTATTTTTTTTGTAGTGTCTAGAGTGAGTGGTGGAGTGTTTATATAGAGTTGCAAAGCCTATTTCCTTCCTTCTTTAGTCTTGTTAATCATTCTCCAATTTATTTCTTTAAAATTTTAACTTTCTAAATCTTACATATGAGTTTTCCTTCTGTAGAAATTTACTACCTCAATTTCTAATATTAAAATCTTGACTGATTGATTCGTTCTTCTCTCACCTTTCTCTTTTTAAATTATGTGTGTCACACTTGCTTAATATATCAAATTTGATTGAATGAATCAAATATTCTTAAATCACTCTTCCACAAATCTCTCAAATTTATAAGTACGTAATCTCTCATAAAAGGCTTCTTTATTTTCTCGTTTAAACTTGCCTTCCAAAATTCCTTATCTAAATTTTATTTGCCTTTTCTTTTCTTCATCTTTACCAATTTCTTCCATAGGTTTCTTTGACTTTGTTGACCCTGGAAATTGATATTTGCAATCCAATTTAACTCTTATTTTAAAATTTCTACAATAATCACAAATGAGCTTAATTAGTGCAATTTTACATAAAATTGATCAGCAATTAAAGATAGTTTAACCAAAAAATATTTAATAAAATTGTACTTATAATTCTTCCCATGACTTGTGATATTCTTTATTAGGGCGCATTTGGGAACAAGGATTTGGATTGAGGGAAAGTAATTGAAATTTAGGATTTCAAATATTTAGATTTACAAATCCATTGTCTTGATGCATAAGTACTGTATTTAGATTGGTCAGAAGAATTCACCAATCTTTCATAACATAGATCTTGAGATCATGGCCCACCTATCAGATGATCATATGTCGATTCCACATGGACACATCGTTGATCATGATGTACCATGAGAAGGGTTCTTGGGTAACTTTAAGGAATGTGTTTCACGTGGGATCAATATCTGACAATCTTGACCGGTCGACCATAATGTCAAGATTTTATCTTTAAAAGGTTGGGACAAAAATGATCGTCATTATCTGATTCAAGGCATTCAATAGTGTTGATGGTGTAACCATAAGTTGTGAAAAAGAATCTTTAAACTCTCTACGATAGAGAGAGAGAGAGAGAAAGAGTGAGGAGAAATATAGAGAGAGAGAGAAAGAGCACTAGGGAAAGCTATAGAGAGTGAGGAACCAATAAAGAGTGAGAAATAGTGAGATAGAGAGATAGAGAGTGAAGAAACAATAGAGAGAGAAGGGGATGTAAGGAGAGAGAGAAAGTGATAGATATAGAGATAGAGAGAGAAAGAGAGATAAATCACCTGAAATCTGTGGTTTTTTATGATCCAAATTTTATTTTCTATTTTTATTTTTTCTCTGTAGAAGATGTGCTTGACCCACTAATTGAATTTAAAATAATGCATGATAGTTGTTACTTCAAATCCATATGACTTGAATGATTCTTGCAAAATGATTGGGACTTGTGAAATCAAGTTCAAAGGCCCACAATATTCATCCTGTTGGTTTAGGTTTAATCCCATTCACTAATTGAGACATTCTAAGGAGTGGTCTAGGTTTCGAATCGATCGATCGATCGAGCTTTGGGAGTGATCGATCGATTATGGATGAAAATAAACAAGTTGATCACTGGTTGTAATCGATCGATCGAGCTTGAGAAGTCGATCGATTGATCTGAGCATTTATTATTTGGTTTCTCACGGGTTGAAATCGATTGATCGAGGTGTTAAACCGATCAATCGATTCTGGGCGGATTAGTTCTGTAATTTTTTGAACTCTTGGCTAATTTAGAAGATTTCTTTAGTCAAAGTTTCCTAATGGGTTTTGGAACATATTAACAGAAGTTATTCTAGGGTTCCAAGAGAGAGCTTTTTGGTGTGAGAAAACTAGAGAACATTTTGAGAGACAAGGTATTGAAGAAAAACTTTGGGATAGTCTAGTAGATCTCTTCTTTATTATTTGTAGCACTACGTCCTTGGTTTAACAACGTGTTGGCTATTGAAGATCGTGTTAGATCTTGATTGAGAGTGCACAAGAGAAAAGAGAGTGTGTGTGCTATAAACATTCATAAATAATGCATATACTCCATGGACGTAGCCCTAGATTGAGTGAATCACGTAAATCTCTTTTTGTTGTGTGTGATTACTTCTGCATCTTCTTCTTTTGCCATATTCATTGCGATAGGTAGTTCGGTGAGAGAAGAGAGTGTGTGCGATGTAATTGATTGAGAGTGCGCTAGAGAGAAAAGAGTGTGTGTGTTGTAAACGTTCATTAATAGTGCATATATTCCATGGACGTAACCCTAGATTAAGTGAACCACGTAAATCTCTTTGTATTCTGTGTAGTTACTTATGCATCTTCTTCTTTGCCATATTCATCGCGATAGAGAGTTCGGTAGTGTGAGTTGAATTCCTAACAAGTGGTATCAGACTGAGGTTTATACTACAATGGTGATGAAGGTCTTGAATGCACGATTCGAGGTGAGAAAGTTATTGGGAAAGAATAACTTCGCTTTGTGACAAGTCAAGGTCATAGATCTCCTTGTCCAATAAGGCATTGATGATGCTTTACTTGAAAAGGAGATAGGAAAGAAGGCAGAGACATTCGATGAAGAGTCAATCTCTCTTAATAAGAGAGTTGTAAACATTATCCGATTATGCTTGCCCGATGAAGTTCTATACAATGTTTTTTACGAAAAGACGATCCGTAGAAGAAGATGGAATCTCTCTACATGACAAAGTTGTCCAACAGGCTCTTCATGAAGAAATAACTTTACACCCTTTGTATGAAGGCTGATACACTTATTCATGATCATTTGAATTCTTTTAATAAAATAGTTAGTGAACTATTGAGCATTGAAGGTGAAACTTGAAGAAGAAGATCTTGCACTTCTCTTGCTCACCTCATTGCCTGCATCTTATGAGCACCCTGTTATCACATTAATTTATGGTAAGGATACCATATCCGTCAAATAAGTGACAGTTACACTTCTTTCAGATGAATTGAGAAAATAACTCGAATCTAAATCCGAAGGGATTAGTCTCTTGAGCGAAAGAGATAATAAAACTATGATTGCAAAAGAGATAAGTCCAGAGGGGATAATAAATCAACAAGAGGAGACAATAGGTCTAAATCTAGGAGTGACAGAAAGGATATAATCTAATACTTCTGTAAGCAATCTGGACATATTCGTAAATATTACAAGCAGAGACTGAATAAAGGTAAGACTAATGAAGGGACTTCACAACAGGCTAGTGTTACTAAGTTAGATTCTGATGAAGACCTATTGTGTGTACTGTTAGGCTTTTGTCAGTTTGATGGTAGATGGATCCTAGATTCAGGGGCATCGTATTAGATGTGTCTAAACAAGGATTGGTTTGACCAGTCCAAGTAGCAAATGGTGGGACGATTTTGATAGAGAATGATAATGTATGTGAAGTAGTAGGTATTGGTTCTATCTGAATAAATATGTTTGATGGTTGTGTTCGCGCTCTTACTGAGGTTAAGCATGTGCCTGATCTGAAAAAAAATATGATCTCATTAGGGGCATTGGATGAGATAGGATGTCGAGTCATCCTAGAATTTAGAAAACTAAAGGTCACAAGAGGTGCTATGACCTTTATGGAAGGTGAGAAGATGAAGAATCTTTACACTCTAGTAGGCAACACAATCAGCGGCAGTAGTGTTGTGTCTACGAAAGATTCTAAGAATCTCTCAAATTTGTGGCATAAGAGGCTTGGTCACATGAGTGAACGTGGGCTGACAGAGCTTATAAAGAATAAGGCAATTTCTGACATTCAAACTTGTAAACTAAAATTTTATGAAGATTGTATATTCAAAAAGCAAAAGAAAGTTAATTTCTCCATAGGAAAACATACTTCGAAGGGGCTGATTGATTACATATATTCAGATATGTGGGGACCAGCTAAAGTCACTTCAGTAGGTGGAGCTAATTACTTTGTGTCATTCATAGATGACTACTCTAGGAAAGTTTGAGTGTATCCAATTAAGAATAAGTCGGATGTGTTTCAAAAACTCAAGCAATGGTAGAGTATGGCTGAAAAGCAGACAAATAGAAATTTGAAGATTCACAAATCAGATAATGGAGGATAATACTTGTCATCGGATTTCAAGGTCTACTATGAAAATCAAGGAATTGTTAGATACTTAACAGTTCCTGAAAATTCTCAACAAAACGGTGTGGATGAGATGATGAACTGAACACTATTAAAAAAAGTGCGATGTATGTTGAATCTTTTCGGCTTAAGTCTTGGGTACTGGGCAGAGGCAGTGAACACAACATGTTACTTGGTCAACAGGTCGCCAACGACATTGAACTCAAAAATTGTAAATGAGGTTTGGTGTAGAAGACACAAAAATTACTCTCACTTGAAAGTGTTTGGATGTGCGGTGTATGCATTATTTTAGGGAAGTGAACGATCAAAGTTGGATCTAAAATTTAAAAAGTGTGTCTTGATTAGCTATGGTGAAAGAGTCAAAGGTTATCGTTTGTGAGATACACAATCTCACAAAGTGAGAGTTGAAAGAGATGTTACTTTCAACGAAGATGAGTTTCTGATAAAAAAGGCGGAAGATAAACCTCAGTCATCTGGTGAACCTCAAGTACAAGTTGAGAAAAATAATGAATACTCTAAGATAGAGCATGATGACACAATTTCTTAAGAATTGAAGTCCTAGGTACCGATTCTAGTTCAGGTTACCATAAGAACGTCAGAAAGGACGAAGAAGTGTCCTGAAAAGTTTAAAGATATGGTTTCTTTAGCAGGTGCACTTATAACATAGAATGGGGAACCAAGCACAATTCTAAGAGCTCGACAGATGCAGTAAGTGACAATTAGCTATGGAAGAAGAATGGCAGTCACTTTTGAAAAATGAGACTTGGGATCTCATGGAACTTTCTAAAGGGAAGAGGGCCATCAGTTGTAAATGAGTCTTTCGAAATAAAGAAGGTGATAAGAGTCAAATTTTGAAGTTCAAAGCAAGGTTGGTTGCAAAGGGGTTCTCTCATAAAGAGGGTATTGATTATAATGAGATATTCTCCCCAGTTGCGAAGCACACATCTATTCGTAAATTGTTGGCTGTCATTGCTCAGAAAGATCTGGAATTAGAATAGATGGATGTGAAAATAACTTTCCTCTATGGAGATCATCAGGAAGAGAGTTATATACAACAACCAAAAGGATTTGAATCAGAGGAGTTAGAATCACTCGTTTACAAATTGAAGAAATCCTTATACGGTCTCAAATAGGCACCTAGGCAGTGGTACGAGAAGTTTGATTCATACATGCCAAGCATAGGGTATCACAAGGGGCAGCAGGATTGTTGTGTCTACTGGAAAGAGTATTGTGAATGAAAGATAATCTTTCTAATTCTCTATGTAGATGATATGCTGATAGCAATAAAAAGCAAGCTTGAAATTAATAAGCTGAAGTGATCATTGAGCCAGAAGTTTAAGATGAAGGATCTTAGTTTCGCAAATAAGATCCTAGGTACGAAAATCATGAGAGATCGTGAGAAGAAGAGGGTTTGGCTAACTCAAAGGACTTTTATCCAAAAGCTCCTTGAGAAGTATAATATGAGTGATGCCAAGCCTGTATCAACTCCTCTTGCAAGTCATTTTAAACTCATAAAGATGATGAGTTCGTCCACACATAAAGAAAGGGAATGCATGAAGAGTATTCTGTATGCAAATGTTATTGGGAGTCTGATATATGCCATGGTGAGTACACGACCAGAATTAGCGTAGGCCTTGAGTGTAGTTTGTAAGTATATATCTAATCCAAGAAGAGAGCATTGACTTATAGTTAAATGGATACTAAGGTATCTAAAAGGTACAACTAAAAATGGGCTGTTATTTGAAGGGGGAGATACATGCGAGTTGGATCTCTTCGATTACGCCGATTTTTGACTCTACTGGTGACCTTAACAAAAGAAGGTCTACCATGAGATATGTATTCGTATTGGCAGGTGGAGAGATTAGTTGGAAGTTTATGCTTCAAGGGATAGTTGCGTTATCAACTATAGAGGTCGAGTATATAGTGGCTACAGAAGCTGCTAAGGAAGTCTCATGGCTTAAAGGTTTAGTCAATGAATTTAGGAAGTTGATGAGAGCACCAATATCTTTTGCGACAGTCTAAGTGTTATTCACCTAGCAAAAAATCAAGTCTTATATGCTAGAACAAAGCATATAGATGTTCGGCATCATTTTATCAGAGATATGATAGAAGATGGATAAATATCGGTTGAGAAGATCGATACGAAAGAGAATGCAGTGGACATGCCGACCAAGCTGGTTATACAAAATAAGTTTAGGCACTGCCTGAACTTGATCAACACTTGTCACAAATGTTGATGCCCGTTGGGGCGGTGATGCAATTGGGGATGAAACATAGCTGGAGATTATTGGTTTAGGTTTAATCCCACATGCTAATTTAGACATTAAGAGGAGTTGTCTCGGGTTCCAATCGATTGATCGAGCTCTGGGAGCAATCGATCAATTATGGACAGAAATAAATAGGTTGCTCGCTGGTTGTAATCGATCGATCGAGCTGGGGAACTCGATTGATCTATCTGAGCATATATTGTTGGGTTTCTCACGTGTTGAAATCGATCGATTGTGGGCGGATTAGTTCCACGGTTCTTTTAACTCTTGGCTAATTTAGAAGATTTCTTTAGTCAAAGTTTCCTAATCGGTTTTGGAAGCTATTAACAAAAGTTATTCTAGGGTTCCAAGAGAGAGTTTTCTGGTGTGAGAAAACTAGAGAATACTTTGAGAGGCAAGGTATTGAAGAAAGGCTTGGGGATCGAAGTATCTGATTGAAGTCATTCTTGTCTGGAATCGTTATTATATTCCAGCAGATCTCTTCTTTGTTCTTTGAAGGACTACGTGTTGGTTGTTGAAGATCGTGTTAGATCTTTATTGAGAGTGCACTAGAGAGAAGAGAGTGTGCGCGTTGTAAGTGTTCATAAATAGTGTTTATACTCTATGGACATAGCCCTAGATTGGGTGAACCACGTAAATATCTGTGTAATGTGTGATTGCTTCTACATCTTCTTCTTTTGCCATATTCATCGCGATAGGGAGTTCGGTAGTGTGGGTTGAATTCCTAATACATCCAAACGGTGGATTTGGATTTGGTTGACCCAAATCCAAATCCAACCCTCAAACTATAGGATCCTACATGCACCCCCTAAAATAATTTTGAACTCCTAATACAACTTTAGAATTCCTATGTAACAACTTACTCTAATTTCCAAAGTTAGAATTTACATAAAATAGTTACTAAATTAGTATTTGCTAAGACACATAACTAACCTAGTCTAAACAATAACTACTGCTTTAGATTCCATAACCACTAAGGATTGATAACTCACAAAACAATGGTTAGTATCAAAGTATATAGATCAGATGGTTCAAATCTCCCAAAAATGTGATTTTGGAGCCCATTATCCTTCAACATATGATCTAGCACTTTTATGGTATGCATTATTCATATCTTAAATCATTCATGGAGTAAAATCATTTAAACACCATTGTACTGCTTAAATGAGGTTGGGAGAGGTAGGTCTATAAATCCATGGAGAAAGGTACAATCAGTTGATTTACTTTTCGATGAATGAAGATTGTGTGGTTGTTCGGATTTAAGATCATCGTAATAGATGAATTCTATATTATCATCATCACCCATCAAGGTCTAACAGAGTAAATTAAATTAAAGGGTAATAATAGAAGGAAGAGAAAAAAAATATTTTGTTATTTATTCAATTAAAGACAATGTGTGATAGCCCAAATTTCGGCACCCCAAAATTTGGGCCATCAGCACGACCCTCGAGGCCGTGCCCCGTATAATAAGCGAAACACTTGGCACAACCCAAACAAACAGAAAATATCAAAAGAGTATAATGCAGAATATAACTCCAATTCTACCATATACAACATCAAAACATCAATCTAAAAGATAGTTCTAATCCCATACCTCTGTATGGACAAAAGAACTAACCCGAACCATCAGTGCCGTTATCACGGTCACCCAAAATGGTTCGACAAAAGAATATTACAAGTATCTTAATTCTTACAAAACAATCAAACACGGCTGGACATGCCAAGCCTTAAATCTCTCCCTTACATATTCTCAAAGAACGCAACAAAACTTCTAGAAGAACTTCTCAGGTGGAGGCTCCTACTCTTCCCTCGGAACGTAATCTAAGTCCTCGGGATCAAACTCACCAGCAGCAGCTCCTAACTCTGAACCTGTGACGTATAGTCAAAAGAGGTGAGCTACATCCTAGCTCAATAGGGGTAATATTTGAACAGGTAAATCTTACTTACTTACATACATTTAATAACATATATAAAGCATGAGTTCATCAATGTAATTTGATTAAAACAATTAAAAATGCAATAAAATAAGAGAGTGCCTTTACCATTCCATTCATGACATCAGTTATTTCTTAATGCTTATGATTTCAACAAGGCTGGCCCCATAACTTAAAACAGTAACTTAAATAATCTCCGAGCAATATAGCATCGAGCCCCGATGGAATACCCTCCATCGTCGTCTAATCAGACTATTTTTACTATTAACTTGACCCACGTCCCTTTCTCATAGGCGACGACGGGTACATCACTACTATACATCCACAGGATGTCTCGGTGTTGGATTGCCGCCGCATCGTCCACGGATATCCCGCGTCGATCCACGGATATACCGTCGCGTCGGTTGAGTATTCTTTAAACCTTAAATCAATTATGTGCTATATATAGTTATTCACTGTGTGATCGTGCTAAATAAATATAAGCTCCTAGCCTGTTTAACCTCATTTACATATGTTCAACTTGTAGTTCCTTGCATTCACCGTACATCCCTTGGATGTCACACTTACTGATGCACCCTTCTGATGCACATTTCATATAAACATCCCTGGGATGATTGAACCCTTTTTATTAATTCACTTATTCCTATTCTCATAGCATTTCACATCTTTGTATACTACTTCACATTTTACATTTTCAACTATTTTTGAAAGTGAATACTTTATAATTCAACTCAACTGTAAGGAAACATGCATTCATAGTTCATCATCATTTATATGTTATAGTAATTAAGGGTACGAATCAGATATTCCCCTACCTCACTTGCGTTTTCACATTCGGATTCTCTAATCCAAGTTAGCACTCAACCATCACAAAGTTCGGTTCAAACTAGACCTGACCAAACACATATATTTCATCACTACCAGTGTAAGAACATTGGGTTATAAGCTTAACACCAATACACAACTATTCGTATGCAAAAACTTAATAAAAGCTGAATTTCATCCAAATCGATCGAACGATTTCTGAATCGATCGAACGATTTGCAAATCGATCGAACGAATTCAAATCAATCGAACGATTCTGAGAATCATTCGAACGAAATTTAAATCGATTGAATGAAACTCTAAAATCAATCGAACAAATACTATTTTGTTCGATCGATCCCACCATTAGTCATTCTAACATGCCTTTGTCAGTTAGCAAAATTGATTGAACGATTTTTAATTCGTTCACATAGGTTCCAACAAATTGATCGAACGATTTTTAAATTGATCGATCGGTTTCTTCAGAATTTGAATCGATCAAACGATTTCACAATTCGTTCGAATGATTCCCTTTAGAACTCATCTGCTTTCTTCCTTATCTATTCTTTGTTCAAAATCGATTGAACGATTTGAAGTTTCGTTCAATCGGTTTCACCCATTTCCAGATCTCACACTCTTCTTCTCATCTCTTCATCATCTATCCACATCATCTATTCATTTAATCACATCTTTAACTAATACACAACAATTTCTAATTTTTCTAGCTAATAGTTTAAACAAAACATAGATTTGCAATTCTTACCCCAGTCGATCGGTTGGATCTCCTTCGCTAGGGTTTTCCAAACCCCAAATCCTTACACTCTTAATTCCGATCCCGATTCTCTAACTTTTCGAGCCCAAACTCTCATTGAAAGCCCCTCTCTAGGTTTTACAACTCCCTTCTCTCTCTCATTTACTCTCCTTAATCTTCTAAACAACTAACAAAAGAGAAATAACTTCTCTTCCTCCTTTTTGTCTTATAACCTTAACACATATCTTGTGTGTTAAGCATTTACAACTTATTAACATTCATGTGTGTACATGCCTTTGCCTGTATCCACCACATCTCCCTCGCATAATACATCCATCACATACTAATTAATTTAAGTCAACCAACCCTAAGTTGACTCGGTCAAACATTTGACTAATTGGTCTGCTTATCGAGGTTGACTGTTCAAATATCGAATTTCCAGGACGTTACATTCTCCCCTCCTTGGGAATTTTCGTCCGCGAAAACTTGTAAACGCAAGGGTCCCCCCCTTCCCCACTCACACCGGAATGGTAGCGAATCCTTACAACATAACTAGTGATCTACAAGAGAGGGTCAACAAGAATTAATTGACACATATACGCACATACATCGCACATAATAGAATTGTGCAAACACACACCCTGCAACGAACATAACAAATAACCACACCAGCAATTCAGAGAATACCCACAAGAACATAAGCCACAAAGTATAATCCACATGAACATACAAAATACATATATAGCAAAAAAGTAAGGAATTAATAGTGAGTGGCAGCCATGCCACGATTGTTCAAAAGGACATCAGTCCCTAATACTTGGTATAAGCATTTACATTTTTCAAAAAATTTCTTCGAACCCGCCCCAAAATACACCCATAATTACATGTTTCAGAAATTAAAAGAACCCTCAAGACTCCTCATCACTAGGAGGATCAGTACCAACATCGGGCTGAGCACCGTCACCGCCACGAGCGCCCGCACTCGAAGTCGAAGCATCCCAGACCCAAGCTTGTGCTGCTGCCATCTGCTGGAGGTAGTCGTTAGGGTACATGAAACGCATCTGCTCGGCGTGCAATGCATCGTAGTAATCAAGTTGGCGGTTGAGAAGACGATTGTTCTCCGCCATCTGACACGTATTGGCTTCCAACAATGCATAGAGAACGGCGACAGTCGGCGTAGGAACGCCACCGTAAGGTGGTGGTACGTACTCAAGTGCCGAGTGTCGAGGAGGCTCATCATAAAGTGGAGTATCATGGGCTGGTAGATGTTGAGAACTAGAAAATACCATTTTCCACCCTTTAACCTGGGCCTTGATAGACCCTTGAGAGAACTAAATAAGTGTTTTAAGTGCTTGTGTTACAGCTAACAATAAAGACAGGCTTAACCATGGAAGCAGCCTAAAAGTGCTAAAAAGATGATAATCCATGTCGATCCAAAGGAAGAAAGAGAAGGGACAACCTCACTAGCTGTCAAAATGCCTGAACTGAAGAGGCAAAGACCTGGTCTCAACCTAGAAAAGAAATGTGGAGCAATTCGAACAGAAAAATGCACTACAGAGTGCTTTTCAAAAAGAATTTGAACATTCCGAAAAGAACCTGAACTCTGCGAAAAGAACTAAAAGCTCCAGGCTTAGTTTTCGAAGAGCACCTGAACTCTTCGAAAGGATGATTGACCTATTCGAAAAGAAGAGAACTCCTTGCGAACAGAACCTGAACTTTACGAAAAGAGCTTTAGGAGTCACAGTACCTTGCGAAAAGTTCCCTAAACTATGCGAAATGGTATTCTAAAGATTCCTAGCTTCTGTAAGGGTAATTCAGTAATCTTTTGCATGCATCCCAATGCATTTAAAAACCTAGAGACATTTCAGAAGATTCTAAGCACGAAGCGAAGGCATATTCCACCCCATGTGAGTACCCGAAGATGAAATCACTTGGCGGGAACTTCTAGAAGCTCTAACATATTTTTAAATTGCATAACAGAATTGATGCTTATGTCGCCTGATTGGTTGAACCAGATCGAGCAATTCTGATTGGCCAGAACAGATCTGGATCCTTGTGCTCGACTACCATTGGTTGATACAAATCTGAGCACTTCTGATTGGTTTCAAAACACAAATAAATCCCAGATTTGGGTGCTAGTGTCAACCTGCTTCCATATTCTATATATGAGAAACTAGGTTTGGGAGAATTAAAACCCACTCATGTGGTGTTACAACTAGCAGACAGATCTAAAAGAAAGCCAACTGGGATGATTGAGGATGTATTGGTAGGAGTAGATAAGTTTTTCTATCCTGCTGATTTTCTGGTTTTGGACATGGAACCTACAAAAAGCAAAACTTCCATCCCTGCCATTTTGGGGAGACCATTTTTGGCTACAGCAAATGCTTGCATTCAATGCAGGTTTGGTATTATGGAAGTCTCTTTTGAAAATATGAAGGTGAAATTAAATGTTTATAATGCGATCACTGACCTCAATTCAGTTCGAGGAATGTTTTCATGTTGATCTATTGATGAACTTGTGGAAGGGACTTTACAACAATGCTTTTGCAGCAGTAGAAGATTTCACCATAGATGTTAAAGATGCTTGGGGAAATATGCTGAAAAGAAGCAAGTTAGTATCTCAAAATTCTCGAGGAAATAAATGTTGTGCAAGGAACTATAATCAATCAAAGTTTCTTCTTGGAAACTGCTATCTTCCCTTCCACAAACAGCTAAGGTAAATTTTTGTTACCTTCTTTTCAAATTTCAATTCGATCTTAGAAACAAATGCGTAAAATTTGAAAGGTATGTGTTTTTAGTTGAGATCATAACTGTTGGGCCTATCATTGAGCCCGGGTGGCACCTTATTGTGGTACCTAAGAACTATGGGATTACCGTGGTAAGAGTTCCTCGATTTCCTGTGAGCGGCATGTCAACCAATCAACTGGATGGAGAGTCTCGACTATTGATTACAGAAAATTAAATTCAATGACCAGAAAAGACCATTTCCCTCTACCATTCATTGATCAAATCTTAGATAAGCTAGCAGGAAAAGCCTATTACTGTTTTCTTGATGGTTACTCTGGTTACAACCAGATTCTTGTGTATCCACAAGATCAAGAAAAGACCACATTCACTTGCCCTTTTGACACTTTTGCCTATTGGAGAATGCCTTTTGGTCTTTGTAATGCTCCTGCTACCTTTCAAAGATGCATGTACTCCATTTTCTCTGATATGATTGACCAATTTATGGAGATTTTTATGGATGATTTTTCAATCTATGGAGACAATTTTGCCTAGTGTTTACATCATCTCAAATTGGTGTTACAGAGATGTGAAGAAACCAATCTAGTTTTGAGCTGGGAGAAGAGCCATTTCATGGTCACCCAAGGCATTGTCCTTGGCCATGTTGTCTCCCACAAGGGCATTGAGGTGGGCAGAGCAAAAATTGATTTAATTGCACATTTACCACCTCCCAAAACTGTTAAAAAGATCAGAAGTTTTCTGGGACATGCTGGATTCTACAGAAGGTTCATTAAGGACTTCAGTAAAATAACCAAGCCTCTTTGTCATTTATTATGCCAAGATGTCCCTTTTATTTTCCACAATGAATGCTTGAAAGCATTTGAATTCTTAAAAAACTGTTTGATTTCAGATCCAATATTACAGTCTCCAGATTATTCACTGCCTTTTGAATTGATGTGTGATGCATCAAATTATGCTTTGGGAGCTGTTCTTGGACAGAGAATGGATAAGCTGCCTCATGTCATAGCTTATGCCAGTAGATCAATGATTGATGCACAGCTCAATTACACAACAATTGAGAAGGAGCTGCTGGCAATTGTTTTTGCTTTAGAGAAATTCAGGTCATATGTTTTGGGTTCACAAATAGTGGTGTTCACTGACCACTCTGCCCTGAAATACCTTTTGTCTAAAAAGGACACCAAACCAAGATTAATCAGGTGGATCCTCCTATTACAGGAATTTGATTCACAGATCAAAGATAAAAAGGGTGTGGAGAATGTGGTGGTTGATCACCTGTCTAGAATTTTAACTGCTGAGATTGATAAGCTGCCTATCAATGAATCTTTCTCTGATGAGCAACTTTTTGCTATCAGTATACACACCCCTTGGTTTGCAAACATAGTCAACTTTTTGGCTACTGGACGGATTCCTCAACATTGGAATAAAATGGATAAAGATCTTTTCTTCTCAAAGGTTTAACATTTTATTTGGGAAGATCCTTATCTGTTTAAGATTTGTGCAGACTAAATAATAAGAAGATGTGTCTCTGAAGAAGACTTTCATAGCATACTTTCTATGTGTCATGAACAGGCCTGTGGAGGTCATTTTAGTGGAAACAAAACTGCTGCAAAGGTTTTGCAGTGTGAATTTTATTGGCCTACACTTTTCAAAGATGCTCTGCAGCACTGTAAGTCTTGCCAGAACTGCCAGAAATTGGGCAGCATTTCCAAGAGAAACTCAATGCCTTTATAGCCCATTTTGGTAGTTGAATTGTTTGATATTTGGGGGATAAACTTCATGGGTCCCTTTCCTCCTTCCAATGGGTGTAATTTCATCTTAGTAGCTGTGGATTATGTATCCAAATGGGTTGAAGCCACAACCACTAAAACCAATGATCACAGAGTGGTTCTGAAATTTTGAAAGGATAACATTTTTTCCAGGTTTGGTTTTCCCAGAGCTATTATCAGTGATGGGGGAAGCCATTTTTGTAATAAACATTTTGAAGCTTTATTGAAAAAATACTCTGTGACTCATAGAGTAGCTACTCCATATCATCCACAAACCAGTGGACAAGTGGAGATTTCCAATAGAGAAATCAAACATATACTGGAAAAGACTGTGAAGAAGGACAGAAAGGATTGGTCCTTTAAGCTGAATGATGCATTGTGGGCATATAGGACAGCCTATAAAACCCCAATTGGTATGTCCCCATTCAGATTGGTCTATGGCAAAGCATGCCATTTACCAGTGGAGTTAGAATATAAAGCCTTTTGGGCTATTAAAACATTGAACATGGATCTGACTACTGCTGGTAGTCACAGGAAACTGCAACTTGCTGAGTTGGAGGAGCTGAGAATGGATGCATACACCAATTCAAGATCTTACAAAGAGAAAGTCAAAGCCTTCCATGATAAAAATTTGTTGAGAAAAGAGTTCATAGTTGGCTCTAAGGTATGGCTATTTAACTCAAAACTTAAGTTTTTTCCTGGAAAGCTGAGATCCAGGTGGGAAGGGCCATATACTGTCATTCATGCAGCTCCTTTTGGGGCTGTTGAAATTTTAGACCCAAGTGATGGAAGAATCTTGAAAGTAAATGGTCAGAGGCTCAAACCATGCATTGAAAATACCCAGGAGCTTGTGCTGACCATCTATCATCAAGAACCTCCCCAAATTTGATGGTATACAACTGTACAATATGTTTTTGTTCTATAGTTTTTTCATAGTTTTCTATTTCTCTATGTTTAGTCATGTTTGTTCTCTTTTCGAGAAGTTTAAATATGTGAAAAATTAATTCGCAAAGTAAAAATTGTCTTTTCGCAAAGTTCAATTTGCTTTTCGAAAAGGATCTGGATTTGTAACGAACTGCTCGAAAGCAATGATTTGCTTTTCGAATAGTTGTTTCTGAAGCTATTTGCTTTTCGAAAAGTTGTTTCTGAAGCTATTAGCTTTTCGAATGGTACTGATGCCATTCTCTGTTGTAAAAAGGACTGTTTTGAACTTTTCGAAAACTTAAAAATTACTTTGCGAAAATAACTTTGAGCATATTTAAACCCTTTCGAAGTAAGGGTTTCATATTCGAAAGCTTTCTGAGAACGTCCTGTTTCACAGAAACCCCATTTCTTTCTTTCCTTGCGTGATTTTAGAATTCAGCCACACTTTTCTTCACATTTGTTCGATCATTTAAGCTTGAAGAGAGGGATTTTAGCTTCTGGTTCTGGTGGATTTCAGCGAGCAAGCAACACGTTCAACCAAAACCCTAGATTTCGGTATTTTTCTGTGCATTTCCTCTGTTTATCATTTGCAAAGTTTGATTTGGTGTCAGCATTTGTTGTGGGCGTCTTTATACACAACTTTAGAATGGGGAAAGCTGAAAAATCACTGGCTGCCATGTTCCCAAAATCTTCTACTAAGAAAATTAGCAAACCAACCCCAAAAGGAAAAGCCAAAGCGTCAGCCAAAAGAAAACTATCAATGGATAGAGCTGATAGGATTGAGAAAGGGAAGAAGGTTAGACATGAGGAACCCATCCCAACAGTTGCTAGTCCTGAGCCTGAGCTTCCTCCTCTGCCTATGCATTTGGTACTGCCAAATCCATTCATTGAAGCTCAGAAGCTGATTCCTGAGCTTATTGTTGATGAGAACTTTTTCTCCAACAAACCGGACTGTCAGCTATCTTTAAAATACATTAGGGATGCCTCACTGAGCAATATCCTTACCCCTCCGCCAGAGAAAATTTATCCGCAAATGGTGAAATTATGGTACCAAAACTTGGTAAAAGTGACAGAGAAGGATGCTGATGTCCCTACTCTTGTTATTTTCATTGATGATTGTGATTTAACGGTCACATATGAAGACATTGGGAATGCTTTGGGGATACCTTTTCAATATGATCCTGCTGGTCCATTGGCTGCACCAAAAGCAGCCTCTTTCAGAGAAATGGCTGCACATTTAACCCAAGGGATCGTTGGAACTAGACAGTCCATAATGAGGAGAGACCTAGCACCTCAATTTTTACTGATGGATTCAATTTTGAGGGGAAGTTTTTATGTCACTGGGCACAGCCAAGAAAGGAGGACACCTATTTTAGAGGCTCTCTTTCATTTTTCTAAGGGGCAATTTTTCAATGCCCCTCTGTTAATTTTTGAAGCCATGGCTGATATTAGTGCCAAGTTGAAAAAGGAGCAGAAATTAGTTGGAATCCCATTTGGTAGACTGATCACAGCCCTACTAAGAGCTAAGTTTGACATTGATGACCAGGAGCCATTTAAAGTTATAGCTCCAAATACTTTTGGAAAAAAGGCTTGGACTGACAACAAGAATGAGAGAGGAAGGTGAGCCTGCACCTGCAATTGCTACTGAGCCTGCATCTGCAGCTGCTAGTGGACCTGCCATACATGAACCTGTCCCTGTAGCTCCCTTAGAACCTGCTTTGCCAGACCCTGAGGTGACCAGCTCTTTAGCTGCACCCATTCTTGAAGAAGCTGTCCTTCTTGTGGTAACCAGCTCTTCAGCTGCACCCATTCTTGAAGAAGTTGTCATTTTACCCTCCTCACCTAGCCCAGCTCCTGCCACTTCACCCATTCCAGCAGTCCCATCTCCCATAACCACCATTATCCCAATTGCAGACTCCCCCTCTACACCAACCACTCCAGCCATACTAACACCACCAATTTCTCCCAACAATGCCCAAGACATGGCCACCGATTTTATTGAACAATCTCCTAGCACTCCCCTTCTCCAAAGCCTCTCAAGTTCACCTGCTCATTCAGCTCATACAGCTAAAGTAACTCATACCCCTGAACCTGAGATTTTCACTTCAGAGGCTTACTCATCATTGATGGGGTCTATTTTTGAAAATATTAGGCTTGAATCTGTCCCTATACCTGACCCTCCTCATTTCACTCACTTGACTACTTCACCCTTTACAGCCATTTCACCCATTACACCTCAACCATCCACTACAGTTTTACCAGCCCCTACTATGCATACCACACCCACACCTGAATCAATTAGCCAAATATTTACCTTTCTCCAATCCATCCAAGCCCAACTACATATCAACACAGATAATATGTCTGTGACCAATGACCTTCTCCAAACCTTAGCCTCCACATCCCACACAACTACCTTAGCCACTGTACCTGCTGTTGATGACCATGCTACCCAAACTGAACCTGAGGTAGCTCTTGTTGAGCCCCCTTCACCTCTCCTTACTTTCTCTTATCAAGCCAATCAGACCGACCCTGAGGTCATTCTTCTGGACCCCTCTTCTCCCACTCCCACAGCTGGGATACCTTTGGTCCCCTACCATTCCATTCCCATTCCCAGATTTGTCGCTCTCAAAAGGGCTATGGAAGAGAATCTATATATCTGTTGAGATGTCCTCAAGGGGTTAGCTGATTTACAAGCTTACATTAGAACCCCTTATGAAAACCAGATTCGGACATTGGAGTTATTCATGAAATTTGAGAGAGAGAAAATGTAGGACCTGTTGGGTCAAACTTTTCAGATGGTTAGGAGTGAGCAGCACAAGGTGACCATGTTGCAAGCACAGCTTGAACAGGAAAAACTGAGGACTACTAGACTTGGAAAGTACATTGGCCTCACCAAAAAGATCAAATCAGAGGAATACACTGAGCTGCGAAACACAATCCAGGAGAAGGCTAAATCGACTTCAGACTCCAATACTGATTCTAGTTCTGACTCTGACAGTGACTCCAGTTCTGATCCGATTGAACCAACTTATGATACAGATTTTGACCCCAGTTATTAGATCACATTGTACTTATTTGTGTTATGAGTTTGTAATATAAAATTCTGGTTTTTCTTGTGTAATTACTGTGCATTTTTGTTCTTTCTTCTTGTAATTATGATTTCTGCTTGATTGTTTCTTTTCTTTGCTTCAAACCAGTGCGGACCCTGCTCACCATAGATTTGGGGGTGTGGCAGAAATGTCAATAATTGAGTTAACATCAATGCAGCTTATGATCAGCAGAATTTTATTTATTTTTTAAAATGAAGTAATTTCACACCTGTTGTTTTGAAAATGAGAAAGTTAAAATTTTATTTTTAAAATTGATTTTAAAATTGATTTCTAGTGTAATTCTAATACTTTCATGAAGTGAATGTCAGAAAATTTCCAAAAAAAAAAAAAATTGATGTTGTAGTGAACCTAAAAAGAGAAAGCTGATGATATACTTGAATTTGATAGAAACCACACCCGGTGAGATTTGGGCTGTGAAATGTATTCTTTGGAGGTATGAATTGGCAATTTTACGCTCTTGGATGTTTGAACACCTTATTTTCACTAGAAGTTACACATATTCAAATTGAAATAACTTGACAGCAATCATGATATTAAAGACATGATGTAAGGCCTCCTTTTGGATAGTTTGAACCTTATAAAGCCCCACCTTTTGAAACTGCCCTTGATACACACCATTTGAGCTTTATAAATCTAAGATTTCTTTGAAACCTCATCAACCTCATTTAGCCTAATCCTCACTCTGAGAAGTCAGAAGATAAAGGGAAGGAAGCTGAAGAAAGGAGAATTGAGTAACAGTTTGATAAAAGAAGAAGAATCATAATCGAAGGCAATAATGTATCAGCATAAGAAATGTGGCATTCCAGTCAATGTTACCTTGATTAAAAAAAAAAAAAAAAAAAGGAGAAGGCATTTCATTGGAAGTTTGAAAAAGAAAGAGAAAAAGATGGCCACTTTGGCTCTGAAAATTCAAAGAAGAAGATGAAATTGTGCTGAATTGAAGAAGGTGTGTCTATCACCTCCTTACCTCGACTGACTTCTCAATTTTGAACTTCATTCCACCCCTTTATTCTTGATAAATTTCACCCATAAGCCACATTACAACCCAAGAAAAGTCCTTGCTGATCAATGATGGATTGAGCTGTCACACGGAGATAAGGATCTGTGTAATCTATGGTGAAAAGAGCAGTGAATTCAGAACTAAAGAGCAATGCCTATGCTCATGCTTACAGTCCTATTTGAAGGCTGTAACTACTCTTGAGCCATGTGAAATGGTACAACCCTCTTATTTGCATATTGAGTGAAAATCCTGGAGAGAGTTGGGTTTGAAATCAACTCGTTGGGGTAACATCAAAACTAAATTCTCAAATAGAAGGCAAGCTTTTCACTAATTTTTCTTTTAAAAACTTTTTGACACAAATCAAGTGAATGGTAAACGAGTTACAGCAGAATTTCAGTTTTGAACTGATGTTTTCGTGAAAATCATCTTATAACTTGACTGATGTAGGTGTGAATAATCTGATTGGATGAAAGTCTACTTTAACAGAATTGCATTAATATTAACTGATTTATTGGAGAAGTTTGTGGGTACCTTCACTGAAAACCCTCAGGAGACTTCACTCCTCCACTAGGGATCACCTAGGGGTTTAAAAGGCTTGTTGTATATGCTAAATGCAACTGTGTTCCCTACAAAAGTGACTTTTTATTCTGTTTTTAATTTTGACTTTGCTCAGGGACTAGCAAAGCTTAGGTTTGGGGGTGTGTTGAGAATTAGAAAATACCATTTTCCACCCTTTAACCTGGGCCTTGATAGACCCTTGAGAGAACTAAATAAGTGTTTTAAGTGCTTGTGTTACAGTTAACAATAAAGACAGGCTTAACCATCAAAGTAGCCTAAAAGTGCCAAAAAGATGATAATCCATGTCGATCCAAAGGAAGAAAGAGAAGGGACAACCTCACTAGCTGTCAAAATGCCTGAACTGAAGAGGCAAAGACCTGGTCTCAACCCAGAAAAGAAATGTGGAGCAATTCAAACAGAAAAATGCACTACAGAGTGCTTTTTGAAAAGAATCTGAACATTTCGAAAAGAACCTGAACTCTGCGAAGAGAACTAAAAGCTCCAGGCTTAGTTATCGAAGAGCACCTGAACTCGTCGAAAGGATGATTGCCCTATTCGAAAAGAAGAGAACTCCTTGCGAACAGAACCTGAACTTTACGAAAAGAGCTTCAGGAGTCACAGTACCTTGCAAAAAATTTCCTAAACTATGCGAAATGGTATTCTAGAGATTTCTAGCTTCTGCAAGGGTAATTCAGTAATCTTTTGAACACGTCCCAATGCATTTAAAAACCTAGGGACATTCCAGAAGATTCTAAGCACGAAGCGAAGGCATATTCCACCCCATGTGAGCACCCGAAGATGAAATCACTTGGTAGGAACTTCTAGAAGCTCTAACAGATTTTCAAATTGCATAACAGAATTGATGCTTATGTCGCCTGATTGGCTGAACCAGATCGAGCAATTCTGATTGGCCAGAACAGATCTGGATCCTTGTGCTCGACTACCATTGGTTGATACAGATCTGAGAACTTCTGATTGGTCGATACACATCTGAGCTAGACCTGGGGAAATCTATAAATAGATGAACCATTTGCCCAATTTGGGCAACCAGATTTTGGGTTTCATTTCTATTCCCCCATTTCCAGATCAGCTAGCCTGGCTGAAACCCTTGTAATAGCCTAACTTTTACTTGCAATTGAGAGCTGTGAGATACCTCTGTAATTCAAAAGTGGATTGTATTCAAGACTACTGTAATTAATTGTAAATGTGAATTTGAAAAGGTTCGTATGCGTTCTCAATTGGATTCGTGTTAAGGGTTCCCTCTGATCTCCTTATTGCAGTAGACTCCTTTAGATTTGCTATTTTTCATGCAACTTCCCTTGATTCATTAACCCTATGGGAATTAGTGTTTGTAACCTAATCTCTCACAGCATTTGTAGTGATATTTCTTGTTTTGAATTAAGGGTTTAGATTAAAGACTATTGGATGATATGTGGCCATTGAAGTGGACAAACCATAGCCATAAGCCTAAATTTAATCCTTGAGTTAGATTTATTTCTCTTGCATCTGTGCTTGTAGCCAAATGAAGATTGGATCATCTCTCATTTGATCTACAGTCATTCTCAGTGTGTTTCAAGGACCAAATCAAAGTTAGATATTATTTCTCTATTTTTATAAGTTTACATCAAAATCCCCCCCCAACTCAGATCTGGATCATTTAGTTTAACTTTTACTTTTATCATTTAGTTAACGTGACAAATTCAACCTCCCATCTTATGTGCTTTGTAGATAGGATAAGAGGCCAGATCTGGTAGCTCAGATCTGGAGGTCTATCTTACATTTTAAACAAATTCTCTGTGGACGATCTTTTACTCACTTACATTTAAAACTTGCTACAATTGGCCCTGATCTTGCAAGCTAATTCACTTCTCTCTGTGCTGATATTTCTTTACTCTTTTTAATTTTCCAGATTCAGTATAACTTAGCATTTGCAAATCTGTTTTCAAAACACAAATAAATCATGCACACTCAGAACAACAACAGTAGATCAGGGGCTTGTGGTTGGTCCGTAGGTTGTTGTTTAGGTGGTGGTGGTTCCTCCACCAAGGGTTTCTTGGTCAATTTAACATACGTTATGTTCCAATCCACCATTGTGAATGGTTGGACGTTACCCGTCAACTTGTGTTCATTCGCAGAGAGGGTATAGGTGTCATCCCCCGCATAATCCTTGACCATTAAAGAAATAAGTCGGGCATACGACATATTATCAATCGGTTTCTTGGCGCCCTCAAGCATCTTCTTGCGAGCATATTTCATTCCCTCAAGCACCATTTTCAGGGCGTTAAACCATCGGCCGCTAAAAGCCGAAAATAGTGTCATTTGGACTTCACTGACTCTTTTCGTTTTATGGCGTAACGGATACAAATTACATTGGATTATAGAATCGAGCATCCAAAGCTCGCGAGACAAGTCAACCCACTTAATCGAATGACCCGAACCCGTTCGGCCATGGGTCATTTGAGCAGCGACATATTTATAATCCAATGTGGCCGAAAAAGGTTCAGCCAGGGCGATATCTTCATGGTTGTACATATGAAAACATTCTAACATGTCCGCCACGTCATCAAAAGTAAATGTGTACGGCCGATTACCAATTTTTGTTTTGAGGATGTTTGGGTCCTTAACCAGTTCCATGTTCTGATAGAACAGCTGAATAATCCGAGGGTAAAAAGTATCGTGACAAAAGCGAAGGATGCCCGTCAAACTCGTGATAGAAATATAGTCAAAAGCCCACCACGTCTCATCCCGCTTAGCGAAAATCTTCGGGTCTATAATCCACTCGGGTTCAAAATCTTTGTCAGACCACCACTCATTTGGTCGCTCACGTGTGGATGGCGCTTGCATAGGTGGTACCGACTAAGAACTCGTAGGTGGCTTCTTCGGTGGCTGTTGGGAAGAAGAACCTGTAGTGGTCTTCTTAGGTGCCACACTCACCGATGCTTGGCGAGTTTTCGGTGGCATCGTGGGCAAAATAAAACTAGGTTTTATGCCTAATCTAGCTCAAATGCTAGCTAAAATAGGGAAATGGATCCCCCTTGAAAAATACAGTAAACCTAGAAGAGGTTTAAGGTTACCTGTGATGAAGAAAATCCGGTCGGAGGTGGCCGGAGTTGATGAAAACCGGCAGCCTACACAGTCCAAGGATGGTCCTTGGAAGAAAGAAAACGAAAATGGTTAAATGCAAGTGAAATGGCAAATATTTTTTTTTTGCATGCTAGATATATAAGTTTTTAAATCGATCGAACGAATTTAAATTCGTTCGATCGGTTTCCAAAAGTTTAAATGGTAGTCGTGAAATTTGATCGAACGAATTTCATTTCGATCGAACGAATTTCCATCTTTAAAGTACCCTACCAAATTTCGTTCGATCGGTTTGAAGATTCGATCGAACGATTTTCTAGACAATTTTTTAAAGCGATATTGTACCCCACTAGCTGACCCATTTCGTTCGATCGATTCGAAAAATCGATCGAACGGTTACTGGCAACAGCTGGGATACTTACTGGCTGTGCATTTCGTTCGAACGATTTTCAGAATCGTTTGCATGGTTTTCTGGCAACACTTCAATGGTTTTAGGCTACAGAAATTCGATCAAACGGTTTGAATTTTGATCAAATGAAATTCAAACATTCTTCTCTGAGAGTATATTGACACATCCCATGATCCATAGTTGTTGTGAGAGCTAATCAACTTGAATTTAGCTCCACCAACAAGGTGGCAGCTCAACGCCGAGAACTTATTCCCAGTTCAACCCTAAATACTTGGACGCTTAGACCGGAATATAAGATATTAGCATGTATCGATACGAAACACCATCCAAAATCTAATGCACATATATTCATTTACACAAATTTGAGTTTCCACTGTGAATTTACAAAACAAAATTTTGGGACTAGCACTCACACTCTATTGCTCAAACAGATGAGGATACAATTCTTTGATTTCGGCCTCCCGTTCCCAAGTCGCTTCCTCAACTGGATGAGTACCCCACTTGACGAGTACTAATGGAATGACTTTAGTACGGAGAGTCTTGTCCTTTCGATTTAAAATTTGAGTAGCGTCCTCAACCGTAGTCATATCCTCATGTAGTTCTATCGGCTGACTGCCCAAGATGTGCGTGGGGTCCTTTACATACTTCCGGAACATTGAAATATGAAAAACGTTGTGGACGCTATTAAACAATGAAGGTAAAGCAATGCGATAGGCTACTTCACCAACTCGACCCAAAACTTCAAAGGGTCCTATATAACGAGGACTTAACTTCCCCTTCCTTCCGACCTCATCACACCCTTCATGGGTGATACTTTCACAATGACGTGATCGCCAACGGCAAAATTGAGGCTTGTTCTTTTAAAATCGGCATAGCTCTTTTGCCGGCTCTGGGCTACTTTAAGCCTATCTCTGATCATCCATTCAAACATGGTATTGTCCTCAAGGATTTTCGGACCCAACTCAAAATTTTCTTCAGTTTCTTCCCAGTTGATGGGCGATCGGCACTGTCTCCCATATAGAGCTTCATACGGTGCCATTCTGATGCTTGCTTGAAAATTGTTATTATATGCAAATTCGATCAACGGTAGATGTTGATCCCACGAGCCTTGTAATTCAAGCATACATGCCCTAAACATGTCTTCGATCACTTGATTCACTCGTTCCGTTTGCTCGTCAATTTGTGGGTGAAATGCCGTACTAAAATCCAATCGAGTGCCCATACCTTCTTGAAATTTTTACTTAAAATTTTGAGGTATACAATGGGTCATGATTAGATACAATGCTGCTCGGAATGCCGTGTAACCGCACTATCTCCTTCATATAGAGTTCCACGAGCCGTCCAGTAGTATACATCGTATTGTAAGGTAAGAAATGAGCTGACTTCGTCAGTCTATCCACAACAACCCATATAGCGTTGTGCCTCTTCACCATCCGTGGCAACCCTACTATGAAATCCATGGATATCGACTCCCATTTCCACTCTGGAATGGGTAGAGTTTGCAATAATCCAGCAGGGTGTCGATGATCGACTTTCACCTGTTGACACGTCAAACATTTTGACTCGTATTCCACTACATCGTGTTTCAGACCTCTCCACCAGTAGTTCTTACGCATGTCTTGATACATCTTGGTATTGCCAGGATGGATCGCATGCTGAGACTTGTGAGCTTCATCCAAAATGGTTTGTCTTAGACCGGCATCAGTTGGAATACAGAGGCATCCTCTGAACAACAAGGAACCATCCTCCCTTATAGAGAAGTCCGGTTTAGTACCTTCCACCACTTCTTTTTGAATCTTGACTAACTCAGAGTCTCTCATCTGTAACTCATGTACGTGTTCGAAAATTATCGGTCGAACTGAAATATTAGCCAACAGAGTACCTGAAGCTTATACTTTAATCATCGCATCATACAATGACAGGTCTTCAAACAATTTCCACCTGTGCATTCCCAATATCAGGCTAGCCAATTGAGTCGAACCCTTCCGACTCAAAGCATCCGCGACCACATTTGCCTTGCCTGGGTGATATTGGATGGAGCAGTCATAGTCTTTGAGAAACTCCATCCATCTCCGTTGTCGCATGTTTAGCTCCTTCTGTGTGAACAAATATCGAAGGCTATTATGGTCAGTGAAGATCTCGAAAGTTTCTCCATACAAATAGTGCCTCCAAATTTTTAACGTAAAAATAACTACGGCTAATTCAAGGTCATGCATTGGGTAATTCTTCTCATGTTCTTTCAGCTGCCTCGACCCATACGCAATCACTTTCTTATACTGGTTAAGCACACAGCCTAAATCATGATGCGAAGCGTCACTATAGACTGTAAAACCCCCACTGCCTGTTGAAATTGCAAGTATTGGAGGTGATGTGAGGGTCATTTTAAGCTCTTGGAAGCTCTTCTCACAAGCTTCGGTCCACTCGAATCTCACATCCTTCCATGTGAGCCTCGTTAGTGGCCCCGATATCGCTGAATCCCTCCACAAAGCGTCGATAATACCCAGCTAGACAAAGGAAGCTGTGTATATTAGTCACTATCTTAGGCTGTTCCCACTACACTACAGCTTCGATCTTTGCTGGATCCACCGTGACACCTTCCTTTGAGACCACATGCCTAAAAAAACTTACTTCTTCCAACTAAAACTCACACTTACTGAGTTTGGCTTACAACTAGTGTTCACGCAGTGTTTGTAGAGCGGTTCTCAAGTGCACTTCATGATCTTACTTTGATTTAGAGCATATGAGGATATCTTCGAAGAACACAACGACGAAGGAGTCCAGGTGTGGTTTAAACACCCGATTCATTAGATCCATAAACGACGCCGGCGCATTCGTCAATCCAAACGGCATCACTAAAAATTCGTAGTGTCCGTATCTCGTCCTAAAAGCAGTCTTTTGAGCATCCTCTGCCTTGACCCTGAGTTGATGATATCTCGATCTCAAGTCGATCTTAGAAAAATATTTTGCCCCCTGCAGTTGGTCAAACAGATCATCTATCCTTGGTAATGGATACCTGTTCTTTATAGTGAGCTTGTTCAACTGATGGTAGTCAATGCACAGTCTCATTGACCCGTCCTTCTTCTTGACAAACAAGACCGGAGCACCCCAAGGAGATACACTCGGTCTCATAAACCCTTTGTCTAATAGCTCCTGTAGTTGCTCCTTCAACTCCTTCAATTCGGCAAGAGCCATTCAATCCGGTGCTTTAGAAACCGGCTCCGTTCCTGGTGCCAATTCGATAGCAAACTCCACCTCTCTTTCCGAAGGTAGTCCTGGTAATTCATCTGGAAAGACGTCATCAAACTCACATACTACCGAAATCTCCGAAGAAACATTTCTCCCATCCTTGTCATCCTTTAGGAAAGCCAAATAGCCCTTACATCCACTTCTAATCAAACGCTCTGCTTTGATAGCTAACACGAGGGGTAGAAACTTCGTCCTCACTCCTACAAATTTAAAAGAACGTCTCGTGTTTGGCCTAAAGGTGACCACCTTGTTTTTACAATCGACTATTGCACAGTGTTGTGACAATCAGTCCATGCCAAGGATCACGTCGAATTCTTGCATGTCGAGTAAAATCAAATCTACCGACAACTCAAAAACTTCCCCATAAAAATCCCCATCTTTAATAGCTACAACCATTGACTTGCAGACTAAGTCCGTATCCACCGATTTTCTCATCGGAATGGACATCGCCAAGACAAAATCCAAAGTCTCTGGCTAAACTTTCATCCTTTTCGCGAATCGAGGTGTGACATATGAATGGGTGGATCCCGGGTCCATTAGCGCTCTTGCTACATACGTGACATCACTTCCTCTCCCATACACTTGCAAGGTACCTATAAGGTATACCTAGTTCAGCATTCCCTTCATGCAACACACACTCATGCAACATGCATATTATTTAGGTGGATGCTTCTTAAAACAAAACAAAACATAAAAACATTTTCGAGGTATCTAACATGATAAAAATCAATCTAAGTAAAAACTCACCCTGTATGATATCGTTGGAGTTTTGAGCGTCTTGAGCCGTAACTGTATAGGCTCTTCCCTGCATGATCGGCTTCTTAGATTGGATTGGTCTCGGTGCAGGCGTAGAAGCCGTTCTGCCCTTTGCCATCTCAGGACAATCTCGGATGATGTGGCTGATCTTTCCACATCGATAACATCCTTGCATACCCCGTCTACAATCAACCGTCCTATGAGGCTTGACGCACTTGGCACAAGTCTCCTTTGGTGTAGAAGAGGCTGCCCTTGAGAAACCTTAGCTCGCGGACACTCCGGTGGTGGCTGTAGAGTTCTCATATCTGATGGGTCTCGCTAGTGCAAATCCAACTGGTCTGGAAAAATTTGTATATGCTATCTGCCTAGGGAGTGGTGCTGGTGTCGTAAATCTCAGCTTTTTGTTTCCCGAGTCATACTCACCCATCCTCCCATGGTCTAAGTGTACAACATCTGACTGATCTCTCCTCTTGTATACACCGTAAATATCCCTCTTAGCCATAATTGCTTTTCCCATCACATCCGCGTAATGTTCAAGTTTGAAAATTGACACTCTCTCACGGATGTTTGGTCGAAGGCCTTCTTCAAACTTGGCTGCTTTCATAACCTCCGTGGATACTAACTCCGGTGCAAACCGGGACAATCACGTAAACTCTACACCATACTCTTGCACGGACATGCCTCTTTGCTAGAGATTTGCAAATTCCCTTCTCATCTGTACTCGTACTTGCTTAGGGAAATATTCCCTATTGAATTCTCTAACAAAGTCTGCCCAAGTCCATAGGCGATGTGGGTCCTCCACTTCCCTCTTCCTCAGTACGGACTTCCACCACGGATCAGCATCTCCCTCCAACTGGAAGGAAGCCCATCCTACCTTCTCATTTTCTGTACTTTATAGTCTGTCTAGAAGCTTCTCTATTTGGTTCAGCCATATCTCTGCTTCTAATGGATCCGTCTACCCATAGAAGCTAAGAGGTCTTAATTTCCTAAAATCAATAAAAGACGAGGGCAACAATGCTGGAGGAGCTGGTGGTGGTGGCCGATGACTATTGGCGTTATTGACATTATTAGCTACCAATAGTGCCGTCTACTCAGCCAGTATCATAGTCTGCTGCGTCTGCTGAGCCATCGTAGCGGCCATAGTCTCCATGGCCAATGCGATACGATCTGTCATTCCACCCCTCCGATCTTCTTCACGAGAATTCACTTAGTCTCTACTACTAGACCCTGCTTGGAACCCCTCTTCACCTCTCTGGGTCCTATTCTGGCTACCTCTTGGTCGACCACTTCTTCCAGAAGACATAGCGCTCTGCACATGAAACCAAACTTTCATTAGCAGAAGATCCCTCCACTCTGACAATAATCTTAGACTTGTTAGAAATCCTAACGAATGGCTTTGATACCAACTATGACAGCCCAAATTTTGGCACCCCAAAATTCATGCCATTAGCACGACCCTCGAGGCCTTGCCCCGTATAATAAGTAGAACACTTGGCACAACACAACCAAACAGAAAATATCAAAAGAGTATAATGCAGAACATAACTCTAGTTCTACCATATACAACATCAAAACATCAATCCAAAAGATAGTTCTAATCCCATACCTCTGTATGGACAAGAGAACTAACCCGAACCATCAGTGCCGTTATCACGGTCACCTAAAATGGTTCGACAAAAGAATATTACAAGTATCTTAATTCTTACAAAACAATCAAACACGGCTGGACATGCTAAGCCTTAAATCTCTCCCTTAAATATTCTCAAAGTACGCAACAAAACTTCTAGAAGAACTTCTCAGGTGGAGGCTCAGACTCTTCCCTCGGAATGTAATCTAAGTCCTCGGGATCAACCTCACCAGCAGCAGCTCCTAACTCTGAACCTGTGACCTATAGTCAAAAGAGGTGAGCTACATCCTAGCTCAATAGGGGTAATATCTGAACAGGTAAATCTTACTTACTGACATACATTCAACAACATATATAAAGCATGAGTTCATCGTTGTAATCTGATTGAAACAATTAAAAATTCAATAAAATAAGAGAGTGCCTTTACCATTCTATTCATGACATCAGTTATTTATTAATGCTTATGATTTCAACAAGGCTGGCCCCATGACTTAAAACAGTAACTTAAATAATCCTCGAGCAATATAGCATCGAGCCCCGATGGAATACCCTCCATAGTCGTCTAATCAGACTATTTTTATTATTAACTTTACCCACGTCCCTTTCTTATAGGCAACGGGTACATCACTACTATACATCCTTGGGATGTCTACTTGTGTACGGATTCGCCGCCGTACCGGTCACTGATATCCTGCCGCGTCAGTCACGGATATACCGCTGCGTCGGTTGGGTATTCTCTAAACCTTAAATCAATTATGTGCTACATATAGTTATTCACCGTGTGATCGTGCTAAATAAATATAACCTCCCAACCTGTTTAACCTCATTTACATATGTTCAACTTGTGGTTCCTTGCATTCACCGTACATCCCTGGGATGTGACACTTACTGATGCACCCTTATGATGCACATTTCATATAAACATCCCTGGGATGATTGAACCCTTTTTATTAAGTCACTTATTCCTATTCTCATAACATTTCACATCTTTGTATACTACTTCACATTTTACATTTTCAACTATTTTGAAAGTGAATACTTTATAATTCAACTCAACTGTAAGGAAACATGCATTCCTAGCTCATCATCATTTATATGTTATCGTAATTAAGGGTACGAGATCAAATATTCCCCTACCTCACTTGTGTTTTCACATTTGGATTCTCTAATCCAAGTTAGCACTCAACCATCACAAAGTTCGGTTCAAACTAGACCTGACCAAACACATATATTTCATCACTACCAGTGTAAGAACATTGGGTTATAAGCTTAACACCAATACACAACTATTCGTATGCAAAAACTTAACAAAAGCTAAATTTCATCCAAATCGATCGAACGATTTCTGAATCGATCGAACGATTTACAAATCGATCAAACAAATTCAAATCAATCGAACGATTCTCAGAATCGTTCGAACGAAATTTAAATCGATCGAACGAAACTCTAACATGCCTTTGTCATTCTAACATGCCTTTGTCAGTTAGCAAAATCGATTGAACGATTTGTAATTCGTTCACATAGGTTCCAACAAATCGATCGAACGATTTTTAAATTGATCGATTGGTTTCTTCAGAATTTGAATCGATCGAATGATTTCACAATTTGTTTGAATGATTCCCTTCAGAACTCATTTGCTTTCTTCCTTATCTGTTCTTTGTTCAAAATCGATTGAACGATTTGAAGTTTTGTTCAATCGGTTTCACCCATTTCCTGATCTAACACTCTTCTTCTCATCTCTTCATCATCTATCCTCATCATCTATTCATTTAATCACATCTTTAACTAATACACAACAATTTCTAATTTCTCTAGCTAATAGTTTAAACAAAAAATAGATTTGCAATTCTTACCCCAGTCGATCGGTTGGATCTCCTTCACTTGGGTTTTTGAAACCCCAAATCCTTACACTCTTGATTCCGATCCCGATTCTCTAACTTTTCGAGCCCAAACTCGCATTGAAAGTCCCTCTCTAGGTTTTACAACTCCCTTCTCTCTCTCATTTACTCTCCTTAATTTTCTAGACAACTAACAAATGAGAAATAACTTCTCTTCCACCTTTTTGTCTTATAACCTTAACACATATCTTGTGTGTTAAGCACTTACAACTTATTAACATGCATGTGTGTACATGCCTTTGCCTGTATCCACCACATCTCCCTCGCATAATACATCCATCACATACTAATTAATTTAAGTCAACCAATCCTAAGTTGACTCGGTCAAACATTTGACTAATTGGTCCGCTTATCGAGGTGGACCGTTCAAATACAAAATTTTCGAGACATTACACAATGTACTCTAATTTTTTCCTGGACATTGTTATACAGTGGACAATTTTTGGTAGTCAATTTTGTAGGTATCTTATGTGGCGCGAAATATGAGTCCACAAATGGGTAGTGCCCTCATGGATGGCTTCATCCATAAGGCTACTAAAACCACCGACACCGATATCAAAAGTGTCGGGCAAAAATGTGGAGGGAAGGGGTACAAATGGAGGGGTGGAAGCATAGGCAGGGGTCACATCCTCTGGTGTAGGGATGGGGTCAGTGAAAAGCATGGTGATCGGAGGTGGAATGGTAGATGTGGGGATGGGTGAAGTCTCGGCCCATGTGAGTGGTGATGAGAGCCGAGGAGATGGAGGGGAAAAGGTAGTATCCCCTGTCTCAAGGGGTGGTGATGGTGATGGCGTGAAGGGTAGGGGTTGCGCGAATGATGGTAACGGTAGGGAAGGGACTGGGGTGGTGGTGCTGGTTGCTTGAGTAGCAGATCTAGCAGGGCTAGGGACGGAGACTACCGGAGTCTCTGCCGGAGGCACAACCGTAGAAGAGGCCACAGCAGCCTGCTCGGCAGCAGTGGGACGGACTTTCCTTCATTTGTTCACCTTGTAGAGCTTTGGCAGCTATTTCAATGTCAGCTCCTTTGGGTCGATCTTATACCCCTAATGGAGTAACAAGCGTCTGATGGTTTGCACATATGGGAGTCGAAGTGACACCTTGTGGTATGGCGGCAAAGCTAATTTTCTAAGGGTATCGTACAACCACCCATAGAAAACTAACTTCGCCAGATCAAACCACCAACCCTTAATGACAGTGTAAAGGACCTATAGAAGGTCCCCATGCCATTGGGTCATATGGGAAATCAAAAATAGTGTTTTATATAGAACTACATCCATGAAAAATAGGTCGGGTAAGAAGGCGGCTTGGGTGGTGAAGGTGGCACCCACTGGTGGCTTGCCGAAAACAACAAGCACTAGTTTAGCAAAGGCCTAGTAATCATGGCCCCTCGACAATTCACACCAAACGGGAGGTGCAGCCGAGATGCCATAGCATTCAGCCAGTCGTACTTGATCAAATGAAATGTCAAATCTGTCGACTTTTGTTGAAAAATAGCCTGGTCCGACAATATGATAGATGAGATTTTGATAAAATAGCCGGACCAGGTGGGGGTACATCCGCGTCAGCGAGGCGCTAACAAGCCCTCGAGCCCGGCTCGCCTAAAATAGGCCAATGAAAATTGAGCCTCAGGCAATGTCTCAAAATACTTCATGTCGAACTCGAGTTCGACAAAGAAGTCGTGATGCATCATGGTGGCCATTGGGGGTCCCTCCTTGGGGCTAGATATGGATCACAGGGGTAGTAGGTGGTGGCTATGACGCAGCTGTCGACACCCTGCCGCCGATACGAATACCAGCACCAGGGTTCGAAAGCACGGTGGTGTTGGTGCATGCTTTTTTTGGGTTCCTCTCAATCCCCATTGAATCAGTGGCTCCAATTTTGTCCAAGTGGACTCTAGCGATGCGACATTTGGAGTGTGGAGGTAAAATAAAGGGGTTTTCTAAGAAGTTTCCTAGTTTATTGTGATCGCCAGCTGCAGATATTTATCGATGTTGTAATATGTCAATGATCACGCTTAAGAGTGGGTATGGGTTACTTCTATACTAAATCGTCCGCCTGCGAACGTCAACAGCTATGCCTTTTTCTTATAATTTAGATAGTTTAATTTCCCTTTTATTTCCCTTTATGGTTATAGTTCTGGTCAGTTTAGAGTTCTCTGATTCCATTGTGAGTTTGGTTGGGTGGTAATCTATTGTAGTTTATTTAATTTAATATTATAGTTCTATGAGGAGTCTAATTAATTTTTACTATTCCCATCCTTATTGAAAGTCTAATTAATTAATTGTCCTAATACTACTAAAAGTCTGATCAATTTTAGTCTCCTAATCTCATTAGAAGTCTAATTATGATCAGTTCTCCAAATTGTACTAGCAGTGCAAGCATGTTGGTTCTAGTGAAACTCTAATTAATTTGAGCATGCTAATTGTACTAGAATTCTAAGCAGAGCACGTATGCTAGTTGTATTGGAATTCTAATTGAATCAAGTATAACAGTCTTACTAGAATTCTAATTGAAATAGAAGACTAATTTTATTAAAACTCTAATTTAAAGCAAATGAATTAATTTTATTAAAATCTAATTAAAACAAATAAATTGATTTTATTAAAAATCTAACTGAAATAAATAAACTAATTTTATTAAAATTCTAATTAAAGCAATGAATTAACTATACTAAAAATCTAATTAAGGTAACAAATTAATCATATTAAATTCTAATTAAAGCAAGATATTAACCAATTCAATTCTAATTTAAAAAAATTAATCAATCATACTAAAATCTAATTAACTTAATTAATTAATTATGCTGAAATAAAATAAATCTACTAATTAAATATACTAAAAAGATTAAAAAAAGCAATTAATTAATTATAAAATTCTTTTAAAAAAAGGGGGTTTGGGCCTGCTATGCTAAGGAGGATTGGCCTCATTCCCGAGTACCCTCCGTAAGCTCCCTTGGGCAAATCGGGTGGCTAAGATTAAAGATAAACTGAATTTTGGACTGTAAAATAGTATTTTAGATTTTTCAGAGTCGATTTCAGAATAATAATTATAGATTAAATTGTGAAACTAGAATTATAGGAACTGAAATTAATATTTAGGATTTTTTTAGATATTAAAATAAGGAATTTAAATTAGAATTTAAATTTCTAGGACTGGATTCGGGTCCTAAATCAGAAAATCAAACCGTATGATTAAGGACTGGTTCTAGAATCCAAGGATTAGAACCAGAAATTAATGATAGTACTGGAAATTAAGATTTTAGGACGGAATTGAGTCAAGGGTCGGTAAATCAGACTGTCGGATTAAGGGCTGGTTCTAAATTCACAGAACTAGAACTAGATATAAAAATTTGCGGTCTAAAAAGGATGCTACGGTCTCGGATTGAAAATTAAAACCTATGATTAAAATTAAGAAAAATATCCTAAGTCTAAAACTAAGATTTTTACTTAGGACCGGGGCTGCGGAGAGAAATCTCGAAGATTCTGCGCTTGAATATTGAAATCATGACTAGGTTTCTCTATGTGTTTGTCCTCGAAGTTCTTTGGTTTCGAAATCCCAAAAAAAATCTGTTCTCTCTCGAAAATTGCCCAGCCTCCTCAGGCGAATTAAGAAAAAAATCTTTTATAGGTTTTTCTTCAATTACACGCCCTTTACCAAGCGTTTAACTGAATTACACGCCAGTTTCCCAGCGCTTAATCGTTTTGAGTCGGTCACCGACTCAGTGAGCAATCGACTGACTTGCTCAGCGAGTTTCCTAGTCCTAATAGCGTTAGGGCTAATTGCATGCTTGTTAGGACGTGCAGAATCTGATTACGCTTTTCTTCAGAAGCACTCAATCAAGGAAACTTAGGGATCAAGGACAGTGAGGCTAGGCCAGGCATAGGTCAATTTCGCGCTGGTGATCGGGCGTGCAATCTGATCGCACGTTTGATTCCAGGCACATGATCGAGTCTCGAGATGGTCTGGGAAAGGGAGTTTGGTCTAAAAGGGGGACTGATTGCGCGTTTGTGGTCTGGCGTGCAATCGAATTATGCGCGGGGTTTCAAGCGCTTAATTCGGGATTGTCCGAGTCTGGTATCTAGTTTGAAATGCAAGGCTATTATTTCAACCTGCATTCCAATTATATACTATTATTTCAGTATATAGTCTCTCTACATTAGGATCTGAGCTACAGAGCTATTATTTCAGCCTGTGTTCATTCATGTACTATTATTTCAGTGCATGGTCTCACGTCAGGCGTGCTCTTGCGAAGTAAGAATGCGTCGAAGAAGTAGGCACCCCTCATTCGAGGTGTCTTCTTGTTTCTCTTAAGAAATCACAAATGCGAATTGGTGATACTGACATGACATGTTTGACTTTCTTATCTATCAACGCAAGCAAAAATGGAGCATTTGAAGGGCAAATGGTAGCTGTCGAATGGCACATTCCAGGTCTGTGGGTGCATGATGCGAGCAAACTGAGGGATTTTACGCAATCAAGGTATTGGGGCGTCAATCACATGTCCAAAACGAGGTCCAGGGACCGATAATAATAAAATAAAGTATCATGTAATATCGAAGGCTTTTGCAAGTCATGTCAGACCGGACGCGTCACTGCTTACACCAATGCACGCCAGTTGTTCCTTTTCCAATAGGCGTTTATAAATTCTTAGATTAAATATACTCAATGTTCAGTTTCCCAGGGGAATGGCCGGTTTGAGCTGGTAATTGAGGTATGGGTCTTATGAGGTGTGCTCAATTGAATTCTACGCAGTGGCGCGTGCGCTTAATTCATCTGGAGTCAGCCTCTAAGTTGGGAATTCTAGTCCTAATGTGTTTGAACAAACGATTCTGCACAGTGGAGTATGCGCTTGATTGCGAGTTCAGGGGTTGGTAAATTGGGAATTCTAGTGCTAATGTGTCTGAACAAATGATTCTGCGTAATGGAGTGTGCGCTTGCTCCAATTCTGCGCATTGGGATATGCGCTTGATTGCGAGTTCAGGTGGTCTTAAGAGTTAAAAGTCAGGTTTAAGTGTAATTTATTGTGCGCAAGTGATGGGGCACTTAATCAGTTTCTTTTAGGCATTTAAAGAAAGGTGAGTCGGGTCTATTCATCTTGTTGCTTTGTTCTTCTTTTCTTCTCTTTTTTTGCTTTTATTTTATGAAGTAAAGGTTTTTTTTTAAATAAACGGGTTTTCAAATTTTAAAATTTTAGGGATTTTAACTTAAGATCAATTTGGTGATAAAATGGCAGAAAATGTGGCTTCCGAGACGTTGCTGAGCAGATCCATCAATATGGGATTTGTGGACCCGACCGTTATTGTGGTTTTCAAGATGACACTTGGCATACCGGATACTCTGTTTAACCTTCTCGACGAATACTAATAATTATCTCTTATGGGAGGACTACAGTGATTCATGAGTTCAGAGAGACGAGCTTTGAAAACATTTGACTTAATCATAGCTAACTATATATTTGCAATATCGAGTAATTGAAAGTGGGTAGTACTTACCTGGGTTGTGTGTAGCTTGTGGAAGGATTGGTGATGTTGTAGTGTCGCGATGGGACTTTGGGAGATTTCTTCTCTTCAGGTTTGATGTGGTAGGGCTTGACGATTATGATGTGATGTCTTAGGAGAAATGATGTCGCGATGGGACTTGGGGATTCTCCCTTTCTTTGGCTGCATGCTGGGTCAGTCCTGGTGGGACGTGGGGATCGATTCGGGAGAGAGAGAGAGCCCTTTGCCTTAGCAATGGGAGACGCTCAAGCTTTCCTTCTCTTTGTCATATGGCGTGGCATGCGCTATTTGAGCTCTTTTTTTCTTTTCTTTTTTTTAGATAATGATGCTTGCGCTGGGATGTCAACTGAGCGTAGTTACGGTGGCGTGCTCATGTTCTCGGGAGATTTGCTTTTAGCTTCTGGCGATGGGTTATGAGGGTATGGTTAATTTATTGTGATGGGACATGATATTGAGGTGATATCGCATGTGTACACATTATCGCGATGGGGACGGGTGCTGTCAATGCTTCCTTCTTATGTAAGGGTATACGATGGGACAGGTGGGTAAGTCTTTTTTTTTTTAGAACAGCCTGTGAGGCTACGCAATGGGACAAAATAATTTTAGTCGCGATGCAATAAAAGGTATGAGGGTGTAGATTTCAGGCGCTTTGTTTAGGTCGCTCAATCCGATTATGATTGTGCAATTGCTGTGCGCATCTCGTGTCTGAGGGGTCGCCACGCTGCTTCTCGTGCATGTAATTATATTCTGTGTTATAATATAAGCACGTGATCAGAGTGTCACCAGGTCAGTGTACGGGTGACCTTTCAGGTCGCGCAGTGGCAGTGTATCATTTGATAGATTTAAGCGGTTCGTGGAGTGTGCACGATCAGAGTGTCGCACAGTTTATCGGGCGATGGCTTATTTGTGTGCTTTGGTTGTGGCGTGCATTTTGGATCGTGCGCAACATGCCTAGCGCGTGATCGAATTAAATGCACATTTCTGAGCTTGTGATTAAGGTCGTAATCTATATAAGTTAGAGAGCTTTCATTTGTTTTTCATTCCCTGGTTTAGTCTCGAGTTTTGACCTTTTTCTGTATATCTTGTGTTCTGAAATTCATATTTTGGCGATATCGGGAGATCCAACCGTCCGATTGTGATGTCGTTTCTTCCTATATTCGTTATTTCACGTGATATCTGTCCTGAGGTGATGCTTGTGGATGACATTATTCTGAGAATGAGCGGTATTGGGAATGAGTGCGCTTGTCTTCACATCGATCCTTTTTATGGAGTAGTGAAGGCAGTATTGAGGAGGCGGCGATGGAGGAGGTAAAGATAGTGGAAGAGAAGGACAAAAAACTAGAGGGATGTGTTTCCCAACCAATTCTACCTGAAGTCTCCGATTGGACGCTCAAAGTAGAATCTACTCCTCGCTTCGTCTCCGTTTTGAACCCAGTCTTCATTTTGGGTTGTAGGTTCAATTTTTAGGTTTTCATTTTGGGTTGTCAATTCAGGAGGTATGCCTCCGGTGATACTGTATAAAACTTTTGATTTGGCATAGACCGGATTCAGAATCATATTTGTGGCACTTTGATGCTTATAAAATTGATCTAGGTTTCCCGGGACATCAAAAGCTCCCGATGGCGACTCTAAATATTTATAACGAGTGCATCGTCGCGATGGGATCGCCAAAAATCCACAGTTGCACACATGTGGGACTGCAACACACTCAACACTTTATCAAAATTTAAGGCCAAATTATCCACCTTCCTCTCTAGGTTACTATACGCATTCAACTCATACACTTTTCCCTTAGAAGTGGGTTCATTTATATTCCTAGCAGTTGGCACAATGTCATTGTGTGAAAAAGACTCCTGCTGCATGGAGGTTTCACTAATCAAATCAAATAACTCCCATGCTTCTACGCCCGTCTTATTGAGGTAAGAGCCACCGCTAGATGCATCAATCATAGATCTGCTTTTGGCATCAATCCCCTAGTAGAAGCTTTGTACAAGCTGCCACCTAGGGATCTGGTGGTCTGGGAACTACCTCAGCAACCCTTGAAATCTCTCCCAGGCTTCATGAAATGATTCAATTGGGAGTTGAGCAAATGAGATTATGCTCTTTTGCAACTGACTTATCTTACCGACTGGGAAAAACTTAGCCAAGAATTGGCATTGAAGATCATTCTAAGAATTTATGTTGTTGGCTGGGAGCATGGATAGCCAAGAGCTGACTTTATCCTTTAAGGAAAAAGGAAAAAGCCTCAGCTTTGTTGCTTCCTCTCCCAGGCAAACAATATAAAAAGTGGTGCATAGATCAAGAAACAACTCTATATGCTAGTATGGGTCCTCTCTACTCAGCCCATGAAAACTTGGAAATATTTGGATGGTGGAGGCTTTAATCTCATAGCTACCCATAGAATTGGAGAGCTGAATGCAAGAGGGGGATGAGTATGCCCCTTGTACATTGTACTCCCTAAGTGGTTTAGGTTGCTCAGCCATCGCAGCAGTTACTAAGTCTTCAGCAGGGGTGTGTGTTGCTGGCCTAGGACACAAGGCTCTCTCAATCTCAAGATTCAAAGGTTCAAGCTCGGGATTGAGAGACCTTCTTCCCAGCATACAACACACACACAGCATAGCAAAGAGACACACGCAGCAGGTAGAGAAAGAAAAATACAAATGACACATTACTAAAATTTAAGACAACAGGAATAAAAAGACAGCAGAAATGAAACCAAAATAGGGGAGTTAGAGATGTAAACTGATGCAGGGATGCTCCAGCTGCAGCTAAACTCTCCTATTTTTCACTACTCTAAGCCTGCAAAAATCCAAAATATCAGCAAGAATTTATTCAACACTAAACAAACAAAATCAGGAAATTAAGAACAAACTAAAGGAATTACTGTTGTACTTTATTCACACATTCCTAAGACACCAAAATGTCTAAAAACAGAAAATAAAGAAGAAAAATGCAAAAGAAAATCACAGAAAATCTAAAAACTACCGCGGTAATTTATTCAAACACTACATCTACAATGAATATAGCTAATAAAAATTCAGATTACTATATTAGATCAAAACTCCCTGGCAGTGGTGCCAAAAACTTGTTGGGATATTTCAGGTGCTATTATTTTATTAGTGAGAAAACCAGTGGTGGTGAAAATCAAATCAAATAAAAAGAGGATGATGAAATGGTTGAAGACAACAACTCTAAAATACACACAGACCTGCAAGCTATAGGGCCTGTTGTAGCAAGTTTTGAAAAGTATGGGTTTGTCCAACATGGAGTGATGATCTGATACCACAGGGTGTATAGTAATTTCCAGATCTGGCTATAGATCTGACAATCCTAAAGAAAGGGAGTTTAAGTGTCACAAAGCTAACCTAAAACTAAAATAAAACAAAAATAAAACTAAGACTAAAGAAAGGGGATGAAGAAGGATGATGGATGTGTGATAAAATAAAAATAAATGATGAGAAGTATGCAGCTAAGCTAAGGTCACATTAGTCATGCAACTTAGATCTAGAACAATCTCTGCAGCAGTCCTTCAGATGGCTATAAGCACATCAGTAAGATAGAGGAATCCAATCCAACCCCTGTGATTTAAACTGGTCTCTTAAGACGGTAACCTGTCCACTTAAATGGTGACAAACTATCCAATAGAGAGGATCAAACAACCTGGGTTAAATTAGAAAACTAACTTAATCTAAGGGAATGGATTGATCTGAAGGCTATAACCTGTCCACTTAAATGGTCACAGACTATCCAATAGATTTCCTCCAACCAATAAATCAAATCAGAACATGAACATCATTACAAACACTACGTTTGCAAGGCTACAAGCTCATGCATCCGTAGGAGCAAACAACCCTTAAAAATCTAGTGAAAACTACAAATAATCAGAGGTTGTTTGGGGACTTAGAATCAGCTAGTCATTGCTACAAAAGGCCTGTAATGACTCAACTCACAAGTCTGTAATCTCTACAGAAGATCAGATCTAAGAGCTGATCACGGTAATGTAAAATAAAGGGGGGCGTGTCTCTGCACAATGTCCCACAAGCTATAAGCTCAAGTGTAAAGAAGAAGAATCCATCTCAGATCTGTAACTTAGACTCACCCTAGGGCTATAGTCTGTCCACTTAAATGGTTAAAGGCTATCCACAGAGGCTATCCAAATCACAGATGACTGAGATAGAACAAGAAAACTGTTGCAGTTACCATTGTCGTAAGGCCACAAGCTCAAATAACAATGGGTGCATCAAACCCATAGAAATCCATATGCAAAACATAAAATAAATACAGATTCGATTAAGCTCTAAAAACGGCATTTCATTACATAAAAGAAACTCACAATGGTACCCTCAAGACAACAGCCTTGTACAGAACAACCCACAACAGCTCCCAAAATTTATACAAACCTATTGCAAAACTGAAATAAACTATACCTAACTGTATACAAAGATCATAGCCAGCGAATGCTGGACTAAGGAAGAAGCAAAGGAAAAGGACGACCTAACCCTAACCCTAAAAACTAAAACCCAAAAGGGGACCTCAGGCTATTCCTGGATGATCCTTTAAGAAAACTATAGCTCAATATATATATACAATCCATGGCAGCAGCTATGTGCAATAGCCAATGAGAAATGAGGAGGTTTAGAGCTGATTTCATGGCCCATCTGTGGCCCTTGAATGCTTTAGGAAGTGTGGGACATTGGGATGTGTGCCCTAGAAGGTGTGAAATACCTAAAATATCCTTGGAGTTTGAAAACAGGTGGCTGGAATTCGTGCCTCGCGAGGATAGAGCTTCAGAATTTCATCTCGCTAGGCTCTCGCCAAGCTCATTTCCAGCCTCGCAAGGTTCATTTTCAGCCTTGCAAGGCTCTCAACTTTAGCACTGTCATCTTGCTAGGCTCATTTCTAGCCTCGCAAGGCTCTCGCTAGGCTCACAGCTTCAGCACTTTCATCTCGCTAGGCTCATTTCCAGCCTCGCAAGGTTCATTTCCAGCCTTGTAAGGTTTAAACAGCAGCTCGCCAGGTTGATTTTCAGCACTCCAACTGCTCGACAAAATGCTTCAGCAGCAGAAAAGCTCGAGTGCCTATATTTTTCAGCTCTACACCACTCGACTTTGAGTCCATAGTTCGTGGGGTTTAGTTGAACTGCTTGGGCATGCACTGTAGCTACTCGGGTGCGCACCACAGCTGTTCGACAAAATGCCTTTCAACCTATACACTGCTCCACAGTACTGCTGGCTTCGTCATTAACCTCGTGGGGTTCAATCTCAGCTTCAAGGGGATAAATGTACAACTCTTTAGGCTGCTCGAGTTTGCTCGGCTTTGAAGCTGCATGGCTGCTTAGTTGGCTGTTGTAATGCAGATTTCAGCTTGATAGTTTTGCAGTTTCAACATTGGTGAGTTAGAGTAATTTAAGTGCAGTAGATCTGCAGCTGCTCCTTCGATTTACCACAAGTGCAGCCTCCACTGAGGATAGCTGGCTTCAGTACAACAGCATCTTTGAGGAGCCACATGGTGTAGCAGCTTGATTTTAGCAATAAAGTGTTGAGGGGTGTAATAGCTGCAGGTTTCTAGTTGATTGGCCATCTATATATATATATATATATATATATATATATATATATACATAGCTTTTACTCCGCAGCTGCTCCAAATCTTCAGGTCTCCCTCTACTTAAATACATCAAAGCAGGAGCAACAACAGCTTGCTTTAGCATGGTGTGCACCTCCACTTCTCCATCAAGTGCATGAGTAGGTAACATGTGCATCCTTAGCACAACAGCTTCCCTAGTCTTTGCTGGCAGCAGCAGCAGCAGTTGCTTGCATGAATGTTAAGGCAACACCAACTACAGCTTTGATTTGAAGTTTGGGTAGTTGCAACAATGGTGTGCTCTACAGTAGTTTCCTTCGGCATTAACTTTGAGTGGCTCTAAGTATAGCTTGTGTAGTTCAATTTGCTGCATTGTAGCTTCAAATTGCAGCAGCTCGCTAGGTAGCTATGTGGGCTGAATTTGTGGTGCTTGCTAGGATCAAATGCCTGCAGCTTTTACACCTCACGAGGTTCACTTGTGGGTTGCTGCACAACTCGCTAGGCTCATTTCTTCATACTGCTGCAGCTGGCTCATTTGGAGGCACAACAGCAGCTCGCGAGGATCACATGGGTGCTGAAAATGCAGGCTCGCGAGGATGCTTTGCTGCTGTTCTTCTTGGGCTTCATGTTGCAGCAGCTCGCGAAGTTCATTGTTGCAGCTCTTTTGGTTCAAATCAATAGCTCTATTGACTACTCAATAGGTATATGTAGCTCCATCTGAGTAGCTGCTTGATATCTTTATGCAGTGGAACATTTGCTTCAAGTATATATCATGTGGGGCACATTTGCTTTTGCTCGATTACTTCATGTGCAAGCTGCAGGGAACTACTCATGATGTTTTGCAGGTGACCAGCTCTAGAGGTTCTTGCTGATGTGGCTAGAGAGGTTCATGTATAGGCTTTTGCCTTTGATATCTTCAAGGTCTTTGCTGCTGCTCCCATATATTAAATGCAGCAGCAAGTTTTAATGGGGCGGCAGCAACTCTTGTGAAATTCAAAATGCAGCAGCAAGGTTGTTCAAATCTTCAGGTTTCCTGCTCAGGTGGTTAACTGCAGTAGTTGTAACTCAAGAGGCTAGTTTGCAGCAATAGTAGTGCTTGATCATGTTGCAGTAAGTTTGCATTTTGTGGGGCACTCTTTCCAGCAATGGCAAATGATCTAGTGATTGTTGGCTTCAACAAATTCAACTCTTCAGCATGGTTCCCCAGAATGTGCAGTAGCTTAAGTAAATTGCAACAACAGTTCTTGCTTCATGTCTTCAGATCTCAAGCTTCTCTACTAGCTTCATGGGCTGCTATGTGCATTTTCTTTCATCTATTGGGTCTCATACCCTATGTTGTATTGTTGAGTGTGCCTCCACCACAATTCCACTCAAGATAAAAGTGCAGATGCCACATGGACTGCTGCAGCACTCTATTGTGCTTGGGCTCCCTTTTCTCTCTGTAGGCCTCCAAAGGCCCTAAAGCAAGCTAAATTGCCCCAGTGGTGTGGACCACCATGGTGCAGTCAATATAAACCCATCAGCTCCACAAATTAGCTTAGACATCATTCTCCTTGGCTCTAAAATGTTGGTTTGCTGCATTAAGCTATGATTCTCCTGTTATCTACACAACACACTTAAAAACCATTGGTATCTTGCTCATAGGTCTATTAAAGGCTAGGTTAAGGGGTGAAAAGTGGTTCTTTTTAGAGATTAACAGTATGCAGCTAAGATTAAATCAGTTATGTAACTCAGATCTAGAGGTGACTCTGCAGTAATCCTTCAGATGGCTACAAGCACATCTGCAAGGTAGAGGAATCCAAATCAATCCCTGTGAATTGGCTGCTCTCTTAAGGATATAATTTGTCCACTTAAATGGTCACTGACTATCCTAGGGAAAGGATCAAATCACATGGATTAAACCCAAAAAACTAACCTAATCGAAGGGAATGGATTGATCTTAAGGCTATAATCTATCCACTTAAATGGTCACAGACTATCCTAGGAATTTCCTCCAACCAGTGAATTAAATCAGAACATGAACACCATTGCAGACACTATGTTTGCAAGGCTACAAGCTCATGCATTCATAGGATAAACTCAGTGGAACCCATAGGTAATCAGAGGCTATTTGGAGACTTAGATGTAGCTGATCATTGCTACAAAAGGCCTGCAATGACCTAGCTCACAAGTCTGCAATCTCATCTGAATATTAGATCTACAATCTAATGATGGCATTGCAACACAAAGGGGAGTTTGGATCTGCACTATCTCTCACTTGGCTACAAGCTCAAATCCAGAGAAGAAGAATCTATCTTAGATCTGTGATTTAGACCAGCCTTAGGGAAATAGTCTGTCCACTTAAATGTTCACAGGCTATCCCCAGAGGTTATCCTCCTCACATATGGCTGAGAAAGAACAAGAAAACTACAGTTACCACCATGGTTGTAGGGCTACAAGCTCAAGCAACCATGGGTGTATCAAATCCATAGATATCCATGCACAAAATATAAAATAAATACAGATTCAAATAAGCTATAAACATGGCATTGCATTGATTGAAATAAAACAAACAATGTATGCCCTCAAGGCAAGTGCCAGTGCAGAAGCCCAAATCAACTCCCAATGCTCACACAACACCCATTACAAAACTAGAATTAAACCTAGCTAATATATAGAACTTAGCCAACAAATATTGGGCTAAGGAAGAAGAAAAAAAAATGGATGATCTAACCCTAACCCTAATGACCTAAGCACTCTCGATCTCACAACTAATTTAGGTTAAAGATGAGATCATAATTCAACTAAAAATTATACCTTATATACATATTGTCCAGTGCCTTGGCCAATAAGAAAATAGAAGAGGAAACCCTAGTTGTTGCTACTGTCGTGGCTCCTTTACAACCCTTGGATGCCTCAAAATGTATGGGAGCAGATTAGGGCCTCGGGGTGTGTGCCCTAAAAGTGGGGAAATCCCCAAAGTGACCCTAATGTTCACTGAGAAAGCAGGAACCTGAGCTTCGCGCGGCTAGATTTGTTGATTCTGCCTCTCGCATGGCACCTCGCGCGGATGAATTTGAAGTTAAAAGGTGCTCGTGAGGTTGGATTAGCTACTGGAGAGACCTCGCGAGACACTATTTTACAATGAATGGTGCATCTCGTGCAGCTAGGCCTTCAGGTGCTCTGGTTGTGAGGCTCTCGCATAGATGAATTTACATTGAATATTGTAGCTCATGAGGCTACGCTTTGATCTTCGCGGGGTTGATCGCCAAGATGGCTTGACTCCTCACGTGGCTGCCTTTGGCTTTAATGCATGCGAGAGATTGCGCGAACTGCACGAGCCATTTTTTGAAGCTCTCTTTCCTCTTGAGCTGCACGAGATGTGCACGAGAGGATAATGTGTTGCAGGTTCCAACTAAGTGAGGTGCTCGCGAGGTATCTTTTGGGTGAATTGAACTATGCGAGAACCTTGCAAGTTTGCTTTCAGCTGCGCGAGAATTCTTCTATCTAGTTGCTGCTATGCACAGACTGCTGCAGCAGTCTCCTCTGCATGGGTCCACTCTTCTTTCATCAGCTTGACTTCTAGTACACACTTGGGCTACAAAAATGATCACCAAGGTGTATACCATCATCGTGTGTCCACTATTTTTGCATCTGTTTCAAATCTTGGCTTTAGAACTCTCTTCTTTGGCCTCCAAATGAGTGGACTGTTGTACTAAGCTGTATTTTTATTACTAACTATAAAACACACTCAAAATAGAATTATTAAATGGCATCAAGGAGTAGAAAAGGCTAGGTTAAGAGGTGAAAAATGATATTTTTTAGTACTTAACAATATGTAAATGGAAAGGGAAATCTATCATCTTTCATAAATTCTATCTTTTCTCTGTGTTGGTTTTTTTTTAAAGGGGGAAATTGGGTACTATGCCGATCATTCCTTTGGAGACGTGGTGCACATAGTGTCGGCCTGGAAATGGGAAAGGGAAGCCTATTATCTTTTGTAGATGTGGTCTTTCCGTTCATCAAATCAATCATCCCGGAGTGTGGTGTGCATAGTGCTGGCCCAAAAATGAGAAAGGGAAATCTATTATCTTTTACAAATTTGGTCTTACCGATCATCAAACCAATCATCTCGAGAGTGTGGTTGGCAGTGCTGGCCCAAAAATGGGAAAGGAAAATTTATTATCTTTTGTAAATGCGGTCTTTCCCGACTTCAAACCAATCATCCCGGAGTGTGGTGTGCATAGTGTTGGTCCGAAAATGGGAAAGGGAAATCAATTATCTTTTTAAAGATATTTCTTTGATGCCATAGGCGTGAGGGGAATCTTTTTTTTTTTTTTTGATTTTTTTGGATAGAGAAAAATGTACCTTTTTATGATGAGTTCTGGGGCCTTGTAACTCCCCTTTCGAGTGTTGTTCACACCCCAAATATTTCCCACAGCGGGACCCTGGCGTGCTTCGGAAGAAACAAAGGAAAACCTTTGTTCTATGTGAAGGCATGGGAATCTAAGTGACAGCCCAATCACTCAAAAAAAGTCAATAAGAGGGTGACCTCTTTTGACCGGCGAGGGCATATTGGGTGTCGAAGGGTGCAGGATTTATTGGAGGCACTAAACTGTTAAGCGAGAGACTCAGGGAAATTGATAGAAGGCCTCAGATTCGAGTTACCTAGCCCAGAATAGGCTTTGCGTGTGTAGTATATACGCTTAGCCAAGATCTGGAGATTTTGGCTTAGCGTGTGTATTACACACGCTTGGCTAAATCTGAAGAAGGTTGGCTTAGCGTGTATAATATACACGCTAGAGCAATTCTGGGAAAACTTGGCTTAGCGTGTGTATTACACACACTAGGCAAAAACAGGGTATATAAATAGTCTGAATGGTAGAATAGCAAGCTTGAGATTGGTGTAATTTTCTGGTTTTTGGGAAGAGATGCTTCCGGGGACTAATTTTCCTTGTTATTTTGGGTCCCTCCTTACTGTACCTAGGGATACAAGGTCGATTCGGGACACCTAACGCACTCCCCAAGGATTTTAGGGCTTTTTCTTAAGCTCGGTCACCCACCCGACATAACTCTAGCGCAAGCGCCTTCTTAGATACTGGATGGGGTGGTACTTTTCAGGATCATTACCACTAGTGGTTGCCGCCTAACTAAGAATCAGGACGTTTGTATCGCTACCTATTTCCCCCCTTTAAAATCTACCTGCAAGAAAATGAATTAAGTCCCTTGTTGGTTCAGTTTTAAATTTTAATTTTAAGGGAGTTTAATTAAGTTTAAAAATGGGTGGTGAGAATCTCATGCTGTCTCTACGGGCTGACGTCTACTAGTGGGATATGATTAAACGTAAAACAATGCATAAGCAGGCCCGCCAATCGACTAAGGCGTGTAAACAATAGAATTTAAATGCACAAGTAGGCCCGCCAATCGGCTAAGGTATGTAAATGACAAAAATTAGATGCTTACGTATGCCCGCTAATCGACTAAGGTGTGTAAATGATAAAAAAGTAAATGCTCAAGTAAGCCTGCCAAACGGCTAAGGCATGTAAATAACTGAATCATAGGGATGAGTATAAAAATGACAGAAAAGTAGGGGTAAGTATAAAATAAGCAGAATCATAGGGGTAAGTACGCAAAAAGGAAGGAAAAAAGTTAGTGAAATTGAAGAAAAACACGAGCAAAGGGGCTAACTTCAAGCTGAAGCTCTAGAATTTTCCCCAGCAAAGTTGCCATCTATGCATCCGTGAATCTTATTGATCCGTAGCGATGATGCACTCGTTCAAAAAAATATAGAGTCGCCACCTGGAGCTTTTAGTGTCCCGGAAAACCTAGATCAATATTGAAAGCACCGAAGTGAAAAAATATGACTCTGATTCACCGGTCTACGCCAAAGGCTCTTTGGTAGGGGTTTCGATTATCGATCGGGAAGGTGTTAGGCACCCAATCAACCCACTCGTAAGCGGTCTCTACTATGACTATTTGGATGTATATATAATATATATATATATATATATATATATATATAAAGGAAAATGGGCAGCACTTCCTCTTACCCGAAGGCATGATGATCCTATTGAGCCCTTCCCGCTTGTTGAAATTTTGGCAGCGTAATGGCTCAATTCTTGGATAGAGGAAAAGCAAAAAAGGTAGAGGAATATAGGGGAGAGCCGGAGCTCTCGGGCCCTTATAGCACCAGAGATTTTCGCGCAAGAGTGTCTTCGATGAGCTTCCGAAAGCAAATGGATTGAAGGATAGGTTTGAATCTCTGAGGCTTGAGAGCTAAGACATAGGGGAAGGAGGCTAAGACCTTGTTCCTACAAGATCTAAGGGATTTATGATAAAAATGAGGTTTTTAGGATGAGCCTAGGTTCTAGAATTTTAATGAATAAATACTAAAAAAGGAGTAGAGGAATAGCTAAAGCTTTTTCTCTCTTTAGAAAATTTTTCAAGCCTTTGTAAAGGGAGGGGTGCCTCTCTATTTATAGGAAAAAAGGGAGGTTAGGAGGGTACTAAAGTGTTAATAGGGTTAGCAATTAGGTAATATTCTAATCTAAGGTTTCCTAGGATTTTATGTAGGCAAAGGGTTTCAATGGTAGATGATAGGGTAGGGTTTTAACTGGCACAAATAGGCTAAATGGGGGTGCAACAGTCCTATTGAAATCCACCCTAAACATTATGATGGTTAACAAGTCAAACCCTAAAAGCCATTTTTGAGTAAAACCTCACAGTTATTGTAGCTAAACCTGGCGTGTGTATTACACATGTTAAGCATAGCTATAGTACTCAAGAAGAAGCCGGAGGTTCAGAACCCGCCCTAGAGCCCACAAAAAGACTAGATTTTGCCTAGCGTGTGTATTAGACACGCTAGGCTAAAATTTGCCTAGCGTCTGTAATACACATACTAGGAAAAATTCTACCTAAATTGGCCTAGTGTGTATATTATACATGCTAGGCAAAATACTTATATTTCTGTCCGATTTTCAAATCGCCGTAACTTTTGATATACAACTTCGAATGAGGCAATTCTTTGCTCGTTGGAAAGTTGGGAAAGTCCTCTTTCCAATGGTAAATCAAAAAGTTCTTTCTTTCAACTTGTAATGGGGCTTTGAGTTTCAGAAGGTGTCAAAGAAAGGTAAAAAGGATTCAAAATATTTCTGAGAATTTAATTCTTCCTTCTCCTATCTTTTATTCTTCTTTCTTTATTTTAGTAACAGTAAGTATCCATGAATTTGGATGCTTCTTCCCATTTACTAATTCTTATTTTTTATAAAATTCCATTTCTTTTCTCCGACTTGTAAAATCATGGTTCACAATTTTTTTTTTCCTTTTATTCTTTTGATTGGTTCTTAGTATAGCATCGTGTTACGATTTCTGACTCTTTCCTATATTCCTTTTTTTTTCTTTCTTTTCAGCTGTACCCCTTTTTTTCAGATGTACTCCTTTTTTTCAGCATATCCATTATCTGTTAACTTTTACTCCTTTCACTCCCTCTTCTTCCCTTCTTTTGTATTTTACTTAGAAAATGTAAGGGTTAAAGGTTGAAAGCTTTGGGTAGTACATATGGTTAAGGGCTTACAAAATTTTTGGTACAAAGTATTTTAGTTTAGGCTTATAATATGGGTTCAAAGGATAAATTATTTTATGGGATTTTGGCTTTTTGGCTTTGTTTTAAACAAAATATGGCATTTAATCATCTTTACGATTTACTAGCATAGATGCCTTATTGTTTTGATATTTCTAATAGATAGTTCTAGACAAAAAAAATAGGTTATCGGAGTCATAGAATATTTTGATTCTAAATTTAGCAATATAAAATTTCATAAAAGTAGTAAAGAAGTTTAAAGGAATTTTGACTTGAATAGAATCAATCTCTCTTAAAGAAAGTGAAAATTAGTCTCTAATGCTCATTGATTTATATAATTTTGAAACTATAGTCTAAATATTGTAGTTCAGATCAATTTATAGTTTCAAACATTCATTCTGATACAGTGTTCAAAGAGCTAAACATGAATTGTAACAGTTCTATTGTCTAATTGTTAAACTTCTACTACAATGGATCATAAGGTTTCTGGAATCAAATTTTGGTCTATCATAGTCACATGTAATGTTTAAATAGTAAAAATTTTAAACTAAGAACTACTAAAACTAAAACAGAAAGAAAAGAAATTTCTGCAAAAATGATAAAAGTACTATAAAAAAATAAAGTGTTATTTATAAAATTAAACTAATATATACACAAGTTGTATATCCCCCCCCCCAAACTTAAACTGGACAATGTCCTCATTGACACAAAAAAATAAGGGATACAAAAAAATTCATAAATGTGGGGCTCAGAATGTAGTAAATCCATACAATCACTCGAGAACATAATATTATACAGCAGAAAGTATCTTACGTTCGATCGTGTTTTACCACGACTTGAATCGTAACATACTTGCTGAGAAAAATTTTCTAGCTAAAGCAAAATAAAATAGTTAGTTTATATATTTTACAGGATTGTACTACGGATGAGTCGATAGCTCAACGGTGCCCATGAGTATATTAGACATCCTCAGAGTCTTCCAGTGATATAATGTTCATTGGCCTTTCTTCGTCTGGAAAGATAAATTCCAGGGTTCCATATCCTCGTTTGAGAATTAAGTGGGAGAATATGAACAAAATATGTGCTCTCCTCTAATTTTTTTGGGTTTTTGTAAAAAATTGACGGTACGCCACAAGCATTAGGAAAAGGTAACTTTGGTACATATGATACTTTTGTCACAATATTAGGCACTCTATCTTTATTATATTTTTGATTTTCAGTTTTATATTTTACTGGTCTTGAAACTTCCTTGTTTCTCTTAGGCTCATCCTCTCCATTCTCTGGGACATCCACAGTTGTGGGCATCTAAACTTTATTATCCACAGCTCTGCCACTTCGTAAAAATTAAATAGTTTGGACATATTTTGCAGAAATCGATGTTTCTTCCACAAAAACTTGTCCTCCTGAGTTACTCACTGGTCGTGACTATAACTGGTTACTCTCTCGTTCCACCAATTGCATAGCTAGCTGCCCAACTTGGGCTTCCAGCTTCGTAATGGATTTGTGTGCGAATGTAAAACTTGAGAAAATTAAGCAAGCTCGGATAAATCCTTGGAACGCTGATGCCACGGTTGTTGTAAATCCCTAAGGATTTGAACAACTGTGTCATCAAATCCACTGCTCGGAGGACTAAACAGCTACTGCTCATATGGCTGATATGGTCTCTTGGGTGGCAGGTAGGTCTATTGAAAATTTTGTGCAGGAGGATAGCTTGGCTCAACAACAGATGGTCCTTGTTGTTGGCCACTAGTGGAGCCATAATTAAAATAAGATTACTCCACTGCGAGTTATACATGTTACCTTATTCACTCTGATGGAATGCATACGCCCATTCCCAGTCTATCATCTTTGGGTATAATAGGGCAACCGGGCATTTAAACACTCAAAAGGATTTAAATTTTGAGATCGAGTGTGATGCATACACCAGAAAAATATATTTTTATGTTTTTAATTTTATTTAATTTTTATTTTTATTTTTGGGTATATTTAATTTTTATTTTAGAAAATAAGGAGAGAAGACAAATCTGAACCTCTAGCTTCTCTGATCAGGGGAAGTGTTGAAACTTGTGATTCACTACTCTGAGTAAAACCTGCAAAAGCTTAAGAAGTGATGAAGAAAATAAAAATATAAAGGAAAATAAAATGAGAAAGATAAATATTTAATTTCGAAACAAAATATAAAATAAAATTTGCTTCCCCGACAACTATGCCAAAAATTTATTCATCCTATTTATATTATTCTAATTAAGTCTTAACCTATTGCAAGCGCACAATATAAATTGTAATACTAGTATAGGATCGTTCCCACAAGGAAGTATTTTCTCTTATCTTTATTAATTTTCTGAAAACTTATATTTATCTTTTAAGATCCTAAACTACTTGAGAAATATGAATGAAAGAGTAGTTTCTTAAACTAATTTACAGAAAAATAAATCTTAAATCCTCCTTCTTCAGATTGTGGTTGTCAATCACAATCTTAAGTTATCGGATATTTACAAATTTAAAATACCGTTACACTATATCTCAATTCTCTAGAATTTGGGCATCAATCAAATACTAGCATTTTTTAATATAGATCTATACTAATCTTTAATTTACAGAAATTTGGGTGTTAATCAAACTCTAGAAAATCAAAGATCGAAAAGTAAAAACCATTACACTAATCTGCAAATCTCAACCTGAGTCGTCAATTCAAATTAAAACTTGGAGATGTTTGCAAAGTAGTAAATTGCGTCAATTGCTTCTGAGAAACTACAAATATCGACACTAATCTTCCAGCTCTCAATCCCAGTCGTCAATTGTGATCGAGGAGCCTTGGATATCTAAACTAAACTACTCTAATGATCAAAAGAAAACTCAACCTCAGTCGTCAATGATGCTGTGAATTTCTTCGATGATTAATTCCTATACCAAGCCCTCTTATTTATAGATCATAAGGGGTCAATTTACAAAACTCCTAATTCTAATAAAAAAAACTACTAAAATAAAAGTGTCTTAATATAACTCTACTTATAATCCTATCATTCCTTGCTTTCAATAGTTGATGTACTTCTAGATTTGCTCCTTTATTTCAACAACAGAATCCTTTAGGAGTCTTCCTTCGTCAATCTTTTCAGATCCGTGAGTGGTCAGATTTTTAATTCAACAAATCTTCTAATTATATGCATGGCGGTGTAAATCCTCATGTGACTAGTAGCTTCAAAAAGCTTCCCTTTTGTAAAATCGTAAATCACGATTTTTTTCTTTTGCTCGTTGGACGATTCTTCATTTACGATCGATCGTCTTCACTTTTGTGTCGCACTTCACTTTGAACATTTCTTCTGAAGAATCGTAAATTACAATTTCTTACTTTCTTCCTTTGCAGCATTTCGCTCAATCATAAAGTACAATTTTTCATCTTTCAGTAGGTGATGATTCATCTTTTTCGTTCAATCATCTTTCTTATTGCTTTATGAGTTCATTTTGATAAATATTAACACTTTGGCTCTCTTTTGTTATTTTTTCTTGAAATCTGCACATCATTAACTTGTTAGTAGTAAACTAAGGTCTAGCATCACTAAGTTAAGGGTGATAAAATGGTATATTATGTGACTGATCAGGCGGGTCGGGTATAGATTCCTTGGGTGAGACCTGAACACTTTCTTTCTCCTTCCCCTACGAGATGATGGAGGGTAAGGCGATGTTGTTTTTCCGGCACCACAAACTCTCTTTTTTTAGATATTTGATTTGATTGATTTTTTTTTGTTTATTTTTGGATTTTGTATATGACAAATAAAATTTTTTCTCTCCCATGGATCAATATGGTGCTTTTTTTGGGGCCTTAGAACTCCCTTTTTCGGTGGAGTTTACACCCTTAATGTCCCCCACGACAAGGTTCCGATGCACCTTGGAAGAATCAATGAAAGACCTTTGATCTATGTAAGGGAACAGAAATCTACGCGATGACCCAATCCCTCGGAAGAGTAAATAAGAAGGTGACCTCTCTTGACAACGAGGGTATTTTGGGTGTCGATGGTATGGGAATTATCGAGGGTATTAAAATCGCTAAGCGAGGGGTTCAGGAATTGTGAAAAAGGCCTTAGGTTCAAGCTGCTCAGGCTAGAACAGGCTAGCGTATATATTATATACGCTAAGCTAAATTTATGGAGATTTGGCCTAGTGTGTATATTATACACGCAAGGCTAAAAACTCTAGAGTTTTGGCTTAGTTTGTATATTTTACACACAAAGATAAATCTAGGGATTTTTAGCCTAACGTGTATACTATACATGCTAGGCTAAAGAGTAAATCTATATATATATTTTGGACAGCAACAACAAACCGGAGTTGGTCTATTATTTTTTGGGTTTTCTGCAAGCAGCGCTTTAGGAACTATTTTTTCTTATTATTTCAGGTCCCTCCTCACTGTACTTAGGGATACGAGGCTGGTTCAGTTCAACTAACGTGCTCTCCCATGGGTTTTAAGACTTAGTAACAGCTCGGTCACCCACCCGATATACCTCTGACGCAAGTGCCTTCTAAGATACTGGATGGGGTGGCTCCTTTCAAGATCATCACCACTAGGACTGCCACTCTACCGGGAACCGGGATGGGTATATCGCTACCTATATCCACCCTTTTTAAAATCTACCTGCATACAAATGAATTAAGTCCCCTTGGTTCAATTTTAAGGGAGTTTATTTAAGTTCAAAAATGGGTGGGGAGAATCCCGTGCTGCCTTTACGTGCCGACGTCCACTATTGGAATATGATGATGAGAAACGTAAGTGCTCAAATAGACCCACCAAATGGCTAAGGCATTTAAACAAAAAAAATGAAACTAAACTATCCAGTAACCCGCCAATTGGCTAAGGTGGTAAAGAGCTCAAGTAGGTCCGCCAATTGGCTAAAACGTATAAATGACGGAAAAGTAGGGGTAAATAAAGAAATGCAAAATCATAGGGTTAAGTGAAGATGAAGGAATTGGAGGGGTAAGTAAAAAAAGCAAAAAGTTAGTAAAAAGAAGAAAAACACATGCAAAGGGGGTCAACTTCAAGTAGAAGATCTAAAAAATCCCCATGGAGTTGCCATCTATGCAACCGTGGACTTGCGAGTCCGTCACGATGATGCGCACTCTCTAAAAAATGGAGTCATCACCCAGAGCTTTTGGTGACTTGGGATACCTAAACAATCAATATGTAAGCACCGAAGTATAAAAATATGACTCCGATTTACCGGTCTTTGCCAAAGGCTTTTGGTTAGGGGCTTCAGTTATTGATCGGGAAGGTGTTAGGCACCCAATCAAACCACTCGTAAGCGGTCTTTACTTATGGCTAAATGATAAAAAAAATAAAATGATCGGCACTCCTCCTTGCCCGAAGGCACCACGATCCTATTTTAACCCCTCGTAATCGCCAAAATTTCGATAGCGTAACGGCTCAAATTCTAGGATGGAAGGAAAGTAAAAGAAGGTAGAGGAATAGAGAGGAGAGTCAGAGCTCTCGGGCCCTTGTAGCACCACTGTGGACCTTCGCGTTAATGCACTTCCATTGAGCTTCCGATAACAAATAGGTTAAGGAATGGGTTTGAACCTCCAAGGCTTGGAAACTAGAAGGTAGGAGAAGAAGGTTAAAAGGGTGAACTCAGTTATGGAATTTTGGAGGTTTATTGCTCAAAAGGGAAGAGGGAACTCTGTAGGATTTTCTATCTTTTTAAAAATTTTCAAGCCATTAAGCAAGAGGGGGTGGTTCTCTATTTATAGAGTAGGATAGGATTAGTGAAGGGTTAAAGTGCTAATTGGGTTAGGAATTAGGTAATAGGGATCTAAGGTTTTCTTGGTTTTCAGGAGCTTAGATAGGTGGGAAATGCATTTAATGGTAGATGATAGGGTGGGGCTTGAAATGGCTAAAGGGCTACAAATAGAACTAATGGGGGTGCAACAGTCCTAAAGAAACTAAAGAAACCCACCCTGGACTTTTGGGTGGTCAACAAGTCAAACCCCAAATTCAAAATCTGGATATTTTCCTAAAAATACTATTCCTAAGCTTAGCGTGTATATTATACACGCTAGGCATGGGAACAGTGTTTCCTGAGAAAAAAGGAAAGTCTAGGGACCGCTCTGGAGCTCAATTATGGAGGAAGAAGCCAATTTTTGCCTAGCATGTATAATATACACGCTAGTATAATTTCCTGCATTTTTGCACAATTTTCAAATTGCCATAACTTTTGATATACAACTCAGATTGCGGCGATTCTAGGTTCATTGGAAAGCTGGGAAGATCCTCTTTCCCATGGTATAGGCTTCAACTCTAACGGAGGCTTATAAAAACTTTGGCACTCCTCTTTCTATCCACTGCTCAGGAGGGTTTGAACCGGGCCCAGGAAGGTTTCTAATGGGTGGTCAGGGAAGGCTAGGGTTGATTCTTAAGGGTTTAGGATGATTCCTAGGGGTTTTAGGATGATTTCTAATAGTTTAGGAGATGCTTTCAAAAACTTGGGGGTACGCCTTGCTCGAAATATGTATCGATCGAGCCTTGGGCCAAATTTGGGTGTCTACAGTGGTCTACAACAACATGAGCCTAGTTAAGATGTTTATAGTAAATACTATGAATGAATAAGGAAACATATAAATAAAATTGATTATCCATTCCATAAGATTTATCTTTTTAGTCAATGTCCTTTAAAATTATTATACATATAATACTGAGAGAACCCAAAAATTTCAACATCTTTTTGAGAGTATGCCAACAGTGAGAGTTTGAATGAAAATATTTTCTAAATCTATAGTTTAGAAAAATCTATGAAGAATAAACTTTTCACTAGTACACACACTCTACACTTTATTGAATTGAAGTTGTTGGGTTCTGACCAAGGATAACTACAATGATGGAAAGTTAAGGATGATGGAATTATACTTTTTGAAAAACATGATTACCATATGATGTCTTAGCTAGTAAGTGTACCAACAGTAGGATAGAATTTTTAGCTTTGCTTTTGTTTGAAAAAATTTTAAAAATCCAAAAAATATTTTAAAGTTCGTAGGTAACTTCACTGGAAACTTTCAAGAGACTACAACTCCTCAACTAGGGATCACCTAGGAGTTTAAAGGCATGTCGCATCTGCTAAATGCAATCATTCTCCCTATGAAAGTGGCATTTAAAATTTTAAATTAGTTTATTTTCCTTGTTTTCTAGGGACTAGCAAAGCATAAGTTTGGGGGTGTGTGTTAGGCATTGAATATTGCCACTTTTTACCTCCTAACCTAGGCTTTACTGGGACCTAGAGTGTTTAATAATTGTTTTTAAATACTATTTTGCAGCTACCAATAAATTACAGCTATAGTACAAAAATTCATCTAAAAGTGTCAAGAAGAGAGGATTCAGGCAGATCAACAACTGTTGTATGTATTTAAATTACAACAGCCTAATCTTCAGCTGTGTGTACTCATCTAATGTGCACACTAGAGCAGTTCATTAGAGCAGCACAAGCTTTAGCAGTTACAAAGCATTCAGCCATGTGGTTCACCATCTTCTACAGTTGCACATTATGTAGTTAACCATCTTTAGCAGCTGCACATTATGTAGTTAACAATCTTCAATAGCTGCAGTAGAGTGGAGCTCGAGTAGTCCAAAACCCTTAGCAGCAACCGTTCGAGCAGCTATGATGAAGAAGAGCTTCAGACCTCTCACCTCGAGAGGATACTGGAGTAGTTCAAAGTTTAGGCAGGTTCAGAAACTCCAGGTCATTCAGCTCAAGCTGCTCATGAGGTTCAAAGCTGCAAAAGGCTCCAGCATCTACAACTTGAACAGTTCAATGCCACTCCTACAACCTATCAAGCAGTTCCACAAGGCTGCATCTCAACCTCTCGAGCAATTCAAAACTGCAGCAACCAACCTGTCGACCACCTTCAGCCATCCTCTCGAGATTGTACTTCTGTTGTAGCCAACCTGTCGAGTACTGCAATGATGAAGAAAGCCAACCCCACGAATGGTTCCTTGAACCTGTCGAATGGATTGCTGAAGCTCAAAGCTGAACCTAACAAGCAGTTCATAATGTTTGCTGAGTTACACCTGTCGAGTGGTAGTATTCCACCTATCGATAGGATTGCCTGAAGCTGTCAAGCAGCTCACAGATGAATTCAAGCAATTGCTGAAACTCATAAGTGAACTCGAGCAGTTCACTGAACCAGTCGAGTGGTTCCATGCTCTCTAAGAGCAACCTGTTGAACAATGTTGGGAACCTATCGAGATCAAAGTTTTGAACCTTTGAACTTGTCAAAAACCTGCTGAAAGGTACCTTGAACCTCTCGGGATTGCTTTAGAACTTCTTCAAACTCTTGAAGCTCGGGCTCCATCAAATGCTAACTATTTTCAGCCATTACCAGTGGTTGGTGGGGACATTTTTGAGAACTCCAACAAAGTACAGGGGACAACTATCCATGTGCAAACTATTCTATAACTGAATGGGAACATTCCTTGGCGGGAATCAAACTATTTCAGCTGGGCATAACTGAAAATATTCTTCTCTTCTCTGATTGGCTAAAACATTAATCACATGGATTAGAATAAGTTGAATTAATTTCTCTTCTCTTATTGGTCATAAATAAGGCACACAGATCAAGGCAAATGTATAAATAGCAGCCTTTGGGCTATGATTCATTAGCAAGGAAGCTATGAACTAAGGAATATCCTGAGTTCTCCTTAGCTCAATTTAGTTTAGTTTAGTTTTAGGTTTTTCTTTATCCCTCTCTTATCTCTCTCTAACCCAGCCTGTTGGGTTAGATCTTGGTAGCTGCTAGGGTTAGTTCTGATTTGTAAATTTGTGATGTAATTACATTGTAGAGAGTTCAGAATTTCAGAGACTGCTACCTCGTGGGTAATCATTGTAAGTTTTTATTAATTCAATGAGAAGTTGTTTTGAATGTTCATTTAAATCTGTAAATTTTCTATTCAGATGCTTTAGATGTTTATAAATCTAATGCACTTATGGATGCCTACGCTTGTAGCTTTGCATCCATTGCGGCAGCAGTAATTTTTCTATTCTATCTTTAACTCTTTTACCTGGCACACATTTCTGGGATATGCTGTGACCATTTATGTGGACAGCCATATACCCCTAGGATTGGTTCGGATCTGAGGGTTAGGATAGATTCTTTCTCCTTGCACTTGAGCTTGTAGCCAAGTGAAGGATTTCTGTAAATCAAATTCCTGCTCTGTTTTACAGCCCTCTTTTCAGTTATTAGATCTGGAGTCTTACAAAGATTGCAGACTTTGAGCTAGGTAATTGCAAGCTATTTGAAGCAATCACCAGCTGAATCTAAAGCCCCAAACAATCTATGATTTCTAGTGGTTTCCACTAGATCTTCATAGACTATTTGATCCTATGGTTGTGTGTGCTTGTAGCCTTGCAAACATAGTGTCTGTAATGGTTTTCTTGTTCTAACTTTAACATTTGTGATTGGATTACCTCCCTAGGATAGTCTGTGACCATTGAAGTGGATAGATTATAGCCTTAAGAGCAGTCTAAATTATGGGGTTGAGTCTGATTCTTCTACCTTGCACTTGTGCTTGTAGCCAAGTGAAGGAATGCTGTAGATCCACAATTCTTGATCTGTTTTGCAGTGAAGATTAACCCACGGTTGCTTACTTCTGCCCATTTTGTATTTTATTTTACCAAACCATCATCATTCTCCTCATTTTAATTCTGTTTGTAGCTTAGATCTAGAATTTAGTTGTGACACCTGAAAAACTCCTTTTGTTTCTCTATTTTATAGAATAGTTGTAGAAGTTCCAAATCTGTAGCAGAACTGGAGATCTTCTAGAATTTAGATCGTCACTCCCTGTGGGTCAAACTCTTACTTACTTTTACAACTTGCTACAACAGCCCTGTATCTTGCAGGCTATGCTTTGTGCTTTGATCTATCTTCATTCACATTTTATTTTTTACTGCATTTTAACCATCCACATTTGTTAATAAAATTCTGTCAAGCACAAAGTAACAAATAAGTTTTTGGCATTGTTTTCAGGGTGTTTTGATCTAGTTAGTAGATCTGATTTTTTTTTTTTTTTTTTAAGATCTGATTTTATATTCTGTTTTAAATCTGAGTTCTTCTTTAGTTCAGGAATAAATCTGTCTATTGCTTGTAACCTATTTGAATAAATTATTGCAGGAGTATTTTGAATTTTACAGATCTGGAGTAGTGATTAGGAGAGGAGCACATGGCTAGCAGCTGGAGTAGATGCTGCTGAGTTTGCATTTCTTCCTCTTTTCCTTTCACATTCATTTTTTTTTGTAACTTTGGAAATTCAGCAATAGTAGGAAGTGTTTGTTTTAGTTTGTGTTTTTATTTTATGCTATGTTTTTTTTGTCTTTGTTGTTTAATGCCTAAATCTGTTCCTGCTGTGTGTATGCTTGGTAGAAGGTCTATCAACCCCATGATTGAACCTTTGAACCTTAAGGTTAAGAGAGTCCTTAGACCTAGGCAAACCACACATATCCCTCTTGATCCTATTAAGCCATTTGTGATGGGTGAGCTACCTAGACCATGGAGGGAATATTATGCACCAGGGGTATATTCATCTCCCTTCTGCATTCAATTTCCTGCAGTTGAAGGAAATTATGAAATCAAATCCTCAACCATCCAAACGTTACCCTCATTCCATGGGCTGAGTAAGGAAGACCCATACAAACACATAGATGAGTTCCTTGCTTTGTGCATGTTAAGTAGTGAAAAATACCATTTTTCACCTCCTAACCTGACCTTTGATGGACCCTTGAGCTAACTAATAAGGTGTTTTAAGTATGTTTTATAGATAAGTAATAAATTACAGCCTTAGTGCAGACATCCATCTAAAAAGGCCAAAGAAGCAACCTACTGCTCAACATGTGCTCAAACAACCCAAAGGCCAGCCAATTAAATAGTCCACAAAACTTTAGAAGTTCATGAGAAGGTCATGGGCCCAACTGGGTGTGCTTGGGACCAATTGCAGTTGCAAGGAATGAAAAGTCAACCCACCAGGAGGCTGCTGAGGGTTGAACAAATGAAGAACAACACACCAAAGATGGGTACTAGCTGTATAAGCACAAAACATAACCTATTGAGAGGTTCTGATGCTCAAAAGCCAAGATATTGAGAGGTTCCATTGAGTTGTCGAGAGCTTCCTAGGACCTGTCGAGAGGTTCGAAGTACAGCAATGGATTCTATCAAGGGGATCCCTGGAGGAGATGAAGCTGCCGAGAGGTTGGCTATTATATATGAACCTATCTAGAGGATTAGAGAGTGTGCTCCAGCCTGTCAAGGAGTTAGAAGGTAAAGAAGCTAAGATGTCGAGAGGTTCTAGAAACAAAAGTAAAAATCCTGTCAAGAGGTTGGAGGTGCATCAGAAGAGAACCTGTCAAAGTCTTTCCTTGAAATGCAGAGGAGCTTGTGAGGATCCAACAACCGTCGACAAGATTTTGTATAGGATGTCGAGAGGATTGAAGTAGCTCAGGCAGGAGTTAAGATTTCTCTGTCAATCCTATCGACTAGTTCAAGCCAATCCTGTCGAGATTCCAAAACCCTTTTCAGCCAACCTCCCATGCAACCTGTCGACAGGTGCATCTTCCAACCTGTAGACCATTTGAGTCTTGAACCTATCGACAACTCACCTAAAGCCACGCTCATCCTCGCGAGGTTTAAACAACCTGTCGAAAGCTCAATGGGAACTTTACAAAGATGTCAATAGGATTTTCTATAAGTTGTCAAGAGGATCACTGCAGAACTGGATAGAAGATGAAAACGAACTCCAATCCTGTCAACTAGTGCAACGCAACCTATCGATAGTTACTCCAAACATCCCCAGAAGCCTCCAAACCTGTCGAAGGCCACTTCAACCTATTGATGAGAACACCAAGCTGAACTCAGAACCTGTCGAGAGGTTCCTTGAACCTCTCAACAATCGAATTAGGAACTTCTCAGCTCCTTTCACAGCAGCTGCCAACTTCAAGATCCTGTGCACGAGTTCTAAGGCATGTTAATGACCCTTGGGGATATTTTTGGAACACCACTAAGCATAAATAGGAACTCTAACTGTATCAAATGGGTCTACCTATTTTGGACCAATGGGGAAAGAGCTTTTAGAAGAGAAATCAGACACATCACCAACTCAGAATAACATAATTATTCTCTTGAGCTCTGATTGGCTGAAACAGATATGAGAGGAGAGGAGAAGAGTATAAAAGCTTGAAGAATTTACAGAACTATCATCAAGAAATTGAGAGAACCAGAGCCAAATCCGATCTCCATTTTCCCTCCAAAAATTCCCTCTCTCTTCCTTCTTCCCCCATTCTCTTTTCAGCCAATCATGGTTGGCTAAACCCCTTCAGTAGCTAGGGTGAGGTTGAGAGCTGTGAATCGAGAGTTTCAGAGGCTGTGTAGATGGATTGCATGTTGCACAGATTGTAGATCTTAGCACAATAGGATTATAAGTTATGTTATTACAATGTAATTGTAGTTTTTAAAGGTAATTCTGATCTATATTTTACTTTTTTGTATTTGATTTCCCTGGATTTGATATTCCTGTGGATGCTAGAGCTTGTAGCCTGGCACCCACAACATCTGCAATAGCTTACCTATTCTAATCAAGATCACTGGATTAGAACAAACTCTGGGATAACCTGTGGCCACTCCAAATGGACATATCCTATCCTCAGGATTGCTTCAATACTTTGGTTGAGATTAGATTCTTATACTTTGCATCTGAGTTAGTAGCCAGATGAAGGATTGTAGCAAATCTATCCTATACATTGCCTTTGATTCAATTGATTTTCAGTAAAGACCAAAATCCCTAGCTGCTACTCTCCACCTTTTGATTTTAATCTTTTCCATTCTCTTAAACTCTGTGTTTAATCAAATCTGGGTCAATTGCATGTAATTTTGTAGTCTTTTAGTAAAGTAACAAATCTTAGAAACCTCTCTTCTTGCCTAATTTAATTTAGTTTAAATTAGGATAGAATGCCAGATCTATCATAGATCTAGAGATTTACCATAGTTTAATCACATTTCCCTGTGGACATATCCTAACTTACCTATTAAAGCTTGCTGCAACAGCCCTGGTTCTTAGAGGAATGCTTGCTCGCCTTAAGCTCACTTGCTGTTGTTTGTTCATTTAATTTGTTGTTTTAACCATTTAATAATTGTAAGGTAAGCAAGACAACAAGTTTTTGGCACCACTGTCGAGGATCTGTATTTTTAAGAGTGGTAGATCTAAGTTTTTCTCATTTTAGTTTAGATTTTTATTGCCTATTTTGTGTTTGACTAATTATTGTTGTAGTTCTATGTAGTTTAATTTTGTGATTACAAATTTGGATTTGTTGTGTTGAAAGGAGCATTGTGACAATTTAACGAGCAAGTTGTGCTTAAGTTTGCATTTCTTAACTCTGTTTACATTTCTAGATATGTAGTTTTTAGATTTGCAGCATTAGTTGTGTGTTTGTGAATTTATTTTGCTTAATGCTGTACTGTCATTATGTGTATTGTCCTATATTTTTATTGTGTGTATGCTTGGGAGGAGATCTCTTAATCCTGAGATTGCTCCCTTAGATCCTGAAGTTGTGAGACTTCTCAGACCTAAGAAACCTATACACACACCTGTGGTTGATTCTAATAGCTCTGCAATGGGTGAGCAACCTAGGACATTGAAGGAATTCAATGCACCAGGGGTTTACAATTCCTCCTTCTGCATTAAATTCCCTGCTATTCAAGGGAACTATGAGATCAAATCCTCCATCATACAGTTGTTACCCTCATGCCATGGCCTAAGTAAAGAAGATCCATATAAGCACATTGATGAATTTCTAAGACTGTGCACTACCTTCAACATTGCAGGTTTGGGGGAGGAAGCAACTAGATTAAGACTCTTTCCTTTTTCATTAAAGGATAGAGCAAGAACTTGGTTGTCAATGCTCCCAACCAATAGTATTCAGTCCTGGAATGACCTTCAATGTCAGTTCTTAGCTAAGTTTTTCCCCATGTCTAAAATAAGTCAGCTGAGGAAGAGAATTATTTCATTTGCTCAAGCCCCAACTAAAGACTTTCATCAAGCATGGGAGAGGTTTAAGGAACTCTTGAAGCAATGTCCTTATCACCAAATTCCTGAATGGAAACTTGTTCAAAGTTTCTATCAAATAATTGATCCCAAGAGTAGGGATATGGTTGATGCCTCATGTGGTGGTACATACCTCCACAAGACAGCTGATGAGGCTTGAGAATTGTTTGAAATCATTAGTGAAAACTCCATGCAAAGGGAGACCTTGTCAAGAGACCTTGAGACCCCTGATAGATTGGTGAGAGAGACCACTACAAGAGAGAAAATGTATGAGGTGAGTGGATACAATGATTTGGAAAGGAAAGTGGACAGCTTGACTCAAAAGTTTAATAAGCTCATGGGAGCAATGCAGTCTCCAATGGCTGCCCAAGTGGAGGAGGCATGTGTGATCTGCCAGTCTCCCACTCACTCCCTTGAGGAATGCCCCTCTGCTGCTCAATTTCTAGACTTTGTGATGGAACATGTGAATGCTGCTCAGTCCTATGGACAACAGCCTACTGCCGGTTATCAATAGAGAAACCACCCCAATTTGAGGTGGAGACAAGATACTTTCCCAAACAAGCAATAACAATAGTCACAACAACATCTGATACCTTATAGGAATGCCCAGCCCTATCAGCAGAACTACTTTCCAAGGCCCCATTACTAGTAGCCTATGGCCCAGCCAATGGCTCAACCTATGCAGCAAAGTGCACCAGCCCCAACACCCTCTAGATCCCTCATATTTGAAGAGCAAGTTATGACTTCACTGTAAAATTTAGGCCCTTTGTCACAAACTGTTAACTCTCATAGCCAAAGTATTTAAAAGATAGAGGACCACCTTAGTCAGCTATCTAATACTTTGACTAAGAGAGAGGAGGGAAGACTGCCAAGTCAGCTCATTAACAACCCAAGAGGGCAATACATGGTGGGTGACACTTCTTCCCATGAGAAAGCAAAATTTGTCACCACTTTGAAGAGTGGAAGGCTGGTAGATAATCAGGTTGGTTTTGAGCCTGAGAGCACTCTCAGAAATGAAAGAACAACCATAGAGATACATAGCAGGAGCAGCATATACAAAATAAAGGGGTTGTGGACCCCAAGAAAAAATTGAAAACAAAAATAAAGATAAATCTAATGAAATTGCTAAGGCAGCAAATGAGAGATTAGTCCCCCATTTGCCATTTCCCAATGCACTTCAAGCACCTTTCCCTTTCGGTAAAGAGAATGCTACGGTTGAGGAGATGATGGAAATATTCAAACAAGTAAAGATCAACTTGCCTTTACTTGATGGTATTAAGCAAGTTTCAGCCTATGTAAAGTTCTTGAAAGAATTGGGTACCCACAAAAGACCATCTCGGATACACCTATCTAAGGTCTTTTGTGTTGAGAAAAGAAACCAAGTGTTTTCCATTACAACTGCAACCAAGCTTCAGGACCCTGGAGTTCCCACAATCCCTTGTATCATTAAGAATCATATCATTGAGAAGGTCTTATTAGATCTGGGAGCTAGTGTAAACCTATTTCCATATTCAGTTTATGAGAAGTTAGGCTTGGGAGAATTGAAGCCCACACATGTGGTTCTACAACTAGCCTAGAGATCTGAGAGGAGGCCTGTGGGAATGATAGATGATGTATTAGTTGGGGTTGATAAGTTTTTCTACCCAGAAGATTTTCTGGTGCTTGACATGGAGCCAAGCAAGTGCACCACCTCTATTCCTGTGATTTTGGGCAGGCCCTTCTTGGCCACTGCCAATGCTTGTATCCAGTGTACATCAGGAGTAATGGAGGTGTCATTTGGCAACATGAAAGTAAACTTGAATGTTTACAATGTATCTAATCAGCCTTGCTTTTTAATTGATGTTTTTGATGAGCTTGTGGAAGAGACTTTGCCCAAGCTGCTGCATGATGATGATTTTTGTGATATTTTTGAGAATGTGTGGAGTGAGATTATGGAAGAGAAGTCCCCCACACCCATGGTTTAAGAGGTGAAAGCCTTAATTTCTGACATGGGGCTAGCAACAAGGTATCCTCCTTGGAAACCTGCTATATTTCCTCTTCCACCACCATCAAAGGTACCTTTGTTGCCTTCTCTCATATGTCCACCAGATGTAGAGTTGAAATAGCTACCTAAGACTTTGAAATATATTTTTTTGGAGGCAAATCAGAAATTGCCAGTGATTATTTTTTCCTCTCTCACTGATGGGCAAGAGGAAGAATTGTTGTGTGTTTTAAAGAAGCATAAGAGAACAATAGGCTGGACTATTGTCGACCTTGGGGGTATGAACCCTACTGTGTGCATGCATAAAATCCACCTAGAAGAGGGTTCCAAACCCTTTAGAGAAATACAGAGAAAATTGAACCCTCACATGCAAGAAGTGGTAATGAAAGAAGTGGTCAAATTGTTAGATGTTGGAGTCATCTATCCAATTTCAGATTCTGAATGGATGGCACCTACTCAAGTGGTCCCTAAGAAATTTGGAATTACTGTGATTATAACTGATTTTGGTGAGCTTATTCCAACTAGGGAAACCACAGGTTGGAGGGTGTGTATAGACTATCGGAAGCTCAATTTGAAAACTAGAAAAGACCATTTTCCTTTGCCCTTCATTGACCAAATTTTGGATAAGTTGGCAAGCAAGACTTTCTATTATTTTCTTGATGGATATTCGAGTTATAACCAAATCCCTGTTTATCCACAAGATCAAGAAAAGACAACTTTCACATGCCCATTGGCACCTTTGCCTATAGAAGGATGCCATTTGGACTATGCAATGCCCTTGCAACTTTCCAAAGGTGCATGCATGCTATATTTTCTTACATGATTGATCAATTTTTAGAGATATTCATAGATAATTTCTCTATTTTTATGGACAACTTTAGCCAATGTCTACACCATTTCAGCCTTGTGTTGCACAGATGTGAGGAACCCAACTTGGTGTTAAGTTGGAAAAAGAGCCATTTCATGGTCAATCAAGGCATTGTCCTTGGCCATGTGATTTCCCACAGAGACATTGAGGTAGATAAGGCTAAAATTGATCTGATTGCACACCAAAAACTATGAAACAAGTCATATCTTTCTTGAGGCATGTTGGATTCTATAGGAGATTCATCAAGGATTTTAGCAAAATCACAAAACCTCTTTGTCACTTGTTGTGCCAAGAGGTTCTCTTTGAGTTTGATAATGAATGTCTCCATGCCTTTGAGCTTTTGAAGGGTTGTTTGAGCTCCGCACCTATCCTTCAAGCACCTGATTTTTCTTTGCCATTTGAACTGATGTGTGATGCATCAGATTTTGCTATTGGTACAGTCTTGGGACAAAGGAAAGATAAGGCCCCTTGTGTGATTGCTTATGCAAGCAAAACCATGATTGATGCTTAGTTAAATTACACCACAGCTGAGAAGAAATTACTGGCAATTGTCTATGTTTTAGAGAAATTCAGGTCTTATGTGCTGGGATCTAGGATTGTGGTGTTCATAGACCACTCAACCCTGAAGTACCTTTTGTCAAAAAAGGATGCTAAGCCAAGATTAATCAGATGGATCCTCCTATTATAGGAGTTTGATCTTGAAATTAAGGACAAAAGAAGTGTTGAAAATATGGTTGTAGACCACTTATCCCTTATTTCTTTGACATACACTAGAATAATGGAACCTGAACCTCATTGACCTAATTCATTCTTACCTCACGCTGAGAATTCAGAAGGCGGAGGAGAAGGTGTTGAAGATAGGTGGGCTGGGTTCAACAATTGGGGAATGAAGAAGAAAAGAAAAGTTGTAAACAACAATGTATCAATTGTAGATGTGTGGCAATTCATTTAGAAAAAAATATATATGTATAAAGAGAAAAGGAAAGAGAAGTTACTTCATTTGAAAATTGAAAAGAAGATAAGAAGCTAGCCACTTTAAATCTGAAAAATATCAAGGAAGATGAAGATGTGCTGAAATGAAGGTTGTAAAGTCATAAATCACCTCCTCACTGTACTGATTTCTCAATTTTGAATCCATTCTACCCGTTTTATTCTTTTTAAACCTCACCCATAAGCCACATTACAACCCATAAAAAAAGACCTTGTTGATCCAAAGTGAAATGAGCTATCCTGTGGAGATGAGGAGATGTCTAATCTATGGTGAAAGTATTTGAGGATGTCAGAACTTAGATGCAATGCCTATGTTCATGCTTGCAGGCCTATTTGAGGTCTATGACTGATCTTGAGCTGATGAAAATGTGAGCACCCTGGATTTTCATTGTGGGAGGTAGCGCAGGTGAGGATTGGGTCTGAAATTCAATTTCATTGGGGTTGTATCTACTCCTGATTTTTGAATTTAGAGTGAACTTAGTGCTGATTTGTGCACATTGTATTCATGATGTGAATTGATTGGTGGTGATGCAAACACATGCTGATTTGAGTTTTAAATTATTTGCATTATTGCTGTAATTTCCTTTAATCTTTAAAGAATGGGTGTGCAATGATGCTTTATTTATTGAAATCTATTTTGTCATTGGTTGCACTATACTTAACTATTTTAAAGGTGAAGTTTGTGGGAACCTTCACTGAAAACCCTTAGGAGACTTCACTCCTCCACTAGGGATCACCTAGGGGTTAAAAAGAATTGATGCATAAGCTAAATGCATCCGTGCTCTCTATAAAAGTGGCATCTACTGTTTTGAATAATTATTTTTAATTTTTTCTTTGCTCGAGGACTAGCAAAGATTAGGTTTGGGGGTGTGTTAATCTCTGAAAAATACCACTTTCCACCCGTTAACCTGACCTTCGATGGACCTTTGAGCCAATTAATAATGACTTTTAAGTGTGTTTTGTAGATAGCAGGAGAATAATATCTTAGTGCCGCAATCCATCCTTTTTGTGCCAATAAGAAGGAATTTTATGCTAAGTTATGGAGCTGATGGAGCTACATTGAATGCACCATGATGGATCATATCATTGGGCCTATGTAACATGCTTTGGGGCCTTTGAAGTCCTGCTGAGTGAGAATTGTGAAGCCCAAGCTCTTTCGAGAGTTGCTGCAATAAAATTTGTCAAGAGGAAGAGCAGCTGCAATGAACCATATTAGAGTAATAGCAAATGAACATGTCGAGCATCTCACACTCTAAGGATGTAACATGTCGACCACTTACCTGAAGCAGCAAGAGAGCACTTGAGCAGATCTGAAAATATAGATGCAACCTCACGAGTGCATACCTGAAGCCCAAGTGAAGAACTTGAGAAGTTTAGAGGTTAATGCAGCTGAAAATCAACTCCATGAGTGGTGATGAGCTGAAAGACTAAGCTGTTGAGAGGTTCATACTGAAATCCAACCCCACGTGATGTTTAAATGTGTTGAAATGAACTTGTCGAATGGTGAAGCCTGCTGAAAGTGAACCTGTCGAATGGTTCTCTGCATAGGTCATCCTGTCGAGTTGTAGTAGGGTCCATTAAACCTGTTGAGTTGTATAAAATGCAGCTGGAAAAGAACCTATCGAGAGGTTCATGCTGAAGCAAACAACTCCACGAGAAGTTCAGGCTTCTAAAGTGAACTCCACGAATAGTTGAATTGATCCTGTCAAGCTATGCAATGCTGAACCTCTCAACCTGTCAAGTAGTTCTATGAACCTCTCGAATGGATTGCTGAAGCTGTTGTTTTGAACCTACTGATGAACCTGTCGAGTTCTTCTGAAGCTTAAAGCCCAACCTGTCGAGTGGTAGTCTTCAACCTGTCGAATACACACCTAGAGCTCACTCAACCACTCAAGAGGTAGACATCTGAACCTGCTTAAGCCCCAACTGCTCGAGCAACTACTCGAGATCCATACTTCTGAAGCTCGCTTGTAGATACAGAGATTCCAGCAGCAGTCTTCAATACCCAAGGGTAGTTTTTGGCATCCACAACAGCTAGGGCACATGCTGAGCTGTCCTACACTTCTCAAAGCAAACCCTTGGCTGAAAATAAGCCCCAACAATAGCTCCAAATGTCTCAGTTCTGATTGGCTATTACACACAACTGATTTATGGATTGTACAAATAACACTTCCGCTATCTTGTAAAATTATCCAGGATTAGCCTGAGATCATGTAGGATTAGGTTTAGGGTTTTCTTTTCTTTTGTTTTCTTCTTTCTCTTTCTTAGCTCAGCAGCAATGCTAGCAAAATCTATGTAGCAACTTGGATTATATAGATCTGTAATTGGGTTTTATATAAATAGAGTGAGCAGTTTGGGGATTTTGCATAGACTGCTGCCTTGAGGGCAGATCATTGTAAGTATTTGTTTTCAATGAAATGCCATTTGTAATGTTCATTAAATCTGTATTTTCTTTGTGTTTTCACTTAGATCTGTATAGATCTAATGATCCCATGAGTGTATGTGCTTGTAGCCATGCACACATGGTGGTTGCAGTGGTTTTATTGTTCTGGTTTTGATCTCGTGGATGGACCACATCTCTGGGATGATTTGTGCTCATTGAAGTGGACAGATCATAGCGTTAGGATGAATCCAGATCATAGGACTGCTGAATTCTTTTTCCCTGCCTTTGTGCTTGTAGCCAAAGGAGGGATTGCTGCAGATCCAACTTCTCCTCTATTTTACAGAACCATTTGTAGTGAAGAGATCTGGGATATTGCACAGATTGCAAACTTGAAAACAAGGTCATTGCAGGCCTTTTTGTAGCAATGACCAGCTGAGTCTAAAGCCCCAAACAATCTATGATTTCTAGTGGTTCTCACTAGATCTTCATGGACTATTTGATCCTATGGTTGCATGTGCTTGTAGCCTTACAAACATAATGTCTGCAGTGGTTTTCCAGTTCTAACTTTAAAATCTGTTATTGGATCACCTCCCTAGGATAGTCTATGACCATTGAAGTGGACAGATTATAGCCTTAAGAGCAGTCCAAATTATAGGGTTGAGTCGAATTCTTCTACCTTGCACTTGTGCTTGTAGCCAAGTGAAGGAATGCTACAGATCCACAGTTCTTGATCTATTTTGTAGTGAAGATTAACCCATAGTTGCTTACTTCTCCCCATTTTGTATTTTATTTTACCAAACCATCATCATTCTCCTTATTTTAATTCTGTCTATAGCTTAGATCTTGATTTTCGTTGTGACACCTGAAAAACTCCTTTTCTTTCCCTATTTTTATAGAATAGTTGTAAAAGTGCCAGATCTGTAGTAGATTTGGAGATCTACTAGATTTTAGATCATCACTCCCTGTGGGACAAACTCTTACTTTTAAAACTTGCTACAACAGCCCTGTATCTTGCAGGCTATGCTTTGTGCTTTGATCCATCTTCATTCACATTTTATTTTTTGTTGCATTTTAACTATCCACATTTGTTAATAAAATTATGTCAAGCACAAAGTAACCAACAATGTGATCAATCACAGAATATACCATTTTATCACCCTTAACTTAGTGATGCTAAAACCCAGTTTGCTACTAATAAGTTGATGATGTGCAGATATTAAGGTTAAACAGTAAAAGAGGGCCAAAGTGTTAATCGTTGTCAAAATGAACTCAAAAAGTAGTAAGAAAAATGATTGAATGTAAAGACAATCCAAACGACTTCTGAAAGCTAGAAATTGTAAAAGACGATGGAACATAGTGCAAGAGAAATGAGAATTCGTGAATTACGATTCATTAAGAAACGCTTCAGGCAGAAAGGCAATACAAAGAGAAACACGATCATTTGTAACGAAGAATCGTTCTGAGAGAAAAATGTGTAGAAAAGAAATCGTGATTGTGATTCTTCAAAACTAAAAGCTCGTTGTTGTGGTTGAACATGAGATCTATATCGCTAGGTGTATAATTAGAAGTCTAGTAGATTATGGATTCGAGAAGATTAATGAAGAGAGATTCCTAAAGGATCCTGCTGCTAAAATCAAGGAGCAATCCCTGAGCGCATCAACTATCTAAAGCAAAGAAGAACTAGGATTAGAAGCTAGAGTTATACTAGGAACCTTTTATTCGTAGTAGTTTCTTTTATTAGGATTAGAATAATGTAAATCGACTCCTTATGATCTATAAATATGAGAGCTCGGCATAGGTGAAGAGATATCGAAGGAATTCTCAGCATCAATTGATGACTGATGTTGGGTTTTCTTTCGATCAACTTGAGTTTAGTTTAGTTTAGGTATCCAAGGTTTTTCAAGAGCAATTGAAGACTGTAATTGGGAGCTGGAAGATTAGAGTAGAGTATCTATTTCTCAGAAGCAATTAATGCCTGTAGCTGAGGGATGAAAAATCTTTTTATTGCTTTCTAGTTTAGATTTATTTTTATGCACTAAAAGTTTTTTATTTGAATTGATGACTCAGATTGAAAATTAGCATATTAGTATAACGATTTTACTTTTCCATCTTCGATTTTTATGAGTTTGATTGACGCCCAAATTTTAGGAGAATTGTTGATTAGATTAAATTTGTGTTAACGAATTCTAGTTTTTGATTAACGCCCAAATTCTAGAGGACTAAAATACAGTGTAACGGTACTTTAATTTTGTAAACATTCGAGAACTGAAGGATTGTGATTGACGACCATAATCTGGAAGGAGGAGGATTTAGTTTTATTTTCTGCAATTAGTTTAAACAAATCATTCTTTATTCATATATCTCCAGTAGTTTAGGATCTTAAAAGATAAATAACAGATTTTAAAATACACAAAACTATAAAAGAGAAATGCCTTCCTCGTGGGAAAGATCCTATACTAGTGTTGCAATCTCCATTGTGTGCATGCAATAGGTTAAGACTTAGTTTGATAAAAGCCCAAATCAGCGTAATCGGGTCTTCAAGCGATTTACGAAAGGGTTTATGTTGGGTCCAAGTGGGACCCATTGTGTGCTAGTGGTTGGGCATGCAATCTGATTGCACGGCCTATTCAGCATGCGTAATCAGGTCCTAAGGCAGTCCATAAGAAGAATGAACCTTGTCCAAGTGGGACCAATTGCGCGTATGCATTCATGCGTGTAATCGAATTGTGCACCTCTATGAGGGTGCGAAATTCAGGATCTTCTCGGGTCGAGTTGGGTCCGAGCCGCAGAGCTATTGTTTCAACCCAGGACTCAGTCATATACTATTATTTCAATATATAGTCCCTGTGTCTAGGGTTTTAGGGCTTCGGAGAGAGTGAGCCTCTTTCCAGAAATCATGGGCATGGTCAAAGTTTGACCAAATGGGTCTGTATACTCCAAGAGGAAAAAAAGGGGGTGTCTACCGAGATGTTTTGTTTAGGTTTGTGTTTTGGACGGTGCGAGATTTGTCAAAATAGGTGTGGTGTCGTTTAATTTCTTCTTTCAATAAATCTTTTGTGGTCGAGGAGGGACCTTCTTTAATTTTTCGATAGAGTGAGGCATCTCATAGAGTTGGAGCTTAAAGGTGCTAGAGAGTCTTTCAGGGTGATTTACAGGTTGTCGGGAAGTTGTTTACAAGTGAAGTTGGAGTGGATTCTATTGGGAGGGAAGGTAACATTGTAAAGGTAATGATAGGATGAGGCAAAGGTAAAGTAAGAGAAGGAGGCGTGGGAGTGTGGGCCAATGTGGACCTTTCCTCAATGTGGGAAGGTTTAGTTTCTTTTGATTCTGTTTGATATGCACTTTGGGCTTCTTGCGAGGTTGTTTTAGAGTTTTATTTATAATTTTTTGGGGAAGCTCAGTGTCAACTATTTGATGTAGTGATTGTAATGCCGGATGGTGTTCTGTGATAGTTTTAATCGTGAGGTCTATGAAAACCTGGATCTGGGGGTTAGGAACGATTTTAGTTATGATTTTGATTTCATGTTTTGGAAAGATTGGAGGATCAGGTGGTATGTTGATTTGGATGTTAATCGGGGTCATAAGATTTAAGTCTGGTTTGATTTCGGGGGTGGGAGAGATGATTAGTTTATTGATAGGTTTGGTGGTTGGCTCAAAGGTGAGTGGAGTTGATGCCACAGGGATAGGTTCAGATTTAGTGATGGGTTTGTGTTCGATGAGGGGCTCAAGTTTGACGATAGGTTCAATTTCCGTGATAAGTTCAGGTTCAGGGATAGATTTAGATTTGACGATAGTTTTAGCTTCGATGTGTTCGGTGATCGGTTTAGTTTTAACGGTTGGTCTAGGTTTGATGATTCGTTCAAGTTTAGTGCAAAGTTTAGGTTCGAGGTTCAATTTCGTAGTTGGTGAGGTGATAAGTTCGATAGCAGGCTTAAATTCTTGTTTCAGAGTCAGGGGGATGATAAGTTCAGTAGTGAGTTTGGGTTTCGAGGTGGGCATAGTAGTTGATTCGAGGGTCGATTCTAAAGTTCGTGGGGCGAGGTTTTCAATCATGTGTCCCATAAGGAGTTCAAGTTTTGACGTTGGCTCAAGTGTAAGGGGGCTGGAGATTTGAGGAAGGGGCTCAGTTGTAGGTTTAGGTTCAACGTTCAGTTTTGGAATCTGTGGGGTGATTGGTCCTAGAGTTGGTTTAGGGGTGAGAAGGCCAGTGATTTTCGGAATGGATTTGATCATGGGTTTAGGTTCGAAGTTTATCTTTGTGATTGGTTTAAGTATGAATGGTGTTGTAGTATGTGGATAGATTGATTCGAGAATTGCTTTTGAAACTGATAGGTGAGCTTGTTTAGTGCTTAATCATGAAGTTAGTTTTGAAACCTTAAGGATGATGGAATTGTACTTTTTGAAAAGCATGATTATCATATGATGTCTTAACTAGTTAGTGTACCAACAGTAGGATAGAATTTTTAGCTTTGCTTTTGTTTGAAATTTTTTTGAAAATCCAAAAAATATTTTACGATGGATCACCTTGGAGTTTAAAGGCATGTTGCATTTGCTAAATGCAATCATGCTCCCTACGAAAGTGACATTTAAATTTTTAATTTAGTTTATTTTCCTTGTTTGCTAGGGAGTAGCAAAGCGTAAGTTTGGAGGTGTGATCAGTCACAGAATATACCATTTTATCACCCTTAACTTAGTGATGCTAGACCCTAATTTGCTACTAACAAGTTGATGATGTGCAGATATTAAGGTTAAATAGTAAAAGAGGGCCGAAGTGTTAATCTTTGTCAAAATGAACTCAAGAAGTAGTAAGAAAAATGATTGAACATAAAGACAATCCCAACGGCTTCTGAAAGCTAGAAATCATAAAAGACGATGGAACGTAGTGAAAGAGAAATGAGAATTCATGAATTACGATTCTCCATGAAACGCTTCAGGCAGAAAGGCAATACAAAGAGAAACGCGATTGTTCATAACGAAGAATCGTTTTGATAGAAAAATGTGCAAAAAAGGAAATCGTGATTACGATTCTTCAAAAATAAAAGCTCGTTGTTGTTGTTGAACATGAGATCTATATCGCCATGTGTATAATTAGAAGGCCTCTTAAATTAAAAGTCTGCTAGATCACGGAATCGAGAAGATTGATGAAGAGAGATTCTTAAAGGACCCTACTACTAAAATCAAGGAGCAATCCCTGAACGCATCAACTATCTAAAGAAGGAAGAACTAGGATTAGAAGTTAGAGTTATACTAGGAACCTTTTATTCTTAGTAGTTTCTTTTATTAGGATTAGAATAATGCAAACCGACTCCTTATGATCTATAAATATGAGAGCTTAGCATAGGTGAAGAGATGTCGAAGGAATTCTCAGCATCAATTGAAGACTGATGTTCGGTTTTCTTTCGATCAACTTTAGTTTAGTTTAGTTTAGGTATCCAAGGTTTCTTGAGAGCAATTGAAGACTGTAATTGGGAGCTAGAAGATTAGAGTAGAGTATTTGTTTCTCAGAACCAATTGATGCCTGTGACTGAGGGGATGAAAGATCTTTTTATTGCTTTCTAGTTTAGATTTATTTTTATGTAGTATTATTGCTTTGTAAACATCTAAAAGGTTTTTATTTCATTTGACGACTCATATTGAAAATTTGCATATTAGTGTAACGGTTTTACTTTTCCGTCCTCGATTTTCTTGAGTTTTATTGACGCCCAAGTTTTAGGAGAATTGTTTATTAGATTAAATATGTGTTAAGGAATTCTAGTTTTTGATTGACGCCCAAATTCTAGTGGACTGAAATACAGTGTAATGGTAGTTTAATTTTGTAAACATCCGAGAACTGAAGGATTGTGATTGATAACCATAATCTGGAAAGAGGAGGATTTAGTTTTATTTTCTATAATTAGTTTAAACAAACCATTCTTTATTCATATATCTCCAGTAATTTAGAATCTTAAAAGACAAATACCAGTTTTTAAAATACACAAAACTATAAAAGAGAAATACCTTCCTCGTGGGAAAGATCCTATACTAGTGCTGCAATCTCCGCTGTGTGCATGCAATAGGTTAAGACTTAGTTTGATAAAAGCCCAAATCAGCATAATCGGGTCTTCAGGCAATTTACGGAAGGGTTTATGATGGGTCCAAGTGGGACCCATTGCATCCTAGTGGTTGGGCCTGCAATCCGATTGTGCGGCCTGTCCAACATGATAATTAGGTCCTAAGGTTGTCCATAAGTAGAACGAACCTTGTCTAAGTGGGACCAATTACGTGTATCCATCCATGCATGCAATCGAATTGCGTGGCTCTATGCGGGTGCGAAATTCAGGATCTTCTCGAGTCGGGTTTGGTCCGAGCCACAGAGCTATTATTTCAGCCTAGGACTCAGTCATATACTATTATTTCAATATATAGTCCCTATGTCTAGGGTTTTAGGGCTTTTCGAAGAGTGAGCCTCTTTCCAGAAATCCTGGGCATGGTCAAAGTTTGACCAAATGGGTCTGTATACTCTGAGAGGGAAAAAATGGGGTATCTACAGAGATGTTTGTTTAGGTTTGTGTTTTGGACGGTGTGAGATTTGTCAAAATAGGTGTGGTGTCGTTTAATTTCTTCTTTTGATAAATTTTTTGTGGTCGAGGCCTCCTTGTCAGGAGGGACCTGTTGGTGCGTGCTTTTTTCAGGTTCCTCTCGGTTCCCTTTGAATCAAATTCTATCCTAATGGACTTTAGCGATGCGGCATTTGAAATAATTAAAGTAAAAAAAATAATAACAGGGATTTTCTAGGAGGATTCTTAGTTTATTGCGATTACCAGCTGCAGATATTTATCGACACTGCAATACGTCAATAATCATGCTTAAGAGCGGGTGTGGGTTGCTTTTATACTGAATCGTCCCTGTGCGAATGTCAGCAGTGTTCTGTTTCTTTGGATTCGATTGTTTAATCTCCTTTTTATTCCCCTTTATAGTTATAATTCTGGTCAGCTTCGAGTCCCTGATTCTGTTATGAATTTAGTTGTATAGGTTTACCCCAATTCGGTTAAGAGTCCAGTTAATGTTGATTTCCGATTTCAATTAGAAGTCTAATTAATGTTAGTTTCCCAATACTACTAGAGGTCCAATTAGTTTCAGTCTCCTATGGGTACAAGGAGTGCATGTATAATAGTTCTGGTGAAACTTTAATTTGTTCAGGCATATCAGGTGTACTAGAACTTTGATTGAATAAGGTATAATACTTCTATTCAAATTCTAATTACAGCAATTATAACAGTCCTGTTAGAATTCTAATTGAAATAAAAGACTAATTTTACCAAAACTCTAATTTAAGCAAAGAAATTAATGCTAATAAAATCTGATTAAGACGAATAAACTAATTTTTACCAAATTTGATTAAAATAAATAAACTAATTTTATAAAAATCTCTAATTAAAGCAATGAATTGACTATGCTAAAAACACTCTAGTTGAAGCAACGAAATTAATTCCACTAAATTTTAATTGAAGCAAGGAATTGATCAATTAAATTCAAATTTAAAGAGATTAATCAGTCATACTAAGATTTAAGAAAATTAATTAAGCATGCTGAAATAAAATAAACCTACTAATTAATCATGCTAAAAGTATAAAACTAAAGCAATTGGTTAATTCTAAAATTCTTAAAAAAAAAGGGTTTTGACCCGCTATACTAAGGAGAGGATTAGCCTTGTTTTCGAGTACCCTCCGTAAGCTCCCTTGGGCAAATCAGGTGGCTAAAATTAAAGACATATTGATTTTTGGACCGTAACATAGTATTTGTGGGCTTATCAGAGTTGATTTCAGAATAATAATTATGAATTAAATTATAAACTAGAATTATAAATAAAGAACTAATATTTGGGATTTTTTTAGAAGTATTAAAAATAGGGAATTAAAGCTGTGATTTAAAATTTGAGGACTGAATTCGGGCCTGAGATCATGAAATCAGGCTGTAAGATTAAGGACTGATTCTGAATCAAAGGATTAGAACTAGAAATTAATGATAGGACTATAGATCAAGATTTTATAACTAAGTTAAAGTCTAGAACCGGTATATTGGACCGATAGATTAAGGACTAGTTCTAGAAACAGAGAACTAGAACCAGATATATAGAATTTCGATTTGAAAAGGGTGCTACGGTCTGAAAATAAAAAAAATAATAGAATTCCTAGATCTAGAGATTAGAAGCTATGTTTATGAATTAAAAGATTAAATTATTACCTAAGGGTCAGGGCTGCGCAGAGAAATCTCGAAGATTCGAAGCTTGAATCTCGAAATCATGACTAGGCTGCTCTATGGGTTTGTCCTCGGAGTTCTCTAGTTTGGGAATCCCAAAAAAATCCGTTCTCTCTCGAAAAATTGCCAGCCTCTCGGGCGAATTAAGAAAAAAATCTTTTATAAGTTTTTCTTCAATTACGCGCCATGTTTCAAACGTTTAATTGAATTACGAGTTAGTTTCCTGGTGCTTAATCGCTTTGAGTTGGTCACCGACTCAGTGAGCGACCAGCTGACTTGCTCAGCGAGTTTCCCAGTCCTAACAAAATTAGGGCTAATTGCGCGCGTGATGGGAGGTGCGCAATCTGATTAAGTGGTTCTTCAAAAGTGCTTAATCAAGGAAACTTAAGGGTTAAGGATAGTGAGACTAGGTTGATCATAGGCCAATTGCTCACTAGTTTTGTGGAGCTCAATCTGATCGCGCGTCAGATTTCAGGTGCATAATCGAGTCTCGGATTGGTCTAAGAAGGGAGGTTTGGTCAGAAAGGGGGACTGATTGCACATTTGTGGTGTGGCATGCAATTGAATTACGTGCTAGGTTTCAGGCGCTTAATTCAGGGTTGTCCGGGTTTGGTCTCTAGTCTGAAATGCAAAACTATTGTTTCAGTCTGCATTTCGACTATATACTATTGTTTCAGTATATAGTCTCCCCATGTCGGGATCTGAGCCACAGAGCTATTGTTTCAGCCTGTGTTCAGCCATGTACTATTGTTTCAGTGCATGGTTCCCATATTAGGGTTAAAAAGGGTCAAAGGTTGACTGAACAAAAAATATATCTCGAGAAGGCAAAATGGGGGTGCCTACAGATGCCTCTCTTCGGCGCGCTCTTGCGAAGTAAGAACGCGTCGAAGAAGTAGACACCCCTCATTTTAGGTGTCTTCTCACTTCTCTCGGGAATTCACAAATATAAATTGGTGATGCTAACATGACATACTTGGCTTTCTTATCTATCAGCGCAAGCTAAAATGGAGCATTTGAAGGGAAAATGGTAACTGTCGAAGGGCACATTCCGGGTCTGTGGGTGCATGGCACATCCCGTCGCATGGCTCGAGCTAAAGAAGGATTTCACGTAATCGAGGTATCGGGGCATCAATCAAATGTCCAAAATAAGGTCCAGGGACCGATAATAAAAGAAAAGATAAATATCATGTAATATCAAAGGCTTTTGCAAGTCATGTTAGACCGGGCGCATCATTGCTCACACCAATGCGCGTCAAACATTCCTTTTCCAATAAGCATTTGTTAGTTCTTAGATTGAATATACTCAATGTTTGACTTCCCAGGGCAATGGTTGATTAGGGCTAGTAATTGAGGATTTTTTTTTTTTTTTGAGGTATGCTCAATTGAATTCTGTGCAATGGCATGTGCGGTTGATTCATTTGGAGATCAGAGGTTGGTAAATTGAGAATTTTACTTCTAATGTGTCTGAATTAATGATTCTGCGCAGTGGCATATGCGCTCAATCCAATTCCGCGCAGTGGGATATGCGCTTGATTGCAAGTTCAGAGGTTGGTTTGTAGATTGGGTAGTCTAGGTTGGGCATTCTAACTCCTAATATGTCTGAACCAATAATTCTGTGCAATGGAGTATGCGTTTGATCCAATTCTGCGCAGTGGTAAATGCACTTGATTGCAGGTTTAGGCGGTCTTAGGAGTTAAAGATCGGGATTTATGTGCGGGTTATGGGGCACTTATAAAAAAAAAATTTTGGTTTCTTGGTATCTTCTTTTTTTGGTATTTAGAAAAAGGTGAATCAGGGTCTATTCATTTTGTTGCTTTACTGCTTTTTTTTATTTCTCTTTTTTTTGGTAGTTTATTTTTATTATTTTTTAATTTCTTTTAAAGTAAGAGATTTTACTTTGGGAAATAAAGGTTTTTTTTTTTAAATAAAGAAGTTTTGAGATTTTAAAATTTTAGGGATTTTAACTTAAGATCAATTTGGCAGTAAAACGGTGGAAAATGTGGCTTCCGAGACGTCGCTGAGCAGATCCACTGGTACGGGATTTGTGGACCCGACCGTTATTGTGGTTGTCAAGACGACACTTAGCATGCCGGATACTACATCTAACCTTCTCGACGAATACTGATGATTGTCTTTTATTGGAGGACTACAGTGACTCGCGAGTCGAGAGAGATGAGTTTTGAAAACCTTTGATTTAATTATAGCTAACTATATTTATAGGCAATATTGAGTAATTAAGAAAAAAAAGTGGGCAGTACTTACCTGTGGTGATACTTACCTGGGTTGCACACAACCTGTATGGTTCGTGGTGGTGTTGTAATGTCGCAATGAGACTTTGTGGCTATTATTGTAATGCAGTGCTCCGGATGTGATGTCCCGACGGTCCTTTGGAGATTTCTTCTCTTCAGGTTTGCTGTGGCAGGACTCGGCGATTGCGATACAATGTCTTGGGATAAATGATGTCATGATGGGACCTGGGGATTAATTCAAGAAAGGGAGAGAGAGAATCTGTTGCCTTAGCAATGGGACATGACCGAGTTTTCCCTCTCTTCGTCATACAGCGTGGCATGTGTTGTCTGAGCCTTCTTTTCCAAGTAGCGAGGTTTGCGATGGGATGTCGACTGGACATAGTTAGTGATGGGACATTGGTAAGATGTTATTTGTGTGATGGAACGTTGTTGTCTTTCTTTGGTGGATCTTGGGTTACAAAAGAAATCGCGTCATGGCTGCGTTGTGATTGACTTCATCTTTGGGCAGTTTGGTTTTGGCTTTTCACGATGGGTCATGAGGGTATGGTCAATTTATTCTGATGGGACTGGGTATTGAGGTGGTATTGCATGTGTGCACGTTATTGCAGTGGGGTCTTTCTTCTTTGGTGGGGTCATGAGGGCATTGCAGTAAGGGGCGTGTGTCATGCCACGATGGGACTAAGGGATGATTAACGTTATAGGACGGGTGAGTATGTCCTCTTTTTTTTTTTTAGTCGGGACAGCCTGTGAGGCCACGCAATGGGATAAAAGGGTGTGACCGTGACATAATAAAAGAATCTTGGCCCCGATGGGACAAAAGGGTCTTGACCAAGATGGGATACAAAGGTGTAAGAGTGTAGATTTCATCCAAAATTAGGTATTCCGCGCCCGTTTTACGTCGCTCAATACGATTGCGCGCCTATTTTCGGGTGTGCGATCTCAGGCTTGAGGGGTCATTTATGCGCGAGTATGTGTGCGTGCAATTGGATTATCCGCTATAATCCTTGCGCATGATTGAAGCATCACCTGGTCAGCGTACATTCAGTGTAAAGGTGACCTTTCATATTGTGCATTTAAACTGGGTCATTTAATTGGTTTGTGCGGTCCATAGACTGCGCACAATCAGAGCTTCGCGCGAATGCCGCGGGCGATGATTTAATTGCACGCCTGGGTTAGAGCACGTATTTCGGATTGTGCGCCACGTGAGTGGCGTGTGATCTAATTAAGCGCACGTATTCGCGCGTGTGATTGAGTTCATACTCTACATAAGCGAAAGAGCCTTCATTTGTTTTTCATTCTGGTTTAGTCTCGAGTTTTGACCTTTTCTGAATATCTCGTGTTATGAAGTTCGTGTTTGAGTGATATCGGGCGATCTAACCGTCCGATTGGCATGCCATTTCTTCCTATATTTGTAATTTTGCATGATCTCCATCCCAAGCTAATGCTTATAGACGACATTATTCTGGGAGTGGGCGGTATTGGGAATGAGTGGGCCTGTCTTCACATCGATCCTTTTTAAGGAGCAGTGAAGGCAGAGTTGAAGCGGCGGCTGTGGAGGAGGCGAAGATAGCGAAAGAGAAGGGGTCAAAAGTGGCGGGATGTGTTTCCCAACCAATTCTCCCTGAAGCCTCCGATTGGACGCTCCGAGTGAAATCTGCTCCTCGCTTCATCTCAGTTTTGAACCCAGTCTTCGTTTTAGGTTGTAGGTTAAAGTTTTAGGTTTTCATTTTGGGTTGTAAATTCAGGAGGTATGTGTTAAGCCCTGAAAAGTACCACTTTTCACCCCTTAACTTAATCTCTGTTAGGCCCTTAATCATTTAATAAATGTGTTTTAAGTCTACTCTGTAGGTAATAAGCAGTAGCTACAAATAAACCCCTAACCATGCCAAGAAGCTCGCTGTTGCCCCAGAACTACCTCAGTAGAATGAAGGATGAACCCAGACTGAGAGTTGGCTGAAGCATAGGCACATTAAAGCAAAAATAAACCAAGAAAGATGCCTCGCGCAAATGTAGCAAGGTTCAATTGAACCAGAGATAATGCCTTCGCGCAGTTGTCCCGGGCTCCTGGAGGAAGCACAACAACTGGTCGCGCAATCCTCGCGTTGTTCTTACGTAGTTTGATGACAAAAAGAAATGCAAATCAGTCTTTGTGTGGCTCTCGCGAATCTCAGCCATAAGTGAGTGAAGCATTCGCGTAGTCTCGCGCAGCTCAAAAGAGAAGTCGTTAAGCTTCGCGCGATTCACTCAGAAGTAAGAGCTCCAGGTATTCTTATGCACAGCTGTTGCGTAGTGGCTGCGAGATACAGACCTTCGGGGAAATGCTCGCGTGACCCAGAAACTCATGAACACTGCTTCTTCGCGAAGATCTGTCGCGAGATTCACCAAGGGACGAACGGCGCGAGCAATCTCCTCGCCATTCAAAGCTGAAAGAGAAATCTCGCGATAGCCAATTAGTATCCCGCAATGATTAAAATGTCAATCCCGCGACTACATGAACTTCAAGTCAATTTAACCCCGAGTCACCAATTCTACCATGCGAAAGGATCTGAAATCTTTTCTACCCAGCGATGATCGGGGTCTAAACTTCTCCCTACTTCTGTAAGGGCAATCTGGGGACTTCCAGCAAATAGGGCATGCACTCTAATGCTCCAATCTCTGTGCACACGCCCCGAGGCATCCAAGGGACAGGAATGAGCTGCAATCACATTGATAAATTAGGGTTTTCCTAACCCCAATAGAGGGGAAGTCGACTGCTATATAAGCCTAAACCTAGCTTAGGTTTAAGGGATCTCTTTTAGGACTTAACTTCTGTGCTTCTTCTCGAAACCAACTGTAGAATTACAATAGGCTAAGGTTAGGGTTTAGGAGTTTTCCTTTTCCTTTTTTCTTTCTCTCCATAGTCCAGCACTTGCTGGCTATGCCTTTTGTATGATTATATGGTATAGATTGTAATGGAGTTTTGTAATAGGATTTATTTCATGTATGGGATGATGTTTTTGTTGTGAGTTATTCTGTACAAGGCTGCTGCCTTGAGATCCTCCATTGCTAAGTTGTATCGTAAGCAATGGAGGATTGTTTTTAAGGTTTTATTTAGATCCAAGTGACCTGTGTGTCTAGGTTAGGCACATTGCAGGCCTTTCCCCACCACAGGATCCACTAAATCTGAATCCCCACGAGAGCTTGAGCTGGTAGCCTTGTGAACATGGTGGCAACAACAATGATCTTGTTCTATCTTAGACATCTGTGAGGAGGATAGCCTCTCTGGATAGTCTGTGCCCATTCAAGTGGACAAGTTATAGCCCTAGGGTGAAGCCAATCCATAGACCGAAGAGAGATTCTTCTTCTCTGCGCTTGTGCTTGTAGCCTTGTGAGAGATTGTGCAGAGACAGACTCCCCTATATTTGTATAGATCCATCATCAGATTGCAGATCTGATGTGGCTGTAGAGATTGTAGGCTTGTGACTGGATCACTGTAGTCTTACTAAAGCAGTGAACAGCCATGCTTGAAAGCTAGTACTCAAACTCTTGCTGGTCCTGTGTGTCTAGGCTTGTGCACTTTGTAGGCCTAGCCCCACACACAGAACTTTAGAGGATGAGGTTCCTATGGATTCTTGAGCTTGTAGCCTGGATGAAGTAGTGCCTACAATGGTAAGCTTGTTCTGATCCATCTCTGGATTGTGGTTCCCCTATTGGATAGTCTGTGGCCATTTAAGTGGACAGGCTATAGCTATAAGGGATTGCATCATGGCACAGGGGTGAGTTGGATTTTTTCCTCTTTGGTGATAATGTAGCCATTGGACAGGATTTCTATAGCAACAGATCTGAGTGTGAGTTACAAGACCCATCAGATCTATACCTAATAACATACTTCTCACCCTTTTATATTTTTTTTGTCACTCCACCATTCCTCTTAACCCTTTCTATAATCTAGACATTAAGTTGCCTTAGGATTTAGATTATAGTGACTTTAAATCCCCTTTCATTTAGGATTGCCAGATCTATAGTCAGATCTGGAGAGCCTGTTAAAGATAGCTCCCTAGGAGCTTTAGATCAACTTCCCTATGGGACAAACTCTTACTTATGAAAACTTGCTACAACAGGCTCTGTATCTTGTAGGACTGCGCATATTTTAGGCTTGCTACTTCGTAATCCTCACTCTCCCTTTCAGTCATTTTTCATTTACCCCATTCTTATCACTGTCTTCAATAAAGTCAGTAGCAAGCACTTAAAATACATCAACAAGGTTTTTGTGCCGCTGTCGAGGAATATTGATCTATTAGTAGACTCTAGATTTTTTATTCTTTATTCTTTGGTAGTTGTACTTGTGAATAATTGATACTGCTGAATTACATTTAGAATTTTTCTTACAGATCTGGACCGTAACAGAGAAGGAGAGTAGAATTGCACTGGGAGTCTAGCTACCTCTGTTTGCACTTCTCTAGCCCTCAAAACTCAGTCTATTTCTCCTTTAAAGATTCCATAACAGTTGATTAGGATAGTTGCAATTTTTGTTAAGTGCAATGTGTCTGCGAATAGTCTTCCCTGCCATTGGTGTGTGTGCATGTTAGGAAGGAGATCCCTCAGTCCTACACTAGAGCCTGCTAATCCTGAGATAGAAAGGGGTAGAAGACCGAGAAGGCACAGACACACCACCGTCGAGCCCCCTATTGAAATTGAGACAACAGTTATGGATGAAGAACAACCTAGAACATTGAAGGAATTGAATGCTCCGGATGATTACAATTCTCCGTTCAGCATTCAATTCCCAGATGTTCAGGGAAACTATGAAATCAAAACTTCCATCATCCAAATGCTTCCCTCTTTCCATGGGCTTAGCAAGGAAGACCCTTTCAAGCACATTGACCAGTTCTTGGCCCTGTGCACGACATTCTCCATTGCTGGTTTGGGACTAGAAGCCACTAGGTTAAGGCTCTTTCCTTTCTCCCTAAAGGACAGGGCCATGACCTGGTTATCTACTCTCCCAAACAACAGCATCACTTCCTGGAAAGACCTCCAGACAAGATTTCTGTCTAAATTTTTCCCAGAGACCAAAACCAGCCAGTTGAGGAAAGGCATACTTGCTTTTGCCCATTCCCCAACTGAAGATTTTAATCAAGCTTGGGACAGATTTAAAGAGATGCTCAAATAATGTCCCCACCACAAGATCCCTGACTGGCAGCTTGTCCAAAGCTTCTACAATGGGATAGATGAGAAGAGCAGAGATATGGTAGATGCCTCGTGTGGTGGAACGTACATGCATAAAACAGCTGATGAGGCATGGGACTTGTTCGAAGTCATAAGTGAAAATGCTTTCCAGAAGATGTCCTCATCTAGAACTGTTCAAGAGCCTTCTCCTAAGTTGGGGCTTACTGAGACTTCTAAAGGAAAAATGTATGAAGTTAGGGGAAATGATGACCTGAGAATGCAGATAGCCAATCTTACAGAAAGATTTGATAAACTTATGACTGTGGTGCAGCCTAGAATGGCTGCGTAAGTGATGGAGGCATGCCTGATATGCCAATCTCCACAACACACAGTAGAAGAGTGCCCATCTGTGGGGTAATACCCTGAGTTTGTAATGGAACAGGCTGCTGCTGCCCAATCTTTTGGACAACAGCAATCTGGTGGCTACAATAAACAACCATTTGGATACCAGCACCAAAATGTTGGTTACCAATGGAGAGACCACTCAAATTTGAGGTGGAGGCAAGATAATTATATGCAGCCACAACAGATGATGGCCTTACCTCAAAGGCCACAACAACAGTTCAACAAAGGTTATGCCCCAAGGTCGAATTTCCAACAGCAACAGCAGCCCTAGTAACAAAATCAATTGGTAGTTCCCCCACCTCAGCCCCGAAGTGCTTCTTTCGAGGACCAGGTTTTGCCAATTGCAAAGCCTTGGGCCCTTGAATCAAACTGTGACTTCTCACAGTCAAAGCATTAAGAAGATAGAAGAGCAGCTTGGCCAAATAGCCAATGCCTTGGCTAAAAGAGAAGAGGGCAGGCTGCCAAGCCAGCCAGACCCTAAAGGCCAGTATTCAATTGGAGGGGGCCAATGCCATCACAGCCCTAAGGTCTGGCAAGTTGGTAGACAACCAGGTGGGAAAGGAACAAGGAGAGGTCATTCCCAAGGAGATGTCAAGTTAAAGTGATAAGGACTTTGTTAGAGCACAGAGTCAAGAATTGCCTGCTACCCTTCAACAAGAGAAAAATAAAGAGGTTGTAGTTGAGCCTCAGCAGGAGATAAAAATAGATAAAAGAAAAAAATAAAAGTTCATATGCTTGAATGAGGAACCGGTACCGTTGCCATTTCCTCAAGCTTTGAGTGGCCCTGCCCCTTTTGATAAGGGTCAGGCACAGATTGAGGAAATGATGGAGACTTTTAAGCAGGTCAAAATAAATTTACCCCTGCTTGATGCAATCCAACAGGTCCCAGCCTATGCAATGTTTCTGAAAGACCTCTGTACTCAGAAAAGGAAAGCCAGAGGCCATTTGTCCAAAAAGGTCTTTGCAACTGATACAGTTAATTCTGTATTAACCATGACAATGTTTGAGAAGTTGCAAGACCCAGGGATACCCACTATTCCCTGTATTATTGGAGACCACACGATTGGAAGAGCCCTTTTGGACCTTTGAGCCAGTGTTAACCTGCTGCCATACAGTGTGTATTAGCAGCTAGGTTTGGGGGAGCTGAAGCCCACCCCCATTGTTCTATTGATGGCTGATAGGTCTGAGAGGAAACTCATGGGAGTGGTCGAAGATGTCCTAGTGGGGGTAGACAAGTTCATCTACCCTGCAGACTTCCTTGTTTTGGACATGGGCTGCAACAAGAGTACATCCCCAATACCTGTTATTCTGGGCAGACCATTTTTAGCCACTGCCAATGCATGCATTCAATGCAGGTCTGGGATCATGGAGATCACTTTCAGACATATAAAAGTTGAGCTTAATGTGTACAACAGTGAAAAGTACCCTCAGCTGGACAATGAGGAATGCTTTGAAGTGGATGTACTAGAAGAAATTGTTGAAGAAGAACTGCCCACTCTGCTGGAGTGGAGCAACATTGTCACTGATTTAACTGAAGTTTGAAATATGGTGGAGGAAGGAAGCCTAGCTTTAATGCCAGAAGACATATCCCTAGTGAGGTCTTCTGTGGGCTTAGTGCAGCATTCCAATTGGAAACCTACATTGTTGTCCCTTCCTCCAACCAACAATACACCAATCCTACCATCCATCCAACAAGCCCCTGATCTGGAGCTCAAGAAGCTTCCAGAGACATTGAAAAATACTTTCCTCGAGAATGACGAGAAACTTCCTGTGATTATCTCCCCTTCTCTTACTAGTGAGCAAGAGGAGGAATTGTTAACAGTTTTGAGGAAGCACAAGAAAGCAATTGGCTGGACCATTGCTGATCTAGGAGGGATTGATGCATCAATCTGTATGCATAGGATTCATCTAGAGGAGGGCTCAACACCCTCCAGGGAAATGCAGAGGAAATAGAATCCTCACATGTAAGAAGTGGTTCTGAAAGAAACCATTAAGTTGCTTGATGCTGGGATAATTTACCCCATCTCTGATTCTGAATGGGTGGCACCAATCCAGGTGGTACCCAAGAAATCTGGCATAACAGTGATCACAACCGAGTCTGGAGAGTTGAGACCAGCCAGGGAGACCACTGGCTGGAGAGTTTGCATCGATTATCGAAAACTCAACTCCAAGACTAGAAAAGACCACTTCCCTCTCCCCTTTATTGATCAAATTTCGGACAAGTTGGCTGGGAAAGCTTTTTACTGTTTTCTTAATGGGTACTCCATCAGATCCAGGTGCACCCTCTTGATCAAGAGAAAACTACTTTTACTTGTCCTTTTGGCACCTTTGATTACAGAAGGATGCCTTTTGGACTGTTTAATGCCCCAGCCACCTTTCAGAGGTGTATGTATGTCATTTTTTCTGATATGATTGACAAATTCTAAGAAATTTTCATGGATGATTTTTCGGTTTATGGGGATAGCTTTGACCAATGTCTACAACACCTCCATCAGGTCTTACAAAGATGTGAAGAGACCAATTTGGTCTTAAGCTGGGAAAAGAGCCACTTCATGATAACACAAGGAATTGTGTTGGGCCATGTGGTCTCTAAAGATGGAATTGAGGTAGACAAGGCCAAAGTTGACCTCATTGCAAATTTGCCCCCCCCAAGAATAGTCAAGCAAATCAGATCTTTCCTTGGACATGTTGGATTCTACAGGAGGTTTATCAAATACTTCAGCAAAATAGCTAAACCATTGTGCCACCTGCTCTGCCAGGAGGTGCCCTTTGACTTCTCTGCTAAATGTCTTAAAGCTTTTGAAACTTTGAAAATTTGCCTCACCTCTGCCCCTGTACTCCAAACACCTGACTATACCTTGCCCTTTGAGTTGATGTGTGATGCATCTAACTTGGCAATAGGTGTTGTCATGGGCCAGAGAAAAGATAAGCTGCCTGTGGTCATTGCATATCTCAACAAATCACTTGTTGAAGCTCAACTGAACTACACAACCACTGAGAAAGAGCTTCTGGCAGTGGTTTTTGCTGTGGACAAGTTTAAACCTTACCTACTTGGGTTTAAAACTGCCATCTTCACTGACCACTCAGCATTAAAGTACCTACGGATGCAAAGCCCAGATTGATTAGATGGATACTCCTGTTGCAGGAGCTTGATATCGAAATCAAAGACAAAAAAGGTGTAGAAAATGTGGTGGTTGACCACTTGTCCAAAATTATGTTGGAAAAAGGTGTTGATGACCTTGCTACAAATGATGTCTTCCCAGATGAGCAACTATTTGCCATCCAATCTTTAGTTCCTTGGTATGCACATATTGTCAACTATCTGGTAATAGGCAAGATTCCTGCCCAGTGGACAAAAATGGACAAAGACCTGTTTTTCTCACAGGTCAAATTCTTTTTCTGGGAGGAACCTTGCTTGTACAAGTATTGTGTAGACCAAATCATTCGGAAATGTATTCCCGAAAGTGATGTCCCCAGTATTCTGGCCATGTGCCATGAAAATGCCTGTGGGGGTCACTTTAGTGGGAGAAAAATAGTTGACAAAGTGTTGCAGTGTGGGTTCTATTGGCCTTCTCTTTTCAGAGATGCCAATACATACTCCAAAACCTGTGAAAGATGTCAAAAACTAGGAGGGCTGTTCAAACGAAATTCAATGCCTCTACAGCCCATCCTTGTTGTAGAACTGTTTGATGTGTGGGGTATTGACTTTATGGGCCCCTTTCCTCCTTCAAATGGTTTTCATTTCATCTTAGTGGCAGTGGAGTACGTTTCCAAATTGGTAGAAGTCATTGCCACAAGAACTAATGATAATCAGGTTGTCCTCAAGTTTATAAAGCAGAATATCTTCTCCAGATTTGGCACTCCTAGAGCCATTTTCAGTGATGGGGGGAGCCATTTCTGCAACAGAAATTTTAAGAGCTTGCTCAAGAAATATTCTGTCACCCATAGGATTGCTACTGCCTACCACCCACAAACCAGTGGGCAAGTTGAAATTTCAAATAGGGAGATCAAGCACATCCTTGAGAAGACTGTGAGGATTGATAGGAAACATTGGGCTGACAAGCTTAATGATGCCCTGTGGGCTTATAGGACTGCCTATAAGACTCCCATCGGTATGTCCCCTTTCAGACTGATCTATGGCAAGGCCTATCATCTCCCAGTGGAGTTAGAACACAGGGCCTATTGGGCCATTAAACATTTAAATCTAGATCTAACTTCTGCTGGTCATCACAGGTTGCTGCAGCTATCCGAATTGGAAGAGCTAAGGATGGATGCATATGATAATGCCAGGATCTACAAGGAAAAGTCCAAAGCTTTCTTTGACAAAGGGCTATTGAGAAAGAGTTTCAGAGCTGGTGATAAGGTTTGGCTATTTAACTCCAAACTTAAATTTTTTCTTGGTAAATTAAAATCCAGATGGGAAGGTCCCTACATTGTTATGCATGTTTCCCCATCTGGTGCTGTGGAAATCAAGGATCCCAAGTCTAGGAGAACCTTGAAGGTGAATGGTCAGAGGCTTAAGCCTTGTTTTGAAAAATCTGTCAAACTCATGGACACTATTCACTTTCAAAGGGATCCTTCTTCAAACTGATCCACAGGTGTATCATTACTATATCATATGTACTTAGTTTTGGTTGATTTATCTTGCTTTCATTTGTTTGTATTCTCTAGGATTTCTTAGTGGTCCTATCTTAATCTGGATCTATCTGTTTTAAACTGTTGATGCTTGTTTTGATTCTTACTGCTCTTCAATTAATAGCTTCTGTTGAATGCCTAATATGGGAGGTTGATTTTTGTTGTCCTTGATTGTATGATTGAGTTTCTAGAGGTAGCCATAGTGAGGGTCATGCCTAGGATCCAACCACAGCAAACATGCAAAGGGGCAGAACAGAGAGCACATGCTCTCTATTTTATACCTGACTGTCGTTGGGTCCAAAATAGAAGCCTGAGAGACTCGCGAGATTCAAAAGCTATCACGAGGTTAAAAAGAAAGTCTGGGAGAATTTTGCACAGTTCACATGGAAACATTCAATAGCTTTCGCGAGATTCATGTGTATCAGAGAACCTCTCGCGCGATTCACATAGAGCCATCCATCAGTTGTCGCACGATTCATGTACACCAGCGAACCTCTCGAGCCATCCCCATTGAGCTATACATTTGCTGTCGCGAGATTCTAAGCTATCGCGAGGTTCAACAGGGACCTAGGAGCCGCTCGCGCAATTCAATAGAAATCCTACATTTGTTGTCGCGAGATTCTAAGGCTGTCGCGAGATTTATAATAAACCTCAGAGCTTGTCGTGCAATCCAAATAGAGACCTAGGAGCTGCTCGCGCAATTCACAAGAATTCATCTCACACTATCGCGCGCTCCAAGGTCAACCTGGGAGATTGTCGTACAATCCATATTGAATCCACACCTTCGCTAGGTTCATTTCCAACCCTGCGACTAAATGTTCCAAAGCGCGCCGAGCTTCGCGATAAGTATCTTAACCCCGCGCTTGGTCCCTTTTCCATTATTTTCTTCTTTCTTCCCTCTGTGAAACCATAGCTTTTGACGCTCTTTCCCCTCTCTCCTCCAGCTTCAACCCTACAGCTCATCATTCACTCCACAAATCCTTAGAGTTGTTCCTAGCATCCCACACATCTATTGCCCTCTGCTCAGAGATCTCGCGGTGCCCTGTGCATCAAATCAAACCAAACCCTAGATCTCAGTCTCCATTGCTCATACTAGAAGACAGAGTTAGAAATGGCTCCAAAAATTGCACAAAAGAGAAAAGGGAAGGACAAGGACCCTGCAGGGACCACCCTTAAAAAGGCCAAGACTTCAAAGTCCCCCAAAAAAGGAAAGGAAGTGGTTGAGGAGGCGGCGAAACCAACCCCTAAGTTCTCTGCTCCTTCTGAGCTCATGATGTCAATTCTATTGGAGCTTGAGATAGAATTTGATCTACCATTTTTTTATAAGGAACCACTATCTGCCCCTGCCATACAGTTTATGAGCAAAGCGGGCCTGATGCCATTAATGAAAGGAATTCCAGCACTAGCCTACCCTAGGCTAGTGCAACTGTTCTATCAGCACATCAGGGTCAAGAAGGACAAAGATGGACAAGAGTGCTTGCTGGTGCTGATTGATGACTTTGATATGTTAGTAAGCCCCAAGGTAATTGCTGAAGTTTTGGGCATCCCAGTAGCATTCGACCCTAGCTGTGGATATGGCCCCCCTCTGAGTGCATCGATTGATACAATTTCACGGGCCCTAACTAGAGGATTAAAAGCCATAGGGGAGCCGATCAGAACGAGAGAATTAGAACCTGAACTCCTGTTCATTGACCAAGTCTTACGGAAGAACATATATTACTCAGGACATCAGTAGGAGAGGAGAACCCCCATTGCAGATGCAGTTTATTCCTTCCACATGGGCCATGGCTTCCATGCAGCCTGGCTAATTTTTGAGGCAATGAAAGACATAGTGGAGAAGATAGGGACCAACAAAAAGCCTCACACACTACCCTATGCAAGAATCATTACCTTATTGCTGCTCAAGGGGGGATACAAGATAGGAAGGACTGAGCAGACCGCCACTCTTACCCCTACTACCTTTCCCAAGAGGCAATGGGAAATCAGCAGGAGCTTGATGGAGGTCCAGAAGAAGAAGAAAGCTGAGGCTCAGGCTCTGCCCAAGCAAGCAGAAGAGGCAGCCGGATCAGGATCTGCCCCTACTACCAAGGAGGCGCCCCCAGAGCCTAACAACACCATCGCTATAGCAGCACCCAATCCCCCTCCACCTTTTCCTCCTGCATCCACTACCCCTCTTACATCCATCTCTCACCCCCCTTTGTTTCCATTCTCCATGCCCACTTCCCCTTCACTTGTGCTTGGTACCTGGGAGGACTCCCCATCCCCTACCTTACCTCAGTACACAACCACAACTCCCCCATCAGCTACACATAAACCTGCCAGCCCCCCACTCATCTCCTACAAAAAATGAAAGACCACTGAGACCATCCCAACCATCTCCCAGACACCACCCTCAATCCCTTCTATCCCCATTGACACACCCCACCTTGAAGAAACCACCACCCCAGCCACACCTACTACATTCCCCCTCACAGACATTGACTTAACCCTTAACACATCCATAGGCTTCCAAGCCTTTCTGTCTACCTTTCTTGAAATAATGCCTGCCTACTACACCCCTCTCCCAGACTCCCCAACTACCTCAAAGCACCACTCTCCAGAATCCCACTCTTCCCCTCCCTCCACTTTCCATCATGCACCTTCCTCACCTTTCCAACCAGTACCCTCTTCTTCACAAACCCAACCTCCTAGCCCTGGCACACTGACCCTCATTTTATCCCTTATCCAAGACATCCAAGCCCATTTATCCACCAGTACCTAAAAACAGGATCAGATGCAGAATGAACTCACCTCCATCCAATCCACCCTACACACATTAACCAATCCACCCATCCCTCCACCACCCACTTCAACCCCCCTGGTCCTGTCCACTAACAAAGAAACCCAAACAGACTTCCCTCCTCACTCACAACCCCCCCCCCCCACCATCACCATTACCTTTTACGCCCCATTCCCTTTCATACCTTTTACCATTCCCATTTTTCCTTCCCCATCACCCCTCCTCCAACTGAGCCTACCCCATTCTCATGTCCCCCTATACCCTCCATTCCACCTCTTATCCTACCACCTCCAACTTACACTGACCAAAAGACACAGACTGACCCAGAACCTATCCCCCTTCCTCCACAACTAGATTCACCCCATGTTACCCTCCCCTTCTCCTCCCCAGGACCTATCACAGTTTGCTCCTTCCACTTCCTATCTGCCCATCGCACTAAAACATCATTTTTACAGCCCTCTCTACCTCACCATCCTCCATCACATGAGGGATAATGCTTACCTTAGGAAGGATGTCCTGAGGGGGATGGCCAAGCTTCGCCAATCCATTGAGACCCCCCTGTTGGAGCAGATCGATGAAATGAGGGAGGCCCACAGAAAACAACTTCTGGGCATCTCCTTGGGGTGGAAAAATATCCTGCAGGACTATCAGAAGACCAAAGCTACAGCTGAGTACAATGCACTGAATTTAGAGTTGGAGAAAGCAAATGCTGCTATTGAGAGGTCCCAGGCCAGAATGTTTGAAAAGAGGCTTAATAATGTCCAGGAAATCCACAGAATCCAAAAGGAGATCCATGAGACTGAGATCCTTAAACATCAAATCCAGATCGCCTCATTAGAATCCGCATTGGCTGCTGCCAGAAATGTTCCTCTGCAGCCCACACCAATCTCTGTTCAAATGCCCATCCCAGAGCCCAAAGCTACTCCATCTCCAGTTGCCCAGTCTGAGGAGGCACAACCTAAGACACAATAAGAGAAAGGCAAGGCCCCAGCTGCCCCTCCTCCCTCACCTCCTATAGAGCAGCCTCCACCTCCCAAGGCCTCTGCTGCACCTCTACAAGAGCAAACTTATCCTAAGTAGAGGAAAGTCACTGCTAAGAGGTTTGCTCCTAAAGCTGCTCCTTTAAAAATTGGAAAAGAGCCTGCTGCCCAGTCTGAGGAGGCACAATCCCATGCCCAGTCTGAATCCACAGCGAAAGGGAAATCCCCAGTGGTCCCCACTGCGGAAGCAAAAGCCACTAGCAAAAGAAAATCCCCTACCACCCCCCCTGCTAAGCATAAAGAAAAAGCCCCTCAAGAACCCAAGGAACCAAAAGCTCCCAAGCAACCAAAAGTCAGGGTGAGGGCACCTAAAGCTCCAACTGTAAAGAAAACACCAGCCAAAAAGAAAAAGGAAAGGGAGGAAAAGAAGAAACAAGATAGAGATACCCTTAGGGCACATGCTAAAAAGATGGGCTGGGATTTCTACACAGATTCGGGTTCAGATTAGATCCTAGATTCTAGCTTGTATATTAGGTTTTATTTCTTATAACTACGTTTGTACATACTTTTCAACTTAATAGAATTTTTTTTGGTTTTTGTCTATTGCTCTATTCTGTGTGCCTGTTTACGTTTGTCTGTTAGTCTTCACTTTATTCATTTTGTCAATCATGGGAGCTGCATTTAGGGAGGCTATGCTTATGTGAAATAGTAACCCATGTGAAGGATCACTGTAGATGATGGCTGAATTAATCAGGGTAAATACATGCCTCAGGGATTGAAATGATTTCACTTTCACATTCATGGGCCATGTCAGGATTGCTCGCGAAGATCCCCAACTCAGCTGCGCGAGAAATGTGCAAACTCATCTTCACTGATTTTTCTTCGCGAGGATCCCAGCACAATACACAGGCTCCACTTAAATACCATGCTTATCTTTAGATATTCATTTACTGCTCATTCTCTTTTCCCAGACCCAGTTGTTTACTTCCTCTTTCCCCACACAACGTTCATTTATTGCCAAGTTGGAAAAGGGACACAAATTAATTTCCGCCGATTCATGTAACACCGTCCAACTCTTTTAAAACGGCCATTAGTTCCTTTTCATCTCATCCCTCCTATTCTAACCCTAGCCTTCCATACCTCCTCACACACATGGCGGATGACAAACCCTTTGGGTTCCCCATCAAATTCTACCCTATCTGGGAGGATCCTCCACCACCTAAGGAGCCGGACCCCCCCTTACAATTTCTCTGGGATGAGTATGACGAGGTTCAGAGTATCCTCGCCAAGGAGGAAAAGAAAAAGAGGAAGAAGGAGAAGAGAGAGAAGAAAAAGAGAAAATTGAATCTCCCTGCATCTCCCCCACCATCTTCCTCACACCCTCCCCCACCGCCTCTCCCTTGATTCCCCTCCCCCCATTTAGTCTTTTCTTTTACCCTCTTTTTGTACCATTTTTGTTTTTCTTTTAATGATAATTTCTTTGCGTTCTATACTGTTCTTAGCATTTTTTTTTCCGCTTCTCTATCTTCTGCTGTGTTTCTTTGCATCGATCGAATCTAATGCTGTTCTCCTGTGAACCAGGTGAGAAGCTATTACGAATGGTTTGGGGGTGTGGCAGTCTGCCAATAGAATAGTTAATTTTAGTGCAGCAATGGTAGTATAACTGGGATGAATAAAGTTACTTTCCACTTAACTCGCTACAATGAGGAAACATGTAAAAATTTGAATATTTTTGCAGACTTTTGAAAACAGAAAAAGTTGACACCACCATGAAGCTAATATTAGAAAATTTTTTGAGTTAAGTACTCAGTGAGCCTAAGAGGAGAGAAACAGACGAAAATACACCCCATGAGTTAAATTTGAAGACCATACCTAGTGAGATTTGGGCCCAGAACCTTTTAAAGAGTGTTTTTGGCATCACTTCTGCTCTAAGGACTGATTGATTCATGTTTTTTTTCGCTAAAAGTTGTGCAACTCCTAATCAAAACTAATTGACAGCACTCATGAGACTAAGGAAATGATCCAAGGCTCTCATTTGGATAGTTTGAGCCTGAAAATCCAACCTTTTAAAATTTGCCCTTGTGTATACACTAGTTGAGCCTTAAAATCATAATTTTCCTTCATAAACACCAGAACACTTGCACCTTAACCTCATGACCTAAGTCAACCTTACCCTCACTCTGAGAATTAAGAAGGTAAAGGAGAAGGAGGTAAAGATACTGAGAAGGGTCCAATATTTTGTGGAAGGGGGAAGAAAAGCAACTTGTGAACAGCTGTGTATCAAGGGCAGTTGTGTGACATTTATCAAAAGAATGAATAAAGAACTAAAAAGAGAAAAAGAAAGAGAAGTCTAGAGGACAACATCATCTAAAAATTGAAAAGAAGAGGAGAAGCTGGCCACTTTGAGTCTGAAATATAAAAAGGAAGATGCAGTTGTTGCTTAAATAAAGGTTGTGAAGTCATGAACCACTCCTTACCTTGCTAATTTCTCAATTTGAATTCCTTTTTTACCCCTTTATTCTTTACACCCCTCAGCCATAAGCCACATTACAACCTTTTAAAAAAGACCTTGTGGATCCAAAGTTAAATGAGCTGTCATGTGGAGATGAGGAGTTGCCCAATCTATGGTGAAAATCCTTGAAGATGTCAGAAATTAGAAGCTTGGCCTATGCTCATGCTTGCAAGCCCATTTGGGGTCTGCAACTGCTCTTGAGATGTTGAGAATGAGAACACCCTTAGGTTATTAATGTTGAGAGATAGCCTAAGTGAGAATTGGGTATGAGTTTAAACCTCATTAGGGTGGTATCCAACCTGGATTTTCAATTAAAGGCAAGCAGGGTACTGATTTTTATACATTGAAATTCTAATGTTAAATGAATGGTGGTAAAGCAAACACATGTAACTTGTAAGTTTTAAATGGCCTGCAAACATTGCTGCAGTTTCCTCTAAGTGTTAAATGGGTGTGGAATGAAACTTTAAACATTTGAATCTGTGTTGTCATTATCTGCACTATACTAAACTAATTTTAATGGTGAAGTTTGTGGGTGTCTTCACTGGAAACCCTTAGGAGACTTCTCTCCTCCACTAGGGATCACCTAGGGGTTTAAAAAGCTTGGTACATATGCTAAATGTACCCGTGATCCCTACGAAAGTGGCATTTAATTACAGCTTTGCTAAGGGACTAGAAAAGATTAGGTTTGGGGGTGTGTTAAGCCCTGAAAAGTACCACTTTTCACCCCTTAACTTAATCTCTGTTAGGCCCTTAATCATTTGATAAATGTGTTTTAGGTCTACTCTATAGGTAATAAGCAGCAGCTATAAATAAACCCCTAACCATGCCAAGAAGCTCACTGTTGCCCAGAACTACCTCAGCAGAATGAAGGATGTACCCAAACTGAGAGTTGGCTAAAGCATAGGCACATCAAAGCAAAAATAAACCAAGAAAGATGCCTCGCGCAAATGTCGCAGGGTTCAATTGAACCAGAGATAATGCCTTTGCGCAGTTGTCGCGGGCTCCTGGATGAAGCATAACAACTGGTCACACAGTCCTCGCGTTGCTCTTGCCCGGTTTGATGACAGAAAGAAATGCAAATCAGTTTTCACGCGGCACTCGCGAAGCTCAGCCATAAGTGAGTGAAGCATTCGCGCAGTCTCGCGAAGCTCAAAAGAGAAGTCATTAAGCTTCGCGCGATTCACTCAGAAGTAAGAGCTCCGGGTATTCCTGCGCGCAGTGGCTGCGAGATACAGACCTTCAGGGAAATGCTCACGTGACCCAGAAACTCATGAACAATGCTTCTTCGCGAAGATCTGTCGCGAGATTCACCAAGGGACGAATCACGTGAGCAATTCCCGCGCCATTCAAAGCTGAAAGAGCAATCACGCGACAGCCAATTAGCTCCTTGCTTCATCTCAGTTTTGAACCCAGTCTTCGTTTTGGGTTGTAGGTTAAAGTTTTAGGTTTTCATTTTAGGTTGTAAATTCAGGAGGTATGCCTCCGGTAATACTTGTAAAATTTTATATTATAAATGGAGGGGCATTTCTTTTGTTCTTATTGCGCTTGTTTGTTCGTTTAAATTTATTAAAGGATTAGTTGGATTTATTTGATTGGTTTGACTTAGTTTTACAGTTTAGTTTAGCTTGGATTTTTAGGACTTATTCATTCAGGGCTCATCCCGATATTAATTCATCTTACTGAGCCTGGTTTAGAGAATTTATTTAGTTCTATTTGATTGATTGGGGGCATATTTTTTCAAACCAGCCAGGGTCTCATCCTTGAGAATTGTGTTGTTTTTTTTATTATTTAATTTAAAGTTTTTGTTGGTTTAAGGTTTGATTTTTAACTTGAGTTTTGTCTTTTGTTTAATTCAACATGAGGTTGAAAAAGTGTGAGTTTTCAAAGGTTCTAGATTGGTGTTAAATGTCTAAATCTTATTGGTTTATCCATTTGCTTAGGATCTGTGTCTCTTAGGGGGGTAAGTGTTGTGTAATCATTGGTTCATATATGTTTGTCACAGATGGCGGTCTTTCAAGGGGGTATGTGTTTGGTTTAGATTAGATTAGATTAGAAGGGCTTAAAGATTCAACAATTGTCATTCTATGGTTTAGGGAGTGTAGTTTATAAATGTGTGAGTGTTAATACCTGAAAAGTACCACTTTTCACCCCTTAACTTAATCTCTGTTAGACTCTTAGTCATTTAATAAATGTGTGCTAAGCCTATTTTATAGGTAATAAGTAGCAGCTGAAAATAAGGCCCTAACCATGCTAAGAAGCTTACCTTTTTACCCCAGAAGTGCCTCAGGAGAAAGAAAGTTAGACCCAGACAGAACTGGCTGCAGCTTAGGCACAGCAAAGTAGAAATAAGTCAAGAAGTGACCCTCGCGCAGATGTCGCAGGGCTCAATTAAACCAGAAAGAATGCTTTGCGCAATTGTCGCGGGCTTCTGAAGGTAGCACACCAACTGGTCTCGTCGTTCTCGCGCAGATGAATGACAGAAGAGCCCAGAAAGTAGACTTCGCGTGGTTCTCACGAGGCTTAGTCATAAGCGCTCACGAACCACTCGCGTAGTTCAAAAGAGGAGCCCTTAACCTTCGCGCGATTCACTGAGGAGAGAGAGCTCCAGGCATTCCTGCGCGCAGCTGTTGCACAGTGGCAGCGGGATACTGACCTTCAGGGAAGTGCTTACGCGATCCAGAAGCCCATGCACCTTGCTTCTTCGTGAGGATCCCCGCGGGATTCACCAAGGAACGAACTGTGTGCGCAATTCCCGCGCCATTCAAATGGAAAGAGCAATCCCGCGACGAATAGAGCATCCCCGCGATGACTAAAGTACCAATCCCGCGACTGCAAGAGCTTCAAGTCAATGCATTCCCGTGATGCCAATTTTATCACGCGACATGACCTAGAACTCAATTCTACCTAGCGAGGCTCGGGATCTTAACTTCTCCCCACTTCTGCAGGGGCAATCTTGGAACTTCCAGCAACTAGGGCACGCACTCCAATGCTCCAATCTCTGTGCACATGCCTTGAGGCATCCAACGAACAGAAATGGGCCACGATAGCATTGATAAATTAGGGTTTTCCTAACCTTAATTCTTAGAGAGCTGACTGCTATATAAGCCTAAGCCCAACTATAGAATTGCAGTAGGCTAAGGTTAGGGTTTAGGCAGTTTCTTTTTCCCTTTTTCTTCTCTCCATAGTCCAGCATTTACTGGCTATGTCTTTGTATGTCTATTTAGAATAGTTTTAATGGAGTTTTATAATAGGATTTTATGCATGTATGGGATTGGTGTTTTGTGAGTTATTCTGTACAAGGCTGCTGCCTTGAGATTCTCCATTGCTAAGTTGTATTGTAAACAATGGAGGATTGTTCTTAAACATTTTATTTAGATCCAAGTGACCTGTGTGTCCAGGTTAGGCACATTGCAGGCCTATGCCCCACCACAGGATCCACTAAATCTGAATCCCCATGGGAGCTTGAGCTGGTAGCCTTGTGAACATGGTGGTGGCAGGAATTTTCTTGTTCTATCTTAGACCTCTGTGAGGAGGATAGCCTCTGTGGATAGTCTGTGACCATTCAAGTGGACAGGTTATAGCCCTAGGGTGAGGCCAATCCACAGATCTAAGACAGATCCTTCTTCTCTGCACTTGTGCTTGTAGCCTTGTGAGAGATTGTGCAGAGATAGACTCCCCTGTATTTGTGTAGACCCACCATCAGATGGTAAATCAGATCTGGCTGTAGAGATTGTAGGCTTGTGACTAGATCACGCTGTCTTTCTAAAGTAGTGAATAGCTAAGTACTCAAACTCTTGCTGGTTCTGTGTGTCCAGACTAGTACACATTGCAGGCCTAGTCCCACACACAGAACTATAGAGGTTGAGGTTCCTATGGATTCTTAAGCTGGTAGCCTGGAAAAAGTAGTGCCTACAATGATAAACTTGTTCTGACCCATCTCTGGATTGTGGTTCCCCTATTGGATAGTCTGTGACCATTCAAGTGGACAGGTTATAGCCGTAAGGGATTGGATCATGGCACAAGGATGAGTTGGATCCTTTCTCCTCTTTGGTGATAATGTAGCCATTGGACAGGATTTCTATAGCAACAGATCTGAGTCTGAGTTATAAGACCCATCAGATCTGTACCTAATAGCTTACTTCTCACCCTTTTATATTTATTTTTTCACACTCTATCATTCTTCTCTACCCTTTCTGTAGTTTAGGCATTAGGTTACCTTAGGATTTAGATAATAGTGACCTTAAATCCCCTTCCATTTAGGATAGCTAGATCTGTAGCCAGATCTGGAGGGCTTACTAAAGATAGCTCTCTTGGAGCTTTAGATCAACTTTCCATGTGGGACAAACTCTTACTTATTAAAACTTGCTACAACAGGCCCTGTACCTTGCAGGACTGTGTATTTTTAGGCTTGCTGCTCTGTAGTTTTCCATCCACCTTTGATTTATTTCCACTAACCCCATTCTTATCACTGTCTCCAATAAAGTTAGTAGCAAGCACTTAAAAATACCCCAACAATGTGCACTATCCTGGACACAGAGAACCAGCAAGAGTTTGAGTACTAGCTTTTAAGCTTAGCTGTTCACTGCTTTAGAAAGACAGCAGTGATCCAATCACAAGCCTACAATCTCTACAGCCAGATCAGATCTACCATCTGATGGTGGGTCTATACAAATACAGGGGAGTCTGTCTCTGCATAATCTTTCACAAGGCTACAAGCACAAGTGCAGAGAAGAATGATCTGTCTTACATCTATGGATTGGCCTCACCCTAGGGCTATAACCTATCCACTTAAATGATCACAGACTATCCACAGAGGCTATCCTCCTCACAGAGGTCTAAGACAGAACAAGAAAATTGCTGCCACCACTATGTTCATAAGGCTACCAGCTCAAGCTCTCATTGGGATTCAGATTTAGTGAATCATGTGGTGGGGCATAGGCCTGTAATGTGCCTAACCTTGACACACAGGTCACTTGGATCTAAATAAAACCTTTAAGAACAATCCTCCATTGCTTACAATACAACTTAGCAATGGAGAATCTCAAGGCACAGCCTTATACAGAACAACTCACAAAACACCAATCCCATACATGCATAAAATCCTATTATAAAACTCCATTTAAACTATTCCAAATAGACATACAAAGGCATATCCAGTAAATGCTGGACTATGGAGAAAAGAAAAAGGGAAAAAGAAACTGCCTAAACCCTAACCTTAGCCTACTGCAATTCTACAGTTGGTTTTAGGAGTACAGAAGTCCCTTAAACCTAAACTAGGCTTAGGCTTATATAGCAGTCAGCTTTCTATTCCTTGGATGCCTCGAGGCTTGTGCACAGAGATTGGAGCATTAGAGTGCGTGCCCTAGTTGCTGGAAGTTCCCAAATTGCCCCTGCAGAAGTGGGGAGAAGTTAAGATCCCGAGCCTCGCTAGGTAGAAATGAGTTCCAGGTCATGTCGCATGATAAAATTGGTGTCACGGGATTGCATTGACTTAAAGCTCTTGCAGTCATGGGATTGGTACTTTGGTCATCGCGGAGATGCTCTAGTCATCACGGGATTGCTCTTTCCATTTTAATGGAGCGAGAATTACGCAAGCAGTTCGTTCCTTGGTGAATCCCACGGGGATCCTCACGAAGAAGCAAGGTGCATGGGCTTCTGGATCGCACGAGCAGTTCCCTGAAGGTCTGTATCTCGTGGCCACTGCGTAACAGCTGCACCCAGGAATACCTGGAGCTCTTTGTCCTCAGTGAATCACGCGAAGATTAAGGGCCCCTCTTTTAAACTGTGTGAGTGCTTCGCGAGCGCTAATGACTGAGCCTCGCGAGAACCGCACAAAGTCTACTTTCTGGGCTCTTCTATCATTCATCTGCACGAGAACGACGTGACCAGTTGGTGTGCTACCTTCAGAAGCCCGTGACAACTGTGCGAAGCATTCTTTCTAGTTCAATTGAGCCCTGCGACATCTGCGCGAGGCTCACTTCTTGACTTGTTTCTGCTTTGGTGTGCCTAAGATACAGCCAGTTATGTTTGGGTCTAACTTTCTTTCTTTTGAGGCACTTATGGGGTAAAAAGGTAAGCATCTTGACATGGTTAGGGCATTATTTGTAGCTACTGCTTATTGCCTACAAAATGGGCTTAGCACACATTTATTAAATGACTAAGGGTCTAACAGAGATTAAGTTAAGGGGTGAAAAGTGGTACTTTTCAAGTCTTAACACACCTCCAAACTTAAATTTTTTCCTGACAAACTGAAATCCAGATGGGAAGGTCCCTACATTGTCATGAGTGTTTCCCCATCTGGTGCTGTGAAAATCAAGGATCCCAAGTCTGGGAAAAACTTGAAGGTGAATGGTCAGAGGCTTAAGCCTTGTTTCGAAAAATCTGCTAAACCCATGGACACCATTCACTTTCAAGGGGATCCTTCATTAAACTGATCCACAGGTGTGTCAATATTGTATCATATGTACTTTGGTTTTGTTAGATTTGTCTTGCTTTCTTTTGTTCAAATTCTCTAGGAAATTTTAGTGACCCTACTTGAATCTGGACCTGTCTGGTTTGATTTCTTTATGCTTGGTTTGATGATTACTGCTCTTGAACTGATGGTTTTTGCTTGAATGCACAATGTTGGATGGTGATTTTTATTGTATATGCTTTAATGTTTAATCTTAATGTGTCTGGGGGTACCTATGGTGGAGAGTCATGCCTAGGATCCAGCCACAACACAGATGGAAATGGCAGAACAGAGAGAACATGCTCTATGTTTACTACTTTGCTGTCGCTGGGTTTAAAAGGAGGCCTGAGAGACTCTCGCGCAGTTCACATGGAACCATTCTAAGGCTGTCGTGAGATTCAAGTAAACTCGGGAACATCTCGTGTGATCCAAATAGAGCATTTCACTAGCTGTCACGAGGTTTAGCAGGAAGCCTAGGAGACTCTCGCGCAATTCAAAAGGAATACTTCATTAGCTGTCGCGAGATTCAAAGGCTATCGCGAGATTCAAAGTGAACCTCAGAGCCTTTCACGCAATCCAAAAGGAGGCCTGAGAGCCTCTCACACAATTCTCATGGAATTCTTCACATGCTGCCGCGCGCTCCAAGGTGAACCTGGGAGATTGTCATACAATCCAAGTTGAATAGCACCTTCGCTAGGTTTCATTCCCAATCCCATGACCAGATATTCCATAGCGCGCCAAGCTTAGCGACAAGTATTTTAACCCCGCGCTTGTCTCCCTTTCCAGTACTCTCACTTCCTTCTTCATCCAGTGAAGCCCTAGCTTTCGGCGCTCTTCTCCTTCTCTCCTTTAGTGTCGATCGTCCAACCCATCATTCACACCAGGAATCTACAGATTTGTTCCTAGCATCATCCCCATCTATTGCCCTCTGCTCAGAGATCTCGCGGTGCACTGTGTGTCAGATCGATCAAAACCCTATAATTTTAGGGTAAGCACTCAAATCTTAGTTCCCAGTTTGTATTTTTGAAAGTAGAGTTTGGAATGGCCCCTAAGAGTGCACAAAAGAAAAGGGGCAAGGATAAGGCCCCTGTTGAGACCACTCCTAAAAAGGTCGAGACTTCAAAGGCACAGAAAAAAGGGAAGGAAGTGGCTGAGGTGGAGGAGCCAACCCCTATGTTTTCTACACCCTCTGAGCTCATGGCTTCGATCCCCTTGGAGCCTGAGACATCTTTTGACCTGCCCTTCTTTGAGAAGGAACCTCTCTCTGCCCTTTCCGTTCAATTTATGAGCAAGGTCGGCCTGACACCATTGATGAGAGAAATACCAGTACTAGCCTACCCTAGGCTAATGCAACTATTTTATCAGCACATCTGGGTCACCAAGGATAAGGATGGACAAGTAGGTCTCCTGGTATTGATTGATGACTTCGAAATGCTAGTTAGCCCCAAGGTGATTGCTGAGGTTTTGGGTATCCCAGCTGCATTTGACCCTAGCTGTGGATATGCCCCCCCCTGAGTGCCTCAATTGATACAATTGAAAAGGATTTGACTAGAGGATTAAAGGCCTCAGGGGATTCAATCAGAAGAAGAGAGTTAGAGCCTAGACTCCAGGTCCTGAGAAAGAATATTTACTGTTTAGGCCATCAGCAAGAGATGAGAGCTCCTATTGCTGATGCTGTCTACTCGTTCTCTCTAGGCCATGGCTTCCATGCAGCTTGGTTAATCTTTGAGGTAATGAAGGATCTGGTGGAGAAATTGGGGCAGAATAAGAAGCCACACACACTCCCCTATGCCATAGTAATCACCAAGCTGCTAATAAAGGGGGGGTACAAGATAGTAAAAACTGAGGAGACTACCACCCTTGCCCCTACTACTTTTGTCAAGAGGCAATGGGGAATCAACAGAAGCTTGATGGAAGCACAGAAGAAAAAGAAGGCTGAGACTTAGGCCCTTCCCAAGCAATCTGAAGAGGCAGCTGTTACAAGGCCCACCCCTGTTACTACACAGGAGGTTCCAGAGCATGTCACCACCACTGCTGCAGCAGCCCCCACTTCCCCCCAACCTTTTACTCCAGCACCCCCTATCCTGCCAACATCCCCTCCCATTCAACCACCAACATCTCTCCCTTCCTCCCCTACACCCCTTTCTCCTGTGATTGGTACATGGGAGGACACCACCACCCATGTCATCCCCTCACCATCCCTACCCTACCTTAATACACAGCCCCAATACTCCCATCATCTTCACATAAACCTGACAGCCCTCCACTTATTTCCTATAAGAAAAGAAAAACCACTGAGACAACCCCCACCATCTCCCAGACACCACCCACAATCCCTTTTATCCCCACTGACACACCGCACTTTGAAGAAGACACCACCCCTGCCATGCCTACCACATCCCCATTCCCAGACATAGACTTCAACCTTCACACAACCACAGGATTTCAAGCCTTTATGGCTAGTTTCCTTGACACAATGCCCACCCACTACACCCCCCTCCCGGACTACCCAATTACATCACAACATCACTCACCAGAATTCCAATCTCCCCTTCCTTCCACTTTTCATCATGCACCTTCCTCACCTTTTCAGCCTGTGCCATCTTCTACACAAACTCAACCTCCCAGCCCAGCCACACTGACACTCATCCTCTCCCTTATCGAAGACATCCAATCCCAACTATCCACCACTACACACACCCAGGACCAGATGCAGACTGAACTCACATCCATCAAATCCACCCTACACACATTGACCAACCCACCCATCCCTCAACAATCCACTCCAACCCCCTGGTCCTTTCCCCTCCCAACCCTGTACCCACAATCTCACCATTCTCTTTCATACATTTCACCATTCCCATTTTCCCTCCCCCATCACCCCCTACTCCTAGTGAGCCTACCCCATTTTCTTTTTCCCCCATGCCTTCGATCCCACCTATTATCCTACCCCCTCCAACATTCACTGACAAACAGACCCAAACAGCCCAGAACCTGTTACCCTCCCCCAACAACTAGACTTACCCACTGTTCACCCCATTTCCCCCACCCAGGACCAATCGCATCTTGCTCCTTCCACTTCCTCTCTTCCTATCGTACCCAAACATTTTTTTTACATCCCTCCCTACCTCACCATCCTCCATGCCATGAGGGACAATCCCTACCTTAGGAAGGATGTCCTGAGGGGTATGGCCCAACTTCGATAGTCCATTGAGACCCCACTGCTGCAACAGATTGCTAAAATGGAGGAAGCCCATAGAAAGCAATTACTGGGTATCTCTCTGGGGTGGACTAACATCTTGGAGGCCTATGAGAAGGCCAAATCTACAACTGCTTATCATCAGCTGAATTTGGAGCTAGAGAAAGCCAACACTGCTGCAGAGAAGATGAAAGCCAGACTTTTTGAAAAGAGGCTCAACAATGCCCAGGAGATCATCAGACTCCAAAAGGAAATCTATGAAACTGACCTCCTCAAAGCCAAAATTCAGATAGCTTCATTGGAAGCTGCATTGGCTGCTGCCAGAACTACAGCTCAACAACCCACCCCACTCTCTATCCGCATGCCAGAACCTGAAACTCTAGCTACCCAAACTCCAGCTGTCCAGTCTGAGGAGGCACAACTAAAGATCCAGCCAGATAAAGGGAAGGCCCCTGCTGTCCCTCCTTCATCACCTCCTACAGAGCAGCCTCCACCCACCAAGACCCCTGTTGCACCTCCAACTGAGTAAACTTATCCTAAACAAAGGAAAGTCACTGCTAAGAGGACTGCTTACACAACAGCCTCTATTAAAATTAGCAAAAAGCTCGCTGCCCGGTCTGAGGAGGCAAAACCCCCTGGCCAGCCTGAGCCAAAAGCAAAAGGGAAGTCCCCAGTAGCCCCCACTGAGGAAGACAAAGGAAAATCTCCTATGAACCCTACTGAACCCAAAATCAGAAAGATGAGGGTGAGGGCACCAAAGGCTCCAACCATGAAGAAACCACCAGCCCAACCAAAGAAACCAAGGCAGCCTAAGAAAAAGACTCCAACTGCGGGCAAAGCTAAGAAAAAAAAAAGTCTAACTGAGAAGCAAGCCCGCAAGAAAGAGGAAAAAGCTGCACTTAGGAAACATGCACAAAAGATGGGCTGGGACTGGTTTACAGATTCAGATTCAGATTCAGAGTCCTCCTCTTTGAATAGATTGCACTTAGGCTTTTCTTTCCTTTCACTTCTTATTTTGTCATTTCAATTACAATTGTACATGTTATTCTAAGTTAATAGAATTTTTTTTGTTTCTGTATATTGATTTGAGTGCATAATTAGAGTCTTTTTTTTTATGTGTTATTTGTTCCTGACTATTACCCTACACTTTCTCACCTTTGAATCAGTGAGGACACTGCTCCTCATGGGTAGGTCTGCCAATAGAATAGTTAATTTTAGTGCAGTAATGGTGGTGTAACTGGGATGAATAAAGTCAATTTCCACCTAACTTGATATAATGAGGAAATTTGTAAAAAAAATTAAAATATTTTTTCAGACTTTTCGAAACTGAAAATGTTAAAATCTTGACACCACCATGAAGCTAATATCAGAAAAATTTTCAGTTAGTACTCAGTAAACCTAAGAGGAGAGAAACAGGTGAAAATACACCCCATGAGTTAATTTGAGGAGCATACCTAGTGAGATTTGGGCCCATCATTTTCTATTGAAGAGTATTTTTGGCATTATTTATGCTCTGGGGACTGATTGAATCAAGACCTTTTCACTAGAAGTGAGGCACCTCCAAATCAAAACTGATTGACAGCACTCATGATACTAAGGAAATGATCCAAGGCCTTCATTTGGATAGTTTGAGCTTGAAAATCCAACCTTTAAACAACTGCTCTTTTGCATACACTAGTTGAGCCTTACAAATCCTACTTTTCTTTGACAAACACCAGAGTACTTGCACCTTAACCTCATGACCTGATTCAACCTCACCCTTATTCTGAAAATTCAGAAGGTAAAGGAGAAGGAGTTAAAGATAGTGAGAGTGGTCTAACATTCTGTGGAAGGTGAAGAAAAGCAACTTATGAACAGCAGTGTATCAATGGTAGTTGAGTGGCAGTTCATCATAAAAATCATAAAAATATTGAATAAAAATAAAAAGAGAAAAAGAAAGAGAAGTCTAGAGAAGAACATCATCTGAAAATTGAAAAGAAGAGGAGAAGCTGGCCACTTTGATTCTGGAATATATCAAGTAAGATGATGTTTTGCTTAAATGAAGGTTGTGAAGTCATGAATCACTCCTTACCTTACTGATTTCTTAATTTTGATTATCTTTTTACCCCTTGATTCTTTACATCCCTCACCCATAAGCCACATTACAACCCATTCAAAAAGACCTTGTAGATCCAAAGTAAAATGAGTTGTCATGTGGAGATGAGGAGTTGTCCAATCTATGGTGAAAAGCCATGAGGATGTCAGAAATTAGAAGCTTTGCCTATGCTCATGCTTGCAGGCCCATTTGGGGTCTATAATTGCTCCTGAGCTGTTTTGAATGTGAACACCCTCAGATGGTCAATGTTGAGAGATAGCCCTGGTAAGAATTGGGTCTGAATTTTAACCTCATGGGGGTTGTATCCAACCTGATTTTTGAATTTAAGGCAAGTTGGGTACTGATTTTTACACATTGAATTTCTAATGTTAAATGAATGTTGATGATGCAAACATAGGCTAATTTTTGAGTTTTAAATGGCCTGCATTTCTACTGCAGTTTCCTCTAAGTGTTAAAGAATGGGTGTGGAATGAAGCTTTGTACATTGAAATTTGTGTTGTCATTAACTGCACTATACTTAACTATTCTAATGGTGAAGTTTGTGAGTGTCTTCACTAAAAACTCTCAGGAGACTTCACTCCTCCACTAGGGATCACCTAGGGGTTTAAAAGACTTGGAACATATGCTAAATGTACCCGTGATTCCCATGAAAGTGGCTTTTAATTAGTTAAAGCTTTGCTAAGGGACTAGCAAAGATTTGGTTTGGGGGTGTGTTTAAGACCTGAAACGTACCACTTTTTACCCCTTAGCTTAATCTCTATTAGACCCTTAGTCATTTAATAAATGTGTGTTAAGCCCATTTTGTAAGTAATAAGCAACAGCTGTAAATAAGGCCCTAACCATGCCAAGAAGCTTACCTTTTTACCCCAGAAGTGCCTCAGGAGAAAGAAAGTTAGACCCAGATAAAACTGGCTGCAGCTTAGGCACAGCAAAGTAGAAATAAGTCAAGAAGTGAGCCTCGCACTGATGTCGTAGGGCTCAATTGAACCAGAAAGAATGCTCCGCGCAGTTGTCGTGGGCTTCTGAAGGTAGCACACCAATTGGTCGCGCCGTTCTCGTGCAGATGAATGACAGAAGAGCCAAAAAAGTAGACTACGTGCGGTTCTCGCGAGGCTCAGTCATAAGCGCTCGCATAGTCTCGCACAGTTTAAAAGAGGAGCCCTTAATCTTCCCGCGATTCACTAAGGAGAGAGAGCTCCAGGCATTCCTACGCGCAGTGGCCGAGGGATATAGACCTTCAGGGAACTGCTCGTGCAATCCAGAAGCCCATGCACCTTGCTTCTTTGCGAGGATCCCCGCGGGATTCACCAAGGAACAAATTGCGCACATAATTCCCGCGCCATTCAAATGGAAAGAGCAATCCCGCGATGACCAGAGCATCCCTGCGATGACCAAAGTACCAATCTCGCGACTGCAAGAGCTTCAAGTCAATGCAATCCCGCGACACCAATTCTATCACGTGACAAGACCTAGAACTCATTTCTACCTAGCGAGGGTCGAGATCTTAACTTCTCCCCACTTCTACAGGGGCAATCTGGGAACTTTCAACAACTAGGGCACGCACTCCAATGCTCTAATCTCTATGCACACGCCCCGAGGCATCCAAGGAACAGAAATGGGCCATGAGAATATTGATAAATTAGGGTTTTCCTAACCCTAATTCTCAGAGGGCTGACTGCTATATAAGCCTAAGCCTAGTTTAGGTTTAAGGGACTTCTGTAATCCTTCTTAAACCAACTGTAGAATTGCAGTAGGCTAAGGTTAGGGTTTAGGCAGTTTCTTTTTCCCTTTTTCTTCTCTCCATAGTCCAACATTTGCTGGCTATGCCTTTGTATGTCTATTTGAAATAGTTTTAATGGAGTTTTATAATAGGATTTTATGCATGTATGGGATTGGTGTTTTGTGAGTTGTTCTATACAAGGCTACTGCCTTGAGATTCTCCATTGCTAAGTTGTATTGTAAGCAATGAAGGATTGTTCTTAAAGTTTTTATTTAGATCCACGTGACCTGTGTGTCCAGGTTAGGCACGTTGTAGGCCTATGCCCCACCACAGGATCCACTAAATCTGAATCCCCATGGGAGCTTCAGCTAGTAGCCTTGTGAACATGGTGGTGGCAGCAATTTTCTTATTCTATCTTAGACCTCTATGAGAAGGATAGCCTCTGTGGATAGTCTGCGACCATTCAAGTGGACAGGTTATAGCCCTAGGGTGAGGCCAATCCATAGATCTAAGATAGATCCTTCTTCTTTGCACTTGTGGTTATAGCCTTGTGAGAGATTGTGCAGAGACACTCCCCTGTATTTGTATAGACCCACCATCAGATGGCAGATCTGATCTGGCTATAGAGATTGTAGGCTTGTGACTAGATCACTGCTATCTTTCTAAAGCAGTAAACAGCTAAGCTTAAAAGCTAGTACTCAAACTCTTGCTGGTTCTGTGTGTCCAGGCTAGTGCACATGCAGGCCTAGCCCCACACACAGAACTTTAGAGGTTGAGGTTCCTATGGATTCTTGAGCTGGTATACTGGAAAAAGTAGTGCCTACAATGATAAACTTGTTCTGACCCATCTCTGGATTGTGGCTCCCTTATTGGATAGTTTGTGACCATTCAAGTGGACAAGTTATAGCCATAAGGGATTGGATCATGGCACAGGGGTGAGTTGGATCATTTCTCCTCTTTGGTGATAATGTAGCCATTGGACAGGATTTTTATAGCAGCAGATATGAGTCTGAGTTATAGGACCCATCAGATCTGTACCTAATAGCTTACTTCTCACCCTTTTATATTTATTTTCTCACACTCCATCATTCTTCTCTACCCTTTCTGTAGTTTAGGCATTAGGTTACCTTAGGATTTAGATAATAGTGACCTTAAATCCCCTTCCATTTAGGATTGCTAGATATGTAGCCAGATCTTGAGGGCTTACTAAAGATAGCTCTTTTGGAGCTTTAGATCAACTTTCCCTGTGGGACAAACTCTTACTTATTAAAACTTGCTACAACAGGCCCTGTATCTTGCAGGACTGTGTATTTTTAGGCTTGCTGCTCTGTAGTTTTCAATCCACCTTTGATTTATTTCCACTAACCCCATTCTTATTACTGTCTCCAATAAAGTCAGTAGCAAGCACTTAAAAATACCCCAACAGTGAGCCAAAGGTTTTGGGCTCTTGTTTTTTTTTTTTTTTAGGTTTAGGATTGAAAGTTTTGAGGCATTCTTTTTTAGGGCATTTTTTTATTAATTAATTAATGTCTTTTCTTCCCTTCTCTTTTGTATCCCGGGTGTTAGACCAGAAGAATTGTGTTTATTGTGTGAGCTCTTGAGGATGAACGAGATTGGGAATGTAAGGTAGCAGTAAAATTATTGTCATGCTAAGGGAAGAGATGGAGGAGAAAAAGGTGGTAGAAAGGAAAGTTAAGGAAAAGGCAGAGTCAGAATTCTCGTGACCGATGCCTATTTTTTATCGGTAGGTCTGTTGGTGACTTCTCAGTTTGTTGCTTGCTTTATTGGTTGGTGGTAAAAGTCATTTAAAAATCAAAGAAAGAGTAAAACAGGAGATGGAATCAGCACAACTAAGAAATCCTAGACCTACAAGATACAGGGTCCTTTGTAGCAAGTTTCGATAAGTAAGAGTTTGTCCCACAGGGAAAGGTGATCTACAGCTCCAAAGGAGCCATCTCTAATAGTCCCTCCAGATCTGACTATAGATCTGGCAGTCTTAAAAGGAGAGGAGTTTAAGGTCACTTATTCTAAATATTCTAAGGTACTCTAATGTCTAAACTATAGAAAGGGTTGAGAGGATGGATGGAGTGTGAAAAATAAATATAAAAGGGTGAGAAGTATGTTATTGAGCCCAGATCAGAGGAGTTTTGTAACTCAGATTCAGATCTGATGTTATAGAAATCCTGTCCAATGGCTACATTATCACCACTTAGGAGAAAGGATTCAACCCATCACTCTGCCATGATTCAACCCTTAAGGTTATAACCTATCCACTTAAATGGTCACAGACTATCCCATAGGGGAACCACAATCCAGGGATGGGTCATAACATAACAAGTTAATCATTGCAGGCACTATTTCATCTAGGCTACCAGCTCAAGAATCCATAGGGAACCTCAACCTCTAAAGCTCTATGTGTGGGGCTAAGGCTGTATAGGACCATGATAGCCCAGACACATAGAACCAGCAAGCGATTGAGTACAACCTTCGATCTAGCTGTCCATTACTTAATTGAGGCGACAATGGTCCAGTCACAAGCCTACAATCTCTATAACCAGATCAGATCCAACATCTGATGGCAGATCTATACAAATATAGGAGAGTCTGCCTCAGTACAATCCCCCACCAGGCTTCTACAAGCTCAGGTGGAAAGAAGAAGGATCCATTTTGGATCGGTGGATTAGAATCACCCTAAGGCTATAACCTGCCCACTTGAATGGTCATAGACTATCCCAGAGGCTATCCTCCTCACGGAGCCCAAGACAAAACAAGAATATCGCAGCCACCACCATGGTCACAAGGCTACCAGCTCAAGCTCCCATGGGGATTTCAGATCTATTGGGTCTTGTGGTGGGGCTAAGGCTGTATGAGACCATGATAGCCCATACACACAGGTCAGTTAGATCTGAGTGGCCCTTAGAATCAGCCCTCCATTGCTTTGAAACACAGCCAAAGTAATGGTGGATCACAAGGCAGCAGCCTTGCACAGAGCATCTCACATTCAAACTCAAATCCCACAAAGTACAGATCCTATTACAAAACTTCCATTAATGTAGTTCAAAATGCATACAAAGACATAGACAGTAAGTGCTGGACTATGGAGAGAAGGAAAAAGAAAAAGAAAACTACTTACAACTATGAAAAGAATAATAAAACAATCTCAGATCAAGTCTCCAAGAAATGAGATGTATTCCCAGCTATTCCAGGATGTAGAAAGAAAGGATGGTCTAAGTTCCCTAAACCTAAGCTAAGTATGGGTATTTATAGCAGTGGTGTGGCGGCACATTAGGGTTAGGAAACCCTAATTTTAATGATGCCACATGGCCTAATGGTGATCCTTAGATGCCTCGGGGCACGTGCATAGAGATTTGAGCATGGGAGTGCGTGCCCTAATCGCTAGAATTTCCCAGAAAGTCCTCTGCTAAAGAGATGGAAGTTTGAGGTTCAGAGCTTCGCTAGGTAGCCATTGTTTCCCAGACTTGTCGTGTGATAGCTTTTGCTCTTCGCTAGGATGATTTGAAATTAAAACTTCAGCCACCGCGAGGTTGGAGTTCAAGCAGTCGCTGGGTTGATCTTCGCGAGGACAGATTTGAATAGCGCGAGAACTTCGCAAGCACTTCTCTTCACTGGACTTCACGAGTTACCTCGCGAGGTTTTAATGAGTTCTGAACAACGCGAGGTTCCATGTCTTAACTGATCTTTGCAAGCGTGGCTTTGCCTTTGGAAGGATGCTCTCTTCTTGAATGGCGCGAGAACTGTGCGAGGAGTTCTCTTCTGATAATTGCATCCCGCGGTGACTGCACCAGGAGTCTTCTGAAGCTCTCTCTTCTCAGCCGTTCTAAGCGAATTGCGCGAGGTTGAGAGAGGTTTGCTTTGAACTGCGTGAGACTGCGCGATGTGTTCTACTCTTGAGGTTCGCGAGAGCTACACAAGTTTATGCTTCTGAAGCTCTTCAGTCAATCATCTGCGCGAGAAGTTGTTGTAGAGTCTTGGGAAGCTCAGCTGGACTGCGCGAGGCTATTTCAGGTTTGGATTCAGAGTCCATCCTTATGAGGGACTTCTGGTGCCAAAACAGGCTCCTTAGCAGGATTCCTGGCCTTATCTCACTGCTGGTTATTACCTACATAAAATACTTATCAAGAACTTATTAGATGGCTGAGGGTCTAATCAAAGGTTAAGTTAAGGGGTGAAAAGTGGTACTTTTCAGGTCTTAACACACCCCCAAACCTAATCTTTGCTAGTCCCTTAGCAAAGCTACATTAAATCTATCACAAAAATTAAATGCCACTTTCGTAGGGAGCACAGATACATTTAGCATATGTACCAAGCCTTTTAAACCCCTAGGTGATCCCTAGTGGAGGAGTGAAGTCTCCTGAGGGTTTTCAGTGAAGACACCCACAAACTTCTTCAATGAAATAGTTAACAAAAGTGCAATATCATCCAGTGAGCAGTCAAGGGGCAGACTTAGTTTACTCTTGAATCAGTAATCATAAAAGAAATTTAATTCATTGGTTTCACAGTAATTTAAACGGCATAAACTTCTCATGAATGCTCAGCATTTCCAATCAGTTTACAATCATAGAAAACTGCATAAGTGTGTGCCAGCACTGAGCCCATCCTCAGGTCAAAAATTAGGTTATAGGTCATACGTAATGCATTCAAGTTCAGACCCAAAAACTTTGCAGGGCATACTCTCATAAGGGTTTTGTTGAGGGGTTCATTTTCTCACAGGCTCAAGAGCAGTTACATCCCCCAAATGAGTCTGCAAGCATGAGCATAGGCAGAGTTCTTAAGTGTTGACATCATTGGCAATTCCTCACCATAGATTGGATAACTCTTTATCTTCACATGACAGCTCACTCATCTTTGGATCACAAGGGCTTTTAACTGGGCTGTAATGTGGCTTATGGAGTGGGGTTGAAAGAATGGAGGGTTGAGAAGAGGTTCAAAATTGAGAAATCAGTAGGTGACAGAGGTGATTCATGACTTCACCTTCTTGCATTCAACTCCCTTCATCTTCTTTGAGATTTTCAGATTTGAAGTGATCAGTTTCTCTTCTTGATTTTGATTCTTCAATGAAAGTTCCTCTTGGTTCCTCCCTTACTCCTCTTCATTATTATTTTTGTTTTCTTTTTTATGGAATTTTCTTCTTTTTATTTTTGTTTTTGCATTTCAGAAATGCCACCATGTTCTCAGTTACCATACTGCCAGAATTTTTGAGATGCTTCTTCTCCATTCACTTAATGTTGACCATAGCTAGTCCATTTCCAACCTTTTCTCCTTTACCTTCTGAATTCTCAGAGTGCGGGTAGGCTGAAGTAGGCTCATAGGTTCAGGTTCAAGTACTCAGGTGTATTTTGAAGAAATTTAGGATTTAAAGCTCAAAGGGGGGTATGGACAAGGGCAGATGCTTCAGGGTTGGTCCTTTTAAGCTCAAACTGTCCAAGAGAAGGCCTTGATCCTTTCCTCAGTCTCATGAGTACTGTCAGTTGTTTCAACTTGGAGTTACCTAACTTCTAGTGAGCACAGTGACTCAACTAGTCCTTAGAACTAGAAGGGATTGCCTTGGTTACTCCTCAAAAGATGGAAAAAAAAATTTTATAGGCCCAATTCTCACTGGTTATGATCTTCCTTTGAACTTTTAAGTATGTCCTCACCTTTTTCTCTCTCTAATGATTCACTGAGTGCTGATACAAGTAAGTTTCTTTGGTGATATCATCATGGAAATGTGAAATATTAAAAGTTTATAATGTCAAAAGTTTGTAGAAATTTTAAATTTCTTATTTTCATGATTCTTAAGTGAACAGAGGTCCATTTCCATATTACTTAGATGAGTCTGCTACACTTAGGTTAACTATTCCATTGGCAGGGTCTACCTGCCATACCCCCAAACCTATGAGGAGCAGTGCCCTCACTGGGTCAAAGGTCTGTGCAGCAGAGTTATTAAAGCATAAAAGACCAGAACAAGAAAGAAGACACACAACAGACAAAGCAAGATAGTAATGACAGGGGAATAAAGTTTATTAAAAATGAGAAATGTACAAACTACAAGAAAACTGAAACAAAAGAGTGCAAAAATAGAGAAAATCCTAAGTACAATCTAGTCAGAATCTGGCTCAAAACTTGTCCCAACCCATCTTCTTGGCATGTTCTTGAAGGTAAGCCTCTTCCTCTTTCTTCTTTCGTTCTCTCTCTGCCTTTCTTTGGTTGGCAGTTTTGGGTATAGATGGTGCCCTAACCCTCATTTTTCTCCTCAATGGTTCAGGAGGGATCTTGGAAGATTTATCAGTGGTTGGCTCAGGGGGTTTGGTGGGAGATTTTCCTTTGGGGCCCTTACCTTTGGAGCTCGCCCCTTGGGAGGCTTGCCCTTGCTGGGCCAGAGGGGGAATAAGAGGGGACTGGGCTTGTGCTAGCTCAGGAGGGACAGCAGGGGATTTATCTTTTAGTTTCACCTAAGGCAGGAGAGGACTTTTCCCTTTAGCAAGCTTAGGGGGAGCCATAGAAGATTTGTCTTTATCTTTTGCTGCGGGAATGGCAGGGCTCTTCCCTTTCACTGGCTGGCTTATTGGTGGTGCCTCCTTAGACTGGGCAGATTTGTCTTTTCCAATTTTCAAAGATCCAGTTGGGGGAGTAGTCCTCTTAGCAGCAACTTTCCTTCGCTGAGGATAAGTTTGTTCAGCAGGGCTTGATGAAGGAGCAGCAGTAGTAGTCTGGGCACTGGGATCCCTAGGTGATGCGGAACCAGAGTCTGAGTCAGAAGGAAAAAGCTCAGTGGGATCCAATCCAAGGGCAATAGCAGCCTGTCTTCGTTCATCTTTGGAAAGTAGGCGACCATGGGGATCATCCTGAGCAGAAGCTTTGGTGACCTTTGGAGGTGGGGATGGAGGGGCTGATCATTTTCCTTTTTAGGCTGCAGTGGCTCTTTTAGAAGTGGGATGTTTCTTGGAAAGAGTCCATTTTCTTTTGGGGGCAGGGGAGGGAACAGGGGGAGGCACTGAGACAGGAGCTGGAGCTGGAGTAGGGACTGTAGCAAGAGTAGGAACTTGAGTAGGAACAGGAGGAGGTACTGGAGTTGGGGTTGGAGGAGGTGGGGGAATAGGTTGTGTGGAAGAGGATGGGGCCTCAGGGGGTGCTGTGGCGAGAGGGGTGGCCTGTATTGGTTGGGATAGTAGGAAGGCAATCCTCTGTTCCAAAATCTCAATTTTCTTGTTAGCCCACAGGAGATTGGTATCTGCAAGCTCCTTACTGAGTCGATTGATCTCTTGAGCATTGTTCAGTTTCCTTTCTAATAACTTGTTGTGCTTTTTCGCCCTTTCTGCATTGGCTTTTTCAATCTCAGTAGTCATTCTGTAATAAGTTGCCACAGCCTTGTTCGCATTGAGTGTCTCCAAAATTGCCTCCATCCCCTTGGAAATATCTCTCAGCTGCTCGCTGTGAGCAAGCTTCAAATCACTCATTTTCTGCAGCAAGGGGTATTCGATGGCTTGTCGGAGTTGGGCCATGCCATTGAGAACATCCCTCTTGATATAGGCATTGTCCCTCATGGCATGGAGAAGGGTGAAGTAGGGAGGGGTGTAATAGGAGTGTCTAGGTAAGATGGGTAGAAATGGAGTGGAATTAGTAGAAGGTGATTGATCTTGGGGGGGAAAAGTGGGTGGTATAGAGATGAAGTCAAGAGGAGGGGTGGAAGTGGCTGGGGTAGTCTGTGTTGAATGGTCAGTGAATTGAGGAGGGGGTGGGAGAAGAGGTGGAATGGAAGGTATAGGTAAAAAGTGAAATGAAGGAAGGCCAGTGGATGTGGATGGTTCTAGGTAAGGAAAGAATGGAATGGTGAAGGGTCGAAATGGAAGGGGTGGGGTTGCAAATAGGTGGGGTTGAATGGGAAAGGTGGATGGGAAGGGAATGTGGTCTGTTTGGGTAGAAGTGTTGGTAAATTGTGGTGGAGGTAATATTAATGGGGGAAGGATAGATAAAGTGGGGAAGGAGTGGAGGGGTATGGTGTCTTCGAGTGTGAAGGTTGTAGGTAAGTCAATTTGGGTGAGGTCTGGTGGAACTGTGGAGTCAGTGGTGGAAGGGGGTTGGATCAATGGGGTGGTAGGAGGTTGTGTAGGGATGGGTGGGTTTATCAATGTTTGAAGGGTGGATTGTATGTTGGTGATGTCAGTCTGCATTTGGACTTGGGTCTGTGTTGTGGTGGATACCTGGGTCTGGATTTCATGTATCAGGGAAAGGATATGGGTGAAGGTATCTGAGGTTGGTTGGGGTGGAGTATGAGGATAGGAGGGAACAGGTTGGAAAGGGGAAGTGGGGGCATGATGGAAAGTTGTAGGGGGAGATGTTGAAAGGGCTAGGGAATGATGTGGTGAAGGGAGTGGGGAATCTGGGAGAGGGATGTCATGGGTGGGCAAGGTATCAAGCAAGGTAGTCATGAAGGCCTGATACCCGAAGTGGTTGCTAGGTTAAAGTCAAGATCGTGGAGTGAAGATGTAGTTGGGAGGGGTTGGACTAAGGCTTGGTCAATATGGGGTGTGTATGTGGGAATAACAGGGGAGGTGGAAGTAGGTAAAGATAAGGCAGGGGTTGTGTGAGAGGTTTTCTTTTTAAGGTATGTTATCAAGGGAGGGCTATCAGGGTTGAGGTTAGATGATGTTGGAGATACTGGGGCTATGTATTGAGGTAAGGTGGGTGAAGGGGGAGTGTTGTCATGGGGTTCAACACTTTCCACCCAGGAACGAATCACAGTGGGAGGTGGAATGGAAAAGGGAGATAAGAGAGGGAAAGGGAGAGATGGAATAGGTGAAGAAACTAATGGAGAGGCAAGTGTGGTGGATGGAGGTATTGCTGCAGAAACAGAGGTGACAGAAGCTCACACCACCTTCTTTGGAGTAGGGGCCTTAGCCTTCTTTTTTGGGCCAGGGGTGGCCTTTGCCACAACAGCTCCCTCTCCCTGCTCAGAAACAACCTGAGCTTCAGCCTTCTTCTTCTTCTTCTGGGGATCCATCAGACTTCTACTGATCCCCTATTGTCTTTTGGCAAAAGTGGTGGGAGTGAGGTCAGCAGATAACTCCCCCACTGGTATCTTGTACCCTCCCCTCAGAAGTAATTTGGTGATGAGTCTTCCATAGGAGAGAGTGTGGATCTTCTTTTGCAGCCTGAGCTTCACCATCATATCTTTCATGGCCTCAAAAATCAACCATGCAGCATTAAATCCGTGGCCCAGAGAGAAGGAATAAAGAGCATCAACAATTGGTGTCCTCCTCTCTTGCTGATGTCCGGAGCAATTGATATTCTTCCTCAACACTTGATCAATGAACAACAGTTTGGGATCCAAATTTCTTCTTCTGATGGAGTCCCCTGTGGCCTTCAAACCTCTTGTAATGGCCTGTGCAATTGTGTCAATGGGGGCACTCATAGGGGACCCACAACCACAGTTGGGATAAAAAATGGCAGGGATGCCCATGACTTCAGCAATCAACGCTGGGTTGAGTAGCATCTCAAAATTGTCAACTAACACAAGGAGTCCTGGCTACCCATGTGTGTCTGGTCTGACCCTAAGGTGCTGGTAAAAGAGTTGCACTAACCTAGGATAGGCTAGTGTAGGAATCATTTGCATCAAGGGGAACAAACCAGCCTTGCACAAGAACTCAATGGCAGGTGCTGACAACGGCTCAGATTCAAAGAAAGATATATCAAAAATAGCTTCAGGCTCTAAGGGAATGGAAATGAGGAGCTCAGAGGGAGTAGAGTAATCAGGTGTTTTTGCAGCCACCTCAGGAACCACCTCCTTCCCTTTTTGATGTGCCGTAGAGGACTTGGCTTTCTTAGGGGTAGGCTCCACGGTGGCCTGGTCCCTGGCTCTCTTCACAGGTGCACTTTTAGGAGCCATCAAGATTCTCCTTGGTGAGTGTGCAGTTGAAATTTTGAAAGAAAAGACTAAGAGCTGAGTCCTACCCTAAAAGTTAGGGTTCTGTTCAATTTGATACATGGTAGATCGCAAGAGCTCCTAGCAGGGGGCAACTATTGATGTAGGCTTTAAGAACAAAAATCCAGAATTTCAAAGTGAGCAATGAACTATATACAGGATGCTAGAGGAGAGAGATTGAGAGGAGTGGGAGCTAGGGTTTCACTGGCAGGAGAGGAAAGAGAAAGCAGTAAAGAAAAGCAGCGGGGGGTGGGATTTTAAATATCGTGAGGCTCGATGCGCTTTGAAAATATCCGCTCGCTGGATGGGTCATGAATGGGCCGCTAGATTGGATGCTCATTTGAACTGCGCGAGGCAGCCCACCCAGCTATATCTGAAGCTCGCGATAGCAAAGCAAAGTAATTCTTTATGAACTGCACGAGAGGAGACCAAACCAAATATTCAGAACCCCGTGACTGCTTAACAGAGTTAGAATTCGCACACCCACTAGTCAGGCTTTTGACCTTGATTTTGTGGGTGGATTCTCTCATAAGCTCTCTTCCAGGGACACCCATAAGCATTATAAAACATTCAAAAATTCCCATACTCTCAAAGCATTAAATTCACATATCATGAAAAGCATTCAAATAATACCATCATCATTCAATCACTTAAAATTAGCAAACAAGGGGAACAAGAATAAAAGTAGGCATAAAGCACTAAACTCAGATTCCAACAAGATCACTACAAATTCTTCTAAACTGTAAAGTACATATCATACAAAGGTGCACAGTTCTTAACATCAATTCAATGAAAGATCCCCTTCAGGGTTTGAGGATCCTTCACCAATCAAAAATTGGCCCTTGGAATTAACCACTGGTTGACTGGGCAACCTTCCCTCTTCTCTTTTGGCTAAGGTATTCGCTAGTTGGCCAATCTGTTCTTCTATCTTCTTGATGCTCTGACCATGAGAATTCACAGTCTGAGCCAAGGAACCCAGGTTTTACAGTGAGGTCAAGACCTAGTCCTCGAAAGAAGTATTTCTGGGTTGAGATGGGGGTACGACCAATTGATTTTGTTGTTGATGGGCTGCTGATGGTGCTGGAAGTTAGACCTAGGGGCATTCCCTTGATTGAACTGCTGCTGTGGTCTTTGTGGTAAGGCCAACATCTGCTGGGGCTGCATGTAGTTATCTTGCCTCCACCTCAAATTTGGGTGGTCTCTCCATTGGTAACCAGCATTTTGGTACTGGTATCTATATGGCTGTCTGCTGTAGCCCCCAGATTGTTGCTGGCCATAAGATTGAGCAGTAGCAGCATGTTCCAAAACCAATTCAGGAGATTGCCCTGCAGATGAACATTCCTCCACTGTGTGTTGTGGGGACAGGCATATCAGACATGCCTCCACCACATGAGCAGCCCTTCTAGGTTGCATCACAGTCAGTAATTTGTCAAACTTCATAGAGAGGTTTGCCATCTGCAGCTGCAGGTCATTGTTCTTAGACACCTCATAAACTTTTCCTCTTGATCCAGCAGCAGGCCCCACCTTTGACTCAGATTCCTGACTAGTTCTTGCCAGGGATGACATTTGAAAAGCATTCTCACTAATCACCTCAAACAATTCCCATGCCTCCTCAGCAATCTTGTGCATGTAGGATCCACCACAAGAGGCATCGACCATATCTCTATTTTTCTCATCAATCCCATTGTAGAAGCTTTGTACAAGCTGCCACTCTGGGATCTTGTGGTGGGGGCATTGTTTGAGCATTTCTTTAAACCTATCCCAGGACTGGTTAAAATCCTCAGTTGGGGATTAAGCAAAAGCAAGAATCTCTTTCCTCAACTGGCTAGTTTTGGTCTCAGGGAAGAACTTGGTCAGGAACTTAGTCTGCAGGTCTTTCCATGAAGCAATGCTATTATTCGGAAGAGTGGTCAACCAGGTACTGGCCCTGTCCTTAAGAGAGAAGGGAAAGAGTCTGAGCCTAGTAGCCTTAGGTCCCAAACCAGTGATATTAAAAGTGACACACAAGGCAAAGAACTGGTCAATATGCTTGTAAGGGTCCTCCTTGCTAAGCCCATGGAAAGAGGGCAGCATCTGGATGATTGAAGTTTTTATTTCATAGTTCCCCTGAACATCAGGGAATTGAATGCTAAAAGGGGAGTTATAGTCATCCGAAGCATTCAACTCCTTGAGGGTCCTGGGTTGTTCTTCATCCATAATTGCTGTCACAGATTCACTTGGGGGCTCTCCTGTGGTGTGCCTGTCTCTTCTAAGTCTCCTTCCCCTTTCTAACTCAGTGTTAAGAGACTCTAAAGTGGGGCTGAGAGATCTCCTCCCTAGCATACAAGCACACCAACAGCAAGGAAAGCTTCTTGGAGGCACATTGCAAAAGAATATCTCTACAATTAACAAATTTATCTAACTAGTTTACAGCTATTCAAAGAATACATTTAAAACTATCCTAGATACTGCTAGAAAATTTTTAAGAAAGATAGACAGAGTTTTAAAAGTTAGAGAGTTTGCAAACAGAGGTAGCTAAGCTCCAATTACAGTCCAACTATCCTTCACTACTGCTGTCTAGATCTACAAGAAAGGTTCAAAATTATGTCAGTAGTATCAATTATTCACATTTGCAAAGAATACTAAGAATACAAAAACTAAAAAAAACTTGTTGGTGACTTCTCAGTTTGCTGCTTGCTTTATTGGTTGGTGGTAAAAGTCATTTAAAAATCAAAGAAAGAGTAAAACAGGGGACGAAATCAGCACCACTAAGAAATCCTAGACCTGCAAGATACAGGGTCCATTGTAGCAAGTTTTGATAAGTAAGAGTTTGTCCCACAGGGAAAGGTGATCTACAGCTCCAAAGGAGCCATCTCTAGTAGTCCCTCCAGATCTGACTACAGATCTGGTAGTCCTAAAAGGAGGGGAGTTTAAGGTCACTTATTCTAAGTATTCTAAGGTACTCTAATGTTTAAACTACAGAAAGGGTTGAGAGGATGGATGGAGTGTGGAAAATAAATATAAAAGGGTGAGAAGTATGTTATTGAGCCCAGATCAGAGGAGTTTTGTAACTCAGATTCAGATCTGATGTTATAGAAATCCTGTCCAATGGCTACATTATCACCACTGAGGAGAAAGGATCCAACCCATCACTCTACCATGATTCAACCCTTAAGGTTATAACCTGTCTACTCAAATGGTCACAGACTATCCCATAGGGTAACCATAATCCAAGGATGGGTCAAAACATAACAAGTTAATCATTGCAGGCACTATTTCATCAAGGCTACCAGCTCAAGAATCCATAGGGAACCTCAACCTCTAAAACTTTATGTGTGGGGCTAAGGCTGTATAGGACCATGATAGCCCAGACACATAGAACCAGCAAGCGATTGAGTACAACCTTCGATCTAGCTGTTCATTGCTTGAGTGAGGCTACAATGGTCCAGTCACAAGCCTACAATCTCTATAACCAGATCAGATCCAATATCTGATGGCGGATCTAACCAAATATAGGGGAGTCTGCCTCTGTACAATCCCCCACCAGGCTTCTAGAAGCTCAGGTGGAAAGAAGGATCCATCTTGGATCGGTGGATTAGAATCACCCTAAGGCTATAACCTGTCCACCTGAATGGTCACAGACTATCCCAGAGGCTATCCTCCTCACAGAGCCCAAGACAAAATAAGAATATCACTGCCACCACCATGGTCACAAGGCTACCAGCTCAAGCTCCCATGGGGATTTCAGATCTAGTGGGTCCTATGGTGGGGCTAAGGCTATATGGGGCCATGATGGCCCAGACACACAGGTCACTTGGATCTGAGTGGCCCTTAGAATCAGTCCTCCATTGCTTTGAAACACAACCAAAGCAATGGCGGATCACAAGGCAGCAGCCTTGCACAAAGCATCTCACATTCAAACACAAATCCCACAAAGTACAGATTCTATTACAGAACTTCCATTAATCTAGTTCAAAATGCATACAAAGACATAGCCAGCAAGTGCCAGACTATGGAGAGAAGGAAATAGAAAAAGAAAACTACTTACAACTATGAAAAGAAAAACAAAACAATCTCATATCAAGTCTCCAAGAAATGAGATGTATTCCCAGCTATTCCAGGATGTAGAAAGAAAGGATGGTCTAAGCTCCCTAAACCTAAGCTAAGTATGGGTATTTATAGCAGTGGTGTGGCGGCACATTAGGGTTAGGAAACCCTAATTTTAACGATGCCACGTGGCCTAATGGTGATCCTTGGATGCCTTAGGGCGCGTGCACAGAGATTTAAGCATGGGAGTGCGTGCCCTAATCGCTGGAATTTCCCAGAAAGTCCTCAGCTGAAGAGATGGAAGTTTGAGGTTCAGAGCTTCGCTAGGTAGCCATTGTTTCCCAGACTTGTCGCGTGATAGCTTTTGCTCTTCGCTAGGATGATTTGAAATTGAAACTTCAGCCATCGCGAGGTTGGCTTGGTTTGCTCTTCAGGCAGTCGCGAGGTTGGAGTTCAAGCAGTCGCTGGGTTGATCTTCACGAGGACAAATTTGAATAGTGTGAGAACTTCGCGAGCACTTCTCTTCACTGGACTTCGCGAGTTACCTCGCGAGGCTTTAATGAGTTCTGAACTGCGCGAGGTTCCATGTCTTAACTGATCTTCGCGAGGGTGGCTTTGCCTTCGCAAGGATGCTCTCTTCTTGAATGGCGCGAGAACTGCGCAAGGAGTTCTCTTCTGATAATTGCATCCTGCAGCGACTGCGCGACAGCTGCCTGAGGAGTCTTCTGAAGCTCTCTCTTCTCAGCCGTTCTGAGTGAACTACGCGAGGTTGAGAGGTTTGCTTTGAACTACGTGAGACTGCACGATGTGTTCTACTCTTGAGCTTCATGAGAGCTACGTGAGTTTATGCTTCTGAAGCTCTTCAGTCAATCATCTGTGCGAGAAGTTGTTGTAGAGTCTTGGAAAGCTCAGCTGGACTGCGCGAGGCTATTTCAGGTCTGGATTCAGAGTCCATCCTTCTGAGGGACTTCTGGTGCCAAAACATGCTCCTTAGCAGGATTCTTGGCCTTTTCTCACTGCTGGTTATTACCTACATAAAACACTTATCAAGAACTTATTAGATGGCTGAGGGTCTAATCAAAGGTTAAGTTAAGGGGTGAAAAGTGGTACTTTTTAGGTCTTAACAAGGTCCTACAGATTTAGCGTTAGTTGCTCCTCCTTTTTAGTGTTTCCAAGGTGGGCTCCTAAGGGTGGATCCTATAGGTCCTGGGTAGCTTTCTGTGAGTCACTCTTTCTTTTCTGTCGGCTCGGGGTAAGGGGAAGAGGTTATTATGACTAGAGTTCATTCAGAGCACCTCCTTTCTCTGGGTTTCTCCGAGATTTCTTGTTTCTCAAACGAATTCGGATTCAGGGATTGCCTGAACGTGTGGATTTTAAGCTTCTTGTTTTAAGTTGTATATTCAGAGGGTATGCCCTCGATGTATTTTATAATTATTTATTCATTTATGAAGATTATGATTTTAAATTCTTTTGTAAATTCCAGTTTAGTTTATTTTGCAGCTTATTTGTTTTATTTGGAGTGTGAGATTTATTTGTTTAATTTATTTATTCTAGATTGGGGCATGTTAAGATTATTTTTTTGATTTAGTTTGGGGACATTTTTTTGGTCTTAGTGTATATATAAAAAAAGAAAAGGGGACATTTTTTTGGTTGTTTAATTTAACATCAATTGGGGTTTTGTGTGCTATGGGGGAATTTTTTTTTGGTTTTAGATTTGCGTTAGTTGAGGCAAAATTTTAGCTTTAGTCTTAGTTTGGGGCAAGTCTCTTTTTTTTGTTTTAGCTTTGGTTAGGGTGCGCGAATGGTGTCAGGTCATTTTTTTTCATATATATATTTTTTAGGGCGTATATTTTCCAAGTTAGGGGTGTCCTTGGATCAGTCTTGACAAGGGGACGATTTGGACTGGTAATTAGTGTCAGGAATCTCCTAGTTTTAGGTCTGTGAAAGTACTATTTTATATTCGTATATTTATTGTTTTCTAGGGAATTGCGCGCTTCATTATGGGCGTTTAAATGAATTGCGCACCAATCTTAAAGCACATATTCCAAGGCATCAAAAGATTATTAAGCATTAATTTTAGGTCGTTTAATCGAATTAAACACAGAGTGAGCAGCACTTGATTAGGGTGGTGGTGGTTACTGTGGAAGTGACTGTTGGCATTCGTGTGCGCTGATAAGGGTGCTTGATGTGATTACGCGCCTGGAAGGCGACGCACAACCAAGTGGTCGGGTTAGTTTGAGCGGGCGACGATTAGATTGCGTGCTCTAGATAGGTCGTATAATCTGAATTATGCGCTATCAAGGTAGCGCGTGATTGGTTTGGGCGCCTGGAATTAAGTGCGTTATTCGACTGTTTCCTATAAATGGCTTAAGGTTTCTCATTTTTATCACGCGATCCATTTTAGTCTCTGATTCTCTGATTTTCTTGTTTCTATGCGCTCTGGTTTTTGTGTTTTTGTGATATCTTGTGATCTGGTCATCCATTTCAGACACCATTTCTTCCGTTCTCTTTAGATTCTCAAGCTCTTCGTTCTAGGATCGAGTCTGACGGTGGTGGTAGACCTGGTGGAGGGAGGAGCATTAGGTGCTTCTCTTTCCAATTGGGATGATGTTACCGACTCTAGAGGACTGGGTCCGCATCACCGGTCTTCATTTTGAGGGCGAGCTGATCACGGGGCGGATGGCAGGGCATTATCTGGAGGTGTGTGAGGAGATTTTAGGTGTGCTATATAGGTCGAGTGGCTCGGAGCCAGGTATAGTTCGAGTCACTTGATTTTTTGATACGTTTGCGAGTGGCATCCTCCCCTTGAGGCACCATTCGAAGGCGAAGGTGACCTATGAGGTGCGTTGTGCAGTAGTGGTGGGTCGGGAGCCCGTGGTGGAGCCGGGGGTTGCTGCAGATAGGGTGCTCCGAGCATTTTTGATGCATTTCCTCGGTGCCATACTTTTCTCTTCTTCAACTCGGGGATGCGTCACCGGATTATTTTTTATGGTACTTGGGGATTTGGATCGAGTCCCTACCTATGCGTGGGGTGCGGTCGTGTTAGAGCATCTTTATGAGCAGCTTTACCATCGGGGATAGGGTGTCGCATCGATCGGGTGTTTCCTTCCATTCATCCAGGTGAGTTTTAATTAATTGGCATTGTCATGTCTTTACTTTAGTTAAGTTTTTGTAAATGCTTCTCCTCGTGTATCGCTGTTGTTGTTGCTACTTTTCCTTTTAATTTTGGGCGTATGATCATTTCGCTTTCCTTTGTTTGGGGGTTCCGTTGAATGTGAAGTTTATGTTCCCGTGGATGCACGTGTGGAGGGAGGCATTGAGGGATTGTCGCTGGTCTTCAGATCTTCAGACCGCGTGAGGCCTCTTTGAGGATATGCATTCAGGGCAGGTATAGATTGTCACGCGTACGCTTTCTTTTTGTTTTGGTATTTTAGGATTTGAGTCTTCATTGAGAGGTCGACTCGTTTATAGGTGATCTGGAGGCCGTACGAGGATGAGGAGGATGCCGACGTGTCAGTGATTCAGTCTGGCCGACCCTTCTTTGATGCAGACATATGGGTCTACTGTTTTGAGAGGGTGGAGCAGATCCACACTTCTCGTGTGGTAGGGCAGCTGGGGCTCGCTCAGGGAGTCCCTCCAGAGATTCACCACAGAGTTCGAAGAGGATGATCGGCCCTCCTGACTGAAATTTTGCGGCACGGATGACTCTTTAAATAGCAGATTTTAGAGCTGGGGGGACTAGAGTTAGAGGGGCGCGCGACGAGGTGGACACCCAGGAGTATGCATGGTGGTTTATTGCATTGGGTGGTGGGCGCCTCTTCACGTGTCCCTTCCATGCGAGTGGCTCTTTCGCGATCAGAGGGTCGGAGCTAGTGACGACTTTGAGGGAGAGGTTGGCTGCATTAGAGCAGGGCCATCTCACTGCGAGTGTGCGATGGGCATTAGACGCTCTCCACAGGGTGATGGAGTGGATGGGGTGTGCTCCTCGTCCGGATGAGGAGATGCTGCATTCTTTAGCCTCCTTAGTCTCTCAGTCCAGGGGAGCGGAGGATGAGTTGGGGATTCAGTTAGGGGAGGCTAGACGGCCCCTGGTGAGTTAATTTATAGTTTTTTTATTATTATTATGTGGACTTAGTTTCTTGGTCATTTTGACATGGTTGTGGTGTCTTATTTTATTTTGTCTTGAACAGTCTGCGAGGGAGGGTGGCGTCGCTCGTTAGGCGGAACTGCTGGATGTCTATCACAGTTAGCAACTAGCTGACCTGGAGATAGTGGCCAGTCTATGATCTGAGATTGACCGATTTGTAAGCACTTTCACAAGTATGGTTTTGTTCAATTATGAGCATCGTGAGCTTCCTGACTGATGTGCTTATTATTATTTGTAGAGAGTCGAGCTGGCTGCCAGAGGTCCCATTCCGACATTTGATTCGCCTTCAGTTGCCTCCTCCAGTCGGGAGGATCCAGTGATGGCTCAGCTTTTCGCTGAGCTAGATCATTGGGTAAGTTCCGTTCAATCTGCCATGTTGTTTGCATCATTGTGTTAGTTTATTGGATGTAATTATTTTGCTTTCTTAGTAGTTTACTAATATTATGTGATATTTCAGCATCAGGTTATCGAGGATCTTCAAACGAAGGAGGCGACTGCAGCCTCTCTACGTCCGGAGAGCCAGGTAAAGTTTCTTTTGATGTGGGATAATTTTGTTTCGGCCATTCCATCTTTATCTTGTTCTGACATATCTTATGTTGGATTATTTGGTTCTTTGCAGGTCGTTCTAGATTTCACTCCCGAGGCTCCCCCTCAGGAGTCTATTCCTATCCCTACTCAGGTATATTTTAGTTATTGTGTTTGTAGTTTATTTCCCATTATAGTATTTTTGATGTATTTCTCTATTTTTGTTACAGCCGCCTATGCTTGTTGTCCCTCCTATGCCTTCTGCCGATCCAGTGACCGCTAAGACAGTTGAGCGACTCCTGGGGGAGAGGATGGATCTGGTATGGTTCTTTCCTTTTTCAAAAGTTTCTTATTTTGTTCATGTATATATTAGTTTTTTTTGCTTAACTTGACGCAGTTATGCAGTTTCATCAGCTAGAGGCGGCGCGAGCGCGAGCCACTCCTGAGGGGAGACGAGTCCTTGGGGAGACGCAGAGTCATGCTGACTTATTTGCTGAGATGATGGCCACTCAGATGACTCATACTGAGGCGTTAGAGGCGGCTCGTTGGACGACGCGGGCGGAGATGCAGGCGTCCCTAGATTAGCTACAGTATCGTCTGCTGAGGAGTGAGCGAGGGATATATATATAGGGTGGCTCATCAGGTTGGTGTATCAGATTCTAGGGTGACGGGTTCCTCGGCTGGACAGTCTGGCCGCACGTTGCATGATCGTGCCAGGGGTGATGCTCGTGAGGATGCAGTGGTTCATGAGGTTCTAGCGAGATATCCTCCTCGTTGTCGATCGAGGCGGTCTGTCAACCAGATGAGTGAGGGGGGATCTGTGGAAGGGCCTCGTCGCTTAGAGGTTCCACCGACTCTGAGTGTCAGGATTGTATTTTTGGAGGACCAGTCCACAGACCTTCGAGCTGATGATACTGGGGACAGCATCGCTCGACCGTTCCAGCGGCAGCGTAGGGATTAGGTGTGTGTGTGTGTGGTTTTTTTGTATCTATAGCATGTGTGTTGTTGTATATATAGGGGTGTTCCCAGTGATAGGCGTAAAAAGAAATGAAAAAAAAATAAAAAAATTGACACATATAAATAGAGATATATATTTTTTGATTTAGATGTACCTGATTGGCTTCTTTTCTTTTTAGTTACTCGTTGCGTCTAATTTTGCTTTTAGTTTCTTTAGTACTGTCAACCTTCATTGGGATTTGAATGCATCCTAAGCTGGCCTAGTGATGGTTGAAGGCTACTTCGTATTTGTACATGTGAGAGTAAATGATGTCAATAGTTTTGTTCACCCCCTTGCTAGTTGTCAGGGGGATAAGTGTCTCAGACTGGAGTCTGGTAGCAAAAGATGGATATATGCTCTTTTCTATTTTTTTTTTTTCTTTCTTTTTCTTTTTTTTTTTTTTGAAATGAAAATAATGCAACAGGGAAAGCAAATAGCTAAAATGGAAATAATAACAAAACAATAAAATAAAAATGCCCCAGTGTAGGAGCGTGTTAGGATCGGCAGTATGGTATCTTTGGTAGTGCTTCCCGGAGGGTAACTTTGTCATTTCTTATCTTCTTTGTGGACAAGCCAGCACTTCTGACATAATTCTTTTCCTAATCCGAAAAAAATGCCCCAGCGTCAAGATGCAATGGAGCTTTTCCAGGTTTTGAGACAAGCACTTTGGGTTTATAAGCAGTCATGGGTATTTGGTGAGTTAGCTTTAAAGAAAAAAGTTGATCTGTGCGATCACCGAACTGGTGAGGTCATCTTTATGATTAGGATAGTTGTATACGGGGTCTATCCTAGGGTGGTGGTCATCCTATCCCATGGTTGTTAGGGAGAAGTATGGTATGTATAATAGGTGATTGAGCCAGTCATCATTCATCAGTTTTCGGTTTCATTTCTAGGAATATCCTGCAAGACTTCTGATTTATTGTCTGAAAATAAAAATAGCAGAGGGAGGTAAGGCTCAGTGATGGGGGGATAGTTTGTATCTAATGCTTTCCAAAAGGGGTAGGTAACATTCTTTTTCTCAGGGGGATACGGGATGCCATGATCGAGCTCTTCGTCATGTTTCGGCACCATCAAAATCTCAGTTCTTTGGTTAGTAGGAGTTTATCCTCCTCTCGCCACCTTACGATGACATTTAGTAGTATGAGGACATCAGGATTGGTCTCGCAACTTGCTTATATACTTCTAGTGAAATTACAAGAGATTTCCTCGCGGTCTGCTTATGCTTCCCTGAGCTCATTGACTTGTTCATTCGTTGTAATGCTCTCACTCGCTTTTTTTTTACATATAAACGCATATATTTTTTTTGAATTCATTATGCTAGCGCAATAATAATGAGTTTCGATTGAACCTAACATCTTCATTTTTTTTGCTCTAACGTCTCCTCCAATGATGGGAGAAGGGAAGTGAGGAAGGGGTTAGATAGGTCACTAGTCCTTCGATCAAATTGCCCGAGTGAGAAAAGGTAGGCAATAGATTGGATGTCTTAAGGATATTCTAAGAATTGAAGGCGTACGACCAATGAATGGGTCGTGACGACTACGGGGGTGGTAAGTATGAGTATTTAACCACGGGATGTGACAATCACAGGGTTAGGGGTAGTATTTTCTAAGGTACATGGCATTCCAAGTACTAGGGATTTCTTCCCCATCTTGGTTCTCCAGTTTATAGGCATTTCCAGGGTATACAGCAGTTATGACATATGGGTCTTCCCAGTCCGATTTCAGTTTCCTTTCAAATGGGCATGCTTGGAAGGCATAATTTTCTTCAAGACTAATTCTCCAATATTAAAGGTTCGTTCGAGGACTTTCTTATCGTAAGCCCTGGCCACTCTCCTCTGATATACCTTAGCGTGATCAGCTGCCCTTAGACATGTTTCATTAAGCTGCTCTTGCTGCGTGAGTAGGGTAATTCTCCTCTAATATAAGGATAGCTCATCATCGAGTTGAATGCGTAAAGATGGTACTTGTATCTCATATGATAGGACTGCCTCCATCCCGTAGGTGAGGAGGTAGGGAGTTTGGCCAATGGCCGCACGAATAGAGGTCCTATGGGCCCAGAGTGCTTCTGATAGTCGTTCAGGCCAGTCGGCTCTATTACTTATTTCTACTGTGCATTTTAGGATTCGAATCAGTGTTTTGTTCGTAGCTTCTGCCTGTCCATTGCCTTGAGGGTAGAATGGTAATGAGTGGCGTAAATCGATGTCGTACTTCTTGCATAACTTCTTTGTATTCTCAGCGATGAACTGTGGTCCATTATCAGTGACAAACAACTTGGAAACTCCAAATCGGGTGATGATATTTTGAATGACAAACCTCATGAGTGTCAAAGCGATGATTCTAACATAGGATTCAGTTTCTGCCCATTTGGTTTAGTATTCAGTTTCTGTGAGAATAAACGCGTGCTTGTGAGTGTTCCCAACTGTGTCGGTGAAAGGTCCAATGATATCAAAGGCCCACATTGAGAATGGCCATGGTGAGGTCATAGTGTTCAATGCAACTGATGGAGCTTTAATGAGTGAGGCATGTTCTTGACATTGCTTGAAGGATTGGACGTAAAGGTGACAATCTCTTATCAATGTCGGTCAGAAGTAACCTTGTCATGTAACCTGATTAGCGAGTCTCTTTCTACCAGAGTGGGCACTGCAGGCACTGGCGTGTGCTTCTTAGATGATGTATTATCTTTCAGTGGTCGTGATGCATCGCAGTAGTACTCCTTTGGTGAAGGCTTCTTTGTATAATGTTTCGTCGAGTATGCAGAATCAGGCGCATTGGTTCCTTATAGTCTTTTGTTCGATTTTCGTAGCGTACGGAGGAACATGTTCATACTTTAAGAAATTTGAGATATCGAAGTGCCATGGTTGTCCATCATCAATCGATGATTTTTTGAATCTAAATATAGCGACTTCGATTTCTACCTTGACATGCTTTTCCAAGGTGATTGCTTCTTTTGGTCTTGTACTTGTGGGGAGGATGGGTAATTCCCTCTTGACGGTCCATGCTATCTCATGGGCGGGTACTGTCAACTTTTCAATGAAGAAGGTTTTGGTATTTTGTCGGATAGGTATTTGGATGACCGAGGCTAGTGTGGCTAAGGAATCTGCGAGCTCGTTTTCTAATCTAGGGATGTGCGTAAAAGATATCCTTTTAAACTTCTTTACTAAATATTGAGCGGTTTCTAGGAATGCCATTAGTCTCCTTTCCTTAGTTTTCCATTCTCCAATGACTTGTGAAATTATCAGTTTAGAATCACCGATGGTTTTTAATTGTTTAACTCATAATTATAATGTTGCCTGTAGTTCTGCTATAAAAGCTTCGTATTTTGCGACATTGTTAGTGATAAGGAAATCTAGCTGAAAAGCTTTGGGTATGACAACTCCTTATGGGCTTAGGAGGACTATCCCGATGCCTTTTCCTTTGTGGTTTAGAGCGCCGTCGAAATAAAGAGTCCATGAGGTCTTGTCGGGCTCTTCGTTACGAACCGTGAATAGGTCTTCATCGGGAAAATCCATGTGTATAGGTTCATCACTCGGGAGTGGGAGGTCCGCGAGATAATCAGCGATTGCTTGCCCTTTGATCGACTTCTGTGTTACATAAGTGATATCGAATTCTTGCAAGAGCATATGCCATGGAGCGATCTTTCTTGATGTTGCAGGCTTTTCGAATACGTGCTTCAGAGGATCCATTCGGGCTAGTACTAGTATTTTATGTACTCTGAAGTAGTGTCACAATTTGGTAGAGGCCCACACCAATGTGAGGCAAGTTTTTCCTATTGAAGTATATTTTTGTTCGTATTCAACAATCATCCTGCTTAGGTAGTAGATAGCCTTCTCTCTCTTGCCGTCTTCTTTATATTATCACAGAATTACTCCCATTACTTTGTCGTTAACTGAGAGGTATAGAATTAGGGGTCTTTCGAGGACAGGTGGCGATAGTATCGGTGGATTAAGGAGGTACTTCTTGATATTGTCAAAGGCTTGCTGACACTGGTCATCGCATTCGTACTCAGTTCTTCCTTTAAGTAGTTTGTAGAAAGGATCACATATGTCTGAATGTTGGGAGATAAATCTTCTGATGAATTATAATCTTCCTATCAGGCCTCGTAATTCTTTGATATTACTGGGAGGCGGCATCTTGATGATGGCTTTGACTTTTGCAGGGTCAACTTCGATCCCTCGCTTGTTAACTATAAAACTAAGTAATTTTCCTAAGGTGACTCCGAAAACATATTTCTTTGGATTCATTTTCTGTTGGTATTTCTTAGCTCTCTACAAAACTAGGCGGAGCACTTCAACATGTCCTACTCATGTTTGGGACTTTAATAATATGTCATCGACATAAACTTCTACGCACTTATGAATCATGTCTTGAAAGATAGCCATCATGGCGCATTGATACGTGGCTCCTGCGTTCTTGAGCTCAAAAGGCATAATGGTGTAACAATATGTTCCCTATGGTGTGGTGAAGGAAGTCTTCTCTTGGTCGGACTCCACTAATTTGTTCTGATTATATCCAGAGAAGCCGTCCATAAAGGATAGCATCTCATGTCTTGCGGTGTTGTCGACTAGAGTGTCAATGTGTGGGAGTGGGAAGTCGTATTTTTGGCATGCCTGGTTGAGATTTCGGAAGTCGTGCAAACTCGTACTCTGTCGTCCTTCCTTGCGATAGGTACTATGTTGGAGACCCACTTAGGGTAAAGAATGACTCGAATAAATTTGGTTTTGTGTAACTGGTCGACTTCTTCTTTAACTTGAAAGGCAATTTGTGGGTGCATCCTACGGAGTTTCTGCTTAACAGGCTTTGCATCGGGTTCTAAGACAAGATGATATTCTACTAAACTCGGGTCTAAACCGGGCATGTCCTCATAGGACCATGCAAAAGCGTCAAGGTGTTCTTGCAAGACTTGTGCAATTTGTCGGCGTTCCTTGGAGTTAAGCATTGCACTAATTAATAACTTCTTGGGTTTCTCTTCAATGCCAAAGTTAAGTTCTTCGGTGGGTTTTGTGGCAGCTTGGGTTTGCTCATTGAAGCGCTTGATAACCCATTGGAAGTCCAGTGCCTCCTCAGGAACTGGTGCTCTTTTTTTGTCCTCGGTAAATTCGTATACTACGAAGTTATCACACTGGGAATTTGAATTTGCAAAAGGTAACCTTTCATCCATAGTAACAAAAATCTCTGAATAATTGAATAATTCACGAATAATTCACGATCTTTTTAGAGACGAAAAAAACATAAATTATTCACGAACTTTTGAAAAAATCGCAAAAATCACCGAAGTTCGCCAATTTTTTGAATTATTCGCGAAGTTTGCAAACATCACCGAAGTACAGGCTTATACGCTATGTTACCTTAGTGGTAGCTTAAAAGTTAAAAGCACATCTTTATATTTTATTATTTATATCTAAAAGAAAATAGTAAAAAACTAAAAGTTAAACCCTCCTCTCTACCCTCTCGACTCTGGACGAATGATCCAGTGAACATCTCTCATCGCTCTCAACTCTCAAGTTGGCCGACTGACTGCCAACCACCTCTGGACACGCGGGCCACCTCCTCCTCTCTCATCTCTTTCTCTCTCTCTCTCACGTCATATGTAATGCCACGCCATCGACGCCGGCTATGAGTGGTTTGATAATCATGTAATCATATCCAAATAGTTTAATAATTTATTATTTTACTCAAAAATATATTAAATTTTTTTTTAATATATAATTAAATCATAAAATTATATTATATTATATATATTTTTTGTTAATTATATTTTTATAATTTTTTATTTTTTTATTTTCCCAAATTGTTCCCGAACTTTGTCGGATTTTTTCGAATTTTAACTTTGCTGAATTATTTTCGAACCCCAATTTTGTGACTATGCTTTTATCGACATCATTTATAACCAAGAGATCTTTGGTAAGGTAAAGGTCAAGGCTATTGATTCTTCTCTCAAAGTCATGAAGTATCTCGTCTGGTATGATCACTGGCTTGTTGTTTAGTCGGGACGCTTACGTTCTTGTGTGAGGAATGGGATAGGAACCTTAGGAGAAGAGTCTCCTTGTTGGCCACAAATCTGGTTAGGGGTGAAGGGTTCCCTCTCGTTTTTTAGGTTTTCAGATTTTTTTGGATTTTGTATTTTCAAATTTTTAGGGTTTTCTATTTTTTCTATTTTTTTTTATTTTTGACAATAAATATGGTACAGGGTCGGTCGCCGGAAGGGCCACAGGGGGAATTGCTTCCTCTAGTTGAGGGAGCAAGATGGCTGCTGGGGCCGTTCGGGCGATTCTTCGGGAAACGTATGCATGTTGTAAATTTGGCATTTTTTTTTTGAGTCCTCAGCTAATGCGACGTTTTGAATAAGTGACGCGGGTGATAGTGGCACTGATGTTCGGATTTCCTCTATCACGTTAATGGCCTCTTCATCGAAGAAACTCTGAAGATCATAGTCGATCGAGCTATCCACTTCTAAGTCATAATATGGTGGTTCTTCCCACTGAGGGCGGTCTCCTAAAGGATCCTCAGGGGTAGCAAGTTCTTTTCCTTGATCTTTGTAATATGTTGGGATGAGATCACATGCTCGGCAGTAAGTTGATAATGGTAAAGAATGCAGGGAGATTCCCAAGGGCATTCCCATCCTTCTAAATTAGAATCGAAGACGGTATCAAACTCATCTTCTTGATCTGATAGCGCTTGAAGTCCTAAATTAGCTTGCTTGGCAAACTCGAGTGCAGGGAGATCTATCTAGTAGTCTTTGTCATCACTCGGGGGAGGTTGCCATTCCTCTTAGTGAGATTCCTAAAGTATTTGAAGTTGCGGCGAATCTAGGGAAGTAAAAGTGTCTAGTTCGAGTTCCTCTTCAAACTCTATAAAAGCAAGTTGAATGTTTCCTTCTGGATCAAATGGATAGCCACTAGGATTCTCTGCTCCTTGTGCCAGTAGCTGAGCTGGTAGGTCATTGTCAGTTTCTGTCATCGTGGGGTTGGAATGGTTCGATTCCTCCGTCATAGGATGTCAGATCCACTTGTCGAAACGTTCTAATATACTGGTGCATGCCCTACAGTGGGGCTGGCAAGGGTGAACGATACAAGGGGAATCCCACGGGCATTCCCACCCTTCAAGGCCAAGACCGAGGCAGATGCTATACAGGTTAAGATTCTCTTACAGGGTGTCATCCTCTTCCCACGTTGAGTGCAAGTCCTCTTCGCCATCTTGAAGGGCGGCTCTATGAAAGTCTTCGTCATCGGTAGATTCCCAATCTTATAATTGTGGTTTGGTTCCTGGAGGTTCTTCTCTTCTCTTTTCTATGGACTCTTTGAGATCAAACAAGGGTTTGACTCCTTCAAGCGGTTCATCAATGTAATCGTTGAGGCTTGTCAAATTGCTAAATGCCTTGGTCATTTGTTCAATTTTTGTTTCTTGGGATTTGACGAAGGACACCTCCTTACGCTTTGGCAAGTCAGCTTTCTAAGTGGTCCCATAGACGAAGTGGTCATATAGAGACTATCTGGGTGAGGTAGGGCATAGGTCGGCTTGTGGGCCGTCCAATTGATAACCTAACCCTATGTGTTTACATATTTTTATTGGGACGACGGGTCCTATACGACCTTATTTATTCTTACCGAGTCTGGTGTGAGGGACATATCCAAGTTGGTACATGAGATCCCACCCTTTTGTTGCAGTGGGGTTGATGTCATAAAGTTTGGCGAGGTCTGGACCGACCTCTCTCCTCACTAAGTTTTGTTGATGCATTGGGGGAGAACTAGGACGGTTAGGGGGGTGGACCTCTGCAACGATTGTGTCATCAGGGGTCCGAGTCTTTCGAATATGTCCCATGTTCAATACATAGTCATGAGCGGTTGGTATGCTTGCCATGTAATCAGTGTCTATCTCTTGGAGGGGTGCATTAGCGTATATACGGACAATGGAGTCCTCGTGTGGGAATTTGACGCATTGATGGTATATGGATGCGACGGCCTTCATGGACTCTAGCAATTTTCTTCCTAAGATGAGGTTGTATGTACTAGCAGAATCGAAAACATGGAAAGTAACATCTTTCGTCACAGGTCCGAGGTAAACCTGGAGTTTAATAGTTCCTTCCATAAAATGACGTGAGCCATCGTAAGCTATGAGTGATAGGGCGGAGGGTCTAATGTCTTATTTTGTGTATTCGAGAGTCTTTAATGTGGTGAGAGGCAGATGTTAAGTCCTGCTCCTGTGTCAACTAGTGCGTGTGGTACAGAGAATCCTCTAATTATGACCGTGAGATATATGGGGTCTGCACTTTCATGGAGTGACTCTTTAGGCATTTCTGTGTCTGTGAAAGTGAGCGTCGGAGGTTGCTCCATGACTGAAGCAATTTGATGAAGCTCATCTAGAGTCGTATCCTTATCTACTTGTGTGTCTTCAAGTGTTCTTATCAACAATCGGTGATGATCAGGCAATTTTTTATGAGTTCTAGTATTGATATCTGGGTCGGGATCTTCTGGAGGTGTCGCAGAAGGTCATATTCTTGTCCTGGCTCGAGTGTCACTTCTTTGCCTAGTCGGTGAGCCTTGGGTGTAAGTGGTTGGAGTGGTTGAGGTATAAGGATTGGTGGAGGGATGATATGAGGCAGGGGAGGCAAGTTAACCTTTCTTTCCCTCACATTCCCATCTGGTGGTTGTACCCTCGTGAAGTCCTTACTCCAAGGGAAAGGAGGAGGTGGGTAATTGGTTCCTGACTTGAGAATTGGGCATGTCGGTTGCTAGCTAAACTTGACATGAGTCGACGTCGATGTGTTTGTGAAGCGAGTGAAATTGGGGGTCGGAGCGTGTGCTTGCACGACACTGCTCCAAGGTGGGAGATACTGTGTGTGATCCTCCTCTTCTATGAAAGAAGAGACCAGTGCCTCACACAGGTCGGGGAGTTTTTCTGACTCACTTTCTTTCAGATTCAGCGAATGCCTGGTGGTTATTTTGTTGTCTTGGCTTGGAGTCTTACGAGTGACACTTTCTACCGATGCGGCAACTTGGGCTGCAGTCTGGAGAATGTGATCTCCGTACTCGGATTTAGAATCGGATGAAGGGAGTGGTGGGGATGTTGGTTCAGGATTTGGAGGGGTTGAAGGTTCTGGTGGGTGACTATAGAGGAATGGTCACCTGACCTTAAAGGAATGTACTCGTATCTGACTGAACTTTGGGTATGGAAGCGAGCTCAGTGGGGCGATACGAGTGATCAGGGCTGAGGGGTATAGGGATGAGGAAGTTTTTACCGGTGTGGCAGAAACGGCAGAGGGTTGAATGTGAGAAATTATGGTAGAAGGCCGGAAGGAACATTAACCAAGAAGGTCCACGATAGTGACCTGGGTCTGTGTTGCTTGGTTGTGATTGGGCATAGGGTTGTTTATGATCCCTAAATTCTATTAGGGTTGGTTATTATTAGGATTGGGATTTCTAAGCACTTTTCAATCAATTTGATTCTGATTGTTCATATCATAGATCACATCCTGAAGAATCTAATAGTCTTCTAAGTTGTGTCCCACATATCGATGGAAGGCATAATATTTACTATAGTCTAGATTTACAGGTCATGGACAAGGTTTTTCCTACGAGAATCAGAGGAGATTCTGAGTGTTAAGGAGATAAAAAATATTAGGAATTGTATCCGATAAAGGGGGATAGTGTTCCCACTTTGGTTGATAAGGGCCTTTGGCTGGGTTGAAGTTTTACAATGGGGGTCGTTATTATAATTCGATGCATGGGCCAGTCGGTTCAATGTCGTGTTCTGATTCTGATAGGTGTTAGGGTATTGGTTCCTATTTTGGTATTGGCCTTGACTTTGATTCTGGCCTTGGTTTTAGTTCACGTATCTTTGCTGACTAGCACCTTGATTTTGGTTGGTATACCATTGTTGGTTTTGGTTTTGTCCGAAACTTCGCGATTGAAAATTTCCGTTATTAGAGTTTTGCCCTTGGTTGACAACGATGTTAACTTGCTCAGTTCCTAAGGCTTTCTTATTATTTTTGTATTTTGATTCGCTGGAAGAGCCTATTCTTGATGTGACTATGGATAACGCGAGATCTCCGCCTTTAATGTGTCGCGCTAGTCAGGATGCCCGAGAGTGGAGTGCAGTGAAGTTGGGGCAATCACTTATGACGAGTGCGCTCTTTAATGGTTCCCTAGTGTTGTTGATAATAATATCAATCAAGTACTTCTCTTTTATTGAAGTGCCGGTTCTAGCAGCAAGTTTTCTCCATCTGGTGACGAAGTCAGTGAATTCTTCATCAGGTCCTTGCTTGGCTGCCATTAGATTGCTGAGACTAACTGTCTCTTGGATCAAATGTTTGTATTGGTCTAGGAATTGGCTGACTAATTGGTCAAAGGTTTCTATATTATAAAGCGCGAATCCCGCAAACCAATCTAAAGATTCTCCTTCTAATGAACGTTAGAAATAGTAAATGAGAAGTCCCTGATTATCACGTATGGGTCGACAATCATTAGAGGGCCAAGTGATGGTTCAGATTTTTGGTGCCGTTATATTTAGTAAACTTTGGTGGCTTAAATTCTATCGGTAAATTAAACTCGATGTCCCGAAAAAATTTGTCGAATCTAAATGAGTGTTCTAGACGCTCTCTCTTAGCCATGTACTCATTGAGTATTTTAGGGAGATCTTTGATTTTAATGGTGCGATCTCGAAGAAATTCTTCAGAGTCATCATCTCCTCTATGTATTCTTTGGATACTAAGTTCTATGATTTGTTGAGCGATAAGGTTCTGTTCGATGCCACCATCTCTCCCATCATAATTGTTCCCGGTGTATGGGGTAGAGAAGCGATTCTCTTACTCACCAGCCATATTAATCTCAGGTTATCATGGGCTAAACTTATGAAATGATTCCTCTCCGTACATGGGGTTGTCATGATATCCCCATAGCGGTGGGTCTCCTAAACTTACTCTTCGTATCCCAGACATTTCGAGTCTTTGGCGAAGACTCATATATATAAAAGAGAATCTAAACGATACGATGGAAAGGAGAAAAATAGGGATATAGGTTGGAAGCTAACGATCTAGAAGCAGAGTTTGCGAAAATGTCCCATCGCGATCACCAGTCTGTTGGTGTGCGCTTTTTCTGGGTTCCTCTCAGTTCCCGTTGAATCAGTGGCTTCCAATTCTGTCCTGATGGATTCTAGTGATGCGGCGTTTGAAATAATTAAAGTAAAAAAATAATAACTGGAGTTTTCTATGAGGATTCCTAGTTTATTGCGATCGCCAGCTGCAGATATTTATTGACACTGCAGCATGTTAATGATCACGCTTGAGAGCGGGTGTGGGTTGCTTTTATACTGAATCGTCCGCCTGCGAACGTCAGCATGTTCTGTTTCTTTGGATTAGATAGTTTAATCTCCTTTTTATTCCCCTTTATAGTTATAATTTTGGTCAGCTTAGACTTCCCTGATTCTGTTATGAATTTAGTTGTATAGGTTTATTCCAATCCTGTTAAGAGTCCAGTTAATGTTGATTTCCCAATTCTATTAGAAGTCTAATTAATGTTAGTTTCCCAATACTACTAGAAGTCCAATTAGTTTCAGTCTCCTATTGGTACAAGGAGTGCATGTATAACAGTTCTGGTGAAACTTTAATTTGTTCAGGCATATCAGGTAACTAGAATTCTTATTGAATAAGGTATAATAATTCTATTGAAATTCTAATTACAATAATTATAACAGTCCTGTTAGATTTCTAATTGAAATAAAAGACTAATTTTACAGAAACTCTAATTTAAGCAAAGGAATTAATGCTAATAAAATCTGATTAAGACGAATAAACTAATTTTTATCGAATCTGATTAAAAGAAATAAACTAATTTTATAAAAATCTCTAATTAAAGCACTGAATTGACTATGCTAAAAAAAATCTAGTTGACGCAATAAAATTAATCCCATTAAATTGTAATTGAAGCAAGGAATTGATCAATTAAATTCAGATTTAAAGAGATTAATCAGTCATACTAAGATTTATGATAATTAATTAAGCGTGCTGAAATAAAATAAACCTACTAATTTAATCATGCTAAAAGTATAAAACTAAAGCAATTACTTAATTCTAAAAATCCTAAAAAAAAGGGATTTGGGCCCGCTATGCTAAGGAGGATTGGCCTCGTTCCCAAGTACCCTCCGTAAGCTCCCTTGGGCAAATCAGGTGGCTGAAATTAAAGATACATTAATTTTTGGACCATAACATGGTATTTTTGGGCTTTTCAGAGTTTATTTCAGAATAATAATTATGAATTAAATTATAAACTAGAATTATAAATCTAGAATTAATATTTGGGATTTTTTTTTTAAGTATTAAAAATAGGGAATTAAAGCTATGATTTAAATTTTGAGGACTGAATTCGGGTCCAAAATCAGGAAATCAGGCCGTATGATTAAGGACTGGTTTTGAATCAAAGGATTAAAACCAGAAATTAATGATAAGATTATAGATCGAGATTTTAGAACTGACTTAAAGTCTAGAACTGGTATATCGGACTGATAGATTAAGGATTGGTTCTAGAAACAGAGAACTAGAACTAGATATATAGAATTTCGGTCCGAAAAGGGTGCTACGGTCTGAAAATAAAAAAAATAATAGAATTCCTAGATCTAGAGATTAGAAGCTATGGTTATGAATTAAAAGATTAAATTTTTACCTGAGGGTTGGGGTTGCGGAGAGAAATCTCAAAGATTCGAAGCTTGAATCTCAAAATCATGACTAGGTTGTTCTATGGGTTTGTCCTCGGAGTTCTCTGGTTTTAGAATCCCCAAAAAATTCGTTCTCTCTCGAAAAATTGCCAGCCACTCGGGCGAATTAAGAAAAATTTTTTTTTATAGGTTTTTCTTCAATTACGCGCCATGTTTCGGACGTTTAATTGAATTACGCGTTAGTTTCCTGGCGCTTAATCGCTTTGAATCGGTCACCGACTCAGTGAGCGATTGGCTGACTTGCTCAGCGAGTTTCCCAGTCCTAACAAAATTAGGGCTAATTGCGCGCATGATGGGAGGTGCGCAATCTAATTAAGCGGTTCTTTAGAAGTGCTTAATCAAGGAAACTTAAGGGTTAAGGGTAGTGAGACTAGGTCGGGCATAGGCCAATTGCGCGCTGGTTTTGTGGCGCTCAATCCGATTGCTTGTCGGATTTTAGGCGTGTAGTCAAGTTTCAGATAGGTCTAAGAAGGGAGGTTTGGTCTAAAAGGGGAACTGATTGCACGTTTGTGGTGTGGCGTGCAATCGAATTATGCGCTTGGTTTTAGGCGCTTAATTCGGGGTTGTCCGGGTCTTGTCTCTAGTCTGAATTGCAAGACTATTGTTGCAGTCTGCATTTCACCTATATACTATTGTTTCAGTATATAGTCTCTCCATGTCGGGATTTGAGCCACAGACCTATTGTTTCAGCCTGTGTTCAGCCATGTACTATTGTCTCAGTGCATGGTTCCCATATCAGGGTTAAAAAGGGTCAAAGGTTGACCGAATAAAAAATATATCTTGAGAAGTCAGAATGGGGGTGTCTACAGGACCTTCTTTCATTTTTCGATAGGGTGAGGCATCTCATAGAGTTGGAGCTTAAAGTTGTTAGAGAGTCTTTCAGGGTGATTTACGGGTTGTCAGGAAGTTGTTTGCGGGTGAAGTTGGATTGGAGTCTGTTGTGAGGGAAGGTAGCATTGTAAAGGTAATGATAGGATGAGGCAAAGGTAAAGTAAGAGAAGGAGATGTTGGAGCATGGGCCAAGGTGGACCTTTCCTCCGTGTGGGGTGGTTTAGTTTCTTTTGATTCTGTTTGATGCGCACTTTGGGCTTCTCGCGAGGTTGTTTTAAAGTTTTATTTATAATTTTTTGGGGAAGCTCAGTGTCAGCCATTTGATGTAGCGAATTTATTGTCGGATGGTGAATCGTGAGGTCTATGGAAACCTGGATTTGGGGATTAGGAGCAATTTTAGTTGTGACGTTAAAATCATGTTTTGGCGGGATTGGAGGATCAGGTGGTATGCTGATTTTGATGTTAATCGAGGTCATAAGATTTAAGTCTGGTCTGATTTCGGGGGTTGAAGGGATGATTAGTTTATTGGTAGGTTTTATGGTTGGCTCAAAGGTGAGTGGAGTCGATGTCATAGGGATAGGTTTGGATTAAGTGATGGGTTCGTGTTCGATGAGGGGTTCAAGTTTGATGATAGGTTTGGTTTCGATGATAAGTTCAGGTTCAGGGATAGATTTAGATTCGACGATAGTTTTAGCTTCGATGTGTTCAGTGATCGGTTTAGTTTTAACGGTAGGTCCAAGTTCGATGATTCATTCAGGTTTAGTGCGAAGTTGAGGTTCGAGGTTCAGTTTCGTTGTTGGCGAGGTGATAAGTTCAATAGCGGGTTTAAATTCTTATTTCAGAGTCAGGGGGAGTATAAGTTCAGTAGTGAGTTCGGGTTTCAAGGTGGACATAGAAGTAGATTCGAGGGTCGATTCTAAAGTTCGTAGGGCGAGGTTTTTGATCATGTGTCCGATAAGGAGTTCAAGTTTCGACGTTGGCTCATGGGTAATGGGGCTGGCGATTTGAGGAAGGGGCTCGGTTGCAGGTTTAGGTTCAACGTTCAGTTTTGAAATTTGTGGGGTGATTGGTCCAAGAGTTGCTTTATGGGTGAGAAGGCCAGTGATTTTCGAAACGAATTCGATCATGGGTTTAGGTTCGAAGTTTATCTTTGTGATCGGTTTAAGTATGAATTGTGTTGTAGTATGTGGATAGATTGATTCGAGAATTGCTTTTGAAACTGATAAGTGAGCTTGTTTAGTGCTTAATCATGGAGTTTGTTTCTGTATTTGTCGAGGGAGCATGTGGATTGATTCATTGGTGGGTAGGTCGTCGAGTTCAAGGACAGGTTGAGTTAGTTTGGGGATAAGTGTGTTGATTTTGGTGATGGGTGAAGTTAGTTTAGGGATGAATTAAAAGATAGGTTGGATTTTAGTGATCTTGGTGATAGGTTCAGGGCGAAAGGTGATTTCACGTTTATTGGTGCGTGAGGCTGGGTTGGTTGTGAGTGAACAGTATGGATATGGTCTTAAGGGGGTTCAATCCTCTGGATTAGGCTAGCGGGGTGGAATGGGGCAGGAGTGAGTGAGTGTACGATATCATATGTGGGTTTAGGGCTTGATTGAGTTTGGTCAAATAGCTATTTGTAAAAAGTGATGTTGGTTTGCGTGGCGTTGGGGTACTGATTTTGGTCCTGGTTGGGGTATGGATTTGAGTTGTGATTAGGATATAGGTGTTGGGTTTGATCGGGGTATAGGTCTTGGTCATAGTGTGGGTTTGCGTATTGATTGGGGTATAGATGTTTACTCTGGTTAGAATGAAGGTCCGTGGATTGATAGTTTATTTGGTTTGCGCTGAGCTGTTTGGGACTTAGAGTTTTGTTTAGCGTGTTTGTCTTAGGGTTGTTGGAAGGGGATCTGTCGGATGTCAGTGTAAAGGGACTGAGGTCCCAATTCTTAAGGTGATGTTCTATGCATACAACACGCTGATAGAGGCTTGTGAAGTCGCGATGATCACTTAAGATAAGGGCGCTTCAAAGGGGTTCTCGAGTATTATTGATTATGATGTCTATCGCATCATTTTCTCTTATCTGATTTCTAGTTTGAGCAGCGAGCCTTCTCCAACAGTGGGCAAATGTCCTGAAGTCTTCATCGACCTCTTGTCTTATGTGCATCAAGTTAGTGAGACGGATTTCTTCATGTGTCATGTGTTGGTATTGGTCTATGAATCAATTGGCTAAGTCTTCAAAGGTCTCGATTTTTGTTAGAGACAGGGTGGCAAACCAATCGAGGGCTTCTCCTTCTAGGGATTGTTGGAAGTAATGGATGAGGAGCCCTTGATTAGTGCAGATTGATCTGCAGTCATTGCAGAACAGTGTCAGGTGATGGTTCGGATTTCCTGTACTGTTATATTTGTTGAATTTTGGCGGTTTAAAGCCTATGGGTACAGTGAAGTCGAGGACTTGGCAGAATTTTCGAATCCAAAAGTGTGGTTAAAGTGTTCTCTGTTGACCATGTAATTGTCTAGGAATCAATCAGAGGAATTAGTGTCCTTCCTTCTCGTCTGCTCCTCGGAGTGACTTGTTGTTCGTCCATGTTCAACTGTAGACTTTGCGAGTCCGTCGCGATGATGCGCACTCTCTGAAAAATGATGGAGTCACCACCCAAAACTTTTGGTGACCCAGGATACCTCAAAAATCAATATGTAAGCATCGAAGTGTAAAAATATGACTCCGATTTACCGATCTTTAGCAAAGGCTCTTGGGTAGGGGCTTCGATTATCGATCGGGAAGGTGTTAGGCACCCGATCAACCCGCTCGTAAGCGGTCTCTACTATGGCTGCTTGGATGTGTATATAATATATATATATATATATATATATATATTTATATAGATAAAAGAAAGTGAGCAGCACTTCCCCTTACCCGAAGGCACACAAATCCTATTGAGCCCTTCTTGCCTGCTGAAATTTGGGTAGCATATGACTCAATTCTAAGATAGAAGAAAAGCAAAGAAGGTAGAGGAATAGAGGGGAGAGCCGGAGCTCTTGGGCCCTTGTAGCACCGTTGTGGATCTTCGCCCGAGAGCGACATCGGTGAGTTTCCGATAGCAAACTGGTTGAGGAATGGGTCTTGGCTTTTAAGGCTTGAGAGCTAGCAGGTAAGAGAGATAGGCTAGGGCCTAGTTCTTGCTAAAGCTAGAGGATTGATGGTGGAAGATGGGTTGTTAATGGCAAACCTAGGTGCTGGAATTTCGTGGATTTAATGCTAAAAGGAGGGGAAAACTCTAGAGGATTCTCTCTCTTGAAAATTTTTCAAGCCCTTAAGCAAGGGGGGGTGGCTCTCTATTTAGAGAAAAGGAGAGGATTAGGGGAGGGTTTAAGTCCTAATGGGTTTAGCAATTAGGTAATGGGGATCTAAGGTTTTCTAGGGCTTAGATAGGTGAGATTTTGGGTTTAATGGTAGATGATAGGGTGGGGGTTTATGCGGCAAAAGGGTTATAGTTTAGGCTAGTAAGGGTACTAAGTGTAGACACCCCCATTTCGCCCTCTCGGAGTACACGAATTCGTTTGGTCAGCTCTTGACCTTTTTAACCCTCGACATGGGACCATGCAACAGTACATGGTTGAACACAGGTTGAAACAATAGCTTTGTGGCTCAAATCCCAATGTAGGGAGGCTATACACTATGCAATAGTACATAGTCAGGATACAGACCGAAATAATAGTCCTGCATTCCTTTCTTGAGACCATACCCGGACAACCCTGAATTAAGCGCCTAAAAACCTGTGCATAATTTGATCATTCGTAGAACCACAAGCGGGCGATTAGTCCCCTTTTAGACCAAACTTCCTTTCACAGACCGTTTCGAGACTCGATTACACGCCTGGAAACAGACGCACGATCGAATTGAGCACTACACCACAAGCGCGCAATTGGCCTACGCCCGACCTAGTCTTACTACCCTTGACCCCTATGTTTTCTCAATTAAGCGCTTCAGGTAACACGCTTAATTAGATTACGCACGTCCCCATCACGCGCACAATTAGACCTGGTTTCGTTAGGATTAGGAAGCCCGCTGAGTAATTCAGTCTGTCGCTCACTGAGTCGGTAACCAACTCAAAGCAATTAAGCACCAGAAAATTGGCGCGCAATTCAATTAAATGCCTGGAAACAGGCGCATAGTTGAAGGAAAGCCTATAAAATCCCTATTTCTCGAAGAGAGACGAGAGGCTACGAAATTTAGAGATGATAGACCATAAATTCAAAAATCAGAGAGTTCCGAAGCACCCCATGAGCAAATTAGCCATGATTTTGAGATTCGATCTTCAATGATTTCTCTCCGCAGCCCCAACCCTAGGTAAGAATTTAATTTTTAATTTCCGACCGTAGCTTCTAGTCTTTAGATTTAGGATTTTTCTTAGTTTTAATTATCAGTCTTAGACCGTAGCACCCCTTTTTTTAAATCCGTAATCTCTACATCTGGTTCCAGTCCTCAGAGCTCGGAACCAGTCCTTAATTTGATGGTCTAATTCACCGACTCTTAAGGCCTAATTCTATTTTAAAATTTCAATTTACAGTCCTATCATTAATCTCTGGTTCTAACTCTTAGAGTTCAGAACCAGTCTTTAATCCTACAGTCTGATTTTTCTTATTTCGACTCCGATTTCAATCCTTTAATCTTATTTTAGTGTCCTGATGCTATCAGGAGTTCAATCATTTTCAGTTTCTCGATATCATTAGGAGTCCAATTAATATCAAAGTCCTGGTACTTCTAAGAATCCAATCAGTTTCAGAATTTCCATAGAATTGGCATATTTAATTTAGTCAGAGTTTTATTCAAATCAGTACAATTCTAATTAGTCATAACATAATTAAGAACGGTTGTATTCTTAGTACAATTAGGAGATTAATATTAATTAGACTTCTAACAGGATTAGGAAACTAAATTAATTAGAGCTCTAATAAGATTAAAACGTTTAAATTAATTAGACTCCTAGTGGGATTAGGAGACTTAATTAAATTAGACTCCTAGTAGAATTAGGAGACCCTTTCTTAATTAGACTCCCAGTAGGATTAGGAAACTAAATCAATCAGACTCCCAGTAGGATTAGGAGACCAAATTAAATAAAATCCCAACAGGAATAGGAAAACCAAACTAGTTACACTAAAGGCAACCCACAGCTGCTGACGTTCGCCGGCAGACGATTCAGTAAAGGAGTTCAACCTACAAGTCCCCCACTTCCCCTTAAAGCATGATCATTGACGTGTTGCAGCGTCGATAAATATCTACAGCTGGCGATCGCATCTTCTCAGGTATTCTCCATTTATTATTCGCCTTTAATTTTAGCATTTAATATTTTCTACTTTATTACTCCATCATCGCCATTGCCAATGTCTGAATTGGGCCACTGGTTCCGGAGACCAAAAGGAACCCAGAAAAAGCGCGCACCAACAGACTGGTGATCGCGATGGGACTCTTTTTTCCCTAAGGTTGCCTCGATTCAATTAATTTGGTTTTCTATTTTCCTTGCTATATTTAATTTGATTTTATATTTTTTGCTTTTTATTTTGTTTCCCTTTATCACTTTTCTACACACACTTGCACGTGGATAAACTTTATAAAAAAAATCAAAACAAAAAAAAAACAAAAAAAAACTATTTTGAAATGGCCGACCTCAGAAAATTGAACTTTAATGATACCGACCCACCCGTATGGGGCTCCCATAGTGACCCCGAGTATAACATTAGGTCGTCTCTGTGGACAACCCAGCGTCGCGCTCGGGTAGTCATGTCTAATGAGAGTGGAAAATACCCCTTCACTCCACGAAATACAAATCATTGTGATAGCACTGAATAAAGTGGTACTGAGCGAAGCTACCCCGATAGTCAAGTTATGGACCACACTCCCAGTGCACTCACAAAAGGGGGAAAAGAAGTCGACGCATGGCTCCAGTCCCAAAGACAAGTTACTCCAAAGAACAGACAAAAGAAAAGGACGTCGACTCCATCACATGCTCCGACTGCCTCGACACATAACACATATACCACTCACACCTTCTACAACAACAACTGTCGAGGACAACCCTCCCCCAAGGCATCTAGAAAAGACACCGCGATAAACGTAAACAACGTCCACCAATTTCTAGATGAGTACATGGCTAAAAAAGTATGCTCCGGTCACACTTTTGAATTCGACAAATTTTGCCGAAACATCGACTTCACTGTAACCGCTAGTTTTAAACCTCCAAAATTTAACAAATATAACGGTACGGGAAACCCAAAGCACCACTTGGCCCTATTCTGCAATGACTATCGACCAATCTGCACCAACCATGGGCTCCTGATCCACTACTTTCAGAGATCTCTAGAAGGAAAAGCCCTTGACTGGTTCGCGACCTTACCTTTATCCGAAATCGAGACATTCGAAGACTTAGCTGACAGATTCCTAGATCAATACCAACACCTGACTCTTGAAGAAATCGGTCTCGCTGACTTGATGCACACAAGACAGGACGGTGAAGATTTCTCAACATTTGCCAACCGTTGGAGAAGACTTGTTGCTCGAATGGGGAATCAAATAAAAGAAAGTGATGCGATAGAAATCATGATTAGTAATACCCGAGAGCCTCTTCGGAGTATTCTCATCCTAAGCGACTATCACGACCTCTCTAGCCTTTATCAACGCGCCTCACGCTTAGAACGTCGACTGAAGAATGGAGACCTCAGTCCTCCTACCTTAACCTCCAACGGACCCTCCTCCGACAATCCCGAGACAAACACCCTAAACGAGACTCTAGACTCTAAACAAACTCACACGAACCAAGAACCGAACCAAACAAACCTTCAACCGTACCACCCATACGACTAAGCTCAAGACCTATGCACAAACCTACACCCTGACCAAAATCAATTATCACACATAAACCAAGGTCAACACCAAAACCAACCACTATACACCATCCAATACATGAACTCGTACTATGACCAAAATCAGTGCCCCAAAGACATGCAAACTAACACCACCTATTACAACTCATTGTTCGATCAAACTCAACTCGCATACGAGACTTACACTCATTCACCCCCGCCCCATTCCACCCAGCTAGCCTGATCAGAATAATTGGACCTCCCTCAGAACAAAACCATAGTATTCTCTTACAGCCAACCAACCCTATCCCACGCACCTGTAAACGCGAAGTTACCTTTCGCCCTGGACCAGCTACCCAGAATACTAAAATCCAAACTGTCACTGAATCCACCCCTCAGCTTACTCAACCCATCCCCAAACTCATCGCCGAGCTCAATGCGCTTATCTCCGAACCAACTCAACCTACCCTTGAATCTGATAACCTACCAATAAATAAATCAATCCCCACACCTCCTGAACAGACCGAACCAATGATGCAAACTACCCCCGAACAAACTCACGTGCCGATTCTAGGAGTAGCTTTCGAACCAATCAATCGGTATTATACGACGCCATTCATACTTAAACCAATGACAAAACTAAACTCTGAACCCAAATCAGTAATCAAATCTACTCCCAAAATCACTAACCCTCTCGCTTCCAAATCAACTTCAAAACTAACCCTCGAAATCAAACACATTGTCGAACACATTGCCCCACTAATCTTAAAACCAGCCACTGAAACAATCCCTACACCTGCTTTAAAACTTGAACTCAACAACAAACACATCACCCCACTAACCTCATAATCAACTCTCGAATTAACTTTGATGCCCACTTCAAAACCAAAACTCACTACAACCTCACCAACTTCAAAACAAAATCTCAAACCTAAATCTGTTACCAAACATACCTCCGAACCACCCATTGAACGGACCTCAAAAAACTCATGAATCAACCCCTACAAAACTTGCCACCAAACTTATCATCCCCTCAACTCCAAAACAAGAACTTAAACCCACTATTGAACTTACCGTTTCACCAACCCCGAAACTGAACCCCAAACTCAAACATATCATCAAAACTAAACCTATCATCAAAACTAAACTTAGCATCAAACCTAAACTTATCATCAAGCCTAAACCTATTATCGAATCTAAACCTATTATCAAACCTAAACCTATCCTTGAAAATGAATCTATCACCGAACCTAAACCCATGATCAAACTTGAACCTGTCATCGGACACAAAACCAAACCGATCATTGAACTTAAACCCATCGTTGAATCCAGACCCGAACCTATCATCGACCCTGGACCCATCCATAAGCTCAAACCCTCCATCAAAGATGAACTCGCCATCAAATCCGAACCCATTGTCGAACCTGAACCAATCGTCAAACCTGAACCAATCGTCAAACCTAAACTGATCACCGAATACAAACCTGACATCAAGCCTCCAACCATCAGCGAATCTAAATCGACCTTAGAACCTGAACCTACTGTCGAACCTAAACCAATCACCGAACAAAAACCTGTCATCAAACCTCAAACTACCAACAAATCCAAGCCCATCACCAAACTTGAATGCACCATTAAACTCGAGCATGTTATCGAACACGAACCCAGTACTAAAATTGAACCTATTCCTACAACGCCAACCCCACTCACCTTTGAGCCTACCATAAAACCTATCAAGGAGTCGATCATTGTTCCCACTTTTGAAATCAAACCAAACCCAAATCTTACGACGCAAATCACCATCCAAATCAATATATCTCAAATCCCATCAAAACATGAAATCAACGCCAAAACTAAAATCGCTTGTGATCATCAGACCCAAATCTCTGTGAACCTCACAATCAAAACCTTCACCGAACTCTAATCGGCGACAAAGCTACTACGTCAAATTTCTGATACTCAACCTCCTCGAAGAATTATAAATAAAACTTTAAAACAACCTCACGATAAATCCAAAGTGTGAATCAAACCAAACAAGCATAATCAAACAAAACTGGATCGCCCCATACGTAGGAAAGGCCAACCTTGGCCTACACCTTCGCATCTCCTCTGCCTTTTTTTATCACTACCTTTACAACACCACCGTCCCTGTCAACGGTTTCCACTCCAACTTCACTTGCAAACAACATTCAAACCACCTACAAATGACCTCGAAGAACTCCTTAACAACTATATGCTTCATCTCTACGAGATGCCTCACTCCGTCGAAAAACAAAAGAAGGTCCCTCCCGATAAGGAGACGCCAGACACAAAAGACCTATCGAAGGAAGAAATCAAACGACACCACACTTATTTTGATAAACCCTATACCATCCAAAACATGAACTTAAACATAACCTCACTCTCATCCCTCATCGATCAGGTCGAAAGGGATCGAGGGCCCCGAAATAATATTATCTAATTGAACGATCACTTAGACCAGCCAACATGTCCCACCAAGCGGACTTCCTGAGTTAGTCCCCCACTTAAGGAACTGATGTTGTACCGTAACACAATACTAATAACTAAAAAATAATACTAAAAAAAAAATAAAAAAATATAGAAAAGTACAAAAAAAAAACTAAAAGTATAAATGCCTAAAATGTAAGCACTCAAAAATAAAAATACTCTTCTATACCCCAAACCCTTCGGACTTATATTCGATCGAGAACTCGAAATCGAGGAGCTACTGCTAAGAAAAGTGCCTTTACAACCGCCTCACCTGGAAGAAATCAAAACCCACAAGGGAAGTCCTTATATTATCTCGGCAACAAGCCCAGGAAACAGCCACAGGGGAAGGACTGTCTGACCCTCTGGAATCATAACTCAATGACCATCAAGTTTCGTAGCCTAAACAAACATACTTATATACCTATCATCCTTGCAATCATTACAAGGCATTTGTCAATCATAGGTCATTATTTTCAAAACTCTTTTGGGCATCATCTGACTCATTGACTACCCTCCTACTCAGGCAAATTGATCGAAAGGGCTAGTGGATCATGAAACTCTCTTTTTTGAAATATAGAAATCTTTGAATTTTCATACACACTCTTCAGCCATTGGAGTCGATGTTAGAGCAGAAAAAATGAATATGTAAGGTTCCATCAAACCTCACAATTCTTGCATTAGCAGGTTGTTTCAAAAAAAATATACAGAAAAGGAATACAACCGAGCGAGAGCAATACGACGAAAGAACAGTCAATAAATTCAGGGAAGCATAAGCAAATTGTGAGGGCATTCCTGGTAATCTTATTAGGAAAGTATAAGCAAGCCGCGAGAGCATACCTGACATCTTCACACTACTAGATGTCGTCGTACGGTGGCGGGAGGAGGATAAAACTCCTGCTAACTATAGAATTTGATGATTTGATGGTGCTGGACCATGACGGAGAGCTCAATTATGGCACCACATTATCCAGCCGAGAAGAAAGTAGTTGACTACTATTTCAAAATTTGGTCGAATAAGAAGCTACCCTCAGATCAATAAACCTTACCTCCTCTTCACCCTTTATTTTCTTTTTAGACAATGAGTCAGTTGATTTCCAAAATATCTTCGGAATAAAATCGAAAACTCTCGAATGACAAGTGATGCAATCACTATTTATCTACCATACACCTTAATCTTGTTGAAAGCTACAATACATGATGATCATTCTGCACTTACAAAATCAAGCCTGCCCTGTGGCCGAAATAATCGAACTACTTCCCAGCATGGGATCATTACTAATACACTCCCGGACAACTGTGAGGCCGATAAAAGTCCCACCATCACTTCACACTGGAGCATTTTTTTTTAAGAGCGCTAGCACCTTGGTAGCGATACTCAGGTCACAAGACCGATACCCTAAACTAGGGCATTTTAAAAAAAAAATTTAATTAATTTAGTTCTTGCCTCCCCACCTTGAATACCCCAAACTGGGGCATTTAAAATTTTTTTTTTTTTTTTTGGTTCTTACTTTTTCGCTGTGGGACCCCAAAACGAACACTCGAAACAAAATAATAGAGATACACTCGAAAAAATAAGCACCATACTCTAATACTACTCATTCCCCCTTCTAACATAACATACAATGACAAACATAAACAAATATAAATGAAACAAACACAATAAGAGAAAAATATCATTCATTCTCAACAATAAAAAAAAAAATTAATAATTACAAACCTCTTAGGATTTAATATCCGGGATGCAAAATAAAAAGGAAGAAAATACATTAGAAAATAAAATTGCCCCAAACTTTTAAATCCTAAGTTTATAAATAAAATTCAAAACAAAACCAAGCCCCTTAGCCTCTATTGATAACATACACCTCCTAAATCACAAAACAACAGGTGTCACCCTTACAAATATCCTCCACCTAATTAAATCTATGGCAAGCCTAGATAACTAAATAGGATTCAAACACTTAACACCCATCTAGCAACTTTAAATTAAACCCTAAATTCACACACTTCTAACAAGTGTCATCTCAAATCAAATAAAAGACAAACAAAATACTTTAAACGTTAAACAAAAGAATAATTTTCTAGAATAAGACCCTGACTTGTTTGGGATAAAAAAAAGAAATGCCCCCAACAAACCCATCAGAACCAAGTAAACCCTCTAAACAATACTCAATAAAATAAATTAATCTTGGGATAAACCCTTAATAAATCTGGAGTGAAACTCTAAACTAAATTAAATTCGAAAATAAATCAAATAAATTAAATAAATCCAACTAATCCATCAATAAATTAAATTAATAAACAAGCATAAAAAAATAAAAAATAAAACCCCTTTATTTATAATTTAAAACTTTACAAATATCACCAGAGGCATACCTCCTAAATATACAATCCAAAATGAAAATTTAAAACCTTAACCTACAATCCAAAATGAAGACTTGGTTCAAAATTGAAACAAAGCGACGAGCAGATTCCGCTCGGAGTGTCCAATAAGAGGCTTCAGGGAGGATTGGTTGGGAAACAAATCCCTCCACTTGTTGCTCCTTCTCTTCAGCCATCTTCTCCTCCTCCGCCGCCGCCCCGCAACGCTGCCTTCACTGCTCCCTTAAAAAGGAACGGTGTGAAGACCAGCGCCCTCATTCCCAATACCGCCCATTCTCAGAACAAAATTCTCCCTTGAGCATCACATCAGGATGAAGATCACGTGAAATGACTAATATAGGAAGAAATGCCACCCCAATCTAACAGTTAGATCACTCAATATCACTAGAACATGACTTTCAGAACGCTAGAACACTCAAAAAGGTCAAACTCGAGACTAAACCTAAGAATGAAAAAAACAAATGAAGCTCCCCCGCTTATATAGAACATAGCCCTAATCACGTGCATGAAAACACGCGCTTAACTTAATCACGTGCTACACACGTGGCACTCAATCCAAAACACGCGCCCGAATTCTGCGTGCAATTAGAGCGATGCCCGCGTAGACGGCACGACCTTCCGATCCCGCGCTTGCTATAGACCTCGCAATCCAATTGAATGATAAATATTTGACACTCAATATGAAAGGTCACCCGCACAGTGACTTGGTGACTCTCCAATCCCGCGCTTACAATATATCGCGTAAACATATTAAACGATTCACAGTAGCCGCTCAATATCGAAATGCCACCCGCGCGTAATTCAATCACACATTAACATTCACACGCGTAAGCACTTTCTTATACCCTGAATCGCATGCCTAAAATCTAGCGCATAATCAGATCAAATGGCTGATATCAAGTGCTTAATTCCTGATTTTGCTCGAAACTTACCCCTCCTCGAGCAAGAGTCCCCTTTGCCCCATCGCATAGCCTCATGAGCCATTCAAACTGAAAAGGGACCGTCACTCACTGTCGTCCTATTGCAAAATTGTAGCCATGCCCTCATGGCCCACCGCGAAAAGCCAAAAGCAAATCTCTCGAAAATGCAAATACACCAAACAATAAAAAACTAAGTCAATCACAACGCAACCACAACATGACCTCATCAGAACCCAAGATCTACTAAAGAAAGAAACTAGACACACTTGTCACCATAAACACCCTACCCAATGTAATGCTTAGCTCACTTTCTATTGCAGACACCACTATGTTAACACCTGAAAAGTACCACTTTTCACCCCTTAACTTAGCCTTTGATTAGGCCCTTAGCCATCTAATAAAGGTTTGTTAAGTGTTTTCTGTAGATAATAAATAGTAGTGCAATAAGGCCATAAATCCTGTTAAGGAGCCCATGATTGGCACTAGAAGTCCCTCAGAAGAATGAGCCATGAATCCAGACCTGAGGCAAGCCTCGTGCAGCTGACAAAGCTCCAGAGGATTCAGAAAACTATGCTTCGCGCAGTCCTCGCGAGCTTCCCAAGACTTTACAACAAGTGCTCGCGCAGTTGAGTAACAGAAGAGCTTCAGAAGCACAACTTCACGCAGCTCTCGCAAAGTTCAAGAGTAAATGGTCGCGCAGTCTCACGCAGTTCAAGAAGACCTGAAATCAACCTTGCATAGTTCACTCAGAATAGCTGAGGAGAGAGAGCTTCAGAATCCTGCCTCGCACAGCTGTCGCACAGTAGCCGCGAGATGTAAATGTCAAGAGAACCTATCGCATAGTTAAGAAATGCCTCAAAGCTATCGCGAGGATCCTCGCGAAGATCTATTAAGAAAAGAAGTTGTCACACGATTCAGGAAGAAAGCAGTCTCGCAAAGTGAAATGGAATGCTCGCGCAGTTCTCACGCTATTCACAAGTACCAATCAAACCGCGTGAAGCCCAATCCAGTGAGAGCTTAACTATCTACCTCCCGGCTGCTCAAAGCATTAAGAAGCTATAACCTCGCGACGTCTGAAGTTCTAACGTTAAACTCAACCATGCGAAGAACAGAGCTACCACGCGACAAGTCTGGGAATCGACTGCAACCTGGCGAAGCTCTGAACTGCAACTTCCATCATTATGTAGAGAACATTCTAGGGATTTCCAGCGATCAGGGCACGCACTCCCATGCTCAAATCTCTATGCACGCGCCCTGAGGCATCCAAGGATCATTAATAGGCCACGTGGCATCGCTAAAATTAGGGTTTCCTAACCCTAATGCACCGCCACACCCACTGCTATATAAACCTAAGCCTGGTTTAGGTTTAGGAAGCGGAAGAGTTCATTTTTTGCTCTATTTTTAGCATTGTAGTCTTGTTTTTCTATAGCTGTAAGTAGTTTTCCTTTTCTTCTTCTTCTCTCCATGGCCCAGCACTTGTTGGCCATGCCTTTGTATGCTTATTAAGTTTAGATTAATGAAATTTGTGATTGGGTGTTGCACTTTTATGGGATTCATGTGTTTGTGAGTTGCTCTGTGCAAGGCTGCTGCCTTGTGATCCGCCATTGCTTTGCCTGTGATTTAAAGCAATGGAGGACTGATTCTAAGGTCCCATTCATATCCAAGTGACCTGTGTGTCTGGGCTATCATGGTCCTATACAGCCTTAGCCCCACCACAGGACCCACTATATCTGAAATCCCCATGGAAGCCTGAGCTAGTAGCCTTGTGACCATGGTGGTGGCTGCAATATTCTTGTTTTGTTTTGGGCTCCATGAGGAGGATAGCCTCTAGGATAGTCTATGACCATTTAAGTGGACAGGTTATAACCCTAGGGTGAATCCAATCCGCCAATCCAAAATGGATCCTTCTTCTCCGAGCCTGAGCTTGTAGCCTGGTAGGAGATTGTACAGAGGCAGACTCCCCTATATTAGTATAGACCCGCCATCAGATGTTAGATCTGATATGGGAATGGAGATTGTAGGCTTATGACTGGACCATTATAGTCCCACTCAAGCAATGGACAGCTAGATCTATGGTGGTACTCAATCTCTTGCTGGTTCTATGTGTCTGGGCTATCATGGTCCTTTACAGCCTTAGCCCCACACATAGAGCTTTAGAGGTTGAGGTTCCCTATGGATTCCTGAGCTTGTAGCCTGGATGAAGTAGTGCCTACAATGATTAACTTGTTTGAGCTATCTCTAGATTGTGGTTCCCCTTTGGGATAGTCTGTGATCATTTAAGTGGACAGGTTATAACCTTAAGGGATTGGATCATGGCACAGGGATGAGTTGAATTCTTTCCCCTCTTTGGTGATAATGTAGCCATTGGATAGGATTTCTATACCAGCAGATCTGGATCTGAGTCATAAATTCCAGCAGATCTGAATCCAATAGCATACTTCTCACCCTTTTATATTTATTTTCCCTCATTCCATCCATCTTCTCAACCCCTTTCTGTGGTTAATTCATTAGGCTATCTTAGGATACTTAGAATAAGTGACCCTAAACTAGGGACTACTAGAGATGGCTCCCTTGGAGTTGTAGATCACCTTTCCCTGTGGGATAAACTCTTACTTATCAAAACTTGCTACAAATGGACCCTGTATCTTGCAGGTCTAGGATTTCTCTGTTGTGCTGATTCCATCCCCTATTTTACTGTGATTTTAAATTGCTTTTACCACCAACAAATAAAGTAAGCACATTGGAGACCGCAACAAGTTTTTGGGGCCGTTGCCGGGGGAAGATGATCTATTAGTAGACCCTTAGTTTTTATATTTTTAGTGTTCTTTGTAGCTTTGAATAATTGATATTGCTGATGTAATTTTGAATATTTCTTGCAGATCTAGACAGGAGCAGAGAAGGACAGTGGACTCCATTTGGAGATTAGCTACCTCTGTTTGCAAATTATCTAAACCGTTAAAACTCTGTCTATTTCTCTTATAATTTCCATAGCAGTATTTAGGATAGTTGTAAATTTATGTTTTCTTAAAATAGCTGTAAATTTGTTAGATAAATTCTTTGAGTCAAGTGCAATGTGCCTGCAAGGAGTTGTCCCTGTTGGTGGTGTGTTTGTATGCTAGGTAGGAGATCTCTTAGTCCTACTTTAGAGCCTTTCAACCCTGAGCTAGAAAGGGGTAGAAGACTTAGAAGAAATAGACACACCACAGCAGAGCCCCCAATTGAATCTGAGACAGTACTTATGGGCGAAGAACAACCCAGAACTCTCAAAGAGTTGAATGCTTCGGATGACTATAACTCTCCATTTAGCATTCAATTCCCTGATGTTCAGGGGAATTATGAAATTAAAACCTCTATCATCCAGATGCTTCCCTCTTTCCATGGGCCTAGCAAGGAGGACCCCTACAAGCATATTGACCAATTTTTGGCTTTGTGCACCACATTCAATATCGCTGGTTTGGGACCTGACGCTACTAGGCTCAGGCTCTTTCCCTTCTCTCTGAAGGATAGGGCTAGTACCTGGTTGGCCACTCTTCCCAACAATAGCATTACATCTTGGAAAGACTTACAGACCAAGTTCCTGACAAAGTTCTTCCCTGAGACCAAAACGAGCCAGTTGAGGAAGGAAATTCTTACTTTTGCCCAATCCCTAACTGAGAATTTTAATCATGCCTGGGATAGGTTTAAGGAAATGATCAAACAATGTCCCCACCACAAGATCCCAGACTGGCAGCTTGTATGAAGCTTCTACAATGGGATTGATGAGAAAAATAGAGATATGGCTGATACTTCTTATGGTAGAACCTACATGCACAAGACTGCTGATGAGGCATGAGAATTGTTTGAAGTAATCAGTGAAAATGCTTTTCAAAAGCTATCCTTGGCAAGAACTGGTCAAGAGTCCGTGTCAAAAGTGGAGCCTGCTGCATCGACAAGAGGAAAAGTTTATGAGGTGTCTGGGAACAATGATCTACAGCTGCAGATGGCAAACCTCTCTTTGAAGTTTGACAAATTACTGACTATGATGCAACCCAGAAGGGCTGCTCAAGTGGTGGAGGCATATCTGATATGCCAGTCCCCACAGCACACAGTAGAGGAATGTCCATCTGCAGGGCAATATCCTGAATTGGTATTGGAACATGCCACTGCTGCGCAATCTTTTAGCCAGCAATAATCTGGTGGCTACAACAGACAGCCATATGGATACCAGCACCAAAATGCTGGTTACCAATGGAGAGACCACCCAAATCTGAGGTGGAGGCAAGACAATTATATGCAGCCCCAACAAATGTTGGCTTTACCCCGAAGGCCACAACAGCAGTTCAACCAAGGATATGCCCCTAGGTCTAATTTCCAACACCAGCAGCAGCCCCAGCAGCAACAAAATCAATTGGTCTTACCCCCATCTCAGCCAAAAAATGCTTCTTTCGAGGACCAGGTCCTGACCTCACTGCAAAACCTGGGGTTCGTGGCTCAGACTGTAAATTCTCATGGTTAGAGTATAAAGAAGATGGAAGAGCAGATTGGCCAACTAGCGAATGCCTTAGCTAAAAGAGAGGAGGGGAGGTTGCCCAGTCAACAAGTGGTTAATCCCAAGGGCCAATTTTTGATTGGTGAAGGATCCTCAAACCTTGAGGGGCAAGGGGATCTTTCATTGACTTGATTCATAGAATTGTGCATTGTGTATGTTATGTATTTTAGTATGGTTCGTTTTTTTTTTTGTTTATAGGAATTTCTAGTGATCTCGTCGGAGTCTGAATATTTATGACCTGAGAAATATTCTGCCTGCTTTTGTTTTTATTCCCTTTGAAATGATGATTTTGAGTAAATGAATGATGATTATATTGTTTTGATAATAAGAATGTTGTTTGAATATGATGTTTTGATTAAATGCGTTTGGAGTACTTACATGCTTAAATGTTGGGAACGCCTATGGGAATCCCTTTTAGAATGACTGTGGGTGTCCCTGGAAAAGAGAATGTGAGAGAATCCACCCACAAAATAAAGGAAAAGGATAGACTAATGGGTGTGTGATCCTTGTCACTGTTTTAGCTGTCGCGAGGTTCTGAAAAATAGGCGTGGTTTCTTCTCGCGCAGTTCATAAGATGTTAGCCTCCTAAGCTGTCACGAGATTCAATATAATTGTGTAGACTCTCTCGCGCAATCCAAATGAAAGTCCAATCTCGCGACCCACTCATTTCTATCCAGCGAGCTGATATTTTCAAAGCGCGTTGAGCCCCGTGATTTATATAATCCAACCCCGCACTGCTTTCCTTTTTGTTTTCTCTTTCTTCTCCAGCCAGTGAAACCCTAGCTCTGACTCCCATTAATCTCTCTCCTCTAGCATCCTTTCTACAGTCCATCATTCACCTTCAAATTCTGGGGATTTGCTCCTAAAGCCTCCTCCACCAGTTGCCCTCTGATTGGAGCTCTCGCGGTCTTTCGTGCATCCGATTGAACAGAACCCTAAGTTTTAGGGTAAGACTCAGCTCTCAACCTTTGCTTTTCATTTTTCAAACTACACATTCACAAAGGAGAAGTTCCATGGCCCCTAAGAGCGCACCTGTGAAAAGAGCAAGGGATAAGGCTCCCGTGGAGCCCACTCCCAAGAAGGCCAAGTACTCAACGGCGCCGCAAAAAGGGAAAGAAGTGGTTCAGAAAGGGGTCGAACTAACACCTGATTACTCTACACCCTCTGAGCTCCTGACTCCCCTTCCCTTGGAGCCTGAAGCTGTTTTTGACCTATCTTTCTTTGAGACGGAACCTCTGTTAGCCCCTGCCATTGAGTTCCTGCGCAAGGCTGGTTTGAGCCCCTGCTGCAAGCTATCCCTGCACTAGCCTACCCTAGACTAGTGCAACTCTTTTACCAGCACATTAGGGCCAGACCAGACTACCATGGGCAGCCAGGCCTCCTTGTGTTAGTTGACAATTTTGAAATGTTACTCAGTCCTGAGCTGATTGCTGAAGTGATGGGCATCCCTGCTATCTTTGACCCCAACAGTGGATATGGCCCCCCTATGTGTGCCCCCATTGATACAATTGCACAGGCCCTTACCAGAGGATTGAAGGCCACCGGGGATTCCATCAGGAGAAGAGACCTAGACCCTAAACTTTTGTTCATCGATCAAGTTCTGCGAAAGAATATTTATTGTGCCGGCCATCAGTAGGAGAGGAGGACCCCAATTGCTGATATTGTTTATTCCTTTTCTCTGGGCCACGGTTTCCATGCTGCCAGGTTGATGTTTGAGGCCATGAAGGATATTATGGTGAAGCTAGGGCACAAAAAGAAGCTCCACACTCTCCCCTATGCAAAGCTAATCACAAGACTACTCTTGAGGGGAGGATACAAGATACCAGTGGGGGAGTTAACTATTGACCTCCCCCATACTACTTTCGCAAAGAGACAATGGGGGATCAGTAGGAGTCTGATGGATCCCAATAAGAAAAAGAAGGCTCAGATTGCTTCTGAGAAAGGAGAGGGGACTGCTGTTGCAAAGGCCACCCCTGCTCCCAAAAAGGTGGCTAAAGCTCCTGCTCCCAAGAAGGTGGTGCAAGCTACTGTGACTACTGACTCTGCAGCAACACCTCCATCCACCACACCTGCTCATCCATCAGTTTCTTTGCCTATTCCATCTTTCCCTTTTCCTCTTTTATCTCCCTTTTCCATATCCACTCCAAATTTCCCTGTGATTTGTTCCTGGGAGGAAAGTGTTGACCCCCATGACAACCCTTTACCTTCACCTACATTACCTCAATACACACCCCCAATTCCCCCATCATCTGAACTGAACCCTGACAGCCCTCCCCTGATCACCTATATTAAAAAGAAAACCTCTCACACCACCCCTGCCATATCCTTACCTACACCAACCACCCCTATCATTCCCACAGAAACCCCACACATTGACCCAGCCACCATCCCAGCCATCCCTACTTCACCTCCACTCCCAGACCTTGACTTTAACCTCGCCACTACTTCTGAATATCAGGCCTTCATGACTACCTTGCTTGACACCATGCCAACCCATGATATCCCTCTCCCAGATTCCCCACTTCCTTCCCCACATCACTCACCAGAACCTCCATCTCCTCCTCCTACAACCTTCCATCATGCCCCTACTTCCCCTTTCCAACCTGTTCCCTCTTCTTCTCATAATCCACCCCAACCTCACTTAGACACACTTACCCATATCCTTTCCTTAATACATGACATTCAAACCCAACTGTCAACCACAACACTCACCCAAGACCAAATGCAGACTGACATCAGCACCATCAAATCCACCCTTTAAACATTGACATAACCACCCATCTTTACCCAAACACCTCCTACACCTCACATCCAGTCCCCTTCAACCTCTGACTCCACAGTGCAACCAGATTTTCCCCCCATTGACTTAACTACAACCCTCACCCTCCAAGACACCATACCCCACCACTCCTTCCCCACCCTACCTATCCTCCCCCCACTAATTTTACCCCCACCACAATTTACCAACCACTCAACCCAAACAGACCCCATTCCCTTCCCATCCACCTTTCCCATTAGCCCCCACACATTTCTAACCCCACCCTTACCATTCAGACCCTTCACCATTCCATTTTACCCTTACCCAGAACCACCCACCTTCAGTGACCACCCTTCATTTACTTTTCCACCCATGCCTTCCATCCCACCTCTTATCCTACTCCCTCCTCAATTCACTGACCACTCGGCTGACCACAGACCTTCCCCTCCCCCTCAACTAGACTTCATCACTGCAGCCTCCACTTTACCCCCACAGGACCAATCACCTTCTACTTCTTCCACTCCATTTCTACCAATCTTACCACGATATTCCTACTACACCCCTCCTTACTTCACCCTCCTCCATGCCATGAGGGACAATGCCTACATCAAGAGGGATGTTCTCAGGGGAATGGCCCAACTCAGACAATCCATTGAGTACCCGTTGCTGCAGAAGATGAGTGACTTGAAGCTTGCTCAAAGGTAGAAGCTGAGAGATATTTCAAAGGGGTGGGAGTCAATTTTGGAGACCCTCACTGCGACAAAGGCTGATGCAACTTACTATAAACTGTAGGAGGAGATGGAGAAAGCCAATGCCGAGCTGGAGCACAAGAGAGCTCGAATTTTTGAAAAGAGGCTGAACAATGCTCAGGAGATCCATAGGCTCACTAAGGGGCTTTCTGATGCCAAACTCCTTTATGCTGAAAAACAGATTCAAATTTTGCAAAAAAGGATTGCATCTCTGACAGGCCAACCAATTGAAGCCACCCCTCTTGCTACAGCACCCCCTGAGGCCCCACCTTCCACACACCCCAGGCCATCTTCTTCCACTCCTCTTGCTCCTACATCTACATCTACATCTCCTCCTCCTCCACCTCCTCCTCCACCCCCTCTTCCACCTCCTACTCAAGAACCTCCACCACCTCCTACTCCAGTGCCTCCCCCTGCCAAATCTCCTACACCCAAGAGAAAACGGGCTCCTCCCAAGAAACCTTCTCCCTCCAAAAGAGCCACTACTGCCCAAAAAGGAAAAAAGCCTGCACCACCATCCCCACCCCCAAAGGCCACCAGAGCTTCTGCTCAAGATGACCCCCATGGTCGGTTGCTTTCAAAAGATGAATGCGCATTGCTGCCCATTGTTCTCTTTCCCTCGATTCAGATTCGACTACCCCAATGCATCCAAGTGCTAAATCTCCTGTTGCTCCTCCTTCTTCTGACCTTGCTGAGCAAACTTATCCTCAGAGAAGGAAAGTTACAGCTAAGAGGACTACTCACTCAGCTGCCTCTATCAAAATTGGAAAAGAACAATCTCCCCTGTCTGAGGAGGCCCCACCACTGAAAGATAAAGGCAAGAGCCCGCTTGTCCCTCCTGAGCCAGAAAAAGCTAAATCTCCTCTTATTTCCCCTCAGACTCAGCAAGGGCCAGCCTCCAAAGGGAAGGGCTCAAAAGGGAAGAGTCTCAAAGGCAAAAGTCCTATCAAATCACTGGAGCAAACCACAGACAAATCTTCAGTGATCCCTCCTGCACCAAAGACCGGAAAAATGAGGGTCAGGGCACCAACCATGCCCAAAACTGATGCCCAATGGAAGGAAGAGTGGGCAATAAAGAAGAAAGAGGAAAAGGCTCTCCTTCAAGAGCATGCCAAGAGGATGGGTTGGGACCGGTTTTGATTCAAGCTCCGATTAGCTTGTACCTAAGATTTTTACTGTTTCTGCATTTTCTTTTTCTCCTATTGTCTTTCATTTTGTACCTTTCTCTCGTATAATAGATCTTCTCCTTTTGTCATTACTATTTTACCTTGTCTCTTGTCTGTTTGTTCCATGTTATGTCCTTTTATTATGCCCTTAATAAATTTGCTGCACACCCACCTTTGAACCAGTGCGGACACTGCTCCACATAGGTTTGGGGGTGTGGCAGGCAGATCCTACCAATGGAATAGTTAACCTAAGTGCAGCAGAACCTTGTGAGTATGATGGAAATGGAACCATGTTCACTAAAGAATCAGAAAAATAATGAAATTTAAAATTTTTTCCAGACTTTAGACAGTATAAACTTTTAAAATTTCACATTTTCATGATGAGATCACCATGGAAACTCACTTGTATCAGCACTTAGTGAATCACTAGAGAGAGAAAAAGGTAAGGACATACTTAAGAATTCAAAGGAAGACCATAACCAGTGAGATTTGGGCCTATACAAAAAAAAATTTCTTTGAGGAGTAACTAAGGCAATTTGTTCTAGCTCCAAGGACTGGCTGAGTCACTGTGCTGACTAGAAGTTAGGCAACTCCAAGTTGAAACAACTGACAGCACTCATGAGACTTAGGAAAGGATCAAGGCCTTCTCTTGGATAGTTTGAGCCTAAACAGACAAACCTTAAAGCAACTGCCCTTGTCCATACCCCCTTTGAGCTTTAAATCAAAATTTCTTCAAAAATACACCTGAGTACTTGCACCTGAACCTATGTATTTGATTTAACCTTACCCTCACTCTGAGAATTCAGAAGGTAAAGGAACAAGAGTTGAAGATGGACTAGCTATGGTCAACATTATGTGAAGAAAGAAGTACATCAAATTCTGGCAGTATGGTAACTGAGAAAATGGTGGTATTTCAGAAAAGCAAAAACAAAATAAAAAGAAGAAAAATGCATCAAAAAGAAACAAAAATAGTAATGAAGAGGAGTAAGAGAGGAGTCAAGAGGGAGCTTTCATTGGAAAAATCGAAATCAAGAAGAGAAACTGATCACTTCAAATCTGAAAACCTCAAAGAAGATGAAAGGAGCTGAATTAAAGAAGGTGAAGTCATGAATCACCTCCTTCACCTACTGATTTCTCAATTTTGAACCCCTTTTCAACCTTCCATTCTTTTTAACCCCACTCCATAAGCCACATTATAGCCCAGTTAAAGCCCTTGTGATCCAAAGTTGAGTAAGCTGTCATGTGGAGATAAAGAGCTATCCAATCTATGGTGAGGATCTATCAATGATGCCAGAACTTCAGAGCTATGCCTATGCTCATGCTTACAAACCCATTTGGGGGATGTAACTGCTCTTGAGCTTGAGAGAAAATGAAACCCTCAATAGTTCTTTATGAGAGCATGCCCTGGAGAGTTTTGGGTCTGATCTTGAATGTATTAAGTATGATCTATAACCTATTTTTTGATCCAGTATGACCTCAGTGCTAACACACATGTAAATTGTTCTTTGGTGTAAATTGATTGAAAATGTTGTGCTTTCATGAGAAGCTCATACTGTTTAAATTTCTGTGCAGCCAATGTGTTTGAATTTCTTATATTTTTACTGATTCAAGGGTGAACTCACTCTGTTTCTGGACTGCTCACTTGATAATAATGCACTTTTGTTAACTGTCTCATTGAGAATTTTGTGGGTGTCTTCACTGAAAGCCCTCAGGAGACTTCACTCCTCCACTAGGGATCACCTAGGGGTTTAAAAGGCTTGGTACATATGCTAAATGTATCCGTGCTCCCTACGAAAGTGGCATTTAAATTCTGTAGTTATTTTAATGTGGCTTTGCTAAGGGACTAGCAAAGATTAGGTTTGGGGGTGTGTTAAGACCTGAAAAGTACCACTTTTCACCCCTTAACTTAGCCTTTGATTAGGCCCTTAGCCATCTAATAAAGGTTTGTTAAGTGTTTTTTGTAGATAATAAACAGCAGTGCAATAAGGCCATAAATCCTGTTAAGGAGCCCATGATTGGCACCAGAAGTCCCTCAGAAGAATGAGCCATGAATTCAGACCTGAGGCAAGCCTCGCACAGCTGACAAAGCTCTAGAGGATTCAGAAAACTATGCTTCGCGCAGTCCTCGCGAGCTTCCCAAGACTTCACAACAAGTGCTCGCGCAGTTGAGTAACAGAAGAGCTTCAGAATCATAACTTCGTGCAGCTCTCGTGAAGTTTAGGAGTAAATGGTCGCACAGTCTCATGCAGTTCAAGAAGACCAAAAATCAACCTCACACAGTTCACTCAGAATAGTTGAGGAGAGACAGCTTCATAATCCTACCTCGCGTAGCTATCACGCAGTAGCCATGGGATGCAAATGTCTAGAGAACTTGTCACGCAATTCAGAAATGCCTCAAAGCTATCACGAGGATCCTCACGAAAATCTATCAAGAAAAGAAGTTGTCGCGTGGTTCAGGAAGAAAGCAGTCTCGCAAAGCCAGAGTTTGCCTCGCGAAGTGAAAAGGAATGCTCGCACAATTCTCACGCTATTCACAAGTAACAATCTAATTGCGCGAAGCCCAATCCAACGAGAGCTTAACTATCTACCTCGCGATTGCTCAAAGGATTAAGAAGCTGTAACCCCGTGACGTCTGAAGTTCTGATGTTAAACTCAACGACGTGAAGAACAGAGCTACCACGCAACAAGTTTGGGAATCGATTGCAACCTGGCGAAGCTCTGAACTCCAACTTCCATCATTCTGTAGAGGACAGTCTGGGGATTTCTAGCGATTAGGGCACTCACTCCCATGCTCAAATCTTCGTGCACGCGCCCCGAGGCATCCAAGGATCATTAATAGGCCATGTGGCATCGCTAAAATTAGAGTTTCCTAACCCTAATGCGCTGCCACACCCATTGCTATATAAACCTAAGCCTGGTTTAGGTTTAGGAAGCGGAAGAGTTCAGTTTTTGCTCTGTTTTTAGCATTGTAGTCTTCTTTTTCTATAGTTGTAAGTAGTTTTCCTTTTTCTTCTTCTTCTCTCCATGGACCAGCACTTGCTGGCCATGCCTTTGTATGCTTATTAAGTTTAGATTAATGGAATTTGTGATTGGGTGTTGCACTTTTATGGGATTCATGTGTTTGTGAGTTGCTCTGTGCAAGGCTGCTGCCTTGTGATCCGCCATTGCTTTGGCTGTGATTCAAAGCAATGGAGGACTGATTCTAAGGTCCCATTCAGATCCAAGTGACCTGTGTGTCTGGGCTATCATGGTCCTATACAGCCTTAGCCCCACCGCAATACCCACTAGATCTGAAATCCCCATGGAAGCCTGAGCTGGTAGCCTTGTGACCATGGTGGTGGCAGCAATATTCTTGTTTTGTTTTGGGCTCCGTGAGGAGGATAGCCTCTGGGATAGTCTGTGACTATTTAAGTGGACAGGTTATAGCCTTAGGGTGAATCCAATCCGCCGATCCAAAATGGATCCTTCTTCTCCAAGCTTGAGCTTGTAGCCTGGTAGGAGATTGTACAGAGGCAGACTCCCCTATATTAGTATAGACCCGCCATCAGATGTTAGATCTGATATGGGTATGGAGATTGTAGGCTTGTGACTGGACCATTGTAGTCCCACTCAAGCAATGGACAGCTTGATCTAAGGTGGTACTTGATCAATTTTAAATAAATCCTTGCAAGTGTACAAGATCTGTTCTAGTAAGGCAAGAACAAGGGTGTCGAACCCACAGGGAAATCTGAAATTTTATTCAATTCTTCCTAGAGATTTAGAAAATATCCCCGAGGAAGTACCAAGGGGCAGATTTTAATTTTTCCCAAGAGTTAACACTTTTCTAATTGCAAGAAAGAAAACAAATTAATCTAAAAATTATGTAATGAGAAATCTAAGAACAAATTTTTAAAAAACAAGATCAAGGAATTTGCTACCCCAGATTTATACCCTTTTCTATTTTTAAACCCCCAATTTTATGAACATCAACACACCATCATTCTAAGAGAACCATGACTAGTAATTAAGCGTGATCATTAACCCGGCATACCCTATCTAAAAATAATGACTCAGCCTAATCGCGGTATGAATCATGTGAAAAGCATAGCGTATCTCATGGTATTTTAGATCAAAACACTAAAAACAGAATCACTACACTTTAAGAAAAACGATTTGATGATGAAATTATCAAACTATGGCATTAAACATAAAATATAGGTACTTATCTGGGGATCGCATCCTCCTTGACCTACAGCCTTTAGCCTCTCATCCTTGGTGCAAGATCTTCAATTGTATTCAAAATCATTCCCAATGTAAAGAGCAAAGAAGGTGTAAAAAGAAGAACACAATTTTAAATACTCTCAGAAAACTCTTCTTACAAAAGTCTCTAGTTATTACACAAATTTCTCTCAAAAATAATAACTCTCTAAGAAAATAAAAACTCTCTATTCAAAAGAAAAGCTCTCTCTCTCTCTAAAACAAAAACAACTTCTCCTCAAACAAAACAACTCTCTCCTCTTTTCAAAGCCGTAAGCCTCTTATTTATAATATCCGATTGAAACTAACCCTAATTGCCTCAATCGATTGAGGCAGAAATCTCAATCGATTGACTTAGAGTTCGAATTCCCTTAGAACACTTCTGCCTTCATATCTCAACCGATTGAATATTATGTCTCAATCGATTGACTTTCCAGGGTTGAGTTTTTCTCCATCTGTCAATCGATTGACCATAATGCCTCAATCGATTGACTCTTCAATGCAAAGTCTTTCTTTTCTTGATGGAAGTTGATTCTCTTCATGGCTCTCAATGCTTCTTTGGACCTTTTTGTCCATATCTCCTTTTTTAGCCTGTAATTTCCTTCTTTTATGCACTTGAGCAATCTAACTGTCGGAAACACCTGTAAACATCAAAACCTCACAACAACCATCAGATGCTTTCATTGAACAGCTAAATATAGGTTTTAAAGTGTGAATTTTGGTCATATTTCAGCACCGATCACACCCCCAAACCTACACTTTGCTAGTCCTCGAGCAAAGAGAATGATAAATATAAAAATAAACTAACATCCTAAAATTTAAATGCCACTTTCGTAGGGAACACGATTGCACTTAGCATGTGCAACAAGCCTTTAAACCCCTAGGTGATCCCTAGTGGAGGAGTTGCGTCTCCTGAAGGTTTTCAGTGAAGGTACCTACAAACTTCAAGGCTATCAGGATTGATTAATCATGTCCTTTAGCAATTAGATGCTCCTGAAAATTTTTTTTTTTTTTTTTTTTAAAATACATCTAACCACGTTCATTCCATTTATGCCACATTCAGTTCAGACCATTGTCTTCTAATGTTCATATTTCATGCCTCAATGTCATGAGATCATCACTGCCCAAAGTTCTTATGTCAGAGGAAAAAAAAAACTTTAAACTGGAACTTTTAGATCACATGTCTAAACTCCAATCCTCACCATGGGTATATACTCAGAATGAAATCACTTCCGATGAATGAGATGGAATTGTAACACAATTAGAAGAAAATCTCACAAGTTTAAAGATATACGGTGTATCAAAGAATTATAAGGGCAATCTCATTAAGAAAGATATCCGTACTTTAAGCATGCATATATCAAGCACCATAGACAATTGTGTACTTACTCTCCACAAGGCATTTCATCACTCATGATTGGATCAAAAAGGTCTTTTCTAAGGTTGTAATGGGGCTCGGGTTAAGGTTAAGAGAAGAAAGGAAGGATGGATTCAAAAATTTCTGAGAAATTGGAAAAGAAACAACTACTGATTTTGTATTTTTTTTTCTTTTTCTTTTCTAGTCTCTCACCATTCTTCTCAATATATTTTTCATTGTTTTTACAATTTCCTTTTCTCTCTTTTTTTTTTTTTTTTTTTTTTTTTCAGTACACACTATAACACATATAATCCCCACTTACTCTTGTTTCACTCATTTTCATCCCTTGTTCCTAATTTCTCAGAAATAAGTAAGGGCAAGCTGAATTTTCAGAAGCGGTAAGGGGTTAAAGGTTATTGCAGCTTATCAAAGAATGTATAAAGGTAAATTTCCAATAAGCTCAAAGGTGTACTAGAAGGATAAATTTATAAGGTGGGTCATTTTAAGCACAGACGAACCAATGATGGCCTTAGATCATTTCCTTTCATGATGGTAAAATATGCCCATTTGCCTCAAGTTAGTACACAATGATTTCTAGTGTAATGTTATAACAATCACAAATGAATGGGTTTTAATAATTGGAACAAGGATTTCAAAGATACTTCGAATTTATTTCAGCACTCATTAAGAGCAAGGACAAGTGTTTCAAAAACTTTCAAGGTTTTAGTCTTTCTTTGTGATCTTTAGGATTCCATGTTACACACTTAATCCTCCGATTTTGAGATTGAAAGCGAGTGATGAAAACAATTATTTTTAAGCATGATTCATGATCATTAATGTTCAATATCTACACCTTATGGGCACTCATAAAATAACCATGGTATGATAGCATTGATTAAAGAAATTTCAGGAAGAATCTTCATGCTCACAAATATGAATAATCAATTAGATTACAGCTTTTGCCAACCCTCAGTTAATCGATTGAGACCAAATTCTCAATCGATTGACTGAGTGAACTCAATCGATTGACTGAGTGGACTCAATCGATTGACTGAGCCACATATTCTTATATCCTTTAATGTTTATCAATTGATCGATTGAGACAGTATGCTCAATCGATTGATTGATAAACATTCAAACATCCGAGAACAGCTAAAAGGTTATCTTTTTTTTTTTTTTTTTTCTTTTTTTTTTTTTTTTTTTTTATAAGAAGAACAATTACCCCCCCCCAAACCTGAACGGGCCAATGTCCTCATTGGTGATGATGTGGAGAAAGGGAAGAAGGCCTCCCCCAAACCTGCTCTATGCAAACAAAGGACAAAAACAACCGAGCAAGGGAAAGAGAGAAAACACAAATACAAAACTATATTATTATAAAAAAAAAATTATAACAACGTAAAGCAAAATTCTAACATGATGCAACACGAAACAAACGAATTCAAAACGAAAACAAACCAAACAAAAACAGAAAAACAACCCTACCCTAAAGACATGTAAAATTAGACCCTAAAAACCAAAAACAAATCCTCTAGTCCTCCATGGTCGAGATTCCGCCCCGTGGCTTTGGAAAAGCGTAGCGCCATATTTCTTCAGAAATTCCAACCGCGCCGACGGGTGGAATCGGTGGCCGAGGTGGTGATAAGGGTGGGGTAGGGGTGGTGATGACAGATTCATCATCAAGGTGGATGATGGTATGGGTGGACCAATCGATGGGTGGGGGAGCGGTGTATCGGGCACGTTTGCGTGCGGGTTCCATGAACTTTTGGACTGCGGCGCGCGTACGAGGACGGATGGAAGACATAGCGACAAGGCAGGGACGGAAACTGCAAATATGGACTAAAGGAGGACCCGGCAAGTGCTCTAAATAGCTAAGAATTTTCTAAAAGAGGGACACTTTAAAAGAAAAAAAAAAACAAAAAAAATTCGGAAGTCGGTGCATGGAGAAATATTTAGAAAGGAGTCTCAGTCAATCGATTGACATGTTTGTGTCAATCGATTGACAAGAGAGGGCAAAGATGGTAAATCCGAGCTCCACATCACATATTTGGAGAAACTCCCCTATTCCAGCAGGGGTTGGACTGGCTGACCAAGTAAGTGTCAATCGATTGGCACCTAAATGTCAATCGATTGATGAACCATGCTAAAAATAGAGACCAAAACCAGGAATGTCCAAATTTAGGTGCATCAGTCAATCGATTGAGACAGAAGTCTCAATCGATTGACAGAGGTAAATTTAGGAGGGCATGAAGTAGCTCAATCGATTGAGAGAGAGATCTCAATCGATTGACTGAGAGCCAGAAACCAAACACAATAATATGCTCACCACAAAACAAACATTAGCATTTAAACTTGCAGCCACCGATCCGATACATCAACAAAAAAAAAAAAAAAAAAAAAAAAAAAAAAAAAAACAAAAACACCAAACAGAGAAAAGAAAACTTCACAACAAAACAAGACAATCACACATCATCATCATCATCTTCATCTTCATCTTCCGGTTCCCGCCCCTCGTTCATTGCCGCTCTCGCGCCGTCGATGAAATTGTTGGCACGATCCGGGAATGACTCGCGAGCCATCCGCATAAGGAGAGCAGTTTGAAACCGAGACCGCCTATCCACACCACCAAGCCGTGCATTCAGCCCATCCATTCGCACCTCAAGGCGAGCAACAGCCGCCTCGGCGTCAAAATCGGGGACCTCTTCGGGACGAGGTCGCCTAACACCGCCACGTTGGCGCTGTGCGGGGTTTGGACGGGGAGGAGGAGCATCCTCAACCGGGGCCGATTGCACGCGGATGATCGCCTTGATACTCTTGACCCACACATTCACACCATATTGATAGAATTGCATGTCGCCCATCTCCTCATCGTCATAGATGGGGCAACCAAGGTGATCCAGAAGGTGCATCACATAGTGTGGGAACTGGAGGAGAATCGCGGCACGCTTGGCGGGTACGGCGGCGCTGGCGATATCACTATGGCAGCGGTACATCTCCGCGAGCATCAACCCAGGTGCATCAAACCAAGTATTGGTGTGTGCCGCGTAGAGCGCCTTCACCCGACCCAAAGTCCGCTCGGTCTTGGTGCCATGTGGCAAAAGGTTATTGGCCATAACTATATCCCAAAAGAGGATATCCATGGGCAACACAGCGCGCTTTGTGGCCTGACCGGTCCCACGACGACCACCACACATATTGTTGATCATATCATCTTGGCTACGCTCGATAGCCGGAGGAAGGTGGTGGTTGACGGGACGAGCCTCGTAGAAATTAAAGGCACGGGCAAGATCAGCGGCATGGAGATTATATTGCCAATTATCTACTTCAATGGTGATAAACGGCAAGCCGGTTGGGGAGAGGGTCTCGGGCACCCACACCATCTTTTGATAGAATAGGCGAATGATGCGTGGGGCGACATCGATGGGTGGTGGGGTCAGTAGCATTTCCAAACGGAGGGCCTCGATGAATTCGATCGACCGTGCGCATTCCGCGATGTTCCGATACTTCACCAAGTCGAAAAAATTCTCCGTTTGGAATTGGCGATCGACATAATGCTCGTTAGGGATGCGCATCGGATCATGGGCTGGACGCGGTGGTCGGATAAGGGCAGCCATGGGATCAAAAATAAGGAAGAGATAAGATCTCGGCTTGAAAATTAGGCTGGAATTCGAATGAAGACTCCACGGGTGGGGAGGACCATATATATAGTGTGAGCCTCAATCGATTGAGGCGTACTGCTCAATCGATTGAGGATGCATGGACTCCCCACGTCGCGAGGAGGGAGCGGTAACGTGGCACTGCTTGGGAGACGGGGCGCGTGCCATTACTCCACACCTTAATGTCAATCGATTGACACTAAGGTGTCAATCGATTGAGGATTGATAGCGCCGGTTGGTGTCCTTGGAAACGGAAGGGCATTAAAGGGCCACGAAAAACCAACCCGAGACGGCAGCTGCCATGACAAGAGTTGTCGAGTGGCGGTTCAACTTCCAACACAAATGCACAAACTCTTAAGACGTCAATCGATTGAGGCCAAATTCTCAATCGATTGAGACAAAAGACTAAAAAAAAAAAAAAAAATTAATGATGAAGCTCAATCGATTGACACAGACTCTTCAATCGATTGAGGAATCTCAGTCAATTGATTGACTGTGGGCTCCTTTCTCTTTTTTTTTTTTTTTTTTTTTTTTTTTTTTTTTTTACAACAACAACTGGGGTGCCTCCCAGGAAGTGCTGAGTTTACATGTCGCAATATTTCGACCTTTCGATGTCAGTCCCGGGATCAGGTGCATCGCCTCAATCTGTAACTGGGTGATCGGCTCAAACATTGGTTTGAGTCTTTGCCCATTAACTTTGCAAATGCGATTGTCAACAAGGCTCCGAATTTCTATGGCACCATGCGCACTAATGGACACTACCTGAAATGGGCCTTCCCATCGAGATTTTAATTTTCCCGGGTGGAGCTTCAGTCGGGAATTGAATAACCAAACTTTTTGGCCAACGTGAAATTCTTTTCGAGAAATGGATGCATCATGCAGCTTTTTATACCTTTCCTTGTACATTTTTGAATTCTCATACGCTTCGTAGCGTAATTCCTCTAATTCATTCAATTGCAATCGGCGATGTGACCCAGCTGCTTGCATGTCAGAATTAAATCTTTTTATCGCCCAGAATGCTTTATGCTCCAATTCAGAAGATGGCAAGCTTTCCGTAAACAATTGAAACGGAGACATTCCAATCGAGTCTTGAATGCGGTCCGATATGCCCACAGAGCCTCGAGAGCGGTTTGACCAATCTTTTCTATCCGGTCTGGGACCATTTTTCTAGAATTAAATTTCCCGATTAGACACTTCCACTTGACCGCTAGTCATGGATGGTGCAGCGTAACAACTTTTGTGAGTGACGCCGTGCTTCTTCATTAAGGTGGCAAAATGGCTATTACAAAAATCACGAACCGCCATCATTGATGATTGCTCTTGGAATCGAATCGGGTAAACACATTTCTCTTAGGAATTTGACCACAACCTTATGATCATTCGATCGAGGTTGCCTGACTTCTATCCATTTGAGACATAATCAACGACCACTAGAATATATGAAAACCCAAAGGATGGGGAAAGGGACCCATAAAGTCAATCCCCAAACATCAAAAATTTCAACGATCGAATTGGATTAAGGGCATCATATTCCGTTTTGAAATATTGCCAAGCTGTTGACATCGTCGGCATTCCTTGCAAAATTGAGCAGCGTCACGAAAGATAGAGGGCCAGTAGAATCCGCTTTGAAGGATTTTCTGGGCGGTCTTCTGTCCTCCGAAATGGCCGCCACAGGCCCCAGCATGACACAAGTGTAGGATGCTCATTTGCTCCTCTTCGGGTACACATCTCCTGATGATCTGATCTGAACAGACATGGTTCATCCCAAAAATAGTATTTTATTTGGGAGAAAAAGAGATTCTTATCATTCTTACCCCACTCAGTGGGGATTACGCGATAACGGATAATTCACAATGTTACAAACCATGGAACCTTTGCATAAGCTATATCAATTGCTAGCAAATGTTCATCCGGAAACGTGTCACGGATGGTCTCAGGTATTGCAGATTCTTCAGGTAGAATTCTCGACAAATGATCAGCCACCACGTTCTCAACCCCCTTCTTATCCTTAATCTCGAAATTGAACTCTTGGAGCAGAAGGATCCAACGGATTAATCTCGGTTTAGTATCCTTCTTTGCTAGAAGATATTTGAGCGAATGATCACGAAAAGACCACTATTTTTATCCAAGCAAATAGGAGCGAAACTTGTCTAGAGCATACACCACACTAATAATTCTTTCGGTGGTGGTGTAATTGAGTTGGGCATCAATTAATGACTTGCTAGCATAATAAATTACGTGAGGTAATTTATTCACCCTCTGTCTAGGGCGGCTCAATTAACTAATGTCGGATGCATCACACATGAGTTCGAATGGGAGAGAATAATCCGGTGGCTGGATGATTGGTGCATTGGATAAGAGCTCTCGTAATTTCAAAAATGCTTGCATGCAGTCCTCAGTAAATTCAAAATGAACATCTTTGCCAAGCAAGGTGCACAATGGTTTAGCCACCTTGCTGAAATCCTTAATAAACCTTCGATAAAATCCTGCATGACCCAAAAATGATCGAATTTGTCGAACACTGTTGGGTGGTGGCAAGTTAGCAATTAGATCAACTTTTGCTCTATCCACCTCGATTCCTTTCTGTGAAACAATGTGCCCCAGAACAATCCCTTGTTTAACCATAAAATGGCTCTTCTCCCAGCTAAGAACAAGTTTGGAGTCAACACAACGTTGCAGCACTTGTGAAAGATGATTCAAACAAGAATCAAAGGTTCTCCCAAAAACCGAGAAGTCGTCCATGAATACTTCAATGAATTTGTCGATCATATCTGAAAATATGGCCAACATACACCGTTGAAATGTGGCCGGGGCATTACATAGGCCGAATGGCATCCTGCGGTATGCGCGTACCATAAGGGCATGTGAGCGTTGTTTTCTTGATGATCGGGGTGAGCGGGCACCTGATTGTATCCCGAATACCCATCAAGAAAACAGTAAAACTCTTGCCCAGCTAACTTCTCAAGCATTTGATCAATGAACGGAAGGGGAAAATGATCCTTTCTGGTGGCGGCATTTAATTTCCGAAAATCAATGCAGACACGCCATCCAGTAGTTTCTCGAGTGGGGACCAATTCTCCTTCAGCAGTTTCCTTCACAGTGATTCCAGACTTTTTCGGAACAATTTGGACTGGACTAACCCATTCACTATCAGAAATCGGATAGATGATTCCAGCATCAAGGAGTTTAATGACTTCTTTTAGAACGACTTCTTGCATGTTTGGATTAAGTCGCCGCTGTGGTTCCCTTGAAGGTTTACTCTCATCTTCCAAATGTATTTTATGCATACATACCGATGGGTCAATCCCTTTGAGATCAGTGAGAGTCCAACCGATAGCTTCCTTGTGCTCTTTCAGCACCTTCAACAATTCTTTTTCTTGTTCTGCCGACAACGTGGATGAGATTATTACTGGAAGTGTTTCATGAGGTCCCAGAAAAGCATACTTGAGGGACTCTGGCAATTGTTTCAATTCCACAAGTGGTGGTTGCTCAAGTGATGGAGGCAACACGTCCTCCACCTCAACAGGTAATGATTCTATCTCAGGCACACTCGCAGCTAAGTGATCATCCTGGTATGATGAGCTAGACTCCCTCTCGTCGGACTGCTTCTCTTCCGATCCTTACTCTTCATAGATGGCTAACAAAGCATTTTCAAATTCCTCTTTGGTAAGCATTGAAGGTAATGCCTCATCCACCACTTCATCTATCTGATCGATGTAAAAACATTCGACTTCATCTTCGTTTGGGAAATGGTTCATCGCATGGAAGATATTCAATCGAACCTTCATGTTTCCAAAAGAAATGTCCATGACTCACTGCAATTAATGCACGCGTGGCGTGAAAGAAACGGGGATGATGGGGACTTGATTAAGTGACTTAACGGTGTGTCCATGTCCAAAACAACAAAATCCTTTGGAAAGACAAATTTATCTATTCCAACCAAGACATCCTCAATAACGCCTCGCGTCTTTTCTCGATCTATCTGCCATGCAGGACCTGCTAGGGTCTCAATTCACCCACCGAAGTTTCTGACAATGAATATGGGATTAAATTAACACGGCTCCCAAATCCAATAACGCTTTCCCAGGTTGCCCACCAATGACACATGGAGCAGTAGGAACTCGTGGTCTTTTAGTTTTGTGGGGTTTCCAATTGCAATATAGAACTGACTTGATTAGTCAAGAACACTTTCCTCGAAACATGATTACGTGCCTTTCTCTTTCGTGTGCATAAATCTTTGAAAAACTTTGCATACTCAGGCACTTGCTTGATCGTTTCAAGCAATGGAAGGTTTATCTTTACTTGCTTAAATGTTTCGAAAATATCTTCCATTTTTGTTGGTCCCTTTCCCATTCTTGATGGAGGAGTTAGGCATTGAGGAAATGGTGCCTTTGGGACAAAAGGTGCGGGTTCCCCTTCTGAATCTTGTCCTTGTTGGCCAGTTGTGGGAGACTCATCCTCTATCACCTTTTCTTTTCCCTTCTCTCTTCTTTTCTCTTCCTCCTTCTCTTTTCTTCTCTCTTTCTCCGCTCTTCTCTCTGACTCTTTCTTTTTATCTGCTTCCTGCTCTTTGTCTGCTTCACTTTTTTCCTCTGCTTCCACAGGCAATTCCACTTGATTATGAACTTCCCGTCCACTTGCAACACGATGCTTGACTTTCAAGCTGTTGACTATTTAATGGTCCTTCATCGGATGATGCTTGGCGCGAGGATTGTTGATGGGTTGGTGAAGCTTACCTCCTCTCGTCGACTCAGTTGATTTGCCAATTGGATCGACTTGGTCGATTATCATCTGCTGAAAAGATTGCATCCGCATTACCTTTTCTTCGGTCAATCCTTTGAAGTGCTTGTATGAGATTGATTAGGATTCTGATTGAAATTCTAATTTTTCCGGAAATCAGAATTTGGATGAGAATATGGAGCATTCTGCTGAAAGTTAGAATTCTGGTGAAAATTAGAATTCTGCTGAAAATTCTGTGGGGGAAATTTTCTTTGAAAATTTTATGGAAAAACTTGTTGTCCATTCATAGGATTGGCTCGGTATTGCTGGTTGACCTGACCAGTTTGGTTTGATCCACCCCATCCTAAGTTGGGGTGATTTTTCCACTCTGGGTTGTAGGTATTTGAGTACACGTTTCTACCTTGCCGCTGATAAGATTGAGTGACATTTATCTACTCTGGAAGAGTAGATTCATCAGGAAGGAATGTCAAGGTAGTTGGGCACTCATTAGCCATATGACACAGGTGTTCACAAATTGAGCATACAGTGGGGGTGACAGGAACTTTAGCTTGCTTGGTTGCAGCTAACAACATTGTCATCTGTTTGGACAGCATATCAACCTTGGTTGATAGATCAGAGTTATTATTGTTGACCTCATACAATCCGTCTTTGGTCAACACATGAGATTTAGGTGCTAAGTCTAAAGTGGTTCGCCCCAGTGTCGCACTTTGTATCGAGGTTTGATACAATTTCTCAAACAATGCCCACAACTCATCGGCCTCTTTCGTGGCACAAGATCCACCGCAAGATGCATCAACCATGCGTCTTTCTTCAGGAATCAGTCCATTGTAGAAACTTTGGACTTGTTGCCACCTTGGGACTTGATGGTTAGGGCAACTTCTGATTAACTCCTTAAAACGTTCCCAACATTCATGGAATGTCTCTGTAGGTTGTTGGGAAAAGAAAAGGATCTTTTGACGCATCTCTATGGCTTTAGTCATGGGAAAATACTTTTTGAGGAACTGACGATGTAGCTCGGCCCAACTCTGAATAGATTACGGTTCTAAAGAATAGAACCACGTTTTTGCCTTGTCTCTTAAAGAGAACGGAAAGAGTCGGAGCTTCGCTATCTCATCAGTAACATTGTGGACTCTGAACATTTTGCATACCCTAGTGAACTCGTTCAGATGAACGTGCGGATTTTCATTTGCCAAACCATGGAATATTGGTAGCATTTGAATCATTGCTGATTTGAATTCATAATGATTCCCTGGAATGGGAGCATGCATGATACACTCCTGATCCTCGTAAAAACCAGGATCATTATAGTATTCAAGTGTTCTAGGTCCCCCATAGTAATTATTGTTCCCATTAATTCCATTATTCACATTGTTGCCATTCTTATTGTTGTTTTCATTCATTTCTTGCTCTTGATTAGCCATGGTATCAGTAGGATGATACTGATTCCTTTGGATTCTAAGATTGTCTCGCAAAGATCGTTCGATCTCCGGATTAAACGGTAGCAAATGTGGGTGATGAGAACGAGTAAAGCTCATACACCACACCCACAATCAAAGGTTTGAAGAACCCAAAATAAGTCCTCAAGCAGACTCAATCGATTGAGACTGTGGTCTCAATAGATTGACAGAAGCACAAAAAATTTCTCACAAATGACTTGTCAGTCAATCGATTGAGGGGATACTCTCAATCGATTGAGGTTCCAAGAGTCGGAAAACACATAGAATATCAGAAAAAGATTTTATCAGTCAATCGATTGAGAGACTTATCCCAATCGATTGAGGTTCAAAGATTAAAAACACTCAAGATTTCCGTCAATTGATTGACATAGGAATGTCAATCGATTGAGAGAAAAGTAGAGAGCCCACAGAAAGTAGCTCAGTATCAATCGATTGAGAAAGTAGCTTCAATCGATTGAATGCTGCTATAAACAGGGAGCAAAGTAAAAAGGAAAAGGAAAGAAGACCACTAAAATATTTTTTTTTTTTTATTTTTTATTTTATTTTATTTTATTTTATTATTTTTATTTATTTATTTTTTTTAAATAAAATAAAATAAAATCTAAATTCGAAAATCAGAAATTAGAAATTAAAAACCTAAAAAAAAAAAAAAAAAAAACCTTTCCTAAAAGAAAATTTCTAAACTAAAAATATAATCTTCCTAAAAATTAAAAAAAAAATAAATAAATAAAAATATAAACTTCCTAAAAATAAAAACTTCCTAAAAGAAGATCACAAAATCTAATCTAAGAAAGAAAATTAGGGAAAGAATATATATATTTTTTTTTTCGGAAATCAGATTTTTTTTTTTTAGCTTTCAATCTATTGACAGAGTTGTGTCAATAGATTGAGACACAATTATTGCTAAAAACACACACAATCAATCGATTGAGAACAAGGCTCAATCGATTGACTGACAAGCAAACACACACACACAAAATAGAGTCAATCGATTGAGGGATTATTCTCAATCGGTTGACTGCTATAAAAAAAAAAAAAAATCTCTAATCGAAATTAACCAAAATTTTCATTTCGACAAGAACGTCAATTTTAAATAAACCCTTGCAAGTGTACAAGATCTCTGTTCTAGTAAGGCAAGAACAAGGGTGTCGAACCCAGGAAATCTGAAATTTTATTCAATTCTTCCTAGAGATTTAGAAAATATCCCGAGGAAGTACCAAAGGCGATTTTAATTTTTCCCAAGAGTTAACACTTTTCTAATTGCAAGAAAGAAAACAAATTAATCTAAAAATTATGTAATGAGAAATCTAAGAACAAATTTTTAAAAAACAAGATCAAGGAATTTGCTACCCCAGATTTATACCCTTTTCTATTTTTAAACCCCCAATTTTATGAACATCAACACACCATCATTCTAAGAGAACCATGACTAGTAATTAAGCGTGATCATTAACCCGGCATACCCTATCTAAAAACAATGACTCAGCCTAATCGCGGTATGAATCATGTGAAAAGCATAGCGTATCTCATGGTATTTTAGATCAAAACACTAAAAACAGAATCACTACACTTTAAGAAAAACGATTTGATGATGAAATTATCAAACTATGGCATTAAACATAAAATATAGGTACTTATCTGGGGATCGCATCTTCCTTGACCTACAGCCTTTAGCCTCTCATCCTTGGTGCAAGATCTTCAATTGTATTCAAAATCATTCCCAATGTAAAGAGCAAAGAAGGTGTAAAAAGAAGAACACAATTTTAAATACTCTCAGAAAACTCTTCTTACAAAAGTCTCTAGTTATTACACAAATTTCTCTCAAAAATAATAACTCTCTAAGAAAATAAAAACTCTCTATTCAAAAGAAAAGCTCTCTCTCTCTCTAAAACAAAAACAACTTCTCCTCAAACAAAACAACTCTCTCCTCTTTTCAAAGCCGTAAGCCTCTTATTTATAATATCCGATTGAAACTAACCCTAATTGCCTCAATCGATTGAGGCAGAAATCTCAATCGATTGACTTAGAGTTCGAATTCCCTTAGAACACTTCTGCCTTCATATCTCAACCGATTGAATATTATGTCTCAATCGATTGACTTTCCAGGGTTGAGTTTTTCTCCATCTGTCAATCGATTGACCATAATGCCTCAATCGATTGACTCTTCAATGCAAAGTCTTTCTTTTCTTGATGGAAGTTGATTCTCTTCATGGCTCTCAATGCTTCTTTGGACCTTTTTGTCCATATCTCCTTTTTTAGCCTGTAATTTCCTTCTTTTATGCACTTGAGCAATCTAACTGTCGGAAACACCTGTAAACATCAAAACCTCACAACAACCATCAGATGCTTTCATTGAACAACTAAATATAGGTTTTAAAGTGTGACTTTTGGTCATATTTCAGCACCGATCAGTACTCAATCTCTTGCTGGTTTTATGTGTCTGGGCTACCATGGTCCTTTACAACCTTAGCCCCACACATAGAGCTTTAGAGGTTGAGGTTCCCTATGGATTCCTGAGCTTGTAGCCTGGATGAAGTAGTGCCTACAATGATTAACTTGTTTTGAGCCATCTCTGGATTGTGGTTCCCCTTTGGGATAGTCTGTGACCATTTAAGTTGACAGGTTATAACCTTAAGGGATTGGATCATGGCATAGGGATGAGTTGAATTCTTTCGCCCCTTTGGTGATAATGTAGCCATTGGACATGATTTCTATACCAGCATATCTGGATCTGAGTCATAAATTCCAGCAGATCTGAATCCAATAGCATACTTCTCACCCTTTTATATTTATTTTCCCTCACTCCATCCATCTTCTCAACCCCTTTCTGTGGTTAATTCATTAGGCTACCTTAGGATACTTAGAATAAGTGACCCTAAACTCCCCTCCTTTTAGGACTGCCAGATCTGTAGTCAGATCTGGAGGGACTACTAGAGATGGCTCCCTTGGAGCTGTAGATCACCTTTCCCTGTGGGATAAACTCTTACTTATCAAAACTTGCTACAAATGGACCCTGTATCTTGCAGGTCTAGGATTTCTCTGTTGTGCTGATTCCATCCCCTATTTTACTGTGATTTTAAATTGCTTTTACCACCAACAAATAAAGTAAGCACATTGGAGATCGCAACACACTACACAAAAAAAGTCATTCACAAAACCGGTCGCATTAAAAGAAGAAAAGGGAGAAAGCACGAGCATGTCCCGTCGCCGAAACAAAGAGCCTCCTCCCGAAGTGCCCGCCACAAACCTACCAGACGCCACTGCAACAGAAAGGCAGGAAGATGTGTGACTACTCCCATGTCCCATCGCATTTCACTACTGCCAAGCTACAACACGAACATCCCAGCAATACCTCTCAAATCCCATCACGGTACCACTACAATCACCAAGGCCCCATCGCGACATCACGCTGACAACCACCAACCACCGCTTAAGCAACAAGCGGGGAAGAAAAAGAAATCCCCGGGGTACCCTACTACGACATTGCACCCGAACATTGCATTATAATGATAGCCACCAAGTCCAGTCGCGACACTACAATACTGCCAAAGTGCCATCGTTATAATATTCCTAAGGTCTCACCGCACAATTCAGGTAAGTAACACCCCCAGGTAAGTACTACCCCTTTTTTAATTACTCGATATTTCTTCTAAATTATAATTATCTATGATTAAGTCAAAATATTTTCAAAACCCGTCTCTCGTAACTCGCAAATTATTGTAGTCCTCCCATAAGAGACAATCATTAGCATTCATCGAGAAGGTTAGATGGAGTATCTGGCATGCCAAGTGTCGTCTTGACAACCACATGAATGGTTGGGTCCACAAATCCCGTACCGATGGATCTGCTCAGCGACATCTCAGAAGGCACATTTTCCGTCGTTTTACCATCGAATTGATCTTAAGATAAAATCCCCAAAATTTTAAAACCCCTTACTCATTTTAAAATCTTTCTTCTCTTACTTGCAAAGCAAAGAAAAAAAAAAGGGGCAAAAAAATAAAAAGAACAAAATGAACAAAATACATAGACCCGACTCACCTTTCTTTAAATACCACAATCAACTACACTTAGCCTTGACCTTTAAATCCCAAATCCCTCTGAACTCGCAATCAAGCGCATACACCACTGCACAGGATCACTTATTTAGATGCAAAAAAAAATGACTCTAGATGAATCAAGCGCATACGCCACTATGCAGAATTCAACTGAGCACACTTCACAAAATTTACCTCAATTACTAACCCAAATCAACCATTCCCCTGGGAAGCCAAACAATGAGTATGCTCAATCTAAGAACTTACAAATGCCTATTGGAAACGAAACACCTGACGCGCATTGTTGTGAGCATTGATGCACCCGGTCTGACATGATTTGCAAAAGCTTTCGACACTACATACTATTTCATCTCTTTATTATCGATCCTGGACCTTGTTTTGGACATTTGATTGATACCTTGGTACCTCGATTGTATAAAATCCCTCTGTTAGCTTGTGCCATGCAACAGGATATGCCATGCACCCACAGACCTGGAATATGCCCTTCGACAGCTACCATTTGCCCTTTAAATGCTCCATTAAAGCTTGCGCTGATAGATAGGAAAGCCAAGCTTGTCATGTCAACATCACCAATTCACATTTGTGAATTCTCAAGAAACGGGAAGGCACCTCGAATGAGGGGTGTCTACTTTTTTGACGCGTTATTACTTCGCACGAGCACGCCAAAGAGGGGCATCTGTAGACACCCCCATTTCGCCCTCTCGGAATACACGAATTCGTTTGGTCAGCCCTTGACCTTTTTAACCTTCGACATGGGACCATGCAACAGTACATGGCTGAGCACAGGTTAAAACAATAGCTTTGTAGCTCAGATCCCAACGTAGGGAGGCTATAAACTAAGCAATAGTATATAGTCAGAATACAGACTAAAATAATAGTCCTGCATTCCATTCATGAGACCACACCTGGACAAACCTGAATTAAGCGCCAAAAAGCGCATAATTTGATCACGCGTAGAACCACAAGCATGCGATCAGCCCCCTTTTAGACCAGACTTCCTTTCACAGACCGTTTTGAGACTCGATTACGTGCATGGAAACAAACGCGGGATCGAATTGAGCGCTACACCACAAGTGTGCAATTGGCTTACACCCGACCTAGTCTTACTACCCTTGACCCCTATGTTTCCTCGATTAAGCGCTTCAGGTAACATGATTAATTGGATTATGCATGTCCCATCACGTGCGCAATTAGTCCTGATTTCGTTAGGATTAGGTAACCCGCTAAGTAATTCAGCCGTTCGCTCACTGAGTCGGTGACCGACTCAAAGAGATTAAGCGTAAAAAAAGTAGTGCCCAATTCAATTAAATGCCTGAAAACAGATGCGTAATTGAAGGAAAACCTATAAAAGCTTTTTTCTCAAAGAGAGAGAAGAGGTTGACAATTTTGAGAGAGTTAATGGAATTTTTTTGGGACTTTGAAACCAGAGAACTCCGAGGACAAACCCATAGAGCAAACTAGTCATGATTTCGATATTCAAACTCCCGAATCTTCGATGATTTATCTCCGTAGCCCTGACCCTAGGTAAGAATTTAATTTTTAGTTTCCAACCGTATCTTCTAGTCTTTAGATTTAAGATTTTTCTTAGTTTTAATTATCAGTCTTAATTTTCAGTCTTAGACCGTAGCACCCTCTTTTTTTTAGACCGTAGCACCCTCTCTATATCTAGTTCCAGTCCTCAAAGCCCAGAACCAGTCCTTAATCTGACGGTCTAATTCACCGACTCTTAAGGCCTAATTCTGTTTCAAAATCTTAATTTATAGTCCTATCATTAATCTCTAGTTCTAACTCTTAGAGTTCAGAACCAGTCTTTAATCCTATGCCTGATTTTTCTGATTTCGACTCCGATTTCAGTCCTTAGATTTTTTTTAGCCTTTAGTTTTAATCTTTAGACTCTAATTCTTAATTCTTAAGTTTTAGAATTCAGCCCTTAGGAAATCGCTGCCGAAATCCTTATTTTAAGAGCCAACTAGGTCTCCCCAACCTTTTCTCAATTGTCAATCCCATTACTTTTATATTTGGCTTATTTTGAGGTATCAAATAGAGTCAGATTGAGGTAAAATTGGTCACGTTTGAAAGCTTATCGAAGAAGTTATGATCAATTTTCGGCCGCTGCGCAAAAAGTGGCATTTTTCAAAACTCCTAGTTGAATTAGGATTATTATCTTTATTATATTATTTTATAAAATAGGATTTATGGTAAAAGCCTATAAATAAGACCTTTACCTCCTATCTAATTTTTCTCTATCCAATTCTCCATTACATAATCTCCTCTACATAATTTCCTCTAAATAATTTCCTCTATACAATTTCCTCTATACAATTTTCCTCTATACAATTTCCTCGATATAATTTCCCTCTATACAATTTCCCTCTGCACAATTTAGACGATTTCTACAGGTAATTCCTTAATCCCTAATTTTCTGGTTCTAGTTCTTACGTTCTAGAACTAGTTCCCATTTTTTATATTCTAGTTCTAGATTTAGGTTCTAGCCCTCTAGTTCTTAAATTCTAGATCTTAGGTCTTAATTTAAATTTCTAATTTTCTAATTCTAGTCCTTAGGTTCTAAAATCGGTCCTTAATCTCATAGTCCAAATTCTCTTAATTTCAACCCCGATTGTGGTCCTTAGATTTTAGCTCTAGTCTTAATTTCTCATAATTTTAAATTCTAAAATTTGCTTTATAGTTACGGTTCTTAATTTTGTTTTTCTTTTAGCTCTAAAATCTTAGCCCTTAAATACCAATCATCAATCTCTCAATATATAAAAAAAAATATTACTTTATAATTTAAATTCAGTCTTTTCAATTTTTAGCTATCCGATTTGCCTAAGGGAGCTTACGGAGGGTACTCGGGAACGAGGCCAATCCTCCTTAGCATAACGGGCCACACCCCCCTTTTTTCGTCTATTTATTTCATTTAATTTTATTTCAATAAAACTAGCATGCCTATTTAAAATCAGAATTTCCATAGAATTGATATATTTAATTTAGTTAGAGTTTTATTTAAATCAGTACAATTCTAATCAGTCATAACATAATTAAAAATGGTTGTATTCCTAGTACAATTAGGAGACTAATATTAATTAGACTTCTAATAAGATTAGGAAACTAAATTAATTAGAGCTCTAATAAGATTAAAATGTTTAAATTAATTAGACTCCTAGTGGGATTAGGAGACTTAATTAAATTAGACTCCTAGTAGAATTAGGAGACCCTTTCTTAATCAGACTCCTAGTAGGATTAGGAAACTAAATCAATCAGACTCCCAGTAGGATTAGGAGACCAAATTAAATAAAATCCCAGCAAGAATAGGAAAACCAAACCAGTTACACTAAAGGCAACCCACAGCTGCTGATGTTCGCCAGCGGACGATTCAGTAAAGGAGTTCAACCTGCAAGCCCCCCGCTTTCCCTTAAAGCTTGATTAGTGACGTGTTGCAGCGTCGATAAATATCTGCAGCTGGTGATCGCATCTTCTCAGCTATTCTCCATTTAGTATTTGCCTTTAATTTCAACATTTAATATTTCGTAGTTTATTACTCCATCATCACTATTGCCAGAGTCCGCTTAGGACAGAATTTGGCCACTAGTTTTAGGGACCGAAAGAAACCCAGAAAAAGAACGCACCAACACTAAGGTCCTAAAGAAAGCCACCCCAAACTTTGGGGTAGACAAAATGTCAAGCCCCAAAGATGAATCTCAAACATTTTCTCAAAAAACACTATTCCTAAGCCTTGTGTGTATAGTATACACGCTAGGCATAGGAACAGTGTCCCTGGGAAGTCCAGAGCCCCATTTGGAGCTTAATTCTGAAGGAAGAAGCTAATTTTACCTAGCGTGTATAATATACATGCTAGGACAATTTCAGTCAAAAATTGGCCTAGTGTATATAATATACACGCTAGTGTAATTTCCTGCATTTCTACCCAATTTTCAAACTATCATAACTTTTGATATACAACTCGGACTGAGGTGATCCTTAGCTCATTGAAAAGCTGGGAACATCCTCTTTCCAATGGTATAGGACTCAGTTCTAGAAGATGTGTCTATAAACTGTGGCATTCTTCTTTTCATCCACTACTTACGAGGGTTCAAAATGGGTCCAGGAAGGGTTCTATGGGTTAGGGTTGATTTCTAAGGGTCTGGGAAGTGTTCCTAAGGTTTTGGGTTAAGTTCGAGAAGTGCTTTCAGAATCTCGGGGTAACACCTTTCTCGAAGTACATGTCGATTGATCCTTGAGCCAAATTTGGGTGTCTATAGATGCCCCTCTTTGGTATCCGATCACTAATGATCGTATGCTAAAGAAAGGGACATCCGAAGAGGCCCAAGGTAAAGGCTAACGGGTCCACTATATTCAAATTGAACCTCAAACATCAAAAAGAAAAAATATGGAGAGTGACGTAAGCCCAACACTTGGAAAAACGTCTGTCACTAGAGATCAAAAGTAGCGGAAGCCACATACTATTTGGAAAACTTCCGTTCCTCAAGACTATCGGTTCCCAAGCACTTAGCAACAATACTGGGTATAACTGAGATGGTAAAATGATTGATGATGTTCAATGTTTAATTTCATTCTGAATAAAACAGCTCTGTGAGCGAGAGGGTGATTGACCCATACTTAAAGATTAGCGTAAAGCAAATACACGAATATCCAACAGTTTGTGTCAAATCTCATGAGGCATTGATTGTCTCATTTGAATGGCCATAGGTGCCCCTAAGAAAGGTAGGGTTCGGGGTGTTTGAGTGAACTCATCGACCCCAAATTTAATTTAGCACAACTACCCGAGTGAAGCGAATATTAATGTCGCAACACTTTTTGGAAGTGTGTGCCACTTTTGATAATGTGCCTTGGATCAATATGACATGGAGTATCCAATCTTCAAATAATACTGAATAGATTCGACTAAAATTGGGTGTCTACCGAAGGAGGCACTCAAACCTTGTCTCCACCAACGATGATCTTACAAACGAACAATTATGTAAAAAATATGTACACATCAAGGGCAAATAAAAATAAAGGGGAATGACGTACCCTTACAGAAATAAACGACCATCCCATGGATACCCAGACGCATAGCGTACACTTACAGGGATACCGTACAAATGCAGGTTTCAAAGCCTGCACCCTAGAATGAGCCCTTCTAAATGCATATTTGAACATAGTCGTTTGATAGGTAATTTCCTTTTTAACAAGTTGGTCTGAACCAACAATTGACCTTTTTCTATGGAATTTGAAATTTAAGACACTTAAGTTAACATGAATCCAAAAACAGAGTGCTCAGCGCAAAGATTTAGCAGTGGAATCAACTCGATTGAAACATTGACCAAGCACAGTTGCATTCCCGGTAAAATATTGACATTTTACCGCATTGAAGCACGCATGTGCATAGCTGTGCTTAAAAAAGTACAATGAAAATATAGATATTTTTTTTAATTTTTGAAAAATAATTTTTTTTTTTTTTTTTTTTGAATAGACTGGACATCGGTGGTGAGATGCTTCCTCTACTCTGCCCATTGCAGAGAGGTTGCCTGCCTCGAGGCTTTTGACCATTTGAAGTTCTTACACTTTCTTAACAAAACGTCAGTCCCTTTTTTGTTTATACAGATAACAAATATTCATCCTAATTAATGGAAGAAGCTACTTTTACCTACACTTTCATTTTTCAGGATTTATATATATATTTTTAGGATTTTTGTTTTTAGATATTTTTTTTTGTTCTTTTTCTTCATTTTGAGATGGAAGTACAATGTTAAAAATATGTATATGGAAGGGGTATATATTTTTTGAATTTTTCCGATATCTTATTTATATACATATTTTTTTCTCTTTTTTTTTTCTTTCTTTTCTTCTTTTTTTGTTTGATGCCTTAACAATGAGGCGAAGTGACAGATCCAATTTTGAACATAGTCGAACCCGTTCATGCCATCGGACCTGAGTGAGGTTCAAAATTTTTACCAAGGTCGGAACATCTATCCTTTGAGATTGAATCAACCTTTTATCCTTACCTCGGGTCATACATTTGATGGTGCGGTTATGAAGATATTCCTGGTTAGGACCCATTTTTAGCTAACATGAGTGGCCCGATTGAAGAACAGATAGATCGAAAATGTAATCAAAGGAATCACTGAATGATTTTTCTTTTTTTCTTTATTTTTCTTTTTCTTCTAACCTTTTTACTTACAGCGCCCAAGACAAGTTTTCGTCATGCCCATCATTTCCCTCTTATTTACCCACAACGGCCTTTCGGGTTTTCACTGTCCATGGGTTTTTTGCATTTTTACCTCAGGCGCCTTTTCAAGTTTTCACCTGGTCCACACAAGCTCACTTTTTTTACCTGTAGCGCGCTTTTGGGTTTTCACCACATCCATTTTTCATTGAGCTTGTATTTTCTTTTCTTTTTCTTTTCATTTCAAAATCAAAGGCCACGACATGGACGTCGATTCCATCATAGCCGGCTGGATGGAGTTTTGTGTTATCTCCCAGCTTGGCTCCTACTAACTTAATGGATATCATGACTGCTTAGGGACTTAAAAGAGGGCTCTCTCTTGGGATGAATCGTGGCCATGGGTCTGAAAGGGATAGGTTAGAAATTTTGAAGGTATTCATGGGTTAAAAAGATTTCCTCAATAGGGTTCCAGTTGTCGTAATACACTTCTTCCTTGGGGACGCCCCATGATTTTTCTATCTCTTTTCTTTTCTATTTTCTTTTGTTCTGTTTGCTTTTTTTTAGAGATCTTTTTTTTTAGATTTTACTTTTCTAATTTTTTTGGATTTTGATGGTAACTCTTTTTCTCCTTTTTTGGTTGGTATATACACTTTTTTTTTTCTGGGAGGGGTTAATGAAGGAAAGGTCATTGGCTCTAATGGGATCACAAAGGGTATGAGCATTCAGGGACATTTTTTGCTACTTGGCTTTGAAATGATGACCTCTTTTATAGGGTCCTTAAGCAGTCATGTATCCATCTTATTAATACTTACGTTGTTGCGAGAGACTAGGAGTAGAATCACCGCACATATCCAACATTGATGGGCTCTGGAAAGTGATCTCCGTCCATGGTGGCGAAGCAAAGCGCGTATCCAGGGAGTACTTCTCAAATGCTATAAGGTCCTTCCCAATTGGGCTTGAATTTTCCTTTTAGATCTGCATGGAGAGAAGGAAAGATTTCCTTGAGTACCGTGTCGCCCACCTTTAAATCTCGAAAATAGACATGCTTTTTGTAGCGTGTGGGATCCTCCTCTGATAGGCATGGGTGTGACACAAATGTAGGAGCCTTTTCTCATCGATTAGGTTCAGCTGCTCAAAGCGGGGCCTCTCTCTTTCACCTTTCAATAATTTAGACTCGATGAGGATACGGAGTGAAGGTACTTCAACTTCAACTGGTAGTATGACCTCAGTTCCATACAAAAGGGAGAACGGTGTTTCCCCTGTAGCGGTACGGATCGATGTTCGATAGGCCTATAATGCGAAAGGTAACATTTCACTCTAGTCTCGGTATGTGACAACCATCTTCTAAAGGATGCGAAAAACTTTTTATTAGCTGCTTCTATGACTCCATTGGTTTGTGGCTGATATGGTGATGATGAATGATGGTGTTTCATCTTGTATTGCTCGCAGAAGGTTCTGATGCCCTTGTTCGTAAAGTTGGTGATGTTGTCCGTGATGATGTCTTTTGGCATGCTGAACCGACAAATAATATTATTCCTGATGAACTTCTTGGCATGATTGGCCATGATGTTTGCATAGGATGTTGCCTCTACCCATTTTGTAAAGTACTCGATGGCAACGAGAATGAACTGATGTCCGTTAAAAGCTTTTGGGTTGACCTTTCCGACGACGTTGAGGCCCAATGTGGAAAATGGCCATGGAGTGGTCATGCTATGGAGATCTATGGCAGGAACATGCATCAGACTGGAGTGTTCATGGCATTTGTAGCACTTTCGAACGTGCTTGCAACAGTCAGTTTCCATGGTAGTCAAGAAATACCCTTTTTGTACGAACTTTTTGGCGAGCTTGTGCCCATTCATGTGAGCCCCGCATACTCCCTCATAGATCTCTTTCATGATGTTGGCTACCTCACTTCCAGTTAGGTATCTGAGCAGGATATTGTTATGTGATCGCTTGTAGAGGCACTCACCACAGATGATATAGTTTGCCACTAAATGTTGGATGGTTCGTCTGTCTATCCTGGGCGTACCTTCAGAGAAGGCTTGAGTTTCAAGGAAATTCTTGATGTTTGAGAACCATGAGAGCTCATCATCTAACTTTGTGGATCCCTCGATCAGGAGGTAAAAGGTCGGCTCATTTCTTTGTCCGATCATAATCGATTTCATTTTGACACCATAGGGGATTTCGATCATTGATGCCAATGTTGCTAGTGCATCGACAAAGCAATTTCTTGCTCGCGGGACATAGGAGAAAGTGACATCGATGAAGCACGCGATTAGATCTTCCAAGTGCTCATGGTATGGGATCAACTTCTCATCTTTCGTCTTCCAATCTTTGTTGGTCTAGCATATGATCAGTTGTAAGTCACTAAATACTCTGAGATGGATCACGTTTAGGTCCAAAGTGGCTTGTAAGCAAGCTATGCAAGCTTCATATTCGGCCATGTTGTTAGTACAAGGAAAATTGAGCTTGATGGAGACTGGTACGTGGGACCCTTTTGGCGAGATTAGAATAGTGCCTACTCCTTGGCCTTCAGCATTTGATGCCCCATCAAAGTGCATTACCCAAGACTCTTCTGTCTCCTCTGTGTCATCCTCTGTCATGAATAAAATGTCTTCATCAAGGAATTTAGTTCTCAAAGGCTCGTAGTCAGGTAAGGGATTCTCAGCAAGATGATCAATGAGTGTTTGCCCCTTGATCAAGTTCTGAGTGACATACGTGATGTCAATCTCAGATAAGAGAAGTTTCCAGCGCGCAATTCGGCCAGTGAGGGCCGGCTTTTCAAATAAGTATTTCAAGGGATCCATTTGAGCCAGGAGGAGAACTGCCTGATATAACAAGTAGTGATGAAGCCTTTGTGTAGCGCATACAAGAGCTAGGCATGCTTTCTCTAGATGATAATAATGTGCCTCATAATTAGTGAACTTCTTGCTCAGGTACTAGATGGCATGCTCTCTTCTTTCAGTTTTGTCATCTTGCCCTAGGACACATCCCATCGAAAATTCTGTTGTAGAGAGGTACATTAGGAGTGGTCTCCTAGGTACTGGTGGTACCAAAATTGGATGATTGGGAAGGTAACCTTTGATTTTATCGAATGCCGCTTGAGAGTCATCATTCCTTTCAACGGGCGAATCTTTTCTTTGTAGCTTGAAGATCGGCGTGCAGATAGGAGTTAGTTTTGCAATGAACCGACTGATGTACTATATTCTTCTCAAGAAGCCTTTGACTTCTTTCTCGGTAGATGGCGGTGGCATTTTGACGATAGCCCTTACTTTTATTGGGTCAACTTCGATGCCTCTTCTGCTAACGATGAAGCCTAGTAGCTTTCCTAACATGGCACCTGATAAGTAGTGAAAAATACCATTTTTTTACCCCTAAACATGAGCTTTGAAAGACCCTTGAGAAGATTAAATAAGTGCTTTAGTGTTCATATTGCAGCTAACCAAAAAGACAGGTCCAAATCCGAAAACCATCCTAAAATGATCAAAAAGCTGACAACGCATGTCAAACTCAAAGAGGGAGTGAAGAAATAGCCTCAGCAATGGCTAAAAAGGTCCTAAAAGAGCAAGAAAAGACCTGAAGAAGAAGAAGGATCCATTCGCAAAGAAGAATGGAAGCTAAAAGTCAATTCGCAAAGAACTTCTACTATTCGCAAAGAACCTTGAACTTTGCGAAAAGAAGAAAACACTCCTCGAATAGAAGAATGACCTTTGCGAAAAGAAGAATGACCTTTGCGAAAAGATCTCCTGAAGCCAAAATGCTTTAAAAGAACTTCAAGCCAAAATGCTTTTGCTAAAAGAACTTCCGAAGCCAAAATGCTTTACTTAAAAGAACTTCCGAGCCAAACTACTTTGCTAAAAAAGCCTTTAAACTATGAAATGGCATTCTGGGATTTGCAGCCGTCCAAGGGTATTTCAGGAAACTTTGCACGCACCCCAATGCATTTTAAAACCCAAAGACATTCCGGAAGAATCTAAGCACGTACCAAAGGCATTCTCCACCCCATGTGAACACCCAAAGTTGAAATTACTAGGCGGGTACTTCTAGAAGCTCAAACAGATTTTTGAATTACATAACGTAATTGATGCCTCTGTTTCACGATTAATTTGAACCAGATCAAGCATTTCGATTGGCGTAACAGATCCGATCCCGGTGCTCGACTCCTATTGGTTGATACAGATCTATCCAATTCGATTGGTTGATACACATCCGAGTGGCTTAGGGAAAACTATAAATAGACGAACCATTTGCCCAATTTGGGTATCCAGATTTTAGAGTTTTCATCTCTGCTTCCCCATTTCGGTCGAAAGCTCATCCGATTCCCCAGTAATCCCTTCTTGTATTTTACCTTTGAGAGCCATTGCAGTGATTTGTACTTCCAAGTTCGGATTCAAGATCAGAACTGAGGGCTCTTCGAGAAGCTCTCGTAAGTCCGAGGGCTCTCTAAGAAGCCGTTCGTAATTGTAACGTTGGATTTTAAAAGGTTGTCAGAATTTGTGTCTTCTCCATTGGAGTCATGTCGAGGGTTCGAATGTTCACCTTAGTGCATTAGACTTCTTTAGATTCACTCATCCGCATCCAACTTCCCTTAATTCATCATCCTGTAATTAGCGTTGGTAACCTAATTCAAGCAAAGATTTACAAGTTGATGTTCATGTTCAAATAAAGAATAGGCCACTTAGTGATGATCCGTGACAAATCACATATAAGTCTAAACCTATTCCTTAATTCGGATTTATTTCTCTTACATCTTGGTAGCCGATGAAGATTGAATCGCTCCGTTGAACTACAGATTCTCCATTAAAATTCAAAGGCTAAAATACATGAAGCTATTATTTTTGCATTTGTCTTATTTTAAACACCTCCACAACTCGGATCTGGATCACGTAGTTAGTTCTTTTCTTTATTTGCTTTTAGTTAAACGTGACAAAACCCAACACTCTCTTTTATCTATTCTTTATTTTAGATAATTATAGAGCCAGATCTGGTAGCACAGATCTGGAGGTTTATCTCTCATTTTAGACAAACTTCTCTGTGGACGATCTTGAAATACTTACTTTTAAAACTTGCTACAATTGGCCCTGATCTTGCAGGCCAGTGTTAGCCCCAATGTGCTGATATCCCTTTCATAAGTTAACATCCATATAATTTAGCATTCTTTAATTCTTTAATTTTTGATTTATAATGCACATAATTTTGGCACACTTGGAGCGACAACAGCACCAAATGCGCATTTCTGAGGATTTAGACATAACCTGTATTTTCTCAACCTCTCAAACACCTTTTGGGGGCTCACCAGATGATCACCACTCTCCTGATACTTGGCTATCATGTTATCGACATGCACCTTCATTTCTCGGTTTATCATGTCATGGAAGAGTGCCGTCATGGCCCTTTGATATATTGCCCGGACATTTTTCAACCCAAATGGCATGATTGGTAGCAGAAAGTGCCCCATGGAGTGATAAATGTTGTCTTCTCTCGATCCGCCTCGGCCATTTTAATCTAATTGTAACCAAAGAATCCATCCATAACTGAGAGCGTCCCATGTCGAGCAATGTTATCGACCAAGATGTTGATATGGGGTAAAGGGAAGTCATCTTTCGGGCTTGCCTTATTCAGATTTCTAAAGTCGATGCACATTCAGACCTTTGCATCCTTCTTTGATACAAGGACAATGTTGGCTAGCCATTGTGGATATTTTGAGACCATGAGAAACCCCACGTTGTACTGCTTGGTGACTTCATCCTTCACTTTCAAGATCCATTCCAGCCAGAGACGCCTCAACTTCTGCTTAACTGGCTTAATGTCGGGATATAGTGGCAACTCATGCTCGACCAAATCGGTATCCAAACCAGGCATATCTTCATATGACCATGCAAAGACATCTTGGTATGATCGAAGGAAATCAATCATGCTTTTTCTTTCCTCGAGAGACAGCGACGTTCCGATTTTAGTTCCCATGTTAGGAGCATAGAAGCCCAACATCTAACTTGAGGTGCCACACCTTTACCTTGTTTTGTGGAGGAGACTGATTGAGCTTACTTTTCACAGTCAGCTCCCAACATGTTAACCATGGGTTCATCTTGAACCTGGTTTTCAAATATTAGTATGGGTTTTGGATGGTTCTTGATGGGTGGCTGTGCAGGTACAGTTACCTCTTCTTCGAAGAGTGAAAGCGAGGCCAGGTCTATTTCAATCTTTGGGGGAATGATGTGGGGATTGGTCTCCTGGACAACGGCCCTTTTATGCAGGGTCAACTGTGTTGCCCCATTTTGATCGATTTTAATGACCCCAACACTTACAAATGCACTTCTAATGTGTGGCCGTGGATGGGACTCATCCTCCAGGTCTATCCCCCTGGCTTTGGCTGTAGCAATGGTTCTGGCCTTCTCCTTAGCCTCTTGGACTCCTTCTTTAGTAGGGTTATAGCCTAAGCTGAATTTGACTCGCTGTCTGCCCTTGGCCTTGACTGGGTCCCTCCGGCCATGTAGGTGGGGACCTTGTCCTTTCCCTTTTTCATAGCTCCATTTCTGGAGCATCACCGCTGCTACAACCATTTCTCCTCCGATTATTTTGGTATCCCTTCTAGGGGATTTTGGTGCCACCGCCATTGATGCCTCATATTGAAAGTTGTGGAGATCTATGCCTTCGGCTATGTGCGATGATGGTACGCGCTTTTTCTAGGCTCCTTTCAGTCCTCGAAAAGAGTGGCCCAAATTGGTCTATGTGGGCTCTAACGTAAGGCGATTGATGGTAAGTGAAAAGTATAGAAGTAAAACCGTAAATTCTAGGAAGAAAATGCCTGGTTTGTTGCGATCGCCAGCTGCAGATGTTTATCGACACTGCAACACGTCACTGATCACGCCTTTTTTCTAGGTGTGGGTTCAACTTCTTTACTGAATCATTGACCTGCCGATGTCAGCAACACTGGGTCACCTGGATGTTTAGTTTATTTTCTTAATACTACTCTAAGTCTAATTGCTCTAGTCTTTCCTAGTCCTTCCGAGAGTCTAAGTATTCTAAAAGTTTTAATTGTTCTAAAAGTTTAATCAAACTAGTCGCCTAGTTCTACTAGGAATCTGATTATCTCAAGAGTCCTAATCTTGTTAGAAGTCTAATTAATTTTAGTCTCCTAATTCTATTAAGAGTATAATTAATCTAAATATCCTGATTAACACAAGTATCCTAATTCTATCAGAATCCGAATTAATTTAGGTATCCTAATTTTATTAGAACTCTAATTAATTTAAGTATTTGAATTCTATCATAATTTTAATTAATTTAAGTATTCTAATTCTATCAGAATTTGAATTAATTTAGGTATCCTAATTTTATTAGAACTCTAATTAATTTAAGTATTCAAATTCTATTAGAATTTTAATTAATTTAAGTATTCTAATTCTATCAGAATTTTAATTAATCTAAGTACTCTAATTCTATTGAAACCTTAATTGACTTATATTTCCTAATTCTATTAAAAGTCTAATTAACTTAGATTTCCTAAGTCTATTAAAAATCTAATTATTCTAAATATCCTATTTCTACTAGAAAATTAATTATTTTAGGTTTCCTACTTCTACTAGGAATAAAAAAAAAGGGGGGTTTGGGCCCGCTATGCTAAGGAGGATCGACCCCACTCTTGGGTACCCTCCGTAAGCTCCCTTGGGCAAATAAGTTGGTTAAGGGTTATTAAAAGTAGTATCGATTGACAAACTGATTTGTGTATTGGAAAGTTAAGATTTTAAAGATTAAAATTAAAAGATTTTTCAAGATTAAGATTATAATTGAAATATTATAAACTAAGAAAAATTAGAACTAGAATTAAAAATAAATACTATGATCTAGAATAATTAAAAATTAAGAACTGGTTCTAGAGATTTAAGAACCAGGACCGCAAATTTAAGGACTAAAATTAAGAACTGGTTTTAGAAATTAAGATCTAGAACCAGAGATGAGAAAATTATGGATATGAATTTAAAGAGTAAGAATTAAAATTGAAGATCTAAAAAATCGGGAGATTATAAGCTAGAAGAGAAGAAATAGAAATTGGGAAAATAACTAAAATTTAAAACTAAACTCTAAAACAGAAGTTTAAGGACTAAAAGCTTAGAGACAAATTTGAAACTAGAATTAAAACTTAAAGTTTGAGACTGGAAATTAAAATCTAAGATCTATGAAATTAAGAACTAAAAGCTAGGACTTAAGACCTAGAACCTAGAACTAGAAAGGAAATTAAAAACTAGAGCTGAGAAATTACCTAGGCGCCGGAGAAAATCTCAAGATTCCTAAGCTCGGAAGAGAGAAACTTGAAAACTCGATTACTTGACTCCTTGAATTGTGTGTGTTTTATATTCGGGGTAAGGGGGTCTATTTATAGGTATTCCGGCAATTGTCCCCCTATGGGGTGCACTTAATTAGTCTGTGGAATTCAATTACGCGCTCTGTCTGGGTCACTTAATTGAATTACGCGCCTTGTTCCAGGAGCTTAATACACTTTCAGTAGGTCACAGACTCAGTGAGTGATCGGCTGACTGGCTCAGCCGGGTGTCCAAGTTCTAATCAAATTAGAACTAATTGCGTGACCTACTGGGTGCATGCAATTCGATTATGCGACAGGACAGTTGTGCTTAATCAAGGAATTCAATCGATCAAGGGAACTAGAGTTCAGGTCTAAAGTGGACCAATTACGTGCGGGTGGTGGGGCACGTAATTGATTGTGCACCCTATCCCAGGTGTGGAATTGTATCCTATGGCGGTCCGCAGGAACAACATCCTGGTCCAAGTTTGACCAATTGTGCGCCAGCTCGGTAGCACTCAATCGAATTGTGCACCCTATACAGAGTGTGTAATTCAAGATTCTCCCTAGTCTTAGTCGGGTCTGAACCACAGGGCTAGTGTTTCAGCCTGTGCTTCGACTATATACTATTATTTCAGTATATAGTCCCCGTATTAAGGTAAGGCCAAAGGTTGACCGAACATGTTTGTATACTCCAAGAGGGCAAAATTGGGGTGTCTACAGATGACCCTCTTCAGCGCGTTCTTGCGAAATAAGGATGTGCCGACACCCCTCTTCTAAGGGTACCTTCTCATTTCTTTTGGGAAATCCCAAATGTGTACTAGGGATGTTGACATGAAATGCTTGGCTTTCTTATCTATCAGTGTAAGCTAAAATGGAGAATTTGGGGGCCCAGTGATAGCTGTCGAAAGGCATATTCCATATCGTGGATGAGAGGGGTATCTCACCGCGTATCGTGGCCTGCTGCGAGTAGCAGTTAACGGGGATAGTCGGCATATCCTAATTTGTGGGTGCAAAGGGCATCCCGTCACATGGCGCGACTAGCTGTAAGGGGCAGTCAAACAGTAAGAGAAACATCATATCCTCATCTGTGGGTGCAAGGGACATCCCGTCGCATAACGCAACTTGCTACAAGGTGCAGTCAAACAGCAGAAAAATGATGCAGTCGAGGTACTAGGGGCGTTATACGAATGTCCAGAGACAAGTTCAAGTGACCTGATAATAAGATGTAATATCATGTAGTAGCGAAGGCTGTCACAAGTCATGTCAGACTGGGCGCATCATTGCTCTCACCAATGGCGTGTCAGGCATCCCTTTCCAGTGGACATTTGTGATTTCTCAGAGTTGAGTATACTTAATGTTTGGTATTCTAGGGGAAAGAACGGATTGGAGTGATGAGGAGTGAATTTTTATAGATAGAAGAGTTTATTTATTACTTCTGTTTTGTTTGTATATATATATTTTTTAAAAAGAATATATTTTGGAAATTTGAGGATTTTAACTTAAGATCAATTCGGTGGTAAATCTATAAAAAATGTGGCTTCCAGGATGTCGCCGAGCAAATCCACCGATACAGGATTTGTGGACTCGACCGTTAATGTGGTTATCAAGATGACACTGGGTATGTCAAATGCTCTGTTTAACCTTCTCAATGAATACTGATGATTGTCTCTTATGGGAGGACTACAGTGATTCGTGAGTCAAGAGAGATGGGTTTTGAAAATATTTGACTTAATATTAGCTAACTATACTTACATGGAATATCGAGTAAAGAGGGGTGTTTACTTACCTGATTTGTTGTCGGCGGGAGGCTTTTGCTTCCAATGGGACTGGTTGGCTTTTGCTCTCGTGGTTGTGTCGCGATGAGACATTACTTCTTCTGGTTGGAGCTGCTTATGTTTGGTGTGCAAGGCTATGCGATGGGACAGGATTGTCTAGTTGGAGCTGCCTGTGGAAGCATGAGAAATCCCACAACCACCCACATTATTCATATCAATGGGCTTTGTTGCCTTCAAGTTGTTGAGCTTTCGTGTGAATTTTTTCACACGAACTCAAAGCCTTCTTGTTGGTGTTTATGCATTGTTAATGTGACTTCTGTGCCATTTCATATCCCAGTGGGAGTGTCGTGATGGGACACATTTTTTTTTGGAAGGGTGTGGTTTGCGATGGGACATTTGTTGGCCCCCATTTTATCGTGTCTATTATGTAGGGTCACGTGGTGGGACATCAGAGGGTTTATTCCTCCTCCTCCAGTGATTGTTGTACTGGGGCTTGATGATTGGCGGTGTGACGGGGCGTCCGGATCGCCTGATGAGATGTTGGCGATGGGACTTGATATGTGTTGGGTGCAATGGGATGTCAGAGGGTTTCCTCTCTTCTTCTGAGTTTTTTTAATGTTAGGGGCTCGCTTGTTATCAGCGCGATGGGATGGTAGAGGGTTTATCCTCCTCTATTATCAGCGAGTGTGTGTTTCGGTTGCGGTGGAGTCTGGTGATTGCCGCGTGGTTGAGTATTCAGGAGTCGTTGTGATGGGACATGATGATTGTTGTGGTAAGGCATTTAAAGGGAGGTTCAGCTCTTTGCGATTGGATATTAGATGAGCCTTCCCTTCTGGTCCTGTGTCGTAGCCGATTGAGAAGAAATCTCAGGGAAGTGTAGTGGCAATGGGACATTGGGGGTTATGCGATGAGGAAAGCTATGTTTATTTCTTTCTTTGGTAGATCTTGGTTTATATGACGAGATCATATCGTAGCTGCGTCGCGACAGGACAATAGTGCGTGATGGAGTGTTCATCTGATGACTCTTTGGTTGTTTTGACGTCGTGATGGGATGATGATGGTGTCTCTTTTCTTTGACAGGTGATGTCTTGGGGTCATGACGGGAGGCTCATTTTTGGCTCTTTGCGATGGGACATTGGTCGAGCCTACCTTCGATCATACGGTGGGGTTTTAGTGGCACGATGGGACATGAGGGCGCAGCTAATTTAGACCAATGAGCTTAGGTATTGGAATGGCATTGGTTATGCATTCTATTGTGATGGGATGCGTCATTGTGAGGATGTGTGATGGGATATCAATGGCTCTCTCTCTGGTCGACGTGTGAGGTTACACGATGGGATAAGGGAGAGTGATTCTGATCATGATGGGACAAGTAGCATAATTGGCTACTTTGTCACCATTAATTTTAGCTTTGTGTCACGAGGGGGCTTTGTATTTAGCGAAGGGGTCATGACCGATGATTGTAATTTGTGTCATCGATTTGTTCTTTGTAGCAGGTGTTGGGGAGTGATCACGTGTACGTGTGAGTACGCGATGGGACTCCAGGGGGATAATTTTGATCACGGTAGGACATTAATTTGCAGTAGGTCGTCAGGGGGTGATTTGGTCGCGAGGGGACTATGGGGAGATGTCCTCACCCCTGATTGGTTTGTAATGGGTTGAGATGTATGTATCTTATTGTGGTAGAACGAGTTGTCTTGCGTATCTGTTTTGTTAGGATTTTTGTTGAGGGCATACGTTTATTTCGTTGGAAGTATGTGTCGTGTTTGAGAAGTGAGTTGTGGCTGGCAAATTGTGTGCTCTGGTCTGGGCGCTTAATTCAATTGCGCACATGGTTGGGCGTGTGTGATTGAAAGGTTTATGGGGTCAATTACACGTTTGTGTGTGTGTGTAATCCGATTACGCACCACACTCATTGCGCGTGATTGGAGCATCACCAAGTCACCGTGCAGGTGACCTTAGGGATTCCTCGCGGGTACATATGTGTGTAATTTTATTACGTGTGGGGGCTATGGCATGGGATCGACTCGTTGGGTCATTTGAGCGGTTGGTGATTTAATTGTGCGCCCAAGCTGGCGCATGCGATTCGGATTCCGCTTAGGTGATCCCACGCTGAATTACATTGTGCGCCACATTTCTGGCACTTGATTTGCCTGGTGCCTATATATGTCCAAATTTCCTTGTTTTCTTTTTTCATTCTCTGTTCATCTGATCAAGCCAGCATTTAGAGCATCTCCATTGTGTGATACGACCATCCGACTTCGATGTCGTTCCTTCCGATCTTCATTGTTTAACGTATTTTAGATCCCGAGACGGCTTCTGATGGAGGAGCAGCTTATGGCTTGGGGGGTGTTGGGATTGCGATGAGCTATACACCCTTCATTATTGTTAGGAAGTGAAGATGGTGGGAGGGTGTTGAGGTATTTTAGAGTGCTTGCTACTGACTTTATTGGAGACAGTGATAAGAATGGGGTGATTGAAAATGAATGAAAGGTGGATTGAAAATGACAGAATAGCAAGCCTAAAATATACACAGTCCTGCAAGATACAGGGCCTGTTGTAGCAAGTTTTGATAAGTAAGAGTTTGTCCCACAGGGAAGTTGATCTTAGGCTCTAAGGGAGCCATCTTTAGTAGGCTCTCCAGATCAGTCTACAGATCTGGCAATCCTAAATGGAAGGGGCTTTAGGGTCACTAAAATCTAAATTCTAAGGTTTCCTAATGTCTAAACTATAGAAAGGGTTAGGAAAGGGGATGGAGTGAGAAAATAAATATAAAAGGGTGAGAAGTATGCTATTAGGTTCAGATCTGAGGAGTTTCATAACTCAGATTCAGATCTGCTGCTATAGGAGTCCTGTCCAATGGCTACATTATGACCACTGAGGAGAAAGAATCCCATTCATCTCTGTGCCATGATCCAATCCCTTTATGGCTATAACCTGTCCACTTAAATGGTCACAGACTATCCAATTGGGGAACCACAGTCCAGAGATGGGTCGGAACAAGTTTATCCTTATAGGCACTACTTCATCTAGGCTACAAGCATAAGAATCCATAGGGAACCTCAACCTCTAAAGTGCTATGTGTGGAGCTAGGCCTGTATGGGAGCATGTTAGCCCAGACACAGAACCAGCAAGAGTTTGAGTACAAGCATTAGGTCTAGCTATCCACTGCTTTTAGAGAGAGTGTAGTGATCCAGTCACAAGCCTACAATTTCTATAACCAAACCAGATCTGCCATCTGATGGTGGGTCTATACACATACAGGGGAGTTTGTCTCTGCACAATCTCTCACAGGGCTACAAGCACAAGTGCAGAGAAGAACAATCCGTCTTGAATCTATGGATTGGCTTCACCCTAAGGCTATAACCTGTCCACTTGAATGGTCACAGACTATCCTAGAGGCTATCCTCCTCACAAAACTCAAGATAGAACAAGAAACATTGCTGCCACCATCATGTTCACAAGGCTATAAAAGCTCATTGCTCCCATGGGGATTTCAGATCTAGTGGGTCCTGTGGTGGGGCTAGGCCTGTATAGGAGCATGTTAGCCCAGACACACAGGTCACTTGGATCTGAGTGAACCATAAAATCAGTCCTCCATTGCTTGCAATACATTCTAGCAGTGGAGGATCTCAAGGTAGCAGCCTTGTACAGAACAACTCTCAAACAGAAAACCCATAAATGTAAAACACCTTATTATAAAACTCCATTAATCTATTCTAAATAACCATACAAAGGCATAGTCAGCAAATGCTGAACTATGGAGAGAAGAAAAAAAATAAAAAGAGACTACCTAAACCTAAACTTACTGGAGATCTATAGCCGAATCTAGAAGAAGAAAAACTAAGTTCTATTCTAAAAAGAGAAAAAGCCCCCTAAGCCTAAACCGGGCTTAGGTTTATATAGCAGCCAGCTTGGCCGCGCATTAGGGTTAGGAAACCCTAATCTTAACTATGCCATGTGTCCTAAAACTGTTCCTTAGATGCCTCGAGGTGCGTGCATAGAAATTGGAGCGTTGGGATGCGTGCCCTAATTGCTGGAAGTTCCCAGACTGTCCTCTGCAGAGGTGAGGGAGAGTTAGAGTTTAGAGTCTCGCCAGGTAGCATTGGTTTCCAAGACTGTCGCATGGTAGCACGGTCTTCGCGAGATTGTACTTTTAGCCGTCGTGGGATTGTCTTAGTTGCCTGAAGCAGTTGCGTGCTAGAGCGTTGAATCCTCGCTGGGTTGCTCTGGTCTTCGCGGGGTTGTACTTTCCTTCGGAATGGCGCGGGAATCGCGCAAGCATTTTATTTCTCAATGGATCTTTGCGAGGATCCTTGCGAGGACGTGATGTGTATTGGTCTCTGAACTGTGCAAGAGATTTTTCTGAAGTTTTGCATCCCGCGGCCACTGCGCGACAGCTGCGCGCCGAAATACCTGGAGCTCTCTCTCTTCAGTTGATCTGAGTGAACTGCGCGAGGCTTTATATTTAAGCTTCGCGAGAGCTGTGCGAGGTATAGTTTTGAAGCTCTTCTGTTACTAAGCTGCACAAGAACAGTGCGGACAATTGGAAATGAAGTCTTGGGAAACTCGCGAGGACTGTGCGAGGCTTAATTTCTGAATCCTCTGAAGCTTGTGAAAGCTGCGTGAGGTTCAATTCTTGTCTGGATTCAGCTTTCATCCTTCTGAGGGACTTTTGGGGAAAAAGTGGGCTCCTTAACAGGGTTCAAGCCTTATTGTAGCTGCTGTTTATTACCTACAGAAATGACTTAACACACATTTATTAGATGGCTAAGGATCTAACAGAGGCTAAGTTAAGGGGTGAAAAGTGGTACTTTTCATGTCTTAACAGAGGGAAGTCCTCCAAATGGATGGAAAGGGTGTTCCCCAACAATTCCTCCCTCTTTGTTGTTGCTTTTGATTGGGTGTTTGGCATATAGTTGTTTTAGGTTTTGCGTCCGTTTTGGGTTCCATTTTGTTTTAGGTTGTAGGTGTGAAACCGCGAAATTTTTGACGATCCCGTCACGACGATGCACATCCTTCTTAAAAAAAATATAGAGTCGCCACTTGGAGCTTTTGGTGTCTCGGGATACCCAAATCAATTTTATAAGCACCAAAGTGCCAAAAATATGACTCTAATTTACCGGTCTATGCCAAAGGCTCTTAGGTAGGGGCTTTGGTTATCGATCGGGAAGGTGTTAGGCACCCGATCAACCCGCTCTAGAGCAGTCTCTACTTATGGCCAAAAATAAAATAAAAATAAAAAGGAAAGAGCGCTTCCCCTTGCCCTAAGGCACTTGGATCCTATTTGTGCCCCTCCGTACTTGCCGAGATTTCGACGGCATAATGACACAAATTAGAGGATAGGAGAAAAGCTAAGAAGGTAGAGGAATAGAGGGGAGAGCCGGAGCTCTCAGGCCCTTGTAGCACCGTTGTGGTCCTTCATGTGAGGACGCTTCATTGAGCTTATGATGGCTTGGGTGGTTGAATGAAGGGTTCTAACTCTAAGGCTTGGTAGCTAAGGGGTAGAGGAGGAACGCTAGGGGATAGTGTTCTCCTAAACTCAAGGGTTTTTGAAGAAGGATTGGGTTTCTGAGATGATTTGGAATTCTGAAATATATATGGATATTTAGTGCACACAAGGGAGGGATAGATCTCTTACTCTTTTCTCTCTCTTGGAAAATTTTCCAGCAACCCTTAATCCAAGGGGGGTGCCTCTCCATTTATAGGAAAAGGGTGGGTTAAGAGGGTACTTAAGTGCTAATTAGGGTTTAGAAATTAGGTAATCTTCTAATCTAAGGTTTCCTAGGATTTTGAGAGCTTGAAAATGTGGGCAATGGGCATCAATGGTATAGGGTGAGGCTTCAAATGACTGGAGGGCTGCAAATAGGGTAAACATGGGCGCAACAGTCCTAATGAAACCCATCCTACTAATTGAGATGGTCAACAAGTCAAACCCCAAAAGTGAAATTTGAGCAAAACCCATCAGGTTACTATATCTAAGCCTGGCGCATGTATTACTTGCGCCAAGCAAAAATACAGTACCTAGAAGTTCAAAGCTCGTGGGGGGACCCACCTATACCTGACACGAGTCTTAGATGCGCCAAGCCATTTTTTGGAAAAAATGGCTTGGCGCCTATAATACATGTGCCATGTACCTATCTCCTCATGAGGCTCTAGTGAGGTTCTAAACCTATCACAAGGTTCATTCCCTTGCAAGGTTATCGCGAGGCTCCTGAACCTGTCGCGAAGTTCACTCCCTCTTTGCGAATTGGGGCAACCTTGGGTTCGAAACTTCGGGTTGTCGTAAATTTTGATGCGTAACTCAGATTGAGGTGATTCTTAGCTTGTTGGAAAGATGGAAACCTCTACTTTTCAATAGCATATAATTTAATCTCAGTAGAGGTCCCTGCCAACTCTGGTACACCTCTCTCTAACCATTGCCCGGAACGATTAACTATGGGTTCGGAGGGGTTTCTAAAGGTTGAGGATAATTCCTAAGGGTTTTGGGTAGGTTCCTAAGGGTTTGGGAAGGTTACCTGAGATAGGGGAAATGTCATCGGAAGCTCAGGGATGTGCCTCTCTCAAAGTACATTTCGATCGGGCCTTAGGCCAAATTTTGGGCTACAAATGCCCCTCTTTGGTATCCAATCACTATTGATCGAATGCCAAAGAAAAGAGACATCTGAAGAGGCCCAAGGCATTACTGACGGGGTCTGTTGTATTCTAAACAAACCTCAAACCTCAAATGAGTAAACGAAAACCCTATATGTCAGAAAAAACGTCCATTCCTCAAGGTTACCGGTCCCCAAGCACTTAGCAACATTACTGGGCATAACCGAGGTGGAGCGAGTTGCGAAAGCCTAATATGCTGGGAAAAATATTCGCTTCTATAGATGATTGAAGATTTTTGATGTTCAAGTTTCATTCTAAATATAACAGCTCCATAAGTAAGAGGGTGATCTACCCATACTCAAAGATAGGTGTGATGCAAATATGCGAATGCCCACAGTTTCCATCCAATCACATGAGGCATTGATTACCCCATTTGACTGAGCGTGGGTGCCCCTGTGTGAAGCAGGGTTCCAGGTCTTTGGGCGAACCCAATGGTCTCGAAGTTAATTTAGCACTACTTCCTGAGCGGAGAGAAGAGATGTCGCAACACTTTTTGGGAGTACGTGTCATTTTTTTTTATATACAATATTTGTAGATATTTTTGTTATTTTATGGAAAATTTTCTATCATTTTATGTGGAATCTTTTAGACGTTTTATGTGAATTTTTCTATTATTTCATGTGGAATCTTTTGGACTTTTTATGCGAATTTTTTTCTATTATTTCATGTGGAATATTTGGACTTTTTATGTGAATTTTTTCCTATTATTTCATGTGGAATCTTTTTTTTTGAACTTTTCTCTTGTTATTCCATGTGTGCTCGGGATGCTTATTGATCCTGAGCCATTTATTCTAGCACAGCCTCCCGGGCAGGCAGATCAAATAGAGATCGACCTGTCGTCTAGGGGTGTGTGCACCATAGACCCAAAAGGGGATTAGGTTGGGCGTGTGTAATACATGCGCCAAGCCAAATCTTGGCCAAGAAAGGCTTAGCGCATGTAATATATGCACCAAGCCAAAGGGAGGCCGAATTATGCTTGGCACATGAATTACATGCGCCAAGCCTGACCTGGGGAGGGTTTTTAAACACTCGAGCCCAAGTAAAAGAGGGCTTTTTTCAAACTCTTCTTTCTCCCCCCCTCTCCAAATTGAAACGAGGCCTCCTCCTAGGGCTCCTTTGCATTGATTTGAATCGTGCTTCATTGTCAATGCTTGCTCAGGCTGATTAAACACCCGCTCTACACTGGATCAAGGACCCATTTTTGAAGGTAATCATTGTCTACCCTCATTTTCTTTTGATTTTTTCTTGAATAATTTGCAATGTGGTTAAGATTTTTATTTTTTAGATGACATATGGATGATTTTTCTTGTATGCATGATTACCTATAAGTGGTTTTATTTTATTCCATGTAAATGATGCCCTAATTTGTTCTTTTTGGATTTTTTTTTTGAGATATTTGTTGATAGGGCCCCCTCTTTTCTGAAACTAGATGATCGGTGCCCGAATTGTTTTTTTTTATTTATGTTCGAATTTTTTTTTTTTGAGCTTTTTTTATTTATGCCTAGTTAATTTTAACAATTTGTTTGAATTCTTTTTTTTTTTTATCCATGCCTAAACAAAGTTGTTTTTGTTGTTGTTTTTTTTTCTCTCTTCTTTTTGAAATGTGGGTGATTTGATGATGCGGGTGAATTTTTTGTAAGTGTGGGTGATGATGATTTTTCGTGAAGATGATAATGATTTTTTGTGAAAAAGATGAGTGGATTTTTGTTGTTCTCTCTTTTTATTTGAAGATGTGGGTGATTTGATGATGATTTTTTTTATGTTTGTTGTTTTCTTTTTTTTTTGGAAATGATGGTGTTGATTAGGATTGGTGAAAAAGAAAAGAGGCCTACTTACCTCCTTGTTAGCCTGTTTTAGCAGATGATTTCTTGCTACTGATGTATCTTGATTCTATTGCTTGTATCCACCTTAGAATGTCAAGCGTGGAAGAGCGCGTGCAGGAGGAGGGGCAGGAGTAAGAAGAGGTGCCGAAAGTAGTTTACGGTCCTCGGGGGGAGCAATTTTTCGTGGTGGAACGCATCTCCTACCCTTGGTATTAAATGTCGGGCGAGGCCACCCGTACCGGTCTCCATATCTTTAGGATATGATGCCTCTCTATTTCGATGCATGACTTTCCCTCTATCGTGTTTCGAGGGGGGTGGTTGGACCTCTAGCATTTTTATCTCTACCTCCCTCCGATTGTGAAGTTCCTTCTTGCCCAGGCCGGTTTCAAGGACTTTCTCTCGTGCCCTGCTATGCGGGCCGATGCGGCCTATCTGAGGGCCTTGATTGAGCACTTCCATCTCGAGACTATGACATTTCACATGGCCATGGTGGAGATGACTCTTACCCCCGTCGACTGGTCGATGATTATGGGGATTCGGATAGGGGGTACCAGTGACCAACCTTGGCGTGCCCGATCGGGATGAGGTGATTCAATTAATCGGGGCCTATCCCACCTCCACAAATCTGCATGGCTCCGAGGTTAAAATGTCATGGCAGGTGGATCTATTTGGTCAGCAAGAGTTGGTGGATTTGGGGCAGCCAGATGCGGACATCTTCCTTGAGCTCGTGTGTGCCCTGCAGTTGTCCTGCATCTCACTCCTCTACCTACTGGGCAAGAGTCCCTTTTCAAATGTCAGCGGTGGGCGAGTCAATATGTCCTTGCTTAGCATTATGGGAAATTGGGAAGAGGTGCACCGATATGACTAGGGCGGGGCCGGATATGCCATGTTAATGTCCAGCATAGCCCGAGTCTCCACTGGGGAGGCGAAGTCTGTTGTTATCTTTTGGCCTGTTGTTATTCACTGAAAAGGACTACTTTTCACCTCTTAATCTAGCCTTTGCTGAACCTTGAAGCTCACTAATAATCATTTGTTAAGTATGTTTTGTAATTAGTAATAAACTGTGCAACTAAATACAATATCCCTACTTATTGGTCCAATGAAGAGAAAGAAAACATGCAAAGATGACAGCTGAGCTAAAGCCTAATGGAACACCCTGGTATGCTCACCATGGTGACTCATTTGCTGGTCATCATTGACCAAAAGTCTAGAAGATGAAAGAAGTTAGCTGAGAATGGAGGAAGTTGTAATAACAGTAAGTGCAATGCATCAGAGGATCAAAAGACTCATCTCGCAGAGTTGAGGGGCTCCCTCGCGGAGCTAAAGATGCAGTGGAAGTTGCCCTCGCACAGATAGGATGCGCAGTCAAGAGGAGAGTAGTAAAGAAATCATGAAGATCTCGCGTCTTAAAACCCTCAGAATTTGTGCTCGTGAAGCTCTCACGGAGATTGACCCTTAAAGCAGCCGCGCACAGAACATAGCAAATCTATATGCATAAAGAACAATTTGTCACCCCGCGGAGTTCTCGCGAAGCCCTAGTAGAGAGAGACGCCCAAAATTTTCCTCGCACAACTCTCGCGTACTCTGAAGCCTAACCAGTTACTACGCGAGCGCAAGAGCCTACCTATGTGAGTATCTAGCGAGAGAGAACTTCTGAAGTTCTACTGTGCGAGAAATCCAGGCGTTTGAAATCAGCTTTGTGGCAGCATTGCAGTGCAAAGTAGTTGCACGATCAACTGAGAATCTATTGCGCGAGTGAACAATCCTCCTAGGTCAAATGCTCCTCCACGAAGGCTCTGCCACTACGCGAGTGAATTAACGCCGATGTCAGCCTCGCGAAGCTTGGGCTCTCCACTTCTTAGTTTTAACTCAAAGGACCTTTTAGGAATTTCCCAAGGTTAGGGCACACTTCTCGAGGCATAGATTTTGAGGCACACATCTCAAGGCATTCAAAAGTTGTAATAGTGCCACATTTACTAGAAAAATTAGGGTTAATCTCTTCTGAGCTAAGGCCTTACGGACAGAGTATATAAGCTATACTTAGAGTTTATTTTTTTCATATTTCCTTCATCCTTTGTCGACTGAGAGTTCCAGTAGGCTAGGGTTAGGGTTTGATCATCTCTTTTTCTTATTTTTCTTCTCTCTTAGCCCAGCATTGGCTGGCTAATCCTTTTGTAAACAGCAAGGTTTAGTTTTATTTTAGTTTTGTAATAGGTTTTGTATACATTGGGATCTTTTGGATGAGCAGTTGTGTACAGGCTGTAGCCTTGAGACAGTTCATTATAAGTTTTACTTTTATCAATGGATCATTGTTTTAATGACTAATTAAATCTATAAATCTTATGGTTTCCTTAGATGTCTATAGGATCCATATTTTAGGACTAGCGCATTCAGTTTTTAGTAGATCTATTGATTACCATCTGATTTCCCTTGGTTTAATAGGCCCATGGATAGCAAGCCGGATCTGTAGCAAGATCTGGAGAGCTCGTAGCCCTAGGACTTCATGGTGGCAGCAACAATTTATATGTTCTTTCTCAGATCTCTGTGATATGGACAGATCTATTGGATACCCTGTGACCATTTGAATGGACAGAGTATAACCCTAAGGTGGTGTCCAGCCACATGTTTGAGAAGGATTCTTCTCCTCTGCACATGAGCTTCTAGAGCCTTGTGAGGAGGTTTGTACAGGAACTGGCTCCCCTCTATTTTATTTGACCGATATCAGATGTTAGATTTGATTTCTCTATAGTAATTACAGCTTGAGGCTGAGTCATTGCAGGCCTTTTGTAGTAATGACCAATTGAATCTAAATCCTTATTCCACTTGTTGCTGGTCCATTGTGTGGGCACATTGAGCCGTTGGCCTTGGCAAAGAACATAGGATTTTTTGGGTTAGAATACCTATGGATGTCAGCCAGATCTGTGAGCAGATCTGGGGAGCTTATAGCACTGGCATTACATAGTGTCTGTAATAATATTCATGGCCTAATCTAGTCCATTGGTTGGGGAAATGATCAATTCACTCCTTTGGATTAGGTTAGCATTTTTGGTTTAATCAATGGGATTTTATAGAGTCTATCGAATACTCTGTGACCATTTGAGTGGACAGAGTATAGCCCTATGAGCACCACAAATGGCATGGGTTAAATTGGATTCTTCTACCTTCTTGAGGTTATTGATAGAATCTCAGCAAGGACCACTATAGAGACAGTTTAAATCTGAGTTACATTACTGCATTAACTCTAGCTTAACTTGCTTACTTCCCATCATTTTTATATTTTATTTTGGCACACACCATCACCATCTTTTTCTTAACCTTTTCTTTAGGATAGGGCTGCACTTTATTTCTCTTTTGTTAGGGTTAATTTAGTGTAGTCGTGACACCCAACTCCCTTTCTTTAGGATTGTTAGATCTGTAGCCAGATCTGGAGGCCTACTATTATAGCCCATTTTGGGTTCTAGATCAATTTCTCTGTGGGACAAACTCTTACTTATCAAAACTTGCTACAATAGTCCTGGATCTTGCAGGCTTAGGATGTTTTAGGATTGCTATTTTCACCATATCACTTTTATCTTTTGTTTTACTTTGATTTTAATTTTCTTCCAACACCACATAATAAATCAACACATCCTTTGGCAGACCTGAATAGACAACACATGCCTTGGAGGTAAGCCCTGGTTCCTTTACTTTTCCTGGTTTATTGGCTAGTTATTCCTTGCTTTTGACACATCTTTTATGTATTCCTCTCCTTTCAGGTTTGGGGGTATCTGCACTTCTAGTCAGGCCGCCCCCTCCTTAATTCTGAGGTATATACCTATCCGCTCATGAGCAATGGAACAAGAACCACTGTCGGGATGTTGGCATGAAGCATTTGGAGATGGGCCTAAGGTCTCAGTTTGACTTGTTGATCCTGGAGCAGGTACGGCTATTTCTTCCTCTTTGTCCTTAGAGTTTTCTTTTGTTATGCTACCTGTTTGGCTGATGGGACGCTTTTCTGTCTGGACAGGTCGTCTTCAACCCTTACATTGGTTCTCCCTTCTGGGATCGAGCTACTGTGGGCCCGACTCACTTTTTTGTTGACCACCACATCATTTTCTTCTATGGGGCTTGGGAGAGGGCCTACTACCTGGGAGAGCGAGTAGTTCATCAATACTGAGACCACCCCATTGTACCGCAAGTTCCTCCTGCAGATGTTATGGCACCCGTGGGTACCGTCGAGGAGCTCACCGCCAGATTTCTTCATCATAGGGCCCCTATCAATGACCTCCTCATGCCCAGGGGTTGCTAGTTGTGGTACGAGTCCTTACCCTACCGGACCCTTCTCCTGCGTTTCGTACCTGGTGTGAATTTCTTGGCCTTTGGCAGTCCGCGATCCCAGGTGGTTCTCCTTTTTTCTTTCAAATTAATCTCCCCTGGTCTTGATTCAATTAGTAGTTCCCCTACTGAGGTCCAGGGGACCTTTAGGCCCCTTGATGATGCTTTCCTTTTGGGTCTGTATGCAGTCGTAGAGGAGCGGGCTCACATATCCGCTAAAGCTATCCGAATCCCCCATCCTGAGTTGGTTCCTGGGGTAAGTCTTTCCCTTTTTGCATGCTTGCTGCTTTTTAGAGAAATGCTCGTGTTCGCGTCTTTGGCTCTTGCAGCTGATGTCTCTCTCTTTTGTGTGCCGGACTATGAATCAGCTGTGAACCAGGCCGAGTACTATGGCAACATTGCTGGTCTCTGAGATACAAAAGTGGTGAGTATCATGCTGACTGGTTCTGATCACTTCTTTGTCGTCTTTATTTTCTGATCGATCCTGATTGATGACTTTGGGTATGACTTACAGCGCGCTCGTGAAAAAGAATCGCGCTCTTCACTTAGCCGACTTTCTCAGGCGTGGGCCAGAGTGGGGGATGTCCGGACATATCAGAGCTCTTCCGCGCAGACGTAAGAAGTCCAAGGGTGCCAAAAAGGATTAGGCTCTATTTTTGGTTTTTCAAACTTTGAGACTTTCTGGGACACATTTTATTTTTGGATTTTGGGAATATGTAATGGATGATATGACACTGTTATTATTTTTGTATGGTTTTCCAGCTTTTCCAGATTAATGTTAGTGCCCTTTGCATATTTTATCTCCCTTTTACTTGCTGTAGTGTATAAGTTTACGTGCAGGATGGGTTTGATTTTGACAAAAAGGATGGCCTCCGAGGCCACATACTTTGTTAACATTTGGCCCTTATTTCCATGCCGGAGTGGGTCTTTTCTGCATGAAGATTTATATAAGTTAGCCGTGACCAAAAAACCAAATTTGCCTCTTTGTATATGGCCTATTGTGTGCCTTTTAGATAAATGGCATAAAGCGCAGGCAAGCTGTCCAGGGGATTAGTGAAAACTCCCTCCCCAACCCTCATTTTTTGCTTGTGGGGGGCCTGAGTGGCTTGGCGCATGTATTACATGTGCCAGGCCAAATCTAGGAAAAAATGTTCTGGCGCATGTATTACATGCGGCAAGTGCTTTCTGAGAATAGTGGGGCCTTTTAAGCCCAAGAATGCACTCTTTTCCTTCTCTTTAGACCTAGGCTTGGTACTTTTTACTGTTGTTTTTCTCCTTGCTTTCCCAAGGCGTCCACCGTCCTACATCAAATTTTTATCTTTGGAAGATCTTTGTATGACAATGGACCTGCTTTCTGACCCTGCTTCTCATGGGGGGCTCGGGACCACTATACCTCCCTCTTTGGGCATGGGGCCCAATTTCTTAAAGAAGCGGTTTGAGAGCTTGAATGAGGGTGAGCTCGCAAGTTTAGATCGGCTTTGATTAGTCTGACTTTCATCTTTCCTTGAAGTCCCTCCACTTTGATATTTTATACATGTCACGGTCTCCTCTTGGGAAGTGGATACCCATGTTCTTCGTTTTGTGTGTCGTGAGTTAACCCCTACACTGGAAGCGCTCTCCAATTTGTCAGGTCTGAAGCTGCATAGAGACCTTGCCAGAGTAACACCAAAACCAGTGTATGTTAAAGCCGTTCACACGACTTTAGGCTTAAAAAAGTATGCCTATGAGAATAGTCTCATTAGTGAACCCACCAGGTGTTCGGTGAAATTCCTAAGAGAACTTTTCAGCAATGAAAGCCTGTAGAAATTACCGATCAGAAACACTTATAATGTGAAGGCTTTTTCTCTTTGTCTTATCTCTGAGGTTCTTTTCTATACGGGGGGTGAGACCTTCTCACTAGCACTTTGCGAGTTCTGGCAGAATTGGAGGAAGGTCGCTCTGTGATGCATTAGATTCTGGCAGAGCTCTACCATTGCCTTGATGCCTTTGCTCTGGGAAAGATGCAGTGCCTTAGGGGATGTTCACTTCTATTCTAGGTTTGGCTAGGGGAGCATCTTGCCATTTTGGGACCCGTGCCTCGCTTTTATGCTGCTCGTGGTGAGGTGGTCTGCTACTTTTTGGGCAAATGCCACATGCTGCTCCAGGGGAATTTCTAAGGATTGAAGCTTTGACTGGCAAATGCTGAGTTGGTATGGAGGCTTCCTTGGTTAGACCAGACCTTCTCAGTGGTCCGCTCCAGAGATCATGAGGGCGTCACTCTCCTTGCCTTGACTGGCAATACTTACTACCTCCCATTTCGGGTGATGCACCAGTTTGGCCGTTCTTAGCAGGTGCCCTGTGCGGAAAAACCTCCCCTATGTTATTTGATCTTTTCGCGGGAGTCTTCTGGGACATGGATAGGATAGCTGCTCTCTGGGAGACGCGTTAGTCGACCCTCATGTGCGATCTAGAGCAAGGAAATTTGGTTCTGTCCTCCCCAGAGTACGAGGCTTGGCTACTATTTGAGAAATCTCTTGTTGGTCACTTGGATCAAGCAGAGAGCAGTGATGTGGAGGGGCCCTGGCCAAAGAAGGAGTCAATGCTTCGATCCTGTATCAAGCTACTGGTGGACAAGAAGGGTGCCCTGCATGATCATTTAGAGAAATAAATTGTTAGAGCAGAGGTGGCAGAAGCTAGGGCTGACGTAGCCGAGTGTGAGGTCCTTCTTCTGGAAAGGGCTTTGAGTGATGCTCTTGGTGCCATAGATGCCTCTTGGAAATGGCATAGATGTCTTCATGGCTGCTAAATGACGGAGCGGGACATACAGGAGGATACTTTACGTGTAGAGATTTGTGCCTTGAAGCACGAGTTGGGTCGTTGATCCTGTCCTGCACATACCTTTTTACATAGATAAAAACTATGGAAAGGGGTGTAAGAAACCCCTATTTAGATACATCTTTTTGGTATACATATTTTCTTTATGCTTTTCTTATTTTCGCACTTTTGTAAAAAGAAAGAAAGAAGCTAGACATCACACATTATCTTTCGGGATGTCGTGTCAGCCAGGTACAAACTTGTAAATCAAAAAGGAAAATCTATTATTTTACAAGGATTTTGTCTTCTTTTTTTAATTTTTGTAAAATGGGAAACTGGGGTATTGTGTCGGCTATTCCTTTGGGGTTGTGGTGCGCATAGCGCCGACCCAAATGGGAAAGGAAAATGTATTATCTTTTACAAAAGTTGCCTTTTCGGTCATCAATCCAATCATCCTGGAGTGTGGCGTGTACAGTGCAAGCTGAACATAGGAAAGGGAAAATTATTATCTCTTTTTATGGCTTTTGTGTTTTCTTTTTTTTTTGTGCCTTAAACGTATGGGGGAGCAAGCAGGTCCCAATTTTGAGCTTAGTTGAACCCCTTCTCATGGTTGTATCCGAGCGAAGTCAGCATTTTTGCCAATGCCGGAACATCCATCCCTTTGGATCAAATCAACCTTTTCTCCTAACCATGAGTCATATGTTTGACGGTGCGGCTTATGAAGACATTCTTGGCTAGGACCCTGATTTGAGCTAACATGAGTGGCCCAATCGGAAACTAGGTAGCACGGGAGGGTGACCGAAGGATTCACTCTTATTATTTTTCAACCCTTTTCTCCTTTTCAACATTCTTACTCACAACACCCAAGGTGGGTTCTCGTCGTGCTCGTTGTGTCTCCCTTTTTACTCGCAGTGCCCTCTCGGGTTTTCATTGCATCCATGGGTTTTTGCATTTTTACCCCCTATGCTCTTTCGGGTTTTCACTTGGTCCCCACAAGCTCACTCTTTTTACTCTTAGCTCCCTTTCGGGCTTTCACCATGTCCATCTTGCTTTGAGCTTGTATATATTTAAATTATTTCCCTTTTATTTTCTTTTATTTTATCAAAGGCCACGACATGGGCGTCGATTCCATCATAGCCGGCCAGATGGGATTCTTTAGTCTTATAGCTTGGCTCGTGCTGACTCAACGAATACTATGACTGTTTATGAAACTTAAGGAGGGAGTTATTCGGGATGCATTGTGGCCATGGGTAAGGTTAGGATTTGAAGGTATTCTGGGTTTAAAAGGTTTTCTTGATTGGGTTCCAGTTGCCATGATACACTTCTTCCTTGGGGAATTTTACTGTACATGCCCCACTTTTTCTTTTCTATCTTTTGTTCTTTTGCTTTTCTTAGACATCCTCTTTTTGGGATTTTGCTTTTATGATGATTTTTGGATTTTTGATAGCAACTTATTGAGCACTGAAAAATACTATTTTTCACCCCTCAACCTAGCCTTTGGTGGACCTTTGAGCATGTTAAATAATGTGTTTTAAGTGTGTTGTGTAGATAACAACAGAATAAGAGTTTAACTACTACAATCCATCATTTCAAGCCAAGAAGAATGAATTTTAAAGCTAACTATTGGAGTTGAGTGAAGAGCAGAAGATGCACCATAGTGGTTCACACCATTGGGGTAGTTTGGCATGCTTTGGTAGGCCCTGGGAGTCCAACTGATGAAAGGAGGAAGGACCCAAGCTAAGGAGGGCACTGCAACAGCAGGTGCACTACATCAGAGGAGCAGATGCAAGCCTCACACAGCTCATCGGCGGTGCTCGCGCAGTTCTCACGAGGTTAACATGGCTCAGAATGTGCCTCGTGAGGCTCTCACGAGGTTAAGGCCTGCAGCACATCCTCAGCTCTAGTGGATCTCGCGCAGTTCAACAGAGAGGAGCTTTAGAAATTTAACTCGTGAGGTTCTCGTGAAGTCCATATATCTCAATCTTTATCACATAGCGGGTGTTAGAAGCAGATTTTGCGCACTTCAAGTCAACCTGAAGAGCTACTTATACATACAATTCATTTGTGCGAGATGCCATTTGCACTTTGTGAGCCTGACATGGAACCTAGCGAGCTCCCAATTGAACCACGCGAGCTGCCTACAGCACTTAAGCCATCCTCGTGACAACCCAGTGACAGCCTAGCGAGTTACATCACCTGGAGCTCGTCTTGCCAAGCTACACCAAACCATCCTAGTAAGCTGCCTTCTGCAACAAAGTGACCCATGCGACAGCCAAAGCAGAGCCTCGTGAGCTCTCTTCAGCAACAAATTGAGCCACGCGAGGCTTGGGTTCTTAACTTCTCAGTCCACTTGAGGGAGACTGTTTGGGTATTTTTTCACTTCTTGGGCACACCTCCCGAGGTGCCCATCTATCCCACACATCCCAAGGCAATCCAAGGGCCACATATGAGCCACGACATCAACTCCAAAGCATCCTTATTCTGGATTTGCTAGTGCACACAACAGTTAGGGTTTGCCTATATATGTTGTTATCTCTCTTGTAAATTCATCTAGGCATAGCCTGAGATCAGCAAGGATAGCCTGTGCTCTTTTAGGGTTTAGTTTCCTTTACTTTTTCCCACTTTCTTCTTGCCTTAGCACAGCAGCAATGCTGGGCTAAGTTCTTGTAGCAGCTAGGTTTTATTTCAATTTTTATAATGGGTTTTGTATAAGCATTGAGAGTAGTTTGGGGATTTGCACTGGTTGCTGCCTTGAGAGCCACTCATTGTAAGTTCTATATTTATTCAATGAAATGCCATGCTTTAATGTTTATTAGATATGTAGTTTCTCTATGCTTTTCCATAGATTTCTATAGATTTGATGCTCCCATGGTTGCTTGAGCTTGTAGCCTTGCAACCATGGTGGCAACAGTAGTTTTACTGTTCTGTCCCTAACCTTGTGATTAGGATAACCTCTGGGCTGATTTGTGACCATTCCAGTGGACAGATCATAGCCCTAAGGCTGGTCTAAATCATAGGGCTGAGATGGATTCTTCCTCTCTGCACTTGAGCTTGTAGCCTTATGATAGATTGTTGCAGAGCCCACTGTTCCTCTGTTTTACATTACCGTTTTTAGTATTTAGATCTGAGATTTCTATAGAGATTGCAGACTTATGAGTTGGGTCATTGCAAGTCTTTTATAGCAATGACCAGCTAAGTCTAAAGCCCCAAATAATTTGTGAGATCTAGTGGTTCTCAACAAATCTATATAGATTGTTTGATCCTATGGATGCATGAGCTTGTAGCCTTGCAAACATAGTGTCTACAATGAGATTCTTGTTCTGATTTAATCCTTTGATTGGGTGAAGTCTCTGGGATAATCTGTGACAATTCTAGTGGACAGATTATAACCCTAAGATCAGTCCAGTCCTCTAGGTTAGATTAGATTCTTCTACCTTGTAGGTGTGCTTGTAGCCATCTAAAGGAGTGCTACAGATCCTGTTCTAGATATGAGTTACATTGCTGATTTAACCTTAGTTGTCTGCTTCTCACCCTTTTTACTTTGTTTTTATCACTCCATCATCACCATTCCTCTTCCCCCTTTCTTTAGTTTTAGTTCTATTTCTGTTCTTAGTTTTAGTGTAGCTTTGTGACACTTAAACACCCTCTCTTTTGAGTTGCCAGATATGTAGTCAGATCTGGAGTTTACTATATAACCCTTGAGGTTTCAGATCCATACTCTCCATGGGACAAACTCTTCATAAAACTTGCTACAACAGGCCCTAGATTATTGCAGGATTGTGGATTTGGCTTTGTGCTAGTGTTCATCCATTTTTGGTTTCATTTTGTGTTATTTTTATCATCATTTTATGTGATTCTTTACCATCAGTTTTAAACAATAAGTAAGCACACTCTCAAATTACCAACAAGTTTTTGGCACCGTTGTCAGGGAGTTTTGTTCTAGTATAGTAAATAAGTGTTTTTGTTGAGCTATATTTGTTGTAGGCATAGTGTTTGAATAAATTATAGTTGTAGTCTTTCTATGAGTTTTTTATTTTTTTCTTTATTTTCTGTTTTTAAATCCTTTTGTGTCTTAGTTATGTGTGAATAAAGTACATCTGTAATACTTTAATTTTGAATTTAATTTTCTGTTATTGCTTATTTAATGTTGAAGAAATTCCTACTGATATTGTGGATTTTTGCAGGCTTGGATCAGTGGAAAATAGAGGAGTTTTGCTGCAGTTGGAGCATTCTTGCATCAGTTTGCATCTCTATCTCCCCTGTTTGTTTTATTCTTGCTGTCTTAAATTTTAATAGTGTGTAGTTTGTATTTTTCTTTCTCTACCTGTTGTGAGGACCTCCTTGTTTTGCTCTGTGTGTGTTGTATGCCAGGAAGAAGATCTCTCAATCCTGAGCTTGAATCTTTGAATCCTGAGATTGAGAGAGTCCTAAGCCAACAACACACACCCCTACTGAAAACTTAGTAACTGCTGAGATGGCTGAGCAGCCTAGACCACTTAGGGAGTATAATGTACGAGGGGCATACTCATCAACCTCTTGCATTCAGCTCCCTAATGTTGTGGGTAGCTATGAGATTAAAGCCTCTACATTCTAAATGTTATCGAGTTTCCATGGGCTAAGCAGGGAAGACCCCTATCAGCATATACAGTTATTTCTTGCTCTATGCACGACTTTTCATTTTGCTGGCCTGGGAGAGGAAGCAACAAACCTTAGGCTTTTTCCTTTTTCCTTAAAGGATAAAGCCAGCTCTTGGCTCTCCATGCTCCCAGCCAATAGCATAAATTCTTGGAGTGAGATTCAATGCCAATTCTTGGCTAAATTTTTTCCAGTTGGTAAAATAAGTCAGTTGCGGAAGAGCATAATCTCATTTTCTCAACTCCCAACTGAATCATTTCATGAAGCTTGGGAAAGATTTCAAGGGTTGTTGAGGCAGTGCCCACACCACCAGATCCCTAGGTGGCACCTTGTACAAAGCTTTTACCAGGGGATTGATGTCAAAAGCAAATCTATGATTTATGCATCCAGTGGTGGCTCTTACCTGAGAAAGACTGATGTGGAAGCATGGGAGTTATTTGATTTGATAAGTGAAACCTCCATTCAGTAGGAGTCTTTCTCAAGCAATTACTTTGTGCCAGCTGCTAGGAGTACAAATGCACCCATGTCTTCTGGAAATTTGTATGAAGTAAATGCTTACAATGACCTGGAGAGAAAAGTGGACCGATTGTCGAATAAGTTTGATAAAGTCTTTAGTGTGTTGCAGCCCCATGTGGCTACACAGGTTGCAGTAGCATGCATCATATGCCACTCACCCATACACTCCCATCTTCATCGTCTCTCTTCTGGTCCTATTGCTGAATTTGTCAATGAGCAAGCCAATGTTGTCCAGTCATATGGACAGCAGCCTGCTAGGTACTCTTGGAGGAACCACCAGAACTTGAGGTGGAGACAAGTTGAGTCACCTCATACCCAGCAGCAGCAGGCCTTACCCTACAATACCAACCAACAATCCCACCATGGTCATGCACAAAGACAACAATTTTCTCATCAGTCCCCCCAGCCAGGTCAGCTAGTTGTAGCCTCACCCCAACCTAGAGCCCCCTCCTTTGAGGAGCAAGTTTTGACTTCATTGCAAAACCTTGGCTCCATGTCACAAATTGTGGATTCCCACACACAGAGCATCAGACATATTTAGGACCAACTTGGTCATATCTCTAATGCTCTTATGAGAAGGGAAGAGGGTCGGCTCCCGAGCCAAACAGTGAACAACCCAAGAGGGGCACACATGATTACTGAAGTCTCTTCATGTCATGAAGAAAATAGAGCTGTCAATGCCCCGAGGAATGGGAAAGAGGTGGAAAACCAAGATTGTGTAGATGCCAAGAGGTTGTGCATTCAGTGAGAAGCTGAATAATGGGCTATTCTTAAGCCCCAATTCATAAAAAAAATTAAAAATTAAAAATAAAATTAAAAAAAAAAAATATATATATATATATATATATACCATGTGGAGCCCCAACTCCTCAGGTTTTGATAGAGGAAATAAGGGCTGCCCAAAATAGTTGTTGTCCTTGATGGACTTGGGCTGAGGTCTAAGCTGAAATGGTAAAGTGTGGACTGAGGAAGCACCCACCCATGTGTTTCCTCACCCTCCTATTGATTGCTGACCAGATGTGGAGTTGGAGCTGCTCCCTACATCCCTCATGCAACTTTAGACTGCTGATTGGAAGAATCTCAGGTTTGATGCAAATGCTAAGGTATGACCTTTCAGTTTATATTTTCAGTTCCTTCCAATTCAGCTGAGTTCTAGATGGGTGACCTAAATTTCTGCCATTCATGTACCCCCATCCGGACTGTTTGCGTGATCTGGTTTTGTATGAATCCTGTTTTTAAATGTGTGTTATTCATGCTGATATCATTTACCATCAATTTAGATTCATGCTCAGATCAGTTTTAGGTAGTTGTAGTCAGGATTTTTTCTGTTTTAGGTGTCTAGTTTAGTTTATGTTTGTATATTCTTGCTGTTTTTAGCATAATTTCTGCAGTTTATAGTTGTTGTTTTTAGGATTTAGTGTCCTTGTTTGGTTTTCTTAGTAGTCATCTTGTGCATATTTTCTTTTTCTCCTTCTTAGTGTAATTTTTCTGCATCTTTTTGCTTAGTTTTCTTAGTTTTCTACTATAGTGTAGTGTGTTTTTCTATCATTTACTCTGCTGCCCCTATTCATGTTTCATGAAACAATGAGGACACTATTTAACTTAAGTTTGGGGGCGTGGCAGGATAGTCCTGCCAATAGAATAGTTAATTCTAGTACAGCAGTGTGAGAAAAATTGAGATGAATAAAGCCAATTCTCACCTAACCATGTGAAAATGAGGAAATTTAAAATTTTTACAGACTTTTTAAACTGAAAATCTTTGAAATATTAGCACCACCATGAAGCTAACATCAAGAAAAAAATTTCATTTGGTACTTAGTGAACTAGAGAGGAGAGAAAAAGGTGAAAATATACCCCATGAGTTAAATTGAAGACCATACCTAGTGAGATTTGGGCCTATCAAATTTCTTTTGAAGAGTGTTTGTGGCAATTTTTTTGCTTTGAGGACTGATTGATTCAATCCCTTTTCACTAGAAGTTAGGCACCTCCAAATTGAAACGGATTGATAGCCCTCATGACACTAAGGAAATGATGTAAGGCCTTCACTTGGACAGTTTGAGCCTGAAATTCCAACCTGATAAAACTGCCCTTGTGTATACACTCTTTGAGCCTTTAAGTCCTATTTTTCTTCAGCAAACACCGAAGTACTTGCACCTTAACCTCATGAGCTGATTCAACCTAACCCTTACTCTGAGAATTCAGAAGGTAAAGGAGTTGAAGATAGTTGAGAGGGGTTCAACATTTGGTGGAAGGAGAAGAGAAGAAGTCTAAAAATAGCAGTGTATCAATGGTATATGTGTGGCAATTCATCATAAAACTCATAAAAATATAAAATAATAAGAGAAAAAGAAAGAGAAGTCAAGAGAAGAACATCAACTGGAAATTGAAAAGAAGAGAAGAAGTTGGCCACTTTGAATCTGAAAAATATCAAGGAAGATGAAGTTGTGTTGAATTGAAGGATGTGAAGTCATGAATCACTCCTAACCTTACTGATTTCTCAATTTTGAATCCCTTTTTACCCCTCCTATTCTTTTTACACCTCAACCATAAGCCACATTACAACCCATCAAAAAGACCTTGTTGATCCAAAGTGAAATGAGTTGTCATGTGGAGATGAGGAGTTGTCTAATCTATGGTGAAAAGTCATGAGGATGTCAGGAATTAGATGCAAAGCAAATGCTCATGCTTGCAGACCCATTTGGGGTCTGTGACTGTTCTTGATCTAATGAGAATGTGAACACCCTTGAATTTTCATTATTGAGAGATATCCCTGATGAGGATTAGGTCTGAAATATAATTTCATTGGGGGTTGTATCACACCTGATTTTTGAATCAAAGGCAAGCTTTGTATTGATTTATGCACATTGTATTTCTGATGTGAACTGAATGGTGGTGATGCACATACATGATAATTTTGAGTTTAATTTGCTACATTACTACTTTAATTTCTTTTGATTTTTAAAGAATAGGTGTGGAATGATGCATTGTTTATTAAAATTTTGATTTGTCATTGACTGCACTATCTTTAACTGTTTCATTGGTGAAGTTTGTGGGTGTCTTCACTGAAAACCCTCAGGAGACTTCACTCCTCCACTAGGGATCACCTAGGGGATTAAAAGGCTTGGTGCATCTGCTAAATGCATCTGTGCTGCCTACGAAAGTGGCATTTTCTGTTTTGAATAATTGTCTTTAATTTTGCCTTTGCTCGAGGATTAGCAAAGATTAGGTTTGGGGGTGTGTTGAGCACTGAAAAAGACCATTTTTCACCCCTCAACCTAGCCTTTGGTGGACCTTTGAGCATGCTAAATAATGTATTTTAAGTGTGTTGTGTAGATAACATCAAAATAAGAATTTAACTACTGCTATCCATCATTTCAAGCCAAGAAGAATGAATTTTAAAGCTAACTCTTGGAGCTGAGTGAAGAGCAGAAGATGCACCATGGTGGTTCACACCATTAGGGCAGTTTGGCGTGCTTTGGTAGGCCCTAGGAGTCCAACTGAGGAAAGGAGGAAGGACCCAAGCTAAGAAGGCCACTGCAGCAACATGTGCACTGCAGCAGAGGAGCAGATGCAAGTCTCGCACAACTCATCTGTGGTGCTTGCGCAGTTCTTGCGAGGTTAAAATGGCTCAGAATGTGCCTCGCAAGGCTCTCTTGAGGTTAAGGCCTACAGCACATCCTCATCTCCAGTGGATCCCACGTAGTTCAACAGAGAAGAGCTTCAAAATTTTAACTCGTGAGGTTCTCATGAAGTCCATATATCTCGTGCTTTATCACGTCGCACAGTTCTCGCGCTCATCAGAAGAAGATCGCGCGCACTTCAAGTCAACTTGGCGAGAGCCTAGCGAGTTGCTTATACATACAATTCATCTGCATGAGATGCCATTTGCACTTCGCAAGCCTGACATGGAACCTAGCGATCTCCCAATTGAACCACGTGAGCTTCCTAAAGAACTTAAGCCATCCTCGTGACAGACCAACAATAGCCTAGCGAGCTACATCACCTGGAGATCGTCTGCGCGAGCTGCACCAAACCATCCTTCTGTAGCAAAGTGAGCCACGCGACAGCCAAAGTAGAGCCTCACGAGCTCTCTTCAGCAGTAAATTGAACCATGCAAAGCTCGGGTTCTCAACTTCTCAGTCCACTTCAGGGACTGTTTGGGTATTTTTCCACTTCTAGGGCACACCTCCCGAGGTGCGCATCTGTCCCACACATCCCAAGGCAATCCAAGGGCCACAGATTAGCCACAACATCAACTCCAAAGCATCCTTATTTAAGATTAGCTAGTGCACACATTAGTTGGGGTTTGCCTATATATATGTTGTTATCTCTCTTGTAAATTCATCCAAGAATAACCTGAGATCAGCAAGGATAGCCTGTGCTCTTTTAGGGTTAGGTTTAGGATTTAGTTTCCTTTACTTTTTCCCTCTTTTTTCTTGCCTTAGTACAGCAACAATGCTGGGCTAAGTTCTTCTAGCAGCTAGGTTTTATTTCAGTTTTTGTACTTGGTTTTGTATAAGCATTGAGAGTAGTTTGGGGATTTGCACTAGCTGCTACCTTGAGGGCCACTCATTGTAAATTCTATGTTTATTCAATGAAATGACATGCTTTAATGTTCATTAGATCTGTAGTTTCTCTATGCTTTTCCATAGATTTTTATAGATTTGATGCTCCCATGGTTGCTTGAGCTTGTAGCCTTGCAATCATGGTGGTAGCAGTAGTTTTACTGTTCTGTCCCTAACCTTGTGATTAGGATAACCTCTGGGATAATCTATGACCATTCTAGTGGACAGATCATAGCCCTAAGGCTGGTCTAAATCATAGGGCTGAGATGGATTCTTTCTCTCTGCACTTGAGCCTGTAGCCTTGTGAGAGATTGTTGCAGAGCCCACTGTTCCTCTGTTTTACATTACCATTTTCAGTATTTAGATCTGAGATTTCTGTAGAGATTGCAGACTTGTGAGCTGGATCATTGCAGGCCTTTTATAGTAATGACCAGCTGAGTCTAAAGCTCCAAATAATCTGTGAGATCTAGTGGTTCTCACCATATCGACATAGACTGTTTGATCCTATAGATGCATGAGCTTATAGCCTTGCAAACATAGTGTCTGCAATGGAATTCCTGTTCTAATTTAATCCTTTGATTGGGTGAAGTCCCTGGGATAGTCTGTGACCATTCTAGTGGGAAAATTATAACCCTAAGATCTGTCCAGACCTCTGGTTTAGATTAGATTCTTCTACCTTGTAGGTGTGCTTGTAGCCATCTAAAGGATAGCTACTAATCATATTCTAGATCTGAGTTACATTGCTGATTTAACCTTAGTTGTCTACTTCTCACCCTTTTTACTTTATTTTTATCACTCCATCATTACCATTCTTCTTTCCCCTTTCTTTAGTTTTAATTCTATTTCTGTTCTTAGTTTTAGTGTAGTTTGGTGACACTTAAATACCCTCTCTTTTGAGTTGCCAGATCTGTAGTTAGATCTGGAGTTTACTATACAACCCATGAGGTTTCAGATCCATACTCTCTATGGGAGAAACTCTTACTTAGTAAAACTTGCTAGAACAGGCCCTGGATTCTTGAAGGACGATGGATTTGGCTTTATGCTAGTGTTCATTCATTTTTGGTTTCATTTTATTTTGTTTTTATCATCATCATTATGTGATTCTTTACCATCAGTTTTAAACAATAAATAAGCAGACTCTCAAATTCGCAACATAACTTTTTTTCTCTTTTTGACATATACACATATATATTTTTTGGTGGGGTTTATGATAGAAAGGCCAATGGCTCAATGGGTGTAGCAAAGGGAATGAGTGTTCAGGGATGTTCTTTTGGCTACTGGGCTTTGAAATGATGGCCTCCTTTTTAAAGTATCCCTAAGCAGTCACTTATCCATTTTTATCAATACTTACCTTGCCGCACAGACATAGGAATAGAATCGTCGGATGTACCCAGCATTGATAGGCTTAGGAAAGTGATCTCTGTCCATGGTGGCGAGGCGGATGGCGTATCCTGGGAGTACTTCACAGATAACGTAAGGTCCTTCTCAGTTGGGTTTGAACATCCCTCTCGGATGGGCATGGAGGGATGGAAAGATTTTCCTGAGTACGGTGTCTCCTACCTTCAGATCTCGACTGCGGACCCGTTTGTTGTTAGCGCATGCGATTCGCCCTTTACAAACCTGGGTATGACACAAGGCTAGGAGTCTTTTCTCGTCTAGCAAGTTCAGTTGCTCAAAGCGAGATCTTTCCTTCTCTGCTTTAGGTAGGCCAGATTCCATGAGGATGCGGAGCGAGGGTACCTCAATCTCCATCGGTAGGACGACCTCAGTTCCATACACAAGGGAGAATGTTGTTACCCCTATAGCGGTACGGATCAACATTTTGAAGGCCCATAATGCAAATGGTAACATTTCACTCCAATCTCGATAGGTGACATGCATTTTCTCAAGGATGCGGACAACTATCTTTTTGGCAGCCTCTACGGCCCCATTGGTTTGCGGTCGATAAGGCGACGAGCGATGGTGCTTGATCTTGTACTACTCGTAGAAGGCCCAGATGTATTTATTCATAAAGTTTGGGCCATTATCAGTGATGATGTCCTTGGGTATGCCAAACCGGTAAACTATGTTGTTCTTAATCAATTTCTCGACGTGGCCGGCCGTGAAGTTTGTGTAGGATGCTGCCTCTACCCATTTGGTGAAGTACTCAATAGCGACCAAGATAAACTGGTGTCCATTTGATGCTTTTGGATTACCCTTTCCAACAATGTCGAGGCCCCAAGTGGCAAATGGCCACGGAGTGGTTATGCTGTGTAGATCTATAGCCGGAGCGTGGATCAGACTGGAGTGTTCTTGGTATTTGTAGTACTTCCAAATGTGCTTGCAACAGTCGGTTTCTATAGCTGTCCAGAAGTATCCTTGCCGTAGAATCTTCTTAGCAAGCATATGCCCATTAATGTGGGCTTCGTATACTCCCTCGTGAATCTCTTTCATGATGTTCGCTGCCTCATTTTCAGTTAGGCATCTAAGCAAGATGTTGTTATATAACCGCTTGTAGAGGCACTCATCGCAGATTATGTAGTTCACCGCTAAACGTTGGATGGTCCGTCTGTCATCTCTGGATGTCCCTTCAGGAAAAGTGCAAGTCTGGAGGAAGTTCTTGATATCTGAGAACCATGGTGGCTCATCATCAAGCTTTGTGGGTTCCTCAATCTGGAGACAGAAGGTCGGCTTGTTCCTTTGTTCGATTATGATTGGCTTCATCTCGACACCAAAGGGGATCTCTATCATTGAAGCCAAAGTTGCTAACGTGTCAGGGAAGTGATTCCTTATTCGTGGGACGTATGAAAATGTGACGTCTTCGAAGTATGCTATCAGATCCTCGAGGTGTTCATGATAGAGGATCAATTTCTCGTGTTTGGTCTTTCATTTTTCATTCGTCTGACATATGATCAACTGTGAGTCACTGATCAGTTACATAATTTACCATTTTATCACCCTTAACATAGTGATGCTAGGCTTTAGTTTGTAACTAATGAGATACTGATGTGCAGATATTAAAGCTAGACAATAAAAGAGAGCCTAAGTGTTAATCTTAGTCAAAATAAACTCAAAAAGCAGTAAAAAGATGATTGAGCATAAAAGACAAATCTTCGCCTAAAAAGAACTGAAGAATCGTGTTTTACGATTATGCAAAATAACATATTGAGAAGAGAGAAATCGTAATTTACGATTCTTGAAAAGTCGTATTAAGTAAAGACGATACATGAGAAAGAAAAAAAATGAAGAATCGTTAGCTGAAAGCCTACTGGAAATAGAAAATTGTGATTTATGATTTTCCAGAAAGAGCGATTTCTCAAAAATAGAAGCTTTCCACTGATGTAAAATGTGAGATCTATCACCGCCATGTATATTTTTTAGAAGTCTTCTACAATTAGAAGTCTGACCAACTACAGATCTGAGATGATTGATGAAGATATACTCCGAAGGGCTCTGCTGCTGTTAATTAAAGAATACTCTAGAAGCACATCAACTAAAGAAAGCAAGGAAGAATAAAATTAGGAATTAGAGTTATATTAGGATCCTTTATTTTTAGTATTTTATTTTATTAGAATTAGATCTTTGTAAATCAATTCCTTATGATCTATAAATAAGAGAGCTCGGCATAGGAATAAGCATTTAAGAATTTCAGCATCAATTGACACCTGAGGTTGAATTTTCTTCCGATCAAAGTAGTGTAAAATAGTTAGAATAGATTAGATATCTGAGGTTTCTTAAAAGTAATTGACGACTGTGATTGAGTGCTGAAGATTAGTGTAGATATCTATAGTTTCTCAGGAGCAATTGACGACTGCAGCTGAGGGGTGAAGGATATATTTTACGTTGCTTTTTAGTTTAGATTTATTTGCTTTGTAAACATCTTCAAGTTTTGATTTGAATTGACGACTCAGGTTAGAATTTGCAGATTACTGTAATGGTTTTACATTTCCATTTTCAATTTTCTAAGGTTTGATTGACGCCCAGATTTTAGGAAGTTGTTGATTAGATTAAATCTGTATTGATAGGATCTTAGACTTGATTGATGACCAATACTAGGAAACTAAAAATATAGTATAACGGTACTATTTAAAGTTATTAATATCTGAAAACTAAAGATTAAGATTAACGACCTTAATCTGAAGAAGGCAGATTAGGATTTATTTTATGCACTTTAGATTAAAAACCATTCTTTCATTCATATTTCTCCAGTAAATTCGATTTTAAAGATAAATAAAAGTTTTTAAAGATAAGGATTTGAATAAAAGATAAAACTAAAGAAATAATTAGATAACAAACTTTCTCGTGGGTACGATCTCATGCAGGTACTATAATTTCCATTGTGCACTTGCAATAGGTTAAGACTTGAATTTAACATAATATATATACATCATAATAGACAAGTCAAGTTTTTGGCGCCGCTGCCGGGGAAGCAAAATTTATCTAATTCTTTCAAATTTTTATCCAATATTTTTATTCTTTTAGAATCTAATATTTATCTTTCTCTTTTTATAGTTATTTTTATTTTTCTTTGATCACTTCTTAATCTTTTTGCAGGTTTATTCGGAGTAACGGATCAGACGTTCAACCTTTCTGTAGGCCCCAAAAATTAGAAACTCAGATTTATTTCTCTCCCTGCTTTATAAAATAAAAACTATATAAACTTAAAATAAAAACTAGGAACACTCAGTTTTAGCCAGCATATGGCTAAAACGATGGGGGACTACTATGCACTTCCCCCATGCATACAATTAGCCCCTATGGCCGGCAATGAGATTTTTAAAATCATGCCAAAAATATTTCAAGCACTTCTAATATTTCGTGGGCTAAGGGATGAAAATCTTTATTTACATTTAAGACAGTTTATAGAAGTGTACAACCTTATCCGAATAAAAAATTTACTAGAAACACCTCTTCGCCTAAGGCTGTTTTCATATTCTCTTAGAGATGTGGCAGAGCAGTGGATACACTCCTTGCCTCACAATTCATTCGCTAGCTGGGAGGACTTGGAACGAGGATTCCTCATGAAATACTTCCCAATACATAGAACGAATCAAATCCGATATCTTATTCAAACTTTCAAATAATATCCGGATGAATCTCTTCAAGAGGGATGGACACGCCTCAACAAACTTTTACATGTGTGTCCTCATCATGAAATATCCCATTGGCAAATAATCCTCACTTTCTATGAAGGTCTGAATGACAAAACCCGACACATATTTGATGTTGCCTGTGGGGGGATGATCCACACTTTGTCTTCTAAGACTGCATGAGAATTCTTTGCGAACTTTAGTGAGGACCCAGTGCAATGCCAAGCACTGAGAGAGATTGAATCAGAGACCGCAAGGAGTATACCTCTTAGGCAGAGAGGAATATACAAATTAAAGTCAATGATGAGTTGTCTTCTAAAAGTAAGACTTTGGAAGACAAAAATTCAAACTCCAATGGGTACAAAATCACACCCAACATCTCAACAAGGAGAAGCCCATGAGCCTAACCACGACCCAACTCAAATAGTTCCTTAGCACTCTCCTCTACTTTTCCCTACACAGACCCAAGACCACAATGACACTGAGGAATCCCTGTTGCAGATAGTCGACAACGAGATGCAGCATGGCCAAATTCAAACGCAATTACTCCAAAATCTCGTAGAAACCATTACACGATTAGAAACTTAGGTTGAGCAACTAACCATTCTGGTTAACTTGAGAGAGAGTAGCTCTTCTTCCTCATGGCCAATTGGAACCTCAGGAGGAATTACTTTTATGGGAGGTACATCAACTCCCCTTGACCATCATTGAACTCCTTCGAAACACGTCGTGCTACCGACTCACCCATAGCAAACACATGTAACGTATGTATATATATGTATTTTTGAAAAGACCCTCTACGATTTATAAAAGAATACTAATCCTAAAGACTCTTTTCTTTATTTTAATCACTTGAAGCGGATAGATTTGCGATTCTCGTGAATATAGAGTCCAGTTGTAGCGAATACGATTTTCCTGTCATAGATTCTCATGAGCATTATCCAAAATTGCAAACAATAATTCTAGGGAACAGGAGAACCTAGTGATCAGTCTCATCGGGTGCATGGAAAATAAAGCCCCATTTAATCTTATAGAGGAAGTAGACAAGCTTTGCATTCAAGACTACCGCTTCCCAACCACCCTAGCCTAGGAACCTACACATCGACATTCACTTGAAGTGACGGTTCAAGACTTTTCCCTATAAAATCCACACACATCCATCAACCAAAATCAGTTCATAACCCTTCTTCTTCCTCCGTCTGTAATCTTAAAATCCTATGATGGAAGAACATAACCAGAGTGATTCTAGCAAAATTCTTGAAAAATAAAGAGCTGAGCTCCTAGCTGCACAATAGAAAGTAGAAAAATTAAAGCACCAGAGATCTATCTGAAATGCTGAATCATCCACCAAGACTACCCTTTACCCTAAACCTAACCTAAATCTGAAACCATACACCATGAAACAATTTTCCCCCACTTCCTAACCCTTATACCATTACAACCCACCCGGAATGCGACTTCCTGTACGATAAGGATGGGCTACAATTTCTAGTGCCATTTTCCATCCCATCCTTGATCTTCTCACCACCCCTCTCCATTGCCCCTAGTTCCCCCTTCCCAACTATACTGTCATCTATTATTGGGACTCGAATGCTCTTTGAGTTGGCCCGATAATAGTTGAAGGTCGCTTTATATTTGCACACAAAGATAATGTTGTTAGTAATTTTATTTTCCCCCTTACTGATTGTCAAGGGGGGTGGTGTCTCAGGCCGAAGCCTGGTAATAAAAGAAGGATCATTATAAGTTTTCTTTTTTTTTGTACTACTATTTTTCATTATAAGAAAGGGAAAATAATGCAACAGGGAAAGCAAAAAACCGAAAGAAAAATCTATAACTAAAAAAAATGCCCCAGTGTAGGAGCGTGGTGGAATAGGCAGTGCAGTATCTTTAGCGGTCTTCTTGAGGTGATGACTTTAGTTTTTTGCATATGTTCACGAATAAACAGGGGTCTCAAGCTGACTCCTTTTCCAAAATAAAAATGCCCCAATGTCAAGGCGCAATGGAGTGTTTCTGATTTTTGGTGAGTACTTGGGTCTATGAGGAGCGATATGCATTTTCATGAATTAGTGTCGAAGAAATTTCTTGAGACTATTTACCGAACCAAGGGAGATCGTTTAGCCATATCAGTCGTATACTAGGGCTCTACCTTCGATAGTAATCATCGTATCCCATAGTCAGTAGTAGAGAGTGAACGGTAGATAGTAAGTGGTTGCATCAGTCGTCATTCACAAGTTTTCGATATCATATATGGGGATATCTTAGGAGGGTTCTAGCTTACTGCCCGAAAATATAAATTAAGGGTGAAAGCGGGAGTAAGGCTCAATGAAGTGCGGGATTAGTTTATATTTGACAATTTCAAAAAGGGATAAGTAACAATTTTTTTCTTAGGGGGAATGGGGTGCCATGATTGAGCTCTCAGTCATGTTTCGGTACCATTAAAGTCTCGCATTCTATGTTTAGTAGGAGTTTGTCCTCCTCCCACTACCTTACGTCAATATCTAGTAGTAATTGGACACCAGGGATGCCCTCATAGCTTGATTATACTTTCCTAGTAAGGTTACCAGGAATGTCCTCACGATTTTCTTATGCTTCCCTGGGCTCCTTGACTTATTCACCCATTGTATTTCTCTCGCTCAATTATGTATGTGTATATATTTTGAAAGCAACTTGCTGATGTAAGAATGATGAGTTTTGATTGAGCCTAACGTCTTCATTTTTTATGCTCTAACATCTCCTCCAATGGCGGGAGAAAAGAGGTGAGAATCGGGTGTTACTTATACTTTTGGAAGAGGTTAGGTGTTCCACTAGTCCTTTTAATCAGATTGCCCGAATAAGAAGGTGGGCAATGGGTCAAAAGCCTTCAAGGATATCCTGGGAAATGAAGGCGTACGACCAATGAATGAGTCTTGATGACTGCAGGGGTGGTAGATATAAGTAGTTGATTACAGGATATGATGATTACGAAGCTAAGGGTAGTGTTTCTTGAGGTACATGGCGTTTCAGGTTAGGGAGCTCCTTCCCATCTTGGTTCACCGGCTTGTATGCGTTCCCTGGGTATGCGGCTGCTATGACATATGGGCCTTCCCAGTTTGGTTTCAGTTTTCCCTTTAGATGGGCGTATTTGGAAGGTATAATTTTCTTCATGACTAATTCTCCAATTTCAAAAGTTAGCTCAAGGACTTTCTTATCGTAGGCTCTGACCATCCTCCTCTAGTATACTTGAGCATGATCAGCTGCCCTTAGACGTGTCTCATCAATTTGTTCTAGCTCAGTGAGTAAAGCAATCCGTCTTTCGTCTAAGGATAGCTCATCATCAATTTGGATACGTAGGGATGGTACTTATATTTCATAAGGCAGGACTACTTCCATTTCGTATGTAAGGAGATACGGAGTTTGGCCAGTGGTCGTGTGAATAGAAGTTCTGTAGGCCCAGAGTGCTTCTAATAGTCGTTCAGGCCAGTCGTCTCCATTGCTCATCTCCACTATACATTTTAGAATCTTAATTAGAGTTTTATTTGTGGCTTATGCTTGTCCATTTCCCCAGGGGTAGAATGGTGACGAGTAATGTAAGTCGATGCTAAATCTTTTGCATAGTCTCTTTGTCTTTTCTGCGATGAACTACGATCCATTATCGATGACGAACATTCGAGGTACTCCAAAGCAGGTGATGATGTTCTGCATGATAAACTTCACGAGCATAGAAGCAGTGATCCTGACATATGACTCGACTTCTGCCCATTTGGTGTAATATTCAATGCATGCTTGTGACTATTCCCGATCGTGTCTGTGAAGGGTCCAATGACGTCAAAGGCCCACATCGAGAACAACCATGGTGAAAATATAGAGTTCAATGCAACTGATGGAGCTTTGATGAGCACGGCATGCTCTTGGCATTGCTTGCAACATTAGACATAGATGTGGCAATCCCTTGTCATCGTCGGCCAGTAATAGCCTTGCCATATGATCTAATCTGTGAGTCTTTATCTATCAGTGTGAGCACCACAGGCACTAGCGTGTGCTTCTCAGATGATATATTATCCTTCAGCAGTCATGGCACACCTCAATAGTACTTATTTAATAAAGGCTTCTTTGTATAGGGTCTCACCCTAGATGCAAAACCTCGAGCATCAATTTATGATCGTCTTTTGTTCAATCTTTGTAGCGTAAGGAGGGACATGGCGATGCTTTAGGAAGTTCCATATATCAAAGTACCATGGTTTTTCATTGTCGGTTGGTGATTTCTCGAATTTGAAGGTTGCGATCTCAGCTTCTTTCTTCATGGAATTGCCTAAGGTAAGTTATGCCTTGTTCATGATAGCTTCTGGTCCAGTCGGCAGTTTCGGTTTTATTTGCCAGGTGACTTCGTGTGCTGGTATCGTCAATCTCTCAATGAAGGACTTGGTGTTCTATCCGACTGGTATATGAATAACTGAGGCCAGTGTAGCGAGAGAGTTTGCGAGCTTGTTCTCCAGTCTAGGGATGTGCATGAAAGAGATTCTTTTGATCTTTTTTATCAGGAATTGAGCTATTTCCAAGTAAGCCATCAGTCTTTTTTCTTTGGTCTTCCATTCCCAATGACTTATGATATCACAAGCTTGGAGTCGCAGATCGTCTTTAACTTCTTGACACCTAAGTGTAGCGTTGTTCATAATTCGGTGATGAAGGCTTCATATTCAGTGACGTTGTTGGTGACTGGGAAGTTGAGTTGAAAGGTTTTCGGTATGATGACTCCTTTTGGGTTCAGTAGGACTATCTCGATGCCTTTTCCTTTGTGATTAAGAGCACCGTCGAAGTAGAGGGTCCATGAAGTCTTGTTGGGATCTTCGTTATGAATTGAGAGGAGATCTTCATTGGGAAAGTCTTCGTGCACAGGCTCATTGCCCGGGAGTGGAAGGTTTGTGAGGTAGTTGGCAATCGCTTGTCCTTTGATGGACTACTACATGACATATGTGATATCAAACTCTTGTATGAGCATATGCCATCGGGCAATCTTTTCGAATGTAGCAGGTTTCTCGAAGATGTACTTCAGAGGGTCCATATGTTCTAGGACTAGTATGTTGTGTGCTTCGAAGTAGTATCATAGTTTCATTAAGGCCCACACTAGTGCGAGGTATGTCTTCTCCATTGGTGTGTATTTTCATTCATACTCGACCATCATTCTGCTAAGGTAATAAATGGCCTTCTCTCCCTTGCCGTCTTCTTCATATTATTTGAGGATTACTCCCATAGCTTTGTCATTTGCCGACACAGAGGATCAGGGGTCTTTCAGGAACTAGCGGTGATAGTATTGGCAGGTTGAGGAGGTACTTCTTGATATTGTTGAAGGCTTACTGACACTAGTCATCCCATATATACTCGACCCCTCCTTTAAGTAGTCTGTAGCAAGGATCGCATCTATCTGAGTGCTGAGAGATGAATCTCTTGATGAATTGCAGCCTTTCAATCAGGCCTCATAGTTCTTTGATATTATCTAGAGGTGTGGCATTTCGAGAACGGCTCTAAATTTTATCGGATCGACTTTGATTCCTCGCTTGCTAACTATGAATCCCAGTAATTTTCTGGAGGTTACTCCGAACATGCATTTCTTCGTATTCATCTTTAGCTTATACTTTTCTGATATCTGTAACACTAGTCGTAACACTTCAGCATGTCCTGCCCAAGTTTGGGACATCACTAATATGTCGTCGACATAGACTTCCACACATTTATGCATCATGTCATAAAAAATAGTCATCATGGTTCGTTGATAGGTGGCTCCTGCGTTCTTGAGTCTGAAAGGCATGACGACGTAGCAGTATGTTCTCCATGGCATAGTGAAGGAAGCCTTCTCTTGGTCGGACTCCGCTAGTTTGATCTGATTATATCCGGAGAAGCCATCTATAAAGGATAACATCTCATGTCTAGTGGTATTGTCGACCAGAGTGTCGATGTGAGGGAGTAGGAATTCATCTTTTGGGCATGCTTCGTTGAGGTTTCGAAAGTCGATACATACCATTACTCTATCGTCTTTTTTAGTGACGAGTACTATGTTTGTGACCCATTTGGGGTAGAGGGCGACTCGCATGAATTTGGCTTTGTGTAGCTTGTCAACTTCCTCCTTAACTTGTAACGTTGTCTGCGGGTTCATTCTTTAGAGTTTCTACTTAATGGGTTTTGCATTGCGCTCTAGGACCAAGCGATGTTGTACTAAGCTCGGGTCTAGGCCAGGCAATTCTTCATAGGACCATGCGAAGGAGTTGAGGTGACCTTGAAGACTTGGATAATATGTTGTCGCTCCTTAGGGTTGAGTGCCGCATTGATTAGCAACTTCTTAAGCTTCTCCTCGGTGTGGAAATTAATTTCTTCCGTAGGTTTCGTGGCAGCTTGAGTTTGCTCATCAAAGTGTTTGATGACCCATTGGAAATCCTGTGTCTCCTCAGCGACTGCTGCTCCTTCTTCATCGTCTGTGAGCTGATACCCTGTAAAAGAGCTACACTGGGGGGTTAGTTTTACGGGAGGTAACCCTTCATTGGCGTAATTTATAACCACAACATCTTTAGTCAGATGTAGGTCGAGGCTATTCATCCTTCTCTTGAAGTCGTGGAGTATCTCGTCGGGTATGATTACAGGCTTATCATTTCGTTGGGATGCTTGGCGCCTTCATGAGAAAGAGGTAGTAGGGTCACTTTGAATTGAGTCAAGACAGGGTTCTTCGATGTTGAGGGTAGGAGGATGACCGTGTGTGATCATATCGGTTATTCCTTCCTTGATTCCGTTGGCGTGTCCACTACTCGTAGCCTTAGGAGAAAAGTCTCCTCGTTGGTTGCTGAATGGGTCAAGGATGAAGGGCTCCCTCCCTTTTCTATGGTCTTCTAGTTTTTTGGGATTTTCTATTTTTAGATTTTTATGGGTTTTAGGATTTTCTATTTTTTTAGTTTTTGATAAGAGATATGGTACAGGTTTGGTTGCCTGAAGAGGAACCAGCGAAGAGGCTTCTCCTAGTTGGGGAAGCTGGACGGCCACTGGAGCCATTCGTGTGAGTCTTTGGATGACATGGACCCATTCAAAATTTGGCTTTTTTTTAGAGCCCTTGTCCAGGGTGATCCTCCTGAAGAGTGAGGATGGTAATAGTCCAGCTAATGCGCTTTCTTCTTCCATTGTGTAAACTGTTTCATCCTCGAAAAGGGTGGAGAGGCCGCAGTCATCTAAGCTCTCATCTTGGAAATTGAACTGAAGGTATTCTTGCTACTGAGGTTGTTTGAGACATTCTTTTGGACCGATGACTTCTCAACTTTGTACATCGTAGTACTTTATGATGTGTATGCATGCGCGACAGCATGGCTGATATGGGTGAGAGACACAAGGATCTCCCCAGGGGCATTCCCAGCCTTCGTCTTCGAGGTTTCCATTGTTGATGTCGAGGTTATCTTCCTCATCTGATTGCTCTTGAAATCCATGGACTAACTACTCTACTAATTTGAGAGCTAGAAGGTCTATCCAGTAGTCTTCATCATCGCTCAGCGGTAGTTGCCATTCTTCTTCTAGTGAGTTCCAGAATATGAGAAGTTATGGCACGTCCGAAGATTGAGGAGCATGAAGCTCTAGTCTTCTTGAACGTCTATAGAGGTGACATGATGATCTTTCGCCCTTATTATTCGTTGTATCTCACGTAGGATAGTTATTTTACACCGTATCAAAATAGATGCACACAAGCTACAATAGGGTGACTCCGTGTAAGGGCAGCGAGGCAGGCACCGCCAATTAACCAGTAAGGATTGATAAACAAGTTCATCATCGAAGTTTGTTCCTTCGCTCTGAGAGTTATTGACCTCCTCGAGTAGCTTTAGCCATTCTGCTCTTAAGTGATCTCCAAGTTCTATATCAGTAAGACTAGTCTAGTAGTCTTCCTCTTCTCTCAATATTGAGAGTTAGTCCTCTCCTTCTGATTCATGAGGCTGAGGTGTCTCTGACTCTTCCTCATTTCCCAAAGCGACAATGTGGAAATCCTCCTCGTCGGTCGACTCCCAATCTTCTATGTGCGACTCGCATTCTGGTAGTTCTCTTCTTTCGATAGTGCAGGGTTCCTCACTCTCAAACAGTGGTCCTACACCGTCAAGCGGCTTATCAATGTCGTCGTAAATTTGGTTCAAGCTTGTCAGGTTCGCAAAGGCTTTAACGATCTGCTTGATTTCAATTGCCTGTGGTTTGATGATGGATGTTTCCTTTCTTCTTGGCAGATCGACCTTTTCGGTGGTTTCGTAGATGAAATGGTTGTTGAGTGACCATTTAGGAGAGGTTGGTAAGAGGTCAGCTTGGTTGTCGTCCGACTGGTAACCCAATCTTGTGTGCTTGCGAAATTTCTTTGGAACAACTGGCCCTATTCATCCTTGTCGATTCTTATCGAGTCTTGTATGTGGGATATGTCCAAGTTGGTACATGAGATCCCATCCCTTATATCATACAGCCGAGTGAGGTCAAGTCCAACTGCTCTCTTCGTTAATCTTGATTGAGGCAAGCTAGGATGAGTGACTTCTGCTATTGCGGTATTGTTAGGTGATCATACATTTCTGATGTAGCCGATAGATAGGACGAAGTCGTGGGCATTTGGAATACTTGCCACATAATCAGTATCTACTTCTTTGAGGGGCACATCGATGGAGGCACTGGTCTTGGAACCAGAGGTGGAGGGATCGTATGAGAAGTTGGAGGTAGGTTTACCACTTGTTCCCTCGCTATCTTTTTCGACGACTGAGCACTGTCATTCTGCTTTTCCCGAGGGAATGGTGGTGGTGGGTAATGGGTTTCAGATTTGAGAATCGGGCATGTTGGCTATTGATGTTGAGGTATTGACAAACTTGCCGTAGTACTTGTTGTGAATGGAGCAAAATTTGAGGAAGGAATGCACAGAGGAGCTATGTCGTTTAATGGTGGGAGATATTGAGTGTAATCTTCCTCTCCCAGAAAAGTAGAGATTAGGGCTTCTTCCTTGTTAGATCCTTCGCTCGGCTGACTCATATTGGTATTGTGGTAGTGTTCTACTGTAGCCTCATGTTGTTATCTCAAAGTATTCTGGGTGATGTTGTCCACCACGCTGTAATTTGGTCCGTGATTTGGAGGACATAGTCTTCGTATTCAAGTTTAGAATTAGACGGTGATATAGTCAGCAGTGGGTTTGGAGGAGGGAGAGGTTCAGGCAGAGGTTGATAGAGGTTTGATTTCTATGCCCTGAATGATTAGACTCGAATTTGGGTAAAATTTGGGTAGGGAGGCAGACTTGAGGGTGTGACTCGAGTGATTGAGGTTGAAGGGTGTGGCCGAACAGCTGGGGGCCTTGGAGACTCTACTAGATTGACAATAGTAGTAGAGGAGGGAAGGTGAGTGATTAAGGAAGATGGATGGAAAGGTCTACTATGATGATGTGGGATATTGGCCCTTGGCTGTGGTTTTGTATGGGGTTGTTAACAATCCCCAGGTTTTGTTATGGCTGGTTGTGAGAATTTCTGAGAGCTATCCCGTTGATATGGTTTCTATCACTCATATCATAGATCACATCCCAGAGGACCCAACAGTCTTCCAAATTGTGTCCTACGTTTCGATGAAATGCGCAGAACTTACTATGGTCTAAATTTATTGGCCAGGGCCACAGTCATTCTGGTGGGAATCTAAGAAGGTTTTGGATACTCAGGAGGCAAAAGATATTTGGGATGGTGTCGGGTAGCGAAGGGTAGTGCTCTCTTCTTGACTGGTAAGGTCGCCTAGTCTATTGATTAAAATTTTACGGCGGAGGCACGTTATTATAATTCTGGGTGTTGATTGGCCTATTCTACGTCGTATTTTGATTCTGGTGTTGGTGGACATTAGGATACTGATTCCTATTTTGATACTGGCCATGGTTCTGGTTTTGGTTCGGATATCTTTACTGATTCTGACCTTGATTTTGATTTGAGTATCGTTGCCGGTCTTGGCTTTGATACTGATTCTGACCAGAATTCCTTGTCTGGTAGTTTTCATTATCGGGAGTTCTGGCCCTAGTTGGCGATGGTATTGACTTACTCTGAGCCAGAGGCTTTCTTATTGTTCTTATACCTTGAATCGCTGAAAGTAGCAATCTTTGAGGTTACTATCAAGAAGGCGAGGTCTCCTCCCTTTATGTGTCGCTGGATGTGGCTGGAACGTGAGTGAAGAGTAGTGAAGTTTGGACAATCACTTAGGACGAGAGCGCTTCAGAGAGGCTCTTTGGCATTGTTTATAATAATGTCGATCACATCCTTCCCCTTCATCTGGCTTCCGATGAGAGCAGCTAATTTCCTCCAGCGTGCTACAAATCCATGAAGTCTTCCTCAGATTCTTGCTTAGTTGTCATCAGATCACTAAGACTCACCGTTTCTTGTATCAAATGCTTATACTAGTCCAGAAATTATCTGGCCAGATCATCAAGTGTGTCGATTTTGTGAAGCGGAAACCCGACGAACTAGTCGAGAGCTTCCCCTTCTAGCGATCTCTGGTAATAATGTATTAGGAGCCCTTGATTATCGCGAATGGGTTGACAGTCATTGTAAAAGACTGCCAATTGGCGGTTCGGGTTTCTCGTACCGTTGTATTTATTAAACTTGGGCGGCTTGAATCCCGCAGGTAACGTTAACTCTAGGTCTTGATAGAACTTATCAAATCCGAATGAGTACCTAGAGTGTTCTCTCTTGGCCATGTATTCGTCGAGCATTTTGGGGAAATCTTCTACTCTTACAGCGACGTCTTTTTGGGTAGCCTAAGGGTGCGTCCGATCTTGGCGATTGCTGTTGAAGAGGGCATGGGCAGCCCGGTCAAATGGCGACACATAGGTTGAGACTGTGCTTTGCGTTGGTGGTTACCCTTCTTACCCTAGTCATTCTTTCTCTTGTCTATCCTGCCACTCCTTGATGGTCTAGTATGATGCTGGCAGGCCTCGGAGTAGCTCTTCGGCGTCCTCACCCCCCTTTTGTAACTTTTGGATACTGAGTTCCACAAGTTGTCGAGTGGTGAAATTATGTCTGGTGCTCCTGTCCTTTCTATCACTGTTATTGCTAGTGCTTGGAGGAGTAAAGGGGTTTTCCTATTTGCCCATCATGTTAAACTTGAGGTTGTACCAAGCAGACTTGCTAGATAGATCCCCACCATATATAGGGTTGCCATGGTAATTCTATAGCGGATGATTGTTATGGTCAGTGAGATTTATTCTTCGTATTCCCGCCTATAGACACCCAAATTTGGCCCAAGGCCTCATCAGTCTGTACTCCGAGAGAGATGTACCCCTGTGCTTCCGATGGCACCCTTGAACCCTTAGGAATCAACCCAAACCTTTAGGAATCACCCTGAACCCATTAGAACCATTCCCCTAACCCTTAGAGATCACCTCTAAACCCTAGGATACCTTCTTAGACCCAACTTAAACCCTTTTGAGCAATTGATGGGAGGATAGCTACAACATTTTACACAGACCATTACTGAGGAGGAGCCCTATACCATTGGAAGGAGGACTTCTCCAGCTTTCCAGCAAGGCAAAGATCACCCAATTTGGAGTTGTGGTTCGAATGTTATGGCCGATTGAAGTTTCACATAAAATCATAACTTTTGCTCAGGCGTATATATTACATACGCCCAACAAATTTGGCCCCATTTTGGTCAGACGTATATATTATATATGCCTGGCATTTTTAGGCCTAATTTGGTCGAGCGTATATAATACATACACCCAGCATAGGTAGGGCCCACCATGGACACCCACCTTCTCAGATCTTCTCTGGTTTTCATGAAAATTACTGTACAAAAATTGGGCGTATGTAAGATTTATGCCCAGCTTAGCTACAGTAACTGTCATCAAATGCTCGAAATTTCTTCATCTAGTTTGACCTTTTTACCATCCCCTTGGTTGAGGTGGGTGTCTTAAGGTTGGTTGCACCCCCTTTGAGCTTATTGGCAACCCTTAAGTCACCCATGGGCACACCCCATCATCTGCCATTGAAACCGGTTTTCCAAACCCCTAGAATCCTAAAAACCTAGAAAACCTTAGATGGAGGATTACCTAATTGCTAAATCAATTAGCTCTTAAGTAACCCTCTAACTCACCTCTTCTCTATAAATAGAGAGGCCCCCCTTCTTCCCAAAAGGTTGAAAAATTAAAGTTGAAAGTTAAGCTTAAGAGAGAGAGCCCTAGTGAGAGAAAAATATATATTATTTTGCATTCTTCAACCAGAATTCCAGCATGCTTAGTTCACCGTTTTCAATCCTTTTCAACCATTAGATCACTCCTTTTTAGTCAAGCTTAGTCCCTAGCTTCATCCTACACTTCCTATCTACCGAATCCTAGCATTAGAACCTATTCCTCTACCGTTTAAGCCACATAAAGCCATTGGAAGCACGCCGAAGCGAAGGTCTTCCACGGTGCAACAAGGGCCTGTGAGCTCCGACTCACCCCTCTCTTCCTCTACCTTCCTGGTGTTTCCTCCGGCCAAGGATTCAAACCGTTACGCCACCGAAATTTCGGTTTAGCTCAAAGCTTAATAGGATCGTATTGCCTTCGGGCAAGGAGAAGCTCTGCCCATTTGTTTTTATTTTAACCATAGATAGAGATCGCTACGTGCGGGTTGATCGGGTGCCTAAACCCTTCCCGATCGATAACCGAAGCCCCTACCCTAGAGCCTTTGGCAAAGACCGGTAAACCAAAGTCATATTTAGCACTTCGGTGCTCAAAATATTGATTTAAAGGTTTCCCGGGTCACCAAAAGCTTCGGGAGGCGACTCTACATTTCATTCCATCGCGAGTGCATCGCCACGACGGGTTCGAGAGAATCCATGGTTGCACAGATGGCGACTCCGCTGGGGATATCACCCTAGCGCTTCCCCTCTTGTTGGCTTTTTTTTTAATCTTTACTAACCATTGCTATTTTTTGTAATTTTCTGATGTTTTTCCTTCATTTTTGTTATTTTTACTAACATACTTATCCCTATATTTCGGCTTTAAAATTCAGCATTTTTGCCTAGTCACTTGACTGGCATTTTTTTTTTTACTTACCCCTACATTTCGACTTTAAATTTTAGTAATTTTTGCCTAGTCACTTGACTGACACCTTTTTTTACTTACCCCTACGTTTTGGCTTTAAATATCCACAATTTTTGCCTAGTCGCTTGACTGGCACCTTTTTCACTTACCCCTATGTTTCGGCTTTGAATTTCAGCAATTTTCGCCTAGTCACTTAACTGGCACCATTCTTGCTCACCTTTACGATTCAGTTTTAAATTTCAGCACTTTATATTTTCCGCTAACGCTTGGTGGCCCATCATTTTTTACTTCTTGTCATATCCTAACGGTGGGCCTTGACCCGTTAGTGACACGGCTTGTCATCCCTAAATTCACTCCCCTTTAAAAATCTATAATTAAAAGTGAACCAACAGTGTGGGGGCATAATCAAATCTATTTTTGGGTGTTTTGGGTAGTTTTCTGGGGGTTTAGGCACATATATAACTTACCCGGTTCCCAGTAAGGCGGCAGCCCTAGTGGTGATGATCCTGAAAAGAACCACCCCTTCCAGTACCTGAGAAGGCGCTTGCGCCGGAGGTATATCGGTTGGGTTGCCAATTTCGATCAAGCCGTAAAACCCGCAATGGTGAGAGGGTAGACAGCCCGAATTCAGCCATGTATCCCTAGGAAGCAGAAAGGAGTGACCCGATAACACACACAGCAGTCCCCGGGAGCATCCCTCCCAGGAAACCAGTTCAAAAGACTCATTGTGGGCTTGTTATTCACTGTCAAAATAAGCTGATAGAACTATTTTTGCCAGGCATATATAATATATACACCCACCTAAAAATCCCTAGAAATACTCAGGCGTATATAATATATATACAATCCAATTTAATCGTATATAATATATCTCTAGCCATCTGATATATAGCGCATAATATATCGCGACCAAATCTCTGCTTAGTTTTTGGTCGGTATATAATACATACGATATATAGGTTCGAGCAGCCGATAATCCACCACCCAAGTTCCCGATTAGCGGTATTAGTGGCCTCCGCATTTCTCATTGATTTGCTCCGGGGGATCGGGTCGTTTGCGTGGATTCCCTCACCTTCAATAGAACGAAAGGGGTCCCTTTCGCTTCTTCCGAAGTGTGTCGGATCCCGCCGTGGGACCTACTAAAGGTGCATATATCACTAAAGACGGGAATTTTTCCAAGGCACCAGATCATCATTCTTTTAAATAGGGGAGATAATTTTCATTTGAAATATTCAAAATATATATATATATATATAGAAAAATCAAAAATCCGTATATACGTGTACTTTTGGTGTGACCGTCACTACGGCGACCTCAAACCCAACCCGTAGAAAGAGAACTAGGAAGGTATTCGTCCCTTACCCAAGACATCGATACAACACTCGTCAGTGGATCATGTCAAGCGCCGATGCATCCCCACCATCATCCCCATCCCATTCCCATATAGGAGAAGACCCGATCTCCAACACCTTTACCCAAACCTGGTTCGATGTCACAGGTCCATTTGGGGCACCCGTGTTAGCATCCACCCCATCCCCCACCCTTACATTTTCCCAACATACCCCCATCTCATCCCCTACTGAAACCCCTCATTTCCCAACCGACCCTTACATCCCCATCTCCCATCCATACACCCTTACCGCACCCCCTACTCCCAAAGACCCCATCGGGAGCCCCATCCCCCGCCTACCTCCCATGTCCCATCCACCTCATCATCCATGCCCCCTACATCCTATATCCCATCTACCTCCTCTCACATGCCATTCACATCACATGGCTCATCCACATCCCAACATACCACCCCATTTACCCAGGTCATGGCCAACTTTTCCCAAGGTATGGCTAGTAACCCACCATCTTCCATAGCCATACATCCATACCCTCCAAGCACACTCATCCATACCCTCCATACCCGGGTTATGCCCAATTTCACCCTACCCCCTCCATCCTTGAGTGGGCCATCACCCTCCAATCTCACACCTGAATCCATGCCCTCAATGGAGGACATGAGAATGATGTATGCCCTGTGGGCTGCCTCTAAGGGCCCTACATTCCAAACCCCACAGCTAGGTCTCCAAAACCTCCATGCCCCATTCCCTCATGACCATCCCAACCACCCATCATTCATACCATCCAAGATCCCCCACCTCAATTCAAGGCCCAATCCCACTCATCTCAGGCCCAAATCCACACAAATCCATGGGCCCAAACCCAAACATCTTTAGAACCATGGGCCCAAACCCACTCCCAGACCCAAGCTCAGGCCCAGGCCCAAGCACACCAAACCAATCAGACCCTGGCCCAGGTCCAAAATCCTCAAGGCCCATGGGCCCAAGCCCAAACCCATCAAGCTCAGGCCCATGTCCAAACCCACCAAACCCATCAAACCTAGGCCCAAAATCCTTAAGGCCCATGGGCCCAAGCCCAAACCCATCAAACTCAGGCCCAGGCCCAAAACCCTCAAGGCCCATGGGCCCAAGCCCAAACCCACCAGACTCAGGCCCAAGTCCATCAGACCCAGGCCCAGTTCCAAGCCCCCCAGGGCCCTTGGACCCAAACCTATCAAAACCAGGCCGAAGGTCCATCACCCCACACCCAATACCCACATGGCCCATTAGCCCAAACCCAACAGGGCCCATTAGCCCAAAATCATACCAACCCCCACACCCAATACCCACATGGCCCATTAGCCCAAACCCAACAAGGCCCATTGGCCCAAAATCATACCAACCCCCACACCTAGACCCAAGGCCCATCAACCCAAGCCTTCCATATCCATCAAGCCCAAACCCAAGGCCCGTCCACCCACACTCATCAAGGCCCGTTCACGAACCCCTTACCCCTTCACCAGTATCCTTCATTCACCTATACCCCTTATGCCCCCATCTCGCCTCCAACGGAAAATCCGATCCACCCCATTCCTCCAAACCACGCCTACAACATCTCGCCACATCAACCACACCCCCATCACCCCTAGAATGTGCACCCAACTCAGCACATCATTCATCCACAAACCACTCATCCATTCACTCCTTCCCATCCCCTACAAACCTTGTGGCCCCACTAGGTCGTCCAACCCATCACCCCCAAATCCAAATAGCGGACCTCGCCCATCACCAGTATAATGACCAACAGTATGAGGAGAACGAGATCTGCAACAATGGAGGAGTGGCCAGCTTCGGCCCCCCCAGGCCCATCATCATCACACCCAGGGTTGAACAAAATCAGGTGGAGGCAGTCCCAACTACAGCCTCAAAAGAATCAAAGCGACGGAAAGAACAGATAGACAGAATACAGAAGCAGCTGATGAAGATGGGAGGGCAAGAATTGCATTCGACAGACTTTTCAGACTTATGTCTGTTCTCGGATGTCCCCCTACCATAAAAATTTAAGATGTCATCATTCGATAAATATAATGGCACTGGCAACCCCATCGCCCACTTAAAATCTTACTGTGGGGATATGTGCCAGTACGACGGAGATGAACGACTCCTCATCAAAGTATTCCAAAAGAGTCTAACGGGCCCAGCACTAAGATGGTTCACGTCCCTAGAACCATCCATGATAAAAACTTGAAAAGATCTGACACACTTATTCCAAGAACAGTATGTTTATAACATGGACATAGAGCTAAGGAACTCGGATCTGGCCCGTTTGAAGCAAAGGCATGATGAAACTTTTAGTGCCTACTTAAGAAGGTGGAGGGCATTGGCCGCCCAGGTGACCCACAGGATTCCCGATGATGAGCAGATTGAATTGATAACCAAGGGAGCTCTCCCAGTCATTGCGAATTTTTTGGTGTATCAGCAACAATCTAGTTTTACTGATTTGGTCATAAATGCCAACCATTGCGAAGACGCCGTTAGAGAGGGCAGGTTGGGAAAGAGCGTGGCCAACGGGGCCACCGGGGTTTGAAAAGTTGCCGAACTAAGAATCAAAAGAAGACCAGGGATAGAGGTACAAAACATCATTTACCCCCAGGCCAATACCAATGCCCCCCTAATACAGCTCTAGGCCGCACAACCACCCCCAGCCCATTTCGAGCAAGCACCAATGCCAGGAGCTGTATTGGCGGGGGCGAGAGCCCCATTTACCTAGGAACAAATGAGAGCACGATTCGAACGGGTGTTCACGTTGTTAGGGCAATCTTTGAGTGTCTTATTGCTAGTGTTGCTACAAATGAGTCTGGTCAATTTACTCCAACCTCGCCCACCACCCAATCCAATCCCGAGAAACTATGACCCGAACTTGCATTATAACTTCCACCAGGGACCGGGTCACCCTACGGATTGGTGCTTCCCATTAAAGCACGCGGTCCAAGATTTAATAAAGGCAGGAAAAATTATTCCCCCACAGCCTCCTCAAGGGCAGAACCAGAACATCCATCAAGCCCCTCTACCACCGCACCCAAGAGGCCCTAGGCCTAACATCCACTGGGTAGAAGAGGAAGAAGAAGAGTTCGACCCCTCGGATTACATAAATAATCAAGAGGAGTTCTCATTTCCCAGGTTGAATAGGGACGAACCATTTGTAGGGGAGATCGACCCGTTGTATTTAGCCGATTACTTCCCCACCCCGACATACCAAGAGGAGCCCTTAGATTTAGGGCAGTATTTTTCCACTCCCTCTCCCGCCTATCAAATCCAAACAGGCACGGTCCCATCGCAATCATACACATATCTGCATCACTCCCAATTTACCCCATATACCTCTCCCTCACAACCAAATCACCCCGCGCCATACATAACTCCACCATTCCCATACTACTCTACCCCATACACACCCCCAAATCTCTCCACCCAATACACCACTCCGCCATCACCAAATTATCCCATCCCGTACACACCCCCAAATCCCACCACCCAGTATACCACCCCGCCATCCCTAAGTCATCTTGTCCAATACACAACTCCACCATCCCCAAATCCCCCAACTCCATACACAACTCCATCATCCCCAATTTACCCAGTTTCATCCATGAACCCGTCATCGCCCCACCATGCCACCTCATATACAAACCCTTCATATCCATACCTCCCATCCACCGTCATATCCCAATCATCCCGCTCCATGCACAACTCCATCATCCCCAATCTACCCCGTTTTATCCACAAACCCATCATTGCCCCCCCATGCCACCCCATATACGGACCCTTCATATCCCTATCACCCCCCTCCACCTCCCCCTCACGCCTCCTGCACTCCATCCACATCCCCCCACCATCCCTTCGCTATTTTGCCCCTAATCCAACTCCACCCCCACCCAAACAAACAGCCCCTAACCCACTCCCCTTATCACCCGCTCCCAATCACCACTGGTCTTACTACGCCCAGGTAATGCCTGTACAAACCCCCTCCATACCCATAAACCTAAAAATTCCCGCCACTACCATTCCACCCCCTATTGGAGTCAACCTGTTCGGACTCGAGAATCCGACATACCCAGCCCAATCATCCCCAGAATCACCATTCACTCCCTTCCTTATCCCGAAACCTACCTATGACCCGCATCAAGTGTCGTTAAGCTATTAACAGACGGACATGAATGCTGGTTACAATCGAGAGGAGACTGTTGAATTTATTACCCGATCTGGCTAGATTTCTACACAGCCGGAAGCACCGGGGGCAGTCAGAGGAGAAGAGAAGAAGAAAGAGCATGCCGCAGGGAGCCCCTTTGAGAAAATGGCTAGAGAGCACGTGTTAGAGACGCAGCTCAAGAGAACACCTGCACATATTACTGTGTGGGATTTGTTAATGACGTCTCCGCTCCACTTTCAAGCCCTAATGGGAGCACTTAAGGACGTGCATGTTTCTGCCCACGTAACCCCAGATGAAGTGGGAGAAATAATCGGACAAGTATTGGCCCCAAATGCTATCTCATTCACTGTTGCGGATCTACCGCTCAAGGGGAACAACCACTCTAAGCCCCTGAATATAACAGTAGAAGTAGGAAACCTGGTGGTGTCGTTAGTCTTAATAGACAATGAGTCGGCACTGAATGTATGCCCTCTAAGGACGGCAATCAAAATTGGTGCAAACCCCGACACCTTCCGGCCATCCATAACAAGCGTCAGGGGATTCGACAACACCAGGAGAGAAATCATAGGAGAAGTAGATCTCGACCTAATCATCGGGCCACAAACTTACACCGTCCCCTTTCAGGTGATGGATATCAAGTCTACGTTTAATCTAATGTTGGGCCGGCCATGGCTACATGAGATCGAGGCAATACCATCAACTCTACACCAAAAACTTTGATTCATCTCAGGCGGAAGAATCGTCACCATCGTAGGTAAGAGCAGAGAAGACAGGGAGAGGAGCCCTCTGCATATTGAGAATCCAAAGGTACTTAACATGCCGCATACAGTAGATGACACCGATCTCCATCAATTTGAGTATGACTTTTCAACCGTTACCCACCTAAAAAAACCCCTGCCAAAATTGAGGTAGGAATGGATGCAGTTGTGTTCATGCTCTACAAATGGGGCCACCAAAAAGGGAAAGGGCTGGGTCCGCGCCTTCAAGGAAGAAGAGACCCCTTCAGGGCTAAGGGGCAGCAAACCAAATTTGGCCTGGGCTGCAGGCCCCTTGAAGAAGAAGTCAGAGAGGCCAAGGAAAAGATAAGAGCCGCAACAGCCGCCAGGGCCAGAGGAATCAACCCGGAAGAAGAAACTCTCACCCGACCCCACATCCGTCAAACCTTTGTGAGTGTCGGGGTGGTGAAATTTGATCTAAATGGGGAGATGAGGATAACCCCATACAAGACTATTTTTGCCCATCCTACCAACCCTTACATCACCGCCCCAGACCTCGAGGTGTACTTAGCCGCCTTCTCCTTATTTGAGGAGAAAGTCCCCCGGTCCACCCGTCACTCTAGCACCAGCCACTTTGGGCCCATCCTAACCATAGAGGACAGGGTCCCAGAGGATCCCTTCATAAACATGTTAAGGGAGGAACTGCAAAAGCCTACCGATGTCGCTTCCAACCAAAGAGGTAAAGGCCAACCCTCACAGGTAAGTAACTAGGCATCTTTGCCCCAACTCCTGGGAGCCGCCAAATGCTGTGAATACGGCACCGGTTCTCTAAAAAAAAACAACCTGTAAAAAGTGAGGTTAGCCTCTGGGACGCTCTACCCTGTATATATAGAGATCCATCTCTCCAGGGGCTGACTTCAGAAAAAACATAAAAAACCATAAAAATATAAAAAATAAAAATTCCAAAAATATTTTCCTTTAAAATTCCCAATAAAATTAAAAATGATGTCATGATACTCGTCCAGCGTGAAGCCGAACCCTTTCTGTAGAAATACAAGAAGAGGTAAGAGTCACAAGTTTGGACAAGGAAGGTCAAATCGATGAGCTCCCCAATGAGCTCCTCAAACAATTTGCTGATATTGAGCATGGCCCTACCCCAATCGTCGAAGAGACGAAGGATGTCAATTTGGGCACCAAAGAGGCCCCTTGAATTACCAAAATTGGAACATCGTTGTCCCCTGCGGAGAGAACAGGTATGATAGACTTCCTTCGGTCATACCAGGACATCTTCGCATGGTTGTATGAAGACATGCCTGGTTTGGATACCGATCTGGTTGAGCATGAGCTGCCACTCTACCCTGATATTAAGCCGATTAAATAAAAGCTGAGACATCTCCAACCTGAATGGATGTTGAAGGTGAAGGACGAAGTCATTAAGCAGTATGACATGGGTTTCTCATGGTATCCAAGTACCCGCAGTGGTTGTCCAATATCGTCCCTGTACCAAAGAAGGATGGGAAGGTCCGAATGTGTATTAACTTCCAAAATCTCAACAAGGCAAGCACTAAAGACGATTTCCTACTACCACACATCGATATCTTGGTCGATAACACTGCTAAGCACGGAATGCTCTCATTCATGGATGGATTCTTAGGCTACAATCAGATTAAGATGGCAGAGGCCGACAGAGAAAAGACTGCGTTCATTACTCCCTGGGGTAACTTCTGTCGCAAGGTGATGTCATTCGAGCTCAAGAATGCTGGGGCAACCTACCAGAGAGCAATGACGGCCCTATACCATGACATGATGCACCGAGAGATCGAAGTGTATGTCGATGATATGATTGCTAAATCATCATAAAGGGATGACCACTTGGTAAACCTTCAAAAGTTGTTCGATAGGTTGAGAAAGTATAGGTTGTAGTTAAATCCCCAAAAGTGCGCGTTCGGCACTATGTCATGAAAACTGTTAGGATTTATTGTCAGTAGGAAAGGGATTGAGGTCGATCAGATCAAGGCCATCACTGAAATGCCGCCACCGTCTATACAGAAGGAGGTCAAAGTCTTTTTAGGCAGAATCCAGTACATCAGTTGTTTCATTACACAGTTAACTCTGATATGCGCACTGATTTTCAAGCTACTAAGAAAGGACTCACCAGTTGAGTGGAATGATGACTGCTAAGCTGCATTTGACAAAATCATGGGTTTCCTCCTAAAACCTCCTGTGTTGGTACCACCTGTACCTGGTAGACCCCTGATAATGTACTTGTCCACAACATAGTTTTCCATGGGCTGTGTGTTAGGACAGCATGATGAGATAGGGAGAAGAGAGCAGGCCATCTACTACCTGAGCAAGAAGTTCACTGATTATGAGACGCGTTATTCTCATTTGGAGAAGGAATGCCTAGCGCTCATGTGGGCTACTCAAAGACTTCGACACTACCTATTATCCCAAGCCATTCTACTTCTAGCACGGATGGATCCGTTGAAGTACCTGTTCGAGAAACCTGCTCTCACTGGCCGAACTGCACGATGGCAACTTTTATTATCTGAATTTGACATCACGTACGTCACTTAGAAATCAATCAAGGGGTAGGCGCTCGCTGATCATCTTGCTGAGAACCCTCTGCCTGACTATGAGCCTCTAAAGACTGAATTCCCTGATGAGAACATCTTGTTCATGACAGAAGACGATACAGAAGAAGCAGAAGAATCATGGGTAATGCACTTTAATGGGGAATCGCATGTCGAGGGCCAAGGAGTTGGCGCCATCCTAATTTCACCAAAAGGATCCCATGTACTGGTCTCTATCAAACTCAACTTCCCCTGCACCAACAATATGGCTGAGTACGAGGCTTGTGCCGGTGGTCTACAAGTAGCTCTCGATCTGAATGTAACTCACCTTCGAGTATTTCGCGATTCACAGTTAATCATATGTCAGACGAATGGTGACTGGAAGACGAAAGACGAGAAACTAATCCCCTATCATGAACACCTCGAGGATCTGATAGCTCGCTTCCGAGATGTGACTTTCTCATACATTCCCCAGATAAGGAATCGCTTTGCAGATGCATTAGCAACTTTGGCGTCAATGATTAAAATCCCCTATGGTGTTGAGATGAAGCCGATCATGATCAAGCAGAGGAATGAGCCGGCCTTCTGCCTCCAGATTGAGGAACCTACAAAGCCTGATGATGAGCCACCTTAGTTCTCAGATATCAAGAATTTCCTCGAGACCCTAACTTTCCCAGAAGGTACATCCAAGACAGATCGACGAAACATTTAACGTTTAGCGACAGGTTACGTCATTTGCGGGGAATGCCTCTACAAGAGATCATACAATAACATCTTACTCAGGTGCCTCACTGAAACTGAAGCGGCCAATATTATGAAAGAAGTCCATGAGGGAGTATGCGGAGCCCACGTCAGCGGTCACATGCTTGCTAAGAAAATCCTACGACAGGGATACTTCTGAACCACCATGGAATCAGATTGTTGCAAACATGTTATAAAATGTTACAAGTGTTAAGAACACTCTAGTCTAATACACGCTCCTGCCATTGATCTTCACTGCATGACCACTCCTTGGCCATTTGCTACCTGGGGCCTTGACGTTGTCGGATTGATTAATTCGAAAGCATCAAACGGACATCGGTTAATCCTCATCGCCATTGAATACTTCACCAAGTGGGTAGAAGCGGTGTCATATGCCAACATCATGGTCAATCACGTTGAAAAGTTCATCAAGAACAACATCATTTGTAGATTCAGCATGCCGAAGGATATAATCGCTAATAATGGCACTAATTTTGCTAATAAGCGCATCCAGGCCTTGTGTGAGCAGTTCCAAATCATGCATCATCGATCATCCCCATATAGACCTCAGACCAAAGGAGCCATAGAGGCGGCCAACAAAACTCTAGTCCGCATTCTGGAGAAGGTGGTAGTCACTCACAAAGATTGGAGAGAGCAGTTACCCTTCGCGCTTTGGGCCTATAGAACGTCTATCGGTACTGCTACAGGGGCAACCCCATTCCCCCTTGTGTATGGAACCGAGGCCGTCCTCCCGATAGAGGTCGAAGTGCCCTCGCTCCGAATCCTCATAGAATCAGGCTTACCCGAAGCAGAAAGAGAGAGATCCCACTTTGAACAATTAAACTTATTGGACGAGAAGAGACTCCTAGCCTTGTGTCACACTCAAGTTTACCAGGGGAGAATCACACGCGCTTACAATAAACGTGTCTGCGGTCGAGATCTAAAGGTAGGAGACATTGTGCTAAAAAAGATCTTCCCTTCCCTCCGTGCCAATCCAAGAGGAAAGTTCAAGCCGAACTGGGAAGGACCATATGTCATTCGAGAAGTGTTGCCGGGATACGCCGTCTGCCTCACCACCATGGACAGAGATCATCTTCCTGAGCCCATCAACACTGGATACGTCCGATGGTTCTACTCATAGTCTATCGCGATAAGGTAAGTATTAATGAAACAGATACATGACTGCTTAAGAACCACCCAAAAGAGGCCATCGTTCCAAGCGCAGTAGCCCAAAAACATCCCTAAAAATGATGATATCCTTTGCTACCCCATTTGAGCCTGGGCCTTTCTTTCAATAAACCTATTCCCCCAAAACAAAAAAAATGAATAAATAAATATATATATATATATATATATATATACGTGTGCATATACCAAAAAAAGAGAGAGAAAAGAGGCATGTGTATAAAGTTATTATCAAATCCAAAAAAAATTGAAAAAAGCAAAACCTCAAAAAGAGATTGTCTTAAATGGAGAAGAAAAGAATAATAAAAAAAAAACAAAATGTGTGTAGAAGAATCACAGGGCATGTACAGTAAAAACCCCCAAGGAAGAAAGTATGTTGAGAAAACTAAAGTTGTATCAAGGAAACCCTTTTAGCCCCGCATACCTTCAAATTCTAACCTAACCCATGACCAAGCTACACCTTGAAGGAAGCCCTCTTTGTAGGTTCGCAAGCAGTCATATTATCTATTAAGTCAGCATGAGCGGAGTCGTGAGACGACACTAGAGCCCCATCCAGTCGGTTATGACAGAATCAATGTCCATGTCGTGGCTTTTTGGTTCAAAAAAAAAAAGAAGAGAAAAGATAAGAGAAAGAAATTTTTTTAAATTTGAGTTCAAAGCAAGATGGACATGGTAAAAACCCGCAAGGGCACCACGGGTAAAAACAGCGAACTCACGCGGACCAGGTGAAAACCTGAAAAGGTACTTGGGGTAAGAGAGCGAACCCATGGACGTGGTGAAAACCCTAAAGGGTGCTACGGGTAAAAACGGGGATGACAGGCATGGCGAAAACCCGTCTTGGGCGTCGTGAGCAAAAATGTCAAGAAAAGAGAGATTAGGAGAGGATCTGTGTTGGTCCGCCAATTTTAGTATGGACCCCTTGGGCCGCTTCTCCCCTTTGCTGGGCCACTCATGTTAATAATTGGATCGGATCTCGGTCGGGTGTGTCGTCTCTACCGCGTTGTCTAGAACATGACCAAAGGTAAAGATAGAAGACCAATCAATCTCGAGGAAGCTGACCTATCCATGTTTAAAAAGAAAAATCGGAGCCTCATAAATAGGGCTCGACCATGCACAAAAAGGGACCCACCAGTTGGCCTCGTAAATACTGACATCACAAAAAGGAGGAGAAAAGGAGAAAATTTCAAAAAAGATAATAGATTTTCCTTTTCCATAAAAAGCCTCACATTGTGCAGGAGAAAATTTCAAAAAGATAATAGATTTTCCTTTTCCATAAAAAGCCTCACACTGTGTAGGAGAAAATTTCATAAAGATAATAGAGTTTCCTTTTCCATAAAAAGCCTCACACTGTGTAGGAGAAAATTTTCAAAAAAGATAATAGATTTTCCTTTTCCATAAGAAACCTTACATTGTAAGACGTATGGAAGAAAATTTGAACACCAAAAAAAAATTAAAAAAAAAAAAAAAAAAAATATATATATATATATATGTATATATAGCAGATTTCATTTCTTTTCTTACAGCGTTACGTATGAAGTATCACGTCCCAAAAAAATAACAACATGACACACTTTCTACTTTCTGCTTTCTGTACAAGTATAAAAAACAACAACAAACAAATAAACAAACAAAAAAGAAACAACCCAAAAAATGAAGGAGATCTCTGTTAAGGGGCATCACCCCCCCCCCTCTGTGTATATAATCTATGGTATGTGCAGGAACAGGTCAGGGGTAGGAACCATGCTTCAAAGCACTGATCTCTGCAAGAAGAGAGTCCTCACGGGCATTTCGATCAGACAACCACCTACCATGAAGACTCTTCTGTCGCCTCTGTGAAGTGTCAGCTGCACTGCGAGACTCAGTCAAAAGCCCAATCAATTGAAGAACCTCACTCTCGGCCGTAGCAACTCTCACCTCCGCCACCTCAGCTCTAGCCCTTTCCTTCCCCAAAGCCTCAGTCAAAGACAGCTTCTCTATAGAAAGAGACTCAATCCTAGTCCGAAGCATCGTTTCCTTGTATGGCCCCGTCTCTATCGCATCTACTGAAATCGGGTTAGGGATAGGTAAGCCCTCAGATGCCAGCCAAACCTCGTAATCAGAAGAGAGAACCCCCCCTGAACTAAGCTGCACATGTGCGCCGATTGGCGGGTCTCCCAAAGGGCTGCTACGAGGTCTAGGTCACTAAGAGAACCCCGAGAGAATATCAGAGAGCACAAGGGCGGCCTCATAGTGCACGACATGTGTTGGGTATATCCGAATTGACAGAGCACCCGAGATGGGAAATAGTAGGTACTACCAGTCAACCCCAAAAGCGTGATACCCTCACAATCCCGAGAGCGGACAATCGAAAAGGTGCCATCTAGCCAGGGAAGTTGCCAGATCAACTCTGCGTCAGATAGCCACAGGCTTAGTTCCTCGATGCTCCCATGGGGCAGTCTCAAGCACCAAGTCAGAAAGCCCCGAGCTGCATCTCCACTTACCAAACAAAATCTCGGCACGAGCCCCATAATAGCCAAATGCTCTCCTAGCCAAATCTAAATGAGGAGTGGACTCCCTCTAAGGATCTCGACCCGGCTCGAGGCCGAGGCATCCAGACCCCGATACATCTCAGCCAGGACCAGGTGCACCAGTGAACGACCTCCCTCCAATTCAGTCAAGACATTGCATAACCCGAGGGAAAAGGTCTCGCCCCCAATAAAGAAGAGAACTTCCGACAGTAAATAAAGTGCAAAGGTCTTTACATTGAAAGGATCTCGGATAGGCAACTTTCGGAGACTCGAGTCGCCAAAAAGTTCTCTCAGGAATTTCACCGAGCACCTGGTAGGCCCTCCGGTGAAACCCTTCTCGTACTCACCCCTTTTCAAAGCAAGAACCGCATGGACTACCTTTGCATACCCCAGTCTGGGCACCACTTTGGCAAGACCCCGATGCATCCTCAAGCAAGTAATAGAGGCTAGCTCTTCCAAGGTTGGGGTAAGTTCCCTAGACCCAAATCTGAAGATGTGGGCCCTACGGTCCCACGACACCATGGCCGCCTGCAAGAGATTGGGCAACAGAGGAATAGCAAGGAGGGAGGAAAGGCGGGATAACCTGAGGTGATCTAGAACAACGAGCTCACCCTCGGCCAAGCTATCACACCATTTCTGTAAAAAACTGGGCCTCGGATCCAAACAGGGAAGTATACTAGCCCCAACCTCCATATGAGAATTTAGCCCTTTCTTGAGAAGCGGGTCCATGGACGTACAAAGTTGGTTTTTATGGGATTCAGCCAATGTAGGATGACGGACCCGCTTGAAAAAAAAGAGGAGAGAGAAAAGAAAGAAAAAAAGAGGGGAAAAAAGGCCAAGCCCGGGTGAAAAGGGAAGCAACGAGGGCCAGGTTCGGGATATAAGAACCCGTCGAGTCCAGTTATATGAGGCGTATATAATATATACGCCAAGGCAAAATTTTAAATATTTTGCCAGGCGTATATATTATATACGCCAAGGCAACAGATCAGATATTTTGTCGGGCATATATATTATATACGCCAAGGCAAAATTTCAAAATTTTTGCCAGGCGTATATAATATATACGCCTAGTTAAAAATGCAGGGAAGTGTGGCTCCCCTCACATTGGTACGTTCTTTTTTACTTCCCCAAAGGAGGAACGGATTTCGCTTAGCCTACTTTTTTATCTCGGGGCGGCCCATAGGCGGGCACGCTCACACAACCAAGGGAAACCCTCGGATGACGCGGTATCTGTGGGTCATATGCAAAGAATCACATGCGGGCTCAACCCCATCATTGGAGGGGCTCTGGCCTACTTCATTCTAAGGAAAAGGAAACCATAAAAGTAGAGAGATAACTAAACAAAGCATTCATATAAACCATGAAAATCATAAAACCATTCAAAAATTGTTGTTTAACAAAAATTATTACATATCCCCCAATAAATCAAAGTCTAAACCATTTCACTATTTCAAATTTTCAGAAAATAAACTAATCCTGGGCAGCCCCCTTTGATTTCTTCCGGCGACGGGTCGCGCTCTGAAAAGTACGGGTCTCCCCCACCAGAGTCCACGCCTGAGAGATGTGGCCGAGAAGAGAGCGCGACTCCTTTTCAAGAGCACGCTGCATGAGCACACCAGAGGCCGTCAGGTAGGGAAACAAGCAGAAAGTAAATAAAAAAATGATTAGGTGTGGTCAGTATTCACTCACCACCTCAGCCTCCCTAAGCCTGACAATGTGGCTATAGTATTCGGCTTGGTTCACATCGGCACACATCAGCTAGAGGAGTGACAGAAAGGCATCGTCCAAGCGCTTAAAAGTCCCCTGGACCTCAGTTGGCGAGCTGTCGAAAGCGCCAGCACCGAAAGGGTCAGAAGGGCCAGCACAGGTAGCCTCATCTAGAGCAGTTGCCTCATCCCCCTCATCTGAATCCTCACCTTGTCCAAACTACACAGAGAAATAGTTTTTGTTCAAATAGCAGGGCAATTAAGGTAATCATATGGAAGGCTACTAAATAGAAAGAGGAAAGAACATTACCTGAGATTGCGGACCACCAAAAGCCAAAAAGTTGGCACCGAGCACAAATCGGGGTAGCAGAGAACGATAGGGTAGAGACTCATACCACATCTGATATCCCCCCGAAAAAAGAAGGTCATCAATGGGGACCCCATGATGGAGGAAGCGAGCGGTAAGCACTTTGATAGAACCTTCAGGAGCCACTACATCAGCTAGAGGAGCTTGGGGCATAGCGAAAAGAGGACAATATTGATGAACCACCCTCTCCTAGGTAATAGGCCCTAGTCTAGGACCCATAGAAGAAAATGATGCGTCGATCTAACAAAAAATGAGAGGGGCCCACTACAGCCAGGTTCCAAAAGGGGGATCCGACGTAGGGATCAAGGATGACCTGCTCAACAAAAAGGAGGAGAGATATATACATTTGGTCAGAACCCACAGCACAAAAGAGCTATCAAATTTGCAAAGAGAGAAATTGTTATACCTGCTCAGGGATCAACAGATCAAACTGGGAGCGCAGTGCTAACTCCAGGTGCTTCATACCCACATCCTGACGGCGGTTTGCGTGCCAGCTGCTCATAAGGGGGAACGTGGGAACTTCGGAGAGAAGTAGAGGGCAACCAGGTTGGAAATGCAGATACCCCCAAACCTGAGAAACCAAGCAGATAAAAACAGATATGCCACAAAAAAGGAAAAGTCAGACAAACTGAGACCAAAGGATAAAATATGGCAAGTGCAGGCCAAAAGCCCACAACGGAGCTGGACTCCCCAAGTACGGCTTGCACCAGGCTAGACATGAGCACCACATAACTAGCACCGCCCCAATCAAACCGATGCACAGTGTCCCAGTTCACCATAAGACTGAGAAGGGATAATGAGACCCGCCCTCTGCTGGCATTTGAAAGGAGAGTCTTGCCCAAGAGGAACAACAGAGAAATGCGGGCCAGCATCAGTGCACGCTCAGGCTCGAGATAATTGGCCGCATCAGGCTGGCCCAGATCCACTAACTCATGGGGCTCAAATAGACCAACCAGCCAAGATAACTTGACTTCGGAACCACGAGCGTTCCTGGAGGTTGGGTAGGCCCCTATCAGCCGAGTCACCTCCTCCCTATCAAGCGTGCGGGTAGGTGTCACTGGCACCCCTCCAATACGAACCCTAGTAATCATGGACCAGTCCGCGGGTGTGAGGGTCATTTCAGCCATGGCCATGTGAAACGTCATGGTCTCAGGGCAGAAGCACTATATTAGGGCCTTCAGATAGGCCGTGTCGGCCCTCACAGCGGGGCCGGAGATAAAATCCCCAAAACTGGCTTGAGCAAGCAGGTCCTTCACCAGGGGAAGATAGAGTATGAGGTGCTAGAGATCGAACCAGCCACCCCAGAACATGATGTGTGGTAGAGGCTGCAAATAAAAGGGATCTGTCAAGTAGGAGCAAAATGATATGATAAAGGCATCAAAGGAAAAGAAAAGGATTCATCAGTTTACCTAGCCAGCGATCCCGAAGTTGGAAATGTGGGTGTGCTGACAATGGAGAAGGCCAATGCGGGCGGCTTCACCTTGCATCTCATACCAGGGTTGAGAGGAGCGCTGTGAAATGATAAACTGCTCCCCATGAGGACCATAGGCCATCTCTGGCCCCTCCTGTGGACCCTACCCTTCGTCACCAGACATCTGAAAATATGGAACACATCAGTATAAGAAAGGGCTGCAAAAAAAAAGGAGAGAAAAATAACAAAAAAAAAAATGAATGAAAAATATGTTGATGAATGATGATGAAAATGAATGAAAAAAAAGAGAGGAGCATAGGCCTAAGGAATCACATATACTAAAAAAAAGAAAAAGAGAGCATTAATCTTTAACCACAAGAAGGAAGAACATCAAGCATTTCAAACAAAAAAAGAAAATAAAAATAAAAAAGGCAAACAAAATAAGGGAAGAAAAAGGCACTAATCCGTCATGAAAGAAAAACAAATAAACAAAAAAAGAAACAATGATGGATGATAAATGATGATGATATAATAAAAAAAAGGGGGGGGGGATGAATGATGAAAGATGGAGGATGATATAATAAAAAAAATTAATAAAAAAAAAAGAGGAGCGTAGGCATGAGGATCACATATACAAAAAACATATAAAATAAATAATATATACATCTTTTGTCACAAAAGGAAGGAACATCAAGCATTTCCAAGAAAAAAAATAACAAAAGCAGCACAACATTATCAAAATTCAAAGGAAAGATGAAAGAGGGGTTGATGATTACCTTCAATGGGAGAAGAAATAGATCCAAAAATCGGCGGAGAATGAACGTCTTTTTGATCCGCACACACGACTCCCGGTGATAGAACTCAAGAAAAATCAAATGCAAAAACCCTAGGGGGCTATCCCGGACTTGATAAGGAAGGAGGGAAGAAGATAGAGTTTGAAAGAGAGGGCCCCTTTTGTGCTCGGGCTCGGGCAATTTTAAAAACTGCCAGATTTTGGTCAGGCGTATATAATATATATGCCTGGCCATTATTTCCACAGATTTGGCAGGCGTATATAATATATACGCCCGGTAATTTTTGCTGCAGATTGGCCAGGCGTATATATTATATACGCCCAGCTAAATTGTGGCTTTGATGGCCCGATCGGCCCTCTGTATGCTCTAGATCAAGGCCCGGTCCCTCTTAGAAGCCCAGGTACCATCGGGCAATGTGCACGCATCCCCAAATGGCCCTTCGAGCTCCCTTCAATTGGCCCAAAGGGATTGTGCTACAATAAGTGGATCTAGATCTATAGGCGCCCGCCAAGTGCTCCCATAAAATCATAAAATCATAAATAAAAATTTTGCACAAAACAAAGAAGGAGAAAAAAAAAGGAGATTCACATAAAATAGCAAAAAAGAGAAAAAGGAAAAATGCCGAAAGACAACACTAGTTCTCAAAAGAGCGTCGCAATGCCTGTTTGTGCCACTCCGAGAACCGTGTTAAATCAATTCAGAATGATCGGGTTCACCCAAAAATTCTCGAACCCTGTTTTACACAAGGACACCCCATACCTGATCCGACAAGCAGAAAATTTTACCCATCCCCGGTCCCTGTTCCCTAAACATGCCCCAGGAGTCAGGACCTGACCCAGCAGGCACACCAAGGACTTATCACCGGAATGTGCACGTCCTTAGGGCGTATCAACATGACAAGTTGATCCGCCTAAGGATACATGCACATATAGAATAGTTTGATCATGCTCAAAGTCTCGAACTGACATGCAAAAAAAAAAAAGAAAAAAAAAAAAGAGGAAAGAAAGCAAAAAAAAGAAAAAGAAGGAGAATGTTCGGAATAACAACCTTTTGTTATGAAGTAAAAATCCTGAGTAGGTTGACCCCACCTTCCAAGCTTTGGCTCTGATCATCCACCTTCGGATCTATGTTGACCACGAGTGTACCCGACTTCAGACCATTCGAAAAGTCTATTGTCAATCGAAACTGACCCATCAAAAATGAAATTACAACCAACCAAACTAAGTGCAAACGTACTGACCAAAGGGCTCATTCCCTTTTATTTCCTTTTACATAGGCTTAAAATCTGTATAGGCATGGTGTCCCTATTGAATGTATGTACTTACGTCTGGGTATCCACAGGATGGTCGTTTATCCTAGTAAATTGTACCTTAGGGTCGAGGCTTTCGTTCGTACCTATTTGTTGCTTATCGCCCCTGATGGGTGTCTGTCTGTACATAGTTAGTAAGATGTGATTTCATTGGGGATGGAGGCTAGAATTAACCATCTCTTTCGATGGATGTTTGGTCCTAGCCCGATCTTTTTTTGCTTTGTCTCGAGTTAAGGCACTCCAGTTCGTGTGAATCAGGAGTACCTCACCACCGCAACGTACACATCCCCAAGGTGTACCTATCCCCGGTAGAGCGCACGCACCCTTAAAGTATATCAACTGGTATTTGATCCACTTAAAGAGTTGTGCAAAAATAAAATTGCCAGAGGTCCTTGAGCTTTGCTTAGAGGCCTCGAAATTTAGAAAATGACACACAAAAATTCACTTTGAAAATGGGCATGCATTCCCAAGAAGTGTTGCAACATCAACATTCGCTTCACTCGAGTGAATCATGCTAAAGCAACCTCGAGGTTGATGGGTTCACCCAAAGACTCTAAGCCTTACCTAGGTAAGGGCACCTGTGTCCAATCCAATGGGGCTGTCGATACCTCATAGGATTGGACACAATTTGTAGGCCTTCATTTTGTATACTTCGCGTCGATTTCGAAGCACAGATCGATCACCCCGTTTCATGGAGCTGTCTGGTTCAGATTTATACTAAACATCACAAATTTATAATTTCCCTCAGGAAGTGGACGATATCCTAGCTAGCGTGCTTACACTTTTTATGATCATCGCAGTTATGCCCAGTAATGTCGCAATGCGCTTGGGGACTGTTAGCTTTGAGGTACGGACGATATCCCGAAATGAGAGGGCTTACGTACACTCACCATCACCATGGATGTTTGAGAATCAAATTGAATTAGGCGAACCCATAAAATGTGCCTTGGACATCTTCTAATGTCTCTTGTCTTTGCCATCCGATCATTAGTGATCGAATACCAAAGAGGGGCATCTGTAGACACCCAAATTCTGCCCAAGGCTCGATCAGTCTGTACTCCAAGAGAGATATACCCTTGTGCTTTTAATGGCACCCTTGAACCTTTAGGAACCAACCCAGACCTTTAGGAATTACCCTGAACCCATTAGAACCATTCCCCTAACCCTTAGAGATCACCCCTAAACCCTAGGATCCCTTCCTAGACCCAACTTAAACCCTTCTGAGCAATTGATGGGAGGAGAGCTACAAAATTTTATACAAACTATTTCTATTGAGGAGCCCCATATCATTGGAAGGAGGACTTCTCCAGATTTCCAGCAAGCCAAAGATCACCCAATTTGGAGTTGTGGTTCGAAAGTTATGGCCGATTGAAGTTTCACATAAAATCATAACTTTTGCTCAGGCATATGTATTACATACGCCCAGCAAATTTGGCCCAATTTTGGTCAGACGTATATATTATATACGCCTGATTTTTTAAATTTGGTCGCGATATATACATACATGCCCAAAGATAGGTAGGGCCCACCCTACGGACACCCACCTTCTCGAGATCTCCTTTGGTTTTCATGAAATTCTTGTACATAAACCGTGGCGATGTAATATATACTTGACTTAGCTATAGTAACTGTCATCAAATGCTCGAAATTCCTTCATTTGGTTTGACCTTTTGAGCATCCCCTTGGTTGAGGTGGGTGTCATAAGGTTGGTTGCACCCCCTTTGAGCTTATTGGCAACCCTTAAGTCACCCATGGTCTCACCCCATCATCTGCCATTGAAACCTGTTTCCCAAACCCCTAGAACCCTAAAAACCTAGAAAACCTTAGATGGAGGATTACCTAATTGTTAAACCGATTAACTCTTAAGTAACCCTCTAACCCACCTCTTCTCTATAAATAGAGAGGCCCCCCCTCTTCCCAAAATGTTGAAAAATTAAGGTTGAAAGTTAAGCTTAAGAGAGAGAGCCCTAGTGAGAGAAAAATATATATTATTTTGCATTCTTCAACCAGAATTCCGGCATGCATAGTTCACCCTTTTCAACCCTTTTCAACCATTAGATCACCTCTTTTTAGTCAAGTTTAGTCCCTGGCTTCATCCTATACTTCCTATCTACTGAATTCTAGCATTATAACCTATTCCTCTACCATTTAAGCTACATAAAGCCATCGGAAGCATGCCGAAGAGAAGGTCTTCCACGGTGCAACAAGGGCCAGTGAGCTCCGGCTCACCCCTCTCTTCCTCTACCTTTTTGGTGTTTCCTCCATCCAAGGATTCAAGCTGTTATGCCGCCGAAATTTTGGTTTGGCTCAAAGCTTGATAGGACCGTATTGCCTTCGGGCAAGGGGAAGCTCCGCTCATTTATTTTTATTTTGGCCATAGATAAAGACCACTGCGTGCGGGTTGATCGGGTGCCTAAACCCTTCCTGATCGCTAACTGAAGCCCCTACCCTAGAGCCTTTGGCAAAGACCGGTAAATCAGAGTCATATTTAGCACTTCGGTGCTCAAAATATTGATTTAAAGGTTTCCCGGGTCACCAAAAGCTTCGGGTGGCGACTCTACATTTCATTCCATCGCGAGTGCATCACCGCTATGGGTTCGAGAGAATCCATGGTTGCACACCGCCATCTGGAGGCTTTGATGAATGCTCATGCACTTTCGGGAAATCCCCGGTAGTCGAGTGGACGCAAGAAATAAATTGAGAGCGAAAAGAAAATAAATAGAAGAAAACTTAACAAAATGGAGGAGACTTTGGCGACAAGAAGTCCCATCGTGATCGCTAGTCTGTTGGTACATGCTTTTTTTGGGTTCCTTTCGGTCCCCGGAAAGAGTGGCCCAAATTGGTCTATGTGGACTCTTACGTAAGGCAATTGAGGGTAAGTGAAAAGTATAGAAGCAAAAAGGTAAATTCTAGGAAGAAAAAACTTGGTTTGTTGCGATCGCCAGCTACAAATATTTATCGACGCTACAACACGTCACTGATCACGCCTTTTTCTAGGGTGTGGGTTCGACTTCTTTACTGAATCATCGGCCTGCCGATGTCAGCAGTATTGGGTCACCTGGATGTTTAGTTTATTTTCTTAATCCTGCTCTAAGTCTGATTGCTTTAGGCTTTCCTAGTCCTACATAGAGTCTAAGTATTCTAAAAGTTTTAATTGTTCTAAACATTTAATTAAACTAGTCTCCTAGTTCTACTAGGAATCTGATTATCTCAAGAGTCCTAATCTTGTTAGAAGTCTAATTAATTTTAGTCTCCTAATTCTATTAAGAGTCTAATTAATTTAAGTATCCTGATTAACTCAAGTATCCTAATTCTATCAGAATTCTAATTAATTTAAGTATCCTAATTTTATTAGAACTCTAATTAATTTAAGTATTCTAATTTTATCAGAATTTTAACTTAGATTTCCTAAGTCTATTAAAAGTCTAATTATTATAAATATCCTATTTCTACTAGAAGCTTAATTATTTTAGGTTTCCTACTTCTACTAGGAATCTAAAAAAAAGCGGGGTTTGGGCCCACTATGCTAAGGAGGATCGGCCCGTTCCCGAGTACCCTCTGTAAGATCCCTTGGGCAAATCAGTTGGCTAAGGGTCATTAAAAGTAGTATCGATTGACAAACTGATTTGTGTATTGGAAAGTTAAGATTTTGAAGATTAAAATTAAAGGATTTTCAAGATTAAGATTATAACTGAAATATTGTAAACTAAGAAAAATTAGAACTAGAATTAAAAATAAATACTGCAGTCTAGAATAATTAAAAACTAAGAACTGGTTCTAGAGATTTAAGATCCAGGACCATAAATTTAAGGACTAAAATTAAGAACTGGTTTTAGAAATTAAGGTCTAGAACTAGAGATGAGAAAATTACGTATCTGAATTTAAAGAGAAAGAATTAAAATTGCAGATTTAAAACATTGGGAGATTATAAGCTAGAAGAGAAAAACTAGAAACTGGGAAACGAACTAAAATTTAAAACTAAACTCTAAAACGGAAGTTTAAGGACTAAAAGCTAAGACCTGGTTCTTAGAAACTAAGAACCAGAGACTAAAATTAGAAACTAGAATTAAAACTTAAAGTCTAAGACTGTAAATTAAAATCTAATATCTATGAAGTTAAGAACTAAAAGCTAGGACTTAAGACCTAGAACCTAGAACTAGAACGGAAATTAAAAACTAGAGCTGAGAAATTACCTAAGCACCGGAGAAAATCTCGAGATTCCTAAGCTCGGAAGAGAGGAACTTGAAAACTTGATTACTTGATTCCTCAAATTGTGTGTGTTTTTTATTCAGGATAAGGGAGTCTATTTATAGGTATTCTTGCAATTGTGGGCCCTGTGGGGTGCCCTTAATGGGTCGGTGGAATTCAATTACTCGCCCTTTCTAGGTCGCTTAATTGAATTATGTGCCTTGTTCCAGGCGCTTAATACACTCTGAGTCGGTCACAGACTCAGTGAGTGACTGATTGACTGGCTCAGCTGGGTGCCGAGTTCTAATCAAATTAGAACTAATTTCACGCCCTACTAGGTGCATGCAATTCGATTATGCGACAGGTCAGCTGCGCTTAATCAGGGAATTCAAGCGGTCAAGGGAACTAGAGTCCAGGTCCAAAGTGGACCAATTACACGCAGGTGGTGGGACACGCAATCGATTGCGCCCCCTATCCAAGGCGTGAAATTGTCTCCTATGGCGGTCCGTCGGAAGGGCAGCCTGGTTCTAGTTGGACCAATTGCATGCCAGCTGGGTAGCGCTCAATCGAATTGCATGCCCTGTGCAGAGCACGTAATTCAGGATTCTCCCCGGTCTTGGTCGGGTCTGAACCACAGGGTTATTGTTTCAACCTGTGCTTAGACTATATACTATTGTTTCAGTATATAGTCCCCCTATTAGGGTAAGGTCAAAGGTTGACCAAACATGTTTGTATACTCCAAGAGGGAAAATTTGGGATGTCTACATGCGGCACAACCAGCACTTTGGGATTCTTGATATTGTGGGCCATTTTCTCTCTTTCTTCTCGCCCCTCCCCCATGATGGTTACAACTCTCTCTTAGAAGATGAATTTGAGCTGTTGGTGTAGAGTGGAGGGGATTGCCCCAATTTCATGCAGCCATGGGCGCCCTAGCAGCAAGTTGAAGGAGGACTTGATGTCCATGACTTGGAATGAGATTGAGAAGGTCATTGGCCCAATGGTGAGCTCAAGATCTATTTCTCCTATCACTTCCCTCCTCATATTATCAAACCCTCAGGCTCATGTCCTGGTCGGTCGGAACATAGATGGGTTGACCCCAATCTTGGTTGCGATTCTCAGAGGGCATATATTCAATGTTGAACCATTGTCTATTATTACAAGTGGTATTATAAAGCTCTCGATTTTGACCATGACATTGAGGGGCCTGGATTGGTTTCCTCCTGCTGGGAGATCAGCATATGAAAATGATATGGCGTTGGGAGGCAACACCTGCCCGATCATCTATCCCACTTCATCTAGGGATACTTTATTTGATACATGAGCATCCTTTAGTTCTCCCATCAGAGCTTGAAAGTGAAGTGAAGACGTCATGAGTAAGTCGCAAATGGTGATGTGAGTTAGCATTCTTTTGAGTTGTGTTTCTAATGCGTGCTCTCTGCTCATCTTTTCCATCTGGAGCACCGCTCTAGGTTCTCTTCTTTCTTCTGGTTTGGTGGGCATCAGTGCCTCAGGCTGCTTTAAGATCCTTCCTGATCGAGTAATGAACTCGACTGCCTTTGTGTTGTTGCTACCAGCATTGGCATTTATTTGACTGTGGTCGAGCAGGACCTGATGGGGATTATATGTTGGTTCAGGGATCTGGAATCGATCTGATGGAGATGTCGGGTATGATTGGACCGGCAGGGCTGGTGTGGTGACGCTGGGCCAAATGTGGTTGACTGGTGAGGGTGTGAAGAAACTGGGTCCATTGTAATGGACCGATGCTGGAGGTAGATTGATTGGGGATGGAGGAAAATTGGGCCAACTATATTGGGTTGGTGTTGGAGGTGAATATACCGGTGGGGGTGTGGCAAAGTTGGGTTAATTGTAGGAGGTTGGAGTTGATACTAAAGATGGGTAAAATTAGGCACCATGTAATTTACGGGGGTTGGTGCCGAATTTAATTGGTACTGTGGAGGTGGGGTAAAATTGGGTTGCACATGGTAAATGGGCCCAGGTGGGGAAAAATACAACCTCAAATCTAGAGGTGCTGCTTGAGGTGTTGGGCTTGGAAAATAATCTGCTAAGTTTAAAGGCTCAACTACCCGATGGTTTCGCTTCCTTGATTCCACTACCCTGGCATTTCATATCTTTCCCCTGTGTCGATATATTCTAAGGGATCGACCTCTTCCTTTTCTTCCTCCAACATGTTGATGGTGGCTCTTGGCCCTTTCCTCCCTGCGGGTGCGACAGCAGTGGCGCCTGGTGGATGTTGGTATGCTGATTGGCCTGGGGGGTGCAAGGGGTATGAGTTTCCCCACCTCTATCAAATCCTCGATCGCATGTTTCACAGGAAAGCACCGATCAATTGGATGTCCCGGCTCTTGATGAAAATTACAATGTGCATTGGGATCATAATTGTTTGGGATTGGATTTGGTGGAGGTCGTTGCTGAAGCCAAGTAACTAAGCCCTTTTCTATCAACAACGATAAGAGGACACTTAAGGATTGTCCTAGGGGAGTGAATGCTCATTGTGTCGGGCCCCCTTCTATGCTCAGGGTCATCTATGCCCATGAATTATTTCCTTGTTGTTGTACTGGAGCTGCCTGTGCTGGGGCATATGCTGGGGCTTGTTGTGCTGCCCGAAATTGGAATGGTACCATGCTGGTATTGGGCTAGGTGTTTATTATTGTCTGGACATCTACCTCAGTTCTTCTTTGCTCGACAAATTTTTGTACCCCACTAGCCCCACTGGCCAAATTTTTGTTCAACCGCCTTTCTCTCAATGCGTCTTCACAATGGTTGGCATTTCTTACCAGGTCAACAAAACTGGCTTGTTGCTGGTAAACCAAAAAGTCAGAGATAACAAGTAGGGCTATTTTCGCGATCATCTCGATCTGTTCATTATCGGGATGCGATTCTTTACTTGGGATGCTAGGGCCCTCCATCTTCATAGGAACTCGTTAAAGGCCTCATCGAGTTTTTATTTCAACCGTGCAAGATCTGATTTGTGTGGTTTGATGTCTATGTTGAAGACATATTGCTCTTGAAACAATTGGATGAGGTCTTTCCATGTTTTGAGCATAGATAGTTCAATAGACGTGAACTATCTCAAGGCTGGACTAGTAAGGCTCTTTTGAAAAAAATTTATGAGCAAACGCTCATCCCCTCCATATTGGCACATATCTCTATAGTACGATTTTAGATGGACAATTAGGTTGCCCATGCCATCGTATTTATCAAAAGTAGGCAGTTTAAATTTGTGGGGTAATGACACCTCGGAAAATAGGCATAAATCAAAAAATTCTGTAGCATGTATTCCAGCTCCCATCTTCATCAGCTATTTCTGGATTTTATCCATCTGCTTCTTCAACGGTTCTGACTCCCTGGACTGTAGAGTTGGGGCTGCTCCCCCACTAGGTTGCCTCGATTCATTTTGGGTGGCCTATTGGTTGGTGAGTGTGGGTGGTGGGGGATTAAAACTGACAAATGCCCCTATGTAAGCTCCACTATTTCAAATCTCATCCTCTTCATATTGAGGATCTGTATCCACATAAGGTGGTGGAAGGGTGAGGTTATCTTGCTAATTCTGAGTGGGCGGGTAGGTGTCGGGTGAGACCATTGTACATGAGGGAAGCTTTGGTGATGGGTTTGTGGGGCAATGGGATGAGTAAATGGGGGACTTTGGAGGGATTGAGTGGGTGTCAGATGAGGTGATCGCTACTTATGTATGCATCTAATTAAGTCTTAACCTATTGCAAGCGCACAACAGAAATTATAGAGCTAGTATAGGATCATTCCCACGAGGAAGTTTATCTTATTTATATTTCTATTTTAAAATTATATTTATCTTTTAAGGTTCTAAACTACTTGAGAAATATTAATGAAAGAATAGTTTCTTAATCTAAAGTGTATAAAATAAATCATAATCCTCCTTCAGATTGAGGTCGTCAATCCCAATCTTCAGCTTTCGGATATTTATAAAAATAAACAGTACCATTACAACATATTACAGTCTTCTAGAATTTAGGCATCAATCAAAAACTAAAATTCCTTAACACAGATTTAATCTAATCAACAATTTCCTAAAATCTGAGCGTCAATCAAATTCGAGAAAATTGAAGATGGAAAAGTAAAAATCATTAAACTAATATGCAAATTCCAACCTTTGTCGTCAATTCAAATTAAAACTTAAAGATGTTTATAAAGCAAATAAATCTAAACTAAAAAGTAAAGTAAAATATATCCTTCACCCCTCAGTCGCAGTCATCAATTGCTCTTGAGAAACTACAGATATCTACACTAATCTTCAGTACTTAATCGTAGTCGTCAATTGCTCTTGAGAAACCTCTGATATCTAATCTACTCTAACTATTTTATACTACTGATCGAAAGAAAATCTAACCTTAGGCGTCAATTGATGCTGAAATTCTTTGATCCTTATTCCTATACCAAGCCCTCTTATTTATAGATCATAAGTGGTTGGTTTATAATGTTCTAATCTTAACAAAATAAGCTACTAAAAATAAAAGTATCCTAATATAACTCTAATTCCTATTTTTATTCTTCCTTGCTTTGAATAGTTGATATGCTTCTAGAGTGTTCTCTAATTTTTAGCAAGAGAGTCATTTTAAGAGTCTTCTTCGTCAATCTCTCAAATCTATGGTTAGTCAGACTTCTAATTATAGAAGACTTCTAAAAATATGCATGGCGGTATATCTTCTCTCATTCAGTCACAGTGGAAAGCTTCTATTTTTGAGAAATCGTAAATTACGATTTCTTCTTTCTATTCTTTCTGGAAAATTGTAAATCACGATTTTCTATTTTCAGTAGGCTTCCAACTAACGATTCTTCACATTCTCTTATATTGTCTTTACTTAATACGACTTTTCTTTAGAGAATCGTAAATTATGATTTCTCTCTTCTTAGTATATTGTTTCTCACAATCGTAAAACACAATTTTTCATTTCTTTTTAGGCGAAGATTTGTCTTTTACGCTCAATCATCTTTTTACTGCCTTTTGAGTTTATTTTGATGAATATTAATACTTGAGCTCTATTTTTTTGTATTTCCTTAATATCTGTATATCAGTAACTTGTTAGTAGCAAACTAAGTCCTAGTATCACTAAGTTAAGGGTGATAAAATGGTAAATTATATGACTGATCATGAGGCCATTGGACTTGGTGAGAATTTTGAGGATTTGGTTGGAGGGTAAGTGGATGTGTAAACTAGCGATGGTTGATAGTTTGGGATGGATTTCAATTTTGGGTTGGGGGTGATGAGTGTGGATGGGTATGGGTCATGCCAGGTTGATTAGGCAGGTTGGCCATTTCGAGAGAAATGGGGTATGTTGGTTGGATATATGCAGGAAATTGGGGGATTGTATGAGAGGGATTTGCCATTTGAGGGGGTATGTGGGTTTGCTGGGTATGGGTGTAGGTAGGAAATTGGGGGACTTGTTGAGGGTTTGGTGGAGGGTTTGAAAATGTCACCCTCGGGTTTGGGCCTAAATGAGTTTGAGATAGGATATTAGGCCCTGAGGCGCACTTGGATGGCCCCATGGTTGTTGTTGGATGGTGTGGATTATGCGTGGTTGGGTAGGATGGGGATTTTGGACTTATGGGTTTGATGGGGATTTGAGGATGTTTGGGTGGATGAGGAAGGCTTTGAGAGGCATTCCACATGGTGTAGGCCTTAACCATGTTTTCCATCATGGCCATGGGATTGGTTAAGGGAGGGGAAGTGGGTAGTCCTTCTGATGAAAGGGGTGTATGGGGAAAGATGGGCATGACCTGGGTAGATGGGTGGGGAAAATTGGGCATGACCTGGATAGATGGAGGGAAATGTGGTGGATTTGGATTGGATGTGGAGGGGAAGTGGGATGTATGTTGGGTGGAGATATGTGGAAAATGGGATGGATTTGAAGTGGAGGCTGGTGAAATATTGGGCATGCCTTGGGTTGATGTAGGTAAATTTGGATTGAGAAAATGCGGTGAATTGGGTGCATTTGAAGTGGAGGGAAAATGAGGCATAGTTTGGGAAAAGGTGGGGGGAAAATTGGGAATGACCTGGGGGGATGTAGAAAAATGCGGGGTATTTGGATTAGTTGTGGGAGAGTGGGGTTGATGTGGAAGGGAAAATCGATGGTGTGGGAATTATCGAGGGTATTAAAATTTCTATGCAGGGGCTCGAGAATGGTGAAAAAGTCCTTAGATTCGGGCTGCTTGAGCCAAAATAAGCTAGCTTATATATTATATACACTAGGCTAAAATTTTGGAGATTTGGCCTAGCATGTATATTATACGCGCAAGGCAAAAAAATATGAAATTTTGGCTTAGTGTGTATATTAGACACGCAAGGCTAAAAAGTGTGTATATATATATATATTGGACAATAGCAGTAGACCCGAGTTGGTATATTGTTTTGGGTTTTCTTGAAGCAGTGCTTCCGGGGACTCTTTTTTTCTTGTTATTTTGGGTCCCTCCTCACCGTACTTAGGGATACAAGGCTGGTTTGGTTCAACTAATGAGCTCTCCCACGGGTTTTAAGGCTTAGTAACAGCTCGGTCACCCACCTAATATACCTCCAGCGCAAGTGCCTTCTCAGTTACTAGATGGGATGATTCCTTTTGAGATCATTCCCACTAGGGCTGCTGCTCTATCGGCAACCGAGACGGGTATATCGTAACCTATTTCCCCCCTTTAAAAATCTACATGCATACAAATAAATTAAGTCCCCTTTGTTTAATTTTTAATATTCAATTTTAAGGGAGTTTACTTAAGTTCAAAAACGGGTGGTAAGAATCTCATGCCGCCTCTACGGGCTAGCATCCACTGTTGGAATATGACGACGAGAAACATTAGTGCTCAAGTAGGCCCGCCAAATGGCTAAGGTGTTTAAATGATAAAAATAAAACTAAACAATTAAGTAACCTGCCAATCGGCTAAGGTGATAAAATGCTCAAGTAGGCCCGCCAATCGACTAAGGCGTGTAAATGACGGAAAAGTAGGGGTAAGTAAAAAAATACAGAATCGTAGGGGTAAGCAAAGATGACGGAATCATAGGGTAAGTAAGAAAATAAAAAAAGTTAGTAAATAGAAGAAAAACACATGCATAGGGGGCCAACTTCAAGTAGAAGCTCTAAATGTTTCCCTAGTGGAGTCACCATCTATGCAACCATGGACTTTGTGAGTCCGTCGCGACGATGCACACTCTCTAAAAAAAGATGGAGTCTCCACCCGGACCTTTTGGTGACCTGGCATACCTTAAAAATCAATATGTAAGCATAGTGTAAAAATATGACTTCGATTTATCAGTCTTTGCCAAAGGCTCTAGGGTAGGAGCTTTGGTTATCGATCGAGAAGGTGTTAGGCACCCGATCAACCCCCTCATAAACAGTCTCTACTATGGCTACTTGGATGTGTATATAAATGAGCAGCACTTTCCCATGCCTGAACACACACTGATCCTATTGAGCCCTTCCCGCCTGTCAAAATTTGGGTAGTGTAACGACTCAATTCTAGGATAGAGAAAAAGCAAATAATATAGAGGAATAAAGGGGAGAGCAGGAGCTCTCGGGCCCTTGTAGCACCGTTGTGGATCTTCGCCCGAGAGCGACACCAGTGAGCTTCCGATAGCAAATTTGTTGAGGAATGAGTTTTGGCTTTTAACGCTTGAAAGCTAGGAGGTAGGAGAGATAGGCTAGGGCTTAGTTCCTGCTAAAGCTAGAGGATTGATGGTGGATGATGGGTTGTGAATGGCAAACTTAGGTGCTGGAATTTCATGGATTTAATGCTAAAAGGAGGGGAAAACTCTAGAGGATTCTCTCTTTTGGAAAATTTTCAACCCCTTAAGCAAGGGGGGTGGCTCTCTATTAATAGAAAAGGAGAGGATTAGGGGAGGGTTTAACTTCTAATGGGTTTAGCAATTAGGTAATAGGGATCTATGATTTTCTAGGTTTTCTAGGGCTTAGATAGGTGGGATTTTGGGTTTAATGGTAGATGATAGGGTGGGGGTTTAGGCGGCAAAAGGATTATAGTTTAGGCTAGTAAGGGTACTAGGGTCCTAAAGAAACCCACCCCAAACTTTGGGGTGGTCAAAAAGTCAAACCCCAAAGATGAATCTCGAACATTTTCTCAAAAAATACTATTCTTAAGTCTTACGTGTGTATTATACACTCTAGGTTTAGGAACAATGTCCTTGAGAATTCCAAAGCCTGTTTTGGGGCTCAATTCTGAAGGAAGAAGCCAATTTTGTCTAGCGTGTATAATATACACGCTAGGCCAATTTCAGTCACAAAATGGCCTAGCGTATATAATCTACACGCTAGTGTAATTTTTTGCATTTCTGCCTAATTTTCAAACCACCATAACTTTTGATATACAACTCAGATGGAGGCGATTATTGGTTTGTTAGAAAGCTGGGAACATCCTATTTCCAATGTGTAGACACCCAAATTTGGCCTAAGGCCCAATCGAAACACATTTCGAGAGAGGTGCACTTCCAAGCTTTTGATGACATGTATGAAACCCTTAGAAACCTTTTAAACCCTTAGGAACCTTCCCGAACCCTTAGGAATCAATCCTAACCTTCTCAAACCCATTAGAACCCTTTCTTGGACTAGTGTCAAACCCTCCCGAGTAGTGGTTTGAAAGAGGAGTGCCAAAATTTATACATACCACTTTCAAGAGCTGAATTATATACCATTAGAAAGAAGACTTTTCCAGCTTTCCAACAAGCCAAAAATTACCTCAATCGGAGTTATATATCAAAAGTTATGACCATTTGCAAATCGGGATATTTTGGAGGAATTTTTGTCTGGCGCAACTAATAGTTGTGCCAAACCATTTTCCCCCAGAATTTTCCTGGTGCGACTATTAGTTGCGCCAGGCTTTTTTCCCCCAGAAATGGCCTAGCGCAACTAATAGTTACGCCAGGTATAAATGGGTCGCTCCACCCCTCGCGAAACCAACTTCCAGGCTACTGTATAAAACTGCTTTATTGTACATTTGTCTGGCGCAACTATTAGTTGCGCCAGGCATATGAACAGTAACCTCTGGATTTTGCCCCAAAAATTGTGATTGGAGTTTGACTTATTGACCACTTCAGTCCTTGGAGTGTGTTTTGATAACTTTATTGCACCATTTTAATGCCTATTTATAACCCTTAAGTGATTTGAAACACTAACCCATCATCCACCATTAAAACCAGTCCCCCACATCTCCAAGCTCTCATAACCCTAGAAAACCTTAGATTTGAGATTACCTAATTGCTAAACCCATTCAGCTCCTAAGCGAATCCTAATCCACCCATTTCCTATAAATAGAGACCCCCACCCCTTGGTTTAAAGGTTGAGAATTTTGGCCTAAGAGAGAAAGAGCTTAAAGTGAGAAGATCTTTCTCCCTTTGGTGCATACTTCCCATACAAAATTCAGAATTTCAAAACCTCCTTTAAGTGATATTTTTCACCTTAGATCCCTTAGTTTAGGTAAATTCTATCCATTTACCTTCCCTCGCTACTTCCTACCTAGCAAGCCTTAGAGATTAGAACCCCTATTTCCACCATACAAGCCTTCAAGAGCTCATCAAAGCAAGTCACACAAGGCTCTCCTACAGTGCTACAAGGGCCCGAGGGCTCCGACTCTCTCCTTTCTTCTCCTATCTCTTTCTAGCTCCCTCCATCCTCCCATTTGTGCCGTTATGCCGTCGACTTTTTGGTAGGGACGGAGGGGCACAAACAGGATTCTAAGCCCTTTTGGGCAGGAGGAAGCTATTTTCTTTTCTTTTACTTCATTTTATTTTTGGCCATTAGTAGAGACCACATTAAGCGGGTTGATCGGGTGCCTAACACCTTCCAGATTGATAACCAAAGCCCCTACCCAAGAGCCTTTGGTGTGGACTGGAATCAGAGTCATATTTTTAGCATTTCGGTACTCATAAAAATGAACTAGGTTTCCCGAGACACCGAAAGCTCCCGGTGACGACTCTATATATTTTGCAAGCAAGTGCATCGCCGCGATGGGATGGTCAAAAATCCCACGGTTACACAGATGGCGACTCTACTAGGGAGTAGCTAGTAGAGCTTCCCCTTGAACTTGACCCATTTATTTATTTTTTATTTTACTAACCTCTTTATTGCTATTTTTTATTTATTTTCTTACTCACCCCTCCGATTACATCATTTACTTTTTCGTATTTACATGCCTTAGCCGATCGGCGGGCTTACTTGCGCATTATCTTTATTTTTTCTTATATTTCCGTCATTTTAGGTGCCTTAGCCGATTGGCGGGCCTACTTTAGCATTGTCTTTAAATTTCTTTAATTTTTTGTTATTTAAAGTGCCTTAGCCGATTGGCCGGCCTACTTGTGCAAACATATTCCGACAGTGGACGCTGGCCCGTAGTAGCGGCCCGAGGTTATCACCCCCGACTTTTGGACTAAAGAAAACTTCCATAAAAAATAAAATGTTTTGAAAAATTAAAATTGAACCAAGTTAGGGAGCTTAATTAATCTATTTTTACGGGGTATATTTTCAGAAAAGGGTTGGGTTTAGGCACACATACAACCACCGGGGTCTTAGTATGGCGGTAGCCCATAGTGGTGATGATCCAAAAAAGTCCCAACCCACCTAGTATCTGAGAAGGTGCCTGCGCCGGAGGTATATCGGGTGGGTTCCCATTCCAATACTTAAAACCCTTGGGGAGTGCGCTAGCGAGTTATACCAGACTCAAACCTTTAGGCTTCGGTGAGGAGAGAATCGATCACATATAAACAATCAGTTCTCGAAAGCCTAGCTTCCACAAAAACCAAAAAAAGAGACTTATTTCGGGTGCTGTTTGCTACTGTCATATACATCTGGAGCCCTATTTTAGCCTGGTGCAAGTATTAGTTGCGCCAGTGCAAAAATCTCATAATTATAATTGGCGCCAGCTTTAATCCCGACCACTTTTACCTTGGCGCAACTAATAGTTGCGCCAGTGCAAAAAGGGGAGCATTTTGACTTGGCGCATGTATTAGTTGTGCCAAGCCTGTTCTGGACAGCAGCTACCTGAATCTATGGCCTTTTCCACCTCCCGAGTCCCCTGATTAGTATGTTTAGTACCTCTAATTGGGCCCCGCCATCTCTGACACCCAATATGTCCCCGCCGGTTAAAAGAAGGCAACTTTTTTTTGGTTCATTTTGAGGGATCGGGTTGTCCACCTCAATTTTTGTGCCTTTAATAGATCAAAGGTCTTCCTTTGATTCTTTCGAAGCATGTCAGAATCATCGGTGTGGGTCCTAAATTAGGGTGCGAAAGCCACCCGAGAAGGGAATTCCAAGGCCTCGGAACCTTTGTTTTAAAAAAAGAAAAAAAAAATTCAAAAAAAATTAAAAATAAAAAAACCTAAAAAAATAGAACCTTTGTGGTGCCGACACAACGACATCATCTTGCCCTCCATCCTCCCATAGGGGAAGAAGGAGGAAAATTTTTGGGCCTTATCTAAGGCACCCATACCCAACCCATTCCTGTAGAATGTCATGGGTAGTGGACCCGGCTTATGCCGATCCAGACTCATCCTTGCCACATTCTCCAACCCACTCCCATTCGGGAGAAGCCTTCACATCCATCCCCATCACCCTATCCCCTTTTACCATTACCGGGACGTTTGGCACCCCCATTTTCCCAACCACCACTTCCCAAAATATCCAAAATCACCCCCCCCACCCATTCCCCATCTCTTTCCCAAGCTACCTTTCCTCCCATGTCCATGCCAAGCCAACCACCCATTCCATCCACATCCCCTCAAAACCCAACACATTTCCCAACCCCATCCATGATAAACCCAACCCAAGTTTCCACATCCACACCCATGCCCCATTTTCCATCTTCCTCATATAGACCCAATCTACCATCCTTCACCTATGTCACCTCCACCCTATCTAACCCCCCACAAGCCCCCCCATCTACCCGGGTCATACCCATTTTTACCGAGGCCATACCCTATTTTTCTCAAACACCCACACTTTACCCTTCATCATCCCCCTTTGCCAATGCCCCACCACATTCCTTCAACCCACCCCATATCCCGCCACCTACCATGGCCATGCCCGATCATATCGAGGCCATGCTTAATTTTCCCTCCACATTCACCCCATCTATACCCAATCATCCCTTAAACCCACCACCTGCATCCGATCCTCCTTCCATCACCATGATGGAGGAAATGTTCCAAGCCTACTCCTTATGGAAGGCTTCCCAAAACACCCCCCATCATCCACACCCCACATCCATGAACCCATCCCATACCCTAGCCAATCTCCATGCTTCACTCCCCCATGACCCCCATCAACCCCCCATAATTCACACCATCCAAAACCCCATCTCCCACATGCCCCAAGGCCCATTGGCCCAAAACTCCACCACCCATGATCTCCAAGGCCCATTGACCAAAACCCCATCACCCATGATCTCCAAGGCCCAATGGCCCAACACCCCATCACCCATGATCTCCAAGGCCCAATGGCCCAAGAACCCATCCCCCATACCCAAGGGCCCATGGCCCAAACCCACCAATGGCCCATGGTCCATACCCCTCAAAACCTAATGGGCCAAGCCCACAAACCCCAAGGGCCCATTGCATAAACCCTTACCCTAGGGCCCATGGCCCAAACCCATTTGGCCCAAGCCCAAACCCTCCAAGGGCCCATGGCCCATACCCACCAATGGCCCATGGCCCATACCCCTCAAAATATAGTGGGCCAAGCCCACATACCCCAAGGGCCCATTGCCCAACCCAATGGCCCATGGCCCAAACCCATCTAGGGCTCATGGCCCAAACCCATTTAGCCCAAGCCCAAACCCTCCAAGGGCCCATGGCCCAAACCCATTTGGCCCAAGCCCAAACCCTCCAAGGGCCCATGGCCCATACCCACCAATGGCCCATGGCCCATACCACTCAAAACCTAGTAGGCCAAGCCCACTTATCCCAAGGGCCCACAACCCAGACCCATCTGGCCCAGGCCCATACCCACCAATGGCCCATGGCCCAAGCCCTCCAAAGCCTAATGGGCCATACCCATCAAGGCCTAATAGGTTAAGATCCCCCAAATCCCATGCCCTTTACCCAAACCCAACCTGATCAAGGCCTTCTGACCCAAACCTACCCCGGGCCCATAGCCCAAGCCCCATACTCATACCCTCCACAATACCCCCAAAATTTCACCCACCCCCAACCTTCACAACTGGGTCAAACCCATGCCATACTTTGGACCCAATTTTCTCATGACCCCATACCCCAAGACCATCTCCAAACCTTCCCTCATGTCCAATGGCCTCATCAGGCCTGACCCTTAAACAAAACTACCACTCACCCCATCACCCTACAACACTTCCCTTACACCCAAGGGGCTCACCCAACCTACATCCATTCCAATCCCATCCATTCCATACATCAACATGAAAATCTCATCCTCACTACACCCTATGTAGACCAGCAGTATGAGGAGGACGAGCTCAGAAACAGTGGGGCCTATGCCAAGACAATGACCAATGTCAATCCTCCATCTATAATTACCCCACCCTTTGCAGCCCAAAGTGAGTCCAGGCTAATAATTTATAAGACGGCCCCCATGTCCAAGGAGTCGGAACAATTGAAAGAATAGCTGGATAAAATTCAAAAGCAATTACAGAAGATGGGTGGTGCTAATAAAAGTCTTCCAGAAGAGTCTTACAGGTCCGGCCCTAAGGTGGTTCACATCCTTAGAACCCTCCATGATGAAGACGTGGAAAGATCTGATCCACTTGTTCCAAGAATAATATGTCTATAATATAGATATTGAACCGCGTAAGTCAGACTTGGCCCGCTTAAGGCAGAACCCGAATGAGACCTTCAGTGACTATTTGGGACGCTGGAGAGCACTGGAAGCTCAAGTCAAAAATAGGATACCTGACCATGAGCAGATCGAAATAATTTCAAAAAATACTCTGTCAGTGATCTCGAACTTCTTGATGTACCAGTAGTAGTCCAGCTTTGCTGATCTAGTAAGAAATGATAATAGATGCGAGGACGCGATTAGGGAAGGTCGCTTGAATAAAAATGTACCAAGCGAAACTAGTAGGGTCAGGAGGTTTCCAGAGCAAAGGAACGATAAGAGAATCGAGGCCGACATGCAGAATGTTGCCAATACCAGGCCCAATAATAACATAACCTCGTTCTAATTTCAAGCAGCACAACTAGTTCCTGTCAGGACAGGGCCAGTACAGAGATCCGAGAATGGGCAGGGAATGCAAATGACCCCGAAAAGGAGAGCCCGTTATGATCATGTTTTTACGCCCTTGGGGCAATCTTTAAGTGTACTTTTACCTTTATTAATTGAAAAGGGATTAGTAACTGCGCTCCAACCATGACCTCCTTCCAATCCGATTCCATATAACTTTGACCCGAATACTCATTGTAATTTCCACCACGGCCCGAGTCACCCGACTGATTGCTACTTCCCATTGAAGCACAAATCCAAGATTTAATCGATGCTGGGAAGATCATTCCCCCTGCACCCACTCAAGCAAACCAGCATGCAAATATTCACCAGGTGCCTTTGCCACCACACCCTATCAGAATAGCAGGTCCCAAACCCACCATAGGGATTGTAGAGGAAATTGAGGAAGAGTATGAATTTGACCCCTCTGATTATATCAGTAACAGAAATTTTATGGTCCCTTGGCAGCGAGACCGAGAAGAGAGAACCATTGGGGTGATTGAGCCCCTGAATCTGGCAGGTTATTTTCCTACCCCTACACCAGTAGTTGAACCCCTAGATCTTAGGGCCTATTTACCATCACCCACCCCCATCAATTACATACAAATAAATGCGTATCAACCATATTCCACCACCCCCTTGAATTACCCCATAAGCCATCTGGCCCCTAATTCTCCAACCGCACCCATCAATTACCAATGGCCTACACCCACCCCATTATCCCCATTTCAACCACCCACAAATTCTACCATCCCCATCAATTCCCTAGTGGCCCATCAAACCCCCAATCCTCCACTCGCACCCATCAACTACCAATGGCCTACACCCACCCCACTACCCCCGGTACAACCATTGTTAAGCTTCACCACCCCTACCTAGCCCAATTTTTCCACCCACCCATCCATCACCGAGGTAAGCCAGGTCTTACCTATCATCCTAGAGCCATCAGCACATGCACTTCAGATACTGGCAGCCATACCTTTCCATCTCCCAGGACCAACCTATGATCCACATCAGGTCCTGCTGAGCTATGAGCAAACCAATCCTAATGCCGGCAACATCAGCAGGGAGGGGGTAGTGGATTTCGTTACTAGATCGGGAAGAATCTCAAAACAGCCCGAGGCAATAACAACAGCAGCACAAACCCAACCTAAAGGAAAGAAAGATAGAACAGTGAACCCCTTCGAGAAGATGAGTCGAGAACATATACTAGAGACTCAGCTGAGAAGAATGTCTGCCCATATAATTGTATGGGATCTATTGATGACATCCCCACTCCATTTCCAAGCATTAATGGGGGTGTTAAAGAATGCACACGTGTCCCAACAAGTGAACCCAGACAAGGTTGGGCAAATAATTGGACAAGTGATGGCACCCAATGCCATTTCATTTTCGGACGCAGATCTGTCGGAGGAGGCAAATAACCATTCTAAATCTCTCAACATCACTATCGAATCCGGGAACATGATAATCCCCTTGGTTTTAATTGACAATGGATCTGCATTGAATGTGTGCCCATTGAGAACTGCCACCCCTGCATGTTGAGGCCAACAAGGACGAGTGCTCGGGGTTTTGATAACACGAGGTAGGAGATTATGGGAGAAGTTGACCTTGAGCTCGTACTAGGGCCCATGACCTTTTCCATACTATTCTAAGTGATGGATATCAAATCTTCTTTTAATTTATTGATAGGACACCCGTGGTTATATGAGGTCGGGGCGATACCTTCTACGCTCCATCAAAAGCTAAAATTCATATCCGAGCAGAAGGTGATCACCATCATTGGTGACGGGCACGATGATAAAGACAAGGCCACTCATAGTATTGAAAATCCTACAGTAATTGATGTGCCACATACCGAGGAAGACACCGACCTCCATAGTTTAAAGTATGAGGTATCGGCAGTAGGCCCAAAACCCCTAAGAAATATCACTTCTACAACCGGTGGCGGAATGGAAGCAGCGGTGGCCATGCTCCAGAAATGGGGCTATCAGAAAGGCAGAGGGCTTGGACCCAGATTACAAGGAAGGAAAGAGCCAGTTATTGCCAAGGGGCAAAAGGTCCGATTTGGGCTATGATACAAGCTCATAGAGGAAGAGGTCCGAGAGGCCAAAGAGAAAGCCAGGGTCGCCACAACTGCAAGAGCTCGAGGAATCAATATAGAAGAGAAACCTCGCCCTAGGCTGCACATCAAGGAATCCTTTGTCAGCGCTGGGATCATAAAGATCGATCGAAATGGGGTAACCCATTTAACCCCACACAAACCCATAGCCCCTATCCATCCCACCAATCCCCAAATTTCCCTTCCCAACCTAGAAATAGATTTGGCTGCGTTGTCCCTCTTCGAGGAATGACGTCCAGTACCTGAACAAACACTCCCTGTGGTAAATCACCACAAAATGGTATTAACATTTGAGGATATCATCTCGGACGAATTGGGGATCAATATGATGGAGGCTGACGCCAATAAGCCATATCCGTCAGCACCCTCCATCCCAACAGGTAAAGGAGCGGCCCCTAAGGTACACAACTGGGCATCTTTGCCCCAAACTCTAGAAGTAGGGAGTGGCCTAAAGTTTGGCACCTGTTTCCCAAAAAAAAACAACCTATAAAAAGTTATATAAGCCCTTGGCAGGCAATACCTTGTATATATAGCAACCTGCCTTGCCAAGGGTCTGTCTCCAAAGAAAATAAAAATCTCAAAAACATGGAAAAAATACAAAATCCTAAAAACATTGAAAATATCCAAAGTCTAAAAATATCGTCATTTAAAATTCCAGAAAAAGTCCCACAAAAGGATGCCTTAATCGAAATACCCATCCCACGTAAAATCGACCCCTTCCCTATAGAAATACAAGAAGAGGTAGGTGTTACAAGTCTGGACGAGGATAGTCCTTTAGAGGAGCTCCCCAATGAGCTCCTTGATCGGTTTGCCAACTTTGAGCATGGCCCTACCCCCATTGTCGAGGAAACTGAAGACGTCAATTTAGGAACTGAGGAGATTCCCAGAATAATCAAAATTGGAATGTCGTTGTCTCCTGAAGAAAGGAAAAGCATGATCGACTTCCTTTGGTCATACCAAGACGTTTTTGCCTGGTCCTACGAGGACATGCCTGGTCTGGACACTAATTTGGTTGAGCATGAGATGCCTCTCTACCCTGATATGAAGCCGATTAAATAGAAGCTGAGACGTCTCTGACCCAAGTGGATGCTAAAAGTCAAGGATGAAGTCATCAAGCAGTATGATGCAGGGTTCCTCATGGTATCCAAGTACCCACAGTGGCTAGCCAATATTGTGTCAGTGGTGAAGAAGGACGGAAAGGTCAGCATGTGTATTGATTTTCGAAATTTGAACAAGGCGAGCCCGAAGGATGATTTCCCACTGCCACACATCGACATCTTGGTCGATAACACTACTAAGCACGGGATGCTTTCTTTTATTGCCAGATTCTCAAGATACAATCAGATAAAGATGGCAGAGACAGATCAAGAGAAGACAGCATTTATCACTCCTTAGGGAACCTTTTGCTATAAAGTCATGTCGTTCGAACTAAAGAATGTCGGTGCAACATACCAAAGAGCTATGACTACGCTATTTCACGACATGTTGCATTGAGAGAATGAGGTGTACATCGACGATATGATAGCGAAGTCACCGGAGCGAGGTGATCACTTGGTAAACCTTCAGAAGCTGTTTGAGAGGTTGAGAAAGTATCGGCTACGTCTGAACCCATAGAAGTGTGCATTTGGTGCTATGTCCGGAAAGCTGTTGGGGTTCATTGTCAGCAGGAGAGAGATCGAGGTCGACCCAGTTAAAGTCAAAGCTATCACTGAGATGCCGCCACCATCTATCGAGAAAGAAGTCAGAGGGTTCCTGGACAGAATACAATATATCAGTTGGTTCATTGCACAACTAACTCCAATCTGCACGCCGATCTTCAAGCTACTAAGGAAGAACTCGCCCGTTGAATGGAACAATGACTGTCAGGTAGCATTCGATAAAATCAAAGTTACCTCCTTAACCCACCTGTTTTGGTATCACCTGAGCCGGGGAGACCACTCTTAATGTATCTCTCCACGACAGAGTTCTCAATAAGATGTGTCTTAGGTCAGCATGACGAGAGAGGAAGAAGTGAACAGGCCATTTACTATCTAAGCAAGAAGTTTACTGATTATGAAACATGCTATTCACATCTGGAGAAAGCATGCCTGGCTCTTATATGGGCTACTCAGAGGCTCTGCCATTACTTGTTATCCCAAGCCATTCTACTTTTGGCTCAAATGGACCCATTGAAATACCTGTTTGAGAAGCCCGCTCTCACTGGGCGGACTGCACACTGGTAACTCTTATTATCTGAGTTTAACATCACGTATGTCACTCAAAAGTTCGTTAAGAGCAGGCACTCGCCGATCATCTTGCCGACAATCCTTTACCAAATTATGAACCTTTGAGAACTGAGTTCCCAGATGAAGATATCTTGTTCATGACTGAAGACGATACTGAGGAAGTAGAAGAATCTTTGGTAATGCAGTTTGACGGGGCGGCAAACACTGAGGGTCAGGGAGTTGGTGTCATTCTAGTTTTGCCGAAGGGATCCCACATACCCGTCTCTATCAAGCTCAACTTCCCTTGCACTAATAACATGGCTGAATATGAAGCTTGTGCCGCTGGCCTGCAAGCGGCTCTCGATCTAAATATAACTCACCTTCGAGTGTTTGGTGATTCACACTTAATCATATGCCAAACGAATGGTGACTGGAAGACGAAGGACGAGAAACTGATCCCCTATCATGAACACCTGGAGGATCTGATAGCTTGCTTCCAAGACGTGATATTCTCATATGTCCCCCGAATAAGGAATCGCTTTGGTGATGCACTAGCAACTTTGGCGTCAATGATAGAAATCTCGTATGGTGCTGAGATGAAGTCGATCATGATCAAGTAGAGAATGAGTCGGCCTTCTGCTTACAGATTGAGGAACCTACAAGGCCTGATGATGAGCCACCTTGGTTCTCAGATATTAAGAATTTCCTCGAGACACTAACTTTCCCTGAGGGTACATCCAAGACGGACCGATGAACCATTCAACGTCTAGCGGCAGGCTACGTCATTTGTGGAGAATGCATGTACAAGCGGTCGTACAATAAAATCTTGCTCTAATGTCTTACAAAGGGTGAAGCGATCAATATTATGAAGGAGATCCACGAGGGAGTATGCGGAGCCCACGTCAACGGACACATGCTTGCTAAGAAAATTTTACGACAGGGATACTTTTGGACCACTATGGAATTAGGTTGCTGCAAACATGTCCAAAAATGCTACAAGTGTCAGGAACACTCCAGTCTGATACACGCTCCTACCATTGATCTACACTCCATGACCACTTCTTGGCCATTTGCTACCTGGGGCCTTGACGTCGTCGGAAGGATTAATTCGAAATTATCAAATGGACATCGATTCATCCTTGTCGCCATTGAATACTTCACCAAATGTGTAGAAGTGGCATTATATGCCAACATCACTGCCAGTCACATCGAGAAGTTCCTCAAGAGTAATATTGTGTGCTGATTTGGAGTACCCAAAGATATCATCACGGACAATGGCACCAATTTTGCGAATAAGCGCATCCGAGCTTTCTGTGAGCAATACAAGATCAAGCACCATTGCTCATCCCCTTATCGACCTCAAACTAATGGAGCCATGGAAGCTGCTAAAAAGACGGCCGTCTACATCCTAGAGAAGATGGTCTTCACTTACCGAGATTGGAGCGAAATGCTGCCGTTTGCTTTGTGGGCCTACAGAACATCGACCCGTACTGCTACAGGGGCAACACCGTTCTCCCTTGTGTATGGAACCAAGGCCGTCCTAGCAGTTGAGGTTGAAGTACCCTCGCTCCGAATTCTCATGGAATCAGGCTTACCCAAAGTAGAGAGAGAGAGATCCCGCTTCGGATAATTGAACTTATTGGACAAGAAGAGACTCCTAGCCTTATGTCACACTCAAGTTTACCAAGGCCGAATCGCACGTGCTTATAATAAACGTGTCCGCCGTTGAGATCTAAAGGTACGAGACACTGTACTGAAGAAGATCTTCCCATCCTTCCATGCCGATCCGAGAGGCAAGTTCAAGCCAAACTGGGAAGGACCTTATGTCCTTCGAGAAGTGCTATCGGGATACGCCATCCGCCTCGCCACCATGGACGGAGATCATCTTCCTGAGCCCATCAATGCTAGATACGTCTGACGGTTCTACTCTTAGTCTATCACATCAAGATAAGTATTGGTGAAACAGATATGTGACTTCTTAAGAACCACCCAAAAGAGGCCATCATTCCAAACACAGTAGCCAAAAAGCATCCCTAAAAATGATTATATCCCTTGCTACCCCATTTGAGCCTGGGCCTTTCTTTCAATAACCCCCTTCCCCAAAAATGTGTGTGTACATATATAAAAAAAGGGAAGTAAAGTTACTATCAAAATTCAAAAAAATCAGAAAAGCAAAACCCAAAAAAAGATTGCCTGAAATGAAATAAAAATAAAATAAAATAAAATAATAGAAGAATCACGGGGCATGTATAGTAAAACCCCCAAGGAAGGAAGTATGTCGAGAAAAATGAAGCCGTATCAAGGAAACCCTTTTATCCTAGCATACCTTCAAAATCCTAACCTAACCTATGGCCAAGCTACACCCTGAAGGAAGCCCTCTTTTTAAGTTCACAAGCAGTCATAATATCTGTTAAGTCAACACGAGTCGAGTTGTGAGACGACATCAGAATCCCATCTAGCTGGCTATGATGGAATCAACATCTATGTCATGGATTTTGAGAAAATGAAAGAATAAATAAAATAAATAAATAAATAAAAATACAAGCTCAAAGCAAGATGGACGTGGTGAAAACCCGAAAGGGCATTACAGGTAAAAACAGCGAGCTTGTGCGGACCAGGTGAAAACTCAAAAGGACACTTGGGGTAAGAGGGCTAAACCCATGGACGTGGTGAAAACCCAAAAGGGCGCCATGAGTAAAAAAAGGAGAGAAATTAAAAAAAAAAAAAAAAAAAAGAGAAAAAATTGAAAAAGAAAGGTTTGGACTGATTGAGAAGATTAATGTTTGAGGAGCCCTTTTATTACTCTTCCTATACCCTCTTGTCCGACTGGGCCGCTCATGCTAGTTCGAATAGGGTCCCGACCAGAATTGTCTTTGTGAAACTGCACCATCAAACGTATGACCCAAGGCAAGGAGAAAGGTTTAACTCAATCTAAAGGGGTCAATGTTTCGGCCTTGGTAAAATTTGAAAACTCACTCAGGTCCAACTGCATGAAAGAGTTCGACTATGCTCAAAATGGGACCCGTTACTCCATCTCACTATCAAGGCATTGAAAAAAAAAGAGAGAGAAAGCCAAAAACAAAAAATATGAAAAATTCAAATACCAAAAAAATGTGCATATATTTCTACTCATATTTCTAGCATCATATTTTAATCTCATATTTCCTTTTGTTGTTTAGGATGTATTTTGTTTATATGTATAAACAAAAAAGGGACTGACCTTTTCTTAAGAATATGCAAGAACATCACACGGTCCAAAGCCTCGAAGCGGGCAACTTCTCAGTGATGGACAAATTAGATGAAGCATCTCACCACTGACATCAGGTCTATTAAAAAAAAAAGAGAGAAAATCATTTTGAAAAAGAAAGAATAAATCTGTGCTTCCACGCACAGCTACACACATGCGTGTTTCGACGTGGTAAAATGTCGATATTTTATCAGCAACACCACTGTGCTATAGTAACGTCTTAACTCTAAAGTACGCCTTGGATTCTGGATCCTACTTTAAAGTAGGAGCAACGGTGTCAATCCCGATCAAACGGTCAATGTTTTGATCAGGTTGCCTCCACTGCTATATCTTCGAGCTAAGCACTCTGTTTAGGATTCATATAAACTTAAGTGTCTTAAGCTTCAGATTTTCTGTTGGAAAAGGTCAATCGTTGGTTGAGACCAACCTGTTGAGAATGAAATTACGTATCAATGAAACTATGTGCAACCATACATTCAGAATGGTTCATTTCCCTTTTATTTTTCTGCAAGCTTAAAATCTGTATGGGCAGCGGTATCCCTATAAAGTATACACCATGCATTTGGGTATCCGTAGGATGGTCGTTTGTTCCCGTAAATTATACCCGGGCAGGTCCGGGTTGGGGCTTCCATTGCCTTTGTTGTTGTTTATCTCCCCTGATGGGTGGATGTTTATGCATAGTTAACTGATATTTATGATCATTATCGGCAGAAGCCAGGATTGGATGCCCCTTTTTGGGAGACACCCAATGATTGGTTTGATCTATTTAGCGGTACATGAAGTTGGATGCTCTAGGTCATATTGATCGGGGGCACATTTTCAAAAATGGCACGTCCTCCCAAAAAGCATTATGACATCTATTCACTTTGCTCTGGCAGTCATGCTAAATAAACTTTGGGATCAATGGGTTCGCCCAAAGATCTCAAACCCTGCTTTTAGCAGGGGCACCCATGAACAGTCAGATGGGGAAATCAAATGCCTCATAGGATTGAATGCAAACTATGGAGCCTTGCGTATGTTTACTTCGCACCTATCTTTGAAAGTGGGTCGATCACCCCTCTTACTTACGAAGCTGTTGCATTCAGAATGAATCTTAAACATCAAATACCTTCAAAATCATCTCGAAAAGTGAATGTCTTTCCGACTATAGGGAGTTCACAAGTCATTCCACCTCGATTATGCCCAGTAATGTCGCTAAGCGCTTGGGGACCACTTACCTTGAGAAACGAATGTTTAGCCTGACATCCAGGGCTTTTGTTTTCTCACCATGTTACTCATTTGATGTTTGAAGTTCGTTTTGAATGCAGTGAACCCATCAGTAATGCCTTGGACCTTTTCGAATGTCTCTTTTCTTTGGCATTCGATCATTAGTGATCGGATAACAAAGAGGGGCATCTGTAGACACCCAAATTTGGCCCAAGGCCCGATCGGAACACATTTTGAGAGAGGTGAACTTTTGAGATTTTGATGGCATGTATGAAACCCTTAGGAACCTTCCCAAATCCTTAGAAACCTTCCTGAACCCTTAGGAATCAACCCTAACCTTCCCAAACCCATTAGAACCCTTTCCTGGACCAGTGTCCTCCCGAGTAGTGGTTGGAAAGAGGAGTGCCAAAATTTATACCGATCTCTTCAGGAGCTTAATTATATACCAATAGAAAGAAAACTTCTCCAGCCTTTCAACAAGCCAAAAATCACCTCAATCGGAGTTATATATCAAAAGTTATGACCATTTGAAAATCGGGCTATTTTGGAGGAATTTTTACCTGGACCAACTAATAGTTGCTCCAAGCCATTTTCCCCCAGAATTTGCCTGCCGTGACTATTTGTTGCGCAAGGCTTTTTTCCTCCAAAAATGGCTTGGCACAACTAATAATTGCGCCAGATATAAATGGGTCCCCCCACCCCTCGCGAAGCCAACTTCTAGGCTACTATATAGAACTGTTGGCATATGAACAGTAACCTCTGGATTTTACCCCAAAAATCATGATTGGGTTTTGACTTGTTGACCACCTCAATCCTTGGGGTGTATTTTGATAACTTTATTACACCCTTTTAATGCCTATTTGCAACCCTTAAGTGATTTGAAACACTAACCCATCATCCACCATTAAAACCATTCCCCCACATCTCCAAGCTCTCAAAACCCTAGAAAACCTTAGATTTGAGATTACCTAATTGCTAAACCCATTTAGCTCCTAAGTGAATCCTAATCCACCCATTTCCTATCAATAGAGACCCCCACCCCTTGGTTTAAAGGTTGAGAATTTCGGCCTAAGAGAGAAAGAGCTTAAAGTGAGAAGATCTTTCTTCCTTTGGTGCACACTTCCCATACAAAATCCAGAATTTCAAAACCTCCTTTGAGTAATATTTTTCATCTTAGATCCCTTAGTTTAGGTATATGCTACCCATTTACCTTCCCTCTCTACTTCCTAGCTAGCAAGCCTTAGAGGTTAGAACCCCTCTTTCCACCATACAAGCCTTCAAGAGCTCATCAAAGCAAGTCACGCAAGGCTCTCATATGGTGCTACAAGGGCCCGAGGGCTTCGACTCTCCCCTTTCTATAATCTCTTTCTAGCTCCTTCCATCCTCCCATTTGTGCCGTTATGCCGCCGACTTTTCGGGAGGGACAGAGGGGCACAAATAGGATTCTGTGCCCTTTTGGGCAAGAGGAAGCTATTTTCTTTTCTTTTACTTTATTTTATTTTTGGCCATTAGTAAAGATTGCTTTAAGTGGGTTGATCAGGTGCCTAACACCTTCCCGATCGATAACCGAAGCCCCTATCCAAGAGCCTTTGGTGTGGACCAGAATCAGAGTCATATTTTTAGCACTTCGGTGCTCATAAAAATGAACTAGGTTTTCCGGGACACCGAAAGCTCCGGGTGCCGACTCTATATTTTTTGCAAGCTAGCGCATCGCCACGACGGGATGGTCACAAATCCCACGGTTGTACACAATGGTATAGGACTCAGTTCTAGAAGATGTGTCTATAAACCTTGGCATTATTCTTTCTAGCCACTGCTCAGGAGGGTTCAAAATAGGTTTGGGAAGGGTTCTATGAGTTAGGGTTGATTTCTAAGGGTCTGGGAAAGGTTCCTAAGGGTTTGGGTTAAGTTTGGGAAGTGCTTTCGAAAGCTCGAGTGTATGCCTTTCTCGAAGTATGTGTCGATCAAACTTTGGGCCAAATTTAGGTGTCTACAGTCCATCAGCTTTTGATCTATGCCGGCTTTGTATAACTCTGCTAGGGATCGACGCAGGGCATCGGCTTCTTCTCTTCCCTTCATTAGCTTTTGGGTGGTGAGGTCCAAAATTTGGCTGGCGGTGTATCTTGGCTCGCTATCCTCTCAGTCGTTGCCATTGTGATTAGTAATTCAGGAGGTGAAAGGGTATTTTTTGCCTTCACTGACCGTGTTTATCCAGGCACGACATTGGGTTGTTCATGGAGACAGCCTGGCATTGTACTCGGGACTGCTAAGGAGGCCCCATGAGGGTGGTTCGATATCATTAAAGTTTGATTTTTCGATGCCTGACATTTTTAAATAGTTTTTCTTTTTGCAAAGCGAGGTATACAGTGTGAGTTTGTGCAAGAAAAAAGTGGAAAATGAAATAAAACAACTAATTAAACTGGGGCAATCTTAGCGAAAAGTGTCCCATCGTGATCGCCAGTCTGTTGGTACGTGCTTTTTCTAGGTCCCTTTCGGGTCTTGGAATAAGTGGCCCAATTCGATCCATGTGGACTCTGATAGAAAGTGATAGAATAATAACTGAAAACTATTAAATACTGAAAGAAAAAGGTGAATATTAAATGAAGAATGCCTGGGTTGATGCGATCGCCAGTGATCAGTCACAGAATATACTATTTTATCACCCTTTACTTAGTGATGCTAGGACTTAGTTTGCTAGTAACAAGTTGATGATGTGCAGATATTAAAGAAAAATAGTAAAAGAGAGCTAAAGTGTTAATATTCATCAAAATAAACTCAAAAAATAGTAAAAAGACAATTGAGCGTAAGAAGACAATTCGCCACCTACAGAAAGCTAAGAAATCATATTTTATGATTGAGCGCTAATAACTTAAGCCAAAGAAGAGAAAAATGAGAAATCGTAATTTAATATTCTTTAAAAGACGATTCTTTAGGAAGCGATAAAAGAGTAAAAGGTGATACAGAAGAAAGCGATCGTTCATTATAGAGATTTGTCCAGTATAAATGTCATGGGAGCTAAAGAAAAAGGATAATCATGAATTACGATTACAATTCTATTGTTGCTGATCACACGAGAATTTCCACCGCCAAGAACATAATGAGAAGAACTCTGTAATTAGAAGTTTGGCTAATCGTGAATCTGGGAGATTGATGAAGAAGAATCTTAAAAGAACTCTGCTGCTGCTATTAAGGAAAGAAATTCGGAACACATCAAACATCTAGAAGCAAGGAAGAATAAAATTAGAATTAGAGTTATATTAGGAATCTTTTATTAGTTTCTTTTATTAGAATTAGATGTTTATAAACTGACCCTTATGATCTATAAATAAGAGGGCTCGGCATAGGAATAATCATCGTAGAATTTTATAGTATCAATTGAAAATTGAGGTCTGTGTTTTCTTCCAATCAAAGTAATTTAGGATTTATAAAGTAACATCGTCCACATTTCTCTGAGGTCTTTCCTAACAACCAAGGCTGAGGAAGCTGAAAGATCAACCCTTTGGATGGTTCTACTTTTGCTTTCTAGTTTAGATTTAATTTTATTTTTAGTTTAGATTTTTTATGCTTTGTAAACATCTTCGAATTTGAATTTCAATTGATGACTCAGGTTAAAGTTTGCAGATTAGTGTACGATTTTACTTTTCCATCTTCAATTTTCTTGAATTTGATTTACGCCCAGATTTTAGGAGATTGTTAATTAGATTAAATCTGTGTTGAAGAATTTTAATTTTTGATTGACGAAAAAATTCTGGAAGGCTACAATAGGGTGTAACGGAATTTTAAATTTTAAACATCCAATAGCTGAAGGTTGAGGTTAACGACCTCAATCTGAAGAAGGAAGATTAGGATTTATTTTTATGTAATTAAATTAAAGAATCGATTCTTTTATTTATATTTCTCCAGTAGTTTAAGACTTAAAAGATAAAGATAGTTTTTTAAAATAGGAATATAAAAATCTATAAGAAGATAATCACTTCTTCGTGGGATCGATCCTATCACTAGTGCTATAATTTCTATTGTATGCTTGCAATAGGTTAAGGCTTGATTTTAATTTCAATATAAACATACTATAAGCCGGTCAGCCAGCTGCAGATAGTTATCAATATTGCAACACATCATTGATCACGCGCAGGGATGCGGGTTGACTCCTTTACTGAACGTTGGCAGACCGACTCTAGCAGCTAAGGGTTGCCTATGGTCTAACTAGTTTGATTTCCTATTCCTACTGGGAGTCTACTCTAAAAAGGGGGGGTTTGGCCCTTTATGCTTAGGAGGATCGGCCCTGTTCCCGGGTAACCTCCTTAAGCTCCCTTGGGCAAATCGGGTGGCTAAGGTTTAAAAACTTGAGGAGATTAGGGACCTAATGGGCTCCAAGATAAGAATATGGGCAGGAGTTTCCTAGGGGCTATCTAAGGCTGAGGACACTTATTCCTCTCGTACTCCTTCAAGAGTCAGGGCAAGCTAGCCAGTGTCGCTAGCCTGACTATCTGGGGATCCTAGAGAAGAGTCTGCAGCTCTAGAAGCCTAGAAAAGTAACTCGACCCCTTTCTTTGGGAGCCTCAGAGAGATCCTCAAAATTTCTAAGAAGAAGCTCAGAAGAGAGGAGACAAAAATAATGAATTGGTCTGTTGAATGGCTGTGGGGTAGGGGTCTTTTTATAGGTACCGGGGTAATTACCCGCCCGGGGGGCCGGTGCATGATTGTCGAGTCCGTTTCAGTTGCGCGCCCTATCCAGGACATGTAATTAGATTTTGCGCCCTGTCAGTGGCGCTTAATCGAGTTTGAGTTGGTCACAGACTTAATGAGTGACCGGCTGATTGACTCAATCAATGTCCCAGTTCCAATTCACTTGGAACTAATTGTGCGCCCTATGAGGAGTGCGCAATCAAATTAAGCACATGGATCAGTGTGCATAATTACGGAGTTAGGGTGGTCTTGGGATTTGGAAACCAGGTCCAACTGGGGACCAATTGCTTGCCTCAAGTGATGTGCATAATCAAATTGAACGCCCTGGAGAAGGCACAGAATTCAGGTCTTAGGGTGGTCCGCGGGAACCGATACCTGGTCCAAGTGGGACCAATTACTCGCATGTATCCATGCTAGCAATCAAATTGTGGGCCTTGGTTCAGGCGCTTAATTCACAATCTTTCCAAGTAGGGTCGGGTCTGAGTCACAGAGATATTGTTTCAGCTTGGGACTCAGCCATATACTATTGTTTCAATATATGCTCCCGTATTTAGGGTTTTAAGGTTCCCGGAGAGGGTCGGTCCTTTTCTGAGAGTCGTGGGTATGGTCAGACAATGACCGAACATGTTTATATACCCCGAGAGGGCAAAAATGGGTGTCTACACAATCATAATCACGAACGAGCAAAATTAGAAGAAGAAAAGGAGTCATAACTACAATTCTATAGAAGATGCTCAAAGCTTGGTTTAGCATGAAGCAAGGATACGATCGTTCGAAGCTAAAGAATAGAACTGAAAGAAAAGATGCAATTGCATTTACGATTGTATATTAAAGTTGCTGCTGCTGCTGATCACGTAAAGATTCCCGGCTTTGCAAAGAACTAGAAAGATCTCTTAAATTAGAAGTCTGGTGTCTTACGAATCTGAGAAGATTGGTGAAAGAAATCCTGAAGATCTCTGCTGCTGAAATTAAGGAAAGAGAGTCTTGTGCACATCTACTATCTGATGCAAGGAAGATTAAGATTAGAAGTTTCAGTTGTTTTAGGAGCCTTTTGTTTTTTTACTAGTTTACTTTGTTTAGAATTCGAATAAAGTAACTGACCCCTTATGATCTATAAATAAGAGGGTTCTGCATAGAGAAAATCTTATCGATGGAATTCTTAGCATCAATTGACGACTAAGGTTAGGAATCCTGAAGATCACTTTAGTATAGTTTAGTTTAGATATCCAAGGTTTCTCGAGAGCAATTATTCTGAAGAATTGTAGATTAGTATAAACCTATATGGAAGAATTTTAATATTTGATTGACGACCAAATTATAGAGGATAGAGATATAGTGTAATAGCAATTTAATTTTCATAGATATCTGAGAACCGAAGGAAACTATTTGACGACCAGGATCCAAAAGTTTGAGGATTTAGATTTATTTTTCTGTACTTAGTTTAATTAAAATAACTAGTTATATTCATTAAAGGCAAATAAAAGTATTCAAATTTTTGACCTTCCCTGTGGGATCGACCTTATACTAGTGTTACAATTTTCGTTGTGCGCATGCAATGAGTTAAGAGTGAGTACACTTTTAAGAGCATACCAAGTTTTTGGCGCCGCTGCCGAGGAAGCGGATAAAATTTGAAAACCAATATTTGTCTTTCAAACCTCTTTTCTTTTCTATTTTTATTTTCTTTGATAATTTCTTTACCATTTGTAGGTTTTATTTAGAGCAGCGGATCGAAGGTTCTAACACTTCTTCTGACAATAGAAGCTAGAGGCTCAGATATATTTTCTCTCCCTGCTTTCTAAAATAAAAATCAAATAAAATTAAAAACACAAAATTATATTTATGGCCATGCAAGGCCATGATAGATTATTTTGGCCAAGTTATAGCCTGATCTATGCCTCAATGGAATACCCAATTGTCCCCCTATATCCAGAATTAATAGAAAAAGAGCAAGAATTCGTTTCTCAGTGGGGTAATTCGGGAAATTCTTATAATCCTCAATGGGGAAATTATTTTCGTTTTCCAAGGGTGGCACAACAAGAACCATCTTTTACACCCTCAATATCCTTAAAATTCCCAATAGACCTACCTGCCACCCATGAGACCATATCATCCGTATGGGCAGCAGCAGTTCAGTCGTCCGGAGCAGCGAATTTGATGACAAAGTTGTTCAAATCCCTAGGGATTTATAGCAATAGTGGCATCAACGTTCCAAGGATTTGTCCCAGCTTGCTCAATTTTCTCAAGTTTTACATTTGCACACACAATCTATTATGAAGTTAGAAGCCCAAGTTGGGCAGCTAGCTACGTAACCGTTACAGTCAAGACCTATAAGTAACCCGAGAGGACAAGTTCTTGTGGGAGATACATCAATTCGCGCGGAACAAATCCAAGTTGTCCAGCCTTTAAGAAGTAGTAAGACTATTGACAATAAGGTCGAGATGCCTACATTAGTAGTCATCCCCAATGTAGACACCCCCTTTTCACCCTCTCGGAATTTACAAACCCGTTTGATCAACCTTTGGCCATGCCCATAACTTTCGGGAAGGGACTAACCCTCTCCGGAAGTATCAGAATCCTAAATATGGGGGCTATATACTAAGCACATAGTATATGGCTGAGACATGGGCTGAAACATCAATCCAGAAGCTTGGACCCAATAAGGCCCGGAAGCCCCCGAATTACTTGCCTGGTATTATGCACTTAATTCAATTACCCACAGCACTACCTGCGCGTAATTAGTCCAGCTTGGGCATACACTTCCGTGCACCGCCTGAAGTTCCAAATCACATGCTTATTTGGCCGCATGACATTCGATTACAAGCATCCCAAAACGCATAGAATTGGTCCAAACATGGACTGAAACTCCAACTCCTCAGACCGCTCAAACTCCTTGATTACGCACACATTCCCTTGCACGTAATCGAATCTCACATATTATTTCACACACAAAGTTAGTTCTAGGCATAGTGGAAATTGGACTCCTCGACTTAGCCTGTCATCCAGTCATTCTCAAGTCTGTGATCGACTCAAACTAAATTGCATGTTAGAAACCTACACGGAATGCAATCCCACGCAAGGGTCTATGCGCGTAATTGGTCAATTGCACATGTGGCCATATGCGCGAAATTAACCCGATACCTATAAAACCCCCCTACCCCACAGCCATTCAACACACCAATTCAATGATTTTCTCTCCTCTCTCAAGCTTAGATCTTGTTAGAAACTTTGAGGTTCGCTTAGGGGCTCCAAAAGAAAGGGGTTGAGCTGCCTTATAGACATCTAGAAGTGTACTCTTCTCTAGGATCCCCAGGTAGTCAGGCTAGTGACACTGCCTAGCTAGCCCTGACTCTCGAAGTAGTACAAGAAGGATAAGCACCCTTAGCCATAGATAACCCTAGGGAACCCCTGCCCAAATTCTTAGCCTAGAGCCCATTAGGCCCCTCACCTCTTCCAATTTTTAATCCTTAGCCACCCGATTTGGCCAAGGGAGCCTATGGAGGGTACTGGGGAACTGGGTCGATCCTCCTTAGCATAGCGGTCCAAAGCCTTTTCTTAAATAGATTACGAAACCAAACTAGTTAAACCAAAGGTAACCTATAGCTGCTAAAGTCGGTCAGCCAACATTCAGTAAAGGAGTAAATCAGCATCTTCGCGCATGATCAATAACGTGTCGTAGTATTGATAAATATCTGCAGCTAGCAATCGCATCAACCCAGGTATTCTTTATTTAGTATTCATCTTTTTTTCTTTTAGCACTTTAATATTCCTTAGTTTATTATTCTATCACCTTCAGCCAAAGTCCACTCAGACTGAATTGGGCCACTTCTTTGGGGGACCGAAAGGAACCCAGGAAAAATGTGTACCAACAAACTGATGATTGCGATGGGACATCATTCGCTAGGGTTGCCTCGATATAATTAGTTTGGTTTTTATTATTTTTTATTTTTATTTTCCACTTTACACACACTCACACTATATACTTAGTTTATAAAAAAAACTATTTTAAAAATGTCAGGTGTCAGAAAATTAAACTTTAATGATATCGACCCACCCTCATGGAGCCTCCCTAGCGATCCTGAGTATAACGTTAGGTCATCTCCATGGTTAGCCCAACGTCGTGCTCGGGTAAATATGGTTAATGAAAACGAAAAACACCTCTTCGCTCCACAAAATATGAATCATAGCGACAACAGTGGAGAAAGTGGTACTGAGCGAAGCTACCCCAATAGCTAAGTTGTAGACCACACTGTCAGTGCACTCCTAAAAGGAGGAAAAGAAGCCGATGCCTTGTTCCAACCTCCGACCGACTTACACAAAGTTATAAGAGACCTGAGACAAGTCACTCCGAGGAACAAACAAGGAGAGAGGACGTCGACTTCTCCGGCTCCCCCAACTCATAACACACACACACACCCTTCGCACCTCCTACGACAACAACTGCCAAAGACAACCCTCTCCTAATAAACCTAAACAGGACACCACCGTAAATACAAACTACCTCCATCGATTCCTAGGCAATTACATGGCCAACAGAGAATGCTCTAACCACACTTTTGGATTCGACAAATTCTACAGAGACCTCGACTTCACTGTACCCACAGGCTCTAAATTTCAACAAATACAACGGTACAGGAAATTCGGACCATCACCTGGCACTATTTTGTCATGACTGTTGATCAATCCACACTAATCATGGGCTCCTCATCCATTACTTCGAACGATCCCTAGAAGGAGAAGCCCTCGATTGGTTCACCACCCTGCCTCTAACAAAAATTGAGACCTTCGAAAACATAGCCAATAGATTCTTAGACCAATACCAACACCTCACTCATGAAGAAACCAGTCTTGCTGATTTGATGAACACAGAAAAAGAGGACAATGAAGACTTCGCAATGTTCGCCAACCGTTGGAGGAGACTCGCTGCCCAAACTAGAAATCAGATAAAAGAAAATGACGCGCTAGATATTGTGATCAGCAATACCCAAGAGCCACTCCGGAGCACTCTCATTCTAAGTGACTACTAGATTTCTCTAGCCTCCGAGAACGTGCTTCACGCATAGAACGTCACCTGAAGAATGGAAATCTTAATCTCTCCATACTAACGCCCAATGGATCCGACTCCAGCAACACCAAAACAAACACACTAAATAAAACTCCAAGCCCCAAATGAATACACACCAATCAAGAACAAAAGCAAATAAACTTCCACCCATACGAGCAATACGGCCAAACTCAACACATAGACCAAGATCAACACTCTTACCAACATCTATACCCCAACCAATACACAAACCCACATTATGACCAAAACCAGTACCCCAACGCTACGCAGACTAACCTCACTCATTACAATCAATTGTTCGATCAGACTCGACCCACATATGACACTATACACTCATTCACTCCTGCCCCATTTCATCCGGCTACCCTAATCCGAAGAATTGAACCTCCCTCGAAGAATGTCCATACCATTCACTGACAACCAACTAACCCTGTCCCATGCACTAATAAACACAAAATCACCTTTCACCCTGAATCGGTCACCAAGATCACTAAAATCCAACCTATCACAGAATTCACTCCTAAACAAACTCCACCGATCACCAAAATTGACACAATTATCCCCAAACTAACTCAACCTGCCCTTGAACTCGACGGCCTACCCATCAATGAATCAATCCCCATGTTCCCTCAACAAATATCCAAACCAACTCCATGTTCAACCACTAAACAAGCTCACCTATCGGTTCCAAAAGCAATCCCCGAATCAATCTATCCACATACTACAACACCATTCATGCTTAAATCGATCACAAAGATGAACTTCGAACCTAAACCCATGATCGAATCCGTTCCTAAAATCACTGGCCTTCTCACCCCCAAACAAACTCTTGGACCGATCACCCCATAAATTCTGAAACTAAACGTTGAACCTAAACCTGCAACTGAGCCCCTTCCTCAAATAGCCAGCCCCCTTACACCTGAACAAATGTCGAAACTCGAACTCCTCACCCCACGAACTTCAGAATCGACCCTCGAATCAACTTCTACGCCTACCTCGAACCCCAAACTCATTACTGAACCTATCATCCCCCCAACTCCAAAACAAAAACTTGAACCCGTTATTAAACCTATCACCTCGCGAACTACAAAACTGAACCGCGAACCTAAACTCATCGCTAAACCTAAACCAATCATCGAACCGGGACCTACCTTCAAACCTGAAACAATCATCGAACTAGGACCTACAGTCAAATCAAAACCTATCGCCAAATACAAACCTATCATCAAACTTAAAATCATCATCAAATCTAAACCTATCGTCGAACCTGAACCCATCATTAAACCCGAACCTATCATCAAACTTGAACCACTCATCAAACAAGAACCCGTTATCAAAACTAAACGTATCACTAAAATCGAAAGTATCGTTGAACCCATCCCTGCAACACCAAGTCCACTCACCTTCGAGCCAACCACTGAACCTGACAAGAAACAAACCCAAAAAGCTATCATCTCTCCCACTCTCGAAGTCAAATCACCCAAACTTCACGACCCCGATAGAGATCCAAATCGACATATCGCCAAATCCTTGAACCTCGCGACATAAAATCGACATCCTAACCAAGATCACTTCTAATCCCCAGATCCAAATATCAATAGACTTCACAATCAAAACCTTCACAGAACACCAACCGGCAACGAAACCGCCACATCAACAGTTGACACTAATCTTCCCCAGAAAATTATAAACAAAACTCTAAAGCCACCTCGTAATAAGCCCAAAGTCCGAATCAAATAAAACAAGCATAATCAAACAAAATTATACTAGCCCACACGAAGGAAAGGACCACCTTGGCCCACACCTTCAAGTCTCCTCCTCTTTCTTTTCCTTTGCCTCATCATATCATTACCTTTACAACACTACCATCCCCCTCGACAAACCCCTCTCCAACTTCACCCATAGACAACTTTCCAACCACCCATGAATAACCCTGAAAAACTCTCTAACAATTCTATGCTCCAACTCTACGAAATGCCTCACTCAGTTGAGAGGCTAAAGAAGGTCCCTCCCGACAAGGAGGCATCATCGGCTATAAAAGATTTATCAAAAGAAGAAGTAAAACGACGTCACAAACATTTCAAAAAATTTCATATTATCTAAAACAAAAACCTAAACAAAACATTTCTCTCATCCCAAATCAATCAGATCGAAAGGGATCGAGGACCTCGAAGCAAATTGTCTAACAGTTACTCCGTCTGACCTTTTGAGTCAGTCTCCGCTCAAGGAACTAATGTTGTACCGTAACACAAAAATAATAACAACAAAGCAGAAATATAAAATATATAAAAAAAAGGAAAGTCACAAAAACCAAAAGTATAAATGCCCAAAAATATAAATACTCGAAAGTAAAAATACTCTTTTATGCCCCGAACCCTTCGAACTCACACTCGACCGAGAACTCGAAGTCGAGGAAAGGGTGCTAAGACAATGCCTACACAACCGCCTCGCTTGGAGGAAATCAAACCTTATGTGAGAACTACTCATATTTTTTTGGTGACATGCCCAGGAAATAGCTACAGGGGAAGGACTCCCTAAATGCCAGAATGCTACCCATAACTCGATCATCATGTCTCGTAGCCTAAATAGGCATACACACATACTTATCATCCTTGTAGTCATCATATGGCATTCGCTAGTTGTAGGTCATTATTTTATAAATAATTTTGGGAATCATCTGACTCATTGACTACCTCCCTATTTGGGTAAGTTGATCGAAAGGACTAGCGAATCATAAAACCTTTCTGAAATATAAAAAACTCTAGATTCTCATACACCTTTCCCGCCATTGGAGTCGATGTTAGAGCACAAAAAATGAAAATATAAGGTTCCATCAAAACTCATAATTCTTGCATTAGCAGGTTGTTTAAAAAAAATATACACAAAAAAGTACAACCGAGCGAGAGCATGCGACAAACAAGCAGTCAATGAATTCAGGGAAGCATAAGCAAAACTGTGAGGTTATCCCTGACATATTCACACTTCTAGATGTCTTCGTATGGTGGCGGGAGGAGGATAAATCCTACTAATCATAGAATTTGATCATTTGATAGTACTGGACAATGACGAAGAGTTCAACTATGGAATAACACTACACACCCGAGAAGAAAGTAGTTGACTACTATTTTAAAATTTGGTTGAACAACAAGCTACCCCCAAATCAAAAAACCTTAACTCCTCTTCACCCCTTTATTTTCTTTTCAGACAATGAGTCAAATTATTTTTGAAATTTCCTCGAGGATAAAACCGAAAACTTTTGAATGACAAGTGACGCAACCACTCATTTTCTACCATTCACCTCAATCTTGCCAAAAGCTATGATAAATGATGATCGTTTAGTACTCACAAAATCAAGCCTGGCATGTGGCCGAAATAATCAAACTACTTCTCGACATGAGATCATTATAAGCACACTCTAGGATATCTCTAAGGTCGATAAAAGTCTCACCGTCACTTGACACTGGGGCATTTAAAAAAAAAAGCACTAGCACCTTAGTAGCGATAATCGAGACACGAGACTAACACCCCAAACTGGTGCATTTTTTATTTTAGTTTCTGCTTTTCAACCTCGGGACTATCCTAACACTACTCATTCACCTGCTAATACGAATCCCCAAAAGATAAATAATGGCGACATAAACAAGTAAAACCAAACATGACAAACACAATAAACAAAAACACCGCTTTATTTATAATAAAGAACTTGTTACACGTGTCACCAGAGGCATAACTCCTGAACATACAATCCAAAATGAAAACATGAAACCTAATCTACAACCGAAAATAAAAAAATAGAACCCAAAATGGACATAAACCCAAAATGCGATGCACAAGAGGTCCAATCAGAAGCATCAGAAAAGCGAGACGAATGGTTGGGTAACACCCTTTCCATCCATTTGAAAAACTTCCCTCCCGCCATCTTCACCCCCTAAAAATAGGGGCGGATGTATACCACACCTCAATCCCAACACCCCCCAAGCCATAGCAACATCCTCAATCACGCCATTAGGGATCTCCTCAGGACGAAGAACGTGCAAAACAATGAAGATTGGAAGAAACGACATTGCAATTGGACGATCGGATCACACGATATCACTGAAACATAAAAATTGTGACACTCTGAATTTGAGTCAAACGGAAAACAAAATAAAAATAGAAAAGAATGACGAAAAATGAAGAAAAATGAAGAATACACAGGCATATATAGATGCTCGCCCAATTAAGCACTGGAACATGGCGCACAACCCAATTAAACTCTGGCGCAACTACGCACATTCCTAATTCAGCACCACCCATAGAGTGCACAATTGAGGCTCCGCCAGCCCAAAAGACGGAATGAACCCAAACACGTGTTGGAAACTCGACGCGCAACTAAGTTATGTGCATCAACCTTTACACGAAATTTGAGAAGTCACCCGAGCACTCCACCCTCTGGCCCACTAACGCTCCAATTGCGTGCTTAACAACCGACACATAATTGGGTCAAATGCTCATATACATACGTGCAATTCATCCACCAACCTCTAGATCACGTGCATCTAAACCTCCGTGAAATTGAATCCCACGCTCCAAGCCGAGCGCACAAATATTACCTTCCCCACCACATAAGACAGACGCAACCTTGCCAACGTAGGAATACGCAAAAATCGGACACAAACAAAGATGAAAAACCAACCAATCACCTAGTCCTATCGTGACCAAAATCCTCCAATTGCACCGAAGAAGTTAAATCACAACTAAAAATGATAATCACAACTAGCACCCGCACCACCACGACATTCTCGCAACAAGATAAGAAAGGGGGCATCTCCCCACACTCCCATAGTGACCAACACAACTCAAAACTTCGAACCAGTCCCTAACGCCCTACCACAAATGCCCACTACTCACTCCCCTATGATAAGCAAACCAGCAAAAATAACGAAATCAACCCACAAGAACCCTAAAAAGCCAAATTAATAAAAATCCCATTGCACACTCAAATCCCATTGCACACTCACAGACACACATGACAACCCATCCCACCGTGATCAAAAGATAAACTGCCTCCCCCCTTTTCCCATCGCATAACCCCACACACTGACTGGAGAAAGGACTGCCAAAGTCCCATCGCACAAAAAAACATGCCCCACCGTGACAAAAGTCATGCACAATCACCTTAAACCCGACCCCTAAACCCTAAAACTATCAAACCCATAATCCCATCACGATAACACAAAACCAAAGATTTGAGGCATCTCCTAATGCCCTGTTACAAATCACAGGAATTACGATGAACACCAGCCCGCCAGAACCCTGAAAAGCAATGAAATAATAAAAGTCTCATTGTGACGAAAATAAAAATATCACAACAACATCCCAAGTAATAGATCACACAATGAAAATAACCCACTGCCAACAAACCATCCTACATAGCCCCGTCGCGACACAATCATAAAACTCACTCCATCATATAACCCAAGATCTGTCAAAGAAGAGATAAACCGCCATTGTCCTATCACGGCACCAGAAATGGGGCCGATCCTCCTTAGCATAGCTCCCTTTTCATAGATAGATTAGGAAACCAAACTAGTTAGACCATAGGCAACCCATAGCTGTTGAAGTCGGCCGGCCGACGTTTAGTAAAGGAGTCAACCCGCATATCCGCACATGATTTATGACATGTTACAACGTCGATAAATATTTACAGCTGACAATTGTATCAACCCAGGTGTTCTTTATTTAATATTCATCTTTTTTCCTTTCAGCATTTTAATATTCCTTAGTTTATTATTCTATCGCCTTCAGCCAGAGTCCACTCGGACCGAATTGGGCCACTTCCTTTGAGGACCGAAAGGAACTAACAAAACCGCGTACCAACACCTGACACCAAGGATAGTGAGCCTGAAATTAAAGTGGATGTTTTTCCACCAGAAAAACTAAAACCAATAGAAATTAAAAATAGAATCTAAAAAAATAATAAAGATAGTGTGCCCAATATTGTGACTGAAGTACCATATATACCGAGGTTACCCTTTCCCAATTCTTTCAGCTCACCGTCACCGTTTTATAAAATCCTCAAAAAAATAGAGGAGAGCTCATATTTTGTTCATGTCTCCCCTCTTAATTCTCAAACGAGGACATAGAAACTTGAAATTTCTCTTCCCAGGAGAAGATTGGCCAATGAACATTATGTCACTAGAACACCCTGAGTATGTCTTATATACTCACAGGCATAGTCATGCTTCCAACTCACCCATAGCAAAACTCTATATATTATTTGTTTAGTTAATTTTGTTAATTTTATTTCTGTCAGTAGTTTAGATCTTGTGAGAGATACTTTAGGATCTCACGTCCAGGGTTACGCATGCTCATAAGGCCCTGTTCGATTGTATACTTTTTGACTTGTTTATTTAAGATCGCACGTAGTAACTCAAGAGCGTTTGAAATTCAATATCTCAGGGCGGTCACTGCCGGTGTTAGCATAGTGTTCATGTCTAAGTTTTTCCTAGTTTTTTTCTTTTATGTTATTTGATTTTCTTTCTTGCCATCCCTGTAAATATACCGTTTCATATTAATAGAAATTATCTTTTTGTTTATATTCTTTTTATTAATTTTGCTTTGGTGTTGTGTTTATAGATTACGCCGGATGTAATTACTCTCAAGTTTAGGGGAGAATTTTGAATAATTTTGCAGATCCTCTTCCCGGTACATGACGCTCCACGGTAATTTTTTGGGTATCGCCTGTTATTGTGAACAATGAAGACATTGTCCTATTTCAGTTTGGGAGTACACTCTGTGTATATTACTTTTGTTTTAGTTTTTAAAAAATGTGTAGTTTTAAGATCCATTTTTAAAAATTTTAGGTTTAGTTTTAAACCTTTATTTTTTTAGTTAACCATCACATGTGAAGTTACGATAGAAGAAAATATGATTCCATTTACTTTACCATCATCTTAGTGAAAGTTCAACCATCAAATAATAGGGACAATTATGATTCATGTTTAGATTCATTTGTACACTATATCAGAATTGAATGTTTGAAACTATACTTTGATTTAAACTGTAATATTTAGGTTAAAGTTTCGAAATCGTATACCTAGTGAGCATATGAACTTATTTCCTTTCTTTAAGAGAGAGACTATTATTTTATTCGAATTACAATTTCCTTGAACTTCTTGAGTATGTTCCAATGAAATCTCATATTGCTGTTATTTATTTGAATCAATTATTCTATGATTATGTTGAATACTTTTCTAGAACTATTTATAATGTGCATCAAAACAATATGGCATTCTTACTAGTAAATTGTGAAAATGATTTAAGGCCATTCTTTGATTTGTTTGGTCCAAAATGCCAAAATCCAGAAAATAATCTACCTCTTGAACTCGTATTAGTGCCTACATCGATTTTTCTTTATACCAAAATCTTATAACCCTTTAATCATATATACTACCCAAAGCTTTCGGTCTTTAACCCTTGTAATTCTGAGAATTTAGAATAAAAGGAGAAATAGGAGAGTGGATGGAGTATGCAAGAGCAGATAAGGGGAATGCCAAAAAGGGTACAACTGAGAAAGAAATGAAAAAAAATATGGGAGAAAAAGGAATTGAAAAAAAATATATTCAAGAGGAAGATTGAGAAAAAAATTTTAAAAAAGGGATTTACTGAATAAAAAATATATATATATAGGAAGAAGTTATCCAACTTTTTGGATACTTACAGAAGAAGTAGAAAGAAAGAAGAAGAAGATAGGTGAGAGATAAGCTGAATTCTTAGAACTTTTGAATCCTTATACCTTTCCTTGGAACTTTTACCCATACCCTCATTACAAGTCGAATAAAGCCCTTTCTGATTCATGATTTCCAACAGCATGAGCCTAGTAGTGTGACAGCCCGTCTTTTCCCCTTCTCGTAAATGGGAAAGGTCGCGCCGTCGGATCACCTAACATGATCCTGTCATACAAGGGCATCGTGTATAAAGTGTTACATATGCGGAAGTGAATTGAATTAACTCTGATACGTACAAATATGGCAACAACTATATTCATTCATTTATCTAAAGCAGTAAACTGAACAGGAATATAAATAGAAGCCTATACCTGAAGTAGTAAGCTATCTTAAACCACATTGCTGTTTATACATGTTTAATGTTTAAAAATAAACCACTCTCTCTCTCTAAAACCTCTCAAGGAAAGAAGTCCTCAGCAAAACCTTCCTCCTCATCCTCCTCAGGCTGGTAGGTAGGTAGGAACAACCTCATGCTCATGGTCTTGAGCAGTATCTGTAGCTAAGACATAAAGTCGTAGGATGAGCTATCATCAAAGCTCAGCAGAGATAATTACAATACTAATTTATATGTTAGATTATCCATTCATGTCTAGAGGCATAATAAAACAAAGCACATGCCATCTTATTTTAGGTCTAGTCTAGCATTTATCTATATAGCCTAGTAATATATTACAAAACAAGTACTTAATCATATAATTATTGTATCATGCTGGCAATGCTGACATATTCATGCTGACCAAATACGAGTACTGACAAGGAATCATGCGAGATAATATCAAGGAAACATGCGAAAACAAGACATGTTCAAGAACAAGAAACAAGCAAAGTAAGCTCTCGAGTTAGCGGGATCACTTGGACTGAGATAATCAAGCCACTGAGCTAGATTAACAGATTCACGTGACTCAAGAGGTCAAACCTTTGAGCTATGTTAGGAAGGTCACTTGATACACGACTAGTCAAGCCCCTGAGCTAAGTTCACAAGGTCACTTGGTTCAAAAAGTCAAGCCCTTGAGCTATGTTAGCAAGGTCACTTGACATGAGATTGGTCAAGCCCGTGAGCTAAGTGAGCAGGGTCACTTGGACTGAGACCTCAACCACGTACAAGGAATCAAGACGTGATCATGCTTGGTATCAGGTATGCGAGAACATCATCAGGTATAATCATGACAGAATAGCATATAATCATATATCAAAACTGAACCAGCATAACTATTCATATTCATGCATTGAAATTGATAGTATCATCATTTCCATCTAACTGCATTAGCATAACTGAACTTGCATGCTTATACCTCACGAAAACTAGCATATTTGAACAAAAACTGAATTAGCATATGCCTACCAACTATTCTTCCGAACTGAGTTAACTATTTATCAACACTGAACTTAGCAAAGCTGCACTTAGCAAAGCTGCACTATCATGTTCATACTAATTCAAAACTGAGCTTCTTATCATCATTTCCTACCTGAATCTAGAATATCTATACAACAGTAGATATCAAATCTGAACTTGTATTATCATTTACACACTCAAAACTGACTTGAGTATAGTCATGCACACACACATCAAAACTGATATCTATCATCATCACTATCATTAATCAAACTTGTATTTTTATTCCTCAACTGATACTTAGAATATTCATCCTTACTTCTTAGTAAATTGAATTCATAGTAACTTATTTTAGTATTATACATGACTATGACTAATATGCATATCAATTTGTCTATTTCTACATGATCAATGTAATAACTTGCTTAGCTAGACGAGAGTTAGAAAAATATAATATAAATTAGTATAATAAATTCCCTATCGTAAGATCAAGCCTGTGCGTTACGTATAAGACTTGCTTGCAGTCATGTGCTTACACGCTTCCAAACGAAGTCATCGTCATGAGCGCGCTATGTGCACCATATACCTAGGATATATGGTCATAGTTTTAGTATTTTTAATGGTTTATTGGGTCAACATAGACCCCAAATATGGACCATTTATGGTCCCAAGTCTCATGGTCAAACTCAGCAAGTCATCCCAGCACAAACCCCTTATAGAGGTATCACCAAGTGCGTCAGATGCAAGGTTGCCGCAGCAAGCAACATAGGTTGCCGTGGCAAGCTTTGCAGTTGAGCATGTTGCCACGCTTTGTCACCAATTTTTGACCCCTTAAACTTTGGATTCCGAAATTTGTTCCTTCAGGAACGTTGTAGGGCTTGTTGTCTCCTTTCCAACTCATCAAGAATCATTCTAATATGAGTTCAGGATCAAAAGGTATGACAAATATACTGACCAAAGGTCTGAGCACAATGCTTGTCGCGGCAACCATGTAAGGTTGCCGCGGCAAGCCTGTTAGGCTGGGCTTGCCGGGATATTTTCTACTCCACTTTAGCTTCTTTTACTCAAGCCTTTGGTTGGGTCTTTGGTATAAATATAAAGCTCATCTATTTCATCTATGTTGTATACAAAAATTGGATTTTCTTATTCATTTTTGTGCAGAAATTTTGGTGTAGTTTTTATGAGCCATATGGTTTTCGAACCCATTTCAAACTGTGATTCGTGTTGCCGATTTGTTCTCAGTGAATCGACACCATAGATGTATAATTTATCTAAATTAACTACTGACCTAACCTATTCTATTTGTTAACAACATACCTTTCGGAGGACTCGTGGTGTCGATACAATGCCGTTGAACGTGTGTCGGCGAGTCTGCGACACTTCTCGCGACACGTGTGTAGAGTTGTGGTGGGATCCATGATTTGGAATTCAAAATGGTGTTTCGAAGTGTATCAAATTCTGGGTTTTGGATTATGAAATTTGTAGGTCTGACGCCTACTAAATTCCTTCAAATTTGCAACTAACAAAAATTAAAGTGGATGTTGTTTGTAGTGTTGTAGCGGGTCTTGCGTGCATGAAAGCACCCAATGACTCACAAGGTCGTGTCGTCAAGTGGAGCTTCAAGGAACTTATAAGCTCCTTAAAGCTATTAATCCTTATAAAGCTAACACTGAATATTTGAGTGTATCGTAGTAAAGACAATAAGGGGCTAGGATCTCATGCAAAGCTTGCTCTTGTACTACGATATAAGCCAAACCAAGGCTTGCTTGAGTGTAAAGCTATTACACCAGGTCTAGCTGTATAGCTAATGGTACGTAAGATAAAATAGTTAGGGGATGCAGCCAATTTAATTATTAACGGAATTTGTTACAAATGTTAAATATAACTTTGCTATACTTAAAGAAATATATGTAGAGACTACCTTTAGTGTAAAATCTGCTATACTTATAAACTTTATATCTATATATGGGATTCAGCTTATGTGTAGGTCCATTACACAAGTGTCCAGTGTATGTTGATTATGGTGAAATTTCCAACGTAATCCTTAGATACCTTAGTTAATGTATGGACTGGCTTTGCTTGTGTGCCAGGCTGTTCTACGTTTCGAGTACATATGTCTACGTGCTCGACAGATGCAAGGTTACACTTTCTTTTGTGTGTCTTGTGTTCGGCAAAATAGTTTAAATATGAACTTTGTGAGGTCCTTTGGAGCACGTGTTTTAGACCTGGTCCATGTCCAGACTAAAAAGTGTGGTTGAAACTAGGGCATCTGTTCCATTCTCCCCTACTCAAGGGACTTTCGTCCTCGAAAATAAAAGAAGGTGGGGGAATGAGATCAGGTCATGATGTATTCACTGTTGTCATACTATTAGAGTTCACGTAATTTATATGAGTAATTGAAGGCATACGATAGTACAAGACAAAAGTCAATAGGAAATCAATCCACTGTTACTTGTGTTACCTTAGGATGCACATACCTAGGTACTATAGAGTAAGCAAAACAAAACCAAGGAGGGGAATGTAGTGCACTAACTCGCTAGGTAGTGTTCAAGCCCAATTTGTGGATATAGTGTTACTGTTTTTAAATTAAATAATGGTATTTCTATACAGTAGTAGTGCATTAGCAGGGCATAGATGGTAGAGGACAATTTATTTTCCCTTAATGTCTGGACTTTGATATATATATATAATGACATATGATACCAAAAATTTGTTATTTCATATGGAATAACTGATTCTACAAAAATAAACGGCTTATCGCAGGTAAATAAATGGGGATACTGAGTGCAAATATCAAAGTCGCATTCCCAGGTAGCCTCATGTGAACCGTGATTCTTCCATACGAGTGGAATACATTTTGTTCTCAAGATTTGGTCTCTGCGATCCAAAATCTGAGCTGCTCCTAAAGATCCAATGGCTGATAATCCAACACATGGGTTGGATCTCCAATATACTCTCTCATTATAGACACGTGGAATACGTCGTGTATGCTGGCTAAGTGTGGAGGTAAAGCAACTCGATATGCCACCTCACTAACTCTGTCCAAGACTTGAAATGGTCCGACATAGCGAGGACTTAACTTGCCTCATTTCCTAAATTGCATCACGCCCTTTGTTGGAGATAATTGAATAAATACGTGATCGTCAATCTATCATACAAATGTTACTTGATTTACCCTTTCTGTTTGACCGTCAGTCTGGGGATGAAATGCAGAACTGAATCCCAACTTGGAACTTATTTCTTCTTGGAAATTCTGCCAGAATCGGGAGGTATATAACGGTTCGTGATTTGACACGATACTCAATGGTATCCCATGCAGTTTGACCATAACGTGTTTGAAAAGTTGTCTTTAAAATATCTTCAGCTTTCACCTTCATTTGGTGATAACTCAATTGTAAGTTAATCTTCGAGAACCATCATGCGCCTTATAACTGATCAGAGAGATCGTCGATTTTGGGGAGCGGATAACTATTCTCAATTGGTAGTTTATTTAATTGATTCTAATCAATGCAAAAGATGCATTGACCATCCTTCTTCATGAACAGTGCTGGCGTGCCCCACGGAGACACACTCGGTCTGATAAACCTTTATCAAGAAGCTCTTGTAACTGCTCCTTAAGTTCTTTCAACTCTGTTGGTGCCATTCGATAAGGCGCCTTTGATACCTTCTCTGTGCCCGGGGCTAAATCACTGGTGAATTTCACTTTCCTACCAGGCAAAAATCCTGGCAACTTAGTAGGGAAGATATTAGGGAACTCACAGGCTATTGGTAATCTGCTTCTACAATCAATGCTCGCATGATGATTGGATAGCCAATTCATGTCAAGGATTACGTTAACTCCTTACATATCGAGTAAATCGAGTAAGATTAATCGGCTGCTGCTTCATAGTCGTCGTGACCTTGGATTACGACGATGATTGATCGACATATCATGGTAGTAGTGACAGACTATCTAGTCGGGATTGACACGTCATAATAAAGTTGAGAGGTTCTAGGGTGGCTCTAAACTTTCCTAACTTTTCAATAAATTGGGTGTAACAAAGGAATGTGCCGATCCAGGATCTACCAAAACATGTGCCTCATACAACAAGTAGGCATCCTTTAGATAAAATTGTAAGGTATCTAATGTATATATATACTAGTGTTAGCTAAATTGCATCTACATAACAAAATATAAAGTTATCATTTCTAAAACTGATGCAAGGAAACCAATATACTAGATGCACACATATATAAATTATTTACCTAGATGCACCTTTCTCACAAACAATTTTAAATAACTTATAACTAAATAGTTCACATGCCTTAGATAATATCGTTGCTGCTTTGGGCATCTTATGTCGTCTTTGATATCGTTCCCACCATCTCTGGCAATCCTTAATCCCATGTCTCATCATACCACAACGAAAGTATGCCCCAGACGCTCTACAACATTTGTCCATGTTATATGTCTTCCCACATTTCCCACAGAATGCTAACAGAATGGATGAAGAGACGCCTGAAGTTTACGGTCTTAACTCGGATCCTACCGGCATACTTCGATCACTATTGACCGAGTACTTCAATCAAACGCGGTCATAAAGGTTCACAATCTATGCTCTAACCAGAACCTACTGCCATAGCCTTGAGTCCCTACAAGACCTAAAGTCTAGGCTCTAACACTGAACGAATATCAGAAGTCTTGCCATATATCCGGGTCAGAGTTAAGTCTCTAAAGACTTAACGCCGGGCTCTGATTCCACCTATGACAGCCCGACTTTTCCCCTTCTCGTAAATGGGAAAGGTTGCACCGTCGAATCACCTAACATGATCCTGTCATACAAGGGCATCGTGTACAAAGTGTTATATATGTGAAAGCGAATTGAATTAACTCTGATACGTAGAAATAGGGCAACAACTGATATTCATTCATTTATCTAAAGCAGCAAACTGAACAGGAATATAAACAAAAACCTATACCTAAAGTAGTAAGCTATCTTAAACCACACTGCTATTTATACATATTTAATATTTAAAAACAAATCTCTCTCTCTCTCTGTAAAACCTCTCATGCTGGTAGGTAGGTAGGAACAGCCTCATGAGCAGTATCTGCAGCTAAGACATAAAGTCGTAGGATGAGCTATCATCAAAGCTCAGCAGAGATAATTACAATGCTAATTTATATGTTAGATTATCCATTCATGTCTAGAATCATAATAAAACGAAGCACATGTAATCTTATTTTAGGTCTAGTCTAGCATTTATCTATATAGCCTAGTAATATATTACAAAACAAGTACTAAATCATGTAATTATTGTATCATGCTGGCAATGCTGACATATTCATGCTGAACAAATACGAGTACTGACAAGGAATCATGCGAGATAATATCAAGGAAACATGCGGAAACTAGACATGTTCAAGAACAAGAAACAAGCAAAGTAAGCTCCCGAGTTAGCGGGATCACTTGGACTGAGATAATCAAGCCCCTGAGCTAGGTTAATAGGGTCACTTGACTCAAGATGTCAAACCTTTGAGCTATGTTAGCAAAGTCACTTGATACACGACTAGTCAAGCCCCTGAGCTAAGTTAGCAGGGTCACTTGGTTCAAAAAGTCAAGCCCTTGAGCTATGTTATTAGTAAGGTCACTTGACATGAGATTGGTCAAGCCCCTGAGCTAAGTGAGCAAGGTCACTTGGACCGAGACCTCAACCACGTACAAGGAATCAAGACGTGATCATGCATGGTATCAGGTATGCGAGAACATCATGAGTAGAGCGCATATAATCATGATAGAATAGCATATAATCATATATCAAAACTGAATTAGCATAACTATTCATATTCATGCATTGAAACTGATAGTATCATCATTTACATCTAACTGCATTTCCATAATTGAACTTGCATGCTTATACCTCACGAAAACTAGCATATTTGAACAAAAACTGAATTAGCATATGCCTACCAACTATTCTTCTGAGCTGAGTTAACTATTTATCAACACCGAACTTAGCAAAGCTGCACTTATCAAAGTTGCACTATCATGTTCATACTAATTCAAAACTGAGCTTCTTATCCTCATTTCCTACCTGAATCTAGCATAGCTATACAACAGCAGATATCAAATCTGAACTTGTATTATCATTTATACACTCAAAACTGACTTGAGTATAGTCATGCACACACACATCAAAACTGATATCTATTATCATCACTATCATTAATCGAACTTGTATTTTCATTCCTCAACTGATACTTAGAATATTCATCCATACTTCTTAGTAAATTGAACTCATAATAACTTATTTTAGTATCATACATGACTATGACTAATATGCGTTTCAATTTGTCTATTTCTACATGATCAATGCAATAACTTGCTTAGCTAGACGAGAGTGAGAAAAACACAATATAAATTAGTAAAGTAAATTCCCTACCGTAGGATCAAGCCTGTGCGTTACGTATGAGACTTGCTTGCAGTCATGTGCTTGCACGCATCCAAACGAAGTCATCGACATGAGTGCGTTATGTGCACCATATACCTAGGATATATGGTCATAGTTTTAGTATTTTTAATGGTTTATTGGGTCAACATAGACCCCAAATATGAACCATTTATGGTCCCAAGTCTCATGATTAAACTCAGCAAGTCATCCCAATACAAACCCCTTACAGAGGTGTCACGAAGTGCGTCAGATGCAGGGTTACCGCGGCAAGCAACATAGGTTGTCGCAGCAAGCTTTGCAGTTGAGCATGTTGCTGCAATTTGTGACCCATTTTTAAACTCTTAAATGTTGGATTCAGAAATTTATTCCTGCATAAAAGTTGTAGCGCTCGTTGTCCCCTTTCTAACGCATCAAGAATCGTTCCAATCCGAGTTCAGGATCAAACGTTATGATACAAATACTAACCAAAGGTCTGAGCACAATGCTTGTCGCGGCAAGCCTGAGCACCTTGTCGCAGCAACCATGTAAGGTTGCCGCGGCAAGCCTGTTAGGCTGGGCTTGCCGGGGTGTTTTTTGCTCCACTTTGGCTTCTTTTACTCAAGCCTTTGGCTGGGTCTTTGGTATAAATATAAAGCTCATCTATTTCATCTATATTGTGCCAAAAATTGGATTTTCTTATTCATTTTTATGCGGAAATTTTGGTGTAGTTTTTTGAGCCATATGGGTTTCAAACCCATTTCAAATTGTGATTCGTGTTGCCGATTCGTTCTCAGTGAATCGACACCACAGATGTATAATTTATCTAAATTAACTACTAACCTAACCTATTCTATTTGTTTATGGCATACCTTTCGGAGGACTCGTGGTGTCGATACAATGCCATTGAGCGTGTGTCGGCGAGTGTGCAACACTTCTCGCGACACGTGTGTAGAGTCGTGGTGTGATCCATGATTTGGAATTCAAAATCGTGTTTTGAAGTGTATCAAATTCTGGGTTTTGGTTTATGAAATTTGTAGGTCTGATGCCTACTAAATTCCTTCAAATTTGCAAATGACAAAAATGAAAGTGGATGTTGTTTGTAGTGTTCTAGCGGGTCTTGCGTGCATGAAAGCACCCGATGACTCACAAGGTCCTGTCGTCAAGTGGAGCTTCAAGGAGCTTATAAGCTCTTTGAAGCTATTAATCCTTATAAAGCCAAGACTGAATATTTGAGTGTATCATAGTAAAGACAATAGGGGCTAGGATCTCATGCAAAGCTTGCTCTTGTACTACCATATAAGCCAAACCAAGGCTTGCTTGAGTGTAAATCTATTACACAAGGTCCAGCTGTATAGCTAATGGTACTTAAGATAAAATAGTTAGGGGATGCAGCCAGTTTAATTATTAACGGGATTTGTTACAAATGTTAAATATAACTTTGCTATACTTAAAGAAATATATCTAGATACTTCCTTTAGTGTAAAATCTGCTATACTTATAAACTTTACATCTATATATGGGATTCAGCTTATGTGTAGGTCCATTACACAAGTGTCCAGTGTATGTTGATTATGGTGAAATTTCCAACGTAATCCTTAGATACCTTAGTTAATGTATGGGCTGGCTTTGCTTGTTTGTCAGGCTGCTCTACATTTGGAGTATGTATGTCTACGTGCTCGACAGATGCAAGGTTACACTTTCTTTTGTGTGTCTTGTGTTTGGTAAAATAGTTTAAACATGAACTTTGCGAGGTCCTTTTGAGCACGTGTTTTAGACCTGGTCCATGTCCAGACCAAATAGTGTGGTTGAAACTAGGGCATCTGTTACAAGTAGAGATGAGTATGATAAATACTATGAAAATACATGATGCATATGAAATAGAATTGATTATCTGATCCATGATATTTTTTTCACTTTGTCAATATGCTTTGAATTATTCCTTATATACATCATATTGAGAGAAACCAATAATTTCAATATCCTTTTGAGAGTATGCCAATAGTGAGGATTTGTATGAAACTGTTCCTAAATTTGCAGTTTAGAGAAAATTATAATGAATAGTTTCTTCATTGATACGAACACACTCCACACTTTACAGGAATTGAAATATTTGAGTGTCTAATGGAGTATAACTGCTATGATGGGAAGACATGGTTGATGGAATCATTATTTTTGAAAATCATCACCACCATGTGATGATTAACTTATTAGTGTATAAAATTAGTTTTTTTTTTTAAATATTTGCTTTCTTCTTGAAAAATCTTAAAAACCCAAAAAATAATTTTATTTTGAAGTTTGTAGGTAACTTCATTGAAAACCTTCAGGAGACTATAACTCCTCCACTAGGGATCACCTAGGAGTGTAAAGGCTTGTTGCATCTTCTAAATGCAATCGTGCTCCCTACGAAAGTGGCATTTAAATTTGTAGTTAGAATAAGTTTATCTTTCCTTGTTTGTTAGGGACTAGCAAAACATAAGTCTGGGGGTGTGATCAGTCACAGAATTTACTATTTTATCACCCTTAACTTAGTGATGCTAGACCTTAGTTTGCTACTAATGATATGATGAGATGCAAAGATTTAGAACAAACAATAGAAAAGCACCAAAGTGTTAATCTTTGCCAAAATGAACTCAAAGTAGTAAGAATCACGATCACACGTACTTATGATCCCAATTATACTCTAAGAACTAATCTTAATCACGAACGAGCAAAATTAGAAGAAGAAAAGAACGAATCATAACTACGATTCTATAGAAGACGTTACTAATTTAGCACAAAGCAAGGTTACTATCGTTCGAAGCTGAAGAATAGTAATATTGAAAGAAAAGATGCAGTCGTATTTATGATTGTATATTAAAGTTGTTGTTGCTGCTGATCACGTGAAGATGCACTGCCATGCAAAGAACTAGAACGGTCTCTTAAATTATACGTCTGGTGTCTTATGGATCTTAGAAGATTAGTGATAAAAATTCTAAAGATCTCTGTTGCTGAAATTAAGGAGAAGAGTCTTGTGCGCATCTACTATCTGAAGTAAGGTAGATTAAGATTAGAAGCTTTAGTTGTTTTAGGAGTCTTTTGTATTTTTAGTAGTTTACTTTGTTTAGAATTTAAATAATATAACCGACCCCTTATGATCTATAAATAAGAGGGTTTGGTATAGAGAAATTCTTATCGACAAATTCTCAGCATTAATTGATGACTGAGGTTGGGAATCCTGAAGATCACTTTAGTATAGTTTAGTTTAGATATCAAAGGTTTCTCAAGAGCAATTGAAAACTGTGATCGAAAGCTGGAAGATTAGAGTAGAGTATTCGTAGTTTCTTAGGGGCAATTGACGCCTGTGACTGAGAGATGAAAGATCTTTTTATCACTTTCTACTTTAGATTTATTGCTTTGTAAACATCTGATAATTCTTGATTTTAATTGACGCCTAAAATCTTGAGTTTGAAAGATTAGTGTAATGCTTTTTATTTTTCATCTTCAATTTTCTCAGTGTTTGATTGACGCCCAAATTCTGAAGAATTGTAGATTAGTATAAATCTACAGTGAAGAATTTTAGTTTTTGATTGATGACCAAATTCAAGAGGACTGAGATATAGTGTATCGACATTTTAATTTTCATAGATATCTGAAAACCGAAGGAAACTGATTGGCAACCAGGATCCAAAAGTTTGAGGATTTAGATTTATTTTTCTGCACTTAGTTTAATTAAAACAACCATTCTTTATTCTTTAAAGACAACTAAAAGTATTCAAATTTTCGACCTGTGGGATCGACCTTATACTAGTGCTACAATTTCTGTTCTGCGCTTGCAATAGTTTAAGATTGAGTACATTTTTAAGAGAACACCAGAGATCACTTTCCTGAGCCAATCAACATTAGATACGTGTGACAATTCTACTCCAAAGTCTCCTACAGCAAAGTAAGTAATGGCAAAAATGAATACATGACTGCTTAAGGACCTCATAAAAGAGGCCATCATTTTGAAGTTAAGTAGCCAAAAAGCGTCCCTAAATGCTCATACCCTTTGCTACCCAATTTGAGTTGATAGCCTTTCTTTCATAAACCCTTCCCAAAAAAAAATGTGTATATATACCAAAAAAAAAGGAAAAAAAAGAGAGAAACTCTCAAAGCAAAAGGCAAAGGAGTTATCATCAAAATCTAAACTCCCAAAGCAAAAGGCAAAGGAGTTATTATCAAAATCTAAAAAGTCAAAAAAGAAAAATCCCAAAAAAAAATGTCTAAAAAGAAAGTAAAAAGAATAATAAAATAGAAAAGAAAAGAGATGGAAAAATAATGGGGCATGTACAGTAAAAATCCTCCAAGGAAGAAGTGCATTACGACAGCTGGAACCCAATCAAGAAAAATCTTTAACACCAAGAATACCTTCAAAATTCCTAACCCACCCCTTCTAACCCATGGCCATGATACATTCATGGAGAAAGCCCTCTTTAAGGTCCATAAGCAGTCACAGTATCCGTTAAGTCAACACGAGCCAAGCTGAGAGACGACAAAAAAACTCCATCCATCCGACTATGATGGAATCGACGTCTATATCGTGGTCCTTGAAAAAAAAATGAATAAAAGAAAAAAATATATACAAGCTCCAAGAAAAAAGGATGTGGTGAAAACCCGAAAGGGCGCCACCGATAAAAAGAGGAAGCTTGTGCGGATCAGGTGAAAACCTTAAAAGGCACCTGGGATAAAAAAGCAATACCCATGGACATAATGAAAACCCCAAAGGGCACTACGAGTAAAAAAAGGGCGATAACGAGCATGACGAAACCCATCTTGGGCACTATGAGTAAAAAGGACTGTTAAAGAAAAGAAAAAAAGAGAGAAGGAAAGAGAAAAAATATTAGTTACTCCTTGGTTACATTTTATGTTATCTGGTCATCATTTGGACCATTGATGTTAACTCAAATCAGGTCCTAATCAGGCAGATCGTCAGGCTGCATCGTCGAACGCATGACCCAAGGTAAGGATGAAAGGCTAATTCAGTCTAAAGGGATAAATGTTCTGACCTTGGTAAAAATCAGAACTTCGCACGGATCCGCATGAATGGGTTCGACTATTTTCATAATGGGACCCGTTACTACCTCTCATTATTAAGGCATCAAACAAAAAAAGAAGAAAAGAAAAATGCATATACTCAAAAAGATTTCCTTTTTTCATTACATTTTTGTACTTTAATTGCACTACATCTCAAAAAGATAATCGGTATGGTACCCTATTTTTTATCTTTACAGTGTGAAAAAGAAACAAAAACATCAAATATATATAAATATATATATACATGTATAAAACCAAAAAATATCTGCCAAGGGGTTTTCATGCCCCCTCCCTATGGTATCTAATTTGTGCAAAAAGTATGTGTAGGAGCGTGCCATCGGCCTTACTCACACTTCAGGTCACGAATATGCTCAAGTAAACCGTCCTTGCGTGCATTCCGATCCATCATCCACTATCCGTGGAGGCCCTTGTAGTGCTTCCGGGAAGCATCGGTAGAGCCAAGAACATCACTTAAGGCTCCCTCCAAACAGGAAACCTCACACTCAACAATATCAGCTCTCGCTTGCTCTTTCTCAAGGCACTCTTGCAAAACCTGCTTCTCATTTACCAATAGCTCTATCTGGGTCAAGAACCCCGCTTCCTTCTTCGGCCAAGGTCCCTCAAGATTGCTACTCTCGGTCAAAACAAATCATCGCGTGAAGGGTGTCGTAGAGGATAACCAGGCCTCATACTCTGGAGAAGTTAAAAGAGGATTCCCTTGCTCCAAATCACACATATGCGCCAACTAACGCATTTCCCATAGAGCCGCTATCTTCTCCAGATCCCCCGAAGATCCCCGAGTGAAGATCAAGTCACATAAGGAGGTCTCGCCTCACTCGACACATGCTGGGCATAGCCAAATTGGAGCAAAACCCGTGAAGGAAATAATGAGTATTCCCTGTTAGTCCCAGAAGTGTGATACCCTCCTGATCCCTGGAGCGCACTATCAGGAAGGTCCCATCAAACCAGGGAAGCCTCCACACAAGCTCAACATTGATCAGTCATAAGCGCATCTCGCGTGTGTTCCCTTGAGGCAACCTAGAGCATCGACCCAAAAAACATCTGCCAACCTCTTCTCGCACCATCTAAAAGCAAGGCACAGATCCCAAGATAGCAAGGTGCTCGCTAAGCCAAATCTGAAGAAGAATAGGACATCCCTGAAAGTTCTCCACCTTGCTTGAGGTAAAGGCATCAAGTTCCCAGTAAAGCTTGGCTAGTACAAAATGCACGATAGAATGACCCTTTTCAAGCTCTACCAACACATCATAGAGTGCAAGAGAGAAACTCTCTCCCCCTGTGTAGAAGAGGACCTCTGAGAGTAGACCAAGGGCGAAGGCGTGCATGTTATAAATATTCCGAATTGACAGTTTTTGCAAACTCTCATCACCAAAAACTTCTCTCAGGAATTTCACCGAACACCTGGTGGGTCCACCGACAACGCTTTTCTCATATTCATTTTTCTTCAAGCCTAGGGTCGCATAGCTGATCTTAGCATAGCCTGGATTGGTACCACTTTAGCAAAATCACGATGGAATCTCAGACCCGAAAAAATAGCCATCTCTTCAAGGGTGCCAATTCACGAGCACCAAATTGAAAGACATGAGTTTCTGCGTCCCAATGGGAAACCGCCGTGTGAACAAGATCCCAAAAAGGTTGTACATCAAGAAAAGAGGGGAGACGAGAAAGCCCAAGTTAATCCAGGCCCGCAAGATCATTTTCGTTCAGACTACCGAACCATTGTTTGAAAAAACTAGGTCCAATACCTAAAGAGGGAAGTGTAAAAATCCCATTTTCACCCGAAAAGGCGGGGTGGTGTTGTGGGTCCATGGTCATACAAAGTCGTCCTAATGGATCAAAAATCAATGAAGAACGATGGACCCACCCTTGAGAGAAAAAGAAAAAAGAAATTAGAGCCAAAAAGCAAAACCCAAATGAAAATAAAGTAGAAAAGTCCATTTCTCGGGCCTTATAACCCACTGTTATGAATTTAAGCCATGCATACATACTATGCACACATGGACAAAAATTCTAAAATTTTGTGCATGCGTACATACTATGGATGCATGAACAAAAAACCAAAAATATATATATAAAGGAAGAAAAAAGGGTGGTTTTTTGTAACCTGTATTAATAAGGAAAAAAGGGGGGTTTTTTGTAACCTGTATTAAAATTGTGTTTTGAGTATACCCCACCTGCAAAAGGCTTTTTTACCATTACAAATAGCTCCCCGGACCACAAGCTGGGGCACCTAAGTTTCATCACCTAACATGCCTACCTTTCTTTACAAGTACCAATCCCATGACAACCAAAGAAGAAAGCATAGCCTTTTTTGTTGGGGCTATCACATAGTCAGGAGTCATCTACCCCTTTTTCAAAAAAAAGCACCCATCCTGCAAAAGAAATTCAAAAAGAAAGAAACGAGCACACTATCCAAGTAGAGATACCGCAAGAGAGGCAAATGGCATCCATTCAAATCACCCAACTTCAAAATACACCAATCATTCAAAAGTATTATTACAAATCTCTCCGAAAATTTTCATAAAAGTTTAAAGTTCAATAAAAGAGAGAGAGAGAGAGCAGCCTCCTATCAAGCCCTCAAGCGTCCTTCCTCTTCCATTGCCGCTGAGTCCTTTGATACATAAAAGATTTGATGCACCCGATATGATACCATGCCTGAATTAGCCGACTGTACAATGAACGTGACTCCTTCTCACGAGCCTCCTGAGAATGTTACACCCAAAAGGTCTAACTTGAAGGATATGGGCCAATAAATTTAGGAACTCAACCAATGTCATGCTTACCATCTCAGCCTCCTGAAGGGCAGCAATACGACAGTAGTACTTCACCTGCTGGATCGCAGACACATAATCCTACGAAGGAAGGCTGGATCGCAGACGCAATATCCTACGAAGGAAGGAAAGCAGAGGATAAGCAAAGATGACGAAAGAAGAGGAAAAGAGAGTGATACATCTTTTAAAAGCAAGAACTCACCCCTTTGGTCGGCTCAGGAGGAGGTGCTCTAACCGCCTCAGCAGAGAGAAGAGCACTCTCTGCTACCTCCACACAAAACTCTGAGAGAAGCCCGTCATCAAACCACCTATGAACGGAGGTCCTCAAAGTTCCGGCACTTGGGCTCCCTGAAGGCCCGGCAGCTGAGGACCATGAGGGTCCCACATCTGATGTCCCTGAAGGTCCTGCACCAACATGAAACTAAAAAGAAGAAGTCCAGTCAATGGAGTATGATCATAATAATTGAAAAGGAATTAAACAAATCAAGGGAAAATTAAAGATTCCTAACTAAGCGGACCCCAGAAGGGCAAATAGTTGACCCCGGGTATGAATCGAGGGAGGAGAGACCGATAGGGGAGGGACTTGTACCACTCTCAATACCCCCTGCCAGGTTGAAAGAGACCCTCGGCCCGGACCCCCAATGTCTGAGTTGCACCGTGAGCTCCTCAATCGTACCTCTCGACACCATAACATCCTTAGGAGGGTCCAGGGGCACGACAAAATAGTCACGGTACTGATGCATCACCCGCTCCCCTAAATAGTAGACTCAGATCAAGGGACCATAGAAGAAGATAACACAACAATCGATGAACATCTGTGATCGACCAACAACAACCTAGTCTAGGAAGGGGGAGCCGACATAGGGATCATACACCACCTGCCCACAGAAAGGAAAATTTCTTTAGTCAAGCAATAATGCTAAAAGCTAAAAGAGATAAGGAAAATGCTATAAACCTACTCTGAGATCATCAGGTCAAATCGGGATCTCAAACCCCGCTCCAGGTGACTCATCCCGGAATCCCTGCGATGATCTGGGTGGAAGCAACTCATCAAGGGATACATACCTTCCTCTAAGAAGAGAAGGGGGGAACCAGGCTGGAAGTGCATGTACCCCCACACCTGAAAGAAGGGGAAAAAGGTCAGATCAGTCATATATATGCACATAATGAAAGAAAGTAAAATAAACACAAGTGAGCAGGTCACCTCGAGCACCACCAGAAGCCGCAGAGAGAGAAGAGGCTCTCGACTGAAACTCTGGCCAGGCTATCCATCAGCTTGGCATACCTTGCACCGCCCCAGTCAAAATGATGCACATCCACCCAATCATCCATCAGACAGAGGAGGGACAGCTGAACATGTCCGCCACTTGCATTAGCGAGGATAGTCTTACCCAATAGAAAGAGAAGTGATATGTGAGCAAGCCTCAAAGCACGCTCAAGGTCAATACAGACATCCATGTCGGGCTGATCCTCTGGGACCAACTCATCAACGTCTAAGAGATCAGCAAGCCACGACAACTTGGCCTCAAAGCCAATCATGTGCTCAGAGGGAGGATAACCCCCAATTAGTTGGATCACCTCCTCTCGATCTATATGAGAGGGAAGACCATCGGTTCTCCCCCTATCGATATCCCCGTAATCATAGACCAATCGATCTGGGTAATGGCCATCTCAGCAATAGACATGTGGAAGGTCATCGTCTCAGGACGAAACCTCTGCACGAGGGCCATCACATGAGAGTTGTCTCCCCTCATAGCGGGACAGGAGAGGAAATCCCCAAAACCCGCCTGCGATAGAACGTACCTCACCGCAAAGGGGAGAAGAGAATAGAAGCACTGGAGGTCAAACTAGCCCCCTCGAAATGTTATTGAAGGGAGGGTCGGCATTGTCAAAACAAGATCATCAAAGCTATGAATGGAAATGTACAAAGGGAAATCACGAACCTTGAAAGATATGTTACCTCACTGGCTATCCAAAAATTAGAAATATGGGTATACTGTTGATGGAGAAGGCCACTGCGGATCTCATCTCCCTGCATCTCCAACCAATATCTTTTCTTCCGCTCTTCCATGCGTTTCTCGATAGAACGGTGCACCCGAACCAGGTGCTCACCTCGCTACAGGTAACCTCGAGAGGAACAACCCTACCACTCTGATCACCTTCGCCTCGTCATCCACGAGGCATCCTAAAAAGAGGAATCAGATTGGCAATGATTAAAGGACAGCAACAAAAGAATCGGGCATTTTTCTAATGACCACAATAAGGTGAGTATGCTTTAATCCCCTCAAAAAAAAAAATCTTTCAAAAAAAAACAGAGAAGGTGCGCCCCCGTCATTTGAGAAGATCCACCCCTTTCTTCCAAAATTCCCTCAATTTTCCAACCAAAATTCTCTCAAAGCGGGTACATAGATCAAGGAAAAAGATCGGGATAGGTTGCATTCATAGAAAATCATTTTATGCAAAATACCCTAGCCTTTTTTTTCAAGCAAGTTCAAAAAGAGGCATAAAATGGCTAAAATCTTCACCAAAATCCATGCAAAAACACACGTAAAGCGCAAATAGGAATCATAGATGATCACATTTACAAGGATAATCGTCTATTTATCATCTAGAAGCAAGAAATCTCATCCGCTTTTGTAAAAAATTAAAGGAGAAAAGGGGTTTTATAGATTACCTTGTTTGAAAATAGATAACCCTAGATCTGGCATAAAAATGCGTGTTTAATCGACAAAATCGACACCGGCGTGGTGTCGGAGGGTGGATCGGATCAGTGGAGCAAAGGGAGGGATACCAGTTCGATTTTAAGAGATAAAGAGGGAAAGATTTTAATATTTTGGCTTTGTTTTGTACTACTACCCGCGGCCGCACGATTTAAGTAAAGATTTGGCTATGCGTACATGCAATGTACGCATAAATTAATTTTTGCCAGAAATGGCTATGTGTGCGTAGTATGCACGCATATTGTGAAAAATCAAAAAAATCAAAAAATAAAGAAAAAAGAAGGAAAAATGTATAAAAAGAAAGATAAAAATAAAAAATGATAAGTGGCACACACTACTAAAAAGCGGTTCGACATCAACATTCACTTCACTCGAGTAGTTGTGCCAAATTAACTTTGGGTTGATGAGTATGCTCAAAGACCTCGAACCCTACCTCGTGTAGGGGCACCTATGGCCAATCAAAATGGGGCAATCAATGCTTCATGAGATTGGGCACAACTATTAGATCTTCACATCATTGCTTTACACCAATCTTAAGGTATGGGTTGATCATCCTCCTGCTTGCAAAGCTGCTTTGTTCAAAATGAAATTCGAACATCATGCATCATCAATCACGCCATCACACAGTTATGCCCAATAATGTCGCTAAGCGCTTGGGGATCGATAATTTCGAACGGCAGATGTTTTCCCAATGATACGGGCTTCCATCACTCTCCGCGCTGCTCACCAATTGATGTTTAAGTTTGACATCGAACATGGCGGACCCGATAGCATTTTCCTTGGGCCTCTTCGGATGTCTTTTTCTTTGGCATTCGATCATTAGTGATTATATACCAAAGAGAGGCATCTGTAGACACCCAAAATCTGCCCAAGGATCGATGGTCCCACACTTCAATAATGGTGTACTTCTGAGCTTCCAAAAGCACTTCCTGAACCCATAGAAATCAACATGAATCTTTACAATCCATCACCCTTCTCGGAATCCTAGAAACCCCAACAAGACCCATAGAACCCGAACTAACTCCACCAGACTCATACAGGACCTAACTCGGGCCCCTTAGGCAGCCTTTAGCTTTCTGCCAAAACTTGGGCTATGCGTACATACTATGTACGCATAACCAATTTTGGTATGTACGCATAGCCAATTTTGGCTTCGCTTTTGAATTGAGCCCCAAATCGGGTTCTGGACTTCTCAATTTTTCTGGAAAAGCACTGTTCCTAAGACATGTGTACATACTATGTACGTATGACTTAAAACCTTGATTTTTGTGAAAAATGATAGATTTCAGAATTGGAGTTTGACTTGTGGACCACCTCAACCATCAGGGTGTGTTTATTTAAGACTGTTATACCCCTCCCAACTTTCAATTTTACCCTTTTGCCATCCAACCCATCACCCTATCATCTACCATTGAAGATCATTTCACACTTCTCCAAACTTCCAAACCCTAAAAAACCTTAGATTAAACATTACCTAATTTCTAACCCAATTAGTGAGTTAACCACTCACTAATCTCCCCATAGTCTATAAAAAGAGAGCCACCTCCCTTGTTTAGGACACCTTTTGCAAAGCTAAAGCAAAAACTCTAGTAAAATAGCCATCCATCTCTAAGCTTAGAACTTTCAAGCTTTGAAACCATTAGCCCACCTCATACTACCATCATCTTCATCCCTCCTTCCAAGCTTTAGCCATTGAGAGACCATAGATCACCTCTGATCAGTCACATAATTTACCATTTTATCACCCTTCACTTAGTGATGCTAGGACTTAGTTTGCTACTAACAAGTTGATGATGTGCAGATATTAAAGAAAATAATAAAAGAGAGCCATAATGTTAATCTTTGTCAAAGTGAAACTAAAAGAGCAATAAAAAGATGATTAAGCATAAAAGACAATTCACCGCTTACGGAAGAATAGAAAAATTATGTTTTACGATTTTACAGATGATAGAACATTACTAATGAAGATCCATAAGAAATCGTAATTTACGATTCTTCAAAAGATGATTCTTCAGAAAGTGACAAAGGAGTAAAAAGCGATAAAAGAAAGCAATCATTCGTTATAGAAAATCGTCCAATAAGAAAGCTGTGTGAAAATGAGAAATCATGATTTATGATTCTCCAAAAAAAGAAGAACAATCATAATTTACGATTGCATAAAAGAAAAGCTTTCCCTCTGTCACATCTGTTGTTGTTGATTAAGTGAGTGAAGACTATCACCGCCATGCACCGAATTAGAAGATCTCTAAAATTAGAAGTTTGGTGAATCACGGATTTTAAAAGCTTGATGAAGATAAATTCCGAAGATCTTTGCTGTTGTTACCATGAACAATCCAGACGCACATCAACCATTTGAAAGCAAGGAAGAATATAATTAGGAAATAGAGTTATATTAGGAATCTTTTATTTTTAGTAGTTTCTTTTATTAGAATTAGGAGTCTTTGTAAACCGACTTCTTATGATCTATATATAAGAGGGCTCGGCATAGGAATAATGATCGAAGAATTTCAGCATTAATTGATGCCTGAGGTTGGATTTTCTTTCAATAAGTAGTGAAAAATAGTTAGAGTAGATTAGATATCATAGGCTTCTCAAGAGCAATTGACGATTGCTATTGGATGCTGAAGATTAGTGTAGATATCCTAGTTTCTCAAAAGCAATTGACGACTGTGGTTGAGGGGTGAAATATATATTTTACTTTGCTTTCTAGTTTAGATTTTATTTTCTTTTATTTCCTACTTTGTAAACATCTCCAAGTTTTAATTTGAATTGACGACTCAGGTTAGAATTTACTGATTAGTGTAACGATTTTTACTTTTTCATCTTCAATTTTCTAAGGTTTGATTGACACCCAGATTTTAGGAAGTTATTGATTAGATTAAGTCTATATTTATAGGATCTTAGACTTGATTGACGACTAATGCTAAGAGACCAGAAATATGGTGTAATGGTACTATTTAAATTCATAAATATCTGACAGTCGAAGATTGGGATTGACGATCGAAATCTGAAGGAGGATTAGGATTTATTTTCTGCAACTTAGTTTAATAACAAATTCTTTTATTTATATTTCTCCAGTAGATTAGATCTTGAAGATAAATAGAAGTTTTTAAAATAAGTATTTAAATAGAAGATATAAATAAGAAATAAATAGATAGACAAACTTCCTCGTGGGAACGATTCTATCCTAGTACTATGATTTCCATTGTGCGCTTGCAATAGGTTAAGGTTTGAAATTAACATAATTTTAATTCATAGAATAAGCTAGACCAACCTCTCACACCCTTCAACTTCCAAGCCATAGCAGGTTAGGACCATTGCCTAGATCCCTTCATTTTCAGAAGCTCACCGAAGTTCGCATTCACTCGAGAATCCAACAATGGAGGGCCCGAGAGCTCCAGCTCTCCCTTCTATTCCTCTACCTTCTTTTGTTTTTCCTCTCTCCTAAAATTTGAGCCGTTACGCTGTTGAAATTCGGTGATTGCAGGGGGCTCAAATAGGATCAGAGTGCCTTCGGGCAAGGGGAAGCGCCGCTCAATTTTTATATTTTTTTATACACTTGGTCATAGTAGGGACCACTTACGAGCGGGTCAATCGGGTTACTAACACCTTCCCAATTGATAACCAAAGTCCTTACCCAAGATGCTTTGGTGTTGATCGGTGATTTGGAGTTAAATCTAGCACTTTGGTGCATACGATATTAATTTTGGATATCCCGAGACACCAAAAGCCCCGGGTAGCAACTCCATTCTTTGAGCGAATCGTCGCGACGGACCCGTAAAGTCCACGGTTGCACAATGTATAAACTTATTTATTTGCTTGTTTATTAGTTATTATATATTTTTTTTAAAAATGGCTTGAGTCGGGTGTTTCCCACTACACTAATTCGCCATTGTGTACACATCTATGAATATATATATATATATATATATATATATATATATATATGTGTGTGTGTTGTTTTTGCTTATACATAATAAAGTGAAACCAACTATAATGATTGAAAAGTGGGCTCGAACATGGTTCGGCCGCCGGGTTTAATGTTAGGTTCGGGTTGTAAGCCACACACACTTAGGGGTTTGAGTTAGAATATAAATGTGCTCGTTTGCATACACCTAAAAATAAAGGTGGGTCCAAAGGCCACATCTTATTGGTCAATGGTTTGACCATGATCAAACTAGTCAAACAAAAGTTGCATTTTCCTCAAATGTCAATGATTCAACATTTGCGAAAATTCGGATCGTTACACCAGTGATGGGAAATGGAATACACTTGGATCAATAAGGCGTCGAAGGCATCATGAATGCCCCAAGCCATGGGATCAAAAATCATCCGGTACCAATACCTATCGGTTTTTCAGCAAACCTACGTATCGGTATCCCAACTCAGTATCGATTTTGGCCGATACAGACCCATATCGGCCGATATCTATATTTTATTTTCTTTTATTTTTAAAAAAAAGGCCGATACGTATTGGCCGAGTCATATCAGGACCGATACTTGATACCAATACTGGTTTTGTTACCTTGATCATGACATATGAAGCATAGGAACAAGTCAGCAAGTCAAGAATCAGTAGCATGGGGAAAGTCGGAAAAATCTGGCAAAATTGGAAAAAAATAAAAGGAAATTGGAGAAAATTCGAGAATTATTAAAAAATTATAAAAACATATGATAAAGTTCTAGACTAGTATCATGTAACAAAAATATTTAACCAAGAAAAAATCAAAGACAGTCTGAAATAATCAAGAAAAAATCTTCAATAAATCGAAAATATGAAAACTTGTCTAATCAATTAGAGATGTAATTGGATGGGAAAAAATCAAGATTTTTGGAGACTTTTGTCACTATGGGAAAAAATCGGAGCTGTAATCGGATGAGGGGGTATATGGTAACTGACATGATTCAATGGGATCCTCGTAGATTGGGTGAATGAGGCATCAAATTTTTCATGAAGTGTGCCACTTGATGCAAAGGACATAATGCAAAGAAAATTAGTTTGTAGAGTTACATGGGAACCACTCATATTTTAAGGCATTTTATTGCATTGAATCATACAATGGAGATATTTTTCGGGTTGTCACATTATTGTACGACTTGGGTATGACATCTAATGTCGTGAGTTTGAAACAACTCTTCTTCTGTCATAAAAGAGTGTCACGTACGATGTGTAAATAGTGAAATACTCATGGCATGCATCGTAGGGGGACCGGGGATGGCACTTCATAGGGGTTAATCCATGCGCAAGCTTGGGGAAAACTCTATAATAAGAGAAAAGATAGTCATCTATTCCTATTTAGATTTGTATGAGGTAACCGTTACCATGGTATTAAAAATTGGCCGATACTGATACGTATCGGTGACGTATTGATTTCTTGGCAAACCGATACGTATCAATATCCTAGCTCAGTATCGGCCGATACATATCGGTATTGGCTGAGTTGTATCGCTCCTCCAAGGATCGATACCCGAGTCGGATACAAATTTTGTTACCTTGACCGTAAACCATTGATATCAGTCCCACAGATTTTATGGTTCCTCACATATGAAAGCCATCTTTTGACATGATTGGTGGGATCAAAGGTTCTTTGTGATGACCGGAGTTCTCACAATCTAAGATTATAAGATCTTAGGCCGCGCTATCGAATACCATGCACCATATTGACAGATTTTTAATACTACCAGAGCGCATTTAAACAGCATAAAGCAAGATTAAAAAGAGTGAATTGAATTTAATCTCGACATAACGACAACCATAAAAGCCAATTCCTAATTATCCATATTAATTCACTTATTCCAAAATGTTCCGTACACTTGTCTATCATAATAGATGTTCAACACAAAAGAAAAGAAAACTCATAGATGACAAATGCTTCGTCAAATGTCTAATAAGAATAACTATGAACTGAAAATTATAAATAACTAGGTAGTAAAGCCCTCGGCACTATCTATCTTTAATCCTTTTATATTCCGTGTAGTCTCATTACATACACCCATACATGATCATCAACTGCATCTGTCTCATTTGGCCACCCACATTAAAGGGTATAAGATATATCTGTATGGATCAGACATGCAATCCTTTATAAATGTTAAGTAAGTTTATCATAGTAATATAACCATTTCTTATAACTTATGAGTGTGCGCATGTGACAAGTATAATAATAATTCGATGAGAACTGAACATAACATGTAAATCATTCTTGCATGAATTTTCTACTAATCATGAAATGAGGCAATATTTCTACATTCCTTAATCACTGACATCATATTTCACACTGTTGTTGGTGTGCACTTTTTCTGGGTTCCTCTCGGTCCCCGTTAAATCAGTGGCTCCAATTCTGTCCAAGTGGACTCTAACGATGTGGCGTTCAGAATAGCGGAGGTAAAATAAAGAGTTTTCTAGGAAGGTTCATAGTTTGTTGCTATCGCCAGCTGCAGATATTTAATGACACTGCAACATGTCAATGATCACGCTTTAGAGCGGGTGTCGGTTGCTTCTTTATTGAATTGTCTGCCAACGAACGTCAGCAGCTATGTCTTTTCTTATAATTTAGATAGTTTAAGTTTTCTTCCCTTCCCCTGTTATTATTGTAGTTCTAATCAGTATAGACTTCCCAATTCTCTTGTGAATTTATTTATGTGGGAATTTATTATGGGTTATTTAATTTAATATTCTAATTCTATTCGGAGTCTAATTAATTTTAATTTCCTAACACTACTAGATTTCTGATTGATATAGTGTCCTAATACTACTAAAAGTACAATTAAAATCGGTCTCCTAATTGTACTAGGAATGCATGTGTATTAATTTTAATGAAACTTTAATTAAACCAAGCATGCTAGTTATATTGAAATTCTAAGTAAAGCAAGTATGCTAGTTGTATCGAAATTCTAATTAAAGCAAGTATAACAATCCTACCGAAATTCTAATTGAAATAGAAGACTGATTTTACTAAAACTCTGATTAAAGCGAATATACTAATTTTGATAAAATTCTAATTAAAGTAATGAATTAACTATAGTAAGTTCTAATCAAAATAAAGAAACTGATTTGATTAGAATTATGATCAGAGAAATAAATTAATTATACTAAGATTCTGATTAAAATAAAGGATTGATTACTGATACTGGGGTCTAATAAAGCGAGGAATTAACTATGCTAGAATTATCTAATTAAAATAAAGGAACTAATTTTATTTGAATTCTAATTGAATCAATTATTTTGGGATTTAATTAAAATAAACATGTAAATTAACTATACTAAAATTCTAAGAAGAAATTATGGAACTGATATTATAACTCTAATTAAAGTAACTAAATAATTCTAAAAATAAGGGGTTTTGGGCCCGCTATGCTAAGGAGGATTGGCCTCATTCCCGAGTACCCTCCGTAAGCTCCCTTGGGCTAATCGGATGGTTGAGATTAAAGATAAATTAGCTTTAGGATTGTAAAATAGTCTTCGAATTTTTCAGAGTCGATTTCCGAATAATAATTATGAACAAAATTGAGAAACTAGAATTATAAAAACTAAAATTAATATTTAGGATTTTTGGAGGTATTAAAATAAGGAATTAAAACCATACTTTAAAATTTTAGGACTTAATTCGGGTCCGAAATCAGATCGTATGATTAAAGACTGGTTCTAGAATCCAAGGACTAGAACTAGAAATTAATGATAAGATTGGAGATTAAAATTTTAGAACGGAATTAAAGCCTAGGGTCGATAAATTAGACAGTCGGAGTAAGGACTGGTTAAAAATTCAGAGAAGCAGAACCAGATATAAAAATTTGCGATCTAAAAAAAAATAGGTGCTACGGTCTCGAACTGAAAATTAAAACTAATAATTAAAACTAAGATGATTCTTAATTCTAAAACTAAATTTTTACCTACGGTTGGGGCTGTGGAGAGAAATCATCGGAGGTTCGGAGTTTGAATCTCGAAATCATGGTTAGGTTGCTCTATGTGTTCATTCTCGGAGTTCTCTAGTTTCGGAATCCCAAAAAAGTTCGTTCTCCCTCGCTCTCCTCCATGCTCTCTTTTGGGTTGAAATTAAAAAAAGCTTTTATAGGTTTTTCTTCAATTTAACGCCCCATTTCAGGCGTTTAATAAATTGCACGCTAGTCTCCCGGTGCTTAATCGCTTTGAGTTGGTCGCCAACTCAGTGAGCGACCGGCTGATTTGCTCAGCGAGTTTCCTAGTCCTAATAGCGTTAGAACTAATTTCGTGCCCATTTTTAGGTGTGTAATCCAATTAAGCACCACTCTCAAAGCGTTTAATTGAGGAAACTTAGGGATCAAGGACAGTGAAGCTAGGCCGGGCATAGGCCAATTGAGCGCCGGTGATGGGGCGCTCAATCCGATCGCGCGTCTCATGATAAACGCGTGATCAAGTCTCTAGTTGGTTTGGGGAAAGGAAGTCTGGTCTAAGAAGGGACTGATTGCACGCTTGTGATTTGGTGTGCAATCGAATTGAACGCTTAGTTTTGAGTGCTAAATTCGGGGTTGTCTGGGTCCGGGTCGTGTCTGAAATGCCAGGCTATTATTTCAACCTACATTTTGACTATATACTATTTTTTTAATATATAGTCTCCCTACGTTGGAACCTGAGCCACAAAGCTATTGTTTCAGGCTGTGTTCAGCCATGTACGATTATTTCAGTGCATGGTTCCCACATCGGGGGTATGGAGCCTAAGCCACAGAACTATTGTTTCAGCCTGTGTTCAGCCATATACTATTGTTTCAACATATGGTTCCACAATAGGGTTAGGGGTCTGAAATGCGAGACTATTGTTTTAGCCTGCATTCCGGCTATATACTATTGTTTCAGTATATAGTCTCCCTACGTCGGGATTTGAACCATAGAGCTATTGTTTCAGCCTGTATTCAGCAATGTACTATTGTTTCAGTGCATGGTTCCCATATCGGGGGTATGGGGCCTGAGCCACATAACTATTATTTCAGCCTGTGTTCAATCATATACTATTGTTTTAGCGTATGGTCCCCTATCAGGGTTATGAGATCAGAGGTTGATAGAACAAATTTGTATATTCCGAGAGAGCAAAATGGGAGTGTCTACATATGCCCCTCTTCGGTGCGCTCTTGCAAAGTAAGAACGCGTCGAAGAAGTAGACACCCCTCATTCGAGGTGTCTTCTCGTTTCTATTGAGAAATCACAAATGTGAATTGGGGATGCTGACATTACATGCTTGGCTTTCTTATCTATCAGTGCAAGCTAAAATGGATCATTCGAAGGGCAAATGGTAGCTATCGAATGGCACATTCTGGGTCTGTGGGTGCATGACGCAGACCGCCGCATGGCACTGGCTAAAAGAGGGATTTTATGGAATTGAGGTATCGGGGCGTCAATCAAATGTCCAAAACAAGATCTAGGGACCGATACTAATAAAATAAAGTATCATGTAATATTGAAAGATTTTGTAAGTCATGTCAGACCGGGCACATCATTGCTCACACCAATGCGCGTCAGACGTTCCTTTTCCAATTGGCATTTGTAAGTTCTTTAATTAAATATACTCAATATTCAATTTCCCAGGAAAATGGAATGTTTGAGGTGGGGGTCTTGTGAGGTGTGCTCAATTAAATTTTGCGTAGTGGCGCGGGTGCTCGATTCATCTGGAGTCGGCCTCTAAGTTGGGAATTCTAGTCCTAATGCGTCTGAACAAACGATTATGTGCAGTGGAGTATGCGCTTGATCCAATTCTACATAGTGGAATATGCGCTTGATTGCGAGTTCAAGGGTCTTAGGAGTTAAAGGTCAGGTTTAAGTGTAATTTATTGTGAGTGGGTGATGGGGCGCTTAATCATTTTTTTTGGTATTTAAAGAAAGGTGAGTTGGGTCTATTTATCTTGTTGCTTTGTTCTTCTTTTCTTTTCTCTTTTTTTTTATTTTTTTTAGTAAGAGGATTTTGAAAATTCGAGAGTTTTGAAAATTTGAAATTTTAGGGATTTTAACTTAAGATCAATTCGATGGTAAAACGGTAAAAAATGTGACTTCCAAGACATCACTGAGCAGATCCACCAGTACGAGATTTGTGGACCCGACCATTATTATGGTTGTCGAGATGACACTTGGCATGTCGGATACTCTGTCTAACCTTCTCGGCGAGTATTGATGATTATCTCTTATGGGAGGACTACAGTGATTCACGAGCCGAGCGAGACGGGTTTTGAAAACATTTGACTTAATCATAGCAAACTTTATATTTACGAGGAATATAGAATAAAATAAAAAAGTGGGTAGTACTTACCTGGGGGTGATACTTACCTGGATTGTGTGTAGTTTATACGGTCTGGTGGCGCTGTAGTGTCGCGATGGGACTTTGGAGATTTCTTCTCTTCAAGTCTACTATGGCAGGGCTTGGCAATTGTGATGTGATGTCTTGGGAGAAATGATGTCGCGATGGGACCTGGGGATTCTCCCTTTCTTCGGTTGCGTGCTGGGTGAGTCCTGGTGGGATGTGAGGATTAATTCGAGAGAGAGAGCCCTCATCCTTAGCGATGGGACATGATCAATCTTTCCTTCTTTTTGCCATATGGCATGGCATGTGCTGTTTGAGTTTTTTTCAGGTAGTGATATTCGCAATGGGATGTCGACTGAGCGTAGTTAGCAGTGGCATACTCATGTTCTCGGGAGATTTACTTTCAGCTTCTCGCGATGGGACATGAGGATATGATTAATTTATTATGATGGAACTAGATATTGAGGTGATATCACATGTGTACATGTTATCGAGATGGGGATGGGTGTTGTCGATGCTTCCTTCTCATGCAAGGGTATGCGATAGAATGGGTGAGTAGGTCTTTCTTTTCTGCCAGAACAACCTGTGAGGCTACGCGATGGGATAGAAGAATTTTGACCACGATGTGATAAAAAGGTGTGAGGGTGCAGATTTTGTCCAAAGTCAAGTATTGCACGCCTATTTCTGGGCGTGCGATCGCACACTTGAGGGGCCGTTTACATGCATGTAAGTGTGCATGTGATTATATTATGTGCTATAACCGTAGCGTGTGATCGAGGCGTCACCAGGTCAGTCTATGGGTGATCTTTCAGGTTGCGCAATGGCAATGTGTCATTTGATAAATTTGCGCGGTTCATAGAGTGCGCGCGATCGGAGTATCGCGTTGTTGGCGCAGGCAATGGCTTATTTGTGCGCTTTGGTTAGGGCGCGCGTTTTGGATTGTGTGCATCGTGTGTGACACGTGATCGAATTAAACGCGTGTGGCTATGCGCGGGATTGAGTTCGTATTCTATATAAGCGAGGGAGCTTTCATTTATTTTTCATTCTCTGATTTAGTCTCAAGTTTTAACCTTTTTCTAGATATCTCGTGCTCTGGAATTCATATTTTAGTGATATTGGATTATCTAACCGTCCGATTGAGATGTTGTTTCTTCCTATATTCGTTATTTCGCATGATCTCTGTCCCGAGGTGATGCTCATGGACGGCGTTATTCTGGGAGTTAGTGGTATTGGAAATGAAGGCGCTAGTCTTCACATCGATCATTTTTAGGGAGCAGTGAAGGCAGCGTTGAGGAGGTGGTGGTGGAGGAGGTGAAGATAGTGGAAGAGGAGTAAAAAGTGGAGAGATGTGTTTCCCAACCAATTCTCTCTGAAGCCTCCGATTGGACTCTCCGAGCAGAATTTGCTCCTCGCTTCGTCTCAGTTTTGAACCTAGTCTTCGTTTTGGGTTGTAGGTTTAAGTTTTAGGTTTTCATTTTGGGCTGTATATTAAGGAGGTATGCCTCCGGTGATACTTGTAAAACTTTTGAGTTATGAATAAAGAGGCATTTTTTTTTGTCGTTCTTGTATATTCGTTTAAACTTATTAGTGGATTTGTTGGATTGATCTGATTTGTTTGACTTATTTCAGGATTTAGTTTAGCTTGGAGTTCAGTTTGTTTTTATGGGGTTTGTTTAGAGGGTTTACTTGGTTCCGATGGGTTTGGTTGGGGCATTTTTCTTGGTGGGATCCCAAACAATTTAAGGTTTCATTTTTTAGAGTGAACTTTAAGGTATTTTGTTCTAGTCTTTTGTTTGACTTGAGGTGACACTTGTTAAAAGGTGTGAGTTTTCCAAAAGTTTTGAATGGGTGCTAAATGTTCAAATCTTAACGGCCTGTTTACTTTGCTTTGGGATTTGTGTTTCCTTGAAGGGGTAAGTGTTGTGTGATTATTGGTTCATCTGAGTGTGTCATAGATTGTGGTCTTTCAAAGGGGGTATATGTTTGGTTTAGATTTAATTAGTTTGGAAGGGTTTAAAGGTGTGACACTTGTCATTTGGTAATTCATGAGGTATAGTTTATAAATGGGTGAGCCAAAAGTTTTGGGTTCTTGTTGTTTCAAATTTTATTCCAAGTTTAGCATTAAAAGTTTTGGGACATTTTTTGGTTTTAGGCATTTTCCTCCTTTCTTTTTTGTATCTCGGGTGTTGGAGCCGAAGAGTTGTGTTTATTGAGTGGATTATTGAGAATGGACGGGATTGGGAATGCGAGGTAGCAGTCGAATTGCTGTCATGCTTAGGGAAGAGGTGGAGGAGAAAAAGGTGGTTTCCCGAATAAATCTGGATTCGGGCATTGCCTGAACGTGCGGATTTTAAGTTTCTTATTTTAAGTTGTATATTCAAAGGATATGCCCTCGGTGTATTTTGTAATTACTTTATTTATTTATAAAGAGATTATGATTTTAATTTCTTTTGTAAATTCAAGTTTAGTTTATTTTGTAGCTTATTTGATTTGTTTTGAGTGCGAGGTTTACTTATTTAGTTTATTTATTTTGGATCGAGGTATGTTAGGAGAATTTTTTTTGTTTTGACTTAGTTTGGGCCTAGTTGGAGTGTATGAATGATGGGAATATTTTTCTTGTTTAGTTTCACCTTAGTTGGGGTATGTTTTTTTTGTTTAGTTTTGGTTGAAGTGTGTAAACGGTATCAGAGCATTTTTTTTTAGTTTGGTCTTAGTCTGGAGCATTTTCTTTTAGTTATCGGGGTGCATATTTCTTTAAGTTTGGAATGTTTTGGATCGGGCTTAACAAGGGCGTAGTTTAGACTAATAATTAGTGTCGGAGATCACCCAATTTAAGCCTATGAGCGTGCTGTCCTGGGTTTTTTTTTTTCTTTGTGTTTCTGGGAAATTGCGCGCTTCACTCCGAGCGCATAAATTAATTGTGCACCAGAGGGTGGACACGCGTTCAGAGTGTCAGAACATTGTTAAGCGCCAGTTTCCGGTCGTTTGACCGATTTAAACACATGGTACTGGGCGCGTGATTAGGGCGGTGGTTGGTCACTGTATGGGTGACCATTGGCATTCGCTCATCACTGTGTGGACGCTTGAAGCGATTACGTGCTTAGTAGGCTACGCGCAACTAGATGGTCGGGTTGGTTTGAGCAGTCGACAATTAGGTTACGCACTCAAGAACGATCGTGTGATCCGAATTAAGCGTGGTGAGAGTGGTGTGTGATTGGTTTGAGCGCATGAACTTATGCGCACAATTTTGGCGTGTCCTATAAATAGTTTAAAACTTTTTATTTTTATCGCGCGATCCGTTTTAGTCTTCGATTCTCTGTTTCCCTATTTCTTTGTGTTCTAATTTTCGTGTTTTCGTGATATCTCGCGATCTGGTCATCCATTTCAGGCACCGTTTCTTTTGTTTTCTTTAGTTTTTTGAGCTTTTTGTTCTAGGATGGTGGTAGGCACGATCTTACCATTTCTGAGCTGGAGAGGATGTTATGGGCAGAGATGGGTGAGACTTTCGAGGCTCTAACCGACATTGTCGGGGAGGTGGATGTTGGGGAGGTGGTTAGAGAGGAGGTACTGGAGGTTGACCAGTCGGGGGTCAAGGAGGAGGTGCTCGAGATTGAGCAGGGGGTCACTGAGGATGAGGGTGAGAGGGTTGAGGATGAGATACCTGAGGGTGAGGTTGAGGAGCACTAGGGTGAGGAGCATCGAGATCGCAGGCACTTCCCGTTGGAGGATGTCTTCACTTGAGGCCAGGTAAGCACCCATGAGCAAGAGTTCTTTTATTTTCATAGCCATTTAGGTTATGACATAGGCTTATCAGGCCTTCTAATTTATGTCGAACCTACATTGATCCTTGGTTGTGTGCTGACTCATGCATCATGACGGCATCTAGAGATAGGTCATGTTTCTATTTAGTTGCCCTTATCACATTTTGTGTTTGTTGTAAATTTTTATTACGTTTGGGGTATATTTGACTTACTTTTAGTTCTAAATTCATTTGTCTTTCATCATAGGTATGTGTTAGTCTTAGTGTTATTGTTTGTGTTTCATTCAATAGGAGCCCCCGCAGCTGGCTATCAGCTCAGCATGGACCGAGTCTCATACTTGGTACCGTGCCTTGCCGAAGTTTCTGAAAGTGCGGCTGGTGTCTTTCAGTTTTAGATCGATCCTAGCGCTGGAGCCCTTTTAGGTCGATTGTGGCCTGATCACGGTGATCTTGGAGAGATGGAGGGAGAGGCATCAGGCGCTTCTCTTTCCAGTCGGTATGATGTTGCCGACTCCAAAGGACTAGGTCCTCATTACCGGCCTTCATTTCGAGGGTGAGCCGATCATAGGGCAGATGGCGGGAGAGTACTTAGCAGTGTGTGAGGAGATTTTGGGTGTGCCATATAGGTCGAGCGGATCGGGGTGAGGTGTAGTTCTAGTCACTTGGTTTTTTGATATGTTTGTGAGTGACTTCATTCCCCCGAGGTGCCATTCGGAGGCGAAGGCGTCTTATGAGGCACATTGTGTGATAGTGGAAAGTCGGGAGCCCATGGTGGAGCCGGGTTGGCTGCGGATATGGTGCTTCAAGCATTCTTGATGCACTTCCTTAGTGCGGTACTCTTCTCTTCTTGGACTCGAGGATGCGTCATCGAGTTATTTTGGACAGTTCTCAGGACTTGGATCGAGTCCCCACCTATGCGTGGGGTGCAACCACATTGACGCATCTCTATGAGCAGCTTTACCGTCGGGATGGGGCGTCGTGACGATCAGAGGTTTCTTTCCTTTCCTTCAGGTGAGTCTTAGTTAATTGATGTCATAGTGTCTTTATTTTTTTTATCTTTTGATAGTAGCTATCTAGCATTTCTCTTTTATATATTTTTTTAGTTCTGGGCGTATGACCATTTTGCTTTTCTTCTTCAGGGAGTTCTGTTGGAGGTGACGTTCACGTTTCTGTGGATGCACTTGTTGAGGGAGGAGTTGAGGGGTCGTCGTTGGTCTTTGGATCTTCAGACCGCGCGTAGTCTCTTTGAGGATATGCACGCGAGGCAGGTATAGATCGTCGTGTGTACGTTTTATGTTATTTGGGTCTTTTAGGATTTGAGTCTTCATTGAGGGGTCGGCTCATTTGGTTGGTTGTAGGTGATTTGGAGGCCGTATGCGGATGAGGAGGATGCGAGCGTGCCAGTGATTTAGTTTGGCCGGCCCTTCTTAGATGTGGCCATATGGGTCCATTGTTTTGAGAGGGTGGAGAGGACCCACACATCTCGAGTGGTGCGGCAACTAGGGCTTGCTCACAGAGTCCCTCCAGAGATTCGCCATAGAGTGGCGAAGAGGATGACCAGCCCTCCTGTCCAGAAGTTTATGGAGCAGATGGCGCTTCATATAGCGGATTTTAGAGCTTGGGGAGCCAGGGTTACAAGGGCTTGCGATGAGGCGAACGCCTGGGAGTATGTGTGGTGGTTTAGTGCATTGGGTGGCAGGCGCCTCTTCACACGCTCCTTCTATGGGAGTGGCTCTTTCGCGATCGATGGGCCAGAGTTGGCATCGGCTTTGAGGGAGAGGTTGGCTGTGTTGGAGCAGGGCCTTCTCACCACGAGCGTGTGGGGGGCATTAGATGCCCTCCATAGGGTGAAAGAGCGGATGGCTTGTGCTCCTAGTCCGGATGAGGAGATGCTGCACTCCTTAGCCTCTTTGGTTGCTCAGGCTAGGGCGGCGGAGGATGAGTTGGGGGCTCGGCTAGCGGAGACTCAACGGCTCCTGGTGAGTTAATTTATGGTTTTTTTGTATTATGTGGACAGGGTCTTCTAGTCGCTCTGACATGGTTGTGCTATTTTATTTTATTTTATTTTGGATAGTCTGAGAGGGAGGGTGAGGTTGCTCATCAAGCGGCCCTACTGGATGTCTATCGCAGTCAGCAGCTGGCTGACTGGGAGGCAGCGCCAGTCTATGTTCTGAGGTTGATCGATTGGTAAGTGTCTTTACAAATATGATTTTGTTAATTGTTAGTATTGTGAGGTTCCCAACTTATGTGTTTATTGTTATTCATAGAGAGCCGAGCTCGCTGCTGGAGGCCCCATTCGGGAATTTGATCCATCTTCAGTTGCTTCCTCCAGTCGGGAGGATCCAGCGATGGCTCAGCTTCGGGCCGAGCTAGATCATTGGGCAAGTTCCATTCAATCTTTTATCTTATTTGTGTCATTGCCTTAGTTTGTTGGGTGTCATTATTTCACTTTCTTAGTAGCTTACTAATATCATGTGATATTTCAGCGTCGGGTTGCCGAGGATCTTTAGGCGAGGGAGGCGACTGCTACCTCTCTACGCCCGGAGAGTCAGGTATAGTTTTCTTTTTTGATGTGGTGTAATTCTATTTAGGTTCTTTCATCTTTATTTTATTCTGACATGTCTTGTGTTGGTTTGTTTGGTTCTTTGTGTAGACTGTTCCGGACTCTGCTCCCGAGGCTCCCCCTCAGGAGTTTATTCCTATCCCTACTCAGGTATGTTTTAGTTATTGTGTTCGTGGTTTATTAGTCATTATAGTACTTTTCTGATGTATTTATTTATTCTTGTTGCAGCCGCCTATGTTTGTTGTTCATTTCGTGCCTCTTGCTGATCCAGTGACTGTTAAGACGGTTGGGCGACTTCTGGAGGAGAGGCTAGATCTGGAATAATCCTTTCCTTTTCGAAGTTTCTTATTTTATTCATATATATATTAGTTTTCCTTTGAATTTGGTATGGTTATGCAGGTCCATCAACTTGAGGAGGCGCGTCTAGAGGCGGTGCGAGCGTGCGCCACTCTCGAGGCGAGACGAATCCTTGGGGAGATGCAGAGTCGCGTTGACATGTTTGTCAAGATGATGGCTACACAGAGGACTCAGGCAGAGGCATTAGAGGCAGCGCGTCGGATGATGCGGGTAGAGTCACAAGTGACCCTAGATTAGCTACAGTATCATTTGGTGAGGAGTGCGCGGGGGATACATAGGCTGGCTCGTCAGCTTGGTGGGTCAGAGTCGAGGGCTACAGGTTCCTCGGCCGAGCAGTCTCATCACATGTCACATGATCATGTTAGGGGTGATGCTCATGACGATTCTGTTGTTTGTGAGGTTCTTGCGAGGTATCCTCCTCATTCGTGATCGAGGCAATCTATTAGTCAAGCGAATGAGGGGGGTTCTATGGCAGGGCCTCGTCGTCTAGAGGTTTCGAGGACTCTAGGTGCTGGGATTGTATTTTTAGAGGACCAGTCTATGAACCTTTGAGCTGATGATACAGGGGACAATGGTGATCGGCTATTCTAGTGGCAGCGTAGGGAGTAGGGGTGCATGCGTGTATTTTTGTATCCATGGTATGTGTGTGTTGTGTATATAGGGGGGATGCCCCCGATGATAAGTGTAAAAAGAAATGAAAAGATTTTGACATATATAGAGAGAGGTTTTTGGTTTAGATGTACCTGATTGGCTCTTTTTCTTTTAGTTACCTCTTGCGTCTACTTTTGCTTTTTAGTTGCTTTAGCGACATCGACCGTCATTGGGACTTGGATGCTTCCTGAGCTGGCCCAGTGATGGTTGAAGGTTGCTTCGTATCTGTACATGTGAGACTAATGCTATCAGTAGTTTTTTTTCTCCCCCTTGCTAGTTGTCAAGGAGGGTAATAGTCTCAAACCGGAGTCTGGTAGCAAAAGATGGATATGTGCTCTTTTTTTTCTTTCTTTTTTTTTTCTTTTGAAATGATAATAATGCAATAGGAAAAGCAAATAGCTAAGATAGAAATAGTAATAAAACAATAAAAAAAAAAAAAAAAATTCCCCAATGTGGGAGCGTGGTAGGATTGGTAGTATGGTATCTTCGGTAGCACTTTCCGGATAGTAACTTCATCGTTCCTCATCTTCTTTGTGGACATGCCGACACTTCTGATATGATTCTTCTTCTAATCTAAAAAAAATGCCCCAGCGTCAAGATGCAATGGAGCTTTTCTGGGTTTTCAGATGAGCACTTTGGGTCTATAAGCAGTCATGGGTATTTGGTGAGTTAGTTTTGAAGAAAAGTTGATCGGTACTATCATTGAATGGGGGAGGTCTCTTTGATTAGGTCAGTTGTATGCGGGTGATCCCAGGGTGGTAGTCATCCTATCCCGTGGTTATTAGGGAGAAGTATGGTAGGTATAGTGGGTGATTGCATCAGTCATCATTCATCAGTTTTCAGTTTCATTTCTAAGAACATCCTGTAAGGCTTCTAATTTATCGTCCGAAATAAAAATAGAAGAGGGGGTAAGGCTCAGTGATGTGGGGAATAGTTTATATCTAATGCTTCCCCAAAGGGATAAGTAATAATCTTTTCTCAGAGGAGATACGGGATGCCATAATCAAGCTCTTCGTCATGTTTCGGTACCATCAAAATCTCACATTCTATGATTAGCAGGAGTTTATCTTCCTCCCGCCACCTTATGATGACATTTAGTAGTATGGGGGCATCAGGGATGCCCTCACAGCTTGCTTATACACTTCTAGTAATGTTATCAGGGATGCCCTCACGTTCTACTTATGCTTCCCTGAGCTCATTGACTTGTCCATTCGTCCTAATGCTCTCACTCAAAATTTTTGATGTATGTATTCTTGAAAGCATCCTGCTAGCGTAAGAATAATGAGTTTTGATTGAACCTAACATCTTCATTTTTTTTGCTCTATCATCTCCTCTAATGGTAGGGGAAGGGAAATGAGGATCAGGTGTTATTTATGCTTTTGAAAGAGGTTAGATAGGTCACTAGTCCTTTAATCAGATTGCCTGAGTGAGAAAGGTGGGCGATAAATCGGAGGTCTTAAGGATATTCTAAGAATTGAAGGCATACGACCAATGAATGGGTCGTGACGACTATGGGGGTAATAAGTATAAGTATTTAACCATGAGATTTGACGATCACAGGGCTAAGGATAATATTTTCTAAGGTACATGGCGTTCCAAGGGCTAGGGAGTTCTTCCCCGTCTTGGTTCGCCAGTTTATAGGCATTTCCAGGGTATGCGGCTATTATGACATATGTGCCTTCCTAGTTCGGTTTCAGTTTTCCTTTCGGATGGGTGTGCTTGGAAGGCATGATCATCTTCAAGACTAATTTCCCAATATTAAAGGTTCGTTCAAGGACTTTCTTATCGTAAGCCCTGGCCACTCTCCTCTGATATACCTGAGCATGATCAGCTGCCCTTAGATGTGTTTCATCAAGCTACTCTAGCTGCGTGAGTAAGACAATTCTCCTCTCATCTAAGGATAGCTCATCATCGAGTTGAATCTATGAGGATGGTACTTGTATCTCATATGGTAGGACTGCCTCCATCCCGTAGGTAATGAGGTAGGGAGTGCTCGTACGAATGGATGTCCTATAGGCCTAGAGTGCTTCTGGTAGTCGTTCAGGCCAGTCGGCTCCATTGCTTATTTCTACTGTGCATTTCAAGATTCGATTCAGCATTTTGTTCATAGCTTCTGCCTGTCCATTACCTTGAGGGTAGAACGGTGATGAGTGGCATAGATCAATGTCGTACTTTTTGCATAACTTCTTTGTCTTTTCCAAGATGAACTGTGGTCCATTATCAGTGATAAACATCCTGAGTACTCCAAACCTGGTGATGATATTTCGAACAATAAACCTTACGAGTGTTGAAGAGGTGATTCTGACATAGGATTTAGCTTCAGCCCATTTGGTGTAGTATTTGCACGCTGCAAGTATAAACGTGTGCTTGTGAGTGTTCCCAACGGTGTCTGTGAAAGGTCTAATGACATTGAAGGCCCACACCGAAAATGGCCATGGCGAGGTCATAGTATTCAATGCAACTGATGGAGCTTTGACGAGTGCGGTGTATTCTTGGCATTGCTTGCAGGATTGGACGTAGAGGTGGAAATCTCTGACCATTATCAGCCAGAAGTAGCTTTGTCATGTAACTTGATCGGCGAGTCTCTGTCTACTAGAGTGGGTGCAGCAGGCACTGACGTGTACTTCTTGGATGATGTATTGTCCTTCGACAGTCATGATGCATCATAGTAGTACTCCTTTAGTGAAGGCCTCTTTGTATAATGTTTCGCTGAGTAGGCAGAATCGGGCGCATTGGTTCCTTATAGTCTTCTGTTCGATCTTTGTGGCATATGGAGGGACATGTTGATGTTTCAAGAAAGATATCAAAATACCACGATTGTCCATCGTCGATCGATGATTTTTCAAATCTGAATATAGTGACTTCAGTTTCTAACTTGACATGCTTTTCTAGGGTGATTGCTTCTTCTGGTGTTGTACTTGTGGAGAGGATTGGTAATTCCCTCTTAATGGTCCATACTACCTCATGGGCGGTGGGTACTGTCAGCTTTTCGATGAAGGTCTTAGTATTTTGCCCGATGGATATTTGGATGATCGAGGCTACCGTGGCTAAGGAATCTGCGAACTCGTTTTCTAACCTAGGGATGTGCGTGAAAGAGATTCTTTCAAATTTCTTTACTAAATATTGAGCAGTTTCTAGGTATGCCATTAGTCTCCTTTCCTTAGTTTTCCATTCTCCTATGACTTGTGAAACTACTAGTTTGGAATCACTGATGGTTTTTAACTATTTGACACCTAATTGTAGTGCTACTCGTAGTCCAGCTATAAAGGCTTCATTTTCTATGATATTATTAGTGACAGAAAAATCTAATTGAAAAGCCTTAGGTATGACAACTCTTTCTGGGCTTAGGAGGACTATCCTGATGCCTTTTCCTTTGTGATTTAGAGCGCCGTCAAAATAAAGGGTCATGACTTCTTATCGTGCTCTTCGTTATGAATTGTGAGTAGGTCTTCATTGGGGAAATCCGCATGCATGGGCTCATCACTTGACAGTGGGAGATCTACGAGGTAATCGGTGATTGCTTGTCCTTTGATCGATTTCTACGTGACGTAAGAGATATCGAATTCTTGTAGGAGCATATGCCAGCGAGCGATCTTTCCTGATGTTGTGAGGTTTTCGAATACGTACTTCAGAGGGTCCATTCGGGCTAGTTCTGGTATTTTATGTTCTCCAATGTAGTGCAGTAATTTGGTTGAGGCCCACACCAGTGTGAGGCAAGTCTTTTTCATTGAAGTTTATTTTCGTTCGTATTCGACCATCGTCCTACTGAGGTAGTAGATGGCTTTCTCTCTCTTACCATCTTCTTCATATTGTCCCAGAATTACTCCCATGGCTTTATCATTTACTGAGAGGTATAAGATTAGGGCTCTTCTGAGAACTGGTGGCGATAGTATTGGTGGGTTGAGTAGGTACTTCTTGATATTGTCAAAGGCTTGCTGACACTGATCCTCCCATTTGTACTCAATTCCTCCTTTAAGTAGTCTATAGAAAGGATCGCATATGTTCGAACGCTGGGAGATAAATCTTCTGATGAATTATAATCTTCTTATCAGGCCTCGTAACTCTTTGATATTACTTGGAGGCGGCATCTCGAGGATGGCTCTGACTTTTGCAGGGTCAACTTCGATCCCTCGCTTGCTAACTATGAAATTAAGTAATTTTTCGGAAGTGACCCCAAAGACACATTTCTTTGGGTTCATTTTTAGCTAATATTTATTAGCTCTTTATAGCACCAGTCGGAGCGCTTCAACATGTCCTACTTACATTTGGGACTTCACTAATATGTCATTGACATAGACTTTTACACACTTATGCATCATGTCGTGAAAGATAGTCATCATGGCGTGTTGATACGTGGCTCCTGCATTCTTGAGCCCAAAAGGCATAACGACGTAATAGTAAGTTCCCCATGGTATGGTGAAGGAAGTCTTCTCTTGGTCGGACTCTGCTAATTTGATTTGATTATATCTAGAGAAACCATCCATAAAGGATAGCATCTCATGTCCAGCGGTGTTGTCGACTAGAGTGTCAATGTGTGGAAGTGGGAAGTCATATTTTGGGCATGCCTGGTTAAAGTTTAGAAAGTTGATGCAAATCCGTACTCTGTCGTCTTTCTTGGCAACAGGTACTATGTTGGTGACCCACGTAGGGTAAAGAACGACTCGGATAAATTTGGCTTTGTGTAACTTGTCGACTTCCTCTTTTACTTAAAGGGCAATTCGTGGGTGCATCCTGCGGAGTTTCTGCTTAACAGGCTTTGCATTGGGTTCTTAGACGAGGCGATGTTCTACTAAACATGGGTCTAAACCAGGTATGTCCTCATAGGACCATGTGAAGGAATCGAGGTGTTCTTCAGGACTTGTGCAATTTGTTTGCGTTCCTTGGAATTAAGCGTAACGCTAATTAGTAGCTTCTTGAGTTTCTCTTCAGTGTCAAAGTTAAGTTCTTCCATGGGTTCCACGACAGCTTGGGTTTGCTCATTGAAATGCTTGATAACCCGTTGGAAGTCCAGTGCCTCCTCGACAATTGGTGTTCTTTCTTCGTCCTCAGTAAGTTTGTATACTATAAAATTGCTACACTGGGGATCTGAGTTTGTGAAAGGTGACCCTTCATCGGCATAATCTATGACTGAGAGATCTTTGGTAAGGTGAAGGTCAAGACTACTGATTCTTCTCTCAAAGTCACAAAGTATCTCGTCCGATATGATCACTGGCTTGTTGTTTAGCCAAAATACTTTATGTCCTCATGCGGGGAATGGGATAGAAACCCTAGGAGAAAAGTCTGCTTGTTAGCCATAAATTTGGTTTGGGACGAAGAGTTTCCTTTCTTTTCTGGGGTTTTCTGATTTTTTTAGATTTTGTATTTCTGAATTCTTAGGGTTTTTTGTATTTTCTATTTTTTTAATTTTTAATAATAAATATGGTACAGGGTCGGTCGCCTCAAGGGGCGCAGGGAGAATTGCTTCTTCTAGTTGAGGGAGCGAGATGGCTGCTGGAGCCGTTCGGGCGACTCTTCGAGAAATGCAGACTTATTGTGAATTTGGCATTTTTTTTTTTTTGGGGTCCTCATCTGATGACATCTTTTGAATGAGTGACGCTGGTGACAGCGACACTAACGCTTGGACTTCTCCTGTCACATTGATCGCCTCTTCTTTGAAGAAGCTCTAGAGATCGTAGTCAATTAAACTGTCATCCTCTGGGTTGTAATAATGTTGTTCATCCCACTGAGGGGGATCTCCCAAAGGATCCTCAGGAGTAGTGAGTTCTTATCCTTAATCTTCATAATATGTTAGGATGAGCGCGCATGCTCGGTAGCGAGGTTGATAACGGTTAAGAATGCAGGGAGATCCCCAAAGACATTCCCATCCTTCCAAGTTAGAGTCGAAGACGGTATCGAATTCATCTTCTTGATATGATAGTGTTTGAAGTCCTATATTGGCTCGCTCTGCTAACTCGAGTGCCGGGAGGTCTATCCAGTAGTCCTCATCATCACTCGAGCGAGGTTGCCACTCTTCCTTTAGAGATTTCCAAAATATTTGGAGTTGCAGCAAATCTGGCGATGTAGAAGTATCTAGTTCAAGTTCCTCTTCAAATTCTATGACAACCAGATGACCGTTGGGATTTTCTACTTCTTGTGTCGGTAGCTGAGCTAGTAGGTCATTACTTATGTCAATGGTCATGAAGTTGGAGTGATTCGATTCTTCTATCGTAGAGTATCAGGTCCAACTAGCAAAGCACTCTAATATGCTGGCGCATGCCCTACAGCGGGGTTGGTATGGGTAAGCGATACAAGGGGAGTTCCAAGGGCATTCCTCAAGGCCAAGGCTGAGGTGGATGCTATACGAGTTAGTATTTTCTTGTGGAGTTTCATCTTTTTCCCATGTTAGGCATAAGTGCTCTTCACTATCTTGCAAGGCTGCTATGTGAAAATCATTGTCATCAGTGGATTCCCAATCTTCCACTCATGAGTCGAGTTTCGGAGGTTCTTCTCTCCTCACTTCTGTAAATTCCTTAGTGTCAAACATGGGCTTGGCTCTTTCAAGCGGTTTATCAATTTCGTCGTTTAAATTGGTTAAATCATTGAACGCTTTAGTCATTCGCTCAATTTCTACTTCTTGAGATCTAGTGAAAGACACTTCCTTATGATTTGGCACATCTGCTTTCTTAGTGGTCCCATAGGCGAAGTGGTCATATAAAGACCATTTTGGTGAGGTAAAGGACAAGTCGGGTTGCGAGCCGTCTGATTGGTAACCTAACCCTATGTGCTTACGTATTTGCGTTGGGACAATGGGTCCTACACGACCTTGCTTATTTTTACCGAGTTCGGTGTAGGGAATGTATCCAAGTTGGTACATAAGGTCCCACCCTTTTGTCGTGGTAGGGTTAATGGCATAGAGTTTGTCGAGGTATGGGCCAACCTCTCTTCCCATTAACTTTTGTCGACGCATTGGGGGAAAACTAGGAGTAGTGGGACGAACTTTCGCAATGGTTGTCTCATCAAGGATTTGAGTCTTTTGAATATGACCTGTGTTCAACACATAATCGTGAGCAGTTGGTATGTTCTCCGTGTAATTAGTATCCATCCCCTGGAGGGGTGCATCAACCTCGTTGGGAATTTGACACATTAATGGTATGTAGATGCGACAGCCTTCATTGACTTTAGTCATTTCCTTCCTAAAATGAGATTGTACATACTAGCGGAATCAGAAATATGGAAGGTAATGTCTTTCGTTACAGGTCTGAGGCGAACCTGTAGCTTGATAGTTCCTTCGACAAAGCGACGCGACCCATCATAAGCTATGAGTGACAGTGCGGAGGGCCTGACATCCTGCTCTATGTATTAGAGCATTTTTAATGAGGTGAGAGGGTAGATGTTAAGTTCTGCTCCCATGTCAACGAGTGCGTGTGGTATAGAGAATCCTCTAATTATGACCATAAGATATATGGGGGCCGCACTCTCGCGAAATGACTCTTTAGGCATGTTTGTGTCTATAAAAGTGAGTGCCGGAGATTGCGCCATGACCGAAGTGATTTGATGAAGCTCATCTAGGGTCGTATCCTCATCCACTTGCATGTCTTCAAGTGTCCTTATCAATAATTAGTTATGGTCAGGTAATTTCTTTTTGAGTTCTAGTATGGATATCTGGGCCGAGATCTTCTGGAGATGCCGCAGAAGGTCGTATTCTTGTCCTGGCTTGAGCACAGTTTTGTTGCTTGGCCGATGGGCCTTAGGTGCGGATGGTTGGAATGGTTGAGGTGCAAGAATTGGTGGAGGGATGATGTGAGGTGGGGGAGGCAAGTTAACTTCTCTTTCGCTCACATTTTCCTCTGGTGGTTGTGCGTTCGTGAAATCCTTATTTTGAGAAAAAGGTGAAGGTGGGTAATTGGTTCCCGATTTGAGAATCGAGCAAGTCGGTTGTTGACCGAACTTGATGCGGCTTGATGCAGATGTATTTATAGAATGGGTGAAATTCGAGGTTGGAACGCGTACCTGAATGGTGCCGCTCCAAGGTCGGAGGTAATGTCACAACCCAGATTTTTGAGATCTGCGCATGGCACACTTTGTGCACATAGGTATATGCGTTTCACATGGGGACCAAAACACCCAAATACTTAAAGTGTGTACATGGGAAACACACTAGTATATCCCAATTCTAATAAATATAAAAGGGAAGAAGAGAGAGAAGAGTCCTTACGTAAAACTATTCTAACCTAAATAGAGAGGAGGAGATTATAGAGAAAAAGAAAGGGGAGAAAAGAGCCTGGGAGAACTAGGGTTTGCAGAAACTTGGCTCGGCAAGGGAGATCAGAGGTAATGACGGGAGGACGAACCAGGGAGACCGGATAGCCTAGTGGGTTTACAAATCTTCAATCGAACCTGTGCGTGTTTCATCGTCAGAGGTACGTTAAAAACATATAGATGCCTAGGAATGATTTAAATAGTAGGAAGGATGTTGGCTGTATGTTGCTTTATATAAGATTAAGGTAAAATGAAGGATGGAGGCATGATCTCGATCTGATCATGGACAAAAATCGGTGTTTTCTCGCTCGAGCGGTCTAAAGAGGCTCGCTCGAGCGAGGATGAACATAGAAAAGAAAGACTACAGGCTCGCTCTCGGCGGTCCCTTAAACTAAAGGGAGGCTCGCTCGGCGAGTCCCATATCTTAAATTTGAAAGCTCGATTTAACCGCTCGAGCGATCTCGATATGACCGCTCGAGCGAGGTCTAGAGACCGCCGGCGAGGGCTAATGACGCGTGGCGAGTGCAGTGTCCACTCAGATATTGGTTTTCTAATAAGAGGAACTCGGGTGTCCTACACCCCAAAGACCTTAGATCATTCTAAAAGTATAATTCTTTAAATGTAGGTCGATGCACTATAACCTCTGAGGACAAGCGTGCTTGAGATTCGTCGAGGTAGGGAGTATTCTTGAAACATGTGCATTATTCTGTGAACTCATATGCGTAGTAAAGTCTATTTAAATAGTAGTATATACATTAAACTCTCATGATAAGTGTGTGTGTGTAAAGTGTGAAGAATCCTGAGGTCCCCAGGGGACGAAATATAATGTGGTTAAATCAGAGAAAGTTGAAATAGAAGTATGAGGCATCCCAGGGATGCGTAAGAAATAAAATAGAGAAACAGAAACAATGTGATAAGGCCTAATGAAATATATCTAGCACAATCACGGTGAATAACTATATGTAAAGCACATTGATATTTTTATTATTTAAGGTTGATCAGAATACCCCACCGACGTGGCGGGATACCCACGACTGACTCGGCAGGATATCCGTGACCGGTACGGCGGCCAATCCGTATAGTTGTAACACATCCCAGGGATGTAGATTGAGAATAGACCCCGCCGCCTATGAGAAAGGGGCTTGGGCAGTATTCCCAGGGGATACACATAATAACTGTCTAGTTAGACGACGATGGCGGGTATTCCATCGGGGCTCGATGCTATAGTGCTCGAGGATTACTTAAGTTAAGATTTAAGTGATTAGGCCAAGTTCACAAATAAATTCATAAGAAGATTAAACAGAAACTGTGTTAAGATTGGTTGGGAGTCATTGAATTACTTTTATCCTTCAAATGGTTGTACCTAAATATTTCTTGAGAATTTATGTGGTTGGTACTAACATATGTGCGGGAGATAATCTATATGTTCTTTTGTTTTCCCTACGGAGCTAGGATGTAGCTCACCCTTTAGACTATACGTCGCAGGTCAAGGACTAACGGCAACAAGGACTTCAGGTGGAGTTAATCCAAGGGCATCGGTGTCTGTACCCACAGAAGAGTCAGAACCTCCTCCTGAGGAATTCTTCTAGGAAACCCGCTGCATACTTTGATAGTGAGTTGAGAGAGAGTACTGTGTATGGCTTGGTATATCGAGCCTTTTTAATTTGAATGTTTAAATACTGTCACTTGGTAGACCACCTAGGAGGAATGAGTATCATTAAACTGTCGGGTATGTCCTTATGTCCATGAATTGGCATGGAACAAGAACAGCCTGGTAGGATCAACTAACTTATAAATTCTTATTGTTGCTTAGAGTATTCGCATGTGCTTCAATTATCGTTTGGCTGTATATATGACGAGGAGTTATGATATGAATGTAAGGCACGGCCTTGAAGGTCGTGCAGATGGCACGGATTTCGGGATGCCGAAATTCGGGCTGTCACAGGTAATGTGTGTAGTCTTCCTCTTCTAGGAAAGCAGAGACCAGCATCTCGCACGGGTCAGGATGTTCTTCGTGCTCACTTTATTTTAGATGCAATGAACGCTCGGTGGTTATTTCGTTGTCTTGGCTTGGAGTCTTTTGGGTGGCACTTTCTACCCATGCAATAATTTGGGCTGCAGTTTGGAGAACGTGATCTCTGTACTCGGGTTTTGAATCAGACAAAGGGAGTGGTAATGGCATTAGTTCAGGATTTGGAGGGGTTGGAGGTTTCGGTGGGTGATGACGGAGGGGTGGTCTCCTAGCCCTAAAGGAATGGACTCGTATCTTTGTGAATTTCGGATAAGGAGGTGGATTCAGCGGGGCGATGTGAGTGATCTGGGCCGAGGGATGCAGGGGTGAAGGAGCTCTCGCTGGTGTGGCAGAAGTTGCAGAGGGTTGAATACGAGTGATTAAGGTGGCAGGTTGGAAGGGGGATCGACCGGAGAGATCTACGGTGGTGACCTGAGTTGGTGTTGCTTGGTTGTGGTTGGGCATGGGGTTATTAACAATCCCTAAATTTTGTTGGGGTTGGTTATTATTAGGGTTAGGATTCCTAAGCGCTTCTCAATCGATCTGACTTCGGTCATTCATGTCATAGATTACGTCCCTAAGGACCCAACAGTCTACTAGGTTATGTCCCGCGTATTGATGAAAGGCACAATATTTATTATAGTCTAGATTTATCGGCCATGGGCGGGGTCTTTCCTACGGGAATCAGAGGAGATTCTAAGTGTTAAGGAGACGAAAGATGTTGGGAATCGTATCTGGTAAAGGGGGATAGTGTTCCCGCCTCAACTGGTAGGAGCCTCTGGCTGGGTTAAAGTTCTGTGGTGTGGGCACACTATTGTAATTCAGCACGTGGGTCGGTCGATTCTGTGTCCTATTCTGATTCTCGTAGGCATTGCAATATTGATTTCTATTTTGATGCTGACTCTAATTCTAATTCTGGCTTTGGTTTTTGTTTGCATATCTTTGCTGATTACTGCCTTGGTTTTGGTTTGTGTATCACTGCTGATTTTGATTTTGCCCGAAGTTTCGTGGGTGGAAATTTTTGTTCCCAGAGTTTTGTTCTTGATTAACAACGGTGTTAACCTATTTGATTCCTAAGGCTCTCTTATTATTTTTTTATTTTGATTCACTGGAAGAGCCCACTTTCAATGTGACTATGGATAGAGCAAGGTCTCCCGCCTTTAATGTGTCACACTAGTCGGGATGCACGGGAGTGGAGTGCAGTAAAGTCGAGGCAATCACTTATGACAAGTGTGCTCTTTAACGGTTCTCTAGTGTCATCGATTATAATGTCCACCGAATCCTTCTCTTTCATTGAGGTGCAGGTCCTAGCAGCGAGTTTTCTCCATCTGGCGATGAAGTTGGTAAATTCTTCATCAGGTCCTTGCTTGGCTATCATTAGATCGCTGAGACTGACTGTCTCTTGGATCAAGTGTTTGTATTGGTCTAGGAACTGACCGACTAATTCGTCGAGGTTTCTATGTTATAAAGTGAGAGTCCCGCAAACCAATCTAAAGCTTCTCCTTCTAATGAGCGTTGGAAATAGTGAATGAGAAGTCCTTGAATATCACGTATGGGTCGGCAATCATTACAGAAGAGGGCTACGTGATGATTCGGATTTCCCGTGCAATTATATTTGATAAATTTTGGTGGTTTAAATCTCATTGGTAAATTAAACTCGACGTCCCGATAAAATTTGTCAAATCCGAATGAGTGATCGGGGTGCTCTCTCTTAGCCATGTACTCATCAAGCATTTTAGGGAGATCTTCGATTTTAATGGTGCTGTCTTTTGAAGTGACCCATGAGCAAACCTTGTCTAAAGAGTCATCGTTGAAGAATGTGTGGGCAGGTTGTCTCAATTATGTGGTGAGGGCTGACACCGTGCTCGGGGTAGGAGGTGGCCTCTCTTGTCACTCTTATTCTTCTGAAAATTGTCGTGACTTAATGGTTTCATATGCGGCGGCCAACCCTCGAAGCAATTCCTCGGAGTCGTCATCCCCTTTTTGTATTCTTTGAATACTGAGTTCTACGATCTGTTGAGTGGTGAGGTTTTATTCGGTGTTATCATCTCTCTCATTATAATTATTACCAGTGTGTGGGGTGGAGAAGAGATTTTCTTGCTCGTCGGCCATGTTAATCTCAGGTTGTCGTGACCTGGAATTGTGAAATGATTCTTCTTCGTATATGGGGTTGTTATGATATCCCCACAATGGTGGGTCTCCTAAACTCACTCTTCGTATACCAGACATCTCGAGTCTTTGACGAAGACCCATATATATATATATAAAAGGAAATCTAAATGACACGATGGAAAGAAAAATAGGGAGATAATATGAAAACTAACTATCTAGAAAAAGAGTTTACAAAAGTGTCCCATCGCGATCGCCAGTCTGTTGGTGCGCGCTTTTTCTAGGTTCCTCTCCATCCCCGTTGAATCAGTGGCTCTAATTATGTCCAAGTGGACTTTAGCGATGCGACGTTTGGAATAGTGGAGGTAAAACAAAGGGTTTTCTAAGAAGGTTCCTAGTTTGTTGTGATCATCAGCTGCAGATATTTAACGACGCTGCAACACCTCAATGATCACGCTTTAGAGCAGGTGTGGGTTACTTCTTTACTGAATCGTCCGCCTGCGAATGTCAACAGCTATGTCTTTTCTTATAATTTAGATAGTTTAATTTTTCTTCCCTCCCCCTGTTATTATTATAGTTCTAATCAATTTAGACTTTTCAATTCTCTTATGAGTTTATTTATGTGGGAATTTATTATAATTTATTTAATTTAATATTCTAATTCTATCCGGAGTCTAATTAATTTTAGTTTCCTAGCACTACTAGAATTCTGATTAATATAGTGTCCTAATACAACTAAAAGTCCAATTAACATCGGTCTCCTTATTGTACTAGGAATGCAGGTGTATTAATTTTAATGAAACTTTAATTAAATCACGCATGCTAGTTATACTGAAATTCTAAGTAAAGTAAGTATGCTAGTTGTATCGAAATTCTAATTAAAGCAAGTATAACAGTCCTACAAGAATTCTAATTGAAATAGATGACTGATTTTACTAAAACTCTGATTAAAGCAAATATACTAATTTTGCTAAAATTCTAATTAAAGTAATGAATTAACTATACTAAGTTCTAATCAAAATAAAGAGACTGATTTGACTAGAATTATGATCAGAGTAATAAATTAATTATACTAAGATTCTGACTAAAATAAAGGACTGATTACTGATACTGGGGTCTAATAAAGCGAGGAATTAACTATGCTAGAATTATCTAATTAAAAGAAAGGAACTAATTTTATTGGAATTCTAATCAAATCAATTATTCTAGGATTTAATTAAAATAAAGCATGTGAATTAACTATACTAAAATTTTAAGAAAAAATTATGGAACTGATATTATAACCCTAATTAAAGTAACTAAATAATTCTAAAAAAAAAGGGGTTTTGGGCCTGCTATGCTAAGGAGGATTGGCCTCGTTCACCCTCCGTAAGCTCCCTTGGGCTAATCGGATGGCTGAGATTAAAGATAAATTAGATTTAGGATTATAAAAGTCTTTGGATTTTTCAGAGTCGATTTCGGAATAATAATTATGAACAAAATTGAGAAACTAGAATTATAAAAACAAAAATTAATATTTAGGATTTTTGGAGGTAATAAAATAGGGAATTAAAACCATAATTTAAAATTTTATGATTAATTCTGATCCAAAATTAGAAAATCAAACCGTATGATCAAAGACTGGTTCTAGAATCCAAGGACTAGAACCAGAAATTAATGATAGGACTAGAGATTAAGATTTTAGAACGGAATTAAAGCCTAGGGTCGGTAAATTAGACCATCGGAGTAAGGGCTGGTTCTAAATTCAAAGAGCTAGAACCGGATATAAAAATTTATGGTCTAAAAAAAAAGGGGTGCTACGGTCTCGGACTAAAAATTAAAACTAAGATGAATCTTAATTCTAAAACTAAATTTTTACCTACGGCTGGGGCTGTGGAGAGAAATCATCGGAGGTTTGGAGTTTGAATCTTGAAATCATGGTTAGGTTGCTCTATGTGTTCATTCTTGGAGTTCTCTGGTTTCAGAATCCTAAAAAAGTCCGCTCTCCCTCGCTCTCCTCCGTGCTCTCTTTTGGGTTGAAATTAAAAAAAGCATTTATAGGTTTTTCTTCAATTAAATGCCCTATTTCAGGCCTTTAATAAAATTGCACGCCAATCTCCCGGTGCTTAATAGCTTTGAGTTGGTCACCGACTCAGTGAGCGATCGACTGATTTGCTCAGCGAGTTTCCTAGTTCTAATAGCGTTAGAACTAAGTCCGCACCCATTTTAGGGTGCGTAATCCAATTAAGCGCCGCTCTCGAAGCATTTAGTCAAGGAAACTTAGGAATCAGGGACAGTGAGGCTAGGCCGGGCGTAAGTCAATTGAGCGCCGGTGATGGCGTGCTCAATCCGATCGCGCGTCTCATGATAAACGCATGATCGAGTCTTAAGTTGGTCTTGGGAAAGGAAGTCTGGTCTGAGAAGGGACTGATTGGGCGTTTGTGATTTGGCGTGCAATCGAATTGAGCGCTTGGTTTTGGGTGCTTAATTCGGGGTTGTCCGGGTCCGGGTCAGGTTAGAAATGTCAGGCTATTGTTTGAACCTGCATTTTAACTATATACTATTATTTTAGTATATAGTCACCCTATGTTGGGACCTGAGCCACAGAGCTATTGTTTCAGCTTGTGTTTAGCCATATACTATTGTTTCAGTGCATGGTTTTCACGTCGGGGGTATGGAGCCTGAGCCACAAAACTATTGTTGTAGCCTATGTTCAGCCATATACTATTATTTCTGTATATGGTCCAACATTAGGGTTAGGGGTATGAAATGCGAGACTATTGTTTCAATCTGCATTCCGACTATATACTATTGTTTCAGTATATAGTCTCCCTACGTCGGGATCTGAACCACAGAGCTATTGTTTCAGCCTATGTTCAGCAATATACTATTGTTTTAGTGCATGGTTCCCACGTCAGGGGTATGGGGCCTAAGCCACTGAACTATTGTTTCAGCCTGTGTTCAGTCATATACTATTTTTTTAGCATATGGTCTCCTATCAGGGTTATGAGGTCAAAGATTGACCAAACAAATTTGTATATTCCAAGAGGGCAAAATGGGGGTGTCTACAACTATGTCTAAAACATTCATTATTGCATTGATCTCATTATGTGACAGCTCAATTTTCCCTAAAGCATGAAATCCTATGAGATATTTTTTTTTCTCTTACATCCTAAACTCGGGGAAAATCGGACTGTCGGGTCACACATATCATGATCCGAATACAAAAATACATGGTATTATCCACGTATAAGCATGGAAAATCAAAGCAGATATCATACATGTAAGAAAATAGAAATTTAGATCTCACTAGGCAGAACTAAATCTTTCTACCTTATGCATAACCTCTAATACAAAGACTTAAAAGAAAACCACCGGTGATGGCCGACCATCACCTAAACAGTGACTTCTAAAACTTATATACAAACCAGTCTTAACAATGTATTTAATCCAAAGACATTTCAAGTCCAAATCCAAAATCCTCAAAATCCACCATACAAACCCAAAACATGTCTAGCCCACGTTCTCACCTAGGGTAGAATTCCCCAAACGGGAGATCCTAAGCCTCTCTTCAGTGCCTGATCCTGATCTATACCAGTACCTGTGACGTACAGTCGAGGGATGAGCTAACATCTAAGCTCAATAGAGAAACATCAATAGCATGCATATTATCACATCACACATATATCTCATGACATAAATCAAACCTACTTATCAAATGAAAATTTACAATTTAAGATATTTGACTAGAAGCAAAACTAATATTAAAACAAATTACAATGCTTAACACATGATTTCCAAAGCTTTTCACATAACATAAGAATAAACTTAAACAGATAATGTAATTCCTCTCCTGAGTATATATAGCATTGATTGCCGCAATATTATACTGATGGAAATACCCACCATTGTCGTTCAACGAACCATTCACATGATGCTCAAGTCCCTTCGTATGAGGGAAACTTCTGCCAAAGGAAATTTACCACTATGGGTAAGGAATGAATGAACATCTATCCGTCCTGAAGCACAATTGTACAGATATCCCGCCGTAGCGGTCACGAATATCTAACGTGTCGATCACAGAGATCCCGCCGCATCGGTTGGGTATCACGCAAAAGCCTTAAATCAAAGTGCGAAAATAACTTATAGTTTATCACTGTGAAATGTGGTAATTTATAATTAGGTTTAAAGTTTTAAAGCTTTCACGCACATTTATTCACATCTTGATGTCACACACGCACATGGCTGATTTTTACACAAACACAAATCTGAGTGCACATATTCACACACTTTTCATATTTGAAATCATGAAAGAAATTCATGCTAAATAAATGACAAGTTTCACCAAGTACACATGTTTCTATCACATCACAAAATTCATGCTAGTTGTAATTAAATGCACATGTTACGGAGTTTTCCCTACCTTAACTTGAAGCCAAAACGAAGATTTCCTTATCAAGGCAATATTCTCCTCACCTTCCCTTGGTCACAACCTAGAACACACCAATTTACTTCCTTTTAGTCAAAAGTAACGAAAACGGAAAGTTCCAAGGTCTCCCAAGGTTTTCTTTCTCAAAATAGAAAAATCCCAAAAATTGACCAAATCGATCGATCAAATCCCAATCCGATCGATCAATTCTAGAAATCGATCGGTCGAAACACATTTTGATCGATCAGTTTTCCCTGAAAACACATATTTCTATTTACATAACTGGTCCCACACTCGATCAATCAGTTCCCAAATCGATCGATCGGTTTCCAAATCGATCGATCGACTCTCAAATTGATCGATCGGTTTCCTCATAAACCAATCTCTCCTTCCCATTTCATCCTGTCAAACCTTACAGGAACCTGTCGACACAAATCGATTGATCGAATTCCATTTCGATCGATCAGTTTCCAAATCAAAAGGAACCTGTCGAGTTTGCACAGTATCCACTCGAACAGAATCAAACCAAACGATAACCTCTCGACTTGAGCACAGAGCCTGTTGAGGCACAATTCGATCGATCGGTTTCCCCCTTCAAAAACCACACTTCTCTGTTTTATATATCTAATTGTTTCCTATCAAAATCGATCGATTGATTCTCAATTCGATCAATTAGTTTTGACAGATTCTCAGCTCTTCGAGGTTTCCTTCTTTTGTTTTGTTTCTCTCAAAACCCATCACATTTATTGCAGCTTTTTAAGGCATTTATTGTCCAAATTATGCCACACACTCACCCATTCGTTTCTAATCTTTGATGGCATTTATGCCCAACCACACATCATGGTTGCACACTAAATTCCAATCCCTTCGTGGCATAAATTCTAAATTATGCCACACACTCAACCTGATGACTCATTTAATTCTATTCTTTTAGGGCATTGATTGCCCAACTACTCATCACAACACATTTGATTTTAATACACGCATTCTTACCTTAAATCAGAATCCTTACACTTAAATTGTCCACATCCTTGGATCTCTTGCTCTTCTTTTCCACGCATTAAAGGGTTTCGCGAGTCTATCTTCTCACGATAGATTCCACATATGCTAGAGTTTTCTTTCTCCTCTCTTCTCCAAGCTCTCTCTCTCTCTCTTTCCCTCTCAAGAATTTCATTCGAAAGCAAAGGTAATGGCTTATGTGAGAAGTCATTCCCTTATATACTTGGGTCTGCTTCCTTGTGAATCATATACACACACTTAGTGTGTTATCTTATCCACTTAAGATGTTTTAGCTCCGGTGTGAAGCGTACATACACATGTTTTTCACACCAACTAAGGCCCAAAGTTAGTTCAAATAGTTGGCCCAAATGGTCAGCCAAAATTAATCAGCCCAATTAAATCCAATAAGTTTTAATCATTAATAAATTTTTATTAACAGTAACTTTTGCCTCTAGGTTGCACACGAGCACAACGTGTCACCCCAGGCATGCTCACTTAGTCAGTACATATGGTTTCAAAATTTAGGAATGTTACATTCTTCCCTCCTTAAAGAATTTTCGTCCTCGAAAATTGACATAAGTAGTACATTCTCACACTCAATCCACACAAACTAAAAGTTCACTGCTTCCACACCTTACCCAAACACCCATATACATATCCACAATACACACATCCATAGTCTACACATCTCCATACTTATCTGTATAAACTCCATACTATCCCATTGAAACCCACACATCAAAATCTACCTAATGAGTACAAATTCCATTATATAATGACCCAAAGTCCTTCACATTATCCCAACTTAGCTTTTATATTCGAAGTCTTAGTTTGGGTGTTAAGCCAATCTACCATACTTCGGTGTACGTTATCTCATCTAATGGTCATCTTAAACTTATTTTTCACCCTTGTTCACTTAATGGATCAAACTTATTATCTTGAACTATGTGATCAGCTAGACACGCATACCGAGTCATGTTGGTTCGAAAATCAAAATTTTCGGGTTGTTACATTCTCCCCTCTGGAATTTTCATCCGTGAAAGTTGGCTAAGGTCCTTTGGTCTTAAAGTAGGTCGTCACATCTTATGGAGTCGACTACACATGAACTCGAAAAGACCTAACGAAAACGAAATATGTTCCCTTTTAAAGAATCCAATCCTTTAACGAGGTCTTAACAAGTTCTTATCTTAATAAAAGTGTCTAGTCAAGGCCATGCCACACTCCGAGCTAAACATGTATCCCATGCCTAACATACCCACTCATGTATCAACACTATTCAACTAGTCACGAACATTCATCACTACATCTAGCAGGGAATTGGGATACAAATTGATCATACATCTAAATCATACGAGTCACTTTGACTCGTCTATCGTACTTGCACAAAATTGGAGGTCTAAAGGTAATATCCAATTTTTATTTTTTTTCAATTATCTCAAAGTCAATCCAAGGTCCGCAGCTATCTCTCGACACTACCCATCCGGGTATCCTCATCAAGATTCAACGTCCTCTAAACCAGGGTATCAAAATCTTCCCTCCTTAAAGAAATTTTCTTCCTCGAAAATTCATTATGTGTCGTTTGGTTATTCAATATAGTAATCATTTGTTAAACTCAAATTACACACAGTGAATGCTTCAACGAATTGGAAGATAGATACGGTAAAAGCCTCAAATTTGAATGGAGATTTGCTACAACACATTGTCTAAAGATCAACCACACACTAGCAAAAATATATCTGCAAAGCTTTACTCTAAGGATATCCATCTCTCACTAACTGAACCAGTGCTCACTCATGAGTCCAAGGAATAGATCAGTCAACTCATGCATAGGTAATTATAAAACACCACTTTCACAACTTAACGAAGTATCTCTCTAGATAGTTGGTAAGGACATATCTACAGAGAAAAATATAGTGACCTTGAGATTAAAACTATTGATCTAGGACTGTAACCATAAACCAAATTAACCATACCATCAAGCACTTACAAATTTACTACTAACTCAACATATCTTCACTACAATGATGTTAACCACTACTGACAATGCATCATTTACATAATCAAATTTGAATTGTTAATAGTGATTCCCCAAATTTTGAATACATAGAATTTTACATAGCCCAACTAACCATTACTATAGATAAACTTGAAACCATGATTGCACCCATTAGAACAATGCATCCACAAAGCTGAATATACACTCACATTGAATTTGGGATTTCGACAACTATTAACTAGCACATTGAATACAGTTGTACAATCAATATAGTCATCAAGATTTTAATCATGAACTAATAATTGTAACCATTAGTCTAAAATTATCGATTGAACACACTATTTTCATAGGGTAAAATTGTTTACATTCACCATCACCTACGTCCATAAAGATATGCAGCCATCACCAAAATGAGTTTATTTGAAACCTACCACATTGATCTTGAAATATCCAAAATTTATGCATTTAATCGTTCCTATAACACCCAATTACGATGCTGATTATATAAGGAAGAACAACGATTGCAATACGTCTAATCTTTTAATCAAGGAAATGATTTGAAATGGCTATCCCCAATGACATACCATTTAGATACACAAGAGTGAGGTTGTACATACACATTAGGTCAAGATTAATCGTCTCTTCATGTGCACAATCCTCAACATAATCCATATAATAACTAAGTCTGAATGTCGTCCCTATGGATCTACGGCCATCAATTACGGTTTAGGTGGGAACTGCGCAATCCATAACGGCTATGTCTGAATTTGTTCTCCTGTTATGTCCTTAATTGAATAGTCCATATGTTATCTCAACTACCGGCATTATTATTTTGAATTCCCCCAAATCCCTAAGGATTTTCCCATAAAATTACAGTGATTAACAGCCACCCTCAAGGTTGGAAGGAGTGCTTCTGAACACCAATGGTTTATTAGTCTTAATGAGGAACACCGTAGTTTAAACATCATTGCTCATAACTGTCAACTTAATTTCAAATTTACTAAACAACCTGTCCTTAAGTAATTATACTCTAATTGTTACGATTTTTCTTTTCAAGTCTATAATCATAGTTGTCACCTACTTAGTTAATCTTTTGAAATTGAAATCTGTTCTTGCCATGCAGGTGATTTAATTAGGTACATGTATGATGGTGTCGTGGCATTCTTCTAGTGCCAAAAGCAAACACAAATTCTAAGGACATTCATCATCTAACAATTAGAATAAAATCTTGACAATCGATAATGAATCTCTACCTGGAGGACTTCATTTTCCACGTGAGCATCTCATAGCAATGCTTCACTGGTATGACCCTGAGTTGTAGGGAGAATTGGTTCGAAAGTAGACGTCGATGGTACCTGCCCCTAATGCATAACTGGGCAATTCTTGATCTGATGTCCTTTCTCACTGCATTTGAAGCATGTGCCCAATGCTAAGCGACATTTCTTCGTTTTATGATGCTTCCCACACCGCGCGCATGTATCAATCAGTGTAGATTCGGAGAGACATAAGGTCTGCTGTAGTATCAAAACTCTAGTTGTTGTCTTATCCGTAGAGCGAGAGGGTACGTGGACAATCCCTCTGGCTGCCAAATCACTCTGTACAGATATGGCAAGTGCATGATCCTGAATGGTGGACCGAGAAGTATCCTGAGTTGTGGCCGAAGTCATCGCCTCCTTCCTCAATGCAGGATAATGTTTTATCTGGTGTTCAATTTTCCCACACTTGAAACACGCACCTGTAGACCATTTACAATTTCTTGCTAGGTGTCACCCTCTACACCTTGAGCATGACTCAACCGGTGTCGATGGAGAGGTATGAGCCTTGTCTGTCATCATAGCCATGAGCAATGCCGTCTGCTGGGCCATTGTGTTAATCATTGTCTCTAGCAATTACCTATTTTTCTCATTTTCTCCAATGCGTACAGTCTTTGCTCTTTTACATGGTGCCATAGCAGTATGTCAAAATGAAACAAAGGTTTCAATCAGCAATGATCATGATCACCATGGCCCTATGTTCTGACAAAAATCTAAATCATAACTCATATACTATAATCATACTTCTATCACGATCAGCAATTATCAAATATCTCTACCACAAGTGATCGTGAAGATCCACAACCTAAGTTCTAAATAGAACCTATTACCACAACTTAGAGTCTTTTAGGGACCTAATGTCTAAGGTTTCTACTAACTATGATAGAGTCCTAATTGGATCTCCTATGCCCTAATAGAATCTACTGCTATAGTCTTGGGTCCCAACAAGACTTAAGGCTTAAGCTTTGAAACCAACTGTGACAGCCCAATTTTCCCCAAAGCATGAAATCTTGTGAGAATTTTTTTTTTTTCATACATCCTAAACCCGAGAAAAATCAGACCGTCGGGATGCACATATCACGATCCAAATAAAGAAATACTTGGTATTATCTGTATAAGCGTGGAAAATCAAAGCAGATATCATACATGAGAGAAAATAGAAATTTAGATATCACTAGGCAGAACTAAATCTTTCTACTATATGCATAACCTCTAATACAAAGGCTTAAAACAAAACCACCGGTGATGACCAACCATCACCTAAATAGTGGCTTCCAAAACTTATATACAAACCAGTCTTAACAATGTATTTAATCCCAGGACATTTCAAGTCCAAATCCAAAATCTTCAAAATCCACCATACAAACCTAAAACATATCTAGCCCACATCCTCACCTAGGGTAGAATTCCCCAATGGTAGATCCTAAGCCTCTCTCCAGTGCTTGATCCTGATCTACACCTATACCTGTGACATACAGTCGAGGGATGAGCTAACATCTAAGCTCAGTAGAGAAACATCAATAACATGCATATTATCACATCACACATATATCTCATGACATAAATCGAACCTACTTATCAAATGAAAATTTATAATTTAAGATATTTGACTTGAAGCAAAACTAATATCAAAATTGATTTCAACGCTTAACACATGATTTTCAAAGCTTTTCACATAACAAAAGAAGAAACTTAAACAGATAACTTAATTCCTCTTCCAAGCATATAGAGCATCGAGAGCCGCAATATTATACCGATGGGAATCCCCACCATCGTCGTTCAATGAATCATTCACATGATACCCAAGTACCTTCATATGAGGGAAACTTGTGCCAAAGGAAATTTACCACTATGGGTAAGGAATGAATGAACATCTATCTGTCCCAAAGCATAATTGTACGGATATTCCGCCGAACTGGTCACGGATATCCTGTCGCGTCGGTCACGGATATCCCGTCGCGTCGGTTGGGTATCATGAACCTTAAATCAAAGTGAGAAAATTACTTATAGTTTATCATTGTGAAATATTGTAATTTATAATTAGTTTTGAAGTTTCAAAGCTTTCACGCACATTTATTTACATCTTGATGTCACATACACACATGGCTGATTTTTATACAAACACAAATCTGAGTGCACATACTCACACACACTTTTCATATATGAAATCATGAAAGAAATTTATGATAAATAAGTGACAAGTTTCACAAAGCACACATGTTTCTATCACATCATAAAATTCATGCTAGTTGTAATTAAATGCACATGTTACGGAGTTTTCCCTACCTCAACTTGAAGCCAAAATGACGATTTCCTTATCAAGGCAATATTCACCTCACCTCCCCTTGCTCACAACCTAGAATACACCAATTTACTTCCTATTAGTCAAAAGTAATGAAAACGGAAAGTTCCAAGGTCTCCCAAGGTTTTCTTTCTCAAAATAGAAAATTCCCAAAAATTGACCAAATCGATCGATCGAATCCCAATCCGATCGATCGGTTTCCCCTGAAAACACACATACTTTTGTTTATATTGCTGGTCCCACACTCAATCAATCGGTTCCCAAACCAATCGATCAATTTCCAAATCGATCGATTGATTCTCAAATCGATCGATCGGTTTCCTCAAAAACCAATCTCTCCTTCCCATTTCATCCTGTCGAACCTTACAGGAATCTTTCAACTTGTACAAGAACCTGTTGACCCAAATCGATCAATCAAATGCCATTTTGATAGATCGATTTCCAAATCAAAAGGAACCTGTCGAGTTTGCACAGTATCCACTCGAACAGAATCAAACTAAACGAGAACCTCTCGACCTGAGCACAGAGCCTGTCGAGGCACAATTCGATCGATCGAATTTCCATTCGATCAATTGGTTTCCCCCTTCAGAAACCACACTTCTCTGTTTTGTATATATAATTGTTTCCTATAAAAATTGATCGATTGATTCTCAATTCTATCGATCGGTTTTAACAGATTCTCAGCTCTTCGAGCTTTCCTTTTATGTTTCGTTTCTCTCAAAACCCATCACATTTATTACAACTTTTTAGGGCATTTAATGCCCAAATTATACCACACACTCACCCATTCATTTCTAATCTTTGAGGGCATTTATTGCCCAACCACACATCATGGTTGCACACTAAATTCAAATCCCTTTGTGTATTGATTACTCAACCTAATGAATCGTTTAATTCTATTCTTTTAGGGCTTTGATTGCCCAACTACTCATCACAGCACATTTGATTTTAAAACACACATTCTTACCTTAAATCAGAATCCTTGCACTTAAATTGTCCACGTCCTTGGATCTCTTGCTCATCTTTTCCACGCATCAAAGGGTTTCGCTAGTCTATCTTCTCACGATAGATTCCACATACACTACAATTCTCTTTCTCCTCTCTCTTCTCCAAGCTCTCTCTCTCTCTTTCCCTCTCTAGAATTTCATTTGAAAGCAAAGGTAATGGCTTATGTGGGAAGCCATTCCCTTATATATTTGGGTATGCTTCCTTGTGAATCACATACACACTTAGTGTGTTATCTTATCCACTTAAGATGTTTTGGCTCCGGTGTGAAGCATACATACACACATTTTTCACACCAACTAAGGCCTAAAGTCGGTTCAAATAGTTGGCCCAATCAGTTGGCCCAAATGGTCGGCCCAAATTAATCGGCCCAATTATATCCGATAAGTTTTAATCATTAATAAACTTTCATTAACAGTAACTTTGCCTCTAGGTTGCACACGAGCACAATGTGTCACCCTAGGCATGCTCACTTAGTCAGTACCTGTGGGTTCAAAATTTAGGAATGTTACACATTATGTTTAATCATCTATTTAAGTTTAGCCTTTATATGTCCCTATCAAGACGTTAACTTTTAGATTTTGTCCCTCTTGAGATGTTGACTTTTAGACTCTGTCCCCCTCAAGACGTTGACTTTTGAACTTCGTACCTCTCAAGACATTTGGTCCAATGAGTCCTCATTCCAGTATTACTATTAGACTCTGCTCCTATCAAGCCGTTGGGTCTAATTAATAACATTATTCATCACTCATTAAATTCCGTCCCTGTCAAGACGTTGGGTCTAATTAAGTGCGATCTCCATTTCACGTTTTCAACCAATTCTTATAGTTTCCACCATTCCAAAACTTAGGTTATCGTAACATTCTATAGAGCATAACTATACAATTATAGTGTAGAGACTTTTATGATTAACATAACTCATTTCCAACATTAAATCGTGTAAGAGAAACTAGTCGTTAACCATAGGCGTTCGCCAGATTAACTATGTCTAGATAGAATATGCGAGAAGCACGAACGTCTGTCCCAAAAACAATGGACGTCCATCCTGACGTCTCGCTCTGGATAGAATTTGCGAAGAACACGCCCGTCCATCCCTGAAACTAAGGACGCCTGTGCATGATATTACTTGCTCGGATGATCCAACCACGTTTTAATCATAAACGACAACATTGAAGGGACTATTCTAGCATGCATCCAACATAATCAACATCATTCATTCTTTATGCCATAATAAGATTTATTTGAAATAGATTTCATATTTAATTTAGTAAATAATTTCTAAAGGAAAGCTTGATTTTTCCATACCTTGATCTAGTGTAAAAGCGGATCATCGAGTCTCAATCGGGTTCCTCACCACGAAGGTGAATCTAGAAGGTCGCTTGAGGAATCACTACATAAGATCTCACCGATTTTCCAAAAGAAGAGCTCTTGAAATGTAGATCTAGAATTTTTTCTCTTAAGGAACTCTCTATTGTTAAGAAAGACTCTAATGAGATTATGATTTTAGGGTTTTCTCGTAATGTGCCTTTTAACTCTAACTTGTTAGGAAATCATCCGGTGTTAAGCTAGCACACCATAGAAGGATGTTTAGAATTTTAAATCAAAGGGCAACACAAATGTTTAAAACCTACATACCAAGGTCTGAACTTCTAACCTCTTATCTCTAACTCAAACCTCTAACCAATAGGCTACCACATGATCTGTGTCAATTATCAATAGAAATAAATATTAAAGTATAAAAGTAAGACTAACTTTTTTTTAATGAAAGCCTTTTGGAAATTCTAAATATGCAGAAAATACACTATTAGACATATATACAGTAATATAGTGTATCTAAGACCTAAAATTTTAGATTACTACACTATTCATGAGTTTAATAATCTTATGACCAAGGCCAGTCATGAGGGTTTGGTGGCCTATGTCGAGATTTCGAAATGGGTCCCATTTATGTTAATAAAAAAAATCTTAATAGCTCTAGGGATGTGTGCCATGTGGAATCAAGATCTAACAGTCTGATAGGTGTGCCATGATCTCAAGATATATTGTGTGGAAGACTGGGACGAAAAACAATCTATATCACTAATTGAAGGCAATTAACGATTTTTAATGATGGAAATGCGTATGTAAGAAAAGTCGGTGCAATAACGCCACCCTTTCTACAATGCATGACATTATTTTGATTATATCTCTACATTTAGTAAATCACTCTAGTGGTTAAATTAGTGATTGGTGACACATGGGTTCTAAGTTCAATGCTCCTTTTTAACCCTACCATTTGCACTAATTTTTTCTGTAAGGACACACACAACCATTAAAATCGTTGATTGTCATGAATCAGACAATGGAGATCATTTCTCTTCCTAATCTTTCATGCAATAGATCTTCAGATCATGGTATAGTGCACCTAGATCTTTTGATAGTTTTAAATTTCATTTTCTTGTCTTTTAAACTTACATGTGGGGCATTGGCTTAAGAGGGTTGGTGGATTGGATCTGCCGCCCCACTTGACACTCCCTAGGGCCTGCCCCTATTTATGACTCCAGTCTCACTCCATTAGGTCTGTTTCAATTTTTAAAAAAGTAAAAAAATATGAAGAAAGTAACAAATATATATATATATAGGGAAAAGGGAAAATGCGCTCGAGGGTAGAGATTTCTCTACTCTCCCCCAATGGGGAGCAAACACGTGGAAAGTGCTTTTGCACTAACCCGGGTTAGCCACAGTGGGAGTTTCCTAGTGTCAGTGATAGGTAAAGTAGACAGTAGGGAAACACTGGAGGCTATACCTGGCAATGGGAGGGACTGAGCACTGTTCCCAAGGGGAAGGTCTTGTTGAATGTAATGGCGGTAAAATAATTTAAAAATTGGTATAGGTTCATTCTTTTTCCCTCCTTGTTCAGGTTCATTCTCTCTATTATTTTATTTCCTCTCTTTGGCTTACAACTTTCTCATTTTTCCTGGAGATCTGATTGGATAAATCACAAAGAAACAACTTTCTCCTTTTCCTGGAGGGACGTACTGGATAGAAGCACAAAAGAGGCAACTTTCACAAAAATCTGGAGCTCGCATTGGATAGAGGCGCAGAAGAGACAAGTTTCTCTATTTTTCTGGAGCTCGTACTGGATAGAAGCGTAGAAGAGAAAAGTTTCTCTATTTTTCTGGAGCTCGTACTGGATAGAAGCGCAGAAGAGAAAAGTTTCTCTATTTTTCTGGAGCACATACTGGATAGAAGCGCAGAAGAGACAAGTTTCTCAATTTTTCTATAGCACGTACTGGATAGAAGCGCAGAAGAGACAACTTGCAGCGGAGAAGGGAAAGTTTTCTTAATTTTTTTGGAGTGCGTACTGGATAGAAGCGCAGAAGAGACAACTTGCTATTTTTTTCTAGAGCACGTACTGCATAGATGTCAGAAGATTGACATTTGAGCGAAGTATTAATTATTCTTCCTATGTATTATTTTTAACTTACAGAACATTCAAGTATATATGGCATTACATGCATAGTCGCTTTTGCACCCACTCGACGATGCTTCGTATGTGAATCGGTTTCCTTATCTGCTCATAGTTGATGGATCTCTTCACTTATGTACAAGGTGGAGATATCGCTTCTTATTTAAAGTAATAGAAAGCGACGGCGCAACAATTGAGAAGCGACGGTGCTACGTGTTAGAAGCGACGATGCAATGATTGAGAAGCATTCAAAAATATATAAATTATAAGCACACGCTTCTTATTTGAAGCGATAAGAAGCAACAGCGCCAAGATTGAGAAGCCATGCCACTACGAGTAATAAGCAATGGGGCAACGATTTAGAAGCGCTATCGCTTCCATATTGAAGCATCAACGCTTTGTATGGCCGTGTCATCGCTTCCTTGTAGATCAGTTTCCTCATATGCTCGTAGTTGATTGATCTCTTCACTTATTTACAGGGTGGCGATAAAAAAATTTATAAGCATTTGAAAATATATAAATTATAAGCACATGCTTCTTATTTGAAGCGATAGGAAGCGACGGCGCAGAGATTGAGAAGCGTCATTGCTTCCTTATTGAAGCGCTTGCACTTAGTATGACATCGTCATCGCTTCCTTGTGAATCTGTTTTCTTATTAACTCATTTTTTATCTAATGTAGGGCCTGTAATGGACTCGATTGGAGGATTCAATGTAGGTGGTGTTGATTTAAATATCTCCCCTGAGACGGTTTCTTCTGTAGGAGTTCCACTTGGTGGTGATAGGAATATTGAAATGCTGGATTCTTGTGAAGGTGCAGAGAATACGAGCGAGGAATGGAAGCCACGTATGGGCTTGAAATTCTAATATGAAGATGAGGCATATGACTTTTATAATTTATACGTGAAGAAAGTTAATTTCAACGTTAGAAAAAGTAACGCCTACAAATCTGCAAAGGAGGAGATTATAAAGAGAAAATATGTATGTTCGTTTGAAGGGTTCAAGCAGCCTGACAGGCGTAAATTACATGCCAATATAAAGTGTTTAAGAGATAACATATGCAGATGTGAGGAAAGGTTGAAGATTAGGATCGACGAGTGAAAGTTGTGGGAGGTTATAGAATTTAGAGAGCCTCATAATCATCAGTTGTATTCACCTTCGAAGTTGAAGGAACTATGATCACATAATAAGTTGAACGGGGCAAGTAAATCATTGATAGGAGCATTTGATTGTATAATTCCTCCTTCAAAGATTTCTACTATTTTGTCGAGTTTTGATGGAGAGGCTGGTGTCACGATAACACAAACTCGAGATTACCTAAAGAAGATAAGAAAGGAGAGTAACATTGATCTGATGTGCACGACCATGATCAAGACCTTTATTGATAGGAAGAATAAAGGAGATGGCTTCTTCTATGAAGCCGAACTAGATGAAGAATGTTGTATGTGTAGTATATTTTGGGCTGATCATAGGTCACGGATGGCATATCAACAGTTCAGTGATATGGTAGTATTTGACACCACTTACAAAATAAACAACTTGCTGCTACCGTTCACCCCATTCATGGGTGTCAACCATCATTGGCAGACGATGCTTTTTGGATGTGCGTTGCTCGCAGATGAGTCGAAGGAGACTTTCGTTTGATTTTTTAACACGTGGCTAAAGTGCATGGATCATAAGAAACCTAATGCAATTATCACCAATCAATGCAACGAGATGAGAAAGGCCATCTCCGAAGTTCTTCTAGGGACCACTCATCACATCTACTTATGGCATATAGGGAGGAATGAATTGAACCATCTCTCTCAGCTGAAGGTAAAGTTTGAGAATTTTGGGCAAAAGTATAATCAGTGCAAGTTCAGTCCAATGGTTGATGATTTCGAAAGGAGATCAGCAGAACTAGTCGAGAAGTTTCAATTGCATGACAATGAGTGGTTGAAACAAATTTACGCTCTTAGAAGGAAATGGATTCTATGCTACTTGCATGATACCTTTTAGGCTGGCATGACCACTACACAATGCAAAGAAAGTATAAATTCTTTCATCGATGCCTATGTCACTGCCCAAACGAGTTTGAGGGAATTTGTCAAGTAATACGATCTTGTCATCCAATCTCATCGTGATAAAGAAAATAGGAAGGATCTTATCTCAATGTTTACAACACTGTTAAGACCTAAAAAGTATCACTTTTCACCCCTTAACTTAATCTCTATTAGACCCTTAGTCATTTAATAAATGTGTGTTAAGCCCATCTTGTAGGTAATAAGCAGCAGCTGCAGATAAGGCTCTAACCATGCCAAGAAGCCTACTGTTGCCCTAGAAGTTCCTCAGAAGAAAGGAAGTTGGACCTAGACAGAGAATTGGCTGCAACATAGGCACAGCACAACAGCAACAAGTCAAGAAGTGAGCCTCACGCAGATGTCGCAGGATTTAATTAAATCAGAAAGAATGCTTCGTGCAGTTGTCGCGGGTTTCTAAAGGCAGCACACCAACTGCTCGCGCTGTTCTCATGCAGATTAATGCCAGAAGGACCCAGAAAGTAGACTTTGCATAGTTCTCACGAGGTTCAATCGTGAGCGCTTGCATAGTCTTGCACAGTCTCGCATAGTCTCGTGCAGCTCAAAAGAGGAGTATTTAATCTTCACGCGATTCACTGAGGAGAGAGAGCTCCAAGCATTCCTGCGCGCAGCTGTCGCGCAGTGGCCGTGGGATGCAGACCTTTAGGGAACTACTCGTGCGATCCAGAGGCCTATGCACATTGCTTCTTTGCGAGGATCCCCGTGAGATTCACCAAGGAATGAACTGCATGCACGATTACCGCGCCACTCAAATGGAAAGCGCAGTCCCGCGATGACCAAAGCAATCTTGTGATGACCAAACATCTATCCCACGACTGCAAGAACTTCAAGTCAATTCAGTCCCATGATGACAATTCTATCACGCGACAAGATCTGGAAACTCTTGCTACCTGGCGAGGCTCGAGATCTTAACTTCCCCCACTTCTGTAAGGGCTGCCTGAGAACTTCCAGCAACTAGGGCACGCATCCTAATGCTCCAATCTTCGTGCACATGCCCCAAGGCATCCAAGGAATTGTAATGGGCCACATTTGCATCGTTAAAATTAGGGTTTTCCTAACCCTAACGCTCACACAGCCAACTGCTATATAAGCCTAAGCCTGGTTTAGGTTGAAGCGACGGATCTTCTTGAATCAATTGTAGAATTCAACTAGGCTAAGGTTAGGGTTTAGGCAACTTCTTTTTCCTTTTTTTTTCTTCTCTCCATAGTACAGCACTTGCTGGCTATGCCTTTGTATGTATATTTGGAACAGTTTTAATGGAGTTTTACAATAGGATCTTATACATGTATGGGATTGATGTTTGAGGGTTGTTCTGTACAAGGCTGCTGCCTTGAGATCCTCCATTACTTAGTTGTATTATAAGCAATGGAGGATTATTTTTAAGGATTTATTTAGATCCAAGTGACCTGTGTGTCCAGGCTAGGCACATATGCAGGCCTATGCCCCACCACAGGATCCACTAAATCTGAATCCCCATGGGAGCTTGAGCTGGTAGCCTTGTAAACATGGTGGTGGTAGTAATCTACTTGTTCTGTCTCAGACCTCTGTTAGGAGGATAGCCTCCGTGGATAGTCTGTGGCCATTTAAGTGGACATGTTATAGCCCTAGGGTGAGGCTAATCCACATATCTAAGACAGATTCTTCTTCTCTGCACTTGTGCTTATAGCCCTGTGAGAGATTGTACAGAGACAGACTCCCCTGTATTTGTATAGACCCACCATCAGATGGCAGATCTGATCTGGCTGTAGAGATTGTAGGCTTGTGACTGGATCACTGCTGCCTCTCTAAAGTAATGAACAACTAGATCTAAAGCTAGTACTAAAACACTTACTGGTCCTGTGTGTCCAGGCTAGTGCACATTGCAGGCCTAGCCCCACACACAAAACTTTAGAGGTTGAGGTTCCTATAGATTCCTGAGCTGGTAGCCTGGATGAAGTAGTGCCTACAATGATAAACTTGTTCTGACCCATCTATGGACTGTGGTTCCCCTATTGGATAGTCTGTGACCATTTGAGTGGACAGGTTATAGCCATAAGGGATTGGATCATGGCACAAGGGTGAGTTGGATCCTTTCTCTTCTTTTGTCATAATGTAGCCATTAGACAGGATTTCTATAGCAGTAGATCTGAGTCTGAGTTATAAAACCCATCAGATCTGTACCTAATAGCTTACTTCTCACCCTTTTATATTTATTATCTCACAATCCATTCTTCTCAACCATTTCTGTAGTTCAGGCATTAGGTTACCTTAGGATTTAAACAATAGTGACCTTAAATCTCCTTCCATTTAGGATTGTCAGATCTGTAGTCAGATCTGGAGGGCCTACTAAAGATAGCTCCCTTGGAGCTTTAGATCATTTTTCCCTGTGGGACAAACTCTTACTTATTAAAACTTGCTACAACAGGCCCTGAATCTTGTAGGTCTGTGTATTTTTAGACTTGCTGCTCTGTAGTTTTCAATCCACCTCTGATTTATTTTCACTAACACATTCTTATCACTATTTTCAATAAAGTTAGCAGCAAGCACTTAAAATATCCTAACAAGTTTTTGGCGCCGTTGCCGGGGAATCTTGATCTATTAGTAGACCCTAGATTTTTGAAATTTTTTTATTCTTTATTAGCTGTGCTTGTGAATAACTGATACTGCTGATTTACATTTGGAATTTTTCTTTGCAGATCTGGACAGTAGCAGAGAGGAGAGTTGAACTGCACTTGGAGTCTAGCTACCTCTCTTTGCATTTCTCTAACCCTCAAAAACTCAGTCTATTTCTCCTTTGCAAATTCCATAGCAGTTGATTAGGATAGTTGTAATGTTGTTTAGATGATTCTTTGAGTTAATTGCAATGTGTCTGCAAGTAGTCTTCCCTGTTGTTGGTGTGTGTGCATGTTAGGAAGGAGATCCCTCAGTCCCACATTAGAGCCTCCTAACCCTGAGATAGAAAGGGACAGAAGACTAAGAAGGCCCAGACACACCACCGTTTAGCCCCCTACTGAAACTGAGACAGCAGTCACGGGTGAAGAGCAACCCAGAACATTGAAGGAATTGAATGCTCCTGACGATTATAATTCCCCATTCAGCATTCAATTCCCAAATGTTCAAGGAAACTATGAGATTAAAACCTCAATCAACCAAATGCTTCCCTCTTTCCATGGACTCAGCAAGGAAGACCCCTACAAGCACATTGACCAATTCTTGGCCCTGTGCACAACATTCTCCATTATTGGTTTGGGACCAGAAGCCACTAGATTAAGGCTCTTTCCTTTCTCCCTAAAGGACAGGGCCAACACCTGGTTAGCTATTCTCCCAAACAACAGCATCACTTCCTGGAAAGACCTCCAGATGAGATTTTTGACCAAATTCTTCCCAGAAACAAAAACCAGCCAGTTGAGGAAAGTAATACTTGCTTTTGCCCAATCCCCAACTAAGGATTTTAATCAAGCATGGAACAGATTCAAGGAGATGCTGAAACAATGTCCCCACCACAAGATCCCTGACTGGCAGCTTGTCCAGAGCTTCTATAATGGGATTGATGAGAAAAGCAGAGACATGGTAGATGCCTCTTGTGGTGAAACTTACATGCACAAAATAGTTGATGAGGCATGGGACTTGTTCGAGGTCATTAGTGAAAATGCTTTCCAAAAGATGTCCTTGTCAAGAACTGTTCATGAGCCTTCTCCTAAAATGGGACTAGCTGAAACTTCCAAAGGAAAGAGGTATGAAGTAATTGGGAATAATGACCTAAAAATGCAGATGGCCAATCTTTCTGATAAGTTTGATAAACTATTAACTGTGGTGCAACCCAGATTGGCTGCACAGGTGATGGAGGCATGTCTGATATGCCAATCTCCACAACACACAGTGGAAGAGTGCCCATCTGTAGGGCAATATCCTGAGTATGTGATGGAACAAGTTGCTGCTGCCCATTCATTTGGCCAGCAACAATCTGTCGGCTATAACAAATAACCATTTGGATACTAGCACCAAAATGTTGGTTACCAGTGGAGGGATCACCCAAATTTGAGGTGGAGATAAGATAATTACATGCAACCACAACAGATATTGGCCTTACCTCAAAGGCCACAGCAGCAATTTAACCAGGGATATGCCCCAAGGTCAAATTTCTAGCATCAGCAACTGCCCCAGCAGTAAAATCAGTTGGTAGTTCCCCCACCTCAGCCCCGAAATGCTTCTTTCAAGGATCAGATTTTGACCTCATTACAAAGCCTTGAAACCTTGACTCAGACTGTGACTTCTCACAATCAAAGCATAAAGAAAATGGAAGAGCAGCTAAGCCAAATATCCAATGCCTTAGCTAAAAGAGAAGAGGGCAGGTTGCCAAGCAAGCCAGTGGCCAACCCTAAGGGCCAATATTTGATTGGAGAAGGTTCCTCAAGTTTTGAGGGAGCTAATGCTATCACAACCCTAAGGTCTGGCAGGCTGGTGGACAACCAGGTTGGGAAAGAACAAGGAGCGGTCATTTCCAAAGAATTTTTGAATGAAAGTGAAAAAGAATTTGTTAGAGCACAGAGCCATGAGTTGCCTGCTACCCTGCAACAAGAGAAAAATAAAGAGGCTGTAGTTGAGCCTCAGCAGGAAATAAAAGATGAAAAAAAACAAAAGTTTAATCATAGGCTAGCAGCTGAGGAACTAGTAGTACCTAAGTTGCCATTTCCTCAAGCTTTGAGTGGCCCTACCCCTTTTGATAAGGGGAATGCACAGATAGAGGAAATGATGGAGACCTTTAACCAGGTAAAAATTAATTTGCCCTTGCTTGATGCAATTAGACAGATCCCACCCTATGCCAAATTTCTAAAAGACCATTGTACTTAAAAAAGAAAAGCTAGAGGCCATTTGTCCAAAAAGGTCTTTCCAATTGATACAGTTAATTCTGTATTAAACATAACAATGCCAGAGAAGTTGCAAGACCCAGGGATACCCACTATTCCTTGTATAATTGGAGACCACACAATTGGAAGGGCCCTTTTAGACCTTGGAGCCAGTGTAAACCTGCTGCCATATAGTGTGTATCAGCAGCTAGGTTTGAGGGAGCTAAAACCCACCCCCATTGTGCTGTTAATGGCTGATAGGTATGAAAGGAGACCTATGGGAGTGGTTGAGGATGTCTTAGTAGGGGTGGACAAGTTCTTTTACCCTACAGACTTCTTGGTTTTTGACATGGGCTGCAATAAGAGTACAACCCCTATACCTGTTATTTTGGGCAGGCCATTCTTGGCCACTGCCAATGCATGCATTCAATGCAAGTCAGGGATTATGGAGGTAACTTTTAGACATATGAAGGTGGAACTGAATGTGTACAACAATATAAAATACCCTCAGATGGACAATGAGGAAAGCTTTGCAGTAGATGTACTAGAGGAAGTTGTTGAAGAAGAATTGCCCACTCTGCTGGATTGGAGCAACATTATCACAAGTTTAATTGAAGTTTGGGACATGGTAGAGGAAGGAAGCCCAGCTGTTATGACAGAAGACATGACCACATTAAAGTCTTCTGTGGGCTTAGTACAACATTCCATTTGGAAACCTACATTGCTACCTCTTCCTCAAACCAACAAAGCACTAATCTTGTCATCCACCCAACAAGCCCCTGATCTGGATCTCAAGAAGCTTCCAAAAACATTGAAATATGCTTTCCTTGAGAAAGATGAAAAACTTCCTGTAATTATCTCCTCCACTCTTACCAATGAGCAAGAGGAAGAATTACTAACAGTCTTGAGGAAGCACAAAAAGGCAATTGGTTGGACCATTGCGGATCTAGGAGGGATAGATGCATCAATCTGTATGCACAAGATCCATCTAGAAGAGGGCTTAACACCCTTCAGGGAAATGCAGAGGAAATTGAATCCTCACATACAGGAAGTGGTCCTCAAAGAGATTATAAAATTGTTAGATGCTAAGGTAATTTACCCCATTTCTGATTCTGAATGGGTGGCACCTTTCCAAGTGGTGCCCAAGAAATCTGGCATAATAGTTGTTATAACTGAGTCTGGAGAGCTGAGACCAGCTAGGGAGACCACTGGCTGGAGGGTTTGCATTGATTATCAGAAGCTCAACTCTAAGACCAGAAAAGACCACTTCCCTCTCCCCTTCATAGATCAAATTCTGGATAAGTTAGCTGGAAAAGCTTTTTATTGTTTTCTTGATGGGTACTCAGGGTACAACCAGATCCCTGTGCACCCTCATGACTAAGAGAAAACTACATTTACTTGCCCTTTTGGCACCTTTGCTTATCGAAGGATGCCTTTTGAGCTGTGTAATGCCCCAGCCTCCTTTCAGAGGTGTATGTATGCCATATTCTCTGATATGATTAACAAGTTCTTGAAAATTTTTATGGATAATTTCTCTGTATATGGGGACAGTTTTGGCCAATGTTTGCAATACCTCCACCGGGTCTTGCAAAGATGTGAGGAGACCAATCTGGTCTTAAGTTGGGAAAAGAGCCACTTCATGGTAACACAAGGTATTGTGTTGGGACATGTAGTCTCTAGAGAAGGGATTGAGGTAGATAAGGCCAAAGTTGACCTCATTACAATTTGCCCCCTCCAAGAACAGTCAAACAAATCAGATCTTTCCTTGGACATGTAGGATTCTACAGGAGGTTCATTAAAGACTTCAGCAAATTAGCTAAACCATTGTGCCACTTGCTCTGCCAGGATGTGCCCTTTGACTTTTCTGCTAAATGTCTTGAGCCTTTTAAAACTTTGAAGATATGCCTCACCACTGCCCCTGTACTCTAAACACCTGAGTATGCACTATCCTTTGAGCTGATGTGTGATGCATCCGACTTGGCAATAGGTACTGTTTTGGGTCAAAGGAAAGATAAGCTGCCAGTGGTCATTGCCTATCTCAGTAAATCACTTGCTGAAGCTCAGCTGAATTACACCACAACTGAGAAAGAGCTTCTGGCAGTGGTTTTTGCTGTTGACAAATTTAGACCTTACCTACTTGGGTCTAAAACTGTAATCTTCACAAACCACTCAGCATTGAAATACCTATTGTCTAAGAAAGATACTAAGCCCAGGCTGATTAGATGGATACTCTTATTGCAGGAGTTTGACATTGAAATCAAGGACAAAAAGGGTGTAGAAAATGTGGTGGATGACCACTTGTCCAGAATTGTGTTGGAAAAATGTGTTGATGACCTTGCAACTGATTTTTTCCCGGATGAACAATTGTTTGCCATCCAATCCTTAGTTCCTTGGTATGCACACATTGTAAATTATTTAGTTATAGGCAAGATTCCTGCCCATTGGACCAAAATGGACAAAGACCTATTTTTCTCACAGGTCAAATTCTTTTTCTGGGAGGAACCTTGCTTATATAAGTGTTGTGCAGACCAAATCATCCGAAAATGTGTTCCCGAAAGTGATGTCCCCAGTATTCTGGCCATGTGCCATGAAAATGCCTGTGGGGGCCACTTTAGTGGAAGAAAAATAGCTGACAAAATCTTGCAGTGTGGGTTCTATTGGCCTTCTTTATTCAGAGATGCCAATACACACTGCAGAACATGTGAGAGATGTCAGAAATTATGAGGGCTGTCCAAAAGAAACTCAATGCCTTTGCAGCCCATCCTTGTTGTGGAACTGTTTGATGTCTGGGGTATTGACTTTATGGGCCCCTTTCCTCCTTCAAATGGTTATCATTTCATCTTAGTGGTAGTGGATTATGTTTCAAAATGGATAAAAGCTATTGCCACAAGAACCAATGATAATCATGTTGTCCTCAAGTTTGTAAAATAAAATATCTTCTCATGATTTGGCACCCTTAGAGCCATTATCAGTGATGGGGGTAGCCATTTCTGCAACAGAAATTTCAAGAGCTTACTCAAGAAATATTCTGTCACCCACAGGATTGCTACTCCCTACCACCCACAAACCAGTGGGCAAGTTGAAATTTCTAACAGGGAGATCATGCACATCCTTGAGAAGACTATGAGGACTGATAGGAAGGACTTGGCTAAAAAGCTAAATGATGCATTGTGGGCTTATAGGACTGCCTATAAGACTCCTATTGGGATGTCCCCATTCAGACTAGTTTATGGCAAGGCTTGCCATCTCCCAGTAGAGTTAGAGCACAGGGCCTATTGGGCTATTAAAAATTTAAATCTAGACCTAACTTCTGCTAGTCATCACAGGTTGCTGCAGCTGTCAAAACTAGATGAGTTGAGGATGGATGAATACGCCAATGCTTGGATATACTAGGAAAGGTCCAAGGCTTTCTTTGACAAGGGTTTGTTAAGAAAGAGCTTCATGGCTGGTGATAAGGTTTGGTTGTTTAACTTTAAACTTAAATTTTTTCCTGACAAACTGAAATCTAGATGGGAAGGTCCCTATATTGTCATGAATGTTGCCCCATCTGGTGCTGTGGAAATCAAGGATCCCAAGTCTGGGAAAACCTTGGAGGTGAATGGTCAGAGGCTTAAGCCTTGTTTCGAAAAACCTGCTGAACCTATGGACACCATTCACTTTCAAGGGGACCCTTCATTAAACTAATCCACAGGTGTGTCAATGTGTATTATATGTACTTTGGTTTTATCAGGTTTGTATTGCCTTCTTTTGTTCAAACTTTTTAGGAAATTTTAGTGGCCTCACTTGAGTCTGAATCTGTCTGGTCTGATTTCTTTTTATGCTTAGTGTGATGATTAATGCTCTTGAATTGGTAGTTTTTGATTGAATGTACAATGTTTGGGTAATAATTTTTGCTGCATATGCTTGAATGTTTGATTTTAAAGAGTATGGGGGTACCCCTGGTGGTGAGTCATGCCTAGGATCAACCACAGCACAAATGGAAATGGCAGAATGAAGAGTGCATGCTCTCTATTTAATGATTTGCTATCGCGAGATCCACAATGAACCCTGGGAGCCTCTCGCGTAATCCAAATGGAGCACTTCAATAGCTGTCGCGAGATCCAAAAGGAGGCCTGGGAGACTCTCACGTCATCCAAATGGAATTCGTCATTTGCTCTCGCGGGGTCCAAAATGACGCTTGGGAAACTCTCGCGCAATTCACATAGAATTCTTCACTAGTTGTCGCGAGCTCCAAGGTAAACCTGAGAGCCTTTTGCGCAATCCAACTTGCATTTACACCTTTGCTAAGTTTCATTTCCCATCCCACGACAGGATATGTTCCAAAGCGCGCCAAGCCTAGTGATAAGTACTCCAAACCCGCGATTGTCTCCTTTCCTAGTTCTCTCTCTTCTCTCCATCCAGTGAAACCCTAACTTCCGGCACTCTTCTACCTTTCTTATCCAGTGTCCATTCTACAACCCTTTATTCACACTAGGATCCTACAGAATTATTCCAAACGTCATCCCCATCAGTTGCCCTCTGCTCAGAGATCTCATGGTGCATTGTGCGTCAGATCGAACCAAACCCTATGATTTTAGGGTAAGCACTCAGATCTCAGCCCCCCTTTTTCATCTGTAAAAGTAGAGTTTATAATGGCCCTAAGAGTGCACCAAAGAAAAGGGGCAAGGATAAGACCCCTGTTGAGCCCGCTCCTAAGAAGGTCAAGACTTCTAAGGCACCGAAAAAAGGGAAGGATGTGGTTGAGGAGGTGGAGGAGCCAACCCCTGAGTTTTCTACACCCTCAGAGCTTATGGCCTCAATCCCCTTGGATCTTGAAACAGCTTTTGACCTATCCTTTTTCGAGAAGGAGCCTCTCTCTACCCTTGGCATTGAGTTTATGAGCAAGGCTGGTCTGACACCCTTGATGAAAGGAATCCCAGCACTAGCCTACCCTAGGCTAGTGCAACTTTTTTATCAGCACATTAGGATCACCAAGGAAAAAGGTGGACAATCAGGCTTCCTCATGCTGATTGATGATTTCAAGATGTTGATTAACCCCAAGCTGATTGCAGAGGTATTGGGCATTCCAGCTGCATTTGACACTAGCTGTGGATATGGCCCTCCCCTGAGTGCCTCAATTGATACAATTGTAAGGGCTCTGACTAGAGGATTAAAGGCCTCAGGGGATTCCATCAGAAGAAGAGAGTTGGAGCCAAGCCTCCTTTTCATTGACCAAGTCCTGCGAAAGAACATCTACTGCTCAGGCCATCAGCAGGAGAGGAGGGCCCCTATTGCTGATGTTGTTTACTCTTTCTCTCTGGGCCATGGCTTCCATGCAGCCTGGTTAATTTTTGATGCGATGAAGGACTTGATGGAAACGCTAGGGCAGAAAAAGAAACCATACACACTCCCCTATGCCAGAGTCATCACCAAGCTGCTCTTGAGAGGAGGATACAAGATATCAAAAGGAGAAGAGACTACCACCCTTCCCCCTACAACTTTTTCCAAGAGGCAATGGGGAATCAGCAAGAGCCTGATGGAAACACAGAAGAAGAAGAAAGCTGAGACCTAGGCCCCTCCCAAGCAAGTTGATGAGTAAGCTGTTACAAGGCCTACCCCTGCTACCAAAGAGGTGGTTCCAAAGCCTGTCACTACCACTGCTGCAGCAGCCCCCACATCCCCTCCACCTTTTACTGCAGGATCCCCTATCCTAACAACATCCCTTCCCATTCAATCATCAACATCTCTCCCTTCCATGCCACCACCCCTTTTTCCTGAGATTGGTACCTGGGAGGACACCACCCCCCATGTCAGCCCCTCACCTTCCCCTACCCTACCTCAATACACAGCTCCAATACCCCCATCATCTTCACAAAACCCTGACAACCCTCCACTGATCTCCTACAAGAAAAGAAAAACCACTGACACAACCCCCACCATGTCCCTATCCCCACCCACAATCCCTTTTATCCCCACTGACACACCTCACATTGACCAAGACACCACTCCAGCCATGCCTACTACATCCCCACTCACAGACATAGACCTCAACCTTAACACAACCACAGGATTCTAAGCCTTTATGGCTAGTTTCCTTGACACCATGCCCACCCACTACACCCCCCTCCTGGACTCCCCAACTACATCACCACATCACTCACCAGAACTCCAATATCCTCCTCCTTCCACTTTCCATCATGTCCCTTCCTCCCCTTTTCAACCTGTTCCATCTTCTACACAATCTCAACCTCCCAACCCAGACACACTGACACTCATCCTCTCCCACATCCCAACTATCCACCACAACACACACACAGGAGTCACGAAGTCACATCCATTAGCAGTTCACAAAATCACATCCATCAAATCCACACTTCAGGCATTGACAAACTAACTCGCCCCTTAACAATCCACTCAAACCCCCCTGGTCCTTTCCCCTCCCAGCGCTGACTCCACAACCCAACCATTCTCTTTCATACCTCTCACCATTCCCTTTTTCCCTATCCCAACACCACCTACTCCTAGTGAGCCTACCTCATTTTCTTTTCCCCCCATGCCTTCAATTCCACCTCTTATACTACCCCCTCCAACATTCATTGACAAATCCACCCAAACAGACCCAAAACCTTTTCTCCTCCCCCAACAACAAGACTTACCCACTGATAACACCACTTCCCCCACCCAGGACCAATCACATTTTGCTCCTTCCACTTCTTCTCTTCCTATCACACCCAAACACTCCTTTTATATCTCTCCCTACCTCACCATCCTCCATACCATGAGAGATAATCCCTACCTTAGGAGGGATGTCCTGAGGGGCATGGCCCAACTTAGGTAATCCATTGAGACCCCCCTGCTGCAGCAAATTGCTGAACTTGAGGAAGCCCACAGAAAATAATTACTGGGTATTTCCCTTGGCTGGACTAACATCTTGGAGGCCTATGAGAAGGCAAAAACCATGGCTGTTTATCATCAGATGAATTTGAAGCTGGAGAAGGCAAATACTAATGTGCAGAGGAAGAAAGCCAGGATGTTTGAAAAGAGACTCAACAATGCCTAGAAAATCTTCCGACTCCAAAAAGAAATCCATGAAACTGACCTCCAAAAATCTTCCGACTCCAAAAAGAAATCCATGAAAGCCCAAATCCAGATAGCCTCTTTGGAATCTGCATTGGCTGCTGCCAGAAGTGTAGCTCAGCAGCCCACCCCACTCTCTGTACTCATGCCAGAACCTGAGCCTAAACCTACTTAATGTCTTGCTGCACCTCCTACTGAGTAGCCTCAACCTACCCCAACTCCTACTACACATCCTACTGAGCAAACTTATCCTAAACAAAGGAAAGTTAGTGTTAAGAGGACTGCTTCCACAGCAGCCTCTATTAAAATTGGCAAAGTGCCGGCTGCTCAGTCTGAGGAGGCACAAACACATGGCCAGCCAGAAAAAGGAAAGTCCCCTGTAGCCCCCACGGAGCAAGATAAAGGAAAATCCCCTATGATCCCTCCTGAACCCAAGACCAGAAAAATGAGGGTGAGGACACCAAAAGCTCCAACCATGAAGAAACCACCAGCCCAACCAAAGAAATCAAGGCAGACAAAGAAACAGAGCCGAGCTGAGAGCAAAGCAAAGAAGAAAAAGACAAAAGCTCCCACAGACAGAACCAAGTCCAAGCCCAGTTCTGAGCACAAAGCTGAACATAGGAAACATGTAAAACAGATGGGTTGGGACTGGTTCACAGATTCAAATTCAGATTCCTCCTCCACTTAAACTAGATTGTATCTAGGCCTTTCTTTCTTTTCCACTTCTTTTCTTGTCATTCTAATTACAGTTGTACATTTCTTTCTAAATTAATAGAATTCTTTTTTTATATTGCTTTGTGTATTTGGTCTGTGTGTGTTTACTTTTTTATTCCTGACTATTACCCTGCACTTTCTCACCTTTGAACCAGTGAGGACACTGCTCCTCATAGTTTGGGGGTGTGGCAGGGTAGGTCTGCCAGTAGAATAGTTAACTTTAGTGCAGTAATGGTGGTGTAACTGGGATGAATAAAGTCAATTTCCACCTAACTTGCTGCAATGAGGAAATTTGTGAAAAATTAAAACATTTTTGCAGACATTTCGAAACTGAAAATGTTAAAATCTTGGCACCACCATGAAGCTAACATTAGAAATGCTAAATTAGTACCTAGTAAACCTAAGAGGAGAGAAAAAGGTGAAAATACACTTCATGAGTTAAAAAGAGGACCATACCTAGTGAGATTTAGGCCTATCAATGTCTGTTGAAGAGTGTTTTGGTACTTTTTCTGCTCTAAGGTTTGATTGACTCAGCACTTTTTACTAGAAGTTAGGCACCTCCAAATCAAAACTGGGTGACAGCACTCATGTCACTAAGGAAATGACTCAAGGCCCTCTTTTGGATAGTTTAAGCCTGAAAACCCAATCTTTTAAAACTACCCTTTTGCATACACTCTTTGAGCCTCAAAAAGTCCTATTTTTCTTTAACAAGCACTGGAGTACTTGCACCTTAACCTCATGACCTGACTCAACCTTACCCTCACTCTGAGAAATCAGAAGGTAAAGGAGGAGCTGAAGGAAGTGAGAGTGGTTCAACATTTGGTAGAAGGAGAAGAAAAGTAACCTATGAACAATAGTGTTGGTGGTATTTGTGTGGCAGTTCATCATGAAAATCATAAAAATAAAAAAATAAAATAAAAAGAGAGAAATGAAAAGAAGTTTGGAGAAGAACATCATCTGAAAATTGAAAAGAAGAGGAGAAACTGGCCACTTTCATTCTGAAATATATCAAGTAAGATGAAGTTGTGTTGAAATGAAGGTAGTGAAGTCATGAGTCACTCCATACCTTGCTGATTTCTCAATTTTAATTTCCTTTTTAGCCTTTCATTCTTTATATCCTTCACCCATAAGCCACATTACAACCCACTCAACAAGACCTTGTAGATCCAAAGTGAAATGAACTATCAGGTGGAGATGAGGGAGTGCCTAATCTATGGTGAAGACTCACGAGGATGTCAGAAATTAGAAGCTTTACCTATGCTCATGCTTGCAGGCCCATTTGGGCTCTGTAACTGCTCTTGAGCTGCTTAAATGTGAACACCCCTAGATATTCATTGTTGAGAGATAACCATGGTGAGAATTGGGTCTGACTTGTAACTTTATTGGGGTTGTATACAACCTGATTTTTGAATTAAAGGCAAGCTTGATACTGATATGTGCACATTGAATTTCTAATATAAAATGATTGGTGGAAATGCAAACACATGCTAAATTTTTTTTGAGTTTAAATGGCCTGCATTACTGCTGCAGTTTCCTCTAAATGTTAAAGAATGGGTGTGGAATGAAGTTTTATACATTGAAATCTGTGTTGTAATTAACTGCACTATACTTAACTGTTCTAATGGTGAAGTTTGTGGGTATCTTCACTGAAAACCCTCAGGAGACTTCACTCCTCCACTAGGGATCACCTATGGGTTTAAAAGGCTTGGTACATATGCTAAATGTACCCGTGATCCCTAGGAAAGTGACATTTACTTAGTTAAAGCTTTGCTAAGGGACTAGCAAAGATTAGGTTTGGGGGTGTGTTAAGACCTGAAAAGTACCACTTTTCACCCCTTAACTTAATCTCTGTTAGATCCTTAGTCATTTAATAAATGTGTGTTAAGCCCATCTTGTAGGTAATAAGCAGCAGTAGCTGCAGATAAGGCCCTAACCATGCTAAGAAGCCTATTGTTGCCCCAGAAGTTCCTCAGAAGAAAAGAAGTTAGACCCAGATAGAGAATTGGCTGCAGCATAGGCACAGCACAGCAGCAACAAGTCAAGAAGTGAGCCTCGCGCAGATGTCACAGGGTTTAATTGAATCAGAAAGAATGCTTCGCGCAGTTGTCCCGGGTTTCTAAAGGTAGCACACCAACTGCTCGCGTTGTTCTCGCACAGATTAATGCTAGAAGGACCCAGAAAGTAGACTTCATGCAGTTCTCGTGAGGTTCAGTCGTGAGCGCTCGCACAGTCTCGTGCAGTCTCGCACAGCTCAAAAGAGGAGCATTTAATCTTCGCGATATTCACTGAGGAGAGAGAGCTCGAGCATTCCGCACACGCTATCGATGAAGACCTTGACATTGCTTCTTCGCGAGGATCCCTGCGAGATTCACCAAGGAATGAACTGTGTGCGCGATTCCTGCGCCACTCAAATAGAAAGCGCAGTCCCGCAACGACCAGAGCAATCCCGCGATGACCAAACTATCTATCCCGCGACTGCAAGAACTTCAAGTCAATTCAGTCCCGTGACGAATATTCTATCATGTGACAAGACTTGAAAACTCTTGCTACCTGGCGAGGCTCGAGATCTTAACTTCTCCCCACTTTTATAGGGGCAGTCTGGGAACTTCTAGCAACTAGGGCATGCATCCCAATGCTCTAATCTCCGTGCACATGCCCCAAGGCATCCAAGGAACGGTAATGGGCCACATTTGCATTGTTAAAATTAGGGTTTTCCTAATCCTGATGCTCACACAGCCAACTGCTATATAAGCCTAAGCCTGGTTTAGGTTGAAGCGGCGGATCTTCTTGAAGCAATTGTAGAATTCCACTAGGCTAAGGTTAGGGTTTAGGCAACTTCTTTTTCCTTTTTTTTCTTCTCTCCATAGTCCAGCACTTGCTGGCTATGCCTTTATATGTATATTTGGAACAGTTTTAATGGAGTTTTATAATAGGATCTTATACATGTATGGGATTGATGTTTGAGGGTTGTTCTGTACAAGACTGTTGCCTTGAGATCCTCCATTGCTAAGTTGTATTGTAAGCAATGGAGGATTGTTTTTAAGGATTTATTTAGACCCAAGTGACCGGTGTGTCCAGGCTAGGCACATATGTAGGCCTATGCCCCACCATAGGATCCACTAAATCTGAATCCCCATGGGAGCCTGAGCTGGCAGCCTTGTGAACATGGTGGTGGCAGTAATCTACTTGTTATGTCTCAGACCTATGTGAGGAGGATAGCCTCTGTGGATAGTCTGTGGCCATTTAAGTGGACAGGTTATAGCCCTAGGGTGAGGCCAATCCACAGATCTAAGATAAATTCTTCTTCTCTGCACTTGTGCTTGTAGCCCTGTGAGAGATTGTACAGAGACAGACTCCCCTGTATTTGTATAGACCCACCATCAGATGGTAGATCTGATCTGGCTGTAGAGATTATAGGCTTGTGACTGGATCACTGCTATCTCTCCAAAGCAGTGAACAGCTAGATCTAAAGCTAGTACTCAAACTCTTATTGGTCCTGTGTGTCCAGGCTAGTGCACATTGAAGGCCTAGCCCCACACACAGAACTTTAGAGGTTGAGGTTCCAATAGATTCCTGAGCTGGTAGCCTGGATGAAGTAGTGCCTACAATGATAAACTTGTTCTGACCCATCTATGGACTGTGGTTCCCCTATTGGATAGTCTATAACCATTTGAGTGGACAGGTTATAGCCATAAGGGATTAGATCATGGCACAAGGGTGAGTTGGATCCTTTCTCCTCTTTGGTGATAATGTAGCCATTGGACAGGATTTCTATAGCAGCAGATCTGAGTCTGAGTTATAAAACCCATCAGATCTATACCTAATAGCTTACTTCTCATCCTTTTATATTTATTATCTCACACTCCATCATTCTTCTCAATTATTTCTGTAGTTCAGGCATTAGGTTACCTTAGGATTTAAACAATAGTGACCTTAAATCCCCTTCCATTTAGGATTGCCAGATCTGTAGTCAGATCTGGAGGGCCTACTAAAGATAGCTCCCTTGGAACTTTAGATCATTTTTCCCTGTGGGACAAACTCTTACTTATTAAAACTTGCTACAACAGGCCCTGTATCTTGCAGGTCTGTGTATTTTTAGAGTTGCTGCTCTATAGTTTTCAATCCACCTCTGACTTATTTTCACTAACACATTCTTATCATTGTTTTCAATAAAGTTAGCAGCAAGCACTTAAAATATCCTAACAGACACCGACGCTCTAGTTCAGAAATTCAATCGAGAAGCATGTCACTGCTGTGTATACGAGAACTATGTTCGATAGATTCCACTTTGAGTTTTAAAAGTTTGCCTCTTTTAATGCCCAAAAAGTGCTCGAAGAGGAAGCTGGGGCGGTTATTGTATTCCAAGTTAGTGAAAGTAGTAACAGTGGTGGGGATTCCAAGGAGGATAGCAGTCGAACATTCAAGGTTTATTTCGAATGTGGAGATCCCACGGCCACTTGTGCTTACAAGCACTTCGAGATAGAGGGTTTGTTGTGTTCTCACATCTTCAATGTTTACTTCAAGGAAGAGGTAGACCAAATTCCTTCTACGTATATTCTGCGTCGATGGATGAAAGATGCTAGATACAGTACTGTAAGTTTGGGGGTGAGTGACAAAGAGGATTCCAATTCTATCTCTAGGATGAAAATATGGAAGGGGAGAGAAGCTAGACTGAAGTTAATTCAGTTGGGGATAGAATCGAATCGCTTGGTGGATTACACGTTGGAAGGGATGATTAAACTATTAGAAGGTATAGAGACCATTAGAATGAAAGAGGGACTAGCATCGCATCTTGTCTGGGCACCTCCTCCCAGCCTAGCGAAGGAATTTCATTATAAGAACATGCCAACATTACAGTGCGAGATCTAATACGATGTGCCATCAAAGGTAGGCCAAGCAATAATGACAGAATGAAGTCTATAATCGAGGTTGGTTTTGAATAATTACAAAAGAAGAGATGCCATTGTAAGGGTTGTGGTCATTTAGGATATAAAATCACAACTTGTGCAATTCTGAAGGTCAGGATGATGGTTGATAGTGCTAGACAAAGCCAAATAGAATAGAACACAAGGGAACGTGTGGTCTCACTGAGTCACACTAACTCAATTTCTTGAAAATCGTAACCGCTTGGATTAGGAAGCACAGACGCTTCCATTCGAAGCGCCATCGCTTCATATATGAAGCATGGGCGCGTCTCTTAGATTAGTTGGTGCATCTTTATTGATGTGCTGACACTTCGATACATTGTATTTATTGTCTTGTGGTTAGCCTATGGTCAATCTATTCATGTGTTGAATTTTTTTTCTTATGGGTTCATTCTCGGTGATTTAAGGATTGATTTCCATGTTTTGTGACCATCATTCAGAGGGGATGACGCCACATAGGAGAAGCGATGACGCATGTGAAAGAAGTGATGACGCTAAGTTTTTGAAGCGTGGGAGCTTCATCACTGAAGCGTCTGCGCTAGCGCTTCTTTTTAATCCCGTGAGCCTATTGGATCCCACGCAAGTGAAGCACCTGCGACTCAACCTGGACCATTGACAATGTTAAATTTTCGTGAACAGTTTCCAGTGGATTGGCATTTTCCTTTACTCATGGAGCATCATTTTACTACTCAGAGTTATTTATAAAGAAAAAAGATTTACTAATCTGAGTACAAAAGTTTTCATTCATAAATCAAATCTATTTCTTTACATCGTCTTTCTTTACACTGTCTTTCTTTATTATAAATGAGTCTTATTATCAAAGTGCCATTGCATCTGAATTAAAGTGTCATCGTGTCTTAGTTGAAGCGCTATCACTTCTTGGTTGATGCGAAGGCACTTCCTAGTTCTGTGACGTCACTTCCCATTTACATTGTCTTCCTTTATCGTAAATGGGTCTGATGAAATTAAACATCGGTCTAATGCCTGCTAAAGCTGGACGGAGCCAAAAAGAACAGGAGAGGATGGAAAGTGCGTTATCACTGATTCACAGTGAATCAATATTATGAAAAGTACAAACACTTTGAGTAGTAGGAGGCGCATGTGCCTCTCAATTGAAGCGTGGTTACATCGTTTAAGAAGCGTTGGCACGTCACATTATATTTTCAACGTCGGTGCTTTATTTTCAATATTCTTATCTTACTAGAACAGTAATTAGAGTCAAGTAAAAAATAACTTACTACTCATGCTAAAAGATTTCATTCATAAATCAAAACCATTTATTTACATCAAAATACTTTTCTTACACTGTCTTCCTATACACTGTCTTTCTTTATCGTATATGGGTCTAATATAAATTGGTCTGATGAAATTGAATAAGGTTTTGATGGTGGTGGTTGGCTGGGGGAGGATGCCACATTTTATGAAAATGTTGGAGGTGATGGTTGGGGATGGGTCACGGGACTACGAGACGGAAGCGCACGTGGTGAGGAAGGCAGTGATCGAGGAGGCAGAAGCGGAGGAGTTAGCGATAGAGGTAGAGGTATAAATGGTGGGGGAAATAGAGGTAGAGGTGTAGGCGGGTGTGGGGAGTTTGTTATGCTAGCGGTGGTGGATGAGGAAGTTGAGTTGGAGATGGTGGTGGTTGTTGTGGTTGGGGTGAAAGAGGAAAAAGTGGAGGCGGAAGAAGAAGAACCGGCTACAGAGCTGGGAGAAGAAGCACAGGCTCCGAAGCCGAGACAAGAAGGGGCTCGGGGTCTCCCACCACCGACATCATAACTTGAAGGTCTTCATCATCCGAAATGACGATAAATTTTTCATGGGGAGGGGGAACCACATGCTCGTTGTCAAGGACGACAACCAGTTCATTGTCATCAAGGATGTCGATAACCGAACCATCGTAGGAACTGATAAAATGCTGACAAGCGATACGATGGCTCCTCTTTAAAACGTTACGACGCATTTCGGTTTGGGTAGAGAAAGATGAAATAATAATCAAAAGAGATATAGAAGATGAAAAAAATTAGGTGCTATGATGCCCTTTAAATAGTGATTTATCATGCAACTTCATTAAAAAGACTGTTGTAGGTATACTGCCGCACATAGGGATTTCATAAATCTTTGCGCTTCTTATTTATTACACTAGCCGTGCGTATTCCACAAACTTATCTCGAAATACGATAAGAAGCGCACCGCTTTTTGATATTACCAATAGCGCTTATCGTAAGAAGCGACATCATCAATAAATCAATGCGTCATCGCTTCTAATAAGAAGCGTCATCGCTCTTAAATAGAATTGTCATTGCTTTTAAATAGAAATATCAGCATTTCAATTACCTACGATGACATATCTTGACGGTAAGCGGCATTTCATTTTTTTCAAATTTTGAGGATTTCAAATGGTGGAGTGTGTTGTCTTTCCGGGCAGAATTTTTCAACATTATTTATTACTGTGGCTCTTCGTATCCCAAAAAAAATGCCTTTTAGCCTTCTGTCAGTTTTATCTTCACTCCATATCCTTTCTTTTGCCTTTTTCCCCAAACCAAACCCCCTTCACCATGGCAGAGCAACTAGACTATTCGTCCGAGATTACAGAAGCATTTTGTCTTCTTAATCGAACCTTTCTAAGTTCGACGGCTAAGGATATTGAGGAACTTCTCGCCCTTCTCGCCCAGAAGAAAAGGAGGTTTTAAAGTTTGATGGATGTGATTGAACCTTGGATGGCCACAATTGAAATGATTTCTCTCATTTTGGAGAATCGACTAAGCGAAATACGACGTAATCTGAAGGGAGAGTCGTCTACCTCTCCACCCTCTTGATGTCTCAGGTGGCTGAATTGTGTCGGTGTCTATCTGTCTCTCTAGATTTGCCTTAGATTTTCTTCTTTTTTCTTCTACTGTGTATTTTTGTAAGTAGTACTTTATAAGAATAAAATATTTTTCGTTTATATGAATTCAATCTCACAGCTTTTCATTTAAATTAAAGAGAGAAGACCATCGCAAAGCTTTTCACGTTTATATGATTTCTTTATATTTTTTTTACTTTCTCATTTATATGATTTTAATCTTTGCTTTTCTCGTTCTAGTAAGGGTTGCATGTCGCTTACTGTTAAGCGGTAGCGCCTCAACTAGACCTAATATTCATGCCGCTTGGTTAAAAAGTTGTGCTATCCCTAATATTCATGTCTTCTTACTAAGCGACAGTGCCTCAGCTAACCTTAATATTCAGCTCACTTCAATAAGCATCTAACTCGAGGCATCCTCACTGTAAATATGATGCGCCATCACTTCTAACTGGAAGCGTCATGACTTCTAACATTTTGGGGTCATCGCTTTTAACATGTAGTGTTATCGCCTTTTAATTAAAGCATCATCACTTGAATTAGTTAGATCGTCATCACTTTTAATCTAAAGCATTATCGCTTTCTAAATTTGTGCGATATGACGCGTACCACCTTTCCATGTGAAGCGATGCCCGACCTTACTTCATTTATTACCATTGTCAGGGTATTAACACGTAGCACCTTTTTTATGCAATACGACACATAGCCCCTTATAGGGAAAAAGGCTATGGTTTGAAACCTCACTTCAAATGGGAAGCGAAATTAAGAATTACATCAAATAATCATGGCATTATCGTAACATTATCACTTCCATATCAAAATTTTATCACTTCGAAAAGGAAGCGTCATCGCCACGAGATCAGACTAAATCACATCTATATAGAAGGGTCAAAGCTTAAAACTCGAAGCGTCGGCAATTTACTAGGAAGTGTCGTCGCTTCATATTCGAAGCATCATTGCTCATTAACTGAAGCATTGGTGCTTACATCATTAGTGCAGCAACGGCCAGCCGGTCGTATTCTAATAAAAAAGCATATTTCCTAACCTTTCTTTTTTTGACTTCCGTCTTCAAAACTCCTTTATTGTCGGATTTTTTTCTCTTTCTTGTATAGTGATGTTCTATAATTAGTCTCAGTTTATATGAATACAAACACTTTTATTTAATTTCTTGAAGAGAGATAATTCCAGCTTCTCAGGATAATTTCATAAAATTTAGAGGTGATGACGCTTCTATTTAAAAGCGATGGCGCTTCTAATTAGAAGCGATGATGCTTCCATTTAGAAGCAATGACACTTCTATTTAGGGCTCGGGCCTTGACTTAGCGGCATTATTATTAGCAGTGTGATTATTAATGTATTCATATATTAAAGCTACCAGCACTTCGAAAAGAGAAAGGAGAGACATTAGCAAAGTGCTTGTAATACAAAAGCATAGATTGTATTAATGTATTCATATATTGAAAAAAAATAACAAACTGTACAAGAAATGCTCGATTCATATCATTACAATCTCTTCCTCAGCTACCACTAATATTCAAGGGCCTCAAGGCCCAGGTCCAAGCGCTAGTCCTAATATTCAGAGCGCAGTCACTTCTTACTAATAGCGCAAGCACTTCCGTTGGACTACTTGTGTCATCACTGAATAAAATAAGAAGAAATAAAAAAATTTATAAATCATACATTCGAAGGTTTCATTCATAACTCAAAATAATTTCTTTACATCTTTCTTTACACTATCTCTATTTATCGTAAATGTGTCTAATGAAATTTATGATAGTTCTAATGCATTGGACGATCTAGCGGACCTTGATTTAGCCCTTGATGAGGTCACCACAAGCATCCGTATGAGAAAGGTCTTCCCGAAGATTCAATACTTTTCTTATGAAAATTTTTAAAGTAGGCTTTAGTACTAGTGCATCTGCCTTCTTCTTTTTCCATGTAGGCATTGGAAAGAATTAGAAACCACGTGTCATCTAAATCCAGAGTGGGCTGAGATAGTGGAGACGAGGAGGCTGAGGCCGAGGCGGCATGAAGATGGGAATGAAGGGAGCATCATCAGAGAAAGGGAGTAGGAGAAAGGGTAAGAAGGATAAGTGAAATAATTGAGGAAGGAAAAGAAGGAGAAGTGAAAGAAATGAAGAAGTATGAAAGATAAAGGGAATGAACAAAGGAGGAGCATCGTCGAAGAAAGGGAGGAGCAAGAATAAGAAGGAAAGATAATGAAGGGAGGTGAGGCATAGGACGATCTAGCGGACCCTGATTCAGCCCTTGATGAGGTCATCACAAGGATCGGTAGAAGCAAGGATTACACTATCGACCAAATACCAGAAAACATACACTAAGACAGTGGATATGAGGAGATTGAGTTCGAGGAGGAAGAAGGAGAAGTGAAAGAATTGAGGAAGGGTAAGCAGGAAAAATAAAGAAGGGAAGGAGCAACTGGTGTGTAAGGAAAGTGAAAGAAGGGAGGAGGAGCAGGGGGAGGAGGAGCAAGTGAGTGGCAAGGGTAAGAAGGAAAGTGAAATGGAGGGGGCGATGGTGGTTGGTTGGGCTTGGATGCTACATTTTATAGAAATGTTGGAGGGGGTGGCGGGGGGTGGCTGTGGTAGAAGAGGAAGAAGTGGAGGACCGTTGGGGACGATAGCCATCTCATTGCTGTCAAGGATATCGAGAACCGAATAATCGTATGAACTGATACAACATCAGCACGTAAGACAGAGGCTCCTCTCAAAATAGGTGAGACGCATTTTCCCTTGAACTGATGAAGATGAAATATAAATCTAAGGAGATACAAAAGAAAAAGAGTGGATGCTTTGAGGTCCTTTCAATAAAAAAAATTTCATGCAACCTCATTAAATAGACTGTTGTGGTGCACTGCCGCTTCATATTTATTAAATATAGTTGTTTGTATTTCAAGCAGCGTGTCATGGCTTCTAAGCGGTGTGTCAGTGACATTATGATTTTCGAGGGGTGTGCTATCTTTTCTCGCGAACTTCGTTTCGACACGTCATCTCCCTGTCTCAAAACGATTCTCGAGGAGCTTCAAATTGTAGATTTTGTTGTATTTTTATCTGATCTTATCTAACATTAATTATTCCAATGGCTGTTCGTATCTCAATAGATTTTGTTATATATATATTTTTAACATATGAATACATTAATACAAAGTCTGCTTTTGTCGTTTAAATTAATACAATCTGTGTTTTTTGATGTGCTGGTAGTCCTAATAATCATGAAAGTAATAATATTGCCTCTAGGTTGAAGAATTAGCTCTAATAACAAGTGTCATCGCTTCTTATAAGAAGCATCTTCGCTTCTAATGTGGAGTGTCATCGCTCATCATTGCAAATTTGACACCTCATTGTTGTAAATTTGATGCCTCATCGCTTCTTATTCGACGCCTCATCGCTTCTAATTCAAAACATCATCGCTTCAAAATTTGAAGCGGATTATTTTAAATTTTCACGCGGTCTTATCTAACATTAATTATTGCTCGTATCACAATAAAAAAGTCTTTTGCTTAGAAATATGAAAATGCCTTTTAGCATTCTGTCAGTTTAATCTTTTGATCATATCCTTTCACTTCTAATTTAGAGCGTTATCACTTATGTTCGAAGTGTCATCATTATAAATTCGACGCGTCATCGCTTCTTATTCGAGATATCTCCGTCTCAAAAATGATTCCCGAGGAGCTTCTAATAACAAGCGTCATCGCTTCTTATAGGAAGCATCTTCGATTCTAATGTGGAGCCTCATCGCTTATGTTCGAACCTCATCATTGCAAATTCAACGCGTCATTGCTTCTTATTCGATGCGTCATCGTTATAAATCCAAAGCGTCATCGTTACTTATTCAAAGCGTCATTGATTCTAATTCGAAGCCTTATCACTTCGCAATTTGAAGCAAATTGTTTTATATTTTCGGGCGGTCTTATCTAATATTAATTATTGCTCATATCACAATAAAAAAAGCCTTTTTCCTCAGAAAATATGAAAATGCCTTTAGCATTCCGTCAGTTTAATCTTTTGACTATATTCTTTCGCTTCTAATTTGGAGCGTTATCGCTTATGTTCGAACCGTCATCGATGTAAATTCGACAAGTCATCGCTACTAATTCGAAGCGTCATCGCTTCGAAATATGAAGCGGATTGTGTTATATTTTTGTAAGGTATTATCTAACATTAATGCGCGCTCGTATCACAATAAAATTGCCTTTTTCTCAGAAAATATGAAAACACCTTTTAGCATTCCGTCAATTTAATTTTTGATCATATCCTTTCGCTTTTAATTTGGAGCATCATCGCTTATGTTCAAAGAGTCATCATTGTAAGAAATATTTCTATTAATATAGAAAAGAAATTAATATATAATAAAAGAAATTTTCTATTAATATTGAAAAAAATATTTACAGAAAAACTGATTACATTAAAGATAAATCCGTTGGACCACCCAAAGAAAGTGAAGACCCCGAGACTTTGGAGGCTATGAAGACGTGTTTGAGCTTTTGAATTTTTTGTTGTAGAGAGCAAAGATTTTGGAAAGAATGATTATCTTCACTTCTAAACCTTCTGGATCACTCTTGCCTCATAGAGAGATAGCTCCCTGATTCAACCATTGATGATGTGATCGCAAGAATCCATCGGAGCAAAGATTACATAGTGGACAAAATACCACAAAAGATATGCCCAGATTGTGGAGAGAAGGATGGCTCCATCAAGAGAGATGGCTTCCTCTAGCTGGGAGATTGGTTAGAAATTTATAGCCAAGGGAAAGAGTGGTGTGCAAATTTCCAACCCACTGTCCTCGCACAGGAACTCGCACTGAGGAAGGAATTTGATGATGAGATTGTGAAAAAGTGGGGGAAGGTGAGAAAGAGAAGTGAAAGAATTAATGAAGGGTAAGAAGAAAAGATAAAGAAGGGAAGGAGCAACTGGTGCACAATGGTAAGCAGGAAAGAGAAAGAAGGGAGGAGGAGCATGGGGAGGAGGAGTATCATCGGAGAAAGGGAGGAGCAAGGGTAAGAAAGAAAGATAATGAAGGTAGGTGATGCATTGGACGATCTAGCAAACCCTGACTCAGCCCTTGATGAGGTCATTAGAAGTGGAGGTTGTGGCTATGGTGGAAGAGGAAGAAGTGGAGGATCGTTGGGGATGACAGCCAACTCGTTATCGTCGGAGATGTCAAGAACCGAACAATCGTATGAACTGATACAATGTCAGCGTGCAAGATGGTGGCTCCTCCGCAAATCGGTGAGACGCATTTCCCCTTGGGCTGAGGAAGATGAAATACTAATCTAAGGAGATACAGAAGAAGCAAAAAAGTGGAAGCTTTGAGGACCTTTCAATAGCAATTTTTTCATGTAACCTTATTAAATAGACTGTTGTGGTGCACTGCCGCTTCATATTTATTGCATACAGTTGTTCGTGTTCTAAGTGGCATTTCATCGCTTCTAAGCGGTGTGTTAGTGACGTTATGATTTTCGAGGGGTGTGTTATCTTTTCCCGCAGACTTCGTTTCAACACGTCATCTCCCTTAGTTGTTCGTATTCCAATACAAAGCACAGTTTAAACTTCCATCAAAGCTATCCAATAAAAACTGACTCATAACAAAGCGCTGATGTGGTCACAAAGAGTGATTGTGCTTCAAGTTACAAGTGTCAGTGCTCAAGTTATGAAAGCGTCATTGCTTTTAAATTGAAGTGTTAACGCTCCTGAGTCAAACCATCAAAGCGTCATCACTTCCACATCAAAGTGAAATTAAGAATACCATGAAATAATCTTGGCATTATCGTAACATTATCGCTTTCACATCAAATTTTGCGTCATCGCTTCAAAAAGAAGCGTCATCACTTCAGAAAGGAAGTGTCATCACCACGAGATCAAACTAAATCACATCTATATCAAAGTGTCATAGCTTAAAACTCGAAGCATCATGGGAAAGGGCAGCGCCTAAGCTATCCCTAATATTGAGTGTTTTTTGTTATAAGTGTCGGCGATTAATTAGGAAGCGTCGTCGCTTCATGTTCGAAGCGTCATCGCTCATTAACTGAAGCGTCGATGCTTACATCATTAGTGCAGCAATGGCCGAACGGTCGTATTAACATAAAAAAGTATATTCCATAACCTTTCTTTTTTTGACTTCTATCTCCAAAACCCCTTTATCGTCAGATTTTTTTCTCATTCTTTTACTGTGATATTCTATAATTAGTCTCAGTTTATAGGAATGCAAACACTTTCATTTAATTTTATGAAAAATGATAATTCCAGCTTCTCAGGATAATTTCATAAAATTTATATGAACATCACACAGATTTTATCATTCATATCAATACAATCTCTGCCTCAGCTACCACACTTTGATACGATAATGCTAGAGTTACAATCGATAACGCTTCAAATTAGAAGCGATGATGCATCAAAATGATTCCAGCTGAATATTAAGGCCTGCTTTTTTAAGAGATAGCACTTAGGATTAATAATAAACGAAACCTCGCTTACGTCAAGAAGAGACCTCGCTATCAACCAAAGAGATGATCGAAGCGTCGATGCTTCAATTAGATGCGATGGTGCTTCCAATTAGAAACGATGACGCTTCCATTTAGAAGCGAAGAGACTTCTATTTCAGGCTAGCGCTTCGACTTAACGGCATTATTATTAGCAGCGTGATTATTAATGTATTCATATATTAAAGCTACCAGCACTCCGGAAAGAGAAAGTAGAGACATCAGCAAAGCGCTAGTAATACAAAAGCAGAGATTGTATTAATGTATTTATATATTAAAAAAAAAAGAACAAAAAACTGTATAAGAAACGCTTGGTTAAATCTTTTGGCCTGGGGAACTAATTTGGGCTAGCACTTCGACTTAGCGATATTATTATTAGTGGCATGATTATTAGGGCTACCAGCCCTCCGTCACTTGAATCTTTTGACCATATCCTTTCTGTTGTCTTCCATCCCTAATACATTAATACAATCTCTGCTTTTGTCCTTTAAATTAATATAATCTATCCTTAGTGGCCCTAATAATCATATCGTTAATAATTTATATGAAAATCGCACAAATTTTATCGTTCATATCAATACAATCTCTGCCTCAGCTACCACTAATATTCAAGGGCCTCAAGGCACAGGTCGAAGCACTAGCCCTAATATTCAGGGCACAGTCGCTTCTTATTAATAGCGCTAGCGCTTTCATTGGACTACTTGTGACATCACAGTATAAAATAAGATGAAATAAAAAAAAATTTATAAATCATGCATTCGAAGGTTTCATTCATAACTCAAAACTATTTCTTTACATCTTATTTCTTTACACTGTCTCTATTTATCGTAAATGGGTCTGGTGAAATTCATGATGGTTCTAATGTATTGGACGATCTAGCGGATCCTGATTCAACCCTTGATGAGGTCACCGCAAGCATTCGTATGAGCAAGGTCTTCCCGAAGATTCAGTACTTTTCTTATGAAATTTTTGAAAGTAGGCTTTAGTATTTGTGCATCTACTTTCTTCTTTTTCTATGTAGGTAATTGAAAGAATTGGAAGCCACGTGTCATCTAAATCCAGAGTGGGCTGAGATAGTGGAGACGAAGAGGCTAAGGTCGAGGCAGCATGAAGAAGGGAATGAAGGGAGGAGGAGCATCGTCGGAGAAAGGGTAAGAAGGAAAAGTGAAGAATTGAGGAAGAGAACAAAGGAGAAGTGAAGAATTGAGGAAGGAAAAGAAGGAGAGGTGAAGAATGGACGAAGGGCAAAAAGGAGAAGTGAAAGAACTGAGGCGGCAGGAAGGATAAAGAAGGGAATGAAGGGAGGAGCATCGTCGGAGAAAGGGAGGAGCATCATCGGAGAAAGGTAGGAGCAAGGATTACACTATCGACCAATACCACAAAATATACTCCAAGACAGAAGAAGGAGAAGTGAAAGAATTAAGGAAGGGTAAGCAAGACAGATAAAGAAGGGAAGGAGCAACTGGTGTGCAAGGGTAAGCAGGAAAGAAAAATAAGGGAGGAGGAGCATCGACGGAGAAAGGGAGGAGCAAGGATAAGAAGGAAAGATAATAAAGGGAGGTGATACATTGGACGATCTAGCGAACCATGATTCAGCCCTTGATGAGGTCATCGCAAGTGGAGGTTGTGGTTGTGGTGGAAGAGGAAGAAGTAGAGGATCGTTGGGGACGACAACTAGGTCGTTGTCGTCGGGGAGGTCGAGAACTGAATAATCATATGAACTGATACAATGTCGGTGCACAAGACGGTGGCTCCTCCGCAAACTTGTGAGACGTATTTCCCCTTGGGCTGAGGAAGATGAAATGCTAATCTAAGGAGATATCAAAGAAGAAAATGAGTGGACGCTTTGAGGTCCTTTCAATAGTAATTTTTTCATGCAACCTCATTAAATAGACTGTTGTGGTGCACTCCCGCTTCATATTTATTGCATACAGTTGTCCATACTCTAAACGGTGTGTCAGTGGCATTACAATTTTTGAGGGGAGTGTTATCTTTTCCTACAGACTTTGGTTCAACATGTCATCTCCCTGTGTTTTTCGTATTCTAAGCGGCGTGTCAGTGGCATTATGATTTTCGAGGGGTGTTGTGTTATCTTTTCCCACTGACTTTGATTTGACACATCATCTCCCTGTGTTATTCGTATTCCAACACAAACGGCAGAGAGATGACGTTTAGACGGAAGTCTAAACATCATCTCCCTGCCGTTTAGACTTCTGTCTCAGTTATCCAATAAAAACCGACTCCGAACGAAGCACTGACGTGGCCACAAAGAGCGACTGCACTTCAAGTTACAAGCGTTAGCGCTAAAATAAGAGTTTATTAAAGCGGTAACACTTCTAAATTGAAGCGTTAACACTCCTGAGTCGAACTGTCATCACTTTTAAATTGAAACTCTAGCCCAAGTTAGAAGCGTCATCTTTTCTAAGTGGAAGCGTCATAGCTTCTAATTGGAAGCGTCATCGCTATTAAGTGAAGCGTCGGTGCTTCGGTTGATGGCAAGGTCTCTTCTTGAATGCGTTGTTTCATTTATTACTAATCCCGACCATTATCGCTAATAAAAAAATAGGCCTTAATATTCCGCTCACTTCATTTTGACGCGTCATCGCTTCTAACTCGAAGCGTTACCGCTTTTAGTATATTTACAAATCTGTAACTTTTGGGATAATATACACAAAAAAAAATTCTCTATTAATATGAAAGTTAATATTTACAGAGATTAACAAAGAAGCTGATTAAATAAATGATTAACTTAGAAAAAATCTAGACAAGGACTGACACAGTATAGTTAGTGATGCAGATCTGTCTCGGGGTCTCCAAATTTTTGGCTCCCTCTTGCTATATGAATAGATTAATACAAAGTCTACTTTTGTCATTTAAATTAATACAATCTGTGCTTTGCGATATGCAGGTAGCCCTAATAATCATGCAGGTAATAATAATGCTTCTAGGTTGAAGCGTCAGCTCTAATTACAAGAGTCATCACTTTTTATAGTTCGTTTTGCAGATGGTTTCTGAGGCCTGGTGCTGCCCTAGGTCATGGTGGGCTCCCTGATGGAAAGGGCTTTTGATTCTGAGGGACCCAGGGCTTAATATAGGGAGAGGGTCTCAACTAACCTAGCCAGCATCTCAGATTTCTGCTTGTACATCTTGTAAAGGTCCAGGGATTTGAGGACCATTTTCCATAACTTCCACTCCTCTACGCTATGAGCTTCTAAAACAGGGTCAATCTCCTCCGGATGTGCTTGCTGTAGTAATACCATGACTACATCCACTAAAAATTGCACATCCTCTTTCATATATGGGTTGGTCTCAATGACTTTCGTGAGGGATGGCAGAGGTGAGAAGGTGTTGGTGCCATATGGACAATGGCCCAACGGTGAAGGTCATCTATGGAGGAGGGGTGATGGGCAACTTAGGAAGTGGTGGTGATGGTACAATGAGGGTCAATGGCAGCTCCTCTTCCACAGAAATAGACTCAAGTGGGGTGGTGGGGTAGGTAAAAGGTAAAAAGGGTAGGTCAGCCTCTATGGGGTTAGTTTGGGTTGAGGAGTCTCTGGTAGAAGGAACTACTATGGGGGCAAGGATTTGTTCTTCCACCACAGCAGGGGACAACTTAGGGGATGGAGGTGGAGTAGGTACAGGAGTAGGTGTAGGCATGGGAATTGGAAGAGGTTGGGTGGTTGAGGTGAATGGGATGAGAGTGGACTGAATGGCTTGAAGACAGGTGGCCATAGCAGCTTGGTTTGTTGTGTTGGTTTGGAGCTGGGCTAGGATGGTGGTGAGAAGGGAAAGGATTTGAGCAGAGGCCTCTGATAGGACTTGGGCTTGGGTAATAGGTGGAATGGGGATAATGGGCTGGAAAGGAGATGTGGGAGCATGCTGGAATGAAAAGGCTATGGAGAGTCAGGTAAAGGGGAGTACTCATGCCAAAGGTCCTCCACAATAGAGTCAATCAGGGAGGAGTACCCCTCAGTGGTAAGGTGGTCCAGCTCTTGGGTATGGGTAGGTGCTAAGGAGGTATCAAAAGGTATGGATGATAGAGAGGTGGTGACAGGGTCATATGATGTAGAAGGAGGTGTAGGTGCAGGGCTTAAGGATTCAAATTCTGGGATGGATGGGCTAGCTGGAGGGGTTTGGGTTTACCTTGATTTTCTTTAGTAGGTGGTTGTGATGGGAAATGAAGGTAGGGTAACAATGGGGTCTGTGATAAGAGGAGCTGACACAGGGGTGATTGTGGTGATGGTGGAAGGGATGGCTGAGTTGCTAGGAGGTATGAGGACTGAAATGGATGGTATGGAAGGTGATGGAATGGAGATGCTAGTAATATCAGAGCTGATAGCAGGCAAAGGCACAGCAGTGGAGGGGATGAGTATGGGTGCAAAGGTCACAGGTGGAGGCAAAGGACCAGAAGAGGTGTGCAGAGGCTCTGAGCTAGTTGATGTAGAGGTCCCGATTCTGTTGCTAAGTGGTTGATGATGGGGTTATAAGGATCCACAGTCATTGCTAAAATTTGGTCACTGAGGTTTTCTTTGTCAGGGCTCTCAACTAATTTCTTCTTGCTTTTCCCAATCAGGGTCCTACTAGTAGACCAGACCCTCATCCCAAACACTTTTGGACTCACTTTCTCCACTGGCTCATCCTTTTGAAACATAAATTTCTCTTTCCTTAGCAAAGCAGTGATGACTCTGCTATAAGGTAACCCTGGCAAGGCCTGTCCTCTTTTGATCTTTTCATTCACATCTACCATGGCCTCAAATATCAGCTGAGAGGCATTCATGAGCTGGCCCTTGGAGCTACAATGCTGGAAATCACAGAGGTGGGGTTGAGGAAGAACTTACCCAGAAAACCTAGGGTTTCTTAGAGCTTGCTGTATACGACACCAAACTGACAGAGACCAGGTGCAAAATATAGCCCTTGTAAAATTAATGCACTTGGAGCAACAACAAGGTGAGTGGAGTTGGAACCGGTGAGGTGGAGGAGAAAGAAGAAAATGGGAAATCGATAAAGGAGTAACAAAGCTTGTGACAAAAGCTGTCGAATGGATGATATGACTTGTCGATAGGTTTAAAACAATTAAAATTGTATTTTGACAGGATTGGAGAGAGGATTTCGACAGGTTGAATCAACCTATCGAACAGTTTGCACATGTAAGCTTTCCAGGTTGAAGGTTTCGAGAGGCTGGTCTACCTCTCGACAGGTTCATTGGCTTCAGGCTTTGTAAGTGGAGAGGTTCATCCAACCTCTCGACAGGTTTATTTTTCTCAGCAATCCACCTCTCGACAGGTATCAGAACCTATCAAAAATGCAGCCTTGGTCTTTAGTACCTGTCGACCTTCTTTCTCAATTTCTCAACAGGTATTGAGATCCTATAGAAATTCATATTTATACCTTCAGTACCTATCGAAATGCACATTGGGCACCTTCAGTACCTGTCGAAATGCACTTAGCACCTCTCGACAGGTTTATTTAGCAATCCACATTATTTCTCATCAGTTCCCTTGTCTCCATTCACACAGATTTGTCACTCCTACTCTACTCCCATTGGATTTCTCATGCATTGGGGATCCTCCTACCCTAACATATATGACTCATTATTCTATATGCAAAAATTAAGCAAAATTGGCAACATATATACAATGCCAAACATTGTTGAAAACAGCAACAGAAATAAAACCAACAGTTATGATACATAGTATACATTGTTGAAAATCAGTCACACTTTGGAGGTTCTTGAAGGTGAATGGTCACCACAGGCTCAACTATATTTTCAACAAATATTTTGAGCCTTTGACCATTGACTTTCATGATCCTACCATCCTTTGGATCCATGATTTCAAAAGCTCCAAATGGGGATACATGCATTACAATGTAAGGTCCCTCCCATCTAGATTTCAACTTGCCTGGGAAAAATTTTAATTTGAAATTGAATAGCCACACCTTATTGTCAGCAATGAACTCCTTTCTAAGCAAATGCTTGTCATAAAAAACTTTCATTTTTTCTTTGTAGATCCTTGCATTGGAGTAGGCTTCCAATCTCAGTTCTTCTAGCTTTGACAGCTGCAACCTCTTGTGCATGCCAGCAGAAGTTAGATCAACATTCAATGATTTAATAGCCCAATAGGCTTTATGCTCTAACTCTACTGGCAAATGGAATGCCTTTCCATACACTAACCTAAAGGGAGACATCCCTATTGGAGTCTTATAAGCAGTTCTATAAGCCCAAAGAGCATCAGTTAACTTCAGGTACCAATCCTTCCTATCTCCTCTCACAGTTTTCTCTAAAATGTGTTTGATCTCTCAATTAGAAATTTCACCTGCCCACTCGTCTGTGGGTGGTATGGGGTGGCAACTCTGTGTGTCACAGAGTATTTTCTAAGTAAGTTCTCAAACTGTCTATTGCAGAAATGGCTACCCCCATCACTAATGATAGCTCTGGGAGTGTCAAACCTAGAGAAAATATTATTCTTTAAGAACTTGAGGATAACTCTATGATCATTGGTTCTTGTGGTTATGGCCTCAACCCATTTGGACACATAGTCCACAGCCACAGGAATAAAATTATATCCATAGGAAGGAGGGAAATTACCCATAAAGTCAATCCCCCAAATGTCAAATAGTTCAACAACAAGTATAGGCTGTAAAGGCATCGAAGTTCTTTTGGAGACACTTCCCTTTTTTGGCATCTTTCACAAGCTTTGCAATGCTGCCATGCATCTTTGAAGATGGTGGGCCAATAAATCTACTTTGGAGCACCTTTGCAGTAGTTTTATTCCCACTGAAATGGCCTCCATAAGCCTATTCATGACATATAGTTAGTATGCTATGAAAATCGTTCTCAGGGACACACCTCCTCACAACATGGTCAGCACAATGCTTGAACAGGTATGGATCCTCCTACATGTAATATCTGATCTACGAAAAGAATAGCTCTTTATCCATTTTGTTCCAATGTGGGGGAATCCTATCCACTGCCAAGTAATTCACTATGTTTGCAAACCAAGGTGCAGAAGTGCTAGCAGTAAATAGTTGTTCATCAGGGAAAGAATCATTGATAGGCAGCCTATCAAACTCAGCAACTAGGATCCTAGATAGATGGTTAGCAACCACATTTTCAACCCCTTTTTTATCCTTAATCTCATGATCAAACTCCTGTAATAGGAGGATCCATCTGATTAATCTTAGCTTGGCATTCTTTTTAGACAAAAGGTACTTAAGGGCTGAGTAGTCTGTGAACACCACAATCCTAGATCCTAACACATAAGACCTGAACTTTTCCAAAGCATAGACAATGGCCAATAGTTCCTTCTCAGTTGTGGTGCAAGTTAACTAAGCATCAATAATGGTTTTTCTTGCATAAGCAATCACACAAGGTACTTTGTCCTTCCTTTGCCCCAAAACTGTACCAAAATCTGATACATCACACATCAGCTCAAATGGCAAAGAAAAATTAGGTGCTTGAAGGATAGGTGCAGAGGTTAAACAACCTTTCAAAAGCTCAAAAGTAGTGAGACATGCATCATTAAATTCAAAAGGAACCTCTTGGCACAATAGGTGATAAAGAGGTTTTGAGATTTTACTAAAATCTTTTATGAATCTCTTATAAAAATCAGGATGCCCCAAGAAAGATCTGACTTGTTTGACAGTTTTAGGTGGGGGCAAATGTGCAATCAAATCAATTTTAGCCTTTTCTACATCTATGCCTCTGTGATAAATAACATGGCTAAGAACAATGCCTTGATTAACCATAAAATGACTCTTTTCTCAACTCAAAACTAAGTTGGTTTCCTCACATCTCTGCAGCACTAGGCTGAGATGGTGTAGACATTAGCTAAAATTATCCCCAAAGACAGAGAAATCATTCATGAATATCTCTAAAAACTGATCAATCATGTCAGAGAAGATGGCATACATACACCTTTGAAAAGTTGCAGGGTCATTGCACAATCCAAATGGTATCCTTCTATAGGCAAAGGTGCCAAATGGACATGTAAAAGTGATTTTCTCTTGGTCTTATGGATACACAGAGATTTGTTTATACCCAAAATATCCATCAAGAAAGCAATAGAAAGCTTTGCCTACCAACTTGTCCAAAATCTGGTCTATGAAGGGCAAAGGAAAATGGTCTTTTCTGATTTTCAAATTGAGCTTTAGATAATCAATGCACACCCTCCAACCAGTGATTTCCCTGGTTGGAATTAGCTCACCAAAATCAGATTTAACCACAGTGATTCTAGATTTCTTAGGTACCACCTAAGTAGGTGCCACCCATTCAGAATCTGCAATGGGATAGATGACTCCTGCATCTAACAATTTGACCACCTCCTTCATCACCACTTCTTGCATGTGGGGGTTTAACTTTCTCTGCATCTCTCTAGAGGGTTTGGAACCCTCTTCTAAGTGGATCTTATGCATACAAAAATAGCAGGATTGATGCCGCCAAGATCAGCAATAGTCCAACCTATTACTCTTTTATGCCTTTTCAACACACACAACAGCTCTTCTTCTTGCTCATCAATAAGTGAAGAAAAAATTATCACAGGCAACTTTTAATTAGCTCCCAAAAAAATATATTTCAAAGACTTGGACAGCTGTTTCAATTCCACATCAGGTGGATTTAGGAGTGAGGGCAACAAAGGTGTCTTGAAAGGTGGTGGAAGAGGCAACACTGCTGATTTCCAAGGAGGATACCTTATTGCTGGCCCGACTTCATAATTTAAGGCTTGCACCTCTTGAACCACAGGTGTGGGGGCCTTCTCTCCTACAATTTCACTTCACACATTTTCAAAAATATCACAAAAATATCACAATGCAGCAGCTTGGGCAAAGTCTCTTCTACAAGCTCATCTAACACATCAATCAAAAAGCAATCCTCAGTATCCAAGTGAGACTGACTTGCTGCATAGTAAACATTCAATTTTACTTTCATGTTGCCAAAAGATACCTCCATTATACCTGATCTATATTGTATACAAGCATTGGCAGTGGCCAAGAAAGGCCTGCCCAAAATTACAGGAATGGAGGTAGTGCACTTGCTTGGTTTCATGTCAAAAACCAGAAAATCTACTACATAGAAAAACTTATCAACCCCAACTAATACATCTTCTATCATTCCCACAGGCCTTCTTTCAGATCTGTCAACCAGCTATAGCACTACATGTGTGGGCTTTAATTCTCCCAAATCTAACTTCTCATAAACTGAATATGGAAATAGATTCACACTAGCTCCCAAATCTAACAAGGCTTTTTCAATGGTGTGATCCCCAATGATGCAAGGGATTGTGGGAACTCCAGGGTCTTGGAGCTTTGTTGGGGTTGCAATGGACATCACTTGGTTCACTTTCTCAGCATAAAAGTCCTTCTTGGATAGGTGTATCCTAGATTGTCTTTTGTGTGTGCACAAATCTTTCAAAACCTTTGCATAGGCTGAAACTTGCTTGATTGTATCAAGTAAAGGCAAGTTGATCTTCACTTGTTTAAATATTTCCATCATTTCCTCAACTCTAGCATTCCCCTTGTCAAAAGGAGACGGTGCTTGAAGTGCATTGGGAAATGAAAAATGGGGGACTGATCTCTTATTTGCTGCCTTAGCAATCTCATCAATTTGTTCCTTATTTTTATTTTTATTTTTCTGTTGGGGCTCATCAACACCCCCTTTATTTCTCATATACTGCTCCTGCTGCATATCATCATGGGTTGTTCTTTCATTTTTTGCACTTTTCTCATCAAGCTCAACACCAACTTTGTTATCAACCAGCCTTCCACTTCTCAAAGTGGTGACAGATTTGGCTTCTTCATGTGAAAAAGTCTCAGCCACCATATACTGCCCTTTTGGGTTATTCATGGGCTGACTAGGCAGTCTTCCCTTATCTCTCTTAGTCAAAGTATTAGATAGCTGACCAAGGGTGTCCTCTATTTTCTTCATACTTTGGCTATGGGAGCTCACTGTTTAAAACAAAGAGCCTAGATTCTACAATGAAGCCAGAACTTGCTCTTCAAATGTGAGGGATCTAGAGGTTGCTAGGGCTGGTGAACTTTGATGCACAAGTTGAGGCATAGGCTGCTAGTATTGGGGCATTGGGAAGTAATTCTGCTGGTAGGACTGGGCATTTCTATAAGGCATGGACTGTTGTTGTGGCTGCTACTGCTGCTGATTTGAAAAATTATCTTATCTCCACCTGAAGTTGGGGTGGTTTCTCCAATGATAACCAGCAGTTGGCTATTGTCCAAAGGACTGAGCAGCATTCACATGATCCATAAAAAGTTCTCGAAATTGGACAGCAGAAGGACATTCTTCAAGGGAGTGAGTGGGGTACTGACATATCAAACATTCCTCCTCCACTTTGGCAGCCATTGGTGACTGCATTGCTTCCATGAGCTTATCAAATTTTTGAGTCAAACTATCCACTTTCCTTTTCAAATTATTGTAATCACTGACCTCATACATTTTCCCTCTTGTAGTGTTCTCTCTCACCAAACTAACAGGAGTCTCAATGTCCCTTGACAAAGTCTCCCTTTGCATGGAGTTTTCACTAATGATATCAAACAACTCTCAAGCCTCATCAGTTGTCTTGTGGATGTAAGTACCACCACATAAGGCATCAACCATTTCCCTACTCTTGGGATCAATTCCTTGATAGAAACTTTGAACAAGTTGTCATTCAAGATTTTGGTGATGGGGACATTGCTTCAAGAGCTCCTTAAATCTCTCCCAAGCTTGGTGAAAATCTTCAGTTGGGGACTGTGCAAAGGAGATTATGCTCTTCCTTAGCTGACTTGTTTTGGACATGGGAAAAAACTTGACTAAAAATTGACATTGAAGGTCATTCCAAGACTGAATACTATTGGTTGGGAGCATTGACAGCCAAGTTCTGGCTCTGTCCTTTAGTTAAAAAGGAAAGAGTCTCAACCAGATTGCTTCCTCCCCCAAACCTGTAATATTGAAAGTAGTGCACAGTCCTAGAAATTCATCAATATACTTATATGGGTCTTCCTTTCTCAAGTCATTATATGAGGGCAGCATCTATATGATGGAAGATTTAATCTCATAGTTCCCTTGGACAACAGGGAATTGAATGCAGAAGGGGGAATTGTAGACCCCTGGTGCATTGAATTCTATTAATGTCCTAGGTATGTTTCTCTCCCATTACAGAAAGCTCACAATCAGCCACAGGTGTGTGTAGGGACTGCTTAGGTCTGAGAAGTCTCTCAACTTCAAGATCTAAAGGAACAATCTCAGGATTGAGAGATCTTCTCCCAGCATACACACAGCAGGGACCAAGTACAACACAGATTTCAGTAAAACAATTACAAAAACACACACTATTGCTACAAATCTTGAAATGTGCAGATCTAAAAATGTAAATGAGTTAGGAAATGCAAAAATTAGCACAACTTGCTCCTCCAATTAGCACAATGCTCCTCTCAGAACAATAAATCTAGATCTGTAATAAAAAATGAAACTACAAAAAAAAACTACAGCAACAGTTAATCAAACACAAAACAGGCAATTATAAATCTAAATCTAAAATGAGAAAAACTTAGATCTACCAATTCTAAAATTGCAGATCCCCGACAGCAGCACCAAAAACTTGATGTATTGCTTACCTTATAATTATTAAAGGGTTAAAAATAGCAACTAAAGGCAAAATCACAGAGAAATGGGATCAAGGTAAGCAATCAGATCTGCAAGAATCAGAGCTGTTGCAGCAAGCTTTAAGGGGTAAGTGAGGGTATGTCTACAGGAAAATGTGCTTCAAAATAGGGTAAATCTCCATATCTATGTCAGATCTGGCACTCTAGCCTATCCTAATTTAAAACAAAGCAAGAGAAGAAAGAGGAGAGGTTTTTAAAGGGTTGTCACTATACTAAAACTATAGAAAATAAAATGCAAATGATCCAGAATTGATTAAAATACAGATTTAGGGAGATGGAGAAAAGGATTAAAATCAAAAGAGAGAGAATAGCAGCTAGGAATTTTGGTCTTTACTAAAAATTGTTTGGTTCAAAGGCAGTGTAGGGAACTGATTTGCAACAATCCTTCATCTGGCTACAAGCTCAGATGCAAGGTATAAGAATCCAACACCAATCAGAGAGTTGGAGTGATCCTAAGGCTATGATCTGCCTACTTGAATGGTCAGATCATTCCAGATGTTGTGGATGCAAGGCTACAAGCTCAGACATCCACAGGGATATTAGATCTAGGAAAATCAAATGACAATCATAAGATTTATGGATCCAAATTAACTTTACATTCAACAATTATTGGAGCAATACAACTTACAGTCTAATTGTTCTCAAATCTGCAATCTGTGCAACATCTAATCCTCATACAAAGCTTTGAACCTCTCAATTTACAGCTGTCAACCTCATCCTAGCTACTAAAAGGGTTTAGCCAACTATGGTTGGTCTAAAGAGTGAATGGGGAAGAAGGAAAAAGGAAGGAGGGAAATGGGAATTCATATTTGGCCTGAGCTCTCTCAATTTTTGGATGGTTCTTCTATAAATTCCTTAGGTTTTTATAGTCTTCCTCTCTGTCCTCAGATCTATTTCATCCAATCAAAGCTCAAGGGAATAATTCTGTTATTCTGAGCTGCTGATGTAGCTAATTTTGCTTCTAGAAACTCTCCCCTAATTGGTCTAAACTGGACAGGTACATGTGAAGTTGTTAGAGAGTTCCCATTCGCTCCCATTTGTGTTCCAAAAATACCTCTAAGGGTTGTTAAAGGGCCTTAGAATGTGTGCACAGAGCACTTAAGCAAGCTGCTGATGTGGCTGGAACTGAGAAGTTCCCAAATCATGTGTCGAGAGGTTCAAGGAACCTTTCGACAAGTTCTGAGTCCACTTTGTACTCCATTCGACGGGTTAAGAGTTGACTTCGATAGGTTCTGTCTTCTATTTGACAGGTTGACAACAGTTCTCAACAGGTTCCTTTGATTTCTCGACAGGTTGACATAAATTCTCAACTTCTGTCTGAGCTCCATCTATCCTCTTGACAGCTTATAAAGCATCTTGTCAATTTCTTAAACTGCTCCAGTTGAGCTTTCGACAGGTTGACTCAACCTCGCGAAAAATGGATGCAGCTTCAGGCAAGTCCTTGACAAGTTGGCACAACCTCTCGACATGCTGGTGGAACCTCGCAAGATCCCCTGCATCTCTAGGTAAGTCTTCGACAGATTCTTCTACAGCACCTTAGACCTTTTGGTAGGTTCTGCCAACTTGTCGATAACTTTACATTTCCACCTCAATACCTCTCGACAAGTTGGAACACAACTTCAGAACCTCTCGACAACATGCCTTCTTTAGCTTTAACTCCTCGATTGGTTCAAGTATACCCTTAGATCCTCTCGACAGGTTGATGGAACCTCTCGACAACTTCATATCTAAGCATGCAGACCTATTGACAGGTTGAATTAACCTCTCGATAAGTTCTTTCCCTTACTTTCACAGCTGGCACACAGTTCTGGGGTGTTGTTCTTCATCTGCCCAATACTTAGCACCTTTTGAGGGGTTCAACCTTCATTCACTGTAGCTACTCTTTCTCCTATCTGTGCCCATGTGGACACATGCCACTGTCATAGGGTTCTGAGGCTCTGTGAACTGCTTGATGGCTGGCCTTTTGGGCTGCATGAGCACATGTTGAAGCAGTAGATCTCTTCTTTGGCACTTTTAAGTGGATGTCTACACTAAGACTTCAATTTATTTCTTATCTATAAAACACACTCAAGACACATTATTAGTCAACTCAAAGGTCCATCAAAAGTCAGGTTAGGAGGTAAAAAATGGTATTTTTCACTAATCAACAAACATCTCTTCCATGTACAAGCGCAAGTGCCTCAAATGTTGGAGTGCCACACTCCAAAAGCTACAGCGGGGAGGCGCCCCCGCCCATAAATGTTGGAGCATTGATGCTTCATCCATGGAAGGGATGGCGCTTCTATCTGGTATTTTTAAAGCGGAATAAAAATAAAAGTACACTCACCTTATTACTAGATGCAGGAAAAGGGTTTCACCGCTTTGATGTTTCTTACTGCGCTCCGAGAAGATGAAAATGTGGAGGGCAAAGGTTAAAAGTAATATGTGAATTTGTAATTCACAAAATTACCGCTTTAAATATTTTTCTCGAATGGGAATGATGGCCATTGAATACCACGATGTCAGGCGCCGTACTCCCGTCCGCCTCGCCCCGCTCCTTATTTAATGTTCTAACAATGGAAATAAAGAAATACATTCAGAGGTTACTTCGCACAAAATGGTGCAACGTGTCAAATTTTGGAGCGCTTCGTTTCATGTACGAAGCGCTAACGCTTCCTTATCATAGCGTATGCACTAACAAGAGATAGCGCCAACACTTCTTACCTGAGCGCTAACGCTTCTCATGGGGAGTGAAGCTTCCTCTAATAGAAGGGCCATTAATGTTCAACATTCGACCATTAAATGCTAAATTTTCCGCCAATTAATGGAATCCTCTAAGGGGTGCCCGAAGGGGTCTCTCAAATAGTCAATTCAAATGGTAATGAACCCGCTTCTTATTTAATGTTATAACAATGGTAATAAATGAAGTAAGGTCGGATGCGCTACGTGTTAGAAGGAAGTCGTCTTTCATTTCACAAAGAGAGCGCAAACGCCTCGGTTAGAAGTGCAAACGCTTTGTTTCGAAGCGCAAACACTTCGTTCTGAAGCATTTTTGCTTCATACCGAAGCGTAATTTCGAAATGTAATGACCACCATTGAAAATTACGATATCATGTGTCGCTTTTAATTAATGATATTACATCAGACATCACGATAGCACATCGTATAGGAAGCGCAATCGCCTCCTTCATAGAAACGTAAGCGTTTCGAATCGGGTGGTCTTCTCTTATGTCTTTTCGAATATAATCATGAAAAAAATCATGATGTCAGGCACGGACTCCCAGCGTCTCGCCACATTTTGCCTTTCTGATTTTGTCAATGTCAGTGGTAACCATGGTTAAAGCGTAGTGAAATTAAGAAAAGTTGGGACTGTCGCATTAGCGACACATGCACTACGTGTCGAGCTCCTATCAATATGCGCAGAGAGATCTCTATGCCCGAGTGCATATCCCCGGGCCTCATATATATATATATATATATATATATATATGGAAAAGGTGTCCGTCCTCCATGGGAGGACGGCCACTGTCCTCCATGGGAGGATGGCCACCATCCTCCAAGCTTCCAAGTGGCAGCCAAAATATTATTTTGACGTCACGTGGAGCTCGGGTGCATAGTTTAGATCATCTTTGAAAAAAAAAATAATTGCAAACTCATCTCCACCGTGTATTTTTTGAACCGTGAAATGTAAACCAATGAAATCCGTCATACTTTGACTTGTGGGTTTGAAAACATTTTTTTGAAATTTCTTTTTTTAATATTGATCTAAACCGTCCACTTGTGCTCCACGTGGCACCTAAACAGTGTTTTGAGTGCCATGTGGACTCCATGTGTATCTTGGAGGACAGTCACCGTCCTCCATTGATCACCGTCCTCCATTGGAGGACCTATATATTTCCCAACAGAGAGAGAAAGAACAAGCCGTTTGCTGTTCCTCCAAATGGGTACATTGTGATCCTTACTCTAACACAAATGAATTAAAATTCAGTAACCCTTAAAAAAAAAATTTAAGCATAATTGCACAGCCCATATGCCTAATATGTGCCCTTGTTGCACCAGTTGCTGCACCGCTCACAATTCCGCTTGTCGAACAACAGATTAACACATTGTTCCCGGCAACAAGACTGCATAAACTTGCACTTGTTCCCACACTTGCTACAGTTGAGGCGGTCCGCCGACACCTTAACACATTTCTTTTTGTAGCGAGTGCGCCCTGGACTTCCCTTGACGCGGCAGATCATTGGGTTCTTGTTATAGGTGACGGGTTTGCGCTTGTTTGAGGCGAGGAAGAGGCGGAGAGAAATGTGGAAGCTATATGGATCTATTGATCCGACCATCTCAATATATGCCCTAAGATCTAGGCGCATGATCAATCAAAACAATAAATCAACAATCCATAAATTAAATATATATATGCGCATCTTGAGTGTGAGCCATTAATGGTGGGTTGCCGATCTTCAACGATTTTCTCACTCTCAATATCTCCTAGCACAATGGGGATGCTTTCGCTAATAAGGAGGATTGAATTGTGTCGAGCAATCGTTGGGACCAAGCACCCCTTATATTTATAACCAAAGAGTCCTTTCCCATTAAGGACTTAGATTACTAATTATATTGTGATTAGAAATCACAATCATACCATAACTAAAAGACTTAATTATTAGTTGCTTATTCTCTTCAAATTTATCGAATTATCAACTACACATCTCAAGATTAATCTTACACCATTAATCGGTCAATGGGTTGACCATAGTGACGGCCACCAAAATAGAAACTTCTAACAGTCTCCCACTTGGCCACACTATGTCAATAAACTCCGATTACCAAATGTTAGCTAATTTTCTTTGAATGGTAAGTCCTAATCAATCTCAATCAAAGCCTTTATAATCAATCTGGTCCAGTGAGAATTTTAACATAGAATCAATGTAGTCAATGCATCATGTCATCGACACATAACCGTTCATTAGTTACTACATTAGAATTCATCACCGACATGGATTCCAACTAGTATAATTTTACATAGATTGTAAGTTTATAAATTGAATGGTGATTACATATAAACTCAATCTATTATTGGTCTTACTTTATTACCATCTACTGGCACCATATGTTCTAAAATTTTATTTGCATAAAAAATAGAAAAATAAATAAATAATCCTTATTTCTGAATTGATTTAAACAAATATATTCACTCTTATACATCCACTCTCAAAGGCTATTAAAATTATCCTTTAATCCCATGTGCGCAATATGCTCCAAAAAGAGCTTGGGAGGTAAGCCTTTAGTAAGAGGGTCAGCCAACATGACTGTCGTACTAATCTTTTCAACAGATATAATTTGATTCTAAACTTTCTCCCTTACAACAAGATATTTAATATCAATATATTTGAAACCTCCACTAGTCTTGTTGTTATTGGATATAGCTATCGCAGCAAAATTGTCATATAAGATTCTCAGTAGCCTTGAAATACTATCAACAACTTGAAGCCTTGAGATAAAAAATTTCAACCATATCGCCTCACATGTTATCTCAAAACATGTAATAAATTTTGCTTTCATAGTAGACGAAGTAGTCAGCGTTTTCTTAATGCTCTTCCAAGATATAGGTCCACCTGTAAGCATAAAAATATAACCCGATGTGAACCTACGGGTGTCTTGACACCCAGCATAGTCGGCATCTGAATAACAAATAACTTCAAGGTTACTTGACATTTTGTATGTGAGCATGTGTCCTTTAGTCCCTTATAAATAGCGAAAAACTTTCTTGCACTGTTTTTTAATGATCCAAATTAGGATTACATTGATACCTACCAAGCACGCTAACTATATACGCTATGTCTGGACGAGTATAGACTTGTGCATATATGAGACTCCCAACTGCCGATGCATAGGGAATTGTCTCCATCTGCTTTCTCTTCAAATTGATCCTAAGACTCTGAAGTAGACTAAATTTATCACCCTCAATAACAGGGGCAACAGTAGCGGAACAATTATGCATGTTAAACCTTTTAAGGACTTTATCAATATAAGCTCTTTGAGACAATCCCAATATGCCACGAGCTCTATCTCGATGAATCTCAATTCCTATTACATAGGAAGCTTCACCAAGATCTTTCATATCAAAATTCTTTGATAAAAAGTTTTTTGTCTCATGTAACATACTCAAATTACTACTCGCAGGCAATATATCATCAACATACAAAACAAGGATGATAAACTTGCTCCCAATGATTTTGAGATATATGCATTGATCCACAATATTTTTTTTTAAACCAAAGTTTGAAATGACTTCATGAAATTTTAGGTACCATTATCGAGATGCCTGCTTTAAACCATATATAGACCTTTTGAGTTTACAAACGAAATGACTCTTCCCCTCAACCTGAAAACCTTCAGGTTGTGTCATAAAGACATCTTCACGCAAGTCACCATTCAGAAAAGCAGTTTTAACATCCATTTAAAGCAATTCTAAGTCAAAATGAGCAACTAATGTCATGACTATCCGAAAGGATTCCTTTTTAGAGACAGGAGAAAATATCTCTTTATAGTCTATTCCCTCCTTTTGAGTGAACCCTTTAGCGACTAACATGGCCTTTTATCTTTCTATATTACCTTTAGAGTCTTGTTTAGTTTTATATACCTATTTACAGCCTACAGACTTAACTCCTTCAGGTAACTCGCAAAGATCCTAGAGCGAGTTATATTTCATTGATTCTAACTCATCTTTCATAGCTTCGAGCCATTGAGTGGATTTTTCGCTCTTCATAGCTTGGTTAAAAGAAACAGGATTTGATTCTTTTCTAAAATCATATTCACTCTTATTGAGGTAGACGATATAGTTATCAAAAATGGTTGGCTTCTTTGCTCTCTCTAATCTACGCAATGATTGATCATTTGCGATCATCATTGGAGCAAGAGCCTCCTCAATGTGGGGTGTTTCAATAGATATGGCCACAGATGCATCAACACTTACTGCAATAGCTGGTGTTGGTGTTTCTTTTTCTTGAATAAAAGAGATAGGAATTATAATCCGATTCTCCTCAAAAGTGATTTTCCTAGGCTCAACACTCCCACTATTCTCACGATTCTCAAAGAATTTTGCATATCTAGTTTAAACAATCCGGATACTATGAGTGGGGCAATAAAATTTGTAACCTTTTGACCTATCAGGGTAACCAATGAAATAACAACTTATATTTATAGGATTCAATTTTCCTAATTGTGGATTATACACCTTTGCTTCAGCTAAACAGCCCCAAATGTGTAAATATCCTAGAGTCGGTTTTCTTCCTACCCATAGCTCATAAGGAGTTTTGAGAACAATCTTATTAGAAAAATGATTCAGGATATGTACCGCTGTTTTCAAGACTTCTCCCCATAAAAACATAGGCAACTTAGAGTTGCACAACATGTTTCTCACCATATCCATAAGAGTACGATTTCGTCACTCAGCTACACCGTTCTGTTCAGGTATTCTCGGCATGGTGTATTGAGTGACAATGCCATGCTCTTGTAGACACAGTGTGAATGGTCCTGAATTACGACCTATTTCAAAGTATCTACCATAGTACTCTCCGTCACTATCAGATCTCACAATTTTAACCTTCAAATTGAGTTATAACTCCACTTCGGCTTTATAGATTTTAAACATATTCAGGAAAATAATAAAATACTTTTGACCACTAATAGCGGGAGTTGGAAACGGTCCACAAATATTAGTGTAGACTATTTTTAGCAAACTCGTGCTCCTGATAGCTCCATTCTTATTATTATTTGTGAGTTTTCTTTTAATGCAATCAACACAAGTATCGAAATCAGCGAAATCGAGCGTATCGATTATATCATCTTTAATTAATCTCTCTATTTTATCCTTAGATATATGGCTTAAACATTTATGCCATAAAATGGAGGAGTTGTCGATTGCTCATTTTTATTTCTTACTAATTTTATCATCCACATGCATAGAAACTAAAGATTTGACGTAAAATGAATTCAAGTTCAACTGATAAAGATTGCCCACTAATGAGCCACCGCCCATAATATCGGAATCAAGTAATAGAGTAAAATTATTATATCCAAATTTAAATTCAAAACCTAATGAATCCAATTTAGAAATTGAGATAAGGTTTCTAGTGATACTTGGAATATAAATATTATCAACTAAATCTAAAATGAAACCACTATCTAAAATAAGACAGAGAGTCTCGATGGCCTCCACGTCTACTTCTACTCTATTTTTGAATTTGATGAATCGTTTGCCTTTAGTTAGCTTCCTGCTGGATCGCAATCTCTGTATTGAATTACTTATGTGAATAGTTACACCAGAATTTATCCACCAAGTATTGCGTGAAACATCAATATAAAGTGATTCAAAACACACTAAGACTAGGTCATTACCTTTCTTAACTAGTCAATCTCTGTATTTCTGACAATTTTTCTTGATATGTTCCTTCTTTTTACAGAAGTAGCACTTGATCCCAGAAGTAGATTCGCTAGTTTCTCCTTGTTTGGTTTTCGGTTGAGAAGCTTTCACGTTCTTTTCTTTATATGATCCATTTTTTCTCTTAAAATTTCCTTTCGATGGTCCAAGAGCGACGTAATGAGTACTTTCAGGTTTTTCAGCCCAAAGTCTTTCTTCTTCTTTGATACAGTGTGCAATTAGCTCGTTCATCTTCCATTTCTCTTTCTACGTATTATAATTAATCTTGAACGGGTCAAATTATACAGGAAAAGAAGTCATAATGAAGTAAGTGAACAAGATAACCCTCAGAAAAACTCATGTCTATTTTTTTCAATTGAGTCGTCATACCACTCATTCTCATAATGTGCTCCCGTACGCCACTATGACCATCATATTTCATGATTCTTATTTTAACAATGAGACTACTAGCAAGTGCTTTAAAAGTCTCCTGAAATTGTTCCTGAATGACTTGCATGTATTCCTCTGCATTGTGCGAGTCAGGAATACCTCTCCGGATCGTATCAGTAATGAAACTCTTTATGATCATGAGATAAATACGATATAATCTATCCCATTTTTCTAAATCCGTATTCTTCACTGTCAGATCCTCAGCTGAGGCATCAACGGTGAGCACCTTGGGTTTATCAGATCGTATAGCATAGTTAGGATCCATGCAACCTAGAACAATTTGGACTTGTTCCTTTCATTTGCCATAGTTTGAGCTACTCAAAAATTCAATTCCACCAATCATATTAGTAATAGAAGACGGGTTTAATGCTGCACAATAATTAAGGACTTTATTATGTCCACATACAACTACAGTAATGATCCATTCCATAAGGATATATTTAAGGTGATTTACTTATGATAAGAAATATAATAAAGAAATAATATGGGTCACAGTGGGGCCTTAAGGACAAACGGGTCGTGTCTGACGGGCCAAATCGGGTCATGAATCATGGGCCGGGTTTGGACTAGATCGGACCATGGGCTGTACCGGGTCAGGTCATTAGCGTATATGGGTCCATGGGTCGAAAAAGGACTGGGCCGAGTCTTGAACTTATATGGGAAGCACCAACTTTGGTGTTCCCATTACACATGCAATAAATAGAGACTAGTATAATTGATTAATTAGAAGACTTATCTCTATTATTAATTAATGAGAAAAATCTTAAAGTTTCCTTTTCCATGAGGTCTCCTTCTTTCGTGTGAAACCCAACAGATCTCTCCTTCTAAACTGGTATGTTTAATTCAATAAAAGGCAAGAGCATTGCAGAGGTTGGGAGTGGAGCCCTCTCTCAATTAACATTAAATTAAATAATAAAAAAGAAGAGGCTTTTATGAGAAACGCATATTATATGGATGAGGAGGCAATTTTAGAGATGCCCAGCAGATTGCTTGGGCAGACATGGCCCAAGGGTTCCTTCTCTCCCCTTTTGAAGTGGAAGTCGATTCCATTGGGATGATGTGGGAGTAGTAAAAGAAGGAAGCATACTTTTAAAATTGGAGGAAAAAAAAGGATTTAGGAGATAACAATCCAAACTCCTGGTATATAGACGGACTGCCATGATTTATCGCAATCAGCACCAAAAATAGCCATATCAGAAAATAAGGTTAGGTGGTGATAAAAAAATTGACTCTATCCGATTCATCTGTTGTTTTGGAAGCAGAATCCCAAAATAGCCTTTGCAATCCGAGATTGCCTCTCTCACGAGGTTTAAGAAGATTATTGCGCACTTAGACAATTCACTGGTCAACGGATTGATCATAGTGACGACCACCAAAATAGAAACGTTTAACAAAAAAATGATTGGTTCGTCGTTACGTCCAGATCACTGGAGGCAGTGATTAGATTGGTGTCGGTAGCAAACGTATTTCATCTTCTTTATTTTCATTGGTCGCAGTTGCGAGAGGGACCTTAAAGGTTAAGGCGATTGCCACGATTAATATTAGCTTAATGATCATCATGGTATCAGAGCCACACACATAAGATTTTTAATGTATAAATATTTTAAATGAAGAGAATAAATGAAATGAGTACAGTGAGGGTGATTTTTTTCTTATATAGGGGTCTTAGTTGACATGAAAGATAGAATTAAAGGTTGACTGGGGAGATCCAGTTACTACTCCAAATCTACGGCTTGTATTAAGAAACGAGTTCGCAATAGTAGGTGCTCCATTTATCTATATTATACTCACAGTGTTATGTAGTGGACAATTTTTTTATAGACAATTTGCAAGCAGCTTATGTGGCACAATGTGACTGGCTGCACACATATATAGTAGGTCCTAAATACTGTAACCAGTCACCCCACACTACATAAGCTGTCATCAAAATTGTCTATAAAAAATTATTCACAATTTATAATATTCTATATGATACACTTCCATTCTCATTAATTCGATCATACGGCACCATATATTTAATATAATATAATAGAGGTGGGACCTCCCAAAATGGTTTTATGATCATAGAACAACAAGGCAACAACAACCATGCGATCAGACAGTATAGCATATGGCTCTTTTAGGAGCATCATACCATTCATAGGTAGGGGCTTTTATATATTGGCCTCAATGTGTCGGTCCAGGCATAGAATGGGTTGATTATAATCCGGATTTTTTGAACTAACCTATATGCAGCGTGACTTACTAATCGGGACAGAACAGGCCAGTCCCTTTATAAATCGAGCCTATTTATTGTAACCCATATTAGACCCATTACGAGTCGGATTAGGCTGAGCCACAGGTTTCCCTGATAATATATATATGACTAGTCTCAATTGATCAATTCAGATTGGCAAATTTTTAAACGGGGCTTCAGGAACTAGGCTATACCTTATCCGACTTATTAATTGGCCAAGCCGGATCAGGCCAAGCCAGACTATTAATAAATCAGGTCTACCTACTTTAGCATATATCCAACTCATGACCGCTGGGTCGGGTTGGCTGGGCTCAAGCCTAGCCGGTTGAGACTCATAATTATATATTTTCTCAACCGAACAGCATCTTGAGCCCAGCCTGTTGAGACCCATAATTATATATTTTCTCAACCAGACAGACTCTTGGTGGATATGACATGTGGATTGTCGCCTTCTCAAATTGGTGGCCATATGTGCAAAGTGTACAATCGAGATGACAAGTGGTGCTGGGGCCCATTTACCTAATTCCAGGTCATAAATAAATGGGCAAGACTCTCGTGACTGTCACTTAAGCTCCAAAATGGTGTGTAAATGATCTTAAACCATTGGTGGGCTCAAGGTGTGGGTAATTCACACCGTCAAAGTGATAGATCATAACTTGTAAGGTTATGGATTTAAAAATCAACTTTTTTTAGATGTTTTAACCATCTGATCTATACACTCTAATGTCAACTATTGTGTTTAGTACTTAAGGGCTGATATTCAAATTCACTAATCGGATGGTTCACATTTATTTATAATCATGATTTTTTGGATAAAACGTTTTCCAATGATGGATTTTTGCCTGAACCATTTAAAATGATAATAAATCGATGTCTCGTGACATATTAAGAAACCATCAATGAATCAATGGTATTAGATAAAAATTCCTACTTTAGTGGTGTTTAAACGACGGTGAAGGAGCCGTTATCCCTAAAGAAATTAATAAGGAAATAGAAATAAGATGAAGTTGAATTTGAACCATAGGACTGTTAGGCTGCCATGAATTCAAATATCAGCGGGCTTGACACATGGTGACCAGTGACTACTACTACTACTATGTGATCTGATTCGCCGAACTCATTCGTAAGTCAATTTGATAGGTAGGGAGCCATTACTTGCACTCAGCTTTTTAAGTGGTTATAGTGAGATTAAAAAAAGACTTTATATTTTACAGGCATGTGACATGTGAAAATGCAATTTGGATCGCCTGATTTAAAGTTTATGATCTATATATCCTTGGTGGATAAGATTAGCAAGAAATTTAATCTTCATCATGTGATTAAATATAGTCAAAAGCTATTATTTGATTCAACGATTGACAATAATAGATCATATGATAAATATTTCGTTTTGCTCCAAACTTATCCACCAAGGATCTATAGATCATGAACTTTAAATCAGACAGCGTAGATTATGTTTTCACATGTCACATGTCCCTAAAATATAAAGCCTCTCTTTAACCTCGGTATAGTCACTTAAAGAATGTGTGCAAGTAATTGCTCCACTGTAGGTAAATCTGAAAAATGAATCTCATGAGGAAGATATTTCAATTGAAAATGCCTTAAAAATCTCTACCACATGTATTTTAACAAGCCAATCCAAATTAAATGGAACCTTATACATTGAGTAGAAGTAAACAAAAAAATTATATTAATCGGTTATTGGTGAAGTTTTTAATCATCGGATCTATATACTCTAACATAGACAGTGATGCGAAATTTAGATCCGTTTGTTTGAATTGTAGTCAGATAAAGATGAGACTTCAAAAGAGAAAGTGGGCCCGCGAATGAGTTTTTTAAAACGATCCGTTAAAGACTCGTTTGATCAAAAAGAAATAAATCTAAAATTTATTAAGGTCTTCAACTTTCAATCCCGTCACTTTTATATTTGACTTATTTTGAAGTATCAAACAAAGTTGGATTGATATGAAATTGGTCATATTTGAAAGTTTATCGAAGTAATTTTCTAACGAGTCAAAAAATGTGCAATTCCGACAAGTATTGAAGAAGTATGATAAGTTTTCAAAAGCTGCATAGAAAGTGACGAATTTCAAGAATTCTAATTGAATTAGGATTAGTCTCTTTTATTATTTTATTTTAGAAAATAAGAGTTGCTTCCTTTATTAGAAATAGGATTAATTTTCTTATTGTTTTAGGACTTTATTATTTTAGAAGAATTAAAATATTTCCTTTATTTAAATTAGGAATTAGAGTTATACTAGGATTTATAATTTTATGCATTGGTTAGCCTATTTAAAGGCTTGTAAATACTTTTATTATAATTTTTTGGTTAATGAAAATTGCTTATACAAACTTGAGAGTTTTAAATTTTCATGAAAGTGTGATTCTCTCAAATGGAGAGCGATTATTCAATTTCCGCTTGCGAATTGGTACGAGGTCAACTCTTCTTCCATCTCTATCTTCTTTATATTTACGGTTTGCGCAAATAGCATAAACATAATTATTTATTTATTCATTAAATCTCAGACCTAGCCTATTGATCTCATAAAAACTCAAAATCAATATTTTATTCATTATTAACTTTATTAACCTTTTATTTTCGTTTGGTATCGAGAAAGCTCGCTTGCAAGTTCGTTCGACACCCTAAAACTATCAGAGATCTAGCCGTTCAAAAGAATCCTAGTTTTCTGGGTCTGCGATAGGGAACATACATGAAAGTAACACTATTTTAGGCCGAAATTAAAACATCTAATTGGATTTCTAGAATTTTTCGTGATAATTTGCTAAAAGAAATTATTATTTATTAATTGTTTGAATAAATTTTAATCCTAATCTCAACTCTAGCATTACATTTAGTAAGTTTCCGCATAAGACAACTATCCTTATTGTAATGGTTAATATTAAATTGGACCGATTGGATGATTCCAATAGTCGTAATGAAGGATTTAACAACCGAGATATATAAACATATCGATTGGTTCTCAGGCCGTATATATAGGGTAGGTCCAATAGGATACTAGCTCCTAACCGACATTTAAGCACTAAATGGTCTTTAAATGATATTATTGTTAGAAGTTTTTATTTTTGGTGGTCGTTACTATGGTCAATCAATTGATCGGTGAATAGTGTAAGATCAATCTTGATATATAATAGTTGCTAATTCGATGAATTTGAGAGAATAAACAACTAATAATTAAGTCTTTTAGTTAAGGTATGATTGTAATTTTCAATCACAATATAATTAGTAATTTAAGTCCTTAATAGGAATGACTCATTTACTATAAATATAAGGGATATTTGGTCCCAACGATTGCTGGACACACTTCAACCCTCCTTATTAACAAAAGCATCCTCATTGTGCTCGAAAGTATTGAGAACGAAGAGATTGTTAAAGATCTAAGCGACAACCCATTTTCATGACTCACACCCAAAGTAAGTTTATAGATCTTTGCGATATGATACTCACATAAATTTTAATTTATAGATTGTTGATTTATTATTTTGATTGATCGTACGCCTAGATTATAGGATAAATATTTAAGTGGTCCGATCGATAGATCCATCAATTGCTATCAAAGCCATGACTAATTTTTGATCGATCAATTCATAGTATAAGAGTTTTATCTAAGAAATTTTAGCCTTTTTTTTTATAATTTTCTAAACCCAAGACGTCTTTTCCAAAACATGCTGCAATGATTGGGTTGACCTTCCACACTATAGGCAATTAATCAATTGATCATCAAGCAAATGAATAGCCTTGTAATTACATTTTCTTAAAATATTAGGAATAGTCGGATTTTCATAGGATCTCCGGATGAAAAGATGAAACTATGAGGAAGAGGTTCTTCTTTTAGTAAGTGAGAATTTGGTGCAAAGAGTAGCACCATCCTTAATAATTTTCTTACTAAAAGGCAAATGATGGATTACCATAGAATCCGTAAGCGTCTCCCTTTTTAAGGAACGATGGGTCTTATGGGTCTCATGACCTGTCCTGTTGTATAGTTCATGTGCCCGACCTTGCCCTTGGACCCATATTGCATATGACCAGACTCGTTTTGCGACTTGACCTGATTGATAATCGGACTCGCACTAAAAAAAAAAAGACTATTAGCGGCAATTTTTAACTATAAAAAACTATCGCTATTAGCAAAAAAGCTATTAAGACTATTAGTGGTAAGGGTATTAGCGGCAGTTTTTTATTAATAGCGGTAGTTTTTGGCTGCCATTAATAGTCTTATTTTTTGTAGTGTCGGGTCATGACCCGATCTAGCCCATGGTTCGGTCCATCCCATTACTCAACTCGGCCCATGATTCATTACCCGATTCGGCCCGTTAGATACGATTCGTTTGCCCTTAAGGCCCAACATTGACCATATTATTCCTTATTTTTTTAGGTCATTTATAGGCTATCTACAGGTCAAATTTTGTGACATTATATATGAATTTTGACTTCCTCGAACGTTCCAGATCTGTTTTAAATGGTTTATTTTTGCACAGGAGCTCTCTATTATGATATTTTCATGATTTGATGTCCTTTTGACATTTTTTTAATCGGGTATTGACTAGCCACTAATTTTATGAATGTGTGAGTCATTAATACTTATATATATATATATATATATATATTCTTACTTACTGGCCTTTTATGCATCGATTTTGTTGGTGGGACGAATCCCAAGTTAATCATTTACACCTTTTATTTAAGTTGGGTTTGTGAGGAAATATACGGTTTGTGTATTGGAGGTTATGCTCTAGCACAATGGCTGGTAGTTATATAATGTTACTCATGGTTATTATGAATTTTAAATTTTACCTATCATATAAGTTAGATTTGGCTACTTGCATCTCTTAAGTGGCTTATTTTTTATTATTATTTAATCACTTTTATGACCTAAAATATTATCAAACCGAAATAAAAAATATGGCTGAGAAGAATTTTTCTGTCCAACGGTGATTATTTTTCTAATGTTGTGGTTTTCATAGTGGTTTTCTAGTGTTGTGGTATTCAGTGAAAGTGTATAGTAAATATTGACATCTCAACTTGAGGGATTACTTCTGCCCAATGGAGGGTCATAACGATACAATTAGTACTGCAATCATTAATGTGTGTGGATACACTATAAAAAAGAAGACTATTAGCGGCAATTTTTTGTGGCAAAAAATTGCCGCTATTAATAAAAAAACTATTAAAGGTTATTAAGACTATTAGCGGCAAGGGTATTAGCGGTAGTTTTTTTATTAATAGCGGCAGTTTATGACTGCCACTAATAGTCTTAATTTTTATAGTGGTACTGCTAGCGTGTTGTGGCACGACCCAATGGAGGGTCATAACGATACAATTAGTACTGCAATCATTAATGTATATTGAGAAAGCAGCTAGTGTGTTATGACTTGACCCAACAGAAAGTTATAATGATGCAAATTGCTTCTTAATAAAATCACATTAGTTTTATTTTTATTATATTATTTGACATAATTTAACTCTTACGTACAATACTGTAAATATAACCTTGTGGAATTGATAGTTACTATAATTGTATATGGACATAATAAAGTCCTTAATTATTGTGCAACATTGAACCCATATTCTATTATTACTATGATTGGTGGAATTGAATCTTTGAGTGACTCAAACTATGGCAAATGAAAGGAACAAGTCTAAATTATTTTAGGTTACATGGATCATGACTATGCTATACGATTTGATAAACCCAAGGTGCTCACTGTCGATGGCTCAGCTGAAGATTTGGAAGTGAATAATACGGATTTAGAAAAATGAGATAGATCAAATCGTATGAGCCTTATGATTATAAAGAGTTCCATTACTGATGCGATTCAGAAAGTATTTCTGACTCACACAATGCAAAGGAATACATGCAATTCATTCATGAATAATTTCATGAGACTTTTAAGGCACTTGTCAGTAATCTTATTATTAAAATGGGAACTATAAAATATGATGATCATAGTAGCATATGAGAGCATATTATGAAAATGAGTGGCATGACGACTCAATTGAAGGAAATGGACATGAGCTTTTCTGAGGATTATCTTATTCACTTCATCATGACTTCTCTTCTTATATAATTTGGTCCGTTCAAAATTAATTATAACACACAGAAAGAGAAAGAGAAGGTGAATGAGTTAATTGCTCACTGTGTCCAAGAAGAAGAAAGACTTAGGGCTGAAAAACCTGAAAATACTCATTACGCCGCTCTTGGACCATCTAAAGAAAACTTTATGAAAAAAAAAGGATCGTATAAAGGAAAGAACGTGAAAGCTTCTCCACTGACAACCAAACAAGGAGAAGCCAGCGAATCTACTTTTGGCATCAAGTGTCACTTCTATAAGAAGAAGGGGCATATCAAGAAGGATTATTAAAAATACAGAGATTGACTAGTTAAGAAAGGTAATGATCAAGTCTTTGTGTATTTTGATTCACTTTATATTAATGTTCCATACAATACTTGATGGATAGATTTTGGTGTAACTATTTACATAAATAATTCAATACAGGGATTTTGATCCAACATGAAGCTAAATAAAGGCGAACAGACTATCATACTCGAAAATGGAGTAGAAGCAAATGTGGAGGCCATTGGGACTCTCTGTCTTATTTTATATAGTAGTTTTATTTTGGATTTAGTTGATACTATTTACGTTTGAAGTATCACTAGAAAACTTATATATTTTTCTAAATTGGATTCATTAGGTTTTGAATTTAAATTTGGACATAATATTTTTACTCTATTATTTGATTCCGATATTATGGGTGGTGACTCACTATTAGACAATCTTTATAAATTAAACTTATATTCATCTTACGTCCAATCTTTAATTTCTATGTGTAAAGTCCCAAATTTTTTTTACCATTGAACTGTTCACCTCAGTATGCGTGTCCGACTAGTCACGCACCTGAGAATATAAAAAAATATTAAAATATTAAAGTGATTTAATGATTTAGAATAAATTTGAGTGAGAAAGAATGATATTAAAAATAATAAGAGCCATTAGATGGTGTATCGTGCACCAAGGCACGGTACATCGACTTAACACCTAATACCAAGCATTCAAGTATAAAGGTGAAATGAATAAGAGAATTCATTTCCTTTGGTTTTAGTTAAGAATATATTGAGGAAAGAGAGAAGGAAGGAGAGCTATAAATTTAGTGTGGTGCGTGCAAGATTGGAACTGTGCGTGAAGTTGGGGATTAAGGATCGAAGAGGATCCTAAGATTTCAACTCTGAAACCCTAGCTTGGGGAAGCTCGTGGATCGAGGAATCGATCAATTAAAGGTAAAAAAATTTATGTGATATGTGATCTTTAGCTATGTTAGACTTTAGGTATAATGTGGGTGGAAAATTAGAAGTATATGAGTTTAATTTAAAAGAAAATGAGTTTGGAAAGTTAAAACCCGAGATGTGAGAAATCTAACAAAATTGATCGATCGAAATAAGTATTTGATCGATCGATTTTGTCAGAGCAAAAATATGAAAGTGTCTGGAGAAATCAATCGATCGCTTTGTCAAACCGATCGATCGGTCTGAACATTGATCGATCGATTTGTGAAAACAGTGTGCGAGTTAGAGGTTTTCTGAAGGAACCAATTGATCGAAATTAAATTCGATCGATTGATTTGGAAACCGATTGATTGGATTATGGCACCAGAAGGATGTGGTTTTCTTAAGGAACCGATCGATCGAAATTGAATTTGATCGATCGATTTGAAATTTGATTGATCAATTTGGGAACCGATCGATCGGATTATGACCTGAGAGATGTGTGGTTTTCTGATGAAACCTGTCAATCGAAATATATTTCGATCGATCGATTTGGAAATTGATCGATCGATTTGGACAGATTCAAGAATTTGATTTGTTTTGTTAAGGGGACTTGGGGGAAACTTTATACCTTTCCATTTTACGTCATTTCTGACGTATGACTTATGAATGGGTGTGTTTTAGGTATGAGCTTGGGTATGTGTGAGAAGAGCTAGTTCAAAATAGGAAGTCTTCATTTTGACTTCGTTTTGAGGTAGAGAAAACTCAGTAACATGTGCATTTAATTAAAACTAGCATGAATTTTGTGATATGATAAGGATGTGTGTGATTTGTGAATCTTGGCAGTTATTTAACATGAACTTCATTCATAATTTTAAATATGAAAAGTATGTGTGTGTGTGCACTTAGAAGAAACTGTATGTGTGTGTGATATCAGATTTGTGTGTGTGTGTGTGTGAAATCAATAATGTGTGTGTGTGACATCGGAAAGATGTGAATAGGTGTATGTGTAAGCTTTGAAACTTCAAACTTATTATAATTTACCATAATTCACGGTGATAAATTATAAGTTAAATTTAGCACATTGATTTAAGATTCACGTGCATGAATACCCTATCGACACGGTGGTATATTTATGACTGGTACAACAGGATATCCGTACATGTGCTCTGGTATGACAGGATATCCGTTCTTTGATTACCATTCTGTAATAATACTTCGTTCGGCACAAGTCACCTTACTCAAAAGGGCTTGGACATTGTATAAATTATTCATTGAACGACGATGGTTGAGGTTTTTTCATCGGCATATGTGTGGCTCTCGATGTTATATATGCTTGAGAGAGTATTTAAGTAATTGCTTTAAGTGTGTGTGCTATAAGAGAAAGTTTTAGAAATCATGATTAATGTGATTTGACATATGCATCAATTATCAGTTTTGGGTCAATTTAAATACTTTTAAATTATTATTCTCAGTAAGAAAAATATGTTTTGAATCATGTCATGAGATATATGTGTGATGTGAAAATATCCATGTTAGTTATGTTTCCCTATTGAGCTTAGATATTATCTTACCCCTCGACTATACGTCACAGGTACAGGTGTTGATGCGAGTACTGGGAACATAGATTCTAAAGACTCTGAGTACGTGCCAAAGGAGGAGACTGGGCCCCCTCCTGACAAGTTCTTCTAGTGGGCAGTGTTGCGCTAGTTATTTTAAGATTTATTTGTGAGGCTTGGTACATCCAGCCAGTTTTTGTTAGAATTTATGTATATGTGTCATTAAATATTTTTTGTGAACCATGTTTCGGTGACAGTTGGATGTCATCGGTGGTTCGGTTCAGTTATTTTATCCCTGTGATTTGCATGAGATTAGAACCGTCGTTTGTAGTACTTTGGATATGTCATTATATAGAATTGGAGATTTAAACTTTCTTATGATGACTTTATCTGTTTAGTTGAATATATGTTTGTTTCCGCTTTCTGTGTGGATGTACCAAGTGTTCGGTGTGGTCCGGGATCGCCTTATGGGTGATCTGACGGCATGAGTTTTTGGGTGCGGAAATTTGGGCTGTCACAGTTGGTATCAAAGTATTTGCTTTAGAGATTCTGACAAGCCTTAAATGTGATTTATGTTTTTAAGATTGTGTCAGAACATAGGGACCTTCTGCTAATGAAACTTTTGGTTTCATGTTGCAGAATGTCATGTCCACTAGAGGACGACTGAGAGGTAGTCGTGGGAGGAACTTGAGAAGTGGGGATGAGATTCTCACTAGTTCCAATAGGGTTCCGATCGGTAATAGAGAGGTTCCAAAAAGAAGCATTCCAGAAGAGAGGAACCAGGAAAGAGATCAAGATAGAGAGGATAGGAAGAGATTGGCACAGGCCATGGAGGCTGTGGCAAATGCTATGGCTCAGCAGACAGCACTGATGGCTACAAATAGTGCCATCAACCATTAGCAGTCACCTACACCTCTGATTCCATAAACAACATCCACTTTTGTTTAGTTTAGGAGATTGAGACCTCCTAGTTTCTATGGGCAGACAGATTCGCTTGAGGCGGAAAAATGGCTCAATCAAATTGAGAAGCTCATCCAGAGATTACCTTGTACGAAAGAGGAGAAAGTAAGTTAGGCCTCATTTCAATTGGAGGGAGAAGTCAATCTGTGGTGGAAGTCAGTTTTAAGGATGAGAGAACATGACAATCCAGACGGATTATGAACTTGGGAAGAGTTTGTTGAGGTGTTCAACAAGGAGTATTTCCCAAAGCAAGTAAGAAAGTAGATGGCAGCAAGGTTTTTGACATTGCACCAAGGAACCTTGCCGGTACGAGAGTACGACATGAAATTTACACCGCCGTCTAGGTTTGCTCTTCAGTATGTGACCACAGAATTGATGAAGGCCAACAAGTTTGAAAGTGGCTTATGGTCGATTATCTATGATAGGATCTCCGTATTGGAGTTGGAGACCTATGGAGCAGTTATGGGAAAGGCGCTGGTAGCCGAGAAGGATATCTATGATATGTATAAGAGACGGGACCAGCAGAACAAGGGCAAGGCAGGTTAGGGCAGATCAAGCAACTACGAGTCGATGACCAAAAATTCATGATTCGTAGCACTATTTCCAAGGCAACTTGCTCAGACAAATTTCTCTAGACCACCTATGCCTACATCTGGAAGACCTTTCCGTTACGGGGGCCCTGCTACCACTATTGAAGTATCAGTTACTCAGGGTTTCTCAAGGGCAGGATCATCCACTCCTACTGAGACATGTGCCAGGTGTGGTAAGGCTCACAAGACCTCAGATTGTAGATGAGGTACGGGTGGATGCTGTAAGTGCGAAAAGATGGGGCATATGATCAAAGATTGCCCAGAGCTGAGAAAGGAGAGGACGGCATCAGCTGCTACGCTGAGGCCTATAAGGACATCGAGGCCTACTGTGCAAGGGCGTGCATATGCCGTGATAACTCAGGATGCCCAGAATAGCAATGATATCATCCAAGGTAAAATTTCCTTTTAAAATTCAAGATATATCATTGATTTGAAATTTTAGATAGAGAAGGTGCATCAATTCTAGAAACAGTTTTTTAAATCCTACTGTTTACATAACATAGCTCTTAGTGCATACGTAATTGTTTAATTATGTATGTGACATAGGTACTTAACAAATGTATGGTAAGAGTGATTACCTCTGTTATGAAGCAAGAGTGTTGATAGACCAAGGGTCTACTCACTCATTTGTGTCGCTGCAATTTGCGAAGAAAGTGAAGGTCATTCTCGAGACCTTGGATCTTGTGTTAGAAGTGTTAGTTCTAACGAGAAATGCGGTCAGTACTGATACAGTGTGTCAGTCCGTTATTGTCGCCATCAAGGATTACGAAAGTCATGAATTGGTGGTGGATTTGATCTGGTTGGATATGCAAGGATTCGATATAATCCTTAGCATGAACTTATTATCCACATATGGTGCAAGCGTTGATTGTCGGAAGAAGATGGTTACTTTTCAACCAAATGGGAATAGATCATTCAAATTTTTAGGAATGCGATCAACCTTTATACCGCTTATCTCCACAGTCTGAGCAGAACGTTTGATAAAGAAAGGATGTAGTGGATACTTCGCTTTTCAGAAAGAGCAATGAGAAGAGAAAATGTGATATCAGAAATTTCGATTGCTTGTGTGTTTCAAGACATGTTTTCAGATGAGTTGCTGGGATTGCCACCAGATAGAGAAGTAGAGTTCGCCATTGATTTAGCACTCAGAACGAAGCTAATATCTAAAGCACCATATCGAATGGCTCTAACTGAGTTGAAGGAGTTGAAGGACCAATTACTGGAACTCTTAGATAAAGGGTTTATAAGACTTAGGGTGTCTCCTTGGGGAGCATCGGTCTTGCTTGTGAAGAAGAAGGACGGGTCGATGAGATTGTGCATTGACTATCGTCAGTTGAATAAGTTGACCATCAAGAATCGATACCCTTTGCCCAGGATCGATGATCTGTTTGATCAGTTGTAAGGTGTGAGATTCTTTTCTAAGATTGACTTGAGATTTAGATACCATCAGTTGCGAGTTAAAGCAGAAGATAATTAGAAGACGACATTCAAAACTAGATATGGGCACTATGAGTTCTTGGTGATGCCGTTTGGATTGACTAATGCACCAACTTCATTCATGGATCTAATGAATCGGGTGTTTAAATCATATCTTAATACTTGTGTAGTTTTGTTCGTATATGACATCCTCATCTACTCGAAAACAAAGAAGGAGCATGAACAAAATTTGAGGATTGCTCTACAGACACTATGCGAATACCAGTTGTATGCAAAACTCAGTAAGTGTGAGTTTTGGTTGGAGAAAGTGAGTTTCTTAAGACATATATTCTCAGAAGAAGGTGTTACAGTAGATCCAAGAAAGATCGAGGCAGTAGTGGAATGGGAACAACCAAAGACTATGATTGAGATTCGCAGTTTTCTTGGTCTGGCTGGGTATTATAGAAGATTTGTAGAGGGATTTCTAAAGATCTCAGGATCGCTCACTAAACTTACAAAAAAGAAAGTAAAGTTTGAGTGGACTGAAAAGTGTGAGAAGAGCTTTCAAGAACTCAAGAAGAGACTAACTTCAACACCTGTGTTGGCTATTCATTTAGGCAGTGGAGGGTTTGCTGTGTATAGTGACGCTTCACACAGTGGTTTAGGTTGTGTGCTCAACCAGAATAAGAATATTATTGCTTATAGGCCGAGACAACTTAAGGACCATGAGAGAATTTATCCAACACATGATTTGGAACTAGCAGCAATGATCCTTGCGTTAAAGATTTGGAGACACTACTTGTATGGAGAGACTTTTGAGATCTTCAAGGACCATAAGAGCCTCAGATACCTATTTAGACAGAAGGAACTAAATATGAGACAACGAAGATGAATGAAATTTCTCAAGGACTACAATTGCTCCATTCAGTATCATCTAGGCAAGACAAATGTTATAGCGGATGCTTTGAGTCGGAAGAGTTCGACTTTACTATCTACCCTTATTATGAGGATCCGTAGATGGAAACTATTAGAAGATCTTTCTTTGTATGACACGAAGATCGAGGTGCAAGCTTCAAGAATCTTGTTGGCTAACTTCATGATTCAACCGATGACCTTTGATCACGATTATGGGTTACAGATAAAAGATGCTAAGTTAGTGAAGATCAGACAGGGTGTGATTGATGGCAGTAGAGCAGATTTCTCCATTAAGAAAGATGGATCGCTAATGTTTAGGGGACGTCTATGTATATCGATAGATGCCGACCTTCGACAAACTATTCTAGACGAAGCTCATAAGTCTAAGTAGGCTATTCATCCTGGTGGTACCAAGATGTACCGAGATTTGAAAAATTATTGGTGGAGGGGTTTGAAATAGAATATTGCTGAATACGTTTCAAAGTATTTAGTATATCAGCAAGTGAAGGTGTATCACAGACATCCGGCAGGTTTATTGCAACCTCTACCAATACCAGAGTGGAAATAGGAATCAATTATTATGGACTTCATATTGGGATTACCACGGACAGCGAGACGGCATAATGCCATTTGGGTGGTCGTTGATCGACTAACCAAGTTAGCTCACTTCCTGCCATACAATACGATGTATACGGCAGGCAGGCTAGCATAGATGTATATGAAAGAGATAGTCTGATTGAATGGTATTTCAACAAGCATTATTTCAGATCGTGGCCCGTTGTACACATCAAAGTTTTGGTAAAAGTTTCAAGAAGGAATGGGTACACGATTAGACTTCAGTTCGTATTTCACCCATAGACGGATGGACAAATCGAGGGGGTAAATCAAATAATAGAAGATATACTCAGAGCGTGTATGTTTGATTTTAGAGGATCATGGGATCAACACTTATCGTTGATCGAGTTTGCATACAATAACAGTTTTCAGACGAGTATCGGTATGGCACCTTACAAAGCATTATATGGATGGCGATGTAGATCCCCGATCAATTGGGAAGAGATCGGAGAAAAGTTTATATTAGTTCCAGAAGTTATGAAGAGCAATGCCGAAGTCGTCCGTCTAATTCGTTATAGAATCAAGACAGCTCAGGGTAGACAGAAGAGTTATTCTTATATAAAAAGGAAAAGCGTTGATTTTCAAGTTGGCGATCATGTGTTTGTCAAGATCTCGCCAAATGAAGGGTGTGATGCACTTTGGAAAGCGAGGAAAGCTAAGCCCATGCTCCATAGGGCCTTTTGAAATTTTTAGCCGAGTTGGTGAAGTAGCATACATAATTGTTTTACCCCCACAACTTAATAGGGTACACAATGTGTTTCACATATCTATGTCAAGGAAGTATGTGAAGGACCCTACACATATCTTTGATGATCAACCGATTGAGATTTATGAGGATTTGACCGTGAGAGAGGAGCTGGTTCAAATACTTGATCAGAAAGAGCATGTATTGTGCACAAAACGCATTCCGTTAATGTTTGTTAAGTGGCAGAATCATTCAGCAGAGGAGGCCACTTGGGAGCGCGAAGCTGAGATTCACGACCAATACTCTCAATTATTTCAATGAGAGTTGAGATAAATTTTATAAATTATAAATTTCTTTAATTTATAAATTTGATGTTTTAAATGTGTAAGTGTAACTTGTTGGAGTTATAAAGAATAAAATATTTCAAAGTTGAGAAGTTTCAAACAATTGGGAGTGAAAAACACAAATGTGCTATCGTGGGATTTTTTACGATCCTGTCACGGCGATGTGCTCACTTGCAAAAAATATAGAGTCGCCACCCGGAGCTTTCAGTGTCCCGGGATACCTATATCATTTTTATGAGCACCGAAGTGCTAAAAATATGACTCTAAATCCGGTCCACACCAAAGGCTCTTGGGTAGGGGCTTCGGTTATCAATCGGGAAGGTGTTAGGCACTTGATCAACCCGCTTAACGCGGTCTCTACTTATGGCCAAAATAAAAAGGAATAATAAGAGAGCTTCTTCTTGCCCAAAGGGGGCTAAAATCCTATTTGTGCCCCTCCGTTCCTACCAAAAATTCGGCGGCGTAACGGCACAAATGGGAGGATGGGAAGAGCTAAAGAAGAGATAGGAGAAGAAAGGAGAGAGCCGGAGCCCTCGGGCCCTTGTAGCACCATAAGAGAGCCTTGCATGGCTTACTTTAGATGAGCTCTTGAAGGCTTGCATGGTGGAAATAGGAGTTCTAACCTCTAAGGCTTGCTAGCTAAGAGGTAAAGAGGAAAGGTAAATGGGTAGCATGTACCTAAACTAAGGGATCTAAGGTAGAAAATATCACTCCAAGGGGGTTTTGGAATTCTGGAATTTATATGAGTAATGGTGCATGAAAAGGAGAAAGATCTTCTCACTTAAAGCTCTTTCTCTCTTAGATAAAAATTCTCAACCCCTAAACCAAGGGATGGGGTTTCCTATTTATAGGAAATTGGTGGATTAGGAGACCACTTAAGTGCTAATTGGGGTTAGCAATTAGGTAATCTAAAATCTAAGGATTCCTAGGGTTTTTGGAGCCTTGAAATATGTGGAAGGGTCCTCCAATGGTGGATGATGGGGTGAAGCCTTAAGCCACTTAAGGGGTTACAAATAGACAGTAAAAGGGTGCAATAGAACTAGCAAAACACACCTGAAAGGTCAAGGTGGTCAGCAAGTCAAACCCCAATCATGAATTTTGGGATAAAAATCATGAGTTACTGTTCATATGTCTGGCGCAACTAATAGTTGTGCTAGGCAAATGTACAGTAAATCAGTAATGAACAGTGCCTGGAAGTTGGCCCGCGAAGGTGGGGCGCACCTTTAAAACTAGCGCAACTATTAGTTGCGCCAGGCTTAACTTCTGGGAGAAGTGGCCTGACGCAACTAATAGTTGCGCCAGGCAAAATTATAACTAGTGCAACTATTAGTTGCGTTAGGCCATTTTTGGGGAGAAATGACCTGGCGCAACTATTTGTTGTGCCAAATCCCTAGGGGGGGCCCGCTTGAAATTCCATTTTTACCTTCTGGGTTCGGACTGCCATATCTTTTGATTTGTAACTCTGATTGGGGCGATTCTTGGACCGTTGGAAAGCCGACAACTTCTACTTTTCAATGATATAAGATTTTGATTGCAGTAGATGGCTGTAATTGGTTCTGGTGCACCCCTTCTTTTTCTAAAGCTTGGGAGGTTAGGTTTAGGTTTAGAACGGGTTCTAAGGGTCGGGATGGTTAAGGTTGATTCCTAAGGGTCCGGAAAAGGTTCCTAGGGGTTTAAAAAGGTTCCTAGGGGTTCAGAAAGGTTCCTAAGGGTCTCATACATGCCATTAAAATCTCAGAAGTGCACATCTCTCGAAATATGTTCCGATCGGGCCCTGGGCCGAATTTGGGTGTCTATAACAAATTTAGAGGTTTTATGTCAAAATCGACCGATCGAAACCTAAATCGATTGATCAATTTGAAAGAAATGAGACACAGGCTTTTTCTGTGAAAATCGATCGATCAAAATTAAAATCGAACGATCAATTTTGAAATCGATCGATCAAAATGTACACTGATCGATCAAAATCACAAAAATAGAGAGAAAATTTTGAACTGATAAAAACTTATGGAAAACAATCGATCGAAATTGAAACTGATCGATCAATTTTGTAAACGATTGATCGATATTCTCAGGCAGCAAGGTTAGTATGAAAACTGACCGATCAATTTTGAAAATCAATCGATCAAAATTGTCAACCGGCTTAGTTTAAGTGAAAACCGATCGATAGATTTGTGCGATATATAAAGAAATTTGGTTTTTTCTGATTTGAAAAATTAGAAATTTTTAGGTCTTTCTTTGGGGTTTTCCTTATGCTTGGAGATAAAAAGGGGTCGATTTTCAACCGTAATTCAGGTGTGGATGCTTCAAGAGATTGAATCCAAACCTCTTTGAAAGGTAGTTCCTTGAGCATTTGAATTCAAATTCAGACCGATTTATCTCAAGCCCTAGTTTTTAGTTTCTTTTAGAAATCTCATATGGCACCTAAAACTCGACAATCGTCAAAGAACCCTACATCTAAGCGACCCACGTCACAAGCGGGTTCTTTGCAACAATCTCTGCCACAACAACAGCCACCACCCTCTTTGCCACCACCACCACCACCACGAGAATGTCCTAATGCGTGGTGGGCAGTGAAGGGTTATGAAACGGAGTTTATCATTGATCCCACCCTTTTTCAAGAGGGTGATGTTCAGGGTATAACCTATAGGGCCCAAGGTTACCTTATAAAGGCCGGGTTAGAAAACCTGCTCAACCCACTTCATGAATATTATTATCCTCGTTTGGTAAGACTGTTTTACTAGAATATGTACGTCGGTGATCAACCAAACACCGTTTGTACCAAGATAGATGGAAGAGTGTATGAGTTAACTCATGACCATGCTGCCAACGCACTCGAGTGCTATGACAAGTATGGTACCGATATTGATTTGAGGGAACAAAACCATATACTGGTTGATTTTGAAGTTGTTATAGAACAAATGACCCAAGGTAAGCAAGGTTCGGGCATAGCAATCAGAAAGGTCGATTTGCCTAATCATTTGTGGATGTTAGATACAATTTTCAAATGCAACCTATACCCTATGAGACATAAGACCGAAAGGGTTGGGGAAGTTCAACAGGCCTTATTTTCAACATATATGCGCCGGTTGTTTAATGCCCCAAAGGTTGTATTTGAGGGGATGAAATATGCTAGAGGAAAGTTGATGGAGGGGGGAGCGAAACCAGCAGATGATATTTCATACGCTCGCCTCATATGCAGTACGATTGAGGATTATCCGGGAGGTGAGAAGTATATTATTCTCGATGATGAGCCGAGACTAACTGATAATGTGAAGTTGTACTTCATTAAGGATTGGAATAAGACTTATAATCAATTGAAGAAGAGTCTTCGAACCAAAGAGCAAGCACCACCTGCACCTGATGCTCCTCAAGACCAAGAGCAGCCTGCACATGACGCACCTGTTCAGGATCAGCCAGCAACTGCAGCTCTACCTCGGTGGCGTGCTCAAACACGTGTGCTCCCACCACCTCAGCATGCCTCTACTGCTATCATTGATGACATTCTCACCTTCATGGCTGAGAACAATCGTCAGTTGAGCCGACGCCTAGACTACCATGAGGCGTTGATGATTGAGACTATGCACTTCATGTACCCATCAGACTATCAGCAGCGCATGGTGGCGGCACTTGCCTATGTTCCTGAGGCATCGAGCTCCGGAGCGGGCGGACATGATGCGGAGGATGAGAAGCCAGTTGTAGCAGAAAATGAGCAACCGAGTGATACGACAGATTGAGCAGAGACTGCAAGAGTGTTATTTTGATATTCAAGAATGTTCTTTTTGGAATTATATGTAATTAAATCAACAAAAAATTGATGTAAATGGTTAAACTATGTGGCATGGTTGCCACCTGTGAATGTGTATATTTGGTTGTTAATGTTTATGGTTTTTGGGTATGGATGGCCATGTTTAGTTTTAGATTTTATGATTTTCATGATCTCTGTTGTTTGTACATGTGTTATAGATACATGGGTGAAATTTATGGATGTGTAATCATTGTGCTATCTCTTAGATAGTAGTTTTCCTGCAGGGTGCACTACAAAAAATAAGATTATTAGCGGCAGTCAAAAACTGCCGCTATTAACAAAAAATTGGCGCTAATACCCTTGCCGCTAATAGTCTTAATAGCATTTTTGTTAATAGCAGCAACTTTTGGCTGCCAAAAACTGCCGCTAATAGTCTTTTTTTTTTTTGTAGTGGTGTAGACTTGTCTCCAATATGTGTGATTAGATATGTGTGGACATGGCTGCAATACGTGTGCCTCGATATAAATGGATAAGTTTTAAATTTGTGTGGTTAGATGTGTACGAAAATGGTCTTTATTATATGTGAATCGATACGATGACGTACACTTTTGAGTCGCGTTTTGCGGCTGCGTTCCTTAGGTTCATTTTCGAGGACAAAAATTCCTAAGGAAGAGAGAATGTAAAGTCCCGAAAATTTTTGACCTTTGAACAATTTGCCTCGGTGTGCATGCCCGACTGATTATGCACTTGAGAATATAAAAAAATGTTAAAATATTAAAATATTAAAGTGATTTAATGAGTTAGAATAAATTTGACTGAGAAAGAATGATGTTAAAAATAATAAGAACCATTAGATGGTGCATCGTGCACCGAGATACGGTACATCGATTTAACACCTAATACTAAGCATTCAAGTATAAAGGTGAAATTAATACGAGAATTCATTTCCTTTGGTTTTAGTTGTTAAGAATTTATTGAGGAAAGAGAGAAGGAAGGAGAGCTATAAATTTAGTGTGGTGTGTGCAAGATTAAAACTGTGCGTGAAGTTGGGGATTGAGGATCAAAGAGGATCCTAAGATTTCAACTCTGAAACCCTAGCTTGGGGAAGCTTGTGGATCGAGTAATCGATCAATTAAAGGTGAGGAAATTTATGTGATATTGTGATCTTTAGTTATGTTAGACTTTAGGTATGATGTGGGTGGAAAATTAGAAGTATAGGAGTTTAATTTGAAAGAAAATGAGTTTGGGAAGTTGAAACCCGATATGTGAGAAATCTGATAAAATCGATCGAAATAAGTATTCGATTGATCGATTTTGTCGTAGCAAAAATATGAAAGTGTCTAGAGAAATCGATCGAAATAAGTATCCGATTGATCGATTTTGTCGTAGCAAAAATATGAAAGTGTCTAGAGAAATCGATCGATCGATTTGTGAAACCGATCGATCGATCTGAACACTGATCGATCGATTTGTGAAAATAGTTGCGTGTTAGAGGTTTTCTAAAGGAATCGATCTATCGAAATTAAATTCAATCGATCAATTTAGAAACTGATCGATCAGATTATGGCACTAGAAGGGTGTGGTTTTCTTAAGGAACCGATCGATCAAAATTGAATTCGATCGATCGATTTGGGAACCAATCAATCGAATTGTGACCTACGAGATGTGTGGTTTTCTGATGAAATTGACCAATCCAAATGTATTTCGATCGATCGGTTTGGGACTAGATCGATCGATTTGGACAGATTCAAGAATTTGATTTGTTTTGTTAAGGGGTCTTGGGGGAAACTTTATACCTTTCCATTTTACAACATTTATGGCGTATGACTTATGAATGGGTGTTTTTAGGGATGAGCTTGGGTATGTGTGAGAAGAGTTAGTTCGGAATAAGAATTCTTCATTTTGACTTTGCTTTGAGGTAGGGAAAAACTCAGTAACATGTACATTTAATTACAATTAGCATGAATTTTATGATATGATAAGGATATGTATGATTTGTGAATCTTGGAAGTTATTTAGCATGAACTTCATTCATAGTTTTAAATCTGAAAAGTGTGTGTGTGTGCACTTAGAAGAAACTGTGTGTGTGTGTGATATCAGATTTGTGTGTGTATGTGTGAAATCAACAATGTGTGTGTGTGACATCGGAAAGATGTGAATAAGTGTGTATGTGTGTAAGCTTTGAAACTTCAAACGTATTATAGTTTACCACAATTCACGGCGATAAACTATAAGTTAAATTTAGCACTTTGATTTACGTGCATGAATACCCTACCGACGTGGCGGTATATCCGTGACTGCTACGGCGAGATATCCGTACATATGCTTCAGTTCAGCGAGATATCCGTTCTTTGATTACCATTCTGCGATAATACTTCGATTGGCACAAGTCACCTCGTTCGAAGGGGCTTGGGCATTGTACAAATTATTTATTGAACGACGATGATTAGAGTTTTTCCATTGATATATGTGTGGCGCTCGATGCTATATATGCTCAAGAGAGTATTTAAGCAATTACTTTAAGTGTATGTTATAAGAGAAAGTTTTCGAAATCATGATTCGTGTGATTTGACATGTGCACGAATTATCAATTTTGTGTCAATTTAAATACTTTTAAATTATGATTCTCAGTAAGAAAAGCATGTTTTGAATTATGTCATGAGATATATATATATATGATGTGAAAATATGCATGTTAGTTACATTTTCCTATTGAGCCTAGATGTTAGCTCACCCCTCGACTATACGTCACAGGTACAGGTGTTGATGTGAGTACTAAGGAAATAGATCCTGAGGACCCTGAGTACGTGCCAGAGGAGACTGAGCCCTCTCTTAACGAGTTCTTCTAGTGGGCAGTGATGCGCTAGTTATTTTGAGATTTATTTGTGAGGCTTCGTCCAGCCAGTTTTTGTTAGAATTTATATATATATGTGTCATTAACTATTTTTTATGAACCATATTTCGATGACAGTTGGACGTCATCAGTGGTTCGGTTCGGTTCTTTTATCCATGTGATTTGCATGAGATTATAACCGTCTTTTGTAGTACTTTGGATATGTCATATAGAATTGGAGATTTAAACTTTCTTATGATGACTCTATCTGCTTAGTTGAATATATGCTTATTTTCACTTTGTGTGTGAATGTATCAGGTGTTCAGTGTATTCTGGGATCGCCTTATGAGTGATTTGACGGCACGGGTGTTTGGGTACAGAAATTCGGGCTGTCACACTATGCATGTGGATGATAAAGTTAGTAAGAAACGAACACGAGCAATCGACAACTCCATTTTATGGCGTCAACACTTAGGCCATATATCCAAAGATAGAATGGAGAGGTTAATTAAAGGCACTATACTCGATGTGCTCAATTTCTCTAACTTCAATACTTATGTAAATTGCGTTAAAGGAGTTATCAGGAGCACGAGTTTATTAGAAATAGTCCACACTGATATTTGTGAACCAACTCCAACTCCTGTTATTGATGGCTAAAAGTATTTTATTACCTTCACTAATGATTATTATCTTTTCGATTATATAATTCTCATCAATGAGAAATCTGAGGCCCTGAATATGTTTAAGATTTATAAAGCCGAAGTTGAGTTACAACTCAATTCGAAGATTAAAATTGTGAAATCTGATAGAGGCGGAAAGTATTATGGTAGATACTCAAAAATAGATCGCAATCTAGGATCATTCACCCTTTATCTGTAAGAGTATGACATTATTGCTCAATACACCTTGTTGGTAACACCTGAACAAAATGGTGTAGCTGAGCAATGAAATCGTACTCTTATAGATATAGTGAGAAGCATGTTGTGCAACTCTAAGTTGCCTATATTCTTGTGAGAAGCCTTGAAAACTTCAGTGCATATCCTGAATCGGGTTCCTGGTAAGGTTGTTCCTAAAACTCCTTATGGGCAATGGGTAGGAAGAAAACTGACTTTAGGATATTTACACATTTGGGGCTATTTAGCTGAAGTAAAGGTGTATAATCCACAATTAGAAAAATTATATCCTAAAACTATAAGTTATCATTTCATTGGTTACCCTGATAGGTCAAAGGCTACATATTTTATTACCCCACTCATAGTACTCGAATTGTTGAGACAGATATGCAAATTTTTTTTAGGATTGTGAGAACAATAGGAGTGTTGAGCCTAAGAAAATTACTTTTGAGGAGAATCGAGTTAGAATTTCTCTCTTTTATTCAAGAAAAAGTGGCACCAACACCAGTTATTCGAGAAAGTGTTGATGCCCCTGAGACTATATCTGTTGAAACACCGCATATTGAGGAGACTCTTGCTCTTATGGGGATCGCTAATGATCAACCATTGCGTAGATCAAAGAAAGCAAAGAAGTCAGTCATTTCTGATGACTATATCGTCTACCTTAATAAGAGTGAGTATGATTTTGTAAAGGAAACATATCATGTTTCCTTTAACCAAGCTATGATAAGCAACAACTCAACTCAATGGCTTGAAGCTATGAAGGATGAGTTAGAATCAATGAAACATAACTCGGCATGAGATCTTTGCGAGTTACCTGAAGGAGTTAAGCCTGTAGGTTATAAATGGGTATATAAAATCAAGCAATACTCCAAAAATAATATAGAAAGATACAAGGTCATGTTAGTCGCTAAAGGGTACACTTAAAAGAAGGGAATAAACTATAAAGAGACATTTTTTCCTATCTTTAGAAATGAATCATTCAGGATAGTCATGGTATTGATAGCTTATTTCGACTTAGAATTGCATCAAATGGATGTAAAAATTACTTTTCTGAATGATGACTTGCATGAAGATGTCTTTATGACACAACCTGAAGGTTTTTAGGTTGAGGGGAAAAACTATTTAATTTGTAGACTCAAAAGGTCTATGTATAGTTTAAAGCAGGCATCTCGACAATAGTACTTAAAATTTCACGACGTTATTTCAAACTTTGGTTTTAAAGAAAATATTGTGGATCAATGCATAAATCTTAAATTCATTGGGAGTATCATCCTTATTTTGTATGTTGATATATTACTTGCGAGTAGTAGTTTGAGCATGTTACTGAGACAAATAACTTTTTATCAAAGAATTTTGGTATGAAAGATTTTGGTGAAGCTTCCTACGTGATAGAAATTGAGATTTATCGACATAAAGCCCGTGTCATATTGGAATTGTCCCAAAGAGCTTATATTGATAAAGTTTTCAAAAGGTTTAACATACATAATTGCTCCGCTACTGTTGCTCCTGTCATTAAGGGTGATAAATTTATTCTATTTTAGAGTCCAAGGATCGATTTGGAGAGAAAGCAGATTGAGACAATTCCCTGTGCATCGACAGTTGTGAGTCTCATGTATGCACAAGTCTGTACTCGTCTAGACATAGCGTATATAGTTGGCATGCTTTGTAGGTATCAATGTAATCTTGATTTAGACCATCAGAAAGCAGTCAAGAAAGTTTTTCACTATTTATAAGGGGCATAGGTCCACATAGGGTTATATTTTGATGCTTGCAGGTGGACCTGTATCATAGAAGAGTGTTAAGCAAACACTGACTACTTCGTCTACTATGAAAGTAGAGTTTGTTGAATGTTTTGAGGCAATATGTGAGGCACTATGGTTGAAGAATTTTATCTCAGGGCTTCGAATTGCTGTTCAAGGCTACTGAGATCTTATGTGACAATTCTGCGCAATAGCTATCTCCAAAAATAAGAAGACTGGTGGAGGTTCCAAATATATTAATATCAAATATCTTGTTATAAGAGAGAAAGTTCAAAATCAAATATATATGTTGAAAAGATCAGTACAACACTTATGTTGGCAGACCCTCTCACTAAAGGCTTACCTCCAAAGCTTTTTTGGGAGCATGTTGCGCATATAAGATTAAAGAATAATTTTGATAGCTTTTGAGAGTGGATATATAAGAGTAAATATATTTGTTTAATTAATTCAAAAATAATGATTATTTATTTACTTTTCTATTTTTATGCAAATAAAAAAATTTAGAACATATGGTGCCAATAGATGGTAACAAAGTAGGACCAATAATAGATTGAGTTTACATGTAATTACTATTCAATTTGTAAACTTACAATCTATATGAAATCATGCTAGTTGGAATTCATGTCGGTGATGAATTCTACTATGGTAACTAATGAACAGTCATGTGTCGATGACATGATGCATTGACTATATTGATTCTATGTTAGTATTTTTACTGGACTGAATTGATTATAAAGACTTTGATTGAGATTGATTAGGATTTGTCATTCAAGAAAAGTTAGCTAACATTTGGTAATAAAAAATTATTGACATAGTGTGGTCAAGTGAGAGACTGTTAGAAGTTTCTATTTTTGGTGGCCGTCACTATGGTCAATCCATTGACCGATGAATGGTGTAAGATTAATCTTGAGATGTAATAGTTGCTAATTTGGTGAATTTGAGAGAATAAACAACTAATAATTAAGTCTTTTAGTTAGGGTATGATTGTAATTTCCAATCACAATATAATTAGTAATTTAAGTCCTTAATGGGAATGACGCATTTGCTATAAATATAAGAGATGTTTGGTCCCAACAATTGCTCGACACACTTCAACCCTCCTTATTAGCAACGACATCCCCATTGTGCTCGGAGGTATTGAAAACGAGGAGATCGTTGAAGATCTAAGCGACAACCCATTTTCATGGCTTACACCCAAGGTGAGTTTATAGATCTTTGCGATAAGGTACTCACATATATTTCAATTTATGGATTGTTAATTTATTATTTTGATTGATCATACGCCTAGATTCTAGGAAAATATTTGAGTGGTCGGATCGATAGATCCATCACTTACACTATTAAAATGTTAGTTTTTATCTCACATCATTTACATGTAATTTATCATTATGCCATGTGGCACACATCTATTACCAATTAAAAATTTTGAAGTGGCAATCCATCATCGGAACATATCTTAGCCCAAAGAAAGATGCCTATAAATAGATCCGAACCATTCGATTGATGAACTTTAATATCAGCCATTAAAACTAAACACAATGGTTGATATTATAATCAATAGATCGGATGATTTAAATACCCTAAAACATTATTTTTAGGCTTGTTGCACTTCAATCTATGATCTAGCACTTTGATGGTTCGGATCACCCATATCTTAAACCATTGATGGTGGTCACGAAAGTCGGTCCCATATAGGATACATCGGACATGCATGGGCCTAATCGGCAAGGCATTTTTAGCATTTATCCAGTTAACTATGGGATACATGTACGTCGGCTTAGGATGTGCTGGTAGATTGATCAAATATGTAAGTAAAAGTGGGCTGTCATGTTAGCAGGAATTGGGGCAGTTAGATTTCTTCCGACATTTTAAGTGAGGGACAATGTTATATGAAGGATAGTTTTATGCAGACAAAGTGCAGGCGGCTAATGTGGCATGACACAATTGGCTGCAAGTGCGGTGGAGCTCAATTAATGTAGGTCGGTACAGTCAATCACATCGCGCCACGTCATCCCCTTACACCTTGTCCTCAACCAATCTTTCTACGTTTATAATTGAGTTTAGCTTGAATTTAAGCTCATGACTAATATATATATATATATATATATATATATATATATATATATATATATATATATATATATATAATGAGTACCTCTAAATCCATCCACTGAATCTTTGCGTTCACCTACACTAAAACACATTGACTGCGTTGAATCAGATGATGGAGATTGTTTATCCTCCCAATCTTTCACACGATAGATCTTGAGATCATGGGTGTACTATTAGACTTTCAGTGTTTTATTTCAAGTGGAACAAATCTTAAAAAAGTGACCTTAACATCATGTGGAAGCTCAAAATTGATTTTAAGGTCACTTATTTGGGTGTGTACCACATAAAATAAGAAAATCACCGTCTGATGGTATGCCATTGATCTCAAGATCCATCATGTGAAAGATTGGAATGATAAAAAATTTCCATTGTTTGTTGTAATGCAGTCAATGTGTTTCAGCATGGGTGAACTCTAAGATTTGGTGATTAGATTTAAAGGTACTCATATATAATTGATGGCTATAATTAGCTTGACTTTTTTCTTTAGGTGCCAAACTCGAGTCCAACATGTGCTATTCCATGTGATTCCTCACCAAACTGTTCGTGCACTCATTACATACATGCAAAGTCACAAACATTTCTGAATTTTTTGAAAAAATATTCACAAATTTAAGGTCCTTGAATTATTCATGAATTTTTGAAAATTCGCATGAACACCAAGATTCGCAAATAATTCACGAATTATTAAAAAAAATGTGACTTTCTAATATTTTTTATATTTTTAAAAATTATTTATAGTTTTAAATCTTTTTATTTTTATTTTTTAAGTTTTCTCACTAATTTTTCGTCCAAATATTTCCCCAAACTTCTCGGATTTGCCAGATTTTTCCGAATTTTAACCTCGCAGGATTATTGTTGATTTGGTGACTATGCATACATGTACTAGTTTATATATATATATATATATATATATATATATATATATATATATATATATATATATATATATATATATATATGCTAACCTCATCCTTTTCATTATAAGGTTTTCTTGGTTAATAATATCCTTATTAAAGGGTATTTTCGTAAAATTATGAGAGACATTTCGGTAAAATTAAATTAGATAATAATTGAGGTATTTTCAATAAATGAGGACACCTCATTATAAAAAAAAAATGAGGATACCTCATTTATTGCAACTACATGCACCTCATTGCAAACACCCAATTTATTATTTAATTCAATTTTACTAAAATATTTCTAGTAATTTTATAAAAATACCTTTCTGTACGATGTTAACCTCACAATGAAGAGGGTGTGCCATTAGTTGCACTTATTTTTTATGAGAAGAGCATACTCTTTCACAGAAAAAAAGTTGACTATCTTGAATAAGAGGATGGAGATCTTTTTTTTTCCCAATCTCCCACCCAATAGATCTTGAGATTATGTCGCAACTATCAGACAGTCATAGTGTGACAGCCCGATTTTCCCTAAAGTACAAAATCCTATGAAATATATTTTTTTTCTTCCTAACATCCTAAACTCAGGGAAAACTGGACCGTCGGATCACATTTCACAATCCGAATACAGAAAATACTTGATATACGTACAAAAAATAGAGTCAAAGCAAAGATGTACACGACAACAAAAAGATTTCTTCTATACATAATCATTAAACAGAAAGGGCCCAAAGAAAAACCACCGGTGATGACCAACCATCACCCAAACAGTGGCTTCCAAAATATACACAACAATTCTTACAATGTATTTAATTACTGGACATACCAAGTCCATATCCAAAAGACTCCAAATATCCGCCATGCAAACTAAAATATGATTAGCCCAATCCTCACCTAAGGTAGAATTCCTCAAACGGGAGATCTTAAGCCTTTCCCCAAAGTCCGCTCCTGATTCACACTTGTACCTGTGACGTATAATCGAGGGATGAGCTACATCTAAGCTCAGTAGAGAACTATCAATAACATGCATATTATCACATTAGACACATATCTTATAACAAAATTGAATATGCTTTTCACATAAAGATTCACAATTTGAAAGATAATTGACTCGAGGTAAAACTAATATCAAATATGAATTTTTGAAGTCTAACACATGATTTCCAAAACTTATTTCCAAAACTTATTTTCATAATAAAAAAAGAACTTAAATTGATCACTTAAATAGTCACTCCAGCGTATATAGCATCGAGCCGCATATCTTATTCCGATAGGAATACCCACCATCGTCGTTCAATAAACCATTTGTATAATTCTCAAATCCCTTCGAATTAGGTGATTTGTCGAAAGAAGTATTTCCACTAATTGGAAATCAAAGAACGGATATCCCTCCGTACCTGAACACAATTTGTACGGATATCCCGCCATACCGGTCACTGATATCCCGTTGCGTCGGTTACGGATATGCTGTCGCATCGGTTGAGTATCACACATAACCTTAAATCAAAGTGCAAAAATTAACTTATAGTTTATCACCGTGAAATGTGGTGTTTTATAATTAGATTTGAAGTTTTAAAGCTTCCTTACACATTTATTCACATCCTTCTGATGTTTACCATGCACATATCTGATTTACACGCACATATAATTCTTAGTGTACATACATGCACATGCTTCATATTTAAGATCATGAAAGATATTTATGTAAAATACTGATAAGTTTTACAAATCACACATTTTCTTATCACATTCAAAATCCATGCTAGTAATAATCAAATATACATGTTACGGAGTTTTCCCTACCTTAAGTTCAGAGCCATTCAAAACAACACCAAAGTCCTTATCGATAGCTTTTCGTTTTCAATCTACATTATATATGTATGATGATGTATTAATAATTGATTCTAATTACTAATAAATCTGGTGTATTTATATGATTTCTCAAAATCGAGGCGGAAATGAGCAAGTTCGTGCTAACTCAAAATTTTGATCCAACTTCTCACAAAATTTTAGCCTTTAAAAAGTTTATTCATGAGTTGATCAATTCACAAATGCTGTAGAGCTCGTTGTCTTCTTTTCAATGTTGTGAGAATTGCATCAATCGGAGTTCGGAGTAAAACATTACAGCCAAAATACCGAGGCAGTGTCGGCAAGTTCAGTGAAAATCAACCGATCAATTTCCAAATCGATCGATCGAATTTCAAATTGGTCGATCGATCGGTTTCTTCAGAAACCTCTAACATGCTCATTGTTTTCATAAATTGATCGATCAGTGTTCAAACCAATCGATCGATTTCACAAATTGAACGATCAAATTTCATTGCGATCGATCGGTTTCTCCAGAAACCTTCACATTTTTTGCTCTGACAAAATCGATCAATCGGATACTTATTTCGATCGATCGATTTTTTCAGATTTCTCTTAAACACAGGTTTCAAATTCTCAAACTCATTTTTTTTCAAATTTAACTCCTATTCTTCTAATTTTTTTCCACTTACATCATACTTAAAGCATAACATAACTTTAAATCACAATTTCACATAATTCTCCTCACCTTAAAGTGATCGATTCCTCGATCCATGAGCTCACGTCCAAGTGAGGGTTTTGGAGTGAAATTTGTTGATTCCTCTTGCAATTGAGTCGAAACGGAGCCCACGGCAACTCCACTCTTGATCACACGTTACTCTTCACTCTCTTGATCGCATACGGCATGATCACACGATCGAATCACAAGGCAAAGGGATATGAGGTGAAGGTTTTAGACTCTCCTTTTTCTCTCTTTCTTTCTTCTTTCTTCTTAATTCCTTCTCTCTCAACCCTCTTGCAAAACCAAACAAAGCCCAAATAAGGCTTGCGTGAGACGCCTCCCTCCTCTTTATATAAATTTTGGCTTCCTTGTGCAGCACACACACACACACAACGTGTGTTATCTTGTCCACTTAAGATATTTTGGCCCCGACGTGAAGCGTGCATACCCACATTTTTCACACCAACTAAGGCCTAAAGTCGGTCCAACTGTCGACCCAATTAGTCAGCGTAATATAGTTGGCCCAAATCGCCGGCCCAACAAGATCAATAAGTTTTTATCATTAATAAACTTCTATTTTCCAATAATTTTGACTCCAGGTTGCATACTCGCATAGGGTATCATCCCAGGCACGCGCACTTAGTTAGTGCGAGTTGGTCTAAAAATTTAGGGATGTTACACATAGTGTTGATTCCACATGGCACACATCTCTAAAAGTGACCATCTAATAGGTTCGCCTATGATCCACTACAAAAAATAGGACTATTAGCGGCAGTCAAAAACTGCCACTATTACTAAAAAAACTATTGCTAATATCCTTGCCGCTAATAGTTTTAATAGCCTTTAATATTTTTTTTGTTAATAGTAGCAGTTTTGGGCTGCAAAAAACTGCCGCTAATAGTCTTATTTTTTGTAGTGGTCATAGTCAATTTTGGAAATGTGTACCATGTGGAATCAAGATTGGACCGTCTAATAGGTGTGCCATAACCTCAATATCTATTGTGTGGAATGCTGGGATGAAAAACGATCTCCACCATCTAATTCAAGGTAGTCAGGGCTTTTTTCCCTTAAAAGAGCATATGCTCTTCAAAGGAAAAAAGGAGTATATAAACCACACCTCCCCTCCCCCCTCCCAACCCAACACACACACACACACACACACACACACACACACATATATATATATATATATATATATATATATATATATATATATATATATATATATATATATATATATGCAGAATGCTAATCTCGCCCTTTTCATTGTAAGATTAGCTTCATCCCCAAATGATAGTACCCTCATGTGGTGCCATTTTAATAAATAAATGAGGGGAAAAATTGTACTTTTCACTTGTTCATGGCACATTTCTAATTACAAGATTGAGGTAGGGGTGTATTCGGTTCGGTTTGGTCAGTTTTGGACCAAAACCACAAACCAAACTAGTCTTAATCGATTTTTAGATTTTCAAACCAAACCAAACCGTCCAACTCTTAAACCAAACCAACCTTATTCAATTCAGTACGGTTTGGTTCGGTCGGTTTCGGTTTTCCTATAAGTTCTACTTGCACATCAAAATTTTCTCAACTTCTCAACCGATTTTTCTATAAATTCTACTTTACCGCTTTAGGATTTAGGAATAGGCTAAAGACAGGGGTAGGGTTTTATATAAAAATATACATTTTACTTAAATGCCCTTTAAAATTAATCAAAATCCCCGCCTATATATTTATATAATTACTTACAAACTACATTCGGTTCGGTTCGGTTTCAACTTGGGGAGGCTTGGAACCAAAACCAAACCAAACTTTTCGATTTTCCTTTTTTCCAAACTAAACCCAAACCGGTACCCGTCCAAATAGGACCAAACCCGACGGTTCGGTTTGGTTTGGTTGGTTCGGTCCAAAAAATGCACAACCCAAGATTGAGGTGGCAAACTTATAATTATAAAAGAAAAAATTTGCCACAGAAAAAGAAAGAAAAGAGCGATTTTGCTTTTCATGTATTGACCACAATGCCATCACGTGTGGGCATTATGGTCACAAATGATGCTAATCTCACAATGAAGAGGGTGAGGTTTGCATTTCTTATATATATATATATATATATATATATATATAGAGAGAGAGAGAGAGAGAGAGGCCCAAGACTATGCTCTAGGGCGTAGAGATATCTCTGGGCCTATTGATATCGATGTGACACGTAGCGCCTTTTTGTGAAGCGACGAGTGTTGCTGTATAATCATTTAACTACCTTTTAACTAGGGTAAAAAATATAGATGACTTTTTGGAAATATCTTGTGCCTGACCACTTGTGTGTCAGTACCTCAACCTACCAACTCTCCTCTTTTCCACTAAAGGGGTGCTAGCACTTTACTACCGGGGTGTCAGCGCTTTGCTATCGAGGTGATAGCATTTTGCTATAGAGGTGTCAGTACTTCTCTAACGGGGTGCCAGCTCTTCGCCATCCAACGTGTGAGCGCTTTTCAATCGGGGTGCCAACGCCTCACTATCTAGGTGCCAACGCTTCTCTCTCAGGGTGTCAGCACTTCGCTATCGGGGTGCCAATGCCTCACTATCTAGGCACCAACGCTTCTCTCTCGGGGTGACAGCACTTTGCTATCGAGGTGTTAGTGCTTCTCTAATGGGGTGTCAGTGATCGCTACTTATGTGTGTATCTAATTAAGTCTTAACTTATTGCAAGCGCACAATGGAAATTATAAAGCTAGTATATATCGTTCCCATGAAGAAGTTATTATCTTATCTATATTTTTATTTCGAAGTTTATATTTATCTTTTAAGGTTCTAAACTACTGCAGAAATATGAATAAAGAATGGGTTCTAAATCTAAAGTGCATAAAATAAATCTTAATCCGCCTTCTTCAGATTAAGGTTATCAATCCCAATCTTCAACTATCGGATATTTATAAAAATAAATAGTACCGTTACACCGTATTATAGTCTTTTAGAATTTGGGCGTTAATAAAAAATTAAAATTCCTTAACACAGGTTTAATCTAATCAATAATCTCCTAAAATCTGAGCGTCAATTAAATTCGAGAAAATTGAAGACGAAAAAGTAAAACCGTTACACAAAACCTGAGTCATCAATTCAAATCAAAACTTGAAGATGCTTACAAAGCATGTAAATAAAGCAAATAAATCTAAACTAGAAAGCAAAGTAAATATATCTTTCACCCCTCAGCTGCAGTCGTCAATTGCTTATGAGAAACTAGGATATCTACACTAATCTTCAGCCCCCAATAGCAGTCATCAATTGCTCTTGAGAAACCTCTGATATCTAATATACAAAGTAATAAAAATCTACTCTAATTTTGATCAAAAGAAAACCCAACCTCAGTCGTCAATTGATACTGAGAATTTCTTTGATGGTTTATTCCAACATCGGGCCCTCTTATTTATAGATCATAAGGAGTTGGTTTACAAAACTTCTAATTCTAATAAAAGAAACTATTAAAGTAAAAGTATCCTAATATAACTATAATTCTTAATTTTATTCTTCCTTGCTTTCAAATTGTAGAAGTGCTTCACCTTTATTTCCCTAGTAACAGTAGCAAAGATCTTCAGAGTTTATCTTCATCAATCTTCTCAGATCCGTGGTTGGTAAGACTTCTAAAAATATGCATGGTTGTGTATCTTCTCTCATTCAACAGTAGTGGAAAGCTTCTATTTTTGAGAAATCGTAAACTACGATTTCTTCTTTCTATTCTTTCTGTAAAATCGCAAATTGCGATTTTCTATTTTTAGTTAGCTTCTAGCTAACGATTCTTCACTACGATTCTTCGCTTTTCTTGCATCGTCTTTAATTGATACGGCTTTTCTTTAGAGAATCAAAAATTACGATATCTCTTTTCTTAGTATGTTGCTCCGCATAATTGTAAAACAGGATTCTTCATTTCATTTTAGACGAATGATTGGCTTTTACGCTCAATCGTCTTTTTACTATTTTTTGAGTTTATTTTGATAAATATTAACACTTTGCCTCTCTTTTACTATTTTTCCTTAATATTTGTATATCGTTAACTTGTTAGTAGCAAACTAAGTCTTAGCATCACAAAGTTAAGGGTGATAAAATGGTAAATTATGTGATTGATCACTCCCCCAAACTTACATTTTGCTAGTCCCGAGCAAACAAAGAAATATAAAACATCTAAAATTATAAATTTAAATGTCACTTTTGTAGGGAGCATGATTGCATTTAGGAGATGCAACAAGCCTTTAAACCCTTAGGTGATCCCTAGTGGACGACTTGTAGTCTCCTGATGGTTTTTAGTGAAGTTACCTACAAACTTTAAATATTTTTTTATTTTTTTCAAAATATTTTCCAGAAAGAAATAAAATCTATACTACTAGTTAAATTAATCATCATATGTTTGGTATGATTTTCAAAAAATTAAATCCTTCACCTTTGCTTTCCATCACAGTAATTATCCTTGATCAGAACTTAGCAATTTCAATTCTATACAGCGTGGAGTGTGTGCGTATTAGTGAAAAGTTTATTCATCAAAGATTTTTCTAAACTGTAGATTTTGAAAATATTTTCATCCAAACTCTCACTATTGGCATACTCTAAAAAGGATATCAAAATTTTTCGTTCTCTCACTATGATATTTACACGATAAATTTAAAGGACAATCAACTAAGATGGTAAATCTCATGGAATGGATAATCAATTCTGATCATATGACTTTTCGTTCATTCATAGTATCTATTTCATGCATCTCTACTAGACTCATACTTTTCCAAATCGTAAAGCACAAAGGTCTTTCCTTCGGCTTGAAATGGGGCTTTGGGTTAAAAAAATTTCAAAGAAAGGTATATAGGTTTCAAAAGTTTTTGAGAATTTAACTCTTCCTTCTCTATCTTCTTTCCTTCTTTTCTATTTCAGTAAGTATCCAAAAAGTTAGATGATTTCTACCCAATTTTCTTTTTTGTTTTCTTGTGTAATTCCCATTTTCATAGAATCATATTTTACAATGTAGACACTCAAATTTAGCCCAAGGCCCAATTGAGACACATTTCGAGAGAGGCGCATCTCTAAGCTTTTGATGGCATATATGAAACTCTTAGGAACCTTTTCGAAACCTTAGGAATCATTCCAAACCCTTAAGAATCACCCTAGATCCCTTAGGAACCTTCCCGACCCTTAGAAACCATTTCGGACCTAAACCTAACTTTCTCAAGCAATAGATGAAGAGGGGTGCACTGAGACTAACTGTGGCCTTTTATTGTAATCAAATCATATACCGTTAAAAGTAGAAGTCCTCAGCTTTCCAATAAGTAAAGAATCACCCCAATCGGAGTTATATGCGAGAAGATATCATGTTCCGAAGCATAGGGGCAAAATTGTAAATTGGTTGAGTTCTCCTTTTAGATTTGGCACAAGTATTACTTGCGCCAAGTCATTTCTCCCTAGAAATGGTTTGGCGCAACTAATAGTTGTGCCAATTATAAGGTGGGCCCCACCACGGGCAGCCAACTTCTAGGCCACTATGTGACACTGTTTTATTGTACATATGCCTAGCGCACCTATTAGTTGCGTCAGGCTTATGAACAGTGACTATGGGTATTTACCTCAAAAATCAAGATTGGGGTTTAACTTATTGACCATCTTGACCTTTGGGGTGTATTTTGCTAGTTCTGTTGCACCCATTCACTACCTATTTGTAACCCTTTAAGTGGTTTAAAGCCTCACCCTATCATCCATCATTGGAGCTAACCTTCACACATTTCAAGGCTCCAAAAATCCTAAGAAACCTTAGATGGCTAGATTACCTAATTGCTAATCCAAGTTAGCCTCTAAACACCTTCCTAACTTCTCTTTTTTCTATAAATAGAGAGGCACCCCCCTTTACAAAGGCATGAAATTTTTTGCAAAAAAGAGATTAAGGAATCCCTTCTCTCTCTCCCCTAGTGCACCATTTACACACAAATTTCAGAACCTTCAAACCTTTTAAAAACCTTAGTCTTTCACCTAAAAACTTTAGTTTAGGTGTGTGCTACCCCTTAGCCTCCCCTCTCTACCTCTTAGTTATCCACTCTAGGAGTTAGAATCCATCATCAAGTTATACAAGTCATCAAAAGCTCACCGAAGTAAGCCAACACAAGGCTCCACAGCGGTGCAACAAGGGATCGAGAGCTCCGGCTCTCCCTCTACTCCTCTAACTTCTCGATTCTTCCTCCATCCTCTCATTTGTGCCGTTACACCGTCGAATTTTCAATATGAACGGAGGGGCACAAATAGGATTTTAAGGCCCTTTGGGCAAGAGAAAGACTTTTTTATTTCTTTTATATCATTTTTATTTTAGCCATAAGTACAGACCACATTAAGCGGGTTGATTGGGTGTCTAACACCTTCCCAATCGATAACCGAAGCCCCTACCCAAGAGCCTTTAGTTTAGTCCGAATTCAGAGTCAATTTTTGGCACTTCGGTGCTCATTAAATTTGATTTGGATTTCTCGGGACACCAAAAACTCCGGGTGGCAACTCTAAATTTTTATCACTAGTGCGCATCGTCACGACGGGTTTGATAAAAATCCATGGTTGCACAGATGGCGACTCTGCTGGGGAGTATTTAGTAGAGCTTTCCCTTGAATTCTGTAATCACATTACAAACAGTGGACGCCGACCCGTAGAGGCGGCACAGGATCCTCACCCCCGGTCTTTGAATTGAAGAAAACTTCCTTAAAAGTGAAAGTAAAATTGAACCAACAAAGGAGATTTATATTTATTTTTGCGGGGTAGATTTTCAAGGGTTGGGTTATTTAGGCACACATACAAACTCTCGGGTCTTAGTACGACGGCAGCCCCTAGTGGTCATGATCCGAAAAAGTCCCAACCCACCTAGTACCTGAGAAAGTGGTTGCACTTGAGGTATATCGGGTGGGTAACCTTCTCGTTACCAAGCTTACAACCCGAGGAAAAAGTGAGCATTAGCGGACTTGAATCGACCTTATATCCCTAGGTTCGGTGAGGAAGAGAGCCGATTCATTAGAACAGTCAATCCCCGGAAGCATAGCTTTCAGAAAAACCAAGTTAGAAGACCCATTTCGGGCTGAGAGTGCTACCTTCAAATTGTTTGGAGCATTCTTTTTGCCTGGCGCCACCATTACATGCGCCAATGTAAAATTCCCCAGAAATACACTAGCGCATGTATTAGATGCGCCAACTTTATTTTGGGCAATTTTGCACTGGCGCACCTATTAGTTGCGCCAACTTTATTTTAGGAAGCAGTAGCCTGAATCTGTGGCCTGCTTCACACCACCGACTCCCCGATTAGTGTCTTTAGTGCTTCTGTTTAGGCTCCGCAATCTCCGACAACCAATATGCCCTCGCTGGTCAAGAGAAGGTGACTTTTTTTTTACTCGTTTCGGGGGATCGGGTTGTTTACATTAGTTTTCGTGCCTTCAATAGATCAAGGGGTTTCCCTTTGATTCTTCCAAAGCGCTGCGGAGCCTTTATCGTGGGAGGGTACAAGAGCCACCTGAGAAGGGAATTCAAAAGGCCCCAGGATCCTTAATTCTTTTCACTTATAAAAATTTTAAAAAAATCAAATAAATCAAAAACCCAAAAATAGAGTCTTGATTGGTGCCAGCACAACGGCATCATCGTACCCTTCGTCTTCCCACAATGGGAGAAGGAGGAAGCTTTACGGGTGTTGGTAAACTGCCTTGCATTCAAAAAGGGGTTTAAATTCACTCAATTCAAGGCAGATCACACACACAGACCTGTAACTATTCAGGGCCTGTTGTAGCAAGTTTTAAAAGAGTAAGGGAATGTCCACAGGGAGGTGAGTTCTAAATATGGTAAATCTCCAGATCTGAAAGAGATCTGGCACCCTACCTAATACTAGGTTAGTAAAAGAAAGGGGAGAGGTTTTAATGGGTTGTCACTTAAACTAAACTACAAATAAAATGTAGAATTAACTGGGATCGAGTCCAGAGTTCAGATCTCATAATTGGAAGGGATTAAAAACAAAAAATGGAGAAGAACAGCTTGGAGTTTGGACTTACTGCAACTGGGTTGAGCTGATCGTGTTGCAGGGGATGTAAAGCACACTGATCCCTCAGCTGTCTATAAGCACAGCTGCAGAGTAGAAGAATCTACTATAAACCAAGGGATCTGACTGATCTTAAGGCTATGATCTGTCCACTTCAATGGTCATAGACCATCCTATAGACTTCATCCAACCCAAAGGTTTAAGGTAGAAGAATCCAAGTGAACTGGTCCTAAACCAAAGATTGAACTGATCTTAAGGCTATGGTCTGTCCACTTCAATGGTCACAGACCATCCTATAGATTTCCTCCAACTCAACGGTTTTAATCAGAGCATTAAAACCACTACAGATGCTGCAATTACCAGGTCACAGACACAGGCAATTGCAGGGATATCAGATCTAGGGAGATCAAATGGTATCCAAGAGGTTTACCAGTTAAGTGGGTGAGCTGATCAACAAGCTCCTCTACACAAATCAGATTGAGCACCAAATGAAACCAAGGGAACTATAGATCTAATTAAAACAATAAAATCAACATTTACATTACATAAAACTCACTCTACAATGAAAAGCTCTCAGATCTGTAGTCTGTGCAGCAATTGACCCACAAATAACACTCTCAAACTTACCTAATTACAGATCAGACCTTACCCCTTACTGATCCAAGGGAGTTAGCCAACCATCGTTGCGCTGAAGGAGAGAAAACATAATTTTATTGCAAGCTGTAATCTCCAGATTTTGATGCCCCCCAATTACAATTGGGGACCTCATTATATAGCTTTTCCCTCTCATTTCTCCCACCAATATTCCCTTTTATAAGGTCCTCAGAGTTCGTTAGAGTTCTGTTAGAGCATGTGGGGTTGGTTAGGGTTTCCTAGGGCATCTTCAGGATCGTCATGCTAGTCACCAAAGTTCATCGGGTTGCGTGCAGCAGGTCACCAAGTTGCAGCGTGTGAACAGCCTATTTTCTGAGAAGTTCTTCACACAATTTTGATAGGTTGAGGAAGCTTTCGATATGTTCAAATGGAGCTTTTTGGTCCTTTCGCTAGGTTCTCAGATCTCTTTGATAGGTTTCGATAGGATGAGCCTTCTCTTGAAGCTTCAACGTTCTCAGCCCCTTTATCTTGAGCATTCGATAGGTTCAGCTCTGCATGCCAGCATTTCGATAGGATTGCTCTCACTCCTATCGAAATGTTCAAGTACCTTCCGATAGGTCTGAGCTCCAACTTCTCCATCTCGATAGGTTCAGGCAACCATCCGATAGGTTCCCTTTGCACCTCAGGCAGGCTTTCGATAGGATGCTTTCTTTCTTTCTTTCAGCTACTCGATAGGTTCTTGGATGCTATCAAACTTCTCAATCCTCACGAATTCTTATATTCTCTGTCTTCAGATCCTATTAAAACCCTTCCATCTGCACGAATTCCTCCATTTTTAGCCCTCAGCTCCTATCGAAGCCTTCAGATAACCTCTTGATAGGATGTTTTCTGCCTGCTTTCACTTCCTTAACTCTACCCTGCTGTTGCCACGTGCCTCAAGTGGCCAATGGTGTGCAACCCTCTTATGTGCCATTGCTGGGTCTGCATTGTGCTGAGAGATGAACTTCTTTGTGCAGCATTTTTGAGTGATTTTATATACTATTCCTATCTTTTATTGCTATCTACAAAATAGACTCAATAGGTGTTTATTAGTGTCCTCACAGGTCCATCAAAGGTCAGGTAAAGGGGTGAACATTGTAATTTATCACTACTTAACAATGGGCCCCACCCAAGTGACTCGTACCCAACCCGATACCAAGCTATGCCGTGGGTCGTGGACCCGGCTTACGCCGATCCTGACTCATCCCTGCCACATTCTCCAACCCATTCCCATACCGAAGAGGATTTCGCATTCATCCCCGTCACTCAATCCCCATTCGCTATCACCGGCCCGTTCGATGCCCCTATTTTCCCTTCCACCACTCCCCAAAATATCCAAAATCCAACCCCTCATTCCCATTATTTTCCCAAACCATGCCCTCATCCATGGCCATTCCCAAAACCCGGCCCCATCCTCCACTTTCACCAATATACCTTATTTTCCATCCGCCTGATGCATACCCAATCCACCCACATCTATCCATACCGCACCCGATCCCCCATACATCCCTCCATCTACCCAGGTCATACCCATTTTTACCGGGGCCATGACTTGCTTTCCTCTCTCATCATCCACATCCATGCCCCATACATCCTCCCCACACATGCCCAATCCATCCCCATTCACCAATGATCCACCTCATTTCTCCAACCCACCTCATATCCAACCACTTACCAGGGTCATGCCCGATTTTACCGGGGTCATACCCAATTTTCCCTCTTCATCCACCCCATCCATGCCCCTCCAACCCTTAAATACCCCATCTCTATCTGATCCCCCTACCATGGCCATAATGGTGGAGATGTTCCAAACTTACAATAAGTGGAAGGCCTCCCAACACATCCCCTCTCATCCACACCAAACATCCATGGATCCATCCCATACCCTATCAAGCCTTCATGCCTCATTCCCCATGACCCCCATCATCCACACCATCCAAACCCACATACCCCAAGGCCCAATGGCCCAGACCCACAAAGGGCCCTGGCCCATACCCACAAAGGGCCCATGGCCCAGATCCACCAAGGGCCCATGGGCCAGGCCTATCATGACCAAGGCTTTATGGCCCAAACTTCCCAAGGGCCCATGAGCCAAACTTCATAGCCCAACCTTCCCAAGGCTTCATAGCCCAAACCCAAGCCCAGCAAAGCCCTAACCTTGGAGCCTCACACCCATGCCCTTCACAATTCCTCTAAAATTTCACTCACCTGCAACCCTCATACTTAGCTCAAACCCATGCCTTACATCAACCCCAATTCACCCATATCCCAACACCCCAAAGTCAGTTCCAAACCTTTCCCCATACCCAATGGCCTCATCAGACCCCACCCCAAAATCTGACTTCCACTCATCCCATCCCCCAACAAACCTTCCCTCACCTCCAATGGTCTCACCCAAACCTCATTCAGGCCATTCCCATCCAGTCCATGCAGCACTAGTAAGAGAATCCCGCCCTCACTGCACCTTATGTAGACCAGCAATATGAAGAGGATGAAATTAGGAACAGTGGAGCCCATGCTGGGGCATTGACCAGCCTTAGCCGTCCTGCTATAATTTCCCATACCTTGGTAGCCCAGAGTGAAGCCCAACCGACTGCTGAGAAAGTGGCCCCCATGTCCAAGGAATCAGAGCAGTTGAAAAAGCAGTTAGACAAAATTCAGAAGCAATTGTTGAAGATGGGTGGTGCTGAAATCCATGCCACAGACTTTTTGGATTTATGTTTGTCTGCTGAGGTCCCCTTGCCTCCAAAATTTAAAATGCCAGCTTTTGATAAATATAATGACACTGGCAATCCCATAGCACACCTCAAGTCTTATTATGGGGACATGTGCCAGTATGGAGGGGATGAAAGACTATTAATAAAGGTCTTTCAGAAAAGTTTGACTGGTCTAACCTTGGGGTGGTTCACATCCTTGGAACCGTCTATGATAAAGACCTGGAAGGACTTTACGCACTTGTTCCAAGAATAATATGTCTACAATATAGACATTGAACAACGTAAGTTAGACTTAGCCCGATTGAAGCAGGACCCGAATGAGACCTTTAGTGATTATTTGGGGCGTTGGAGAGCACTGGCAGCTCAGGTCAGAAACAGGATACCTGACAATGAGCAAATAGAAATAATTTCCAAGAATACCCTGCCAGTGATCTCAGACTTTCTAGTGTACTAGCAGTAGTCTAGTTTTGCTGATCTGGTAAGGAACGCCAATCACTGTGAAGATGCTATCAGGGAAGGTCACCTAAGGAAAAATGTACCTAGTGAAGCCAGCGGAGTTAGAAGGTTCTCAGAGCAGAGGAATGAGAAGAGAGTAGGGGCCGATGTCCAGAACATTGCCAACGCCAGGCCCAATCATAATATAACCCTGCTCCAATTTTAGGCAGCCCAGCCAGCACCAGTCAAAACTAAGCAGATGTAGAGAATAGGGAATAGACAAGGAATGCAGATGACTTTGGAGCAGAGGAGAGCCCGCTATGATTGAGTTTTTACACCCTTAGGGCAATCATTAAGTGTACTTTTACCTTTGCTAATAGAAAAGGGACTAGTTACCGCCCTCCAATCGTGACCTCTTCCTAATCTAATCCCAAAGAATTATGACCCTAACACTCACTGTAATTTTTATCAGGGTTTAGGTCACCCGACTGATCGATGGTTCCCATTGAAGCACGTGATTTAAGATTTAATTGATATCGAGAAAATTATTCCACCTACACCTTCTTAAGTCAACCAGCACGTAAATATACATTAGGTGCTATTACCCTCACACCCTACTGGGGGAGTAGGTCCCAGACCCACCATCGGGATGACAGAGGAATGTGAGGAAGAATTTGAATTCAACCCGTCAGATTACATTAGTGACCGGGAGAATTATGTAGCATCTTTGCCGAGAAACCATGAAGAAAGGAGTATTGGGGTGATTGAACCCTTAAATTTATCTGACTATTTCCCCAATCTTGCACCCCAAGTTGAACCCCTAGATCTTAGGGCCTACTTCCCATCACCCACGCCCATTAATTATGTGCAAATTAATGCACATCAACCATACACTGCCACCCCCATCAATTACCCAATAGCCCATCAAGTCCCCCATCCCCCTCCATCACCTATCAACTAATAATGGCCCACTCCTACCCCATTACCCCCAATGCAACCACCTGCAAACCTCATCACCCCAACCTGGCTCAATTTTGCCACCCAACCATCTATCACTGAAGTGAATCAAGTATTACCCACCCCTTCAGAGCCATCAGTGCAAGTGCATCAAATATCGGCAGCTACACCATTTCAGATTTCGGGACCAACCTACAAGCCTCATCAGGTCTCGCTAAGTTATGAGCAGACAGATGCCAATAATGACAATAGTAGAGAAGCGGTAGTAGACTTTATCACGAGATTCAGGAAGATTTCAAAGCAGCCAAAAGCGCCAGCAGTAGCACAAGCCCAATCAAAGGAAAAAAAAGATAGTGCTATTAATCCTTTTGAAAAAATGAGTCGAGAACATATACTGGAGACTCAATTAAGAAGGATGCTAGCTCACGTCACTGTTTGGGACTTATTGATAAAGTCCCCTCTTCATTTTTAACCTTTAATGGGGGCGTTAAAGAATGCGCATGTCTCACTTCAGGTGAGCCTAGATGAAGTTGGACAAATAATTGGTCAAGTTATGGCTCCAAATGCAATTTCATTTTTGAATGCCGATTTATCGGATGAGGGAACTAGTCACTCCAAATCCCTTAATATTACTGTGGAATCTGGAAATATGATAATCCCTCTGGTTTTGATTGACAATGGGTCTGCTCTAAACATATGCCCATTGAAAACTGCCACCAAGATTGGGGTAGATCCATGCATGCTGAGACCTACGAGAACCAGTGCTCGAGGTTTTGACAATACGAGAAGAGAGATAATGGGAGAAGTTGACCTTGATCTATTGATTGGGCTAATGACCTTCTCCATATTGTTTCAAGTAATGGATATTAAATCCTCGTTCAATCTATTGTTAGGACACCCCTGGTTGCATGAAGTCGGAGCAATACCGTCGACACTACATCAGAAGATCAAGTTTGCGTCCGGGCATAAGATTATCACCATCATTGGTGAGGGGCACAGTGAGAAGGAAAAAGCCACCAACAACGTTGAAAAGCCCAAAGTGTTGGATGTGCCGCACATAACTGAGGATGTCGACCTCCATAGTTTTGAGTACGAAGTATCTCAGTATTCCCGAAGCCCATCGAAGGCATCATCCGAAAAACTAGAGGTGGAATGGTAGAGGCAGTGGCCATGCTCCATAAGTGAGGCTATTGAAGAGGAAAGGGGCTGGGACCTTGGTTACAGAGAAGAAGAGAGCCCATCACACCCAAGGGTTAGAAAGTCCGATTCGGGTTAGGTTACAAGCCCATGGAAGAAGAGGTTCGAGAGGCTAAGGAAAAATCTCGGGCTACGGCAGTTGCAAGAGCCAGGGGGATACACATAGAGGTAAAACCCCGTTCCAGGCCTCACATCAGAGACTCGTTCGTGAATGCTGGGGTTGTAAAGATCGACTGGAATGGGGTAATGTAATTAACCCCACACAAGCCTACAACACCGGTTCACCCCACCAATCCCCACATCACCCTTCCCAGCCTAGAAATAGACCTGGCTGCATTATCCTTCTTTGAGGAACGATACTCCGTACCTGAACAATCTCCCCCTGTGGTTAATCACCACAAAATGGTATAAGCATTTGAGGACGTAATCTCAGATGAACTTGGGATCAATATGATGGAAGTTGACTTTGAAGAGCTGTATCAGTCATCACCCTCTATCCAAATAGGTAAAGGACCGGCCTCTCAGGTGCGCAACTGGGCATCTTTGCCCCAAACTCTAAAAGCAAGGAGTGGCTTAAAATTTGGCACCCGTTTCCCAAAAAAAAAACAACCTATAAAAAGTGAGAAAAGCCATTGGAAGGCAATACCTTGTATATACACAGACTCGCACTGCCAAGGGTCTATCTCCGAAGAAAACAAACATCTCAAAAATATTGAAAAAATATAGAATCCAAAAATATTATCATTTAAAATTCTAAATAAAATCTCACAAAAAGATGCCTTAATCGAAATTCCCGTCCCACATAAAATCGACCCCTTCACTGTAGAAATACAAGAAGAGGTATGAGTTATGAATCTGGACGAGGATATACCTTTGGAGGAGCTCTCCAATGAGCTCCTTGACCGATTTGCCAACTTTGAGAATGGCCCTACCCTGATTGTTGAAGAAATCGAAGACGTCAATCTAGGGATTGAGGAGGTTCCCCAAGTTACTAAAATTGGAACGTCACTGTCTCCCGAAGAAAGAAGAAGTATGATCGATTTCCTTCGATCATACCAAGACATTTTTGCCTGGTCGTATGAGGACATGCCTAGTCTTGACACCAATTTGGTCGAGCATGAGTTGCCACTTTACCCAGATATGAAGCCAGTCAAGCAGAAGCTGAGACGTCTCCAACCTGATTGGATGTTGAAAGTCAAGGACAAGGTTATTAAGCAGTATGATGCAGGGTTTCTTATGGTATCCAAATACCCGTAGTGGCTAGCAAATATTGTGCTTGTACCTAAGAAGGACGAAAAAGTCCACAAGTGTATTGATTTTAGAAACCTGAACAAGGAGAACCCTAAGGATGATTTCCCGTTATCGCACATCGACATCTTGGTCGATAATCCTGCTAAGCACGAGATGCTTTCTTTTATGGATGGATTCTCCGAAAACAATCATATTAAGATGGCAGAGGTGAATCGAGAGAAGACGACGTTCATCATCCCTTGGGAAACTTTCTGCTATCGTGTCATGCTATTCGGATTAAAGATTTTTGGGGCAACCTATTAGAGGGCCGTGACTGCACTATTCTACGATATGATGCACTGAGAAATTAAGGTGTATGTCGACGACATGATAGCCAAGTCACCGGAGCGAAGCAATCACTTGGTAAACCTCCAGAAGCTGTTTGAGAGGCTGAGAAAGTACAGGTTATGCCTGAATCCACAGAAGTGCGCATTTGGCACTATGTTCGAAAAATTGTTAGGATTCATTGTCAGCAGGAGAGAAATCAAGGTCGACCCAATCAAGGTTAAACCTATCACGAAAATGCCGCCGCAGTCTATGGAGAAAGAAATTAGAGGGTTCTTGGGCAGGATACAGTATATTAGTCGGTTCATTGCGCAGCTCACTCCTACCTGCACACTGATCTTCAAGCTCCTTCGAAAGAACTCGTTCGTTGAGTGGAACGATGATTGTCAGGCAGTGTTTGATAAAATCAAAGGCTACCTCCTCAACCCACCTGTTTTGGTACCACCTAAGCCAGGGAGCCCACTCTTGATGTATCTTTTCACGATGAAAGTCTCGATGGGTTGTGTCTTAAGGTAGCATGACGAGACGGGAAGAAGAGAGCAGGACATCTACTATCTGAGCAAGAAGTTTATTGACTATGAGACACACTATTCTTATCTGGAGAAAGCATGCCTAGCTCTTGTATGGGCTACCCAGAGGCTTCGCTACTACTTGCTATCCCAAGCCTTTCTACTCCTGGCCCGAATGGACCCTTTGAAATACCTATTCAAGAAGTCGGCTCTCACTGGGCAGACTGGGCGGACTGCACGTTGGCAGCTTTTATTGTCTAAGTTTGACAACATGTACGTCACTCAGAAGTCGATCAAGGGGCAGGCACTCTCCGATCATCTTGTTAACAATCCTTTGCCCAATTATGAACCTTTGAGAACTGAGTTTCCTAATGAGAACATCCTGTTCATGACAGAAGACGATACAGAAGAAGCAGAGGAATCATGAGTAATGCACTTCGATGGGCCAGTAAATGTCGAGGGTCAGGGAGTTGGCACCATTCTAATCTCACCAAAAGGATCACATGTACTGGTTTCCATCAAACTCAACTTCCCTTGCACTAATAACATGGCCAAGTATGAAGCTTGTGCGACCGATTTGCAAGCAGCTCTCGATCTGAATGTAACTTACCTCCGAGTATTCGGTAATTCACAGTTGATCATATGCCAAACAAACGGAGATTAGAAGATGAAAGATGAGAAACTGATCCTTTACCATGAGCACCTCAAGGATCTGATAGCTTTTTTCGAAGACGTGACATTCTCATATGTCCTGTAGATAAGAAATCGCTTTACCTATACACTAGCAACTTTGGCGTCAATAATAGAAATCCCATATGGTGCTGAGATGAAGCCAATTATGATCGAACAAAAGGAATGAGCCGGCCTTCTACCTCTAGATTGAGGAACTCCTAAAGCCCAATGAAGAGTCACCGTGGTTCTTAGATATCAAGAATTTTCTTGAGACTCTAACTTTCCCCGAGGGTACGTCCAAGGCAGATCGACGGACCATTCAATGTCTAGCGGCATGCTATGTTATTTGCGGTGAATGCCTTTACAAATGCTCCTACAACAACATTCTGCTCAGATGCCTTATTAAAAGTGAAGTGATCAACATCATGAAGGAGATCCATGAGGGAGTATACGGTGCCCATGTCAGCGGTCACAAGCTCGCTAGGAAAACTCTGCGGTAGGGATACTTTTGGACCACTATAGAATCGGATTGCTGTAAACATATTCAGAAATGCTACAAGTGTCAGGAACACTCCAGTCTGATATACACTCCTACAATCAATCTACACTGCATGGCCACTCCTTGGTCGTTTACTACCTGGGGTCTTGACGTCGTTGGAATTATTAACCTGAAAGCATCAAATGGACATCGGTTCATTCTCGTCGCCATCGAGTACTTTACCAAGTAGGTAGAAGCAACATCATATGCCAACATCACGGCCGATCACGTCGAGAAGTTTCTCAAGAATAATATTGTGTGTCGATTTGGAGTACCCAAGGATATTATCACAGATAATGGTACCAACTTTGTGAATAAGCGCATCTGAGCCTTCGACGAGCAATACAAGATCAGGCACCATCTCTCGTCACCTTATCGGCTTCAAACCAATGGATCTATGGAGGTTGCATATAAAATGATCATCTGCATCCTTGAGAAGATGGTCGTCACCTATTGAGATTGGAGCAAAATGCTGTCATTTGCTTTATGGGCCTACAGAACGTTGAACCGTACCGCTATAGGGGCAACACCATTCTCCTTTGTGTATGGAACTGAGGTCGTCCTACTAGTCGAGGTTGAAGTACCCTCGCTCTGAATCCTCCTTGAATCAGGCTTACCCGAAGCAGAGAGAGAGAGAGATTCCGCTTTGAACAATTGAATCTATTGGATGAGAAAAGACTCCTAGCTTTGTGTCATACCCTAGTTTACCAAGGGCGAATCGCACGCACTTACAATAAACGTGTCCGCAGTCGATATCTGAAGGTGGGAGACACTGTGTTGAAGAAGATCTTCTCATCCCTCTGAGCCGATTTGAGAGGAATGTTTAAGCCTAATTTGGAGGGACCGTACGTCGTCAAGGAAGTGCTGCCGGGATACGCCATCCGCCTCGCCACCGTGGACGGAGATCATTTTCCTGCGCCCATAGGTTTATCACTGCAAGGTAAGTATTGGTGAAACATATATGTGACTGCTTAAGAACCACCAAAAAGAGGCCATCATTCCAAACACAGTAGCCAAAAAACATCCCTAAAAATGATGATATCCCATTTGAGCCTTGGCCTTTCTTTCAATAAACTCATTCCCTAAAAAAGAAAAAGTGTGTAGATATACAAAAAAAAACGATGAAGTAGAATTTCTATAAAAACAAAAATCAGAAAAGTAAAACCTCAAAAAAAGAGATTGCCTGAAATAAAACGAAGAAAAAAGAAAAAAAAAATCGAAGGACCATGGGGCATGTATAGTAAAATCCCCCAAGGAAGAAAGTATGTTGAGGAAAACTGAAACCGTATCAAGGAAACCTTTTTAGTCCAGCATACCTTAAAATCCTAACCTGACCCATGGCCAATTTACACCCTGAAGAAAATCCTCTTTTTAGGTTCACAAGCAGTCATAGTATCTGTTAAGTCAGTACGAGCTGAGTTGTAAGACGACACCAGAACCCCATCTAGCTGGCTATGACAGAATCGATGTCTATATCATGGCTTTTGAAAAAATAAAGGAAAAAAATAAAAGAAAATAAACAAGCTCAAAGCAAGATGGACGTGGTGAAAACCCGCAAGGGCACTACGGGTATAAAGAGCGAGTTTGTGCGGACCAGGTGAAAACTCGAAAGGGTGCTTGGGGTAAGAGAGCAAAGCCCATGGACGTGGTGAAAATCCGAAAGGGCGCCATGGGTAAAAAGAGGGCAAAAAATGAGCACGACGAACCCACCTTGGACGTTGTGAGTAAAAAAGGGATTATAAAAAAAAAAAGAAGAGAGGTTTGAATGATTGATAAGATTGATGTTTGAGGAACCCTTTTTGGTTACTCTCCCTGTTACCCATTTTTCGACTGGGTCGCTCATGTTAGTTCAAATCGGGCCCCGACCAGAATTGTCTTTGTGAAATTGTTTCGTCGAACGTATGACCCAAGGTAAGGAGAAAAGTTTGATTCAATCCGAAGGGATTGACGTTCCAGCCTTGGTAAAGTTGATGAAACTCACCCAAATTTGACCGCTTAAAAGGGGTTCTACCATGCTCAAAAGGGGACCTGAGATCTCACCCTGTGATTAAGGCATCAAACTAAACAAAAAGAGAATAAAGAAGAGGGCGGAAGGCCCCTTTTGTCAAAGATAATAATTTCCCTTTTCTACTTGCATGCCCACACATTGCACACCTGGGTAGGAAACCCCTTTTTGTCAAAGATAATGATTTCCCTTTTCTACTTCCATGCCTAGGCTATGCACATTTCATCTCAAACAAGTGACCCATCAATCAAAAAGAATAAAAAAAGAGAAGTATTGTAAATATAATAGATTTTTCTTTGTCATTTACAACTGTACCGCTTACACCACATCCCAAAAAATAGTCGGTGTGATGTCTATCTTTCTTTCTTTCTTTTTTACAAAAACAGAAAAACCAAAAACATTAATAAAATATGTATACAAAAAAATGTGTATCTGTAAAGGGGTTTCTTATGCCCCTTTTCTGTGAATTTGATCTGTGCAAACATATATATGTGCAGGAGGGAATCAACGGCCTAGCTCGTGCTTCAAGGCACTAATCTTAGCGCAGAAACCATCCTCCCGGACATTATGCTCGGTCAACCAACGGCCATGCAAGCTCTTATACCTCTTTCAAGAAGCAACAGTAGCTCCAAGAGCAACATTTAAGGATCCTTCCAGACGAAGGACCTCGCTCTCAGCTATGTCAGCTCTGGTCTCTGCTACCTCTGCTCTAACTTTCTCTTGTGCCAAAAGCTCTTGCAACACCCTCTTCTCATCGGTCAACAACTCAATGCGAGCTTGAAGCGTCATCTCCTTCTTCAGCCAGGGGCCTCCCGTATCAATACTCTCTGCTTGATCAAGATGACCAGCAGCAGGCTACTCAGCCGATAACCAAGCATCGTACTCAGGGGAAGACTGAACTGAATCTCCCTGCTCCATATCACACATCAATGTTGACTGATGCGTCTCCCAAAGAGCAACAATATGATCCATGTCCTTAGAGGACCCCCTAGAAAAGATCAAATCACATAAAGGGGGTTTCGCCTCGTAAGGCACTTATTGAGAGCAGCCAAACTGACGCAACAATTGGAATGGGAAGTAGAAGGTGCTGCCAATCAATCCTAGGAGGGTGATGCTCTCATGGTCTCTGGAACGAACTACTGGGAAGGTCCGATCCAACCAAAGAAGTTTCCATATCAGCTCTGCATCGGTTAGCCAAAGCTTCAAAGCTGACAGATCTCCCTGCGGAATCAAGTGACACCTGCCCAGAAAGCATCGAACCGCCTCACCTCGAGCAATGTAAAAGTGAGGCATGGGTCCCAAGATAGCAAGATGCTCACCCAACCAGACCTAGAGTAGCAAAGGACATCCCCTGAGGCTCTCCACCTTGCCCAGAGCGAATGCGTCAAGGCGTCGATATAGTTCAGCAAGGACTAAGTGCATCACAGATCGGCCCTCTACCAACTCGGTCAAAACATCGCAGAGAGCCAAAGAGAAGCTCTCTCACCCAGTGAAGAAAAGGACTTCCGAGATGAGACTGAGAGCAAAGGCTTTCACATTAAAGATATTCATAAATTGAAATTTTTGAAGACTTTCATCACCGAAAAGTTCTTTGAGGAACTTGATCGAACACCTTGTGGGCCCCCCAATGAGACTTTTCCCATACTCAAATTTCTTCAAACCTAGGGTAAGGTGAACGGCCTTAGAATAACCCGGCTTCAGTGTGACTCTTGCGAGGCCTCTGTGGAGCTTCAAGTCAGACAAATTGGATAGCTCTTCAAGAGTGGGAGTTAGCTCTCGTTTCTTAAAATGGAATACGTGGGAATTTACATCCCAAAATGAGGTTGCCACATGATCCCACCATGGAGGAACCTCAAGAAAGAAGGGAAGACAAGATAGTCCAAGCCGCTCTAGATCAACGAGTTTGCTCTCATTCAAGCTCCCAAGCCAACTTGTGACGACCCGACTTTTCCAATCCTCTAGGTATAGGAAAGGCCGGTTCGCCAACTTATTGATTTCTCAATAAGACGTAAATCAAACAAAAGCCGGCAGCATAAGCATAGTTCTAAACAGACCCAACAATAAAACAGGGACAAAAGCTCAAACAAAATATATCACTAAGAGGAACCAGGAAGAACCACCGGAGATGGCCAATCCGATCACCTAAATAATGGTTCCTAATGATGGTTACTCAAATGATATCAAAATATGCAAACAAGGCCTTGGGCCTATAATTCAAAATAATTCTAACCCAAAAGTACCAAAAGACAAATCTAGATCACGGAAAAAACTTTTCCGCTGGAGTCTTTATCTCCTCCTCAAGGATGTAGTCAAAGTCCTCTAGATCAAGATCGTCGGAGCCTAAGTCAGTCTCAACACCTGTGATGTATAGTCGAGGTGAGCTAACATCGAAGCTCAATAGAGGAATCTTATTACTTTACATTTTATCATAAGTAAAGGTTTTCAAAGATGAAAATCGGATCAGTTATGGTTTTTAAAAGATGCCTTGATTTCTAAATTTTGAATCTAAAATAGTGTATCAAAAGAGAATTTAACATGTCTGATGTTCTTACGCTTTCAAATTCTGATATCATGCATGCTTCTTGTCTTAAACTTATAACTTAATTATATCTCTCAAATTACATACTAGCATGAGAGCACGAGTATTACCGATGCGAAACCCTACTGACCATCATCGTTCAATGAACCCTTTTTCTGAAAGTGCAACAAGCCCATACATAATGAGGGAAGCTTGCGCTAGGTTGAATTACCGTCAACACGGTTGGTAGAATCTAGGGTTTCGTTCTAATTAACCTCAAATCAAATGGGGATCCTAAACATATCGGATTTTATGTAGATAATATATTTTCAGATTTTCTGAGTTTCTAATACATAATTCACATTCAAAGGTGAGGTTCGGAAGTTCTAAAATTTCAGAGTTCTTGTTTATGTCATAGTTTCGAAGTTCTAAATCATGCCATGTCTAACAAAAATTCAGAAATTATGCTTGCAAATGAAATAACCAATACTTAGAGTAAAATGCCAATTAGTTTTAGGGTTCCCCTACCTCGACTTTGATTCGGTCTAAGTTCTCACAAAGTGGTCCTCACACTGGACTCTAATTAGAACCTACAAGTAATAACACCATAAAAGTGTTAAAGGGGGGTCTATAAGTCCAAACAGAAACTAACATAGATTTTCTAAAAAATTTCCGAAGGCCAGAAAACAGGACAAAATTCGATCATCGAATTCCAAATTCAATGGTCGAATTTGAATTCGAGCATCGAATTCCACCAAAAGTGCATTAGTCAGACTTTGCAAAATTCGATCATCGAATTTCATTTCGATGCTCGAATTTTGAATTTGAGGTTCGAATTTTAATTCGACCCTCGAATTTCTCCAGGTCTGTGTTGTTCAAAATTTGTCCTCCTTAATTGCTTTCTTTCATCCAAATACTAAATTGCCAACATAAATTATATTCACCATTTTTCCTAATTTAACTAGGCACAAATAACTTAATCAAAGGAATTTAAAAGCCTACCGCTTTAGATTTAATCCTTTGGTTTCTATTGATCCAAAATTCGAGCATCGGATCAATCCACAAGCTTTAGTTGGACTCCAAATTCAGTCCATCTCCAACCTTGCTGCTAGAGCAAAGGTTAGCCCAGATCATCCACACAGGTATCCACTCTCCCCTATCCTTCTTTCTTAATATTTCAAACAAATCAGGAGCATAACACAAGCTTTGTATATGGTTGAGATGGGGAGAGTGGGTGTATGTACTAAGGATCTAAGCAAAATAAGATGGGATTTTTGCAAGAGTCTAACCTGGATCTCACGAGAGGGAGGAAGGATATAATTTCTTCTTCACTCTTCTCCCTTTATAAAATTAATTTCCTACCCAAAATATCATGATATTTGACCAAAATATCATGATCTTTTATTTACAAGTCTATCCACTTAACTTGCATTTAGTTTCAAAGTTAAGCACAAACACACTTCTTAGTGTATAAGTTATCAAAATAGGACATCCTCAATTCCAAACCAGAAATCCTTTGACCAAATTTCTTCTTTTAGGTTTACCTACCCGAATACTCATAATTCCTCACATAACTTTTTCAGGCACGCTTATTGAGGAAATTGAAATTAGGTCTAAAATATTTGGGATATTACATTCTCCCCTCCTTAGAAATTTTCGTCCTCGAAAATATAAAAAGACCCACTAACAAGCTTATAAGAGAATCATCCTTAATCCAAAGCCAGGAAATAAAATGAAAGCCATAAGGTGAAAGCAAAAGTACATGGGTCACAGTGTGATGGTTCACAAGGCACGCAAGTCAAGGGATGGGATCCATAGTAACTTGGATGTACTGCGTGTGACACCTAATAGGGCTATAGTGGATTGCATCCATACATGGATGCCTACACCCCAAGTGTCACATGCCGGGAAACATACCTTACTATTACAAGGTGAACTAACTAGAATGTGCTCAAATCAAGTTATCAAAGTACTCAAATCAGGTTAGGTATTGGGTACGATCAAATAGATCAAATCACAAATCATCTCCAAGATGAATACATAAGCAGACCAAAAGGGAAAACTAAAAGTAACCCACATGAAAATCAACTCATAATTCCACAACCCATGGACAAAACAGCCGTAGGCATATAATACAAAGAGCTGATAATGTAAATGCGATACCCCAAAACAAAGCAAGATAGCCAAACCCATAACATAAGTAGAACCACCAGGCTCTAATAATCCAACAACATGCAATAATTACAATCCCAAAAAAATTGCAAAAAGTGAAACCATAAAGTCACCACAGCTGCGCTAATCCTCCCTCTCGGCACCGGATCTAGCAGCCTGGTCTGTTGGAGCCTGATCATTATCATCCCCACCGTCATCTCCTGCATCCGTAGGCACCTCATCACTACTCCAGAAGTATAAGCATGGTGCATAGACGTGTGGATATCAGCCATATATGTTGCGTAATCGGCAGGAAAGGCATGTTGCATCAGATAGGTCAAAGCCCCCCACGTATCTTTAACTCCCTGCTCATGGAGCTCATGTGCTGAGTCAGCGCCTAGATTTGCTGACTCATAGCGGTCATCTGGCGTGTGAACTTTGATATAGTGAGCACGTCAGTGTGTGGGGGCTAGTCTGAGTCGGGAGCGATATGCTCGGCAGCTGGTGGATCTTCATCTTCCTCATCCTCGTCAGGAACCACAGTACCTTTAGGAGCCTTTAACAACCTGTTATAGTTTTGACCCCAATCAACCAATTTATAAGTCTTTAAACTGGCATTGGACTTAGGCTCATTATGTGGAATCTCGTAGGCCGGTCCCGCATGATAGTCCTCAAGCATCAACGAAATCAATCTAGCGTAGGGGATGCCCTTGGCCGGGGTCTTTACCTTTTTAGCCATCTTCTCATGGGCCTTTATGATACCTTTCAATAGCACTTCCGAGGCATTGAACCACCACTCTTAAATTGCCGAAAATAGGATCTATTGGATGGGGCCCCTTCGTTCTGATCGATACCCAAAAGTATAGAGGATCACTTTAAAAATCACGTCAACCATCCACATTGTATCCGGCAATTGGGAACGGGCTATTGCTTTGCCAGATCCATGACGTCCCTGGGTCATCCGGGCTATCACTTCATGAACAGCCACAGGTTTAGTGTTTGGGGGAGCCAGACCCATGGTTGGACAATTCATTGTCGCGGCAATGTCATCGACATCAAAGGCATAGTCGCACCCATCGATGGTGGTATAGATTTTCTTCCCATCTTCCCGTCGCTTATGCTAGTAAAAGAGGTGTACCAACCGGGGATAAAAGTGAGTGTGAAATGGCTGAAGCAGGGATCACAATTGGGCTCTCTCTAAGTAATCCGAAGCCCACTGTGTAGTGTCCTGCTGATCAAAAAGTTTAGGATCGAAGATCCACTTGTCAGCGAAGCCCTTAGCACCCCAATAGTCATTGGGTTGCTCACGGATTTGTGGGGGCTGCATTGGTAGTTAAACCGGCTGTGGAGGGTGTAGTGGTGGTTGGCTAGAAGATCCAGCCCTAGAAGCTGGCCTCTTAGAAGTAGGAACCTTAGGGGCTGTTTGTTTCTTAGGCCCCATTGGCAAATACAAGAAAACACAAAGTGAAAAAAGAATCCACAAATCCACAAGATGAGGAGGGTTTTAACTCTTTGGAATACCCACAATCGGTTTCTTGCCAATGCAATCCAAGCCCTTTGCAAATCTGAGTTGAATCCCCCTTGATTTTGGCTAAAAATTGGAAGAATACTCAAAGAAACTCCAAAACCCTCAATGAACCCAAGCTCGGCCCCCCTTTTCCAAAAATGTTAAAATGACCAGCCGATTGATAACCCGACAAATTCGACCCTCAATTAATTTGATCATCGAATTCCAATTCGATGATTGAATTTAAATTCGACCATCGAATTCCCCAAAAACCCTATCAGTTTGCAAAAAAATTCGAACTTCGAATTTTTAATTTGAGGTTTGAATTTGGCAGAGCCTGATTCCTTTAAAAATTTCCAAAACTTTTATGTTTTTAAGTTGCTTTTGGTCCTATACTGACTTCTTAAAGCCCAGACATGTTTAACGCCGAATCTGGGCCATAACGTAAGTGCACAAATGATAATTGGCAATTTCAATTTACCAAAACATTTAAAACACAACCTGATTTATCGTGTGTTTGATAGCCAAAAAGAAATTACAAGCATGAATGTACAATTTTCCAAAATTATACAACTAGCAGACCCATGATCTATTTATATATGTCAACTCAAAAGTTGGTAGAACTATAATAATTTCTATTCATCAAGTACACCACTAATTTTACAATTCCTAACATTAATCAAACAAGTGTGAGAATTGTTCTCAAAGCTCAGCTTCGTGCTCCCAAGTGGCTTCCTCCGCTGTATGATTCCGCCATTTTACGAGAACCAAAGGAAACCTCTTGGTTCGTAGGATCTGCTCCTTACGATCTAAGATCTGCATCGAGTCCTCGATCACCGTCAAACCATCCTGAAGCTCGATGGATTGGTAATCAAGCACATGAGTTGGGTTGCATATGTATCTCCGTAACATGGACACATGGAACACGTTGTGCATGCTCATAATTGCGTCAGTAATGCCACTCTGTATGCAACCTCTCCGACTCGGCCTAATATCTCAAAAGGCCAAACGTACCTCAGACTCAGCTTCCCTTGTTTGCCGAATCGCATTATGCCTTTCGTAGGCGAGATTCGAAAAAACACATTGTCGCCAACCTGAAATACAAGTATTAGCAACAATTTCATCACTTAGGGACATACGAGGTGATTAAATCCATTAAGCTCACCTGAAATTCCACATGCCTCCTTTTGAGATCTGCGTAGCTCTTCTGGCGACTCTGAGCCACACGTAGTCTCTCGCGGATCAACCGAACTATCTCAGTTGTATGCTTTACTATCTCAGGGCCTAGAATGAGCTTCTCACCCACTTCTTCCCAATTCAGTAGAGACTTGTACCGCCGTCCATATAAAGCCTCGAACGGTGCCATACCGATGCTAGCTTGGAAGCTATTATTGTAAGCGAACTCGATTAGAGGCAAGTGTTGGTCCCATGACCTATAGAAATCTAACATGCAAGCTCGAAGTATGTCCTCAATGATCTGATTCACTTGCTCAATTTGACCATCGGTCTGTGGGTGAAATGCAGAGCTGAAGTCAAGATGAGAACCCATTCCTTCTTGAAACCATTGCCAAAACTGTGAAGTAAACAACGAATCTCTATCGGACACAGTACTAGCTGGTATATCGTGCAGTCTAACTATCTCCTTGAGGTTTAACTCTATGAATTTGCTGGCGGTATACGTCGTATTGTAGGCTAGGAAATGTGTGGACTTGCTTAACAGATCAACAATGACCTAGATGGCATTATTCTTCCTCAGTGTTTTTGGTAACCCCAGAATGAAGTCCATCGAAATGGCTTCCCATTTCCACTCGAGTACAGGTAATGGTTGTAACAACCCTGCAGGATTCTGATGGTCAACCTTAACCTGCTGACATACCAAAAACCGTGATACATACTCGGCGACATCCCATTTTAAACCTCTCCACCAAAAGCTCTTCATCAAATCCTGATACATCTTGGTACTACCAAGATGTATAGCATACATCGATTTATGAGCCTCTTCCAAAATGGTATCTCAAAGCTCAGTACTCGTCGGTACACACACTCAGTCTCTAAACAATAGGGTTCCATCTTCCCGAATGGAGAAATCCTTTTTGCTTCCACTGACCACATCTCGCCTAATCGCCATAAGCTCATCGTCTGGCATCTGTAACTTCCTGGTATTCTCGAAGAGCATAGGGCGAAGTACAAGGGTAGCCGTCAGTGCTCCTGAGCCTTTCACATCAAACCATGAGCTGCCTAAGGCCATATCTTCCAGTAGCGTCCATCTCTATATCCTAATGACAAGATGCGATAATAGCGCTAAAGATTTCCTACTGAGAGCATAAGTAATGATGTTCACCTGTCTCGGATGGTACTGGATAGAGCAATCATAATCCTTCAAAAACTCCATCCATAGTCGCTGCCTCATATCCAAGTCCTTCTGAGTGAATAGGTACTTGAGGCTCTTGTGATCAGTGAATATATCAAATATTTCATCATAGAGGTAATGTCTCCAGATCTTCAGGGTGAAGATAATTGCTACTAACTCAAGATCATGCGTCGAATAATTTCTTTCATGGTCCTTCAACTGCCTAGAACCATAAGCAATGACCCGCTCGTTTTGATTCAGCACACAGTTGAATCCCCCATAAGAAGCATCACTGTACACTGTGAAGCCTCCACTGCCTGAAGGTATAGCAAGTGACGGTGTTGTAGTCAATCTTTGCTTAAGTTCCTAAAAACTCAGCTTGCACTGCTCTGTCTAATCAAACTTAGTATTCTTCTTTGTAAGCTATGTGAGCGAACCCGATATCTTGGAGAAGCTCTCGACAAATCTCCTATAGTAGCTCGCCAGACCAAGGAAACTACAGACCTCAATAACTGTTTTTGGCTGTTCCCAGCTCACCAAGGAATCAATCTTCATCGGACCAATAGATATTCCAGACTCAGAGATGACGTGGCCCAAGAAACTGACCTGATCTAGAAAAAACTCACACTTACTGAGTTTGGCTTATAGCTGGTGATCTCTGAGTGTTTGAAGAGCCACTTGTAGATGTTGCACATGCTCCTCTCTGGTTTTTGAACAGTTGAGGATGTCATCTACAAAAATTACCACAGATTTATCAAGATGTGGCTTGAACACACGGTTCATCAGACCCATAAACAATGCAGGCACATTCGTCAACCCAAAAGGCATCACTAAGAACTCATAGTGAGCATATCGCATGCGAAACGCCCTCTTGGGTATATCTTTAGCCTTAATCTTGAGCTGATGATAGCTTGACCTCAGATCAATCTTCGAAAAGAACATTGCACCCTGTAGTTGATCAAACAAGTAATCTATCTGCGAAAGTGGATAACAATTCTTAATCGTCATCTTGTTGAGCTGGTGATAATCGATGCACAGGCACATCGATCCATCTCTCTTCTTCACAAAGAGCACCGGCACTCCCCAAGGAGAAACACTCGGTTGACTAAAGCCCTTATCTAACAGCTCTTGAAGCTGTTCCTTTAGCTCTTTCAACTCTGCAGGTGTCATCCGATATGGAGCCTTAGACAAAGGTTCGGTACCCGGCACTAACTCGATCGCGAACTCGATCTCTCGGTCTGGTGGCAATCCAGGCAAATCTTTAAGGAAGACATCGGAATATTCACAAGCAACCATGATAAGCTTAATGTCATTCTTTTCTTATTTATGATATTGTAAGTAAGCAAGATATCCACTGCAACCGTTCTTCATCATCCGCTCAGCCTGAATAGCAAAAATAAGAGGTGTGACGTTTGATTTAACTCTACAAAATCTAAAGGACTTCCTCTTGGGAGGTCGAAAGGTCATTATGTTCCATAGACAGTCCACGCTTGCGTGATATGCAGACAACCAATCCATCCTGAGAATCACATTGAACCCTTCCATGCTCAGCGAAATCATATCAGTTAGTGTCTCGTGATCATCAACCATTACGATAACTGACTGACACACAGTATCCGTGCTCACCGAGCTTCCCGTAGGAATTGATACCGCCAAGATGAAAGTAAGGGGTTTGGGAGCGATGCCCAACTTCTCAGAGAAAAGAGGAGTGATTAACGACTGTGTAGACCCGGGGTCTATCAATACTCATGCTTCCGTTTTACTCGAGTTGCCTTCACGACTCATAACAAGGGTACCTTTTTATCAAGAAATTTCATTAATTACATGTAATGAATTGTAGTTTTTTCAAATTTATCATTAATGAATTCACAATTCACTTAATATAACTAATATAGGAAATGACATTTGAACTTTAATGATATCTTGGATCACGTCATTTGACATTTGGGCATCATGTGCAGTCACGGCATAGGCTCGACCCTAAATTGTAGGTCGTGACGATTTCTACGTAGAGACCGAAGTAGTCCTTCCCTTGTCCTCCTTAATACAGTCCTTGATCATATGACCAATCTTCCCACATTTGAAACATCCTCCAGTGTTCCTCCGACAATCTTCTGTCTTATGTGGCTTCCCAGATTGTGTACATGCTGGAGCCGAAACTGGAGTACTAGATGATCCATGAGATGATCCCTGAGCCATAGAAGCCCTGCTCACAGTGGAGCTAGTCGCTCTGAAAGGTCGTGCAGGTGAAGAATTCTGCGATCTCTGATAAGAGGAAGATACAGGTCCAAAAGTGACAGCCGGTTTGGAATATGATGGCTGTGTGGGATAGTGAGGAGGTTTCGAGAACCTCGGCTCCTTGTTCGCCTACTCAAACGCATTAGACTGTCCCTGGCCGAACCGGTTTCTATTTCCCTTGTCTCTTCTCATATACAGCTTCTGGATCTCTTCTTCAACAATGAGGGCCTTTGACATGACACCCCCAAAGGTTTCCATCTCCCACATTGCAACCTTCTCTTGTATATTTGACCTCAGGCCCCACTGGATTTCTAAGCCCTCATTAATTCAGTGGCCACATGCAGAGGTGCCAATCGTGCAAACCTATCAAACTCTGTGTCGTACTCGTGCACCGACATCTCATTCTTCTCCAGTTTTATGAACTGGACTTCCCATTGATGACATACGATCTTTGGAAAGTACTGATTGTTGAACGTCTCCACAAACTCCGCCCAGGTCCATGGAGTGTTAGGATAGTCCTGCTCTCGAGTCCTGGATACAGGTTTCCACCAAGGATTGACCTCACCCGATAACTTGAAGGTTACCCAATGCACCTTCTCCACATCGGTGCATTGCAACACATCAAAGACCTTTTCCATCTCGTCGATCCATCCCTCGGCTTCTAATGGATCTGTTTGACCTGAGAAAGTAGGAGGTCTCATCCTCCTGAACTCTGCAAAACCTCATGACTGATGCCAGGTTGCCAGCAGCTTTGTCTGTTGAGCCATTTCCGCAGTCTATTGAGCCATATTGTTGGCCAAAGCCGCCAATACTTGGTCAACGTTTCCTCCTCCACCTGTACCAGATCCCAAGGGGTTTGCATTAGGACTAGTAGCCATTCTATCTATTCCCCATGAGGTACCTATGTCCTCATCAATCTCCTCGACACGAGTCATTCTCGGTCTGTCTCTACCTCAGCCCCTGCCTCTGAACCGTGGAGCCATGTTGATCTGTCATTGTTGAAGAACAATATCAATTGATCAGTATTGATTATAAAAACAACCATGCCCTTAGTCCTAAGACTCTAGACCTAGAGCCACACTCTGATACCAATTGTGACGACCCGACTTTTCCAATCCACTAGGTATAGGAAAGGCCGATTCGCCAACTTATTGATTTCTCAATAAGCCATAAATCAAACAAAAGCTGGCAGCATAAGTATAGTTCTAAACAGACCCAACAAATAAAATAGAGACAAAAGTTCAAACAAAATATATCACTAAGAGGAACCAGGAAGAGCCACCGGTGATGGCCAATCTGATCACCTAAACAATGGTTCCTAATGATGGTTACTCAAATGATATCAAAATATGCAAACAAGGCCTTGGGCCCATAATTCAAAATAATTCTAGCCCAAAAGTATCAAAAGATAAATCTAGATCACGGAAAGAACTCCTCCGCTGGGGTCTCTATCTCTTCCTCAATAATGTAGTCAGAGTCCTCTAGATCAAGTTCGTGGAGTCTAATTTGGTATCAGCACTTGTGGCGTATAATTGGGGTGAGCTAACATCGAAGCTCAACAGAGGAATCTTATTTCTTTACATTTTATCATAAGTAAAGGTTTTCAAAGATGAAACTCGGATCAGTTATGGTTTTCAAAAGATGCCATTATTTCTAAATTCTGATTCTAAACCAGAGTATAAAAAGAGAATTTAAAACGTCTGATGTTCTTATGGTTTCAAATTTTGATATCATGCATGCTTCTTGTCTTAAACTTGTAACTTAATTATATCTCTCAAATTACATACTAGCATGAGAGCACGAGTATTATCAATGGGAAACCCTACTGATCATCGTCGTTCAACGAACCCTTTTTCTAAAAGTGCAACAAGCCCCTACGTAATGAGGGAAGCTTGCGCTAGGCTGAATTACGTCCACACGGTTGGTAGAATCTAGGGTTTCGTTCTAATTAACCTCAAATCAAATACGGATACTAAACATATCGGATTTTATGTAGATAATATATTTTCAGATTTTCTAAGTTTCTAATACGCAATTCACATTCAAAGGTGAGGTTCAGAAGTTCCAAAATTTCAGAGTTCTTATTTATGTCACAGTTTCGAAGTTCTAAATCATGCCATGTCTAACAAAAATTCAGAAATTATGCTTGCAAATGAAATAACCAATACTTAGAGTAAAATGCCAATTAGTTTTAGGGTTCCCCTACCTCGACTTTGATTCGGTCTAAGTTCTCATAAAGAGGTCCTCACAGTGGACTCTAATTAGGCCCTACAAGTAATAACACCATAAAAGTGTTAAAGGGGGGTCTATAAGTTCAAACATAAACTAACATAGATTTTCCAATAAATTTCTGAAGGCTAGAAAACAGGACAAAATTTGATCATCGAATTCCAAATTCGATGGTCGAATTTGAATTCGATGCTCGAATTTGAATTCGAGCATCGAATTCCACCAAAAGTGCATTAGTCAAACTTTGCAAAATTCGATCATCAAATTTCATTTCAATGCTCGAATTTTGAATTCGAGGTTCGAATTTTAATTCGACCCTCGAATTTCTCTAGGTCTGTTGTAATAGCCCGAAAAATCACATTGAACTATGACCTCGGGATCCGTGCCCGATTGGTCTTAGGTTTGACCATGAGATAGTTCATTGATGAACTTAAGGAGATGAGCAGAAGTGATGTGTGAATCAGTGTAGAAGAGTGGAGAGATAGAGGAGTTGTAGAGTTACATACACTGATGAGTGTGTATGTGCTCCACGCCGAGAAAAAGAGATAAGATAAAAAGGGTTGAAAACCCTAACTTTCATGTTTTGGTGGTTGAGAGAAGTAAAGAAGAGAGAGAAAGAGAGAGGAGTAAGAGAGGAGTTATTGCAACTGTTTGGAAGAGGGAGTCAAGCATTAAAGAGGCCGGATTCGACGCAAGGGATCCGTTAGAACCAAAGCTAGAAACCCTAGCCTTCCAACTATTGATAGAAATCAACTTGAGGTCTATCCAAGGTAAATTTTTTGTAAATAAGATGCATAGATTATAGGGGTTAAGTTGCAGTGAAATGTGGGTTAAATCATAGGATAATGGCTTAGAAAGATAGAAGAAAAGTATGGAAAAGATTGGGAAGAACACTCGAAGTGAATCGACAATTTCGATTAATCGAAATTGGGTTTCATTAATCGAAATTGGCCGTGAAGTTGAAGAGTCGAGGATTCGATTTGATTAATCGAATTGAATTTCGATTAATCGACTTTGATTTCGATTAATCGATTTGAGAATCGATTAATCGATCGAGCACCTCCCGTGGACCCCGGGGTTGGAGAAAAATAAAGGAAAATCGACTAATCGAAATGGGATTGATTAATCGATTTTGGTTTCGATTAATCGATTTGGAATCGATTAATCAACTTGTGAAATTGACTATTCGAACTAAGTGCGCTGCGAAAGAAGGATTTCGATTAATCGAAATTGGATTCGATTAACCGAATGCAACCTCGACTGTTCGCACAGTAAATTTACTTTGCCAAAAGAAGAATTTGGATTAATCGAAATTGGATTCGATTAATCGAATGACACAATTTATTGACGAGAATGGACCTTGCGAAAAGGAGAATTTCGATTAATCGAAATTGCTTCGATTAATCGATATTGACTTTCGATTAATCGATTTTGGAAATCGATTAATCGAATCAGATTCGATTAATCGATTTTGGAGTTCGATTAATCGACTGTAGTAAACTATGTTGACTTTTGGTTTGACTTTAAGATTCTTGGGGGATCTTATACCTTCTCTATAGCATCCTTTGTGATGTGTTTCACATGTTATATGGTACCATAGGTGGTACGTGAGAACGAGTGCACAAGGAGCCACGCGGGACCTTGATGCATTGATCAGCTAAAGACTTGAGGTAGGGAACACCCTGAACATGTACTTTATTTTACGAGAGCATGTATGTAGTGATATCAATTCAATTCAAATGTTTTACTACTCAATGATTATGAAAAGTGTGTGTGTGTGACATTCATAAGAGAACTTAAATGGACCATCCCCAGGGGATGATGAAGTGAAGAAGTAAAGGCATCAGGTGTGATGCAAGTGAATGGATACATCCCAGGGATGTATCCATGATTGAATCATGCTTGATGAGGCCTAACTGATATAAGATAGCACAATTACACGGTGAATAACTATATGTAAGGCACCGATATTTTTGTTATTTGAGGTTTGATAGGTTACCCCACCGACGTGGCGGGATAACCACGACTGACGCGGCAGGATATCCGTGACCGATACGGCGGCTAATCCGTAGGCCAGTACGGAGGCTTATCCGTACAGAGTAAGCACACCCCAGGGGTGTTAATGAGATGTGAAACCCCGCCACCAATCCCCAGGGGAAAGGGGCTTGGGTACTATTAGTATTCCCAGGGAATACATTTAAAACTGTCTATATAGATGACGATGAAGGGTATCTCGTCGGGGCTCGATGCTATATTGCTCGGGGATTACTTAAGTTGAAGTTTAAGTTTTGCTTTAGGCCTTCTCAGCATCATTCATGATTAACTAAAAGACATGAGAAATTTACCAGTAATTGAAGCGTTTTTAACTGTTTTTCATCAATAAATGCATAGACACATCATGCATGCATATCATAGAATACATGTGAGTTATATTTTATATGTTCAACTGTGTTCTGTTCCCTATTGAGCTAGGATGTAGCTCACCCTATAGACTATACGTCGCAGGTCCAATACTAGCAGCTGCCGAGGCTTCAGGAGACGCTGACCCCGGTGAGTCGGACCTTGCGGCCGGCGAGGAGTTAGAGCCACCTCCAGAGGACTTCTTCTAGAGGACTCTGCTGTGCAACTTTGAGGAGTTTTAGTTGGAGATTGTACGGCTTGGTATGTCAAGCCTGGTTTTTTTTATTAAACCTTGTGTATGTGGATATCAGAGTATTTTTTTGGGCGAACCATCCATGATGATGGTTATCATCGATGGTTCGGATCGGTTCTCCCTTCATGCAGAGGCATGAGGGTAGAACTGTCTTTTGAGAAGTGTTTTTATGTAGATTTAAATTCCGCAAGTTGTTCTTATTTATTTTATGCTTGATATACCAGTGTTCCGTGCATAGTTGAGGGGTACGGTCAAGATGATCGTGCTGATGGCGCGGGTTTCGGGGTGCCGAAATCCGGGCTGTCACAGTTGGTATCAAAGCCTTTTCTTTTAGCAATTCTGACAAGGGTTCTTTCGTCAGAACATAGGGGCTTCTGCTAACGAAACTTTAGTTTCAAATGCAGCCGCAATGTCAGCTAGAGGGAGAGGCCGACCAAGGGGAGGCCATCAAAGGAGTTTGCGTAGTGGAGATGATTTCATCTCTCCTACCAATAGAGTGCCTTTAGGAGGTAACGAGGCCCCAGGGGGCAGTAGTAGCAGACAGCATGAGGAAGAGGATCGAGATCATCAGGATCAAGATCTAAGAGAGCAAGAAAGATTGAGAGAAAGACAAGAAGATAGAGAGGAGCGACAAAGGATGATGCACACTATGGAGACTATGGCAGCTGCCATGGCACAACAAGCAAGCATCCTTTGCAGCTCATGCGTCAAGAGAAACGGCGACCACCTACACCACCTCTAGGATCTGGGTTGCCTGTGGCCTCATCTCTTACAGGGTTTAGGAGGATGAGACCTCCTTCATTTTTGGCGAGACACGATGGTTGATGGAGATGGAGAAAGTCTTTAGCGTGCTAACTTGCACGGAAGACGAGAGTGTAAGATGGGCAGCTTACATGTTGGATGGAGAGGCTGGGCCTTGGTGGAAGTCCGTGATACGGACTGCTCGGAGACCCAGTGCCTTGGACTTGGGAGGAATTCGTTGAGGAATTCAACAAACAATATTTTCCTGAAGTAGTGAGGAACCACTTGAGATTCGCCTCACAGCTAGTACAAGGGAGGATGACAATGAGAGTATGGGGTAGAGTTTCTCGACTTGCCGTTTGCACCGGACTACGTCATCAAGTGATGAAGTCCAAAAGGTTTCAAAGAAGGTTTGAAGCTTTGAAGTTAGGGGAGGAGTAGCTCCATTCCAGGACCTATGAAGAGATCATGAGCAAGGCACTGGTGGTGGAAGAAGAGAACACAAACAGATATAGACAGAGAGAGCAACAGAGAGGACTTGACCACGGAAGGATGGGGAACTACGAACCGGTGAATAAAAAGCCGAAGTTCGTGGGTCAGAGTCAGAGACCACAGTTTCAGGGAGGTTTCGGAAGGCCGGCGCAACAGCACCACCAACAGAGGTTCCCATTACTTGCGTCGGGGAGACCTTTTCGCTATGAGAACCCTGCCATGTCTACTGGCGCTACTGTCACACAGGGTTCTCGTACCGTATCTTCCGCACCTCGAGAGACGTGTGCCAGATGTGGCAAGCCGCATAGGACTATAGACTGCAGAATCGGAACTAGAGGTTGTTTCCGATGTGGCAAGGTGGGCCACATGATCAAGGATTGCCCCGAGACAGACAAGGGCAAGACGGCATGGCATTCAAGCAAGGAAGCCGATTGTTAGGGGAGAGTTTATGCGATCCACCGTCAGAAGGTGGAATGTGCACGACGTCATCCAAGGTGAGAAATTTTATTTTATTAAAGAAAAATTCCGTTTCATAAAAAAAAAAATTTTAGATGGAAAGGGTGCATGCATTAGGAATAGTGTAGATTCTTTTAATATAAACTGAGAGTGCATTTTGATGTGTAAAATTCTGTATGTATGTGTATATATATTATAGGTACTTTAACTATGTATGAGAAGGGAAGTGTATTTAGACTTGACGCTCGAGTGTTGATAGACCCCGGGTCTACCCACTCATTCGTCACTCCACGTTTTGCTAAGAAGATGAAGATCGTTCCAGAGACGTTGGATTTCGTCCTATCTGTGTCTATTCCGACTGGAGAGTTAGTAGACACGGAGTTAGCTTGCAAATCCATCGTCAGAAAGGGTTCAAGACTTAGAAGTGCATGAATTGGAAGCAAAGTTGGTCTTGTTAGACATGCAAGGGTTTGATGTGATCCTTGGCATGGTGGTTAGCGCAACATTGTGACCATTGATTGCAAGAACAAGGTAGTCATTTTCGGACCCAACACAAGAAGATCATTTTCGGTTTCAAGGAGTGAGGTCGTCATATGTGCCTTGATCTCAAAGTGATGAGGGCCGAAAATGATCGAGAAAGGGATGCGGCTTTCTTAAAGGAGGACAAGGAGGAAAAGAACGTCATTTCGAGATAGCAATTATGCGAGACTTTATTTGACGCGTGTTTCGGAAGAATTGCTGGATTACCTCGGAAGGAGAAGTAGAATTAGCCATTGACTTAGCACCGGAACGGCAGCCTATTTCAAAAGCACCTTATAGAATGGCTCCTGAGTAAAAGGAGTTGAAGGAACAACTACAAGAACTAATGGACAAGGGGTTTGTTAGACCGAGCGTGTCTCCATGGGGAGCACCGGTCTTATTTGTCAAGAAGAAAGATGGGTCAATGCGACTATGCATTGACTATCGACAATTGAACAAACTTACTGTGAAGAACCGCTACCCTTTGCCTAGAATTGACGATCTATTCGACCAACTGCAAGGAGCAAGGTATTTTTCCAAGATCGACCTAAGATCTGGGTATCATCAGTTGCGAGTCAAGGCAGAGGACATACAGAAGACAGCTTTCCGGACACGGTATGGACACTATGAATTCCTTGTGATGCCGTTTGGACTAACGAATGCTCCAGCGTCATTTATGGATCTGATGAACCGAGTGTTCAAACCACACTTGGACTCCTGCGTGGTAGTGTTCGTTGATGATATACTAATATACTCCAAATCCAAGACGGAACACGAAGAACACTTGAGGATTGCTCTACAAACGCTACGTGAACACCAATTGTACGCCAAACTCAGTAAGTGTGAGTTTTGGTTGGAAGAAGTTAACTTTTTGGGACATGTCGTCTCGAAGCACGGTGTCACGGTAGATCCAAAGAAAGATAGAAGCGAGTTAAATGGGAGCAACCAAAGACGGTGTGATGTCCAAGTTTTACGGGCTTAGCGAGCTATTATCGACGTTTCGTTGAGGGGTTTTCAAAGATATCGGGACCTCTCACAAAGCTGACACGTAAAGATTCAAGGTTTGAGTGGAGTGAGGCATGCGAGAAGAGTTTTCAAGAACTCAAAACGAGACTCACTTCGGCTCCAGTGTTGGCAATTCCTTCAGGCAGTGGAGGATACGCAGTGTACAGCGACGCGTCATACAATGGCCTTGGTTGTGTGCTCAACCAACACAAGAAGGTGATAGCTTACGGATCAAGACAGTTGAAAGGACACGAGAAAAATTAGCCGACGCATGAGTTGGAACGGGCAGCAGTCATTTTTGCGCTGAAAATTTGGAGACACTACTTGTATGGTGAGACATTTGAAATTTTCACCGATCATAAGAGCCTCCGATATCTGTTTACACAGAAGGAGCTCAATATGAGACAGCGCAGATGGATGGAATTCCTCAAGGACTACGATTGCTCTATACAATACCATCCAGGCAAGGCGAATGTAGTAGCCGATGCATTGAGTCGAAAGGTTCAAACTCAATTAGCTTCTTTGATTTTGGGTATGCAATGGAAATTATTGGAAGACGGCAACCTATGATGCGAACATTGAGTCAAAGGACCTTTGGATCCTTTTTGGCTAACATATCAAGAAGCCAGTGATATTTGACCATATCCACGATCTACAGATGAAGGTGCCGACATTAACAAAGATTCATCAAGACGTGAATGAAGGCACCAGGTCAGACTTCTCAGTAAAAGAAGATGGTTCTTTGTTGTTTAAAGACCGTCTATGCATCCGGACAATGCCGATCTAAGGCGAACGATTCTTGATGAGGCCCATAAGTCAAATTATGCTATCCACCGTAGCACCAAAATGTACCAAGATTTGAAAAAGAATTACGGTGGAGAGGATCAAACAAGGACGTGGCAGTATGTGTCACGATGTTTGACTTGTCGACAAGTGAAGGTTGATCATAGACATCCTGCGGGACTATTGCAACCTTTACCAATACCGTAATGGAAGTGGGAATCGATCTCAATGGATTTCATTGTTGGATTACCTGCATCGCTAAGAGACACAATGCCATTTGGGTCGTCAGAGACCGATTGACCAAATCAAGCACTTTTTTGCCGATACAATACCACATATCTGAAGGAGATTGTGAGATTACACGGATTCCAAGCGACATCGTTTGGATCGTGATCCACTATATACGTCAAGTTTTGGAAGAAATTTCAAGAAGGAATGGGAACACGACTAGACTTTAGTTCAAATTTTCCATCCTCAAACCGATGGGCGTATAAAGCGGGTGAATCAAGTGATAGAAGACATGCTCGGGCGTGCATGCTTGATATGCAAGGATCGGGATGAGTATCTACCGATGCTCGAGTTCGCATATAACAAGAGTTTTCAAACGAGCATTGGCATGGCACCGTATGAAGCTCATATGGACGACGATGCAAGTCACCTCAATTGGGAGGAGACAGTGAGAAATTGTATTAGGACCAAATCGCTTGAAGACAACGCCACCGTTGTCCGAATTATCGAGAAAGGTTGAAGACGACGAGTAGAGAAAAGTTACGCCGATGTGAAGCGGACTAGTGTTGATTACAAGGTGGCAGCATGTGTTTGTGAAGGTGTCACCTATGAAGGTGTAATGAGATTTGGCAAGAGAGGAAGTTATGTCCACGATATGTTGGGCCATTTGAAATTTTGGGAAGAGTAGGTGAAGTTGCATATCGCATTAGTTTACCACCGCTATTTGATCGAAAGTACATAATGTCTTCACATATCGATGCTCGAAAGTACGTGAATGATCCGTCTCATGTGTTAGGAAAGCAACCTATAGAGATGTGTGAGGACATGAGCATGATAGAGGAACCAAGGAGATTCCGGATCGAAAAGAGCAATCTGCGCACTAAAGTGATTCCCTTTAGTGCTTGTTCTGGAACAATCATCCAAAAGAAGAGGCTACTTGGGCGAGAGGCCGATGTGAAAGAACAATATCCGCCTTGTTTCCAACAACGTGAGAATTCGATGTAAACCGCAACACGTTTGTGAAATTTCCACTATACTTAAAAATTCAATGGAAATTTTGATCCAATCATCATAAATTGTCAAAAATAGTCAAAGAAAGAAAAGATTGAAATTTTGTAGAAATAGGGCAAAACCGATTAATCGATTTCAAATCGATTAATCGATTTGGAATTTCGATTAATCGATTTTGTTCGATTAGTCGACTGGCGTGTGCCAGTGACAGGAAATGAAAAATTTGAGTTAGAATATACATAGAAATAGAGTTTCGATTGATCGAAATGGAATTTCGATTAATCGATTTTGTAATTCGATTAATCGAATTGGATTTTCATTAATCGAGTTACTTAGAGGACTTGAGAGATGTTAGAGTCAAATGGACAATTTAGATTAATCGAACTAAGTTCGATTAATCGATTTTTAATTTCGATTAATCGAAATGGATTTGATGTCGAATACTTAAGAAAGTTTAGAAAAGTTGAAGTTGTAGTTCGATTTCGATTAATCGAAACTAAATTGATTAATCGATTTTGGAATTTCGATTAATCGAAATGGATTTGATTAATCGATGGCAAGCGCCAAAGGAGCTTAAAATTTGAAGTTTTAAACAGACACGATTTCGATTAATCGAAATATTTTCGATTAATCGAATTTGACTTTCGATTAATCGATTTGGGAAATCGATTAATCGATTTTAAGCGGTTTAACCTAGTTTTAAATTTCGATTAATCGAAATGGAATTTCGATTAATCGAGCTGAGGCCTATATATATAAGTTTGGGGATTTCATTCCCCATTCGAAATCATTTGAGCTTCCGGACTTTGGGCGTTTCGACTTCCTTCTTCTTCTCCAACTATCCGACCGGTCTAGGGTTCGATTTTTCGATGATTCGCACCCGCAATCTATCGTATTCACCTTTGAAAACCACGGTAAACCCTAGAATCAAACTTTTTCTTTCGATTGAAGTAGATAAACTCTAGTTTAGTGAAAATGCCGCCCAAAACACGTTTGTCTTCGAAGAAGGCAACCTCCAAGCTACCGGTTAGGCGTAAGAACGCCGCACCACCACCTACCCCATCGCCGTGAGGACTCCATCACCGTCGGAATCGGAGACCACCTCCGGGTTCGGAGCGCATCTCTGTGAGTCTTCCCAATCCACCCCATGCCACCACCACCCACCAACGTGGAGCAACCAAAGCAGTGGTGGGCTGCCAAGACCTTTGAGGTCGAATACACCATCGACCCTACCCTATTCACAAATCCCGATTTCAGGCGAGACCCAATGGGCTCGGGAACTACCTAACTAGTGCCGGACTCGGCAACCTTCTCAAACCAATCCGGGGTTCCTATTACCCTAGATTGGTGAGGTTGTTCTACCAAGGGCTAACCAATGGCCCTAGGGACGATTGCATTATCACCTAGATCGAGGGCCGGCTCTATACGATCACTCGACCGCACATACCTGAGGTGCTTGAATGCTACCTCGACTTTACTCCCGAAACTACCCTATTCCCACCCTTTGAAAAGGAACCCCGGTTTGAAGAGGTCATGACTCGCATGACCAACGGGACGAAGGGTCGCACGTCCATCAAGAGGGTCGACCTTCCACCCTACATGTGGATGCTCGACTCCATAATAAAATGCAACCTTTACCCGATGCGCCACGACACGGGCGCGTGGATAAAGTGCAACATGCACTTTACGCCTTCATGGCCGATGGTTTGATGCTACCATGGTCATCCTTGAGGGATGCGTACATCAAGAGTAAGTCGATGAAGGGCAACATGCGGCCCAAGGAGAAGATGCCGTATGCTCGGCTCATCTCGAGCATGTTGGAGTGCTACTCGACGAGCCCTCCTACTATTTCACCTCACGAGGTGAGGGCTACGGATCGCGTGAAGACGCGTTCACAAAGTCTTCATGGACCCAGCTTCTAATCTTTAAGCGGACCCTACCACGGCTCGGACCCGCTCCGCCCCGGCTGAGAAGCGGCAGCAGCAGCTTGCCACCACCCCACCACCTCGAGGACCCACTTGAGGTGGGGCACACCTACGCATGAGCCATCCAGGAGAGGGTTCCCTCCCACACCACCGCCACGCCGACACCACCTGCACACTCCGCGCCCGCGACACCCACCTCATCCTACTGCCGGCGCGCCGCTCCATCCGGTCCTACCATAGAGGACGTGTTGGCAGAATGGGCGAATAACGAGAGGATGACAGGAGGATTGATTTCCTCATGTTTCACACCCTCCAGTTCATCTACCCCCACACCTACATGGATATGTCATGAAGAAGAATGGGACGGGACGCACCGCCTTCCATAGAGGACCCGTCTTCCATCCCACCGGACGCGGTTCCCTCCACATCCACATCCGCTCAGCCAGCCGCCACCCCCACCGCCAGTAGCTGGCTCGGCCAGACACCTTGACCAGCTGATGGAGCACCTCACCTCGATGGAGAGGCCTATGTATTTTGCATTTTGATTTATACCTGTACTTTTTATTGTACGCCAACTTATTGGCATTGTAACAAAATATTCACTCCTTAATACAAATTAAACTTTTTATATAAAATGTTCAATTTTGTTAGATTTTACTTCCATGTTTGTGTTGTGTGAATGTGTGGAGACTTAAATACGTATGAGTCAAATGAACCACCTCACCTCCAAGTGTGCGGGGGGGGGGGGAGAGAGTGTACACCACCACACCTTTGGGTGATTTTCGAGGACGAAAATTCCCAAGGTGGGGAGGATGTAATAGCCCGAAAAATCACATTGAACTATGACCTCGGGATCCGTGCCCGATTGGTCTTAGGTTTGACCATGAGATAGTTCATTGATGAACTTAAGGAGATGAGCAGAAGTGATGTGTGAATCAGTGTAGAAGAGTGGAGAGATAGAGGAGTTGTAGAGTTACATACACTGATGAGTGTGTATGTGCTCCACGCCGAGAAAAAGAGATAAGATAAAAAGGGTTGAAAACCCTAACTTTCATGTTTTGGTGGTTGAGAGAAGTAAAGAAGAGAGAGAAAGAGAGAGGAGTAAGAGAGGAGTTATTGCAACTGTTTGGAAGAGGGAGTCAAGCATTAAAGAGGCCGGATTCGACGCAAGGGATCCGTTAGAACCAAAGCTAGAAACCCTAGCCTTCCAACTATTGATAGAAATCAACTTGAGGTCTATCCAAGGTAAATTTTTTGTAAATAAGATGCATAGATTATAGGGGTTAAGTTGCAGTGAAATGTGGGTTAAATCATAGGATAATGGCTTAGAAAGATAGAAGAAAAAGTATGGAAAAAGATTGGGAAGAACAGCTCGAAGGGGGCTGAATCTGACAATTTCGATTAATCGAAATTGGGTTTCGATTAATCGAAATTGGCCAGGAAGTTGAAGAGTCAGAGGACCCCGATTTCGATTAATCGACTTTGGATTTCGATTAATCGATTTGAGAATCGATTAATCGACTGAGCACCTCCAGTGGACCCCAGGGGTTGGAGAAAATAACTTAAGGAAAAATCGACTAATCGAAATGGGATTTCGATTAATCGATTTTGGTTTCGATTAATCGATTTGGAATCGATTAATCAACTTGTGAAAATCGACTATTCGAACTAAGGGTCTGCTTTGCGAAAAGAAGGATTTCGATTAATCGAAATTGGATTCGATTAATCGAATGAAAGCTCGACTGTTCGAACAGTAAATTTACTTTGCGAAAAGAAGAATTTCGATTAATCGAAATTGGATTCGATTAATCGAATGACAATTCGACTGTTCGAACTGAGAATGGACCTTGCGAAAAGGAGAATTTCGATTAATCGAAATTGCTTCGATTAATCGATATTGACTTTCGATTAATCGATTTTGGAAATCGATTAATCGAATCAGATTCGATTAATCGATTTTGGAGTTCGATTAATCGACTGTAGTAAACTATGTTGACTTTTGGTTTGACTTTAAGATTCTTGGGGGATCTTATACCTTCTCTATAGCATCCTTTGTGATGTGTTTCACATGTTATATGGTACCATAGGTGGTACGTGAGAACGAGTGCACAAGGAGCCACGCGGGACCTTGATGCATTGATCAGCTAAAGACTTGAGGTAGGGAACACCCTGAACATGTACTTTATTTTACGAGAGCATGTATGTAGTGATATCAATTCAATTCAAATGTTTTACTACTCAATGATTATGAAAAGTGTGTGTGTGTGACATTCATAAGAGAACTTAAATGGACCATCCCCAGGGGATGATGAAGTGAAGAAGTAAAGGCATCAGGTGTGATGCAAGTGAATGGATACATCCCAGGGATGTATCCATGATTGAATCATGCTTGATGAGGCCTAACTGATATAAGATAGCACAATTACGGTGAATAACTATATGTAAGGCACCGATATTTTGTTATTTGAGGTTTGATAGGTTACCCCACCGGACGTGGCGGGATAACCACGATCGACGCGGCAGATATCCGTGACCCATACGCGGCTAATCCGTAGGCCAAGACGCGAGGCTTATCCGTCAGAAGCACACCCGTGGGTGTTAATGAGATGTGAAACCCGCCACCAATCCCTGTGAAAGGGCTTGGTACTATTAGTATTCCTGGAATACATTTAAAACTGCCTATATAGATGACGATGAAGGGTATCTCGTCGGGCTCGATGCTATATTGCTGTGGATTACTTAAGTTGAAGTTTAAGTTTTGCTTTAGGCCTTCTCAGATCATTCATGATTAACTAAAAGACATGAGAAATTTACCAAGAATTGAAGCTTTTTAACTGTTTTCATCAATAAATGCATAGACACATCATGCATGCATATCATAGAATACATGTGAGTTATATTTTATATGTTCAATCGTTCTGTTCCCTATTGAGCTAGGATGTAGCTCACCCTATAGACTATCGTCGCAGTCCAATACTAGCAAAGCCGAGGCTTGTGGAGACGCCGACCCGGTGAGTCGGACCTTGCGGCGAGGGAGTTAGAGCCACCTCCAGAGGACTTCTTCTAGAGGACTCTGCTGTGCAACTTTGAGGAGTTTTAGTTGGAGATTGTACGGCTTGGTATGTCAAGCCTGGTTTTTTTGATTAAACCTTGTGTATGTGGATATCAGAGTATTTTTTTGGGCGAACCATCCATGATGATGGTTATCATCGATGGTTCGGATCGGTTCTCCCTTCATGCAGAGGCATGAGGGTAGAACTGTCTTTTGAGAAGTGTTTTTATGTAGATTTAAATTCCGCAAGTTGTTCTTATTTATTTTATGCTTGATATACCAGTGTTCCGTGCATAGTTGAGGGGTACGGTCAAGATGATCGTGCTGATGGCGCGGGTTTCGGGGTGCCGAAATCCGGGCTGTCACATCTGTGTTGTTCAAAATTTGTCCTCCTTAATTGCTTTCTTTCATCCAAATACTAAATTGCCAACATAAATTATATTCCCCATTTTTCCTAATCTAACTAGGCACAAATAACTTAATCAAAGGAATTTAAAAGCCTACCTCTTTAGATTTAATCCTTCGGCTTCCGTTGATCCAAAATTCGAGCACCGGATCAATCCGCAAGCTTCAGTTGGACTCCAAATTCAGCCCATCTCCAACCTTGCTGCTAGAGCAAAGGTTTGCCCAGATCATCCACACAGGAATCCATTCTCCCCTATCCTTCTTTCTTAATATTTCAAACAAATCAGGAGTATTACACAAGCTTTGTATATGGCTGAGATGGGGAGAGTGGGTGTATGTACTAAGGATCTAAGCAAAATAAGATGGGAGTTTTGTAAGAGTCTAACCTGGATCTCATGAGAGGGAGGAAGGATATAATTTCTTCTTCACTCTTCTCCCTTTATAAAATTAATTTCCTACCCAAAATATCATGATATTTGACTAAGATATCATGATCTTTTATTTACAAGTCTATCCACGTAGCTTGCATTTAGTTTCAAAGTTAAGCACAAACATACTTCTTAATGCATAAGTTATCAAAATAGGACATCCTCAATTCCAAACCAGAAATCCTTTGACCGAATTTCTTCTTTTAGGTTTACCTACCCGAATACCCATAATTCCTCACGTAACTTTTTCAGGCACGCTTACCGAGAAAATCGAAATCAGGTCTAAACTGTCTGGGATATTACACAACTTTTTAGAAAATTGGGCCCCAAGCCTAAAGAAATGAGTAAATTGGTTTCAAGTCCTCCATGTAAGGGAGGGTTGGAAAGCGGGTCCATGGACATACGAAGATCTTTCAAAAACATAAAATTCAATGTATGTCGATGGACCCACCCTTGGAAAAACAAGGAGAGAAAAAAATAGCTGAAAAAGCCAAACCAAGGGGAAAAGAGAGTGAAAATGGCCCTGCTCGGGCATATAATGGGTCCACTGCCCCCCAAGATATACCTGGCACATGTAATACATGCGCCAGTGTAAATCCCCCCAGGATTGGCTTGGCGCATGTAAATCCCCCTAGGATTAGTCTAGCGTAGACCAATCTGGCCCCCTTCCATGCACTTTTTGGAGCTTTTAAGGGGATTTTTGTGTGTCTCGACTGGACCCCTTAGCCAATCTGACTTGTTCACCTGTTTTATGCCTTAAAATACATTCACAAACATAAAAATCAAAGGGCACCTAACATTGAAATCATTTAACTTTTGTGCAGGAAAAACTCGCACTGAGGCATACGACTTCAAAGGTCATTTTTACAAGCAGTCGTCAAAACCATCCTCGATGCAAACAGAGATAATGCAAGGGAAACATAACATGCGATCAAAGAAAGAGCACTAAGCATTTCCAAACAAAAAATTATCTAAAAAGTGCCACGATCATCTGTTACAAATTTTCCAAAATCCTAAAAATCATCTCAAAGTGTTTAATTGTTCAAAATGCAGAAACTAGGTCTAGTCCTTGTTGGCGCCCTTCGATTTCTTTCGTCGGCACGAGGAGCTTGGAAGGTCCGCATATCTCCTACCTGAGACCATGCCTGTGAAAGCCGGCTGAGTAAAGAGCGCGACTCCTTGTCACGTGCGCGTTGCAAGTCACAGTCGAGATCATAAATCTGGAGCAATTAAAAGACAAAGACAATAAGGCAGTGAGGAAAGCAGGTTAGCAGAACACTCACCACCTCCACATCCCGGAGCTCAGCAATATTACGATAATATGCAGCATGGACCATGGTCAATTCAAAGTTCTACATTTATAGAGAGAAAGGTATCAGTTGCAGGGATTAGTAACAAACACATGCATTTATGAAAGGAGCCAAAACAAAGGAGGAATGATAAAAAAGAGGCTTACCCCCTGAACCACCTCAGGAGGAGGGACTCGAGCCTCTTCAGCTGAGAGGCATGCCTGCCTATCCACATCGACACATAGATCCGAGAGAAAGCCATTGTCAAGGTGCCTAAAGGTCCATGAACCACAGCTGGTGCACCACCCAAGACAACCATGCGAGAAGGGGTCTGAAGGACCGACATCTGAAGGGCTAGCACCTGAGGGACCTACACTGAAAGGACCAGCATCTAAGGGACCCACCTCTAAAGCAGTAGTAGTACCCGCCGCTGCTCCACCTTCATCATCGGAATCATCCCCCTAGAAAACTGTGAAAAAGATCAATATTCGCTCAGTAGAAGCAAAAGTTGAATCAAAACCTGAAGGGGACCAATCTAAAAGAGAAAAGAAAATTACTTGTGAGCATGGGCCGCTGAAAGCGAGGAAATTGACACCAGGGACAAAGCGCAGTAGGATGAACCGATACGGCAAAGACTCATACCATAGCCGATAGTCTCCCGACATGAGAAGGACATTAATGAGGATCCTATTGTGGAGGAAGGCCGCAGTAAGCTCCTCGATACTACCCACGAGTTCCAAGACATCTGCAGGAGGATCCACGGGTATGGCAGGGTAGCCTTGATACTGATGAACTACCTGCTCCCCCAGGTAGAAGGCCCTAGCCCACGCCCCATAGAAGAAGACAACGCAGCAGTTGTTAAAGAGGCGAGATGGACCTACGGCAGCCCGGTCCCAGAAAGTGGAGCCAATGTATGGGTCGCATATGATCTGTCCAAGTCAAGAGGTAGCCAATCAGTCAAAAATGCAGCATAATAACAAAGGAGAATTTTTGAACTGAAATAAACAGAGGATAAAAGGCCTTACCTGCTCGGGGATCATCAGATCAAATTGGGACCTTAGGCCCATCTCCAGATGCTTCATGCCCACGTCTTGGCGCCAAAATTGGTTTCAATTACTAAGGAGGGGATAGGTGTATACCTCGGAGTGAAGAAGCAGGCGTCCGGGTTGAAAGTGCAGGTACCCCCATGCTTGAGGAGAGTAGTGCGCAAAAGATAAATCGGTAGCATACAATGACCATCCAAATAAACTGATAAAAGTAAAAGAGTTAGATATTACCTCCAGAGCCGGCGAGAAACCAACAACAGACTTTGCATCCCTAGTGGATACTCAGGCTATTCCATACATCAACATCGCATATCCGGCCCCGCCCCAATCGTATCTGTGGATGTGAAGCTAGTTATCCATGAGGCTCAGTAGTGCCAGGAAGACTCGACCGCCGCTTGCATTGGCAAAGAGGGTTTTGCCCAACAGGATCAGGAGCATGATACGGGCCAATACGATTGCACGCTCGGGCTCAATATAAAGTTCCACATCTAGCTGGCCCAGATCTACTAACTCATGCAGCCTATAGAGCTCAGATAGAAAGGTCATCTTGACCTCGGCACCATTCAGATTTCCACGGGAGGGGTAATCCCCTATCAATATGATAATATCGTCCTGGCTAGGCACTGCGAGGTTAGCGATCGGAACGCCCCCTACCCTGATACCGGTAATCATTGCCCATTCCACGGGCGTCAGGGTCATCTCAGCGAAGGCCATGAGGAAAGACATGGTCTCTGGGCGAAATCTCTCTATCAAAGCTCTTAGGTATGCGGCGTCCGCCCTCATGGCAGGGCATGACAGGAACTCTCCGAAACCCGCCTGCTCAAGCAAATACTTCACGATGGGGGGGGGGTGTAGTGATAAAAGTCACTGAAGTCTAGCCAGCCCCATCGGAATACGATATGGGGAAAGTCCTGCATCAAAAGAGAAGGATGCATCAGGTCATGAAAATAGAGAAAAACCTCACAAAAACAAAAAAGAAAAAAAAAGAGAGAACTGAACTTATCTTTTACCTTGCCCGCAATGCCGAAATTGAAAATGTGGATGTGTTGCAGGTAGAGAAGGCCGACTCGGGCGGCCTCGCCCTGCATCTCAAGCGATGGACCTGCCTGGCGCTCTACTACAAAGAATTGTTCCCCATGAGGACCATAGACCACGTCAGGCCCCTCCTCCTGTTCTTCCTCTGGCACATATTCCTCATCACCAAACATTCTTAGGTAAAAACAAGCAATCATATCAGAGCAAATCAATGATAAAGAACTATTTTTGCTACAGGCCAAGGGAAGGCAAGTATGCTCACCGCTTTCTTTTATTGTCAAAACAATATATATAAATACAAAAAAAATCCCTTTCTTTTTGTTTTCAAAACAGAATGAAAATACAAAAAATCCCATTTTTTTTATCTTCAAAAATAAATAAATATAAAACAATTTTTTCCTTTCCATCTTAAAAAATATAGCAAAATTAAAAGCACAAAATTCCTTTCTTTATAGAAAAAAACTAACTAAAAAAGGAACCAAAAAAAATCCCTTTCTTATGCTCATAAAATTAAAAAACCAAAAAAAGGAACCAAAAATCCCTTTCTTGTAAGTAAAACCAAACCAAAAAAAAAAATAGAGCAAAAACAAAAATTCCTTTTGCATCTATAATCAAAATCAAAAACGAAAAATCCTTCCTTTATGTTTATAAAATCAAAAAATCCCAAACAAAAAAAATCCCTTTCTCTTATGTCCATAAAATAAAAAACCAACAACAAAAAAATATATAAAATAAATTCCTTAGTTAGTTTTCAAAATAAAAACTAAAACTAAAAATCATAAAAATCATTTTTCTTAATTAATAGAAACAAAAAAATATATATAATCCTTTTCCTTAGTCTTCAAAAAAAACAAAATAATAATAATAATAAATAAAGACAAAAAAAAAAATCTTCTCTTCATGTTAAAAAAATAGAAACAAAAAATAAAGCCCTTTCTATATGCACAAAAAAAAACAACAAAAAAATATAAATAGATAAAACCCATAAAACAACAAAAATAGGGCATCATTCATGAAACATCATCACCACATCATCAATAAACATCCTTACAATGAAAATAAACCATTTATCATCTAAAAATATAAGATCATGATCACATTTGCAAGAAAAATCAAATAAAATAGGTTTTAAATGGTTACCTTTGAAGAAAAGGGGGTCGTTGATCTAGCGCGGAGCGGGCAATCAATCGGCGCAAACAAATACCGGCAATGAAGCACGCTTAGAGGCAATGTAAAGGAATCCTAGGGGAGCTCTATTTTTTGGTTTGGAGAGGGGGAAGAAAAAAAATTTGAAAGCACACCCCTGCTGCCGGAATTGGGCTCTTTAAATTCGAATCCCCAGCCATACTTGGCGCATGTATTGCATGCGCCAAGCAATTTTGGGCCCCCAATTGGCTTGACGCAACTATTAGTTGCACCAGGTTGCTTATGGGCTGAATTTTGGGCCGGGTGCGGGTCACATACACAGCCCGGTACCCCTTCTCTTTTTTTTGGTCCCCGGCAGATGCACATGCTCCCAAATGGTATGTCGATCCTCATTCGGCTTGCCCGGGAAGCCGTGCTAGAATAAAATAGATCGAGATCAATAAGCATTCCGGTCTTACATAGGATAACATGAAAAAAATTTAAAAAAAATGATAAAAAAGTCCCACATAAAAAACCAAAAAATCACATAAAATGATAGTTTTGAAAACCCAAAAATCACATAAAATGATAAGTTTTGAAAAACCCAATAAATCACATAAAATGATAGTTTTGAAAAAATTAAAAAATCACATAAAATGATAAGTTTTGAAAACCCAATAAATCACATAAAATGATAGTTTTGAAAAAATTAAAAAATCACATAAAATGATAAGTTTTGAAAAACCCAAAAAATCACATAAAATGATAGTTTTGAAAAAACCAAAAAATCACATAAAATGATAGTTTTGAAAAAACAAAAAAATCACATAAAATGATTGTTTTGAAAAACCAAAAAATCACATAAAATGATAAGCTTTGAAAAACAAAAAATCACATAAAATGATAGTTTTGAAAAACCAAAAAATCACATAAAATGATAAGCTTCGAAAAACCAAAAATCACATAAAATGATAGCTTGGAATAAACCAAAAAGTCAACAAAAAATGATAAAGAAAATCCTAAAAATAATGGAATAAAGTCACATAAAGTGATATAATAAAATAGAATGAAGTGATAGATTAAAATCACATGAAATGATAACTTAAAAATCCAAAAAAATCACATGAGATGATAACTTAAAAATCCAAAAAATCACATAAAATGATAAACATAAAAAAGGTCAAAACTTTCTCACATAAAATAACAAAAATATGTGTTTTGAAAAGATGGCATGTACTCCCAAAAATGTTGCGACATCTATTCGCTCCGTTTGGGTAGTCATGCTAAATAAACTTCGAGATCGATGGGTCCGCCCAAAGACCTCGAACTTTGCTTCAAGCAAGGGTACCCGTGACCAGTCAGATGAGGTGGTCAATGCCTCATATGATTAGACACAAACTATAGAACCTTGCGCAATTGCGTTATGCCTATCTTCGAATGTGGCTCGATCACCCCCTTACTTACAAGTTGTTGTATTCAGAATAAATCTTGAACATCAAACTCCTTCAAATCATCTCGAGAAGCGACCATTTTTCCTGACTAACTGGCTTTTGCAACTCGAGAAGTGAATGTTTTTCCCAGCTATTGGGCTTTTACATCTCATTCCACCTCGGTTATGGCCAGTAATGTTGCTAAGCGCTTGGGGATCGATTACCTTGAGAAACGACCGTTATCCGGCATGCAGGGCTTTCGTTCTCTCACCATATTACCCGTCTGATGTTTGAAGTTCATTCTGAATGTAGCGAACTCGTCAGTAATGCCTTGGGCCTCTTTGAATGTCTCTTTTCTTTGACATCTGATCATTAGTGATCGGATACCAAAGAGGGGCATCTATAGACACCCAAATTTAGCCCAAGGCTCGATCGAGACACATTTCGAGAGAGACGCATCTTTGAGCTTTTGATGACATGTACGGAACCCTTAGGAACCTTTTCGAAACCTTAGGAGCCATTCCAAACCCTTAGGAATCACCCTAGATCCCTTAGGAACCTTCCCGACTTAAAACCTATTTCGGACCTAAACCTAGCTTTCCTGAGTAATGGATGAAGAGGGGTTATTGGGACTAGTTGTAACCTTCTACTGTGATTGAATCATATACCGTTGAAAAGAAGAAGTCCTCAACTTTTCAACAAGCAAAGAATCACCCCAATCGGAGCTGTATGCGAGAAGATATGGCGTTCCGAAGCATATGGGTAAAATTATAAATTGACTGAGAAGAAATGGCTTGGCGCAACTAATAGTTGCGCCAGTTATAAGGTGGGCCCCACCAAGGGCAGCAAATTTTCGGGCCACTGTGTGATACTGCTTTACTGTACATATGCCTGGCGCACCTATTAGTTGCGCCAGATTTATGAACAATGGCTGTAGGTTTTTGTCTCGAAAATTGAGATTGGGGTTTGACTTGTTGACTATTTTGACCTTTGAGGTGTGTTTGCTAGTTTTGTTGCACCCATTCACTATCTATTTGCAACCCCTTAAGTAGTTTAAAGCCTCACCCTATCATCCACCATTGGAGCTAACCTTCACACATTTCAAGGCTCTAAAAACCCTAAGAAACCTTAGATGACTAGATTACCTAATTTCTAATCCAAGTTAGCCTCTAAACACCCTCCTAACCTCTCTTTTTCCTATAAATAGAGAGGCACTCCCTCCCCCCCTTTACAAACGCTTGAAAAAATTTACAAAAAAGAGATTAAGGAATCCCTTCTCTCTCTCTCCCCTAGTGCACCATTTACACACAAATTCCAAAACCTTCAAACCTTCTAAAACCCTTAGCCTTTCACCTAAAATCTTTAGTTTAGGTGTGTGTTACCCCCTAGCCTCCCCTCTCTACCTCTTAGCTATCCACCCTAAGAGTTAGAATTCATCAACAAGCTATACAAGCCATCAAAAGCTCACCAAAGCAAGCCAACACAAGGCTTCACAGCAATGCAACAACGGCCCGAGAGCTCCGGCTCTACCCTCTACTCCTCTACCTTCTTGGTTCTTCCTCCATCCTCTCATTTGTGTCGTTACGCCGTTGAATTTTCAGTAGGAACAGAGGGACACAAATAGGATTTTAAGGCCCTTTGGGCAAGAGGAAGGCTTTTTTTATTTCTTTTATATCATTTTTATTTTGGCCATAAGTAGAGACCGCATTAAGTAGGTTGATTGGGTGCCTAACACCTTCCCAATTGATAACCGAAGCCCCGACCCAAGAGCCTTTGGCATAGTCCGGATTCAGAGTCAATTTTTGGCACGTTGGTGCTCATTAAATTTGATTTGGGTTTCTCGGGACACCAAAAGCTTCGGGTGGCGACTGAAAATTTTTATCATGAGTTCGCATCGTCGCGACGGGTTTGACAAAAATCCACGGTTGCACATATGATTTCTTCTAAAACTTTTCTAAATCGTCTTTTTACGATTTTTCTTTTCTTTTCCCATATATATTTTTTTTCTTGTATTTCTTCTCAGTTGTACCCTTTTCAGCAGATCCCTTATTTGTTAAGCGTATACTCCTTTCACTCCCTCTTCTTCCCTTCTTTTACATTCTAAACTCTCATAAATTATAAGGGTTAAAAGTAAAAAGCTTTAGGTAGTATATACGGTTAAAGGTTTATAAAATTTTGGTACAAAGAAATTCGGCGTTAGGCTTCTATTATGGGTTCAAAGGATAAAATCTTTTATGAGATTTTGACTTTTTGGCTCTAGTTTAAAAGAACATGGCCTTTGATCATTTTCACGATTTACTAGTATGGATGTCTTATTGTTTTGATGTATTTAACAGATAGTTCTAAAGAAACAAATCATCATAATCACAGAATATCTTGATTATAAGTTCAACAATATAAGATTTCTCAGTTAAAGTTCAAGAAAAATTTATGCTTGAAAACAAAAGCAGTCTCTCTCAGAATATAAGGAGGATATATTAGCTCAAGATCTCACTGATTATATAATTTTGAAGCTATAATCTAAATTTTGTAGTTTAAATTAATCGTATAGTTTCAAACATTCATCAAATACAATGTTCAAAGCTGTTTTTCATGAATTGCAACTGTTTGTTTTTTATTGTTGAACTTTTGCTATGATGGATTGTAAGGTTTTCAAGGGAAATGTTTTATATCATATTTTGCATATAATGGTTAACTAATCTAATATATACAGAACTTAAAAAAATATTTTATAAAATAAAATAAATTTAAAACGAAAAATTAAATAATTTAAACTAATATACATAAAAAGTTGTATATCCCCCCAAACTTAAATAGGACAATGTCCTCATTGTACAAAACAGGGGGCACAAAAAAATGGGTATCCTTTTGACATACTGAATCGTATGAGATGTGAAAAAAAAAATTTGCTTAAAGGAATTGCTTCCTCCCCCAAACTTGAGAGAAAAACATAGCATATATTTTGTCAGTAGTCAAAGGAAAAGTTAGTAAAAAATAAAATAAAATTGTTAACAAGAAGTACTTACGTCTGTTGAAGTTGCACTGGTGGAAAAAAATTCTTACGAATATCCCTCCAAACTTGAGAGAAAAAGCCATTCGATTTTAATCATAGATTATAAGCAACGAAAAAAAAATTAAAAGGAAAAGTTAGTAATTACAGCAGTTAGTCAAAAGAAATATATTTTGTATATATCGGAATATTTACAATGATATGGGAAAGGAAACTAGTTACATAAAAGAAACCTAGAAAAAATCTAGACACACACTAAACTAAGACAATGACAATAATTTCGGAGAGAAATAGGTTTTGATAAAGATCGGTCTTTGGCTCCTAACCAAAATTATCCCTTCAAAAAGATATTTTTCCCTCCTGGCTCCGGGATGTCCTCAACTTGCTGCTTTTGGAAGAGGAACTGTAAGCCGAGAAGAGAGATAGCAGGGATTAAGGAGAAAGATGCTGAGCAGGTGGTGGATGGAGTGAAGAGGAGGGGGAAGATGATGGGGGAAGAGGTGTACGTGGCAGTGGGGAGGTGAGGATGGAAGTTGTGCTCAAAGATGTAGATGGTTCTATCTTCTTATTTTTCTTTTTCTTCTTTTCGTTCTTTTTCTCTTCTTCCTTCGCTAAAATTTTCTGAACTTCCTCGTACTCATCCCACAGGAACTGCAGAGGGTCTAGCTCTGGTGGGTCCTCCCATACTAGAAAGAACTTTATTGGATTATAGTTGGTTTTATCGTTTGTCATGAGTAAGGATAGGATGCTAGGGACGAGAGAGAATAATTTTGCTAAGGACGTACTAATCCTTTATTTAAAGCGCTTGGATGGTGGAATACGAACAGTTGTATTAAATTTTCTCATCCCTCTGAACTTAATTGTCATAAAATTTTTACAGAGAGTTGGTTGGCAATAAATTATACATCGGTTGGGTTAAATATAAAACGTCGTATGATTTATTATGGCTAATGATACTGTCAAGGACATATGATGGGTAATAATTGTTTTCCTGCGGTAACAGAATGCTTTTCCAGTAGTGTATGAATTACACACATAAAATATTTTAGGATGAACTTGAGTGTGGTTTCCTCACCAACAATATTCTTATTTTTGTGTTTTTACCCTTATAAGGTTTTTTTTTCGAAAACAGGGAGAGACAAATATGAGTCTCTAGTCTTTGTGACTAGTAGAAGTGCTGAAGTTCTTAATTCGTTACTCCGAATAAACCTGCAAAAGCTTAAGAAGTGATCAAAGAAAGTTAAAAATAAAGAAATATAAAAAGTGAAAGATAAATAGTTATTTTTTAAAACGAAAATATAAATAAAACAATAAATCACTTCCCCGACAACGATGTCAAAAACTTGATCACTACTTATGTGTGTATCTAATTAAGTCTTAACCTATTGCAAGCACACAATAGAAATTGTAGAGCTAGTATAGGATCGTTCACACGAAGAAGTTATTATCTTATCTACATTTCTATTTTTAAGCTTATATTTATCTTTTAAGGTTCTAAACTACTGGAGAAATATGAATAAAGAATGGATTTTAAATCTAAAGTATATGAAATAAATCCTAATCCACCTTCTTCAAATTGAGGTCATCAATTCAAATATTCAGCTATCGGATATTTATAAAAATAAATAGTACCGTTATACCATATTACAGTCTTCTAGAATTTAGGCGTCAATAAAAATTAAAATTCCTTAACACAGATTTAGTCTAATCAACAATCTCTTAAAATCTGGGCGTCAATCAAATTCGAGAAAATTTAAGATGAAAAAGTAAAATCGTTACACTAATCTGTAAATTCTAACCTGAGTCGTGAATTCAAATCAAAACTTGAAGATGTTTACAAAGCATGTAAATAAAGCAAATAAATATAAACTAGAAAGCAAAGTAAATATATATTTCACCCCTCAGCTGCAGTCGTCAATTGCTTCTGAGAAACTAGGATATCTATATTAATCTTCATCACCTAATAGTAGTCATCAATTGTTCTTGAGAAACCTCTATCTGATCTAAAAAGTAACAAAAATCTACTCTAATTTTGATCAAAAGAAAATCCAACCTCAGTCGTCAATTGATGCTGAGAATTTCTTTGATGGTTTATTCCTACACTGGGCCCTCTTATTTATAGACCATAAGGAGTCGGTTTACAGAACTTCTAATTCTAATAAAAGAAACTACTAAAGTAAAAGGATCCTAATATAACTCTAATTCCTAATTTTATTCTTCCTTGCTTTCAAGCTGTAGATGTGCTTCGGCTTTATTTCCTTGGTAATAGCAGCAAAGATCTTCGGAGTATATCTTCATCAATCTTCTAAGATCCGTGGTTGGTCAGACTTCTAATTATAGAAGACTTTTAAAATTATGCATGGTGATGTATCTTCTCTCATTCAGCAACAGTGGAAAGCTTCTATTTTTGATAAATCATAAACTACAATTTCTTCTTTCTATTCTTTCTGTAAAATCGCAAATCACGACTTTCTATTTTCAGTCGGCTTCCAACTAATGATTCTTCACTACGATTCTTCGCTTTTCTTGCATCGTCTTTACTTGATACGGCTTTTCTTTAAAGAATCATAAATTACAATTTCTCGCTTCTCAGTATGTTGTTCCACACAATCGTAAAACATGATTCTTCATTTCTTTTTAGGCAAATAATTGTCTTTTATGCTCAATCATCTTTTTACCACTTTTTGAGTTCATTTTGATGAATATTAACACTTTGGCTCTCTTTTATTATTTTTTCTTAATAATTGCACATCGTTAACTTATTAGTAGCACACTAAGTCCTAGCATCACTAAGTTAAGGGTGATAAAATGGTAAGTTATGTGACTGATCAGTTAGCGTCTCGCTACGGGGGTGTCGATGCTTCTCTACCGGGGTGTCAACGCTTCGCTACCAGTGCTTCATTACTAAGGTACCAGCTCTTCACTACTGGGGGCCCACATTTTGGAGTAAAATAGACTTGGAAAAGTAAATCTGACACTTCCTTGGAAATACAGAGAGAAGAGGGAGAAAAAAAAATGATCTCTAAAAAAGTCAAATATGACGGCTGAAAATGAATACAAGCCTTTTAAGAACCCCATCTTTTAGAGAGTTCATATCAGTTAGAGAGCTTATATTATTGGCAAAAAAAAAATTTAAGGGCTATTTGTGTAAAAAGCTTACATTCATATCTAGATCTTTTAGGTGCCCCTATACCTGTATCTTAAAAGAAAATATAACTACCTCATTTCGCCCCATAATACTCCTACCAACTTAAATTTATCTTACCCTCTTTCTCTCTATTTGACCGAACCCTAAGCTCCTTCATCTCTCCATCGTATCACCTCTTCTTCCATCTTCTTCAATTCATCTAGGGTTTCTATATGCACTGCTATTTAGGTGCATGACCTCTTATTTCTTTTTTTTCTTTTTTTTTTCTTGATTATGAAATCCTTGCTTTTTTTGGTTGATTTTATTTATTTGTTTGTTTTATTGTAGATTAGTCATTTTAGATTCTTTGTAGAGATTCAAGGTGGATTTCAGCAGGTTTCTCTATGGGCTGCGATTTAGGTGCGTGACCCCTTTTTTGTTTTTTTATTTTTTATTTATTTATTTATTTTTTTTAAGTTTCTTGATTTTGAAATCCTTGCTTTTTTTGTTGATTTTATTTATTTATTTGTTTTATTCTAGATCAATCATTTTAGATTGTTTGAAGAGATTCAAGGTGGATTTCTGTGTTAATTTTTTGGAGCTTTTATTTTTAGAGTCGTGGTGAAATTTTGCAAAGTTTGGATTTTTGTTGATTATTTAGTTTTAGAGGAGTCATTCCAACTTGTTTTAGAGAGATTGAAGGTGGATTTGTGTTTTTTTTCACTTAATCTTCTTTTTTTTTTGTGCATTTTTTCGAACTTTTATTCAGGTTTTGCAGTAGTGATATTTTGCAAATCTGATTTTTTTTTGTTGATTATTACTACTATTTTTTTTTAAATGAGTAGTTTCAGTTGTTTAAAAGAGATTCAGCTAACCACCATAATAGCCGAATCATTGTTCTGCACCCTAACGTTGAGGGCATTAACTGAAGAAATTGTAGAAAGGTAAATAGCAAAAAGAAAAAGGGCTAACTTCAATGGTTCCTTTGTAGCCATTGTTGCAGACAGAGAAGAAAGGTCTCTGAATTTTTTAAGCTTGGTTTCCGCCAAAGGGCTCTGAATGATTTATAAAAACTAGGTGTTGTGTGTATGAGTGAAAGGGTTGGGGCTTTTGTCTTCCTCACGGTAATCAATTCTCACTTTAGATGTTGATTTCTTGAATTGGACGGTTGTTGTGGCTCCAAGCCAACTCATTTAATCTAAAAAAAATATCTTCGGGTATTTGTCTTATACTTGATTGAAAATTTTTATTCCCTATTTTGACAAGAACAAATTTTTTCAATGAGTGTGAGTTGATCTCGTCGGATTCATGATTTGGGAGCAAGGGTTATCAACGGATCGGGTCGGGTTGAAATTTATGCTTTCCAATGGAAATATGGCATGTTTGACCCGACCCACCCCGATGATGCACTTGACCTAACCTGATCCCGTAAAAAAAGTCATAATTTTTCTTCTTTTAATTTTATATATAAATTATTGGATCGGGTCGACTTGACACAAAGTTTGCTGGATCAAAAGTCAAATGTCGGGTCAAATGTTTCATGACTAACCCAACCCGATGGGTCACATTTATGTGCCCAACCAAGCAAAAATTTGGGTATCGGTTTGACACTACATGTTGACAGCCCTAGATATAATAACTATGAATGACAAAATTAAAGAAAGTCAAGAAAGCGCAGGTTCGACTCTACACGTTATCATCATCCCCTTAATAATGTAGATTAATTGACCTCATTTGGCTTTGATAGTCAAAGTCAAAGTAGTCACAGATCAATAAATGCTCCCATATGATCAGTTGAAAACCTAACCGTCTAATGGTATGCCCATGATCTCAAGATCCATCGTGTGGAAGATTGGGAGGATAAATGATCTCCATCGTCTGATTCAATGCAGTTAATGTGTTTCAACGTGGGTGAACTCAAAGATTTCGTGAGAGGATTTAAAGGTACTCAATCTTTCACACAACGGAACATGAGTGCGGATCACCATATGATCAGTTTTTATTTCACATAGCACACATCCCAATCAAATTTCATATGATTTAAAAATAGATGGCACGTATTTACCTTTAACATTTAAGGAGTTATTAATTAGCAGACAAATTTTGCCCTTGCACATAAGTGAAGAAAAACTTTGTATTTGGGAACCTGTGCCATGCGAATATACCATTTAAGTCTTGTGAGTTGAAGGCCATGATCTAAAGATTTTATGTGCAAAAGATGGGCATGAAACATGTGACAGCCTGGATTTCGGCACCCCGAAACTCGTGCCGTTAGCACGATCATCTTGATCGTGCCCCTTAGCTATGCACAGAACATTGGTATATCAAGCAATGAACTGAACTAAAATAATAAATAAAGCTGTGGAATTTAATTATCATTTAAATATTTCTCAAAAGATGGTTCTACCTTCATGCCTCTGCATGAATGGAGAACCGATCTGAACCATCGATGATAGCTAATCATCACAGATGGTTCGCCCAAAAGAATATTCCCAAACTTTAGTTACATTGTTTAACTAAAAACCAGGCTTGACATACCAAGCCGTACCAATAATCTCACAAAAACCCTCAAAGCTGCACAACGGAGTCCTCTAGAAGAAGTCCTCAGGAGGTGGCTCCAACTCGTCTCCGGGTGTCGGGTCTGACTCACCGGGGTCAACGTCCCCTGAAGCCTCGGCAGCTGCTAATAGTGGACCTGCGACGTATAGTCTAAAGGGTGAGCTACATCCTAGCTCAATAGGGAACATAACACAATTGAACATATAAATTACAACTCACATATATTCCATGATATGCCATGCATGATGTGTCTATGCAGTTATTGATGAAAAACAGTTGAAAAGAATCATAATTTACTGGTGGTTTACTCATGTCTTTTAATTATTCATGAATGACACTGAAAAGGCCTAAAGCAGAACTTAACCTTTCAACTTAAATAATCCCCGAGCAATATAGCATCGAGCCCGGATGAGATACCCATCATCGTCATCTATATAGACAGTTTTAAACGTATTCCCTGGGAATACAATTAGTACCCAAGCCCCTTTCCCCTGGGGATAGGTGGCGGGGTTTCACTTATCTCAACTCAACACCCCTGGGGTGTGCTTACTGTGTACGGATAAGCCTCCGCACTGGCCTACGGTTTCGCCACCGTATCGGTCACGGATATCCTGCCGCGTCAGTGGTGGGTATCTCGCCACGTTGGTGGGGTATCCTATCAAACCTCAAATAACAAAAATATCAGGTGCTTTACATATAGTTATTCACCATGTAAGTGTGTTATCTTATATCAATCAGACCCTATCAGACATAATTCAATCTTGGATACATCCCTGGGATGTATCCATTCACTTGCATCACACCTGATGCCCTTATTTCTTTATTTTCTCATCCCATGGGGATGGCTCATTATGATTACTCTTTTAGATGTCACACATGCACACTTTTCACAACTCTTAAGAAACAAAATAGTTTGAATTGAATTCTATATCACTACATATATGCTCTTGCAAGATAAAGTACATGTTCAAGGTGTTCCCTACCTCAAGTCTCTGCTTGATCATGTATCAAGGTCCCACGTGGCTCCTTGCGCCCAAGTTCACACGTACCACCTATGGTACCACATAACATATGAAATACATCACTAAAGATGTAACTAAGAAGGTCCAAGACCCTCCAAGAATCTTAAAGTCAAACTCAAAAGTCAACAAAAATTGGCACAGTCGATTAATCGAACTCCAAAATCGATTAATCGAAATTTAAAATCGATTAATCGATTCTCAAATTGATTAATCGAGATTCCCATTCGATTAATCGAATCCCAATTCGATTAATCGAAATTCTCCACTCTATCCATTCGATTCTCAATTCGAGTAATCGAATTCCCAAAATCGATTAATCGATTAATCAAAATTCTAAATCGATTAATCGAAATCCCATTTCGATTAGTCGATTTCTGCAAGTCCTTTTCTCCCCTCCACTGGAGTTCACTGGAGGTTCCCAGTCTATTAATCGATACCAAAATCGATTAATCAAAAAATAAAAGTCGATTAATCGAAACTCAATTCGATTAATCGAAATCGGGGTCCTCTGACTTTTCAACTTCTTAGCGAAAATCGATTAATCGAATCACAATTTCGATTAATCGAATTAGCCAGATTTAGCCCCCTTTTGGCTGTTCTTTCCAATCTTTTTCCTTCATTTTTCTAAGTACTTAATCTATCATTTTAAACATTCTTAACTACAATTAAGCTCTTCAATCTATGCATTTAATCTACAAGAATTTCTTACCTTCAATCAATCTCAAATTGATTAGGTCAAGTGGTTGGAAAGGTTAGGGTTTCCAGCTTTGCTTCTAGCGGATCCCTCGCGTCGAATCTGACGTTTAAATGCTCAAATCCCCCTTCCAATCAATTGCAATAACTCCTTACTCACTCCCCTTCCTTACTCCTCTCTCTCTCTCTTCTTAACTCTCTCCAACAACTCAACCATTGATTTTAGGGTCATTAAACCCTTTTTATCTCCTTCTAGCTTGTGTGTTGAGCACATGCACCGTAATAGGTGTATGTGACTTCAGATTTACATCACACTCCACATACTCACTCGAATTTTTGCATCTCATCCGTTCATCGCACCCTATGCCAACTATTGAACTCCTATTTGGTCAAACCTATGACCAGTCGGGCACGGATCCCGAGGTCACTATTTAACATGATCTTTTTTAGGATATTACATCCTCCCCACCTTGGGAATTTTCGTCCTCGAAAATAACCCAAAGGTGCGTAGGTCTGGGTCGCCCCCCCCTCCACACGCTCTCGGGTGAGGTCACCCAGTCAAGTTACATGAAATATAAATAAGGACATACATGGCATAAAGACAATAGCCATATAAAATTAACAACGATGTATATTGAGTAACTGTGGCGTCTCGGTCGGTGAAACTGGTGCAGAAGTGGAAGTACCAGTGCCGGTAGCCACGGTGGTCGGATGGAAGACGGGACCCCTATGGAAGGCGGTCCGTCCCGCGGTCCACTCCTCCTGGGAGAGGTATCGCTGGTAGTCCAACGGGTAGATGTAGCGGAGGGTATGGAACATAAGGAAGTGGGTGTAGCTAGTGCGGAATGGGCTAGCGATGTCGGTGAAGCGGCGGTATGAGAGGGTGCCCCCTCCGCTGAAGGCTCAACCGGGTGTGCCTCACCCACGGATGGGTCCTGATGTGGTGGTGGGGGTGGTGGTGGTGCTACTGTTGCTGTTGGTGCTGCTGGAACTGGACCCGGAGCCGGTAGGGTCCGCTTCAACAAGTTGTAGCTACGGCTCCATGAAGACTTCGAAAATGTCTTCACTCGGTCTGTTGCCCTCACCTCGTGGGGCGACACCATATACTCGGGAGCGTTGGAGTAGCACTCCAAGATACTCAATATGAGCCAAGCATACGGCATCCTCTCCTTGGGCCTCAAGTTACCCTTCATCAATTTCCCTTTGATGTACTCCATCCCCTCTAGGACGATCATGGTAGCATCAAACCATCGGCCACAAAAGGCCGCATATAGTGCCTGTTGCACTTTGTCTACGCGCTCTGTGTCGTGGCGCAGTGGATATAGGTTGCACTTGATTATTGAATCAAGCATCCACATATAGTGGGGAAGGTCGACCCTCTTGATGGAAGATCCCGACCCCTTTTTCCCGTTTGTCATGCGGGTCATGATCTCTTCAAATCTAACTTCCTCTTCAAAGGGTGGGAAGAGGGTGGTCTCTGGCGTAAAATCGAGGTAACACTCGAGTACCTCATGTATGTGGCGACGGGTAATGGCGTAGTCTCGACCCTCTATCGTGGTCAAGACCACATCGTCGGTTGGGCCATCGGCAAGGCCCTGATAAAACAATCTCACCAACCTAGGGTAGTAGGAACCCCGAATTGGTTTGAGAAGGTTTCCGAGACCGGCATTGGTAATGTAGTTACGAGCCCATTGGGTCTCGCCCAGCACATCGAGATTTGTAAATAGGGTTGGGTCGATGATGTACTCGACCTCAAAGGTCTTCGCCTGCCACCACTCATTGGGTTGTATTACATTAGTGGGTGGTGGCGGCATGGGGGTAGATTCGCGTGAAGACTCGCGCGAGGGTGCGCTCGTCGAACCGGAGGTGGTCTCCGATGCCGACGGTGATGGATTCCTCACCGGCGATGGGGTAGGTGGTGGTGGTGCGGCGTTCTTACGCCGAACCGGGAGTTTAGACGTTGCCTTCTTCGAAGACAACCGTGTTTTCGATGACATTATGGTGAAAACTAGGGTTTCTCTAACTCAATTTGAAAAGAAAACACAAATTTAGGGTTTACCGTGGGTTTTGGATGAGATGGTACTTGAATCCGATCTGAAAACTAATGGAAAACGCAAACCCTAGAGTGCTCGGTTGGTTGGAGAAGGAGAAGAAGAAATGGCGCCCGAAATAAAAACCCAAGTGATTTCGAATGGGGAGCAAAATCACCAAATTTATATATATATGCCCCGACTCGATTAATCAAAATCCAAAGTCAATTATTCGAGATTCAAAACTAGGTTAAGCCGCGCGAAATCGATTAATCGATTTCCAAAATCGATTAGTCGAAAGTCAAAATCGATTAATCGAAACCATTTTGATTAATCAAAATCGTATCCGTTTAAAATTTCAAGTTTTTGAGCTCACTGGTGCGAGCCAGTTGATTAATCGAAATCCATTTTGATTAATCAAAATTTAAAAATCAATTAATCAAAATTCACTTCGATTAATTGAAATCATGCAGTCCTTCCAAAATTTCCAAGATTCTTTAAGTTATTCGATTAGTCGAACTTTGATTCGATTAATCGAAATCTAAAATCGATTAATCGAATTTCACATCGATTAATCGAAATCATTCCTCATACCTCAAATTTTTCTAATTTCCTTAAGTTAATCGATTAATCGAACTTCCAGTTTGATTAATCGAATCCATTTCGATTAATCGAATTCCTCCTCGATTAATCAAATTTTCACAAAATTCTTCTAAGTTCTAAAATTCTCAATTTGTTCGATTAATCGAACCTTCAATTCGATTAATCGAAAACCTAAATCGATTAATCGAAACCAAGATCGGTTAATCGAAATTTCACTCTGTCATTTTTCTAATCCTTATTCACCTTCCCAGTCACTGGCACATGCTAGTCGACTAATCGAACAAAATCGATTAATCAAATTTCCAAATCGATTAATCGATTTGAAATCGATTAATCGGTTTTGCTCAATTTCTATAGATTTTCAAGTTTCCCTATTTATTTGATTTATCTGGTGGTTTATGATACCAACTGATCCTTAGGTCTACGAAACACATCCTCAAGATCATGTGTGCATAAAAATTTTGCTTCTTTATCATACTTTGATCAAACTTTCCATTGAATTACAAGTGTCGTTAGAATCCACAAACATGCTTGCGATTTACATTTGACTCTCAAGAAACAAGGCTGGATATTGTTCTCTCACATCGGCCTCTCGTTCCAATGTAGCTTCTTCGTTCGGATGATTTTTCCATCGAACAAGCACTAAGGAAATCACTTTAGTGCGTAGTACTTGTTCCTTTCGATCCAAGATCCCCACCAGTTCTTCTATCATGCTCATGTCTTCACACATCTCCAAAGGTTGACTTCCTAACACATGAGATGGATCGTCCACATACTTTATGAGCATTGATATGTGGAAAACGTTATGTACCCGATCGTATAACGGTGGTAATCCAATGCGATAAGCAACTTCACTTACACGTCCCAAAATTTCAAATGGTCCAACATAACGGGGACTTAACTTCCCTCTCTTGCCAAACCTCATTACGCCTTTCATAGGCGACACTTTCACAAACACGTGTTCACCCACTTTATAGTCAACACTAGTCCGCTTGATGTCGGCGTAACTTTTTCGTCTGCTCTGTGCTGACTTTAGCCTTTCTCTGATTATTTGCACGATGGTGGCGTTGTCTTCAAGTAGTTCTGGCCCTAAAATAAATTTCTCACCTGTTTCTTCCCAATTGATGGGTGATTTACATCGTCGTCCATACAGAGCTTCATACGGTGCCATGCCAATGCTCGTTTGGAAACTGTTATTGTATGCAAATTCGATCAACAGTAGATACTCATCCCAGTATCCTTGCATATCCAACATGCACGCTCTGAGCATGTCTTCTATCACTTGGTTCACTCGCTCTGTCTGCCCATCAGTTTGAGGATGGAAAGCTGAACTAAAATCTAGTTGCATTCTCATTCCTTGAAATTTCTTCCAAAACTTGGACGTATATAGTGGATCACGATCTGAAACTATGCTGCTCGGAATTCCGTGTAACCTTATGATCTCCTTCATATATAAGTCTGCCAATGTTCCTGCCGTATACATCATATTGTACGGTAAAAAGTGCACTGATTTGGTCAATCGGTCTACGATTACCCAAATGGCATTGTGTCTCTTGGCTGTACGCGGTAATCCGACAATGAAATCCATCGAGATCGATTCCCACTTCCATTCTGGTATTGGTAAAGGCTGCAATAGTCCAGCAGGATGCCTATGATCAATCTTCACCTGCTGACAGGTCAAACACCGTGACACGTGTTCAGCCACGTCTTGCTTCAAACCTCTCCACCAATAGTACTTTCTCAAGTCTTGGTACATTTTGGTGCTGCCAGGGTGGATAGCGTAATTTGACTTGTGGGCTTCATCAAGAATTGTTCGTCTTAGGTCGGCATTGTCCGGAATGCAGAGACGGCCCTTGAACAATAAGGAACCATCTTCTTTGACTGAGAAGTCCGACCTGATGCCCTCAATCACGTCTTGATGAATCTTTGTTAATGTCGGATCTTTCATCTGTAGATCGTGGATATGCTCAAATATTACTGGTTTCACTGATATGTTAGCCAAAAAGGATCCTGTAGCTTTCAACTCAATGTTCGCATCATAAAGTGCCAGGTCTTCCAATAATTTCCACTGGTGCATACCCAAAATCAAACAAGCTAACTGAGCTGAACTCTTCCGACTCAAGGCATCGGCTAATATGTTCGCCTTGCCTGGATGGTACTACTGTATAGAACAATCATAGTCCTTGAGGAACTCCATCCATCTGTGCTGTCTCATGTTGAGGTCTTTCTGTGTAAACAGGTATCGGAGGCTCTTATGATCGGTGAAAATTTCAAACATCTCACCATACAAGTAATGTCTCCAAATCTTCAGCGCAAAAATGACTGCTGCTAGCTGCAAGTCATGAGTTGGGTAATTTTTCTCGTGTTCTTTCAGCTGTCTTGATCCATAAGCTATCACTTTCTTGTGTTGGTTGAGCACACAACCCAAACCATTGTATGACGCATCGTTGTACATTGCGTATCCTCCACTGCCTGAAGGAATCGCTAGCACTGGAGCTGAAGTGAGTCTCGTCTTGAGTTCTTGAAAACTTTTCTTGCATGCCTCACTCCACTCGAATCTTGAATCCTTTCATGTCAGCTTCGTGAGAGATCCCGATATCTTTGAAAACCCCTCGACAAAACGTCGATAATAGCCTGCTAACCCAAGAAAACTTCGGACATCGGTCATTGTCTTTGGTTGCTCCCATTTAACCACTGCTTCTATCTTTGCTGGATCTACAGTGACATCGTGCTTTGAGACAACATGTCCCAAAAAGCTAACCTCTTCCAACCAAAACTCACATTTGTTGAGTTTGGCGTACAATTGGTGTTCACGTAGCGTCTGTAGAGCAATCCTCAAATGTTCTTCGTGTTCCGTCTTGGATTTGGAGTATATCAAGATATCATCAACGAACACTATGACGCAGGAGTCCAAGTGTGGTTTAAACACTCGATTCATCATATCCATAAACGACGCCGGAGCATTCGTCAATCCAAACGGCATCACAAGGAATTCAAAGTGTCCATACCGTGTCCTGAAAGCTGTCTTCTGAATGTCCTCTGCCTTTGACTCGCAACTGATGGTATCCAGATCTCAGATCGATCTTGGAAAAATACTTTGCTCCTTGCAGTTGATCAAACAGATCGTCAATTCTAGGTAAGGGATAGCGGTTCTTCACAGTAAGTTTATTCAGTTGTCGATAGTCAAATGCATAGTCGCATTGACCCATCTTTCTTCTTGACAAACAAGACCGGTGCTCCCCATGGAGACACACTCGGTCTGACAAACCCCTTATCCATGAGCTCTTGTAGTTGCCCTTTCAACTCCTTCAATTCAGTCGAAGCCATTCTATATGGTGCTTTCGAAATAGGCTCCGTTCGCGGTGCTAAGTCAATGGCAAACTCTATTTATCTCTTTGTAGGTAATCCAAGCAACTCTTCTGGAAACACGTCGATGAACTCTCGCACAACTGCTATCTCAGAGATGACATTCTTTTCTTCCTTATCCTCCTTTAAGAAAGCCAAGTATCCACTGCAACCCTCTCTGATCATCCTCTCGGCCCTTACTGCTGAGATCAGTGGCATAGGTGATGACCTCACTCTTTGAAACCGAAATGATCTTCTTGTGTTGGGTCTAAAAATGACGACCTTGTTCTTGCAGTCGACTGTTTCACAATGCTGCGCCAACCAGTCCATGCCAAGGATCACATCAAACCCTTGCAGGTCCAGCAATATCAACTTTGCCTCCAACCCATGCACATCCAGATCTTGGATTGCTACGATGACGGATTTGCAAGCTAACTCTGTGTCCACAACCTCTCCAATCGAAATAGACACAAATAGGACAAAGTCCAACGCCTCTGGAACTATCTTCATCCTCTTGGCAAAACGTGGAGTGACGAATGAGTGGGTAGACCCTGGGTCTATCAACACTCTAGCGTCATATCCAACGAAGCATCCTTTCTCATATACAGTTAAAGTACCTATAGTATACATACATACATACATACAATAATTTACACATCAATTTACACCCCTAATTCTCATATAATTTTAGTGTTTAGAAAAAGAAACTACACTATTCCTAATGAATGCACCTTCTTTATCTAAAATTTTCATGAAATTAAAATTTCTTTATTTAAAAGAATCTCACCTTGTATGACATCATGCACATTCCCTGCTTCTTGAGCAGTGACTGCATAGGCTCTCCCATGAACGACCGGCTTCCGTGCTTGAATGGGTCGTGGGTATTACAATCAAGCCGTCTTTCCTTTATCAGTCTCGGGGCAATCCTTGATCAAGTGGCCCACCTTGCCACATCGGAAATAACCCCTGGTCCCTGCTCTGCAATCCACTGTCCTATGAGGCTTGCCACACTTGGCACAAGTCTCTCGAGGCGTGGAAGAAAGCTATCTGAGAACCACAGGTGTGACAGATGCACCCGATGAACATGGCGAGGCTCTCATAGCGTAAAGGTCTCCCCGACGCAAGTAGTGGAAATCTCTGTTGGTTTTGCTGTTGCGCCGGCCTTCTGAAACCCCCTTGGAACTGTGGTCTCTGATTTTGGGCCACGAACCTCTGCTTTTTATTCACCGGTTCGTAGTTCCCCGATCTTCCTTGATCATTGCCTCCTCTTTGTTGCTCTATCTGTTTATATCTATTTGTATTTTCCTCTTCTACAACTAGTGCCTTGCTCATGACCTCCTCATAGGTCCTTAACTGAAATGGAGCTACTCCTCCCCTAACCTCAGGCTTCAAACCTTGCTGAAACCTCTTGGACTTCATCACGTCGGTAGCGACATAATTCGGAGCAAAACGAGCAAGTCGTAGAAACTCCACTCCATATTCCCCCACGGTCATTCTCCCTTGCACCAATTGTAGAAATTGGATCTCAAGCTGATTTCTTACTACTTCTGGAAAATATTATTTGTTGAACTCCTCAACAAACTCCTCCCAAGTCCACGGCAATTCTGGGGTCTCCTGGGCCCTATTCCGTATCACGGACTTCCAACAAGGCCCAACCTCCCCATCTAGCATGTAGGCTGCCCATCTAACACTTTCATCCTTCGTGCATGTCAGCACACTAAAAACCTTCTCCATTTCCATCAACCAATTTTCTGCTGCTATCGTGTCTACCTGCCTAGAAAACGAGGGAGGTCTCATCCTCCTAAACTCTATAAATGACGAAGGCACAAGCAGTGCGGGTCCTACAGGTGGTGTAGGTGGCTATTGTTCTCTCGCTGCATGAGCTGCAAAGGATGTGGCTTGTTTTGCCATGGCAGCTGCCATGGTCTCCATGGTATGCATCATCCTTTGTCGCTCCTCTCTATCCTCTTGTCTTTCTCTAACTCTCTCCTGTTCCCATTGATCTCGATCCTCATCATCTTGCTGTCTACTATTGCTGCCCCCTGGGGCCTCACTTCCTCCTAAAGGTACGCGATTGGTAGGAGAGATGTATTCATCTCCACTACGAAAACTTCTCTGTTGGCCTCCCCTGGGTCGACCTCTTCCTCTAGACGACATTGGCAGCTGCATTTGAAATTAAAGTTTCGTTAGCAGAAATCCCTATGTTCTGACAAAAAGGATGATTGTCAGAAATTGCTAAAAGAAATGCTCTGATACCAACTGTGATAGCTCGGATTTTGACACCTCGAAACTCGTGCCGTCAGCACGATCATCTTGACCGTGCCCCTTAGCTATGCACGGAACATTGGTATATCAAGCAATGAACTGAACTAAAATAATAAATAAAGCTATAGAATTTAATTATCATTTAAATATTTCTCAAAAGACGGTTCTACCTTCATGCCTCTGCATGAATGGAGAACCGATCCGAACCATCGATGATAGCTAATCATGACAGATGGTTCGCCCAAAAGAATAATCCCAAACTTTACTTACATTGTTTAACCAAAAACCAGGCTTGACATACCAAGCCGTACCAATAATCTCACAAAAACCCTCAAAGCTACACAACGAAGTCCTCTAGAAGAAGTCCTCAGGAGGTGGCTCCAACTCATCTCCGGGTGTCGGGTCTGACTCATCGGGATCAACGTCCCCTGAAGCCTCGGCAGCTGCTAATAGTGGACCTGCGACGTATAGTCTAAAGGGTGAGCTACATCCTAGCTCAATAGGGAACAGAACACAATTGAACATATAAATTACAACTCACATATATTCCATGATATGCCATGCATGATGTGTCTATGCAGTTATTGATGAAAAATACTTGAAAAGAATCATAATTTACTGGTGGTTTACTCATGTCTTTTAATTATTCATGAATGACACTGAAAAGGCCTAAAATAGAACTTAACCTTTCAACTTAAATAATCCCCGAGCAATATAGCATCGAGCCCCGATGAGATACCCATCATCGTCATCTATATAGACAGTTTTAAACGGATTCCCTGGAAATACAATTAGTACCCAAGCCCCTTTCCCCTGGGGATCGGTGGCGGGGTTTCACTTATCTCAACTCAACACCCCTGGGGTGTGCTTCTTTATGATAAGCCTCACTTGGCAGCCTCTGATTTCGCCATTATGGGTCACGGATATCCTGTGTATCCCGCCACGTTAGTGGGGTATCCTATCAAACCTCAAATAACAAAAATATCAGGTGATTTACATATAGTTATTCACCGTGTAAGTGTGCTATCTTATATCAGCCAGGCCCTATCAGACATAATTCAATCTTGGATACATCCCTGGGATGTATCCATTCACTTGCATCACACCTGATGCCCTTATTTCTTTATTTTCTCATCCCTTGGGGATGGCTCATTATGATTACTCTTTTAGATGTCACACACGCACACTTTTCACAACTCTTAAGAAACAAAACAGTTTGAATTGAATTCTATATCACTACATACATGCTCTTGCAAGATAAAGTACATGTTCAAGGTATTCCCTACCTCAAGTCTCTGCTTGATCATGCATCAAGGTCCCACGTGGCTCCTTATGCAAAAGTTCACACGTACCACCTATGGTACCACATAACATACGAAATACATCACTAAAGATGTAACCAAGAAGGTCCAAGACCCTCCAAGAATCTTAAAGTCAAACTCAAAAGTCAACAAAAATTGGCACAGTCAATTAATCGAACTCCAAAATTGATTAATCGAAATTTAAAATCGATTAATCGAGATTCCCATTCGATTAATCGAATCCCAATTCGAATAATCGAAATTCTCCACTCTATCCATTCGATTCTCAATTCGAGTAATCGAATTCCCAAAATCGATTAAGCGATCCCAAATCGATTAATCGAATCTCAATTTCGATTAATCGAATTTGCCAGATTCAGCCCCCTTTTGGCTGTTCTTTCCAATCTTTTTCCTTCATTTTTCTAAGTACTTAATCTATCATTTTAAACATTCTTAACTACAATTAAGCTCTTTAATCTATGCATTTATTCTACAAGAATTTCTTACCTTCAATCAATCTCAAATTGATTAGGTCAAGTGGTTGGAAAGGTTAGGGTTTCCAGCTTTGCTTCTAGCGGATCCCTCGCGTCGAATCCGGCGTTTAAATGCTCAAATCCCCCTTCCAATCAGTTGCAATAACTCCTTACTCACTCCCCTTCCTTACTCCTCTCTCTCTCTCTCTTCTTAACTCTCTCCAACAACTCAACCATTGATTTTAGGGTCATTAAACCCTTTTTATCTCCCTCTAGCTTGTGTGTTGAGCACATGCACTGTAATAGGTGTATGTGACTTCAGATTTACATCACACTCCACATACTCACTCGAATTTTTGCATCTCATCCGTTCATCGCACCCTATGCCAACTATTGAACTCCTATTTGGTCAAACCTATGACCAGTCGGGCATGGATCCCGAGGTCACTGTTTAACGTGATCTTTTTCGGGATATTACAAAACACATCTCTATCATACGATTCAACATATTCTAGCATTGAATCAAATGATGACATTTGACTACAGTGAATAATATGATAGAGATAGTATTGCGAGCTAATCTTTTGCACCAAAGATCTTTAAATCATGGCCTTCAAATCATATGACATAGATGGTGTTTACACATGGCACAAGTCCCCATAATAGATAATACAACACATTTTTTTCAACTTGTGTATAAGGGCAACTTTGCGTGTGCAAGTAATCCCTCCGTCTTGAAAATGACCACTGATCAGAAGCTGGAAAAAGATTATTTAATTTGTTCTACATTTCCGAACACCCCATGCACCTTTCATGAATATTTTATTTTTAATTTTAAATTTTTTATTATTGTGGTTGTCGATGGTTCTTCTTATCATGAGCATGTGACTTGCTAGGTCGAAGGAGCAAAGGAGACGTTTTAAAACTAAAATGATAGCATGGTCCACCAAACACATATATCTTGATAAAATCCATCCCACCATGCTCCTCAGGTTTACACATTTGACGCCAATTTTTTCAGTGTATGGCTTTACCAAACCTAGCTTTGTTCAATTCCCATAATCCTCCTTATCTCTATATGTAACAACCCCAATTTTATTTTGTGTATAAATCGATTCATATCTGGACGTGAGTGTTCAACATGAGGTGCATGGTAAGACCTAGTTACTTAGAGCAATTTTCAAGAACGAAAATTTTATAAGGTGGGAAGAATGCATCATCCTAAAAATTTTGACTTTAAAGAGTGTACCTCAAGATGCGTGCCCAACTTTGAATAGTGTACCTCAGGATGCCTGCCCGTCTGGTCATTTGTTTGATCAAGTGAAAGTCAACTTGATGACTTAGATTAGATGAGGTTTGGGGAGGGTGGGCAATGCACCTAATTGTGTAGTGTTAGATCTTTAGTTAGGTCACATACACCTCTTATGGTGTGTGTGCTTAGACCAAATATGGAGTTGGGTTAAATAGTCTAAAGGATAAGAGAAGTTATTTCTCTTTGAGTTTGGGTGGTGGTTAGGAATTAAAGAAGGGAGAGAGAGAGGTTAGAGAGAAGGAAGAGTAAATTCTTGGGAGTAAATGCAAAAAGTTTGTGTGTGGGATTTGTGAATTGAAGATCGTGTACGAGCTTTATATTCTGACAGAATCGCACGTGGGATCTCGTCGAGTTGAGGCTAGGAACCCTAGCTCTAGATCCAAGCCCTTAAATCACTCATACATTAGATTTGAGATAAGGTTTTGTTACTTGAAGATGTGTGTGATGTTTGAGCTTTGATTTAATGCAAAAATGTTGGATTAAAAGAGGAAAAAGAAGAAAAAATTGAAAAAAGGGTGAAAGCTAGATGTATAGCCGAAAAGGGTTGTTTTACTGTCCAAATCGATTAATCGATTTTTGTCAGAAGGCAAAACTAAGGGCTATAGCTCAAAACCGATTAATCGAATTTAAATTCGATTAATCAATTTTTGATTTTCGATTAATCGACTGGGCATTGGTAGTGGCTTTTTTGAAAAACTAATTAATCGATTTTGGGTCGATTAATCGATTTTGAAATTTTGATTAATCAATATTGGGATCGATTAATCGATTTTGACTATGCTTGCCGACACTGCTTTGATATTTTGGCCGTCACTTTTTACTTCAAACTCCGATTGATATAATTCTCACGGTGTTGGAAAGAGGACAACGAACTCTATAACTTTTGTGATTCAATCATTTTGTGAATCCAAATATTTAAAAGTCGAAATTTAGGAGGAAAGTTACGTCAAACTCTATATTGGCATGAACTTGCCCATTTCTACCTCGTTTTGAGAAACACTTAAATAAGTCTAGGTTTTTAGTGAGTAGAGTTAATTCTTGATGCATCATGGTGTATTTGTGATGTAGATTGGGGGCGGGAAGCTATCGATAAGGACTGTGGTGTCGCTTTGAACGAATCTGTGCATGAGGTAGGGAATATTCTGAACATGCACCCTTGAATTACGAAATCATGTATGTAGTGATGTGATACGTACATGCGTGTATTAAGAGCATAGTCATTTCTTGTTAATCAAAATTGAACTCAAGAATGTGAATTAGAGAGGTGTGTGTGCGTGTGTGTACACTAAGTAAGAAACCAGTAAGAATATAAGTACATGACATCCCAGGGATGTGTATGAGATGTGAGCATCTGAGTGATGCATATGAAAGTATGTGACATCCCAACGATGTGAATGAGCCTTGAACAAACTTTGAATATTATAATTAGCAAAATTATACGGTGATAAACTATATGTATTTTACACAATGGATTTGTCACAACCTCAGATTTTTGAGATAAGTGCACGTCATGCATTACACATAGATATATGTGTTTCACAAGGAGACCAAAACGAACCAAAGACAATAAGTGTATACGTGGGAAACACACTAGTATATCCCTAACTTATAGATATAAAAGTGAAAGAGAGAGAGAGGAACCCTTATGTAACTCTATTCTAACCTAAATAAAGAGAAAGAGAATATAGAGAGAAAGAAGAGAAGAGCCTAGTAGAGAACTAGGGTTCGTTGGGCCTTATGTCGGCAAAGGAGATTAGAGGAAAAGATTGGAGGAAGAACCTTGGAGGCCTGTTAGCCTAGTAGAATTTTGAATCGTAAATCGAATTTGTGTGTGACTCATCGTCAGAGGTACGTTAAAGACATGATAGATGCCTAGGAATGTTTTAAATAGTAGGAAGAATGTTGGCTGAATATTTCTTTTTATGAGATTAAGGTTAAATGATGGGAGGAAGCATGTTCTCGATCTGATCGAGGAGCAAAATCATCGTTCCTCGCTCGAGCGGTCTAAAAGGCTCGCTCGAGCGAGGATGAACAGGAAAAAATATAACTCTGGGCTCGCTCGAGCGGTCCCCAAAACTAAAGGGAAGCTCGCTCGAGCGAGGGTCCCCAGTAATACTTCGATGGCTCGATTTAACCGCTCGAGCGACCTCGATTTAACCGCTCGAGCGAGGTCAAGTGACCGCTCGAGCGAGGTCAAGTGGCCGCTCGAGCGAGGTCTGGTGACCACTCAGATCTTGGTTTTTCGAATACAAGAAACTTGGGGGTCATACACCCCAATGATTCTAGTGATTGTTCTAAACCTATTTTTGAAATGTAGGTTTGATGCATTATAACCCTCTACGAGCAGGCGTGCCTTGAGATTCGTCGAGGTAGGGAATATTCTTGAAACATGTGCATTATCCCGTGAACTCATATGCGTAGTATAATCTATTTAAATAGTCACATATTGCATGAATCCTCATGATAAGGGTGTGTGAGTGAGTTGCAACGTGAAAGTCTTGAGGTCCCCAGGGGACGAAAAATCATATAGTTCAAACAAAGAAGGGTGCTACAGAAATTTGGGGCATCCCAGGGATGCAGATGAAAACTAACAGAGAAACGGAAGTAATGTGATAAGGCCTGATGCAATATAATTAACACAATCACGGTGAATAACTATATGTAAAACACATTGATATTTTTATTATTTAAGGTTGATTAGAATACCCCACCGACGTGGCGGGATACCCACGACTGACTCGGCAGGATATCCGTGACCGGTACGGCGGCCAATCCGTACATTCATGTAGATCTAAAAATAGACCTGCCACCTATGAGAAAGGGGCTTGGGCAGTATCCCTTGGGGATACGTATAATAACTGTCTAGTTAGACGACGATGGTGGGTATTCCATCGGGGCTCGATGCTATATTGCTCGGGGACTACTTAAGTTAAGATTTAAGTGATTAGGCCAAATTCACAACTAAACAAATAAAGAGATTCAACGAAACCATGCTAAGTAACGATCAAAATCATGGGTTTAATTCCAGTTACTCAAGTTGTTGTCCATAAGTGATTACTCAATAATTCTATGCTTGTTAAATTGCTGACATATGTGTGAAGGTCAATCTATATGTTCTTTTTGTTTCCCTACGGAGCTAGGATGTAGCTCACCCCTTAGACTATACGTCACAGGTCCAGGACTAGCGGCAGCAAAGACTTCTGGAGAAGCTGATCCAAGGGTTTCGGTTTTCGTGCCCACAGAAGAGTCAGAACCTCCTCCTGAGGAATTCTTCTAGGAAACCCGCTGCATACTTTGAGAGTGAGTTGAGAGTATTATGTATGGCTTGGTATATCAAGCCTCTTTATTTCGAATGTTTAAATAATCTGCTTTGACAAAACGCTCAGGATGAATCATATCACAAAACTTTTGGGTAAGTTCTTATGCCCATGAATTGGCATGGGACAAGGACTGCCTTGTGATACCTTGATGGTGTTGAGGTTTTATTGAGAGTAGCTACGCATGTCTCAATTAAAGTTTTGGTTTGTATATATATCAATATTTTGTAAGGAACCTGGGGCACGACCTCGAAGGTCGTGCTGATGGCATGGATTTTGGGGTTCCGAAATTCAGGCTGTCACAGTTGGTATCAAAGCGTTTTCTTTCTAGGTTCTGACTATCATATCGTCAGAATATAGGGACTTCTGCTAACGAGATTATGGATTCTCATGCAGACCGTTATGTTTCCTAGAGGGAGAGGCCGACCCAGAGGTGGTCATGATAGGAATTTGCGCAGTAGAGATGGGTTCGTCTCACCTACAAACAGAGTGCCATTGGGAAAAGGAGATTCCGAAGCAAGGGCTGTGGAGGAAACCAAAATCAAGCAGAGGAGCAAGATCTAGATAGACAGGATCGAAATCAGAGGGAACAAGATAGGGTAAGAGAGAGAAATGAAGAAAGAGAAGAGCGTCAGAGAATGATGCACACAATGGAGACCATGGCAACTGCCATGGCACAGCAAGCAGCGTCCTTGGCAGCACATACAGTACCAGAACCACAACGAACACCTACCCCTCCAGTAGGACTTACACCCTCAGTGGCTTCGATTGACCAGTTCAAGGATGAGACCTCCAAACTTTTCAGGTGCATACAATGGTCGCCAAAACTGGGTTGGGGAAATGGAGAAGGTGTTTAGCGTCTTGACATGCACGGAGGATGAGAGTGTTACGGCATATATGTTAGATGGAGAAGCTGGACCTTGGTGGAAATCCGTTTCGCGAACAAGAGCACAAGAAACTCCAGATATGCCGTGGACTTGGGACGAATTCGTAGAAGAATTCAATAAACAATATTTTCCTGAAGTTGTGAGGAATCAGATGGAGACCCAATTTTTACAACTAGCGCAGGGAAGGATGACCGTGAGAGAGTATGGAGTGGAATTCATGAGATTGGCTCGCTTCGCCTGCATCACGTAATTTCGCACGTGATGAAAGCGAAGAGGTTCCAACAGGCTTAAGGTCGGACATCCGAGGAGGGTTGCGCCTTCGAAAACCTATGGAGAAGTAATGAGTAAGGCATTGGTAGTCAAGAAGAAAACAATAACCGATAACAATCGGAGGGAACAACAAGGTAGAGAAAGCATTGATCCAAGCAGACGGGGAGTTATGAATCGGTATAAAAGAAACCGAGGTTTGTAGCAATCAATCGTAGACAATCGTTCCAGCATATTGGGAGAGCCGCACAACAAGCTACTCATCAAAGTTATCCGTTCGCATCGGAGACCGATGAGGTATCAAGGTCCCGCTTTTCAAATAGGCTACAACTACACAAGTTTTTTCGAGAGCTGCTACTTCATCACCAAGGGAAACTTGTGCTAAGTGTGGCAAGTCCCACAAAACAACGGATTGTAGGCAGGGAATGCGAGGCTGTTTCAAGTGTGGCAAGATAGGCCACATGATTAGAGATTGCCCTGAGACAGTTAAAGAAAAGACGGCCCCAACTTCCATGCCACAACCTATTCAATCTCGAAAGCCTGTTATTCGAGGGAGAGCCTACGCAGTTACCGCCCAGGAAGCAGGGAGTGTACACGACATTATCCAAGGTGAGATCTCCTTTAAAATAGAGAATTTCGGTTGCAATACAACTCTAGATAGAGAATGGGCTTCCATTAGGATAAATATATATATACCCGTTATTAAACTTTAAAACAAAACAAAAAAAAAAGAGTGAAATTTTTTTTTTTTTAATATATGTTATGTACGTATATGTATGCATTATAGGTACGTTACAGATCTATGAGAAAGGGTGCTACGTAGCACATGACGCACGAGTGCTGATAGACCCAGGGTCTACCCACTCCTTCATCACCCCTAGATTTGCAAAGAAGATGAAGATTGTTCCGAAGGCACTGGACTTTGTGTTATCAGTGTCCATCCCAACAGGAGAATTAGTGGACACGGAGTTAGTCTGCAAATCGGTAGTAGTAAGCATTTGGGATCACGTTGTCCACGAATTAGACGCAAATTTAATATGGTTGGACATGCAAGGATTCGATGTAATCCTTGGCATGGATTGGCTGTCCCATCACTGCGCAACAGTGGATTGCAAGGATAAAGTTGTTGTTTTCCGTCCTAACACGAGGAGATCGTTTCGATTTCAAGGGGAGAGATCGACTCAGGTACTACTCATATCCGCAGTCAGAGCAGAACATTTAATCAGAAAGGGGTGTAGCGGCTATTTGGCATTCTTGAAAGAAGATAAAGAAGAAAAGAATATTATCTCCGAGATAGCAGTGGTGCGAGAATTCCCAGATGTATTTCCAGAAGAATTGCCAGGATTACCTCCAGAAAGAGAAGTAGAATTTGCGATCGACTTAACACCAGGAACGGAACTTGTTTCAAAGGCACCTTATAGGATGGCCCCTGCAGAGTTGAAAGAGTTGAAAGAACAATTGCAAGAGCTCATGGACAAGGGATTCATACGACCAAGCGTGTCTCCATGGGGAGCACCAGTGTTATTCGTGAAAAAGAAAGATGGGTCGATGCGGTTGTTCATCGACTACCGCCAATTGAACAAAGTCACGGTGAAGAATTGATATCCGTTGCCAAGAATAGATGACTTATTCGACCAGTTGCAGGGAGCAAAACATTTTTCCAAGATCGACCTAAGATCTGGTTACCATCAGTTAAGAGTCAGGGCCGAGGACATTCAGAAAACGGCTTTTAGAACACGGTATGGACACTATGAATTTTTAGTGATGCCATTCGGACTGACGAATGCACCGGCGTCGTTTATGGACTTGATGAATCGAGTGTTTAAACCACACCTAGACTCCTACGTTGTAGTGTTTGTTGATGACATCCTAATCTACTCAAAATCGAAAACGGAGCATGAAGAACACTTACGAGTCGCTCTACGAACCTTGCGTGAACACCAACTGTACGCCAAACTCAAAGAAATGTGAGTTTTGGCTAGAAGAGGTTAGCTTGGGACATGTTGTCTCCAAGCATGGTGTCACCAGATCCCGCTAAGATCGAGGCGAGTGAATCGGGAACAACCAAAAACCGTGATGAGACATCCAAGTTTCCTGACCGCGTTATTATCGACGTTAGAGGGGTTTTCAAAATATCGGACCTCTTACGAGGCTTACAAGAAAGGACTCAAGATTTGAGTGGAGTGAGGCGTGTGAGAAGAGTTTTCAAGAACTCAAGAAGAGACTCACCTCAGCTCCAGTGTTAGCCATTCCATCAGGCAGTGGAGGATTCACAGTTTATAGTGATACTTCGTATAACGGGTTGGGTTGTGTACTAAATCAATATAAAAAGGTAATAGCTTACGGCTCCAGACAGTTGAAAGAGCACGAAAAGAGCTACCCAACACACGATCTGGAACTACCAGCAGTCATATTCGCATTAAAGATATGGCGACATTATTTATACGGAGAAACATTTGAAATTTTCACTGACCATAAGAGCCTCGACACTTTTACGTATGAACTAAATATGAGGCAGCGTAGGTGGATGGAATTCCTCAAAGATTATGACTGTTCCATACAGTACCATCCAGGCAAAGCTAACGTAGTGGCCGACGCCTTGAGTCAGAAAAGTTTGGCCCAGCTGGCTAGTCTAATTTCGGGTATACATCGATGGAAGTTGTTGGAGGATCTAGCATTATGTGGCACAGACATACAACCACAAGCCACAGGAGCCTTCTTAGCCAACATATCAGTGAAACCAGTGATATTCGAACATATACGAGAACTACAGATGAAAGACCCGATTCTAACAAAGATACATCAAAATGTAACTGAAGGTATTACATCTGAGTTTTCAATCAAGGAAGACGGTTCCTTAATATTCAAGGGGCGACTTTGCATTCCGGACAATGCCGAATTGCGGCGAACGATTCTTGATGAATCTCACAAGTCAAGCTATGCTATCCACCCGGGAAGCACGAAGATGTATCAGGATCTGAAAAAGAATTACTGGTGGAGAGGTTTGAAACAAGATGTGGCAGAGTATGTGTCACGATGTTTGACGTGCCAACAAGTGAAAATCGATCATAGACACCCCGCAGGCCTATTACAGCCTTTACCCATACCGGAATGGAAGTGGGAATCTATCTCAATGGATTTCATAGTCGGTCTACCGCGAACTGCAAGGAGGCATAACGCCATTTGGGTGGTAGTCGATCGATTGACTAAGTCGGCACACTTCTTGCCATAACACGATGTACACCATGAAGATTAGCAGAACTCTATATGAAAGAGATCGTCCGTTTACATGGGATTCCAAGTAGCATTGTTACAGACCGGGACCCATTATATACATCAAAGTTTTGGAGGAAATTCTAAGAAGGAATGGGAACTAGGTTAGATTTTAGTACGGCGTTTCACCCACAAACCGACGGACAGACTGAGAGGGTCAACCAAGTCATTGAAGACATGCTTAGGGCATGTATGTTAGAATTGCAAGGATCATGGGATTGACATCTACCATTGATTGAGTTCGCTTATAATAATAGTTTTCAGACGAGCATCGGAATGGCACCGTATGAAGCCTTGTACGGAAGACGATGTAAGTCGCCAATCAATTGGGAGGAAATTGGCGAGAGATTTGTTTTGGGACCTGAGCTACATGAAGATAACGCGGCTATTGTCCGCATGATCAGGGAAAGACTAAAGGCGGCTCAAAGCAGACAGAAAAGCTATGCTGACATCAAGCGGACTAGTGTAGACTTTAAAGTGGGTGAACATGTGTTCGTGAAAGTATCACCGATGAAGGGAGTGATGAGATTTGGGAAGAGAGGGAAACTAAGTCCCCGCTATCTTGGACCGTTTGAAGTTTTGGGTCGAGTGGGAGAAGTAGCCTACCACATTGGTTTGCCACCATTGTTTGATCAGGTACACAATGTATTCCATGTGTCGATGCTCAGGAAATATCTCAATGACCCTGATCACGTGCTGAGCGGCCAATCATTCGAAATGCATGAAGATATGACCATGATTGAAGAGCCGGTAGAAATTTTAGATCGAAAGGAACAGGTGTTGCGAACAAAAGTTATTCCCTTAGTGCTTGTCCGATGGAAGAACCATCCGGTCGAAGAGGCAACATGGGAACGTGAGGTGGATGTTAGAGAACAATATCCCAAATTGTTCGAAATTGTCAACTAAATGGTTTTATTCTTTTGAGAATATGTGATTTGCGGGTACTATGAAGGCTATATATATAGATATATATATATATTTTTTAAGATATATTGACTCCAAACAATGATTGAACCACTTTTCGTTGAACTCTTATTTAATGAAACTAGTGATGAGAATTGAAATCGAAAACGAGCAAAAAGGGTACCAGAGAAATGTTTCTGGTCTCGCTCGAGCGACCACTTATGTTCGCTCGAGCGAACTACATAAAATCACAACTTCCTCTCGCTCGAGCGATAACTATTCCTCGCTCGAGCGAGGCATTTCGACCGCTCGAGCGAGGCATTATAACCGCTCGAGCGAGGCTATATTATATAATAAAAATCTTCCTATTCTCGCTCGAGCGAGAACTAATGACCGCTCGAGCGAGGAGGAACTATATATATATGGCAGAGGGCAAGACGCCTGTTCATCTTCAAGCGAAAGGGAGAGGAGACGAGCGAGGGGTTAGGGCAAGCGATTTCCAATATTTTTCGTCCGATTCCAGCCTGATTTGGACAATCCGATCCGTTAAGACTACTCTCCTAGGTAAAATCTACCTATCCCTGAAATCTTTCTTTTTCTTCTAAACCCTTTATATACTAAATGGCTTCGAGCCCAAACCCCCAACCTAAGAAACGGATGGCGATTCGATCGCCATCGGCACGCAACAAAGCACCACAAACCACACAACCATCGTCAAACCCGCCCTCCACTCCAATCACACTGGATGATTGGTGGGGAGCCAAGACTTTTGAAGCCGAATGGGATATACATCCCTCATATTTCGGGGATCCGACGTCCACCCAGTGGACATCGGACTTTCTCACTAACAACCATCTCAAGACCCTGCTTATGTTGTTCGGGGATCGGTATTACCCGAGGCTAGTGAAGTTATTTTACCAAACCCTAAACTTGAACGTCGACGAGGACGCTATACTTGTCAAAATCGATGGTAATGAGCTAATCTTCAGATGTGCCGACATTTCCTCGATCATGAAATGTCCCCACATCTACACCCCTAGCCCACTCATCCTACCACCTTTTTCTGGGAACGTAGATTTCCCAACGATCATCTCCGACATCACTGGCGGCATGTCCGCCTCGGGACAATCTATTACCCGATCACAACTACCGCCGCGTATGTGGCTTTTAGATATCATCTTTAAAAAGAATCTACACCCAACCGGCCATGATCAAGAACGCCGAGATGCGTTTCTGCGTGTCCTACACACCGCATTTCATAATAGGTGGATCAACGCACCTATGGTCGTCATAAAAGGCATGGTGCATGCCTACAAAAGAAATGTAAGGGGTGCTGTTCCTCCACCCATCAACCGATTACCATATGCTCGGTTGATTTCCCGACTCTTAGACTCACGGAATGGGAAGGGAGGATTTAAGATCCGGGAGGACGAGTTGTTCGTCACTGATAACGTTGTCCCCTACCTCGCCCAAGACTGGAGCCGAAACCTTAAGAGCCTGCAAACCAGCGTCAACAAGAAGAGAGACCGTCAGGTCTCCCGACCAACCACCCATCAAGCACCGGCAGGACCGACCACTCCCTCTACCTTAGTTCCACAGCCCATACCCACTACCGACACGGGCATGATGCGGGAGATCCTTCAGCAAGGGCGGGAGATCAGGTTGCATCAGAGGTTCCAGGAGGCACTACTTATCGACCTCATGGGCCAGGCATACCCGCAGTCTTACATGCAGCGCGTTGGTGCCATGAGGGATGCTATTTTTGGAGCGTCAAGCTCCGGCCCGGCTACGAGGAGTGCCACAGCGGGTACCACAGCCGTCACGGTGGACGATGAGGATGGGGATGGCGAGGACTACGACGACGACGACGACTATGAGGAGGATGAGGACTAGATAGTAACGTAAATTTTGAACACATTATATGTAATATTTTGAGACATTTTGTAAGGAGGTGGGTTCTTGGTCAAAAATTTTTCAAACTATTGTGACATGAGTGTCACAAAGTTTTTGTGAATGATAAATATATATGGAATGAGTATAGTGATAATGATCCCTTTTATTTATGTGAAAAAATTTGTTGGCATGGCCAACGCTTGTTGCTGCGAAATGCGGCAAACCGGTTAATCACTGTTTTGGATATGCGAGTCGGATAACAGAAGTGATACCTATTTAAGAGAATAATATCGATTTTCGAGGACGAAAATCTTATAAGTTGGGGTGATTGTCACAACCTCAGATTTTTGAGATAAGTGCACTTCATGCATTACACATAGATATATGTGTTTCACAAGGAGACCAAAACGAACCAAAGACACTAAGTGTGTACGTGGGAAACACACTAGTATATCCCTAACTTATAGATATAAAAGTGAAAGAGAGAGAGAGGAGCCCTTACGTAACTCTATTCTAACCTAAATAAAGAGAAAGAGAATATAGAGAGAAAGAAGAGAAGAGCCTAGTAGAGAACTAGGGTTCGTTGGGACTTATGTCGGCAAAGGAGATTAGAGGAAAAGACTGGAGGAAGAACCTTGGAGGCCTGTTAGCCTAGTAGAATTTCGAATCGTAAATCGAATTTGTGCGTGACTCATCGTCAGAGGTACGTTAAAGACATGATAGATGCCTAGGAATGTTTTAAATAGTAGGAAGAATGTTGGCTGAATGTTTCTTTTTATGAGATTAAGGTTAAATGATGGGAGAAAGCATGTTCTCGATCTGATCAAGGAGCAAAATCATCGTTCCTCGCTCGAGCGGTCTAAAAGGCTCGCTCGAGCGAGGATGAACAGGAAAAAAAATATAACTCTGGGCTCGCTCGAGCGGTCCCCAAAACTAAAGGGAAGCTCGCTCGAGCGAGGGTCCCCAATAATACTTCGATGGCTCGATTTAACCGCTCGAGCGACCTCGATTTAACCGCTCGAGAGAGGTCTAGTGACCGCTCGAGCGAGGTCAAGTGGCCGCTCGAGCGAGGTCTGGTGACCACTCAGATCTTGGTTTTTCGAATACAAGAAACTTGGGGGTCATACACCCCAATGATTCTAGTGATTGTTCTAAACCTATTTTTGAAATGTAGGTTTGATGCATTATAACCCTCTACGAGCAGGCGTGCCTTGAGATTCGTCGAGGTAGGGAATATTCTTGAAACATGTGCATTATCCCGTGAACTCATATGCGTAGTATAATCTATTTAAATAGTCACATATTGCATGAATCCTCATGATAAGGGTGTGTGAGTGAGTTGCAACGTGAAAGTCTTGAGGTCCCCAGGGGACGAAAAATCATATAGTTCAAACAAAGAAGGGTGCGACAGAAATATGGGGCATCCCAGGGATGCAGATGAAAACTAACAGAGAAACGGAAGTAATGTGATAAGGCCTGATGTAATATAATTAACACAATCACGGTGAATAACTATATGTAAAACACATTGATATTTTTATTATTTAAGGTTGATTAGAATACCCAATGCCCGACTCGGCGGGATATCCGTGACCGCATGACGGCCAATCAGAGACATTCATAGTACATCCTGTGGATGTAGATCTAAAAATAGACCCGCCACCTATGAGAAAGGGCTTGGGCAAGATCCTGTGGGATACGTATAATAACTGTCTAGTTAGACGACGATGGTGGGTATTCCATCGGGGCTCGATGCTATATTGCTCGGGGACTACTTAAGTTAAGATTTAAGTGATTAGGCCAAATTCACAACTAAACAAATAAAGAGATTCAACGAAACCATGTTAGGTAACGATCAAAATCATGGGTTTAATTCCAGTTACTCAAGTTGTTGTCCATAAGTGATTACTCAATAATTCTATGCTTGTTAAATTGCTGACATATGTGTGAAGGTCAATCTATATGTTCTTTTTGTTTCCCTACGGAGCTAGGATGTAGCTCACCCCCTTAGACTATACGTCGCAGGTCCAGGACTAGCGGCAATAAAGACTTCTGGAGAAGCTAATCCAAGGGTTTCGGATTTCGTGCCCACAGAAGAGTCAGAACCTCCTCCTGAGGAATTCTTCTAGGAAACCCGCTGCATACTTTGAGAGTGAGTTGAGAGTATTATGTATGGCTTGGTATATCAAGCCTCTTTATTTCGAATGTTTAAATATCGTTTCTTGACAAAACGTATAGGATGAGCTGTCATCACAAAACTTTTGGGTAAGTTCTTATGCCCATGAATTGGCATGGGACAAGGACTGCCTTGTGATACCTTGATGGTGTTGAGGTTTTATTTAGAGTAGCTACGCATGTCTCAATTAAAGTTTTGGTTTGTATATATATCAATATTTTGTAAGGAACCTGGGGCATGACCTCGAAGGTCGTGCTGATGGCATGGATTTCGGGGTTCCAAAATTTGGGCTGTCACAGGATTTGAGGTTCATAGAATACATCATATCTCTCGTGGACCTATACGCGGCCAATCCAGACACCAAAGAAGACATCCTGTGGATATAGATGAGTTATGCACCCCGTCACCTAGGAGAAAGAAACTTGGGTTATGTTACATTGAAATATAGTTCAATTGAACGACGATGGAGGGTATTCCATCGGGGCTCGATGCTATATTGCTTGAGGATTATTTAAGTTATTTGATTTAAGTTTCAAGACAGATCTTCTGTGATACGAGAACAAGTTAAGTAAAAGATAAACTATCTAGAGTGAAAAGATAAGATGTGATATGTGCATTCAGTTCATGTTTTTGATAATTTAAATGCTTTTAAACTATTTTCAGCTTATGAGATCATGTTTCGCTTATGTCATGAAATATGTGTGAGTAAGATAACATTACATGTTTAGTTATTTCCCTATTGAGCTAGGATGTAGCTCATCCCTCGACTATACGTCACAGGTATAGGTGTTGATCGGGATCCGATTGAGGAGAAAGGCTTGGGATCTCCCATTTGGGGAATATTACCTTAGGTAAGGTTTGGACATGGGTATGTTTTGGGTTTGTTTAATGGAGGTTTTGAAGTCTTTTGGATTATGGATTGGGTATGTCCGAGGATTTATTATCGTATTAAGATTTATTCTGTAGGTATATTGTTGAAGCCACTGTTTGGGTGATGGTCGGCCATAACCGGTGATTTTTTTGTGGGCCCATTTTATTCAGTCCTTACGTATAGAAGAACCTTTATTGTTGCTATATTTTACCTTGACCCTATCTTTGTTGACATACCAAGTAAATTTTATATTCGAATCGTGATATGTGCGACCCGACGGTTCGATTTTCCTCGAGTTTATGATGTGAGGAAGAAAAAAAAAATTACTTGAGGTAATTATGGAATTGGGGAAAATCGGGCTATCATAGTTGGTATCAGAGCTTAGGCGTTAGGTCTTATTGGGACTCAGACGTGATGGTATTAGATTATGTCAGAAGTCTAGACCCAACTGTGACTTTGTCACAGTTGGTATCAGATCTTAGGCGGTAGGTCTTCTAGGGACGATGTAGCAGTAGAACTTAAGCATTAGGTCTCGGCTTAGGACTTATTGGGACCCAAGACTATTACAGTAGATTCTATTAGGGTATAGGAGATCCAATTAGGACTCTATCACAGTTGGTAGAAACCTTAAGCTTTAGGTTCTTGAAGTCTTAAGTCGTGGCAGTAGGTTCCGTTTAGAACTTGGGTTGTGGATCATCACGATCACTTATAGTAGAGATAATTGATGATCGTGATAGAAGTACGGTGATAGGATACAAGATATGTTTTAGATGTTTTATCAGAATATAGAGCATAATGATCATGATCGCTGTTGATTAAAACCTTTATTTCATTTGGACAGATCACAATGGCACCACGCAAAAGAGCAAGAACTGGACGCACAGGAGAAAATAAGCAGAATAGGTAGTTGCTAGAGACGATGATCAACATAATGGCTCAACAGACTGCAATACTCATGACAATGTTGAGAGAGACGACTCACACCTCTCCATTGACACAGGTTGAGTCATGCTCAAGGTGTGTAAAATGACACAAGACATCAGACTATAGGCGAGGCATGGGAGGGTGTCTCAAGTGTGGGCGAATGGGACACCTGATAAAACATTGTCCAGCATTTAAGAAAGGGGCGACGACCTCGGAAATGACTCAGGATACTTCTTGGTCCACAGTACAAGATCGTGCACTTGTCACCCCTGTATTTGTCCATGTACCCTCTCACTCTTCGGATCCTACACCGATCAGTATATGTGCGCATTATGGGAAGCACTAAAAAATGAAAGAGTGTCGATTAGTTTTGCGCACATGTTTTAAGTGTGGTGAGAAAGGGCACTAGATCAAGGATTGCCTAGTGAGACGTCAAAGGCGGGTAACATCGACGTCTACTTCCGAGCCGATCCTCCCTACAACTCAAGGTCCTACAAGTGAAACATTGATGCACAATGCCCAGATTGCACATGAAGTTCTCCAAGGTATAGATTTATTATCAATTGTCAAGATTTTATTCTAATTTTTTGATGATGAATGTCATTAGGAGTTGTGTTTGCTTTTAGCAATTGAGGAAAGTTATGACACCATCAAATACACATTTGATTAAATCACCTGCATGACATAAACGAATTTCACTTTTAAAAGATTAATTAACTAGGTGACCAATGTAAGAACGGGACTTGAATAGATCTTGACAGTTAGGGTGAAATTACTTAAAGATAGATTGTTTCGCAATTTGATATTGAGTGGACATTATGAGTAATGATGATTGAACTAAGACTTATAAATTTACACTAAACGAATCTAATCGTAATGTTCTTCTTTCTGACTAATAAATCACGAGTGTATTGTGTTTGGAAGCTCTCCTTTTAACTTTGAGTGCAGTTGTTACATACTATAGTTTTAAGTGGACATCCTAGGAAGTTACATCCTTAGAGAGCTGGGACATTAAAGAACTCTTTAGGATTTGAAACGTTAAGGAAATATCAATGGTAGTTGATATAGATTTTGATGGCTCACATTAGGGACTTGACCCTTATTTTGAAAGAAGCTAATTAAGGAAAGATAGAATTTTTTGTGACTTCTCAATTCATTGTTGGATTAGTTATCACTACTATAACCTTAGACTTCATCTTACCATTATGATCGCACAGTTATAAACACTTTCAATCCATACTGACGATGGTGGATCAATAAGGACGACAAGAATAATTAGTGACTCTATTGATTGTGTTGAGGTCTGTGCACATGAAGAGACGATTCATCTAGGCTGACATATACGTAAGACCTTAATCTTACGCATCGAAGGGATATTCTTTAGAATTGCCATCTCGAATTATCTCCTTGTTTGAATGATTGGATACTTTGTGATCGAGTGTCTTTTCTTTTATAATCTGAATGGTAATTGAGTGTGATAAGAATGATTGAAGACATAAATTTGATATTTTAAGATCATTATTACCGGTTTATAATAAGCTTACTTTGTAATGACTTCATACCTTTGTAGACATATGTTATGGCTAACGATGGTATTTATTATGGTATGCTTACGGTGATGGTAATTTAAATCATAGAGGAAGTTGCACATTTAGACTAGTGGTTAAGATTATTCCTAATTGATGGTTATTGAAATTCCTAATTTCACAGGAGTGTATTTTCAGCTTTATGGATGCGATTTATCATGGGTTACGTGATGGTGTCAAATTTCATTGTGGTAATGACTAGTTGGGCCATAAGAAATTTTATTAATTGATATATTCAACTTGTCCCGTATTATAGTTAGAGTTTTATTCTAATGGATATAGCATCAATGGGGTGAGTCAACTTTTCTCTAACTGATTGTGTAAGTTTCATAAGTGGGAAACTGTACTAGATAAGTATTATCTGAGATCTGGAGGTGTCTATTGGAAATTTTTCGGCATGGTTATTGACGTGATGCAGTTATTAAGGGATAATTTGATGATCTGCTAGGTTAGTAGTAAGTTGGGAAATGCTTGCCAGTTGATGGGTCCTGCTTATGATTTCGGTTTCTAGATTGATGGTTGTAATCTCAAGGTCGATATCTCTTTCTTAGTGGATATATTCTTGCCAACTATTTATAAAGATACTTTCTTAAGTAGTGGAAGTGAGGTTTTGTAATTACCTGTGCATGAGTTAACTGATCTATCACTCCGACTCTTGAGTGAGCATCGGTCCGGTTAGTGCGAGATGGACATCCATAGTGTGAAGCTTAAAATATAGATTTTTACCAATGTGTGGTCGATCTTTAGATAATGTGTTATAGTAAACCTCCATTCAACTTTGCGGCTTTGACTGTGTGTAATTCCAATTTATCGCAATGTATGTAATTCCACTTCGTTGTAGCATTCACTGGGTGTGATTTGAGTTTAACAAATGATTACTATATTGACTACCCAAGTGTCACGTTCACTTTCAAGGGAGAAAATTTCTTATGAAGGGGTAGTAGAGTACCTTCTTCTCTTTTACGTAGATTTTGAAGGGTGGATTGTCGGTGTGAACACGTGTGGATATGCTGCTTTTGGGGTAGGCTGATTAGACTATGACAGTGAGTGTGTGATTGTGTCAAGTGACCTGGGTCGATGTGTGGACTACGAGGGGGATAAGTGCGTGTGAATTGAGTTTTTGTAGTTGCGAATATTTTCATACATTATTGATAATTGAGTTGTTACTCAGATTACCTTCCGTGCATTTTTGAGGATGGAAATTCCTTTAGGTGGGAAGATTGTGATGACCTGGGCAAGAGGACGTTGAATCTTGGTGAGGATTCTCAAATGGGTGGCGCTGAGAAATAGCCGTGGACCTTGGATTGGATTGATTTCGACGTAATTGAAGAAAACCGAAGTGACTATTATTCGTGGCAATGTATATCCTTGTTCATGTGGGAATTAAAGACTTACGCCGATGTGATGGGTAAGGCGTTGGTTGCAGAGAAAATCATAGTGTATACTTTATCATGTGCATTTAATTTCAGAAAATGTTAATATGGTATTTTGGATGTATGATCGATGCTACTTGCTCATCTGTTGATACATGTATATGGGATCTTTATTGCAATTAATGGTACATGTTGACAATTAATGATTAGACGATTTTCTTTTCCTTTATGGCGATGATTAAATTTTAATTATGATCCATGTGGTTAGTTGTGGGTTGACAATTTCATTAATAGTATATGTTGTAGTTGATTTTGTAGAAATATAGTTTAATAAATGATTACCTTATTGGATAATCGGGGGTACACTGATCTAGTGATATGTATATTTTCATGCAGGATGATGGATAATTTGGTTGAGGAAAAATACAAACTTTCATTGTGAACTCAATGTCGATAATTAATTGAATGACTATGACAAATTCATATTTTCGTTCAGGGTGCGTGTGTCGTTTCATCATTATGGGTAAGTTCTTATCAACAAGAATCATTCTTAGTGAGTTATCGTTCGGAAGTGTCGTCATCAATTTTCGAGGACGAAAATTCCTATGGAGGGAAGAATCTAACAACCCTGATTTTATTTTGTGTATAAATCGATTCATATCTGGATGTGAGTGTTCAACTTGAGGTGCATGGTAAGACCTGGTTACTTAGAGCAATTTTCGAGGACAAAAATTTTATAAGGTGGGAAGAATGTAGCATCCTAAAAATTTGGACTTTAAAGAGTGTACTTCGGGATGTGTGCATGACTTTAAATAGTGTACCTCAGGATGCGTGCCCGTCTGGTTGTTTATTTGATCAAGTGAAAGTTAACTTGATGACTTAGGTTAGATGAGGTTTATGGGGGGGGGGGGGACAATGCACCTGGTTGTGTAGTGTTAGATCTTTACTTAGGTCACATACACCTGTTATGGGTGTGTGTGCTTAGTACCAAATATGGAATTAGGTTAAATAGTCTAAAGGATAAGAGAAGTTATTTCTCTTTGAGTTTGGTTGGTGGTTAGGAATTAAAGAAGGGAGAGTTAGAGAGAAGGAAGAGTAAACGTTTGGGAGTAAATGCAAAAGGTTTGTGTGTGGGATTTGCGGATTGAAGACCATATACGAGCTTTAAATTCTGACGAAATCGCACGTGGGATCTCGTGGAGTTGAGGCTAGGAACCCTACCTCTAGATCCAAGCCCTTGAATCACTCATACGTTGGATTTGAGATAAGGTTTTGTTAATTGATGATGATGTGTGATGTTTGAGCTTTGATTTAATGTAAAAATGTTAGATTAAAAGAGGGAAAAAAAGAAAAATTTGAAAAAAGGCTGAAAGCTAGATGTACAACCGAAAAGGGCTGTTTTACTGTCAAAATCGATTAATCGATTAATTGATTTTTGTCATAAGGCAAAACTGAGGGCTACAGCTCGAAATCGATTAATCGAATTTGAATTTGATTAATCAATTTTTAATTTTCGATTAATTGATTAATTGACTGGGCACTGCCAGTGGCTTTTTTGAAAAAATCGATTAATCGATTTTGGGGTCGATTAATCAATTTTAAAATATTGATTAATTGATATTGGGATCGATTAATCGATTTTGACTGGGCTTGCCGACACTGCTTTGGTATTTCAGTCATAACATTTTACTCCAAACTCTGATTGATGCAATACTCATGGCGTTGGAAAGAAGACAACGAACTCTACAACTTTTATGATTTAACTATTTTGTGAATCCAAATATTTGAAGGTCAAAATTTAGGAGGAAAGTTATGTCAAACTCTATATTGGTAAGAACTTGCCCATTTCTGCCTCGTTTTGTGAAACACTTAAATAAGTCTAAGTTTTTAGTAAGTAGAGTTAATTTTTGATGTATCATGGTGTGTTTGTGATGTAGGTTGAGGGCGGGAAGCCATCGATAAGGATTGTGGTGTCGGATTGAACGGATCCGTGCATGAGATAGGGAATACTCTGAACATGTACCCTTGAATTATAAAATCATGTATGTAGTGATGTGATATGTACATGTGTGTATTAAGAGCATAGTCATTGCTTGTTAATCAAAATTGAGCTTAAGCATGTGAATTAGAGAGGTGTGTGTGTGTGTGTGTGTTCACAAAGTAAGAAACCCGTAACAGTATAAGTACATGACATCCCAGGGATGTGTATGAGATGTGAGTATCTGAGTGATGCATATGAAAGTATGTGGCATCCCAGGAATGTATAATCAAATGAGGAACTATGTGAATAAGCCTTGAACAAACTTTAAATATTATAATTAGTACAATTATACGGTGATAAACTATATGTATTTTGCATAATAGATTTGAGGTTCATAGAATACCCCACCGACTCGGTGGTATACCCGTTACTGACTCGACAGAATATCCGTGACTGGTACGGCGATCAATCCGTACACTAGTAAGACATCCCAGGGATGTATATAAGTTATGCGCCTCGCCGCCTAAGAGAAAGGGACTTGGATTATGTTACATTGAAATATAGTTCAATTGAACGACGATGGAGGGTATTCCATTGGGGGTCGATGCTATATTGCTCTATGATTATTTAGTTATTTGATTTAAGTTTCAAGACAGATCTTCTGTAATATGAGAACAAGTTAAGTAAAAGATAAGCTATGTAGAGTGAAAAAATAAGATATGATATATGCATTCAGTTCATACTTTTGGTAATTTAAATGCTTTTAAACTGTTTTCAGCTTATGAGATAATGCTTCGCTTATGTCATGAAATATGTGTGAGTAAGATAGCATTACATATTCAGTTATTTTCCTATTGAGCTAGGATGTAGCTCATCCCTCGACTATACGTCACAGGTACAGGTGTTGATCGGGATCCGACTGCGGAGAAAGGTTTGGAATCTCCAGTTTGGGGAATTTTACCATAGGTAAGGTTTGGACATGGGTATGTTTTGGGTTTGTTAAATAGAGGTTTTAAGGTCTTTTGGATTGTGGACTGGGTATGTCTGGGGATATATTATTGTATTAAGATTTATTTTTTAGGTATGCTGTTGAAGCCACTGTTTGGGTGATGGTCGGCCATAACCGTTGGTTTTCTTGTGGGCCCGTTTTATTCAGTCTACCTTTGTTGGCATACCAACTGAATTCTGTATTCAGATGGTGATATGTACGACCCGACGGTTCGATTTTCCCTGAGTTTATGATGTAAGGAAGAAAAAAGAAATTACGTGAGGCAATTATGGAATCGGGGAAAATTGGGCTCTCACAGTGTATATTTTGCATACAAAAAATTGTCATCCTAACATTCAAATGATTCATGCTCAAACTTGATCCAAGGGGTCAAGTTCATGTGCTCGACCTAGTTAAAAAATTGAGTCAAGCAATGAAATAAAATTAGCCTGATAATGTTTTGGTTGGTGTTACCGACACATCACTTTATGTGACGACCCGACTTTTCCAATCCCTCAGGTATAGGAACGGTCGATTTGCCAACCTATCGGTTGAATGATAAGCCGGACAAATAGAGCACACATCAGAGTAAAGCGTAAATAATATCTAATATTAAAATAAATGCGGAAGCGAAAGGTAAATAAAGGAATCGCCGATGATGGCTGACCATCACCGAAACATGGTTCAAACAATAATCAAAAGTCAAGTATGAAACTATAAAATCCAACTAAAAGGCCCACAACTCTAAATCCAAACTCTCACCAAAAGCAAAAATAAACCAGATCCTAAGCCGAAAAATACTCCTCAGGAGGAACCTCAGGCTCTTCCTCGGGTATGTAATCAAGATCAGTCTCGCAGTCCTAAACAACCACGTCAGTGCTTGGACCTGTGACGTATAGTCGGAGTGAGCTAACCAACAAAGCTCAGTAGAAAAATATCATCAACGATATCGTATTTTAACTAACATAAATGTCAAAACAAGTATCAAAATATTATATGTCAAAACCATATGCAAGATCAGTTTCTAAATATGTGAAAACAGATTCAAGAATAATACAAAATTTTAGTGTCTTAGTGCCTCAAATTTCTATATGTAAAGTTCAATACTTCATGACTTAATCTTCAACTTAAAATACCTCCCGAGTAAATTATATTTCGAGAGTAGGAATATAGCCGATGGGAACCCTACCTACCATCATCGTTCATGAACCATTTTTCAGGATGTAACAAGCCCTTACACTCAGGAGGAAAACTTGTGCGAGAAAGATGTTCAGGAATTTTTGAGGGGTGGTTCAGGTCAATCATAAAACTGATGCAGATACTAATATAAATCTGATGCAAGTTTCTTATATATAATTCGGATTCTTGATTTTAGATTTTCAGCTTTTCAGAGCTTAAGCAGATTTAGGTTTCAGGGCTCAGGTAGATTCAAATTTTCAATTTTTCATCTCAAATTTTAGTTTACAGATATGATTTCAATGGTATATACAAGTTCAAAGATTCTAATTCAAAATATTCATGGGAGTTAAAATAAAATACTGTAAAGATGAGATTCTCCTACGAAAACTTGGAGTTGCGCGAAGTCAAGCAAAATCCTATTGATGGCCTCTCACCCTTAATCTACATTACAAATATACGATGACCTATTTAAGTGTTTCCTCAAAATCAAATCGAAACGGGCAAGTTTGTGCCAATATAGAATTTGATATAACTTTTTCCTAATTTTTTTACCTTCAAAACGATTGATTCACAAGTTGGGCAAAACACAAAAGTTGTAGAGTTTACTGTTTTCTTTCAAATATAAAAAGAATTATATCAATCGGAGTTCAGAGTAAAAATTTATGGCTAAAATACCAAGACAGTATCAGAAAGAAAATGAAAACGAAGATAATTTGATGTGACCTTCCCATAATTGTGTGACCTTCAAAACGATTGATTCATGAGTTAGTCAAAACATAAAAGTTGTAGACCTTGATGTTATCTTTCCAACGAAAAAAGAATCATATTAATCAAAGTTTGGAGTAAAAAGTTACAGATAAAATACCAAGATAGTATCAGAAAGAAAACGAAAACGAAGACAAAAACAAAGTTCTGTCCTCGCTCGAGCGATGCGATTTTTTTCCTCGTTTTCACCTGAATCGAATCCCACACATTTCCAAAATAAAACCCAAGTTTAATATATTAATTCTAAAATTTAAACTCAATAAAAATCATACCTTTAATCAAGGATTCCACGCTTTGAAATGAGTCACGGAAATGGAGTTTCGGAATGAAATCGGCGGATTTCCTCGACAATTCGCGCCGCGATCGCTCCTACGAGTTTACTAGGATCACTTTTATTCGTTCCCAATGATCTCAACCTCTTCCAATCGTCGAAAATGAATCCCAAGGGTTGATCCAATCTTCCCCTAGGTTTATGAATCTCAAACAAAAAAGGTTTTAGAGAAAAGGTTTCACAAAACAGATCTCATAATCGGTGGCACGATAAAAGCGAAGTTTTATAATGATCAAACGACTCAAAATGTAGCTAGGTTTGTACTATATTTTTTTCCTATTTTAGATTCACCAATATATACCTTTTTTCCTATTTTAGTCTAGGGCTTGTACTATATTTTTTTCCCTTTATATATGTTGGTGAATCTAAGGATATAAGAAGGGTATTTACTCCTAATTAAAATTTAACGAAATTTTTTGAAGAAGCTTATTTACTACTTTTGTATTCCATTTGTTTTCAATTCTTTCGGGGTTAATGTCTTCAGATTTCATATAGGTGAAATTAGCACAAAAACATGATTTTGATCATTTTTTTCAAATACATTTAGTTGATTAGCCCAAAAAAGTACCAAGGGTCATCTAACTTTTTATTCAGTTCTAATCCTCTTACATACATGATGCGAATAGTCCATCTTTGACTTGAATAAGAAATGAATGATGGGAACCCTAAATGAAGTGAATGATAAATCTAATGGAGATAAGATGTCATATGCTTAGATGAACTTTTGATAAAAATCAACCATTAATTTCGAAGGATCAATGCAATAGATCAAAACTCAAACCTTTGACCCGAACGTATGGAGATGGATTAACTAACACATATATTTATATTTGCTTATAGTTTAGAATGGGAGGTGTGATATGGTCGTAGTAATTTAATTATTAGACTTTTAAAAAGACAAATACATTTATTAAAAACCCTAGGTGAATCCTAGCCATTGAATTTAATTTTACTTTCAAGGGATGAGAAGAATTCTATTCCAACAATTTCATGCAACCTTGGATAAGGTTTACTAAGTGATGGGATTTTAACCAAACAAATGATAGTGAGGTAGTAAATTTGCTTATCTATAGTTTGGAGTTATTAGGTAGTGAAAGTTATATATGTCAATGTCTAAATCACCGAATAATCCCAGACAAAAAGAAGGATGTCTGTGAAATAATCGACATTCAGATTTGGAACTTATTTTGAGTGGAATTGTAAAGAAAAACTATGACTTTTGTCAAAAATGTCTCTTAATTAATTAAATATTTAGCCAAATTCTCGAAGTAGGGGGTCTGCCGAATATATGGTAGATTTGTCGATTCTATGCTATGATACATGCTTTAATCATCCTCTGTATTTCTTTCTTTTTTTAATGATATTGAATTGTTGATGTTTGTAGATTATGTGTAATGCACCTATTTTATTGCTTAAAAAAATCATTTTAACTTAAATATTCTAATATATTTAAATAATGGATAATGATCACCTAACTTGAGTCACGGTGTGGATCGAGCATCTAACGGCTGCATCTCTAGATTGCAGCCATTTGATGCTCAAGGCACGACATCACTCAAGTCATAAGAAAATTTCCCTTTAATAGTATATTATTATTTGTTATAATCCCCATAATTTTCTCTGAGGCTTTCCCAAATTTATTTGAATTAGACGAACTGACTTCCACCGAGCATATGACTAGAAGCTATAGATTGAAGGCTAAAAGTTGATTTGATCACACCATGGGCTAAATTACTGTTTTGGTTATAAGGACTTCACTTACTGTTTGATTGATTGATTCATTAAGGTACCATTTGGATGCACAATCACCAAAAGTCTAACATAATCTTAATTGCAAAATGGTTTTGCATTTTTTTATAGATTGCAAATGTTGTAAACTGGTACTTAATTTACTTTGCTAAAAAATATTTAATTCATAGAGTTAACTAAACACGCATGAATTAAGTTAAATATCTTTGTAAACTTTTTTGGTTATATATATATATATAACTTTCGTAAACAATATGGGCATCCAAATGGAGCCTTTCAAAATGTGAATGAGGCTATTTGAATTCTAAAGCTAATGCGTATATTAAAATTCTTAGGTGCTCTTTAATCTTAGTGTAATTACTATTTTCAGTTTATTTTTTGTATATTGATAATTATGCTAGAAAAACTCTGCTTTCCCAACAGTAGTTAGAACACTATCAATACACAATATTGTGAATATTTGTCTTCTGAACTAACCACTACCTTTACTATCATAGTAGTGATTCTCATACTCTTCATGTCTTGAACTCTAGAACAAAATAATAATATAGAAGAATATTTACTTCTTCAGTCAGCCAATTTGTCCACTAAGATACCTAAGTCTTATTGATCTTGCTTTTTATTCAAGCATTGCTATATAATCAATTTTATCCACCTACGTCTTATTGGTCTTGCATTTTGTTGAAGCCTTGCTATATAATCTATTGTGCAATTTGAAACCTTGCTAGCAAGTCCTCAATTCAAGCCTTGAAGACTGCAATTCTCACTTTCTTTCCATCTTTTGTTTGTTTTTTTGTTGTGACCAACTTAAAATTACAACAGATCAATAGGGAGTTGTTTGACAATGTGGATTTTTTTGGCAATGCGATTGTTGCTGCTAAACGTGTCAGATAACAAGTTAAAGTCCCTTCCATAATCAATAGGGAGTTGTTTCTCCTTAAAAAAATTGCAAGAAAATGGAACATATTGTTTCCTAATTTTTCAGATTCTTCCACGGCTATGTTGAGCTTCTGAACTTCCATGACTATATTGATAAGACACTGTAATGCTTCCATTGTGCTATGAATATTCACTTTAGGTTGAGTGTCCTAATAGTTTAATATTCTATATATACCATGCATGTAGAAGTTAACTGTAACATTTGCCACATTTTTATCCGGACAATACCGGGTATGAACTCGAGTAGGGTCAAGCTTGTGCCAAAAACGTGACTCAAAGAATTGATTTAGAATTTTAATAATGATTGTTAAATAGTGGAACCTTAGTGGCCCAATATTAATTATTAACTGAAACAATGGTTGATCATTGATTTAGTACGAATTAAAATATATGGAGCCCTCCTTCAAGATGAAAAATTTCGTAACACAATTTTAAATAATGAATAGGACTCCTTGACACTGAGGGGTGTCAACCCTTTGACCCAAAACCCAGTAGTGCATGGAGAAAAATGTCAACCAAGATTAGATGGTCTTGCCTCGGCACCTGAGGCAAGCACCTTGCCTCGGCCACTTGAGGCAAGCGAAAAGGTTGCCTCGGCAACTTGAGGCAACTAATTCATTTAATAACACACTTAATATTTATATATATTCGAACATACACTTCAACAAAAAATTAATATTAAGACCTACCATATAACTACTATTGGTGTAATTGATTTAGACCAAAGCCAAACCAAATATGGCTTATACACTAAACTAGTATATGAGTTTGGTACAAAAACTAAAGCCTACTTTTGCTTATGCGTGTGTACAATAACAAGTTATGTGGGAGCTGTAGGGAATGTTTCCTTGTATAGCTTATAAGCTACTTGAAATTGCCAACAACATCCACGCATGCATGTATGCCTTTGAAACGTTAATGTAATCAAGAGTTGCATGTATATGTCAACCTATTTCATGAATGAATGGAACGAATGTGAGTTCAAAATGCACCGTAGTGCGATCTAAATGTACGGCGTAATGATGATCGCATCATGGAAACAATGAGAAATGTGTGCCCCACAAGGCCAAAAGAACACTAGCAAGGAAATAGAAGGAAGTCAAGGGAAATAAAAAGCAAAAAAAATTTTGAACTATCTGTCAAAAATGATTAATCGATTCCTAAATCGATCAATCAATTTTGGAAATTGATCAATCAATTTTGTTCGATTGAACGACTGGCACACGCCAGTGAGATGACAAACCGGGAGAATTAATAACCATGAATTTTAATTAATCAAGTCCAATTTGATTAATCAATTTTTGAAATCGATCAATCAATTTTTGAAATCGATCAATCGATTTCACGAGACTGATGTTAACTTACAAAAATTGATCAATCGATTTTTACATATATAGGCCAGAATTGGGATTTTTTCTTCCCATTCGAAATTCAGTTTGTATTTTCTTTTGGGTACCATTTCTTCTTACTCATTTAGCTCCCATACAAGCTAGGATTTGAAGCTTTTGCGGATCAATTACGGATCAAAACCCTAGCTATTCGGATCGAACGCGCACGGTAAACCCTAGTTCTTCATTTTTTCTTTCAATTTGAGTTATCACAGCCCTAGATTTTTGGATTTTCTTAGTTAAGCCCATAATGCCATCCAAAACTAGGTTAGCTTCGAAGAAAGCTACCTCCAAACTACCGATATGGCGTAAAAATGCCGCACCACCACCACCTTCACCATCATCATCGGCAGATTCGTCTTACTTGACGGACGCGTCATCACGCGAAACGTCGCCACCCACCCCCACCACCCGAAAATTTGCTCCAACCAAATGAATGGTGGGCAGCAAAAAAAATTTGAAAATGAGTATATTATCCACTCAATATTGTTTACCAATACCGATGTCGAGGGTGAAACCCAATGGGCCCGACAATACCTTCTTAAAGCGGGTCTCAGTAACCTGTTGAAACCATTGCACGAGTATTTTTATCCTCGACTCGTGAGGTTATTTTATCAAAACCTAAAGGTGGGTCGAGTGGAAGACACCGTCACAACCGAGATTGATGGTCGTCACTACCTGTTCGCCCGACGCCATGTCCATGAATCTTTAGAGTGTTATCTCAACCACGTACCCGAGACCACCCTTTTCCCACCATTCAACAAGGAAGTTACTTTTAAGGAAATTATGACTGAACTGACGAGGGGAAATAAGGGATCCGGCCAGTCTATACGGAGGGTAGACTTACCTCCTTACATGTGGATGCTTGATTCAATAATCAAGTGTAATCTGTACCCTATGTGTCATGGTACTGAGCGTGTAGAGTTGGTCCAATAGGCCTTATAGGCGGCATACCGCGGCCGTTGGTTCGACACTACCAAACTAGTCATAGAGGGTATGGTTTATATCAAAGGCAAAATGATGAAAGGGCCTTTCAGAGGCAAGGAGCGTATGCCTTACGCTCGACTTATCTCAAGCATGTTAGAATGCAACTCTGCCGCCCCAGAGTATGTCATTTCTCCTGCTGAGCGGAAGGCACCGACCACGTGAAGCATTACTCCATCGCTTTGTGGGGCCGTAGTTATCAGATATAAGCAAAGACTCTACCAGTTGAGGGGCCAGCACCTGCCCAGGCTAGCGATATACCACCACCACCACAGCAAGACCAACCAGCAGAGGGGGAGCAGCATGTTGTGCCTCCACAGGACCACGCTGAGGGAGAGCCACCTCATGATCCAGTCCTACCCGAGGAGCATCCATCAGTGTCACCTACTGATTATTCATAGTTCACACCTATATTTCCGATACGCTCACACCGAAGGCAGGCATCTCAAGCCCCTGTGACGAGTACCATTGATGACGTTCTCGCCCTCATGGCGGAGTACAATTGTCAGATGCTGGAGCACCAGCAGCGTATGGAGGCGACCAGCACTCGCATGGACCATAGACTAGACTTCCACGAGGCCTTACTCTACCAGACGATGAAGTACATGTATCTAACTGATTACCGGTAGCGTATTGTGGCGGCGAGGACATGGACTCTGGATGCGTCAACTTCGGGTACGCGCGCTCCTGACGGAGAGGACCAGCCAGAGGATGGGACTGCCTGATTGTTAGCATGAGGCATTTCTTTTTTACATTGTAATTTCCTTTGGGAAATTGTAATTATTTTGGAAAACAACTATGTATGAAACTATCTGGCATAGATGCCATTACTTTTTGCGTTTGTAATTATTTTAGTGCGGGTAACCGCTGTATAGAATGCACATCAAATTTCCATTTGGTAACTTTTGTGATTTGTGCTTATTTACTCCAGTAGCTACAAAATGTCATGGATAGTCATACTGGATGTGCTATGCTTGTTAATGAATGAACTACAACTGTCTGTGTGTGTGGGTATTCCCCAAGAAAGCCTTTCGATACATTTTCGAGGGTGAAAATTCCTAAGGTGGGTAGAATGTAACACCCTCGAATTTTGACTTTGAACAGTGACCTCGAGATGTGTGCTCGACTGGTCGTAGGTTTGACCAAGTGATAGTCAACACGAAGACTATGGTTAAAGTAATCTTGATGTGAGTGAACATGTGTGTGTGGTGTTAGATGTGTTTAGGGATCACATACACCTATCCTGAGTGTATGTCTTTACACTAAAGATAAAGGAGAGTTAAAGGAGGCAATTACCTAAAGAGAAGTTATTTCTCTTTTAGTTTGGTTGGTAGAGAGTTAAGAAGAGAGAGAGAGAGAGAGTAAGAGGTGGAGTAAATGTAAAAGGAGTTGTGGTGATTAAGAATTGAAGGGTTGAGCAATTACTCTGAATCTGACGCGTAGAAGTTCATTGGAGTCTGATCTAGGAGCCCTAGATTTGAACCAAGCCATAGAATCAATCAAAAGATTGATTTAAGGTATGAACTCTTTTAGAATTTTAATGAGTATAAGGTTATGGGTAGATTGTTAAAATGATGAGTTAAAGAAGTAGAAAAAGAACGAAAAAATAGTAAGGAAGAAAGTTGGAAGAAATGCCCGTAAAGGGCTGCATTTCTGACTAAATCGATTGATCAATTTGGAAAATCGATCAATCTATTTAGGCTTGAAAGTTAGCTGGGCAAGGATGCCCGAAACCGATTGATCGATTTGAAATCGATCAATCGATTTATGAATTTGGATTAATCAATTAATTGTCTGAGCACTCCCAGTGGCTAGAAAATCAGAGCTAGGGAAAATCGATTGATCGATTTGAGAAATCGGTCAATCGATTTTTAATTTTTGATTAATCGATTTGGGATCGATTAATCTATTTTGATATTTTGATTGATCGATTTTGGAGATCGATCCATCGATTTGGACAGTTTTTGTTGGTTTATATTTTTGACCTTGAGGTTCAAGGAGGGCCTTATGCCTTCTTTGTTGCATCGTTCTTGATGCCTTGCTCATGCTATGGTGTATCATAGGTTGTACGAGTGAGTGCAAGCATGGGGAATCGCATTGGACCTTAATACTTGGAGATTTAAACATGTGAGGTAGGGAACACCTTCAACATATATTTTAATACAGAGAGCATATATGTAGTGATATAGAAATGAGTAATTGTGCATCTAAAATGTGAATATTATGTGTCACAATCACAGATTTTGAGATGAGTGCAGGGCACGCATACACACATAGGTATATGTGTTTCACAAGGAGACCAAAACGACCCAAATACATTAAGTGTGTACGTGGGAAACACACTAGTATATCCCTAAAATTATAGATATAAAAGTGAAGGAGAGAGAGGAGCCCTTACGTAACTCTATTCTAACCTAAATAGAGAGAAGGAGAATATAAAGAGAATGAAGAAAAGAGCCTAGTAGAGAACTAGGGTTCGTCGAGACTTAGGTCGGCAAAGGAGATTAGAGGAGAGGACGGGAGGAAGAACCAGGGAGGCCGGATAGCCTAGTAGATATTCAAATCATAAATCGGACTTGTGCGTGATTCATCGTCAGAGGTACGTTAAAAACATGATAGATGCCTAGGAATGTTTTGAATAAGTAGGAAGGATGTTGGCTAAACGTTACTTTGTATAAGATTAAGGTTAAATGAAGGATGGACACTTGTTCTCGATCTTGATCGAGGGACAAATCGTTGTTCCTCGCTCGAGCGGTCTAAAAAGGCTCGCTCGAGAGAGGATGAAAAGAGAAAAGTATGGCTCTGGGCTCGCTCGAGCGGTCCCTAAAACTAAAGGGGAGCTCGCTCGAGCGAGGGTCCACAGTATAATTCGAAAGCTCGATTTAACCGCTCGAGCGATCTCGATTTGACCGCTCGAGCGAGGTCAAGAGACCGCTCGAGCGAGGTCAAGTGACCGCTCGAGCGAGGATAGATGGCCACGCGAGCGAGGTCTGGTGACCACTCAGATCTTGGTTTTCTAATATAAGAAACTTGGGAGTCATACACCCCAATGACCTTAGATCATTCTAAAACTAATTTTTTTTAAATGTAGGTTGATGCATTATAACCCTCCACGAGCAGGCGTGCCTTGAGATTCGTCGAGGTAGGGAATATTCTCGAAACATGTGCATTATTCTGTGAACTCATATGCGTAGTATAGTCTATGTAAATAGTGTATATTCCATAAACCCTCATGATAAGGGTGTGTGTGTGTGTTACAATGTGGAAAAATCCTGAGGTCCCCAGGGGACGAGAAATAAAATAGAAGCAAGTGGCATCCCAGGGATGCGTAAGAAAACAAACAGAGAAACAAAGGTAACGTGATAAGGCCTAAGGTAATATATTTAGCACAATCACGGTGAATAACTATATGTAAAGCACATTGATATTTTTATTATTTAAGGTTGATTAGAATACCCCACCGACGTGGCGGGATACCCTGACCCGACTCGGCGGGATATCCGTGACGATGCGGCGGCCAATCATACATTTATAACACATCCCGAGGATGTAGATTGAGAATAGACCCCACGCCTATGAGAAAGGGGCTTGGGCGAAGATTCCGGGGAATACACATAACAACTGTCTAGTTAGGCGGCGATGGCGGGTATTCCATCGGGGCTCGATGCTATATTGCTCGAGGACTACTTAAGTTAAGATTTAAGTGATTAGGCCAAATTCACAACCAAACTTATAAGGAGAATAAACAAAAATATGCTAAGTATTGGTCGGAACCATTGGGCCATTCCTGTTACTCAAATTATTGTACATAAGTGATTTCTTGAAAATTTTATGCTGGTTAGGTTACTGACATATGTGTGAAGGATGATCTATATGTTCTTTTGTTTTCCCTACAGACTAGGATGTAGCTCACCCCTTAGACTATCGTCAGGTCCGAGGACTAGCGGAAGACTTGAGAGAAGTTAATCCAAAGGCCTCGGTGTTCGTGGCCACAGAAGAGTCAGAACCTCCTCTTGAGGAATTCTTCTAGGAAACCCGCTGCATACTCTGAGAGTGAGTTGAGAGAGTACCATGTATGGCTTGGTATATCGAGCTCTCTATTTCGAATGCTTTAATTTCTGTCTCTTGATAAAACATCTAGGATGAATAATTATCATTTAACTTTTGGGTATGTCCTTATGTCCATGAATTGGCATGGGACAAGGGCGAATATGCAGACCAAATATATTGTTTTGAGATTTCGATTTAGGGTAGCTACGTGTGCTTCAATTTCAGTTTTGGCTTGTATATATCAATGTGTTGTAAAGGACCCAGGGCACGGCCTTGAAGGTCGTGCTGATGGCACGGATTTCGGGATGCCGAAATTCGGGCTGTCACAGTTGGTATCAGAGCCTTTCTTTCCAGGGTTCTGACTATCATATCGTCAGAATATAGGGACTTCTGCTAACGAGATTATGGATTCTCATGCAGACCGTTATGTTTCCTAGAGGGAGAGGCCGACCCAGGGGTGGTCATGATAGGAATTTCTTGTGATGAGATGGGTTCGTCTCACCTACAAACAGAGTGCCATTGGGAAACAGGGAGATTCCCGAGAGCAGTGGCCAGGGAGGAAACCAAAATCAAGTAGAGGAGCAAGATCTAGATAGACAGGATCAAGATCAGAGGGAACAAGATAGGGTGAGAGAAAGAAATGAAGAAAGAGAAGAGCGTCAGAGAATGATGCACACAATGGAGACCATGGCAACTGCCATGGCACAACAAGCAGCGTCAGTGGCAGCGCATACAGTACCAGAACCACAACGAACACCTACCCCTCCAGTAGGACTTACACCTTCAGTGGCTTCAGCATTCACCGAGTTCAGAAGAATGAGACCTCCCAACTTTTCAGGACAGGCAGACACGATGGCCGCCGAAAATTGGTTGGGGGAAATGGAGAAGGTGTTTAGCGTACTGACATGCACGGAGGATGAGAGCGTCCGTTGGGCAGCATATATGTTAGATGGAGAAGCTGGACCGTGGTGGAAATCAGTTTCGCGAACGAGAGCACAAGAAACTCCAGATGTGCCGTGGACTTGGGACGAATTTGTAGAAGAATTCAATAAACAATATTTCCCTGAAGTTGTGAGAAATCAGATGGAGACCCAATTTTTACAACTAGCACAGGGAAGAATGACCGTGAGAGAGTATGGAGTGGAATTCATGAGACTGGCTCGCTTCGCCCCAGACTACGTAATCTCAGACGTGATGAAAGCGAAGAGGTTCCAACAGGGCTTAAGGTCGGACATCCGAGGAGGGGTTGCGCCCTTCCAGCTGAAAACTTATGGAGAAGTAATGAGTAAGGCATTGGTAGTTGAGGAAGAAAACAATAACCGATACCGTCAGAGGGAACATCAAGGTAGGGAAAGCATTGATCCGAGCAGGACGGGGAGTTATGAATCGGTATATAAGAAACCGAGGTTTGTAGCACCAAATCAGAAACAGTCGTTCCAGACAGGGTATGGGAGAGCTGCACAACAACCTACTCATCAAAATTATCCGTTGCTGGCATCAGGGAGACGGATGAGGTATCAAGGACCTACTTTTTCCAACAGGGCTACAACTCCACAAGGTTTTTCGAGAGCTGCTACTTCTTCACCAAGGGAAACTTGTGAAAAATGTGGCAAGTCCCACAAAACAACCGACTGTAGGCAGGGAATGCGAGGTTGTTTCAAGTGTGGCAGGATAGGCCACATGATTAGAGATTGCCCTGAGACAGTCAAAGAAAAGATGGCTCCAACTTCCATGCCACAACCTATTCAATCTCGAAAGCCTGTTATTCGAGGGAGAGCCTACGCAGTTACCGCCCAGGAAGCAGGGAGTGTACACGACGTTATCCAAGGTGAGATCTCCTTTAAAATAAAGAATTTCGGTTGCATTACAACTCTAGATAAAGAATGGAATTCCATTAGGATAAGTAACTATATAACCGTTATTAAACTTAAGAGTGAAAATTTTGTTTTATGTATATGTTATGTACGTATATGCATGCATTGTAGGTACGTTACAGATTTATGAGAAAGGGTGCTACGTAGCACATGACGCGCGAGTGCTGATAGACCCAGGGTCTACCCACTCTTTCATTACCCATAGATTTGCAAAAAGGATGAAGATTATTCCGGAAACGCTGGACTTTGTGTTATCAGTGTCCATCCCAATAGGAGAATTAATGGACACAGAGTTGGTCTGCAAATCGGTAGTAGTAAGCATTCGGGATCACGCTGTCCACGAATTGGACGCAAATTTAATATGGTTGGACATGCAAGGGTTCGATGTAATCCTTGGTATGGATTAGCTGTCCCACCATTGCGCAACAGTGGACTGCAAGGATAAAGTAGTTGTTTTCCGTCCTAACACGAGGAGATCGTTTCGATTTCAAGGGGAGAGGTCGACTCAGGTACCACTCATATCTGCAGTCAGAGCAGAAAGTTTAATCCGAAAGGGGTGTAGTGGTTATTTGGCATTTTTGAAAGAAGATAAAGAAGAAAAGAATATTATCTTTGAGATAGCAGTGGTGCGAGAATTCCCAGATGTATTCCCAGAAGAATTGCTAGGATTACCTCCAGAAAGAGAAGTAGAATTTGCGATCGACTTAGCACCAGGAACGGAACCTATTTCAAAAGCACCTTATAGAATGGCCCCTGCAGAGTTGAAAGAGTTGAAAGAACAACTGCAAGAGCTCATGGACAAGGGATTCATACAACCAAGCGTGTCTCCGTGGGGACCACCAGTGTTGTTCGTGAAAAAGAAAGATGGGTCGATGCGGTTATGCATCGACTACCGCCAATTGAACAAAGTCACGGTGAAGAATCGATATCCGTTGCCAAGAATAGATGACTTATTCGACCAATTGCAGGGTGCAAAACATTTTTCCAAGATCGAGCTAAGATCTGGTTACCATCAGTTAAGAGTCAGGGCCGAGGACATTCAGAAAACGGCTTTTAGAACACGGTATGGACACTATGAATTTTTGGTGATGCCGTTTGGACTGACAAATGCACCAGCGTCGTTTATGGACTTGATGAATCGAGTGTTTAAACCACACTTAGACTCCTGTGTAGTAGGATTTGTTGATGACATCCTAATCTACTCAAAATCGAAAACGAAGCATGAAGAACACTTACGTGTCACTTTACGAACCTTGCGTGAACACCAGCTGTACGCCAAGCTCAGCAAATGTGAGTTTTGGTTAGAAGAGGTTAGCTTTTTGGGACATGTCGTGTCCAAGCATGGCGTCACTGTAGATCCCGCTAAGATCGAGGCAGTAGTGAACTGGGAACAACCAAAAACCGTGATGTACATCCAAGTTTCCTCGACCGCGAGTTATTATCGACGTTTCGTAGAGGGGTTTTCAAAAATATCAGGACCTCTTACGAGGCTTACAAGAAAGGACTCAAGATTTGAGTGGAGCGAGGCGTGTGAAAAGAGTTTTCAAGAACTCAAGAAGAGACTCACCTCAGCTCCAGTGTTAGCCATTCCATCTGGCAGTGGAGGATTCGCAGTTTATAGTGATGCTTCGTATAACGGGTTGGGTTGTGTATTAAATCAATATAAAAAGGTAATAGCTTACGGCTCCAGGCAGTTGAAAGAGCACGAAAGGAACTACCCAACACACGATCTAGAACTAGCAGCAGTCATATTCGCATTAAAGATATGGCGACATTATCTATACGGAGAAACATTCGAAATTTTCACTGACCATAAAAGACTCAGATACCTGTTTACACAGAAGGAACTGAATATGAGGCAGCGGAGGTGGATGGAATTCCTCAAAGATTACGACTGTTCTATACAGTACCATTCAGGCAAAGCTAACGTAGTGGCCGACTCCTTGAGTCGAATGAGTTCGGCCCAACTGGCTGGACTAATTTCGGGTATACATCGATGGAAGTTGTTGGAAGATCTAGCGTTGTGTGGCGCAGACATACAACCACAAGCCACAGGACCCTTCTTAGCCAACATCTCAGTGAAGCCAGTGATATTCGAACACATACGAGAACTACAAATGAAAGACCCGATTCTAACAAGGATACATCAAAATGTAACTGAAGGTACTACCTCAGAATTTTCAGTCAAGGAAGACGGTTCCTTAATATTCAAGGGGCGACTTTGCATTCCGGACAATGCCGAATTACGACGAACGATTCTTGATGAATCTCACAGGTCAAGCTATGCGATCCACCCAGGAAGCACGAAGATGCATCAGATCTCGAAAAGAACTCGGTGGAGAGGTTTGAAACAAGATGTGGCGATGCGTGTCACGATGTTTGACGTGCCAACAAGTGAAAATCGATCATAGACACCCCGCAGGCCTATTACAGCCTTTGCCCATACCGGAATGGAAATGGGAATCTATCTCAATGGATTTCATAGTCGGTTTACCGCGAACTGCAAGGAGGCATAACGCCATTTGGGTAGTAGTTGATCGATTGACTAAGTCGGCACATTTCTTGCCGTACAATACGATGTACACAGCGGGAAGATTAGCAGAACTTTATATGAAGGAGATCGTCTGGCTACATGGGATTCCAAGTAGCATTGTTTCAGACGGAGACCCACTATATACATCAAAGTTTTGGAGGAAATTCCAAGAAGGAATGGGAACTAGGTTGGATTTTAGTATGACGTTTCACCCACAAACAGACATGACGAGAGGGTCAAGACATGCTTAGGGCATGTATGTTAGAATTGCAAGGATCATGGGATCAACATCTACCATTGATTGAGTTCGCTTATAATAATAGTTTTCAGACGAGCATCGGGATGGCACCGTATGAAGCCTTGTACGGAAGACGATGTAAGTCGCCAATAAATTGGGAGGAAATTGGCGAGAAATTTGTTTTGGGACCCGAACTACTTGAAGATAACGCTGCTATTGTTCGCATGATCAGGGAAAGACTAAAGGCGGCTCAGAGCAGACAGAAATGTTATGCTGATATCAAGCGGACTAGTGTAGACTTTAAAGTGGGTGAACATGTGTTCGTGAAAGTATCACCAATGAAGGGAGTGATGAGATTTGGGAAGAGAGGGAAACTAAGTCCCCGTTATCTTGGACCGTTTGAAGTTTTGGGTCGAGTGGGAGAAGTAGCCTACCGCATTGGTTTGCCACCATTGTTTGATCAGGTACACAATGTATTTCACGTGTCGATGCTTAGAAAATATCTCAATGACCCTGAGCACGTGCTGAGCGGCCAATCATTCGAAATGCATGAAGATATGACCATGATTGAAGAGCCGGTAGAAATTTTAGAACGAAAGGAACAGGTGTTGCGAACAAAAGTAATTCCCTTAGTGCTTGTCCGATGGAAGAACCATCCGGCTGAAGAGGCAACATGGGAACGTGAGGCGGATGTTAGAGAGCAATATCCCAAATTGTTCGAAATTACAAACTGAATGGGTTCATTCCTTGAGGGTACGCGATTACGAGAACCACAAAAGCAATGTATATTTTCTTTTAATGATATGTTGACTCCAAACTAAGATTACACCGCATTGTCATTAAATTTTTATTTAATGGGACTAATGATTATATATAAAAAAAAAATTTTAAAAAAAAAAAAAAAAAAAAATGTGTTTCTAGTCTCGCTCGAGCGACTACTTATGACCGCTCGAGCGAAATACATAAAATCACACTTCCTCTCGCTCGAGCGATAACAAATCCTCGCTCGAGCGAGGTATTTTGACCGCTCGAGCGATGCATTATAACCGCTCGAGCGAGGCTACAGTATATAATAATACGATTTCTGTCCTCGCTCGAGCGAGAACTAATGACCGCTCGAGCGAGGCGGAACTATAAAAATGGCAGAGGCCAAGCGCCTGTTCATCTTCAAGCGAAAGGGAGAAGAAACGAGCGAGGGGTTAGGGCAAGCGATTTCCGACATTTTTCGTCCGATTCCAACCAGAATCGAACAATCCGATCCGTTAAGACGACTCCCCTAGGTAAAATCTACCTATTCTTGAAATCTTTCCTTCCTTTTTAAGCCTTATTTATACTAAATGGCCTCGAGCCCGAACCCCCAACCCAAGAAACGGATGGCGATTCGATCGCCACCGGAGCGCAACAAAGCGCCCCAAACCTCCCAACCATCATCAAACCCGCCCTCTGCTCCAATCACACTGGATGATTGGTGGGGAGCAAAAATTTTTGAAGCCGAGTGGGAAATACACCCCTCATGTTTCGGAGATCCGGCGTCCACCCAGTGGACATCGGACTTTCTCACCAACAACCAGCTCAAGACCCTGCTTACGCCTTTCGGGGATCGGTATTACCCGAGGCTAGTGAAATTGTTTTACCAGACCCTACAATTGAGCGTCGATGAGGATGCCATACTCGTTACCATCGATGGTAATGAGTTAATTTTCAGATGTGCCGACATTTCCTCAATCATGAAATGTCCTCACATCTACACCCCTAGCCCACTTATCCTACCACCTTTTTTTGGGAACGTAGATTTCCCAACGATCATTTCCGACATCACTGGCGGTATGTCCGCCTCGGGACAATCTATTACCCGATCACAACTACCGCCGCGCATGTGGCTTTTAGATATTATCTTTAAAAAGAATCTACACCCAACCGGCCATGATCAAGAACGCCGTGATGCGTTTCTGCGAGCCCTACACGCCACTTTTCACAATAGGTGGATCAACGCACCTATGGTCATCATAAAAGGCATGGCGCATGCCTACAAAAGAAATGTAAGGGGTGCTGTTCCTCCACCAATCAACCGATTACCATATGCTCGGTTGATTTCCCGACTCTTAGACTCACGAAATGGGAAGGGAGGATTTAGGATCCGGGAGGACGAGTTGTTCCTCACCGACAACGTCATCCCATACCTCGCCCAAGACTGGAGCCGAAACCTTAAAAGCCTACAAACTAGTGTCAACAAGAAGAGAGACCGACAAGTCTCCCGATCAGCCACCCATCAAGCACCGGTAGGACCGACTACTCCCTCTACCTCAGTTCCGCAGCCTATACCCACCACCGAGGTGGGCGTGATGAGGGAGATCCTTCAGCAAGGGCGGGAGATCAGGTTGCATCAGAGGTTCCAGGAGGCGCTACACATCGACCTCATGGGCCAGGTATACCCGCAGTCTTACATGCAGCGCGTAGGCGCCATGAGGGACGCTATTTTTGGAGCATCTAGCTCCGGCCCGGCTACGAGGAGCGCCACAATGGGTACCACAGCCGTCACGGTGGACGATGACGATGAGGATGACGACGACGACTATGAAGAGGATGAAGATTAGATAGTAACAAAAAAAAAAAACTTTGAACACTTTACATGTAATACTTTGAAACATTTTGTATGGAGGTTAAATTTTCTTTAAACTATCGTGACATGAATGTCACAAAGTTTTGTGTGTGTAGATGATAGATATGTATGAAATGAAATACCGATAATGTTTTGTTTGGTTGTTTTGTTTTTGTTGTGTGGAAATTTGTTGGCATGACTAATCGGTTCTCGCAAAATGCGGCAAAATGTTTAAATTACTGTTTGGATATGCGGGTCGTATGACAGAAGTGGTACCTGGTTAAGAGAATAATATCGATTTTCGAGGGCGAAAATCTTATAAGTTGGGGTGATTGTCACAACCGCAGATTTTGAGATGAGTGCAGGGCACGCATACACACATAGGTATATGTGTTTCACAAGGAGACCAAAACGACCCAAATACATTAAGTGTGTACGTGGGAAACACACTAGTATATCCCTAAAATTATAGATATAAAAGTGAAGGAGAGAGAGGAGCCCTTACGTAACTCTATTCTAACCTAAATAGAGAGAAGGAGAATATAAAGAGAATGAAGAAAAGAGCCTAGTAGAGAACTAGGGTTCGTCGAGACTTAGGTCGGCAAAGGAGATTAGAGGAGAGGACGGGAGGAAGAACCAGGGAGGCCGGATAGCCTAGTAGATATTCAAATCATAAATCGGACTTGTGCGTGATTCATCGTCAGAGGTACGTTAAAAACATGATAGATGCCTAGGAATGTTTTGAATAAGTAGGAAGGATGTTGGCTAAACGTTACTTTGTATAAGATTAAGGTTAAATGAAGGATGGACACTTGTTCTCGATCTTGATCGAGGGACAAATCGTTGTTCCTCGCTCGAGCGGTCTAAAAAGGCTCGCTCGAGAGAGGATGAAAAGAGAAAAGTATGGCTCTGGGCTCGCTCGAGCGGTCCCTAAAACTAAAGGGGAGCTCGCTCGAGCGAGGGTCCACAGTATAATTCGAAAGCTCGATTTAACCGCTCGAGCGATCTCGATTTGACCGCTCGAGCGAGGTCAAGAGACCGCTCGAGCGAGGTCAAGTGACCGCTCGAGCGAGGATAAATGGCTGCGCGAGCGAGGTCTGGTGACCACTCAGATCTTGGTTTTCTAATATAAGAAACTTGGGAGTCATACACCCCAATGACCTTAGATCATTCTAAAACTATTTTTTAAATGTAGGTTGATGCATTATAACCCTCCACGAGCAGGCGTGCCTTGAGATTCGTCGAGGTAGGGAATATTCTCGAAACATGTGCATTATTCTGTGAACTCATATGCGTAGTATAGTCTATGTAAATAGTGTATATTCCATAAACCCTCATGATAAGGGTGTGTGTGTGTGTTACAATGTGGAAAATCCTGAGGTCCCCAGGGGACGAGAAATAAAATAGAAGCAAGTGGCATCCCAGGGATGCGTAAGAAAACAAACAGAGAAACAAAGGTAACGTGATAAGGCCTAATGTAATATATTTAGCACAATCACGGTGAATAACTATATGTAAAGCACATTGATATTTTTATTATTTAAGGTTGATTAGAATACCCCACCGACGTGGCGGGATACCCACGACTGACTCGGCAGGATATCCGTGACGATAGGCCAATCACACATTTATAACACATCCCAGGGATGTAGATTGAGAATAGACCCCGCCGCCTATGAGAAAGGGGCTCGGGCAGTATTCCCAGGGAATACACACAACAACTGTCTAGTTAGACGACGATGGCGGGTATTCCATCGGGGCTCGATGCTATATTGCTCGAGGACTACTTAAGTTAAGATTTAAGTGATTAGGCCAAATTCACAACCAAACTTATAAGGAGAATAAACAAAAATATGCTAAGTATTGGTCGAAACCATTGGGCCATTCCTGTTACTCAAATTATTGTACATAAGTGATTTCTTGAAAATTTTATGCTGGTTAGGTTACTGACATATGTGTGAAGGATGATCTATATGTTCTTTTGTTTTCCCTACGGAGCTAGGATGTAGCTCACCCCTTAGACTATACGTCACAGGTCCAGGACTAGCGGCAGCAAAGACTTCGGGAGAAGTTAATCCAAAGGCCTCGGTGTTCGTGGCCACAGAAGAGTCAGAACCTCCTCTTGAGGAATTCTTCTAGGAAACCCGCTGCATACTCTGAGAGTGAGTTGAGAGAGTACCATGTATGGCTTGGTATATCGAGCTCTCTATTTCGAATGCTTTAATTTCTGTCTCTTGATAAAACATCTAGGATGAATAATTATCATTTAACTTTTGGGTATGTCCTTATGTCCATGAATTGGCATGGGACAAGGACAGCCTTGCGAGACCAAATATATTGTTTTGAGATTTCGATTTAGGGTAGCTACTTGTGCTTCAATTTCAGTTTTGGCTTGTATATATCAATGTGTTGTAAAGGACCCAGGGCACGGCCTTGAAGGTCGTGCTGATGGCACGGATTTCGGGATGCCGAAATTCGGGCCGTCACATTATGTGTGTGTGTGTGTGTGTGTGAATACAAGGTAAAATAAAATGAGCATATGGCATCCCCAGGGGATGTGAATGTGATAAAGGTATCTGTGTGATGCATTGAGTTGAACATCCCAGGGATGTAATGTAAAGCAAAGTGAATGAGATTGATGAGGCCTAATCTACTATAATTAGCACAATCACACGGTAAATAACTATATATAGTGCACTATGATATTTAAGGTTTACGGAATACCCCATCGACGTGGCGGGATACACATGACTGACTCGGTAAGATATCCGTGACCGATACGGTAGCCAATCCGTACACTAGTTAGACATCCCAGGGATATAGTTATATTGAGAATAGACCCCATCGCTTATGAGAAAGGGACCTAGGTAGTATTAAATGAATGAAAAAGGATATGAAAATTGTCTGATTAGACGACGATGGAGGGTATTCCATCGGGCGCTCGACTCTATAGTAAGTTGGGAAATATTTAAGTTATGATTGAAGTCTTTAGGCCAAATCCTTATCTTATATGAGCAGAATGAGAATAAATGAAACATGTAAAGTAACAATAACCTACAATGCTTCTTTTCAGTCATTTAAATTGCTTTTCTAGTAAATTCATTGATACATCATGTTGTTAAATATCATAGAATATATGTAAGAGATTAACTTATATGTTCATTCAGTCATTTCCCTATTGAGCTAGGATGTAGCTCACCCTTTAGACTATATGTCATAGGTCTCGTGCTTGCGACTGCTACTGTTTATGGAGGCATTGATTTGGAGGATTCAGATTACGTACCCGGTGAGGATTTGGAGCCCCCTCTAGAGGACTTCTTCTAGAGACCCCTACATACTTTGATTATTTTTTAGAGCGTGATTGTACGGCTTGGTATGTCAAGCCCTTTTGAGAAAATGTAATTAAGTTATGATAAATATTATTTTGGAGAACCATCTGGGGTGACCTTGTTTTATCACCGATGGTTCGAGTCGATTCTTCTACTCATGCAATGGCATGGGATTAGAACTGTCTTTTGAGCTTTTACTATAATATATCATTAATGCATGGAGATTTAGTTTAATTCTGTTCTTATGCCTTATTTTGCTTCATTGTTGCTTGGTTATATCAATGTTTCGTGCAGGATTATGGGGCATGAGTTTCGAGGTGATGAAATTCGGGCTATCACAGAATCTACCTTTTAATGGGTCAAAAGTTAGTGACAAGTTGAGGTTGGCCTGTGTCTGGCTTGTGCGTATCCTGAGTTACCTTTGGTCTATATATGTGTATGGTATATTAATTTTTTAGACTAGTGATCATATAGAGTACTTATGTAAGGTCTACGGTGGCCTAGTAAACCATTATAAATACTAAAAAAATAATGTAAACTTAAATGATTAGGTGCTTAGTGCACATGAAGAGCTCGTAACGATGAGTTAGCTGGGATGCGTGCGTGCATTAATGTAAAGCATAAGCTTGAATTAATATAGGGAAATTTACCTTGCTACGTTATAATTAGTTTCTTCTTTACATCTTGGATCGTACATTATTATATATATACGTATTTTCGGTCAAGACCATGCTAAACTCAACATATTGATTGTATATACATGTGAAGTTCTACGTCTGATATAATGATGTTAGTCAGTTTAATATATACCTCTGCTGTGATGATATTAAGTCTGTTTACTTTAATGCATGCTTATGATCAAATCAGTTCGAGTATGCTAGTTTCGTTTAATTTGACACATGCTTACGATCATCATATCAGCTTGATGTATGAGCATATGCTAATTCAGTTTTAAGTGGATATATGAATATGATAATATCAGTTCGATAAGATCAGCGACATATGTGATTATGTTAGGAATATTGTCAGGCCAATTTAGATGACATGATATAGACCAGCAGATGAATATGTATGCATGATGATACTAGAGTAATTTAGAGGAAGATTTATGAATCGTGATGAAAGTATTGCTCAGATACAACGTAAAATAATGTATGCACATGCTAGCTTAGTTTTGATGATAGCCCAGTTTTGATGTACGACTATGACTGATGGTGTTAGATCAGGTTCTAGTAATGTATATTGATGATAAGAGCTTCAGACTTGATATATACTTTTGCATAATTATGATGCTAGTTCAGCTTGATTATCAATGATAATGCTAGTTTCAGTTATATATGATCATGTGAGTTCAGTTATTCAAATATGTTTTGCTATATGATTTTATGCTATTTGTTCATGATGATCTCACATACATGTTATCATACATTGTTCATGTCCTGTTATCCTTGATGTCATGTACATGTCCTTGCTTCGTCTTGAGCCAAGTGATCTTGCTAACTCAGGAGCTTGACTGTGTAAATCTTGAAACAAGTGATCCCGCTAACTCAAGAGCTTGGCAAGTGATCCCATTAACTCGAGAGCATGATGATCTTATACCAAGTGACCTGTTAACTTAGCTCAGGGGCTTGACTGTCTTGTATCAAGTGACCTTGATAACATAGCTCAAGGGCTTGATTTCTCTGTGCTAGTGACCCTGTTAACATAGCTCAGGGGCTAGACATTTGATCTCGAAAGCTTGATTCTTTATTCAGTTTGATGTCTTATTTCAGCAGGATTTCTTGTCAACATTATTCCTTGTATTTGTTCCACATAAAACATGACTCCTCGTATTTGTTTAACATAAATCTGTCAGTATGATTTATTGCTTGTTTATGCTATATGTTGCTAGAATAAATGCTAAATGTTGCTAGAATAGATACAAGGTAAGATATAATGTATTTAGTTTTATAATTTATGCATCTAGAAGTGAATTAGAAATCTAACATATATAGTAACACTTTAAATTTCCCTGCTGAGCTTTGATGATAGCTTATCCTACGATTTCATGTCTTAGCTGCAGATATTGTCAAGACCCTGAGCACGAGATTGATCCTACCTACCAGCCTGAAGAGGAGAGGGAGGAGAAGGAGGACAAGGAGGAAGATTCTGCTGAAGACTTTTTTCCTAAATAGGTTTGAGAGAGAGAGAGTCTTGTTTTGAAACATGTATAACAACAGTAGTATATTTGAGATATTCGGTACTTCATGTATAGGTCTTCTCTCTATTGTTTATATAACGGGTAGCCGTTATCTGTGGAAAGCTATACATAGCTTTTGTTTATATTTTGTTGTTTATTTTCCTGCTTTAGATAGTAAATGAATATCAGGTATGTGCCATATGTTCTCTTTGTCAGAGTTAATATTATGCTTCTGCAATTATAAAACTTTGTACACGATGCACTTGTATGACAGGATCATATTAGGTGATCCGACGACGTGACCTTTCCTATATACGAATATACAAGGAAGGAAAAAGTCGGGTTATCACAGGTGGTATCAGAGCCCAGCGCTTAGTCTTTTAGAGACTTAATTCTGACACAGACATATGGCAAGACTTCTGATGGTTGTTCAGTCGTAGGATGTAGGTTGAGTCTATGGTTATTGGATCAAGTGTTGCTTGATCATGATAGGTTGCATTGCCTCCACGACGAGGTAAAGGAAGGAGTCGACCACTGTTACCTCATCGCACTAGGCCGAATGCTATTCCAGTGGTGGGCTATGAGCACAACACTGCATCAAGACATAGAGAAGATGTGAATATGGCAGAGAGTCGGACTACCATGGAGAACTTTGTTGAGCATACTCCTCCAAAAAATGCTATTCCCGAAGTCGATTAGAATGCAGGATAGAATCCTCAGTTGATGGAAACTATGGTGAACACCATGGCTATGCTAGCCGTGAGAAGACCCCCAGAAGGCTTTGCAGAGTTTGTACGCCTTCGATCGCCTAGTTTTTATGGTTAGCACGACCCAATGGAGGCAGAGAAATGGCTTTCAAAGGGTCACATGCACTGAGGTCGAGAAATTTAGTTGGGCGGCCTATAAACTAGAGGGTGAAGCAGATCCCTGGTGGCAGTCAGTAGAACAGACAAGAGTACCTAGAGTACCTTGGACGTAGGCAGAATTTACTGAAGCCTTCAATGACAAATATTTTTCGGCACCTGAGAGATACCGGATGGAGGTCTAGTTTGCAACCTTAGTACAGGGCTCGATGACTGTTAGGGAGTATGAGGCAGAATTTACTCACCTGTCTTGCTTTGTACCATTGCTAGTAGCCACCGAGCTCATGAAGACACAGAAGTTTGAGCGGGGTTTGAAGCCCCTGTTCAAGGAGAGAATTTCGTTGTGTCAGGCAACAATGTATGCGCATGTGATGCAATTAGCCCTTATAGCAGAGATTGATGTGGAAAGCATGCCGAAAAGGAGAGAAGAGCAAAATAGAATGAGAAAAGCTCCATCTCAGTATGTTAGTTTTGGTCTCGGTCAAATCAGTAAGCGACCGCGAGTTTCTATGCAGCCAGCATTCCGACCTGCTGTAGTAGCTTATACACGGCCTTATACTCCAGCAGTGTTACCAACTCGGATTCCACAACTGTTACATCAGCCTGTCCAATCTATGTCTCGAGTTTCACGAGCACGACCGGCAGTTTATCACACCAGTTCCTATGCTGTTTCGTCGGCAGCTTCAATCGATGTCTATGGAAAGTGTGGGAAGGCACACAAGATAGACGAATGCCATAAAGCGTCTGGTGTGCGCTTTCGTTGTGGAAAGGTGGGACATCGTATTAAGGATTGCCTAGAAATAGTAGGAACGACATCAAAGGCGGGATGAGTCTTACAATTCACATGGGCTACGGTACAAGGTTGAGCTTATGCTGTGTCGGCACAAGGTGCCCAAACCAACAATGATATCATTTAAGGTATGTGAATTACTAAATGATAAGTTAATTCCTCTTCTTTATGAAGAAAGTGCATCCAGTTATATGTTGTTACTTAGGAATAATTTAGCTAACACTAGTATATACATATACATTAAGTACTTTGCAATTATATCCAAAGGATGCCTACTTGTTGTATGAGGCACAAGTTTTGGTAGATCCTAGATCGACACATTCATTTATCACACCACAGTTTGCGGAAAAGTTGAGAAAATTGGGAGCTACCCCAGAGTCTCTTGACTTTATTTTAGATGTGTCCATTCTGACTGGATAATCTGTCACGACTGACATTGTCTATCGATCCATTATAGTCCTGATCAACAATTATTGGGAATACGAAGCAGTAGTAGATTTGATTTTACTCGATATGCAAGGATTCGATGTAATCTTGGCATGGATTGGCTGTTCAACCACCATGCAAATGTCGATTATCGAAAGAAGATTTTCACTTTTCGACCCAAGGGGGGAAATCAACTAGATTTTTCAGAGTGCAGTCAGTCAACTATACTCTACTTCATTTCAATGATCCGAGAACGGCGATTACTTGATGATGGTACTCAAGGGTATATCGCGTTCATTCAAAGTCACGAGCAAGAAGAAAAAAAATTTTCACTTTCTTATGTGCCGATTGCCTGTGAATTGCCTGATGTCTTCCCAGATGAGTTATCAGGATTACTGGTTGACAGGGAAGTGGAATTCTCCATTGAGTTAACCTCGAGTATCGAGCCAGTATCAAAGGCTCTGTATTAAATGGCACCTGTAGAGTTGAAAGAACTCAAGAAGCAGTTGTAAGAACTTCTTGATAAAGGGTTTATCAGACCAAGTGTGTCTCCATGAGGCGCACCGGTATTGTTCGTGAAAAAGGACGGTTCAATGCGTCTCTGTATTGACTATCGGTAACTGAATAAGCTGACGATTAAGAATCATTATCCGCTCCCCAGAATCGACGATCTCTTCGATTAGTTACAAGGAGCATAATAGTTTTCAAAGATTGACTTACGATTAGGGTATCACCAGATGAAAGTGAAAGCTGAAGATATATCGAAAACAACCTTTCGGACATGCTATGATCATTACGAGTTTCTCGTCATGCCTTTCGGTTTGACCAATGCTCCTGCATCCTTTATGGACTTGATGAATCGAGTCTTCAAGTCTTACTTAGATCAGTGTATCGTAGTATTCATTGGCAATATTCTCATCTACTCCAAGACGAAAGCAGAGCATAAAGGTCATCTGTGTTTTGCTTTATAGACATTAAGAGATTCTCAGGTGTATGTGAAATGTAGTAAATGTGACTTCTGGTTGAATCAAGTCAGTTTTCTGGGTCATGTCATATCCGAGGCCGGTATTACTGTAGATCTTGTAAAGATAGAGGTTGTAGTGCAATGGAAGCAGCCATAAATTATAACCAAGATCTGAAGCTTTCCAGGTCTCGCAGGGTATTACCGACGATTTGTTCAAAGCTTGCTGAACCACTCATGAAGCTCACTCAAAAGAATGTTAAATTCGAGTGGAATGAGGCATGTGAGCAGAGTGTCAAGGAGTTGAAATGGCGACTCACTTCAGCCCTAGTCCTCGTAATACCATAAGGCAGCGAAGGTTTTATTGTATTTAGTAATGCCTCGTATAGTGGGTTAGGATGTGTATTAAATCAAAGAGAATGTGTGATTTCATATGGTTTTAACAGTTGAAAGATCACGAAAATAACTACCCCACTCATGACCTGAAGTTAGCAGCGGTAATTTTTGTGTTGAAAATCTGGAGGCACTGCCTGTATAATGAAACCTTCAAGATTTTCACTGATCACAAAAGTCTCAAATATCTCCTTACGCAAAAAGAGTTGCATATGAGGTAGAGAAGATGGATGGAGTTCTTGAAGGACTATGACTGTTCTATCCAGTACCATCCTGAAAATGCCAATGTAGTTGCTGATGCGCTAATTCAAAAGTCATCCGATCAGCTATCCCATCTTGTGACATGGTTACAGATATGGAAATTGCTCGATGACATAGTGTCATCCAGTGCCACTCTTAGGGCAACACCAACTGGAGGTTTGCTTGCCACTGTGATGATATGATCCACACTCTTCGATAAGATCAAAGAACTCCAGATACATGATGCAGAGCTTATCGCCATTAGACAGAGAGTACTCAGTGGGCTCCAGCCAGACTTTTCGATTAAGGACGATGGGTCCTTATTATTTTGAGGCCGAGTATGTGTACTGAATGATAGTGCTTTTAAGTTAGCCTATGTCATTCATCTTGGTAGCACATAGATGTATCAGGACTTAAAGAAGACGTTTTGGTGGAATGGCTTGAAGTGAGAAGTGGCAGAATATGTTGCAAAATTTTTGCTCTGTCAGCAAGTGAAGGTCAAACACAAGCATTCTGCTGGACTATTACAACCATTGCCAATCCCAGAGTGGAAATGGGAGAACATTTCCATGGATTTTATCCTTGGTTTGCCCCGTACGCAAAAGGGTTATAATGCGATTTGGTGATCGTAGATTGTCTCACCAAATCAGCACATTTCTTACCCTACAATACGAGATATATAGCGTCGAAATTGGTCGACCTCTATCTGAGTGAGATAGTCAGACTACATGGGATACCAATGAGTCTCGTGTCAGATCACGATCCATTATATACCTCCCGATTCTGGCAGAGTTTCCAAGAAGGAATGGGTTCCAAGTTGGAATTCAGTTCTGCATTTCATCCTCAGAAAGATGGACAGACTGAAAAGGTGAATCAGGTAATAGAAGACATGTTACGGGCTTGTATGCTGGATTTCCAAGGATCATGGGATAAGCACTTACCCCTGATTGAATTCACATACAATAACAACTTCTAATCGAGCATCGGCATGACACCATTTGAGGCACTGTATGGAGGCCGATGTAAATCTTCGATTAACTGGGAAGAAATTGGTGAACGTCTTATTTTGGGCCCTGACTTGATAGAAAGTACTAATGCGGTGGTACACGTCATTTGTGACCAACTGAAGAGTGCCCAACATCGGTAGAAGAATTATGCCGATCTCAAACAAATTAATATTGATTTTCAGGTAATGAAATACACCTATATGTATAATTGATATATGAATTAAATTATGTATATTATATTTCTAACATCTGTATGATAGATTGGCGATCACATCTTTATTAAAATATCTCCGATAAAGAGCGTGATGTGATTTGGGAAACGAGGCAAGTTAAGTCCTCGATACGTTGGACCATTCCCAGTCTTGGGCAGAGTTGGCGAGGTTGCCTATCGAGTTGCATTACCTCCACATTTATCCAGCATACACAATATATTCCATGTATCTATGCTGAGAAAGTACGTCAATGATCCAACCCACGTGTTGGATTATCAGCCAGTAGATATTAAGAAAGATTTAACAGTGACTGAAGAGCCAGCTCAGATATTGGCTCACTGAGACCATATCTTGAGAACAACATGTATTCCACTCGTATTGGTCCAATGGAAAAATCACAGTTCTCATGAGGCTACCTGAGAACGTGAAGTTGATATTCGCGCTCAGTATCCCCATTTATTTACTTGAGGTAAGCCATTTATTTTAATTGTAGAATCAATTATTCCTTTTGATATAACAAATTTGTGGTACACATATATCTAGGAATATATATATATATATATATATATATATATATATATAAGTACAGAAGTTGAGGGAAAACACATTGTCCTCTACCATGTATGTCTTGCTAATGAATTACTTTAATTTAAAAACAGTACCATGTGAGTTAGTTCAACACATTCCCCTGATTATTTTTGTTTTTGCTTACTCTATAGTAATATATATCTACCTATGTATGTGTGCGTTATAAGGTAACACAAGTAACAGCAGCTTGAGTTCCTATTGATTTTTTCCTTGTAATATCGTATGCCTTCAATTACACATAAATTACATGAACTCTAATAGTATGACAACAATGTCTCACTTTCCCCACCATCTTTTATTTTCGAGGATGAAAATTCCTTTAGTAAGGGAGAGTGTAACATCTGCCACATTTTTATCCTGACAATATCGGGTATGAACTCGAGTAGGGTAAAGCTTCTGCCAAAAACATGACACAAAGAACTGATTTAGAATTTTAATGATGACTATTAAATAGTGAAACCTTAGTGGCCCAGTATTAATTATTAACTGAAACAATAGTTGATCATTGATTTAGTACGAATTAAAATATATTGAGCCCTCCTTCAAGATGAAAAATTTCATAACACAATTTTAAATAATGAATATGACTGCTTGACATTGAGGGGTGTCAACCCTTTGACCCAAAACCCAGTAGTGCATGGAGAAAAATATCAACCAAGGTTAGATGGTCTTGCCTCGGCATCTGAGGAAAGCCTAACAGGTTGCCTCGGCACCTGAGGCAAGCACATGTGGTTGCCTCGACTACGTGAGGCAAGCACCTTGCTTTGGCCACTTGAGGCAAGCGAAAAGGTTGCCTCGAAAACTTGATGTAACTAATTCATTTAATAGCACACTTAATATTTTTATATATTCGAACATACACTTCAACAAAAAATAAATATTAAGACCTACCATATAACTACTATTGGTGTAATTGGTTTATACCAAAGCCAAACCAAATATGGCTTATACACTAAACTAGTATATGAGTTTGGTACAAAAACTAAAGCCTATTTGTGCTTATACGTGTGTACAATAACAAGTTATGTGGGAGCTGTAGGGAATGTTTCCTTGTATAGCTTATAAGCTACTTGAAATTGCCAACAACATCCACGCATGCATGAGTCATTCTTGACTCCCATGCACGCAAGAGTAGCTAAACTACTACAAAACTCGACCCATCTTCGTCCTTCTTCCTGCTGCAAGTCTTGAAGAAACCCATTTCCATTCTGCATAAACCAGTTTTCTTCTAGCTTAAACCAATCCTCACTTAGTTCTTCTCAAACCCTTAGTTTCAACCCCATGAATTAAGAACCGTAGATCACACAGTGACGTGCGATTCGAGTAAAATAATTGCGAAGGCGAAGGCCATCGCTGTTGGGAGTTCTTGCAGACCGAGTTCTTACGAGCTCCGACACCGACACATGTTCGACGTCATCTCACCGTCACCACCAATCCTCTGAAAGGTATGTCATAAACGAACTGATTCATAGACTAGGTTCTTTTCATTTAATATAACTCCGTGGCATTGATTCCTCGATAACGAATTGGTAGCACAAAGAAGAACAGTTTGCAAAGGGTTTTGGAGCCCATATTTCTAATAGCAATACATCGAAACTTCCGCACAAAATTTAATAAGAAAACTCGATTCCCTGTGCAAAATATACAAGAAATATATTATATTTTTATACATATAAAAGACCCAGCCAACCACATGAGTCAAAAGAACCAGAGAAGACCAAGAAATACCCCGGTAAGCTTGTGTCTCAGGCTTGCCGCGACAACCCCACATGCTTGTCGTGGCAAGGTGCAAGCTGAAGGGCCTGCCTCGGCAAGCATGTCCTTGTCGCGGCAACCTTATGCTTTACCATTATTCGGTATTTTGATCATAACCTTTGACCCCGAACTCCGATTGGCACGATTTTTGATGCGTTGGAAAGGGGACAACGAGCCCTATAATGTTTATGAATTAAAAAATTTATGAATCTAACTTTTTATAGGTTAAAAGTTAGTGACAAGTTAAGGCAAGCCTGTGTCTGGCTTGTGCGCATCCTGAGGTACCTTTGGACTATGTATATGTATAGTATATTAATTTTTTAGACTAGTGATCATGTAGAGCACTTATGTATGGTCTGTGGTAACCCAGTAAACTATTATAAATATTAAAAGAATAATATAAACTTAAATGATTAGGTGCTTGGTGCACATGAAGAGCTCGTAACGATGAGTTAGCTGGGATGCGTGCGTGCATTAACGTAAAGCATAAGCTTGAATTAAGGTAGGAAATTTTACCTTGCTACGTTATAATTGGTTTCTTCTTTGCAACTTGGATCGTATATTATTATATATATATGTACTTATTTTCGATCAAAACCATTTTAAACTCGACATATTGATTGTATATACATGTGAAGTTCTACGCCTGATGTAATGATGTTAGTCAGTTTAATATATATGTCTGCTGTGATAATATTAAGTCCATTTACATTAATGCATGCTTATGATAAGATCAGTTCGAGTATGCTAGTTTCGTTTAATTTAACACATGCTTATAATCATCAGATCAGCTTGATGTATGAGCATATGCTAATTCAGTTTTAAGTGGATATATGAGTATGATAATATCAGTTCGATAAGATCAGCGACATATGTGATTATGTTATGAATATTGTCAGACCAATTTAGATGAAATGATATAGACCAGCAGATGAATGTGTATAAATGATGATACTAGAGTAATTTAGAGGAAGATTTATGAATAGTGATGAAAGTATAGTTCAGATACAACGTAAAATAATGTATGCACATGCTAGCTTAGTTTTAATGATAGCCCAATTTCGATGTATGACTATGACTGATGGTGTTAGATCAAGTTATAGTAATGTATATTGATGATAAGAGCTTCAGACTCGATGTATGCTTTTGCATGATTATGATGCTAGTTCAGCTTAATTATCAATTATTATGCTAGTTTCAGTTATGTATGATCATGTAAGTTCAGTTATTCAAATTTGTTTTGCTATATGATTCTATGTTATTTGTTCATGATGATCTCGCATACATGTTACCATGCATTGTTCATGTCTTGTTATCCTTGATGTCATGTACACGTCCTTGCTTCGTCTTGAGCCAAGTGATCCCGCTTACTCGGGAGCTTGACTGTGTAAGTCTTGAAATAAGTGATCCCGCTAACTCTAGAGCTTGGCAATTGATCCCGTTAACTCGGGAGCTTGATGGTCTTGTATCAAGTAACCCTGTTAACTTAGCTCAGGGACTTGACTCGTCTTGTATCAAGTGACCTTGATAACATAGCTCAAGGGCTTGATTTCTCGGTACTTGTGATCCTGTTAACATTGCTCAAGGGCTAGACATTTGATCTCAAAAGTTTGATTCTTTATTCAGTTTGATATCTAATTTCAGCAAAATTCCTTGTCAGCATGATTCCTTGTATTTGTTCCATATAAAACATTATTCCTCGTATTTGTTCAACATGAATACGTCAGTATGAATTATTGCTTGTTTATGCTATATGTTGCTAGAATAAATACTAAATGTTGCTAGAATAGATACAAGATAAGATATAATGTGTTTAGTTTTGTAATTTAAGTATCTAGAAGTGAATTAAAAATCTAACATATAAAGTAGCACTTTAAATTTCACTGCTGAGCTTTAATGATAGCTCATCCTACGACTTCATGTTTTAGCTACAGATATTGCTCAGGACCCTGAGCACGAGACTGATCCTACCTACCAACCTGAAGAGGAGAGGGAGGAGGACGAGGAGGACAAGGAGGAAGATTTTGCTGAAGATTTTTTACCTAAATAGGTTTGAGAGAGAAAGAGTTTTATGTTGAAACATATATAACAGTAGTAGTATAACAACAGTAGTCTATTTGAGATATTCGGTACTTCATGTATAGGTCTTCTCTCCATTGTTTATATGACGGGTAGCCGTTATCGGTGGAAAGTTATACATAGCTTTTGTTTATATTTTGTTATTTATTTTTCTGCTTTAGACAGTAAATGAATATCAGGTATGTGTCATATATTCTCTTTGTCAAAGTTAATATTATGCTTCCGCAATTGTAAAACTTTGTACACGATGCACTTGTATGACAGGATCATGTTAGCTGATCCGACGACGTGACCTTTCCTATATACGAATATACGATGAAGGGAAAAGTTGGGTTGTCACATTAAGGATTACTCGCTTGAAGAAAACATATCATAAATGAATCGAGTCATTCTATATTGTGGGTTTAATTTTTACCCACGTGCAACGCACGTGCATTGCTACTAGTATATATATATATATACAATGGGTTTTATCGGGCTTTTAACAGGCCGATTATAATTGGCCCTTTTGGATATAGCCCATACCCTGCCGATTACTAATTGGTCTAGGCCAGCTTATTTTTAATCGAGCCTATCTATTTCAGCCCATACCTAGCTCATTTTTGGCTTGGACGGATCAGGCCGCTTAACAACTTCTGTAAAATTTATATAGTGATGATCTCAAATGATCAGGCCGGGCTTAAACCGGCCAATTTTTCATTGGGCTTTTGGGATTAGAATATAACTTATCAGACATACTAATCGAGCTGGTCTCGACCGACTCGTTTATAATTCAAGCCTACATATTTTAGCCCATACACTACAAAAAATAGCCTTTTTGTCAACGCCTATTCTCGTCGGTTAACTAATCACCGCCTTCATCCATTGCATTGGGCTACCCACGCAGCCAAACCCCACTCTAGTAACTCAACGGATGGCCCATCAGAATCGTGACGACCCACTCCCTATCAACCTATTTAATTCCCGATGACCCACGACCCATTCCCTCATTTCATCGCTCCGCCTTAAATTTCTCTCGCTCAAAGCTTCCTCTTGAAGCTTTCTCTCGCTCAAATCCTAAGATCTGGCCAATTTCGGATTTGAGTTCAATGGTGTGCTCAAATTTCGATGGTTTAGGATTTTTATTTGATTTCGGACTTCGTTGAGGTGGAATCTAGTTCAAATTGCATTGATTTTTTAAGGTTTTGATTCGATTTCGGACCTCGCTGAGATTTTCTCTCGCTCAGGTGATATATCTTCACTTTTTTTCTCTAAAATCCATTTAAGAAACTTAATTTTGGTTTAAGTTTTTTATTAATTTTCTATTGCACTAATTGAAGATTTTATCTCTCTGATCCTTGTTTATCGAGCGCAAAGCATGCCCTCGGGATTTTGTATGATTTGAAGTTGGGTCACTATCTGAAAGTTCCTCCAATATCAGACTATATTGTTCGGGTAAATACTTTAATCACCTTTGGATGAAAAATGATTCCAAAGTATATGAGAGACTAATTTGGAATCTATCATCTTTACTTATATATATTTCAAGAAATGCATTTACTAATTGCTCCAATCTTCCTTTTGTTCATGTAATACAGGTTGTAGGTACATTGGTCACATCTACGATAAGCTTTTATACGACATGGTGATTAGTGGTTACTCTCGATCACACTACAAATTGTGTATGTTTTACCGGCGGCCAAAAACCGCCCTTTAAAAGTGCAAAACTGCCGCCAAAAATTTTGCCGGCAGCATTGAATCCGCCAAGAAAAAAAATCGTCGGTGAAACATTCACCAGCAGTTTTTAAGAGTCGGCCATAATATTCTTTTCCCGGCGGCTAGACGGTTTCTAGCCGCCGGGAAATGGTCAAAACTGCTCAGCAGCTGGGTTAGAAAATGTTAGAAAATGTTCATGGCGGCAGTTTAAAACTGCCGGGATTATATTTAATTTTTTGATTCCCCGGCAGTTTAAAACCACCGGGAATGTATTTTGATTCCCCGGCAGTTTAAAACCCCCAGGAATCTATTTAATATTTTGATTTCCCAGCAGTTTAAAACTGCTGGGCAAATATTATCCTCACGATAATTCTTGGCAGTTTTAAACAGCTGGTAAAAAGTCATTTAAAAAAAAATAGAAAAATTACAACAAATTTCCCCATATATGGGCTGTAGCTTTTTAATTTTAAACCTGTAGCATTTATTAAACCATGAAACATATTGTGCAGGCTAAGCTGATGCCCAACTAACGGTTCTGATGGCAGAGGGGTCTCTCAATTTATGAAGTGAATCCAAAAAGGATCTCAAGAGGTGAACAACTCATGAGCACACATGCATTAGTATCCTCACAATGTAGTATAAGAAAGGTCAACATGCACACGCATCTATCTATATCAACAGCTAAGTTTCCATCCGTGAGCACCACCAACACCACCTCCTCCACGTCCAAAATCAGCTCCTCCATGAGTACCCTCGGGATGCATGGCATGCATACCATTGTTGGTTCAGCTAAGGTCTCATCATGATCATGTGACCAGGGATGGATTGTTGGTGTGCATGGTGCAGCTGATGCTGCTGCTCCTGCATCTGCTGCCGGTTAAACTGCACAGGAACCTTGGATGCAAAAGCAGAAGGCTGAGCTGCCGCTTGTGGATGCTGCATGTGCTGCCCTTCCTGCTGCATCGCAACGTGTGGATGCATCTGCCAATGTCAAAGCCATAAGCAAACGATTTCAATCGATATATGGATGGCATGTTGTCTAACCAAACCTGAGATGGGGTTGGTTGTGCTTGTGGTTGAGCATCTGCAATGGCAGCTAGATACATCAAATTCTTTTGAAGCTGGGCTTGATACCTGAAATCATCATCAAACCACCTTTTCAGTTAACAATAATGAAGGATATTGAAAGTGCTGCATTATTATTAGATCAGCCCAATTAGCCATAGGGCTTGAGTATCTGGTTGGGTAGAAGGATATCCTCGTGTATACTCCAGTCTCATTTTCAGGAGTTTTTTTTTTTATTACAGTACTTATTGTTGTCAGAGAAAATTCTCAACAGAGTATAGTGCAGGCCACCTGAGAAGAGGTGGCCTCGCAGCCAAAATCCCCTGGTAAAGATTTTCCAAAATCCCTGCTAGGACAATGCAGCTTGTTTAGTCCTAAATGTAACGACCATGCAATCAGAAATTAAGAACTTGCAAGCATCAATCAAGGGCACGGCTTATATCTCCAAATTGAACCCTGGTCCTCTCTTGATGCATACCTAACAAGAACTGGTTGAATATTGGAGTTAAGGGGCTCAAAAAGGTCTCAATAGGTTGGTAAATTATTTGTGAAGAATATGATCACTCCGGTCACATCGTTATCTCAGTTATATTCATATGTATTGAGAATTCAGAGCTTTTTTTAGTTATTTGTGAAGAATTTGAGCAGCTAAACCTGTCAGCCAACCTTGCAAGTTGAAACCACTGTGACCAATTCATTGTTGCAAGATGCTTTTTCTATGGTGTGAAGATCACCAACACAAATTGTTTTAACTTGTAGTGGGGAACCATCCATATTTACTCCATATTTTACAATGGTTAAAAATAACTAACGACAATTCATGTGGTCCATGTGTAAGTTAGATGCTTGAAACGATGACTTGGTTTCCAATCGGCCAATAAAAATAGAAGGTAAATAGATTGAAGTCTTCAATGCTCAAATAAATGCCTATAAAGGAAACAGTGGTTGCACAAGATTAAGTAGTTAAAGAGGAACATACAAATTCAGCCCTCGCTAGGTTGCACACCCTATCAAGCACCCAGCGTGCAATGTGCAAACTAGAGCCAAATCAGGCAACAAAAATTGCTTGACAAAGAAAACTTGATGCGGGGCAGATTCCTAGATGGACTAATGACTTCAACGGTGGAGCAAAGGGGCTGGACTAGGTTCAGAAATTACAGATTCACGGGCCGGCAAAGGATGACAAAATTGGTTTTTAATTTAAAGACCCATTGGTCCTCAGCTCTCGGGTTATCTTAGTTTTTTTTTTCCTGAGATTTCAGTCCTAACAAACAGGAGCTCATGGCACTTTAAAAAGTTTGGTTGGATCAGGTCAATGTGATAAATGAGTGTGCTTTGTCCCACTACAAACCCAAGGGCTTTTATGGACGGCCTGATACTGCCAGCAAAATGTAAGTACCCACCTAAAACATTTGCTAGCGACGACCAAACTGCTGAGATTGTAGGTGTCACAGATTCCATTGCCAGCGCTTTTGGCAGCAGTTCTTAACTACTGGGAATTCTTACCATACTCCAGCGTTAAAGCCTCCGGGAATATGTTGTAAAATCTCTGGCCTTGCCATATAAATTTTTCTCATGGCAATTTAGAACCGCCGACTAATAATTAAAACTTCCCCAGTGGTTTCGAACCACCGGCAATGTATTCTTTATATATATAAAAAATTCAATATAAATTTCTCTTGTCAGCAGTTCTGAACTACTGGGTAAGTATTTTTTTGAAAAAAACTCAAAATACTCCCCATATAATCCTTTAGGTTTTAATTTTTATTTTTTAGGCCTGATTTAAAACCTAGTTCATCGGGCCATTTTTAAACCTGTAGCTTTTGTCCATTTAATCCAATAGCTGCATTTGAAATCCAATTAATTTGGCAGGGATAGAAAATTTGCTATTCAGCATATTTAATTTTGATAAAAGAAATAAAAGCCTATAGAATTTTTTTTTATAGGATAATCAAATCCTATAGCTTTCTTTTTTAAAAACCTCAAGTAGGTATCCCCATACAATGAAGAATCTAAAAATTGGATAGAGCAAATATAAATAACAAGATGAATGTGTAGCTTAAATCAGGAGCAAATATAAATAACAAGATGAATGTGTAGCTTAAATCAGGAGCAAATATAAATAACAAGATGAATGTGTAGCTTAAATCAAAGTGTAAAACAGAGGTCAAGCTATAATTGCTATGATAATTAGTCAGTCATATCAGCTCACCTAGAGCAATAAAGTCAATTAACCAAGACAGCAACAAAAAAGAAACATGTCAAAGTAAATCCCAAACCATTAAGGTATACCTGGCATCTCTCGTGATTTCATATAAGAATGGTAATTCACTGAGGATAACGCACCTTCAGGGCCACAAGAAGCTGAATAAAATGAACCAGTCAGTATATTCAGCAAAAAACTTCCACCATTAGCAGTCTCAGCATAAGACTTGATCACATAAACCTCCGTCTACATCAAAGGTTAAAAGGTAACATCACATTTTCTAATAAGGAACATGTAGAAGCTTACATTCAGAAAAATAAACCAATCAACATAGCAAGTGTATGTCCAATGCCAAGAAAAATCAAAGGTTTCAGCTTGAGATACAAATTAATTAAAACAGCCATCACGCAGGTCATGAACCTACGTGAACACATAAGTTGCCAAGACTCCTCAAACTGCCAGATCATGCGAGTTGAATTAGAATTTTTCAAGGTGCCCGAACTTCCTTACAATTTTACAGCAAAATTCTGGGAAGTTTTCTCAAGCACATGACATAAAAGACTAACACAAAAGCAACCATGTTCTGATTCAGTGAAGAAGGCTACTGATTTTATTATTTACATTTTAAACCAAATTTCTTTAAATCTTGTATATGACAATTTTAAACCAAAATTTGTTTAAAAGTTTGAGAAATTTCCCTATGAAACAGATATCCTACTAAACTAATGGTATTGAAAAAATAGTAACTGTGAAGTTGTCCAGGGCTATTTGTTCCATCTATTTGGCATCCACTACAGGAATGATATTTGCCTAGGGTTGTTTCTAGCCTCTAATGGACATGACATTCGTCGACTTTTCTATTATTGGGACACCCTTAAACTTCCTCTTATATACTCACTCTTAAATTTACACTTTCATCTCAATCCACATATCCATTTGAGCATATACATCTCAGCCAATTGTTCTCAGCTTCTTGTCACTTCTTAGATCAACATTTCAAACCATAGACTAAGGTACATCTTATAGTTGCCTTATAAAAATGTCGATTCAGGTGAAGTGATACTCGTTGAGAGCACAAACCATAACTCGTCTATCTCCAACTTTTGTGCACCCTACATCTATCCAGTATGAGATTTCCTCAGTTAATAACTATATATCAAATCTATCACATTATGACATTGATCATTATCCATTTTGACCAAATTGTCTTTCTCTCTCTTTAATACTGAACTTGTACTTTCTATTAAACCCTTAAATACTAAACCCCTTTTCTACAGTTCCAACTTATCACATAGTTTCTTTTTTGGTTGGTCAATTAACACTACGTCAAACAACATATGCTAGTCATTAGTTATTCTGCGATAGTATGACATCCAATTTTTGATGCAACTAGTTTATGACTCTATCATGGCATTTGCATATTTAAGGCATACCATTGTTGTGTTTAAAATCATACAGAATTTGACATGTATTGTATAACCAGAATTGTATAACTATTAAAGTTGAACAAGTCATCTTCCGATACCATTACCATGTCTTTAACCCTTGATTCATACTCCAAGCCTTGAATCCTACATTAGTTCATGAAGTCAATTTTGCACGTAAATCCGGAGTCATGTTGTATGTAATATATCAGAACAATGAATGGTTGCAGGGAGCACATAGAGGAATTACACCTAGCTGGTGTCCCCAAATGGGACGTCAATTCATGCCTTTGGAAAGGGGATTCACTTGTGTCCCCAAATCACAAGCACGCCATTCCATGGGCAGATAACTTATGGGAAGCTGCCAACCTTGGTATCCCAGCAGTCACTGAAGAATCCACTAGTTACAATTAACTAAATTGATCAATCTCCATAGCACAGTTCCCATAAACAGTGAATCTTCTCAATATCGGCCGATACAACCAGTTTTTTATAAATAAATAATAAATATCTACTAATACGCTATCAGCGATACCACATCAGTCAAAGATGGACCGATACTCGATACCAATATTGACACCTTGGCCATAACTATCACTCTACATTATTATCTTGTCATCTATAGGCTACAACAATGCAGTTGTAGGTTCACATTTCTGTTGAAAAATGATGTGAGTAAGCAGATGTGGAATAGGGTTCAAAACTTCTAATATTATTCCCAATATGGCTGAGAGTTATTTAGAGATAATCAGATAATGATATATGATTTAATAGATTAAGATATATGATACTGTTCATAAATATTTTCAGCACTTTGAGATTCTTATTTTCATGAGTATTGATTACTCATCAATTGTATACACGTCAATTCTTTTAAAGGAACAATTCTACCGAGAGGCACTACAAAGCCCGAACGGATCATATCGCGTCACAACATGCACAGCGGAACCTAAGCGAAACCAATTCCAACTCGTAGCATGAACAAAATAAGTAGTTATAGCATTCGATCTCAAAACAACAAAAACAGATGGTTCTAATTCTATAAAAATCCTTATGGGAAAAGAACCATTGAGAACCACCGGTAAGGACCTTTCCTTACCGAAACATGGTTCAACAAAAATATCAAAAGACTAATATTTAGGATTCATCTCTTTACAACCAAAACAAAACCAAAAATTAATTCGTCGCTCAGGGCCAAACCTACCCAGGTCTAGCACAAAGGAAACAATCCTCAGGATGGGGCTCCTCAAGGTCCTCGTCGGGGGAGTAGTCCGGATCTTCCTTCTCCGGAATCTCCGCCTTCACCTAAACCCGTGACATTAGTAAAGGAATGAGCTTCATCCAAGCTCAATAGGGAAATATCTTATAGCATGCTCATCAAAATCTCAAACACATATCTTATGGCGTGACGAAAATGAAACAATTCTAAACACATGCGAAGTGGTGATTCTCATAACCTTAACACACACATGCAATGCTATTGGTTTCATGAACATGCTCACATTTCCAATCTGACGTAAGAAGAACTTAAAGATGATTTACTTAAAGTAATAGAATGAGGAACTATAGCCTCAAGCCCCCGATGGAATACCCACCATCGTCACTCACATGAGTCATATGCACATATATCCAAGGTCCCATAGAGTTGGACACTTGGCCGAACGAATTTACTGTTGTACGGTAGGAGTCACATAGCACATACACATATCACACAAAGGGTGTACGGATTGGCCGCCGTACCGGTCACGGATATCCTGCCGCGTCAGTCACGATTATACCGCCGCGTCGGTCGGATATTCACATAACCTTAAATCGTAAGTGCATACATATAGCTTGTTGCCGTGTAAAGTGATAATCATAGTTTATGTCAAAACCGAAATGAAATGTGAAGGTCTCACATACACATGTCACAAAGGATCTCGAAAATTTCATAAACTTCACATGTTTTCAAATCACACGTGTCACATGGCTCATTATTTTGAATTCGTATACGGAAATCACATGGTCACAGTGAAACGTATCACATGCCTCATTAATTCGAATTCATATACGAAAATTGTATAGTCAAAGCAAAAAATACATCACATCATAACACACGTGTTAACGAAATCAATATACATGATATCAAGTTTTCCCTACCTTACAGATCAGACCCGTGCTTGCTCAAGCCTTCACAAAGGTCGGGTCCTCCTTAATCACGAAGCTTACCTAAACATGATCATTTTTATTTATTAGAACGGGGCAAAACACACTGCCAAAAGTCCTCGTGCAATCTCACGGTCAAAACTCACCAAACGCTGAAATCTGGGAATTTCGATCGATCGAATCCCTGTTTTGATCGATCGAAATCCATTTTCGATCGATCGAAATAAATTTCGATCGGTCGACCTCTTCCATAACTACCAAACATATTCTCATTCAATCAGACAAATCTTTCAAGTCGATCGAACGAATTAAATTCGATCGATCGAAACAAAATTCGATCGGTCGAATTCCACAAAAGGCATTTTACCTTAACACAGTTCGATCGGACGAATCCCGATTCGTTCGATCGAAATTACATAATTCGATCGATCGAATTTGATTCGATCGGTCAAATTCTCACAACAATTTTGTAACATTCTGTTTCTATACGAATCGTTCGATCGAACTACAGGTTCGATCGATCGAAAACTTTTTGTTCGATCGAATTAAATTTCGATCGAACGAATTTCTCAAAATTTCATTTTTTTTCCCATTTTTACTGACATTTCGATCGATCGAAATGAGCAAATTTAGCTTAATTTTGGGTTTTTCACTCCCAATCACTTTTCACTTTGAATCCATCTCAATTCTCATGATCCTCACATGGATACACACTAATTCAACTCCACACTACTGATCTAAAACAAATTTTTACACTCCTTACCTTGATTTCAGACGAATCCTCCTCCGTGCTTTTAAGAACAGTTTGGGTTTTCTCTGAGTCCCAGTAGATCAATCCGATCCTCGATCAAGCAGTTGCCTCCCTCCATGCCAACTGATCGATCTCATCAATCACGGACACTCAAAGCCTTAAGGTTATCCTCTCTCTTCTTAACTCTCGTTCCCAGGCATTTAATATGCAATTAAATGCCCTTGGTTTCCTTTTATACCTTAACTCTCATACTTTAGTGTAAGACAGCTACACTAAAGGAACGTGTGTGAGGGTTTCAAACTCCCACATCCAGTCTTTATAAGATCAATCTGGTCCGTTGGATTTGATCTATAGACATTACATCACGGTAAAAAGGGTCCTCGGTGCATGATCCGTCGGCACACGCACCGAGTCTTATGGATCATGGCCCAAAAAGGTTGGGACGTTACAGTCACAGTGTTCATGGACGTACACCCTTTGGATTGGCACAATATGGTGCTACTTGATCTCTCCAGATATCTAACAGAGTTGTATGAATATTTTAAGTGCCTATCTCATGAAGAAAACTAATAAAACATTTGAAGTGCCTCTCATAAAGATTAAATAAACATAATACATATGTATGCATTAATATTGTTATGCGACTAAAAGTAAACATTTTATTGACAAATACGAAATAAAAATCACAGATTAATTCCACATACCTTCAATGATATTAGCGATTTCAACCTAACAAGTCCTCTCATAGCCTACAATGCACATTGGCTTTAATCTGACGTTAAAGAACATTTTCACCCAATCTTTCACAATACCAATCTGCATGTAGACCCAATTACAATTTTAGATATCTTAAACTCGATCTTCTAATACTACTTTGCAACTTACCAAGTCTAACATGGTTGCTTTGTTCTTGCTACTGAGTTGTTGTGAATGGAGATTTTTGTTGGTCCTTGCATTACCACCAGGCATCATGCCTATAAAAGACCTCTAAATCAGAGAACAAAAATCTCCCTTTATAAAAGCTATTGATCCAACAATTGAACTAAATAAAGAGAAAGGTTGAAGTTTTATACAAAATGTACACAAAACTGATGATGTTGCTCTTGATCCTCATGACGTGCTTGTCGCTGCCACCTTTATAGGAACCAATAAAAAAAGTGATTAGATTAAAAGATTATTAACAAGTTGGTCAATCATATCAAATATTCCATCAATCCAAACAAAACAAAAAAATTCTGGTTTAGTTAAGAGATCTGAGGCACCTGATGTGTGTTGCTTGATAGTTCAACTTTGAGTTGTATACTAATTTAAGGGCTATGGAGTTTGAGAAAGCACTACAAAAAATAACACTATTAGCGGCAGCCAAAAACTGCCGTTATTAACAAAAAAACTATTAAAAGCTAGTAAGACTATTAGCAACGAGGGTATTAGCGTCATTCCTTTTGTTAATAGCGGCAATTTTGGCTGCCGCTAATGGTCTTATATTTTATAGTAAAGGACAACTTTGAGTTGTATACTAATTTAAAAAATAGGAATGCAACTATAATTAGAGATGATCACCTGACTACAGGGATGTCAGATTCAATCCCAACACTTGATTAAGAGTATCAAAATGTTTCCATGCCAGAGAATCTGTTGGATGCCTTAGAATTTCATCTCTAGTGCGACCGTCATCATGCCATCTCATGTCTGATACAATTTTTGATGACATGTATAATCTTTGTAGTCGCGATTTCAGAGGAAAATGATGCAAAATCTTTGCATGACTCTTCTTTTTGACTTAGTATATATAAATTACAAATTCCCAATGCAGAGTAGAGAAATACTTTGTTGACTGATTGTGTTCTTTGAAGTACTTATCTGATGGTAAAAATAATAAGTATTAGTTAAAGGTTCCCAATTTATGAGGACTGATATTGTAATAGCCCGAAAAATCACGCTAAACTATGACCTCGGGATCCGTGCCCTTTTTGTCACAAGTTTGACCAATCAGGAGATCATGAGTTAGCATGGAATGTGATGAACGGACGAGATGTGATAGTTTGAGTGATTATGTGGTGCGTGATGTAAATGAGAAGTCACTTACACCTACTGCGGTGTATGTGCTCAACACACAAAGAGAGAGATAGATAAAAGGGTTTAATAGCCCTAAAAGCAAGGGTTTGATGTTGTTGAGAGAGGAGTAAAGAAGAGAGAGAGAGAGTGAAGAGAGTGATTAATGCAAGGAGTGAATGCTAGTTGAGGAAGGGAGACTCAAGCAATAAACGCCGGATTCAACGCGAGGGATCCGTTAGAGCCAAAGCTGGAAACCCTAGCCTTCCAACTATTTGATTGAAATCAACTTGAGATCTATTCAAGGTAAAGTTTTGTAAATAAAATGCATAGATTATAGGGGTTAAATTGTGGTTGAAAGTGGGCTAAATTATAGGATAATGGGCTAGAAAAATAGAACAAAAAGTGTGGAAAAAGATTGGGAAGAACAGCTCGAAAGGGGCTGAATCTGACAATTTCGATTAATCGAAATTGGGTTTCGATTAATCAAAATTGGCCAGGAAGTTGAAAGGTCAGAGGACCACGATTTCGATTAATCGAATTTGATTTCGATTAATCGACTTTGGATTTCGATTAATCGATTTGAGGATCGATTAATCGACTGAGAACCTCCAGTGGACCCCAGGGGTTGGAGGAAATGACTTGAGGAAAAATTGACTAATCGAAATGGGATTTCGATTAATCGATTTTAGTTTTCGATTAATCGATTTGGAATCGATTAATCAACTTGTGAAACTCGACTGTTCGAACTGAGAGTCGACTTTGCGAAAAGAAGAATTTCGATTAATCGAAATTGGATTCGATTAATCGAATGAAAACTCGACTGTTCGAACTGTGAGTCTACTTTGCGAAAAGGAGAATTTCGATTAATCGAAATTGGATTCGATTAATCGAATGAAAGCTTCATCGTAACGAGAATCGACTTTGCGAAAAGGAGAATTTTGATTAATCGAAATTACTTCGATTAATCGATATTGACCTTCGATTAATCAATTTTGGAAATCGATTAATCAAATTAGATTCGATTAATCGATTTTGGAATTCGATTAATCGACTAAGATAGATTATGTTGACTTTTGGGGTTGACTTTAAGATTTTTGGAGGGGCTTATACCTTCTTTATTGCATCCCTTGTGATGTGTTTCACCTGTTATGTGGTACCATAGGTGGTACGTGTGGACTAGTGCACAAGGAGCCACGTGGGACCTTGATGCATTGATCAAATGAAGACTTGAGGTAGGGAACACCTTGAACATGTACTTTATTTTACAAGAGCATGTATGTAGTGATATAGATTTCCATTCAAATGTTTAATTGCTTAAGAATTGTGAAAAGTGTGAAAAGCGTATGACATCCATAAGAGAAATTCTAATAAGCCATCCCTGTGGGATGAAGAAGTAAGAGATGAGAGCATGTGATGCAGTAAATAGATACATCATCGTGGATGTATCCAAGGATTGAATCATGTTTGATAGGGCCTAACTAATATAAGATAGCACATTTACACGGTGAATAACTATATGTAAGGCACCGATATTTTTGTTATTTGAGGTTTGATAGGGTACCCCACCGACGTGGCGGGATATCCACGACTGACACGGCAGGATATCCGTGACCGATACGGCGGCGAAATTGTAGGCCAGTGCGGAGGCTTATCCGTACATAGTAAGCACACCCCAGGGGTGTTGATTGAGACAAGTGAAACCCCGCCACCAATCCCCAGGGGAAAGGGGCTTGGGTACTATTGGTATTCCCAGGGAATACGGTTAAAACTGTCTATATAGATGGCGATGATGGGTATCTCATCGGGGCTCGATGCTATATTGCTCGGGGATTACTTAAGTTGAAAGTTTAAGTTTTGCTTTAGGCCTTTTCAGTGTCATTCATGAGTAAATGAAAATACAAGTAATCAACAATAAAACGAAATGCTTTTTAACTGTTTCATTAACAACTGCATAGATACTTCATGCATGGCATTTCATGGAATATATGTGAGTTATAATTTATATGTTCAACCGTGTTTGTTCCCTATTGAGCTAGGATGTAGCTCACCCTATAGACTATACGTCGTAGGTCCACTACTAGCAGCTGCCGAGGCTTCAGGAGACGATCCGTGATCGGACCTTACGGTGAAGAGTTGGAGCCACCCCCAGAGGACTTCTTCTAGAGGACTCCGTTGTGCCACTTTGAGGGATTTTGGAGAGAGTTTCTGTACGGCTTGGTATGTCAAGCCTTGATTTTGTTTAAACCATGTATATATATATATAGATGGGATTATTCTTTTGGGGCGAACCATCCCTGATGATTGCTATCATCGATGGTTCGGATCGGTTCTCCATTCATGTAGAGGCATGAGGGTAGAACTGTCTTTTGGAGAGTTAATTAATATAGATTCAAATTCCGCAATTTCATTTATTATTTTATTGAAATGCTGTGCTTAGCTAAGGGGCACGGAGATGATCGTGCCGATGGCACGGGTTTTAAGTGCGAATTCCGGGCTGTCACAGTTGGTATCAGAGCTATTTTCTTTTAGCAATTCTGACAAGGGTTCTTTCGTCAGAACATAGGGGCTTCTGCTAACGAAACTTTAGTTTCAAATGCAGCCGCAAATGTCATCTAGAGGAAGAGGCCGACCAAGGGGAGGCCAACAGAGGAGTCTACGTAGTGGAGATGGTTACATCTCTCCTACAAATAGAGTGCCCTTAGGAGGTACCGAGGTCTCAGGGCGTGAGTAGTAGACAATGGATGAAGAAGATCGAGATCATCAAGATCAAGATCTAAGAGAACAAGAAAGATTGAGAGAAAGACAAGAGGACAGAGAAGAGCGACAAAGGATGATGCACACTATGGAGACTATGGCAGCTGCCATGGCACAACAAGCCGCATCCTTTGCAGCTCATGCGTCAAGAGAACAGCAGCCACCTACACCACCTGTAGGACCTGCGTTGCCTGTGCCCTCATCTTTTACAGAGTTTAGGAGGATGAGACCTCCTTCATTTTCTAGGCAGGCAGACACAATGGCCGCTGAGAACTGGTTGATGGAGATGGAGAAAGTCTTTAGCATGCTGACGTGCACGGAAGATGAGAGTGTGAGATGGGCAGCTTACATGTTGGATGGGGAGGCTGGGCCTTGGTGGAAGTCCGTGATACGGACTCGGGCTCAGGAGACCCCAGAGTTGCCTTGGACTTGGGAGGAGTTTGTTGAGGAGTTCAACAAACAATATTTTTCGGAAGTGGTGAGGAACCAGCTTGAGATATAATTTTTACAGCTAGTACAAGGGAGGATGACAGTGAGAGAATATGGGGTAGAGTTTCTACGACTTGCCCGTTTCGCTCCGGATTACGTCGCTACTGAAGTGATTAAGTCCAAGAGGTTTCAGCAAGGTTTGAAGCCTGAGGTTAGGGGAGGCGTAGCTCCATTTCAACTAAGGACCTATGAAGAGGTCATGAGTAAAGCACTGGTGGTTGAAGAGGAGAATACAAATAGATATTGACAGAGAGAGCAGCAGAGAGGAGGAAATGAACAAGGAAGGTCGGGACACTACGAACCGGTGAATAAAAAGCCGAGGTTCATGGCCCAGAATCAGAGACCACAGTTTCAAGGGTGTTTCGGAAGACCGGCGCAGCAGCAACAACAACACCAACAGAGGTTTCCATTACTTGCGTCGGGGAGACCTATTCGCTATGAGAGCCCTACCATGTCTACTGGCGCCACTATCACACAGGGTTCTCGTACTATTTCTTCCGCACCTCGGGAGACTTGCGCAAAGTGTGGCAAGCCTCATAGGACGGTGGACTGTAGATCGGGAACTAGGGGCTGTTTCCGATGTGGCAAGGTGGGCCACTTGATCAAGGATTGCCCCGAGACGGATAAGAGAAAGACGGTTTCAGTTGCAGCACCACGACCAATTCAAGCAAGGAAACCAATCGTTCAGGGGAGAGCCTATGCAGTCACTGCTCAGGAAGCAGGGAACGTGCATGACGTCATCCAAGGTGAGACCCTTTTAAAATTACAGAAAATTTTCATTTCATTAAAATTTTAGATAGAGAAGGAGCATGCATTAGAAATTGTATAGATTCTTTTCTCAATACAAAAAGCTGTATGCGAATTAAGAGTATAAATTGATGTGTAAATTATTGTATGTATGTATGTATACTATAGGTACTCTAAATATATATGAAAAAGGATGCTTCGGTGGATATGACGCTCGAGTGTTGATAGACCCCGGGTCTACCCACTCATTCGTCACTCCACGTTTCGCTAAGAAGATGAAGATTGTTCCAGAGACGTTGGATTTCGTCCTATCTGTGTCTATTCCGACTGGAGAGTTAGTAGACACGGAGTTAGCTTGCAAATCCATCATAGTAGCAGTTCGAGACTTAGAGGTGCATGAACTAGAAGCAAAGTTGATACTGTTAGACATGCAAGGGTTTGATGTGATCCTTGGCATGGACTGGTTGGCACAGCATTGTGCAACCGTCGATTGCAAGAACAAGGTAGTTATTTTCAGACCCAACACAAGAAGATCATTTCGGTTTCAAGGAGTGAGGTCGTCATCTGTGCCATTGATCTCAAAAAGAAGGGCCGAAAATGATCAGAAAGGGTTGCAGTGGATACTTAGCTTTCTTAAAGGAGGACAAGGAAGAAAAGAATGTCATTTCTGAGATAGCAGTTGTGCGAGACTTCGCTGACGTGTTTCCAGAGGAATTGCCTGGATTACCTCCAGAAAGAGAAGTAGAATTCGCCATTGACTTAGCACCAGGAACGGAGCCTATTTCAAAAGCACCTTATAGAATGGCTCCCGCTGAGTTAAAGGAGTTAAAGGAACAACTACAAGAGCTTATGGACAAGGGGTTTGTTAGACCAAGTGTATCTCCATGGGGAGCACCGGTCTTGTTTGTCAAGAAGAAGGATGGGTCAATGCGGCTATGCATTGACTATCGACAATTGAACAAACTCACTGTGAAGAACCGCTACCCTTTACCTAGAATTGACGATCTATTCGACCAACTGCAAGGAGCAAGGTATTTTTCCAAGATCGACCTGAGATCTGGGTATCATCAGTTGCGAGTCAAGGCTGAGGACATTCAGAAGACAGCTTTCCGGACACGGTATGGACACTATGAATTCCTTGTGATGCCGTTTGGATTAACGAATGCTCCGGCGTCGTTTATGGATCTAATGAACCGAGTGTTTAAACCACACTTGGACTCCTGCGTCGTAGTGTTTGTTGATGATATACTGATATACTCCAAATCCAAGACGGAACACGAAGAACATTTGAGGATTGCTCTACAGACGCTACGTGAACACCAATTGTACGCCAAACTCAGCAAGTGTGAGTTTTGGTTGGAAGAGGTTAGCTTCTTGGGACATGTCGTCTCAAAGCACGGTGTCACGGTTGATCCAAAGAAAGATAGAAGCGAGTTAAATGGGAGCAACCAAAAACAAAGGACCGATGTCCAAAAGTTTTACGGGCTTAGCAGGCTATTATCGACGTTTCATTGAGGGGTTTTCAAAGATATCGGGACCTCTCACAAAGCTGACACGAAAAGATTCAAGGTTTGAGTGGAGTGAGGCATGCGAGAAGAGTTTTCAAGAACTCAAAACGAGACTCACTCGCTCCGATAGCGATTCCTTCAGCGATGGAGGATACGCCGTGTCAATGACGTCATACAATGGCCTTGGTTGTGTGCTCAACCAACACAAGAAGGTGATAGCTACGGATCAAGAGTTGAAAGAACACGAAAAAATTACCCGACTCATGACTTGGAACTGGCGTGATCATTTTTGCTAAAGATTTGGAGACATTACTTGTATGGTGAGACCTTGAAATTTTCACCGATCATAAGAGCCTCCGATATCTCACATACGTAAAGAGCTCAACATGAGACAGCGCAGATGGATGGAATTCCTCAAGGATTATGATTGTTCCATACAATACCATCCAGGTAAAGCGAATGTTGTAGCTGATGCATTGAGTCGAAAAGGTTCAGCTCAGTTAGCTTCTTTGATTTTGGGTATGCACCGATGGAAATTATTGGAAGACCTGGCACTCTATGATGCGAACATTGAGTCAAAGGACACCGGATCCTTTTTGGCTAACATATCAGTAAAGCCAGTGATATTTGAGCATATCCACGATCTACAAATGAAAGATCCGGCATTAACAAAGATTCATCAAGACGTGAGTGAAGGCATCAGGTCGGACTTCTCAGTAAAAGAAGATGGTTCCTTATTGTTTAAAGGCCGTCTATGCATTCCGGACAATGCCGACCTAAGACGAACGATTCTTGATGAGGCCCATAAGTCAAATTATGCTATCCACCCTGGTAGCACCAAAATGTACCAAGATTTGAAAAAGAACTACTGGTGGAGAGGACTGAAACAAGACGTGGCCGAGTACGTGTCACGGTGTTTGACTTGTCAGCAGGTGAAGGTTGATCATAGACATCCTGCTGGACTATTGCAACCTTTACCAATACCAGAATGGAAGTGGGAATCGATCTCAATGGATTTCATTGTTGGATTACCCCATCGCCAAGAGACACAATGCGATTTGACCAAATCAGCGCACTTTTTGCCGTACAATACTACATATACAGCAGGAAGACTGGCAGACTTATACATGAAGGAGATTGTAAGATTACATGGGATTCCAAGCAGCATAGTTTCAGATCGTGATCCACTATATACATCCAAGTTTTGGAAGAAATTTCAAGAAGGAATGGGAACACGACTAGACTTTAGTTCAGCTTTCCATCCTCAAACTGATGGGCAGACAGAGCGAGTGAACCAAGTAATAGAAGACATGCTCAGAGCGTGCATGCTTGATATGCAAGGATCTTTGGGATGAGTATCTACCGATGCTCGAAGTTCAGATATATAATACGATTTTCAAACGAGCATTGGCATGGCACCGTATGAAGCTCTGTATGGACGACGATGCAAGTCACCCCTCAATTGGGAGGAAACAGGTGATAAATTTGTGTTAGGACCAAAACTACTTGAAGAGAACGCTACCGTCGTTCGAATTATCAGAGAAAGGTTGAAGACAGCACAGAGTAGACAGAAAAGTTACGCCGATATGAAGCGGACTAGTGTTGACTATAAGGTGGGCGAGCATGTGTTTGTGAAGGTGTCACCTATGAAAGGTGTAATGATATTTGGCAAGAGAGGGAAGTTAAGTCCACGTTATGTTGGACCATTTGAAATTTTGGGACGAGTAGGTGAAGTTGCATATCGCATTGGTTTACCACCGCTATTTGATCGAGTACATAATGTTTTCCACATATCGATGCTCAGAAAGTATGTGAACGATCCGTCTCATGTATTAGGAAAGCAACCTATAGAGATGTGTGAGGACATGAGCATGATAGAGGAACCAGTGGAAATCTTGGATCGAAAGACTAAAGTGATTCCCTTAGTGCTTGTTCGGTGGAACAACCATCCTAAAGAAGAGGCTACTTGGGAACGAGAGGCCGATGTGAGAGAACAATATCCAGCCTTGTTTCCAACGACGTGAGAATTCAATGTAAACCACAAACATGTTTGTGAAACCTCCACTATACGTGTAATTAAATGGAAAAGTTGATCCAATCTGATTGAGGAGTAATTATCGTACATGATCAAGTATATACAACTCGATGGATGAACCACTTGATGTCATAAACTACCAAAAGAAATCAAAGAAACAAAGAAATTGAAAATCTGCAGAATTGGGTAAAAACCGACATCGAATTTCAAATCGATTAATCGATTTTGAATTTCGATTAATCGATTTTGTTCGATTAGTCGACTGGCATGTACCAGTGACTGGAAATTGAAAGGAGAGTAGAATATACATAGAAGGCAAATTTCGATTGATCGAGTTAGAATCTCGATTAATCGATTTGGGATCGACTAATCAATTTGAGGATTTCGATTAATCGAAATTGAATTCGATTAATCGATTTACTTAAGGGACTTGGAAGAAATTGAAGTCAAATAGACGATTTCGATTAATCGAAGTAAATTTCGATTAATCGATTTTGAAATTTCGATTAATCGAAATGGATTTCGACTAATTGAATACTTAATGAATCCTAACATTTTAGAAGTTACCCCACGATTTCGATTAATCGAAGTAAATTTCGATTAATCGATTTTGGAATTTCGATTAATCGATTGGCTCGCGCCAGTGAGCTTAAAAATTTAAAATTTTAAATAAATACGATTTCGATTAATCGAAATGGTTTCGATTAATCGAATCTGACTTTCGATTAATCGATTGGGAAATCGATTAATCGATTTTACGCGGCTTAACTTAGTTTGAAATCTCGATTAATCGATTCTGAATTTCGATTAGTCGAGCCGGGGCCTATATAAATAAATTTGGGGATTTCATTCCCCATTTGAAATCATTTCACCTAGAAATTTTTGGGCGTTTCACCTTCTTCCTCTTCTCCGACAAGCCGGTGCCCTAGGGTTCCTGTTTCCGACGGTTTTCCGGCTCGCATCGCCATCAAAACCTACGGTAAACCCTAATTTCACACTTCTCTTTCAATTTGAACTAGCTAAACCCTAGGTTTTCTCAAAATGCCGCCCAAAACCCGTCTATCTTCAAAGAAGGAAACTTCTAAGTTGCCGGTTAGGCGTAAGAACGTCGCGCCACCACCACCTACCCCATCGCCGGTGAGGACTCCATCATCGTCGGAATCGGAGACCACCTCCGGTTCGACGAGCGCGTCTACGCGCTAGTCTTCCCGCGAGTCCACCCCCATGCCACCACCACCCACCAATGTCGAGCAACCAAATGAATGGTGGGCGGCAAAGACCTTTGAGGTCGAATACATCATCGACCCTACCCTTTTCACCAATCCCGATGTGCCGGGCGAGACCCATTGGGCTCGAAACTACCTCAATAACGCCGGACTCGGCAACCTTCTCAAACCAATCCGGGGCTCTTACTACCCTAGATTGGTTAGACTCTTTTACCAAGGGCTAACCGATGGCCCTACCGACGATTGCATCATAGCCAAGATCGAGGGTCGTCTCTATACGATCACTCGTCGCCACATCCATGAGGTACTCGAGTGTTACCTCGATTTCACCCCGGAGACCACTCTTTTCCCACCCTTTGAGGAAGACCCCCTCTTTGAGGAGGTCATGACCCGTATGACCAACGGGAAGAAGGGGTCGGGATCCTCCATTAAGAGGGTTGACCTTCCACCATACATGTGGATGCTTGATTCCATAATCAAGTGCAACCTCTACCCGATGCGCCACAACACCGAGCGCGTGGACAAAGTGCAACATGCACTTTACGCGGCCTTCTGTGGCCGATGGTTTGATGCTACTTTGGTCATCCTCGAGGGGATGAAGTACATCAAAGGGAAGTTGATGAAGGGCAACATGCGGCCCAAGGAGAAGATGCCGTATGCTCGGCTCATCTCGAGCATGTTGGAGTGCTACTCCGACGAGCCCTCCTACACCATCTCACCTCACGAGGTGAGGGCTATGGATCGCGTGAAGACGTTTACAAAGTCTTCATGGACCCGTAGCTACAACCTTCTAAAGCGGACCCTACGGCTCGGGTCCCGCTCCGCCCCCAGCGAGTAGCACCGCCACCACCCCACCACCTCGAGACCCACATGGGTCACACCCTATTTCCACAGAGCCATCCGTGGAGAGGGTTCCCTCCCACACCACAGCCTCACCGACACCACCTGCCCACTCCGCGCCCGCGACACCCACCTCATCCTACCGCCGGCGCGCCGCTCCACCCGGTCCTACCATCGAGGACGTGTTGGCTCGCATGGAGGCCAACAACGAGAGGATGAACCGGAGGATAGACTTCCTCCTATTCCACACCCTCCGCCACATCTACCCTACCGACTACCGCCGCTACCTCGCCCAGGAGGAGGAGTGGACGGCCGGACGCACCGCCTTCCATAGAGGACCCGTCTTCCATCCCACCACTACAGACGCGGCTCCTTCCACATCCACATCCACTCCGCCGACCGAGACGACGCAGCCACAGCCGACCACTCAGCCAGCACAGTCGCCACTACCGCAGCCAGAGCCAGCTCCAGCAGACCCACCCGCCCCTGTAGCACCCGACCAGCCTGGCGAGGGGACTGTTTGAGTCTTATATGTATTTTGCATTTTGATTTTATACCTGTAAATTGTCTTGTACGCCAATTTATCTGGCATTGTAAATTTCCAAAGTTTAAATATAAATCAAACTTTTTGGTCGAAATTGTTTCCTTTATTAATGTACTTCCATACTTGTATTGTAACTGTTTGAATGTGTCTGAGTAATATAGACCACCTCACCTGAGAGTGAGGGGGGGGGTGACCCAAACAGACAAACCTTGGGTGATTTTCGAGGACGAAAATTCCCAAGGTGGGGAGGATGTAATAGCCCGAAAAATCACGCTAAACTATGACCTCGGGATCCGTGCCCTTTTTTGTCACAAGTTTAACCAATCAGGAGATCATGAGTTAGCATGGAATGTGATGAACGGACGAGATGTGATAGTTTGAGTGATTATGTGGTGCGTGATGTAAATGAGAAGTCACTTACACCTACTGCGGTGTATGTGCTCAACACACAAAGAGAGAGATAGATAAAAGGGTTTAATAGCCCTAAAAGCAAGGGTTTGATGTTGTTGAGAGAGGAGTAAAGAAGAGAGAGAGAGAGTGAAGAGAGTGATTAATGCAAGGAGTGAATGCTAGTTGAGGAAGGGAGACTCAAGCAATAAACGCCGGATTCAACGCGAGGGATCCGTTAGAGCCAAAGCTGGAAACCCTAGCCTTCCAACTATTTGATTGAAATCAACTTGAGATCTATTCAAGGTAAATTTTTGTAAATAAAATGCATAGATTATAGGGGTTAAATTGTGGTTGAAAGTGGGCTAAATTATAGGATAATGGGCTAGAAAAATAGAACAAAAAGTGTGGAAAAAGATTGGGAAGAACAGCTCGAAAGGGGCTGAATCTGACAATTTCGATTAATCGAAATTGGGTTTCGATTAATCGAAATTGGGTTTCGATTAATCGAAATTGGCCAGGAAGTTGAAAGGTCAGAGGACCCCGATTTCGATTAATCGAATTTGATTTCGATTAATCGACTTTGGATTTCGATTAATCGATTTGAGGATCGAGAACTCTCAAAGTGGACCCCAGGGGTTGGAGGAAATGACTTGAGGAAAAATTGACTAATCGAAATGGGATTTCGATTAATCGATTTTAGTTTTCGATTAATCGATTTGGAATCGATTAATCAACTTGTGAAACTCGACTGTTCGAACTGAGAGTCGACTTTGCGAAAAGAAGAATTTCGATTAATCGAAATTGGATTCGATTAATCGAATGAAAACTCGACTATTCGAACTGTGAGTCTACTTTGTGAAAAGGAGAATTTCGATTAATCGAAATTGGATTCGATTAATCGAATGAAAGCTCGACTGTTCGAACTGAGAATCGACTTTGCGAAAAGGAGAATTTCGATTAATCGAAATTACTTCAATTAATCGAAATTACTTCGATTAATCGATATTGACCTTCGATTAATCGATTTTGGAAATCGATTAATCGAATCAGATTTGATTAATCGATTTTGGAATTCGATTAATCGACTGAGATAGATTATGTTGACTTTTGGGGTTGACTTTAAGATTTTTGGAGGGGCTTATACCTTCTTTATTGCATCCCTTGTGATGTGTTTCACCTGTTATGTGGTACCATAGGTGGTACGTGTGGACTAGTGCACAAGGAGCCACGTGAGACCTTGATGCATTGATCAAATGAAGACTTGAGGTAGGGAACACCTTGAACATGTACTTTATTTTACAAGAGCATGTATGTAGTGATATAGATTTCCATTCAAATGTTTAATTGCTTAAGAATTGTGAAAAGTGTGTGTGCGTATGACATCCATAAGAGAAATTCTAATAAGCCATCCCCAGGGGATGAAGAAGTAAAGAGATGAGAGCATCAGGTGTGATGCAAGTAAATGGATACATCCCAGGGATGTATCCAAGGATTGAATCATGTTTGATAGGGCCTAACTGATATAAGATAACACATTTACACGGTGAATAATTATATGTAAGGCACCGATATTTTGTTTATTTGAGGTTTGATAGGGTACCCCACCGACATGGCGGGATATCCACGACTGACACGGCAGGATATCCGTGACCGATACGGCGGCGAAACTGTAGGCCAGTGCGGAGGCTTATCCGTACATAGTAAGCACACCTCAGGGGTGTTGATTGAGACAAGTGAAACCCCGCCACCAATCCCCAGGGGAAAGGGGCTTGGGTACTATTGGTATTCCCAGGGAATACGGTTAAAACTGTCTATATAGATGACGATGATGGGTATCTCATCGGGGCTCGATGCTATATTGCTCGGGGATTACTTAAGTTGAAAGTTTAAGTTTTGCTTTAGACCTTTTCAGTATCATTCATGAGTAAATGAAAATACAAGTAATCAACAGTAAAACGAAATGCTTTTTAACTGTTTCATTAACAACAGCATAGATACTTCATGCATGGCATATCATGGAATATATGTGAGTTATAATTTATATGTTCAACTGTGTTTGTTCCCTATTGAGCTAGGATGTAGATCACCCTATAGACTATACGTCGCAGGTCCACTACTAGCAGCCGAGGCTTGAGACGCGATCCGTGAGTGGACCTATGCGGCGCGTGAAGAGTTGGAGCCACCCCGAGGACTTCTTCTAGAGGACTCCGTTGCCACTTTGAGGATTTTGGAGAGAGTTTACATGCGGCTTGGTATGTCAAGCCTTGATTCTGTTTAAACCATGTATATATATATAGATGGGATTATTCTTTTGGGGCGAACCATCCGTGATGATTGCTATCATCGATGGTTCGGATCGGTTCTCCATTCATGTAGAGGTATGAGGGTAGAACTGTCTTTTGGAGAGTTAATTAATATAGATTCAAATTCCGCAATTTCGTTTATTATTTTATTGAAATGCTCGATATACCAGTGTTCCGTGCTTAGCTAAGGGGCACGGTCAGGATGATCGTGCTGATGGCACGGGTTTCGGGGTGCCGAATTCCGGGCTGTCACAGATATTTTGAACAAACTTGATGTTATAGTGACCATGTTCCACTTTAAGTGAGGTACCGCATTGTTGTAAATGAGTTTGTTTTACTTTTTTAACTTGCCATTCAATGGACATTCTAGAAAATCTGAACGGATTCACCAAAATATTTTCTTATGAGAGAGGAGGAAAAGGAGACCAACCACATGCCTTGAATATATATATATATATATATATATATATATATATATCTGAATATTGATCCTCTAACTTTGAGTCATGAAGGCATCGCAAGACTCGAGTAACCATTGGGCCACATAATCCATTGTACTTGCACGACATGTTAGAAGAGAAAAATGAAAAGGTCAAATAGTCTAAGCACTCCATTTCAACATGTGCCTAGCCAGAGTGGGATGGGCAGGCTAGAGATCTATCAAATTCCAACATGTGATTAAATATAGTCAAAGGCAATTATTTGATTCAACATGAAAACCTTTTATTTTCATAGTAACTTGTACTAATAAAACTGAGGGGCTTGTGACAACTAATGTACCTATTCCATCCATTCACTTACACACGTAAAGTGCATTTGATAACACCTGCAATTTTCCTAAGCATTTCATCAAACATCGGGTGCATACAATACATACGCTTCATTCATACAGCCAATCATGCACTTGATGTACACTGGTCCTATACCATTGTCAAGCAATCAATCGATCATGCATATTTGTACACAACATCTGCACCAGCTCCAAGCCTCCAACTATCTTAGATGCACAATAATTAGACAATTTGCATGCCATAAAAATTTGTTAGTCTGTACATAATAATCTCAGTCTCTTAATGATATAATCAAACACCTTAGGTGCACTACACTACAATTGAATTGGTTGGTATCATTTGATACCTATATGTATCATTTGATTAATACAATCGATGTCGCCAATAAGGGGTCTCAACGGGCTGGGCTTGAGCGCCACTCGGCCTACCATAGCCGGGACTGGGCTAAGGAAAGTAGGCCAATATATAATTGGGCTGGTTCATCCTGGCTGGATTTGTAGGTCGGGCTAGGTATGGATTGGATCCTATGGCCTGAATATGAATCAACCAGTTTAAGCCCGCCCCAACTCGACCAATTGAGACAATTATGGCCTGAATATGAATCAACCAGTTTAATATTTGTGTTTCACAAAAAATAGTAAACCCTAAATTAAACATTTTTTCTAATGGGTATTGAAGAATCAGGTGGTACTCAGTTTCTTTTCACACCAGTGGATTAATCGATCACACGCTGGCGTGTGGTTAGATGAATACTAGCTGCATCTATCTTTCTATCAACCTTAGAAAAATCTTTAATGAGATAAAAAGGTACATACAGATTGACTTAAGGTGAGAACCTACATAAACAAGTTCCTTACATGAGCTGAGAACCCAAGTTGTGTGCACCAACGGATTTTGGAGTACCTGGACTTCTAAAATGAGAAGAAGAAGTTCAATTTGTGGATAAGAACACCTTCCTCAAATATTTTTCTAGTGAACTCCAAATCCACCAAAAATAACAAAAGATCACAAAGCTATCAGAATCCCAAATCACCAAATTGCAAAGGAACAATAAAGAACAATGGGTCAAGTAGACAAACCTGATGAGGGTAGGTGACATTGCTATATCGTTTAGCGAGAATTATCGAGATTGTAGGAATGATAAAGGTATTTGAGCCTCCCATAACTGTCGGAAGCCGCGAACCGAAGAATGATTGGAAGTATGTGTTCAATCCAACAACGAAGAGTAAGGTTTGAATGACTTGGGCCTTCTCTTTCTAAAATTCCAATGAAACAGAGAGTGATATAGATAATCATCTAATTTAAATCCCAAAAATAGTGAATATATGCACATATGTATCAAAAATGCATTAAAATTAAATTAAAATTTAAAATAAATTACATTGCCGCGGCCGATTTGAGGAAAAAAGACAGTAGGGATAAGAACGGTGGTGCTATAATTGCTCTACCATTAACTTTTATTTCTAGGCTCCTTATGCCTATGTATACTATATTCTATAATTTGTAAAATTTATATGATACATCGTTGACGATTACGGTGAATTCATGCAGTTTAATTCCCAATCTCTTGAATTCATGCTGTTTATACTTGATAATTTTTCAGATAAATAAATAAGAAATTAATCTTTGACCTTTGAATTGTGTGAAACTAGTTAAGACTTAAAACATAAGAAGACTTGGTCATAGAAAGAAGGAGAATTTTCTTCCGCTCCCAAATAACTCCAAACGGTTATGAATGTGATTTTAGAGCTATTTTTTAAGATTTGTGCCACATGAAATGAAATATTTGACCATTTTGATGACACGCCCATGATCTAAAGATCCCTTTTTTGGAAAGATTGGAAAGAAAAATGATGGCTATCGTATAATTAAACGTTGTCAACGGTTTTCATGGTGTTGGCCCTCCAGTAATCCGGTAAGGGCGAATAGAGGTATATTACCTTTTATATAAATCTCGCTTTTTATGCATCTGTAACTCTATTGGCATGTACCAGATCTTGGTTTCGTTTTACCTAGCAACTTTACTGACAGTTCCCAACATTTCCAAATGACTGAAATGTCATTTCTGTGTCTATTTGGCTCCCTCTCTGCTCACTACCCATTCTAAATATAGTGCTAGGAAAATATTCTTCGACAGGGCTATAAAGTTCCCATAACAGACCCAAATGGTTTCTGAAAAGCTCCATGCAGAAGCCTCATTCACATTTAGCCTCAAGAAAATTTATCCAGATCTCTGACCTTCCTTTCTATTTGTTATTCAAAATCTCCATTTGCTGAGGGGAAAATTAATCCACACGACTCAAAACCCAACTCATATATCATCTCATGTGCTCTCAACAGGTCCCCTTCCTAACCTAGGAGATTAATCATGCAAGAACAATGCTCTGCCATTGGATCAATCCTGAATTCTTCGATCATTGACTTGAAGTAACGAAACCCTAGGTGCAGCAGCCCTCCACTTTGTCCACATGCAGTTAGAACACTAACAAATGTGATATGGTCGGGTCTTAAACCATCGACTCTCTTCATCCGTTCAAAACATCGAAGAACCTCTCTTGCTTTGCCATTCTGAGCATAGCCAGAAATTAAAGCATTCCAAGAGACTAAATTCCTTTTGGCTAATGAACAGAATACCATTTCTACGCCGTTTATCTGACCACATTTGGAGTACATGTCAATAAGAGCACTCCTGACTACAATGCAAGAATCCAAACTGGACACAATGATGCAACAATGGACAAGTGTGCCCCATTTTAGAGCCGATAGACCACTGATGCTTCTTAAAACACTAGAAAATGTGAAATCATCCTTCTTAACACCACATGAGTGCATCTTACTAAAGAAATCCAATGCTTCTAGTGCTTGATCCCTATTAATGTATCCGGCGATTATTGAATTCCAAGATGAGAAATTTGGATTGGGCATTTTGAATAGAATTCGAAGAGCGTCTTCCATTCTCCCAAATTGGGCAATGTTGTTGATCACTTCATTGTACGAGATGGTATCAGGAACAGACATTTGATGCAAAAAGTGGGAAGCCAAATCGACTCTTTGGTTTCTGACACTTGCTTCTATAACTGAATTCCAAGACACCACATCCTTGTCCTTCATCTCCTTAAACGCTAAGATCGCATACTCTACAAATCCACATTTCCCATACATGTCTACCGAACAATTCCCAACCTCAACACTCAATTCAAAACAAAATTTTACAATGCTGCCATGAATTGTCTTGCCCAAATTCAAGACCGATGATTGGGAACAAGCGGCAAATGCAGTTGTGAACGTGAACATATCTAGATGCAAATCCGACTTGAACAACTCTGAAACCAGACCCAATGCCCTTACACACTGCCCACATTGCACGTACCCAGAAATCAAAGAATTCCAAGACACTACATTTGGTTGAGGAATTACAACAAATGTGTGGCATGCATCATAAATCAAGTCAAGTTTCATGTACATACTAATAAGAAAAAAAATAAATCAACTCAAGTTTCATCCATAACCAACATTCCTGGGAAAATTTAACATTTAGTTTGTTGATGTTGTTAAAACAGCAGCAAGATGATAAATGATCAACATATATTTTCAGGCTATATAAAAAAAAATATTAATACCACCCAATTCAAGCTAATCTTCACTAGTATATTTGATGGAATATTTTCTTATCATTACAGATTTTCTGTACCATATGGGAAATGATGTAGCTAACCCAAATTTGCGTAAAAACACAAAAACATTTAATATGTTTCTTACCGGAATTTAACGTGCTGATTCCCATCACATATTAAAAAACTCAGATGAGGTCGAGATTAATCATATTCATAGGGTGGGTAACTCCAAGGCACATGACTTGGCCAATGCAGGGGTCCCTCAAGCAAACTTGGAAAGGTGGATTTCTTAATATAGTGCAAACAACACTACAAAAAAAATGACTTTTGGAGACGGTTATTAGAGACGACTTTTTGAAGCCGTCTATAATAACCATTTATTAAAGACGGTCATTCAAAAGCCGTCTCGGATGGTTTTATTAGAGACCGCTAAAGCCGTCTTCCTACATAAAATAATATATAGAGACGGTCATGACCGTCTCCATAAGTTCACTTCATATATGGGTAAGTGAAAACTTTAGACACCACATTAAAATCAGTCTCTAAAAGTCCCATTAACATGAATAGAGATGACTTCGAGCTGTCTCCATCATTATTGTCGTATACGGTACTTCTAGTTTTAGAGGCGAAGCCACTTACCCAATGCCTATATAGCTGCTTTAGCACAACTATTCCATCTCGGCGCCCAATTTTTTATTTTTTTTCTCTCGTTCTCCCAAACTTGGAGAGTGATTTTTTTTCCTCTTGTTTTCCCTCCCTCGCCAACAACCCTAACCTAGGTTGAGATCAGATCACCGGCCATCAATTGCAGATCGATGAACTGATTCCCAATCTCATATCGATGGACTCGGGGCTCTGATCTCTAGATTTTTCAATCACGGATCGTGAACTGGTTCCCAATCTCCAGATTTCTCAGTTGGAGTTATTGTTTAGGCATTTTCGGAGTCAAAACTGCGTATTAAAAAGGTAGATCTATGATTTTTTTTTATTCGAAGCATTATTGAAGCCGTTTTTAAAGATCTTTGTTCGTTTCATGTGTATTTTTGGGTATTTTCTGCTTTTTACTAAATCTTTCTGACTACTTTGATATAAAACCCATATACTTATCGTTTGGTAAAGCCCATATCCCTTCAAAGTCTTTCGTAGCTGTAAAAGCTTTTTTGTCTATTTGGGAACGGTTTAGGCACCAACCATACGTTAAGCGGTTTTAGGTACCTGTATCAAATAACATGGCAGAAACATCTAGTAAAAACCTAAAAATACCTATTGATTGTATAAGTTCTTGGAATCATAAAAACCAAGAAGATTATAGGCATATATTCCATATAGATAGAAATTCTGAAAGTAATATGCATATAATAAGTGGTTGTATAAATAGTTTATTAGATATAACTGGTACTTGGTTAAAGAAAATTTATAAGAAACAAGACGATATGGAAATACAGCTGTATGCGATTCACAATGAAGTAATGATAAATAAAGAAAATATTTTAGCCTTAGGCAAATTAATCGATTTGGATTTAAAAGAAGAAACCAAATCAAAAATAGAAAATCTAATAACAAAATTAGAGCAGTTAAATTTAGAAAAACAAAAAGATGAATATTCGAATACCCGATTATTCTACGGAACTGATGAAATCAATACCGATGACATCTATGTCTCACAAGTAAATATTGAATATAATTATCAAGAATACTTGAATGTAAAAGAAATCATTGAATATTGGCAGCAGTTATTTATGGATGAAACTCTTCCAATTGAAGGTAGAAATAATATCATTTCTCAAATAAAAGAAGTTTCTTTAAAACATGAACCTCTTTTAACATACTTCCAAAACCTGGAATTAAACGACGTATCAGAAACTGATACAATGAATATCACTTCTGATCTCTCAGATACTTCTTCAGATCTTAATGAGTCACAAGATCCTCTAACTTTGAGAAAGAGAAAAGCTAAAGAACCATTAGAGGAATTTGAAAATTTAGAAACATATTTAAAAACATTAAATCTTGAAGAACAAGAGGAATATCTAAAACATTATATTCATATGAATGATGGCAGTTCGCCATCAGGAGTAAAAAATGAGGAAATCCCAATCCCTACAAATAATAGAAGAGACGATTTGAACAAACAAAATGTAGCTCAAGGAGGTACATATATGGATTTAACAAATGTCCCTTTTAAAGATCAAGAAAAAGTAATCGACGATTGGGCACAATCCATGTCCATAGTAATCACAAACCAAAAAGCCGTTTGGTCCAAAAAAAGATTTCTTGACTATATTGCAGCAACACTCCAAGGTGATGTTTTACAATGGTTAAAACAATGGGAAAAATCTAATGATGGAAAAATACAAAAAGCATCTTTATTAGGAAATTTTAATAATCTTGATGATATCTTAAAACACTTTACGATAATCATTAAAGAACATCATTGTAGATATACAGGTGAACAAAACCTACAAGAAGATGCGATATATATTTTATCAAAATTAGAATTATGCAATATTTGTCAATTTCAAGAATATTGCAATACTTTTAAAAAATATTATTATCAATTGGAACCTCCAATTACTATATCCTAGTTAGAACAATTTTATCATAAACTCCCAGCACCGTGGGATGAGTTAGCCATCAAAGGCTATCCGGATTTTATTAATAAATTAGCTAAACAAGATACTTTAGGACTTAGAACATCCTTTGTCCTAAGATTAATAGCAGATAGATGTTTAGAACTTAAAGCTAAATAATAAGTTAAGAATCAAATCACAAGTTCTAACTTTGGTCATAAATGTTGCGATAAAGTTCTCCAAGAAAATTGAAAAATCGGATGTAATATCCCTAAAAGAAAGGGATATAAGAAAGGTTTTAAAAACAAAAAATTTAAATAGAAACCTTGGAACAAAAGAAAAAGGTTTGTTAAAAATAAAAAATATATTAAAAAGAAAAAACAAACTGAGAAAACAGATAAAACGACCATGGATAAAAACAAATGTCGTTGTTTTATTTGTAACGAAGAAGGACATTATGATCCTCAATGCTCAAAACGGGGAAAAAATATAACTAAAATGATTAAATATTTAGATGAAGCAAATCTAGATGTTTATTTTGGTGAAGAAATTTCAAGTGATGATAATAGTATCATTTATGAATTAGAATCTGAAACAGACTCCGATTCTGACATAGATGATCTAATATTTATGTTAAATATAGTCGAAACATCAGAAGAAGAACATCAAATGATTACGTTGAAAGACGTAATAGGAAAAGAAATATCATTCTCTAAAGAACAACTTCAAAAATTTGAGTTACAACAAAAACTTAATAAAGAAGACATCTATAAAATTTCTTCCTTAGACAAACTCTTGTCTAGAAGAATGTTTGAAGCTTTTTCAGGAAACACTACTGCAAAAAGCACATCTAATCTTATAGCAGAAATAACACTGTTTGATAAAAATAAAATATTACGCTGGAAAAAAGAGAATCCAAAATTAAAATATATTCATATTGGTATACTTCAAATATGCATAACAGGATTATTCAGAAATGGTATAGACACACCTATACTAGTTGTAGTAATGGATAAAAGATTACTTAATCCTTTACAATCCTTGATTGGAGGGATTCAATCAAATTTAGCTTATGGAATGATTTGGTTTAAATTAGAACCAAATTATTTTATTTCACTGGACGACCCAAATATTGAAGACACAATAAAAATTAAAATTCAAACAAAGGGATTAGAAATAAAAGAAGATTCACACAACTTAGCCATAACTTGGCAAACCGAACATGAATTAACCTCTAAACCAATAACAAAAATGCAAAAATTAGACAAAAATCTGATTGAAATATTTGAACCAAAACCATATGATTCAGAAATCTAACCAAGATTAATAAATTGGAAAGATTTACAGATACCTAAACAATGGTTATTTGAAGATCTTTTAGAACAAAAACTAAAATTACAAACCCAGATGATTGAAATACAAGCTTCTGGAAATAATTTCTATTTTAGAGATAGAAGGACTGCCTCATTTAATACTATAAAAGATGAATGGCTTCCTATAAAAAATATTGAGTCTAGAGCATCAACATCCAATGCTCTCGAACCAACTCAAGACCAATCACATATAGCAGTAAAAAATATACAAGTTCCTATCTTACCCGGAACACAAACTCATGAACTAAACACAGTTCAATTGTATCATTTTCAGTCAAAAAATGCTGAAATTTTATTTTCTCCTAGTTATGAAAAAAGACGATATACATACGTCTTAGGAAATTTTATGTTTCAAAATTATAAAACATGTAATTTATGTGTCCTAATGGATACAGGAGCCACAATAAGTGCTTGTCGGTATAATGCTTTGCCTTCGGAAAAATGGGTTAACATAAAACATCCCATCAAAGTCAAAGGCATTGAAGGAAGAGAAACAGTTATTGAGTTAAAAGCAAAAAATATTTCTATTTGGCTTAATGATAAAAAATTCATTATTCCTAAAATTTTATGCTTTCCCAACATGCATGGAGATTTCTTGTTAGGTAATAATTTCATTGCTGCATATTTACCAATGACCTTAACCATAGGTTCTATTAGCCTATCCCTCAAAGAAGAACTGGTTCACATTCCACTTCTTCAAGTTCATAACTCTAAATGTCATAAAGGCTTCACCCCCAGCAAGCGTGGTGAGGTTATTACACAACTTGATAAAACTCATTGGCTTTTCACCATCCTCAAAGATAATTTTAGTGACAACCCACTAAAATTATGGTATAAAAGTCTACGGTACTGTACCATAACTTTAAAAGATCCTAATATCATAATTAGGGTGAAACCTATGGTCTATACAAAAATAGACATAGATGAATTTGAAATACAAATTAAAGATCTATTAGAGAAAAAACTCATTGAAACTACAAAAAGTCCTCATTCTAGCCCTGCATTTTTAGTAAGAAATCATGCTGAAATAAAACGCGGCAAAGCTAGAATGGTTTTAAATTATAAAAGACTAAATGAAAATTTAGAATTTGACGGATACTTTATTCCAAGAAAAGATGTTTTGATTAACCAAATCAAAGGATCAAAATTCTTCAGTAAATTCGACTGTAAATCAGGATACTGGCAATTAAAGTTAGATGATAAATCTAAACCTTTAACTGCTTTTAGCACTCCATGTGGACATTATCAATGGAATGTCATGCCATTTGGCTTGAATACTACTCCACAAATCTATCAAAGATGGATGGATTCGATTTTTGCCCCATATAAAGGATTTTGTGTGATATATATCGATGATATCTTAGTGTTTTCTAAAATAAAAGAAGAACACAAAAAATATTTAAAACAAATGTGCGATATTTTCCAAAAACATGAAATTATTCTCTCACCTTCTAAAATAGAAGTTGAAAAAGAATCAATAGAATTTTTAGGTCTTATTTTAACACATGATGGTCTATAAGACTTTTTTTATTTTTTATTTTTTATTTTTTAAACCTTGACTAATATGATCCCAAAGTAGATAGATAACCAACATTATGATACAAATAAGAAAAATATAATAATAAATATATTAACAAAAATTACATCTATCGGTTCCATTATAGTACATACTCACAATGACTAAGACAAACCACTGCAGACGCCAATGCTAATACCACACTCTAACATTTGAACAAGGCTCTGATACCATTTACAATACTGCGGATTCTTTTCTAACTCGATGATCTACTTAAGGGCAGGTTACATCCTTAAATAGACTTTACACACATACCAGGACAAACAACTTTATTCAACAGTAAAGATGCTTTCGATTTTTTCAAAGCATTTACTTACATCTAGACAAACAGTAAAGATGCTTTCCCTTAAAATAATATAATGGGCGACGTCATGGTCGATTGTGGTTTTGTGGCGTCGAGTGACGATTCTGCGTAGCAACGCGTCTTGGATGAGCCAGAGTCGTCCTTGCTACTGATGATAGTGGTGTGGTCCACTATGCTTCCATACGATTTTTCAGATTATGGTAGAAAACCGAATCTTCTAAGGTAGGACTATGATGATCATAGCTGTCTTGCATCTCATCTTCTTTGAGCATCGTCGTTTCGATCTCGAGATTTTCCGGGAGGTCGAGGTCTTTTCGAGAATCGAACTTTAATAATAGTGAAGTTGCTTCAACTTTTTGCTCTTGAGTCCTCATGTATTCAATTGGCAAATTTGTAGTAAAAATTCTCCGACCATCCGATATGTTGAATTGATTATCGGTAGCACGGATTTGCCTTGCCATTGCAGAGAATGTTTTAAGCGAACGAATCTAATAAGATTTTGGATTAATGGCCATGATGCTTGCTTTAGCCATGGGGTCTTCGACTTCATCGAACTCGTAGTCTTTAGTTTTATCTAAAAACCAAATTTGATAAGGCTGATAAAATTTTCTTTTGATCTCCATCCAATGGTGCTCGTGATCCAGAATGTATAGTAGACAATGCGATTAAGATTTTTGGTGAGATGATAAATCATTGTTTTGATCATCATCGAGAATTCATTGATAGGATAACCCGGAAAGATTAGTTGTTTTACTAATCCCCAATCAAGGCTTTCTTCCAGATTATACATTGGATTTTCCGTATAAACTGACAATTTTGGAAGAAAATCTTCATAACACTGAGCTATGTTATAATTATCCATTAAGATTTGTTTAATCTTAACCTCTTGATCTTCAATTTATGATATCAGGGGTTTACTGATGTCACATGGCAGAACATATTTTATTTTTTCAAACAAACAAATTCTTTTTAGTTTGTGAAAAATGGGGTCTGGATAATTTGAATCCATAAGCTTTGCTAATTCTAAAAACTGATTGATTTTTTCAAGAGAGAAGTTTTCTGCGAATGTTTCAGAATCCCATGCTATGGATTTAACAAGGGCATTTGCACTATCTTGTAGCTTTTCTAGCTTTTGTTCTTTTTCATGGATTTTTTAAGAGAGATTGCTCATGTGCCGCCTGAACTGTTTCTTCTTATTTAGAAGTTGGCATTTCCAGGCTCCATTAATTTCATGATAAAGTTCTACAAATATTCTAGGATTATAGAAATTAGGAACGTTATTGATCGAAATGCTAGTTTGTTCTAGCAGATATTGTGATTGTTGTACTTGATACAAAGTAAAAGCTGATTTGACTTCATTGAAATCCTCGTGAACTTGGTAAAGGGAGTTTGGAAAGTTTGTAATTTGATTTTGGAAGCTAAAAAAGAGGTATATAGTCCTGGTTGGTGGCCTCTTAACACAACATAGGTTTTTCCAATAAAGGTTTTTCCAACATAAGGTTTTCTTATAGTTGGAGGTGGTTGAGAAGAGGAGTTTCCTTCTTCTGTCATCTTCTGTCGTTTACAGAGTTCAATCCACTGGTTTAGTGGTAACATAAATCTTGTTCCTGCAATAAATAGGACCACTTTGGTTAGTGGTTTAAACTTGGATCTCTGCTTAAGAAATCAGCCAAAACGTTAGTACTTCCTTTAACATGTTCAACTTCAAAGGTATAAAGTTGTGACAGCCCGTATTTCGGCATCCCGAAATTCGTGCCATCAGCACGACCTTCAAGGCCGTGCCCTGGGTTCTTTACAAAATATTTACATATACAAGCCATAATTGTGATTTAAGCACACGTAGTTACTCTAAATCAACCTCTCAAAAACAATATATTTGGCCTTGCAAGGCTGTCCTTGTCCCATGCCAATTCATGGACATAAGAACATACCCGAAAGTTTAATGATACTTATTCCTCCTAGATGGTTTACCAAGAAACAGTATTTAAAACATTCAAAATAAAGAGACTCGATATACCAAGCCATACACAGTACTCTCTCACTCACTATCAAGGTATGCAGCGGGTTTCCTAGAAGAATTCCTCAGGAGGAGGTTACGACTCTTACTGTAGTATGGATGCCCTTGGATTAACTTCACCCGAAGTCCTTGCTGCCGCTAGTCCTTGACCTGCGACGTATAGTCTAAGGGGGGTTAGCTACATCCTAGCTCCGTAGGGAAAACAAAAGAACATATAGATTATTTCCACACATATGTTAGTAACGCAACAACATAGATTCCCAAGAAAAACATTCTATATACAACAATTTGAAGGATAAAAATAATTCAATGATTTCCAACCACCTCTTAGCATAGTTCCTGTTTAACCTCTTTATGAATTTGTTTGTGAACTTAGCCTAATCACTTAAATCTTAACTTAAGTAATCCTCGAGCAATATAGCATCGAGCCCCGATGGAATACCCGCCATCGTCGTCTAACTAGACAGTTATTATGTGTATTCCCTGGGAATACTGCCCAAACCCCTTTCTCATAAGCGGCGGGGTCTATTCTCAATCTACATCCCTGGGATGTGTTATAACTATACGGATTGGGACGTCATCACGGATATCCAGTCGATAAATAATAAAAATATCAATGTGCTTTACATATAGTTATTCACCGTGATTGTGCTAGATATATTACATTAGGCCTTATCACATTATTTTCGTTTCTCAATTTGTTTTCTTACGCATCCCTGGGATGCCCCATACTTCTATTTCACCTTTCTTTGATTGAACCACATTATCTTTCGTCCCCTGGGGACCTCGGGATTTTTCTCATTGTAACACACACACACACTTATCATGAGAGTTTATGGGATATACAATTATTTAAAATGACTATACTACGCATATGGATTCACAGAATAATGCACATGTTTCGAGAATCTTCCCTACCTCGACGAATCTCAAGCACGCTTGTCCTCAGAGGGTCATAATGCATCAACCTACATTTAAAGAATTTTACTTTAGAATGATCTAAGGTCTTTGGGGTGTAGGACACCCGAGTTTCTTACATTAGAAAACCAATATCTAAGTGGTCACCAGACCTCGCTCGCGCGGTCATTAGCCCTCGCTCGAGCGGTCACTTGACCTCGCTCGAGCGGTCTCTTGCCTCGCTCGAGCGGTCTCTTGACCTCGCTCGAGCAGTCAAATCGAGATCGCTCGAGCGGTTAAATCGAGCTTTCGAATTTTGCTGTGGACCCTCGCTCGAGCGAGCCTCCCTTTAGTTTAAGGGACCGCTCGAGCGAGCCCAGAGTCTTTCTTTTCTCTGTTCATCCTCGCTCGAGCGAGCCTCTTTAGACCGCTCGAGCGAGGAACAATGACTTTGTCCCTCGATCAGATCGAGATCATGTTTCCATCCTTCATTTAACCTTAATCTTATATATAAAGTAACATACAGCCAACATCCTTCCTACTATTTAAAACATTCCTAGGTATCTATCATGTTTTTAACGTACCTCTGACGATGAATCACGCACAGGTTCGATTTAAGATTTGTATACCAACTAGGCTATCCGGCCTCCCTGGTTCGTCCTCCCGTCATTGCCTCTGATCTTCCTTGCCGACCTAAGTCTCTGCAAACCCTAGTTCTCCCAGGCTCCTTTCTTCTTTTTCTCTATAATCTCCTCCTCTCTATTTAGGTTAGAATAGTTTTACGTAAGGACTCCTCTCTCTCTTCTTCACTTTTATATTTATCAGAATTGGAATATACTAGTGTGTTTCCCATATACGCACTTAAAGTATTAGGGTGTTTTGGTCTCCTTGTGAAACACATATACCTATGTGCAAGAAAGAGAAAGAGTGTGACGTGCACAGATCTCAAAAATCTGGGTTGTGACAATCACCCCAACTTATAAGATTTTCGCCCTCGAAAATCGATATTATTTTCTTAACTCGGTACCACTTTTGTCATCTGACTTGCATAACAATCCGGAAATTTAACTGTTTAGCCGCATTTGCAGCAATCAGTGTCGGTCATGCCCACAATTTCCATACAAAAAAATCAACACATTTTAACCAAATATTATCGATACACATTCCACACATATTTATCATCTACCCGAACAAAATTTTAACATCTATCTCAAGTTATTAAAATATTACATGCCAGGTGTTCGAATATTTGCTATTTTCTAATCCTCTTCCTCTTCATAGTCATCGTCGTCATCGTCGTCATCCTCATCGTCGTTGTCCACCGTGATGGCTGCGGTACCCACTGTGGCGCTCCTCGTAGCCGGGCCGGAGCTAGATGCTCCAAATATAGAATCCCTCATGGCACCAACGCGTTGCATGTAGGTCTGCGGGTACGCATGGCCCATGAGGTCGATAAGTAGCGCCTCCTGGAACCTCTGATGCAACCTAATGTCCCTCCCTTGCTGAAGGATCTCTCGCATCATGCCCGTGTCAGTAGTGGGTATGGGCTGCGGAACTGAGGTGGAGGAAGTAGTCGGTCCTGCCGATGTTTGATGGGTGGCTGATCTGGAGACCTGTCGGTCTCTCTTTTTGTTGACGCTGGTTTGGAGGCTCTTAAGGTTTCGGCTCCAATCTTGGGCGAGGTATGGGACGACGTTGTCGGTGAGGAACAACTCATCCTCCCGGATCTTAAATCCTCCCTTCCCATTTCGTGAGTCCAAAAGTCGGGAAATCAATCGGGCATCTGATGTCGGTTGATAGGTGGAGGGCGGCACCTTACTTCTTACGTAGGCATGCGCCATGCCTTTTATAATGACCATAGGTGCATTGATCCACCTATTGTGAAATGCGGAGTGTAGTGCTCACAAAAACGCATCTCGGCGTTCTTGGTCATGGCGGTGGGGTGCAAATTCTTTTTGAAGATTATGTCTAAAAGCCACATCTTGTGTAGTTGTGATCGGGTGATGGATTGTCGGCGGACCTACCGCCGATGATATCGGAGATGATCGTTGGGAAATCTCGTTCCCGGAAAAAGGTGGTAGGATGAGTGGGCTAGGAGTGTAGATGTGGGGGCATTTCATGGTGAGGAAATGTCGGCACATCTAAAAACTAACTTCGTTACCATCGATGGTAACAAGTATGGCGTCCTCATCGATGCTCATGTTTAAGGTTTGGTGAAAAGCTTCACTAGCCTCGGGTAGTATCGATCCTCGAATGGCGTAAGCAAGGACTTGAGTTGAATTGTTGGTTATGAAGTCCGATGTCCTTTGGGTGGGCCTTGGATCCTCGAAACAAGAGGATGTATTTCCCATTCGGCTTCAAAATTTTGCTCCCCACCAATCATCCGGTGTGATTGGAGTAGAGGTGGGTTTGATGATGGTTCGAGGTTTGTGGCGCTTTATTCGCATGACGATCGAATGCCATCCGTTTCTTAGGTTGTGGGTTTGGGCTTGAAGCCATTAGGTATTTAGAGGATTTAAAATGCCAAGAAATTTTTTAGAGAGGGATGGTTATTTTACCTAGAAGAGTAGTTTTAATGGATCGGATGGTGAAATCCGGTGAAGCGGAAAAAGTATTGAAAATCGCGCTTTCTAACCCCTTCTCTCGTCTCTTCTCCCTTTCGCTTGAAGATGAACAAGCGCCATGGCCTCTTCCATATTTATAGTTCCGCCTCGCTCGAGCGGTCATTAGTCCTCGCTCGAGCGAGCACAGAACTCGTTATTATTATATACCGTTACCTAGCTCGAGCGGTCTACAGGACGTATGATTTTATGTGGGCTCGCTCGAGCGGTCGTAAGTGGTCGCTCGAGCGAGACCAGAAACATTTCTCTGGGACCTTTTTGCTCATTTAATTTCAATTTATCACTAGTTTCATTAATTTAGAGTTCAACGAAATTTTTTTTTCTCAAACATTGTTTGAAATCAACATATCAAAAGCAAACATACTTAGTCTTCATAGTACCCGAAATTACATATTCTCAAACCAATGAATCATTGATTGGCAATTTCGAACAATTTAGGATATTGTTCTTTAACATCCGCCTCACGTTCCCATGTTGCCTCTTCGGCCGGATGGTTCTTCCATCGGACAAGCACTAAGGGAATCACTTTTGTTCGCAACACTTGTTCCTTTTGATCTAAAATTTCTACGGGTTCTTCAATCATGGTCATATCTTCATGCATTTCGAATGATTGGCCGCTCAGCACGTGATCAGGGTCATTGAGATATTTTCTAAGCATAGACATGTGGAACACGTTGTGTACCTGATCAAACAATGGTGGCAAACCAATGCGGTAGGCTACATCTCCTACTCGACCCAGAACTTCAAACGGTCCGAGATAACGGGGACTTAGTTTCCCCCTCTTCCCAAATCTCATCACCCCCTTTATCGGTGATACTTTCACGAACACATGTTCACCCACTTTAAAGTTTACACTAGTCCGCTTGATGTCAGCATAGCTTTTCTGTCTGCTCTGAGCCGCTTTTAGTCTTTCCCTGATCATGCGGACAATGGCAGCGTTATCTTCAAGTAGCTCGGGTCCCAAAACGAATTTCTCCCCAGTTTCCTCCCAATTGATTGGTGACTTACACCGTCTTCCGTACAAGGCTTCATACGGTGCCATCCCAATGCTCGTCTGAAAACTATTATTATACGCAAACTCAATCAATGGTAGATGTTGATCCCATGATCCTTGCAATTCTAACATACATGCCCTAAGCATGTCTTCAATGACTTGGTTGACCCTCTCTCGGTCTGCCGCATTTGTGGGTGAAACGCCGTACTGAAATCCAACTTAGTTCCCATTCCTTCTTGGAATTTCCTCCAAAACTTTGAGGTGTATAATGGGTCTCGGTCTGAAACAATGCTAATTGGTATCCCATGTAGCCGAACGATCTCCTTCATGTAAAGTTCCGCTAATCTTCCCGCTGTGTACATTGTGTTGTACGGCAAGAAATGTGTCGATTTAGTTAATCGATCAACCACTACCCAAATGGCGTTATGCCTCCTTGCAGTTCGTGGTAACCCGACTACGAAATCCATTGATATAGATTCCCATTTCCATTCCGGTATGGGTAATGGTTGTAATAGGCCTGCGGGGTGTCTATGGTCGATTTTCACTTGTTGGCACGTCAAACATCGTGACACATACTCTGCCACATCTTGTTTCAAACCTCTCCACTAGTAATTCTTTTTCAGATCCTGATACATCTTCGTGCTTCCCGGGTGGATCGCATAACTTGACCTGTGGGATTCATCGAGAATCGTTCGCCGTAATTTGGCGTTGTCCGGAATGCAAAGCCGCCCTTTGAATGTTAAGGAACCGTCTTCCTTGATTGAAAACTCAGAGGTAGTACCTTCTATTACTTTTTGATGTATCCGTGTTAGAATCGGGTCTTTCATCTGTAGTTCTCGTATGTGTTCAAATATCACTGGCTTCACTGATATGTTGGCTAAGAAGGCTCCCGTGGCTTTTGGTTGGATGTCTGCACCACATAACGCTAAATCCTCCAACAATTTCCATCGATGTATACCGAAATTTGACTAGCCGGTGAACTCTTCGACTCAAGGCGTCGGCCACTCGTTAGCTTTTTGCAGATGGTCTTGTATAGAACAGTCGTAATCTTTGAGGAATTCCATCCACCTACGCTGCCTCATATTCAGTTCCTTCTGTGTAAACAGGTATCTGAGGCTTTTATGGTCAGTGAAAATTTCAAATGTTTCTCCGTATAGGTAATGTCGCCATATCTTTAATGCGAATATGACTGCTGCTAGTTCTAGATCATGTGTTGGGTAGTTCCTTTCGTGCTCTTTCAACTGTCTGGAGCCGTAAGCTATTACCTTTTTATATTGATTTAGTACACAACCTAACCCGTTATACGAAGCATCGCTATAAACTGCGAATCCTCCACTGCCTGATGGAATGGCTAACACTGGAGCTGAGGTGAGTCTTCTCTTGAGTTCTTGAAAACTCTTTTCACCGCCTCCACTCAAATCTTGAGTCCTTTCTTGTAAGCCTTGTGAAAGGTCCCGATATTTTGAAAACCCTCAGCAAGCGTCGATAATATCCCGCCGTCTAGGAAACTTCGGATGTCATCACGGTTTTGGTTGTTCCCGATTCACTCGCCTCGATCTTAGCGGGATCTCTGGTGACACCATGCTTGGAGGCGACATGTCCCGAGCTGACTTCTTCTAGCCAAAACTCACATTTCTTTGAGCTTGGCGTCTGATTTTCACGTAAAGTTCGTGACACGTAAGTGTTCTTCATGCTTCGCTTTTGATTTTGAGTAGATTAGGATGTCATCAACAAATACTACAACCCAAGAGTCTAAGTGTGGTTTAAACACTCGGTTCATCAAATCCATAAACGACGCTGGTGCATTCGTCAGCCCAAATGGCATCACTAAAAATTCATAGTGTCCATACCGTGTTCTAAAAGCCGTTTTCTGAATGTCCTCGGCCCTGACTCTTAACTGATGGTAACCCGATCTTAGGTCAATCTTGGAAAAATGTTTTGCACCCTGCAATTGGTCGAATAAGTCATCTATTCTTGGCAACGGATATCGATTCTTCACCGTGACTTTATTCAATTGGCGGTAGTCGATGCACAATCGCATCGACCCATCCTTCTTTTTCACGAACAACACTGGTGCTCCCCACGGAGACACGCTTGGTCGTATAAACCCCTTGTCCATGAGCCCTTGCAGTTGTTCTTTCAATTCTTTCAATTCTGCAGGGGCCATTCTATAAGGTGCTTTTGAGACAGGTTCCGTTCCTGGTGCTAAGTCGATCGCAAATTCTACTTCCCTTTACGAGGTAATCCCGCAATTCTTACCGAATACATCTGAATTCTCACACCACTAAGTCGTCGAGATAATATTCTTTTCTTCTTTATCTTCTTTCAAGAATGCCAAATAACCACTACACTTTTTCATTAACGTTACGCTCTTCTGAGATATGAGTGGTACTGAGTCGACCTCTCCTTGAAATCAAAGCGATCTCCTCGTGTTAGGACGGAAAACAACAACTTTATCCTTGCGGTCCATTGCGCAATGTTGGGATGACCAATCCATGCCAAGGATTATGTCGAATCCTTGCATGTCCAACAATATTAAATTTGCGTCTAAGTTAAAGACAACGTGATCCCTAATGCTCACCACTACCGATTTGCAGACTAACTCTGTGTCCACTAATTCTCTGTTGGGATGGACCGATAACACAAAGTCCGAGTTTCGGAACAATCTTCATCCTTTTACATAAATCTAGGGGTAATGAAGAGTGGGTAGACCACAGGTCTATCTCGGCACTCAGCGTCATGTGCTACGTAGCACCCTTTCTCATAAATCATAGCATTACCTACAATACATGCATATCGTACTCAACATATAAAACAAATTTTCACTCTTAAGTTTAATATGATATATATATTTATCCTAATGTAAATCCATTCTTTATCTAGAATTATATTGTAACCGAAATTCTCTATTTTAAAGGAGATCTCACCTTGGATAACGTCATGTGCACTCCCTGCCTCCTGGGCAGTAACTGCGTAGGCTCTTCCTCGAATAACAGGCTTTCGAGCTTGAATAGGTTGTGGCATGGATGTTGGAGCCGTCTTTTCTTTGGCTGTCTCAGGGCAATCTCTCATCATGTGACCTATCTTGCCACACTTGAAACAGCCTCGCATTCCTTGCCTACAGTCTGATGTTTTATGGGACTTGCCACATTTAGCACAAGTTTCCCTTGGAAATGAATTAGCAGCTCTCGGAAAAACTTGTGGAGTTGTAGTCCTGCTGGAAAAAGTAGGACCTTGATACCTCATCGATCTCCCTGATGCGAGCAACGGATAATTTTGATGAGTCGATTGTTGAGCAGCTCTCCCATAACCTGACTGGAACGACGGTTTCTGATTTGGTGTTATAAACCTCGGTTTCTTATATGACGATTCATAACCCCCCGTCCTATTTAGATCGATGCATTCTCTGCCTTGATGTTCCCTCTGACGGTATCGGTTATTATTTTCTTCCTCAACCACCAATGCCTTACTCATTACCTCTCCATAAGTTTTCAGCTGGAAGGGCGCAACACCCCCTCGGATGTCCGACCGTAAGCCCTGTTGGAACCTCTTCGCTTTCATCACGTCTGAGATTACGTAGTCTGGGGCGAAGCGAGCCAATCTCATGAATTCCACTCCATACTCTCTCACGGTCATTCTTCCCTGTGCTAGTTGTAAAAATTGGGTCTCCATCTGATTTCTCACAACTTCAGGAAAATATTGTTTATTGAATTCTTCTACAAATTCGTCCCAAGTCCACGGCACGTTTGGAGTTTCTTGTGCTCTCGTCCGCGACACTGATTTCCACCAAGGTCCAGCTTCTCCATCTAACATATATCTTTGCCCAAGACGCTCTCATCCTCTGTGCATGTCGATCGCTTAAACACCTTCTCCATTTCTCCCAACCAGTTTTCGGCGGCCATTGTGTCTGCCTGTCCTGAAAAGTTGGGAGGTCTCATTCTTCTGAACTCGGTGAATGTTGATGTCACTGAAGGTGTAAGTCCTACTGGAGGGGTAGGTGTTCGTTGTGGTTACTCTTGTATCTTGTTGCCAAGAATGACGCTTGTTGTGCCATGGCGATTGCCATAGTCTCCATTGTGTGCATCATTCTCGGCGTTCTTCTCTTCCTTCATTTCTTTCTCTCACCCTATCTTGTTCCCTCTGATCTCGATCCTGTCTATCTAGATCTTGATCCTCGGCTTGATTTTGGTTTCCTCCCTGGCCACTGCCCTCGGGAATCTCCCTGTTTCCCAATGGCACTCTGTTTGTAGTGAGGCAACCCATCTCTCTCGTAAATTCCTATCATGACCACCCACAGGTCGGCCTCTCCCTCTAGGAAACATAACGGTCTGCATGAGAATTTAGAATCTCGTTAGCAGGAGTCCCTATATTCTGACGATATGATAGTCGAACTTTGGAAAAAATGGCTCGATACCAACTGATGGCCAGATTTTGACATCCAATCCCAATTGCCATATCACAAGACGACCTTCAAGGCCGTGCCACTCGGGTTCTTTACAAAACATTTACATATACAAGCCATAATTGGGATTTAAGCACGTTACTCATCAACCTCTCAAAAACAATATATTTGGCCTTGCAAGGTCTTCTTGTCCCATGCCAATTCATGGACATAAGGATATACTCGAGAGTTTAATGATACTTATTCCTCCTAGATGGTTTACCAAGGAACAGTATGTAAAACATTCAAAATAAAGAGGCTCGATATACCAAGCCATACACAGTACTCTCTCAGCTCACTATCAAAGGTATGCGTGGGTTTCTAGAAGAATTCCTCGGGAGGAGGTTACGCTCTTCAGTGGGTACGACACCGATGCCTTGGATTACTTCACCGAAGTCCTTGCGCCGTTAGTCCTTGACTGCGCGACGTATAGTCTAAGGGGGGTGAGCTACATCCTAGCTCCGTAGGGAAAACAAAAGAACATATAGATTATTTCCACACATATGTTAGTAACGCAACAACATAGATTCCCAAGAAAAACATTCTATATACAACAATTTGAAGGATAAAAATAATTCAATGATTTCCAACCACCTCTTAGCATAGTTCCTGTTTAACCTCTTTATGAATTTGTTTGTGAACTTGGCCTAATCACTTAAATCTTAACTTAAGTAATCCTCGAGCAATATAGCATCGAGCCCCGATGGAATACCCGCCATCGTCGTCTAACTAGACAGTTATTATGTGTATTCCCTGGGAATACTGCCCAAACCCCTTTCTCATAGGCGGCGGGGTCTATTCTCAATCTACATCCCTGGGATGTGTTATAACTATACGGATTGGCCGCCGTACCGGTCACGGATATCCTGCCGAGTCAGTCGTGGTTATCCCGCCACGTCGGTGGGGTATTCTGATCAACCTTAAATAATAAAAATATCAATGTGCTTTACATATATGTTGTCGCTCCAAGTGTGCCATAATTGTGTGCATTATGAATCAAAAATTAAAGAATTAAAGAATGCTAGGTTATATGGATGTTAACTTATGAAAGGGATATCAGCACATTGGGGCTAACACTGGCCTGCAAGATCAGGGCCAATTGTAGCAAGTTTTAAATGTAAGTGAGTAAAAGATCGTCCACAGGGAATTGATTTAAAATTTAAGATAAACCTCCAGATCTGAGCTACCAGATCTGGCCTCTGATCCTATCTACAAAGCACATAAGATGGGAGGTTGAATTTGTCACGTTTAACTATAAGCAAATAAAGAAAAGAACTAACTACATGATCCAGATCCGAGTTGGGGAGATGTTTAAAATAAGACAAATGCAAAAATAATAGCTTCATGTACTTTAGCCTCTGAATTTTAATGGAGAATCTGTAGTTCAACAGAGCAGATTCAATCTTCATCTGGCTACCAGCACAGATGTAAGAGAAATAAATCCGAATTAAGGAATAGGTTTAGACTTATGGCTGTGATCTGTCCACTTAAATGGTCACAGATCTGTCAGCTAGCTGTGGCCTATTCTTTAGTTCAGAACATGAACATCACTGTAAATGCTGCTAGAATTAGGTTACCAACGCTAATTCGCACAGGGGTGATGAATTAAGGGAAGTTGCATGCGGATGAGTGAATCTAAAGAAGTCTAATGCACTAAGGTGAACATTGAACCCTCGACATGACTCCAATGGAGAAGACACAAATTACAAACACCTTTAAAATCCAAAATTACAATTACAGAGCACACGGCTTCTTAGAGAGCCCTCGGACTTACGATCGGCTTCTCGAAGAGCCTCGGACTTCTGATCTGAGCTTCTCAGAGAGCCCTCGACTTACAGCCTTGAATCCGAACTTGGAAGTACAAATCACTCACAATGGCTCTCAAAGGTAAACTACAAGAAGGGATTACAGGGGGTTCGGATAAGCTATCCGACCGAATGAGGGAAAGCAGAGATGAAAACTCTAAAACTGGATACCCAAATTGGGCAAATGGTTCGTCTATTTATAGTTTTCCCTAAGCCACTCAAATGTGTATCAACCAATCGAATTGGATAGATCTGTATCAACCAATAGGAGTCGAGCACCGTGATCCGGATCTGCTCGCCAATCGAATCGCTTGATCCTGGTTCAACCAATCGAGCCGAAGCATCAATTACATTATGGGTTTGAAATTGCTTGAGCTTCCGAAGTTCCCGCCGTAATTTAACTTTTGGGCGCTCACATGGGTTGGAATATGCCGGATCTTGATTGGAACCTTCCGAAATGTTCTGGTCTTTTGATTGCATTAGGGGCACGTGCAAAGTTTCTGAAATACCCTTCTGGACGAAAAATCCCGTAATGCCATTTCGCAGAGTTTAGGGCCTTTTCGCAAAGTTCAATGACTTCAAGCTCATCGCAAAGTTCAATCTTCTTTTCGAGGAGTGTTTTCTTCTTTCGCAAAGTTCAAGGTTCTTTGAATAGTAGAAGTTCTTTAATTGAACTCTAGGCTCCCATTCTTCTTTGCGAATAGTAGAAGTTCTTTGCGAATTGAACTCTAGGCTCCCATTCTTCTTTGAATAATAGAAGTTCTTGAATTGAACTCTCTCTTGCTTGTGTCTTTGCGCTCTTTTAGACCCTCTTTAGCCATTCTTTGAGGCTGCTTCTTCACTCCTTCTTTAAACTTGACATGAGTCGACTTTTGATCTTTTGGGATGCTTTTCAGATTTGGACCGTCTGATTGGTTAGTCAGAAATGCACACTAAAGCACTTATTTAGTCTTCTCAAGGTTGATTGAAGGCTCATGTGTAGGGGTAAGAAATGGTATTTTTCACTACTAAACACACCCCCAAACCTAAGCTTTGCTAGTCCCTGAGCAAAGAAACGTAAAAGCAAAATAAAGAGCCACTTTTGTAGGCAGCACAGGTGCATTTAGCATATGCAACAAGCCTTTTAAACCCCTAGGTGATCCCTAGAGGAGGAGTGAAGTCTCCTGAGGGGTTTCAGGGAAGGTACCCACAAGCTTCTCCATGAGACAGTTAGCATTAGTGCACTGTCATCCCATGAGCAAGCAAAGATCAAAATTAGTTACTCTTGAAACAATGTAGAAGGAGAAATTTAGGTTTATTGTTGGCAAGGGGATTTCAACATGTATAAACCGTATGAATGTTTCACGCTTTCCAATCAGTGAGCAGCCATAGGAATCATGCAAATGTGTCAGAGTTCATCATTTGAATAAAAATTAGGTTATAAGTCATACTTAATGTGCTCAAGTTCCAACCCAAACACTTACCAGGGTGTACTCTCATCAAGATTTTTGTTGAAGGGTTCATTTTCACTCAAGGTCAAGAGCAGTTACATCTCGCAAATGGATTTGTAAGCATGAGCATAGGCATGATTCTCAGTCTTGGCATCCTTGACATCTCCTCACCATAGATTGGGAAACCGCTTATCTCCACATGACAGTTCACTCAACTTTGGATCACAAGGACTTTTAGGGTGGGTTTGTTGTATGGCTCATGGAGTGAGGTTTGTGGATAGGAAGGTTGAGCAGTGTTTGGATTTTTGAGAAGTCGAGAATTGAAGGAGGTGGTTCATGACTCCACCTTCTTGAGTTTAGCTTCTTTTGAGATTCTCGTGTTCAAAGTACTCAGTTCTTCTTCCTTTGATCTTGAATTTTCAACATAAAGTTCCCTTTTGCCTTTTTTGCTTGCTTCTTTTTCACATTGTTTTTCTTTTACTTTCTCACCATGAGGTATTTCTTCTTCATTTATTTTGATATTTGCCCGTAAATGTTCCATCTTTACTTCTTTCTCCTTTAACTCCTGAATTCTCAAGGTGAGGGAAGGTGAATTGGTTCCATTGGTTCGTGCAAGAAAAATGGGTGTTTTGATGAAGCATTGTAGGATTTATAGCTCAATTGGGGTACAAACAAGAGATCTTTCTTGGTTGGTTCATAGCTCAAGTCATTCAAAGAAGGCCTTGATCTTTCCTCGCTTTCATGAATGTCGTTGCTTGTTTTGATTTGGAGTTTCCTAATTTCTAGTGGATCTAATGCCTCAAATTCCTTTGAATCGTAAAAGGTTGCCTCATACTCTTCAAAGAGATGTAAAACATATAGGCTCAATTCTCACTGGTTATGGTTTTTCCTTGTGCTTTTAAGTATATCTTTACCTTTTTCTCTTCCTGTGGACTTGCTATGTGCTAATACAAGTGTATTTTCCTGATGTTAACATCATGGAAATGTGGAATATTGTAGGGTTTAGAATGTCTAAATTCTTGCAAAGAAAATTTTAAAATTTCCACATTGTCATGATTCTTAAGTAAATTTCATGATTCTTAAGTAAATTGATTCATTTCCTGATTACTTTGGTGATTGTGATGCCCTTATGCTAATTATCCCATAGGTGACACATTTGTCATACCCCCAAACCTATGGTGAACATTGTCCTCAATGTTCTAGACAATGAGAGACTAGGGGCAGCAGGGTAAAAGAAGAAAGAAAAACTAAGAACAGAAAAAATCTAAACTATATGCAGCAGAAAAAAAAAATGTAAAACTGAAGATATGAGCAAGGAACAGGATATACAAATGCAAGAAAAATCAACAAAACAATGCTAGAACTGCTAAATAAAATCTAACAAATAGAAGGATTACTATGCAAATGAAAGGACACTAATGGTATTAACAGAGAAATAGTAAGAGCAAGGTAAGGGCCTGACTACAAAGTTAAAAATAAGAGAAAGAAAAGTGTTGATACAAAACTGAATTTGTGAATGCAAAATAGGAAAACAAAGTTATAAACTAACTATAAAAATGACGAAAATCAAGAAACGAGGACACATTAACCTAAGAAAGAAAAAATCAGTGATCTAAAAACAGAATTTGAAACTAAAAATTCCTAAAACAGAAAATCTAATGCCAAATGATGTATCCTAAGCCCAAAGAAACAAACCCAAAAGCCTGAGATACTTATGAATCTAAGTGATTATAAAAATGATTAGCAGGAATACAGTGAAAAGCAAGATTCATAAGATTGACCCTTTGTTGATGATGTGTATGAAAAAAAAAAAAAAATAATGAAGCATGGGAGCACATATTAAAAACAGGGTTCCTCCTAAATCAGCAATGGTCCAGCCAATTGCTTTCTTGTGCTGTTTTAGAACTACCAACAGCTCTTCTTCTTGCTCCTTTGTAAGGGAGGAAGAAATAATCACAGGTAGTGTTTGATGATCTCCCAAAAACACATATTTCAGATTTTTGGGGAGCTGTTTGAGTTCCAATTCTGTAAGAAAAGAGGGCAGCAAAGGTACCTTGGTAACTTGTGGAAGAGGGAGAGGAGCAGTCTCCAAGAGAAAGAACTTGATTGTTGGTGAGTGCCTTGCACAAAGCGGACTCCGTTGAATTTGATCTCCTTTTCCTTCTTTCTCGGATCCCCAATCATTTTAAATTGTGGTGGAGTCTTTACCTTGCGAAATGTTTGTAAAGACTCCTCCACCACTCATCAATGATGTCAACATGGAAACATTCCTCACAGAGAATTGAGGTTGAGTAACAGATTATACATTCAATTTAACTTTCATATTTCCAAAAGACACCTCCATGATGCCAGACTGCATTGAATGCATGCATTAGTCGTAGCTGTGAATGGTCTTCCCGTAATGACAGGGATGGCGTGGTACTTTTGGTTGGTTCCATGTCCAACACCAAAAAGTCAGCAGGGTAGAAAAACATGACTACACCTACCAAAACCTCTACAATCAACCCCATAGGTTTTCTTTCAGATCTGACAGCTAGCTGTAACAGCAATTGAGTGGGTTTCAAATCTCCCAAACCTAGCATCTCATAGACAGAATAGGGAAGCGGTTGACACTAGCACCAGATCTAGCAAGGCTTTCTCAATGGTGTGCTCCCCAATGATGCAGGGATTGTGGGGATTCGGCGTCTTGCATCTTAGGTGGTGTTGCAATTGATAGCACTTGGTTGATTTTCTCCACGCAAAGGCCTTCTTGGATAAATGTATCCTAGATTGCCTTTTGTGGGTGCACACCTCTTTGAGAAATTTTGCATAGGGGACTGTTTGATTGCATCACAGAGGTAGATTAATTTTAACTTGCTTGAATGTCTCCATCATTTCCTCAATTTTGTGTTTCCTTTGTCAAAAGGAGAAACTGACTTCATTGCATGGGGAAATGGGAGGTGAGGAACAAATTTCTCCTCCTCATTTTTTCAACAATTTTGTTATTTTTACATTTTTTCATTTTTTTGAATTTTCGATGTAAATCAATGACCATATTGCTATCCAAATTGTTGTTCCCGCACTTGTTCTTCATCTTTTTCCTCTTCACTACCCACTTTGTGTTCTTTATTATTCTTCCACTTCTTAAAGTAGTCACAACTTTGATTTCCTCATGGCCATTTGAGGATTCTCCAACCATGAACTCCCCTTAGGATTGTTCACAGTTGGTCGGGTAGTTTACCCTCTTCTCTCTTAGCCAATGAATTTGAGAGTTGGCCCGAGTTTCTTCAAATTTTTAATGCTCGTGTGAAGGTTCACCCGAGAGAGTTCCAAGATTTTGAAGTGAACTCAAGACACTCGCTCTTCAAAGGTCGGGGATCTAGGAGGGTGGGTCAGTGCATCACTGCATGGCTTGTTGTTGGTTAGATCAAAATAATGAGAAACAACTCTTAGATTTTCTATTTGTGTTTTCAGCTTCTTTTATTTTGTATTTGGTTTTGTAAAAAAAAATAAAAAATCAGCATGCCTAAAAGACAACAGAAATTATAATCAAAACAAACATTAAACACAGCAGAATTGCTGGTTCTCAAGAATTTAAAAATAGAAAATGAATACAAAGGAGAAGGGATGCAAACTCAAGCAGATTTGCTCCGACTTTGGTCCAGATGCTCTTGTTGGACTGCTCGAGATCCGCAAACATCCAAAAGCTGCAGATACCTTATTCAAGTATTGACAAAATAAAAAGAAAAACTCAAAGCACGCCCAAATTTGACAAAAAGACAAAAGAGTGACATTTATTCAAATAACTAGAAGGCAAAGAATAAAAACTAAAAATAAAAAAATAAAAATTCTCATAAAGAAAATAGGTTTTCTATACAAATCAGAGACATTTAATCAAGCACTTGGAATGCAAAGTGGGTTTAAAGCAAAAATTAAAATAAAAATCAAATCTACAAAATAGAAAAACTTAGGTTTACCAATTTTAAAATCTATTCCCCGGCAACGGCGCCAAAAACTTGTTGTCGCTCCAAGTGTGCCATAATTGTGTGCATTATGAATCAAAAATTAAAGAATTAAAGAATGCTAGGTTATATGGATGTTAACTTATGAAAGGGATATCAGCACATTGGGGCTAACACTGGCCTGCAAGATCAGGGCCAATTGTAGCAAGTTTTAAATGTAAGTGAGTAAAAGATCGTCCACAGGGAATTGATTTAAAATTTAAGATAAACCTCCAGATCTGAGCTACCAGATCTGGCCTTTGATCCTATCTACAAAGCACATAAGATGGGAGGTTGAATTTGTCACGTTTAACTATAAGCAAATAAAGAAAAGAACTAACTACATGATCCAGATCCGAGTTGGGGAGATGTTTAAAATAAGACAAATGCAGAAATAATAGCTTCATGTACTTTAGCCTCTGAATTTTAATGGAGAATCTGTAGTCCAACAGAGCAGATTCAATCTTCATCTGGCTACCAGCACAGATGTAAGAGAAATAAATCCGAATTAAGGAATAGGTTTAGACTTATGCATGATCATCACTTAAATGGTCACAGATCATCCTAGTCGTGGCCTATTCTTTAGTTGAACATGAACATCATCGTAAATCTTTGCTAGAATTAGGTTACCAAATTCGAGCAGGGTGATGAATTAAGGGAAGTTGCATGCGGATGAGTGAATCTAAAGAAGTCTAATGCACTAAGGTGAACATTCAGAACCCTCGACATGACTCCAATGGAGAAGACACAAATTACAGCAACCTTTTAAAATCCAAAATTACAATTACAGAGCACGGCTTCTTAGAGAGCCCTCAGACTTACAGTCTGAGCTTCTCAGAGGGCCCTCAGACTTACAGTCTTGAATCCAAACTTGGAAGTACAAAGCACTCACAATGGCTTTCACAGGTAAACGACAAGAAGGGACTACAGGGGGTTCAGATAAGCTATCCGACTGGAATGAGGGAAACAGAGATGAAAACTCTAAAACTGGATACCCAAATTGGGCAAATGGTTCGTCTATTTATAGTTTTCCTAAGCCAGCTCAAATGTGTATCAACCAATCAGAATTGGATAGATCATCAACCAATAGGAGTCGAGCACCGGGATCCAGATCTTTCAATCGCCAATAAGCTGCTTGATCTGGTTCGATAATCGAGAGCCGAAGCATCAATTACATGATGGGTTTGAAATTATTTGAGCTTCGGAAGTTCCCGTGTAATTTAACTTTGGGCGCTCACATGGGTTGGAATATGCCTTGGATCTTGATTGGAACCTTCCAAATGTTCCCGGTCTTTTGATTGCATTGGGGCACTACATGCAAAGTTTCTGAAATACCCTTGGACGTTTGCAAATCCGAATGCCATTTCGCAGAGTTCGGGGCCTTTTAAAGTTTAATGACTTCAAGCTCGCTCGCAAAGTTCAATCTTCTTTTCGAGGAGTGTTTTCTTCTTTTCGCAAAGTTCAAGGTTCTTTGCGAATAGTAGAAGTTCTTTGCGAATTGAACTCTAGGCTCCCATTCTTCTTTGCGAATAGTAGAAGTTCTTTGCGAATTAAACTCTAGGTTCCCATTCTTCTTTGCGAATAGTAGAAGTTCTTTGCGAATTGAACTCTCTCTTGCTTCAGGTCTTTGTCTGCTCTTTTAGACCCACTTTAGCCATTGCTGAGGCTGTTTCTTCACTCCTTTAAACTTGACATGAGCTGTCAGCTTTTTGATCTTTTTGGGATGCTTTTCGGATTTGGACCTGTCTGATTGGTTAGCTGTAAAATGCACACTAAAGCACTTAATTAGTCTTCTCAAGGGTCTTTCAAGGCTCATGTTTAGGGGTAAAAAATGGTATTTTTCACTACTTAACAATATAGTTATTCACCGTGATTGTGCTAGATATATTACATTAGGCCTTATCACATTATTTTCGTTTCTCAATTTGTTTTCTTACGCATCCCTGGGATGCCCCATACTTCTATTTCACCTTTCTTTGATTGAACCACATTATCTTTCGTCCCCTGGGGACCTCGGGATTTTTCTCATTGTAACACACACACACACTTATCATGAGAGTTTATGGGATATACAATTATTTAAAACGACTATACTACGCATATGGATTCACAGAATAATGCACATGTTTCGAGAATCTTCCCTACCTCGACGAATCTCAAGCACGCTTGTCCTCAGAGGGTCATAATGCATCAACCTACATTTAAAGAATTTTACTTTAGAATGATCTAAGGTCTTTGGGGTGTAGGACACCCGAGTTTCTTACATTAGAAAACCAATATCTAAGTGGTCACCAGACCTCGCTCGCGCGGTCATTAGCCCTCGCTCGAGCGGTCACTTGACCTCGCTCGAGCGGTCTCTTGCCTCGCTCGAGCGGTCTCTTGACCTCGCTCGAGCGGTCAAATCGAGATCGCTCGAGCGGTTAAATCGAGCTTTCGAATTTTGCTGTGAACCCTCGCTCGAGCGAGCCTCCCTTTAGTTTAAGGGACCGCTCGAGCGAGCCCAGAGTCTTTCTTTTCTCTGTTCATCCTCGCTCGAGCGAGCCTCTTTAGACCGCTCGAGCGAGGAACAATGACTTTGTCCCTCGATCAGATCGAGATCATGTTTCCATCCTTCATTTAACCTTAATCTTATATATAAAGTAACATACAGCCAACATCCTTCCTACTATTTAAAACATTCCTAGGTATCTATCATGTTTTTAACGTACCTCTGACGATGAATCACGCACAGGTTCGATTTAAGATTTGTATACCAACTAGGCTATCCGGCCTCCCTGGTTGATCCTCCGTCATTGCCTCTGATCTTCCTTGCCGACCTAAGTCTCTGCAAACCCTAGTTCTCCCAGGCTCCTTTCTTCTTTTTCTCTATAATCTCCTCCTCTCTATTTAGGTTAGAATAGTTTTACGTAAGGACTCCTCTCTCTCTTCTTCACTTTTATATTTATCAGAATTGGAATATACTAGTGTGTTTCCCATATACGCACTTAAAGTATTAGGGTGTTTTGGTCTCCTTGTGAAACACATATACCTATGTGCAAGAAAGAGAAAGAGTGTGCCGTGCACAGATCTCAAAAATCTGGGTTGTGACAATCACCCCAACTTTTAAGATTTTCGCCCTCAAAAATCGATATTATTTTCTTAACTCGGTACCACTTTTGTCATCTGACTTGCATAACAATCCGGAAATTTAACTGTTTAGCCGCATTTGCAGCAATCAGTGTCGGTCATGCCCACAATTTCCATACGAAAAAATCAACACATTTTAACCAAATATTATCGATACACATTCCACACATATTTATCATCTACCCGAACAAAATTTTAACATCTATCTCAAGTTTTTAAAATATTACATGCCAGGTGTTCGAATATTTGCTATTTTCTAATCCTCTTCCTCTTCATAGTCATCGTCGTCGTCGTCATCATAAATTGTCCAGTGCTACGGTACCACGTGGCGCTCTCGTGGAGGGCTAGATGCTCCAAATATAGAATCCCTCATGGCACCAACGCGTTGCATGTAGGTCTGCGGGTACGCATGGCCCATGAGGTCGATAAGTAGCGCCTCCTGGAACCTCTGATGCAACCTAATGTCCCTCCCTTGCTGAAGGATCTCTCGCATCATGCCCGTGTCAGTAGTGGGTATGGGCTGCGGAACTGAGGTGGAGGAAGTAGTCGGTCCTGTCGATGTTTGATGGGTGGCTGATCTGGAGACCTGTCGGTCTCTCTTTTTGTTGACGCTGGTTTGGAGGCTCTTAAGGTTTCGGCTCCAATCTTGGGCGAGGTATGGGACGACGTTGTCAGTGAGGAACAACTCATCCTCCCGGATCTTAAATCCTCCCTTCCCATTTCGTGAGTCCAAAAGTCGGGAAATCAATCGGGCATACGGTAATCGGTTGATAGGTGGAGGGACAAAGACCCCTTACATTTCTTACGTAGGCATCGCCATGCCTTTTATAATGACCATAGGTGCATTGATCCACCTATTGTGAAATCACGGTGTGTAGTGCTGAAAAGCGCATCTCGGCGTTCTTGGTCATGGCCGGTTGGGTGCAAATTCTTCTTGAAGATAATGTCTAAAAGCCACATGCGCGGCGGTAGTTGTGATCGGGTGATGGATTGTCCCGAGGCGGACCTACCGCCAGTGATATCGGAGATGATCGTTGGGAAATCCACGTTCCCAGAAAAAGGTGGTAGGATGAGTGGGCTGGAAGTGTAGATGTGGGGGCAGTTCATGGTGGAGGAAATGTCGGCACATCTAAAAATTAACTCGTTACCATCGATGGTAACAAGTATTGCGTCCTCATCGATGCTCTGTTTAAGGTTTGGTAGAAAAGCTTCCCTAGCCTCGGGTAGTATCGATCCTCGAATGGCGTAAGCAAGGACTTGAGCTGATTGTTGGTTATGAAGTCTGATGTCCACTGGGTGGACGCCGGATCCCCGAAACAAGAGGGATGTATTTCCCATTCGGCTTCAAAAATTTTTGCTCCCCACCAATCATCCAGTGTGATTGGAGTAGAGGGTGGGTTTGATGATGGTTGCGAGGTTTGTGGCGCTTTATTGCGCGCCGACGGCGATCGAATCGCCATCCATTTCTTAGGTTGTGGGTTTGGGCTTGAAGCCATTAGGTATTTAGAGGATTTAAAAGACAAGAAAATTTTTTTAGGGATGGTTAGATTTTACCTTGAAGAGTAGTTTTAATGGATCGGATGGTCGAAATCCGGCTGGAAACAGACCGAAAGGATTGAAAATCGCTTGCCCTAACCCCCTTCTCTCGTCTCTTCTCCCTTTCGCTTGAAGATGAACAGGCGCCATGGCCTCTTCCATATTTATAGTTCCGCCTCGCTCGAGCGGTCATTAGTCCTCGCTCGAGCGAGCACAGAACTCGTTATTATTATATACCGTTACCTCCCTCGAGCGGTCTACAGGACGTATGATTTTATGTGGGCTCGCTCGAGCGGTCGTAAGTGGTCGCTCGAGCGAGACCAGAAACGTTTCTCTGGGACCTTTTTGCTCATTTAATTTCAATTTATCACTAGTTTCATTAATTTAGAGTTCAACGAAATTTTTTTTTCTCAAACATTGTTTGAAATCAACATATCAAAAGCAAACATACTTAGTCTTCATAGTACCCGAAATTACATATTTTCAACGAATGAACCCTTCAGTTTTCAAGTTCGAACAATTTAGGATATTGTTCTTTAACATCCGCCTCACGTTCCCATGTTGCCTCTTCGGCCGGATGGTTCTTCCATCGGACAAGCACTAAGGGAATCACTTTTGTTCGCAACACTTGTTCCTTTTGATCTAAAATTTCTACGGGTTCTTCAATCATGGTCATATCTTCATGCATTTCGAATGATTGGCCGCTCAGCACGTGATCAGGGTCATTGAGATATTTTCTAAGCATAGACACGTGGAACACGTTGTGTACCTGATCAAACAATGGTGGCAAACCAATGCGGTAGGCTACTTCTCCTACTCGACCCAGAACTTCAAACGGTCCGAGATAACGGGGACTTAGTTTCCCCCTCTTCCCAAATCTCATCACCCCCTTCATCGGTGATACTTTCACGAACACATGTTCACCCACTTTAAAGTTTACACTAGTCCGCTTGATGTCAGCATAGCTTTTCTGTCTGCTCTGAGCCGCTTTTAGTCTTTCCCTGATCATGCGGACAATGGCAGCGTTATCTTCAAGTAGCTCGGGTCCCAAAACGAATTTCTCCCCAGTTTCCTCCCAATTGATTGGTGACTTACACCGTCTTCCGTACAAGGCTTCATACGGTGCCATCCCAATGCTCGTCTGAAAACTATTATTATACGCAAACTCAATCAATGGTAGATGTTGATCCCATGATCCTTGCAATTCTAACATACATGCCCTAAGCATGTCTTCAATGACTTGGTTGACCCTCTCAGTCTGTCCGTCAGTTTGTGGGTGAAACGCCGTACTGAAATCCAACTTAGTTCCCATTCCTTCTTGGAATTTCCTCCAAAACTTTGAGGTGTATAATGGGTCTCGGTCTGAAACAATGCTAATTGGTATCCCATGTAGCCGAACGATCTCCTTCATGTAAAGTTTCGCTAATCTTCCCGCTGTGTACATTGTGTTGTACGGCAAGAAATGTGTCGATTTAGTTAATCGATCAACCACTACCCAAATGGCGTTATGCCTCCTTGCAGTTCGTGGTAACCCTACTAAGAAATCCATTGATATAGATTCCCATTTCCATTCCGGTATGGGTAAGGGTTGTAATAGGCCTGCGGGGTGTCTATGGTCGATTTTCACTTGTTGGCATGTCAAACATCGTGACACATACTCTGCCACATCTTGTTTCAAACCTCTCCACTAGTAATTCTTTTTCAGATCCTGATACATCTTCGTGCTTCCCGGGTGGATCGCATAACTTGACCTGTGGGATTCATCGAGAATCGTTCGCCGTAATTTGGCGTTGTCCGGAATGCAAAGCCGCCCTTTGAATGTTAAGGAACCGTCTTCCTTGATTGAAAACTCAAAGGTAGTACCTTCTATTACTTTTTGATGTATCCGTGTTAGAATCGGGTCTTTCATCTGTAGTTCTCGTATGTGTTCAAATATCACTGGCTTCACTGATATGTTGGCTAAGAAGGCTCCCGTGGCTTTTGGTTGGATGTCTGCACCACATAACGCTAAATCCTCCAACAATTTCCATCGATGTATACCTGAAATTTGACTAGCCAGCTGGGCGGAACTCTTCCGACTCAAGGCGTCGGCCACTACGTTAGCTTTGCCTGGATGGTACTGTATAGAACAGTCGTAATCTTTGAGGAATTCCATCCACCTATGCTGCCTCATATTCAGTTCCTTCTGTGTAAACAGGTATCTGAGGCTTTTATGGTCAGTGAAAATTTCAAATGTTTCTCCGTATAGGTAATGTCGCCATATCTTCAATGCGAATATGACTGCTGCTAGTTCCAAATCGTGTGTTGGGTAGTTCCTTTCGTGCTCTTTCAACTGTCTGGAGCCGTAAGCTATTACCTTTTTATATTGATTTAGTACACAACCTAACCCGTTATACGAAGCATCGCTATAAACTGCGAATCCTCCACTGCCTGATGGAATGGCTAACACTGGAGCTGAGGTGAGTCTTCTCTTGAGTTCTTGAAAACTCTTTTCACACGCTTCACTCCACTCAAATCTTGAGTCCTTTCTTGTAAGCCTTGTGAAAGGTCCTGATATTTTTGAAAACCCCTCAACGAAATGTCGATAATATCCTGCCAGTCCTAGGAAACTTCGGATGTCTGTCACGGTTTTTGGTTGTTCCCAATTCACTACTGCCTCGATCTTAGCGGGATCTACAGTGACACCATGCTTGGAGACGACATGTCCCAGAAAGCTGACTTCTTCTAGCCAAAACTCACATTTGCTGAGCTTGGCGTACAGTTGGTGTTCACGTAAAGTTAAAGGCGACACGTAAGTGTTCTTCATGCTCGCTTTTGATTTTGAGTAGATTAGGATGTCATCAACAAATACTACAACCCAAGAGTCTAAGTGTGGTTTAAACACTGGTTCATCAAATCCATAAGCAATATTTGGTGCATTAAATGCATTAAAATGGCATCCTTAAAAATTCATAGTGTCCATCTTGGTGTTCTAAAAGCCGTTTTGAATGTCCTCGTACGACTCTTAGCGATGGTAACCCGATCTTAGGTCGATCTTGGAAAAATGTTTTGCACCCTGCAATTGGTCGAATAAGTCATCTATTCTTGGCAACGGATATCGATTCTTCACCGTGACTTTATTCAATTGGCGGTAGTCGATGCACAATCGCATCGACCCATCCTTCTTTTTCACGAACATCACTGGTGCTCCCCACGGAGACACGCTTGGTCGTATAAACCCCTTGTCCATGAGCCCTTGCAGTTGTTCTTTCAATTCTTTCAATTCTGCAGGGGCCATTCTATAAGGTGCTTTTGAGACAGGTTCCGTTCCTGGTGCTAAGTCGATCGCAAATTCTACTTCCCTTTCTGGAGGTAATCTTGGCAATTCTTCTGGGAATACCTCTGGGAATTCTCGCACCACCGCTATGTCAGAGATAATATTCTTTTCTTCTTTATCTTCTTTCAAGAATGCCAAATAACCACTACACCCTTTTCTGATTAAACGTTCTGCCCTCACTGCAGATATGAGTGGTACCTGAGTCGACCTCTCCCCTTGAAATCGAAACGATCTCCTCGTGTTAGGACGGAAAACAACAACTTTATCCTTGCAATCCTTTGCAATGTTGGGACGGCCAATCCATGCCAAGGATTACGTCAATCCTTGCATGTCCAACAATATTAAATTTGCGTCTAGTTAAATGAACAACGTGATCCCGAATGCTCACCACTACCGATTTGCAGACTAACTCTGTGTCCACTAATTCTCCTGTTGGGATGGACACTGATAGCACAAAGTCCAGTGTTTCCGGAACAATCTTCATCCTTTTCACAAATCTAGGGGTAATGAAGGAGTGGGTAGACCCTGGGTCTATCAGCACTCGCGCGTCATGTGCTACGTAGCACTCTTTTTCATAGATCTGTAACGTACCTATAATGCATGCATACACGTACATAACACATACTTAAAACAAATTTTTTTTTTTTTTTCCACTCCTTAAGTTTAATAACGGTTATATATATTATCCTAATGTAAATCCATTCTTTATCTAGAATTATATTGTAACCGAAATTCTCTATTTTAAAGGAGATCTCACCTTGGATAACGTCATGTGCACTCCCTGCCTCCTGGGCAGTAACTGCGTAGGCTCTTCCTCGAATAACAGGCTTTCGAGCTTGAATAGGTTGTGGCATGGATGTTGGAGCCGTCTTTTCTTTGGCTGTCTCAGGGCAATCTCTCATCATGTGACCTATCTTGCCACACTTGAAACAGCCTCGCATTCCTTGCCTACAGTCTGTTGTTTTATGGGACTTGCCACATTTAGCACAAGTTTCCCTTGGAAATGAATTAGCAGCTCTCGGAAAAACTTGTGGAGTTGTAGTCCTGCTGGAAAAAGTAGGACCTTGATACCTCATCGATCTCCCTGATGCCAGCAACGGATAATTTTGGTGAGTCGATTGTTGAGCAGCTCTCCCATAACCTGACTGGAACGACTGTTTCTGATTTGGTGTTATAAACCTCGGTTTCTTATATGACGATTCATAACCCCCCGTCCTATTTAGATCGATGCATTCTCTGCCTTGATGTTCCCTCTGACGGTATCGGTTATTATTTTCTTCCTCAACCACCAATGCCTTACTCATTACTTCTCCATAAGTTTTCAGCTGGAAGGGCGCAACACCCCCTCGGATGTCCGACCGTAAGCCCTGTTGGAACCTCTTCGCTTTCATCACGTCTGAGATTACGTAGTCTGGGGCGAAGCGAGCCAATCTCATGAATTCCACTCCATACTCTCTCACGGTCATTCTTCCCTGTGCTAGTTGTAAAAATTGGGTCTCCATCTGATTTCTCACAACTTCAGGAAAATATTGTTTATTGAATTCTTCTACAAATTCGTCCCAAGTCCACGGCACGTTTGGAGTTTCTTGTGCTCTCGTCCGCGACACTGATTTCCACCAAGGTCCAGCTTCTCCATCTAACATATATGCTGCCCAACGGACGCTCTCATCCTCTGTGCATGTCAGTACGCTGAACACCTTCTCCATTTCTCCCAACCAGTTTTCGGCGGCCATTGTGTCTGCCTGTCCTGAAAAGTTGGGAGGTCTCATTCTTCTGAACTCGGTGAATGCTGATGTCACTGAAGGTGTAAGTCCTACTGGAGGGGTAGGTGTTCGTTGTGGTTCGTATCGTATATCTTGGCTAAGGACGCTGCTTGTTGTGCCATGGCAGTTGCCATGGTCTCCATTGTGTGCATCATTCTCTGACGTTCTTCTCTTTCTTCATTTCTTTCTCTCACCCTATCTTGTTCCCTCTGATCTCGATCCTGTCTACCTAGATCTTGATTCTCAGCTTGATTTTGGTTTCCTCCACAGCCCAGCCCTCGGAATCTCCACCTGCTTCCCAATGGCACTGCTTGTAGTCGAGACGAACCCATCTCTCATCGCAAATTCCTATCATGACCACCCCGGTCGGCCTCTCCTCTAGGAAACATAGCAGTGCATGAGAATTTAGAATCTCGTTAGCGAGTCCCTATATTCACGATATGACGGCCGTAATGCCGGAAAGAAATGGCTCGATACCAATCAGATGCAGTATTTCGACATCCCGAAATTCGTGCCATCAGCACGACCTTCAAGGCCGTGCCCTGGGTTCTTTACAAAACATTTACATATACAAGCCATAATTGTGATTTAAGCACACGTAGTTACTCTAAATCAACCTCTCAAAAACAATATATTTGGCCTTGCAAGGCTGTCCTTGTCCCATGCCAATTCATGGACATAAGAAGATACCCGAAAGTTTAATGATACTTATTCCTCCTAGATGGTTTACCAAGAAACAGTATTTAAAACATTCAAAATATAGAGGCTCGATATACTAAGCCATACACAGTACTCTCTCACTCACTATCAAGGTATGCAGCGGGTTTCCTAGAAGAATTCCTCAGGAGGAGGTTCTGCCTCTTCTGTGGGTACGGACACCGATGCCCTTGGATTAACTTCACCCGAAGTCCTTGCTGCCGCTAGTCCTTGACCTGCGACGTATAGTCTAAGGGGGGTGAGCTACATCCTAGCTCCGTAGGGAAAACAAAAGAACATATAGATTATTTCCACACATATGTTAGTAACGCAACAACATAGATTCCCAAGAAAAACATTCTATATACAACAATTTGAAGGATAAAAATAATTCAATGATTTCCAACCACCTCTTAGCATAGTTCCTGTTTAACCTCTTTATGAATTTGTTTGTGAACTTGGCCTAATCACTTAAATCTTAAGTAATCCTCGAGCAATATAGCATCGAGCCCCGATGGAATACCCGCCATCGTCGTCTAACTAGACAGTTATTATGTGTATTCCCTGGGAATACTGCCCAAACCCCTTTCTCATAGGCGGCGGGGTCTATTCTCAATCTACATCCCTGGGATGTGTTATAACTATACGGATTGGCCGCCGTACCGGTCACGGATATCCTGCCAGTCGATCGTGGTTATCCCATACGTCGGTGGGGTATTCTGATCAACCTTAAATAATAAAAATATCAATGTGCTTTACATATAGTTATTCACCGTGATTGTGCTAGATATATTACATTAGGCCTTATCACATTATTTTCGTTTCTCAATTTGTTTTCTTACGCATCCCTGGGATGCCCCATACTTCTATTTCACCTTTCTTTGATTGAACCACATTATCTTTCGTCCCCTGGGGACCTCGGGATTTTTCTCATTGTAACACACACACACACTTATCATGAGAGTTTATGGGATATACAATTATTTAAAACGACTATACTACGCATATGGATTCACAGAATAATGCACATGTTTCGAGAATCTTCCCTACCTCGACGAATCTCAAGCACGCTTGTCCTCAGAGGGTCATAATGCATCAACCTACATTTAAAGAATTTTACTTTAGAATGATCTAAGGTCTTTGGGGTGTAGGACACCCGAGTTTCTTACATTAGAAAACCAATATCTAAGTGGTCACCAGACCTCGCTCGCGCGGTCATTATCCCTCGCTCGAGCGGTCACTTGACCTCGCTCGAGCGGTCTCTTGACCTCGCTCGAGCGGTCAAATCGAGATTGCTCGAGCGGTTAAATCGAGCTTTCGAATTTTGCTGTGGACCCTCGCTCGAGCGAGCCTCCCTTTAGTTTAAGGGACCGCTCGAGCGAGCCCAGAGTCTTTCTTTTCTCTGTTCATCCTCGCTCGAGCGAGCCTCTTTAGACCGCTCGAGCGAGGAACAATGACTTTGTCCCTCGATCAGATCGAGATCATGTTTCCATCCTTCATTTAACCTTAATCTTATATATAAAGTAACATACAACCAACATCCTTCCTACTATTTAAAACATTCCTAGGTATCTATCATGTTTTTAACGTACCTCTGACGATGAATCACGCACAGGTTCGATTTAAGATTTGTATACCAACTAGGCTATCCGGCCTCCTAGGTTCGTCCTCCCGTCATTGCCTCTGATCTTCCTTGCCGACCTATGTCTCTGCAAACCCTAGTTCTCCCAGGCTCCTTTCTTCTTTTTCTCTATAATCTCCTCCTCTCTATTTAGGTTAGAATAGTTTTACGTAAGGACTCCTCTCTCTCTTCTTCACTTTTATATTTATCAGAATTGGAATATACTAGTGTGTTTCTCATATACGCACTTAAAGTATTAGGGTGTTTTGGTCTCCTTGTGAAACACATATACCTATGTGCAAGAAAGAGAAAGAGTGTGCCGTGCACAGATCTCAAAAATCTGGGTTGTGACAAAAGTGCTATTTGATTATACTATTTCAATCATCTTCCATCTAAAATTTCTCGTTTATTAATTAAAAAGTCTCGAACTCCCTTGTTATCGGTTCTGACAATAAAAACCTCCGGGGCGAGATATATATGAAATCTTTTGAGGGCAAGTTTTATTGCTAATAATTCTTTTTTAAAGATGATATAATTCTGTTCATTTGGTTTGAATTTTCCATAATTATAACCACATAATTTTTCTTTATTTTGTACCTTTTTTGTTAAAGGTGATTTTCTTGGTTTTATTCCATTAGAGTGACAGGAATCTTTTTCTTCCCAATCTTCAGCAGGAATTGCTTTTAAAACACATCCCCAACAGTTATCTAAAGCATCTGTTTCGAGAATTAATTTATCTCCGGTTGTGGGAAGATAAACAGTAGGACAATCTTCAATATCTTGTTTTATTTGTTTTAATATCTCTTTATCTTTTTTCTGTCCATGTAAATTCTATTTCTTTTTTCAATTTGTTTATGAAAGATTTTTCTTTTTCAGCTAAATTTTTAAAATAATTTCTTCCATAATTTAATAAGCCTAAGAGACTTTGTAACTGTTTCTTATCAGTTACCTCTTCAGGAAAATTTTTTATTTTTATAATAATATGATCTTGAAGTTTTAGACCATCATGTGTTAAAATAAGACTTAAAAATTCTATTGATTCTTTTTCAACTTCTATTTTACAAGGTGAGAGAATAATTCCATGTTTTTAGAAAATATCGCACATTTGTTTTAAATGTTTTTTGTGTGCTTCTTTTGTTTTAGAAAACACTAAGATATCATCGAGTTAGAAAAGAATTTGCAGTATTGTAAATGTTCATGCTTCAATGAGAGCAGTAATGAGCGAAATTTATGTATTTGTAGAATTTATCCCAGTGCTGGTATCATTCTTAGCTGGTACTGCTACAGTACCATTTGTACTCGCCAGTACAAATGGTATATACCCTTTCAGGGTTTATACCAACCTGCATTAATCCTTTTGGGGTTTATATAGCCTTGGTCCAGTAGCGAAATGCACCGGGTGATACAATCCAGTACCAATTGATATTCAAACCCATGGATGGGGGATAAAAATTAAATGATTGTCTGGCAACACTTCAAACATGCCAGTGGTGTCAATTCATGAATGATGTAGTCAGGTAGGATAAATATCTTCCCATTCACAAATTCACAGCCATCCCTATAGTTCCTTAAGATCTCAGCGCGAATAAATAATGTAGGACCATCTTCTACTGGACAAATATTACCTGTAATTTTCATTCTTCTGTTGCCAGCTATGCCTAGAGAAAGGATTGCCTATAACTTTCATTCTTCTACTACCTACCATGCATCTGCCACCCAGTGAGTCATAAGATCTTTGATGCTCTTCATAAATAATGTTTGAAAATTTCTCTATTAGTGTCACTTTTAGCAATTTATGATTGCTATTATAATTTTTATATCGATTAATGGTCTATCACCAACTTTAATAGTTTATATCCATTGACATCGATCTCTCACAGTCAGAGGCTGATGTTTACATATGTGAAGAGCCCTGCTAGCTGTAAATGTCAGATGCTGGCATGTATAACCTATGAAAGGCCAGTGTTTTTTTTTTAAATATGATAATGCAATTGATGGGATCCGAACTCTATTTATATATATAAATATAATTTTATTACAGAAGCATTTTGATTATTATTATCCAAATGCTGCATTTCTCTCATTGGTCCCTTCCTGCAAATTCATTTTTTTTGTGAATTATGAAGGACCCATTTTAACATCCTTTAATTACTTTTATTGAATTTTTGTAGTATATGTTTCCAAGCTAGTGTTTTTCAAGCCAAGAACATTAAATCTTATCCTCTGTGGCATCATGGTTTGTCTATTAACACTACCAAAATTTAAGATGATGATAGTGTGCCGTTTATGTCCTTTATCTAGAAATTTGACAGTGTATTCCCATCTTTTTTCAGTTGCTTAATTTATGAAACTTATTTTTTTTCGTAGAAAACATGCTTAGAATGGCATTTTGATAGCCTGAAATATAAAACATATCCTCCATTTTCATCCTGGTTTTTCTATTAGCACTGTCAAAATTTAAAGTGTCGATCATGTGACAAAAGTTTGACAAGTATGACAGTCTGATTTGTGATTGATCTGGTAGCATAAAATTCGGCAAAAACTTCTAATAAGTCACCTTTTATAATTGGCCAAAAAAATTTAAAGAACGCAAATGTGAATCCATCTGATGGATCTGGAGATTTGTCACCATTGACTGTGATAATAGCATAAAATATTTCTCTCTCGAAAGGCCGCTCTAAAAAAATTCTATCATCATTTGAAATGCTGGGAAAAATAAGCCCATAGAGAACTGAACGCATGGGTTCTTCTTCATTGTATAAAATTTTGAAAAATTGCAAGACCGCTTCTTCGATAAGCTTGGCGTCTTCAATGGCTGTACCGTTGACAACAAGAGAAGAAATTCCATTTTTTCTTCGTCTTTCCGAGGCCATTGAATAGAAAAAAAAAAGGGTTTGTTATAATTTTTTCTTCATTAAACTATTAATAGTCATAAGTTTGTTATTTATCTCCATCCAAGTAATACAACTTTGTTTTGAAATCGCCATCTTGTGCCGTATAAAATCTGTCCACTCCACTTAGGATTCACAAGTAAAATAGACATCTGAGCATATTTAAGAGAAAATTTTCTTGAGTCTATCTTTGATAGCCAATAAAGGAAGTTGAACACATGGGATCCTAGACCATACACGCTCCTTTTCTCGAGTGGTGGGAAGGGAAATTTCATCGATGACTCAATGTAACATCCATATCGGTGTCGGTTTGAAGAACAAATCTTCTTCCCCATTGGGATACAAGAGTTTCATCATTTAACCAAGGGTCCTTTCCAAGTTTGATTCTATTGCCATCTCCAATAATAAACTTACTGAATTTTCAAGAGTCTTCTCGAACTCGCATGATCTTTTTCCAAGCCCATGAACTACATCAAGGTAGTCTTCATGAGCATATGTCACTAATTAAAAATTATTTGGCTACCACCCACCCAATTTGCTCAAAGAGACTGCAGATTGTGTACCAAAATCCAGCAGAGTTTCATCAAACCCACATTATTCCAATGCTTTATTTTACGCACTCCAAAACCCCCTTCTTTATGGGCTTGGAAACTTTTTTTTCGACTATGGGTACATGGCATAGGTCATTCCTACAGGGCATTAGAAAGGATGGATTCGATTTTCCTAAGAAAGTAAAAGGCTGACGACCAATAAATTTGGTAGGTATTTAGCACAATAATTCTGAGTTTTAAATTACTTGGATCATAATTTTTACCATGCAACATCCAATTCTGCTTAGAAAGGATTATCCAAGTCACCAGAGGCAGCTCTTCTCCTTGCGAAGACGTAATTGTCTCACTTCCAATTCCTGTACATTAAAATTTAAATGTGCTTCATCTAAAAGTCCCATACTCCTTGCTCTACTTAATGTCATTTCCAGTTGTGCCTGTAGCTCAACTGGAAGGTGCATGATGATGCAACCTTGAGGTCTCAGGTTCAATCCCAGCTTAACTAACAAAAATTAATGATAAAAAGATGTTGCTGGAGCTAAACTTTGCATGCTCCTTTGAAGTAAAAACTATGGTTTTAATTTAACTAGGTAAGTGCTTTTTAAATTTGTCTAATCATTTCCTTTTCAGTTTTTCCAATCAATCTCGAATTAGAGTATGCATATTTGAATTAATTATTGTTGGTATTTTGTTGATGAATCAAATTTTTTATAGTTTATTCAGTTATGTTACTGGTCATGCTGTTTATGAGATAGGCATTTGGGTGCCAAAGGTTCTTATTTGTTTTATATAAAAGTTGAGGAATGTCGGTAATGCTCCCTCTATTAGGCTTGTAGGCCTGACATCTCAGGTTAGACGTATCTGCGGTCCGTATGTCGGTGATCGAGCTGACCGGTCAGCTCATTGGGGTTGCAAGGGGGTAATGTGCCCCTTGTCCTAGGAATTTGAGGAGGGGGGGGGGGGGGTTGCCCCCGAAGAAAATTTTATAGTTGGGTCTTTTGGAAATGAGATTTCTCTCAATGGACGGCTTAGATTATGTCTTAGGAGGCATGTTTCATTCTTGTCTTGTATTATTTATTAGTATCTTATAATTTTTATGCAAATTAGATTACTGTTTGGCTTGGGTATGATAACTTCTTCTCATTGATCACAATCTCTACAGGTATGTACTATATGTAATGTTCATGGGTTTACATATTTTGAGTTTTGGAAGTAATGCAAAGGTGACCTTTAATTTGTTTGCTAACAAGTTCTATTTTGAGCTTGAGATTCTATATCAAGATGATCACTAGTTTACTATGTTGATTTCTGTTTACCCATTACCACATTGGTTTGATTAAGGATCAAACCACCAAGTACCTCTACAAGTGTCCTATCATGGGAACAACAGAGGTTGACCTTAGCCGATTGGGGCTAAAAGCACTTTTCAATATTATTAGTTCTTAAATTTAAATGGCCATGATAGAACTACAAGTGTCCTATCATGGTGCACATGTCATAATTCTTAATTGTGCCAAACAGGTCATGGCACTGATTGCATATTTGATGGAGTTTAAAGGGAACTATGGTCCACATCTTATAATTGTTCCAAATGTCGTATTGGTCAATTGGAAGGTCATTTCCTTCTTATTAGTTAAAAGCTTCACATCTATTGATTTTCAGATTCTTGGAAGGTCATTTCCTTCTTATTATTTAAAAGCTTCACATCTATTGATTTTCAGATCCTTCTCGCTAACATCATTATTTTTCATGAGTGAGCTGCATAATTGGCTTCCATCTGCATCATGCATATATTATGTTGGTACAAAGGATCAACGATCAAAGTTGTTTTCTCAGGTAACTTAAGCTAAGACATGTCTTAATTTGGCTGAGTAGGGGATGATAAAGGGCCGAGTAGGGGATTCGGCTTTGTATTCTTTTATGATCCAAACAAAGCAAAGAAAGTTGTCACCTCACTCCACGGTAAGCTAAGACATGTCTTAATTCTATTTGTCACGCTTAATTGGAGTTAAAAATATTACTTAATTGAGTTATTTGAGGGGAACACCTACATGTTTATACAGGAACCATGTGCCAAGGCATGCCTCTCTATGTTTATTTCACCCGTCACATGGAAGTTCGATCTAATGTGTTGCAGCAACATCGTAGGGTGGCATTATTCTCCTTTGATGACAGTGGCTTTGTACACTACAAAACAAGGGGCTTATGCCGACGGCTATTATTGGTAGCCGGTAGCCGTCGGCGCAGGATCAGGCAATACCCTCCCCCTCCCCCCCTAATCGTGTATTTTATTTTTTTTGACTTGATGCTTCTAGTTTGTACAGCTAGAACTTGAAATAGAACCACGGTACCCATTATTTGGAGTTTGGAAATCCACCTTCATCATTGGTTATGGTCTTCCCCTGCAAGATTTTCTCTTTGGGAAATCTGATGGCAGCCGTTACCTTAACTTATGTTTTGGATGCCCTTTAGCTGAGACAACAGTTAACAAGTTAACCATTAAATTAAGTTCTCTATTCGGATTTGGAGCCATATAAGCATATAGTCATGTAAACTGTTGTCTAATATTTTGACGTGATGCATAAACTATTGTTTGAGGTAGTGCTGCTAGAGGGATCTAAAGACCCTTCTGTTATGGTTCCTTTCCAAGTGGAGCAACAGTTGGAGGTAAGTTAGTGATTTTTAATATAGTCTATGCCAACTTCCATCTTGTTCCTTCTTGTTTTTCAGAAAGTGCTCTAGACCATAAATCATAGCAAGGAGAATGAGATTGCTATGGTTCAACACTGATTGCATCAAGGATTTGACAATTAACACCCTGCTAAGTTTTTTGAGCTTTTTTCATATCTTCTAAACTCGAAAACTAAAGTGTTTTTTTGAAGTTGTAAACTAAAGTTATTCCCTGGGAGATTGGATCAAAGAGATCTTTGGCCTTATATCTAAATATTAAAAGGGCTGTGGGCGATATCATACCATCCCTTGATGTTGGAGGGGAATCTAGACCCTTGTGTAAAGTGGGGTTGGCTAAGGGGATTGTAATAACACTGATTTTACTAAACATTATTGCCTAAGGGGGCTTGTAATTACAATGATTTTACTAAACACTAATGCAACAAGAGTCAAGATGTTCATTTGGATGGTGTGTCTTTATAAAATACAGATCAGTGACAAGTTAGAAGTTGTACTTCCACTTGGTTAATATGCAAAAAAGAGGGATAGAAATGATGAACCACTTGTTTAGCCATTGCTTGATCATGTTTGTGGAGCTAATTTCATGGGATTTCGGTTTAGGATTTATTAAGAAACTGGTGAAGATATATGGTTTGAGTTGGAAAACCTCACTTGTATCCCCTTCTGCTGAATTGGAGAACCCTGAACTTGTGGTGCGGTCTGAATCAGTTGCTGAGTTGCTCGATTTGGATCCTAGGGAGTGAGTGGCTCTGTTTGTGCATCCTTGTTATTTAGGTGTTTTTGGTTTATTGCATTTTGGAACTCAGTATAATGAAACTTCTTTGACTGAAACTGCTTATCATGGGTCCACAAGTTGGGCAAAATCTCCATTAAATTTTATTTCCCAGAGCTCTATAAATAGCCCAATAACCATCAGTTCACCTTTGTAAAAGATGAGGCTTTTATAGAAGGCCTTGATCAAGTCTAGTATTGTTGAAATGAGGAGTTCCCTTCTTTCTTTTTCACCATTTCACCACTTCAGTATGGAATTGTGCATCCCTAACTTTATGATTCTGTAGGTATATTGTGATAACTAATTAGAGCTTCATACAACCGCTATAAAAGATCCTTCTTGCGATCAGCTGGTGCACTCGGCCAACGTTGGGCAACACTTGCCGTTTGCCAGCATGCTTTTTATGATTGTCAAGTTGCTTGGCATTTTGCTGAGGTTACAATAAAAAAAAAAATCTTTAACCCTCTTCAATGTTGGCTAATATATCTCACTAGCAAGAACGTTACATAAATAATACTAAATCTAATATCCTACTAGCAAGAATGTTACATAAATAATACTAAATCTAATATCCTACTAGCAAGGGCATTACATAAATCATAAACTCAATCTAATATGCTCTTAGCAAGAACATTACATAAATAATGGAATAAATCTGGACAGAGGATCCTCATTGGAACAATTACAAATGTTTATCAGAGCAAGATAACCAAACAAATTCTGTAGAGAAGTTAAACTTCAAAAGTCTTCATATAGTCCACCATCTGAGAACCACATGGAAAAAAGGAAAATAAAAAGAAATAAGATTAAATTTTAATTTTCCTTTTTGCCATGTGGTTCTCAGATAGCGGAATATTTGGAGGCTTGAAGTTTATCTACGCTATGGAATTTGTTTGATTATCACACTGTTATAAATTAGTAATTGTTCCTATGTTGATCATACATCCAAATTTAATCTATTACTTACATAATGTTCTTGCTAGTTGCCTGCTCAATCTCTTTTTCTTAATGCACTAGTTCAGGTTGTTTGAATTAGAGAGGTCTCAGATCTTAATTGCTGCTTGAAGTGTTGGAAATTCCAGTTTATAGGTGATACAACCATTCTTTTGATATTCCTGATCTATATTATTTAATTCGCAATTCACTTGATTCATTTTCGAGTTTGCAACTCGCTAATCTCATGCGAACCCAACTCACCAATGGTAGGATGATCTGTTATTTATATTTAATGTTTTTTATAAGCTAACAATAAGATGGAATATATTAAATAATATTAACTTTTTAAAACAAAGTCTAATATCCTACTAGCAAGAATGTTACATAAATAATACTAAATCTAATATCCTACTAGCAAGGACATTACATAAATAATAGACTAAATCTAATATGCTCTTAGCAAGAACATTACATAAATAATAGATCCAAAGTTAACGGGAGAATATCCTCCAAAAGGCATTGCTAAGGTCTCTCTCTCTCTCTCTCTCTCTCTCTCTCTCTCTACACACACATGAATACATCAATTGTACGTGGGGATGCTTTTTATAACGGGGTATCCAGCCTCTTAGAGCACCTGACTAAGTCCATGGATACGTGCAACACCCGCACATCACACGTACCAGTCAATAGGGATAAATCCCTTGAGTGGCGAACAAGGGGTGGGATTCGAACTCAGAATCTCCGCTTCTTGAGCTATGGTCCTGGCCACTGCGCCAACACCCCATTGGTTTATAAGTGGGGATGTTTGAAAACCCAATTATGGATATGCGTTGTGGAAGCTTTCTAAGTTGCAAAATTGGAATTTGAAAATGAGATAACTGGTCTACATAGATAATACATATATTGGGATGGTTGAAAATGAAAACAGGTAGTACACATTTTTTTTCTTTTCAAACATGATAGGTGCAAATAAATGTTGTATAGAAAGAATTCCATCAAGCACCGAAACATTATATTGTGGAGTAGACTCCGTTTTCTCAAGATGGAGCCTAGCTGCAAAAGGTATGATTTATTGGGTAATGGGCCTACTTTCTTCCAATGGGGAAATTGTCACTAAACTGTAGTACGGTTTTTTGGTGCTTTGCATGTGAAATATTTCCTCATTGTTGTGTCTATTTATGGGTTATCTGATCTGAGTTCTCACTCAGTCATTGGAATCCCTAATGTTAAATATTTATGTCAACATTGGTATCCACTTATATATGTTAAACACATAGTTGATGTTACAAAACGTGAGGAATTTCTTTTTTCTTATGCCTTTTTTTTCAAACGCCAAAATCAGTAAGCCATTGTGTACTAAATACACTTAATTCAACTCAATCAAGGCTTTGACTCATTTTCTGAAAACCTAAAGAAGAGTTCGATCGGATGCAACTATAGCAAATCCAAACTCAAAAAATTCTATGAAACTGCCTGACTTTTCGAGCCTACATGGATGGGTCCCACTGAGACTGAGTCTCAGTTTCAAAATTTTGAATTTAGAGTGAGTATTTTTCGGCGGTCATCCGTATCAGGTATACTTCGCTTAGTTTGCTAACTTGGTGTAATATTTGTTCTCGCAGCTGGCTGCTGTTGTAGCATTATGTGTGTAGTACGAATTCGAATTCCGCCCAAACATGAGCATTGTTGTCAAGGCACTCCTACCTCTTCTCATGCAGAAGTCCCCTGCTCCAGCTCCTGATCCTGAGAGTTAAAAATATACATCAACGACGGATTTTTTCTGTTACTTTTCTCATGCCAGATTTCGATTTGTGCAAGTTTTGGGTTTGGTTTTATTGCTTAGAGATTTGATGTGGGGTTTAATAGGGCCCTTCATTTTAATTCTTCTTCTCTCTAATTGTGTTTACATTTGGTTTCGGCTCCGGTGCCGGAATCACAATGCAGCTACGTGATGTTGGTGTCCACAAAGCCATGTATCATACAAAGTGGATATCAGCTGAAATTGTGTTTGTACAGAAATTATTTGTTTCCTTCCGTGTTTTTTTTTATTTTTATTTTTTTAATCTTTTTTTATATATATTTTATTATTAATAATGGTTTTGAGTTTGACACTTGTTTTCTGATTTATCAGGTTGTATGTATTATGACCAACGCTCTGAACATAATTAAACATTAGAGCCTGTGACGTTCATTCGGTTAATATATTAATGTGTTTATGCTAATGTGAATGAAAATGTGAGTATGTAAATGCAGGTTATGAATTTTCATAAAAAAAAAATGCAGGTTATAAATTGTACTTCTAGGCAATATGGTTCTTGTCTTCTTGGAGTAAAAAAAATTAAATAGTATTAAAAAAATATATATTCAATAGGAGATCACTTATTGGAGACGGCTTAAGCGGCTTTAAGCCGTTTCCAATAACATCATATCATTTATTGGAGACGGTCAAAAGCCGTCTCCAATAATAAGAGATGACTTATTAGAGACAGCTTTAAGGTGTCTCCAACATATCTTTGGAGACGGCTTATGGCAGTCTCCAATAACCTTGACTATTAGAGACGGCTCCCATTTGGTCTCCAAAGACAATGGAGACGGGACTATTTGAGACTACATGGAAGCCGTCTCCAATACTATTGGAGACGGCTTACACACCTTTGGAGGCGGCCAAAAGCCATCTCCAATAAACACATTTTTTGTAGTGCAGCCGGCTGATATATTAAAAAATTCTATATATATATATGATGAAATTAAAGTTGTACCACAGGTAACGTCGACAAAAATGTCAGTAGCAACGTGAGGGAACTGAGGAGTGGGGACTTCTTGGGATCAGCAATATGGTACTACCCTTCGTCTTTCCACTGTTGCTCTGATTCATCGGCAAAAAACGTCGGCATCAAAGTTAGAAAAGCTATTGAAATCAAAAATAAAAAACATAGACCTGAGCATAATATCTAAAAAGCTATTGAAATGAAAAATCAAAGTTAGAAAACTAGAATTGAGCTAGATTTAGTTCTCATACTTACGTTTATCGATGGATTTGAAGCAATCTTAAAATGCAATCAAGTATGGTTCAATCTTAGATCAAAACCCTAACACATCAATAAGGGTGATCAGATCATTCACAATAACAAGAGATTCAATGCGCCTGAGGTCCCTATTGATTGAAAATTGGAACTTAAATCAGAAATTGGAAGGATTTAGGGTTGAGTGAGAGGATGGGGTGAGCAAGAGGGAATTAGACCCTCCATCTGATCGAGAGCGAGAGGGATTTAGGTGATTATATGAGGGTTTGAGCGAGAGCGAGAGGGATTTGAATGTCAAATTGATCGATCATATTAGGGTTTTAGCAAGAGCTTTGGTCGACATACCTATATGCCTTGTTTGTTAACACAAGTTCTGGCAAAAATAAGCTGGAAATTTGAATTTTCCCACAAAACCGTAATTTGCAAGTGTTTGGCAATACGGTGGGACCCACAAACTAGAGTTTTTTTGAAAAAAAACTTACATAAAATTTCCAGCCAAAATTTGGCTGGCACTTTTTTCTGCCCATGACATGGGTTAAAAGCTCAGAGAAATTTTGGTGGCCACCCTCGCAACCCGAAATTTGTTCTTTTCAACTCGGATATTTCATGCTTAAAATCGTTTGATTGCTTTAGATCAATCGATCAAGGTTTTTTTTTCACCATAATTTTTCATATAATGGATCTTGAGACTATGACCTTATCATCAAACCCTCAATTTTTTTGTTGATATGGCACACATGTCAATACCTCTTTCTTCACGCCCACGCATTCTTTGAAAGCACCTACATCTCAGACCCTTGAAAGAAACGCTGATTTCTTCGGATCAGATGATGGGGATCTTTTTTAACAAATATCTTTCACAAAATATATCTTAGGTTCATGGTGCATCAATCTGATGATCAATTTTTAATTTCCTATATCACCGATACCCAAAATATGACTCTTCAATCATATAATACACATCATGCTCAAACGTGACTTTAAGGCCATATTTTGGGGACTGGGGACACATAGAATCACAATTTGACCATTCGATAGGTGTTATATAATCTTAAGATCCATTCTATGGATGATCGGGGTGAAAAACAATCACCCTCATTTAATCCAAAGCAATCAATAGTCTTCAACGTGGGCGCTTTCAGAGAGCGCATGGACGCGAACAGAGGTACCCATAAACAACGATGCCAATAAATGGAACCCAACCATCTAAGCTAGTTAATTTGAAGGCCATGATCTAAAGATCATAAGTGAAAAGATCAGCACCAAGCATAATCTTTATCATATGACTCAATGCACTCTAAAGCCATTATCCGATTCAACAGTTGATTATATCGAATCATATGATAGAGATTGAGCTTTGCACCACTCTTTTGCATCGTAGATCTGTAGATCATGGCCTTTATATCATACGGTTTAGATGCAACCTCCCCTCATAATCGTACTATTTATTTGCACTATAAAATCGTAACCTCACCCCATCTCCTCCGGCCAACATGCATTGACTGCTTTGAATATGAAAAATGAGATTGTTTTTATCCCAATCTTTCAGATGATGCATCTTGAGATCATGGGTATATCAGTTTTTTTATTTCATGTTACACCCATTCCAAAAAATGACTCGTGATTTGTACCAGGTGGAATAAAAAACTATCTGAGTGTATGCCTATGATCTCAAGACCCATCTCGTAAAAAGTTGGGACAAAAAAAAAAATTCATGTTCTAATTTAAAGCGACTAATGCATTTTGGCCCGACGAGATGAGGTGAGGTTACATGTTCACATGGAGTGAAAAATGGTGCCTTAAGAAAATAATTTTACACAATGTAGCCAAACAGCTGAAAAAAAATAAATCAAACCATGGTAAAATTTTAAAATAAAACTTCCCATGAGTTCTTTTTCTTCACCAACCCATGGGAAGTAAAAAAAAAAAAAACTTCCCATGAGTTTTGTCAAACAAGGGTAGGGTCTGCGTGAGAGATTTGAGCAAGAGCGAAAGTAGCGAGAGCGACAAGAGCGATTGAGTGAGAAAAGATGGGTCGATCGTCATTTTGTGAAATATATAGATAAGCTCTATGGGTTGTGGGTTAAGCGGAGTGGGTTGGCCAAATTATGCTATCCTGTTGGTGGCAGTGTTTTGTTAACCGCCCCGATTTACCACCGAGTAAAACACCCTTTTTTGTACTGAAAAGTCTAACATAATCTTAATTGCAAAATGGTTTTGCATCTTTTTATAGATTGCAAATGTTGTAAATTGGTAATTAATTTACTTTGCTAAAAAATATTTAATTCATAGAGTTAACTAAACACACATGAATTAAATTAAATATCTTTGTAAACTTTTTTGGTTATATATATATATATATATATATATATATATATATATGTATTATCCCAGATATTTTAGGCCTGATTTTGATTACCTCGATAAGCGTGCCCGAAAAAGTTACGGAAAAAATTTGGTTTATTTGTGTAGGTTAAGGTATGAGGAGAATTTTGGTGAAAGGATTTTTGTTTCGGATTTGTGGAAGTCATATATTTGGTAACGTATATAATAAGATGTGTGTATGTGTTTAACACTAAAATGGAATGCAAGTTAAGTGGATAGAATTTGAAAATAAAAGATCATGATATTTTGGGAAAATATCATGATATTTTGGGTTGCTAAATAATTTTATAAAGAGAGAAGTGTAGAAGAGAAGTTTCATTCTTCTTCCTCTCATAAGAACCAGATTTTGAAGCTTTTGCAAACCTTCTCACTCCTTTGCTTAGATCCTTTATGTATTATCAATTCCTCTCCCCATCTCTACCATATATAAGCTTTGAAAGTAGCTCCTAATTAGTTAGAGATATTGAGAACGATAGGGGAGTGTGGATTACATGTGTGGATGATCTGAGCTAACCTTTGCTCTAGCAGCAAGGTTGGGATGGACTAAATTTTGGAGACCAATGGAAGCTTGGATTTGAACTGACTTGAATCAATGGGAAGAAGGAATTAACTTAATGAGATAGGCTTTTAAATTCCTTTGATTAAGTTAATTATGCCTAGATTAGATTAGAAAATGGCGAATATAAAATATGATGGCAGTTTTGTTTTTGGATGAAAGAAAGCAAGTCAGTAGGACAATTTTTTTGAAAGCACTGACCTAGAGAAATTCAAGGGTCAAATTCAAATTCGAATCTCGAATTCCAAATTCGAGCATCGAAATGAAATTCTATGATCGAAATTGGACTTTTCTGACTGATGCACTTTTGGGTGAATTTGATGCTCGAATTCAAATTCGACGATCAAATTTGGAATTCGATGATCGAATTATGTCCGGTTTCTGGCCTTCAAATTTTTTCTTGGAAAACTTATGGGAAGCTTGTGTTTGGACTTATGGACCATTAACACATTGTGGTGTTAATCTTTGTAGGCTTTGTGTAGAAAGAGTCCACTATGGGGACCTCTTTAAGAGAGCTTAGAACAATTCATGTCGAGGTAGGGGAACCCTAAAACTGATTTGCACTTTATTCTAAATATTGGTTATGTCATTTGCAAGCACAAATTCTTAAATTTGTTAAACATAGCATGAATAAGAACTTTGAAACTGTGACATAAATAAGAACTCAAAAATTTGGAACTTCCGAACCTCATCTTTGAATGTGAATTATATATTAGAAACTCCAAAAATCTAAAAAATTTATTATCTACATAAAATCTGATATGATTAGTATCCGCATTTGATTTAAGGTTAATAAGAACAAAAATCCTAGATTCTACCAATCGTGTTGACGGTATTTCAGCCTAGCGCAAGTTTCTCACATTACGCAGGGGCTTATTGCACTTTCCGAAAAAGGGTTCATTGAACGACGATAGTCAGTAAGATTTTCCATCGGTAATACTCGTGCTCTCATTCTAGTATGTAATTTGAGAGATATAATTAAATTATAATTTTAAGATAAGAATTGGAATTCCATTGATTGATTTCTGAATTTCATTGGTAATACTCGTGCTCTCATGATATCAGAATTTGAAAACATCAGAACATCAAACCTATTAGCTTCTCTTTTGGCTTACTATTTTAGAATTGGAATTCAGTAATCAATGCATCTTTTGAAAATCATAACTGATACGATTTTTGTCTTTAAAAACCGTTACTTATGACAAAATGTAAATAGATAAAGTTTCCTCTATTGAGCTTCGATGTTAGCTCACCCCGACTATATGTCACAGGTGCTGAAACTGACCTAGGTTCAGATAATATTGATCTTGAGGACTCTGACTACATTCCTGAGGAGGAACTAGAGACCCCAGTAGAGGAGTTCTTTCCTTGATCTGGATTTGTCTTTTAGTACTTTTTGGATTAGAATTATTTTGAATTATGGGCTCAAGGCCTTTTTTGCATATTTTTGTTATCTTATGAGGAACCATCATTAGGAACCATTATTTAGGTGATCGGATTGGCCATCACCGGTGGTTCTTCCTGGTTCCTCTTGGAGATATATTTTGTATAAGCTTTTGAGCTTTATTCCTGATTATAATTTTTCTACTTCTGTTTAGAACTATTTTATGTTGCCGACTTTTGTTTGATATGCTGCTTATTGAGAAATCAATAAGTTGGCAAGCCGACCTTTCCTATACCCAGAGGGTTAGAAAAGTCGGGTCATCACAGTTGATATCAGAGCGAGGCTCTAGGTTCAGAGTCTTAGGACTAAAGGCATGATTATTTTTACAATCAATACTGATCTATTGTTATTGTTCTGCAACAATGACAGATCATAATTGCTCCACGGTTCAGAGGCAGGGGCCGAGGTAGAGAAGGACCTAGAATGGCTCGTGTCGAGGAGATTGATGAGGGCATAGGTACCTTGCGAGGCAGAGAGAGATTTGCGTCTGGTCCTACTACAAACCCTTTGGGAACTGGTGGAGGTGGAGGTGGAGGAGGAAATATTGACCAAGTATTGGCGGCTTTGGCCACCAATATGGCTCAGCAGACTATGGCAATGACTCAGCAGACAGAATTGCTGACAGTCAGGAATCAGCCGGGAGGTTTTGCAGAGTTCAGGAGGATGAGACCTCCTACCTTCACGGGTCAGACAGATCCAATAGAAGTCAAGGGATGGATGGACGAAATGGAAAAGGTCTTTGAGGCATTGCAATGTATCGATGTAGAGAATGTGCGCTGGGCAACCTTCAAGTTATCGGGCAAGGCCAGTCCTTGGTGGAAATCTGTATCCAGGGCTTGAGAGCAGGACTATCCTAACACTCCATGGACCTAGGCGGAGTTTATGGAGACATTCAACGATCAGTACTTTCCAAAGATCGTACGTCATCAATGGGAAGTCTAGTTCATAAAACTAGAGCAGAATGAGATGTCGGTACGTGAGTACAGCGTAGAGTTTGATAGGCTTTCACGATTCACACCTTTGCATGAGGCCACCGAATTAATGAGGGCCTAGAAATTCCAGCGTAGCTTGAGGCCAAATATACAAGAGAAGGTTGCAATGTGGGAGATGAAAACCTTTGGGGGTGTCATGTCAAAGGCCCTCATTGCTGAAGAAGAGATCCATAAGCTGTATCTGAGAAGAGACCAGGGAAATAGAAATTGGTTCAGCTAGGGACAGTCCAATGTGTCTGAGCAAGCAAACAAGAAGTCAAGGTTCTCGAAACTTCCTCACTATCCCACTCAGCCGTCATATTCCAAACCGGTTGTCACTTCAGGACCGATATCTTCCTCCTATCAGAGACCTCATAATTCTTCACCTGCACGACCTTTCAGAGCAACTAGCACCACTGCGAGTGAGGCTTCTATGGCTCAGGGATCATCTAGTGGACCATCTAGTACTTCAGTTTCGGCTCCAGCATGTACACGATGTGGGAAATCACATAAGACGGAGGATTGCCGAAGGAACACTGGAGGATGCTTCAAGTGTGGGAAGATTGGTCATATGATCAAGGATTGCCATGAGGATAAGGGAAGGACTGCTTCGGTCTCTACGCAGAAATCGTCAGGACCTACAGTTCAGGATCGAGCCTACGCGGTGACTGCGCATGATACCCAAATGTTGAACGACGTAATCCAAGGTATTGTTAAAGTTTAGATGTTAATTCATGTATTAGTTTATATTGTTTTCAAATGTGAGTTCTTTAAAGATGAAATTGAAAAACTACAATTCATTGCATGTAATTAATGATAACTTATGATAAAAGATACCCTTGTGATGAGTCGTGAAGGTGACTCAAGTAAAACTGAAGCATGAGTATTGATAGACCCCAGGTTTACCCACTCGTTTATCACTCCTCTTTTCTCAGAGAAGTTGGGTATTGCCCCCAAACCCCTTGCTTTCATTTTGGCAGTGTCTGTTCCTATGGGAAGCTCGGTGAGCACGGATACAATGTCTCAGTCAGTTATCGTGATGGTTGATGATCACGAGACAATGATCGATATAATTATGCTGAGCATGGAAGGGTTTGATGTGATTTTCAGAATGAATTGGTTATCTGCATATCACGCGAGCGTGGACTGTCTATGGAAGATTGTGACCTTCCGACCGCCAAAGCAGAAATCCTTTCGATTTTGTGGAGTTAAATCGAATGTTGTGCCGCTTATTTTCGCTATTCGGGCCAAGCGTATGATGAAGAATGGTTGCTGTGGATATCTTGCTTACTTGTAAGATCATAAAAAGGAAAAGAAGGACATTAAGCTTATCACAATTGTTTGTGAGTTTCCCGATGTCTTCCCTGAAGATTTGCCTAGATTGCCACTGGACCGAAAGATCGAGTTCGTGATCGAGTTAGCGCCGGGTACCAAACCTTTGTCTAAGGCTCCATATCGAATGGCACTTGCGGAGTTGAAAGAGCTAAAGGAATAGCTTCAAGAGCTGTTAGATAAGGGCTTTATTAGACCGAGTGTTTCTCCTTGGGGAGCGCCGGTACTCTTTGTGAACAAGAAGGATGGATCGATGCATTTGTGCATTGATTATTACTAGTTCAAAAGGATGATGATTAAAAATCGTTATCCACTTCCGTGGATAGATGACTTGTTTGATCAATTGTAGGGTGCAAAGTTCTTTTCGAAGATTGATCTGAGGTCAGGCTATCATCAGCTGAAGATTAAGGTAAAAGATATATTGAAGATGGCATTCTACAGGCGATATGGTCACTATGAGTTCTTAGTGATGCCATTTGGGTTGACGAATGCACCTGCATCATTTATGGATCTGATGAACCACGTGTTCAAGCCACATCTTGATAAATCAGTGATGGTTTTCATAGATGACATCCTCATCTATTCGAAAACCAGAGAGGAGCACGTATAACATCTATGAGTGGCTCTTTAAACACTCAGGAACTATTAGCTATATGCCAAACTCAGCAACTGTGAGTTTTTGTTAGACCAAGTCAGTTTCTTGGGCCACGTCATCTTTGAGTCTAGTATATCTATTGATCTGACAAAGATTGATTTCGTGGTGAACTGGGAATAGCCGACGACAGTTACTGAGGTCCGTAGTTTCCTTGGTCTGGCAGGGTACTATCGGAGATTTGTCGAGGGCTTCTCGAAGATAACAGGCTCGCTTATGCAGCTTACGAAAAAGAACGCTAAGTTCGATTGGAAGGAGCAGTGCGAGCAGAGCTTTTAGGAGCATAAGCGAAGATTGACTATAGCACCGGTACTTGCTATACCATCAAGCAGTAGAGGCTTCGCAATGTACAGTGATGCTTCTTATGACAGATTAGGCTGTGTGCTTAATCAAAACAAGTGGGTCATTGTATATGGTTCTAGGCAGTTAAAGGACCATGAAAGAAATTATCTGACGCATAATCTCGAGTTAGTAGCAGTTATCTTTGCTCTGAAGATCTGGAGTCATTACCTCTATAGTGAGATATTTGATATCTTCACCGATCACAAGAGCCTCAAGTACCTATTCACTCAAAAGGACTTGAATATGAGGCAACGATGATGGATGGAGTTCTTGAGGGATGATGATTGCTTTATCTGATATCATTCGGGAAAGGCGAACGTCGTTGTTGATGCTCTTAGTAGGAAGTCTTCAACGCTATTATCGCATCTTGTCAGTAGGATACAGAGATGGAAGCTACTGGAAGATATGGCCTTAGGCAGCTCACGGTTTGATGTGAAAGGCTCAGGAGCACTGATGGCTACCCTTGTACTTCATCCTACAGTTTTTGAGAATATCAGGAAGCCATAGATGACAGATGATGAGCTTATGGCGATTAGGTGAGATGTGGTTAGTGGAAGTAAGAAGGATTTCTCCATTCGGGCAGATGGGACCTTGCTGTTTCGAGACCGAGTATGTGTATTGTTATTCACTGAAAAGTACCACTTTTCACCTCTTAACCTAGCCTTTGCTGGACCTTGAAGCTCACTAATAATCATGTTTTAAGTTTATTTTGTAGTTAGCAATAATCTGTGCTGCTTAATACAAAATCCATGCTTATTGGTCCAAAGAAGAGAGGGAATACATGTAAAGATGACAACAGAGCGAAAGTCTAATAGAACACCCTAGTAGTGCTCACCATGGTGATTCAATTGCTGGTCATCATTGACCAAAAGCCTAGCAGATGGAAGAAGTTAGCTGAGAATGGAGGAAGCTGTAATAGCAACAAATGCAATGCATCAGAGTGACAAAAGAATCATCTCACAGAGTTGAGGATCCCCCTCGTGAAGCTAATGATGCAGTGAAAGTTTCCCTCACGCAGATCAGTCACGCAGTCAAGAGAAGAATAGAAAAGACATCGTGAAGATCTCGTGGTTTAAAACTCTCAGAATTTATCCTTGCGAAGCTCTCGCGAAGATTGAGCCCGAAGCAGCTGCACGTAGAACATAGCGAGTTGATATGCATAAAGAACAATCTATCACCTCACGGAGTTCTCACGTAGCCAAAGAAGAGAGATGCCTAGAATTTCTTTCGCGCACCCTAAGCCTAATTAGTTACTATGCGAGCGCAGGTGCCTTACTGCGTAAGCACTCAATGAGAGAGAGAGAGAGAGCTTATGAAGCTCTATCTACGTGAAGAATCCTGACACTCCAGATCATCTCCGCGACAGCAAGGCAGCGCAAAGGAATTGCGCGATGAACTGAAGATTGACTGCGCAAGTAAGCACTTTTCACCAACAAAAGGCAACTCCACGATGGCTTTGCAGCTGCACAAATGAACTAATGCAGATGCCAGCCCCGCGAAGCTTGAGTTCTCCACTTCTCAGTTTTAATTGAAGGACTTTTTGGGAATTTCCCAAGGCTAGGGCACATTTCTCGAGGTACAGATTTCAAGGCGCATATCTCCAGGCATCCAAGGGTTGAAACAATGCCATGTTAGCTGGAAAAATTAGGGTTAATCTCTTCAGAGCCAAATCCTTATGGATAGAGTCTATAAGCTATACTTAGAGTTTATTATTTTGATCTTTCCTTCATCCTCTGTCGGCTGAGAACTCCAACGGGCTAGGGTTAGGGTTTGATTATTTCTTTTTCTTATTTTTCTTCTCTCTTAGCCCAACACTTGCTGGCTAACCCCCTTGTAAGCAACTAGGTTTAGTTTTATTTTATTTTGTAATAGGTTTTTGGTATATATTGGGATTGTGGATGAGCAGTTGTGTATAGGCTGCAGCATGGAGTCGGTTTATTGTAAGTTTTGTGTTCATCAATGGATTGTCATTTTAATGCCTAATTGAATCTAAAGATCTTATGGTTTCTTTAGATGTCTATAGAATCCATGTATTTGGGACTAGCCCATTTAGTTTCTAGTAGATCTATTATTTACATTTGATTTCCCTTGGTTTGATAGCCCTATGGAAAGCAATGCTAGATCTGTAGTGAGATCTAGGGAGCTCGGAGGCCTGTGAACCATGGTGGTTGCAGCAATTTTCATGTTCTTTCTTAGGCCTCTGTGGTATGGACAGACCAATGGGATACTCTGTGATCATTCAAGTGGATAGAGTATAGCCCTAAGGTTTTGTCCATTCACATGTTTGAGAAGGATTCTTCTTCCCTGCATATGAGCTTCTAGAGCCTTGTGAGGAGGTTTGTACAGGAACTGGCTCCCCTCTATTTTACCTAGCAGACATCAGATGTTAGATCTGATCTCTTTATAGTAATTACAGCTTGAGGCTGAGTCATTGCAGGCCATTTGTAACAATGATCAGCTGAATCTAAAGCCTTATTCAACCTGTTGCATGGTCCTTTTTGTGGGCACTAGTGAGCAGATGGCCTTAGCAAAATACTTAGGATCTTATGAGTTAGAATACCTATGGATGTCAGCAAGGTCTGTACGCAGATCTAGGGAGTTTGTAGCACTGGTATTACATAGTGTTGCAATAGTATTCATGGCTTGATCTGGCCTAGTAGCTGGGGGAATGATCAGTCCACTCCTCTAGGTTAGATTGACAATGTCTGTTTCAACCAATGGGATATGATAGACTCTATCGGATACCCTGTGACCATTAAAGTGGACAACGTATAGCCCTAAGAGCGCCCCAAATGGCATGGGTTAAACCAGATATTTTTTCCTTGTGGAGGCTTTTAATAGTGTTTAACACTGCAGAGACAGACTAAATCTAAGTTACATCACTGCTGTAATTCTAGCTTAACCTGCTTACTTCTCACAACTTTTGTATTTTATTCTGGTACACACCATCACCATCTTCTTTTTAACCATTTCTTTAGGATAGGGCTACATTATATTTCTCTATTTTTAGGATCAATTTAGTGTAGTCATGACACCCAACTCTCTTTCTTTAGGATTGTCAGATTTGTAGTCAGATATGGAGGCCTACTATTATAGCTCATTTTGGGTTCTTGATCAATTTCTCTGTGGGACAAACTCTTACTTATCAAAACTTGCTACCATTAAAGTGGACAGCGTATAGCCCTAAGAGCACCCCAAATGGAATGGGTTAAACTGGATATTTTTACCTTGTTGAGGCTTTTAATAACATCTCAGCAAGAAACACTGCAGAGACAGACTAAATCTAAGTTACATCATTGCTGTAATTCTAGCTTAACCAGCTTACTTCTCACAACTTTTGTATTTTATTTTGGTACACACCATCACTATCTTCTTTTTAACCATTTCTTTAGGATAGGGCTACATTATATTTCTCTATTTTTAGGATTAATTTAGTGTAGTTGTGACACCCAACTCCCTTTCTTTAGGATTGTCAGATCTGTAGCCAGATCTGGAGGCCTACTATTATAGCCCATTTTGGGTTTTTGATCAATTTCTTCGTGGGGCAAACACTTATCCAAACTTGCTACAATGGACCCTGTATCTTGCAGGACTGTGTGTGTTTTAGACTTGCTGTAATGACTCATCTCTACATCTCCACTCTTGATTTATTTTCTCCACTGATTTCTAATAAAATAACAGCAGCAGTCTGAGCACAAAACCAACAAGTTTTTGGCGCCACTGCCTGGGATATTAATCTTTTTAGTAGACCTAAGTTGTTTTATAATTTAGACTAACAAATTCTTTGTAGCTGTGACTAATCTAGAATAAAAGTGCTACTAATTCTTTGTGGAATTTTACAGAAATGTACAACAGAAGAAGAGAGAAGCTAAAGTTGCAGCTGGAGTGTAGCTAGCTCTGTTTGCACTTCCTTCCCCCTAAATCTCAGTCTATTTATGCTTACTTCCCTGTGTTTGTCTACTGTAAATCTGAGTAGCTTTTGATTTTTGTTTGAAATATTCTTTGTGTGTGAATGTGAGCATTTTCTATACTTACTGTGGGTGTGAGTATATGCATGACAGAAGGACTTTAAACCCTGAGCTAGAACTTCCAAATCTAGAGGTTGAAAGGATCCTTAGACCTAGACACAGCACAGGGCCCTGCTATTGAAACTGAACCAGTTATCATGGTTGAAAGGCAGAGGACATTAAAAGAATATAATGCACCTGGGGAGTACACCTCTCCCTTCTGCATTCAGTTTCCCTCTGTTGAGGGGAACTATGAAATTAAATCCTCCACCATCAGTATGCTGCCTTCATTTCATGGGTTGAGAAAAGAAGATCCTTACAAGCATATCGACCAGTTTTTAGCACTTTTCACTACCTTCAACATTGCTGGTTTGGGGCCTTAGGCCACTAAATTGAGGCTTTTTCCTTTCTCACTAAAGGACAAAGCCAGCACAGGGCTATCAAAGCTCTCAGCCAATAGCATGCAGTCATGGAGTGACCTTCAAACTAAATTCCCGACTAAGTTCTTTTCCATGAACAAAACAAGCCAGATGAGGACAAATATTTTGTCATTCACTCAGTTCTCAACTGAGAATTTTTTTGAAGCTTGGGAAAGATTTCAGGAAATGTTAAAACAATGCCCCTACCACCAAATCTCAATGTGACAGCTTGTCCAAGTGTTTTATTAAGGAATTAATGCCAAGAGCAGGGATATGGTGGGTGCTTCCTGTGGTGGTAGTTTCCTCCACAAGACAGCTGAGGAAGCATGGGAGCTGTTTGACATAATAGGAAAAAATTCCATGCAGTAAGAATCTCTGTCATGCAATGACAGTCAAATTCCAGCTAAAATGGTGAAAGAGGCCACCCCTAGAGGTGGAATATATAAAGTAAAGGTGCAAGGTGATCTTGAGAGAAAGGTGGACAACCTAAGCTTGAAGTTTGACAAATTGATGAATGTGATGCAGCCCCGGATGGTTGCACAGGTGGAGGAAGGATATCTGATATGCCAATCTCCCACACATTCTATTCATGATTGTCCATCTGCCAACTAATTTCCTGATTTTATTACGGAGCATGTCAATGCTGCTTAAACTTTTGGGTAGTAGCCTGCTGGGTATTCTTAGAGGAACCACCCAAATCTGAGGTGGAGACAAGATTCTTATCCTCAACCCTAGCAGCAGCAAATGGTAGCTCCTTACAGACCCCAACACCAGTTTAATCAAGGTTACCCACCAAGGCAAAATTTTATGCTACCTGCCCCACAGTCTAACCAGTTGGCCCTGCCCCCACAACAACTCAGATCCTCTTCATTTGAAGAGCAGATGTTGGCTTCAATGCAGAATTTCGGGAGCTTGGTGCAAACTGTCAATTCTCATGGACAGAGCATTAAGAAGATTGAGGACTAGCTGGGGTCAGATTTGTAATACTCTGAACATGAGGGAGGAAGGAAAATTGCCTAGTCAGCCCCTAGCCAATTCAAAAGGGCAGCTCTTGATTGGAGAAACACCCTTTACCTAGAAGGATGCTAATGCCATAACTACCATTCGAAGTGGTAGGGTGGTTGACAATTTAGTGGGCAAGGAACAGGAAGAGGTCACAGAAAATGAAACTAAAAATGAAAGGATTGTTAGTGTTAAAGAGCCGAGGCTTGTGTCCCCTGCTGTGGATCAGCTAGGGCAAAATAATGGGGCTGATGCTGAGCCCCAACATAAATAAATAAATGAAGCTAAAAGAAAAAGAAAAAAATATGACCATGATGCCAATAGGCATGTAGCAGTGGCACCAGCAGTGCCACAACTATCATTTCCTCAAGCTCTAGCTAGCCCATCCCCTCTTGATAAAGGGAATGCTTAGATGAAGGAAATGTTGGAGAACTTCAAGCAGGTCAGAATCAACTTGCCTTTGCTTGATGCCATAAAATAGGTCTCTGCCTATGCTAAGTTTTTAAAGGACCTCTGTACTCAAAAGATGAAAGTAAGGGTGCAGTTGTCTAAAAGAGTTTTTGCTGTCGAGCATATTGAGTCAGTTCTGTCCATTGTCACACTAGAAAAGTTACAAGACCCAGGGGTACCTACTATCCCCTGCATAATCGGAAACCACACCATTGGAAAAGCCCTCTTGGACTTAGTGGCCAGTGTGAACTTACTTCCTTATTCAGTATATGAGGAGCTAGGCTTGGGGGAGTTTAAACCTACATTAGTTATGTTCCAACTGGTTGACAGGTCTGAGAGGAGACTTGTGGGTGTGGTAGAGGATGTCTTAGTTGGGGTGGATAAATTCTATTATCCAACTGATTTTCTTATTTCAGACATGGACCCTTACAAAAGCAAAACCCCAATTCTTGTTATCCTTGATAGACCATTTTTGGATACTGTAAATGCTTGCATACAATATAGGTCAAGGGTAATGGAGGTTATCTTTGGGAATATGAAGGCCTATTTAAATATGTACCATGCTATTGCAGTGCCTCAGATTGACATTGAGGACTACTGTGTAGTAGATGTACTAGATGGCCTGGTAGAAGAAGAATTATCCAATCTGCTAGATTGGGATAATCTGATTGAAAGCCTGGAAAGTGTTTGGAGTCTGTTTGAGAGAGAGGCCCAAATTCCCATGACAGAAGATAACACAAATTCCTATGACAAAAGACATCACAAACACTGAGTCTTCTGTGGGCTTAGTGCAACACATATTGTTGCCCCTTCCTCAAGCCACTAAGGCACCTCTGTTGCCTTCAATTGAATGTCCCCCTAAGCAGGAGCTGAAGCAGCTCCCAGCCACATTAAAATATGCCTTCTTAGGGCAAGATAGCAAGTTTCCCATGATTATCTCCTACTCTCTCACTAGTGAGCAGGAGGTCGAACTATTGAATATTCTTAAGAAGTACAAGAAAGCAATTGGGTGGACAATAGCTGACCTTGGAGGCATTGATGCCTCAGTTTGCATGCACAAGAGGGAGATGCAGAGGAAATTAAATCCTCACATGCAGGAGGTGGTCCTTAAGGAAATAGTAAAACTATTGGATGCAGGGGTGATTTACCGCATTTTAGATTCCGAATGGGTGTCACCTATCCAGGTGGTACCTAAAAAGTCAGGCATCATAGTTGTTACTTCTGACTCTGGGAGTTGATTCCAGGCAGAGAGACCACTGGCTGGAGAGTGTGCATTGATTATAAGAAACTCAACTCCAAAATCAGAAAGGACCATTTCCCTCTCCCTTTTATAGACCAAATTCTAGACAAGCTGGCACCTTTGCATATAGAAGGATGCCTTTTGGACTGTGCAATGCCCCAACCACTTTTTAGAGGTGCATGTATGCAATTTTCTCTGATATGATTGACAAATTCCTGAAAATCTTTATGGATGATTTCTTAGTGTTTGGAGACAACTTTAGCCAGTGCATTTGTCACCTTGAAAAAGTTTTACAAAAATGTGAGGAGGCCAACTTGGTCTTAAACTGAGAAAAGAGTCACTTTATGGACACAAGGTATTATATTAGACCATGTGGTTTCTCACAAGGGAATAGAGGTTGACAAGGCTAAGGTGGACTTGATTTTACATCTGCCTCCACTCAGGACTGTCAAGCATATCAGATCTTTGTTAGGACATGCTGGTTTTTACAGGAGGTTCATCAAGGACTTTAGCAAGATTTCCAAACCATTGTGCCATCTGCTTTGTTAGGATGTGCCATTTTTATTTTTTGCTGAATGCCTTGAGGCCTTCGAGACTTTAAAAAAGTGCCTCATGACTGCCCTTGTAATTCAGGCCCCAGATTACTAACTCACCTTTAAGCTAATGTGTGATGCATCAGACTTAGACATAGGTGCTGTCTTAGGACAGAGGAAAGATAAGCTGCCTGTAATGATCTATTATGCCAGCAGAACACTAGCTGAAGCTTAGCTGAACTACACTACAACTAAGAAGGAGCTACTTGCAGTAGTGTTTGCTGTGGACAAGTTTAGACCCTACTTGTTGGGGTCTAAAATTATAGATTTTACAGATCACTCAGCCCTGAAATACCTATTGGCTAAGAAGGATGCAAAGCTTAGGTTGATCAGATGGATTCTCTCTTACAAGAATTTAATCTTGAGATCAAAGACAAGAAGGGAGTTGAGAATGTGGTGGCTGATCACCTCCCTAGGATTATCTTGGAAGAATGTGCAGCAACACCTGCTAATGAGTTGTTCCCCGATGAGCAGCTTTTTGCTGTGCAGTCTAGTTTGCCCTGGTTTGCACATATTGTCAATTTTTTTGCTGCTGGTAGGATCCCTCCACACTGGTCTAAAGTGGACAAAGACCTGTTCTTCTCTTAGGTTAGACAATTTTTGTGGGAGGATCCATACCTTTACAAGCATTGTGCAGACCAGGTTATTAGGAGATGTGTGCTTGAAAATAACTTCCACGATATTCTTTCAATGTGCCATGAGCAAGCCTATGGAGGTCATTTCAGTGGTAAAAAGACTGCAACAAAAGTACTCCAATGTGCTTTATATTGGCCTTCTTTGTTCAAAGATACAAACTTGCATTGCAAGGCCTGTGAGAGATATCAAAGGATGGGAGGCATTTCTAAGAGAGACTCCATGCCATTACAGCCCATCCTAGTTGTAGAACTTTTTGATATCTGGGGCATTGATTTTATGGCTCCCTTTCCTTCCTCTATGGGATTGAATTTCATACTTGTGGCAGTGGTCTATGTGTCCAAATGGGTAGAAGCCATTGCTACAAAGACCAATGACCACACAGTTGTCCTTAAATTCTTGAAGGACAATATCTTCTCACGATTAGGTATCCCTAGAGCTATTATTAGTGATGGGGGGAGCCACTTCTGTAACAAACCTTTTCAGAACCTATTCAAAAGGTATTCTGTTACACAAAATTGCAACTCCCAACCACTCACAGACCAGTGGGCAAGTTGAAATTTCCAATAGGGAGATTAAGCATATTCTGGAGACAACTGTGAGGACTGATAGGAAGGATTGGGCACCAAAGCTGAATGATGCTTTGTGGGCTTATAGGACTGCCTATAAGACCCCTATTGGCATGTCCCCATTTAGGCTGGTGTATGGCAAGGCCTGCCACCTACCTGTGGAGTTAGAGCACAAAGCTTATTGGACTATTAAAGTAATGAATTTAGATCTAACTTCTACTGGTTCTCATAGGAAGTTACAAATGGTAGAACTTGATGAAATGAGGCTAGAAGCTTATGTAAATGCCAGAATGTACAAGGAGAGATCAAAAGCATTCTTTGACAAGAAGTTGTTAAGGAAGGACTTCATTGCTAGCACCAAGGTTTGGCTTTTTAACTCCAGACTTAAATTCTTTCTAGGGAAGCTGAAATCCAGATGGGATGAACCTTACACTGTCATCAAAGCCTCCCCATCTGGTGCTGTGGAGATCTTGGATCCAAAGTCAGGGCAGATCATGAAAGTAAATGGTTAAAGGCTCAAGATTTGTGTAGAACAACCAGTGGAGCTTTCTCAGACCATTCACCTACATGAACCTCCCACTGCTCAGTGATCCACAACTTTATATTATATGTGCCATATCTGTTTTAAAAAAAATTGTTGTATATTTTTGCTTGATTAGGAACCTGTCATTTATTATTTTTCATTAGGAAAATTTGTTTATTTTCATATGCTTTGTTTATTCTATTTTGAGTCTTCGTTCATTCATGTTAGTAACATGGGAGATGTATGATTGTTACTGCTGTGTGAGTGAAGTACTAGCAATGCAACTGTTTAGAATCTATTTTCAGCAAGGTGCTTTATCATTTGGAATTTATTGCTATACATGTGCTAGTATTAATGGGTGCACGACATTGGGCATGCACAGGCCTGAGCACAAATGGTGCAAAGAGGTTGAGTGTTGGTCTCTCGCGGGGTTAAATGGCCTAATTTTCTTAATTGCAAGCCATTTCAAAGCTTTCTCGTGGAGTCATGAAGGATCGAAAAGTAGCATTCAACATATTCTATGGCGTGCGACCTCTAAAACTCCAAATGTGCTCTTCTTTGCGGAGATCACCAGTTAGGCCGCACGAGAAATGAGAAACTGCTTCGCGCACTCGGTCCCAATGTCTACTCCGCGAAGTAACTTCGCGAGGCATACACGGTTTTGATTCTGTACTCACGGAGCTATGTTCTTCTGCGCGATTTTCCTTCTTATTAATATGCATGTATTCTGAACGAGAATTCTACTCAGAAGAAATACGAGATTGCCTTAAATCCAATTGCTAAAAATAGACCAACATTTAATATACAAATTCATTCCCCATAATGATTTGTGCGACTTACCATTCCCGATAATAATCACAATTCATTGCCAACTACCTTCCTTTAATTTCTTTATGGCATTTGAGCTTGGAAGGAGGCGAGATTTAATATGCCTATTCATATTCCACCACCCAAGTACTTTAAATACAAGGGTAGCTCGTCTTCATCCCATTTATTCTCCTCTACACTCAGAAGTCCCTCCCTACTCTTAATTATGGCGGATGACAAACCCACCAATCTGCCAGACAAATTCTACCTGATGTGGTTGGACCCACCACCACCTAAGGAGCCTGACCCACTACAATTCCTCTGAGATGAGTACGAGGAGGTCAAGAGGATCCTAGCCAAGGAGGAGAAGAAAAATAAGAAGCAAAAAACCGAACCACCTGCATCTCCCCCACCATCTTCTTCAAACCCCCCACCACCTGCTCAACACCCATCTCCCTGATCCTCATCTTCCTCCTCCTCTTGGCTTACAGTTCCTCTTCCACAGCAGGTTGAGGATATCCCTGAGTCAGGAGGAAGAGCCATTTTGTTTGACAGGATGTTCTGCTTAGATTGTTCTTAGGTTTATAATTTTCTATTTTTTTTGTAATCAGTTTGCTTTTGCATCTATAATTAAATGTCTTTTCCCGACAATGCATCTATAATTAAATGTCTTTTCCTGACAATCTGTCACTTTTTGTTTTTATGTTTGTTTATTTTTTTGTGTTATTTGTTATGTGTTCTGCCTTTCTCTTATAGTTTTTGGTAGTTAATCTCTATGTTTTATACCTACTGCACATCTCACCTTTGAATCAGTGAGTACACTACTCCTCATAGGTTTGGGGGTGTGGCAAGTTCTGCCAATGAAGTAGTTAACCCAAGTGCAGTAGAGTCAAGTAAGTAAAGATAGGAATGGAGCCATGTTCACCTAAGAATCATGAAAATTAAAGAAATTTAAAATTTTTGCAGACCTTTAGGCATTACAAACTGATTAAATTTCAACATTTTCATGAGGTGAACACCAGAAAAACTCACTTGCATCAACACTTAGTAAATCACTAAAGAGAGAAAAAGATAAGGACATGCCTAAAAACTTAATAGAAGACCATAACTAGTGAGTTTTGGGCCTGCACAAAATTTTCTTCCTTTCCTTGAGGAGTGACTGAGGCAATTCTTCTAGCCCTAAGGACTGGCTGAGGCATGCCCTCATTAGAAGTTAGGCATCTCCAAGTAGAAATAATTGACAACACTCATGATACTTAGGAAAGGATCAAGGCCTTCTCTTGGATAGTTTGAGCCTAAACAGCCCAAACCCTAATCAACTGCCCTTGTGCATACACCCTTCGAGCCTTAAATTTCAATTTTCTTTCAAAATACACCTGAGTACTTTTACCTTAACCTATGAACCTGATTCAAACTTACCCTCACTTTGAGGAATCAGAAGGTAAAGGAAAAGGAGATGAAGATGGACAAGATAAGGTCAACATTGGGTGAATGGAGAAGAGAAACCTAAGAGCTTAGCAGTGTAGTAGCTGAAGAAGGAAGTGGCATGTCAGAGAAATAAAGATCTGATGGTCTAATTGAATCTAAAAATTTAAAAAAAATTCTGAAGAGGAATAAGAGAGGGGTCAAAGAGGAAAATTTCATTTAAAAAATAAAAAATAGGAGGAGAAGCTGGCCACTTCAAGTCTGGAGAATTTTAAAGAAAATGAAATGTGCTGAATTAAAGAAGGTGAAGTCATGAATCACCTCCTTCACCTACTGCCTTCTCAATTTTGAATCCCTTCTTAACCTTCCATTCTTTATAACCTATACCATAAGCCACATCACAACCCAGTCAAAAGACCTTGTGATCCACAGTTGAATGAGCTGTCATGCATAGATGAGGAGTTGCCCAATCTATGGTGAGGACTAGCCAATGATACCAACACTTAGATGCTTTGTCGATGCTCATGCTTACAGACCCATTTAGGGGTTGTAACTACTCTTGAGCTTGAGAGAAAATGTAAACCCTCAAGGTTCATTGTGAGAGTATGCCCTAGAGAGCATTGAGTCTGACATTGAATGTATTGGACATGACCTAACCTAATTTTTGAATTAATGATAAGCTTAGTGCTGACATACAGGTGTTGTCCCCCTTGTTGTGAACTAATTGGAAATGTTATGCATTCATGAGAAGTTTGTGATGATTAAATGTTTGTGCATACCATGTATTTAAATTTCTCACATTTGTATTGATTCAAAGGTGAACAAATGCTCTATTTCTTGACAGCTAACTTGATGATCTTGCACTTTTGCTAACTGTTTCATTGAGAAGTTTGTGGGTATCTTCACTGAAAACCCTCAAGAGACTTCACTCCTCCACTAGGGATCACCTAGGGGTTTAAGAGGCTTGGTACATATGCTAAATGTATCCGTGCTCCCTACGAAAGTGGCATTTAAATTTTTAGAGTAATTGTTTTAAATTTTCCTTTGCTTAGGGACTAGAAATATTAGGTTTGGGGATGTGTTATTCACTAAAAAGTACCACTTTTCACCTCTTAACCTAGCCTTTGCTAGACCTTGAAGCTCACTAATAATCATGTTTTAAGTTTGTTTTGTAGTTAGCAATAATCTATGCAGCTTAATATAAAATCCATGCTTATTGGTCCAAAGAAGAGAGGGAATACATGTAAAGATGACAGCCGAGCCAAAGTCTAATGGAATACCCTTGTAGTGCTCACCATGGTGATTCAATTGCTGGTCATCATTGACCAAAAGCCTAGCAGATGGAAGAAGTTAGTTGAGAATGGAGGAAGCTGCAACAGCAGCAAATGCAATGCATCAGAGTGACAAAAGAATCATTTCGCAAAGTTGAGGATCCCCCTCGCGAAGCTAATGATACAGTGAAAGTTACCCTCACACAGAATGACCGCGCAGTCAAGAGGAGAATAGAAAAGATATCGTGAAAATCTCGTAGTTTAAAACTCTCAAAATTTGTCCTTGCAAAGCTCTCACGAAGATCGAGCCCAAAGCAGTTGCGCACAAAATATAGCGAGTTCATATGCACAAAGAACAATTTGTCACCTTGCGGAGTTCTCGCGTAGCCAAAGAAGAGAGAGATGCCTAGAATTTCTCTCGCACACCTCTTGCGCACCCTGAGCCTAATCAATTACTACGTGAGCACAGACGCCTTACTGCGTGAGCACTCAATAAGAGAGAGAGCTTCTGAAGCTCTATTTGCGCGAAGAGTCCTGACGCTCCAGATCATCTCCGTGACAGCAAGGCAGCGCAAAGGAACTGCGCGGTGAACTAAAGATTGACTATGCGAGTAAGCACTTCTCCCCAGCAAAAGGCAACTCCACGATGGCTCTGCAGATGCGCGAATGAACTAATGCAGATGCCAACCCCACGAAGCTCTGGTTCTCCACTTCTCAGTTTTAATTGAAGGACTTTTTGGGAATTTCCTAAGGCTAGGGCACACTTTTTGAGGCATGGATTTTAAGGTGCATAGCTCCAGGCATTCAAGAGTTAAAATAGTGCCACGTCTGCTAGAAAATTAGGGTTAATCTCTTCATAGCCAAAGCCTTATGGATAGAGTATATAAGCAGTACTTAGAGTTTATTATGTTGATCTTTCCTTCATCCTCTGTCGGCTGAGAACTCCAGCAGGCTAGGGTTAGGATTTGATCATCTCTTTTTCTTATTTCAGTTTGTAATAGGTGTTTGGTATACATTGGGATTGTGGATGAGCAGTTGTGTACAGGCTGCAGCTTGGAGACAGTTCATTGTAAGTTTTGTGTTTATCAATAGATTGCCGTTTTAATGCCTAATTGAATCTAAAGATCTTATGGTTTCTTTAGATGTCTATAGGATCCATGTATTTGGGACTAGCCCATTCAGTTTCTAGTCGATCTATTATTTACCATATGATTTTCTTTGGTTTGATAGCCCCATAGAAAGCAATGCTGGATCTGTAGTGAGATTCAGAGACCTCGGAGGCCTGCGGACCATGGTGGTTGCAACAGTTTTTATGTTCTTTCTCAGGCCTCTGTGGTATGGATAGACCAATGGGATACCCTGTGACCATTCAAGTGGATAGAGTATAGCCCTAAGGTTGTGTCCATTCACATGTTTGAGAAGGATTCTTCTCCCCTGCACATGAGCTTCTAGAGCCTTGTGAGGAGGTTTGTACAGGAACTGGCTCCCCTCTGTTTTACCTAGCAGACATTAGATGTTAGATCTGGTCTCTTTATAGTACTTACAGCTTGAGGCTGAGTCATTGCAGGCCATTTATAGCAATGACCAGCTAAATCTAAAGCCTTATTCAACCTGCTGCATAGTCCTTTTTGTGGGCACTAGTGAGCAGTTGGCCTTAGTAAAGCACTTAGGATCATATGGGTTGGAATACCTATGGATGTCAGTCAGGTCTGTGTGCAGATCTGGGGAGCTTGTGGCACTGGCATTACATAGTGCTGCAATAGTATTCATGGGTTGATCTGGCCCAGTGGCCGGGGGAATGATCAGTCCACTCCTCTGGGTTAGATTGGCAATGTTTGTTTTAACCAATGGGATTTGACAAACTCTATCGGATACCCTGTGACCATTAAAGTGGACAGTGTATAGCCCTAAGAGCGCCCCAAACGGCATGGATTAAACTGAATATTTTTACCTTATTGAGGCTTTTAATAACGTCTCAGCAAGGAACACTGCAGAGATAGACTAAATCTGAGTTACATCACAGTTGTAATTCTAGCTTAACCTGCTTACTTCTCAGAAATTTTGAATTTTATTCTGGTACACACCATCACCATCTTCTTTTTAACCATTTCTTTATAATAGGGCTACATTATATTTCTCTGTTTTTAGGATTAATTTAGTGTAGTTGTGACACCCAACTCCCTTTCCTTAGGATTGTCAGATCTGTAGCCAGATCTGAAGGCCTACTATCGTAGCCCATTTTGGGTTCTTGATCAATTTCTCTGTGGGACAAACTCTTACTTATCAAAACTTGCTACAATTGACCTTGTATCTTGCAAGACTGTGTGTGTTTGAGACTTACTATAATGACCCATCTCCACTTCTCCACTCTTGATTTATTTTCTCCACTGATTTCTAATAAAATTGCAATAGTAGTCTGAGCACGAAACCAACATGTACCGATGAGTACCGAACTTCAGGACACCATTTTGGAAGAGACTCACAAATCGATGTATGTTATACATCCAAGTAGTGCTAAGATGTATCAATATTTAATGAAGAGCTTCTAGTGGAGAGGTTTGAAATGCGACGTTGCTGAGTACGTATCGGGATGCTTGGTTTGTCAGCAGGTTTAGGTTGACCATCAGAATCTAGCAGGGTTGTTGCAACCTTTACCTGTACCCGAGTGGAAGTGGGAAGCCATTTCGATGAACTTTATTCTAGGGTTGCTAAACACACTGAGGAAGAATAATGCCATCTAGGTCATTGTCGATCGGCTAACAAAGTCTACACATTTCCAAGCCTACAATATGACGTATACCGCCAGCAAACTCGCAGAGTTGTATCTCAAGGAGATCGTTAGACTGCACGGTATACCAGCTAGTATTGTGTCAGATAGAGATCCATTTTTTACATCACAGTTTTGGCAACGGTTTCAAGAAGGAATGGGTTCTCATCTTGACTTCAGCTCAACATTTCACCCACAGACTGATGGCCAGACTGAGCGAGTGAATCAGATCATTGAGGACATGCATCGGGCTTGCATGTTGGATTTCCACGGGTCATGGGACCAACACTTACCTCTGATCGAGTTCTCTTACAACAATAACTTCTAAGCTAGCATTGGTATGGCACCGTTCGAGGCTTTGTATGGACGGCGGTGCAGGTCTCCACTGAATTGGGAGGAAGTGGGTGAGAAGCTCATTCTGGGCCCTGAGATTATAGAGCATACTATAGACACCCCCATTTCGCCCTCTCGGAGTACACGAATTTGTTTGGCCAGCCATTGACCTTTTTAACCCTCGGCATGGGACCATGCAATAATACATGGCTGAATGCAAGCTGAAATAATAGCTTTGTGGCTTAGTTCCCAATGTAGGGTGGCTATATACTAAGCAATAGTATATAGTCAGGATGTAGACTGAAACAATAGTCCTGCATTCTATTCTTGAGACCATACCCGGACAACCCTGAATTAAGCTTTCGCAAACCCGCACGTAATTCTATCACGCATAGAACCACAAGCGTGCGATCAGTCCCCTGTCAGACCAAACTTCCTTTCAAAGACTATTTTGAGACTCGATTATGCGCCTGGAAATAAACGCGCGATCGGATTGAGCGCTACACCACCAGTGCGTAATTGGCCTACGCCTGACCTAGTCTCCTACCCTTGACCCTATGTTTCCTCGATTAAGCGCTTCAGGTAACACGCTTAATAGGATTACGCAAGTCCCATCACGCGCACAATTAGTCCTATTTTTGTTAGGATTAGGAAACCCGCTGAGTAATTCAGCCGGTCGCTCACTGAGTCGGTGACCGACTCAAGGCGATTAAGTGCCATAAAACTAGCGCGCAATTCAGTTAAATGTCCATAAATGAGCGTGTAATTGAATGAAAACCTATAAAAGCTTTTTTCTTAAAGAGTGAGGGGGAGGTTGTAAATTTTGAGAAACAAGATCGTAAATTTTGAAACCAGAGAACTCCGAGAATGAACCTCTAGAGCAAATTAGTCATGATTTTAGAGATTCGAACTTCGAGATTTCTCTCTGCAACCTCGAACCTAGGTACGAATTTACTTTTATTTTAGACTTAGGATTTCCCTTAGTTTAATTAATCAATTCTATTTCCAATTTTTAAGACCGCAGCACCCTATTCGGACCGAAATTCTCTATATCTGGTTCTAGTTCCCTATTTCTAGAACTAGTTCTTAATTTAACGGTCTGATCCACCGACTTTATACTTTGATTCTACTCTAAAATCAAAACTTACAGTCCTATCATTAATTTCTGGTTCTGACTCTCAGAGTCCAGAACCAGTCCTTAATCATACGGCCTGATATTTCTGATTTCGAACCCAGATTTAGTCTTAAATTTTAATTAATAATTTAATTTTATATTTTTACATCACCAAAATTCTAAATATAAACTTAAGTTCATAACTTTAGTCTCTTAATTTAATTTTCTATTATAATCTCAAATTCTATTACAAAAATACCTTTTATTATTATTCAAATACCAATTTATCTTTTATCTCAGCCATTCGATTTGCCCACGGGAGCTTACGGAGGGTACTCAGGAACAAGGCCAATCCTCTTTAGCATAGTGGGCCCAACCCCCCTTTTTTAGATTGCTTAGGATTACTTAGTTAATTTTAATTAGTTTTAATTGGAGTATAATCAATTAATTGCATCTAGTAGGCCTCTATATCATTATTTGCTTTGATTCAATTTAGTATTCCAGTTTAGTTAGTCTATTATCTAAAATTAGAATTTAGGAAAGTTAATTTACTTATTATTCATTAGATTCTTGCCATAACCAATCCATAGATTATGATTTAAAAATAATAAAAATTAATATTATTGCATCAATTATTTACTTATATTTTAGTAAGTTAATTTATTGCTTTAATCAGAGTCGTAGTAAAATTAGTTTTTTTTGTCTTCTTTAATTAGAATTCTAGTAGGACTACTTAAATTGCTTTAGTTATAATTGCAATACAATTAGTATACTTGCTTCATATAGAATTGCGATATAATTGGACTCTTTTGTTTAATCGAAATATTATTGGAACTGATACGCATGCACTCCTAGTACCAGTAGGAGACTGGAATTGATTGGACTCTTAGTAGAGCCAAGACTTTGATATTAATTGGACTCCTAATAATACTGAGAAACTGAAAAATGATTGGACTCCTGATAGCATCAGGACATTAAAATAACCTGTCATAATAAGCTCAACTAATCATAATTCACAATAAAAAAAGGAATATAAATCGACCGTAACAGTAATAAGGGAAACTAAAAAGAAAGCTGAAACTATCTAATTAAAAGAGGACACTGCTGCTGACGTTTGCAGGTGGTGATTTAGTATAGAAGTAACCCACACTCGCTTAAAACACATGATCATTGACGTGTTGTAGCGTCGATAAATATCTGCAGCTGGCGATCGCAAATCAACTAGGAATCGTCCTAGAAAATTCCTCCTATTACTATTTATCCCTACCTTATCACATACACCGCATCGCTAGAGTCCAACAAGATAGAATTGGAAGCCACTTACTCAACGGGAACCGAGAGGAACTCAAAAAAAGCGCGCACCAACAGATTAGCGATCGCAATGGGACACTTTTGTAAACCACTTCTTTTTCTTTAGATAGTTAGCTTTATTTTACTTCCCTATTTTTCTTTCCCGTTGTGTCGTTTAAATTTAGAATTTTTTTTATATATGAGTCATCGCCAAAGACTCGAAATGTCTGGCATACGTAGAGTAAGTTTAGGAGACCCTCCGTTGTGGGGATTTTATAACAACCTTGCCTGCGAGGAAGAATCACCTTATACTTTTAGCTCACGACAACCTGAAGTCAACATGACTGGTGAACAAGAGAACCCGTTTTCTACACCACACGCCGGTAATAGCCATAATGACAGAAATAATAGTTCTAGACAAAATCTCACCACTCAACAAATCGTAGAACTTAACATCCAAAGAATACAAAGAGGAGGTGATGATTCAAAAGAGTTGCTTCGAGGATTGGCTGCTGCATATGAAACCATTAGGGGACAACAAAATTTGGGAGAGCAGGAGCGACAAGAGAGACCACCTTCTACCCCAAGCACGGTGTTAGCCCGCGCTACGCCATTGAGGTAATATACTCACACGTTCTTTAATGACAGTTTTCCAGACAAGGGTATCTCACGTGTCACTCTCAAAGACAATACTATAAAGGTCTAAGACCTCTCAAAAATGCTCGATGAATACATGGCTAAGAGGGAATGCCCAAGTCGCTCGTTCGGATTTGACAAATTCTGTCGAGACATTGAATTTAACCTATCCATAGGAATTAAACCGCCAAAATTTACTAAATACAATGGCACCGGAAATCTGAACCATCACTTGGCCCTCTTTTGTAATGATTGCCGACCTATACGCAACAATCAAAGACTTCTCATTCACTACTTTCAATGTTCATTAGAAGGAGAAGATCTGGACTGGTTCACAGAGCTTCCACTTTATAAGATAGAGACTTTTGATGAGCTAGTCGATCGATTCCTAGACCAATACAAACACTTGATTCAAGAGACGGTTAGCCTCAGCGACTTGATGGCGGCCAAGCAAGGACCAGATGAAGAATTCACCGACTTCATCGCTAGATAGCGAAAGCATGCTACTAGAACTGGTACTTCAATGAAAGAGAAAGATTTAATTGACATCATCATTGACAATACTAAGGAACTACTAAGGAGTGCCCTAGTCATCAGTGATTGCCCTCGACATCATTGCACTTCACTCTCGGGCGTCCCGACTAATGCGACACATCAAGGGCGGAGATCTTGCATTATCCATAGTCACGTCAAAGGTGGGCTCCTCCAACGAGTCGAAACTGAAAAATCATAAGAAAGCCTCAGGAACCGAACAAGTTAATATGGTTGTCAATCAAAGGAAAATTCGAATAACGAGAACTTCCCACCATGCAACTTCGGGCAGAACCAGACCCAACAATGATACGCTAGTCAAAATCAGGGCACCAATCGGCACCAATAAACACAGGTACGCAGACTAGAACTAGGGCCAAAACTAGAACCAAGGCCAATATCAAAATAGAAACCAATACCCTAACGCTTATCAGGCCCAAAATGCAGCACAGAATCAACGGGCCCATGCATTGAATTATAACAGTGTACCTCCACCTCAGAACTTTAACCCAGCTAGGGGACCCTACCAGCCAAAGTGGGAACACTATCCCCCTTTACCCGATACTATTTCTAACATTTTTTGCCTCCTTAGCGCCCAGAATCTCTTACGATTCCCACAAGAAAAGCCTAGGCCATGGCTTGCAAATCTCGACTACGGTAAATAATGTTCTTTCCATCGATACGCGGGACACAACCTAGGGGACTATTGGGTTCTCAGGGACGTGATCTATGACATGAACAATTGAAATTAAATTGATTGGGAAGCGCTTAGGAACCCTGACCCTAATAACAATCAACTCCAATATAATTTAGGGATCATAAATAACCCCATGCTCAACTACAACCAAGGGACACCGGTCCAAGTCATTACTGTAGATCTCCCCAGTCAACCTTATTTCTAGCCTTCGACATTAATCACTCGTATCTTACCCTCCGACGTTGTTACTATCCCTATAAGAACTCCATCCTCCTTACACCCCACTGCCTTGATCACATGGATCGCCCCACTGATCCCGCCTCCATATCCGAAGTTTACTCAAATATGAGTCCATTCCTTCAGGGCCAGGAGGCCATTCCTCCATCATTTCCCACTAGAGCCATTGACCCCGCCAAATCCCAAATCACCAATGTTACCACTCCCTTCACCCGACTCTGAATATGAGTATGGAGACTCTACTCTCCAAACCGTCATTCTGACTGTCGCATGGATAGACAGTGTTGCGCACACGACTCTCAACTAAGAGAGTGAAGCCAGAACTAAGTATCCGTTAGATGAAGAGCAAAGGGAACAAAAAGAATACCTAAATCCATGCAAGACGTTGGTCTCCACTTTCTTAGAGGAAGAGGATCGCACGCAATACCTCCTACCTTGGAGTAGTACCATACGGACACACACTCCGACCCTTAACTTCACTCGCTTCACAAATGCACTGACATCGAGGCACGATAGGTTCGACCAACAACCGGCCTACCCTATTCTCAAGTCAGGAACCAACTATCCACCTCCCCCTTTCCCGCGGAATAAAGATTTCACGCATGCACAACTATCCGAGGGGAACACGAGAGAAAGGGAAGTTGACTTGCCACCCCCACCGCACATCATCCCACCACCAATTCCCATACCACAGCCACCTGCACCTATGGCTCATCGGTCGAGCAAAGAAATAGCACTCGAGCCAGGGCAAGAGTACGATTTGTTACGACATCTCCAAAAGATCCCAACTCAGATATCTATACTAGAACTCATCAAGAAGTCGCCTGATCATCACCAACTATTAATAAGGACACTCGAGGACACTCAAGTGGATGAAAACATGACTGTGGATGAGCTTGATCAAATTATCTTTGTCATGACACGACCTCCCGCCCTCATATTCACGGACGTAGACATGCCTAAGGAGTCACTTCGAGGGAGCGCTGCCCCCATATATCTTATAGTCATAATCAGAGGGTTCTCTGTGCCCCATGCACTAGTTGACACAGGAGCGGGACTCAATATTTGCCTTCTCACCACATTGAAAACACTTGAATACACAAAACAAGATGTTAGGCCCTCGACCTTGTCGCTCATAGCCTACGACGGCTCACGTTGTTTCGTAAAAGGAACTATCAAACTTCAGATCCGCCTTGGACCCATGACAAAAGAGGTTATGTTCCATGTTGGTTACTCCGCTAGTACATATAATCTCATTTTAAGCAAAAAATGGTTAGAATCAATGAAGGCTATCGGGTCCACATACCATCAATGCATTAAATTCCCGTATGAGGACTCTAACGTCCGTAAATACCCTGATGCACCTCTTCAGGATATGGATACCGATTATGCGGCAAGTATTCCGACGGCTCATGAATCCGTACTAAATACAAGCCACATCCAACAGACGCGAATTCCTAATGAAGTAGCTGTCGCAAGAGTCTGCTCACCTGCCCTTCCTGGTCTTCACCCAGAGCGACAACAAGAGCTAATGAGGAGGGAGGTTGGCCCAGACCTCGCTAGATTATATGAAATTAATCCAACCGCGATGAAATGGTGGGATCTTATGTACCAACTCGGATACGTCCCCCACACCGGACTCGGTAAGGATAAGTAAGGGCGTGTGAAACAGATATTCCCGACCAAAATATGTAGGCACATAGGATTAGGTTACCCATCGAACGACCAACCTCCCGATTTATTCCCTACCTCACCGAAATTGTCTCTTTATGACCACTTTGTCTATGGAACTACTGAGAAAGCAGATATGTCGAAGCAGAAGGGAGTATCCTTCACCAAACCCCAAGAGACCAAAATTGAACTAATATCCAAAGCATTCATTGATTTGATGAACTTGAATGATGATATCGACGGACCCCTCAAAGGAGTCAAACCTTTGTTTGACACTAAAAATCCCATAGAAGGAAGAAAGAAAGACACTCTAGAAATCGAACTGCAATTATAGGATTGGGAATATACAGATGACAGATTTTCACATAACGGCCTTACGAGATGACGAAGAACACTCACGGTCACCATGGGAACGGGATGACACCTTACAAGAAAATATTAATTCATATAGCATCCACCTTTGCCTCGGCCTTGGAGGATGGGAATGCCTGTGGGACTCGCCTTGTATCTTTCACCCATATCAATCCCAGTGCGAAGCATGCACTCTCATACTAGAGCAATTTGCTAGCAAGATCACACATCCTATAACGATCGAGGTGGATGGAGCCGACCCTCCAACCATAAGCACGACCAGTAATCCACAATCTCGCTCTTAGCACTAGAAGAGAGAAGACCTGATGGTCAGTTATTCGACTCAAAAGGAAATGCCCACGTCCTACTCCTAGAGTTTGAAGAGGAGTTTGAATTAGACGCTCCTTCATCCCCAGATGCACCACAACTCCAAATATTTTGGTAATCGCTCGAGGAAGAGTGGCGACCTCCACCAAGTGATGATGAGGACTATTGGATAGACCTCCCTGCACTCGAACTGGCAGAGCAAGCCAACTTAGAACTTCACGCCTTATCAGATCCAGAGAGTGAGTTGGATAATATCATCGACCATAACTTGGAAGGATGGGAATGTCCATGGCAATCTCCCTGCATTTCTTACCATTACCAGCCCCGTTACCAAGCATGTGTGCTCATCTCAACATATCATAAAGATCAAGAGAAAGAGCTCCCTCCCCCTGGGGACCCTTTAGGAGATTCCCCCTCACGGGAAGGGCAATCATCTCATAACTCCGACGACAATGGTTCAATCGATTATGATCTCTTGAGCTTCTTCAGGGAAGAGACAATCAACCTAGTAGAGGAAACTCAAACTATGATACCCCTGTCATCAGTATTGCTCATTCGAAAGATCTCATTGGATGAGGACTCAAAAAAAAGAAAGCCGAATTTGCAACAAGTTCGCGTTCCCTGAAGGAATGCCCGAACGGCTCCCGTAGCCGTCTCGCTCCCTCAACTAGAGGAAGCGGCTCTCCCAGTGCCTCTTGAGGCCACCGACCCTGTACCATATTTATTATCAAAGATAAAAAAATAGAAAATATAGAAAACCCTAAAAAACTAGAAACACAAAACTCAAAAAAATCAGAAAACCCTAAAAAAGAAAGGGAACTCTTTATCCCGACTCAAGTCTGCAGTCAACGAGGGGGCTTCCCTCCTCTAACTCCTGACCCGTCTCGCGCGCAAGGAAGCAAAGCCTTCAGGCAAAGTAATAAGCCAGTCATCATACCGGAAGAGATACTCCATGACTTCGAGAGAAGAATTAATAACCTTGACCTTCACTTTACCAAAGATCTTTTGGTCATAAGTTGTGCCGATGAAGAGTGGCCTTGCAAAAAAATAAATCCCCAGCCTAATAATTTCGCGGTATATGAGCTTATCGAGGATGAAGGAGGAACACCAGGCCCTAATGAGACTCAGAACTTCTGGCAGGTTATTAAATGTTTTGACGAACAGACCCAGGCTGCCGCCGAACCCACGAAGGAAATTGATTTTGGCACCGACGAGAAGCCCAAAAAACTATTAATTAGTGCGACGCTCAATTCTAGAGAACGTCAACAAATTGTATAAATCCTACAGCAATATCTCGACTCTTTCGCATGGTCCTATGAGGCAATGCCTGGTTTAGAACCAAGCCTAGTAGAACATCGTCTTGTCTTAAAACCTGATGCGAAGCCTGTTAAGCAGAAACTCCGCAGGATGCATTCCCAAACAACCCTTCAGGTCAAAGAGGAAGTTGACAAGTTACACAAAGCTAAATTCATCCAAGTATCCTATACCCCAAGTGCGTCGCCAACATAGTACCTGTCGCCAAGAAAGATGGCAGGGTACAGGTTTGCATTGACTTTCGAAACCTTAGTCAAGCATGCCCAAAAGATGACTTCCCACTCCCACATATTGACACTCTTGTTGACAACACCACTAGACATGAGATGCTGTCTTTCATGGACGGTTTCTCTGAATATAATCAAATCAAGTTAGTAGAGTTTGACTAAGAGAAGACTTCCTTCACCACACCATGGGGAACTTACTGCTACGTCATGATGCCTTTTGGGCTCAAGAATGTAAGAGCCACATACCAATGCGCCATGATGGCTATTTTTCACGACATGATGCATAAGTGTATAGAAGTTTATGTCTATGACATATTAGTAAAGTCCTAGACACGAGTAGGATATGCTGAAGTCCTTCGGCTAGTGCTACAGAGAGCTAAGAAATATCAACTAAAAATGAATCCTAAAAAATGTGTTTTCGGAGTCACCTCCAAAAACTTACTTGGTTTTATAGTTAGCAACCGAAGGATTGAAGTCAACCCCGTGAAAGTGAGAGCCATTTTAGAGATGCCACCTCCCAGCAATATTAAGGAATTACAAGGTTTGATAGGAAGATTGCAATTCATCAGGAGATTTATCTCTCAGCATTCAAACCGATGCGATCCTTTCTACAAACTACTTAAAGGAGGAATTGAGTACAAATGGGATGACCAATGCCAGCAAGCTTTCAATAATATTAAAAAATACCTCCTTAACCCGCCAATACTATCACCACCAGTTCCCAGAAGACCCCTAATCCTATACCTTTCAGCAAATGATAAAGCTATGGGAGTAGTCTTAGGACAATATGAAGAAGATGTTAAGAGAGAGAAGGCCATTTACTACCTTAGTAGAATGATGGTCGAATACGAACGAAAGTACACCCCTAAAGAGAAGACATGCCTCACATTGGTATGGGCTTCAACTAAATTACAACATTACTTTTGAGCACATAAGATACTAGTGTTAGCCCGAATGGATCCTCTAAAGTACATATTCGAAAAGCCCGCCACATCAGGGAAGATTGCCCGCTGGCATATGCTATTACAAGAGTTCGATATCACTTACGTCACCCAGAAGTTGATCAAGGGGTAAGCCATTGCAGATTACCTCACAGATCTTCCACTCCCAAATGATAAACCTATACACGCGAACTTCCTCGATGAAGACTTACTCACAATTCATGACGAAGAGCCCGATAAAACCTCATGGACTCTTTATTTCGACGGTGCTCTAAATCACAAAGAGAAGGGCATCGGAATAGTCCTTCTAAGTTCGAAAGGAGTGGTGATACCCAAGGCTTTTCAACTAGACTTTCCTATTACCAATAATGTTACAGAATATGAAGCTTTCATAGCTGGATTGCGGATAACATTACAATTAGGTGTCAGACAGTTAAAGACCATAGACGATTCTAAACTAGTAATCTCGCAAGTCATAGGAGAATGGAAAACTAAGGAAAAGAGATTGATGAGATACCTAGAGACCGCTCAATATTTGGTGAAGAACTTTAAAAAGATCTCTTTCACACATATCCATAGATTAGAAAACGAGTTAGCAAATTCCTTAGCCACACTAGCCTTTGTCATCCAGATACCTATCGGCCAAAATACTAAGACCTTGTTTATTGAAAGATTAACAGTACCTGCCCACAAAGTAGCATGGACTGTTACAATGGAACTACCAATTCTCCCTGCTAGCACAGAATCAAAAGAAATAATCACTCCAAAAAATCACGCAGAAATAAAAATCGAAGTCGCTACATTCAGATTCGAGAAATCACCAACTGATGATGGACAGCCATGATATTTTGATATCTGGAATTTCTTGAAACATCAACGCGTTTCCCCATATGCCACGAAGATCGAACAAAAACCTATAAGAAATCGATGCGACTGATTCTGTATACTCGGCGAAACATTATATAAAGAGGCCTTCACCAAAGGAGTACTGCTGCGATGCATTACGATTGCCGAAGGACAATACATCATCCAAGAAGTACATGCCAACGCCTGCGGCGCCCGCTCTGGTAGACAAAGACTCGCCGATCAAGTTACAGGACAAGGCTAATTATGGTCGACGATGATAAGAGACTGCCACCTCTACGTTCAATCCTACAAACAATGTCAAGAGCACGCTGCACTTATCAAAGCTCCATCAGTTGCACTAAACACCATGACCTCACCGTGGCCATTTTTGATGTGGGCCTTCAACATCATCAGACCGTTTACAGACACCGTTGGGAATACTCACAAGTATGCATTCATACTTACAGCGACCAAATACTACACCAAATGGGCAGAGGTCGAGTCTTATATCCGAATCACCGCTTCGACACTCGCGAGGTTTATAGTTCAAAATATCATTACCCGGTTTGGAGTACCTAGAATGTTCATCACTGACAACAGACTATAGTTCATCGCAGAAAAGATGAAGATGCTATGCAAGAAATACGACATCAATTTGTGCTACTCATCGCCGTTCTACCCTCAAGAAAATGGACAAGTAAAAGCTATGAACAAGATGCTGATTCGAATCCTGAAACGAACTGTGGAAACAAGCAATGGAGCCGACTGGCTCAAACGATTACCGAAAGCACTCTAAGCCTATAGGACCTCTATTCGTATGACCACTGGCCAAACTCCCTACCTCCTCACCTATGGGATAGAGGCAGTCCTACCATATGAGATACAAGTTCTATCTTTACTCATCCAATTCGATGATAAGCTATCCTTAGACGAGAGGAGAATTGCTTTACTTACTCAGTTAGAGCGACTCAATGAAACACGCCTAAGGGCAGCTGATCACGCCCAGGAATATCAGAGGAGAATGGTTAGGGCCTATGATAAGAAAGTCCTTGCACGAACCTTTAACATTGGCGAACTAGTTTTAAAGAAAATTATACCTTCCAAACACGCCCATCCAAAAGGAAAACTGAAACCGAACTGGGAAGGCCCTTACGTTATAACAGCTGCATACCTTGGAAATGCATACAAATTGGCGAACCAAGATGGGGAAGAGCTCCCTAGCCCTTGGAATACCATATACCTTAGAAAATACTATCCTTAGTCTTATGTTCATCATATCCTGTGGTTAAAATACCTATACTTATCATCCCCGTAGTCATCATGACCCATCCATTAATCGTATGTCTTCAATCCTCAGAATATCCTTAAAATCTCCGACTTGTCACCCACCATTTGCACTTGGGCGGTTCGATTGAAGGATTAGTGACCTACCTAAAACTTTTTTCTCAAAAGTGTAAGCAACACCCGATTCTCATTCCCTATCCCCGCCATTGGAGGAGATGTTAGAGCAAAAAAAAATGAAGATGTTAGGTTCAATCGAAACTCGTCATTCTTGCGCCAGCAGGATGCTTTCAAAAAACATTTATTTAAAAAAAATAATATATATATATATATATCGAGCGAGAGCATCACGACGAATGAACAAGTCAATGAACTCAAGGAAACATAAGTAGACCGTGAGGACACCTCCAGTAATTTTACTAGAAGTGTATAAGCAAGCTGCGAGGGCATCCCTGATATTCTCACACTACTAGACGTCGTCGTAAGGTGGCGGGAGGAGGATAAACCCCTGCTAGCCATAGAATGCGAGATTTTGATGGTACCAAAACATGACGAAGTGCTCGATCATGGCATTCCATACCCCTCAGAGGAAAAGACTATTACTTACCCCTTTTGAAAAGGTGCTAGTTACAAACTATTTCTTATATCACTAGGCCTTACCTCTCCCCTTTCTAGTTCTATTTCAGATGATGAATCTGAGACTTTACAGGATATTCCTAGGAATGAAACTGAAAACCACTGAATGACGATTGGTGCAATCACCCATTATACTTACCATGCTTTTCCCGAATAACCACAGAATAGGATGATCAATACCCTAAGATAGCCGTTGTATGCTATTAATCGAAGGACCTCTCCCCAGTTCGGAGACAGTACCGATGCACTTTTCTGCAAGACTAATTCACCTAATACCCATGACTATTTATAGACTCGAAATGCTTATCTAAGGCCCAGGGAAGCTCCGTTGCATCCATACGCTGGGGCATTTTTTTTTTAAGAAAAATTATATCAGAAACGCCGACCCGACCACGAAAAAGTAGGATATTCCTAGGAATGAAACTGAAAACCACTGAATGACGATTGGTGCAATCACCCATTATACTTACCATGCTTTTCCCGAATAACCACAGAATAGGATGATCAATACCCTAAGATAGACCGCTGTATGCTATTAATCGAAGGACCTCTCCCCAGTTCGGAGACAGTACCGATGCACTTTTCTGCAAGACTAATTCACCTAATACCCATGACTATTTATAGACTCGAAATGCTTATCTAAGGCCCAGGGAAGCTCCGTTGCATCCATACGCTGGGGCATTTTTTTTTTAAGAAAAATTATATCAGAAACGCCGACCCGACCACGAAAAAGATGAAGAATGATGAAAATACCATTCAGATAGCGTTATTTATAGCGTTATCAAAATACTGTACTGCAAGCTCAACCACGCTTCTATGCTGGGGCATTTTTTTTATTTTTATTATTTATTTTTATTTGTCATTATCTCTATTGTCATTTGCTTTCCCTGTTGCACTATTTATTATTTTTAAAAAGGAAAAAGAAAAAAAAGAAAAAAGAAAAAAAGAGAAAGTAAAAAAAAAAAGGTCAGAAAAAGAGAGAAAAAGAAAAAGCTTATATCCACCTTTCTACCACCAGACCCCGGCCTGAGATAATTCCCCCCTTGACAACTGGAAAAGGGGGGGGAACAAAACTACTGATAGCATTACCTTTACATGTGCAGACACAAAGCGACCTTCAAACCAACACCAGGCCAGCTCAGAAAGCATCCAAGTCCTAGTGACGGCTGACGACATAGAAGGCAAAAAGAAAATACCAAAAGGTAATCAAAGGAGGAGAAGCAAATCAGGTACATCTGAATCAAAAATCCCTATATATATATAGACATTTACTAAAAAATATAGTCCTTTCTTTTTCTTCACATTTGTCATTGGAGACACTCCTCCTATATACAACGCACATACAACGAATATAAACAAACGCACACACACACCCTTAATCCCTACGCTGCCGCTGAGGAGGACGAGTGTCGCTATCGCCGGTATTGTCAGCCCAGAGGTTCGTAGACTGATCATCTAAAGACACAATCCTGGTGCCAGGAGTCCTTAGAACCTTTAAACGGTGAAGACCTGCCACCGAAGCCCCCTCACTGGCCTGACTGACCGATCGCCTCAACTGAGAATGAGGAGGAAGCCTCGCATGACTCCCCTAAATAATAGAATCCTCATGACTATCACTCCTATCGCAACTGCGAGAGGTATGACGAGACTGCCCAGCTGAAGAACTCGTAGCCCTCGACTCCGATCCCTCACGACGACTAGGTGACTCATGCGACCCCACTTGCCTCGTCAGCGACATCAGGATCGGGGATACTGCATCTACGCCCGCCTGCAGCCGTCCGACACGCTGCCGCTAATGCCTCCGTATGAGTCCTCTGTGTGACCAACATCTCAACCACAAGATCCTCATGACTCTCCACCTCTCCGAGGACCCGTCTTGCCTCCGGAGTGGTGCGCTCGCGCTGCCTCTAGCAGTGCCTCCTCGAGCTGACGAACCTGTATAACTCTATTGAATCAAAAGAAGCAAACATATGCATATACGAATAACAACAAAACTTGAAATGAAAAATACATATATATATATATACCAGATCTAGCCTCTCTCCCAGAAGTTGCTCGACAGTTTCTGCCGTCACAGGATCAGCAGATGGCACTCGAGAGACGACAAACATAGGTAGCTGTAATGAGAATAAATAAATGCATCAGATAAATATTATGATAACAAATAATTTACGAACCCAATGACTAAAACATACCTGGGTAGGGATAGGAACGGACCCCTGAGGAGGAGCCTCGGGAGTGGAGTCTGAAACTGTCAAACAAAAAAAAAAATAACAAGCCAATACGAACGCATTAGAATAAATAGAAATGAACAATCCAAACTAAATTACACTAAACCATACCTAACTCTCGGAACGTAGAGAGGCGGCGGTCGCCTCCCTCATCTGCAAGTCCTCAGCAACTTGACGCTAAAACACTGGCACACATTAGTAAACCATCAAGCCAACATAATAATAGCGCCTAACAAACCAGTACAGTAACACAAGTAAACTGAAGAGTGATGGAACTTACCCAATGCTCCAACTTAGACCGCAGACGAGCTATCGCTGGATCCTCCCGACTGGAGGAAGCCACTGAAGAGGGATCAAATGCCCAAGCCGAAGCCCCTACAGCAGCAAGCTCTGCTATCTAAAAATGCCACCAATATGCCAACATTAGCAAGGATTCCTGAACCATCAACAGTTAATAAGTCCAATCCAAGATACTTACCAATCGCTAGATCTCCAAACATAAACTAGCCTCCACCGTGCGACCCGCCTGCTGTTGGTCGCGTAATAGCTCGATCATCGCTACCTTGCCAGCAACCTCAGACTCTCTCTCAGACTAGCCACAATAAAAACAAGACCACTATATTAAAAACATTACCAATATAAACTAATACAATGCGTGGACTAATTAAGACCAATAAACTAACTCACCAGGAGCTAACGAGCCTCTGCTAGTCGAACTCTTAACTCATCCTCCGCCGCACTGGCCCTGGCAACTGACTCAGTCAAAGAATGCAACATCTCCTCATCAGGATGAGGAGCATGCCCCATATGCTCCATCGCCCTATGGAGGGCGACGTCTAATGCTCACCACACACTCATCGTGAGGTGGCCCTCCTCCAATGCGACCAACCTCTCCCTCAGTGCTGACGCTGATGCCGACTCTGACCCATCGATGGTGAAAGAACCACTACCATTAAAAGGACGCGTGAAGAGACGCCCACCACCCAACGCGCCAAACCACCTCCTATACTCCGACACATTAGCCCCATCACGCGCCCCTGTGACTCTGGTCCCCCCGGCTCTAAAATCGGCTATCTGGAGCGCCATTTGCTCCATAAAATTCTGGCCTGGATGGCCGGTCATCCTCTTAGCCACCCTATGGCTAGTCGCTGGAGGGACTCCCTGATCGAGTCCCAGCTACCGTACCACCCGAGAGGTGTCGATCCTCTCCACTCGCTCAAAATAATGGACCCATATGTCCACATCAAAGAAGGGTCAACCGAACTCAATCACCACTTCACCCGCGTCCTCTGCACCATCGTAGGGTCTCCAGATCACCTATTCTAAATGAACAAATCAATCCATGAGCAAAGCCTAAGGGCCACCAAAAAAAATAGATGAGGTCAAATGAAAACATAAACGCCATATATGTACCTGCCCTATGTGCATATCCTCGAAGAGGCCTCATGTGGTCTGAAGGTCAGCCGACCAGCGACGACCCCTCAATGCCTCCCTCCACATGCGCATTCACGTGAACATGAATGAAATCTCCAGTGGAACCCTCCGACACAGAAAAGCGAAATGATCATATGCCCAAAACTGAAAATGGTAACATAACAACAACGACCACACGCAACAAACATTAAGAGCGTCACTATGACCAAAGGTTAAAAAAAAAGAGGGTCACCATGATACCAATTTAAGTAAAACTCACTTGGAGAAACGGGAGGAAACCTCCGATTGACGCTATCCCCTGACCCCGAAGGTAAAACTGCTCATAGAGATGCACCAATGCAGTCGCACCCCACGCATAGGTTGGGACTCGGTCCATATCCCCCAGAATCATAAAAAATAACCCAGTGACGCATTCCCAAGTCGAAGAAGAGAAAAGTACTGCGCCCAAGAAGTGCATCAAGAATGCTCGGAGCACCCTACCTGTGGCTAATCCCGACTCGGTCACAGGCTCTCAGCCCAACACCCTCGCACAACATGCCTCGTAAAGCATTGTCGCCTCCGAATGATGCCTCGGATGGGTGAACCAACTCGTAAAGATATCAAAAAACCAAGTGACCCGAACAACACCGGCCCTGATCCACTCAACTTGTATGGCACACCCAGGATCTCCTCACATTCCTCTAGATAACTCCTTGCCATCCGCCCCGTGATCAGCTCACCCTCAAAATGAAGACTAGTAATGCATACCTAGTCCTCAGGGGTCGGCAGCATCATACCGACTAGAAAAAGAAGCACCTGATGCCTCTAACTCCACCTCTCTATAATCGTCGCGATCAAGCCCCGATCAACCTAAAAAGGCTCCAACTCTAAAATCATCCCAAACCTGAAAGACACCAATCGCTCTCGCTGAAACTCCGATAGGGCACGGCACCAAGTATGAGACTTAGTCCATGTCGTGCTAATAGCTAGCTGCGAGGGCTCCTATTGAATGAAACACAAATAATGATAGTAAGACTAACGCACACCTATGACGCAAGATAAACAAATTTAAAGCTCAAAGCAGATGAAATACGCCCAAAACACATAATAATAACTTACAACGAACACACAAAACATGATAAGAACCACTAAATACAACATGCTGTCATAATACACAAGTAAATATGACCCATAATCAACGCAGGTTTGACGTAAATTAGAAGGGTTTACAGATCCTAACGAGCCTATGTCATAGCCTGAATGCCTAGGAAAATGAAAGAACTCTTGCTTACAGAGACCTACTCGGCCTCTAGCAAAGAAACTTTCTAGTGGATAATGCCTACGATCCCAAGGCTCAGCGCCTAGCTACTCCTCACCCTGCTCACCCTCAACTTTATCACCCTCCTCCTCGGCTACCCCTGGCTCGACCACGGGTACCTCCTCCCTGACCACCATCCGGTCACCCTCGGGGACTCCCTTCGCGACCACTCCCTGATATCCGCCTCTATGGCAACGGCTATAGCCTGTGCCCCCGAACTCCCCCTTGCTCATCAACATCCCCTCTAACTCAGAAATAGTGAGCTCCAGCCTACCAACACCCTCACCCTCCATCTGATACGAAGAGCTCAAAAAATTGAAGAAAATGGAAGAAACGGCACTTGAAATCGACGACCAGATCACAAGATATCATGAAAACACGAAAAACGAGCACACAGACACTAGGAAACAAGAAAATCAAAGACTAAAACGGATCGCGCGACGAAAATGAGAAGTTCTGAACTATTTATAGAAGCCGCCCGAATTGTGCCCTTAAAATAAAGCACTCAAACGAATCACGCACCACTCATAAAATGCTTAATTCGGATCACACGCTTATTGATGAGCGCGCAAATGGTCTGTCGCCCGCTCACATCTATCCGACCGATTGATCACGCGCGTTACTTAGAGTGAGCAATCACCTCAAATGCTTACATGTCAGTGCGGGAATGCCAACGGTCGTGATCATCCTATGCATAGGTTCAAACGATTAAATAAATTAAACACATATGAACTAGCGTGTAATAACTCTTCACCCTTTCGAAATGCGCGCTCAAATTTTGGCCCGTAATTAGATTAAACGCCCGAAGATGAACGCGTAATTTGCCCAATAACAAAATTTTCACACCTAAGACAGCAAGCCAAAACCCGAAATTAGGACATTCCTGATATTTACTATCGACCTGAATTACACCCTTGGGAAAACCATCAAAAACACTTCTAACTTAAAGAAACACGCGCCTTGAAAGGAAAAGAGAGCCCCCCAAGACTAAGACCGTACGACAAAAATGCACTCTCCTTCACATTCATCAATCACACCAAAAAGAAAAGGTAGCCCCCATCATCCATACATTCCAACAAAAATATACATATAACAAAAAATGCCCCTCGACGCTTCTATATCCCTTAAGTTAAAGCTGAAAAAAAAAACACAAAAAAAAGGAGAAACTACCCCTGGTGCTCCCTGAATTTAATAATTCTAAATTAAACTAAACCCAAATAAATAAACATCACATGAGTCAAACACGATACTCAGAAAGTCGAACCAAAATAAGACAAAAGATATAGAGAACATAGCCACTTTATTGATCAATAAAATAATTACAAAATACACTGAGGGCATACCCTCTGAATATACAACTCAAAATAAGAAACTTAAAATTCGCACGTTCAAGCAATGCCCGAATCTGGATCTATTTGGGAAACTAGAAATCTCAGAGAAGCCCAGAGAAGGAAAGCACCCTGAGAAAATTCTAACCGTGATAGCCTTTTCGCCTTGCCCCAAACTGATAGGAAAGGAAGAGTGGCTCACAGAAAGCCACCCAGGACCTATGGATCCATTGTTGGAAGCTCCCCTTAGACATATTAAAAAATAAGGAGCAACTAACACTGAATCCACATAGCCTACCGAGGAAACATAGGCATCGGTCATGAGAACTCTGACCTTGCCTTATCCTTTGGTTCCCTCTCTACCACCATTTTTTCTTCCATCTCTTCCCTCGATGGGGTGGCACTTCGAGTTGGATTGATAGCACCAACCCTAGCGTCACTCTGAATTCCCAATCCCGTCTATTCTCATCATCCGCTTAACAAACACAACCCATCAGGTCCAATACCCGGGATACGAAACAGAAAGGAATAAAAGACATTAATAAATAAATAAAAGAAATGCCCCAAAATTACGAACACAAGATGCCCCAAACAAAAAAAAAGGGGAGAAAACTTTCAAACTTTAACTTGAAATAAGAGAACAAAATATTCAAACCCAAAACCTCAGACTCAGACATTTATAAACTACGTCCTTTGAATCACCAACTGACAAATGCCACACATTTGATCCCCTACCAAGCTGATTGGATCCAAAACCATACACATACCCCTTTAAAAGACCACGATCCATGACAACCAAGATGAACCAATAATGACATGACACTTGCCCCTCCAAAAAAAATAAACTCCTCAAGTTTAGATAGACCAATAGGATTCAAACACTTAACACCCATCTAGAAACTTTAAATTAAACCCTGAATTCATACACTTCTAACAAGTGTCGTCTCAAATCAAATAAAAAGACTAAGATGAAATACTTTAAACTTTAAATAAGAGAATAATTTTTTAGAATAAGACCCTGACTTGTTTGGGATCAAAAAAGAAATGCCCCCAATAAACCCATCAGAACCAAGTAAACCCTCTAAACAAAACTCAATAAAATAAATTAATCTTGGGATAAACCCTCAATAAATCCGGAGTGAAACCCTAAACTAAATTAAATCCTAAAATAAATCAAACAAATCAAATAAATCCAACTAATCCATCAATAAATTAAATCAATAAACGAGCATAATAAAACTAAGTAGGACCTAATAGGACGAATGAATAAACCTTGGGTCATTCTCATAATGAACTTTAAAACTATAAGCTGACTCAAATTTTAAAACTACGACAAAGCAGATAAATCCAATTAATCCATCAACCAAAATTCAAGCCAACCAACTGCACAATATAAGGAATAAAAATAAAATTAAAAAATGCCCCTTTATTTATAATTTAAAGTTTTACAAATATCACAGGAGGCATACCTCCAGAATTACAACCCAAAATGAAAACCTAAAATCTAACATACAACTCAAAGAAAACCAAAATTACAATGAACCAAAACAAGGAGCAGAACATCCAATCAGAGGCTTCAGAGATGTTGCCACCAGACTTGGAGAACTTAAACGAGCCACCGGCAGAAGAGACGGAAAATGGGTTAGGGAGTGCATCCCTCCATTTACAGCACCTCCTCTCCCAGCCATATTCACCTCCTCCACTGCCGCCTCCTCAACACTGCCTTCAATGCTCCCTAAAAAGGAACGGCATGAAAACCGGTGCCCTCATTCCCAATATTGCTCATTCCTAGAATGATACTATCCCCGAGCATCACACTAGGACAAAGATCACGCGAAATGATGAATATAGGAAGAAACCCATCCCAATCTGATGGTTAGATCACTAAATATTGCTGAAACACGAATCTCAGAATGCTAGAACACTCAGAAAAGTCAAGACTTGAGACTAAACCCGAGAATAAAAATAAATGAAGCTCCCCCGCTTATATAGAGCACGACCCTGATCACGCGCATGGAAAAATGCGCTTAATTTAATCACGCACTACACACATAGCGCCCAATCCAAAACTTGCGCTCCTAACCAGGCGTGCAATACGACTGTCCCCCGCACAGATAGAGCGAACTCCCGATCCCTCACTTTCTACAGACCGCGCAATCCAATCGAATGATAAATAGTTGACGCTCAATGTGAAAGGTCACCTGCAAAGTGACCTGGTGATTCTCTAATCTCACGCCCCTGCTATGTTGCGTAATCGGTTTAAACATCATAGTAGTCGTGCAAGACTGAAAAGTCGCCTGCCCGATGACACGGTAACGCTTCGATAGATCGCAAGAATTATAGCGCTCAATCCAATCATAGGTTAACCTACACACGCGTAAATACTTCCTTTAGGCCCTGAATCGCACGCCTGGAATCGGGCGCGTAATCAATTTAAGCGGCTGATGTTAGGTGCTTAATTCCTGATTTTGCTCGAAATTTACCCTTTCTCGAGCGAGAGTCCCCTTTGTCCCATCGCATAGCCTCATGAGCCATTCAGATTGAAAAGGGACCATCACTCGCTATTGTCCCATCGCAAAATTATAGCCATGCCCTCATGGCCCATCACGAAAAGCCAAAAACAAATCTCTCGAAAATGCAAATACACCAAACAACAAAAAAAACTAAGTCAATCACAATGCAACTATAACATAATCTGTAATATCTCAAAAAATCGCGTCAAACAGTGACCTCAGGATTCGTGCCCGATTGGTCATAGGTTTGACCAAACAAGAGTTCACAAGTTAACGTAGGATACGATGAACGGATGAGATGTGAGGATTCGAGTGAATATGGGGAGTGTGATGAAAATCTAGAGTCACATACACCTATTGAGGTACATGTGCTCAACACACAAGTTAGAGGGGAGATAAAAGGGTTTAATAGCCCTAGTTTCTCTTTTATTTGGTTGATTGAGAGAGAGTAAAGAAGAGAGAGAGAAGGAGAGGATAGCTAATGCAAGGAGTAAATGCTTGTTGAGGAAGGGGGATTCGAGCAATAAACGCCGGATTCGACGCGAGGGATCCGCTAGAAGCAAAGTTGGAAACCCTAGCCTTTCCAACCACTTAACCTAATCAATTGAAGATGATTGAAGGTAAAATTCTTGTAAATTGAATGCATAGATTGAAGGGTTTAATTGTAGTAAGGAATAGCTAAAATCATAGGATAATGGCTTAGAAAAGAGAGAGAAATCAGTTGGAAAAAGATTGGAAGGAACAACCCAGAAGGGGGCAGAATCTGGCCATTTCAATTAATCGAAAGTGAGAATCGATTAATCGATTTGTGCCAAGAAGTTGAAAATTCAGAGGACCCCGAGTTCGATTAATCGAATTGAATTTCGATTAATCGATTGTGGTATCGATTAATCGACTGGGAACCTCCAGTGAACTCCAGTGGAGGGAAAGAAAGGACTTGGAGAAATCGACTAACCGAAATGAGAGTTCGATTAATCGATTTAGAATTTTGATTAATCGATTTGGGATCGATTAATCGATTTTGAGAATTCGATTACTCGAATTGAGAATCGACTGGATAGAATGGAGAATTTCGATTAATCAAATTGGGATTCGATTAATCGAATGGGAATTTCGATTAATCGATTTGAGAATCGATTAATCGATTTTGAATTTTGATTAATCGATTTTGGAAATCGATTAATCGAATCAGATTCGATTAATCGATTTTAAAGTTCGATTAATCGACTGTGCTAATTTTGTTGACTTTTGAGCTTGACTTTAAGATTCTTGGAGGGTCTTGGACCTTCTTTGTTACATCTTCAGTGATGTATTTCATATGTTATGTGGTACCATAGGTGGTACGTATGAGCTTGGGCACAAGGAGCCACGTGGGACCTTGATGCCTGATCAAACAGAGACTTGAGGTAGGGAACACCTTGAACATGTACTTTATTTTACAAGAGCATGTATGTAGTGATATAGAATTCAATTCAAACTATTTTTTTATTGCTTAAGAGTTTGTGAAAAGTGTGTGTGTGTGACATCTATAAGAGTAATTATAATGAGCCATCCCCAGGGGATGAGGAAGTAAAGAAATAAGAGCATCAGGTGTGATGCAAGTGAATGGATACATCCCAGGGATGTATCCAAGATTGAATTATGTCTGATAGGGCCTAACTGATATAAGATAGCACACTTATACGGTGAATAACTATATATAAAGCACCTGATATTTTTATTATTTGAGGTTTGATAGGGTACCCCACCGACGTGGCGGGATATCCACGACTGACGCGGCAGGATATCCGTGACCGATACGGTGGCGAAACCGTAGGCCAGTGCGGAGGCTTATCCGTACATAGTAAGCACACCCCAGGGGTGTTGAGTTGAGATAAGTGAAACCCCGCCACCAATCCCCAGGGGAAAGGGGCTTGGGTACTAATTGTATTCCCAGGGAATATGTTTAAAACTGTCTATATAGATGACGATGATGGGTATCTCATCGGGGCTCGATGCTATATTGCTCGGGGATTACTTAAGTTGAAAGGTTAAGTTTTGCTTTAGGCCTTTTCAGTATCATTCATGAACAATTAAAAGACATGAGTAAACTCTCAGTAAAATATGATTCTTTTCAACTGTTTTTCATCAGTAATGACATAAACACATCATGCATGGCAGATCATGAAATATATGTGAGTTGTAATTTATATGTTCAATTGTGTTCTGTTCCCTATTGAGCTAGGATGTAGCTCACCCTTTAGACTATACGTCGTAGGTACACTATTAGCAGCTGCCTAGACTTCAGGGGACGTTGACCCTGGTGGGTCGGACCTTGCGGCCGGAGACGAGTTGGAGCCACCTCCTGAGGACTTCTTCTAGGGGACTCCGTTGTGCAGCTTTAAAGGTTTTTGTGAGATTATTGGTACGGCTTGGTATGTCAAGCCTGATTTTCTGGTTAAATAATGTAATTAAAGTTTGGGATTATTCTTTTGAGCAAACCATCTGTGATGATTAGCTATCATCAATGGTTCGGATCAGTTCTCCATTCATGCAGAGGCATGAAGGTAGAACTGTCTTTTGAGAAATAGTTAAATGATAATTAAACTCTGCAGCTTTATTTATTATTTTAATTTAGTTCATTGCTTGATATACCAATGTTCCGTGCACAGCTAAGGGGCACGATCAAGATGATCGTGCTGATGGCACGGGTTTCGAGGTGCCGAAATCCGGGCTGTCACAGTTGGTATCAAAGCGATTTCTTTTAGCAATTCTGACAATCATTGTTTTATCAGAACATAGGGACTTCTGCTAACAAAACTTTAGTTTCAAATGCAGCCGTCAATGTCGTCTAGAGGAAGAGGCCGACCGAGGGGAGGCCAACAGAGGAGTTTGCGTAGTGGAGATGATTACATCTCTCCTACAAATCGAGTACCTTTAGGAGGCAGTGAGGCCCCAGGGGGCAGCAGTAGTAGACAGCAAGATGATGAGGATCGAGATCGTCAGGATCGAGATCAACGGGAATAGGAGAGACTTAGAGAAAGACAAGAGGATAGAGAGGAGCAACAAAGGATGATGCATACCATGGAGACCATGGCAGCTGCCATGGCACAACAAGCCGCATCCTTTGCAGCTCATGCAGCGAGAGAACAGCAGCCACCTACACCACCTGTAGGACCCGCATTGCCTGTGCCTTCGTCATTCACAGAGTTTAGGAGGATGTGACCTCCTTCGTTTTCTGGGCAGGTAGACACGATGGTAGCAGAAAATTGGTTGATAGAAATGGAGAAGGTTTTTAGTGTGCTGACATGCACAGAGGATGAAAGTGTTAGATGGGCAGCCTACATGCTAGATGGGGAGGTTGGGCCTTGGTGGAAGTCCGTGATACGGACTAGGGCTCAGGAGACTCCGGAGTTGCCCTGGACTTGGGAGGAGTTTGTTGAGGAGTTCAACAAACAATATTTTCCATAAGTGGTAAGAAATCAGCTTGAGATCCAATTTCTACAATTGGTGTAAGGGAGAATGACCGTGAGGGAATATGGAGTGGAGTTTCTACGACTTGCCCGTTTTGCTCCGGATTACGTCGCTACCGACGTGATGAAGTCCAAGAGGTTTCAGCAAGGTTTGAAGCCTGAGGTTAGGGGAGGAGTAGCTCCATTTCAGTTAAGGACCTATGAGGAGGTCATGAGCAAGGCATTAGTTGTGGAAGAGGAGAATACAAATAGATATCGACAGAGAGAGCAACAAAGAGGAGGCAATGATCAAGGAAGATCAGGGAACTATGAACCGGTGAATAAAAAGTCGAGGTTCGTGGCCCAACATCAGAGACCACAGTTCCAAGGGGGTTTTGGAAGACCGGCGCAACAGCATAACCAATAGAGATTTCCTCTACTTGCGTCGGGGAGACCTTTACGCTATGAGAGCCCTGCCATGTCTACTGGCGCTACAGTCACACAGGGTTCTCGTACAATTTCTTTCGCGCATCGTGAGACTTGTGCCAAGTGTGGCAAGCCTCATAGGACAGTGGATTGCAGAGCAGGGACCAGGGGTTTTTTCCAATGTGGAAAGGTGGGCCACTTGATCAAGGATTTCCCCGAGACTAATAAAGGAAAGACGGCTTCGGTTGCAGCACCACGACCCATTCAAGCACGGAAGCCGGTCGTTCATGGGAGAGCCTATGCAGTCACTGCTCAGGAAGTAGAGAACGTGCATGACGTCATCTAAGGTGAGACTCTTTTAAAGTAAAGAATTTTCAATTTCATTCAAAATTTTAGATAGAGAAGGTGCATTCATTAGGAATTAGTGTAGATTCTCTTTCTCAACACTAAATTTATATGCGAATTAGGGGTGTAAATTGATGTGTAAATTATTGCATGTATGTATGTATACTATAGGTACTTTAACTGCATATGAGAAGGGATGCTTTGTTGGATATGACGCTAGAGTGTTGATAGACCCAGGGTTTACCCATTCATTCGTCACTCCACGTTTTGCCAAGAGGATGAAGATTGTTTCAGAGGCGTTGGACTTCGTCCTATCTGTGTCTATTCCGACTGGAGAGTTAGTGGACACGGAGTTAGCTTGCAAATCCATCATCGTAGCAATTCGAGACCTGGATGTGCATGAATTGGAAGTAAAGTTGATACTGCTGGACATGCAAGGGTTTGATGTGATCCTTGGCATGGACTGGTTGGCGCAGCACTGTGCAACAGTCGATTGCAAGAACAAGGTCGTCATTTTCAGACCCAACACAAGAAGATCATTTCGGTTTCAAGGAGTGAGGTCATCACCTATGCCACTGATCTCAGCAGTAAGGGCCGAGAGAATGATCAGAAAGGGTTACAGTGGATACTTGGCTTTCTTAAAAGAGGACAAGGAAGGAAAGAACAACATCTCTGAGATAGCAGTTGTGCGAGACTTCGCCGACGTGTTTCCAGAAGAATTGCCTGGATTACCTCCAGAGAGAGAAGTAGAATTCGCCATTGACTTAGCACCAGGAACGGAGCCTATTTCAAAAGCGCCATATAGAATGGCTCCGACTGAATTGAAGGAGTTGAAAGAACAACTACAAGAGCTCATGGACAAGGGGTTTGTCAGACCGAGCGTGTCTCCATGGGGAGCACCGGTCTTATTTGTCAAAAAGAAAGATGGGTCAATGCGTCTATGCATTGACTATCGGCAATTGAACAAACTCACTGTGAAGAACCGCTACCCTTTACCTAGAATTGACGATATGTTCGATCAATTGCAAGGAGCAAAGTATTTTTCCAAGATCGATTTGAGATCTAGATACCATCAGTTGCGAGTCAAGGCAGAGGACATTCAGAAGACAGCTTTGAGGACACGGTATGGACACTATGAATTCCTTGTGATGCCGTTTGGGTTGACGAATGCTCCGACGTCTTTTATGGATCTGATGAATCGAGTGTTTAAAGCACACTTGGACTCTTGCGTCGTAGTGTTCATGGATGATATCTTGATGTACTCCAAATCCAAGACGGAACACGAAGAACATTTGAGGATGGCTCTATAGACGCTATGTGAACACCAATTGTATGCCAAACTCAGCAAATGTGAGTTTTGGTTTGAAGAGGTTAGCTTTTTGGGACACGTTGTCTCAAAGCACGGTGTCACTGTAGATCCAGTAAAGATAGAAGCAGTGGTTAAATGGGAGCAACCAAAGACAGTGACCGATGTCCGATGTTTTCTTGGGTTAGCAGGCTACTATCGACGTTTCGTCGAGGGATTTTTAAAGATATCGGGACCTCTCATGAAGCTGACACGAAAAGATTCAAGATTCGAGTGGAGTGAGGCATGCGAGAAGAGTTTTCAAGAACTCAAGACGAGACTCACTTCAGCTCCAGTACTAGCAATTTCTTCAGGCAGTGGAGGATACGCAGTGTACAGCGATGCGTCATACAATGGTTTGGGTTGTGTGCTCAACCAACACAAGGTGGTGATAGCTTACGGATCAAGACAGCTGAAAGAACACGAGAAAAATTACCCAACTCATGACTTGGAGCTATCAGCAATCATTTTTGCGCTAAAAATTTGGAGACACTACTTGTATGGTGAGACGTTTGAAATTTTCACCGATCATAAGAGCCTCCGATACCTGTTTACACAGAAAGAGCTCAACATGAGACAGCGCAGATGGATGGAGTTCCTCAAGGACTATGATTGTTCTATACAGTACCATCTAGGCAAGGCGAACGTAGTAGTCGATGCCTTGAGTCGGAAGAATTCAGCTCAGTTAGCTTGCTTGATTTTAGGTATGCACCGGTGGAAATTATTGGAAGACCTGGCACTTTATGATGCGAATATTGAGTCGAAAGCTACAGGATCCTTTTTGGCTAACATATCAGTGAAACCAGTAATATTTGAGCATTCCACGATCTACAGATGAAAGATCCGACATTAACAAAGATTCATCAAGACGTGATTGAGGGCATTAGGTCGGACTTCTCAGTCAAAGAAGATGGTTCCTTATTGTTCAAGGGCCGTCTCTGCATTCCGGACAATGCCGACCTAAGCCGAACAATTCTTGATGAGCCCACAAGTCAAATTACGCTATCCACCCTGGCAGCACCAAAATGTACCAAGACTTGAGAAAGAACTATTGGTGGAGAGGTTTGAAGCAAGACGTGGCTGAACACATGTCACGGTGTTTGACCTGTCAGCAGGTGAAGATTGATCATAGGCATCCTGCTGGACTATTACAACCTTTACCAATACCAGAATGGAAGTGGGAATCGATCTCGATGGATTTCATTGTCAGATTACCGCGTACAGCCAAGAGACACAATGCCATTTGGGTAATCATAGACCGATTAACCAAATCAGTGCACTTTTTACCGTACAATATGATGTATACGGTAGGAAGATTGGCAAACTTATATATGAAGGAGATCGTCAGGTTACATGGGATTTCGAGCAGCATAGTTTCAGATCGTGATCCACTATATACGTCCAAGTTTTGGAAGAAATTTCAAGAAGGAATGGGAACACGACTAGATTTTAGTTCAGCTTTCCATCCTCAAACTGATGGGTAGACAGAGCGAGTGAACCAAGTGATAGAAGACATACTCAGAGCGTGCATGCTGGATATGCAAGGATACTGGGATGAGTATCTACCGTTGATCGAATTCGCATACAACAACAGTTTCCAAACGAGCATTGGCATGGCACCGTATGAAGCTCTGTACGGACGACGATGTAGATCCCCCATCAATTGGGAAGAAATCGGTGAGAAATTTATTTTAGGGCCAGAACTACTTGAAGACAACGCCACCATCGTGCGAATAATCAAAGAAAGGCTGAAGTCAGCACAGAGCAGATAGAAAAGTTACGCCGACATCAAGTGGACTAGTGTCGACTATAAAGTGGGTGAACACGTGTTTGTGAAAGTGTCGCCTATGAAAGGCGTAATGAGGTTTGGCAAGAGAGGGAAGTTAAGTCCCCGTTATGTTGGACCATTTGAAATTTTGGGACGCGTAAGTGAAGTTGCGTATCGCATTGGATTACCACCGCTATTTGATAGGGTACATAACGTTTTCCACATATCGATGCTCAGAAAGTATGTGAACGATCCATCTCATGTGTTAGGAAGTCAACCTTTGGAGATGTGTGAGGACATAAGCATGATAGAGGAACTAGTGGAAATCTTGGATCGAAAGGAATAAGTATTGTGCACTAAAGTGATTCTCTTAGTGCTTGTTCGATGGAAAAATCATCCGAACGAAGAGGCTATATGGGAACGAGAGGCCGATGTGAAAGAACAATATCCAGCCTTGTTTCAGACCACTTGAGAGTCAAATGTAACTCACAAGCATGTTTGTGGATTTTAACGACATTTGTAATTCAATGGAAAATTTAATCAAAGTATGATAAAGAAACAAAATTTTTATGCACACATGGTCTTGAGGATGTGTTTCGTAGAAGAAAGGATCAGTGGTATCATACACTACCAAGAGAAATCAAATAAACAAAGAAACTTGAAAATCTATAGAATTTGAGCAAAACCGATTAATCGAATTTCAAATCGATTAATCGATTTGGAAATTCGATTAATCGATTTTGTTCGATTAGTCGACTAGCATGTGCCAGTGACTGAAAACTTGATAAGGATTCAGAAAAATGACAAAGTGAAAATTCGATTAATCGATTTGGGGCTTCGATTAATCGATTCATGATTTCGATTAATCGATCTAAGGATTTCGATTAATCGAGTAACTCCAGAAAATTACAAAATTTTGAAGTATGATGTACGATTTCGATTAATCGAAGTGAAATTCGATTAATCGATTTGGAATTTTGATTAATCGAACTAGAAGTTCGACTAATCGAGTCACTTAATGAATTTGGAAAAAATTTGAAGGACCACACGATTTCGACTAATCAAATTAAAATTCGATTAATCAATTTTGGAATTTTGATTAATCGAGATGAATTTCGATTAATTGACTGTCTATATATATTGGAGTTGGGGTTTTTGGTGCCATTCGAAAATTTTGCAAGTGGGCGCCATTTTCTTCTTCTTCTTCTCCAACCGATCGAGTGATCTAGGGTTTGGATTTCCATCGATTTTGCATCCGCAATCGCACACATTTGCATCCGAAACCTAAGGTAAACCCTAGATTTCTACTTCCTTTTCAAATTTAACCTAGTAAACCCTAGATTTTTGGGCATTTTGAGTCGAAATGCCGCCTCGAACTCGAATGACCACCAAGAAAGCGGCTACGAAGCTGTCGGTCCGGCGTAAGAACGCCGCACCGCCACCACCTACCCCATCACCCGTGAGGACTTCGTCACCATCGACATCAGACACCACGTCCGGGTCGACAAGCGCATCTTCGCGCGAGTCTTCACGCGAGTCCACACCCATGCCACCACCACCCACCAATGTCGAGCAACCCAATGAGTGGTGGGCGGCCAAGACCTTCGAGGTCGAGTACATCATTGACCCAACCCTATTTACAAATCCCGATGTGCCGAGCGAGACCCAATGGGCTCGTAACTACCTTACCAATGCCGGTCTCGACAATATCTTAAAGCCAATTCGGGGTTCCTACTACCCTAGATTAGTTCGATTATTTTACCAAGGGCTTGTGGACGGCCCGACTGACGATGTGATCAAGACCACCATAGAGGGTCGGGAGTATATAATCACCCATCGCCACATACACGAGGTGCTCGAGTGTTACCTTGATTTCACCCTAGAGACCACCCTCTTTCCACCCTTCGAGGAAGAGGTTAAATTTGAGGAGATCATGACCCGCATGACAAACGGGAAAAAGGGGTTGGGATCCTCCATCAAGAGGGTCGACCTTCCCCACTACATGTGGATGCTTGATTCCATAATCAAGTGTAACCTCTACCCGTTGCGGCACGACACCGAGCGGATAGATATGGTGCAGCAGGCACTGTATGCGGCCTTTTGTGGCCGTTGGTTTGACACGACCATGCTCATCCTAGAAGGGATGAGGTACATTAAGGGCAAGTTAATGAAGGGCAACTTGAGGCCCAAGGAGAAAATGTCGTATGCTCGGTTGATCTCGAGCATGTTGGAGTGTTACTCCAACGCTCCCGAGTATGCGGTATCGCCCCACGAGGTGCGGGCGACCGATCGAGTGAAGACATTTTTGAAGTCTTCATGGAGCCGTAGCTACAATTTATTGAAGTGGACCCTACCAGCTCTGGGTCCAGTTCCAGCAGCACCAGCAGCAGCAGTAGCACCACCACACCCCCACCCCCACCACCACATCAGGACCCACCCTTGGGTGAGGCGCACCCGGCTGAGCCTTCAGCGAAGGGGGCACCCTCTCATACCGCCGCTTCACCAACACCGCCAGCCCATTCTGCACCAGCTACACCCACATCATCCTACCGCCGACGTGCATTTCACTCCAGCCCTACTGTCGAGGAGGTGTTGGCACGTATGGAGGCCAACAACGAGCTGATGAACCGGAGGATGAACTTCCTTATGTTCCATGCCCTCCGCTACATCTACCCGTTGGACTATCAGCGGTACTTAGCTCAGGAGGAGGAGTGGACCGCGGGACGGACCGCCTTTCATAGGGGTCCCGTCTCCAGACCACCACTGCCACGACGCTGGGCTCCACGCATCCACCCCACCGAGCGGCTAGCACGCAGCCACCGCTATCTCCGCCACTCCGGCCTCCGACACTGCCAGACCTATAGTTTCGAGACTCAGATGGAGCAGCCCAAAGACTGCATCAGCGGGGATGGCATGAGCCATACTTTACTTTCTATTTTGGTTGTATAGAAAACATTTGTTGTACTGTCATTTAAATTAATGTAACCAGTTGTATAAATTTTCTATTGATTAATATATATCTTTTGTTACTTCTACGACTGTTATCTTTTATACCACATATGTGTTTTTATTATAATTCGTGTAACTTCACTGGGCCACCTCACCGAGAGTGTGGGGGGGGGAGACCTAGATCGCCGCACCTTTAGGTTATTTTCGCGGACAAAAATTCCCAAGGTGGGGAGGATGTAATATCTCAAAAAATTGTGTCAAATAGTGACCTCGGGATCCGTGCTCGATTGGTCATAGGTTTGACCAAACAAGAGTTCACAAGTTAACGTAGGATACGATGAACGGATGAGATGTGAGGATTCGAGTGAATATGGGGAGTGTGATGAAAATCTGGAGTCACATACACCTATTGAGGTACATGTGCTCAACACACAAGTTAGAGGGGAGATAAAAGGGTTTAATAGCCCTAGTTTCTCTTTTATTTGGTTGATTGAGAGAGAGTAAAGAAGAGAGAGAGAAGGAGAGCATAGTTAATGCAAGGGGTAAATGCTTGTTGAGGAAGGGGGATTCGAGCAATAAACGTCGGATTCGATGCGAGGGATCCGCTAGAAGCAAAGCTAGAAACCCTAGCCTTTCCAACCACTTAACCTAATCAATTGAAGATTGATTGAAGGAAAAATTCTTGTAAATTGAATGCATAGATTGAAGGGTTTAATTGTAGTTAGGAATAGCTAAAATCATAGGATAATGGCTTAGAAAAGAGAGAGAAATCAGTTGGAAAAAGATTTGAAGGAACAAATGTAAAGTAATCCGCCATTTCGATTAATTGAAAGTGAGATTCGATTAATCGATTTGTGCTAAGAAGTTGAAAAGTCAGAGGGCCCCGAGTTCGATTAATCTAATTGAGTTTCGATTAATCGACCTTGAATTTCGATTAATCGATTGTGGTATCGATTAATCGATTGGGAACCTCCAGTGAACTCCAGTGGAGGGAAAGAAAGGACTTGGAGAAATCGACTAATCAAAATAAGAGTTTGATTAATCAATTTAGAATTTCGATTAATCGATTTGGGATCGATTAATCGATTTTGAGAATTCGATTACTCGAATTGAGAATCGACTGGATAGAATGGAGAATTTCGATTAATCGAATGATAATTTCGATTAATCGATTTGAGAATCGATTAATCAATTTTGAATTTTAATTAATCGATTTTGGAAATTTATTAATCGAATCATATTTGATTAATCGATTTTAGAGTTCGACTAATCGACTGTGCCAGCTTTGTTGACTTTTGAGCTTGACTTTAAGATTCTTGGAGGGTCTTGGACCTTCTTTGTTACATCTTTAGTGATGTATTTCATATGTTATGTGGTACCATAGGTGGTACGTATGAGCTTGGGCACAAGGAGCCACGTGGGACCTTGATGCATGATCAAACAGAGACTTGAGGTAGGGAACACCTTGGACATGTACTTTATTTTACAAGAGCATGTATGTAGTGATATAGAATTCAATTCAAACTATTTTTTTATTGCTTAAGAGTTTGTAAAAAGTATGTGTGTGTGTGTGACACCTATAAGAGTAATTATAATGAGCCATCCCCAGGGGATGAGGAAGTAAAGAAATAAGAGCATCAGGTGTGATACAAGTGAATGGATGCATCCCAGGGATGCATCCAAGATTGAATTATGTCTGATAGGGCCTAACTGATATAAGATATCACACTTACACGGTGAATAACTATATGTAAAGCACCTGATATTTTTGTTATTTGAGGTTTGATAGGGTACCCCACCGATGTGGCGGGATATCCACGACTGACGCGGCAGGATATCCGTGACCGATACGGCGGCGAAACCGTAGGCCAGTGCAGAGGCTTATCTGTACACAGTAAGCACACCCCAGGAGTGTTGAGATAAGTAAAACCCCACCACCGATCCCCAGGGGAAAGGGGCTTGGGTACTAATTGTATTCCTAGGGAATACGTCTAGAACTGTCTATATAGATGACGATGATGGGTATCTCATCGGGGCTCGATGCTATATTGCTCGGGGATTACTTAAGTTGAAAGGTTAAGTTTTGCTTTAGGCCTTTTGAGTATCATTCATGAACAATTAAAAGACATCAGTAAACTCTCAGTAAAACATGATTCTTTTCAACTGTTTTTCATCAGTAACGGCATAGACACATCATGCATGGCATATCATGGAATATATGTGAGTTGTAATTTATATGTTCAATTGTGTTCTGTTCCCTATTGAGCTAGGATGTAGCTCACCCATTAGACTATACGTCGCAGGTCCACTATTAGCAGCTGCCGAGACTTCAGGGGACGTTGACCCTGGTGGGTCGGACCTTATGGCCAGAGACGAGTTGGAGCCACCTCCTGAGGACTTCTTCTAGGGGACTCCGTTGTGCAGCTTTGAGGGTTTTTATGAGATTATTGGTACGGCTTGGTATGTCAAGCCTGATTTTCTGGTTAAACAATGTAATTAAAGTTTGGGATTATTCTTTTGAGCGAACCATCTGTGATGATTAGCTATCATCAATAGTTCGGATCGGTTCTCCATTCATGCAGAGGCATGAAGATAGAACTGTATTTTGAGAAATAGTTAAATGATAATTAAACTCCGCAGCTTTATTTATTATTTTAATTTAGTTAATTGCTTGATATACCAATGTTCCATGCACAGCTAAGGGGCACAGTCAAGATGATCGTGCTGATGGCACGGGTTTCGAGGTGCCAAAATCCAGGCTGTCACATAATCTCACTAGAACCTAAGATCTGCCAAAGAAAGAAACTAGGCACACTTGTCACATGAACATCCTACCCAGCGTAACGCTTAGTTCACTTCCCATCGCAGACACCACTACCCAAAAAAAAATGATTTCAAACAACACCGATCGCACTAAAAGAAGAAAGGGAGAAAGCATGAGCACGTCCCATCACCGAAACAAAGAGCCTCCTCCCGAAGTGCTCGCCACAAACCTACCAGACGCCATTGCAACAGAAAGGCAGGAAGACGTGGGACTACTCCCATGTCCCATTGCATTTCACTACTACCAAGCTACAATGCGAACATCCTAGCAATACCTCTCAAGTCCCTTCGCGGTACCACTACAATCACCAAGGCTCCATCGCGACATCACGCCGACAACCACCAACCACTGCTCAAGCAACAAGCGAATAAAAAAAAAAAAAAAAATGGTACCCTACTACGACATTGCACCCGGAACATTGCATTACAATGATAGCCACCAAGTCCCGTCACGACGCTACAATACTAGCAAAGTACCACCACTACAATATTTCTAAGGTCTCACCGCACAATTCAGGTTAGTATCACCCCCTGGTAAGTACTACCCCTTTTTCAACTACTCGATATTTCTTCTAAATTATAATCATCTATGATTAAGTCAAAATATTTTCAAAACTCGTCTCTCTCAACTTGAGAATTATTGTAATCCTCCCATAAGAGACAATCATTAGTGTTTGTCGAGAAGGTTAGATGGAGTATCCAGCATGCCAAGTGTCATTTTGACAACCACATGAACGGTTGGGTTCACAAATCCTGTACCAGTGGATCTGCTCAGCAACATCTCGGAAGCCACGTTTTCTATCGTTTTACCACCGAATTGATCTTAAGTTAAAATTTTCAAAATTTCAAAATCCCTTACTCATTCTAAAATCTTTCATTTCAAAAATCTTTCTTCTCTTACTTGCAAAGCAAAAAACAAAAAAAACAAAAAGAACAAAGTGAACAAAATACATAGACCCGACTCACCTTTCTTTAAATACCACAACCAACTACACTTAGCCTTGACCTTTAAATCCCAAAGCCCTTTGAACTCGCAATCAAGTGCATACACCACTGCGCAGGATCACCTGTTCGGATGCAAGAAAAAAATGACTCAAAATGAATCGAGCGCATATGCCACTGCGTAGAATTCAACTGAGCACACTTCACAAAATTTACTTCAATTACCAGCCCAAATTAACCATTCCCCTGGGAAGCCAAACAAATGAGTACACTCAATCTAAGAACTTACAAATGCCTATTGGAAACGGAACGCCTGATCCACATTGGTGTGACCAATGATGAGCCCTGTCTGACATGACTTACAAAAGCTTTCAACACTACATACTGTTTAATCTCTTTATTATCGGTCCTTGGACCTTATTTTGGACATTTGATTGACACCCTGGTACCTTGATTGCGTAAAATCTCTCTGTTAGCTCACGCCATACGACGGGATGTGCCATGCACCCACAGACCCGGAATATGCCCTTCGATAGCTACCATTTGCCCTTCAAATAATCCATTTTAGCTTGCGCTGATAGATAAGAAAGTCAAACTTGTCATGTCAGCATCACCAATTCACATTTGTGAATTCTCAAGAAACAGGAAGGCACCTCGAAAGAGGGGTGTCTACTTCTTCGACGCGTTCTTACTTCGTAAGAGCGCGTCGAAGAGGGGCATCTGTAGACACCCCCATTTTGCCCTCTTGGAGTACACGAATTCGTTTGGTCAGCCCTTGACCTTTTTAACCCTCGTCATGGGACCATGCAATAGTACATGGCTGAATACAAGCTGAAATAATAGCTTTATGGCTTAGATCCCAATGTAGGGAGGCTATATACTAAGCAATAGTATATAGTCGGGATGCAGACTAAAACAATAGTCCTGCATTCCATTCTTGAGACCATACTCAGACAACCCTGAATTAAGCGTCTGCAAACTCGCGCCTAATTTGATCACGCACAGAACCACAAGCGTGTGATCAATCCCCTATCAGACCAAACATCCTTTCAAAAACCGTTTCAAGACTCAATTACGTGCCCGAAAATAGAAGCGCGATCGGATTGAGCGCTACACCACCAACACGCAATTGGCCTATGCCCGACCTAGTCTCCTACCCTTGACCCCTACATTTCCTCGATTAAGTGCTTCAGGTAACATGCTTAATAGGATTACGCATGTCCCATCATGCTCGCAATTAGTCCTGATTTTGTTAGGATTAGGAAACCCACAGAGTAATTCAACCGATCGCTCACTGAGTCGGTGACCGACTCAAAGCAATTAACTGCCAGAAAATGGGCGCGCAATGCAGTTAAACATCTAGAAACTGGTGCGTAATTGAATGAAAACCTATAAAAGCTTTTTTCTCGAAGAGAGAGGGGGAAGTTGCAAATTTTGAGAAACGAGATCGTAAATTCTGAAACCAGAGAACTCCGACAATGAACCCCTAGAGCAAATTAGTCATGATTTTGGAGATTCGAACTACGAGATTTCTCTCCACAGCCCCGAACGTAGGTACAAATTTACTTTTATTTTAGACTTAGGATTTCCCTTAGTTTAATTAATCAATTCTATTTCTAATTTTTAAGACCGTAGCACCCTATTCGGACCAAAATTCTTTATATCTGGTTCTAGTTCCCTATTTCTAGAAACAGTCCTTAATTTAACGGTCCGATCCACCGACTTTATACTTTGATTCTACTCTAAAATCAAAACTTACAATCCTATCATTAATTTCTGGTTCTGACTCTCAGAGTCTAGAACCAATCCTTAATCATACGGCCTGATATTTCTGATTTCGTACCCGGATTCAATCTTAAATTTTAATTAATAATTTAATTTTATATTTTTGCATCACCATAATTCTAAATATAAACTTCAGTTCATAACTTTAGTCTCTTAATTTAATTTCCTATTATAATCTCAAATTCCATTCCAAAAATACCTTTTTTTATTATTCAAATACCAATCTATCTTTTATCTCAGCCATCCGATTTGCCCACGGGAGCTTACGGAGGGTACTCGGGAACGAGGTCAATCCTCCTTAGCATAGCAGGCGCAACCCTCTTTTTTTAGATTGCTTAGGATTACTTAGTTAATTTTAATTAGTTTTTATTGCAGTATAATCTATTAATTGCATCTAATAGGCCTCTATATCATTAGTTGCTTTGATTCAATTTAGTATTCCAGTCTAGTTAGTCTATTATCTTAAATCAAAATTTAGGAAAGTTAATTTACTTATTATTCGTTAGATTCTTGACATAACCAATCCATAGATTATGATATAAAAATAATAAAAATTAATATTATTGCATCAATTATTTACTTATATTTTAGTAAGTTAATTTATTGCTTTAATTAGAGTCGTAGTAAAATTAGTTTTTTGTGTCTTCTTTAATTAGAATTCTAGTAGGACTACTTAAATTGCTTTAGTTATAATTGCAATACAATTAGTATACCTGCTTCATATAGAATTGAGATATAATTGGACTCTTTTGTTTAATCAGAATATTATTGGAGCTGATACACATGCACTCCTAGTACCAGTAGGAGACTGGAATTGATTGGACTCTTAGTAGAGCTAGGACTTTGATATCAATTGGACTCCTAATAATACTAAGAAACTGAAAAATGATTGGACTCCTGATAGCATCAGGACACTAAAATAACCCGTCATAATAAGCTCACCTAATCATAATTCATAAAAAAAAAGGAATCTAAATCGACCATAACAGTAATAAGGAAAACTAAAAAGAAAGCTGAAACTATCTAATTAAAAGAGGACACTGATGCTGGCGTTCGCAGGCGGACGATTCAGTATAGAAGTAACCCACACCCACTTAAACGCGTGATCATTGACGTGTTGCAGCGTCGATAAATATCTGCAGCTAGTGATCGCAAATCAACTAGGAATCATCCTAGGAAATTCCTCCTATTACTATTTATCCCCACCTTATCACATACATCGCATCGCTAGAGTCCAACAGGACAGAATTGTAAACCACTTATTCAACGGGAAACGAGAGGAACCCAGAAAAAGTGCGCACCAACACATACGATCGAGATAGTTTAGTTAATTCGCGAGAGACTATGTGTGGCTCAGAGTCACCCGAAGAGCTACGCAGATCTCAAGAGGAGACATGTGGAATTTTAGGTGAGCTTAATTGCTTTAAACACCTAATACGTCTCTAAGTGATGAGATTGTTGCTAATACTTATTTTTTTTCAGGTTGGCGACAATGTGTTTGTTCAAATCTCGCCTACGAAAGACATTATGTGATTCAGTAAACGAGGGAAGCTGAGTCCTAGGTACGTTGGGCCTTTTGAGATATTAGGCCGAGTCGAAGAGGTAACATACAAAGTGGCACTATCGTCGCAATTATCCAGCATGCACAACGTGTTCCATGTGTCCATGCTACGGAGATGCATTCGTGACCCGACTCACGTGCTTGATTACCAACCTATCGAGCTTCAGGATAGTTTGACGGTGATCGAGGACCCGGTGCAGATTTTACACCGCAAGGAGCAAATCCTACGAACTAAGAGGATCCCTTTGGTTCTCGTGAAATGGTAGAATCATACCTCGGAAGAAGCAACTTGGGAGCACGAGGCTGAAGTTCGAGACCAATTTCTGCTTTTGTGTGATTGATATTGCGTTTCTCTTTGTAATTAGGGCAGTGTGGATAATGTATGAGGATTTTTAATTGCAATATGTACCTTGGTATATATATAAATTCTATGTGGGATCCTTTTTTTTTTTTCTATAAATATACTGGGGTCTACTTTGGCTAAATCATGTGCGATTGATCGGGTCGTGATGTGATTGATTTCGTGAATTGTGATAGCAAATTATAGGTGATTCGCTTACGACATAGCCTAGAATTAGCGTTAAACATGTAAGGGCTTTAAGGAGGTCAATTTAGAACAAAGAACAACTTTTACAAAGGTAAAAATTTTGAAAATTTTGAAGTACACAGTTACTGCAAAATCCGAACCTCGAATTGAAAATTCGAAGGTCGAATTTCATATGCAAATTGACAGGTTTTTGGGAAATTCGAGGGTCGAATTTAAATTCGATCATCGAATTGAAATTCGACCATCGAATTCAAATTCGATGATCGAATTTTGCGGGTTTAAGTCGGCTGGGGTTGTTTTTTGGTCATTTCACACTTTTGAAACAGGGTCGAGCTTGGATTCTTTGAGGCTTTTGGGGTTTTTGTGAGTTCTCTTGCAGTTTTTGGCCAAGATCTAGGGGGATTCAACTCGGGTTTGCAAAGGGCTTGATTGCTTTGACAAGAAACCGATTGTGGGCATTCCAAAGAGGCAAAACCCTCCTCATCTCGTGGCTTGTGGATTTTTTTTAAATTTTTTGCAAATTTGAGTTTTTCTTTGCATGATACAATGGGGCCTAAGAAACAGGCAGCCTCTAAGGTCCCTACATAAAAATACCAGCCTCTAAAGCTGGATCTTCAAGCCAACCACCACAACCTCCACAACTGGTTCAACCACCAGTGCAACCCCCACAGATTTGTGAGTAACCCAGTGAGTAGCTAAGGGTTTCGCTGACGAATGGATCTTCGATCCCGAGCTATTCGATCAGCAGAACACCATGTAGTGGGCTTCAGAATACTTAGAGAAAGCCCAATTACAGTCCTTGCTTCAGCCATTTCACACTCTCTTTTATCCTCGGTTAGTACGCCTCTTTTACCAACGTATGCAATGGGAAGATGAAAAGAAAATTTATACTACCATCGATGGGCGCAACTACGCCTTTGATGTTGATGACATTGCTGCGACAATGAATTGTCCAACCATGTATTCAAAAGCCATGGGTCTAGCTCCACCAAACACTAAAATCATACCAGTCCATGAGGTGAGAGCCCAGATGACCCGTTCCCAATTTCCGGATACAATGTGGATACTTGACGTGATTACCCTATATCCTTTTGGGCATTGATAAGAACGAAGGGGCCCCATCCAACAGATCCTATTTTCGGCATTTCAAGAGCGGTGGTTCAATGCCCTGGAAGTGGTGTTTAAAGGTATCATAAAGGCTCATGAGAAGATGGGTAAAAAGGTAAAGACCCCGGCCAAGGGCATCCCTTACACTAGATTGATTTCGTTGATGATTGAGGACAATCGTGCGGGACCGGCGTACAAAATTCTGCATAATGAGCCTAAATCCACTGCCAGTTTAAAGACTTATAGATTGGTTGATTGAGGTCAGAACTATAACCGGTTGTTAAAGGCTCCTCTAAAGGTACTATGGTTCCTGACGAGGATGAGGATGATGACAATCCACCAGCTGCTGAGCATATCGCTCCCAACAAAGACCAGCCCCCACACACTGACGTTCTCACGTTATCGGAGTTCACACGCCAGATGACCGCTATGAGTCATCAGATCCAGGTGCTGACGCAGCACACGAGCTCCATGAGCAGGGAGTTAGAGATACATGGGGGCTTTGACCTACCTGATGCAGCATGCCTTTCCTGCCAACTATGCGACATACATGGCTGATATCTGTGTATCTGTGTACCAAGCTTCTACTTCTGGAGCAGGTGATGCGGTGCCTCCGGATGTGGGAGATGACTGCGATGATGATGATGGTGATGATGATGATCAGGCTCCGACTGATCAGGCTGCTGGATCCGGTGCGGATAGGGAGGATTAGTGTAGCGGTGATGGTTTTATGTTTATATTTTTGCAATCATTATGGGATTGTAATTATTACCTGTTGATGGATTATTAGGATCTGGTGGTTCTACTTTTGCTTCTTTTATATATACTTTCTGGTTTGCTTTATGTTCTTGTCAGCTTTGTTCGATATGCTATACTACCTTGCTATATACATGACTCTTTTATATGTGGATAATTTGTCTATGTTGTGGGTTTATGAGTTTATGCTATGGCTGTTTTGATTATGGGTTGTGGGCTATGAGTTTCTTTTTCATGTGGGTTACTTGTCATTTTACCTTCAGTTTTGCTTTTATATTCGTTCCGGCTTATCAGGCTGCTGGATTCGGTGCGGATAGGGAGGATTAGTGCAACGGTGATGGTTTTATGTTTATATTTTTGCAATCTTTATGGGATTGTAATTATTACCTGTTGATGGATTATTAGGACTTGGTGGTTCTACTTTTGCTTCTTTTATGTATGCTTTCTGGTTTGATTTATGTTCTTGTCAGCTTTGTTCAATATGCTGTACTACCTTACTATATACATGACTCTTTTATATGTGGATAATTTGCCTACGTTGTGGGTTTATGATTTTATGCTATGGTTGTTTTGATTATGGGTTGTGGGCTATGAGTTTCTTTTTCATGTGGGTTACTTGTCATTTTACCTTCAGTTTTGCTTTTATATTCATTTTGGAAATGGTTTTGTAATTCACTCTATTTGACCCGACACTATCCGATAGATAATCTGATTTATGTACTTTTGTATCTCACTTTGATCACTTTCCCATTAGTTCACCTTGAGTCACAGTGAGGTTGCTTCCTGACACGTGACACTTGGGGTGTAGGCATCCACGTACGGATGCAATCCACTATGGCCTTTAGGTGCCACACGTAGTACATTAAGGTTACTACGGATCCCGTCCCTTGACTTGCGTGCCTTGTGAAGCCATCGCACTGTGACCCATTGTAGACACTCAAATTTGGCCCAAGGCCCGATCGAAACACCTTTCGAGAGAGGTGCAATTCTGAGCTTTTGATGACGTGTATGGAACCTTTAGGAACTCCCCTACAACCCTTAGGAACCTTTCCAAACCCTTAGGAATCACCCTAGATCCCTTAGGAACCTGACCTGAACCTTTAGAAACCAATCCCGACCTTTAGAACCCGTTCTGAACCTAAACCTTATCAAACAAATGGTTGAGGAGGGGTGCACCGGAACCAACTATGGCCCTCTACTATGATCAAATCTCATACCATTGAAAAGTATAGGTCGTCAGCTTTCCAACGGTCTAAGAATCTCCCCAATCGGAGGTATACATCAAAAGATACGACAAACCGAGCCCGAAGGGCATTAGAGTAAAATCAAGTGGGCCCCCCTAGGGATTTGGCGCAACTAATAGTTGTGCCAGTGATAATTTTGCTTGGTGCAACTATTAGTTGTGCCAGGCCACTTCTCCCAGGATTTAAGCCTGGCGTAACTAATAGTTGCGCCAGTATTAATTGTGGATCCCACCGTCGCGAGCTAACTTCCAGGCACTGTTTAAACATTGTTTTATTGTACATTTGCCTGACACAACTATTAGTTGCGCCAGGCATCTGATCAGTCACCTCAAGATTTTACCTCAAAAATTGTGATTGGGGTTTGACTTGTTGACCACCTTGACCTTTGGGGTGTGTTTTGCTAGTTCTGTTGCACCCATTCCTTACCTATTTGAAACCCTTCAAGTGGCTTAAAGCCTCACCCTATCATCCACCATTGGAGGACTTTCTCACACATTTTAAGGCTCCAAAAATCCTAGAAAACCTTAGATTTGAGATTACCTAATTGCTAAATCCATTTAGCTCCTAAGTGATCTCCTAATCCACCCATTTCCTATAAATAGAGACCCCCACCCTTTGGTTTAGGGGTTGAAAGTTTTTACTTAAGAGAGAAAGAGCTTAAAGTGAGAAGATCTTTCTCCCTTTGGTGCACACTTTTCATACAAAAACTAGAATTTAAAAACCTCTTCCCCACCCTTGCCTTTCATGAAAAGCCTCTAGGTTAGGTGTGTGTGATCCCCTAGCCTTCCTTCTCTATCTCTTAGCTTCAAGCCTTAGGAGTTAGAACCCCATTCCATACCATACAACCCTTCAAAAGCTCATCAAAGCAAGCCAAACAAGGCTCCTCTATGGTGCTACAGGGGGCCCGAGGGCTCCGGCTCTCCCCTTTCTTCTCCTATCTCTTCTTTGGCTCCTCCCGTCCTCCCATTTATGCTGTTACGCCGCCGAATTTTCGGTAGGAACGGAGGGGCACAAGTAGGATTTAAGGCCCATTTGGGCAAGAGGAAGCCATTTTCTTTTCTTTTACTTTATTTTTATTTTGGCCATTAGTAGAGACCGCAATAAGCGGGTTGATCGAGTGCCTTCCCATCGATAATCGAATCCCCTACCCAAGAGCCTTTGGTGTGGACCGGATTCAGAGTCATATTTGTGGCACTTCAGTGCTTATAAAAATGATATAGGTATCCCGGGACACCAAAATCTCAGGGTGGCGACTCTATATTTTTTTGCAAGCGAGCGCATCGCCGCGACGGGATTGTCGCAAATCCCACAATTGCACAGATGGTGACTCTGCTGGGGAGTAGCTAGTAGAGCTTCTCCTTGAACTAGGCCTTTTTTTATTTTCCTAACATTTTATTTCTATTTTTTTTTTTTTTTTTTTACTATTTTTTTTTCTTTACTCACCTCTCCTATTAAGTCACTTTACTTACCCCCACTTTTACATCATTTATGAGCCTTAGCCGATTGGCAGGCCTACTTGTGCATAATCTTTTAATTTCTTTACTTTTTCGTCATTTTAAGTGCCTTAGCCGATCGGTGGGCCTACTTGAACATTGTCTTTTAATTCATTTAATTTTCCGTCATTTAAAGTGCCTTAACCGATTGGTAGGCCTACTTGGGCACTCATATCCCAATAGTGGATGCCGACCCGTAGTGGCGGCACAGGGTCATCACTCCCGGTCTTTGAACTAAAGAAAACTTCCAAAAAAAGGGAAAAGCTTTGAAAAAAATTAAAATTGAACCAAGTTAAGGAGCTTAATTAATTTGTTTTTACGAAGTAGATTTTAAAAGGGTTGGGATTAGGAAAACACACAACCACCCGGGTCTTAGTATGGCGACAGCCCCTAATGGTGACGATCTAGAAAAGTCCCAGCCCACCTAGTATCTGAGAATGCACTTACACCGGAGGTATATCGGGTGGGTTCCCATTCCGAAGCTTAAAACCCTTGGGGAGCACGCTAGTGAGTTATACAGGACTCAAACCTTTTAGGTGTTGTGAGGAGAGAATCGATCATTAAAAAAAAAAAATAGCTCAGTTCCCGGAAGCCTAGCTTCCACAAAAAATCAAAAAAAGAGACTCATTTCGGGTTTGGTGCCTGCTGTCATCAGTTCTGGAGTATCAGTTTTTGCCTGGCGCAAGTATTATTTGTGCCAGTGCAAAAAACTGGAATTTATAACTGGCACAACTAATAGTTGTGCCAGCTTTAAAATCCAAATTTTTACCTTGGCGTAACTAATAGTTGCGCCTGTGTAAAAAAGGTGCCCTGCAACCTGAGCACATGTATTAGTTGCGCCAGGTCTATTTAATAGCACACCAGCCCGAATCTGTGGCCTTCTTCACCTCCCGAGTCCCCCGATCAGTGTGCTCAGTGCTTTGTTTAGGCCCCGCCATCTTCGACACCCAATGCGCCCCTGCTGGTCAAAAGAGGGCAACTTCTTTTTGGCTCATTCTGGGGGATTGGGTTGTTTATCTCGATTTTCATGCCTTCAATAGATCGAAGGTTCTCCTTCGATTATTTTGAAGTGCGTCGGAATCGTTGCCGCGGGTCTTGAATTAAGGTACGAGAGCCACCCGAAAAGGGAATTCCAAGGCCTTGAAACCATTATTTTTCAAAACTTTTTCAAAATAATATATATATATATAATAAATCAAAATCCAAAAAAAATATAGTTTGTGGTGCCGGCACAACGGCATCATCTTGCCCTCCTCTGTCCTATAGGGGAAAAAGAAGGAAGATTTTTGGGCCTTATCCAAGGCACCCTTACCCAACCCGTTCCCGTAGAATGTCGTAGGTAGTGGACCCGGCTTATGCCGATCTCGACACATCCCCACCACACTCTCCCACTCATTCCCATTCAGGGGAAGTCTTTTCCACCATCCCCCTCACCCAATCACCCTTTGCCGTTACCGGCCCGTTTGGCACCCCCATTTTCCCAACCACTACCTCTCAAAACATCCAAAGTCCAACCCCCAACTCCCCGTCTTTTGCCCAAACCATGCTCATACCAAATCCATCACATTTCCCACCCATGTCCATACAAAACCCAAACCCATTCTCCCAATCCACATCCATGCCCCATTTCCCATCTTCCCCTTACAGGCCCGATCCACCCACATTCACATACACCACTTCCGCCCTATCCAACCCCCCACAAATCCCCCGTCTACCCGGGTCATGCCCATTTTTACCGGGGCCATGCCCGATTTCTTCCAAACATCCACACCCCACCAACCACCATCCATAAACATCCCTAATCCCTCCCCATCCTTTACCCCACCTCAACTCTCCAATCCACCCCATATCCCACATCTTACCATGGCCATGCCCGATCATACCAGGGCCATGCCCAATTTACCCTCCATCCCATCTCCACCACCCACATCTGATCCTCCCTCCATGACCATGATGGAGGAGATGTTCCAAGCCTACTCCATATGGAAGGCTTCTCAAAACACCTCCCCTCCTCCACACCCCATGTCCTTAAACCCATCTCACACCCTAGCCAATCTCCATGCCTCACTCCTCAATGACCCCCATCAACCCCCCATAATCCACACCATCCAAACTCCCATTACCTACATGCCCCAAGGCCCTATGGCCCAACCTCCCACTACCCATACACTTCAAGGCCAAATGGCCCAATCTCCAACCTCCCACATACCCCAAGGCCCATTGGCCCAAACCCCCTTTTCCCACATATCCCAGGGCCCCATGACCCAATACTCCACCACCCAAACCTACCCAGGGCCCATGGCCCAGACCTATCAAGGCCCCTTGGGCCAAACCCATCAAGGGCCCATGGCCCAAACCCACCAAGGCCTATTGGGCCAGATCCACCAAGGGCCCATGGCCCAGTCCCAATAAGGCCCATTGGGCCAAACCCCATCAAGGGCCCATGGCCCATACCCACCAAGGCCCATTAGCCCAAACCTACCCGGGCCCATTGGGCCAAACCCATTAAGGGTCCATGACCCAGACCCACCAAGGCCCACTGGCCCAAACCCATCAGTGGCCCATAGCCCAAAATGACCAAGGCTTCATAGCCCAAACCTAAACCCCACACTCATACCTTCGATAATACCCCCAACATTTCACCCAACCTTCACAACCAGGTCAAACCCATGCCATACCCCAAACCTAATTTTCCCATGGCCCCACACCCCAAGGCCATCTCCAAACCTTCCCCCATACCCAATGGCCCCATCAGGCCTCACCTCTAAACCAAAATCCCATCACCTAACAAACCTTTCCTCACCCCCAATGGGCTCACCCAACCCCCACTCATGTCATTCCCGTCCAACCCATGCAACAATAAGAAAATCCCGCCCTCACAGCACATTATGCCGACCAGCAGTATGAGGAGGATGAGATTAGGAATAGTGGAGCCTACGTTGGAGTATTAACCAACCTTAACCCTCCTCCCATAATTGCCCACCCCTTGGTGGCCCAGAGTGAAGTCTAACTAATGGCTGAGAAAGCGGCCCCTGTATCAAAAGAGTCAGAGCAGCTGAAAGAATAGTTGGACAAAATACAGAAGCTGCTGATGAAAATGAGTAGTGCCGAAATCCACGCCACGAACTTCACAGATTTATGTTTGTCCGCTGAGGTCCCCTTACCCCGCAAATTTAAAATGCCAGCCTTCGACAAATATAATGGCACAGGCAATCCTATTGCGCACTTGAAGTCCTACTGTGGGGACATCTGCCAATACGGAGGGAACGAAAAACTACTAATAAAAGTTTTTTATAAGAGTCTGACCGGGCCGGCTTTGAGATGATTCACATCTTTAGAACCATCCATGATAAAAACGTGGAGGGACCTGACGCACCTCTTTCAAGAATAATATGTCTACAATATAGACATTGAGCCGCATAAGTCAGACTTGGCCCGTTTGAAACAGAACCAGAATGAGACCTTCAGTGACTACTTGGGACGCTGGAGAGCACTGGAAGCTCAGGTCAGAAATAGAATACCTGATGATGAGTAGATAGAGATGATTTCAAAAAGTACTCTACCGGTGATCTCAGACTTTTTGGTATACAAGCAGCAGTTTAGCTTTGCTGATCTGGTAAGAAATGCTAATCGATGTGAGCATGCCATCAGGGAGGGCCGTCTGAGCAAGAACACATCGAGCGGACCCAGTGGAGTTAGAAGATTCTCAGAATAAAGGAACAAGAAGAAAACAAGGGCCAATGTTCAGAAAATTGCCAATCCTAGGCCCAATAATAATACTACCCCATTTCAATTTCAGGCAGCCCCACTAGCACCAGTTAGGCCTGAACAGATATAGAGAATAGGGAATGGGCAAGGAATACAAATGACTCCTGAGAAGAGGAGAGCCCGCTACAATCGAGTTTTTATGCCTCTGGGGCAATCATTGAGTGTACTTCTGCCTTTGTTAGTGGAAAAGGGATTAGTCACTATCCGTCAACCACAACCTCCTCCTCACCCGATCCTAAAGAACTATGACCCGAATACCCACTGCAATTTTCATCAAGGTCCGGGTCACCCAACTGATCGTTGCTTCTCATTGAAGCACACAATCCAGGATTTGATCGACGTCAAGAAAATCATTCCCCCTGCACCTTCTCAGCATGCTAATATTCACCAAGTGCCACTACCCCCACATCCTACCGGAGGAGCAGGTCCCAAACCCACCGTCGAAATGATAGAAGATGAGGAGTTTGAATTTGACCCATCCGATTTTATCAGTTATCGGAAGAGTTATGTAGCACCATTGTCAAGAAACATGGAAGAGAGGAACATTGGGATAATTGAACCCCTAAATTTGTCAGAATATTTTCCAAACCTGACCTCGCAAATTGAACCCTTGGATCTCAGGACATACTTTCCATCCACCACACCCATCAATTATGTACATATCAATGCATACCAACCATACACCACCACCCCCAGTAATTATCCGATGAGGCAACAGGCCCCCAATCCTATGCTCGCACCCTCCAGTTATCAATGGTCCGCGCCCACCCCATTTCCCCCAGTTCAACTACCTGCAAACTCCATCACCCCCATCAATTATCCAATAAGCCATTAGGCCCCCAATCCCACACCCGCACCCATCAGTTATCAATGGCTTGCTCCCATCCCATCACCCCAAATTCCGCCTGTAAACTCCACCACCCCGGTCAATTACCTAATGGCCCATCAGACCCCCCATCTCCCGCCAGTGCCCATCAGCTATCAATGGCCTACTTTTACCTCCTTCCCTCCAATGCCACCACCCTCAAGCTTCACTACCCCTATCTGGCCTAATTTTTCCACCCAACCCACTACCACCGAAATAAATCAGGTGTTGCCCACACCTCCTGAGCCGACAGTGCAAGTGCCTCAAGTACCGGCAGCCATACCTTTCCAGCTCTCGGGACCAACCTATGACCCTCATCAGGTCTCGCTAAGTTACAAGCAAACAGATGTCAATACCGGTAACAGCAGCAGGGAAGGGGTAGTGGACTTTGTCACATGGTATGGGAGGATATCAAAGCAGCCAAAAGTGCCAGTAGTAGCACAGGCCCAACCAGAGGGGAAGAAAGACAACGCTGTGAACCCCTTCAAAAAAATGAGTCAGGAACATATACTAGAGACTCAACTGAGAAGAATGCCCGCCCATATAATTTTCTGGGATCTATTGATGACGTCCCCACTCCATTTTCAAGCATTAACGGGGGCGTTAAAAAATGCGCATGTATCGCTCCAAGTTAGCCAAGATGAAGTCAGGCAGATAATTGGGCAAGTGATGTCTCCGAATGCCATTTCATTCTCTGATGCTGATTTACCTGAAGAAGGGTGTAGCCACTCCAAATCATTAAATATAATTATTGAGTCTAGAAATATAGTCATTTCCCTAGTTTTAATTGATAATGGGTTCGCATTGAACATATGCCCGTTAAGAACCGCCACTAAGATCGGGGTCGATCCATGCATGCTGAGGCCCACCAGAACTAGCGCAAGAGGGTTTGACAATATCAGGAGAGAAATAATGGGAAAAGTTGATCTTGAGCTATTGATAGGGCCAATGACCTTTTCCATCTTATTTCAAGTCATGGATATCAAATCTTCATTTAATCTATTGTTGGGGCGCCCGTGGCTACACGAGGTCGGAGCCACACCTTCCACTTTGCACCAGAAACTGAAGTTTGCATCTAGGCACAAAATTATTACAATCATTGGTGAGGGGCACAATGAGAAAGAAAAAGCCGCTAATAGTATCAAAAAACCCAATGTGTTGGATATACCGCACACCGCTGAGGATGTCGACCTCCACAGTTTTGAATATGAGGTGTCAGCGATACTCCCGGAGCCCATTGAGGGCATCATGCCTAAAACAGGAGGTGGAATGGTAGCGTCTGTGGCTATGCTCCAAAAGTGGGGCTATCAGAAAGGCAGAGGGCTTGGGCCTAGATTACAGGGCAGAAGAGAGCTAGTTATTGCCAAGGGATAGAAAGTAAGATTTGGGCTAGGTTACTAGCCCATAGAGGAAGAGGTTCGAGAGGCTAAATAGAAATCCATGGTCGCTGCAGCTATAAGAGCTCGAGGAATCAACATAAAAGAGAAACCTCGCCCTAGGCCGCACATCAGGGAATCCTTTGTCAGTGCTAGGGTCATAAAGATCGATCGAAATGGGGTAACCCATTTTACCCCACACAAACCCACAGCCCTTATACATCACACCAATCCCCAAATCTCCCTTCCCAGCCTGGAAATAGATTTGGCTGCATTGTCCCTCTTCGAGGAACAATGGCCAGTACCTGAATAAACACCCCCTGTGGTAAATCACCACAAAGTGGTGAGGATATGAATCTCGAATACAAAATGAGGGATCAAGCCCCATGATGGTAGACTCCAATAGGCTTATGTCGATTCGACACCCTCCATCAATCGGGTAAAGCGTCTAGGTATACGGCCAGGCATCTTCACCCTAGAAGTGGAGAGTTGCTTAAAAGTTTGGCACAGATTTCTCCAAAAAAACAACCTATAACAAGTGAGATAAGCCCTTAGCAAGGCAATATCTTGTATATACACAGATTTCGCGCGAATAGGTTTAAGTCTCGAAGAAAACAAAAATCTCAAAAACATTGAAAAAATATAAAATCTCTCAAAACATTTGGAAAAAATTTTAAAAAAAGTCCAAAAATATTGTCATTTAAGATTTCCGGATAAAATCACACAAAAGATACCTTAATCGAAATATCCGTCCCACGTAAAATGTTATGCAACCTCGTAGAAATACAAAAGAGGTAGGTGAACAAGAGGTGCCGGACGCAGGAATGACAGTCCTTTGGAGGAGCTCCCTAATGAGCTCCTTGGTTGGTTTAATGGGCACAACTTTGAGGCCCATCACCCCCATTGTCGAGAAGTCGAAGGCGTCAATCACAAGGGATTGAGGGAGATTCCTGAGAATAACCAAAATCGAAACGTCGCTATCTCCCACGAAGAAAGAAAAGCATGATCGATTTTCTTCCGGTCATACCAAGACGTTTTTACACAGTCCATCTGAGAGGACGTATGCACAGTTTGGACACCGATTTGGTCGAGCATGAGTTGCCTCTCTACCCTGATGTGAAGCCAGTTAAGCAGAAGTTGAGAAGTCTCCAACCCAAGTGGATGTTGAAAGTCAAAGATGAGGTCATCAAGCAGTATGATGCAGGGTGTCTCATTGTATCCAAATACCTACAGTGGCTAGCCAATATCGTGCCTGTGCCGAAGAAAGATGGAAAGGTTCACATGTGCATCAATTTTTGCAATTTGAATAGGGCGAGCCTGAAGGACGATTTCCCACTGCCACACATCGACATCTTGGTCGATAACACTGCTAAGCATGGGATGCTTTCATTCATGGATGGATTCTCAGGATACAATCAAATAAAGATGCCAGAGGCCGATCGAGAGAAGACTGCATTCATTACTCCATGGGGAACCTTTTGCTATCAAGTCATGCCGTTTGGCCTAAAGAATGCCGGTGTAACATACCAGAGAGCTATGACCGCACTATTTCATGACATGATGCACTGAGAGATTGAGGTGTACGTCGATGATATGATAGCCAAGTCACCGGAGCGAGGTGATCACTTGGTAAACCTTCAGAAGCTATTTGAGAGACTGAGGAAGTATAGGTTACGTCTGAACCCACAGAAGTGTGCATTTGGTGCTATGTCCGGAAAGCTATTGGGGTTTATCATCAGCAGGAGAGGGATCGAGGTTGACCCAGTTAAAGTCAAAGCTATCACTGAGATGCCCCCACCATCTACCGAGAAAGAAGTTAGAGGGTTCCTGGGTAGAATACAATATATCAGTCGGTTCATTACACAACTAACTCCAATCTGCATGTCGATCTTCAAACTACTAAGGAAGAACTCACCCGTTGAATGGAATGATGATTGTCAGGCCGCGTTCGATAAAATCAAAAGCTACCTCCTCAACCCACCTGTTTTAGTACCACCCGAGCTGGGGAGACCACTCTTAATGTACCTCTCTATGACGGAAGTATCGATGGAATGCATCTTAGGGCAACATGACGAGACAGGAAGAAGAGAGCAGGCCATTTACTATCTGAGCAAGAAGTTTACTGATTATGAAACGTGTTATTCTCATCTGGAGAAAGCATGCTTGGCTCTTCTATGGGCTACTCAGAGGCTCTGCCATTACTTGCTATCTCAGGCCGTTCTACTCTTAGCCCGAATGGATCCATTAAAATACCTGTTTGAGAAGCCAGCCCTCACTGGACGGACCGTGTGCCAATTAAGGGGTAGCTTTTATTATCTGAGTTCGACATCACGTACGTCACTTAGAAGTTGATTAAGGGGTAGGCACTCATCGATCATCTTGTCAAAAATCCTTTGCCAGATTATGAACCTTTAAGGACCGAGTTCCCAAATGAAGATATCTTGTTCATGAGAAAAGACAATACTGAAGAAGTAAAAGATTCATGGGTAATGCACTTTGACGGAGCAGAAAATGCTGAGGGTTAGGGAGTTGGCGCCATTTTAATTTCGTCGAAAGGATCCCATGTACCCGTCTCTATCAAGCTCAATTTCCCTTGCACTAACAGCATGGCTGAGTACGAAGCATGTGCCGCTGGTCTGCAGGCGGCTCTCGATCTGAATGTAACTCACCTTCGAGTGTTTGGCGATTTGCAACAGATTATATGCCAGATGAATGATGACTGAAAGATAAAAGATGAGAAACCAATCCCCTATCACGAGCACCTTGAGGATCTGATAGCTTGTTTTGAAGATGTGAAATTCTCCTATGTCCCACGAATAAGGAATCACTTTGCTGATGCACTAGCAACATTGGCATCAATGATAGAAATCCCATATGGTGCTGAGATGAAGCCAATCATGATCAAGCAGAGGAATGAGCCGGCCTTCTGCCTCCAGATTGAGGAACCTATAAAGCCTGATGATGAGCTACCTTGGTTCTCAGATATCAAGAACTTCCTTGAAACATTAACTTTCCCTGAGGGTACTTCCAGGACGGATCGACGAACCATTCAATGTTTAGCAGCAGGCTACGTCATTTGTGTGGAGTGCCTTTACAAGTGATCCTACAATAATGTTTTGCTAAGGTGCCTTACTAAAAGTGAAGCGACCAACATCATGAAGGTGATTCACGAAGGAGTGTGCGAAGGCCACGTCAGTGGTCACATGCTTGCTAAGAAAATTTTACGACAGGGATACTTTTGGACCACTATGGAATCAGATTGTTGCAAACATGTTCCAAAATGCTACAAGTGTCAGGAACACTCTAGTCTGATACAAACTCCTGCCATCGATCTATACTGCATGACCACTCCCTTGCCATTTGCTACTTAGGGCCTTGACGTCGTCGGAATGATTAGCCTAAAAGCATCAAACGGGCATCGGTTCATCCTTGTCGCCATTGAATACTTCACCAAGTGGGTGGAAGCGGTGTCATATGCCAACATCACGGCCAGTCACATTGAGAAGTTTCTTAAGAACAATATCGTGTGCCGGATTGGAGTCCCCAAAGATATCATCACGAACAACGGTACAAATTTTACAAATAAGTGCATCTGAGCTTTCTGTGAGCAATACAAGATCAAGCACCATAGCTCGTCCCCTTATCGGCCTCAAACTAATTAAGCCGTGGAAGCTGCTAACAAGACGGTCATCCGCATCCTAGAGAAGATGGTCGTCTCTTACCGAGACTAGAGCGAAATACTACCGTTTACTTTGTGGGCCTATAGAACGTCAATCTGTACCGCTACAGGGGCAACACCATTCTCCCTTGTGTATGGAACTGAGGCCGTCCTCGCAGTTGAGGTTGAAGTAGCCTCGCTCCAAATTCTCATGGAATCAGGCTTACCCGAAGCGGAGAGAGAAAGATCATGCTTTAAACAGTTGAACTTATTGGACGAGAAGAGACTCCTAGCCTTGTGTCACACTCAAGTTTACCAGGGGCAAATCACACGCGCTTATAATAAACGTGTCTGCAGTCGAGATCTAAAGGTAGGAGACACTGTGTTGAAGAAGATCTTCCCATCTCCCCACGCTGATCTGAGAGGAAAGCTCAAGCCAAACTGGGAAGGACCTTACATCGTTTGAGAGGTGCTACTGGGATACGCCATCCGCCTCGCCACTATAGACGGAGATCATCTTCCTGAGCCCATCAACGTTAGATATGTCTGATGGTTCTACTCTTAGTCTATCACGTCAAGGTAAGTATTGGTGAAACAGATGCGTGACTGCTTAAGAATCACTCAAAAGAGGCCATCATTTCAAGCATAATAGCTAAAAAGCCTCCCTAGAAATGATGATATCCTTTGCTACCCCATTTGAGCCTGGGCCTTTCTTTCAAAGTAAACCCCTTTCTTAAAAAATATATCTATATATACAAAAAAAGGAAGTAAAGTTACCATCAAAATCTAAAAAAATTGGAAAAGTAAAACCTCAAAAAAGAGTTTTCCTGAAATAAGATAAAGAAAAAAGAAAAAAAGAAAAGAATCACGGTGCATGTACAGTAAAACCCCCAAGGAAGGAAGTATGTTGAGAAAACTGAAGTCGTATTGAGGAACCCTTTTAGCCCAGCATACCTTCAAAATCCTAACCTAACCCATGGCCAAGCTACACCCTAAAGAAAGCCCTCTTTTAGGTTTACAAGCAGTCATAATATCTGTTAAGTCAATACAAGCCAAGTTGTGAGACGACACAAGAACCCCATCCAGTCGGCTCTGATGGAATCGACGTCTATGTCGTGGCTGTTTGAAAAAGAAATGAAGAAAAAATAAAAATAAAAAGAAGAAAAAATAAAATAAAAATATAAGCTCAAAGCAAGATGGACGTGGTGAAAACCCGAAAGGGCACTACGTGTAAAAACGGCGAGTTTATGAAGACCAAGTGAAAACCCGAAACGGCGCTTGGGGTAAGAGAGCTAAGCCCATGGACGTGGTGAGAACTCGAAAGGGCACCATGGGTAAAAAAAGGAGATAAATAAAAAAAAAAGAAGAAAAAAAGAGAAGGAAGGTTTGCACTGATTGAGAAGATTGATGCTTGAGGAGCTCTCTTGGTTACTCTCTTTGATACCCTTTTTTTGGCTGGGCCGCTCATGCTAGTTCAAGACGGGTCCTGACTAGAATTATCTTTGTGAAATTACTTTGTCAAACGTATGACTCAAGGTAAGGAGAAAGGTTTGACTCAATCCAAAGGGATTAATGTTCTGGCCTTGGTAAAATCTGGAAACTCACTCAAGTTCAATTGCATAAAAGAGTTCGATTATGCTCAAAATGGGACCCGTTACTCCATCTCACAGTCAAGGCATCAAACAAAAAAAAAAAGTCAAAAATAAAAAAATCAAGAAAAATCCAAAATGTTCATATATTTCTACTCATTTCCATGTACATATTTCTAGCATCATATTTCAATCTCAAAAATGAAGAAAAATAATAAAAAATCTCCGAAAACAAAAATCCAAAAAATATCTTGAAAATGAAAAAAAATATAGGTAGAAATCTACTTTTCCTTATGTTGTTTAGGATGCATTTTTTTTATATGTATAAACAAAAGAGGGACTGACCTTTTCTCGAGAATATGCAGGAACACCACACGGTCCAAAGCCTCGAAGCGGGCAACTTCTCAATGATGGACAAATCAGATGAAGCATCTCACCACTGACGTCAGTTCTATTAAAAAAAAAAGAGAAAATCATTTTGAAAAAGAAAGAATAAATCTTTGCTTCCCCACAGAGCTATGCACATGCGTGTTCTGATGCGGTAAAATGTCGATATTTTATCAGCAACACCACTGTGCTATAGTAACGTCCTAAGTCTAAGGCACGCCTTGGATTATGGATCCTACTTCAAGGAAGGAGCAATGGTGTCAGTCCCGGTCAAACAGTTAATGTTTCGATTGAGTCGACTCTACTATTAAATCTTTGCGATGAGCGCTCTATTTTGGATTCATATGAACTTAAGTATCTTAAGCTTCAGTTTCTCTGTTAGAAAAGGTCAATCTTTGGTTGAGACCAACCTGTTGATAATGAGATTACGTGTCAATCAAACTATGTGCAACCATACATTCAAAAGGGTTCATTTCCCTTTTTATTTTCTGTAGGCTTAAAACCTGTATGGGCAGCGGTATCCCTGTAAAGTGTATGTCATGCTTCTGGGTATCCGTATGATGGTCGTTTATCCCCATAAATTGTACCTGGGCGGGTCCTGGTCGAGGCTTCCATCGCATTTGTTATTACTTATTGCCCCTGATGGGTGCATGATTATGCATAGTTAAATGATGTTTATGATCATTATCAGCAGAGACCAGGATTGGATGTCCCTTCATGGAGATACCCCAATATTTGGTTGGATCTGTTCAAGATAATCAAAGCTGGATGCTCTAGGCCATGTTAATCTAAAGCATGCTTTCAAAAATAGCACGCACTCCTAAAAAGCGTTATGACATCTATTCACTTCACTCGGGCAGTCATGCTAAATAAACTTGGAGGTTGATGGGTTCGCCCAAAAACCTTGAACCTTGCTTTCAGTAGGGGCACCCGTGAACAGTCAGATGGTGCCATCAAATGCCTTGTAGTATTGAATGCAAACTGTGGAGCCTTGCATATGATTACTTCTCGCCTATCTTTGAATGCGAGTCAATCCCCCCCCTTTTACTCACGAAGTCGTTGCATTCAGAATGAATTTTAAACATTAGATACCTTCAAAATCATCTCGAGAAGTGAATATCTTTCCCGACTATAGGGAGTTCGTAACTCATTTCACCTCGGTTATGCCTAGTAATGTCGCTAAGCGCTTGGGAACCGATTACCTCGAGAAACGAATATTTAGCCTGACATCCCAGGGTTTTTATTTTCTCACCGTGTTACTTATTTGATGTTTAAAGTTCATTCTGAATGCAGTGGACCCGTCAGTAATGCCTTGGGCCTCTTCGGATGTCTCTTTTTCTTTGGCATTTGATCATTAGTGATCGGATACCAAAGAGGGGCATCTATAGACACCCAAATTTGGCCCAAGGCCCGATCGAAACACCTTTCAAGAGAGGTGCAATTCTGAGCTTTTGATGACATGTATGGAACCTTTAGGAATCCCCTTAGAAACGTTTCCAAACCCTTAGGAATCACCCTAGATCCCTTAGGAACCTGACCTGAACCTTTAGAAATTAATCCCGACCCTTAGAACCCGTTCTGAACTTAAACCTAATCTTATCAAGCAAATGGTTGAGGGGTGCACCGGAACCAGCTATGGCCCTCTACTATAATTGAATCTCATACCATTGAAAAGTAGGTCATCAGCTTTCCAAACGTCCAAGAATTGCCCCAATCGGAGGTATACATCAAAAGATACGGTAAACCGAGCATGGAGGGCATAAGAGTAAAATCAAGTGGGCCCCCCTAGGGATTTGGCGCAACTAATAGTTGCGCCAGGCTATTTCTCCCCAGAAATGGCCTGGCACAACTAATAGTTGCACCAGTGATAATTTTGCCTGGCGCAACTATTTGTTGCGTCAGGCCACTTCTCCCAGTATTTAAGCCTGGCGCAACTAATAATTGAGCCAATATTAATTATGGACCCCACCCTCATGAGCTAACTTTCAGGCACTGTTTAAACAGTGTTTTACTGTACATTTGCCTGGCACAACTATTAGTTATGCCAGGCATATGAACAGTAACCTCTGGATTTTACCCCGAAAATCTTGATTGGGGTTCGACTTGTTGACCGCCTTGACCTTTGGGGTGTGTTTTAATAGTTCTGTTGCACCCATTCCCTACATATTTGCAACCCTTCAAGTAGCTTAAAGCCTCACCCCATCATCCACCATTGGAGGACTTTCTCACACATTTCAAGGCTCCAAAAACCCTAGAAAACCTTAGATTTGAGATTACCTAATTGCTAAACCCATTTAGCTCCTAAGCGATCTCCTAATCCATCTATTTCCTATAAATAGAGACCCCCACCCCTTGGTTTAGGGGTTGAGAATTTTTACCTAAGAGAGAAAGAGTTTAAAGTGAGAAGATCTTTCTCCCTTTGGTGCACACTTCCCATACAAAAACTAGAATTCAAAAACCTCTTCCCCACCCTTGCCTTTCATGAAAAGCCTCTAGGTTAGGTGTGTGTGATCCCCTAGCCTTCCTTCCCTACCTCTTAGCTTCAAGCCTTAGGATTTAGAACCCATTTCATACCATACAAGCCTTCAAAAGCTCATCAAAGCAAGCCAAGCAAGGCTCCTCTACGGTGCTACAAGGGCCCGAGGGCTCCGGCTCTCCCCTTTCTTCTCCTATCTCTTCTTTGGCTCCTCCCGTCCTCTCATTTGTGCCGTTATGCCGCCGAATTTTTGGTAGGAACGGAGGGGCACAAATAGGATTTAAGGCCCATTTGGGCAAGAGGAAGCCATTTTCTTTTCTTTTACTTTATTTTTATTTTAGCCATTAATAGAAACCACGTTAAGCGGGTTGATCGGGTGCCTAACACCTTCCCGATCGATAATCGAAGCCCCTACCTACGAGCCTTTGGTGTGGACCGAATTCAGAGTCATAGTTGTGGCACTTCGGTGCTTATAAAAATGATATAGGTATCCCGGGACACCAAAAGCTCGGGGTGGCGACTCTATATTTTTTTGCAAGCGAGCGCATCGCCACGACGGGATCGTCACAAATCCCATAGTTGCACACCCCTGTAATTTTGCTTTGGACTTGTATTTTAGTTGTTTTTTTTGGACTTTTGGTTAGGATGGGTTTTTTTGTGACCTGTTTTTATGACTTTTATATTTTCGAGGACAAAAATTCCTAAGGAGGGGAGAATGTAATATCCTGGATATTTTAGGCCTGATTTTGATTACCTTGATAAGCATGCCCAAAAAATTTATGGGAAGAATCTATTTTATTTGTGTAGGTTAAAGTATGAGGAGAATTTTGGTCAAAGGATTTTTGTTTCAGACTTGTAGAAGTCATATATTTGGTAACATATACAATAAGATGTGTGTATGTGTTTAACACCAAAACGGAATGCAAGTTAAGTAGATAGAATTTGAAAATAAAAGATCATGATATTTTGGGGAAATATCATGATATTTTGGGTTGCTAGTTTTATAAAGAGAGAAGTGTAGAGAAGTTTCATTCTTCTTCCTCTCGTGAGACCCAGATTTTGAAGCTTTTGCAAACCTTCTCTCTCCTTTGCTTAGATCCTTTATGTATTATCAGTCCCTCTCCCCATCTCTACCATATATAAGCTTAGAAAGTAGCTCCTGATTAGTTAGAGATATTGAGAAAGATAGGGGAGTGTGGATTACCTGTGTGGATGATCTGGGCTAACCTTTGCTCTAGCAGCAAGGTTGGGATGGACTAAATTTTGGAGACCAATGGAAGCTTGGATTTGAACCAACTTGAATCAATAGGAAGAAGGAATTAACTTCAAGAGGTAGGCTTTTAACTTCCTTTGATTAAGTTAATTATGCCTAGATTAGATTAGAAAATGGTGAATATAAAATATGATGGCAATTTTGTTTTTGGATGAAAGAAAGCAAGTTAGTAGGACAATTTTTTTGAACAACACTGACCTGAAGAAATTCAATGGTCGAATTCAAATTCGAACCTCAAATTCCAAATTCGAGCATCAAAATGAAATTCGATGATTGAAATTGGACTTTTCCGACTGATGCACTTTTTGGTGAATTCGATGCTCGAATTTGAATCCGAGCATCGAATTCAAATTCGACCATCAAATTTGGAATTCGATGATCAAATTTTGTCCTATTTTTGACCTTCAAATTTTTTCTTGGAAAACTTATGGGAAGCTTCTGTTTGGACTTATGGACCCCATTAACACATTGTGGTGTTTATCTTTGTAGGCTTTGTGTAGAAAGAGTCCACTGTGGGGACCTCTTTAAGAGAGCTTAGAACAATTCACATTGAGGTAGGGGAACCCTAAAACTGATTTACACTTTATTCTAAATATTGGTTATGTCATTTGCAAGCATAAATTCTGAAATTTGTTAAACATATCATGAATAAGAACTTCGAAACTGTGACATAAATAAGAACTCAGAATTTGGAACTTCCGAACCTCATCTTTGAATGTGAATTATGTATTAGAAACTCCGAAAATCTGAAAAATGTATTATCTACATAAAATCTGATATGATTAGTATCCGCATTTGATTTGAGGTTAATTAGAATGAAACCCTAGATTCTACCAACCGTATTGATGGTATTTCAATCTAACGCAAGTTTCCCTCATTATGCAGGGACTTGTTGCACTTTCAGAAAAAGGGTTCATTGAACGATGATGGTCAGTGGGGTTTCCCATCGGTAATACTCTAGTATGTAATTTGAGAGATATAATTAAGTTATAATTTTAAGATAAGAAGCATGCATGATATCAGAATTTGAAAATATCAGAACATCAGACCTATTAACTTCTCTTTTAGCTTACTATTTTAGAATTGGAATTCAGTAATCAATGCATCTTTTGAAAACCATAACTGGTACGATTTTTGTCTTTAAAAATCTTTATTTATGATAAAATGTAAATAGATAAAGTTTCCTTTATTGAGCTTCGATGTTAGCTCACCCTGACTATACGTCACAGGTGCTGAGACTAACCTAGGTTCAGACGACCTTGATCTTGAGGAATCTGACTACATTCCTGAGGAGGAACTAGAGACCCCAGCAGAGGAGTTCTTTCCTTGATCTGGATTTGTCTTTTTGTACTTTTTGGATTAGAATTATTTTGAATTTTGGGCCCAAGGCCTTGTTTGCATATTTTTGATATCTTCTGAGGAACCATCATTAGGAACCATTGTTTAGGTGATCGGATTGGCCATCACCGATGGTTCTTCCTGGTTCCTCTTGGAGATATATTTTGTATAAGCTTTTGAGCTTTATTCATGATTATAATTTTTCTTCTTCTGTTTAGAACTCTGTTATGCTGCCGGTTTTTGTTTGATATGCAGCTTATTGAGAAATCAATAAGTTGGCAAACCGGCCTTTCCTATACCTAGAGGATTGGAAAAGTCAGGTCGTCACAATATATATATATATATATATATATATATATAACTTTCGTAAACAATATGGGTGTCCAAATGGAGCCTTTCAAAATGTGAATGAGGCTATTTGAATTCTAAAGCTAATGCTTATATTAAGATTCTTAGGTGCTCTTTAATCTTCGTGTAATTACTATTTTCAGTTTATTTTTTGTATATTGATAATTATGCTAGAAAAACTCTGCTTTCCCAACAGTAGTTAGAACACTATCAATACACAATATTGTGAATATTGTCTTATGAACCAACCACTATCTTTACTATTGTAGTAGTGATTCTCATACTTTTCATGTCTTGAACTCTAGAACAAAATAGTAATATAGAAAAATATTTACTTCTTCAGTCAGCCAATTGGCTCACTAAGATACTTAAGTCTTATTGATCTTGCTTTTTATTGAAGCATTGCTATATAATCAATTTTATCCACCTACGTCTTATTGGTCTTGCATTTTGTTGAAGCCTTGCTATATAATCTACTGTACAATTTGAAACCTTGCTAGCAAGTCCTCAATTCAAGCCTTGAAGACTGCAATTCTCACTTTCTTTCAATCTTTTGTTTGTTTTTTTTTTGTTGTGACCAACTTAAAATTACAATAGATCAATAGGGAGTTGTTTGACAATGTGGATTTTTTTGGCAATGCAATTGTTGCTGCTAAACGTGTCAAATAACAAGTTAAAGTCCCTTCTAGAATCAATAGGGAGTTGTTTCTCCTTAAAAAAAGTGCAAGAAAACGGTACATATTGTTTCCTGATTTTTCAAATTCTTCCACAGTTATGTTGAGCTTCTGAAATCATCTTTATCAATTGATTTTATTGATAAGACACTCAAATGCTTCCATTGTGCTATGAATATTCACTTTAGGTTGAGTGTCCTAATAGTTTAATATTCTATATATACCATGCATGTAGAAGTTAAGGATTACTCGCTTGAAGAAAATATATCATAAATGAATTGAGTCGTTCTAAATTGTGGGTTTAATTTTCACCCACGTGCAACACACGTGCATTGCCACTAGTATATATATATATATATATATATATATATATATATATATATATATATACAATGGATTTTGTCGGGCTTTTAACGGGCCGATTATAATTGGCCCTTTTGGAAATAGCCCATACCCTGTCGATTACTAATTGGTCTAGGCCAGCTTATTTTTTATCGAGCCTATCTATTTCAGCCCATACCTAGCTCATTTTTTACTGGGACGGATCAGGCCACTTAATAACTTCTGTAAAATTTATATAGAGATGATCTCAAATGATCGGGTCGGGCTTAAACTGGCCAAAATTTCATTGGGCTTTTGGGATTAGAATATAACTGACCAGACATACTAATCTAGCCGATCTCGACCGACCCGTTTATAATTCAAGCCTACATATTTTAGCCCATACACTACAAAAAATAGCCTTTTTGTCAGCGCCTTTCTCGGCGGTTAACTAATCACCGCCGTCATCCATTGCATTGGGCTACCCACGCAGCCAACCCCCACTCTAGTAACTCAATGGATGGCCCATCAGAATCGTGACGACCCACTCTCTATCAACCTATTTAGTTCCCGACGACCCACGACCCATTCCCTCATTTCATCTCTCCGCCCTAAATTGCTCTTGCTCAAAGCTTCCTCTTGAAGCTTCCTCTCGCTCAAATCCTAAGATCTTACCAATTTCGGATTTGATTTCAATGGTGTGCTCGAATTTTGATGGTTTTGGGTTTTTATTTGATTTTGGACCTCGTTGAGGTTGAATCTAGTTCAAATTGCATTGGTTTTTTTGGGTTTTGATTCGATTTCAGACCTCGCTGAGATTTTCTCTCGCTCAAATCGCTCAGGTGAGATATCTTCACTTTTTTCTCTGAAATTCGTTTCAGAAACTTGATTTTGGTTTAAATTTTTTATTAATTTCTATTGCACTAATTGAAGGTTTTATTTCTCTTTGATCCTTGTTTACTGAGCACAAAGCATGCCCTCGGGATTTTGTATGATTTGAAGTTGGGTCACTATATGAAGGTTCCTCCAAAATCAGACTTTATTGTTCGGGTAAATACTTTAATCCCCTTTGGATGAAAAATGGTTCCAAAATATATGAGAGACTAATTTGTAATCTATCACCTTTACTTATATTTCAGGAAATGCACTTACTAATTGCTCCAATCTTCCTTTGGTTCATGTAAAACAGGTTGTAGGTACATTGGTCGCATCTACGATAAGCTTTTATACGACATGGTGGTTAGTGGTTACTCTCGACAGTGGAGAACATTTGTCATCCATAATGTGTTTTATAATGAATCACTTATGTGGGGACTCGTGGCACCAAAATGAATGTTTGCCTCCCTTGGCCAATACTCTAAAATGAACTATTTTTTTGCTGTTGGTGCGCTCCCACCTCTGCTAGTGTGGATATCTTCATTGTTTGCTGCCACTAAATGGACCACACTCATCAACATTTCGCTCATATTTAGTGCTTCCTCAGCAATGCCCACTGCTACGGCAGTGAACTACTGAAGTTGGGGTTTAGTGGGTTTCTTGTTCAACTATGTTGTGTATAGGAAGTATAAGGCATGGTGGACGAAGTATAACTATATGTTATCAAATGGGCTAGATGTTGGAGCAGCATTTATGAGTCTTCTAGTTAGTTTGCTCTTTAGAGTAGAAATATATATGGAATAAGTTGGTGGGGATTGGAGTATGAGCCTTCTTTTATTTCAATTTTTTTCTATATGATATTTTAGAATGATTTTATAATGGGCATTTGTAGAATGATGATTTGATATGGTTTTTTTGGATGATTTTATAATGGGCATTTTTGGAATCAAGTGTCCAATGAACCATGTTTCTTACATGGTACTACAGGTTTAAAATTAAAAAGCTATAGGCTAAAAAATGCTACAAAAATGCTCCAAGTTTAAAATTAAAAAGTTACAGGCTAAAAAGTGCTACGGGCTAAAAAATTTAGGTTTGGAATGATTTAATAAATGCTACAGTTTAAAATTAAAAACCTACTAGCTAAAAAAGCTACAACCCATTGTTAATCAGTGAAAAATACCATTTTTCACCTCCTAACCTGACCTTTGATGGACTTTTGAGTTAACTAATAATGTGTTTTGAGTGTGTTTTTTAGTTAGAAATAAAATGCAGTCATAGTGCAGAAATCCATCGAAAAATGCCACTGTTGGAGAGTTACAGCAGTGAAGAACCACCACTGATCATAACAGTTGAGTGCACATGGCAGCAAAGCAAAAACATCTTCAATTGTGTGCATTCAAGCATGTTAAACTACTACACCTCATTCAGCTGTGTGCACACTAGATGTGTGCACACCAGAGCAATACATGAGCAATAGCAGTTGCACTTGATGAAGAAGGAACCCACTGAGTACTGGACAGCCGTAGTTTAAACCCTCAAGTGATGTATAGGCTATGGAAGCAAGGTTATAGCAACCATCCGAGAGGTCTGAATGCTAGAAAGGAAGCTATCGAGAGTTTCTGATGTGAAGAAATGAAGTTGTCGAGAGGTTCTCTAAACCTATCGAGTGGTTTAAACTGAAGAAAACATCCTGTCGAGTAGTGAAGCTGATCCTATCAACAGGATATCTAAAGCCAATCATGACATCGAGAGGTTGTCAGAACCTATCGAGAGGTTGGCTGAAGCTTGTAAAGCAGTTGAGTAGATCTTTCAACCTGTCGAGAGGAAGTTTGATCCTGTCGAGAGCTACAAGTCATCTTGTCGAATAGACTAAAATTGCATTTAGAACCTGCCGAGATGTTCTTTGAACCTCTCGAGGCATGAATTGGGACCTTCCCATTTACCAGCTGATAAGTGCAAAGCATTCAATGCTCTGCTGCACATGCCCCAAGGCTATTTAGCTACTTGGAGGGTATTTTTGGAATGCAAATGGGCAACCCATGTGTGCTTGCCAAATTCTAACCAATTCGTGGGAGCTTCTAGAAGGGAAATCAGCCACATCAGCAAGCATAACAGAATTATTCCCTTTTGTTCTGATTGGCTAAAATAGATCTGAGAACAGAGGGGGATGAGTATAAATAGAGGAGAAGCACAACAGAGGAAGGATGTAGAGAAATCCATAGCACAACTTCAATCCCTCTTTTCCCACCAATTCCAATCTTCTTCCCTCTTCTTCTCAATTCTCTCTTTAGTCCAACTATGGTTGGCTAAATCCTTGTAGCAGCTACAGTGAGTTAGATCTATAAAATTGAGAGGTTTGAGAGCTTTGTATGAGGATCGAATGATGCACAGATTGCAGATCTGAAGATAATTTATTGTAAAATGTATTTGAATCAATGAATTGTTAGTTTTAATGATCATTTAAATCTATAGATCTTTTGGTTCCATTAGATTCTCCATCGGATTTATGCTTTGGGAATGCCTATTGATTTAACCTTTAGATCTTTTGATTTCCATCAAATTTTCCTAGATTTAATTCTCCTGTGGATGCTTGAGCTTGTAACCTTGCATCCACAACATCTGTAGTGGTTTTCTTTCTCTAATTGAAGCCTTTGGATTGAAATAAATTCCTAGGATGATCTGTGACCATTGAAGTGGACAGATCATAGCCTTAAGATCAATTCAACCCTCTGGTTTAGATTGGATTATTCTACCTTGCATCTGTGATTGTAGCCAGATGGAGGATAGCTACAGATCCATCCCCTGCATTGTTGTTTAACCAATTAATTTTCAGTGAGACCAAATCTCAAGCTGCTATTCTCCATATTTGATTTTAATTCTCCAAAACCTTTTCTCTCTTCTTCAAATCTGTTTTCTATTCATCTCTGGATCAATTTACATTTAGATTTAATTTCCTTTAGTTTGTAGTTTAAAGTGACAACCCCAAAAACCTCTTCTCTTTCTCTTTCTTTCTTTGTTTTAAGTTAGAATAGTTTAGAGTGCCAGCATCTGTAGCAGATCTGGAGGTTTGCTAAATTCTTTAACACATTTCCCTATGGACATACTCGTACTTACCTTTCTAAAACTTGCTGCAACAACCTTGAATTCTTGCAGGATTATGTTTTTACCTTAGTGTGCATTTTCTCTCTGCTGTGATTTTTCTTTTAGTTTACTATTTTTAACATCTTAATAATTACAAGATAATGATAAACAATAAGTTTTTGGTGTCGCTGTCGGGGATTTGTGTTTTTAGAATTGGTAGATCTAAGTTTTTCTTATTTTAGATTTTAGATTTATAATTATCTGTTTTGTGTTTGACTAATTGCTTCTATAATTTTTTTTGTAGTGTTCTGAATTTTTGCAGATTTGGAGTTGTGGCTGAGAGGAGCAATTTTGCTAAAAGGAGGAGCAAGTTGTGCTTGAGTTTGTATTTCCTTACTCTTTTACATTTTTAGATCTGTGAATTTTTAGATCTGCAGTAGTAGTTGTTTGTGTGTTTGTATTTGTGTTTGTTGTGATCTGTCTTGTCATTTGTCTGTGTTGTACATTATTTTTGTGTGTGGTGTATGTTTGGAAGAAGAACTCGCAACCCTGAGATTTTACCATTAAATCTTAAAGTTGAGAGGATTCTTAAGCCTAGACAAGCTACACATACACCTGCTGAATTTGAGACTGCTGAAATGGGTGAGCAACCTAGATTGTTGAGAGAATATTATGCACCTGGTGCATATAATTCTCCTTTCTGTATACAATTTCCTACTGTGGAGGGAAATTATGAAATCAAGTCTTCAACAATTTAGATGTTAACTTCTTTCCATGGGTTGAATAAAGAGGAACCATACAAACATGTTAATGAATTTCTTACTTTGTGTACTACTTTTCATAATGCTGGTTGGGAGAGGAAGCCACCAAGCTTAGGCTCTTTCCTTTTTCATTAAAGGACAAACCCAGGGCCTGGTTGTCTATGCTCCCAGCCAACAGTATTACCTCTTGGAATGACCTGCAATGTCAATTCTTGATTAAGTTCTTTCCTATGTCTAGAACAAGTCAGTTGAGCAAAAGCATCATATCATTTTCTCGATTCTCCACTGAAAGCTTCTATGAGGCTTGGGAAAGATTCAAAGAGCTGTTAAGGCAATGTCTCCATCATCAAATTCCTCAATGGCACCTTATATAAAGTTTCTATCAAGGAATTGATCCAAAAAGCAGAAATATGATGGATGCCTCTTGTGGAGGTACTTACCTTCATAAAATAGCTGATGAAGCCTAGGAGTTGTTTGAGGTTATTGGAGAGAATTCAATGCAACAAGAGACCTTGTCTAGGGACATTGAGTCTCCAACTAAATTGATAAAAGAGAACACAACAAGAGGAAGAATGTATGAGGTCAGTGGTTATAATGATTTGGAAAGAAAGGTAGAGAGTTTGACTTAGAAGTTTGATAAGTTGATGGGAGCAATACAGTCTTTAATGGCTGCTAAAGTGGAAGAGGTATGTCTAATATGCCAGTCTCCCACTCACTCTCTTGAAGAATGTCCCTCTGTTGCACAATTTCCTGCTTGGTTATGGAGCATGCCAATACTGCCCAGTCCTTTGGACAGCAGCCACCTACTGGTTATCCTTGGAGAAACCACTCCAACCTGAGGTAGAAGCAGGATAATTTCCAAAATCAGCAGCAGCAATAGCCAATACCCTATAAAACTGCTCAGCCTTACCAGCAGAATTTCTTTCCAAGGCCTCAATATCAACAGCCTATGGCCCAACGAATGGCACAACCTATGGATCAAAATGCACCAACCCCAACACTCTCTAGAGCACCTTCATTTGAAGAGTGGGTTCTAGCTTCATCACGGAACATGAGCTCTTTATCTTAAACTGTCAAAGTATTAAGAAGATAGAGGACCACCTTGGTCAGCTATCCAATATTTTGACTAGGAGAGGAGAGGGGAGTCTGCCTAGTCAACCTATGAACAATCCAAAAGGGCAGTATATGGTGGGTGAATCTTCTTCATCACATGAAGAAGCTAAATCTATCACCACTTTAAGAAGTAGGAGGCTGGTTGACAACAAGGTCGGTGTTGGGCTTGATAGGAGTATAGAAAAAGAATGAACATCCCATCATAATATGCAGTAGGAGCAACATATGAGAAATAAGGGGGGTGTGGATGAACCCCAATAGAAAAATGAAAGCAAAAATTAGAAAAAAACTGATGAGATTGCTAAGGCAACAAATGAGAGATCAGTCCCTCATTTGCCATTTTCCAATGCACTTCAAGCACCTTCTCCTTTTGATAAGGGGAATGCTAAAGTTGAGGAAATGATGAAAACTTTTAAATAAGTAAAGATCAACTTGCCTTTACTTGATGCAATCAAGAAAGTTTCAGCCTATGAAGGTTTTTGAAAGACTTGTGCACCCACAAAAGACAATCAAGGATACATTTATCCAAGAAGGTCTTTTTTGCTGAGAAAGTGAACCAAGTGTTATCCATTGCAACCCCAACAAAACTCTAAGATCCTGGAGTTCCCACAACTCCCTGCATCATTAGGGATCACACCATTGAAAAAGCCTTGTTAGATCTGGGGGCCAATGTGAATCTACTTCCATATTCAGTATATGAGAAGTTAGGTTTGGGGGAATTGAAATCCACACATGTGGTATTACAGCTGGCTGACAGATTTGAAAGGAAGCCAGTGGGAATTATAGAAGATGTGTTAGTTGGGGTTGACAAATTTTTTTATCCAGCAGATTTCCTGATTCTAGACATGGAATCGAGCAAGTGCACCACCTCCATCCCTATTATTTTGGGCAAACCTTTCTTGGCGATTGTGAATGCTTGTATATAATGTAGATTAGGGGTAATGGAGGTGACTTTTGACAATATGAAAGTGAAACTGAATTTCTACAATGCAGCAAATCAGCCTCACTTGGATCGTGAGGACTGTTTCATGATAGATTTGCTTGATGAGCTTGTGGAAGAGACTTTACCCAAGTTGCTGCATGGTACTAACATGATTGATGTTTTTGAAGAAGTATGGAAAGAAACTATCAAAGAGGAGGCCCCCACACCTGTGATTGAAGAGATGAAAACCTTATATTCTGAAGTGGGGCCAACAAAGTATCTTCCTCTAAAACTAGCTGTGTTGCCTCTTCCACCACCTTCTAAGACACCTTTGCTACCTTCACTCATAAGTCCACCTGATGTAGAACTGAAATAGCTTCCCAAGTCTTTGAAATATGTATTTTTGAGAGTAAATCAGAAGTTGCCTGTAATAATTTCTTCTTCCCTCACTAAGGAGCAGGAAGAAGAGCTGTTGTGTGTGTTAAAAAGGCATAAAAGAGCAATAGGATGAACTATTATTGATCTGGGAGTAATTAATCCTGCTGTTTGTATGCATAAGATCCACTTGAAAGAGGGTTTCAAACCCTCTAGAGAGATGCAGAGGAAGTTAAACCCTCATATGCAAGAAGTAGTGATGAAGGAAGTGGTTAAATTGTTAAATGCATGAGTCATCTATCCCATTTCAGATTCTGAATGGGTGGCACCTACTCAGGTGGTACCTAAAAAATCTGGAATCACTGTGGTTAAATCAGATTCTGGTGAGCTAATTTCAACCAGGGAGACCACTAGTTGGAGAGTGTGCATTGATTATTGAAAGCTCAATTCTAAAATAAAAAAAGACCATTTTCCTCTGCCCTTCATAAACAAGATTTTGAATAAGTTGGTAGACAAATATTTTTATTGCTTTCTTGATGGATACTTTGGATATAATTAGATTCCTGTGTTTCCACAAGATCAGGAGAAAATAATTTTCACATGTCCATTTGGCACATTTTCTTATAGGAGGATGCCATTTGGATTGTGTAATGCCCCTGTAACTTTTCAAAGGTGTATGTATGACATCTTCTCGGATATGATTGACCAATTTTTAGAGATATTCATGGATGATTTTTTTATTTTTGGGGACAATTTTAGCCAATGCTTATATCACCTCAGCCTAGTGCTGCAGATATGTGAAGAGACCAACATAGTCTTAAGTTGGGAAAAGAGTCATTTATGGTCAACCAAGGCATTGTCCTTGGTCATGTTATTTTCAGAGGCATAGAGGTTGACCAGGCTAAAATTGATTTGATTGCACATCTGCCCCCACATAAAACTATCAAGCAGGTCAGATCCTTTTTGGGCATACTGGTTTTTACAGGAGATTCATCAAAGATTTCAGTAAAATTTCAAAACCTCTTTGTCACCTGCTGTGCCAAGAGGTTCCTTTTGTATTCAATGATGAATGTCTCACTGCTTTTGAGTTTTTGAAAGGATGTTTGACCTCTGCACCTGTCTTACAAGCCCTTGATTATTCTTTGCCATTTAAGCTGATGTGTGATGCATCAGATTTTACAATTGGTGCAGTTTTGGGGCAGACAAAGGACAAGTTACCTTGTGTGATTGTTTATGTAAGCAAGACAATGATTGATGCTCAGTTAAATTATACCACAACTGAGAAAGAACTGTTAGCTATTGTCTTTTCTTTGGAGAAGTTCAAGTCTTATGTGCTAGGTTCTAAGATTATGGTGTTCACAGACCATTTAGCCCTAAAATATCTTTTGTCTAAAAAGGAAGCCAAACCCAGATTAATTGGATGGATCCTCCTATTACAAGAGTTTGATATTGAGATTAAAGATAAAAGAGTGTGGAAAATAAGGTTGCAGACCACCTGTCAAGGATCTTAGCTACTGAGTTTGATGGACTGCCTGTTAATGATTCATTTCCAGATGAGCAACTTTTTGCTATCAACATGAGTGTACCTTGGTTTGTAAACATAGTTAATTATCTGACAGTGGGTAGGATTCTCCCACATTGAAATAAAATGGATAAAGATCTATTTTTTTCTCAGATCAGATATTATATGTGGGAGGATCCATACCTCTATAAGAACTGTGCAAACCAGGTTGTGAGAAGGTGTATACCTGAAAATGAATTCCACAATATTTTAACTATGTGTCATGAATAGGCTTGTGGAGGACATTTCAATGGAAAGAAGACTGCTGCAAGAATACTTCAAAGTGGACTCTATTGGCCTACCCTATTCAAGGATATTTCAGCACTGGAAGGCTTATGAAAAATGCCAGAAAATGGGAAGTATTTCTAAAAGAAATTCTATGCCTTTACAGCCCATTCTTGTAGTTGAATTGTTTGACATTTGGAGGATTGACTTCATGGGTCATTTCCCTCCTTTTTATGAGTATAATTTTATTCTTGTGGTTGTGGACTATGTGTCCAAGTGGGTTGAAGCTATAGCCACAAGAACTAATGATCACAAAGTTGTCATCAAGTTCTTGAAAGATAACATTTTCTCTACGTTTGGTACCTCCAGAGCTATCATTTGTGATGGGGGAAGCCATTTTTGTAATAGGCATTTTGAAAATCTATTAAGAAAATACTCTGTTACACACAAAGTTGCCACTCCATACCACCCACAGACCAATGGACAAGTAGAAATTTCTAACAGAGAAATTAAGCACATTCTAGAGAAAACTATGAGAGATGATAGGAAGGACTGGTCCCTGAAGTTGCAAGATGCTCTTTGGGCTTATAGGACTACCTATAAGACTCCCATAGGGATGTCTCCTTTTAGGTTGGTGTATGGCAAGACATGCCATTTACCAGTGGAGTTAGAACATAAAGCCTACTGGGCTATTAAGGCATTGAATTTTGATCTAACTACTGCTGGTATGCATAGGAGGTTGCAGTTGTCAGAACTTGAAGAGCTGAGATTGGATGCCTACTCCAATGCAAGGATTTACAAAGAAAAGGCCAAAGCCTTTTATGACAAACAGTTGCTGAGAAAAGACTTTGCTGCAGGTAACAAGGTATGGTTGTTTAATTCCAATTTAAAATTTTTTCCCAGGCAAGTTGAAATCCAGATGGGATGGGTCTTACATTGTGATGCATGTTTCCCCATCTGGAGCTGTTGAAATCATGGATCCCAAGGATGGAAGGATCATGAAAGTCAATGGTCGAAGGCTAAAAATCGGTGTTGAAAATGTAATAGAGCATATGATGACCATTAACCTTCAAGAACCTCCAAAGTTTGAATGATTTCCAACATTGTACATTATGTACTATAGTTGTTAGTTAGAGTGTTGTTTGCTGTTTTTCCATCTTTTATTGTACATAAATCTGTCATTTTTGTTTGGTTTCTCATTTTGCACTATGTATGCACTATGGAGAATTTTGGGATATTCAAATAACTGAAAAATACATGGGAACTTAGGAGGATTTGGTATTCTTGTTGAATATGGACAGTGCACTGACGTGGTGTATGTTTGAATGAAAGACTGAGACTTGTCGAGAGGTTGGAAGAGAAATTCGATAGGTTCTGAAGGTAATTGAGGTGAATTCGATAGGTACTGAGACCTGTCGATAGGATGAACCAAGTCTTCGTTAGGTACTGAAGGTTTTTACTGAGGAGTCAACAGGTTCTTTGTACCTTCTGAGAGGTTGAGGAACCTCTCAGATTTTGTTTTCTGAAAAATATTGAACCTGTCAAGAGGTTGGAGGAACCACTCGAACTGAAATTTCTGAAGCTTTTGTACCTGTCGAGAGGTTGGAATGACCTATCAAAACCTTCAGTCTGAAAGTCTTGTGTTTCATGTGCTTTTAACTGTTCGACAGGTTGTTTCATCTTGTTGGAATCTTCTTTCCATCCTATCGAGATCGTATTTTACACCTTTTAAAACCCTTCGACAAGTCATTTCATCCATGTGACACCTTGAGTTCAAAGCTTTGCTCTTTCTTGCACGAGTTCGCCATTTCTTCTTTCTTCTCCATCTCAGTGTTTCCTTCCCCAAATACTCTACCATTGTTCCAGTTAAACCAGCTTTGAAAGGCTGACATTTTACACCTGGTTTACGCCGATTTGGTTTTGTGTGCTACAATTGCGGAGAAGCCCTATGTTTTAGGGTAAGTTCTTCATCACCCCAGTTCTTGCGCATTCTTAATATTTTGGTTCTATATTTTTGGGAGATTTTCTGTGCGTGAAAAGTTAGTTGAAGTGAAGGAGAGTTGTGCTGAACTTTTGAGAGGTGGTGTTTGGATTTTGTGTTTTAATGGCTGAACATGAGGATACCTGTTGATTAAAACTGTTGTGCTATTATTTTTGTTAGAAAATGTGGTAAAAACAAATGAAAAGTGGATGTGGAATGGAATGAAATCAGCACAAAAATAGCAATTCGAAACTCAGTCCTACAAGATACAGGGTTGTTGTAGCAAGTTTTGAATGTAAGAGTTTGTCCCACGGAGAGTGATATCTAAAAACCTAAATGTGTATAGTAAACTCCATATTTGGCTACAGATCTAGCAACTCTAAACCTACACTAGAAAGCAAGGTAAAGAGAGGGTGTTTAGGGGTCACAAAACAAAACTAAAACTAAAGAAAGAAATAAAACTAGATCTAAAGAAAGGGGGTAAAGAAGGATGATGATGATGAGGTGAAATAAGGTGAAAATGTGGAGAAGTAGATAGCTGTGGGATAATCTTCATAGCAACTCAGATCAAGATGCTAGATCTGTAGCATTCCTTCACTTGGCTACAATCACAAGTGCAAGGTAGAAGAATTCGACTCAATACTGTAATTTGGACTACTCTTAAGGCTAAAATCTGCTAACTTAAATGGTCATAATCTATCCTAGGGAGGTGATCCAATCACAGATGCTAAAGTTAGAACATAAAACCTATTGCAGACACTATGTTGGCAAAGGCTACAAGCACATGCAACCACAGGATCAAACAATTCATATAGATCTGATGAGAACTACTAGATCTCATAGATGGTTAGGGGCTTTAGAATCAGCTGGTCACTATTACAAAGAGGCCTATAATGACCAAACTCTCAAGTCTGCAATCTCTACAAGATCTCAGATCTATTCTCTAAAAATAGCTTTGCAAAATAGAGGCGTTGGATCTACAACTGTCCCTCCTTCGGCTACAAGCACAAAAATCGAGAAAAAGAATCCAGCAGCCCTATGATTTGGATTCATCCTAAGGCTATGATCTGTCCACTTGAATGGTCACAGATCATCCCAGATATGTGGTCTAACCATAGGGTTAAAAGTAGAACAATAAAACCACTGCTGCCACCATGTGTGCATGGCTACAAGCACATGCACCCATGGGAGCATCAAATCCATACAAATCTACTGATGAACAGAAGGACAATATAGATCTAATAAAGCATTAAACATGGCATTTCATTGAACAAAAGGACTTACAATGATCTTCCCTCAAGGCAGCAGTCTGTGCAGAAAAATCCCCAAAACTGCTCATAATGCTCTTGCAAAACTAAATTACAGCTTTAACTAAACCTAGCTGCTACATAGATCTAACTCAGCATAGTTGTTGAGCTAAGGGAGAAGAAAAGGGAAAATAAAAAAGGAAACTAAACCCTAAAAATCTAAAACCCCATAAGGGGATCTCAGGCTAACCCTAGATAATTTTACAAAGCAGAAAATGAGCTATTTATACAATCCCTAGAACAGTTACAAGCTTTAGCCAATCAGAAATGAGAAAGAACAACTACTTTTAGAGTTGGTGTCATGGCTTATTTTTAGCCCTTGGATGCCTAGAGATGTGTGGGATATTGGGATGTGTGTCCTAGAAGTATTGGAATCCTCAAAATATCCCTGAAGTGTGAAATAGATGGTTGGAACCCATGCCTCGTGCAGTTAGAGTTTCAGAACATCAATCTCGACGGTTCAGGCATTTGTTCGACAGGATCAGGCATCTGTTTGATAGGATCAGTTTCAAGCTTCAGTAGAACTCGACAGGTTCATGTACTACTCGACAGGTTCATTCAATTGTTCGACAGATTCTCGACAGGTTCAATTTCAGCCTCAAAACCTCACGACAGATTCATTCAACTGTTCGACAAGTTCTCGACAGGTTCAATTTCAGCCTCAGAACCTCAAGACAGGTTCATTCAACTGTTTGACAGGTTCGTTCTCAACAGGTTGAATTTCAGCCTCAGAACTTCACGTGAAGTTCATTTTCAGCATTGAACTATTCGTGGAGTTGATTTTTCAGCATGTACACTTCGTGGAGTTCACTTCCAGCCTCATGTACACTTTGTGGAGTTGCAAAACAGCCACATGAACCATTCGATAGGTTCATTTCCCTTCATTTAAACCACTCGTGGAGTTGGATGGCAGCAATCAAACACCTCGTGGGGTTCATTCTAGCTGCATTAATAGCTCGTGGGGTTGCTTCTGCTGATTTAATCCACTCGTGGGGTTCTTTTCAAAGACATTTAAACACCTCGAGTGGCTGCTCCAGCCTACTACACTACTCGACAACTAGTTTCTCTTCATTTTAAACCACTCGAGTGGCTCATTTTCAACACTCTTCAGCACTACACTCCACAATCCAGCTTTGACATCTTCTCGAGTCCTTCAAATACAACAACTATGCTGCTAATGTGGCTCATTTTCCAGCAATAGTACTACTTGAAGGTCTTGGTTTGCAGCACTAAAAATTGCTGAGTGCAGTAGTGACACTTTAGCCAACTGTTCTAGTTCTTCAAGGCAGCTATGCATGCTAGCATTGCAGTTCTATAGCTTGGTGCATCAACACTAAAGTGCTCATATCTTTATTGGTTTCAGCTGTTGTTCAAGTGTGTTGAGACCAAGGATCAAAATCTCGGTTTCGGTTTCGGTTTCGGTCAAGACCCGAACCGTAAATTGGTCAAAATTTCAGAAATTTCGATCAAAATTTCGGTAAATTTCGGATTTTTTTTAAAATATGCTCCGAACTTTATCAAACTTTGCCGAACATTATTTTCTTAGTTTTTTTAAGCTATTTAACATTATTAGAACAGATATATACATTATTAGAACAGATATATACATTGGTGAGACTAATTTTCGTCCGTTTAAAATAGTTATATGTCTATTCAAAGCCACATAGAGTTTTTTATTTTAAAATATGAAACATAAAATAGACAAAAAATGACTTCATTACCTGAACTCGAGCAGCCACCTACTGAAAGACACATAGAGTTCCTGGGTGGTTCTTCTTCATCAGTATCATTTTGTTGTCGTGGCCTATAATATTGTCCGTATTGATAGCCATATGCCCTGTGCTGAGATGTTTCTGGTGGTTGATTATATTGGGGGTAGTATGAAGCATATGATCCACTAAAAATTTGAGAAATGAAACCCTCATTTCCCAGGTTGCTTGGTTGAGGATATTGTGGGTTGTAAGATTGGTTGGTAGGTTGAAACCCAAACCCACTAAAACTACTAATTGTAGAGTTAATGGCGTCGAGCGAATCTTGTGGAGTTTGGTAAGACTCTGATGGCCCTCTTCCTTCCAACCCTCCGTGTCTAAATGTGGGAGTATCGTACATAGTCATGTCATCATCAGTCCACTGTCGAACACCGCTTGAAAACTGCCCATGTAAAATACCATAATCACCACTGTAAGTTTCACCCCCCCACTGTGTGCCCTCTCTACCACCCCCAGTACCATCGTCGTCATCATCATCATCACCACCACCACCATCGTCACCACCATCGTCATCACCACTACTACCTCTCTCATCGTTATCTCTAAGAGGTGTTCCTTGGCGAACAAGCCTTCATTTTCTACGAGATTGTGAGGGTTGGCCTTCGGTAGCTCTTTCAGCTTCATCTAACCATTCTGTGCTCTCACTATCTAAAATTGGAGTTTCTCTCTCCTCAATCCACTCTCTCAAAGGATCATCTTTCGAGAAAATGTAATCCAATTCGATCGGATTAAAATATTCCTCATCTACATAAGAAGAATACAAAATTAATTAATACATTTTATAAACATTGTAATTTAAATATATGAATAACTTTGAAAGTAAACTTTATTTTATTAGATATTCTTACCACGGCTCGCTCTTTTAATATTTCTGACCCTCAACCTCATATTGTAATGAACATAGACCATACTTTCCAATCTCTCCATAATTAGTCTATTCCTTGATTTGGTATGGATAAGAGAGAAGGTGCTCCAATTTCATTCGCAATTTGAGGAGGATGTAGTTTGACTTAGCACTCGAATTGCTATCCTTCTTAAATTAGGGGCCTTCTTCACATCACCGAAGTTTATCCACCATTCAGCTACATTGAATAATATAGATACATCAAATTTAATGGACTATAAACTTTCATAAGTAAAATAAAATCTAATTTATCTGGCTTCTGATTATGGATCTCAGATAATGCTAGTGGCGTTCCAAAAGAGCCAATATTATTTCGAAAGAATTCAATCTGCACAATATTGTCAAACAAGGAAGATCAATGTTACAAATATCGGTAACAATAATCTTACCAATTATACGGGAAAATTAATTATTTGTTACCTCTCTCATTGCCTTCCCTTGAATGTTGATGTCTGACTCCATCTTTTGGATCACGCTTAATAAGCCACTGTAGACCTCATCATTTATACTGATATTTCGACTGTATTGGTAGACGGGGTTCAAGAAATACCCTGTTGAAATATCTCAATTAATTAAAACTATAAAGATAAATGTAACGAAAGTATGATTCTCAATTAATTAAAGTAATAAATTACCTGCTGCATGTAGACTTTGGTGGAACTGCTCATTCCACCTTCTATCGATCACCTTCCAAAATTTCTTGTGACTTTTGGGGAACTTACCTCTAATGGCCAACTTTGCTTTGTTCATGGCCTCATAGACATACCCTTAGTACGTGCACTAGTGGTTCAATAATATTCACAACGTACTCGACACTATTCCAGAATGCAGAGCTGAAGATAGTATCAGCCACATTGTTGGCCAATGGTCGTTTCGTGTTTGGAATTTTGGCTTTGTAACTTACCCATTCTGGAGATCCAGCCAAACTCTTCAAGGCTGCCCTATACTTATATAAGCTTTGAAGGGCAACGAAGTGGGTGGCAAACTGAGTTATTGCAGGCCTTATAATGTCCCTTTGGTCTGTAAAGGTTCTCAGCAAGTTGACTAGGCTTGCACTTTGGTAGATGAAACTGGTTATCATCTTACAGTTCTTTATGACAGTATGCACAGTTTCCATCTTTCCGAGGTTAGTGAGAATCAGATCAATACAATGGGCTGCACAAGGAGTCCAGAAGATGTGACTGTATGTGGACGAAAGTTTGTTGCCAGCTGCCTTGTAGTTTGATGCGTTATCGTGATGATTTGTACAACTCGCTGCGGCCCAACTGATCTTACAACCTCATGCATCAATCCAAACAGATAGTTGGCATCCTTTGTTGTTTTTGAAGCATCAACAGACTTCTTGAAGATTGTCCCTTGATCACTGTATACTAAGAAGTTGATTAAGGTCTTCTTAGTAACACTCGTCCAACCATCGCACATAATTGTGTAGCCTCTCTCGTCCCATATTTTCTCGAAGCTCATTACATAGTCTGTTATCTCGATCACTTCATCGTCTAAATATGGGTCAGCTATCTCATAAGTTTTTGGGATTTTTACCCCAGGTCCTGCCTCGGCACTAGTATCTAACATGGTCTTAAAGTACGGCGATTCGACCACTTGAGTTGGAATATGATTGTGCTGAGCAGAGCTCTGATTTACCTAATCTTCTACCCCAACTCTTCAAAAATGTTGTACTCAACTTGGACTGTTTGGAGCTCTCTGTTTTATATAAGAAAGGATCTATAGGTCCCACTGGACATCTAACACTACCAGAGCCAGAAGGTCTAGAACCACCCTCCCGTATAGTTGATGACCTGCGTAAACCTGTGTCTCCATGGCCCTAGCTATGACCTGACCCTCCCCCAGCTGTTGTTGTAGATGGTCCATGCAAACTAGACCGGAATCTATGAGAAGCGTATTGTTCATCCTCTCGTCTTCTCCTTTCATTCAAAATGTCCCTCATTACCCTCCTAAGTTGACTCTCTTCATCATCTTCATCATCATCATCATCATCATCCAAGTCTACTGGAATTGAAGTACGGTGAGGTTGCGATATGGTTTCCATTAATTCTTGATTCATTCTCTCAGCCTCTGCTCTCTTTCCTTTGGCGATCTGCAATTGTTGTTTTATTTGCTGCCTAATTTCCTTGGGCACGCTAGTACATGACTGCACGTCACCCTGTTTGCCAGCTAAGTGTTCTTTAAGTCTGCTAACACCGCCACCCTTTAGTTCTTTATTACAGAAATGACATTTTGAATTAAGCCTCTTAGGTCCTAAAGGAGTGCCATACTGCCATGCAGGATCAAGATCGCGAACCAGTTTTATATATCAAATAATAGAATCTGTAGAAGAAATATCATTCCAATTAAAAAATCATTAAATTCAAATTAACCTCATAGATAAAGTGGAGATAAAAGTTTTAAATTATAGATCATTTAGCTATTTAAAAAATAATATACCAAGATTTTAGTGATGAAAGTTAGTTACAGGGATATTCAAAAAATTATCCCTAAATATAATAACATAATTGAAACTTTAAAAGTAGCAACCCAGTGAAATGTAACCAAAACCAAATTATTCATATATATATGGTTAAAAATAGAGACTTTGTTATCATTTGGATATGTGCCACATGAAATACCCATCTAAGCCACATGGGCAAAATATTAGCACGAAAATAATCTCTATCATCTAATTTCTCACAGACAACCATTGAATCAAATAATGTCCTTTGACTTTATTCCATCGGATGATAGAGATCACGTTTCGTGCCAATCTTTTGTATAGCAATCTTGATCATTCTTTGGTGTTCACATATAATTAATATATATATATATATATATATATATATATATATATCTATATATATATATATTAATTATAACATGATCTTAAAATATAGTTAATATAATGATTAATATTTGTATAATAAATTTATAATTAATTGTAAATATAGTTATAATTATTATATTTTATTATTGGTGTTATTAAGTATTATTTCAAAATTTTCACATTGATAGTTTTATTGTGAAAATATTAAATTTATTTAATTATTTATAGTATTGTAGTTAAGTGTAATAATATTGTAATAAGTATATTATTACAATATTAATATGTAATGTAAATATAGTAGTTGTTAATTTTTATATTTTAATAATATCATTATATCGTTATAAATATTAATTATATATATTATGAATAATAGTTTTAAATAGTAATATATTTATGATTTTTATTAATAATTAATTTATTGTTATTGGTTTATATTTAATATCAAGTTATATTATGATGATTAAAGTTATATTAGTGTTTTTAATATATAAAAATATAAAATATATAATATTATGTAAATATGTATGATAAATATTTGTGATAATGTAGAGTTTATACAATTTTAATATATAAATTAAGTGAATTGGATAGTTGTTTTTAAAAGAGAATTGTATTATTTTTAAGTATATCAAAAAATGGTAAATGATAATAATAAATTTGTAAATGTTAAGTATTTTTATATAATGATGTTTATATACTATTTTTTTATATAAATTTTTATTTATGACACCATCAATTATATAATATAATATATTATTATATTTATTATTGTTAGTATAATAATTTATTTCATAATAATTTATTTTAAATTATATATCTTTATAAATTATTTTATAAAAATATTGTTAAATATATTTATAGTATAAATATTGTTAAATATAAGATGTTGTATATAAAAAGAGTTATTAAATGAGGATATATTATAAGCCCATTCAATATCTTAAATATACAATATAAGATATTGTATATTATAGGCCGATTCAATGCCATATATATATATATATATATATATATATATATATATATATATATATATATATATATATATAATATTATTCCATGTGGCACCATCAATTATATAATATAATATATTATATTATATAATTGAATTCACACATGCTGGAACACTTTGATTATATTGAATCGAACGATGGAGATTGTTTATCGTCCCAATCTTTCACACGATGGATCTTGAGAACATGATCGTACCATCCGACGGTAGGATTTTTATTTCATGTGGTGCACACCCAAAAAAGGGACATTAAAGCAATTTTGAGCTTGCACGTGATGTTAAGGTCATTTTTCTGAGATGTGTTCCACGAGAAATTAAACACTAACCGTCTGATGGTAGGCCCATGATCTCAAGATACATCTTGTGAAAGATTGAGAGGATAAACAATCATCATCATCTAATTCTACCAAGTCAATGTGTTTCAGTGTGGGTGAACTCAAAGATTTGATGGGTGGATTTAAAGTAAATTAGTGGCCTTCAGATATTAGCTAAAGATTTTATCTTTAAAAATGATTAAGAAAGTGGAGCCCACATTATTGCTAAATAGAAATCTTTTATTCTATAAGAAAAGCAAAAGGGGTACTTTGTTTGTGCCCACATCTTAGACCCCTTGATAACCATTGATTAAGTCGGATAAAATAATAGAGGTCATGTTTCATCCTGATATTCCACACAAGAGATCTTGAGTTCATGACGCATCTATCAGACGGTCGGTTTTTATTCCAAGTGTCACAAATTCCAAAAAATGGTCTTTGAATCATATGTCAAACATTATGCCCAAACGCCAATTTAGGGCCATTTTTTGGGATCAGTCACATAGAATAAAAAATTTATCGTCTGATAGGTGCGCCATGATCCCAAGATCTATTATGTGGAATATTGGGCTGAAACACGATCTCCATCGTTAATCTGAAGCAATCAATGGTCTTCAAAGAGTCTAAGATGTGGGCGCTTTCAGAGATGACATGGGTGCGAACATAGATACCCAACGCAAAATGGAGGAGATTTTTTTTTACTGGCTCTTCTTAGATAAACAAACCATTTTTTTTTTTTTTTGCCCTTTTAAAGTCAATGCAAGGACGACTCGCCTTCATACATGCGTACATAAATATAAAAATATATATATATATATATATATATAGATAATAATATAATTAAAATATTATTCCATGTGGCACCATCAATGCAATTATCTCTAAACATAAAAAAATAATAATATAATTAAAAAATATATATTATTATATATTTTTCAAGACCCGAGTAGGGACGGCGAACTCACGTAATTTTTTAGAGAGATTTGGGTAAATTCCGACGAGATCCGGCGAGATTTGGTCACTTTCCGGCAATATTTTTCGAGACCCGAGTAGAGACGGCGAATCGGGCTGAGATTTGAGAACTCCCGTAATTTTTGAAAGCGAAATCCGGCGAGTTTGGGTGAAATCCGGCGAGTTTGGGAGAAATCCGGCGAGAATCCGCCTAGATCCAACGAGATTTGGGCGAAATCCAACGAGATTTGGGTGAAATCCGAGTCCAAATGGCGAACTACACGTACATTCGGCAACTTATGATATTTTTTGCGTGAAATCCGACGAATCCTGACGAAATCCGACGACAAAAAATGTTAGATCTAGAGAAATCCGGCGAAAGTTGGCAAAAACCGACTTCACATGACAAATTACGCAAAGATTCGGCACCTATATTAATTTTTTGAAGAAAATTTGGCGAGTTCCGACAAAATCCGACGAAGCGACGACGAAATCCGGCGATGAGTTGGCTGGGCTGCGGATGAGGAAGCTTAAATGGGTTTATATGTACTTGGGTTGGCATTAAAGAATCGGTTGCAATTAAAAAAGTTTAAATGGGTTGCTAATATAAAATTGGCTTTTAAACCGTTCATTAATGGGGTGCAATTACGAAAGTGGGTATGATACCCATTCAAATTTGCTAAAGAACCCTAAAGAGTTGTCTAAGCAAATTACCGGCCGAAAATTCAAATTATCGGTCGATAATTTGAAAATTCAAATTACCGGCTGATAATTTGAATTTTCGGCCGGTAATTTGAATTTTCTAAAGGGGGGGGGGGGGGGATTTTTTAATATTTTGGGTTTCGGTCTTGACCGATACCGAGCCGACTCGGCTGAAAATTTAAATTTTCGGCCGAGATTTTGATCCTTGGTTGAGACAACAACAATAATAGCTTCACTCTAAGCTTTGACATGTTGGTTTAGCTGCTCTTATGCTCCAAAGCTTGCTTTAGCAACAGCTGCACTTGTGCCATTTGAACTGCTGCACTGCTGAATATATAAATTGTTGCATTACTGGTTTGCTCAATGTATAATTTGTTGCAGCAGCTGTCCATAAAGCTTGGGCTTCACCACTCTCTCCCTCAGTATAACGTCAAAGACCCAGAGCATGCTAAATGTAGTCCCAATGGTGTACACCACCATGTCCTTTCTCAATAAATCCATCAGCTCCAAAGCTTAGCAAATTTTTTTTCTTCTAGGCATTAAAAGGATGGATTGCTGCACTAAGCTCTTATTTTCCTGCTATCAATAAAACATATTATTAATCAGCTCAAAGTCCATCAAAGGTCAAGTTAGGAGGTGAAAAATGATATTTTTCAGATAATAACACACCCCCAAACCTAATCTTTGCTAGTCCTCGAGCAAAGGGAAAATTAAAGCATTATTCTACAAAATTCAAATGCCACTTTCGTAGGGAGCACGGATGCATTTAGCATATGCACCAAACCTTTTAAACCCCTAGGTGATACCTAGTGGAGGAGTGAAGTCTCCTGAGGGTTTTCAGTGAAGGTGCCCATAAACTTCACCATTAAAACTGTGACAGCCCGGATTTCGGCACTCCAAAACCCGTCCCATCAGCACGATCATCTTGACCGTGCCCCTTAGCTTAGCACGGAACATTGGCATATCAAGCATAAATGAAATAATAAATGAAACTGCAAAATTTAAATCTATATTAAAGCAATTCTCTAAAAGACAGTTCTACCCTCATGCCTCTGCATGAGTGGAGAACCAATCCGAACCATCGATGATAGCAATCATCACGGATGGTTCGCCCCAAAAGAATAATCTCAAACTCAATATACACATGATTTAACTAAAACAAGGCTTGACATACCAAGCCGTACAAATCTCTCTCAAAAGCCCTCAAAGCGGCACAACGGAGTCCTCTAGAAGAAGTCCTCAGGAGGTGGCTCCAACTCGTCGCCGGCCGCAAGGTCCAACTCACCAGGGTCAGCGTCTCCTGAAGCCTCGGCCGCTGCTAGTAGTGGACCTGCGACGTATAGTCTATAGGGTGAGCTACATCCTAGCTCAATAGGAAATAAAACACAGTTGAACATATAAATTATTACTCACATATATTCCATGATATGCCATGCATGATGTGTCTATGCAATTACTGATGAAACAGTTAAAAAGTATTACATTTTACTGGTAGTTTACTCGTGTCTTTTATTTACTCATGAATAATGCTGAAAAAGGCCTAAAGCAAAACTTAAACTTTCAACTTAAGTAATCCCCGAGCAATATAGCATCGAGCCCCGATGAGATACCCTTCATCGTCATCTATATAGACACTTTTAACGTATTCCCTGGGAATACAATTAGTACCCAAGCCCCTTTCCCCTGGGGATTGGTGGCGGGGTTTCACTTATCTCAAATCAACACCCCTGGGGTGTGCTTACTATGTGCGGATAAGCCTCCGCACTGGCTTACGGTTTCGGCGCCGTATCAGTCACGGATATCCTGCCGTGTCAGTCGTGGATATCCCGCCACGTCGGTGGGGTACCCTATCAAACCTCAAATAACAAAAATATCGGTGCCTTACATATAGTTATTCACCGTGTAAGTGTGCTATCTTATATCAGTTAGGCCCTATCAAACATGATTCAATCTTGGATACATCCCTGGGATGTATCCATTTACTTGCATCACACCTGATGCTCTTATCTCTTTACTTCTTCATCCCCTGGGGATGGCTCATTATACTTACTCTTATGGGTGTCACTCACACACACTTTTCATAATTCTTAAGCAATAAACATTTGAATTTGAATTCTATATCACTACATACATGCTCTTGTAAAAATAAAGTACATGTTCAAGGTGTTCCCTACCTCAAGTCTTTGTTTGATCAACGCATCAAGGTCCCACGTGGCTCCTTGTGCACTAGCTCACACGTACCACCTATGGTACCACATAACATGTGAAACACATCACTAAGGATACAATAAAGGAGGTCTAAGACCCTCCATGAAGCTTAAAGTCAAACTCAAAAGTCAACAAAATTTAGCCCAGTCGATTAATCGAACTCCAAAATCGATTAATCGAAAGTCAATATCGATTAATCGATTCTCAAATCGATTAATCGAGATTTTCATTCGATTAATCGAATCCTAATTCGATTAATCGAACTTCTCTGTTCAGCTAAGTCGATTCTCAAATCGAGTAATCGAGTTCCTAAAATCGATTAATCGATCCCAAATCGATTAATCAAAATTTGAAATCGATTAATCGAAATCCCATTTCGATTAGTCGATTTTCCCCAAGTCATTTCCTCCAGCCCCTGGGGTCCACTGGAGGTTCCCAGTCGATTAATCGATACCCAAATTGATTAATTGAAATCCAAAGTCGATTAATTGAAACTCAGTTCGATTAATCGAACTCGGGTTCCTTGACTTTTCAACTTCCTGGCCAATTTCGATTAATCGAAACCCAATTTCGATTAATCGAAATTGCCAGATTCAGCCTCCTTTTGGCTGTTCTTCCCAATCTTTTTCCACTCTTTTTCCTCTATTTTTCTACACTTTTATCCTACATTTTACACTATTTCTTACCACTATTTACCCTTACAATCCATGCATTTAAACTACATAATTCTTACCTTCAATCAATCTCAAATTGATTTTAAATCCATGGTTGGAAAGGCTAGGGTTCCAGCTTTAGCTTGAACGGATTCCCCTCCCTAAATCGACCTCTTTAATGCTAGAATCCCCCTTCCAATCCCTCACAATAATGCTTGCTCAACCTCTCACTCCTCTCTCTCTCTTCTTTACTCCTTCAACAACCAATTTCCAGAATTTTAGGGTTATTAAACCCTTTTATCTTTCCCCCTTCCTTGTGTGTTGAGCACATACACCGCAGTAGGTGTATCCGACTTCGCATTTTCCATCATACACCACATAGACACTCAACCCATCACATCTCATCCGTTCATCACACCCCATACTAACTATTGGACTTCTATTTGGTCAAACCTATGACCGATCGGGCACGGATCTCGAGGTCACAGTTTGGCGTGATTTTTCGGGCTATTACAAAAACAATTAAGTAAAGTGCAACCAATGACAAAACAGATTTTAATAAATAAAGCATCATTCCACACCCATTCTTTAAAAATTAGAGAAAATTACAACCATAATGCAAAAAATTTTAAAATTAAAATCAGCATGTTGTTTCATCACCACCAATCAGTTCACATCAAGAAAACACTATGCAAAAATTAGTACTAAGCTTGCTATCAATTTATAAATTAGGTATAGATACTACCCCAATGAAATTAAAATTTAGAGCCAATCCTCACCAGGGCTATCTCTCACAATGAAGCATCAAGGGTGTATCACATTCACATCAACTCAAGAGCAATTACAGTCCTCAAATAGGGCTATAAGTATGAGCATAGGCATAACATCTAATTCCTGACATCCTCAAGTACTTTCACCATAGATTAGACATCTCCTCATCTCCACATGATAGCTCAATCAACTTCAAATCAGTAAGGTCTTTTTATTTGGTTGTAATGTGGTTTATGATTTGAGGTTTTAAAAGAATAAAAGGTATAAAAGGATTCAAAATTGAGAAATCAGCAAGGTGAGGAGGTGATTCATGACTTCACAGCCTTCATTTCAGCCCAACTTCATCTTCCTTGATATTTTTCTGATTCAAAGTGATCAGCTTCTTATCTTCTTTTTAATTTTCAAATGAAGTGACTTCTCTTTCTTTTTCTCTCTTTTTTTTTCATTTTTACTTTTCTCTATTTTTTTTATGATGGTTGCCACACACCTACAACTGATACACGGCTATTTATAGCTTCGCTTTTCTTCTTTTTTCACTAACTGCTGAATTCCTCTTAACTATCTTCAACACCTTCTCCTCCACCTTTTGAATTCTCAAAGTGAGGTAAGGCTGAATCGGGTCAATGAGGTTCAGGTTCAAGTGCTTGTTGAAGAAAAATGGATTTAAAGGCTCAAAGAGTATATGCAACAGGCAGTTAAATGGGTAGGAAATTTTAAGCTCAAACTGTCCAAAAGATGGCCTTAGATCATCTCCTTAGTGTCATGAGTGTTGTCCCTCAGTTTCAACTCGGGAATTTGTAACTTCTTGTTATGATATGAATTTTATGACTATGATACACCTAAAATATGTGTATGTGCTTAATATCGTATTTCCCGCATGCCGTGACTTTTCAAAAGGTTTTAACTAAAAATATATGTTTTGATTTTCCAAGCTTTTATATTTATTTCCGTCATTTATGGATACAATTTATGTGGTAGCCTACTGGTTAAAGACTTTAAGTTCTAGATAAGAGGTTTAGGGATCAAACAATATTGTGTATTCTAAACCTCTATTTTTGACCTTAAGGTAAAAGCCTATACACTCTTTCTTGGTGTGTTAGCTAACACGGGATAATCCCTAGAATGTTCTAAATAAGTGTCTTATGGAGAACCCTAAATTATAATCTCATTCAGATTTCTTCTTAAGAATAGAGCCGTCAAAAATCCTAGAGACCTTATAGAAGAAATTCTAGATCTACCTTTCTAGAATCTTTCTTTTGAAAGATCGATAATACGTTGGCATATACTCTCAAGCGGCCTTCGCCTCCTTCTAGAATCATCATCATTATTGGCATCTCGATCTAACCATGGTGATACAATTGATTTAGGTATGGAGAAATCATGATTTTCATTGAACTTAAAATATTAATTTTTAAATAGAATTTATGTCAATTAGTGAGTTTATTTTATGAATAATAAATGGATGATTAAATGAATGCATGCTATGATTGGTGATCCTTAATGTTCATAATTTTAATTAAGAAGAAGACAATTGAAATCCCACCATGTGATTTGATGCATTTTGATGTGTCCTCATCGAATAATGTCAATCGATTGACGATTGGATGTCAATCGATTGAGGATGAATATTAAAGTAGATACTAATAAATGATATTGTGATAGAAAAATGCACAGAATTAGGTCAATCGATTGACGATTGGATGCCAATCGATTGAGGATTAAATAATATTATTTTAGAAAAATGCATGGAATTATGTCAATTGATTGATTATTGGATGTCAATCGATTGACTCTTGGATATCAATCAATTAAGGGTGAACATTAAATGGTAACAGATAAAAACTCAATGGATTGAGTAAAACTCAATAGATTGAGCATGAGCATGGATTTATGTCAATAGACTGAGAAATCAATCCATTGAGCATGAATAGTGTTCAATGGATTGAGCTAAAATCAATAGATTGAACCTAAACATAAATTCCATAAATTGAGTGTGAATAGTTAAGTTCTATATTTAGTTCTTCTCATAACAATGTCATTAAATGTCAATGTTTATGCATTAGGATCGTATGAGATGCACCATGATTGTGTACACTTCAATATTTATGCATCATGATTAAATGCACTTAAATGCCTATGTATTATGATATTCCTCTTAGGTTCCATGATGATCTATATGATACACAATCAAGACGAGTAAAATATTATAAAATACCAAGCCATGGTCAACGAGCATTAGACCCAACATTTTGTACATGATGGAGTCCAAGAAGGTATAAGACCCAACATCTTGTGGTTGATGGAGTCTAACTAAATATGATTAAGGCGTATTAGACCTAACATCTTATACATGGTGGAGTCTAAGAAGGTATTAGACCCAACATCTTGTGTAAGATAGAGTCTAACTAATCAAAAGTATGATGAACATGATTAAGCCCAACGTCTTGAGCGGGACGGGGTTTGATATACAATAAATGATATGATTCATTAGACCCAATGTCTTGAGCATGACGAAGTCTAACTAAACAAGTGATAAGTATGATTACGACCTAACGTCTTGAGCGGGACAGAGTCTAATGTGCATTACATGACAAGAAAGATGAAATTAAAAGAAAGGATGCATTCATGAAATATTAATATCCATATTTATATTCAGTTCATTTTAGCTTATTGAGATTATATATGTCACATGCACACACACATGAAATATACCGAAATATTCATATTACTATGATTGATATTTTATGCTTCGATGGATTACATGTCTGGTCCATACAAGTGTAAACTTACACCCCTTGTTCATGTGGGTGACCAGATGAGATAGGTGTCACCGATGATAATGTATAGGTCTATGGCAATGAGACGGCACGTGGTGCTCAGAAAACTAGACTGAATGGCGATGATGGCTTTGTGGCCTAATTATCTATTTTTATTTCTAGTTATTATTAGTGGTTTTAAATAAATGAGACATTGATCAGTTAGTATTTTATCAAAATTGTTGAGGCTTTAATCAAGTTGGACTTATTATTGGAATAAGAATATTATCATGGGTTTTATTTTGATTAATTAAGATTTTAAAAAAAATTTATCTTTCGCTGTTTAAGGTGCTTTTATTGCCTTATTATATTTCTATGGTTCACGGTACAAAGGTACGACCTAAGATTTTTCAATCAAGAGATTGTGAGATCTCGGGTCGCTACAGTTGGTATCAAAGCCTAAGGTTGATTCTTACGTCGAGAATATGTGTAACTGGAGTTTAACGTGAGATTGATCGGCTGCAGATGACGAAAAAATATATTGACGCATTGACCGAGGCAATTGTGAATGTCATCAATGCAACCAGAACTCTGAATTCCCAATCTACTCCTGCTCCTAGGTCAGAATTGGATGAATTCAGGAAGAACCGACCACGATACTTCAATGGGACGAGAGATAGCGCTGAGGCTATGAAATGGGTGCAGCAGATGGAAAAGATCTTCTATCTGATGGAGTATAATGAAACAACTAAAGTGAGATTGGCAACCTACAAACTGAAGGGGGATGCCGAGAACTGGTGGAGACAATTGAAAGAAGCGACTCGTGTCGAAGAGCTTGGTTACGTATGGGACTGGGACGAATTCGTAAAAGTATTTTATGATAAGTACTACCTCCAGAGCATCTAAGAAGCGAAGATTGAGGAACTCCTAAACCTGCAACAGGGAGAGATGACTGTTGATGCTTATGCCAAGGTTTTTACGGAACAAAGCCAATTTGCACCGACCCTAGTTTCTGACGAGAAATTTCGACTCAGGAGGTTTGAGAAGAGTTTGAGGCCCCAGATCAGGACCTTGGTGGGTTGACACCGATGCGACTCATACAAGGACCTGATTGATAGGTGCTATACCATCGAGAGAGAACTAAAGGTGCCTTCGTCAACTAGTAATGTGGGTCAGTGCTCGGCTAGAAACTTTTAATATAGCCACCGAGATCATGTGTTTTCTAAATCCAACATGAGATTGGAGAGTAGGGGCACTCCTTACTCAAGACCAGCCTTCTCGCAGCAGAGCAAGACTAATTCTACAGTAGCGTCGACTGTAAAGACTACTCCGACCTGTACCACTTGTCGCAAGAATCATTATGGCACCTGCCTTAGAGGAACGGATGCTTATTTCAACTATGGACAACTTGGGCATAGAGCAGCAGAGTGCAAGATGCATAAGAAGTCATCTGGACTGAGGGCTACGCCTCCTACGGCGATTACAGCTAATGGCCGCGTGTATACCCTATCTGATGCTGACGCTAAAGCTTCAGACAATGTCATCCAGGGTATATTTGTTTATTTAAAATTCATGATTAAATTCTCTCATACCTGTTTACGTAGTAATGTCATAAATATTAATTTACGTAAAATGAATAGTTTTTTGAAAATATTTTCAAAAATGAATGAAATGAATTTGTTAAGAACTAATGAAGATCTGGCAGACATTAAACTTTAAAATTGAATGATACCCTTATGTTGAATAATTTAAATCATTGCGTGTCTTGGATGCCCAGGTTAGATGTTGATCGATGGTCTGTTCGCTCATGTACTTTTAGATTCGGGTGCTTCCCATTCATTCATATCCTTGAACTTCTCTAAGCGTCTTGATAAAGACTCATCTCCTATGAGGATTCCTTTGACCATAGCAACTCCTCTGGGGAAAAGTGTGCTTGCTGACAGAGTCTATCCTCGATGTTCTGTCCAGATTGGAACCCATGCATTGGTTGTCGATTTAATTGAATTAGACTTCGATGATTTTGATGTTATCCTAGGGATGGATTGGCTCGCTGAATCTCATGCGACTCTTGATTGTTTCACCAAGACTAGGATTTTTACCCCTTTGGATGGACCGACGTTTAAATTCAAGGGTGCACGGAAGGGTGCCATTCCGAAACTCTTTGCTTTATTAGAAGTCGAGGAAAAGCGGGGAGATATATCATCGATTCCTGTTATAAATGAATTTGTAAGAATTTTTTCGGATGAGGTGACAGGTTTGCTGCTGAGTAGGGAAGTCAAATTTTAGATTGAGCTCATACCTGGCATTGCTCCGATAGCCAAGACTTCTTATAAGATGGCGCCTACAGAACTACCAGAATTGAAGAAACAATTACAAGGTCCATGATATTTCTCTAAGATCGACCTGAGATCTGGATATCACCAGATGAGGGTGAGAGAGTCTGATGTAGCTAAAACGACATTCAATACGAGGTATGGGCAGTTTGAATTTTTAGTAATGCCTTTCGGATTGACTAATGCCCCTGCAATCTTTATGGACCTGATGAATCGTATTTTCAAGCCCTACTTGGATAAGTTTGTGGTGGTTTTCATCGAGGACATCCTGATCTACTCCAAGTCTGAAGAACACGCCAAGCACTTAAAAATCGTCTTACAAACCCTCTTAGACCACCAGTTGTATGCTAAGACAAGTAAATACGAATTCTGGATGCGTGAAGTGGCATTTCTGGGCCACAGAATTTCTGAGGTAGGGATTACTGTTGATCCTGCTAAGATTGATGCCATTGTGAATTGGGCAAGTCCTAAAAGTGATACCGAAGTACGGAGCTTCCTTGGCTTAGCAGGTTATTATAGAAGTTTCGTGGAAGGTTTCTCAATGATCTCAGGACCTATTACCGGGCTGACCAAGAAGAATGTGAAATTCAATTGGACCGATGAGTGCGAGAAGAACTTTCTCGAGTTTAAGAAAAGGTTGACTACTGCTCCCATTCTAGTGATACCTTCTGGCAGTGGTGGTTTCCCCTTTATTACCGATGCATCGTATAAAGGACCAAGTGGTGTCCTGATCCAGAATGAGAGAGTTATAGCTTACGAATACAGTCTGTTAAAGGAACATGAAAAGAATTACCCTACGCTCGATCTAGAACTGGCTGCTATCATATTAGCGTTAAAAATCTGAAGACATTACCTGTATGGAGAGAAATTTATCATCTCCACGGATCATCAAAGTCTTAAATATCTATTTACTCAGAAAGAATTGAATATGAGACATAGAAGATGGTTGGAATTCCTGATCGATTATGATTGTGAGATCAAGTATCATCTGGGAAAGGCTAATGTTGTTGCTGATGCCCTCAGCAGATTTGTTTCAGAATAGGTGATTCGACCAAGGGAATTGCTTTCACACATTGTCATCACCTCGTCATTACTTGATCGAATCAGGAAACTACAACTTAAAGATCTTACCCTTTTGAAACTGAAAGACAGTGGGAAGTTAGAAATTACTGTCAGGGATGATGGGATGATACTGTTCCAGGGATGTTATTGTGTACCTGATAATATAGAATTGAAATGGGAGATCTTGGACGAAGCCCATAAGTCTAAATTCTCTACTCACCTTGGGAACAATAAGATGTATAAAGGATTGAAGAAAAATTATTGGTGGAATGATATAAAGAGAGAGATCGCTGGCAACGTGGTAAGGTGTCTCAATGCCAACAAGTCAAAGCTGAACACCAGAAACCACCTGGGTTACTTCAGCCACTACCGATTTCGGATTGGAAATGGGAGAGTATTGGTATGGATTTCATCACTGGGTTGTCGAGAACCCTGAAGAGGAACGGCGCTATTTAGGTTGTGATCGATAGATTGACTAAATCGGCTCATTTTATTTCATACTGCATGACCTATTCAACTTCTCAATTGGCAGATATTTACATTCATGTGATTATCAGATTACATGGTGTACCTGTTAATATTGTATCTGATAGAGACCCTCGTTTCACGTCGAGATTTTGACAAAAATTTCAAGATGGGATGAGATCTAAGTTAATTTAGCTCCTCTTTTCATCCCCAGACTGATGGGCAGACCGAAAGATTGAATTAAGTTTTAGAGGACATGCTTCGTGCTTGTGTACTAGACTTTAGAGGCAATTGGGATAAACATCTATCCCTCGCGGAGTTCGCTTATAACAACAGTTACCAGTCCACTATACAGATGGCCCCGTATGAAGCGCTGTAAGAGAGAAGTTGCAGAACTCCATTATGTTGGGATGAGGTCGGTGTGAGAAGTTTATTAGGACCTCAAATTATTGAAGATAAATCGAAACAAGTTCAGTTAATCCGAGAACGAATGCGGACCGCGCAAAGCAGGCAGAAGAGCTACGCTGATTTGAAGCGTAGGAATTGGGATCTGATTGAAAGGGATAAAGTCTTCATGAAAATCTCTCCTATAAAAGGAGTAATAAGATTTGGGCTGAAAGGAAAACCTAGTCCGAGATTCGTGGGACCATTCAAAGTCTTGAAGAGAATCAGAGAAAAGACATATCGATCCAAGCTACCACCAAATTTTACCGATGTGCACAACATTTTTCACATATCCATGTTAAAGAAATACGTGGTAGACCCTACTCACGTTATCAACTGGGAACCCTTGGAGGTTCATAAGGATATGCCCGTTTTGGAGGTGCCTATTCAGATTATTGACCGAAAAGAACAGATCCTGAGGAATAAAGTTATACCACTGGTTCTTGTGATTTGGCAGCACCACTCTCGCGAGGAAGCCACTTGGGAGCACGAGGATGCTATTAGGAGGGACTACCCCCATCTCTTCTAGTGAGGTATGACTCAATTTCGAGGAAAAAAATTTTATAAGTAGGGAAGAATGTTATGATCTGAATTTTATGACTTTGATACACCTAAAATATGTGTATGTACTTAATATCGTATTCTCCGCATGCCGTAACTTTTTAAAAGGTTTTAACTAAAAATACATGTTTTCAAGCTTTTATATGTATTTTCGTCATTTATGGACACAAGTTATGTGGTATCCTATTGGTTAAAGACTTTATGTTCTAGATAAGAGGTCTAGGGATCAAACCATGTTATGTGTGTTCTAAACCTCTATTTTTTACCTTGAGGTAAAAGCCTATACACTCTTCCTTGCTGTGTTAGCTTAACACCGGATAATTCTCAAAATATTATAAATAAATGTCTTACGGAGAATCCTAAATTATAATCTCATTCAGAGTTCTTCTTAAGAAAAGAGCCGTCAAAAACTTTAGAGGCCTTAGAGAAGAAATTCTAAATCTACCTTTCTAGAATCTTTCTTTTGAAAGATCGGCGAGACTTTGACGTATATTCTCAAGCAACCTTCGCCTCCTTCTAGAATCATCATCATTATTAGGATCTCGATCTAACCGTGGTGATACAATCGATCTAGATATGGAGAAATCATGCTTTCTATTAAACTTAAAATATTTATTTTTAAATAGTTTTTATGTAAATTAGTGAGTTTATTTCATGAATAATAAATGAATGATTAAATGCATGCTATGATTGGTGATCCTTAATGTTGATAATTTTAATTAAGAAGAAGACGGTTGAAATCCCACCATGTGATTTGATGTATTTTGATGTGTGCTCACTGAATGATGTCAATCGATTGACGATTGGAAGTCAATCGATTAAGGATGAATATTAAAGTAGATACTAATAAATGATATTCTGGTGGAAAAATACACAGAATTATGTCAATCGACTGACGATTGGATGTCAATCAATTGAGGATTAAATGATATTATTTTGAAAAAATACATAGAATTATGTCAATCGATTGATTATTGGATGTCAATTGATTGACTCTTGGATGTTAATCGATTAAGGGTGAACATTAAATGGTAACAGACAAAAACTCAATGGATTGAGTAAAATTCAATAGATTGAGCATGAGCATGAATTTATGTCAATGGATTGAGAGCTCAATGGATTGAGCTAAAATTAATAGATTGAGCCTAAACATGAATTCAATAGATTGGGTGTGAATAATTAAGTTCTATATGTAGTTCTTCTCATAACAGTATCATTAAATGTCAATATTTATGCACTATGATCGTATGAGATGCACCATGATTGTGTACACTTCAATGTTTATGTATCATGATTAAATGCACTTAAATGCCTATGTATTATGATATTCCTCTTATACACTTTACATGTTCCATGATGATCTATATGATGCATAATCAAGACGAGTAAAATATGATAAAATGTCAAGCCATGGTCAATAAGCATTAGACCCAACATCTTGTACATGATGGAGTCTAAGAAGGTATTAAACCCAACATCTTGTGCTTGATGGAGTCTAACTAAATACGATTAAGGAGCATTAGACCCAACATCTTATACATGATGGAGTCTAAGAAGGTATTATACCCAACATCTTGTGCTTGATGAAGTCTAACTAAACACGATTAAGGAGTATTAGACCCAACATCTTATATATGATGGAGTCTAAGAAGGTATTAGACCCAACATCTTGTGTAAGATGGAGTCTAACTAAACAAGAGTATGATGAGCATAATTAAGCCCAACATCTTGAGCGGGACAAAGTTTGACATGTAATAAATGATATGATTCATTCGACCCAACGCCTTGAGCATGACGGAGTCTAACTAAATAAGTGATAAACATGATTACGACCCAACGTCTTGAGCGGGACGGAGTCTAACATGCATTACATGATAAGAAAGATGAAATTAAAAGAAATGATGCATTCATGAAATATTGATGTCCATATTTATGTTTAATTCATTTCAACTTATTAAGATTATACATGTCACATGCACACACACATGAAATATATCGAAATGTTCATATGGCTATGATTGATATTTTATGCTTCGATGGATTGCATATCTGGTCTATAAAAGTGTAAACTTACACCCCTTGTTGATGTGGGTGACCAGATGAGACAGGTATCGCTAATGACAACGTATGGGTCTACGGCGATGAGATAACACGTGGTGCTAAGGAAACTGGACTGAATGATGATGATGGCTTTGTGGCCTAATTATCTATTTTCCTTTCTAGTTATTATTAGTGATTTTAAATAAATGAGACATTGATCAGTTAGTATTTTATCAAAACTGTTTAAGCTTTAATCATGTTGGACTTATTATTGGAGTAAGAATATTATCATAGGTTCTATTTTGATTAATTAATATTTTAAATAAATTTTATCTTCCGCTATTCAAAGTGCTTTTATCGCTTTATTATGTTTCTATGGTTCACGATATGAATGTACGACTTAAGATTTTTCAATCAAGAGGTTGTGAGATCTCGGGTTGCTACACTTCTAGTGAAAAGGTTTGAATATATAAGTCATTCCTTGGAGCAGAAAATTTGCCAAAATACTCTTCAAAAGAAATTTATAGACCCAAATCTCACTGGTTATGGTCGTCTAATTAACTCATGGGGCATGCTCACCTTTTTCTCTCCTCTCTAGTTCACCAAGTACTAATTGAAAATTTTTTCTTGATGCTAACTTCATGGTGGTGAACTTTTCAAAGATTTTCAATTTTAAAAAGTCTGGAAATTTTTTAAATTTCCACTTTCTACATGATTAGGTGAGAATTGACTTTATTTATCTCAATTTAATCAACATCGCTGTACTAAAATTAACTATTTTATTAACATACCTTGCCATACCCCCAAACTTAAGATAAATAGTGTCCTCACTGTTTCACAAGACATGTATAAGGGCAGTAGGGTTTGTAAAAGAAAAACAATTAAAGTATAGCAGAAAATTGAAGAGAAAATAAACTGAAAACATTGAAAAAAATTAGACTAAGGAAAAGAAAAAGAGACTTTAAACACACTGACAACTAAGAAGACACAATAGCTACACTAATTCCTAAAGCAGAAAACTATATAAAACAGCAGCTACAACTAAGTAAAAACAGCAGTTAAACTAAAAACAACAAATATGCTAAACATAGTAACTACTCCTAAAACATGATTTGATTATGAATCTACATGAATGTCAAAGTATCATCAACATTAATAGCACACATTTCAAAGCGAGATTCATAAAAAATCAGATCACACAAGGATACTATTTACACAAGATATAAACATGAAAAGTTATATTACATATGTTACACAGCTGAGATCAAATATTAGTGGAAGGTCTTGAAAGTGAATGAAGTTAGGGGCTCCATAGAATTTTCAAAACAAAATATGAGCCTTTGCTCATTACCCTTCATGATTCTTCCCAAAAATTAAGGTCCATGGTCTCAGCAGTCCGGATGGGGATGCATGAATGATAGTAAATTGGTCACCCATCTAGACCTCAGCTGATCTGAAAAGAGCTATAATTCAGAAGTTAAAAGTCATACCTTTGCAAATGTAGAGGCATCAAACCTCAGTTTTCCAGCTCAGAAATTTCAGTTGCTTGAGAGATATATGGAGCAGCTCCAGCTCCCCATCAGGTAGATAGTCAATAACAGCAGCAATGGTGCCTTAAATGGCTAAGGGGGGGGGGGGGGTAGCAAGGCAGGTGTCCAAATGGACTGGTGCACTAACCCCACTGAGAAGCCCAAAATGAGTACTTGTACAGCACATAGGTGGGGGCCTCCTTAGTCCATACTTCAACAAATTCATCAAATTCCTCACCCAAGTCCAGCAGTTTGGGTGAGGTGGCTTCCACCACCTCCACAAAAATAGCAATTGACAAACAATCCTCATTTCCTCCATTTCGCTTTCCCCTTGGAAAAAAGAGATTTTTCTTAAAATTAGGAGGAAATTGCAAATGAGGTACTGCTGGTCCTCATCTGCAGTCATATTTTTCTTCAAAAAAAAAAAAAGTTTTTATTTTTTTTAACGTTTTATATTTTTTTATATTTTTTCCTAAGAATGCAGCTGTAATTTCAACAAACGCTACAAAGACACATAAAGATCTAAAATAGAAAATAAAGAAAAATAGCAAAAATAAAAAAAAAAATTACAGTTGGCATTGATTCAAACACTACAACTACAAAGAATAAAAAGTAAACTCAGATTACTAGACTTAGATCAAAACTCCTCGGCAACGGGGCCAAAAACTTGTAAGTTAAAACTGTTGTGCTATTATTTTTATTAGAAAATGTGGTAAAAATAAATGAAAAGTGAAAGTGGAATGGAATGAAATTAGCAGAAAACAGCAATTCGAAACTCAGTCCTGCAAGATACAGGGCTGTTGTAGTAAGTTTTGAAAGTAAGAGTTTCTCCTACGGAGAGTGATGATCTAAAAACCTAAATGTGTATAGTAAACTCCAGATTTGGCTATAGATCTGGCAACTCTAAATCTACACTAGAAAGTAAGGTAAAGAGAGGGTGTTTAGGTGTCACAAAACTAAACTAAAACTAAAGATAGAAATAAAATTAGATCTAAAGAAAGAGGGTAAAGAAGGATGATGATGATGATGAGGTAAAATAAAGTTAAAATGTGAAGAAGTAGACAGCTGTGGGATAATCTTTACTGCAACTCAGATCAAGATGCTAGATCTGCAGCATTCCTTCACTTGGCTACAAGCACAAGTGCAAGGTAGAAGAATCCGATTCAATACTGTAATTTGGACTACTCTTAAAGCTATAATCTGTCAACTTAAATGGTCACAAATTATCCTAGGGAGGTGATCCAATCACAGATGCTAAAGTTAGAAGATGAAAACTATTGCAGACATTATATTTGCAAGGCTACAAGCACATGCAACCACGGGATCAAATAATTCATGTAGATCTGGTGAGAACCACTAGATCTCATAGGTAGTTTGGGGTTTTAGAATCAGCTGGTCACTGCTACAAATTGGCTTGCAATGACCAAGCTCTCAAGTCTGCAATCTCTATAAGATCTCAGATCTATTCTCTAAAAATAGCTTTGCAAAATAGAGGATTTGGATCTGCAGTTGTCCCTCCTTTGGCTACAAGCACAAAAACCAAGAAAAAGAATCCAGCAGCCCTGTGATCTGGATTTATTCTAAGGCTATGATCTATCCACTTGAATGGTCACAGATCATCCCAGATATGTGGTCCATCCATAGGGTCAAAACTAGAACAATAAAACCACTGCTGCTACCATGTGTGCATGGCTACAAGCACATGCACCCATGGGAGCATCAAATCCATACAGATCTATTGATGAATAGAAGGAAAATATAGATCTAATGAAGCATTAAACATAGCATTTCATTAAAAAGAAGAACTTACAATGATCTACCCTTAAGGCAGCACTCTGTGCAGAAAAATCTCAAAAATTGCTCACAATGGTCTTACAAAACTAAATTACAACTTTAACTAAAGCTAGCTGCTGCGTAGATCTAACTCAGCATAGCTGCTGAGCCAAGGAAGAAGAAAAGGGAAATAAAAAAGGAAACTAAACCCTGAAAAGCTAAAAACCCATGAGGGGATCTTAGGCTAACCCTGGATAATTTTACAAAGCAGAAAATGAGCTATTTATACAATCCATAGAACAATTACAAGCTTTAGCAAATCAAAAATGAGAAAGAAAAACTACTTTTAGAGCTGGTGTCATGGCTTGTTTTTAGCCCTTGGATGCCCAGAGATGTGTGGGATATTGGGATGTGTTCCCTAGAAGCATTGAAATCCTCAAAACATCCCTGAAGTGTGAAATTGATGGCTCGAACCCGTGTCTCGTGCAGTTGGAGTTTCAGAACTTCAATCTCGATAGGTTTAGGCATCTGTTCGACAGTTTCAAGCTTTAGTAGAACTCGACAGGTTCAGGCATCTGTTCGATAGGTTCAGGCATCTATTTGACAGGATCAGTTTCAAGGTTCAGCAGAACTCGACAGGTTCATGTACTACTCGATAGGTTCATTCAACTGGTCGACAGGTTCTCGACAGGTTCAATTTCAGCCTCAGAAGCTCACGACAGGTAGATTCAACTGTTTGATAGGTTCTCGACAGGTTCAATTTCAGCCTCATAACCTCATGACAGGTTCATTCAACTGTTCGATAGCTTCTCGACAGGATCAATTTCAACCTCAGAATCTCACGACAGGTTCATTCAACTGTTCGACAGGTTCTCGACAGGTTGAATTTCAGCCCCAGAACTTCACGTGAAGTTCATTTTCAGCATTGAACTATTTGTGGAGTTGATTTTTCAGCCTCATGTACACTTCGTGGAGTTCACTTCCAGCCTCATGTACGCTTCGCGGAGTTGCAAAACAGCCACATGAATCATTCGACAGGTTCATTTCCCTCAATTTAGACCACTCGTAGAGTTGGATGGCAGCAATCAAACACCTCGTGGGGTTCATTCTAGCTGCATTAATAGCTCGTGGGGTTGCTTCTGCTGATTTTAATCCACTCGTGGGGTTCTTTTCAAAGACAATTAAACATCTCGAGTGGCTGCTCCAGCCTGCTACACTACTTGACAGTTGGTTTCTCTTCATTTTAAAGCACTCGAGTGGTTCATTTTCAACACACTTCAGCACTACACTCCACATTCCAGCTTTGACATCTTCTCGAGTCCTTCAAATACAACAACTATGCTGCTAATGGGGCTCATTTTCCAGCAATAGTACTGCTTCATGGTCTTGGTTTGCAGCACTAAAAACTGCTGAGTGCAGCAGTGACACTTCGGCCAACTGTTTGAGTTCTTCAAGGCTGCTATGCATGCTTTCATTACAGTTCTATAGCTTGGTGCATTAGCACTAAAGTGCTCATATCTTTAATGGTTTTAGCTGCTATTCAAGTGTGTTGTGATAGCAGAATAGTAGCTTGGCTCTAAGCTTTGACATGTTGGTTCAGCTGCTCTTATGCTTCAAAGCTTGCTTTAGCAACAGCTGCACATGGGCCATTTGAACTGCTGAATATATAAATTGCTGCATTGCTGGTTTGCTCAATGTATAATTCGTTGCAGCAGCAGTCCATAAAGCTTAGACTTCACCACTCTCTGTGACAGCCCGAATTTCGGCATCCCGAAATCCGTGCCATCAACACGACCTTCAAGGCCGTGCCCTGGGTCCTTTACAACACATTGATATATATACAAGCCAAAACTGAAATTGAAGCACACGTAGCTACCCTAAATCGAATCTCACAACAATATGTTTGGTCTCACAAGCCTGTCCTTGTCCCATGCCAATTCATGGACATAAGGACATACCCAAAAGTTAAATGATAATTATTCATCCTAGATGTTTAATCAAGGGACAGAAATTAAAGCATTCGACATAAAGAGGCTCGATATACCAAGCCATACATAGTACTCTCTCAACTCACTCTCAGAGTATGCAGCGGGTTTCCTAGAAGAATTCCTCAGGAGGAGGTTCTGACTCTTCTGTGGCCACGAACACCGAGGCCCTTGGATTAACTTCTCCCGAAGTCTTTGCTGCCGCTAGTCCTGGACCTGCGACGTATAGTCTAAGGGGTGAGCTACATCTTAGCTCCGTAGGGAAAACAAAAGAACATATAGATCAACCTTCACACATATGTCAGCAACTTAAAAAGCATAGAATTTTCAAGAAGTCACTTATGGACAATAATTTGAGTAACAGGAATAACCCAATAATTTTCGACCACTACTTAGCATAGTTTTGTTTAATCTCCTTATTAGTTTGGTTGTGAATTTGGCCTAATCACTTAAATCTTAACTTAAGTAGTCCTCGAGCAATATAGCATCGAGCCCCGATGGAATACCCGCCATCGTCGTCTAACTAGACAGTTGTTATATGTATTCCACAGGAATACTTTCTCATAGGCGGCGGGGTCTATTCTCGATCTACATCCCTGGGATGTGCTATAAATGTACGGATTGGCCACCGTACCGGTCACAGGTATCCTGCCGTGTCAGTCGTGGGTATCCCGCCACGTCGGTGGGGTATTCTAATCAACCTTAAATAATAAAAATATCAATGTGCTTTACATATAGTTATTCACCGTGATTGTGCTAAATATATTACATTAGACCTTATCACGTTACCTTTGTTTCTCTGTTAGTTTTCTTACGCATCCCTGGGATGCCCCATGCTTCTGTTTCACCCTTCTTTGATTTAACCACATGATTTCTCGTCCCTTGGGGACCTCAGGATTTTTCGCATTTCAACACACACACACACCCTTATCATGAGGGTTCATGGAATATATAACTATTTAAATAGACTATACTACGCATATGAGTTCACGGAATAATGCACATGTTTCAAGAATATTCCCTACCTCGACGAATCTCAAGGCACGCCTGCTCGTAGTGGGTTATAATGCATCAACCTACATTTAAAAAAAAATAGTTTTAGAACGATCTAAAGTCATTGGGGTGTGTGACTCCCAAGTTTCTTACATTCGAAAACCAAGATTTGAGTGGTCACCAGACCTCGCTCGCGCGGCCATTTATACTCGCTCGAGCGGTCACTTGACCTCGCTCGAGCGGTCTCTTGACCTCGCTCGAGCGGTTAAATCGAGGTCGCTCGAGCGGTTAAATCGAGCTTTGAATTATCTGCGGACCCTCGCTCGGCGAGCTCCCCTTTAGTTTTAGGGACGCTCGAGCGAGCCAGTCATATTTTCTCTGTTCATCCTCGCTCTAGCGAGCCTTTTGAACCGCTTGAGCGAGAACACGATTTGTCCCTCGATCAGATCGAGAATAGATTTCCATCCATCCTTTAACCTTAATCTCATACAAAGCAACATTTATCCAACATTCTTCCTACTATTCAAAACATTCCTAGGCATATATCATGTTTTTAACGTACCTCCGACGATGAGTCATGCACAGGTTCGATTTATAATTCGAAACTCCACTAGACTAACTGGCCTCCCTGGTTCTTCCTCCAGTCCTTTCCTCTAATCTCCTTTGCCGACCTAAGTCTCGACGAACCCTAGTTCTCTACTAGGCTCTTTTCTTCTTTCTCTTTATATTCTCCTTCTCTCTATTTAGGTTAGAATAGAGTTACGTAAGGGCTCCTCTCTCTCCTTCACTTTTATATCTATAATTTTAGGGATATACTAGTGTGTTTCCCACATACACACTTAATGTATTTGGGTCATTTTGGTCTCCTTGTGAAACACATATACCTATGTGTGTATGCGTGCCGTGCACTCATCTCAAAAATCTGCGGTTGTGACAATCACCCCAACTTATAAGATTTTCGCCCTCGAAAATCGATATTATTCTCTTAACCAGGTACCACTTCTGTCATACGACTCGCATATCCAAACAGTAATTTAAACATTTTGCCGCATTTTTTGCGGCAATGTTAGTCATGCAAATTTCCACACAACAAAAAAAACAAAACAAACAAACAAAACATTATCGGTATCTCATTCCATACATATTTATCATCTACACAAACAAAACTTTGTGACATTCATGTCACGATAGTTTGAAGAAAATTTTGACCTCCATACAAAATGTTTCAAAATATTACATGTAAAGTGTTCAAAGTTTTTGTTACTATCTAATCCTCATCCTCTTCATAGTCGTCGTCGTCGTCGTAGTCCTCGCCATCCTCATCGTCATCGTCCACCGTGACGGCTGAGGTACCCACTATGGCGCTCCTCGTAGCCGGGCCGGAGCTAGATGCTCCAAAAATAGAGTCCCTCATGGCACCTACGCGCTGCATGTAAGACTGCGGGTATGCCTGGCCCATGAGGTCGATAAGTAGCGCCTCCTGGAACCTCTGATGCAACCTGATCTCCCGCCCTTGCTGAAGGACCTCCCTCATCATGCCCGGGGTGGGTATGGGGCTGGAAGCGAGATAGAGGGAGTAGTCGGTCCTACCGGTGCTTGATGGGTGGCTGATTGGGAGACCTGTCGGTCTCTCTTCTTGTTGACACTAGTTTGCAGGCTTTTAAGGTTTCGGCTCCAGTCTTGGGCGAGGTATGGGACGACATTATCGGTGAGGAACAACTCGTCCTCCCGGATCTTAAATCCTCCCTTCCCATTCCGTGAGTCCAAGAGTCGGGAAATCAACCGAGCAAATGGTAATCAGTTGATTGGTGGAGGGCAACACTTACATTTCTTTTTGTAGGCATGCCATGCCTTTATGATGACCATAGGTGCGTTGATCCACCTATTGTGAAAGCGGTGTGTAGGGCTCATGACGCATCTCGGTGTTCTTGATCATGGCGGTTGGGTGTAGATTCTTTTAAAGATAATGTCTAAAAGCCACATCTTGTGGCGGTTGTGATCGGGTAATAGATTGTCCCGAGGCGGACATACCGCCAGTGATGTCGGAAATGATCGTTGGGAAATCTATGTTCCCAGAAAAAGGTGGTAGGATGAGTGGGCTAGGGGTGTAGATGTGGGGACATTTCATGATTGAGGAAATGTCGGCACATCTGAAAATTAGCTCATTACCATCGATGGTAACGAGTATGGCGTCCTCATCGACGTTCATGTTTAGGGTTTGGTAAAACAATTTCACTAGCCTCGGGTAATACCGATCCCCGAACGGCGTAAGCAAGGTCTTGAGATGGTTGTTGGTGAGAAAGTCCGATGTCCACTGGGTGGACGTCGAATCTCCGAAACATGAGGGGTGTATTTCCCATTCGGCTTCAAAAGTCTTTGCTCCCCACCAATCATCCAGTGCGATTGGAGTGGAGGGCGGGTTTGATGATGGTTGAGAGGTTTGGGGCGCTTTGTTGCGCTCCGGTGGCGACCGAATCGCCATCCGTTTCTTAGGTTGGGGGTTCGGGCTCGAGGCCATTTAGTATAAATAAGGCTTAAAAAGGAAGGAAAGATTTTAGGAATAGGTAGATTTTACCTAGGAGAGTCGTCTTAATGGATCGGATTGTTCGAATCTGGTTGGAATCGGACGGAAAATGTCGGAAATCGTTTGCCCTAACCCCTCGCTCGTTTCTTCTCCCTTTCGCTTGAAGATGAACAGGCGCTTGGCCTCTGCCATATTTATAGTTCCGCCTCGCTCGAGCGGTCATTAGTTCTCGCTCGAGCGAGAACAGAAATCGTATTGTCATATACTGTAACCTCGCTCGAGCGGTTATAATGCATCGCTCGAGCGGTCAAGATGCCTCGCTCGAGCGAGGATTTGTTATCGCTCAAGCGAGAGGAAGTATGATTTTATGCAGTTCGCTCGAGCGGTCATTAGTGGTCGCTCGAGCGAGACCAGAAACATTTCTCTGGTACCATTTTACTCGTTTTTTTGGTTTCAATTCTCATCCTAGTTTCATTAAATAAGAGTTCAACGAAAAGTGGTTCAATCATTGTTTGGTGTCAATATATCTTTAAAAGAAATTTATATATATATAGCCTTCATAATACCCGCAATCACATATTCTCAAAAGAATAAAACCATTCAGTTGGTAATTTCAAACAATTTGGGATATTGTTCTCTAACATCCGCCTCACGTTCCCATGTTGCCTCTTCGGCCGGATGGTTCTTCCATCGGACAAGCACTAAGGGAATTACTTTTGTTTGCAACACCTGTTCTTTTTTATCTAAGCATCGACACGTGGAATACATTGTGTACCTGATCTCAAACAATGGTGGCAAACCAATGCGATAGGCTACTTCTCCCACTCGACCCAAAACTTCAAACGGTCCAAGATAGCGGGGACTTAGTTTCCCTCTCTTCCCAAATCTCATCACTCCCTTCATCGGTGATACTTTCACGAACACATGTTCACCCACTTTAAACTCTACACTAGTCCGCTTGATATCAGCATAACTTTTCTGTCTGCTCTGAGCCGCCTTTAGTCTTTCCCTGATCATGCGGACAATAGCAGCGTTATCTTCAAGTAGCTCGGGTCCCAAAACAAATTTCTCGCCAATTTCCTCCCAATTGATTGGCGACTTACATAAATCTTCCCGTACAAGGCTTCATATGGTGCCATCCGATGCTCGTCAAAAACTATTATTATAAGCGAACTCAATCAATGGTAGATGTTGATCCCATGATCCTTGCAATTCTAACATACATGCCCTAAGCATGTCTTCAATGACTTGGTTGACCCTCTCAGTCTGTCCGTCTGTTTGTGGGTGAAACGCCGTACTAAAATCCAACCTAGTTCCCATTCCTTCTTGGAATTTCCTCCAAAACTTTGATGTATATAATGGGTCTCGGTCTGAAACAATGCTACTTGGAATCCCATGTAACCGGACGATCTCCTTCATGTAAAGTTCTGCTAATCTTCCCGCTGTGTACATTGTATTGTACGGCAAGAAATGTGCCGATTGATCAACTACTACCCAAATGGCGTTATGCCTCCTTGCAGTTCGCGGTAAACCGACTATGAAATCCATGGAGATAGACTCCCATTTCCATTCCGGTATGGGCAAGGGCTGTAATAGGCCTGCGGGGTGTCTATGATCGATTTTCACTTGTTGGCACGTCAAACATCGTGACACGTACTCTGCCACATCTTGTTTCAAACCTCTCCACCAGTAGTTCTTTTTCAGATCCTGATACATCTTCGTGCTTCCCGGGTGGATCGCATAGCTTGACCTGCGAGATTCATCAAGAATCGTTCAGTAATTCGGCATTGTCCAATGCAAAGTCGCCTTGAATATTAAGGAACCGTCTTCCTTGATTGAAAACTCGAGGTAGTACCTTCAGTTACATTTTGATGTATCCTTGTTAGAATCGGGTCTTTCATCTGTAGTTCTCGTATGTGTTCGAATATCACTGGCTTCACTGATATGTTGGCTAAGAAGGCTCCTATGGCTTGTGGTTGTATGTCTGCGCCACACAACGCTAGATCTTCCAACAACTTCCATCGATGTATACGAAATTAGTCTAGCTGGTTGGGCGAACTCTTTTCGACTCAAGGTGTGCCACTCGTTAGCTTTGCTGGATGGTATCAGAGAATAGAATAGTCGTAATCCTTGAGGAATTCCATCCACCTTCGCTGCCTCATATTCAGTTCCTTCTGTGTAAACAGGTATCTGAGGCTTTTATGGTCAGTGAAAATTTCAAATGTTTCTCCGTATAAATAATGTCGCCATATCTTTAATGCGAATATGACTGCTGCTAGTTCCAGATCGTGTGTTGGGTAGTTCCTTTCGTGCTCTTTCAAGCTGTATGCAGGCGTAGCTATTCACCTTTTATATTGATGTAGCACACAAGCCAGCCGGTTATACGAAGCATCACTATAAACTGCGAATCCTCCACTGCCTGATGGAATGGCTAACTGCTGAGTGAGTCTCTTCTTGAGTTCTTGAAAACTCTTCTCACCGCCTCACTCCACTCAAATCTTGAGTCCTTTCTTGTAAGCCTCGTAAGAGGTCACGATATTTTGAAAACCCTCTCTGAGCGTCGATAATAACACCGGTCAGGAAACTTGGATGTCATCACAGTTTTTGGTTGTTCCCGATTCACTCTTGCCTCGATCTTAGCGGGATCTCTGGTGACGCCATGCTTGAATCGACATGTCCCAAAAAGCTAACCTCTTATAGCCAAAACTCACATTTCTTTGAGCTTGGCGTCTGGTTGAGTGTTCACGCAAGGTTAGTGAAGCGACCGTAAGTGTTCTTCATGCTCCGATTTAGATTTTGAGTAGATTAGGATGTCATCAACAAACACTACCACGCAGAGTCTGGTGTGGTTTAAACACTCGATTCATCAAGTCCATAACGACGGTGCATTTTGTCCAAATGGCATCACTAAAAATTCATAGTGTCCATACCGTGTTCTAAAAGCCATTTTCTGAATGTCCTCGGCCCTGACTCTTAACTGATGGTAACCAGATCTTAGATCGATCTTGGAAAAATGTTTTGCACCCTGCAATTGGTCGCATAAGTCATCTATTCTTGGCAACGGATATCGATTCTTCACCGTGACTTTGTTCAATTGGCGGTAGTCGATGCACAACCGCATCGACCCATCTTTCTTTGTCACGAACAACACTGGTGCTCCCCACGGAGACACGCTTGGTCGTATGAATCCCTTGTCCATTAGCTCTTACAGTTGTTCTTTCAACTCTGCAGGGGCCATTCTATAAGGTGCTTTTGAAACAGGTTCCGTTCCTGGTGCTAAGTCGATCGCAAATTCTACTTCTCTTTCTGGAGGTAATCCTGGCAATTCTTCTGGGAATACATCTGGGAATTCTCGCACCACTGCTATCTCAGAGATAATATTCTTTTCTTCTTTATCTTCTTTCAAAAATGCCAAATAACCACTACACCCCTTTCGGATTAAACGTTCTGCTCTGACTGCAGATATGAGTGGTACCTGAGTCGACCTCTCCCCTTGAAATCGAAACGATCTCCTCGTGTTAGGATGGAAAACAACAACTTTATCCTTGCAGTCCACTGTTGCGCAATGATGGGACAGCCAATCCATACCAAGGATTACATCGAATCCTTGCATGTCCAACCATATTAAATTTGCGTCTAATTCGTGGACAGCGTGATCCCGAATGCTTACTACTACCGATTTGCAGACTAACTCCGTGTCCACTAATTCTCCTGTTGTGATGGACACTGATAACACAAAGTCCAGTGTCTCCGAAACAATCTTCATCTTCTTTGCAAATCTAGGGGTAATGAAGGAGTGGGTAGACCCTGGGTCTATCAGCACTCGTGCGTCATGTGCGACGTAACACCCTTTCTCATAAATCTGTAACGTACCTACAATGCATGCATATACGTACATAACATATACATAAAACAAAATTTTCACTCTTAAGTTTAATAACGGTTATATAGATATTTATCCTAATGGAATTCCATTCTTTATCTAGAGTTGTATTGCAACCGAAATTCTTTATTTTAAAGGAGATCTCACCTTGGATAACGTCGTGTACACTCCCTGCTTCCTGGGCGGTAACTGCGTAGGCTCTCCCTCGAATAACAGGCTTTCGAGATTGAATAGGTTGTGGCATGGAAGTTGGAGCCGTCTTTTCTTTGACTGTCTCAGGGCAATCTCTAATCATGTGGCCTATCTTGCCACACTTGAAACAGCCTCGCATTCCCTGTCTACAATCTGTTGTTTTGTGGGACTTGCCACATTTAGCACAAGTTTCCCTTGGTGATGAAGTAGCAGCTCTCGAAAAACCTTGTGTAGTTGTAGCCCTGCTGGAAAAAGCAGGACCTTGATACCTCATCGGTCTCCCTGATGCCAGCAACGGATAATTTTGATGAGTAGGTTGTTGTGCAGCTCTCCCATACCCTGTCTGGAACGACTGTTTCTGATTTGGTGCTACAAACCTCGGTTTCTTATATACCGATTCATAACTCCCCGTCCTACTCGGATCAATGCTTTCTCTACCTTGATGTTCCCTCTGACGATATCGGTTATTGTTTTCTTCCTCAACTACCAATGCCTTACTCATTACTTCTCCATAAGTTTTCAGCTGGAAGGGCACAACCCCTCCTCGGATGTCCGACCTTAAGCCCTGTTGGAACCTCTTCGCTTTCATCACGTCTGAGATTACGTGATGCAGGTCCTCCATACTCTCTCACGGTCATTCTTCCTGTGCTAGTTGTAAAATTGGGTCTCCATCCGATTTCTCACAACCGTGGAAATATTGTTTATTGAATTCTTCTACAAATTATCGTCCCAAGTCCACCGCACATCCGAGTTTCTTGTGCTCTCGTTCATGATTTCCAGATTTCCACCAAATTCTCCATCTAACATATATGAGGACGCTCTCATCCTCCGCATGTCAAGACGCTAAACACCTTCTCCATTTCCCCCAACGCCAGTGCCATCGTTTACCGTCTGAAAAGTTGGGAGGTCTCATTCTTCTGAACTCGGTGAATGCTGAAGCCACTGAAGGTGTAAGTCCTACTGGAGGGGTAGGTGTTCGTTGTGGTTCTGGTACTGTATGCGCTGCCAAGGACGCTGCTTGTTGTGCCATGGCAGTTGCCATGGTCTCCATTGTGTGCATCATTCTCTGACGCTCTTCTCTTTCTTCATTTCTTTCTCTCACCCTATCTTGTTCCCTCTGATCTCGATCCTGTCTATCTAGATCTTGCTCCTCTGCTTGATTTTGGTTTCCTCCCTGGCCACTGCTCTCGGGAATCTCCCTGTTTCCCAATGGCACTCTGTTTGTAGGTGAGACGAACCCATCTCTACTGCGCAAATTCCTATCATGGCCACCCCTGGGTCGGCCTCTTCCTCTAGGAAACATAACGGTCTGCATGAGAATCCATAATCTCGTTAGCAGAAGTCCCTATATTCTGACGATATGATAGTCAGAACCCTGGAAAGACAGGCTTTGATACCAACTGTGACACCCGAATTTCGGCATCCCGAAATCCGTGCCATCAGCACGACCTTCAAGGTCGTGCCCTGGGTCCTTTACAACACATTGATATATATACAAGCCAAAACTGAAATTGAAGCACACGTAGCTACCCTAAATCGAATCTCACAACAATATGTTTGGTCTCACAAGCCTGTCCTTGTCCCATGCCAATTCATGGACATAAGGACATACCCAAAAGTTAAATGATAATTATTCATCCTAGATGTTTAATCAAGGGACAGAAATTAAAGCATTCGACATAAAGAGGCTCGATATACCAAGCCATACATAGTACTCTCTCAACTCACTCTCAGAGTATGCAGCGGGTTTCCTAGAAGAATTCCTCAGGAGGAGGTTCTGACTCTTCTGTGGCCACGAACACCGAGGCCCTTGGATTAACTTCTCCCGAAGTCTTTGCTGCCGCTAGTCCTGGACCTGCGACGTATAGTCTAAGGGGTGAGCTACATCCTAGCTCCGTAGGGAAAACAAAAGAACATATAGATCAACCTTCACACATATGTCAGCAACTTAAAAAGCATAGAATTTTCAAGAAGTCACTTATGGACAATAATTTGAGTAATGAATAACCCAATAATTTCACCACTACTTAGCATAGTTTTGTTTAATCTCCTTATTAGTTTGGTTGTGAATTTGGCCTAATCACTTAAATCTTAACTTAAGTAGTCCTCGAGCAATATAGCATCGAGCCCCGATGGAATACCCGCCATCGTCGTCTAACTAGACAGTTGTTATATGTATTCCCTGGGAATACTGCCCGAGCCCCTTTCTCATAGGCGGCGGGGTCTATTCTCGATCTACATCCCTGGGATGTGCTATAAATGTATGGATTGGCTGCCGTACCGGTCACGGGTATCCTGCCGTGTCAGTCGTGGGTATCCCGCCACGTCGGTGGGGTATTCTAATCAACCTTAAATAATAAAAATATCAATGTGCTTTACATATAGTTATTCACCGTGATTGTGCTAAATATATTACATTAGGCCTTATCACGTTACCTTTGTTTCTCTGTTAGTTTTCTTACGCATCCCTGGGATGCCCCATGCTTCTATTTCACCCTTCTTTGATTTAATCACATGATTTCTCGTCCCCTGGGGACCTCAGGATTTTTCGCATTTCAACACACACACACACCCTTATCATGAGGGTTCATGGAATATATAACTATTTAAATAGACTATACTACGCATATGAGTTCACGGAATAATGCACATGTTTCAAGAATATTTCCTACCTCGACGAATCTCAAGGCACGCCTGCTCGTAGAGGGTTATAATGCATCAACCTACATTTAAAAAAAAATAGTTTTAGAACGATCTAAAGTCATTGGGGTGTGTGACTCCCAAGTTTCTTACATTCGAAAACCAAGATCTGAGTGGTCACCAGACCTCGCTCGCGCGGCCATTTATACTCGCTCGAGCGGTCACTTGACCTCGCTCGAGCGGTCTCTTGACCTCGCTCGAGCGGTTAAATCGAGGTCGCTCGAGCGGTTAAATCGAGCTTTCGAATTATACTGCGGACCCTCGCTCGAGCGAGCTCCCCTTTAGTTTTAGGGACCGCTCGAGCGAGCCCAGAGTCATATTTTTCTCTATTCATCCTCGCTCTAGCGAGCCTTTTTGGACCGCTCGAGCGAGGAACACTGATTTGTCCCTCGATCAGATCGAGAACAGATTTCCATCCATCCTTTAACCTTAATCTCATACAAAGCAACATTTATCCAACATTCTTCCTACTATTCAAAACATTCCTAGGCATATATCATGTTTTTTAACGTACCTCCGACGATGAGTCACGCACAGGTTCGATTTATAATTCGAAACTCCACTAGACTAACTGGCCTCCCTGGTTCTTCCTCCAGTCCTTTCCTCTAATCTCCTTTGCCGACCTAAGTCTCGACGAACCCTAGTTCTCTACTAGGCTCTTTTCTTCTTTCTCTTTATATTCTCCTTCTCTCTATTTAGGTTAGAATAGAGTTACGTAAGGGCTCCTCTCTCTCCTTCACTTTTATATCTATAATTTTAGGGATATACTAGTGTGTTTCCCACGTACACACTTAATGTATTTGGGTCGTTTTGGTCTCCTTGTGAAACACATATACCTATGTGTGTATGCGTGCCGTGCACTCCTCTCAAAATTCTGCGGTTGTGACACTCTCTCTCTCTCAGCATGACTTCAAAGACCCAGAGCATGCTAAATGCAGTCCCAATGGTGTACACCACCATTGTCCTTTCTCAATAAATCCATCAGCTCCAAAGCTTAGATAAAATTCTTTCTTCGCTCTTATTTTTTTGCTATCTACAAAACACACTTAAAACACATTATTAATTAGCTCAAAGGTCCATCAAAGGTCAAGTTAGGAGGAGAAAAATGGTATTTTTCAGAGAATAACAATACCCTAGCTGATTTATTCCAATCCCCTTCCAATTCCACCCCAAAATTCACTGGGAAGTCTTGTAGGATAGCTTTTCAGCCCAAAGTAGACCCACCTACAAAGAGAAAGCTCACTATGGAAAAACTCAAGATAGCTCAGAAAGCTAAGAAAGCCAAAATAACTGAGGAGATTGTTGAGGAAGAACCAATACCTGAACCTGAGGAAGCTGAATTGGAACTACTCACTACCCCTAATGAGTTTATAGATAATTTGGGTTTGATACCTGAGACAATATTTGATGTGCCCTACTTTACTAAGCTAGGGGAATGTGGTGAGATCATGGCCTATTTGGAAAAGGCCTCTTTACTGTCCCTGTTGACCACTTTGAAGCAGAAGGTCTATCCCAGATTGGTAAAATTATGGTATTAAAACATCAGGGAAAAGAAGATGTCAGGGGTAACAGACCCTGTAATTGTGGTGTTGGTTGATGACTGGGAGCTAGTGGTGGATTACAAGGACATTGGATTGGTGTTGGGGATTCCCTATCAATTTGATCCAGCTGGCAATTTAGGAGCTCCTGACAGTGTGTCATTTAAGAACATGGCTAGACATTTGACCCAGGGCATAGTTGGATCTGGGGAGTCATTGATGAGGAGATATCTAGACGCCTGTTTTTCATTGACACAATTTTGAGGAAGAATGTTTATGACAGTGGGCATCAGCAGGAAAGAAGACCCCCACTAGTAGATGCCCTTTATTTTTTTTTCAAGGGCCAATTCTTCAATGCCCCTAAGCTTATATTTGAAGCCATGGTTGATGTGCATGATAAAATCAAGAAGGGACAGATTGTGTCAGGGCTGCTTTATGGCAGACTTATTACTGCCCTGCTGAAGCAAGGGAAGTACGTAGTGAAAAAGGATGAGCCAGTGGAGAAATTGAGTCTAAAGGAGTTTGGGAGGAGAGCTTGGTCCACAAGCATGACTCTAATTGGAAAGAGGAAGAAACAAATTGAAGGTCCAGGGGAGGAAGCGCCTCAGGTGCCCAGTACCACATTTGCACCTGTGACCTATGTTGTCACATCAGTTAGCTCAGTACTTGTGCCTACCTTTACTGGTAGTTCTGTGGTCAGCTCTGTTGCCAGCCTTACACCTATATCTGGCCCCTCTGTTAGTCTTCTACCTGCTACCATTGCATCTACTTCCATACCATCCATAGCTGTCCCCATCCCTTCCTGCAGCACATCCATTCCCTCTACCATCACTACCACTACTGTTGTGTCAGCTCCTCCTGCCACTGTTCGACTACCTTTGCCCTCACTTACCATCAAAACTACTTACCAAAGAAAATCCAAAGAAGCCAAAACCATACCCAGTATAGCCAGCCCATCCAAACAAACCCTGGAACCCTTGAGCCCTGAGCCAGCAGCACCACCCACATCCACATCCATTGACCTAGCTACATCCATGTCCCCCATTTCTCCTATCCATACTTAGGAGTTAGAACATTTCACCACAGTTGGGTATTCATTGCTAATAGATTCCATTGTGAAAGATATTGGGCATGAATACTCACCTTTACCAGATTCTCCTAAACCCACCTCATTCCAACATGCTCCCACATCTCCATTCCAACCTATTCAAACCACTCAACCCATTACCCATTACCCATTCCCTACCTGATTCATTTGCCCAAATCATTTCCTTGCTTCAATCCATTCAATCTCAACTACTCACCAAAATAGAAAACCAATCTCTCATAACCAACTGTCTCTATACCATTCAATCCATATTAATTCCATCCACCTCAACCACCCAACCTCCTACTACTCCTACTATCACACCCAGTCCAGAATCACCACCTCATCTTTCCCATATGGTGATTACTGCCTCTACTGCTACTCAAACTGAGTTTGAGAAAGCAGACTTAGCCTTACCCATCCCTACACCTACTCCACCTTCATCATCTCAGCCAGTTCCTTTTGTGGTTACAGCCTCTGCTGCAACCCAGACAAAACCTAAGCTTATAGAGATACCTTCTACACCACCTACCATGGCCTCCACTTCTACACAGTTTGATCTCATGGAGGAGGATCTACCACCACCATCCCTTGCACTCACTTCCACTTCTATGCAGATAGAGCCTGAAACAGAAAACCTTACCCATCCTTCCTAGTACCCTTACCTCTTCCACCCAGACTGACCCAATGGAAGAGGACTTACCCATAGCATCAGTCCCTGTCACCCTTCTATCTACCTTTACCTAAACAGACTTAACCTTCACCTCATCTTCACATACCCAAACTGACCCCATACCCATAGAGGAGGAGCTGATACTTACCATCCCACCTTCCCTTTCCATTCCATCATCCTCATCCACTCCTTATCATCTCTTTGATGACCCTACTGAGAGGGCCATTGTCCCTGCCTCTACAAACCCCATGCCCCCATTCTCCACCCTCAGGAGAGCTATGGATGAAAATCCATACATCAGAAGGGATGTCATCAGAGGGATGGCAGACATCAACACTGCGATCAAGCAGCCATTTCTCCATCAGATAAAGAGGATAAAATTAGATCACAAAATGGAGAAAAAGCAGATGAAAAAGGCTATGGTGCATGCCTTAAATTTATATCAACAGGAGAAGTATAGAGTAGAGGGTCTGGAAGAAAATGTGAAGAACCTTACTGTGGCCCTCAAAGTGGTTGAAAAAAGAGTTAATGATTATGCCATGATGGCTAAATCACTTCGGAAGACCCTAGCCTCTATGGCAGACCAAGACCTGGCCACTGCTGCAGCCCCTCCCTACACAGCAGCAACTCCTCCTCCTTCCACAAACACACCTCCTTCACACACTGTAGCAGATCCTATCCCCCTTGCAATTGCTCCTCTCACCTCAACAGCCCCTAGAATCAAGATAAATGAGCCTTCTCCTGAAGGAGAAAGGAAAAGCCCAGGAACATAGATTTAGATTCAGGAGATGACCATCTATAAATTTTCCTTGATTAGGTTTCTTGTACTCAAATTAGGTTGCACTGTATATATATATATATATATTTTTTTTAATCAATGAAATTTTGTCTTTCTAGTTTCCATTATTTGCATTACTTTACTTTTCAGTGTGGTGTCTATAATGCTTTATGTTTCATTCTTATGATTGTACCCTGCTGTTTCATATTTGTTATATCTCTGAAACAGTGAAGACATTGTTTTTCATAGGTTTGGGGGTATAACAGGGTAATTTTAATTTTGAAAAATTATGAGATAGTTAAGTCAAGTGCAATGGTGTGAGTAGGATCAAAATAAATTTAGCAAAATTTCAAACTGAGCAATTTTGAAAAAGGAAGATGGAAAAATGTATGGTAGACTATTTAATATTAGGATCTTTTGAAAATTCAACATTTCCATGAAAGAGATCATCAAGAAATTTTTGTCATAATTAGTATATAGTGAACCATTAAGGAGAGAAAAAGTAAGAACATGTCTTGTGAATCCAAAGAAAGACCATACCCAGTGAGACTTGGGCTTGTAAAATTCTATTTGAAGAGTGTTTGACATTTTTATTCTACTCTGAGAATTGTTTGAATCTAGTTCTTCTTACTAGAAGTTGGGCACTCCAAGTTGAAGCAAGTTGACAGAACTCATGACACTAAAGATATGATGTAAGGCCATCCCTTGGACAGTTTGAGCTAAAAATCCCTACCCTTTGAACTACTTTTGTATACACCATTTGAGCCTGAAAAATCCATTCTTCTTTGACAAAAACCAAAAAATTTAAACTCGAACCTCTTGACCTGTTCCAGCTCACCCTCAATCTGAGAATTTAGGAGGTGGAAGGAGAAGAAGTGAAGACTGAGGAGCACGGTTTGACATCTGGTGGAAGAAAAAGAAAGAACATTTGATAACAGTTATGTGTGTATTAGTTGTGTAGCTGTGGCATTCTAGTCATATATATAAAAATATAAAAAAATGAAAGGAAAAAAAAAGAAAATAAGTCACTTCATTTGAAAATTGAAAGAAGATGAGAAGATGGCTACTTCAAATATGAAAAATATCAAGAAAAATGGAGTTGTGATGAAATGAAGGTTGTGAAGTTGCAAATCACCTCCTTACCTTACTAATTTCTCAAGTTTTGAATTCTTGTGTACCCTTTTTATTCTTTATAACTCCATCCATAAGCCACATTACAACCTAATAAAAAGTCCTTACTGATTTGAAGTTTGATTGAGCTGTCATGTGGAGATAAGGAACTGTCTAATCTATGGTAAAATTACTAGAGGATTTCAAAAATTAGAGCAACTGCCTATGCTCATGCTTGCAGTCCTATTTGAGAGCTGTAACTGCTCTTGAGGTTGAGTGAAACTGAACACCTTTGAAATCATTTGTGAGAGTATGCCTGTGAGATAATTGGGTCTGAGAGTGGACTTATTTAGGCATTGTTTGAGCCTAATTCTCAAATTAATAGTGCAATATATACTATTTTGCACATATTAGGCTCTTGATGATTTCAGATTGGTTGTGATGAGTTTGAAAAAGGATGTAGGTATTAAATTATTTACATTTACTGTTTTGAAGCTTCTGATATTAAAAGGGTAAGGTATGGAATAAAGCTAAATTTATTGGAATCTAACTTGTAATTGTTTGCACTTGATTTAACTGTGTTCATGATGAAGTTTGTGGGTAACTTCACTAAAAACCCTTAGGAGACTTCACTCCTCCACTAGGGATCACCTAGGAGTTTAAAAGGCTTGATGCATATGCTAAACGCATATGTGTTCCCTACAAAAATGGCATGTTCTGTTTGTAATAAGTGTTTTTAATTTGCCTTTGCTCAGGGACTAGAAAAGCTTAGGTTTGGGGGTATGTTAATCAGTGAAAAATACTATTTTTCACCTCCTAACTCGACCTTTGATGGACATTTGAGTTGACTAATAATGTGTTTTGAGTGTATTTTATAGTTAGAAATAAAATACAGTCATAGTGCAGAATTCCATCCAAAAATGCCACTGTTGGAGAGTTGCAGCAGTGAAGAACCACCACAGATCATAACAGCTAAGTGCACATGGTAGCAAAGCAAAAGCATCTTCAATTGTGTGCATTCAAGCATGTTAAACTGCTACACCTCATTCAACTATGTGCACACTAGATGTGTGCACACCAGAGCAATACATGAACAACAGCAGTTTCACTTGATGAAGAAGGAACCCACTGAGTACTGGACAACTGTAGTTCAAACCCTCAAGTGATGTATAGGCTGTGGAAGCAAGGTTATAGCAACCTGTCAAGGGGTCTGAAAGCTGGAAAGGAAGCTATCGAGAGGTTCTGATGTGAAGAAATGAAGTTGTCGAGAGGTTCTCTAAACCTGTCGAGTGGTTTAAACTGAAGAAAACATCCTGTCGAGTAGTGAAGTTGATCCTGTCGACAGGATAACTGAAGCCAATCAAGACATCGAGAGGTTGGCTAAGGCTTGTAAAGCAGTTGAGCAAATCTTTCAACCTGTCGAGAGGAAGTTTGATCCTGTCGAGAGCTATAAGTCATCTTGTCGAATACACTAAAATTGCATTCAGAACCTATCGAGAAGTTCTTTGAACCTCTCGAGGCATGAATTGGGAACTTCCCATTTACCAACTGATATGTGCAAAGCATTCAATGCTCTGCCGCACGTGCCCCAAGGCTATTTAGCTGCTTGGAGGGTATTTTTGGAATGCAAATGAGCACCCTACGTGTGCTTGCCAAATTCTAACCAATCGTGGGAGCTTCTAGAAGGGAAATCAGCAACATCAGTAAGCGTAATAGAATTATTCCCTTTTGTTCTGATTGGTTGAAATAGATCTAAGAACAGAGGGGGATGAGTATAAATAGAGGAGAAGCATAACAGAAGAAGGATCCAGAGAAATCCAAAGCACAACTTCAATCCCTCTTTTCCCACCAATTCCAATCTTCTTCCCTCTTCTTCTCCATTCTCTCTTTAGCCTAACTATTGTTGGCTAAATCCTTGTAGCAGCTAGGGTGAGGTAGATCTGTAAAATTGAGAGGTTTAAGAGCTTTGTATGAGGATCGGATGATGCAGAGACTGCAGATCTAAGCACAACTTATTGTAAAATGTATTTGAATAAATGAATTATTAGTTTTAATGATCATTTAAATCTATAGATCTTTTGGTTTTATTAGATTCTCCATCGGATTTATATTTTTGGGAATGCCCATTCATTTAACCTTTAGATCTTTTGATTTTCATCAAATTTTCCTATATTTAATACTCCTGTGGATGCCTGAGCTTGTAGCCTTGCATCCACAACATCTTTAGTGGTTTTCTTGTTCTAATTGAAGCCTTTGGATTGAAGGAAATCCCTAGGATGATCTGTGACCATTGAAGTGGACATATCATAACCTTAAGATCAATTCAACCCTCTGGTTTAGATTGGATTATTTTACCTTGCATCTATACTTGTAGCCAGATGGAGGATTGCTACAGATCCATCCCCTGCATTGCTGTTTAACCAGTCAATTTTCAGTGAGACCAAATCCCAAGCTGCTATTCTCCATATTTGATTTTAATTCTCCAAAACCTTTTCTCTTTTCTTCAAATCTATTTTCTATTCATCTCTGGATCAATTTACATTTAGATTTAATTTTCTTTAGTTTGTAGTTTAAAGTGACAATCCCAAAAACCTCTCCTCTTTCTCTTCCTTTCTTTGTTTTAAGTTTGAATAGGTTAGAGTGCCAACATCTGTAGCAGATCTGGAGGTTTGCTAAATTCTTTAATACATTTCCCTATGGACATACTCGTACTTACCTTTCAAAAACTTGCTGCAACAACCCTGGATTCTTGCAGGATTGTGCTTTTACCTTGGTGTGCAATTTCTTTCCGTTGTAATTTTTCTTTGAGTTTACTGTTTTTAACATCTTAATAATTACAAGATAAAGATAAACAACACCCATATATAGGGAAATTTGGGATAATTTTTTCATTTTTTTTTAAATACTCTTTATCGACGGTTTAAAACTGCCGAACAAATATTATCCTTATGATAATTCTCGGCAGTTTTAAATTGTCGGGGAACCAAAATGTTAAATCAATTATCGGTGGTTTTAAACTGCCACCATAATATTTTCTAACGTCAGTTCCCAGTAGAGTTTTGACCATTTCCTGGCGGTTTAAAACTGCCAGGAATTTCCATAAGGATAATATTTGCCCAACTGTTTTAAGCTGCCGGGGAATCAAATATTAAATCAATTACCGGCGGTTATAAACTGCCGCCATTAACATTTTCTAACAGTGCAACACAGTTTTGACCATTTCCCAATGGTTTAAAACTGTCGGGAAAAGACATTTATTGCCGATGGATACAAACCGCCGGGAAAACTATTGGTGAATTTTTCACCGACGATTTTTTCCTCGGCAGCTCAAAGCTGCCAGCAAAAAAGATAGCGGCAGGTTGGGCACTTTTCACCGGCTGTTTTTGGCCACCGGTAAAAGAGACAATTTGTAGTGGCCCATTTCTAGTCAAGCCGAGCTCAAGCCCAACTTGTTTAGGCCCCTAATATATAGGATGCAGAGACCCTAGGTTAGCGATGTAAAATTGAACCCTACACTAGTGTCATTGGGTGTCAAGTGGCACCTAATTCGAAGATCAGGTATCAAGGAAACATGTACAAAATAAATCAGGTCCATCAAAAAAAAGTTGAAAAACATTTATCCACCCTTCAAATGGTGGTCAAAGTTTGAAATATTGCCATCCACCAAGTATGTTGACAATGCTTTTCAAGGTCAATTTTTTTTCTTAGTTTTCCATTTAGATCACGTGACTCCCGTGCCAAGTGCCACGTGATCTAAGCATGTTGCATTCAAACGCTGCATATATCATTAGTGCAAGGAAACCTTAACTATATATATACGAGGGACCGGACACTACTCACGAGAGCGGTTTGGCTCTACCCACAAAGTAGCTAGCCGCCATGTGGCACCCACCTCAAAGATGAGTGCCACGACAAGTTGCTCAAGCTCGATCAAGTACCACATAAAAAAAGGGTGTTTATCCATCATTAAAAATGTGGCCAAAGTTTAAAAAAGTCAATGCTTTAGAGTGGGTGTCACCCTATATTTAACTTATGATTTGAAGAGCAAAAGGTGTGACGACCCGACTTTTCCAATCCCTCAGGTATAGGAAAGGCCGGTTCGCCAACCTATCGAATAAACGATAAGCCGGACAAACAAGACACATATCAGAGTAAAGCGCAATAAATATCCATAGCTAAAATAAATGCGGAAGCAATTAAAAGTAAAGAACCACCGATGATGGCCAACCATCATCGAAACATGGCTCATAACGAAAATCAACGTCAAGTAAAAAACTATGATATCCAACTAAAATGGGCCAAAAAATTCAAGTCTAACTCTCACCACAAATAAGAAAATCAGTAAGTTCTATACTGGAAAAAACTCCTCAGGAGGAACCTCAAGCTCTTCCTCAGGTACGTAGTCAGGATCGATCTCACGTACGAATAGCCACGTCGATTACTGAACACATGATGTATAGTCGGAGTGAGCTAACCAACAAAGCTCAGTAGAAGAAAGACATCTACGGCATTTTACTTTAACTAACATGGTTTCAAAACCAATACCGAAATATAGCTTGTCAAATATATAAGCAGATAATAAACTGAATTTAGGTGCGGAAATCATATGTAAGATTTATTTCTAAATGTGTGAAAACTGTTTCAAGAACAGATGCAGTGTTTCAGTGTCTTAGTTTCTCTAACTTCTATATGCAAAGTTCAGCAATTCATGACTTAGTCCTCAACTTAAAATACCTGCCGAGTAAACTATATCTCGAGAGCAGAAATATAGCCAATGGGAATCCCTACCTACCATCGTCATTCATGAACCCTTTTTCAGGATGCAACAAGCCCCTACGTAATGAGGGAAACTTGTGCCAGAAAGTTGTTCAGGAATTTTGAGGGGTCGTTCAGATGAACAATAAAACAGATGCAGATAAATATCATTCGGATGCAAGTTTCTTATACATAATTCTGATTTATGATTTCGGAGTTCAGGCAGATTCTACTTTTCAGAGCTTATATCAGGTTTTCGGTTTACAGATATATTTTCAGATAACAGATGCAGGTTCAAAATCTAATACAAATTATCCATGCGAATTAAAATAAAATACTATAGAGATGAGATTCTCCTACTAAAACTCAGAGTTATGCGAAGTCAAGTAAGGTCCTATTGATGGCCTCTCGCCCTCAATCTATATCACAATATACATTTATGCATTAAGATTAACTGTAATTACTAATAATATAGACCTATTTAAGTGTTTCCTCAAAAACAAGTCAAAATAGGCAAGTTGTGCCAATCCTAGAATTTTATGTAACATTCTCATATATTTTTGACCATCAAGACGATTGATTCACAAGTTAGTCAAAACATGACAGTTGTAGATGTTGCCGTTAGCTTTCCAACGCAAAAAGAATTGTCTCAATCGGAGTTCAAAATAAAACGTTATGACTAAAATACTAAGATAATATCGGAGTTCGGTGATACCTCGCTCGAGCGATGATAATAGCTCGCTCGAGCGAGATCCTTCAGAACTTTCTCGCTCGAGCGATGACAAAAGCTCGCTCGAGCAAGGGCAGGGAATGCCTTTTTGAGTATTTTAGTGTATCCTCACTCGAGCGATGATAATAGCTCGCTCGAGCGAGCTACAGCGACGCGATTTCGCTCGTTTTCACCCGAATCGAAACTCATACATCCCAAAGCAAAACCCATGGCTAATCTAATGATTTTAATCAAAAAGTTTAATTAAAATATACCTTTAATCTAAGGATTCCTAGATTAGAATTGAGTCACGCGAATGGAGCTTCGGAACGAAACCGACGGGTTTCCTCGACGTTTCGCGTCGCGATCGATCCCACGAGTTCACAGAGACAACTCCAACACATCCCCAATGAACTCAACCTCTCCCAATAGCCAACTACGAATCCAAGGTTGATTCAAGTTCTTTCTAAGGTTCAAGTGTTTTCAACAAAGAGGGTTCTAGGGAAGGAGGTTTTCTAAACCGATCTCCTACGATGATTGAAGAAGAGAGAAGACGGAGTTTCACAGGGTTGGATAACTATCAAACGACTACGGTTCTTCACGGCACTCACGTCTCTTCCTCTCTTAAAAAAATCTAGTATAATATAGGAATGCAATTCCTTCTTATAATAGGATTGCTCACAAAGTTAAGCACACACACACCTCTTATGTATTATACACTTCTAATTTTAAAACTCAAGCCCGGTGTTGAGCGGCCACACCGAGGTCGGTGCACAACTTTCGCACGAGGGTCCAAATGGGCTTTAAATTAAAATCTATCCGCACAATCACATCTAGATAAAAATCCAAAACAAATGGTGACGTCGGTTGCCGAGCCGAATACACACACGGGGTCAATCTAACTCGGGTTCAAAATACGGGTTTTTATATTCTACCCTGCTTAAGAATTTTCGTCCTTGAAAATGTACGGATAGCTAAACCGAACTGCGGTAAGTCCTTATCCTAACACCAGTATAATGTAAAATCGAAACAGTCTAAAGTCTAAAAAAACTTTGGTCGTGATGCGGTAGGCTTCACTAAGCACGCTTTCAAGGGTCGGGATCCGTAGTAACCTGGATGTACTGCGTGTGGCATCCCATACTTCCATAGAGGATTGCATCCGTACATGGATGCATACCTTCCCAAGTGTCACGTGCCTGAAAACATACTTCACCATGACACAAACCTAGCACACACACCTACTTCACCCTTTTGGTAATTATTTGAGCAAAAATTTCAGATGTCAGAATCGAATACTTATTCAGAAGCATGATCACATGCCTGGTAATATGTTCTAACTGATGACACGGGTTCCAACAGACACACGGTTCTAACCGAGAATGAATAAATATGACATTTAAGATTTTATTGTGTGATCGTTATAGATATATATATAAAGCATCGATGTTATGAACCAATTTAACATTGAAGATTTTGAAGAAATTCTCCTTTTTTTTTTTTTTTTTTAAAGAAGCAAATTCAAGAATTTAAAGGTACATATGGTTTTCTTATATAACTATAGTTTACAATATACCTTCACTTGAAAAGTTGTGAAAATTGCTTGCGAATCTCCGCTTCACGCTCCCATGTGGCTTCCTCTGAAGAATGGTTCCGTCACTTCACGAGTACTAAGGGAATGCTCTTTGTCCGTAAGATTTGTTCTTTATGATCCAAGATTCCTATCGGTTCCTGAACCAAGGATAAGTCTTCTTGGAGCTTAATGGGCTGGTAGTCCAATACGTGAGTTGGGTCCTTAACATATCTTCGTAACATGGACACATGAAACACATTGTGCATTTCCGATAGCTGTGGTGGCAAGGCTACTCGATAGGCAACCTCGCCGACTCGGCCCAATACCTCAAAAGGTCCAACATAGTGCGGACTCAGCTTCCCACACTTCCCAAAATGCATCACGCCTTTTGTAGGAGAGATTTTGACAAATACGTTGTCTCCCACCTTAAACTCAACATGGTTCCTTTTCAGATCAGCGTAGCTCTTCTGACGACTTTGAGCAATGCGTAGTCTCTCACGGATTAACCAAACTGTCTTGGTTGTATTCTCCACGATCTCGGGACCTAAAATGAGTTTCTCACCCACTTCTTCCTAATTAAGCGGAGACCTGCACCGTCGTCCATATAAAGCTTCGTAGGGTGCCATGCCGATGCTAACAATGCATTATTGTAGGCGAACTCGATCAGCGGTAAATGTTGGTCCCATGACCCCTGAAAATCCAGCATGCAAGCACGTAACATATCTTCTATAATCTGATTCACCCTCTCAGTCTGCCCATCGGTCTGAGGATGAAATATTGTACTGTAATCGAGCCTGGAACCCATTCCTTCTTGAAATCGTTGCCAAAACTGAGATGTGTACATCGGGTCTCTATCGGATACGATACTGACCGGTATACCATGCAGCCTAACTATCTCCTTGATGTATAATTCTGCTAGCTTGTTGGCGGTATACGACGTATTATAAGGAAGTGTGCGGACTTAGTCAATCGATCCATAATGACCCAGATGGCATTTTGTTTTCTTAATGTTCTTGGCAATCTCAAAATAAAGTCCTTAGAAATGGCCTCCCATTTCCACTCAGGTATCCGTAGTGGTTGCAACAGTCTTGCCAGATTTCGATGATCCACCTTTACTTGTTGACACACAAGACATCTCGAGACATACACAACGACATCTTTCTTTAAACCTCTCCACCAGAAGCTTTTCTTTAAGTCCTGGTACATCTTGGTACTGCCAGGGTGAATAGCGTACATAGACTTATGAGCCTCTTCCAAAATAGTGTCCCGAAGCTCAATACTAGTTGGTACGCATACCCGGTTTCTAAACAACAAAGTGCCATCATCTTTGATAGAAAAATCTAGTTTACTTCCCCCAATCACATCCCGTCTAATAGCCATAAGTTCTTCATCCATCATCTAAAGTCTACGAATGTTCTCATAGAGAGTGGAATGAATCACCAGCGTAGCCATTAACACACCTGAACCTCTTACGTTAAATCTCATGCTACTTAGAGCCATATCTTCCAATAGATGCCATCGTCGTACCCTTGCGGTGAGATGTGATAACTGAGCAGAGAACTTTCGACTTAACGCATCTGCCACTACGTTTGCTTTCCCGAGGTGGTACTGGATGATACAATCATAATCTTTCAAGAACTCCATCCATCGACGCTGTCTCATATTCAACTCCTTCTGTGAGAAGAGATACTTGAGGCTCTTATGATCGGTGAATATATCGAAGGTCTCCCCATAAAGGTAATGCCTCCAGATCTTCAGAGCAAAAATTACTGCTGCCAACTCAAGATCATGCGTCGGGTAATTCTTCTCATGGTCTTTTAGCTGTCTAGACCCATAAGCAATGATTCTCATTCTGGTTAAGCACACAGCCTAAACCCCCATATGATGCGTCCTTTGTATCTAAAACCTCCCGCTTGATGGTATAGCAAAATCTAATGCGATGAGTTAATCGTTTCTTGAGTTCCTGAAAACTTTGCTCACACTGCTCTGTCCAATCAAATTTAGTATTCTTCGTAAGTTGTGTAAGAGGACCTGATATCTTGGAGAAGCCCTCCACAAACCTTTTGTAGTATCCTGCCAAATCGAGGAAACTACGAACCTCCGTAACGGTCTTTGGTTGTTCCCAATTCATCACTGACTCAATCTTTGCTGGGTCAACTGTAATACCGATCTCAGAGATAACATGGCCTAGGAAACTGACCTGCTCAAGCCAAAACTCACACTTACTAAGTTTTGCATATAACTGATGGTCTCTAAGGGTTTGTAGAGCCACTCGCAGATGTTGCTCATGTTCTTCTCGCGTCTTTGAATAGATGAGGATGTCATCTACAAAAACCACTACAGACTTGTCCAAATGTGATTTGAATATCCGGTTCATCAAGTCCATAAATGATGCGGGTGCGTTTGTCAACCCAAATGGCATGACCAAGAACTCGTAGTGCCCATATCGAGTTCTGAACGCTGTCTTCTGAATGTCTTCAGACTTAACTTTCAACTGATGGTAGCCTGACCTCAAGTCGATCTTCGAGAAGAACCTTGCTCCTTGTAACTGATCGAACAGATCATCAATTCTTGGAAGTGGATAACAGTTCTTAATTGTCAACTTATTTAGCTAGTGGTAATCGATGCAAAGCCGCATTGAACCATCTTTCTTCTTTACAAATAGAACCGGTGCTCCCCAGGGTGACACACTCGGTCTGATAAAGCCCTTATCTAGCAGTTCTTGAAGCTGCTCCTTCAACTCTTTCAATTCTGCAGGCGTCATTCGATACGGAGCTTTTGATACTGGTTTAGTACCCGACGCTAACTCAATCGCAAACTCAATCTCCCTGCCAGGTGGTAATCCAGGTAGATCTTCAGGAAAAACATCTGAATACTCGCAAGCAATCGTAATATTTGCAATATTTTTCTTCTCCTCCTTATGATCTTGCAAGTATGCCAGATAACCACAACACCCGTTCCTCATCATACGGTCTACTCGAATGGCAAAGATAAACGGTATCACACAAGATTTGACTCCGCAAAATCGAAAAGATTTTCTCTTCGGCGGGCAGAATGCTACAATCTTTCGAAGACAATCCACGCTCACATGGTAAGTAGATAACCAATCCATCCCTAGTATCACGTCGAACCCTTCCATGCTCAAAATGATCAAATCAGCTACTGTCTCGTGGTCTTCGATCATCACAATCACTGATTGACACATGGTATCGGTGCTCACTGAGTTACCAGTAGGAACTGACACTGCCAAGATAAAATCAAGGGCCTTGGGAATGATGCCCAACTTCTCAGCGAACAATGGAGTAACAAAAGAATGTGTAGACCCGGGGTCTATCAACACTCGCGCTTCGATTTTGCTTACGTCGCTCCCCTGACGCATAAAAAGGGTACCTTAGTTTAGACAAGCGTTTCAATTAAAAGTTTCTAAGCATGTGTGTTCATCCATAACTTATTAATAAATTTTATTACATACCAAGCAATTATGTATAAACAAATAGAATAAGAAGACATCTCAACTTTTAATAATACCTTGGATCACGTCGTTCAATGTTCCGGCTTCCTGAGCTGTCACGGCATAAGCTCGACCTTGAACAGTTAGTCGGGTCGATTTCTGAGTTGAAGCTGAACCAGTTCTTCCCTTGTCCTCCTGAGGACAATCGTTAACTATGTGTCTGATTGTGCCACACCGAAAACACGCTCCAGTGTTCCTCCTGCAATCCTCGGTCTTGTGTGGTTTCCCACACCTTAGGCACAAAGTGACCGAAACAAAAGATGGTGCACGAGAGGATCCCTGTGCCACTGAAGCTCCACTAGCCGTAGAACCCGTTGGTCGTACGGATTGCGCAGGTGATGATGCTGCCAATCTCTGATAAGGGGTCGGTCCAGAAGAAAATGTTGGTCTAGAAAATGCAGGTTGAATAAGGTTCACTGGCGGCTTTGTAAACTTGGCCCTCTTATTCTCATAAGTACCTGACTACCCTTGTACAACCCTGTCCTTATTCGACTGACTGCTTCTCAAGAACCGCTTTTGAATTTCTTCCTCTGCTATGAGGGCCTTTGACAGTACTCCTCCATATGTTTCCATTTCCCACATAGCCACGCTCTCCTGTATACTCGGCCTAAGACCCAGCTAAAATTTTCTGGCCTTCATCATATCGTTGGCCACATGTTCAGGTGCAAACCTTGAAAGTTGCGTGAACTCATCTCCATACTCACGCACTGACATTGTCCCTGCTCGATGGTGAACTTCCATCTGATGCCTAACGATCTTGGGAAAGTACTGATCGTTGAACGCCTCGATAAACTCAGCCCATGTCCAAGGAATATTGAGAAACTCCTGCTCCCTGTGTCTAGCCACGAACTTCCACCATGGTCCAGCCTGTCCGTCCAGTTTGAAGGTTGCCCATCTAACCTTCTCGACATCGGTGCACTGGAGCACCTCGAAGATCTTTTCCATCTCTTCCAACCAACCTTCGGCTTTCATCGGGTCGGTCTATTCAGAAAAATTTGGAGGTCTCATCTTCCTGAATTCGACAAATCCTGATGATTGTTGTTTGCGGCCGATTGCAGTTACTGGCCGAGCCATAGATCGTCTCTGCTGAGCAATGTTGGTGGCCAAACTTTCCAACACTTGTTCCATTCTTTCACCTTGACCTCTATCAACTCCGGCTCCTATAGGGACTGCATTAGAACCGGTTGCGAAGGCAACTCCCCTTGATGTACCGACACCTTCAGGAATGTCCTCTAAAGGCACCGTCCTACCTCTGCCTCTGTCTCTAAATCTTGGGGCCATACTGATCTGTCATTGTGAACACCACAACATCAGTCAACATTGATTGTAAAGACAATCACACACAGTACTAGTGATTCTGGACCTAACGACATGACTCTGATGCGAACTGTACCAGGTCACGGTTGGGTTCTCATGGGTCCTTAGAGAATCTAAAAACCATATCTCTGATACCAACTGTGACGACCCGACTTTTCTAATCCCTTAGGTATAGGAAAGGCCGGTTCACCAACTTATCGAATAAACAATAAGCCAGACAAACAGGGCGCATATCAGAGTAAAGCGCAATAAATATCTATAGCTAAAATAAATGCGAAAGCAATTAAAAGTAAAGAACCACCGATGATGGCCGACCATCATCGAAACATGGCTCATAACGAAAATCAACGTCAAGTATAAAACTATGATATCCAACTAAAATGGGCCCACAAATTCAAGTCTAACTCTCACCACAAATAAGAAAATCAGTAAGTTCTATACTGGGAAAAACTCCTCAGGAGGAACCTCAAGCTCTTCCTCAGGCACATAGTCAAGATCAGTCTCACAGCCCTGAATAGCCACATCAGTACCTGAACCTGTGACGTATAGTCTGAGTGAGCTAACCAACAAAGCTCAGTAGAAGAAAGACATCTACGACATTTTACTTTAACTAACATGGTTTCAAAACCAATACCGGAATATAGCTTGTCAAATATATAAGCAGATAATAAACTGAATTTAGGTGCGAAAATCATATGTAAGATTTATTTCTAAATGTGTGAAAACAGTTTCAAGAACAGATGCAGTGTTTCAGTGTCATAGTTTCTCTAACTTTTAGATGCAAAATTCAGCAATTCATGACTTAATCCTCAACTTAAAATACCTTCCGAGTAAACTATATCTCGAGAGCATGAATATAGCCGATGGGAACCCCTACCTACCATCGTCGTTCATAAACCCTTTTTCAGGATGCAACAAGCCCCTACGTAATGAGGGAAACTTGTGCCAGGAAGTTGTTCAGGAATTTTGAGGGGTCGTTCAGATGAATCGTAAAACAGATGCAGATAAATATCATTCGGATGCAAGTTTCTTATACATAATTCTGATTTCTAATTTCGGAGTTCAGGCAGATTCTGCTTTTCAGAGCTTATATTAGGTTTTTGGTTTACAGATGTATTTTTAGATGACAGATGCAGGTTCAAAATCTAATACAAATTATCCATGCGAATTAAAATAAAATACTGTAGGGATGAGATTCTCCTAACAAAACTCGGAGTTATGTGAAGTCAAGTAAGGTCCTATTGATGGCCTCTCACCCTCAATCTACATTACAATATACGTTCATGCATTAAGATTAACTCTAATTACTAACAATATAGACCTATTTAAGTGTTTCCTCAAAAATAAGTCAAAACAGGCAAGTTGCGCCAATCCTAGAATTTGATGTAACATTCTCATATATTTTTGACCATCAAGACGATTGATTCACGAGTTAGTCAAAACATGAAAGTTGTAGATTTTCTGTTAGTTTGCCAATGCAAAAAGAATCGTCTCAATCAGAGTTCGGAATGAAAAGGTATGACTAAAATACTAAGACAATGTCGGAGTTCGGTGATACCTCGCTCGAGCGATGATAATAGCTCGCTCGAGCGAGATCCTTCAGAACTTTCTCGCTCGAGCGATGACAAAAGCTCGCTCGGCGAAAGGAAGGAACAGAGTATTTTAGTGTATCCTCGCTCGAGCGATGATAACAGCTCGCTCGAGCGAGCTACAGCGACACAATTTCGCTCGTTTTCACCCGAATCGAAACCCATACATCCCAAAGCAAAACCCATGGCTAATATAATGATTTTAATAAAAAAGTTTAATTAAAACGTACCTTTAATCTAAGGATTCCTAGATTAGAAATGAGTCACGCGAATGGAGCTTCGGAACGAAACCGACGGGTTTCCTCGACGATTTGCGCCGCGATCGATCCCACGAGTTCACAGAAACAACTGCAACACGTCCCCAATGATCTCAACCTCTCTCAATAGCCAACTACAAATCCAAGGTTGATTCAAGTTCTTTCTAAGGTTCAAGGGTTTTCAACAAAGAGGATTCTAGAGAAGGAGGTTTTCTAAACCGATCTCCTACGATGATTGAAGAAGAGAGAAGGCGGAGTTTCACACGGTTGGGTAACTATCAAACGACTACGGTTCTTCATGGCATTCACGTCTCTTCCTCTCTTAACAAAACCTAGTATAATACGGGAATGCAATTCCTTCTTATAATAGGATTGCTCACAAAGTTAAGCACACACACACCTCTTATGTATTATACACTTCTAATTTTAAAACTCAAGCCCGGTGTTGAGCGGCCACACCGTTCTAATTTTAAAACTCAAGCCCGGTGTTGAGCGGCCACACCGAGGTCGGTGCACAACTTTCGCACGAGGGTCCAAATGGGCTCTAAATCAAAATCTGTCCGCACAATCACATCTAGATAAAAATCCAAAATAAATGGTGACGTCGGTTGCCGAGCGGAATACACACACAGGGTCAGTCTAACTCGGGTTCAAAATACGGGTCTTTACAAAAGGAGTTGGACACTATTATTTTCCATAGTCGTGTGTCATGTAGTTGTACACTTCAAAAACAGTTGTTTTAGATGTTTCGTGACGTGGCGTTATCTAGCCCATCTAAGAAGCATTTGGGTGATCAAACTTTGACTCTTGCCTCCGAGGCCATGGTAAATTCCTAAATTCTAACGTCTCTCTTTGGACGAGCTTCATTCTTAATATGTTTCTTGATAATCTAACCTCTCTCATCTCGCAATTTTCCGTTTCTATGTTTCTTTTACTCTTATTTTATTGACAGATTACATACTTGCCCATAAAAAGTACAAATAAAAATAACATTAAACATAGAAATATTATATATAATAAGATTATATATATTGTTGCTAAACTGTGTTATATAAGATTAATTTTTTCAGAATAAATTTGGAAGAATTTTACTGAATTTAGTATCTAATTTGAAACAATTTCACATGGCACATGTGTGTGGCACTTCTAGATATATAAATTTTAAATAAAATTCCAATAGCGAATCATTTTAATCATAATCTTGTGAATTTTTGTGATTAACAGATTTCTTGGCATATTTGATAACCTGCTAATTTTGCTCACTTTTATATGTTTATGTGATTTTTTCGCACTAAATTTCTTTATTGAAATATATAATAACAAGGATTGACTCTCCGTCACTGCAGACCTAAGAAATAAATCTCACCTTCTCACTTTTAGCTAGTGGCGGGTTCACGTTAAAATCTAACATCTTCAATCCCTTAAACTCGAATAGATCACTAATTTCCTGAAATCTAATCCCCGAATCCCTAATTTCTTAAACCCTAAATTCCTTATTTTCTGATTTTTTCTCTTATTTTTTAAACATTTTAAAACTTTTTTTTACTACTTTTAAGAAGTTTTTCCTTTTTGTCCCATCTGGACTGTTCACTATCTGTGAATTTCTCCTCCATGAAGGAGATTCTTTTGTTTTTAAATATTTGTTTATTTATTATTTTTTCTACTTTTTATAAATTTTTTCGTTTCTTCTCATTTCTTTTAAAATTTTAACCAAATTTTCCTTCTTTCATCATTCAGTACAACTGGAATGGCTGATAGAATTCCGGATCGACGATCCAATTTGATTTTGGTCGGACCAATTCAATTGCATTTCTTCATCCCTTTAAAAGAAAATCCTAGGTCCGCAATATGACGTCATGTGACATACAATTTTTATTTATCCAAATTTGTCCAAAAGGCTGAACATCTAATTACTTACTCTCCTGCAACCCGTTGGAAGATTTGTCTCATCAAATTCAAACAATTCAAAATGAACTCGTTGGATATGAACAATGGAGTCATAATTTGGGTAGAAGTTGGCCCCTGCACATGACTCAATAGATCAAAGACTTGATATTTTGGAGACTTGTGTTATGTGAAAACACTAAGGCACCTAATTTAAGTCCATAATTTAACGAATCGTATGTAAAAGAGATTGAAACCAATCATGATCTTTATCATATGATTCAATGCAGCTAAAGGCCAATATGATAAAGATCATGTTTGGTGTGTAAATAGTGAAATACTTGTGGCATGTAGGGGCAATGGAACTTGTAGGGTTTAGTAGACTTGCAAGCTCAAATTTCCCAGTTTAAAAAGATAAAAGAGAGCTCCCATATATTGGAACGTGGCCATGAATGCCATTGAACGAGTATAAATGTGTAATCACACTACAAAAAATAAGACTACTAGCGGCAAACAAAAATTGCCGCTATTAACAAAAAGCTACCGCTAATACCGTTGCCGCTAATAGTCTTAATAGGTTTTTTATTAATAGTGGCAGTTTTTTGCTCTAAAAAACTGCCGCTAATAGTCTTATTTTTTGTAGTGTTATTTGTTACTTAATGACATAAACTAATTGAAAGTACCGTTACACAAATTTTGATTAAGAGAGTGATTAAGGCCTCTTTATGAGAAATTCATCAAGTTCCATTGCTAGCTTATATAAGTAATGTTTAATATAATGGAAATGTGTGCTTAGACACATGGGATATGCCTTAGACCGATCGAACGAGACGCGATAAACGACCACCACTCTAGCGACACCGTCGCCCTCTTGATCGCAACATGTGGCATGGATTTCGCAATCCTTCACTGGTATCAAAGCTTAGGTTACATCGTTACTATGCCATGATCGATGTCGTTCGTTGTCAATTGTTGTCAATACAATCACCATTGATCGGATCATATATGGTAGTGTCCTGATCATCCAATCATCGTCGATCAGATCATGGATCACAAGCATTGTTTAATCGAAAGTGATGTTGCCACGCTATCCAATCAACGATTATATCTGTTGGTACGTGCTTTTTCTGAGTTCCTTTTGGTCCCAGAAATAAGTGGCCCAATTCGGTCCACGTGGACTCTGACGGGAAGCGATAGAATAATAAACTAGGAAATATTAAATGCTGAAAGAAACAGGTGAATTTTAAACAAAGAGTACCTAGGTTGATGCGATCACCAGGTGTAGATATTTATCGACGCTGTAACAGTCTTTGATCACGCTTTGCGGGACATGGGTTGACTCCTTTACTGAACATCGACGAACCAACTTCAGCAGCTATGAGTAGCCTAGAGTCAATCTAGTTTGGTTTTCCTACTTTTACTGGACCTATATAAAATAGGGGGTGTGGCCCGCTATGATAAGGAGGATTGGCCCCGTTCCCAAGTACCCTCCGTAAACTCTCTTGGAAAAATCGGGTGGCTAAGGCTTAAAAATTGGGAAAGGTTAGGGACCTAATTGGCTCTAGGCTAAGGATTTGGATAGGGATTTCCTAAGGATCTAAGGCTAAGGGCTTAGTCCCCTAATACTCCTTCGAGAGTCAAGGCTAGCTGACCAGTACCTTCAGCCTGACTATTTGGGATTCCTAGAGAAGAGTATTCACCTCTAGAAGCCTAGAAAAGGTAGCTCAACCCCTTTCGTTGAGAACTCCAGAGAGAACCTCAAATTTTCTAAAAGGACTAAGCTTGAGAGAGGAGAGATTGCTATGAAAATTGGTTAGTTTTGGGCGTGGAAGGGGGGGGTCTATTTATAGGTAGATGCTTAATTATGCGCATGGGAGCATGTGCGTAATTGGGTGATTGCCGCCATGGTCACTAATGCGGAATTGAATTGCGCTCCTGTCCATGGCGCGCAATCCGTTGGAAGTCGGTCACCGACTGGCGAATGACCGGCTGACTGGCTTAGCCGGGTATCTTAGTTCTAATACGCAATGGAACCAATTGCGCACCCCATGGGGAGCGCGTAATCCAATTATGGGCATGGATCATTACGCATAATTGAGGAGTTAGGGCGGTCTTGGGTTTCAGAGACCTTGGGGCGGTCCATAGGAAGAAGAGACCTGGTCTAAATTGGACCAATTGCGCGCATGTATCCATGCGTGTACTCGAATTGAGCGCTTATGGGAAGGCACATAATTCGGGATCTTCCCTGGTCGGGTCGGGTCGGGTCTGAGCCTGTGGGCTGAGGCTTCAGTACAGGTCTCAACCACATACTATGTAAATAGTATATAGTCCCCATGTTTAGGGATTCCAGAGAGGGTCGGTCCCTTTCCGAGGGTCATGGGCAAGGTCTAAGGTTGACCGTTTGCGTAGTTTGAGAGGGTGAAAATGGGGTATCTACAGATGCCCCTCTTCGACGCGTTCTTGTGGAGCAAGGATGCATCGAAGAAGTAGACACCCCCCTTTTAGGATGCTTTCTCATTTCTTTGAGAGATCACAACTGTGAACCGGGGAGCTAACATGAAATGCTCGACTTTCTTATTTATCAGTGCAAGCTAAAAGGAAGCATTCACGAGCCAAATTGTAGCTATCAAGAGGTTTATCCCCAACTACGGGTGCATATCGCATCCCGTCGTATATCGCGATGTGCTGCATATCGCAGTCAAACAAAGGGAAATTGACACAAATGAGGTATGGGTGGCGTCATAAGAATGTCCAAAAATAAGGTTAAGTGACTAGATTATATGATATAATGTAATGGCGAAGGCTTTCACAAGTCATCTAAGGCTGGGCGCGTCATTGCTAACACCAACGACCCGTCAGGAGTCCCTTTCCAATGGACATTTATGATTTCTCAAAGTTGAGTATACTCGGCGTTCAGTTTCCTAGGGAAAATAACAGATTGGGGTGATGAGAGGTGAAAGTTCGACAGATAGGTTTTTTTTTTTAAATTCGGGTTTTAACTTAAGTTCAATTCAGTAAAAAGTGGTGGAAAACGTGGCTTCTTAAGATGTCATTGAGCAAATCCATCGGTACGAGATTTGTGAACCCGACCTTTGTTTGGCTGTCAAGAAGATGCTTGATACGTTCGATACCCCGTATAACCTTCTCGCGGATACTATTGATTGTCTCTTATGAGAGGATGTTGACAAGTGAAAAATACCATTTTTCACCCCTGAACTTGAGTCTTGATAGACCTTTGAGAGAACTAAATAAGTGTTTTAAGTGCTTATGTTGCAGCTAACAATAAAGACAGGCTTAACTATAAAAGCAGCTTAAAAGTGCCAATAAGATGACAATCCATGTCAATCCAAAGGAAGAAAGTGAAGAAACAACCTCATCAGCTGTTGAAAGGTCTGAATAGAAGAAGCAAAGACCTGGAGAGAAGTATGGAACAATTCGAACAGAAAAATGCACTACAGAGTCCTTTTCGCAAAGAATCTATACTTTTCGCAAAGAACCTGAAACTCTACGAAAAGGAATAAAACTCCAGGCGTAGCTTTCGAAGAGCATCTGAACTGTTCGAAGAGAGGATTGAACTTTGCGAAAAGAAGAAAACACAATTCGAATAGAACCAGAACATTGCGAAAAGAGCTTCAGAAGTCACAACACTTTGCGAAAAGGCCCCTAAGCTGTGCGAAGAGGCATTTTGGAGATTCGCAGCTTTAACAAGGGCAATTCGATTGTGCCCCAATGCATTTTAAAACCTAGGGACATTCCAGAGGGTTCTAAGCATGAAGCGAAGGAATATTCCACCCCACGTGAGCACCTAGATAGGGAATAACTTGGCAGGAACTTCTAGAAACTCTAACAAACTTTTAAAATGTATAACATAATTGATGCCTTTTTCACCTGATTGGCTGAACCAGATCAAGGAATTCTGATTGGTCAGAACAGATCTGGATCCCCGTGCTCGACTACCATTGGTCAATATAGATCTGAGAACCTCTAATTGGTTGATACAAATCTGAGCTGGACCTGGGGAAAGCTATAAATAGACGAAGCATTTGCCCAATTGGGGCATCCAGATTTTGAGTTTCATTCTAATCCCCATTTCGGCCAGGACAACATACGCAATCCTTATAATAGCCTACTTTGTACTTGCATTTGAGAGTGTGAGATCTGCTTTGTAACTCAAAGGAGAGTTTGCATTTGTCAAGAGAAAGTTAAGCCGTGCTGTAAATTGTAAGGATGAATTTTAAAGGTTGTAAACTATGCATTCTCCATTGGACTCATGTCAAGGGTTCCTCTGATCTCCTCGACATTAGACTCCTTTAGATTCATTATTTTGCATGCAATTTCCTTGATTGATAATCTGTGAGAATTAGTGTTTGTAACCTAGTCTCTTACAGCATTTGTAGTGATGTTTCTTATTCTGAATTGAGGATTTGGATTAAAGACTATTGGATGGTTTGTGGCCATTAAAGTGGACAGACCATAGCCATAATGTAAGCCTAATCCTTGAATTAGATTTATCTCTCTTACATCTGTGCTTGTAGCCTGATGAAGATTGGATCACCTCTGTTGAGCTGCAGTTATTCTCATTAGATTTCAAAGACCAAATCAGATTTAGATATTACTTCTCCATCTTTGTTTCAATCATTCCCCCAACTCGGATCTGGATCATTTAGTTTAAATTTTTCTTTGTTTTTAGTTAGTTAAACGTGACAAATTCAAACCTCCCATCTTATCAGTTTTCTAGATAGGATAAGAAGCCAGATTTAGTAGCTTAGATCTAGAGGTTTATCTTACATTTTAGACAAATTCTCTATGGACGATCTTTCACTCACTTACTTTTAAAACTTGCTACAATTGGCCCTGATCTTGCAGGCTAATTCTCTTCTAACTGTGCTGATATCTCTTTATTTTTTTATATAGTCTAGAGCCACTGTAATTTAGCAGCTATAAATCTGTTTTCAAAACACACATAAATCAAGGACACTAAGAATCAACAACAAGTTTTTGGCGCCGCTGCCGGGGAATTTGTTCTAAAATTGGTAGACCTAAGCTTTTACTTTTATTTTTTATATCATTACTAAACTATTCTATTGTTTATACCTGTGCAGTTATTCATGTCCAATTTTTGAAGAAGGGAAACTACTTAAAAAGAAATTCTGAAGGTTTGCTCTGAATAATCAGATTTTTTGTTCTGAGTTGTATGTTTGGTAGGAGGACTCTCAGCTCTGAGATTGTCCCACTGAATTTAGAAGTTGAAAGGCTACTACGAACCAAACAAACAACACAGAATTCTGCTACTATGGGTGAAGAACCTCGACTTTTGAGGGATTACTTTGCACCTGGTGTTTATAATTCTCCCTTTTGCATTCAATTTCCTACTGTTGAAGGAAATTATGAGATCAAATCATCAACTATCCAAATGCTTCCTTCCTTCCATGGGTTGAGTAAGGAAGACCCATACAAACATGTGGATGAATTCTTGGCTCTTTGCACCACATTCAACATAGCTGGACTTGGTCCAGAAGCAACAAAGCTTAGGCTCTTTCCTTTTTCATTAAAGGATAAAGCTAGAGCATGGTTATCCATGTTAGCACCAAACAATATCACTTCTTGGAATGATTTGCAGTGTCAATTTTTGGCCAAATATTTCCCAATGTCTAAAACAAGCCAATTGAGACAAAGTATCATTTCATTCTCCCAAAACTCAACTGAAACTTTCCATGAAGCATGGGAAAGATTTAAGGAACTTTTAAGGCAATGTCCTCATCATCAAATTCCTAGATGGCAGCTAGTTCAAAGCTTCTATCAAGGAATTGATCAAAAAGGCAAAAATATGGTGGATGCCTCCTGTGGAGGCACTTACTTGCAAAAAACAGTTGAAGAGGTTTGGGACTTATTTGAAGTGATTGGTGAAAACTCAACTCAAGAGGGAATCTCATCAAGAGAAATTGAAAATTCTGCTAGATTGAACAATCACCAACCCACCAAAGGGAAGATCTATGAGGTGAATGAGTTGGAAAGAAAGATGGACAATCTAACCACAAAGTTTGATAGATTGATGGACTCACTTAAAAATCCAAATGTTTCAAGAGTAGAGGAGGCATGTCTGATATGCGGTCCCTACTCATTCAATTGACCAATGTCTCTTTGCATCACGGTTCCTGATTTAATGGTGGAACAAGCTTATGTTGCTCAATCATTTGGATGATGCTGATCAAATGAATACCCATGGAGAGCACACCCCAATTTGAGGTGGAACCAAGGGAATTACCAATCCCAAAACCAGCAACAATCAAAGAATCAAATGCCTTTCAAAGCGCACGGCCTTATCGTAAATTTTATGTCAAGCCAAACTTTGACTCATTCCACAACAACACATGCGGCGATGATCGCCCCTGATTCAAACCCTCCGAGGTCCCTTTCTTTTGAAGATCAAGTCCTAAATTCACTTGAATTTAGGATCTTTAACTCAGTTGTGAACTTTCGACGAGCATAAAGAAGATTGAAGAAACATTGAGCGACTTTCAAATACCTTGGCAAAAAGAGAGGAAGGAAAGTTACCCAGCCAACCTTTGAACAATCCCAAAGGACAGTTCATGGTTGGAGAAGCTTCTAATTCACATGAAGAAGTAAAAATTGTCACCACTTTGAGAAGTGGAAAAATGATAGATAACAAAGTGGGTACTGAAGAAGAAAGAAATGAGGAAGAGGATAAAGATATGCAAAGAAGCGACATAGTGATAGCGATGGGGTTCTTTGATGTACCTCAGAAAAACCAAAAAAATGAAAAACAGAAAATTCAAAAAATTTCTGAAAATACTTCTAAAGCTGTAGATGAAAGATTAGTTCCTCATTTACCATTTCCTCATGCAATGAAATCTGTATCCCCTTTTGATAAAGGGAACACAAAAATAGATGACATGATGGAGACTTTCAAGCAAGTCAAGATAAATTTACCTTTGCTTGAGGCAATCAAACAAATTCCAGCATATGCAAAATTTTTGAAAGATGTTTGCACTCACAAAAGACAGTCTAGGATATAGTTGTCTAAGAAGGTCTTTGCTGTGGAAAGAATTAACTAGGTGTTATCCATTGCTACACCTCCTAAACTTCAAGATCCTGGAATCCTCACAATCCCTTGTATTATTGGGGAACACACCATTGAAAAGGCTTTATTAGATCTGGGTGCTAGTGTCAACCTACTTCCATACGTATGAGAAACTAGGTTTGGGAGAATTAAAACCCACTCATGTGGTGTTACAACTATGACGGATCTGAAAGAAAGCCGAAGAGGGATGATTGAAGATGTATTGGTGGGAGTAGATAAATTCTTCTATCCTGCTGATTTTCTAGTTTTGGATATGGAACCGACCAAAAGCAAAACTTCCATCCTGTCATTTGGGAAGACCATTCACAGCTCTGACAAATGCTTGCATTCAATGCAAGTCGGCATTATGGAAATCTCATTTGGAAACATGAAGGTAAAATTAAATGTTTATAATGCGGTCCTACGGCCTCAATTCACTCTACGAAGAATGTTTTCATGTTGATCTATTGGATGAACTTGTGGAAGGGACTTTACAACAATTTACGCAAGGTGAAGACTTCACCACGATGTTAAAGATGCTGGGGATATCTTTGAAAAAGAAGCAAGTTGTATCTCAAATTCGAGGAAATAAATGTTGTGCAAGGAACTCTTAATCAATCGACAAGTTTCACTTCTTGGAAACTGCTACTCTCCCCTTCCTGGCGTCTAAGGTACCTTTGTTACCTTCTTTTCTCGACCACGATTTAGAACTAAAGCGGTGCCAGAAAATTTGAAGTATGTGTTCTTAGGTAATCATAAATCATTGCCATTATTTCTTCCTCTCTCACAAAGGAGCAAGAGGAAGAGCTGTTGATAGTCTTAAAAAAGAACATAAAAGGGAAATTGGTGGACTATTCTTTGATTTAGGAGGAATCGATCAATTTGCATGCACAAAATCCACTTGAAGAAGATGCAAAGCCTTCTAGGGAAATGCAAAGGAGGTTGAACCCTCATATGCAAGAAGTGGTCATGAAAGAGGTTGTTAAGTTGTTGGATGGGGGTCATTTACCCCATTTGATTCAAACTTGGGTGGCACCTACGGTGGTACCTAAGAAATCTGGAATCATTGTAACCTCGACACGGTGAGCTTATGTCAACCGGACAAACAAGCTGGATGGAGAGTCATGATGATTACGAAAATTAAATGCAATGACCAGAAAAGACCATTTCCCCCTCCCATTCATTGATCAGATCTTAGATAAGCTAGCAGGAAAAGCTTATTACTGTTTTCTTGATGGTTACTCTGGTTACAACCAGATTCCTGTGTACCCACAAGATCAGGAAAAGATCACATTCACTTGCCCTTTTGGCACTTTTGCCTATAGGAGAATACCTTTTAGTCTTTGTAATGCTCCTGCTACCTTCCAAAGATGCATGTATGCCATTTTTTCTGATATGATTGACCAATTTATGGAGATTTTTATGGATGATTTTTCAATATATGGCGACAATTTTTCCCAGTGTTTACACCATCTCAAATTGGTACTACAAAGATGTGAAGAAACCAATCTGGTTTTGAGCTGGGAAAAGAGCCATTTCATGGTCACCCAGGGCATTGTCCTTGGCCATGTTGTTTCCCACAAGGGCATTGAGGTGGACAAAGCAAAAATTGAGTTAATTGCACATTTACCACCTCCCAAAACTGTTAAACAAATCAGAAGTTTCCTAGGACATGCTGGATTTTACAGAAGGTTCATCATAGACTTCAGTAAAATAACCAAACCTCTTTGTCATTTGCTGTGTCAAGATGTCCCTTTTCTTTTCAATAATGAATGCCTGAAGGCTTTTGAATTCCTAAAAAACCGTTTGATTTCAGCTCCAATACTGCAGTCTCCAGATTATTCATTACCTTTTGAACTGATGTGTGATGCATCAGATTATGCTTTGGGAGCTGTCCTTGGACAGAGAAAAGAAAAGCTGCCTCATGTCATAGCTTATGCCAGTAGATCAATGATTGATGCACAGCTCAATTACACAACAACTGAGAAGGAGCTGCTGGCAATTATTTTTGCTTTAGAAAAATTCAGGTCTTATGTCTTGGGTTCACAAATAGTGGTGTTTACTGACCACTCTGCTTTGAAATACCTTCTGTCTAAGAAGGACACCAAACCAAGATTAATCAGGGGGATTCTCCTATTACAGGAATTTGATTTACAGATCAAAGATAAAAAGGGGGTGGAGAATGTGGTGGTTGATTACCTGTCTAGAATTTTAACTGCTGATATTGATAGGCTGCCTATCAATGAATCTTTCCTTGATGAGCAACTTTTTGCCATTAGTGTACACACTCCTTGGTTTGCAAACATAGTCAACTTTTTGGCTACTGGAAGAATTCCTCAACATTGGAATAGAATGGATAAAGATCTTTTCTTTTCAAAGGTTAACCACTTCATCTGGGAGGATCCTTATCTGTTTAAGAGTTGGGCAGATCAAATAATAAGGAAATGTGTCCCTGACCAAGAATTTTATAGAATACTTTCTGTGTCATGAACAGGCCTGTGGAGGTCATTTTAGTGGGAACAAAACTGCTGCAAAAGTTTTGCAGTGTGGATTTTATTGGCCTACACTTTTCAAGGATGCCCTGCAGCATTGTAAGTCCTGCCAGAACTATCAGAAATTAGGCAGCATTTCCAAGAGAAACTCAATGCCTTTACAGCCTATTTTGATAGTAGAATTGTTTGATGTTTGGGGGATAGACTTCATGGGTCCCTTCCCTCCTTCCAATGGGAATAACTTCATTTTAGTAGTTGTGGATTACGTATCCAAATGGATTGAAGCCACAGCTACTAAAACAAATGATCACAAAGTGGTTCTGAAATTTCTTAAGGATCACATTTTTTCCAGGTTTGGTTTTCCCAGAGCCATTATCAGTGATGGGGGAAGCCATTTTTGTAATAGACATTTTGAAACTTTGTTGAAGAAATACTCTGTGACTCATAGAGTAGCCACTCCATATCATCCACAAACCAGTGGACAAGTGGAGATTTCTAATAGAGAAATCAAACATATTTTGAAAAAGACTGTGAAGAAGGACAGAAAGGGTTGGTCCTTTAAGCTGAATGATGCATTGTGGGCATATAGGACAGCCTATAAAACCCCAATTGGTATGTCCCCATTTAGGTTGGTCTATGGCAAAAGCATGCCATTTACGAGAGTTAGAATATAAAGCTTTTGGGTCATTAAAACATTGAACATGGATCTAACTCTGCTGGTAATCACGAGCGCAACTTGCGAGTTAGAAGAATCAGCGAATGGATGCATACACAAATTCAAGATTGTATAAAGAGAAAGTCAAAATTTTCATGATAAAATTTATTGAGAAAGGAGTTCACTGGTTCTAAGGTATGGTTATTTAACTCAAAGCTCAAGTTTTCCGGAAGCGAGATCCAGATGGGAAGGGCCATACTTGTCATTGTGACCCCTGGAGTGTTGACATCCTTGATCCAAGTAATGGAAGAACCATAAAGGTAAATGGTCGAGGCTCAAACCATGCATTGAAAATACCGAGAACTGTTGCCCATCTATCATCACGAATCTCCAAAATCGATGGTAGAAAACTGTACATTATGTTTGTATATCATAGTTTTTGCTTATTTTCTCTGTTTGCCTTTTATCTCCTTCGCATAGTTTAAAACATGCTCAAAGTTAAGTCATAAGTAATAATTCTCTTTTCAAAGTCCAATTTACTTTTGAATAGACTCGATCTGCATGAGGCGCCGAAAGCAAGAATTTGCTTTTCGAATTGTAGGTGCTGAAGCCATTTTCTTTTCGAAAGATAGTTACGAAGCTAATTCCTGCGAAATAATGTTTATCGTTAACTTGTCGAATGAATGCGATGCCATTCACAATTGTAAAAAGGTCTCTTTTGGAACTTTTCGAAAACTTAAAGGCACTGCGATATTAACTTTGAGTATATTTAAACCCTTTACGGTGGGGTTTCATTTCAAACTCTCTCGCAGGCGACTCTTTCCCTTTGAAACCCTACTTTGTTCTTTCCTTGCACGATTTAAGAAGCTTACTACACTTTTGTCTCTGTTGTTCGATCATTTGCGTTTGCAGAGAAGGATTTCAACTGTTAATCTGGGGGATTTCTGCAAGCAAACAACTCGTTCAAACATAAACCCTAGATCTCGGTATTTCTCTTCCCATTCTCTCTGGTTCGCATTTAGTAATTTGATTCTGTGTCAGCATCTATTTTGGGCATTGTTATACATCAATCTAGAATGGGAAAAGCAGAGAAATCATTGGCTGCTATGTTCCCCAAATCCTCTGCTAAGAAAGTGAGCAAATCGACCCCAAAAGCAAAAGGAAAAGCCAAAACTTTAGCTAAACGGAAACTATCTATGGATAAAGCAGATAGGGTGGAGAAAGGAAAGAAAATTAGACATGAGGAACCCATCCCTGCGGCTACTAGCGAGCAGAGCTTCCTCCTCGCCCATTCATTTGGTCTTACCTAACCCCTTCATTGAAGCTCGAAACTAATATCGAGTGATGGTGGATGAAACTTTTTCGTCACCAAACCAGTTGCTTACCATCCTTAAGATACATTAGAGAGGCTTCACTAAGCAATAACCTTACCCCTTGCCAGAGAAAATGTACCCAAGAATGGTGAAGTTATGGTACCAAAACCTAATCAAGGTCCTTTGAAAGAGATCTTGATGTCCCTACCTAGTCATTTTCATTGATAATTGCGATCTTCTTGTGACATTTGAAGACATAGGGAATGCTTTAGGGATACCATTCCAATTTGATCCCTCTGGTCCTTTGGTTGTTCGAAGCTTGACCTCCTTTAGAGAGATGGTGCATTTAACCCGGTGTATTGTGGGCCTTGGGCTCCATCATGAGAAGAGACCTTGCCCCCAATTTCTATTAATGGATTACATTTTAAGGAAGCTTCTATGTCCTTTGGGCACACCAGAGAGAGAACACCAATTTTAGAGGCCCTCTTTCATTTCTCCAAGGCGGTTTTCAATGCCCCTATGCTAATTTTGAAGCCATGGTGACATTAGTGCCAAGTTGAAAAGGAGCGGCTAGTGGCCTACCATTTGGCAGATTGATCAGACCCTCCTCGAGCCAAATTTGACATTGATAGTGAGGAGCCATTTGAAGTCATTACCCCTCACAATTTTGGGAAAAAGGCTTGGACTACAAGCAGGGCTATGCTAAGAAAGGATAGGAGGCGGTGAACTGCACATGCCCTACTCTTCTTTTTGAACTGCATTTGTGGTGAACCTATCCTGCAGTGTGAGTGAGCAGAACCCATCCCTCTGGATGAGCACACTTTTGAACCCATCCACCTGGCCCAAGAAGAGACTGAGGCGCCCCTTCAATTTTGCGGATCAATTTTATGAATCAACTTTCGAGATCCGGTTTGCCAACTCTGTGGTGACCCGGCTCTTTATTGCACCACTTCTTGAACCAACTCTGCTGTCCTGTGGTGACCAGCTCCTTGCTGCACCCATTGTTGATAAAATCCCTTCCTTTGGTGACCGGCTCTTGGTGCACCTACTACGGAGGGCGTTGGCCTTGCACCTTACTCCTACTCAGACATTTCACCTATCCCAGCTGTCCCATCTCCCACACCCTCCATCATTCCAATTGTGGATTCCCCCTCTACACCAATCACTCCAACCATTCTTACACCACCAATTTCGCCCTCCAATGCCCAAGTTTTAGAGGAGTTAGCTGCAGGTTTTATTGCCCCATCTCCTGCCTCCTCTGCTCCAAGCCCCTCACCTTCCCTGCTCATTCATTACACACAGGTCTCCCATACACCTGAACCTGCGCCCTTCACTACAGAGGCCTACTCTTCCTTAATGGGTTCTATTTTTTCCATGGAACTTGAACCCACCCCTATACCTGCTCCTCATCACTTCACTCCCTTCCCTACCTCTCCCTTTACAGCCATTGCACCTCCACCCTCCACATCAGTTGTCCCAGTCCATGCCATGCCCACCTCTCCCACACCTGCATCCATTTCCCAAATTCTTACCTACCTCCAATCCATCCCAGCCCAACTTCAAATCAACACAGACAACCAGTCTGTAACCAATGAACTGCTCCAAACCTTAGCTTCCACATCCCAAACAACCACCATTACCCCTGTACCTACTGTTGATTCCCAGGCCACCCAAACTGACCCCGAGATATTATTGGTTGATCTAACCACCCCCACCACTACTGCCCATGCAACACAAACTGAACTTGAAGTCCCCTTGGTTGCATCCCCTCCACCACTCCCCATTTTCTCTGAGCAAGCCACTCAGACAGACCCTGCTGTCAACCTTCTAGACTCTTCTTCCCCCCCTCCCACAGCTGGGACACCTTTGGTCCCCTACCATTCCATTCCCCTCCCCCGATACGCCACCCTCATCAAAGCCATGGAAGATAATCCCTATATCTGCAGAGATGTTCAAAAGGGGCTAGCTGATTTACAAGCTTACATCCGTACCCCTTATGAAAACCAGATTTGAAAGTTGGAGATCTTTATGAAATTTGAAAGAGAGAAAATGAAGGACCTGCTGGGTCAAACATTTCAGCTGGTGAGGACTGAGCAACACAAGGTGTTCATGTTGCAAGCCCAACTTGACCAAGAAAAATTGAAGACCACTAGCCTTAGCAAATACCTTGGCCTCACCAAAAGATCAAATCGAGGAGTATCTTGAGCTACAAAACACCATTAGGAGAAAGCTCAATCAAGTTCGGACTCCAACACGACTCTAGCTCGATTACAGCGGTGACTCCGATTCGGAGCCACTTGAACCAACCTATGATACAGATTTTGACCCCAGTTATTAGCTCTCATTGTACTTTTTGTGTTATAAAGTTGTAATAGAAAATTTTGTTTTGTGTATACTACTGTGCATTTCTATCTTTCTTCTTGCCATCATTACTTTTGTTGTTTTTCTTTCTTGCATATATTTTTCCTCTGTTTTGGACCAGTGTGGACCCTGCTACCCTTTGGTTTGGGGGTGTGACAGAAATAGCAATAATCAATAAAGGAGTTAACATCAGTACAGTTTTGGATCAGCAGAATTTTTGAAAATGAAGTAATCTCACACCTGTTTTTTTTTTTTAAATGAGGAAGTTAAAACTTTTTAAAATTAATTTCTAGTGTAATTCTAATACTTTCATGAAGTGAATGTCAGGAAATTTCCGAAAATTGATGTTTTAGTAAACCTAAATTGAAGGAAAATAGTGAAGATATACCTCAAGAAGTTGATATAAAACCACAACCAGTGAGGTTTGGGCCTGAAATGTATTCTTTGGAGGTATGCTTTGGCAATTTTTTCTGCTTTTGGCACTATGTGAATCTGCTAACTTACACTAGAAGTTACACATATCCAAATCGAAATAATTTGATAGCACTCATGATATTAAAGACATGATGTAAGGCCTTCTTTTGGACAGTTTGAACCTTACAAAGCCCCACCTTTTGAAACTGCCCTTGATACACACCATTTGAGCTAAATAAATCTATGATTCCTTTGAAATCTCCCCCAATAAACCTCATCAACCTCATTTAGCCTAACCCTACCCCGAGAAGGCAGAAGATAAAGGGAAGGAAGCTGAGGAAGGAGAATTGAGTAACAATTTAATAGCAAAGGAAGGGTAAAAGTTGAAGGCAATGATGAAACAGCTGAGGGAATGTGGCATGCAGTCAATGCTAATTCGAAAAAGAAAAGAAAAATATTTGAGCAAAATAAAAGAAAGAAGGCATTTTCATTGGAAGTTTGAAAAAGAAAGAGAAAAAGATGGCCACTTTGGCTCTGGAAATTCAAAAGAAGAAGATGAAACTATGCTGAAGAAGAGTAGGTTTGTATATAACCTCCTGACCTTGACTGACTTCTCAAATATGAACACCATTCCAACCCTTTTGAGAAATTTCACCCATAAGCCACAATAAAACCCAAGTAAAAGTCCTTACTGATCAATGATGGATTGAGCTATCCCATGGAGATAAGAATTTGTGTAATCTATGGTGAAAGGAGCAGTGAATTTATAACTAAAAGCAATGCCTATGCTCCTGCTTACAGTCCTATTTGAGGACTGTAACTGCTCTTGAGCTATGTGAAATAGTGCAACCCTCTCATTTGCTTATTGAGTGAAAATCCTGGTGAGAATTGGGTTTAAAATCAACTGATTAGGGCAACATCGAAGCTGGATTCCTAAATCAAAGGCTAGCTGTTCATTAATTTGTTGTGTAAAAACTTTTTGACACCAACTGAGTGAATGGTAAAGGAATTACAACAGAATTTTAGTTTTGAACTGATGTTTTCTTGAAAATCTTCTTACAACCTGACTGATGCAGGTGTGAATAATCTGATTGGATAAAAGTTTGCTTTAACAGAACTGCAGTGATCTTAATTGATTTATTGGAGAAGTTTGTGGGTACCTTCACTAAAAACCCTCAGGAGACTTCACTCCTCCACTAGGGATCACCTAGGGGTTTAAAAGGCTTGTTGCATATGCTAAATGCAACTGTGCTCCCTACAAAAGTGGCTCTTTACTTTGTTCTTTTTATTTTTTCTTTGCTCAGGGACTAGCAAAGCTTAAGTCTGGGGGTGTGTTGACAAGTGAAAAATACCATTTTTCACCCCTGAACTTGAGTCTTGATAGACCTTTGAGAGAACTAAATAAGTGTTTTAAGTGCTTATGTTGCAGCTAACAATAAAGACAGGCTTAACCATAAAAGCAGCTTAAAAGTGCTAATAAGATGACAATCCATGTCAATCCAAAGGAAGAAAGTGAAGAAACAACCTCATCAGCTGTTGAAAGGTCTGAATAGAAGAAGCAAAGACCTGGAAGAGAAGTATGGAACAATTCGAACAGAAAAATGCACTACAGAGTCCTTTTCGCAAAGAATCTGTACTTTTCGCAAAGAACCTGAAACTCTGCGAAAATGAATAAAACTCCAGGCGTAGCATTCGAAGAGCATTTGAACTGTTCGAAGAGAGGATTGAACTTTGCGAAAAGAAGAAAACACAATTCGAACAAAACCAGAACATTGCGAAAAGAGCTTCAGAAGTCACAACACTTTGCGAAAAGGCCCTAAGGCTGCGAAGAGGCATTACGAGATTCGGCTTTAACAAGGGTAATTCAGTAATCTGTTGCACGTGTCCCAATGCATTTTAAAACCTAGAGACATTCCAGAGGGTTCTAAGCATGAAGCGAAGGAATATTCCACCCCACGTGAGCACCTAGAGAGGGAATAACTTGGCGGGAACTTCTAGAAACTCTAACAAACTTTCAAAATGCATAACAGAATTGATGCCTTTTTCACCTGATTGGCTGAACCAGATCGAGGAATTCTGATTGGCCAAAACAGATCTGGATCCCTGTGCTCGACTACCATTGGTCAATACAGATCTGAGAACCTCTGATTGGTTGATACACATCTGAGATGGACTTGGGGAAAGCTATAAATAGACGAAGCATTTGCCCAATTGGGGCATCCAGATTTTGAGTTTCATTTCTAATCCCCCATTTCCCAGCCAGACAGCTTGTCTGCAATCCTCGTAATAGCCTACTTTGTACTTGCATTTGAGAGCTGTGAGATACTGCTGTAACTCAAAGGAGAGTTTGCATCCAAGACTGCAAATCCGAGAGCTGTTAAGTCGTGCTCTGTAAATTGTAAGGATGAATTTTAAAAGGTTGCTGTAAACTATGCATTCTCCATTGGACTCATGTCAAGGGTTCCCTCTGATCTCCTCAGTACATTAGACTCCTTTAGATTCATTATTTTGCATGCAATTTCCCTTGATTCATTAATCCTGTGAGAATTAGTGTTTGTAACCTAGTCTCTTACAGCATTTGTAGTGATGTTTCTTGTTCTGAATTGAGGATTTGGATTAAAGACTATTGGATGGTTTGTGGCCATTAAAGTGGACAGACCATAGCCATAAGTGTAAGCCTAATCCTTGAATTAGATTTATCTCTCTTACATCTGTGCTTGTAGCCAGATGAAGATTGGATCACCTCTGTTGAGCTGCAGTTATTCTCATTAGATTTCAAAGACCAAATCAGATTTAGATATTACTTCTCCATCTTTGTTTCAATCATTCCCCCAACTCGGATCTGGATCATTTAGTTTAAATTTTTCTTTGTTTTTAGTTAGTTAAACGTGACAAATTCAAACCTCTCATCTTATCAGTTTTCTGGATAGGATAAGAAGCCAGATTTGGTAGCTCAGATCTGGAGGTTTATCTTACATTTTAGACAAATTCTCTGTGGACGATCTTTCACTCACTTACTTTTAAAACTTGCTACAATTGGCCCTGATCTTGCAGGCTAATTCTCTTCTAACTGTGCTGATATCTCTTTATTTTTTTATATAGTCTAGAGCCACTATAATTTAGCAGCTATAAATCTATTTTCAAAACACACATAAATCAAGCACACTAAGAATCAACAATAGAGGACTAAAGTGATTTGTGAATCAGGAGTGTCAACTTTTAAAAATGTTTGACTTAATATTAATTAACTATATTTATAGGGAATATCGAGTAGAGGGATAAAAAGCGACAGAAAATGTGGCTTCTCAAGACGTCACTGAGCAAATCCATCGGTACGAGATTTGTGGATTTAACCTTTATCTGGTTGTCAAAACGACGCTTGATACGCCGGATACTCCGTCTAACCTTCTCGCGGATACTGATAATTGTCTCTTATGCGAGGCTACAGTGATTTGTGAATCAGGAGAGTCAGATTTTGAAAACATTTGACTTAATATTAATTAACTATATTTACAGGGAATATCGAATAGAGGGGGGTAACACTTGGCTGATTTGTTACCTATGTTTCGGGTGGAGTCGTCATGCGATGGAACACCAGAGAGTTTTCTCTCCTCTTACGTTTCTGCCGTGGCGGGGCCCGATGATTGTTGGCGTGACGGGACATCTGGGAGGTCCAGGTTCGCTCTCCACAATGGGATATTGGTTGAGTCTCCCTTTCTGGTCGTATGCTGTGATGGAACGTGGTGGTTATGCGATGGGATTGTTGGGATTGTGTCGCGACAGGACAACGGGTTTGGTTGATTAGGGTTCAGGAGTCGGGATGATGGTGACTATGTGTATTTCGTCACGATGGGACATGTTATTGAGAAGATGTGTGATGAGACGTTGGTAGTCCTCTCTCCGGTCGGTGTGTGCAGTTGCGCGATGGGACAAGGGAGTCTAGATGGGGTAGAGGGTTTTATTTGGTTCTGGGAGCATGTGAAATCACACAGCCACCCACATCATCAACATTGGTTGACTTTGCTGGCTCTTGGGTTACTTTGTTTTTCAAAGCCTTCTTGTTGGTGTTTATGCATTGTCAGGATGGTATCCCGGGCTGCTCTCTTGGTAAGAGCCTTTATTGCTTGGGTGTTGTTATCGTCGTCTCTAGAGTCAAGTCCATCCAATGTCGAGAGGAAGTTCTCTTCTGTGGTATTGTTATCTCCATCTCCACCATTGGTGTTATCATGTTGGTTGGGTTGTTGGAGTAGTTCCGTATAATGTCGAGAGAGCACTCATGCTTTATTAGTAGTAGGGGCAGTGTACTCCTCATCTACTTAGGTGAATTATTTCTTGACTGTGGAGAAGTCCGCCAGTGTGTGTCGGACTTCCCTCTTGGTGTCTCCCTTCCTTAGGGTATCGCGATGGGACAACGGGGTGACAGTTCATTTTCTGATCGTGGTGGGACAGTATGTATGGCTTTTCTTTATTGTTCTTTTTACGTCTTTATCGCGATGGGACTTTTATATTTTTTGTCTATTCCTGTTTATTTTTATTCCTGGAGCTCTGATGGACCCATTTTGTGATTTTATTTTTTTGGTTTATTTGTCACAGTGGGGTGAGTAGTGGGTATTTGTAGTAGGACATCAGGGAGTGATTTGATTGTTTGAGTTGTGTCCATCGCGATGGGACTACGGGGGATAGTATTCCCTTCTGATTTTATTATTATTATTATTATTATTATTATATTTTTTTTATGCATTTATTTTGTTTAAGGTATGAGTTTTTGTTTTGGTCTTATGTTTGGTTGGGATGACACTTGTTAGGAATGTGTGAGTTTGGATTTAAGTTAGATGGGTGTGTTAGGTGCTTTCATGCTATTGGTTTATCTATTTTATCATGGATTGTGTTTCTTAGGGGATAAATGTCTTTTGATTATTGGTTTATCTATGTTTATCATGGATTGTATTTCTTAGGGGGGTTAGGTGTCTTATTTTAATTAAAATGGATGAAGGGTATTTGTAAGCTTGACACTTGTCATTTTCTGGTTAAGGAGTTTTTACCTATAAATAGATACCTAGGGACTTGGGTTTTATTTTGAATTTTTTTTAGTTTAACTTTTGGTGAACTTATTTTGTAATTTATTTTAGCATTTATAAATTTAGTGTATCTTGATGTCTTTTCTTCCATTTTATTTTGTTTCACGGGTGCTCCGCCCTAAAGCAGGTGGTGGTGTAACTTTATCTCTTGGGCATGGGAGGTATTGGCAATGTGGAGTAGCACCCAACATGCTGCTATGTTGGAGGAAGAGGTGGAAGAGCAAAAGGTGGCGGGTAGAAAGCTAAAGAAAAGAGATGAATTATTTTTCTCGGCCCCTTTCCCAATTGGTCTTTGGTAGGCCTTGTCGATTGATTTTTTGTGAGCCCTCCTTTTTGGGCTTTCTTGATTGGCCTTCCATAGGTGTATGCCTCAGCCTCAAGTATATTTTTGTGTTCATCCTTATAATTTATACGTGAGGCGTCGGCAGGCCGTTGAGTCATCACTTCTCCTCCTGTGCATCATCATTCGGGTGTGCATTGCCTGAATGCACTGATTTTAAGTTTCTTGTTTTAATTGTATATTCAGGGGGTATGCCCTTGGCGTAATTTATAATAATTTTCTTATATTTATGAAAGTTATTTTTCCATCGTTATTTATTTATTATTTTTGTAGACTTTGATCACTTTGCTACGAGTTAGAAAATTTGGTTTTGTTTGGTTCAATTTTGTTTAATAATTTTGGTTTAGTTTGATTTATCTTGGCTTGGTCAATGGTTAATTTTTGAGTGTGTTTTAGCTGGTGACTCGTATATCGAGAGGTAGACAGGCGTGTGTGTCTGCATGGGTGAGGGCTTTCGGTTTTCGAAGTGTACATGCATGAGTTTAGGATGCGTAGAGGTGTATGAGTTCCGTGCTATATTGTTCTACATTCATATACATTTCTACAAACATCATAGTTTTGTCCTTGACTGTTGCTGGTTTGTATATATATTTTTTTGTTATAGCTGGGGAATTATGCGCATCCGGGTGGGCGCATAATTCAATTACATGCAGGTATAACTGCGTGTGATCGAAGGGTCAGTGGGTTGCAGTGTGGGGGTGTCTGGGAGACATTTCAATTTACGAGTAGCTACCAATGCGCGTGAATCTGATTGTGCGTTGAATATATGGCGCATTTTTGGTTCGTCGTGTCTTTTCTCCTGATGGAACTCCAATTGCGCGCCTGCCAGACTACGCACAATTCAAAATACGCGTTAATGGCTCTACGCGTGATTTGATTGAGCGCACTGGTTGATGCGCGATTGACTAGGGTCTATATATACTCAAAATTTTCTCTCATTTCTCTTATGCGTTCTGATTTTTTTGACTTCTTTGCTCCCCGGCTTTCTAAGTGCTCTGATTTCCATGTTTTCGTGATATTTTGCAATCCGCTTGTTCGTTTTGAGTGTCGTTTCTTACTTTTTCTTCAGTTTTCTCACCTCTTTCTTCTGAGATGGAGCTCGAGTCGAGTGCAACTGCTTCGGAGTTGGGTTTGGCTGCTGCACTGGAGGGTGAGTTGCTTAGGCTTCCAAGCGTGAAAGGGGGAGAGGAGACTCTCGTGGTCATCAAAGAGGGCGCTCTTGAGATGGTTGTCGGGGTTAAGGTTTCTACTGGTGCTGATGCCATTGTTGAGGGTGCTACTGCTACTAAGGGTGCCAGAGATGCAGAGGGCTCTTAGGGTGATGCTGCTCTAGCTTGGGCTCCTCGTTCGATTTGCATTATGCTGGAGGAGTTCTTTCCGAGGGACCATGTAGGTGTCAGAGAACAAGTGCTTCTTTTAATTTCCTAGGCATTTAGGTTGTAACGTAGATTTCTAGGCCCATTTACTTTTTGTTGAACAGGCGTTTAACTTTAAGTTTGTGTGTGCATCCATGCATCATACCTGTATATAGTTTCAGGTCACGTTTACTTTATTGCTCTATATTATTTTTCTGATGCTTTGCATGCTTATCGTGGGTTTCTATCGTGATTATCGTATATTTTATTGATGTTCATAGTTTTAGGTTATGCCTTTCTCGTCATCATCTATCTTTTTGATTCTTTTAGTGTTTGTTGTCATATTATTATTTTTTTTATGTTTGTCATTTGTTGTTATTATTATATTTTATCTACTTCTGTGTTTGTTGTTGGTTTATTAATTGTTCATTCTTACTATCAATCGCTATTAATTTTTGTTTCTTATTCATCAATTATTATTGTTACTATTTTTATTGTTGTTACTGTTATCATTATTATTATCTTTTTAGTATTATTATTATTATTGCTTTAGTATTATGTTTATCCTTATCATTATAATTATAATTATTATTTTTATTTTTATTACTATTCTTTCTATTAGTACTATTACTATTATTATTATTAGTATTTGTCATTATTATTATTCCTCATTATCACTACTATTGACTTTTACTATTATTTATCAATAACTAGTATTATTGTCTATCAGCTTTATCCCTATGTAGTTTCCATAGTTATAAGTTCAGTCTTACATTTTCTTTCTTTTGTTTCATTGCTCCCCAGGAGTCTCCCTCGCTAGTTATCAGCTCAGCATGGGCGGACTCCCACACGTGGTTACGTGCTCTACTGGAGTTTCAGTAGGCATGGTTGATATCTTTCATCTTTGGGCCGATCTTAGAGCTTGAGCCCTTTCAGGTCGATGTTGGTTGTTTGTTTTTTGATGTTCTTTATTACGAAGGTGATCAAAGTATGACAGAAACAAAGAAGGGCAGATATAAAACAAAGAAGAATAAAGATGGGATTAGAACACAAACACCACCTGCAAGATACAGGGTTGCTGTAGCAAGTTTTAGATGAAATAAGAGTTGTCCCACAGACAGTTGTGGATGTAAAGGTAGTAAATCTCTAGATCTACTATAGATCTGGCAACTTTAAACTAAATCTATCTTAAACTAATAAAACAGGGTAAAGAGAAGGTGTTTTAGAGTTTTGTCACTAACTAAAATAGAACTAGATGCAAAATCAGAAATAAAAGAAAGGGGGTTTAAAGAAGAGTGAAAGTGGTTTGGTAAAAATAAACAAGAAAATGGAGAAGTAAGCAATTAGGGGCTAATTTTTACTACAAAAAGCATTGTAAAATAGAGCAAGAGTTGGATTTGCAACAATCCTTCATTTGGCTACAAGCACAAATGCAAGGAAGAAGAATCCAACTCAATCATGAGATATGGATTAGTCTTAGGGTTATATCCTGTCCACTCAAATGGTCCCAGGATATCCCATGGATATAATCAAGTCATAGGGGTTAAAGCTGAAATAATAAAATTACTGCAGACACTATGTCTAGAAGGTTACGAGCACATGCATCCATAGGTGTATAAAATCTATAAAAATCTAATGAAAATCACAAGATAATACAGACTAAATGAAATACAACAACCGACTATTCATTGTAAAAAAGAAGCTTACAATGATATGGCTCTCAAGTCTGTAATCTCTGCAAGGCTCCAGGCCTTTTCACAATGCTATTACAAAGAAATTTCCAATTCAAATTAGTCCTAATTGCTACTAAGGCTTAGCCAACCATGTTGAGCTAAGGAGAGAAGAAAGCAAAAATGGAAGATGACCTAAACACTAAAAAATGAGCTCAGGCCTGCTGCTGCTTTTTCGGCCTCCCCCGTCGTGTTTTCATAGGCATGCATTGCTTGGTATATATACACATTCAAAAAGTAATTTTACGCTCTGGCCAATCAGAGAGAAGAAGAATCAAAATGGTTAGGCTCTGCTGACGTGGCTCAATTTCAACCAAGTATTGCCCAATTTTTTTAGGAAAGTAGTACACACTCGGATAGGTGTCCCATGTGCTGCAGAAGTTCCAAAAATGCCCCAATGTCCATAGATATCTGTTGGCTCTTGAGCCTTGAGAGGATGAAATGCTTCTGAAGGCTTCTGATTGTCCAGCTCGAGAAGATGAACTGCTTTCTGAAGGCTTCTCGAGAGGATGGAATGCTGAAGTCTTGGTCTGCTCGAGAAGATGAACTGCTTTTGAAGGCTTGTCGAGAGGATGAAATGTCGCAGTCTTTTGACTGCTCGACACTGCTCAAGGGGATGACTTCTGAAGGCTTGGTCTGCTTGAGACTTCTCGGGAGGAAGGCTTTAGAAGGCTTGGTTTGCTCAAGACTACTCGAGAGGATAGCTTCTGCCTCTTGGCTTGGATGTCTAACTGTTGCAGCTCTCCTTTAGGCATGGGTCCCACTTTTCTCTTATGGTAGGACTTCAAGGGGTTCAAGGCATACTAAACAACCCATTTGATAAGGACCACCTTAGTTCAATCTCTATATTTTTCTCAGCTCTAGTGCTTTACTCTAATTCTTCTCTTTTTGGCAATTATTAAATGGATTTCTGCACCACTCTGCAAGTTATTGCTAACTATAAAATCACACTTAAAAATCAATTATTAAACAACTCTAGGGTTTAGTAAAGCCTAGGTTAGGAGGTGGAAATTGGCATAATTTAGTTATTAACACACCCCCAAGCCTAATCTTTGCTAGTCCTCGAGCAAAGAGAAGATTGAACAATTATTCTAAAAATTAAATGCCATTTAAGTAGGGAGCACAGATGCATTTAGCCTATGCATTAAGCCTTTTAAACCCCTAGGTGATCCCTAGTAGAGGATTGAATTCCCCTGAGGGTTTTCAGTGAAGATAGCCACAAACTTTACAATAGAATAGTTAAGTTTAGTGCAACATATGTCAAATCAGATTTTAACAAATAAAGATTCATTCCACACCCTACTCTTTCAAATTCAGAGAAATTTAAATAGTAATGCAGTTAATATGACACTTAAATCATAATGAATTTCCATCACAGCCAGTCAGCTTACATCAAAAGTATTGTGTGTGGGAATCAGTACCAAGATCACCATTAATTGAAGAATCAAGTTTAAATATTGCCCCAATGAATTTAGTTTCAGACCCAATTCTCACCAGGGATTTCACTCAAAAATAAAATTCAAAGGTGTATCACTTTCACTTCAACTCAAGATCAATTACAAACCTCAAATAGGCCTGCTATAGGCATTGTTGCTAATTCCTGAAATCCCCTTGTTCTTTCCACCATAGATTACACATCCCCATATCTCCACATAACAACTCAATTAACTTTCGATCAATAAGGTCTTTTTGTTGGGTTGTAATGTGGCTTAGGGTTGAGGTTTACAAAGAATAAAAGGATAAAAAGGATTCAAAACTAAGAAATCAACTAAGAGGAGGTGATTCATGACTTCACCTTCTTTATTATTTTTTAAATCTTCTTTTATATTTTTTAGTTTCATCTTCTTTTATATTTTTCAGATCTAAAGTGGCCAGCTTCTTCTTATCTTTTTAATTTTTCAAATGAAGTACTTCTTTGAACTTCTCTCTCTTTATTTTTATTTATTATTTATTTTTTTTATAATTGAAATGCCATAAATATACAACTGACACACTGGTTTTTTATATATTACTTCTCTTCTCCTTTCACCAAATGTTGAACCCAACTCAACTTTCTTCAACATCTTCTCCTTTACCTTCTGAAATCTCAGAGTGAGGGTAAGGCTGAATTAGGTCAATGAGGTTTAGGTTCAATTATTCTGGTGTTTGTTAAAGAAAAATAGATTTTAAGGCTCAAACATTATATAAAAAGGGCAGTTCAATGGGTAGGTATTTTCAGGCTTAAACTGTCCAAATGAGGGCCTTAAATCATATCCTTAGTGTCATGAGTTCTGCCAAACAATTTCAATTTGGGGTGCATAACTTCTAGTGAAAAGACGTTGATTCAATCATTCTTTAGAGTAGACAAATTAGCCAAAGCACTCTTCAAAAGAAAGTTTGATAGGCCCAAATCTCATTGGGTATAGTCTTTAAGTAAACTCATGGGGCATATCCTCACATTTTCCTCTCTTTTCTGGCTCACTAAGTACTAATTGTAAAAACGATTTCTTGAAGTTTGCTTCTTGGAAGTGTTAGATCTTCAAAAGATTTCAATTTTAAAATGTCTACTAAACAATTTTAATTTCCTCTTTCTAAAATGGTTAGCTGGGAATTTACTTTATTTCTTTCAATTTTACTAACAATGATGCACTAAAATTAACTATTTTATTGGACCACCTTGCCATACTCCCAAACTTAATATAAACATTGTCCTCAACGTTGCAACAGAGAGTGTATTTAGGGGTAGCAGGATTAGGAAAGGAATAAAAAAATACTGCAGAAAAGAAAGAGAAAATTACACTGACAAAATGATTGTATTCACAGAAAAAGAGAATTTATAACAAAATATTATACAAAACAGAAGATTTTGTACAAAATGACAACTGGATAGGAAATAAAACAAATATAGAAAACTCCTAAAACAGTCTTAATCTGAATCAAGATCTATGCGCTCCTCTGCCTTTTCTTTTCCTTTCTTGACATTTTCAGCCTTGGCAACACTAGCTTTAGTCTTTAAAGTAGTTGGTTTCCATGGATCAAAATATCGTTCGATACCGATACGTATCGGTATCAGATTTGGACGATACGGTACATTCAATGTACCATATCGCCATTTTGTATGTAGATGCCTGGACGACACATTCAATGTATCGTCCGATATTTTACTATTCCGATACGTATTGGTTTTGAGCTTGGACGATATGTATCTGATACCCAAAATTTTGACCCATGTTGGTTTCTTTTGTTTGGTGCTGCCCCTTTGTGGTTGAGACATGGAATGAATGGTGTAGCAGAGAGTGAGCAGTAGAGGAGAGAAAAAGAAAACTGGAGCGAGCAATGGAGTGTGAGGGTTTAGCACAAAGAGGTAAAATGAGAAAATGGTCCCCACGAGGAGCTTATAAGCTTAGGACCCCGAGCTGCGAGAGGATGATGCTTCAGAAATATCATCTCGAGCAAATCTCAAGCAAATGGTGTTAATTGCATGAACCTGTCGAGGCTGGGTATAGTCTTCAGAACATATGTCTCGAGAGGATGTATTAAGTGTCTGATCCGCTCGAGAATTCAATAATAGCTTGGTCAAACTCGTGGAATGACTCACTCTCATGCAATAAGGCTCAATGATCCTTATGCTCTACAAATCCACTCAGCACTTTACAACACATCAACACATACTTAATCAAGAGCAGATTGTTGAAAACACAGTATTGTATAAAATTTTAAACCAGTCTGACACTTATGGTACAAAAAGTACAAAGTTCTAGAACACAAATCAGTTGGGAGGTTCTTGAAGACTGATGGTCTTAGAGGGCTCTACAACATTTTCAACACATGATTTGAGTCTCTGGCCATTGACCTTCATGACCCTTCCATAGTTAGGGGCCATGATCTCAACAGCTTCAGAAGGGGATGCATGTAAGATAATAAATGGGCCATCACATTTGGACCTCAACTTACCTGGAAAGAACTTTAATTTGGAATTGAATAGCCATACCTTTGCACCCTCAGCAAACTCATTCCTTAGAAGTTTCTTGTCATAAAAGGATTTAGGTTTCTCCTTGTAAATCCTTGCATTTGCATAGGCGTCAAGTCTAAGTTCTTCTAGTTCAGAAATTTACAGCTTCCTGTTGATACCAGCAGAAGTTAGATCCAAATTCAAAGCTTTAATGGCCCAATAGTCCCTGTGTTCCAACTCTACTGGTAAATGACAAGCTTTGCCATATACAAGCCTAAAACGGGACATCCTAATAAGGATTTTATAGGCAGTCCTATAAGCCCACACTACATCATGCAACTTTAGGGACCAATCCTTCCTATATGTCCTAACTGTTTTCTCTAAAATATGTTTGATCTCTCTGTAGCAATTCTATGTGTAACAGAGTACTTTTTGAGCAAGCTCTCAAAGTACTTATTACATAAATGACTCCCCCATCACTAATAATAGCTCTCGGCATGCCAAACCATGAGAAAATATTTTCTTTTAAAATTTTTAGGACAATTCTATGGTCATTGGTTCTTGTGGCAATGGTTACAACCAATTTGGAAACATAATCAACAGCCACAAGAATAAAATTAAAACCCAAGGAAGGAGGGAAAGGTCATAAAGTCTATCCCCTAGACATCAAATAATTCTACAACAAGGATGGGTTGCAATAGCATAGAATCTCTTTTAGATATGCTCCCCAACCTTTGACATCTAAAACAGGCTTTGCAGTACTCAAATGCATCCTTAAACAAGGATGGCCAGTAAAATCCATATTAGAGCACTTTAGCTGTTGTCTTTTTACCCCCAAAGTGACCTCCATAGGCATGCTATGGCACATTGTCAGAATACTGTAGAATTCACTATCAGGGACACATCTTCGTACTACTTGGTTTGCACAACATTTGTATAGGTAAGGATCCTCCCATATAAAATATTTGACTTGAGAGAAAAACAAGTCCTTATCCATCTTGGACCAATGTGGGGGGATCTTTTCAACAGCAAAATAGTTCACTATGTTTGCAAACCAAGGCAGATTTAAGTTGAAGGAAAACATTTGTTCTCCAGGGAAGGAATTATTTAGTAGGATTGCAGCACAATCATCAAGCATAATCCTAGACAAGTGGTCAACCACCACATTCTCTACCCCCTTTTTATCCTTGATCTCAAGATCAAACTCCTACTGGAGTAAGATCCATCTGATCAACCTGAGTTTTGCCTCTTTTTTGGACAAGTACTTTATGCCAAAGCAAAACTACTGCCAGAAGTTTCTTTTCAGTTGTTGTGTAGTTCAATTGAGCATCTGTCAGTGTCCAGCTTGCATAATAAACTACACTTGGTAGTTTCTCTCTACTCTGCCCCTAAGACCGCAACAATGGCAAAGTCAGAGGCATCACACATTAATTTAAAAGGGATAGAATAATCCGGGGCTTGGATAACTGGGGTAGAGGTTAAAAAATATTTTAATACCTCAAATGCACTCAAGCATGCAGCATCAAACTCAAAAGGCACATCTTAACACAGCAAGTGGCATAATGGTTTGGAGATCTTGCTGAAATCCTTGATAAACCTCCTATAAAAACCTGCATGGCCTAAGAATGATCTGACCTGTTTGATATTTTTTGGTGGAGGTAGGTGTGAAATCAGATCAAATTTTTCCCTATCAACCTCAATCCCCTTCTGGGACACCACATGGCCAAGAACAATTCCTTGGGTGACCATGAAGTGGCTATTTTCCCAGCTCAAAACCAGATTTTTTTCTTCACATCTTTGGAGTACAAGGGAGAGGTGGTGTAAACATTGATCGAAGTCATCGTCATAAACTGAAAAGTCATCCATAAAGATTTTCAAAAACTTATCCAACATGTCAGAAAACACATCATACATGCATCTTTGAAAAGTGGTAGGAACATTGCACAATCCAAATGGCATCCTTCTATAAGCAAAGGTGCCAAATGGACAGGTCACTACGTGAAAACAAAGAGAAAACAACACCACTTACTTTTAAAATACCACAGATATTGGCTGTTGTAGAAGTAATTCATGTATACAACGGCCCATATTAGTAGTTAAACCAATACAACTGTCCACTTAAATGTGTTATTTCTAAGTCAGCTAGTTCGAACCCACGACCTTTATGTCATTGAGCGATTTTGAACCCAAATCAATCACTTTTTGTGTGGAAACCGTTCTAAAATAAATTGGCGCGGAGCCCAAATATCCATCAGATACCCTAGACAGCCCGCAGAAACGCTTCTTCTTCTTCGTCTACTTTCCCCCGTGATCTGCATTCTATTCACTTCAACTCAATTGTGGGGTTTTGAGTTCGATTCCTATTGATTCCAAGTCAAAAACCCCGTCATCAGATCGTAGGTATACACGATAAATTCTCTCTCCCTTCTCTCCCCTATGTCCCTCTCTCTCTCTCTCTCTATATATATATATATATATATATATATATAAAATGGCTTATGGTCCAGGCCCTTTTGACATGCACAAGCTCTTCAAACCCTCAACAAATCCTAACAATCCAAACCCTAACAAAACATCATACCCTCCATCCTCTTATCCTCTGCCGCGTTCTTCTTATCCTACGCTGCCGGGCCCTTACTCCTACGCTCCCCAAACCACACGATTCCATCACTACCTACACTACCCACAAGAACCACTTCTTAACGTGCACGCCCCGAGGTCCATCTCTTATCCTACTTCCCCTCCCCCATACCTCTCCTCTCGAAGCCCTAATCTAGGAGCCAGGCTAATGGCTTTATTGAGCCCGAACACACCTTCGAATCATGAATTCCCAGCACCGTACGTTGACGGCACCATTGCCATCGGAATTCTATGCGACGACAAACTCTCTGATCTCGTCGACCATCCCATCAGCGCCGTCGATTAGCTTGGCGACACCACAGCCTACTCCGATGCGGTTGCCGAGTAGTAAGTTACCGAAGGGGCATCATTTAATTGGTGATCATGTGGTTTACGATGTGGATGTACTGTTGCCAGGGGAGGTGCACCCGCAACTCGAAGTTACTCCGATAAAGTATATTTCAGATCCTGGGCTTGTTGTAGGCTGTCAGATTGAGTTAATCGGACGTTTATATGTTACGATTTGAAATTAGGCCATTCGTGTGCTTAACATAAACACCATGTTGAGGTCTTTGCTTCGATGCCACAATCAGGTTCGATGCTATAGAATTTTTCGAGAATCTCTTGTTTTTATTTCTTGAATTAGGTGTAATTTTGTTGTTTGAATTAGTTCATGTTTTTAATTTGAATTCGATAATTATTGTATTATTTTGTTGATTTTTATTATCTGTGTGAGTGTGTGGATGGGTGGGGGGGAATTGGTGCTACATGGCACTCAAAAGGGCCAAAGCTTTATTTTCATGAGAGGGTGGACCATCTTTTGCTTAGGTGTTTGGTTGCTAACCACATGATTTATGCCTAAGCACTATGATGTTTTTTACACTTTCAGTACATAGGAGGATCCCTTGGAAAAACAAAAAATCAAGTCCTAGATTGTTGATTAGAAGAGTGAATAGCCAATCATATATACTAGTTTGTTAGCCACTATATCGTGTGTTGTTCAAGTGAAGAATTGGTCAACATTTATGCCTTCAATTTTGTACAGCAGCTTCATTATGGAACTATCTCTTCACACTTTTTTGGTGTGCAATATGATGGAGAGATGTTAGCAAGCGCGGAATTCAGGCCCATTCGGCTCTCTTGGCTGCTTGCTTTAGAGCCTTGTTCACGTTTTCATGTTATAGGGAATTTATAATTTTATTGTAAAAGGACCTTTGACAAAGCATAGAATGCTTTGTAAAAAATAATCTTTGATTATATCAAAGATAAGATCATTGGGTGGGCTATTGTTCACAAGGATAGGCTGATAGCAATGGTGCGCATGGTGACCCTTTATAAAGAAGTTGATCTGATTTCCTTCTATTGGGTGAGTACAAGAAGACCACTAATGCAATGTGGATTCCCCATATAAATTGGCTAAAGGTCAATGTTGATGGGTGCTCGGTGGTCCCTCCAGACGGACGAGATGTGGTCTCTCCAGACGGACGAGGCAAAGGCAATTAGACTCCACGCCGTTTACCCCGTCCTATTGACTTCTTCATGCTTTTAGTACGTCGGCTGGGGTTAGGTGGGGCGGAGGGGGGGTTGTTATGAGGAATTTAAGTGGCTTAGTGGGTAGATCTCGCTCAAATTTTATAGGCCTATTGTGTGGTCTAGATCAACGGAGGTGGAGATGAGAGGCATTCTAGAAGGTTTACAAGCATTGGAAACTATTTCTAGTGGCCCTTTATTTGCTGAAGGGGATTTTAGCAATGTTATCTGGTGGGTTAGGCAAGGGGGAATATATCCATGGCACTTGGAAGATATATTTAAGTTTTGAGTAAGCCGGAGAGTTGCAATATACAAGTGTTTTCTCCTTCCATGTTTCCTATGAAACAATTAACTTGGCCAATGGCTTTATGAAGAAAGGGGTCAATCGAGTCAGAATGTGTCAACATTCCCTCCTTTTTTTTTTATCGGTAAAATAAAGTATATTAATAGAGAACCAACGAGCTGCTGGAAAGCATTCCCTCCTTGAGTGACTGAAGTTTTCTTACACACATGTGCTATATTTTCGGTTTTCTTTTTGCTCGAAGCGTAGTTTCTCAAACATGTTGATTCCTCATGAAAGATACAAACAAAATTTTCTAGTGTTTCACAGAACACAGTTCTTTAGATTTAGCTATTAGAACTATGGTTGTCAAGGTGAGGTCATGACGCCACCATGATGAATAATAAGGCAAATGGCCATATGAACCCAGCTCAGCCTGAGCGTACCCTGTTGACAGCTCTACTCATTTTTTCAAGCTGAAGTAGTTGATCAAGAGTCAGCATATGAACACGATTACTACCTTGAGAAGAATGTCTAAGTTAGCATAGTTTATATGTATTACGATTTGTCATTCCTCATTTATCATGAGAATTGTTAAGATCTTTTAGTGGTCTCTTCGTGTTTTATGTGTCCACCTGAAGAACAACGGTCTTCTGCTTCATAACCTAATAAAATTTGGATCTTTGTACACTAATGACTCATAACTCGACTGTTTTATGCTTTAGGCAGATGGGTATGTGTTTATTGTATTGGAATTTTGTGTTGGGGGAAATTTAGCTTCTTTCATACAACGCAATGGAAGAGTGCAAGAAAAGATACCAAAAAAATTCACAGCAGCTAGGTAGTTGCTTTTTTGCAAGCTAATTAGCATGAAGTGATCTTGGTGCTGCTTCGTGGTTTTGATTCAGATTCAATGGATGTCATTGATCTCTTTGGGGCAAGAGCTGGTCTAGCAGTACTGCATTCTCACCACATTATCCATCGGGACTTGAAATCATTCCCACCTGTTTCGTTTAGAGCTATTATAGGGTAACCGACCACTGGTTAGGTACAGGTGGCTCTATTTTCCATCAAGTGTGCCACTTTGCATCACATGATGGAGATGTTTTTTTTATCCAATCTACGACCCACTAGATCATTACATCGGGTCCTTCGCATCAATTGGTACACTCGATGAAAAATAGTGCAGCATGGACCAAATCGGTGACCCCATTCCAATATAGTTTGGGAACGTGTCGATTACCCTATATCTGCACTTCCATTTATGAGTCATTGTGTTCTTCAGATTGAGCATGACTGATACTTTATTTTGAGCAGAATATTCTACTCTCAACCTTTGATAGTGATGTTGTGCTAAAGATAGCTGATTTTGGGCTCTCAAGGTATCAGAAAAAGTAGACTTGTAATGTGATGCTAACCATTTCCCAACCGACTTGTAATGCGATGCTAACCATTTCCCAACCTTGTTTATGAGTAGATTGACAGTGAGGATCCTCCCTCAAGCGACACTCCGTCTGAAGAATTGTACTCTCAAGGGAGCGCAAGCCTTCCAAATGGAGACCCAATTATGACACATCAACAGTTGTCTCAAAAGGAAGTTATAGAATGACTTGACCGAGAAGACTTCCTTAAATCAATGGTCCAAATCCTAACATCCTCCCCAAGGCGGCTCGGCACACACCCACCAATCAAATCCAAATAACCCAAACAAGATTCTGACTCACCAATGTAAACATGAGATTTTCAAATGCCGGCCCCATCCACAATACAGTAAATCTCCTTGAATCTGTCACAATCTGGTCATATGATGCCTAATTGCACAACATCTTTTCTTGCTTCTGGCAGGAAAACTGTCTCTAAGATGTTTTAAAACTGTCTCTAAGATGTTTTAAAATTGAAGACTCGATAGGATCATCTTTAATTAAATCCAACACTACTACCACAATCAAGCAAAGTTTTTAATGGGTCTTCCTGAATCAACACAACAGAAGTAATAATAGGATCCATGAGAAAGAAAAAGGCTAAAACTTTACGCAATTGGAACCATATGATAGCTAATTTAGCTGTGAATTGTTGGCCTTGGTTATTTTCAGGTGTCAATGGCCATGAGAACTCTTGGAAAAGTTGGAGTTCAGATTGCTTGGTAGGTTAGTAGGTCTGGTATTATATATTTTCTTAAATCCAATAATTTTTAATGATAATTGATTATCCGATGCTGATATACAAAATGTTTTCATGAAAGCTATTCATATTTTTTAATGAAACTAAGGCAAAAATATAGAATAGTGCTCTGCACCCCATCATGGTGTACCGGCCTTTGCTGTTGCAAACAGGAGGTGCCTCACCACCAACTGTGCAATAATTTGTCGAGTAGTGATTACTTCAATTTTCCGAGGGCAATTCAGCAAAGTCACCAAGATGTACTCTCAACACCAAGGTATCAGTATCGGTATCGGAAAAAGTAAAAAAAGTAGAAAAGAAAACAGATTTGTATCGGTTAGTATCGTCCGATACCAAGACAGTATCAGCTGATACTGACTCGTATCCGTCTGATACTGATACTAATACTGATACTACCCCAATACTTGTATCGGGGTGGTATCGGTATCGCTTCTCGACGAAACCTATACATATCACCGATACGTATTGGTATCCGTCTAGTTTTGAAACCATGCTCAGCACCATCAATATTACAGCTCAGAAACTAAATTGAACGAGCCACTATGATTTGTTTGCAGCTAGAATGTTTTTTTTATATTTACTAATGTGGGAGTAGAGATTCATTGCAGATATTATATGCTCATTATATTTCTGGTTCCATTTTGTATATCTAATCATGAGTTTTGTTGTAAATGGATAATATTTTAATATGTCTGAGATTCTACAATTTTTATGGCTGGAGACATTTTGATAAGAGTGCTGGCAATTGTCATTTTTCTATAGGGGTTAATAGAGATTGAATTCTTTGGTTACAATGCAAGACATATGTTCCTCAAAATTATGTTGGCATTTAAATTTTCGATGTGGATATATAGTACATATTCATCAATGAGTTGTCTAGTGAAAGTGAGATTAGCTGACACTTTGGAAGTTGGGACAAACATTATTTGAGCTACAATATCGAGTTTTTGAGTTCTCTGGGTGAATTTAGTTTTCGATCAGTAACAAGAATTACTATAAAAATAAAAGAGGAATGAAACAAGGCTGCAGGTAGTCTAAGCGAGGTGCTTGGAATCCCCGGCCTCAGCAACAGATAATAGTCCCATCACTACCATGTCAACAAGTTAAAATACAGGCTTAAAATAGAGAAATACAGAATCATCTGCAATCCTGCACTTAGGCCAAGGCGATTCCAAAATATCTCCTTAATAGTTGCCCAAATATTCAGAAATTCATCCCAACTCCTAGATGCATATGGAGTCTGTGATGTAAGTTTGTTTCATCAGTGGCTTTTAAAGTGTAGTTGCATGTATTAGTTGTTGTCCATCATATGGATATTATAGGAAAATGAGAGAAAAGGGAGGTTGGCATATCCAATAACCAGAATCAGAAAACAACTAATACAAGAAGTGTACTTGATGTGCGGATTCAAGAAGACCTTAGGGATTTGTTCCAATGTTAATGTAATGGGCTGGCTTATGATGGTAGGGTCCAAAGAATAGATTTTATGCCTCTCGGTTTGACATTTAGAGAAAGGGGTAATTAGTAAGTTAGCTCGCATTAAACTCAATAGTTGAAAAATAATGGAAAGGTTCTACCATGAGTTGCATTTATTTCATTTTTGGAGGGTAAATGTTCATATAATTGTTCTTTAGCTCTCATATAAGACAAATGTATGGTGAAACGCGAGCAAAGTTTGTCGCCTTCGACGGCACTTTTCACTACATGTACGTGTATTATGTTTTTTGAGATTCTTTAAGTTGATTCCTCTGTCCTCCATATACTATCTTGTCGGAGATGAACTGTGGATAGCTTTATTTAGCACATGCATTTATGTGTACTAATATCACACTACTATTTATTTTTGTTGTAGCTGGTCATAAAATTCTTCAAATATTTTGACAAATTTGCTTAGCATCCCATTGTATGAACTATAACTCTTATATTATTGTTTTAGCATTACATTGGAGGATGAGATGATTTTGCTTTTCGGTATATATTGATCACCTTCATGTGAAAATTTCTGACCTTCAGAATTTTTCTCAAACTTATATTTAGTTCTACCCTTGGTGTCTTTATCTTAGAGTTCTACCTTCCACCATCATGTCTGTGCTTGCTTATTCCAATCATGGACCATTACTTGCCAGAACTATTTCTTTGTGGATTCAGATGATAAGGAGTAAAATATCAGTGAGAACATTTGGTTTTCTATATTGGAACTTAAATTCACATTAATAGAACTACAGATTTGTATTAATTAAATGTGATCAAGGCACAATATTAAATTTGTTATGATCGCCATCTTGTGTCATCGCCTTTATCTTTTGTTAACCATCACTAGGTTTTTAGTATTGCAGATTATATTGTTCTCCACTTTGCATTATAATATTTTTACCTAATATCATGGTGCATTTCGTATTAATATCATTATTCTGCATGCTTTAAAATGCAGGGCTATGTTGAAGAATTGAAGACTATACTATCCAGTAAGAATTGGAAAATCCCAACTACAATATGTTGTTGGATTTGGTGAAACCTTCCCCTTTTGTGACCTTCTCATAGATTTTCATAGATTTTAAATGTATTTATGTTTCTTCTTATAGGATGAAGTTTCAATTGCTGGATTTGGTCGTAAGGGTCATGCAATGGGAGATATTCCTAGAGTAAAGTTCAAGGTGGTGAAGGTTTCTGGTGTGTCACTCTTGCCTCTTTTTAAGGAGAAGAAAGAGAAGCTGAGTCATGCTCGATCAAAGGTGTCAAGCAATGAGACATTAAAATTTTTTATCATTGGGTATTATTGGCAACCTGAGTCATGCTCGAATAGGGAGTTATTGAATGTATTTATAGAATATTGTTGAATATATTTTAATGAGATAGTGTTGAATGTATTAATACGATATTGTAAAATAAATTTATTTTTGATTTATTATTTTTTCATTTAGTTGAATGGATTATGAATTTTTTCCCTCGTAGAGTGATATGTGGTTGATACAATATTTCTAACGATAGATTGACCCTAATTACAGTAAAAAAATGGAAGTTGTATATTTTTTTAAAAGTAATAAAAAAAACAACAGTCTATAACCGTTGTTTTTTAGAGTAAATTAACAATGGTCTGTTGGCGTTGTATATATATATACTACTGATTTAAGCCGTGGTTTCTAAAGAAAAGTAACAACCATATAACAACGGCTCGAAACCATTGTTAATTTGCAACGACCATGAGCTATTGTTTAGTTTGTAAATAAACAACGATTTTGGGCCGTGGTTTTTGAAAGCCACTGCTCTATAAACAACGGTCGTTACAACGGCCCATAACCGTTGTGTATGACACTTACAACGGTTTTGGGCCGTTGTTTTTTGACGATTTTCATGTAGTGGGTGAAGGTTGTCTTTTTCTGATCTTGAGGATTCATTGGTATCTAGTTATAACCAGAATATCCATCAAGAAAATAGTAGTAAGCCCTTCCTGCTATCTTATCCAAGATTTGGTCAATAAAGGGCAATGGAAAATGGTCTTTCCTAGTCTTGGAGTTTAATTTTCTGTAGTCAATACAAACTCTCCAACTAGTGATCTCCCTGGTTGGTATCAGCTCTCTAGACTCATTTGGAACTACAGTGATGCTAGATTTCTTAGGGACCGCCGTGATAGGTGATACCCATTCAGAATCAAAAATTGGATAAGTCACTCCCACATCAAGTAGTTTTACAATCTCTTTCATCACCACTTCTTGCATATGAGGATTTAATTTCCTTTGCTTCTCCCTAGAGGGTTTGGAATCCTCTTCCAGGTGAATTTTATGCATAAAAATTGATGGATCAATTCCCCCTAAGTCTGTAATTGTCCATCCTATTACTTTTTTATGCCTCCTGAGGACACAAAGTAATTTCTCCTCTTGATCCACAGTGAGAGAAGAGGATATAATTATTGGCAGTTTATTATTCTATCCCAGGAAAGCATACTTAAGAGATTTTGGGAGCTGTTTCAACTTCAAATTAGGTGGAGAAAGAGAAGTTACCCTCAAGGGGCGGGGCTATTACACCAACAAGGAAATGACTCCTGCCTGCCCTTCTCTTGAGCGCTTAATCGGTTATACGAATGCAGGTAGTAGGCAAGCTGTTAATGAAATATGCGATTCCCTTCTCTTTATCGTTATCGGTCAATCGGCTGTCCATCCATGTCATGTTATAAACCATTCCTGGAATCAGCCTTTCAATAGATGACAGCTCAGGTGCCTTAGAGGGTTGAGGGAGGGGCTGCATAGTAGATCTCCAAGTGGAATGCTGCACTGGCCCCACTGAAGTGTCCAAGGTGTTTACTTCTTCAACAAAATAAGTGGGGGCCTCCTTTTCAACATCCTCAATCCAAAACTCTTCAAAGTCATCGAACACCTCATCTCAGTCCAGCAGTTTGGGCAAGGTTTTTTCTACCAGGTCATCAATGACATCAACTACAAAACAGCCCTCATTTTTAAATTGAGGTTGGTTGGCTGCATTATAAACATTGAGCCTAACCTTCATGTTCCCAAAAGTGATTTCCATCACTCCTGACCTGCACTGAATGCATGCATTGGTAGTGTCTAGAAAAGGTCTGCCCAATATTACAGGTATTAGGGTGGTGCACTTTGTAGGCTCCATGTCCAAGTTTTTGAAATCTGCGGGGTAGAAAAACTTATCCACCCCTACCAGCACATCCTCTACAACTCCCACAGGCTTCCTCTCTGATCTGTCAGCCAGCTGGACTACCATAGGTGTAGGTTTTAACTCCCCCAAACTTAGCTTCTCATACACAGAGTATGGAAGTAGGTTAACACTGACTCCCAAATCTAAGAGAGCTTTACCTATAGTATGATCACCTATAATGTAGGGAATTGTAGGTACCCCAGGGTTTTGGAGTTTGGCTGGGGTTGCTATGGATAAAATTTGTTGCACTTTTTCAGCAACAAATATTTTCTTAGTGAGGTGGATCCTAGCTTTCCTCTTTTGTGTGCATAAGTCCTTCAGGAACTTTGCATAGGCCGGGACTTGCTTTATAGCATTAAGCAAAGGTAAATTAATTTTTACTTACTTAAATGCGTCCATTTTTTCCATCCTAGCATTCCCCTTGTCGAAAGGAGAAGGCCCTTTAAGAGCTTGAGGAAATGGCAAATGAGGTATTGCTGGTACCTCATTTGCTGCCCTAGCATTCACATTTTTTTTTATTCTTTTTATTTTTTTTCTTTCTGCTGGGGCTCAATAGCAGCCCCTCTATTCACCTCCTGTTGCTGCTCCATGATAGGCACCAGGTCCTCTCCTTCTTCACTTCTTTTTGTCTCAAAGACCACTTGATTGTCTACCACTCTATCACTCCTCAAGGTAGTGATGACCTAGGCTTCCTCACGAGTTGAAGAAGCTTCACCTATCATGAATTGCCCCGTGAGATTGGTCAGTGTTTGACTCGGGAGCCTGCCCTCTTCCCTTTTGTCAGAGTATTAAAGAGTTGACCAAGGTGGTCCTCTAATTTCTTGATACTCTGGCCGTGGAAATTCACTGTTTGTGATAGGGAGATGCGGTTTTATAATGAAGACAAAACCTGCTCCTCAAAGGAGGAGGCTTTGGTTTGTGATGGTGGTAAAGTTAGTTGACTTGGTTGTGCCACTAGCTGTGCGAACTGATGTCTTAGGAAATAATCTTGATGGTACTGCTGGTTAGGTCTGTAGGGCAAAGCCTGCCATTGCTAGGATTGATGAAAATTGTTTTGTCTCTACCTCAAGTTAGGGTGGTTCCTCCAAGCAAACCCAGCAGGTTGCTGCCCATAAGATTGGGCAGCATTGGCATGCTCCATTAGTAAATCTGGGTATTGATCAGAAGAGGGATAATTTAGAAGGGAGTGTGTGGGGGATTGGCATATTAGACATGCCTCCTCAACATGTGCAGCTGTTGGGGGTTGCACCACACTCAATAATCTACAAAATTTTTGTGACAAATTGTCCACTTTCCTTTCTAGGTCATTGTATATATTATGTTCATATAATTTCCCTTTTGAAGTGGGTTCTTTTGCAGCTCTATTAGCTGCCTCAATGTCATTTCTTGTCAGAGCCTCCTGCTGCATAGAGTTTTCACTTATAACATCAAATAAATCCCATGCTTCCTCATCAGTTATGCTGCTATATCTGCCACCACAAGATGTGTCCACCATGTATCTACTTTTAGAATCTAACCCTTGGTAAAAGCTTTGAACAAGCTACCATTTGGGTATTTGGTGGTGTGGGCATTGTCTCAGTAGTTCTTTAAATCTTTCCCAAGATTCATGAAAGTCCTCTGTAGAAAAATTAGCAAAAGAAATAATGCTCTTCCTCAACTAGCTTTTCTTACTCATTGGAAAGAACTTAACCAGGAATTGGCCTTGTAAGGCACTCCAAGATGTAATGCTATTCTCTGGGAGCATGTTTAGCCAATGTCTAGCTTTATCCTTTAATAAAAAAGGAAATAATCTCAGCTTAGTGGCCTCATCTCCTATACCAACAATCTTAAAAGTTGTGCAAAAAGACATAAACTCATCTATATGCTTATAAGGGTCTTCTTTACTCAGCCCATAAAACGATGGAAACATCTGGATGGTCTGAGGTTTGATTTCATAGTTACCCTCAGCTGTAGGGAATTGAATGCAGAAAGGGGATGAATATGCCCTTGGTGCATAATAATCCCTAAGGGGTCTAGGCTCCTCACCCATCTCAGATATCTCTAAATGTTCAGCGGGGGTGTGTGCTGCTGGCCTAGGTCTAAGGACTCTCTCAATTTTAAGATTCAATGGTATAATCTCAGGATTGAGGGACCTTCTTCCCAGCATACAACACACAACAGAGACAACTTACAGTAAATAAAAAGACACTAAACACTATTGCTAAATTTAAAGATTATAGAAATGAAACTATAACAAGGGAGAAAGATATGCAAACTAAGGCAGAGTTTGCTCCAATTGCAAGTTATTTTCTCCCCTATTTGCTACTGCTCCAAATCTGTAAAAAATCAAAAGAATACAACAGTAATTTATTCAAACATAATAAAGATAACAAACAGATCTAAATCATAACATAAAGAAAAACTTAGTTCCACTACTTAGGTGAAAAACTCCCCGACAGCGATGCTAAAAACTTGCTGGTTGCTTGTTTTTTGATGCTCTTTATTACAAAAGTGATCAAAGTATGATAGAAACAAAGAAGGGCAGAAACAAAATAAAGAGGAATAAAGATGGGATTAGAACAAAAACACCACCTGCAAGATACAGGGTTGCTGTAGCAAGTTTTAGATGAAATACGAGTTGTTCCACAGAGAGTTGTGGATGTAAAGGTAGTAAATCTCTAGATCTGCTATAGATCTGGCAACTTTAAACTAAATCTATCTTAAACTAATAAAACAGGGTAAAGAGAAGGTGTTTTAGAGTTTTGTCACTAACTAAAATAGAACTAGATGCAAAATCAGAAATAAAAGAAAGGGGTTTAAAGAAGAGTGAAAGTGGTTTGGTAAAAATAAACAAGAAAATGGAGAAGTAAGCAATTAGGGGCTAATTTTTACTACAAAAAGCATTGTAAAATAGAGCAAGAGTTGGATTTGCAACAATCCTTCATTTGGCTACAAGCACAAATGCAAGGAAGAAGAATCCAACTCAGTCCTGAGATATGGATTAGTCTTAGGGTTATATCCTGTCCACTCAAATAGTCACAGGATATCCCATGGATATAATCCAGTTGTAGGGGTTAAAGCTGAAATAATAAAACCACTGCAGACACTATGTCAAGAAGGCTACAAGCACATGCATCCATAGGTAAATAAAATCCATAAAAATCTAATGAAAATCACAAGATAATAAAGATTAAATGAAACACTACAACTGGCTATTCATTTCCAAAAAGAAGCTTATAATGATATGGCTCTCAAGCCTGCAATCTCTGAAAGGCTCCAAGCCTCTTCACAATGCTATTACAAAGCAATTTACAATTCAAATTATCCCTAACTACTATGAAGGCTGATCCAGCCATGCTGAGCTAAGGAGAGAAGAAAATAAAAAGGGAAGATGACCTAAATCCTAAAAAATGAGCTCAGGCCTGCTGCTACTTTTTCGGCCTCCCCTTTCGTGTTTTCATAGGCATGTTGTGCTTGGTATATATACACATCCAAAAAGTAACTTTATACTCTGGCCAATCAGAGGGAAAAAGAATTAAAATGGGTAGGCTCTGCTGACATTGCTGAATTTCAACCAAGTATTGCCCAAATTTATTAGGAAAGTAGTACACGCTCGGACAGGTGTCCCATGTGCCGCAAAAGTTCCAAAAAATGCCCCCAATGTCAGCAGATATTTGCTAGCTCCCGAGGCTCAAGAGGATGAAATGCTTCTGAAGGCTTCTGATTGTTCAGCCCGAGGAGATGAACTCCTTTCTGAAGGCTTCTCGAGAGGATGGCATGTTGAAGTCTTGGTCTACTCGAGAAGATGAGCTACTTCTGAAGGCTTGTCGAGAGGATGGAATGCTGTAGTATTTTGACTGCTCGACACTGCTCGAGAGGATGGCTTCAGAAGGCTTGGTCTGCTCGAGACTGCTTGAGAGGATGGCTTCAGAAGGCTTGGTCTGCTCGAGACTACTCGAGAGGATAGCTTCTGCCGCTTGATTAGGATGTCTAGCTGCTGCAACTCTCCTTTAGGCATAGGTCCCACTTTTCTCTCATGGTAGGACTTCAAGGGGTTCAAGACATATTGAACAACCCATTTGGTGGGGACCACCTTGGTTTAATCTCTATATTTTTCTCAGCTCTAGTGCTGGACTCTAATTCTTCTCTTTTTGGAACTTGTTAAATGGATTTCTGCACCACTCTGCAGGTTATTGCTAACTATAAAATCACACGAAAAATTAGTTATTAAATAGGTCTAGGGTTTAGTAAAGCCTAGGTTAGGAGGTAGAAAGTGGCCTAATTCAGTGATTAACAGTTGACCGAGGATTGGTTGGGGCTATACTGGAGAGGTGGAGGGAGGAGCAGCAGGCACTGCTCTTCCCGGTAGGGATGATGTTGCCGACCTCAAAGGATTGGGTCCGCATCACTGGAGTTTGGTATGAGGGGGAGTCTGTGACTGGGCAGATGTAGGCTGATTATCTGGCGGTGTGTGAGGAGGTGCTCAGATTCGAGTATCAGGCTAGTGGGTCCGGGATAAGGTTGATTTGGGTCACCTGGTTTTTCGATACTTTTGCCAATGGGTTTGTTCCCTCGCGGTGCCATTCTGAGAGGAGGGAGGCGTATCCGGAGCGTTGCAAGGCGATGAGACTTCGCAAGTCTATTACAGAGCCGGGAGTGGTAGTAGACCGAGTCCTCAGGGCATTTTTAATGCACTATTTCAGTGTAGTGTTGTTTTCATCCTTGACTCGAGGATGCGTGACAGGTTTATTTCTAACTCTTCTCGGGGACCTCGATCAGGTTCCTTCGTATGCCTGAGGCATGGCGGCGTTAACTCATCTATATGAGCAGTTGTATCACCGAGGGAGGGGCCTTAGCACTATCGGAGGCTTCTTCCCTTTCCTTTAGGTATGTTTTGGTTAATTATTTGCTTTATAACCTCTTAGCTACTTTGTCTTTCTTTCAGTGATAGTTTTCGTTGTTTGTGTCTCTTAGTTTTGGGCATATGACCACTTCGCCTTCCTACGCCCGCGGGTCCCGACGGAGATTAATTATACTTTCCTGCGTATGCATGTGTGGCAGAGGACGATGGGGCACCACCACTAGTCTTCAGACCTCCAGACTGCACAAGGTCTCTTTAAGGATATGCATGTGGGGCAGGTACATACCCTTTATGTAGTTAATGCATTTTGGTTGGCGTTTTGGGTTTTACTGATGATTTGTTTTGTTTATTTCTAATTTGTTTTGTTTATTTATGTAGTCGGGGAGGATGCGGGGCAGCTGGTGATATAATCCGACCAGCCCTTCTTCGGAGTGGACATATGGGTCCATTGCTTTGAGAAGGCGGAGTGCATCCACCTGTCTCGAGTAGCACATCAGCTCGTGCTTCCTCAGGTAGTCCCCTCGGAGATTCGCCCGTGAGTGGCAAAGAGGATGACTGGTCCATCTGGCTGGAACTTTCAGTCAAAGATGAAGGATCAGATTGATGAATTACGGGCCGAGGGGACCAGAGTGATAGGGGTACTTGATGAGGCGGACGTCCGGGAGTTCTCGAGATGGTTTCAGGAGCTTAGAGGCGACCGACTCTTTACACACCCTTTTCACGGAGCGGCTCCTTTGGTGTTGGCATACCTGATTCTGCGTCAGCATTAAGGGAGAGATTAGCTGCTCTAGAGCAGGGCCATCTCTGCCCTGACATTCACAGAGCTATGGACACCCTTCATAGGGTGATGGAGCGGATGGGGAGTGCTCCTCACCCAGATGAGGAGATGCTGAGGTCTCTGATGACCTCTATCTACGAGGCTAGGGCGGCAGAGGATCGGGCGGTGACCTAGCTAACAGAGACTGGCCGTGCTCTGGTGAGTTGTGAGTTTATTTTATTTGTTATATTTTAGTTCTATCAATTCAATTTTAGTTAGGTTGACGTGTTTGTTTTAACGCTCAATTGTTCAGATTGCGACGGAGGTGGAGGTAGCCCATCGGGTGCAGTACATCGATCTCCTCCAGGGTGAGAAGCTAGCTATGCGATTGGAGATCGAGTGGCTGGTATGTGTTTATTTTTGGTTCGATTGCTAATTCATTGTTAGTGTTTCGTTTCTCGGATATATTACTTATTATGCCTGGCAGCGATTAGAGCCTACTGCTGCTGGGGTGTCAGCTCAGGCTTTTGATTCGACGTCAATGGCGTCCTCTAATCGTGAGGACCAGGAGATAACTCGCCTTCGAGGTGAGTTAGGTCACTGGGTGAGTATTTTTTTTTAGTCATTTTATCATGTTTATTTATCTCGTTTGTTGTTCTGTCCTAATATCGTGTTGGAATGAGTTCAACACAAGATGCCCGATGACCTTCAAATGAGGGAGGCCGTGTCTACCTCACAACGCCTGGAGAGTCAGGTATGATGTGTGCTTTGGTTTGCGTGTGTAGTTTATTTGTTATGTGTGTCAGACTTTTTTGATGTCTTTGCATATGTTGCTTGTTTTCTCTTACGTAGGTTGTTCCTAACTATGCTCCCGAGGCTCCCCCTCAGGACTCTGCTCCACCTACTTAGGTATGTTGAGTTAGTGTAGTCTTTAGTTTTGGTTTTATGTGTGCGATATCATCTAATAGTTCTCTTCGTTCTTTCTTGTGACATCCTACTATGGTACCGCCTCCTCAGCCTATGCCTGTCAAGGATCTAGTGACTTTTGCGATAGTGGAGCGCCTTCTACGGGAAGGGGCGATCTGGTACATCATTGTCCCTTTAGATGCATTTCCTTCGTTCTTTGTATATGTGTAGTTCTGAGTTATGTGTTCCTATGGAGGCTCGTCAACTCGAGGAGTCGCATCTGGAGGTTGAGCGCGCAAGTGCTGTTGTCTGGCTACCTTGTGCTTCAAAAGGAGATTAAAATCAGAAAATTAAAGGTCTATGGACTGCACACCAAGGTAAGCCTACACAAAGCCTGCAAGTAAACAGGGCTGTTGTAGCAAGTTTTAAAAGATAAGTAAAGGTATGTCCATAGGGAGATGTGTTCTAAAGGATGGTAAATCTCTTGATCCAGAGTAAATCTGGCACTCTATCCAAATTTAAACTAAAGCAGGAAAGAGGAGAGGTTTTGTGGTTTTGTCATTTTAACTACAAACTACAGAATCAAATGCTATTGATACAGATCTAGTCCAACACAGAGGATAGAGGACATATAGAAGAGATGAAAAATTCAAAAGGTGAGAACAATAGCTAGGGGTATTGGTCTCTCACTGAAAATCAAAGGAATCAACGGCCTTGCATAGATCTGATTCGCTACAATCCTCCATCTGGCTACAAGCTCCCCATTTCTGGCAGATGCAAGGTATAAGGATCCAATCTCAACTAGAGAATTGAAGCAATCCTAAGGCTATGATCCATCCACTTTAATGGTCAAAGACCATCCTAGAGATTGTTCCACTTCAAGGATCTTGATTAGAACAAGAAAACCATTGCAGATGTTGTAGATGTTAGGCTACCAGCTCCCCGTTTTTGGCTGGCATCCACAGGAGTATCCAATCTAGGGAAATGAAATACGAAAAAGTGAAATGTAGATCAGAATAACCTTTAAACTCCATAATTATATTGCAAGCTTATAATACTATTGCGCCCAGATATTCAATTTGTGCAATATATAGTCTATTATAAGCCTTTGAATCTCTCAATTTACAGCTTAAGACCTCACCCTAACTACGAAGAAGAGTTTAGCCACTCATGATTGGCTAAAGAGAGAATGGGAGAAGAAGGAAGAAGGAAGGAGAATTTAGAGGGAAAAATGGATGTCGCTCTAGGCTCTGGTTCTCTCCAAGTCTGGATCGTTTGGTTTGTATTTTCTTCAAGCTTTTATACTCTCCTTCTCTGTCCTCAGATCCGTTTCAGCCAATTAGAGCTCAAGAGAATAATTTTGTTATTCGGGGATGTTGATGTGGCCGATTTCTCTTTAAGAAGTTCTCTTCCCATCGGCTCTCAACTGGTGAGTATATGTGAAGTAGTTAGGGTTTCCATGCGTGCCCAAACATGTACCAAAAATACCCCCAGGGGTCACTGAAGTGCTTTGAAAACTCATGTACAGAAATCTAGAATTGGCAGCTGTTTAAGGAAGACGCTGAGAAGTTGCCAAAGCGAGTTTCGAGAGGTCAGGGGATCCTCTCGAAAGGTTTTGAATCTGCATTATAATCACATCGCCAGGTTGTATTGGCTTCCGACAGCTTTTCAGACTTCTCAACATGATTGAAGTACTAGTCGACAGGTTTGGAATGACTCTCGATAGGTTTGGAATGGTTCTCAATAGGTTTGAACGCATCTCGACAGGTTGATGAAGATCCTTTCGACAGCTTGGGAGAACGTCTCGAGAGGTTGGCTTGAACTTGCCAAAATGATTACAGGCTTAATTCTTCATTCTGCTTAGTTCGACACTCATCCTCTCGACAGGTTATAGACAATCCTCTCGACGGTTTATACAATCTTCAGTGAAGTGCTTAACAGGTTGGCTCAATCCTCGTGAGATTAAACGTTGCTTTAGGTAAGTTACCAACAGGTTGCTTTGTACTGCTCGACAGGCTCAGTTGAATCTCGCGATAAATGACTGAAACATCTCGACTTCATCTGCACCTTGAAGTATCCTCGACAGGATCCACGTCTATACTTCCAACCTCTCGGTAGGTGCTGGAACCTCTCGAGATCTTTATCTTTTCAACTCAGTGACTCTTGACAGCTTCTTTTACCCATGTTCAACCTCTAGACTGCTTCACCCCTTGCTCTCAGAACTTCTCGACAGGTGCTGGGAAGCTCTCGACGGTATATTTTCAGTGTTTCCATAGTTGGTACACCTCTTGGGTGTGCTGTTCTTCCATTGTTCAACACTCAGCAACCCCTTAGTAGGTTTAGACTTTATTTCTTGCAGCAAGACTTGGTCTTTGGCCTTTCCAATTAGGTAGCATAGTGTTTTTTGGGCTCTTTTAAGTAAAAATCTGTATTAAGCTTGTAATTTATTGCTTAACTATAAAATATACTTAAAATACATTATTAGTTAGCTCAAAGGTCCAACAAAGGCCAGGTTAAGAGGTGAAAAATGACATTTTTCACTACTTAACACACCCCCAAACCTAAGCTTTGCTAGTGCCTGAGCAAAGGAGAAAGTAAATATAATTAACCTACAAAATTAAATGTCACTGTCGTAGGGAACACGGGTGCATTTGGCACATGCACCAAGCCTTTTAAACCCCTAGGTGATCCCTAGTGGAGGAGTGAAGTCTCCTGAGGGTTTACAGTGAAGTTACCCACAAACTTCTCCAATAAAGTCAATTAATAACAGTGCAACATGCTAAAATAAAATTCAGGTAATATAAAATTCATTCCACACCTTGTCCATTTATTTTCAGAGGATTCTCAACAAAAACATGACAGTTTAAAACTAAAATTCTGCTTTTGTACCCTCACAATCAATCAGCTCATTTCAAGGTATTTTATATGAAAATTAATGCAAAGTTTACCCTCAAGTTGAGAATTTTGTTTTTGGATAGTACCCCTATCAATCTTAATTTCAGACCCAAAACTCACCAGGATTGTCACACTCAGTAGAAGGGTGTATTAATTCACACAACTCAAGAGCAGTTACAGCCCTCAAATAGGACTGCAAGCATGTGCATAGGCATTGCTTCCAATTTTTGAAATTTTCTAACTCTTTTCACCATAGATTAAACAAATTCTTATCTCCACATGACAGCTCAATCATTTTTAGATCAGTAAGGTCTTTTTATTGGGTTGTAATGTGACTTATGGGTGAAGCTTACAAAGAATAAAAGGGTGGAATGGAATTCAAAATTGAGAAATCAGTAAAGTAAGGAGGTGACATGTGCACCTTCTTCATTTCAGCATAGTCTTCATCTTCTTTGAATTTTCAGAGCCAAAGTGGCCAACTTTTTCTCTTTTCTTTCAAAATATCCAATGAAGTGACTTCTCTTTCTTATTCTGTTGTTTTGCTTCCATTTTTTTGTATGCTCTTTATTTTTTTCTTTTTTTTTTTCTTCTCTATATTTTTATTGACCGGAATGTCATAATTGTACTTCTAATACAAAACTGCCTTTCAATGTGTTTTCTTCTTCTTTCACCAAATGTTGAACTGGCTCCACCTTTTTCAACTTCTCCTTTTCCTTCTGAAATCTCAGAGGTCAAGTTGAATCAGGTCACTGAGGTTTTGGGTTCAAATTTTTTGGTTGTTGTCAAAGAAAATTGGGATTTTTGAGGCTCAAAAGGTGTGTATCAAGGGCAGTTCAAAGGAGTAAGGATATTGAAGCTCAAACTGTCCAAAGGATGGCCTTACTTTATGTCATGAATGCTGTCAAGCTGTTTCAATTCGGATTTACCTAACTTCTAGTGAGCAGAGCTAGGTCCAATCAGTCCTTAGAGCAGAAGAAATTGCCAAGACACTCTTCAAGAAAAAATTTTCTCATACCCAAATCACACTGGATATGGTCTTTCATTACACTTCTGGGGTATAATCTCACAATTTCCTCTCATTTCAGGTTCACTAAGCATTCATTTTTTTGAAAATTCTTAACATTTGCTTCATGAAGATGTTAGAACTATAACATGTTCTGGTTTTAAAAAGTTTTAATTTCCTCTTTTTGAAACAAAAATCATCAGGTGAGTAATTAATTCATTTCCTCAATTTCTATTGAAAACCTTGCTACACTGTAATTAACTATCTATTGGCAAGCTGCCACACCCCCATACCTCTAAGGAGCAGTGTCTCCACTGCTTGAAAGATAGGGAAATGTGTAGCAAGAGAAAAACAGAAGTATACAAAGTAAAGAAAAAGTAAACTAGACAGAGCATCACAAAGAGAGAATTCATTAAATCATATAAAGTTGTACAATGGAACAATAACATTAAAAAAAAAAAAAAGGTGACAAAAGTATAAACCTAATAAAGATACAGACACTTATTAACAAAATATCCCGTCAAAAACAAAATGGTTGGTCCTCCTAGCTCCGGGATCTCCTCAACCTATTGCTTATGGAAGAGGAACTGCAAGCCAGGGAGGGGGAAAACATGGATTTAAGGAGAAGGCTGCTGAGCAGGTGGTGGATGGAGTGAGGAGGATGGGGGAGAAGATGCAGGTGGGTCTATCTTATGTTTCTTCTTCTTTCTCTTATTCTTTTTCTTCTCTTCCCTGGCCAGAATCCTTTGGACTTCCTCATACTCGTCCCACAAGAATTGTAATGGGCCAAGCTCTTTTGGTGGTGATGGATCTCCCCAAACTGGGTAGAATTTGATTGGCAACTCAATGAGTTTGTCATCCGCCATAGTTGAGGGAGGGGTGAATTTGTGAACGAATGCAATGGAGGGGAATTTAAATGTGTGGGTGTTGGATATGAATTGTCATAATAACTTTTCTCATCTTTCAAAGCTTAACTGTTAAAATGATATGTTGGTTTCGAGAAGTATGGAACGTCGGGCGATTTAGTATTGGGAATGGTACCGCAAAATGCATGGTGGTCTATTTTTAGCAATCGGAGTTAAGGCAAGGAGATGGGAGCTATTAAGGCTTAGACAAACGATTAGGGGCAAGGAGGAAAAACAAGCTTCAACAGGAATGGGGGCAAGGCATCGACAGGTTAATACAACCTATCGAGGAGTTAAAAACTGCTGAACCTCTCGAAAGGTTCAAGCAATCCTGTCGACGAGTAGAAGATTTTAAATGAATCCATTTTGAGAGGTTCACAGAACCTCTCAACAGGTTCTTTTGGGCTGATCAGTCAATCCTCTCGATAGGTTCTTTCTTTCAGAAAATCACTTCGAGGGGTTCATAAAACTTCTAGATAGGTACTCTAAACCTGTCGAGAAATCATGCAAAGCCTGTAGAACCTGTTGAAATCTGTAGGGATCCTATCAACAACCAACTTCTCACCTCCAACACCTGTCGAGAATTAATTCACACTGCTCGACAGCCTCCAGATCGTCTCGGGAAGTAAATTGGGCACTCTCAGAACCTATCGAGATGGTCATAGAACTTGTCGTCAGGTTGTTTTCCAGTTTAAATAGATGTGTACTAAGTCCCCGATTTCTTTCTCAACCGCTTTGACACTCCACTCAGTCTTTTATTTTACACTTTGACAAATAAAAATAGTAGCAAAAATAACCAAAATAAGTAACTAGTATACATAGTGTACATTGGTGAAACTCAGCTATGCTATGGAGGTTCATGATAGTGGGTGGTCATTACAGCTCCACCACATTTTTAATAGCAAGTTTGAGCCTTTGACCATTTACTTTCATTGTCCTTCCATCTGTTGGGTCTTGGATTTCAACAGCTCCAGATGGGGATACATGCTCAACTATGTAAGGCCCCTCCCATCTGGATCTCAGTTTTCCTGAAAAAAATTTAAACTTAGAGTTGAACAGCCATACCTTATTACCAGCTGTAAACTCCTTCCTCAGTAAATGCTTGTCATAGAAAGCCTTGGTCCTCTCCTTATAGACCCTAGCATTGGAATAAGCTTCCAATCTCAGTTCTTCCAGCTCAGATAGCCGGAGTTTCCTGTGTATGCCAGCTGGAGTTAAGTCAGTATTCAATGCTTTAATAGCCCAATATGCCCTATGCTCAAGCTCAACTGGTAAATGGCATGCCTTGCCATATACCAGTCTGAAAGGGGACATCCCTATGGGGGTCTTATAGGCAGTCCTATAAGCCCACAGAGCATTAGGTAATTTCAAGGACCAGTCCTTTCTATCCACCCTCACTATTTTCTCCAAAATGTGTTTGATTTCTCTATTAGAAATATCCACCTGCCCACTAGTTTGTGGGTGATATGGGTGGCAACTTTGTATGTCACAGAGTTCTCTCTAAGTAGATTCTCAAATTGTTTATTATAAAAGTGGCTCCCCCATCACTGATGAGGGCTCTAGGGGTACCAAACCTGGAGAAAATATTGTCCTTCAAAAAGTTGAGGACAACCTTGTGATCATTAGTTCTTGTAGCTATGGCCTCATCCCATTTAGACACATAGTCCACAGCTATAAGAATATAATTGTAACTATAGGAAGGAGGGAAAGGGCCCATGAAATCAATCCTCCATATGTCAAAAAGCTCAATCACATGTATGGGCTGTAAAGGCATGGAGTTTCTCTTGGAGATACTTCCCATCTTTTGGCATCTTTCACAAGTTTTATAATGACGCCAGGCATCCTTGAAGAGAGTGGGCTAATAAAATCCACATTGGAGCACCTTGGCAATAGTCTTGTTCCCACTGAAGTGGCCTCCACAAGCCTGTTTATGACTCATAGTTAGTATGTTGTGGAATTCCTCATCAGGGACACATCTCCTCACCACCTGGTTTGCACAATGTTTGAATAGGTATGGATCCTCCCACATATAATGTCTGATCTATGAAAAGAACAGATCCTTGTCTGTTTTATTCTAATGTGGGGGGATTTTACCTACTACCAAGTAGTTCACAATATTTGCAAACTAAGGTGTAGAGATGCTGACAACAAATAACTGTTCATCCAGAAACGAATCATTAACAGGCAGCCTATCAAATTCCTCTGCTAGGATCCTTGACAAATGGTCTACAATCACGTTTTTAACCCCTTTCTTATCCTTGATCTCAAGATCAAACTCCTGTAATAGGAGGATCCATCTAATCAGTCTGGGTTTTACATCCTTTTTCAACAAAAGGTATTTGAGGGTTGAGTGGTTTGTGAAAACCACTATCATGAATCCAAGCACTTAAGACCTCAACTTATCTAGAGAAAAGACAATTGCCAATAGTTCCCTCTCAGTTATAGTGTAATTTAACTGAGCATCAATCATGGTTTTCCGGGCATATGCAATCACACAAGGGGCCTTATCCTTCCTTTATCCTAAGACTGCACCAATTGCAAAGTCTGATGCATCTCACATCAGCTCAAAGGGTATGGAAAAATTAAGTACTTAGAGGATAGGTGCAGAGGTTAGACACTTTATCAATAGCTCTAAGGCCTTAAGGCATTGATCATTGAAATCAAAGGCAACCTCTTGGCACAACAGGTGGCAGAGAGGTTTCGATATCTTGCTGAAATCTTTGATGAATCTCCTGTAGAAGCCAGCATGCCCCAAGAACGATCTGACTTTTTTCACAGCTTTTGGTGGGGGTAAATGTGCAATCAGATCTATTTTAGCCTTGTCTACCTCAATGCCTCTGTGGGAAATCACATGAGAAAGGACAATGCCTTGAGTGACCATGAAATGACTCTTTTCCCAACTCAACACCAAATTGGTTCCCTCACATCTCTGCAACAAAAGGTTGAGATGATGTAGACATTGGCTAAAATTATCCCCGAAAATAGAGAAGTCATCCATAAAAATCTCTAGAAACTACTCAATCATGTCAGAAAATATATTATACATGCACCTTTGGAAAGATGCAGGAGCATTACACAGTCCAAATGGCATCTTTCTGTAAGCGAAGGTGCTAAATAGGCATGTAAAAGTAATCTTTTCTTTATCTTGTGGGTAAACAAGGATTTGGTTATACCCTGAATAACCATTGAGAAAATAATAAAAAGACTTTCCTGCTAACCTATCCAAGATTTGGTCTATGAAGGGCAAAGGGAAATGGTCTTTCCTAGTTTTCAAATTGAGCTTCCGATAGTCTATACACACCGTCCAACCTGTGGTTTCCCTGGTTGGAACAAGCTCACCAAAATCATTTTTTATCACAGTAATTTCTGATTTCTTGGGTACCACCTGAGTAGGTGCCACCCATTCAAAATTAGAAATTGGATAGATGACTCCAGCATCTAGCAATTTGACCACTTCTTTCATCACCACTTCTTGCATGTGGGGATTCAATTTTCTCTGTATTTCTCTAAAAGATTTGGAACCCTCTTCTAGGTGAATTTTATGCATACACACAATAGGGATGATGCCCCCAAGGTCAGCAATGGTCCAACCAATTGCTCTCTTGTGCTTCTTTAAAACACATAATAACTCCTCTTGCTCTTTAGTAAGAGAGGAAGAAATAATCACTGGAAATTTCTGGTTTGCTCCCAAAAAGGCATACTTCAATGTCTTAGGTAGCTGCTTCAGCTCCACCTCTGGTGGACATACAAGTGAAGGCAACAAAGGTTCCTTTGATGGTGGGGGAGAGGCATCACATTAGGCTTCCAAGGAGGATACCTTGTTGCTGGTCCCTCATCAGAAATTAAGGCTTTCACCTCATGAACTATGGGTGTGGGGGCCTTCTCTTCCACAATCTCACTCCATACAGTTTCAAAAGCATCATCAAGATCATCACAAAAATCATTATAATGTAGCAGTGTGGGAAAAGTCTCTTCCACAAGCTCATCCAAAACATCAATTGAAAAACAATCCTCATCATTCAAGTGAGGTTGATGGGCAACATTATACACATTTAATCTGACCTTCATATTGCCAAAAGTTACCTCCATCACCCCTGATTTCTATTGTATATATGCATTTGCAGTAGCCAAAAATGGCCTACCCAAGATCACGGGGATGGAGGTAGCACACTTACTTGGTTTCATGTCTAGCACCAGGAAATCTGCTAGGTAAAAGAATTTGTTAACTCCAAACTAGCACATCCTCTATAATCCCCACTGGCTTCCTTTCAGATCTGTCAGCTAATTGTAAGACCACATGTGTGGGCTTCAACTTTCCTAGGCCCAGCTTCTCATAAACTGCGTGTGGAAGCAGATTCACACTAGCTCCCACGTCTAGTAAAGCCTTTTGAATGGTGTGATCCCCAATGATGCAGGGGATTGTGGGGACTCCAGGGTCTTGTAGCTTAGTTGGGGTTGCAATAGTCAACACTTGGTTCACTTTTTCAGCTGAAAAGACCTTCTTGGATAAATGTGTCCTTGACTGCCTTTTATGGGTGCAAAGATCCTTCAAAAATTTCGCATAGGATGGCACTTGCTTAATTGTATCAAGTAAAGGGAAGTTGATCTTTACTTGTTAAAAAGTCTCCATCATTTACTCTACTTTAGCATTCCCCTTATCAAAAGGAGAAGGTGCTTGAAGTACCCATGGAAATGGCAAGTGAGGGACTGCTCCTTAATTTGTTGCCTTAGCCAATTCATCACTTTTCTTTTTATTTTCATTATTTTGTTGGGGAGCATCAACATTCCCCTTATTTAGGCTATGTTGTTCCTGCTGCATATCTTTTGGGGCTATTTTTTTTTCTTTTTCTTTTTTTCCTTTTTTCTCAAGCCCAATACCAACTTGGTTGTCAAATGTCCTCCCACTTCTCAAAGTAGTAACAGATTTAGCTTCTTCATGTGAGAAAGAAACTTCACCCACCATATAATATCTCTTTGGATTATCCATGGGCTGATTAGGCAGCCTCCCCTCTTCTCTCTTTGTCAAGGCATTAGATAGATGACCAAGGTGGTCTTCCATCTTTTTAATGCTCTAGCTATGAGAGTGGACTGTTTGGGATAAAGAGCCCAAATTCTGCAATGAGGCCAGAACTTATTCTTCAAAAGAGGGTGATCTGGTGACTGGTGCTTCTGCAGCTTGTTGCACAGGCTGAGCCATGGTTTGCAGGTATTGGGGCCTTGGGATAAAATGCTGCTGAAAGTCTGGGGAGTAGGTTTATAAGGCATTAACTACTATAGATAGAACTGTTGTTGAAACTGTTGTGGCTGGTTTTGAATATTGTCTTGCCTCCACCTCAGATTAGGGTGGCTTTTCCAAGAGTAACCAGCATTTGGCTGTTGGCCAAAGGTTTGAGCAGCCTGCACATGTTCCAGCACTAGTCCTAGGAATTTATAAGCAGAGGGACAATCTTGAATGGGATGAGAGGAAGATTGGCAGATGAGACATGTCTCTTCCATATTAGCAGCTATTGGAGACTATGTTGCTCCTATCATTTTCTCCAACTGTTGGGTCAAGCTGGCTATCTTTCTTTCCAAGTCATTATACCCACCAATCCCATACATTTTTCCTTTTATTGTGTTTTCCCTCAACACTCCTGCTAGAATCTCTGTGTCCCTATTGAAAGACTCCTGCTATAAGGAGTTTTCACTATTAACATCAAACAATTCCCAACCTTCCTCAGCTGTTTTATGAAGGTATGTGCCTCCACAACAAGCATCCACCATATTTCTACTCTTAGAATCAATTCCTTGATAGAAACTTTATACAAGTTACCATTCGGGAATTTGGTGGTGAGGGCTTTACCTTAACATCTCTTTGAATCTCTCCCATGCTTCATGGAACCCTTCAGTTGGGAGTTGAGAAAATGAGATGATATTTTTCCTCAACTAACTGGTTCTAGACATGGAGAAGAATTTAGCTAGGAATTGACATTACAGGTCAATCCAAGAGTTGATATTGTTAGGAGGAAGTGAGGAACAACATGCCCTAGCTTTGTCCTTTAATGAAAAAGGAAATAGCCTAAGCTTGGTTGCTTCTGGCCCTAGACCTGCAATGTTGAAGGTAGTATGCAAGGCAAGGAATTTATCAACATATTTGTATGGGTCCTCTTTACTCAAACCATGGAAGAAGGGTAACATCTGGATGGTTGAAGCTTTAATTTCATAATTTCCCTCTACAGTAGGGAATTGAATGCAAAAGGGAGAGTTATATGGTGCATAGTAATCCCTCAACAGCCTTGGTTGCTCACCCATATCAACAGATTCAAATGCAGCAGATGCAGGTGGGGTTTGCTTAGGCCTAAGAATCCTCTTAACCTCTAAATTGAATGACACAAGCTGAGGGTTGAAGGTTCTTCTTCCAAACATACACCACTCACAATCCCAATGCACAATTACAACTCAAATTTAAAGCAAACAGTCAGGAATTGTAACACAAGTAAAACACTATTAGATCTAAAAATTCACAGATCTAGAAATTTAAAAGTGTAAGGAAATGTAAACTCAGTCCAGCTTGCTCCTCCTTCTTGCAAAATTTGCTTCTCTAAGCACAGCTCCACATTTGCAAAAAAATTAGAAACTACACAAACAACTACAGAAGCGATTAATCAAATACTAAAGAGAAAATCTAAAAATGAGAAAACTTAGATCTACAACTTTTAGAAACACAGATCCCCGACAGCGGTGCCAAAAACTTGTTGTCTGGCTATCTTGTGCTTCAAAAGGAGATTAAAATTAGAAAATTAAAGGTCTATGGATTGCACACCAAGGTAAGCCTACACAAAGCCTGCAAGTAAACAGGGCTGTTGTAGCAAGTTTTAAAAGGTAAGTAAGGGTATTCCATAAGGAAATGTGCTCTAAAGGATGGTAAATCTCCAAATCTAGAGTAGATCTGACACTCTATCCTAATATAAACTAAAGCTGGAAAGATGAGGAGTTTTGTGATTTTGTCACTTTAACACAGACTACAGAATCAAATGCTATTGTTCCAGATATAGTCCAACATAGAGGATAGAGGATATATAGAAGAGATGAAAAATTTTAAAGGTGAGAACAACAGCTAGGAGTATTGGTCTCTCACTGAAAATCAAAGGAATCAACGGCCTTGCATAGATCTGATTCGCTACAATCCTCCATCTGGCTACAAGCTCCCCATTTCTGGCAGATGCAAGGTATAAGGATCCAATCTCAACCAGAGAATTGAAGCAATCTTAGAGATTGTTCTAGTTCAAGGATCATGTTTAGAATAAGAAAACCATTGCAGAAGCTGCAGATGCCAGGCTACCAGCTCCCCATTTCTGGCTGGCATCCGCAGAAGTTTCCAATCTAGGGAAATCAAATACGAAAAAGTGAAATGTAGATCAGAATAACCTTTAAATTCCACAATTATATTACAAGCTTACCATACTATTGTGCCAAGATTTGCAATCTGTGCAATATACAGTCGATTACAAGCCTCTGAATCTCTCAATTTATATCTTAAGACCTCACCCTAACTACTGAGAAGAGTTTAGCCACTCATGATTGCCTAAAGAGAGAATGGGAGAAGAAGAAAGAAGGAAGAAGGAAGAAGGAAGAAGGAAGGAGAATTTAGAGGGAAAAATAGATCTTGCTCTAGGCTCTGGTTCTCTCCAAGTCTGGATCGTTTGGTTTGTATTTTCTTCAAGCTTTTATACTCTCCTCCTCTGTCCTCAGATCCATTTCAGCCATGCAGAGCTTATGAGAATAAATTTTTTTTTATTCTAGGCTCCTGATGTGGCCGATTTCTCTTCTAGAAGTTCTCTTCCCATTGGTTCTCAACTGACGAGTACACGTGAAGTAGTTAGGGTTTCCATGCGTGCCCAAACATGTACCACAAATATCCCCAGGGGCACTGAAGTGCTTTGGAACTTGTGCACAGAAATCTAGAATTGGCAGCTGCTGAAGGAAGTCGCTAAGAAGTCGCCAAAACGAGTGTTGAGAGGTTCAGGGGATCCTCTCGACAGGTTCTCAATCTGCATTATAATTACATCACCAGGTTGCATTGGCTTCTGACAGCTTTACAGACTTCTTGACGGGATTGAAGTACTAGTCGACAGGTTTGGAATGGCTCTTGATAGGTTTGAACACATCTCGATAGGCTTATGAAGATCCTGTCGATAGCTTGGGAGAACGTTTCGAGAGGTTGGCTTGAACTTGCCAAAAGGATTGCAGGCTTATTTTTTCGTTCTTCTTAGTTCCACACTCATCCTCTCGACAGGTTATAGACAATCCTCCCGACGGTTTATACAATCATCAGTGAAGTGCTCGACAGGTTGGCTCAATCCTCGCGAGACTGAACGTTGCTTCAGGTAAGTTACCGACAGGTTGCTTTGTACTACTCGACAGGTTCAGTTGAACCTCGCAATAAGTGATTGGAACCTCTCAACTTCATCTACACCTTGAAGTACCCTCTCGACAGGATCCACGTCTATACTTCCAACCTCACGGTAGGTGCTGGAACCTCTCGAGATCTTTATCTTTTCAACTCAATACCTCTCGACAGCTTCTTTTACCCATGTTCAACCTCTCGACTGCTTCACCCCTTATTCCCAGAACTTCTCCACAGGTGTTGGGAAGCTCTCAACGATATATTTTCAGTGCTTTCGCAGCTGACACACCTCTTGGCTGTGTTGTTCTTCCATTGTTCAGTACTTAGCAACCCCTTAGTAGGTTCAGACTTTATTTCTTGCAGCTGGACTTGGTCTCTGGCCTTTCAAATTAAGTAGCACAGTGCTTCTTGGGCTCTTTTAAGTGAAAATCTGTATTAAGCTTGCAATTTATTGCTTAACTTCAAAGCATACTTAAAATGCATTATTAGTCAGCTCAAAGGTCCAACAAAGGTCAGGTTAAGAGGTGAAAAATGGTATTTTTCACTACTTAACACACCCCTAAACCTAAGCTTTGCTAGTGCCTGAGCAAAGGAGAAAGTAAAAACAATTAACCCAGAAAATTAAATGCCACTTTCGTAGGGAACACAGGTGCATTTGGCACATGCACCAAGCCTTTTAAACCCCTAGGTGATCCCTAGTGGAGGAGTGAAGTCTCCTGAGGGTTTACAGTGAAGTTACTCACAAACTTCTCCAATAAAGTCAGTTAATAACAGTGCAGCATGCTAAAATAAAATTCCAACAATATAAAATTCATTCCACACCTTGTCCATTTAGTATCAGAGGATTCTTAGCAAAAACATGACAGTTTAAAACTAAAATTCTGTTGTAGTTCCTTCACAATCAATCAGCTCATTTCAAGGTATTTTGTATGAAAATTAATGCAAAGTTTACCCTCAAATTGTGAATTTTATTTTTGGATAGTACTCCTATCAATCTGAATTTCAGACCCAAAACTCACCAGGGCTGTCACTCTCAATAGAAGTAGAAGGGTGTATCAATTACCACAGCTCAAGAGCAGTTTCAGCCCTCAAATAGGACTGTAAGCATGAGCATAGGCATTACTTCCGATTTCTAAAATTTTCTAACTCTTTTTACCATAGATTAAACAAATTCTTATCTCCACATAACAGCTCAATCATTTTTAGATCAGTAAGGTCTTTTTATTGGGTTGTAATATAGCTTATGGGTAAAGTTTACAAAGAATAAAAGGGTGGAATGGAATTCAAAATTGAGAAATCAGTAAAGTAAGGAGGTGACATGTACACCTTCTTCATTTCAACATAGTCTTCATCTTCTTTGAATTTTCAGAGCTAAAGTGGCCAGCTTTTTCTCTTCCCTTTCAATATATCCAATGAAGTGACTTCTCTTTCTTATTCTTTTGTTTTGCTTTTCAATTTTTCTTTTTCTTTTTTTGTATGGTCTTTTTTTTTTCTTTTTTTTTCTCCTCTATATTTTTATTGGCTGGAATGCCACAATTGTACTTCTAATACACAACTGCCTTTCTATGTGTTTTCTTCTTCTTTCACCAAATGTTGAACTGGCTCTACCTTTTTCAACTTCTTCTCCTTTACGTTATGAAATCTCAGAGTGAGGGTAAGGCTGAATCAGGTCACTGAGGTTTTGGGTTCCAATTTTTTGGTTGTTGTCAAAGAAAATTGGGATTTTTGAGGCTCAAAAGGTGTGTATCAAGGGCAGTTCAAAGGGGTAAGGATATTTTAAGCTCAAACTGTCCAAAGGATGGCCTTACTTCATGTCCTCAATGTCATGAATGCTATCAAGTTGTTTCAATTCGGATTTGCCTAACTTTTAGTGAGTAGAGCTAGGTCCAATCAGTCCTTAGAGCAGAAGAAATTACCAAGACACTCTTCAAGAAAAAATTTTCTCAGGCCCAAATCACACTGGATATGGTCTTTCATTACACTTCTGGGGTATAACCTCACAATTTCCTCTCATTTCAGGTGCACTAAGCATTCATTTTTAGAAAATTATTAACATTTGCTTCATGAAGATGTTAGAACTATAACATGTTCTGGTTTTAAAAAGTTTTAATTTCATCTTTTTCAAACAAAAATCATTAGGTGTGAAATTGTTTCATTCCCTCAATTTCTGTTGAAAACCTTGTTGCATTGTCATTAACTATCTATTGGCAAGCTGCCACACCCCCAAACCTATCAGGAGCAGTGTCCCCACTACTTGAAAGATACGGAAATGTGCAGCAAGAGAAAAACAGAAGTATACAAAGTAAAGAAAATAGTAAACAAAAATACGGATAATTGCAAACTATACATAAAGTAAACTAGACAGAGCATCACAAAGAGAGAGAATTCATTAAATCATATAAAGTTGCACAATGGAACAATAACATAAAAAAAAAAGGTGACAAAAGTACAAACCTAAGAAAAATATACACACATATTAACAAAATATCCTGTCAAAAAAAAAATGGTTGGTCCTCCTGGCTCCGGGATATCCTCAACCTACTACTTCTAGAAGAGGAACTGCAAGCCAGAGAGGGGGAAAATAGGGATTTAAGGAGAAGGCTGCTGAGCGGGTGGAGGATGCAGTGAGGAGGATGGGGGAGAAGATGCAGGTGGGTCCATCTTCTATTTCTTCTTCTTTCTCTTATTCTTTTTCTTCTCTTCCTTGGCCAGAATTCTTTGGACTTCCTCATACTCGTCCCACAAGAATTGTAATGGGTCAGGCTCTTTTGGTGGTGGCGGATCACCCCAAACTGGGTAGAATTTGATTGGCAACTCAATGGGTTTGTCATCTGCCATAGTTATGGGAGGGGTGAATTTGTGAACGAATGCAATGGAGGGGAATTTAAACGTGTGGGTGTTGGAATATGAATCGTCATAATAACTTTTCTAAACTGCTGAACCTCTCGAAAGGTTCAAGCAATCCTGTCGACGAGTAGAAGATTTTAAATGAATCCATTTCGAGAGGTTCACAAAACCTCTCAATAGGTTCTTTTGGGCTGATCAGTCAATCCTCTCGATAGGGTTTTTCTTCCAGAAAATCACTTAGGGGGGTTCATAGAAGCTCTCGATAGGTACTCTAAACCTGTCGAGAAATCAAGCAAAGCTTACAGAACCTATCGAAATCTGTAGGGATCCTATCGACAACCAACTTCACACCTCCAACACTTGTCGAGAATTAATGCACACTGCTCGACAGGCTCCAGATCTTGTCAGGAAGTAAATTGGGCACTCTCAGAACCTGTCGAGATGTTCATAGAACTTGTTGTCAGGTTGTTTTCCAGTTTAAATAGATGTGTACTAAGTCCCCAGTTTCTTTCTCAACCGCTTTGACACTCCACTCAGTCTTGAATTTTACACTTTGATAAATTAAAATAGTAGCAAAAATAACCAAAATCAGTAACTGTACACATAGTGTACATTGTTGAAACTCAGCTATGCTATGGAGGTTCATGATAGTGGGTGGTAATTACAGGCTCCACCACATTTTCAAAAGCAAGTTTGAGCCTTTGACCGTTTACTTTCATTGTCCTTCCATCTGTTGGGTCCTGGATTTCAACAGCTCCAGATGGGGATACATGCTCAACTATGTAAGGCCCCTCCCATCCGGATCTCAGTTTTCCTGGAAAAAATTTTAACTTAGAGTTGAACAGCCATACCTTATTGCCAGCTGTAAACTCCTTCCTTAGTAAATGCTTGTCATAGAAAGCCTTGGTCCTCTCCTTGTAGACCCTAGCATTGGAATAAGCTTCCAATCTCAATTCTTCCAGCTCAGACTGCTGGAGTTTCCTGTGTATGCCAGCAGAAGTTAAGTCAGTATTTAATGCTTTAATAGCCTAATATGCCCTCTGCTTAAGCTCTACTGTTAAATGGCATCCCTTGCCATATACTAGTCTGAAAGGGGACATCCCTATGGGGGTCATATAGGCAGTCCTATAAGCCCACAGAGCATCAGGTAATTTTAAGGACCAGTCCTTCCTATCCACCCTCACTGTTTTCTCCAAAATGTGTTTGATTTCTCTATTAGAAATCTCCACCTGCCCACTGGTTTGTGGGTGATATGGGGTGGCAACTCTATGTGTCACAAAGTTCTTTCTAAATAGATTCTCAAATTGTCTATTATAAAAGTGGCTCCCCCCATCACTTATGATGGCTCTGGGGGTACCAAGCTTGGAGAAAATGTTGTCCTTCCAGAAGTTGAGGGCAACCTTGTGATCATTAGTTCTTGTAGCTATGGCCTCAACCCATTTAGACACATAGTCCACAGCTACAAGAATATAATTGTAACCACAGGAAGGAGGGAAAGGGCCCATGAAATCAATCCCCCATATGTCAAAAAGCTCAATCACAAGCATGGGCTATAAAGGCATGGAGTTTCTCTTGGAGATACTTCCCATCTTTTGGCATCATTCACAAGTTTTACAATGACAGCAAACATCCTTGAAGAGAGTGGGCCAATAAAATCCACATTGGAGCACCTTGCAACAATCTTGTTCCCACTGAAGTGGCCTCCACAAGCCTGTTCATGACTCATAGTTAGTATGTTGTGGAATTCCTCATCAGGGACATATCTCCTCACCACCTGGTCTTCACAATGTTTGAATAGGTATGAGTCCTCCCACATATAATGTCTGATCTGTGAAAAGAACAAATCCTTATTCGTTTTGTTCAAATGTGGGGGGATTTTACCTACTACCAAGTAGTTCACAATATTTGCAAACCAAGGTGTAGAGGTGCTGACAATAAACAATTGTTCATCCAGAAACGAATCATTAATAGGCAACCTATCAAATTCCTCTACTAGGATCCTAGACAAATGGCCTGCAATCACATTTTCAACCCCTTTCTTGTCCTTGATCTCAAGATCAAACTCCTGTAATAGGAGGATCCATCTGATCAGTATGGGTGTTGCATCCTTTTTCGATAAAAGGTATTTGAGGGCTGAGTGGTCTGCGATAACCACTATCTTGGATCCAAGCACATATGACCTGAGCTTATCTAGAGCAAAGACAATTGCCAACAGTTCCTTCTCAGTTGTAGTGTAATTTAACTTAGCATCAATCATGGTTTTGATGGCATATGCTATCACACAAGGGCCCTTATCCTTCCTTTGTCCTAAGACTGCACCAATTTCAAAGTCTGATGCATCACATATCAACTCAAAGGATATGGAAAAATTAGGTGCTTGGAGGATAGGTGTAGAGTTAGACACTTTTTCAACAGCTCGAAGGCCTTAAGGCATTCATCATTGAAGTCAAAGGGAACCTCTTAGCACAACAGGTGGCAAAGAGGTTTCGATATCTTGTTGAAATCTTTGATGAATCTCCTGTAGAAGCCAGCATGCCCTAAGAACGATCTAACTTGTTTCACACTTTTTGGTGGGGGTAAATGTGCAATCAGATTTATTTTAGCCTTGTCTACTTCAATGCCTTTGTGGGAATCCACATGACCAAGGACAATGCCTTGAGTGACCATGAAATGGCTCTTTTCCTAACTGAACACCAAATTGGTTTCCTCACATCTCTACATCACAAGGCTGAGATGATATAGACACTGGCTAAAATTATCCACAAAAATAGAGAAGTCATCCATAAAAATCTCTAGAAACTGCTCAATCATGTCAGAAAATATAGCATACATGCACCTTTGGAAAGTTGCAGGAACATTACACAATCCAAATGGCATCTTTCTGTAAGCGAAGGTGCCAAATGGACATGTAAAAGTAGTCTTTTCTTGATCTTGTGGGTAAACAGGGATTTGGTTATACCCTGAATAACCATGGAGAAATTAATAAAAAGACTTTCTTGCTAACCTATCTAAGAATCTGTCAATGAAGGGCAAAGGGAAATGGTCTTTCCTGGTTTTCAGACTTAGCTTTCGATAGCCTATATACACCCTCCAACCTGTGGTTTCTCTGGTTGGAACAAGCTCACCAAAATCATTTTGTGTCACAGTAATTTCTGATTTCTTGGGTACCACCTGAGTAGGTGCCACCCATTCAGAATTAGAAATTGGGTAGATGACTCCAGCATCTAGCAATTTGACCACTTCTTGCATGTGGGGATTCAATTTTCTCTGTATTTCTCTAAAAGATTTGGAACCCTCTTCTAGGTTAATGTTATGCATACACACAGCGGGGCTGATGCCCCCAAGGTCAGTAATGGTCCACCCAATTGCTCTCTTGAGCTTCTTTAAAACACACAACTCTTCCTCTTGCTCATCAGTGAGAGAGGAAGAAATAATCACTGGCAATTTCTGGTTTGCTCCCAAAAAGGCATACTTCAATGTCTTAGGTAGCTGCTTCAGCTCCACCGTTGGTGGACATACAAGTGAAGGCAACAAAGGTGCCTTTGATGGTGGGGGGAGAGGCATCACATTAGGTTTCCAAGGAGGATACCTGGTTGCTAGTCCCTCATCAGAAATTAAGGCTTTCACCTAATGAACCATGGGTGTGGGGGCCTTCTCTTCCACAATCTCACTCCATACAGTCTCAAAAGCATCATCAAGATCACCACAAAAATTATTATAATGTAGCAGCGTGAGAAAAGTCTCTTCCACAAGCTCATTCAAAACATCAATTGAAAAAAAACCCTCTTCATTCAAGTGAGGTTGATGGGCTGCGTTATACACTTTTAATCTGACCTTCATATTGCCAAAAGTTACCTCCATCACCCCTGATCTCTATTGTATACATGCATTTGCAGTAGCCATAAAAGGCCAACCCAAGATCACGGGGATGGAGGTAGGATACTTGCTTGGTTCCATGTCTAGCACCAGGAAATCAGCTGGGTAAAAGAAATTGTCAAGTCTAACTAGCACATCCTCTGTAATCCCCACTGGCCTCCTTTCAGACCTATCAGCTAATCGTAAGACCACATATGTGGGCTTCAACTTTCCTAGGCCCAGCTTCTCATAAACTGCGTATGGAAGCAGATTCACACTAGCTCCCAAGTCTAGTAAAACCTTTTCAATGGTGTGTTCCCCAATGATGCAAGGGATTGTGGGGACACTAGGGTTTTGTAGATTAGTTGGGGTTGCAATGGTCAACACTTGGTTCACTTTTTCAGCTGAAAAGACATTCTTAGATAAATGTATCCTTGACTGCCTTTTATGGGTGCGAAGATCCTTCAAGAATTTGGCATAGGCTGACACTTGCTTGATTGTATTATGTAAAGGCAAGTTGATCTCTACTTGTTAAAAAGTCTCCATCATTTCCTCTACTTTAGCATTCCCCTCAAAAAAAGGAGAAGGTGCTTGAAGTGCCCTTGGAAATGGCAAGTGAGGGATTGCTCCTTCACTTGCTGCCTTTGCTAATTCATCACTTTTCTTTTTATTTTCATTATTTTGTTGGGGAGCATCAACATTCCCCTTATTCAGGCTATGCTTCTCCTGCTGCATATCTTTTGTGGCTATTTTTTTTTCTTTTTCTTTTTCTCCCTTTTTCTCAGGCCCAATACCAACTTGGTTGTCAAATGTCCTCCCACTTCTCAAAGTAGTAACAGATTTAGCTTCTTCATATGAGGAAGAAACTTCACCGACCATATAATACCTCTTTGGATTATCCATGGGCTGATTAGGCAGCCTCCCCTCTTCTCTCTTTGTCAAGGCATTAGATAGCTGACCAAGGTGGTCTTCCATCTTTTTAATGCTCTGGCTAAGAGAGTGGACTGTTTGGGATAAAGAGCCAAAATTTTGTAATGAGGCAAGAACTTGTTCTTCAAAAGAGGGTGATCTGGTGACTAGTGCTTGTACAACTAGTTACACAGGCTGAGCCATGGTCTGCTGGTATTGGGGCCTTGGGACAAAATGTTGCTGATAAGTCTGGGGAGCAAGCTTATAAGGCATTAACTGTTGTGGATAGAACTGCTGTGGCTGGTTTTGAATATTGTCTTGCCTCCACCTCAGATTAGGGTGGCTTCTCCAAGAGTAACCAACATTTGGCTGCTGGCCAAAGGTCTGAGCAGCCTGCACATGTTCCAGCACTGGTTCTGGGAATTGAATAGCAGAGGGAAAGTCTTGAATGGGATGAGTGGGAGATTGGCAGATGAGACATGCCTCTTCCACATTAGTAGCTATTGGAGACTGCATTGCTCCCATCATTTTCTCCAACGGTTGGGTCAAGCTGGCTACCTTTCTTTCCAAGTCATTATACCCACCAATCCCATACATTTTTCCTTTTATTGTGTTTTCCCTCAACACTCATGCTGGAATCTTCGTGTCCCTAGTGAAAGACTCCTGCTGTAAGGAGTTTTCACTAATAACATAAAATAATTCCCAAGATTCCTCACCTATTTTATGAAGGTATGTGCCTCCACAACAAGCATCCACTATATTTCTACTCTTAGAATCAATTCCTTGATAGAAACTTTATACAAGTTTCCATTCGGGAATTTGCTGGTGAGGGCATTGCCTTAACAACTCTTTGAATCTCTCACATGCTTCATGGAAACCTTCAGTTGGGAGTTGAGAAAATGAGATGATATTTTTCATCAACTAACTGGTTCTAGACATGGGAAAGAATTTAGCTAGGAATTGACATTGTAGGTCACTCCAAGAGTTGATACTATTTGGAGGAAGTGAGGACAACCAGGCCCTAGTTTACACCTTTAATGAAAAATGAAATAGCCTCAGCTTGGTTGCTTCTGGCCCCAGTCCTGTAATGTTGAAGGTAGTACACAAGGCAAGGAATTCATCAACATATTTGTATAAACCATGGAAGGAGGGTAACATTTGGATGGTTGAAGCTTTAATTTCATAATTTCCCTCTACAGTAGGGAATTGAATGCAAAAGGGAGAATTATATGCACCAGGTGCATAGTAATCCCTCAACAGCCTTGGTTGCTCACCCATATCAACAGATTCAAGTGCAGCAGATGTAGGTGGGGTTTGTTTAGGCCTAAGAATCCTCTCAACCTCTTAATTGAATGACACAAGTTGAGGGTTGAAGGTTCTTCTTCAGATCATACACCACTCACAATCCCAATATACAATTACAGCTCAAATTTAAAGCAAACAGTCAGGAATTGCAACACAAGTAAAACACTATTAGATCTAAAAATTCATAGATCTAGAAATGTAAAAGTTTAAGGAAATGTAAACTTAGTCCAGCTTGCTCCTCCTTCTAGTAAAAATTGCTTCTCTAAGCACAGCTCTACATCTGCAAAAAAATTAGAAACTACAGAAACAACTACAGAAGCGATTAATTAAATACTAAACTGACACTTGAAAAATCTAAATATAAAAATGAGAAAACTTAGATTTACCACTTTTTGAAACACAGATCCCCGGTAGCGGCGCCAAAAACTTATTGTCTGGCTACCTTGTGCTTCAAAAGGAGATTAAAATCAGAAAATTAAAGGTCTATGGACTGCACACCAAGTTAAGCCTACACAAAGCCTACAAGTAAACAGGACTATTGTAGCAAGTTTTAAAAGGTAAGTAAGGGTATGTCCATAGGAAAATGTGTTCTAAAGGATGGTAAATCTCCAGATCCAGAGTAGATCTGGCACACTATCCTAATTTAAACTAAAACATGAAAGAGGAGAGGTTTTGTGGTTTTGTCACTTTAACTACAGACTATAGAATAAAATGCTATTGATCCAGATCTAGTCCAGCACAGAGGATAGAGGAGATATAGAAGAGATGAAAATTTTAATAGGTGAGAACAGCAGCTAGGGGTATTGGTCTCTCATTGAAAATCAAAGGAATCAATGACCTTGCATAGATCTGATTCACTACAATCCTCCATCTAGTTACGAGCTCTCCATTTCTGGTAGATGCAAGGTATAAGGATCCAATTTCAACCAGAGAATTGAAGCAATCCTAAGGCTATGATCTGTCCACTTTAATGGTCACAGACCATCCTAGAGATTGTTCCACTTCAAGGATCTTGATTAGAGCAGGAAAACCATTACAGATGCTGCAAATGCCAGGCTACCAGCTCCTCATTTCCGACTAACATCCGCAGGAGTATCCAATCCAGGGAAATCAAATATGAAAAAGTGAAATGTAAATCAGAATAACCTTTAAAATCCACAATTATATTGTAAGCTTACAATACTATTGCGCACAGATCTGTAATCTGTGCAATATACAATCTATTACAAGCCTCTAAATCTCTCAATTTATAGCTTAAGACCTCACCCTAACTACTGAGAAGAGTTTAGCCACTCATGATTGGCTAAAGGGAGAATGGGAGAAGAATGAAGAAGGAAGGAGAATTTGGAGGGAAAAATGGATCTCACTCTAGGCTCTAGTTCCCTCCAAGTCTGGATTGTTTGGTTTGGATTTTCTTCAAGCTTTTATACTCTCCTCCTCTGTCCTCAGATCCGTTTTAGCCAATCAGAGCTCAAGAGAAAATTTTTATTATTTTGGGCTTCTGATGTAGCCAATTTCTCTTCTAGAAGTTTTCTTCCCATTGTCTCTTAACTGGCGAGTACACGTGAAGTAGTTTGGATTTCCATGCATGCCCAAACATATACCAAAATACCCCTAGGGGTCGCTGAAGTGCTTTGGAACTCGTGCACTCTGGAATTGGCAGCTACTAAAGGAAGATGCTGAGAAGTTGCCAAAATGAGTGTCGAGAGGTTCAGGGGAACCTCTCGACAGGTTCTGAATCTACATTATAATCACATCTCCAGGTTGCATTGGCTTCCGACAACTTTGAAGACTTCTCAATAGGATTAAAGTACTAGTCGATAGGTTTGGAATGGCTCTCGATTGGTTTGGATTGGCTCTCGATAGGTTTGAACACATCTCGGCAGGTTGATGAAGATCCTGTCGACAGCTTGGGAGAACATCTCGAGAGGTTGGGTTGAACTTGTCGAAAGGATTGCAGGCTTATTTCTTTATTCTGCTTAGTTCCACACTCATCCTCTCGACAGGTTATAGACAATCCTCTTGACGGTTTATACAATCTTCAGTGAAGCGCTCGACAGGTTGGCTCAATCCTCGCGAGACTGAACGTTGCTTCAGGTAAGTTACCGACAGGTTGCTTTGTACTGCTCGACAGGTTCAGTTAAACCTCGCGATAAGTGACTGGAACCTCTCGACTTCATCTGCACCTTGAAGTATCCTCGCGACAGGATCCACGTCTATACTTCCAGCCTCTAGGTAGATGTTGAAAGCTCTCGAGATCTTTATCTTTTCAACTCAGTACCTCTCGACAGCTTCTTTTACCCATGTTCAACCTCTCGACTACTTCGCCCCTTGCTCCCAGAACTTCTCGACAGGTGCTGGGAAGCTCTCGACGACATATTTTCAGTGCTTCCACAACTGACACACCTCTTGGGGGCGCTATTCTTCCATTGCTTAGCACTCAGCAACCCCTTAGTAGGTTCATACTTTATTTCTTTCAGCTGGACTTGGTCTCTGGCCTTTCCAATTAGGTAGCATAGTGCTTCTTGGGCTCTTTTAAGTGAAAATCTGTATTGAGCTTGTAATTTATTGCTTAACTATAAAACATACGTAAAACACATTATTAGTCAGCTCAAAGGTCCAACAAAGGTAAGGTTAAGAGGTGAAAATTGGTATTTTTCACTACTTAACAAGTGCCATCCCGGAGGCGAGGCGACAGGCTCTCATGGATGATCTGGAGCAGGTCGGAGCAGGGGCGCTTATTGACATGATCGTTTGTCAGGCGGCTCATACGATCGAGCTAGAGACTGTTCACCGGATGGTGAGGGCTGGGATGCAGGCGACAATAGACTAGCTATGGTACTAGCTGGAGAGGAGGGATTGGGGGATCCGAGGGATGGTCAGTCGCCTAGCCGAGTCAGAGTCGGTGGCTACTGGTTCCATGGCTAGTCAGCCTCACCGTATGACTCGCGAGCGTTTCAGGGACTATGCTCACGAGGACTCTGTCTTTCATGCTGTGATGTTAGAGAGTCCTTCATGCTTGCAGTCTAGACGGTCTTCTAGTCAAGTGAGCAAGGGAGGTTCTATTGCCGGCCCCCTTCCTCCCAGGATGCCTCTGCCTACTCTGGGAGCCTCTCTTGAGATCTCAATGGATCAGACTCCAGATCCTCAAGTCGACAACACAGGTGGTAGCGGTCGACCATCCTAGAGGCAGCGGAGGGAGTAGGGCATTTTTTTTGTATTATTGTATATACAGGGGGTATGCCCCCATTGATTTATGTAAAAGAGACTTTTGAGATATATAAAGTTTTTAGTTCAGATGTACCTCATTTCAATGTTTCACCTTGTCTTATTTCTGTACCTTAGCCATCTGCTCAAATGTCATCATTTGTTATTGAGACTTGGATGCTTTCGAGTTGGCCCTGTAGCAGTTGAAGGTTACTTATGTCTGTGCATGAAGAGAAAGTCATTAGTAATTTCATTTTCCCCCTTGCTAATTGTCAAGGGGGAGGTATCTCAAGCCGGAGTTTAGTAATAGAAGAAGCATCATTGTATATATTTTTTTGGGGGATCTACTTTTCATTACAAGGAAAGGCAAATAATGCAACAGGGAAAGCAAAATACTGAAATAAATTCTAAGACTAAAAATCTTAAAAAATGCCCCCCAGTGTAGGACTGTGGCAAGATAGACAATGTAGTATCTTTGGCAGTCTTCCTCGAGTGATGACCTTGTTGTTCTGCATCCATCCTCAGGCAATCTAAGGCCTCAATGTGATTCCCTTTTTTGAAAAAATAAAAAAAATGCCCTAGCGTCGAGTTGCAATGGAGCTTTCTTGGGTTTTGCGAGACTGGAGGTCTACGTAGAGCTATGCGCGTGTTTGGTCAGTTAATTTTGAAGAAATTTCTATGATGGTGCCTTGCTGCACTAGAAGGGGACGTTTGGTTACATCAGTTGTGTACCGGGTTTTACCTTTGATAGTGTCCATCATATCACGTGGTCTTGGTAGGAGTTAGGTGAGCGGTAGGTAGCAGGTGATTGCATCAGTTGTCGAGGATATCTTAGGAATGGCTCTGGCTATTGTTCAAAAGTAAAAAGATGAAAGAAGGGAAATAGTCAATGATGTAGGGACAATTTTCTACTTGATAACTTTAAAAGGGATAGGCAATAACCTTTTTCTCGGGCAGTATGGGGTGCCATAATTGAGCTCTCCGTCATACTTCGATACCATCAAAGTCTCACATTCTATGGTTAGCATGAGTTTTTCCTCCTCCTACCACCTTCTAACAATATCTAGTAGTGTAAGGACACCAGGGATGCCCTCGTAGTTTGCTTATAATTTCCTGATAAGATTACCAGGAATGTTCTCACAATTGGCTTATGCTTCCCTGGGCTCATTGACAAGTTCGCTCATCGTATTGCTCTCACTTGATCATGCTTCTTCTTTTTCTCTCTTCAGTCTCTTGCTTTTGTTTCTCTCTTGAAGCATTGATATATTTTTTTCGAAACTACCTGTTAACACGAGAATAGTGAGTTTTGATTGAGCCTAACATCTTCATTTGTCTTATACTCTAACATCTCCTCCAATGGCAGCGAAAGGGGTGAGAATCGGGTGTTGCCTATGCCTTTAAAAGAAGTTGGGTATTCCATTAATCCTTTCGATCAAATTGCCCGAATAAAGAGGTGGGCAATGAGTTAGAAGATTTTAAAAGATATTCTCGAAAGTAATGGCGTACGACTAGCGCATGACTTGTCATGACTACGAGGGTGGTAAATATAAGTATCTATGTCTGACTACGTGATATGATGGTCAAAATGCTAAGGGTAGTATTTTCTCAGGTACATGGCATTCAATGTGTTAGGAAGTTCCTCCCTATTTTGGTTCACTAGCTTGTATGCATTTTTGGGGTACGCGGTTGCTATAACATACGGTCCTTCTGAGTTCAGCTTCAGTTTTCCTTTGGGGTGAGCATGCTTAGAGGGCATGATTTTCTTCAAGACTAACTCTCCAATTTTGAAAGTTCGCTTGAGGACCTTCTTATCGTAGGCCCTAGCCACTCTCCTTTGATATACTTGTGTGTGGTTAGCTGCCTTGAGACGTGTTTCATCGAGTTGTTCTAGCTGGGTGAGCAAAGCAATTTTCCTTTCCTCTATGGATAGCTGACCATCAAGCTGGACACGCAGAGATGACACTTGTATTTCATAAGGTAAAACTGCCTCCTTCTTGTATGTGAGCAGATAGGGAGTTTGGCTAGGGACTGTGTGAATAAAAGTCCAATAGGCCCTGAGTGCTTCAGGTATTCAATCAGGCCAGTCGGCTCCATTGCTCCTCTCTACTGTTCATTTCAGAATTTGGGTCAGTGTTTTGTTCATGGCCTCTGGTTGTCCATTCCCTTGAGGATAGAAAGGCGACGAGTACTGCAGGTCAATGCCATATCTCTTGCACAATCTCTTCGTATTCTTAACAATGAATTGTGGTCCATTGTTGGTGATGATCATTCTGGGAACTCTGAACCTTGTGATGACATTTTGAATAATAAACTTTATGAGCGTTGAAGCAGTGATTTTGACGTATGACTCGGCTTCTACCCATTTGATGTAGTACTCGGTTGCAGTGAGAATAAAGGCATGCCTGTGTGTGTTCCCGACTGTGTCTGTAAAAGGTTTGATTATATCGAAGGCCTCCATCGAGAATGGACATGGTGAAACCATGGGGCTCAGTGCGACTGATGGGGCTTTGATGAGCGCAACGTGTTCTTGGCATTGCTTGTAGCATTGGACATAGACATGGCATTCTCTCATCATTATTGGCTAGTAGTAGCCTTGCCGTATAATCTTATTAGAGAGTCTTTGGCTTCTAGTGTGAGCATCACAGGTACTGGCATGTGCTTCATTGATGATGTAATGTCCTTCAGCCTCAGCGACACATCATAGTAAGACTCCTTTAGTGAAGGCTTCCTTGTACAATACCTCTCCTAAGATGCAGTACCTGGCACATATGTTCTTTATTGTCTTCCATTCGATCCTTGTTGCGTAAGGAGGGATGTGTCGATATTTCAAAAAAATTTAGATGTCGTAGTACCATGGTTGTCCATTGTCGGTTGGAGATTATTGAAATCTGAGGGTTGTGACAGTAGCCTCTTTCTTTGCTAGACTTTTTGTCATAGATGCTTCTTCGTGTTTTACTGTCTTCGAGAGGACTAGAAGTTCTGGCTTAACCTTTAATGTCACTTCATGCACAGGCATGCTCAGCTTCTCGATGATGAATGACTTAGTACTTTATCCAATTGGTATCTGTATGACTGAGGCTAGCGTAGCGAGAGAGTCTTCTAACTCATTCTCTAGTCTTGGGATGTGCGTGAAGCAAATCCTCTAGAACTTCTTTATCAGGAACTTAGCAGTATCTAAATACGCCATCAACCTTCTTTCTTTTGTCTTCCATTCTCCGATCACTTACGAAATCACAAGTTTGGATTCATCAATGGTCTTCAGCTGCTTGAAGCCCAGCTGTAGTGTTGCTCTTAACTCGTCAATAAAGGCTTCATATTTAGCGACATTGTTGGTGACTGGAAAATTGAGTTGAAAGGCTTTAGGTACGGTGACTCCTTCTAGGTTCAATAAGACTATCCCAATGCCCTTTCCTTTTTTATTAAGATCACCGTTGAAGTATAAGGTCCATGAAGTTTTATTGGGCTCTTCTTCTTATACTGATAGCAAGTCTTCATCGGGGAAGTCAGTGCGTATTGGCTCGTTGCCTAGGAGTGGAAAATTAACGAGCTAATCAGCGATCGCCTAACCTTTGATTGATTTTTGTGTGACGTAGGTGATGTTAAATTTATATATTAACATATGCCATTGCGTGATCTTTCTAGATGTAGTTGGCTTTTCTAATATGTACTTCAGGGGGTCCATGCGTGCAAGCATAGTTATCTTATGAGCCCCAAAAGAGTGTCATAGTTTCGTGGAAGCCCATACTAGTGTTAGGCAAGTCTTCTCCATTGCAGTGTATTTTTTCTCGTACTCGACCATCGTCCTGCTGAGGTAATAGATGGCTTTCTCCTTCTTCTCGTCTTCGTCATACTGTCCCAGGATTACCCCATGACTTTATCGTTGGCGAAGATGAAGAGGATCAAGGATCTTTCGGGGATTGATGGCAATAGTATCGGAGGATTAAGGAGGTACTTATTGATGTTGTCGAAGGCTTGTTGACACTGGTCATCCTATATATACTCAGCTCCTCCTTTAAGTAGTTTGTAGAAAGGATCACATCTATCTGAGTGCTGGGAGATAAATCTCCTGATGAATTATAGTCTTCCTATCAAGCTTCATAGTTCTTTGATGTTGCTAGGAGGCGGCAATTCGAGAATAGCTTTGGCTTTCACCAGATCGACTTCGATTCCTCGCTTGCTGATAATGAATCCTAGTAATTTTTCGGAGGTTACCCCGAACACACATTTCTTCAGATTCATCTTTAGTTGATACTTCTCAGATCAGTCTAGCACCAGTCAAAGGGCTTTAACATGTGCTTCTCGTGTTTGAGACTTCACCAATATATCATCGATGTAGATTTCTACACACTTGTGCATTATGTCATGGAATATAGCCATCATTGCGTATTGATACGTGGCTCCTGTGTTCTTAAGGCCGAAGGGCATGACGACGTTGGCCGAAGGGCATGACGACATTGCAGTAAGTTCCCCATGGCATAGTGAACAAAGTCTTGTCTTGGTCGGATTCTTCTAACTTGATCTGGTTGTATCCGGAGTCCATGAAGGATAACAACTCATGTCCGGCAGTGTTGTCGACCAGAGTGTCATGTGTGGGAGTGGGAAATAATCTTTTGGGCATGCCCGATTGAGGTTTCGAAAGTCGATGCATACCCGTACTCTACCGTCCTTCTTAGCAAGGGGCACTATATTGGCAACCCACTCAAGGTATAGGATGACTTAGATGAATTTTGCCTTGTGTAGCTTGTCGACTTCTTCTTTGACTTGTAGTGTTGTTTGTGGGTGCATTCTTCTCAGCTTCTGCTTGACAGGTTTTGCAACGTGTTTCAGAACCAAACGATGCTCTACTAAGCTCGGGTCCAGACCGGGCATGTCTTCGTAGGACCATGCGAAGGAGTTGAGGTGATCACAAAGGACTTGCATAATATGTTGTCGTTCCTTGGGGTTGAGGGTTACACTGATCAGTAACGTCTTGGGCCTGTCCTCGATGTCAAAGTTTATTTCCTTTGTATGTTTCATGACTGCTTGAGCTTGCTCTTCAAAGTGTTTGATGACCCGTAGGAATTCCTACATTTCCAAAGTAATTAGTCCTTCTCCTTCATCATCAGTAAGTTCATAGACTGTAAAATTGCTACACTTGGGGGTTTATTTTTGTGAGAGGTAACCCTTCATAGGCGTAATTGATGACTGCGACATCTTTGGTGAGGTGCAAATCGAGTCTATTCATCCTCCTCTCGAAGTCATAGAGTATCTCGTAGAGTATGATGATTGGTTTGTTGTTCCGTCGAGACATTCTGCGCTCTTGCGAGGGTGCAGTGGTAAGGTTGCGTCAAGTGGGATTAAGGTGCAGCTCTGCGATGTTGAAAGTAGCATGACTTCACATGGTTATATTAGTTATTACTTCCTTGACTTCATTGGCATAATCATTACTCGTAGCCTTAAGAGAAGAGTCTCTTTGTTAGTCGATGAATGGGTCTTGGATGAAGGGTTCCCTCTCTTTTTCAAAATTTTCTAATTTTTTAGATTTTTTATTTTTAAATTTTTATGGATTTTAGGGTTTTCTATTTTTTATTTTCTATAATAGATAGGATAAAGGGTCGATTTCCTGAAGAGGAATCGATAGAGGTACTTTTTCTAGTTGAGGAAGCGTGACAACCGTTAGAGCCATTCGTGCAGGCCTTCGGATGATGTGGATCCATTCTGAATTTGGCATTTTTTTAGTCTCCATCTAGTGTGATTCTCTTGGTATGTGATGAAGGCGGCAGTTCGGTTGATGATTCGACTTCTTCTATGACCAAGATCGCTTGATCTTCAAAGAACAACTGGAGATTCTTTGGTTCTTCTTCTTCAGGTAAGTCTGGCTAATCTCCCTCTGAGCTTGCAGATTCTTCTCCTTGGGATTCGCAGTATGTCAGGATGAAGGCGCATACTCTACAATGAGGTTGGTAGGGCTGGGAGATGCAGGGATATCCCCATTGGCACTCCCATCTCAGGAATAATCATCTGGGATCTGTGTCCCTGTCAGAGTCAAAATCCTCGTGTCAGGGTTCTCCCTAGTCTTCAAATAATCTTTGGAGGTCCTCACCTAGTTGTTCTTCCATCTCGAGAGTGGGGAGATCTAACCAGTAATCCTCATCGTCACTCGGTGGTGGATGCCATTCTTCCTATAAGGATCTCTAAAAAATTTGAAGTGGCGGTGACTCAGATGATTGGGGGGCCGTTGAGTGTCAGCTCTTCTTTGACTTATATAGTTGCAATATGGAAGCCGTCTTTGTCAGTTGATTCCCAATCTTCGATGAGCGATTCAGGTTCTGAAGACTTCTGCTTTTCTACAACAGAGGGTTCTTCAGTCCCAAACATTGGTCCGACTCCCTCAAGTGGTTTATCTACGTCATCGTTTTGTCCTAGGTCTATCAGATCAGCGACAGCTTCGACCATCTGTTCAATTTCCGTCAATTGTGGTTTGGTGTGGGGTTCCTCTTTCTTTGGCACATCATCTTTCTTGGTGGTTCCATAGACAAAATGATCAGAGTGACCATTTGGGCGAAGTTGAAAAGGCGTCACTTTCCTTCCCATCTAGTAGATATCCTACACCAGTGTATTTGCGAACCTTCTTTGGGACCATGGGGCCTAGTCGCCCTTGGTTATTCTTGTCGAGCCCTGTGTGCGGGACGTATCCTAGTTGGTACATGAAGTCTCATCCTTTTGTTGCAGTTGAGTTTATGTCGTACAGCCGTGTGAGGTCAGGATCAGTTGCCCTCTTTGTCAGTCTTGGTTGGTGTGTTAGGGAGACCACAGATGGCTGACTTTGCTACAGATGTGTCACCACGAGTCTCTATCTTTATGATGTGGCCAGTGGATAGTACTAAATCATGGGCTGTCGAAATACTCGCCACGTAGTCGGTATCCATGTTTTTGAAGGGTGCATCGCCATATACCTTGATGATAGAGTCTTCGTGGGGGAACTTGACACATTGGTGATATGTGGACGCCATGACCTTCATGGACTCCAACCATTTTCTCCTTAAGATCAGGTTGTAAATACTGGAAGAATCCGAAACGTGGAATGTGAAATCTTTATTTACCGGCCAGAGATGGACTTATAGCTTGATAGTTCCTTTGATGAAGTGCTGTGAGCCATCATATGCGATGAGAGACAATGATGAAGGTCTTATGTCATGTTTCGTATACTCGAGGGTCTTGAGCATCGTCACTGGACAAATGTTGAGTCCTTCTCCTGTATTGACTAATGCGTGAGGAACCAAGAATCCTCTGATTATGACTTTTAGGTATATGGGGGCTGAACTTCCCCGTAGTGATTTGTTCGGCATGTCAGCATCTTTAAAGGTGAGTGCTGGAGGTTGCGCTATGACTAAAGTGATTTCATGCAACTCGTCCAAAGTAGTGTCTTCGTCTACACGCGTCTCAGCTGGCGCCTTCATTATCAGTTTGTGATGCTTGAGCGACTTCTTGATGAGTTCAAGTATTTATATTTGGACAGGAACTTTCTAAAGGTGCCTTAGGAGATTGTACTCTTGACCTGACTCTAATGTTGGCTTTTTATCGGGTCTATGCACCTTGTTTGTAGCTGGTTGAAGTGGTTGAGGTATGGGACCCTGGGGTGGAGGAATCACATGAGGCGGGGTGGTAGGTTCGCTTCTTTATCTCTTGTTATCCTCTCCAGTGGCTGAGTGCTCACATTCTTTTTCTCTCGGGGGAATGGCATGGCGAATTGTTGGTTCCTGATTTGAGGACTAGGTAGGTTGGCTGCTGATCCTTGAGCCATGCTATGACTTGTGTAGACAAGCCTCCTGAAGTATTTATCATGAATGGGGAGAAGTTCGAGGAAGGGATATGTCTAGTACGACACCATTCCACGGAGGGAGGTATTGCATGTACTCTTCCTCTTCAAGAAAGGTAGAGATCAGTGCCACTTCACCTCAAATTCTTGACCTGGCATGTCGTCAGCCTGTGGTAAGTCTTGCGAGGTGGCTCCATTGTCTTCAAGTTCAGAGTCAGAGAGGGGCAGTGTCAACGGAGCTGGTTCTAGGTTTCGGAGAGTTGTGGGATCTGGCGGTGGCCTCTGAAGATTAGGTCTCCGGCCCCTGAATGCTTGGACTCGGATGCGAGTGAAGTTTAGATAGAGTGGGGGGTTTGATGGTTGGATTCGAGTTATGAAGGTTTAGAGATGTGGTCGATGATTAGTCACATAATATACTACTTTACCACCATTAACTTAATGATGCTAGACCTTAGTTTGTTACTAATGAGATACTATGGTTAGATATTTAGAATAGTGAACAGAATAGAGCCGAAGTATTAATCTTTGTCAAAATAAACTCGAAAAGCAGCAAGAACTACGATCATGCAAAGAAACGATCCAGTTGAACGAAGGACTAGTCGATAAGCAAGAAAGAGAAATATTGAACGAACGTAAATCTTGAACGAACGAAAAAGAAAAAAGAAAAAGGAATTGTGATTCACGAACGTACGAAAGAAGATACGACTTGAGGAATGAAGGTAAAATCACGAATGTTCGAAAGAGCAAAAATAGTACAAAAAGAAGAACAATTGTACACACCAAAGTGCAAAATGAAGCTCATGTTGCTGATCACATGAAGTCTACACCGCCATGCAGAGAATTAGAAGATCACTTGAATCAGAAGTTTGGTAACCTATAGATCTGAGAAGATTTACGAAAGAACTCGAAAGATCTCTGCTGCTAAAATCAAGGAGAATAGTCCTACATGCATCTACCATCCAGAGCAAGGAGGAACTAGGATTAGAAGTATAGTTATTTTCAAAATCTATTTTTTAAAAGTTTTCTTTTATTAAGGACTTGAATAATCTAAACTGGCCCCTTATGATCTATAAATAAGAGGGCACGACATAGGAATTCTTTATTGAAGGAATTCTCAGCATCAATTGACGACTGAGGTTGTATTTTCTTTGGATCAAAAGTAGAGTAGAGTAGTTTAGATATCCAAGGTTTCTCAAGAGTAATTGACGCTTGTAATTAGGAGCTGGAAGATTAGAGTAGAGTATCTGTAGTTTCTCAGAAGCAATTAACGCGTGTGACTGAGAGATGACAAATATTTTTATTGCTTTCTAGTTTAGATTTATTTTCATGCATTTTTACTTCTTTGTAAACATCTCAAAGTTTTTTATTTGAATTGACGAATCAGATTGAGAATTTGCAGATTAGTGTAACGGTTTTACTTTTTCATCTTCAGTTTTCTTGAGTTTGATTGACACCCAAATTTCAGGAAGATTATTAACTAGTATAAATCTATGTTAAGGAATTCTAGTTTTTGATTGACACCCAATTTCTAGAGGACTTAGATACTATGTAACGGTATTTTATTTTATAGACATCCGAGAATTGAAGGATTATGATTGATGACCATAATCTGGAAGGAGGAGGATTTAAATTTATTTTCTGCAATTAGTTTAAACAACCCATTTTTTTATTCATATTTCTCCAGTAGTTTAGGATCTTAAAAGACAATTAAAAGTTTTTAAAAGAATGAATATATAAGAAAAATCACCTTCCTCGTGGGAATGATCCTATACTTGTGCTGTAATTTCCATTATGCAATTGCAATAGGTTAAGACTTAGTACGATAATAGAAGTCCGAATTAGTTTTTGGCGCCACTATCAGGGAAGCAAATTTAAAAAAAAAAAAAAAAAACAACCAATATTTGTCTTTCTCTTTTTATTTTTCTTTATATTTTTATTTTTCTTTATATTTTTATTTTTCTTTATATTTTTATTTTTCTTCAATTACTTCTTAATCTTTTGTAGGTTTATTCAGAGTAGCGAATCAAAGGTTTCAACACTTCTTCTGACAAGAGAAGCTAGAGGCTCAGATTTATTTTCTCTCCCTGCTTTTAAAAATAAAAATTAGAAAAACTAAAAACACAAAAATATTTATGTTTCTAGTGTATGCATCACACTCGATCTCAGAGTTTAGATTTCTTCGAGTGTGACTCAGAAATTGAAAGGACTCTCTTGCACAACTTAGCCTCAAACCGATCTTCTACAAGAGAATCCCAAACTATGGTTGATGATCTTTCCATTCAAGCACATTTCAGCCCAGTTACTCGGATTGAGCCCTCTTGTATAGTTATACCAGAGGTTGCAGTCAGACAAAATTATGAAATCAAACTCCATACACTTCAAGTTGTACCCACCTTTCATAGGCTTGATCGAGAGGATCCCTATCAACACCTAAGGGACTTTATAGACCTTTGCATGATGTTACAATTGTCTATAGCTAATAATGAGGCTGTTAAATTATGGTTGTTCCCCTTTTCTCTTAATGATAGAGCGAAAGCATGACTAATTTCATTGCCCACTAGAAGTATTACCACTTGGGAATGATTGCAGTCAATGTTTTTGAACGAGTACTCCTCGATTGGTAAAACTAATTAGATTCACCAGGCAATTCAAGACTTCAGCCAATTACCTGGAGAATTATTTCACGAGAGTTGAGAGCGCATGAAGGATTTACTGAGAAAGTGTCCTCATCATGATGTACCAAATTGGTCAATTACACAAAGTTTCTATCAAGGGTTAAATGGGACCAACCAGTCTATAGTTGATGCCGTAAGCAGAGGAGCCTTCATGTGACAGCCCGGATTTCGGCACCCCGAAACCCGTGCCATCAGCACGATCATCTTGACCGTGCCCTTAGCTAAGCACGGAACACTGGTATATCAAGCATCAAAAGTACTATAAATGAAATTGCGGAATTTAAATCTATGTTAATTAACTTTCCAAAAGACAGTTCTACCCTCATGCCTCTACATGAATGGAGAACCGATCCGAACCATCGATGATAGAAATCATCACGGATGGTTTGTCCCAAAAGAATAATCCAAAGCCTTATATACATGGTTTTAACAAAATCAAGGCTTGACATACCAAGCCGTACAAAACTCTCTGTAAAATCCCTCAAAATGGCACAACGGAGTCCTCTAGAAGAAGTCCTCCGAGGTGGCTCAACTCTTCACGCAAGATCCGACTCGCCGGGATCAGCGTCTCCTGAAGCCGCGGCAGTTGCTAAGAGTGGACCTGCGACGTATAGTCTATAGGGTGAGCTACATCCTAGCTCAATAGGGAACAAACACTGTTGAACATATAAATTATAACTCACATATATTCTATGATATGTCATGCATGATGTATCTATGCAGTTGTTGATGAAACAGTTAAAAAGCATTTCGTTTTACTGTTGATTTCTTATATTTTCATTTGCTCATGAATAATGCTGAAAAGGCCTAAAGCAAAACTTAAACTTTCAACTTAAGTAATCCCCGAGCAATATAGCATCGAGCCCCGATGAGATACCCTTCATCGTCATCTATATAGACAGTTTTAATGTATTCCCTGGGACTACCATATAGTACCCAAGCCCCTTTCCCGTGGGGATTGGTGGCGGGGTTTCACTTGTCTCAATCAACACCCCTGGGGTGTGCTTACTATGTACGGATAAGCCTCCGCACTGGCCTACGGTTTCGCCGCCGTATCGGTCACGGATATCCTGCCGTGTCAGTCGTGGATATCCCGCCACGTCGGTGGGGTAACCTATCAAACCTCAAATAACAAAAATATCGGTGCCTTACATATAGTTATTCACCGTATAAGTGTGCTATTTTATATCAGTTAGGCCCTATCGAACATGATTCAATCCTTGGATACATCCCTGGGATGTATCCATTTACTTGCATCACACCTGATGCTCTTATCTCTTTACTTCTTCATCCCCTGGGGATGGCTCGTTAGTTTACTCTTATGAATATCACACACACACACTTTTCACAATTCTTTAAGCAGTAATATATTTGAATGGAAATCGATATCACTACATACATGCTCTTGTAAAATAAAGTACATGTTCAAGGTGTTCCCTACCTCAAGTCTTCATTTGATCATTGCATCAAGGTCCCACGTGGCTCCTTGTGCACTAGTCCACATGTACCACCTATGGTACCACATAACAGGTGAAACACATCACAAAGGATGAAATAAAGAAGGTATAAGATCCCCCAAGAATCTTAAAATCAAACCCCAAAAGTCAACATAGTTTATCTCAGTCGATTAATCGAATTCCAAAATCGATTAATCGAATCTGATTCGATTAATCGATTTCCAAAATCGATTAATCGAAGGTCAATATCGATTAATCGAAGCAATTTCGATTAATCGAAATTCTCCTTTTCGCAAAGTCCATTCTCAGTTCGAACAGTCGAGTTTTCATTCGATTAATCGAATCCAATTTCGATTAATCGAAATTCTTCTTTTCGCAAAGCAAATTCACTGTTCGAACAGTCGAGTTTTCATTCGATTAATCGAATCCAATTTCGATTAATCGAAATCCTTCTTTTCGCAAAGTAGACCCTCAGTTCGAATAGTCGAGTTTCACAAGTTGATTAATCGATTCCAATCGATTAATCGAAAACTAAAATCGATTAATCGAAATCCCATTTCGATTAGTCGATTTTTCCTCAAGTCATTTCCTTCAACCCTCGGGTCCATTTGGAGTTCTCGATGATTAATCGATTCCCAAATCGATTAATCGAAATCCAAGGTCGATTAATCGAAATCCAATTCGATTAATCGAAATCGGGGTCCACTGACTCTTCAACTTCCTGGCCAATTTTGATTAATCGAAACCCAATTTCGATTAATCGAAATGGTCAGATTCAGCCCCTTTTCGAGCTGTTCTTCCCAATCTTTTTCCATACCTTTTTCCTCTATTTTTCTAAGCCATTATCCTATGATTTAAACTATTTTCAACTACCATTTAGCCTCTATAAACTATGCATTTGATTTACAAAATCTTACCTTGAATAGATCTCAAGTTGATTTCAGATCTAGGGTTGGAAGGCTAGGGTTTCCAGCTTTGGTTCTAACAGATCCAAGTCGCGTTGAATCCGGCTTTTATCTCTTGAATCCCCCCTCCAATCGGTTGCAATAACTCCTCTCTTACTTTTCTCTCTCTCTCTCTTCTTTACTCTCCTTCAACAACCAACAATACACATCTAGGGTTATTAAACCCTTTTGTCCCCTTTTTCTCACTTGTGTGTTGAGCACATACACCGCGGTAGGTGTATGCGACTTCACATTTTCAACACACATCACATAGGCATTCTATTTTTCACATCTCATCCGTTCATCACACTACATACTGACTGTTGGACTTCCATTTGGTCAAACCTATGACCGATCGGGCACGGATCCCGAGGTCATAGTTTGTGTGATTTTTCGGGCTATTACACTTCATGGCTCAAAATGGCCAACAATCCTGGAACTTATTTGAGAAACTAGCCGATAATTCAAAGTAGAAGCATGCCTTGCTTCGATCTGATCCAGATGTAATTTGCCACACCCTGTTTGCGAGGGGTGGTCTTTATGTTGTCAGCAAAGACAAAGTAAAGAAGGAGGATGACATGAGTGCAAGGGTTGCGGCTCTTGAGCAGTAAATCGCAACATTAATGACTGTTAAACCAAGCACTCCGAAAATATTTTCTGCAGCCAGCTCAAATTGCTAGATTTTAACTTATGCCAAGAGCCCTGCTGTGCCATCATATCAAGAGGTGATGGAAAATAAACAAGTAATGGCCTTTCAGAGGGGAGACTACGGGAACACATATAACCCATTGTGGAGGAATCACCCAGGATTTAATTATGGATTTTTGAGTGGGGCAAAATTAGCACCATCAGTTGCACAACCAAGATCCCCCCTTACCCAAGTTTTCCACCAGAGACCCCCAATGCTGACTGTGCAACCACAGTTTGTACCGCAAAGCAATGGACCTAATGCTACGGTTGTTCAAATCCTTCAGGAGTTGCAATAACAATCGCATTAGCATTCAAAAGATCTATCCCAATTAGCTCAATTCTCTCAAGTACTACACTGACATACTCAGTCTATTACAAAGCTGGAGGGTCAGATTGACAAGCTAGCTTTGCAATTAACTAATAGAGAAAGTGGTCAACTACCGGCGCAACCAATTAGCAATCCAAGAGGATAAATGTTTTTAGGGAAAACCTTCTCTCCCACTACTCAAAATTGGCATTCTCATGGATCTGTTGAGCTACCGACTCATCCGTAGCACTCTTTGTAAAATATATAAATTATTATTTTAAGGTTTTGAACATTTTGGGGAAGACCTTACGATTGTCGAAAACACGACAATAATAATGTTTCCTCCTTGTATGTTAGTGTTTTACGAACGAATGTATGGATTTACGAGCGTATGTAACCCTAAGTCATATGACCCAATAGTAGTGATTTCTATCTAATTCGTACGAGAGTTCGAGCCTTCGAGGGATGAAAAGCTAGAGTTGACCGTCAACTCTAGGTTACTAATACGCGCGGTGACCAATTCATCGGGTCATCACTGAAATTAGGGCATACATATCCGTCAAAGGAGACGTTGACCCTATTTTCAATCTCTCAAGCTAACCTTTCTTCTCTCCCTCCATTTTTCAAATTCTTTGAAAGCTAACTCAACCATTTCCTCAACCTACCTTGATTTTGCCCTTTTCTTTTTCCTTCCATTCAAAACCCTTCCCACAACCAACGATCTGATTTTTAAAGTTAGGGTTTTGATAGGTAAATGATTTTGCTTTTAATTTGTTCTTCCCTTTCTGAAAATCTCTTTAATTCAACATAAGAAATTTGAGGATCATTGACCAAGGTTTATTTACTCTTGCCGAAAAATAAATCATGCCAAAATTAAAGGACAAAAGATCAAGAGAGGAAGAAGAAGAAGATGAAGGTAATAACTCTGATCATTCCCCAATTCGAAAGTATATTACTCGAGCTGCTGTAGGATCCCCATCTAAAAAGATATCAAAATCTTCTGGGGATAGTTATTAGAGAACTACCTGAAGAAAGAATGATTAATGAGACAGAAATTATGGTGGCCCTTGAATAGGGCGTACAACCAAATAACGGCAGAAAGTCGATATCCAACAAAAGAGTATTGGATCAGTCCCCAGCCTTAATGAAACATTATATTGTGAAGGTTGAGGTTGTAGTGGATGTCACTTTTCGGGAAAATGTTGATGTCAGCAAAGCTGCAATTAAATACTTCAAGGATGCTAGGCTTAACTATTTCCTAGAGCCAGGAGTGACACCAGTCTACCCTAGACTGGTGAAGCTATTTAAAGAATTATGACCAACAACAGCAAAGGTCAGACCCCAAGGCTCTCTACAACTGTAGATGGGATAACCATTCAACTGACTAATAAATTGATTGTTGGGGCTATGCATGCACCCTTGGAAAGACCAGAGTTGTCTACTGATGGTCCAAAAGTCAATTTTCTAAGACTACAACCTTCAAACTTCACAGATTTTGAAGACATGCAACAGTATTGTTGGGCAACCCACCAAAGGATAAGTCATTCTTTATGAGAAAAGTTCTGGAGAATAGCAATTTCTCATTTCATTTCCTGGATGTGCTTATCTATAAGACCATCCAGCCTACCTGTCACAAAACAGAGAGAAGGTTTCTCTTTGTTAAAGCACTGTATATGATAGCCAACCGAGTTTGGTTTAACATACCTGATCGCTACTTATGTGTGTATCGAATTAAGTCTTAACCTATTGCAAACGTACAATGGAAATTGTAGACCTAGTATAGGCTCGTTCCCACGAAGAAATGCTTATCTTATCTATATTTCTATTTTAAAGTTTATATTTATCTTTTAAGGTTCTAAACTACTAGAGAAATATGAATAAAGAATGGGTTCTTAATTAAAGTGAATAAAATAAATCCTAATCTTCCTTCTTCAAATTGAGGTCATCAATCCCAATCTTCAGCCATCGGATATTTAGAAAAATAAACAGTACTGTTACACCGTATTGCAATCTTCTAGAGTTTGGGCGTCAATCAAAAACTAAAATTTCTTAACACAGATTTAATCTAATCAACAATCTCCTAAAATCTGGGCATCAATCAAATTCTAGAAAAATGAAGATGGAAAAGTAAATATAATTACACTAATCTGCAAATTCTAACCTGAGTCTTCAATTCAAATCAGAATTCGAAGATGTTTATAAAGCATGTAAATAAAGCAAATAAATCTAAATTAGAAAGCAAAGTAAATATATCTTTCACCCCACAGCTACAGTCGTCAATTGCTTCTGAGAAACTAGGATATCTACACTAATCTTCAGCACCCAATAGCAGTCGTCAATTGCTCTTGAGAAGCCTCTGATATCTAATCTATAAAGCAATAAAAATACACTTTAATTTTGATCAAAAGAAAACCCAACTTCAATCGCTAATTGATGCCGAGAATTTCTTTGTTGTTTTATTCCTACACCGGGCCCTCTTATTTATATATCATAAGGGGTTGGTTTACAATACTTCTAATTCTAATAAATGAAACTGCTAAAGTAAAAGTATCCTAATATAACTCTAATTCTTAATTTTATTCTTCCTTGCTTTCAAACTATAGATGTGCTTCGGCTTTATTTCCGTGGTAGCAATAGCAAAGATCTTCAGAGTTTATCTTCATCAATCTTCTCAGATCCATAAGTCACCAAACTTCTAATTCTGTGCATAGCGGCGGTAGTTTTCACGTGATCAGTAGTAGCTGTTCAACAGTAGAGAAGGTTTTCTTTTGTACAATTGTAAATTACGATTGTCTGTTTTCTTCTCTTTTTCAGAAAATCGTAAATCATGATTTTCTAACTTCTCCTATTATGACAATTCTTCAATTACGGTTGTCTGTTTTCATCTCTTTTTCATAAAATCGTAAATCACGATTTTCTAACTTCTCCTATTATGGCAATTCTTCAATTATGGTTTTTCTTACTATTGCTCGCTTTTTCTTCTTATGTTGCTTCTGCTTCTAGAGAATCGTAAATTACGATTTCTTATTTCTTTACTTCATCATCGCTCAATCGTCTTTTACGATTTTTTAGCTTTCAACATATAGCAAATCATCCTCTTATGCTAAATCTTCTTTTTACTGCTCTTTGAGTTTATTTTGACAAATATTAACACTTTGAATCTTTTTTACTATTTTTCTTTAATATCTGCACATCGTTAACTTGTTAGTATCAAATTAAGTCCTAGCATCACTAAGTTATGGGTGATAAAATGATAAATTATGTGACTGATCACACCCCCAAACTTACGTTTTACTAGTCCCTAGCAAACAAGGAAATATAAAATATCCAAAACTATGAATTTAAATGTCACTTTCGCAGAGAGCATGATTGCATTTAGCAAATGCAACAAGCCTTTAAATCCCTAGGTGATTCCTAGTGGAGGAGTTATAGTCTCCTGAAGATTTTCAGTGAAGTTACAAATAAACTTCATATATATATATATATATATATTTCAAAATATTTTTCAGAAAGAAATAAAATCTATACTACTAGTACAATTAATCATCATATGATTGGTATGATTTTAAAAAAATTCAAATCTTTCACCTTTACTTTCCATCACAGTAATCATCCTTGATCAGAACTCAACAATTTCAATTCTATACAGCGTGGAGTGTGTGCGTATTAGTGAAAAGTTTATTCATCATAGATTTTTCTAAACTGCAGATTTAGAAAATATTTTCATCCAAACTCTCACTATTGGCATACTCTAAAAAAGATATCAAAATTTTTGGTTCTCTCACTAAGATATGTACACGATAAATTCAAAGGACAATCAACTAAGAAGGTAAATCTCATAGAATGGATAATCAATTCTAATCATATGACTTTTCGTTCATTCATAGTATCTATTTCATACATCTCTACTAGACTCATACTTTTGTAAATCGTAAATCACAAAGGACATTCCTTCAGCTTATAATGGGGCTTTGGGCGGCTAAAAAGGTTTTAAACAAACCTAGATATGGTTCAAAAGTTTCTGAGAATTTAGTTCTTCCTTCTCTATCTTCTTTCCTTCTTCAGTAAGTATCCAAAAAGTTGGATGACTTCTTCCCATTTTTCTTTTCTATTTTTTTTTGTAAATCCCATTTTCAAAAAATCGTATTTTACGATTTCTTTTAAAACTTTTCTAAATCATCCTTTTATGATTTTTCTTTTCTTTTCCCATATATATATATATATATATATATATATATATATATATATATATATTTTTTTTTTTTTTTTTCTTGTATTTTTTCTTAGTTGTACCCTTTTCAACAAATCCCTTATCTGTTAAGCGTATACTCCTTTCACTTCCTCTCCTTTCCTTCTTTTACATTCCAAACTCTAAGAAATTATAAGGGTTAAAGGTTTATAAAATTTTGCTACAAAGAAATTCGGTTTTAGTCTTCTAATATGGGTTTAAAGGATAAAATCTTTTCTGGGATTTTAACTTTTTGACTGTAGTTTAACAAAAGATGGCCTTTGATCATTTTCATGATTTATTAGTATGGATGTCTTCTTGTTTTGATGTATTTAAAAGATAGTTCTAAAGAAACAAATAATCATAATCACAAAATATCTTAATTCTAAGTTTAGCAATATGAGATTTCTCAGTAAAAGTTCAAGACAATTTTTAAGCTTGAAAACAAAAGCAGTCTCTCTCAGAATATAAAGATGATATATTAGCTCAAGATCTCACTGATTTTATAATTTTGAAACTATAATCTAAATTTTGCAGTTTAAATTAATCGTATAGTTTCAAACATTCATTAGATATAGTGTTCAAAGGTGTTATTCATGAATTGCAACTGTTTTATTTTGATTGTTGAACTTTTGCTATGATGGATTGTAAGGTTTTCAAGAAACATTTTCTATATCATATTTGGCATATACTAGTTAACTAATCTAATATATACAAAACATTAAAAAAAATTTGTAAAATAAAATAAATTTTAAATAAAAAATTAAACTAATATACACAAAAAGTGGTGTATCCCCCCAAACATAAATAGGATAATGTCCTCATTGTGTAAAACAGAGGATACAAAAATTTAACACAATTATCGATCCTGTGAGGTTTATGAAGTACTGGAAGTTTTACTCACTCGGCGATGATAGATATGGTACAAGGGTTGTTGTAGATGGTGCTGGTGCTGGTGCTGGCAAGGCTAATAATGAATAGGAGCTACTTATCTGGTCTTCCACGAAGTTGGACAAAATTGCTATCGAACAGTCCTGCTCTGATTGTGGGCTCCATTGTAATCCTAAACTTACGTTTTGGTTATTGCTCCCACTTGCCGATCCCTCAATTGACCCTCAACTATTTCTTTCTTTTTCAATTTTTCATCCAGCATTCCGATCACAAAAGATTTCAATTCTATTTCATCTTTCAACTTTTCGGCTTCAGTTCGTAGTCCTGTTACTGTCTTCCAGAACTTGCTCGTGATTGAATCTAGTTTTTCCTTTTTATTCTGCACAGGTTAGGACTAATGAATCCTTGTCATCCTGAAGCTTTCGTAATCTTCCTTCAGTCACTGTTAGCATATGATTTTTCTCACGTAATTAAGCTTTTAACGACTCCTCAGCCTCCTTGTGGGCTTTTTCTCTTGTAGTTTCTCTAAAATCTTGGTCTTCAATGAACTGCCCAAACAGTTCCACCAAATTTGCTAATTTATCTTCATACTCCTTTTCTCCTTTCCATGCTTGCTGCTATTCTCTATGCCTCCTATTCTCCTCTTGGAGTTGCACAACCTGGTCTTGGAGTGTTGTAGTAGACTCCTGGACTTTCTTGGTTGTTTTGGCCATCCAATGTGCATGATGTTCCCTTAAGGCATTTCGTTTTAGATTTGCTATCAACTCCTAGCATTCTTGTGCATTAGGCATATTATCTCGTACTCTATTTTTCAACATCTGGATTTCTTCCATCACCCTCTTGACAACTCCTGGTAGGAGAGCGTTTGTGATTTGCCATTGCTCGACTACCGCTAGTGTTCTTTCTAGGTCCTATTGTGCTTCGAGGAAAGCTAGTGCTGTTGGTATTGTGGCTGGAGGAGATGGTACTTGGGTCATTAACTCTATGAAACCTACCCTTGGGGTCTCAGAACTTGGTCCTTCCTCTGGCGCTTCAAATGTTGGGGTCGGTTCTGTAATGATTGGACTTCGGAGTGGAGCAATCAACTCGATTGGAGTAGGGATGTGACTAGAGGTAGCCGTTTCAACTTCGTCTGCTTCTATGACTTGTTCATCAGCAGCTGCTATTAGTGGTTTCATAGGTACTGCTTCTATACTAAGTGGTACTATGGTAGCCTCTGTAGAAGGAGGAAAAGCAGGTCCAGTGGGTGAATCAAACTCTAAATCGTACAGATCATTATGATGCTCAGTAGGTGTTGGTGGAATCATCACTCCCTATGCTGCTACCACTGATTTCTTTGGCACTGTAGTTTTTTCAACAACTAGTTCGTCCCTTATGTTGAAATCTAATACTAATTTTTATGTCATCTCTAGTATAGAAGGGGTGCTCTTCTTGTGTGCAGGTAGTGAAATTTTCTTTCTATTTTCGGCACTAAGAGTCCTCCTATAGACTATTACTGTGAGGCCATCTACTACTTTAGGCAGAGACTCTTCTTTGGGATCGATGTTGTATCCCACGTTGATCAGTAAGTTTGTGATTAGACCTTCAAAAGGTAGACATATTTTATGTGTCTGATACTTCTCTAGATTCAATTTCTCCCTTACGGTATCTATTAACTCCATCAGGTAAGATGGCACATCGAACCATAATCAATTAGCCATAAGATATAGGGCCCTTGCAAAAAGTGCCCGTCTTTGTGTTCCGTGACCCGTAGGGTGAATAGTCTTGTAAATTAAAACATCAAAGAAGTGAAGTGGCAGACTCCTCCTTTCTAAATCCTTTCGCAGGAAGAATGACTTGTCTTTTGGGGGTCGGCCTAGCAACTCTGTAGCCATGTGAGTAAAATTGGGAAGGTTTTCAAGGGGTTCTCTTAGCATGTTTGCTTCTGGAATGTCAAGGGACACCTCAGGCCTCCTAAAGGGTGCATTCATTACCCTAACAACCATTTCTTTCATTAGTGAGATTGGGAGTCCATCAATGGTTGTGGTCAGTGCTGGTGTGGGTCCCTTGCTACTGTTGGTCAAATTTTTGTAGAATAATTTAACCAATCTAGGATAGACTTGAGTTACTCCAGGCTCTAAGAAGTAGTGGAGCCTGACATCCCTAAAATATTTAATGGCTTCCCCACTAATTTCACAACTTCCCAACACAGCAACTTACCGCACCCTCGGATCCTACAAGATGGTGTTCAATTGAAGTTGGGATCTGACTCAATGTTTTATCAACGGTGTGACAACCCAGATTTCCTTACCATAAAACCTGTGCCGTCGAATCAAACACAAGACCCGAATCATAGTGATGGTATGGTAACAATGTATAATATCACCTCCTGAGAGCTCGCTCTTTCCTCACATTACACAATAGGAAGGTTCGAGCCATCGGATTATGGTAAGCTCACAGAAGCAAAAGCAAAGTGTGTAACACAAAAGCGTGACAGAGCTAAGCATAGATATAATGGCAACCAAAAGAAACTCACACGATAAACTACTGCATGTGTATATATATAAAAAAGAAACATCTGCCGATGAAGGCTGACCTTCATCTTAACAGCGGATCAAAATATATCATATGATTTAATTACATATTCTCTTTACCTTGTTATCAAAATTCTCTCAAAAGGAAACTCTCCGAAAAACAAAAACTGCTCCAACTAAGGATAATGCCCTTCAGGCAGATCCTCCTCATCCTCGGGATTATAATCTGGATCATGTTTCATGTCCTCACCTGCAGCTGTGACGTATAAACGAGGAGTGAGCTTCCTCCAAGCTTAGTAGAGAAAATTACTATGCTAAATCACACCTTATCATTCAAATTCATATTCTTGATGCAGAATTAAAAGCAGTCAAAACTTGCATTTGCATTCAAAATATATCGAGTTCAAGTAAAACATTCACAAAATCTCAACTGGTCAAATCATGAAGGCGAATAACACATGCTTACACTAAGCATAACGAGAGAAGATAGTCAAGACACAATCGAAACACATGAATGGAATGAGTAAGAAATGCATCTAATTGAGATTTGAGATAATTCACGATACATGGCAAGGATTCATAAGTTTGAGACAAACTATATCATATGGCATTATAGTAAGTATCCCGTATTAGGGAACTGAGCAGTCCGTAGCGGATACAGGGTTGTAACCTAGGGACTCCACCCCTCTCATGGAGACTCCACTCCCCTTACATATAATAAACTTGAAATCAAGTCACATGGCAAGGCATCCCATATTAGGGAACTGAGCAGTCCGTAGCGGACACAGGGTCGTTACCCTGAGGACTCCACTCCTCTCATGGAGGCTCCACTCCTCATTGCACATTCTCACAAATTCATAACATGCAAGCATAGATCGAGTTCACGTGGTCAAGAACGAGTTTTATGAGCAAGAACACTACAAGACAAGTACACGCAGAAATCAAGAGACGTATGTAAGAGATCATGCAGGACGTGACTGCAAATGTAACATCAAATATTCATGTTCACAAGTTTTAAGAGACACAAAGATAAATCATGGCGAGAGTATGTAAATAATATTCATGGAGAAAATCTAATTCATTTGAAAATAACATCATAAAACATGACTTCGAGAGAACATGTAAGTTGGTAAGGTGTTTTCCCTACTTGTATTCTTCTCGAACACACGTGCAAAGATTCACGGTTTGATGAGTTCAAAACCTTAGTCAATGGTGAGTTTATCTCGAATCACGATGTCCATTACATGTCTTAGTCCATACACATAACTCACAAGCATGCTAGCCAAGTCCCCAGTACATACATCGAAAATAGTAAAAAAAAGAGATTCATGCTCGAGCGTAACTCAATCCCGCTCTAGCGATTCCTAGTGGCAACTATGCTTCACGCTCGAGAGGTTTTTACCTGAGTAAAATAAGCCTACAAATCATGCTCGAGCGTAGGCTTCAGGTGATATCCTGCTCGAGCGGCATTATTCATGCTCGAGCGTGTTTCCAATACCAATCTCCAAGTCCCGCTCGAGTAGTTTTGACCCGAGCGAAAATAGCCTAGAGATCCTGCTCGAGCGTACACTTCAAAAAGTCTCTCACTCGAGCGGTCCAACACACGCTCGAGCGTATTTCTCATATAATTCCCAGGTCCCGCTTGAGCAGTTTTGACCCGAGTTAAAATAGTTTGAAATTCCAGCTCGAGTGTAGCCCCTTAAGGTCTTCTCCCGCTCAAGCAACCCAATTCACTCGAGTGTCTTCCCAATGTAAACCCTCAGTTTACTCTTGATCGGTTTCTTCCCGACCGATTTAAGCCTATAATTCCTGCTCGAGCGTAGGGCTTCTGGTGATTTCTTGCTCCAGCGGTACGATTCATGCTCGAGCGTACCACACAAAACTGTTAACCTTAACAATTCCTACCTCGAACTTGCGTTGACCTTTATGGCTTCCCGAGATGGTTCTACATCACACCCAACATGCTCTAGATGAGCTATCACTCACTTACAATTTTTCTCTTACAAAACAAAACAAAACGTACCACACAAATCCTACATTGTAGAGTCTAACCCACGATTTATCCCCAAATTTAAAGCTCATGCAAGGGTTTCAACGATTAAACCCAAAGCTTCTCTCTTTCATGATTCGTACATGTTTGATCCTTGAAATCCTTCCATGAGGCCTCGAGTATTACTACCTAGCAATATATTCGGACTCTAAAACACTACGAATACGATACGAGGGTTACCTCTACGAGCTTTCCTCACATGCGAAGCTCTACGACTCAAAGGCATTGGATCAATGCCTTCGACACGCCGATTCCAAGACTCTTTTCCATTGATTGAACGATTTACAGAGTTGTGGTGCTCGGAGGTTATAGGGTTTGATTTCTACTTGAACGGAGGAGTTTTTTGGAATGAATTCGAGGTTTGGTGTTGCAAGGAGCTTGAATCAAATGAAGGAGAAAAAGAGATGGCTTCTCTTCTGCACTTCAATTTCTCCTTTCCCTGCACAGCCATCCAGAACCAACGCAAATAATGATTTGCATGGTTATGTGCATGTGGATAAAATAGGGGGACACTGATCGGGTGTTTAGCTTATACATCCCCACTCAGTTGTATACAATCCATCCTTTGGCTCCCAACACATGGGCCAAAGTGTCCTGCTCAACATTTCTAGTGGGCCTTCATAAATATGGTCTCTATTGGGTCTTAATAGCTAGTCTCCCTTAACTTAAGCATCGAGGGTGACCCAAAAAGGATTTAGTTCCCAAAACAGGCCCCCAAGTGGTTTGGTTTAGAAGGTCTGTGGCTTATGTCCAAATAGGCCTTCAATCCAAATTGGCACTTATGGGTCTCAAGTGGCCAGTGCCGACATGGATTCTTCCCATTCAAGAATCCATGGTCTTTGACACAGCGTCGGTCTGGACTTTACACATGTGGTTTTACGGGGTGTCACAAGCGGTCATTGGCTTTTTTCCCTTGTCCAATTTTGTGCCCTTTTTTTGGGCAGGAATTGGTTCGGATACTTCCTCTTCCTCAGGGGTTTCTCTAATAACCACCCCCGAGGTCTTTGCCTTTTTGGGTGGGGATGCTGATTTAGCTTTTTGGGCAGCAGCCCATTCTATAATTCTTTTAATAGGAGAGGAGTCTGAAATGTTACTGTGCAACTATAGATTTTTTACGATCCCGATGCTATGATGTGCTCGTACAAAAAATTTAGAGTCGCCACTCAGAGCTTTTGGTATCCCGGGAAAGCTAAATCAATTTTATAAGCACCAAAGTGCCAAAAATATGACTCTGATTCCAGTCTACGCCAAAGGATCTTGGATAGGGGCTTCGATTATCGATCGGGAAGTTGTTAGGCACCCGATCAACCCGCTCAAATACGGTCTCTACTTGTCGCCAAAAATAAAGGAAAAATAAAAATGAAAAGAGCACTTCCTCTTGCCCGAAGGCATGTTGATCCTATTTGTGCCCCTCTGCAATTACTGAGATTTCAGCAACGTAATGGCACAAATTCAAGGATAAAGGAAAAGCTAAGAAGGTAGAGGCATAGAGGGGAGAGCCAGAGCTCTCAGGCCCTTGTAGCACAGCTGTGGACCTTTAAGTAGGTGCACTTGACGAGCTTCTGGTAGCTTGAGTGGTTGAAGAACGGGTTCTAACCTCTAAGGCTTGATAGCTAAGGGGTAGAGGAAGAAGGCTAGGGGTGGTTCTCTCCTAAACTCAAGGGCTTTTGATGGAAGATAGGGTTTCTACGGTGATTTAGAATGTTGGAATTTGTATGGGTATTTGGTGCACCAAAGTGGAGGAGGGGATATCTTAATTTCTTTCTCTCTCTTCTAAATTTTTTCAAGCCTTTGTATAGGGAGGGGTGCCTCACTATTTATGGGACAAAATAGGATTAGGGGGGTACCTAAGAGCTAATTAGAGTTAGCAATTAGGTAATCCTAACATCCAAGGTTTCCTAGGATCTTAAAGGCTTGGAAATGTGGGTAATGGGCTCCAATGGTAGATAATAGGGTGAGGTTTCAAATGAAGAGAGGGTTGCAAATAGGCTAAATGGCGGTGCAACGGTCCTAATGAAACCCACTCTAAATATTGGGATGGTCAACAAGTCAAACCCCAAAAATGAAATTCGAGCATACTATAGCTAAGCTTGGCATGTGTATTACACACGCCAAACATAGCTACAGTGCCAGAGAAGTTCAGAGCCTGCTGGGGGCCCACCTGTATTTGGCGTGTATAATATACACACCAAGCCATTTCTAGGATAAAATGGTTTGGTGTGTGTAATACACACGCCATGTATGCCTCAACCAGGTGCAGTTTTCGGGCACTTTTTGGATTGTCGTAACTTTTGAAGTATAACTTGGATTAAGGTGATTCTTGGCTTGTTGGAAAATTGGGAATCTCTACTTTTCAATGGCGAAAGATTCAATCTCAGTAGAGGTTCCTACCAGCCTTATTACATCTCTCTCTAACCATTGCTCGGGAGGGTTAACTATGGGTTTGGGGTAATTCCTAAGGGTTTGAGACGATTCCTAAGGGTTTGGAAAGGTTCCTAGGGGTTTGGGAAGGTTCCTAGGGATATGGGAAAGTTCCTAGGGGTATGGGAGATGCTATCAGAAGCTCGGGGGTGCACCTTTCTCGAAGCATGTTTCGATCGGGCCTTGGGCCAAATTTGGGTGTCTACAAATGCCCCTCTTTGGTATCTGATCACTAATGATCGAATGCCAAAGACAAGAGATATCCAAAGAGGCCCAAGGCATCACTGACGGGTCCGCCGTATTTAGAACGAACCTCAAACATCAGGTGGTAACATGGTGAGTAAACGAAAGCCTAGTATGTTGGGAAAAACGTCCGTTCCTCAAGGCTATTGGTCCCCAGGCGCTTGGCGATATTACTGGGCATAATCGAGATAGGGTGAGTTACAAAAGCCCAATATGCTGAAAAAGATGTCCACTTCTCATGATGATTGAAGATATTTGATGTTCGAGTTTCATTATGAAATAAACAGTTCCATAAGTGAGAGGGTGATCGACCCATGCTTAAAGATAGGCGCGAAGCAAATGTGCGAAGATCCACAGTTTGTGTCCGGTCATATGAGGCTTTGATTGCCTCATTTGATCGGCCACGAGTGCCCCTACGTGATGCAGGGGTTCGAGGTCTTTGGACAGACCCATCGATTTCGAAATTGATTTAACATGACTACCAGAGCGGAGTGAATTGATGGCGCAATGCTTTTTGGGAGTGCATGCTGCTTTTTGAAGGACTCATGCATATGCGTATTTATTTTTTGTTATTTTATGTGAATTTTTTGTTATTTTCATGTGGAATTTTTATTTTATGTGGTTTTTTTATGTTATTTTATGTGTTTTTTGTTCTTTTTTATTTTTTGTTTTATTTTTTGTTTTATTTTTTATTTTATTTTATTTTACTAATTTTTTATTATTTTATGTGAATTTTTGTATGTTCGGGATGCTCATTGATGCTGAACCACTTATTCTAGCACAGCCTCCCGAGCAGATCAAATGGAGATTGACGTGTCGTTTCGGGGGTGTGTGCACCACTTTGGGTCTAAGGAAGGTCAGGCTCGGCGTATACAATACACATGAAAAGCCAAACTTGGCTAGGAAAATCCTGGCGCGTGTTTTATAAACGCCAGGCCAAATCGGGCCAGGTTTGGCTTAGCGTGTGTATTATATACGCTAAGCCAATACTGGGCCAAAAAATGCCTGGCGTGTATTTTATACACACCAAGCCAAAACTGGGGGGTTTTTTAAAACGGCTGAGCCCGAGCCAAAAGGGATCTCTTCCTCCCCCCTTCCCTAAACCGAAACGGAACCTCTTCCTAGGGTTCCATTGGATTGTTTTGAACCTTGTTTTATTGCCAAAGTTTGCTCTTGCCGATCAAACACACATTTCACGCCAGATCAAGGATATATTTTTCTTGAAGGTAGCCATTGCTTAACCTCATTTTATTTTGGATTTTCTTGAATAAGTTGCAATGTGGTTAGGATTTTTGCCTCCCATTTTTTTTTAGATGATGAATGAGTGATTCTTCTTGCAAGTATGATTATTCATGACTCCATTGATTTCTACCATGTGCATTGGCCTTGATTTTGAGCAAAAATATGATTTTTTAGTGATGCCCTACTCTTTTCTCCACTTGTTGATGTGATTGGGGATTCTCCTTCTTGTCCTTTTTTGTGTGGGTCTATATGATGATTTTTCTTTTTTCTTTTTTGCATGTATATATATATATATCTGTGTGTGTGTGTGTGTGTATATATATTTCAGATTTTTGTTTTGTTTGGAAAAGAGGAACTTTTCCTTTTTTTTTTTGTACATGTTTTGCTTCTTCTTTTTTTTGGATTTTCGTTATATATATTTTTTTATTTTGTTTTTGCTTCTTTTTTTTGTTTATTTCTATTGTTATTATTATTATTTTTTTATTATTTTTTGTGCTCTCTCTTTTTTGTTAAATGTGGGGGGCCTTGGGCCTCACACCCCTTTCTCTTTGATGCGTTTCTTTGAAATGATGATGATTTAAGATTGATGGAAAATGAAAGGGGCATACTTTCCTTCTTATGCCTCGCTACTGACATATCTTGATACCGTTGCATGTGTCCGTCTCAGGATGTCGAGTGAGGAAGAGCACAGGCAAGAGGAGGGACCAGAGGTGGTCTACGATCCCCGTGGGGAGCAGTTTTTCATAGTGCAGCGTTCTTCCCAGCCTTGGTATTAAATGGAAAAGGAAAATCTATTATCTTACAAAAAGTATCATTCCTGCTCTCTTTGATTGATGGACTTTTTTTGTTTTTATACCTGTTGAGATGGAAAGTGTATAGTGCGAGCATGAGAATGGGAAAGGAAAATTTATTATCTTTTGCAAAATGTGGTCCTTCCGGTCATCAGGCCAAAATGGGAAAGGAAAATTTATTATCTTTTATAAAATGTTTCTTTGATTCCTTAAGTGTGGGGGAAATAACAGGTCCAAATATGAGCATAGTCACACTCGTTCATAGGGGCGGACCTGAGTGAGGTTCAGAGTCCTTATCACGGGCAGAACGTCCATCTCCTTGGATCGAATTAACGCTTTATCTTTGCCTCAGGTCATGCATTTGACGGTGCAACCATGATGATATGCTTGACTAAGACTCGATTTGAGTAAACATGAGCGGCTCAGGAGGATTAGATGGATTAGGGTTGTAATCAAGGGAGTAATTGATGACTTTCTATTTTTCTTTCTCTATTTTCTTTTACAACATTCTTTACTCACAATGCCCAAGATGAGTTATCGCCATGCCTGTTGTTGCCCTCTTTTTTACTCGTAGCGCCCTTTCGGATTTTCACTATATCCATGGGTATGCATTTTTATCTCAGGCGCCTTTTTCAAGTTTTCACCTGGCCCGCACAAGTTCGGCCTTTTTACCCATGGCGCCCTTTTGGGTTTTCACCACGTCCCTTTTGCTTTGAGCTTATATATATATATATATATATATTTTTTTTTTTTTTTTTTTTTTTTTTTGCTTTATTTTCTCAAAGGCCACGACATAGATGTCAACTCTGTCATAGCCGGCTGGATGGAACTCTTGTCGTCTCTCAGCTTGGCTCGTGGTGACTCAATGGATATTGTGACTGCTCATAGGCCTTAACGAGGGCTTTCCTCGGGGATGTATCATGGCCATGGGTAAGGTTAGAAATTTTAAAGGTATTCTAGGGTTAAAAGGTTTCCTTGATTGGGTTCCAGTTATCGTAATACACTTCTTCCTTGGGGGGTTTTGACTGTGCATGCCCCACTTTCTTTTATATTCTTTGTTTTTTTACTTTTTTCAAACTTCCTTTTTCTGGGATTTTGCTTTTCTGATTTTTTAGATTTTTGATAGTAACCCTTTTTCTTCTTTTCTCTGGTATATACACACATTTTTCCTTTTTCTGGGAGGGGGTACGAAAGAAAGGCCAATAGCTCAAACTGGGTAGCAAAAGGGTATGCGCGTTTAGGGATGCTTTTTGGCTACTTGGCTTTGAACTGATGGCCTCTTTTTTAAAGTATCCTTAAGCAGTCATGTATCCATTTTTATCAATACTTACCTTGTTGTGGGAGACTTAAGAATAGAATCATCAGACGTATATAGCATTGATGGGCTCTGAAAAGTGATCTCCTTCCACGGTGGCGAGGTGGAGCGCATATCCAGGGAGTACTTCTCGGATGATGAAGGGCCCTTCCCAATTAGGCTTGAACTTCCCTCTCAGATCAGTGTGGAGGGATGGGAAGATTTTCTCTAGTACGTTGTCTCCGACTTTCAAATCTCGACTGTGAACATGTTTGTTGTAAGCGCGTGCGATTCGCCCTTGGTAAACCTGGGTGTGACACAAGGCTAGGAGTCTTTTCTCGTCCAGCAGGTTTAGTTACTCAAAGCAAGACCTCTCTCTTTCAATTTCTGGTAAATTAGATTCCATGAGAATGCGGAGTGACGGTACTTCAACCTCAACTAGTAGGACGACCTAAGTTTCATACACAAGGGATAACGGTGTTGCCCCCGTTGCGGTACAGATCGATGTTCTGTAGGCCCATAATGCAAATGATAATATTTCGCTCTAATATCGATAGGTGATGACCATTTTCTCAAGGATACAGATGGCTATCTTGTTGAAAACTTTGACAGCTCCGTTAGTTTACAATCGATAAGGCAACTAGCGATGGTGTTTGATCTTGTACTGCTCGCAGAAGGCCCTAATGCGCTTGTTCGCAAAGTTAGTACCATTATCGGTGATGATGTCCTTGGGTATGCTAAATCGACTCACAATGTTGCTCTTGATGAATTTTTCAACATGACTGGCCGTGATATTTGCATAGGATGCTGCCTCTACCCATTTAGTAAAGTACTCAATAGCGACCAGGATAAACTGATGTCCATTGGAAGCCTTCGGATTAACCTTTCCGACAACGTCGATGCCCCAAGTGGCAAATGGCCATGGAGTGGTCATACTGTGTAGATCTATAGCAGGAGCACGTATTAGACTAGAGTGTTCTTGGCATTTGTAGCACTTATGTAAGTGCTTGCAATAGTCAGTTTCCATGGTGGTCCAAAAGTACCCTTGCCGTAGAATCTTTTTAGCGATCATGTGGTCGTTGACGTGGGCACCGCAACTCCTTCATGGATTTCTTTTATGACGTTGGCTGCCTCACCTTCTGTAAGGCATTTGAGTAAGATGTTGTTATATGATCGCTTGTAGAGGCATTCATCGCAGATGACGTAGTTTGCCGCTAAATGTTGGATAACTCATCTATCCTCTTTGGATGTCTCCTCAGGGAAGGTGCGAGTCTCGAGGAAGTTCTTGATGTCTGAGAACCAAGGAAGTTTATCATCAGGCTCTGCGAGTCCCTCACTTAGAAGGTAGAAGGTTAGCTCATTCCTTTGTTCGATCAGGATTGGCTTCATCTCGACATAGTAAGGGATTTCCACCATTGATGCCAACGTTGCTAATGCATGAGCGAAGTGATTCCTTGCTCGCGGGACATATGAGAAGGTAATGTCATCTAAGCATGCTATTAGATCTTTGAGGTGCTCACGGTATGGGACTAGCTTCTCATCCTTCGTCTTTCAGTCTCCATTTTTCTGGCATATGATCAATTGTGAGTCGCTAAACACCCTGAGATGAGTTACGTTTAGGTTCAAAGCTTCCTGTAGGCCTGTTGCGTATGCCTCATATTATGCCATGTTGTTGGTATAAGGGAAATTGAGTTTGATGGAGACTGGCACGTGGGATCCTTATGGCAAAATTAGAATGGCGCCGACTCCCTGACCCTCGATAATTGCTACCCCGTCAAAGTGCATTACCCAGGATTCTTCTATCTCTACTGTATCATCCTCTGTCATGAACAAGATGTCCTCATCAGGAAATTCAGTTCTTAAAGGTTCATAATCAGGTAAAGGGTTCTCAGCAAGATGATCGGTGAGTGCTTGTCCCTTGATCGACTTCTGAGTGATATATGTGATGTTAAACTCTGATAAGAGAAGTTGCCAACATGCAGTCCGCCCAGTGAGGGCTGATTTTTCGAATAGGTACTTTACCGGGTCCATTTGTGCTAGAAGTAAAACATCCTGAGATAATAAGTAGTGGCGGAGCCTCTATGTAGCCCATACAAGAGCCAGGCATGTTTTCTCCAGATGAGAATAGTGCATCTCGTAATCAGTAAATTTCTTGCTGAGGTAGTAGATGGCCTGCTCTCTTCTTCCTGTTTCATCATGCTGTCCTAAGACACATCCCATTGACACTTCCGTTGTGGAGAGATACATTACGGGTGGTCTCCCTGGCTCGGGTGGTACTAAAATTGGCAGATGGAGGAGATAACCCTTGATTTGATCGAATGTTACCTGGCAGTCGTCGTTCCATTCAATGGGCAAATCTTTTCTCAGTAGCTTGAAGATCGATGTGCAGATAAGAGTGAATTGTGCAATGAACCGACCGATGTATTGTATCCTGCCTAAGAACCCTCTGACCTCTTTCTCAATAGACGGTGGTGGCATTTTCGTGATGGCTTTTACTTTGACTGGGTCAACCTCGATACCTCTCCTGCTGACAATGAAGCCCAGTAATTTTCCTGACATGGCATCGAATGCACACTTCTAAGGGCTTAGACGGAGCCTGTATTTTCTAAGCCTCTCGAACAGCTTTTGGAGGTTTACTAAATGGTCACTTCTCTCTGGTGACTTGGCGATCATGTTGTCAACGTACACCTCAATTTCCCGGTGCATCATGTCATGGAACAGTGCCGTCATGGCCCTTTGGTATGTCGCGTTGACATTCTTCAATTCGAACGGCATGACTCGGTAATAGAAAGTTCCCCAGGGAGTGACGAATGTTGTCTTCTCTCGGTCTGCCTCTGCCATTTTGATCTAATTATATCCAGAGAATCCATCCATAAATGAGAGCATCCCATGCTTAGCAGTGTTATTGACCAAGATGTCGATGTGCAGTAATGGGAAGTCGTCCTTCGGGTTTGCTTTGTTCAGGTTTCTGAAGTCAATGCACATGCGAACCTTTCCATCTTTCTTCAGCACCGAGACGATGTTGGCTAGCCACTGAGGGTACTTGGAGACCATGAGAAATCCTGTGTCATACTGCTTGATGGCCTCATCCTTCACTTTCACATCCACTTGGGTCGGAGTCGCCTCAACTTTTGTTTGATCGGCTTCATATCTGGAGATAGCGGCAACTCATGCTCAAGCAAATCGGTATCCAAACCAGGCATATCCTCATACGACCATGCGAAGACGTCTTGGTATGACCAGAGGAAATCAATCATGCTTTTTCTTTCCTTGGGAGACAGTGATGTTTCGATCTTGGTGATTTTAGGAATCTCCTCGGTCCCTTGATTGACGTCCTCCGTTCTTCAACGATAGGGCTGCTCAAAGTCGGCAAATCATTCAAGGAGTTCATTGGGGAGCTCCTCAGTAATTTCCTCATCCAGACTCGTGACTCCTACCCCTTCTTGTACTTCTACAGGAAAGGGGTCGACTTCATGTGGGACGGGTTTTTTTATTAAGGCATCAATTTCTTCGATTTTCTTGGGAATTTTGAAAGACAATATTTTTGTATTTTGTATTTTTTCTATTTTTTTAGGTTTTCATTTTCTTTGGAGAGGGGCTCTTGGCAAAGCGAGTCCCTATATATACATGGTATTTCCTGCCAAGGGCTTATCTCACTTTTTATAGGTTATTTTTTATTCCTCTGGCTCTCGCTATAGCAATGGTTCGGATCTTTTCTTTAGCTTCTCAAACTTCTTCTTCTATGGGCTTGCAACCTAACCTAAATCGGACTTACTATCCACCCCTAGCTCCGAATGGTTCCTTTCGGCCTTGTAACCGGGGTCCCAGCCCCTTACCTTTCTGATAACCCCATTTTTGGAGCATAGCCACAGCCGCAACCAGTTTGCCTCCGATTTTCAGGGTGATACATTCTGGGGGCTCTGGGACTACCACTGATACCTCGTATTCAAAGTTATGGAGGTACGTATCTTCGATTGTATGTGACACATCTAACATTCTGGGGTTCTCGATATTATGGGTAGATTTCTCTCTTTCGTCATGTCCTTCACCTATGATGGTGATGATTTTCTGTCCAGCCACAAATTTGAGTTTCTGATGTAATGTTGAAGGTATCGCCCCGACCTCATGTAACCAAGGGCGCCCCAATAGCAGGTTAAAGGAAGACTTGATATCCATTACTTGGAAAGGTATGGAAAAGGTCATTGGCCCAATCACAAGCTCAAGATCGACTTCCCCGATTATCTCTCTTGTATTATCGAATCCTCTAGCACTGGTTTTTGTCAGCCTCAACATACAAGGGTCTACTCCTACTTTGGTAGTTGTTCTCAACGGGCACACATTCAATGCAAATCCATTGTCGATTAATACCAATGGGATTACCATATTTCTAGCTTCTACAGTGATGTTAAGAGATTTGGAGTGATTATTTCCCTGCTCTAGTAAATTAGCATCCAAAAAAGAGATGGCATTGGGGGCCATCACCTGTCCGATTATCTGTCCGACCTCAGCTGGGCTTACTTGGAGAGACACATGCACAGTTTTTGATGTCCCCATCAAGGCTTGGAAATGAAGTGGGGATGTCATTAACAGATCCAGACTATGATATGGGCCAACATTCTTCTTAGTTGTGTTTCAAGTATGTTCTCTCGGCTCATTTTCTCAAAGGGGTTTACCGCAGTAGTACCTTTCTTCCCTTTTGGTCGGGCTAGCGCTGGTGCTGATGCGTTCGGTTGCTTGGAGATCTTTCCTGACCTAGTGACAAAATCAACTAACCCCTCCTTGCTACTGCCGGCATTGATGTCGATTTGATAATAACTCAGTGGGACTTGATGAGGATCATAAGTTAGTCCCGAAATCTAGAATGGGGCAAAAGGGGGTATCAGCGGTGTTTGTGTCGATGGGTTGGGATGGGTGCAGACTACCTAGTTAACTTCTATAAAAGATGGAAGGGTGGAGTAAGTTGGCCAAATGGGGTTGGTGAGGATTGTGGATGACTGTATCGGGGATGCTGTCATAGGGGTGGAACATTGATAATTGATCGATGATGGATGGATCACAATCGACCATTGGGTAGTTGGCAGGTGGTGGTGTATGGTTGGTGTGAATTGATTTAGACATAGTTGATAGGAGTTGGCAATGGGAAATATGCTCTAAGATCTAAGGGTTCTATTGGCAGCGCGGGATTGGGGGAAGTAATCTGCCAAATTCAAGGGCTCGATCACTCCAATGCTTCTATCTTCCCAGTTTCTTTATAGTGGTACCACAAAATCTTCCTGGGAGCAGATGTACTCTAATGGGTCAAATTCCTCATCATCTTCTTCTATAATACTGATAGTTGGTCTTGGGCCTGCCCCTCCTGGTGGGTGTGGGGGTAGCGGTACCTGATGTATATTTGTATGTTGGTTGGCCTGGGGGAGTGCTGGAGGGATGATCTTACCGGCCTCTATTAAGTCTTGTATCACGTGCTTCAAAGGGAAGCAGCAATCAGTTGGGTGGCCTGGTGCTTGATGGAAGTTACAATGGGTATTGGGGTCATAATTTCTCGAGATCGGATTCGGCAGGGGTCACAGCAGGAGTCCCATGACTAAACCCTTTTCAATTAACAAAGGCAACAAGATATTTAATGACTTCCCTAACGGTGTGAAGACTCTATCAAAATGGGCTTTTCTCTGCTCTGGGGTCATCTGTGCCCCTTGTCCATTTCTGATTCTCTGCGTCAGCTCACTTCTGGATGAGGTTTGTTGGGCTGCCCAGAATTGGAATGGGGTTGTGCCGGTATTAAGTCGCATGTTGCCAACTGTTTGTACATCTGCCCCAGTTCTTCTTTCATTCCTCTGATCAGTGAACCTCCAGACCCCACTGTTTGCCATTTTGTTCAATCGCCCTTCTCTTATTGCATCTTCACAGTGATTGGCGTTTCTCACCAAATCAGCAAAGTTGGACTGCTGTTGGTATACCAAGAAGTCTGAGATGATCAGCAAGGTGTTCTTTGATATCATTTTAATCTACTCATCGTTAGGTATTCTATTTCTGACCTAAGAGGCCAATGCCCTCCATCGCCCAAGGTAATCACTAAATGCTTCGTCGGGCTTTTGCTTTAACTAGGTTAGGTCTGATTTTCTGGGCTCAATGTCTATATTGTAGACATATTGCTCTTGGAATAAGTGAGTCATGTCTTTCCATGTTTTGATCATGGAAGGTTCTAACGATGTGAACCACCTTAAAGTTGGGCCCGTAAGGCTCTTTTGGAAGACCTTTATGAGCAAACGTTCATCTCCCCCAAACTTGTACATGTCCCCGCAGTAGGACTTGAGATGTGCAATGGGGTTGCCCATGTTATTATATTTATCAAAAACTGACACTTTGAATTTCAGAGGTAAGGGGACCTCAGAGAATAGACATAAATCGGAAAAGTCTGTGGTGTGGATCTCAACTCCACTCATCTTCATCAATTGTTTATGGATCTTGTCTAATTATTCTTTCAACTGCTCTGATTCTTTAGATGGCAGAGCCATTTTTTCAACTGTCGGTCTCCATTCACTTTGTGTTGCCGGGGGGTTGATGATTGCGGGTGGTGGGGGCTTGTAGCCGGTGAGTGCCCCGGCATAAGCCCTGCTATTCCTAATCTCACCTTCCTCATACTGCGGATCTACGTATGGTGGAGTGAGGGTGAGATTTTCTTGTCGGTGTGGAATGGACTAGATGGGTACCGAGTGGAACCAAGGCATATGAGGGAAGTTTGGATTTTGGGTTGGGGCTTGATGAGGCCACCGTGCTTGGAGAGATACTTGGGGATGACCTTGTGGTGTAAAGGGATGGGTGAATTGGGGTTGACGAAGGGTGGGTGCCAGGTTCCCGCCTTGGGCCAGGTAGGAGGGTTGTGAGTGAGTGAGATATTGAGGGAATTGTGGCGGGTATGGGTGTGACGGTTCAAGATTTGGGCCTTGCTGAGTTTGGGTATTGAGTATGGGGTTTAAATGGGTTTAGGCCATTGGGCTTTGGTGGGTATGGGCCATTGGGCCTTGACGGGTTTGGGCCATTGGGCCTTGATGGGTCTGGGCCATTGTGCCTTGATGGTTCTAGGCCATTAGGTCATGGTGGGTCTGGCCCATTGTGCCTTGATGGGTCTGGGCCATTAGGCCATGATGGGTTTAGCCCATTGGGCCTTAGTGGGTCTGACTCATTAGGCCTTGATGGGTCTGGCCCATTGGGCCTTGGGCCCGCTCAAATGACCCAACGGTTGATGAGGGTCTTGGGTGATGTGGATAATGGGGGGTTGATGAGAGCTTTGGGAGAAAGGGGCATGGAGAATTGGGAATGTATGAGATGGGTTTGTGATGGGTGGATGAGGGAGGCTATCTTGTGAGGCCTTCCATATAGTGTACGCCTTCAACATCTCATCCATCATGGCCATCGGATTGGGTGGTGGGATGGATGAAGAGGGCACATCCAATGGAGTGGGAACATGTGGCATGGATGGGGTGGGTATATGGGAAAAATTGGGCATGACTCGGGTAAAATCAGGCATGACCTGGGTGGATGGGGGGATGTATGATGGAGTGGGATTAGAGGAAGGATGTGGAGTGGATATGGTAGGATCGTTCATGGCTTGGGTGTATGTGAAAGAATGTGGTATGTTCGGATTAGATGGGGATGAAGGGGGTATGTTGGATGTGGTAGGGAGATGGGGTGAATTTGGGGTTGAGGTGGGGAAAGAATATGATGAAGCATAGGGTGGATTTTGGGTGATGGTGGAGGGGGGGAAATTAGGGTTGTTTGGATTTGAGGGGCAATGGGGTAGAAAATGGGGCGATGTGGGGTGGATGTGGAGGGATCTTGAGTAGATGTGGGTGGAGAGAGGGATAAATTTTGGATGGGTGCGGATGGGAATATAGGTGCACCGATGGGTCCGGTGACGTTGAATGGTGGTTGGGTGAGTGGGATGGAGGTAAAAGTCTCTTCCGCATGGGATGGTTTGAGGAATGTGGCGGGGATGAATCGGGATCGGCATATGCTGGATCCACTGCCCACGACATAGCTTGGTGGTGAGTTGGGTACGGGTGCCTCGAATGGGGCCTGTAAAATTTTCCCCTCCTCCCTTTGCGGGACAACGGGGGGTAAGGCGATGCCGTTGTGCCGGCACCACAATTGTTTTTGGCTTTCTGGTGATGACTCTTTTTTATTTATTTTTGAAAATGGCAAGTGGATACCTTACAATGACGAATTTCGGGGCCTTGGAATTCTCATTTTGGGTGGTGAATTTGTACCCTAAATATTCCCCACAGCGGGATCTAGACACGCTTCGGAAGAATAAAAAAAAAACCCTTTGATCTATGTGAAGGCACGAGAATCCACGCAAACAACTCCATCCCCCAGAGTAAGTCAATAAGAAGGTAACCTCTCTTGATCGGTGAGGGCGTATTGGGTGTCGAAGGGCGCGGGATTTATCCGGGGTGCTAAATCACTAAGCAAGGAACTCGGGGAGGTGAGGACAAGCCTCAGATTTAGGCTGCCTAGCCCAAAATAGGCTTGACGTGTGTATTACATGTGCCTTCTACACGCCAGGGTAGTTCTAGGAAAAAAAAGGGCTTAGCGTGTGTAATATACACGCCAAAACACTTCTGGAAAAAAGTGGCTTGGCATGGATTTTACATGCACCAGGCACAAACAGAGTATATATTTATCTTGACAGCAGAATAGCAAGCCCGAAATTGGTCTCTTTTTCTCTTTTTCTGGAAGTAATGCTTCCAGGGACTGACTTTCTTATTATAACGGGTCCTTCCTCTCCGATCCTAGGGATACAAGGTTGATTCAGGGCAACTAAATGGACTCCCTCAAGGTTTTAAGCTTTGTAATCAGCTCGGTCACCCACCCGATATACCTCCAGCGTAAGCGCCTTCTCAGATACTGGATGGGGTGATTCTTTTCGGGATCATCACCACTAGGGGCTGCTGCCTTAATAAGAACTGGGATGTTTGTATCTTTGCCTTAATTTCCACCCTTTTCGTAAAATCTATCCAATGTAAAAATTCAATTAAGTCCCCCTCTTGGTTCAATTTTAATTTCAATTTTAAGGGAGTTTGCTTAATGTTCAAAAACCAAGGGTGATGGTCCCGAGCCACCTCTACGGGCCAGTGTCCACTGATGAGATATGATTGCGGAAAGTAAAAGATCACGTAGGCCCGCCAAACGGCTAAGGTGTATAAATGCGCAAGTAAGCCCGCGAATCGGTTAAGGCATGTAAATACGGGAAATTAAAGGAAAGTAAAAACGAAGCACAAGTAGGCCTGCCAACCGGCTAAGGCACGTAAATGACAGAAGAGTAAGGGTAAGTAAAAATAATTAGAATCATAGGGGTGAGTGAAACTAATAGAAAACAACCAAGTGTTAGTAAAAATAAAGAAAAATGCCAAATTTCAAGGGGAAGCTCTATTAGCCAATCCCCAACAAAGTCGCCATTTGTGCAACCGTGGATTTTTTATGATCTCAATGCTATGATGCGCTAGCGTAAAAAATTTAGAGTCGCCACCCGGAGCTATTGGTGTCCCAGGAAACCTAAATTAATTTTATAAGCACCGAAGTGCCAAAAATATGACTCTGATTCCGGTCTACGCCAAGGGCTCTTGGTAGGGGCTTCGGTTATCGATCGGGAAAGTGTTAGGCACCCGATAAACATGCTCAAAAGAGGTCTTTACTTGTGGCCAAAAATAAAGGAAAAATAAAAATGAAAAGAGTACTTCCTCTTATCCGAAGACACGTTGATCCTCTTTGTGCCCCTTCGCAATTACTGAGATTTCAGCGGCGTAATGGCACAAATTCAAGGATAAAGGAAAAGCTAAGAAGGTAGAGGAGTAGAGGGGAGAGCCAGAGCTCTCGGACCTTGTAGCACAACTGTGGACCTTTGTGTAGGTGCACTTGACGAGCTTTCGGTAGCTTGAGTAGTTGAAAAATGGGTTCTAACCTCTAAGGCTTGATAGCTAAGGGGAAGAGGAAGAAGGCTAGGGGGTGGTTCTCTCCTAAACTCAAGGGTTTTTGATGGAAGATAAGGTTTCTAAGGTGATTTAGAATTTTGGAATTTGTATGGGTATTTGGTGCACCAAAGGGGAGGAGGGGATCTCTTAATCTCTTTCTCTCTCTTCTATATTTTTTCAAGCCTTTGTAAAGGGTGGGGTGCCTCATTATTTATAGGAAAAAAGAGTGTTAGGGATACTAAAGAGATAATTAGGGTTAGGAATTAGGTAATCCTAACATCTAGGGTTTCCTAGGATCTTAAAGGCTTGAAAATGTGGGCAATGGGCTTCAATGGTAGATGATAGGGTGAGGTTTCAAATGATGAGAGGGTTGAAAATAGGCTAAATGGGGGTGAAATAGTCCTAATAAAACCCACTCTAAACATTGGGATGGTCAACAAGTCAAATCCCAAAAATAAAATTCGAGCAAAATCCAACAATTATTGTAGCTAAGCTTGACGTGTGTATTACACATGCTAAGCATAGCTACAGTGCCAGAGAAGTTCAGAGTCTACTGGGGGCCCACCTGTATTTGGCGTGTATAATATACACGGCAAGCCATTTCTGGGAAAAAATGGCTTAGCGTGTGTAATACACACACCATGTATGCCTCAGCCAGGTGCAATTTTCGGACACTTTTTGGATTGTCGAAACTTTTGAAGTATAACTCAGATTGAGGTGATTCTTGGCTTGTTGGAGAGCCGAGAACCTCTACTGTTCAATGGCATAATATTTAGTCTCAATAGTGGTCCCTGCCAGCCTTGGTATATCTCTCTCTAATCATTACTCGGGAGGGTTAACTATGGGTTTGGGGGTAATTCCTAAGGGTTTGAGACGGTTCCTCGGGGTTTGGGAACTTCCTAGGGGGTTGGGAAGGTTCCTAGGGATATGGGAAAGTTCCTAGGGGAATGGGAGATGCTATCGGAAGCTCAGGGGTGCGCCTTTCTCGAAGCATGTTTCGATCGGGCCTTAGGCCAAATTTTGGCGTCTACAGTTGCCTTCCTCTTCAGGGTCTTCCCGTACTTGTTTTTTGTGTTTTCGTGATTCTGCAATTTTTTCTGCAAGATATAAAAGAATAGTGCTTAGTTCAATGGATCTTGCATATGTCAATAAAAATATTTGCAGAAATCCATCCGATAGAAGATTATTACCTTGTTCTTACCAAACCCTAGCTTCTGAATATGCGTGTAGGAGATACATAGGAGGGTTCGAGAAAACTAGCTTCTGAAGATTATTACCACTTGTTTTTTACAGTGAAGGTCTGGAAGAGTAAGACGATTTAAAACGGCTGGATTGGGCTTTTGAAAAAGAGAGGGGAGGTAGAAGGAGAAAACTGGAAGGTTGGAGGGTTCGAGAAATGGGGCCAAGTATACTCTTTCTTCAAATTTGTAGGCCCTATCCATGTGGTGACCTGCTGAACCGGTCGTCACAACTTGTTAACTTAGGGTTGTCGGTTCAACTCTAGCTTTTCAAGAAGGAAATACGAACACTCGTATTAGTCAAATAGTAATCGCGACATTTTGACTGATGGATTTTAGCCTAATGAAGGGTAATTGTAAATCCATACAATTGTCCAAAAAAATATACGGTAGGGCTCACATTACGATTCCTCGTGTCTAGGCGATTCTGTTCATAATGTGGTACCTAAACGCAATAGGAAAAGAATTAATTATACATATTTTATAAGAGGTGCTATGATGAGTCGGTAGCTCAACGATCCACGTGGTCTTTAAATTGGGTTTTGGAGAGCTGATGTCTCCCCCTGGAATGCTTGTCCTCTTGGATTACTAAACGGTTGTCTAGGCAACTGGCCATTCTCTCTCTTCGCCACCTGTGAAGCTAGTTGGCCAATTTGGCTTTCTAACTTAGTTATGGACTATGTATGAGAGTGAAATGTCTGAGAGAATTGATCAAGCTGGTGTAAATCCTTAGAATGCAGATGTGATTATTACTATAAATCCCAGAGGAGTTGAACAACAGTGGCATCAGGAGTGATGTTCTATGAACTATATTGTTGCTGCACAATCGGCATTGGAGGTCTCGAATGGAAAACTTGGTTCTAGAGGAACCTAAGTTGCGCAGTAGTCGTTGCTAGTTGTGCTCCTGCCGTGGAACCATAATTAAATCCTGGGTGGTTTCTCTACAATTGGTTATAGGTGTTCCCATAATCCCCTCTAAAATGCCATTACCTATTCTTTTTCCTCCGCCTCTTGGTATGATGACGCAACGGGGTTCTTAGTATAAGTGAAACTTTGGCAATTTGAATAGTTTGCCAAGGATCTGTCTGTAGTGCTCATTTTAGCACTCATTAAAGTTGCAATCTGTTGTTTCAGTGCCGCAACCTTCGCACTCATATCATCCTCCTTCTTCACTTTATCCTTATTGATATCATAAAGACCACCCCTCACGAGTGGGGTGTGACAGACTACATCAGGATCAGATCTCAATAAAGCCTGTTTCTACTTTGAATTATTGGCCAATGTTTCAAACAAATTCAAAGATTGTTGGCCATTTTGAGCCATAAAGGCTCCTCCACTCATGGCATCGACTGTAGACTGGTTAGTCTCAGTCAACCCTTGATAGAAACTTTATGCAATGGACCAATTTGGCACGTCATGGTGAGGGCATTTTCTTAGCAATTTCTTCATCCTATCCCAACTCTCAAGAAATAATTCTCTAAGTAATTGCCTAATGTCTTGAATTACTTGGCGAATTTGATTAGTCTTACCAATTGGGAAGTACTCACTTAGAAATTGAGACTGGAGTGTCCCAAGTGGTAATGCTTCTTGCGGGCAATGAAATTAGCCACGCCTTCACTCTGTCCTTAAGAGAGAAGGGAAAGAGTCATAACTTGACATCCTCAGCATTAGTTACCAAAAGTTGCAATATTGTACAGAGTTCTATGAAGTCCCTTAGATGTTGGTAGGGATCTTCGCGATCAAGCCCATGAAATGTGAATATAGACTAAAGTGTATTGAGCTTGATTACATAGTTTTGTCCGACTGGTACCTCAGGTATAATTATATAGGAGGGCTCAGCCAAAGTAATTGGGCTGAAATGTACCTGTATGGACAGATCGTTAGCCATGACTTGGGAATCTCTTGCGAAGGGTCGGTTTAATGCAAGCCTTCGTCAGAGATTCCGCTCAACATCTGGGTCGTATGCAAACGAGTCTAGACTCTTAGACCGGGTATGATGCATACACCGAGAAAATTTTTATTTTATTTATTTTTAACTTTTTAACTGATTTTTATTTTAAAAAGCAGGGAGAGAAATAAATCTGAGCTTTTAAATTCCGTGGCCAATAGAAGTTGGAAACTTTTGATTCGCTGCTCTGAATAGTCCTATAGAAGATTAAGAAGTGATCAAAGAAAGTTGAAAATATAAAGAAATATAAAAAGAGAAAGATAAATATTTATTTTTAAAATATAAATATAAATAAAAAGATAAATCACTTCCCCGACAGCGGCGCCAAAAACTTGATCACTACTTATGTGTGTATCTAATTAAGTCTTAACCTATTGCAAGTGCACATTGGAAATTATAGAGCTAGTATAGGATCCTTCTCACGAAGAAATGTTTATCTTATCTATATTTCTATTTCAAAGTTTATATTTATCTTTTAAGGTTCTAAACTACTGGAAAAATATGAATAAAGAATGGGTTCTTAATATAAAATGTATAAAATAAATCCTAACCCTCATTCAGATTGAGTTCATCAATCCCAATCTTCAGCCATCGGATATTTATAAATATAAATAATACCATTACACTGTATTCCAATCTTCTAGAATTTGGGCGTCAATCAAAAACTAAAATTCTTTAACACAAATTTAATCTAATCAACAATCTCCTAAAATCTGGGTGTCAATCAAATTCTAGAATATTGAAGATGGAAAAGTAAAAACCATTACACAAATCTGTAAATTCTAACTCGAGTCTTTAATTCAAATCAAAATTCGAAGATGTTTACAAAGCATGTAAATAATGCAAATAAATCTAAACTAGAAAGTAAAGTAAATATATCTTTCACCCCTCAGCTGCAGTCGTCAATTGCTTCTGAGAAACTAGGATATCTACACTAATCTTTAACACCCAATAGCAGTCGTCAATTGCTCTTGAGAAGCCTCTAATATCTAATCTACAAAGCAATAAAAATCTACTCTAATTTTAATCAAAAGAAAACCCAACCTTAGTCGTCAATTGATGCTGAGAATTTCTTTGATGGCTTATTCCTACACTGGGCCCTCTTATTTATAGATCATAAGGGGTTGGTTCACAATACTTCTAATCCTAATAAAAGAAATTACTAAAGTAAAAGTATCCTAATATAACTCTAATTCCTAATTTATTCTTCCTTGCTTTTAAACTGTAGATGTGTTTCGGCTTTATTTCCTTGATAACAGCAGCGAAGATCTTCGGATTTTATCTTCATCAATCTTCTCAAATCCATAATTCACCAAACTTCTAATTCTGTGCATAGCGGTGGTAGTTTTCACGTGATCAACAGTAGGGAAGCTTTTCTTTTGCACAATTGTAAACTACGATTGTTTATTTTCTTCTCTTTTTCAGAAAATCGTAAATCACGATTTTCTAGCTTCTCCTATTATGACGATTCTTCAATTACGATTTTTCTGACAATTGTTCACTTTCTCTTCTTGTGTTGCTTCCACTTCTAGAGAATCGTAAATTACGATTTCTCATTTCTTTACTTCATCAACGCTCAATCGTCCTTTAGGATTTTTTAGCTTTCAACATATAGTGAATCGTCTTCTTACGCTAAATCATCTTTTTACTGCTCTTTGAGTTCATTTTGATGAATATTAATACTTTATCTCTCTTTTATTATTTTTCCTTAATATCTGCACATCGTTAACTTGTTAGTAGCAAACTAAGTCCTAGCATCACTAAGTTAAGGGTGATAAAATGGTAAATTATGTGACTGATCAATGCCCTCTTACCTCTTGGAGGTAATGGACGTAGTACAGGGGAAACTAAATCAGACAAGGTGTGAAAAATACAAGTTGAAGCTTCCTTTTGGGGGCCTAATTACAAATATTCTCAAGAATTTGGGATATCAATGGGCACCCAATGAAAAAGTCGTTATAAATCGAGAAGAAGATCTTACTACTGTAGCCTATAAAAGCACTTTAAATCCAGAAAATAGGAAGAAAATGGTGCTGGTACTCTCCACAAGCAAATCACCTTCAATACCTCCCTCAATTAAGGAGGCAGAGCCTGAGGAAGACGACACTACGAGATTAGAAAATGGGAATGATACTATGAATCGTACTGAACTAGATGTAATTGAGGGAGAAACCATTCCTACATGTACAACAACTGTTGAACTAGAAACAGTGGAGGAGAGACTACCCATACAAGAACAGGTTATTCTGTATGATTTAGCATTGGACTCCCTAATAGGGCTTGCCATGCCTTCTGTACCTGAGGAGGAAACACTACCAACTGTTGCTGAAGCCAAGCCTGAGAGCCAAATGATATCCACAACACAGGAACTTCCTATACCACTAGTTGAACAATGCATCTCTAAGATGGCTACTTCTAGTCGTACTCCTGCATTGTCTGAGTTTGTTCCTATACCTGAGATTCCACCAACTACAATGCAGACTCCCATTATCCAAGTAACGGAAGCAGGACCAAGTCTTGAAACTCCATGAGTGGGTTTCACTGAAATGCTAAATGAGGAAGCATCTCCTCCCATTATTGATACAACAGTTCCTAAATCATTAGGAACCAAGTCTGAATGGGGAAGGAGATTGGTAGAAGTAGAGAATTGACAATTGACAAATGCACCACAACTACTACCAATACCAGAAATGGTCAAGAAAATTATTAAAGAAATTAATAGGATGAAAAATAAAGTTTTTGAAGTCCTACCTATGACAAGGGAAAGGGCAGAAATTGTAGAAAACCTAAAGCAAAGGACAGTAAAGGATCATCATGTACATTGGAAGGCTGAAACAGTAAAGAAGTACAAGAAATCGCTGCTGCTTAGAACAAAGTGCACAGTTGCAGCAACAGAATAATGTGTTGAGGAATAACCAACAGGCATGGGAGAGTCAAAAAAAGAATTATGAGGATAAAATAGCTAATTTGCTTGATCAATTTGGATAACTAATTACAGATCCCAATGAGTGAGAAAGTGCACACAGGGAGTTCCAACAAGCACTTAACAAATAATTGGATGATAAAAACCATGAACTTGTAGTAGCTAAAGGGAAGATACTTAAGCTGTAAGAAGATAAAAATTCCCTAGTCTAGATCTGTGATGAACAGAGGAAGAACATTGAGTCCCTCACGAACAAAAGTTGGGTAACAATAGCAAGATCACAGGCTGAATCTGAGAAACTGAGGGAAAAAATAAAGGAAAAATTTACCATAATTTACAAACTACAAGAGGATTGGAAAGATAAAGAAAAAGTTGAAGAGGAGCTGCAAGCTTTGAAAGAAAAGTATGACAAGTGGATAGTTGAGAAAGAGAGCGCTGATGCTCTCCACACAAAGGAAGTTAGACCTAAGCTGTATGAGGAACCTGCCCCTGAGGAAGAAAGAATTGAAACTAGCTCTATAGATATTGTGTCCGACTCTGAGGAGGAACCGTCAAGTAGTCATTCTCTGCTGCTAGCTTTGCCAGCTGTAGAACTAGCTCCATCTATATAAATTATACCATATCTATCATCACCTAGTGAGTAAAGCCTCACAGGTATGATCCGAATTTTTTTTTTAGTATCCCCTATTTTTAGAAAACAATGAGGACATCATCATACTTAAGTTTGGGGGGGGGGGTGGAATACACCTTTCTGTGTATAATAGTTTTGCTTTATTTTGCTTTTTCCATCTTCAAAAAAAATAAAATTTTCTTACATATTTTTAGATGTAGATTTTAAATTTCTGAATAGTTAACCATTGTATGTGAGTTATGATAGAAAAATTATGATTCCACAAACTTTACAATCCATCGTAGTAAAAGTTCAACAATCACACAATAGAGCAATTACAATTCATGTCTAGCCCTCTTGAACACTGTATCAAATTGAATGTTTGAAACTATACTTTGATTTAAACTATAATATTTAGACTATAATTTCGAAATTATATAACAAGTGAGTTTTTAGGCCATATTTCCTCTTTTATTTTGAGAGAGACTGCTTTCTATTTGAACTTCAATTTTCTTTGAACTGATTGACTGCATTATAATGAAATCTCATATTGCTAAAAAATTGAATAAAATATTCTATGAGTATGATAACTTATTTTTTATAGAACTATATATTAGATTCATCGAAACAATATAACATTCATGCTAGTAAATCATGGAAATGATTTAAGGACATTTTTTTCATTCGTTAGAGCCAAAAAGCTAAAATCCCATAAATTTATTTACCTCATGAACCCATATTAGAAGCCTAAACCAAATTTCTTTGTACCAAAACCTTATAAACCCATAACCATATGCACTACCCAAAGTTTTCAACCTTTTTTCTCATATTATTTTCTGAGAATTTAGAATGCGACAAGGGGAGAAGAGGGATTGAAAGGAGTAAAAGAATAACAAATAAGGGATATGTAACAAAGGGTGCACCTGAGAAAGAAATAAAATAAAGAAAAATATGAAAAAATCAAGAGAATTCGTAAAATACGATTCTACAAAAGGAGAAGCAAGAAGCTTTGAAGCTGATGACAAATTCAAGAGGATGTCTGAAACACAAAAAAATGGGATTTACCAAAGATAAAAAAGAGAAGAAAATTAAATACAAGTAAATGGGAAGAATCTATCCAACTTTTTAGAGACTTATTGAAGCAGAAATTGAAAGAAGAGAAGAAGATAGAAAAAAAATGAGTTGAATTCTCAAAATTTTTAAATCCTTTTTACCTTTCTTTGGAAACCTCTTAACCCAAAGCCCCATTACAGGCCGAAAAAAAAGACCTTCTTGATTTAGGGTTTATAACAACATGAGCTTAGTAGAGATGTATATAATAAATACTATGAAGAAACAGGAAAATATATGAATAGAATTGATTATATATTCCATGAGATTCACTTTTATTTCAATTATCTATTGAGATATTCATCATATATATCATATCGAGAGAACCCAAAAATTTTAATATTCTTTTTTAGAGGATGCCAATAGTGAGAGTTTGGATGAAAATTTCTTCTAAATTTGTAGTTTAAAAAAATCTATGATGAATAAACTTTTCACTAATACGCACACACTCCACGCTTAATATGAATTGAAATTGTTGAGTTCTGATCAAGAATAACTGCTAGGATGGAAAGCAAAGGATGGGGGAACCATATTTTTTTTGAAACTATGACAACCATATAATGATCAACTATTTACTATTTAGTGCATAAAATATAGTTTAGAAATTTTAAAACTTTTTTTCTCGTTTGTCTTAAGAAAATCTTTGAAAAAACCAAAAATATTTGAAGTTTGTAGGTAACTTCACTGAAAACCTTCAGGAGACTATAACTCCTCCACTAGGGATCACCTTAGGGTTTAAAGGCTTGTTGCATCTACTAAATGCAATTATGCTCCCTACGAAAGTGACATTTAATTTTTAGATTAGTTTTTCTTTCCTTGTTTACTAGGGACTAGTAAAGCTTAAGTTTGGAGGTATGATTTGTCACATAATATACCACTTTACCACCCTTAACTTAGTGATGCTAGACCTTAGTTTGTTACCAATGAGATATTATGTGTAGATATTTAGAATAGTGAGCATAATAGAGTCGAAGTGTTAATCTTTACCAAAATAAACTCAAAAAGCAGCAAGAACTATGATCGTGCGAAGAAACGATCCAGTTGAATGAAGGACCAGTCGATAAGCAGGAAACAGAAATATTGAACAAACATAAATCTCGAACGAGCGAAAAAGAAAATAGAAAAAGGAATTGTGATTCATGAACATACGAAAGAAGCTACGACTGGAGGAACCAAGGTAAAATCACGAACTCGAAAGAGCAGAAATAGTACAGAAAGATGAATAATCGAACAGACGAAAGTGAGAAATGAAGCCCATGCTACTGGTCACGTGAAGTCTACACCGCCATAAACATAATTAGAAGATCTCTTGAATTATAAGTTTGGTAACTTACGGGTTTAAAAAGATTGGTGAAAGAACTCAGAAGATCTCTGCTGTTAAAATCAAGGAGAAATGTCCTGCACACATCTACCACCTAGAGCAAGGAAGAACTAGGATTAGAAGTATAGTTATTTTAGGAATATTTTATTTAAAAGTTTTCTTTTATTAAGGACTTGAATAATGTAAACCGACCCCTTATGAACTATAAATAAGAGGGCTCCGCATAGAAATTCCTTATCGAAGGAATTCTCAGCATCAATTGATGACTGAGGTTGGGTTTTCTTTCGATCGAAAGTATAGTAGAGTAGTTTAGATATCCAAGGTTTCTCGAGAGCAATTGACACCTGTGATTGAGACCTGGAAGATAAGAGTAGAGTATCCGCAGTTTCTTAGAAGCATTTGACGCCTGCGACTGAGGGATGAAAAATCTTTTTATTGCTTTCTAATTTAGATTTATTTTCATGCATTTTTATTGCTTTGTAAATATCTAAAAGTTTCTTATTTGAATTGACAACTCAGATTGAGAATTTGCATATTAGTGTAACGATTTTACTCTTCCATCTTCAGTTCTTGAGTTTGATTGAGGCCCAAATTTCATAAAGATTGTTGATTAGTATAAATTTGTGTTAAGAAATTCTAGTTTTTGATGGACGCCCAAATTCTAGAGGACTAAAATACAGTGTAACGGTATTTTATTTTGTAGACACCTGAGAACAGAAGGATTGTGATTGACGACCATAATCTGGAAGGAGGAGGATTTAGATTTATTTTCTGTAATTAGTTTAAACAATCCATTCTCTTATTCATATTTCTCCAGTAGTTTAGGATCTTAAAAGACAAATAAAAGTTTTTAACAGAACGAACATATAAGAAAAATCACCTTCCTCGTGGGAATGATCATATACTAGTGCTACAATTTATATTGTGTGCTTGCAATAGGTTAAGACTTAGTATGTTAATAGAAGCCTAAACTGTTGAACGGGGAAATATCTTTGTCACTCGATCGGGTTAGCAGGAGTGTTTGGGGGATTAATGCGGGTAATCAGGGTCGAACGATGGACAGGGAGCTGGCTAGGGAGGTCCACCATGGTAATGTGGAAGACAGGTCCTGATTATGGTTAGGCATCAAATTATTGATTATTCCTAGGTTTTATGGTGGTGGATTATGATTCTGGTTGGAATTTCAAAGGGCTACCCAATCAATCTGATTTTGATCATTCATATCATAGATTACGTCCCGTAGGACCCAATAGTGCTCCAAATTATGTCCTACGAATTGATGGAAGGCACTAAACTTGCTGTAGTCTATGTGGGCTTGCCAAGGGCACGGTCGCTCCGGTGGGAATCTGATCATATTCTGGTTGTTGAGGAGATGAAAGATATTAGGTATAGTAATGGGTAATGGAGGGTAGTGCTTGTGTTTTGGCTGGTAAGCGGGTCTGACTTGCTGGTTGATGTTTTATGGTGGTGGTACGATATTGTAATTCAAAGGGTTAGTCATCCGGTTCTTGGCAACTTTCTGGTTTTGGTTCTGATAGGTGTTCTGGTTTGGGTATTGGTTACGGTTCTAGTATTGATTTTGTCTCTGGTTAGGGTATCATTGTTGATTTTGGTTTTGGTATTGATTTTGACCGAGATTCCTCAGTTGCAAGTTCCCACTTTCGAAGTTTTGTCCTTGATTAGCGACCGTGTTGATTTGTTCAAAACCTAAATTCTTCTTGTTGTTCTTTGCCTTCGAATCACTGGAGGAGGTGCCTTTCGATGCTATTATCGAGAGGGAGAGGTCTCCGCTCTTGATGTGTCGTATGTGGGAAGCGTGTAAGTGAAGGGTAGCAAAATTAGGACAGTCGCTTATAATAAGAGCGCTTCAAAGGGGCCCTCTGATGTCATCGATAATGGAGTCCTCTTTCATCTGGCTTCCAGTCCTAGCAGCGAGTTTTCTCCACCGGTTTATGAATTCTACGAACTCCTCATCGGGGTCTTGCTTCATTGTCATCAAGTAGGTAAGACTGACCACCTCCTGTATCAGGTGCTTGTACTGGTCTAAGAATCAGCTGGCTAAGTCATCGAATGTATCAATTTTGTGAAGTGGCAAGCCTGCAAAATAGGTGAGAGCTTCTCCTTTCAGTGACCTCTGAAAATAATGGATGAGAAGCCCTTGGTTATCCCAAATGGGCCAACAATCGTTGCAGAATAACGCCGGATGATGGTTTGGATTTTTGATGCCGTTGTATTTGCTGAACTTGGGCGGCTTAAAACCTGCAAGTAAGTTAAACTCGAGGTTCTGACAGAATTAGATAAATTCGAACAAAAATTCAGAACGTTCCTTTTAGCCATGTAATCGTCTAGGACCCGAGTGAGGTCCGGCATTGTTATACTAGTGTCGTTCTTGGCCGTCTGAGGATAAGTTCGCTCCTAACGATTATTGCTGAAGAGGGAGCGAGCGGTCTGCCTTGGTTGAGACATATGAGGTGAGACGGTGCTCAAACTAGGTGGGGATCTGTCCCTGATTAGTCACATAATTTTATTACCCTTAACTTAGTGATGCTAGGACTTAGTTTGCTACTAATAAGTTAATGATGTACATATATTAAGGAAAATCAGTAAAAGAGAACTAAAGTGTTAATATTCATTAAAGTGAACGCAAAAGAGCAGTAAAAAGGCGATTAAACAAAAAAGACGATTCATTAAATGTTGAAAGAAAAGAAATCATGTTTTACGATTGTGTGCTGAAGCTAAAGAGAGAAATGAGAAATCATAATTTACGATTCTTTAGAAGACGTTCAAAGTAAAGGCGATACAAAGAAGAAAATGATCAATCGTAATCCAGAGAATCGTCAACTGAGAGAAAGCTATGTGAGAAATAGAAAATCATGATTTACTTTTTTCTAAGGAAAACCATAATAGAAGAAAGAAAATCGTGATTTACGATTTTACAGAAGAAACTTCTCGTTGCTGATACTACTGCTGATGATCATGTGAAAATTACACTGCCATGCACTGAATTAGAAGAACTCTTGAATTAGGAGTTTGGCATATCACAAATCTGAGAAGATTGATGAAGATAGACTCCAGAAGATCTCTACTACTAAATAATCCAGAAATGTATCAACAAGAAGGAAAGCAAGAAAAGATAAAATTAGAATTAAAGTTATATTAGGATAGTTTTGTTTTTAGTTATTTCTTTTACTAGAATTAGAAGTCTCTTAACCGACTCCTTATGATCTATAAATAAGAGAGCCCGGTGTAGGAATAAGGGATCGAAGAATTTCACAGCATCAATTAATAACTGAGGTCTGTGTTTTCTCCTGATCAAAGTAGTTTAGGATTTAGAAAGTAATATTGTCCACAGTTCTCTAAGGTCTTGTCTGACAACCAAGGCTGAGGAAGCTGAAAGATCAACCCTTTAGATGGTTCTACTTTTACTTTCTAGTTTAGATTTATTTTATTGCAATTTCCTGCTTGTAAACATCTTCAAATATTAATTTGAATTAACGACTCAGGTTGACGTTTGCAGATTAGTGTAACGGTTTTTACTTTTCCATCTTTAGTTTTCTAGAATTTGATTGATGCCCAAATTTTAGGAGATTGTTGATTAGATTAAATCTGTATTGATAGAATTTTAGTATTGATTGACGACCAATGCTAGAAAAACTGATATATAGTGTAACAATACTATTTAAATTCATAAATATCTGATAGCTGAAGATTGTGATTGACAACCATAATCTAAAGAAGGAGGATTTGGACTTATTTTTTGCAAATTTAGTTTAGAAATAATTCTTTTATTTTATATTTCTCCAGTAGTTTAGGAACTTAAAAGATAAATATAATTTTTCAGAAAAATTAAGGTCATATAAGAAAAATCCTATCTTTGTGCGAACGATTCTATACTAGCTCTATAATTTCCATTGGCCACTTGCAATTGGTTAAGACTTAATTAAAGATACATAAATGTGGCGTGAATAATCCCGTCGTTCCTGATCCTCCCGATTCTTGTGTTCCTCCATAGCCTTATACATAGCAGTCGGGCTCTGAGTAGTTCTTGGGCGTCCTTTCCTCTGTTCAATGTGCTGATGTTGAGGTTTATGAGCTGCTGGGTGTTGGTCTATTTTAAGTGCTTGCTACTGACTTTATTGAAGATAGTGATAAGAATGGGGTAAATGAAAAATGAGTGAAAGGTAGAGTGATGATTACGGAGCAGCAAGCCTAAAATATACACAGTCCTTCAAGATATAGGGCCTATTGTAGCAAGTTTTGATAAGTAAGAGTTTGTCCCACAGGGAAGTTAATCTAAAGCTCCAAGGGAGCTATCCTTAGTAGGCTCTCCAGATCTGACTACAGATCTGGCAATCCTAAATGGAAGGGGATTTAGGGTCACTATAATCTAAATTCTAAAGTATCTTAATGTCTAAACTATAGAAAGGATTGAGTAAACGGATGGAGTGTGAGAAAATAAATATCAAAGGGTGAGAAGTAGTTATTAGGTACAGATCTGATGAGGTCTTATAACTCAGACTCAGGTTTGTTGCTATAGAAATCCTGTCCAATGGCTACATTATCACCAAAGAGGAGAAAGAATCAAACTCACTCCTGTGCCATGATCCAATCCCTTAAGGCTATAACCTGTCCACTCAAATGGTCACAGACTATCCAATAGGGGAACCACAATCCAGAGAGTAGTCAGAACAAGTTTACCATTGTAGGCACTACTTCATCCAGGCTACAAGCTCAAGAATCCATAGGAACCTCATCCTCTAAAGTTCTGTGTGTGGGGCTAGGCCTACAAAGTATACGAGCCTGGACACACAGGACCAGCAAGAGTTTGAGTATTAGCTTTTAAGCATGGCTGATCACTGCTTTAGAAAGACTGCAGTGATCCAGTCACAAGCCTATAATCTCTACAGCCAACTCAGATCTGCAATCTGATGGTGGATCTATTCAACTATAGGGGGGTCTGTCACTGCACAATCTGTCACAAGGCTACAAGCACAAGTGCAGAGAAGAAGAATCTGTCTTAGTTCCATGAATTGGCCTCACCCTAGGGCTATAATCTGTCCACTTGAATGGTCACAGACTATCCACAGAGGCTATCCTCCTCACAAATGGCTAAGATAGAATAAGAACATTGCTGCCGCCACCATGTTCACAAGGTTACAAGCACAAGTTCCCATGGGGATTCAGATTTAGTGGATCCTATGGTGGGGAAAGGCCTGCAAAGTGCCTAACCTGGACACACAGGTCACTTAGATCTAAATGGTACCTTAGAAGCAATCCTCCATTGCTTACAAAACAACTTAGCAATGGAGGATCTCAAGGCAACAACCTTGTACAGCACACTCACAACAAAAATAACATCCCATACATGCAACAGATCCTATTACAAAAACTCCATTAAAGTCTATACCAGATAATCATACAAAAGGCATAGCCAGCAAATGCTGGGCTATGGAGAAAAAGAAAAAGGAAAAAGAAGAAAACTCCTAAACCCTAACCTTAGCCTCCTATAATTCTACAGTCAGTTTTTGGAGGAGAAGCACAGAAGTTAAGTCCCCAAGAGGAGATCTCTCCTAAACCTAAGCTAGGCTTAGGCTTATATAGCAGTCAGTTCTCTCATCATTAGGGTTAGGAAAATCCTAATTTTATTAATGCAATTGCAGCCCATTCTTGTCCCTTGGATGCCTCGAGGCGTGTGCACGGAGATTAGAGCATTGGAGTGCGTGCCCTAATTGCTGGAGATTCTCAGATTGCCCTTGCAGAAGTGGGGAGAAGTTTAAAATCAGATCCTCACTGGGTAGAAAGGATTTCAGATCTTTCCACGTGGTAGAATTGGCGTCGCGGGATTGAATTGACTTGAAGTCAGTCGCGGGATTGGCATTTTAGTGATCGCGGAATACAAATGGCTGTCGCAAGATTGCTCTCTAAGCTTTGAATGGCGCGGGGATTTTTCACGCGATTCGTCCCTTGGTAAATCTTGTGATAGATCCTCGCGAAGAAGCAATGTTCATGAGTTTTTGGGTCGTGTGGATGACAAGCTGTGGAGAATGCAAAGCCCTCTCTTCTAAGTGAGTCGCGCGAAGCTTAACGGTTCCCCTGTTGAGCTACGCGGGATTGCGCGAGTGCTTCAAACTGAGCCTCACAAGGACCTCACGAAGTTTACTTTTTAATTCTTTCTGGCACCAAACCATGCGAGAACGGCGCGAAGACTGCACGACCAGTTGTTATGCTTCCTCCAGAAGCCCGCGACAACTGCGCGAAGGCTTTCTCTCTAGTTCAATTGAACCCTGCGACATTTGCGCGAGGCATCCTTCTTGTTTTATTTCTGTTTTGATGTGCCTATGCTTCAGCCAACTCTCTGTCTAGGTTCATCCTTTATATTGCTGAGGTAGTTCTGGGGCAACAGTAAGCTTCTTGGCATGGTTAGGTGTTTATTGGCAGCTGCTGCTTATTACCTACAGAATAGACTTAAACATATGTATTAAATGATTAAGGGTCTAACAGAGATTAAGTTAAGGGGTGAAAAGTGGTACTTTTCAGGTCTTAACACTGAGCAGTGAAGCTTTGCTCGAGGCTACTATCTCTTTGTCCATCATTATTGCTAGTGGAGGGAGTGAAAAGTATTTACTGGTTTTCGCCCGCCATGTTGATCTCCGGGTGATTTCAGACAAAGTCGTAGGACGGTCCGTCATCGTATGCAGGATTATTGTGGAGACCCCACAGAGGTGGGTCGTGATTTCTGGGATTTAGGTTACGAATCGCAGACATCTTCAATCTTTACGAGAGTGCTTACAATATACGGTGGCTCTCATGCGGGTGTGTGCAGAAAAGTGATAAAAATAAAGCAGGAAAATAAAAGTAGGGAAGTAATACAAAACTAAACAAATTATGACTACTCTAGCAAAAGATATCCCACCGTGATCGCCAGTCTATTGGTACGTGCTTTTTCTGGGTTCTTTTTGGACTCTAGAATAAGTGGCCAAATTCAGTCCACATTGGCTCTAGTGGAAAGTGATAGAATAATAAACTAAGAAATATTAAATAGTAAAAGAAAAAGACAAATTTTAAACAGAGAGTACCTGGGTTGATGCGATCGCCAGCTATAGATATTTATCGACGCTGTAGCATGTCACTGATCATGCTTTGAGGAATGTAGGTTGACTCCTTTACTGAACATCGACCAACCAACTTCAGTAGCTATGAGTAGCCTAGGGTCTGTTTAGTTTGGCTTTCCTACTTCTATGGGACCTATCTAAAAAAAGGGGGTGTGGCCCACTATGCTAAAGAGGATTGGCCCCGTTCTCGGATACCCTCCGTAAGCTCCCTTGGGCAAATTGGGTGGCTAAGGCTTAAAAACTGGGAAAGGTTAAGGACCTAATTGGATCTAGGCTAAGGATTTGGGCAGGAATTTCCTAAGATCTACGGCTAATGGCATAGTCCCCTAATACTCTTTCGAGAGTCAGGGCTAGCTGGCCAGTACTACTAGCCTGACTGCCTGGGATTCATAGATAAGAGTCTGCACCTCTAGAAGCCTAGAAAAGGTAGCTCAAACCCTTTTGCTGAGAACCCCCAGAGAGAACCTTGAATTTTCTTAAAGGACTAAGCTCGAGAGAGGAGAGATTGCTATAAAAATTGGTTAGTTTTGGGCGTGGAAGGGGGGTTTATGTAAAGGTATAGGGTTAATTATGTGCATGGGAGCATATGCGCAATTGGGTGATTGCGCACATAGTCACTGGCGCGAAATTGAATTGTGCGTCGTGTCCATGGCGCATAATCCGCTCGAAGTCGATCACAGACTGGCGAATGACCAGCTGACTGGCTTAGCTGGATATCCTAGTTCCAATATGCCATGGAACCAATTGCTCACCCCATGGGGAGTGTGTAATCCAATTATGCGCGTGGATCATTGCGCATAATTGAGAAATTAGGGCGATCTTGGGATTCAGAGAACTGATCCAACTGGGGACTAATTGCGCGATATAAGTGAAGCGTGCAATCGAATTGCGCGCCCTATTACAAGTGCGTAATCTGGTCTTAGGGCGGTCCACAGGAAGAAGAGACCTGGTTCAGATTGGACCAATTGCGCGCATGTATCCATGTGTATAATCTAATTGGGTGCTTATGGGAAGGTGTGTAATTTGGGATCTTCCCGGGTTGGGTTGGGTCTGCGCCTGTGGGCTGAGGTTTCAGTCCATCTCTTAGACTCATACTATGTAAATAGTATATTGTGACAGCCCGGATTTTCCCAACCTGAATTTTCTGAGATTTTTTTTTTTTTCTTAAACCAAATGGGAAAACTTAAACCGCCAGATTGTAGATTACAATTTGATACAAAATACTTGGTACGCCTACACACTTGCGGAAATCAAAGCAGATAAAACATATGGCATAATTTAAATCTCCAGTTCTAATATCTAACATGAATAATAACCAAACAACACCAGTGATGATCAACCATCACCAACGGTGGCATACAATGAGTGTATAATAATAGGAAATGTTCCAAGACACAACTTACCAAAATCTACAAGACACTAAATATACGACCCCTGACTAAAGCACAAATCCACAAGTTGAAGATCCTCTTCTCCAGGTCCAGATCACGATTAATACCTGTGACATATAGTCGAAGGGTGAGCTACATCTAAGCTCAATGGAAGAAATTCAAACACAATCCACATCTTATCATTGAAATGCATAGATTCGGTGATAAAATTTCAAAAACCATTTCGTATCAAACAAAGTTGCAAATATTATATTTTTATTTTCAAAATATAGCGAAGCGGAAACAGAGTATATCGGAGACGAACATAGATCAGAAATAGCACATGTCAAAAAATAGATATATATCGAGAACAAATACATCTAAACAAGATACTTATCAAAACATAATATGTTAGAAATGGAGACATATCCTAATGAGAACATAATATAACGAAGCAAACATATCAACAAATCGAAGCATACAAGGAACGAAACGTCTCAAGAAACAGAACATACATATCCGAAAGCCAAAGCATCCCATAGCGGAAACATGGTAGAAACCTCGGGGACTCAACCTCTCTTTGCACACAAAGTATAACCAAATCATCCTGTATGCGGGGAATAGAAGCACATATATATCAGAAGGCTTAAACATCCTATAATGGGAACAAGGTCGTAACCTCGGGGACTCAACCCCTCCTTGCCCATAAAGTATAATCAAGGCACAATCAAGTAGGCATCCCGTATGTGGGGAACAAAACATATCGGGTCACACAATCAATGAGGGGCCAAAGCATCCCATAAGTGGGAATAAAGCATCCCATAAGTGGGAACAAAGTAAAAACCCCGGGGACTCAACCCCTCTTCGGAGACTCAACTCCTCTCCGCCACTCGTTTTTCATATTCAAATAGTTCTCAATTCAACTTCCTTAGCGAAAAACATAAACGGATTTAGAAATGGAACTGAACACAATTGAATTCAGAACGAAAACTGATATATCAATGCAACGGACACACACATGCGTTCAATTACGATTTCCTACTTCAAAGCTTTCATATTTTCAAAAATAGTTACAAATCATTCATTTATATCTTATTATCTATGAATAAAATCAAAAATACAATTAGATGGTGAATTTCCCCTACCTTAACCTTGAAGCTAAAATGAAGATTTTCCCTCTTCAAGTCACGATTGGCACATATCTACACATATCTCTCTTGAGAGATAACACGAAACTTAACATGATAATCCTACATTCAAAATGTTCAAAGACCCCTTAAGAGCGCTTAAGAAGAACATACGGTAAACATTTCCAAGAAATTCTCACCAAAAGAGTCAAATTAGATCTGACTCTGTTTCTCGGGCGAGGTAGCTTTGAAGCTCGGGCGCACGAGCCCACAAACATGACAAATCACCGACTGAAAATTTGCTTGCTGATGATGGTCACACGAGGCCTCGCTCGAGCGAGCCTTGGTTCACTTAACTCCTCGCGCAAGCGAGTCTGAGACCCTCTTGGGCTTATTTTATACCTTCGGGGGATCTCTCACACTCAATCTACATCACAAATATAATGAGGCATCAAGGATCGCTTCAAATTACTAATAAATTTGATATATTTACGTGTTTTCTCAAGACCGAGGCGGAAATGGGCAAGTTCATGCTAACTCGAAACTTGACCCAACTTCCCACTAATTTTTACTTCTAAGACACTTGATTTACATAATTATTAATTTATAAACATTATAGGGCTTGTTGTCACCATTACAACGCCATAAGAATTGCGTCAATCAGAGTTTGGAGTAAAACGTTATGGCCAAAATACCGAAGTTGTATCAGTACTTCAGTTAAACGTGCTAACTTAGAACTTTGCCTAACTTCCAGCTCCATTTTTACCCTCAAAATATATGATTCATAAGTTGGTAAATTCATAAGAGTTGTAGAGTTAGTTGTCCCCTTTCCAATTCCATAAGAATCATGTCATTTAGAGCTTAGAGCTGAAAGTTACGGCCAAAATACTGAGACAGGTTTTGACACTTGGGCGAGTGAGTTTCTCAGCTCGGGTGAGTGAGTTTCTCAGCTCGCGAGAGTGAGCTTCAGTGGCACGTCCAGCTTGGGCGAGTGACTGTACGCGATTTTACATGTTTTGGGCTTTTTAAAAACCCATTTTTACATAAAAATTTAATCTTTTTTATCCTAATCTTTTGCACACATTTAAGCAACCTATATTTTGTTTAATATATGGAAGAATTACTCTATTTACCCCTTTAAATCAGGCATGAAACGTTCTCGATGATCGGATCTAAGAATCGGCTTCCACACTTCAAAATCATCCGATTGTTTGAAATCCTTTGCTTTCTTTCGATCATAGTAGACTAAGATTGACTTTCCCGATGTATCCAACAACCACAATGGTTCTCCCAAGTAAAATAGAGTGATCAAGGGCGAGATCCACGAGGTTTATGGTTTCAAATCACTAAGAACAAAAGAGGGTTTGGGGTTCTCTCAAGTGTTGGATTAGGTTTCTGCTGCTTCTTTTTATTATAAAGATGATAAAGACAAAATAAAGAAAGCAAAACAAAACAAAACAAAATAGGGAATGAATACAACACAAAACCAAATCACAGACCTGCAAGATACAGGGCTATTATAGCAAGTTTTAAGTAAGTAAGAGTTTGTCCCACAGAGAAATTGATGTAGAACCCAAAATGGGATATAATAATAGGCCTCCAGATCTGACTACAGATCTAACAATCCTAAAGAAAGGGAGTTGGTGTCACAACTACTCTAACTTAACACTAAAAAAAGAGAAATAAAGTGCAGTCCTATCCTAAAGAAAGGGTTATGAAGAAGGTGGTGATGGTGTGTGTTAAAATAAAGATAAAATGATAAGAAGTAAGTAGTTAAGCTAGGGTTACATCAGCTATGTAACTCATACTTAGGTTTGTCTCTGCAGCAATCCCTCATTTGGCTACAAGCCCATCTACAAGGAAGATGTATCCAACTCAACCCTCATGGTTTGACTTGGTCTCTTAAGGCTATAACCTGTCCACTTAAATGGTCACAGACTATCCAATAGAGAGGATCAAACCACATGAACTAAGTTAGAAAACTAATCTGATCCAAAGGAGGAGACTGATCTTAAGGTTATAACCTGTCCATTTAAATAGTCACAGACTATCCCATAGATGTCCTCCATCCAATGAATCAAATCAGAATAGTAAAAACCATTGCAGACACCATGTATGCTAGGCTACAAGCTCAAGCATCCATGGGAGCAAATAGTTCTTGAAAAACTAGTGAAGACCACAGTTGTTCAAGGGCTATTTGGGGACTTAAATATAGCTGGTCATTGCTTCAAAGGACCTACAATGACTTAGCTCACAAGTCTACAATCACTACAAAGAAATCAGATCTAACATCTGATATTAGTCAAGTAAAACAGAGGGGAGCCTGTTCCTGCAACAACCTCTCACAAGGCTACAAGCTCAAGTGCTGAGAAGAATCCTTCTTAGATCTGTGGCTTAAAATCACCCTAGGGCTATAGTCTGTCCACTTAAATGGTCTTAGGCTATCCACAGAGGTTATCCACATCACAGAGGTCTAAGAAGGAACATGTAAATTGCTACGCCACCATGGTCCCAGGGCTACAAGCTCAAGCTTCCATGGGCCTTTCAATTCAGCTCAAATCCTAAATGCATACTTAGCCTGAATAAAACTATGGGCAAATAGAAAAATAATAGATTGAATGAACAATTAAAGAACAAATTTTATTGATAAAAAATACTCACAATGGGATATCTCAAGGTAGCAGCCTTATGCATAACAGCTCTTCATAAAATCCCAAAGGTTACAAGACCCATTACAAAACTAATAAAACTAGGCCTAATTGCTTACAGAGCATGTAGCCAGCAAGTGTTGGACTAAGAGAGAAAAAAAAAATGAAAAAAAAGGTGATCAAACCCTAACCCTATCCTGCTCGAGCTCAAATTCGACAGAGGTTGAAGGAGGGATGATAATTCTAAGTTTCATTTATAGCTTATATACTCAGTCCTTGATGCCTTGGGTAAGAGAAGATTAACCCTAATTTCCTAGGGCAGATGTGGCACTGTTATAACCCTTGGATGCCTTGGGATGTGTGCCTCTAGATTAGGGCCTCAGGATGTGTGCCCTAGACCTGGGGATATTCCCAAAAGGTCCTTGAGTTAAGACTGAGAAGTAGAGAGCCCGAGCTTCACGGGGCTAGCTCTGGTTCATGAATCCATTCGCGCGGTTGGCAGAGTACTCACGAAGTAGCATTTGGCTTGGAAAGTCGTTCACTCACGTAGGTGAACTTTATATTATCACACAGCTACTTTGGCTTTGAATGCACTCGCGCTAAAGAATTTGCAGTGCATGGATTGCTCGCGCGACAGAGCTTCAAAATTTTCTCTAGCGAGGGTGTCGCGAGGATGCCTTTAAATCTCGCTCGGCTTCTTGTTGAAGTAATAACAAAGCTCGCTCGGTAGAGGGTAGAGCTATTAAATGTGCGAGAATTACGCGAGGACATTTTTGGAGCTCTCTCTCCTCTTGAACCGCGCGAGGACTTCGCAAGTTTGTTATTGTTCTTTGTGCAGATTAGCTTCGTGAGATAGTGCGCGGGGCTAACATGAAACTTGTTCCTCATGAGAGCTTTGTGACCTGGATTTTTGAAGGCTTAGTGCGCTAGAGCTTCACGAGTTCACCGAGTGTTGGTTGCAGCTGAAGCGTATGATTGCATCGCGAGCTCTCTTGTGTTGCATATATTAGCCATGCGAGATAACTCTGCTACGGACTTCAACAGTGCGAGGCAGCACTTTTATTATGCGAGATAACAAATTTTCTCCTCTTATGCATTGCAGTTGCTGCTATTGCAGCTCTCTCCACTTACATCCAGATTTCTCACATCTGTTGACCTTTTTGGGTCCACTTTGACATGCAAACTAGTCACCATGGTGTGTACTATCATGGTGTTCCATCAGTCCTTGGCTTAGCTGTCATCTCTTACTTGGATTCTCTCTCTTCTTGGCACCAAAGGCATAGATTTTGTGCTAAGTTGCATAAGTTATTACTAACTACAAAACAAGCTAAACAAGAGTTATTAGTCAGCTTTAAGGTCCAACAAAGGCTAGGTTAAGAGGTAAAAAGTGGTACTTTTCAGTGAATAACACACCCCCAAACCTAATCTTTGCTAGTCCTTCAGCAAAGAAAAAATTAAAACAACTATTCTAAGAATGTAAATGCCATTTTTGTAGGGAGCACAGATGCATTTAGTTTATGCATCAAGCCTTTTAAACCCCTAGGTGATCCCTAGTGGAGTGAAGTCTCCAACGTACCCACAAACTTCTCAATGAAATAGTTAACAAAAGTGCAACATTATCAAGTTAGCTATCAATACACAGAGCATCAGTTCACCTTTGATTCAAAATGTGAGGAATTTAAACAATGGTATGTACAGACCATTAACTCATTAAAAACTCTTACATGTATGCATACTATTTCCAATCAGCTTACAACAAGAGAAACAACAAGTTTTTGTCAATACTGAGCTCACTATTAATTCAAAATTTAGGTTTAGGCAATGCCCAATATATTCAATATCAGACCCAATACTTACCAGGGCAATCTCTGACAAAGAACTTTGAGGGTTTTTATTTTCTCACAAGCTCAAGAGTAGTTACAATCTCCAAATGGGTCTACAAGCATGAGCATAGGCAAAGCTCCTAAATTTTGGCATCATTGGCTATTTCTTACCATAGATTGGATGACTCCTCATCTCTACGTAATAGCTCATTCAACTTAGGATCACAAGGTCTTAGACTGGGTTGTAATGTAGCTTATGGGTGTAGGTTATAAAGAATGAAAGGGTAAAAATGTTGCAAAATTGAGAAATCAGCAGGTGAAGGAGGTGATTCATGACTTCACCTTCTTTAGTTCAGCACATTTCATCTTCTTTGACATTTTTCAGCCTTGAAGTGGCCATCTTCTCCTCTTATTTTTACTTTCTACAATAAAATTTCCTCTTGACTCCTCTTTCTTCCTTTAATTATATTTTATTCTTTTTGATACATTTTTCTTTTCTTTTTGTTTGTTATTTTCTGAAATGCCACCCTCTCCCTAGCTACTACATTGCTATTCTCCTTTTGTGTTTCTCCTTCATTCACCAAATGTTGACCCTAGCTTGTCCATCTTCAACTCCTTTTCCTTTACCTTCTAAATTCTCAGAGTCAGGGTAGGTTTGAATCAGGCTCACAAGTTTAGGTGCAAGTACTCAGGTATATTTTGAAGAAAACTGGAAATTAAGGCTCAAAAGGTGTATGCACAAGGGCAATTTACTGGGTTTGGTATTTTAAAGCTCAAACTGTCCAAGAGAAGGCCTTGATCCTTTCCTAAATGTCATGGATATTGTCAGCTATTTCAACTTGGAGATGCCTAACTTCTAGTGAGGACATTGACTCAGCCAATCCTTAGAGCAAAAAGATTTGTCTAAGACACTCCTCAAAGAGAAAAAAAATTTATAGGCCCAAATCTCACTAGGTATGGTCTTTCATTGAACTCATAGGCATGTCCTTACCTTTTTCTCTCTTTAATGGTTTACCAAGTGTTGACACAAGTAACTTTTCTTGATGTTCACCTCATGGAAATATTAAAATTTAGAAGTTTTTAATGCCTAAAGGTCTGTAAAATTTCTACATTTCCTCATTTTCAAAGTTTCTTAGGTGAACTTAGCTCTATTCCTATCTTACTTCCTTGGTTCTACTTCACTTAGGTTATCTCATTGGCAAATCTTGTCACATCCCCAAACCTATGAGGAGTAGTACCTTCACTGATTCAAAGATAAAGTGCTAGTGCAGCAGGGCATTTTGGGAAAATTAAAGTACATAAAACAAAGAAAGTAATAGTAATAAACATAACACACACAAACCATTAAAACAAACAAGCAAACATTAATAGCAAAAAAGAAGGAGACCAAACAAACTTCACAGAAAAGCTACCAAAGAGAATTTTTCATTTATAACATAGAAATATGTACAATGCAAGGGAAAATAATTGCAAAAAGATTTTATAAAACATCCTAACTAACTACATGTACAAATCTAATAATCTCAATCTTTTGTTGCTCTAACCTTGACTTGGACTCCTTTTCCTTTTGCTTTCTTAGGTGGTGAACTCGCAGGAGGGGCAGTGGCAAGAGGGGTAGTCTCAGCTGCTTGTGCAGGCTCTCTGGCAGCCATTTCAGCAACTCTCCTTTCGAGTATTTCTGCCTTCTTTGTAGCAAGTTGAACTCTACTTTCATACAGCTCCCTGGTCGCCTTTGTGATCTCTTTGGAGCCAACTAATCTTTTCTCGAGTTCATCTATTCTCATTTTCTTTGTTGCTGCAGTATGTTGTTGAGCTTCAAATAGCCTCAACATTTGTTTCCAACCCTTTGATATTCTCAACATCTGAACCTTGTAATCCATCTCCATTTGATGTATCTTTGCGTCATATGGCATCTTGATTGAGGTTCTGAGGTCAGCCATGCCTCTAATGACATCTTTTTAAGGTATGGGTTATTTTGTATTGCATGTAGGAGGGTTAAGTATGGAGGTATATAAAAGAAAGAGGCAGGTAGTATGGGCTGCTCAGCACTAGAAGAAGGGCCAGCCAACAATGGAGAGGGGATGGATGATGGTATGGGTGGGGTGGAGATTGAGGGTAAAGGGTGATGAACTTCAAGTTTAGGCTCAGTGAGGTCTATTACCTCAGGGTCAGTTTGGGTTGGAATTGAGGAGGTGGGGATTAAGTTGTCCACATCTGTGGCAGCATCAGATGTTGCTAATGCAGGTGGGATTCTAGGTTGGGGTTGTGGTTTAGGTTTAGGGTCTGTTTGTGTGTAGGCATTGGTAAAGGTAGTAGGAGGGATTTCTGGGGTAGGTTCAATGGGTATAACAGCAGGTGCGATTACAGCCAAGGTTAAGGGTTAGGGAGGAGGGGGTAGAGTAGGTAAGTGGGAGGGTGTAGGGATAGGTGGCTGTTGTGATGGTTGGGTTATGTTGGATAAGGTTGAGTGATGACTACTGAACTGGTAGGAATGGAGGCCTGATTTTGGAGGGTGGAGTTCATGGTTTAGAGGGTGGCCTCTATGGATGTTTGGGTTTGGGTGTTAGCCATCACTTGGGATTGAAGGGAGAGGAGTAGGTTGAGGATTTGGGGTAGGAGTGATGCGTGTTGTGGGATGGATGGGTGGTATTGGTTGAAATGGGGAGGTGGGCGCATGGTAAAAGCTTATTAGCTGTGGGGAATCCAGAAAAGGGGTAAAATGTGGAGGGTGAGGTGAGTTTGGGAGAGGGGTGAACTCATAATTGATTTCCCCTATGATAGAGGACATCATAGCTGAGTACCCCTCAGATGCAAAGGGGTCATGGGAAGGGGAAAAAGGAATGGAATGGCCTAAGGGTTCAAACGTATCAGGTTCAAAGGGTGTAGTGGGCTAATGTGAGGTAGCTAGAGAGCTATGAGGGATTTCAAGGGTAGGGTCTAATGTGGTTGTGGTTTCTGGGGTAGGGATAGTTTGGAAAATGTAGGTGGGTTGGGCCTCTGTGTGGGCTTTGGATTTTTTTCTTTTTCTATATGTAGTGTTCACAAGTGGGCTGAGGTGAGCTAGGTAGGTAGTTAAGGGTACAGATATGGGTAAGGATAAAGGAATGGTCTCAATATGTATGGTGGATGTAGGAGATGCAGTGATGGTTGTGGTGGTAGGTAAGTTAGTACTGGCTGGCACAAGACTGATGGTAGTGGGTATGGTAGAGATGGGGAGTTGTGAGATGGGTGTGATGGTAGTAGGTGTAGATGTTGGGCATGCTGAGGCTCCAGTGGTGGTTGGCATGGAAATGGAAGTGGTTATGGCAGGGTTGGTTGGCATAGCAGAGGTTGCTACTTGGGAGCTGGCAACAATAGAGGCAGCAACTGCTTCTTGAATTGGGGGAGCTGCTTCAACTAGCGGCTCCTTCTTCTTCTCAATGAGAGTTTCACTAATCCCCCACTGCCTTTTGCCACTTTTGTTAGGGGCCAAGGTGATGGCCTTCTCATCTATTTGAAATTGGTATCTCCCTAGCTTTAGCAAGGCTTTAATGAGCCTACAGTAGGGCAATGAATGGGACTTCTGCTCCTTCACTTTCTCATGAATATCCTTCATTGCATCAAAAATAAGCTTTGCAACATCAAAATAATGGTTCATGTGAAAGGAGTAGAGGGCATCTGCAATGAGGGATCTCCTCTCCTGTTGGTGTCCTGAGCAGTAGACATTTTTCCTCAGCACCCCATCCATAAATCTTAGGTTAGAGTGTAGATCTCTCTTCCTAATGACACCCCTGAGGCTATGATCCGTCCAGTCAACTCCTTGGCAATTTCTGGGATGGTGGCTGTTAAAGGAGGCCCCAAGCCACACTCAAGGCTGTACTTGGCTGGTATCCCAAGTATCTTAGCTATTGCAGCCCGATTGAATAGCATCTCAAATTTTTCTATCCGCACCAGCAATGCTGGGTTCCCATCATCCCCAGTCTTCACTCTTATATTTTGATAAAACAACCGCACTAGTCTAGGGAAGACTAGCTTAGTGGGGGCCTCAATAGGGCTAGCAGAGTGGCCATGGATAAGTAAGCAATGGAGGTAGCTATCTCTAGTAGGTCCTCAAAGAAAACCTTGTCAAAAGTAGTCTCTGCCTCAAGCTTAATTGAAGCTACAAATTCAAAAGGGACCCTGAGATACTCATTATCTTCCTCCTCCTCAAGGGCAACCTCAGGGACCTTAGGGGCTACACCCTTGTCCTTTTTCTGCTTTTTCTTAGATTTCTCAAGGCTTTTGACAGGTGGGTGGTCACTGGCGCTCTTTTTAGGAGGAGATTTCTTCTTTTGCACATGGGCATCAGAGGCTACACCCTTGGCCTTCTTCACAGGGGCTGCCCCTTCCTTAAGTTGCTCCACTTGAGGCTCAACAGTGAGAGGAGTCATCTCAGAGGTCTCCACTGTGGAGGCTTCTGGAATCCTTACAGATTTTCGAGTTGCCACAGGGCCGCCACTGTGTGAGGGGTTTAGCATGGCAGCCAGTGCGTCAATGAATTTCGAACCCGTGGCCATGACTATAAAAATTCCTCAAAATTAGGTCTTTAAACTCCCATAGTGTGTAATGCACACTTCACAAATGAAATTGCACCAAAAGTCCTCCCTACTTAACACTTAAAATAGTAGCCAATCAAACTAAATGAGGTTGTGAAAAATCTTACCAACTGAAAGCTAGGGTTCCCCTTCAAACGTGGCACAATGGATCAAATCCCCCCAAACCAAGTTCAAAGTAACCGGGAGGTGATGTGGAACACACTTGTAGGAGGAAAATGGCTGAATTGGAGTGGCGTAGGCTATAGAGAAGAAAAAAGGGAGAGAGAAGCTCCGTCTTATGCAATGGAAGTTAGGACAAAGAGAGAGAATGGTGGAAATGGAAAAAATCGCAGGGTTTAATAGTGTGATCTCGTGCTTCGTGCGGCTACTGCTAGGTACTCACGGGGCACATTTCTCGCGAGAAGTGATGTCACGAAGAAGAAAGATGCCTCACGAGGATAGATTTAGAAGCTCTATGCGTCTCGCGAGGTCACTCGCAGAGCTCAAGTTGGGCCAAAGCACGTGAAGCAGTTTTGCATCCCTCGCGCAGCTTAGCTATTAAACTTCGCGAGGAATGTACAATTAGAGTATCAGGGCCTCGCGAGACAATTAACATTGCAGGCTTTAAAATGTTGGCTCGCTAGGCTCTCGCACAATACGAATGCCACCTCGCGAGAAATGTTTTGCCAGATACAAAAGAGTCTCGCGAGGGCACTTCACGGAGTTGAATCAGAGCCTCACGAGGAATTGAACATTGCAAGCTTCAGAGGTCTTTTTGCTCGTGAGGCTCTCGCGAGGAACAAGTTGCCTATAAGAACTTTGCGAGAAAGCCTTCAATTTATTCAAGTGGCTCACGAATGTGGAATTAAGGCCATAGAGCCTCGCGAGAAAGCAAAACTCACTCTTTATCTCTGCTTGCACACTGGCCTGTGCATGAATACTGACATGCACCTATCCCTTGTGCATCTGCACCAACTTTCCTCAAATTATAATTATAAGCCCATCACCAACTTTCCTCATAATTATAATTATAAGCCCATCACCAACATATGCACAGCAAAAAATTTAGAATGCTAAAGATTTTCAAATATATCAGATTCATGATATTTAAAATGACAGCACCTCAACCACTCAACCAGAAATAGAACATGCATATCAACATTAGGTCCAGGCACATCAAATTCAGATGACAACACATGCACATCATATTACAACACACAACTAAAAAAAAACAGACAAAACTTGAAAATCAACACATAATAAAAATACTACATGTCATATTTTAAAACAAAACAAAACACACATTCAACAAATATGGTACACATTTTACAAAATTGTGGATCACTAAGTAGTGGGGGTTCATGCAGGTGAATGGTTTGAGGGGGCTGCACTGAATTTTCTTCATAGATTTTCAGCCTTTGACCATTCACTTTCATGAACTTTCCAGACATAGGATCTAAGATCTCCACAGCACCTGATGGGGAGGCATGGATGACAGTGTAAGGTCTATCCCATCTGGATTTTAACTTTCCTGGAAAGAACTTTAATTTGGAGTTGAAAAGCCAAACCTTAGTACCAGCATTGAAGTTCTTCCTCATTAGCTTATTGTCAAAGAATGCCTTTGATCTCTCCTTATAAATTCTGGCATTTGCATAGGCTTCTAGTCTCAACTCATCCAGCTCTAACGTTTGCAATTTCCTGTGAGAACCAACAGTAGTTAGGTCAAAATTCAGTGTTTTGATAGCCCAATAGGCTCTGTGCTCTAACTCTACTGGTAAGTGACAGGCCTTGCCATAAACCAGCCTAAATGGGGACATGCCAATAGGGATCTTGTAGGCAGTCCTATAAGCCCACAAAGCATCATTTAGCTTTTGTGCCCAATCCTTTCTATCTGCCCTCATAGTCTTCTCCAAGGTATGCTTGATCTCCCTATTAGAAATTTCAACTTGCCCACTAGTCTGTGGGTGTTAGGGAGTTGCAATTCTGTGTGTAACAGAATACTTTTTGAGCAAGTTTTCAAAAGGCTTGTTTCAAAAATGACTCCCCCCATCACTAATGATAGCTCTGGGGGTGTCAAATCCAGAGAAAATATTATCCTTCAAAATTTTAAGGATAACTATGTGCTCATTGGTCCTTGTGGCAATAGCTTCCACCCATTTGGACACATATTTCATTGCCACAAGTATGAAATTGAAACCCATAGAAGGAGGAAAGGGACCCATAAAATTAATACCCCAGATGTCAAAAAGTTCTACCACAAGAATGGGTTTTAAGGGCATTGAATCTTTCTTAAAAATGCCTCCCAACCTTTGACATCTCTCACAGGCTTTGCACTATATGTTTGCATCTTTGAACAAAGAGGGCTAATAAAACTCACATTGCAAAATTTTTGCAGCTGTCTCTTTACCACTAAAGTGACCTCTACAGGCTTGCTCATGACACATAGAAAGAATACTGTGAAACTCACTTTCAAGCACACATCTCCTTACAACCTGATCTGCACAATGCTTATATAGGTATGGATCCTCCAACAGAAAATGTTTTACCTGAGAGAAAAATAGGTCTTTATCCATCTTGGACCAGTGAGGGGGGATCCTACCAATAGCAAGAAAGCTGATAATGTGTGCAAACCAGGACACACTAGACTGCATAGCAAATAATTATTTATTAGGGAACAATTCATTAATAGGTGCTGCTGCACATTCTTCCAAAATAATTCTAGAGAGGTTGTCAACCACCACATTCTCAACTCCTTTCTTATCCTTGATCTCAAGATCAAACTCCTGCAATAGGAGGATCCATCTGATCAGACTTGGTTTGGCATCCTTCTTAGCCAATAAGTATTTTAGGGCTGAGTGATCAGTAAGAACAATAATTTTAGACCCCAGCAAGTAGGGTCTAAACTTGTCCACAGTAAACACCACAGCAAGCAGCTCCTTCTCAGTGGTGGTATAGTTGAGCTGAGCCTTTACTGGTATTTTGCTTGCATAATAAATCACTGTAGGCAGCTTATCTTTTCTCTTTCCTAAGACAGCACTTATGGCCAAGTCTGATGCATTACACATCAGTTCAAAAGGGAATGAGTAATCTGGAGCCTGGATTATAGGAGCAGTGGTAAGGCACTTTTTTAATACCTCAAAGGCCTCAAGGCATGTAGTAAAAAATTCAAATGGCATATCCTGACACAGCAGGTGGCACAATGACTTGGTAATTTTGCTGAAGTCCTTAATGAACATCCTGTAAAATCCAGCATGTCCTAAGAAAGATCTGATTTGCTTGACAGTCCTGGGTGGGGGTAGGTGTGAAATCAGGTCCACTTTAGCCTTGTCAACCTCTACTCCTCTGTGAGAGACCACATGGCCTAACACAATTCCTTGTGTTACCATAAAGTGGCTCTTTTTCCAGCTTAAGACCAAATTGGTCTCTTCACATCTTTGTAAAATCAGGTCAAGGTGACTCAAGCACATGCTAAAGCTGTCCCCCCATAAACTGAGAAATCATCCATGAATATTTTTAGGAATTTGTCAATCATATCAGAAAAAATTGCATACATGCACCTCTGAATGTGGTTGGGGCATTACACAGTCCAAAAGGCATCCTCATATAAACAAAGGTGCCAAAGGGACATGTGAAAGTAGTTTTTTCTTGATTTTGAGGATACACGGGGATTTAGTTATACCCTGAGTATCCATCAAGAAAGCAGTAAAATGCCTTCCCAGCTAGCTTATCTAGAATTTGGTTAATGAAGGGGAGAGGGAAGTGGTCTTTCATGGTTTTAGAGTTGAGTTTTCTGTAATCAATGCAAACTCTCCAGCCAGTTGCCTCCTTCAAGACCACCTCTTGCATGTGAGGATTAAGTTTCCTCTGCATCTCCCTAGAGGGTTTTGCACCCTCTTCTAAGTGAATTTTATGTATGCAAACTAAGGCATCAACGCCTCCAAGATCAGCTATTGTCCACCCCATTGCCTTTGTATGCTTCTTGAGAACACATAGTAATTCCTCCTCCTGCTCACTAGTGAGAGAGGAAGAGATAATCACTGAAAGCTTTTTGTTTTGCCCCAAGAAGGCATACTTTAATGTGTCTGGGAGTTGTTTCAGCTCCAGCTTAGGGGGACTGTCAATGGAAGGCAGCAAAGGTGCCTTGGCGGTTTTAGGAAGGGGCAGCAATATAGGTTTCCAGCTAGAATCTGCACTAGGCCCACAGAAGACTCTATTTTGGTGTTGTCTTCTATCATGAGAACTTGGGCCTCCTCTTCAACCATACTCCAAATACTTTTCAAATTCTCAGCAACATTATCCCAATCCAGCAGATTGGATAATTCTTCTTCCACAAGGCCATCTAGTACATCTATTGCACAGCAGTCCTCAATGTCTATCTGAGGTTGTCTAGCAGCATTTTACACATTTAATTGGGCCTTCATGTTTCCAAAGGTCACCTCCATCACCCCTGACCTACATTGAATGCAAGCATTGGCAGTCACCAAAAATGGCCTTCCAAGGATAACATGAATTAGGGTTTTACTTTTGCAAGGGTCCATGTCCAAAATAAGAAAATCAGCAAGATAGTAGAACTTGTCCAATCCCACCAAAACATCCTCCACCACACCCACAGGTCTCCTCTCAGACCTATCAGCCAATTGGAGTACAACTGATGTGGCTTTTAGCTCCCCCAAACTTAGCTCCTCATACATAGAATACGGGAGCAGGTTCACATTGACCCCTAAGTCCAAGAGGGCTCTACCAATGGTATGGTTTCCAATTATGTAGGAGATAGTAGGTACCCCTGGATCCTGTAATTTCTCAGGTGTGGCAATCGACAGAACTGACTCAACATGCTCAATAGTAAAAACCTTTTTGTGCAACTGCACCCTTGCCTTTCTTTTCTGTGTCCAGAGGTCCTTTAAGAATTTAGCATATGCAGGGACCTGTTTTATAGCGTCAAGCAGGGGCAAATTGATCTTGACCTGCTTGAAGGTCTCCATCTGAACAGTCCCTTTATCAAAAGGAGATGGGCCAACAAGTGCATGAGGAATGGCAGCTGTGGGACTGCTGGTGCCACAGATGCATGCCTAACCACATCATGGTCAAATTTTTATTTTTTTTCTTTTGTCTCCACTTATTGTTTGTTGTTGAGGCTCAACATCAGCCCCTTTATTTTGCCCTTGCTGATCCACAGTAGGGGATGACTTCTTTGGCTCTTCAACACTCACATTTTTTTTTTTTTTCACTCTCTATGACCTCCTCAGCTGCTCTGCCCACCAAATTATCAACCACCTTGCCACTCCTTAGAGTAGTGATTGCATTAGCCTCCTCATGGGTAGAGGATGTTTCTCCAATCATGTATTGTCTTTTTGGATTGGCTAAGGGTTGACTAGGCAGTTTTCCCTCCTCTCTCCTATTCAAAGCATTACAGATTTGAGCGAGCTGGTTCTCTATTTTTTAATGTTTTGCCCATGAGAGTTCACAGTTTGGACCAAGTTCCCCAAATTCTACATAGATGCTAGCATTTTCTCTTCAAAGGAAGAGGATCTGAGCTATTGTGGGGGCAAGACCAACTGATTGGGTTGTTGGGCAGGCAACTAAAAATTCTGCCTTAGTGGATAACCTTGGTTAAATTGGTGCTGAGGTCAGTATGGAGCTGCCAACTGCTACTGTTGGGGCTGAGGATATGTATCTTGTCTCCACCTCAAATTTGGGTGATTTCTCCATGTGTACCCAGCAGGTTGCTACCCATATGCTTGGACAGCATTGGCATGCTCCATAACTAAATCAAGAAATTGGTTGGCTGATGGACAATCTTAAAGTGAATGTGTGGGAGATTGGCATATCAGACATGTATCTTCCACTTGTGCAACCATCTTAGGCTGCATCACATTCATTTATTTATCAAACTTTAAACTCAGATTGTCCACCTTCCTTTTCAAATCACTTTGCACCTTAATTTCATACATTTCACCTCTAGGAGTAGACTCTTTTACCAACTTAGCTAGGGTCTGGTTGTCATTGCGAGACAGTGACTCCTGCTGCATGAAATTTTCCCCTATGATGTCAAACAACTCCCAAGCCTCATCAGCTGTCTTGTGGAGGTAACTACCACCACATGAGGCATCCACCATATCCCTACTTCTGGGATTAATTCCTTGGTAAAATATTTGCACAACTTGCCACAATGGAATTTGATGGGAGAAACATTATTTTAATATCTCCTGAAATCTCTCTCATGCCTCATAAAAATCTTCAATTAAGGACTGAGTGAATGACAATATGTTTGTCCTCATTTGACTAGTTTTATTCATGGGAAAGAATTTAGTAAGAAATTGGCTTTAGAGGTCACTCCATGCCTGGATGTTATTGGCTAGGAGATTAGAGAATCAGGTGCTGGCTTTGTCCTTTAGGGAAAAAGGAAAAAGCTTTAGTTTGGTGGCTTCAAGTCCCAGGCCAGCAATATTGAATGTAGTGCAAAGTGCCAAAAATTGGTCAATGTGCTTGTAAGGATCTTCCTTACTGAGCCCATAAAAAGATGGTAGCATGTTAATGGTGGAGGACTTGATTTCATAATTTCCCTCAACTGAAAGAAATTGTATGCAAAAGGGAGATGTGTAATCCCCAGGTGCATTATATTCTTCCAGAGTTCTTTGCCTCTTAGCCATGACAGCTGACTCAGTCCCAATAGTAGGGCCTTGTGTGGTGTTTCTTGATCTAAGGGCCTTTCAACCTCAGGGTTTGGAGGTTCCAACTCAGGGTTAAGGGATCTTCTTCCAAGCATACACACAAAATCAACAGGTACAGAAGATGCTCACAGCACACAAATTTTTTTTAAACAAAATTAACAACTAAATCAATTTACAACTAAACTAATGACAGTGAATTTCAACACAAATGGACTGAGATTTAGGGTAAAAGAATTGTAAATAGAGCTAGCTAAACTCCAGCTGCAGCTCTAGCTTTTCCCTTCTGCTGTTGTCCAATTCTATAAAAATTCCATAAAAATCATCAGTACTTTTTATTCTATTCAAGGCACAACTACAAAGAATTTTCTAGACTAAAATATAATACAACTCAGGTCTACTAAAAAGATCAATATCCCCAACAACGGTGCCAAAAACTTGTTGGATTAGGTTTCTACTACTTCTTTTTATTATAAAGATGATAAAAATAAAATAAAGGAAGTAAAACAAAACAAAACAAAATGGGGAATGAATACAGCACAAAACCAAATCACAAACCTATAAGATACAGGGCTATTGTAGCAAGTTTTATGTAAGAGTTTGTGCCACAAAGAAATTGATCTAGAATCCAAAATGGGCTATAATAGTAGGCCTCCAGATCTCGCTACAGATCTAACAATCCTAAAGAAAGGGAGTTGGGTGTCACAACTATACTAACTTAACACTAAAAGAAAAGAAATAAAGTGTAGTCCTAACCTAAAGAAAGGGTTATGAAGAAGGTGGTGATGGTGTGTGTTAAAATAAAGATAAAATGATGGGAAGTAAGCAGTTAAGCTAGGGTTATATCAGCTATGTAACTCAGACTTAGGTCTGTCTCTACAGCAATCCCTTAGATGGCTACAAGCCTATCTATAAGGAAGATGTATCCAACTCAACCCTTATGTTTTGACCTGGTCTCTTAAGGTTATAACCTATCCACTTAAATGGTCACAGACTATCCAATAGAGAGGATCAAACCACATAGACTAAGTCAGAAAACCAATCTGATCCAAAGGAGTAGACTGATCTTAAGGCTATAACCTATCCACTTAAATGATCACAGACTATCCAATAGATGTCCACCCAAAGAATCATATCAGAATAGTAAAAACCATTGCAGAAACCACGTATGCCAGGCTACAGGCTCAAGCATCCATGAGAGCAAATAGTTCTTGAAAAACTAGTGAAGACCATAGTTGTTCAAGGGCTATTTCGAACTTAAATGCAGTTGGTCATTGCTTCAAAGGACCTGCAATGACTTAGCTCACAAGTTTGCAATCACTACAGAGAAATCAGATCTAACATCTTATATTAGTTAAGTAAAATAGAGGAGAGCCTCTTCCTGCCACAACCTCTCACAAGGCTATAAGCTCAAGTGCAGAGGAGAAGAATCTTTCTCAGATTTATGGCTTGGAATCACCCTAGGGCTATAGTCTATCCACTTAAATGGCCACAGGCTATCCACAGAGGTTATCCACACCATAAAGGTCTGAGAAGGAACATGTAAATTGTTGCTGCCACCATGGTCCCAGGGCTACAAGCTCAAGCTTTCATGGGCCTTTCAATTCAGCTCAAATCTTAAATGCATGCTTAGCCTGAACAAAACTATGGGCAAATAGAAAAATAACAAATTGAATGAATAATTAAAGAACAAATTTCATTGATAAAAAATACTCACAATGAGATTTCTCAAGACAGCAGCCTTGTGCACTACAACTCTTTACAAAATCCCAAAGGTTACAAGACCCATTGTAAAACTAATAAAACTAGGCCTAATTGATTATAGAGGATGTAGCCAGCAAGTGCTGGGCTAAGAGAGAAGAAAAAAATAGAAAAAGTGGTGATCAAACCCTAACCCTAGCTTGCTCGACCTCAAAGCCGACAGAGGTTGAAGGAGGGATGATAATTCTAAGTTTCATTTACATCTTATATACTCAGTCCTTGATGCCTTGGGTAAGAGAAGATTAACCCTAATTTCCTAGGGTAGATGTGGCACTGTTACAACCCTTAGATGCCTTGGGATATATGCCTTGAGATCAGGGCCTCGAGATGTGTGCCCTAGACCTGAGGAAATTCCCAAAAGGTCCTTGAGTTAAGACTGAGAAGTGGAAAGCCAGAGCTTCGTGGGGCTAGCTCTGGTTCATTAATCCATTCACGCGGTTGGCAAAGTGCTCACAAGGTAGCATTTGGCTTGGAAAGTCGTTCACTCGCGCAGGTGGACTTTGTATTGTTGCGCAGCTGCTTTGGCTTTGAATGCACTCGCATAGAAGAATTTGCAGTGCTTGGCTTGCTCGCGCGACAGAGCTTCAGAATTTTCTCTTGCGAGGGTGTCATGAGAATGCCTTTAAATCTCGATCAACTTCTTGTTGAAGGTATAACAAAGCTTGTTCGGTAGAGGGTAGAGCTATTAAATGCACGAGAACTGTGCAAGGACATTTCTAGAGTTCTCTCTCCTCTTGAACCACGCAAGGATTTTGCGAGTTTGTTATTGTTCTTTGTGCAGATTAGCTTCGCGAGATAGTGTGCGCGACTAACATGAAACTTGTTCCTCGCGACAGCTTCGCGAGCTAGAACTTCGTGAGTTCACCGAGTGTTTGTTGTAGCTGAAGTGCACGACTGCATCGCGAGTTCTCTTGTGCTGCATATACTAGCTGCGCGAGATAACTCTACTGCAGACTTCAATAGCGCGAAGCAACACTTTTACTGTGCGAGATAACACACTTTCTCCTCTTATGCATTGCAACTGCTGCTGTTGCAGCTCTCTCCACTTACAGCCCGATTTCTCACATCTGCTAGCCTTTTTTGGTCCACTTTAACATGCAAACTAGTCACCATGGTGTGTACCATCATGGTGTTCCATCAGTCCTTGGCTCAGCTGTTATCTCTTACTTGGATTCTCTATCTTCTTGGTACCAAAGGCATGGATTTTGTGTTAAGCTGCATAAGTTATTACTAACTACAAAACAAGCTAAACAAGAGTTATTAGTCAGCTTCAAGGTTCAGCAAAGGCTAGATTAAGAGGTGAAAAGTGGTACTTTTCAGCGAATAGCATCAAGCCCGCGATCATAGCCGCATCAAATCGGTACTTTCTTGTGGCGAATCTATGAAGGAGAGACATAGGTTGAGATGGAGATCAATCACGCATGGGGATGGAGCAAGGGAGATGGTTCTCTTCTTCTTCCTCTTCTCCTTCTCTCTCTAAAAACCCAATGCCCCAAAATTGTGCAAACCAGTTATTGGCTTCCAAAGGAAGCCTTGACTTTTATTACAAAGGGGTTGGTTCCCATATAAAATGCATACACCCTTTTTGGGGGTTAAGCCTTATCAACTTTACACTTAGAGGTCATTAGGTGCAAAGCGCGCATGCTGTGCATTGGTGTACGACTTTACATGAAAGGCCAAAATAAGGTTCTAAATTTATCTTTTTCACACACATTATATCTTTATAATTCATTTATTCTAAAAGTTCAAGGCGGCATTGTTCGTTATGTCTAACACGCACATGTAGTTGGGCACATTCAGGTTCAGAATTTTCGGGATGTTACATTCTTCCCACCTTAAAGAATTTTCGTCCTCGAAAATTGACGTGCCTTATTCTACAACGTACGGACACTTGATAGGTCCGAACTAAAGTAGTCACATCCCCATAATTGACACCAAGGTTGATCGGGGTAGTTACGTTCTCCCCCCGTTAAGGAATTTTTGTCCTTGAAAATTCATGACTCATTTGGCTGCAAATACACAGTACCAACCTAAAGAGTATGGGTACTACTAGTGGTATTAATACTAAGGGTGCACCAAAATGCTCATATTAAATCTGTCACATTTCCACGTAATTTCACGAACTCCGAACAAGATATCCACAACTATGTGTGACATTTTGATAACGATCTACCAAATCATCCAAAATTACAGGTTCGACATGAGATATTCACAACTAAAATGAACATTTATTCACAACTAAGTTATCCATTTATTTGATAAGCTTTGCAGGTTAATAATGCATCTCAGATAATCAAGATTATAAAAAATGATAATTAAAACATCCATCCGTAACCTATAACCATTTTAGGTACTAACCACAACCACAATTATCCATATAGGGAATTAAACCATTTCATAAAATAACCATCCTATAAAAATGGAGGCTATGTAAAGCATTACCCTGCAAAAAGCTCACTACAATTTAATTTACAACCATGATCCTGTAATTATTTCTCACTTGTCCTTCGCATCATCATACAACAATCAATCAACGAAACAAGCTAACCACAATTTAAAACCATTAATCTCCAAAACCAACAACCATTAATAATATATATCCAACCATTCATAAAATAACTCGGGTAAATTTACAATAATCATACTCAAACGATAAAAACAACCATCCAACTAGAGTCATAGATCATAGTGAATCCACCAGGATTCAATAGTTTTACAACATCCATACCAATAACTATTCTAACCATCCAAAATCAGAAAATTGTAACAATGAAGTACAGATCCTAACCATTAATCCAAAATGCAATGACCACCAAAGAAATTTGAAACCATTAACTGCCAAGGTTAACCTAAGGCCCATGAATAGATACCAACGTCATCTATTCTTTCTTAGCTCCGTGACAATCCTTTAGCCGATGTCCTTTCTGGCCACACCTAAAGCATGCACCCGTGATCAGTCCACACTCCTCCGTCCTATGTTGCTTTCCATATTTTGAGCACGCTTCAATTGGGACGGCTGAACCAATGTGTGAAGTCGGTTGCACCCTTGACTAGAGCGTCATTGTAGGGTTCGGAGGATGAAAAGACCTCTCAGGCATAGACATGGGTGGTTGTGAGTGGATAGTCAGAGCAGGATGACTAGGTGCTGGCATCAAGAGTCTTGGTATCTCAGTTCCCTGCTCATGGGCATATGTCTGCATTTGACTTACTCTGCTTCTACTCCGTTGGTCCCTTCTCTTATACATTTCATCCGCGTCTTCTTCCACCACAAGAGCCTTGCTCATTACTTCATCATAAGTTTCCAACTCAAATGCTAAAATTCTATATCTTATATTCAGCCTTAAGCTGCGTTGGAACTTCTTGGCCCTCATCAGATCTGAGGACACATACTTTGGAGCAAACCTTGCGAGTCTCATAAATTTTACTCAATACTCCCTTATAGACATCTTTCCTTGTTCCAATTGAAGAAATTTCACTTCCATCTAGTTTCATACTACCTAGGAAAATACTGCTTGTTGAACTCTTCAACAAAGTCTCCCCATGTCCATAACATACCTGGAGCTACCTGCTCCCTTGTTCTTGATACAGACTTCCACCACGGGCCTGCTTCTCCATCTAACATGAATGCAACCCATCTGACTCTCTCATCTTTAGTGCATGCAAGGACCTTGAATATCTTTTTCTTCTCACTAAGCCAGTTCTCAGCTTCCATTGGATCTACTTGTCTTGAGAAATTTGGAAGATGCATCCTCCGAAATTCTATAAATGTTGAGGGTGTAGGTGGTTGAGGTGGCTGAACCGGTTGAGATTGATGATGGTTGGTATTGTTAGCAGCCATCAATGCAGTCTATTGTGCCATGACATTGGCCACAACTTCCATGGCCTGTGCCATTCTTTCTTCTCTTTCACTCTCATTCACATCAGATCGGAAACCTCTACTACCACGACCCCCCCCTCTGGGTCTTCCACCTCAACTAGACATAATGATTTGTTACAATGAAACACAAGTCTCATTGTGTTTCATTGAGATCAGACATAATGATCTGGTTTCGTACTATCCTAGGAAAATACTACTTGTTAAACTCTTCAACAAAGTCTCCCCATGTCCATAACATACCTGGAGCTACCTGCTCCCTTGTTCTTGATACAGACTTCCACCATGAGCCTGCTTCTCCATCTAACATGAATGCAGCCCGTCTGATCCTCTCATCTTTAGTGCATGCAAACACACTGTATATGTTTTCCATCTCACTGAGCCAGTTCTTTGCTTCCATTGGATCTGCTTGTCCTGAGAAATTTGGAGGGAGCATCCTCCGAAATTCTATAAATGTTGAGGGTGTAGGTGGTTGAGGTGGCTGAACCGGTTGGGATTGATGATGGTTGGCATTTTTAGCACCCATCAATGCAGTCTGTTGTGCCATGGCATTGGCCACAGCTTCCATGGCTTGTGCCATTCTTTCTTCTCTTTCACTCTCATTCACATCAGACTGAAACCTCTACTACCTCAACCCCCTCTGGGTCTTCTACCTCGACCAGACATAATGATTTGTTACAAGGAACACAAGTCTCATCAACGAACGGTCCCTATACTCTAACAAAATCTTAAACTCCTAGTCTAAGTCTATGTCTTGTCAGAGATCTCTAAAGCCATAGCTCTAATACGAACTCTGATAGCCCGAATTTTCCCAATCTAAATTTCTCGAGATATTTTTTTTTTCTTAATTCAAATGGGAAAAATCGGACCACTAGATCGTAGATCACAATCTGATATAGAATACTTGATACGTCCACACACATGCGAACAATCACCAAACAACACCAGTGATGACTAACCATCACCAACGGTGGCGTACAATGAGTGTCTAATAATAGGAAATGTACCAAGACACAACTTACCAAAATCTACAATACACTAAATCTACAACCCCTGACTAAAGCACAAATCCACAAGATGAAGATCCTCTTCTCCAGGTCAGAATCACGATTTATACCTGTGATGTATAGTCAAAGGGTCAGCTACATCTAAGCTCAGTGGAAGAAATTCAAACACAATTCACATCTTATCATTGAAATGCATAGATTCGGTAATAAAATTTCAAAAATCATTTCGTATCAAACAGAGTTGCAAATATTACATTTTCATTTTCAAAACATAGCAAAGCGGAAACAAAGTATATCGGAGACGAACATAGATCAGAAACAACACATGTCATAAAACAGATATATATATATATATATATATATATATATATATCGAGAACAAATACATATGAATAACAAAGATACTTATCAAAACATAACATGTTAGAAACGAAGACATATCCTGATAAGAACATAACAGAATGGAGTAAACATATCCTCAAATCGAAGCATACAAGGAATAAAACGTCTCAAGGAACAGAACATACATATCCGAAAGCTAAAGCATCCCATAGCGGGAACAAGGCAGAAACCTCGGGGACTCAACCCATCGTTGCACACAAAGTATAACCAAATCATCCTGTATGCGGGGAACAGAAGCACATATATATTAGAAGGCCAAAGCATCTCATAGCGAGTGCATAGTCTGAGGAAGCCAAAGCATCCCATAGTGAGAACAAGCTCGTAACCTTAGGGACTCAACCCCTCTTTGCACATAAAGTATAATCAAGGCACAATCACATAGGCATCCCATATGCGGGGAACAAAACATATCGGGTCACACAATCAACGAGGGATCAAATCATCCCATAAGCAAGGATAAAGCATCCCATAAGCGGGAACAAAGTAAAAACCCCGAAGACTCAATCCCTCTTTAGAGACTCAACTCCTCTCTGCCACTCATTTTTCAGATTGAAACAGTTCTTAATTTAACTTCCCTAGCGAAAAATATAAACGGATTCAGAAATGGAATGGAACACAAACGAATTCAGAACAGAAATTGATACATCAACGGAACAGACACACACATAACAGAACGAACACACAAATGCATTCAATTACGATTTCATACTTCAAAGCTTTCATATTTTCAAAAATAGTTACAAATCATTCATTTATATCACATTATCTATGAATAAAATTAAAAATGCAATTAGATGGTGAATTTCCCCTACCTTAACCTCAAAGCTAAAATGAAGATTTCCCCTCTTCAAGTCATGCTTGGGACATATCCACACATATCTCTCTTGAGAGCTCACACGAAACTCAACATGATAATTCTATATTCAAAATGTTCAAAAACCCTTTACGAATGCTTAAGAAGACCATAAGGTACACATTTCCAAGGAATTCTCATCAAAAGAGTCAAAATAGACCTGACTCTATTTCTCGCGTGAGCGAGCGCTGGAGCTGGGGCACGCAAGCCCACAAACCCGACAAATCCTTGCGGGACTGACTAAAATTTTGCCTGCTGCTGATGGTCACGCGAGGCCTCGCTTGAGCGAGCCTCGGTTCACTTAACTCCTTGTGCAAGCGAGTCTAGAGCCTCTCGGGCTTATTTTATACGTTCGGGAGATCTCTCACGCTCAATCTACATCACACATATAATGAGGCATCAAGGATCGCTTCAAATTACAAATAAATTTGATGTATTTACGTGTTTTCTCAAGTCCGAGGTGAAAATGGGTAAGTTCGTGCTAACTCGAAACTTGATCCAACTTCTCACTAAATTTTTACCTTTAAGCCACTTGATTTATATAATTATTAATTCAAAATAGTTATAGGGCTCATTGTCCCCATTCTAATTCCATAAGAATCACGTCAATCAGAATTCGGAGTAAAAAGTTATGGCCAAAATACTAAAGCTCTATCGGTACTTCAGTCAAAACGTGCTAGCTTAGAACTTGGCCTAACTTCTAGCTCCATTTTGACCCTCAACAAATTTGATTCATAAGTTTTTTACTTCATCAGAATTGTAGAGTTAGTTGTCCTCTTTCCAATGCCACAAGAATAGCATCAATTGGAGTTCGAAGCCAAAAGTTATGACCAAAATACCGAGACAGGTTCTGACACTCGCGCGAGCGAATGAGCGACTGTGTGTGATTTTATACATTTTGGGCTTTTTAAAAACCCATTTTTACATAAAAATTTAATATTTTTTATCCTAATCTTTTACACACATTTAAGCAACCTATATTTGGTTTAATACATGAAAGAATTGCTCTATTTACCTCTTTAAATTAGGCATGAAAAGTTCTCGATGATCGGATCTAAGAATCGGCTTCCACACTTCAAAATCGTCCGATTGTTTGAAATCTTTTGCTTTCTTTCGATCATAGTGGACGGAGATCGACCTCCCCGATGTATCCAACAACTAAAAAGGTTCTCCCAAGTGAAATAGAGTGATCAAGGGCGAGATCCACAAGGTTTGGGGTTTCAAATCACCAAGAACAAAAGAGGGTTTGGGGTTCTCTCAAGCTCACAATCATAGCCGCGTCAAATCGGCACTCTCTTGCGGTGAATCTATGAAGGAGAAGACATAAGTTGAGATGGAGATCAGTCACGCAAGGGGATGGAGCAAGGGAGATGGTTCTCTTCTCCTTCTCTCTCTAAAATCCCAACGCCCCTAAATTGTGCAAACCGGTTTTTGGCTTCCAAAGGAAGCCTTGGCTTTTATTACAAAGGGGCTGGCTCCCAGATAAAATGCATGCACCCTCTTTGGGTGTTAAGCCTTATCCACTTTACACTTAGAGGTTATTAAGTGAAAAGCGCGCACACCATGCATTGGTGTACGGCTTTACATGAAAGGCCAAAATAAGGTTCTAAATTTATCTTTTTCACACACATTACATTTTATAATTCATTTATTCTAAAAGTTCAGGGCGGCATTGTTTGTCATGTCGAACACGCACATGTAGTCGAGCACATTCAGGTTCGGAATTTTTGGAATGTTACATATGTAGTCCCTGTGTTTAGGGCTTCCGGAGAGGGTTGGTCCCTTTCTGAGAGTCATGGGTAAGGTCTAAGGTTGATTGAACGTGTTTGCATACTCTGAGATGGCGAAAATGGGATGTCTACAAAGTCGACGTCATATCTAAAAGTAAAAGGCTTCAACACATAAATTGATAAACTTGAAGCGAGAGCGATATATTTTCTCAGAATTTTAAATCCGCCAATTTTTTATTGTAGACATGTGATAAAATCTCTGGAATAGTGGGAGTGAGCATGCCAACAGTAGATAATTGGTTTATCGTATGGTATTTGATTTAATTTGATGGAAGCGTACAAATGGACTTATGCAATCAAGTATTGGACATGTTCATGACAAAGAAATTCACTTTGCGTGTAAAACCTCATGACATGTGAGATTTAATATGACATTGTTAATATGACGGGTAAAAAACCTCATAGCCGGCATATTTTGGTTTCGTTATAATTGTTTGTATTTTTCTTGATGGGTTAATCCAATGGTCAAATCAAACGTCTTATGTTACTATATGTTTTGGCCTTCATGGCCAAGTGGGAGATGTTGGAATGTGGCCATAAATGTCATTCAACGAATATAAATGTGTAAATAATTGTTACTTAATGACATACACTAATTGAAAATACCGTTACACAAATTATGATTAAGAGAGTGATTAAGGCCCCTTTATGGTAAATCCATCGATTATATTGCTAGCTTATATTAGTAATGTTTAGCATAAGGGAAATGTGTGCTTGGACACATGGGATCTGCCTTAGACCGATCGGATGAGCCGCGATAAGCGACCATCAGTCTAGCGACACCATCGCCCTCTTGATTGTAGCATGTGGCACAGATTTCTCAATCCTTCACCATAAACACATTCTAATAAGATAGATTTTAAGGAACTTCTCCACCATGCTCAATTAAATTTTAGGCATATAAAGTTAAAGATAATCATTATATATTTTTATATTTTTATGGACGCTTAATTAGCTATAGAGTAAGCAGAAATATCATGCATAAGAGCTTGTGGTGAAGTGCAGTTAATCTAGTCATTCTACCTATTTTTTTTACTAGGAAAGAGATAATATGAAAATTTAAATAAAATTATTTAGTTTTCATTATTGCCTTAAATTTTTAGTATGTTTAATCTTTGGGTATTGGAAAGTCATTGAAGCTATTGTAAAGTACCTTTGGCTTTATTTGGGATTGCTTTTTGGTGGCAAAGAGCAGCCCACGTAACAGAGCAAGTTTAAATTGCTCTCTAAAGGAAAACCAAGTTCTCCTCTTTCACTCTCTGAAAGAGTTAAGAGCACTTATAACCAAACACAGTGTCATAATAAATTGCTCAGCACCAGAACAAAGAGCTACTCTTTGCCTCCAAAGAGCAATCCCAAACACAGCCATTGTTTCTTTTTTGAAAAGCGCTCTTTAGGTTGCGCACATCAATCTTATGTCATCCATTAAACATGCACAATTATAAATATTGGCCAATCTTTTGTTTTCCTAAGACTTTTAGAAAATGTGTTAATCTTTTGGGAAATTTTCAGAATCTACCCTGTTAGATTCGCCTTTTCCGTCAGAGACCTTGTAGTTTCACTTGTCACCAAACCGACTAGCTCCAAGCCGAGCCGACCCTGAGAAAAGTAAAAAGTCAAAGGTGCCCCTTCTTTGACTTTCTTTAACCCACAAAAGCATCCACTTCTTCCTCATTTTAATCAACTCCAGTTAGTGAGAGATAAAGGAGGCGAAGGCGAAGACGTCTTCTTCCTCAGTTCTATCAATCTCTTTCTTCATCTTCTAGAATGTAATTTCTTTTCTTCTTCAGCCGCACATCTACTTCCACAGCTTCGTTGAATTGCCCCTCATCATCAACCTGTTTCCTCTTCATCTCAACGCCCTTTAGAGCCTGCAGATACTCTCGTACGATGGATATCTCAAACTCAAAGGAAATCGGTTCGAGGGGAGCGCAAACCTTTTACAGAAAAAGACAAACCCAAAATATCATAACACAAAATCGAAATTAGAATATAAGCGTGCAATATCGCCTCTCTAAGAGGACAGTATCACCTCTTTAAGAGGTATCACTCCTTTAAGAGGGAAGTATCACCTCTTTAAGAGGGTGATATCATCTAAATGGACATCATACCTTGCTGCTAAGCATCTTTCCAACAGTGGAAGATAATGGAGTGATAATGGAGAAATATTCGAACTTACAACAGATTTAGTAGCTTGAAGATAGAACAATGGATCATAATCGCCTTCGAAACATCGCCGCCATCGAACGAAATGTAAAAAGTAAAAAAGTATAAAGCAATAATGATTTGTGATTTTTTACGGCTATTTATTATCTTGGGGACAATTTCGGCAATTCATAAAGGCGGGCGTCGGCTGGGCTTGGAGCTGGTCGGTTTGGTGAAAGGTGAAACTATAAGGTCTCTGACGGAAAAGGTGAATGTGATAGGGTCGATTCTGAAAATATCGTAATCTTTTTTCTCCAAAAGACTTTGGGAAATAGTATACTATAACTTTCTTCAAGTAATCATGTATTTCCAATTTTCTCGAGAATTGGAAAACTTAGCTTCCTACCTTCCAAACAAGCTTAAGGAATTGCTTATTCGTCATATAGCTAAACGTTGTTAGGCCGAAAAATTTACGCAAGTTATCACAATTCAATGCATCTATTGAATTCTCTTCTACAACCAAGTGGCTTATCCATTAGAGGAAGAAGGCATGTCAGGCATTGGGAGTCCATTGGCGAGAGCAGTGGCGGAACCAGGATTTTCATCGAGGAAGGGCACAATATGAATTAGATTTAATTTTTTTACAAATTACATAAATATAAACTAATTTATATTTTAAAAAATTATTTTAATTAAAATTACAAAGGAAAATTTTATAACACTAGAATTTCATATCTTAACCCCCAACTTACCTACTAAGGAAAATTTTGCCTCTTAGGACTAGCCATTTAGTATTTAGGGAATTAGGGCTTTACGCACGCGGGGTTGCGAAAGGACTTTAGAAAGGGATTTAGGGCTATGGGGCTTAGCGAATTAGGGCTTTAGGCACGCGGGATTGCGAAAAGGATTTAAAAACTAAGAAATTTTAAATAAATTATCAACATATCCTAAATATAATTTATTTATTTTTACTTAATAATTAAACCTTTTTTCATACAAACACTCAATCGCAACAAACCTTAACCCACAAAAACTTTCTGCAAATGTGCTTTGAGATGCCCTTCAAAACTGACCAACATTGATGTCTACAATTATATTTGCCAAAAAATTTGAAAACAATCACTACGTGAAAAAGTCAAAAAAACCACTGCCTTCAACAGTGGTTTTTTCAAAAAATCACTGTCTTTAACAGTGGTATTTTTCAAAAAACCACTGCCCTAAACAGTTGTAAAAAAAGGAGTGGTTTTTTTTACCACTATACAAGACAGTGGTTTATGAACTTCAACAACGACTGCTCTTATTAGTCATAGAAAAAATCACTGCTTTTGGCAGTGGTTTTTTTATGCAAATTTTTTTTTTTTTAAATAGTATTTTTTTGTTTTTTCTAAATTACATTGACGATTTTTTTTTAAATAATATTTTTTTTATGTTTTTTTTTTTTAATGCAATTTTTTTTATATATTTTTTTAAAATGCAATTTTTTTAATATTTGTTTTTAATGCAATTTTTTTAATGCTTTTTTTTATGCAATTTTATATATATATATATATTTTTTTAAATGCAATTTTTTAAATGTTTTTTTAATGTAATTTTTTTAATATTTTAAAAAAAATTATATAAAGAAAAAAAACTATTGATCTGATATTTCAATACATCCATTCAACTTAAATACAGATCATTCAATGCTATTAATAAAAAAAATAGATGCCTAATTCTTTTATTCAAACAAAATGTTGCATCTCAACCTATGATCCAACCTTTCAAATCCGTCAAACATTTTAAACTCTATATACCCAATCATTTTATTTAAACAAAAATAAGAAAAGAAAGAGAATTAACAATCTAAGGATCCCATGACCCATTTTCAAAATAAAAAAAATTGCTTCGCCTCTCCTACCAAGTGTCTCCATCCCCTAGTGATCCGTTTGAGGCAAGCTCGAAATCGAAAAGCTTCGCCTAAAATAAAAAAGAGAACATCATTAAAGTCTAGGCTATGGTTTATTAACTCATGCAATTCATTTTCCTAAAATCTAAAAATATAAGTGACAAACTGAGCTAGTAAGAACCTAACCTGCTGCTAGATATGAACTCCAATATCTCCGAGCACCAATGGAGTCAGACTATGTTTAGGTTGTAAGCATCACTATATGATTCTAATAATGGAGATCAGTACCTTTTCGAAAAAAAAAATGGAGATCAGTACCACTGGATATTTCATACAATAGAAAGTCTCAAGATGTATAGAACCTAAAACTAAACCCTACAACAAATTAACAAGTCTGAATTTTCAAATCCTAAAATAAATTGCAAACTAGTTATGTAACATATTAGCAAATCACGATTCTCATAGAGAACATCTTTGAACCATATAAAGCAAAAAGCATGTGAACCAGACAATCATAATAGCCCACTTCCAACAAAAACAAGTTTGAGTTTGAATTAAGTTCAGAATTTTGGAGCTACAGTAACTTTCTGTAGTTGAAACTTTCCATATTTTGTAAAATGAATATATGCAGTCTTTTTGTGGGAAACTACTAAAGAATGGATAAGGTCATAAGGAGTTGTTCTTTTCTACCCTTGCCTTAATTGAATCATAACAGAAGTTGGATTTTGGGCAGCTATCTTATCCATAGTTTGTAAAATGAATATATGTAGTATCTCTTTTATTTTCCAGGGAATGATGGACAAGCTTTAAATTGAGAGAAAATGGTAAGACTTCATTTTTTAAAAATTCTATGGGAACTACTACTTGTAATAACCCGAAAAATCACGCAAAACTATGACCTCGGGATCCGTGCCCGATTGGTCACAAGTTTGACCAATTAGGAGATCAAGAGTTGGTATAGGATGAAATGAACGGACGAGATGTGATAGTTTGAATTATTGCGTGGTGTGTGTTGTAAATATGAAGTCGCATACACCTATTGAGGTGCATGTGCCCAACACACAAACTAGGAGAGGGATAAAAGGGTTTAATAACCCTAAAATAGATGTTTGGTAGTTGAGAGAGAAGTAAAGAAGAGAGAGAGAGAAGTAAAGAAGAGAGAGAGAGGAGTAAAAAGGGTGATTAAGCAAGGAGTTATTGTGGGTGATTGGAAGAGGGATTCAAGTATTAAAGAGGCTGATTCAGCGCAAGGGATCCGTTAGAACAAAGCTGGAAACCCTAGCCTTCCAACCCTAGATTTGAAATCAACTTGAGATATATTCAAGGTAAGATTTTTGTAAATAAAATGCATAGATTATAGGGTTTAAGTTGTAGTTGAAAATAGTTTAAATCTTAGGATAATGGCTTAGAAAAATAGAAGAAAAGTATGGAAAAGATTAGGAAGAAGACAATTTCGATTAATCGAAATTGGGTTTCGATTAATCGAAATTGGCCAAGAAGTTGAAAGGTCAGAGGACCCCGATTTCGATTAATCGAATTTGATTTCGATTAATCGACTTTGGATTTCGATTGATCGATTTGGGGATCGATTAATCGACTGAGAACCTCCAAAGGACCCTGTGGGGTTGAAGGAAATGATTTGAGGAAATCGACTAATCGAAATGGGATTTCGATTAATCGATTTAATTCTCGATTAATCGATTTGGAATCGATTAATCAACTTGTGAAACTCATCGTCAATCGAGGGTCTACTGCGAAAAGAAGAATTTCGATTAATCGAAATTGGATTCGATTAATCGAATGAAAACTCGACTGTTCGAACTGAGAATGGTCTTCGCGCAAAGCCGAATCTCGATTAATCGAAATTGCTCCAATCAATCGATATCGACCTTCGATTAATCGTTTCTGGAATTCGATTAATCATCGAGATAAACTATGTTGACTTTTTTAGGTTTGACTTTAAGATACTTGGAGGATCGTATACCTTCTTCATTGCAACCTTGGTGAGGTGTATCACGTGTTATGTGGTACCATAGGTGGTGCGTGTGGACTAGTGCACAAGGAGCCACGTGGGACCTTGATGCATTGATCGAATGGAGACTTGAGGTAGGGGACAGGTTGAACATGTACTTTATTTTACAAGAGCATGTATGTAGTGATATAGATTACCATTCAAATATTTTCTTAAGAATTGTGAAAAGTGTGTGTGTGTGATATTCATAAGAGTAAACTAATGAGCCATCCCCAGGGGATGAAGAAGTAAAGAGATAAGAGCATCAGGTGTGATGCAAGTAAATGGATAGATCCCAGGGATGAATCCAAGGATTGAATCATGTTTGATAGGGCCTAAGCGATATAAGATAGCACACTTACGGTGAATAACTATATGTAAGGCACCGATATTTTTGTTATTTGAGGTTTGATAGGTTACCCCACCGGCGTGGCGGGATATCCACTGACGGCAGCGGATATCCGTGACCGATCTGGTGGCGGAAACCGTAGGCGTCGAGGCTTATCCAGACATAGTAAAGCACACCCTGTGGGTGTTGATTGAGACAAGTGAAACCCAACCAATCCCGGGAAAGGGCTTGGGTACTATATGGTATTCGGGGAATACATTAAAACTATCTATATAGATGGCGATGAAGGTATCTCATCGGGGCTCGATGCTATATTGCTCGGGGATTACTTAAGTTGAAAGTTTAAGTTTTGCTTTAGGCCTTTTCATTATTCATGAGTAAATGAAAATACAAGTAATTACAGTAGAACGACATGCTTTTAAACTGCTTCATTAACAATCGCATAGATACATGATGCATGGCATATCATACAATATATGTGAGTAACAATTTATATGTTCACCAGAGTATGTTCCCTATTGTGCTAGGATGTAGCTCACCCTATAGACTATACGTCGCAGGTCCACTACTAGCACGCCGGCTCGAGACGCGATCCCGTGAGTGGGACCTTGCGGCGGTGAAGAGTTGGAGCCACCTCGGAGGACTTCTTCTAGAGGACTCCGTTGTGCCACTTTGAGAGATTATTGGAGAGGTTTTGTACGGCTTGGTATGTCAAGCCTTGATTCTGTTTTAAACCATGTATATATATATATACATTGATGGGATTATTCTTTTGGGACGAACCATCCGTGATGATTTCTATCATCGATGGTTCGGATCGGTTCTCCATTTATGCAGAGGCATGAGGGTAGAACTGTCTTTTGGGAAGTTAATTAATACAGATTTAAATTCTGCAAACTCGTTTATTATACTTTTCTATGCTTGATATACCAGTGTTCCGTGCTTAGCTAAAGGGCACGGTCAAGATGATCGTGCTGATGGCATGGGTTTCGGGGTGCCAAAATCCAAAATCTCCTGATTGGTATCAAAGCCATTTTCTTTTTAGCAATTGACAAGGGTTCTTTCGTCAGAACATAGGGCTTCGCTAACTAAACTTTAGTTTCAAATGCAGTAAATGTCGCCTAGAGGAAGAGGCCACCAAGGGAGGCCAGCAGAGGAGTCTACGTAGTGGAGATGGTTACATCTCTCCTACCAATAGAGTGCCTTTAGGAGGTACTGAGGCCCCAGGGGGCAGTAGTAGTAGGCAGCGTGATGAAGAAGATCAAGATCATCAGGATCAAGAACTAAGAGAGCAAGAAAGATTGAGAGAAAGATAAGAAGATAGGGAGGAGCGACAAAGGATGATGCACACTATGGAGACTATGGCAGCTGCCATGGCACAACAAGCCGCATCCTTTGCAGCTCATGCGTCAAGAGAACAGCAGCCACCTACACCACCTGTAGGACCTGCGTTGCCTGTGCCCTCATCTTTTACAGAGTTTAGGAGGATGAGACCTCCTTCATTTTTAGCGTGCGAGACACAATGGCGGAGAAGATGGAGAAAGTCTTTAGCGTGCTGACATGCACGGAAGATGAGAGTGTGAGATGGGCAGCTTACATGTTGGATGGGGAGGCTGGGCCTTGGTGGAAGTCTGTGATACGGACTCAGGCTGAGGAGACCCCAGAGCTGCCTTGGACTTGGGAGGAATTTGTTGAGGAGTTCAACAAACAATATTTCCCGGAAGTGGTGAGGAACCAATTAGAGATACAATTTTTGCAGTTAGTACAAGGGAGAATGACAGTGAGAGAATACGGGGTAGAGTTTCTACGACTTGCCCGTTTTGCTCCGGACTACGTCGCTACTGAGGTGATGAAGTCCAAGAGGTTTCAGCAAGGTTTGAAGCCTGAGGTTAGGGGAGGCGTAGCTCCATTTCAATTGAGGACCTATGAAGAGGTCATGAGCAAGGCGTTGGTTGTGGAAGAGGAAAACAATAATAGATATAGACAGAGAGAGTAGCAGAGAGGAGGAAATGAACAAGGAAGAACGGGGCACTATGAACCGGTGAACAAAAAGCCGAGGTTCATGGGCCAGAATCAGAGACCATGCTTCAAGGGGTTTGGAAGATAGACAAACAACAACACCAAGAGGGTTCCATTACTTGCGTCGGGGAGACCTATTCGCTATGAGAGCCTGCCATGACTCGTGCCACTATCACAGGTTCTCGTCTTTTCTTCCGCACCTCGGGAGACTTGCGCAAAGTGTGGCAAGCCTCATAGAACAGTGGACTGTAGATTGGGAACTAGGGGCTGTTTCCGATGTGGCAAGGTGGGCCACCTGATCAAGGATTGCCCCGAGATGGATAAGAGAAAAGCGGTTTGATTCACACCGACCAATTCAAGCAAGGAAACCGATCGTTGAGAGAAACTGCTATCGATCCTTTGCTCGAGAAGGTGAGATTTTTTTTTTATTAAAGAAAATTTCCATTTCATTAAAATCTTAGATAGAGAAGGAGCATGCATTAGAAATTATATAGAGATTCTTTTCTCAATACAAAAAGCTGTATGTAAATTAAGAGTGTATATTGATGTGTAAATTATTGTATGTATGCATGTATACTATAGGTACTCTAAATATATATGAAAAAGGATGTTTCGGTGGATATGACGCTCGAGTATTGATAGACCCCGGGTCTACCCACTCATTCGTCACTCCACGTTTCGCTAAGAAGATGAAGATTGTTCCAGAGACGTTGGATTTCGTCCTATCTGTGTCTATTCCGACTGGAGAGTTAGTAGACACGGAGTTAGCTTGCAAATCCATCATTGTAGAAGTTCGAGACTTAGAGGTGCATGAACTAGAAGCAAAGTTGATACTGTTAGACATGCAAGGGTTTGATGTGATCCTTGGCATGGACTGGTTGGCGCAGCATTGTGCAACCGTCGATTGCAAGAACAAGGTAGTCATTTTCAGACCCAATACAAGAAGATCATTTCGGTTTCAAGGAGTGAGGTCGTCATCTGTGCCACTGATCTCGTGATGAGGGCGAGAAAATGATCAAAGGGTTCTGATGGATACTTAGCTTTCTTAAAGGAGGACAAGGAAGAAAAGAATGTCATTTCGAGATAGCAGCGGTTGTCGAGACTTACGACGTGTTTCGGAAGAATTGCCTGAACTACCTCCAGAAAGAGAAGTAGAATTCGCCATTGACTTAGCACCAGGGACGGAGCCTATTTCGAAAGCACCTTATAGAATGGCTCCCGCTGAGTTAAAGGAATTAAAGGAACAATTACAAGAACTTATGGACAAGGGGTTTGTTAGACCAAGTGTATCTCCATGGGGAGCACCGGTTTTGTTTGTCAAGAAGAAGGATGGGTCAATGCGGCTATGCATTGACTATCGATAATTGAACAAACTCCTTTGTGAAGAACCGCTACCCTTTGCCTAGAATAGACGATCTATTCGACCAAGCGCAAGGAGCAAGGTATTTTCCAAGATCAACTTTGAGATCCGGTATCATCGATTCTTGAGTCAAGGCGAGGACATTCAAGATGCTTTCCGGACACGGTATGGACACTATGAATTCCTTGTGATGCCGTTTGGATTAACGAATGCTCGGCGTCATTTATGGATCGATGAACCAGTGTTTAAACCACACTTGGACTCCTCGTAGTATTTGTTGATGATATACGATATACTCCAAATCCAAGACTGGAACATGAAGAACATTTGAGGATTGCTCTAGCGCTACGTGAACACCAATTGTACGCCAAACTCGGCAAGTGTGAGTTTTGGTTGGAAGAAGTTAGCTTTTGGGACATGTCGTCTCAAAGCATGGTGTCACTTGTAGATCCGAAAGATAGAAGCGGAGTTAAATGGGAGCAACCAAAGGCGGTGACAAGGATGTCCAAGTTTTTTCGGGCTTAGCAGGCTATTATCGACGTTTGTTGAGGGTTTTCAACGATATCGGCCCCTCTCACAAAGCTGACACGAAAAGATTCAACGTTTGAGTGGAGTGAAGCATGCGAGACGAGTTTTCACGAACTCAAAACGAGACTCACTTCAGCTCTAGTATTAGCGATTCCTTGAGCGATGGAGGATACGCGCGATGTCTGCCAATGGCCTTGGTTGTGTGCTCAACCAACATAAAAAGGTGATAGCTTACGGATCAAGACAGTTGAAAGAACACGAGAAAAATTACCCGACTCATGACTTGGAACTGGCAGCAGTCATTTTTGCACTAAAGATTTGGAGACATTACTTGTATGGTGAGACCTTCGAAATTTTCACCGATCATAAGAGCCTCCGATATCTGTTTACACAGAAAGAACTCAACATGAGACAGCGCAGATGGATGGAATTCCTCAAAGATTATGATTGCTCTATACAATACCATCCTGGCAAGGCGAATGTAGTAGCCGATGCACTGAGTCGGAAAGGTTCAGCTCAATTAGCTTCTTTGATTTTGGGTATGCACCGATGGAAATTATTGGAAGACCTGGCAATCTATGATGCGAACATTGAGTCAAAGGACACTGGATCCTTTTTGGCTAACATATCAGTAAAGCCAGTGATATTTGAGCATATCCACGATCTACAGATGAAAGACCCGACATTAACAAAGATTCATCAAGACGTGAGTGAAGGCATCAGGTCGGACTTCTCATTAAAAGAAGATGGTTCTTTATTGTTTAAGGGCCGTCTATGCATTCCGGACAATGCCGATCTAAGACAAACGATTCTTGATGAGGCCCATAAGTCAAATTATGCTATCCACCCTGGTAGCACCAAAATGTACCAAGATTTGAAAAAGAACTACTGGTGGAGAGGACTGAAACAAGACGTGGCCGAGTATGTGTCACGATGTTTGACTTGTCAGCAAGTGAAGGTTGATCATAGACATCCTGCGGGACTATTGCAACCTTTACCAATACCAGAATGGAAGTGGGAATCGATCTCAATGGATTTCATTGTTGGATTACCCCGTACTGCCAAGAGACACAATGCCATTTGGGTCGTCGTAGACCGATTGACCAAATCAGCGCACTTTTTGCCGTACAATACTACATATACAGCAAGAAGACTGGCAGACTTATACATGAAGGAGATTGTAAGATTACATGGTATTCCAAGCAGCATAATTTCAGATCGTGATCCACTATACACGTCCAAGTTTTGGAAGAAATTTCAAGAAGGAATGGGAACACGACTAGACTTTAGTTCAGCTTTCCATCCTCAAACTGATGGGCAGACAGAGCGAGTGAACCAAGTAATAGAAGACATGCTCAGAGCATGCATGCTTGATATGCAAGGATACTGGGATGAGTATCTGCCGATGCTCGAGTTCGCATATAATAACAGTTTTCAAACGAGTATTGGCATGGCACCGTACGAAGCTCTGTATGGACGACGATGCAAGTCACCTCTCAATTGGGAGGAAACAGGTGAGAAATTTGTATTAGGACCAAAGCTACTTGAAGATAATGCTACCGTCGTTCGAATAATTAGAGAAAGGTTGAAGACAAAGACAGTGAGAGTAGATGTAAAAGTGACGCCGATATGAAGCGGACTAGTGTTGACTACAAAGTGGGCGACCATGTGTTTGTGAAGGTGTCACCTATGAAAGGTGTAATGAGATTTGGCAAGAGAGGGAAGTTAAGTCCACGTTATGTTGGACCATTCGAAATTTTGGGACGAGTAGGTGAAGTTGCATATCACGTTGGTTTACCACCGCTATTTGATCGAGTGCATAACGTTTTCCACATATCGATGCTCAGAAAGTACGTGAATGATCCGTCTCATGTGTTAGGAAAGCAACCTATAGAGATGTGTGAGGACATGAGCATGATAGAGGAACCAGTGGATATCTTGGATCGAAAAGAACAAGTACTGCGCACTAAAGTGATTCCCTTAGTGCTTGTTCGGTGGAACAATCATCCAAAAGAAGAGGCTACTTGGGAACGAGAGGCCGGTGTGAAAGAACAATATCCAGCCTTGTTTCCAACGACGTGAGAATTCAATGTAAATCACAAACATGTTTGTGAAATCTCCACTATGCTTGAAATTCAATGGAAAATTTCGAATCCAATCTGTCATAAATTGTCGAAAATAGTAAAAGAAATAAAGAGATTAAAATTCTGTAGAAATTGGGCAAAACCGATTAATCGAATTTCAAATCGATTAATCGATTTTGGGATTTCGATTAATCGATTTTGTTCGATTAATCGACTGGCATGTGCCAGTGACTAGATATTGAAAGGAGAGTTAGAATATACATGAAGACACATTTCGATTGATCGAATTGGAATCTCGACTAATCGATTTTGAAAATTCGATTAATCGAATTATAATTCGATTAATCGATTTACTTTAGGGACTTAGAAGAAATTGGAATTTCGATTAATCGAAATGGATTTCGATTAATCGAATAATTTAAGGCATTCTGGAAAATTAGAAGTTATAGCCCGATTTCGATTAATCGAGACTAAATTCGATTAATCGATTTTGGAATTTCAATTAATTGAAATGGATTTCGATTAATCGACTGGCTCGCACCAGTGAGCTCAAAAATGGAATATTTTAAACAGATACGATTTCGATTAATCGAAATGGTTTCGATTAATCGAATTTGACTTTCGATTAATCGATTTGGGAAATTGATTAATCGATTTTACGCGGCTTAACTTAGTTTGAAATCTCGATTAATCGATTCTGAATTTCGATTAATCGAGCCGCGGGCTATATATATATAAGATTGGGGATTTTATTCCCCATTCGAAATTTTTTCTTGCTTCGGGTTCTTGGCGCTTCACCTTCTTCCTCTTCTCAAAGCTGCGTCTAGGGTTTGGATTTTCCGGCGATTCACACCCATTTTCACATCGACACCTAAGGTAAACCTTAGATTTGTGTTTTTCCCTTCAAGTTGAACTAGAAAACCCTAGATTTTCTCAAAATGCCGCCCAAAACCCGATTGTCTTCGAAGAAGGCAACCTCCAAGCTACCGGTTAGGCGTAAGAACGCCGCACCGCCACCACCTACCCCATCGCCGGTGAGGACTCCTTCACCGTCGGAATCGGAGACCACCTCCGGTTCGACGAGCGCGTCTACGCGAAGTCTTCCCCATGAATCCACCCCCATGCCACCACCACCCACCAATGTCGAGCAACCAAATGAATGGTGGGCGGCAAAGACCTTCGAGGTCGAATATACCATCGACCCTACCCTTTTCACCGATCCCGATGTAAAGGCAATGGGCTCAAAACTACATAAACAATGCCGGTCTCGGCAACCTACTCAAACCAATCCGGGGTTCCTACTACCCTAGATTGGTGAGGTTATTCTACCAAGGGCTAACCAATGGCCCTACCGACGACTGTATCATAACCAAGATCGAGGGTCGTCTCTACACGATCACTCGGCGTCACATACACGAGGTGCTCGAGTGCTACCTCGAGTTCACCCCGGAGACCACCCTATTCCCACCCTTTGTGGAAGACCCCCGATTTGAGGAAGTCATGACCCTCATGACAAATGGCAAGAAGGGGTCGGGCACTTCCATCAAGAGGGTTGATCTTCCACCCTACATGTGGATGCTCGACTCCATAATCAAATGCAACCTTTACCCGATGCGCCACGACACGGAGCGCGTCGACAAAGTGCAACATGCACTTTACGCGGCCTTCTGTGGCCGATGGTTTGATGCTACCAAGGTCATCCTAGAAGGGATGAGGTACATCAAGGGCAAGTTGATGAAGGGCAACATGAGGCCCAAGGAAAAGATGCCCTATGCTCGGCTCATCTCGAGCATGTTGGAGTGCTACTCCAACAAGCCATCCTACACCATCTCACCTCACGAGGTGAGGGCTACGGATCGCGTGAAGACGTTCACAAAGTCTTCATGGACCCGTAGCTACAACCTACTAAAGCGGACCCTACCAGCTCCGGGTCCTGCTCCCGCCCCAGCAGCAGCAGCAGCAGTAGCACCGCCACCACCCCCACCACCTCAGCATGACCCACCGGGCGAGACCCAATGGGCTCAAAACTACATAAACAATGCCGGTCTCGGCAATCTTCTCAAACCAATCCGGGGTTCCTACTACCCTAGATTGGTGAGATTATTCTACCAAGGGTTAACCAATGGCCCTACCGACGACTGTATCATAACCAAGATCGAGGGTCGTCTCTATACGATCACTCGTCGCCATATTCACGAGGTAATCGAGTGTTACCTCGATTTCACCCCAGAGACCACCCTATTCCCACCCTTTGAGGAGGACCCTCGATTTGAGGAGGTCATGACCAGCATGACAAATGGCAAAAAGGGGTCGGGCTCCTCCGTCAAGAGGGTTGACCTTCCACCATACATGTGGATGCTTGATTCCATAATCAAGTGCAACCTCTATCCGATGCGCCACGACACAGAGCGCGTGGACAAAGTGCAACATGCACTTTACGCGGCCTTCTGTGGCCGGTGGTTCGACGCCACGATGGTCATCCTAGAGGGGATGAAATACATCAAGGGCAAGTTGATGAAGGGCAACATGAGGCCCAAAGAAAAGATGCCCTATGCTCGTCTCATATCGAGCATGTTGGAGTGCTACTCCAACGAGCCATCCTACACCATCTCGCCTCACGAGGTGAGGGCTACGGATCGCGTGAAGACATTTATACAGTCTTCATGGACCCGTAGCTACAACCTTCTAAAGCGGACCCTACCCGGCTCCCGTCCCGCTCGCCCAGCGATGGCAGCAGCAATAGCACCGCCACCACCCCCACCACCTCAGCAGGACCCACCCGTGGGTGGGGCACACCCTATTCCAGCAGAGCCATCCGTGGAGAGGGTTCCCTCCCACACCGCAGCCTCACCGACACCACCGCACCTCCGCGCACACCTCATCCTACCGGGGCGCCCATCCGGTCCTACCATCGAGGACGTGTTGGCTCGTATGGAGGCCAACAACGACCGGATGAACCGACGGATGGACTTCTTGATGTTCCACACCCTCCGCCACATCTACCCTACCGACTACCGCCGCTACCTCGCCCAGGAGGAGGAGTGGACGGCCGGACGCACCGCCTTCCATAGAGGACCCGTCTTCCATCCCACCACAGACGCGGCTCCTTCTACATCCACGTCTACTCCGAGACCGAGACGCCAAAGACAAGCCACCACCACAGCCTGCCCAGCTCAGACCCGCCACCACCATCGCCGCATGCACTCAGATGGAGCCTGCCCAGACCACCAGCCCGACGAGGGGACTACCTGAGTAGTATAGTTATTTTATATCAGTCATTCTCTTTTGACCATATGCCAACTTATGGGCGCTTTGTAAATATATTTGATATTAATAGAAATCGAATTTATTTTGAGTACATGGTTTCATTTCCGTAAATTTATTTTTTATGCTTGTGTTGTGGGTACCTAAATGCGCTTAAGTAAACGGGACCACCTCACCTGAGAGTGTGGGGAGAGAGAGAGACCTAGAGAGAGATAAACCTTGGGTTATTTTCGAGGACGAAAATTCCCAAGGTGGGGAGGATGTAATAACCCAAAAAATCATGCAAAACTATGACCTCGGGATCCGTGCCCGATTGGTCACAAGTTTGACCAATTAGGAGATCAAGAGTTGGTATAGGATGAAATGAACGGACGAGATGTGATAGTTTGAATTATTGCGTGGTGTGTTGTAAATATGAAGTCGCATACACCTATTGAGGTGCATGTGCCCAACACACAAACTAGGAGAGGGATAAAAGGGTTTAATAACCCTAAAATAGATGTTTGGTAGTTGAGAGAGAAGTAAAGAAGAGAGAGAGAGAAGTAAAGAAGAGAGAGAGAGGAGTAAAAAGGGTGATTAAGCAAGGAGTTATTGTGGGTGATTGGAAGAGGGATTCAAGTATTAAAGAGGCTGATTCAGCGCAAGGGATCCGTTAGAACAAAGCTGGAAACCCTAGCCTTCCAACCCTAGATTTGAAATCAACTTGAGATATATTCAAGGTAAGATTTTTGTAAATAAAATGCATAGATTATAGGGTTTAAGTTGTAGTTGAAAATAGTTTAAATCTTAGGATAATGGCTTAAAAAATAGAAGAAAAGTATGGAAAAGATTGGGAAGAACAAATGAAAGGGTGCTGAATCGACAATTTGATTAATCGAAATTGGGTTCGATGTCGAAATTGGCGAAGTTGAAAGGTCGGAGGACCCGATTTGATTAATCAATTTGATTTGATTAATCGACTTTGAATTCGATTGATCGATTTGGGGATCGATTAATCGTGAGAACCTCAGTGGACCCGGGGTTGAAGGAAATGACTTGAGGAAAATCGACTAATCGAAATGGGATTTGATTAATCGATTTTAGTTTCGATGTCGATTTGGAATCGATTAATCAACTTGTGAAACTTCATTTGTTGAGGGTCTACTTTGCGAAAAGAAGGATTTCGATTAATCGAAATTGGATTCGATTAATCGAATGAAAACTCGACTGTTCGAATAGTGAATTTGCTTTGCGAAAAGAAGAATTTCGATTAATCAAAATTGGATTCGATTAATCGAATGAAAACTCGACTGTTCGAACTGAGAATGGACTTTGCGAAAAGGAGAATTTCGATTAATCGAAATTGCTTCGATTAATCGATATTGACCTTCGATTAATCGATTTTGGAATTCGATTAATCGACTGAGATAAACTATGTTGACTTTTAGGTTTGACTTTAAGATTCTTGGGGGATCTTATACCTTCTTTATTGCATCCTTTGTGATGTGTTTCACCTGTGATGTGGTACCATAGATGGTACGTGTGGACTAGTGCACAAGGAGCCACGTGGGACCTTGATGCAATGATCGAATGAAGACTTGAGGTAGGGAACACCTTGAACATGTACTTTATTTTACAAGAGCATGTATCTAGTGATATAGATTTCCATTCAAATATTTTACTGCTTAAAGAATTGTGAAAAGTGTGTGTGTGTGATATTCATAAAAGTAAACTAACGAGCCATCCCCAGGGGATGAAGAAGTAAAGAGATAAGAGCATCAGGTGTGATGCAAGTAAATGGATACATCCCAGGGATGTATCCAAGGATTGAATCATGTTTGATAGGGCCTAACTGATATAAGATAGCACACTTACACGGTGAATAACTATATGTAAGGCACCGATATTTTTGTTATTTGAGGTTTGATAGGTTACCCCACCGACGTGGCGGGATATCCACGACTGACACGGCAGGATATCCGTGACCGATGCATGCATAAACCGTAGGCCGAGGCTTATCCACACCCGGTGTGGATTGAGACAAGTGAAACCCGCCACCAATCCCTCAGGAAAGGGGCTTGGTACTATATGGTATTCCTGTGGAATACATTAAAACTCTATATAGATGATGATGAAGGGTATCTCATCGGGCTCGATGCTATATTGCTCTGGGGATTACTTAAGTTGAAAGTTTAAGTTTTGCTTTAGGCCTTTTCAGATTATTCATGAGTAAATGAAAATACAAGTAATTACAAGAAACGACATGCTTTTAAAGCTTTCATTAACAATTGCATAGATACATCATGCATGGCATATCATAGAATATATGTGAGTAATAATTTATATGTTCAACAGTGTTTGTTCCCTATTGAGCTAGGATGTAGCTCACCCTATAGACTATACGTCGCAGGTCCACTACTAGCACTGCCATGCTTCGTGGAGACGCCGATCCCATGAGTCGGACCTTCGGTGAAGAGTTGGAGCCACCTCCAGAGGACTTCTTCTAGAGGACTCCGTTGTGCCACTTTGAGAGATTATTGGAGAGGTTTTGTACGGCTTGGTATGTCAAGCCTTGATTCTGTTTTAAACCATGTATATATATATATACATTGATGGGATTATTCTTTTGGGACGAACCATCCGTGATGATTTCTATCATCGATGGTTCGGATCGGTTCTCCATTTATGCAGAGGCATGAGGGTAGAACTGTCTTTTGGGAAGTTAATTAATACAGATTTAAATTCTGCAAACTCGTTTATTATACTTTTCTATGCTTGATATACCAGTGTTCCGTGCTTAGCTAAAGGGCACGGTCAAGATGATCGTGCTGATGGCACGGGTTTCGGGGTGCCGAAATCCGGGCTGTCACACTACTAGTTAGATATGTGTGTGTTGGGCATCTAAGGCACTTCTTCTCAAACCCCTTTTCATTATTGTCACTATAGCAACCAAAAAGCCGCAGAAAGTAGCAGCCCCATCTCTTGATGCATATATCTAATATGAGTGGATTTTGAGGCAAAAATAGGTACAACAATAATTAGACTTTGAGCTGGGGCTAGTGAGTTTATTAATAGAAATTTGGGTAATAGAGAGGTATATTATGAGTATTGGGAGTTGAGTTGGGTGTTGAAGGGGTATTTATGTGCATGAAATTTGGGGCATCCTATATTTATATATAATCTAGTATGAGGACAGAAGCCTGAATTGATGTGAGCTAATTTGCATGCTTGGAAGGTGGTTTTTTGGTAGGCCTGAATGATCTATGATCAGAGGAGATAGGAAGCGTGAGACAAACTTGTGAGATTCTGGATGAAACTATCATGTTCATTGTCTACATTGGACATGTCTTCTAGCTTGTTCACTTAGGTCAAAGGTTACTAATGATATATATATATTTATATATATATACAAAAAACATAAAACACTGGCAGAACCCAGTTTTTAAGTCCCCCAAATTTTAAAAATCATGAGTGCACTTTTTAAGTCCCCCTAAATTACAGCCTACATTTAAACCAAATTGGCTCCTCACCTACATTTGCAATAAATAAATTTAGGGAGGAACCAAATTTGGTTTAAACACCACTTTGCAATAAAAATATAAGTGACAAAATAAATGAGCTGGCCTGATCCGGCCCGATTAGTAAACGGGCTGGGTGTGGGATCGCTCCAAGAGGCTCCATTACGATCGGCACATTTAAGGCCCATCTTGAAACCAGCTTTGTAATAGCCCGAAAAATCACGCTAAACTATGACCTCGGGATCCGTGCCCGATGGGTCATAGGTTTGACCAAATAGAAGTCCAATAGTTAGTATGGGGTGTGATGAATGGATGAGATGTGATGGGTTGAGTGTCTGTGCGGTGTGTGTTGAAAAAATTCAAAGTCACATACACCTCAATAGGTGCATGTGCTCAACACACAAGCTAAGGGGGGGTGATAAAAGGGTTTAATAACCCTAAAATCAATAGTTGGTTGTTGAGAGAGAAGTAAAGAAGAGAGCGAGAGGAGTAAAGAGGGTGATTAATACAAGGAGTAAATGCTAGTTGAGGAAGGGAGATTCGAGCAATAAACGTCGGATTCGACGCGAGGGATCCGCTAGAAGAAAAGCTGGAACCCTAGCCTTCCAACCAGTTGATTTGAAATCAATTTGAGATTGATTCAAGGTAAATTTTTGTGAATAAAATGCATAGATTGTAGAGGTTAGATTGTAGTTGAAAATAGTTTAAATCATAGGAAAATGGTTTAGAAAAATAGATGAAAAAGTGTGGAAAAAGATTGAGAAGAACAGCCAAAAGGGGGCTGAATCTGACAATTTCGATTAATCGAAATTGGGTTTCGATTAATCGAAATTGGCCAGGAAGTTGAAAAGTCAGTGGACCCCGATTTCGATTAATCGAATTGGAGTTCGATTAATCGACTTTGGATTTTGATTAATCGATTTGGGTATCGATTAATCGACTGGGAACCTCCAGCGGACCCCAGGGGCTGGAGGAAATGACTTGTAGAAAATCGACTGATCGAAATGAGATTTCGATTAATCGATTTCAATTTTCGATTAATCGATTTTAGGAACTCGATGACTCGAATTGAGAATCGACTTGGCTGAGCAGAGAATTTCGATTAATCGAATTAGGATTCGATTAATTGAATGAAAATCTCGATTAATCGATTTGAGAATCGATTAATCGATATTGACTTTCGATTAATCGATTTTGGAAATCGATTAATCGAATCAGATTTGATTAATCGATTTTGGAGTTCGATTAATCGACTGAGATAAATTATGTTAACTTTTGAGTCTGACTTTAAGATTCTTAGAGGGTCTTGGACCTTCTTTATTGCATCCTTTGTGATGTGTTTCACCTGTTATGTGGTACCATAGGTGGTACGTGTGAACTAATGCATAAGGAGCCACGTGGGACCTTGATGCGTTGAGCAAACAAAGACTTGAGGTAGGGAACACCTTGAACATGTACTTTATTTTACAAGAGCATGTATGTAGTGATATAGAATTCAAATTCAAATGTTTTATTGCTTAAGAATTGTGAAAAGTGTGTGTGTGTGTGACATCCATAAGAGAAATTACAATGAGCCATCCCCAGGGGATGAAGAAGTAAAGAGATAAGAGCATCAGGTGTGATGCAAGTGAATGGATACATCCCAAGGATGTATCCAAGATTGAATCATGTTTGATAGGGCCTAACTGATATAAGATAGCACACTTACACGGTGAATAACTATATGTAAGGCACCGATATTTTTGTTATTTGAGGTTTGATAGGGTACCCCACCGACGTGGCGGGATATCCACGACTGACACGGCAGGATATCCGTGACCGATACTGCGGCGAAACCGTAGGCCAGTGCGGAGGCTTATCCGTACACAGTAAGCACACCCTAGGGGTATTGATTTGAGACAAGTGAAACCCCGCCACCAATCCCCAGGGGAAAGGGGCTTGGGTACTACATAATATTCCCAGGGAATACGCTAAAAATGTCTATATAGATGACGATGAAGGGTATCTCATCGGGGCTCGATGCTATATTGCTCGGGGATTACTTAAGTTGAAAGTTTAAGTTTTGCTTTAGGTCTTTTCAGCATCATTCATGAGTAAAATGAAATACTTTTTAACTGTTTTCATCAATAACTGCATAGACACATCATGCATGGCATATCATAGAATATATGTGAGTGATAATTTATATGTTCAACCGTGTTTTGTTCCCTATTGAGCTAGGATGTAGCTTACCCTATAGACTATACGTCGCAGATCCACTACTAGCAGCGGCCGAGGCTTCAGGAGACGCTGACCCCGGTGAGTCGGACCTTGCGGCCGGCGAAGAGTTGGAGCCACCTCCTGAGGACTTCTTCTAGAGGACTCCGTTGTGCCACTTTGGGGGCTTTTTGAGAGAGAATTGTACGGCTTGGTATGTCAAGCCTTGTTTTGTTTAACCATGTATATATTGAGTTGGGATTATTCTTTTGGGATGAACCATCCGGGATGATTTCTATCGTCGATGGTTCGGATCGGTTCTCCATTCATGCAGAGGCATGAGGGTAGAACTGTCTTTTGGAGAACTGCTTAATGTAGATTTAAATTCCGTAATTTCGTTTATTATTCTATTTGATGCTTGATATACCAGCGTTCCGTGCATAGCTAAGGGGCACGGTCAAGATGATTGATGATCTGTCAATTGGCCCCCATTGAGACCCCTACCGAGCTCATAGCCTCGTAAGCACCCGTCGCCAACTCGCCATGTTACCAGGTGTCTACTAGTGTGTGAGTTAAAAAATATTTTTAAAAGGACAAAATTACCATCATATATATATATATATATATATATATATATATATTCAGACAGTTTATTTTTATTTTCATGTTAAAAAATAGAAAATAATAATATATTAAAAAACTCCTATCAGATGAGTTCTAAGGATAATTATGGAGGTGCTTAACTAATATTTAAATGATTTTACACCATCAAGGGTTGAAGATGTGGGTGATCTATATCGTAAAAGTGATAGATCAATGATTGATAGGTCCAACAATGGTGTTGTAAGGACACATAATCCATCTTATTTGTGGACTTTAATATCAACCATTGTTTTTAATTTTATTGGCTGATATTAAAGTTAATCGGTCAGGTTTTGTGCATACCTGATGTCCATATGGACCTATCTGAGGAAGATTATGTCCTCTTGTGGTGGGGCTCATGGCCTGCTCTTTAACAAGAACAGTAACTGCAGATGTCATCAGTGGAAGAAATGCTGTGACACCAAAAACAAACCTGCAATTCAGGAAGATCGAAAAAGTAGTATAAACACTTAATTATTTTCCAGTTATAGGCAACAATATATATTTAACTTAGCCTGTGATATATTTGTTTAATGCATGTATAGTAGCTGCATAGTAGTAGCATAGTGTGTGTATAGTGTAATATTCCTTATGTTTTAAGTTGTTTAATATATTTCTGTTTTATTAGTCATTTGTTTATGCATTAGAGTTTCTTCCCGTGCGCTTCCGTCTCTTCCGCAACCACGTCTTCCCCCTACTCTGAGTTTGGTATCAGAGCCATGTCCGGCTAAGCCCGTGGTAATTACATATGGCGGGTGGCTAGTGTTGGAATCTTGAGAGGTAGTGAGTCGTAATTAGGGTGGCTAATCATGGGCGTATGAACTACTGTTCATCGTCTTCTTCAGTGGTTTTTATGGATGACTTATAATGGTCTGTTTAGATTTACTACTATGCTGTGGCAACGTGGGAAGTCGCGTTGGGATGACTTGATGGCATTGTAGCAGGGATTGCGTTGTTGCCGGTTGATTCCCCGTAAAAATCTAGTGAATGAGTAAATCTAAATGAATTTGTGTAAGAAGTCCATAGAAATTTATGGAGAAGAAGGTAAATAGTAATTTACTATGCTGATGAATAGTATTCCGAATCACTATTCACTATAGTAAAACTATTCCAACATTACTATTCCCATATGTAATTACAGTCTTATTGGTTTTATCAAAAGCTCTTTTACCCTTTCTTTTTACTGTTTTAAAATTTTAAAAAAAAAAAAATAATAAAAAAATAAAATAAAATAAAATCAAAATTCATCAATTATGTCTCTTTTTAATTTTCCCTCCAAAAAATTAATCAAAAATAAACAATTAGATAAATGGTCTCAAATTGATGACCAACAAAACCAATTAAATAGATGGACAATTCCTTCCATCAATCCTAAAACAATCTATCAATATGGATGGAAAGATTGGTCCACCGACATGTCAATCAAAACTACTGAGCAAACTCTCAGTATAAATGAAGAAAGTCAAAATGAAGGTTTTCAATTACTTTCTAACGAAGATCTTTTACATGACCTTCATAGTTTCAAATTTCTTCATTTAGGATGCATTCAAGTTGCATTCAAACCTTTGACCTTATTGGGTCTTGAAAATACTAGTATACTTAGCACTCTCAGAGATGCTAGATGTCTTGATTGGTAATCTTCTCTGATGGCTGCTATTAAGACCAGCTTGTGCCTTGGTCCAGTATACTACAATGTTTTCCCAAATTTAACTTTATCTTTAACAGATAAAAATATTTTTCATGCTTGTACCCTTCATCTCCAAACTGAGGGATACAACTTTATGCCTGGATCAGAGACCATTGCTCTGATCTATCGCCTTCATTATAAGGTGATGACTTCTCTGGTTCCTAAAATTAATTATGGTTCCTAAAATTAATTATCAAAATGAACCAGGAAGAACAGTCTTAATTGAGACTAATAGTGCAACCACTAATGTTGCTACACGAAAATTATGTGAATGGAAAAATATTGCTTTTCCTGACGCTTGGCGTATACCTCAAGCTGTCTCACCTAAACCAATTTTAAACCAAGAAATTGAACAAATTGTTCAAAATACCCAGGGAGATGTTATCTTAAAATTTGATAGATCTACATCTCACAAACTAGGAGTTCTTATTCTGATACGAGGTCTCGAGGTCCTTATAGAGTATCTATACCCTCGACTGCTCGATCATCTTATTCAGAAGCTAACTCATCTGTTCCTTCTGAATTTAATCAACCCAATCTGGAAGGAATCCAAGTTTCTGAACAACAGATTCCTCATGGGATATATACCCAACAGCAGAGGGAATCTCCTACTGCTAGCGAGATGAATTTCTCAATCCATTAATAAAAGTTTTTATGGCTTTTATCAAACCAGAAAACTTTGTCATCAATAGACAAGAAATCAATGCCGAATTTCAGCAAGATAAATATGCACCATTCCGTGAATGGTATTTTAAAAAATTTTCTGCATCAAAATTGCAAGAATTCAAAGCACAATTTTATCAATATATTGAAACTTTTTATCAAGTAATTCCATTTGTTACTTGGTTCAAAGCAACCAATTATCTTGAAATGACTCAGGATGAAAGGAAAATATTTCTCCTTGAGGATTTTCAAAAGGAATGGGAAAAATTGGATGGATTAACTATTCAGTCAGTTTATCCTCCTATTGAAACCTTAAAACTTCCTCAATCGAATCCCACAACAACTTTGGAAACCAAAGTCTGTATCAAATCTATTGATAAATCAAACACTTCCTTAGTACAATATACTAATCCCTATCAAGAATTTATTTATCAATTAAAATCTCGATTAAAAGTATTATCTGGTAAAAAACAAATAAAACAAACAAATTTCCAGATTAATGTTTTAACTAAAACAACAGAGAACCATAAATCTAAATCTTATCCTCCAAGTTTTTATAAACAACAAAAAACGCCACAATTAACTGACTCCTCTTTGTCCAAAAGGATAAAGAAATCCAGATCAAAATCTCAAGAACATATTCAATGCTTTAAATGCACCAAATATGGTCATTATGCCAATCGGTGTAAAATGAAAAAGAAACTAGAACAATTGTATGACAAAGGCCCTAAACTTTTTAGTTTTCAATCTGGCCACTCTTCATCCAACAATTCATCCCCTGACTCTAATCAAGAGTCTAAAGAGTCTAATCAAGATTCTGATCAAAAGCCTTTTGACACAAATCAAGAAGAGTCTAATCAAGATTCTGATCAAAAGCCTTTTGACACAAATCAAGAGTCTTTAACTAGGTCTTCCAATATTCATGAGAATAATTTAATAAAATCTTAATTAAAACCACACAGGAAGTCCCTTATTCCTCCTAATCATATCCATGCTTTGAGTCAAAATTGGTCTACTCAAATTATTCTGATAATTCCTCTGGGGATTCCTCAGGAATTCACTATCCCTGATGAAGACAAATCAAACTTGATAAATCAACAGCTATCTTTAGTTCCTACTAGTCACTATACTAAAAATCAGCCTAGTCAGGAAAAAATTAATCCTCTTTCGGTTGAAATTACACAGCACATTCAACCACAATTATCCATTAACATCTTAGATAAATATACACCTAAGAAATCATCCAGTGAATTAGATGTGATCTTTTCTGAGTTAGTTAAGGATTTGGCCTATGAAAACATCTTGGATTCCACTATAATCACTAGTCAAGTAACTAGTGTCCACAAATTCAATATTCAAAATCAATCTGATTATTTTCACCCACCATTGATTTTATCAAAGTACAAAATATCTTCTTTGCCCAAGATAAAAAAGAACTCCAAATTAAACTCTCAAAAGCATATTGAATGCTTTCAATGGTCTAAGATTGACCATTTTACCAACTTTATTAACTGGTCCAAGTTTGACCATATTTTCCTTAGGAAAAACCCAGGCCCATTGTATGGTCCTCAAATTAATCCATCTTTTCCTGGTACATTTTCCCCTCAAATCATCAAAAACCAACCATTTAGATATCTCAGCACTATTGTGCTCTCTAATATCACTTTCCCTGTTACCTACAACATCCCACGGGTTATACAGGATTACTATTCGGACCAGTTTCACTCTCCTTATGAAACTACTCTACCCACTATCTTACTACCTTATTCACCTACGGTAGACAAAATCCTATTCACACATCCTTTGGAATCTCCTTCTTTCGGTTCCTCTTTATGTCTCATCCCAAAACCTCATTGTGTAATTTTGGGGCCCCCATGTCTCCTACCACTTTCCTTTCTATTTCTCCTAACTTTTCCTATCATTCCATTTCTACTTACTTTTCTTTCTATTATTAAATTACACAATAAGCTTTTCATTCCAAGACCTCTCCATGCAAATTTACTTCCTTTTTCACATCCAAAGAATAACCTCATCCAACAATACACCTACACGAATAGGTACAACCAATACAATGCCTACAACCAATACAATCATAAGCACACAAATTATTATGCTACCTTTAGTCTTTCTTGGCATTTGGAATGGCATGAATGGCCATCAGGCCTTATGCACACCAAATTCCCATATAAATATTTAAAAATCTTTGAAAATAACATGATTAATCCAATCATAAAATTATAAATTATTTTCTTGGTCATAATTTCCAAACCCCCATAAATGATTTTGCATGGAATTTGCCAGCATACAAATTTATTTCTTTTATTCCCAATAGAATTTAACCCAAATCCGTTTTTATTCTTTTCTCTTTTGTTTATCCCACAAAATCTTATCTTCAAAGTCGTTCCAAAATCCCATCTTTTTGGACGCCTTATTATCCCTAGCAAGGTAATTACCCCAGCAAGGTAAACTAAAAGTTTTTTAAGTATCAAACAACCCCAATAAACAACTGTTATTTTCAGCATTACTATTAGAAGTATGCATCATATTTCGTAAAAACTTCCATTTCCACTTCCTTTGTGATTCTCCCAAATATCACTCAAACCCTTATCTTAGGGATCCCTTTTATTTCTTCCATCTTTCCCTTTACTCGGGTTGATTCTCAAGGCATTTCCGCCCAATTTCAGGGTCATCCCCTTCGATTCCACTTTCTCTCCTCTCCTTCTGAGGACTCCTTTCCTCATCTTTGTTGTGTCTCCCTTACAGGTAATACCCAATTCTGGGGGGATCATCACTCCAATCATACTACTCACACTAATCGAATTGGTTATTCCTATTTGCATGAGCATTTGCATTCACATTTGCATACCACCAATCCAGTGGTCTTATATTTATGCGGTGATCCTACACTAGGAAATCACCAGCTCACCACTACTTTTTGTGCAGAGAATGACTAGCCTTACAGGAAACTCTTCTGCCAATACTGCCAATTCAACAGAAGACAATTCTTCGCCCCAAAGAAAAGCTTATACTGTCCTTCGAGGTTTCAACCCAGGTGTTTATACCTCTTGGCAAACCTGTCATAGCCAAATCTATAATTTTCCCAATTCATTATACCAGATACACAATTCCCTACAAAAAGCCCAAGAAGCTTTTGACTCATATCCAACTACCCAAATACTACCAAAACCTAGATCTATCCCTGACTGTATTAACCCTGACCTTTACCAGGATGGAAGTGGTATAGGTCCAAACCATATGGATCAAAATATGAAAAGAATTCAGCAACATCTGAGTTTCCTTACCAACAAGAGCCAGACTCAACAATGCCAAATTAAATTATTATATGATAGTCTTATCTCTTTATTAAGAGAGTTCAATCGAAGAAGGAATTTTTCCATTTAACAAATCAATCATTTTCTTGACCTCATTGCCTCCATTGAACCTCATTTCAATGATCCTATTCTTCATCGTCTCAAACGCATCTGCATGTTTGAGAAACTCAAATATGTTCTCCCCATTGATATTTCCCAATCTATTATTGCTCAAATTGAGAGTCCTGCTTTTGAAATCAAAGCAATTCTCTTAAAAAACTATCAATTCCTTAATACTCTTCAGGGTTTTCATCTTCCAAAAATTTCTTTTCAGTCATGATTACCCTCACAATCTTCTTCAATGCCTCGATTGGGGTTTGATCAATCAAATTATTTTCTCCATTTCTGACATTCCCAGTGTTCCTAGAATGATCAAATCTATGCTATTCCATGCTGCTAGATCCTTACCTAGTAGTATTCATCTTACCTTATGGATCACTAGCACTATTGGCTGGAGATCTAGAGAACAATTCTTTCAACCTTATCAAATGTGGATTCTTCGAAAAACCCTCCTCCATGAATTTTCATATGTCCACATGCCAAAATGTTTGCCTCATCCTTCTTTGCTTTCTCTCAATCAATTTCTCCCGATCTTATTGGATCCATTCATTAATACATTTCTCACAAGAAGCAAGCGTAAACACCAAAGAAAATTATTCCTTCATAATTACTGACGGAAGAAGAATCTTTCTCACAAATTTACCAATGGAGTACATGACGACTTCTCAGCAAGATCATGAAGCAGACCAATTCCTCCAACAATTAATTAGCAGGACAAATCTCTATCTTCCTGCTGACTTAAAATTTGATGCCACTATTCAAGAAAAAGCATTATCTCAAGACATTAAAGATTTTATCAGAATCTTGGCGATCGCATGAAGCCATAAGGTCCGTATAATACCGTCATTACTAATCCAAGCAACATCCAATACAGCTGCCAACTACAAATCCTCCAAGAATCTCACTGGACCCCATATATCGATTATTGTCTGCCAATATAATAGTCTCACCAGCTGTCCATGATGCAACCCAAGAAGTCATCATTTCAAATTATGAACCACTGACGCATGCCCTTACGTCAGAACACAATTATCAAGGGACGAAGCGACTGCAACCAATCCACCCAGCACACGTGTCCCACTCAGCGGCGGATTTCAATTCATTTCAAGTCCGCATTCATCAATCAGTTGCGGATTCCAAACCACTTCAAGTCCGCATTTATCTATAAAAGGGTTAGCTGGGGATTGTCCAGGACACCGAAAATTCACACCGAGAAAATTCTCACCTACTGCTTTCCTTTTCTTTCTTTGTTTTTAGTTTGTATCGGAGAAGCTCTCCATATCGGTAAGACTTCTCATAGCATTGTATATATTTGTTTAATGCATGCATAGTAGCGGCATAGTAGTAGCATAGTGTGTGTATAGTGTAATATTCCTTATGTTTTAAGTTGTTTAATATATTTCTGTTTTATTAGTCATTTGTTTATGCATTAGAGTTTGGTATGTCAAGCCTTGTTTTGTTTAACCATGTATATATTGAGTTGGGATTATTCTTTTGGGACGAACCATCCGGGATGATTTCTATCGTCGATGGTTCGGATCGGTTCTCCATTCATGCAGAGGCATGAGGGTAGAACTGTCTTTTGGAGAACTGCTTAATGTAGATTTAAATTTTGCAATTTCGTTTATTATTCTATTTGATGCTTGATATACCAACGTTCCGTGCATAGCTAAGGGGCACGGTCAAGATGATCGTGCTGATGGCACGGGTTTCGGGGTGCCAGAATCCGGGCTGTCACAAGCTTGGCCCATTGAGACCCCTAACGAGCTCATAGCCTCGTAAGCACCCGTCGCCAACTCGCCATGTTACCAGGTGTCTACTAGTGTGTGAGTTAAAAAATATTTTTAAAAGGACAAAATTACCATCATATATATATATATATATATATATATTCAGACAGTTTATTTTTATTTTCATGTTAAAAAATAGAAAATAATAATATATTAAAAAACTCCTATCAGATGAGTTCTAAGGATAATTATGGAGGTGCTTAACTAATATTTAAATGATTTTACACCATCAAGGGTTGAAGATGTGGGTGATCTATATCGTAAAAGTGATAGATCAATGATTGATAGGTCCAACAATGGTGTTGTAAGGACACATAATCCATCTTATTTGTGGACTTTAATATCAACCATTGTTTTTAATTTTATTGGCTGATATTAAAGTTAATCGGTCAGGTTTTGTGCATACCTGATGTCCATATGGACCTATCTGAGGAAGATTATGTCCTCTTGTGGTGGGGCTCATGGCCTGCTCTTTAACAAGAATAGTAACTGCAGATGTCATCAGTGGAAGAAATGTTGTGACACCAAAAACAAACCTGCAATTCAGGAAGATCGAAAAAGTAGTATAAACACTTAATTATTTTCCAGTTATAGGCAACAATATATATTTAACTTAGCCTGTGAAACATGCCTTACAACATAGGCATCGACCAGTGAGCCACTAAAGTAAGCACTTACTATCCCCCCAAAAGTTGAAGATCCCCAACATAAAGATTGGAGAGATCCAGATGTGCTTTGAGACTCCCCACCAGCCCTTTCGACAACCATGGAATCTATAACCTATAAATAAGATGCTTCAGTTTTCTAGATCAAGAGTACAGAGAGAGAGAGAGAGTACTAACTGCAGCCTACTTTAAAACTTGCTGAAAAAAAGTTGAATAATTGCAATTGCTAAATTGGTCGTGCATAACGATAGAATTAACTATTTCTCGTTACAATTATGCAAAGAACGAGTCGTGGTCATGACTAATATATGAACATATATTTTGTTGATAAAATTTCACGTGGAACTCCTTAAAAGTCAAATACTTCATGTAAGATTCAAGTTAAATACAGTTATAAATGGAGAGGACCAAGCATATAGATTAATCCTGTGAGCTACCCATTTTTTAATCATAAAAAGAAAATTTGGAAACTACCATAGACTCAAAGATCACACTCATTGGAAACTATCAAATAAATGAAGATTCAGTGAAAGTAATGAGACCTGTGATTGAGGAGGACCAGGTCCGGCCCCACCATAGTGGGTGTGAGAAGACTCATCCTGCGATGGATCGTTGAAGCCCACTTGTGTAAATAGACCTTGTGATCCATGGGGCATGTAATCCTGTCTAGATTTTCAACATATAAAGCAAAGGGAGTAAAAAAATAAGGGAAAAACATAAATTTGACTTTTGTTGATGGATGACAACAGCAATGCAAGCGAGCAAATCAAAATGGGCTAAAAACACCAACAAACCTGAGATATAAAATCGTTCCCAGTACCCAGATGGAAATATCCAGCTTAGGAATTTTGGTTTAGAAAGCTTCCTAGGAAAAATGAACACTCATTTATTTTCATAGATTTAACCCACAATTGACGAAAACCATACCAACAGAAGAGCAACTTCAGTCTCTAGGCCATCAAGCACTATTTCCCATTCTTCTGTGTAAGTTCTCATTTCAGTTGATACAGCCATTTCCAACTACGCACAGAAAATAGTAGAACATCAGTGACAAGGGACATCTGCAGGCATAAAGTACATACTCAACAGAAAAGAATATATGTGGTAGAAATTAACATCATCGCCATTAAGGTTCTGCACCAACTCAGCTCTAACTTCACTCTCCACTTGTGCAAGCGACTCCTTTTCAAGTGATTCTTAAGCCTTTGCTGCCTAGAATTAGAATGAGGAAAAAAAATGAGAAATAGAAAAAACTTACAGCTACAGACTAAAAGGGATAAGAAATAGTCCAAACAAAGAAATATACCTTGCTTTCAACTTCCAAAAGCTCCTCAATTAGCTCTTCAGTTTCTGCATCAGTCATAGGCGCCTGCAGAAAAGAAACTCAACACATGTTAATATAGCATTAAGCAAATTATTTCTGCCAGAAAAGGTAAAAAATAAGTTGGGAAGATTTTCCAAACAAAATATGGTAAGTTGGCAGTATATTTGGTCCCCCAAATTACATGAACAAAGCACAATCCACCATAATTGAACTCCACCTCATATGGTGTCCAATGCCCCTTTGTCGAACGGCGTGTAGGGCCACATGTCCTACAAAAACATAGGGATTAATGTACTATGTACATCACTCAATTAAAAAAAAAGTGCAGCAAGTTTAATCATCCTAACAAAAAAAGTTAAGATTAAGGGAGGAAAAAATAAAGAAACGGTGAGCAACACCAAACATATATGCCGAGTCTTAGGCCAATAAAGCACTGATAATGAGTTTTTAACATGTTTCAGACTCACATTTCACACACCAAGTGGAGTCACATGTAATTAACATATAATCAGCATTGTGAGCATGCCTAAATTATTATTGGGACAAAAAGTTGTGCCTCGCGATGAAGGTTATCTGAGTTAGGCTATGTGTTTCATCATTTCACAACATTTCCTACATGTTTCCTAATATATTATAGCTTTGAAACTTTATATGAGAAATTAAGTGGGACTTGCCTCAAGTTTTAGAACAATTAAAAACTCATCATCTATTGCTTGGTGATGTAAAAATTATACTATAGTTAAATAATATATTTATCAATATAAACTGCAGTTACTACTTTCATCATCAAAGTCACATACTACAAATAACTAAACTTCATTTGAGCAAATTAAATGGGTCTTGCCTTGAATTTTAGGACAATAACAAATACATCATCTATTTATTGCTTGTTGAGATAAAAAATATACTAAAGTTAAATCACCTGTCAATAGAATCTGTAGTTACTATTTTCACCATCAAAATTCCATACAACAAACAACTTACAGAAATCATGTGCTTGCAGTCAGGCAAGTAAATAACATCGATTATTACTTCGGCATGCCACACTGCTTGAGTGACTAGCTCTCCACTGCTAAAGTATAGATGCTCATAGACTTGTTCGAGTAGGAGCAAACCAGGTAGCTGCCACTTGGGTCTACACTAACCTGTAAAATGTATTTTATTGGGATAAGAAAATAATGGTGCGGACGTGGTCATGGTAGCAGTTACTTGGTGACCGTCATAGTAACCAAAAACAATTTTTTTTTAAATAAACAGAAGAAAAAAAAACCATGTTTTAAACCCGTTTAAAAAAAAATTAAAAAGAATAAAATAATATTTTTTCCCCATTTAAAACCCATGTTTGGTCACAACATATATTTTTTCTTTTTTATAATTATTAATATTTTGAAATTTTTGAAATTTTCATGTTTTTTCCTGAAATTGCCGAAATTTACCATTTTTCTGTATATTTCCAGAGCTGATTTATTCCCATACCTAGACTTGGTCATGGTGGTGACCGTAATAGTAACACACCTTTATTGGCTCTCCAAAGTCTCTGTCATGCTTAAATGATCTAATGAGCTTCCCAGCAACAAGGTCAAACATGCTAATTTTCTTGTCCTACAAATAGAAGAACTAATCATGACGTCAGAGAATGGTGTCAACAGAGCACTCTTCACTGCGAAAAGGAAATTACCTGCCCAACAGTGACGGCAACCTCCTGTGCAGGATCTATTGCCATATCATAAACTGTGCCACAAGATGCAGTTTGATGATGACAGATTGAGACACTACACCCAGCATCTTTTATGGCCACATCTCGGAACAAAATGAACCTGTTGAATAAGAGCAATAGTGTAAAAACTATAGAATTTCATGGGCCTACCTCAATCTCACAAAACCGGCTTGGAAGGTGAGGTTCTTTCATTACATGAAAAGACACCCAACTATTTTTTTTAAAGACAAATAAAAAGGAAAAATCTCAAGGCATAAGCATATTAGTGATTTATCTATCATACTCCAGTTTGAAGCCATACAAAGCAAGAAAAATAATTGACACTTACGTGGAGCCATCCAAACTATTAAATAAGCCGCCTGGTTCTTTCTTATCAGTCTTTGTCCCTATTAAGACAAAAAACATCATTAAACTAATTTCAATGAAGGAAATCTATTTTACAACCTGCTAATAAATCTTCTCTCACCAACTTCATTTCTTCAATCAATACAAGAATAGCTATGTCTCTCATTAGTTCCTTCTTAGAATATGGTTCTCATGATTATGGTATCAAAACTTGGACGATACCAATACATATCAGCGATACGAATCGGTTTTGTCGAGAACCGATATTGATAACACCCCGATACAGGTATCGGTATTTGTATTGGTATCAGACCGATGCTGTCTTGGTATCGGCCAATACTAATCAATTCTCCTACTTGAATTTACCAAGGATTTCGGTTGAGATTGACCTGAGTTTCACTGCTGGTACTCTGATCAGGTACCTTATACTAAGTCTATTAAAAATTATAGGGCATATAATAATTAGTATTTTTCTTGTTGGTTTCATAACTGATGGCATTTGCATCCAGACAAGTGCAAATTTTTTAATCAATAGATTAAGTTGTAGTTTAAGTTGCAACAATTTTATAGAAGTTTTCATAATTTTCCAAACAATGAGTGATGAGTGATGACATAAATTGTGTGCAAGTAGTCTATCATTTTCTATTATCATGTAGCAAAAGATGTAGCTTTGGCTGTTAAGCAACCACAATATAACCATTCTGACTTCACAGGAAAATATCACTAAAGGAATGAATAACAATTGCTATTATACTTCAGTAGATAATACAGACAATTTCTTTGACAGATCAGAACGTTTGTGAATTGAACTAATGTTAGACAATGCAAGCTCTCACAACTACAATTGACTGAAAGATTATAGTTGTGGTCATGATGGATTCAAAAAATAGTTAGGAAAAATGCATTCCTTAGTATAAATGTTACACTAGCACACTTATGTTAAATCTAGCTTAGTAGTTATAGGATTGCAAGTTTGCCCGTACTGTAGGCTATACATAAACAACTATTGGCACAATGGCCAGGACCACGCCTCAAGAAGTAGAGGTTCTTAGTTCGAATCCCACCCCTTGTTGGCCACTCGCAGGGATATATCCCTAGTGACTGGTACATTTGATGTGCGGGTCTTGCAATACCTGGGGACTTAGTCGAGTGCTCTAAGAGGCCAAATACCCTGTTACGTTTGTTAAATGCACTCATGGGACAACTGAAAATGTTAACCACCTAGTGAAATGACAACTTTCGTTTCAACCAAACGTAGTATAACCGTTACTGGGAAGTACAAGTTGAAGTGCTCCTAAGAATCTTGCAATGACCATCAAATTAACAAAGGAGCATAACGTGTTCTATTTTCAGAGGTAAGCTGGGATTGAGCCTGCAACCTCAAGGTTGTGGTACCATGCACCTTACGTTGAGCTACGGCCCAATCCCAAAGAATCATAACGTCTACATTGCTCCCACAAGGCAAAGTCGTAACATGATTGGTCTCAATTGATGGATTCACTGAATGCTGGCTTGATTGTAAACTGCAGAACCAATTCTAACTTCTTTATAAGTAATTTCACTTGTACTAATCCACCTAGCTTGGAGTGAGATATGCAATTTCATAAGGTGGCTTTATTGCCACAAGTTTAAGAGGGAACAAGATACAAGACAAATGACAGACCAAGCCTGCTCAGGGAACGGCAGACTAAAATAGAGATTTCATGACTTGCTGAGATTCAAAAATATGATAATGACCCAATGATACAATAGCAGATTCTATACAAATATGCTCAACTAACAAGGGAACGACTTTAATTTTTTTAACATGACGATACATGTGAATACAGCACAGTGCTGTTGTTTTTTCCCTGATTTTTAGGCATTTTATATATTTTTTTTATTCTAGAACATCTTGACATAACTATTTTATTATATACATTGTATTGTACAGAGAAGTTGGCGTATCCAGCATCATGAAGTTTTGGTCTCTAATACTCACTTATCCATCTGTGGATCTGAGTTAGAGAAAATTTCCTGAAATATCAATGAGAAAATGTTTGCAGTTGGAGAACGTTAACATCTTTGAGGGATCTGAAGAAGAAAATAACTTTTCAGATGTAATGGTACAATCAGATTTTTTTGTTGAAGCTGGATAAAAGTAAGAAATGAGGGAAAAGATGGAGGAGTTAATGAGTCAAGGGGTTAGTGAGTCATGGTTCTCAGAATCACTAAAGCAGGGTAAGAATAAAATTGCATTGAGGAAAGTGTCAAAGTAATTATATTCTGTGACTATTTTTTATGCTGTAAGAAAGTGGGAAAGAAGATTTAATGTGGACCAGCTATGAGTCCAGGGCGATCGAATTATCAAATTACGCTCTGGGATAACTACCAGCATGAAGTAACTATAGGTGATTTGAAGAACTTCCACAGTGCGATGGTTTCGCATTTGGGATTTACGTTTGGTATCAAAGACTATTGAAACACTCCAGATGAAGGTATCAAATCCCGATATCAGATTTGATATTGGCCACCCTTTTGGATTGACACCGTATCGACCGATAGCAATACGTATCATCAGCCAATACTGGGCTTTTTTATGAAAAAAATTAAAAGATGGTATCAGTCGATACTGCCGATACAGATACAGGCAAAGGTATCGGTGTTGGCCAGGCCAAACACCAATATGCATCAATATCGAACAACATCAAGACGGTGCTAGAATCATCATATTCCGACATCATTTGAGAAAATTAAGATCGGGCAGCGTCGTTTGACCTATAACTTCGCGCATGCATAATTCCCACAAACGACCTTTGATTTATGCATATTATATATAAACAGAAAGCTTATTCAGTATAAACTCCAGAGATTAATTTGCTTCTAAGAAAACAATGAAGAGCAGCTTAATCCGTGTAGAGCACACCAGGAGCGCCATACAAAAAATAACAAATCCCCAATTTTTTCTGATCAGAGAATTATTTAAATTAGATTAGGATTAGGTTCGGAGAGAATTATTTAATACATCTAAAAAATTTGAACTCTAAAACGAAAACTAAAACAAAATTGAAACAGATCTATCCACTCCTCTCTTATTCAAAGGATCTGAAGACCTATCCACTCCTCTTTTATTATTCCGGTGCAATATTAACACCAACTATGGTTCGATTTCAATTTCACTTGCAATGTTGTGCAAGTCAACCCATGACTCAAGATTTATATTAGTGATCACATGATGATCATAGTGACACGGAGTTCAAGGAGAGCTTTCTAACAAGCCCTCCTCGGGTTGCCAAATATCATCCCGTTCGAGTTTTCAAGTGCTTCCAAAACTCAGTGAAAGAGGACTCAAAGCCTCATCTTTCACAGTTGGTGGCACTTAAAAATTCCATCTAATGAGATCATGGCAAGCCAGCGACCAGATGATTAGTTTCACAGTTTTTACAACAGACCACATTTGATGGTAATCGGGGTCATAACTTTTGATCCCGGTTTCGGAAAGGGACACGAGGAGGGCTTGTTAGAAAGCTCTTTGTGTGCCCTTTAAATTCTACGAAGGTACCTTATATTAAAAATGTCTAAATCAGGGAGAAAATGTAGCCCTCTTATCAGAGGTCGGATCTGTTAGCTACACATTGTGCACTGCCAAACAGATTTGCACAGTAAAGCTCCCGATTTTTTGCAAGTCAACCTAAGTCAAACTAAAGACTGAAATTTCACTTGGAACTTGTGCAAAGGTAATCGATAAAGTTATAATGCTCGTAATTATTACAGAATTTTTGAGGATCTTTTTGGACATAAACTGACAGCCCTAAGCTAGGTCAATTTTCTGTGCACTAAACCTGGCCGATTTGCACAGTTCCACTTTAGAATTTATGCAAGTCAAACTATGAAAGATCAATGGCTAACATTTTACTGGGGGACATTATACTCATATGGGCATGCCTCATAATATTTGTCAGAATTTTTAAAAGTCATTTTGATGGTCAAACCATGACCATAATCTAGCCAATTTTCAAATTTTGTATTCTTCAAAACAATGACTAACTGGTATCAAAACTATGGTCATGCATCTAACTCTAAATGATTTTGGCCAATTAATGCATCAAAATTACAACAAGTATATCATCATTTCAAATCATAAATCATATATATGAAGAATCAAATCATCTTAAACTAGCATGCATAGCCTAGTTTTCATCAAAATTCAAATTCTAGCAATCTAGCATTTCATCATTGATTCTATGATTAAATCAAATTTATCAATCATACCATAATATTTTCATACAATTATCTCACACCTTGTAAATCCATCAAATGGATGGCTGTGATGCATGCATGTTCACCAATGTGGCCCATGCACTATATAGAACCGATTTCTAGCAATCTATGGGATTGTTCATCATCAATCCATCGCCATGATCAAACCCCGTTGGTGAGTGTTGTAAGATGGTCGTGCATGGTCACTAGGAGTCCATGCATGGCCTTCAAATACTTCAACAAGTGTGATCAAGTGAATATCTTTAAATCAAATTCAAAACTACAAGTCATAGATTCTAAATTTCAAAATGAAACATTAAAAGTGCTAATTTAGCACTTTACCTTAGCTCAGGCTTCCAAGTGCTTACTTGAACAACCCGACAGTCTTTGGATGTTATTGAAACCTACATAAAAAATCTTTCATGTCATTTCTCATATCATTGCAAGTCTTTATTGTCCTTGTCTCAAGTAGATAAAAATATAAATATATATAATTTTCTTTGTTTAAATGTTTACTTCTCTTTTGTTAGCACCCATACATAAGATAAATAAAGGACAACCTCCAGTCTAGTAAGATTCATATCGGAGAACATTTTCAAAAGATCAAGACACATATACTCAAAAATAAAAGATTAAAACCAAATTCAATAGTTTCAACTCAAAGAGATGCGAGATAATTCAATCATTAGCAACTATATAACAAGACTTTTCCCAGGATAAAAATGTCACCATATATGATGTTAACCACTATCCTAGTAGAATTTTATTGACAAAGAGGATTATCAACTCATTATCAAAGTGCAAACATCAAATGCTACTGTCAACTCATTATCAACTCACTATTCTAGTAGAATTTTTTGGATGTGTCATGTGGAATAAAAATATTACCGTCAAATGATATGCCCATGATCTCAAGATCAGCGGCATGAAATGTTGGAATGAAAAACGATCTCCATTGTCCAATTCATAGCAGTCAACAATATTCAGTTGTACTTAATGGAGGATATTTAGTATTTCTTGGGGGTTAGTAGCAGCTCCCCTGATTTAGTATGACTGAAAAAAATCTTTAAAAAAATAAAAAGAAAACCTTAAAACTTTATTAAGTTGCTTGATTGTGTTAAAATAATAAAAAATACTATTTAAGTTGCATGCTTGTGAAAACTTGTGCAACTTGTTGGTCAATCATGGACCAGCAATGCTATACAGTATAGCTGATCTGGTCGTAACATGGTGGTACTATATTTTTACAAGTAAGTTTGGGAAGTGCCCAAACAAGATGAGAAGGGATATATGTATGTACAGCCAGCATCTGAAACTCTTAAGAGATATAAAATTACCTCAAACTCATCTGAATCCTTCCCTAATATTAGATCTAAATGTGTAAAATTGAAAACTAAGTTGATAAAGTCACCAAAACGTAAGCCATATTAACAGGGAAATTGCCTAAAAACTAGCTAAATTGAGAAAACAAAGTAATATAAACCATGCTAAGAGATATAAAATTAGAAGAAGATGGATGACCTTCGATACTGTTGGATTTGGGCTCCATCACTTGATTTGATAAAATTAGGGCTCAATTTCGGTCTGCTGCACAATCTCCAAATCGCGGCTTAATCTCGTGTCAATTCAATCTGTTACTCGATCTCCAAATCGCAGCTCAATCTCGCGGCGATTCAATCTGCAACCCGATCTCCAAATCACAGCTCAATCTCCCGGTGATTCAATCTGCTACCCGATCTCCAAATCACGACTCAATCTCACGGGGATCAAACAATCATTTCAATGGCCTGAGATCCAATCAATTATATATTGAAAAGTGGACTGGTCCATCGATTCTTACCAACCAAATACCCCAATCAGAAAACTAAGAGGAAAAAAATGAAACCTCAAACCCCTAAATTCATATATGATATCGAATAGCCAAAAATTGAATATCAAACCCCAAAAAATTAAAACTCAAATCCCCAAAAATACAGATCGGATCGCCGATGCAATAAGCACTTCGCTAATCATCAACCCATACCACAACCCTAATGTACCCTTCCCGAGCCACTTAACGAAATAGGTACCTATCCGATCACCGAGCCTCGTCTTCACGAACCATCGTGCGAAGAAGAACGAGATCACCTCGTTCGTGAATGCGCTGAAGGCTTACTAGGGATTTAGCACTAAAAATATGAGGAATCAACCCTCCCAAATCTCGATTTCTAGCCAAAACTAGGGTTTGTAGAGAGAGAGAGAGGAACACAAGAGAGGCTAGGGTTTCGGAGAGAAAAAGAAGCATGGGTTGAGAGAGAGGCGTATTTATTTTTTTTGAGATGGAGAAAGGCGTTTTGGGTTAGTAATAAAGAGAAGAGAGATGCTTGAGGGTCGGCCCGATGGATTGCACGTGGTGATAGCACGTGATTTATTAAACCACTAGTTTAACTTAAAAAATTACCATTTCAGACAGTAGAATATTACACCACTATTTTAAGCAGTGGTTTATTTTATAATGCTATAGTAGTTTTTCCCTGATTTTGACGTAGTGAATGGAAACAAAGCCAAAAGATTAATAGACGTAAGCAAGAAATTGGACAACATGATTTCGATTCAATTGATGATAAGCAACCTCTAGATAAAAAAATTTGACAACTTACTTTAAACAAATGCCCAATAAACTCAAACCTCAAAACACCAAAACCCTAACATTAAAATGCATAAAAACTACTCAATCCCAAGAAACCTAAAAACATCAAACCCCTAACATAAAAAATCCAAAAAAGAAAAGAGAAGGCTGAGATGATAGAGGGTGAGGTGGAGGCTGAGGTCTGTGCTTGGTGGGCCATACAGAGAAGTGGGCCAGACAGAGAGAGAATAAGAAGAAGAAGAGAAGAGAGAACTGGGAGAGATTTTACCAGCGGGTGGCAGGAGTAGGGCATCGGCGTCACTGGTGTCGGGTGCAAGTGGGCGAGCTGCAAGAGCAGAGAGGAAGAGAGAAGGCCACTACAAAAAATAAGACTATTAGCGGTAGTTTTTTGCAGTAAAAAATTGCCGCTATTAACAAAAAAACTATTAAGACTATTAGCGCAAGGGTATTAGCGGCAGTTTTTTTGTTAATAGTGGAAGTTTTTTGCTGCCGCTAATAGTCTTATTTTTTGTAGTGGGCGTCTGGTTGAGGTGGGCGACGACCTGAGAGTAGAGACTTGAAAGAGAGAGAGAGAGAGAGAGAGAGAGAGAGAGAGTTTCCACTGGGACCGCAGGAGGAGGGCGCCAGACCGCTAGTGCGTGCCTGTGTGGGTGATCAAGCAGCCGAGAAGGAGAGGGTTTGGAGAGAGAGGGGGTATTATTTAGAGACGGTTTAGAGAGGGAGAATAGAGCGTTGGGTTTTGGAGAGAGAGGGGGTTTTGGACAGAGAGAGAGCGAGAGAGTAGGGCGTTCGTCTTATTTAATTTTAAATTTATTTTTTAAAAATTTGGGTTGAGTGCGGGCGTTTGCCTGCACTCGGGTACACATGGTTCCACCACTGGGCGGAAGACAACAATTTAGTTAGTGGTGTAGTCTTGGTTGGACAAAACTTTTTGCTGCCCAATGGACAAATGGCATACGCCCGACCCGAACTCATGGTCATGGTTTCAAATATCGGCCGATCCCGATCCGGATCGGTTTTGGCCCAAACGATCCTAAATCCTTGGGTTGGATCGTTTGTACGTGGGTATCGGACATGGATCGGTCGGATCGCTCTGGATCGGCCAATATCGAGCGATATTTAGGTCGGATCGCCGATCCACCGATCCCAAAAACTTATAAATATAAAAAATATATATTAAACTCTACACTGAATATAAATTACAAAATAAATAAAATAAAGTAATTATGTTAATCTTCGCCTAAAATAATCAATCTTCTAAAATCCCTAAGTCTCTTCAGCTTCCTCTTGCGCTAGGTCTTCTGCGTTTTTTGCTTGGTCGACTTCATCTTGCGTTGGGCCTTCTGCATTTTTTGTTTGGTCTTCTGCTTTGTTTTACTTTCAGGCGAGAGAATGGTAACGGTAAGGATTTGAGCTTCTCTCATTTGCTTATAATATTATATAATAGGTGAACTCTTGATGTAGATGTGCAATAATGATTTGCAAAGACATTTTGGCTCTTGTCTAAATCAACCGAATATAATACATTATATATATATATATATATATATATATATATATATATATATATATATATATAATAAAAGAAAAAATAAAAAAATATATTTTAAAGGCTTTTTGATCATTTTGTACACCATGCTATTGAGAGCCAAACTTAGATGTTTAATACACTCAAAAGGTATTGTACTTGTATTTTTTAGTATAATTGGGATATTGCTTTTCTTAATGTGGGTGTTGTAAATATAAAATTATGGCGTATCATGAATTGTACATAAAAAGAGACTATTAGCGACTGATTTGAACATCTTATTTGGCAGCTAATAGTAAAAAATGTTTAATTATTGTAATTTTGCCCTTAAACTTTTTTGGTGTTGAGATCGCCCGATCCGATCCGACGATCCCGATCCGAATCGGTTTTAGGCTGACTGATCCATTGACCGATACCGATATTTGAAACCTTGCTCATGGTGCACCCTACCCAGCCCGACCTCTTAGTCAACCAGACGGGAGGAGAGCCGGTCGGTCTGATGCCACATGTCTGACCCAATCCAACGGGCCAAGCTTTTGGTCGCTGAAAGGGTTGGGCAGGTAATTTTCTTTAAAAAAATGGTTGGACAGTCGGGTTTCAGGTCAACCATTTTACAGCCCTAGGCTGGTCTAATTCAAACAACTGACTGTGTAGGAGAAGAGCTCCGTGGGAGCAAGTAAACGGAAGTTAGTTAGCCTGCCAAAGAAAGATGGAAAAAAACGGTATGAGAGATAGAGATTAGCATAGTTGACAACTTGCAAGTAAATAGAATGCAGGAAAAGACCACAGCTTTTGCTCGTTCCATATGGATTATTATAGAATCGACACTGCTGTTTGCAACGCTGGTTAAAAGTGTGAAAATTGTTGGCTGCTTTGGATGAGATGATGGAATTGTTTTTAGTCTCAATCTTGGATAAAATGAATCCTAAGATCATTGGCATACCATCAAAGAGTCAGATTTTGATTCCATGTGACATGTTTCGAAAAGTGACTGAGCTCAGGAACACATCATGAAACGTGATTTTTGGGTCAGTTTTTGGGATGTGTGCCACATGCAATTAAGGCCTAATGATTTTATCTCAAGATCTTTCATGTAGAAGATTGTGACGAAAAATAATCTCCATCATCTGATTCAAAGCATGACTTGATTCCCCTCGTCCAACTGGTTAGGGAACAAGAGGCGAGCCCGGCTCGACTCGCTAAACATATTTTAATTAGTAGAGGTTTAGCAATAAACAATTTTTTCCGGTGGCTACCTTAATTGAAAAGAAAGAATTTCTAGGTGCAAATAAAGGTACCCTTGCTTTTGGGAGGCAGCCTCCCCAACCGGATACCAATTATCAAACGGATCCCGATTCGTTTCACTGCCGGGGTTGGATGCAAATGAGCTGGGCTAGGCTGGGACGGGCCGGGCCATCCAAATGCATCATTGGGCCCAGCTTGTCAAATGCTATGATCAAGCCATCCGTCATATAACCAGCCAAAAGCATGACTTATCAGATGGATAAGAAGAACATATGATAGACAACACACAGTCAAGTCCCCCGACCCAACCAATTGGGCCGTCGGGGCTGGTCCACTGAGAACCAATCTAAAGTCGAAGCTCTTGTCTGGTAGGGTCATGGGAAGACTAAAAATTTAGGTTCAATTATAAATGGGCTGGGCCTTGCCTAACCCTTTCCTTCAAAACAAAACATATTTTACCGTTAAAGTTTGAACAACTGTTCAACAGTTGAGCATTGACATCCTTGAGATAAGTGAAATCCCCTTTTCCATGGGATCCTGCGGCTCAGAGACAAAGCATTTGGACTCTATCATCCATTAGTTTCTACAATTAGCTCGTCATATTTGACTTGCTAATTTATTCTAACTTCTTCAGTTATGAACCCACTTTCCATTGAAAAATATAAAACTCATCTCTTTGTAAACTCCCACATCCCATAGTCCCCTATAAAAACCCATCAACCCTTCTTTGTTCTCACAAATCTTTCTCTTTGAATACCTTAGTATCATAGCTTTTTCTTTACGTTTTTAATCTTCTTTGTAACTCTTATCTAATACTATGAAAATGATTAAGTTCTTCTTTATAATGGCTATAGCCATCACTCTTGCTGCTGCATCCACCATGAATGAAGAGGAAGAGCTAGCCTACGAAAGCCAACAGTTATCTCCCATAGTGAAAAGCCGGTTCCTCGCCCAATATGACCCCCGAACCCAATTGACTTGCGATAAGATGCCGAGAGTTTGTAGGGCCAAGGGTAGCCCAGGGCCCGACTGCTGCAAAAAGAAGTGCGTTAACGTGATGACGGATCGCCTCAACTGTGGCTTGTGTGGGAGGAAATGCAAGTACACCGAGTCATGTTGCAATGGGGAATGCGTTAATACCTCGTTCGACAAGAAGAACTGCGGCCGCTGCAACAACAAGTGCAAGAAGGGGAATTATTGTGCATATGGGCTGTGCAGTTACGCCTGAAGGATCAGATTATTTAGTTATAGAGTTTAAGTTTGTTTTAGATAAACAATAAAGGTTACATGAAGAGTCTGTGAAGCTTCATATGCATTTACTTATTTAATTATTTTTTTAATGTTAAAAGATTCTTTCTTTGAATTTTATCTTTACTATCGTAAATGTAGTGTCATCTTTTTGGCCTAGCTAGAAAACTTGCAATAGAAAGGACACTTCTTCCTAGGGCTGTGAACCGAACCGACCCGCCCTGACCCAAAATTTTTATTGTTTCCGGCTAGGGATGTAAGCTTTGACCTGAATCCCGAAACCGAACTGGATTCCGGTTTAGTTCGCTTTGGGTTTAGGGTGGAAAACGTGGAAAAGAGGGGGGGGGGGGTAGTATGAGAAAATGTAAAAAATCGAAGAAAAACCGAAAAAACCTGAGTAGATGCATTAAAAAAAATAGTAAAATGGAACCCAAAAAACCAAAATATTTTCGCTTTCAAACAAAAAAAACCGAACCTAACCGAAACCGATTCATTTCGGTTTTGTTTCGGTCTGGGGTGTACCGAACCGAATACCAAAATAATCGATATCGTTTTGGTTCGGTACAACCGAACTTGCATCCCTAGAAAGTACATAAACTTAACCTGTCGAGTAGGGTCGGGTATGAAGAATCTGAACCAAACCCATATTTTACATAGAAAATTAAATCAAGGAAAATAGGCGGGCCTTCAGCACCTAACGCGAAGGTTGAGTCAGGTCAAGAGCCGAAGGGCTCGCGTTGACATGGATTTTGGGCCAATTTAGCCCAACCTAATCCATTGACAACCCTAGTCAAGAAGGGCATGACTAGACCTCCACTTGACAGGAGAATTATGTGAATTAAGGTTTTCTGTTTCCTGTTACAACTGGAAGTCAGCCTTTGCCATGATGGATAGAATACGCGGCGCTCCAGCTTCTACAGAAGCAAGTTAAGCTTATGATGGGATGAGGCGCCATTAATCTATTAAATAAACAAATACTTCCTGTCACCGCCATGGTTTTAAATATGGGCGATATGTATCGGTCTAGGTCCCATTCGATACAGATATACACCTCGATTCTATGAGGTCAAATATCGGATCAAATAGCTCAAGCATCGGACCATATTGGTGTTGTTGTATTCATGTATCAAAATATCAGCCGAAATCCCAAAATTTCGGCCGAAACGCATAGGTTTCGAACCTCACCAAAACAAAATCCCAAAATTTTCGGGCAAGATATCGAACCAGCAAACTATAGGCCAATAACTATAAATTATCGGCCGATGATTTGAAGGCCCATAATTTTAGATTTAAAAAACAAAAAATTAATAATATTAGTAAAATTGGACGCATAAACTTCGGCCAAAAGTACATTCTCACTCTCCCTTGCTTCTTCATGTATTTTAAAGCTCAATTGTTTTCGTTGCAAACCTATCCAAAACCCGCTCAAAGTTCATCTGAAGCTCCAAACTCACAAATAAAATTGCATCTAAAGCCCATTTATTTATTAATGTATTCTAGAACTTCTTTTTTTTTTTTTTTTGAAATCTTACTGTAGAACATATTTGTAACGACCCAGAATTTTTGACTTTCTTTTATTGTTATTAGATGGTGCTTTGTATCTTGCATGGTGTTAGTGCTCCACACCGGAACCTACCCTAGTTGAGAAAATCCACATTTTCGGTTTTCAAAAGGTTTTATATTTACAATTGCCTTTATTTGACACAAGTTGTGTGATGGCCTAATGGTTGAAAGGCTTTGGTTATAGACCAAAGAGGTTTAAAGATTGAGCCTTACTACGTGAGTTTTAAACATCTCAAATCACTTTTAAATCTCTTGTGTGCTCTTCTACAAAGAACACCGTGGTATTTTTCTGCCGTCAGATCGTGGTAGAAGAAGGCGGCGTAATCGTGGACAGACCATCGTGTGGACACCGATCTCTATCGCCCCAATCATTGTCGATCTATCGAATCACGCTTCAAGAGGTGGGCACGCATCCATCCATCTCGTCCTTCTCAGATCCCGTCGCGTAGGATACGATTCGATCGTGTATCGACGGGCCATAAAAAGAACCATAAATTATTTTCTTATCATTTTACCTTAGGGTTAAATAAATGACTAGATCTGATTCTAGTTTAATTTTGATTATAATTTCATTATTGTTTTTGTGATAAAATATTATTTACTTATTTATTTATTCATTTATTTATTTTTAAAACCCTTCTTGTTTAGAAAATTAATGGATCGATGGCGATTAATTATAAGTCCATTCATTATAAATCAATCGTAATTGACCTGTTTGATATTTTTTTTCTACATTTTTAGTTTTATTTTCTTTTTACTCTTATTATTTTAATATGTGCTAAATGATAATCCCAATAATATTAGCGTATAGCCACTTGATCGGTTCGCTCGTTTAATTAATATTAGCGTATAGCCGCTCGGTCGATTCGCTCATTTCAATAATGATATTATACACAGAGGCACGCTTTATATATATATATATATTATTTGAAGTATAATAGTTGCAGCTTCACCAAATTTTATAAGACATTTTTTTTTTTTTTATGCATCTCTACTTCTTTAGATGGAGGTAGGTTATATGCATCTCTTATTCTTTAGATTTGTCTATTTGTATATTATAGTATATATAATAAAATATAATATATGAATATTATATATATATCCCTGCTACTTTGAATTTTAAATTTAAGATAATAATAATATAATATATTATATAAAGTAGAGATTGCTCAAATAGTAACTTTTAGATGGGATCATAAAGTGTGGATTGGTTGCCTTTAAATTACTATAGAAATCTTTATCTTTCTTTTCAACTATTATAATATTATATCTCTTACTTTATATAAATAGTATTATATTCACGATGATGTCACCCATCCTATTAAATATTATTATAAATGATAATTACCAAGAAAAATCCTTAGACTTCTTGAGTTTCCTTTATTTTGATCAATCTCTTTTGGTACTGTTTTACTTTATATGGTCGATTTTATTTCTTTGAGTAAATATTTAATTAGAACTTGTGATTATAATATTATACTATTTTCTAAACACTTGTAACTTAAACTAGATTTCTATTAAAACAGTATATAATAAAGTGTTATATAACTTATAAGTATATAATAATATATTCTTATCTAATTTTTCTACTTAAATACCTGCCTTATTTTAACAATAAAAATTATCTTACAAGACACATGCAAGGTATCATTTCTTGTTTCAAATTTATACCGACTCAGACTCATCTGATGTTGGACCCACCCATTTCATTTCATAGGATGACATTAGAATAATTAAAGTATCTGTTATATTATATTATGATATAACTAAAGAAAAAGTAGTTTCAGGTGGTAATATAAAAATTAATAAATATTATATTCTTATACTTTATTATTATTTTATTCTCATATAAAATAAAAATACTTGGTTACTACCTTAGCTTAATATTATAAAATTATCTTATAAGATATTTGAGTTGTAGTATCCCCTGTCATAGCCTAATTAGCTTCCTTTTTATTGATGGATTGACCTATTAAAAATTGATCAATGGATCCTGAGCCAAACGACAGCTTACACCTTATTAAATTCGATCTATCAATTTTTGTCCAAACAGACGACCTGATTCACACTAAAATCTCACCGTTGCAAGACCAAAAACTTCGTGCACATTAATTACTTACACTTTTCGATCGATGGTCGTGATATACTTAACTTTAAAAATAATAATATTTAATTTAAATATTTTATAATAATAAATATTAATATATTTAAATATCACTTTTATCGTTTCAACGCGATCTCTTCAATAACACGGAATGTTAGAAATTTGATACCTCGAGAAAATCGAACTCTGACTTTCAAGTTATCGAAAACACATAATTACTCCCCTACTCTATATTTATTGGTGTGTTATGTAAATAAATATATGTATAAGTATAACAATAATCTAAATGAAAATTTTTTTGTGCGTGTGATGATTATGTACCTCTACTTTGATCATAATATGAGTTAAGGTCATATTAGGTCAGATGACGTGAGAGTATATGAGATCATGGCTATGCTTGGGCGTGGTAATTCACTGAAATGGTATCGAAGCGGGGAATACATCGTATTCACATGCCTTACAACTCATGGTGGTATGAGACACCATAACGAATAGGGTGAGTGCAAATTCAGTGTAACCTCATAAACGGTGGCATATACGGTGACCCGATCACCCCGAGTTCTAATCTGATAGAATAAGATATGAGTCGATAGGATAAGTTGTGAGTCGGTATGATATGATATAGGTCAGTATGATAAGATATATTATGATAATAAGACACCGTTGTATAGGGCAGCAAAAGATTAACAATTTAAGTCTCTATACGTGTCGTTTCTTGTGTAGCCACCGTAAGGGCAATAACGTCTTTCAGTCAAGACGGATGTCTCTGGGAGACATTATGAGTTATGAGTTATCGACCGCCTCTGTAACTGGATCTAGTGTATGATATGATATGATATGAAGGGCATTATGATATAGTGGTATGATACTGGTGACTCTCACATGGTAGCTCGAGCAGCGACTTTGGCACAAGTCGTTTAAGATTTTACGAATATGTTAGTTATGCTCATGTGATGTACAGATGTATGTGTAAGAATGATAATAAGACATGGTATGATATGTTATAAGATATGGTGAGGTACGTTAGGATATGAGTGTCTAGATCATGGTCTTACATTTATAATATAATGAGTTTTACAATATATAAATGATTTTGTCTTTCTCTTGTTATCTGCATTGAGATATTATATTTATCACTCACAAGATGCACCCACAATGCACCTGAGTAGAATGGGGTGGATTGGTGGTGTATCCCACTGAGTTTACATGACTGAGTAAACTCATCCCACGATAATCTAACAGTTGCAGGTGATTATGCTAGTAGAATAAACGTCGGTCATCCAGATCCCGCTGACGCTGATTTCATTGATCTCACGAGTGTTGAGTACTAGGAGCGTTGGGAGGGCGACGGAGCTGAGTACAAGGAGGGCTACGGTACTAATTTCAATCTGAGTGCCAGATATTGATCGTTGCAGACTTGGTAGTAGATTGGATCATTATTATTATCATTAATTTTATGATTTCATTTTATCGGATTTGTCTCCGAATTTCATTATTGTTTTATGGGTGTATTATTCAGATTCATTATTTTTATTTTAGTATTTATGATTGCTTTTATTTCCACCTTTATGTATTGGCTTTCAAGGATTTCGTAGAACCAGATTTGTGCAATAACTCTAATTAATTGTATGCCTGCTTAGCATATCCGGAATATGTGCGGGTCATAATTCGAAATTCTAGGCCCTTGGGATGGGATAGAATTTCTAGTCGTGACAGAGTGGTATCAGAGCTCAGGCTCTACTTCCTCGAGGACTGTATGTGTTATATAAGTATAATATATTGATTGAGGTTATGATGATTTAGATAGACCCCAGACTTTAGATCTTCTGAGGACTTATTGGTTTCATAGACGTTCAATCATTGATGATAGTAAACCCTAAGGTTCAATTTTGAATTTAAAAATTTATGTAAGAATGACTTATATAGTTAGAAACTTGTGAGAAATATTAGAAATTATCTATAAGGATTAAAAAATAATGGGTGAAACTTTTCTACAATTTAGGGGCAATCAAATGAATAAATCCTTGAAGATTTGACTGTTTAAGATTTTAGGTGATCTGAGATGCCAAGTATAAGAATAGCAGATTCTAAGTTATATTAGAAATAACTTCAATAATTAGATTAAGTGAATATCCTACTAATGTTTAGCATACCACACATCCGGAGAAATTTTTGACATCAAATCAGATTATTTTATAAATTGATGAATTAGAATCGACCACCATTATAAAGAGAAGGGGACCCTACCTTGAGGATATCAAATATTAGGTGTCGAAAATATAAAAGTTTTCTAGATGAGATTAACAAAGAAATGATGATTTTAGTTTATAATCAATGCGTAATTTTCGAGGACGAAAATATTATAAGGGGGGGAGAATGTAACGACCCAAAATTTTTTACTTTCTTTTATTGGTATTAGATGGTTCTTTGTACCTTGCATGGTGTTAGTGCTCCACACCGGAACCTATCCTAATTGAGAAAATACACATTTTGAGTTTTTAAAAGGTTTTATATTTAAAATTGCATTTATTTGACACAAGTTGTGTGGTGGCCTAGTAGTTAAAAGGCTTTGGTTATAGACAAGAGGTCTAAGGATTGAACCTTACTACGTGAGTTTTAAACCTCTATTTTAAACTTTGAAGTAAAAGCCTATACAGCCTTATTTGGTGTGATCACTTAGCACCGAATTAATCCCCATATATTATAAATAAGAAAGTTACAGAGAACCCTAAATCACTATTATAAGAATTCTTCTTAAAAATCTTAGCTGTCACTCCATCTTCTTCTCTGGCCACCCTTTTCTAAAAACACCCAAATCTCTTTTAAATCCCTTGTGTGTTTTTTCACAAAGAACACATTAGTATATTTTGGTCGTCAGATCGTGGTGGAAGAAGGCAGCATAATCGTGGACAGACTATCGTGTGGACGCCGATCTCTATTGCCCTAATCGTCATCGATCTATCGAATCACACTTCAAGAGGTGGGTACACATCCATCCATCTCGTCCTTCCCAGACCCCGTCGCGTAGGATACGATTCGATCGCGTATCGACAGGCCATAAAAAGAACCATAAATTATTTTCTTATCATTTTGCCTTAGGGTTAAATAAATGACTAGATCTGATTCTAGTTTAATTTTAACTATAATTTCATTATTGTTTTTGTGATAAAATATTATTTACTTATTTATTTATTTATTTTTAAAACCCTACTTGTTTATAAAATTAATCGATCGATGACGATTAATTATAAGTCCGTTCATTATAAATTAATCGTAATTGACCTGTTTGATATTTTTTTTCTACACTTTTAGTGTTGTTTTCTTTTTACCCTTATTTTAATACGAGGTAAATGATAATCACAATAATATTAGCGTATAGCCACTCGGTCAGTTCGCTCGTTTCATTAATATTAGAGTATAGCCGCTCGGTTGGTTCGCTCATTTCAATAGTGATATTATACACAGAGTCATGCTTTATATATATATTATTTGGGAGTATAATAGTTGTAGCTTCACAAGATTTTATAAGACGTTTTATTTTTTTTTATGCATCTCTACTTCTTTCGATGGAGGTAGGTTATATGCATCTCTTATTCTTTAGATTTTCCTATTTGTATATTATAATATATATAATAAAATATAATATATGAATATTATATATGTATCCCTGCTACTTTGGATTTAAGATAATAATAATATAATATATTATGTAAAGTAGAGATTGCTCAAATTGTAACTTTTAGATGGGATCATAAAACGTAGATTGGTTGCCTTTAAATTACTATAGAAATCTTTACATTTTCTTTTAACCATTATAATATTATATCTCTTACTTTATATAAATAGTATTATATTAACAATGATATCACTCATCCTATTAAATACTATTATAAATGGTAATTACCGAGAAAAACCCTTAGACTTTTTGAGTTTCCTTTGTTCTGATCAATCACTTCTGGTACTGTTTGACCTTATATGGTCGATTTTATTTCTATGAGTAAATAATTAATTAGAACTTGTGATTATAATATTATACTATTTTCTAAACACTTGTAACTTAAACTGGATATCTATTAAAATAGTATATAATAAAGTGTTATATAACTTATAAGTATATAATAATATATTCTTATCTAATTTTTCTACTTAAGTCCCTACCTTATTTTAACAATAAAAATTACCTTACAAGACAAATACAAGGTATCATTTATTGTTTCAAATTTGTACCGACTCAGACCCATCTGATATTGGACCCACCCATTTGATTTTATTTCATAGGATGACATTAGAATAATTAAAGTATCTGTTATATTATATAATGATATATCTAAAGAGAAAGTAGTTTCAGGTGGTAATATAAAAATTAATAAATGTTATATACTTATACTTTATTATTATTTTATTCTCATATAAAATAAAAATACTTGGTTACTACCTTAGCTTAATATTATAAAATTATCTTATAAGGTATATGAGTAGTAGTATCTCCTGTCATAGCCTAATTAGCTTCCTTTTTATCGATGGATTGACCTATTAAAAATTGATCAATGGATCCTGAGCCAAATGACAGCTTACACCTTATTAAATTCGATCTATCAATTTTTGTCCAAACAGACAACCTGATTCACACTAAAATCTCACCGTTGCAAGACCAAAAACTTCGTGCACATTAATTACTTACACTTTTCGATCGATGGTCGTGATATACTTAACTTTAAAAATAATAATATTTAATTTAAATATTTTATAATAATAAATATTAATATATTTAAATATCACTTTTATCTCTTCAACGCGACCTCTTCAATAACACGGAATGTTAAAAATTTGATAAATCGTGAAAATCGAACTCTAACCTTCAAGTTATCGAAAACACATAATTACTCCCCTACTCTATATTTATTGGTGTGTTATGTAAATAAATATATGTATAAATATAACAATAATCTAAATGAAAACCTTTTTGTGCGTGTGATGATTCTGTACGTCTACTTTGATCATAATATGAATTAAGGTCATGTTAGGTCAAATGACGCGAGAGTATATAAGATCATGGCTATGCTTGGGCGTGATAATTCACTGAGATGGTATCGAAGCGGGGAATACATCGTATTCACATGCCTTACAACTCATGGTGGTATGGGACACCATGACGAATAGGGTGAGTGTGAATTCAGTGTAACCTCGTAAATGGTGGTATATACGGTGACCTGATCACCCCGAGTTCTAATATGATAAATAAGATATGAGTCGATAGGAAATGATATGGGTCAGTATGATAAGATATATTACGATAATAAGTGTAATAGCTCGAAAAATCACGCTAAACTATGACTTCGGGATCCGTGCCCGATCGGTCATAGGTTTGACCAAATGGAAGTCCAATAGTTAGCATGAGGTGTGATGAACGGATGAGATGTGACAAATTGAATGTCTATGTGGTGTGTGTTGTAATTGTGAAGTCGCATACACCTATCGCGGTGTATGTGCTCAATGCACACACGTGAGGAAAGGGATAAAAGGGTTTAATAACCCTAAATGTGTGTTTTTGGTGGTTGAGAGAGAAGTAAAGAAGAGAGAGAGAGAGGAAGGAAAGAGAGGAGTTATTGCAACTGATTTGGAGAGGGGATTCAAGCGATAAAAGCCGGATTCAACACGGTTTGAATCTGTTAGAGCCAAAGCTGGAAACCCTAGCCTTCCAACCATTTGATTTGAAATCAATTTGAGATTGATTTAAGGTAAAATTTTTGTGAATAAAATGCATAGATCGTAGAGGCTAGGTTATGGTTGAAAGTGGGTTAAATCATAGGATAATGGTTTAGAAAAATAGAGGAAAAAGTATGGAAGAAGATTGGGAAGAACAACTCGAAAGGGGCTGAATCTGACAATTTCGATTAATCGAAATTGGGTTTCGATTAATCAAATTGGCTGTGAAGTTGAAAGGTCGAGGACGATTTGATTAATCGAATTGGAGTTCGATTAATCGATTTCGATTAATGGATTTGAGTGTCGATTAATCGACTGGGAACCTCCAGTGGACCTCAGGGGTTGGAGGAAATGGCTTGAGGAAAATCGACTAATCGAAATGGGATTTCGATTAATCGATTCGATTTTCGATTAATTTGGGATCGATTAATCGATTTTAGGAACTCGACTACTCGAATTGAGAATCGACTTTGCGAAACAGAGAATTTCGATTAATCGAATGAGATTCGATTAATCGAATGAAAATCTCGATTAATCGATTTGAAAATCGAACTACTCGAATTGAGAATCGACTTTGCGAAACAGAGAATTTCGATTAATTGAATGAGATTCGATTAATCGAATGAAAATCTCGATTAATCGATTTGAAAATCGATTAATCGATATTGACTTTCGATTAATCGATTTTGGAATTCGATTAATCGACTGGGATAAAATATGTTGACTTTTGGGTTTGACTTTAAGATTCTTGGAGAGTCTTAGACCTTCTTTATTGCATCCTTTGTGATATGTTTCACCTGTTATGTGGTACCATAGGTGGTACGTGTGGACTAGTGCACATGGAGCCACGTGGGACCTTGATGCGTTGAGCAAACAAAGACTTGAGGTAAGGAACACCTTGAACATGTACTTTATTTTACAAGAGCATGTATGTAGTGATATAGATTTCAATTCAATTTTTTAATTGCTTAAGAATTGTGAAAAGTGTGTGTGCATGTGACATCCATAAGAGTAATTCTAATAAGCCATCCCCAGGGGATGAAGAAGTAAAGAGATGAGAGCATCAGGTGTGATGCAAGTAAATGGATACATCCCAGGGTTGTATCCAATGATTGAATCATGTTTGATAGGGCCTAACTGATATAAGATAGCACACTTACACGGTGAATAACTATATGTAAGGCACCGATATTTTTGTTATTTGAGGTTTGATAGGTTACCCCACCGACGTGGCGGGATATCCACGACTGACACGGCAGGATATCCGTGACCGATACGGCGGCGAAACCGTAGGCCAGTGCGGAGGCTTATCCGTACATAGTAAGCACACCCCAGGGGTGTTGATTGAGACAAGTGAAACCCCGCCACCAATCCCCAGGGGAAAGGGGCTTGGGTACTATATTTGTATTCCCAGGGAATACGTTAAAACTGTCTATATAGATGACGATGAAGGGTATCTCATCGGGGCTCGATGCTGTATTGCTCGGGGATTACTTAAGTTGAAAGTTTAAGTTTTCCTTTAGGCCTTTTCAGCATCATTCATGAGTAAATGAAAACATAAGTAATCAACAATAAAACGAAATGTTTTAACTGTTTTCATCAATAACTGCATAGACACATCATGCATGGCATATCATGGAATATATGTGAGTTATAATTTATATGTTCAACCGTGTTTGTTCCCTATTGAGCTAGGATGTAGCTCACCCTATAGACTATATACGCGGGTCCACTACTAGCACTGCCGCTGCTTCGGAGACGCCGATCCCGGCGAGTCGGACCTTCTTGCGGCCGTGAAGAATTGGAGCCACCTCCTGCGGACTTCTTCTAGAGGACTCCGTTGTGCCGCTTTGTGGGCTTTTAGAGAGATTTAGTACGGCTTGGAAGATCATGCCTTACTTTTGTTTGAGTCCATGTATATTACGAGTTAGGACTATTCTTTTGGGTAGAGGACTCACAGCCGCTTTGAGGGCTTTTAGAGAGATTTTGTACGGCTTGGTATGTCAAGCCTTAATTTTGTTTAAGACCATGTATATAAGGAGTTGGGATTATTCTTTTGGGACGAACCATCCGTGATGATTTCTATCATCGATGGTTCGGATCGGTTCTCCATTAATGCAGAGGCATGAGGGTAGAACTGTCTTTTGGGGAGTAAGTTAATATAGATTTAAATTCTGCAATTTCGTTTATTATACTTTTTGATGCTTGATATACCAGTGTTCCGTGCTTAGCTAAAGGGCACGGTCAAGATGATCGTGCTGATGGCACGGGTTTCGGGGTGCCGAAATCCGGGCTGTCACAATAAGACACCGCTGTATAGGCCAGCAAAATATTAACAATTTAAGTCATTGTACGTGTCGTTCCTTGCGTAACCACCGTAAGAGTAATAACGTCTTTTAGTCAAGACGGATATCTCTGGGAGACATTTTGAGTTATGAGTCGCCGGCCGCCCCTGTGACTGGATCGGGTGTATGATATGATATGATATGATATGGAGGTCGTTATGATATAGTAGTATGATACTATGGTTACCCTCACATGGTAGCTCGAGCAGCGATTCTGGCACAGGTCATTTAGGATTTTATGAGTATGTTAGTTCTGCTAATGAGATGTACAGACGTATGCGCGAGAATGATAATAAGACATGGTATGATATGTTATGAGATATGGTGAGGTACGTTAGGATATGAGTTTTACGATATACAAATGATTTTGTCTTTCTCTTGTTATCTGCTTTGAGATATTATATTTATCACTCACAAAATACACCCACAATGCACCTGAGTAGAATGTGGTGGATTGGTGGTATATCCCACTGAGTTTATGTGACTGAGTAAACTCATCCCACGATAATCTAACAGTTGCAGGTGATTACGCTAGTGGAATAGACATCCGTCAGATCCCGCTGACACTGATTTCATTGATCCCGCGAGTGTTGAGTACTAGGAGCCTTGGGAGGGCGACGGAGCTGAGTACCAGGAGGGCTATGGTGCTGATTTCAATCCGAGTGCCAAATATTGATCGTTACAGACTTGATAGTAGATTGGGTTCTTATTATTATCATTAATTTTATGATTTCATTTTATCGGATTTGTCTCCGACTTTCATTATTGTTTTATGGGTGTATTATTCAGATTCATTATTTTTATTCTAGTATTTATGACTGCTTTTATTTCCACCTTTATATATTGGATTTCACGGATTTCATAGAACTAAATTTGTGTAATAACTTTGATTAAGTGTATGTCCGTTTAACATATCTGAAATATGTGCGGATCATAACTCGGTATTCTAGGTTCTTGGAATGGGTTAGAATTTCGGGTCGTGACAATATTACTATCTCTCCAAACCATCTAAATCTATTTGTTTTCTTTACAAACCCACCTAAAAGCCAAATAATTTTTCTTTGATTCTAAAGTCCATTTGTTTTCTTCCCATGTCATTTTAAGATCAATTTGAAACTAATGGCGCCAGAGAGAATATGTTACCCTTAGGGCTTGTTGGGCAACCCGAGTTCCACAAAAAATTGTGGAAAAACGACATTATTTATATAAAGTGAAATTTCAGTGGTTTGGGAACTCAGTGGGTCCCCCCTATCCCAGAAAAAAGAAAAAAAAAAAATAACTCTAAAAATAATTTCAGCTAAAGATCTGGTAAAAATATTTTTAGTCCATGTTGCGTGAAAAAGCAAAGGGTACCTCATTTAAGCTCAAGTCCCATACCCTTTGAAAACTATTGATTCCTTCTAATCTGATGATGAAGATAGCATTTGACTTCGATCTTCCACACAACAGATCTTAAGATCATGGTGCATCTATCAAACGATTATTTTTCTATTCTATGTATTACAAATCCCCAAAAAATTACACTTGAATCATGACACAAATCACACTCAAATATAATTTTAGGGCCATTTGTTGGGGATATGTGATACATGGAATAAAAAATTAACCGTCTAACATGTGCGCCATGATCTCAATATCTATTGTGAAAATATTTTTAGCCCGTGTTGCAAGAAAAAACAGAGGGTACCTCTGTTTGCGCCCAGTCCCAGACCCTTTGAAAATCATTGATTCCTTCTAATTAGATGACGGAAATCGTGTTTCACCCCTAATCTTCCACACAATAGATCTTGAGATCATGGCACACTTATTAGACGGCCACTTCTTTATTCCATATACGCATACTCGAATGTGATTTTAGGGCCAATTTTTTGGGATATGTGACACATGGAATAAAAAATTGACCATCTAATAAGTGCACCATGATCTCAAGATCTATTGTGTGGAAGATCGGGGTGAAACACGATCTCTGTCATCTAATTATAAGGAATCAATGATTTTCAAGGGGTCACTGGGATGTAGGCGATTTCAAAGAATGCGTGGGCACAAACAGTGGTACCCAAAAACAAACCTACATCTTTCGGTAGTTAGATCCGACGGTTGCACAGATTACACCAACTGCATAAGGCTATTTGCAGCCTAAGTTTCCTCCCTTAAAGCCAATGGCTGCATTGAATCAAATGATGGAGATCATTTTTTATCCCAATCTTCCAAACAATAGAAGCTTGAAATCATGGCCGACCTATGAGACGGTCAAGTATTGATTCCACATGGCACACAACCTCAAAAGTATCTGCGATCATGGTGTATGATGAGAACGAAAAACCATCTCCATCGTCTTATTCAAGGTTGTCAACAACTTTAATGGCAATATTTATGTTGGCATGTTTCCATGCTATTAAAGAATAGGGAAGGCACCGCTATGGGTTTACTGAAAGCGCCTACATCTGAAACCACTTCCAACCCATGGACTGCTTGGAATATGATTGGAAGATGGAGATCATTTTTTACTCCAATTTTCCACACAACTGATCTTCAGAGCATGATCTTATTATTTGACGGTCGATTTTTATTCCACATGGCACAGATCCTAGATCAATGGCCCTAATATCGCGGTTGAGCTTAATGTGTGCTATGTGATTTTACAGCCACATTTGGTGATCTGTGCCGTGCGGATTAAAACATGGTGGTCTTAAATTGCTAATTTAACATCTTGATCATTATTTTTTTCCAAATTGATCTAAGAAATATATATAGATCAAATTGGTCTAATATATATATATATATATATATATATATATATATATATATATATATATATATATATATATATATATATATATATATATAGATCAAAACCCGACAAAGTTTCAAATTTATTAGGCAATTCGGAGGTATCAGATTAATTAGACACCTAAAAACAGATGGTTAAGATTATAGATTAAAATTTTGTCATTCAATATTTATTGAAAAAATCAAAATCAATAAAAGTATTTTATATAATATGGATTTAGCAGTCTTATATTTTCACTATCAGCCTCTTCTACTGTAATGACCCAGATTTTCGAAAATGTTGAATCGTTGACTTTTGACGAAAACGCGACTATTTTGACTAGTTTGACCTTGGTCAAACCTTGAACCGGTATGATGTGGCCTTGGGCCCACTATTTTCTGGTAGGATATATGCAGCTGACACAATCCTAATGTGAACCCCTTAAATAGGGCAGATATGTGTGTGCTCGTATGCGCGTAGCACATGACTCAAACCTCAAGACCGAACTGAGCTAGAGCCCAAACCTGACAATAGATCATACCTAGATGATGCCTATCGAGTGGGTACACACCATTGCATGATTCGAACTCTCAAGCCCGAATTCGGATCCAACCCCGACACACTGACCAAAAATAAAAGTAATAAAATACTATTTACCAAACAAAATTCTAGTGCCAATAGATGACACCTGAATTGCATATGGGCAACTTCCTTAATAAATGTGATTCTCAAAAAGGGAATTCCTGATTTATGGGAATGTGCCAAGTGGCATACCATACAAAATGAAATATGTGGGTGCGTGTGGTGTTAGATGCACACACACCCAACATGTGTGTGTACGAGAAATAGAGACTTTTCTCTCTTGCTATATAAAAAATAATAATAATAATAATTATTATTATTAATATTTATAGGAATTCGGGTGTCATTCGAATCCCATTGACTTTGGAGTTGCTTTAGGCAAATCCACTTTCCTAAGAAGTCCAATCTATTTTTTGGACTCTTGCTATTCTACTCATAAACTCTCCCTCTCTCTATTTATATGTTTAGTTCTCTCCCTCTCTCATATACATAATCCCAGCAGCCAGCAGCACAGCAGTTCACCACTCTCTCCCAGTTAGTCTCTCCGTCTCTTTCCCTCTCTCTATTTATATATTTATCTCTCCCTCTCACCCTCACCATGCAACTGCTGCTATTAATTAGAAACCCTCCCCAACCGTCCTCTTCTCTTTCTCTCTTTCCATTAAACCAGCAGCCCCCATGTTCTAAATCCCAAACGTCTCTCTCTCACGTCCAAAAAAGAATATAACAGCCCTTGGTCTCTCTCTCCCTCTCTCCCTCTCTCTCTCTCTCTCTCTCTCTCTCTATATATATATATATATCCCAACAGCCACCTCCCTTATTGTCTCCTCTCTTCTGCACTGTCTCCATTCAAACCTATATATAAATATACATATATACATATATACCAACAGCCACCTCCCTTCTTGCCTCCTCTCTTCTCCATCGTCTCCATCCAAATCGTACAAAGTGGATCCTATGTAGTTTCAAGGAGGAAGCACCATATATCACCCAACCTCAAATGCCCAGATCTTCTCTCCTATTGTATTGAAGACTCCTCTCTAGTTAGCTGTGATATTACACGAGCCCATAATAATCTTTAAAAGTTTAGAAATTTTATTTGGGCTAGCAAGCTATTCATGCAACAACATAAACCCAAGGTCCGTGGCCTAAGAAATCTCACGCTGCAAAACTTCCTATGTGATATTCCCCAAATCCTTGGTATTACCCTCAACACCTGATAATTTCTCAAGACATCTATTGAGAGTAACTCCATGATTTCTCTCCAACCGATCTTTCTATAGAGCACCACTCTACGGAAATTAAAATCGTCCAAGGGTGCCCGAACACCTGGGCAATCATCGAACGAGGTCAGACGCTAAAGCTAGATCTGTGCCTATCCAACCGATCAAAAGCTCTTATGATGTGGCTACCCTTCTATTCATCAAAATCTATGTTTTTACACTTTTGCGATGATTATATAAAAACTGTAATTTGTTCATTCTTAGGTTTTGTGTGGATTCACAAGACGGTTATAGTCAAAGGATTGAACCTGGGGTTGAACTCATCGGCTGAGAACTATAGCATACTATACCCTTCCACGTGGCACACAAGTGTACCGGCAAAATAGATCCCGAAGACTATAAATTGGGCACAAAGAAAGCCCATGTCAAGGATGGGCTGTTGCACCGTTCTGTGATTGACTGTGCCCTCAATGTGGAGGTCTTCGTTTGACCATTTTAATCACGAGGATTTGATCAGTTTCTAATCTCGGTCAAACCGTGGACTCCCCATAAAATTTGATCACTACGTGAAAAAGGCAAAAAAATCACTGCCTTAAACAGTGATTTTTTCAAAAAATCACTGCCCTAACCAGTTGTAAATAAAGAAGTGATTTTTTTTACTACCGTACATGGCAGTGGTTTATGAACTTCAACAACGACTGCTCTCAACACTCACAGAAAAAATACCACTGTTTTTTGCAGTGATTTTTTTATGCAATTTTTAAAAAAAAAAATACTATTTAAAAAAAAAAAAAAATTACGTCGACGATTTTTTATGCAATTTTGAATGCTTTTTTTTTAATGCAATTTTTTTATGCTTTTTTTTAATGTTTATATTTTATGCTTTAAAAAAAACTATATAAAGAAAAAAATGTATTAATCTCATAATTAAACACATCCATTAAACTCAAATGCAAATCATTCAATGCCATTAATAAAAAAAATAGATGCCCAATTCTTTTATTCAAATAAAAGGTTGCATCTCATCCTATGATCCAACCTTTCAAATCACCCAAATATTTTAAACTCTACATGCCCAATCCTTTTATTCAAACAAAAAGAAGTAGAAAAGAAAGAGAGTTAACAATCTAAGGACCACATGGTCCATTTTCAAAATTAAAAAAAAAAAATTAAATTTGTTTCGCCTCTCCTGTCAAGTGTCTCCGTCCTCTAGTGATCTATTTGAGGCGAGCTTCAAATCAGAAAGCTTCACCTGAAATAAATAAGAGAGCATCATTAAATTGAGATATTGATGATTTCCATCTAAGAAGTCCCCATCTAATAGGCCGGTTGAAAATAATGACCTATTATATAAATAGGTTGTATTCAACTTAGCCCAAACCCGTCCCGAGCCCAACATGGTACTTATTTGCTACATAGTATATAGGTATATCATTTTTTTAATAGATCTAGGTCAGGTCCAAAAGTGGATAACAGGTCGGGGTCCAAAACTTAATAAAGCTACCCTTCAACTTTTGACTACTAGTTCATATGATCTCTGCATTTAATGGAAATGGTGTGAATCTGCATTGCAAAGTTTGCTTGTATAGGCAACAACACAAAATTGTTTAAAAATTATAAGCAAAAAGAACAAGACCATCTATGGATACTCTTGCCAAATCTAGGAAAGATTTCACTGCTGTACTAAAATACTAGGAAGGATCATTACTTAACCAGGAAATATTAAAAGTAAGAGAAAACATGAAATGAGGGAGAACCGTACGGACATCATTAATGCACCCTATTACATAGTAAAAAATTGCAGTCCTCGCAGCCTCGAAGGCATGCCAGTGAAGAAGGCATTTATAAATGACATAAGCAGCCACTAGTTTACCATCTTTAACACCCAAATCTTCTTTAATGCATCTCAATAGAAAATCATGATTGTCCTGCACAAAATTATCAGTTTTCAGCCCCCACATACATTGAAGGGTATGCACAACCAGATAAAAATTAAACTCACGTCACTTTAGCTATAGAATCCCTATCAATTGCTTTTATCAACACACTATACAGTTAATCAAGTTAAATCCATTGGACCCAATCCACTGAAATTTTAACAAGCACAAGTAAACCTGATGCCTCTCAGCAGTAATCTTTGATTGGCATGATTCTGATAGGCTGCAAGGAAAAGGTATAATAACTTTTGAAAGCGTGGGAGACTCCTACATAGGCAAAAACAAACATAACCAATCATTTGAAATAAATCATAGGTTTCACGAAGAGGCTAATGTAGAAGAAAAAAATATTACAAACGCGGGATTCCGGTCTATGCTCGAAAGTGCAAGAACACCAGAGTGCTTCTGATTCAACATAACAAAAACATTCAGGGTGGTCAATCTTTTGATAACAACCTGTCTACACAGCTTTTACTAGTCACATTAGTTGGTTTATGTTTTAAACAAAGCAGGAAGTAAACAACCATTCCTTATGGATCTCCCTGCTGACTGAGAACATAACAAGTTCCATTTGTATATAATTAAAAAGAAGACAATCGGCACGACGGCTAACCGTGATCGAACCGGAATAGCGGTTAAACCCATGAAACGAACCGGCACGGTGGCTAACCGTGAATCGAACCGGCATGGCGGTTAAACCCATGAATCGAACCGGCACAGTGGGATATCCGTGAATCGAACCGGCACGGCAGCTAACCGTGAATCGAATTGACACAACAGTCTCCGTGAATCGAACCTGCACGGCGGGATATCCGTAAATCGAACTGTATAAACTATGTGACAATGTGTAAGTAAGACAAGTCTATGTGAATCGAACTAGCACGACAGTCGCCGTGAATCGAACCGGCGCGGCGGAATATCCGTGAATCGAATTGTGTAAGCTAAGTAAGAAAGTGTGAAACATATAAGTAAGCTAAATAAGGATTGTGTAAGACATGTAAGTCAAGTAAGAGTGTGCAAGACATGTGAGTAAGCCACGTAAGAATATGTAAGGCATGTAAGTAAATTTGTAAATGTGTAAGCAACATAAGAAATATATGAGGTGTGAGAGACTATGATTCGAACTCAGTAAATCAAAGATAAGAAATATACTTTTGATAAGAGATCAGTTTCAATTTTGTTAAGAGCATGTCTTTGAAATTTGTGTCGGCTTTGATAATAAAACATCTTCGAAATCAGTTTGCCTTTGAAATCAGTTTCGATTTTGTTAAGAAAATGCCTTCGAAATCAGTTTACCGTTCATTTTTAAAAATTTGACCACTATTAGATCAGTGGTTGAAAATGCTTTTAATTATTATTAATGTTGTTAGTTGATGTTGTTGCTGTTGTTGTTGTTTTTTAACAATGATGGATCGACCTTGCACCGAAGTTTGTGACACCCAACCTTTTGTTTGGGTGCCACATGGCGCAGATCTTGCAAGTGCTGGGCTCTTTTTCAGAGTCCCAGCCCTCTTATAATAGCATTTTTTGGGTTGGTCGAGCACCCATTGGCCGACGTAGATTTTGACCTGCTGACCTGACTCACCTGGTTGACAGTCCTACCTAAGGAATCTGTCCCTCTCCAAGAGTGTACTCATATGCATATAATTTTCCTAAAAACAAAATTCAAGTTCCATCCAAAACAGATCGGAAGATCATTAAGTTGCTTTAGGACATTTTCACTATTTTACATCTCACAGGTGCTTTAAAAAGTAGTTGCACAAAATCCACACGCTTGTGTTGTGTGCAATACGAAGGTGGAAATTCAAACTTGATTCCAACTCCAGCTATCCGTGATGGCTTATATAAATCGACTTTCCTCTACTGTCACCATCAAAATTTAGCGACCAATAATAGGAGTTGGTTCTAATCCTCCAAGATGCATCTCGGTATCAGACGAAATTTTAAATGACATACTAGCACTTACGGAGAGCATAACTTCCATGTATTATGACCAATATAGCAGTACTTACAGAGATGTTAACCTGAAAACATATGGGTCGAGAAATAACACATATATATGGGTTAAATAACACATATATACGGATTACGGCGCAATGATGATGATTAGACCGGCTACAACATAATGGTGATGATGATAACACTCTCTTGGCAGTCAATACAGAGCAACGAGAACAGGAAGCAAGAGAAAAAACTAATGTCAGTATAATGGTTCAAAATCTCAGAAATTACCAGATTTCCAGATTGGTATATCTTGTAACTGAATGAACCAGGAACGGTATAAACCAATATGAACATACTAGTGTTTTAAATTTTTTGAGAAAACTAGAAATACCAGCCAGTTATTTACCAATATTTCCAAAATTTATCAGTATAAATTTGAAAAATTAAAAAGAGAAGTTCGATATTTTACAAAATAAATTTGTAAAATACATAAATCAGTAAGACACATTCACAGAAGGAAATATATTTACCAATTCGATATTTTACAAATAAATTTGTAAAAAAATACCGCAAATATCTAATTATATTGCATGCGGCTTAGAATATATTTTCAGTCCATAAGATCAAATCCAAAACTAGAACCCATAAATCCCCAAATGAATTAGACAATTCGTAACCAAAAAAAAAAACCTAAATTCAAGCATAAAGACGAAGACGAAACCATAAAAGTATCTGACTAATAGGGCTTTTTGATCACTTGTTTAATTGGATGAATTTGTAGATCTTAAAACAGAGCAATACCTAAAAAACCAGAACTCATAGATTTGGATCTCTCAAACAAAACTACGGTGTAACGCTCTGGATCGACCTTTGACCCAACTGTGATGCAGTGACATACTCAGGTCACGATATTTTTCTCCAAATCCAACGACATTTATTCCTTTGAGATTCTGCAATTTAAATCTCTAGCTAGGGCTTTGAAGAGGGAGATGGAGGCTAGGGTTTTGAAGAGGGAGATGGAGGAAGCGAAGAGATCTCGTATTTCAAGCAATTAGAAGAGAGATTTCGTAGCTCACCATAGAAATTTTCAATACATTGATGAAACGAACCTCTCAAATCTCGATTTCCAGCCAAAACAAGTAGGAAATCGTGCAAAATCCAGGGTTTGTCGAGACATAGGAAGAGGGAGGCTAGAGTTCAGAGAGAAAAAGAAGGAAGGGTAGAGAGAGAGGCATTTTGTTAGGAGTTAAAGACAGCAAAGGGAGGCTCGATGGATTTGCACGTGATGATTGATTTAACTTAAAAGAAAATATTGTTTTAGGCAGTGGTATACTACACCACTATTTTAAGCAGTTGTATGCTGCTATAGTGGTTTTTTACCATTTTGACATAGTGGTTTATTTTATACTGCTATAGTGGTTTATTTTATGCTGCTATAAAAAAAGAATACAGCAGCCCTTGGTCTCTGTGTGTGTGTGTATATATATATATATATCCCAATAGCCACTTCCTATGATATCTCGACAATTTTAAACCAATTACGTTCACCTTGATAAGCGTGCCCAAAAAAGTTGCGTGATAAATTGCGGGTAATTAGGTAAGTAAACTTAAAAGAAGGCTATTGGTCAAAGGAATTCTGGTTTAAACTCGGTGAAGTCCTATAACCAGTGACTCTTACACCAACGTGTATGTACGTGCTCAACACTGAGTTTAAACTTAGTTAAGTAGATAGGATTTGTAAATAAAATATCATGATATTTTGATAAAATATCAAGAAATTTTGGTGGGTTATTTTAGTTATAAAGAGTGAAGAGTGAAGAGGAAGTTTCACTTCTCTTCCTTTTGTGAGAACCTGAGTTGCAAGGATTAGTTGTGGCTCCAATTGCTCTTGCAATCTAAACCGTAAGAGTTTTTTGAAAATCCTTTTGGTAAGGTGGTTAAGGGAAGTGAGGGAGAGTTGTATGATTTTTATGAACCATTCATGAGGGATGTTTGATCTGTGAATCCACATATCCAAAGGTGAGGCTTTGTACATGCTGAAGTGGAGCTTAGTTGGGGACCTGCAGGCTTAAAGCTTCGCAAGATTTGATCCGGTGCTGTGAAATTGGATAATCGGGAGCCACAGAATCGACCTTGAAATGGTAAGCGACTTAACATTTTAGTTTGTGAAATTATTAGCCTTAATTTAGACTAGTTTGTATATGCACAGTAGGATAAAATTGATTAAAGTCGAAAAGGAAAAGAACTGGTGAATGAAAACTGAAGCCAGCAAAATTATGAAAGAATCAAACATTCGAATCCAAATTCAAAGTTCGAATTCAAAATTGAATGTTCAAAAATGGAATTGAAGTTCGATTTTGGCTCTGTTCTGTCAGGTTCGATTTATGAGAAAATCGAGCAGTCGATTTGGAAATCGAAGTTCGAGTTTCAAAATCGACTGTTCGATTTGAAAATCAAAGTTCGATTTTGCTCTGTTCTGGCTTTCTAAATTTTTCTTTGGAAAAATTATGGGGATTTCTTATGTGGTAGTTTAGGCATTATTAACACTTTTTGTGGTGTAATCTGGGCTGAGTGTGGGAATCCTTTGGTGAAGGCTTTTGAGTTAAGCGTTGGCCGAATCCAAGTCTAAGGTAGGGGAACCTTTATATTATCGCATTCTTGTTTTACAATATAAATCTGTTTTTCTAAATAAAATCCGAATATGATTTAAATCTGCCATGACATGATTTAGCATGAACTGTGAAATCTGAATTTGAATTAGGCATTGAAATTCCAAATCTGAAAATGTAGTAAAATACATATGAATATGTGATTAACATATGCACTTGATTTATGGTTCTCGTGAACGAATCCCAATCGACACGGTGGGATATCCGTGACCGACACGGCGAGATATCCGTGAGTTTGACTTTGAACCTATTTAATTGAGTATCTGTATGGAACAAGTTACCCTCATAACGCAGGGGCATGTTGCATTTTATCTGAAAATGAGTTCATTGAACGACGATGGTTAGTTAGGGCTTCCCATCGATTTTATTCCTGCTCTCATCATATAATAATGTGAGAAGAATTTTAAGTTAAGATTTACGACAATTAACTAAAGATGCATGCATTGAATAAGAATCTAAAATCACATGAACATTAGATTTGTATGGCTTCTCATTCATCACACTGTTTTGATCATTTAGAATTGTAACTTAGTACATGAAGGAATGTTTTGAAAACCATATCTAATCTGATTTTTACTCTTTGAAAACCCTTAATTATGACAAAATGTGCATAAATGAGTTTCTTCTAATCATCTTCGATATTAGCTCACCCCGACTATACTTCACAGGTGCTGATACCGATTTAGGCTCTGAGGACCTTGATCTTGAGGACTCTGACTGCATCCCTGAGGAGGAGCCAGAGATCCCTCTCGACGAGTTCTTTCCTTGACCTAGGCTCATGAGCTCGGTATATTTTATCTGTTTTGTTTAAGATCATTTTTAATTATGGGCCCAAGGCCTTGTTTTGATTATCACTGATATCATTTTGAGGAACCATCATTAGGAACCATTATTTAGGTGTTGGATTGGTCATCACCGGTGGTTCTTCTTGGTTCATTTTTTAGATATATTTTTGTATAAGAGATCTTTCTTATTTACTATTTGACTTAACGGTTATGATTATATTATTAGCCTGCTTACACTCTGATATATGACTGTTCTATCCGGCTTATTGATAGGTTGGCAAGCCGATCTCCCTGGTATTGCTTATACGTGAAAGTCGGGTCGTCACAGTTGGTATCAGAGAATGGCTCTAGATCCGGATGTCATAGGACTAAGGGCATAATTGTCTTTACAATAAATACTGACCAATTGTTATTGTTATTTAACAATGGTAGATCAGCATGGCCCCGAGTTTCAGAGGCCGAGGCAGAGGTAGAGACGGACCAAGAACGGTTCTGTTAGATCGTGTATGAGAGGGCATGGATACTTCTAGGGGAGTGGGATTTGTGTCCGCTTCCTATGCAGTTCCCTTGGGAGCTGGGAGAGGTAGCGGCAGAAATCTTGAGCAAGTGTTGGAGGCTTTAGCCAACAATATGGTTCAATAGATAACTGCCATGACTCAGCTAGCAGCCGGAAACTAACCCTTCAAGTTTGTCGAATTTAGGCGGATGCGACCTCCTAATTTCTCGAGTCAGACTGATCTGATTGAGGCAGAGAGTTGCCTGAACGAAATGAAGAAAATCTTCGACGTGCTATAATGCACCGAAGTCAAGAAGGTCCACTGGGCAACTTTCAAATTAGATGGGGAGACTGGCCCTTAGTGGAAGTCTGTGTCCAGGACTAGGGAGTAGGAAATTCCCAATACACCATAGACCTAGGTAGAATTCTTAGAGACGTTTAATGATCAATATTTTCCCAAGATCATATGTCATAAGTGAGAAATCCAGTTCATAAAACTTGAGCAGAATGAGATGACCGTGTGCGAGTACGGAGCAGAGTTTGATAGACTTTCAAGGCTTGCACCTTTACATGTGGCCACCGAATTAATGAAGGCCCAGAAATTTCAACGTGGCCTGAGGCCAAATATATAGGAGAGAGTGGCGATGTGGGAGATGAAAACCTTTGGGGGCATAATGTCAAAGGCTGCCATTGTTGAGGAAGAGATTCAGAAGCTGTATCTGAGGAGGGATCAGGGAAATAGAAATCGGGTTGGCCAGGGGCAGACTAGTGCTTCTAGTAGGCAAAGAAGAGACCCAAGTTCACGAGGCCGCCAAGATATCCTATTCAACCGGTGTACTCGAGACCTACAGCTTCCTCTGGGCTGACATCATATCAGAGACCAGTTGTATCTACACCTGTGCGATCCTTCCGACCAGTAGGTTCTACTGCGAGTGGGGCTTCTGTAGCTCAAGGATCCTCACGTGCTTCATCTTTCGCTCTGGTCCCTTCGTGTACAAGGTGTGGGAAACCACGCAAGACTAAGGACTGCAGAAGGACCATTGGAGCATGCTTCTGGTGTGGGAAGATCAGCCATATAGTCAAGGATTGTCCTGAGGATGACAAGGGAAGGATCACTTTGACTTCTACACAAAGATCTTCTCAACCTACTATTTAAGGTTGAGCCTATGCCGTGATTGCATAGGATGCCCAAACATCGAATGACGTGATCCAAGGTATCATTAAAGTTTAGATATTAATTCCAGCATGAACACCACATTCATTTCATATAATTAATTAAATCTATTATATTAATAAAAGGTACCCTTGTCATACATCATGAGGGAGATGTGAGTAAAACAGAAGCATGAGTATTGATAGACCCCGAGTCTACTCACTCTTTTGTTACTCCTCTATTCTCTAAGAAGTTGGGCATCGTCTCCAAGCCCCTTGATTTCATATTGGTGGTATTAGTTCCTACGAGAAGCTTGGTGAACACAAATACGGTATATCAATTAGTTATCATGATGATTGAGGATCACGAGACGATAGCCGATATGATTATATTGAGCATGAAAGGGTTTGACGTGATCCTCAGAATGGATTGGTTATCCACATATCATGCAAGCGTAGACTGTCTTTGGAAGGTTGTGACTTTTCGACCTCCAAAGAGAAAATCCTTCTGATTTTGTGGAGTCAAATCCGACGTAGCACCATTCATTTCAGCTATCCGAGCAAAGCGTATGATGAAGAATATTTGTTGTGGATATCTTACTTACTTGCAAGATCATAAGGAGGAGAAGAAGAACATTGCTCTTATCACGGTTGCATGTGAATGTCCAGATGTTTTCCCTGAGAATTTACCTGGATTGCCACTTGAGCGGGAGTTTGAGTTCGCAATCGAGTTAGCACCGGGTATCGAACCATTGTCCAAGGCTCCATATCGAATGGTGCCTGCAGAATTGAAAGAGTTAAAGGAATAGCTTCAGGAGCTATTGGATAAAGGCTTTATCAGACCAAGTGTTTCTCCTTGGAGAGCATCGGTATTGTTTGTGAAGAAGAAGGATGGGTCGATGCGACTTTACATCGATTACCGCCAGCTAAACAAGATGCCGATTAAGAATCGTTACCCACTTTCACAGATAGATAACCTCTTTGATCAGCTGCAAGGTGTAAAGTTCTTTTCAAAGATTGATCTGAGGTCAGGTTACCATTAGCTTAAGATTAAGGTTGAAGATATCTCCAAGACTGCATTTCGCACGAGGTATGGTCACTATGAGTTCCTAGTTATGCCTTTTGGGCTAACGAACGCACCTGCATCGTTCATGGACTTGATAAATTGGGTATTCAAGCCACACCTCAATAAATCAGTAGTGGTTTTCGTAGATGATATCCTCATCTATTCAAAAATAAGAGAGGAATATTTGCAACATTTACGAGTGGCTCTTCAAACACTTAGGGACCACCAGTTATACGCCAAACTCAGCAAGTGCGAGTTTTGGCTTGATCAGGTCCATTTTTTGGGCCATGTTGTCTCTGAGACTAGCATCACGATTGATCCAATAAAGATTGAGTCAGTTGTGAACTGGGAACAATCGAAACTAGTTACAGAGGTCTTTAGTTTCCTTGGTCTGGCAGGATACTATTGAGGGTTTCTCCAAAATATCAGATTCGCTTACACAGCTTACGAGAAAGACCGCTAATTTTGATTGGACGGAGCAGTGCGAGCAGAGTTTTTAAGAACTCAAGAAGAGATTGACTACAACGCTAGTACTTGCTATACCTTCAGGTAGTGGGAGTTTTGTAGAGTACAGTGATGCTTCGTACAAGGGATTGGGCTGCGTGCTTAATCAGAATGAGCAGGTCATTGCTTATGGTTCTAGGCAGCTGAAGGACCATGAAAAGAACTATCTGACGCATGACCTCGAGTTAGCAGTAGTCATCTTTGCTTTAAAGATCTGGAGACATTACTTCTATGGTGAAATGTTTGATATATTCACTGATCACAAGTGCCTTAAGTACCTGTTCACCCAGAAGGACTTGAATATGAGGCAGCGACGATGGATGAAATTCCTGAAGGACTATGATTGCTCTATCCGGTATCACCCAGGAAAGGTAAACGTCATTGCAGATGCACTAAGTAGGAAGCCGTCTGCTCTGTTGTCACACCTCATCAGTAGAGTACATAGATGGAAGCTACTTGAAGATATGGCCTTATGTAGCACGAGGTTTGATGTGAAAGGTTTGGGAGCATTGATGGCTACTCTTATGATTCATCCTACACTCTTTGAGAATATCAAGAAGCTTCAGATGACAAATAATGAGCTTATGGCTATCAGACGGGATGTGATTAGTGGAAGTAAGAAGGATTTCTCCATTAGGGAAGATGGGACCTGTTGTTTAGAGATCGGGTATGCGTACCAACTAGTGCTGAGCTTCGGGACACCATTTGGAAGAGGCTCACAAATCTATGTATGCTATACATCTTGGTAGTACCAAGATGTATTAGGATTTGAAGAAGAGCTTCAGGTGGAGAGGCTTAAAAAGGGACATCGCCGAGTACGTATTCGATGTTTGGTCTGTCAGCAGGTTAAGGTTGACCATCGAAATCTAGCAGGATTGTTACAACCATTACCTCTGCCCAAGTTGAAATGGGAAGCCATTTCAATGGACTTCATTCTTGAGCTGTCGAAAACTCTAAGGAAGAAAAATGCCATCTGTGTTATTGTTGATCGGTTGACTAAGTCCGCTCATTTCTTGCCTTACAATACAACATATACCGCAAGTAAACTCACAACATTGTACCTTAAGGAGATAGTTAGACTGCATGGTATACCAGTCAGTATTGTGTCCGATAGAGATCTATTATTCATGTCTTAGTTTTGGCAGCAATTCGAAGAAGGAATGAGATCTCGACTTGACTTCAGCTCAACATTTCACCCTCAGACCGATGGGCAAACTGAGCGAGTGAATCAGATCATTGAGGACATGCTATGTGCTTGCATGCTAGATTTCCACGGGTCATGGGACCAACACTTGCCTCTAATCGAGTTTGCTTACAACAATAGCTTCCAACCTAGCATCGGTATGGCACCGTTCGAGGGTTTGTATGGACGGTGGTGCAGGTCTCCACTTAATTGAGAAGAAATTGGTAAGAAGCTCATTTTAGGCCCAGAGATCGTGGAAAGTATGACCGAGATAATTCGGTTCATCCACGAAAGACTACGCGTGGCTCAAAGTCACCAGAAGAGCTACGCAAATATCAAAAGGAGGCATGTTGACTTTCAGGTGAGCTTAATTTCTTTAAATCACCTTTACACTCCTTTAATTTGTGAAATGATAACTAAATGCTTACATTTCAGGTTGGTGACAACGTCTTTGTCTGAATCTCACCTACGAAAGGTGTGATGCGATTTGGCAAATAAGGAAAGCTGAGTCCTCAGTATGTTGGGCCTTTTGAGATACTAGGCCGAGTCATAGAGGTTGCTTATAGAGTGGCTTTACCACCACAACTATCCAACATGGACAACGTATTTCATGTGTCCATGTTATAGAGCTACATTCGCAACCCGACTCATGCCCTCGATTACCAACCCATTGAGCTTTAGGATGGTTTGACGGTAGTCGAGGACCCAATGTAGATCTTAGACCCCAAAGAGCAAATCCTACGAACCAAGAGAATTCCTTTAATTCTTGTAAAATGGTAAAATCATACATCGGAGGAAGCCACTTGGAAGCGAGAAGCCGAGAACAATTTCCGCACATATTCGAGTGACTTTAGAAAGTTTTTTAATATGGCTTATACATGGAATGTAATGACATTTTTGGATTGAAATCTATATGGTTAGTTTTAAGTACAAATTCTACGTTTAATTCTTTTCTCAACTTGAAATTCAGTTATGTAATTTGGTTCACTTTGGAGACCATACGTGCAATCGATTAGACCGTGTCTCGTTTGTTTTAATGTTTAATAATAGAAATTTAAGGACCGAGAAGTTGATAAATTGATTGGTCGATGTTTTACGTCTATGCGGGCCTTAAACTACAAGTATTACACCTTAGTGGGGCCTCAAAATCCTCATAATTTAAAAATTTTCAATGTTGGCAGTTTTCGCCAAATTCGAAGTTCAACTTTAAAAGTTGAATGTTTGAATTTCAAAATCGAACAGTCAAAAACAAAATCGATGTTCAAAATTGTCAAGCACCTGACAAACTTTAGGCAAAAAAATCAAAGTTCGAAAATTAAATTGAAGTTCAAATTAAAATTCGACGTTCGAAAATAAATTCAAAGTTTGAATTTATCGATTTAAGTTCTATTTGGGGTTTTTAATTTTTCATTCGAACATCTTTCTCCAGCAGAGCTTAGGGTTTTTATTTTTCTTCTTCTTTTCTTGGGCGAAATCGAGGCACTACTAACCAGATTTGCAAGGGGCTTCTATTTCCATTTGCAAGAATTGGATTTACACTCTTCAAAAGGTAAACCCTACCTTATTTTGTGGATTGCTCTTTCACATTTAGTTTTATTTGCATTTTCTATGGGACCTAAGAAACAATTAGCTCTTAGGGTCCCTACTTCGAAAAGGCCTGCTTCCAAGGTTGGTTCTTCTAGCCAACCACCCCCACCACCTCCACAACCTATACAACCTCCACCACCTCATGAACAACCCATAGAGTGGTGGAGTGCTAAAGGTTTTGATGATGAGTGGACCTTTGATCCCGAGCTGTTTGACGACCAAGCAACCACACAATGGGCATATGATTATTTAGAGAAGGCCCAGTTGAAAACCCCTACTTCAACCTTTCCACACCCATTTTTACCCTAGGTTGGTACGACTATTTTACCAACACATGCAAAAGGATGATGGGAAGAAAGTTTATACATCCATTGATGGGCGAGATTATATAATTGATCTCAGTGATATCGTTGAGGCGATGGCTTGTCCGATCAAGTATTCCACAACCATGAGTTTATTGCCACCAAACCCCAAACCAGCGGCGGTTCATGATGTCATGACAAGGATGACACACGGCCTACATGGGTCCATTAAATCAATCACCCGAACTCAATTGTCGAACACAATGTGGATGCTTGACGTGACTTTTAAGAGTAGTCTCTATCCTTGTGGACATAAATCGGAACGGCAATACCAGAAAGACTTTCCCGTATCAGCAATACCAGGAAGACCGAACAAAACAGTCATATATCAAATTGCAAGCAGGCTAACAATATAATCATAACCCTTAAGTCAAATAGTAAACAAGAGAGATCTCTCATACAAAAATATATCTTAAAAAGGAACCAAGAAGAACCACCGGTGATGGCCAATCCAACACCTAAACAATGGTTCCTAATGATGGTTTCACAAAATGATATCAGTGATAGTCAAAACAAGGCCTTGGGCCCATAATTCAAAATGATCTTACGAGTCCTCAAGATCAATCTCGAGCCTAAATGGTATTTTTATGACGTATAGTCGGGGTGAGCTAACATCAAAGCTTAGTAGAAGAAACTCATTTATTCACATTTTATCATAATTAAGGGTTTTCAAAGACTAAAAATCAGATCACATATGATTTTCAAAACATGCCTTCATGTACTAAGTTCTGATTCTAAATGATCAAAACAGTGTGATGAATGAGAAGTCATACAAATCTAGTGTTCACATGATTTCAGATTCTAATTCAACACATGCATCTTTAGTTAATTGTCGTAAATCTTAACTTAAAATTCTTCTCACATTACTATATCATGAGAGCAGGAATAAAACTGATGGGAACCCCTAACTAACCATTATCGTTCAATGAACTCATTTTCAGATAAAATGTGACAAGCCCTTGTGTTATGAGGGTAACTTGTGCCATATAGATACTCAATCAAATAGGTTCAAAGTCAAACTCACGGATATCCCGCCGTGTCAGTTATGGATATCCTGCTATGTCGGTTGGGATTTGTTCACGAGAACCATAAATCAAGTGCAGATGCTAATCCCATTTTCATATGTATGCTACTACATTTTCAGATTTGGAATTCCAATGCCTAATTCAGATTTTCAGATTTCATAGTTCATGCTAAACAAAGTCATGGCAGATTTAAATCATATTCGGATTTTATTTAGACAAGCAGATTTATATAAATAGGTTCTCATTTTAGACTTGATTCGCCAACGCTTAACTCAAAGTGTCAATTTATATATAAACTCATATTGTACTCAAATTTTTCCAAAGAAAAATTTAGAAAGTCGTAATTAGAGCAAAATAGAACTGATTAATTGAAATGGATTTGAAATTCAACTGATTTCCAAATCGACCGCTCGATTTTCTCATAAATCAAACTCGACAGTAACGTAGTCAAATGGAATCTCGATTCCATTTTCGAACTTTGATTCAAACTCGATTTGATTCGTCTGATTCTTTTCTATTTTCCCAACTTTTCAGATTTTTTCAATTTATATCACACATTGCACACACATCTCGAACTCCTAATCTATTAGTCATTTCTCTTCATTAAAATTCATCTCACTGCAACTCAAAAACTCTTCACTTTCACTTTTATAAATAAATTTTGCATGAGCACGCATACATTATTGGTGTACGAGTCACTGGTTATAGGACTTCACTGAGTCTAAACTAGAATTCCTTTGGCCAATAACCTTCTTTTAAGTTTACTTACCTAATTACCCATAATTTATCATGCAACTTTTTCAGGCACGCTTACCAAGGTGAACGTAATCGATTTTAAATCGTTTAATGCCCCGGAGGTAGTGTTTAAAGGCCTTATAGCGGCTTGAACGAAAATGGGTGAACCGAGGAAGGCCCCTACCAAAGAAATTCCATACGCCCGATTAATCTCCCTCATGATTGAGGATTATAATGGCGGGGCTGAGTATGAAATTCCTAACGATGAACCCAAGTCCACCTCCAATGTTAAAATTTATACCGTGAAGGACTGGAGTAAGAGCTATAAAAAGTTATCGAAAGCTCCTCAGGAGGCAGCTGCACATGAAGCCGCTGATCAACCAGCTGCCGAACACGACGTTCAAGAGACAGACCAGCCACCACCTATTTAGATACCCCCACCTGTCCAGTCACAGGCACCACAGGCCGATGTACTTACCTTGTCCAAGTTCACCTGGCAGATGACCACAATGAGTCAGCAGATCCATTCCTTGACCCAACAGACACATACTATGAGTAGTCAGTTGGAGATTCATGACGGTATGATGACTTACTTGACGAGGCATGCTTACCCTACTGACTACGCTACCTATCTGGCTTATATTCGCGCATCCACGACTTGTGCTTCTACTTCTAGAGCTGGGGACACTGCGACTACGAATGTTGGCATGGACGACGATGAGGATGATCAAGAGGCAGAGGGGGATGATGAGGATTAGTCAGGCTGCAATGGATGTAGATATTGTGTTCATTTTGCAATTAAAATTTTTGGGATTGTAAATATTTAAATATCACTGAATTATGAGAACCTGGTGGTTCAACTACTTTTGTTTATTTCATATAATTACATGTTCTGCATCATTTTGACTGTTAATTTTGATCCTTCAAAAATATGATGTCTTCGGTTTGGTCTTTGTCTTGGTCATCTATTTTCTAATGCTTATCGTTACTTTACATTATGTGCGTTATATGTTTTTGGCCATATTTGTGTGATTAGATCTATTTTGACAATGACTGCTTGATGGGTTTCATTTTCGCATCTATGTGTGTGTATGTACTCTAACAATAGAAATTGAGCACATCCTCAACTATTAACCTTTGAGTCACACTGAGATATGTTTCCCAGCACCTGGCACTTGGGGTGTAGGCATCCATGTACGAATGCAACCCTCTATGGAAGTATGGGATGCCACATGAAGTACATCCAGGTTACTACATATCCCGTCCCTTGACTCACGTGCTTTGTAAAGCCATTGCACTGTGACCCATACTACCTAAACCGGATAACTACCTGCCTGATCTGTACTAAATTTACGCCCTCGTCCACAATTTGCACCCTTGTTTACTCGATAGCATTTTCAATGATGAAAATTCCTAAGGAGAGGAGAATGTGATATCCCGAGAATTTTAAAACCGATTACGTTCACCTTGGTAAGCATGCCCAAAAAAGTTGCGTGATAAATTATGGGTAATTAGGTAAGTAAACTTAAAAGAAGGTTATTGGTCAAAGGAATTCGAGTTTAGACTTGGTGAAGTCCTATAACTAGTGACACGTACACCAACATGTATGTATGTGCTCAACACTGAATTTAAACTTAGTTCAAGTGGATAGAATTTGTAAACAAAATATCATGATATTTTGTTAAAATATCAAGATATTTTGGTGGGTTATTTTAGTTATAATGAGAGAAGAGTGAAGAGGAAGTTTCACTTCTCTTCCTCTCGTCAAAACCTGAGTTGCAAGGATTAGTTGTGGCTCCAATTGCTCTTGCAATCTAAACTGTAAGAGTGTTTTGAAAATCCTTTTGATAAGGTGGTTAAGGGAAGTGAGGGAGAGTTGTATGATTTTTATGAACCATTCATGAGGGATGTGTGATCTATGAATCCACATATCCGAAGGTGAGGCTCTGTACATGCTGATGTGGAGCTAAGTTGGGGACCTGCAGGCTTAAAGCTTCGCAAGATTTGATCCGGTGCTTTGAAATTGGATCATCGGGAGCCACGGAATCGACCTTGAAACGGGAAGCGACTTAACGTTTCAGTTTGTGAAATTATTAGCCTTAATTTAGACTAGTTTGTATATGCACAGTAGGATAAAATTGATTAAAGTCAAAAAGGAAAATAACTGGTGAATGAAAACTAAAGCCAGCAGAATTCTGAAAGAATCGAACATTCGAATCTAAATTCGAAGTTCGAATTCAAAATTGAATGTTCGAAAATGGAATCGAAGTTCGATTTTGGCTCTGTTATGTTAGGTTCGAGCTGAGAAAATTGAACATTCAATTTGGAAATCGAAGTTCGAATTTCAAAATCGACTGTTCGATTTTGCTATGTATTGGCTTTCTAAATTTTTCTTTGGAAAAATTATGGGGAATTCTTGTGTGGTAGTTTAGGCATTATTAACACTTTTTGTGATGTTAATACAATATAGGTTGAGTGTGGGAAGCCTTTGGTGAGGACTTTTGAATTAAGTGTTGGGCGAATCCAAGTCTAAGGTAGGGGAACCTTAATATTATTGCATTCTTCTTTTACAACATAAATTTGTTTCTCTAAATAAAATCTGAATATGATATAAATCTGCCATGACTTGGTTTAGCATGAACTATGAAATCTGAATATGAATTGGGCATTGAAACTCAAAATCTGAAAATGTAGTAAAATACATATGAATATGTGATTAGCATCTGCACTTGATTTATGGTTCTCGTAGACGAATCTCAACCGACACGGCAGGATATCCGTGACTGACACGGCGAGATATCCTTGTGTTTGACTTTGAACCTATTTGATTGAGTATCTGTATAGCACAAGTTACCTTCATAACGCAGAGGCTTATTACATTTTATCTTAAAATGGGTTCATTGAACGACGATGGTTAGTTAGGGGTTCCCATCAATTTTATTCTTGCTCTCATGATATAGTAATGTGAGAAGAATTTTAAGTTAAGATATACGGCAATTAACTAAAGATGCATGCATTGAATTAGAATCTGAAATCATGTGAACATTAGATCTGTATGATTTCTCATTCATCACACTGTTTTGATCATTTAGAATTGAAACTTAGTACATGAAGGCATGTTTTGGAAACCATATATGATCTAATTTTTACTCTTAAAAAACCCTTATTTATGACAAAATATGAATAAATGAGTTTCTTCTATTGAGCTTTGATGTTTGCTCACTCCGACTATACGTCACAGGTGCTGACACCAATTTAGGCTCCGTGGACCTTGATCTTGAGGACTCTGACTACATCCCTGAGGAGGAGCCAGAGATCCCTCCTGACGAGTTCTTTCCTTGACCTTGGCTCTTGAGCTCGATATATTTTGTTTGTTTTGTTTAAGATCATTTTGAATTATCGGCCCAAGGCCTTGTTTTGATTATCACTGAATCTTTTTGAGGAACCATCATTAGGAACCATTATTTAGGTGTTGGATTGGCCATCACCGGTAGTTCTTTTTGGTTCTTTTTTGAGATATATTTTTGTATGAGAGATCTTTCTTGTTTACTATTTGACTTAAGGGCTACTATTATATTGTTAGCCAGCTTGCACTCTGATATATGTCTATTCTGTCCGGCTTATCAATTTATCGATAGGTTAGAGAGTCGGTCTTCCTGGTATTGCTGATACTGGAAAGTCGGGTCGTCACACCTCCCTTCTTGCCTCCTCTCTTCTCCATTGTCTCCATTCAAACCATACAAAGTGGATCCTATCTAGTTTCAAGGAGGAAGCACCATATATCACCCAACCTCAAACGCCCATATCTTCTCTCCTATTGTATTGAAGACTCCTCTCTATGTAGCTATGATATTACACGATCCCATAATAATCCTTAAAGGTTCAGAAAATTTGTTTTGGCTAGCAAACCGTTCATGCAACAACCTAAACTCAAGATCCGCGGCCTAAGAAATCTCACGCTGTAAAACTTCCTATGTGATATTCCCCAAGTCCTTAGTATTACCCTCAACACCCGATAATTTCTCAAGACATCTATTGAGAGTAACTCCACCATGATTTCTCTCCAACCAATCTTTCTATCAAGCACCACTCTTCGAAAATTAAAGTCGTCCAAGGGTGCCAACCTGAACACATGGGCAATCATCGAACGAGGTCAGACACTAAAGCTGGATCTGTGCCTATCCAACCGATCAAAAGCCCTTATGATGTGGGTGCCCTTCTATCCATCCAAATCTACGCTTTTGCACTTTTATGATGATTATATGAAAACTGTAATTTTTCCATTCTTAGGTTTTATGTGGATTCACAAGATGATTATGGTTAAAGGGTTAAACCTGTGGTTGAACCCATCGACCGAGAACTATAGTATACTATACCCTTCCATATGGCACATAAGTGTGTCGGCAAAATATATCCCAAGGACTATAAATTAGGAACAAAGAAAGCCCATGTCAAGGATGGGTTGCTGCCCTATTTTGTGATTGACTGCAACTCAATGTGGAGGTCTTCGTTTGACCATTTCAATCACGAGGATCTGATCAATTTCTGGCCTCGGTCAAACCGTGGACTCCCCATAAAATTTGATGCTTTATATATCTAACGGTTCGCATTGATTCGCATGTCATTATTTTTATAAAATTTAGCATCCCAAATATGTGAATATAGTTGTTTACACTTATAATATTTCCTATGTTTATTTATGTAAATCTGCTTATGCACTGACTAAAGGGTCCTGTTTGACCCATTAAATTTACCGAACAACAAACCTATGGGTCAGAACCCATAGATCGACATAAAGATCATTTGGACATCTGATAAATCGAGGGTTAGATTTCAATCAAGACTAATACACCTCAGTCTATGTACTTTATGCCTATGGTACCTTAGTCTATGTTCTGGTTTGACCATTTTAGATCTTAAGTTTTAGGCCAAACTGGGATAGGAGACACCAAGAAGGATCCCCCATAAATTTTGAATCTCTTCCCATCCGACGGATAGTTTTGTCTGAAAATAGAACTAGCCGATTTAGGCCGCTGTACGAGTTTCCCAAAAATAATGAAGGACTTTATACCCTTAGACACCCAACGTCAAGGGGCATGTTTGACTCCCTACCTAACCTCGAATATAATCAAACTAGTGAGGGGTCTGAATGGAAACCCACCTTTTAAGATTAGGAGAATCTTTTAGATAGATCTCAAAATCACGCCAAGATGGTGTATACCACTCGACGATCATACGACGATATGTTCTTGATAAAAATCGTGGACTATTCAGTTAATGGTTTAAATGATCAAACCAATAGTGGCAATCATATGGTATCTAAATATCCGTTACACTGATGACGTCGATAGGATTAGATTATTCTAAACTCGATCACGTTCACCTTAAGATGCGTGTATCGAATATTTGATGGTTTATAAGTGATTGAGTCATATCGAGACTAAATCTGATCGGAATCACATAAATAATTGGTAGGTTTTCATCAGATCGACATGATCTATCTGATGAGACTAGTCTAATGTTACCTTGTGATACGTATTATAGTACTCACATACCTTCATAGTAGTTTGACTTCTTCTCTCTCTTAATGATGAGCGAGGTGTACGAATTACAAGTAACATTAATTCCCTTATGATTAGATATTTTCTTATTATATATTTCATTTACGTTGTGTGACATTCATCACTTAGAAGTACATTAGGGCATATGTATGTTAAGAAAAAGGAATAAGATACAATGCACAACTTTTAAGCTTTCGTCACGGTGAGATTTCTTTCACAGTCATGTGAAACTTTGAATGTTGGCATCCATATACGGATGCAACTCGTCTATGATAGTATGAGATGCCACACAAAATATATCCAGGTTACTATGAAACTCATCCCTTGGAAAGCGTGATTTGTAAAGCCTATCGCACCATGGCCCATTCTAATTAAGTTTAAGAAAAGATGAAATATGGATATGTTAAGCTACGAGATATTAAGAAAGTGGGGACTTAAGCCCACACAAATATGAAATCGGGGCAGGGACTTGAACCAAGAACCAAATAATGTTATGATATGTTAAGATACGCTATGAAGGCAAGCTAAACATGAATTAAGTTTCTACACGTGCCATACTTTACGAGCCACCGTAAGGGTCTAACGTCTGCAGCCATGATAGGTCTTAAGGACACTATGATAGCTTTGTGTCGAACTAAGGGGACATTGTGGTTACTATACACGCAACCTCATCGGGCTGGATGATGGTTTATGTTTTGATATGAAAATTAGGTGGTTATCTACACATGAACCTCGTGTGATAGGCTCGAGTAGCGATCCTGACATAGATCGTTTAAATAAGATAAGTAAGATTCGAAGTACGTTGTGTAGGCGTATGAAGTAATAATAAGACTTTCGATATGTCAAGTAAGTTAAATTGATAAGACAAGTAAGAAAAGTGTTAAACATCATATGCATTGAAGTCTGTTATGTTCTTTCAGTTTTATAACTTTATAGATATAAAATATTTATGAAAATTTTTATTATATTGTTTATATGGAATTATAAAATATTTACTTCCACTCATGAAGTTGCACCCACGATCACCTGGATAGATTGTGGTAGATCGATTGTGCAACCAACTGAGTTTATGTGACTGAGTAAACTCACCCCCTCTCAAAACTGACAGCTGTAGGTGGAGATATGGACTACACTGCTTTGGTGGACTTGTTGCACCGGTAGTTGACACGGTTTATGAGGGTGACAACATGGATGACCAGTTAGATGACTTCAGGTATGTAGTAATTAATGAGGAAGACTTTCCAGTAGTTGATTGAACTTGTATTTCTGGTCATTTAATATCGTGGACTCTAATTTAAATGTAAGTCTAATGAAGGAAATTTTTAATATAAAAAAAAACTTTGGTTCAGGACTTTTGAGAGCCCAACTTTATGTAATATTTAGTAGGATATGTATGTCCGCTTATCGCCTTAACAAGCGTGTGGTGTCATAATACGGAATTATAGGCCCTTGAGATCGGCTAGGATTTTGGGTCGTGACAGAGATGGTATCAAAGCTCAGGCTTTACTTTCTCGAGGACTGTGTGGCTCATGTAAGTACACTATGGTGATTGAGGTGATAATGATTCTAATCGACTGAAACTCTAGATCTTTTGAGGACTGAAATAATTTAAGAAAGTATGGTCAATAATGATACAAGACTTTAACGTTCTATTGAAGATTTAAATATTTATTTGTTAAAAAGTTATATGGGCTAGAAGCATGTTAGGGAAATTGATAAGGATCCTTGTAGATTGAGGAGCAATTTGAAGACACTTTTTAAAGTATTGGTGAATAATTAGAAAGACAAATCTTGAATAATTTGATGATTTATAACTCATTATTGTTTGAGATGACGATTATAAGTTTAGCTTATTAGAAGTTATTTTAGATTGAAAAATAAATTATTATCAGTAACCTTAGATGATATTGAAACAGTCTATGATCAACAAAATATAATGAAGAGGATGCTATCTTCCAATGAATTTTTAGGAGTTATCAATTCTGAGAATTAAAGATAAATTTTGAATAAATTATTGAAGAGGCTACGAAAAGTGTGAATTTTGAAAAGTTAAGGAAATGTATTTCATTGAACAAAAGATTTAAAAGTTTCTTTAAGAATATTTTTTTTGTGGATTAAGAGTGACAAGGTGAAGTAATGATTGAAGATTGAATGTTAGAAATTTAACTGAGCATGTGCCTTAAGAAAAAAGAAATTGCAATATATCAGTCGAAATTTTATGACTAAGGTTTTAGACTAAGTGTGACTCCTAAAATGTCGAGTGTATAAGGGTAATTAGGAATGCCAAATAATTTGATACTTAAAAGGACCGCATCTCGATAATATCCATTAAGGATTGATGTATTACGAGTAATAACGTAATGAAAACCCGTGAAAAAGAAAAAATTGGTTTTGATTCCTACGTGCTCCCTTTATTGAACTCATAAAACATGATTTATACATTGAGTAACGTTTGAGGATAGTTAAGACTATACTGACCAAGTTTCGACTTGACAATCATTCATTGGGTGTGACTTTGATTTAATTCGAGAAATTGGAGAAGGATTCGAAGTAGATTCGAAGAATCAAAAAATCAAGTGAATATCCGATAAAAGTTTGGCCGATAACGTGTTTGGAGAAATTTGTGACTGAAGTTGAAACTATTTTAAAGATTAATAAATTTATGTCGACTTCTCTTATAAGGAGGGGAGAATAATATTGTGGTACAATAAATGATTAACCATTTCCAATTATTTAAGTTTTGGTGATGATTGAGATTTACAAAGCCAATCAAAAAGGAAAAAGAGATGATGTAACTGGATGAGTACTCATGTGACTAATTTTTGAGGACGAAAATTTTTTAAAGGAGGGGAGAATGTAATGACCCAGATTTTCGTAAACTTTGAATCATTGACTTTTGACGAAAATGCGACTGTTTTGACTAGTTTGACCTTGGTCAAACCTTGAACCGGTATGACGTAGCCTCCGGCCCACTATTTTCTCACAGGATGTATACAGTTGACACAATCCTAATGTGAATCCCTTAAATAGGGCAGATATGTGTGTGCTCATGTGTGCGTAGCACATGACTCAAACCTCGAGACCGAACTAAGCTAAAGCCCAAACCCGACAATAGATCATACCTAGATGATCCCTGTCAGGTGGGTACACACCATTGCATGATTCGAACCCTCGAGCCCAAATTCAGATCCGACCCCGACCCACTGACCAGAAACAAAAGTAATAAAATACTATTTACGAAACAAAATTTGAGTGCCAATAGATGACACCTGAATTGCAATGAATTGCACATGGGCAACTTCCTTAATAGATGTGATTCCCAAAAAGGGAATTCGCGATTTATGGGTATGTGCCAAGTGGCATACCATACAAAATAAAATATATGGGTGCGTGTGGTGTTAGATGCACACTCACCTAACCTGTGTGTGAACGAGAAATAGAGAGACTCTTCTCTCTTGCTATATAAAAAAAAAAATAATAATAATAATAATAATTAAAAATTATAGGAATTCGAGTTCCATCCGAATCCCATTGAATTTGGAGTTGCCTTAGGCAAATCCACTTTCCTAAGAAGTCCTATCTACTTTGGACTCTTGCTATTTTACCCATAAACTCTCCCTCTCTCTATTTATATATTTATTTCTCTCTCCCCCTCTCTCTCTCTCTCATATACATAACCCCACCAGCCAACAGCCCAGCTGTCCACCTCTCTCTCCCAATTAGTCTCTCCCTCTCTCCCTCTCTCCCTCTCTCTATTTATATATTTATCTCTCCCTCTCACCCTCATCGTGCAACTGCTGCTATTAATTAGAAACCCTCCCCAACCATCCTCTTCTCTCTCTCTCTCCATTAAACCAGCAGCCCCCATGCTCTCAATCCCAAACGTCTCTCTCTCTCCTCCCAAAAAGAATATAACAGCCCTTGGTCTCTCTCTCTCTCTCTCTATATATATATATATATAAATATATCCCAACAGCCACCTCCGTTATTGCCTCCTCTCTTCTCCACTGTCTCCATTCAAATTTATATATAAATATATATATATATATATATATATATATATATATGAGGCCCGAGGATATGTGCCTGAGCGTAGAGAAATCTCTGCGCATATTGATAGGAGCTCGACATGTAGCTCCTCTATAGCTGATGCGACAGTCCCTCATTTTCCTAATTTCACCACGCTTTAACCATGGTTACCACTGACACTAACAAAATCAGAAAGGCAGAATGTGGCGCGGCGTTGGGAGTCTGTGTCTGACATCGTGATTTTGTCATGATTATATTCGAAAAGACATAAGAGAAGACCACCTGATTTGAAGCGATTATGTTTGTATGAAAGAGACAATTGCGTTTCCTATACGACGCGATGTTTGATGTAATATCATTATTTAGAAGCGGTTTATGATATCATGGTTTTCAATGGTGGCCATTACATTTCGAAAGTTACGCTACGGTACAAAGCGAAAATGCTTTCGAACGAAGTGTTTGGGCCTCAGAATGAAGCCTTTGCTCTTCTAACCTAAGCGGTTGCTCTCCCTATGGGAAATAAAAGACGACTTCCTTCTGACACATAGCGCGTCCGACCTTACTTCATTTATTACCATCATCAGAATATTAAATAAGAAGCGGCGCATGACTTCATGGTTCTCAATGATAATCGTCACCATTTGAACTGTTTGAGGGACCCCTTAGGAGAGTCCATTAATTGGCGAAATGTTTAACATTTATTGATCGAATGTTGAACATTAATGGCCCTTCTGTCAGAGGAAGCTTTGCTCCCCATGGGAAGCGCTAATGCTCATGTAAGGGGCGCTAGCGCTATCTCCTATTAGCGAATCCTCTAAGACAAGGAAGCGTTAACGCTTCATACATGATACGAAGCGCCCAAAAATTTGACACGTTGCACCATTATGTGCAAAGTAACCCCCGAACGTATTTCATTTATTACTATTGTCAGAATATTAAATAAGGAGCGGGCTAGGCAGACGGGATTACGGCGTGTGACATCGTGGTGTCAATGGCCATCATTCCCATTCGAGAAAAATATTTATGGCAGCAATCTTGTGAATTACAAATTCACAAATTACTTATTACCTTTGCCCTCCATATTTTCATCTTCTCAGAGCGCAGTAAGAAACATCAAAGTGGCGAAACCCTTTTCTTGCATCTAGTAACAAGGTGAGTGTACTTTTATTTCTATTATACTTTAAAAATACCAAATAGAAGTGTCATCCCTTCCTTAGATGAAGTGTCAGCACTCCAACATTTATGGGCGAGGGCTCCTCCCCATTGTGGCTTTTGGAGCGTTGGCGCTACAGTAATTGAGGCACTTTTTGTAATAGCCCGAAAAATCACATTGAACTATGACCTCGGGATCCGTGCCCGATTGGTCTTAGGTTTGACCATGAGATAGTTCATTGATGAACTTAAGGTGAGATGATCAGATGTGATGTGTGAACCAGTGTAGAAGAGTGGAGAGATAGAGGAGTTTGTAGAGTTACATACACTGATGAGTGTGTATGTGCTCCACACCGAGAAAAAGAGATAAGATAAAGAGGGTTGAAAACCCTAACTTTCATGTTTTGGTGGTTGAGAGAAGTAAAGAAGAGAGAGAAAGAGAGAGGAGTAAGAGAGGAGTTATTGCAACCGTTTGGAAGAGGGAGTCAAGCATTAAAGAGGCCGGATTCGACGCAAGGGATCCGTTAGAACCAAAGCTAGAAACCCTAGCCTTCCGACTATTGATAGAAATCAACTTGAGATCTATCCAAGGTAAAAAAATTTTTTTTTTTTTTTTTGTAAGTAAGATGCATAGATTATAGGGGTTAAGTTGCAGTAAAATGTGGGTTAAATCATGGGATAATGGCTTAGAAAGATAAAAGAAAAAGTATGGAAAAAGATTGGGAAGAACAGCTCGAAGGGGACTGAATCTGACAATTTCGATTAATCGAAATTGGGTTTCGATTAATCGAAATTGGCCAGGAAGTTGAAGAGTCAGAGGACCCCGATTTCGACTAATCGAATTTGGATTTCGATTAATCGACTTTGGATTTCGATTAATCGATTTGGGGAATCCCAAAGGACCTCGGGGTTGGAGGAAATAATTAAGGAAAAATCGACTAATCGAAATGGGATTTGATTAATCGATTTAGTTTCGATTAATCGATTTGGAATCGATTAATCAACTTGTGAAACCCGAACTAAGAGTGCGCTTTGTGAAAGAAGGATTTCGATTAATCGAAATTGGATTCGATTAATCGAATGAAAACTCGACTGTTCGAACAGTGAATTTACTTTGCGAAAAGAAGAATTTCGATTAATCGAAATTGGATTCGATTAATCGAATGACAATTCGACTGTTCGAACTGAGAATGGACTTTGCGAAAAGGAGAATTTCGATTAATCGAAATTGCTTCGATTAATCGATATTGACTTTCGATTAATCGATTTTGGAAATCGATTAATCGAATCAGATTCGATTAATCGATTTTGGAGTTCGATTAATCGACTGTAGTAAACTATGTTGACTTTTGGTTTGACTTTAAGATTCTTGGGGGATCTTATACCTTCTCTATGGCATCCTTTGTGATGTGTTTCACATGTTATATGGTACCATAGGTGGTAAGTGAGAACGAGTGCACAAGGAGCCACGCGGGACCTTGATGCATTGATCAGCTAAAGACTTGAGGTAGGGAACACCCTGAACATGTACTTTATTTTACAAGAGCATGTATGTAGTGATATCAATTCAATTCAATGTTTTACTACTCAATGATTATGAAAAGTGTGTGTGTGTGACATTCATAAGAGAACTTAAATGGACCATCCCCAGGGGATGATGAAGTGAAGAAGTAAAGGCATCAGGTGTGATGCAAGTGAATGGATACATCCCAGGGATGTATCCATGATTGAATCATGCTTGATGAGGCCTAAGCGATATAAGATAGCACAATTACGGTGAATAACTATATGTAAGGCACCGATATTTTTGTTATTTGAGGTTTGATAGGTTACCCCACCGATGTGGCGGGATAACCACTGACGCGGGATATCCGTGACCGATCACGGCTAATCCGTGGCAGGCCAAGACGGAGGCTTATCCGTCTGAGTAAAGCACACCCTGTGGGTGTTGATGAGATGTGAAACCCCGCCACCAATCCCCAGGGGAAAGGGGCTTGGGTACTATTAGTATTCCCAGGGAATACATTTAAAACTGTCTATATAGATGACGATGAAGGGTATCTCGTCGGGGCTCGATGCTATATTGCTCGGGGATTATTTAAGTTGAAGTTTAAGTTTTGCTTTAGGCCTTCTCAGCGTCATTCATGATTAACTAAAAGACATGAGAAATCTACCGATGGTGAAGCATTTTAACTGTTTTTCATTAATAAATGCATAGACACATCATGCATGCATATCATAGAATAAATGTGAGTTATATTTTATATGTTCAATTGTGTTCTGTTCCCTATTGAGCTAGGATGCAGCTCACCCTATAGACTATCTGTTGGCAGTCCACTACTAGCAGCCGAGGCTTGGAGGCTGACCGGTGAGTCGGACCTTGCGGCCGGCGAGGAGTTAGAGCCACCTCCAGAGGACTTCTTCTAGAGGACTCTGCTGTGCGACTTTGAGGAGTTTTAGTTGGAGATTGTACGGCTTGGTATGTCAAGCCTGGTTTTTGATCAAACCTTGTGTATATGGATATTAGAGTATTCTTTTGGGCGAACCATCCATGATGATGGTTATCATCGATGGTTCGGATCGGTTCTCCCTTCATGCAGAGGCATGAGGGTAGAACTGTCTTTTGAGAAGTATTTCTATGTAGATTTAAATTCCGCAAGTGTTCTTATTTATTTTATGCTTGATATACCAGTGTTCCGTGCATAGTTGATGGGCACGGTCAAGATGATCGTGCTGATGGCGCGGGTTTCGGGGTGCCGAAATCCGGGCTGTCACAGTTGGTATCAGAGCCTTTTTCTTTTAGCAATTCTGACAAGGGTTCTTTCGTCAGAACATAGGGGCTTCTGCTAACGAAACTTTAGTTTCAAATGCAGCCGCAATGTCAGCTAGAGGGAGAGGCCGACCAAGGGGAGGCCATCAAAGGAGTTTGCGTAGTGGAGATGATTTCATCTCTCCTACCAATAGAGTGCCTTTAGGAGGCCCGAGGCGTGTGAGAGACATGAGGAAGAGGATCGAGATCATCAGGATCAAGATCTAAGAGAGCAAGAAAGATTGAGAGAAAGACAAGAAGATAGAGAGGAGCGACAAAGGATGATGCACACTATGGAGACTATGGCAGCTGCCATGGCACAACAAGCAGCATCCTTTGCAGCTCATATCAAGAGAATAAAGACCACCTACACCACTTGTAGGACCTGCGTTGCCTGTGCCCTCATCTTTTACAGAGTTTAGAAGGATGAGACCTCCTTCATTTTCTGGGCAGGCGGACACGATGGCCGCTGAGAATTGGTTGATGGAAATGGAGAAAGTCTTTAGCGTGCTAACTTGCGCGGAAGACGAGAGTGTAAGATGGGCAGCTTACATGTTGGATGGGGAGGCTGGGCCTTGGTGGAAGTCCGTGATAAGGACTCGGGCTCAGGAGACCCCAGAGTTGCCTTGGACTTGGGAGGAATTCGTTGAGGAATTCAACAAACAATATTTTCCGGAAGTAGTGAGGAACCAGCTTGAGATTCAGTTCTGGCTAGTACAAGGGAGGATGATCGGAGAGTATGGGGTAGAGTTTCTGACTTGCCGTTTTGCACGGACTCACGTCGCCATCTTGAAGTGATGAAGTCCAAGAGGTTTGAAGGTTTGAAGCACGAAGTTAGGGAGGAGTAGCTCCATTCGATTCGGACCTATGAAGAGGTCATGAGCAAGGCACTGGTAGTGGAAGAAGAGAACACAAACAGATATAGACAGAGAGAGCAACAGAGAGGACTTGACCACGGAAGGATGGGGAACTACGAACCGGTGAATAAAAAGCCGAAGTTCGTGGGTCAAAGTCAGAGACCACAGTTTCAGGGAGGTTTTGGAAGGCCGGCGCAACAGCAACACCAACAGAGGTTTCCATTACTTGCGTCGGGGAGACCTTTTCGCTATGAGAGCCCTGCCATGTCTCATCTGGGCGCTCTTGTCATGTGGTTCTCGTCATCGTATCTTCCGCACCTCGAGAGCGTGTGCAGCGATGTGGCAAGCCGCATAGGATCAGAGATCAGAATCGGAACTAGAGGTTGTTTCCGATGTGGCAAGGTGGGCCACTTGATCAAGGATTGCCCCGAGATGATAAGGGCAAGACGGCTTGATTAAAGACTACACGACCCATTCAAGCAAGGAAGCCGATTGTTGGGGGAGAGTATGCGATCAACGTCAGAAGGTGGAATGTGCACGACGTCATCCAAGGTGAAAAATTTTATTTTATTAAAGAAAAATTCCGTTTCATAAAGAATTTTAGATGGAAAAGGTGCATGCATTAGGAATAGTGTAGATTCTTTTAATATAAACTGAGAGTGCATTTTGATGTGTAAATTTCTGTATGTATGTGTATATATATTATAGGTACTTTAACTATGTATGAGAAGGGAAGTGTATTTAGACATGACGCTCGAGTGTTGATAGACCCCGGGTCTACCCACTCATTCGTCACTCCACGTTTTGCTAAGAAGATGAAGATCGTTCCAGAGACGTTGGATTTCGTCCTATCTGTGTCTATTCCGACTGGAGAGTTAGTAGACACGGAGTTAGCTTGCAAATCCATCATCGTAGCAGTTCAAGACTTAGAAGTGCATGAATTGGAAGCAAAGTTGGTACTGTTAGACATGCAAGGGTTTGATGTGATCCTTGGCATGGACTGGTTGGCGCAGCATTGTGCGACCATTGATTGCAAGAACAAGGTAGTCATTTTCAGACCCAACACAAGAAGATCATTTCGGTTTCAAGGAGTGAGGTCGTCATCATCTGTACCACTGATCTCAAAGTAAAGAGAAAATGATCGAAAGGGATCTGATGGATACTTAGCTTTCTTAAAGGAGGACAAGGAGGAAAAGAACGTCATTTCTGAGATAGCAATTGTGCGAGACTTATTTGGCGTGTTTCGGAAGAATTGCTCGGATTACCTCGAGAGAAGTAGAATTCGCCATTGACTTAGCACCAGGAACGGAGCCTTTTTCGAAAGCACCTTATAGAATGGCCCCTGCTGAGTTAAAGGAGTTGAAGGAACAACTACAAGAACTAATGGACAAGGGGTTTGTTAGACCGAGCGTGTCTCCATGGGGAGCACCGGTCTTATTTGTCAAGAAGAAAGATGGGTCAATGCGACTATGCATTGACTATCGACAATTGAACAAACTTACTGTGAAGAACCGCTACCCTTTGCCTAGAATTGACGATCTATTCGACCAACTGCAAGGAGCAAGGTATCTTTCCAAGATCGACCTAAGATCTGGGGATCATCGATTCTTGAGTCAAAGGCGAGGACATCTGAAGACGCTTTAGGACACGGTATGGACACTATGAATTCCTTGTGATGCCGTTTGGATTAACGAATGCTCCAGCGTCATTTATGGATCTGATGAACCGAGTGTTTAAACCACACTTGGACTCCTGCGTGGTAGTGTTCGTTGATGATATACTAATATACTCCAAATCCAAGACAGAACACGAAGAACACTTGAGGATTGCTCTACAAACGCTACGTGAACACCAATTGTACGCCAAACTCAGTAAGTGTGAGTTTTGGTTGGAAGAAGTTAGCTTTTTGGGACATGTCGTCTCGAAGCACGGTGTCACGGTAGATCCAGCAAAGATAGAAGCAGTAGTTAAATGGGAGCAGCCAAAGACAGTGACAGATGTCCGAAGTTTTCTGGGCTTAGCAGGCTATTATCGACGTTTCGTTGAGGGGTTTTCAAAGATATCGGGACCTCTCACAAAGCTGACACGTAAAGATTCAAGGTTTGAGTGGAGTGAGGCATGCGAGAAGAGTTTTCAAGAACTCAAAACGAGACTCACTTCGGCTCCAGTGTTGGCAATTCCTTGAGGATACGATGGAGTACAAATGACGCGTCATACAATGGCCTTGGTTGTGTGCTCAACCAACACAAGAAGGTGATAGCTTACGGATCAAGACAGTTGAAAGAACACGAGAAAAATTACCCGACTCATGACTTGAACCGGCAAATCATTTTTATCTGAAAATGTGGAGACACTACTTGTATGGTGAGACATTTGAAATTTTCACCGATCATAAGAGCCTCCGATATCTCTGTTTACGAAGGAGCTCAATATGAGAAGATGGATGGAATTCCTCAAGGACTACGATTGCTCTATACAATACCACCCGGCAAGGCGTAATGTAGTAGCCGATGCATTGAGTCGAAAAGGTTCAGCTCAGTTAGCTTCTTTGATTTTGGGTATGCACCGATGGAAATTATTGGAAGACCTGGCAATCTATGACGCGAACATTGAGTCAAAGGACACTGGATCCTTTTTGGCTAACATATCACTAAAGCCGTGATATTTGAGCATATCCACGATCTACGAGATGAAGGATCCGAGCATTAACAAAAATTCATCAAGACGTGAATGAAGGCATCGTTCGGACTTCTCGGAAAAAGAAGATGGTTCTTTGTTGTTTAAAGGCCGTCTATGCATCCGGACAATGCCGATCTAAGGCGAACAATTCTTGATGAAGCTCATAAGTCAAATTATGCTATCCCCCCTGGTAGCACCAAAATGTACCAAGATTTGAAAAAGAATTATTGGTGGAGAGGACTGAAACAAGACGTGGCCGAGTATGTGTCACGATGTTTGACTTGTCAGCAAGTGAAGGTTGATCATAGACATCCTGCGGGACTATTGCAACCTTTACCAATACCAGAATGGAAGTGGGAATCGATCTCAATGGATTTCATTGTTGGATTACCCGTCGCTAAGAGACACAATGCCATTTGGGTCGTGAACCGATTGACCAAATCGCGCACTTTTGAGTATAATACCACATATACTGCAGGAAGACTGGCAGAATTATACATGAAGGAGATCGTAAGATTACACGGGATTCCAAGCAGCATCGTTTCAGATCGTGATCCACTATATACGTCCAAGTTTTGGAAGAAATTTCAAGAAGGAATGGGAACACGACTAGACTTTAGTTCAGCTTTCCATCCTCAAACTGATGGGCAGACAGAGCGGGTGAATCAAGTGATAGTAGACATGCTCAGAGCGAGCATGCTTGATATGCAAGGATACTGGGATGAGTATCTACCGATGCTCGAGTTCGCATATAACAACGGTTTCCAAACGAGCATTGGCATGGCACCGTATGAAGCTCAGATGATGACGATGCAAGTCACCTCTACGAATTGGGAGGAAACAGGTGAGAAATTTGTATTAGGACCGAAACTGCTTGAAGACAACGCCACCGTTGTCCGAATTATCAGAGAAAGGTTGAAGACAGCACAAAGTAGACAGAAAAGTTACGCCGATGTGAAGCGGACTAGTGTTGATTACAAGGTGGGCGAGCATGTGTTTGTGAAGGTGTCACCTATGAAGGGTGTAATGAGATTTGGCAAGAGAGGGAAGTTATGTCCACGATATGTTGGACCATTTGAAATTTTGGGAAGAGTAGGTGAAGTTGCATATCGCATTGGTTTACCACCGCTATTTGATCGAGTACATAATGTCTTCCACATATCGATGCTCAGAAAGTACGTGAATGATCCGTCTCATGTGTTAGGAAAGCAACCTATAGAGATGTGTGAGGACATGAGCATGATAGAGGAACCAGTGGAGATTACGGATCGAAAAGAGCAAGTCACAAGACTAAAGTGATTCCTTAGTGCTTGTTCGGTGGAACAATCATCCAAAAGAAGAGGCTACTTGGGAACGAGAGGCCGATGTGAAAGAACAATATCCGGCCTTGTTTCCAACAACGTGAGAATTCAATGTAAACCGCAACCACGTTTGTGAAATTCCACTATGCTTGAAATTCAATGGAAATTTTGATCCAATCTGTTATAAATTGTCAAGAATAGTAAAAGAAACAAAGAGACTGAAATTCTGGAGAAATTGGACAAAACTGATTAATCGAATTTCAAATCGATTAATCGATTTGGAATTTCGATTAATCGATTTTGTTCGATTAGTCGACTGGCATGTGCCAGTGACTGGAAATGAAAAATTTGAGTTAGAATATACATAGAATGAAGTTTCGATTGATCGAATTATAATTTCGATTAATCGATTTTGTAATTCGATTAATCGAATTGGATTTTCGATTAATCGAGTTACTTAGAGGACTTGAGAGATGTTAAAGTCAAATGGACAATTTCGATTAATCGAAACTAAGTTCGATTAATCGATTTTGGAATTTCGATTAATCGAAATGGATTTCGATTAATCGAATACTTAAGAAAGTTTAGAAAAAGTTGAAGTTATAGCCCGATTTCGATTAATCGAAACTAAATTCGATTAATCGATTTTGGAATTTCGATTAATCGAAATGGATTTCGATTAATCGACTGGCAAGCGCCAGTGAGCTTAAAAATTTGAAATTTTAAACAGACACGATTTCGATTAATCGAAATATTTTCGATTAATCGAATTTGACTTTCGATTAATCGATTTGGGAAATCGATTAATCGATTTTAAGCGGCTTAACCTAGTTTTAAATTTCGATTAATCGAAATAGAATTTCGATTAATCGAGCCGAGGCCTATATATATAAGTTTGGGGATTTCATTCCCCATTCGAAATCATTTGAGCTTCCGGACTTTGGGCGTTTCGACTTCCTTCTTCTTCTCCAACTATCCGACCGGTCTAGGATTCGATTTTTCGTCGATTCGCGCCCACAATCTACCGTATTCGCCTTTGAAAACCACGGTAAACCCTAGAATCAAACTTTTTCTTTCATTTGAAGTAGATAAACTCTAGTTTAGTGAAAATGCCGCCCAAAACCCGTTTGTCTTCGAAGAAGGCAACCTCCAAGCTACCGGTTAGGCGTAAGAACGCCGCACCACCACCACCTACCCCATCGCCGGTGAGGACTCCATCACCGTCGGAATCGGAGACCACCTCCGGTTCGACGAGCGCATCTACGCGCGAGTCTTCCCGCGAATCCACCCCCATGCCACCACCACCCACCAACGTGGAGCAACCAAACGAGTGGTGGGCTGCCAAGACCTTTGAGGTCGAATACACCATCGACCCTACCCTATTCACAAATCCCGATTTACCGGGCGAGACCCAATGGGCTCAGAACTACCTAACCAGTGCCGGACTCGGCAACCTTCTCAAACCAATCCGGGGTTCCTATTACCCTAGATTGGTGAGGTTGTTCTACCAAGGGCTAACCAATGGCCCTAGCGACGATTGTATTATAACCAAGATCGAGGGTCGTCTCTATACGATCACTCGTCGACACATACATGAGGTGCTTGAATGCTACCTCGACTTTACTCCCGAGACTACCCTATTCCCACCCTTTGAAAAGGAACCCCGTTTTGAAGAGGTCATGACTCGCATGACCAACGGGAAGAAGTCGCACGTCCATCAAGAGGGTCGACCTTCCACCCTACATGTGGATGCTCGACTCCATAATAAAATGCAACCTTTACCCGATGCGCCACGACACGGAGCGCGTGGATAAAGTGCAACATGCACTTTACGCGGCCTTCTGTGGCCGATGGTTTGATGCTACCATGGTCATCCTTGAGGGGATGCGGTACATCAAGAGCAAGCTGATGAAGGGCAACATGCGGCCCAAGGAGAAGATGCCGTATGCTCGGCTCATCTCGAGCATGTTGGAGTGCTACTCTGACGAGCCCTCCTACACTATTTCACCTCACGAGGTGAGGGCTACGGATCGCGTGAAGACGTTCACAAAGTCTTCATGGACCATGCTACAACCTTTGAAGCGGACCCTACCAGCTGGGTCCCGCTCTACAGCCCAGCAGCGGCAGCGTGATAGCACCGCCACCCCCACCACCTCAGGGACCCACTTGAGGGTGGGGCACACCTCGTGAGAGCCATCAGGAGAGGGTTCCCTCCCACACCACAGCCACGCCGACACCACCTGCACACTCCGTGCCCGCGACACCCACCTCATCCTACCGCCGGCGCGCCGCTCCATCCGGTCCTACCATAGAGGACGTGTTGGCCAGAATGGAAGCGAATAACGAGAGGATGAACAGGAGAATTGATTTCCTCATGTTTCACACCCTCCAGTTCATCTACCCCCACACCTACATGGATATGCTGAGAAGAAGAAGAATGGAGCGGACGCACCGCCTCCCATAGAGGACCCGTCTTCCATCCCACCACGGACGCGGTTCCCTCCACATCCACATCCGCTCAGCCAGCCCAGCCGCCACCACCACAGCATGACCAGCTCCGGACACTGCCACCGTCGCCGCCACCTCGGATGGAGCAACTGCTCGGCACTGCATCACTGGCGAGGGAATTTGAGTCGTCTATGTATTTTGCATTTTGATTTATACCTGTACTTTTTATTGTACGCCAACTTATTGGCATTGTAACAAAATATTCAATCCTTAATACAAATTAAACTTTTTATATAAATTGTTCAAATTCTGTTAGATTTTACTTCCATGTTTGTGTTGTGTGAATGTGTGGAGACTTAAATACGTATGAGTCAAATGAACCACCTCACCTCCGAAAAGTGGGGGAGAGAGTGCACACCACCACACCTTTGGGTGATTTTGGAGGACGATAATTCCCAAGGTGGGGAGGATGTAATAGCCCGAAAAATCACATTGAACTATGACCTCGGGATCCGTGCCCGATTGGTCTTAGGTTTGACCATGAGATAGTTCATTGATGAACTTAAGGTGAGATGATCAGATGTGATGTGTGAACCAGTGTAGAAGAGTGGAGAGATAGAGGAGTTTGTAGAGTTACATACACTGATGAGTGTGTATGTGCTCCACGCCGAGAAAAAGAGATAAGATAAAAAGGGTTGAAAACCCTAACTTTCATGTTTTGGTGGTTGAGAGAAGTAAAGAAGAGAGAGAAAGAGAGAGGAGTAAGAGGAGTTATTGCAGCCGTTTGGAAGAGGGAGTCAAGCATTAAAGAGGCGGATTCGACATGAGGGATCCGTTAGAACCAAAGCTAGAAACCCTAGCCTTCCGACTATTGATAGAAATCAACTTGAGATCTATCCAAGGTAAAAAAATTTTGGTTTTTTTTTTGTAAGTAAGATGCATTGTTTTTAGGGGGTAAGTTGAAGTAAAAAGTGGGTAAAATCAAGGTATAATGGCTTAGAAAGATAGAAGAAAAAGTATGGAAAAGATGCTAATTTCATTAATCGAAATTGGGTTTTCATTAATCGAAATTGGCCGTGAAGTTGAAGAGTCGAGATTCGATTTCATTAATCGAATTTGGATTTCGATTAATCGATTTGATTTCGATTAATCGATTTGGGAATCGATTAATCGATCGAGAACTCCAAAGGGACCCTGTGGGTTGGAGGAAATAATCTTAAGGAAAAATCGACTAATCGAATGGGATTTCGATTAATCGATTTGGTTTCGATTAATCGATTTGGAATCGATTAATCAACTTGTGAAACTCGACTATTCAACTAAGAGTCCGCTGAAAAGAAGGATTTCGATTAATCAAATTGGATTCGATTAATCGAATGAAAACTCAATCGCTCGAATAAAGAATTTACTTTTAAAAAGAAGAATTTCGATTAATTGAAATTGGATTCGATTAATCAATGACAACAATTCGCTGCTCGAACCGAGAATGGACTTTATGAAAGGAGAATTTCGATTAATCAAATTGCTTCGATTAATCGATATTGACTCGATTAATCGATTTTGGAAATCGATTAATCGAATATTCGATTAATCGATTTTGGAGTTCGATTAATCGACTGTAGTAAACTATGTTGACTTTTGGTTTGACTTTAAGATTCTTGGGGGATCTTATACCTTCTCTATGGCATCCTTTGTGATGTGTTTCACATGTTATATGGTACCATAGGTGGTAAGTGAGAACGAGTGCACAAGGAGCCACGCGGGACCTTGATGCATTGATCAGCTAAAGACTTGAGGTAGGGAACACCCTGAACATGTACTTTATTTTACAAGAGCATGTATGTAGTGATATCAATTCAATTCAATGTTTTACTACTCAATGATTATGAAAAGTGTGTGTGTGACATTCATAAGAGAACTTAAATGGACCATCCCCAGGGGATGATGAAGTGAAGAAGTAAAGGCATCAGGTGTGATGCAAGTGAATGGATACATCCTGTGGATGTATCCATGATTGAATCATGCTTGATGAGGCCTAACTGATATAAGATAGCACAATTACACGGTGAATAACTATATGTAAGGCACCGATATTTTTGTTATTTGAGGTTTGATAGGTTACCCCACCGACGTGGCGGGATAACCACGACTGACGCGGCAGGATATCCGCGGACCGATACGGCGGCTAATCCAGAGTAGGCCAAGACGGAGGCTTATCCGTGACAGAGTAAGCACACCCTGTGGGTTGATGATGAGATGAAACCCGCCACCAATCCCTGTGGGAAAGGGGCTTGGTACTATTAGTATTCCTGTGGAATACATTTAAAACCCGTCTATATAGATGATTATGAAGGGTATCTCGTCGGGGCTCGATGCTATATTGCTCGGGGATTATTTAAGTTGAAGTTTAAGTTTTGCTTTAGGCCTTCTCAGCGTCATTCATGATTAACTAAAAGACATGAGAAATCTACCAGTAATTGAAGCGTTTTTAACTGTTTTTCATCAATAAATGCATAGACACATCATGCATGCATATCATAGAATACATGTGAGTTATATTTTATATGTTCAATTGTGTTCTGTTCCCTATTGAGCTAGGATGTAGCTCACCCTATAGACTATACGTCGCAGGTCCACTACTAGCAGCTGCCGAGGCTTCAGGAGACGCTGACCCCGGTGAGTCGGACCTTGCGGCCGGCGAGGAGTTAGAGCCACCTCCAGAGGACTTCTTCTAGAGGACTCTGCTGTGCGACTTTGAGGAGTTTTAGTTGGAGATTGTACGGCTTGGTATGTCAAGCCTGGTTTTTGATCAAACCTTGTGTATATGGATATTAGAGTATTCTTTTGGGCGAACCATCCATGATGATGGTTATCATCGATGGTTCGGATCGGTTCTCCCTTCATGCAGAGGCATGAGGGTAGAACTATCTTTTGAGAAGTATTTCTATGTAGATTTAAATTCCGCAAGTGTTCTTATTTATTTTATGCTTGATATACGATGTTAGTGCATAGTTGATGGAGCAGCAGTCAAGATGAAATCATCTTGATGGGCGCGGGTTTGGTGCATGCGAAATCCGGTTTATCCTACTTGTACATGGAAGCGACATCTCTCCCATTATTAGTACCTTCTTCTCTAAACTTCTACTTTTTTTATGTCACATATTTTGAAGATGATTTTCAAAAGCCCAACAACTAAGTGCATCATCACAAAGTGCCAAAATATTTATGATGCGGCATTTGAGGGGAGGAAAAATTTGCTCAATGATTCAGTCTTTCGTGTATTCTTTGTGGCTCCAAAGGGTGTGAAAAGCGTCAACAACCTCTTGGACGTAAGCATCAAGTTATGGGACCATGGTAACATGTGGAATTATGGGACTGCCAAGTCTAGCATTATCATATTTCAGGCCCTTGATTTTGCCTTAATAACTGGTCTTCGAATGACCCACCCCCCCGGTTTCCCTCTGAGGGAGAAGATTCCTGAAGAACGGACCATTAGACATAGGTATTTCAGTGGCCTCAATGAAGTTAAAAGGTCACACATCGATGCGACAATTTTGAGAGTCGAGCAGGATGCTGATGATGACTTTCTGAAACTCTGTTTGTTGTTCGTCCTCGCTACCGTCCTCTTTCCAAACACACATTACAACCTCGACAACTCTCACCTCGACCTCATTGATGATCTCTCCAATTTTAACTTATATCCATGGGGCTGTGACGCGTACACTAAACTTCTAGGGTGCGTGGAGAAAGCGAAGACGAATTGGGGTAGAGCTGAGAAAGCAAAGGCACCGCGGGAATATAATATTTACGGTTGCACTATTGCCTTGCAGGTAAATGTCGTCTCCCAGAGAATGTCATGTTTTATTTCCTACGAAGCACTGATGATTATGAAAGTCATCTAATATTTATTTTATTTTTCTCAGATCTGGGTGTATGAGATTAACGAGAGGTGTGCCCCACACAAGGTTGCTGGCGACGTCAGCTTCTCAAGACTGCTGAAATGGGAAGCAAACGACCAAATGAGGCTTTCCCATATTACGGAATCCGAGCACAAGGCAAATTCGAAATGAGGCGATATCGCATCCAAATATAGATGTTATCGCTACAATGTCGATGCGCCACCGCTTCCAAATGAAGCGATGGTGCCTCTAATAGGAGCGCAAATGCTACAACATGAAGCGATGACGCCTCTAATACGAGTGCAATCGCTACTAAATAAAGCGATGCCGCCTCCATAATGAGCGCAATCACTTCTTAAAAAAGTGATCATGCAGGCCCAAATTCTTAATCAGTAAAAAATAATATGAAATTTCTATCATCTTGTAGGCCGCCCTCATCCGGTTACTTGAGGTCACACGCGATGAAAGCGCCGTCCTTGTGGTAGCAGATGCAGTGAAAGGAGGGTAGAGACCTACAAAATCGAGTGAAGGACAACTAGTCCCTCCCATTACTGTGCGCAAGAAAAAAATGGACATTGATGTGATTATTTTGTGTGACGAGGGAGAGGCAGAGGAGGAAGAAGAAGAAGAGGCAGAGGAGAAGGAAGAAGAAGAAGAAGAGCCCATTCTTTGTAAGTTCACAAAATTGTGGATTGATGAAAAATGAAAGCAACCTGTCAATTCAAGAATTACAGACTCTGAGAGGTCAATCGATGACCTTCGTGTGAAGGTTGTTCAGCTGAAACAGGAGAACCAACAACTGAAAGCAAAGGTTCTTCAACTGGAAAAAGAGAACCAGCAACTGAAGGTATGCTTCTAAACTATATTAGATAAATGCAGAGCTTACGAAAATCTAATGACGAAGTAATGATGCTTCCCTATGAAGCGTCTACGCTTTTCTATGAAGCATCAATGCCTCCATATCTAGCCTAACTTTTCTACTAGAGGCGACGATGCTTCTCTATGATGCATCAACGCTTCGTATATGAAGCGTGAACACTTCTACATGTTAACTATTTTTTAAACATGACTTAATATTCTTATCATATTACAAGCCTGTAGTATGTCGGGAAGTCTGTTGGGCCTGATTGGGGATAATTAGACATATGTCCCCCAATGCCCCAGGTCTGCCTCTGCCCGAACCACACACACAACTCCATCTCAAGCCCACGGCAAAGTCCAAATCCAAGCCCGAGCCCAAGGCCAAACCCCAGCCCCAACCTCAGCAGAAGCCGAAGTCCAAGCTCCAGCCCAAACCCTAGCCCATGACCCACCCAATGGCCCAGCCTAAGGCTCAGAACAAGTTGAGGTCGAAGCCCCAGCCCAAGACCCACCCTAAGGCTCAGCCTAAGACCCACCCCAAGCCCCAGCCCAAGACGCACCCCAAGGCCCAGCCCAAGCCCTAGCACAAGACGAAGCCCCAGCCCAAGCCCCAGCCATAGCCGAAGCCCTAGCCTAAGACTCACCCCAAGCCCCAGCCCAAGCCCCTGGCCAAGACCCACCCCAAGCCCTAGCCCCAACCACATTCAAACTTCGCGCCCCACCCAAACCCCATACTCCCTCCCAAACCAAACCCCTCACCCAATTGAAAGTCCTGCTTCCACCACCACCACGGTGCACCCAAACTCCTACAAAGGAGAAACCCCAATGACAGCCACCTTCTCTGCCTCCACCACCACCGCCGCCTACTGCGTCTCATGACGAATAGCCTGAGAAGCCCCTTATGCAACCATGCACCGAGGAGGGGTCTTTTCTGGGAGAAGAAGAAGTGGAGGGCCAAGTCTCATTATCTTTCAGGATAAGTCAGAGGGCCGACGGTAAAGGCCTCACGATTCCTCCCTCGTAAACTCACTCCAAAAGAAAGGGAGAGCTGGTCTCCCAAACCCACAAAAAGAAGGCCAAAACAGAAGTGTTGGCTTTACTACCAGCCGCTGATGCACCACCTCAAGCATATATGAATGATATTTGGGCATTGCCCAATAGATGGAACGAGTATGTATATGCCTTTCGAAGCGCCAACGCATCATTTTCGAAGTGTCATCGCCTTTATGTGAGAGCGTCAGCGCTTTGTAAAATGAGTGCTAACGCATTTACTTTGAAGCGCTAGGGACTGATCCACTTTTGTTTTAATTTAAACCTAGGACTGTCATCTCGTCCGTTGGGTCCCAGTGTATTACCGTCAAGTTGATGCGTTGCTTACGATCCGAATAGGAAATAGAAGACCCAGTAAGTATTAGTCCCTATTCAACCCTGTCGCTTCCTTGATTCTATATTGATATTTACACTTTCGTATGTAGATAATGACCGCATACTTTAGGGCCATGGACAAGCGAGAAGACATTGAGAAGAAGAGGAAGACATTTCGGATGGCTGCTATTGGACTCAACTGCATGAATATAGATTATAGAGATTTTGAGAAATACAATAAAACTAGTGGTCCAAATGCGCCCCCCAACATGGCACAACGGAGCACATACTACCGCGATGGTTTTCTCGCACAACATGCCACGCTAACGTTGCTGCGTTTCTTCACAAATAAAATTCACTCCTTGAATACGATTGACTGTGAAAATTTTTTATTCTGATTCACATCACGAGGCCATCACACTAGGCGCTTGGTGTGGCGACCCCCTCAGCTCAAAAAATCGATGTCCTTGACCCCATCCCAGATCTTCCTGTGGTAAAGAAATTTGTCGAGGCGATAAAGACACTAGAAAGCTACACTATAATACTCTCAAAAGTAATGCCGAAATCACTTATCGCTCTTAGCAGAAGCATTGACGAGTTTAATATGAGGCGTAATCGCTTTGATAATTGAGCATCACCACTTTGACAATAGGGCGTCAACGCCTTTAAAATGGGGCGTCAGTGCTTCCAAAATGGGTCGTTAGTGCTTTGAGATTTTACTGTAACCTCTTTTTCAATGAAGCGTCAGCGCTCATTGTATGTCAACAAATGTGTAATTGATATATATATTTTTTATTGACAAACACACTACCTCCTAGCCTTGTTACATATGTACGGCACCCCGGCTTCCATTTTTGACAAATGGCCTTGGAACATTAAGGTTGTCGATGCACCGATTCAAAAAAATGATTCTGGCTATGGGGTTTTCGTGTTAAAATACTTAAATTATTTAAGTAGGGAACTCCAGCCAGATTTCAAACAGGAAGACATCAAAATTTTCAAGGCGGAGATTGGGCATACCATCAGTACCCACAAGGAAGATAATTGGGATGGCAGTGACGATGTCGATTTTCTTGTATAAATTTTTTATTTTACATAAATGTACATTCACATTTGTTGACATGCATAGCATTGTACTGAAGATTATATGTATATTCATATTTTTTATTTTACGTAGGATAGATATACAATATACACTGATCATATTTTAATATACCGGATTTATTTACAGGATATATTGTTAATCTCCCAAAAGTTACTTTTCAATTGAGGCGTCAACGCTTTGGTAATGGGGCGTTAGCGCTTTGATAATGGGGCATCAGCGCTCTCACTACTGGGGCGTCACAATCTCCATTTTCTAAATGCATTTGTAACTTATATTTTACGTATTTTTCAAAAGACATATTATCCTATTGGTGAAATTAAATGAAAGATTTTTAAAACTTGAAGCGTCATGGGAAAGGATTAATGCTTCAATTTAGGAGCGTTAACACTTGTTATAATTAACGTCTTATTTGAGTGCTGACACTTGTAATAATAAATGTCTTATTTGAGCGCTGACGCTTAAATGCCTTTGGCGGTAGTGCGTGCACCATGATGATTACGACTGTCTGAGGCACTGCCACTTCTAACAACCATCAAAATGCGTCAAAATACAAAACAATCTACAATAAAATAATAAGCGATGATGCGCCAATATGAGGCGCGCTGAATATTAAGGTCTGTATTTTTATGAGCTTATGTCAAGAAGTGACCTCTCCATCAACCGAAGCGCCTAAGCTTCAATTAGGGTCTGCTAGATCGTCTAATACATTAGAACCATCATGAATTTCATCAGACTCATTTAAGATAATTAGAGACAGTGTACAGAAAGACGATGTAATGAAATAGTTTTGAGTTATGAATGAAACTTTCGAATGTATGATTTGTAATTTTTTTTTTATTTCATCTTATTTTAATCAGTGATGGTACAAGTAGTATAACACAAGCGCTAGCAATATTAATAAGAAGCGATTGCACCCTAAATATTAGGGCGCTAGTGCTTCGACCTGCACTTTAGGCCCTTGACGTATCAACTCATGAGCGTTAAACTTTAATTTAGAATAAGCGCTAATGATTGTAACTTGAAGTGTTGATGCTTGTAACTTGAAGCGTTGAAGCTTGTAAATTGAAGCGCAGTCGCTCTTTGTAGCCGCGTCAGTGCTTCATAATGAGGTGTAAGTGTCAACTTACACTTGTACGTTTCTTAGGATACAAACATCCGCTGGAATAATTAATGTTGGATAAGCCCGAGCAAAAATACAACACAATCCTTAGTTTAGATGTGATTTTGTATCGATAATGCTTTGATTTGGAAGCGACGACGCGTCTTACTTGAGGATTTGTTGCGGTCGACACAAAATCTCCAACAAAAATAAAACCTAGGAAAAATTATAACCATCTGATGGTTGGCCCATGATCTCAAGATCCATCATGGGAAAGATTGGGAGAGGTTGCATCAATTTAAATGATAGAATCGGAGATTGTATTAATATATTCATATACTAAAAAAAATGAACAACAAATCGTACAAGACAAAAAAAAGAAAACATAGAAAAGAAGAAGAAGAGACATCAGCAAAGCCGCCAGAGAAGCCATCATTTAGGGGTAGACAACTCCCCCTCAAACATGGCAGAAATATCTTCAAATGCGATAGAAATGTCTTCAACCTCGTCCTTCAGCCTTTGAAACTGCACCTGCGTCTCTGCCAAAAGCGTGAGCTATTGTTTCAGAACATCCATCTTCAAACATTCAATAATATGATCGAGGTCTCTGAAGCCTTCGACAATCTCGGAGTTGGTTTTTTCCGCCATGGTGGAGGGGGTCACGTTTGGGGACGGAAGGCAAAGAAGGGATATGGAGTGAAGGTTAAATTGACGGAAGGCTAGAAGACATTTTTACTTGAATATGATCAGGCAAAATTACAACAAAATCTACCATTTGAAGCTCCTCGAGAATCATTTTTACTGGGATACGAACAGTCACTGTAATAAATTATGTTGGAAAAGACTGCATGAAAAGACAACATAGTCTATAATTTCAAAGTCCTCAAAAATCCTAATAAACGAAGCCCCGCTTAGGTCAAGAAGCATCATCGCTCGTGATTGAAGTGATGATGCTTTGAATTAGAAACACTGGCGCTGTTATGAACAAGCACTGAGGGTAACATCAAACAACAGCCTAGTATTCAAGAGAAGTTCCTCCATCGACCCTCGAAATTTATTTTGAAGTGACATTTCAAACCCTAACCTTTTTCCCTATAAAGCCACTGGTCGTCACAAAGAAACGATGACACGTCGTATTTACAAGTATGACACCTCTAACATAAGCGATGACGCTCGAAATGAGAAGCGAAGGGATATGATCAAAAGAATAAACTGACAGAATGTTAAAAGGGGTTTTCAAATTTTCTGAGAAAAAAAGTTTTTTTATTGTGATACGAGACGAGCAATAATTAATATAATAAGACGACGCGAAAACACAAAACAATCCACCTCAAATTTAGAACCGATGACGCGTCTAATTTATAAAGATGACGGACGCTTCGAACATAAGCGATGACGCTTCAATAACACAGATTGTATTAAATTAAACCACAACAATAGAGTTTATATTAATGTATTCATATATTAAAAAAAAAGTACAACAAAATCTATTGGGATACAAACAGCGGTTGGAATAATTAATGTTGGGTAAGACCGGGTGAAAATACAATAAAATCTTTAATTTGAGGCTCCTTAGGAATCGTTTTTGAGATAGGGAGATTACGTGTCGATACAAAGTTCGTGTGAAAAGACAGCATACCCGTCCATGGCAAAAGAAGACAAGAATTGCATTAAAAAAATTCCACTTGACAACCACCCAAGCCTTAATACCTACACCTCGATATTCAATTCGAAGTGACAGTTCAGAACCATTCCCTTCCCTTCCCTATAAAACTAGACCTTCACCATTCCAAACACCAATCTCATTCATCTTCCTAAGATCCATAACCATAAACCCTATGACGGAAGAGCATCACCCAAGTAATTTCAGCAAGAGACTTGATAGAATCCTAGAAAAATATAAAGCTGAACTACTGGCTACAATCCAAAAAGTAGAAGATCTGAAGCACCAACAAGATATACCTGATGTTGAATCATCCACCGAAACTAGCCTACATCCTAAACCTAACAAAAAACCGAACCATATACCAGGAACCCATCTTTCCCCACTTCCTAACATATCACCCATCACAACCCAGCCAGAATGCGACTTCCTATACCGCGAGGCTCTATTGTAATTTCCAATGTCATCCTTGCCACCCCTCTCCATTGTTCCTTGAGGGTGCAATTGATGAAACATGGAGATAAACAAGGGCACAGAGGAGTGTTCGACAGCTCTTGGAGTAGCGACCCTGCAACGATTGATGCTACTTTGAGAGGATGGGAGGACAAGACTCTGATTGAAGGTAGTTAGAAGCCTTGCACACCAGTTACTCCTTCCTTTCTTTATCTTTCCTGCTTGCCCATCCTCAGTTCTTTCACTTCTCCTTCTTGCCCTTCCTTAATTCTTCACTTCTCCTTCTTACTCATGCTCCTCCCGTTCTCTGATGATGTTCCTCCCTTCATTCCCTTTTTCATGATCCCATCATTCCCATCTTCATGCCACCTCGGCCTCAACCTCCTCGTCTCCACTGTCTCGGCCCACTCAGGATTTAGATGACACGTGATTTTCATTTCTTTCAAATGCCTACATGAAAAAATAAGAAGGTAGATGTACTAATACTAAAGCCTACTTTCAAAATTTTCATAAAAAATGTATTGAATATTCGGGAAGACCTTGCTCATATGGATGCTTACGGTGACCTCATCAAGGGCTAAATTAGGGTCTGCTAGATCGTCCAATACATCAGAACTATCATGAATTTCATCAGACCCATTTACGATAAATAGAAATAGTGTAAAGAAAGATGTATAAAGAATGATGTAAAGAAATAGTTTTAAGTTATGAATGAAACCTTCGAATGCATGATTTATAAATTTTTTTTATTTCATCTTATTTTATTCAGTGATGTCACAAGTAGTCTAACGAAAGAACTTGCACTATTAATAAGAAGCGACTATGCCCTAAATATTAGGGCTAGTTTTTCAACCTATGCCTTGAGGCCGTTGAATATTAGTGGTAGCTAAGGCAGAGATTGTATTGATATGAACCGAGCATTTCTTGTATAATTTGTTATTGTTTTTTTTTTAATATATGAATATATTAAAACATAGAGAGCTTTTGTATTACTAGAGCTTTGCTAATGTCTCTCCTTTCTCTTTTTGAATTGCTGGTAGCTTTAATTTATGAATACATTAATAATCACATTGCTAATAATAATGTCGTTAAGACAAAGTGCTTGCCCTAAATAGTAGTGTCATCGCTTTTAAATGGAAGCGTTATTGCTTCTAATTGGAAGCGCCATCGCCTCTAAATGAAAGCGCCATCACCCCTAAATTTTATGGAATTACCCTGAGAAACTGGAATTATCCCTCATCAGTTTTCATAAAATTAAACGAAAGTGTTTGTATTCATATAAACTGAGACTAATTACTGAACATCACTCTACAATAAAGAGAAGAAAATCTGATGATAAACGGGTTTTGGAGACAGAAGTCAAAAAAAGAAAGGTTATGGAATATGCTTTTTTATTGTAATACGACGTATCGGACGTTGCTGCACTAATGATTAAGTGTCGATGCTTTAGTTAATGAGTGACGGCGCTTCAAACATGAAGTGACGATGCTTCCTAATTAATCGACGACGCTTCTAACAAAAAACACTTTATCATATCTAGATTTTTCCTAAGTTCATCTTTTATGTAATCAGCTTCTTTGTTAGTATCTGTAAATATTAATTTCCATATTAGTAGAGAAATTCTTTTTGGGGATATTATCTCAAAACTTATAGATTTATAAATATACTGGAACCATTAGTACAAGAAGAGACCTCGCCACCAATCGAAGCGACGACGCTTCTATAGAATAATAAATACGGATTCTTATACTTAAAAGTGATGACGCTTCTGTTTAGAAGCGATGCCATTTTGATTTAGAGGCAATATCCCTTTTATTTAGAGGTGATGTCGCTTCTAACGATAAGTATCATTGCTAACATCAAACAGCGACGCGCTATGTAATGAAGTTCTTAAAAGCGAAGTCTCTATCATTAAGAAGATGACGCCTTGGGAAATTACTTATTGAAGTGCTAACGCTTTCACAGAAGTTGATGGAATATGCAGTGAAGAGTCGCAGCAATAAATAATATTTGAAAAGGTTGCGTGAAAAGACAACACCGTCCAAAATTATAAATTCCTCGAAATTTGTAATAAATGAAAATTCGCTTAGGTAAAGAAGCATCCCAGCAATAATTAATGTTAGATAAGACCGCGTAAAAATACAACACAATCTGCTTCAAATTAGAAGTGATTACGCGTCGAATTAGAAGTGATGACGTGACGAATTTGAGGTGATGACGCTTCGAACTTAAAGCGATGATGCTTCAAATTAGAAGCGAAGATGCTTCCTATAAGAAGCAATCATGCTTGTAATTAGAGCTAGCGCTTCAACCTAGAGTCATTATAATTACCTGCATGATTATTAGGGCTACCAGCACATCGCAAAGCCTAGATTGTATTAATTTAAATGATAAAAGTAGACTTTGTCTTAATCTATTCATACAGCAAAAGGGAGCCAAAAATTTGGAGACCTCGAGACAGATCTCCATCGTAAACTTCACCGTGTCAGTCCTTGTCTAGATTTTCTTTTAAGTTAATTATTTATTTAATCAGCTTCTTTTTTAATCCCTGTAAATATTAACTTCCATATTAAATAGAGAATTTCTTTTTGTGTATATTATCCCAAAAGTTATAAAGCGATATCGCTTCGAGTTAGAAGCAATGACGCGTCAAAATGAAGCGAGCTGAATATTAAGACCTGCTTTTTTATTAGCGATAATGATCAGGATTAGTAATAAACGAAAAGCTGCTTAGGTCAAAAAGACACCTCACCATCAAGCGAAGTGCCGACACTTCAATTAACAATGATGATGCTTCCAATTAGAAGCTATGACACTTCCATTTAGAAAAGATTATGCTTCTAATTTGGGAAGCATTTCAATTTTAAAGTGATAATGGTTCGACTCAGGAGCATTAACGCTTCAATTTAGAAGCGCAGTCGCTCTTTGTGGCTGCGTCAGCACTTCGTCATGAGTCAGATTTTATTGGATGGCTGAGACGGAAGGCCACAGACACACTGCTTAGAGGAGATGACACGACACTTCTAATTTGAAGTGATGACACTTCAAATTTGAAGCGTCCATGACAAACTTTACTATACAAAACTTCACTGAACAAGGAAGAGAAGAAAATCCGACGATAAAGTAGTTTTGGAGACGGAAGTTGCTGCACTTATGATGTAAGCGCCGACGCTTCAGTTAATGACCGATGACGCCTCAAATATGAAGCGATGACACTTCCTAATAAAGCTTCGACGCTTTTATCAATAAGCGCTGACGCTTCTAACAAAAAAGACGGTACACCCCTCGAAAATCATAATGCCACTGACAGGCGATAACACGTCTCATTGAAATCGAACAGACACTGCAATAAATAGTATTGGAAAAGACTGCACCAAAGGAGCACCACTTACCTAAAGAAGCATCCTCGCCCGTAATTAAAGCGATGATGCTTCTAATTTGAAGCAATTGTCGCTTCTAATTACCGGCATGATTATTAGGATACTTGCACTATGAAGCGGCATCATTAAGGCATTTTTATATTTACCTGAAAAATAAGATATTTTTTTTTGGATACGAACAGTCGTTGGAATAATTAATGTTGGATAAGATCGGACAAAAATACAACAAAATCTACCATTTGAAGCTCCTTGAGAATCATTTTTATTGGGTGGGATACGAACAGACACTACAATAAATTATGTTAGAAAATAGTACATGAAAAGGCAACATAGTCTATAATTTCCAAGTCCTCGAAATTTATTTCGAAGTGACGTTTCAAACCCTATCCGTTTTCCCTATAAAGCCACGTCCTGTCACAAACTCTTCTCATTCCAAACCCATCGTCTTTGTGCAACCGTTGGATTTTTGACAATCCTGTTGCGACGATGCGCTCACTAATAAAAATTTTAGAGTCGCCACCCGGAGCTATTGATGTGTCAGGAAACCTAGATCATTTTTATAAGCACCGAACTATTACAAATATGACTCTGAATCCGGTCTATGCCAAAGGCTCTTGGGTAGGGGCTTTGGTTATCGATTGTTAAGGTGTTAGGCACCCAATCAACCCGCTTAACGCGGTCTCTACTAATGGCCAAAATAAAAATAATATAAAAGAAAAGAAAAAGGCTTCCTCTTGCCTAAAGGCTCTTAAAGTCCTATTTGTGCCCCTCCGTTCCTACCGAAAATTCAGCGGTGTAATGGCACAAATGGGAGGATAAAGGGAGAACCGAGAAGGTAGAAGAATAGAGGAGAGAGCCAGAGATCTCGGGCCCTTGTTGCACCATTGTGGAGCCTTGCATTGACTTTCTTCGATGAGATTTTGAAGGCTTGTATGGTGAGAAATGGGATTCTAACTCCTAGGGCTTGATAGCTAAGAGGTAGAGAGGGAAGGCTAGGGGGTAACACATACCTAACCTAGAGCTTTTTGGTAAAATGCTAAGGTCTAAAGGAGTTTTTAAAGTTTTAGAATTTATATGGGAATAGTGCACTAGAGAAGAGAGAGAGAAGGGATTCCTTAATCTCTTAAATGCAAATTTTTTTATGCCTTTGTAAAGGGAGGGGTGCCTCTCTATTTATAGGAAAAAGAGAGGTTAGGAGAGTGCTTAGAGGCTAATTGGGATTAGCAATTAGGTAATAGGCAATCTAAGGTTTCCTAGGGTTTTCGAAGCCTTGAAAAATATGAAGAGTTGCTCCAATGGTGGATGATAGGGTGGGACTTTAAACCACTTAAGAGGTTGTACATAGATAGTAAATGGGTGCAACAGAATTAGCAAAATACACCCCAAAGGTCAAGATGGTCAACAAGTCAAACCCCAACCTCGAAATTCGAGGTAAAAATTCACAGTTACTGTTCATATGCCTAATGCAACTATTAGTTACGCCAAGCATATGTACAGTAAAACAATCCTGAACAGTGGTCTGGAAGTTGGCTGCCCACGGAGTTGTTCCAAATCCCTAGGGGGTCTCCACACTTTTTACCATTTCGCCCTTGCTCTTCAGAATGCGATATCTTCTTGTGCACAACTTCGATTAGGGTGATTCTTGGCCTATTGGAAAGCTGAAAACTTCTACTTTTTAATGATATAAGATTTGATTATAGTAGAAGGTCATAGCTAGTCTTGGTGAACCACTCTTCATCCATTTCTCGGGAAAGCTAGGTTTAGGTCTGGAATAAGTTCTAAGGGTCAAGCTGGGTTTCTAAGGATTTTGGAAGGTTCCTAAGGGATCTAGGATGATTTATAAAGGTTTGAAATGGCTCCTAAGGGTTCCATATATGCCATCAAAAGATCAGAGATGCACCTCTCTCGAAATGTGTCTCGATCGGGCCTTGGGCCAAATTTAGGTGTCTACAGATGTCCCTCTTTGGTATCTGATCACTAATGATCGAATGCTAAAGAAAGAGACATCCGAAGAGGCTGAAGGCATTACTGACAGGTCCGTTATATCTAGAATAAATTTCAAACATCAGATGAGTAACATGATGAGAAAACAAAAATCCTGTATGTCGGGAAATATGGTTGTTTCTCAAGGTACTCGGTCCCCAAGTGCTTAGCGATATTATTGGGCATAACCGAGGTGGAATGGGTTGCGAAAGCCCAATAGCTGGGAAAAATGGTCACTTCTCGAGATGATTTGAAGGAGTTTGATATTCAAGATTTATTCTGAATACAATAGCTTCGTAAGTAAGGAGGGTGATCGACCCACATTCAAAGATAGGCGCAACACAAGTACGCAAGGCTCCATAGTTTGTGTCTAATCATATGAGACATTGACCACCTCATTTGACTGGTCACGGGTGCCCCTTCTTGAAGCAGGGCTCGAGGTCTTTGGGCGAACCCATTAATCCCGAAGTTTATTTAGCCCGACTACCTGAGCGGAGCAAATAGATGTCGTAACGCTTTTTGGGAGTACGTTCTACTTTTGCAACGTACCCCGGAACATCATGACCCAGAGTATTCAACCTCAAATGACACAAAATAGATCCGACCAAAAATTGGGTGCCCACCGAAGGGGGACATCCAATCCTTGTCTCTGTCGATAATGATCTTACAAATCACTTAACTATGCATAAACATGCACCCATTAGGGGTGATAAGCAACAAAGGTGATGGAAGTCTTGACCCAAATCCGTCTGGGTATAATTTATGAGAACAAACGACCATCTTACGGATACTCAGATGCATGGCGTACACTTTATAGGGATACCGTGCCAATACAGGTTTGAAGCCTGTAAAAATAAAGGGAAATGAACCCTTCTGGATGCATGTTTGCACATAGTTTGATTGACATGTAGTTTCATTTTCAATAGGTTGGTTTCAACCAACTATTGACCTTTTTCATAACAGAGTTATCTAGACCTCAAACCCCATAGGGCACACTCCCGGGCAGCGCAGACCAAGAGTCAACACCTCTGAAATAGCTCGTGATAAATCTCAAGTTAAACATTCACATTCCTATGAATCCGCCAATAGAGCACTCATCGCACAGATTTAGCAGTGGAGTTGACTCGATTGGAACATTGACTGTTTGATCGGGATTGACACCTTGCTCCTACTTTGAAGTAGGATCCAAAAATCTAAGGCGCACCTTAGACTTAGGACATTAATATAGCACAGTTGCATTGCCAATGAAATATTGACATTTCACCATATTGAAACACGCATGTGCGTCACTGTGCGTGGCATGAAAACATAGGTTTCTTCATCTTCTTTCTTCCTTTTTCAAATGATTGCTTTTTCCATTTTTTTTTTCAAAATAAGAACTATCCGAACCTCGAACCCCGGGGGGCGCATACCCAGACAGCGCATACCAAGAGCCTATGCCCTCGAAATTGTTTGCGACGAAATCAAAGCCAATGTACTCAAGTCTCATGTGATATCGAAAGGATAGGGTCAAAATCGGGTGTCCACTGAAGGAGACACTCAATCTTGGCCTCTGCCATCAATGAAGTTATAAATGAACAACTATGTATAAACATGTACCCATTAGGGGCAATAAATAATAAGGCGATGGAAGTCTCGACCCAGATCCCATTCAGGTACTATTTATAAGAATAAACAGCCATCCAACGGATACCCAGACGCTTGGTGTACACTTTACAAGGATACTGTGCAGGTTTTAAGCCTATGCCCTAAAATGGTCCCTTCTGCATGCATATTTGCACATAGTTGTTTGACGTAGTTTCGTATCTGACAGGTTGGAATCAATCCAACAATGGATCTTTTCAAAGACGAAGTTATCCAGACCTCAAACCCCGTAGGGCGCTCGCCCGGACAGTGCAGACTAAGAGTCTACACTTCAGAAAATATCATGTGACGAACTTGAAGTTCAAGGCACTCAAGTTCAACTGAAACCAAAAATGGAGCAATTAGCGTGAAGATTTAGCGGTGGAATCAATCCGATCGAAACATTGACTGTTTGACCGAGATTGACACCATTGCTCCTACTTTGAAGTAGGATCCACAGATCCAATGCGAACCTTAGACTTTGAATATTAATTTAGCACAACTGTCTTGCTAATAAAATATTGATATTTGTCCATCGCCGAGAGGTTGCCTGCCTCGAGGTTATGGGCCATTTGATGTTCCTGCATATTTCTCAAGAAAATATCAGTCCCTTTTTTGTTTATATGGGTAATAAATATGCATCCTAAGTAACAGAAGGAGCAACAAACTTTTACTTGTACTTTTTATTTTTCAAAATTTATATATACTTTTTTGGATTTTTGTTTTTAGAGATTTTTTGTTCTTTTTCTTCATTTTTGGAATGGAAGTACAATGTTGTAAATATGTACATCGAAAAGATTAGAAATATAGAAATTTTTTGTATTTAGATTTTTCTTGATTTTTTTCTTTTTTTGGCTTTTCTTCTTTTTTTTGTTTGATGCCTTATCAGTGAGACGAAGTAACGGGTCCCTTTTTTAGGATAGCTGAACTCGTTCATGCGGTCAGACCTGAGTGAGGTTCAAAAATTTCCAAGGTCGAAATGTCCATCCCTTTGGATCGAATTAACCTTTTCTCCTTACCTTGGGTCATACGTTTAACGATGTAGCCTGAAGATATTCCTGGTCATAACCTGATTTGAGCTAACATGAGCGGCCAAGTTGGCGATCAAATAACACAGAAATATAACCGAAGGAAGTAACTGAATGATTTTCTTCTTTTTTTTTTGAATATTTTTACTCACAACGCCCAAGACGGGTTTCCGCCGTGCCCATTGTTACCCTCTTTTTTAACTGTAATGCCCTTTCGGGTTTTCACTAAGTCCATGGGTATAGCTCTCTTACCCTAAGCACCCTTTCGGGTTTTCACCTGGTCCGCACAAGCTTATTGTTTTTACCCATAGCGTCCTTTTAAGTTTTCACTATGTCCTTCTTGCTTTGAGCTTGTATTTTTATTTTATTATTTTTTTCTTTCATCATTTTTCAAAAGCCACAACATAGATGCCGATTCCATCATAGCTGGCTGGATGGGTTCTTATGTCGCCTCTCAACTCAGCTCGTGTTGATTTAACAGATACTATGACTGCTAGTGAGCCTAAAAAGAAGGCTTTCTTCAGGGTGTAGCTTGGTCATGGGTTAGGTTAGGATTTGAAGGTGTGTTGAGCTAAGAAGGTTTCCCTGATATGACTTCAGTTTTTCACAACATACTTTCTTCCTTGGAGGATTTTACTGTACACGCCCCATGATTCTTCTAATTTTTTTTTCTTTTTTCCTTTATCTTATTTCAGGCAATCTCTTTTTGAGGTTTTACTTTTTCGATTTTTTAAAGATTTTGATGGTAACTTTACTTCCATTTTTGTATATGTACACATTTTTTTTGGAGGAAGGGGTTTATTAAAAGAAAGGCTCAGGCTCAAATGGGGTAGCAAAGGATATCATCATTTTTAGGGATGCTTTTTGGCTACTGTGCTTGGAATGATGGCCTCCTTTGGGTGGTTCTTGAGCAGTCACGTATCTATATAACCAATACTTACCTTATCGCGATAGACTAAGTGTAGAATGGTCGGACGTATCCAGCATTGATGGGCTCAAGAAGATGATCTCCGTCCATGGTGGCGAGGCGGATGGCGTATCCTGACAACACTTCTCGGACGACGTAAGGTCCCTTCCAGTTTGGCTTAAACTTCCCTCTCGGATCGGCATGGAGGGATGGGAAGATCTTCTTCAACACAGTGTCTCCTACCTTCAGGTCTTGACTACAGACATGTTTATTGTAAGCGCGTGCGATTTACCCCTGATAAACTTGAGTATGACACAAGGCTAGGAGTCTTTTCTCATCCAGTAGATTCAATTGTTTAAAGCGGAATCTCTCTCTCTCTGCTTTGGGTAAGCCTAATTCCATGAGGATGCAGAATGAGGGTACTTCAACCTCTGCTGGTAGGATGGCCTCGGTTCCATACACAAGGGAGAATGGTGTCACTCCTGTAGCGGTGCGGATCGATATTCTATAGGCCCACAAAGGAAATGGTAGCAATTTGCTCTAATCTTGATAAGTGACAACCATCTTCTCGATGATGCAGATGACTGTCTTGTTCGCAGCCTCCACGGCTCCATTAGTTTGAGGCTGAAAAGGCAATGAGCGATGGTGCTTGATCTTGTATTGCTCGCAGAAGGCTCAGATGCATTTATTCGCAAAGTTTGTGCCGTTGTCCGTGATGATATCCTTGGGTACTCCAAATTGACACAATATTATTTTTGAGAAACTTCTTGACATGACTAGCCATGATGTTGGCATATGACGTCGCTTCTACCCACTTGGTAAAGTATTCAATGGCAATGAGGATGAACCGATGTCCGTTGGATGCTTTCAGATTAATCATTCCGACGACGTCAAGGCCTCAGGTAGCAAATGCCCAAGGAGTGGTCATGCAGTGTAGATCGATGGCAGGAGCCTGTATCAAACTGGAGTGTTCCTGACACTTGTAGCATTTCTGAATATGTTTGCAGCAATCCGATTCCATAGTGATCCAAAAGTACCCTTGCCATAGAATTTTCCTGGCGAGCATGTGACTGCTGATGTGGGCACCGCATACTCCCTTATGGATCTCTCTCATGATGTTGATCGCTTCACTTTCTGTAAGGCACTTGAGCAAGATGTTATTGTACGATCGCTTGTAAAGACATTCCCCACAAATGACGTAGCCTGCTGCTAGACATTGAATGATTCGTCGGTTCATCTTAGACGTATCGTATGGGAAAGTTAGTGTCTTGAGGAAATTCTTGATATCTGAGAACCAAGGTGGCTCATCATCAGTCTTTGTAGGTTCCTCAATCTGGAGGCAGAAGGTCGGCTCATTCCTTTGCTCGATTATGATCGGCTTCATCTCAGCACCATACGGGATTTCAATCATTGATGCCAAAGTAGCTAATGCGTCGGTAAAATGATTCCTTATTCGGGGGACATATGAGAATGTCACGTCTTGGAAGCAAGCTATCAGATCCTCGAGGTGGTCATGGTAAGGGATCAGTTTCTCGTCCTTTGTCTTCCAATCTCCATTTGTCTGGCATATGATCAACTACGAATCGCCGAATACTCGGAGGTGAGTTACGTTCAGATTTAGAGCCCCTGCAAACCAGTGGCACATGCTTCGTACTCAGCCATGTTGTTAGTGCAGGGAAAGTTGAGCTTGATAAAGATTGGTACATGTGATCCTTTCGGCGAAATCAGAATGGCACCAACTCTTTGACCCTCGGCATTGGCTGCCCCATCAAAGTGCATTACCCAAGATTTCTCTGCTTCCTCAATATCGTCCTCCATCATGAACAGGATGTCCTCATCGGGGAACTCAGTTCTCAAGGGTTCAGAATCTAGCAAAGGATTGTCGGCAAGATGATCAGCGAGTGTTTATCCCTTGATTGACTTCTTAGTGACGTATGTGATGTCAAACTCAGACAATAAAAGCTGTCATCGTGTGGATCATCCAGTAAGAGCCGGGTTCTCGAAAAGGTACTTCAACGGGTCCATTTGAGAAAAAAGTAGAACAAGTTGGGATAGCAAGTAATGACAGAGCCTCTGAGTAGCCCATACAAGAGCTAGGCATGCTTTCTCTAAATGAGAATAGCGCATCTCATAATCAGTAAACTTCTTGCTCAGATGGTAGATGGCCTGCTCTCTTCTTCTCGTCTTGTCATGCTGCCCTAAGACACATCCCATCGAAACTTTTGTCGTGGAGAGATACATCAAGAGTGGTCTCCTTGGCTCGGGTGGTACTAACACAGGTGGGTTAAGGAGGTAGCTTTTGATTTTATCAAACATTGCCTGACAATCATCGTTCCATTCAATGAGCGAATTCTTCCTTAGTAGCTTGAAGATTGGCGTACAGATTAGAGTTAGCTATGTAATAAACTGACTGATATATTGTATTCTGCCCAAGAACCCTCTAACCTCTTTCTCAATAGATGGTGGTGACATTTCTGTGATAGCTTAACTTTGATTGGGTCGACCTCGATCTCTCCTGCTGACGATGAATCCTAACAATTTTCTAGACATAGCGCCAAATGTGCACTTTTGTGGATTCAAACATAACATGTACTTTCTCAACCTCTCAAATAGCTTCTAAAGGTTTACCAAGTGATCGCTTCGCTCCGATGACTTGTCTATCATATCATCGACATACACTTCAATTTCTCGGTATATCATGTCGTGAAATAGCGCAGTCATAGCTCTTTGGTACGTTGCATCGGCATTTTTTCAACCCAAATGGCAAGACTCTGTAGTGAAAGGTTCCCCATGGAGTGATGAATGCAGTCTTCTCTCGATCTGCCTCTGCCATCTTAATCTGGTTGTATCCTGAGAATCCATCCATAAAAGAAAGCATCCCATGCTTAGCAGTGTTATCAACCAAGATGTCGATGTGTGGCAATGGGAATTCGTCTTTCGGGCTTGTCTTGTTTAAGTTTCTAAAATCAATGCACATGCAGACTTTTTCATCCTTCTTCGGTACAGGCACAATATTGGCTATCCACTGTGGGTATTTGGTTATCATGAGGTATCCTGCATCATAGTGCTTGATGACCTCGTCTTTGACTCTCAACATCCACTCGGGTTGGAGACGCCTCATCTTCTGCTTAACAGGCTTCATATCTGGGTAGAGAGGCAACTCATGCTCGACCAAATCGATGTCCAGACTACGCATGTCCTTGTACAACCAGGCAAAAATGTCTTGGTATGATCAAAGGAAATCGATCATGCTTTTTCTTTCCTCGGGAGATAGCGACGATTCGATTTTGGTAATTCGGGGAATCTCCTCATTCTCTAGATTAATGTCCTTGGTTTCTTCGACAATGGGGGTAGGGTCATGCTCAAATTTGGCAAACCTGTCAAGGAGCTCATTGGGGAGCTCCTCCAAAGGGATATCCTCATCTAGACTCGTAATACCTACCTCTTCTTGTATTTCTATAGGGAAGGGGTCAATTTCACGTGGGATGGGTATTTCAATTAAGGCATCTTTTTGTGCGATTTTATTTGAAATTTTAAATGATAATATTTTTAGATTTTTCACTTTTTCACTATTTTTGAGATTTTTATTTTCTTTGGAGACGGACCCTTAGCAGCGCGAGTTCGCATATATATAAGGTATTGCCTGCCAAGGGCTTATCTCACTTTTTAGAGGTTGTTTTTTTTTAGAAACGGGTGCCAAATGTTAGGCTGGGCAAAGATACCTAGTTGCGTACCTGAGGGGCCGCTCCTTTACCTGTTTGGATGGAGGGTTATGACTGATATGGTTCTTCAGAGTCAGCTCCATCATATTGATCCCCATTTCGTCTGAGATGATCTCCTCAAACGTTAATACAATTTTATGGTGATTCACCACAGGGGGAGTTTGTTCAGGTACGGCTCATCGTTCCTCAAAGAGGGATAACGCGGCCAAGTCTATCCCCAGGCTGGGAAGGGTGATGTGGGGATTGGTGGGGTGAACCAGTGTTGTAGGCTTGTGTGCGATTAATCGGGTTACCCCATTTTAGTCAATCTTCACAACCCCGACACTCACAAATGAATTTCTGATATGAGGCCTAGGGTGGGGTTTCTCCTCTATATGGATCCCCCTAGCTTTTGTATCTGCCGTTACACGGGCTTTTTCTTTAGCCTCTCGCACTTCTTCTTCCGTGGGCTTGTTACCTAACCCGAACCTGACCTTCTGATTGCCCTTAGCTATGACGGCCTCCTTCCTACCTTACAATCTGGGCTCCAACCCTCTTCCTTTTTGGTATCCCCACATTTGAAGCATGGCCACTGCTACTACCATTCCACCTCCGGTTCTTAGAATGATGCCCTCGATGGGCTTCGGGAGTATCATTGACACCTTGTATTTGAAACTGTGGAGGTCGACGTCCTATACGATGTACGGTACATCCAGCACTTTGGACTTTTCGACATTGTTGGTGGCATTTTCCTTATCACTGTGCCCTTCACCAATGATTGTGATGATCTTATGCTTGGAGGCAAACTTGAGCTTTTGGTGCAGTGTGGATGGGATCGCTCCAACTTTATGCAGCTATGGGCACCCTAACAGCAGATTGAACAAGGATTTGATGTCTATCACTTGAAACAATATGGAGAAGGTCATTGGCCCAATCAATAGCTCAAGGTCAACTTCTCCCATTATCTCTCTTCGTGTGTTATCGAAACCTCTGGCGCTAGTTCTTGTAGGTTTTAGCATGCAAGGATCTACCCCAATCTTGGTGGCGGTTCTCAGCGAACATATGTTTAACGCAAACCCATTATAGATCAAAACCAAGGGAATTATCATATTTTCAGACTCAACAATTATATTTAAGGACTTCGAGTGACTTCCTCCTTCCTCTAGTAAATCGGCATCTGAAAACAAAATGGCATTTGGAACCATCACTTGACCAATTATCTGCCCGACTTCACCTAGGCTAACTTGAAGTGATACATGCACATTCTTTAACGCTCCCATTAATGCTTAAAAATAGAGTGGAGATGTCATCAACAGATCCCATACAGTAATATGGGCAGGCATTCTTCTCAACTGAGTCTCCAGTATATGTTCTCGACTCATTTTCTCAAAAGGATTCACAGCGCTATCTTTCTTTCGCTCTGGTTGGGCTTGTGCTGGTGCTGGTGCTTCCGGCTGCTTTGAAATCTTCCCAGAATGGGTCACAAAGTCCACTGCCCCTCCTCTATTGCTGCCAGCATTGATGTCTATTTATTCATAACTCAGCGGGACCTGATGAGGATCATAGGTTGGTCCCGAAATCTGAAATGGTATAGTTGTCGGTATTGGACGCTCTTATACTGCGGGCTCCGGAGGTGTGGGTAACACTTGATTTACTTCGGTGACAACTGGTTGGGTGGCAAACTTGGGCCAAATGGGAGTGGTGAAGAGTAGCTGATAGGCGCTGGCGGGGGATTGGGGGCATGATGGGCTACTGGGTAATTGACAGGGGTGGTGGTGTATGGTTGATATGCATTTATATGCACATAATTGACGGGTGTGGGTGATGGAAAATAAGCCCTAAGATCTAAAGATTTAATTCGTGGTGTCGGGTTGGGAAAATAATATGATAAATTCAAGGGTTCATCACCCCAACATTCCTTTCTTCATAATTTCTAGGCAACGATACCACATAGCTCTCTCGATCACTGATGTAATCGGACGAATCAAATTCAAATTCCTCCTCACATTCCTCTACCATCCCAATGGTGGGTCTGGGACCTGCTCCTCTGGTAGGATATGAGGGTAATGGCACCTGATGAATATTCGTATGCTGGTTCACTTGAGAAGGTGCTGGTGGGATGATTTTTTCGGCATCGATTAAATCTTAGATCTCGTGCTTCAATGGGAAGCAGTGATTAGTTGGGTGACCCGGACCTTGATGAAAATTATAGTGAGTATTAGGGTCATAATTCTTTGGGATTGGGTGAGGAGGAGGTTACGGTTGACGAACAGTACTAATCCCTTTTCTATTAGTAAAGAAAAAAGTACACTCAGAGATTGCCCTAGGAGTGTAAAAACTCGGTCATAGCGGGCTCTCCTCTACTCCGAAGTCATCTGCATTCCTTGTCCATTCACTGCTCTCTGTATCTGCTCATCTCTGACTGGTGCTGGCTGAGCCACTTGAAATTGGAACGGGGTTATATTATTATTGGGTCTGGTATTGGCAATGCTCTGGACATCGGCCCCTGTTCTCTTCTCATTCCTCTACTCAAAAAATCGTCTAACCCCACTGGCTCCACTTGGTACATTCTTATTCAGGCGACCTTCTCTGATGGCATCTTCATAGAGATTGGCGTTCCTTACCAGATCAGTAAAGCTGAACTGCTGTTGGTACACTAAAAAGTCTGAGATCACTGGTAGAGTATTTTTAGAAATCATCTCTATCTGATCATCATCAGGTATCCTGTTTCTAACCTGAGCTGCCAATGCTCTCCAGCGCCTTACATAATCGCTAAAGGTCTCATTCGAGCTTTGCTTTAAACAGGCCAAGTCCAACTTACACGGTTCAATTTCTATATTGTAGACATATTGTTCCTAGAACAAGTGCGTCAAGTCCTTCCAAGTTTTCATTATGGATGGTTCCAAAGATGTGAACCATCTCAAAGCTGGATCGGTCAAACTCTTCTGAAAGACCATTATCAGTAGTCTTTCGTCCCCTCCATACTGACACATGTCCCCGCAGTAGGACTTGAGGTGTGCAATAGGATTGCCGATGTCGTAGTACTTGTCAAAAGCCGACATTTGAAATTTTGGAGGCAAGGGGACCTCAGCGAACAAACACAAATTTGTGAAGTCCGTGGAGTGGATTTTAGCACCACCCACTTTCAACAACTGCTTTTGAATTTTGTCTAACTGTTCTTTCAACTGCTCTCTTGGACATGGGGGCCACTTTCTCATCAGTCGGTTGGACTTCACTCTGGGCTACCAAGGGGTGGGAAATTAGAGGAGGAGGGTTAAGGTTGGTCAATGCCCCAGCATAGGCTCCACTATTCCTAATCTCGTCCTCTTCATACTGCTGGTCTATATAGGGTGCAATAAGGGCGAGATTCTCTTGCTGGTGCTGCATGGACTAGGTGGGAATGACAGATTGGGGGTTGGGTGAGTCCATTGGGGATAGGGAAAGTTTGATGGATGACGGGGTGAGTTAGATTTTAGAGTGGGGCCTGATGAGGCCATTGGGCCTGGGGAAAGGCTTGAAACTGACTTTGGGATGTTGGGATTTGGGTGAATTGGGGCTGATGTAACGCATGGGTTTGAGCTGGGTATGATGGTTGTGAATGGGTGAAACTTTGGAGGAATTGTGAAGGGTATGAGTGTGAGGGTCCAAGGTTTTGTTGGTCTTGGGTTTGGGCTATGAAGCCTTGGGAGGGTTTGGCCATGAAGGTTTGGCCCACGGGTCTTTGGGAAGCTTGGGGCATAAAGCCTTAGTCATGATGGGTTAGGGCCATGGGCCATTGATGGGTTTGGGCTATGGCCCCTTGATAGGTTTAGGCCATGGGCCGTTGGTGGGTTTGGTCATTGGGCCTTGTTGGGTTTAGGCCATGGGCCCTTGGTGGGTCTGTCCCATTAAACTTTGATGAGCCTTAGCCATGGGCCCTTGGTGGGTCTGGCCCATTGGTCCTTGGTGGGTTTGGGCTATGGGCCCTTGGTGGGTCTGGGCCATGGGCCCTTGGTGGGTATGGGTAATGGGAGTTTGGGCCGTGGGGCCTTGGGGTATGTGGGAAATGGGAGTTTGGGCCATTGGGCCTTGGGACATGTAGGAAATGGGGGCTTGGGCTATTGGGCCTTGGGGCGTAGGGGAAATGGAGGTTTGGATAGTGTGGATGATGGGGGGTTGATGGGGGTTATGGGAGAATGATGCATGGAGGCTTCATAGGGTATGGGATGGATCCATAGATGTGTGGTGTGGATGAGAGGGAATGTGTTAGGAGGCCTTCCACCTATTGTAGGTTTGGAATATTTCGCCCATCATGGCCATGGAAGGGGGATCATATGGAGATGGGTTATTTGATGGTTGGATGGGCATGGATGGGATGTGTGAAGAGGAAAATTTGGGCATGGCCCTGGTAAAATTAGGCATGACTCGGGTAAGAGGCGGGATATGAGAGGGGTTGAAGGAATGAGGTGGGGCATTGGTGGACGGGATGGGCATATATGGGGAAGATGTATGGGGCATAGAGGTGGAGAATGAGAGGAAAAAATTAGCCATGGTTTCAAAAAAAATGGGCATGGCTTGGGTAAATGGAGGGATGTGTGGGGGATTGGGTTGGGTGGATGAGAAATATGGTATGTTGGTTAAGGTAGAGGATGGGTTTTGAACGGGTGTGGAAGGAAGGTAAGAGGGGTTAGAGATGGCCATGGATGAAGGCATGGCTTGGGAGAAAGATGGGAAATTTGGATTCTGGGTATTTTTGGAAGTGATGGAAGGGAAGATAGGGGCACCGAATGGGACGATTATGGTGAGGGTTGATTGGGCAAGGGGGGTGGAAGTAAAGACTTCTTCAGTATGGGAATGGGTTGGAGAATGTGGCTGGGGATGAGTTGATATCGGCATAAGCCGGGTCCACGACCCACGACATATATCGGTATTAGGTCGGGTATGGGTGCCTCGAATGGGGCCCGTAAAGCTTCCTCCTTCTTCCCCTACGGGATAACGGAGGGTACGATGATGCCATTGTGCCGGCACCAATCAAGACTCTATTTTTAGATTTTTAATTAAAATTTTTTTTTAAAATTTATAAGTGAAAAGAAATAAGAATTCTGGGGCCTTTTGAATTCCCTTCTCGGGTGGCTCTCATACCCTAAATAGGTCCCGCGGCAATGATCCCGAAGTACTTTGAAAGAATCAAAGGGAGACCCCTTGATCTATTGAAGGCACAAAAATCGATGCAAACAACTCGATCCCTCAAAACGAATAACAAAAAAAGTCACCTTCTTTTGATCGGTAAGGGCGTATTGGGTGTCCAAAGTTGCGGGGCCTAAGCAGAGGCACTAAACACACTGATCGAGGAATCAAGGATGTGAAATAGGCCACAGATTTGGACTGAGGGTTCTTAGAACTAATCTGGCTCAACTATTAGTGGCGCCAGAGCAAAAGTTCCCAGAATAAAGCTGGCACAACTAACAGTTGCGCCAGTGTTCTTTGGGGGTACTTTGCATTGGCGCAACTATTAGTTGCGGCAGACTAAAAGGGCTCTCCAGTTTGTTTGACAGCAGCAGGCTTAGTCCGAAATGGGTCTCCAAACTGGCTTTTTGTGGAAGCAAGGCTTTTGGGGATTGACTGTTTATATGATCCGCTCTCTTCCTCACCGAACCTAAGGGTTTAAGGTCAAATTGGGTTCACTATCGCTCTCTTTTTCTCAAGTTTTAATCTTGGTAATGAGAAGGTTACCCACCTGATATACCTCAAGTGTAAGCACTTTTCTTAGGTACTAGGTGGGCTAGGACTTTTCTGGATCATCACCACTAGGGGCTACCGCCGTACTAAGACCCGGCTGGTTGTATATGTGCCTAAATAACCCAACTCTTGAAAATCTACCTTGCAAAAATTAATTTAAATCCCCTTTGTTGGTTTAATTTTATTTTTTACTTTTAAGGGAATTTTCTTAAGTTCAAAAATCGAGGGTGATGATCCTGTGCCGCCTCTATGGGCCGGCATTCACTAGCGAAATATGATTGCGGAATTAAAAGCGCAAGTAGGCCCAGTAAATGGCTAAAGGACTTAAAATGATGGAAATGTAAAGAAATTTAAATAACAATACACAAGTAGACCCGCCGATCGGCTAAGGTGCTTGAAATGATGAAAATGTAAAGAAATTGAAGGACGGTGCTGTTGCGTGATCTCAGTGTGCTTGTTTTATTTGTTGGTGGTAAAAACAATTTAAAATCAAAGAAAGAGTAAAACAGAGGATGGAATCAGCACAACTGAGAAATCCTAGACCTGCAAGATACAGGGTCCATTTGTAGCAAGTTTTGATAAGAGTTTGTCCCACAGGGAAAAGTGATCTACAGCTCCAAAGGAGCCATCTCTAGTAGTCCCTCCAGATCTGACCACAGATCTGACAGTCCTAAAAGGAGGAGATTTTAAGGTCACTTATTCTAAGTATTTTAAGATAGCCTAATGAGTTAACTACATAAAGGGTTGAGAAGATGGATGGATTGTGGAAAATAAATATAAAAGGGTGAGAAGTAGGTTATTGAGTCTAGATCAGAGGAGTTTTGTAACTCAGATTCAGATATGATGTTATGGAAATCCTATCCAATGGTTACATTATCACCAAAGAGGAGGAAGAATTCAACTCATCCCTGTGCCATGATCCAATCCCTTAAGGTTATAACCTGTCCACTTAAATGGTCACAGACTATCCCATAGGGGAACCACAATCCAGAGATGGATCAAAACAAATTAATCATTGTAGGCACTACTTCATCCAGGCTACATGCTCAGGGAATCCATAGGGAACCTCAACCTCTAAAGCCCTATGTGTGGGGCTAAGGCTGTATAGGACCATGATAGCCCAGACACATAGAACTAGCAAGAGATTGACCACCACCTTAGATCTAGCTATCCATTGCTTGAATGGGGCTGCAATGGTCCAGTCACAAGCCTACAATCTCCATAACCAGATTAGATCTAACATCTGATGGCGGGTTTATACAAATATATGGAGAGTCTGCCTCTGCACAATCTCCTACCAGGCTTAACAGCTCAGGCTTGAGGAAGAAGGATCCATCTTGGATCGACGGATTGGATTCACCCTAAGGCTATAGCCTGTCCACTTAAATGGTCACAGACTATCCCAGAGGCTATCCTCCTCATGGAGCCCAAGACAAAACAAGTTAATTGCTGCTACCACCATGGTCACAAGGCTACCAGCTCAGGCTGTCATGAGAATTTCATATCTAGTGGGTCCTGTGGTGGGGCTAAGGCTGTATAGGACCGTGATAGCCCATACACAAAGGTCACTTGGATATGAGTGGATCCTCAGAATCAGTCCTCCATTGCTTTGAAACACAGCCAAAGCAATGGCGGATCACAAGGCAGCAGCCTTTAACAGAACAGCTCACAAATACACAAATCCCATAAGAGTACAAATCCTATTACAAAAACTCCATTAATCTAACCTCAATAGTCATACAAAGGCATGGCCAGCAAGTGCTGAGCCATGGAGAGAAGAAAAAGAAAAAAGAAAACTACTTACTGTTACAGGAAGAACAAGAACGGAAAAGAAAATTATAAAATCTGAGATAGGAGTTCCTCTTCTAAATTCTAACTCCAAGTCTCCCTTCCGATCCCCCTAAACCTAAACCAGGCTTAGGTTTATATAGCAGTGGTGTGGCGGCAATTAGGGTTAGTAAACCCTAATTTTAACGTGGCTGAATAATTATCCTTGGATGCCTCGGGGCGCGTGTAAAGAGATTTGAGCATGGGAGTGCGTGCCCTTATCCTTGGAAATCCTCAGAAAGTCCTCTGCAGAATGATGGAAGTTGGAGTTCAGAGCTTCGCCAGGTTGTAGTTGATTGCCAGACTTGTCGCGTGGTAGCTCTAGTCTTCGCGTGGTTGAGTTTAACATTAAAGCTTCAGATATCGCGTGGTTGTAGCTTCTTGATGCTTTGAGCAGTCGCGAGGTAGACAGTTAAGCTCTCGCTAGGTTGGGCTTCACACAGTTGGATTGATAATTGTGAATAGCGCGAGAACTACGCGAGCTTTCCACTTCACTTCGCGAGGCTAATTCTGGCTTTCACGAGACTGCTTTCTTTCTGAACAGCGCGAGAACTGCGTAAGAAGTTCACTTCTTAATGGATCTTCGCGAGGCGTTGAGGCTTTTCTGAACTGCGCGACAGGTTCTCTTGATATTTGCATCCCGCGGCTACTGCGCGAGGCAGGACTCTGAAGCTCTCTCCCCTCAGTTGTTCTGAGCGAACTGCACGAGGGTGAGAGGGGTCTTCTTGAACTGCGCGGGAGCTGCGCGACCTTTAACTTCTAAACTTCGCGAGAGCTGCGCGACTCAAGGCTTCTGAAGCTCTTCTGTCACTCTACTGCACGAGAACTTATTTGTGAAGTCTTGGGACTTCGTGAGGACTGCGTGAAGTGTATTTTTATGAATCCTCTGGAGCTTTGTCAGCTGCGCGAGGCTCTTCTATGGTCTGGATTCATGGTTCATTCTTCTGATGGACTTCTAGTGCCAAAACAGGCTCCTTAGCAGGATTCATGGCCTTATTGCCCTGCTGTTTATTACCTACAGAAAACACTTAACAAACATTTATTAGATGGCTAAGGGTCTAATCAAAGGCTAAGTTAAGGGGTGAAAAGTGGTACTTTTCAGGTCTTAACACACCCCCAAACCTAATCTTTGCTAGTCCCTTAGCAAAGCTACCCTAAATCAACTATAGAATTTAAATGCCACTTTCATAGGGAGCACGGATACATTTAGCATATGTACCAAGCCTTTTAAAATCCTAGGTGATCCCTAGTGGAGGAGTGAAGTCTCCTGAGGGTTTTCAGTGAAGACACCCACAAACTTCTCAATGAAGCAGTTAACAAAAGTGCAATTTATCAGATGAGCAGTCAAGGAATAGAGTTAGTTCACCTTTGAATCATTAAAAATATAAGAAATTCAAACACATTGGCTGCACAAAAATTTAAACAGTATAAGCTTCTCATGAAAGCACAGCATTTCCAATCAGTTTACACCAAAGACACTACACATGTGTGTCAACATTGAGCTCATCACTGGATCAAAAATTAGGTTATAGATCATGCTTAATGCATTCAATATCAGACCCAAAACTCTCCAGGGCATACTCTCATAAAGAACTGTTGAGGGTTTCATTTTCTCTCAAGCTCAAGAGCAGTTACATCCCCCAAATGGGTCTGTAAGCATGAGCATAGGCATAGCTCTGAAGTTCTCGCATCATTGACAGATTCTCACCATAGTTTGGATAACTCTTTATCTCCATATGACAGCTCACTCAACTTTGGATCACAAGGGCTTTAACTGGGCTGTAATGTGGCTTATGGAGTGGGGTTAAAAAGAATGGAAGGTTGAAAAGGGGTTAAAAATTGAGAAATTAGTAGGTGAAGGAGGTGATTCATTACTTCACCTTCTTTAATTCAGCTCCTTTCATCTTCTTTGAGGTTTTCAGATTTGAAGTCATCAGTTTCTCTTCTTGATTTTGATTTTTCCAATGAAAGTTCCCTCTTGACTCCTCTCTTACTCCTCTTCATTATTATTTTTGTTTCTTTTTTATGCATTTTTCTTCTTTTTATTTTGTTTTTGCTTTTCTGAAATGCCACCATTTTCTCAGTTAACATACTGCCAGAATTTGAGGTACTTCTTCTTTCTTCACCTAATGTTGATCATAGCTAGTCCATCTTCATCTCTTGTTCCTTTACCTTCTGAATTTTCAGAGTGAGGGTGAGGTTAAATCAGATACATAGGTTCAGGTGCAAGTACTCAGGTGTATTTTTGAAGAAATTTGGATTTAAAGCTCAAAGGGGGTATGGACAAGGGCAGTTGCTTGAGGGTTTGTTTGTTTAGGCTCAAACTATCCAAGAGAAGGCCTTGATCCTTTCCTAAGTCTCATGAGTGTTGTCAGCTGTTTCAACTTGGAGTTGCCCAACTTCTAGTGAGCATAGTGACTCAGCCAGTCCTTAGAGCTACAAGAAATTGCCTTAGTCACTCCTCAAGGAAAAAATTTTGTATAGGCCCCAAACCTCACTGGTTATGGTCTTCCTTTGAATTCTTAAGTATGCCCTTACCTTTTTCTCTCTCTAGTGATTCACTAAGTGCTGATACAAGTAAGTTTCCTTGGTGATCTCATTATGGAAATGTGAAATATTACAAGCTTATAATGCCTAAAGTCTGGAAACAATTTTAAATTTCATTATTTTTCATGATTCTCTAGTGAACATGGTTCCATTTCCATATTACTCACAAGATTTTGCTGCACTTAGGTTAACTATTCCATTGGCAGGATCTGCCTGCCACACCCCCAAACCTATGAGGAGCAGTGTCCTCACTGGTTCAAAGTTGGGTGTGCAGAAAATTGATTAATGGCAAGAGAAAAGGAAATAGCATGGAGCAAAACAGACACAAGACACAGAAGAAGAGCAATGATAGAAGAAGAAGATCTATTATATAAGAGAGAAATGTACAAAAGGAAAAACAAAAGGAGAAAAAGAAAATGCAAAAACACCAAAAATCTTAGGTACAAGCTAATCGCAGCCTGAATCAAAACTGGTCCCAACCCATCTTCTTGGCATGCTCTTGAAGGAGAGCCTCTTCCTCTTTCTTCTTTCGTGCCCGCTCTTCCTTCCGTTGGGCATCAGTTTTGGGCAAGGTTGGTGCCCTGACCTTCATTTTTCGGGTCTTTGGTTCAGGGGGGTCACTGAAGATTTGTCTTTGGTTTGCTCAGGTGATTTGATAGGACCTTTTCCTTTAGGACTCTTCCCTTTGGGGCCCTTTCCTTTTTATGGCACCTCAGAGGTCTTGGCTTTCTTAGGAGTGGGCTCAATGGGAGCCTTATCCCTTGCACTTTTCACAAGTGCGCTCTTAGGGGCCATGGAACTTCTCCGCTGAGAGTGAGTAGTTGGAAAAATGAAAAGTAAAAGTTGAGAGCTGAGGCTTACCCTAAAAGTTAGGGTTCTGTTCAATCTGATGCACAAAAGATCGTGAGAGCTCTTAGCAGGGGGCAACTGGTGGAAGAGGCTTTAGGAACAAATCCCCAAAATCAGAAGGTGAATGATGGATTGTAAACTGGATGTTGAAGGAGAGAGATTAATGGGAGTCAGAGCTAGGGTTTCGCTGGCTGGAGAAGAAAGAGAAAACATAAAAGGAAAGCAACGCGGGGTTGGATTATATAAATTGTGAGGCTTAGCGCGCTTTGAAATGCTCTGCTCGCTGGATAGAAGTGAGTGGGTCGTGAGGTTGGATGTTCATCCAAACTGCGCGAGGAATTCACACAACAACGTTTGAACCGCGCGAGGGCATAGCAGTTCCTTATGATTTACACGAGAGGGAGCCAAGCCACATCTTTAGAACGCGCGACGACCTAAACAGAGTTAAAAATGCACACACCCACAAGTCAGCCTTTAACCTTTGCTTTGTGGGTGGATTCTCTCACATGCTTTAGTCCAGAGACACCCTTATTCATTCACAACCGGATTCTCCATGCTTTCCCAACAATTAATCATGCAATTGCTCAAAAAGCATTTAATCAAAATCTCATCTCCAAAACATTCTCATTATCACATAATCTAATCATCATTCATTCTTTCACAAGCATCAATTCAAAGGGGACCAGAAGTAAAGCAGGCAGATGAATTGTTCAGGTCATATACATTCAAACTCCGACAAGATTACTAAAAATTCCTAAAAACAGTAAAAAGAACAAACCATACTAAAATACATAACATACACCATGCACAGATTTGTGAATCAATTAATGAAAGATCCCCCTGCCCCTCAGGGTTTGAGGATCCTTCACCAATCAAAAATTGGCCCTTGAGATTTACCACTGGCTGGCTGGGTAACCTCCCCTCTTCTCTTTTAGCTAAGGCATTCGATAGTTGGCCTAGCTGCTCTTCCAACTTCTTTATGCTCTGACCATGAGAATTCACAGTCTGAGCCAAGGACCCCAGGTTTTGTAGTGAGGTCAAGACCTGGTCCTCGAAAGAAGTATTTCTTGGCTGAGGTTGGGGTAAGATCAACTGATTTTGTTACTGATGGGGCTGCTGCTGGTGCTAGAAATTGGACCTAGGGGCATATCCTTGATTGAACTGCTGCTGTGGCCTTTGAGGTAAGGCCAACATCTGCTGGGGCGGCATATAGTTGTCTTGCTTCGACCTCAGATTTGGGTGGTCTCTCCATTGGTAACCAGCATTTTGGTGTTGGTATCCATATGGTTGTTTGTTGTAGCCACCAGATTGTTGCTGGCCATAAGATTGCGCAGCAGCAGCATGTTTCAAAACTAATTCAGGATACTGCCCTGCAGATGGACATTCCTCTACTGTGTGCTGTGGGGGCTGGCATATCAGACATGCCTCCACCACTTAAGCAGCCCTTCTGGGTTGCATCACAGTCAGTAATTTGTCAAACTTCCCTGAGAGGTTAGCCATCTGCAGCTGCAGGTCATTATTCCCAGACACCTCATAAACTTTTCCTCTTGACAAAGCAGCAGGCCCCACTTTTGACTCAGACTCCTGACTAGTTCTTACCAGGAATGGTTTTTGAAAAGCATTTTCACTAATTACCTCAAACAATTCCCATGCCTCATCAGCAGTCTTGTGCATGTAGGTTCCACCACAAGAGGCATCAACCATATCTCTATTTTTCTCATCAATCTCATTGTAGAAGCTTTGTACAAGCTACCAGTCTGGGATCTTGTGGTGGGGGCATTGTTTGAGCATTTCCTTAAACCTATCCCAGGCTTGATTAAATTAAAGTCCTCAGTTGGAGATGGGGCAAAAGCAAGAATCTCCTTCCTCAACTGGCTAGTTTTGGTCTCAGGGAAGAACTTTGGCAGGAACTTGGTCTACAGGTCTTTCCATGTAGTGATGCCATTGTTGAGAAGAGTAGCCAACCAGGTACTAGCCCTATCCTTCAGAGAGAAGGGAAAGAGCCTGAGCCTAGTAGCCTCAGGTCCCAAACCAGCGATATTGAAAGTGGTGCACAAGGCCAAAAATTGGTCAATATGCTTATAAGGGTCCTCCTTGCTGAGCCCATGGAAAGAGGGTAGCATCTGGATGATTGAAGTTTTAATCTCATAATTCCCTTGAACATCAGAGAATTGAATGCTGAATGGAGAGTTATAGTCATCCGGAGCATTCAACTCCTTGAGAGTTTTGGGTTGTTCTTCACCCATGAATACTGTCTCAGATTCAGCAGGGGGCTCTACTGTGGTGTGCCTGTTCCTTCCCAGTCTTCTACCCCTTTCTAGCTCAAGGTTGAACGGCTCTAAAGTAGGACTAAGAGATCTCCTACCTAGCATGCAAACACACCACTAGCAGGGACAACTCCTTGCATGCACATTGCACTTGATTCAAAGAATTTTTTAACAAATTTACAGCTAATTTAAGAAGACGTACATTTACAACTATATTAAACAACTGCTATGTAATTTTCAAAGAAACTAGACTGAGTGTTAAAGGTTAGAGAATTGCAAACAGAGGTAGCTAATCTCCAAATGCAGTCCAATGTCCTTCTCTTATGTTGTCTAGATCTGTAAGAAAGATTTAAAATTATATCAGCAGTATCAATTATTCACATTTACAAAGAATACTAAAAATACAAAAACTAAGGGTCTACTAATAGATCATTTGTCCCCGGCAGCGGCGCCAAAAACTTGTTGCGTGATCTCAGTGTGCTTGTTTTATTTGTTGGTGGTTAAAACAATTTAAAATCAAAGAAAGAGTAAAACAGGGGATAGAATTAGCACAACTGAGAAATCCTAGACCTGTAAGATACAAGGTCCATTTGTAGCAAGTTTTGATAAGTAAGAGTTTGTCCCACAGGGAAAGGTGATCTACAGCTCCAAAGGAGCCATCTCTAGTAGTCCCTCCAGATCTGACTACAGATCTGGCAGTACTAAAAGGAGGGGAGTTTAAGGTCACTTATTCTAAGTATTCTAAGATAGCCTAATGAGTTAACTACAGAAAAGGTTGAGAAGATGGATGGATTGTGGAAAATAAATATAAAAGGGTGAGAAGTAGGTTATTGAGTATAGATCAGAGGAGTTTTGTAACTCAGATTCAGATCTGATGTTATAGAAATCCTATCCAATGGCTACATTATCACTAAAGAGGAGGAAGAATTCAACTCATCCCTGTGCCATGATCCAATCCCTTAAGGTTATAACCTGTCCATTTAAATGGTCACAAACTATCCCATAGGGGAACCACAGTCCAGAGATGGGTTAAAACAAATTAATCATTGTAGGCACTACTTCATCCAAACTACAAGCTCAGGGAATCCATAGGGAACCTCAACCTCTAAAGCCCTATGTGTGGGGCTAAGGCTGTATAGGACCATGAGAGCCCAGACACATAGAACTAGCAAGAGATTGAGCACCACCTTAGATCTAGCTATCCATTGCTTGAGTGGGGCTGCAATGGTCCAGTCACAAGCCTACAATCTCCATAACCAGATTAGATCTAACATCTGATGGCGGGTTTATACAAATATATGGGGAGTCTGCCTCTGCACAATCTCCTACCAGGCTTAACAGCTCAGGCTTGAGGAAGAAGGATCCATCTTGGATCGGCGGATTGGATTCACCCAAAGGCTATAGCCTGTCCACTTAAATGGTCACAGACTATCCCAGAGGCTATCCTCCTCATGGAGCCCAAGACAAAACAAGTTAATTGCTGCTACCACCATGGTCACAAGGCTACCAGCTCAGGCTCCCATGAGAATTTCAGATCTAGTGGCTCCTGTGGTGGGGCTAAGACTGTATAGGACCATGATAGCCCAGACACACAGGTCACTTGGATCTGAGTGGATCCTTAGAATCAGTCCTCCATTGCTTTGAAACACAGCCAAAGCAATGGCGGATCACAAGGCAGCAGCCTTGCACAGAATAGCTCACAAATATACAAATCCCATAAGAGTACAAATCCTATTACAAAAACTCCATTAATCTAACCTCAATAGTCATACAAAGGCATGGCCAGCAAGTGCTGAGCCATGGAGAGAAGAAAAAGAAAAAAGAAAACTACTTACTGTTACAGGAAGAACAAGAACGAAAAAAAAAATTATAAAATCTGAGATAGGAGTTCCTCTTCTAAATTCTAACTCCAAGTCTCCCCTCTGATCCCCCTAAACCTAAACCAGGCTTAGGTTTATATAGAAGTGGTGTGGCGGCACATTAGGGTTAGTAAACCCTAATTTTAATGATGCCACATGGCCGAATAATGATCCTTGGATGCCTCGAGGTGCATGCACAAAGATTTGAGTGTGGGAGTGCGTGCCCTAATCCTTAGAAATCCCCAGAAAGTCCTCTGCAGAATGATGGAAGTTGGAGTTTAGAGCTTTGCCAGGTTGCAGTCGATTCCCAGACTTGTCTCGTGGTAGCTCTAGTTTTCGCATGGTTGAGTTTAACATTAAAGCTTCAGACATCCCGTGGTTGCAGCTTCTTGATGCTTTGAGCAGTCGCGAGGTAGACAGTTAAGCTCTCGCTAGGTTGGGCTTCGCGCAGTTGGATTGATAATTGTGAATAGCGTGGGAACTACGCGAGCTTTCCACTTCACTTCGCGAGGCTAATTCTGGCTTTCACGAGACTGCTTTCTTTCTGAACAGCGCGAGAACTGCGCGAGAAGTTCACTTCTTAATGGATCTTCGTGAGGATCCTCGCGAGGCGTTGAGGCTTTTCTGAACTGCGCGACAGGTTCTCTTGATATTTGCATCCCGCGGCTACTGCGCGACAGCTGTGCGAGACAGGATTTTGAAGCTCTCTCCCCTCAGCTGTTCTGAGCAAACCGCGCGAGGGTGAGAGGGGTCTTCTTGAGCTATGCGGGAGCTGCACAACCTTTAACTTCTAAACTTCGCGAGAGCTGTGCGACTCAAGGCTTCTAAAGCTCTTCTGTCACTCTACTGCGCGAGAACTTATTTGTGAAGTCTTGGGACTTCGCGAGGACTGCACGAAGTGTATTTTTCTGAATCCTCTGGAGCTTTGTCAGCTGCGCGAGGCTCTTCTATGGTCTAGATTCATGGTTCATTCTTTTGAGGGACTTCTAGTGCCAAAACAGGCTCCTTAGCTGAATTCATGGCCTTATTGCCCTGCTGTTTATTACCTACAGAAAATACTTAACAAGAATTTATTAGATGGCTAAGGGTTTAATCAAAGGCTAAGTTAAGGGGTGAAAAGTGGTACTTTTCGGGTCTTAACAGGTGTGCAAATAGGCCCGCCAAACGGCTAGGGCTCATAAATGACGTAAAAGTAGGGATAAGTAAAATGACGTAATCGGAGGGATGAGTAAAAAAAATAGTAAAAATAAAATAAAAAATAGAAATAAAAGGTTAGTAAATCAAAAATAAAGAGGCGAAATTCAAGGGAAAGCTCTACTAGCTAGTCTCCAACAAAGTCGCCATTTGTGCAACCGTGAGATTTTTGATGATCCCGTCGCGACGATGCGCTCACTAATGAAAATTTTAGAGTCACCACCCAGAGCTTTTGGTGTCCCGAGAAACCTAGATCATTTTTATAAGCACCTAAGTACCACAAATATGACTCTGAATCCGGTCTACGCCAAAAGCTCTTGGGTAGGGGCTTCGGTTATCGATTGGGAAGGTGTTAGGCACCCAATCAACCCGCTTAATGCGGTTTCTACTAATGACCAAAACAAAAATAATATAAAAGAAAATAAAAATGCTTCCTCTTGCCTAAAGGATCTTAAAATCCTATTTGTATCCTTCCGTTCCTACCAAAAATTCGGCGATGTAATGGCACAAATGGGAGGATAGAGGGAGAATCGAGAAGGGAGAGGAATAGAGGGGAGAGCCAGAGCTCTCGGGCTCTTGTTGCACCATTGTAGAGCCTTGCGTTGGCTTGCTTCGGTGAGCTTTTAAAGGCTTGTATGGTGAGAAATAGAGTTCTAACTCCTAGAGCTTGATAGCTAAGAGGTAGAGAGGGAAGGCTAGGGGATAACACACACCTAACCTAGAGCTTTTTGGGGAAATGCTAAGGTCTAAAGGAATTTTTGAAGTTCTAAAATTTGTTTGGGAATAGTACACTAGAGGAGAGAGAGAGAGAGAAAGGATTCCTTAATCTCTTAAATGTAAATTTTTTCAAGCCTTTGTAAAGAGAGGAGTGCCTCTCTATTTATAGGAAAAAGAGAGGTTAGGAGGGTGCTTAGAGGCTAATTGGGATTAGCAAATAGGTAATGGGCAATCCAAGGTTTTCTAAGGTATTTTGAACCTTGAAAAATGTGGAGAGTTGCTCCAATGATGGATGATAGGGCGTGGCTTTAAACCACTTAAGAGGTTGCACATAGATAGTAAATGAGTGTAACAGAACTAGCAAAACACACCCCAAAGGTCAAGATGGTCAATAAGTCAAATCCCAACCTTGAAATTTGAGGTAAAAACCTACAGTTACTGTTCATATGCCTAGCACAACTATTAGTTGTGCCAAGCATATGTACAATAAAACAGTTCCTAAACAGTGGTCTGGAAGTTGGCTAAGGGTTCGGGATACGTTTCTAAGGGTTCGGAAAGGTTCCTATGGGATCTAGGATGATTTTTAAAGGTTTGGAATGGCTCCTAAGGTTTCAGAAAGGTTCCTAAGGGTTTCATACATGCCATCTCAAGCTCGGAGATGCGCCTCTCTCGAAATGTGTCTCGATCGGGCCTTGGGCCAAATTTGGGTGTCTATAGTCTTTCTCCATCTCCTAGCCCTCACCCAATGCCAGAAGAATTAGATCATGACGAACTAAGTAGTAGGCTTGATCGAATCCTTGAAAAGCAAAGAGCTGAACTTTTGGCTGCATTAAAGAGATTAGAATAGTTGAAGCGCTAGTGACCCATTCCAGACGCTGAATCCTCTACCGAGACCCCCCATTGCCATAAACATTGTCCCAAACTGACCCTTTTTTCTAACTTCTCACCTTCCCTCACTTCTTCACTATGTCACCAACCTCACCATCAAACATTGTATCGTCTGTGCGACTTCCTCTACTAGGATGGTGGGTTGAAAATTTATAACAAGAGGGAGCCATCTCTCTTGATGGAGCCAAAATTGTAAGACCCCTTCCTTGCTCCTCCATTTATTTTGTTTCCTCAACCCATCCTCATCCTCAGCGTACTCATCTCGACTCTCCTTGCACACCAGTTGCTCCTTCCCTTCTTTATCTTTTCTGCTTCCCTTTTGTCAATTCTTTCCACTGTCTTGGAGTATCTTTTGTGGTATTTGGTCGATAGTGTAATCTTTGCTCCTACGGATCCTTGCGATGATCTTATCAAGGGCTGAATCAGGGTCTGCTAGATCGTCCATTGCCTTACCTCCCTTCACTATCTTTCTTTCTTACCCTTGCTCCTCCCTTTCTCCGATGATGCTCCCTTCATTCCCTTCTTCAGGCCGCCTCTTTCACTTCTCTTTCTTTCCCTTCATTCCAATTTTTTCAAATGTCTACATGGAAAAGGAAGAAGGTAGAAGCATTAGTACTAAAGCCTACTTTTAAAATTTTCATAGGAAAAGTACTGAATTTTCGGAAAGACCATACTCGTACGGATGCTTGCGATCACCTCATCAAGAGCTGAATCAGACCCATTTATGATAAATAGAGACAATGTAAAGAAAGAAGATGTAAAGAAATAGTTTTTGAGTTATGAATGAATCATTCGAATACATGATTTATAAATTTTTATTTATTTTATCTTATTTTATTCAGCGATATAACAAGTAGTCCAACGGAAGCGCTAGCGCAATTAATAAGAAGTGACCTGCGCCTTGAGGCCTTTGAATATTAGTGGTAGCCGAGGCAGAGATTGTATTGATATGAACTATAAAATTTGTGCAAAGTGCTAGCCCAAATTAGTCCCCCAGGCCAAAAGATTCAATCGGACATTTCTTGTACAGTTGTTCTTTTTTGAAAAATATGAATATATTAATACAATCTCTTTCCGAAGTGCTGGTAGCTTTAATATATGATTGCATTAATTGGAAGCACTTAAAAATAGAAGCATCATCACTTCTAATTGGAAGCGCCATTGCCTCTAATTGAAACGTTGGCGCTTTTGTTGGCGCTTTTGTTGATGGCGAGGTTTCTTCTTGACGTAAACGAGGTTTCGCTGATCTGGGATTCCGAGCGTTATCTCATAAAAAAATAGGCCTTGATATTCAGCTCGATAAATTTTGACGTGTCATCACTTCTAATTCGAAGCGTTACCAATTGTAACTCGAGTGTTATCGCATCGAAACTGAATATTAGTGGTAGCTGAGGCAGAGATTGTATTGATATGAATGATAAAATTTGTGCGATGTTCATATATATTTTGTGGAATTATCCTGAGAAGTTGGAATTATCCCTCTTCATGAAATTTAAACGAAACTGTTTGTTCATATAAACTAACACCAATTACAGAACTTTACTGAACAAAAAAGAGAAGCTATTGCACTTATGATGTAAGAGCCAACGCTTTAGTTAATGAGTGATGACGCTTCCAACATGAAGCGACGACGCTTCCTAATAAAGCTCCGACGCTTTTATCAATAAGTGCCGACGCTTCTAATAAAAAACACTGAATATTAGGGATAGCTTAGGCGCTGCCCTTACCCATGATGCTTCGAGTTTTTAAGCAACTATACAACAAAATCTATAATTTGAAGCTCCTCGAGAATCTTTTTTGAGACAGGGAGATGACGTGTCGATAAAAATTCGGCGAGAAAAGACGGCACACCCCTCAAAAATCGTAAGGCCATTGACACGCCACTTAGAGGCGATGACACTACGCTTGGAATACGAACAGTCATTGCAATAAATTATGTCGGGCAAGATTGCACGTAATTGAAGAGATGACGCTTCTAATTTGAAGCGATGACGCTTCTATGTTGAAGCGATGACGCTTATAATTGAAGCAATGAAGCTTCAAATTTGAAGCATCCATGACAAACTTTACTGTATCAGTCCTTGACTAGATTTTTCCTAAGTTAATCTTTTATTTAATCAACTTCTTTGTTAATCTCTACAAATATTAACTTTCATATTAATCTCTGTAAATATTAACTTCCAAAAAATAAAGAAATCATATAAATGAAAAGCTGTGAGATCGAATTCATAAAAATGAAAGATATTTTATTCTTATAAAGTACTACTTACAAAAATACAGAGTTGAAGAAAGAAGAAAAAAACCTAAGAAAAATCTAAAGAGATAGATAGATACCAGCACAACTCAGCCACCTGAGACATCAAGAGGGTGGAGAGATAGACGACTCCCCCATCGGACTGCGTCGTAATTCGTGCAGTCGATCCTCCAACTTGTAAGGAACAACTTCAATTATGACCATCAAGGGTTTAATCACATCCATCAAACTTTGAAACCTCCTTTTCTTCTAGGTGAGAAGGGTAAGAAGTTTCTCGATATCCCCGGTCGTCAAACTTAGAGAGGTTTGATCAAGAAGACGAAATGCTTTCGTAATCTCGGACGATAACTCGAGTTGCTCCGCCATTGTGAAGGGAGTTTGGTTTTGGGACGGAGGCAAAAGAAAGGATATGGAATGAAGATAAAAGTGACGTAAAGCTAAAGGCATTTTTTGGGATATGAAGAGCCGCAACAATAAATTATGTTGGAAAATACTACCCGAACAGACCACACATTGCACGATTTGAAATCCTCAAAATTCATAAAAATGAAAGGCCGCTTACCGTCAAGAAGCATCATCGCAGGTATTTAAAGCACTGAAGCTTCTATTTAGAAGCAATGAAAATCCTATTTAAGAGCGATGATGCTTCTTATTAGAAGCGATGATGCTTCAATTTATCGGCAATACCGTTTCTACTGGTAAGCGCCATTGATAACATCAAAAAGCGGTGAGCTTCTTATCGTGTTTCGAGAGAAGTTCATGGATTATGCATGATCAGCACAATAAAGAAGAAGCACAAAAATTTATGAAATCCCTCTGTGGCGGCAGTACACCTACAACAGTCTATTTAATGATGTTGCATGAAAAATCGCTATTTAAAGGACATCATAGCGCCTAATTTTTTTCATCTTCTGTATCTCTTTGGATTATCATTTCATCTTCCTCTGTCCAGACCAAAATGCATCATTAAATTTTAAGGAGGAGCCACTGTATCATGCGTTAGCATTTTATCAGTTCCTACCGTAGTTCGGTTATCAGCATCCCTGACGACAATGAACTGGTTGTCGTCCCCGATAACGAGCATGTGGTTCCCCCTCCCCCTAAAGAAGTTATCGTCATTCCGGACTATGACAACCTTCAAGTTATGCTGTCGGTGGTGGGAGATCCCGAGCCCCTTCTTCTCCCACCTCCGGAGCCGGTGCTTCTTCTCCTAACTGCGCAGCCGATTCTCCTTCTTTCGCCTCCACTTCTTCCACTTCCACCCCAGCCACAACAACCGCCACCATCTCTAACTCAACTTCTTCATCTACCACCGCCAGCATAACAAACTCCCCACACCTGCCTACTCCTCTACCTCCATTTTCACAACCATTTACACCTCTTCCTCCTCCACTCCCGCCTCCTTCATCACCGCGTGCGAGATCGTCTAGTCAACCCGTGACCCATCCCCAACCATCACCTCCAACATTTCCATAAAATGTGGCATCCTCCCCCAACCAACCACCAACATCAGAAACTTGTTCAATTTTATCAGACCCATTTACATTAGACCCATTTACGATAAAGAAAGGTAGTGTATAAGAAGACGGTGTATAGGAAGACAGTGAATAGAAAGTATTTTGACGTAAAGAAATGATTTTGATTTATGAATGAAATCTTTTAGCATGAGTAGTAAATTATTTTTTACTTGATTCTAATTATAGTTCTAGTAAGATAAGCATATCAAAAATAAAGCGTCGACGCGAAAAATATAATGTGACGCGCCAACGCTTATGAACGAATCGACCACGCTTCGATTGAGAGGCGCTTGTGCCCCCTACTACTCGAAGCGCTTTTCATAATATTGATTTACTATGAATCAGTGATAACGCTTCTCTGTCCAATGTTTGCAGGCATCAGACTCATGTTCAATTTCATCAAACTTATTTATGATAAAGGAAGACGATATAAATGGGAAGCGACGTCACAGAACTGGGAAACACCTTCACATCAACCAAGAGGCAATAGGGGGCTTCAACTAAGACACGATGATGCTTCAAATCAGAAGCAATGGCGCTTTGATAACAAGACCCATTTACGATAAAGAAAGACAGTGTAAAGAAAGACGATGTAAAGAAAGACGATGTAAAGAAATAGATTTTATTTATAAATAAAAACTTTGATACCCAGATTAGTAAATCTTTTTTCTTCATAAATAACTCTGAGTAGTATGTAAAATGATGCTCCATGAGAACAGGAAAATGTCAATCCACAGGAAACTGTTCATGAAAAGTTAACATTGTCAATGGTTCTAGGTTGATTCGCATGCGCTTCACTTGCCTGGGATCCAATAGGCGCACGAGATTAAAAAGAAGCGCCATCGCAGACGCTTCAATGGCGAAGCTCCCACGCTTCAAAAGCTTAGCGTCATCGCTTCCTTCATGTGTGCCATCGCTTCTTGTATGTGACGTCGTCCCCTCTGAATGAAGGCCACGAAACATGGAAATCAATCCTTGAATCACCGAGAATGAACGCATAAAAAGAAAAAAAATTTAATACATAAACAGATTACCATAGGCTATCTACATGAAACAAATACAATGTAGCGAAGCGTTTGCGCATCGAAAGAGAATGCCCACACTTCATATACGAAGCGATGTCACTTAGAATGGACGCGTTTGTGCTTTCTAATCCAAGCGATTGCAATTTTCAAGAAATTGAATAAGTGTGACTCGATGAGACCGCACATTCCCTCGTGTCTTCTTCTGTTTGGCTCTGTCAAGCACTATCAGCCATCATCTTGACCATCAAAAGTGGGCAAGTTGTGATTTTATGTCCTAACTGATCACAACGCTTACAATGGAGTCTCTTCTTTTGTGATTGTTCAAAACTAACCTCGATTTCAGACTTCATTCTGTCATTATTGCTTAGCCTACCTTTGGTGGCACATCGTATTGGATCTTGTACCATAATGTTGGCATGTTCTTGCAATGAAATTCTTTTGCTAGGCTGGGAGGAGGCACCAGGACAGGATGCGATGCTAGTCCCTCTTTCATTCTCCTCTTCCATTTTAATGGCCTCTACACCTTCTAATAGTTTTTTCATCCCTTCCAATGTGTAATCCACCAAGCGATTCGATTCTATCCCCAACTGAATTAACTTCAGTCTAGCTTCTCACACCTTCCTTATTTTCATCCTAGAGATAGTTGGAATCCTCTTTGTCACTCACCCCTAAACTTACAGTACTGTATCTAGCATCTTTCGTCCATCGATGCAGAATATACTAAGAAGGAATTTGGTCTACCTCTTCCTTAAAGTAAACTTTGAAGATGTGAGAACACAACAAATCCTCTGTCTCAAAGTACTTGCAATTATAAGTGGTTGCGGCATCTCGATATTTGAAACGAACTTTGAATGTTCGACTGCTATCCTCCCTGGCATCCCCACCACTTTTACCACTTTCACAAACTTGGAATATAATAACCGCCCTGGCTTCCTCTTCGAGCACCTTTTGGGCCTTAAAAGAGGTAAACTGTCGAAACTCAGAGTGGAACCTATCGAACATGGTTCTCGTATATATAGCAGCGGTATGCCTCTCGATTGAATTTTTGAACAAGAGCGCTAGTGTCGTAGACATTGAGATGAGATCCTCCCTATTTTCTTTATCGCGACGTGATTGGACGACAAGATCATATTGCTTGGCAAATTCCGTCAAACTCGTCTAGGCATTGACATAGGTATCGAAGAAAGAATTTATACTTTCTCTGCATTGCGTAGTGGTCATGCCGGCCCAAAAGGTATTGCACAAGTAGCATGGAATCCATTTTCTTTTAAGAGCGTACATTTATTTCAACCACTCGTTGTTTTGCAATTGAAACTCCTCAACTAGTTCTGTCCATCTCCTTTCAAAATCATCAACCATTTTACTGAACTTGCACTGATTGTACTTTCGCCCGAAATTCTCAAACTTTCCTTTAGCTGAGAGAGATGGTTCAATTCATTCCTCCCTATGTGCCATAAGCAGAGGCGATGCGTGGTCCTCGGAGGAACTTTGAAGATGGCCTTGCTCATCTCGTTGCATTAATCGGTGATGATTGCATTAGGTTTCTTATGACCCATGCACTTCAGCCACGTGTTAAACAACCAAACGAAGGTCTCCTCCATCTCATCTGTGAGCAACGCACATCCAAAACGCGTTGTCTACCAATGATGGTTGACCCCCGTGAATGGGGCGAATGGTAGCAGTAATTTATTTATTTTGTAAGTGGTGTCGAATACCACTACATCACCGAATTGTTGATGCGCCGCCTGTGACCTATGATCAACCCAAAATATACTATGCATATTACATTCTTCGTCTAGTTCGGCTTCAAAGAAGAAACCATCTCCTTTATTCTACCTATCAATGAAGGATTTGATCATGTTCATTCACATCGGATCGATGTTACTCTCTTTCCTTATCTTCTTTAGGTAATCCTGAGTTTGTTGAGGGTTTACCGTCACGCCAGCCTCTCCATCCAAACTCGACAAAACAACAGAAATCTTTGAAGGGGGAAGTATGCCATCAAATGCTTCTATCAATAATTTACTTGCCCCATTCAACTTATTATATAATGGTAGTTCCTTCACCTTCGAAGGTGAATATAGCTAATGAATATGGGGCTCTCTAAATTCCATAACCTCCCACAACTTTCGCTCGTCGATCCTAATCTTCAACCTTGCCTCAGATCCATATCTGTTATCTCTTGAACACTTTATATCGGCATGTAATTTGAGCTTATTAAGCTGCTTGAACCCTTCAAACGAACATATATATTTTCTCTTTATAACCTCTCCCTTTGCGGATTTATAGGTTTTACTTTTCCTAACGTTGAAACCAACTTTCTTCGCATATAAATTATAGAAGTCATATGCCTCGCCTTCAGATTGGAACTTCAAGCCCATATGTGACTTTCATTCCTCGCTAGTATTCTCCACACCTTCATAGGAATCTAGCATTTCCAAATTCCTATCACCACCAAGTGGAACTCTTGCAAAAGAAACCATCTCAGGGGAGAGATTTAAATCAACACCACCTATATTGAATCCTCCAATAGAGTCCATTACAGTGCCCTGTATTAGACCAAAAATGGGCTAATAAAGAAACAGATTGCGTAGAAAGTGTCATACAAAGCGGAAGTGCTTCAATATGGAAGTGATGACGCTTCATAATCTTTGCACCGTCGCTTTTTATCGGTTCAAATAAGAAGTATGTGCTTATAAATTATATATTTTCGAATGCTTATAATTTTTTTTTATCTCTTCCCTCCCTGTAAATAAGTGAAGGGATCCATCAACTACGAGCAGATGAGATAACTGATCCACAAGAAAGCGATGACACGGTCATACAAAGCGTCAGCACTTCGATATGGAAGCGATGGCACTTCAAACTCGTAGTGTCATCGCTTCTCAATCTTTGCGTTGTCGCTCCCTATCATTTCGAATAAGAAGTGTGTGCTTATAATTTATATATTTTTGAATGCTTCTCAATCATTATATTGTCGCTTCTAACACCTAGCATCATCGCTTGTAACTCGTAATACCGTCGCTTCTCAATCGTTGCGTAGTCGCTTTTTATCATTTCAAATAAGAAGTGGTTTCTCCACCACGCAAATAAGTGAAGAGATTCATCAACTATGAGCAAATGAGAAAACTGATTCACATACGAAGCGTCGTCGTGTGGGCACAGAAGCGACGGTGCATCTGATGCCATATATATTAGAATATTCTGTAAGCTAAAAATAATACATAGAAAAAAGAATTAATACTTACCTCAAATGTCAATCTTCTGGTCTTCTATGCAGTACATGCTTCAGAAAAAAGAACAAGTTGTCTCTTCTGTGCTTTTATCCAGTACGTGCTCTAGAAAAATAGAGAAAGATCTTTCTTCTACGCTGCAAGTTGTCTTTTCTATGCTTCTATCCAGTACATGCTACAGAAAAATAGAGAAACTTATCTCTTCTGCACTTCTATCCAGTACGAACTCTAGATAAATAGAAAAACTTGTCTCTTCTACGCTTCTATGCAGTATGAACTTCAAAAAAATAGATAAACTTATCTCTCTAGAAAAATAGAGAAACTTGTCTCTTCTGTGCTTCTATCCAGTATGCGCTCGGGGATTTTCGTGAAAGTTGTCTCTTTTGCGCTTCTATCCAGTACGTTCCTCTAGGAAAAAGGAGAAAGTTGTCTCTTTATGTTTCTAGAAAAACAGAGAAACTTGTCTCTCCAGAAAAATAGAGAAATTTGTCACTTCTGCGCTTTTATCCAGTATGCGCTCGGGGATTTTCGTGAAAGTTGCCTCTTCTATGCTTCTATCTAGTACGTCCCTCTAGGAAAAAGGAGAAAGTTTTCTCTTTGCGCTTCTATCCAATCAGAGCTCTAGGGAAAATGAGAAAGTTGCTATGCCAAAGTGAGGAAATAAAACCATAGAGAGGATGAACCTGAATAAGGAGGGAAAAAGAAGGGACCTGTACCAATTTTTGAAAAAATTTACCTCATTTACATTCGACAAGACCTTCCCCTTGGGAACAACGCATTTTTCAGGACCCATCAGGTATAGCCTTTCCTAATTCCCCTATTGCTTACTTTACCTACCACTGACACTAGGAAACCCCCACTGTGGCTAACTCGGGTTAGCGCAAAAGCACTTTCCACTTGTTCGCTCCCCATTGGGGGAGTATAGAGAAATCTCTACCCCCGATTGCATTTTCCCTTTTCCCTATATATATACCAATAGCCACCTCCCTTCTTGCCTCCTCTCTTCTCCATCGTCTCCATTCAAACCGTACAAAGTGGATCCTATATAGTTTCAAGGAGGAAGCACCATATATCATCCAACCTCAAACGCCCAGATCTTCTCTCCTATTGTATTGAAGACTCCTTTCTAGTTAGTTGTGATATTACACAAGCCAATAATAATCCTTAAAAATTCAGAAATTTTGTTTGGGCTAGCAAACTATTCATGCAACAACCTAAACTCAAGGTCCGCAGCCTAAGAAATCTCACGTTGCAAACCTTCCTATGTGATATTCCCCATGTCCTTGGTATTACCCTCAACACCTGATAATATCTCAAGACATCTATTAAGAGTAACTCTACCATGATTTCTCTCCAACCGATCTTTCTATCGAGCACCACTCTTTGGAAATTAAAATCGTCCAAGGGTGCCAACCCGAACACGTGGGCAACCATCGAACGAGGTTAGATGCTAAAGTTGGATCTGTGCCTATCCAACCGATCAAAAGATCTTATGATGTAGGTGCCCTTCTATCCATCCAAATCTACGCTTTTATACTTTTGTGATGATTATATGAAAATTGCAATTTTTCCATTCTTAGGTTTTGTGTGGATTCAAAAGATGATTATGGTCAAGGGGTTGAACATGTGGTTGAACCATCGACTGAGAACTATAGTATACTATCCCCTTCCACGTGGCACACAAGTGTGCCTGCAAAATAGATCTTGAGGACTATAAATTGGGCACAAAGAAAGCCCATGTCAAGGATGGGTTGCTGCCCCGTTCTATAATTAACTGCTCACTCAATGTGGAGGTCTTCATTTGACCGTTTCAATCACGAAGATCTGATCAGTTTCTGACCTCGGTTAAACCATGGACTCCTTATAAAATTTGATGCTTTATATATCTAGCGGTTCACATTGATCTACATGTCCTTATTTTTATAAATTTTAGCATCCCAAATATGTGTATATAGTTGTTTACACTTATAATATTTTCTGCATTTATTTATGTAAATCTGCTTATACACTGACTAAAGGGTCTAGTTTGACCCATTAAATTTAGCAAACAGCAAACTTATGGGCCGAAACCCATAAATCGAAATAAAGATTATTTGGACATCTGATAAATTGAGGGTTAGATTTCAATCATGACTAATACACCTCGGTCTTTACACCACTTAAAGTGGTGCATATAACCACAAAAATTTTTGTACTTTATGCCTATGGCACCTTAGTCTATGGTCTGATTTGACCCTTTTAGATCTCAAGTTTTAGGCCAAACTTGGACAAGAGACACTAAGAAGGATCCCCCATAAATTTTGAATTTCTTCCCATCCGACGAATAATTTTGCCTAAAAATAGATCTAGCCGATTTAGGCCGCTGTACGAGTTTCTCAAAAATAATGAAAGGCTTTATACCCTTAGACACCCAACGTCAAGGGGCATGTTTGACTCCCTACTTAACCTCGAAAATAATCAAACTAGTAAGGGGTTCGAATGGAAATCCACCTTTAAATATTAGGAGAATCTTTTAGATAGATATCAAAATTACGCTAAGATGGTGAATACCACTCGACAATCATATGATGATACGTTCTTGATCAAAATCGTGGACCATTCAGTTAATGGTCTAAATGATCAAACCAATAGTGGCAATCATATGATATCTAAACATCCATTACACTGATGGCATCGGTAGGATTAGATTATTCTAAACTTGATCACGTTCACCTTAAGATGCATGTATCGAATATTCGATGGTTTATAAGTGATTGAGTCATATCGAGACTAAATCTTATCAGAATCACGTAAATGATCAGTCGGTTTTCATCAAATTGATAGGATCTATCTGATGAGACTAGTCTAGCATTACCTCGTGATACCTATTATAGTACTCACGTGCCTTTATAGTAGTTCGACTTCTCTCTCTTAATGATGAGTGAGGCTTCCGAATTGCGAATAACATTAGTTTCCTTATGATTAGATGTTTTCTTCTTATATACTTCATTTATATTGTGTGACATTCATCACTTAGAAGTACGTTAGGGCATATGTATATTAAGAAAAAGAAATAAGATACGACACACAACTTTTAAGCCTTCGTCACGGTAGGGTTTATTTCACGGTCACGTGAAACTTAAAATGTTGGCGTCCATATACGGATGTAACTCCCCTATGGTAGTATAGGATACCACACGAAGTACATCTAGGTTACTACATAATCTGTCCCTTGGAAGGCGTGGTTTGTGAAGCCTATCGCACCGTGGCCCATTCTAATTAAGTTTAAGAAAATATAAAATATAAATTTATTAAGCTACGAGATATTAAGAAAGTACGAACTTAAGCTGACGCAAATATGAAATCGGGGCGGGGACCTAAGCCCAGAACCGAATAATGTTATGATATGTTAAGATATGCTGTGAAGGTCAACTAAATATGAATTAAGTTTCTACATGTGTCATACCTTACGAGCCACTGTAAGGGTCTAACGTCTGCAGCCAAGACGGGTCTTAAGGATACTATAATAGCTTTATCTCGAACTAAGGAGACATTATGGTTACTATACGCACAACTTCATTGGACTGGATTGTAGTTTATGTTATGATATGGAGATTAGGTAGTTATCTACACGTGGACCTTATGTGATAGGCTCGAGCAGCGACCGTAGCATAGATCGTTTAAACTAGATAAGTAAGATACGAAATACGTTATGTAAGCATATGAAGTAATAATAAGACTTTCGATATGCCACGTAAGTTAAATTGACAAGACAAGTAAGAAAAGTGTTAATCATCATATGCATTGAAGTTTATTATGTTCTTTCAATTTTATAGCTTTATAGATATGAAATGTTTATGAAAACTTTTATTATGTTATTTATATGGAATTATAAAAGATTCACTTTCACTCACGAAGTAGCACCCACGATCACCTGGGTAGATTGTGGTGGATCGGTTATGCAACCCACTGAGTTTATGGACTACACTGCTTTGGTGGACTTGTTGCACTGGTAGTTGATGCAGATTATGAGGGTGACGACATGGATGACCAGTTAGACGATGTCAGGTATGCAGTAATTAATGAGAAAGACTTTCCAGTAGTTGATCGAACTTGTATTTCTGGTCATTTAATATTGTGGACTCTAATTTCAATGTAAGTCTAATGAAGAAAATTTTTAATATGAGAAGAAAATTTGGTTTACGATTTTTGAGTGCTCAACTTTATGTAAGATTTAGTAGGATATGTATGTCCGCTTATCACCTTAATAAGTATGCGGTGTCATAACACGAAATTCTAGGCCTTTGAGATTGACTAGGATTTTGGATCGTGATATATACGGCTTGTGAAAGCAGAGGATGTTGCAAATATTTTGAGAAAAATCATATTTTATACATTTTGTTGCCAAACAGTTGAAAAAAATAAAAATTACAACCATTGTAAAACCTTAGAAAAAAACTTTTCATGAGTTTTTAATTTTACAATGTAAAGTAAAAAAGAAATAAAATTTCTTATGAGTTTTGCCAAACAAGGCATTAGGAGATTAAAATACTTCAACAAAAGATCAGTAAGAGAGGTTAAGGAGATAATCCAATTGGATTATCCCCTTAAATATTCTTAAAGCAAAATGACTCCACTACTGAACACCTAAAACAACAATAACTACGAACCTAACTTTTCAATTTCAACTTCCCATCTAAAGATGAACCGTTGCTCCTAGAATTGCAGAATAACAATCTCATGGTTCCAAGTTAATAATTAAGGTAAGAACCATTGGTTCCTAAATCCACATAAAGAGCATAATAGTATGAGGAAAGATTGGGCTGGGGTGAGGCCGTGCTAAGAAATAAGTTGCATCGATGATAATGTGTGGTCACATAGATACGGGTGATAGCAAATTCTTGAGTTACAGATTTGGGTAAATTAGAAAGATGTAATAAAAATCCTGAATAATATTAGAAAAGATAAAATTCATGAACAAGATCCTGACAAAACTGAAATATTTCTTATAACACCTATTAGAACTCACAATCGAGGACTCATGGAGAGCGAAATCCATGGACAATCACAACCAAGTATTTGTTCAACTCAACTACCATGTAAGTCCAAAAGAACCAAATATTATGTAAATCCCTACAAGGAAGCGACTCAATTAAACTCTAACATACACGAGACATCCTCAACTCACTTCAAATAAAGGCACCTACGTCGCCGGCTGGCAGCCATCGGTGTAGACTCTATTGGCCGTAGGTAAAAAATATCGCCGATGGCGAATACATACGCCAATGGTTGGAGCCGTCGGTGTAACTCAAAACATTCTATGCCGACAGCTTTAGTCGTCGGCGTCGGTGTTTTTTTTTTTTTTTTTTCCTTAAATAAATGAGCCTACTCCAACGGCTGTATCAGTTGGCGTAGGTGCTTTTTAAAAAAATATATATTTAAAAAAAAGCTCACACATCTACGCCGACGGCTCCACCCGTCGACATAGGCCCAATATTTTTTTTTCCCAATTGCCCTACCTGTAATTTCATATTATATATATAGTGGTTAATTGGTCCACTACACCACTCTTCTTTTAATCCCATTGAAAAACATGAACTAGAAATTTGGTGGTAAGATCAGGATTTTCCTAATATTTATGAATGTATAAACCACTGTCAGTGTTTCATTGATGCACATGCTCATTTGATCCAAATGACCCCAAAAATTGCTCTGTTTACACATTCAATAAAATTAGATTTGCATATGAGAGATCGTTTATACAAAATCATGACTCCATTGCATATAAATCAGACAAGATTACCAACAAATTAGAGATCATTCATTAGGAACAACATTGACACATAGATCGAGTGTCGACTTGGCAGCCTCTGATAGTTACAAGTGTCATAATGTGGTTTGTCGAAGAATCTGCTACAGAAAAATGATTATAACTAGGCTTCTGAGTTCCGTACAGGTTGAAATTTAGAAAAAACAAATAGTTTAGGGAGAATTAGGCAATGGATACCACTATTTGCACTCACTAAACTCTTAAGAGCGCCAATGCTCAAAACCATTAACTTCTTTTAATCTAACTCATTTTAGCTACAAATTATTTATTAAGCTAACTCAGTTTAATTTTCATTTTTTAAAGAACAAAACAAATGAATAAGTGACCATACATGAACCATATGTTACCAATTCATGTATCTGACTCATTTTGTGGGTTCTTAACCTAGACTGGAATCGTGCAAGATTCAACTAATGCATCCATGATTCAATCTGAATCGTACGATTAGACTTGAATTGTAAGGTTCAGACAACACCGATCCTAAGATCAGCTCCCACCACAAGAGGGTGTTGCAAGACTCGGGTAGTGGATATTAACATCACACTGACAGCACTATGATCTGATCATAAGATAAAAATGGCAATACTTTGGAAACTAAGCACTAATGGAAGAATCAACAACTGTGAGGAATGGTGTGAGCTAGCTATACTGGATCCTTGCCTACCTTGGTAAAGAATAAAAAAAATTTATATTTCCGTGGGGACATGACTTATTTACAAAGTATGGTACAAGAAAAGAGACTAACAATCTGGTTCGTTATCCCTAGCGATGGGAGCTATGGTTTTCAAATTGAATTATGATCCTAGAACATATCGGACGGTGATGGAGGTTACGCTTGAACCCTTAACTGTTACTCATATGTAAAGGCTTTGGATGTCGTGAATTCATTTCAATGGTTCTCTTTCGCATCATTCTTTTCATTGATCATATGATAAGATCATTTGAGACAAGTGAGCGATACTGACCGTGTTTCCCAATTAAAGATGAGCGAGTTACCTCCTTCAGTTTTCCACCTTCTAAAAGAAGCACTCGATCCGCCATTAGAACCGTTTCCAAGTGGTGCACAATCACAAGTACCTGCACAACCCTTTTTTCATCTCAGCCATTCATGAACAAATAATTTGATTACAAAAGTATGGAGTTAAACTTATTACCAAAAAACTTATCAAGCAAACAAATAAAAGCGAGTTAAGCAACAACCTGAACAGGCAAGAAAGAGAAAAACCACATGAATAAATCAATATATATACCCTTCTGAGCAGTTTGATCATTGGCTACCTATTGAACATTCCATATTCCATCTATCGCACAAGTCCAATGATTCGCTTTAAGAAAACAATAATAAAGAAATATATAGATAAATACAAATTTCTCTTTTTTTAAGCAAGTAAAACTTTAAATTTTTTAAAAAATGCAGCCTCTTGAGTTCTTTACACTACGTGAAAAAGCCAAAAAAACCACTGCCTTAAACAGTGGTTTTTTGAAAAAACCACTGTCAAAAATCACTGCCCTAAACAGTGATTTTTTACAATTGTTTAGGACAGTGATTTTTTTATGTAAATTTTTTAAAATATATATATATATATATATATATATATATATATATATTTTTTTTTTTTTTTTTTTTTAAATTACGTCGACAATTTTTTATGCAATTTTTTTTATGCCTTTTTTTAATGCAATTTTTTTTATGCTTTTTGTAATACTTTTTTTTAATGCAATTTTTTAATGTTTTTTTTTTAATGCTTTAAAAAAAATTATATAAAGAAATAAAACTATTAATCTCATATTTAAACACATCCATTCAACTCAAATGCAAATCATTCAATGCTATCAATAAATAAAATAGATGCCCAATTCTTTTATTCAAACAAAAGATTGCATCTCAACCTATGATCCAACCTTTCAAATCAACCAAATATTTTAAACTTTACATGCTCAATCCTTTTATTCAAACAAAAAAAAAGAAGAAAAGAAAGAGAGTTAACAATCTAAGGACTCCATGACCGATTTTCATAATTAAAAAAAAAAAAAAAAATGTGCTTCGCCTCTCCTGCCAAGTATCCCTGTCCCCTAGTGATCCGTTTGAGGTGAGCTTCAAATCGAAAAGCTTCGTCTGAAATCAAAAGGAGAACGTAATTAAATATTTATGATATTAAGCAATTAAATTGAGATATTGATGATATTAAGCAATTAAACTGATAATACTCTAAGCACATAACAAATTTCAAACACATACTTCACATAAGGACAGAAGAGTCATAGAATCAGTCATACTTTTTTGCGATACAACTAAATGGGAGACTGATATTGAAGGGACCGTGGTGTTGGGCTTGGTGGTATTTTTTAGTGAATGAGTGGAAAGGACGTAGAGGGGCTAAAAGCCGAACAAAATCTATTCAAATAAAAGAATACAAAATACAAAAGGGGAAAATTGCCACCACAACCAGAATATACTACATAATCTAGCATCATCCCACTCAAACTTTACTCGAGGCCCAGAAATATAGAGAGACTACAATAAACTGACTGAACCTAAAAATTATGACATTAGAGAATAGGCCAGTGGACACCCAAACAAGATGATAGTTAATTTCGAAAAAAGTTTCTCCAAAACAAAATGATGGTTAATTTGGAAAAAAGTTTCTCCAAAACAAGATAAAACTAGAGATGTATCTCGATCTCGAGAAACCAGTCTTTACCAGATGTGGACGGCAAAGATCTTCAAAGCTCCCATTAAAATTTGGGTCTTCCTATTCAAAAGCTTCATTGCTTTCAACATTAGCAACATCGTGACTTTGCTGCAAAATAATTAACCAACTAAAAATCTAACTTGGGTCTTCAAAACAGAATTAACTTTTATCACTCAATATAAACCAGGCATGCTAACCTTTTCATGGGAGCCATTTTCCATATATATAATACCTTCATTAAAAGCCAGAAACCGCAATTTACAATAGGTCATTCCACAACCATTTGATGACCACCTATTCATTTCCTTTGTTTCTCCATTTCCTTGAGCCTCTCTCTTCTCAGCCTCTCCATTTCCTTTACCATTTGCCAATGCTCCAGGGATAGGCATGTTTCGCCGAAGCTAGCAGACATGAGCCAGGCCATTGTTAGCCTCCTAAAACAGTAAGATCAAATTCTAAGTGTGAACATCCACACAAGCAGAATGGGATCATACGCAACTTAGAGAAAATAATCACAAAAGTCTAATCACCGACCTGCTAAAGTCCGAGGTGCCCAATCTTCTATCTTCTTGTCTAGCTGCAACCATGTCATCTTCAATCATCTATGGCAACACGAGTATGTTACTAATGCAAGTTAGTAGGTTTACCATTTTTCATGCAATTAAAAAAAAACTAATATAGAAGAATAAAATTAAGTAGCACATCCAATGATAAGATGCTATGGAATTGTATGGATATTATACATTTGGTGCTTAGGCTTCCATGGCTCCATCACCTTCTGATTAATGAGCAAACAGTGATGGGTGGTGAGATCCATCAAGTGCAAGAGCTTGTGAAACAGCCAAGGCTTAAAGGGTATCATGATAACATAAACATACAGAGAAAATCTTCAAGAAAAACTATTGTCATATTAATTTGATAGATATACAAAGTCCACAGGCTGGCTAGACACAAAGGTGTAATGTAAATTTTCAAAATGAATAATGGGTGTCCAATATCATTAAGCTTCAAAAAATGATTAATCTTATTAATATGTTTCTCCCAAATGATATTTGGATTTTCTGCATGTTTATATAATCATTTTGCTAGAACCATAAGCCAAATGCACAAGAATCTTCTTATTTCAAGGGGAATAGGGAAGCACACAACATACCTTCTGCATATCTGGGTCAATGGTATGTGGAAGTGATCTTAGAGTGGCTAAGTACCATCTCCAAGCTTGTAGATCTTCTGTACTAGCATTAACACCAGAAGCGATAGCAGATGGTCGGAACGGAAACAACAAATCAGCCGGCAATATATTGGATTTTCCCTCAGAGAGGATTAGTTCTTGAACATCAACAGCCATCTCCATCTTATAGTACTCAAACTCATACTCCACCTGAAATATACAGGATAAATAAGAGCCTATGGAACTGATGATAATGCTGACGATGATCCAAATGATCTGAAATTTTAGTACCAAGTCCAATATAATTTGAACTAGGGCTGTCAATGGGCCAGGTTAGGTCAGCCCTAGGCCAGGCCGGGCTAGAGGTTGCCGGCCAAAATTTTGCATAATTTTCTTTAAAAAATTAAAATAAATCTAAATATTAAAAATATATTTAAGCGTGTATGCACTATGAGAACACTAATATTTCAATGGTACTAACCATTATCTAGTAACAACTCTTTGTTCATCATTTTCCTCAATTTGGAGCTAGTAAGACTAGAAGCAACTCAAAGAAAACCTGCAGGAAGAGTCTAAAATATGGCCAAACCAGTAAGCACCTGATTTTAAAAAGCATAACTGACAAAAACAAAAGTTCTGAAAAAATGTGCAATTGTATGTTTCTTAAGATCCAAACTGCAGCAGATTATAGACTGACCTCTACACATTCTGTTGTGGCTTCTAGTGCTAATGTTTTGCTTTCGGCAGATCCTGCAATTGACAGCTTATCTAAATAGCTTCGTGTCATCAAAACAACTGTTTCACGATAGGACTTTTCAAAACTCAAACTGGCCATGCAAGATACTGCATCAAGTAGATGCAATATATCAATCAACCAGTTGAGAACCTATGCTGATTTACAGTGAATGAGGAAAGAAACACTGACCATGTTCACAGAGATGAATGAAGCAATAGTGGTAATAAAGAAATTAAGAGGTGCATGAAACAAACTAACGAACAAGAACATAAATGTACAGAAGAGGAGCTTCCATACTCAGACGCAATAAACTAGGAGCCGACACATCCCCCTCTTCCAAACTTTCAATAGATAATTTTACAGGCAATTTTTATATGGTGGATAATTTTAGGGTGTCTCACAATTGGACAGTGTTATATAGTGGACAATTTTTATAGACAATTTTACAGGCAGCTTATGTGGCGCGATATGACTGGCTGTATACATAGTGTGGCCCAAGCACAGAAGCCAGTCAGGTTGCGCCTTATAAGCTGTATGCAACATTGTCTATTAAAACCTGTTCACACTTTACAATTTTCCCTCACAAATAGGCCAATGCATTTTCCCACATTAAATGTGCAGTGCCGTCCTATGGGTGGCAAATTAATGCATTTTCCCAAATTAAACTTACTTTTAACGGGTTAATGTCAAATTATAGTCAAATTAATACACTTCATGCAAATTCTATGTTGTTGAGAACTATATAGAGCATATTAACTAGGAATTGGGAACTAAATAGAGCATATTAACTTTCTTAGAAACGAGCATCCAAAGCCTGATTCCAATGGTTGATTCGTCGAACTCCTCGGCTGGGATAATATTTAAAAAAAATCTTTTCTCAGATGAAATATATATATATATTATTTTATTTCACACATACCCCATAAAATATATATTTGGAAGTCAGACAACAGATGAAGCCTGGTTCTAATCCAAAAAATGCAAGAAAATGCTCACAAATTCACATATTAATAAATCTTTTCTCAGAAATGACCTAGATCAATAAATTATTACTTGCTTATACAATGAATCAGCCTCCCAAGATATTAGGTGCTCGTATCATGAGCACTATGTTTAGGTTTGCAACACCTAAACTAAAAGTCGATTGATAAATCACCCACTAAAGCTGACTCCAAATTCTTTGTTACAATCATGCTGTTCACCAATCGCATGAGTGAGATCAAGGCATCAAAATCAGAATCAGTATCGGGTATTGGTCCAATCTTGGACCGATACGCATCGGCCGATACCGAAACCTTTTTTTCGTTTTTGAAAAAATAAAAAAACGATTGTAGAAGGTCATGTCTCAAATTGCATTTTGACAGTAGTTTAAAATTCTGATTGCTCATTCCAGAATTCCTTTTGTGCACTAGGTTTTTCTATTTTGCATGGAACTGCGAACTGAGCCCGACACCAACTTTTTAGTGAGTAGCCCAAGTCGATTTAGAAATTTCACTGACCAACTTCCCAGCTAACTCGTATTTTTTAAATATTATGTTGAAATATTTTTGGGACCATGTACCCATAACTATCAAATATTTTTGGGACCAAGATATCATAAGATTTCTAAGATTATGAATTTTTGCTCCCCTGTCCACCACTCCGAATCATTCCTTCCATCCATATTAATCCCCTACTTGTCATCCTGCCATACTTACTAGAAACCACTTGAGATTTCCTTCTCCCTGTCATCCCCCAATCTCAAAAGTCAATTGCCGAGAAGAGCTTTATTCATCTGCTCTAACTCCTCATCCCCAAATCTTCCTCTTCCTTAGTAAAACAACAAACCTCCTGGCTGATAAGATGGAACTTTTTGCTTTGATTAAAAATTCCGAACTTTCTCAAATTGCTTTATTAGCCTAAATATGGATGTGTATCGGGGAAGTAGCAAAGGTGGACTTGATTAGCGTAAGCCTGCCCAAGGATCAAAATTTCGGCCAAAATGACTGAAATTTTGGACCGAAATTTCGGTCACTTTTGTATGGGGATCAAAATTTGGGCCAAATTTTCAGATTTCGGCCAAATTTTCGGATTTCAATCCCGAAACCGAAATTTTGATCTTTGAGCCTGCCCCATTACTAGGCATCTTTCTCTTGGGTTATGACCAGTGTATGGTTCACTGAGGATGATAGAAACTTGTTATAGAGTGTTCTTAGAAGAGTTGGATTTCACTTCCCTGACCTGCATTGTGTTAATGGATAGTGGCGACTATGATATGGTGAGATGTCCATAAGAGAAATAATGTGACAAACGTTAACTACATTATGAGTAGCTTCTCGAATTTTTATCTTCCATTTCCTTCTAGTGAATCTTCATTGTTGAGCAGAAAATGTACACAGACTAATGCCAACCAAATCCATGATCCATTACGTTCTTGCAGACATGATGCCCATTTATAAGATCAAAACACGAAAGTTTAATAAAAAAAATCCTTTTGTAAACAGGGAGCTGAAAAGACTTGATACAAGCAATTGATTATTTCTGTGAAAAATTGCAGCAGAAATTGCTATAGAATTCATTTGCAAGCAGTGAGATCAAAACCTTAGAAGCACACAATAATTTTAAGTAGAAAGATATGTAACATTATAATTTAAAAATTGAAGAACTTGTAGAAGATGTAATTATGCACCTGCCAAGCTATTTGGGTTGTCTCCAGACCACTGAATAACCAAGCAGCTCTTTTTAAAATGGAACCTGAAAACAACTCAAAGCAATCTCTAGTCATAATTCTTCACTCCCAGTCGCAAACACATAATTCCAGCATTTCAGAATTCAGATCAAATCTAATGCACCAAACAGTCATTCCATCCTTTGTCCACAGAGATGTGGGATTCTTGATTACATTTATTTAATTCTTAGGATATATGATCTTTTTCATGTTCCAATGAACAGGATATTACATATGGATTGAAACATAATTATATATTACTTCGTCCACAATTGTGAAAACGCGTAAAAAAACAATTCATCTGGGAAATAAATCTTCATCGACAAGATGATGATCCTTACTAATTTAATATTTTGGCTATACAAGATGGTCCCATCAATTGATACTACTCCAATCGATGAGCACATGCATTGATTGCCGGTGGAGTTGAGCACTGATTTTTCGAGAACCAAGTAACATTCATGACCAGCAAAAGTTTTCAGACTATATGAGGGTAAAAATAAATATATTTGATTTTGAGCAACTGACCAAAATACTGCCGTAGAACATTGGAATGTCTGGTAAAGAAAGTAACGAAAAATCAGAAGTCTTGATTTGAATATGACAATATATTTTTTTAATCAATTTAGCTTTTTTCTAAGGGGCCATTTGGATCTTTGGATTAAAATTTCCTTACAAAATGTCCATGTAATATGTTTGAGAAATTAATAGGGAGAGAGAAATTAGAGTTCATGGATTACAACGTCTCTAGTTTAGCCCAAAATAGAGGCATGTTAATTTCCCCCCCTGACAGGTGGAATTAGAAAGTCATCAATATTAGAGACTTCAAACTTTGTCTTATATCCCCCCCCCCCCAACCAAAAAACAAAAGAAGCCCAGCACCACCAAACAGTAGACAGATTAAACATTAACGATCGGATCTATGCCCCAGTAGTGATGCCCTCAAGGATGTAGCGTTGAGGTCAGGGGTTCAGATCCCATGCTTACCCATCAAATAAAAAGAAAGATTAATCATTGGAAAGTTTCGGGTGCTGCCCAAACAGCAGACATATTAGTCATTACGAAGTCCTAGATGTCCAAACAGCAGACAAAATAATCCACAAACATATTAGTCACTAAATGGATTAAAAGGACACTAAAACAGGATCCAAATGGGCCCATGTGTAATATTCTTTTCTTAATCCAGAGTGAAAGACGTATCTACAATTTCCTTGTTTTCCATACAGAAGAAGTCGATCTCGATTCTTATGCAAATTCAATCGGCTCAACTGTACCATAGCGCTTTTCCTAGTAAAACAAAATTGAAAGTCATTTCTCTCTTGGAACTCCAACAGAAGATTGGAGCTTCTTTAGCCACATGATCAATCAGGATAATTCATTGATGACAAAGCTAAAACAAAAATAACGATATGTGCAGATGGATGCATTCATGCACGGGTAGTAAAATAATGAGCATCACATACAATAAATAATGGCTCCAATAAATGCATCACCAGCACCGGTGGTGTCAATAAGCTCAGAAGGTGGAATCGTTTCTGTCGTTCCCAAGCGCAACCTCCCACTCACTGTGCCTACTCGACTTGCACTCAGTCTCATTGTTGACTAAAAACCAAGTAAAATAAACCACAATTAATGAATCTTAAACAATTAAATGAAAATGTTTCCAATAAAAAACTAAGGAGTTGATTAATGATCACATCGAATTCACATCCATGGGATTCAAAAATTAACACAACTACATTAAGAGAAAAACAAAACAATGAGAAGTTAAACCAACCATAAGATTTGGGATGTATTCTACTAACTTGAGTCTGTTTAATACCATAAAACATGTCGTTATAAATGAATAAATTCAACGGAAAAAATGCAAGACGATTAGAATTACAAATGAAATTTGGTTAACTCCAAAAACAGAGAGAATTTTGGCCCCTTTTCAGGAAAAATTGTGCATCTTGAATATCTTGATCATGAAAATAATAACCGAACAGTTGACGCCACATTGCAATTGAGCACTTGGTTAAAATAGGATGGTGCTAAACATTTGATCACAGCGTAAGAAAAAAATCAATTTATACATATTGAGCTAATATACCTTGGATGAAACGCAAGTTGGGATTGCAATATTTCCATCGACACTCTGCTTCTATGACTCTAGCAAGTGGTCGATATCCATTTCTTCCAACTCGGGACCTTCTATTAGAGGTATTTCCAGTGTACTTAGAAATTTTCTGTAATCATTAAAGCAATGAACCAGAACGAGATCATCGATAGGAATCTTAACCTTGTTTGCTACCATTTGGAGACTACTCTGGGACTCACCATTTACACTTCTCTCGAGCATTATGCAACCATTCTCTCCAAGGGTCACGATAACAAATTTGATATGTGGCAATCTCAGAAGCATGGCGAGTAGTGCACTTGGAACTGAGGGGGCTGTTGTCCATGCCTGCAAAAAGACAAGGTTATATTGCGAATGTGGATAGTGGATACTTGTAAAAATTGCAGCATAAAAAATCAGTATGGACAAACTACATGGTGTTGGTTCGCAGTCAATGCTTAAAAGGATGTTATTAGATCTTGCCAGTTGCCAAAATCCAAGTGATTGCTCAAAGGAGCCACATTAAGGAAAAAATGCTCACAGCAGCTATGGAGTAACGTTCACTTAGAAAGAAAAAACCAGACCCTATAATAGAGTCTTGGCTCACTAGCTCATATATGATCATTGATCATAGACATCTATAATTTCTTTAACGTGCTCCAGGTCTTTGACTGTTGTCAGACTAGGCACCAGACTTGCAAACTGAGAAAATCCCTCAGGATCTCGGAAACCAAGCAGCAATAGCTTTAAGAAAGTTTAAATAGCACTACAAAAAATAAGACTATTAGCGGCAGATAATTAAATAGCAATAGCAATAGCTTTAAGAAAGTTTAAATAGCAATAGGCTAGATCAAAGAGCAGATATTACTAATGCAAAACTAGAAACCGTTCGAATCATAAAAAAAATATGGAAAAGTTCACTCGGTGATTACAAACTGAGCGATCAATCAAATAAAATTCCTCTATGAACGTCAAAAAAAATAATATATCTACACTAGATCAAAGAGCAGAAGCCTCTACTACTGAATCAAGACAAGAAACCTCTGAATCATAAAAAATCACAGCAAATCTCATCCACTAAGTGATGATTACAAACTGCAGGATCAATCTGAGCATAACGTCTTGTGCTTCAAATAGCTAAATTTCTGTTGAAACCGCTCCACAAAATTAGATCGAACAACATATCCTACTAAAGGAGATGGAAGAATAAATACTACTAATACTACTACGAAAACCAAACCAGAAATCCTCCGAATCATCAAACCATAGCAAATCTCATTTACTAGTCGATGATTATAGATTGAGCGATTAATCACATAAAATTCCTATATGAATCATTCGATTCTATAATAAGATACAATCGACCATTGAAAGCCAAAAAAAATTGAAATTAAAAATAAAAATGTACCTTTCGGACGTATCCATACTCGCTTTCCTTCTTAGAATCAATCAGGCAAAGAGAGAGAGAGCGAGAGAGAGCGAGAGAGAGATTTTGTAAGAAAAGAGCTTACTAGGGATTTGGCACCAAAAAAAATGAGGCATAAAACCTCCCAAATCTCAATTTCCAGCAAAAACTAGGATTTTTTTAGAGGGAGGCTAGGGTTTCGGAGAGAGAGAGAGGAAAATGAGAGAGAGGCGAGGGTTTCGCAGAGAAAGGGAAGAAAATGTTGAGAGAGGCGTTTTGGGTTGATGATAAAAGAGAGAGGAGACGCTTGGGGGGGGGGGGGGGGGGGGGCCGGGCCCGTTCGATTAAACTACTGTTTTAACTTAAAAATCTATTATTTTAGGCAGTGGAATTTTATACAATTATCTTAAGCAGTGGCTTATTTTATATAACTACAGTAGTTTCTTCCTCATTTTGACGTAGTGTTATGCCTTGTTTGATAACCCGAGTTTGGGCTATTTTTCGCTGGAAATTTAAAATTTCCCAAGAAAGTGTTTTTTGCTAGTGTTTGGCGGAGAAGTGGGTCCCACTTATCTCGAGAATTTAAAAAAAAAACTCGAAAAATAAAACCCACCAAATTTCTGCTAGAAATCATTTCTACCCATTGGTTGGTGAAAACGAGAGGAAGAGGGGCCCTCGTCTTCTCCTTCATCGACGCCGAAAGCAAGCCCCCTATCGCTCTTCCCCATTTATTCTCTGCGTACACGGATTCTCCTTTTCTTGTAGCTGCCTTTGCTTAGGGTTTCAGTACCGTTCGATCGTGTGATCGAACGGTGGAGGGCAAGGTCAGAGGAGGGAGACGAATCTGGTTCAGATTTACAACAAATCAGTAGGTGCCTTTCTTGTGTTGTCTCCTCACGTTGGGGCATGGCGATGGTGTGACAACTCAGAAGATGGGGGTTCTTCAATCCTATAAGATTCAATCGAGTTACGGAGACATGACGACTCGATTGAAACCATCGTCTCTAACAACGTTCATCAGATCCAACCAAACGAAAGAGGTTAGATTTTCATTTCATATTAGTTTCCTCTATCTTCTCAAACCACAAAAATCTGCATCTACCCCATGTAACATCCCAAAAAATTCAAAAACCGTAGGTCCTGATTTGGTGCGTGTCCGTTGAGAAGTGCGTCACCGTTTTGGATTTTCCAGATAAAATCATCTTGGATCTGTTTGGACTACGTCTGAGATTTTTGGACCAAAGTTTATACGCCATGGTGGTGTATTGGCTCAACACCGAGCCCGATTGATAAGTGGTTTGGGTGTGCAAGCCTCACACCAAACCAAAAGATGATTTATATAATAAATAACACCGTACTTAGGTGTATCCGTTTCACATGGAAACTAGTTCCTTGGATAAGAACTAACACCCAAAAGAGTGTATGTGTTTTGTAAGGGAAGCAACCCCTTAGTTAAAAAAGGGCAAAACTTCATTTAAAAGCTACTACCGTTTGCAAAGCCTTGGGGTTTGAGTTTCTAGAGAGAGAGAGAGAGAAAAGAGAAGCCTTGCTCCTCATGTGAGCTACCTCGCACACCGAATCCCTTGGTTCGTTGTTGATCTTCCGCATATTCTTCGGCTTCGATCGTTCACCATAAGAGATCATGAATCTTTGACTAGATTGCGATTCATAAGCTTTGTATAATTCCAAACCCTTTTCGTTTGAGATCTTGAAACCCCTTTTGAAGAGAGCCCCATCGTGCGATCTCTCTCGCACGAGAATCCTTATGTAGAGTGTGTTTGAAAGATTGGTTTTGTGGTGTGTGTGTTCGACACGAACACGAGAAGTGGGCTTCAAACCATTACACGTGCAATAGGCGAAAGCGCCAATAATTTCGATCTCCACTCATTGTACGCGTCGATCTTGTGAGATTAAAGGATAAGATTCGATTTAAATTGGTTAGAATTAGTTTGGTTATGATTTATGGGTAATTAGGATGTTTGAAAATGGGTTGTCAGGGTGTTTTTGGATTTAAGAAGAAGAAGCCCGAAGGGCTACAGAATCTGTCAAAACCGATCGATCGATTTTAGAATCAATCGATCGATTTTGACAGGACAAAGATAAGTAGAAATTTCTGAGCAAATTTCTACTTATCTACAGAGATCGATTTGAAAATTTCTGAGCAAATCGGTTTGAAAATTTCTGAAAATTTCTGAGCAAATTTCTACTTATCTACAGAGATCGATTTGAAAATTTCTGAGCAAATTTCTACTTATCTACAGAGATCGATTTCTGAGCAAATCGGTTTGAAAATTTCAAACCGATTGATCGATTTTAAAATCGATCAATCGGATTATATAGAGCAGAGAATTGAAAATTTTCTCGACAAATTGATCGATCAGTTTTGGAAATTGATCGATCGGATTTGGAAATTGATCGATCGGATTTGGAAATCGATCGGTCGATTTTGACTGAGTTGCCGACACTGCTTTGATATTTTTGCTGTAACTTTCTACTCCGAACTCCGATTGATACGATTCTTGTAGAGTTGGAAAGAGAACAACAATATCTAAAACTTTTGTGAATTAATAATTTTGTTAATCTAAAGTTTTAAAGTTCAAAATTTAGGAGAAAGTTGCATCAAATTCTAAGTTAGCACGAACTTGTCCGTTTTCGCCTTGTTCTGAGAAAGCACTTAAATATGTCTAAGTTATTAGTGATTAGAGTTAATCCTTGATACATCATTGTGTGTTTGTGACGTAGATTGAGGGTGGGAAGCCATCGATAGGACTTTGCTTTGCTTCGCACAACTTCAAGGTTAAGGTAAGGAAAATTCGATACACACTTGCATTTTTATTTGATTCTATAGACTCTTATGATGTTTTTTATTTGGCTTAAACTGTGTTTAGAACTTGGGATGTTTTGAAACAATGTTTGCTTTAGAAATCTTTGAAATAATTGACAACTTTGAACCGTGGTATTTGAATTACAAATTCGACCTTTGTATTTGAATCTGACCCTTGAATTTGAAATTGAAATTTAGACCCTTTGTGGATATGAATGGTGAATATGACTCCGAATATGAATCTAGTATTAGACTTCGAATCAGAACTTTGAATCTTCGAAAATGAACTTAGAACGTAAATTGGAATATGAACTCCTAAGAAAGACTTTGTATGTTTCATCGAAATTGAACTTCGAACGTGATCTTTGAACTCTAGTCATCTTTGAACAAGAAACTTTGAAACTAAGAACTTTGAATTCGAATCAGTACGGTAGTTTATCCATAATTCAAACCTTCAGAATTTAGAATCTAAACTTTGAACATAAGAACCGTAATTTGACCGGTACGGCGGGTTATCCGTAATTTGAACCGGTACGGTGGGATATCTGTAATTTGAATTGGTACGACGGGATATCCGTGATTTGAACCAGTGCGACGGGATATCCGTAATTTAAACTGGTACGACAATTTATTTATAATTCATTATTTGTATCATACTTTAACATTTGAACATTAAATCCGAAACTCCAAATTCACTATGTAAGCTAAGTAAGAATGTGTACAACAGGCACGACGGGATATCCGTGATTTGAACCGACACGACAAGATATCCATGAATCGACTAAGTAAGCTATATAAGAATATGTGAGATATGTAAGTGAATATAAGTGAATCGAATCGGCACGGCGAGATATCAGTGAATCAATTATGTAAGTTATGTAACAGTGTGTAAGACATATAAGTTAATCTATGTAAGAATGTGTAAAACATGGAAGTGAATGTAAATGAACTCAGTAAATCTAAGATAAGACGCGTAAGTGAACTCAGTTTTAGTTTTGATCTTTACCTTTGAATCTATGCATGACTGATGAGATATATATTGGTATCAGTTTTCTCCACTGAGCTTAGACTGTTAGCTCACCCCGACTATGCATCACAGGTATAACACTTATCGGGACACCAGACTTGAGGATTGGTAAGATTTTTGGGATCGTAGATTTAGTACATTGTGGATTTCGATAAGTTCGGGCTTGGTATGTTCGTGTTATTATGCATGTGGTACACTGCTATTAGGTGATGGTTGGCCATTTCTGGTTGTTTATTTTAGTTTACTATTCATGTTGGATATTAGAACTAAAATTTTAATTATGTCATATATATTATTTGCTTTGATTCTCGCGTGTATGTGGATGTACCAAGTATTCTGTATCAGATTGTGATCTACGATCTGGCGGTCTGATTTTTCTCGTGTTAAAAAGAAAAAAAAAATGTGTCGGAAAAATCGGGCTCACACTCCATCTCCTCAAGCATCTTCATTCTAAATTTTTCTTTATTTTCGAAGGTTTTCTTGTTGTTTTTCTTTTTATATATGTTTCTCCCTCTCTCTCTCTCATTCTTTGATTTTTTAATGAAAGATAAGAGATTTGGAATGATACATGTAATGGTTAATATAGATATAAATCCTGGGTATCGATTAATTCCGTTGTACTACGTCGCCTGAATCTGAGAAGTTCCATAGCCAACCTTTGTTGATCCACCAAAATTTGTTTCTATAACCATACAATGAGAAAATTATGTACTTTACAGAAAAGTTTTAGTCCCTTAATTTTAAGGATATATGAAGTTCTTTTACTGATGACATGTGTGCTAGGGTAGGGGTTTGGATTCTAATATTGGGTTTTGCAAATTATGTATGGATCTCTTTTAAATATTTTAATTTGGGTTATATATCTCTATGTATAATTATTTTTGGTAAGCAACCGCATTGTTGTGCACCTACTGTCCCTGTACTGACATCATTACACGCCTGATTACCTAAGGTTTTTGTAGATCGAGGGGCGATGTGTCCCACACATCGGTACACTTGCAAGTGTCAAATTTACATAGCCCCTTTTTATGCTAAGATTTCTTGTTTGTAATATTATAGGTTATTTGATGGTTGTGATCAAATGTGTCTTTGGATTTTAGAAAATCTTGTAACATACTAAAATTGGTTGTTGTTATATCATTTGAATATAACTGTGAATTTAAAATTGGTTGCTGTTTTTTAGAAGATTTTAGAAAATATTGTAACATACTAAAATTGGTTGCCTGCTCTATATATTGATATAGAGGATTTTTTTTAAAATTTTGTTGGCCTTTCTATAAACAAATCTTAGCGTCCCAACTTATGATTTTTTGATGAATAATGGCAATTTATTTATGCTACTAAAAGAAAATAAGAGGGAAACTTAATTTTCTATAAATTTTTGTTTCAACACTTTTGGAAGATCAAAGTACTCTAAATCACCCTATCTACTCCTAAATTGTCCTATCTAGCCCTGAATTTTCTCCCATTTTATCTCTCTATTTACTCCTCTCTTACTGGATTTTTACACATATTTTTAACCCTTAGGATTCTATTATATATCATTAAAATCCAGCAGGGACTACCATTATGTTAGTTGCATGATCGGGTTTAGTGCTCTCTATAAGCCATTGACATACTTTTCCTCGTTACTAAGGCCAACACCAAGTGGCATTTGCTGTTACTGCTGTTGTTTAGCTATGGTGTTGGTGCCCTCGTGAGAGGTGGTGGAGGTGGGATCCTTACGCATATCTAATGCTCCTATTTCCAACAACTTCTACACCAAATGTGGGCAAAAATAATAAAATTAAATACAAAATACATAAATTTCTTTTCTTATATTCATCATCAACCAGAAAAATAGAATTAAAAAAAAAACAAAGGGATAACAAGATAATATATATATATATATATATATATATATATATATATATATATATACCTTGTTCCAATCCAACCCATCAAAAGAAACTTGTTTGGAGCTAAGACCCATATCATCTAAACAAGAAACTCGAATCAGTTTTGTAAGGAGTAGAATTATGGGTTGTTGGAATGTTTGGGTAGTGTGGGATCCAATAATCTCTTATACATCTCTCTCTTGCCTCTTGCATTTATAAAAACGCTTTCTTTCCTCTCTTTAAAAGTGCTTTTAGCAGGTATAAATTTATAAATCTTTGGATTAAATTGTATCAAATTAAGCAATGCACCATTTCCTTACATTGTAATTATTTACCAAAGAAATATTAAGATATTTCATTCAGCTAATGACTCCGGTTAATTTTTGCAATACCTTTTCATCTCTTGTATATACATTTTAAAGCAAGTAATAAGATTGCAACAATGACATCATCTATCAGTTCTGGGTCGGGCACGCCAACGAGTGAGCGAAAAATTTCATTTGGACACGAGCAACAGAGGACATTTTGGTCAAGGATGTGGCTGAGCAAGCTGTTAGAGGTAGGAGATTGGAGGGGGGAAGATGGACAAAGAAAGCATGGGAGGAGGTTTTATCCCTAATCCACCGAAAATATAGTCAATGCCGGTGGTCCCAAATGGAATAGCTGCTAGCAAAAGATTTTTTTCGTAAATTTAAAAAGCATTCGTGGCGGCAAAAGACGGCCGGCAAAGAAAATACGGCTGCCAGTGATTAGAACGGTTAGTAACCGTTAAGAAAACATTATTGACTGATCATAGCTTTATCTATAGGGGAAAATATGTTCGTCGTTGGCAATTGTGACGGTTAGTGACCGTTAAAAATACCATTGCCGGAAGATCATAGCCACCGAGAAAAAATTCGTTCGTCGTCGGCAATAGTGTCCAAGAGGGAAACGGTTGGATAAGTGGAAAAGGTGGCACATCAAATTTTATGGCTTATTACCCAAATGGTAGGCAAAAAAAGTTTTACACACCCATGATTTTATTTAATAAAAAACTTTCCATGACTTTTTTTCTTCACCAACCCATGGGAAGTAAAAAAAAAAAAAAGCTTCCATGAGTTTTGTCAAACAAGGCATTAAGGTTGCTTTTTTTAAAAGTTTCAAGTAAAGAAACTTTAAAAAATGATAAACAAATAAAATAAAAAATACCATTTTTTATTTTTTCAAAAAAATAGGAAAATTGCGTCTTAGGGAGAAATCCAAATTCAGCTTTGGGTTATTCCCACTTCATCAAATTAGAAAATGCAGCGAACTAGGAACTATGCAAAACAAAAACTAACAATGAATCGGGTACTTGGGAATGCAACATTACCTGCTACAAACAAAATTGTATAACAGAATCCATGAAGGGTATTGAGTGTATTCCCTTTATTATATTGAGGGTTCATGGATCTAGAGGGACTCTCTAAGGTGGTTGGGGTGTGGCCGATTTCGACTATCTGAGTTCATTCTCTCTATCAACAAACCTGCAAAAACTCAATAAATTGATTATCATGTCTTCATATTTATGCATGAAGGTTCAACATCATCAGTTATAAGAATAGGGAAAAAGAGTCGACAGCAAGCAACTTCATGACGCAAAAAAATCTGGCTTATTCATTGTCAACAGGACGAGTTTGGCTGGGCCAGGTTTGTGCCAGGCTTAATAGGCCCAAATTTTAAATCAGGTCTAATACCCAGCCCATTGACATGCCTACTGTTGGCGGATTTCTGAGTGTGTGCTTACTTTATTGGTTGGTGGTGAAAGTCATTTAAAAATCAAAGAAAGAGTAAAACAAGGGATGGAATCAGCACAACTAAGAAATCTTAAACCTGCAAGATACAGGGTCCATTGTAGCAAGTTTTGATAAGTAAGAGTTTGTCCCACAGGGAAAGGTGATCTACAGCTCCAAAGGAGCCATCTCTAGTAATCCCTCTAGATCTGACTACAGATCTGGCAGTCCTAAAAGGAGGGGAGTTTAAGGTCACTTATTCTAAGTATTCTAATGTCTAAACTACAGAAAGGGTTGAGAGGATGGATGGAGTGTGGAAAATAAATATAAATGGGTGAGAAGTATGCTATTGAGCCCAGATCTGAGTTTTGTAACTCAGATTCTGATATGATGTTATAGAAATCCTGTCCAGTGGCTACATTATCACCACTGAGGAGAAAGGATCCAACCCATCACTCTGCCATGATTCCACCCTTAAGGCTATAACCTGTCCACTCAAATGGTCATAGATTATCCCATAGGGGAACCACTATCCAGGGATGGGTCAAAACATAACCAGTAAATCATTGCATGCACTATTTCATCCAGGCTACCAGCTCAATAATCCATAGGGAACCTCAACCTCTAAAGCTCTATATGTGAGGCTAAGGCTGTATAGGACCATGATAGCCTAGACACATAGAACCAGCAAGAGATTGAGTACAACCTTCGATCTAGCTGTCCATTGCTTGAGTGAGGCTACAATGGTCCAGTCATCAGCCTACAATCTCTATAACCAGATCAGATCCAACATCTGATGGCGGATCTATACAAATATAGGGGAGTCTGCCTCTGTATAATCTCCCACTAGGCTTCTACAAACTCAGGTGTAAAGAAGAAGGATCCATCTTGGATCGGTGGATTAGAATCACCCTAAGGCTATAATCTGTCAACTTATGGAGGTTATCCTGGGATGGTCACAGACTATCCCAGGAGGTTCTTCTCCCCACGGAGCCCAAGACAAAACAAGAATATAGCTGCTACCACCATGGTCACAAGGCTACCAGCTCAAGCTCCCATGGGGATTTCAGATCTAGTGTGTCCTGTGGTGGGGCTAAGGCTGTATAAGACCATGAAAGCCCAGACACACAGGTCACTTGGATCTGAGTGGCCCTTAGAATCAGTCCTCCATTGCTTTGAAACACAGCCAAAGCAATAGCGGATCACAAGGCAATAGCCTTGCACAGAGCATCTCACACACAAACATAAATCCCACAAAGTACAGATCCTATTACAGAACTTCTATTAATCTAGTTCAAAATACATACAAAGACATAGCCAGCAAGTGTTGGACTATGGAGAGAAGGAAAAAGAAAAAGAAAGCTACTTACAACTACAAAAAGAAAAACTAAACGATCTCAGATCAGGTCTCCCAGAAATGAGATGGGTTCCTAGCTATTCCAGGATGTAGAAAGAAAAGAAAGTCTAAGCTCTTTCAAAACCTAAGCTAAGTGTGGGTATTTATAGCAGTGGTGTGGCGGCGCATTAGGGTTAGGAAACCCTAATTTTAACGATACCACGTGGCCAAATAGTGATCCTTCGATGCCTTGGGGCACATGCACAGAGATTTGAGCATGGGAGTGCGTGCCCTAATCACTAGAAATTCCTAGAAAGTCCTCAGCTGAAGAGATGAAAGTTTGAGGTTCAGAGCTTCGTTAGGTAGCCATTGTTTCCTAGACTTGTCGCATGGTAGCTTTTGTTCTTCGCTAGGATGATTTGAAATTGAAGCTTTCGCCTTCGCGAGGTTGGCTTGGTTTGCTCTTCAGGCAGTCGCGAGGTTGAGTGGACATCAGAGCCTCAGATGTCGCGGGGTTGGAGCTTAAGCAGTCGCGAGGTTGATCTTCGGGAGGGTAGATTTGAATAGCGCGAGAACTTCACGAGCACTTATCCTCACTGGGCTTCGCGAGTTACCTCGTGAGGCTTTGTTGAGTTCTGAACTGCGCGAGGTTCCATGTCTTAATTGATCTTCGCGAGGGTGGATTTACCTTCGCAAGGACGCTTTCTTCTTGAATGGCGCGAGAACTGCGCGAGGAGTTCTCTTCTGATAATTGCATCCCGTGGTGACTGCGCGACAGCTGCGCGAGGAGTCTTCTGAAGCTCTCTCTTCTCAGCCGTTCTGAGCGAACTGCGCGCGATTGAGAGAAGTTTGCTTTGAACTGTGTGAGACTGCGTGAGGTGCTCTATTCTTGAGCTTCGTGAGAGCTGCGCGAGTTTATGTTTCTGAAGCTCTTCAGTCAATCATCTGCGCGAGAAGTTGTTGTAGAGTCTTGGGAAGCTCAGCTGGACTACGCGAGGCTCATTTTTAGGTCTGGATTCAGACTTCATCCTTCTGAGGGACTTTTGGTGCCAAAACAGGCTTTTTAGCAGGATTCCTGGCCTTATTTCACTGCTGGGTACTACCTACATAAAACACTTAACAAGGACTTATTAGGTGACTATGGGTCTAATCAAAGGTTAAGTTAAGGGGTGAAAAGTGGTACTTTTCAGGTCTTAACACACCCCCAAACCTAATCTTTGCTAGTCCCTTAGCAAAGCTACATTAAACCTAATATAAAAATTAAATGCCACTTTCGTAGGGAGCACAGATACATTTAGCATATGTACCAAGCCTTTTAAACCCCTAGGTGATCCCTAGTGGAGGAGTGAAGTCTCCTGAGGGTTTTCAGTGAAGACACCCACAAACTTCTTCAATGAAACAGTTAACAAAAGTGTAATATCATCCAATGAGCAATCAAGGGGCGGACTTAGTTTACTCTTGCATCATTAAGCAGAAAAGAAATTTAATTCATTGGTTGCACTGAAACAAAGATAAACTCTTCATGATTGCACAAAGATTTCCAATTAGTTTACAATCACGAAAAGCACTAGTGTGTGGACCGAGCTTATCCTTAGGTCAAAAATTAGGTTAAGGTCATACATAATGCATTCAAGTTCAAACCCAAAAACTTTACAGGGCATACTCTCATAAGGGTTTTGTTGAGGGGTTCATTCTCTCACAGGCTCAAGAGCAGTTACATCTCCCAAATGTGTCTGTAAGCATGAGCATAGGCAGAGTTCTTAAGTGCTGACATCATTGGCAATTCCTCACCATAGATTGGATAACTCTTTATCTTCACATGACAGCTCACTCAACTTTGGATCACAAGGGCTTTTAAGCTGGCGTAATGTGGCTTATGGAGTGGGGTTGAAAGAATGGAGGGTTGAGAAGGGTTCAAAATTGAGAAATCGATGAGGTGACAGAGGTGATTCATGACTTCACCTTCTTGAATTTAGCTCCTTTCATCTTCTTTGAGATTTTCAGATTTGAAGTGATCAGTTTCTCTTCTTGATTTTGATTTTTCAATGAAAGTTCCTCCTGACTCCTCCCTTACTTCTCTTCATTGTTATTTTTGTTTCCTTCTTGTGGAATTTTCTGATTTTTTTTTTTTTGTTTTTACTTTTCAGAAATGCCACCATGCTCCCAATTATCATACTGCCAGATTTGAGGTATTTCTTTTCCATTCATCTACTGTTGACCATAGCTAGTCCATCTTCAACTTTTTCTCCTTTACCTTCTGAATTCTCAGAGTGAGGGTAGGCTGAAGTAGGTTCATAGGTTCAGGTTCAAGTACTCAGGTGTATTTTGAAGAAATTTAGGATTTAAAGCTCAAAGGGGGTATGGACAAGGGCAGTTACTTAAGGGTTGGTCTTATTAGGCTCAAACTGTCCAAGAGAAGGCCTTGATCCTTTCCTCAGTCTCATGAGTACTGTCAGTTATTTCAACTTGGATTTACCTAACTTCTAGTGAGCACAGTGACTCAATTAGTCTTTAGAACTAGAATGGATTGCCTTGGTTACTCCTCAAAAGATAGAAATTTTTTTTATATAGGCCCAATTCTCACTGGTTATGGTCTTCCTTTGAACTTTTAAGTATGTCCTCACCTTTTTCTCTCTCTACTAATTCACTAAGTGCTGATACAAGTGAGTTTCCTTGGTGATATTATCATGGAAATGTGGAGTATTAGAAGTTTATACTGTCCAAGATTTGCAAAAATTTTAAACTTCTTATTTTCATGATTTTTAAGTGAACAGAGGTCCATTTCCATATTGCTCAGATGAGTCTGCTGCACTTGTGTTAGCTATTCCATTGGCAGGGTCTGCCTGGCACACCCCCAAACCTATGAGGAGCAGTGTCCTCATTGGTTCAAAGGTGTCTGTCTTGAGAGTTATTCTGACATAAAAGATGAGAACAAGAAACAAACACACAACATACAAGGCAAGATAGTAAGGACAGGGGAATAAAGTCTATTAAAAATGAGAAGTGTACAAACTACAAGAAAACAGAAGCAAAAGAGTGTGAAAATAGATAAAATCCTATGGACAATCTAGTTATAATCTGGCTCAACGCTTGTCCCAACCCATTTTCTTGGCATGTTCTTGAAGGTAAGCCTCCTCTTCTTTCTTCCTTCGTTCTCTCTCTGCCTTTCTTTGGTCGGCAGTTTTGGGTATAGTTGGAGCCCTGACCCTCATTTTTCTCCTCTTTGGTTCAGGAGGGATCTCTGAAGATTTATCAGTGGTTGGCTCAGGGGGTTTGGTGGGAGATTTTCCTTTGGGGTCCTTACCTTGGTGGGCCGGAGGGAATAAGAGGATTGGTGGTCTTTGCAGGAGGGACAACAGGGGATTTAGCTTTTGCTTTCTCGTGAGGCAGGAGAGGACTTTTCCCTTTCACTGGTTTAGGGGGAGCCACATAAGATGGATCTTGTACTGTGGCTGCAGGAATGGCAGGGCTCTTCCCTTTCACGAGCTGGCGTAGTGGTGGTGCCTCCTCAGACTGGGCAGATTTGTCTTTTCCAATTTTCAAGGAGCCACTTGGGGGAGTAGTCCTCTTGGCAGCAACCTTCCTTCGCTGAGGATAGGATTGTTCAGCAGGGCTTGATGAAGGAGCATCAGCAGTGGTGGGGGCACTGGGATCCTTTGGGGGTGCAGAATCAGAGTCGGAGTCAGAAGGAAAAAGCTCAGTGGGATCCAATCCAAGGGCAGCAGCAGCCTGTCTGCATTCCTTTGTGGAAAGTAGGAGACCATGGGGATCATCCTGAGCAGAAGCTCTGGTGACCTTTGGAGGTGGGGATGGAGGGGCCAGTCTTTTACCTTTATGGGCTGCAGTGGCTCTTTTGGAAGTTGGAGTTTTCTTGGAAGGAGTGCATTTTCTTTTGGGAGCAAGACAGAGCAGAGCTGCGAGGGACTTGAGCAGGAGCAACAAGTTGTGTAGGTACTGCAGTAGGAACTGCAGTAGGCATTTAAGGAGGAACAGGAGGAGGTACCTGAGTTGGGGCTGTAGGAGGTGGGGGCACAGGTGGTGTAGGTGTTGGTAAATTGAGGTGGAGGTAGTATTAGAGGGGGTAGGGCAGGTAGAGAGGGGAAGGAGTGGTAGGGTATGGTGTCATGGAGGGAGAAGGGTATAGGTAAGTCAATGTGGGTGAGGTCTATTGGAATTGTGGAGTCAGAGGTGGAAGGGGGTTGGGTCAATGGGGTGGTAGGAGGTTGTGTAGGGATGAGTGGGTTTGTCAATGTTTGAAGGGTGGATTGTATGTTGGTGATGTTCGTTTGCATTTGGGCTTGGGTCTGTGTGGTGGTGGAGAGTTGGGTTTGGATGTCATGTATGAGGGAAAGGATATGGGTGAGGGTATCTGAGGTTGGTTGGGGTGGAGTATGAGGATAGGAGGGAACAGGTTGGAAAGGGGAAGTGGGGGCATGATGGAAAGTGGTAGGGGGAGAAGGTGAAAGGGCTGGGGAGTGATGTGGTGAAGGGAGTGGTGAATCTGGGAGAGGGATGTCATGGGTGGGCAAGGTATCAAGCAAGGTAGTCATGAAGGCCTGATATCCTGAAGTGGTGGCTAAGTTAAAGTCAAGATCATGGAGGGAAGATGTAGTTGGGAGGGGTTGGACTAGGGGTTGGTCAATATGGGGGGTATCTGTGGGAATGACAGTGGAGGTGGAAGTGGGTAAAGATAAGGCAGGGGTTGTGTGAGAGGTTTTCTTTTTAAGGTAGGTTATCAAGGGAGGGCTATTGTTGTCACTCCAAGTGTGCCAAAAATGTGTGCAAAAAATTAAAGAATTAAAGAATGCTAAATTATATGGATGTTAACTTATGAAAGGGATATCAGCACATTGGGGCTAACACTGGCCTGCAAGATCAGGGCCAATTGTAGCAAGTTTTAAAAGTAAGTATTTCAAGATCGTCCACAGAGAAGTTTGTCTAAAATGAGAGATAAACCTCCAGATCTGTGCTACCAGATCTGGCTCTATAATTATCTAAAGAATAGATAAAAAGAGAGGTTTTGTCACGTTTAACTAAAAGCAAATAAAGAAAAGAACTAACTACGTGATCGAGATCCGAGTTGTGGAGGTGTTTAAAATAAGACAAATGCGAAATAATAGCTTCATGTATTTTAGCCTTTGAATTTTAATGGAGAATCACGTAGTTCAGAGCGATTCAATCTTCATCGGCTACCAAGACAGATGTAAGAGAAATAAATCCGAATTAAGGAATAGGTTTAGACTTATGGTCGTGATTTGTCACGGATCATCGACATGTGGCCTATTCTTTATTTGAACATGAACATCATCGTAAATCTTGCTTGAATTAGGTTACCAACGCTAATTCGCATGGGGATGATGAATTAAGGGAAGTTGGATGCGGATGAGTGAATCTAAAGAAGTCTAATGCACTAAGGTGAACATTGAACCCTCGACATGACTCCAATGGAGAAGACACAAATTACAACCTTTTAAAATCCAACGTTACAATTACACACGGCTTCTTAGAGAGCCCTCGGACTTCTGATGAGCTTCTCAGAGCCCTCGATTCTGATCTTGAATCCGAACTTGGAAGTACAAATCACGCAATGGCTCTCAAAGGTAAAATACAAGAAGGGATTACTGGGGAATCGGATGAGCTTCGACCGGAATGGGGAAACAGAGATGAAAACTCTAAAATCTGGATACCCAAATTGGGCAAATGGTTCGTCTATTTATAGTTTTCCCTAAGCCATTTCGGATGTGTATCAACCAATCGAAATTGGATAGATCTGTATCAACCAATAGGAGTCGAGCACCGGGATCGAGATCATTACGCCAATCGAAATGCTTGATCTGGTTCACCAATCGAAGCAGAGGCATCAATTACATTATGTAATTCAAAAATCTGTTTGAGCTTCTAGAAGTTCCCGCCAAGTAATTTCATCTTTGGGTGTTCACATGGGGTGGAATATGCCTTTGGTTAGTGCTTCGAATCTTAATGTCCTTGGGTTTTAAAATGCATTGGCGCGTGCAAAGTTTCTGAAATACCCTTGACGGGCAAATCCCAGAATGCCATTTCGCATAGTTTAAGGGCTTTTAAGCAAAGTAGTTTGGCTCGAATCTCTCTTGCAAAGCATTTGGCTCGAATCTCTTTTCGGAAAGCATTTTGGCTTCAGGACATCTTTTCGCAAAGGACTTTGGCTTGAGGAGATCTTTTCGCAAAGGACTTCTCTTCTTTTCGCAAAGCATTTTGGCTTCAGGAGGTCTTTTCGCAAAGGACTTCTCTTCTTTTCGCAAAGTTCAAAGTTCTTTGCGAATAGTAGATGTTCTTTGCGAATTGAACTTTTAGCTTCCATTCTTCTTTGCGAATGGATCCATCTTCTTCTTCAGGTCTTTTCTTGCTCTTTAAGGACCTTCTGAGCCATTCTTTGAGGCTATTTCTTCACTCCTCTTTGAGTTTGACATGCCTTGGCGCCTTTTTGATCATTTTAGGATGGTTTTCGGATTTGGACCTGTCTTTTTGGTTAGCTGCAATATGAACACTAAAGCACTTATTTAGTCCTCTCAAGGGTCTTTCAAGGCTCATGTTTAGGGGTAAAAAATGGTATTTTTCACTACTTATCACACCCCCAAACCTAAGCTTTGCTAGTCCCTGAGCAAAGAAACATAAAAAACAAAGTAAAGAGCCACTTTTGTAGGAAGCACAGGTGCATTTAGCATATGCAACAAGCCTTTTAAACCCCTAGGTGATCCCTAGAGGAGGAGTGAAGACCCCTGAGGGTTTTCAGTGAAGGTACCCACAAACTTCTCCATGAAGCAGTTAACATCGGTGCAATATTATCAAATGAGCAATCAAGGAGGGTTAGTTACTCTTAAATCAATGAAAAGGAAAATTTGATTATTGTTTGCAGAATTTAAACATTTATAAACCTCATGAATGTTTCAATATTTCCAATCTGTGAACAGTCATAGAAAATCATACAAATGTGCGTGATAAGCTCATCCTATGGATAAAAATTAGGTTATAAGTCATACTTAAGGTGCTCAAGTTCCAACCCAAATACTCACGGTATACTCTCATCATTTTTTTTGTTGAGGGTTCATTTTCACTCAAGCTCAAGAGCGTTACATCTCCCAAGCTGGATCTGTAAGCATGAGCATAGGCATGATTCTTAGGCAATGGCATCATTGACATCTCCTCACCATAGATTGGGTCACTTCTCATCTCCACATGACTCACTCAACTTTGGATCACAAGGGCTTTTAATCTAGGTTTGTTTGTATGGCTTATGGAGTGAAGTTTCAAGGAAAGGCAATTTGAGCAGAGGTTTGAATTTGAGAACTCGGGAAGTGCGGAGATGGTTCATGACTCCACCTTTTGAGTTTAGCTTCTTTCTTCTTCTTTTGAGATTCTCACATTCACGGTGATCAGTTCTTTCTTTGATCTTGCATTTTTCAACATAAGGTCCCTTTTTGCCTTTTTGCTTGCAACTTTTCACATTGTTTGTCTCTTCTTTTCTCAGTCACCATATTGCCTGCTTTTGAGGTATTTTCTCTTCATTTTCTTGATGTTGCCCGAAATGGTCCATCTTGATTCTTTCTCCTTTACCTCCACGAATTCTCGAGTGAGGGAAGGCTGAATTGATTCCATAGGTTCAAGTACTTTTGAGTATTTTGATGAAGAATTGTAGGATTCTGACTCAAATGGGGTACAAACAGTGATTTTCTTGGTTGGTTACATAGGTTCAATTTGTCTAAAGAAGGCCTTGATCTTTTCCTCGATTTCATGAGTCTTGTACTTGTTTTAATTTGGAGTTTCCTAACTTCTAGTGGATCTAATGCCTCGGCCAATCCTTTGAATCGGAAAAAATTGCCTCAGTCACTCTTCAGAGATGGAAAATATATGGGCTCAATTCTCACTGGTTATGGTTTTCCTTGAGCTTTTAAGTATATCTTTACCTTTTTCTCTTCCTTTTGACTTACTACGTCGATACCGGTATGTTTTTATGGTGTAATCATCATGGAAATGTAGAATATCGCAAGGTTTAGAATGTCTAAATTTGGCAAAGGAATTTTAAATTTTCTAGTTGTCATGATTCTTAAGTAAATTAATACATTTCCTAATTACTTTGATTACTGCTGCCCTTATGTTAACTATTCCCTAGGCGGGACTTGTCTGCCACACCCCAAACCTATAGGGAACAGTGTCCTCACTGGTTCAAAGGTGGTGGACAATTATTAGGGAAGGCAATGAAACAACAATAATCTGACGATTCTGACAAGCACATCAGAAATTTGGATAGAAAATAAAAGGAAAAAAGGGAAAGGAGTAGGGGAGGTTGTAAGTTTTTTACGAAATAGGGAGAACAAAAACAGACTGGTTAGGCACGACTTATAACAGAAAAATTGCAATAGAATAAAAGCGAAAATAAGAAAATAAGAAAGAGACAATTGATGAATTGGGCTTGTAAATGGTTGATTCTCCTACTTCCCTCATTCTTCTTAACATGGCACGACTTGTGGTCCGCTTTCTTGCCAAAGTTGTGAGGTAGAGTACCTCAAAGGGCTCTTCCTATCAATGTCAAACTTGGCTCTTAAGAGGGCATAATGAGTCTTCCAAAGGGAGGCCGGCAATCTTACATTCCTTTTTACCTTGGCACTCCTTGACCATTGCTTTCGGGATCGACATGGGGCATTGAAGAATTGCCCCTTAGAGAAGTGAAAGAGGGCTTCTAAGATGGGGTTCGCCTCTCTTGGGTGTGCCCAGTAACATAAAAACTCTCTCGAGTATGGAATTCATCGAGTAGATATTGCGAGCGAGATCTCTTCTCACTATTGATTGCCCAGAACCCACCATGCCCTGTGTCAAATGGGCAGCCATATCTCTGAAAGAGGCAACTTGAGAGCGATCAAGGGTCCATCGATTGAATTGAAAAGGTATCCCTAGGGCATGCCCAATGTCCTCGGCGATCATAGTTAAGTCAGTTGTCTATAAAATAACTAGGGTTGGCACATCGGCATGTTCCTCTGTGACTGTGGTGAGGTTACGATACCACAACTTTGTCATCCTTGGGTAAATTTTCTCGGTAATGGAGTGAGGATGGTCTTTGAGGAAGCCTCCTGAGATATCTTAAAGATATGCACGCAATCGTGTTTGGAGGAGAAAAAGTTTCATCCACCAATAGCTCGGTATGAGCTTGGGCATCAATGAATGGGTTAGGCAAAACCAAAGGAATGGGTAATGGGGACACAGCTCGGACTGGGCTCGGCGGCGGTGGGCTCCTCATGGCGTATTTTTTTTCTTTTCAACCCTATCGCTTTGTCCATTGAAAGTTTTCTCTTCTTGAGACTTCTTGGCTTTGCCTTTGGCTTTTAGGGGTGTTTTGGGCTGTCTTCTTGGTGAAGATTTAGGGAACATGGCGTGCAGAGATTTCGATTTTCCCATATTTAAAATGGCCTCAAATGTAGCTTAAGTACCAAAGAATCACGAAAGAATAAGAGTAGAAGCGATTCTGCGATCTGAGGGTTTCCTCGTGTGAGTTTCTTTGCTCTGAAAAGATCGTGTGATCTACACCTTTGATTTCGACAAGAGAAAAAAGCGCAGAGGATTAGAATAGATGGTGGAGTCTTTACGTTGCGAAATGTTTGTAAAGACTCCTCCACCGACTCATCAATGATGTCAACATGGAAACATTCCTCAAGAGAATTGAGGTTGAGTAACGATTATACACATTCAATTTAACTTTCATATTTCCAAAAGACACCTCCATGATGCAGGACACGCATTGAATGCATGCATTAGTCAGAGCTGAATGGTCTTCCCATAATAATGGGGATGGCGGTGGTACTTTTGGTTGGTTCCATGTCCAACACCAAAAAGTCGAGGTAGAAAAACTTGTCTACTCCTACCAAAACATCTTCAATCAACCCCATAGGTTTCCTTTCGGATCTGTCATTAGGTAACACCACTTGAGTGGGTTTCAATTCTCCCAAACCTAGCTTCTCATAAGCAGGCAGTTGACACTAGCACCAGATCTAGCAAGGCTTTCTCAATGGTGTGCTCCCCAATGATGCGAGGGGATTGTGGGGATTCGGTCTTGCATCTTAGGTGGTGTTGCAATTGATAGCACTTGGTTGATTTTCTCCACAAAGGCCTTCTTGGATAAATGTATCCTAGATTGCCTTTTGTGGGACCTCTTTGAGAAATTTTGCATAAGCGGGGACTGTTTGATTGCATCAAGCGGTAGATTAATTTTAACTTGCTTGAATGTCTCCATCATTTCCTCAATTTTGTGTTTCCTTTGTCAAAAGGAGCCGACTTCATTGCATGGGGAAATGGGAGGTGAGGAACAAATTTCTCCTCCTCATCTTTTTCAACAATTTTGTTATTTTTCTGTTTTTCATTTTTTGAATTTTCGATGTAAATCAAGCCATATTGCTATCCAATTGTTTTTTACTTGTTTTGGATCACCAGGGCTCAACAAGAGCCCTTATTTACTCTTCTGAAAATAATGAGAAACAACTCGGAGATTTTCTATTTGTGTTTTTCTTTTATTTTGTATTTGGTTTTGTAAAAAAAATCGGCATGCCTAAAAGCAATGAAATTATAATCAAAACAAACATTAAACACAAGAATCGCTGGTTCTCAAGAATTTAAAATAGAAAATGAATGCAAAGGAGAAGGATGCAAACTCAAGCGAGATCTGCTCGACTTTGGTCCAGATGCTCCTTGTTGAATGGTATGCTCGGATCTGCAAACATCCAAAAAAGCTATGGATACCTTATTCAAGTATTGACAAAAATAAAAGAAAAACTAGACTCGCCCAAATTTGACAAAAGACAAAAGAGTGGCGGCAGCATTTATTCAAATAACTAGAAGGCAAAGAATAAAAACTCGAAAAAAAAAAAAAAAAAAATTTGAAAAGCAGTTTTCTATACAAAGCTAGTAGACATTTAATCAAGCACTTGGAATGCAAAGTGCGGTTTAAAAGAAAAATTAAAATAAAATCAAATCTACAAAATAAAAAACTTAGGTCTACCTATTTTAGAACAAACTTCCCGACAACGGCGCCAAAAACTTGTTGTCACTCCAAGTGTGCCAAAAATGTGTGCAAAAATTAAAGAATTAAAGAATGCTAAATTATATGGATGTTAACTTATGAAAGGGATATCAGCACATTGGGGCTAACAACGGCACCTGCAAGATCGGGGCCAATTGTAGCAAGTTTTAAAAGTAAGTATTTCAAGATCGTCCACGAGAAGTTTGTCTAAAATGAGAGATAAACCTCCAGATCTGTGCTACCAGATCTGGCTCTATAATTATCTAAAATAAAGAATAGATAAAAGAGAGTGTTGGGTTTTGTCACGTTTAACTAAAAGCAAATAAAGAAAAGAACTAACTACGTGATCGGATCCGAGTTGTGGAGGTGTTTAAAATAAGACAAATGCGAAATAATAACTTCATGTATTTTAGCCTTTGAATTTTAATGGAGAATCAGAGTTCAACGGAAGCAGATTCAATCTTCATCGGCTACCAAAGACAGATGTAAGAGAAATAAATCGAATTAAGGAATAGGATTAGACTTATGGTACGTGATTTGTCACGGATCATCATTAGTATGGCCTATTCTTTATTTGAACATGAACATCAGTAAATCTTTGCTTGAATTAGGTTACCAACGCTAATTCGCAGGGGATGATGAATTAAGGGAAGTTGGATGCGGATGAGTGAATCTAAAGAAGTCTAATGCACTAAGGTGAACATTCGGAACCCTCGACATGACTCCAATGGAGAAGACACAAATTACGACAACCTTTTAAAATCCAAGCGTTACAATTACAGAGCACGGCTTCTTAGAGAGCCCTCGGACTTACATCTGAGCTTCTCGAAGAGCCCTCAGTTCTGATCTTGAATCGAACTTGGAAGTACAAATCACTCGCAATGGCTCTCAAAGGTAAAATACAAGAAGGGATTACAGGGGAATCAAATGAGCTTTCAATCGGAATGGGGAAACAGAGATGAAAACTCTAAAATCTGGATACCCAAATTGGGCAAATGGTTCGTCTATTTATAGTTTTCCTAAAGCCATTTCGAGATGTGTATCAACCAATCGAAATTGGATAGATCTGTATCAACCAATAGAAGTCGAGCACCGGGATCCGGATCATTACGTGTCGAAATGCTTGATCTGGTTCATAATCGAGAAGCAGAGGCATCAATTACATTATGTAATTCAAAATCTGTTTGAGCTTCTAGAAGTTCCATAAGTAATTTCATCTTTGGGTGTTCACATGGGGTGGAATATGCCTTTGGTTAGTGCTCGGGATCTTCCTAATGTCCTTGGGTTTTAAAACGCATTGAGCGTGCAAAGTTTCTGAAATACCCTTGGACAGTAAATCCCAGTGCCATTTCGCATAGTTTAAGGGCTTTTTAGTAAAGTAGTTTGGCTCGAATCTCTCTTATAAAGCATTTTGGCTCCGAATCTCTTTTCGCAAAGCATTTTGGCTTCAGAGATCTTTTTAGCAAGGACTTTGGCTTGGAGATCTTTTCGAGGACTTCTCTTCTTTTCGCAAAGCATTTTGGCTTGAGGTCTTTTATGAGGACTTCTCTTCTTTTCGCAAAGTTCAAAGTTCTTTGCGAATAGTAGATGTTCTTTGCGAATTGAACTTTTAGCTTCCATTCTTCTTTGCGAATGGATCCTTCTTCTTCTTCAGGTCTTTTCTTGCTCTTTTAGGACCTTTTTAGCCATTGCTGAGGCTATTTCTTCACTCCCTCTTTGAGTTTGACATGCGTTGTCAGCTTTTTGATCATTTTAGGATGGTTTTCGGATTTGGACCTGTCTTTTTGGTTAGCTGCAATATGAACACTAAAGCACTTATTTAGTCCTCTCAAGGGTCTTTCAAGGCTCATGTTTAGGGGTAAAAAATGGTATTTTTCACTACTTATCAGCTATCAGGGTTGAGGTCAGAGGATGTCGGAGGTACTGGGGCTGTGTATTGAGGTAAGGTGGGTGAAGGGGGAGTGTTGTCATGGGGTTCAACACTTTCCACCCAGGAACGAATTACAGTGGGGGGTGGAATGGAAAAGGGAGATAAGAGAGGGAAAGGGAGAGATGGAATAGGTGAAGAAATTAGTGAAGAGGCAAGTGTGGTGGATGGAGGGATTCTTTGCAGAAGCGAGGTGTGGCTTCACCACCTTCTTTGGGCGAGGGCTTTAGCCTTCTTTTTGGGGCGGGGTGGCCTTTGCCACGTGGCTCCCTCACCCCTCGAAACATTCGAGCTTGACCTTCTTCTTCTTCTTCTGGGGATCCATTAGACTTCTGCTGATCCCCCATTGTCTTTTGGTAAAAGTGGTGGGAGTGAGGTCAGCAGATAATTCCCCCATTGGTATCTTGTATCCTCCCTTCAGAAGTAATTTGGTGATGAGTCTTCCGTAGGGGAGAGTGTGGACCTTCTTTTGCAGCCTAAGCTTCACCATCATATCTTTCATGGCCTCAAAAATCAACCATGCAGCATTAAATCCGTGGCCCAGAGAGAAGGAATAGAGAGCATCAGCAATTGGTGTCCTCCTTTCTTGTTGATGGTCGAAGCAGTACATATTCTTTCTTAGCACTTGATCGATGAACAGCAGCTTGGGATCCAAATCTCTTCTTCTGATGGAGTCCCCTGTGGCCTTCAAGCCTCTGGTAATGGCTTGGGCAATGGTATCGAGAGGGGCACTCATTTGGGCACCATAACCGTAGTTGGGATAAAAAATGGCAGGGATGCCCATGACTTCAGCAATCAATGCTGGGCTAAGCAGCATCTCAAAATTGTCAACTAACACAAGGAGGCCAGGCTGCCCATGTGTGTCTGGTCTGACCCTGAGGTGTTGGTAAAAGAGTTGCACTAACCTAGGATAGGCTAGTGCAGGAATCATTTGCATCAAGGGGAACAAACCAGCCTTGTGCAAGAACTCAATGGCAGGAGCTGACAACAGCTCAGATTCAAAGAACGATATGTCAAAAATGGCTTCAGGTTCTAAGGGAATGGAAGTGAGGAGCTCAGAGGGAGTAGAGTAATCAAGTGCTTTTGCAGCCACCTCAGGAATCACCTCCTTCCCTTTTTGTTGTGCCGTAGAGGACTTGGCTTTCTTAGGGACAGGCTCCACGGTGGCCTGGTCCCTGGCTCTCTTCACAGGTGCACTTTTAGGAGCCATCAAGATTCTTCTTGGTGAGTGTGCAGTTGAAATTTTGAAAGGAAAGATTAAGAGCTGAGTCTAACCCTAGAAGTTAGGGTTTTGTTCAATTTGACGCACGGTAGATCGCAAGAGCTCCTAGCAGGGGGCAAATGTTGTTGGAAGCTTTAAGAACAAAAATCCAGAATTTCAAAGTGAGCAATGAACTGTAGACAGGAAGCTGGAGGAGAGAGATTGAGAGGAGTGGGAGCTAGGGTTTCGCTGGAAGGAGAGGAAAGAGAAAGCAGTATAGAAAAGTAGTGCGGGGTGGGATTTAAATATCGCGAGGCTCGACACGCTTTGAAAATATCCACTCGTTGGCTGGGCATAAATGGGTCGCGAGATTAGATGTTCATTTAAACTGCGTGAGGCAGCCCACCCAGTTATATCTGAAACTCGCGACAGCAAAACAAAGTAGTTCTTTATGAATTGCGCGAGAGGGGACCAAACCCATTATTCAGAACCCCGCGATGGCTTAACCGAGTTAGAATTCACTCACCCACTAGTCTTTTTTTGACTCGACTTTATGTGGGTGGATTCTCTCACGCACTCTCTTCCGTGGGACACCCATAAGCATTATAAGGCATTCACAAATTCCCATACTCTCAAAGCATTAAATTCACACATCATGAAAAGCATTCAAATACTACCATTATAATTCAATCACTTGAAATTAGCAAACAAGGGGAACAGGAATAAAAGTAGGCATAAAACACTAAACTCAGATTCCAACAAGATTGCTATAAATTCCTCTAAACTGTAAAGTACATATTATACAAAGGTGCACAGTTCTTATCATCAATTCAATGAAAGATCCCCTTCAGGGTCTGAGGATCCTTCACCAATCAAAAATTGGCCTTTGGGATTAACCACTGGTTGACTGGGCAACCTTCCCTCTTCTCTTTTGGCTAAGGTGTTCGCTAGTTGTCCATTCTGTTCTTCCATCTTCTTAATGCTCTGACCATGAGAGTTCACAGTCTGAGCCAAGGAACCCAAGTTTTGCAATGAAGTCAAGACTTGGTCCTCAAAAGAAACATTTCTAGGTTGAGAAGGGGGTAAGGCCAACTGATTTTGCTGCTGATGGGGCTACTGATGGTGCTGGAAGGTAGACCTAGGGGCATTCCCTTGATTGAACTGCTGCTGTGGCCTTTGTGGTAAGGCCAACATTTGCTGGGGTTGCATGTAGTTGTCTTGCCTCCACCTCAGATTTGGGTGGTCTCTCCATTGGTAGCCAGTATTTTGGTGCTGGTATCCATATGGCTGCCTATTGTAGCCCCCAGATTATTGCTGGCCATAAGATTGAGCAGCAACAGCATGTTCCAAAACCAATTTAGGAAATTGCCCTGCAGATGGACATTCCTCCATTGTGTGCTGTGGGGACTGACATATCAGACATGCCTCCGCCACATGAGCAGCCCTTCTGGGTTGCATCACAGTCAATAATTTGTCAAACTTCATAGAGAGGTTTACCATCTGCAGCAGCAGGTCATTGTTCCCAGACACCTCATAAACTTTTCCTCTTGATCCAGCAGCAGGCCCCACCTTTGACTCAGATTCCTGACTAGTTCTTGCCAAGGATGGCTTTTGAAAAGCATTCTCACTAATCACCTCAAACAATTCCCATGCCTCCTCAGCAGTCTTGTGCATGTAGGATCCACCATAAGAGGCATCGACCATATCTCTATTTTTCTCATCAATCCCATTGTAGAAGCTTTGTACGAGCTGCCACTCTGGGATCTTGTGGTGGGGGCATTGATTGAGCATCTCTTTAAACCTATCCCAGGACTGGTTAAAATCCTCAGTTGGGGATTGAGCAAATGCAAGAATCTCTTTCCTCAACTGGCTAGTTTTGGTCTCAAGGAAGAACTTGGTTAGGAACTTGGTCTGCAGGTCTTTCCATGAAGCAATGCTATTGTTGGGAAGAGTGGTCAGCCAGGTACTGGCCCTATCCTTCAGAGAGAAGGGAAAGAGTCTGAGCCTAGTAGCCTCAGGTCCCAAACCAGTGATATTAAAAGTGGTGCACAAGGCCAAGAACTAGTCAATATGCTTGTAAGGGTCCTCTTTGCTAAGCCCATGGAAAGCTGGCAGCATCTAGATGATTGAAGTTTTTATTTCATAGTTCCCCTGAACATCAGGGAATTGAATGCTAAAAGGGGAGTTATAGTTATCCGGAGCATTCAACTCCTTGAGGGTTCTGGGTTGTTCTTCACCCATAATTACTGTCACAGATTCACTTGGGGGCTCTCCTGTGGTGTGCCTGTCTCTCCTAAGTCTCCTTCCCCTTTCTAACGCAGGGTTAAGAGGCTCTAAAGCAGGGCTGAGGGATCTCCTCCCTAGCATACAAGCACACCAACAGCAAGGAAAGCTTTTTGCAGGCACATTACAAAAGAATAATTCTACACTAACAAATTTATCTAACTAGTTTACAGCTATTCAAAGAATACATTTAAAACTATCCTAGATACTGCTAGAAAACTTTTGAGAAAGATAGACAGAGCTTTAAAAGTCAGAGAGTTTGCAAACAGAGGTAACTAAGCTCCAGTTGCAGTCCAACTATCCTTCACTGCTGCTATCTAGATCTGCAAGAAAGATTCAAAATTATGTCAGCAGTATCAATTATTCACATGTGCAAAGAATACTAAGAATACAAAAACTAAGGGTCTACTAATAGATCATCTTTCCCTGGCAGCGGCGTCAAAAACTTGTTGGCGGATTTCTGAGTGTGTGCTTACTTTATTGGTTGGTGGTGAAAGTCATTTAAAAATCAAAGAAAGAGTAAAACAAGGGATGGAATCAGCACAACTAAGAAATCCTAGACCTGCAAGATACAGGGTCCATTGTAGCAAGTTTTGATAAGTAAGAGTTTATCCCACAGGGAAAGGAGATCTACAGCTCCAAAGGAGCCATCTCTAGTAGTCCCTCCAGATCTGACTACAGATCTGGCAGTCCTAAAAGGATGGGAGTTTAAGGTCACTTATTCTAAGTATTCTAATGTCTAAACTACAGAAAGGGTTGAGAGGATGGATGGAGTGTGGAAAATAAATATAAAAGGGTGAGAAGTATGTTATTGAGCCCAGATCAGAGGAGTTTTGTAACTGATTCAGATCGATGTTATAGAAATCATCCGATGGCTACATTATCACCACGAGGAGAAAGGATCCAACCCATCACTCGCCATGATTCCACCCTTAAGGCTATAACTGTCCACTCAAATGGTCATAGATTATCCCATAGGGAACCACTATCCGTGGATGGGTCAAAACATAACGATAAATCATTGCACTATTTCATCCAGCTACCAAATTTCAAGAATCCATAGGGAACCTCGACCTCTAAAGCTCTATATGTGTAGGCTACAGATAGGCCATGATAGCCAGACACATAGAACCAAAGACAAGAGATTGAGTACAACCTTGATCTAGTGTCCATTGCTTGAGTGAGGCTATAATGGTCGATCATGCCTACCATCTCTATAACTGCATCGGATCCAACATCGATGACGGATCTATACAAATATAGGGGAGTCGCCTCAGACAATCTCCCACCGTGCTTACAAGCTACAAGTGTGTAAAGAAGAAGGATCAGTGGATTAGAATCACCCTAAGGCTATAATCTGTCCACTTAAATGGTCACAGACTATCCCAGAGGTTTTCCTCCCCACGGAGCCCAAGACAAAACAAGAATATCGCTGCTACCACCATGGTCACAAGGCTACCAGCTCAAGCTCCCATGGGGATTTCAGATCTAGTGGGTCCTGTGGTGGGGCTAAGGCTGTATAAGACCATGATAGCCCAGACACACAGGTCACTTAGATCTGAGTGGCCCTTAGAATCAGTCCTCCATTGCTTTGAAACATAGCCAAAGCAATAGCGGATCACAAGGCAGCAGCCTTGCACAGAGCATCTCACACACAAACACAAATCCCACAAAGTACAGATCCTATTATAGAACTTCTATTAATCTAGTTCAAAATACATACAAAGACATAGCCAGCAAGTGCTGGACTATGGAGAGAAGGAAAAAGAAAAAGAAAGCTACTTACAACTACAAAAAGAAAAACTAAACGATCTCTGATCAGGTCTCCCAGAAATGAGATGGGTTCCTAGCTATATCAGGATGTAGAAAGAAAAGAAAGTCTAAGCTCTTTCAAAACCTAAGCTAAGTGTGGGTATTTATAGCAGTGGTGTGGTAGCGCATTAGGGTTAGGAAACCCTAATTTTAACGATACCACGTGGCCAAATAGTGATCCTTCGATGCCTTAGGGCACGTGCACAGAGATTTGAGTATGGGAGTGCATGCCCTAGTCACTGGAAATTCCCAAAAAGTCCTCAGCTGAAGAGATGAAAGTTTGAGGTTCAGAGCTTCGCTAGGTAGCCATTATTTCCTAGACTTGTCGCGTGGTAGCTTTTGTTCTTCGCTAGGATGATTTGAAATTGAAGCTTCCGCCTTCGCGAGGTTGGCTTGGTTTGCTCTTCAGGCAGTCGCGAGGTTGAGTGGACATCAGAGCCTCAGATGTCGCGAGGTTGGAGCTTAAGCAGTCGTGAGGTTGATCTTCGCGAGGGTAGATTTGAATAGCGCGAGAACTTCATGAGCACTTATCCTCACTGGGCTTCGCAAGTTACCTCGCGAGGCTTTATTGAGTTCTGAACTGCGCGAGATTCCATGTCTTAACTGATCTTCGCGAGGGTGGCTTTGCCTTCGCAAGGACCCTTTCTTCTTGAATGGCGTGAGAACTGCGCGAGGAGTTCTCTTCTGATAATTGCATCTCGTGGTGACTGCGCGACAGCTGCGTGAGGAGTCTTCTGAAGCTCTCTCTTCTCAGTCATTCTGAGTGAACTGCGCGCGGTTGAGAGAAGTTTGCTCTGAACTGTGCGAGACTGCACGAGGTGTTCTATTCTTGAGCTTCGTGAGAGCTGCGCGAGTTTATGTTTCTGAGGCTCTTTAGTCAATCATCTGCGTGAGAAGTTGTTGTAGAGTCCCAAACCTCCTCAACTGTTTTTTGCAAATAGGTACCTCCACAGGAAGCATCTACCATATTCTTGCCCTTTTGATCAATTCCTTGATAGAAGCTTTGAACAAGCTGCCATCGGGGAATTTGATGATAAGGACATTGCCTTAAAAGTTCCTTAAATCTTTCCCATGCTTCATGGAAAGTTTCAGTTGAGTTTTGTGCGAAGGAAATAATACTTTGTCTCAATTGGCTTGTTTTAGACATAGGGAAGTATTTGGCTAAAAATTGACACTGCAAATCATTCCAAGAAGTGATACTATTTGGTGCGAACATAGACAACCATGCTCTAGTTTTGTCCTTCAATGAAAAAGGAAAGAGCCTAAGCTTGGCTGCTTCTGGACCAAGTCCAGCTATGTTGAATGTGGTGCAAAGAGACAAGAATTCATCCACATGTTTATATGGATCTTCCTTACTCAAATCATGGAAGGAAGGAAGCATTTGGATAGTTGATGATTTGATCTCATAATTTCCTTCAACAATAGGAAATTGAATGCAAAATGGAGAATTATAGGCACCAGGTGCAAAGTAATCCCTCAAAAGTCGAGGTTCTTCACCCATAGTAGCTGTTTCAGTAGAATTCTGTGATGATTGTCTGGTTCGTAGTAGCCTTTCAACTTCTAAATTTAGAGGGACAATCTCAGGGCTAAGAGTCCTCCTACCAAACATACAACACAGAACAGAGAATCAGATTATGCACAGCAAACCTTCAGAATTCCTTTTAAAGTAGATTCCACTCTTCAAAATGTATATGAATAGCTTCACAGATTTAAACAATAGAATAGTTTAGCACTGATGTAAAGATAAGAACAAAATGAAAACTTAGGTCTACCTATTTTAAAACAAATTCCCCGGCAACGGCGCCAAAAACTTGTTGGTGAACCTAGTGTGCATGATTCATTTGTGTTTTGAAAACAGACTTACAGAGGATGAATTTACTAAAAGAATACGAAAATATCAGCACAGAGAGATCTCAATTAGCCTGCAAGATCAGGGCCAATTGTAGCAAGTTTTAAAATATAAGTGAGTAAAAGATCGTCCACAGGGAATTGATCTTAAAATGCAAGATAAACCTCCAGATCTGGGCTACCTGATCTGGCCTCTTATCCTATCTACAAAGCAACATAAGATGGGAGGTTGAATTTGTCACATTAACTAAATGATCCAGATCTAAGTTGGGAGAATTTTGATGTAAACTTATAAAAATGGAGAAATAATATCTAACTTTGATTTGGTCCTTGAAACACAATGAGAATGACTGCAGATCAAATGAGAGATGATCCAATCTTCATCTGGCTACAAGCACAGATGTAAGAGAAATAAATCTAACTCAAGGATTAGATTTAGGCTTATGGCTATGGTCTATCCACTTCAATGGCCACAGACCATCCAATAGTCTTTAATCTAAACCCTTAATTTAGAACAAGAAATATCACTACAAATGCTGTGAGAGATTAGGTTACAAACACTAATTCCCACAGGGTTAATGAATCAAGGGAAATTGCATGAAAAATAGTAAATCTAAAGGAGTCTAGTGCAATAAGGAGATCAGAGGAAACCCTTAACACGAATCCAATTGAGAATGTACGGTTTACAGTATCCTTGTTAAATTCACCATTATAATTACAGAGCACAGCTTAAACAGCTCTCAGATTTGTAGTCTTGAATATAATTCTCTTTTGAATTATAGAGGTATCTCACAGCTCTCAATTGCAAGTAAAAGTTAGGCTATTACAAAGGTTTCAGACAAGCTAGCTGATTTGGAAATGGGGGAATAGGAATGAAACTCAAAATCTGGATACCCAAATTGGGCAAATGGTTCATCTATTTATAGTTTACCCCAGGTCTAGCTCAGATGTGTATCGACCAATCAGAAGTGCTTAGATCTGTATCAACCAATGGTAGTCGAGCACGAGGATCCAGATCTATTTTGGCCAATCAGAATTGCTTCTTTTGTTTCAGCCAATCAGATGATAGAGGCATCAATTCTGTTATGTAATTCAAAAATCTGTTAGAACTTCTAGAAGTTCCCGCCAATTGATTTCATCTTCGGGCGCTCACATGGGGTAGAATATGCCTTTGCTTCATGCTTAGAATCTTCTGGAATGTCCCTGGGTTTGTAAGTGCATTGGGGCGCGTGCAAAAGATTACTGAATTACCCTTGCAGAAGCTAGGAATCTCCAGAATACCATTTCACATAGTTTAGGGAACTTTTCGCAAGGTACTGTGACTTCTGAAGCTCTTTTCGCAAAGTTAGAGTTACATTAAGGAGTTCTCTTCTTTTCGAATAGGTCAAACATCCTTTCGAAGAGTTCAGGTGCTCTTCGAAAACTAAGCCTGGAGCTTTTAGTTCTTTTCGCAAAGTTCAGGTTCTTTTCAAAAAGCACTCTGTAGTGCATTCTTTTGTTCGAATTGCTCCATATTTCTTTTCTGGGTTGAGACTAGGTCTTTGCCTCTTCAGTTTAGGCATTTTGACAGCTAGTGAGGTTGTCCCTTATCTTTCTTCCTTTGGATCAACATGGATTATTATCTTTTTGGCACTTTTAGGCTGCTTGCATGGTTAAGCCTGTCTTTATTGTTAGCTGTAACACAAGCACTTAAAACACTTATTTAGTTCTTTCAAGGGTTTATCAAGGCCCAGGTTAAAGGGTGGAAAATGGTATTTTCTAGTTCTCAACATGGTCATACAGTGAAGATCGATGGGAGGAGTGTGTATCAGACTGGAGTGTTCTTGACACTTGTAGCATTTTTGAACATGTTTGCAGCAATCCGATTCCATAGTGGTCCAAAAGTATCCTTGCCGCAAAATTTTCTTAGTGAGCATGTGACCGCTAACGTGGGCTCCGCATACTCCCTCATGGACTTCTTTCATAATGTCGGCCGCTTCATTTTTAGTAAGGCACCTGAGTAAGATATTATTGTATGATTGCTTGTAGAGGCATTCCCCACAAATGACATAACCTACCGCTAAACGTTGAATGGTTCTTCGGCCAGTCTTGGATGTACCCTCTGGGAAAGTTAGGGTCTCGAGGAAATTCTTGATATCTGAGAACCAAGGTGGCTCATCATCAGGCTTTGTAGGTTCCTCAATCTGGAGGCAGAAAGTTGGCTCATTCCTCTGCTCGATCACGATCTGCTTCATCTCAACACCATAGGGGATTTCAATCATTGATGCCAAAGTTGCTAATGTGTCGGCAAAGCGATTCCTTATCCGAGGGATGTATGAGAAAGTCACATCTTGGAAGCAAGCTATTAGATCCTCGAGGTGTTCATGATAGGGGATCAGTTTCTCATCTTTCGTCTTCCAATCGCCATTCGTCTGGCATATGATTAACTGTGAATCGCCAAATACTCGAAGGTGAGTTACATTCAGATCGAGAGCCGCCTTCAAACCAGCGGCCCAAGCTTCATACTCGGCCATATTGTTAGTGCAAGGGAAGTTGAGCTTGATAGAGACCGGTACATGGGATCCTTTTGGTCAGATTAGGATGGTGCCAACTCCTTGGCCCTCGACATTTGCTACCCCGTCAAAGTGCATTACCCATGATTCTTCTGCTTCTTCTGTATCGTCCTCCGTCATGAACAAGATATCTTCATCTGGGAATTCGGTTCTTAACGGCTCATAGTCAAGTAAAGGATTATCAGCAAGATGATCAGCAAGCGCTTGCCCCTTGATCGATTTCTGAGTGACGTACGTGATGTCAAACTCGGATAATAAAAGTTGTCATCATGCGGTTTGTCCAGTGAGAGCTGGCTTTTCAAATAGGTATTTTAGTGGGTCCATTCGGGCTAAGAGCAGAACGGCCTGAGACAGTAAGTAGTGGCGAAGCCTCTGGGTCGCCCATACAAGGGCTAGGCATGCTTTCTCCAGGTAAGAATAGCGCGTCTCATAATCGGTGAATTTCTTGCTCAGATAATAGATGGCCTGCTCTCTTCTTCCCGTCTCGTCATGCTGGCCTAAGACACATTCCATCGAAACTTTCGTTGTGGAGAGATACATCAAGAGTGGTCTCCCCGGCTCAGGCGGTACCAAAACAGGTGGATTCAGGAGATAGCTTTTGATTTTATCTAACGCTGCCTGACAATCATTATTCCATTCAACGGGCGAATTCTTCCTTAGTAACTTGAAGATTGGCATGCAGATTGGAGTTAGTTGGGCAATGAACCGACTGATATACTGTATTCTGCCCAAGAACTCTCTAACTTCCTTCTCAGTAGACGGTGGTGGCATTTCAGTGATGGCTTTGACTTTGATTGGGTCGACCTCGATCCCTCTCCTGCTGACGATGAATCCTAACAATTTCCCTGACATGATGCCAAATGCACACTTTTGTGGATTCAGTCGTAGTTGATACTTCCTCAGCCTTCCAAATAGTTTCTGGAGGTTTACCAGATGGTCGCTTCGCTCCAGTGATTTGGCTATCATGTCATCGACATATACTTCAATCTCTCGATGCATCATGTCATGAAATAGTGCAGTCATAGGTCTCTGGTACGTTGCACCGGCATTCTTCAGCCCAAATGGCATGACTCGATAGCAAAAGGTTCCCTAGGTGGTAATGAACGCTATCTTTTCGCGATCAACCTCTGCCATCTTTATCTGATTATATCCTGAGAATCCATCCATGAAAGAGAGCATCCCGTGGTTAGCTGTGTTATCAACCAAGATGTCGATGTGTGGCAGTGGGAAATCATCCTTCAGGCTTGCTCTATTCAAATTGTGAAAATTGATACACATGCGGACCTTTCCATCCTTCTTCGGCACAGGTACGATATTGGCTAGCCATTACGGGTATTTGGATACCATGAGAAACCCCGCATCGTATTGCTTGATGGCCTCATCTTTGACTTTCAGCATCCATTAATTGAGACGTCCTCACCGCTTGGCGGCTTCATATCAGGGTAGAGGGGTAACTCATGCTCGACCAAATCAGTATCCAGACCAGGCATGTCCTCGTATGACCAGGCAAAAACGTCTTGGTATGATCGAAGGAAGTCGATCATGCTTTTTCTTTCCTCAGGGGACAATGATGTTCCAATTTTGGTTATTCTGGGAACTTCCTCAGTTCCTAGGTTGACATCCTCAGTCTCTTCGACAATGGGGGTAGGGCCATGTTCAAAGTTGGCAAATCAGTCAAGGAGCTCATTGGGGAGCTCCTCGAGGGGGATATCCTCGTCCAGACTTGTGATTCCTACCTCTTCTTCTATTTCTACATGGAAGGGGTCGATTTCATGTGGGACGGGCATTTTGATTAAGGCATCTTTTTGTGGGACATTTTCTGGAATTTTAAATGACAATATTTTTGGACTTTGGATTTTTTCAATGTTTTTGGGATTTTGTATTTTTTCCATATTTTTGAGATTTTTGTTTTCTTCTATGTTTTTGAGATTTTCATTTCTTTGGAGACGGACCCTTGGTCAGGCGGGTTTGTGACAAGGTATTGCCTGTCAAGGGCTTATCTCACTTTTTATAGGTTATTTTTTTTTTGGGAAACGAGTGCCAAACTTTAGGCCACTTCACCTTGGAGTTTGGGGCAAGATGCCCGGGCCATGCACTGAGGCCGCTTCCTTACCTGTTGGGATGGAGGGTCCTGGCTGATATGGCTCATTGGAGTCAGCCTCCATCATGTTAATCCCCATTTCATCTGAGATGATATCCTCAAATGTTAACACGGCTTTGTGGTGATTCACTACAGGGGGAGCTTGTTCAGGTACCGACCGTCGTTCCTCGAAAAGGGACAATGCGGCCAAATCTATCTCCAAGCTGGGAAGGGAGATCTGGGGATTGGTGGGATGAACTGGGTGTTGCTATCTTCTAAGTGTGCATAATTTATTTGTGTTTTGAAAACAAACTTGCAATAATGAATTGTACTGAATTTGGAACACTAAAAAGAATAAAGAAATATCGGCACAGAGAGAAGTAAATTAGCCTGCAAGATCAGGGCCAATTGTAGCAAGTTTTAAATGTAAGTGAGTAAAAGATCGTCCACAGAGAATTTATTTAAAATGTAAGATAAACCTCCACATCTGAGCTACCAGATCTGGCCTCTGATCCTATCTACAAAGCACATAAGATGGGAGGTTGAATTTGTCACATTAACTAAATGATAAAAGTGAAGATTAAACTAAATGATCCAGAGTTGAGTTGGGGAGATTTTGATGTAAATTAATAAGAATGGAGAAATAATATCTAACTTTGATGTGGTTCTTGGAACAAAATGAGAATAAATGTAGATCAAATGGGAGATGATCCAATCTTCATCTGGCTACAAGCACAGATGCAAGAGGAAGTAATCTAACTCGAGGATTAGAGTTAAACTTATGGCTATGGTATGTCCACTTCAATGGCCACAGACCATCCAATAGTCTTTAATCTGAACCCTCAATTCAGAACAAGAAACACCACTACAAATGTTGTGAAAGATTAGGTTACAAACACTAATTACCACAGGGATAATGAATCAAGGGAAATTGCTTGAAAAATAGTAAATCTAAAGGAGTCTAGTGCAATAAGGAGATCACAGGGAACCCTCAACACGAATCCAATTGAGAACGTACAGTTCACAGCAACCTTTTCAAATTCACCATTACAATTACAGAGCACAGCTTAAACAACTCTCTGATTTGTAGTCTTGAATACAATTCTCACGTGAAGTACAGAGACATCTCACAGCTCTCAGTTACAAATAAAAGCTAGGCTATTAAAAATTTCGCAAGCTATCTGAAATGGAAATGAGGCAATAGAAATGAAACTCAAAATCTGGATCCCCAAATTGGGCAAATGGTTCATCTATTTATAGTTTCCCCCAGGTCTAGCTCAGACGTGTATCGACCAATCAGAATTGGTCAGATCTGTATCAACCAATGGTAGTCAAGCACGAGGATCCAGATCTGTTTTGGCCAATCAGAATTGCTTGATTTGGTTCAGCCAATCAGATGACAGAAGCATCAATTCTGTTATGTAACTCAAAAATCTGTTAGAACTTCTAGAAGTTCCCGCCAATTGATTTCATCTTCGGGCACTCACATGGGGTGGAATATGCCTTTGCTTCATGCTCAAAATCTTATGAAATGTCCCTGAGTTTTTAAATGCATTGGGGCGCATGCAAAAGATTACTGAATTACCCTTGCAGATGCTAGGAATCTCCAGAATACCATTTCGCATAGTTTGGGGAACTTTTCGCAAGGTACTGTGACTTCTGAAGCTCTTTTCGCAAAGTTCAGGTTCTGTTCGCAAGGAGTTCTCTTCTTTTCGAATAGGTCAGACATCCTTTAGAAGAGTTCAGGTGCTCTTCGAAAACTAAGCCTGGAGCTTTTAGTTCTTTTCGCAAAGTTCAGGTTCTTTTCGAAATATTCAGATTCTTTTCGAAAAGCACTCTGTAGTGCATTCTTCTGTTCGAATTGCTCCACATTTCTTTTCTGGGTTGAGACCAGGACTTTGCCTCTTCAGTTCAGGCATTTTGACAGCTAGTGAGGTTGTCCCTTCTCTTTCTTCTTTTGGATCAACATGGATTATCATCTTTTTGGCACTTTTAGGCTGCTTTCATGGTTAAGCCTGTCTTTATTGTTTAGCTGTAATACAAGCACTTAAAACACTTATTTAGTTCTCTCAAGGGTCTATCAAGGCCCAGGTTAAAGGGTGAAACATGGTATTTTCTAGTTCTCAACACTGAGGCTTTGAGTTTGTGTGGCGTCAAATGGGTTGCCCCATTCTGATCGATTTTTACGACCCCTGCGCTAACAAAGGAATCCCTGATGTGTGGCCTAGGGCGAGGTTTCTCTTCTATGTTGATTCCTCGAGCTCTTGCAGCTGCGGTGACCCTGGCTTTCTCTTTTGCCTCTCGGACCTCTTCTTCTGTGGGCTCGTATCCCAGCCCGAATCTTACTTTTTATCCCTTAGCCACAACTGGCTCTCTTCTACCTTATAATTTGGGTCCCAGACCCCTTCCTTTCTGATAGCCCCACTTTTGGAGCATTGCCACTGCTGCTACCATATCGCCTCCTATTTTAGACATGATGCCCTCCATGGGCTCTGGGAGTATTGCCGACACCTCGTATTCGAAACTGTGGAGGTCGACGTCCTCAGCGGTGTGTGGTATATCCAGCACATTGGATTTTTCAACGCTATTGGTAGCCTTTTCTTTTTTGTTGTGCCCCTCTCCAATGATCGTGATGAACTTATGCCCAGATGAAAATTTGAGTTTTTGGTGCAATGTGGAAGGTATGGCTCCGACTTCGTGCAGCCATGGGCGTCCCAATAATAAGTTAAACGAAGATTTAATATCCATGACTTGAAACAAGATGGAAAAGGTCATTGGCCCTATCAACAGCTCAAGATCAACTTCTCCCATTATTTCTCTCCTGGTATTGTCAAACCCTCTTGCGCTGGTTCTGGTGGGCCTTAACATGCAGGGATGGACTCCTATCTTGGTGGCGGTTCTCAGCGGGCAAATATTTAATGCTGACCCATTATCAATTAGTACTAAGGGAATGACCATGTTTCCGGATTCAACAGTTATATTTAAAGACTTGGAATGGCTACACCCTTCTTCTGGCAAATCCGCATCAGAAAATGAAATGGCATTCGGAGCCATCACTTGCCCAATTATCTGCCCAACTTCATCTGGGCTGACCTGGAGCGATACATGCGCATTCTTTAACGCCCCCATTAATGCTTGGAAATGGAGTGGGGACATCATCAGTAGATCCCATACAGTGATATGGGCTGGCATTCATCTCAGCTGAGTCTCCAATATGTGTTCTCGACTCATCTTCTCGAAGGGGTTCGCCGCGCTGTCTTTCTTCCCTTCGGGTTGGGCTTGCACTGCTGTTGGTACTTCTGGCTGCTTTGATATCCTCCCAAACCTAGTAACAAAATCTACTGCCTCTTCTCTGCTGCTGCTGTCGGCATTGACATCTGTTTGTTAGTAGCTCAGTGGGACCTGATGAGGATCATAGGTTGGTCCCGAGAGCTGAAAAGGTATGACTGCTGGAACATGAGGCACTTGTACTATCGGCTCAGGAGGTGGGGGACATACTTGATTCACCTCGGTGGTAGTGGTTGGTTGGGTGGAAAGATTAGGCCAAATGGGGGTTGTGAAGCTTGGGTGTGGTGGCACCAGAGGGAAGGAGGTAAAAGTAGGCCATTGATAGCCGGTGGGTGCTGACGGCATATGAGGGGTCTGATGGGCCATCAGGTAGTTGACCGAGGTGATGGGGCTTGCTGATGGCTGAATTGGGGATGATGGGATGGTCACAGGCCTTTGATAACTGAGGGGTGCGGGTGTTGGATTGGGGGCTTGGTGGTTTATGGGGTAGTTGATGGGGGTTGTGGTATATGGCGGTAGCTAGAATGGGGCGGGCGCCGGCCATTGGTATTTGGTGGGTGTGGGTATAGGAGTGGGGGCTTGTTGACTCATCGAATAATTTGTGGTGTATGATTGGTATGCATTAATATTCGCATAATTGACGGGTGTGGTGGATGCAAAATACGCCCTGAGATCTAATGGTTCGACTTGCGGAGTCGGGTTGGGGAAATAATTCGACAAATTCAGGGGCTCAACAACCCCGATATTCCTTTCCTCAATGTTTCTTAATAGCGGTGCTACATAGCTCTCCCGATCACTGATATAATCGGATGGGTTCAATTCAAACTCCTCATCTTCTATCATTCCAATGGTGTGTCTGGGACCTGCTCCTCCGATGGGATGTGGGGGTAGTGGCAATTGATGAATATTGGCATGTTGAGAAGGTGCAGGGCGAATGATTTTCTCGGCATCGATCAAATCTTGGATCGCGTGCTTCAAGGGGAAGCAGTGATCAGTAGGGTGACCCGAACCTTGATGAAAATTGCAATGGGTATTCAGGTCATAATTCTTTGGGATCGAGTGAGGGGGAGGTTGTGGTTGGCGGATAGCCACTAATCCCTTTTCTACTAACAGGGGTAAAAGTACACTCAAAGATTGCCCCAGAGGTGTGAAGACTCGATTGTAGCGGGCTCTCCTTTGTTCCGGGGTCATTTGCATTCCTTGCCCATTCCCCATTCTCTGTGTCTGCTCAGGCCTAACCGGTGCTAGTGGGGCTGCCTGAAACTGAAACGGAACAGTATTATTATTGGGCCTGGTGTTGGCTACATTCTGGACATCGCTCCCTGTTCTCTTCTCGTTCCTCTACTCAGAAAATCTTCTAACCCCACTGGGTCCGCTCGGTATGTTCTTATTCAGACGCCCCTCCCTGATGGCATCCTTGCATCGGTTAGCATTTCTTACCAGATCAGCAAAGCTGGACTGCTGCTGGTATACCAAGAAGTCTGAAATCACTAGCAGCGTGCTCTTTGAAATCATCTCTATCTGTTCTTCATCAAGTATTCTATTCCTGATCTGAGCTGCCAGCACTCTCCATATCCCCAAGTAGTCGCTGAAGGTCTCATTCTGATTCTGCTTTAAGCGGGCCAAATCGGTCTTACGCGGCTCAATGTCTATGTTGTAGACATACTACTCTTGGAAGAGGTGCATTAAGTCCCTCCATGTTTTCATCATAGATGGTTCTAAGGATGTGAACCATCTCAAAGCCGGCCCAGTCAAACTCTTCTGAAAGACTTTTATTAGTAGTCTTTCATCCTCCCCATACTGGCACATGTCCTCACAATAGGACTTGAGGTGTGCAATAGGATTGCCCGTGCCATCATATTTGTTGAAGGCGGGCATTTTGAATTTGGGGGCAAGGGGACCTCAGCAAGCAGGCATAGGTCTATGAAGTCTGTGGCGTGGATCTCAGCACCACCCATTTTCATTAACTGCTTCTGTATTTTTTCTAACTTCTCTTTCAACTGTTCTGGCTCCTTTGATACAGGGGCTGCCTTCTCGGCCATAGGTTGGACTTCGCTCTGGGCTATCAGGGGATGGGCAATTATGGAAGGAGGGTGAAGGCTGGTCAATGCCCCAGCATAGGCCCCACTATTTCTAATCTCGTCCTCTTCATACTGCTGGTCGGCATAATGCGCAGCGAGGGCGGGATTCTCCTGTTGTTGTTGCTTGGGCTGGATGGGAATGATATGAGTGGGGGTGAGGAAAGGTCTATTGGGTGATGGGGATTTGGTTTTGAGGTGAGGCCTGATGGGGCCATTGGGTATGGGGGAAGGTTTGAAAATGGCCTTGGGGCGTGGGGCCATGTGAAAATTGGGTTTGGCCCGGGTGTGGAGGTTGGGTTAAAAGTTGGGGGTATTGTGGAAGGTATGGGTGTGGGGTTTGGGTTTGGGCCATGAACCCTTGGTAGGTTTGGGCCAGGGGCCCTGGGTAGGTTTGGGCCAATGGGCTTGGGTAGGTTTAGGCCACTGGGCCTTGGTAGGTCTGGGCCATGGGCCCTTGATGGTCTGGCCCAATGGGCCTTGAGGGGGTATGGGTCGTGGCCCTTAGTGGGTCTGGCCTAATGGACCTTGATGGGTCTAAGCCATGGGCCCTTGGTGGGTCTGGCCCAAATGAACCTTGATGGGTCTGAGCCATGGGCCCTTGGTGGGTCTGGCCCAATGGGCCTTGGTGGGTTTGGGTCATTGGCCCGTGGTGGGTCTGGCCCAATGGGCCTTGATGGGTCTGGGGCATAGCCCCTTGGTGGGTCTAGCCCATTGGGTTTTGAGGGGTATGGGCCATGGGCCATTAGTGGGTTTGGGCCATGGGCCCTTGGTGGGTTTGGATTTGATGGGTTTGGGTCAATGGGCCCTAGGTAATGGGGTTTTGGGCCAATGGGCCTTGATGAGTGTGGGTGATGGGGTATTGAGCCATTGGGCCTTGGAGATCATGGGTGGTGGGGTATTGGATGGTGTGGATTATGGGAGGTTGATGGGGGTCATGGGGGAGTGAGGCATGGAGATTGGCTAGAGTATGGGAGGGGTTCATGGATGTGGGGTGTGGAGGAGAGGTGACTTGGGAAGCCTTCCATGAGGAGTAGGCTTGGAACATTTCCTCCATCATGGCCATGGAAGGGGGATCGGATGTGGATGGTGGATTTAATGGATTATTGGGTATAGATGGGGTGGATGTAGAGGGAAAATTGGGTATGGCCATGGTAGATGATGGATTAAAGGAATGGGGTGGATTGGAGAGTTGAGGTGGGGTAAAGGATGAGGAAGGATTAAGGATGGTTAAGGGTGATGGTTGGTGGGGTGTGGATGTTTGAAAAAAACCGGGCATGGCCCCGATAAAAATGGGCATGACTTGGGTAGATGGGGGGGTTTGTGGGGGATTAGATAAGGTGGAGGTGGTGTATGTGAACGCAGGTGGATCAGGTCTATAGGGGGATGATGGGAATTGGGGCATAGATGTGGATTGGGAAAATGGGTTTGGATTTTGTAGGGATGTGGATGGAAAATGTGTTAGATTGGGCATGGACATGGGTTGGGCAAAAGATGGAGAATGGGGGGTGGATTTTGGGTATTTTGGGGGGTGGTGAATGGGAATATGGGGGCGCCAAATGGGCCGGTAACGGTAAAAGAGGGTTGGGTGAGGGGGATGGTGGAGAAGACTTCTCCCGAATGGGAGTGGGTTGGAGAGTGTGGTGGGGATGAGTCGGGATCGGCGTAAGCCGGATCCACTACCCACGACATTCTACGGGAGCGGGTTGGGTAAGAATGCCTTGGATAAGGCCCAAGAACCTTCCTCCTTCTTCCCCTACGAGACGACGGAGGGCAAGATGATGCCGTTGTGCCGGCACCACAAACTATATCTTTTTGAGTTTTTGATTATATATATATTTTTTTGAATTGAATTTTTTGAAAAAAGTTTATGAAAAGCAAAGGTTCTGAGGCCTTGGAATTCCCTTTTTGGGTAGCCCTCATACCTTGATTCAAGACCTGCAGCGACGATCCCGATGCACTTCGGAAGAATCGAAGGAGAACCTTCGATCTATTGAAGGCATGAAAAACGAGGCAAACAACCCGATCCCCCGAAATGAGCCAAAAAGAAGTTGCCTTCTTTTGACCGGCGAGGGTGTATTGGGTGTTGGAGATGGCGGGGCCTAAACCAGGCACTAAGCGCACTGATCGGGGAACTCGGGAGGTGGAAAGGCCACAGATTCGGGCTGGGGGGGCTGTCAGGTAGACCTGGCGCAACCATTACCCACGCCAAGGTGGCAGGGCAGGTTTTTTACACTGGCACAACTAATAGTTGCGCCAAGGTAAAAAAGGGGAGTTTAAAGCTGGCGCAACTGGAGTTTAAAGCTGGCGCAACTATTAGTTGCGCCAATTATAAATTCCATACTTTTGTGCTGGCACAACTAATACATGCGCCAGCCAAAAATCTGATGCTCCAGAGTGTTTAACAGCAGCTACCAACACCCGAAATGAGTCTCTTTTTTGACTTTTGGGGAAGCTAGGCTTCTGGGAACTGAGTTGTTTTTTAATGTTCGATCCGCTCCTCACCGATGCCTAAAAGATTGAGTCCGGTATAACTCGCTAGTGCGCTCTCCGAGGGTTTTAAGCTTCGGAATGGGAACCCACCTGATATACCTCCGGCGCGAGCACCTTCTCAGATACTAGGTGGGCTGGGACTTTTCTGGATCATCACCACTAAGGGCTGCCGCCATACTATGACCCGGGTGTTTATATGTTTGCCTAATCCAACCCCTTTAAAATCTAACCCGCAAAAACAGATTGATTAAGCTCCCTAACTTGGTTCAATTTTAATTTTTTTTTCAAAGCTTTTCTTTTTTTTTGGAAGTTTCCTTTAGTTCAAAGACCGGGGGTGATGATCCCGTGCCGCCACTACGGGCCAGCGTCCACTGATGGAATATGAGTGCACAAGTAGGCCCGCCAATCGGCTAAGGCACTTTAAATGACGGAAAAGTAAGAAAATTAAAAGACAATGCTCAAGTAGGCCCACCAATCGGCTAAGGCTCGTAAATGACGGAAAAGTAGGGGTAAGTAAAACGACTTAATCGGAGGGGTGAGTAAAAAAGAAAAAATACACTAAAAAAATAGCAATAACATGTTAGTAAAAATAAAAAAAAACAAGGCCAAGTTCAAGGGGAAGCTCTACAAGCAAATCCCCAGCAGAGTCACCATCTGTGCAACCGTGGGAGTTGAGACGATCCCGTCGCGACGATGCGCTCTCTAATAAAAATATAGAGTCGCCACCCGGAGGTTTCGGTGTCCTGGGATACCTAGTTCATTTTTATGAGCACCTAAGTGCTAAAAATATGACTCTGAATCCGGTCTACACCAAAGGCTCTTGGGTAGGGGCTTCAGTTATCGATCGGGAAGGTGTTAGGCACCCGATCAACCCGCTTAGCGCGGTCTCTACTAATGGCCAAAAATAAAATGATGTAAAAGACAAGAAAATGGTTCCCTCTTGCCCAAATGAGCCTCCAATCCTATTTGTGCCCCTCCGTTCCTACCGAAAATTCGACAGCATAGCGGCACAAATGAGAGGATGGAGGGAGCTAGAAAGAGATAGGAGAAGAAAGGGGAGAGCCGGAGCCCTCGGGCCCTTGTAGCACCGTAGAGGAGCCTTGCATGGCTTGCTTTGATGAGCTCTTGAAGGCTTTGTATGGTAGAAAATGGTGTTCTAACTCTTAGGACTTAAAGCTAAGAGGTAGGGGATGGAGGCTAGGGGATCACACACACCTAGGCTAAGGGTTTTAGATGCAAGAACAAGCTTGAAATGAGGTTTTGGAATTCTAGAATTTGGATGAATATAGTGCACAAAAGGGAGGAAGAACTTCTCACTTTGAGCACTTTCTCTCTTAAGCAAATTTCTCAACCCTTAAACCAAGGAGAGGGGGGCTCTATTTATAGGAAAGGAGTGGATTAGGAGGCTATTTAGATGCTAATTGGAGTTAGCAATTACGTATTCTCAAATCTAAGGTTTCCTAGGATTTTAAGAGCTTGAAAAGGTGTGAAGGTGGTTCTAATGGTGGATGATGGGGTGAAGCTTTAAGCCACTTGGAGGGTTACAAATAGGTAAGGAATGGGTGCAACAGAACTATCAAAACACACCCCAAAGATCAAGATGGTCAACAAGTTAAACCCCAATCTCAAAATTTGAGGCAAAATGCAATAGTTACTGTTCATACGCCAGGCAAATGCACAGTAAAACAGTGAAGAACAGTACCCTGGAAGTTAACCTCGCGAGGGGTTGGGGGACCCATTTATGCTTGGCGCAACTAATAGTTGCGCCAGGCCATTTCTGGGGAAAAAAGACCTGGGGCAACTATTAGTTGCGCTAGGCAAATCCAGGGGGAAAATGGCCTGGTGCAACTATTAGTTGCTCCAGGCAAAAATCCCTCCAAAAAAGCCCAATTTTCAAATGGTCATAACGTTTGATATACAACTCTGATTGAGGCGATTCTTGGCTCATTGGAAAGCTGGAGAAGTCCTCTTTCCAATGGTATATGATTTGATATTAGTAGAAGACCTAAGATAGTCCTGATGTAACACTGTTCATCCATTGCCCAGGAGGTTAGGTTTAGGGTTCGGAATGGGTTCTAAGGGTCGGGATTGGTTTCTAAAGGTTTGGGGTAGGTTTCTAAGGGATCTAGGGTTATTCCTAAGGGTTTGGGGTGATTCCTAAGGGTTCCATACGTGCCATCAAAAGCTCAGAATTGCACCTCTCTCGAAAGGTATTTCGATCGGGCCTTAGGCCAAATTTGGGTGTCTACAATTGATTTCTGTGCCTTCAATAGATCAAAGGGTTTCCCTTTGATTCCTCCGAAGCGCGTCGGGGTCTCACCGCTAGATTTATTTAGGGTATAAAAGCCACCCAAAATGGGAATTCAATGGCCCCGGAGTTGTTCATCATAAAAATCCATTTACAAAATCTCGAAAAAAGTTACTAAATAAACCAAAAAACTGAAAAAAGAGGTGGGTTTCTGGTGTCAGCACAACGGCATCGCCTTACCCTCCAACATCCCTTAGGGGAAGCAGGAGGAAACTTTAAGGGCCCCATCTAAGGCACCCGCACCCTACCCGATACCGAGCCATGTCATGGACTGTGGATTCGGCATATGCCGATTCTGACTCATCCCCACCACATTCCCCAACTCACTCCCATGCAAATGAGATGTTCGCTTCTGTCCCCCTCACCCAATCACCCTTTACTATCACTGGCCCATTTGGTGCTCCTATCTTCCCATCCGCCACCTCTCAAAATATCCAAAATCCAACCCCCCATTCCCCATCATTTTCCCAAGTCATGCCCATTCCCCCATTCATGGCCATTCCTAACCCATCCCATATTCTATCCACACCCATTCAAAACCCGACCCAATTTCCCACCTGCACTACCATGCCCCATTTCCCATTTTCCCAACACATACCCGATCCACCCGCATCTACCCATGCCACATCCGATTTTATCAATCCCCCATACATCCCTCCATGCCCCATTTTCTCACCGCTAGATTTATCGGAGCCATGACCAGCTTTTCTCTCTCATTCCCCACATCCATGCCCCATTCTTCATCCCAATATAGACCTCGATCCACCCACACTCACCAATGCCCCACCTAGTTTCTCTAACCCACCCATATTTCACTACTTACCCAGGTCATGCCCGATTTTACCGATACCATGCCCAATTTCCCCTCCACATCCACCCCATCCATACCCCTTCATCCCATAGATGCACCATCTCCATCCGATCCCTCTCCAATAGCCATGATGGGGGAAATGGTCTGGGCCTACACCAGCTGGAAGGCCTCCCAAAACAACCCCTTTCATCTACGCTACACATCCATGAACCCCTCCCATACACTATCAAGCCTCCATGCCTCATTCCCCCATAATTCCCCCATCATCCATACCACCCAAACCCCCATAACCCAGACCCATCAGGGGCCCATGACCCATATACACCAAGGCCCAATGGGCCAGACCCAACATTCCTAAGGACTCATTGCCCAACATGCCCAAAGCCTCATGGCCCAACCCTCCCAAAGCTTTATGGCCCAACCTTCCCAAGGCTTTATGGGCCAAACCCATCAGAGCTCTTTACCCTACACCCAAGCCCAGCAAGGCCCAAACCTTGGAGCCTCGCACCCATACCCTTCACAATTCCTCTAAAATTTCACTCACCCACAACCCTCATACCCAGTTCAAACTCATGCCCTGCATCAACCCCAATTTACCCATGCCCCTACACCCCAAAGTCATCTTCAAGCCTTTCCCCATACCCAATGGCCCCATTAGGCCCCACCCCAAAATCTAACTTTCACTCATCCCATCACTCCGCAAAATTTCCCTCACATTCAATGGTCTCACCCGACCCCCATTCAGTCCATCCCCATTCAATCCATGCAACAACAATAGGAGAATTTTTCCCTCACTACACCCTATGTAGAGCAATAGCATGAGGAGGACGAGATCAGGAACAGTGGGGCTTATGCCGAGGCATTGGCCAACATTAATCCTCCTCCCAAAGTGAATCCCGACTGATTGTGGAAAGGGTAACCCCCTTGTCTAAGGAGTCATAGTAGTTGAAAGAGCAGCCAAAAAAATCCAGAAACAGCTGTTGAAGATGGGTGGAGCCGAAATCCATGTTATAGACTTCTCAGACTTGTGTGTATTTGCTGAAGTCCCCCTACCCCCAAAATTTAAAATGTTAGTTTTTGATAAATACAACGGCACTAAAAATCTCATTGCACACCTAAAGTCTTATTGTGGGGACATGTGCCAGTATGGGGGAGATGAAAGACTACTGATAAAGGTCTTTTAGAAAAGTTTAAATGGTCCGACTTTGAGGTGGTTCACGTCCCTAGAACCGTCTATGATAAAGACGTGAAAAGATCTGACTCACTTGTTCTAAAAGTAATATGTCTACAATATAGACATTGAACCTCGCAAGTCAGACTTTGCCCGATTAAAGCAGAACCCTAATGAAACCTTCAGCGATTACTTAGGGCGTTGGACAGCACTGGCAGCTCAGGTGAGAAATAGAATACCTAATGATGAACAAATTGAGATGATTTCAAAGAATACTTTGCCAGTAATCTCAGACTTCCTCATTTACCGACAGCAGCCCAGCTTTGCAGATTTGGTGAGAAACGCCAATTGTTGCGAGGATGCTATCAAGGAAGGTCGTCTAAGCAAGAATGTACCTGGTAGAGCCAGCGGGGTCAGAAGGTTTTCTGAGCAGAGAAATGAGAAAAGAGCAGGAGCCGATATTCAGAATATTGCCAACACCCGGCCCAACACTAATATAATCCCATTCGAATTCAAAGCCACCTAGCCAGCTTCAGTCAGAAACGAGCTGATGTAAAGAATCGGGAATGGGCAGGGAGCATAAATGGCTCCAGAGCAGAAAAGGGATTAGTCACAGCCCTCCAACGACGACCTCCTCCGAATCCCATCCCGAGGAATTATGACCCCAACACTCATTGCAACTTTCACCAGGGTCCGAGTCACCCGACCGATCGCTGCTTCCCATTAAAGCACACGATACAAGATTTCATTGAGGCCAGGAAAATCATTCCACCGGTACCTTCCCAAGTGAACCAGTACATGAACATACATCAAGCACCGCTGCCCCCACACCCTACCGGAGGAGTAGGTCCAAAACCCACTAGTGGGATGATAGAAGAGGGCGATAAAGAGTTTGAATTTAACTCGCCGGATTACATCAGTGACCAAGAAAATTTTATAGCACCAAGGCAAAGAGATCAAGAAGAAAAAAGTATTGGGGTGATTGAACCCTTGAATTTGTCGGATTATTTTCCCAACCCTGCACTCCAAATTGAACCCTTAGATCTTAGGGCTTATTTCCCATTACCCACTCCTACCAATTACATACAAATTAATACCTATCAACCGTACACTGCCACTCCCACCAATTACCCAATAGCCCATCATGTCCCCCATATCCCACTACCACCTATTAATTATCAGTGGTCCACCCCTACCCCATTACCTCTCGTGCAACCATCCACAAACCTCGCCACCCCTAGTTGGCCCATTTTCTCCACTCACCCATCCCTGTCGGAGATTAGCCAAGTATCGCCTACCCTTCCTGAGCCATTAGTACAGGCGCATCAGATATCGGTAGCCACTCTATTTCAGATCTCAAGACCAACTTACAATCCTCATCAGGTCCTGCTCAGTTACGAGCAGATAGACATCAATGTCGGTAATAGTAAGGAAGGGGCAGTTGACTTTGTCACCAGATCTGAGAAAATCACCAAGCAACCAGAAGCACCAGCAACAACACCAGCCCAACAAGAGGGGAATAATGATAGTGCAGTAAACCCATTCAAAAAAATGAGCCGAGAATATATACTTGAAACTCAGTTAAGAAGAATGTCGGCTCATATCACAGTCTGGGATCTATTGATGACGTTCTCGCTTCACTTTCAAGCTCTGATGGGGGCGTTAAAAAATGCGCATGTGTCTCTACAAGTAAGCCCAGATGAAGTCAGGCAGATAATAGGGCAGGTAATGGCTCCCAATGCCATCTCATTTTCTAGTGCTGATTTGTTAGAAGAGGGAAATAGCCATTCAAAATCCCTCAACATCACAGTAGAATTCGAAAATATGTTAATCCCCTTGGTGTTAATTGATAATGGGTCTACTTTGAATTTATGCCCTCTGAGAACCGCTACTAAGATTGGGGTAGACCCGTGTATGTTGAGACCAACAAAAACTAGTGCCAGAGGTTTTGATAACATGAGAAGGGAGATAATGGGAGAAGTTGACCTTGAGCTGGTAATTGGGCCAATGACCTTCTCCATACTATTTCAAGTAATGGATAGCAAGTCCTCTTTTAATTTGTTATTAGGGCGCCCATGGTTACATGAAGTCAGAGCGATACCATCGACGCTACATCAAAAGCTCAAGTTTGTATTCGGGCATAAGGTTATCACCATCATAGGTGAGGGACACTGTGAGAAGGAAAAGGCCACCTACAGCATTGAGAACCCAAAAGTGTTGGATGTGCCACACACAGCCGAAAATATCAACCTCCACAGTTTTAAGTACGAGGTGTCAACAGTAGTCCCAGAATCCCCTAAAAACATCACTTCAAAACCCAGAGGTAGAATGGTCGCAGCTATGGCCATGCCCCAGAAATGGGGCTAACAAAAAGGAAGGGGGCTAGGACCCCAATTGCAAGGCAGGAGAGAGCCAGTCAAGGAAACTGGGGGGCAACAAGTTAGATTCGAGTTAGGTTGCAAGCCTACAGAAGAGGACGTCTGAGAGGCTAAGGAGAAAGCCTAAACTGTCGCTGTAGTGAAAGCCAAGGGGATACACTTAGAAGATAAACCCCGTCCTAGGCCCCACATCCGAGATACTTTTGTTAACACCGGGATCATGAAGATTGATCGAAATGGGACAACACAGTTAACCCTGCACAAACCCGCAGCACCTGTCCATCCCACCAATCCTCAAATTTTCCCTCCCGACCTAGAGATAGATTCAGCTACTCTGTCCCTATTTGAGGAGCAATGTTCCATACCTGCACAATCTCCCCCTGTGGTAAACCACCACTACACTTTGGTAACATTTGAGGATAGGATCTCAGATGAATCCATGATCAATATGATGGAGGCTGACTCTAAGGAACCACATCAGCTAACCCCCTCCATCCAAAAAAGTAAAGGAGCAGCACCACAGGTACAAAATTGGGCATCTGTACCCCAAACTCTGTAAGCAAGAAGTGGCCTAAATTCGACACTGATTTCCCCAAAAAAATAACTTATAAAAAGTGAGATGAGCCCTTGGAAGGCAATACCGTGTATATATAAGGACTCGCTTTGCCAAGAGCCCATTTCCGAAGAAAACAAAAATCCTAAAAACATAGAAAAAATACAAAACCCAAAAATGTTATCTTTTAAAATTCTAAATAAAATTAAGAAAAAAATGCCTTAATCGAAAATCCCGTCCCACGTGAAGTCAACCCCTTTCCTATAGAAATACAAGAAGAGGTACGAGTCACGAGTTTGGACGAGGAGATCCCTACGGAGGAGCTTCCTAATGAACTCCTTGAACGATTTACTGACTTTGAGCATGGTCCTACCCCTATTGTTGAAGAAACCGAGGATGTCAATCTAGGTACTGAGGAGATTCCAAGAATCACCAAGATCAGAACATCGTTGTCTCCCGAGGAAAGAAAAAGTATGATCAATTTCTTTCGGTCATATTAAGACATCTTTGCATGGTCATACGAGGACATGCCTAGTTTGGACACCAATTTGGTCGAGCATGAATTGCCACTCTACCTTGATATCAAGCTCGTTAAGCAGAAGTTGAGCCGACTCCGACCCGAGTGAATGCTAAAAGTAAAAGATGAGGTCATCAAGCAATATGATGCAGGATTCCTCATGGTCTCTAAGTACCCCCAGGGGTTAGCCAATATCATTCCAGTACCGAAGAAGGATGGAAAGGTCTGTATGTGCATTGATTTCTGAAATTTAAATAGGGTGAGCTCGAAGGATGACATCCCGCTACCACACAGTGACATCTTGGTTGATAACACTGCTAAGCATGGGATGCTTTCATTCATGGACGGATTCTCCGGATATAATCCGATCAGAATGGTAGAGGTGGACCAGACTGTGGTCATCACTCCTTGGGGAACTTTTTGCTAGCGTGTCATGCCCTTCAAGTTAAAGTACGCCAGCGTAATGCATCAAAGGGCAATAACTGCATTGTTTCACGACATGATGCACTGAGAGATCGAAGTGTATGTCGACGATATTATTGCCAAGTCACTAGAGAGAAGTGACCATTTGATAAACCTCCAAAAGCTGTTTGAGAGGTTGAGAAAATATAGGTTACATCTGAATCCCCAGAAATGCACATTCGGTGCCATGTCAGGAAAACTGTTGGGCTTCATTGTTAGCATAAGAGGTATCGAGGTCGACCCAGTCAAAGTAAAGGCCATCATGGAAATGCCACCACCATCTACCGAGAAAGAAGTTAGAGGATTCTTGGGCAGGATACAATATATCAGTCGGTTCATTGCACAACTCACTCCTATCTGTACCTTGATCTTCAAGCTACAGAGAAAGGACTCTCCAGTTGAATGGAACAACGATTGTCAAGTCACTTTCGTTAAAATCAAAGGCTACCTTCTCAACCCACTAGTTTTGGTACCGCCTGAGCCGGGGAGACCACTCTTAATGTATCTCTCCACAACATAAGTTTTGATGGGATGTGTCCTAGGATAGCATGATGAGATAGGAAGAAGGGAACATTCCATCTACTATCTCAGTAAAAAGTTTATCAACTACGAGACGTGCTATTCTCATCTGGAGAGAGCATGCTTGGCTCTCGTATGGGCCACGCTCTTGTATGGGCTACACAGAGGCTTCGCCATTACTTGCTATCCCAAGCCATTCTACTTTTAGCCTGCATAGATCCATTAAAGTACCTGTTTAAAAAGCCAGCTCTCACTGGGTGGACTGCGCGCTGACAGCTTCTCTTATCAGAATTTGACATCACCTATGTCACTCAGAAGTTAATCAAGGGGCAAGCACTCACTGATCATCTTGCCGAGAATCCTTTACATAACTATGAGCCCTTAAGAACCAAGTTCCTATATGAAGACATCTTGTTTATGACAGAGGACGATACAGTAGAGACAGAAGAATCCTGGGTAATGCACTTCAACGGGGCAGCTAATGCCGAAGGTCAAGGAGTTGGCGCTATCCTAATCTCACCAAAGGGGTCACATGTACCAATTTTCATAAAGCTCAACTTCCCATGCAAAAATAACATGATCGAGTATGAAGCCTGTGCAGCAGGATTGTAGGCAACACTGGACCTGAAAGTAACTCACCTCAGAGTGTTTGGTGATTCACAGTTGATCATATTCCAGACAAATGGAGATTGGAAGATGAAGGATGAGAAACTAATCCCCTACCATGAGCACCTCGAGGACCTAATAGCTTGCTTCGAGGACGTCACATTCTCATACGTCTCACAGATAAGGAATCGCTTCGCCGATGTGTTAGTGACTTTGGCATCATTGATAGAGATCTCCTATGGTGTCGAGATGAAGCCAATCATAATCGAACAGAGGAATGAACCGACCTTCTGCCTCCAGATTGAGGAATCTATAAAGTTAGATGATGAGCCACCATGGTTCTTAGATATCAAGAACTTCCTCGAAACACGACAGACCATCCAGTGTTTGGCAGTGAGATATGTCATCTGCGGTGTCTCTACAAGTGATCATATAACAACATCTTGCTCAGCTGTCTTACTGAGAGCGAGGCAGCCAATATCATGAAGGGTATCCATGAGGGAGTATGAGGTGCCCACGTCAGTGGGCACATGCTCTCTAAGAAGATCTTATGGTAAGGATACTTCTGGACCACTATAGAAACTAACTATTACATGCACGTTCAGAAGTGCTACAAATGCCAAGAACACTCCAGTCTGATACATGCTCCAGTGATTGATCTACACAGCATGGCCACTCCTTGGCCCTTCACCACCTAGGGCCTCAACGTCGTCGGAATGATTAATTTGAAAGCCTCAAACGGACATTGGTTCATCCTCTTCGCCATTGAATATTTCACCAAATGGGTAGAGGCAGCATCCTACGCTAACATCACGACCCAGCACGTCGAGAAATTCATCAAGAGCAATATTGTCTGTTGATTTGGCGTACCCAAGAATATCATCATGGATAACGGCACAAACTTCAGATCCTTTTGTGATCGATATAAGATCAAGCACCATCGCACATCGCCTTATCGACCGCAAACCAATGGAGCCGTAGAGGCTGCCAATAAGATAGTCGTCCGCATCCTCGAGAAAATGGTCATCACCTACTGTGATTGGAGTGAGGTGTTATTGTTTACATTATGGGCCTACAGAATGTCAATCTGTATTGTTACAGTGGCAACACCATTCTCTCTTGTGTATGGAACCGAGGTCGTCCTAGTCGTAGAAGTTGAAGTACCTTCACTCCACATCCTCATGGAATCAGGCCTATCTAAAGCTGAGAGAGAGAGAGATCTCGCTTTGTGCAATTGAACCTATTGGACGAGAAAAGGCTCCTAGCCTTGTATCATACCAAAGCTTACTAGGGGCGAATCGCACGCGCATACAACAAACATGTTTGCGGTCAAGATCTGAAGGTAGGAGACATGGTACTCAAGAAGATCTTCCCTTCCCACCACACCGATCTAAGAGGGAAGTTCAAGCCTAACTGGAAAGGACCTTATGTCATCCAAAAAGTACTCTTGGGATACGCAATCCTCCTCGCCACCATGGATAGTGATCACTTTCCTGAGCCCATCAATATTAGGTACGTCCGACGGTTCTACTCCTAGTCCCCCACAACAAGGTAAGTATTAATAAAACGGATATGTGACTGCTAAAGGACCCAACAAAAGAGGCCATCATTTCAAAGTCAAGTAGTCAAAAAATATCCCTAAACACTTATACCCTTGCTACTCGATTTGAGTCGTCACCCTTTCTTTCATAATCCCTCCAAAAAAAAAGAGAAAAAAAAATGTGTACGTACACTAGCAAAAAAAAACAAAAAAAAGAGTTACCCTCTATAGGCACCCAAATTTGGCCCAAGGCCCGATCGAAATATATTTCCAGAGAGGCACATCTCTGAGCTTTTGATTCCTAGATCTAGGGATCTAGTAATCACCCTAGATCCCTTAGGAACCTTTCCGGACCCTTAGAAAGGCATCCTGACCCTTAGAACCCATTTCGGACCTAAACCTAGCTTTCCCGAGTAATGGATGAAGAGTGGTGCACTGGGACTAGCTGTGACCTTCTCATGTAATCAAATCTTATACCATTAAAAATTAGAAGTCCTCAGCTTTCCAACGGGCTAAGAATCACCCCAATCAGAGATCTACACAAGAAGATATCGCATTCCGAAGAGCAACGGTAAAATGGTAAATAGTGTGGAGACCCCCTAGGAATTTGGCGCAACTAATAGTGGCGCCAGCATTAAGGTGGGTCCCTCGCGGGCATTCGACTTCCCAAAGTCACTGTGTATTACTATTTTACTGTACATATGCTTGGCGCAACTAATAGTTGTGCCAGGTGTATCAACAGTAACTATGGGTTTTTGTCTCAAATTTCAAGAGTGGGGTTTGACTTATTGACCATCTTGACCTTTGGGGCGTGTTTTGCTAGTTCTGTTACACCCATTTATTATTTATGTTTAACCTCTTAGGTGGTTTAAAACACCACCCTATCATCAATCATTGGAGCAATTCTTCACATTTTTCAAGGCTCTAAAAACTCTAGGAAACGTTAGATTGCCCATTACCTAATTGCTAATCCCAATTAGCCTCTAAGCACTCTCCTAACCTCTCTTTTCCCTATAAATAGAGAGGCACCCCTCCCTTTACAAAGGCTTTAAAAAAATTGCAAATTAGAGATTAAGGAATCCTTTCTCTCTCTCCCCTAGTGCACTCTTTTCATCCAAATTCCAAAACATTCAAACATTCAAAAAACCTTAGCCTTCCATAAAAAAGCTTTAGTTTAGGTGTGTGCTACCCTTTACCCTCCCTTCTCTACCTCTTAGCTACCCACCCTAGGTGTTAGAATCCATCATCAAGCTATACAAGCCATCAAAAGCTCACCGAAGTAAGCCAACGCAAGGCTCCATAGTGGTGCAACAAGGGCCCGAGAGCTCTGGCTCTCTCCTCTATTCCTCTACCTTCTCGGTTCTTCCTTCATCCTCACATTTCTGCCGTTATGTCGCCAAATTTTCGGTAAGAACAGAGGGGCACAAATAGGATTTTAATGCCCCTTGGGCAAGAGGAAGACCTATATGCATTTTTCACTTCTTTTTTGCTTTGACCATAAGTAGAGACTGCATTAAGCGGGTTGATTGGCTGCCTAACACCTTTCCAATCAATAACCGAAGCCCCTACCCAAGAGCCTTTGGCGGAGGCCAGATTCAGAGTCATATTTGTGGCACTTTAGTGCTTATAAAATTTATTTAGGTTTCTCGGGACACCAAAAGCTCCGGGTGGCGACTCTAAATATTTCATTAGGGAGCGTATCGTCGCGACGAGATCGTAAAAAATCCAACGGTTGCACAGATGACGACTTTGCTGGAGACTAGCTAGTAGAGCTTCCCCTTGAGCTTGGCCTCTTTATTTTTGATTTACTAACCTTTTATTACTATTTTTTATTTTATTTTTACTATTTTTTTTACTCACCCTTCTGATCACGTCATTTTACTTACCCCTACTTTTACGTCATTTACGAGCCTTAGCCATTTGGCGGGCCTACTTGCACACCGTCTTTCAATTTCTTTACATTTCTATCATTTCAAGCACCTTAGCCGATCAGCGGGCCTACTTATACATTATCATTTAATTTTTTTTATATTTCTGTCATTTTAAGTGCCTTAGCCATTTAGCGGGCCTACTTGCACTTTTAATTCCGCAATCATCTAGTGAACACCGGCCTGTAGAGGCGGCACAGGATCATCACCCCCGGAACTTAAGAAAATTCCCTTAAAAGTAAAAGATAAAATTTAACCAACAAAGGGGATTTAAATTGATTTTTGTGGGATAGATTTTCAAGGGTTGGGTTATTTAGGCACACATACAATCACCCGGGTTTTAGTATGGTGGCAGCCCCTAGTGGTGATGATCCGGAAAAGTCCCAGCCCACCTAGTACCTAATAAAAGTGCTTGCACTTGAGGTATATTGGGTGGGTAACCTTCTCATTACCAAGCTTAAAATCCAGGAGAAAGAGAGTGATAGTGAACCCAATTTGACCTTAAACCCTTAGGTTCGGTGAGGAAGAGAGCGGATCATATAAACAGTCAATCCCCGGAAGCCTAGTTTCCACAAAAAGCCAATTTGGAGACCCATTTCGGACTAAGCCTGCTGCTGTCAAACAAATTGGAGAGCCCTTTTAGTTTGGCGCCACTAATAGTTGCGCCAATGCAAAATACCCCCAAAGAACACTGGCGCAACTATTAGTTGCGCCAGCTTTATTCTGGGAACTTTTGCTCTGGCGCCACTAATAGTTGCGCCAAGTTGGTTTTGAGCAGCCTTAGTCTGAATCTATGGCCTATTTCACATCTCGGACTTCCTGATCAGTGTGTTTAGTGCCTCTTTTTAGGCCCCGCAACTTTCGACACTCAATACGCCCTCGTCGGTCAAAAGAAGGTGACTTCTTTTTTATTCCTTTCGAGGGATCGAGTTGTTTGCATTGGTTTTTGTGCCTTTAATAGATCAAGGGATTTCCCTTTGATTCTTTCAGAGTGGTTCATAACCATTACCGCGAGACCTATTTAGGGTACGAGAGCCACCCGAGAAGGGAATTCAAAAGGCCCGGGAATCCTCATTTCTTTTCACTTATAAAATTCAAAAATAAAAATAAAAATTCAATAATAGAGTCTTGATTGGTGCCGGTACAACGGCATCATCGTACCCTCCGTCATCCCAAAGGGGAAGAAGGAGGAAGCTTTACGGGCTCCATCTGAGGCACCCGTACCCGACCCGATACGGAGATATGTCGTGGGCCGTGGACCCGGCTTATGCCGATCCCAACTCATCCCCACCACATTCTCCAACCCATTCCCATACCGAAGAAACCTTTACTTCCACCCCCTTGCCCAATCAACCATCACCATAACCGGCCCGTTCGGTGCCCCTATCTTCCCTTCCATCACTTTCAAAATTACCCAAAATCCAAATTTCCCATCTTTCTCCCAAGCCATGCCTTCATCCATGGCCATCTCCAACCCCTCTTACCTTCCTTCCACACCCGTTCAAACCTCATCCTCTACCTTAACCAACATACCATATTTCTCATCCACCCAACCCGATCCACCCATATCCATCCATACCACATCCAATCCCCCACACATCCCTCCATTTACCCAAGCCATGCCCATTTTTTCTGAAATCATGCCCAATTTTCCCTTCTCATTCTCCACCTCTATGCCCCATACATCTTCCCCATATATGCCCATTCCGTCCACCAATGCCCCACCTCATTTCTTGAACCCCTCTCATATCCCGCCTCTTATCCGGGTCATGCCTAATTTTATCGGGGCCATGCCCAATTTTTTCTCTTCACACACCCCATCCATACCCCTCCAACCATCAAATAACCTCTCTCCATCCGATCCCCCTTCCATGGCCATGATGGAGGAGATGTTCCAAACCTACAATAGGTGGAAGGCCTCCCAACACATCCCCTCTCATTCACACCACACATCTATGGATCCATTCCATACCCTATCAAGCCTCCATGCATCACTCCCCCATGACCCCCATCAACCCCCATCATGCACACTATCCAAACCCCCATTTCTCCCATGCCCCAAGGCCTAATGGCCCAAGCCCCCATTTCCTACATGTCCCAAGGCCCAATGGCCCAAACTCCCATTTCCCACATACCCCAAGGCCTCATGGCCCAAACTCCCATTACTCATACCCACCAAGGGCCCATGGCCCAGACCCACCAAAGGCCCATGGCCCAAACTCACTAAGGCCAAATGGGCCAGACCCACCAAGGCTCAATGGCCATACCCACCAAGGGATCATAGCTCAGACCAACCAAAGTCGAATGGGCCAGACCCATTAAAGGCCCATGGCCCAAACCCATCAATGGCCCATGGCCCAAACCCACCATGACCAAGGCTTTGGGGCCCAAGCTTCCCAAGGACCCGTGGGCCAAACCTTCATGGCCCAACCCTCCCAAGGCTTCATAGCCCAAACCCAATCCCAACAAAACCTTGGAGCCTCACACCCATACCCTTCACAATTCCTCCAAAATTTCACCCATTCACAACCATTATACCCAGCTCAAACCCATGCCTTACATTAGCCCCAATTCACCCATATCCCAACATCCCAAAGTCAGTTTCAAGCCTTTCGCTAGGCCCAATGGCCTCATCAGGACCCACTCTAAAATCTAACTCACCCCATCATCCAACAAACTTTCCCTTTTCTCCAATGGACTCACCCAACCCCCAATCATGCCATTCTCACCCAGTCCATGTAGCACCAGCAAGAGAATCCCGCCTCACTACACCTGATATAGACCAGCAGTATGAAGAGGATGAGATTAGGAATAGTGGAGCCTATGCTGGGGCATTGACCAACCTTAACCCTCATCCTCTAATTTCCCAACCCCTAGTAGCCCAGAGTGAAGTCCAACCAACTGCTGAGAAAGTGGCCCTCATGTCCAAAGAGTTAGAGTAGTTGAAAGAACAGTCAGACAAAATTCAGAAGCAGTTGTTGAAAATGGGTGGTGCTGAAATCTACGCCACAGACTTAACAGATTTGTGTTTGTTCGCTGAGGTCCCCTTGCCTCCAAAATTTAAAATGCCAGCTTTTGACAAGTACAACGGCACCGACAATCCTATTGCACACCTCAAATCCTACTGTGGGGACATATGCCAGTATGGAGGGGACGAAAGACTACTAAAAAAGGTCTTTCAGAGGAGTTTGACCGGTTCAGCTTTGAGATGGTTCACATCTTTGGAATCATCCATGATGAAAACTTGGAAGGACTTGATGCACTTGATCCAGAAATAATATGTCTACAATATAGACATTGAACCGCGTAAGTCAGACTTGACCCGTTTAAAGCAGAACCCGAATGAGACCTTTAAAGATTATCTGGGGCACTGGAGAGCATTGGTAGCTTAGGTTAGAAATAGGATACCTGATGATGAATAGATAGAGATGATTTCTAAAAATACTCTACCAGTGATCTTAGACTTTTTAGTATACCAACAGTAGTCCAACTTTACTGATCTGGTAAGGAATGCCAATCGCTGTGAAGATGCCATCAGGGAAGGTCGCCTGAATAAGAATGTACCAAGTGGAGCCAGTGGGGTTAGGCAATTTTCAAAGTAGAGGAACGAGAAGAGAACAGGGGTCGATGTCTGAAACATCGCCAATGCTAGGCCCAATAACCCCATTCCAATTTCAAGCAACCCCGCCAGCACCAGTATGAGCTGAGCAGATGCAGAGAGCAGGGAATGGACAAGGAATACATGTGAATCCAGAACAGAGGAGAGCCTACTACAACCGAGTGTTTATACCCCTAGGGCAATCTTTAAGTATACTTTCTCCTTTGCTAATAGAAAAGGGATTAGTTACTATTCGTCAACCACAACCTCCTCCTCACCCGATCCCAAAGAATTATGACCCTAATACTCACTATAATTTTTATCATGGTCCGGGTCACCCGACTGATTACTGCTTCCCATTAAAGCACGTGATCCAAGATTTAATTGATGCCAAAAATATCATTCCACCTGCACCTTTCTAAGTAAACCAGCACGCGAATATTCATCAGGTGCCATTTCCCCCACATCCTACCGAAGGAGCAGGTACCAGACTCACCATCGGGATGGTAGAGGAATGTGAGGAAGAATTTGAATTTGATCTGTCCGATTACATCAGTGATCAGGAGAGCTATGTGGTACCATTGCCGATAAATTATGAAGAAAGGAATATTGGGGTGATTGAACCCTTGAATTTGTCAGATTATTTCCCCAACCTAGCACCCCGAGTTGAGCCCTTGGATATTAGGGCTTATTTCCCATCACCCACACCTGTCAATTATGTGCATATAAATGTATATCAACCATACACCACTACCCACATCAATTACCCAATAGCCCATCATGCCCCCAATCCCCCGCCAACACCTATTAGCTACCAATGGCCTACTCCTGCCCCTTTACCCCCGATGCAACCACCCACAAGCTTCACCACCCCCATCTGGACCAACTTTGCCACCCAACCCTCTATCTCCGAAGTGAATCAAGCGTTACCCACACCTCCGAAGCCCGCAGTATAAGTGCATTCGATACTAATAGCTATACCATTTCAGATTTTAGGACCAACCTACGATCCTCATCAAGTCCCACTGAGTTATGAACAAATAAATATCAACACTGACAGTAACAGAGAAGGGGCAATGGACTTTGTTACCCGATTCGGGAAGATTTCAAAGCAACCAGAAATACTAGCAGTAGCATAAGCCCAATCAAAGGGAAAGAAAGATAGCATTGTGAATCCTTTTGAGAAAATGAGTCGAGAACATATACTGGAGACTTAGCTGAGAAGAATGTCTGCCCATATTACTGTATGGGATCTGTTAATGACGTCCTCACTCCATTTTCAAGCATTAATGGGGGCATTAAAAAATGTGCATGTATCACTTCAAGTTAGCCCAGATGAAGTCGGGCAAATAATTGGTCAGGTTATAGCTCAAAATGCCATTTCATTTTCGGATGCCGATTTACCTGATGAAGGGAGTAGTCGCTCCAAATCCCTGAATATTACTATTGAGTCTGAAAATATGATAATTCCCTTGGTTTTAATCTATAATGGGTCTGCATTAAATATATGCCCACTGAGAACCGCCACCAAGATTGGGGTAGATCCTTGCATGTTGAGACCCACAAGAACTAGTGTCAGAGGCTTCGATAACTCACAAAGAGAGATAATGGGAGAAGTTGACCTTGAGCTATTGATTGGGCCAATGAACTTCTCCATATTGTTTCAAGTGATGGATATCAAATCCTCATGCAATCTACTGTTAGGGCACTCGTGGCTGCATGAAGTTGGAGCGATCCCATCCACGTTGTACCAGAAGCTAAAGTTCGCATTCAGGCATAAGATTATCACTATCATCGACGAAGGGCACAACGAGAAAGAAAAAACTGCCAACAGCACCGAAAAGCCCAACGTGCTGGATGTGCCACACACCACTGAGGATGTCGACCTCTACAATTTCGAATACGAGGTGTCGACGATACTCCCGGAGCCCATCGAGGGCATCATTCTAAGAACCGGATGTGGAATGGTAGTAGCAGTGGCCATGCTCCAAAAGTGGGGCTATAAAAAAGGAAGAGGATTGAGGCCCAGACTGCAAGGTAGAAAAGAGCCCGTCACAGCCAAAGTTGGTCAGAAAGTCAAGTTTGGGCTAGGTTACAAGCCCACGGAAGAAGTGCGGGATGCTAAGGAGAAAGCCCGTGCGATGGCAACTGTGAGAGCTAGGGGGATACACATAGAGGAAAAACCCCATCCCAGGCCTCACATTAGGAATTCATTCGTGAGCGTCGGGGTTGTAAAGATTAATCAGAATGGGATAACCCAATTAACCCCACACAAGCTCACAGCACCAATTCACCCAACCAATCCCAACATCATCCTTCCCAGCCTGGAGATAGACTTGGCTGCATTATCCCTCTTTGAGGAGCGACGACCCATACCTGAACAAACTCCCCCTGTGGTGAATCACCATAAAATTGCATTAACATTTGAGGATATCATCTCAGATAAAATAGGGATCAACATGATGGAGGTTGACTCCGAAGAGCCGTATTAGTTAGCAACCTCCATCCAAGCAGGTAAAGGAGTGGCCTCGCAGGTACACAACTGGGCATCTTTGCCCCAAACCCTAGAAATGGGGAGTGGCCTAACATTTGGCACCTGTTTCCTAAAAAAAATAACCTATAAAAAGTGAGATAAGCCATTGGCAGGCAATACCTTGTATATACACAGACTCGTGTTGCCAAGGGTCCGTCTCCGAAGAATATAAAAATTCCAAAAATATTGAAAAAATATAAAGTCTAAAAATATTTTTATTTCAAATTCTAAATAAAATCCTACAAAAAGATGCCTTAATCGAAATACCTGTCCCATGTAAAATCGACCCCTTTCCTGTAGAAATACAAGAAGAGGTAGGTATTACGAGTTTGGACGAGGATATCCCTTTGGAGGAGCTCCCCAATAAGCTCCTTGACCAATTTGCCGAATTTGAGCATGGCCCTACCCCCATCGTTGAAGAAACCGAGGATGTTAATCTAGGGACTGAGGAGATTCCTCGAATTACTAAAATCGAAATGTCGCTATCTCCCGAAGAAATAAAAAGCATGATCGACTTCCTTCAATCATACCAAGACATTTTTGCCTGATCGTACGAGGACATGCTTGGTCTGGACAACAATTTGGTCGAGCATGAATTGCCTCTCTACCCTGATATGAAGTTGGTTAAGTAGAAGCTTAGATGTCTTCGACCCGAGTGGATATTGAAAGTCAAAGACGAGGTCATCAAGTAGTATGATGCAGGATTCCTCATGGTATCCAAATACCCACAGTGGCTGGCCAATATTGTGCCTGTACCGAAGAAGGATGGAAAGGCTCGCATGTGTATCGATTTCCGTAATTTGAACAGAGCAGCCTGAAGGACGACTTCCCATTACCGCACATCGACAACTTGGTCGATAACATTGCTAAGCACAAGATGCTTTCTTTTATGGATGGATTCTCAGGATACAATCAGATTAAGATGGCAGCGGCAGATCGAGAGAAGACGACATTTATCACTCCTTGGGGAACATTTTGCTACAGATTCATGTCGTTTGAGCTAAAGAATGTCGATGTAATGTACCAGAGAGCTATGACTGCACTATTTCATGACATAATGCACCGAGAAATTGAAGTACATCGATGATATGATAGCCAAGTCACCGGAGCGAAGCGATCACTTGGTGAACCTCCAAAAGCTATTCGAGAGGTTGAGAAAGTACAGATTACGTCTGAATCCACAAAAGTACACATTCAGTGTTATGTCCGGGAAATTGTTGAGATTCATCATCAGCAGGAGAGGGATCGAGGTCGACCCAGTCAAGGTCAAAGCTATCACAGAAATGCTGCCACCGTCTACTGAGAAAGAAGTTAAAGGGTTCTTGGGTAGAATACAATATATCAGTCGATTCATTACACAGCTAACTCCAATCTGCACACTGATCTTCAAGCTACTAAGGAAGAACTCATCCATTGAATGGAATGATGATTACCAGGCAGCATTCGATAAAATCAAAGGCTACCTCCTTAACCCACCTACTTTGGTACCACCTGAGTCGGGGAGATCACTCTTAATGTATCTGTCTACAATAGAAGTTTCAATGGGATGTGTCTTAGGGTAGCATGATGAGACAAGAAGAAGAGAGTAGGCCATCTACTATCTGAGTAAGAAGATTACTAATTATGAGACGCGTTATTCTCATCTGGAGAAATCATGCCTGGCACTTGTATGGGCTACTCAGAGGCTCTGCCATGACTTGCTATCCCAAGCCGTTCTACTCCTGGCTCGAATGGACCCATTGAAGTACCTGCTCAAGAAGTCAACTCTGACTGGATGAACTGCACGATGGCAGCTTTTATTGTCTGAGTTTGACATTACGTACATCACTCAGAAGTCGATCAAGGGGCAGGCACTCGTCGATCATCTTGTCGATAATCCTTTGCCAGATTATGAGCCTTTGAGAACTAAGTTCCCCGATGAGGACATCTTATTCACAATGAAAGATGATACAGAAGAAGCAGAAGAATCATGGGTAATGCACTTTGATAGGGCAGCAAATATCGAGGGCCAGGGAGTTGGTGCCATTCTAATTTCGCCGAAAGGATCTCACATACTAGTCGCTATCAAGCTCAACTTTCCTTATACTAACAACATGGCTGAGTACGAAGCTTGTCCCATTGGTTTGCAGGCAGCTCTCGATCTAAATATTACTCGCCTTCGAGTATTTGGCTATTCACAGTTGATCATATGTCAGACAAATGGAGATTGAAAGACAAAAGATGAGAAATTGATTACTTACCATGAGCACCTCGAGGATCTGATAGGTTGCTTCAAAGATGTGACATTCTCATATGTCCCCGGGATAAGGAATCGGTTCACCAGCGCACTAGCAACGTTGGCATCAATGATAAAAATACCATATGGTGTTGAGATGAAGCCGATCATAATCGAGCAAAGGAATGAGTCGGCCCTCTGCCTCCAGATTGAGAAATCTACAAAGTCTAATGATGAGCCACCTTGGTTCTCAGATATCAAGAATTTTTTCGAGACACTAACTTTCCCTGAGGGTACGTCCAAGACAGACCGACGAACCATTCAACATTTAGCAGTAGGCTACGTCATTTGTTAGGAATGCCTTTACAAGTGATCCTACAATAATATCTTGCTCAGGTGCCTTACAGAAAGGAAAGCGATCAATATTATAAAGGAGATCCACGAGGGAGTATGCGGTGCCCACGTCAGCAATCACATGCTCGCCAAGAAAATTTTGTGGTAGGGATACTTTTTGACCACCATGGAATCGGATTGCTGCAAACATATTTAGAAATGCTATAAGTGTCAGGAATACTCTAGTCTGATACACGCTCCTGCCAATCTTTACTGCATGACCACTCCTTGGCCATTTACTACCTGGGGCCTTGACATCGTCGGAATGATTAATCTGAAAGCATCAAACGGACATCGATTCATCCTCGTTTTCATTGAGTACTTCACTAAGTGGGTAGAAGTGGCGTCATATGACAACATCACGGCCAGTCACGTTGAGAAGTTTCTCAAAAATAATATTGTATGCCAATTTGGAGTACCGAAGGATATTATCATGGACAACAGCATAAACTTTGCAAATAAGCGTATCCGAGGCTTCTGTGAGCAATACAAAATTAAGCACCATCACTCGTCACCTTATCGGCCTCAAACTAATGGAGTTGTGGAAGCAGCGAACAAGACAGTCATTCGCATCCTTGAAAAGATGGTCATCACTTATCGAGATTGGAGCAAAATACTATCATTTTCTTTATGGGCCTATAGAACATCAATCCGTACCGCTATAGGGACAACACCATTCTCCCTTGTGTATAGAACCGAGGTTGTCCTACTGGTAGAGATTGAAGTACCCTCACTCTGAATCCTCATGGAATCAGGCTTACCCAAAGCAGAGAGAGATCCCACTTTGAACAATTGAACTTATTGGACGAGAAGAATCTCCTAGCCTTGTATCATACTCAAGTTTACCAAGGGCGAATCGTACGTGCTTATAATAAACGTGTCCGCAGTCAACATTTGAAGATAGGAGACACTGTGCTGAAGAAGATCTTCCCATCCCTCCACGTCAATTCAAGAGGAAAGTTCAAGCCAAACTGAGAAGGACCATACATTGTCCGAGAAGTGCTACCAGGATACGCCATCCGCCTCGCCACCATGGACGGAGATCATCTTCCTGAGCCCATCAATGTTGGATATGTCCAACAGTTCTACTCTTAGTCTATCGCGATAAGGTAAGTATTGGTGAAACAGATACGCGACTGCTCAAGAACCACCAAAAAGAGGCCATCATCCCGAACACAGTAGCCAAAAAGCATCCCTAAAAATAATGATATCCTTTGCTACCCCATTTGAGCCTGGGCCTTTCTTTCAATAAACCCCTTCCCTGAAAAGGAAAAAGTTTGTACATATAAAAGGAAAAAAGAGATGAAGTAGATGCGCTGTAAAAAAAAAAAAATTTTAAGAGAGAGGAGAAAAAGTGTGTACATACACAAAAAAGGGAAAGTAAAATCAAAATCTAAAAAAATCGGAAAAGCCAAACCTCAAAAAAGAGATTGCCTGAAATAAAACAAAGAGGAAAGAAAAAATATAGAAGAATTATGGGGCATGTACAGTAAAATCCCCCAAAGAATAAAGTATGTTGTGAAAAACTGGAACCTTATCAAGGAAATCTTCTTAGCCCAGTATACCTTCAAATCCTAACCTAACCCATGGCCAAGCTACCCCCTAAAGAAAGCCCTCTTTGTAGGTTCACAAGCAGTCATAGTAACTATTAAGTCAATATAAGCTAAGTTGTGAGACGACACCAGAACCCCATCTCGCCGGCTATGACGGAATCGACGTCTATATCGTGGCTTTTGAAGAAAGTAAAAATAAAAAATAAAAATAAAAATGTAAGCTCAAAGCAAGATGGACATGGTGAAAACCCGAAAGGGCACTACGGGTAAAAACAGTGAGCTTGTACGTACCAGGTGAAAACTTCAAAGGGCGCTTGGGGTGAGAGAGCTAAACCCATGAACATGGTGAAAACCCGAAAGGGCGCCACAAGTAAAAAAAGGGAAAAACGGGCACAAGGAACCCACCTTGGGCATTGTGACTAAAAGAAAGGAAAGAAAAAAATATTGGTTGAAAAAGAAAGGTTGGAATTGATTGATAAGATTGATGTTGGAGGGGCCCTTTTTGTTATTCTCCCTAAAACCCCTTTTCCGACTGGGCCGCTCATGTTAGTTCAAATCGGGCCTCGAACAGAATTATCTTTGTGAAACTACTTTGTCGAACATATGACTCAAGGTAAGGAGAAAGGTTTGACTCAATCCAAAGGGATTGACGTTCCAGCCTTGGTAAAGCTGCTGAAACTCACCCGGATCCGACCATTTAAAAGGGGTGCAACCATGCTAAAAAGGGGACCCGAGATCTCACCCTGTGATTGAGGCATCATCCCAAACAAAAAAAAGAATAAAGGAGAGGGCGGAAGGCCCCTTTTGTCATAGATAATAATTTCCCTTTTCCATTTTCCATGCCCACACTTTATGCACTAGGGCGGAAAGACCACTTTTTGCTAAAGATAATAGGCTTTCCTTTCCCATTGTTGTGCCCAAGACTGTGCACATTCCGTCTCAAAAGGGACTCGTTACTTCTCACTGATAAGGCATCAAAAAAAAAAGAAGGAAGAAAAACCAAAAAAGAACAAAAAATCAAGAAAATTCTAAATACAAAAAAATTGTATATATTTATACTCTTTTCCATATGCACGACATCATATTTCCATCTCAAGAAAAAGAACAAAAAAATCTCTGAAAATAAAAAACATCCAAAAAATATGTATATATATACATATAGATCTTAAAAAATGAAAAAAAAATTAATAGAGGTAAAAGTTTGATTCTCCTTCTCTTGATTAGAATCTATTTTTTTGTATATAAACAAAAAAGGGATTGACATTTTCTCGAGATGTGCAGGAACATCAAAAGGTTTGAAGTCTCGAAGCAAGCAACCTCTCGGTGATGGACATATAATATGAAGCATCTCACCCTCAACGTCCAGTCTATTCAAAAAAGGAAGAGAAGAAAATTATTTAAAAAAAAAAAAAAGAGAAAAAAGATAGCCATATTTTTATGGTACTTTCCCCACGCATAGACACGCACATGCGTGCTCTAACACGGTAAAATGTCAATATTTTATTGGGCAATATAGTTGTGCTAAATTAATATCCTAAGTCTAATGTTCGCCTTAGATCTTTGGGTCCTACTTTGAAGTAGGAGCAACTGTGTCAATCCCGACCAAGCGGTCAATATTTCGATCAGGTTGATTCCACTGCTAAATCTTCCCAATAAGCGCTCTGTTTTTGGATTCATGTGAACTTAAGTGTCTTAGGCTTCAGATTCCTCAGAGGAAGGTCAATTGTTGGTTAAAACCAACCTGTCAAAAAGGAAATTACCTATCGAATGGCTATGTTCAAATATGCATTCTGAATGGCTCATTTTAGGGTGCAGGCTTAAAACCTGCATTTGTACGGTATCCCTATAAAGTGTACGCCTTGCGTCTGGGTATTCGTTGGATGGTCGTTTGTTCTCGTAAATTATACCCAGACGAATTTTGGGTCGGGACTTCTATTCACCTTTATTTTATCTACCCCTGATGAGTGCATATTTTCGCATAATTATTCGATAATAAGATCATCGTTGATGGAGACCAAGATTCAGTGCATCCTTCGATAGGCACCGAATTTTGGCCGGATTTGTTCAATTTAATTTGAAGATGGATACTCGAGGTCTTTGACCTAGCGCGAGGTGGCGATCAATCGGCGCAAGCAAAGGCCGGCAATGGGGCACAAGTAGAGGCAATGTAAAGGAACCCTAGGGGAGGCCGGTTTTTTGTTTGAAGAAAGGGGAGGAAGAAAATTTGAAAATCTGCCCTTGCTGCCCGAACTCGGGTTGTTTAAATTCGAAACCCAGCCAGGCTTGGCATAACTATTAGTTACGCCAGGCTATTTTGAGCCTTCTTTTTACTTGGCGCAACTAATAGTCGCACCAGCCACTAACAGGCCGAGTTTCGGGCCTGGTACAGGTCAGATGCATAACCCGGTACCCCCCTCTTTTTGTTTTGTTTACTCTCGGTAGATGTATGTACTCCCAAATGATGTGTCGATCCTTTTTCTAGTCGCTCAGGAAGTCGTGCTAGAATAAATTGGATCGAGATCAATAGGCATCCCGATCCTTCACAGAAAAATGTGAAAAAGTCTTAAAAATGATGAAAAAATCCAATAGAAATAGTAAAAAATAATTCACATAAAATGATAAAGTAATTTCCATAAAATAATAGTTCTAAAAAACCAAAAAATCCCATAACATGATACGTTAAAATTTTGAAAATCCACAAAAAAAATATATGAAGAAAATTCCAAAAATAATTCGCATAAATAGAAGCAATAAAGTAATAAAATCACATGAAATAATAACTTAAAATCCAAAAAATCACATAAAATGATAACTCAAAATCTAAGAAAAATTCACATAAAATGATAAACATAAAAAGTCAAAAAATTCTCACATAAAATAACAAAAAATGCATGTGTTTTGGAAAAATAGCACGCACTCCCAAAAAGTATTGCGACATCTATTCACTTCGCTCGAGTAGTCATGCTAAATAAATTTTGGGATCAATGGGTTCGCCCAAAGACCTCGAACCCTACTTCAAGCAGGGGCACCCGTGGCCAGTTAAATGTGACGGTCTATGCCTCATATGATTGGACGCACAGCTATGTACATGCATGTTCCAATGGGGTAAAATTTAATATTTTATCGACAACGCAGTTGTGCTATATCAATGTCCTAAGTCTAAGGTTCGCCTTGGATCTTTGGATTCTACTTTAAAGTAGGAGCAACGGTGTCAATCCTGGTCAAACAGTCAATGTTTCGATTGGGTCGACTCCACTGCTAAATCTTCGCGATGAGCGCTCTGTTTGTGGATTCATAGGAACGTGAATGTCGAACTTCAGATTCATCATGAGCTATTTCAAAGGTGTGGACTCTTGGTCTGTATTGTTCGTGCATGCGCCCTACGGGGTTTGAGGTTCGGATAACTCCATTATGAAAAAGGTCAATCGTTGGTTGAAACCACTTGTTGAAAATGAAACTACGTAACAATCAAACTATGTGTAAACATGCATGTAGAAGGGTTCATTGCCCTTATTTTTGCAGGCTTAAAACATGTATTAATACGGTATCCTTGTAAAATGTATGTCATGTGTCTGGGTATCTATAGGCTGGTCATTTGTTCTCTTAAATTGTACCAGGACGGGATCTGGGTCGAGACTTCCATCGCCTTTGTTGCTTATCACCCCTAATGGGTGCATGTTTATTCATAGTTAAGTGATTTCTAAGATCATTATCGGCAGAGACCAAGATTGGATGTCCCCCTTAGGTGGGCACTCAAATTTTGGTCGGATCTGTTCTGTGTCATTTGAGGTTGGATACTCTGGTTTATGATGATCCGGGGCATGTTGGAAAAGCCGCACGTCTCCCAAAAAGCGTTGTGATATCTATTCACTCCACTTGGGTAGTCATGCTAAATAAACTTTGAGATCAATGGGTTTATCCAAAGACCTTGAACCCTACTTCAAGCAGGGGCACTCGTGACCAGTCAGATGAGGCAGTCAATGCCTCATATGATTGGGCACAAACTATGGAGCCTTGCGTACTTGCGTTGCACCGATCTTTGAATGTGGGTCGATCACCGTCCTTACTTTCGAAGCTGTTGTATCCAGAATGAACCTTGAACATCAAACTCCTTCAAATCATCTCGGGAAGTAATTATTTTTCTCATCTATTGGGCTTTCGCACCGCAAGTACCATTGAGAAACAACCATTTTTTCTGACATATAGGGCTTTCATTCTCCCACTATGTTACTCATTTGATATTTGAAGTTTGTCCTGAATGCAGCGAACCGATCAGTAATGCCTTGGGCCTCTTCGGATGTCTCTTTTCTTTGGCATTCGATCATTAGTGATCGAATATCGAAGAGGGGCATCTGTAGACACCAAAATTTGGCCCAAGGCTCGATCGAAACAAATTTTGAGAGAGGCGCATCTCCGAGCTTTTGATGGCATGCATGGAACCCTTAAGAATCACCCTAGATCCCTTAGGAACCTTTCCGAACTCTTAGAAACTCATCTCAACCCTTAGAACCCATTTCGGACCTAAACCTAGCTTTCCCAAGCAATGGATGAAGAGTGGTACGCTGGGACTAATTATGACCTTCTACTATGATCGAATCTTATAACATTAAAAAGTAGAAGTCCTCAGCTTTCAAACGGGTCATAAATCACCCCAATCAGAGCTGTACACAAGAAGATATCGCATTCTGAAGAGCAAGGGCAAAATGATAAATAGTGTGGAGACCCCCTAGGGACTTGGCGCAACTAATAGTTACACAAGCATTAAGGTATGTCCCCCGCGGGCAGTCAACTTCCCAAATCCACTATGCATTACTATTTTACTGTACATATGTTTGGCGCAACTAATAGTAGCACTAGGCATATGAACAGTAACTATGGGTTTTTGCCTCAAATTTTGATATTTGGGTTTGACTTGTTGACCATCTTGGCCTTTAGGGTGTGTTTTGCTAATTCTGTTATACCCATTTACTATCTATGTGCATCCTCTAAAGTGGTTTAAAGCCCCACCCTATCATCCACCATTGGAGCAACTCTTCACATTTTGCAAGGCTCCAAAAATATTAAGAAACCTTAGATTGCCCATTACCTAATTATTAATCCCAATTAGCCTCTAAGCACCCTCCTAACCTCTCTTTTTCTTATAAATAGAGAGGCACCCCTCCCTTTATAAAGGCTTAAAAAATTTTGAAAATTAGAGATTAAGGAATCCCTTCTGTCTCTCCCCTAGTGCACTCTTTTCATCCAAATTCCAAAACTTTCAAACCTTCAAAAAACTTTAGCCTTCCATCAAAAAACTTTAGTTTAGGTGTGTGCTACCCCTTAGACTCCCTTCTCTACCTCTTAGCTACCCACCCTAGGTGTTAGAATCTATCATCAAGCTATACAAGCCATCAAAAGCTCACCAAAGTAAGCCCACACAAGGCTCTACAGCGGTGCAACAAGGGCTTGAGAACTCCGGCTCTCCCCTCTATTCCTCTACCATCTTGGTTCTTCCTTCATCCTCACATTTGTGCCGTTACACTACTGAATTTTTGGTAGAAACAGAGGGGCACAAATAGGATTTTAATGCCCCTTGGGCAAGAGGAAGACCTATATGCATTTTTCACTTCTTTTTTGCTTTGGCCATAAGTAGAGACCCCGTTAAGCGAGTTGATTAGGTGCCTAACACCTTCCCAATTGATAATCGAAGCCCCTACTCAAGACCCTTTGGCGTAGACTGGATTCAGAGTCATATTTGTGACACTTCAGTACTTATAAAATTGATCTAGGTTTCCCGGGACACGAAAAACTCTGGGTGGCGACTCTAAATATTTTATTAGGGAGCGCATCGTCACGACGGGATCGTCAAAAATCCCACGGTTGCACACTCTCAAAATCTAAAAAACTTGAAAAAGCAAAACCCCAAGAAAGAGGTTTGTTTAAAAAGCAAATATAACAAAAAAATATAGAAAAGATTGACAAACACCGTGGGGCATGTACAATAAGAATCCCTCAAGAAAAAAGAGTATTATGGCAACTGGAAACCAATCAAGAAAACCCTTTAGACTCCAGAATACCATCAAATTCCTAACCTTACCCATGGCCACAATACATCCCGAGGAAAAGCCCTCTTTAAAGTCTACGAGCAATCACAATATTCGTAAAAGTCAACACGAGCCAAGCTATGAGGTGACACGAGAACTCCATCCAACCGGCTATGACGGAATCGATGTCCATGTGGTGGCCTTTGAAAATAAAGAAAAAGAAAAAGTAATAAAAATATGCAAGCTCAAAGCAAGATGGATGTAGTGAAAACCCGAAAGGGCGCTACCGGTAAAAAGAGTGAGCTTGTGCAGACTAGGTGAAAACTCGAAAGGGCGCTGGGGGTAAAAATACATGGACGTAGTGAAAACCTTAAAGGGTACTATGGGTAAAAAGAGGGGCGACAATGGGCATGATGAGAACCCATCTTTAGCATTGTGAGTAAAAAAAGTTAAGAGAAAAGGAAAAGGAAAGAGAAGAATCATCAGGTACTCCTTAGTTACAATTTTTGGGATTGTCTGGTTGCCAACTGGGCCGCTCGTGTTAGCTCCAATTAGGTTCTAACCATGAATATCTTCAGGCTACCTCGTCAAACGTATGACCCAAGGTAAGGAGAAAAGGTTAATTCAATCCAAAGGGATGGACGCTTTGACCTTGGAAAATTCTGAACATCACTCAGGTCCTACCACATGAACAAGTTTGGTCATGCTCAAAAGAGGACTCATCATCCTACCCCACAATTAAGGCATCAAACTAAAAATATGCTTAAAAAGAAATCCATCAAGTCAAAAATAAAGAAGAAATAACACTTAGTTTGTAAGATAATAGATTTTCCTTTCCATTTAAAATATGTATGCTGCTTACACCATGTCCCAAAAAATAATATGTGTGATGTCTAGCTTCCCTTCTTTTCTTCTTTATAAAAGCAGAAAAAGCAACAAAAATAAGAAATCCAAAAAAATCCAAAAAATATATACTCCTTCCATGTACATATTTACAGCATCCTACATCCATCTTAAAATAAAGAAAAAGACAAAAATATAGAAAAACAAAAATTAAAAAAAATAGATAAGCCTTGAAAATATATAGGGAAAGGTTTGCTTCTCCTTCTGTTAATTAGGATGCATATTGTTACCTATATAAACAAAAAAAGGGACTGACATTTTCTTGAGAATATGCAGGAACATCAAATGGTCCAAAGCCTCGAAGTAGGCAACCTCTTAGCGATGGACAAATCAGATGAAGCATCTCACCAACGACGTCCAGTCCATTCAAAAAAAAAAGAAAAAGAAAAATGAAAAAAACAATCATTTGAAAAAGAAAAAAGATAGCTAAGTTTTCGTGATACTTTTTGTTTCGCACAACTATGTACATGTGTGTTTCAATGTGGTAAAATGTCAATATTTTATCAGCAACGCAGTTGTGCTACATTAACGTCCTAAGTCTAAGGTTTGCCTTTGATCTTTAGATCCTACTTCAAAGTAGGAGCGACAGTGTCAACCTCGGTCAAACAGTCAATATTTTGATCAAATTTATTCCACCACTAAATTCTTTGCGCCGATCGCTCTGTTTTTTGATTCATAAGAACGTGCGTGTCTAACTTCATATTTATCACGAACTTTTTCAGAGGTGTGGACTCTTGGTCTGTAATGTCTGGGCGTGTGCCCTAAGGGGTTTGAGGTCCGGATAACTCCGTTATGAAAAGGGTCAATTATTGGTTTAAACCAACCTGTCAAACAGGAAATTACCTATCGAATGACTATATTCAAATATGCATTCTGAAGGGCTCATTTTAGGGTGCAGCCTTAAAACCTACATTTGTATGGCATCCCTATAAAGTATACGCCTTGTGTCTGGGTATCCGTTGGATGGTCGTTTGTTCTCATAAATTGTACTTGGACGAATTCTGGGTCAGGACTTCCATTCCCCTTTGTTTTTATCTACCCCTGATGAGTGGATATTTTGCATAATTGTTCGATAGTAAGATCATCATTGACGGAGGCCAAGATTGAGTGCCTCCTTCAGTAGGCACCCAATTTTGGCAAGATCTGTTCAATGGAATTTAAAGTTGGGTACTCTAGGTCATGTTTATTCAGGGCACATTATCAAAAATGGCATGTACTCCCAAAAGGCATTGCGACATCTATTCACTCCGCTCGGGAAGTCGTGATAAATTAACTTCTAGACTGTTGGATTTGCCCAAAGACCTCGAATCATGCTTCACGCAGGGGCACCCGCACCCAGTCAAATGGGGCAATCAATGCCTCATAAGATTAGATGCAAACTGTGGACCTTCGCGTAATTGTTTCACGCCTAACTTTAGTTATGGGTCTATCACCTCCTTAACGGAGCTGTTGTATTTAGAATGAAACTTGAACATCAAATATCTTCAATCATCTCAAAAAGTGGATGTTTTTCTTATCATATTAGGCTTTCACAACTCTTACCAACTCGTTTATGCCTAGTAATATCGCTAAGCGCTTGGGAACCGGTAGCCTTGAGGAACAGATATTTTTCCAGACATACAGGGCTTTCGTTTACTCACCATGTTACCCACTTGATGTTTGAGGTTCGTTTTGAATACAGTGGACCCGTCAGTGTTGCCTTGGGCCTCTTCGAATGTCTCTTGTCTTTAGCATTCGACCATTATTGATCGGATACCAAAGAGGGCCATCTGTAGACACCCAAATTTGGCCCAAGGCCCGCTCGGAGTATACTTCGAGAGAGGCATACTTCTGAGCTTCTAATAGCATTCCCCATACCCTTAGGAATCATTCTAAACCCTTAGAAATCACCCCTAGTTCCCTTAGAACCTATCCCAAACCTTTGGGAATCAATCCCAACCTTTAGAACCCCTTCCGAACCCGCACCTAACCCTCTCAGGAAATGAATAGAGAGAGGTGCACCAGGACTAGCTGAGATCTTTTACTACTATTGAATCTTATACCATTGAAATGTAGAAGTTTCTAGCTTTCCGACAAGCCAAGAATCATCTCATTCGGAGTTGCACATTGAAAGATATGTCGTTCCAAATTTTCTGGCACAATTAGGCTTTAAATTGGGGATCCATATGGATTTGGCGCAAGTAATACTTGCACCAGGTTTAAGTGGGTCCCATCGCAGCCTTGCAACTTCCCATGCAGTATTTTACTGTACATAAGCTTGGCGTAAGTAATACATGCGCCAGGTTTAGCTACAGTAACCCTGGGTTTTTTGCTCAAAATTTGATCTTTAGAGTTTGACTTGTTGACCATCTTAATGCCCTGGGTGTGTTTTATTTGTTCTGTTGTACCTTTCCTTATCCTATTTGCAACCCTTAAGTGATTTGAAACACTACCCTATCTTCCACCATTAGAGCTACTTTCACACTTTTCTAAGCTTTAAAAATCCTTGGAAACCTTAGATGGTTGTTTACCTAATTGCTAATCCAACTTAAGCCTCTAAGCACCCTCCTAACCTCTCTTTTTACTATAAATAGAGAGGCACCCCCCCCTTTACAAAGGCTTGAAAATTTTTCTAAGAGAGAAGATTAAGAAAGAAGCTCTCTCTCCCCTTTAGTGCCCCTTTTGCATACAAATTCCCGAATTCCCAAGCTCTCTTTTAATCCTTACCTTTCATCAAAACATTAGTTTAGGTGAGAGCTACCCTCTAGCCTTCCCTCTCTATCTCTTAGCTATCCCCCTCTAGGAGCTTGAACCCATCATCTAACCATACAAGCCATCAGAAGATCACCAAAGCAAGCCTATGCGAAGGTCCACCGCGGTGCTACAAGGGCCTGAGAGCTCCGGCTCTCCCCTCTATTCCTCTACCTTCTTAGTTTTCCCTTTATCCACTCATTTATGCTGTTATGCCGTCAAATTTTGACAAGAGCAGAGGGGCACAAAGAGGATCATTAGTGCCTTAGGGCAAAGGGGAGTACTTTTTCCTTTTTATCTCTTATTTTGTCTTTGGCCATAAGTAGTAACCGCATTAAGCGGGTTGATCGAGTGCCTTACACCTTCTCGATCGATAACCGAAGCCCCTACCCAAGAGCCTTGGCATGGATCAATAAATCAGAGTCATATTTGTGGCACTTCGGTGCTTATGAAATTGATTTGGGTTTCCCGGGACACCAAAAGCTCCGGGTGGTGACTCTAAATTTTTTACGAGTGTGCATCGTCGCAACAGGTTTGATAAAAATCCACGATTGCACAACAGTGAAGCCGAAGAAGCCTTTTGACTTGGATTTGAAATCCAACATATTTGATGTCATCAAGCTTGATTGAAGTATAGAGAAGGAGGTGGAAAAATTGTGGAATGTTTAATCTCAGTGGCGATTGAGATGAAGAGAGATTTTTTTTACCGGTGTAAGTGGGCGTGAAAAGGAGAGAGATAAGGACAACTGCATTAGCTTTTTTATTTTCTTACCAGTACCTTAGGTTTTATATTTAAAAAGAAAAGATTGGAGAATACGAAGGAGCATGCAGTAAAGACAAAATTTATATCCATCAAAAGATTTTCTAAATGAAAAAAAATATACAATTATAGCAACTAGACAAACAAGTCTTCAGCACCCACTCTGGCTTCAGCATTCACCTGCTCTATCTCTGCTTACAAAAAGCATTATTTTCACTTGAGCAGCAACAAAAAATTTTAAAACCTACCAAATGTAGGGGACTGATCCTTTTGCCTCCCTCTTCTAGACTATGGGAGGAATGCTCGTGCCATTTATAAGAAACAACTAAGATAAAAAATAAAAGGGAAAAGAAATTTACTTATAGCGAAATGCCATCTCAATGAACAACTTATGAATAACATCATCACCACGAATGAAAGCATCAGCACGCCTTGCAGCTGACAAGCTACCCTAAAAAACATCATGTCCAAAGTAAGGTTAAACTTGTATGAAAATGGGAAGCTAGTAGAACCCACTGAAGAATGTAAACTACGGATATATAAAATATTACCATATTTGCTATCCAATGTTCAAACTAGCTACGAATCTGGGTATCTTTTTGAGAAGGGTGAATCACAAATCACACAAAAAGTTTATTTTCAAAGAGAAAATATTAACTCATTCATGTTCGCTCTATTAGCATGAATGGGGGAATTTATTAGATTATGCCTTCCTTCAAAGAGAAGGGTGAATCACAAATCACACAAAAAGTCTATTTTTGAAGAGAAAATATGAACTCGTTCATGTTCGCTATATTAGCTTGAATGGAGGAATATATAAGTTACTTATTATCCAATCAACTACAACTTTAAAAAACAAATTACTTATTATCAGATCCACTAACCTTCCTTTCTTGTTTGCCTCCACCAGATTTACCAAGCTTTGGAGATGGAGCCAAATCGATTTTGGGGTCTCAATGAGGTGGGAGTACTCCGTTTCGGAGCTGCTTGAGATCAGTGCATAGAGCCTATAGACACCCAAAATTGGCGCAAGGCCCGATCGAAACATACTTTGAGAAGGGTGCACCACTGAGCTTTCGAAAGCATTCCCCAAACCCTCAGGAATCATCCCAAAACCCTTAGAAGTCATCTCAAAACTCTTAGGAATCATCTTGAACCCTTAGGAATCAACCCTAGCCTCTCCAGACCCATTAGAACCCTTTCCGGGCCAGTTTCGAACCCTCCTGAGTAGTGGATGGAAAGAGGAGTGCCAAAATTTACACAAACCTTTTCTGGATATGAATTATATATAATTGGAAAGAAGACGTCTCCAGCTTTCCAACAAGCTAAGAATCGCCTCAATCAGAGTTATATATCAAAAGTTATGATAATTTTAAAATTGGGCAGTTATGACAAGATGTTGCCTGGCGTGAATAATATACACGCCAGGCCAATTTTGGCAGATTTTAGACTGGCGTGTATAATACACACGCCAAGAAAAAACTGGTCTTCTTCCTCCCGAACAGAGCCTCTCGACGGGCTCTAAACTTCTCGAAGTACTATAGACATGCTTTGCGTGTGTAATACACACGCTAGGCTTGGCTACAGTACTTTTTGGATTTTGCCCGAAAATGACTTTTAGGGTTTGACTTATTGACCATCCCTATGTTTAGAGTGGGTTTCATTAGGACTGTTGCACCTCCATTTACCTTATTTGTAACCCTCTAGCCCTTTGAAACCCCACCCTATCATCTACCATTGAACCCACTCTCACACATCCATAACCTTGAAAAACCTAGGAAACCTTAGATCTAGGATTACCTAATTGCTAACCCAATTAGGACTTTAGCCCCTCACTAATCCTCCCTTTCTCTATAAATAAATAGCCCCCCCTTGGATTAAAGGCTTGAAAATTTTTTCCAAGAGAGAACTTTAGTGAGCTCCCATTCCATCTTTTAGCACTAAACCCATAAAATTCCATAATTGAGTTTTGCCCTAAAAAACCTCATTTTCCACCATCAACCTTTGAGATTTAGCTAGAACTACCCCCTAGCCTTCTTTCTCTACCTCTTAGCGACCAAGCCTTAGAGATTAGAACCCGTCTCCTAACCCGTTTGCTATTGGAAGCTCACCGGTGACGTTCTCACACGAAGGACCACAGCTGTACTACAAGGGCCCGAGAGCTCCGGCTCTCTCCTCTATTCCACTACCTTATTTACTTTTTCCCTATCCTAGAATTGAGCTGTTATACTACCCAAATTTCGGCAAGCGGGAAGGGCTTAATAGGATCAATGTGCCTTCAGGCAAGGGGAAGTGCCGCTCATTTTCTATTTATATATATATATATATATATATATATTTTTTTTATATATACATCTAAATAGCCATAATAGAGACCGCTTACGAGCGAGTTGGTCGGGTGCCTAACACCTTCTCGATCGATAACCGAAACCCCTACCCAAGAGCCTTTGGCGTAGACCATAATCAGAGTCATATTTTTGCACTTCGGTGGTTTAAATATTGATTTAGGTTTTTCAGGACACCAAAAGTTCCGGGCGGCGACTCTATATTTTTCACATGAACGCATCGTCGCAACGGGTTAAAAATTTACGGTTGCACAGATGGCGACTCTGCTGGGGATACTATAGAGCTTCTACTTGGAGTTGGCCCTTTATTTTTTGCATGTATTTTTCTTGTTTCTACTGACTTTTGTTGTTTCTCTTTTATTTTTATACCCACCCCTATGATTCCGTCATTTTAACTTACCCCTACCTTTTCGTCATTTACATACCTTAGTCGATTGGCAAGCCTACTTAAGCATTGTCTTTACTTTCATTTATTTTCCGTCATTTATATGCCTTAGCCGATTGGCGGGCCTATTTGAGCATTGTCTTTACTTTTATTTATTTGTTGTCATTTACATGCCTTAGCCGATTGGCGGGCTTACTTGCGCATTTAAATTCAGTCGTTTATACGCCTTAGACGATTGGCGGGCCTGCTTGTGTATTGTTTTACGTTTGATCATATCCTATCAGTGGACGCCGGCCCGTAGAGGCGGCACGGGACCATAACCCTCGATTTTTGAACATTAAGCAAACTTCCTTAAAATTAAAATTAAAATTGAACCAAGAGGGAGACTTAATTGAATTTTTGCGAGGGTAGATTTTACAAGGGTTAGGAATTTTAGGCAATGACACAAACGTCTCAGTTCTTATTACGACGGCAGCCCCTAGCGGTGATAATCCCGAAAAGAACTATCCCATCCAGTATCTGAGAAGGTGCTTGCGCTGGAGGTATATCGGGTGGGTGACCAATCCAGTTACGAAGCTTAAAACCCTTAGGGAGTGCGTTAGTTATCCTGAATCAACCTTGTATCCCTAGGATCGGAGAGGAGGGACCCGTCATAACAAGAAAGTCAGTCCCCGAAAGCATTGCTTCCAGAAAACCAAAAAAATAGACCAATTGTGGGCTTGTTGTTCTGCTGTCAATATAAGTATATACTCTATTTGTGTCTGGCATATGTAAAATACACGCCAAGCCGCTTTTTTTCATAAGTGTTTTGGCGTGTATGTTACACACGCCAAGCCCTTTTCTTCCCAGAACTACCCTGGTGGTATAATATACGCGCCAAGCAAAAATCTCTAGATTTTGGCCTGGCGCATGTAATACACACACCAAGCCTGTTTTGGGCTAGGATCTGAGGCCTATCTTCACCTCCCTGAGTTCCCCATTTAGTGGTTTAACACTCCTGATAAATCCCGCACTCTTCAACACCCAATACGCCCTCGCCGATCAAAAGAGGTCACCCTCTCATTGACTTTTTTCGAGGGATCGAGTTATTGCATGGATTCTCGTGCCTTCACATAGATCAAAGGATTTTTTTTCCTTTGATTCTTTTGAAGTGCGTCGGGATCCCGCTGCGGGATATATTTAGGGTACGAACGCCGCCTAAAATGGGAATTCAAAGGCCCCATAACTCATCTTATAAAAGTTCATTTGCTTTATTCAAAAACCAAAAAAATCAAAAATAAAAAAGATCAAGAAAAAATTTAAATCCAAAAAATACTTGTGGTGCCGACATAACGGCATCGCCTTACCCTCCATCATCCTGTAGGGAGAAGAGAAGACTTTTTGGGCCCCACCCGAGGCATCCATACCCAATCCATCCATCATGCCCAATTTTCTCCCACTCACATCCAATATACCCCATTTTCCTTCCACTTCCACCATACCCAATTTTTCACATCCATTCACACAACATACATCCCATTTTTCTCCCATACCAATCCAAAATACCCCCAGGTTTGAAACCAACATACTTCCCATTTTCCCTCCACATCCTCCTCATCTACTCAAAATTTCCTTCCACATCTGATCCAAATAATCCTAATTTTCCCCCACCTCTAAAAATTCACCCAATTTTTCTCCCTCCTTTACCCAGGTCATGCCTAACTTTCCCCAAACCATGCCCAATTTGCCATTTTTTCAACACACACCATTTCCCCCACACCTCCACCCAAACTATGTCCCAATTTTCTCCATCCATGCCAACCATGCCCACATCCAATCAAAACCTACCATATTCCTCCCCATCTACCCAGGTCATGCCCAATTTTCCTCACCCATCCACCATGCCCAATTTCCCTCACCCATCTTCCCAGGTAATGCCTAGTTTTCCATTTACATCTACCCAAGCCATGACCAATTGTCCCCCATCTACCCAAGTCATGCCCATTTTCTGCCATGCATCCCCCTCATCAGGTGAGCCATCCACTTCCAATCCCATACTCGAACCCATGTCCATGATGGAGGACATGATAAGGGCTTACGCCGCGTGGAAGGTTCCCAAAGCCTTCCCAATCCACCCCAACTTACCCTCCAAAATCTCCAAATCACATTCCCTCAAAATCCAAATCAACCTCCCATTGTCCATACCATCCAAAGCTCCCATCAACAATGGGGCCATTTGAGTGGGCCTCAAGGCCCAATCTCCTAAGCCCATCAAAGCCTAATCCTCCAAGCCCATCAAGTCCCAATCTCTCAAGCCCATCAAGGCCCAATCTCCTAAGCCCATCAAGGCCCAATCTTTCAAACCCATCAAGGCTCGATCCTCCAAGCCCATCAAGGCCCAATCTCCCAAGCCCATCAAGTCCCAATCCTCCAAGGCCTAATGGCCCAGACCCACCAAGGCCTAATGGCCCAAACCCACCAAGGCCCAATGGCCCAAACCCATCTAAGCTCCATGCCCTACCCCCAAGCACATCAAGGCCCACACCCGGGAGCCCCTTTTGCAAACCCTCCATCACTCCCCCAATATCCCACATTCACTTACACCCAACAAGTCTCCATTCCTCCTCAAATTACAAACCCATTATTTCCAATTCCTCAAACGGACATGATCCCCATCCATCCATGTCCATCATACCCATCCCAACATGGGAACCCATCTCCAACCATCCGAAATCCCCAATTTTCACATGCTATTACCCATTCACTCATTCCCCAAAAATCCCAAAATGCACAATGGTCCCATCCGGCACCCAATCAATCCACCCAAAACTCGCCATTCATCCACCCACTTACCCAATAAGTCACTCATCAAAGCTTTCCCTATCCGCAATGGCCCCATCAGTCCCCATGCAGCCCACTCAGAATCAGTAAGATGACATCATCCCTCCCCCATTCCTTGATGCAGATAACTAATATGAGGAGGAGGGAGCCAGAAATAGTGGGGTCTACATGGGGGCATTTGCCAATTTCATTCCCCAACCATTTGCCGATGCAAGTTATCAGTATGAGGAGGATGAGGTCTAAAATAGTGAAGCCTACATGGGGGTGGCCGTTAGTTTCAATCTCTCACCCCCAAAAGGTCAAACTATCGGATTATCGAACGATGGAGACATCGTTAATGATAAGTGGTTCTTTGATGACCAAGAGGATGAGGACTATACAATTGAAAGTGAGGATTATAAGCTAACATATTCGAGTCCTCGCTTATCAAAATCGGTGCAATATGAAGGTCCCACCCTGGACCTACCCAAATGTCTCTCATCCATGCCAACTATTAATGCATCTCAAAAATCACATGTGTGACCCAAGCAACCTTGGAGACACCAATTCAAAGGCCCTTTGCCTTCATCTAATCCAATGCCCTACGAAAATATCAAATTCTCCCCTGATTTGCAATCGTCGAATGAGCCCGGGGAGGCATTGGATCGAGATGAGGATGAAGGACCAAGGCAAAGTCATCCCCAAGGAGAGGCGTACCTCTACTCTCATAGAAAAATGAAGGAGCAAGTCAATGAACACCTCACGACCTCTTTAGAATGGTTACTCAAAAGCCGAGAGGCACTAGAGTCAAAAGAGCTGCAGATTGAGGTGGCCATTGAAAGTCTGCCAATAATACCTTTGGAAATACCCATGATGCTGGTTGAAGAAAATCTCCTAACTGGAGACTCAACTCTCTACTCTCATAGAAAAATAAAGCTGCTGACGTCGGCCGGCCGACAATTTAGTAAGGAGTTCAACCTGCAAGTCCCCCGCTTCCCTTTAAAGCGTGATCAGTGACGTGCTGCAACGTCGATAAATATCTGCAGTTGGCGATCGCATCACCCAGGTATTCTCCATTTAATATTTGTCTTTTTAATTTTAGTAATTTAATATTTCCTAATTTATTACTCCATCATTGCCTTTGCCAGAGTCCACTTGGATCGAATTGGGCAACTCTTTTCGGGGACCGAAAGGAACTCAGAAAAAGTGCATACCAACAGACTGGCGATTGCAATGGAACTCTTTTTTGCTAAGGTTGCCCCAGTTTAATTAATTTGGTTTTTTTATTTGCCTTGCTTTATTTAATTGGTTTTGAATTTTTTTCACTTTTTTATTTTATTTAGATTTCTATTTTGTTTCACCTTATCACTTTTCCACACACACTTGCACATGGATAAACTTAAAAAAGAATAAAGAAAAAAAAAACTATTTTAAAATGACTGGCATCAGAAAATTAAACTTTGATGATATCGACCCACCCTCATTGGGCCCCCTAGTGAGCCTGAGTATAACGTTAGACCACCTCGCTGGATAACCCAACGTCGTGCTCGAGTAAATACGGTCAGTGAGAGTGAAAAATACCCCTTCGCTCCACGAAACACAAATCATAGCAACAACAGCGGAGAAAGTGACGACGGACAGAACTGCACGACTAGCCAAGTTATGGACCACATTGTCAGTGCACTCACAAAAGGAGGAAAAGAAGCTGATGCATTGCTCAGGACCCAAAGACAAGTTACTCCGAGGAACAGACAAGAGGAAAGGACGCCGACTCCTCCACATGCTTTGACTTCCCCGACACATAACACGTATACCTCTCACACCTTCAACAACAACTACCGAGGACAACCATCTCCCGAGACACCTAGAAAAGACACCACCATAAGCATAAACAACCTCCACCAACTTTTAGACAACTACATGGCTAAGAAAGAATGCTCTAACCAATTTGCGTATTCGATAAATTTTCTAGAGACATCGACTTCACTGTACCCGCCGAGTTCAAACCACCCAAATTCAACAAATATAACGGTATGGGAAACTCAAAGCACCACTTGGCCCTATTCTGTAATGACTGTCAACCAATCCGCACCAATCATGGGCTCCTGATCCATTACTTTCGGAGATCACTAGAAGGAGAAGCCCTTGATTGGTTCACTGCCTTACTTCTAGCCGAAATCGAGACATTCAAAGACTTAGCTGATAGATTCCTAGACCAGTATCAACACTTAATTCATGAAGAGATCAGTCTCGCCGAGTTAATGCACACAAGACAAGAGGGCGACGAAGACTTCTCAACATTCGCCAATTGCTGGAGAAGGCTTGCCGCCCGAACGAGGAATCAAATAAAAGAAAGCGATGCGATAGAAATCGTGATCAGCAATACCCGAGGGCCTCTTCGGAGCGTTCTCATCCTAAGCGACTACTCCGACCTTAGCAGCCTCTATCAACGGGCTTCACGCATAGAACGTCGACTGAAGAACGGAGATCTTAACCTCTCTACGCTAACATCCAATGAACCCTCCTCCAATGACCCTGAGACAAAAAACCCTAAACGAGACTCTAAGCCTCGAACAAATCGACAAGAACCAAGAACAAAACCAAACAAACCCTCAACCATACCACCCATATGACCAAGCTCAAGATCTATACCCAAACTTGTACCCTGACTATAACCGACCTCTATACCTATACCAAAACCAACCACTATACACCAACAAATACACAAACCCGTACTATGACTAAAACCAGTGCCCCAATGACATGCAAACAGACATCGCCTATTACAACCCATTGTTCGATCAAACTCAACCTGCATACGAGACCGTACACTCACTCACTCCAGCCCCATTACACCCAGTTAGCCTGATCCAACGAAATGAACCTCCCTCGGAGCAAGACCATACTATTCACTTACAACCAACCAACCCTATCCCATGTACCGATAAATGCGAAGTTACCTTTTGCCCTGAACCGTCACCAAGATCACTAAAATCCAAACTATCACTGAACCCACCCCTAACCTAACCCAGCCTATCGCCAAACTCATCACCAAGCTCAATGCACTGATCCAACCTACCGTCATAATCACCAAACATATTCTCAAAACATCCCGGCCTATCACTAAAATCATCAAACACAATTCCGAAGCAACCCAGTCGTCCGTTAAGATCAACGAATCAATCCCCACACCTCCTAAACAAGCACCCAAACTAATGACACAAACTACCCCCGAACAGGCTCACGTGCCGATTTTAGAAGTAGTTTTCGAACTAATCAATCGGAATTATACAACGCCATTCATACTTAAACCAATCACAAAATTAAACTCTGAACCCAAACTCGTAATCCAATCAACTCCCGAAATCACCAGCCCTCTTGCTTCCAAATCAACTCTAAAACTAACCCCCAGAACAAAACACATGGACAAACACATTATGCCACCAATCTCAAAACCAGTCCCTAAATTAATTCCTGTACCTGCTTTAAAACTTGAACTCAACAACAAACACATCACCACACTTACCTTCAAATCAACTCTCGAATTAACTTCTATGCCCACTTTGGAACCTAAACTCACTACCACCTCACCAACTTCAAAACAAAATATCGAACCCGAATCTGCTACCAAACACACCTCCAAACCATCCATTTCACTCACCGCAGAATCAACCATTGAACCAACCTCGGAACCTACTCTCGAACCAAAACCAATTTCAAAACCTGAATTCACCACCGAACTTATCACCTCACCAACTTCAAAATGAAACCCTGAATCCGACTCTGTCGCAAAACAGACCTCTGAGCCACCCACTCCAGAATCACTCGCTGGGCTAATTTCAGAACCAACTCATGAATCAACCCCTATAGAACTCGCCACCAAACTTATTATCCCCTCAACTCCGAAATAAGAACTTAAACCCACTATTTAACTTACCGTTCCGCCGACTGCGAAACTAAGCCTTGAACCTAAACCGATCATCAAACTTGAACCTATCGTCAAACCTAAACTGATCACCGAATACAAACCTAACATCAAGCCTCAAACTATCGGCAAATCTAAACCTATCCATGAACATGAACCTATCATCAAATCTAAACCCATGATCGAACATGAACCTGTCATTGGACATGAAACCAAACCGATCATTGAACTTAAACCAATCGTCGAACCTAATCCCGAATGATAATTTTGCAATATCAAACCTTCAACGCTAAACCTCCGGCGATAATACCGAAAAAAAAACTTTGACACTAATACTGCAATTTCAACCTTCGACGATAATACCGCAATATCAAACCTTCGACGCTAAACCTCCTCAAAAAATTATAAACAAAACTTTAAAATAACCTCACGATAAACCCAAAGTGCGAATCAAACCAAACAACCATAATCAAACAAAATGAAATCGCCCCATATGAAAGAAAGGTCCACCTTGGCCTACGCCCTAGTGTCTCCTTCTACTCTGCCTCTGCCTTATCCTCTCACTACCTTTACAACACCACATTCCCTCTCAATGCATCCTGCTCCAGCTTCACCCACGACCAACTTTCCAACGACCCATAAATAATTTAAAAAAACTCTCTAATAACTTTACGCTCCAACTCTAGGAGAGGCCTCCCACTGTCGAAAAACTGAAGAAGGTCCCTCCCGACAAGGAGGCCCCGACCATAAAAGACTCATCAAAAGGAGAAGTTAAAAGACGTCACACCTATTTTGACAAACCCTATATCACTTAAAACATGAACGCAATCATAACATCTCTCTCATCCCAGATCAATCAGATCAAGAGGGATCAAGGACCCTGAAATAATATTATCTAATCAAACGGTCACTTCGACCATCCAACATGTCCCACCAAGCGGACTTCCTTCTTGAGTCATTCCCTCCTTAAGGAACTAATGTTGTATCATAACACAAAAATATAAAAAATATATATAAAAAAATATATCATCTACCCAGCAATATCTCTAACTTATAACTCTTACCTGACCGAGAACTCGAAGTCGGGGAGCTAGTGCTAATAAAAAAGTGCCCGCACAACCACCTCACCTGGAGGAAATCAAACCCATATGGGAAGTACTTATATTATCTCGACAACATGCCCAAGAAACAATCACAGGGAAAGGACTTTCTGACCCTTGGAATCATAACTCAATGACCATCATGTCTCATAGCCTAAACAATCATACTTATATACCTATCATCCTCACAGTCATGACAAGGCATTCGCTAGTCGTAGGTCATTATTTTTTAAACTATTTTGGGTATTATCTGATTTTCTTCAGGCATCAAAGACAACGTAAGAAGAGAAAAAGGTTGGTTTAAGGCAACAATGACAATATAAACTTCCCTAGCAGGAAACTCGTTGATGAAACTAACTAAGGCTCAATGGCAACATGGTCGGGTGATGGAAGTCTAATAATTTCAATCCTAAGGCGACAACGGTAACATAGAGAGTGAAATTATAAAAATCGTGAAAACTTTTTAAAACTCATAGACAAATTTTAAAACTCATATTCATCAACCAATTTGGGCAAGATTTCTAGCAAATGCAACATTATGAATGGAAATGAGACAAATATGTGACCACCTAGTTGATGCATCAATTAACATTATAAAATTTTTAAATGTTCATATGGTGGATGTACTGGTCCACATATATCCCCATGAATTCTTTATAAAAATAATGGAGATTCAATAATTACTTTAAAAGAGGATGGTTCGATAATTAGTTTACATTGTGAACAAATGGTACATAAATAATCACTTGGTAAAAGAATCTTTTGGTTATTTAAAGGAAGTACCATATGTGTTTTCAATTATTTGACACACCCTAATTGATCTCGGATGTCCAAGACGAGCATGACAAAATATAAAGACCTTTGAATCAGAGCACCTCTGGTGCATCGTAATCTGTGATTCAATTGTTCTCATGATCTATTATATAGCCCAAAAGAGAAAGCAGATATTTTTTCTAATATAACCTTCTAGCCTAAATTTATGGAAGTAATATAAAGATATTTCTTACTATCTTCATTTATATTTTAAACATGATGACCATTACGATAAATATCTTTAAAACTAAGTAAATTTCTTCAAGAGTTGAAATAATACAAAGCATCATAAAAAAATTATAAGAGTACAAAGGATCATAAATATCTTTAACACTAAGATACAAAGCATCATCAATATAAAATTTCATTCCTCTCCGTAATTTGATAATTGCTCCTCCATATCCTTCAATTAATTTCGATGAACCCGATATGGTATTGACATTACCTTTATTTAATGTCAAAATATTAAAAATATTCATTTTTTTAAAAATTGTGTGGGTTGTACAACTATTTACTAGATAAATATCTTCATCAATCATCTTGAAATTATTTAATCAATTAATACCATGTCACCTTATATATGAAAATTCTAAATATTAAACTCCATTACTTTAAAATAAAATAAAGACAAAATGAAAGACATGTAAGCATAATCGAATCTAAAAAGAAATATTAGTTGTTGTAAATATATTCATCATAAACTAAAAGGTAAGTTTTCTAGTTATAGTCTATAAAAAAATCAGAAACATCAAGATGAGTTATATCCACTTCATTTTGATTATCCATATAAACTGCAAGATCTATTATATCACGGTGATCATTAAATTCATTTCAATTCCCTTTTTTATTTCTTGATAGAGGTTTGGTATAATTCCGTCAAATGTTTAGGCGTACAACAAGTACGCGATCAATGTCCTTTCATACCATATTTGAAATATTTATCTTCATAGCTTTTTGTAGGTTTATTATGTAAACCTTTGTGTCCATCTTATTTTCTCTCTCATTATGGTTCAACTTCTGGTGGTATTGTGTATTTTTATTTGAAGAATTATGAGTACGAACCCCTTTAAATTGATAATTCTTCCTACCACGTCTGCATCCACATCCTCGACCTTGGTTTTCTTTAAAACTATGAAATGAGGTTCCCTTCACTTCAGGGAATGGTGTAGAACCGGTTGATCGGGATTGATGATTTTTCATTAAAAGCTCATTATTTTGTTTAGACACTAGAAGATAAGATATTAATTTAGAATATTTGTAAACTTATGCTCTCGATATCATTGTTGTAGGAGCACGTTCAAGGTATGAAAAGTGGTAAATATTTTTTCTATCATATCCTCTTGAGTGGCTTTTTCTGTGACATCCAGAAAATTTTGAATCGAAACACGCCAGCCGAATACATGTATTTGATACCATAAACTGGCGATGATAAGATCATTTAAATCGGTTTGACCTTGGTCAAACTTTTCACGTCTGCGACACAGTATTTGACCCACTTATCTCAATTGGGTAAGTACACACAAACGTAAATCTGGAACCAATTTCTGACGCGAACTGATCTTTGAAACTCAAACCCATATGTGAAGTGTGTATGTTACACATGATGCAAACCCCGAGATCGGACCAGGTTCGAGCCCACCCTCGCAGGTATTATAATTAAGAATTTAATTATAATTAATTAATTATAAATTTAAAATGAGAAGGACGGCGTGTGCGTGATCAAGTGCGATCATGTACACCCTGGGCACGAACCTGACTCGAGCCCAATAACCCAAACAATCATGGGTTTGTAGGTATATATATACTTTGTCTATTTATATATATATATATATATATATATATATATATATATATATATATATATTGGCGAGAACGTTATGCAGGCCATGTGATGGCACAGTGGTTAGGACTGGGTTAGCAAATAAGAGGTCTAGGGATCAAAACGCGTTAAGTGAATTTTTAGAACTCTTTTTGGACCGTTAAATAGGAACCTATACATTGATCATCGGTGTACTAGCTTAACACCTTAACAACTCCATCAAGCTTAAATGGGCAAAAACCCAAGCCGGGTAAACCAAAATTGCGTTTTGCATTTGAGAAAGAGGAGAGGAGCCGAGAGGAAGGGAAACGAGCTCCACCCATCTTCGGGAACCGAGCTCCACCCATCTTCTTCCTTCTTCTTTGAAACCCAACCATCAACCTCCTCTCAAACCTTTTTTCCCTATTTCATGTCGCAAGAAAACTCTAATTTTCAATGTCGTGAGATCAAAGAAAGAAAATCTTTGGATGAGCGGCAAGCTCGGTGCCGATTCCTTCAATTTTGGCTATCCAATATCCCGCATTTGCGATTCAAGAAGGAATTCAAGGATTTGAACGCACGCGAAAGTAGGTGCCGATAATCGTCAATTTCGATCACAAAATTATGGCATGCGTGAAATATTAAGATAAATGTCTTAACTCCATCTTGTAAACCTCAATCTCTAAGAATTAGATCTTGAATTCACGTGGGGTTGAATCGCATGTGAGGATTTTGAAAGTCGGAATGTATAAAGACACGAACGCCGACCAATTCCAAGAATCCATCGCAGAATCATCGCATGCGTGAGACTAGAGGGGAGATTTATTGCTTTTTAATATCGGGTATGCATAGGTTTATATGTTATGTGAATTGAATATTGCATACCTTAGATTTTGGAATTTTTCAAACCCAAAATGGTCACAAAATGTCTCTCACAGTCACCTCGGCATGTGAAAACCTCGCTGCAGTAAGACCCTTTCTGAACCACTCGCCGCGGCAAGTGCTACATAGAAATCCAGGCTAAAATAGCACTGTGACAGCCTGAATTTCTGCACTCAAAAACCCGTGCTGTCATATCACCCATAAGGTGATCCCGGAACACATCGAACACCTGGTACATCCACACACAAAGCAGAAACAAGCATATATTCTAACTAAGCAGATAGAATCATCATAAGGAATTAAATTTCTAATTCTATATAATAACAACGTCCGTATCATATCAAAAGACTATTCTAATCCCATGCAAATCACATGGACAAAAGAACCGGACCGAACCATCAGTGACGAATAACTATCACCGAAACATGGTTCGCAAAATAATACAGTACAACATAATTACATAAGTTCTAACAAAAATGGGCTGGACGTACCAAGTCTTACAATCAAATCTCAAAATACGCGTAGCTCTGCCCATTAGAAAAACTTGTCAGGAGGGGGCCCAGTCTCCTCTGGTATGTACTTAGGGTCCTCAAGATCTATGTCCTCTGAACTGGCATCTACACTTATACCTGTGATGTATTGTCGAGAGGTGAGCTAACATCTAAGCTCAATGGGGAAACATAAATAATATGCATATTTTCACATCACACATATATCTCATGACATAATCCAAAACATGTTTTTCTTACGAAGATTCATAATTTAAAAGTGTTTATATTGACACAAAACAAATATTTGATACATATTTCAAATTACACTAATCATGGTTTCTAACAGTTGCTCTTATAACAAAGAAACTTAAATCAATTATTTAAATATAATATCGAGCATATATAGCATCGAGAGCCATACATATACCGATGGGAACCCCAACCATCGTCGTTTAATGAACAATTTATATAATGCCCAAGCCCCTTTGAACTAGGTGACTTATGTCGAACGAAGTATTGCCGCAAAATGGTAATTAAAGAATGGATATCCCACAGTACTAGAGCACAATTGTACGGATATCCCGTCGTACCGGTCACAGATATACCGCCGCGTCGGTAGGGTATCATGCACGTGAACCTTAAATCAAAGTGCTAAATTTAACTTATAGTTTATCACCGTGTATTATGGTAAATTATAATAAGTTTGAAGTTTCAAAGCTTACACACACACTTATTCACATCTTTCTGATGTCGCACACACATAACTGATTCCACACACACATAGAGTTTCTGATGTCACATACACACACATAGTTTCTTCTAAGTACACATACACACACACTTTTCATATTTAAAATTATAAACGAAATTCATGCTAGCAACTGATAAGATTCACAAATCACACACATTTTTATCATATCACAAAATTCATGTTAGTTGTATCAAATACACATGTTAAAGAGTTTTTCCTACCTCAAAGAAAAGCCAAACCGAAGACTTCTTATTCTGAGCTCCATCCCACACTTACACATGCTCATACCTAGAACACACTCAATCATGATTCATACGTCAGAAATGAGGTAAAATGGAAAGGTATAAGGTTTCCCCCAAGTCCCCTTCACAAAATAAGTCAAATTCCTGAATCTGTCCAAATCGATCGATCGATTCCCAAACCAATCGATCGGTTTCAAAAATCGATCGATCGAAATACATTTCAATCGGTCGGTGTCATCAGAAAACCACACATTTCTCATGTCACTATCCGATTGATCAGTTCCAAAATCGATCAATCGAATTCAATTTCGATCAATCGATTCCATCAGAAATTCCCACACTTTTAGTGCTATAATCCGATCGCTCGATTCCCAAATCGATCGATCGAATTTCAAATCGATTGATCGAATTCCATTTCGATCAATCGGTTTCTTCTGAAACCCTCTAACACGCTCACTATTTTCTTAAATCGATCGATCAGTGTCTAAACCGATCGGTCGATTTCACAAATCGATCAATTAAATTTCATTTAGATTGATTGGTTTCTCCAGACACTTTCATATTCTTGCTCTGACAAAATCGATTGATCGATTACTTATTTCGATCGATTGATTTTATCAGATTCCTCACATACACGGGTTTCAGCTTCTCAAAAATATTATTCTCAAATTTTAACCTCTCTTCTTCTAAAATCTCACCCCCATGCTAACTAAAGACTAACATGCAAACAAATCACAACTTAACATAATTTCCTCACCTTTAATTGATCGATTCCTCGATCTATGAGCTCACGCCCAAGCTAGGGTTTCAAAGTTGGAATTTTGGAAATACGTTGATCCGAAATCCCCGGACTTCACGCACAGCTTCAAATCTTGCACACCACACGCACGAATTTAAAGCTCACCTTCTTTCTCTCTCTTCTCAATTACTTCTCAACAGCCAAAAACCAAAGGAAATGAATTGTTCCTTAAAGGTTAGCTTTTATACATAAAAGCTAAGTTTTTGGTGTTAAGCTGCAACCCCGTACCTCGGTGTACGTTACTCTATCTAAGGGTTCATACACTTTCTAACACCATTCTTTCTCACTCAAAACTTTTTCTAACTTGAACTTACTTTAATATTTTTATATTATCAGGTGCGTGACCAGTCAGGCATGCACACCCAGACGAACTGTTCAAAGGTTAAAAATTTTTGGGACTTTACATTCTCCCCTCAGGAATTTTCATCCTCGAAAATGAACCTAAGGAACACAGTCGTAAAACGCGACTCAAAAGTGTACTTCATCGCACCTATCCACACACATCTAACCACACACATTCAAAACTTATCCCTTCACATCTAATCACATGCATTTCGAACATGTCCACACATATCTAATCACACATATTAAAGACAAATCCACACCCTACACAAAAACTCATCTACAATTGCATATAATCCAAATAAAACTCCCATTCATAGGCAAAAATGAACATTCCCATAGAAATTTTTTAATTCACCAACTATCCACATCCAAAAGATATATCATCCAAAAGTGGTAGTTTAAAATTTTACATCACATTTCTCGAATTAATTACCTATAATTCCAAAAAAAAAACATATTTTGAATATCAAAATTAATACTCCTGTAGTCTCTGCTCAATCTGTCATATCACCCGACTACTCATCCTCCTCGTCATGTGGCTGCTCATCCTCCACATCATGTCTGCCCACTCTGGAACTCAATGCCTCTGGAACATAGGCACGTGTCGCCGCCATGCACTGTTGATAGTCTAATGGGTATATGAATGCATAGTCTCAGCCATCAACGCCTCATGGTAGTCCAGGCGTCAGCTCAACGGACAATTGTTCTCAGCCATGAGGGCAAGAATGTCATCAATAGTAGTAGTAGATGCATACTGAGGTGGTGGGGGCACACGTATATGAGCACACCGCTGAGGTGGAGCTGCAGCTGCTAGCCGATCCTAAACTGGTGCATCATGTGTAGGTTGCTCTTGGTCTTAAGGAGCATCGGGTGCAGGTGGTGCTTTCTCTTCGGCTCGGAGACTCTTCTTCAACTGATTATAAGTTTTGTTTCAATCCTTGAGAGAGTATAGTTTCACGTTATCGGTTAGTCTCGGCTCATCATCAGGAATAATATACTTTGCACCTCCCGAATAATCCTCAATCATACTGGATATGAGGCGAGTGAATGGAATCTTATCTTCCGATTTCGCTCCCCCTTCCATCATCTTTCCTCTTGAATATTTCATCCCCTCAAATACAACCTTTGGAGCACTAAACCACTGGCCCATATATGTTGAAAATAAGGCCTGCTACACTTCCCCAACCATCTCGGTCTTATGTCTCATAGGGTATAGGTTGTATTTGAAAATCGTATCCAACATCCACAAATGACTAGGTCATTCTTTCTATAAAAATATGAAAATCAATCGATGTACGGTTTGGTTCCCTCAAATCAATCCCGGTACCATAATTGTCGTAGCACTCGAGTGCGTTGTCAACATGGTCATGAGTGAACTCATACTCTTCCATCTATTTTGGTACAAACGGTGATTGGTTTATCACCGACGTACATATTTTAGTAAAACAGTTTTACCAATCGGGGATAATAATAGTCGTGAAGTGCGTTGAGCAGGTTTTCTAATCAAGACTTTATAAGGTAATCACGAGCCCAATGGGTTATACCCTGCACACCACGCTATTGAAAAAGCGTCGGATCAATGATATACTTCGTTTCAAATCCCTTCGTCGCCCATCACGCATTAGGACGTTCTCATGGTGGTGGTGGTGGTGGCGGCGTAGAGGGTGGTGGTTGTTGTTGTTGTGGTGATTCTTGCGAAGAACCCGCTTGTGTCGTGGGTCGTTTCGACGTAGGGTTCTTCGACGATTGTCGAGTCTTTGGAGCCATTATAACCATAACAAGCAAGGGAGCTAGGGTTTTCTAGAAATCAAATGTCACTAGGTTTGAAACTTGAAATAAAAATTTTAATCTCCACAAAGCTTAGGATTTACCTTTGAAAGTGATTCAATGTCGATCCCATGATGAATCAAGCTCCAATAATGGTAAACCAACCATTGGAAACCTCCAAGTCAGAGCAAAAGAAAAAAACCCCAAAGAAAAGACTCAAATTTTCTAATTTTTCAAATTAGGAAAACCCATTTTCCTTATCTATTGCACAAATCGATCAATCAGTCTTCACTTAAACTAAGCCAGCCGACAATTTCGATAGATAAATTTTCAAAATCGATCGGTCGATTTTCATACTAACCTTGCCACCTAAGAATATCGATCGGTTGGTTTCAATTTCGATCTATCAGTTTACAAAATTGATCGATCGGTTTCCATTTCAATCGATCAGTTTTCATAATTTTTTATCAATTCAAAATTTGCTCTTTATTTTTATGATTTCGATCGATCAGTGTACATTTCGATTGATCGGTTTCAAAATTGATCGATTTGTTTTTAATTTCGATCGATCGGTTTTCACAGACAAAGCTTGTGTCTCTGTTCTAACAAATCAATCGATCAGTCTAGGTTTGGATCGGTCAATTTTGCTAAAAAACCTCTAATTTTGTGTTTTTCACTCCCGCTTGATTGCAACTTCTAATCTTTGAAATACTTCATTCTTTATAGCTCCATCAAGTTACATTTTACACATCATAACACAAATTTTATAACTCATTGAAATTTACAATGTCCATAACTTTTCTCAACTCTCATTGAACAATTGAGGATATTGATCGCGAATCTCTACCTCGCACTCCCAAGTGGCTTCCTCTGCTGAATGATTCTACCACTTAACAAGCACTAATGGAATACATTTCGTGCGTAATACAAGTTCTTTCCAATCAAGTATCTGAACCGGCTCCTCTCTCACGGTCAAATCCTCATAAATCTTGATTGACTGATCATCAAATATGTGTGTGAGATCCTTCACGTATTTTTTTAACATAGATACGTGAAACACATTGTGTACCCTATCAAGTTGTTGGGGTAAAGCAACTTTGTATGCCACTTCACCAACTCGGTCCAAAACTTTAAAAGGTCCTATGTAGCGTGGACTTAGCTTTCCCCGCTTTCCAAAGCACATCACACCTTTCATAGGTGAGATATTGATAAACACATGATCGCCAACTTGAAAATTGACGCTAACGCTTGTCCTTTTTATATCAGCATAACTCTTTTGTCTACTCTGAGTTGTCTTGATTCTATCACGAATCAGACGAACGGCTTTGACATTGCTCTCAATAACTTTCGCACTTAATATAAACTTTTCGTCGGTCTCTTCCCAATTGATCGGTGATCTACATCTCCGTCCATATAATGCTTCGTAAGGTGCCATACCGATACTCATCTGAAAACTGTTATTGTATGCAAACTCGATCAACGGTAAGTGTTGATCCCATGATCCTCCAAAATCAACCATACATGCTCTAAGCATATCTTCTATTATCTGATTCACCCGCTCGGATTTTCCATCCGTTCGTGGGTGAAATACCGAATTGAAGTCTAATCGCGTACCCATTCCTTCTTGAAACTTTTATCAAAACTTTAAAGTGTACAATAGGTCACGATCTGAAATAATATTTGTTGGAAAACCATACAATCAGACTATCTCCTTCATATACATCTCTTCTAGTCTGCCTGTCGTATACATCGTATTGTATGACAAGAAGTGAGCTGATTTGGTTAGTTTATCAACGACCACCCAAATGGCATTATGTCTCCTCGCAGTCTGTGATAATCCCAATATGAAGTCCAGAGAAATTGACTCCTATTTTCACTCTGGTATTGGTAGAGGTTGCAATAAATATGTCGGATGTCTGTGATCCACCTGCACTTGTTGACATACTAAACACTTTGAAAGATTTTCAGCAACATCCAGTTTCAAACCTCTCCACCAATAGTTCTTCTTCAGATCCTGATACATCTTGGTACCACCAGGATGAATAGCATACTTAGACTTGTGGGCTTCGTCTAGAATAGTTTGCTGAAGGTCGGCATCTATCAGTATACATAGACGTCCCCTAAATAATAGCGTCCATCTTCCTTGATGGAGAAATATGGTCTACTGCTATCAATCACACCCTGTCTGATCTTTACTAACTCTGCATCTTTCATCTGTAACTCATAAATGTGATCGAAGATCATCAGTCTAATCATGATGTTAGCCAATAAGGTTCCTGAAGCTTGTACCTTAATCTTTGTGTCATACAGAGAAAGATCTTTCAGCAATTTCCATCTACGAATCCCCATGATAAGGCTAGATAGTAGAGTCAAACTCTTCCGACTCAAGGCATCTGCTACAACATTAGCCTTCCTTAGATGATACTGAATGGAGCAATCGTAGTCTTTGAGAAATTTCATCCATCTCTATTGCCTCATATTTAATTCCTTCTATGTAAACAGATATCTGAGGCTCTTATGATCCATGAAGATCTCTAATGTTTCTCCATAAAAGTAGTGTCTCCATATCTTCAACGCGAAGATCACTGCTACTAGTTCCAAATCATGTGTCAGATAATTTCTCTCGTGGTCCTTAAGTTGTCTCGACCAAGGCATTCTGACGAAATAGCCAACACTGGTACTGAAGTTAGTCTCTTCTTGAGTTCTTGAAAACTCTTCTCACATTCTTCATCCACTCGAATTTCACATCCTTTCTTGTAAATTTCGTGAGCGGTCTTGAGATCTTTGAAAATCCCTCTACAAACCTTCTATAATACCCAGCCAGACCAAGGAAACTGCGAATCTTAGTCACAGTCTTTGGTTGTTCCCATTCTACTATTGCCTTGATCTTTGCTGGATCTACTCTAACACCTTCTTCTTAGACATGTCCCAAGAAGCTCACTTTCTCTAACCAAAACTCACACTTACTGAGCTTCGCATACAATTGGTGTTCATGTAGTGTCTGTAGAGCAATTCTCAGATGTTGTTCATGCTCTTTCTTTATTTTCGAGTAGATGAGGATGTCATCTACGAACACAACCACACAAGTAGATGTGGTTTAAACACCCGATTCATTAGATCTATGAATGAAGCTGGTGCATTGGTCAAGTTGAAAGGCAACACCAAAAACTCTTAATGCCCATATCTAGTTTTGAATGTCGTCTTCTGTATATCTTTTGCTTTAACTCGCAACTGATGGTATCCAGATCTCAAGTCGATCTTGGAAAAAAATCTTGCACCTTGTAATTGATCAAATAGACCATCGTTCCTGGGCAAAGGGTATCAATTCTTGATGGTCAACTTGTTCAACTGATGATAGTCGATGCACAATCTCATCAACCCATCCTTCTTTTTCACAAATAAGACCGGTTCTCCCCAAGGAGACACACTAGGTCTTATGAACCCTTTATCTAATAGTTCCTGTAACTAGTCCTTCACTCCTTCAACTCAGCTGGAGCCATCAGATATGGTGCTTTAGATACTGGCTTCGTACCCGATGCTAAGTCAATGGTGAACTTCACTTCTCTATCTAGTGGCAATCCCGACAATTCATCTGGAAACACGTCTTGAAACTCATGAGTAATCAAAATTTTTGATATCACATTCTTCTCTTCTCATTGCTCTTTCAGAAAAGAAAAGTATCCACTGCATCCTTTCTTTATCGAACGCTCTACTCGGACTGCAGAGATAAGTGGTACAAAGGTTAATCGCAATCCTAGAAACTTGAACGATCTACTCTCATTCAATCAAAAAGTAACCATCTTCCTCTAACAATCAACGCTTGAACCATGCGTGGATAACTAGTCCATGCCAAGGATTACATCGAATCCTTGCATATCCAACAGGATCAAATCGACCACTAACTCATGATCCTCATAGTCCCTCATAACAACCCTGACTGATCGACACACAGTATCAGTACTAATTGAATTTCCTGTTGGGAGTGATACCGCCAAAATAAAGTCTAAGGTCTCAAGAATAACCTTCACTTTCTTCGCAAACTGCAGCGTCACAAATGAGTGAGTAGACCTTGGGTCTATCAACACTCTTGCTTCATAACAGAAGTAATCACCCTTACCATACATTTGTAAAGTACCTACATCACATACATTTACACAGTTACATATGCACTAAGAGCTAAGTACGTAAATAGTAGGATTTAAAAGACTGCTTCTAAAATTGATGAACCTTCTCTATCTAAAATTTCAAATCCACGATATATTCTCTATCTAAAATTTTAAATCAATGATATATCTCAAATTTTAAAAGTAATTGTTACCTTGTATGATATCATTACTGTTCTGGGAAGCCTGAGCTATAATGGCACATGCACGCCCTTGCATAGTAGGCCTCGCTGTCCTTATAGGCCTTGGCATAGCAGTTGATGTCGTCCTCTCATTTCTTAGCTCTAGGTAATCTTTGAACATATACCTCATCTTTTCGCACTTAAAGCATCCGCCTGTACCCCATCTACAATCTGGGGTCTTGTGAGCCTTGCCACATCTGGCACACGTTTCAGTAGGAGTGGATGATGCTGCCCCAGAGAAACCCTGTGTAAATGATACTTCGGTAGTGGTAGCAGGGCCCTCTTCACGGTAAGGTCTCCCAGATGTAGACATAGGTGGCCTAGAGTAATTTGTCTAAGCAGGTTGCCTTGGGACTGGTGTAGTAAATCTTGACTTTTTGTTCACTGACTCGTAATTACCAAACCTCCCCTGATTTATCTTTCCTTTACTTTGTTGATCTCTTCTCCTATACATCTCATTGATGTCCTCTTCTACCACTAGAGCATTGCTCATTACTTTACCATAAGTTTCCAACTCAAACGTTGAAATCCTATCACGTATATTTGGCCTTAAGCTGCATTGTAACTTCTTAGCCTTCATCAGATCTGAGGCCACATATATCTTATCACGTATATTTGGCCTTAAGCTGCGTTGTAACTTCTTAGCCTTCATCAGATCTGAGGCCACATATTCTAGAGCAAATCTTATAAGTCTCATAAATTTCACTCCATACTCTCTTACAGACATCTTTCCTTGTTCCAACTGAAGAAATTTCACTTCCATCTGAATTCGTACTACCTTAGGAAAATACTTTTTATTGAACTCCTCAATAAATTCTTCCCATGTCCACAACATCCCTGGAGTCGCTTGTCCCCTTGTCCTCGACACGAACTTCCACCATGGGCTTGCTTCTCCATCTAACATAAATGTTGCCCATCTGACTCTCTCATCTTCAGTGCATGAAAGCACACTGAATATCTTTTCCATCTCACTGAGCCAGTTCTCAGCTTCCATTGGTTTACTTGTCCTGAGAAATTTGGAGGACGCATCCTCCAAAATTCTGTAAATGCTAAGTGTGTTGGTGGTTGCAGTGGCTGAAATTGATGATTGTTGGCATTGTTAGTAGCCATCAATGTCATTTGCTGAGCCATGGAATTAGCCACAACTTCCATGGCTTGCATCATTCTCTGCCTGTCTTCTCTCTTCATTTCTTTCTTTACCTCTTTCTTGACTTCTCTCTTCCGAAACACTTTCTTCCGAGATCTCTCTCTCACCCAAAGGAACTCTATTGGAACTGGTGGGAATCTCATTTCCACTTCTCAAGTTCCTTCTATAACCGCCTCTCGATCGTACTCTACCTCTAGTGGACATGACGTTCTGCAAACATGAAACCAGGGTTTCATTAGCAGAAGGTCCCTATATTCTGACAAAATCTTAAACACATAAATCACATCTAAGGCTTGTCAGAAATTTCTAAAGCATATACTTTGATGCAAACTGTAACAATTCAGATTTCCACACCCGAAAACCCGTGCAGTCAGATCACCCATAAGGTGATCCCGGAACACACCGAACACCTGGTACATCCACACACAAAGTGAAAATAAGCATATATTCTAACTAAGCAGATAGAGTCATCATAAGGAATTAAATCTCCAATTCTATATAATGACAACGTCTGTATCATAACAAAAGACGGTTTTAATCCCATGCAAATCACATGGACAAAAGAACCGGTCTGAACAACCAATGACGAATAAATGTCACCAAAACATGGTTGGCAAAACAATACAGTACGACATAATTACATAAGTTCTAACAAAAGTGGGCTGGACGTATCAAGCCTTACAATCAAATCTTAAAATACGCGCAGCTCTGCCCACTAGAAAAACTTGTTAGGAGGGGGCTCGGTCTCCTCCTCTGGTACGTACTCATGGTCCTTGAGATCTATGTCCTCAGTACCTGCATCTACACTTGTACCTGTGACGTATAGTCGAGGGGTGAGCTAACATCTAAGCTCAATAGGAAAACATAAATAACATGCATATTTTTACATCACATATATATCTCATGACATAATCCAAAACATACTTTTCTTACAAAGATTCAAATTTTAGAGCATTTAAATTGACACAAAATAAATATTTTATGCGTATTTCATATCACACTAATCATGGTTTCTAACAGTTTCTCTTATAACAAAGAAACTTAAATCAATTACTAAAATATAATCTCGAGCATATATAGCATCGAGAGCCACACATATACCGATGGGAACCCCAATCATCGTCGTTTAATAAACAATTTACACAATGCTCAAGCCCCTTTAAATGAGGTGACTTGTGTCGAACGAAGTATTACCGTAAAATGGTAATCAAAAAATGGATATCCCGTCGTACCGGAGTACAACTGTACGGATATCCCGTCGTACCAATAACAGATATATCGCCACGTCGGTAGGGTATTCATGCACGTGAACCTTAAATCAAAGTGCTAAATTTAACTTATAGTTTATCACCGTGAATTGTGATAAATTATAATAAGTTTGAAGTTTCAAAGCTTACACACACTTATTCACATCTTTCTGATGTCACACACACACACATAGCTGATTTACACACACACAGTTTCTAATATCACACACACACACATAGTTTCTTCTAAGTGCACATACACACACTTTTCATATTTAAAATCATGAGTAAAATTCATGCTAGCACATGAAAAGATTCACAAATCACACACATTTTTATCATATCACAAAATTTATGTTAGTTGTATAGTTGTATCAAATACACATGTTACAGAGTTTTTCCTATCCCAAAGCAAAGCTAAAACGAAGACTTCTTATTCCGAGCTAGCCCCTCTGTTGCTTTCCCAGTTGTGCTTTCTTTATTTGTTTGTGGTAAAAGAAATTTAAAATTAAAATAAAACAGGGGATGAAATCAGCACAACTGAGAAGTCCTAGACCTGCAAGATACAGGGTCCATTGTGGCAAGTTTTGATAAGTAAGAGTTTGTCCCACAGGGAAAGATGATCTACAGCTCCAAGGGAGCCATCTCTAGTAGTCCCTCCAGATCTGACTACAAATCTGGCAGTCCTTAAAGGAAGGGAGTTTAAGGCCACTTAGTTTACAGATCCTAAGGTAACCTAATGTCTAAAGTACAAAAAGGGTTGAGAGGATGGATGGAGTGTGGAAAATAAATATAAAAGGCTGAGAAGTATGTTATTGAGCCTAGATCAGAGGAGTTTTGTAACTCAGATTCAGATCTGATGTTATAGAAATCCTGTCCAATGGCTACGTTATCACCACTGAGGAGAAAGGATCCAACCCATCTCTCTGCCATGATTCAATCCCTTAAGGTTATAACCTGTCCACTCAAATGGTCACAGACTATCCCATAGGGGAACCACAATCCGGGGATGGGTCAAAACAAGTTAATCATTGTAGGCACTATTTCATTCAGGCTACCAGCTCAAGAATTCATAGGGAACCTCAACCTCTAAAGCTCTATTGTGGGGCTAAGGCTGTAAAGGACCATGATAGCCCAGACACATAGAACCAGCAAGAGATTGAGTACAACCTTCGATCTAGCTGTCCATTGCTTGAGTGAGGCTACAATGGTCCAGTCACAAGCCTACAATCTCTATAACCAGATCAGATCTAACATCTGATAGCGGATCTATACAAATATAGGGGAGTCTGCCTCTGTACAATCTCCCACCACGCTAATACAAGCTCAGGTGCCGAGAAGAAGGATCCATCTTGGATCGGTGGATTAGAATCATCCTAAGGCTATAACCTGTCCACTTGAATGGTCACAGACTATCCCAGAGGCTATCCTCCTCATGGAGCTCAAGTCAAAACAAGAATATCACTGCCACCACCATGGTCACAAGGCTACCAGCTCAAGCTCCCATGGGGATTTCAGATCTAGTGGGTCCTGTGGTGGGGCTAAGGCTGTATAGGACCATGATAGCCCAGACACACAGGTCACTTGGATCTGAGTGGCCCTTAGAATCAGTCCTCCATTGTTTTGAATCACAGCCAAAGCAATGGCGGATCACAAGACAGTAGCGTTGCACAGAGCAGATCACATTCAAACACAAATCTCATAATGTGAAAATCCTATTACAAAACTTCCATTAAACTAGTTCAAAATGCATATAAAGACATAGCCAGCAAGTGCTGGACTATGGAGAGAAGGAAAAAGAAAAAAAAGAAAACTACTTACAGCTATAAAAGAAAAGAAAAATGATCTCAGATCAAATCTCCAAGAGATGAGGCGTGTTTCAAGATCTGTTCCAAGATATGTTCCCCCCCTAAACCTAAGCTAAGTATGGGTTTATATAGCAGTGGTGTGGCGGCGCATTAGGGTTAGGAAACCCTAATTTTAACAATGCCACGTGGCCTAATAGTGATCCTTGGATGCCTTAGGGCGCGTGTACAGAGATTTAAGTGTGGGAGTGCGTGCCCTAATCGCTGGAAATTCCCAGAATGTCCTCTGCTGAAGCGATGGAAGTTGAAGTTTAGAGCTTCGCTAGGTAGCTATTGTTTCCCAGACTTATCGTGTGGTAGCTCTTGCTCTTCGCGAGGATGGTTTGACATTGAAGCTTCAACCGTCGCGAGGTTGCCTTGGTTTACTCTTCAGGCAGTCGCGCGATAGAGAATTGCACTCTCGCTGGATTGGGCTTTGCAAGGTTGAGTAGACATCAAAGCCTCAGATGTCGCGAGGTTGGAGTTCAAGCAGTCGTGAGGTAGCTGCGCATTCACTAGGTTGATCTTCGCGAGGATAGATTTGAATAGCGCGAGAAATGCACGAGCACTTCTCTTTAATGGACTTCGCGAGTTTTCTCGTGAGGCTTTAATGAGTTCTGAACTGTGCGAGGTTCCATGTCTTAATTGATCTTCGTGAGGATGGCTCTGTCTTCGCGAGGATGCTTTCTTCTTGAATAGCGTGAGAACTATGCGAGGAGTTCTCTTCTGATATTTGAATCCCGCGGCTACTGCGCGACAGCTGCGCGAAGAGTCTTCTGAAGCTCTCTCTCCCCAGCCGTTCTGAGCTAACTGCATGAGGTTGAGAGAGGTCTGCTTTGAACTACGCGAGACTGCCCGATGTATTCTACTCTTGAGCTTTGCGAGAGCTGCACGAGTTTGTGCTTCTGAAGCTCTTCAGTCACTCAACTGCGCGAGAAGTTGTTGTAAAGTCTTGAGCTCGGTTGATGTGAGGCATATTTCTCCTGAATCCTCTAAAGCTTGGGTCAGCTGTGCGAGGCTCATTTCAGGTCTGGATTCAGAGTCCATCCTTCTGAGGGACTTCTGGTGCTAAAACAGGCTCCTTAGCAAGATTCCTGACCTTATTTCGTTGCTGATTATTACCTACATAAAACACTTAACAAGAACTTATTAGATGGCTAAGGGTCTAATCAAAGGTTAAGTTAAGGGGTGAAAAGTGGTACTTTTCAGGTCTTAACACACCCCCAAACCTAATCTTTGCTAGTCCCTTAGCAAAGCTACATTAAATCTACTACAAAAATTAAATGCCACTTTCGTAGGGAGCACGAATACATTTAGCATATGTACCAAGCCTTTTAAACCCCTAGGTGATCCCTAGTGGAGGAGTGAAGTCTCCTGAGGGTTTTCAGTAAAGACACCCACAAACTTCTCAATGAAATAGTTAACAAAAGTGCAATATCATCAAGTGAGCAGTCAAGGAGCAGACTTAGTTTACTCCTGAATCAATAAAAATAAAAGAAATTTAATCCATTGGTTGCACAAAAATTTAAACAGCATAAACTTCTCATGAATGCACAGTATTTCCAATGAGTTTACAGCCACAGAAAATTGCACAAGTGTGTGCCAGCACTGAGCTCATCATCAGATCAAAAATTAGGTTATAGGTCATACATAATGCATTCAAGATCAGACCCAAAAACTTTTCAGGGCATACTCTCATAAGGGTCTTGTTGAGGGGTTCATTTGCTCTCAGGCTCAAGAGCAGTTACATCCCCCAAATGGGTCTGTAAGCATGAGCATAGGCAGAGTTCTTAAGTGCTGACATCATTGACAGATCCTCACCATAGATTGGATAACTCTTTATCTCCACATGACAGCTCACTCAACTTTGGATCACAAGGGCTTTTAACTGGGCTGTAATGTGGCTTATGGAGTGGGGTTAAAAAGAATGGAAGGTGTAAAAGGGGTTCAAAATTGAGAAATCAGTAGGTGAAAGAGGTGATTCATGACTTCACCTTCTTGATTTTAGCTCCTTTCTTCTTCTTTGAGATTTTCATATTTGAAGTGATCAGTTTCTCTTCTTGATTTCGATTTTCCAAAAGAAAGTTCCTCTTGACTCCTCTCATACTCCTCTTCATTATTATTTTTGTTTCTTTTTTATGGAATTTTCTTCTTTTTATTTTTGTTTTTGCTTTTCTGAAATGCCACCATGTTCTCAGTTACCATACTGCCAGAATTTTGAGATACTTCTTCTCCATTCACCTAATGTTGACCATAGCTAGTCCATCTTCAACTCTTTCTCCTTTACCTTCTGAATTCTTAGAGTGAGGGTAAACTGAATCAGGTTCATAGGTTCAGGTACAAGTACTCAGGTGTATTTTGAAGAAATTCAGGATTTAAAGCTCAAAGGGGGTATGGACAAGGGCAGTTACTTTAGGGTTGGTCTTTTTAGGCTCAAACTGTCCAAGAGAAGGCCTTGATCCTTTCCTAAGTCTCATGAGTGCTGTCAGTTGTTTCAACTTGGAGTTGCCTAACTTCTAGTGAGCACAGTGACTCAGCCAGTCCTTAGAACTAAAAGAAATTGCCTTAGTTACTCCTCAAAGAATAGAAAAAAAATTTTGTAGGCCCAATTCTCACTGGTTATGGTCTTCCTGTGAACTTTTAAGTATGTCCTCACCTTTTTCTCTCTCTAATGATTCACTAAGTGCTGATGCAAGTGAGTTTCCTTGGTGATGTCGTCATGGAAATGTGAAATATTAAAAGTTTATAATGTCTAAAGTTTGCAGAAATTTTAAATTTCTTATTTTTCATGATTCTTAAGTGAACCTAGATCCATTTCCATATTACTCACATGACTCTGATGCACTTAGGTTAACTATTCCATTGGCAGGGTCTGCCTGCCACACCCCCAAACCTATGAGGGGCAGTGTCTTCACTGATTCAAAGTGAATGTGCAGCAGATTTATTGATGGTAAAAAGAAAAGAAAATAACATGGAACAAAACACACAACAGACAAAGCAAAATAGTAATGACAAAAGAAGAAAATCTATCAAAAATGAGAAATATACAAACTAACAGAAAACATAAGCAAAAGAGTGTAGAAACAGAAAAAAAAAATCCTAGGTACAATCTAGTCAGAATATGGATCAAAACTTGTCCCAACCCATCTTCTTGGCATGCTCTTAAAGGTAAGCCTCTTCCTCTTTTTTCTTTCGTTCCCTCTCTTCCTTTCTTTGGGCCACAGTTTTGGGCATGGTTGGTGCCTTGACCCTCATTTTTTTGGTCTTTGGTTGAGGAGGGATCACTAAAGATTTATCTGTGGTTGGCACAGGAGATTTGATAGGACCTTTTCCTTTGGGACTCTTCCCTTTTGGGCCCTTCCCTGGCTGAGGCTGAGGGGGAATGAGAGGGGATTGGGCTTGTCCTGGCTCAGGAGGGACAACAAGGGATTTATCTTTTTCTTTCACCTGAGGCAGGAGAGGACTTTTCCCTTTGTCAAGCTTAGGGGGAGCCACAGAAGACTTTTCTTATTCCTTTACTGCAGGAATGGCAGGGCTCTTCTCCTTCACTGGCTGGCTCATTGGTGGTGCCTCCTCAGACTGGGCAGATGTTTCTTTTCCAATTTTTAGAGAGGTAGCAGTGTGAGAAGTTCTTTTAGCTGTAACTTTCCTTCCCTGAGGATAGGTTTGTTCAGTAGGGCTTGATGAAGGAGCAACAACAGGAGTATTGGCACTTGGATCCATAGGTGGTGCAGAATCAGAGTTTGAGTTAGAAGGAAAAAGCTCAGTGGGATCCAAACCAAGGGCAGCAGTAGCCTGTCTGCGTTCCTCTTTGGAAAGTAGGCGACCATGGGGATCATCCTGAGCAGAAGCTCTGGTGACCTTTGGAGGTGGGGATGGAGGGGCTGGCCTTTTTCCTTTTTGGGCTGCAGTGGCTCTTTTGGAGGGAGTTGGTTTCTTGGAAGGTGTCCTTTTTCTTTTGGAGGCAGGAGAATGAACAGGGGGAGGCACTGAGATAGGAGCAGGAGTTGGAGTAGGGACTTTAGTAGGAGCAGGAACTTGAGTAGGAGCTGGAGGAGGTACCGGAGTTGGGGCTGTAGGAGGTGGGGGAACAGGTTATGTAGGTGTAGGGCAGGGGGAGTGGAAGAAGATGGCCCTGGTTGTGTGGAAGAAGATGGGGCCTCAGGGGGTGTTGTGGCTAGAGGGGTGGCCTAAATTGGTTGGGCTAGTAGGAAGGCAACCCTCTGTTCCAAAATCTCAATTTTCTTGGTAGCATACAGGAGATTGGTATCTGAAAGCTCCTTACTGAGTTTGTTGATCTCCTGAGCATTGTTCAGTTTCCTTTCTAACAACCTGGCTCTCTTTTTTGCCATCTCGGCATTGGCTTTTTCCATCTCCGTAGTCATTCTGTAGTAAGTTGCCGCAGCCTTATGCTCATTGATGGTCTCCAAAATTGACTCCCACCCCTTTGAAATATCTCGTAGCTTCTGCCTGTGAGCAAGCTTTAGGTCACTCAACTTCTGCAGCAAGGGGTACTCAATGGCTTGTCGAAGTTGTGTCATGCCCCTCAGGACATCCCTCTTGATATAGGCATTGTCCCTCATGGCATGGAGGAGGGTGAAGTAGGGAGGGATGTAATAGGAGTGTCTGGGTAAGATTGGTAGAAATGGAGTGGAAGAAGTAGAAGGTGATTAAACCTGGGGGGGTAAAGTGGGGGCTGTAGTGATGAAGTCTGGAGGAGGGGTAGAAGTTGCTGGGGCAGTCTGTGTTGAGTGGTCAGTGAATTGAGGAGGGGATAGGATAAGAGGTGGAATGGAAGGCATGGGTTGGAAAATTAAGAAGGATGGTCAGTGGAGGTGGATGGTTCTGAGTAAGGGAAAAATGGAATGGTGAAGGGTCGAAATGGAAGTGGTAGGGTTACAAATATGGGGGGTTGAACGGGAAAGGTGGATGGGAAAGGAATGGGGTTTGTTTGGGTGGAAGTGTTGGTAAATTGTGGTGGAGGTAATATGAGTGGGGGAAGGATAGGTAGAGTGGGGAAGGAGTGGTGGGGTATGGTGTCTTGGAGGGTGAAGGGTGTAGTTAAGTCAATTGGGGTGAGGTCCTGGTTGCCGTGGAGTCGAGGTGGAAGGGGGGATGGGTGGGGTGGTAGGAGGTTGTGTAGAGATGGGTGGGTTTGTCAATGTTTGAAGGGTAGATTTTATGTTGGTGATGTCAGTCTGTATTTGATCTTGGGTTTGTGTTGTGGTGGATAGCTGGGTCTAGATGTCATGTATTAAGGAAAGGATATGGGTAAGGGTGTTTGAGGTTGGTTGGGGTGGAGTATGAGAAGAGGAGGGGACAGGTTGGAAAGGGGAAGTGGGGGCATGATGGAAAGTTATAGGGGGAGAAGATGAAAGGTCTGGTAAGTGATGTGGTGAAGGGAGTGTTGAATCTGGGAGAGGGATATCATGGGTTGGCAGGGTATCAAGCAAGGTAGTCATGAAGGCCTGATATCCGGAAGTAGTGGCTAGGTTAAAGTCAAGGTCTGGGAGTGGAGGTGAGGTAGGGATGGTTGGGATGGTGGCTGGGTCAATATGTGGGGTATCTGTGGGAATGATAGGGGTGGTTGGTTTAGGTAAGGATCTGGCTCTTCTTTTTAATGTAGGATATCAGGGGAGGGCTGTCAGGGTTTAGGTCAGAGGATGTTGGAGATACTGGAGCTGTGTATTGAGGTAAGGTGGGTGAAGGGGGAGTGCTGTCATGGGGTTCAACACTTTCCACCCAGGAACGAATCACAGGGGGAGGTGGAATAGAAAAGAGAGATAAGAGAGGGAAAGGGAGAGATGGAATAGGCAAAGAAACTGATGGAGGGGTAAGTGTGGTGGATGGAGGTTTTGCTACAGAAGCAGAGGTGACAGAAGCTTGCACCACCTTCTTTGGAGCAGGGGCTTTAGCCCTCTTTTTGGGGGCAAGGGTGGCCTTTGCCATAGCAGTTCCCTCTCCTTGCTCAGAAACAACCTGAGCTTCACCCTTCTTCTTCTTCTTCTTGGGATCCATCAGACTCCTGCTAATCCCCCATTGTCTTTTGGCAAAAGTGGTGGGAGTGAGGTCAACAGATAACTTCCCCACTGGTATCTTGTACCCTCCCCTCAGAAGTAATTTGGTGATGAGTCTTCCATAGGGGAGAGTGTGGATCTTCTTTTGTAGCCCGAGCTTTACCATCATATCCTTCATGGCCTCAAAAATCAACCATGCAGCATTAAATCCATGGCCCAGAGAGAAGGAATAGAGAGCATCAGCAATTGGTGTCCTCCTCTCTTGCTGATGGCCGGAGCAATAAATATTCTTCCTTAACACTTGATCAATGAACAGTAATTTGGGATCCAAATCTCTTCTTCTGATTGAGTCCCCTGTGGCCTTCAAACCTCTGGTAAGGGCCTGTGCAATGGTATCAATGGGGGCACTCACAAGGGAACCATAACCACAGTTGGGATCAAAAATGGCAGGGATGTCCATGACTTCAGCAATCAACGCTGGGCTGAGTAGCATATCAAAATTGTCAACTAACACAAGGAGGCTGGCCCATGTGTGTATTACATAAGGTCTTTGGTAAAAGTTGCACTAACCTAGGGTAGGCTAGTCAGAATCATTTTCATCAAGGGATCAAAGCCTTGAAGAACTCAATGGTGACAGTTTCAAATAAAGATATATCAAAAATGGCTTCAGGCTCTAAGGGAATGGAAATGAGGAGCTCAGAGGGTGTAGAGTAATTAGGTGTTTGTGACCACCTGAACCACCTCCTTCCCTTTTGTTGTTGAGGACTTGGCTTTCTTAGAACTCTCTTCACAAGTGCACTTTTAGGAGCCATTAAGATTCTCCTTGGTGAGTGTCTTAAAATTTTGAAAGAAAAAATTAAGAGTCTTACCCTAAAAGTTAGGGTTACATTCAATTTGATGCAGTGAACCCGGAGCTCCTAGCAACAGCTGTTGATGGAAGCTTTAAGAACAAAAATTGAATTTCAAAGTGAGCGATGAGCAGGATCTTTGGAGAGAGAGATTGAGAGGAGTGGGAGCTAGGGTTTATTTGGAAAGAGAGGAAAGAAAGCGATAAAGAAAAAGTTGGATTTTAAATATCATGCTTGGCGCGCTTTAAAATATATGCTCATTGGATAGGCATGAATGGGTGTGATTAGATGTTCATTTATAGAGGAAGCCCACACAACTATATAGAAACTTCATGACAAAGCAAAGTAATTCTTTATGAACTGCGCGAGAGGAAACCAAACCAAATTTTCAGAACTTCGCGATGGCTTATACAGAGTCAAAATTCACACACCCACTAGTCAGCCTTTCGACCTTTGTTTTGTGGGTGGATTCTCTAATAGGTTCTCTTCCAGGGACACCCATAAGCATTATAAAACATTCAAAAATTCTCATACTCTATAAACATTAAATTCACACATCATGAAAAGCATTCAAACAATACTATCATCATTCAATCACTTGAAATTATCAAACAAAGGCAGGGTAGGCATAAAAGCATAAAGCACTACTCAACTCACTAATCAAATTCCTATAGATAAAATACATACAAAGTGCACAGTTCTTAGCATCAATTCAATGAAAGATCCCCTTCAAGGTTTGAGGATCCTTCACCAATCAAAAATTGGGACCCTTGGGATTAACCACTGGTTGACTGGGCAACCTTCCCTCTTCTCTTTTGGCTAAGGTATTCACTAGTTGGCCAATCTGCTCTTCCATCTTCTTGATGCTCTGACCATGAGAATTCACGAGCCAAGGAACCAGTTTTCAGTGAGGTCAAGACACGGTCCTCGAAAAAAGTATTTACGGGTTGAGATGGGGTAAGACCAATTGATTTTATTCTTTGGGGCTCTTGATGGTTAGAAGTTAGACCTAGGGCATTCCTTGATTGAGCTGCCGTTGTGGCCTTTGAGGTCTGACCTACATCTGTTGGTATATATTGTCTTACCTCCACCTCTTTGGGTGGTCTCTCCATTGGTAACATTTTGGTGGTATATATTTATCTATTATTTAGATTGTTCTTTGTTTGAATGACAATACTCAAATTGGTGTATGTGGGTGACTCCACCATGAGCAGCCCAGGTTGCATCACGATCGATAATTTTCAAACTTCATAGAGGTTTGCCATACATTGTCATTGTTCCAGACACCTCACTTTTCTCTTGTCAATGCGTGACTTTTGACTCGACTCGACTAGTTCTTTCCAAGGATAGCTTTTGAAAAGTATTTTCACTAATCACCTCAAACAATTTCCTCATCAGTTTGTGCATGTAAGTACCACAAGAGGCATCAACCATATCTACTTTTCCAGCTGATGGGATCTTGTGGTTTGTTCATCAGCAATTGTCTTCCTCTTGGGCAAAGCAAGAACTTTCCATGAAAACCTATTGGGAAGGTGGTCAATAGCTATTTCTTGAGAGAAGGAAGAGTCAGCCTAGCCTTTCCCAAAAGTGATATTAAAAGTGGTGCACAAGGCCAAGAAGTGTCAAGATGCTTGTACTAAGCCCATGAAAAAGAGGGCAACATCTGGATGATTGAAGTTTTATTTCATAATTTCCCTGAACATCGATTGAATGCTAAAGGGAGTTATAGTCATCAAGCATTCAACTCCTTGAGAGTTGTTTGTTCTTCACCATATTTATCACAGATTCAGGCTCTCTGTGTCTCCTTCTCGGGGTTAAGAGGCTCTAAAGTAGAGAGATCTCCTCCCTAGCATACAAAGAAGGAGAGCTTCTTGCAAATGAATAACTTTACAATTAACAAATTTATCTAACTAATTTACAACTATTTAAAGAATACATTTACAACTATCCTAGATATCTTGAGAATTTTCAAGAAAGATAGAGGAGTTTTAAAAGTTAGAGAGTTTGCAGAGGTAGCTAGCTCCAATTGGTCCAATTGTCCTTCCTTCTGTCTGGTTAAAAAAATTCACAAATACATCGGTATCAATTATTCTTAACTACCAAAGAATAATAAAACTACAAAACGTAGGGTCTACTAATAGATCAACTTTTTCAGGCGCCAAAATTTGCTTTTATTTGTTTATGGTAAAGAAATTTAAAATCAAAATAAAATAGGATGAAATCAACTGGCCAAGCTGAGAAGTCCTAGACACTGTCCATTGTGGCATGTTTTGATAGTAAGAGTTTGTCCCACGAAAGATGATCTCTGACTCAAGGAGCCATCTCTAGTAGTCCCTCCAGATCTGACTATAGATCTGGCAGTTCTTAAAGGAAGGGAGTTTAAGGTCACTTAGTTTACAGATCCTAAGGTAGCCTAATGTCTAAACTACAGAAAGGGTTGAGAGGATGGATGGAGTGTGAAAAATAAATATAAAAGGGTGAGAAGTATGTTATTGAGCCTAGATTAGAGGAGTTTTGTAACTCAGATTCAGATCTAATGTTATAGAAATCCTGTCCAATGGCTACATTATCACCACTGAGGAGAAAGGATCCAACCCATCTCTCTGCCATGATTCAATCCCTTAAGGTTATAACCTGTCCACTCAAATGGTCACAGACTATCCCATAGGGGAACAATAATCCAGGGATGGGTCAAAACAAGTTAATCATTATAGGCACTGTTTCATCCAGGCTACCAGCTCAAGAATTCATAGGGAACCTCAACCTCTAAAGCTCTATGTGTGGGGCTAAGGCTGTATAGGACCATGATAGCCCAGACACATAGAACCAGCAAGAGATTGAGTACAACCTTCGATCTAGCTGTCCATTGCTTGAGTGAGGCTACAATGGTCCAGTCACAAGCTTACAATCTCTATAACCAGATCAGATCTAACATCTAATAGCGAATCTATACAAATATAGGGGAGTCTGCCTCTGTACAATCTCCCACCACGCTAACACAAGCTCAGGTGCAGAGAAGAAGGATCCATCTTGGATCGGTGGATTAGAATCACCCTAAGGCTATAACCTGTCCACTTGAATGGTCACAGACTATCCCAAAGGCTATCCTCCTCACGGAGGCCAAGACAAAACAAGAATATTGCTGCCACCACCATGGTCACAAGGCTACCAGCTCAAGCTCCCATGGGGATTTCAGATCTAGTGGGTCCTGTGGTGGGGCTAAGGCTGTATAGGACCATGATAGCCCAGACACACAGGTCACTTGGATCTGATTGGCCCTTAGAATTAGTCCTCCATTGTTTTGAATCACAGCCAAAGCAATGGCGGATCACAAGGCAGCAGCCTTGCACAGAGCAGATCACATTCAAACACAAATCCCATAATGTGAAAATCCTATTACAAAACTTCCATTAAACTAGTTTAAAATGCATACAAAGACATAGCCAGCAAGTGCTGGACTATGGAGAGAAGGAAAAAGAAAAAAAAGAAAACTACTTACAACTACAAAAGAAAAGAAAAACGATCTCAGATCAAATCTCCAAGAGATGAGTCGTGTTCCAAGATCTGTTCCAAGATATGTTCCCCCCCTAAACCTAAGCTAAGTATGGGTTTATATAGCAGTGGTGTGGCGGCACATTAGGGTTTTGAAACCCTAATTTTAACGATGCCACGTGGCCTAATAGTGATCCTTCGATGCCTCGAGACACATGCATGGAGATTTAAGCGTGGGAGTGCGTGCCCTAATCGCTGGAAATTCCTAGAACGTCCTCTACTGAAGCGATGGAAGTTAAAGTTTAGAGCTTCGTTAGGTAGCTATTATTCCCAGACTTGTCGCGTGGTAGCTCTTGCTCTTCGCGAGGATGGTTTGACATTGAAGCTTCAACCGTCGCAAGGTTGCCTTGGTTTGCTCTTCAGACAGTCGCGCGATAGAGAATTGCGCTCTCGCTAGATTGGGCTTTGCGAGGTTGAGTAGACATCAAAGCCTCAGATGTCGCGAGGTTGGAGTTCAAGCAGTCGTGAGGTAGTTGCGCATTCGCTAGGTTGATCTTCACGAGGATGGATTTGAATAGCGCGAGAACTGCGCGAGCACTTCTCTTCAATGGACTTCGCAAGTTTCCTCACGAGGCTTTAATGAGTTCTGAACTGCGCGAGGTTCCATGTCTTAATTGATCTTCGCGAGGATGGCTCTATCTTCACGAGGATGCTTTCTTCTTGAATAGCGTGAGAACTGCGCGAGGAGTTCTCTTCTGATATTTGCATCTCGCGGCTACTGCGCGACAGCTGCACGAAGAGTCTTCTGAAACTCTCTCTCCCCAGCCATTCTGAGCATACTGCGCAAGGTTGAGAGAGGTCTGCTTTGAACTGCTCGAGACTGTGCGATATGTTCTACTCTTGAGCTTCGCGAGAGCTGCGCGAGTTTGTACTTCTAAAGCTCTTCAGTCACTCAACTGTGCGAGAAGTTGTTGTAAAGTCTTGGGAAGCTCAGTTGGACTGCGCGAGGCATATTTATCCTGAATCCTCTAAAACTTAGGTCAGCTGCACGAGGCTCATTTCAAGTCTGGATTCAGAGTCCATCCTTCTGAGGGACTTCTGGTGCCAAAACAGGCTCCTTAGCAGGATTCCTGGCCTTATTTCACTGCTGATTATTACCTACATAAAACACTTAACAAGAACTTATTAGATGGCTAAGGGTCTAATCAGAGGTTAAGTTAAGGGGTGAAAAGTGGTACTTTTCAGGTCTTAACACCCTCCCACACCTACATATGCTCATACCTAGAACACACCCAATCATGATTCATACGTCAGAAATGACATAAAATGGAAAGATATAAGGTTTCCCCCAAGTCCCTTAACAAAATAAGGTAAATTCCTGAATCTGTTCAAATCGATCAATCGATTCACAAACCGATCGATCGATTACCAAAATCAATCAATCAAAATACATTTCGATCGATCAGTTTCATCAAAATACCACACATTTCTCATGTCACAATCTGATCGATCGGTTCCCAAATTAATTGATCGATCGAATTCAATTTCAATTGATCAATTTCTTTAGAAATTCACCCACTTTTGGTGCCATAATCCGATCGATCGATTCTCAAATCGATCGATCAAATTTCAAATCGATCAATCGAATTCCATTTCGATCGATCGGTTTCTTCAGAAACCCTCAAACACACTCACTATTTTCACAAATTGATCGACCGAATTTCATTTCGATCGATCGGTTTCTCCAGACACTTTCATATTCTTGCTCTGACAAAATCGGTCGATCGATTACTTATTTCGATCGATCGGTTTTATCAAATTCCTCACATACACGGGTTTCGGCTTCTCAAACTTATTTTTCTCAAATTTTAACCTCTCTTCTTTTATTTTCTCGCCCATATGTTAACTAAAGACTAACATACATACAAATCATAACTTAACATAATTTCCTCACCTTTAATTGATCGATTCCTCGATCTACGAGCTCACGCTCAAGCTAGGGTTTCGAAGTTGGAATTTTGGAAACACGTTGATCTAAAATCCCTGGACTTCACGCATAGTTTCAAATCTTGCACAGCACACGCACGAATTTAAAGCTCACCTTCTTTCTCTCTCTTCTCAATAACTTCTCAACAACCAAAAACCAAAGGAAATAAGTTCTTTCTTAAAGGTTTGGTGTTAAACTGCTACACCATACCTCGGTATACGTTACTCTATCTAAGGGTTCATATACTTTCTAACACCATTCTTTCTCACTCAAAACTTATTCTAACTTGAACTTATTTTAATATTTTTATACTGTCGGGTATGTGACCAGTCGAACATGCACACTAAGATGAACTGTTTAAAGGACAAAATTTTTTAGGAATTTACAAGCGCTTTCCAAACTCGCCACAGCGAGCTACAAACTCACCTCGGCGAGCTACTGTTCACAGCACCAGCTCGGTATTTTAGTCATAACGTTTGACCCCAAACTCCGATTAGTTGGATTCTTAAGGCGTTGGAAAGAAGACAACGAGCTCTATTACTCATATGAAATTAAAAAATTTATAAATTTAATATTTTAAAAGTCAAAATTAAGTGGCAAGTTGGGATAAGTTTTACATGATCCAAAGTTAACGCGAACTTGTCTTTTTTGCCCTAGTTTTGAGAAAACTTTAGGAACTTAAACATGTGTGATATTTAGTCATTAACATGTAAGTATACGAATGCCTTGTAATATAGTTAAGATTTGGGAACGTCCGTAACAATTTTTGTACCGTTTTGCATGACTTTGCGTGATTTCGCACCCGAGGTAAGGGAACTTCATTAACCAATGGCATTTCTTATTTGAATTCATAGACATGTATGATGAGTATTTGATATAAGCTATGATTGGTTTTGGAAATGGACTTTGAATCATTGAAATTTAGAATTTGAAAATGGACTTTGAATTCATGTACTTATGAGATCTATTTGAATTAAAATTGTGATTTTTGAAAATGAATGTAGAACTTTGAATCCTAACTTGAATGTGAGATCTAAATCCGCTTATGACATGATCTTATCAGATAAAATGTTAGGACTATGATTTGAATTTGACCTTTCAAACTTTTATGTTTTTTAGTATAATTAAGAATTTGTGTTTGAACCTCGGAAATGAACTCCGAATAGGCACTCGAGTATGAATTGTAGACTATGAATCTACATCTCTGAACTTCGAATATGACCTTGAAAATGAATCATAGATCTGAACTTTACCTCTGAATTTTATTTTGATTTGAATCTGAATTTTGAATTTGATATACCAAGACTTCGGACATGACTTTCGAACTAAGAATTTGAATTCTAACTGTGAAATCTGAAGTTCGCACCTTATATCTAAACTCTGAAATTTAACTTTGAATCTGACATGGAAACGGGATCCGTATATGAATATGAATTAGAATATGAGCTATGAATTGAACCAGCACGGCGGGATATCCGTGAATAGAACCGGAACGACGGGATATCCGTGAATCAAACTAGTACGGCAGTCAATCTGTGAATTGAACGAGCACGACGAGATATCTGTGAATAAACCGACACTGCGGGATATTCGTGAATCAAACCAGTACGGCGGGATATCCGTGAATCGAACTGGCACGGTGGGATATCCGTGAATAGAATACATAAACTTTGTAAATGAACCAAATAATAAGTCAGATAAATTGAAGTGGATCGCTATGGCGGATTATATGTATACACTAAGGACCGCTAGGGCGGATTACATGTACACACTAACGACCGCTAGGGTGGATTATACGTGCATCTGTGGACCGCTATGGGTGGATTATACGTACAATTGTGGACCGCTAGGGTGGATTATATGTAAGAGAATCTAACATGATATTTGAATCCAAATCGCACTTGATATTTGAACCTTTGTGAAACTCTACCTAAGACACATGATTTTCAAGTTTGTTTTGATATGAGAAAAAGTCTTTGTATATTTTCTTGATATGAAAATGACATGACCGTTCAGAGATGAAAATGGCCTTGAAGCATATCCCTGCTTTAAAATGAAATGCTTTTGAAAACTTGTATTTAAATCTGTGTTTTGATGAGAAACTGCTTTGAAATCTTATCATTGATCTATGCATAATCTGATAAAATGTAATTATTCTCTAGTTCCTCTACTGAGCTTGGACTGTAGCTCACCCCTCGACTATACGTCACAGGTGCAGATACTTGTAGACACCCTCATTTTTCCCTCTCGGAATATATAAATTTATTCGGTCAACCTTTGACCTCATAACCATAATTGGGACCATATGCTAAAATAATAATAGTATATGGCTAGACACAGGCTAAAATAATAGCTCTGTGGCTCAGGCCCCATAACCCTAACGCAGGAACCATACACTGAAATAATAGTACATGGCTGAACATAGGCTGAAACAATAGCTCTATGGCTCAGATCCCAACATAGGGAGACTATATACTGAAATAATAATATATAGTCGGAATGCAGACTGAAATAATAGTCTTATATTTTATACCCCTTTTGCCCTAATGTGGGACCATATGCTGAAATAATAATATATAGCTGGACATAGGCAGAAATAATAGCTTTGTGGCTCAGGCCCCATAACCCTAACACGAGGACCATGCACTAAAACAATAGTACATGGCTGAACACAGACTGAAACAATAGCTCTGTGGCATAGGTCCCAACGTAGGGAGACTATATACTAAAACAATAGTATATAGTCAAAATATAGACTGAAATAATAGTTTGACATTTCAGACCCGACCTGGACCCGGACAACCCTGAATTATGCGCCTAAAATCATGCGCGTAATTCGATTACACGCCAAATCACCCATGCGCAATTAATCCCTCTTCCAGACCAAACTCCCTTTCCCATACCACTCCAAGACTCGATCACGTGCTTCATATGAAACGCGTGATCGGATTGAGCACCCCACCACCAGCGCGCAATTGGCCTACAACCGACCTAGTCTTACAGTCCTTGACCCTAAGTTTCCTAAATTAAACGCTTGAAAGAGGCGCCTAATTGAATTGCACACTTCACACCAGGCGCACAATTAGTCCTAACGTTGTTAGAACTAGGAAACTTGCTGAGCCAGTCAGCAGGTCGCTCACTGAGTCAGTGACCGACTCAAAACAATTAAGCACCGAGAGACCGGCGCGTAATTCGATTAAATGCTTGAAACAGGGCATTTAATTGGAGAAAAACCTATAAAAGATTTTTTTCTTAATTTTCCCGAAGAGGCTGGAAATTTTTTAGAGAAAACGAATTTTTTTGGGATTTCGAAATCAGAGAACTCTGAGAACGAACACATAGAGCAACCTAGCCATGATTTCGAAATTCAAGCGTAGAATCTTCGAGGTTTCTCTCTGCAGCCCCGATCCTAGGTAAAAATCTTAGTTTTAGACTTAGGATTTCTCTTAATTTTAATTATTAATATTAGTTCGCAGTTCTAGACCGTAGCACCCTTTTTAGACCGTAATCTCTAATATCTGGTTCTAGTTCCCCATTTCTAGAATCAGTCCTTAATCTGGCAGTCTATTTCACCAACCCTTGACTCAATACAAAGGGTTTGCGGGACTCCCGCTTTATAAGATAGAAACCTTCGATGGGAAGATAAAAATACAGATGGTTATCATTACAGTACGATACACGATGCTATAGAAAACGATATGTATCGATGATATGTTTTTTCTAATTGTCTTACAATACACAATAGAATACATTATAGTACGTATTATTAAATGATACATGTGATTTTGATTGTAATTAAGATTTTGTTTAAAAAAAAACTATTTCTTGTCTACCCCCAACTCAAATCCCCTTATAAACTCTTTCCATACATATGGAAAAAAAAGATCCAAGTGAACTGCATTACTATCACTTTGATCGGATCATGCATAGAATCATATAGCATAGTTTATGATTGCCTATCACCTTCGGCCCTTATATTCATGATATCATGCTTGGTTGTTATCATTGTTTGTCCTTAGTATTCTTGTAATCAATAGTTAGATGCCATCACTCACATATGAGCACACACAATTCACTTGTGTAGATTGTGGTGGATTGGTTTGTTACACATTAATTTATATGTTCGATAGCTCACACCCTTGTCATTTATACTTTTTGATCGTCAGATTAAATTACATTAACGGTGCCAACAAAAGACACGATGGTTCATATACTCCCAACAAATGGTACAAGTATGCAAAGGAAGGAACCTCGACTGCAACGTGTAAGGATGATGGCAAGAATAATCACAAAATTTCCCAGGAATATAAATCTAGCAAGGAAGATTTGTAGGTTAGAGGATAGCAATGAGGAGGGTATGTGGCGAGGACGCCAACATTATGGGCCCCTGCTTTGGACCAAATTGCGTTTATCGTTGAAAGAAGAAATGGAAGGTTCATCGAGTTGGAGATCTAGGACTAGAGCCTGAAGAGTTGAAGGGTAAGAAGAAAACCAAACTGGTTGCCCAGGCAAGATTAGGATCGCCCCGGCGACTAGATTCAAAGAGTCAAGGGGCTGGTCCCCATGCGACCAACAAGCATGCATTAAGGCTTTGGGTTCTCGCCCAAACGAGAACAATTCTCACCCAGGCAAGATTCAATGGGTGTGATGCGACGGGATTTGCCTCTTTCGTCCTTTATTTTATTCCTTTATCTACAAATGTAATTTTGCTTTTGGGTCAATCTAGTACTTTACTATTTTAGGATTTTTCTCTTTTGGGCACCTACGATATAAGGTCCTTAGGTCAGCCAAATTTGGCATTGGTTGATTTTAATGAAAAGTGACTACTCTTTGAGCTTGTGAGGAGCTTTAATGGAGAGTGAGTCTTCTTCCCCATGTGGGTTTGGTGTGAGGCCAAGGGTGTGATGCCCATGTGTTATCTTTGATCTCCTTACCACTTTTTTCTATTTTGCTTGCTAATTTCTTGCAGTTATTTCGTTCTATTTGATTGCTTAAAATCCCTAAAACCCTAATTCTTGAGCAACCTTGATGCCCATCCTTGTTGATTGATTCCAATCACTACCCATCGATCCATGGTTGTCGTTGGGTTCGAGCTTGCTCTATTTGCAACCGATTCATCGATCGATTCAAAAGCCTTAGCAAGGAATTAAGAGAATCCACATCGATCCACGAACGAACGCCCAAACCTAGAGGATGCTAGAGTTCTATCTCTAGCATTGATGTCATATGCGATCGCATATGTCATTTTATATGGCTCTGTCACATATGCCATGATGACATATGCGATAGAAACATGTATGCCATCGCATACATTGTATCCGATGGCATACATCCCCAACGGTCATATTTATGACCGTTAGGGTTTTTTTTTGTTTTTTTTTACTTTTAAGGCCTTCCCCAAGCCTAAAAAAGGGGGGTTTCTCTTCCTAATCCATGCCACATCCATCCAAGGTATGATTTGTGTCTCTTCAGTCTATTTTTTGAGTTTTTAGTATTCTCTTTCTCTCTCTCTCTCTCTCTCTCTCTCTCTCTCTCTTTCTTAAATCTTTAATCATAATTTATTTTGCTCTATATTGTAGTTAACTTAAAGAGTTAAGAGGTTCAAGCTTTAATCTTCATTCTTCAAGTAAAGAGAAAAGAATCACTTCAAGAATCAAGAAACAAGAGTTAAAATTAATTTTTAATTCCTATTAAATTTTATTTGATTGTTTTCCTTCCTTATTACACCTCATTTCTTTCATTTTTTTAGTGTGGTTAATATCTACCCACCTACTTCTTTAAATTACATTATCATTATGTCTATGACCTCGAACGACGCTCTTAGGCCGACAAATTCTGTCGATTCGGGTTGGAAATATGGACAATACAAGAGTGTAACCGAAAAAAATAAGGTCCAATGTACCCTATGCCCCTATGTAAGCAACTGGGGAATAGAGAGACACAAGCAACAACTTGCTTGGCAACCCGGATCGAATACGAAGGCATGTCCAAATGTGACATCCTGATTTTTCCGTTCTCATAAAATCATGTACAATATTTTTTTTTTCTTTCTTACATCTTAACTCAAGGAATACCGAACTGTTGGATCGCACCTCACAATCCGAATATAGAAATACTTGGTACATCCACATATAAGCGTGGAAATCAAAGCAGATACCATACATACGTGGAAATGAAAGTTCAAACATTTCAAGGCCGATCTAAAATTCTCTACTTTATACATATCATCTAATACAAAGGACTAAAAGAAACCATCGGTGATGGCCGACCATTACCTAAACAGTGGCTTCCAAAACATACCTACCAAACTAATTCTTTTAACACTGATTTCGGTCATAGGACATACCAAGTCCAAAATCCAAAAGTCCCCAAAACCCAAAACATGTCTAGTCCATGTCCTCACCTAGGATAGAATTCCCCAAACGAAAGATCCTGTGCCTTTCTCCAGTACCCGATCCTGATCTACACCCGTACCTATGACGTATAGTCGAGGGATGAGCTAACATCTAAGCTCAGTAGGGAAACATCAATAGCATGTATATTATCACATCACACATATATCTCATGACATAATCGAACATATTTTTCAAATAAAGATTCACAATTTAAAGGTATTTGACTTGAAACAAAACTGATATCAAATGTAGATTTCAAAGTTTAAACACATGATATCCAAACCTTATCCTTATAACAAATGAAAAACTTAAACTGATCACTTAAATACAATCTCGAGCATATATAGCATCGAGAACCACATATATATAACGATGGGAATACCCACCATCGTCGTTCGATAAACTATTTTACTGATGCCGAAGTCCTTTCGTATGAAGGATGCTTGTGCCGAAGGAAATTTATCGCAATCAGTAAGGAATGAACAGATATCCCGCTATCCCGGAGCACAATTGTATAGATATCCTGTCGTACCGGTCACGGATATCCCGCCGCGTCGGTTGGGTATTCGCTCCTGAACCTTAAATCAAGGTGTGAAACTTATAGTTTATCACCGTGAAATGTGGTATTTTATAATTAGGTTTGTAGTTTCAAAGCTCACACACATGCTTATTCACATCTTTCTGCTGTCACACACGCACATGGCTGATTTCACACACACGTACAAATCTGAGGGCACATACACACACTTTTGATATTTAAAACTATGAAAGAAATTCATGCTAAATAAATGACAAGTTTCACAAATCAAACATATTTCTATCACATCAAAAAATCTATGCTAGTTATAATCAAATGCACATATTACGAAGTTTTCCCTACCTCAACTTGAAGCCAAAACGAACCCTTCCTCCTGTCAAGGTGACACTCCTATCACGTCCTCTTGATCACAACCTAGAACACATTAATTTATATCTTATGTGTCAAAAATGACGAAAAAAATGAAGTTACAAAGTCATTTTTTCTCAAAACAAGCAAATGCTAGAATCTGACCAAATCGATCGATCGAATCCTAATCGGATTGATCGGTTCCCAAAATCGATCGATCAAAACATATTTCGATATATCGCTTTCCTCCAAAAAACACACATTTATGTTTGTATAATTAGTCTCACACTCTCGATCGATCGGTTCCCAAATCGATCGATCGATCGATTTACTCATAAACCAATCCCATCTTCACATCATCATCCTGTCGACCTTACTCAGAAACCTGTTGACCTTGAATGGAGCCTGTCGACATATTTTGATCGGTTGAATTCCATTTCGATCGATCAATTCCTCAAATCGATCGATCGAATTTAAATTTGATCGGTCGGTTTCTCAAAAAAACTCTTCACATATTTATGTCCTGTCAAAATCGATCGATTGATTCAAATTTCGATCGATCGATTTTGTCAAATTTTTCAGAAACACAATTATCTTCTTCCTTATCTCAATTTTTTTCCCAAATCTTCACCACAGGTTTATAAATTTTTACCCATACTTTCTCTAAGGCTATCATAGCTAAATATAGCCTAATAAACATATCTTGCTTACCTTTCTTTGATCAATCACGCGCTTTTCCAAGAATCGCTGCTACAAAGGGTTTTGAAATGACTTTCATCGATTTCTCTCACAATTGAATTGAAACGAAGCCCACGATAAATCTCCACTTAAGCACACACTATTTTCACCCTATCTATCGCATATGGTGCGATCGCACGGAAGGGTCACACGTGATGAATGGAAGAAAAAGTTCAAGCTCTTCTTCTTTTCTCTTCCTCTCTCTAGAACCCAAACCCCTCACAATTTCAAACGGTAATTGCTTCTGAAGGAAGCCTTTGCTTTTTTCTATATAAAAAGAGATTTTTCCCCTATGAAACACATACACCCATTTGGGTGTTAAACCTTATCCATTTTGTTTCATTTTGACGTGGAACCTATATACCTTAGTCAAGTGTTTTACATCACACAAAAAGGGTACTCTGGTTTGGTGTGGAGCTCATACAGTTAAGTTAAGTCTTAGCCCATTTACCAAAGGCCCACAGTCGACTCAAATAGTTGGCCCAAACAGTCGGCCCAAATGGTCGGCCCAATCAGTTCAATAAGTTTTAATCATTAATAAACTTCTACTTTCCAGAAATTTTGACTCTAGGTTGCACACTCGCACGGGGTGTCGTCCCAGGCACACGTACTTAGTCAGTACGTGTGGGTTTAAAATTTAGGGATGTTGCACCAAATGTCTCGTCGGAGATTCGAAACGAGACCTTGGAATGGATGGATAAGACTTCGAGGATGAAACATAATGATGAAGTGATTTTATAACAATACTATGATGTTGATGAAGATGATGAGGAAGAACATGATAGATCTACTCCCTCCACGGCTCGTAGTGTTGCAAGACCACCACCCTCTAAAAGAGCACGTGGTAGAAAGAGAAAGGGAATAGATAAATTCTTTTCTTGTAGACCCCATCCCGAGGATATGGTAGACACTAAGGATAAAGGTCCGGCCCAAACAACTATAGAAAATAAGTTTAAAGCTAAGGACCGATCCACCACTATTCAATACATGGCTAAGTGGATGTACCAAGTCGGTATTGCATTCAATAACGTCAAGTTAAAGAGCTTCAAAGTAATAGTTGAAGCTCTTGGACAATTTGGACCTAGCCTAAAACATCTATCATATCATGAGATAAGATAAACATGTCTTAAAAAGAGGGTAGACTTCACAAAAGCCTTTCTCGAGGAGTATCGAGAGGATTGGAAGACATATGGGTGCTCACTAATGACCGATGGTTGGACTGATAGGGTCAGTAGGTCAATCATCAATTTTTTGGTAAATTGTCCTACCGGAACTATGTTCAATTTTTTTTTGAAGACCTGGGTATTCAGGCCTCTTAGAGAACCCGCCTAATCCCGAGGGCACGTGCGCACCCCAAATTAACACATGTCAGGTCAGCACGGGATATAAATCCCTAGGGTGGCCTCAAGGGGGGGAGGGGATTCGAACTCAGGTCTCTTGCTTATGGAAGCAAGTACCTAGCCAGCTGCCTTAACCCCTTAAGGTTCGGAACTATGTTCATTAAATCTGTAGATGCTTCGGCCCATTCTCACACAGCCGAATATCTATTTTTCCTTATAGATGAGGTGATAAAAAGGGATATTGGTGCACAATATATTGTCCAAGTTATCATGGACAACGTGAAAAACTTGGTGGCTGCGGATAGACTAATAATGGATCGGAGACAACACATATTGTACCTCATGTGCGGCCCATTGCTTAGACTTAATCTTAGAATATATATAAAAAGTACATATTAAAATCGTAGCTAAGGCTGGGAAGGTAGTAGTGTATATGTATAAACATAAACTTCTACTCCACCACATGCGTAAAGCAATTGGGGGTAATTTATAACGCCCCACTATCATCCATTTTACTATGGCCTTCTTGACATTACAAAGCATGTATGCTAAAAGAGAAGACCTTAGAAGCTTTATAACTTCCACCAGTTGGAGGAATGGAGCATGATCAAAGAAGGCCGAAAGAAAGTGGGTGACACAAACCATCTAAACCAACTCTTTTTGGAATAATGTTGCTCAATCACTTAGAGACTCGCAACTCATCATAGAAGTACTACAATTAGTTGATTGTGATGAGAAGCCAACTATGGCTACATCTATAGATTTATGGAGAAAGCTATAGAAAAAATTAAATCTAATAATATGTACAAATCTCACCTCTTTCAACCCACTATTTATATAGTTGAGAAGAGATGGGGTGTCCAAATGTCTAGCCCCTTGTATTCCGCTACATTCCTCCTAAATCCCGCGATTTATTTCTCTTATCCGAATCGGGAGGCGGAGGACACAACACATATTAGTTGTTTCCTTGACGTGTTAGAGAAGATGGTTCTGGATAAAGAAGAGCAAGATCAGATTAGCAACTCTTTTTACCGATACAAGAATTCTCAAGGGATGTTCGGAAGAGAAATTGTGGTTCGACAAAGAGAATCCAAAATACCTAATAAGCATGTTTATGATATATTTTTTTATTACATTTCATTTCTTCAAAATTAATAGTTTAATACTATAAATATATCCAATTAATACTAATATTTATAGCCGATTGGTTGTTGTCCTATGGAGTGGATTGGGTGACAAAATATGGATTATTGAAGAAGATGACCGTTAAGGTTCTTGGCCTTACATGTACCGCCTCGGCATGTGAACGAAATTGGAGCACATTTGAGATGGTAACTAGTTTATTTTTATTTTATTTTTAGCCTCATAATTTTAATTTAATTGTTGTTTAAATTTTAATAGATATTAATATTTATTAAATGTTTCTCTCAAATAGATACACGAAGAAGCGAAACAAGTTTGAGCAAAAAAAGTTCAATGATTTGGTCTTTATGTAATACAACCAAAAGCTATGGGATCGCTTTCTTAAAAATCGGGAATATCTGGGACACTATGATCCCATCTCTCTTGAAGACTTGCCATCCGATTATCCTTGGATTGCGGATGCCTCTGATGAGCGAGTCTTTGCGGATGAGAATCTTACGTGGAAGCAAGTGGAAGAAGCCGCTTTTGGAAATAAGCTTCTTACCGGGCGAAGGAGAAGATCGACAGCGGGGGAAGGTAGCTCACGCTCACGCTTGCATCAAGAAGAAGAAGAACAAGAAAATGAGATACATGAAGAAACACTCATAGATGATATAGATATCGTCTTAGTGAGATCGAATGATGAAGAAATCAAGGAAGAACAAGATGTTGAAGAAGGACACGATTCGGATGATGATGGCAATCCAAGTGACGACGATGGTGGAGGTGGAGGTGGAGATGTACCATTATGGATTAGAAACCAATGTGTAGAATTTTTGCCGGTACACAATACCATTAGGACTTAAGTTACATGACGACAATGGAAATATACCATTGTGGGTTAGACTTAGAACTCATAATTTACTCTTTTCTTTCTTTTTTATATGTCCTTATATTCATTTTTGTACTATTTTATTTAACATTAATAAAATTTATATTTTCCCTTTTAACTTATGGGTTATATACTTATATAGTTATATTATATACTTTTATTTCGCATTCTTGACACTATAAAATTAATAGAGCCCAAAATTAACACAAAACATATTATTGATCAATTTAGGAAATTTTGAGAATTTTTTAAGATTTTTTGGATTTTTTTTAAAAAATTTTGAAAAAAACAAAAAAAAAAATTTATGCCATCGCATAGGATCGCATATGCCATCGCATAGGGTCATATATGCCATCGCACAGGATCGCATATGCCATGTGACTAAACTGATCTCTAGGATCGCACCTTCTGCAATTCTAACGGACTCGCGCGACGGATTGGACTCTAAGCGAACCTAGCATGGTTACCTAAGAAGAATTTCACAAAAGCCTAAGGTATCGCTTTAATTCGAGTTTAATTGTTTAATTAATTAGTTTAATTTCAGAAAATGTCATCTCATATTCATGCTAGGGTCGTCCCGAGCCAATTTTTGGTATCAGAGCTTTAGGTACTAGGTTAAGGCATTTGTGTGTTCATCTTGCTTGCTTGATTTTACTTCAATTGTTGTTTGAGCTGCTTGTTCATCTTAGATCTCATGTTTAGTGAGTCGTGGTCACAATGGACATGAGTGAGATTGTCGATGCTCTTAGGAGCATCCAAGCTGCATTGGTCACGATGAATGAGAGAATGGACGTCATGGAGCAAACCCAAACGGCCTTAGGTGCCTCTAATGGGAGATTACACGACCGATTAGATCGGTTGTAAGGAGTTGATGAGCACCATGACCAACGTCATGAGGGTAATGGTCTGCGCTTTGAGCAAAATGGTCGGGGTGAGGAACATAATCAAAATTGTATGGATGGAGTTCATCACACACATGACTACAATTCGAATGAGAAGCTCCTCAAATATATTATTATTTTGAATAGTATAGCATGAGCGATGAGCAATGTGTTAGACTCGCAAAGATGAAACTCATCGCTCAAGCTAGACTATTTTGGGCCAACATTGAGCGCATGAGAGAAAATGCGGGTCGTGCTCCCATTACCCAATGGGAGGACATGAAGGAGCAGCTTACGGAGAACCTTTATCATACTAACACCGACTACTCGACCAATGGCAAAACTTATGCCAAGGTCGTATGCCTATGACTGAATACATTAGAAATTTTGAAAAGTATATGATGAGAGCCAATGTATCTGAGGATCCTCAAATCACTATCTCTAGATTCTACATTGGGTTGTGCTTGGACCTCCAAAAGGAGTTGATCTCTCACCCCGTTCACACTAAGAGTTTTACACCGTTATACAAGACTTTGAACGGTACTTGAAAATGATGGTGGTGAGACGATTTGAGCCAACCATTGGCTATAGAGCTGGAGAGATGAGGCTTAGCATCATAAACCCACCTCCCAAGCCTACACAATCCACTCCTACGAATGTGAGGCTGAACAAAGGGAAGGGTGTGGTTGAAGAATCCTCTAAGGGTGGCTCTCAAACCAAATATTACAAATGTCACGGGTTTGGCGATTATGCCGCCCAATGCCCTATGCCCCCAAAAGAAATCTCTTGGTTGAAGGGGAGATTGAAGAGGAAGGAGACATTGAGGAAGAAGTCTGTGAGTCGAGCGTCACACCTAGTGATGAGGAGGGTAATGATGGTGGTCGAACTTTAGTGTGCACCAAGGAAAGCTTGGTCGTGACATGTACCCTTGCACAACCTCAAAGAGACGAGGAAGACGATTGGCGTAGAGATAATATTTTCTACACTTACGCCAAATGAGGCTACAAGAGTTGTAAGGTCATCGTAGATAGCGGGAGTTGTACCAATGTGGTGTCTACGCACTCCATCACCCGCTTAGATCTTACACCTAAAGCCCACCCGAGGCTATACAAAGTTGCATGGGTCGACTCATCATCTATTCCTATGTCCTAAAGGTGTCATGTGCCGAAACAATTAGATTTGGACACCTTGTGGTGTGATGTGGTGCCAATAGATGTGGGCCACATCATCTTGGGCAGGCCTAGGCTCTATGATATGGACGTGACTATTTGTGAACGGTCTAATGTATTCACGTTCATGCACAGGGGCAAGAAGATCAAATTAAACCCTTTGCCTCCCAAAGCACCATTGGACAAGAGGGTTCAGAAGAAGGGCGGTCAATCTAAGACCATTAACATTGTGAGCCCTTAGAAGTTTGAGAAGGCGACTTTGGATGAGAACATAGTATACATTGTCATCACTGTTGAGCGTGCTCTTGAGTCCATGGGTGAGCACCCTAAGGAGGTTTAACCGGTATTGAAAGATTTTGAGGATGTCTTCCCGGAAGACTTGCCCGATTTGCTGCCTCCGATGCTTGATATTTAACACGCAATAAACTTAGTTCTCGGATCCACTCTACCAAACCTACCACATTATAGGATGAATCTAGTTGAACATGTCGAGTTAAAACGGCAAGTCAATGAGCTTCTTCGTTTATCCAAGAGAGTTTAAGCCCTTGTGTCGTACCCGCACTACTCACACCTAAGAAAGAGCGAATATGTGTGGATAGTCGAGCGATCAACAAAATTATGGTCAAGTATCAATTTCCTATACCAAAGCTCGAAGATATGTTGAATATGATGGTTGGTACGACTATCTTCTCTAAGATAGATCTCAAGAGTGACTATGATCAAGTCTGGATTCGCCCCGGAGATGAATGGAAAACCGCCTTTAAGACCAAAGATGGCCTTTATGAGTGGATGGTCATGCCTTTTGAGCTTTCTAATACCCTGAGCACCTTCATGAGGCTCATGACCCCAGTTTTGTGGCCATTTCTAGGCAAGTTCCTCATGGTGTACTTCGATGACATCTTCATCTATAGCCACAACAAAGAGCAACACTTGATCCACCTAAGGTTGGTTTGTGAACCTCAAAGGGAGAGAAATTATATGCAAACTTCAAGAAGTGCACATTCATACAACACTCTGTTGTCTTCTTGGGGTTCATCATCTCGGTGGACAGGATGGTTGAGAACCCAAAAAAGGTTAAGGCCATTGTGGAATAGCCCAAGCCTAAAAATATTCACGATATTCATAGCTTCTATGAATTGGCCACATTTTACCGTCGCTTTATCCGAGGCTTTAGCACCATCATGGCTCCCATCACTGATGGTATAAGAAAAGGTGAGTTTCAATGGAGCAAAGCCGCAACGAGGGCTTTTCCCAAGAGAAAAGAGAAAATGAGTAGTGCACCCGTCATGTGCCTACCGAACTTCTCTAAAACCTTTGAGGTTGCATGTGATGCATCGGGTGTAGGGATAGGAGTACTTAGCCAAGACGGTCACCTGGTGGCCTATTTTAGTGAGAAATTGAACGAGACAAAGCAAAAATACTCCATCTATGCCAAGGCATTCTATGCGGTAGTCCGATCCCTTTGGTCTTAGAAGCACTACCTTAGACCGCAAAAATTTGCCTTATTTTCAAACCACGAAGCTTTACGCTTCCTTGCTTTCCAAAAGAAATTGTACCCAACGCATGCGACATGGGTCAAGTACCAAGGGTTCACATTTGTGTTGAAGCACAAAGTCGGTGTTGGGAACAAGGTCACGGATGTGGTTAATCGTTAGGTGGTGATTTGCAATCTGTGAGCACCGAGGTTGTCAGATTTGAGCGCTTAAAGGAAGAGTATCTCGAGTACCCAGATTTTGGGAAGGATTACACCACACTCCTTAATGACCCGGCAAGCACTAGCCACACGTATACCCTACAGGGTAGGTATTTGTTTAAAAGCAATCGTTTTTGCATCCCTCCTACTTCATTGTGTGATTTCCTCATTTGAGAATTACATGTCGGACGGATTGTCGGTCATTTCAGGCGCAAAAAAATATTGCGCTCGTGGAAGACCGATTTTATTGGTCGACCATCATGAGAGATATCGCTCGGATTGTGAGGCAATCTCGTACTTGCCAAGTGTCCAAGCAAAGCAAGCAAAACATGGGCTTGGACACTCCTTTGTCAGTGCCTCACACACCATAGCAAGACATCTTGATGGATTTCGTGCTTAGGCTTCTCAATACTATGAGAAAGAATGACTCCATTTTTTTGTAGTGGACCGCTTCTCTAAGATGACCCACTTCATACTGTGCTCTAAAACTTCCGACGCAACCCATATTGCAAAATTATTTTTTGGAGAGGTGGTGCGTCTTCACGGATTACCCAAGACCATTGTGTCAGATAGAGATGTTAAATTCAATAGTTACTTTTGGAAAACCCTATAGCACATGATGGATACTATGCTCTGATTCTCATCGACGTATCATCCTCAAACCGAGGCCAAACCAAAGTGACCAATGAAAGTTTAGGCAATCTCCTTCGATGTATTGTTGGTGTTCACATTAGGGCTTGGGATTTTATCTTACCCATGGCCGAGTTTGCATATAATAATTTCGTCAATAGGTAAATAGGTATGAGTTTGAGGTGGTGCATGGTCATAGGCAGAGCCCACCCCTAGATTTGATCCATATGTCTGCATCTCACCGTACATCAGAGTCCGCAAATGCATTTGCACATCTTATTCATAATTTACATACCAAAATTAGACGTAAAATTAATAAGAGCAATGATAACTATAAATTATCCACGGATTCGCATAGGCACTTCAAAGAATTCAAAATAGGTGATCATGTGATGGTTCAGATTAGGCTTGAACGATTCTCATTGGGAATCGCAAAAAAGCTTCAAGCCAGTAGTGTCGGACCTTTTAAGATTGTGGCAAGGAGTGGCCCTAATGCATACGTTCTTGAGCTACCTCAAAATATGGGGGGTAGCTTAACGTTCAACATGGAAGACCTAGTTCCTTATCTAGGCTCTTCCCCACCTCCTTACAATCCTTTTCAATCGCTTTCTATTCATGATCTAAACTCAATCCCAATACCTTGACCACTTCCTGCTCCAAGCAAGCCAAAAAGAGTGGTAGTCGAGACGATCTGGGATGATTTTGTGGTTTCCACCAATGGCGGAGGGTTTCAGAAGTATTTAGTGAAATGGGTTGGTAAGCCGGATTCCGAGAATACTTAGGTGAGTGAAGAGGAGGTGCGTCGTTTAGACCTCAATATGATTGACTGATACCACAAGCATACTTCATCGGTGGTGAAGCCTTTTTGGTCCGAAAGAATTGGCAGGGACGCCGACATTATGGACACCGGGTTTGGACCACATCGCATTCATCGAACACGAAAGTAACCACTAAGAGATCTAGAACTAGAGCCTAAAGAGTTAGAGAACTAGAAGAAAGCCAAACTGGTCGCCTAGGTGAGTTTAAGGTCGCCCAGGCGACCAGATTCAAAGAGGAGTCAAGGGGCTGGTCCCCAGGCGACCAGCAAGTATGCATTAAGGCTTTGGGTTCTTGCCAGGGCGAGAACCACTTAAGTTCTCGCCCAAGCGTGACCATTCTCGCCCAGGTGAGAATCCAAAGGTGTGACACAACAAGATTTGCCTCTTTAGTCCTTTATTTTATTCTTTTCTCTTATCTTTCTGCTACATATGTAATTTTGCTTTTGGATCAATTTATTACTTTACCATTTTAGGATGTTTCTCTTTTGGGCACCTACTATATAAGGTTCTTATATCAATCAAATTTGGCATTGGTTTATTTTAATGAAAAGTGAGTACAAGGGTGTAATGCCATGTGGGTTTAGTGTGAGGCCAAGGGTGTGATGCCATGTGTTATATTTGATCTTCTTCTTACCTCTTTTTCTATTTTTCTTGTTAATTTCTTAGATTTATTTCCATCCATTTGACTGCTTAAAATCCCTAAAACCATAATTCTTGAGCAACCTTGATGCCCATTCTTGTGGATTGATTCCAATCACTACCCATCGATCCATGATCGCCATTGGGCTCGAGCTTGTTCTATTTGCAACCGATTAATCGATTTATTAGAAGGCCCTAGCAAGGAACTATGAAAAATCTACATCAATCCACGAGCGAACGACCCAAACCTAGAGAATGCTAGAGTTATATCTCTAGGATCACACCTTCAACAATTCTAACGGACTCGCGCGACGGATTGGACCCTAAGCAAACCTAGCATTGTTACCTAAGAGGAATTCTATGAAACCCTAAGGTATTGCTTTAATTTTAGTTTAATTGTTTAATTAATTAATTTACTTTCGGTAAATATCATCTCACATTCATTCTAAGGTCATTGTCCTGCGTCAGGATGAGCTTCATATGCCAAGTGCCTAGGTAACATTATTAATCTAAGAAAGCATGTCACATGTAATAAATAAAAAAAAATTTCCAGCTCATGAAAATTAAGGACTCGTAATTATGACAAGTCAGGATCAAGACTCATGCCTATGTTTGGGGCGAGGGCCATCTCACGAAATTCTATGCTCTTTAGAAGTAGGATTTTGGGTCGTGACAACTTTATAGCAAATGAAAAAAACAACAAATTAATAGACCATTACCAATCATGTATAGAGTAACAAGAGTAAGTAAGAAACCTGCACTTCTGGAAGCAAGATTCCATCGGTCATAAATTTTATAGAGCAATTGTTTCCAATCCTTTTGTCATGCCTAAAAACCAATAATTCCTTCCCAAGGCAAAGGCCCAGCTCTAAGGCCACTCTCTTAGCAGTGGCAAGAACTGCAACACGGCGAGGTTGGGTAACACCAATAATTCCTCTTCTATTGGTACACGTGCATGAACCAAATCCAGCTTCATAAAGGAACTGCAAAATGTCATTTAACCAGAAAGCATAAACTCAAAGTTATCCTAAGGGAACACTACCCTGGAAAACAGATAAGTATAATAAGTGAAGCATCCAACTGCAGCACACCAAATTTAACATTTTTTTTTGGTGTGGGTGGGTGGGGGGTGGGGGTTAGTGACAATGTTGCAACCTCCAGGCCAAAGGCATGGTATCAAAACTCGGCTGATACCGACACTTATCATCAATACGTATCAGTTCCATCAAGAAACGATACCGATACCGCCCCAATACCTGTATCACTATCGGGGTCATATCACTATTGACCGATACCGCCCCAATACCTGTATCACTAGGGAGGTCGTATCACTATTGGCCCAATATTGGTCAGTATCGGCCGATACTGTCTCAGGATCGGCTGATATTAACCAATACAACCAGTTTTTTACTTTTTTTTTATTTTGTGTTATATATATATATATATATATATATATATATATATATCGACTGCTACGGTATTAGCAATATTGTATCCATATTGACCGGTACGTATTGATCTAAAATGGACCGAAATTCGATCCTGACACTCACAGGTTCAATCCCAGCTTATCCATAAAAAAAGAAAAAATAAATGAACTACAGCACACCTGAGGAACTTGAGTAGTTTTACCGCATCCAGTTTCTCCACATATAATAACAGTAGGCTGTTCATTGATAGCTTCCATTATCTCCTGCTCCATCATAACTATTGGGAGGTCCCTCCTTGTGCTTTCAACCTCCATAGGTCATGAGACATGAACTATAATCTGCTCATTTGCTGGTCTCTCCACAGAACTGTCCGCAAGGACACTAATATTCATACAATTAATTTTTGAACCGCCCTCCGCATCCTATCCCAAAACAGAGAATCCAGCTTATGTATTAGTTATTAATCATGAAGCAACCCCCCCGCGTCAAAAAAACATATATATATATATATATATATATATATATATATTAAAAAAATACAATACACCTCTTTTTTTTCCTTTTATCGATAATCTGGACATGCAACAAATTATTGGATGCTTATGCCCAAGTTAACGTCTAAACTTATGAAGAGGAGTAAACCCAAAAGAAAGCAGGTTCCCTAGAATTAACAACACATACCTAGTTTTTTTCATTTTAAGAAAACTGCCCCAAGGGCAATCTTAATTTTTCTCTTACATGATCTTTCACCTTAATTTCTTTTCCAATGCCACTGTGTCTGTGGTGCTAGAAGATTGTTCTAAAACCTTTTATGTGCTCAGGCATCACCATTGTTGTCATATGTGATCCTGGAAGTGATTTTCGCATATGCCATGATGGCATATGCGACCCTAACTGTATGCCATCATAGCATACAGTCATTTTATTTTGTTTTTGCTTTTTAGAGTTCCCCAAAGTCTATAAATGGGGGATTTCTTTTCCAATGATTTGTGTTTTTTTTGTATCTTTTTTGTCTCTTTTTGAGTTTTTAGTGCTCTCATTTTGTCTTTTTCTCTCTCTTTCTCAAAGCTTTGTTGATAATTTCTTTTACCCTATTTTATAGTTAACTAAGCAAAGAGCTTCAATCTTCATTGACATTACATCATTATTCAAGCAAAGAGGGAAGAAATCACTTCAAGAATCAAGAGACAAGACTCAGGGTTAAGATACTTACGCAACTCGTAGATCAAAGAAGATAGAGAGGAGAGATGAGAGAATAGTTGGCCTCGCACTAAACCACATGTGGGATGAAAAATCACTCTTTGATTTGACAGAATCATACCCTCACAGAAAGTTTAATCACAAAACTCTCAAATTTTGCAAAGTAAATTTTCATTAACTATCAATTAAAATAAAAGTTATTTTTACAAGCCTTAAAATAGGCTAAGCAAACCCTAACTCGAAATAAAGGAATCCTAAAAATTTTAAATACTAAAATGACAGGTTTTGCCAAAAAAAAACTAAAATTTTGTCATATCTCGCGCGATCGATCGATCGAGTCTAAAGTTGATCGATCGACTGAAAATTAAATAAATCACCCAAAGGCTCTGCCCACAATCGATCGATCGACAATTCAGAATTGATCGATCGATTGAGAAATTTAAGTGCGCCCAAAATACTATGTCCTCTATCCTTTGTCCTCAATCGATCAATCAAGTAGCTGGGATCAATCGATCGACCAAAACACCTTAATCCTTCGAATTTGAGTCGTTCTTCACTTTTACAGTCTTCTTTCGCCTCCAATAAGTTATGGGTGGTTGCTTGAATCGGATGTCCCCATCTATTCTCCCGGGGTTAGAAGGATTCATCCCCGATGAATATTGGTTGTGATAGAGGTCGAGGAGATCCAGATTGATCTGCTGAAATTCCTCCCTTGTTATCCACGTATTCTCTAAATCGACTTTGTTCTTCCACTTGACAAAGTACTTCTGAAATCCTCCTTGGCTGGTGGACACAATCAGATCCTTCAAAACATCTTTAATGATCTCACGAGATAGTCATGTAGGTAGAGCTAATGGCATGGGGAGGGGAAGAGAGGTGACATCGGATGTGGAAGGTTCAAATGGGTTGGATGGGATGTTTGAATAGCCATGGAACGGAACAAGATCCTCCATGTTGAAAGTCGTGCTAATCCCCAATTATTACGGTAAATCTAGGATGTAAGCATCAGAATCGGCACGCTTCAAAATCCTATACCAGCACCACGAGTTTGTAACTTCTTAGCAATCCCTTGAGGAAATCGCTCAGACCTATTTCGAACCATCATAAAATTATCCTCCTAAAATTCTTTGAACCTTCTATGAGAATCTGTATAAATTTTATGTTTTTTGCTGTTCACATTAATTCTTCTTTTAATCTCAGCATGCAATTCATGAATGCGATATGTAAATGTAGATGCAGACTCTGACGACCTTTAGTGGGCTAACATTGGGATTAAGTGGGTATTCTAGGTTTATAATCATGCACGATTTGAAATGAACTCATACCTGTAGTTCTATTAACCGAATTATTGTATGCAAACTCCGCTATATGCAGGATGGAATCCCAACTCCTAATATGCTCACCTAATAGACACCGTAACAAATTACCTAAACTCCGATTTACAACCTCGGTTTGCCCATCAGTTTGGGGGTGATATGCAGATGAAAACTGAAGCCTAGTCCCTATTTTGTGCCACAGTGTCTTCCCAAAATAACTTACAAACTTGACATAATGATCATACACTACAGTTTTAGGCAAACCATGCAGGCAAACAACATCATTAAAGAGTGTAGCAATGTTACTTGCATCTAAGGTTTTCAAACACGCAATGAAGTAGACCATTTTTTATAAAAGATCCACAACGACGAACACTGAATCGTGCTTGCGGAGGGTCTTAGGAAGGCCTAACACAAAGTCCATAGACAAGTCTTGCTACGGGGAGTGTGGCATAGGTAACGGTGTGTATAACCCTGTGTTTTGCCATTTTTATTGTCAGTTGGCAAACACAACACTGGTTGATTTTAATATCTCAGGAGACATTGGGCCAATAAAATCGATCTTCAATCAATGCAACAGCCTTGATGCGACCAAAGTGGCCAGCAATCCCTCCAGCGTGTAATTCTCAAACAAGAAAATCTCGTAAAGAGGTGTGGGGAATACACAAGTGGTATTTTAGGAACAAATACCTGTCCTATCGGGTATGCTTACTCTTTCACAGATTGTGCACTCGGAAGTGAGGTGTACTCTTCTCTAAAATCCAGACATGTAGGATAATAGTCTATAAGACGATCAAATCCAGTCAACTCAACACTCAATAAGTGTAAGGTCGTCACTCTACGACTAAGCGCGTCAGTAGCTCGATTCTCTACACCAGCCTAATGTTTCAGCACAAAGGTAAACCCTTGAAGTTGTTTAACCCATTTCGCATGTCGTGGGTTTAACTTCTTTTGAAAACTCAAAAATCTAAGGGCTTCATGATCAAAGAAAAAGACAAATTCATGTGATAGTAAATAGTATTTCCAATATTTAAGAGATTGTACTATCGCATAAATTTTTTTGTCGTAGGTGGAGTATTTCTGTCTGGCCTTATTTAGCTTCTCACTGAAATAAGCTATCGGATGACCCTCTTGGCTTAATACTCCTCTAATACCTACGTCGAATGCATCACACGCTACCTCAAAGACCTTAGAAAAGTCTGAAAGGTGCATGGCAGGAGCTTCTATCATTCAGGACTTAATCTACTTAAAGGTTTTTACCGCAGCAGGTGTCCATTTAAACTCCCCCTTTTTTATACAATCAATGATAGGGGATGTTACCATATTGCAGTTACAGATGAACCGTCTGTAAAAAGTGGCTAACCCATGGAGGCTACGGACTTCATGTGTGACAGCCCGAATTTCGGCAACCCGAAATCCGTGCCATCAGCACGACCTTCAAGGCCGTGCCCTGGTTCCTATACAACACAATGATATATGCAAGCCAAAACTGAAATTTGAGGCACACTTAGCTACCCTAAATCGAAATCTCAAAATAATATATTTGGTCTCGCAATGCTGTCCTTGTCCCATGCCAATTCATGGACATAAGGACATACCCAAATGTTAAAAGATAATTATTCATCCTAGATGTTTAATCAAGAGACAGAAATTAAAGCATTCGAAATAAAGAGGCTCGATATACCAAGCCATACATAATACTCTCTCAACTCACTCTCAAAGTATGCAGCGGGTTCCCTAGAAGAATTCCTCGGGAGGAGGTTCCGACTCTTCTGTGGCCACGAACACCGAGGCCCTTGGATTAACTTCTCCCGAAGTCTTTGCTGCCGCTAGTCCTGGACCTGCGACGTATAGTCTAAGGGGTGAGCTACATCCTAGCTCCGTAGGAAAAACAAAAGAACATATAGATCATCCTTCACACATATGTCAGAAACCTAACCAGCATAGAATTTTCAAGAAAACACTTATATACAACAATTTGAGTAACAGGAATAACCCAATGGTTCGACCAATACTTAGCATATTTTTGTTTATTCTCCTTATAGGTTTGGTTATGAATTTGGCCTAATCACTTAAATCTTTAAGTAGTCCTCGAGCAATATAGCATCGAGCCACGATGGAATACCCGCCATCGAGTCTAACTAGACAGGTTGTTGTGTATTCCACAGAATCGCCCGAGCCCCTTTTCTCATAGGCGGCGGGGTCAATTCTCAATCTACATCCCTGGGATGTGTTATAAATGTACGGATTGGCCGTCGTACCGGTCACGGATATCCTGCCGAGTCAGTCGTGGGTATCCCGCCACGTCGGTGGGGTATTCTAATCAACCTTAAATAATATAAATATCAATGTGCTTTACATATAGTTATTCACCGTGATTGTGCTAAATATATTACATTAGGCCTCATCACGTTACCTTTGTTTCTCTGTTTGTTTTCTTACGCATCCCTGGGATGCCACTTGCTTTTATTTTATTTCTCGTCCCCTGAGGACCTCAGGATTTTCCACATTGTAACACACACACACACCCTTATCATGAGGGTTTATGGAATATACACTATTTACATAGACTATACTACGCATATGAGTTCACAGAATAATGCACATGTTTCGAGAATATTCCCTACCTCGACGAATCTCAAGGCACGCCCGCCTTTAGAGGGTTATAATGCATCAACCTACATTTGAGAAAGAAATAGTTTTAGAATGATCTAAGGTCATTGGGGTGTATGACACCCAAGTTTCTTATATTAGCAAACCAAGATCTGAGTGGTCACGGACCTGCTTCGGCTAATTAACCTCGCTCGGCGGTCACTTGACCTCGCTCGGCGGTCTCTTGACCTCGCCGGCGGTTAAATCGAGTCGCTCGGCGGTTAAATCGAGCTTCGAATCTTTATTGTGGACCTCGCTCGGCGAGCTTCCCTTTAGTTTTGGGGACCGCTCGGCGAGCGAGTTATATTTTCTTCTATCCATCCTCGCCGGCGAGCCTTTTTAGACATCGGCGAGGAACAATGATTTGTCCCTCGATCCTATCGAGAACAGATTTCCATCCATTTTTTCTTTCTAATCTCATACAAGCAACATTTAATCCAACATCTTTCCTACTATTCAAAACATTCCTAGGCATCTATCATGTTTTTAACGTACCTCTAACGATGAATCACGCACAGGTCCGATTTATGATTTGAATATCTACTAGGCTATCCGGCCTCCCTGGTTCTTCCCCCCGTCCTTTCCTCTAATCTCCTTTGCCGACCTAAGTCTCGACGAACCCTAGTTCTCTACCAGGCTCTTTTCTTCATTCTCTCTATATTCTCCTTCTCTCTATTTAGGTTAGAATAGAGTTACGTAAAGGTTCCTCTCTCTCTCTCTTTCACTTTTATATCTAAAAGTTAGGGATATACTAGTGTGTTTCCCATGTACACACTTAATGTGTTTTGGGTCGTTTTGGTCTCCTTGTGAGACACATATACCTATGGGTGTATGCGTGCCGTGCACTCATCTCAAAAATCTGCGGTTGTGACATCATGAATGTTTTGAGGTTCATGTCATTCCACAATAGCTTTGACCTTTTCGGAGTCCACAGTAATTCTTTCAAAGGTTACAACAAACTCTAAGAAGACAATGCTCTATGACATGAAAGTGTGCTTCTTTAGGTTTGCGTATAACTTTTCTCCTTTAAGAGTCATACAAACTTACCTTAAGTGGCTTAAGTGTTGTTCCTTGTTGTGGCTATAAATAAGGATGTCATCAAAATAAACCACAAGGAATTTGCCTATGAAAGGCCTCAACACCTGTGTCATGATTCGTATAAATGTGCTAAGGACATTTGAAAGCCCGAAAGGCATGACAAACTACTCATATAAACCATCGTTGGTTTTAAAGGAAGTTTTTCATTCGTCCCCGGGACGAACTCGGATTTGATGGTATCCACTCTTCAAATCGATCTTCGAAAATATAGTGGCATCTACCATCATGTCCAACATATCGTCCAGTCTCGGTATAGGGAACCGATACTTGACTGTGATTTTATTAATAGCGCAGCTATCAACACACATTCTCCAAGTTTCATCTTTCTTAAGTGTGAGCAGCACTGTCACGACACATGGACTCATATTTTCCTTAATGAATCCCTTCCTGGAGAAGTTCATCAACTTGCCTTTATAAGTTCGAATATTCGGATGGATTCATACGATAGTGGAGCAAGTTAGGTAAAGTAGATCCGAGAACCAAATCAATGGCATATTGGATGTCCCGTAAAGGTAGTAATTCATCTGGAAGGTCTTTGGAACGTCCTGAAACTCGCTCATCGGTTCAACCACTTTCGGATACTCGGCACTCGACTATTTGAGTGTTTCAACTGTAACAAGGACATAGACAATGTCCTTAGTTTTAGCACCTCATTCAAACTCTAGACGGCTAGCGATGTGAACGGCCTTAGATGTCTTCTCTCTCAATTAGGCTTTTACCATTTGACTTATTTGTCCTCACAGTATGTGCTCTAAGAGGTAAAGTATTAATCTTTATTTTGTTTCAGTTGTGCGTGAAAGAACACACGTTAGATCTCCCAAACAATGTAAAGTCCATGTCATATAACCACGGCCTCCCTAGGATGATATGCCCCACATCCATAGGAACAGCATCGCACCATAAGGTGTCCTTATACGACCCTAATTGTATAGGAACCTGACACCTTAGTGAAACGGGGATTGATGATGAATCGACCCAATCAATTTTATAGGGTCGTGAGTGAGCTACGAGTGCAAGCCCTAAGCAAGAAATTGTACTTTCGAACATAACATTGGTACAACTTCCACTATCGACTATGACCAGACGGGCTTTCTCACCACACTTGGCTACAGTATAAAAGATGTTATCCCGCCACCAATCATCACTCTCCTTAGATTGGGCTAGAGCACATCTATCCACAAGAGCCCACAACTCCTCAATGAGGTAAGAGATTTCCCTAAAATAAGCCACAATTCGTTCTCCTACAAAATCTTTCTCGTCACTAGGGAATGACTTTGACTCATAAACTTCTTCTATTCCCTCATCGTGCTCATTATCAGGGTCCTCGACTATGAACAAGTATCGGGATGGACATTGTGCTGCAAAATGTCTGATGTCATGACACTTGTAACACGTGTGTTGACCATCACTCTTGGGGCCTTCCAACATAGGACCTTTACCTATATCAACTCTAGCTACTGGTGTAGCAACTGAATTGGGCCTAGTTGAAGGGGTATGCATGTTGGGTTTTGACTCAGGAAAGTTAAACCTATGACCGAACCCACTAGTATCGAAACGTTTGGTTTGAGGGGGATCTTGAGGGTACCACTCTAACTCTTCGACTATAGAGAACCATTCATCTAGATCGGTAACGGGGTATGGAATGAGTTCCCTCTGTAGTTTTGGGTAAAGGCCCATTCGAAATCGGGATAAGGTAACTCTTTCTGACTCATCCACATTGGCTTGGGACATTAGGTCTTCAAACTTGTCAATGTACTCTATGGCTGGTGAATTCCCTTAGCTCAATGATTACCACTGATCAAGAATACATTCATCATAGGAAATGGGAGCATACTTCTCGTTCAGTTGGATCTTCATGTCATCCCAAGTGAAAATGGGAACAAGACCTTGGAACTGCCTACGACGCTCTAACCCCATCTAGTAAAGCCTAGCTTGATCCATTAGCTTGACCTTGACAAACCGGACTTTCCGCTCCTCAGACATGGCATGCCTTTTGAAGTAATTTTCCATGTCAGCTACCCACTCAAGATAGACTTTAGGTTGTCTTTCCTCGTCAAAAGTAGGAGTGTCCATTTTAATGTACTTAATGATTTTGTCGTCCTGATTGGGTTGGATATCACGTCGGGGAGGACCATCTCTCCTATAGTCATTAATGTGAACTCGATAATGATTTTTAGTAATGACCCCATTTATTTGTTCAACGCGGGTCACTAAAGCCTCATGCTAAACTTGTTGATCACCCAACTGATTTTGCAATTGATTATAGTAATCAGCCATTTGGGCTTGGATATCGGCTTAACTCGTAGTCAACTTAGATGCAAGTTCCTTAATCATGACTTCTATCTTACTGGGATTCAGCTATGCAAGACAAAAACAAAATAAAAGAAATGAACCCTAAAACCTATATGAACACTGACAAATCTCTGATACCAAATCTAATGTGGAAACTAACACATGCAATTCTCGGGTTGAGATTATTAGAAACTTTAATGTAAATAATTAAAATATCAAATTCGTAAATAGTTTATCACAAAAAATAAGAAGATATTCTATTAGATAATTTTAGGTCTAGCCCGAAATAGTATTACTTTCTTGTATGTTCCCCATCAGATCTAAAAGATTAGGGTTCTTAGCAAATGACTAGATCTCTGACAGTTTTAGGGCGTCGAACGAACTCACAAGCGGGTTCTTTCAATACCAAGCGAAAAGAAAGACAAATAATAACTTTAATACTGATATGGATAGGTTAGGGTTAAGATACTTACGCAACATGTAGATCAGAGAAGATAGAGAGGAGAGAAAAGTTAGCCTCACACCAAACCGCACGTGGGGCGAAGAATCACTCTTCGATTTGAGAGAATCACACCCTCACAGAAAGTTTAATCACAAAACTCTCAAACTTTGCAAAGCAAATTTTCATTAACCATCAATTAAAATAAAAGTTATTTTTACAAGCCTTTAAATAGGCTAAGCAAACTTTAACTCGAAATAAAGGAGTCCTAAAAACTTAAAACACTAAAATAGCAACTTTTGCCAAAAAAAAACTAAAATCCTGTCATATCTCATGCGATCGATCGATCGATCGATTCTAGAGTCGATTGATCGACTGAGAAATAAATAAATCGCCTGAACGCTCTACCCACAATCGATCGATCAACAATTTGAAATATAAATGCGCCCAAAATACTATGTCCTCTGTCCTCAATCGATCGATCGACCAAAGCACCTTAATCCTTCAATAAGGTGCTTTGGAGTTTTCTTTTACCTCCAATAAGTTACAGGCGATTGCTTGAATCGGATGCCCCCATCTCTCTCTCTCTCTCTCTCTCTCTCTCAACCATGCTCCCTGATTATTTTAGATGGCAGCTAGTTCATCTCTCTTTCTCTCTTCTAGCTCTCTTTCATCATTTTTTGCAATACCCTAATTTGTTTTAGATGGGAGATGTAATCAGGGCCGTAGCCAAGTGTGGCGAGTGTAGGCAAATGCCTAAAGTCAACTTGTGTGGCGAGTGTAGGCATGGCGAGTGTAGGCAAATGCCTAAAGTCAACTTGTGTGGCGAGTGTAGGCAAATGCCTAAAGTCAACTTTGATTTTTATTATATATATATATATATACACTAGTATGGTGCACGTGTGTTGCACATGGACTATAAAGTTGTTATAAAGTGAACATAAGATTTAGTTAACTACATTACTTTGTTTTACTTCTAATTTTGGATTTAATTCTTAATTGGACATAAAAGTTATAAAAAAAAACGTTAAAAAGTTATTTTTCTTATTGCAAGGTTAACTCATTTGATCAGTTTATTCACAGAAGATAATTTTTTTGTGAGCTTTGGAAGTTATTAATTGGATATAATATATATTGAAGGATATATTTTCAAGTACACAAGGCACTAAACATATAATTTATTTGTCTAACCATTAATTTTAGATGTGTTTAACTATTATTAATCACTCAATATGTATAATTTTTCAAATCGCTTGTATTGACAATATGTATCTACATATCTACATATCCTGTCCTTCGTATCACATGGTAACACTTGTTAAAATCGTGTCACACATTTAATATTTGTGACCGGATCACAATCTAGATTGTCAATGAAAAGCTTACTCTATATTCTATTTTTAAAACTTCCTCCCATCCGCAATGTGATTAATTTACTAGTTATGAAAATTTGAGTCATGTTAACTCTTGTTGAAAGCTCGAGATTAAACCTTCACTACCATTTGTAAGCAAATCCTATACCTAACACAAACTCTCTTCTTTATGAGTTAGCATTGGGCATTGGATTAATGCATCAAAGAAAGTATATATGATAATCTCTTTGCACAATCTTAAACAATTTGTAGATATTTTTTAGCATAAATTTTGACCTTTATGGGGGAGGAGATTGACCCGTACTCCAACCTTTGTAACATTTTTTTACAGCTAATTAGGGTTATCAATCGGCCGTGCTCAGCCTGAACCTGCCCTGGTTTCGGTTGGATTTGTGCTTAAATAAAAATTCTGATCATGAATGGACTTGGGCCGAGTCTGACACGATATTCTATCTTGGGTCACATGCTGCCTAATTATTAAGTTGAAAAATAATCGAGCCGGCCAAAACCTGCCATAGCCGGTCCAACCAAGCCTAACTAAATTAAAGGAAAAGTTCAGGTTGGCTCCGGCCAGCCTGAACCTGGTTCAGTTTGGGTTTTGGCTTAAATAAAAATTCATGAGCCCAAAAAAAATTCGGACCGAGACCCTCCCAATATTTTATCTCAGTGTTCAAGCCTAATTTTTTGCAGTAAAAAACAATTGGGCCCAGCATAAACCCAACCCGAACCTAACCCGGTTCTTTGACAACCCTACAACTAATAGCACACGCTCTTTTGTCAGTTACTAATGTATTCTTAAATGGAGCACCAAAGAAAGTACACAGGTCAATCTCTCTCCACTGAGAGCAGCAATTCATTTTGGATACATATATGCCGATATTATCTGATATGGGCAAAAGTGACCCAATACGAGGCCCGATATTTTAACTGATTTGTCCTGATATTTGACAATATATCTAATTTGGAGGGCAATATTTAAAATCAGGTGTATGTGCTTATCGCTCAAGCAAGACTCTTCTGTTTTTAGATTGTCCAAAATCAAAGCTTGTCTGTGGTAGTCTCTAAAAGCAGGGTCCCGAAACCAAAACATCCAGTCCTTGAAGAAGATTCTACCGCATGGTTGTTGGACAGACCAAAGTTACCTATAATGGGATTAGATTAGTAGATGAGAGCACATTAGAAACGGAAAAAAACAAAAACAACAAAAGGGTTGCAGAGAAATCCTACTGGACTGTTCTATGGAGAGGCGTAAGCATAGTTCCACTAAGGTTATTACAACTTTATAAGGCATGAATTGAAACCTCTGAATATGTATAGTAAATAAATAAATTTATTACCCTCTGCCTAAACGACCGCTAAGAGGATAATGGGAAAGATGAAGAGGCAGGGGGTTTAATTGGAGTAAAAAGGGCGAGGCGTTTATGGGGATTCCTTAGTTTAGGCTAGTGTAAATACCACACGTCTTTATGTTATAACCACCTCACTAAAACAAAGGGAAAAACTGTTGATTGCTTCAAATTAGACTATGAGATCAATTTTCATCCCAATCTTCCACACAATAGATTTTGAGGTCATAGACCAACTCTCAAACTGTCAGATGTTGATTCCACGTGAGACACATCCCAAAAACTGAATGTAAACAATATATGTCGATATGTATTCAGTACACTTTTTGAAATTTGTGCTACTTAAATGAAGATCTAGCCGTCTGATGGTAAGCTTATGACCTCAAGATCAATTGTGTGGAAGATTGGGGCGAAAAATGATCTCCATCGTATATTTTGAAGCGTCAACAGTTTTTTTCCTTTGTTTAAGTGAGATGGCTGTAACATAAAGTAGTGCGATAGTAATACCAACCTTATTTAATTGACTCTTTCTTTTCTGCATCTTTTTATAAATTTTATTGACGGGAAAAGAGAGATGTTTCTTTATAATTTCAATTTTGAAACTTTTAATATTAAGTGGTATGGGTTCAGTCCCTGGGATCTCTATTCCTTCATCTATCAACATTAGATTATTTGACCAACACCTTTTAGTCTACCACGGTCAAATGAGTCAAACCTTGAGAGACCATTATTGGACGAAGATTAAATTTTAAACAATTGTGTCAGATAATCCTATACCTAATATAAGCTTTTCTGTCTGAATAATATTAGATGTTTTGACCACATCATGGTGGAAAATTCATGCAAATCCTTCTTGGGATTAGTTTGCTGATTAAGCAAACTTACCTAATCCTACATTAGTTAGATGCAACGTGGAACCCAAACACAGGCCAAATGAAAAGAAACACTACAAATAAAAATACATACGCCGACGGATGTAAGCCGTCGGTGTAGACCTTTACAGCCGTCCGCATATAACTACGCCGACGGCTTACATCCGTCGGCGATACGTTCGTCGGCGTATGTATTCGCCGACGATTTGCAGCCGTCGGCCTAAGTCATATCTCATTCACAACGGCGTAGATGACCTTACGCCGACGGTTATCTATTAAGCCGTCGGCGTAGAAATTTATTATTATTATTATTATTGTCCTACCTACCTAGAAGTCACAAACGGATCCACCTAAGCCTCGGCTAAGGTTAGGACCACTATAGCTTACAGCATTCACAAAAGAATCATAAGCCTCTTCTACAAGGTAAGCCAAAAGTGTTTCTGAATCAATTATGGTACCTTGATAGGTCGAAGTTGAAAAGACCGATAAATCAATGGGCAGCCTTTGCCCATTGACTGAAATGCCCTGCAGATTCAGATTATAATGGGGCTGGAAATTTTAACAAACGAAATCAATCAAGTCTTGTTGCCAATTTAGCACTTGTATGCCAAAATCCTTCATAGTTCATATGTAATAATTGAACAAGACACAAAAACTAAAAGACATGGATTTACGGACAACAGAAATTAATTGATTCTTCAACATAAGTTACACAATGAAATATTCAGGAATGCTCACAGGTAATGGGCACTGATTTTTCCAACCCGAGATTAAGCATAAATCTCATTGTGCGCTCCTAAGAAATGAGTTAAGGGGGTTTAGACATGGTATCCACAGCTGTTTGCTTCCCAGCTGTCAAACAGAACATGGAGGATTAGTGTATTACAGATATATCAATATTATTAAACCCAACAGAATACGGGTTTCGAATCATCAAACAATTGGCCAAAAAAACTATTGGGAGCTAATCATGAATAACAATTAAAAAGATAATCAATTATATACATAATTATATATATATATATATATATATATATATATATATATATATATATATATATATATATATATATATATGTATACAATTTGCAGTTTATTGACGAATAATATCCTCAAATAAGCTACTTTGAAGGACTAGAGGGGTCGCAAGTCTGGTTATTTACCCACATACTAATTTGTTTCCAAATAGATATGTACAATTTGAACCTCTTATCAATTAAGAAATTTGGCAGAAGTCTTAACTAATCCAAGAAACGTCCCAATTTGTGAAACCAATGAATTACTTTGAAGGCGCCTACCTCAATGATCTACGCATCACTACTGACCTTAAAACTGGATCATCTAGAACCCAGCATAAGTGTTTGGAAGGTGTCGTCTACGTCAATGATCTAAGTGTCCCTACTGGCCTCAAAACATGATCATCTGGAACCCAGCATGGGTCTAGATCTCTGTTAATTAGGTAACATAAAGTAGCCATATAAAAATCAGACCACACCTCCAGTCACAGAATGCAGCTCTACATCCAGCTCTACATCTTGTCAGTCCAAAATTTCCTCTGCTGAAGATATTCAATTTTAGCTTGGTCAGTTACAAACATATTAAAACCAACAGACGGGAGGCCTATGAGACAAAAAAACCTGTGAAGCCTTCTCTCTCCCAGCCTACTGTAAAACTCTCTTGCCGCTTCAAGGGATGGAGATTTGATGCCCTTTCCCTAACTCACCACTTAAATTGCTAAATCACTTCTCTGGAGAACAAAAATATTACTTTAAGGTTACACCACAGAGTATGCACATCACTCATTCTATGAGCTCTAATGAATAGCATATGTTGTCTGACGTAGTGTTAATTGACCAGACAAGAAAGAAACTATGTGATAAGTTGGAACTGTAGAAAATAAGTATTTAAGGGGTTAATAGAAGTACAAGTTCAGAATTCAAGAGAGCAAGGAAGATAATTTGGTCAAAATGGATAATGATCAGTGTCATAATGCGATAGATTCGATATGTAGGCATTAATTGAGGAAATCTCAAACTGGATAGATGTAGGGTCAAAAATTGGAGCTAGACAAGTTATGCATTTTCCTTTTGGTTTAATTTTCCGCAGGAATCTTTTATAGGATAAAATCCTTTCTAAGTTTGGCAAATGGCCCAAGTGATAGAACTACCTAGAGTGTAGGCGTTTGCTTGGACTGGCGCTATAAATGAGACTTTCACATTAAACTTAAACTGCAGAGGCACTGTCTACTTGCTCTTGACCTTTTCTTGCTTTGTAACTTGTTTGTTGAAATGAGGTTGCATATTCAGATTGAATGTTGACGGTTTTGATGCCATTTCTTTTCACGCTTTGTCCAAAACGACAAGCTTCTTCTCCATGCTTTACTTCCATTAGCATCTTGTTTGTTGAAATGATGTTGCTTATTTTGCTCAAATATTAACGGTTTTGAAGTCATTTCTGCTCACTCTTTGGCCCAAAAGGAATGGTCCTTTATTTTCATTAGCATGGGTGGAATCTATATCGACAGTCATATCGTTAACAGTGATCATAAATACATGCTTGGTAAGTCGATCGGACTTAGATCTACTAAACATGCATTATTTACGTTCAAAAAAAATTGTAAAATATAAGTTGATTCTTGTTGTTGACATGAAATTTGAGGAATGTAACAGCAATCAGCCAATATTCTTATCGAAGTATGGTAAAAATAGAGGAGTTTTGAATAGGATAGCAAGAAGGCAACGAAGGGAACTATCAAACTAAGAGAATGGTCTCTCTAGCTGGGGATTGGTGTTTTCAGTTAGAGACAGAAAGGCATTATCAATCCAAGCTTATATAACTCTTTGAAGTGGTCAACAATCGCTTTCTCCATCCTAATTCCAGTTGAGAAATCACCTTCACCAACTTTTAATGGCATAAGTGCCATTTTCCTGCACTTAAAAGTGGTTATGCGGTTAAAGAAAATTGTATTTCTATCTCCTTCCCTTAGCCAAAGTGCCATGAATGGTTGTCAGGTAGTAACTTTTAAGCCTAAACATCAACTGGAAGTAAAAAAGAAAACATAATGTCTGACTTTTCAAAAGCATGTACTTGATCCATCCTATGCTCAATATTAATAATTTTCAATATAGTGGATCTAAAACCACCTATTTATTTCATTTTTAAAAGTTGGATCCAATCATTGGCACGTCTCAAACAGCCCTTCATATTAGAGTAAGTGAATAGATCATACAGTTCAAATCCTCCAATGATTGTTAATTTTGGGCCTGGGGTAGCTTCCAAATTGGATCTACAATGGTGACTTAAAATCCTCAATAGTCAAAAAATGCGTCATGCATTCTACATGGCATAATCTGTAGTCGGTCAAAAAAATTTATCCTGTAATGTGAAGTGCACAAATCATTCTCAACCGTCCAATCACATTGGAAATACCACAAAGCTAGATGATTGAAACTTTGAAAGCATCCTACCCATTGGATCTATTGCTACACTGATCGAATGGTTGGACGATACGTACCGGAAAACCAGTATTTTAAACCATGATGAAAACAATAAATAAGTCTAAATGAATAATTAAAGTGTAATCACCTTGAAGTAGGAGATTCCCTTTATTTCCCCCAACCAAACAGCATAATCAGCAGACAACCTTGGAGCAAAAAGAATGGACTTCCCAGAGGCAATGTCCTTCAGATAAAAAATCAGAGCTGATATCAATTCAAAATTTTAGACATAAATGTGGTGCACACCACCAGAACATCAATAACAGAAGGGGTGACAAGATTTTTTTTTCTTTTTGATCGGTAACGGGTAATTTTATTAATGAGAAACCAGGAAAAATACATAAAGGAACAACAGCGAGAAACTGCAACAAAGGAAAAAACCCAACAAAAACTATACAACCTAAATAAAGAACGAAGAAAAAAGAAACACTGACACAGAAGGGGTAACAACATTATGGGTAGAAAAAGAACAAGGAAATAACATTTTCAACTTTAATAAAGGAAATAACAAAGAATATCATTGACTTCAAACTTCAAAACCAAACTTTCACAAAGATTTTTGTGGATGTTTAACCACGAGGCTACTAATTCATATATATTGTATCACAGATCGCTGGACCATCCATTCCTAAGCATGCACAAATTAAAACAAAAGGGCATAAAATAAACAGTACCTCTATTCGCTCCTTCCATATTACTGGTGGGCGCCGACACTGAAAACCGTTGATCTCATTAAATCAAACGGTGATGATCATTTTTCATTCTAATCTTCGACACAATGGATCTTGAGACCATGGGTGTGCCATCATACAACGAATTTTTCGATTTCACATGGCTCAGATCCCAAAAGGTGGCCCTAAACTCACATGTGAGCGTGATGTGTGCCATGTGATTTTAGGGTCATTTTATGGGAAATGTGCCAAGTGGAATCAAAAAATTCATTGTATGATGGCACGCCCATGATCTCCTGATCCATTGTGTGGCAGATTGGAATGAAAAAAGATCATCATTGTCTGATTTAACGCGATCAACGGTTTTCAGTGTAGGCACCCATCAGTAATCTGGTAGGCATGAATAGAGGAACCGTAAAATAAATTCAACCACAAATAACATTTGCATCAGCAGCGTGCTTCATTTTTCTATGATATTCTTACAACATTAGCTATTTGAATTGTTGTAGCCACGAACAAATAATAAATCAACAGGATGGAAACCTACACGATTTTCAAAGGACCAAACTAGGGACGTCAAAAAACGAACGGAATATTGAGTGGTTTTGATCGTTTTTGTTTGATTTTTCTTCTTCGTCTTTGGGCCTCTTCACAATTTTCTGAGGTTCCAGCATCTGTGAGATCTTTCTGAAGGGGGGGGACCTATGTAGTTTGGTTTAACAATTCATAACTTATTTGGTTTTTGAACCTTGTTGAAATGCTCGTACAACTTAATACCCATACCGACCACACCAATTGCAAATTTTGAAGTTAACCACCCCTCTCTTTACCCTAACAACACCAAATAATCTGTCAAAAAGTTTACAAAAAATAATCAAAAGTGTGTTTCAACTGAATATTCTGTCATCGTCAATCTCGATCTGAAAAATGACAATGATGATGGAGATAGTGTCGTTTACGTAGGGATGAAGGTTGTGACCGGGAGAGAGCCGTTGAGGTCGGTTATGATATGGAAGACGGTGGGATCCGGTCAGCAGACCGCTGGGGTCGGGGTCTTGTTGAGGCTCGTCCGATCGAATCTGGCACAGTTTGGGGTTGGGGTCTTGACGAAGCTCGTCCGATTGAATCTTCTGCTTTAGACACCCCTACCATTGTTTCAGACTCTACAATGAATAATGTAAACAGAAGAATAAAAACCCATCACAACTATCCAACCATAAACAAAGATTTGATGGAAACCATATTACACAACAAAAGTTCTATAAAATAAAGCTGACATGTGAGATCATACTGAACTTCATTCAGCTTCGGAAAAAAAAATATGGAAATGATCAGGAATCATCAGGTATTTTTTTTATAAATGACACCGTTACAATTCAAAATCGGCTGATATGTATCGGCTGATACATATCAGTCCTCCATGGACCGATACCTGCATATAATGTAAGAAAATAGTCACAAGAAAGAACAGATTTATGTGTAAGTAGAAAAATTGGCTCACAAAGTCGACCCCTAAACATGGCTATGGCAATGACGATATACAGTGATACAGTATAAAGTACATATTGAAAATTTCTAGTATTTTAAAAATTACCTCATTGATATTTATGATGAGAGTTTAGATTGTTGAAATTTGAGGGTGATTAAGAGATACTCTGCTTGAGGGATGTAGGACTGTGCTATTTTACCAATTTAGAATGCCTATGTCTAGAGATTCAGTGTTTGAAATGAAATACTTCAAAAACAAGAAAAGAAGCTCTCTAAATAATCTACAAGAAAAATAAGAACGAACATGAAAGAGAAACACAATCACAAATTAAGAACATCACCTTGCTGCCCTTATACAATATTTTCAGCACAGGAGGTCAGTATGGAAATTTTAGCAATTTTCTATTAATCAATTCGACAACTAATTTGAAGGGAAGATAGAAGACAAATATATCAAACACTATAAAAATGATCAATTTGTTTGAATATTGGAAAAGACATCCGAACTCCTACTTAAAGAATGACAGCAAAACAGACCCGAGTACCAAAATGTTTGCGATCGGGTGGGGTAGCTAATACTAACTCAAATATCAAAGTAACAACTAGCGAGAGCAACTATTGGTTACCAACTTCAAAATCGGCATTAAATAAGAAGAAACCTGCATCAAGTATCTTCCACTAATGGTCCAGACACTTTCTTCCTACCAATTGCATCAAGTATCAAGTATCAAAGTAGGGGACTAAGTAATCCTTTACCCTCAAATTGGACCTCAACACAACCCTCAAATTGATGAGCTGGTAAATGGTAACCGATTCGTTTCCAATCTCAATGTGGAACAGGTCACTAGGAGTTACAATGAACTAGGTTTAAGCTAATTTTAAAAGCCCGATTAAAAATCAGCCCGTTTAAGCCCCAGCTTGAACTCTGCCTGACTCAATCAAATGAGTCAATTTATATAGTAATTGGCGGGTGACCGCAGCCCGGCCCAGCACACATGAGCTGGGCATGGTAAGCCTGATTTATAAAAGGCCTGGCCTGACCTGGCCCTATTAGTAATCGGGCAGCGTATGGGCTAGCCTCAAGAAGCCTAATTATAGTTGGCTCATTTAAGGCCCAGGAGGAACCGGCCTGACCCATTTAGACCCTCACAAGTTATTGATCTTGAAAGTGTGCCAGTATTTTTTATCTTGTGCGCCATTTGATTTTCATTAAAATTATTGACTGCTTGAGATGATGGAAACGATCATTTTCCAGCCCAATCTTCCGTACAATTGTTATTTACATCATGGCTGACTATAAGGTGGATGGATTAGATGAAAAAAGTGGTAGAACCTCATTTGGTAACAGTATGTCAGCCGCGGACACTGTATATCAGCCATGGACAGGTAAATATAAATAATTAAAAATAAAAGTAAAATTTCTTGGTGGAAGGAAATATATGGGTGATCAAAAAGAGGACTCTTCAGATATTGCTAGTTTCTACCCATCAACACTTTAAGATCATTATCACAGAAAAACTAGTATAGGATCAACAAAATATTTTATTTTATTTTATTTTTTACGCAAATGAACCAACATGAATTAACGACATCATTATACCAATAAATCATGCTTCCAGCACAAAAATCCATCTGCATACATAAAGAAGTCAATGGAAACCTCTGGAAAGAAAAAATACCCACAATTAAAGAACTACCTTAGATCAACAGAAAGTTACTGCGATCACATCACAGCCATCCAATTATTGAATATATAGAAATATCCAGACAGAAAAAACCCTCACAAAATGAATCCAATGGAAGAAAAAGATGAGATTTTGACCATAAAAGGGCCTTAAAAACATAAAAGACAGCTAGTGAAGGTTTGGTTGGTGAAAAAGCATCAAAGAACAGAGACAGGGAATTTGGTACAAAGTGCAATAAAAAGAACAAGTAACCAAATCTAGAAGAGAAGACAAAAACCCATATTTGAACCACTTCCAAAATTCAAAAGATGACCATTTTTTGGATCCTAAAACAAGTTTTTGGAAGTTTAGCAACTGGAGAAGCTTCTCAGCTCTGTGCCTTCTCTCCTTCATCTGTTATGTTTTTTCTTCACCTACTATTTTACTTGGTTTATTTTATTATTTTTCTTCTTGGATAATGATTCTATCATAATGATTCCAAATCACAAATCAAGTAATCATTATCCACTAAATCAAAATCAAAGAAAGAAATTCACAAATCACAAATAACCAAATAGCTATGCAGTGGGATCCTGAAAAAGGGTCTCTTCTCGGCTTCTTACTATGAATAAGGTGAATGAGTACTCCTCAGCTCCACTAATTATGATCGGAAGAGTATGACGCAGCACCAAAAGAATCATGAACTGCAGAGAAGTCATAATATGCGTTAAACTAATGGATAATAGGGATCAATCTAGTTAGAAACATTATAAAAAAAAAATTAATCAAATATAAAATTGTCGACATTTCAAGCAAGGAACCTACAATTATGGCGATTGAACGGTAACACATCAGGCTTCTTGTACCGGGATATTTGCCTGGCATCCAAGGTCTCCAAAAGTCCCAAAATGCGTTCACCATCAGTGACAACAATAACTTGAATACTTTTTTCGTTCTCTTAAAAGTTTTGAAACTCTCTCTGTCTCTCCCTCCCTCTCTCGTCTTCTCAAATTCCCAATTCTCCTTCGTCGCCATCAGTGGCTGAAACCCCAAGCAAAGAAGAGAAGATATGAGAATGGATTCAAAACCTTCGGCAAAATCCAAGAGAGAGAGAGTGCGAGAGGAGCAGAAGGGTTCCTCAGAATCGAAAACCCTAACGATCGACGAACCATCAAACACTTCAGGCAGTGGCCATTCGAAGAAACTCCAAAAGCAAAATAGAAACAAAAGACGCCAGGCTCATGCATCTCCGTCTACAGATAGCTTAAAATGCAAAGGGGCGGATTTCGATGAACTCGATGAAGAAACTCTGGTTATTATGTTGCTCCGAAATGCAAAGGGACAGATTTCGCCTACTTGATTTCCCAGGCTCACTCTAACCCTTTCTATCGCAGGTAGCTTTCCTTTTCCTTCAGCCTTCGATCAATGGAGACGCAGAACTGGTGAGAGTAGTAGAGAATGCCAGTAGAGAGCTTCTCCGGAGCTTCGATTGAAGAGCATCATAGAGAGGACCTCTAAATTATGGTCACCGATTCACCAGCGTCATTAAGATGGCGATGAAGAGAGATGGGATTTGAGTAGAGAAAATGGATTAGGGTTTCATTTTTTGCAGAGAGAGAGAGAGAGGGAGGGAGGGTTAGGGTTGAAAATGGGAATTTATAAATCGATTATTAAGTGGGAATTTATGACGATGATCTTTGATGCGTGACGAACAGCTAGGGTTTTGAAAAGAGAAGGGGAGAGAGAGCGGAGATGATTTCAGAAAAATAGTAGAGAGTATGAGCTGGGGGTAGATTATATACTCTGATCCTACGCCGACGGCTTCTACAATAGCCGTCGGTATAAGGTACATCTACGCCGACGGTTACTTAATAAGAGTCACCGTAACAACCTACTTTTTTTGTAGTGAAAGAATACACTCGATAGTCATAAGTATTGTCAAAATAATAATAATAATAATATATCAATCTATACGATCTATTGGTGTCGAGCATCAGAAAAATGAAAGGTGAAACCAAATGTGGTTTGACCCTACAATTGAATCTATTGACTACACGGTATGACTTATTTTAATTTTATCTCAAAATAGTATTATTATCATTGAGCTGTTCCTTTATGCGGCATTTGATCACAGGATTGAATGTCACGTGGCAATAAACTAATGTACGACTAGGTAAGTCACCTGGCCTTTGGTACAAAGCTACCTTTACCCTTCATAGATTTAGGGGCCATAAATATTTATATGTAATCCACCATTTGACCATTTTGATGGAGGGAGATTGACTCATACAGCGTTCTTGATATATATATTTTATATCAAAGGCAAACTCATTAGATTTTCCTTGGGAAACATAGGGGCTTTGTAGGTGTTTTCATGTTGAAAGTAAAAGCTATTTAAGATGGCTTTATTTTTTTCTTAATTAGTTATATTTTAGACCTTTTATAAAAGCAAAAAAGATAATAAAAGAATTAAAAAATAAAAAGCAAATGTAAATCTTGAAGGATATTTATAAGGTTATTCACATTTTATATATAACATCCTTTGAATGACCCTTAAGCTTATCATTTGAAATAACAATATTTTGTAATCAAAATAACATTTACTTAAACTATAGAAATTTTATTGTCCTAATTCAAAGTTTTCATCATCTTATACTTCATTTTATTTTTTAGAATAGTTATAATATAATAGCCAATTTAAAATAAATGGATTCAGTGATATAATATTTTTCTACATCAACAATAGGAAGAAAGTTAACAAATGAGAAATTTATAATTTTATTTTTTTAATTTCAGGAATAAAAGATAATAACACTTAATAATAATAATATTTAATAGCACTTAAAGCATTTACATTTAGGAATATAGAAGGTTAATAATAATTAATAACTACATTTAACAGTACTTAAAGTATTTATTTAATGATAGTAATATCCAATACTGGTTTGCTTATTCTATTTTTGTCCCTTAAAATTCTTATTTGACGATTGAGGGCAATACTCGGGATTTTCAGGAAAAAAATGTGACTTATTATCTAATTTAAGAAACTTTCATGCATGGTTGTAAATTTGTATAGATCTTTATACACCACATGACCACATTATATTATGCATCCAGCTATTCAACAAATTGCTACCCACCATATTGAATTGCACATCCAACTCTTTGGAAACTTGCTACCATACTTCAAGCTCGGTATCATTTCAATTTGGTAAATTGTTCATTCTTTGCAGTTAAGTAATGTTGAGTTCCACATCTATAATTTGGAGGTAGTTTTTGTTAGTGCTTTTGGTAGCTTTTTTCATCATATTTTGTCTATTGATTAATATTAAAGAATAATTTTACGTCAATGCCTTTTACCCTTAGTTTTTTTTTCAGGTACTGAAGAAGTTTTCGTCTCTTAAACTCTTAGTATGCCTAAATAGGGTAGTTGGAGCTACCAAGGATTGCAGTCGAAAGCAAAGTTATAGAGAAGTTGGAAAATGAGAAAGCAAATTACATGGTTTGGTGTTTGGTGAGGGAGAGTGACCAGGATACTATGCATGTTTATTTTGATGAAGGGTGTTATAAGGAACAAAAAAAATACTGTGCATTTATATTATTAATTTACATACCATAGTAGGTGCCAATAAAATTAACAAACAAAAGTATATTATGTTGCAAATAAATAAAAAATAAAAAAAACACCAAATCAGAGCAAAACAAAATTTCTTCTAAGCATTTTTATCAAACAGCTATTTGAAGTCTCCTTACTGTTTGAAATAGCTCAAAGCAGTCACAAAATAGCAATAAGATCCACTCATAGAAAAACAAGGATACCTATGGGACATGACCACTCCATTAGAAATACAGTCATGACAGACCCATTTTTAGGCCATGTGTAGCACCTATAGAAGTGTTCTAATTGTTAGGACGAACATAAAGGGAACATAACAAAGCATTCAACGAAATAACATAGTATTTTCTCATTAAAAAAAGGATAAATGGGATGTGACCAAAGTTCAAAATCTCAGATTTGGTACTAGCCATGGCAATTACAAGTGCTATACTGGAAATACTGGCAGGAATTTTGAAAATGCCAAGGGAAGCCTACCATCGAGATTTTAAACCATGGACTGAAACATTATAGAGAGAGGATCACAACCCAATTATAGGACGTGGCACAATTTTTTTACTGTTTAGTAATCCAAGTCATCAAAATGATAGCTAATATATTGAACTGAAATGGTCCCAAAAAACACATACATTGGGGATTTGAACCACCCAATCTATACACTTTAGTAAGGATGGATGTGCATATTTTTTCAACTACCGATATTACTGTACATTGATCAGATGGTTCTAATCCTTTTGGCTAAGACATGTGTCAATGATGGGCTGCTAATTGCACTACTTGGGTTGATCAATTATGTGCACCACACAAAATAAAATTGAGCTTTCATGATCCATTCTACGTGCAAGCGGTAAGCAGAGTCCATCTCAAAAGACAACTATGAGATAAACACATAAATTCGCAAAGATATCAAAATTTAGCACAACCACTTAATGAACAAAAGAGAAAATCATTGCATATTATCATACATTAATTGCAATGACATGTTTATAGTCATATGAAAATCTCAAATAGGTAAAAACTAATGCAAAAAGAAAACCAAGTACAACGATGAAGAATGAAAGAGATTTGTAGCTAGTAGAGGTAAAGCCAAGATTTCTTCTGAGGGGGGCAAGTGATGGTGTCCTCGGTAGGTATTCATGTCCTGGAATAGAAGCGTTGAATGATTTTCTCATTATCGATGTTATTAAAAATGTGATTCTCTATGTATGTCATCAAATAATCATTCATCCATTCATCTCCCATTTGGTTATGCAATCTATTCTTCATAATGTGCATAACAAAAAATGTTCTCTCAACAGTGGCAGTTGTAACTGGCAGGATTAGTGCCAATGTTACAAGCAAGTAAACTAATGGACACGAAATATTCTTTTTCGTCTCGGCCATCTTCTTAGCAAGGCCACTAATCTCATTCAATTCTAATAACTCATCACTAGAGTGCACATCAGTAATGTAAGCCTCAAGTTGATTGTCAAAAGTAATAACATCTATTGCAGAAAATTCAACTGGATAAAATAAAGTGAGGCGAACTAATTTTTTTTTTGTTGAAAGTTGAGAATGAATTGCTTGGATTGAAGCATGCCACACAAAGAAGCAATTCCATGTTCACTTTAGGGAAACGGTTGTTGAACTCATGAAGTTGCATATCAATGACCACATAAAACAACTCCACATGATAACGATGTAGATTTGTGATTTCTTTCACTTTGTGTCATGGTCTACAAATATATCGTCCACGTTAGGAACAATGATACCATGTTTACTACAAAATAAAGAAACATCTTTGATGATAGAATCCCACCCATTGTCTCTCATTGTTTGCAGTCTTTGCTGAGATATTTTCACTAGAGTCATGGCATTCACAATATCTAATTCATTTCTTTGCAATGTCATTGACAGTTTTCATTAAATGTAGGGTGAATGCAAACTCAAAAGATTGCGTTGAATCTAATAGAATACATGTTTCGGATCTTTGTTCCAAGTTCGAGGCATCTTCCACAACAATCTCAAGTAATTCAATGACAGAAGAAAACATGAGAATCATATTTATCAGTGTACCTTAGTGTGGGTCCCAATATATGTCGTTAAACCATTTAAGGCTAGTCTCCTGATCCGGATCTATGATAGCCCAGATTTTCCTAACACTTTTTTTTTTTTTTTTTAAACAACTGGGAAAAACCCAGATCGTCGTGTCGCAGAACACCTCAGACTTGGGATCCTTGATTTCCACAGCACCAGATGGGGAAACATGCATGACAATGTAGGGACCTTCCCATCTGGATTTTAATTTGCCAGGGAAGAATTTAAGTTTGGAGTTAAACAACCAAACCTTATCACCAGCTATGAAACTCTTTCTCAATAGCTCCTTTCAAAGAAAGCTTTGGATCTTTCTTTGTAGATCCTGGCATTGGCATACGCATCCATCCTTAGTTCTTCCAATTTCGACAGCTGTAGCAACCTATGATGACCAGCAGAAGTTAGGTCTAAAGTTAAATATTTGATGGCCCAATAGGCCCTGTGTTCTAACTCCACTGGGAGATGACAGGCCTTGCCATAGACCAGTCTAAAAGGGGACATACCAATGGGGGTCTTATAGGCAATCCTATAAGCCCAGAGTGCATCATTAAGCTTGTCAGCCCAATCTTTCCTATCAGTCCTCATAGTCTTCTCAAGGATGTGCTTGATCTCCCTATTGGAAATTTCAACTTGCCCACTGGTTTGTGGGTGGTAGGGAGTAGCAATCCTATGGGTAACAGAATATTTCTTGAGCAAGCTCTCGAAATTTTTGTTGCAGAAATGGCTACCCCCATCACTGATAATGGGTCTAGGGGTGCCAAATCTCGAGAAGATATTCTGCTTTATAAACTTGAAGATAACCTGATTATCATTAGTTCTTGTGGCAATGGCTTCTACCCATTTGGAAATGTAGTCCACTACCACTAAGATGAAATGAAAACCATTTGAATGAGGAAAAGGGCCCATAAAGTCAATACCCCACACATCAAATAGTTCTACAACAAGGATGGGCTGTAAAGGCATTGAGTTTTGTTTGGACAGCGCTCCTAATTTCTGACATCTTTCACAGGTCTTGCAATGTGTATTGGCATCTCTGAAAAGAGAAGGCCAATAGAACCCACACTACAACACTTTATCAGCTGTTTTTCTCCCACTAAAATGAACCCCACAGGCATTTTCATGGCACATGGCCAGAATACTGGGGACATCACTTTTGGGAACACATTTCCGAATGATTTGGTCTGCACAATACTTATACAGGCAAGGTTCCTCCCAGAAAAAGAATGACCTGTGAGAAAAACAGGTCTTTGTCCATTTTTTTCCAATGGATAGGAATCTTTCCTATACCTAGATAATTGACAATATGTGCATACCAAGGAACTAAAGAATGGATGGCAAACAGTTGCTCATCCGGGAAGACATCATTTGTAGCAAGGTCATCAACATCTTTATCCAACATAATTCTGGACAAGTGGTCAGCCACCACATTTTCTACACCCTTTTTATCCTTGATTTCGATGTCAAACTCCTGCAATAGGAGTATCCATCTAATCAATCTGGGCTTTGCATCCTTCTTGGACAGTAGGTACTTTAATGCTGAGTGGTTAGTGAAGATGACAGTTTTAGACCCAAGTAGGTAAGGTCTAAACTTGTCCACAAAGAAAAACCGCCGTAAGCTCTTTCTTGTTGTGTAGTTCAATTTGGCGTCGACAAGTGATTTCTTTGAGATATGCAATGACCACAGCTTATCTTTTCGCGGCAGAGGCGGCACCTATTGCCAAGTCAGATGCATCACACATCAACTCAAAGGGCAGGGTATAGTCAGGTGTTTGGAGTACAGGGGCAAAGGTGAGGCAGATTTTTAAAGTTTCAAAAGCCTCAAGACATTCAGTCGAGAAGTCAAATGGCACATCCTGGCAGAGCAGGTGGCACAACGGTTTAACAATTTTGCTGAAATCTTTGATGAACCTCCTGTAGAATCCAGCATGCCCAAGGAAAGATCTGATTTTTTTTACTGTTCTTGGAGGGGGCAAATTTGCAATGAGGTCAACTTTGGCCTTGTCCACCTCAATTCCATCTTTAGAGACTACATGGCCCAACACAATTCCTTGTATTACCATGAAGTGACTCTTTTCCCAACTTAAGACCAAATTGGTCTCCTCACATCTTTGTAAGACCTTGTGGAGGTGTTGCAGACATTGGTCAAAGCTATTCCCATAAACCGAAAAATCATCCATAAAAATTTCCAAGAATTTTTCAATCATATCAGAAAAGATGGCATACATACACCTCTGAAAGGTGGCTGGGGCATTACACAGTCCAAAAGGCATCCTTCTGTAAGCAAAGGTGCCAAAAGGACAAGTAAAAGTGATTTTTTCTTGATCAAGAGGGTGCACAGGGATCTGGTTGTACCCTAAGTACCCATCAAGAAAATAGTAAAAAGCTTTTCCAGCCAACTTATCCAAAATTTGATCAATAAAGGGGAGGGGGAAGTGGTCTTTTCTGGTCTTGGAGTTGAGTTTTCGATAATCGATGTAAACTCTCCAGCCAGTGGTCTCCCTGGCTGGTCTCAGCTCTCCAGACTCGGTTGTGATCACTGTTATGCCAGATTTCTTGGGCACCACTTGGATTAGTGCCACCCATTCAGAATCGATAGTAAATTACTGACATCCGATCCAATTTAATGATTTCTTTCAGGACCACTTCTTGCATGTGAGGATTCAGTTTCCTCTGCATTTCCCTGGAGGGTGTTGAGCCCTCCTCTAGATGAATCCTATGCATACAGATTGATGCATCAATCCCTCCTAGATCAGCAATGGTCCAGCCAATTGCTTTCTTGTGCTTCCTCAAAACTGTTAGCAATTCCTCCTCTTGCTCATTGGTAAAAGAAGAGGAGATAATTACAGAAAGTTTTTCGTCTTTCTCAAAGAAAGCATATTTCAATGTCTCTGGAAGCTTCTTGAGCTCTAGATCAGGGGCTTGTTGGATGGATGGCAGGATTGGTGCATTGTTGGTTGGAGGAAGGGGCAGCAATGTAGGTTTCCAATTGGAATGTTGCACTAAGCCCACAGAAGACCTCAATAGGGACATGTATTATGGCATTAAAGCTAGGCTTCCTTCCTCCACCATGTTCCAAACTTCAGTTAAATTAGTGACAATGTTGCCCCACTCCAGCAGAGTGGGCAGTTCTTCTTCAACAATTTCTTCTAGTACATCCACTGCAAAGCATTCCTCATTGTCCAACTGAGGGTACTTTGCACTGTTGTACATATTAAGCTCAACTTTCATATGTCCGAAAGTGACCTCCATGATCCCAGACTTGCATTGAATGCATGCATTGGCAGTGGCCAAGAATGGTATGCCCAGAATAACATGTATAGGAGATGTACTCTTGTTGCAGCCCATGTCCAAAACAAGGAAGTCTGCAAGGTAGAAGAACTTGTCTACCCCCACTAAGACATCCTCAACCACTCCCATGGATTTCCTCTCAGATCTATCAGCCATCAATAGAATAATGGGGGTAGGCTTTAGCTCCCCCAAACCTAGCTGCTAATACACACTGTATGGCAGCAGGTTAACACTGGCTCCAAGGTCTAAAATGGCCCTTCCAATCGTGTTGTCTCCAATAATACAGGGAATAGTGGGTATCCTTGGGTCTTACAACTTCTCAGGCATTGTCATGGTTAATACAGAATTAACTGTATCAGTTTCAAAGACCTTTTTAGATAAATGGCCTCTGACCTTCCTTTTCTGAGTACAAAGTTCTTTCAGAAACTTTACATAGGCTGGGACCTATCGGATTGCATCAAGCAGGGGTAAATTTATCTTGACCTGCTTAAAGGTTTCCATCATTTCCTCGATTTGTGCCTGCCCCTTATCAAAAGGGGCAGGGCCACTCAAAGCTTGAGGAAATGGCAGCTGAGGTACTAGTGGTTCCTTAGCTGCAAGTCTATGACTGAACTTTTGATTCTTTCTTTTTTCTATTTTATCTCCTGTTGAGGCTCAACTACAGCCTCTTTATTTTTCCCTTGTTGAAGGGTAGTAGGCAGTTCTTGACTCTGTGTTCTAACAAAGTCTCTTTCACTTTCACTCGACAGTTCCTTGGGAATAGCCTCCTTGTTCCCTTCCCACCTGGTTGTCTACCAACCTGTCAGACCTTAGGGCTGTGATAGCATTAGCCCCTATAAAATTTGAGGAGCCTTCTCCAATCAAATACTGGCCCTTAGGGTTGGCTACTGGCTGGCTTGGCAACCTGCCCTCTTCTCTTTTAGCCAAAGAATTTGCTATTTGGCCTAATTGCTCTTCTATCTTCTTTATGCTTTGACTGTGAGAAGTCACAGTCTGATTCAAGGGTTCAAGGCTTTGCAATTGGGCCAAAACCTGGTCCTCGAAAGAAGCACTTCGAGACTGGGTTGGGAGAACTATCAATTAATTTTGTTGCTGGGGCTGCTGTTGCTGCAGAAAATTTAACCTTGGGGCGTAACCCTGGTTAAACTGCTGCTGTGGCCTTTAAGGTAAGGCCAACATCTGTTGTGGCTGCATATAATTGTCTTGCCTCCACCTCAAATTTAGGTGGTCTCTCCATTGGTAACCAGCATTTTGGTGCTGGTATCCATATGGTTGTTTATTGTAGCCACCAGATTGTTGTTGTCTAAAAGATTGGTTAGCAGCATCCTGTTCCATTACATACTCAGGGTATTGCCCCGCAGATGGGCACTCTTCCACTGTGTGTTGTGGAGATTGGCTTATCATACATGCCTGCATCACTTGTGCAGCCATTGTGGGCTGCACCACTGTCAAAAGTTTATTAAATTTATCCGAAAGATTGGCCATCTGCATTCTCAGGTCATCATTTCCCCTAACTTCATACATCTTTCCTTTAGAAGTTTCAGCCAACACCAGCTTAGGAGAAGGATCTTGAACAGTTCTAGATGAGGACATCTTCTGGAAAGCATTTTCGCTAATGACCTCGAACAAGTCCCATGCCTCATCAGCTGTTTTATGTATGTACGTTCCACCACAAGAGGCATCTACCATGTCTCTGCTCTTCTCATCAATCTCATTGTAGAAACTCTGGACAAGCTACCAGTCAGGGATCTTGTGGTGGGGACATTGTTTGAGCATCTCCTTAAATCTGTCCCAGGCTTGGTTAAAATCTTCAGTTGGGGATTGGGCAAAAGCAAGTAAGTCTTTCCTCAACTGGCTGGTTTTGGTCTCTGGGAAAAATTTAGACAGAAATCTTGTCTGGAGGTCTTTCCAGGAAGTGATGCTCTTGTTTGGGAGAGTAGATAACCAGGTCATGGCCTTGTCCTTTAGGGAGAAAGGAAAGAGCCTTAACCTAATGGCTTCTGATCCCAAACCAGCAATGGAGAATGTTGTGCACAAGGCCAAGAACTGGTCAATGTGCTTGTAAGGGTCTTCCTTGCTAAGCCCATGGAAAGAGGGAAGCATTTGGATGATGGAAGTTTTGATCTCGTAGTTTCCCTAAACATTTGGGAATTGAATGCTGAATGGAGAATTGTAATCATCTGGAGCATTCAATTCCTTCAATGTTCTAAGTTGCTCTTCACCCATAACTGCTGTCTCAATTTCAATAGGGGGCTCGACTGTGGTGTGTCTGTGCCTTCTCGGTCTTCTACCCCTTTCTATCTCAGGGTTAGCAGACTCTAATGTAGGACTGAGGGATCTCCTTCCTAACATGCACACACACCAACAGCAGGGAAGACTATTCGCAGGCATATTGCACTTAACAAAATTTACAACTATCCTCATCAACTGCTATGGAATCTTCAAAGGAGAAATAAACTGAGGTTTTGAAGGTTAGAGAAGTGAAAACAGAGGTAGCTAGACTCTCAGTGCAATTCTACTCTCCTTCTCTGCTACGGTTCAAATCTGTAAGAAAAATTCCAAATGTAAATCAGCAGTATCAATTATTCATGAGTACAGCTACCAAAGAATAAAGAATACAAAAATCTAAAGTCTACTATTAGATAAAGATCCCCCGACAACGGCGCCAAAAACTTATTCTATCATTTTAAGTGCTTGCTACTGATTTTATTGAAGACAGTGATAAGAATGGGGTGAATGAAAATGAATGAAAGGTGGAGTGAGAATTATAGAGCAGCAAGCCTAAAATATGCACAGTCCTGCAAGATATAGGGCCTGTTGTAGCAAGTTTTGATAAGTAAGAGTTTGTCCCACACGGAAAGTTGATCTAAAGCTCCAAGGGAGCTATCTTTAGTAGGCTCTCCAGATCTGTCTACAGATCTGGCAATCCTAAATGGAAGGGGATTTAAGGTCACTATAATCTAAATCCTAAAGTAACTTAATGTCTAAACTACAGAAAGGGTTCAGAAAGAGGATGGAGTGTGAGAAAATAAATATAAAAGGGTGAGAAGTATGCTATTAGGTATAAATCTGATGGGTCTTATAACTCAGACTCAGATCTGTTGCTATAGAAGTCCTGTCCAATGGCTGCATTATCACTAAAGAGGAGAAAGGATCCAACTCATCCATGTGCCATGATCTAATCCCTTATGGCTATAACCTGTCCACTTAAATGGTCACAGACTATCCAATAGGAGAACCACAATCCAGAGATGGGTCAAAACAAGTTTATCATTGTAGGCACTACTTCATCTAGGCTACAAGCTAAAGAATCCATAGGAATCTATACCTCTAAAGTTCTGTGTGTGGGGCTAGGCCTACAAAGTGCACGAGCCTGGACACAACAGACTAGCAAGAGTTTGAGTACTAGCTTTTCAAGCTTAGCTATTCACTACTTTAGAAAGACAGCAGTGATCTAGTCACAAGCCTACAATCTCTACAGCCAGATCAGATCTGCAATCTGATGGTGGGTCTATACAAATATAGGGGAGTCTGTCACTGCACAATCTCTCACAAGGCTACCAACACAAGTGCAAAGAAGAAGAATCTGTCTTAGTTCCATGGATTGGCCTCACCCTAGGGCTATAATCTGTCCACTTGAATTGTCACAGACTATCCACAAAGGCTATCCTCCTCACAGAGCTCCAAGATAGAACAAGAACATTGCTGCCGCCACCATGTTCACAAGGCTACCAACTCAATCTCCCATGGAAATTCAGATTTAGTGGATCCTGCGGTGGGGGAAGGCCTGCAATGTGCCTAACCTGGATACACAGGTTACTTGGATCTAAATAAAACCTTACAAGCAATCCTCTATTACTTACAATACAACTTAACAATGGAGGATCTCAAGGCAGCAGCCTTGTACAGGACAACTCACAACAAAAACACCTTCCCATACATGCAATAGATCCTATTACAAAAACTCCATTAAAATCTATACCAAATAATCATACAAAAGGCATAGCCAGCAAGTGTTGGACTATAGAGAGAAGGAAAAAAGAAAAAGAAAACTCCTAAACCCTAACCTTAGCCTCCTGTAATTCTACAGTCGATTTCAAGAAGAAGCATAAAAGTCAAGACCAAAGTCCTTTAAACTTAAGCTAGGCTTAGGCTTATATAGCAGTCGGTTCTCTCTGAATTAGGGTTAGGAAAACCCTAATTTCATCAATACAATTGCGGCCCATTCTTGTCCCTTGGATGCCTCGGGGCGTGTGCACAGAGATTAGAGCATTGGAGTGCATGCCCTAATTGCTAGAGATTCCCAGATTGCCCTTGCAGAAGTGGGAAGAAGCTTAGAACCCGATCCTCGCTGGGTAGAAAAGGTTTGCAGGTCTTGCTGTGTGGTAGAATTGGCGTTGCGGGGTTGCTTTGACTTGAAGCTCTTGCAGTCGCGGGGTTGGTACTTTGATCATCGCGGGAATGCTTTGGTCGTCGCGGGTTTGTCTTTGCATTTGAATGGCGCGAGAATGGCACGCGCAGTTCATTTCTTGATGAATCCCGCGGCGATCCTCGCGAAGAGAACAATGTACATAGGCTTTTGGATCGCGCAAGCAGTTCCTTGAAAGTATGTGTCCCGCGGCCACTGCGCGACAATCGCGCGCTGGAATGCTTAGAGCTCTCTCTATTTAGTGAATCACGCGAAGGTTGAAGACTCATCTCTTGAGATGCGCGAGATTGCACAAGTGCTTCGCGAGACTGCGCGAGTGCTTGAGACTGAATCTCGTGAGCACTGCACGAGTTATGCTTTTTACTCCCTGCTGACATCCATCTGCACACGAACGGCACGAAGACTGCTCGACCGGTTGTGGTGCTCCCTTCAGAAGCCCGCGACAACTGCGCGATGTATTCTTTCTGATTTCATTGAGCCCTACGACATCTGCGCGAGGCATTCTTCTTGATCTGTTTTATGCTTTGTTGTGCCTCTGCTGCAGCCAATTCTCTGTCTGGGTTTAACCTTCACACCTCTGAGGGGCTTGTGTCAGCAGTAGGCTTCTTGGCATGGTTAGGGGTTTATTTGCAGCTGCTGCTTATTACCTACAGAATAGACTTAAAATACATTTATTAAATGATTAAGGGTCTAACAAAGATTAAGTTAAGGGGTGAAAAGTGGTACTTTTCAGGTCTTAACAAGCATCATAGAGTATCTCACTTTCATTCTATAAAATTGCAAATGACAATTCTGGGGAACAGGCGATTCCAGTGATCGATCTTATCGATTACGTTGGAACTTGAACCCATTCAATGCATAGAGGAAGCAGACACGCATCGCATTCAATATCTCCACTTGCCAACTACCTAAGCCTATGAGCTTGTACCTTGACACGTGAACCCTTCCCTTCCCTATAAAACCAGCCTTTACCTTCCCAAAAATTCATCTCTTTTGTCTTTCTTTCATACCCTAATCCTAATGGCGAAAGAAACTAAACAGAGCAATTTTAGTAAGCAACTTGATAGAATCCTTTAGATATACAAGGCTAAGCTCCTGACTGTAATACAAAGAGTAGAAACTTTGAAGCGCTAGCAACCTATACCAGATGTTGAATCATCCTCTGAAACTAGCATTTACCCTAAACCTAACCCAATACCGACATCACATTCGAAGAGCCCATTTTCCCCCACTTCCTAACCTTTATACCATCACAACCCACCCTGAATGCGAGTTCCTATATGATGATGGTGGGTTGAGCCGTCCCTCGCTACCCCCCTCCATTGCTTATCTTCTCCCCTTGCCTTCATTATATTCTCTTCATATAGTCTTCGCAGGAGAGCAGTATAGGTGAAGGGTGATCTAGAAATGTGTTCACTTCCCCATGCTTCACAGATCCACTATTATGGCATTGCATTTCTTCTAAGGAAAACCTGTGATGTGCTCAGTTTGGGGGAGAGCAATTTGGAAGACAGTGGGGAGTGTTCCGACAACTCTTGGAGTAGCGACCCTGTCAAGGAGTGGATACTCCTTTGGTAGGAATGAATGAGAGACTCTATTCAAGCGGTTAGAAGTTGAGGACCGATCTTTATCGAAGACTTCTTCTCGGACATTGCTTCCAGTATAATCGATAGTGCGTCTAGATTTTTCCTAGGTTTATATTTTTATGTAATCAGTTTTTATTTTAGTTTTTCCTTTTACTATAATATTTCTTTTTCTTGATCATTGTAAATAGTCAGTTAATATATAATATTTTCTTTTGACTAAATTTTTTTCTCACTAACTGTGTAATTGTTACTAACTTTTCTTTCATTTTTGTTATTAATGTCTCTAAGAGTAATACGGCTATATTTTTCTCAAGTTTGGGGGAACATTTTTTACAGAATTTTTTTCACATCTGATAAATAATCAGTGATATTAGTAACTTTCAAGTAAATAATTCTTAAGTGTCCCCTATTTTTTGTGCCAATGAGGGCATTGTCCGAATTAAGTTTGAGGGGATACACATCTTCTGTGTATAATAGTAGTTAATTAGTATAGTAGTATTTCATTTAGTTTCATATAGTTTTATTTAGTTTGTTTTTGTAAAAACAATTGAATTGTTAGTTTTAATAGTTGATCATTATATAGGAATTATGATAGAAAAAATTATAAATCTTGAAAACGTACGATTCATTATAGTAGGAGTTCAATAATCAGAATAAAGAATAGTTACAATTCATGCTTAGCTCGTGAAACACTATATTAGAAAGAATGTTTGAAACAATAGATTGCTCTAAACTGTAAAATTTTAGACTATAGTTTTAAAATTGTATAAACTAGTGTGCATTAGAGCCAAATTTTCCTCTTTTATTTAGAGACTATTTCTAATCAAATAGAAAATTTCTTTGAATTTCACTTCTATGTTGTATGAAATCTCATATTGCTAAATTTAGAATCAAGATATTCTATATCTATGATAACCTGATTTTTTTGTCCAGAACTATCTGTTAGAAATATCAAAGCAATAAGGCATCTATGCTAGTAAAGCGTAAAGATGATTTAAGGCCATCTTTTGTTAAATCAGAGCCAAAAAGTTAAAATCTCAAGAAATTTTATCCTTTGAACCCATATTAGAAGCCTAAACCAAATTTCTTTCTACCAAGAATTTTTAAAACCCTTAACCATATGTACTACCCAAAGCTTTCAACCTTTAACCCTTATATTTTCTGAGATTTTAGAATAAAAAAGAAGGGAAGAAGAGGGAGTGGAAGGAGAAAAAAGCAAAAAGAGATAAGGGGAATGCTAAAAAAGGGTACAGTTAAAGAAATCAAAAGAAGAATATGGGAAAGGAGTGAAAAATCGTAAAAGGACGATTTCTAAAAAAAGATTACGATTCTTAAGCAAAGATCTTTAAAAAAGAAAAGAAAAATCCTAAAATACAGTTTTACAAATCAATTGAAGAAATAAGATTTAGAAAAAATAAATGGCAAGAAGTCATCCAATCCATGGATACTTATAAAAGTAGAAAAGAAGAAGTTGAAAAGATAGGAGAAAGAAGAGCTAAATTCTCAAAAAAACTTTGAATCCTTCTATCGTTCTTTGACACCTTCTGAAACCCAAAGCCCCATTACAAGCTGATAAAAGACCTTTTTGATTTACGATGTACAAAAGTATAAGCCTAGTAGAGATATGAAAAATAGATATTATGGATTACACAAGGAATCATATGAGTAGAATAGATTATCCTTTTATATGAGATTGAAAATTTTTGCAATTATCCTTTGACTGAATTTGTCTGAAATAATAGTAAGAGAACCCAAAAAGTATCTGTAGACACCCAAATTGGCCCAAGGCCCGATCGAAACATACTTCAAGAGAAGCACACCCCTGAGCTTCCGATAGGATCTCCCATACCCTTAGGAGCCTTTCCAAACCCTTAGAAACTTTCCTAAACCCTTAGGAATTACCCCCAACCTCTCCGAACCCTTAGATAACCTTCCCGAGGAATGGTTAGAGAGAGGTGCACCAAAACTTATGGGGACCTCTACTGAAACTGAATCTTATATCATTGAAAAGTAGATATTCTCAACTTTCTAACAAGTCAAGAATCACCCCGATCAGAGTCATACATCAAAAGTTAGGGCAATCTGAAGTTTATGGCTCAAAAAACTGCGTTTGGCTGAACCTCTCGAGGAGGTGGGCATACTTAGCATGTATAATACACACGCTAAGCCATTTCTGGAAGCATGTTGCCTAGCATGTATATTATACATGCTAGGCCATTTATTCCCAGAAGTGGCTTAGTGTGTATAATACACACGCTAAGCACAGATGGGCCCCCCAGCGGGCTCTGGACTTCTCAGGCACCGTACATGTCTGGTGTGTGTAATACACATGCCAAGCTTAGCTATAGTAAATCTTGGTTTTTGCCTGAAATTGACTTTTAGGGTTAGACTTGTTGACCATCCTAATATTTGGGGTAGGTTTCATTAGGACTGTTGCACCCTCATTTTCCCTATTTGGAGTCCTCTAGTCATTTGAACCCCCACCCTATCATCTACCATTGAACCCTTTTCCCATATATCTAAGCTCCCAAAACCCTAGGAATCCTTAGATATTAGGATTACCTAATTGTTGATCCCATTAGCATGTAAGTACCCCTTAACCCTCTCTTTTTCTATAAATAGATGGGCACCCCCCCTTGCAAAGGGCTTGAAAATTTTCCAAAAGAGATAAAAGATTAAGAGAGTCCTTTTCCCCCTTTGGTGCACCAATCCCATACAAATTCTAGAACTTCAAAACTCCCTTTAGACCTCACCCTCCTTCAAATATCTTTTAGTTTAGGTGAGAACTATCCCTTAGCTTTCTCCTCCTACCTCTTAGCCACCAAACCTTAGAGGTTAGAATCCATATTCCAATTACTCAAGCTATCGAAGGCTCACCGAGTGCACCTATGTAAAGGTCCACAGCTGTGCTACAAGGGCCCGAGAGCTCTGCCTCTCCCCTCTTTCCCTCTACCTTCTCGGCTTTATCTCTATCCTTGAATTTGCGTTGTTACGCCGTCGAAATCTCGGGGATCGTGGGGGTGTAAATAGGATCGAAGCGCCTTCGGGCAAGAGGAGGTGCTCTTTTTATTTTTGGCCATAAGTAGAGGCCGCATTTGAGTGGGTTGATCGGGTGCCTAACACCTTCCCGATCGATAACCGAAGCCCCTACCCAATAGCCTTTGGTGTGAATCGATAAATCAGAATCATATTTGGCACTTTGGTGCATTAAATATTGAATTACGATTTCTCAGGACACCAAAAGCTCCGGGTAGCGACTCTAAATTTGTAGTGAAGAGTGCACATCATAGCGACGGACTCGCGAGAGCCCACGGTTGCACAAATGGCGACTTTATTGGGGAGAAGCTAGTAGAGCTTCCCTTTGAAATTTGGCCTTTTTGTTTTTTTTTACAAACATTTGGTGGTTATCTTTTATTTTTTTCTCAACCCTACAATTTCATCAATTTTTCTCACCCCTACGATTCGGTTTATTTTTACTTACCACTACTTTTTCGTCGTTTACGCGCCTTACCGATTGGCGGGCCTAGTTGAGCATCATCTTGACTATTCATTTACTTTTCGTCATTTACATGCCTTAGCCGATTGGCAGGCCTACCTGTGCATTTACACGCCTTAGCCGTTTTGCCGGCCTACGTGAGCCATTATTTTTTTCAGAATCATATACCATCAATAGACGCCAACCTGTAGAGGCGGCACGGAATTATCACAACCAGTTTTTGGACATAAGCAAACTCCCCTTTTAAAATTTGAAATTAAAATTGAACCTTAAAAGTAAATTAAGGGACTTAAATCATTTTTTTCGGGAGTAGCTTTTAAAGGGTTGGGAATTTAGGCAACAATACAAACACCCCGATTCTTAGGACGGCGGCAGCCCCTAGTGGTTATGATCTGAAAAAGTACCACTCCATCCAGTATCTAAGAAGGCGCTTGCGCCAGAGGTATATCAGGTGGGTGACTGATCTGGTTATAAAGCTTAAAACACCCTTGGGAAGAGCGTTAGAAAATCCCGAATCACCCTTGTATTCCTAGGTTCGGAGAGGAGGGACCCGGTACAACAAAGAAAATCAGTCCTCAGAAGCACCGCTTCCCGAAAACCAAAGAAACAAACCAAATTTGGGCCTACTGTTTGCTGTCAAAATAGTTTATATAAACAATTTTTGCCTAGCGTGTATAATATACACGCTAAGCCAAAAATCCTCAGATTTTTCCTAGCATGTATAAAATACATGCTAAGCCAAAATCTTCATATTTTTAGCCTAGCGTACAAAATACACACGCTAAGCCTATTTCTAGCTGAGCAGCCCAAATCTGAGGCCTTCTATCACCTTTCCAGAAACTCCCACTTAGCGATATAGTGTCTCCAATAAATCCTGCACTTTTTTGATACCCAATACGCCCTCGCCAGTCAAAAGAGGTCACCCTCCTATTGATTTTTTCGAGGGACCGGGTTATCATGTGGATTCCCATGCCTTCACATAGATCAAGGGCTTTCCCTTTGATTCTTCTGAAGTGCATCAAGATCTCGCCGTGGGAAATATTTGAGGTGCAAATGCTGCCCGAAACGGGAATTTCAAGGCCCCAGAACTCATCCTAGAAAGGTTCATTTGCTTTATCCAAAAACAAAAAAAATCAAGAAAAATCAAAAACCAAAAAGAGAACTCGTGGTGCCGGCACAATGGCATCGCGTTACTCTCCGTCATCCTGTAGGGGGAGGAGAAAAATTTTCGGGCCCCACCCGAGGCATCCATACCTAACCCGTCACCAAGCCATGTCGTGAGCAATTGATCCGGCTTATGCCGATCCCGATTCATCCTCACAACATTCCCCAACTCATTCCCACATGGAAAAAATCCCCATTCCGTTCACTTAACCCCCATTTACCGTCACCGGACTCTTCGGTGCACCCCTCTTCCCCTCCACCTCAAACCAAAATTCACCCCATCTCGCCCCCATATCAACTCAAAATCCGCCACATTTTCCACCCCATTCTTCCTCAACCACCCAAAACTTATCCCACTTCTCTTCCACATCTAGCATGCCCAATTTCCCTATATTTTCCCAAAATCCAACACCTCATTCCCCATCATTTTCCCAAACCATATCCCATTTTTCTATACCTTTCCAAAATTCAACACCCTCATTTACCCAATCCACGTCCAATTTTCCCCCATCAACATCCACCCAACAAACACCCCATTTTCCTCCCACGTACATCCAATTTTCCCTCCACATTAGCCCAACATACGCCACAATTTTTCACATCTCCCATGCCCAATTTTCCCACATTCACCCAAACCATGCCTAAATTCCCTTCCACACCCTCTCCAAATACACCCCATTTCTCTCATACACCTACCCAAAATACACACATTATTTCCACATCCACCCATAGCATGCCCAATTTTCCAAATCCACCACATACCCCCCATCTACCCAAGTCATGCCCATTTTCTCCCATGCATCCTCCTCATCAAATGAACCATCCGCCTCCGCTCTCATACCTGATTCCATGGCCATCATGCAAGAAATGATGAACACCTTCATGGCATGGAGGGCCTCCCAAAACTACCCTAATCCACCCCAAATGCCCAACCCTCAACATACCCTCCAAAATCTCCGTACTTCCTTCCCCCAAAACCCTAATCAATCCCCCATTATCCATACCATCCAAGGCTCCCATCAGTCTTGGGACCATTTGAGTGGGCCTCAAGGCCCAATGACCCAAATCCAAACCCATCAAGGCCCAATGGCCCAGGCCCAAGCCAACCAAGGCCCAATTGCCCAGGCCCAAGCCCACCAAGGCCCAATACCCCAAGCCCATCAAGGACCAATACCCCAAACCCATCAAGGCCCATTGCCCTATACCCCAGCCCATCAAGGCCCATTGCCCTATACCCAAGCCTATCAAGGCCCAACATCCCAAGTCCACCAAGGTCCCAACCTGGGAGCCCCATTTACAAACCCTTCATCATTCCCCCAATATCCCACATTTACCTATACCCAACAAGCCCCCATTCCCCTCAAATAAACCCAATCCCCCAATTTGGCATAAGCCCCGTCCATCCACATTCGTCACACCCACACCCTTCTCAATATGGGGATCTATCCCATACCATCAACCATTCCCAATTTACCCATCCTCTCATCCCCTAACCCAATCAACAAAATTCTTATCAACCCCAATGGCCTCATCAAGCACCTGCCCAACTCATTCAGAATCAGCAGGATAACCTCACCCTTCCTCCATCGTATGTTGATCAATAATACGAGGAAGATGAGGTCATAAATAGTGGAGCCTATGCAGGGGCATTCACCAACTTTAATCTCTCACCACCCACACATACTAATCCCCAGGCCATCCAAAATGAAGGGAGGCAGCCTCTTAAGGGAACAGCCTCAGCCCCACCATCCAGAGAATCCGAGCAGCTGAAAGAATAAATGGATAAAATCCATAAGCAGCTGATGAAGTTAGGGGGAACCGAGATTCATGCAACAGATTTCTCAGATCTTTGCTTTTTTGCTGAGGTCCCACTGCCACCCAAATTTAAAGTACTCGCATTTGATAAATATAACGGCACGAGTAATCTAATTGCCCATCTAAAATCATACTATGGAGATATGTGCCAGTACGGTGGAGACGAACGACTCCTCATTAAATTATTCCATAAGAGTCTTATAGGCCCCGCTTTGAGATGGTTCACATCCCTTGAACCGTCCAGGATTAAAGCATTGAAAGATCTGACCCACCTATTCCGGGAATAGTATGTCTACAACATAGATATTGAGCCCCGTAAATCTGATCTAGCTCGCCTGAAGCAGAAGCCCGATGAAACATTCAGTGACTACCTCGAGCGATGGAGGGTATTGGCAGCTCAAGTGAGAAACAGAATACCAGATGATGTGCAAATCGAGATGATCTCAAAAAATACTCTATCGATCATCTCAAATTTTCTAGTATACCAGCAGCAATCCAGCTTTGCGGAATTGATAAGAAATGTCAACCGTTGTGAGGATGCAATTAGAGAGGGATGTTTGAGCAAGAATGTGTCCTGGGGGGCCAGTGGAGTCTGAAAATTCACCGAGCAGAGAAATGAGCGAAGATCAGAGGTAGAGGTACAAGCTATAATGAACACACCGTCCAACACCAGCATGGTACCCTTTTGGTTCGCGGCAACACAGCCGGCACCAGCACCAACAAATCCAGCTTAAAGGCAGAACAATGTCCCTTGGGGAAAAATTACTCCTGAGCAGAGAGGGGCTCGATAAAGCTGAATATTCACTCCCTTGGGGCAATCCCTAAATGTCCTTTGGCCTTTGTTAGTCGAAAAAGTTTTGGTCACCATACTCCAACCACGACCTCCGCTGAATCCGTCCCCTATAGGTTCGATCCCAGCACACATTGCAATTACCACCAGGAACCTAGGCACCCAACTAATCGGTGCTACCTATTAAAACATGTGATACAAGGCCTCATTGAGGCAAGGAAACTCATTCCCCCATCACCTCCTCAAGCAAATTAGCACACTAATATTATACAAGCACCATTACCCCCACACCGGCAGGGAGGAATGGGTCCAAGGGCCATAGTTAACATGTTACAGGAAGAGATGAAAGAGGTCGACCCCTCATAATATATTGGCATAGGGGTAAACTACGATGACTCTTGGCAGTGGAATCAGGAGAGAGAGACCGTCGGGGTAGTCGAGCCTTTAAACATAGCCGATTATTTTTCAATCCCGACACCTCAAGCAACACCACTAGATCTGAGGTCATATTTTCCCTCACCAGCTCCCTTTAATCAGGTCCAAACCAATTGGGCCCCACCACCTCCGCAATACCAAACATATTCAACATCAACCCCCATCAATTACATGGTGCCCAATTTTACCCCACCTTTGAAATCAGCTTCGACTCCCTACAATTGGTCCAATTTTTTCACTACATCATTATCCCATCTACCTTCATCTCCGACACCGATCCAATACGGTTGGCCCAATTTTGCTGCACCCCCGCTAGTTTACCCATCTCCGGCACTAGTCAACGAGATCTGGCCCAGTTTTGCCACGCCATCAATTCAAGCATCTCTGACACCCTCATCCACTCCATTTCAAATCCCAGGGCCGACCTATGACCCCCACCAGATCCCGCTCAATTATGATCAAACAGACATCAATACGGGCAACAAAAGCGAAAGGGCAATTTAATTCATTACACGGTCATGGAGGATTTCTAAATAGCCTGAGGTATCAGTACCGGCCTAACCGGAAGAAAAGAAGGAACCTACTATAGTACACCCCTTCGAAAAAATAAGCAGAGAGCACATACTAGAAACACAGTTGAAAAGAATGTCAGCCCACATCACTGTTTAGCACCGGTTATTGGCATCCTCACTTCACTTTCAAGCCCAAATGGGGCACTGAAAGATGCACACGTATCCAATAAGGCCTCACCCGATAAAGTAGGACAGATGATTGGGCAGATGTTGACTCCCAACGCCATCTCATTTTCGGACGCCGACCTCCCTGCAGGAGGAAACCACTCCAAGCCCTCAATATAATAATCGAAACCTAGAACATAGTGATACTGCTTGTATTAGCGGACAACGAATCAACATTGAATGTATGCCCGCTAAGAACCGCGACCAAGATTGGGGTTGACCTGTCTATGCTCCGACCAGGTAGAACAAGTGCAAGAGGGTTTGATAACACAAGGAGGGAAGTGATAGGAGAAGTGGATCTGGAGCTCACCATTGGGGCAATAACCTTCTCAATCCCGTTCCAAGTCATGGACATCAAATCTTCCTTCAACCTACTGCTAGAGCACCCCTGGCTGCATGAAATTGGGGCGATACCCTCCACCCTACACCAATAGCTCAAATTCATTTTCGAAGAGAGAGTCATATCCATCATGGGAGAAGGGCAAGAGGAAAGAGAGAAAATGGCCCACAACATCAAAAAGCTCAAGGTGCTAGATGTACCCAACATAGCTGAGGACACAGACCTTCATAGTTTTCAATATGATGAGTCAACAGCAATGGCACCAGAATCCCCTGAGGAAGCTACCAAAAAAATCGAAGGAGGAATGGATGACGTAATGGTAATACTCCAAAAATGGAGCTACCAGAAAGGGAAAGGGCTAGGTCCTCGCCTACAAGGCAAAAGATACCCGGTCAAAGCCAAGGGCGAACAACGAGTTAGATTCGACATAGGCTACAGGCCTACAGAAGAAGAAATCCAAGAGGCCAAAGAGAAGGCCCGAATCATCACTGCAGCCAAAGCCAGGGAGAAAGACCTGGAGGATGAACCCCGACCGCGGCCTCACATCCGGAGTACATTTGTACACGCAGGGGTCATCGAAATTGACCAGAATGAGGCAACTCAGTTAACCCCGCATAAAAGAGCCCTTGTCCATGAGACCAATCCCTACATCATTCTCACAGATATCAAAGTCAACCTCTCATCCATGTCACTCTTCGAGGAAGAGACACCCTCACCCATACAATAGCCTGTCATTAACCACCACAAACCCATGCTGACGTTCGAGGATAGGGCCCCTGACGAGCCCGGGATAAACATGATGGAGGCTGACTCCTAAAAGTCATCTCAATCAGTCTCCTCCACAAGGCTAGGTAAAAGGGCCGCACCTCAGGTGAGGAATTGGGCGTCAATGCCCCTAACTCTGAAGGCATCAAATGGCTGCAAATACGACACCAGCTTCCCAAAAAGAAACAACCTTTAAAAAGTGAGGTTAGCCTTTAGGAGGCAATACCATGTGTATATAAAGGCCCGCTTTGTCAAGGTCCCATCTCCGTAGAAAAAGAAAATTCCAAAAAATAAAAGACATACAAAATAATCAAAAAAATTTGTCTTTTAAAATTCTTGATAAAATTAAGAAAAATGATGCCTTAATTGAAAAGCCCGTCCCACATAAAATCAACCTCTTTCCTATAGAAATACAAGAAGAGGTAGGAGTCATGAGTCTGGACGAGGAGATCTCTGCTAAGGAGCTCACCAATAAGCTCCTTGACTAATTTGCCAATTTTGAGCATGGCACTACCCCTATCGTTGAAGAAATAGAGGACGTAAATCTAGGGACCGAGGAGATTCCTAGAATCACCATGGTCGGAGCGTCGCTATCTCCCGAGGAAATAAAAAACATGATTAATTTCCTTCAGTCATACCAAGCCATCTTCTCATGGTCATATGAGGATGTGCCTAGTCTTGATACCAATTTGGTCGAGCATGAGCTACCGCTATATCCAGATGTTAAGCCGGTCAAGCAAAGATTGAGACGCCTAAGGCCAGAGTGGATGTTGAAAGTAAAAGATGAAGTCATCAAGCAGTATGATGCAGGGTTTCTCATGGTCTCGAAGTATCCACAGTGGCTAGCCAATATCGTCCCTATACCAAAGAAAGATGGAAATGTTCGTATGTGCATCGACTTCAGAAACCTGAACAAAGCGAGCCCAAAGGATGACTTCCCGTTACCACACATTGACATCTTGGTGGATAACACTGTCAGGCATGGGAGGCTCTCATTTATAGATGGATTCTCCAGATACAATCAGATCAGGATGGCAGAAGTAGACCGACAGAAGACAATGTTCATTTCCCTATGGGGAACTTTCTGCTACCGAGTCATGCCATTCGGGTTGAAGAATGCTAGGGCGACGTATCAAAGGGCGAATCACACGTGGTTACAACAAGCGTGTTCACATCCGAGATTTAAAAGTGGGAGATACCGTACTCAAGAAAATCTTTCCATCTCTCCATGTCGATCTGAGAGGGAAATTCAAGCCCAACTGGGAAGGATCTTACGTCATCCAAGAGGTACTCCCAGGATACGCGATCCGCCTCGCCACCATGGGCGGAGATCACTTTCCTGAGCCCATCAACGCTGGATACATACGCCGATTCTACTCTTAGTCTCCGCGGTAAGGTAAGTATTGATAAGATGGATACATGACTGCTTAAGGACCCCATAAAAGAGGCCATCATTTCAAAGCCAAGTAGCCAAAAAAGCGTCCATGAACACTTATACCCTTGCTACACCCATTGAGCCATTGGCCTTTCTTTCAACCCCTCCCCAGAAAAGAAGACGAAAAAATTGTATACACCAAACAAAAAAAGGAGAAAAAGAGTTACCAACAAATCTAAAAAAATCATAAAAGCAAAATCCCAAAAAGAGGATGTCTGAAAAAAATAAAATGAATAAAATAATAGAAAAGAAAAAGTGGGGCATGTACAGTCAAAATTCTCTAAGGAAGAAGTGTATTATGGCAACTGGAACCTATTGAGAAAACCTTCTTAACCAAAGAATACCTTCAAAATTTCTAACCTATCCCATGGCCACGATTCATCTCGAGAGAAAGCCCTTTTTAGGGTCTACAAGCAGGCATAGTATCCGTTGAGTCAGTACGAGCCAAGTTGTGAGACGACAAGAGAATTCCACCCAGCCGGCTATAACGGAATCGACGTCCATGTCCTGGCCTTTGAGTGCATGAAAGAAAAAATAAAGAGGAAAGAAAAGTAAAATACAAGCTCAAAGTAAAGAGGGCATGGTGAAAACCTGAAAGGACGCCATGGGTAAAAACAATGAGCTTGTGCGAACCAGGTGAAAACTTGAAAAAGGCACCTGGGGTAAAAATGCATACCCATGGGCATAGTGAAAACCTGAAAGGGCACTACAGGTAAAAAAGAGAGCAATAACGGGCATGGCAAAAACCCGTCTTGGGCGTTGTGAGTAAAAATAGTTAAGAGAAAAAGAAAAGAAGAAAATCTTCAGTTACTCCGACGGTTACATTCTTGAATTATCTGGTCGCCAATTGGGCCACTCATGTTTGCTCAAATCATATCCTGATCAGGTATATCTTCAAATTAGACCGTCAAAAGTATGACCGGAGGTAAGGAGAAAAGGTTAATCCAATCCAAAGGGATGGACGTTCCGACCTCAAAAAAATTCTGAACCTCACTCAGGTCCGACCACATGAACGGGTTCGACTATGCTCAAAATGGGACCCATTACTTTGCCTCATTGTTAAGGCATCAAAAAAAAAAGATAGCTGAGTTTTCATGGTACTTTTTGTTATGCATAGCTACGCACATGTGTGCTTCAATGTGATAAAATGTCAATATTTTATCGGTGACACAGCTATGCTAAATTAATGTCATAAATTTAAGGTTTGCCTTAGATCTTTGGGAGCAACGGTGTCAATCCCTGCCAGACAGTCACTGTTTCGATCGAGTTGATTCCACTGCTAAATCTTTGCGCTAAATGCTCTATCTTTGGATATATGTAAACTTTAGTGTCTTAAGCTTCAGATTCGTCAGAAAAAGGTCAATCATTGGTTAATACTAACCTATCAAAAAGGAAATTACCTATCAAATAACTATGTTAAAATATGCATTCCGAAGGGCTCATTCTTGGGTGCAGGCTTAAAACCTGCATTTGTACGGTATCCTTGGGTATCCGTTGGATGGTCAATTGTTCTCGTAAATTATACCCAGACGGGTTTTGGGTCGTGACTTCCATTCTCCTTTACTTATCGCCCCTAATGGGTGCTTGTTTATGTATAGTTAAATGATCTGTAAGATCATCATTGACGGAGATCAGGATTGGGTGCCTCTTTCGGTAGACACCCTATTTTGGTCGAATCTGTTCAGTAGTATTTAAAGTTGTGTACTCTAGGTCATGTTGATCCAGGGTACATTATCAAAGTGGCACGTACTCCCAAAAAGTAATGCGACATCAATTAACTCCGCTTAGGTAGTCGTGCTAAATTAACTTCAGGATCAATGGGTTCGCCCAAAGACCTAGAACCTTGCTTCATACAGGGACACCAGTGGCTGGTAAAATAGGGCAATTAGTGCCTCGTAATATTAGACACAAGCTGTGGATCTTCGCATACTTGCTTTGCACCTATGATTGAGTATGGGTCGATCACCCTCTCACTCACGGAACTATTTTATTCAGAATGAAACTTGAGCATCAAATATCTTCAATCATCTCAAAAAGCGGACATTTTTCTCAGCATATTGGGCTTTTGTAACTCGCTCCATTTCGATTATGTTCAGTAATGTCGCTAAGCGCTTAAGGACCGATAGCCTTGAGTAACGGACATTTTTCCCGACATACATGGCTTCCATTTACTCATCAAGTTACCCACCTAATATTTGAGGTTCATTTTGAATATGGTGGACCTGTCAGGGACGCCTTGGGCCTCTTCGGATGTCTTGGCCTTTGGCATTCGATCATTAGTGATCGAATACCAAAGAGGGGCATCTGTAGACACCCAAATTTGGCCCAAGTCCTGATCGAAACATACTTCAAGAGAAGCACACCCCCGAGCTTCCGATAGCATCTCCCATACCCTTAGGAACCTTCCCAAACCCTTAGAAACTTGACTAAACCCTTAGGAATTACCCCCAATCTCTCTGAACCCTTAGATAACCTTCTCGGGGAATGGTTAGAGAGAGGTGTGCCAAAACTTATAGAGACCTCTACTAAAACTGAATCTTGTACCATTGAAAAGTAGAGATTCTCAGATTTCCAACAAGCCATGAATCACCCTGATCCGAGTCATACATCAAATGTTAGGGCAATCTTAAGTTTTAGGCTCAAAAAACCGCATCTGGCTTAGCCTCTCGAGAACCTCTCGAGGAGGTGGGCATGCTTAGTGTGTATAATACACATGCTAAGTCATTTCTGGAAGAATTTTACCTAGCGTGTATATTATACATGCCAGGCCATTTATTCCCAGAAGTGGCTTAGCGTGTATAATACACACGCTAAGCATAGATGGGCCCCCCAGCGGGCTCTGGACTTCTCAGGCACTATACAAATGTCTGGTGTGTGTAATACACATGCCAAGATTAGCTATAATAAATCTTGGTTTTTGCCTGAGATTGAATTTTGGGTTTGACTTCTTGACAATCCCAATGTTTAGGGTGGGTTTCATTAGGACTGTTGCACCCTCATTTTCCCTAGTTGCAAACCCTCTAGTCATTTGAACCCCCACCCTATCATCTACCATTGAACCCTTTTCCCATATATCTAAGCTCCCATAACCCTAGGAATCCTTAGATATTAGGATCACCTAATTACTAATCCCATTAGCATTTAAGTATCCCTTAACCCTCTCTTTTTCTATAAATAGATGGGCACCCCCCCTTGCAAAGGGCTTGAAAATTTTCCAAAAGAGATAAAAGATTAAGAGAGTCCTTTTCCCCCTTTGGTGCACCAATCCCATACAAATTCTAGAACTTCAAAACTCCCTTTAGACCTCACCCTCCTTCAAATATCTTTTAGTTTAGGTGAGAACTATCCCTTAGCTTTCTCCTCCTACCTCTTAGCCACCAAACCTTAGAGGTTAGAATCCATATTCCAATTACTCAAGCTATCGAAGGCTCACCGAGTGCACCTATGTAAAGGCCCACAGCTGTGCTACAAGGGCCCGAGAGCTCTGCCTCTCCCCTCTTTCCCTCTACCTTCTCGGCTTTATCTCTATCCTTGAATTTGCGTTGTTACGCCGTCGAAATCTCGGGGATCGTGGGGGTGTAAATAGGATCGAAGTGCCTTCAGGTAAAAGGAGGTGCTCTTTTTATTTTCTTTTTATTTTTGGTCATAAGTAGATACCACATTTGAGTGGGTTGATCGGGTTCCTAACACCTTCCCGATCGATAACCGAAGCCCCTACCCAAGATCCTTTGGCATGAATCGGTAAATCAGTCATATTTGGCACTTTGGTGCATTAAATATTGATTTGTGGTTTCCCGGGACACCAAAAGCTTCGAGTGGCGACTCTAAATTTATAGTGAAGAGTGCGCATCATCACGATGGACTTGCGAGAGCTCACGGTTGCACAGTTTCGATTTTTTTTTTTTAAGAGTATGTCAATAGTGAGTTTTTGAATGAAAATATTTTCTAAATCTGCAGTTTAGAAAAATTTATGAAGAATAAACTATTCGTTAATGCATATACTCCTACTTACTATGAATTGAAATTGTTGGAGTTTCTAATCAAGGATGACTATTATAAGGGAAAGTAAGGATAAAAGATTGGTAATTTTAGAAAATCATAACAACTATGTGATAACCACCTTGATCAAGTTAGTTAACTTAGATAATTTAGATAGTGTACAAAAAATAATTTAGATTTTTAACCTTTCTTTTGAAAAATAAAAAAATATTTAAAGTTTGTAGGTAACTTCACTGAAGACCTTCAGGAGACTACAACTCCTCCACTAGGGATCACCTAGGGGTTTAAAGGCTTGTTGCATCTACTAAATGCAATTGTGCTCCCTACGAAAGTGGCATTTAAATTCTTAGTCTAAGATTTTTTATGTTTTCTTGTTTGCTAGGGACTAGGAAAGCGTAAGTTTGGGGGTGCGATCATTCACATAATATATCATTTTATCACCCTTAACTTAGTGATGCTAGGACTTAGTTAGCTACTAATTAGTTACTGATGTGCAGATATTAATGGAAAACAGCATAAGAAAACTAAAGTAATAATATTTATCAAAATAAATTCATAAAGTAATAAAACGACGATTGAACCAAAAGTCAAATCATCACCTACTAAAAAGATGAAAATCGTGCTTTACGATTTTACAGAACAAAGTATAGTAAAGAATAGAAATCGGAATTTACGATTCTACAAGAGAAAGTCGTTCAGGGGAGTGCGATACAAGAGAAGTGATGAAGAATCGTTCAATAGAAAGCTGTGTTAGAAAATCGTGATTTACGATTTTTCAGAGGAAGCTTCAATAGAAATAGAAAATTGTGATTTACGATTTTCCATAGAAGACACCTTCCAAAGTTGTTAATCACGTAAGAATGAACTCCGCCATGCATAAAATTAGAAGATCTCTTAAAGAAGAAGTCCAGTGAATCACGGATCTGAGAGATTGAAGAAGAAGACTCTTAAAAGACTCTGCTTCTGAAATAATGGAGAAAATCCATAAGTACATCAACTATTGAAAGCAGGGAAAGATAGAATTAGAAGTAAAGTTATACTAGGATAGTTTTACTTTAGTTATTTCTTTTATTAGAATTAGAAGTTTTGTAAACCGACCCTTATAATCTATAAATAAGAGGCTCGACACATAGGAATAACCATCGAAGAATTTCATAGCATCAATTGACAATTGAGGTCTGTATTTTCTCCCGATCAAAGTAGTTTAGGATTTACAAAGTAACATCATCCACAGTTCTCTGAGGTCTTGCCTGACAACTAAGGCTGAGGAAGCTGAAAGATCAACACTTTGAATGGTTCTACTTTTGCTTTCTAGTTTAAATTTATTTTTGCTTTCTAGTTTAGATTTATTTTATTGTAATTTACTTCTTGTAAACATCTTCAAATTTTAATTTGAACTGACGACTCAAATTGAAGTTTGTAGATTATTGTAACGATTTTACTTTTCCATCTTTTACTTTCTAAAATTTGATTGATGCCTAAGTTTTAGGAGATTGTTGATTAGATTAAATCTGTGTTGATAGGATTTTAGTGTTGATTGACGACCAATGCTAGGAAACTCTATATATAGTGTAACGGTACAGTTTAATTTCATAAATATCTTATAGCTGAAAATTATGACTGACGACCATAATTTGAAGGAGGATTTAGGATTTATTTTCTGCAATTTAGATTGAGAAAACATTCTTTTATTCATATTTCTCCAATAGATTAAGAACTTAAAAGATAAATATAACTTTTTAGAGAGAATTAATATAGTATAACCAATCTTCGTCAGAACGATCCTATACTAGCTCTATAATTTCCATTATGCGCTTGCAATAGGTTAAGACTTTATTAGATACACATATAAGTAGTGATCAGTTGTAACCATTCAGGATTTTTAAGATAATCGTATCTTAAAAGTTAATGGGTAGAGACTCAAACTGATCATATCTTTAGAAGAAAAAGGGACAGTGACCACAATGTCACTAAGAGACCCAGAGTATAACTAACAAACTCCCGAGCATCGTCGAGCTACCGATTCATCCGCAGTAAATTAGAGTATAGTAGTTACAACGAAAATTTTTATGATACCTCGAATCGTAGTGATTACGAGTCGTAGTATCCACGATTTTGTCGATGGATTTGGTAGCTTGAGTATTCTTACATGAACAATCATAGTAATTACGGTTGCTGAGAGAATGCTTTGTTCAGGCCGCACATCTGTTATCAGAAAGGCACAACTTCCAATAACAAAGGTGTCACATCGATTCACTTTGTAGATACACACCCCTTAGCATTTAATAGACCTACCAATCGATTCAAATGATTCAACGCCAACCCATAACGTCCATTTATGGCAACCCTTCAAATTCTCGACCTGAGAGATTATAAATACGCAAGTTACCGCCTAAAAATTTCATTCCATTCCTTTCGCGTTCTTCTATAGCCAACACTCTTACCATGGCAAAACCACCAAGTTGGTCCGAAATAAGCGAAGCGTTTGAGCGCCTACTCAGGCGCCATGAAGAAGAAGTCAGTGCTCTCCTGGAAGAAAGGGCACGATTAATTCAAGAGCTTCTATCTCTTCTCCCCAAACTAGAAACCAGTGACGAATCACCACCCCCTCCATCTTCATGAGTCTTTTCTTTTTCCTCTTCTATTGGACGCACCCATCCAGGGAGCGATTAATCATCTTTTAGGGGCAGCAACATTTTAGTTAGAAGCCGAGGACCAATCTTTATCGAAGACATCTCTCGAACATTGCTGCAAGTATCGTAGATAGTGTGTGTCTAGATTTTTCCTAGAATTATTTCTTATGTAATTAGTTTTTTATTTCTATCTATCATTTTCTTTTCATGTTCATTATAAATATTCTGATAATATATGACATTTTCTTTTAACTAACTTTCTAACTGTGTAATTGTTCCTAATTTTTCTTAGTTTTGTTATTGATATCTCTGAGAATAGAAAGGATGTGTTTTCGTCATGTTTGGAAGACATTCTTTAAAGATTTTGTTCACATCCAGTATACAATTGGTAATATCAGTAATTCACAGGTAAATAAATTTTTAATATCCCCTGTTTTTGTGCCATTGAGGGCATTGTCCAAATTAAGTTTGGGGGGATACACAACTTCTTGTGAACAATAGTAATTAATTAGTATATCAATTTGTTATTTTGTTTTATTCTATTTTTGCATAATTTTTATTTTTCTTTTCTATTTTTTTTTTTAAATAAAGTTTTATAGTTAATCATTATATGAGAATTATGATAAAAAAAATTATGAATCTTGAAAACTTACGATCCATCAAGGTAGAAGTTCAACAATCAAGAATATAAAATAGTTCAATTCATGTTTTAGCTCGTTGAGCACTGTATTTGTGACACCCTGCAAAGTCAAGCACGTGTAACTTCAAACTCGTGGTAGGTCACTAATCATTGAACCTTCGGCTGAGGGAGTTCATTTAGGAACTCGATCGCTAGAGACCCGTATGAGGTCAGTCCATTTAAAGCCCATGGGTGGATGACTTGGTTGATTATATGTATCTCTAGTTAAGTCTTAACCTATTACAAGCGCACAATGGAAATTGTAGAGCTAGTATAGGATCGTTCCCACGAAGATAGGTTTTTCTGTATTTGTATATATATATATATATATATATTTTTGAAAACTTATACTTATCTTTTAAGTTCCTAAACTACTTGAGAAATATGAATAAATAATGTTTCTTAAACTAAATTTTACAGAAAATAAATCCTAAATCCTCCTTCTTCAGATTATGGTCATCAATCACAATCTTCAGCTATCGGATATTTACAATTTTAAAATATCGTTACACTATATTTCAGTCTTCTAGAATTTGGGCGTCAATAAAAAACTAGCATCCTTTAATATAGATTTATACTAATCTCTAATTTACCAGAAATTTGGGCGTCAATCAAACTCTAGAAAATTAAAGATGGAAAATAAAAACCATTACACTAATCTGTAAATTCCAATCTGAGTCATCCATTCAAATCAAAATCTGAAGATGTTTACAAAGTAGTAAATTACAGTAAAATAAATCTAAACTAGAAAGCAAAAGTGGAACCATCCAAAGGGTTGATCTTTTAGCTTCCTCAGCCTTGGTTGTCAGGTAAAACCTTAGAGAACTGTGGACGATGTTACTTTATAAATCCTAAACTACTTTGATAGGGAGAAAACACATACCTCAGTTGTCAATTGATACTGTGAAATTCTTTGATGAATTTTTCTGTGTCGAGCCTCTTATTTATATATCATAAGGGTCGGTTTACAAAACTCCTAATTTTAATAAAAGAAATTACTAAAGCAATGGTATCCTAATATAACTCTACTTCTAATCTTATATTTCCTTGCTTTCATTCTGTTAATGCACTTCTGGGTTTTCTCCATTATTTTAGCAGCAAAGTCTTTTAAGAGTCTCCTTCGTCAATCTACTCATATCCGTGATTGGCCAGACTTCTAAGTCAAGAATTCTTCTAATTTTGTGTATGGCGGTGTTCATTCTCACATGATCAGCAACTTTGGAAGGTGTTCTTTTATGAAAAATCATAAATCACGATTTTCTTCTTCAATTATAGCTTTCTCAAGATGATTTTGTATTTACGATTGTTCTTCTTTTCTTCTCTCTACACCGCTTCCTATAGAACGATTCTCTATCTACGATTCATCGCTTTCTCTTATATCGTACATCACACTTGAACGGCTTCCTGAAGAATCGTAAATTATGATTTCTACTCTATATTTACATCGTTCCGCAAAATCGTAAAACATGATTTTTTTATTTTTCTGTAGGCGAAGATTCATCTTTTAGTTCATTCGTCTTTTTATTGCTTTATGAGTTCATTTTGATAAATATTAATACTTTGGTTCTTTTTTACTATTTTTCCTTAATATCTGCACATCAGTAACTTATTAGTAGAAAATTAAGTCCAAGCATCACTAAGTTAAGGGTGGTAAAATGGTATATTATGTGACTGATAAGTGGGCTAGTTTAATTGAGGTCGACGTAGACCCAAGCCCAAAGTCCTTTTGGAAACCCAACCCATTTTGGGGACTGTTTGGGAATTTAAGCCCTTCTTGGACCACCGGGAACGTATGTACCAATGGATGGGCTAGTCACTTAAGACCACGTTGAACTCACAGTTCATTAAGACCCATTCGAAGTTACGGGAGTCAAGACCCATTAGAAACATGACGCTTGAGTCCATTAAGTAGAAGCCAAGACATGGATTGCATAGGCAGTTTTGGTGTGTATAAGCCACACACCCAACCCCAACCTCAGCTTTTCTATTTAGCCACCTCCTCACGTAAACATGCAAATCATTGCATTGAGGAGTGTCGGCTACTGCAGCTTGAGGAGAAACGAGAGAGAGGAAGTGAAGCCATTGCCTTTCTCCTTGTCGGCTTCTTTGTAAACCCAACCCCTTGAGCTCTCTCGAAACCCTTTCATTCAAATAGGAGTAGCTCGGATCAGCCTTTGAGAACCCCACACTCGGTGGTCCACTAGATTAAGGCGAAGAGCATCGAACGGATCATAGTATCGGTGGTTTGACGGTTACTCCGACACCGACGGGTCATAGAGCTCCTCATGCAAGGAAACTAATAATCGTAACCCTCATAGCACATGCATTGTGTTTTAGAATCTGAGTCGTATTGTCGAGTATTAATAATCGAAGCCGCATGCAAAGATTTCACAGGTCGACCGCGTGCGAATCGCGAGAACGAATGCATTTGGGTTCAACCGTTGAAGCCCTTACATGTGCTTCAAAATTTTAGGGATAAATGGTATGTTTCAAAACTCGTAAATGCATATGAAAGTTTCATATAATTGGATGTATTCAAAGGGTAATACTATAAGCGAGCGATGACTCGTATAAGGTGTGATTTAGGTGTTGTTGAGCCGACTTGAGAAGCCATAAAGGCCAGCTCGAGCAGACATACCAAATCGTAAAGAAGGGTTGTTCTATGATATATGCTCAAGGGTGATCTAGAGTCGCTCGAGCATAAAATCACCTGAAGCCTACGCTCGAGCGAAATTTCTAGGTCAATTTGGCTCTGGTCGAAATCGCTCAAGCATGATTTGGAGTTTTTTATTGGAAAATCGCTCGAGCATGTTTGGAGCCGCTCGAGTGGGAAAATACCTGAAGCCTCCACTTGAGAGGGATATGTAAGCCAAAATCGCTTGGGACAAAACCGCTTGAGCGTGATCTGAGGTTTGTGCTGAGAAAATCACTCGAGCGGGAATGGAGACGCTCGAGCAAAAAAAGTGTAATGCCCCATAAAATTTGGTCTTTGAATAGTTCATCTCGGTGCGCGTGATTGATTGTTCATATGTCAGAGATCGTGCAACATACTGAGTAATGTATGTGAATTTAGATCTTGTGTAAAGAGATAGAATTAGAAAGTTGTAGACACCCAAATTTGGCCCAAGGCCCGATCGAAATACCTTGCGAGAGAGGTGCAATTCTGAGCTTTTGATGGCATGTATGGATCCCTTAGGAATCACCCCAAACCCTTAAGAATCACCCTAGATATCTTAGGAACCTACCCCGAACCTTTAGAAACCAATCCCGACCCTTAGAACCCATTCTGAAACCTAAACCTAACCTTCCCAGGCAATGGATGATGAGTGGTGCACCAAGAATAGCTGAGGTATTTTACTAATACCAAATCATATACCATTAGAAAGAGGACTTCTCCAGATTTCCAACGAGCCAAGAATCGCCTCAATCGGAGTTGTATATCAAAAGTTATGACCATTTAAAAATTGAGCTTTTTTGGAGGGATTTTTGCTTGGCGCAAGTAATAGTTGCGCCAGGCCATTTTCCCCCTGGATTTGCCTGGCGCAACTAATAGTTGTTGTTGGTGTTCTGAGTGTGCATGATTTATTTGTGTTTTAAAAATAGGTTTGCAAATGCTAAGTTATACTGAATCTGGGAAAAAAATAAAGAAATATCAGCACAGAGAGAAGTGAATTATTTGTGTTTTGAAAACAGGTTTGCAAATGCTAAGTTATACTGAATCTGGGAAAAAAATAAAGAAATATCAGCACAGAGAGAAGTGAATTAGCCTGCAAGATCAGGGCCAATTGTAGCAAGTTTTAAATGTAAGTGAGTAAAAGATCGTCCACAAAGAATTTGTTTAAAATGCAAGATAAACCTCCAGATCTGGCCTCTTATCCTATCTACAGAGCACATAAGATGGAAGGTTGAATTTGTCACATTAACTAAATGATAAAAGTAAAAGTTAAACTAAATGATCCAGATCTGAGTTGGGGGAATTTTCATGTAAATTTATAAAAATGGAGAAATAATATCTAACTTTGATTTGGTCCTTGAAACACAATGAGAATGACTGCAGGTCAAATGAGAGGTGATCCAATCTTCATCTGGCTACAAGCACAGATGCAAGGGAAATAAATCTAACTCAAGGATTAAATTTAGGCTTATGGTTATGGTCTGTCCAATTCAATGGCCACAGACCATCCAATAGTCTTTAACCTAAACCCTTAATTCAGAACAAGAAATATCACTACAAATGCTGTGAGAGATTAGGTTACAAACACTAATTCCCACAGGGTTAATGAATCAAGGGAAATTGCATGAAAAATAGTAAATCTAAAGGAGTCTAGTGCAATAAGGAGATCAGAGGGAACCCTTAACACGAATCCAATTGAGAGCATACGGTTCACAGCAACCTTTTCAAATTCACATTTACAATTACAAAGCACAACTTAAACAGCTCTCAGATTTGTAGTCTTGAATACAATCCTCTTTTAAATTACAGAGATATCTCACAGCTCTCAATTGCAAGTAAAAGTTATGCTATTACAAGGTTTCAGACAGGCTAGCTGATCTGGAAATGGGGGAATAGGAATAAAACTCAAAATCTGGATGCCTAAATTGGGCAAATGGTTCATCTATTTATAGTTTTCCCCAGGTCTAGCTCAGATGCGTATCGACCAATTAGAAGTGCTCAGATCTGTATCAACCAATGATAGTCGAGCACAAGGATCCAGATCTGTTCTGGCCAATCAGAATTGCTCGATCTGGTTCAGCCAATCAGGCGACATAAGCATCAATTCTGTTATGCAATTTGAAAATCTGTTAGAGCTTCTAGAAGTTCCCGCCAAGTGATTTCATCTTCGGGTGCTCACATGGGGTGGAATATGCCTTCGCTTCGTGCTTAGAATCTTCTAGAATGTCCCTAGATTTTTAAATGCATCGAGACACTTGCAAAAGATTACTGAATTACCCTTGCAGAAGCTAGAATCTCCAGAATACCATTTCGCATAGTTTAGGAAACTTTTCGCAAGGTACTGTGACTCCTGAAGCTCTTTTCGCAAAGTTCAGGTTCTGTTCGCAAGGAGTTCTCTTCTTTTCGAATAGGTCAATCATCCTTTCGAAGAGTTCAGGTGCTCTTCGAAAACTAAGCCTGGAGCTTTTAGTTCTTTTCGCAGAGTTCAGGTTCTTTTCGAAATGTTCAGATTCTTTTCGAAAAGCACTCTGTAGTGCATTTTTCTGTTCGAATTGCTCCACATTTCTTTTCTGGGTTGAGACCAGGTCTTTGCCTCTTCAGTTCAGGCATTTTGACAGCTAGTGAGGTTGTCCCTTCTCTTTCTTCTTTTGGATCGACATGGATTATCATCTTTTTGGCACTTTTAGGCTGCTTTCATGGTTAAGCCTGTCTTTATTGTTAGCTGTAACACAAGCACTTAAAACACTTATTTAGTTCTCTCAAGGGTCTATCAAGGCCCAGGTTAAAGGGTGGAAAATGGTATTTTCTAGTTCTCAACACACCCCCAAACCTAAGCTTTGCTAGTCCCTGAGCAAAGACAAAATTAAAAACAGAATAAAAAGCCACTTTTGTAGAGAACACAGTTGCATTTAGCATATACAACAAGCCTTTTAAACCCCTAGGTGATCCCTAGTGGAGGAGTGAAGTCTCCTGAGGGTTTTCAGTGAAGGTACCCACAAACTTCTCCAATAAATCAGTTAATATTAATGCAGTTCTGTTAAAGCAGACTTTCATCCAATCAGATTATTCACACCTGCATCAGTCAAGTTATAAGATGATTTTCACGAAAACATCAGTTCAAAACTGAAATTCTGCTGTAACTCTTTTACCATTCACTTGATTTGTGTCAAAAAGTTTCTAAAAGAAAAATTAGTGAAAATCTTGCCTTCTATTTGAGAATTCAGTTTTGATGTTACCCCAATGAGTTGATTTCAAACCCAACTCTCTCCAGGGTTTTCACTCAACATGCAAATAAGAGGGTTGTACCATTTCACATGGCTCAAGAGCAGTTACAGCCCTCAAATAGGACTGTAAGCATGAGCATAGGCATTGCTCTTTAGTTCTGAATTCACTGCTCTTTTTACCATAGATTACACAGATCCTTATCTCCATGTGACAGCTCAATCCATCATTGATCAGCAAGGACTTTTCTTGGGTTGTAATGTGGCTTATGGGTGAAATTTATCAAGAATAAAGGGGTGGAATGGAGTTCAAAATTGAGAAGTCAAGGTAAGGAGGTGATAGACACACCTTCTTCAATTACACAATTTCACCTTCTTCTTTGAATTTTGAGCCAAAGTGGCCATCTTTTCTCTTTCTTTTCAAACTTCCAATGAAATGCCTTCTCCTTTTTTTTTTTATCAAGGTAACATTGATCGAATGCCACATTTCTTCTCACATACATTATTGCCTTCAATTATGATTCTTCTTCTTTTATCAAACTGTTACTCAATTCTCCTTTCTTCAGCTTCCTTCCCTTTATCTTCTGACTTCTCAGAGTGAGGATTAGGCTAAATGAGGTTGATGAGGTTTCAAAGAAATCTTAGATTTATAAAGCTCAAATGGTGTGTATCAAGGGCAGTTTCAAAAGGTGGGGCTTTGTAAGGTTCAAACTGTCCAAAAGGAGGCCTTACATCATGTCTTTAATATCATGATTGCTGTCAAGTTATTTCAATTAGAATATGTGTAACTTCTAGTGAAAAGAAGCAGGTTCAAACAGTCCCAAGAGCAGAAAAAATTGCCAATTCATACCTCCAAAGAATACATTTCTGCAGGCCCAAATCTCACTGGGTGTGGTTTTTCTATCAAATTCTTGAAGTATATCATCACTGTTTTCTCTCTTTTTAGGTTCACTACAACATCAATTTATTTTTTTTTGGAAATTTTCTGACATTCACTTCATGAAAGTATTAGAATTACACTAGAAATCAATTTTAAAATCAATTTTAAAAGCAAGATTTTAACTTCCTCATTTTCAAAACAAAACAACAGGTGTGAAATTACTTCATTTTAAAAAAATAAAATTCTGCTGATCATAAGCTGCATTGATGTTAATTCAATTATTGACATTTCTGCCACACCCCCAAACCTATGGTGAGTAGGGTCCGCACTGGTCCGAAGCAAAGAAAAGAAACAATCAAGCAGAAATCATAATGACAAGAAGAAAGAACAGAAATGCACAGTAATTACACAAGAAAACCAGAATTTTATATTACAAACTCATAACACAGATAAGTACAATGTGATCTAATAACTGGGGTCAAAATCTGTGTCATAAGTTGGTTCAATGGGATCAGAACTGGAGTCACTGTCAGAGTCAGAACTAGAATCAGTATTGGAGTCTGAACTCGATTTAGCCTTCTCCTGGATTGTGTTTTGTAGCTCAGTGTATTCCTCTGATTTGATCTTTTTGGTGAGGCCAATGTACTTTCCAAGTCTAGTAGTCCTCAGTTTTTCTTGTTCAAGCTGTGCTTGCAACATGGTCACCTTGTGCTGCTCACTCCTAACCATCTGAAAAGTTTGACCCAACAGGTCCTTCATTTTCTCTCTCTCAAATTTCATGAATAACTCCAATTTCCGAATCTGGTTTTCATAAGGGGTTCTAATGTAAGCTTGCAAATCAGCTAACCCCTTGAGGGCATCTCGACAGATATATGGATTCTCTTCCATAGCCCTTTTGAGAGCGGCAAATCTAGGAATGGGAATGGAATTGTAGGGGACCAAAGGTATCCCAGCTGTGGGAGTGGGAGAAGAGGGGTCCAGAAGGATGACCTCAGGGTCGGTCTGATTGGCTTGATCAGAGAAAGTGAGGAGAGGTGAAAGGGGCTCAACAAGAGCTACCTCAGGTTTAGTTTGGGTAGCATGGGCAGTAGTGGTGAGGGTGGGTGGATCAACCAATACTGCCTCAGGTTCTGTTTGGGTAGCATGGTCATCAACAGCAGGTACAGTGGCTAAAGTAGTTGTGTGGGATGTGGAGGCTAAGGTTTGGAGAAGGTCATTGGTCACAGACTGATTATCTGTGTTGATCTATAGTTGGGCTTGGATGGATTGGAGAAAGGTAAATATTTGGCTAATAGATTCAGGTGTGGGTGTAGTATGCATAATAGGGGCTGGTAAAACTGAAGTGGATGGGGGAGGTGCAATGGGTGAAATGGCTGTAAAGGGAGAAGTAGCCAAGTGATTGAAATGAGGAGGGTCAGGTATAGGGACAGATTCAAGCCCAATGTTTTCAAAAATAGACCCCATCAATGATGAATAAGCCTCTGTAGTGAAAATCTCAGGTTCAGGGGTATGGGTTACTTCAGGTGTGTGGGCTGAAGGAGCAGGTGAACTTGAGAGGCTTTGGAGAAGAGGAGTGCTAGGAGATTGTTCAATAAAATCTGTGGCCAAGTCTTGGGCATTGGTGGGAGAAATTGGTGGTGTGAGTATGGCTGGAGTGGTTGGTGTAGAGCGGGAGTCTGCAATTGGGATAATTGTGGGTATGGGAGATGGGACTGCTGTAATAGGTGAAGTGGCAGGAGCTGGACTAGGTGTGGAAGGTAAAATGACAACTTCTTCAAGAATGGGTGCAGCTGAAGAGCTGGTCACCACAGGAAGGGCAACTTCTTCAAGAATGGGTGCAGCTGAAGAGCTGGTCACCACAGGATTTGCCAAAACAGGTTCTAAGGTAGCTGCAGGGGCAGGTTCATGTACGGCAGGTCCACTAGCAGCTGCAAATGCAGGCTCAGTAGCAATTGCAGGTGCAGGCTCACCTTCCTCTCTCATTCTGTTTAGCATTGCTTGGCTTGTAGTCCAAGCCTTTTTCCCAAAAGTATGAGGAGCTATAACTTCAAATGGCTCCTGGTCATCAATATCAAACTTAGCTCTTAGTAGGGCTGTGATCAGCCTACCAAATGGAATTCCAGCTAATTTCTGCTCCTTTTTCAACTTGGCACTAATATCAGCCATGGCTTCAAAAATTAACATAGGGGCATTGAAAAATTGCGCCTTAGAAAAATGAAAGAGAGCCTCTAAAATTGGTGTCCTCCTTTCTTGGCTGTGCCCAGTGACATAAAAACTTCTCCTCAAAATGGAATCCATCAGTAAAAATTGAGGTGCTAGGTCTCTCCTCATTATGGATCGTTCAATGATCCTTGCGTTAAATGTACCATTTCTACGAAGAGGTACGCTACAGTGACCAATGGACCAGCAGGATCATATTGAAAAGGTATCCCCAAAGCATTCCCAATGTCTTCATATGTGACAGTTAGATCACAATCATCAATACAAATAACAAGAGTAGGGACATCAGCTTCTTTCTCTGTCACTTTTACCAGGTTTTGGTACCATAATTTCACCATTCGTGGATAAATTTTCTCTGGCAGAGGGGTAAGGATATTGCTCAGTGAGGCATCCCTAATGTATTTTAAAGATAGCTGACAGTCCGGTTTGTTGACGAAAAAAGTTTCATCCACGATAAGCTCAGAATCGACCGAGCTTCAATGAATGGATTTGGCAGTACCAAATGCATAGGCAGAGGAGGAAGCTCAGGCTCAGGACTAGCAGCTGTTGGGATGGGTTCCTCATATCTAACCTTCTTCCCTTTCTCAATCCTATCAGCTCTATCCATTGATAGTTTTCTTTTGGCTGAAGCTTTGGTTTTTCCTTTTGGGGATGGTTTGCTAATTTTCTTAGCAGAAGATTTTGGGAACATGGCAGCCAGTGATTTTTCAGCTTTCCCCATTCTAAAGTTTGTATAAACACTCCCACAACAAATGTTGACACCAAATCAAACTTTGCAAATGATAAACAGAGGAAATGCACAAAAAAATACCGAAATCTAGGGTTTTGGTTGAACGTGTTGCTTGCTCGCTAAAATCTACCAGAACCAGAAGCTAAAATCCCTCTCTTCAAGCTTACATGATCGAACAAATGGGAAGAAAAGTGTGGCTGAATTCTAAAATCATGCAAGGAAAGAAAGAAATGGGGTTTCTGTGAAACAGGACGTTCTCAGAAAGCTTTCGAGTATGAAACCCTTACTTCGAAAGGGTTTAAATATGCTCAAAGTTATTTTCGCAAAGTAATTTTTAAGTTTTCGAAAAGTTCCAAAACATTCCTTTTTACAACAGAGAATGGCATCAGTACCATTTGAAAAGCTAATAGCTTCATAAACAACTTTTTGAAAAGAAAATAGCTTCAGAAACACCTTTTCGAAAAGCAAATAGCTTCAGAAACACCTTTTCGAAAAGCAAATAGCTTCAAAAATAACTATTCGAAAAGCAAATCATTGCTTTCGAGCACTTCGTTACAAATCCAGATCCTTTTCGAAAAGAAAATTGAACTTTGCGAAACGACAATTTTTACTTTGCGAATTAATTTTTCACATATTTAAACTTCTCAAAAAGAGAACAAACATGACTAAAAACAGAGAAAAAGAAAACTATGCAAAAACTACAGAACAAAAACATACTGTACAGTTGTATACCATCAGATTTGGGGAGGTTCTTGATGATAGATGGTCAGCACAGGCTCCTGTGTATTTTCAATGCATGGTTTGAGCCTCTGACCATTTACTTTCAAGATTCTTCCATCAATTGGGTCCAAATTTTCAACAGCCCCAGAAGGAGCTGCATGAATGACAGTATATGGCCCTTCCCATCTGGATCTCAGCTTTCCAGGAAAAAACTTAAGTTTTGAGTTGAATAGCCATACCTTAGAGCCAGCTATGAACTCTTTTCTCCACAAATTTTTATCATGGAAGGCTTTGACTTTCTCTTTGTAAGATCTTGAATTGGTGTATGCATCCATTCTCAGCTCCTCCAACTCAGCAAGTTGCAGTTTCCTGTGATTACTAGCAGTAGTCAGATCCATGTTCAATGTTTTAATGGCCCACAAGGCTTTATATTCTAACTCCACTGGTAAATGGCATGCTTTGCCATAGACCAATCTGAATGGGGACATACTAATTGGGGTTTTATAGGCTGTCCTATATGCCCACAATGCATCATTCAACTTAAAGGGCCAATCCTTTCTGTCCTTCTTCACAGTCTTTTCCAGTATATGTTTGATTTCTCTATTGGAAATCTCCACTTGTCCATTGGTTTGTGGATGATATGGAGTAGCTACTCTATGAGTCACAGAGTATTTTTTCAATAAAGCTTCAAAATGTTTATTACAAAAATGGCTTCCCCCATCACTGATAATAGCTCTAGGAAAACCAAACCTGGAAAAAATGTTATCCTTTAAAATTTTCAGAACTACTCTATGATCATTGGTTTTAGTGGTTGTGGCTTCAACCCATTTGGATATATAATCCACAACTACTAAAATGAAATTACACCCATTGGAAGGAGGAAAGGGACCCATGAAGTCTATCCCCCAAATATCAAACAATTCAACTACCAAAATGGGTTGTAAAGGCATTGAGTTTCTCTTGGAAATGTTGTCCAATTTCAGCGATTACGGTCAAGACTTCTGATCTTTGAAAAGTGTAGGCCAATAAAATCCACACTGCAAAACCTTTGCAGCAGTTTTGTTTCCACTAAAATGACCTCCACAGGCCTGTTCATGACACATAGAAAGTATGCTATGAAATTCTTCTTCAGGGACACATCTTATTATTTGGTCTGCACAAATCTTAAACAGATAAGGATCTTCCCAAATAAAATGTTTAACCTTTGAGAAGAAAAGATCTTTATCCATTTTATTCCAATGTTGAGGAATTCTTCCAGTAGCCAAAAAGTTGACTATGTTTGCAAACCAAGGGGTGTGTATACTAATAGCAAAAAGTTGCTCATCAGGGAAAGATTCATTGATAGGCAGCCTATCAATCTCAACAGTTAAAATTCTAGACAGGTGATCAGCCACCACATTCTCCACACCCTTTTTATCTTTGATCTGTAAATCAAATTCCTGTAATAGGAGGATCCACCTGATTAATCTTGGTTTGGTGTCCTTCTTAGACAGAAGGTATTTCAAGGCAGAGTGGTCAGTGAACACCACTATTTGTGAACCCAAGACATATGACCTGAATTTCTCTAAAGCAAAAACAATTGCCAGCAGCTCCTTCTCAGTTGTTGTGTAATTGAGCTGTACACCAATCATTGATCTACTGGCATAAGCTATGACATGAGGCAGCTTATCCTTTCTCTGTCCAAGGGCAGCTCCCAAAGAATAATCTGATGCATCACACATCAGTTCAAAAGGCAGTGAATAATCTGGAGACTGTAATATTGGAGATGAAATCAGACAGTTTTTAAGAATTCAAATGCCTTCATGCATTCATTGTTGAAAACAAAAGGGACATCTTGGCACAATAAATGACAAAGAGGCTTGGTTATTTTACTGAAGTCCTTAATGAACCTTCTGTAAAATCCAGCATGTCCCAGAAAACTTCTGATCTATTTAACAGTTTTGGGAGGTGATAAATGTGCAATTAAATCAATTTTTGCTCTGTCTACCTCAATGCCCTTGTGGGAGACAACATGGCCAAGGACAATGCCCTGGGTGACCATGAAATGGCTCTTCTCCCAGCTCAAAACTAGATTGGTTTCTTCACATCTCTATAACACCAATTTGAGATGATGTAAACACTGGGCAAAACTGTCTCCATAGATTGAAAATTCATCCATAAAAATCTCCATAAATTTGTCAATCATATCAGAGAAAATGGAGTACATGCATCTTTGAAAGGTAGCAGGAGCATTACAAAGACCAAAAGGCATTCTCCTATAGGCAAAAGTGCCAAAAGGGCAAGTGAATGTGGTCTTTTCATGATCTTGTGGGTACACAGGAATCTGGTTGTAACTAGAGTAACCATCAAGAAAACAGTAATAAGCTTTTTCTGCTAACTTATCTAAAATTTGATCAATGAATGGGAGAGGGAAATGGTCTTTTCTGGTCATTGAATTTAATTTTCTGTAATCAATACAGACCCTCCAACCAGTTGTTTGTCTGGTTGACATAAGCTCACCAGAATCTGAGGTTACAACAGTGATCCCAGATTTCTTAGGTACCACCTGTGTAGGTGCCACCCAAGCTGAATCTGAAATGGGGTAAATGACCCCTGCATCCAACAACTTAACAACCTCTTTCATGACCACTTCTTGCATATGAGGGTTCAACCTCCTTTGCATTTCCCTAGAAGGCTTTGCATCTTCTTCCAAATGGATTTTATGCATGCAAACAGCTGGACTGATTCCTCTCAAATCAGCAATAGTCCATCCAATTGCCCTTTTATGTTGTTTCAAAATAATCAACAGCTCTTCCTCCTGCTCCTTTGTGAGGGAGGAAGAAATAATCATAGCCAATGATTTATGGTCTCCTAAAAACACATATTTCAAATTTTCTGGCAACTGCTTCAGTTCTACATCAGATGGGCTGAGAAAAGAAGGTAGCAAAGGTACCTTAGCTGTTTGTGGAAGGGGAAGAATAGCAGGTTTCCAAGAAGAGAAACTTGCTGATTGATTATGAGTTCCTTGCACAACATTTACTTCCTCAGACTTTGAGGTACAAAATATTTCTTCCTCAGAATTTCCCCAAGCATCTTTAGAATCTGTGGTTAAATCTTCACACTGCAAAAACTGTTGTAAAGTCCCTTCCACCAGTTCATCCAATAGATCAACATGAAAACATTCCTCAGAGCTGAATTGAGGCGGTGTGACTGCATTATAAACATTTAATTTCACCTTCATATTTCCAAAAGAGACTTCCATAATACCAGACCTGCATTGAATGCAAGCATTTGCTATAGCCAGGAATGGTCTTCCCAAAATGACCGGGATGGAAGTTTTGCTTTTTGTAGGTTCCATGTCCAAAACTAGAAAATCAGCAGGATAGAAAAATTTATCTACTCTTACCAATACATCCTCAATCATTCCAACTGGCTTTCTTTCAGATCTGTCTGCTAGTTGTAACACCACATGAGTGGGTTTTAATTCTCCCAAACCTAGTTTCTCATATACAGAATATGGAAGCAGGTTGACACTAGCACCCAAATCGAATAAAGCCTTTTCAATGGTATATTCCCCAATAATGCAAGGGATTGTGGGGATTCCAGGATCTTGAAGTTTAGGAGGTGTGGTAATCGACAACACCTGATTAACTCTTTCCACAACAAAGACCTTCTTGGATAACTGTATCCTAGACTGTCTTTTGTGAGTGCAAATATCTTTCAAAAATTTTACATATGCTGGAATTTGTTTGATTGCATCAAGCAAAGGTAGATTTATCTTGACTTGCTTGAAAGTCTCCATCATTTCATATATTTTTGTGTTCCCTTTATCAAAAGGGGATACAGATTTCATGGCATGAGGAAATGGTAAATGAGGAACTAGTCCTTCATCTACAACTTTAGAAGCATTATCAGAATCTTTTTTATTTGTTTGTTTTTTATTTTTTTGATTTTTCTGAGGTACATCAGCACCCCCACTGCTAACATTATGCTGCTCCCGCTGCATATCTTTATCATTTTCCTCACTTTTTTCTTCTTCAGTACCCACTTTATTATTTATAATTCTTCCACTTCTCAAAGTTGTGACAGTTTTTACTTCTTCATGTGAAATAGAGGCCTCTCCAACCATGAACTGTCCTTTGGGATTGTTCAAAGGTTGGCTGGGTAACTTTCCTTCCTCTCTTTTGGCCAAAGTATTTGAAAGTTGACCCAATGTTTCTTCAATCTTCTTTATGCTCTGACTGTGAAAGTTCACAGTCTGAGTTAAAGATCCTAAATTCTGGAGTGAATTTAGGACTTGATCTTCAAAAGAAGGGGACCTGGAAGGGACTTGAACTTGAGCAGATTGCTGTACAGGTTGTTGTAGAATGGGCTGCTGAAAATTTAGCTTGGCATAAAAATTCTGCTAATAAGGCTGAGCAGTTTTGAAAGGCATTTGGTTCTTTGGTTGCTGCTGCTGTTGTGATTGATAATTCCCCTGGCTCCACCTCAAATTGGGGTGCCCTCTCCATGGATATTCATTTGACCGCATCTGTCCAAATGATTGGGCAGCATGAGCTTGTTCCACCACTAGATCGAACCTGGTGTGGTGACATTGGTCAAGTGAATGAGTAGGGGACTGGCATATCAGACATGCCTCCTCTACTCTTGCAACCATTGGATTTTTAAGTGAGTCCATCAATCTATCAAACTTTGTGGTTAAATTATCCATCTTTCTTTCCAACTCATTCACCTCATAAATCTTTCCTTTGGTGGTTTGCTGATTGTTCAACCTAGCAGGATTCTCAATATCTCTTGACAAAGATTCCTGTTGAGTTGAGTTTTCACCAATTACTTCAAATAAGTCCCAAACCTCCTCAACTGTTTTTTGCAAGTAAGTGCCTCCACAGGAAGCATCTACCATATTCTTGCCTTTTTGATCAATTCCTTGATAGAAGCATTGAACAAGCTGCCATCGGGGAATTTGATGATGAGGACATTGCCCTAAAAGTTCCTTCAACCTTTCCCATGCTTCATGGAAAGTTTCAGTTGAGTTTTGTGAGAAGGAAATAATACTTTGTCTCAATTGGCTTGTTTTAGACATAGGGAAGTATTTGGCTAAAAATTGACACTGGAAATCATTCCAAGAAGTGATACTATTTGGTGCTAACATAGACAACCATGCTCTAGCTTTGTCCTTTAATGAAAAAGGAAAGAGCCTAAGCTTGGTTGCCTCTGGACCAAGTCCAGCTATGTTGAATGTGGTGCAAAGAGACAAGAATTCATCCACATGTTTGTATGGATCTTCCTTACTCAACCCATGGAAGGAAGGAAGCATTTGGATAGTCGATGATTTGATCTCATAATTTCCTTCAATAGTAGGAAATTGAATGCAAAAGGGAGAATTATAAGCACCAGGTGCAAAGTAATCCCTCAAAAGTCGAGGTTCTTCACCCATAGTAAATAATTCTGTGTTGTTTGTCTGGTTCGTCATAGCCTTTCAACTTCTAAATTTAGAGGGACAATCTCGTGAGAGTCCTCCTACCAAACATACAACAGTAATGTAGAATCAGATTATGCACAGCAAACCTTCAGAATTCCTTTTAAAGTAGATTCCCCTCTTCAAAATGGATATGAATAACTGCACAGATATAAACAATAGAATAGTTTAGCACTGATGTAAAAATAAAATGAAAACTTAGGTCTACCTATTTTAAAACAAATTCCCCGGCAACGACGCCAAAAACTTGTTGGTGTTCTGAGTGTGCATGATTTATTTGTGTTTTGAAAACAGGTTTGCAAATGCTAAGTTATACTGAATCTGGGAAAAAAATAAAGAAATATCGATAGAGAAGTGAATTAGTCTGCAAGATCGTGGCCAATTGTAGCAAGTTTTAAATGTAAGTGAGTAAAAGATCGTCCCACGAGAATTTGTTTAAAATGCAAGATAAACCTCCGGATCGAGCTATCAATCGGCCTCTTATCCTATCTACAGAGCACATAAGATGGGAGGTTGAATTTGTCACATTAACTAAATGATAAAAGTAAAAGTTAAACTAAATGATCCAGATCTGAGTTGGGGGAATTTTCATGTAAATTTATAAAAATGGAGAAATAATATCTAACTTTGATTTGGTCCTTGAAACACAATGAGAATGACTGCAGGTCAAATGAGAGGTGATCCAATCTTCATCTGGCTACAAGCACAGATGCAAGAGAAATAAATCTAACTCAAGGATTAAATTTAGGCTTATGGTTATGGTCTGTCCACTTCAATGGCCACAGACCATCCAATAGTCTTTAACCAAACCCTTAATTCAGAACAAGAAATATCACTACAAATGCTGTGAGAGATTAGGTTAGAAACACTAATTCCCACAGGGTTAATGAATCAAGGGAAATTGCATGAAAAACAGTAAATCTAAAGGAGTCTAGTGCAATAAGGAGATCAGAGGGAACCCTTAACACGAATCCAATTGAGAACGTACGGTTCACAGCAACCTTTTCAAATTCACATTTACAATTACAAAGCACAGCTTAAACAACTCTCAGATTTGTAGTCTTGAATACAATCCTCTTTTGAATTACAGAGATATCTCACAGCTCTCAATTGCAAGTAAAAGTTATGCTATTACAAGGTTTCAGACAGGCTAGCTGATCTGGAAATGGGGGAATAGGAATGAAACTCAAAATCTGGATGCCCAAATTGGGCAAATGGTTCATCTATTTATAGTTTTCCCCAGGTCTAGCTCAGATGCGTATCGACCAATTAGAAGTGCTCAAATCTGTATCAACCAATGGTAGTCGAGCACAAGGATCCAGATCTGCTTCGCCAATCGAATTGATCGCTCGTTCAATCAAAGACATAAGCATCAATTCTGTTATGCAATTTGAAAATCTGTTAGAGCTTCTAGAAGTTCCCGCCAAGTAATTTCATCTTTGGGTGCTCACATGGGGTGGAATATGCCTTCACTTCGTGCTTAGAATCTTCTGGAATGTCCCTAGGTTTTCAAATGCATTGGGACGCATGCAAAAGATTACTGAATTACCCTTGCAGAAGCTAGGAATCTCCAGAATACCATTTCGCATAGTTTAGGGAACTTTTCGCAAGGTACTGTGACTCCTGAAGCTCTTTTCACAAAGTTCAGGTTCTGTTCGCAAGGAGTTCTCTTCTTTTCGAATAGGTCAATCATCCTTTCAAAGAGTTCAGGTGCTCTTCGAAAACTAAGCCTGGAGCTTTTAGTTCTTTTCGCAGAGTTCAGGTTCTTTTCGAAATGTTCAGATTCTTTTCGAAAAGCACTCTGTAGTGCATTTTTCTGTTCGAATTGCTCCACATTTCTTTTCTGGGTTGAGACCAGGTCTTTGCCTCTTCAGATCAGGCATTTTGACAGCTAGTGAGGTTGTCCCTTCTCTTTCTTCCTTTGGATCGACATGGATTATCATCTTTTTGGCACTTTTAGGCTGCTTTCATAGTTAAGCCTGTCTTTATTGTTAGCTGTAACACAAGCACTTAAAACACTTATTTAGTTCTCTCAAGGGTCTATCAAGGCCCAGGTTAAAGGGTGGAAAATGGTATTTTCTAGTTCTCAACAATTGCGCCAGGTCTTTTTCCCCCAGAAATGGCCTAGCACAACTATTAGTTGCGCCAGGCATAAATGGGTCCCCCCACCCCTCGCGAGGTCAACTTCCAGGCTACTGTTCAATACTATTTTACTGTACATTTTCCTGGCGCAACTAATAGTTGCGCCAGGCTTATGAACAATAATATTGGGTTTTTGCTCCGAATTTCGTGTTTGGGGTTTGACTTGTTGACCACCTCAACCTTTGGGGTGTATTTTGATAGTCCTGTTGCACCCATTCCTTACCTATTTGCAACCCTCCAAGTGGCTTAAAGCTTCACCCCATCATCCACCATTAGAACCACCTTCACACCGTTCCAAGCTCTCAAAATCCTAGGAAACCTTAGATTTGAGATTACCTAGTTGCTAACTCCAATTAGCATCTAAGTGATCTCCTAATCCACCCTTTTCCTATAAATAGAGCCCCCCTCCCCTTGGTTTAAGGGTTGAGAAATTTGCTTAAGAGAGAAAGAGCTCAAAGTGAGAAGTTCTTCCTCCCTTTTGTGCACTATTTTCATCCAAATTCCAGAATTCCAAAACCTCATTTCAAGCTTGTTCTTGCATCCAAAACCCTTAGCCTAGGTGTGTGTGATCCCCTAGCCTCCATCCCCTACCTCTTAGCTTTAAGTCCTAAGAGTTAGAACCCCATTTTCCACCATACAAAGCCTTCAAGAGCTCATGAAAGCAAGCTACGCAAGGCTCCTCTACGGTGCTACAAGGGCCCGAGGGCTTTGGCTCTCCCCTTTCTTCTCCTATCTCTTTCTAGCTCCCTCCATCCTCTCATTTGTGCCGTTACGCCGCCAAATTTTCGATAGGAACGGAGGGGCACAAATAGGATTGGAGGCCCATTTGGGCAAGAGGGAACCATTTTCTTGTCTTTTACATCATTTTATTTTTGGCCATTAGTAGAGACCGCATTAAGCAGGTTGATCGGGTGCCCAACACCTTCCCAATCAATAACCGAAGCCCCTACCCAAGAGCCTTTGGTGTGGACCGGATTCAGAGTCATATTTTTAGCACTTAGGTGCTCATAAAAATGAACTAGGTATCCTAGGACACCGAAAGCTCCGGGTGGCGGCTCTATATTTTTATCAGAGAGCGCATCGTCGCGACGGGATCATCTCGATTCCCACGGTTGCACAGATGGCGACTCTGCTGGGGATTTGCTTGTAGGGCTTCCCCTTGAACTTGGCCTTGTTTTTTTATTTTTACTAACATGTTATTGCTGTTTTTTTAGTGTATTTTTACTTTTTTACTCACCCCTCCGATTAAGTCGTTTTACTTACCCCTACTTTTCCGTCATTTACGAGCCTTAACCGATTGGCGGGCCTACTTGAGCATTGTCTTTTAATTTTCTTACTTTTCCGTCATTTAAAGTGCCTTAGCTGATTAGCGGGCCTAGTTGTGCACTCATATTCCATCAGTGGGTGCCGGCCCGTAGTGGCGGCACGGGATCATCACCCCCGGTCTTTGAACTAAAGGAAACTTCCAAAAAAAAGAAAAGCTTTGAAAAAAATTAAAATTGAACCAAGTTAGGGAGCTTAATCAATCTGTTTTTGCGGGTTAGATTTTAAAGGGGTTGGATTAGGCAAACATATAAACACTCGGGTCTTAGTATGGCGGCAGCCCTTAGTGGTGATGATCCAGAAAAGTCCCAGCCCACCTAGTATCTGAGAAGGCGCTCGCGCCGGAGGTATATCGGGTGAGCATCGGTGAGGAGCGGATCGAACATTAAAAAACAACTCAATTCCCGGAAGCCTAGCTTCCCCAAAATCCAAAAAAGAGACTCATTTCGGGTGTTAGTGGCTGTTGTCAAACACTCTGGAGCATCAGATTTTTAGTTGGCGCATGTATTAGTTGCGCCAGCACAAAAGTATGGAATTTATAACTGGCGCAACAAATAGTTGCGCCAGCTTTAAACTCCCCTTTTTTACCTTGGCGCAACTATTAGTTGTGCCAGTGTAAAAAACTTGCCCTGCCACCTTGGCGTGGGTAATAATTGCGCCAGGTCTGCCTAACAGCCCCCCCAGCCCGAATCTGTGGCCTTTCCACCTCCCGAGTTCCCCGATCAGTTCGCTTAGTGCCTGGTTTAGGCCCCGCCATCTCCAACACCCAATACGCCCCCGCCAGTCAAAAGAAGGCAACTTCTTTTTGGCTCATTCCGGAGGATCGGGTTGTTTGCCTCGATTTTTGTGCCTTCAATAGATCGAAGGTTCTCCTTTGATTCTTCCGAAGTGCATCGGGATCGTCGCTGCGGGTCTTGAATCAAGGTACGAGGGCCACCCGAAAAGGAAATTCCAAGGCCTCTGAACCTTTGCTTTTCATAAACTTTTTTCAAAAAATTCAATTTAAAAATATATATATATATATAATCAAAAACCCAAAAACATATAGTTTGTGGTGCCGGCACAACGGCATCATCTTGCCCTCCGTCGTCCCGTAGGGGAAAAAGGATGAAGGTTCTTGGGCCTTATCCAAGGCATCCTTACCCAACCCGTTCCCGTAGAATGTCGTGGGTAGTGGACCCGGCTTACGCCGATCTCGACTCATCCCCACCTCACTCTCCAACCCACTCCCATTCGAGAGAAGTCTTCTCCACCATCCCCCTCACCCAACCCTCTTTTACCGTTACTGGCCCATTTGGCGCCCCCATATTCCCATCCACCACCCCCCAAAATATCCAAAATCCACCCCCCCATTCTCCATCTTTTGCCCAACCCATGTCCATGCCCCATCCAACACATTTCCCATCCACATCCCTACAAAACCCAAACCCATTTTCCCAATCCACATCCATGCCCCAATTCCCATCATCCCCCTATAGACCCGATCCACCCGCGTTCACATACACCACCTCCACCTTATCTAATCCCCCACAAACCCCCCCATCTACCCAAGTCATGCCCATTTTTACCGAGGACATGTCCGATTTTTTCCAAACATCCACACCCCACCAACCATCACCCTTAAACATCCCTAATCCTTCCTCATCCTTTACCCCACCTCAACTCTCCAATCCACCCCATTCCTTTAATCCATCATCTACCATGGCCATACCTAATTTTCCCTCTACATCCACCCCATCTATACCCAATCATTCATTAAACCCACCATCCACATCTGATCCCCCTTCCATGGCCATGATGGAGGAAATGTTCCAAGCCTACTCCTCATGGAAGGCTTCCCAAGTCACCTCTCCTCCACACCCCACATCCATGAACCCCTCTCATACTCTAGCCAATCTCCATGCCTCACTCCCCCATGACCCCCATCAACCTCCCATAATCCACACCATCCAATACCCCACCACCCATGATCTCCAAGGCCCAATGGCCCAATACCCCATCACCCACACTCATCAAGGCCCATTGACCCAAAACCCAATTACCCAGGGCCCATTGGGCCAAACCCATCAAATCCAAACCCACCAAGGGCCCATGGCCCAAACCCACCAATGGCCCTTGGCCCATACCCCTCAAAACCCAATGGGCCAGACCCACCAAGGGCCCATGCCCCAGACCCATCAAGGCCCATTGGGCCAGACCCACAAGGGCCCATGGCCCAAACCCATCAAGGCCCATTGGCCCAAACCCACCAAGAGCCCATGACCCATCAAGGCCCATTGGGCCAGACCCATCAAGGTCCATTAGGCCAGACCCACCAAGGGCCCACGACCCATACCCCTCAAGGCCCATTGGGCCATACCCATCAAGGGCCCATAGCCCAAACCTACCAAGGCCCAGTGGCCCAAACCTACCCAAGCCCATTGGCTCAAACCTACCTAGGGCCCCTGGCCCAAACCTACCAAGGGTTCATGGCCCAAACCCAAACCCCACACCCATACCTTCCACAATACCCCCAACTTTTAACCCAACCTCCACACCCAGGCCAAACCCAATTTTCACATGGCCCCACGCCCCAAGGCCATTTTCAAACCTTCCCCCATACCCAATGGCCTCATCAAGCCTCACCTCAAAACCAAATCCCCGTCACCCAACAGACCTTTCCTCACCCCCAATGGGCTCACCCAACCCCCACTCATATCATTCCCATCCAGCCCATGCAACAACAACAGGAGAATCCCGCCCTCGTTGTGCATTATGCCGACCAGCAGTATGAAGAGGACGAGATTAGAAATAGTGGGGCCTATGCTGGGCCATTGACTAGTCTTCACCCTCCTCCCATAATTTCCCATCCCCTGATAGCCCAGAGCGAAGTCCAACCTACGGTCGAGAAGGCAGCCCCTGTATCAAAGAAGTCAGAATAGCAAAAGCGTTAGACAAAAAAATATGACTAATGAAAATGGGTGGTGTCGACCACGCCACGGACTTACCTATGCACGTTGAGGTCCCCTTGCCCCCCAAATTCAAAATGCCCGCCTTCGACAAATATAATGGCACGGGCAATCCTATTGCACACCTCAAGTCCTATTGTGGGGACATGTGCCAGTACGGGGAGGACGAAAGACTACTAATAAAAGTCTTTCAGAAGAGTTTGACTGGGCCGGCTTTGAGATGGTTCACATCCTTAGAACCATCTATGATGAAAACATGGAGGGACTTAACGCACCTCTTCCAAGAGCAGTATGTCTACAACATAGACATTGAGCCGCGTAAGTCCGACTTGGCCCGTTTAAAGCAGAATCAAAACGAGACCTTCAGCGACTACTTGGGGCAATAGAGAGCGCTGGCAGCTCAGATCAGGAATAGAATACCTGACGAAGAACAGATAGAGATGATTTCAAAGAGCACTCTGCCAGTGATTTCAGACTTCTTGGTATACCAGCAGTAGTCCAGCTTTACCGATCTGATAAGAAATGCTAACCGATGCGAGGATGCCATCAGGGAGGGGCGTCTGAATAAGAACATACCGAGCGGACCCAGTGGGGTTAGAAGATTTTCTAAGCTGAGGAACGAGAAGAGAACAGGGGGCGATGTCCAGAATGTAGCCAACACCAGGCCCAACAATAATACTGCTCCGTTTCAGTTTCAGGCAGCCCCACTAGCACCGGTTAGGCCTGAGCAGACACAGAGAATGGGGAATGGGCAAGGAATGCAAAGGACCCCAAAACAGAGGAGAACTCGCTACGACCGAGTCTTCACACCTCTGGGGCAATCTTTGAGTGTACTTTTGCCCCTGTTAGTAGAAAAGGGATAAGTGGCTATCCGCCAACCGCAACCTCTCCCTCACTCGATCTCAAAGAATTATGACCCGAATACCCACTGTAATTTTCATCAGGGTTCGGGTCACCCTACTGATCGCTGCTTCCACTTGAAGCACGCGATCCAAGATTTGATCGATGTTGGGAAAATCATTCCCCCTGCACCTTCTCAACATGCCAATATTCATTAAGTGCCACTACCCCCACATCCCACCGGAGGAGCAGGTCCCAGACCCACCATCGGAATGATAGAAGATGAGGAGTTTGAATTTAACCCATCCAATTATATCAGTGATCAGGAGAGCTATGTAGCACCGCTGTTAAGAAACATTGAGGAAAGGAATATCGGGGTTGTTGAGCCCCTGAATTTGTCGAATTATTTCCCCAACCTGACTCCGCAAGTCGAACCATTGGATCTCAGGCCGTATTTTCCATCCACCACACCCGTCAATTATGTGAATATTAATGCATACCAACCATACACCATAAATTATCCGATGAGTCAACAAGCCCCCACTCCTATACCCGCACCCACCAACTACAAATGGTCGCCACGCCCCATTCCACAACCCCCATCAACTACCCCATAAACCACCAAGCCCCCAATCCAACACCCGCACCCCTCAGTTATCAAAGGCCTGTGCCCATCCCATCATCCCCAATTCAGCCACCAACAAGCCCCATCACCCTGGTCAACTACCTGACGGCCCATCAGACCCCTCATATGCCGTCAGCACCCACCAGCTATCAATGGCCTACTTTTACCTCCTTCCCTCCGGTGCCACCACACCCAAGCTTCACAACCCCCATTTGGCCTAATCTTTCCACCCAACCACCCACTACCACCGAGGTGAATCAAGTATTGCCCCCACCTCCTGAGCCGACAGTACAAGTACCTCCTGGGTCAGCATTAAATATTTGCCTGCTGAGAACCGCCACCAGGATAGGAGTCGATCCCTGCATGTTAAGGCCCACCAGAACCAGCGCAAGAGGGTTTGACAATACCAGGAGAGAAATAATGGGAGAAGTTGATCTTGAGCTGTTGATAGGGCCAATGACCTTTTCCATCTTGTTTCAAGTCATGGATATTAAATCTTCGTTTAACTTATTATTGGGACGCCCATGGCTGCACGAAGTCAGAGTCATACCTTCCACATTGCACCAGAAACTCATATTTGCATCTGGGCATAAGATCATCACGATCATTGGAGAGGGGCACAGTGAAAAAGAAAAGGCTGCCAATAGCTTTGAAAAACCCAATGTGCTGGATATACCACACACCGCTGAGGACGTCGACCTCCACAATTTCGAATACGAGGTGTCGGCAATACTCCCAGAGCCCATGGAGGGCATCATGTCTAAAACAGGAGGTGGGATGGTAGCAACAGTGGCAATGCTCCAAAAGTGGGGCTATCAGAAAGGAAGGGGTCTGGAACCCAAATTACAAGGTAGAAAAGAGCCAGTTGTGGCTAAGGGACAAAAAGTAAGATTTGGGTTGGGATACAAGCCCACAGAAGAAGAGGTCCGAGAGGCCAAAGAGAAAGCCAGGGTCACCGCAGTTGCAAGAGCTCGAGGAATCAACATAGAAGAGAAACCTCACCCTAGGCCACACATCAGGGATTCCTTTGTCAGCGCAAGGGTCGTAAAAATAGATCAGAATGGGGCAACTCATTTGACCCCACACAAACTCAAAGCCCCAGTTCATCCCACCAATCCCCAGATCTCCCTTCCCATCTTGGAGATAGATTTGGCCGCATTGTCCCTTTTCGAGGAACGACAGTCGGTACCTGAACAAGCTCCCCCTGTAGTGAATCACCACAAAGCCGTGTTAACATTTGAGGATATCATCTCAGATGAAATGGGGATTAACATGATGGAGGCTGACTCCAATGAGCCATATCAGCCAGCACCCTCCATCCCAACAGGTAAGGAAGCGGCCCCTCAGGTACACAACTGGGCATCTTTGCCCCAAACTCTGGAAGCAGGAAGTGGTCTAAAGTTTGGCACCTGTTTCCCAAAAAAAAACAACCTATAAAAAGTGAGATAAGCCCTTGGCAGGCAATACCTTGTATATACACAAACCCGCCTGGCCAAGGGTCCGTCTCCGAAGAAAACGAAAATCTCAAAAACATAGAAGAAAATAAAAATCTCAAAAATATGGAAAAAACACAATCCCAAAAACATTGAAAAAATCCAAAGTCTAAAAATATTGTCATTTAAAATTCCAGAAAATGTCCCACAAAAAGATGCCTTAATCAAAATGCCCGTCCCATGTGAAATCGACCCCTTCCATGTAGAAATACAAGAAGAGGTAGGGATCACGAGTCTGGACGAGGATATCCCCCTCGAGGAGCTCCCCAATGAGCTCCTTGACCGATTTGCCAACTTTGAGCATGGCCTACCCCCATTGTCGAAGAGACCGAGGATGTCAACCTAGGAATTGAGGAAGTTCCCAAGATAACCAAAATTGGAACGTCACTATCTCCTGAGGAAAGAAGAAGCATGATCGGCTTCCTTCGGTCATACCAAGACATTTTTGCCTGGTCATACGAGGACATGCCTGGTCTAGATACTGATTTGGTCGAGCATGAGTTGCCCCTCTACCCTGATATGAAGCCAGTCAAGCAGAAGCTGAGACGTCTCCGACCTGAATGGATGTTGAAAGTCAAAGACGAGGTCATCAAGCAGTATGATGCACGGTTTCTCATGGTATCCAAATACCCGCAATGGCTAGCCAATATCGTACCTGTGCCAAAGAAGGATGGAAAGGTCTGCATGTGCATCGATTTCCATATTTTGAACAGGGCGAGCCTAAAGGACGATTTTCCATTACCACACATTGACATCTTGGTTGATAACACAGCTAAGCACGGGATGCTCTCTTTTATGAATGGATTCTCAAGATACAATCAGATAAAGATGGTAGAGGTTGATCGCGAGAAGACATCGTTCATTACCCCCTGGGGGAACCTTTTCCTATTGAGTCATGCCATTCAGGCTGAAGAATGTCGGTGCGACGTACCAGAGGGCTATGACTGCACTATTTCATGACATGATGCATCGAGAGATTGAAGTATATGTCGATGACATGATAGCCAAATCACCGGAGCGAAGCAACCATCTGGTAAACCTTCAGAAGCTGTTTGGGAGGCTGAGGAAGTATCGACTACGACTGAATCCACAAAAGTGCGCATTTGGTGCCATGTCAGGGAAATTGTTAGGATTCATCGTCAGTAAGAGAGGGATCGAGATCGACCCAATCAAAGTCAAAGCCATCACTGAAATGCCACCACCGTCTACTGAGAAGGAAGTTAGAGGATTCTTGGGCAGAATATAGTATATCAGTCGGTTCATTGCACAGCTAACTCCAATCTGTACGCCAATCTTCAAGTTACTAAGGAAGAATTCGCCCATCGAATGGAACGACGATTGTCAAGCAGCATTTGAAAAAATTAAAAGCTACCTCCTTAATCCACCTGTTTTGGTACCACCTGAGCCAGGGAGACCACTCTTGATGTATCTCTCTACGACAGAAGTTTCGATGGGATGTGTCTTAGGTCAGCATGACGAGACGGGAAGAAGAGAGCAGGCCATCTACTATCTGAGCAAGAAATTCACTGATTACGAGACGCCCTATTCTCACCTAGAGAAAGCATCCCTAGCCCTTGTATGGGCAACCCAGAGGCTCCGCCACTACTTACTGTCTCAGGCCATTCTGCTCTTAACCCGAATGGACCCACTAAAATACCTGTTTGAAAAGCCAGCTCTCACTGGACGAACCTCACGATGGAAACTTTTATTATCTGAGTTTGACATCAGGTACGTCACTCAGAAATTGATCAAGGGGAAGGCGCTTGCTGATCATCTTGCTGATAAACCTTTACCTGACTATGAGCCGTTAAGAACCGAATTTCCAGATGAAGATATCTTGTTCATGACAGAGGATGATACAGAAGAAGCAGAAGAATCATGGGTAATGCACTTTGATGGGGCAGCAAATGTCGGGGGCCAAGGAGTTGGCGCCATCCTAATCTCACCAAAAGGATCCCATGTACCAGTCTCTATCAAGCTCAACTTCCCTTGCACTAACAATATGACCGAGTATGAAGCTTGCGCCGCTGGTTTGAAGGCGGCTCTCTATCTGAATGTAACTCACCTTCGAGTATTTGGTGAATCACAGTTAATCATATGCCAGACGAATGGCGATTGGAAGACGAAAGATGAGAAACTGATCCCCTATCATGAACACCTCGAGGATCTGATAGCTTGCTTCCAAGATGTGACTTTCTCATACGTCCCCCGAATAAGGAATCGCTTTGCCGACGCATTAGCAACTTTGGCATCAATGATTGAAATCCCCTATGGTGTTGAGATAAAGCCGATCGTGATCGAGCAGAGGAATGAGCCGGCTTTCTGCCTCCAAATTGAGGAACCTACAAAGCTTGATGATGAGCCACCTTGGTTCTCAGATATCAAGAATTTCCTTGAGACCCTAACTTTCCCAGAGGGTACATCCAAGACTGATCGAAGAACCATTCAACGTTTAGCGGTAGGTTATGTCATTTGCGGGGGATGCCTCTACAAGCGATCATATAATAATATCTTACTCAGGTGCCTTACTGAAAGTGAGGCGGTCGACATTATGAAAGAAGTCCATGAGGGAGTATGCGAAGCCCACATTAGCAGTCACATGCTCGCTAAGAAAATTCTACGGCAAGGATACTTTTGGACCACTATGGAATCGGATTGCTGCAAACATGTTCAAAAATGCTACAAGTGTCAAGAACACTCCAATCTGATACACGCTCCTGCCATCGATCTTCATTGCATGACCACTCCTTGGCCCTAGGGCCTTGACGTTGTCGGAATGATTAATCTAAAAGCATCAAATGGACATCGGTTCATCCTCGTCGCCATTGAATACTTCACCAAGTGGGTAGAAGCAGCGTCATATGCCAACATCACTGCCAGTCATGTCGAGAAGTTTCTCAAGACCAATATTGTGTGCCGATTTGGAGTACCCAAAGATATCATCACAGACAACGGCACAAACTTTGTGAATAAGAGCATCCGAGACTTCTGTGAGCAATACAAGATCAAGCACCATCGCTCATCCCCTTATCGGCCTCAAACTAATGGAGCCGTGGAAGTCGCGAACAAGACAATTGTCTGCATCCTTGAGAAAATGGTCGTCACTTACCGAGATTAGAGGGAAATGCTGCCATTTGCTTTGTGGGCCTATCGAACGTCGATCCGTACCGCTACAGGGGCAACACCATTCTCCCTTGTGTATGGAACCGAGGCCGTCCTCCCAGTGGAGGTTGAAGTACCCTCGCTCCAAATCCTCATGGAATCAGGCTTACCCGAAGCAGAAAGAGAGAGATCACGCTTTGATCAGCTGAACTTACTGGACGAATAGAGACTCCTAGCCTTATGCCACACTCAAGTTTACTAAGGGCGAATTGCACGCGCTTACAATAAACGTGTCCGCGATCGAGATCTAAAGGTAGGAGACACTGTGCTAAAGAAGATCTTCCCATCCCTCCACGCTGATCCAAGAGGAAAGTTTAAGCCGAACTGGGAATGACCATATGTCATTCGAGAAGTGCTGCCGGGATACACCATCCGCCTCGCCACCATGGACGGAGATCATTTTCCTGAGTCCATCAACGCTGAATACGTCCGACGGTTCTACTCTTAGTCTATCGCAATAAGGTAAGTATTGATGAAACAGATACGTGACTGCTTAAGAACCACCCAAAAGAGGCCATCATTCCAAATACAGTAGCCAAAAAGCATCCCTAAAAAAAATGATGATATCCTTTGATACCCCATTTGAGCCTGGGCCTTTCTTTCAATAAACCCGTTCCCAAAAAAAAAAAATATATATATATATATATATACGTGTACATATACCAAAAAAAAAAAAGAGAGAAAAGATGCATGTGTATAAAGTTACTACCAAAGTCCAAAGAAATCGAAAAAGCAAAGCCTCAAAAAGAGATTGCCTGAAATGAAGCAAAAAGAACAAAAAAAATGTAGAAGAATCATGGGGCATGTACAGCAAAACCCCCAAGGAAGAAAGTATGTTGAGAAAACTGAAGTCGTATCAAGGAAACCCTTTTAGCCCAGCATACCTTCAAATTATAACCTAACCCATGGCCAATCTACACCCTGAAGGAAGCCCTCTTTGTAGGTTCGCAAGCAGTCATATTATCTGTTAAGTCAACATGAGCCGTGTTGTGAGACGACATCAAAACCCCATCTAGCTGGCTATGACGGAATCGACGTCTATGTCGTGGCTTTTGAAAAATAAATAAATAAAAGAAAAAATAAAATAAAAATACAAGATCAAAGCAAGATGGATGTAGTGAAAACCCGAAAGGGCACTACGGGTAAAAACAGCGAGCTTGTGCGAACCAGGTGAAAACCCGAAAGGGCGCTTGGGGTAAGAGAGCTAAACCCATGGACGTGATGAAAACCTGAAAGGGCGCCATGGGTAAAAAAAAAAAGAGAGGGGGATAAAAAAAAAAAAAAAAAAGAAGAGGAAAAAAGAAAAAAAAAAAGAAGAAAGGTTTAAAATGATTGATTGATGTTTGAGGAACCCTTTTGTCACTCTCCCTATTGCTCATTGTCCGACTGGGCCGCTCATGCTAGTTCGAATCAGGTCCCGACCAGAATTGTCTTTGTGAAACTGCACCGTCAAACGTAGGACCCGAGGCAAGGAGAAAAGTTTGGCTCAATCTAAAGGGATCAATGTTCCGGCCTTGGCAAAATCCGAAAACTCACTCAGGCCCGATTACATGAAAAGGGCCCGGCCATGTACGAAATAGGACCCGTGATTTCACCTCACTAATTAAGGCACCTAAAAAAAAATGCACAAAACAAAAAAATGCAACCAAAAAGTGAAAAGGCTCGTGTAGATGTATATAATGAACTGCCTTTCGCACCGCTTACACCACGCCCCAAAAAATAGTCGGTGTGGTGACTAGCGTGCTTTCCTTTTCCTAACAAGCATAAGCGAAAACAACAAAAACATAAAGAAAATATGTATACCAAAAAATGTGTGTGTATCTATAAAGGGGTTTCTTATGCCCCTTTTCTATGTATTTGATCTGTGTAAAAAGTTCCATGTGCAGGAAGGAGTCAGCGGCCTAGCTCACGCTTTAAGGCACCAATCTCAACATTAAGGTCATCCTCTCGAACGTTCCTCTCCGTCAGCCAACGTCCGTGCAAGCTCTTAAAACTCTTCCGAGAAGAGTCACCGGCTCCAAAGGCGACCCTTAAGGCCCCCTTCAGACGGAGGACCTCACTCTCTGCTATTTCTACTCTAACCTTTTCATGAGCCAAAAGTTCTTGCAAGATCCTCTTCTCATCCACCAGCAATTCGATACGGGCTCAAAGTGTCGTCTCTTTCTTTGGCCAGGGGCTCCCAACATCAACGATCTCTGACAAGTCTAGGCCATCAGCAGCGAGCCGCTCAGTCAACAACCAGGCCTCGTACTCAGGAGAAGTCCTAATTGTGTCTCCCTGCTCAATATCACACATCAGCGTCGACTGATGCGTCTCCCAAAGAGCAGCGATCCGATCTATGTCCCCGGAGGACCCCCTAGAAAAGACCAAATCACATAAAGGAGGCCTGGCCTCACAAGGAACCTGCTGAGGGCAGCCAAAGTGGCGCAGTACCCAAAAGGGGAAGTAAAAGGTACTACCAATCAGGCCTAGGAGGGTGATGCCCTCATGATCTCTAGAACAAATCACCGGGAAGGTCCGATCCAACCAAGGAAGCCTCCATAGCAGCTCAGCATCGGCTAACCAAAGTTTCAGAGCTGGCACGTCGCCCTATGGAAGCAGGTGTCATCTACCCAGGAAACATTGAACCACCTCACCTCGGGCAATATAATAGCGGGGCACGGGCCCCAAAATGGCGAAATGCTCACCCAGCCAAACCTGAAGCAGCAAAGGACATCCCCGAAGGCCCTCCACCTTGCCCAAGGCAAAAGAATTAAGGCATCGGTACAGCTCCACGAGCGCCAAATGCATCATAGACCGGCCCGCCTCCAATTCCATCAAAATGTCACAAATTGCCAACGAGAAGCTGTCTCCCCCAGTATAGAAGAAGATTTCAGAGATGAGGTCGAGTGCTAGATCTTTCACGTTAAAGGCGTTCCTAACTGGCAATTTTCGTAGACTTTCATCGCCGAAAAGTTCTTTGAGGAATTTCAGCAAACACCTTGTGGGCCCCCCAACGAGACTTTTCTCGTACTCGGATTTCTTCAAACCGAGAGTAAGGTGGACAGATTTGGAATAGCTCGACCGAGGCATAACTCTAGCAAGACCCATATGAAGCTTCAGGCCAAACAGGTTGGACAGCTCTTCAAGGGTTGGGGTCAACTCCCACTTCCCAAAACGAAATACATGGGAGCTCACATCCCAAAATGAAGCGACGACATGAAGAAATTCCCACCGAGGAGGAACCTCTAGGAAGGAAGGAAGGCGGGATAGGCCAAGCCATTCCAAATCAACGAGCTCGCTCTCATTCAGGCTCCCAAACCAGGCCGCTAAAAATTTTAGCCCCAGACCCAACGAAGAGGATAAGTCGGCCCCGGGCCTCCCACGTAAGGGAGGGTTAGAAATCGGGTCCATGAACGTACAAGGATCTTTTGAGGAGCTAAAAATCGGTGTATGGTGATGGACCCGCCTTGGAAAAATGAGAGCAAAAAGAACTGGTTAAAAGGGGGGCAAGTCAAAACAAAAAGAAATAATTTCTGGGCCAACTCGGACATATAAGGCCCCACTGCCCCCAGGCTGAACCTGGCGCAACTATTAGTTGCGCCAGCGCATTCTGGCTCCCAACTTCGCCTGGCGCAACTAATAGTTGCGCCATCACACTTTTCTGGGGACTTTCACCCTCTTTGCTGTTTATCTTGTACACCTGTCTTTACAATCATTAACAGTTTGAACATCGCTTTGTTATGTGCAGGATCGATCCTACATTGGGGCATTAAAAGCCGCTTTTTAAGAAGCGTTGGGTAAATACATCCTGCAGAGAGGTAGACATAGAGAGCAAGGAAACCATGGCACAAATTTAAAACAAAGGCATTAAGAGCATTGTCGAAAATATATGTCCAGAAAAAATCATCACACCATCCATCCCATAAAATGTCTCACAGACCCAAATCCAATCTCAAAGATACTAAGTCTTAAAAAAAGTAAAAAACTAAAGCCTATTCCTGGCTAGCCCCCTTGGACTTCTTGCGACGGCGAGAGGAGCTCTAATAGGTCCTCATGTCCCCCACTCTGGACCATGCCTGCGAGATCCTACTCAGCAGGGAGCGCGACTCCTTAGCCCTAGCACGCTGCAAAGCAAAATCAAAGTCAAGATCAGTACAGGGGCCAACAACAAAGAAAGGAAAGAGAGAAGTCAAGCAGCCAGGTACTCACCGTCTCCACCTCCCTGAGCTCAACCAAGTGACGGTGGTACTGCGCATATTCCATAGCCGAGTTGAAGTCCTGCGAGATAATGTTCAGTTATCAGGACGACCCTGGGAGCGTATAGATAGAAACCAAAATAGGGGAGGATCGGCTCATCAGAAGACTCACCCCTGGAACCACCTCGGGAGGGGGAACGCTGGCCGCCTCAGTAGAAAGTCGTGCATGTCGATCTACATCAGCACAGAGGCCCGAGAGGAAGCTATCATCAAGGCGCCAGAAGGTCCCATAAACTACGGACGGTCCACCACCAGGGATACCCGCCTGAGAGGTGCCCGATGGACCAGCACTCGAGGAGCCCTCACCAGCGGACTGCACCAAAAAGGACCAAGACCAGAGGATCTCACTGACGTCAGCGATGCTCGGCCCACCTCCACCATCCGAATCATCTCCCGGAGCAAACTGTGAATAGAAGAAAGATCCACTTAGACAAGGGTCGAGACAAAATGTAAGGGGAAGCTAATCTAAGCTAAAAAGAGACTACCTGACCAACCGAGCCGCCAAATGCCAAAAAGTTAGCACTAGGGATGAAGCGCGACAGGATGAAACAATGAGGCAGGCACTCATACCAATAATGATAGTCCCCAAGCACCTGAAGAGCATGAATGGGGAACCCATTGTTGAGGAAGGCCGCCGTCAGCTCCTTGATGCTACCAGCGGGACTCCAAACATCTGTCGGAGGGTCTATAGGAATGGCGTAGTAGCCCTGGAACTGATGCACCACTCGCTCCCCCAAATAGTAGCACCTGGCCCATGCTCCATAAAAGAGGATGACATGGCGATTGTTAAACAGGTGGGAGGCGCCCACGGCCGCTCTGTCCCAGAAGGGAGATGTCAGGTACGGGTCAGGGAGGATCTGCAACTAAAGAAGAGAAACCAAGCATGCAATACCTCAGTAAAAAGAAATGTCCAAGCTAAAAATGAAAAAAGGTTGAAAAGTCGTCACCTGCTCAGGGACCATCAAATCAAGCTGGGACCTTAAGCCCATCTCTAAGTGTTTTAAGCCCACGTCACGGCACCAGGAATGGTTCCAATTGCTGAGGAGGGGATAGGTGAGCACCTCCAAGAATAGAAGCGGACGCCCAGGGTGGAAGTGATGATTTCCCCACACCTGAAATGGGAGCATGGCACAAAAAGCAGATCGATAACACGTAAAGACCCTTCATTCAAAAATGGCAAAAACAAAAGGGATGAGGAATTACCTCCAGGGCAGCCCAAAACCCTACGGCAGACTTCGAGTCCCCGGTCGTGACCCGAGATAGGTTGTACATCAACCATGCATATCCGCCCCCCCCCCAATCATACCTGGGAACGTCGCCCCAAGGATCCATCACGCTTAACAAGGCCAGGCTGACACGTCCCCCGCTGGCATTTGTAAACAAGGTCTTGCCTAGCAGGAGCAGGAGGGTGATGCGAGCCAGAACAATCGCACATTCCGGCGTGATATAGAGCTCCCGATCCGGCTGACCCAGGTCCACCATCTCATCAGCAGTAAAAAGGGAGGTCAACCAGGACATCTTGACCTCTGTGCCATGGGTCTGCCCACGAGGAGGATAGGCTCCGATCAACCGAATAATGTCCTCACGGATTGGTACTGCTAAGGTGGAGATCGGCACACCCCCAATCCTGATGCCAGTAATCATGGCCCAATCAACGGGCGTCAGCGTCATCTCGGCATAGGGCATGTGGAATGTCATGGTCTCAGGCCGAAACCTCTCAATCAAAGCCTTCAGATAGGCCGCATCTACCCTCATGGTAGGGCAGGACAAGAACTCCCCAAAGCCCACCTGCTCCAATAGAACCTTCACCACTGGGGGGACATAAAGGTAAAACTCATGGAAGTCGAGCCACCCCCCGCGGAATACGATGGTAAGCAGCTCCTGCACCCAAAGAAATGCACATCAGATTGCAGAAGTAAAGCAAAGCTACGTAAAAGAAAGAAATTGAACCTATCTTTTACCTTGCCCGTTATTCCGAAGTTCGAGATGTGGGTATACTGCTGACGTAAGAGACCAACCCGGCGGCCTCACCCTGCATCTCAAGCCACGGGCCTACTCTCCGCTCCACCCAGATAAACTGCTCTCCCCGTGGGCCATACACTATCTCAGGCCCCTGCTCCTGACCCTCCTCAGGGATGTGCTCTCCACCGCCTAACATGCTGGGACAACAAAAATATGATCACATCAGGGCATATCAATGAGAAAGAACCATCTTTTGCTACAAATTACGGGAAGGTAAGTATGCTCATCCATTTCCTACCATATTCAAATACAAAGGTATCCGCACACATAAACCCAAAAAATTAAAATGATAGATATAATAATCCCTTTCCCTTTCTTTTTCTTTCTCTTTCTTCAAAACAAAATAAAAACCCTTTCCTTTAAAAAAAAATAAAATAATAAAGTTTTCCCTTTTTGATCCAAAAAATAAAGCAAAAAAACAGCAACCGATTTCCTTTTCATAGAATTAAACAAAAAAAATTAATTAGTCCCTTCATGAAAAAAGAAGAAGTAAAAAAAAAAACAACAAAACCAAAAAAAAAAAAGGAAGAAAGAAAGAAAAAGAGACAAAAACAATAAAAAGAAGTCATTCCTTCATGTTTGCAAAGGAAAAATAAAAAACATCTCTTTCTTCTTCCATAAAATCAAAAAACCGAAATAAATAGGTTCCTTAGAAAAATAACAAGAAAAACCAAAAACAAAATCCTCTTCCTTAATAAAAAAGAAAAAAAAAGGAGAGACAACCAAAACCATTTCTCCTTAACTTTCAGGAATATAACAAAAAAAAAAAAAAAATCCCTTACTTTCAATAAAAACAAAAATAAAATCCCTTACTTTAATAAAAAGGCGAACAAAAATCCCTTACTCTAAATAAAAAAAAAACAAAACAAAAAAAAAAGCTCTTCTTTACCTTGAATAAAGAGGCCCAAAACAAAAAAAATCCTTCACCAAAAAAAATCCCTTACTTTAAAATAAAAAAAAAATCCTCTACCTTAATTAAAATTAAAAAAAAAAGAGAGAAGAAAACCAAAAAAATCTTTTTTTTAATTAGGGTTCAAAAAATATAAAAAAAATAATAATAAATAAATAAAAATCCATGGCTTTACATGCAACATACAAACAAAAAATATATATATAAAATCCCTTCTATATACACAAAAACAACAAAAAAAATATGTAAAATGACAAAAATAGGGCATCATTCCTATGAAATCATCCACACATTATCAATATCATAGAAAATAAACCATTTATCATCAAGGAAGTGCAAGATCATGATCACATTTGCATAAAGAAGCAAGAAAAATCAAAGAAAATGAGTTTGAATGATTACCTTGTGAAGAAGATGGGGTCTTTGATCTAAGCGCGCACCCGCGATCAATCCACAAGTAAAACAAAGGCAATGGGCACGCGAAGAGGCAATGTAAAGGAACCCTAGGTAGGGGGGGCAGTTTTCGGTTACAAGGAAGAAGAGGGGAGGGAGAAATTTTCAAATTAAAGGCCCCCAGCCCGTGTTCGGGCCGTGTTTTAAAAACCCCAAATTAACCTGGTGCAACTAATAGTTGCGCCAGGCAAAAGTTTGCCCCCCATTTGCTTGGCGCAACTAATAGTTGCGCCAGGCTATTTTGAGGCCCCTAGTGGCCTAGCGCAACTAATAGTTGCGCCAGGCACTTAGGCCGGGTCTGGGCCAGAAAAGAAGACCGGGTCCCCCGCTCCCCTTGGACGGTTCATTCCGCTGCTCCCGTCCGATGCACGTGCTCCCCCCCCCAAGACGGCATTTCGATTATCATTCGACTTGTCATGGAAGCCGTGCTGAAATAAAAACGGACCAGGGTCAGCAAGCACCTCGGTCCTACAAAAATCCCCAGCAGAAAAGCCGGAAGTGTTCACAACAAAATCCCAAAAAATAATAATAATAATAATAAAGTTCAAAATCTCAAAAAATAATAAAATAATAAACTTCAAAATCCCAAAAAATCCAAAAAAAAATAAAATAATAATAATAATAATAAACTTCAAAACCCCAAAAGATCCAAAAAAAATAATAAACTTTAAAATTTCAAAAAATTCACATGAAATGATAGCTTTTAAACTTCAAAAAAGTCACATGAAATGATAGCTTTTAAACTTCAAAAAATTCACATGAAATGATAGCTTTTAAAAAGTTACATGAAATGATAGGCTTTTAAACTTCAAAAAAAATTCACATGATAGCTTTTTAATTCCAAAAAACTCACATAAAATTATAAACTTCAAAAAATCCCAAAAATCATACAAAATAGCAATCAGAAAATTCAAAAACAAATCATCATAAATGATAGAAAACCAAAAAAAATTGATTCCCCACAAACGCACATGCGTGTTTCGATGCGGTAAAATGTCAATATTTTATCGATAACGCAGCTGTGCAAAATTAATGTCCTAAGTCAAAGGTTCGCCTTGGATCCATGGATCCTACTTCAAAGTAGGAGCAACGATGTTAGTCCCGGTCAAACAGTCAATGTTTCGATTGGGTCAACTCCACTGCTAAATCTTTTGAACGATGAGCGCTCTATTTTGGATTCGTGTGAACTTTAGTTGTCTTAAGCTTCAGATTCTCCGTTGAAAAAGGTCAATCGTTGGTTGAGACCAACTTATTGAGAATGAGATTATGTGTCAATCAAACTATGTGCAACCATGCATTCAGAAGGGTTCATTCCCCTTTTATTTTCTGCAGGCTTAAAACCTGTATGGGCAGCGGTATCCCTATAAAGTGTACGCCATGCGTCTGGGTATCCATATGATGGTCGTTTGTCCCCGTAAATTGTACTCAGGCGGGTCCGGGTCTGGGCTTCTATCGCCTTTGTTGTTGCTTATTACCCCTGATGGGTGCATGATTATGCATAGTTAATTGATGATTATGATCATTGTCAACAGAGGCCAGGATTGGATGCCCCTTTTTGGGAGGTGCCCAATGTTTGGCTGGATCTGTTCAAGGAAGTCGAAACTGGATACTCTAGGTCATGTGGATCTGGGGCACGTTTTGAAAAATGGCACGCACTCCTAAAAAACGTTGTGACATCTATTCACTTCGCTCGAGTGGTCATGCTAAATAAACTATGGGATCGATGGGTTCGCCCAAAGATCTCGAACCCTGATTTTTGCAGGGGCACCCGCGAATAATCCAATGAGGTCATCAAATGCCTTGTAGGATTGGACGCAAACTGTGGAGCCTTACGTATGTTTGCTTCGTGCCTATCTTTGAGCGTGGGTCAATACCCCTCCTACTCACGAGGCTGTTGCATTCAGAATAAATTTTAAACATCAATCACCTTCAAATCATCTCGAGAGGCAAAAATTTTTCCTAGCTATTAGGCTTTCGCAACTCATTCCACCTCGGTTATGCCCAGTAATGTCGCTAAGCGCTTGGGAATCGATTACCTCGATGAACGAATGATTAGCCTGGCACCCCAGGGCTTTTGTGTTCTCACTGTGTTACTCACCTGATGTTTGAAGTTCGTTCTAAATGTAGCGGACCCGTTAGTAATGCCTTGGGCCTCTTCGGATGTCTCTTTTCTTTAACATACGATCATTAGTGATCGGATACCAAAGAGGGGCATCTGTAGACACCCAAATTTGGCCCAAGGCCCGATCGAAACACCTTTCGAGAGAGGTGCAATTCTGAGATTTTGATAGCATGTATGGAACCCTTAGGAATCACCCCAAACCCTTAAGAATCACCCTAGATCCCTTAGGAACCTACCCCGAACCTTTAGAAACCAATCCCGACCCTTAGAACCCATTCCGAACCCTAAACCTAACCTTCCAGGGCAATGGATGAAGAGTGGTGCACTAGGAATAGTTGAGGTATTTTACTAATACTAAATCATATACCATTAGAAAGAGGACTTCTCCAGCTTTCCAAAGAGCCAAGAATCGCCTCAATCGAAATTGTATATCAAAAGTTATGACCATTTAAAAATCGAGCCTTTTTGGAGTTATGACCATTTAAAAATCGAGCCTTTTTGGAGGGATTTTTGCCTGGCGCAAGTAATAGTTGCGCCAGGTCATTTTCCCCCTGGATTTGCCTGGCGCAACTAATAGTTGTGCCAGGCATAAATGGGTCCCCCCACCCCTCGCGAGGTCAACTTCCAGGCTACTGTTCAATACTGTTTTACTGTACATTTGCCTCGCGCAACTAATAGTTACGCCAGGCATATGAACAGTAACATTCGGTTTTTGCCCCGAATTTTGTGTTTGGGGTTTGACTTGTTGACCACCTCAACCTTTGGGTGTATTTTGATAGTCCTGTTGCACCCATTCCTTACCTATTTGCAACCCTCTAAGTGGCTTAAAGCTTCACCCCATCATCCACCATTAGAACCACCTTCACACCTTTCCAAGCTCTCAAAATCCTAGGAAACGTTAGATTTGAGATTACCTAATTGCTAACTCCAATTAGCATCTAAGTGATCTCCTAATCCACTCTTTTCCTATAAATAGAGCCCCCCTCCCCTTGGTTTAAGGGTTGAGAAATTTGCTTAAGAGAGAAAGAGCTCAAAGTGAGAAGTTCTTCCTCCCTTTTGTGCACTATTTTCATCCAAATTCCAGAATTCCAAAACCTCATTTCAAGCTTGTTCTTGCATCCAAAACCCTTAGCCTAGGTGAGTGTGATCCCCTAGCCTCCATCCCCTACGTCTTAGCTTTAAGTCCTAAGAGTTAGAACCCCATTTTCCACCATACAAAGCCTTCAAGAGCTCATCAAAGCAAGCCACGCAAGGCTCCTCTACGGTGCTACAAGGGCCCGAGGGCTCCGACTCTCTCCTTTCTTCTCCTATCTCTTTCTAGCTCCCTCCATCCTCTCATTTGTGCCGTCACGCCGCCGAATTTTCGGTAGGAACGGAGGGGCACAAATAGGATTGGAGGCCCATTTGGGCAAGAGGGAACCATTTTCTTATCTTTTACATCATTTTATTTTTGGCCATTAGTAGAGACTGCATTAAGCGGGTTGATCGGGTGCCTAACACCTTCCCGATCAATAACCGAAGCCCCTACCCAAGAGCCTTTGGTGTGGACCGGATTCAGAGTCATATTTTTAGCACTTAGGTGCTCATAAAAATGAACTAGGTATCCCTGGACACCGAAAGCTTCGGGTGGCGACTCTATATTTTTATCAAAGAGCACATCGTCGCGACGGGATCGTCTCGATTCCCACGGTTGCACAAAAGTATTTGGACCATTAGGAGGAATGACATATACTTATGCTTGGTATAGTAGCTTAGCACCTAAGCCTGAGGCTTAGTTATAGGAGAAATAAATACAATTGAATGCTTTGCATTCAATTCCTTTTATTACTTATGATTAGAAATTTATGAAGAGAGAGAAGAGTGAAGGTTCTTTTATTCAAAATTGCATGGATGTGATTACGCGAGCCGTGCACGAAGCAGGGGTTGAGAATTTAAACCAATCCCCACGTGTTCCACACAAACCCTAGATTGGAGTTGAGCTTATAGAAATTGGAGATCGATAAATTCAGGGTAGGAAATTCATGTTAAGTTGTGAATTAGCATTAGGTAGGTTTTCATTTATTTGCGATTGAAAAATATGAAGAAAAGAAGATAGATTTGGGAAAAAATGAAAAAACCAAAGAATAGAAGAAATCTATAAATTTTTTGAGGTGGAATATGAGTTCTTGAGGAATTCGTTCGATCAAACAAAATGTGTTTCGATCGAACAAGTCAAACACTCGTTCGATCGAAAGGTATATAATAGGGATTGTGGATTTTGTGTTGGCAGGATTCGACCGATAGAAATATATTTTGATCGATCGAATTTGAAATTCGATCGATCAAATTAAAAAAATCGTTCTATCGAAATTGTGGTGCCAGACATGTAGTTTCTGATGAATTCGACCAATCAAAATATTTTTGATCGATCAAATTTAGAATTTGATTGATTGAAATGTGGAATTGATCAATCGAATTTGACATATTCAGGATTTTGTTGTGTTTTGTCCGAGGGATTGTGAGGAGATCTTATATCTTGCAGTTTCACATCATTTTTGACGTGTGAATTGTGAATTGATGTGTTAGGTTGACCTTGTGCTTGTGTGAGGTTGAGGCTAGACTGCGGTTGAGGGACTTCGCTTGTGACTTCGTATCGATGTAAGGAAATCTCTATACCATGTATGTTTGATACATTGGCATGTGTGTTATGATATGATAAGTTTTGTCATCAAATAAGCATGAATTTGGTTTAAGATCTTAGTGTGAATGTGTTAGTGTGCATGTGTGATTTGGAGAATGTATTTGTGATGAGAAAAACCATTCAAGCTTTGTTTTAGCAATGTGCCACCATGTAGAATCCTTCGTGATTCATTTCAATAAGTGTGTGTGAGGAATGTGCTTTAAGCTTTCAAACCTAGATAAAATTATCACATTACACTGCGATAAGCTATATGTATGTACTTTGATTTAAGGTTTATATGTGAATACCCGGCCGACACGGCGGTATATCTGTGACCGACATGGCGGGATATTCGTGACCGATACGGCATGATATCCGTACACCCTTCGTGATCTTGTGTTCTATCGGCCAATGGTAATTGTGTTCGGCACAAGTGTTTATCATTTTTGGGACCTTGGGCACCCTGTGATAGATGGTTCATATGAATGACGATGGTGGGTATTCCATCAGGGGCTCGATGCTATACATGCTCGGAGAATTATTTAAGTGAAGCACTTTAAGTTCTTTTCCTGTGTTATGAGAAACCGTAGATGAGCATGTGTTAAGTTTTCCAAACAAAGAGCTGGGGTTGCATTTCATTCAATGATCTTCGTATCTGTGCATCTTTAAAAGAAAAATCATGTTTTTAATTATGTCATGAGATATATGTGTTTTATTGAGATATGCATGCTATTTGTGTTTCCCTACTGAGCTTAGATAAAGTTCATTTCTCGACTATACATCATAAGTACAGGTGAAGAATTAGGCACAGAGGACCAAGACAAGGGGGACTCCGAATATGTGCCGTTGGAAGAGGAGTTAGAGCCTCCTCCTAAGACCTGTTTTTTGTGTGCGAGGAATGGGTAGGTCCGGCCTTTGGAGATTGGTTTAGCACTTGGGTTGAGATGTATTAAATATATTCTTTTGGATGAACTTGTACTATTCTTTTGTGAACCATGTTTCGGTGGTGGTCGGCCATCACCGGTAGTTCTTCTCGGTTCTTCTGCCCATGAGTTTTTCATGGGATTAAAATTGTTATTTTGAGTTTTTGATATATAGATTTAAAGATTTACTTTTGCATTTGATGTTTAGCTATGGTTTCTGCTTTGTTTTCGCTTTGCGTGTGGTTGTGCCAAGTGTTCCGTTCAAGGATCGGCCTTAGTGTCGATCCAACGATCCAGGTTTTGCGGTTAGGAAATCGGGGTTGTCACAGTTGGTATCAGAGCTTTAGCTTTAGAAATTTTTGACAAGTCTTAGATTTAAATAGACGTTTAATATTTGTTGGAGTATAGAAACTTCTGTTGATGGAACTTTTGTTTCATTGAAATAGATAAAGATGGATCAGAGAGGCAGGGGATGCCCTAGAGGCGGCTGCCATAGAAATTTAAGGAGTATAGATGGCATCCCTTCAGGTTTAGGTAGAGATCAGAGACAACCTCTTGAAGAAAGGGATCAGAGGAATGAAGACAGGATGGCTCATGCCATGGAGGCAGTGGTCGCTGCCATGGCCTAACAAACTTAGCAGACTGCACTGTTGGTTGAGCAGACGGCACTACTGGCTGCCAATAATGCAAACCATCAACAGCCACCACCACCACCTCCTCTAGCACTATTACCCTCGTCATTTATGGATTTTAGGACATTGAGACCTCCTAACTTCTATGGACAGACGGATCCGCTGGAAGCAAAGAAATGGTTAAATTAGATGGAGAAGCTGCTACAGCGACTTCAGAGCAGTGAAGATGAGAAGGTTAGTTGGGCTTCCTTCCAACTCGAGGGTGATGCCGATCCGTGGTGGAAGTCGGTATTGAGAAATAGAGAAGTAGAAAATCCTCATGGCTTATGAACTTAGGCAAATTTTGTTCAAGTTTTTAACAAAGAATATTTCCCTAAGCAAATGAGGAATCAACTGAGGAAAGATTTTGCAACTTTGAAACAAGGAAATATGACCGTACGAGAGTATGGTAATGAATTTACATGACTATTGAGGTTCACCTCAGAACTTGTAGCCACTGAAGAGATGAAGGCCGGTAAATGTGAAGAAGGCCTGAGACCGAATGTCAAAGATAGAGTCTCAATGTTTGAGCTAGAAACCTATGCCAAGGTGATAGGCAAGGCAATTGTAGCTGAGAGAGATATAGACAATATGTATAAGAGGTGGGATCAGCAAAACAAGAACATGGCGGGTCAAGGGAGAGCTAGTGATTATGACTCGAGGAATAAAAAGTCGAGGTTTACACCACCAGCACCAGTTTCAAGACAACCTGCCTACACAAACTATCCCAGGCCACCTACGTCTACTCCTGTGAGACCTTTCCGTATAGAGGGCCCTACTCAGACTCAAACTTCAGGAGCATCAATCACACAGGGAATGTCAAGAGCAGCGCTTCAAGTCCCCAGGTTATATGTGCCCATTGTGGCAAATCTCATAAGACCTCTGATTGCAGAAGGGGCACAGGGGGATGTTTTAAATGCGAAAATATGGATCATATGATACGAGATTGCCCAGAAATGAGAAAAGAGGGTACAGTTTCAACTGCTACAGCGCAGAGGCCTATGTGATCTACGAGACCTACTATTCAAGGTCGTGCATTTACAGTGACTATCGAGGATGCTCAGACGAGCAACGACATCATTCAGGGTATGATCATGTATCTATGTTTTCATTAATTAATTGCATTTTAGATGAAGAAGGTGCATAAATAAGGGTGATCTATTAGATTTCTATTTATGTGTGTGTTACATCTTGCAATGTGTGCCTAATTATCTAGTATAATTACATATGTCAAGTACTTTATAATTATATAGAGAGAACGACAGTGATCATTGTGATGCACGAGTTCTGATAGACCCAGGGTCTACCCACTCGTTTGTGACTCTAGAATTTGCGGGTAGATTGAAGGTCATTCCTGAAGCATTGGAGTTCATTTTGGATGTGTCAGTTTCTACGAGAAGTTCTGTGACTACAGACATGTGTTGTCGATCTATTATCATGCGGGTTGAAGATCGCGAGACAATGACGGATCTCATCTTGTTGAATATGCAAGGATTCGATATACTCCTTGACATGAACTGGCTATCCGCTTATCACGTAAGCATTGATTACCTATGAAAGGTCATCACTTTTCGTCCACCGAAGTAAAAGTCATTCTAATTTGTTGGTAATAAAGGCAAGATTGTACCAATCATCTCCGTGATATGACCTGAACGGATGATGAAGAATGGGTGCAAAGGATACCTAGCATTTTTGTAAGACCAACGAGACGTGAAGAACATTATCGACGATATTCTGATTGCTTGTGAATTTTCGGATGTGTTTCCTGATGAATTACCGGGATTGCCACCTAATCGTGAAGTGGAGTTCGCAATTGACTTAGCGCCAGGCACAGAGCCAGTATTTATAGAGCCTTATCGAATGGCTCCTGTCGAGTTGAAGGAGTTGAAGGAGCAGTTACAAGAGCTGTTGGACAAGGGCTTCATAAGACCTAGTGTGTCTCCTTCGGGAGCACTGGTCTTATTCATCAAGAAGGACGGGTCGATGAGATTGTGCATCGACTATCATCAATTGAATAAGCTAATGATAAAGAACAAATATCCTGTACCCAAGATTGATGATCTCTTTGACCAGTTGGAAGGGGAAAAGTTCTTTACAAAGATTGACTTGAGATCGGGGTATCATCAGCTAAAAGTGAAAGTCGAAGATGTTCAAAAGACTGCATTCATAACCAAATATGGGCATTATGAGTTTCTAGTGATGTCTTTCGACTTGACAAATGCACTAGGTTCATTCATGGATCTTATGAACAGGGTGTTCAAACTATATCTTGACGCGTGCATAGTAGTGTTCGTGGACGACATACTCATCTATTCGAAATCTAAGGAAGAAAATGAGCAACACTTAGCATTGCACTACAGATGCTACGTGAGCATCAATTATACGCCAAACTCAGTAAGTGCGAGTTTTGGTTTGAGAAGGTGAGCTTCTTAGGCCACGTAGTATCAAAAGTAGGTGTGACAGTTGATCCAGCAAAGATTGAGGTAGTAGTAGATTGAGAACAACCACAGGTCTGGCTGAGTATTACCAAAGATTTGTGGAAGGATTCTCTAAGATTTCAGGACAGCTCATGCGACTTGCAAGGAAGGATGTTAAATTTGAGTGGACCAGTGCATGTGAAGAGAGTTTCCAGAAAGTTAAGAAATGGCTTACCTTCGCACCAGTACTAGCGATTCTATCAGGCAATGGGGGGTTTGCAGTTTATAGTGATACTTCTTACAGCGGCTTAGGTTATGTCCTCAACCAGAATAGGAAGGTTATAGCTTATGGGTCGAGACAGCTGAAGGATCATGAAAAAAACTATCCGACACATGATCTTGAGTTAGCCGCAGTGATCATTGCACTTAAGATCTAGAGACACTACCTATACGGTGAAACTTTCGAGATCTTCACAGACCATAAAAGCCTCAAGTACTTATTTACGCAAAAAGATTTGAATATGAGGCAACGGAGATGGATTGAATTTCTCAAGGACTATGACTATTCTATTCAGTATCACCCCGATAAAGCAAACGTCATGGCAGATGCTTTGAGTCGGAAGAACTCGGCTCAGTTAGCTAGTCTTATTATGGGACTTCATCGATGGAAATTGTTAGAAGATATTTCCTTGTATGACAAGAACATTGAAGTGAAGGTTTCAGGTGCGTTGTTGGCCAACATCACAATCCGACCAACAATTTTTGACCGCATCTATGAACTTTAGATGAAAGATATCGAGCTACAGAAGATCAGGCAGGGTGTGACAAACGACACCCGAGGAGACTTTTCTACTAGAGAGGATGGATCGTTACTATTCAGAGGACATCTATGCATACCAATTGATGTCGATCTGCGGCAAACGATATTAGACGAAGCTCATAAGTCCAAGTATACCATTCATCTTGGTGGTACCAAGATGTACCAAGATTTGAAAAGAAGCTATTGGTGGAGAGGTTTGAAGAAAGATATCGTCGAGTATGTTTCTAAATGTTTGGTGTGCCAGCAAGTAAAGGTGGATCATAGACATCCAGCTGGTCTATTGCAACCTCTACCAATACCCAAATGGAAATGGGAGTCGATCTCCATGGACTTCATCGTAGGATTACCTTAGACAACAAGGCACCACAATGCTATATGGGTAATCGTTGATAGACTGAAAAAGTCAGCTCATTTCCTGCCCTACAATACCACATATATGACAAGCAAATTGGTGGGTTGTACATGCGAGAGATCATCGATTATACGGTATTCCAACGAGCATTATTTCAAACTGTGACCCACTGTATACCTCAATATTTTGGCAAAACTTTTAAGAAGGTATGAGCACGAGGTTAGATTTTAGTTCAGCGTTCCACCTGCAGACCGACGGACAGACTGAGAGAGTCAATCAAATCATTGAAGATATGCTTAGAGCCTATATGATCGATTTTCAAGGATCATGGGATCAACACCTACCGTTGATTGAATTCACGTACAATAATAGTTTTTAGCAGAGCATTGGGATGGCTCCGTATGAAGCGTTGTGTAGACGAAGATGTAGGTTTCAGATCAACTAGGAAGAGTCCAACAAAAAGTTTATATTGGGTTCGAAAGTGATAAGAGAAATGCAGAAACAGTTCACATCATTCGAGAAAGAATTAAGATAGCTCAGAGTCGACAGAAGAGTTATGCCGATCTTAAGAGAACAAGCGTGGATTTTCAAGTGAGAGATCACATATTTGTGAAGATTTCACCGATGAAGGGTGTGATGTGTTTTGGAACGCATGGGAAGCTAAGTCCCCGCTACATTGGACCGTTTGAAGTATTGGGGAGAGTTGGAGAAGTTGCATATAGGGTCGCTTTACCCCCGCAACTCGATAGAGTACATAATGAGTTTAACGCTTCCATGCTACGAACGTACAGGAGGGATCCGACTCATATACTCAATGCACCACCGATTGAAGTTTACAAGGATTTGAAAATTGTGGAGGAACCGATGCAAATTTTAGATCGAACTGAATAGCTATTGCTTACAAAATGGATTCCCTTAGTGCTAGTCCAACGGAAGAACCATTCCAAAGAGGAAGCTACTTGGGAGCACGAAGCCAAGATTCGCGACCAGTACCCTTTGTTGTTCCAATGAACGAGGAGAGAAAATGAATTGTAAAAGTCTTTTTGTGACTCTTGTTGCATGTAACATAGCTCTATTAATTAATGCGAATAAAACCATGGGAAAGATTTAAGAGTTGCAGTCAAGAAGGAAATTGAAAAATGAAAATTTTAAGTGTTTCTGTCAAATTCGACCGAACGAAATTAAATTCAATCGATCGAAGTGAAAATCAATCGATCGAAACTACCAAACAGGAAGTACTTTCACACTAGGGTAAAGTATACTAAATTCATTCAATCGAATTTGTAAATAGTTCGATCGAATTTGAAAATCGTTCGATCAAATTCGTAAATCATTCGAATGAAAATTTTAAGTGCTAATGTTAGCCTGAGAAATTCGACCAATCGAAAATAAACTCATTTGATCGAATTTGGAAACTCGACCGATCGAAATTGAATTCAATCGATCGAAATCGGGGACCATATCAGTTTAAGTCAATATCGATCGATTGAAATTGAATTTGATCGATCGAATCGGCAATATATAAGTGATTCGACCATTTTAAAAATCAAAATTGGTGAAATTTTGGGGCTTTTCCTGTGGGTTTTTCTTATGCTTCTTCTTGGGAGATCAAAGGGCAAACATTCAAGCTTGGATCCTCTTACGAATTGCATTCAAACTTCATCCAAAAGGTAAAGCCCTAAATTTTTGGCAATCTTTCATTCAATTTCAAGTGTATTGTGTGCATTATAAAAAAATGCTAGGCTTAATTTTTTAGACCAATGGCCCCAAAGACGAGACAATCGTCTAAAATCTCGACTTCAAAGGAACCCAAATCTCAAGTGGGTTCATCGCAACCACTAACTTTTTGCAACAACCTCCACACCAACTAACACCAGTACCCCCAACTACCTCTTCACAACCACCATTAGAACAGCCAAAGGAATGGTGGGCTGAAAAAGGGTTTGCTTTTGAGTATAAGATTGATCCGGCTCTTTTTGAAATGCTCAACGTGTTGAGTATAGACGGATGGGCACTGGATTATCTAGGGAAGGCCGAATTAGATAATCTTTTAAAACCCCTTCATCAATACTATTACCCTCTCCTTGTGCGATTGTTTTACCAAAATATGTACAAAGGTAAGAACCCTAATATCGTTTGTACTAAGATCGACGGAAGAGACTATGTTTTCACCCATAGTATGGCATGTAAATCTCTAGAGTGATACGATAGTTATGGTCCCGGCACCAAATTGTTACCCCCAAACCCCGAACCAATACCTCGTTTGGTGATAGCTAGGCAAATGACTCGCAGTCGACTTGGATTTGGTCGAGCAATTAACTGAGCCGATTTACCTAGCTATATGTGGATGCTAGACACGATCTTCAAGTGTAATATATACCCTTTACATCATAAGATCGAGAGACTCGGGGTATTGATGCAAGCGCTATTTTCAGTGTTTAAGGGGCAGTGGTTCAACGCCGTTGAGGTGGTTTTTGAGGGCATGATACATGCCAGGGGAAAAATGTTAGCAGCCGCCGACAAGTCGAAAGAGTACATACCATACTCTTCATGCTGATTATTCATCTCGGTGTGCATGACTAATTGTTCGTACGTCAGAGATCGTGCAAAACACTGAGTAATGTATGTAAATTTAGATCTTGTGTGAAGAGATGGAATTAGAAAGTATTTGGACCATTAGGAGGAATGACATATACTTATGTTTGGTATAGTAGCTTAGCACCTAAGCCTGGGGCTTAGTTATAGGAGAAATAAATACAATTGAATGCTTTGCATTCAATTCCTTTTATTGCTTATGATAAGAAATTTATGAAGAAAGAGGAGAGTGAAGGTTCTTTGATTCGAAATTGCATGGATGTGATTACGCAAGCCGTGCACGAAGCAAGGGTTGAGAATTTAAACCAATCCCCACATGTTCCACACAAACCCTAGATTGGAGTTGAGCTTATAGAAATGGGAGATCGATAAAATTCGAGGTAAGAAATATGTGTTAAGTTGTGAATTAGCATTAGGTAGGTTTTCGTTTTGTTGTGATTGAAAAATATGAAGAAAAGAAGATAGATTTGAGAAAAAATGGAAATTAAATGAGAAAACCAAAGAATAGAATAAATCTGTAAATCGATCGAAATTGACTTGAGAAGGTGGAATACGAGTTCTTGAGGAATTCGTTCGATCGAAATATGATTCGATTGAACGAAATGCATTTTGACCGAACGAGTCAAACACTCATTCGATCAAAAGTTATATAACAGGGATTGTGGATTTTGTGTTGGCAGGATTCGACCGATCAAAATATATTTCGATCAATCGAATTTAAAATCCGATCGATCGAATTAAAAAAATCGTTCGATCTAAATTGTGGTGATAGTGTGAATGTGTTAGTGTGTGTGTGTGATTTGGAGAACGTATTTGTGATGAGAAAAACCTTTCAAGCTTTGTTTTAGCAATGTACCACCATGTGGAATCCTTCGTGATTCATTTCAATCAGTGTGTGTGAGGAATGTGCCTTAAGCTTTCAAACCTAGATAAAATTATCACATTACACAACGATAAGCTATATGTATGCACTTTGTTTTAAGGTTTATATGTGAATACCCGACCGACACGGCGGTATATCCGTGACCGACACGGCAGCATATCCATGATCGGTACGATGGGATATCTGTACACCCTTAATGATCTTGTGTGATCTTGTGAATTAAAACGGCCAACGGTAATTGTGTTCGGCACAAGTGTCCATCATTTTTGGTACCTTGGGCATCATGTGATAAATGGTTCATGTAAACAATGATGGTGGGTATTCCATCAGGGGCTCGATGCTATACATGCTCGGGGAATTATTTAAGTGAAGCACTTTAAGTTCTTTTCCTGTGTTATGAGAAACCGTAGATGAGCATGTGTTAAGTTTTCCAAGGCTCGAGCAGGACTCCTAGGCTTAATTCACTTGGGTACGAACCGCTCGCACATGTTTTGTAGGTGCCACTAGAGTACGCTCGAGCTGGAAACTCTGTTTTAGCCTGATTTGACTTGTGTGCTTGGGGCTTGACTCGTGTGCTGGTGAGTCATATGCATGTGAATGAATTGAATATTGGTGACTAAGACGTGTAATGGGCCTTGTGATCTAGGAGGAAAATGCGGAGAAAACGCATTGATTGAGCGTGATAGAATCGGCACATGTGCTTGACGCGAATTAAGGAAGAAAAATTTTGAATGCAAAGTTATATGCTTGACTAGAATCATGGGATACCTTAAAAGATCTTGCGCGTATTCAAATCATAGTTTTATCATGTACTTTATAAATGAAAGATATGCATATGATTTAAGATCGCTTCCATACATGAAATAGCATGTTTTATTTGACATCTTGCTTGCATTGATTCCTATGTTTGATTGAGAAATCAAGATATGTTCTGTAATATGATTCGTGTCTATTTTGTATTCGTGCGAACATGTTGTGTAAGAACACAATCCTCGTCCGTATACGATTTGTGTGCATATGTTATGTGTGAGATTGTGTGAAAATTAGGAATGGAGTCTCCATGAGAGGGGTGGAGTCCCCGGGGTATTGACCTTGTGTCCGCTACGGACTACTCAGTTCCCACTACGGGATGCAATTGCCACATGTCTATTCTCGTACTCGTGATTAGATGTGAGTGGAAAGGAATCTCCAAGGGAGGGGTAGAGTCCCCGAGGTTTTAACCTCGTGTCTGCTACGAACTGCTCTATTCCCACTACGGGATACTTACACTAATATTGCAACAGTCCAAATTCCCACACCCGAAAACCTATGTCATCGGATCACCTATAAGGAGATCCCGTAACTCATCGAACACTTGGTACATCCACACACTAAGAGAAAACAAAGCAGATATCTCTAACTTAGCAGATAGAGTCATCATATACAGCAAAAGGAAGTCCATTTATATTTTCAAAATATATTAAAATAGAGATTCTAATTTCCATTCCAAAACCCATGGAATAGAGAAACGAAAAGAACCATCGATGATGGACAAGCATCACCAACACAATGGTTCACAAAAAGAATAATCCAACATTTAATTACATGTTCATAATCTAAAACAGAATGATTGGACGTACCAAGCCATACTCTCACAAAACTCGAATTTACACAATCCCAATCTCCTAAGGGAAATACTCCTCAGGCTAAGGCTCTAACTCCTCCGGGGCATACTCAAGATCCTCAAGCTCAAGATCCTTAGTACTAGCGTCTACACCTGTACTTGTGACATATAGTCGAAGAGTGATCTAACATCTAAGCTCAATAGGAAAAATAACCGTAGCATGCTTAAAATCACAACACACATATATTTGATGACATATATCGTACATGCTTATAATTGAAGGCTTGTAATCTAATAGGCATTTGAATCGAAATGACATTTATTTAGATGTGGGTTTCACAGTTGATCACATGATTTCCAAAACTTATCCTCAAAACAAAGAAACTTAAATCAATTCACTTAAATACAATCTCGACCATATATAACATCGAGAGCTACATATATACCGATGGGAATCCCGACCATCGTTGTTTAATGAACTATTTTTCATGATGCCAAGCCCCTGAGCTACGTTAATAGGGTCACTTGTGCTTCACATTGAACGTTGGTCAGCCCGCATGTACGGATATCCAGTCGTACCGGATACACAAGGAATTCATTTCACATAAACCTTAAATTAAAGTGTAAAATCTAACTTATAGTTTATCACCGTGAAATGTGGTATTTTATAGCTAGGTTTGGAGTTTGGAAATCTCTATATTCACACACACATAAGTACTCATCGTACGTAATTCTCACACACACACACACTTTCATATTGGAATCCGTGTACAAAGCTCATGATTTTCACACTCATACTCATCATATCACAATATTCATGCTAGTTGCATCAAATGCACATGTTATAGTATTTTCCCTATCTTAATTCGAAGTCACACGAAAATTTTCTTATCGAGACGACAGTCCCATAGCGTCCCCTTGATCACAACCTAGAAAACACTCATTTACTTTCTATAGGTCAAAAGCAATGGAAAACAAGAAGCCCCAAAGTCTCCTTGAGCTCATTTCCTCAAAAACAGAATTTGCCAGAATCTGACCAAATCGATCGATCGATCCCCCAACCGATCGATCGGTTTTCAAAATTGATCGATCAAAATACATTTTGATCGGTCGGTTTCCTCATAAAACCTACACATTTCTCATGCCACAATCTGATCGATCGGTTCCCAAATTGATCGGTCGGATTCCAAATCGATTGATCGAATTCCATTTCGCTTGATCGATTTTCTTCAGAAAACCACATATCTCTGGCACCACAATCCGATCAATCGATTTCTAAATCGATCGGTCGGATTCCAATTGATTGATCAAATTCTATTTCGATCGATCGGTTTTCTTCATAACCTGCTAACACGCTCACTGTTTTCACAAATCGATCGATCAATGTTCAAATCGATCGGTTTTACAAATTGATTGATCGAATTTCATTTTGATCGATCAATTTCTCTAGAAACCGTCACATTTTTTCTCTGACAAAATCGATCGATCGATTTTGTCAGATTTCTCATACACCCGGGTTTCAACTTCCCAAACTCATTTTTCTTCACATTTAACTCCTATTCTTCTAATTTTTCACCCACATCCTAACTAAAGACTAACATAACTATAAATCATAACTTAACATAATTCTCAAGCCTTAAAGTGATCGATTCCTCGATCCACGAGCTCACGCCCAAGCGAGGGTTTCAAAGTCGGAATTTCATAATTCTCTTCGATCTCAATCCACGGCTTCACACATAGGCCCAATTCTTGTACACACAACACACCAGAAAAATAAATCTAAATTTCTCTTCCACTATTCTCTCTTCACACCCAATTTCTCAACAAACAAGTAAAAGGAATGAATTCCTTATCAAGTTAGCTTTTATACTTAAACGCTTAGTGTTAGGGTGTTAAGCCGATACATTGTACTTCATTGTACGTCACCTCATCACATGGTTGTTACTATTTCTAAGTATTTCTTTTTCACTCAAGATTTATTCTAACTCACTCTTAGAATTTGTACTTAGTTGCATGACCTATCGGACACGCATACCGAGGTGGATTGTTCGAAAAATGAAATTTTTCGGGACGTCACATCCTCCCCTCCTTAGGAATTTCTGTCCTCAAAAATGAACCAAAGTATCCGGTCACAAGACACGACCTAAAAGATTACACAGTCGAATCTAATCACTCACATTCAAGAGATATCTAATCACATGCATTCAAGACATGTCCACTCCCTAAATAAAAATCCATCTACAATTATATGTAATCTAAAGAAAACTCCCATTCATATGCAAAAATTAAATTTCCATAGACAAGTAAAATCTATGAAACTATACACATCCAAAATATATTCCACCCAAAGGTGGCAACCATGCCACAATAATTTTAATGTTTACACATGCCTTCTAATTACATATAATTGCAACAAAACATTATATGTATACTCAAAAAATATCCCTGCAATCTCTACTCAATCCGCCACATCACCCGATTGCTCATCCTCCTTGTCCTATGGCTGCTCATCCTCCGCATCATGTCTGCCCACTCCAAAACTAGAAGTCTCAAGCATATAATACACGCCATTGCCATGCGCTGCAGATAGTCTGATGGGTACATGAAGCGCATCATCTGAGCCATCAACGCCTCATGGTAACGATTGTTCTCAGCCATGAGGGTAAGAACGTCATCAATCATAGCATTAGATAAGTGGTGAGGTGGTGGGGGCTCGCGTACTAGGGCACACCACTGAGGTGGAGTTGCAGCTGCTGGCTGGTCCTGATCTGGTGTGTCATGTGAAGCCTGCTCTTGATCTTAAGGAGCATCGGGTGTAAGTGATGCTTGTTCTTCTGCTCGTAGACTCTTCTTCAATTGATTATAAGTTTTATTCCAATCCTTGAGAGACTAGAGCGTCACGTTATCGGTCAATCGCAACTCATCATTCGAAATAATATACTCCTCACGCCCCGGATAATCCTCAATCATACTAGAGATAAGGCAATCATATGAAATCTCATCTACTAGTTTTGCTCCCCCCTTCAGCATCTTTCCTCTGGAATACTTCATGCCCTCAAACACAACCTTTGGGGCACTAAACCACTGGCCCGAAAATGTCAAAAATAAGGCCTACTATAAAATCCCGACCCTCTCGGTCTTGTGTCTCATAGGGTAAAAGGTTTCACTTAACAATTGTATCCAACATCCATAAATGACTAGGCAAATCTACTCTTTTAATTGCCTGACCTGACACCTGCCTACCCTGGGTCATATTCTCAATGATAATGTGAAAATCCACTAGCTTACGGTTTGGCGCCAATAACTTAATCCCGGTACCATACTCGACATAGCACTCGAGTGCGTCAGCCGCATGGTCGTGAGTGAATGCATACACTCATCCATCAATCTTAGTAGAAACGGTGTTTAGTTTATCACCGATGTACATATTCTGGTAAAACAGCCTTACCAAACGGGGGTAGTAGTAGTCTTGAAGTGGGTTGAGTAGATTCTCTAACCCAGCCTTGTTAAGGTAATCAAGAGCCCAATGTGTTATACCCTGTACACCTCGCTCTTGCAAAAGTGCCTGATCAATTATATATTTAGTCTCAAAATCCTTAGCCAGCCACCAGGCATTAGGTCGTTCTCGTCGTGGTGGTGGTGGTGGCTGCAATTAGGTCTCTAATTAAATAAAACTAAAAACTAGGGTTTGTAAAATAAGCTTGAACTTGAAATCAAAGGCTCAAGGATGTTAAGGTTTACCTTTTCAAAGAGATTTGAATTCAATCTCTTGAAGAATCCATGATCGAAAGATAGTTAAAAATCGGCCCTTTGATCTCCAAGAACATGCACAAGGAAAGCCCAAAGAAAAACCCAAAAACTTTTAAAATTTTCAAATCAGAAAAACCCAATTTCCTTATATATCGCACAATTCGATCGATCGATTTTCAAAATTGATCGATTGGTTTTACTTTGAACTATGCCGACCGATAATTTCAATTGATCAATTTTCAAAATCAATCGGTCGATTTTCATATTAACCCTGTCGCCTGATAATATCGATCAATCGGTTTCAATTTCGGTCAATCGATTTCTAAAATCGATCGATCGGTTTCCATTTTGATCGGTCGATTTTTATAAATTTTCATCAGTTCCTATTTTGCTCTCTATTTTTATGAATTCGATCAATCAGTGTGCATTTCGATCGATCATTTTCAAAATCGATCAATCAGTTTTAATTTCGATCGATCGATTTTCTCAGACAAAGCCTATGTTTCTTTTCTGTCAAGTCGATCGATCAATTTAGGTTTCGATTGGTCTGTTTTGACAAAAAAAACCTCTAAATTCGTGCTTTTCACTCGCAATTGATTGCAACTTCTTAACTTTCAAATATTTTATTCTCTATAGCTCCAACAAGCTACTATACACATATCAAAACATCCAGTTTATAGCTAAATTGAATTTTACAATTTCTAAAACCTTTCTAAACTCTCATTGAAACAATTGAGGGTATTGATTGCGGACCTCGGCTTCGTGCTCCCAAGTGGCCTCTTCCACTAAATGATTCCACCACTTCACAAGCACTAACGGAATATGTTTCATGCACCATACATGTTCCTTCCAATCAAGTATTTGAATCGGCTCTTCTCTCACGATCAAATCCTCATAAATCTCGATCGGTTGATCATCAAAGATGTGAGTCGGGTCTCTCACGTACTTCCTTAACATCGATATGTGAAAAACACTATGTACCTGATCAAGTTGTGGGGGTAAAGCAACTCCGTTTGCAACTTCACTAACCCGGCCCAAAATTTCAAAAGGTCCTATGTAGCATGGGCTTAGCTTTCCACGTCTTCCAAAATGCATCACACCTTTTATAGATGGAAATTTTGATGAACACGTGATCTCCAACTTGAAAATCCACGCTCATTCTTTTCAAGTCGGCATAACTCTTCTGCCTACTCTGAGCAACCTTGATTCTCTCCTAAATCTGACGAACGGCTTTGGTATTACTCTCTATAATCTTTGGGCCCAATATAAATTTCTCCCCAGTTTCTTCCCAATTAATTAGAGATCTACATCTCCGTCCATACAATGATTCATAAGGGGCCATACCAATACTCGACTGATAACTATTATTATACGCAAATTTGATCAATGGTAGGTGCTGATCCCATGATCCTCAAAAGTCGATCATACAAGCTCTGAGCATATCCTCAATGATCTGATTCACCCGTTTAGTCTGACCATCCGTCTGTAGGTAAAATGCTAAACTGAAGCCCAATCTCGTACCCATTCTCTCTTAAAAATTTTGCCAAAACTGAGAGGTATATAACAGGTCACAATCTGAGACAATGCTCACTGGAATACCATGTAATCGGACAACTTTTCTCACATACAGATCTACCAATCTACTTGTCATATACGTCGTATTGTATGGTAAGAAGTGAGCTGATTTGGTTAGTCGATCAAAGACCATCCAAATAGCATTATGCCACTTCATTGTCTGTGGTAAGGCCAAAATGAAGTCCATAGAGATTGACTCCCATTTCCACTCTGGTATAGGTAGAGGTTGATGTAAACCTGATGGATGGTAGTGATCCACCTTCACTTGTTGACATACCAGACACTTTGAGACGTACTCAACTACGTCTTTTTTTAAACCTCTCCACCAGTAATTCTTCTTTAAATCTTGGTACATCTTCATACCACCAGGATAAATAGCATATTTTGATTTGTGGGCCTCGTCCAAAATGGTTTGCCGAAGATCGACATCAGTCGGTATACATAGACGCCCTCTAAACAATAGCGATCCATCCCCTCTTATGGAGAAATCTGAATTTGTGCCCTCTATCACCCCTTGTTTGATCTTCAACAACTCTGCATCTTTCATCTGTGACTCACAAATGTGCTCGAAGATCGTCGGTCAGACTGTGATGTTTGCCAATAAGGCACCTGAATCTTGCACCTCGATTTTCATGTCATATCTAGAAAGATCTTTCAGTAGTTTCTACCTATGAATTTTCATAATAAGGCTAGATAGTTGAGCCGAACTTTTTTGACTCAAAGCATCTACTATGACATTAGCCTTGCCTAGGTTATACTGAATGGAGCAATCGTAATCCTTGAGAAACTCAATCCATCTCTGTTGCCTCATATTCAATTCCTTCAGTGTAAATAGGTGCCTGAGGCTTTTATGATCTGTGAAGATTTCAAAGGTTTCTCTATACAAGTAGTGTCTTCATATCTTCAATGCAAATATTAATGCTGCTAGTTCCAAATCATGCATTGGATAATTCTTCCCATGGTCCTTCAATTGTCTAGACCCATATGCAATGACCTTTCAATGTTGGTTAAGCACACAGCCTAACCCACTATATGATGCATCGCTATACACAACAAACCCTCCACTGCCTGATGGAATAGCCAACACTGGTGCAGAGGTCAATCTCCTCTTGAGTTCTTGAAAGTTTTTCTCGCATGCTTTGGTCCACTCAAATTTAACATCTTTCTTGGTGAGTTTTGTGAGTGGTCCTGAGATCTTGAATAATCTCTCCACAAACCTCCTGTAATACCTAGCCAAATCGAGGAAGTTGTGAACTCAGTCATAGTCGTAGGTTGTTTCCACTCCACTACTGCCTCAATCTTTGTTGGATCCACTATGACACCTACCTTAGACACAACGTGTCCTAAGAAGATCACTTGTTCTAGCTAGAACTCACATTTGCTGAGCTTTGCATAAAGTTGGTGTTCATGTAGCGTCTGTAGAGCTATACTTAGATGTTGCTCATTTTCTACCTTGGACTTTGAGTAGACAAGAATGTCGTCCATGAATACAACAACACAAGTGTCTAGATGTGGTTTGAACACGCCGTTCATAAGGCTCATAAATGACGCTAGTGCATTGGTCAAACTGAACGGCATCATTAAGAAATCGTAATGCCCATATCTGGTTCTGAATGCCATCTTTTGGATATCCTCTGCTTTGACCTTCAGCTGATGGTAACCAGATCTTAAGTCAATCTTAAAAAAAAAACCTTACCACTTGTAACCGATCAAAGAGATCATATATTCTGAGTAAAGGGTATCGATTCTTAATAGTCAATTTGTTTAATTGATGATAGTCGATGCACAATCTCATCGACTCATCCTTCTTAACGAACAACACCGGTGCTCCCTAAGGAGACACACTGGGTCATATGACCCTTATCCAAGAGTTCCTATAGTTGTTCCTTCAACTCTTTCAACTCAGTCGAAGCCATCCAATAGGGTGCTTTAAATACTGGCTATGTGCTCGGCTCAAAATCTATGGCAAATTCCACTGCTCAATCCGATGGCAATCCCGATAACTAATCGGGAAACATGTCCACAAACTCGTAAGCACTCAGAATTTCGATTATAATGTTATTCTCTTCCCTTTGATCTTACAAAAAAGTGAGGTATACACTGCATCCATTCTTCATCAAACGCACTGCTCAGATCGCAGATATAAATGGTATGATAATCTATCGCATACCGAAGAATCTGAATGATCTATCTCCAGTGGGGCGAAATGTGACTATCTTTATTCGACAATCAACACTTGCGTTATGAGTGGGCAACCAATCTATGCCAAGGATCATGTCAAATCCTTGCATATCGAACATAATCAGATCAACTGTCGCCTCATGATTTGTGTAATACCTGATCACGATAAACACTGATCTACACACTGTGTTGGTGCTAACAGAGTTTCCCGTCAAAAGTGACACTGCCAATATAAAATATAATGGCTCGGGAATGGCTTTCATCCTTGTCGCGAATTGAGGTGTTACAAATGAGTGGGTAGACCCTGGGTCTATCAACATTTGTGCTTCATAGAAACAATAGTCGCTTTCTTTATACATTTGTAGAGTACCGAATTTCATACATACAATCTCTTAAATGGATACTCTTAAATAGATATAGAAAGAAAATAATGTCAATCCTAAAGTAGTAATGTCAAAAACTATCTTATTCTATGCACCTTCTTCATCTAAAATCTAATAAAATAGATCAACATTATATATAAAGTCATACCTTGGATCACATCATTTGTATTTTGAGCATCCTGTACGGTGACCGCATACGCACGACCCTGAATCGTAGGCCTCGTGGTCCATATAGGTCGTGGTATAGCAGTTGAAGCAGTTCTCTCATTCTTCAACTCCGGGCAATCTTTGATCATGTGCCCCATTTTACTACACTTGTAACATCCTCCCATACCCCATCTACAATCCACTATCTTGTGAGATTTGCTACATCGGGCACACTTTTCCTATGGAGTAGATGAGGTAGCCCTTGAAAGTCCCTGAGTAATGGATACTCCGGTAGTAGTAGCAAGGCCTTCATAGCAGAAGGGTCTAGATTGAGTAAGCATAGGTGGCCTGGAGAAATTGGTTTGTGCAAGTGGTCTTGGAACTAGGGCTGTAAATCTCAGCTTTTTATTCACCGACTCGTGGTTACCCTGTCTCTCTTGACCTGCCTTGTTCTTGTTCTGTTAGTCCCTTATTTTATATAGATCATATATATCCTTCTCGATGACCAGTGCCTTTCCCATTACTGCTTCATACATCTCCAACAATACGAAGATTCTATCCCATATATTCAGCCTTAAGCCGCATTCAAACTTGTTGGCCTTCATCAATTCTGTGGCCACGTACTCAGGAGCAAATCTCAATAATCTCATAAATTTCGTAACATATTCCCGTACGGTCATCCCTCCTTGCTCTAAGGTCATAAACCTTGCTGTCATCTGGTTCCTGACCTATCGTGGGAAGTACTCCTTGTTGAATACTTCAACAAACTCATTCTATGTCCATAAACCATGTAGGTTTTCCTGTTCTCTCCTCATCAACACCAACTTCCACCAAGGGTCAGCATCTCCCTCTAACTGAAAGGAAGCCCAGCTCACCTTCTCCTCATCGATATAAGGTAGTCTCTGTAGAAGCTTCTCAATCTGATTTAGCCATTTTTCTGCCTCTAACGAATCTGTCTGACCGTAAAAACTAGGAGGTCTCAATCTCCTAAACTCGAGAAACGTTGATGGAGTAGGTGGAATCGGAGGTGGTGGTGGTTGATGATGGTTATTGGCATTATTAGCTGTCAACAGCTAGGTCTGATGAGCCATGGCATTAGCCACAACTTCCATGGCCTGAGCCATCCTCTCACTCTCATTTCCTCTCTGATCTTCTTCCTCTTCAGGTTGGTCCCTATTACTAAGAGGAACACGATTCAAACTGGTGGGAATATCTTCCACATGTCTTGTAGCTCTTCCTTGACCACCTCTCGATCTACCTCTACTTCTAGTAAACATTCTGCTCTATTAACATGAAACAAAAGTTTCATTAACAGACGGTCCCTATACTCTGATAAAATCTCAAATACATAACACATGTCTAAGATCTATCAGAAATTTCTAAAGCTGATGCTTTGATACCAACTGCGATAGCCCAGAATTCCGCACTCAGAAAATCGTGCCGTCGAATCACCTATAAGGCAATCTTGGAACTTAAGGAACACTTGGTAAATCCACACACTAAGTGGAAACAAAGCAGATATCTCTAACTTAGCAGGTAGAGTCATCATATACAGCAAAAGAAACTCCATTTATATTTTCAAAACATATCAAAATAACAGTTCTAATTCCCATGCCAAAACCCATGGAACAGAGAACCGAAAAGAACCATCAATGATGGACAAGCATCACCAACACAATGGTTCACAAAAAGAATAATCCAACATTTAATTACATGTTCGTAATCTAAAACAGAATGGTTGGACGTACCAACCCTTACTCTCACAAAACTCGAATTTACACTACCCCAATCTCCTAAGGGAAATACTCCTCGGGTGGAGGCTCTGACTCCTCCTCTAGGACGTACTCGGGATCCTCAAGCTCAAGATCCCCAGTACCAGCGTCTACACCTATACCTGTGACGTATAGTCGAAGGGTAAGCTAACATCTAAGCTCAATAGGGAAAACAACCATAGCATGCTTAAAATCACAACACACATATATTTCATGACATATATCGTATATGATTAAAATTGAAGGCTTGCAATGTAATAGACATTCGAATCGAAATGGAATTTATTTAGATGTAGGTTTCATAGTTGATCACATGATTTCCAAAACTTCTTCTCAAAATAAAGAAACTTAAATCAATTCACTTAAATACAATCTCGAGCATATATAGCATCGAGAGCCACATATATACCAATGGGAATCCCGACCATTGCCATTCAATGAACTATTTTTCATGATGTCAAGCCCCTGAGCTACGTTAACAGGGTCACTTATACTTCACATTGACCATTGGATGGCCCACATGTACGGATATCTCGCCGTACCGGATACACAAGGAATTCGTTTCACATAAACCTTAAATTAAAGTGAGAAGTCTAACTTATAGTTTATCACCGTGAAATGTCGTATTTTATAGCTAGGTTTAGAGTTTGGAAATCTCTGAATTCACACACACATAAGTATGCCCACATAAGTACGCATCGTACGTAATTCACACACACACACTCATTCTCATATTGGAATCCGTGTATAAAGCTTATGATTTTCACACTCATATTCATCATATCACAATATCCATGCTAGTTGTATCAAATACACATGTTATAGTATTTTCCCTACCTCAATTCGAAGTCACCAGAAGATTTTCTTATCGAGGCGACATTCCCATAGCGTCCCCTCGATCACAACCTAGAACACACCCATTTACTTTCTATAAGTTAAAAGAAATGGAAAACAGGAAGCCCTAAAGTCTACCTGAGCTCATTTCCTCAAAAATAGAATTTGCCAGAATCTGACCAAATTGATCGATTGATTCCCAAACCGATCGATCGGTTTCCAAAATTGAACAATCGAAGTACATTTCGATCGGTCGATTTCCTTAGAAAATCTACACATTTCTCATGCCACAATCTGATCGATTAGTTCCCAAATTGATCGATCAGATACCAAATCAATCGATCGAATTCCATTTTGATCGATCAATTTTCTTCAGAAAACCACATATTTCTAGCACCACAATCCGATCGATCAGATTCCAAATTGATCGATCGAATTCCATTTTGATCGATCGGTTTTCTTCATAACCTCCTAACACACTCACTGTTTTCACAAATTAATCAATCAGTGTTCAAATCGATCGATCAGTTTCACAAATCGATCGATCGAACTTCATTTCGATCGATCAATTTCTCCAGAAACCATCACATTTTTGCTCTGATAAAATTGATCATTCGGATACTTATTTTGATCGATCGATTTTGTCAAATTTCTCATACACACGGGTTTCAACTTTTCAAACTCATTTTTCTTCAAATTTAACTCCTATTCTTCTAATTTTTCACCCACATCGTAACTAAAGTGTAGACACCCAAAATTGGCCAAAGGCCCAATCGAAACATACTTCGAGAAAGGCGCACCCCCGAACTTTCGATACCACCTCCCATACCCTTAGGTACTTTCCCAAACCCTTAGGAACCTTCCCAAACCTTTAGAAATTACCCCCGACCTCTTCGAACCCATAGTTAACTCTCCCGGGTAATGGTCAGAGAGAGATCTGCCAGGTCTGGCAGGGACCTTTACTAAGATTGAATCTTATACTATTGAAAAGTAGAGGTTCTCAGCTTTCCAACAATCCAAGAATCACCTCAATCCGAGTTGTACGTCAAAAGTTACGGTGATCCGAGCAATGCCCAGGAGTTACACTTTGTTAGGGCATACATGGCGCATGTATTCATGCTCCAAGCCATTTTTTTCCAAAAATGGCTTGGTGCATCTAATACACATGCCATATATAGGTGGGCTCATCCTTAGGCTCTGAAATTTTGGACACTGTAGCTATGCCTGGCGTGTGTAATGGAGTTACACTTGGTTAGGGCATACATGGCGTATGTATTCATGCTCCAAGCCATTTTTTTCCAAAAATGGCTTGGTGCATCTAATTAACATGCCATATATAGGTGGGCTCATCCTTAGGCTCTGAAATTTTGGACACTGTAGCTATGCTTGGCGTGTGTAATACACACGCCAAGCTTAATTACAATAACCATGGTTTTTTGCTCGAAATCTAGTTGTTGGGTTTGACTTGTTGACCATCTCAATGTTTAGGATGAGTTTCATTAAGATTGTTGCACCCCTGATTACCCTATTTGTAACCCTTTAGTCATTTGAAACCTCCCCCTATCATCTACCATTGAAGCCAATTGCCCACATTTCCAAGCTCTCAAAATCTTAGGAAACCTTAGATTAGGAGATTACCTAATTGCTAATCCTAATTAGCACTTAAGCACCCTCCTAACCTCCCTTTCTCCTACAAATAGAGAGGCACCCCTCCCTTTATAAAGGCTTAAAAAAATTTTCAAGAGAAAAAGATTAAGAGAGAAGTGTTTCCTCTCTTTGGTGCACCCATTCCATACCAATTCTAGAATTCAAAAGTCCCCCCTTAGATCCCATCTTCCACCAAAAAAACCTTGAGTTAGGAGAGAATCACCCCCTAGCCTTCTTCCTCTACCCCTTAACTATCAAGCCTCAAAGGTTAGAACCCATTCTCTAACCATTCAAGCTATCGGAAGCACGTCAAGTGCACCTACGCGAAGGTCCACATGCGTGCTACAAGAGAAAGTGCTCTTTTCTTTCTTATTTTTTCTAGTTTATCTTGGCCATAAGTAGAGACCACTTTTAAGCGGGTTGGTCGGGTGCCTAACACCTTCCCGATCGTCTTTACATTTCCTTTACTTTTCTGTCATTTACATGTGTTAGTCGATTGGCGGGCTTACTTGCATTTTTTTTAAACGCCTTAGCTGTTTGGCGGGCCTACGTGAGCATTTACTTTACGATAATCATATCCTACCAGTGGATGCTGGCCCGTAGAAGCGGCACGGGACCATAACCACTCATTTTTGGACTTAAGGAAAACTCCCTTAAAATTTGAAATTAAAATTGAACCAAGAGGGCGACTTAATTGAATTTTTACGGGGGTAGATTTTCATGAGTTGAGAATTCTAGGCAAAGATATAAACATCCCGATTCTCGGTACGGCGGCAGCCCCTAGTGGTGATGATCCGAAAAAGAACCACCCCACCTAGTATCTGAGAAGGCGCTTCCGCCGGAGGTATATCAGGTGGATAACCTATCCAGTTACGAAGCCTAAAACCCTTGGGGGAGAGCATTAGTAGTTTTGAATCGGCCTTGTATCCCTAGGTTCGGTGAGGAGAGACCCATTGCAACTAAGAAAGTAGTCTCTGGAAGCATCGCTTCCCAAAAACCAAAAAAATAGACTGAATTCGGGCTTGCTGGTCTGCTATCAAGATTATTTGACCCCACTGTTTGTCCCTGGCGCATGTAAAACACGCACCAAGCCACTTTTTACCAGGTTTGAATTGGCGCATATATTACACGCCCCAAGCTTAAAAAACCCAGGTTTGCATTGGCGCATGTAATACACGCGCCAAGCTTTGATTGGCCAAATTTGGCCTGTCACACACGCCAAACCCAAACTGAGCAGTGCATCCCTAAATCTGAGACCTTTTTCACATCCTTGAGTTTCTCGCTTAGTGGTTTAGCACCTCTGATTAGGTCCCGCACTATCCAACACCCAATATGCACCCCCCCCCCATCAAAAGAGAGTAACTTCTTATCGACTCGCCCCGGGGGATCGTGCTTGTTTGCATTGATTCTCATGCCTTCAATAGATCAAAGGGTTCCCCTTTGATTCTTCCGAAGTGCGTCGGGGTTACGCCGCAAGATTTGTTCAGGGTACAAATACCACCCGAAATGGGAATTCAAGGGCCCGGAATCCTTCATCAAAAAAAAATTCACTTACAAAAAATTCTTCAAAAAAATTGAAAAAGGAAAAGTCATTGTGGTACCGGCACAACGACATCACCTTACCCTCCATCGTCCTGTAGGGGAAGAAGGAAGAAGCTTTACAGGCCTCATCCGAGGCACCCATACCCACCTGCCACCAAGCCATGTCGTGGGTAGTGGATCCGGCATATGCCGATCCCGATTCATTCCCGCCGCATTCCCCAACTCATTCCCACACAGAAGAAGTGTTCACATCCATCCCCCTCACCCAACCCCCATTTACCGTCATTGGGCCCTTTAGTGCACCAATTTACCCATCCACCACCACTCAAAACATCCAAAGTCCGACACCCCAATCCCCCTCATTTTCTCAAACCATGCCCATTTCCCCCTTCATGACCATTCCAAATCCCTCCCATCCTCCATTCACATCCACCCAAAACCCGACTCGATTCCCTACCTTTACCACCATACCCCATTTTCTATCTTCCCAACATCTACCCGATCGACCCACATTTACCCATATCACACCCAATTTTTCCCATATCCCCCCATCTACCTAGGTCATGCCCATTTTTACAAGGGCGACACTTGATTTTCCCACCACATCCATCTCATCCACACCCCACCATCCCTTAGGTACACCACCTCCATCCAATCCCTCTCCAATGGCTATGATGGATGAGATGGTCTAGGCCTATACAAACTGGAAGGCCTCCCAAAACATTCCCCATCATCCTCCCCACATATCTTCTAACCCATCATACACACTCCCAAGTCTCCATGCTTCTTTACCTCAAACCCACCAGGGCCCAATGGCCCAAACCCCCATCATCCATACCATTCAGGGCCAGACCCACCAGGGCCCAATGGCTCAGACCCACTAAGGCCTAACGGGTCAGACCCACCAAGGCACAATGGGCTAGACCCACCAGGGACCAATGGCCCAAACCCATCAGAGCCCAATGACCCAAACCCACTAGGGCCCAACAACCCATACCCACCAGGGCCCAATGGCACAAACCCAACCAGGCCCAATGGGCCAATCTTTCTAAGGCCTTATGGCATAAACCCCTCCAAATTCCCTACCTTATACCCAAGCCTAGTAAGGCCCAAACCTAGGACCCTCATACCCATTCCCTTTACAATTCCCTCAATACCTCCCTCACACACAAACCTCACACCCAGCCCAAGGCAAGAGCCAGGCACCTATCCTTCATCAACCCCAATTCACCCATCCCCATGCACCACAAAGCCATCTCCAAGCATTCCCTCAAACGCAGTGGCCCCATCAGGGCTTAACCCAAAATCCAAATTCCACTCATCCTATCACTCCACAGAACCTCCCTCACATCCAATGGTCCTACCAGGTAGCTATCCAGCCCAATCAGCACCAACAGGAAAATTACACCCTCACTACACCATATGTAGACCCACAATACAAGAAAGATGATGTCAAGAATAGTGGGGCTTTCACACGGGCATTTGCCAGCATCAATCCTCCACCAATAATCACCACCCCTCAGCACAGAGTGAATCAAGGCCCATCATTGAAAAAATAGCCTCGCCATCTAAAGAGTCTGAGTAACTAAAAGAGCAACTAGACAAGATCCAGAAGCAATTAATGAAGATGGGTGAAACTGAGATCCACGCCACGGACTTTTCAGATCTATGCCTTTTCTCTGAAGTCCCCTCGCCCCCAAAATTTAAAATGTCAGTTTTTGATAATTATAATGGCACAGGCAATCCCATTGCACATCTCAAGTCCTATTGTGGGGACATGTGCCAGTATGGAGGGGATGAAAGTCAGCTTATAAAAGTCTTTCAGAAAAGTCTGACGGGCCTAGCTTTGAGATAGTTCACATCTCTGGAACCATCCATGATAAAAATGTGGAAGGATCTGACTCATTTATTTTAACAACAGTATGTCTACAACATAGACAATGAACCTCGTAAGTCAGATTTAGCCTGATTAAAGCAGAATCCTAACGAGACCTTCAACGATTACCTTGGGTGTTGGAGAGTGCTGACAGCTCAGGTAAGAAATAGAATACCTGATGACAAGCAGATAAAGATGATTTCAAAAAATCCCTTACCAGTTATCTCAGACTTCTTAGTCTATCAACAGTAATCCAGCTTTGCTGATTTGGTAAGGAATGTCAATCGTTGTGAGGACATAATCAAAGAAGGGCGTTTAAGAAAGAATATATCCGGTGGGGCCAGCGGGGCAAGAGGTTCTCTGAACAAAGAAATGATAGAAGGGCAGGGGCAGATGTACAAAATATTGCAAACTCATGACCCAGCATTGTTATAACCTCATTCCAATTCAAAGCCACACAACCAACTCCAATTAGAAGCAAGCCGATACAGAGAACGAGAAATGGGGAGGGGGCACAGATGATTCCAGAGTAGAGAAGGGCCCATTTTGATCGAGTCTTCATACCTTTAGGGCAATCATTGAATGTCTTGTTGCCCTTATTAATAGAAAAAGGGTTGGTCACAGCACTCCAATCACGACCTCCACCAAATCCCATCCCAAGGAACTATGACCCCAACATCCACTGTAACTTTCACCAAGGACCAGGCTACCCAACTTATCATTGTTTCCCTTTGAAACATGCAATACAAGACTTGATAGAGGCCGATAAAATCATCACTCCCACACTTCCCCAAGCCCAACATTCTAACATTCACCAAGTATCGCTACCCCTGCACCTGTTAATCACTGATTTTTGCCACTTTCTATACCTTTAAACTTGGCTTTTGCTAAGCCTTAGAGTTGTTTATAATTACTTTTAACTTGTTTTATAGTTTAGGAAGAAATTGCAGCATAGTGCAGAAATCCAGTTAAAAAGTGCCACAAAGAACAAAAAAATGGAGCCATTCATTTGGAGTTGAAGCAGGTGAAGCCCAATGGTATGAAAGAGAGCTATTGCTGCTGTAATTTTAATGATGCAAGCTACACTTAAAGCTCATAAGTTGAAGAGAGCATTTGCCAAATAGTGCTAAGACAGAAATGCATCCTATCGAGTAGTCTCTTGGGTTGTCCAACCTATCGAGGTATGCATACACCTGAAATCTAACCTCTCGAGTAGCTGGTGCAATCACACTCCAACCTTTCAACAACTTCAGTCTTCAAGGCCTCAACACCAACCTGTCGGCATCTACAGCTCCCAAACCTTGAACCTATCGACCACATGCTTCAGCCTTCAATCCTATCAAGTTAAAAGAGTAGTAGGCCATCCTCTCAACCTGTCGACTGCTTTAGGAACTCAGTAGCTTGAGAACCTATCGAATAGTTCACCAATAGAGTCCACCAACCTGTCGACCAGTGGGCTGAAGTTCCAAGAACCATGTCGAACTCTTCTATGCAGCTTCCATCTCATCCTATCGAGCAGTTCTACAGGGCAGCAATCAATCCTATCGAAAGCTTCAACCATGAAGCTAGTTGAACCCATCAGATAGTTGGTACAACAGTAATACTCCAACCTATCGAACAGCTCAAACTCATCCTATCGAGCAATTTTCTACACCTACTCTAACCTGTCAACCACTGCACTTCAACCTATCGAATGGTCAATTTCTGGCAACACTTCACAACCTGCCGAGTTCATGAAGTTACTGCTCTAAAGATCTGCAAACCTATCGACAAGGCAACTCACTGGAGTAGCCAAGACTTCAAGTTGCTTCAGTAACTAATCAAACATAGCAGTAAAGTGGCCAAATTCATAGACCATCTTATCGAATGGTTCATAAAAGCCCAACCAATCTGCAGTAGCCTTCAAGTTCTGCAGCCCACAAAATAGTTGCAGATTTAACTCTTCAACAGCTTAGATTTCTGCAGCAGAACAGCAGGTTGGAAATAAATCAGAAATAATTACATTCCAGCAGCTTGTATTTCAATAGCAGCTCATCCTGCTCGGGCTCCGCCAAGTCTATATTGTGAGGGCTGCCTTGGTAAATGTTGCAGTTTAATTCCAAATTAATTCAGTAATTATACAATGGCTGCAATAAAAAATATCAACGGCCGGTAGGGGCATTTTCGAGAACTCTAAGACACATTAGCTGGGCACAAAACTCTGCACATGGGACAGCAGTCCACATGCAACCTTCCTTGGCCAAAATGAAGACACCTCAGCTGTATATAACAGAACTAAGTTCTTTGCTCTCTGATTGGCTGAAATGCAAATCACTTGGATCAAAATCCCTTTTCTCTTATTCGCTGCAACTCAAAGCACATGGATCACTGCATACCTATAAATACCCATCTATTTTGTTGTTCTTCTTCAGCAAGGAAAGTAGGAACAAAGGAATATCCTGAGTTCTCCTTAGCTCATTTAGGTTTAGTTTTAGGTTTTATTTTCTCCTTTTCTCTTCCCCCTTCTCTCTCTAATCCAGCCTGTTGGATTAGATCTAGGTAGCAGCTCAGATCTAGTTTATAATTGTAATTTCTGCATGAAGAAATGTAGATCGATGCACAGACTACAGATCTGAGAACAATGTTATTGTAAGTTGTTTTTAATTAAAGCAATAACTTGTTGATTTTAAAGCTTAATTAAATTAAAAGATCTTGTGGTCCCATTAGATTCTCGATCGGATTTTTGCACTCGGCACAAGCCCAGGCCCTTTTCTGATAGATCTCTTGATGACCATCTGATTTTCCTGGGTTTGATATGCCTGTGGGTGCCTATGCATGTGGCCTTACATTCACAACATCTGTAGTGATTATCTTATTCTGATTGAAGCCATCGGGATGGAGGAAATCTATTGGATGATCTGTGACCATTTAAGTGGACAGATCATAGCCTTAAGATCAATCCAAACCACCGGTCTAAATCAGATTCTTATACCTTACATTTGTGCTTGTAGCCAAATGAAGGATTGCTGCAAATCCCCAACTCTTGAGCTGTTTTACAATAAAAATCAGGCTCTAGCTGTCTATTTTTCCCCATTTTATATTTTATTTTACCATCCATCTCCCTCAATCTTTTAGATTTAGTCTTATATTTCAGTTTTATAATTTAGATCTAGTGACACCCGAAAAGCTCTCTTTCTTCTTAGAATTGCCAGATCTGGAGGTCTATTATACACCTTCTAGGTTTAGATCACTACTCCCTGTGGGACGAACTCTTACTTATTAAAACTTACTACAAAGGACCCTGTATCTTGCAGGTCTAGGATATTTTAGATGTGCTGAATCCATCCTCTGTTTTACTTTGATTTTATTTTCTTTCTTTTACTTCATAATAATCAGCACCTAAAATCCTCCCAACAAGTTTTTGGCGCCGCTGCCGAGGAGTTTTGATCTAGATAGTAGATCTGAGTTTTTCAGTTTTTATAGATTTGAGTTTTTCAGATCTTTTTTTTTTTTTTTTTCTTAAAGTTTTTATTGTTGTTTTCTTTTTCATTTTTTTATTCTTCCCATTGCATTCCACCTGTTTGATTAAAGGATTGCTGCAATTTTTGTATAGAAAACCAGTTTTAAAACTACAGAAATTTTGATTTTTTTGAGTTTTTACTTTATGCCTTCTAGATGTTTGAATAAATGTTGTTGTAGCCCTTTGCATTTTTTGCAAAAATGAGGCTGCAGTCTGAGTTTTTCTTTTTATTTTTGTCAATATGCTTGAATAAGGTTCTGCTGTAGTCTTTTATTTTTTTTAAATTTTTACAAATATGGAGCAGTCGCCAAACAAGCAGCATCTGGATTGCAGCAGGAGCAGATCTGCTTGAGTTTGTATCCCTTTCTCCTTGCATTTATTTTTCAATTTTTAAATTCTTGAGAACCAGCAGTTTTATTCTGTTTGATGTTTGTTTTGATTATAATTTCTGCTATTTTTTAGGCATGCTGATTTATTTTTTTAACAAAACCAAATAAAAAATAGAAGAAAATGAAAATACAAATTAAAATTTCTTATTATTTTTCAGCAGTAGTAAATAAGGGCTCTTGTTGAGCTCGGGTTGATCCAAAACAAATAAAAAAATATAGAAAATTATAAAAACATAAAAATATCTTCAGATGGGCTATTTTTCTTTATTTTTATTCATTTTTTCCCATCTGGATTTGCTGAGATCATGGTTTTTCATTTTGAGGAATCATCTAGGATAGTAAGTACTGGATCATTTGTTCTTTTGAATATTCAATGGAGCCACTGACTTTATTTTCCTACGAGATTTCTTCACCATTAAATGAATCTCAGCTGTATGAATCTTGTTTTTAATGTGTGCTCCCATGCTTCATTATTTAGAAATTCTTTTTGATTCATACACATTATCCACATAGGGGTCAGTCTTATGAATCTTGCTTTTCACTATATGTTATTCCTGCTGATCATTTTTATAATCACTTAGATTCATAAGTATCTGATTGGCTCAGGCTCCTGAGATTTTCTTTGGGCTTAGGGGATTTATGATTTGGTATTAGGATTTTCTATTTTAGTTAAAAATTCTATTTTTAGATCGCTGATTTTTCTTTCTTAGGTTAATGTGTCCTAGTTTTACTGGCTTTTTGTATTTTTCTGTGATTATAGTTAGTTTCTAACTTTGTTTTCCTATTTTTCATCCATAACTCTGTTTTTGTATCAACATTTTTTTGTTTTTGTAGCTTTGTATTCAGTTCCTTACTTTGTTTTTACTATTTTTCTGTTATTAGCATTAAATCCCTTTCATTTACATAGCAATTTTAGCAGTAATTTCCTGCATTTATATAGCATTTTTTCCATTTTTCTGCTCATATATTCAGTTTTGCTTTTTTTATTTTTTGCTGCATATAGCTGCAATTTTTTCTGCTTAGTTTTTCTTTCTTCTTTTACCCTGCTGCCCCTAGTTTCTCATTGTGTAGAACATTGAGGACAATGTTCATCTTAGGTTTGGGGGTATGGCAGGTGTGCCAATGAAACGAGTTAATACTAGCGCAGCTATGTTGAATTTTTTTTTTTAAATAAGGTGATTTCCCACCTGATTTTTGAAAAAAAAAAAAGAAAATTAAAAACTTTTTAAAACTGAAATGAGCTGTAGTTTTAGCATTTTTCATGAAGCAAATGTAAAGAATTTTAAAAAAAAGTGAGGTTTAGTGAACCTGAAAGGAGAGAAAACTGTGAGGATACACCCCAGAAATTTGATGGAAGGCCATACCCAGTGAGATTTGGGCCTGAAAAAAAAAATTTCTTTGAAGAGTGTCTTGGCAATTTTTTTGCTCTATGGATTATGGACTAATTGGATCTAGTTTTGCCCACTAGAAGTTAGGCAAATCCAAGTTAAAGCAGCTTGACAGCATTCATGACATTGAATACATAAAGTAAGGCCATTCCTTGGACAGTTTGAGCCTAAAATTTTCCCACCTTTGAACTGCCCTTGATACACACCATTTGAGCCTCAAAAATCCCAGTTTTTCTTTGAAAAAAAATCAGAAAATTTGAACGCAAAACCCCTTGACCTGTTTTAGTTCACCCTTAATCTGAGAAATCAGGAAATAGAAGGAGAAGTGAGGTTAGAGGAGCAAGGTTTAAAATTTGGTAGAGTAAGAGGAAAGCACATTTGGTGGTATTGTGGCATTCCAACCCATAAAAAGAAAAATGGAGAAAAATACAAAAAGAAAAAACATACAAAAAGAAAAGGAAAAATAGAAAATCAAAGAAAAAGAATGAGAAAGAGAAGTCATTTCATTGAAAGATTGAAATGACGATTAGAAACTGATCACTTCAAATCTGAAAGTTCAAGAAGTAAATGGAATTGTGCTGAAATGAAGAAGGTTGAGTTGCAAATCACCTCCTTACCTGGCTAATTTCTCAATTTGGAATCCCATTTTACCCCTTTATTCTTTTACAAATTTCACCCATAAGCCACATTACAACCCAATAAAAATACCTAACTGATTTGAAATTGATTGAGCTGCCATGTGGAGATGAGGATTTGTGTAATCTATGGTAAAAAGAATTAGAAATTTTCAGAAGTTAGAACAATGCCTATGCTCATGCTTGCAGTCCTATTTGAGGGCTGTAACTACTCTTGAGCTGTGTGAAATGGTGTACCCTTCTATTCTTGCTGTGAGTGAACAACCCTGGTAAGACTTGGGTCTGAAATCTGATTTGTTTGGGGCATTATCAAAACAAAATTCTTAAATTAAAGGTGAGCTCTACATTAATTTTCAGGGACAATGCCTTGACATGAACTGGTTGATGATGAAGGAATTACAGCAGAATTTTAAGTTTTAAACTAATGATTTTTCTGCTGAAAATCCTCTAGAATTGAATGCACATGGTGTGGAATTTATTTTATCTCACTTAAACTCTGTTTTAGCATGTTGCACTAGTACTAACTGATTTTATTAGAGAAGTTTCTGGGTACCTTCACTGAAAACCCTCAGGAGACTCCACTCCTTCACTAGGGATCACCTAGGGGTTTAAAAGGCTTGGTGCATGTGCTAAATGCACCCGTATTCCCTACGGAAGTTGCACTTAATTTAATAGGTTAGTTGTTTTAAATTTCACTTTGCTCGAGCACTAGCAAAGGTTAGGTTTGAGGGCGCCCTCCCGGAGGGGTAGGCCCAAGACCCACTATCGGCATTGTGGCAGAGGATGATGAAGATTTTGACCCGTTAGATTACATCGGTGATCGAGGAAATCTTGTGGCACCGCTGCAGAGAGAGTGGGGAGACAAATATATTGGGGTGATTGAACCTCTAAATATGGCTGATTACTTTCCCAACCTCGCACCATAAATAGAACCCTTAGATCTTAGGGCATACTTCTCAACGCCAGCTCCCATCAACTACATCCAAATTAACTCCTATCAACCGTATGTAGCATCCTCCACCAATTACCCAATGGCCGATTATGTCCCCCATCCCCCTCCATCACCCATTAGTTATCAATGACCCACCCCTGTCACATCACTCCCAATTCAGTCATGCACAATCCTCGCCAACCCCATTTGGCATGCCTTCTCCACCCTTCCAGAAGTTAACCAGGTATTACCCACCCATTCTAATCCCTCAACACCAATATCCCCAGTACCACCTTCTCCCCATTCCAGATCCCGAGACCAACTTATAATCCTCAACATCAATGCATCTTGGCGAGGAAGGGCGATTGATTTCATCACCAGGTTAGGGAGGATCTCCAAGCAACCAGATGCACCGATACCAATGCCAGCCCAACCAGAGGGAAAGAAGGATACCACTGCGGCAAACCCATTTGAGAAGATGAGTCATGAGGACATACTTGAAACATAGCTAAGGAGAATACCGGCCCATATCATGGTTTGGGATCTGTTAATAACATCCCCGCTTCATTTTCAAGCTCTGATGGGGGCATTAAAAAATGCACACGTCTCACTCCAAGTAAGCCTAGATGAGGTCGGGCAGATAATCAGGCAGGTGATAGCTCCAATGCCATCTCTTTTTTGGATATTGATTTACTAGAGGAGGAAAATAATCATTCTAAATCCCTCAATATCATTGTAGAAGCTGAAAACGTGGTAATTCCACTAGTATTAATTGAAAATAGATCCGCTTTAAATGTGTGCCCTCTAAGAATAGCTACAAAGATAGGAGTAGATCCTTACATGCTGAAACCAACAAAAATCAGTGGCAGGGGGTTTGATAACACTAGAAGAGAAATAATCGGAGAAGTTGATCTTGAGCTAGTAATCTGGCCAATGACCTTCTCCATACCTTTCCAAGTGCTGGACATCAAATCCTCTTTCAATCTATTGTTACAAAGCCCTTGGTTACATGAAGTCAGGGCAATACTGTCCCACTACATCAGAAGCTTAAATTTGTGTATGGGCAGAAGATTATCACCATCATAGATGAAGGGCATGAGGAAAAGGAAAAAGCTATCCACAGTATTGAGAACCCCAAAGTACTGGATGTGCCGCACACAACCAAGGATACAGACCTCCACAACTTTGAATACGAGGTATCGGCGATAGCCCAGGAACCCCCAGAAAGTATCACTCTGAAAATTGGAGGCGAAATAGAAGCATTGTGGCCATGCTCTAGAAATGGGGTTATTAGAAAGGAAAGGGATTAGGACCCCGAATACAAGGCAGGAAAGAGTCAGTCAAAGCCAAAGGCGGGCAACAGGTTAGATTTGGGTTAGGATAAAAACCCATAGAAGAATAAGTACAAGAGGCTAAGGAGAATGCCCGAACCATTGCAGCAACAAGAGCCCGGGAAATCAATTTGGAAGAAGAATCCCATCCTAGGCCTCATATTCGGAACACCTTTGTGAGTGCCAGGATTGTAAAGATTGATCAAAATGGGGCAATAAAATAAACCCCACACAAACCTGTAGCCCTTGTCCACCCCACCAATCCCCAAATTCTTTCTCCCCATCTAGAAATAGACTTAGCCACACTGTACCTATTTGAGGAAGAGTTTGTCATACCTGCACAATCCCCCCTATGGTAAACCACCACAGGACATTACTGACGTTTAAGGACAAAATCTCATCAAAACCCATGGTCAACATGATGGACGCGGACTCCAAGGGTCCCTTACAAATTTCCAAAATTAAAAAAAATGTATATGTCCCAAAAGTCTCAAAATTCAAAATTTCAAAAGCAGAGCCTAATCCTTATTGGCACCCTTGGACTGCTTACGCCTGCGCAAAGAGCTCTGATATGTCTTGACATCTCCCACTTGGGCCCACACCTGAGAAAGTTGGCTAAGCATGGAGCGCGACTCCTTTTCATGAGCATACTACAGGTCGTGCCCAAAGTCAACAATCACGATCCATCAAAAGATAAAAATAGCAGGGCAATGATCGAAACCAGTCAGTATGATACTCACCACTTCCATATCTCAAAGACCGGTAATATTACAGTAATACTCTGCCTAGTTCACAGCCGACTCACAGTCCTACACAACAAGGATAAAGACATCAGCTACAGGCGCCAGCACATGCATTTTCCTGAGAAACAAACATGCAAAAAAAAAAATGTGCTTACCCCAGGAACCAATTCAGGAGGGGGGATCCGGATTGCTTCAGTAGATATGCGGGCCCGCTCCTCTACGGCCATACATAAACCCAAAAGAAAGGCATCATCAAGGCATCTAAAAGTTACCTAGACCTCGTTGAACTACCGTAGCCTCAGTGCGTGCTCATGGTCGCCCCATCATCATCATCAGAGTCACCTCCCTGGTCGAACTGTGAAAATGAGCAGAATTTCATTTAGTAGAAGCAAAAACTGAATTAGAACCACTAAAAATTTGCCTAAGGAAAAGGAGAACCACCTGAGATCGCGGACTGCCAAAGGCCAAGAAATTAGCACCAGGTATAAAACGCAGAAGAATGGACCAATAGGGAAAGGACTCATATCATAGCTGGTACCCCCCGGGCATGAGATCATTGACAGGGACCCCATGCTGAAGAAACCAAGCAGAGAGCTCTTCAATAGTATCCTCAGGAGCTATAACATCAGCGGGAGGAGCCTGCGGCACAGCACAGTGGTCTCGGTACTGATGTACCACTCTCTCTCTCAGGTAATACACGCTGGCCCAGGCCCCGTAGAAGAAGACGGTGCGACGGTCAACCAAGAAGCGAGACGATCCCACAGCAGCTCGATCCCAAAAAGGAGAACCAATGTAAGGATCATAGATAATCTGCCCAGACAAAAAAGCGTCTTATCAGCCAAATAGCACAACAAAAGAAAATTTTGAGAAAAGGAGGGAGAAATAGTCGTACCTACTCTGAGATCAGCAAATCAAACTGGGACTGCAAGCCCATCTCTAAATGCTTCATACCAACATCCCTGCAGCGGTGTGTGTTCCAGTTGCTCATGAGCGGATAGGTGGATACATCAGAGTGAAGGAGGGGGCGGCCAGGCTGGAAGTGCAGATATCCCCAAACCTAAAAGTGTGGCATACATAAAAGACATGTCATAGGCAGGGAATGACTAACCAATAAACCAAGGAAAGCAAAGGAGCCAGAGGTTACCTCTGAGGCAAACCAAAAGCTGACAACAGACTTTGCATTCCTGACTGAGACCCGAGCTAGGCTAGACATTAGCACGGCGTATCGGGCCCCGCCCCAGTCATATCGGTGCACATCGTCCCAATTTATCATAAGACTAAGCAAATACAATAAGACCCGCCCACCACTGGCATTCGAAAAAAGAGTCTTGCCCAGAAGGAAAAGGAACGAGATGCGAGCTAACATCATCGCACTCTCGGGGCTCAATGAAGATGCCCGCATCAAGCTGGCCCAAATCCACCAGTTCATTCTCGTCAAATAGATCATATAACCATGACATTTTAACCTCAGAGACATGCAGATTTGTGGAGGTGGGATAATCCCTGATTAGTTGAACCACCTCATCCCAACCGGGCACGTGAAGGTTAGTCACCGGTATTCCCCCCATTCGAATCCCCAAAATCATCGACCAATCGATGGGGGAAAGAGTCATCTCTACCATGGCCATGTGAAATGTCAGTCTCGGGATAAAAGCGCTCAATCAAGGCCCTCAGATAGGCCGCGTTGGCCCACATGGCAGGGCAGGAGAGGAAATCCCCAAAACCGGCCTGGGTAAGAAGGAACTTCACGACCGGAGGGAGGTAGAGATAGAAGCGTTGGAGGTCCAACCAGCCTCCTTAGAAGGTGATGGAAGGCAAGTCCTGCATCCAAATAAAGAGGTATCAGATCCTAAAGATATTACAAGCTCGTACAAAGGACAACAACAAAGCTTTTTACCTTGCCGGTGATCCCAAAATTCGAGATTTGAGCATATTGCTGATGAAGGAGACCAGTATGGGCAACCTCGCCTTACATTTCAAACTAGGTATCGGAAGAGCATTGCACCACAAAAATTTGCTTCCCTCAGGAACCATAGACAACTTCCGGCCCCTCCTCTTGTTCTTGCCCATGCTCTTCATCACTCGACATTCTGAGACAGACATAAGATATGACATTAAGATATGTCAGTAACGAGACATAAGCAGGTAAGTATGCCCCTTTTATTTTTCCATTAATCTTAAACCATCATCATTGCAAAAAAATAATACATCAAAAAAGGAGAGAGTGGGTGAGGCCCAAAACCCCCACATTTCAAAAAGAGAGCACAACAAAAGCGAAAACAAAAAAAAAACAAATATATATATACACACATACAAAAATCTAAAAGAAAAAAGAAAAAGGAAAACATGGATAAAATACAAAAAAGAGTCTTTCTTTTTCAAACAAACAAAAATCAAAAAATATATATGCATACACAATAAACACACAAAAATAAAAATAAAAGAGAAAAGCAAAGCATGAATAAAATACAAAAAGAGAGAGTCTTTCTTTTTCCAAAAAGCAAAAATTATATATATATATATATATATATATATCTATATGCATACACAATAAACATACAAAGATCCAAAAAAAAAAAAAAAAAAAAGCAAAACATGGCTAAAATACAAAAAAAGAGTCTTTTTTCCAACAAACAAAAAAAATCATCACAATCATCTTGGATTGCAAAAAAAAAAGAAAAAAAAATAACAAACCACCATCTAGATCCACACAGAAAAAAAAGAAGAAGAAAGAGAGGACCCTAATCACATCAACAAGTGAAGAAAAAGAGTAGGGCATCACTAAAAAATCATATTTTTGCTCAAAGTTAGGGTCAATGCACATGAAATAGATCAAGGAAGAGATTAATAATCATACTTGCAAGAGGAATCAGTCATTCATCATTCAAAAAATCAAAAATCTTAACCACATTGCAAATTATTCAAGAAAAATCAAAAGAAAATGAGGTTAAACATCGATTACCTTTAAGAAAATTAATCCTTGATCTGGCATAGAGCATGTGTTTGATCGGCACGAGCAAACTTTGGCGATGAAATGATGTTCAAGAAATCCAAAGGAACCCTAGAAGGAGGTTCCGTTTTGTTTTGGAGAAAGGGGGAGAGAAAGATTTTGAAAATAACCTTCTTTGGCTCGGGCTCAGGCGTTTTAAAAGGCCCCCCAGTTTTGGCTTGCCCAAGAGGCTGTGCTAAAATAAATGGATCCAAATCAATGAGCTTGCTCAAAATCCCTAACATACATAAAATTCCACATAAAATCACAAAAAAAATAACACAAAAATTAACACAAAATAATATAAAAATTGACATAAAATAACAAAAAAAGTTCACATAAAATCACAAAAAATTCATATAAAATAATACAAAAATCCACATAAAATCATAAAAAGAAATTCAAATAAAATCCCATGTAAAATACCAAAAAAATCTACATAAAAATAAACGAAAAGTGGCATGTACTCCCAAAAAGCGTTGCGACATCAATTCGCTCTGCTCGGGTAGTCATGCTAAATCAATTTTGAGACCGATGGGTTTGGCCAAAGACCTCGGACCCTGCTTCATGCAGGGGCACCCTTGGCCAGTCAAATGGGGCAATCAATGCCTCATATGATTGGACACAAACTGTAGACCTTCGCGTATCTGCTTCACGCCTATCTTTAAGCATGAGTCGATCATCCTCTCACTTACGGAGCTATTTTATTCAGAATGAAACTTGAACATCGAGCATCTTCAACCATCTCGAGAAGCGAATGCTTTTTCCCAATATATTGGGCTTTCGCAACTCGCTCCACCTTGGTAATACCCAGTAATGTCGCTAAGCGCTTAGGGACCAATAACCTTGAGAAACGGACATTTTTCCTGACATACAGGGCTTCCGTTTACTCACCATGTTACCCACCTGATATTTGAGGTTATTTTTTAATACGACGGACTCATCAGTAATGCCTTGGGCCTCTTCAGATGTCTCTTATCTTTGGCATTCGATCATTAGTGATCGAATATCAAAGAGGGGCATTTGTAGACACCCAAAATTGGCCCAAGGCTCAATCGAAACATACTTCAAGAAAGGTACACCCCCGAGCTTCCGATACCACCCCCCATACCCTTAGGTATTTTCCCAAACCCTTAGGAACCTCCCCAAACTTTTAGAAATTACCCCCGACCGCTCTGAACCCATAGTTAACCCTCCCGGGCAATGGTCAGAGAGAGATGTGCCAGAGTTAGAAAGGACCTCTACTAAGACTAAATCTTATACCATTGACAAGTAGAGGTTCTCAGCTTTCCAACAAGCTAAGAATCACCTCAATCCGAGTTGTACGTCAAAAGTTACAGCAATCCGAGTAGTGCCCAGGAGTTGCACTTGGTAAGGGCATACATGGTACATGTATTGCATGCGCCAAGCCATTTTTTTCCAAAAATGGCTTGGCGCATCTAATACACACGCCAAGTATAGGTGGGCCCCTCCTCGAGCTCTGAACTTCCAGACATTGTAGCTATGCTTGGTGTGTGTAATACACACGCCAGGCTTAACTATAGTAACCATAGTTTTTTGCTCGAAATCCACTTTTGGAGTTTGACTTGATGACCATCTCAATGTTTAGGATGGGTTTCATTAGGGCTATTGTACCCCTGATTACCCTATTTGCAACCCTTTAGTTATTTAAAACCTCCCCCTATCATCTACCATTGAAGCCAATTGCCCACATTTCTAAGCACTCAAAATCCTAGGAAACCTTAGATTAGGAGATTACCTAATTGCTAACCCTAATTAGCACTTAAGCATCCTCCTAACTTCCCTTTTTCTTATAAATAGAGAGGCACCCCTCCCTTTATAAAGGCTTGAAAAAATTTCTAAGAGAAAAAAAGATTAAGAGAGAAGTGTTTCCTCCCTTTGGTGCACCCATTCCATACCAATTCTAGAATTCAAAAGCCCCCCTAGACCCCATCTTCCACAAAAAAAACCTTGAGTTAGGAGAGAACCACCCCCTAGCCTTCTTCCTCTACCCCTTAACTATCAAGCCTCAAAGGTTAGAACCCATTCTCTAACCATTCAAGCTATCGGAAGCACGTCAAGTGCACCTACGCGAAGGTCCACATGCGTGCTACAAGAGAAAGTGCTCATTTCTTTCTTATTTTTTCTAGTTTATCTTGGCCATAAGTAGAGACTGCTTTTAAGCGGGTTGGTCGGGTGCCTAACACCTTCCCGATCGATAACCAAAGCCCCTATCCCAGAGCCTTTGGCGTAGACCGATGAATCAGAGTCACATTTTTGGCACTTCGGTGCTTATAAAATTGATTTAGATTTTTCAGGGACCTAAAAGCTCAGGGTGGCGACTCTATATTTTTTCACGAGTGCGCATCGTCGTGACGGGGATCATAAAAAATCCCACGGTTGCACATAAAGACTAACATAATTATAAATCACAACTTAACATAATTCTCAACCCTTAAAGTGATCGATTCCTCGATCCATGAGCTCACGCCCAAGCAAGGGTTTCAAAGTCAGAATTTCGAAACTCTCTTCGATCTCAATCCCCAGCTTCACACATAGGCTCAATTCTTGTACACACAACACACCAGAAAAATAAATCTAAATCTCTCTTCCTTTATTCTCTCTTCACACCCAATTTCTCAACAAACAAATAAAAGGAATGAATTCCGTATCAAGTTAGCTATTATACTTAAAAGCTTAGTGTTAGGGTGTTAAGCCGGTACACCGTACTTCGGTGTACGTCACCTCATCACATGGTTCTTACTATTTCTAAGTCTTTCTTTTTCACTCAAGATTTATTCAAACTCACTCTTAGAATTTATACTCAGTTGTGTGACCTGTCGGACACACATACCGAGCTGGACTATTCGAAAAACAAAATTTTTCAAGACGTCACAAATATTATATGACTCAATTATTTGATTAGTTGTGTCATGCTCGACTTTGTGATCCTATATGCTCGTTTTGTGCCATGCTCGATTATATAATCCTATATGCTCATCTTGTATAAACCCATCATCCCAAGCTTGATATGAAATTTGGTTCTAGTTCCTTGCTTTGATTTTTTATTTGAATTTGTATGCTTCCTTGCATCATGATATGGAAAATTTATGAACGCATGTTTTCTAGTACTTGCTTAAGCTCTCATGCTTTTGATACCTCATGAAACTGATAAAATGATTTGTATATGCATTTATGCCATGAGTAGGATGATTTTATATCATTTTGCATTGTTCATATCCCTACTGAGCTTGGATGAATCTCATTCCTTGACTATATGTCACAGCTGCAAGAGCTGACCCTATGCTAGATCTAGAGGAGGAGGAGGATCCTGACTATATTCTCGGAGACGAGGAGGATTTGCTTGAGGAGCATTATCGGTAGCTATGTCAGGTGGAGCTCAATTTATCTTGGATATTTTGAGAGTTTTGTTATCGTGTGGTGTGTGTTATTTTGAGATTTTGTAAGGTAAGATACTTAGATAAGAGAATACATTATGCATATGCGTGGCTCCACAGTTTAGGTGAGGAACGATCTCCATCGGTGGATGATTCTTTTTGCGAGTTTACGGGATATGTGAATGGCCCCCTTTGTAAATCTTTTTGGTGAATGGCCAACCTTTGAGCCGTGTGTTTAGTTAGCATTAACTTGCTTGCTTCCCACTCTGTTATTTCTGTTGCGTACTTTGATTTTGAATGTATGCATGCTTACCATTATGCTAACGGCTCGGTTCTTTCGATCTTTTAACTTTGCATAATTGAGCTGTTATGTCTAGGCCGTGTTGCACTATCCGATGGCTCAGATTTTGGGTAAGGAAATTCGGGGCCGTCAAAGTATTAGATTGAATGTTTGAAATAATAGATTGATCTGAACTACAACATTTAGACTATAGTTTCAAAATTGTATAAACCAGTGAGCATCAGAGACTAATTTTTCCTTTCCTTGAGAGAGTGACTGCTTCTATTCAAGTCAAAATCTTTAGGTGACGGTTCTAAAGCAAAAAGAACTTTTGAAAAGATGAAAAATCGTAAAAAGACGATTTTAGATCAAAATGGGATTTTACAGAAAATTAAAATGGGAAGAAGCATCCAAATTCAGGGATACTTACTGAAATAAAAAAAGAAGAGAAAAAAATGGGAGAAAGAAAAACTAAATTCTTAGAAAAATTTTGAATCATTTTCTACCTTTCATTGACACCTTCTGAAATCCAAGCCTCATTACAAGCCGAAGGAAAGACCTTTTTTATTTATAATTTGTAAAAGTATAAGCCTAGTAGAGATTTGAATAATAGATACTATGGATTGCACAGGGAATCATATGAATAGAATAGATTATCTTTTTCATGAGATTAAAAATATTTTTTACAATTATCTTCGAATGAATTCTTCTAAATACATTGAGAGAACCCAAAAGTTTCAATATTTTTTTAGAGTATGCAAATAGTGTGAGTTTTTGAATGAAAATATTTTCTAAAACTGCAGTTTAGAAAAATCTATGAAGAATAAACTGTTCACTTGTGCATACACTGCGTGCTTACTATAAATTGAAATTGTTGGAGTTCTAATCAAGGATAACTGTTATAATGGAGAGCAAGGGTGAAAGATTGATAGTTTTAGAAAATCATAACAACCATGTGATGATCAACTTAGTTAACTTAGTGTGCAAAAGTAGTTTAGATTTTTAATTTTGTTTCCTTTGTAAATTTAAAAAAAAAAATTGAATAATCCAAAAATATTTGAAGTTTGTAGGTAACTTCACTAAAAACTTTCAGGAGACTACAACTCCTCCACTGGGGATCACCTAAGGGTTTAAATGCTTATTGCATATGTTAAATATAATCGTGCTCCCTACGAAAGTGATATTTAAATTCTTAGTTTAGGATATTTTATTTTTCCTTGTTTGCTAGGGACTAGCAAAGCTTAAGTTTGGAGGTGTGATCAGTCACATAATATACCAATTTATCACCCTTAACTTAGTGATGCTAAACCTTAGTTTACTACTAATAAGTTACTGATATATAGATATTAAAGAAAAACAGCAAAAGAGAACCAAAATATTAATATTCGTCAAAATGAACTCATAAGTCAATAAGAAAGACGATTCATAAAAGCTGAAAGCTAAGAAATCGTGTTCTACGATTGAGCGCTATTGCTGAAGAAAGAAATGGAAAATCGTAATTTATCATTCTTCAAAAAGGCGTTCAAAAAGTGGAAGCGATATAAAGAGGATTACAATCAATCGTTATGGAAAATTATCCAGAAAATCGTCAACTGTGAGAAAGCTATGAAGCTAGAAAATTGTGATTTACGATTTTACAGAATGAAAGTGTGACATTCTGATTTTCCCGTTTCCACAAAATCTTATACAATATTTTTTTTTCTTTCATACACCTTCAACTCAAGGAAAACCGAACCGTCGAATCACACTTCATAATCCGAATACAGAAATTACTTGGTGTTCCCACTTACTAGTGTGGAAAGCAAAACAAATAACATACATATGCGTAATGAAACTCTAGATATCACAAGGCAGATCTAACATTTTCTACTTATACACAACTTCTAACAAGTATGAATAAGAAGGCCCAAAAGAAAGCCACCGGTGATAGCTGACCATCACCTAAGCAGTGGCTTATAAACATACTTACAAAAAGTACTTTTAACATTGTATTTAGTTATAGGACATACCAAATCCAAATCTAGGGTCCTCAAAAATGTTGACCATGCAAACCTAAAACCTGCTTATCCCAAGTCTCACCTAAGGTAAAATTCTCCAAATGGGAGATTCTAAGTTTTTTCTCGAGGTTTGCGCCTGATCCTCACATGTACCTGCGACGTATCAAGGGATGAGCTACATCTAGGCTCAGTAGAGAAACATCAATAACATGTATATTATCACATCACGCATATATCTCATGACAAAAATAAACATGCTTTTCACAAAAAGATTCACAATTTGAAGAATACTTGACTTGAAACAGAACTGATACCTAATACTGATTTCCAAAGCTTTAACACATGATTTCTAAAACTTATTCTTATAACAAAAGAAAAACTTAAACTGATCACTTAAATAATCCCTCGAGCATATATAGCATCGAGCCCCCGATGGGAATACCAACCATCGTCGTTTAATTGAACCATTTTTATGTTGCCCAAGTCCCTTCGTATGGGGGAAACTTGTGTCAAGAAAATTTACCGCATTCGGTAAGGAAGTGAATGGAAGCTAGTTGTCACTATCACAAAGTACAGTTGTACAGTTATCCTACCGTACTGGTCACGAATATCCCACCATGTTAGTCACGGACATACCGCTGTGTCGATTAGGTATCACGCATAAACATTAAATCAAAGTGCGAAAATAACTTATAGTTTATCACCGTAGAATATGGTATTTATAATTGGTTTATCACAATTAATCGCATCTTTATGATATCATGCACGCACATAATTGATTTCCTTCCACACACATTTATTCACATCCTTCTGATGTCTCACATACACATTGCTGATTTACATGCACATATAATTTTGAGTGTACATACACACACATACTTCACATTTAAAATCATGAAAGATATTCATGCTAAATAGTTGACAAGTTTCACAAATCACACATATTTTTATCACATCATAAAATCCATGCTAGTTGTAATCAAATGTACATATTAAAGAGTTTTCCCTACCTCAAGTTCGGAGTCGTTCAAAGCGACACCAAAGTCCTTATTGATGACTTCTCAATCTCAATCTATATCATAAGCACACAATGATTCATCAAAAACTAACTCTAACCACTAATAACTTAGACATATTTAAGCACTTTCTCAAAACAAGGCGAAAATGGGCAAGTTCATGCTAACTTAGAATTTGACCCAACTTCCCACAAACTTTTGACCTTTAAAACAGTCGATTCATGAGTTGGTCAATTCATGAAAGTTGTAGAACTCGTTGTCTTCTTTTTAACGCTGTAAGAATCGCATCAATCGAAGTTTAGAGTAGAATGTTATGGCTAAAATACCAAGACTGCACCAGCTCGAGTGCGCGAATCGCGCGAGCGAGCCCCGAGCGATTGAATTTTTGCCTGCTACTACTAGGCATGCGAGGCCTCACACGAGCGAGCCTTTTCCTCGCGCGAGTGAGACTCAGAGTATTTTCTTGCGATTTATGCCTTTTAAAGCCTTCTAGCGTGAGCCAGCTCTAAAGCTCGTGCGCGCGAGAACCAGCGTTCTTCCAGATCTGAGTTTTCTTCTCACTCGATCCTTTCATTTTTGGCTCTCAAATCTCATCAACACTTCACACCCATCATATAAAAAACTTTATTAACGAATTTTACATACTTAGAGTGTCGATTTCTCACCTTTAATCTGACAATTCACCCAAAGAATAGATCGTCTTCTTCCTTGCAAGCAGATGGGCTTTTCCAAGACCCTTTTGATCTTTCCAAGCTCCACAATCACTACGATGCCGACGTGATCATAGGGTGATCTTTCACACACACCTTGTATAAATCTCACCAAGATTTAGTGGCTCAAAACACCCGAATCTATTGCCAAGAACAATGGGTTTTCAAAACCCCATTCGATTTCAAATCACGTTCCTCAACTCACCAATCGTCGCAACAACCACAATCTCTTCCTCACTCAAACTCACAATTCTTCACAAAAATCCAAGGTTCGGAGCACACAAATCCGGCGAGCTCTTCTTCTTTCCTCTCTTCCTTCTCTCTCAAACCTAACCCTCAAAATTGCACCGATTAAGGCTTCTAAATGAAGCATTGCTCTTTATTTTAAAAGGGTCGGTTCTCATTCAAAACACATACACCAGTTTGAGGTGTTAAACCATACTCACAAATTTCTATGGTGTGAAACACACACACACATTTCACTTGTATGTTTAAATTTCTTATTCAAGGACTTAAGTTGGGTGTTAAGCCAATACACCATAGTTAGGTTTGGTGTTAAGCCAATACACCATAGCTAGGTGTATATAACCTTATCTAATGATCCACACACCACCTAAATCATTCTTTTTCACTTAAGACCGACCAAAAATGACATAGTTAGATTCACAAGGTCAAGTATATGACCAGTCATACATGCACACTGAGGCGTACAGTTCAAAGGTTGAAATTTTTGAGATGTTACAAAAAGCTTATTGCTATTGTTGATCACGTGAGAACTTATACCGTCATGAACCAAATTAGAAGATCTCTTAAAGAAGAAGTCTAGTGAATCACGGATCTGAGAAGAATGACAAAGAAGAATTTTAAAGATCTCTGCTGCTGAAAATAAGGAGAACAATCCAGAAGTACATCATCTATCCAAAGCAAGGAAGATTAAAATTAGGAATTAGAGTTATAATAAGATACTTTTATTTTAGTAGTTTCTTTTATTAGAATTATTAGTTTTGTAAATCGACTCCTTATAATCTATAAATAAGAGGCTTGGTATAGGAATTAATCATCGAAGAAATTCTCAGCATCAATTGACAACTGAGGTTGTATTTTCTTCTGATCATTAGAGTAGTTTAGTTTAAATATCCAAGGTTCCTCGATCACAATTGACGACTGGGATTGAAAGTTGAAAGATTAGAGTAGACATTTGTAGTTTCTCAGAAGAAATACACGATCGCGGCTGAGGGGTGAAAGATATCATTTTTATTGCTTTCTAGTTTAGATTTATTTTATTGCAATTTCCTGCTTTGTAAACATCTTCAACTTTTAATTTGAATTGACGACTCAGGTTAAGGTTTGTAGATTAGTGTAATGCTTTTTAGTTTTCATCTTTGATTTTCTGGAGTTTGATTGATGCCCAAATTTTTTGTAGATTAAAGATTAGTATAAATCTATATTAAAGGATTTTAGTTATTTGATTGACGCTCAAATTCTAGAAGACTGAGATATAGTGTAACGGTATTTTAAATTTATAAACATCAAATAGCTGAAGATTGTGATTGATGACCGCAATCTGAAGAAGGAAGATTTAAGATTTATTTTCTGCAATTTAGTTTAAGAAATCATTATTTATTCATGTTTCTCAAGTAGTTTAGGATCTTAAAAGATAAATATAAGTTTTTAGAACATTAATATATACATAATATAAACTATATCCTCGTGGGAACGATCCTATGCTAGTATTATAATTTCCATTGTGTGCTTGTAATAAGTTAAGACTTAATTAGAAACATACATATGTAATCAGCAATCAAAACTATCTCTAAAATCTTTGGACATCTAATGTCTCTCAAAACTATATGCAAACCCCTCTTATTTATAAGTTCATAAGCGTCCTTTACATACTACAATTTAACTCCAAGAGTCCTATTACAATTCTAAGTAAAATTTGAATTATATTTAAATTGAAACTTCCTAAAGATATGTGTCCTTCTGCAATTGACTCTCTGAATCTAGCATCGCTTCTTGAGATCGTGAACAGGATGGAATTGTGGCTTGATCTTCACTTGGAACAGGATGGAATCGTGGCTTGCAATCAATCGCAACTTTTCTTTTCTTTGAATCGTGGTTTACGATCGATCGTGGCATTTAACCTCTTGGAATCATGGCTTACAATTGCAAAATTCTCTTTTTTTGTAGGACTCTTTTCACAGTTATGATCAATTGTAACTGTCAGTCTATGCAATTGTAATCCACTTCTTCAATCGAGAGCTTCTTTTTCTACATAACAATTAATCGTGAGTTTGTATAGTTGTATGTGACAGCCCGGATTTCGGCACCCCGAAACCCATGCCATCAGTGGGCTGGCACTAAGGCCGAACCCGAACGCATTACACAGCCTCACGTTGCACAGTGGAAACAAAGTAGAACCATGCTAACTATCATAACAATATAATGGAACTAGTACTATCCCACAAAAGCTCAAAACGATAGTTCTAATTTCATATGAATACCTACGGAAAGAGAACCGACGAGAACCACCGGTAAGGACCATTCCTTACCGAAATATGGTTCACCAAAAATAATTAAGTTACATTTATCGTCTAAAATAAATATTCTTCACATCCTCTCAAAATCCTAATCTGTCAACTTGAGGCCAGCTATATTTGACATTGCACAAAGAAAACAACACTCAGGAGGAAGTTCTTCTAGATCCTCACCAGGTGATAACTTAGGATCCTCTCTCTCCAAGATCTCTGTTCCAATGCCTTCACCTGAACCGGTGACATTTAGTCGAGGAATAAACTTCATCCAAGCTCAGTAGGGAAAAACTCATAGCATGCTCATTATAACATCAACATATCTCTTATGGCATAATGAAACGAAATTTATCAGAACTTATGCACTATGTGATTATCATGACATGAAAGACACATGCAATGCTTGTTTCAAATTCATACACATGCTCTCATTTCATTCCAACATATGAAAAGAAAACTTAAAATACTTTACTTAAAATATTTGAATGAGGAACTATAGCCTCAAGCCCCCGATGGAATACCCACCATCGTCGCTCATATGAACCATTTTTTCACATATATCTAAGGTCCCAAAAAGGTGGATACTTGGCCGAACATAATTACCGTTATACGATAGGAGTCACAAAGCACATAGCACAAAGGTGTACGGATTGTCCGTCGTACCAGTCGAGTATTCACATAACCTTAAATCGTTGTGCATACATATAGCTTACCTCCGTGTAAAGTGATAATTATAGTTTATATCAAATGTCAAAATGAAATGTGAAGGTCACACCCACATACATAAATCAGAATGAATCTCGGAAGATTCCATAACACTTGCACAATTCGGAAACATAATGATGCACATGCCTTTATAATTTGAAGTTATAAATGAAATTCATCAGATTGAATCCAAATTTGCATCATGACATAACACACATGCTAATATAGTAAATGCACATGATATCAACCGTTCCCTACCTCAAAATCTTAACCCGCACGTGCTCAATCTGCCATTTGGGCTTGTTCTTCGTTACACAATACCAGGTCACCTAAACATATAAAATCCATGATTCACACATTAGAACTATACTAAACATACTCTGACAACTTCTCTCAAAAGTCTCACAGTTCAAACTCAACAAAATCTAAAATCTGGCAATTTCGATCGATCGAATCCCTATTTCGATTAGTCGAACTCCTCAAAGCATATATCATTTCCCAGTTCGATCGAACGATTCTGCTATTTCGATCGAATGAATCACAATTTCGATCGGTCGAGTCCTCACATAGCCAAATGACTATAACGCATTTCGATCGAACGAATCTCAATTCGGTCGATCAAAATCACATAATTCGATCGATCGAAACTATTTTGATCGGTCGAATTCCTCAAGAGCTAAACGACAATTAATACAGTTCGATCGAACAAATTTTAATTCGATCGATCGAAATCACATAACTCGATCGATCGAGGATATTTCGATCGGTCGAATTCTCAAAATAAACTTTTCCAAAATCTCTGTTCTATACATTTCGATCGATCGAGTGTGAAATTCAATCGATCGAAACACACTTCGTTCTATCGAAATTCATTTCGATCGAACGAATTCTTCCAGACTTCGAATTCTTCCTTCTTAAGTCCATTTCGATCGATAGAACTGAATTTCAATTGGTCGAAATGAACAGACTTCATCTGTTCTTGGGTTTTCGCACTTGTTCTCTTTTCTTTTCTAATTCAGACCTCAATCCTTGTGATTCCTTGATCTTAAATTGTGATAGCCCAGATTTCAGCACCCCAAAACTCGTGTCATCAGCACGATCCTCTAGACCGTGCCCCATGGCTATGTACGGAACATTAGTATAACAAGCAATATTAAGATAAAATGGAACAATAACTATATGATGTGGAAGCAAAATACTATTCTAAGTATAAAATCAAAAGACAGTTCTACTTTCATGCCATTGCATGAACAGAGAACCGATCCGAACCATCGGTGATAAACAGATCACTCCAGATGGTTCGCCAAAAAGAATATATCAATTAATTATATTATTTATCAAAATAAAGGCTTGACTTACCAAGCCGTACCAATGTGCTCTCAAAACTACTCTTTCAAAGTACACAGCGGAGTCTCTTAGAAGAAGTCCTCAGGAGGGGGCTCCAACTCTTCCCCAGGCACGTAATCGGAATCACCCGGATCCACGTCTCCCGAAGCCTCGGCCGCTACTAACACTAGACCTGCGATGTATAGTCTAAAGGGTGAGCTACATCCTAGCTCAATAGGGAATAACACAATGAACATATAAGTCAAAATCTCACATATATTTCATGATATTCTAAGCATGATGTATCTATGCACTTGCTGGAAAAACAGTTTAAAAGATGACAATTTGTATTTAAATTTACTGGTAGTTGCATGTTTCCCTTTATTGTTAATTGTTCATGAATGACACTGAATAGGCTTAAAGTAAACTTAAATCTTCAACTTAAGTAGTCCCCAAGCAATATAGCATCGAGCCCCGATGAAATACCCTCCATTGTCGTCTAAATAGACAGTTGTTATATATATTCCCTGGGAATACTACCCAAGCCCCTTTCTCATAGACGGCGGGGTTAAATCTCCTCTCAACATCCCTGGGATGTACGTATCACGGATAAATCTCTGCGTAATGCGGATTGGTCATTGCACGTGCGTCACGGATATCCTATCGAGTCAGTTGTGGGTATCCCGCCACGTCGGTGGGATATTCTATTCAAATCTTAAATAACAAAAATATCATGTGTTTTACATATAATTATTCATCGTGTAAAAGTGCTACTTTATATCAGTTAGGCCTTATCAGTCATTATTCAATCTTACCGGCATCCCTGGGATGTCTAAATTACTCGCATCACATTAATGCCTTTATCACTTTCTCATCCCCTAGGGATGCCTCATTTTCATTAGCTTACTTGGTCTCAGTTACTCGCATCACACTGATGCCTTTATCACTTTCTCACCCCCTGGGGATGTTTCATTCTCATTTACTTTATTAGTGTCACACACACAACCTTTATACAAAGATTTACACAGTTAAAATATTTTCAATTTGATTTTTATATTACTACATACATGCTCTTACAATTAAAGTACATGTTTAAGGTGTTCCCTACCTAAAGTCTCTGAAGGTCCAAGCATCAAGGTCTCACATGGCTCCTTATGCTTGCTCTCACACGTACCACCTATGATAACACCATAACACATGTAATATATCACTAAAGATGCAATAGATAAGGTCCTAGACCCTTCATAAACCTCAAGGTCCAGTTAAAAAGTTAAGTCAAACTGCCAAAATCGATTAATCAATTAATCGAAACCCTAAATCGATTAATCGATTCCCAAAATCAATTAATCGAAATCTAAATCGATTCCAAATCAATTAATCAAAATCCCCAAAATGATTAAATCGATTCTCAAATCGAGCAGTCAAAAATCCAAAATCGATTAATCAATCCCAAATTGATTAATCAAAATCTAAAATTGATTAATCGATTAGTCGATTTCCCCAAGCCTCATCTCTTCAGCCACTGGAGGTACCCAGTCGATTAGTCGATTTCTAAATCGATTCATCGACTTCCAAAATCGATTAATCGATTTCAAGATCGATTAATCGAACTCGGGCATTCTTGCTTTTTCAACTTCTAGACCAAAATTGATTAATCGATTCTCAAAATCGATTAATTGATTTGGCCAGAACTCAGCCCCTTTTCAGGCTGTTCTTTCAAATCTTTTTTTCCTTATTTTTCTTTCTTTTCTATCATTTTTATTTGATCATTTTACCCATCTTTCCTATAGCTAATTCATAATAAAGTACTCATTTAAATCCAGCAAAACTCACCTCAAACTAATCTCTAAATTGATTGAACAGTTGATTTGAATGGTTAGGGTTCTGGCTTTTGCTCCAACGATTCCACTCACGTTGAATCCGACATTTATTGCTCGATCTCCTCTTGATTTGCATTAACTCCTAGCTCTCACTCTCTCCTTGGTCTTTGTCTCTCTTCTTAACTCTCTTTACCAAACAAAACAAAAGAACCCTTAGGTTATTAAAACCCTTATAACCTCTTTCTAGTTTCAGTGTTAAGCACATACACTAGAGATAGGTGTATGTGGCCCTAAACTAATACCATACACTACACTTAGGTCATATTTATATCATATTAGTTCATCACTTCACGAGTCCACAGTTTGACCATCACGTGGTCAAACCTACGACCAATCGGGCACGGATCTCGAGGTCACTGCTTAACGCTCAAATTTTTGGGATATTACATAAATTGAATAAAAACTATCCCCAACAAAATTTCACAATTTGCCCTTAATTTCATACCTTGATTCGATCTAATCCTCCTATCTTTGCTTCTAGATTGCACTAGGTTCTCCAAACGAACAAAGGTTTATTCTTTGCTCCAAACCCTTAACAGCAAGCTGCGAGAACGGATCGATCACGCATTTAATCCGCATTCAACACCCAAGATTCTCTCTCTCTCTCTTCTTAACTTCAATGAGCAGCAATAACAAGGGTTTTGAATGCAAATTAAATGAGGGTATTTAATCCTATTTATAACCAAGCCCTAGGCTTAGGTATGGCATAGGTACGCCAAGGTTGGTGTACGTGTGTTCACTAACTCATAACCTAACCTACTTATACGATATCTGATCCGTCGGATTTGATCTATAGACATTACATAGTCTATCGATACGGTCCTCGACGTACAGATCGTCAGGCACACATACCGAGGCATACGATTCATAGGTCAGAACTCAGGGACGTTACATTGTAGTTCAAGTCCTCTGCAATCATAAGCTTTCTTTATTCAGTCATGATCAATCGTATTTTCTTCTCGAGGGATCGTGATCCACTTCTTTTGCATCGTGGTCCCTTTTTTCCAAGTCACGATCAATCGTGGTTCTCTTTCTTTTGGAATCGTACCTCACGATCAATCAGGCTTTCCTTTCTAGATTATTTTCTTGCAATCGCCCAAGTTCATGATCAATCGTGACCTTGTTTTCTTTGAGTCTTGGCCTTCACGATTCATTGTGAATTCTAAGTACTGCTTTGCACATATTTCTCATTAAGAATCTTCTTCTAGTTAAAGCTTAATAATCACTTACAAGAGGTCATTAGTACCTAGATGTGGACTAATAAGGCTTTGTTTAAAGTATCAATTATGTGAATGATCACACCCCCAAACTTGAGTTTTTCTAGTCCCTAGCAAACGATATGAAGGACACATATTATTCTACTGAAATAAAATGTCACTTTCGTAGAGAACACGATTTGCATTTGGTATATGCAACAAACCTTTAAACCCTTAGGTGATCCCTAGTAGAGGAGTTGTGTCTCCTGAGGGTTTTCAGTGAAGTTACCCACAAACTTCCAAAATTTTCAAACCATCGATAAAATTGAGTTTTCAAAATATGATTTTCATACATATATATATATATATATATATATATATATATATATATATTTTTTATTTTTTATTTTTTTTTTGAAACACAAAATTATTAATTGAATCTATGCAAATTCTCAATTTCAAACATCAATGTCATACCAATCATACTCACATATATTCAAATTAGTCTAATGATCCTGATTTTAAATTGCTTATCCATTCAAGCATAGATGTGTAGTGTGTACATACCAAAACTAAGACCCATCTATCTCAGAACTAACCCAATCAATAAACCGTCGGATCTCATGTAGTAACTCAATCCTTTCCATAGATTTACCCTCTCAATAAAAGTACTCTAAAGATGGGTAAATTTTCGCACACATGTGAGAGATCAAAACAAAATAAATAAATATGGTCTCATATGATAAAAGAAACACAATGCAATCAATGAATAAATACAGATCTCATATGAAAGATACTTGTCTATCCTAAGCATGTCACATCAGATACCATAAATGCAATACATTCACTCTCCACAAGGCAATTACCAAAGCAAAATCAGATCATGACGGTCTCTTCTTTTTCTTTTCTAATTTCTCTCTTTATTTTTTTTTCAATACTTTTCTTTTTCTTTTCTCAACTTTCTTTTCTTACACATTTTGCTTTTTTGAATTTCATGCCCTTTAGGATTCCTCATTTTTCTCTTTCTTTTGGACTTTCTTTTCTTTTCTCCCTTCTTTATCTAATTTTTCATCATATGCCCTCACATAAACACCACAACTCGATATCTCTCCACTTACTCTCGTTTCATTCATCTCATCCCTTGTTCCTAATTTATCAGAAATAAGAAGGGTAAGGTAAAATTTCATAAATGATGTAAAGGTAAACATTAACGTAGCTTATTAAAGAATATATATAAGTAAATTTTGCAATAGGCTCAAAGGGGTACTAGAACGATAGTTTTTTAAAATGATCCAATGATGATCTTCAATCATATCTTTTAATGATGGTAATCTTGCCTATTTATCTTGAGCAAACATAAAACATGTTCTAGTATAATTGTAACAGTTACCAGATTTTTTTTACACTCCTTGATATAGATACGGGTCCGATCAAGCATATGTCTATCACAGGATATAAAAGATCTAGATGGTGTGTGGTCAAAGCTGAGAAAACAATCAGTTGTGGTGGTTCTGTCAATGTTAGCATAATTAGATCCTGCAGGAGTTATATCATACACACAAATTTACTAAGTATATAAGCGTTACACTATATCTTAACACGTTACTTGACTAAATTATATGGATACTAAGCTAGCCCAGCCCACTACAAGTCAAGCGTAACCAAGTGTCATATATATATATATATATATATATATATATATATATATATATATATATAATAAACCTGGTGTATGAGATTAGTATAAAGGATATGCCTATTTTGGCTTATCTGGCTATATACTAACTACCCCTATGAGACTTGCATGAGATCCCAGCCAAAAAGGGCTTATCCACCGAAAGAGGAGAAGAGTTGAACATCCAAGGAATATCTGATTTGTTTGATATGAGATACACCCAATCACCAAGTGCTGACTTGCATGGGGTAATAGCCTTATAAGCGTATAAGCTGCTTTGCATCTTGCTTGATGACACAACCTCGTGAGTCATCTTGCGACCCCATGCATGCAATGTACAACCCAACTCCTATAAAAATGCAGCTTCTCCTTTCTTCTTCCTGCTACAAACTATTAGAGCAATTCTGCTGCTACTCAAGTAAACCCTGCATAAAACAAAACAAAAACCACAATCTGTTAAGGGAATTTAGGAAATTGCAGAGAAAAGAAATGATTGCTATTAAACCCCATCTCCAGTAGAACCTTGTACATCAACTTAGAACCGTAGAGCTCACTTCGATTCTCAGTTGTCAAGCTCGGTGAACTACGTTGGCATCGTTGTAACTTCGAGCCCACAAAAAGGTACAACAAATAACACCTTATTATATCAGAATTTAGAAGATACTAACTCATCGATTTGTGGTGTCGAAGTACCTAAGATCGCCTTGGCAGCACAGATGTAGATACTCTGTGGTGTTGAGAGTGCATTGAGAATATAGCATGTCGAAATCATTCACTCGTGCACTCCGAAGCTTCCATGCCAAACTAATGTATATAGATAGATATAAAGATAGATATATATATATATATATATATATAAGCAAAACCACAAAAGCACACAAAGACTCAGCAAACAGGAAGGCAAGAGGTGCACCACGGTGAGCAAGGCTTTCCGCGACAAGGTCCTCAGGTGGGCTGCTTGCTATGGCAACCCTTGTGGCTTGCTGAGGCAAGCAGATGTCTGGCTACTGTATTTTGGGGTGCTGCTTGTTTGGTCTATACATGGGTATATGCATTGATGCTACGACCCGTTAACATTATTAAACAAATATTTAGGGTCTCAGGTGACCCGTTACCCTGATGACATACTAAAATACATATCTATATATATACACTATAGGTGCAACTTGGTGCACATGAACAATTTTGAGAAATTTATCCATTAATGGTGTTCTCGGATGCATGAGCGCACATACAATTAGATTCATGTAAGCATAAGCATATGAGATAAGGTAGGGAATTTACTTTGTTAATGTACATTTGTTTTTCCTTATTTTCCTATAGATTGCAAATTAGTGCTCACATATGGATATATATCTATTATATAGACTACTATCGAGAACTGCTATGACTTGAGTTGCAGTTTACTCTATGGTGAACTGATAAACATATTAGAGTTACGATATGGAATTGATAATTCGAACAATTATACTAATGCTTATTCGTTTTATTGATCAGAAATGCATATGAACTTGTCCATTTTAGACTTGAACCCAGAATAGTTTGGTGAACTTATGATCAGCTATAATATATATATATATATATATAGAAGTATTAAGGCAATTTTGAAATCAAACTGGAATGGCTTAAGATGGCTTATGCTAGCTAAGATGAAATGCTTGTTACAAAGAAACAGATAAGTGTAGTTATATGATATATGTTGAGATAAAAGTTGTCAGAATCATGTTTCATGTCTCATACCATGCATAATCATGTCTAGTTATTTCTACCATCCTTGATATCTTGTACAAAATTTTAATTTAGTTTTGAGCCAAGTGATCCTGCTAACTCAGGAGCTTGATGTATCTCGATACAAGTGATTCCTCTAATTCGGGAGCTTGACAAGTGATCCTGCTAACTCGAGAGCTTGCTTCATCTTGGTTCAAGTGATCCGCTAACTCAGAAGCTTGATTCTTTTATCTCTGTTCATGTAGCTTGTTTCAGCATTAATTCCTCGTACCTATTGCACCATGAGTTAGTGTTGTATTTCTTCAGCATGTCAGAATGTTAAGTTCTTTGCATAATAATAAATTATTATCTTTCGTTGTAATTTATGCCTCTAGAAGTAAATTTGGTAAATTTGATATATGTTAGCAATGTAAAGTTCTCTGCTGAGCTTTGATGATAGCTCATCCTACGACTTTAATGTCTTAGCTGCAAATTTAGACCCGGAGCATGCAGCTGACCCTACTTACGTGCCAGACGAGGAGGAAGAAGAGGAAGACGAAGAAGACGACGAGGAAGAATTTGCTAAAAAATTCTTCCCCAAATAGGTTTGAAAAACAATAGAGCGAAAGAGAGGGATGTTTTTTAATAAACTTGTATAAACCACGTACGATAGTCTGTTCTGAGATGTATAGGTTTTCTTTCCATTGTTTAGATGACGGATGACCATCATCGGTGGAAAGTTATACATCGTATCTGGTAGCTTTATATATAGAGTTTGATCATTTTCTACTTAAATGAGTAAATATCAGTTTGTCTTGCCATATAAATGCATGTCAGAGTAATTACATAGCTTTTGCATTTGCAATACTTTGTATAATTTAAGACACCGTTGCATGATAGTATCATGTTAGGTGATTTGACGACGCGACCTTTCCTATACGAGATAAAGGGGAAATGTCGGGTTGTCACAATAATGATATGAATTTAATTTCATGCAGAGTCACAAGTCAAAGCAAAATTATATGAGATTATGGAAGAATTATTTCCTATTCAAAGAAAACTCTGAATTTATGTAATCACTCATCAAAGACGGATATTGGTTCTAAAGCTCATCGGGTTTAGTCTCCAGTAAGATCCTAAGATTCAAAGTTCAAAAGAGTTCTTTTGATTTCTAAATCCTAGCTTGGTATAAGTGCAAAAGAATTTAAGCATAAATATCAAAACTATAAGAAAAATATCACATTAAATTCCATTATCCTAGATACAAGCATTCAAGAAATGGCTTCAACATTCTCAAAATTAAATTCACATGCATCAATAATTAAAGTTTGAAAACTATGAAAAAATAGAATGTGATGGCTCAAATTTTTTAAAACAGATTGGTTTTAAGGGATCCAAAACCGTGATATATCAAAATAAAGAAATGGCCTTCAAAAGATAATCCTATGCAAAATAAAGATCATAAAATAATCACAAAATACCCCCAAACCTTAATGGTGCAATACCCTCATTGTACAAAAAATAAAGAATTAAAGCATGACAAAAGGGCAATGAAAATAAGCAACTCAAAATGAAAAACTATATACAATCGATATCTCCCCCATGTACTAGAACGAGTAAGGGGAGACGAGGAAGACTCACCTACCACCCATGCCCCACTAATAGAAGGGGGGACTCCTCTCTCTTTCGCATCATCATCGGAATCCAGATCAATGGGTGGCAATCTCGCACGTATGACATTCATCGCAGTCACACATTGATTTTTCTCTTCCGCATGCCTACTAGCATCCTTCGATCGATAAGATCGCTCATTAGCCCATCGGAGGGCTCATTAGCCCATCGGAGGGCTCATTAGCGCTACGTAGCTTCAACCAATCATTCCGAAGTGTCATCAACTCAGATCGTTCGGCCACCAAGGCGGCTTTGGATTGGGTCGACTCCTCATCGCTCAGGTCGATCATCATGGGAAGAATCACTCGAACCTGCCCTCTCCAAAATAGTAGACTCCCCTTACCACATCGGCCAGCAAGCTCATCTTCGTCTGTCTCGCCTCTAAAGCTCCGAGGCGCTGCTCCACTGTGGACATAAATATAGGCAAAAAATGTGTGTCCACAATTGGGGCAGCGCCATCAAGGATGACATCCTCTATCAAGCGTCTAAAACCATCGACATCGATGTCAAATGTTCCAGGTGAAATGATTGTGGAAGTGGTGCGGTAGTCACATGCTCTTATATAATGATGGGGTCAGTGAAGAGCATCGTGATTGGTGGAAAGTGCAGATGGGCGTGGAAGCGGCAAAGGTGAATGAAGATGTGGGTCGAGGCTAAGGAGGAGAGAAAGAATGAACCTATAACATGGGAGAAGGGGATGGAGTGAAAGGGATAGACTGGACGAAAGAAGGGAGGGGTTGAGAAGGGAATGGAGTGGTAGAAAAGGGAGAAAAAAATGGGTGGGGGATCGAAAAATGGAGGGAAAAAACAAGAAGAAGGGAGAGAAGATGTGACAGTCCGGATTTTTCCCAACCTGAATTTCCCGAGATTTTTTTTTTCTTCAAACATTAATGGGAATACCCAGACCGCCAGATCGTAGATCACAATCTATACAGAATGCTTGGTACATCCACATATATTAGAAATCAAAGCAGATAATACATATGGCATAAATAAATCTCCAATTATAATATCCAATATTACAATAACTAACAATGACCACCGATGATGTACCAAACAGTGGTGTACAACTAGTATATAATAACACATTGTACCAAGCCACACTCACCAAACTCCACAAGGCACTCGATCTACGATCCCGAAAATCTCAGTACTCCTCAATTCCTCAATCTACAAGTCTGGTGTCCTGATAGCGCTATACCTATGACGTATAGTCGGGGGGTGAGCTACATCCTAGCTCAGTAGAGGAAACTGAATACAAATCCACATCTTATCATAATGAAGCATAGGTTCAATGTTAAAATCAAACATTTTCATATTTAAAACTGAAACTAATTTGAAGCACTTTTCTTATCAAACAAAACTGATTTTTAAATACCTTTTTCTTGTTGCACCAAGCTGATTTCCAAAACATTACCTCATTACACAAAATTGATTTCAAAGACATTTCTTTAACACACCAAAACTGATTTCAAAACTGATTTCCTTATCACACAAAACTGGTTTCAAAACTGATTTCCTTATTATCCAAAACTGATTTCAAAACATTTGCTTCTCACATAAAAACTGATTTTAAAATATTTACTTATCACATAAAAATTGATTTTAAATCCGCCCCAGCGGCCCACATGGTACTTATACTCCGCCCATAGCGGTCCACGACAAGCATAATCTGCCCACAGCGGTCCACATACACAAAATCCGCCCATAGCTATCCACATACACAAATCCGTCCATAGCGGTCCACTTAATCTCATGACTTCTCATTTGATTTACGAAGTAACATCCGAAGAGTACGTAAAATCCCGCAAAAGCAGTCCAAAGGCGCACATGAATCCTGCCACAGCGGTCCAAGGGTGTACCGAGTCACAACAAGGTTCAAAGGAGTACATAAAATCCTGCAAAAGTGGTCCAAAGGCGTACATGGTTACATCGAAGTTCAAGGGTGTACGTAAATCCCGTAGAAACGGTCCAAAGGCGTACATGAATCCCAACATTATCCAGAGGAGTATGTAAAATCCCACAAAAGCGGTCCAAGGGCGTACATGACTCACAATAGTGTCTAAAGGAGTACGTAAAATCTCGCAAAAGTGGTCCAAAGGCGTACATGGTGTCCAAAGGAGTACATAAAATCCTAGTAAAAACGGTCCAAAGGCATACATAAATCACAACAGTGTCCAAAGGAGTACATAAAATCCCGTAAAAACGGTCCAAGGGCGTACATAAATCCTGCCACAGCAGTCCAAGGGTGTACATACATCCCGCCACAACGGTCCAAGGGTGTACCTTCTCACAAATCTACAAGACTCAAGGATTCCGAGTTCACATTCTAGTTTAGATTTCTAAATCACAATCCAAAGCTCACATTCTTGGTTCAAAGGTTTTAAAACTCACCATTTAAAAATCAAGTTTAAAATCGAATACCATAGTACAAATTCTAGGTTAAGTTCACAGTTCAGAATTCACCATTTTCGACTAAAGGATTTCAAATTTCTATTTTGCAAGGAGTTCAAGTTATAATTCAAATATTTATCAAACTTCCATCAAAATACATCAAGAAAACTTATTATTTTTCATCTAAATACATCAAGAAAACTTATCATTTTTTTCATATAAATACCTCAAAGAAGCTATGAATCAAAGTTAAACATGCAAGTTTGTGTTAAAGTTCTCCTACCTCAAAGCACGCTCAACATAATCCACATTCCACGCATGGTTCAACGCTTTAATCCTACATTCAAAATACCCAAATTTTCCTTAGAAATTTTCTAAAGGATCCAAGGAACACATCTCTAAGGAGCTCAAACAAAACGAAACAAAACATATACTTTGTACCTCGCTCGAGCGAGCACAACCCTCACTGGATCGATTATAATTGAGCCCTCTGAAACTCATGCGAGCCCTCGCGTGAGGGATCCTTATTTAACCTAAAGCCTCACGCGAGCGAGCACAGAGCAAATGTCCCCATATTTATCTCTTGTGCGAGCGAGCTATAAACGTCACGCGAGCGACAAACAGAAACGTCTCAGATCTACCATTTTTCTTCTCTCGATCCTTCTCAACTCTACCATCCTTCGCCCACATTCACACATAAATTGAGGTATCAAGGGTTAACTCTAATCAGTAATAATATAAACCTATTTAAGCGTTTCCTCGAAAACAAGTCGAAACGGGCAAGTTGTGCCAATCTTAGAATTTGATGTGACTTTCTCATACATTGTTGACCCTCAAGATGATTGAGTCAGGAGTTGGTAAAAACATGAAAGTTGTATCTTTTTCTGTTATCTTTCCAACACAAAAAGAATCATCTCAATCGGAGTTTAGAGTAAAATGTTATGACTAAAATACTAAGATAGTATCGGAGTTCAACGATACCTCGCTCGAGCGATTAAAATAGCTCGCTTGAGCGAGATCCTTTAGAAATTTCTCGCTCGAGCGATGACTTAAGCTCGCTCGAGCGAGGACAGAGAATATTTTTCGAGTATATGACTTCTAAAGTCAAACCTTTGGTGCCATCTCGCTCGAGCGATTAAAATAGCTCGCTCGAGTGAGCTACAGCGATGCGATTTTGCTCGTTTTCACCCGAATCGAATCTATACATCACAAAACAAAAACCCATGGCCAATCCAACTACTTTAATCAATAAATTTAATTGAACCGTACCTTTAGTCTAAAGATTCCTTGATTAGGAACGAGTCACGCGAATGGAGCTTCGGAACAAAACTGGCGGGTTTCCTCTACGATTCGCGCCGCGATCGATCCCACGAGTTCACAGAAACAACTCCAACACGTCCCCAATGATCTCAACCTCTCCCAATAGCCAACTACGAATCCAAGGTTGATTCAAGTTCTTTCTAAGGTTTAAGGGTTTTTACAAAAGAGGGTTCTAGAGGAGGAGGTTTTCTAAACCGATCTCCTACGATGGTTGAAGAAGAGAGAAGACGGAGTTTCGCGCGGTTGGGCGACTATCAAACGACTGCAGTTCTTCACGGCACTCACGTCTCTTTTTCGCTTAAACAAAATCTAGTATAATACGGGAATGCAATTTATTCTTATAATAGAATTGCCTAAAAAGTTAAGCACACACACACCTCTTGTGTGTTATACACTTCAAATTTTAACACTCTCGCCTGGTATTGAGTGGCCACACCGAGGTCGGTGTACGACTTTCGCACGAGGGTCCAAATGGGCTCTAAATCAGAATCTGTCCGCACAATCACATCTAGATAAAAATCCACAATAAATGGCGACATCGGTCGTCGAGCCGAATACGCACACGGGGTTAGTCTAACTCGAGTTCAAAATACGCACACGCGATTTGCGGATCAAACCCCATGATCTCTTCGCAAGAAGAGGGTTTCAAAACCCCCAAACGACTCCAAAACCCACAAAACCACAACCAAACATCGAAACCGATGGCGATCTTCCCCTTACATGATCTCACAAATGTCTTTCACACAAATCTAAGGCTCGACACACATGGATTCAGCACGTTCATTTCATCTCCTTCTCTTTCTCTCTTCCTTCTCTCCTCAAAACCCAAAACTCAAAAACCCCTTGTGCAAACCGGGTGTTAGCTTTCAAAAGAAGAAATTGCCTTCTTTAACTAAATGAGATTGGTTCCCATACAAAACACATATACTTGTTTTAGGGCGTATTAGTTCTCATCTAAGGATCTAGCTCCCGTGTGAAACGAATGTACCTATTTAGGTGTTATCTCATAACAAAATAGTTTTCTTTGATTAGGTGTGGGCCTACACACCCAAAACCAAATGGGAAATTCTCAACCTGAAATAACTCACTTAATTAATTTCACAAAATCAGGCACGTGACTAGTCAGGCACGTGACTAGTCAGGCACGCACACCAAGGCACACTATTTAAAGTCAAAATTTTCAGGATGTTACAGAAGAAGAAAAGGAGGATTCGATCATTCGAAATGGGATAAAACCCATTTCGATTGATCGCGAGCCTTAAATAAGCCTCGCAATCCGAATCTCGACCGGTCGAGAACCAAATGCAAAAATTCAAATTCAAGAAATCTATAGCAACAAAAGCTACTCAAAAACCCAATAACAAAAAAAATTAGGAGAAATAACTTAGAGGGGCAAAAGAAGAACACTTCTATTCCAAAATCTCCATAAAGAAGCCCAAAGCCAAATTCTATTTTGATCACAACCCGCAAAACAAAAAACTTGCGAGTTCAGGAGGATCTCTTATAATATCCTCCTTGTGCATGAGCTGGTCAGAAATTTTCAAACAAAAAATGTTGCGAAATTTTTTTGTGTCAAAGTCGATCTCAAAAAAGCTTATGACAAAGTTCATTGGAATTGTCATTAATATCCTGGATCAACTTGGATTTGGCAATGTATTTCCACACCTTCATTTTCTGTTCTTATTAATAGGTCTCCTTATGATTATTTTTTGAGTTCTTGTGGTTTACGACAAGAGGACCCTTTATCCCCTTTGTTGTTTACCCTTGTTATGGAAGCATTATCATGCATTCTTGAAAATAAGATTGATAATGATTTAATTGATGTTGATTTGATTCCGTCCAACCCAAAAGTCTCTCATTTAATGTTCGCTAATGATTTGCTTATCTTCTTCTAATGATGATATTGTGACGGCCCCAAATTTCCTTACCCAAAACCCGAGCCATCGGATCGTGCGACATGTCCCAGATATAACAACTCAATTCTCCATAGTTAAAAGGTCGAAAGAACTAACGGTAAGCATGCATACATTCAAAATCAAAGTACGCAATAGATATAGCAGGGCAGGGAGCAAGCAAGCTAATACTAACTGATCGTGCGAGCTCAAAGTTTAACTATTCACGAAAAGATTTACAAATAAACCATTCGCATATCCCATACGCTCACAAAATCATCCACCGGTGAAGGTCGTTCTTCACCTAAACAGTGGGGCAAAATTATACCATTGTAATCTTTATCCGATTATCTTACCTTACAAAATTCCAATATATCTCATGCTACTCGATAACCAAAAACTCTCAAAGTGTCCAAGATAAACCGAGCTCCACCCAACACGACTATCAGTAATACTCCTCGGGTAGATCCTCCTCGTCTCCAGGAGTATAGTCAGGATCCTCCTCTTGCTCAGGATCCTTCATGTGGTCAGCTCCTGAAGCTGTGACATATAGTCGAGGAATGAGCTTTATCCAAGCTCAGTAGGGATATATACAATGCAAAATGATATAGAATCATTTTAATCTCATGGCATAGATGTGTAAGTAAATCAATTTATCAGTTTCATATGATATCAAAAGCATGCGAGCATAAATAAGTACTTGAAAACATGAGTTCCTAAACATGCCATGTCATGATGCAAGGAAACATACACATTCAATCAATAATTGAAGCAAGTACTAAAAATGACTTTCATATCAAGTTTGGAATGACAAGCTTGTATAAAATGAGCACATAGGATCATAAAATCGAGCATAGCACACCACACCGAGAAATCGAGTCACATAATATTGGTGTGAGTATCCCGTAGCGGGAATAGAGCAGTCCGTAGCGGACACTGGGTTAAAACCCCGAGGACTCCACCACTCCCTTGAAGATTCCACTCAACTCACATCTAATCACGAGGATGAGGAGAGACTTGTGGCACCACATCCCATAGAGGGAACTGGGCAGTCCGTAGCGAACACAAGGTCAAAACCCCGGGGACTCCACCCCTCTCATGGAGGTTCCACTCAGTTACACACAACCTCGCACACAACATATACACAAACGAATAGTAATATACGAGAATTTGGTTCTTGCATATAGCATGTTCACACAAATAAGAATGGACATGAATCATATTTCAAAATAGATTTAATCTCTAGATGGAACTCAAGGATCAATGCAAGCAAGATGTTAAGTAAATTATGCACTTTCATGTACGGAAGAAATCGAAATCATATGCATAGCTTTCATTTATCAAATACATGACAAAATATAATTCAAATACGATCAGATCATTTATGGTATCCCATGATTCAAATAAGGTATATAACTTTGCATTCGAAATGTCCCTACCTTAAGTCACGTCAAGCACTCGTGTCACGAATCCAACGAGGTTAATGACAGTGTTCCTCTGTGTGTTTCTCCTAAATCACAATGTCCAACACATGTCTTAATCATCTGGACTTAGCACGCTTAATTACATTTGAGCTCATAAGCACACACGTGACTTCAAAACAAAACAGAGTTTCCCGCTCGAGCGTGGTTCATTCTCGCTCGAGCATACCCCAGTGGCACTTATACAACAAGCTCAAGCGGTTTTGACCCAAGCGAATTAAGCCTATGAATCCCACTCGAGCGTAGGCTTCAGGTCTTTTCCCTCTCGAGCGTCTCCATTCCCGCTCGAGCAGTTTTCTCAGCACAAACCTCAGATCACGCTCAAGCGGTTTTGTCCCGAGCGATTTTGGCTTACAAATCCCGCTCAAGCAGAGGCTTAAGGTATACGCTCAAGCGTTTTTCCAATACAAAACTCCATATCACGCTTGAGCGGTTTCGACCAGAGCCAAATTGGCCTTAAAATTCTGCTCCAGCATAGGCTTCAGGTTATTTTACACTCGAGCGACTCTAGATCACGCTCGAGCGTATATTATAGAACAGCCATCCTTTACAGTTTGGTACATTTGCTTGAGCTGGCCTTTATGGCTTCCCAAGTCGGCTCAACAACACCTAAATCACACCCTATATGAGTCATTGCTCGCTTATGGTATTCCCCTTCAAACACATCCAATTATACGCAACTTTCATACGCATTTACGAGTTTTGATACATACCATTTATCCCTCAAATTTCAAAGCACATGCAAGGGCTTCAACGGTCGAATCCAGATGCATCCGTTCTCGCGATTCGCATGCGTTCGACGACTTCGATTATTAATACTCGGCAATAAGACTTAGATTCTAAAATACAATGCCTGCGCTACGAGGGTTACCTTTATTGGTTTCCTCGCATGCGGAGCTCTACGATGCGTCAGCGTCGGAGTAATCGTCAAAGCGCCGATACTATGATCCGTTCGATGCTCTTCGCCTCAATCGAGTGGACCAACGAGTGTGGGGTTCTCAAAGGCTGATTCGAGCAACTCCTATTTGAACGAAAGGGTTTCGAGAGAGCTCAAGGGGTTGGGTTTATAAAGAAGCAGACAAGGAGAAAGGCAATGACTTCTCTTCCTCCCTCTCGTTTCTCCTCGAGCAGCAGCAGTTGACACTCCTCAATGCAATGATTTGCATGTTTACGTGAGGAGGTGGCTAAATAGAAAGGCTGAGGTTGGGGTTGGGTGTATGGCTTATACATACCAAAATTGCATATGCAATCCATCTCTTGGCTCCTACTTAATGGGCTCAAGTGTCATGTTTCTAATGGGTCTTGACTCCCATAACTTCTAATGGGTCTTGACTCCCATAACTTCTAATGGGTCCTAATGAACTGTGGGTTCAACGGCGTCTTAAGTGACTAGTCCCTCCACTGGTACATACATTCCAGGTGGTCCAAAAAGGGCTTAAATTCCCAAATAGACCCCAAAATGGGTTGGGTTTCCAAAAGGACTGTGGGCCTGGGTCCGCGTCTACCTCAATTCACTACAAAAAACAAGACTATTAGTGGCAACCAAACATTGCCGCTATTAACAAAAAACTGCAGCTAATATCCTTGCCGCTAATGGTCTTAATAGATTTTTTATTAATAGTGGTAGTTTCTTGCTCCAAAAAATTGCCGCTAATAGTCTTATTTTTTGTAGTGATTGAACTAATCCACCTGTGGGCTTTAAATGGACTGACCTCATACGGGTCTCTAGCATTCGAGTTCCTAAATGAACTCCCTCAGTCGAAGGTTCAGCGATTAGTGACTTGCCATGTGTTTGAAGTTACACGTGCTTGACTTTTCAGGGTGTCACATCGTCCCCTTATGAAAATTTTTGTCCTCGAAAATTGATGGGAGTAGTTGGGGATGGATTGTACGTCGACAATTAAGTGGTATATACGGGAGAAACCAATATGATTGAGTTTGTTCATGGGTCAACACATTCATACCTAACGATTGATGAGTAGGATTTCTAGAGGCTTACAACTCCGAAATTTACAAGTGTAATGGATCTAACCATGTGTATTGGATCTATTTCAACACTTCCCATGTGCACAAGTTATACCGCTTTGACCTCATGCCTGGGAGGCCTAGAAAGAAATCAAACATCCTTGTAATCAATCAAACGAAGAACTCAGAAGATATTATCTATGGTCTCTTGTGTACTAAGAATCATTACTGATAGTTTCATGGAAACTAGGATGGTTGGCTGTGTACTAAGAATCTTGTGAGCCTCAAAAGAGTCTTTTGGGAATACGTCACACGGTCTCTTTTTCCACCTCCCAAAACCACAAAATAGGATCGACCCAAGAATCATCACTTTCTCTCCCCTAAACACACTTCTATCTACCTCCTTCGTAAACCTGTTGGCCCAAATTTTTTTATGTTTTACAAGGGAGCCATTACTTGCAAATGAGAACTTTGCCCTTCGGGACCTGTGCCATATGGGAACACCATCCAAGCCTCTCTCTATTTTTAAAGTCATGATTAAAATATATTTGGTGCAAAAGATTGACAAGAAATATGATCTTTATCATACCTTATATTGTGTATAGTCAGAGGCTATTATCTGATTCATCAGTTGACTACATTGAATCATATGATAAGATCAATTTTTTTTTCAAATCTTTTCACTATAGATGTTTAGATTATGAACTTAAAATTAGACTACTTAAATGGTGTTTTCACATGATATATATCCCCATATTTTTTCAAATCTTTTGCACTATAGATGTTTAGATTATGAACTTAAAATCAGACAACTTAAAGGGTTTTTTCACATGATATATATCCCCAAAATACCAAATCTTTCTTCTAAACTGCGTGTAAGGGACATGTACTTATGTGCAAGTATTGGCTCCGTAAATAAAAATTCAAGAGATGCAACCTCTTCTGGAAGCTGTATATTCAGTCTGTGTAATGGTACAACGTAAGGTTTCTGATAAATCTGTGCATCCAACTCAAAATCAATTAGCAATGAGTGGAGGGGTCCATGATATTGTAAGGGAGGGGAGAGATTACAAGGCTATAATTTAATCGATGTGGGACTAAACTTCAACACGCCCCCACACTTGTTGGCGGGACTAACCCAAATCACGTGAACAATTGAATTTGGTGACGTGGAGTGGAGAAGGGCATGCTCTGATACCATGATAAATTTGTGCATCTAACTCAAAACCAATTGGCAATAAGTGGAGGGGCCTGAGATATTTTAAGGGGAGAGACAAAGCTATAATTTACCCGATCTGGAACTAAACTTTAATAACATTCACAATCGGAGTTATTTTATATTTATATAATTTGCTAAAAAATTAAATCTAATTTATCTTGTGCCCCAACTAGATAAAAATCCTGGGTTCGCCACTGGTCATTGTATACATAAATTGACGGGCAGCTCATGACACGGCCTGATCTGATCTGACATGGCCCGAGTTTGGATGAGGTAACGTAAGCCTTTTCATAAATGGGCTGAACCGGGCCGAGTAGTAATCGGGCTGGATACTAGCCAACTTCAACAGAGTTCAGTTATAATCAGCCCATTTAAGGCCCAGCCAGGACCCGGCTCTGACCCCTAATGCCCAGTTCCTACAACTCATCAGGTGTAAACTTGAAAGCAGGGGGTAAGGCGGCAGGAATTTTATCTTAAAAAGCCAAAGCATCGGGTAGTATCTGTATCACCATGGCTGCTTTAGCTCAAACAACTCGCCTTCTCTCGCCAAACGACCTCTATCTCCCTCTTCAATCTCCTAAATCCGAGCGCAGAGCAGTTTTTCGTTCGACCCACAAATCCAAAAGCAGCTGCTGCCGATGTTCAGCCAAAGAGCAACCTCGCCCCTCCAAGAAACGCCAACCCCAACAAGCAGACGTCGACAGTGGAAACGTGAACCCAGTTGGGTTCCTCTCCAAACTCGGTATCACCAACAAGGCCTTCGCTCAGTTCCTCCGCCAGAGGTGATGGGCTTTTTTTATTTTTGAATTTATTTATTTGTTCTTGTGACTATTTTTTAATTTGCTTGGTGTTCTGTTTGTGTAGGTATAAGGTCTTGAAGGACCTCCAAGTACAGATGTCTACTCGTTACTCGAGTTTGTTGGAGATGGCCTCTGGGTGAGTTACATTACGAGCGTAGTGTCAAATTTCGTTTCGGCAATATTTCGGTAGGGGTCGTTTCTGTTCATTTTGGATAAATTTTGGGAAAGTTTCTGGGAGTATATATATATATATATATATATATATATGGGAGCCGGTTAGGTCCTCCAATGGAGGATGGTCACCGTCCTCCAAGATTCTCATGGAGCTCCACGTGGCATCCAAAACACTGTTTAGGTGCCACGTGGAGTACAAGTGGAGGGTATAGATCAATATTAAAAAAAAAAATTGAAAAAAACTTTTTAAACCCACAAGTCAAAGTTTGACGGGTTTCATTGATCCACATTTCACGGTTCAAAAAACACACGGTGGAGATGGGTTTTCAAATTTTTTTTTTACAAAGATGATCTAAGCAATGCACCCGAGCTCCACGTGACATCAAAACAATATGTTGAAGCTTGGAGGACGGTGACCGGCCTCCCATGGAGGACGGAGGCCTTTTCCTATATATATATATATGCAAATTATATTTAGCATTTATACATTATATATTATTTAGAAAAATAAGAAAAATTAAAAAAGATTCCATTAATTTTGGAGAAATTTAGTTAATTTCATTGAAATTAACAAAATTTTGAAAATTTTGGCTAAATCCCCAAAATTTCACCAAAAGTTTCGTCCAACCCCTATTGCGGCAAATTTCAGCAAAATCTAGGAGAATTTTGCCGAAATTTGTCACTATGATTACAAGGAATGTGGTGCATTGATAGTTTTACTTGTGACTGATGGAGTACAGCTGTAATGACTATGATGTGAGATACTTGAGTGGAGTACAACTTTATTCCATTGTTCTATGGGTCGAGCTCCTACATGTGCACGTAGAGTTGAATATTAGGTTAACTGCACTGAAATTGCAAACATATCGGTTTGGTTTTGGTAAAATTTTGGAAACTCAAAACCGAAACCAAATCGAACCTGGGAAAAATCGTTTTGGTTGGGTTTCAGTTTTTTCATTTAAATATATATTTTTTTTCATTTTTTTCAGTTTTGGGTTGGTTTTCTAAACCTACACAACCCGTTTTCAGTTTCAGTCACCCGAAACAGAAACTGAATCGAATGGGAATCGGGTATTGGGTCGATTTCAGCAGCAGAGTGGCTTTTCGGTCGGTTTCGGTTTTCAATTCAAAACTTGCATCCCTATGTACCTGTATTAGTGTCATGACAGCTCACTTTTACACCATGCGGTGCACATCATGGTCAATCATATTAGTTCAACAAGTTAGCTAGGGTTCTAAAGATCGGCCATATGCCTACATATCGGCCGATATGTATCGGGTTAGGCCGAATCTGATATGATATATACCCCTGATTTGTTATGAGGTCAAATATCGGGTCATATCGGATGATATGTATCCGATATGAACCGAATATATATGCCCTTTGCGAATTTTTTTTAACATTTAAATTATTTATACAGCTTTTTAAATTTTTTATTATAAAAAAAGGTCCTTTCATATCGGCTAGTTTGGCCGATATGTATCCTATATATCTGATACATATCAGCTTGAAACCTGGCCGATATGCCAATATATATATCGAGCTTTACATTCCTGCTAGTAGCCCATGGTTGGGACATTTATCAACTAAAGAATCAAGCCTATAAGGGCTTTGGAAAAGAATGCTTTCTAATATCAACTATTATTGAAAAAATATGCACAATTGTCTATATTAGAGTGCTTAGATCGGATGGTTCAAATCCTCCAATGAGTGTGATCTTTGGGGCTATCGTAGCTTCTAATATAAGCTACCACTCTGATGAACTGGATTTCTAAAATGTTATCCCACTAGACCTAAAATTCGGGCAGTCATGCCCTAATGTATAATGGGGTGGTCAATGGTTGTGCCTCAGCATCCTCTCTGAATATGGCCAAATTGAGGATATAAAATTTTGCTTCATGGAAAATAATATAATATCCTTTTTTTTTTTCAAAGTTTTAGTTTAGCCTCGTAAATGTTTTAGGTTTGTATGTATTTTTTTCTTGCTGGATATGATCTTGCTGTTACAGTTGTACTCTACCATTCCCTTCCTTGATTCAAATCTCTTTTCTTTGTAACTTCAATTGGGTCTTCTTTAGCCTTTTGCTTTTCCCTTTTTAATTGGATATAATATAATAAAGGTGTATAGCTATACTCTACAATTGTATGAGTGAAATGATGGTTTCAGAATTGTGAACATAGTGGAATTTTGTATTCAAAAGAAAATGAAGAATACAACATTTTGCTCATGGCATGATATAAATCGATTTTTTTTGTAGTTTTATTTGGGTCACATTTCACATTTAACGTTTATTTAGTTTAATAATAGGGTCCAGCTAGACTGCTATACCAATCAAATTGCTATAAGTGGTTTAAAATCATAGAAGGTAGTAAAATCTATATTCACTAAGAATACACTTTTTTGCTTTAGAACATAAAATCCATCCTTTTTGAGTTTTAGCTTAGTATTTTGTTAGGTGTTACTGTTATTTTTTCCCTCCCTTAGGATATAATGGTGGATTTGTGTATTGTTTTCATTTATCATGCGAAGGGCTCATTCGAGATATCTAAAATATCATGTTGAAATTTTCCTTAATCTAACAATATAATTGTTACGTATCATATGATATTATAGAGGCTCTGAAAATTTCATTGGGTTTAGTAGATGCCATAACCACAGTGTTATCTAATGAAAAGTTAATCTCATATATTGCTTTGGGTTGCTCTGTTCAGATATGAGTTATTGGGTCTGCATCGAAACAGGCAACATCGGGTAGATTTCATGGAGTGGGCTCCAGGTATTGTCATATAATCTTAAAACAATGATGATTTTTGAATGATGCTGCTGCATTTTGGATGAAGCATGACACAATGACTGAATCATAGATCAAAATCTAGGCCGTACCGAGATGTATCTGGTGATACATTTTGACATCAGAGCCACCTGAGACAATGTATCATCATGTGTATCGCCCGATACATGTACTTTGTAGTATATTCTATTGTTGATGCCTGATACCCTATACCCGATACCCAATACCCAATACCCGATACCCGATACCTGATACCCGATATGCAATGTATTGTTGTCGGCGCAAACAAATGTTGAGATCAATACTGAGATTTTAATCTTTGGACTGAACAGAATACTTCAAGCCCTTTCTCTCTTTGCTAGACTTTTGCAATTTTTGGTATTTTAGCGTACATTTGCTACAAATCGTTTAATTTGTCCTTGGCCTTATCATGTGCACTACAGGTGCTCGTTATTGCTCCCTTGTTGGTGATTTTAATGGGTGGTCACCGACTGAAGACCGTGCAAGAGAAGGTCACTTTGGCCGTGATGATTATGGCTATTGGTTAATCATTCTTGAAGATAAGCTCAGGGATGGAGAGCAAGCTGATGAGTTTTATTTTCAGGAGTACAATTATGTGGATGACTATGACAAAGGTGACAGTGGTGTTAGTGCTGAGGAACTATTTAAGAGAATGAATGATGAGTATTGGGAACCTGGAGAAGATCGGTTCGCTAAGTCCCGTTTCGAAGTACCAGCTAAGTTGTATGAAGCAATGTTTGGGCCTAATGGTCCTCAAACGGAAGAAGAACTTGGTGACATGCCAGATGCTGAAACACGATACAAAGCATGGAAGGAAGCCCATAAGGACGATCCTGTCAGCAATTTGCCTCGGTATGATGTAATCGATAGTGGGAAAAAATACGATATTTATAGTGTTATTGACGACCCCGTAACGCGTGCGAAGTTTCGAGCAAAGAAGCCTCCTCTTGCATACTGGATAGAAATGCGTAAAGGGAGAAAGGCATGGTTAAAGAAGTATTTACCAGCTGTTCCTCATGGAAGCAGGTACAGGGTTTATTTTGATACTCCAAGTGGACCTCTGGAGCGAGTTCCTGCTTGGGCTACATATGTGGTCCCTGGTATGCCCTCTTTTTTATTCTATTTGTTGGCTTACTTTTGGCATTTCCTCTTTTTCTAGACCTTGTAAATTGTATTGGAAAAACTTAGTTGGTAAACAAGTCAGGGACATACAACAAATCTAGTCCAGGAGAAATACGAAGGCAAACAAGCCCATATAAAATGAGAATCTCAACAAAGAAGTCACTACTATGTCTTCCAATCTGAGTCGTTTTCATAAACTCCAACGTTGCTAACTCGACTGCCTTAAAATCTTCTTCTCTATGGACAAAACTTATCCTGATCTCTTCTAATTCCATGAGGGTATGATATATCTCTCTAGATTTCAATGCGTGAATGTTAAGGGAATCTCCTTACTCCACAATTTAGATGCAGGTATGTTACGAAGATAAGATACCCTGCCCAAAGCAATCTGCTTCTCTGCATCTGATGCAGGAATCTTACCCTTGGGGCCTGAAAAGATGTATCAGTGGCTTCTTGAATCATTATAAAATACACTCCCCCATCCCAACATATTTTAAATACTCCCATCATAATTAAAGTTTTCATCCCTACATTAGTAGCAGAGTGGAAAACTCTCACATGACATTGTTACTTCCAGCCACCCCCAATCTCTGTCCTTCCAGCCACCCCTAAGCTTCATCCCTGACTCCACGCCTCCCTTTTATTGATAGTCTTCCATAAATTGTAGAGGATATCACTTTGTAATTATCCCTAGCCCTTCTTATCACTGGATATTTTACTATTAGGGATTCATTCTCCCTATTACTAGTAATCTTTGATGCCAATTTTATCCTTGCTTCTGTGAGGCATTTTCCATGATCAAATTCACCAGCTAACACACCCCAAAATGCTTGGACATTAGGTTTATTGATGTGGCACAAAGATATTGCGATTATAAGAATATTATTTAAAACATTAGGCCATTTATATCCCTTCTTATAGTATTGAAGAGAGCACAGGTGTGCTGCCAAGGGTCGAAGTGACAGATTTGTTTGATGAGATGAATGGTGAGGAGAAATCAAATTTTATAAATTTGGCAAAGTCAAGGATGGAAAATTTTATGTTGATCCAAGGATCCAATAGCCCCTCAAGAGCCTCACTCTGACCCTCTTGACCAAAGTTCATCCCTGGAGGAAGGCCTACAAAGTGATCCCGAACTTCCCATTGCCACTAGAAAACCATGAAGGTTGTGTACCCATCACCCAGTCAGTAAGTATGCCTCTTATCAGAGAATGTCTGACTTCCATCGTGCTTTTATTAGTTCTTTAGATTCTATTGCTATTCGCAGTTCTGTGTCTAGTGCCTTATCTAAGCCCAAGTTGAGAAAAGCCGTGCTTCAAGAGATGAAAGCCTTGGAATCCAACCTTACATAGGATGTTGAACTTACTAATTGAGAAGGTGGTGGGATGTAAGTGGGTCTACACTGTGAAGGATAGGCCTGATGGTATTGTTGAAAAATACATAGCTCGGGTTGTTGCAAAGGATTCACTCAAATTCAAGGGGTGGATTATCAAGAGACATTTGCTCTGGTTGCAAAGTCCAATACCATTCGAGTTCTCTCTTTGGCTGCCCATAAGCATTAGCCCTTGCACCAACTTGATGTGAAAAATGCTTTCCTCCATCGGGATCTGAAGGAGGAAGTATATATGGCTTTACCATCTGGGTTCATAAAACAAGCGAAGTCCAAGATGGTGTGCAAGCTAAAAAATCTATCTATGGTCTGAAACAGTCTCCCCGAGCTTGGTTTTAGAAGTTCAGCAAAGCCATTATGAGGATTGGCTATAGGGCTGTCAACAGGCCGGGTTTCATCCCGGGCCCGGCCTGGATGGGCTGGGTTCAGGCCCAATATTTTTATGGATTTATTAAACGGGGCCCGGGCCCGGGCTGCAAAGTGTAAGGCCTGGCCCGGCCTGTTAAAATGAAGTCCTTATTAAAAAAAAACTCTTAAAAAAGCTTAAAAAGTATTAGAAACCCTGCCCGGCCTGGTTAGCTATCGGGCCGGGTTCGGGCCCAAATTTTATATTAAAAAAAAAACGGGCCGGGTGGAAAACCCGGCCCGGCCCGTTGACAGCCCTAATTGGCTACCAAAGAAGTCACTACAATTACTTTGTGTGGAGTGAGGGATTCATCTTATACCGGTCTTAGTCTATGTGGATGATATGATTGTCACAGGTGATGACAATGAAGAGATACTTCAATTGAAATGCTACCTAAGCAAGGTGTTTGAGATTAAAGATTTGGGGCCTCTCAAGTACTTTCTTGGGATCGAAGTTGCTAGATCCAAGAAAGTAATTACATTATCCCAAAGGAAATATACTTTACATGTACTCAAAGACACTGGTGTGCTTGGGTGTAATCCGACCTTTATCCAATTGAACAAAACCATAGACTTAGTGGAAGTGAGGGAGAATCTCTCAAGGACATTAGTGTGTATCAAGAGATTGTTGTGAAGTTGATCTATCTCAGGATGACCAGGTCTGATAGAGCATATACAATTAGCATGGTAAGCCAGTACATGCACTCTTCGAAGAGTATCCACTTGATGCTGTGTACAGAATTCTAAGGTACTGAAAGGGGAGCCTGAGGAGAGGGCTGTTGTATGGTAATCATGGTCACCTGGATGTAGAAATACTCACAGATCCCGATTGGACTGGATTCTCAATGACAAGAGATCCACTACTGGTTATTTTCTTGGGAGGTAACATTGTTACTTGGAAATCTAACATATAGTCTCAAGTTCTAGTGTTGAAGGTGAGTATAGGGCAATGCCCCAGGGAGCTAGAGAAGGTATGTGACTGCGATAAATCCTAGCCTATCTTGGTGTAGAGGTGAACCTTCCTATGACTTTGTATGGAGATAATGAAGCAGCACATCACATAGCTGAAAATTGGGTTTACCACGAGAGAACTAACATATTAAAGCTGATTGTCACTTCGTACGTGAGAAGGCTGAATTTCAAGGAGATCTCCATTCCTCAAGTTCGATCTGAAGATCACTTAGCCGATGTTCTTACCAAAGCCGTAAGCATAAAAAGGGGATATGATATTACTTGCAAGTTGGGCATGATAGATATATATGCACCAACTTGAGTTGGAGTGTAGAGAAATGTAATTATAATCGTTAGTGTGTCCCTAGCTATATTAGGTGTGTGTATTGTAAGTAGAAATACTTACCAGGGCTTATTTCCTTCTTCAGTGGTTTTGAAATCCGTGATGTAAAGATCTACTATATAAGCTATTAATGCATTGGGATGTGTGCTACCTCAACCCTAAATTTCTCTTTCTTCTCTCTTCTCCTAATTTTATCTTATCTTTCTTCTCTCTTCTCCTTCCTCACCTAACCCTAACCATAATCTACTTCTTAATTTCTGACTGGGAACATACAGCAGGATATGCTGATGATGCAAAAGCACATGGTGGTCCAAAAGTGGAACCGTTCCGAGTAGCAGAAGTGAGACTCCCCATGAAACTCGCAACCTCGGTAGACAAAGGTTGCGTATCGTCTCTCAATTTGAAAACCATCATCAGTCCAATCAACAGAAACACCAGCAAAAAGGAACGGTCAATGTGGGAAAACCTTCACAATAGATGCACAACAACCATATTAACTATCGGCTAAGCTTACTTTGTATAGGTAAATCAGTAACAAGCTCACTCCCAAAGGAATCACTCCAACAATATAGTGGGAAATATCTCTCCTAATTCACATTGAGATTTGGATGCAGAGTAGGCAATACTTCTACTCAATCCAAAGAGAGGGAATAGAAGCAATCTTGAGTGTAGAACAATCTTTAAAAAATCGACATCCGCTAGCGTGGATGCGAAATCACCCACAAAACATATCCAATCAATACCAAAGTGCACAAAACATAATCAAAGACCTGATATGATGCAGAGAAACTGAGATAACGTCATGCTAGATGCTAGATTTATAGAAATTGAGAAACCCCCATACAGGTTGAGATCCAAAAATCTTCAAAAAACAGTCCCCAATAACAACTAAGCAGCACAAGACCCTCAAGCTACTAGTTCTAGAGCATAATCGTATCCACTCCATGTGATTTACCTCAGATTCAGGCAGCACTAGAATCAATTTTATGCTCGACAAGCTCAAACAAGAGAAGCATATGAAACAAAAAACCTATAGGCTGGTGGTAATACCACACCACTTTATATTACAACAACCTCATTTGAACAAAGGAAAAATCTGTTGACTGCTTTGAATCATACGATAGAGATAATTTTTCGTCCAACTCTTTCACACAACAGATCTTGAGATCTTGGGCCTGCCATCAGACGCTTAGATGTTGATTGCACATGGAACACGTTCCAAAAAGTGATCGTGATCAAAACGCAGTTCATGTTCACTTTTTGGGATGTGTGCCACGTGGAGTCAACATCGGACAGTCTGATGGTAGGCCCATGATCTCAAGATCTATTAAGTGGAAGATTGGGACAATAACCAATCTCCATCGTCTTGTTAAAAGCAGTCAACATATACTTTCTTTGTTTAAGTGAGGTGGCTATAACATAAAGTGGGTGGCAGTAGCAGCAGCTAAAAAATATCATATCTTCACAAATACATCAAAGATCAATACTTAATTTCACTCGTGAGATAGGCATCCAAAACTGATCCAGAATGTGGAGGTTACTGCGCCAGATCCGAGCCCAGAAGCTAGAAACTCAGAAACCCATAAAAAGGGTTTCCAACGTAAAATCTTTGAAAGTTGAATAATATGCATCAAAAGCACATGATGCCTTCACATGTAAGGGAGGGAATTCCGATCAGTTTGACATATGCCTTTCGTTTGATATGCCCTGGCTAACATCTGCATGATGTCATGCTGATGTTAGCAGGGTGATGGTGACGTCAGAGATGGGTGGGGTTAGGAACAGTTGGTTCTGATACCTACTTGACCTTAGGATTTGTGATTAAGGTTAGGATTATGTGATTAGGGTTAGGTAAGATTGGAGGAGAAAGAAGAAGGAAAAATAGAGAGAGTAAGAGAAGCAAATTACCTAGCTGGGACAAGGTTCCATATTGGCCTTTGGTTGAATGCAGATGACAAGTATGCATTGCCCCTACAACCCGCAAAGATACACCCAATATCAATACTAATACACTACTGCAATACACACGCGCGCGCACACACACACACAGATATATATATATATATATATATATATATATATATATATATATATATATATATATATATAGGGAGCCGGTTAGGTCCTCCATTGGAGGACGGTCACCGTCCTCTAAGATCCACGTAGAGCTTCACGTGACACCCAAAACAGTGTTTGGGTACCACGTGAGGCATAAGTGGACGGTATAGATCAATATTAAAAAAAAAAAATCGAAAAAAACTTTTTAAACCCACAAGTCAAAGTTTGACGGGTTTCATTGGTTCACATTTCACGGTTCAAAAAACAGACGGTGGAGATCAGTTTTCAAATTTATTTTTTTTCAAAGATGATCTAAGCAATGCACCTGAGCTCCACGTGGCATCGAAATAATAATTTGGGTGCCACGTGGAGCTCCATGTGGAAGCTTGGAGGACGGTGACCGTCCTCCCATGGAGGACGGAGGCCTTTTCCATATATATATATATAGTGAGCACACACACACAGATATATATATATATATATATATATATATATATATATATATATATATATATATATATATATATATATATATATATATATATATATGGTGAGCACACTCAAATGACATATTCCTGTAATATTTATATGTTATATGTTAGTATTTTTTTCTCTTATATCTGATAGCTATCCATTGAGTAGGGTTTACCTGCTACGTAAACGAAACTTAATTCTGCAGTTAAATCTGTGACTGTTTAAGAGATGCGTTTGCTGCTACCAGCTTATTGAGTCCATTAGTTACGACTTATTTGTATGAACCTGCTTATATCCCATCTGAAGTTATCCTTTTCATAATCTAACCTGTCATCTTTTTGGTTAGTTGGCTTTTTTTATTTTTTTATTTTTAAAATATGGATGATGCAGTTCTTCGAATTATGAGTAGAATAATTGGAACACATTTTTTGGTAGTATTTTTGTCTGGTTATCCTCAAATTCATGCTTTTCAGATGCAGATGGAAAGCAATCTTTTGCAGTCCATTGGGAACCACCTCCTGAAAGTGTTTACCAATGGAAACACAAGCATCCAAAAGTTCCAGTATCTCTTCGTATTTATGAATGCCATGTTGGAATAAGTGGATCAGGGTTGAAAATTTCTTCTTTTAAGGAATTTACCAAGAAGGTATCTTTTAAAGAAATGCAGTTATATTTGTATGTTGTCATAATATTTATCATATTTTCCTGTTTGACATCCGTTTATATTGTTATAGGTCCTTCCACGCGTGAAGAAAGCTGGATACAATGCAATTCAAATAATCGGAGTTCCTGAGCATAAAGAGTATTTCTCTGTTGGTTATAAGGTTAGTTGAGGATTTCATTTTTGTTAGATATCACAATAGAATTCAGTTTAAGGCTTTTAAGTGGTTTTTTGTTGAATCTCTTGGGATCATTGATTTAGTTTTAGCATGCCTTTCATTTGAATATGAGATTTTGCGAATCCGAGGACGATGTGTATATGATGGTTTATATTTAGATGGGCCCTGGATCCAAGATCAACCATTGATCTTGAATGATCAAGCCTTTTGATGAAAGTCAACCCTAGATTGTGTGGTAACATAAGGTACCACCCACTGATAAAAAAAAAAGAAACATAAGGTACCACCCACCTCTAACTTAGCTTGATTAGCCACACACAAAAGTTGGTGAAAATTGGACCTACGGGTGTGCGACAATTGCAAAGTCAAAAGTTTGACTAGATGGATGGTTCGGGTCCACTAACAACCTACAAGGATGTATGTGGTTAACACTGGAATCAATGGCACACTTGTAAATACATAGAAAAATAAGTGTATTTTGGTAACTATTTGATGAATTTTAAATTCATAAAAATAAATTTTGGATGGCCCATACACCATCATACCAGTTTACCATTTGACTTTCACGAATCTCGGGGGTCTCGAAGTGGACAAAAATTAAACTTTGATCTTAATCTAGGGCTCCAACAAGGAGGAGATCTCCATACATGGATAAGTCCCTTAATTTTAAAATAATTTTAAGTGGGAAACCACTTTTAAGTGGTAGTTTGTGAAGATGCACCTAAAAGGTGTATGCCACATGTCGCTCTCTCTCTCTCTCCCTCTCTTTTTCTCTGTTATAATAGATAGATTTAGGATTTTACGGTTAGGGCTAGGTTAAGGGAAAGAAGAAAAAGAGATGGAGGAGAACTAGGGTTAGGCTCATATTCTTCAACCCTTTCTATTATTTCCATTTATAGTATATGCATACAATCCTACATATATCAAGTACAATAATAAATGTGCCACTAAGGGCCTGTTTGGATAACAACACGGGAAATGTGGGAAAGTAAAATAATATTCCTATATTTTCCCATGGATACCTAAGTTGTAGGAAACCATGGGATTCCTTTGTTTTCCACTATTTGGATAACCACATTGCTAGCTAGGAAAACGCAGGATTAACCAAATCCTGTGTTTGGATACATATGCAGGAAATTGTAGGAAAATAACATATCCTAACAAAAAAAATAGCCATAATGCCACAAAAGATCATCTAAACTAAAAAATAGTTGCAATATCATAAATATGATTAACAAAAATGACTAAAAAATTATATATGTATTAAGTTTTTTTTTCTTTTTACATATCTTAGTGAATTGCTCTAGTGGTTGACTTAGTGCTTTGTAAAGGTTAGGTTCTAGGTTCAAACCTTGTTTTTTTTTTTTTTGATCAGTAATAGAAGATTATATAAAAACCAGCAAGGCGCTGAAACCGTATACAATCACAACATAGATCAGAAACATAAGACCAAAGACTAAGGACAACAAACGCTACCCACAACCCACATCTATCCGCCAAACAGGCCCCCTTAGCCCGGCTCCCAAGGGAAAATAACGGTTCGGTCCCCCTGAGCACCACGTTCTCCCCATAAGGTAACGAGCTCCAAGACCGCCCTAGAAACCATTTCGACAGGTTTGGTTTTACCTTCGAAGACTCTGCGATTCCTCTCACACCAAATGCACCAGAAAGCGGCGAACATCGCTGCCATCCAAGCTCCCCTAATGTCTCCCTTCACCTTTGCCGCCTCCCAGGTCAGCATGAACGCATACGGTGACTGAGGCATGACCCAGGATACCCCGAAGGCTCTAAGAATGGCTCCCCATACCTTGAAAGCCACATGACAATGAAGGAGGAGATGAGCAGTGGACTCCACCCCGTCAGAACACATAGCACAAGCCGTAGGGACATCGATTCCCCTTCGAATCAGTTGGTCCCTGGTAAGAATTTTCTCCTTACAAACAGTCCAAATGAAAAATCTGATCTTGAGAGGAAAAGGTTCCTTCCATAACCATCTACCTTCGAATCAGATAAGCGGGCGCCGTGACAGCCATCGGTATAAGGCTTTGACACCGAACTTCTCCCCCCGGCTCAAGTCCCAAATTCTCTGATCAACCCTTAGAGGGTTCTGTTGAGCCGCGTGAAGCCTCCTCAACAACTCCTCATAGCTCGCCCTCTCACCGTCCCTAAGACGTCTTCTGAGGAGCACATCCCAGGTACATCTATCACTGACAAAGCTCACAAATTCATCAATCATACCACCCTGATTCAACGAAAGGGCGTAGATTGCCGGGAACGTAACTCTGAGCGGACTCACATCCAACCACGAGTCTTCCCAGAAACGAATACGGGACCCACACCCCCAACTGTATCGCACCCCTCTTGCCCATATCTCCTAGGTACGTGAGATATCTCTCCACCACGGCGAAGTATTCCTGTGGGTAGACACTTCTATCCCCCAACTCCCCCCTGAAAGGCCATACTTGTCCCGCAAGACCACCCACCAGAGGCAACCTCTCTCCTCCACCCTTTTCGCTCTCCAAATCCACTTCCCGAGCATCGCCAAATTTGTTCTCCTGAGACTCCGAATCCCCAACCCTCCGTTAGCGATTGGCAGCTGGCAAGTGTCCCAATTGACTAGGTGAACCCACCTATTCAAACCTTGTTATGTGTAATAAATTATTTATTTATTTTAATTAATTATACTAGAGCATATACACCATATATGTGAATATATAGCTCTACAACATAGTAGAGCCCCTTGTGAAAACAAATACCATAAAAAAAATTGTTTGAAGATTTTTGATAATTTTGGGCGGTCAAGATAATTTTGGATGGATGAGAATCCACTAATATAAATTAGGACCCCTAAAGCTTAGTAACAAATTTTTAGAAAGTTTGGGTGGTCAATTGACCACCCAAGTTATAACGTTGCTCTGGCTTTTGTTTTTGGGGATGTGTGCCATATAGAATCAACATCAGACCGTCTGATAGGGGCGTCATGATCTTAAGATCTATCATGAGGAAGATTGAAAAAAAAAACAATCTCCATCGTCTGATTCAAATCAGTCAATGGCTTTCGTCCGTGAAAAAATTGTGTGGTATTACTAAACGGGTGAGAAGAGTCGTACGGATGAGAAGTCCGAAAGATAGAAAACCGAGGGATCCTCTCGACATTTGTTCTTGGATTTTGACGGAAAATGCGAAGATAATTTCTGACCCTTCGAATGTCATCCAAACAACGGGAATCTCGGCAATTCATTTTCCGCATATGAGTTTTCCCTTATTTCCCCTTGTTTCCCTTGAAACCGAACAGGCCCTAAGTGTACGCAACTACTCACACACACATTATATCTACTTGCAACCATATACTGAATACAATACTTCTTAATACCCCTCCTCAAGTTGGCGCATAGATGTCAATCATGCCCAACTTGGGTGATTGAAAAACATATCACAAGTTGATCTTCGGAAGCAACACGTGGTATGCAAAACTCTTGTGACTCAACCTTTTCCCTCATGAAGTGGCAATCAACCTTTATATGCTAAGTTCTTTTATGGAAGACCGGATTTTCCGCTATATATTTTGCCGCTTCATTATTGCCCTAGAGAGTCATTGGTAGCTTTACTTCTACAACTAAGTCATTTAGTATATACTTCAACCACATCCCTTCTCTGGCACCTTGGGACATAGTTTGATATTTAGATTCTGCATTGGAGTTGGCAACAACATGCTGTTTCTTACTTCTCCAAGTGACTAAGCTACCTCCCAAAAATGTAACATAGCCAGTCGCAGACTTCATCACTCATTGATCCAACATGATTTGCATCAGTATATACTTCGACATCTAAATGTCCATTATTGCCGTAGAATAGTCCTTTCCCTAGATTGGAATTCACATATCTCAGTGCATCTAGATGAGGAGTATGTGGGGTAGGCATATGTTGAAAAACTACGCTCACAGCATAGGCAATATCTGACCTGTTGATGGTGAGATACACTAATTTCCCTACCAACTGTTGATACTTGGTGATATCTTTCAGAAGTTCACCATTTTTTGTATTTGTCCTGTGATTTGGATCCATAGGGAAATCTATGGGCTTGCATCCCAACATACCGACTTGCTTTAACACATCAAGAGCATTTTTCCTTTGAGATAAGACAATGCCTTTGTCTGATCTGTCAACCTCAATTCCAAGCAAGTAACACAAGGGTCCCAAATCCTTGATATCAAACACCTTATTTAGATAAAATTTTAATTTTAGGATCTCATCACTATTATCTCCTGTAACAATAATGCCATCTACATATACAAGTAAGGCAATACGAGCTCCGTTCTACACAAAGAGTGTATGATCATAATGACTCGTCTGGTATCCAAATCACATCACAACATCACTATAATTCTTGAACCATGCCCTTGGAAACTGCTTGAGGCCATAGATGGCCTTCTTTAATCCGCACACTTTCTCTCCCTGAAGGTGAAACCCAGGTGGCAGTGTCATATACACTTCCTCTTTGAGATCACTATGTAGGAAAGCATTATTTACATCAAGCTGATAGAGAGGCCAATCTTTATGAGCTGTCAAAGAGAGAAGAACTTGGATGGAATTAAGTTTGGCCTCTAGAGCAAATGTCTCTTGGAAATCAACACCAGGAGTTTGAGTGTACCCCTTTGCGACAAGTCTTGCCTTGTACCTTTCTATGGTCCCATCTGGCCGATACTTCACTGTATATATCCATTTACATCCAACTACCTTCATTCCAGTTGGCAACTCAGTTATCTCCCAAGTATTATTCTGCTCAAGGGCCTTTATCTTTTGCTCCATAGCATCTTTCCATTTTGGCTGAGAAAAAGCTTCAGACACAGATGAGGGAATAGATGTGGAGTCTAAGGATGAAATAAAACTAGAGTGACACGATGATAGAGCATGATAAGAAACAAACTTACTGATGAGATGCCTTGTACCTTTCCTAAGAGCAATGGGAAGGTCAAGATCAGAATGCATCGGGTGTAGAGCTTTGGTCCATGTCGTGAGCAAGAGGGATTTCACTTTGTCCTCCTTTCTCCCTTGTTACAAACACCTTGCCTTTCCCCAACTTATCCCATTGTGTCACCTTGGGATCACTTGTTCTCACAATCTCCTGGATTTCTTCCTCAATGTCTTCCTCTCCTAAACATGGGAGAGGAAATCATTCCTCTGGGCACTCTTCATTACTTGGACAACTCTCCCCTTGGAGAGGGCGCTGAGGAGACTACAAAGGAGTAGACTCGAAGAATGTGACATCCATTGTAATAATGGTGTTGCCAGTAGAGGGATGAAAACACTTGTACACTTTAGACGTGGAAGGGTAACCAACAAATACACATTTCTTGGCTTTGGCTGATAGTTTATCATGCTAAGTCAAAGGTATGTAGGCATAACAAAGACAACCAAAGGTCGTTGGAGGCACAAGAAAGAGCTTACCAGTCGGACACAGAACTTGGTAAGGTGACTTGCCTTCAAGAACAAGAATAGGCATACGGTTTATAAGATAACTGGAGGTGATACGTTTTGGAACATTCATACACAAAAGTAATGATCGAGAGCCCTCAAGGAGATGACGATTCTTTTGCTCAGCCACTCCATTCTATCGTGGAGTGTAAGGACAAGTGGATTGCCACTCAGTGCCATGCATTTTTAGGTAAGGCTGTAGATCATGAGAGGAGTAGTCCCCCCCATTGTCAGATCGATGAGTCTTAACTTTAGCATTGAATTGAGTTTCAATCCACTTGTGAGAAAGGGTAAAAATCGCAGAAACCTGTCCTTGGTCTTCATCAAGAACAAGGTGGTATAATGAGTGCTATCATCAATAAAAGAAACACAATAATGATAACCACCATGAACAATAACCGGAGATGGACCCCAAACATCAGAATGAACAAGTTGGAAAGGAACATCACATTTACTATTGGAAACTGGATACACAACACGATGATGTTTAGATAATTGACAAGTTTCTTACTAAAAGCTTTTGTAAACTGATGCATCAAACATAGAAGGAAATAACATATGTAAACGAGGTAGAGGAAGATGTCTAAGCCTCCTGTGCCACAGATGGGCATTCTCCATAGATCCTGATATAGTAACAGTAACAACAGCCCCCCTGGGCTGAGGGTCTTCAAGGATGTAGAGACCCCTCTCCTCACATCCATGGCCAAAAGTCCTCCCTGAACTCAGGCCCTGAAATAGGCAATGAGAAGGAAAGAACGTTATGCTGCAATTCATATTTTTTGTAAGTTTACTAACAAATAGCAGACTAAGAGGCATATGAGGAATATGGAGAGCAGAGGGCAGAGGACAGTGATAAACTACCAACATGAACAGTTCCTTGCCCTTGCACAGGGACAAGAGAACCATCTACAACACGTATATGACATGGTGTGGATATATGAGATATAGAATTAAATGCAGTAGACATATCATACATAGGATCTGTGGCTTCAGAATCAATAATCCAAGAGGACTGAGAGGAACTTGTAGCATGAGCAGATCCGATAGGACCTGTCTCTGCTAGATGGGATGAAGATGCCTGGCCAGTGGCTGCTCTGAGATTGAGGTACTCCTGGTATTCACGCTGAGACATGGAAACATTAGGAGCAACCTGTGATGTTGGCGCAATGGAGATATGCTGCTGCTGAGTAGTAGGAGGTGGTGCTGAAGTCCCTGTGTCCTCTGCTACATATGCGCGACCAGTTTGAGGAGGAAGCTGTGGCCTCCCAACCAGGTCCCAACAATTGTTACACCGATGGTCTTTCCTACCATAATGAGTACACTTGAGTCTAACTCCCTCCTCTCTAGTAAGACTACCACGACCACCACGGCCTCTACCTCCAGAATGGCCATGGCCACAACCTCTAAACTCAGTGAAGGTGGGCAACATTATTCTCTCTGGTGTCCTACTAGACACATCCATGGCATGCATACATGTCTCCCCTCGCTGAAGAAGAGTGAAGAAAGTCCTCATGGGTGGTAGCTCCTCTTTGCTCAAATATTTGCATGCACATGTTCATACGCAGGATTGACCCCTCATAGTCAATGTTCTTAAAATCGTCGGGCGGGTTCGGGTGGTAGGGGGATGTTCGGGCGGAAATCGTTGGGCGGCGCCCCAAGATTCGGGCGGCCGTTATATATATATATATATATATATATATATATATATATATATATATATATACACACACACACACACACACACACACACACAGCTCACTGGCACATAGTCACACACACACAGTCTCACATATATGTAATTTTTTTAGTATAAATAAACTACAACATACATTTTACTATTTTAGTATATAAATATTATATCTATGTGTGTGTGTGCGTGCGTGCGTGTGTGTGTGTGCTGTCAGCCTGTCACTGCAGGAAAGAGGAAAAAAAAAGCTACTACCAATCCATGCAGGGAGAAAAAGATGCAAGATAAGAAGAAGAAGAAAAAGATGCAAAAAAAAAAAAACCCAGAAAGGGAAGGGAGAAAAACCAGAAAAAAATAAATACTTGTTGCTGCTAGAGGGTGCTGTTGTCCCCTTGCCGGAGATTCGAAGAAGAAAAAGAAAAAGAAAAGAAGACAGCTGCAAAAAAAATAAAAAATAAAAAATAATACAGAGGCGCCACAGAGGACTAGAGAAGAAGAAGAAGAAGAAAAAAAAAATTACCTATTGGCTCTTGTTGTTGCTGTGGTGCTGCCGGATTGTTGTCGGAGGGTGCTGCTGCCGCCTTGCCGGGGATTCAAATAAGAAGAAGAAGAAGAAAAGAAGACGGCTGCAAAAACAAAAAAATATTAATACAGAGGCGCCACAAAGGACCGGAGAAGAAGAAGAAGAAAGAAAAAAAAAATACTTGCCGGAGCCGGAGGTTTGATGCGCGCCGGCGGAAGGATCACCGGATCCCTATGTATCGAAGAACAAATTATGCATAAAAAATGAAAAAAAATAGATAGAAGAAGAAGGAAAAAAAATGAAAAAAAAAAAAAAAAAAACTCACCGGAGGGTCGCCGGTGGTCGCCGCTTTGGAAGAGAGGAAGAGAAGGAAGAAGATAAAAGCCCTAACCCCTAATGCCCTAAGCCCCCCTTCGATTTGCAATGAAATGGCAAAAAAAAAAAAACTATATATATATATATATATATATATATATATATATATATATATATATATATATATATATATATATATATAGATCTGGCCCGACCCACCCCGACAGGCCCCAACCCGCCTCGATTTGATTTTGGATCCACACAGGCTGGCTGGCCAAGGCCCAACCTCACTAATCGCCTAAGGTAAATCGAGATCTACACTATTAGTAGGTCAATGATCTTCCGTGTATCTCTGTCCGCACTTTGAACCTGCATACACTTCAAACACTAACAATGGACACATGGGAGCTTCATACTGCACTCTGTACACTTTCCACTCTGCTGAAAGTGTTCAAGCTCATCGCACATGCCAAGAAGCTGAGTATAAAAATCACCAATGGACTTCTCCGCTTGATGCAATTGACTGATCTTCTCTGTAATACTAAATACTTTTGCATAATCATACTTTTGAGAATACATCCCACTGATTGCCAACCACAATTTCCTTGCTGAAGTAGCATAGATGTGGCAGTTGCTAATATGTGGTTGGATTGAGGGCAACAACCAAGTCATCAACTGAGTGGCCTCACATAGCCAATCAGAGCACTTCTCATCTGAAGGGAATCAGAATACCTCTCATCTGAAGCGGTCAAGTCAGGAATAGATCCATCAATATACCCAACCTTAACTCTTTGGCCGAAGCTTTAACTCTACCTTCATAACGCTCATTCCCAAACGAAGTGGGGCTGAGGATATATCTGAGTTCCAGCCGATCTGTCTTATTAATTGCTTGTATAAGATCATCCCCAAAGTACTGGCTAATAGAATCAAACCACTAATGTGCAAGATCTTTTCGGGAAATCAGAAGACAATTGGTGGACCAAGTCGTGGTGGCCCAAGGGGCGACACACTCGGCCCACCAAGCTCGTTAACCTGCTGCCCTTTGGAAGGTGGATATGGAGAAGGCATATGACCGTGTCAGTTGGGATTGCTTAGACTACATGCTTGGTAGATTTGGGTTCGGGTCTACCTGGAAGAGTTGGATGGGTGGCCTGGTTTTCGGTGTTGATCAATGGCACGCCTGCTGGATACTTCAAAGCTCTAGAGGAATCCGCTAGGGAGACCCACTATCCCCCTTCTTATTCAATATGGTGGGTGAAGCTCTGACTGGTCTCATCGCGCGTGCGAGAAAGATGCAACTCATATTGGGGATTATGGTCGGATCGCAGGGTCGATTCATCTCGCATCTCTAATACATCGACGACACTATCCTATTTGGGCATGCCAATGTAGAGGAGTTCAGCAAGCTAACAGACATCCTTTTCGTATACGAGGCTATTTATGGACAACATATTAATTTTCACAAATCAGCGATTACGGGAATCGAGACCAGCGACCAACAGATGGATGAATTAGCGACTACCATCAATTGTGCGATTGAGAAGCTCCCCATCAAGTATCTGGGCCTGCCGCTGGGACTCAAAAAACCATCAGCGCGGGCGTGGGAGCCGGTTATCCAAAGAATTGAGCAACGATTGTCTTTGTGGAAGGGTAAACTCCTTAGCTATGGAGGTCGCCTCCTCCTGGTTAAATCTGTTCTCTCCAGTCTGCCCATCTTCTACATGTCAATGCTCATTTGCCCGATTGGGGTCATCATTTGACTTGAGCAAATCCAAAGAAATTTTCTTTGGGAAGGCTCGGGTCAAGACAAACGCTATCATCTTGTGAACTGGGACACCTGCCAGCTCCCCATGTCTTGTGGCGGCCTTGGCATTCGAAGTCTGAGGTGTGAAAATGTTGTACTTCTAGGGAAATGGTTCTGGCGTGCTAGTTCGGCGAGCGAAAGAGGTACTCTTTGGCGAATGGTGCTGGTTGATAACTATGGGGAATCGATTGGAAATTGGGGCATCAGTACCACGGTCCACAGAGGCACTTGGCTTGGTGGAAAGGCATCTGTGGAACTTGGCCTTTGTATGCTAGATGGATCCAATTCAGTTGGGGCTGTGGCACCCGGATTCGGTTCTGGGAGGACGCTTGGGTGGAGGGTCACCAACTTAAATCGTCATTCCTGGACATTTATGCCATATCTACCAATCAGATGGGACTGATCACTGAATTCGTCTAGGAATCCAATGGAGAAAGGTCGTGGGATGTGACCACTCGCAGGCTCCTGAGAAGCGATGAGATGATCCCTTTCACCATGCTGTTGTCCACGACCTGTGGGCTCCTCCCAAATCCTCAACATCAAGACTAGCAAGTATGGGCTCCAAGCAAAGACGACAGCTTCAGCGTCAAGTTGTATTACTGGATGCTTACGAGTTGTCCTTTGATCAGAATCCAAGTTGCGAGGTTGTGGAAGACGGCCATCCCTCCCAAAGTTAGATTCTCTGCGTGGACTCTGTTCAAAGGAAAAATCCTTACTATCGATCAACTCATTCGACGGGGAAAGGATATTTCGACGGGGAAAGGATATTTCCAACCAATGTGTAATGTGCCTTCAAGAGGAAGAGTCCGCTGCGCATCTCTTCCTCCACTGCCAGGTGGCCCACAAGATCTGGAGTGTTATTCTTAACTCCTTTGGCATGCACATACCAACAGTTTCAGGCGTGGTCGTCAGTCACTCTTGAGGGGCGACTTCGAGATTACTGGAAGGTGGCTTTTTTCGCTGTCACTTGGAGTATATGGCTCGAGAGAAATGGGCGAGCTTTCAAAAATAAAAGTCGGCCGACTGGGATGATTATCAAGTCTGTCAGGGATTTCATGTGGTTTTGGGTCACTAGATGCAACGATGGTGCTTGGGGAGAGATTGCTCCCTGGGACTCGGGGTAGGAGTCAAGCCGCATTTGGTTCCCTGTGGTTAAATCCCTTGTTTTTGTTTTTCCTATATATTTCTTTTTTTGCTCTCTTTGTTTTGATCGTGTCTTTGTATTTGTCCTTCAGCATCTTACTGGTATTCAATATATTGCTTATTACCGATCAAACAAAAAAAATATACCCAACCTTATGCCTGACACACGGAAACAATTCTGCAGACCTAAACCATGCCAAATAATTTGTGCCATCAAATTTTACCGTGTAATTTGAAGGGAATGTGACCCTTCGTGTCCACCTCCAACATGAGCCTTGTGCTCATCCATCTTTCACACAGGTAAATCACACGCAACCAAGAATCAACAAACACAATGACAATGGCTGCCCTATGCAGACCCCTGGTAATTATACCACAGTTATGGAGGTGTTACGACCTCAATTAGACACTAAAACAGGTCACACTACCTTTAACAACACCTCACTGAGGCTTCACAAGCTCAACAACACCTCACAGAGGTCACACAAAGTCCACAGCACCGCACAAATGTCTGTTAACGGCAGTTGCTACACATTCCAGCAACGTCAAACCCCATCGGAACCACCCATATGCACACACTACAACTCCCAGCAAGTTCCACACAACCCATCCACAAACAATATACTAGATGCAGTAAAAATAGTAAAAAAAGGCAATAAAAACCTGATGCATTTTAACAGGCATCAAATTCGAGCATCTGAGAGAAAACCAAGCTCCACAGATTTCTGATGAGGATTCTGACATGGGAAATCGAGAATAGAAGTAATCATCACAGAAACATTGACAATCAGTGTTTTAAAAGACCTACATTGGTGTTTTAAACCCTTTAGAAGACCCTTCGTGTAGCTGAGAGTCGATCCAATCTCTGTGCAATTGACTGGTTTGACAGGTTGGAGGTTGAAGACGATGGAGATGCCTCTTCGAAAAACCCCAAAAACTTGCTCAAATGCACAATCAAGTTTCGATCAAGATCATATGCTCAGATTTCGGACCAGAGGTCAAAAATTGACCTATTGATGTCAGCAGGATGACGTCAGCAATCAGCTGGTTGGTTTTTGGAAATGGTTGGACCTGATACCAAGATAGATGTAGGATGTTAGGGTTAGGGTTAGGTTAAGAGGAAGAAGCAGAAGGTGGAGGAGAATTAGGGTTAGGATCATATCCTTCAACCCATTCTACTATTTGTATTTATAGTATGTGAATACAATCCCACATATATCAAGTACATTAATAAATGTGCCACTTAAGTATAGGCAACTACTCCCACACCCATTATATCTACTAACAGCCATATACTGAATATAATACTTCTTAATAATGACAAGCCTCCTAACCCCCCCTCCTTTCTCCCATTTGAATTTTGCTAGCTCTCTCTCTTCTTTTCCTCTTTCTTCTCTCTAGTTTCATTAATGGTGATGGCAGTAAAGCTATGGTTTTCATAGTGTAAAACTCATTTTTTTCATGCAAATCATTCCCAAACTTCAAGAGTAAGATACTTTAAGGGTTTCCTCTTTGGTAGACGTTGTTCACTAGAAGACACCAATCTTAAAGGGATTCAAGGTAAGTTTTCCAACCCTTCTTCATGTATTAGAATCATGGTAGAAAATTTGATTTTGATGAGAATTGATGTAGGAATTTGGATTGTTGATGAGATTTGATGTAGGATTTGAGATGTGTGGTGGAACTTGATGATGAAATCTGTACCATGACCATGTTTATATATTTATTTTACTTACATGTTAACCCTACATGCATATAGTGTTAGGGTTTTGACCTAAATCTAGCCAGGTTAGGGATAGTTCAAATTTGTAAGAAATTGCATGAAAATAGCCATTTTTGCTAAAAGAAACTTGTTTTATTATGAAAACCTGTAATGGATTAGTGTACATGGATGGATTTTAATGTGGTCTAAACTTAGGTTTGCATGGATTATGGTGATGAACATGGAAGTTATTAAAAAGGTTGAAATTAAAGTTTGTTTTGAAAGCTCGAACTTGATTCTCTTAATCTGATTCAACACTATGCATAGCATGGATGGATTTGATCATTGACAGGCTAGCATCATCCTAACATGATTGTCTGACACTATGAATAACAGTGTCAGCACTGATTTTATGAATGGGATGCTTGTTAGACAAACACCAAAAATTGCCTAATGTGCTGAATTTACGAAAGTTAGGTTACATATGGATCTAGTGTAGATAAAATGAATGGAAAATTGGGCGAGACTCAACCTGCAACACTTAGGATTGTTAGATGGAAGTGTGATGAATGGCTGTGCAAAAAATTTAGCTTGAGCATTCATGTGGTTTAGTCTATGGAAGGTGGGGAAAATAGCCTTGTTAAGTCTTGTTTTGCGAAAATGAATAGTTTTGGCTAGGAAGCTGCCATGATAAATTTCTTGTAGAACAAATTGTGGACTCAGTTGGATAAAACCAACTCCACATAATTGTAAAGGGTCTCAAAACCTACAAATGGGTCCCAAGGAGAGCTCCATTTGGTGAAGAAGTGAAGGAGAAATCCTCATTTTTTAAAGTTAACCAGTAGAGAATTTCGGTTGTAAACTGCTAAAGCATAGGGCAACTTGCACAGATCAGTTCTCCCTACCCCGATATCGAAACTGAATGATTCCAGTTGTGAAGAGTGCCTATAGAAGTTTATTTTCACTAAGTTTTGGTCTTACCTCAAACTGAGGGCCAAAATAAAAATTCTGCAACTTTTAGTCACCACAGGTCACAGGTGAAGTTCAATTACATACTACAAGAATTAAGGCCACTTGTGCAGGTCAGTTCTCTCCCCACAGACCTCGGAATTGAATGATTTCAGTTGTGGATGATGACAGATACTGTTTATTTTCATTAAGTTCAAGTCTCTTCTCAAACTGAGGTCTAGAGAAAAAGTTATGGAACTTTAAACTGACTACATGTCAGATTTAGTACAAAGGAAATGATAGTGCCGATGGTATGAACAACCTAGAACAACTATAATGAAGAGTCCACTGCGATATGAAAGCTGAGGTAATATACTTTCACAGGGATTTGAAATCATTCAAAACCCATCTCTGTAGAGAAAGTTCTGCATGAATTAGCGGACAGGTGTCAAATCAGGACAGTTTGTAATTTTATAGTTAGCCCAAATGACCAAATGGGTATTTGAAACTAAGTTTCTGTAATAAATAAGACTATGCTAGTGTATGTGAACCATGATTGTGATGTTGATATCCATTTGAGCATGAACCATGATGCCAGCATGAAATTCTTGGTGGCTCGCAGGGCTGAAAACTGTGAAAATGACAATTTTACCCTGCTTTTGATATGGAACTTGTAAGACAACTTGTATTTGATTTTTTATTATTATTGTTTTTTTTGAGAGGAAATTAAAACTTCATTAAATAATTAAATCCGCAGATACACCATCATGGATCTGTGGAGGGACATCCTCCATCCAGATCTCATTACAGTTAGATAACAGCCCAATTTTGCTAACATATCTGCAGCTCAATTTGCTGACCGCAAAACGTGGGTACACGAGTAGGATGCAAATAATATTAGCCCGTCTCTAATATCTTCAAACAACTGAGATAAATCCGAGGAATCAACGTTCTGTTCAGAAATCTTGTTATGACGTTGAGGGGATCTCCTTCAAAAATAACATGACGAAAACCACATTGATGAGAGAACCGGGTAGCAAGGAGGAAAGCAAAGGCTTCACAATGTTCCGCCGAGGCAATATTCTTACAATTCATTGCCATGGAAGCCATAACATCTCCACTATTATTACGGACTATAAGCCAACACCAGCACTTTTCTCCATAGCCATCCAAGTCCCATCAAAATTTACTTTTAGTATACCCATAGGGGGAGGGGACCAACTCCTAGTAATAGCAGCCGTATAATTCGAGGAGTCCACGGGTGATGAATGAGATGTCAAGTTAGCTTTGGTAAACTACATTAGAAACTGTTCAGCTTGAAAGGAGATCACAGAGGGATCATGAGCCTTCGCACCATGAGTAACGTTGTTCCTCTCGTTCCATATCGCCCAAGCAATTACAAAAAATCTGTCCATTTGTTTACTTCCGAATGCAAGGTAAAATTCCTCCGCCCACTTCTGGAAAGAGAGATTTTGTATTCCGTCCGTTCTAGCTCCAAGCGAAGAAGAAAACCAGCACCACTTTACCTTTGGGCAGTCTCGAAGAGCATGAGAACAAGTTTCCAAATCGTCATCATAGTACTCACAAAATGGGGAGATAGATCTGATGTGCTTGTGTTGCTTGGAGCAGACCGGTAAAATATTGGTACGCGCACGCCATGTAAAGATTTTCACCTTATTTGGTATTTTTAAACTCCACAAATCTTTCCAGAATCGGTGACCCAAAGAGGAGCTTGTTGAAGCTGGGCCTTGAGATGGGCAATCTAACGCAAGAGCCACTTTGTACGCACTACACACTGTAAAAAATGCACTTCTTTTCATGCACCCAAGCTAACTTATCCTGGCGATCAGCAATCGGAATAGGGATTCGGAGGATGACATTGGCGTCGTCCATGGGTCAAAAATTTCGGAAAACCGATACGTATCGTCCAATCCCAAAACCGATACGTATCGGATGATAAGTATCGGTTCCGGACGATACATTCCAATGTATCATCCAGTATTTTGGGTTTTTGTATGGGAGGCACCAATACAGTCCAAAACCAATACGTATTGGACGATACGTATCGGTATCGGACGATGTTTTGATCCATGGCGTTGTCTTCTATATAATTATTGGGATCAATGTTTCATTCCATTCCTTTGGTTCAGCCGAGATCAAGTCCGCCACTTTGAGAATAGGACTATTATTCTTTGGAGTTAGAACCTGATATGTAGAGGCTCTCGGGATCTAACGATCATTCCACACATCAATTGATTGTCCATCACCCACCTGCCAAATCATTCCCTTTTTGATAAATATCTTTAGCCGAAATGATGCTTGACCAACAATACGAGGTATTGCCACACGACTTTGCTTCCAAGAATTTTTTATGAGGGAAATATTTGGCTTTAAACAAACGACTTGAGAGAATTGGGGTTTATGTGGATTCTCCATGCTTGCTTTGCTAACATTGCTTGGTTGAAAGCTAGATGATTTTTGAACACCCTCGTTCTTCGATTTGCACGTTCTTCCACGACTTCCAATGGATCCCATTAATCTTGCCCAATTGTCCCCACCAAATACTTGAATTAAATAAGAACTTTATGAATAATATGATACATAACTATAGTGCAATATGACTTTGTTCCTAGGCTTACTGATGATACACACATATTAGTAGAAACCATGTTTGATGGGCTAAATTTTTGATGACACACAAAATTGCTATTTGCACCTCAGTGCTAGAATGAGCTTGTGAACCTTAATTCAATTATTAATTTGACTTATCATGAAGACCTTGGTTAGTTAAGAGAACTCAGGTTAAGTCATGAGAACCCTGGTTAGTTTGATAAAACCAGGATAAGTTATGTGAACCTTGGATAGGCCATATGAACCCTTACTAAGTTAGATGAACCTTGAATAGGTTATATGAACCTTGGATAGGTTATATGAACCCTTGATAAGTTAGATGAACCTTGGATAGGCTATATAGACCCTTGATGAGTTACATGAACCGTGGATAGGTTATATGGATCCTTGATGAGTTAGATGAACCTTGGATTGGTTATATGAACCTGATGAGTTATATGAATCTTGGATAAGTTATATGAACCCTTGATGAGTTAGATGAACCTTGGATATGTTATATGAACCCTTGATGGGTTAGATGAACCTTGGATAGGTTATATGAACCTTTGATGAGTTATATGAACTAACCTTAGATAGGTTATATGAACCCCTGATGAGTTAAGTGAACTGGATATAGGTTCTGTGAACCTAGAATATGATATGTGAGCCAGTGATACTAGAGATTGAATAAGTTTCTAAACATTGTACTCTGAATATGTCATTTGAAACTCGAATGCTGGAATGCATTAACTCTTGAACTCTGGAATGAATGAAATCTTGATCTCTAGAACTCTTGAACTTTGGAATGAATGAATTCTTGAACTCTAGAATGAATGAACTGTTGGACCCTTGAATTTTGGAATATATAAACTCTCTAACTTAGACATGGGAACTTGTGTGGGCAAGTTTGCATGATCATGACACTTTTACTCTGAATACATGCCAGAAACAGAGGAGACTAGTTAGGATCCTATGATATCTCTAATCTAGAGACCATGCAAACTTAAATGAAAGTGAAAAGATGATACCTCTTGAACTTGAGACTGATGAAACTGATGCACTGCCCACTGTTTTTACAGATAGGCTCAGAGTGAGCAACCTGATATTCAAAAGGGTTTGAAATGGTTGTGGGTAAACTGATCAGAGGATGGTCAATAGGGTCCTTGTGATCCTTGTCTTGAATGACAGAACTGGGCTGGGAATGCATTGCCTTTGCTTGCACCGCATTGGCATTTGAAGACTGAATCTTGAACCATGGTGGTGTGTGGTATCGCACCGAAAGTAAAATATATTAATTCAAACTCTAGAGGACTCTGCATGATAGGCATTCTAGGGAAACGATTTGAACTGCCACAATCCCTACGCTACGCCTTAGGATCAACCTCACAATCAACTCGAACTTCTCGTCTTTGTATATTATGACGTGACCATATTCTATATTTCTGTAAATGTTTTTATTCTGGTAAACATTATTGAATAAATAGTGAATGCATGTCGATCTTGATTTTTTGTATATATTTGAATGACTTACTGATTAATAGAAAAGCATGAATGCTCTCTTTTATATTATTCTACGTTTGAGAATCTAGCATGAGTCTATGATTCTAGAAGGTTAGATGAAACTTATGGGGTGTCAACTCATAGGCCGTTTATGACCAAGTATTTCGGGTACTTCGGAGCAGCCTTCTTCCACTCCAGTCTAGTTCGTCACCGTATTTGCAGTGTAGGCAGTTGTTTTTGGGTTATCTTGTGATTATTTTATCTGGCCTAAGGGCAAATCATGTGTTTAACTTCAGACAGTTAGTTTCTTTTAAAAAAAGACATCGACTTTTGCTAATTATTTTTGAATCGAGAATGGACTTCATGATGATTCCCGAAAGAGGTTTTAAGAAGAAATAGTTTTTGAAAAAGAATACGCTTCCGCATTAAACAATATTTTTTTATTTAAACAAAAGCTTTAAAGAAAGGCAAAAGAGTGATAATGAGTTTCCTTGTCACGCACCACGGCTTGTGAATCGAGACACTGGACATGACCGATGATCTAGTATACGAGTCAAGGACTTGGTGTGACATCTCATGCATGTGCTGTCAGAATTCCTCATTTGATCATATGTTCACATCAGACATTTTAAGTGTCTGGTGTAGGATAAATGCTAAAACCCTAATTATGCGAATGTGGGATTGATTTCAGATTAAATTGAATAGCAGAAATATTCAAAACTACTCAACCACATAAAATAGTTCAACATATTTAATTAAAAAGTTATGTTAAATCAATTCTAGCGCTCACATGCATTGAAATTTCATGATCTAGAAAAACGGCTTTGATGAGGAAACTTGAGTTTTGTTCTAGTTTAGGGCACCAAACGACAATTACGTTATCATCTTTGACTCCTCTAAGATTTGAAGAAATTAAAGGCCCAAAGGGTTTATTCAATCAATGGGGAAAATCAAAATATATCAATTAATAAGGTGTGAACAAAATTCCAGCAACTAATTAACTAGCGTAAGGGGTTTTCGATTTTATCAAAGGAAATAAGGAAAATAATTACCTGACAATAATTAAAAGGACAAAATAGAAAAGATAGGGTTCCAAGGCTTCACACCAAGGATGTACGTTGACTTCGCACCAAACGCACAATAAAACGAAGATTTACTTCTCGAGTTTTGAAAGACTCACTCTTTCGGGTGAAAACTCTTAACAAGTTCTCTAAGGTTTGCACAAAGCAACTCTCAATTTCATTAAACATCGACTGTCTTTAAATTGTGTTTACAATGCCTTTATATAAGTTAAGAAAACCCTAACTAAACATAAAGTTCTGAATAAGAAAGTCCTAAAACAATTAAAACTCTAAATGACAAGTATTTGCCTAAAATTCGTGTAACTGCCAATTCGCGGACGACTTTCACGGACGTCCGTCATATGACCACGGATGTCCGTCCTCAACGATGTGCACAAAAATAGAACGGTGTCTAAATCACGGATGTCCTTGATCACGGTTGGTTACAGGCGTCCTTGGGCATGGATGTCCTTGCCTTAATTTTCAAAACACCTTTATTTTTAATTTTTTCACTTTCTTCCTTTCTTTTGCTTTTCTATTGCGGATCTTCCTTCATGTGGCCAACTTACTTTGTACGAAGCTCTTTGGGCTTATTCTTGCGCCTACTGTTTACATTAGATGACGCCTTTGATCCGATGTCCCCATCAGTGTCTTTTATAGGTATCGTTAAACTTTGGTAACTACACAGCTCTCAACAGGTCCTCGATTTTATAAGCAATAATCAATAGGCCATTAGCTGGAAAATATATATACTTTGCAGGTATACTTATTCTCTAAAATTGCTCTAATTTAACTGTTTCCGTGCTTGCTCTAAAACTTACAAGTTCTGCCTTCTGGATATGGATCAAGTCAATATTTACTACAATGTCATAGCTATATATTTATAACAGAAGATTTGCTTGTTTTTTTTTTGGTTGTGCAAGGTCCCTCTTGTTTGTTTCTTTTTGAAGTTATCTGATTTTTTTGAAGCTATGATTTTTCTGACTGCATTTTCTATGATCTCATTTTATTATTATTATTATTATTATAATGTAGGTCACCAATATGTTTGCTGTTAGCAGCCGGTTTGGAACTCCTGAGGACTTCAAGCATTTGGTCGATGAAGCACATGGTCCTCTTTCGTAAACTTCTTGTCAACTGGCACTAAAATTGTTATTTATGCTTGTGGAACTATTTGGTCTGAACACTATATTTATTTCATGCTTATACTCATCTTGCAATTGTTGCTCCCTCTCTCTCTCTCCAAAAGAAACAGCAATCTATAGATTTATGCTTCTAAAATACATGCTCTTTTTTGCTTATGATATCCGACAATTTTGAGATTACCATTATGATATAAAAGCTATAGAGAGCTGCTACTTCCACAGCAACATTTTCTTATCACATATCAATGATTGACATTACTTATCACACATCAATTCTTTCTATGCACACACCAATTAGTGAAAAAATTGCACCACACACCAATTAATAAAATTATTAGTGATACACCAAATAATATTATGCACATACCAATTAATACAAGACTCTTTTTATTAGATGGTGTGTCATCTGCATATGATGGTGTGGAAGTAGCAGCACTCAAGTATTAATGGAACTTTAATTTTTTAATTCTATTTTGTTTCTAGTGCTGATATCCTTACTGTTCTTCTGTCAACAGGGCTGGGGCTGTTAGTTTTCTTAGATATTGTACATTCCTATGCAGCAGCAGATGAGATGGTTGGATTGTCACTATTTGATGGATCAAATGACTGCTTCTTTCATACTGGTAAGGTTTTTGCTTGATTTTTGTGCAAATTTCATTGGAGCTTACATATTACTTATGCTCTTCTTGAGTACTTACGGATTTCTTTGAAATTTAATTTAGAGGCCTCATTATCATTTCTAGACCCCAAGAATCATCCATTTTTTTGCAATTTTTTTTTAGTTTGAACACTTCTAGCTTCTTCGAGTGAGTATTATTTTTACTCTCATCACTCTTAAAATATTTTTAGTCCACACAAATTTTTTTTTTCTTGCTATGAGACCCACTTATTTTTTACTTTCAATTGTTATTTAGCAAATGGTAGTTTGTTCTATTAGAAGATCACTGATAATGAGAAATTCTCTTGGGAAAGTCAATCAGATCACTTATAATTCTTCTTTTGACATTCCCAGAAAATTATGTTGTTCTAATAGGATACCACGAAACTGCCTGTCCTATTTTATGTCTTTGGGTTAATGGGCCATCACCAGCTTCAATAGTGTAGATCATGGATCAAAATATCGTCCGATACCGATACGTATCGGACGATACGTATCGGTATTGGACTCGAACGATACATTGAATGTATCGTTCGATACATTCAAATGTATTGAATGTATCGAACGATACATTCAATGTATCGTCCGATACAGACTGGTACCGATACGTATCGTCCGATACGTATCGTTTTGGAGCTCGGACAATACGTATCGGTAACCCGATATTTTAACCCATGGTGTAGATCCATTGAAACCAAGCTCTCATCGTGAAAAGCTGATGTGAAAAGTTTCAGGGCCCTGCATCTGGAAAATTTAACTTCTGACATGTAGTAGCCTTTAACAAGGCTGTTACAACTTACTATTCCTTTGACAAGATAGAGCCGGTGATAGGAGTCAGTCTCAATTTCTTTTCATGTTTATATTCAGTTTTTGACACCAGTTGGGATGCATGATGACTTCGTAAGTGTTTCACTCTATTGGGAGATCTTCTCATGGTACATAAGACGCATTCTTGGACCTATGTGATTGGTGATCACCATACACAATGTGTTTTCCCAGTAATTAATGTGCGGGAACAAAGTCGCATTAATATTGTGCCATCATTGGACATTTGGAGTTACTAGTTAGTATTGCATTGCATGAAAATGGATTCACTCTGGAGTATTAAGAACTACGAACCAATGAGAAATATGAGAATTAAACAAATATGTATCGCCCAGCTCCAAAACTGATACATATTAGTTTTGGACGATGCGTTGGTATGTATCAGGTGATACATACCAATATAAATGGGTGGATATGTTCTAATATATTGACCCGGATTACCCTAAACATGCTATGTATTGGATGATACACATCAGTTTCGTCCAGAATTTTGAACCATGGTCCCCTGTGAGAGAGATTTCTAGATTCAACTTGGAGATCACCCACAGATCTGTCTTGGTTCACTGCATTTTTTTCTCATTGACATCCATACATATAAAAACACCTTGATAACAAGTCAGGTTAAAAGGAAAAAACTGATAGCGTATGGCAGATTGATATAAGCGAACTTGTCAATCATATGAAGAATTAGTTATCGGTGGTGGCGTAGGCATGACATCTGCTAGCTCAGTGTGTGTGCTTATGCATTCCATCTGCTAGCATTATATTCCTCAATAACCTTCCCTCTGCATGTGAACTGTTTTTCCAAATGAAATTTAGAGGTTTCCAGCGGTGGTGCTGACATCAGCCTGATTTCCTCATGATGTCAGTTGCCGGTGGCTAACATCCATAGGTTCGGTTTCTTGTCGCGGATAGCCCTACCAAGTTACTTTTTGTCAGGTCAAATTTGGTTAGGGTTAGGTAGGGACGAATAAGAAGAAGAAAGATGAGAGGAAAAGAATTAGGGTTGAGTTGCTTGAGCATTCATCCCGATGCGTTAACTATTTATATATATTGATTACATCATGGATTACGGAGTAATATAAAAGAGAGAAAGTGAGTAAGTAGCTACACTTACACCCACACACCAAAAAATACTATTAACATTGGTCAACCCCTTGGAAGTTCAAAACCTGCTATTTAATCTTGGCATTAGTTCATAGTTTGATAATTTAGGTAATAACAGTATTCTTCCACGGTTTCATGTTACACACCATTCATTATTTCCCCATTCATGAAATATGATCTTTGGGAGCAGTCAATTATATTTTATCAATTTCTTACATTTTTCATTATTCTCGATGTGCCTGTATGCTGATCTAATTGGCTTTCCATTTCGAAACAATTGCCTGCTTGCCACATACACACACACACATATGTATATATAGGTGAGTATCGTAACAGTAAGTAGTTTGTAATACAATGGAGCTTGCGTACTGGCTAGATTCTTTCTGATCTCTTGTTCAAGATTTGCAAATTTATGTGTAGATTATGCCTGCTTGAAATAGGTAAACGAGGTCATCACAAACATTGGGGTACCAGAATGTTAAAGTATGGCGACCTTGATGTACTACATTATCTTCTTTCAAATTTGAAGTGGTACTCATTTAATCGTCAATATATTTCTTTGCTATTGCAATTTCTAATGCCATTTTCACTGACACTTGTTTTAATTAATTTGTATTTGTACTAAAATAGTCTTCTAGTTTTTTAATTCCTGCTACTTATGGAGTTTACATTGTACAGGTGGGTGGTGGAATATCAAATTGATGGTTTCCAGTTCCACTCACTCTCATCCATGATGTATACACACAATGGTTTTGCTTCTTTTACTGGTGACATAGAGGAGTAAGTAATTTCTCAATTTAACATCTTTTTTTAATTTAATGTAGTAAGGATTGTTTCGTAATCTTACTTTGCGATTAGGGGGAAATATTCTTACGGTGTCAAATTTTTTGTGGTTCTATTCTTAAGTTGTGTTTTTTTGATGCATTCTGTCTTTTGTTTTGCACGTGGAGAATAGGTTGTCATAGCTGTAGCTGTATTTCAGATTGAGGGTTTAGAGGATTAAGGTTTACGGGTTTAATCGAGGGTCAGGGTTTAAAATGGCCAATATTTACTATTTAATTCAATGTTGTGAAACTGATGCACATGGCTGTCCACAAACAAGATGTAATATCTGAAATAATACTCACGGTTGAAACTGTATCACCCAAGGATAAAAATGTAAACTAGACAAAGCATTTTTTTGGCATCAAGATTGGTCCAGAGCAAATCATTGATATGGTCTGGCAAGAGCTGAATTGTCTTGCTGCCTTACCTTGTGCTTTATGTTGACGTATTTGGAAGGAGCAGAATAACTAATCTTTGAAGACAACTTTGGTTATGGAAATTTTTGGATAGGTCCTACAGATTATAGAATTCAATAAAGAACCTATGACCAAACTTTCTGAACTCAACTAGGATCGATTTAGGATGCGTCAGATGGAATATTATAATGCATCCACACAATACCCAAGTGTGCACAACTTTCTTAACTTTTTTTTCAACATGTAGGTGGAGTTTCATGAGCTAGATTTAAATATTCAAGCATGACCTGCAAGCTAACTAGGATAAAATTATGTTGGTGTCTCTCGGGTTCACTAGAAAAGGTATATAAGCAGAAGTGTTTTTCATCATGAAGTGCCTCACATTGCTATCAATAGTAATCCTCAAGAGGGGACAAATCATTTATCAATAGGTTTTCACTGTACGGAGAACAAAGTACCAGAAGTACAAATTGTAGACATTATCTCAAAGCAGGGATAAAATTGCTGATATCTTTCACAAACAAAAAGGAAGAAATATATTTGACTTTTTGACTGCCGATATAGAACTTATTAAAATCCATTTTCCAACTTTACGGACACTTGTGTTTATTGCTAATTACTCTTCTCTTATGTAAATGATGTTCAAATGTGGTCCTTTTGTTTTGTTATGTTGGCTCATTATGCTGCTAAAAGCTTCCATATAATGCTGTTGGGGGAATGCATATTGGATATTTGTCATATGCGTTTCCTATTTAATTACCGTTCCGAGAATTTGGTGCTTCAGGAAGTTATATGTGAAAGTTTGAAATTGTCTGGATTTTTGACGAAGTCCTTTGGAATCCTTAAAAAAGAAAAGAAAAGGGATAAACAATCTCAATCGTTAACCCTTTTTTTCTCTGCATCTAAGAAGTTGGTTTCCTGCAGTGTATCATTTTTCTTGATGTTTATCATACTGGAAAATAATTACATAATTCTTTTGAGATTCTTAGTTTCTCTCTCTCTCTCTCTCTCTTTATATATATATGAAGGTAGAGGTTTTTAATTGCTTTCAGTTGTAGTTACACTTTAAGAAATTCTTTGTAAACGGTTTAACTTTTTCTTTTAGGTATTGTAATCAATATGTTGACAATGATGCTCTGATATACCTTATTGTGGCAAACACGATGCTACGTCAATTTCATCCTGATATAATAACTATTGCAGAGGATGTAAGTTCTTGATCTATCATTTCCTTATCTTTTTATCATTGCTGTGTCTCTACATGTTGTACATTAACTTTGGTCTATGTTGTCAAAATCACATTAAACTATAATATTGTATGTGGTGGTCAATTCGAATCAGTTCATAAATCGTAATATTTCAATCTGAATTTAGATCTTAACAAAAGAATAATACAAGGAGTTTCTAAATTATGAAAATGAATAAACATCCATTCCTGTTCATGGCTCAAATCTAGGACGGAAACATTCTTGTCGTCCAATATGCATCGGTTCGGAGGTCATCGGGTCGATACAGTAAAATATATCCCCCACCCCACTCTACCACCACCACCACCACCACCACCACCACCAACACACACCCGCTCTTCTCCCTCTCACCTCAATTTATTAGGCACTGCATCCACTTTTTCTGCCGTACTGGCTGATGCTTTAAAAAATAAGTGCATAGTTTGACACTATGCAACTTATTGTGCTCATTTAACTTGCCTGAGCTATTACTTTTTTAACTTCCTCTCTTATTTTCTTTACTCTCTCATATCTCCATGCCCACAATTTATCAAAAGGGTTTTATGAAAATCACTCAGAACTGCCAATTTACGCACAAATACATTGATAAAAAATAGCTAGTTTTATTACTTTATTTAAATATGTAAATGAGTAAGAGTTTCTAAAATATTTTTTAGTATTTTGATTTTAGCAAGGCCATTGACGACCCATCAGCAAGAACTTGATTTTATCAATCCAATATTACCTCCTTGGCAGGAACCACCAACTAAGACTCTATGAGAAGCTTGGAATCTGTCTCACTATCAATGTTGTCAAATGGCTTAATTTCGCTTAAGCGATTAAGCTCAATTTCGCTTAAGCGAATCGCTTAAGCGATGACATACTTTTTTTTATTTTATTTTATTTTTCAAAAAAAATAAAAAATAAAAAATAAATTAACAATAAGTATTCAAGTCTCTAGAAGGGAAAACTAGACATTCTTGCATTTAAAAAAGAAGTTTTACATACTAATATTCAAAATTATAACTTTAATTTTAATACTGAGTACCAACAATGTACTCTATAGATTCATTTCTAACCCATTGTGGTACATCTCCTCCATCATCATCACTAGCATTGCCGTCGTCATCGGAATCATCTCATTCTTCTACATACTCTTCTTCCTCTGTTTCGTCTTCGTCCGATCTCACTAGTATGGAATTTATATCATATGGTTGTCTATCATCTTCTATTATTTCATCTTCTTCATCAGTATGCATGCCTTGGCTGCTATTACCTCCACCAATAGTTCGCCTCCTTCTATCAGTGGGTGCCAGACCAAGAGTTGCTGCTTCAACTTGGGCTCATGTCAAATCTTCCCCATAAAAGACAGGCTCATATGGAGAATCAACCATCCATGGATGGTCAGCAGGCACATCATCCACACAGATGGGATCATAGAACCCCGGTTTCTCTCGCCTTGCAAGGAATCGTTCACGCAATTTTTTGATTGTACTGCACGAACACCAAGTTATTGAGCTTCTTTTGCTCAAGTCGGTTCCTTTTCTTTGTGTGGATCTGTTAAACACGAGGAGGACTATTAAAAACCTTGCAATTTGATTAAAATATTCATGGATTGACTTTAATTGTTTAAAACTTCAATTACCATCTCAAAAGAACTCCAATTCCGCCCACATCCAGAAGCGGCACAAGTAAGGCCAAGTATCCTAATGACTAGTTTTTTCAAAATGGGATCCTTTGTTATCGAATCTACCCCATAAAGGCCAAGTATCCTAATGACTAGTTTTTTCAAAATGGGATCCTTTGTTATCGAATCTATCCCATAAGCTACCCACCAGTCGGCTGTAGATTAAAGAGAATTATTAGAAGTTAGAACTACCAAAGTAGAAATAAAATACATTAATTAGTTTAAACTTTAAAGACTTCTAAAGTTTATACTTGAAATTTTTGTAGTTTTATGTCGGATAACTATGTCCCTTCCAAAAAATCCTTCCGCCTTCTTGTAATGGTCCAACTGATGACTTATTCTATCTTGTTCACCTCTATCAGGGACCATCCTTTCTAAGCAGTCAAGAAAGCCAATCATGTGAGTGACATCCCCATCATTTCGATCCGGGTGTGCAATGTACACCGCCGAATTAAGAATGAAGGCGGCCGAATAGAGTGGAGATGCCATTTGACTTCCCCACCTCTTGTTGATTATATCCAACACGGGTTGATATAATCTTGACTTGAATTGATTATTAGATTTTATTTTTTCTTGGGCACCTTCATAAAACTATATATATATATATATATATATATATATATATATATATATATATCCCATTGGTGGTTTCTCATCACCATCCACCAATCATAGCACCTCTATGATTGGTTGGGAGTCACGAAGGGTTTGTGCAATACTAATCCAAAATTGGTTTTGGAACAATGTTTGTGCAACTTGTTTACCATCGACTTTCTTTGACCAAGGTCCATTGTTCCAATTGGCTGATGTTACAAAATTTTTAAGCTCCTTTTTTTCGCATACAAGCTTTGTAAAGTTAAAAATGCGGTTGCAAATCGAGTCACAGCAGGACGTAATAAATTACCTCCTATTGCTTCGCGCATTCTTTGAAGTAGAACGCGCGAAGCAAACAATGGGCCGCGCATTCTTTGAAGTAGTCGCGCATTCTTTGAAGTAGGACGTAATAAATTACCTCCTATTGCTTCGCGCATTGTTTGTATATAAAAACAATAGGATGTTTTTATATACAAACATCCTATTGTTTGTATATAAAAACGACTATCCTCCTAGCTTTAACAATTGTTTTAATATGTAGTTGCCTATATCCTCTAGGATTAGGTCTAAACAATGGGCCGCACATGGCGTCCAATATAGTTGTGGTCGCTTCTCCATAAGGAGGCGACCGGTGGCTATGTAGGATGCCGCATTGTCCGTTATAATTTGGACAACGTATTCAGGTCCTATTTTCTCGATGGTTTTATCCAAAAGTGTAAATAAATATTCGGCCGTGTGAGAATGGGCCGATGCATCTACCGATTTTAGGAACATAGTTCCAGTAGGACAATTTGCCAAGAAGTTGATCAATGTCCGACTGGTTCTATTCATCTATCCATCGACCATTAATGTGCAACCGTATATTTTCCATGCATCCTTGTATTCGGCTAATATATTGTTGGTCACTCTCACCTCTTCTTTGAGGCATGTTTCCCGGATTTCATGGTAAGAAGGGGGTTTAAGCCCGGGCCCAAATTGCTCAAGAGCTTCAATTTTGAAGCTCTTTAGCTTAATGGTATTGAAAGAAATGCCGGCCTGGTAGACCCACTTAGCCACATATTGGATTGTGGTGGGCCTATCCTTACCCTTAAATCGGTTCTCTAGTATTGTTTGAGCGGGTCCTTTACCCTCCCTTTGATTAACCACATCCTCTGGATGTGGTCGACACCACCCTTCTAGTGTACCATGACCACGTGCTTTTTTCGATGGTGGTTGTGGAGGTCGTCTACTTTGAGCCGTTGATGATGTAGATCTATCATCTTTATAATCATCATGACCACCTTCCATATAGCCTTCTAAAACGACATCTTGATCATATTTTTTCCTAGAACGCTTGTCCATATACTCCATTATTTCCTTTCGGATTTTCGGAGTAGTGTTTCTACAAGCCCTAGCATTTGCTCCGGCTCCATGAGTAAGATGTTTATGATGACCTATGCCACCCGTGCTCTCATAATTACACAAGGTACAAACTATGGTTGCTTTCTTGGTAGGACTCTTATACCGTCCATATTTCCAACCCGGATCATTCGATTTAGGTCTTAGAGGATACGGGGTTGAAGATGTAGACATAATTAATTAGTGAATGATAGAAAGTAGGAACTAGAAAAAGAAAATTAGAGATTTAAATTTTTTGAAACAAAAATAATAAAACTCAAACCTCCCAAAAGTCTTGCTTGCTTGATCCAGGTCACTTGATTAATAGAAGATTAGAACGATAAACTTTCTTCACTCTTGAATCTTGATCCTTAATCTTTCCCTTTGAGGCTTTGTAATACACTAACACTAATATTACTAAGTTTACAACAATTTAATTCACTAAAAAAAATTACAAAGCATAAAAAAAAAACTAGATAGGAAAGATGGGAGGAGATTGGGAGTAAATAATGGAGATTAGAGAGGAAGTTTAAGCCAAAATAGTTGTGTGAGGAGTAGAGGACCCAACCCACCCTTTTATAGAGGCAATGTGACGCGGGACAACGACCCTAAAATGCGGAATATGATTTTATGCAGATTTTGGCGAAATTAATGAAATTAAATCAAGTTTAATCGCAAAATTATCTTTGATACCTTTAGGGTTTTGCAGAATTTTTGATGGGTAGATCACACGCGATTCAGGTAGGGTTCAGTCCGATACGCAAGTACTTTTAGAGTCGAGGCGAGATCGGCCTAGAGATAGAACTCTAGCTTTTTTTAGGTTTAGGCGCTCGTCTTCGGTCCGATGTAGATTCATGGATTCCCAATTGGATTGTAAAAGGGAATTTAGGGTTTGTAAGAGGCTTATGGCGTTTAGATCGGTTTATGGTTTGAAAAGGGTGTTGGCTTTATGTGGTTTAGGGCTTCAAAAGGGTTTAGGGTTTTGGGGATCACGAGGAAGAAATTAGGCTATGGTTTAGAAAGCAAACACAGATTGAAAGTAGCAAATAGAATAGAGAAGATAACAATGGCTTTGGGAATCACTCCCTTGGCCTCACACCAAACCCATCTCAGGCATAGATTACTCAGGCATAAAAGCATTCAAATAATCAATCAACTAACTAAAAGGTGTTTACAAGCCTCTATATATAGGCCACCAATAATTAAGTTCGAAATAAAAGAGTTCTAATAATAATAAAACACAAAAAATGAAAGTTTCGCATAAAATCCCGTTTGAAGTCGTGCCGTAGCTCGCTCGAGTGAGGATTATCGTCGCTCGCGCGACCTTAAGTGATTGCTCGCGCGCGAGGATTATCACTGCTCGCGCGACTTCAAGGGCCTTCTCACGCGAGGGCTCTCTGCGGCGTTGTTCTCCTGACTGTTTGTGTCCATTTCTCCTCTGAGGCTACGGTACTCGGGGCTTCCTCTACGCTTCTTCCGACGTCGATAAAAACGATGTGATCCAAATCCGATGTCCATGTATGTGGTGTCCCCGTCACAATGGGACCTTTAAAAACAAAAAAAAATTATTAAAGTGCTCCAACGGTCATAAATATGACCGTTGGAGCATTATGCGATCGCATAATGTGAAAATCGCATAAGCCATCATGCGATTTTGTAGCTTATGATCGCTTAAGCGATCGCTTATGACAACTATGCTCACTATAGATATGCTTGTCAGTAACCAAACTAACCCATCGTATAAGGACCTAACCTCGGCCTCATTGTTAGATAATATCAGCAGTACTACAATAATTTTTGATTATAAATAAATATTTTTATATAGGAAGTTGATAATAATTTTAAAATTTACAGATAAGTAAATGATTATATATATATATATATATATATATATATATATATATATATATATATATACATGGGTGCAATTTTCCGCTTTAAACTCAAGTGGGCTAAAAATCAATCAATTTGACCTCCTAGTGCATAAGCAATTAAAAATAACAATACTAAACTTTTAAACTAATTTATTTTCTTTTTTTAGGATGGGTAAACTGGGATTGAACCTGTGACCTCAAGGTTGTAGCATTGTCAACCTTCCACTTGAGCTTCAGGCCAAACCTCTTTTGAACTAGATTACGACTGTATTACAAAACGTCATTAAGTCATTAAGTTTGACATCAAAATTCCATTTCAATGTTCAAATACTCCCTAATTTTTGTTGCTAGAATTCTTGCTTCTAACTATAAAATAAATAAAATTTTAATTGCCATCAAGGTATCATATATTAAATTGTTTATTGAACTCTCTAGGTCCACCAATCTTCTCCTTTGATGCTTTGTTGTCATCATCAGGGTCATCTCACTCGCCATCAACTGCATCATCTTTCGTTGTCTTAGTTGACTACTTATAATATTTCTTTGTTTTTTTTTTTCATTTGCTATCTAGTACTTGATGTCGGTTACATGGAAACACTAGCAGCTTGTGCGACATTGTCCCACATCAAGTCACTGTAATACATATGATAATCATCTACTTCTATCATAGCTATCCAATGGTTGCGCTAATTAATTTTGTCCAATGTGATTATGTCAAGGGTCTTGCTGCTCGTGTACTGCACACTAAGCACATCTCTATCTTTTCTTTTTCATATTAATCAATGACCGCCAAATTAATTTCTAGTTTTGTCGAAGACTTTTAGGCATGCCTTTACATTTCAAATGAGCAAGGTATTCCTTTTTTCAAAAATTATTGCCTTTTCTTTATTACATAATGATGCAAAATTTAAATCCGCATGTTTGAATCTTGATCGGGTCAAACGAAGAAAGTCAACAACGAAGAAGTGGACTCATAAATGGGCTTTTAAACGGCCTGTAAAGTAGAATTGGGGGCATGTTTTCGCCGATCGATCGATCCCAGAGATTCGATCGATCGATTGAGGATAGAGGACTTATATTTTGGATGCGCTTATATTCCTCAGTCGATCGATTAAATCTGATTTTTTGTTCGATCGATTTTATTCAGAGTTTGCAGACAATTTTGTTTATTTCTCAGTCAATTGATCGACTAAAGAATCGATCGATCGATTGCGAGAGTTTTGACGGTTTTTTATTTTTTGGCAAAACTTGCCGTTTTTAAGTGTTTTAAGTTTTTAGGAAAGCTTTATTTTGTATGAGGGTTTGGTTAGCCTATTTAAAGGTTTATAAAACAACTTTGGAATTAGTATTGATGATGAATAAATTTTTTTTATGAGTTTTGCTTTGTGTGAATTCTAGAGAACTTGAGATGAGTTTTCGTTAGAAGAGTGATTCTTCTCCTGCTTGCTGTTTGGTGTGAGGCCAACTTTTCTTCCTTGGAGCAATTCCTTGGATCTTCATCTATCCCTTTTTTCCTTCTTATTTTTGTTTTAATTGAAGAGCGAGAACCTTAACCCCTATCGTGCGGGATTTACGCTATTTTAGGGTTAACGTGCGACTTTTCCTCATCAAATTGGTATTAGAGCCAGGTTCAACACTCTGCACGTGGAGTCCATCATAAGTAAAGAACAGTTTGTTGAAGCCTTTCACGAGTTGAATGGATTCATGATGGCTAACATGGGATCTTTCGTGGATTGGCGAAAGTGCCCTGATTTGCATTCGACGATTAGTAAGATTGGACAAACATGGGAGGCAGTGAAACCTAGGTCGCGGAGTCTGAGGTATTTCAATTTAACATCTCAACATTGGCCAACTTTATATTATCGAGTGTTCACTTTTGAGATTCTAAGTGAGTTAAGGAGGCGTTAAGCAGGAGTTTCGTTCAAGAATCTTCTCCAAGTTTTTCAACAGCATGTTGTTAATAGTGCAACAACGAGCTGTTCAACAGCACGCTGCGAACAGTGCAACAACGTGCTGTTGGTAACAACCCTAGTTTTCATCCGAGCCATCAAACCTACCCAATCCTACAACCCTAGTTCGAACCCGTGAATCTACATCAGATTGAAGACGAACGCCCAAGCCTGAAAAAGTTAGAGTCCTATCTCTAGGCCCGATCCCACCTCAAATCTATCGTAACTTGCGCATCGGATTGGACATCCTATTCGGATCTGACGTATTTACTTACCGGAATTCTACGAATCTGAAGGTATCGTGATAGTTTTGAGATTAATCTTGAATTAATTTTATTTAATTACGGCAAATCGCATCAAAATCATATTCACGCATTTTAGGGTTCCTGTCCCGAGTCACATGCTACAACCCAATTTTTTTTTGTCTCAAGCAACCCCATTTCATACCATTCTCATGCTAAAGCCGAATTATCTTTAGCCCTTTGGTTCATCACAGCTGAACCATTTTGCCGCCATTTGACAGCAATCACATCCCCAAATTTCAGTCCCAATTGAAAGCCCAAATCCCCTTCTTCGCAGCCAGTATAACTGCTGCACTTACACCCCATTTGCAGCCTTAATCAAATGCTACCAAGCCATATAAAAACAGCTATGGTTTGCTGCTACAAACCACCCAACAAATGCTACCAAGCCATATAAAAACAGCCCTGGTTTGCTGCCATAAAACACCCAAAACGCAGCCTTAGTTAGCCGCTAAAAACGACCTGATTTGTGCTCCGTTTGTACGCCATAAAGAACCCAGATCGCAGCCAAATTTGCTGCCATAAAACACCCAAAACGCAGCCCTGTTTGCTGCTATAAATAAGAGAAAAATTGTCCAAATTTGCTGCCATAAAGCACCCAAAACACAGCCTTAGTTAGCCGCTAAAAACGACCCGATTTGTGCTCCGTTTGTACGCCATAAAGAACCCAGATCGCAGCCAATTTGCTGCCATAAAACACCCAAAACGCAGCCCTGTTTGGTGCTATAAATAACAGAAAAATTCTCCAAATTTGCTGCCATAAAACACCCAAAACACAGCTTTAGTTAGCCGCTAAAAACGACCTGATTTGTGCTCCGTTTGTACGCCATCAAGAACCCTGATCGCGGCCCAATTTGCTGCCTTAAAACACCCAACACACAGCCCTGTTTGCTGCAATAAATAACAGAAAATTGACCCAAAACGCAGCCCTTGTTTGCTGCTATATATAACAGAAAATTGTTAGCTGTGGAAATGACTTTTGAATATGATCGTTCCCAAGTAAGCGAAATTGGTTAAAAATAAATTTTGTCCTCTTTGGATAAGTCTATCCTCATCTTGTATCCTACACATTCTTATTGCTTTATACAAATATTTCAATTGCCTGTATAATTGATTTGGACAGAATTGTGCTTTACTTTTATTCTAGTGAGCTTTGCCGCTCATGGATATTCAACATCCAGGATCGTCCTAGGACTCGAAATAAGGAGATTCCTGTAGGAGGTGACGCAACAAGAGGCGAAGTGCAAAAGAAAGATTTTGGGGGGTGTAATATGCCTCGATGTGGGCCGAGTTTATCAAATCCCCTTTTTGGAAGACAAGATATTTTTGTGAACTGTATAGGTTACAGTTATTTTGAGGCTGGGCTTTGACCCGGATGGCCTAATGTAACAAACTTTAAGTTTTTGGATGTGCAACTAATGTGAGAATATTGTCTAATATTTCATACTTTTGTTATATTTAAAAGAAAATTTTAGATAACATGCTTGTAAAATATATCAATTTATTTTGTTTGTGGTAGCGACCGGTTGTGCCTCGGTACTCTCATACTCGTACGTGCCAAGGCGAGGACCAGACGTTATTAGATCAGTCAATAATAACAATGTGACAAGTGGCATAGATGATGAGCAAAGCATTAAAGTAAAACTGAAATAATAGCCAAGTAAACATTGTGTCACGGGCCTCTATCCTGGTTTCATGGTGTGATCATATTTAATTATACATTTAATGCTCATAAATCGACATGCATTATGGACATGATTATCTCTTTCTTAATCATCATTCCAACCTTCTCTTATCCTTCGATTGGTATCTACATTAACCTTTACATAATTTCTCTTCAGTTAAGTAGTAGGTTTAAAACAAAGACTTTCTCTTCTCTCTTCAGTCTTAGAGTGTAGCGCAATCAAATCCGGGGTGGGTATGACTTGCAATTGGCTAACCCTACTTATCTTGTCATTAATGGATGGATGTATAACTTTTCGTACTTATTATTCTTGTTCATATTAATTCCATTAGCATTACAACCCATAGGAATTCTATCGTAATCATGAAAATACTTTGCTTTCATGTGTCATGTTATATAGGTATGCTTTCATTTTTATGAATGCCATGAATATACATGCATAGAAAAAGTGAGAATCAATCACTCATGCAAAAACTCACTTGCTTAGATTCAACATAACATAATCATGTAATCTCTATCGATCCCTACTTGTTTCATGTGGTGCAATTCAAACATCTCCTAGGACCTAAGTTGCATGGATTTTATGTAACAGTGAATAAAGATGTGAAACATAGCATAAAATAAACATTAATTGTGATGATTTAACATGGGCAATACTTGAAATAAAACAGAAATTCAATACATAAATTTTGTGCAGATTTGATCGATCAGATCTGGAACTCGATCAATCGAATTCAAATTGCTTCAAAAAAATCGTCATCTCTAGACAGATTCGATCGATTGAATCATAACTTTGATCGATCAATTTCGCATTTAAAAACATCGACATCTCTGGGCAGTTTCAATCGATAGGATCTGGAGCTCGATCGATCGAATTCGCGGAGAAAGCATGTTCTGATATGCGAATTCATGGGTTTTGCACAAAATTTTGTGATGAATTGCGTAACCTCGTGCATCATCGAAAACCCACGATCAAACATCAAAACCCATACAAATGTAACATGAAAACATATCTTACATGAAATTAATCCTAATCCCTAATCCCCTTTTATCATTGCGTTATCTACATTTTCGATTAAACTTGACATGATTTCTCCATACCTCTAGTCTTTTGTGTTAATTTGTTGTAAGTTCTCTCTCTAAAGTTTTAGGGTACTATAAATCTGTAAATTCTGTAAATTAAACCTAACTTCAGTATTTAAAATACTTGAAGGTTTCCTATTTAAGGTCTAGCTTTAATTAGAACTTCCTACATGGGTCTTAATTGGTTTATGGGCCAATATAATTGCTAGCAGGCCATATCAATGGGTCGTTACTAACTTTAATGGTTCTAATGGGCTTTATTAAGTTACTAACGGGTTAAAGGTCCATTAATTATTACTAACGGCACACCTAAGTTCCTAATATTTAATAAGAGTTCCTAAGGCCTTATTAATTAGATTGGTTAACTACCATAGGCTATAATTAAATAATCAAACATGCAATAATCAATCTAGTGCATCAAAACAAATAACAATCATAACTAAGCATGAAAATCTCGGTCGTTACACTTTATCTATATTATTGGGTTGTAAACCCTCATATTAGATAAGAAAACATCATCCACTAAAGGGTCTTATATCAGTTATATCCTTCATGTGTTCAGAGGTGTTATTTGTAATTTCAATCATATATGTACTCATTTGATGCTATTCCTCATCCTGTCTAATTTTAGTTTCCTGCCTCATTTAGGTAGCATTAAGGAAATATAGATTTTGTTTTTCATCTATGAACCTTTTTCATCACTGTTGGTTATCTACTTCAATGTAACACATTTTGTTTACGAGTACTTTTATTAAAACATGAAAATTTCAAACTTCTATTCCTTTTTGTTAGTTGTGGCTTGCTGGAGTGACCGAGTCTTGGATCAAATACTTTTCCTTGTCTGACTTACTTGTAATGTTTTTTGGCTTTGTTGCACAGGCTACATATTATCCAGGACTTTGTGAATCAGTTACTCAAGGCGGATTAGGATTTGATTATTATGTCAATCTATCCGTATCAGAAATGTGGCTATGGTTCCTTGAGAATCTCCCTGACCATGAATGGAGCATGAATAAGGTTCTACCATTTAATTTGTGCAATTTTTTTTTTTCCATTTTATTGCATTTACAACGTGGAGCACTCCAATCTAATTTTACTCCATGCACACATTTGGTGAATGGTTTTGCTTGCATGCTATTTTCAATCGACATGTATTATATGCTTTCAATCCTATTTTCCGTTTTATGCGACATTAGCATGCATTTTCCCCATGGTGATAATGTCCTAGTGGCTGAACTGTAATAAAATCCATGTTAGGCCTATATGAATTTATAAATTATGAGAATACTCACTTGAAAAGAATATAGCAGTTGGGGGATGACTGCTAATCCAAACAAACTTGTCTTTACTTGAGGAATTCATATAACTTTTCATATATATATGGGAAAAAGGCTTCGTGCCCAAATGGAGGAGCGCGGTGACCGTGCTCGACTGGTCCATGTGGAACTCCATGTGGTACCCAAAACACTGTTTTGGTGCCATGTGGAGCTCGGATGCATTGCTTAGATCAATTCTATAAAGGAAATTTCAAAAAAATTTGTTTAAGGCAAAAGTCAAACATTGACTAATTGCGATGGTCTAGATTTCAAAGGTAAAAAAAAAACACGGTGGAGATGAGTTTTTGAATTTTTTAAAAAAGATGATGTAAGCAAAACAAGCTTGCTCCACGTGGACCATTGGGGCACACTCACCATGCCCCGTTGGGGAACTTAACCGCTGTCCTGTATATATATACCACATTTTGATCGGTAGATAATAAGTTGTTTTATTCAATTTTTGGGGGATGGATCTTATTGCTCTTGTGCATGTTGCATTGGCACCTGATCTTCGGATTAGGTGACACTTGGCACCTAAATGGCACTAGTGCAGGGTTCAACCCTACGACGCTAACCCTGGGTATATATATATATATATATATATATATATACACACACACACACACACACACACACACGTTAATAGTGTGAAATATATATATGTACACACACACACGTTAATAGTGTGAAATGCGATTTTGTTAAAAGGAAAAAGATACAGAAGCAAGCATACAGGAATGCGTATGGAGTAGTTCTTGTCTCACTTGCTAAGGAAATTAATGTGTCTAGTCTTATCTAATTGTTGAAATATTTGTGTAGGACTGCATATATTGATTTTCCCAGGTCCCTATTGACAATACATTATTTGCAAGAATGATTGTGGGTTTTTATTTTATTTTTTAATGTAAAAAATTAATGTTAATTGAATAGGCATTTTGATTTTTGAAGATCCCACAATTTCCAACATGTACTAATCTCAAGGTAGTCAATGATCACAGGAGGTTGCCTTGATTGTACATACTGGAATTGTGTGGGCATCAATAAAGATTTTTCAACACTAGTTTTATGTCTTTTTATATTTGTCCAAATCCCCTCAACTATGATGGGGCTTTTGGAAAGTTTCACTTGCAACTTTGTCATGTTGAATGGCTCTTTCAATTATTAGCTTTAAAATTTAGGTAACTATGAAAAGCTCAAATTTATTTTTGATGTTTAGTGTTGCAGTGGATAGGTAAACTGGGATTGAACCTGTGACCTAGAGGGTGCAATATTGTCAACCTTTCATTGAGGTGTAGTGCAGGCCCAATCCCTAAAATCATATTTTCTTCACTCTTTTTGAAGTAAATTTTCAGGCATCTTAGACATTCATAAAGGAAGGTTAGGTTCATGTAACAAAGATCACTTAAGATCCTCCACTTGGTCTAATAAAGAAGTTGGTGTTCATCTAATAAAGAAGTGCTGTTTGGCCCAGAGCCCCCTCTGCCTCTGTTTTGCGTGCTTTTAGTGCGTGAGTGCCGAATTGCTACATGAAGGGTGTGACTGCTCCCTAAAATAATTTTTTTGAGAACAATGTTCTTGCATGTTGTGAGTACATACGGTTTGAGGCATTTGATTCTTCTTTAAGCCATTTTTCATTGGGCAATGAGGATATAGAAACTTTACGAAATAAGAACTTCTTTAAGGTGCAAGTTGTCCTGAAACAAAAGAATTCCTAGAACGGGAACCTTTAAATGATTGAGACTATCTCAAAAGAAATCATGTAGAAATTTTCATAAAATGGATGCTATTCTAAGATAGAACTTTCTATAAGTTGTTTGGATTGAATGGACTATAAATAGTCAAGGCATTCATGTCGTTTAAACCATCATTGTATCTTTTTTAAACAATTACATTGTTGTCCATGTATCTTGGATATGTACGAACGATGGTGGTTCAAATTGGCTAGGCCGTCCTAGCAAGCTTTAAGGCCTAGACCGTCTTGGACTGGGTTTGAGCAAATGGTATGCTTGATAGGCTAGGGAGAGGTTAGTGTTTGAGGCCCAGAATATTCTATCTCAGGCCCAAGCTGTCTTTGCTTGGGCCCAATTTCTGTTGGCCTCTAACTGACCCTGCTGGGCTTGGGCCTAACCTCAACTTTTTTATTATTCCTGATTTAGGCTGGGCTAACACATTTTCTAATAGTAGGCCAGAATTGGACATAGAAGCGAGGTGTCTGACATGGCACTTCTGGAAATATGTATAAACTACAAAAGGTCAAGAGACGATCATGTGTACATTTTAGGCAAGAATATAAGATGTCTGACATGACAAATTTCTAAATTATGGAGTGTCCTTGTCATGAGCATGTTTGAGTTGTTTACAATTACAATGAGGTTGATGATTGTGGAATTGTAGGTCTATAAATATATTGGCAGAAATTTTAGTTAAAATCTGGGGAGTTAGGTTTCTGTAGATTAAAGATAGAAAGAGGAGATGTAAGAGAAGATTAGGAGGAAAAAGAGATGGGGAAAACCTAAGATTGTATTTTAGAGAGAGTACTCTTACAAACCCTTCTTCGTTATTGGTATATATATTACTTACAAAAAATAGACTTGAACTCTATGTAGAACACACAAACCCAACTAAGTACAAGAACCTAATTATGCATACATCACCCCAATAATGTTAGAGACACCAACACTCCCACTCAAGTTGGAGTATAGATATCTATTATGTGCAAGTTGGAGGTGATGTCATACAATTGATTTCTTCCCACAACCTTGGTAAGTATATCCGCCAGCTGGTCTTCCGAACAAACCTGAGCTACACAAATTTCCAGGACTCAACCTTTTCCCTTATAAAATGACAATCAACCTCAACATGCTTGGTCCTTTCGTGGGAAACTTGATTTTCAGGTTTGTAGATGGCAACTTCATTATTCCATATAGAGTCATTGGAAACTCCACATTGATTCCATGGTCGAAGAAAATGAACTTAAGCCACATCCCTTCACAGGACATGGCCCTGTATTCTCCTTCTGCACTAGAAATTAAAACCACATATTTTTTCTTGCTTTCAAAGTGACTTATTTCCTTCTGAGGAATGTGCAGTAACCCGTGGTACATCTCCTATCACTAAGATAACAACCCAATTTACATCAGTAAAAAAGTGCCCGTAATTATTGTAGAGAAGGCCTCTTCCTAGACTACTTTTTAGGTTTCTTAGAATTTTATATATCACATCTAGAAGGGTGGTCTTCGGTGCATGCATATACTGACTCACCACACATACAACCTAACTAATATCTGGTCGAGTCATGGTAAGATAGATAGATTTTCAACCATCTTTTAGTACATTCTGACATCCTTAAGAGATTCACCTTCCTCTCTACCAATGCGAGTTTGTTCCTTGGGTCATTGCAGGCTTACAACCAATCATTCAACTCAGCTTCAACACAAAGAGTATATTTTATTTAGGGCAAGACTATCTCTTTCCTTAACTTTATTACTTCAATTCCCAAAAGGTACTTCAGAGGGCCCAGAATCTTTAATATAAAAGAGTTGACCTCAATAACTCTTTAATTTCATTATTTCTTCTGTTCATAATCAGTGACAATGATGTCATCACATACACGACTAATGCGGTATTATGAGACCCCTTCTTTACAAACAAAGTATGATTATAGTGACTCCCTTGATACCCAAATTTCATCAAAACATCACCAAATTTCCTGAACCATGCCGTTGGGGATTATTTCAACCCGTAGATTACCCACTTCATTTTACACACATTGCCTTTCTCCCATGGAAGGGGAAAACCAGGTGGAAGAGCCACTGTTACCATGGATCAAAATACTGGTTTTCTGGTATGTATCGTCCTGACCTTCAGGACGATACGTACCGGGTATCGGCCGATACATTGAATGTATCGGTTTGATACATTGATTTTTTTATTTTTTTCCAAAAAATCCCAAAAAATATTAAAAAAATCAAGAAAAATAAATTTAATGATTTTCTATTTATTTCAACTTTTTAAAAAATTTATTTAAAGTTGATTTGATGCATATTTCATAATTTTATCAATGCATAACCTAAATTTCATTGTACATAACTCATGGTCAAAATTAAAAGATATATTGTATATGAAAAACTTACTTTAAAGCCACATTGAATTCGTGGTGGTTCTTGGCCCTCGTGATGATCATCATCGGTGCGCGAGCTTTCCCTATAATGTTGGCCATATTGATACCCATGGTCATATGTGCCCCCTTAAACTGAGGCATTAGCAATGAATATGGTTCAATGTAATATATAAAGGTTGGTCCTCCAAAAATTTGACCAACGATGTCATATGGTCCGGGTAGGTTGGTTGAGGCCGATAGTATGGGTTACTGATTGCTGAATCTTCGGTATTTTGTAAACTAAATTCTCCGAAGCTAGAAGTTATATAACCCACATCATCTTGTGGACCTTGTGATGAGGGTGGTGTTTGGTAAGATTCTGACACTCCTCTTCCTTAAACCCCTCTACCTTTAAATGTAGGAGTATTATACATTATTACCGGCTCATCATCCTATGAGGCAATACCTCCATAAGAATACGGATCAACATCATCCGCTCCACCACTAGTGCCAGCGTGGGTTTCATCGCTTCCATCATCACCCCCATCATCGTCATTATGACTACTAGACTGCGTTTCGTCATCAGATCCAACCACTGAATGACGATTCAATCTTCTTTTCCGCCTCGGTGGTTGGGAAGCCTGCTCCTCCGCTACTCTTTCAGCATTATTCAGCCATGCGGTGCCCTCAGTATCCAACACTGGTTCTTCTCTCTCTTCGTTCCATTGATTCAAAGGGTATAATCCAACTGAATGTGATCAAAATATTCACTATCTGTAAGGTATAATATGATATATGAATTAGTATATGTCTCATCAATTAGATCTAATAAAAATTGTATGAACTAAGACTTCATAAATTGCTTATCACGGTTGGTCTTCTGTATATTCCTTACCCTTAATCGCATGTTGTTGTGGCAGTAGACTAACTTTTTCAATCGTTCTATAGTTAGCCTATCCCTTGTCTTTGTGTGAATGAGAGAGAAGGTGCTCCAATTTTGCTCACAGTTGGACGAGGAGCATGTTTGCAATAAAACCCTCATTGTAACCCGCCTCAGTATCGGGCCATCACCTCCATAATGCATCCACCAATCAACAGGTTTATCGTACTTGATTTGGGATTGCGCCAACGGGGTCCCAAATGACCCATATCTCTTGTGGAATATGTCAATCTACAAAGATGGAATACAATAACCCACATATCAATAAATAGATCATATGACACTTGACTTAATAGTTATAAGGTATGATTACTCACATCTCTTATGCCTTGACCTTGCTCCGCCAACTCAGGGAGCATTCGTTGGATCACATTGAGCAAACCACTGTACACTTCATCAGCCTCACTCAACTCGAATCGTCGCGTATATTGGAAGACCGAATTCAAGTACTGTGCTATACATCAAATATGAGCAATCTCATCAATATATGGAAACAATGAATAATATGAAAAATAATAAATAAATAAAAATCACTCCATAAGCAGTTTAACATGTTGTACCTGCGACATGTAAGTATTGGTGGAATTGTGCATCCGACCTCTTGTCATTGATCGCCCAATATCGTTTATATTTTGTAGGGCATTTGGTTTTAATAGCTAATTTTGCTTTATCCATCGACTCGTAAATATACCCCATCATTGTTTCTCATCACTATCTACCAACCTCAACACTTGCACCAACGGGTAGTGAGGACGATTAGGTGGTCAACATCTGCCCAAAACCATGGGCTGTAGATCAGGTCAGCAACTTCATTGCAAGCAGGTCTCCTTGCTCGTGGGAGTTCTAACTCATGTTGTCTCAATTCTTCGGAGTTGACCATGCTGTTCAGCCAACGCCTATATCTAGCCAAGCTCTGTAGGGCTAGAAATTGTGTCAGTCACAAATCGTGTAATCGCAGGCCAGAGCAGCTCGTTCTTGGTGAAGTCTCTCATCAAATTCACCAACTTGTCACTATTGTATAGGTAGGAAGTAATCGTTCTTCCCTTTTGAATAATTGCTTGTGCCTTGCTTCTCTTTCTCAAATCCTCAAAAATGAGGTCCACACAATGAGCGACACACAGAGTCCAGTACAAGTGACGTCTCTTCAACATTAACTGTCTTCCAGCGGTTTTGTAATTGGCGGCATTGTCTATTACCACCTGCACAATCCGGTGCTCTCCAACATCTTCAACTACCTTATCCATTAGTTGGAAGAGGTAATCAGCCGTCTTCGCGTATTTAGAAGCATTAACTGATTTTAGAAATACTATCCCGGCATCGCTGTAGACCAAAAAGTTGATCAAACTCTTCCTTGTGTGAGCGGTCCATCCATCGCACATAATTGTGCAACCTCTCTCATCCCATACTTCGTCGAAGCTGTCCACATAAGCTCCTATCTCCTTGTACTCATCATCTAATAAAGTTTCAGATACCTCGTATGCAGAAGACTTTTTAACTCCTGGACCAGCTTCTGCACTTGTATCAATCATACTTTTGAAGTACGTCGACTCCACCACTTGACTCGGAATGTGATTGTTTATCACGAACTTTGCAATCGATTTTCCAAGCCTCTTCCCCCATTTTTTTAGTGAAATTGTACTAAATTTAGTTTGGTTGGAGTTTTCTGTTCGATACATGAACGGATCCATGGGACTTGTAGTACGGCCTATAGTAGACGACCTGGTCTCCCTCACTGATGCTGACTGACGCAACCCGGCAGTCTCAAGAATATCGTCATCATCATCAACATGTGGCCTATGACTAGATCCACCACCAGTAGCAGGCATGGATGTGCCCCTCAACTTGGACCGAAACTGATAATCGGCTTCTTCCTAATCTCGTCGCTGTCGTGCTTCTCTAGCACTCTCCCTCATGACTCTCGCTGTCTGTTAATCCTCATCCTCATCATCCTCGGGTCCAGGCGCAGGAAACTTTGGATTTTCCCTCATTCTCTCATACATTTCTCTATCTCGGTCGGCTTCTGCTTTTTTCTTTCCCTTAGCCGCCTGTAAACTGGCTCTGACATCTTCTTTCACCTCTTTAGGTACACTGGGACACCTTTTTGTCTCGCCCTTAACGTGAGCCAAATGCTCCTTCAACCGTGTGATACCTCTTCCCAATAATTTTTTTCACAAAACTTGCATTGTATTCGGAGTCTATCACCATCTATTGCTGTGCCGTATTGTCAGGCTAGATCTGATGATCGTACCATATTTATTTATTTCACCCGCATGAATGAGCAAACGATTTGATTAAATTAAAACATTTAGATTATACTTGAAAATAAAATTTGTTTGATATTATTCTAATTTTTAAAAATTTTATATTACATTTGAAAATTTATTTCATATTATTGTTATTTTTAAAATATTAGATTATATTTTATCAAATTTATTTCATATTATTCTAATTTTTAAAAATTTTAGATTACATTTGAAAATTTATTTGATATTATTCTTATTTTTAAAATATTAGATTATATTTTACCAAATTTATTTGATATTATTCTAATTTTTAAAAATTTATTTGATATTATTCTTATTTTTAAAATATTAGATTATATTTACCAAATTTATTTGATATTATTCTAATTTTTGAAATTTTATTTAATATTATTCTTATTTTTAAAATATTAGATTATATTTTACCATATTTATTTCATATTATTCTAAAAATTTTAAAAATTTTAGATTACATTTGAAAATAGTATTTAGTTGATATTATTTTAATTTTGAAAATATTAGAAAATCATATTATTCTAATTTTTAAAATATTTAAAAATCATATTTATTTGAAATTGATGTGTCACATGCATCATGGGGTATGTGTGACATGTGTAATTGATGTCTCACATGTGTCACATACCCCATGACACATGTGACACATGTGTAATTGATGTGTCACATACCCTATGCCACATGTGACACGACACATGTAACACATCAATTACACATGTGTCACATACCCCATGTCACATGCGACACATGTAATTGATGTGTCATGGGGTATGTGTCACATGTGTGACACATCAATTACATGTGATGCGGCACATGTGACACATGTGTAATTAATGTGTCATACATATAATTGATGTGTCACATGTGTCACATACCCCGTGCCACATGCGATACATTTGACACATGTGTAGTTGATGTGTCATGGGGTATGTGTCACATGTGTGTCACACATGTGACATATCAATTGCATGTGTCGCGACACATGTGACACGTGTGACACATGCGACACACGCGACACATGTGACACATGTCCCATGTCCCATGTCCCATGTCCCATTTTAAATGAATTTTTATACACGCATGTGTGTATATATATATATATATATACATACCCATGTCCCATGTCCCATGTCCCATTTAAAATAATTTTTTATTAACAATTTAAGGGTAGATCTTGAAATTTAAGGGTTGATCTTGAAATTTTAGGATAGATCTTGAAATTTAAGGGTAGATCTATCATATTTAAAGGGTAGATCTTGAAATTTTAAGGGTTGATTTTGAAATTTTAATTCCTAAAATGTAAGAAAATGATAAAAAATCGTAGACCACGTACATTCTCTACGTTCTTCGGCGATTTGGCGGCGATCCCGCACTTTTCGGGGGCTTATTCGGTGTCAAAATGGGAACTATGCGTTCTCCGGTGGAACCACAACACCAAAAAAACAAAAGAAAGGGGCTGCTGTCTTTAAAACCTGAAGAAAGAGGGTTTTAAAGCTTTTTCGTGCTTCAAAACCGAAGTGGGGACCCACATGTGCAAAATGCCAAATTATCGGACGATAATTTGAAACTATCGTTCGATACGGACGATACGGTCAAATTATGGTCCGTATCGGACAATAATTTGGTGATTTTACAATTGCTTGAGGAAACATCAAATTATCGTCCGATACGGGCGATAAATTGCCTGTATCGGACAATAACTACTATATTTTTAAGGGGGTACGATACAAAGGCATTGTATTGTACCGCCGAGTTCCAAAATTGATACGTATCGGTATCGGACGATATTTTGATCCATGACTCTTACTTCTTTTCTGAGATCTCCATGTAAGAAGACATTTTTCCAACTGGTACAACAGCCTATCTCTGTACGCACCACGGGAAAGGAGCACCCAAACGATATTTGGCTTTGCTACAAGTGCAAATGTGTCTTGGTAGTCAATGCCATGTGTCTGCTTGAACCCTTTGGCCACTAACCTGCCCTTACATCATTCTATGGAACCGTATGGTCTACACTTCATTGAGTAGACCTACTTGCAACTGACTATCTTCTTCCATTTAGGGAGTCACACAACGTCCCAAGTTTCATTCGGTTTCAAAACTTTCATTCCTTGCATCATAACCTCCTACTGTGGTTGGGGTAAGGCATCAGAGACAGTAGGTGGTATGAAATATAATCTAATGAAGGGATAAATGACCTGTGTGATGCATTTTTTTTTTAATAAGATACAAACCTACTAATACGATGGAAGGTACCCGACCTGGGAGCTTTCCTGAGGGAAATAGGAAGGTTCAATTCAGTTTGTGTAGAAGGATCGCTACTAGGTGGGCTTACTTCATAGGAAGAAGCTTGGTCTGTAGCATAAGGAGATGTGGTTGTTGACTTCATTTTCTTGAAGGCTTCACCCCGGATCCCCGGATGAATCATTTTCCCTTTCCAAACTTATCGAATGCGTCAGTTCTTTTTGTAGTTTTTTCTTTAGTAATGACTTCCTCTAGTTCAATTTCAGCTTAATCACCAATATCATCCCTTGCAACATCACTCAGGAGATAGGGTAGCACATGCGTAGTGCTCTCTTCCTTAGAGCCCTCCCCCCAAAGAGGGCATTTGACTTTCCAAGAGAGAATCATAACACTTGTATCTATTTTTAGTGGGAGGGTAACCAATGAAGATGCACTTGCCCGCCTTCGGAGAGAGTTTATCATGGCAAGATAAGGGAATGTGCGCAAAACAAAGAGACCCAAAGGCACAAGGGACAGAAAAAGATGATTTTGAGGATACAACAATTTATAGGGTGACTGACCCTCAAGCATAGGAGCAGGTATTTTATTAATAAAGAAATTTGCAGTAAGCACGACATCACCTTCTAGACGTTTTGGAACATTCATACCAAGCAATAAAGCACAAGCAACTTCAATTCAATGCCTATTTTTTCCTTCCAGACACCCCATTTTCTTTTGTGTAGGGACAAGTGGTTTGCCACTCAATTCCATGACTACGAAGGTAGGACTGATGGTAGTGGGAGGCATACTCTCTCCCTTTATCAGTTTCAAAACCTCCACAGTGGCATGGTACTGAGTTTGGACTAGTTTGTGAAAGACATGAAAAAGCAAAGCAACCTCATTCTTTATTTTAATAAATATACCATGGTAAAATGGGTACAATCACTAATCAATGACCCAAAATAACGGTGGCCATGTAAAGCAACAATGGGAGATGGCCTCCAAAGCTCAGAATGGACAATGTGAAAGAGAATAGTACTCCTGTTACCACTAAAAGGATATGACGTGCTACATTGTTTTGCCATTTGACAAACATCACATTGAAATTTGGAAGCATCAAAGGAACTAAGATTTTGTGGAACTAAGACGCACAGTCGCAAACGTTGTGCCCAAACTGCATATGCCACAGCCAATCATCTTCAGTGAACACAACAACGGTAGCAGCAATCGGTCTCCGGATATGAATATCCTTGAACAAATATAGTCCCCTATCCTCACGACCATGGCCAATAACCTTTCTCGTGGACAAACCCTGAAAAATACAATGTGATCGAAAGGTCACACACTCACACTGCAATTAAGATATTTTATAATGCTGCAGACTGAAAGAAGAATAACAGACATCTTGAGAACATATAAAGTAGATTCTGAAGATAATTAGCCAACATGGGTAACTTTTTTTTTGTGGATGATTGACCAACATGGGGAACTCCTCTATCCAAGAGCAAGAGACTTGAGATCCACTAACACTACACGGTGTCGACATAGGAAATAGGGAATGTAATAATGAACATATACTGGTCATGTGGTTGGCTCGTCCAGAATTGATGATCCAGGATGACGAAGAGATACAGAGGCATGAGCTGATCCCACAATACTTGTTTCAGTAGTTAAGTTTTAGGAAATTAGAGTTAGGGTTTAGGAGGAGGAGGAGGATGAGCTCAATCCCCCTTCTATTATTAGTATGCATTTCACTTACAAACTATTATATACACACCCATCAACACTAATGCACCCGTTTACACATAACAGTCACATACACCAAGTAATTCCTATTAGCGCACCAACACACACCAACCTCAGCAACATAGGATTGAGCGACAAAGAGCACTTCACAATCAGTGGCACCAATGTAATAATCATTGGTTACTAACTTCTCTATGGAAAAGAAACACAATTCTCCATTGGAGGATCACGTATGATTCGAGCAGGGTCCAGTCCGGGCGTTAGATCCGTTAGGTTGCAACGTGGATCGATCCTAGAGATAGAACTCTAGATTTCCATCTTAGGGCGCTCATAGTGCAATGATAGAATATTTGGTTTTCTAGTTTTTTTGATATGGTTGGGTTTAATAGTCTGATGGAGGCTACAGTTGTTGAATCAGATCGATTCAATGGCTTAGGGCAAAGCTAGGGTTTAGGATTTCAAAAGGATGATGGCTGAGTTAGGGTTGTGATCAACAGAAGCAGAGAAGATAAGAAATAGATAGATAGAAGATATAATTTGCGGGCTTCACACCCCTGGCTTCACACCAAATCCTTCTCGGGAAGAAGATTCACTCTTCGAAGAAACTCATCTCAAGTTCCAAAAGCAAAAGCTCACTCATTCAATAATCAATAATTTCCTTCATTGTTTATCTAAAGGACCTTATATAGGAGTCATTTCAAACGAAAATTAAACCCTAAAACAAATACCAAAAAGACAAGTATGCCCCTAAAAGTTAAGTTCGAAATTAGAAAAATATACCAAAATATGAACTGCAAGATTTCGATCGATTGAAAGTGAAATTCGATCGATCGAAATTTAAATTCGATTGATTGAAAGTGAAACTCGATCGATCAAAAAGACATACATCCATAATTCGCCGCTGAAATTCGATCGATCGAATTTGAAACTTGATCGATCGAATAGTAATTCAATCGATTGAGTATATAATTCGATCGATCGAACTATATACTCCAGAACTAGGTATTTTCCTCTCGTTGATGTTCGATCAATCGAAATAGGACTTCGATCGATCGAGAATTTCGATCGATCGAATTTGTTGTGTTCCTCCACTTCTCCAGAATTTCATCTTTCGCCTAGTTCTGATTTCCGTTTTGCTTCTTCCATTGTCGGTACACTCGAAAAGGTCCATATCCGATGTCTACGATGTTGGCGTCCCCGTCAATTCTCTCGGGCCGAAAAGGCTTCATCACCGATGAAGCAGCGTCGTGATAGCGCTCGAGCATGTCAAGGTCCAGGCGTTGCACCTCGTCTTCAGCTAACCATGAGTTCTCGGAGTCCGACTTTCCCAACCACTTGACCAAGTACTTTTGAATTCCGCCCCCATGTGTGGATATTACCAAATCATCTAATATCCCTTCTATCTCATCTCTGCGCTGCTTGCGTGGGGAAGGGAAGGGTAGGGGTTGCAGGGAGGGGCTGACATTTGGACTCGGGGCTGCTTGGAAGGGGTTGTGAGGGGGTGGGGCTGGGGCCAAAGAACGAACCAGGTCCTCCACATTGAATTTAGAGCTGACCCCTATATCCGGTGGAAGCTCGAGAACATATGCATTAGACCCGCTCCTTGCCACAATTCTAAAAGGTCCAGCACCGCGGGCTTGAAGTTTCTTTGCGGCTCCCAACAGGAACCGCTCAGGCCTAACCCCAACCATTACGTAATCTCCCACCTGGAATTCCTTGAAGCACCTATGCGCATCTATAGATATTTTGTATTATTTATTGCTTGCATTAATTCTTTTTCTAATTTCGGCATGCAATTCATGTATATGCTGTGCAAATGAATCGGTTGACTCGGAAACTCGATGGGATGCAGACATGGGGATTAGATAGATGGGTGTTCTAGGCCTATGACCAAGGATGGCCTCAAAAGGACTCATACCTAGGGACCTATTGACTGAATTGTTGTATGCAAACTTGGCTAAAGGTAAAGTAGAATCCCAAGTCCTAGGGTGATCACCAACAAGACAACGGAGAAGATTACCTAAGCTCCTATTGGTGGACTCTGTTTGGCCATCTGTTTGAGGATGATAGGCCGAAGAAAATTGGAGCATGGTACCCATCATGTGCCATAAAGTTTTCCAGAAATAACTGGTAAACTTCACATCCTGATCCGATATAATCGTCTTGGGTAACCCATGTAGACGCACAACCTCCATGAAAAATAATTTGGCTATGTGAGCTACATCGGAGGTTTTAGAGCAAGGTAGGAAGTGGGTCATCTTTGAGAAGCGGTCCACTACCACAAAAATGGAATCGTGCTTCCATTGAGTCTTTGGAAGTCCGAGCACGAAATCCATGGAGATGTCTTGCCACGGGGTGTGCGGCACGGGTAAAGGGGTGTACAAACTGGTATTCTGCTTAATATGCTTTGCAACTTGACATGTACAACATTGTTTTACGACCCTAGAGACATCTCTTACAAGGCTAGGCCAATAAAACCTATCCCCAACGAGCGCACTGGTTTTATCGCGCCCAAAATGTCCGGCAATCCCTCCGGCATGTAACTCCCAGATGAGGAAGTCATGCAATGAAGTACGAGGGATACACAAACGATTTCCTTTGAACAAATACCCATCCAGCAGGGTATAATTGGAGTTAATGTTGTTCAGATTTTCAAGGAAAGCAATATATTCTGCCCCGAAATCTAGGCAATCAGGATAATCTTCAACTGCTCAAATTCGATGACCTCGGTGCTCATAGACTGCAAAGTCGCCACTCGACGACTAAGCACATCAGCTGCCTTATTATCGGCACCGGCCTTATGCTTCAATACGAATGGGAACCCTTGAAGGTACTCGACCCACTTCACGTGCATCGGGTTCAACTTTTTCTGGGAAGCAAAGAAATGTAAGGCTTCATGGTCAGAAAACAACACAAATTCTTGCGGTCTCAGGTAATGTTTCCAATACCACAGAGATTGGACGACCGCATAAAACTCCTTGTCATAGGTGGAGTATTTCTGCTTTGCCTCATTGAGCTTCTCACTAAAATAGGCCACAAGGTGGCCTTCTTGGCTCAACACTTCGCCTATGCCTACACTCGATGCGTCACATGCTACTTCAATGACTTTAGAAAAGTCTGGTAGGTGCATGACGGGTGCGGTAACTATCTTATCTTTTATGTCAACAAAGGCCCTCGTCGCGGCTTTGCTCCATAGGAACTCCCATTTTCTCATGCAATCGGTAATGGGAGCCATGATGGTGCTAAAATTCTGGATGAAACGACGATAAAACGTGGCAAAATCGTGGAAGCTACGAACTTCATGAATATTCCGAGGTTTGGGCTACTCCACAATGGCCTTAACCTTCGCAGGGTCCGCAACCATCCCGTCTACCGAGACAATGAATCCCAAGAGTACAACAGAGTGCTGCATGAAGGTGCACTTCTTGAGATTCACGTATAACCTCTCTCCCCTCAAGGTTTCGCAAACCAACCTCAGGTGGATAGTGTGTTGGTCCTTGTTCGGACTGTAAATTAAGATGTCATCAAAGTACACGAAAAGGAATTTGCCAAGGAATGGCCTCAACACTTGGGTCATAAGCCTCATAAATGTACTCGGGGCATTGGAAAGCCCAAAAGGCATGGCCATCCACTCATGAAGACCGTCTTTGGTCTTGAAGGCGGTTTTCCATTCATCGCCAGGGCGAATACGCACCTGATGGTAGCCACTTTTTAGGTCTATCTTGGAAAAGATAGTGGCTCCAACCATCATGTCAAGCATGTCATCAAGCCGCGGTATGGGAACCCGATATTTAACAGTGATCTTATTAATTGCTCGGCTATCTACACACATGTGCCATGTACTATCTTTCTTAGGCGTGAGTAATGCTGGTACAACACACGGGCTCAGACTCTCTTGTATGAACCGCTTTTGAAGGAGCTCACTGACTTGCCGAGTCAACTCGGCGTGCTCAACCGGATTCAACCTGTAGTGGGGCAGGTTCGGTAATGTAGATCTGGGAACCAAGTCGATTGGGTGTTGAATGTCACTCATGGGAGGGAGCTCATTAGGTAAGTCTTCGGGGAAGACATCCGCAACTTCATTCAGGATGGGCTCTACCTCCTTGGGGTACTCACAGACTGATTCAGAAGTACTTTCAACAGTGACGACGACACACACGACACTCTCATCTAACGATGCCCTCTTAAACTCTGAAGGGCTCACAATATTGATGGCCTTGGATTTGCCTCCCTTCTCAACTCTATTGACTGATGGTGCTTTGGGAGCCAAAGGGTTAAAAGTGATTTTCTTGCCCTTGTAATTGAACATGCAAATGTTAGATCGACTAAAAATGGTCACGTTCAAGTCATAGAGCCATGGCCTCCCTAAGTAATGTGACCTACATCCATCGACACTACATCGCACCATAAGGTGTCTGAGTATGAACCCAACTATGAACCCAACTGTATGGGTACACGGCACCTCTGAGATACGGGAATGGATGAGGAGTCAACCCATGCGACTTTGTAAGGTCTCGGGTGGGCTTCAGGTGTAAGCCCTAAGCGAGTGACGGTATGTTCTGACACCACATTGGTGCAGCTTCCGCTATCCACAATAACCCTACAACAACTCTTTGTCCCACATGTGGCGAAGGTGTGGAAGATGTTCTCCCTCCACCAATCCTAATTTTCATCCCGCTGAGGTTGTGCAAAGGCACACCTCACATCTAGAGCACGGCCCATGTCATCACCTTCTCATCACTAGGTGTGGCATTCGGTTCAAAGACTTCTTCCTCATAAACTCATTCACTTTCTTCTCCTTCTCTGTCGATAAGGAGATTCCTTTGTGCGTCTCTCATGGGGCATTGGGCGGCAAAATGTCCCAATCCTTGACATTTATAACACTTGACATGAGACCCACTCTTCGAGGATTCTCTGGCTACACCCTTACCTTTGTTAAATCTTACATCGGTAGATGTGGGTTGTGTGGGTTTGGTAGGCGGGTTTCCAGCACTAGATCTCACTTAGCGGGTACGGAGTTGACCGGGGTGAAAATCAAATTGCCTAGTCACCGTCATTTTCAAATATTGTTCAATGTCTTGAATGACGGTGTAACAATCGGCAAGGTCTCAACAGGGTGGGAGACTAACTCTTTCTGCAGGTCAAGTCTCAATCCGGTGCGGAATCTGGATAGAGTGACTTGAGGGTCTTCGGACACTTAGGCTCTCATCATGAATTCTTCAAATTTTCCAATGTAGTCCGATACAGGTATACTACCTTGGCGCAGATTTTGCCATTGGTCGAGGAGACGATGGTAGTATGAAGAAGGAACGTACTTCTCGATAAGTCGTTCCTTCATGTCCTCCCAACGAGTAATGGGAGTACAACCCACATTCGTTCTGATGCGTTCAATGTTGACCCAAAAGAGTCGAGCTTGGCCTATGAGCTTCATTTTTGCAAGTCTAACACATCTTTCATCGCTCATGCCAAACCACTCAAAGTGCTGGTCCATATCGGATAACCAATTGAGGAAGACTTGAGGGTCTAATCTTCCATCGAAAGTTGGGAACTCAATTCGGACATTTTTGAGGAGTCTCCCTTCCAAGTCGTAGTCATCTCCCTGATGATCTAACCTATGGTTCCGGTTTCGATTATGCTGGTAGCCATTTCGTTCGAAACGGGGACCATTTCGCTCACGGGGTGGTTCGAGGTACTCATCACTGACACGGGACGATAACCTTAAAATGTGTGATTATGATTTTATGCATTTTGCCGAAATTAAATAAAATTAAATCAAACTTAATCTCAAAACTATCTTAAATACCTTAGGGTTCAGAGAATTCAGGTTGGTAGATCACGCGAGATCCAGTTAGGGTCCAGTCCGATGCGCAAGTACTATTAGATTTGAGGCGAGATCGGCCTAGAGATAGAACTCTAGCTTTTTCTTGGCTTGAGCTTTCATCTTCGATCCGATGTAGATTCGCAGGCTCTAACTAGGGTTGTGAAATGAATTTATGGTTTTGTAATAGGCTTATGGTTTGGTTTAGGTTTATGATTTAGAAAAGGGTTTTGGGCTCTGTTTGATTTGGGATTCGGAAAGGGATTTATGGTTTTAGGGATTAAGAAATCAATAGGTTAAGATGTAGAAAAAAACAAGCAGGGATCAATAAGGCAAAAGATTCAAAGAAGATAGTGATAATAACAATGACTTTTGGGAATCACTCCCTTGGCCTCACACCAAACCCATCTCAGGCAAAGAATATTCAAGCATAAAAGCATTCAAAATATTCAATAACTAATTAAAAGTCTTTATAAGCCTCAATATATAGGCCACCAATAATTAAATTCGAAATAAATAGTCCTAATACTAATAAAACACTAAAAATGAAAGTTTTCGTAACAAAAAATTTAAAATTAGAAGTCCTGTCACGATGTCCACGAACGTCCGTAGTGCCCCATGGACGTCCGTGACCTACGGACAGTAAGGGAGCAAAATCACGGACGTCCGTTACTGTTCATCACGGACGTCCCTCACTATTCACGGACGTCCGTCACTATTCACTATGAACAGAACTTTTAAAAATTTTTTTTTTTTTCCTGAAGTTGAAATTCTATTGCGGTTCAACTTCAATACTCTCGATCTTGACGTTCCCTGTCATTCTCCTCCACTCAAAATGTTTCATCACTGATGAAACACGCATGTTGTACTCGGGCTCGGGCTCCCTCTCTTCTTTCAACGTTGGTAGAAGCGATGTGGTCTGAATCCAATGTCCATATATGTGGCGTCCCCGTCAATTCCCCATGACCAAAAAGGTTTCATCACTGATGAAACACGCTCGTGATAGATGTCTATCAGGTCGGTGTTCAAGCGGCGGACTTCATTCTCGTGGATCTAAGTATTTTCGGACTCCGGTTTGCCGACCCATTTAACCAAGTAGTTCTGAAATCCTCCGTCATGTGTAGAGAAGGCATGATCATTGATTATATCCTCTATTTCATCTGTTCTCTGTCTGCTTGGGGAAGGAAGAGGTACAGGCTGCAAGGTTGGGTTGGGGCTGGGACTAGGAGGTGGCTGGAGTGGATTTTCAGGGGGTGGGTGAAACCCAAGTAAGGAGCCAAGTCTTCCACATTGAACGTTGAACTAACCCTCGTACCTAGAGGAAGCTCGAGCACGAATGCATTAGGACCACTCTTAGCCAAAATTCTAAAAGGCCCAGCACCTCGAGATTGGAGTTTCTTTGCAGATCTCGATGGGAACCGCTCAGGCCTAATCCGGACCATCACATAATCACCCACGTGATATTCTTTGAAACGCCTATGAGCATCTGCATATAATTTATATTGACTATTGCTTGAAATAATCTTTTGTCTAATTTCGACATATAAGCTATGCATGTGTTGTGCAAATGCATCGGCAGACTGACACTCTATGGGATGCAAACATGGGGATCAAATCTAATGGGGTCTTAGGCCTATGACCATGTACTACCTCAAAAGGACTCATGCCTATGGACCTATTGACAGAATTATTATATGCAAACTCAGCTGTGGGTAAAATGGTATCCCGGGTCCTAACATGATCACCAACAAGATTACGAAGGAGATTCCCAAGGCTCCTATTGGTGCTTTCGGTTTGACCATCCGTTTGAGGGTGATAAGCGGTCGAGAATTGGAGCAAAGTGCCATCATGTGCCAAAGTATCTTTCAAAAATAACTAGTGAATTTAACATCCCTATCAGACAATGGTTTTGGGCAACCCATGAAGACGTACTACCTCCGCGAAAAATAGTTGAGCAATGTGGGATGCGTCGGAGGTTTTGGAACAAGGAATGAAGTGGGCCATCTTCGAAAAGCGGTTCACTACGACAAAAATGGAATCATGCTTCCTAAGGGTATTAGGAAGTCTAAGCACGAAATCCATAGAGAGGTCTTGCCAAGGTGTGTGTGGCACGGGTAACGGAGCGTACAAGTCGGTATTTTGTTTAGTCTGTTTTGACACTTGGTAAGTACGACAATGTTTGACAACCCGACTGACATCTCTCATCGGGCTAGGCCAAAAGAACCTATCCTCTATGAGCGCAATAGTTTTATTACGCCCGAAATGTCCGGCCATCCCTCCAGCATGTAACTCACAAATGAGAAAGTCACGCAATGAAGTGTGAGAGATGCAAAGGTGACTGCCTTTAAACAAGTACCCATCCTGGATGGTGTACACGGAGTGTGTGCTGGTCGGGTTACTAAGGAGAGCAGTGTACTCAACCCCAAAATCTGGGCAATCGGGGTACTCATCCTTTAGTCGTTCGAACCCGACGACCTCGGTGCTCATGGAGTGCAAAGTCGCCACTCGATGACTAAGTGCATCAACAGTCCTATTTTTAGCACCAGCCTTATGCTTTAACACGAATGTGAACCCTTGAAGGTACTCAACCCACTTTGCTTGTCTTGGGTTCAACTTTTTCTGTGAAGCAAGAAAGCGTTAGGCTTCTTGGTTAGAGAACAACACATATTCATGCGGTCTACGGTAATGTTTCTAGTACTAAAGAGATCGTACGACTGTATAGAACTCTTTGTCATAGGTGGAATATTTTTGCTTCGCTCCATTAAATTTTTCACTAAAATAGGCCACAGGGTGACCCTCTTGGTTAAGCATTCCTCCTATGCCTACACTCGATGCGTCGCATGCGACTTCGAAGACTTTGGAAAAGTCCGATAAGTGCATGACGGGTGCACTACTCAGTTGTTGTTTGATCTCAGCAAAGACTTTCGTCGCTGCTTTGCCCCATTTAAAGTGCCCTTTTTTATGCAATCAGAATGGTGCTAAAGCTTCTGATGAAGCAACGATAAAAAGTAGCCAAACCATGAAAGCTACGAACATCGTGTATGTTCTTAGGCTCGGGTCACTCTACAATGGCTCTATCCTTTTCAGGGTCCGCGACCATTCCATCGGCCGAGATAATAAATCCCAAGAGAACAATAGAACGTTGCATGAAGGTGCATTTATTGAGATTTGCAAACAACTCGCCCTTGAGGGTTTCATAAACTAACCTAAGGTGGGTCAAGTGTTGTTCCTTGTCATGACTGTAGATCAGGATGTCAGCGAAATAAACAACAAGGAATTTGCCTAGAAACGGCCTTAACACTTTGGTCATGAGTTGCATGAAAGTGCTCGGGGCATTAGAAAGTCCAAAAGGCATGACCATCCACTCATAAAGACCATCTTTAGTCTTAAAGGCGGTTTTTCACTCATCACCGGGGTGGATTCGGACTTGATGGTAGCCACTCTTAAGGTCTATCTATGAAAAGATAGTGGCACCAACCATCATGTCAAGCATGTCATCGAGCCTTGGAATGCAAGGGTCAAAAAATCGGAAAATCGATACGTATCGTCCTGACCTCCAGGACGATATGTATCGGGTATCGGTTGATACATTGATTTTTTTTCTTTTTTTTCAAAAAATCCCAAAAAATCCCAAAAAATTAAGAAAAATAAATTTAATGATTTTCTATTTTTTTTTTACTTTTTAAAAATTTATTTAAAGCTTATTTGATGCATATTTCATAATATGACGAAACCCTAACTAAAGTATGGTCTCTTCCGACCATGCATAATTACGACTAAAAACTTTCAATTTTTTCCTTTCTTTTTTATTGTTTAATAAATGAAAATTTTTTAACAGGCAACAAAAATATATTAGGATATAAGTCCACAACAAAGGTAAGATCACTCTTAACATAGTTGGTTCATTGTACATGACTAATTTTCATTGTACATGACCAATGATCAAAATTTCATTATACATGACTAATTATCAAAATTAAAATGCATATTATAAATAAAAAACTTAATTACTTTAGAGCCACATTGAATTTCGTGGTGGTTCTTGGCCCTGGTTATCATCATCATCGGTGCGCGAGCTTTCCCTATAATGTTGGCCATATTGATACCCATGATCATGTGTGCCTCCTTGAAACTGAGGCAGTAGCGACGAATATGGCTCAGTGTAATAGGTGAAGGTTGGTCCTCCAAAAATTTGACCAACAAAGTCATATGGCCCGGGATAGGTTGGTTGAGGCCGATAGTATGGGTTACTTGCTGTTGAATCTTCGGTGTTTTGCAAACTAAATTCCCCGAAGCTAAAAGTCATATAACCCACATCATCTTGTGGACCTTGTGGTGGTGGTGGTGGTGGAGGTGGTGTTTGGTAAGATTCTGACGCTCTTCTTCCTTCAATCCCTCCACCTCTGAATGTAGGAGTGTCATACATTATTACCGGGTCCTCATTCCATGCGGCAATACCTCCAGAAGTATAGGGATCAATATCATCCGCTCCACCACTAGTGCCAGCGTGGGTTTCATCGCTTCCATCATCACCCCCACCATCATCATTATCACTACCGAACTGCGTTTCGTCATCAGATCCAACCACTGAATGACGATTCAATCTTCTTTTCCGCCTCAGTCGTTGGGAAGCCTGCTCATCTGCTGCTCTTTCAGCATTATCCAGCCATGTGGTGCCCTCAGTATCCAACACTAGCTTTTCTCTCTCTTCGATCTACTGATTTAAAGGGTCATCCTCCATGAATATATAATCCAAGTAGATAGGATCAAAATATTCACTATCTGTAAGGTAGAATATGATAGATGAATTGGTACATACCTGATGCCTCATCAATTAGATCAAATAAAAATTGTATGAACTAAGACTTCATATAATATCATACCGCTATTGGTCCTCTGCATATTTCTGACCCTTAATCTCATGTTGTAGTGGCAATAGACTAACTTTTCCAATCGTTTCATAGTTAGCCTATTCCTTGTCTTCGTATGAATGAGAGAGAAGGTGCTCCAATTTCGCTCACAGTTGGACGAGGAACAAGTTTGCGATAAAACCCTCATGGCAACCGGCCTTAATATTGGGCCATCACTTCCATAATGCATCCACCAATCAGCGGGTTTATCATACTTGATTTGGGATTGCGCCAATGCGGTCCCAAATGATCCTTGTCTTTTGCGGAATATATCATTCTACATATCAATAACCCACATATCAATAAATAGATCATATGACACCTGTATTATTACTTATAAGGTATTATTACTCACATCTCTTATGGCTTGACCTTGCTCTGCCAACTCAGGGAGCATTTGTTTGATCACATTGAGCAAACCGCTGTATACTTCATCGGCCTCAGTCAATTCAAAGTGTCGCATATACTGGAAGGCCGGATTTAACTAGTGTGCTATACATCAAATATGAACAATCTCATCAATATATAGATACAATGAATAATATAAAAAATAATAAATAAATGAAAATCACTACATAAGTAGTTTAGCATGTTATACTTGCGGCATGTAAGTACTGGTAGAATTGTGCATCCCACCTCTTGTCGATAATTGCCCAATATCATTTATATTTTGTTGGGCATTTAGTTTTAATAGCCAATTTGGCTTTAGTCATTGACTCGTAAACGTACCCCATCGTTGGTTTCTCATCACCATCTACCAACCTTAACACTTGTACCAACGGGGTAGTGACGGCGATCTGGTGGTCAACATCTGCCCAAAACTGGAGACTGTAGATCAGGTCGACAACTTCATTGCAAGCAGGTCTCTTTGCTCGTGAGAGTTCTAACTCATATTTTCTCTATTCTTCAGAAAAGACCATGCTTTTCAGCTCATGCCTATATCTAGCCAAGCTTTGTAGGGCTAGAAATTGTGTCGCAAATCGTGTAATCGCAGGCAGGAGCAGCTCGTTCTTGGTGAAGTCTCATCAAATTCACCAACTTGTCACTGTTGTATAGGTAGGAAGTAATCGTTCTTCCCTTCTGAATAGTTGTGTGTGCCTTGCTTCTCTTTCCCAAATCCTCAAGAATGAGGTCCACACAATGAGCGGCACACGGAGTTCAATACAAGTGACGTCTCTTCAACATTAACTGACTACCTGCAACTTTATAATTGGCGGCATTGTCTGTTACCACCAGCACAACCAGGTGCTCTCCAACATCTTCAACTACCTTATCCATTAGTTGGAAGAGGTAATCAACTGTCTTCGCGTGTTTTGAAGCATCAATTGATTTTAGAAATATTGTCCCGACATCGCTGTAGACCAAAAAGTTGATCAAACTCTTCTTTGTGGGACCTGTCCATCCATCGCATATAATTGTGCAACCTCTCTCATCCCATACTTCGTGGAAGCTGTCCACGTAAGTTCCTATCTCTGCGTACTCATCATCTAGTAGGGGCCCGAATACCTCGTATGCAGAAGACTTTTTGACTCATGGACTAACTTCTGCACTTGTATCAATCATCCTTTTGAAGTATGGCGACTCCACAACTTGATTCGGAATGTGACTGTATATCACGAACTTTGCTATCGATTTTCTGAGCCTCTTTTCCCATTTTTTCAGTGAAATTGTGCTCAATTTACTTTGCTTTAAGCTTTCTGTTCGATGCATGAACGGATCCATGGAACCTATAGTACGACCTGTAGTAGACAGCCTGGTGTCTCTCACTGATGCTGACCTACGCAACCCGACAGTGTCATGAAAATCATCCTCATCATCATCAATAACATGTGGCCTATGACTAGATTGACCACCAGCAGTAGGCATGGATGGGCCCCTCAAGCTGGATCGAAACCGATAATCGGCTTCTTGATTTCGTCGCTGTCGTGCTTCTCTAGCACCCTCCCTCATGACTCTCGCTGTCACAACATCCTCATCCTCATCTTCATCATCCCCACGTCCCGGTGCAAAAAACTCTGGATTTCCCTTCCTTATTCTCTCATATATTTTTCTATCCCGGTCCGCTTCTGCCTTTTTCTTTCCCTTAGCCACTTGTAAATTGGCTCTGACTTCTTTTCTTACCTCTCTGGGTACATTGGGGCACCCTTTTGTCTCTCCCTTTACGTGAGCCAAATGCTCCTCAACCATGTGATACCTCCTCCCAATAAATTTTTCCCACAAAGTTTACATTCTATTCAGAGTCTATCACATCTATTGCTGTGTCGTATTTTCAGGCTGAATCTGATGATCGTACCATGTTTATTTCTTTCACCTGCATTAATGACCAAACGATTGGACTAAATTAATTTAGATAACACTTGAAAATAAAATTTATTTGATATGTATTGTCCGATATGTATCGGTTTTGGACCTCAGCGGTACGATACGTAGGCATTGTATGATTGTATCGTACCCCTTAAAAAAATTTACTAATTTTTCTTTAAACTAAACTTTTTTTTTATTTTTAGTGTTACTAATTTTAGTGTTACTTTTTTAAACTAAACTTTTTTTATTACTAATTTTAGTTTTAAAATTGTTTTTAATTTTGTGTTACTAATTGTTTTTAATTTTGTGTTACTAATTTTTTTTTTGAAACTGAACTCTTTTTTTTTACTAATTTTGTTTTAAAACTAAATTTTTTTATTTTGTGTTACTGATTTTTAAAACTAAACTAGTTTTAAATTTGTTTTTAAAACTAAACTTTTTTTTTAAAAATTAAACTTTGTTTTTGTTTTTTGTTACTAATTTTTTGTTACTAATTAGTAATTTTTGTGTTACTAATTTTTTTTATTACTAATTTTTCTTTAAACTAAACTTTTTTTTATTTTTAGTGTTACTTTTTTAAACTAAACTTTTTTTATTACAAATTTTAGTTTTAAAATTGTTTTTAATTTTGTGTTACTAATTTTTTTAAAAATCTGAACTCTTTTTTTTTACTAATTTTGTTTTAAAACTAAATTTTTTTGTTTTGTGTTACTAATTTTTAAAACTAAACTAGTTTTAAATTTGTTTTTAAATCTAAACTTTTTTAAAAAAAATTAAACTTTGTTTTTGTTTTCTGTTACTAATTTTTTGTTACTAATTAGTAATTTTTGTGTTACTAATTTTTTTTATTACTAATTTTTCTTTAAACTAAACTTTTTTATATTTCTAGTGTTACTTTTTTAAACTAAACTTTTTTTATTACTAATTTTAGTTTAAAAATTGTTTTTAATTTTGTGTTACTAATTTTTTTTAAAAATTAAACTCTTTTTTTTTACTAATTTCTAAATTTTTTTGTTTTGTGTTACTAATTTTTAAAACTAAACTAGTTTTAAATTTGTTTTTAAAACTAAACTTTTTTTTTTTAAATTAAACTTTTTTTTTGTTTTCTGTTACTAAGTTTTTGTTACTAATTAGTAATTTTTGTGTTATTAATTTTTTTTTAAAGCTAAACTTTGTATTACAAAATTAGTAACAAAAATTTAGTGTAATTGATGTGTCATGGGGTATGTGTCACATGTGTGACATATCAATTACATGTGCTGCGACACCTGTGTCACTGTGTCACATGTGTCGCGACACATCACACGTGACACGTGTCACATGTGTCGCGACACATCACACGGGATATGTGTCATATGCATGGGTCAAAAAATTAGTAACACAAAATAAAAAAGTTTAGTTTTAAAATAAAATTAGTGAAAAAAAGTTTAGTTTAAAAAAAAAGAGATTTTTTGACCCATGTCCTCCGCCAAAGTCCACTCAATTTTATGTCGCTGAGCTTCAAAGTGCTTCGTAGGATGAATGAGCAAATCAAAAGAGATTTGACTCACCTCACCAGTATCATCCAAGCAGTATAGTAGATCTAATGATAAAATTAGTAATAAATAAAAATGAATTAAAAAAAAAAATAGTAATAAATATGGTAGATCTAATGAAAAAATAATTAAAAATACTAGTTATATGATGGAAAATTATACCTTCTCTTAAATATCCGGCGAAAATATGAGTGTGACAATCCGTTGTCTACGATTTCGGTCTTCGATGGCTAAGAAATAAGAAGTATAGTGGATTGCAAGTGAAGAAAGAAGAAGTATAGTGGTGTAGAAGAAGGGATCCTCAGGTGGTTTGCAAGTAAAGAAGAAGAAGAGATCCTCGGGTGATTTGCAAGTGAAGAAAAAGAAGATATCCTCGGGTGGTTTGCAAGTGAAGAAGAAGAGGGATTCTTGGGTGGGTTTTATAGCGGGTTGCAACTATCCGTTGCCGCTATAAAAACAAATGCAAGTATGCAACGGATATAAAAATATATCCGTTGCCGCTTTTGCAACGTTTGATAAATAAAAAAAAAAAAAAAAGCAACGATTTAAAAAAATATATCTGTTGCTATTCGTTGCAAAAAGCAACGATTAAAAAAAAAAAAAAAAAAAGCAAAAGGACAAAAAAAATTATATTCGTTGCTATTCATTGCAAAAAGCAACGATTAAAAAAAATATCCGTTGCTATTCGTTGCTTTTTGGAACGATTAAAAAAAAAAAACAAAAGAAAAGGACAAAAACAAAATAAAAAAAGACAAATACCTAGGCCCGTCCGATAATTTCAAATTATCGGACGATACGGGCGATAATTTGCCTGTATTGTCCGATAATTTAGTTTTTTAAATTTAAAAAAAAAAAAAGATTATCGGACAATACGGGCGATAATTTGCCCGTATCGGACGGTAATTACCTTATTTTTTAGGGGGTACGATATATAAGCATTGTATCGTACCGCCCAGGTCCAAAACCGATACGTATCGACCGATACGTATCGGGCGATACGTATCGGTATCGGACGATTTTTTGACCCATGTTGGTATGAGAAACCGATACTTAATGATATACAACACATGGGCTCAGACTCTCTTGAATGAACCCCTTCTGTAGTGGGGCAGGTTCGGTAAGGTAGATTCGAGAACCAAGTCTATTGCGTGTTGGATATCACGCAGAGGTGGGAGTTCGTTTGGTAGGTCTTCAGGGAAGACATCTGTAAACTCTTTTAAAATCGACTCAACCTCCTTGGGACACTCACTTTCTGATTCGGGTGCACTCTCAACAGTGACAACTACGTACACTAAACTCTCATTTAATGATGCTTTCTCGAACTCAGAAGGACTCACAATATTAATGGCTTTAAAAGACTCGCCCTTCTCGACTTTGTTGGTCGATGGTGCTTTGGGAGGCAAAGGATGTAAGGTAATCTTCTTGCCCTTATGCATGAATGTGCATATGTTTGATCGACCATAAAGAGTCGCGTCCATGTCGTAGAGCCACGGCCTTCCCAAAATGATATGGTCCACATCCATCGACACCACATCACACACCATAAGGTGTCTGAATAAGAACCTAACTGAATTGGTACACGACACCTTTTCGACATGGGAATGGATGAAGAATTGACCCATGACCCATGCGACCTTATAAGGTCTCGGGTGGGCTTCAGGTGTAAGCCCCAAGCGGCGTACGACATGAGTTGATATTATGTTAGTGCAACTACCGCTATCCACGATGACCCTACAATTCTTTTCACCAAATCTGGCAAAGTTGTGGAAGATGTTCTCTCTTGGCCAATCATCCTTTTCATCCCGTTGAGGCTATGCAAGGGCACACCTCACAACTAAAGCATGACCAATAGCTTCACCCTCCTCATCACTGGGTGTGCTAACCGGCTCAATTACCTCTTCTTCGACCACTACCTCATCATCATCCTCCTCTCCCTTAATGAAGAGAGTCCTTTGGGGTTCTTTCGTAGGGCATTGGGAGGCAAAGTGTCCCATCCCATGACATTTATAGCGCTCTACTTGAGAATTAATCCTTGAGGATTCTCCGACTACACCTTTTCCCTTTTCAAACCTCGAATTGGTAGGCGCAGGTTGTGTAGGTTTGGGAGGAGGATTAAATCGTCCTTCACCGGATCGTTGACCACTATATTGTGGCTTAGTTCTCTTCACTACCGAAGTTTTCAAATACCGTTCAAGATCTTGCACAACGGCATAGCACCTTTCAAGAGTTTCTACGGGGTGAGAGATTAATTCTTTTTACAGATCAAGTCGCAATCTAGTGCGGAATCTAGAGAGTGATTTCAGGGTTTTCCGATACTTTTGCCCTCATTATGAACTCTTCGAATTTGACAATGTAATCTGTCACGGCCATACCACCTTGACGTAAATTTTGCCACTGGTCGAGGAGGCGTTGGTGGTATGATAAAGGAACTTATTTCTCAGTAAGTCGTTCCTTCATGTCGTCCCAACGAGTAATGGGAGGACAACCCGCATTCATCCTAATGCGTTCGACATTGAGCTAGAAAAGCCGAGCTTGACCAACCAACCTCATTTTAGTGAGTCTAACGCAACGGTTGTTATTCATGGCATACCAATCAAAGTGTTGGTCCATGTTAGAAAGCCAATCGAGGAAGACGGTACGGTCCATTCTTCCATCGAAAGTCGGAATCTCAACTCGGACGTTCTTGAGGAGTTGAACTTTGGGGTCATAGTCATCTCTACGATGATCCCTACGGTTCCGGTTCCAGTTGTCTTGGCGACCATCACGTTCAAAGTGATGACCTTCACGCTTTTGGCGTTGATTTTCAAGTCCACCCATCGCTTCCAGTTGGTTGATTCGATCACGTAATCTATCATTACCAACTCCTAGGGATGTTTGGGCTTGCTCTATGGTATTCAGATGCATTAATCGTATCCAATTCTTCTCGCATAGCTCTAAGAGTATCGAGAACCTCATCCGAAGCCATGGTGATACAAGGTCTTTTAGGGTTCTAATATGGAATGCAATATGGACTCACAAAAGAAAACAATGTAATAAAATAAATATGACAAGCAAAGATGCCCTAACCTAGAAAACTTGGCTTTGATACCAAAACTGACGCGGGACGATAACCCTAAAACGCGTGATTATGATTTTATGCGATTTGCCGAAATTAAATAGAATTAAATCAAGCTTAATCTCAAAACTATCTTAAATACCTTAGGGTTTAAAGAATTCAGGTTGGTAGTTCATGCGAGATCCAATTAGGGTCCAGTCTGATGTGCAAGTACTATTATATTTGAGGCTAGATCGGCCTAGATATAGAACTCTAGCTTTTTCCAGGCTTGGGTGTTCGTCTGCGATCTGATGTAGATTCGCAGGCTCTAATTAGGGTTGTGAAATGGATTTATGGTTTTGTAATAGGCTTATAGTTTTGTTTAGGTTTATGGTTTAGAAAAGGGTTTTGGGCTCTGTTTGATTTGGGATTCGGAAAGAGATTTATGGTTTTAGGGATCGAGAAATCAATAGATTTAAGATGTACAAAAAAACAAGCAGGGATAAATAAGGCAAAAGATTCAAAGAAGACAGTGATAGATAATAGTGAAAATAACAATGGCTTTTGGGAATCACTCCCTTGGCCTCACACCAAACCCATCTCAGGCAAAGAATATTCAAATATAAAAGCATTCAAAATATTCAATAACTAAGTAAAAGTCTTTACAAGCCTCAATATATAGGCCACCAATAATTAAATTCGAAATAAAGAGTCCTAATACTAATAAAACACTAAAAAGGAAAGTTTTCTTAAAAAAAAACTCAAAATTAGAAGTCCCGTCACGACATCCACGGACGTCCGTGACCTACGGACTGTAAGGGTGCAAAATCATGAACGTCCGTTACTGTTTCACGGACGTCCGTCACTGTTCATCACAGACATCCGTCACTGTTCACTATGAACAGTAATTTTTCTTTTTTTTTTTTTCCCTGAAGTTGAAATTTTGTTGCGGTTCAACTTCAATGCTCTCGATGTTGACGTTCCCCGTCAATCACCCTCGTCTAACCTATTGACTCGGTCTAACAATCTCTCATTGGACGTTTCAAGGGTCCTTTAGGCTGTCTCCAAGGCAGTCATTCGATCATTGATTGATTTTAGATCAGCCCTTATGTCGTTAAGAGCCTCAGCAATCTCACTTATGTCCATGGTGATATAGTTCACTAATGACGGGTTCTAGAATGAAATGCAATATGGACTTACAAAAGAAAACAATGCAATAAAATAAATATGACAAGCAAAGACGCCCTAACCTACAAAACCTAGGGCTCTGATATCAAAACTGACGCAGGACAATACCCTAAACTATGTGAATGCAATGATTAATTGATTGCCGAAATTGAATCGAATTAAATAAAACAATAAGCCCTAAAATATAGCGAATACCTTTGGCTTTCGTAGTATTCCATTGGAGGATCGCGTATGATTCGAGCAAGGTTCAGTCCAGGCGTTAGATCCGTTAGGTTGTAGCGTGGATCGATCCTAGAGATAGAACTCTAGATTTCAGATTAGGGCGTTCACAGTGCAATGATGGAATCTTTGGTTCTTTGGTTATTTTGATATAACTGGGCTTAATAGTCTGATAGAGGCTACGGTTGTTGAATCGGATCGATTCAATGGTTTAGGGCAAAGCTAGGGTTTAGGATTTCATAAGGATGATGGCTGAGTTAGGGTTGTGGGATCAACACAAGCAGAGAAGATAAGAAATAGATAGATAGAAGATAGATTTTGCGGGCTTCACACCCTTGGCTTCACACCAAACCCTTCTCGGGAAGAAGATTCACTCTTCGAAGAAACTCATCTCAAGTTCCAAAAGCAAAAGCTCACTCATTCAATAATCAATAATTTCCTACATTGTTTATCTTAAGGACCTTATATAATAGTCATTTCAAACGAAAATAAAACCCTAAATCAAATATCAAAAAGACAAATATGCCCTTAAAAGTTAAGTTCGAAATTAGAAAAATATACCAAAATGTAAACTGCGCGATTTCAATCGATCGAAAGTGAAATTCGATCGATCGAAAGTGAAACTCGATTGATCGAAAAGACATACATCCATAATTCGCCGCTGAAATTCAATCGATCGAATTTGAAACTCGATCGATCGAATGGGAATTTGATCGATCGAGTAAATAATTTGATCGATCGAACTATATACTCCAAAACTAGTATTTTCCTCTCGCTGCTGTTCGATCGATCGAAATAGGACTTTGATCGATCAAAATTGCAATTTGATCGATCGAATTTGTTGTGTTCCTCCACTTCTCCAGAATTTCATCTTTCGCCTAGTTCTGATTTCCGTTCCGCTTCTTCCGCTGTCGGTACACGCGAAAGAGGTCCATATCCGATGTCTATAATGTCGGCGTCCCCATCAACTTTCCAATAATGTCCTATGAATCTACTTTGCAATACTGCAGTAAATAACCTGAGCTAAACAGCCCCCTCCACACACACACACACCCAAAAAAAAAAAAAAAAAACTCCAACGATACTGCACCCAAACCGCGGGTTTACTCGTCTCACTCTAGGACTTCTCAAGTTGATATACCTCAATTACAAACAGCAATACTGCCTGGAATAACAAGGTCAGTTGGCTAAACATCTTCAAATATACCTGCAATGAGGTGTTATTTAGCATCGAAAGCAACTACAAGCTACTGCAGCCTTCTCATCAATCAAGCTCACGGAAAGATGGGACACAGATTGCTGTGAAACTTTCTGAAAACATAGCTTGAGGAATATTTTCATAACTCTCTTGGTACTCCAAAAATTGACACTAGATCACTGCCAATAGATAGCCCTGGGAATTCCAATCCAAATCCCTATGGGCAGGTTCACCGACATTTGGCACAGAAACTGATAAAACAACTAAACGTGAAACTGTACGTTACCACCTCTCCAGGGAAAATGCTCTGAAACTCATCCCACAGTGGTCAAATCACAAAACAAATTCCACATTCATACTCACCCAGGAAAAGATGGTCCAAACCACATAAATTTTAGTTCAAACTGAGGTCAACCTGTTTGACTTCACTAATGTCAGCAGTATGGGTGATGACTTCAGCGAGAGTCAGATCCTGGGCTGTTTGCTCTGATACCAAACTAAAATCTGAGGAGTTAGGTTATTTAAATTAAAGATGGAAAGTGGAGATGTAAGAGAAGATGAGGAAGGCCATAGGGAAAATGTAGGGTTGTGTACTAGAAAGAGAACCCATACACACCCTTCTTTTATATTTACTTGCAAAAAGTAGACTTCGGTTCTATGTAGAACACACACACCCAAGGAAGCACAGGAAATTAACTAAACACACACCACACTAATATTGCTGACACACCAACAATTTTGAAAGTTCCATAATAAATTTTTTTCCCGTATTACACACTTTTCTTTTCACTTTTCATTCTGAAGCAACTTCCTATGGGTTTTTGGCTTGGGAATGCCAAAGGCCTTGAGTTAGATGTCTTGCAGCAGCCTCTCTTCTATCAGAGCACAAGATTAAGGATGGGTATTGTTGCATACACTGTAGTGCGTTGAACAAGATTAGCAGAGGTTCATTCCTCTTTGATGAATAATTTTAATCGACATATTTGCACTGAAATATTTACTCATAGTTATCTCATACTATTTGAATTGAAACATGACTTTTAATGTGTGTTGGTTTCTCCTTTATCATTTTTCCATAATGGTTAATTAAATTACTTGGTTCATTAACATTTCAATCACACCATACTTTTAGATATGGTTTATTTTTGGAATAATATGTTTATCTTATACAAACTTATTGAAGCTCTGATAAATTCTGGGATCCTGTTTATTTCCATGTATTTATAGAAATGTATACACAATGCAGATTATGAGCGTACTTATCGACAATAAACAAAATTTGGATAAGATGCTTATTTATGTTGAGAACCACAACCAGGTTTGCTATCACTCTTGCATTTTTATCTACATATTCAATTTGAGGATGTTATCATGTATGTGATTGGCAGCTACAGCTAACAAAACATTATTGGTAATATTGTTATCCTTCAGAAGAGTTGATGGTATATTTTTTTTAAACTTATTTTTCTACTGTCTATTATGATTATTTTTGTTTTTATTTATGTATGTTGTATTTTCTAGTCAAACAATGTCCCATAATACAAGATATGCTATTTGTTTAGATAAATGAAAAATAGCCAAAGAGCCCAAGATTGCACCCAATGAAAAACCTGAAACGAATGATGCCAACTTCATAAAACTAATTAGGATTGATTAAGTTCGATTAAAAGTAACGCTGTCATATATTCATTTCGTGCTTAAGCATGAACAACTTTCTTAAAAGCCTACCAACAAAAGTCATTTTAATTTTAATATATGTTTTTATCGATTAAAAAAAAGAAACAGCATATCAACACACAAATGACATGCACACATGGGTTAAAATATCGGATTACCGATACGTATCGTCCGAGCTCCAAAACGATACGTATCGGACGATACGTATCGGTACCGGTATGTATCGGACGATACATTGAATGTATCGTTCGATACATTCAATACATTGAATGTATCGGACGATACATTCAATGTATCGTCCGAGTCCGATACCGATACGTATCGTCCGATACGTATCGGTATCGGACGATATTTTGATCCATGCATGCACATGCATTGTATAAAAGAATTGTGAAAGCTAATTTAAATTTTTTCTAGATTTATAAATCATCAGTAGCATGCATAGAATGACCTGTTGCTTGATGAGTGTTTTGAGCTCGCATGTTGGTCCCCAGCGATCAATAGCTCTCCGAGTTGCTGACTGGGTTGCGTCGGTTGTGGTAATTTTTATTTTGCTAGGCGAGTTGTTTGTTATCGTTTTAGTTGTTCTGCGGATAGCTGATCCGGGAAAATGATTAAAAGCAATAAAGAGGTGTGGAGGGTAGCGCGTGGAACAAATCTAATTACATGGGCAAGGTCGTTGTTGAGGGGGTGACCTACTCGGAGAAGGAACATATCTGTGGGCATATTGTGGACTTCTACAAGAATATGTATAGGGATGAGGGGTGGCTTCGTCCGCAGCTGGATGGGATTCAGTTTCAGTCTATTGAGGAAGAGGAGAGGAAGGGCCTTGGAAACCAATTCTACGAAGATGAGGTGTGCAGGGTAACGCGTGGAACAAATCTAATTACATGGGCAAGGTCGTTGTTGAGGGGGTGACCTACTCGGAGAAGGAACATATCTGTGGGCATATTGTGGACTTCTACAAGAATATGTATAGGGATGAGGGGTGGCTTCGTCCGCAGCTGGATGGGATTCAGTTTCAGTCTATTGAGGAAGAGGAGAGGAAGGGCCTTGGAAACCAATTCTACGAAGATGAGGTGTGGAGGGCAATTAGAGGCGGAGCCAAAAACAAAGCCCCCGGACCCGATGGTTTCACCATGGAATTCTTTACCTTCTTTTGGACCACCATTAAGGTGGACCTGATGGAAGTTATGAATGAGTTTCACGCGAATGGTTGCTCATTCCTACGAGGGAGGGGGCGGTGGATATTGTGAACTTCCGGCCTATTTGTCTTACTAACTGTTTATACAAGATAATATCTAAGGTCCTTGCCAATAGACTCAAACCGGTCATGAGTCGAATTATTTCAGACAATCAGGGGGCATTCGTCGTGGGTAGACAACTTGTGGACCTGGTTGCGGTTGCCCAGGAAACCATTCATCCGACTCATCATGACCAGCAGCTGGCTGCATTGTGGAAAGTTGATATGGAGAAAGCATATGACTGAGTCAGTTGGGATTGTCTTCAATTTATGCTTGACAGGCTGGGGTTTGGCACTAGATGGAGGAAGCGGATGAGGGACTGCTATTCTTCCGCCTGGTTCTCGGTTTTGATCAATGGTATACCGGAGGGGTACTTCAAAAGCTTGAGAGGTATTCGCCAAGGGGATCCGCTTTCACCCTTGTTCAATATGGTGGGCGAAGCTCTATCCGGACTGTTATTGCAAGCATGCTATTTCAATATGATATTGGGCATTAAGGTGGGAGCGCATGGCCGGTCTATCTCGCATCTGCAATTCGCGGATGATACGATTATTTTCGGAAAGGCTGAGTTATCGAAAATCAGGACTCTCGTGGATGTTCTATCTATTTATGAGGCGGTGTCGGGGCAGCGTATCAACCTTTCTAAGTCGACGATTATAAGTATTGCTACGGATGATAGGCTGATGGAGGAGTTGGCACGGACGGTCGGGTGTGCGGTTGAAAAGTTCCCGATCAAATATCTGAGGCTACCACTTGGTCTCAGACAACCAGCTGCTAGAGAATGGGAACCGGTTATCCAGCGGATTCATCAACTGTTGTCGGTATGGAAAGGAAAAATGTTAAGCAGCGGAGGAAGGCTGCTGCTGGTCAAATCGGTCCTATCTTTGATGCCCATTTTTTACATGTCTATATTTCATTGCCCGAAAGGAGTCATCAACCGTCTGGAACAAATTCAGAGGAATTTCCTGTGGGAGGGGTCGGGCATGGGCAAGCGGTATCACCTGGTTAATTGGGAAACTTGTCAACTGCCCGTACGCAATGGGGGTCTTGGTATTCACAGCCTGCTATGGACCAATGTTGCCTTGCTTGGGAAATGGTTTTGGCGGGCGGGGAGGGAGGAGGAAAGGGAGAGTCTTTAGGGGTGGTTTTGGTGGAGAAGTATGGCCAATCCATTGGGGGATGGGGATTACTCATGTGGTGCACAGAGGTACATCCCCTTGGTGGAAGGGCCTATGCAAAACGTGGGAGCCCTACATCAGAGGGGTCCGCTTTAGGTGGGGCTGTAGTAGCCGCATCCGATTCTGGGAGGATGTGGTTGGAGAGTGAGCTTCTCGCTTCGTCTTTTCCCAACATTCATGCCATTGCTGTGAATCCAAGGGATAGGATCAATGATTTTATATCCGAGTCGGAGGGAGGGGTTGTGTGGGAAGTGGTAACGAGAAGGCTTCTGCGAGAGGAGGAGGTGGTCCCTTATTCCAACCTTTTGAGTACTCTATACGCGGCTCGGAGGCATCATAGCAGGTAGGATCAGAGGACCTGGGTTCCTAATAAAGATGACATTTTATGGTTAAATCCTATTACAGGATGCTCACGAAGCGGCCATTGACCATATGTCAAGGGGCTGGTTTGTGGAGGAAAGCAGTCCCCATCCCCTTAAAAGTTCGGTTCTTTGTGTGGACACTACTTAAAGGAAAAATCCTGACGCTGGACCAGCTGATTTGGAGGGGAAAGGAGATCCACAACTGTTGCATTATGTGTAACAAGGAGGAGGAAACTGCACCTCATCTGATGATTCATTGTGACATAGCGCAGGAAATCTGAAGCATTGTCCTTAAATCCTTCGGTATGAGCTGGGTGATGCCGGAGAATCCGCATTCTTTGTACCTTAGTTTGGATGCTACTAAATTGGAGGGCCCTCTCAAGGAGTATTGGGATGTTGCCACGTTGGCGATCTTTTGGGTTTATGGAGAGAGGAATTTACGCAGTTTTGAGCATAAATCACACCCGATGGGGATGATCATGAAGTCTATAACAGAGCTGCTGTGGAGTTGGGTGCCGGGTGGAAGGCCGGATACCCAGGAGGGGTCCTTTCACTGGGACCAGGCTAACTTTGCTTTCGTTCAGTGACCTTTCCTGTTTTGTTCAGGGGGTTGCTTTGGTCTCATGTGTGACCATTTTGTATTTTTCTGATCTGTTTTTGGTCGTTTGCTTGTATTGGTTTTTCAGCATCTTGCTGCTCATCAATATATTTCTTTTACTGATAAAAAAAAAATTTAAAGCAATAAAGAATGGGTGAATGCTGTGGAAGCCTTGGACAGATCTATCTTCCTAATCAACAATCTGCCAATCTGAAAGAGGGTTGGTTATCTTAGGGTGACGAAATTGTGAAGTGCTTAATCCCTCTAGTATTGGAGTGCTAAGGGATGGTGCACCTTGGATACCTCCTTAGTGGAATGTGGAGGGCAAGCAATCCATAAGCCGTGGAGGGAGGGGGAGTACGTACAACCCAAGTCCTTGTCCATGTACCCAAGGTTGTTACTGGTTTTAAAGTTAAATTGCTTATTCCAGTTCATCCCTTCTTGCACTGATTTTATGATTGTTGTTGTATTCAAATTTCAAATTCGTGTTGCATTAAACAATAATATATATTTGCTTTATTGTTGGTTCTATATATGGGCAGAAATCCTTCTACAAAATATATTCACAATTTTTTTTGCTAGGTTTCTTTTTCTGCATTACCATGGTTTATCAGTTAACATCTTGTTGTCACATCTATGCATCTTTCGGTGGTCCTTTGATAATGTCAGGACAATCCATATATGGAGGGAGGTCATTTACTGAGATACTGTTTGGCGAAATTGATAAGTTACCCGGATCAGAAAATCTGTTGTTTAGATGGTCTTCATTGCACAAAGTAAACTATTGAATGATTTGAGTTTCTTTTTTAGTTTTCTTATACAGTTTACCATTGAAGTACTTGGAAAATTATCTGGTGAGAACCTGAGTATCCAGAAAAGAGGAAGAAGAAGTACCCACATCCATGGGGGTCACAGAAATCGAAGATGTAGCTGTATGAGCTGATGATCTTGATGAGATTGAGTCTGGATATCTACGTAACTTGAAGCAGTGATCTTGATCATGTTAATCTTTTTCACCGTGAGTATTTTTCACAGTGAGAGCAAACCATAGAGGACCGTCCACGACCTCTTCCTCCCCTACCCCTACCAAGATTGTGATCAACATCTCTACCACAGCCAGATGAAGATTGAGTATCAATGATAAATGCAGTATTCTCATATATAATAGTAGCTAAATGTCATTATCGATCGATGTTGTGCCTCGGAAAAAAGGATCCCATAAACCGTACTGAGGGATGGAAAGGTTGAGTAGTAAGAGCCTGCGTCCTAGTTGGCTCATGCTTGGGACAGTGGCCTCCTAAGAAAATATAAATTTTCTGAAATTCATTTCGTCTAGCCAAATAGAGGTAACAACCTTTCTGAACTATTTGTAATGACTATGCTCCTCCCACATACTCTGGAGTGTGGTAAAGCACTCCCTCATGGACATCTTCCCTGTCTACACTCAACAATACAACAGGTGAGCTGATTAATCTGAATGCCATGTTCCAAAGGGAAAAGTGTTTCATGAAGCTTGCTCGATAGCAAGGCAGCAAATTCATAGAACATAAACATTATGAAAATATTTGGGCCCATAGAATTGAGCAACCATCCTAAGACAATAGCATTGTCAGCCACCCAATCAGGTAGGTCGGGGGTCCAGGTTGAGGCTTAGGGATAAACCCAGTAAAAAGACTTATCTTTTTTCTCTTCAATATATAGGGTAATAACACTTTTTCATTGAAGATAATTGGAGTAGTTTAATTTAATGGTGGTAATACTTGAGGGTAGGTTATCAACACTCATGTCGATGTACTTGTCTCCCATGATTCCAACGAACACCTAAACTTCACAAATATAAAAGGGTTGCAGATATTGGTGATCGTGACTGAACTTCAAATCAACATAATAATGTCACTGAGAATGACAGTCACAACTCCCAACAGGTTTCAGATTTGTAATGAGCAGCCATGCATAAAAGGCAGCCCTCATTGCATCAAACCGATAGAACTATCAAACAACTGAGCAGAGAAATTAAAAGCACCTGAACATGGCACTTTGAACCTATGATATGCACCAGAATGATAAAAATAACTTGAGCGGAGGAAGCTGCACTGCTGAGAGAGGTTGTACCATAACAGAATCAAGCCAAAGATCTACACCTCTTCTTTCAAATCACCATGAAGAAAGACATTCTTCACATCTAGATGGTATGATAGCTAGTTTCTGTAAGCTGTAAGAGAGGAGAGCTTGGATTGTATTAGATTTGGCAACTGGGGTGAAGGTATCTTGATAGTTAATGCCTTGCGTGATGGGGGACGCAAAGATTGAGAGCCTTGGATTTGGGTCACAACAGATTTTCTAGCGCAAGAAGAAACAACAGGGGAACCAGAACCAGGCCTGAAGGAGAACACTGCCCAAACTCGCTCAAGTGACCCCACTTCCCACTCGAGCGCGAAGGCTTCAAAACTAAGGCCTAACTTTCAGCCAAAACTCGCGCAAGCAAGTTTGGTTGTCACTTGAGCAAGCCTTCGAAGTGCGCAGGAGATTTCTCTCTGGAACAAGTCGCTCGAGCGACTCAACGCCAAGTGTTGACGTTTTCAGTCCTTTTCCCTAGGTTTCTTTTGATTCAAATGTAATCATTTTAGGGTAGTTTAGTAATTTTTCTGTTTTAGGGTTTTTCTGTTTTGAGGCCTCCTATATAAGGTCCTTATAAGCATTGTAATAGATAGTTGATGAAATTTAATGAAAAAAGTGCATTGCATTTTAGAGCTTGAGATGAGCTTTGTTGAAGAGTGATTCTTCTTCCCTGTGATGGGTTTGGTGTGAGGCCAAGGGTGTGATGCTTACAAGTTATCTTGATCTTCCCCTTACTTTTTATTTTAATTTACTTGCAATTTTTGTACTTTTATTTCCATCTGTTCGAATCTCTAAAAAAAATCCCCAATCCCTAGATCTAGAACAACCTTGATGCCCATCCTTGTGGATTGACTCCGATCTAACCCGTTGATTCACGACTGTTGTTGGGCTCGAGATTGTCCGATTTGAGACCGATTGATCGTTTCCTTCAAAGCCCTAACGAGGATAAGCGATTCCACATTGGACTTACGAATGAGCGCCCCGACCTAGAAGAGCTAGACTTCTATCTCTAGGATTGCCCCTTCTGCGAAGCTAATGGATCTCGCACGTTGGACTAGACCCTAGCCAAAATAAACATGATCACTTAAGCGGAAATCCATGAAACTCTAAGGTATTGCGAGTATTTTGAAATTTTTGCTTAATTAATTAGTTTAATTTTGACAAATTTTCATTTCATCATCAATCACAAGTTTTAGGGTCGTTGTCCCGCGTCACTGTGTTTGGGTGAACCCTTATGTGCCCTACTTGGCTATATCTCTCTACAATACCATATGGTCTTTTACTTCACCACAATGTAGACTTGCATGAAATGACCTTTTTTCTAGAGAGGAGTTCCACAACATCTCATATTTTGTTATGTTTCAGGGCTCTCATTTCTTTCACCATGGCATCCTTCCACTATGACTGAGATAAAGCGTTAAACACGCTAGTAGGAATGGTAATATAGTCTAATGAAGATTCAAAAAACAATGAGATGCTGAAAGGTTCTAGAACGATCCAAATTTACTAGTAGGTGACGAGTGGAGTACTTGGAGCTTTAGGAAGGGAAGGTCCAGATCACTTAGTAGATGAGGATCACAACTTGGTGAACTTGCTTCAGGAGCAAGACCCTGGTCAGTGGTCTGATAGGAGGTCTTCTTTTCCATCTTCTTAAAGGCTTCTCCTTGGATAAAGTACTTGTCTTTGTCAAACCTGTCACGACAATGTAGACTCAGTTGCATGCAACAACCTTTTTTCCAGAGAGGAGTTCCACAACCTCCCATGTTTTGTTATGTTCCAGGGCTCTCATTTCTTGCTCCATGGCATCCTTCCACTGTGACTGAGATAAAGCATTAAACACGCTAATAGGAATGGTAATATAGTCTAATGAAGATCCAAAGACAAATGAGATGCTGAAAGGTTCTAGAACGATACAAATTTACCAGTAGGTGATGAGTGGAGGACTTGGAGCTTTAGGAATAGCAATGGGAAGGTCTAAATCACTTATTTGATGAGGCTCACAACTTGGTGAACTTGCTTTAGGAGGACGAACCTGGTCAGTGGCCTGATAGGTCTTCTTTTCCATCTTCTTAAAGGCTTCTCCCCCTAATAAAATACTTGTTTTTGTCAAACTTGTCAAAGACAGGTCACTTTTGTAGTAACAAACTCTCTTTGCTACTTGCTTGGCCCACTTTACTACCCACCTGGGTTGTCAATGTCACATATTTGTTTCCCACTTGAATCAATGGAGGTCGCTTGACCTTCTACGCAAATTTCATCACCTACATCAATCAGGATATTTGGCAAGGCTCTCTCTTCCATAAAACTCTCCTCCTGAAGAGGGCATTGTGGAGGTAATTACGATAGGGTAGACTAAAAAATGGTGATATCCATAGTAACCCAAACTCTCCTGGAGGCATGATCATAACACTCATACCCCTTCTCAATAGGAGGATTAGTAATGAAAGTACACTGTTGCCTTCGGAGAGAGTTTATGAGTTTATCACGACAAGACAAAGGAATGTGAGCAAAACCTACAAAACCAAATACACGAGCAGAGACTGGATATAAATGATTTTAACGACACAATAATTTGTAAGGTGATTCAAACTCAAGGAAAGGAGAAGATATTGAGTTAATGAGAAAATTTTCTATAATAACGATTTATAAACATTCATCCCAATTAAAAAAGCTCGAACTGCATCGAGTAAGTAAAAGGTTTTCCTCTCAACCACTCCGTTTTGTTGGAGAGTACATGAACAAGTGGTTTGCCACTCAATTTCATGAGTCTTGAGGTAGGACTGAAAATGGTGGGAAGCATCATATCCACCATTATCATATCTGAAAACCAAGGTAGTTAAAGCGGTGTGGCGAGGTTATGACGAAGAGGCTCGCCAGGCCATGGCGAGGCCATAACGAGACCATTTGTTATTTTTATTAATTTTATTTATACTTTTATATTTATATTTATTAATCATTATTATTTCTTTTTTCTAATTTTTAAAAAATTTTATATTTTAATAGAAGACGAAAATAATTCAACTATGGAAAATCAAACATAAATAAATACCAATAAATAGAAATCAAATATGGTACATCAATAAATTTGTAACATGAGCACATATAAATATCAAATATAAGCAAATATAGAAATCTTGAGTCCTCCATAAAATACTGTTTCAGGATTCATATTAAATTATTAATATTAATATGGGAGGTACAAGTGTACACACAGGAAAAACAGAGGAAAAAAAACAAAAAAAAAAAAAAGACAGGAAAAATAATAATAGAAAAACCAGAGAAAAAATGAAAAAAAAAAACAGAAAAAAAACATAAACGAAAAACAGAAAAACAAACATAAACAAAAACAAAAAAAAAAGAAACAGAAAAACTGAATAAAAAAACAAGAAAAAAACAAAGAACGAAAAAATAGAGAAAAACTAGAAAAAACAGAGAAAAAAAAAATAGAAAACCAAAGAAAAAAACAGAAACAAAAAAACCGAAGCAAAAAATAGGAAAAAAACAGAGAAAAATAAAAATAGAAAATAAAAACAAAAAAAAAAAGAGAAAAGTAAAACAGAGACACAAATAGCAGAAAATTTTTTTATAACAAAACAGAAAAGAAAACAGAAAACAAAAAAAATAGATAAAAACAAATGGCGTACTAGGGAGATCAAGAGACGAGAAACGGAGCTGCTAAAGTTGAAGTCAAGTCAAGTCATTGACAGAAATCAAGATAAAGATGAAGCGTAAGTCAAGGCAGAGAGGAAGCAGAGAGGGAGAGTAAGAGATCTCTAATAGGTAATAGTCGTAAGTCCCAACTAACGACCCTTTTATATTAGCTTATAAGTTAATTAACTATTAAGTTATATCTTATAACTTATAATATAACTATATAGGTTATATCTTATAACTTATAATATAACTATATAAGTAGTTTGACTTATCTTATAAATTAAATGGTAGCGTATATAACCTTTATGAATGGTGTATATGACGACGCTATGGCGCCATACCGCCATGGCGATGCCATAGCGTCGCCATTGGCACATATATGGCGACATACGGCGCCATTCGCTATGGCGTCACATTGACTACCGTGCTTAAAACTTCTATGGTGGCAGTGTATTGAGTTTTCACCAACCTGTGAAATCATTAATGAGTGTCACATAATATTGATAAACCCAAAGGGAAACAATTGGAGAGGACCCCCAGACGTCCGAATGCACAATTTGAAAGGAAGTATTATTTCTGTTACACTAGAGGGATATGATGTCATGGTTGTCAAGGCGAGGCCATGGTGTCGCCATGGCGATGCCATGGCTAATGGCGAGGCAAATCGCTATACGAACTTGTATGACAAAAATGAATATATGGCAACGCCATGGCGGTGCCGTGGCAGAATGGCGCCGCCATGACCGCTCTTTTGAATTTTCTTTTGTAACTTATAACATATAAGTTATAACTTATAATCTTATCAGTTATAACTTACAAATTATAAAACTTATAAGTTATAAGTTATATTTGTATTATAACTTATTTTTGATAAGTTATATCCATGATATTTAGGGGTTTAAGTGAAAGCCTCTAGTCTTTGTCGCAAATACTCTCTCTCTCTCTCTCTCTCTCTCTCTCTCAACACAGGTTTGTATATTTTGGGGGGCTGCTACTAACCCCCAACTGCCATATGCTGAATATTCTCCATAAGATACACTTGATCGTTGACGCTTTGAATCGGACTGACAAAGATCGTTTTTCGTTCCAATCTTCCCTACAACTGATATTGAAATCATGAAAATGTCATCAGATGGTCATTCCAATCTTTCCCTACAGCTGATCTACTTGATTAATTGGTTAAATTTTTTTCGTCCTCTATAAAAATTATAAATAGTAGAAAATTAAAATATATATTAATGATTAATAAATAATAAAAATTATTAAAATAAATTAATATATGGCTTCGCCATGGCGTGGTGAGCCTCTTTGCCATGACCTCGCCACATCCCCTTAACTACCTTGTATGACGTTCTATGATGCTTGGCCATTTGACACACCTCGCATTGAAACTTGGAGACATTGATAGAACTGAGTTATTGCAGAAACATGTTTCGCTAGCACTTGCAAGCACTATAAGAGAAGGGACCAAGACGAGTGGGCGGCCATAAGCGACTCTCTTCGATGCGCACAACAACAACAACAGTGGCAGCCTGTCTCAGTATGTGTTGGTTCTTGAATAAATAAAGTCTTTTAAATACCTCTCCTGCAATTAATTAATGAATTAACCATATCACATGCTCCTCTTAACCCTTACTGATGAGTTGACCAGTGGATCAAGAGACCACTAAGTAATTACTTGGTCGCGTGATTACTTGAGATATCTCAAAGTTGACTTAGATGAGAATGGAATAGACCTCCAATTGACAGCTTTTGCTCAACATACTTGTATGTCTGCTCTCATTCGACCCCTCTCAAAGTAAAAAATCTCATGAGAAATGTGAAGTTGACTTTATTTATTTGACTTCATGTATTGTAAGGAATAGTTATTAATTAGGAATTATGGTTATTGAAGGATAGTAGATTAGGAATTAAATATATGAGGGAATGTGAGACCTGTTCTTTTGGTTATTGTTTTACGATTATATCATTCGAAATTGAGTACGTGGGTTTAGTTACAAACCCTAGATATCAAGTTGAATGCTCTCTTATTAGGTGGAGTATTCGTTGAAGTTACACTTTAATTTTCATGTTTGTTTTCTTCTTTACTAGATTAGTCTTCCTCTTTTAGTAAACCAAAGTGGTATCATGCGTTTTTTTGAGTGGTTACATAAATCATTGATGGTTCTTTACTTAAATAATTGAGCTTTGTTTTGAGATCCAAATCATCTTGTTCTTCTTAAAGTATTCTACATTTCTTCTTGTGGAACTATTTGAGGTTAGAGTTGATTTGTTTTCTAGGGTTAGAATAGTAATTGATTTTACTGTATATTATAGTTAGAAGCATGCTATTCTTTTGCTCTTGTTGCCCTTATCAGCTGTGCACCCTTTGTTTGATTTACCGAGTCCAAGTTAGACAACACTTGCTAAGCTCTTTGATGTGTGTCGGACTCTTTGGACACTTTCTACAATTACTAATATATTGGTTTTTTTTTTTTTTTGAGACGATAACAAAGAAATATATTAAAAAATGCAAGCCACAGAAATACATCATCGACCATGAAGGAGCAGGAACCGAGAAAGGAGAGAGAGGTAGTGAGAAGCTACCCAACCCCCCAAAACTCAGGCTCGATCAAAAGAAAAGGAGCGGTCCCGATCAAGAAAGGGTGCGGCCCTAAGGATCTGCCAGAAGCAGATTGGGCTCAAAAACACTCCTAATAGTTCCAACTATCCCCCCCCCCCCCTCCCCCCACCACCACCACATCCCGGGAACAATGGGGGACCAAACCTCTTAGTCGCCTAGAAACCCCTAAAACGACGCCTTTGAAGGAAGACAGACCGCCACATGCCACCCTCCAAGAAGCCCCCAGCATCAGTCGACGTTATTCCCTCTCTCCATCTTAGACTTGGTTTTGGCCCTCATTAAATATTGATATTCTACCATATTAGTGCTAGTGGACATAGAATATAACAATATAACGTTAAATGTATGTGGCTCTAAAATTATCTACAAAACTTTTTTTATTATTTCTAATCAGTTCTCTTTCATGTTTAAACGCTTATTTTTTATTTTTTATTAATTTCATTTATAATTGAGTTGGGAACCAGAATTTTTTTTTTTTCCTTTGTGGTTTTCTGTCAGACTGACCAATGACAGATTTCGACACCCAATTCCTTGTCCATGTACCCTGCTTGTTACTGATTTAAAGTTAAATTTGGTTATTTCAATTCATCACTTCTTGCATTGATTTTATGATTGTTGCTGCATTTAAATTTCAAATTTTTGTCGCATTAAACAATAATATATATTTGCTTTCTTGTTGATTCTATATATGGGCAGAAATCCTTCTGCAAAATATATTCACAAATTTGTCGCCTAGGTTTCTTTTTTGCATTACCATCGTTTATCAGTTGTTAACATCTTGTTGTCACATCTCTGCTTCTTTTGGTGATCCTTTGATAATGTCAGGACAGTCCATATCTGGAGGGAGGTCATTTGCTGAGATACTGTTTGGCGAAATCGATGAGTTACCTCGATCAGAAAATCTGGTGTTTAGAGGGTCTTCATTGCACAAAGTAAACTGTTGAATCTCTTCTATACTTTTCTGATACAGTTTACTATTGAAGTACTTTGAAAATTCTGTGGCATGAGTAGTGCATTAAATCCATTTTTATTTTTTTTTGTAATAGGAAACATTATATGTTGGTTTCAGGACTTGGTGAGGTTAACATAACAGAAAATGTATATAAAAACACAACTTGTAGGAGTATACATACACACTCAAACATTCTACACGCACACTCATAACCAGTGTTACCTAGACACGTGGCACGGGTGCCAAGTGTCAAGGTGCCCATAGTTGTTTGGCACACCAACTATGGAATAATTGAAGGAAAATCTTATTTGATAAATAGAACATATATAGAAAATAATTGAAGGAAAATCTTAGAGATATGCCATGAAAAGATATAGAGTATATGTTGTGAACCTAAATAAAAGTATAGGATATTGTAAAAATCGTTTTCAATGACCTAAACCTTTTATTTAGTAGTTACTAACAAAGTTCACTTTGTCGTTGTCAAAACCATGAGCAGTTTGATGGTAATATGTGGGTTTTTATATATGATTAGAAGTTTCGTGCTGTTTGAGGAGTGCCCAAGTCTTGGCAGGTGTTCTAAGTGCCACCAAGTGTCAGCACGGAAAAAATCCCAAAAGTAGAAGTGCCAAGGTAACACTGCCCATAACATAACAATAGCAACACTGACACGCTAACACCCATACTCGACTAATCACACCCATATTCTATTGATCACATATACATATTCCAACAAATAGAAGTCTATTCTCCACTATTATCAGAACGAATTACCTTAACAGGCTTGCGAAACTGATTCTGGACCGTAGTACTAAAACTGATAGAAGTGGAAAGCACCTCCTCTCGAGTCTTAAGTAAATACTCCCAAGTACCACTGGAGTGATCACCATAAATGTGACAAAAAATCAAAATCGATCGAAGGTAGTGATAGGAGCTGGTTCTCGAACATCACTATGCTCAAGGTAAAAAAAAACAGTCACTACGATGCATACGAGGAGGAAAAGAAGCACGAGTATGCTTTGAGAGTTCACAAGTTTGACATTTGAATTTATGGTCGCTACATGCACTTTTGAATGCAGGAGACAACAAACACATATGCTGAATATTAGCATGGCCAAAATGGGCATGTCATAAACTTAAGGTGTCTTTGGTAAAGGTACCATCATTCGATGCAAGAAAATATAGACACTTGAAGTAAGAGCAAAACTTCAAACAATGTTAAAGTTGTACAGACCATCCCTCACATGTCCTTTGCCAATAACCTTCTTAGTCGTTAGGTTTTGAAGAATGCAGTGTGAAGAAAAAAAGGTCACTGAACAATTTCGAGATCTAGTTAGACGATGTACAAATAAAAAAATTGGCTTGAAGATGTGGAACATGAAGAACATCAGTGAGTGAGATGTCAGCGGATAGGGGAACTTTACCCATACTGGAAACAGGAGTGTAAGAACTGATGATGAGAATAAATGGAGGTCACCAGTCATATGATCTATAGCATCGAAATCACTAATCCAAATAGCAGAATGAGGGGAATACATTGCAGGATAGGCAGATGATGCAGAGGCACAGGGGTGGTCAATGTTAGAGGCAAGCTGAGAGGCAAGAGGTCTCTCGCCTGAGACTAGTTGGAGGCTCGGCGTGCACAGAACACTTAGCTGCCATACAATTAAAATTCAGCTCCAATATGAAACAAGAGAACCAGCAATCAATAAGCAGAAGTCAACCACACCAGTGTGGGCCCTGTGGGGAAATGCATCCACAAGTACCAATCAATGTGGGAAATACCTCCACATCAAACTAAAAGATATATAGTAGGAAACAGTTCTCAAGCCTTAACGAACCAGAAAGACTGGAGGGTAGAGATTGCAGACCCTTGACGCACACAAATTACCATAGAGGATACACCAAATGGCACCAAATCAACCCAAATCTGTACCAATAATACTCCAAAACTGTAGCCCCCATAAAAAATATTCCATCACAATATAATACATCATTAGAAAACTGCAGATGCACAGCTCTAGGGCAGACCTCAATAGCAAGGAACAAGGGAAAGTTCTATAGATTTAGACCTGAAACTTTACAGGGTGATTCGGTACCATAAATCGACCTAACACCTGCAAGGATAGCTCCAGATCTTCAACCAATCCTCAGAAAAGCCAAAAGTGAGTGAAACCTCTGTTTATGTGGGTTCCAAAAATATGATAGATGTCTTACCAATCCTTCTCCTATCGAGAAACCATGCAAGGGGAAGCAAGAATAGAAGATTCCAGTTCAAACGCTATCCATTACACCCTCAGATTTTCCCAGAGTATAAGGAGTCCACAGAATACCATGAATCATTCTCTATGCACAAAATTGTTCGAAACTTCAAAATATACATCAGAACTATATGTTGCGTTAAAAAAAATTGATCAGAAAGAAGATCCTATACAGTTGATTTATGGTTTTTGGTAAAGGGAGGTCAAAAGTTTGACCTGCTGATTTCGGCATAGCATTAGCAGAGTAAAGGTGACGCTAGCCAAGGTTCAGTTAGGATCTATTGCTCTGATACCAACTTGAATTGAACTGCTTGAGTTTTGTGATTAGGGTTAAGATCCAAGTATTAGGGTTAGGTTGTAGTATAGAGAGAGAAGTCCCTACTGGCTTTTACATTAATGATGTAAAGAAAGGTATCCCCTTATATTACACACGCACCCATATTATGACTAAAACGCTACAATAATAACACTATACACACTATATCCTAATGAAGTTTCGAGGGAGGAAGAAAGTTTTAACAATTTCGAGAAAGCCTATGAGAGGGTGTCGAAACACATAATACAAGCGCTAAGGAAATAATGTATCCTGAATATATTGCAATGATTTAGTTGAAAAGGAGCAATAACTAGTGCAAGAATTATGTAATAGAGAAACTGAGTTTTTCGTCAGGATTGGTCTACATCTAGGATCATCTTTAACCCATTATTTCTTTGCATTGGTTATGAATGAATTTATAATGAAAAACATATGGTGAGGTCCCATGGTGAATGTTGTTTTGTGGACGATTTGGTATTAAGGAAAAACAACATTGGAATCAAAGGATTTAAAATTTAGCAGAACAAGTATCAATTTCATGGAGTGCAAATTTAGCGAACACGAGTGCCTACTGGATGATTTGATCAAAGTAGAAAACCATTTAGTTCTAGAAGGTTGTAAGTTTTGGTATTTTGGTTCTAAGATACAACCTGATGGTGGGTTCGAGGAGGACAACTCAAATAAGATTAGTACGCAGTGGGCCACGTGGGGACTAGTAAGTGGGATATTGTGTGATCGAAAAGTGCCACTTCCAATGGAGGGATATTCTTATAGAATGATGGTAAGATCTGCATTATTGTATGGTGCATAGTGTTGGGCTATGAAGAAGCAACTTGAAGCAAGAGTTCATATGGTTGAGGTGGATGTATGGAATTACAAAAAAGGATAACATTATAATTGAGTTTTCTTGTGGCTTTTTTTGGGCAAATCAAAATTTGAGATTAGTATATAAGAGGAAGTTGATGAATGGCCTTAATGAAAGAGAAAATTGAAGTATGTTGTTTGAGATGGTTTGGGCGTGTCCGATGATGACCTGAAACAAGCCCTGTATGCACGAAGGATTGAAACAATAGAAGCATAAGGAAGGATGATAAGACGAAGACCAATAAAGACTTCGAGAGAAGTATCGAGAAACGATATGAAGGACTGTGGAATAACCGAGATGATAGGCCTAAACAGAATTAAGTGGAGAAATAAGGATCACAAAACTGACCCCAAATAAATGGGACATGGTGATTATGATGGACTACAATGTAAGGTGTCAAGCAGTGAAAGAAACATGAATTCTTTAAGTGCTCCCCATAAACTTGTCAATAATAAATTTGATCTCTCTTTACAAGATTTACCCTCTATTTTATTTATTCTCCCTGTTTGCTACACCCTTGACGCATCATATATTATGAGTATTCAGTAACTGGATATGTGCTGACTGCTGACTGTTGTGCCAACCATGTTTAGAATAAATAAGTAGAAGAAGAGAGCACTCATAATTACTATCTAAACTACACATTAGCCTTATATATTTATTAGTTATGTACTAGGTAGAATCTCAGGATGGTTTCTATTGTCTGTTTGTCTTCCAATGCTGAATATGAAACTTCACATATTTTTTTACATTCACTAGACCTTTCGAGCTGATTTGATAAACTTAATTTCAGCTTATTCCTTTATATTTGTTCTGAGTGCAGCTGATCAAACTAATCACATTTACAACGTGTGGGCGTGCATACCTCAACTTCATGGGCAACGAATTTGGGCATCCGAATGTACTATTTCCTCTTTTGAAAATCTCCGTGCAACTTTATTTTCAGTTTCATTTATTATTGCTTTTCTGTGTTAGAGGGTCGAGTTCCCTATGCCCAGCAACGACTTCTCTTTTTCCCTCGCCAACCGCTGCTGGAATTTGTTATCAGAGAAAGAGTTGCATAACAGTCTTTTTTCCTTTGACAAGGTATGCGTTTGAAATGCATTTATGTGTTCTTTAAGCCTAGTGTGGTAACTGTGAAGAAAAGGAGGTATTCCAATGTTAACTTGGAACATATTTTACATATTTTTAGATTGATGGTCTGGCTAAATCTGTATCCTTTAAGTGTTCATAATTTGGATGAATATTTTTTTATCATACCGTAGATTAAATTTGATGAGGATAAAGGATGCATTTATTTATATCTAATCTATTCTAATGCCGCAACTACTTTAACAAAAACGAAGGTTACAAATAATGCCCGTTGAAATCCTATTATACATCACAAGTCACAATACTGCAGTGCTTGATAATGTGTTTATGCAGTGAGTTCTGATCAACGAAAACTAAAGAGCAAGTTTGTAGAACGACTACTATTGAAGGTTAAAAAACTTAAGGTTAGGTTACAGGCAACTTTGAGCCAAAAAATTGCTCAGTCAATTCTTTCATTTGACCTAGTATTTCTCTCCTTTTACTAATACATAAAATACGAAAATAAATAATGGAAAAAGAGACCTTAACAAGCTTGCAGCAATCCATAGTTACATCATAGCCTTATATCATCTATTTAGGTTACAACATTGCGATCCTTATTTCTCCCTTGATTTCTATCTAAGGATAAACTCTCGATTCCTCCGAAGTTCTTTTGTCTCTTCTCACTATTTCCCTCCATGTCTTGACTGGTCTTCCTCTTCGCCGACTTCCCTGTTGTTGTATAGTCTTAATCCTTCCTACTGGGGCTCTTCCTCTTGAGCATGCCCAAACCATCTCAAACAACATTCCTTAATTCCTTTATAGGAGCCTCTTCTAAATTTTCTCCTTGGGTACTTGTGTCTCATTTTGTCCTTTTTGTCAACCTGTCCAAGAAAAAAAAACAACGAATTTGTAAAACTTAACCTGTCCAATAGCTTTGCAAGACCTTTTTAAAACTATCTTCAAGAAATATGTTATTCAAATCAAACTTGTATGCAAGTCATGACACATAATCATGCGATCAAGAAAGAGAGCATGTAATTCTTACGGGAATGCTTTAAAGCTTTTAATTGACTCATCAATTTAATTGTCTAGAGCTGAGTTTTCTTTAGCCGTGTTAGCGTAGGTTAGATGTCTTCGTCCTCTCTATCAAATAGTTAAAAACCTTTCCTTAGTTCCTTTAATATAGCAAATTCATCTCATTATGTGCCAAAACTTGTAGTAGTCCTCGAACCCTCCCTTAGGCAACAAGAATCATGTCACCCTTTCCTCGATTTGACATTTTTTAAAAAGTTAACACGTTTTAGTCTATTTGGAGACAAAATTCAATTCTTACCCATACTAGCTGGCAAGGAAGCACAAATACCCCATTTTTGATAATTATTGCACGAATATTCTCACGCCATTCAACCACGATTCGATGCGACCTTAGCAACTCGCAATAAACGCTATTAAAGAGCGCCTTATGCTGGAATATGGAACCGTGCTGCTGAGATGATCTACCTTTCTCTTCGTGCCAAAGTTTTTCCACAATCGCCATCTTTTGACGCACGATAGGAATGTTTCATCGTTTCATGAACGTTCTCACGGAAACCATGTAATCGTTCAAATCACAAAGGGCTTCAAGAACTTGATCCTGACTCATGATTCGCCGATCCATTTCTCGAGGATTCGAACTGCTCTGATACCAAAACTGACGCCGGACGGAACTGCAAGCTAACCCTAAAATAGCAGAATCCCGCGTGGAAGGGGTTTAGGGTCTTAAACCTTTGATTAAAATAAAATAACAAGAAGAAGAAGATAGGAGATCTCCGGATTCGCTCTAGAGAGGCTTGTCGGCTTCGCACTAACGGGTTTCCAAGGCTTCGCACCAAGTCGTATGAGAAATGATTGCTCACTCCTCAGGTTTGAAAGAATCACTCCTTCGATAAAAAACTCATCTCAAGTTCTCTAGAATTCGCACAAAGCAAAACTCATAATTTTCATTCATCATCAATATTAATTCTCATAAGAGATTACAATGTGTATTTATAAAGAAAAGAAACCCTAGGAATACTACTTGATATAAAACTCTTAATCAACCATTAAAACTTTCTAATCTAACGGTCATAATTGATTTCACCATTAATCCCTTTTTTTATTACGCAAACACTTTTGAAGGGTCAAACGATGTCTGATTGACATGAAATTGGTCTTGTTTGAAAGCTTATTGAAGTAGCTTTCCAACAAGACAAGAATCACACAATTCCGACACATATTGATAGACTTATGACCACTTTTTCGATGGTTGCGCAGAAAGTGACGGGATTAACAGTCACATATCACATATATGTGCTTGACCCCTAAATAATTCAAATAAGGAAACTAGTTCTAAAATAAGCCACTTATTAAAAGAATCCTAATAAGAAAGGAAACTAAACCTAGATAAAATATTGCCTAAATTAATGTGCACACGGGTCTTTAACGGGCCTTTTGAAAGCCCATTTATGGGTTCATTTCTTCCTTGCTGGCTTGCTTCGATTGGCCCGGTCATGATGCAAACATGCAGATCTAAATTCGCCGTTACAAACCCTAGAGAGCTTGTGGAGAGTTTTCAACCGAGGGAGTGAATCCTTCAAACCTTGAGGAGTAAGCAATCGTTTCTCGTGCGACTTGGTGGGAAGTTGATGCACAGCCGTAGTGTGAAGCTTCAGAAAACCCTTAGTGTGAAGCCTTGGAATCTATCCCTTTATTTTATCTTTTCTCTAGTTGTTGTCAGGTATTATCTTTCTTTAATTCCGTTGATAAAAATCAAAATCCCAAATTGTTCCCCTTTTATTGAATTATTTTAAGCCATATTTCAATTAAAATCCCCGAGAAGTCAAGAGACGATATTGCGATTGTCGATTGATGCCCTAAACTAGAGCAAAACTCGAGTTCCCTCATCGGAGCCGTTTTTCTAGAATGGGAAATTCTCATGCATGCGAACGCTAAAATGGATTAATCTAATTGTTTTATTAATTTCATTGAATTAATTTTGTGTTTCATGATTTTGAATATTTCCGCTATTCAATGCATTTTAAAGTTAATCCCAAATTCGGATATTAGGGTTTAGCATGTCGTCCCGCGTCACAACATTAACGTAAATTTCAACATGATAAAATTTTTTCTTCTTTCGCGTGTGCGATCGCGCTAATACATGAACATCTAACAATAAATAGCTAATCTATTCTAAATTTAGGGATCACATCATGATTAAACCATCATTCATCAAATAATTATCCATCAAAAACATGCAATATAAACTATCTACGAAATAAAATTCATATTAAAAAACCGTTAAAGTCACAAATGTCTTAAATTCTTTTCCACCACATGGTCCAATTACATGGCCTCCAATATCAAATAATAAAATAAAGAGTCTAATCAACAACTATTTAAAGTTCAACATATGCAATAAAAAGTCCAAATAAAACAATTAAAATTGAAAGATAATTATCTGCTTGAATTACAAGATGAGTTCTCCCATCACGCCATGAAGCCATCTTCATCAAGATACCAATTTGAGGCTCCAACCGTGGCATCAACTCCACCAATATCCATGTCTCCTATGTCATCTGGTCACCTCGAACATAGGGTGTAAGTACACAATTTGTATGGACCAGACATGAAAATCTTAATCTATGAATCACATATCCATGTTAATGAAATAAAAGTAAGCAATAAACTATCATGTGTGAATCAAATTGAATAAAGAAATATGATCAGAGCATAAGAAACTAACATGGAACAAAATAGTAACTTAAATTGGCATTATTAAACATCGCAAGCCGTCGCTGTTCTAGTCTCTATCCTAGTCATTGCGTGGTCGTCTTAATTAAACAATGGGATATGAATCAAACACACGCGATCATGAATATCTTATTCGTCACTCGAATCCATCCTTACATCCTTCGAAAAGCTACAGGGCTCATATATATCTCTCACCCTAACATATTCCAGTTATATATTTACCATAACACTGATCTTCACGTTCTACATCCTTCGATCAATGCTTCTCCATTTGATCCGAGCTGGGTATGTCATGCAATGGTTGACCTTTTACTTAATCTTCTTTAATGACATGCATGCATATCATCTTAACATGATTTTCCTTTGTGATTATCGTAGTCTGATCATCATCATCCTAACCCTTAGGCATGAAAGCTCATATGAGAGTCCATTCATAATTTTTTACTTTCTCGTCTTTCTTTTTTTCTCAATCTTTCTCTTTCTTAGATGCATGGGGAAGATCCCACTTTTTTTAAATAATAGTTGGGCTTCACACCCCCCCAAAGCCCCCATCCCTCTTTTCTAACTCTAATTCATTTCTCACATGATTCTTCTTTCTTTCCTTTTTTTTTTGATTAACTAATAGGCCACAACCCGGCCCATATGTGACACTCTTCTCTCAGGTCTCTAAGTTAAATGGCGCAAAGGCCTTATCCTAACTCGGGCCTTTAAGTTTAATGGCCCAACGACCCCTTTATAGTCCAATGGGCTTTCTTTGTCCCTAATTAATTGGCCTAAAGGCCCAACTTAAATTTTAAGCAATCTATATCCACTAAAAATCAATTGTCCTAATCTCATCACTTGATATCTGAAAAGATTAATAACAGAGTTCTAGGTCCTTGAAAACGTGAAAAATATTTAAAAATTCAGAAAAATAAAAATTAAATTAACTAAAATTGCTAGTTGCACCCTAAAATTCTACAAAACTGTCCGACAAGCATTTTGGGCTTATAATTCAACAAAACTGAGATCTCTCATCTAACCTATGACCACAATTAATAAGTTTAAGCGGTCATAAATAATTTTACACATAAAAATAATCTTTAATCAACAATCGGCGTAAAACCCTTAAAAATTCTAATTAAAATTAGGTGTGAACTTATTTACGCGGTGATAGTGTTAAGTGTGTATTAATTCAAACATTAATATGTATCATGATCGCATATCAAGCTAGCACAACAAATCAAGCAAGCATCCACTATGAAAATCTAGATCGTCACATTGTACCTGAAGCGGGACGATACGCTAAAACCCTAATGATGCAAATTTGGGATTAACTTTAGATTGAAATGAATAACGGAAATATTCAAAATCACCCAACACATAAAATTAATTTAATGAAATCAATAAAACAGTTAGATTAATCCAGTTTAGCGTTCGCATGCGTGAAGATTTCCCGATCTAGAAAAACGGCTCCGATGAGGGAACTCGAGTTTCGTTCTAGTTTAGGACATCAAGTGATAGTTACAATATCGTCTCTTGACTCCTCGGGGATTTTAAATGAAAAAAAAGGCTTGAAGAAATAGTCCATAAAAGAGGGAAAATCTAAAGATATAAAGAAATAGGGTTTTGAGATTTTTTTTATCTTTTAATCAATGGAAATAAAGGAAGATAGTACCTCGCAATAATTCAAGAAAAGACAGAAATAAAAGGATAGAGGTCCAAGGCTTCACACCAAGGATTCTGAGGCTTCACACTATGGCTATATGTCAGCTTTGCACCAAGTCGTACGAGAAATGATGATCCACTACTGAAGTTTGAAGGATCACTCCTTCGGTTGAAAACTCTTCACAAGCCTTCTAGGGTTTGCACAAAAGCAAACTCTCTTTTCATTCAATCATTCAAAAATTACTAATAATGTCTTTACGAGCCTTTATATAAGCTAAGAAAACCCTAAACAATATAAAATTCAAAAGTAGAAGAGTCCTAAAACAAATAAAACTCAAAATGGTAAGTTTTTGTCACAAAATCCGTTAATCCGTCAAATCTCGGTCGTATCTCACGGATGCCCATCGTCTACGCTGTGCACTAAACTAGCGAGTGGTTCTTTCCACGAATGTCCGTCAATGGGTCATAGACACCTGTCAATGGGCCACGGATGTCCTTCATGTGCTGACGACACTGCTTCTTTTTCTTTCTTTCTTGTTTTCTCTTTGCTCTTTCCTTTATTTTGTCTTGTGGGATGTCCCCATCAGTACCATGACCACTCGAGGGCAAGGTGTTACACTACGTCATTGTTAGTGAGTGCAAGTGTTTCCACCACATTGTTGTTGTTGTTGGTCATTGAGTGCATGATGTTGTACTAACTCATTGTTGTTGTTTGCACAACTAAGGAGACCCTTATTCAAGGGGGAGATGATGGTATGAACATGTATACTGCTACATATTTGGTGGCAAGTTGGGGATCATTGCAATGGATGCTCCAAGAGGGAGAGTGTTGAAGATAGTGAGGTATATGTGTTTAGTTTACTATATGATGCAAAAAAATCGCACACTAACCCTAAAATTGCATATATCCCACACGATAGGGGTTAGGATTCTCGCTCTTCAATTAAAACAAAGATAAAAAGGAAAATAGGGGTAGAAGAAGATCCAAAGAATCGCTCCAAGGAATAAAAGTTGGCCTCACACCAAAACCGCACACGGTAGAAGAATCACTTTTCTAACAAAAACTCATCTCAAATTCTCTAGAATTCGCATAAAGTAAAACTCATATTTTTTTCATTCATCATCAATAATAATTCTCATAAGAGATTACAATGTGTATTTATAAAGAAAACAAACCCTAGGAATATTATTTAAAATAAAATTCCTAATCATCCATTAAAACTTTATAATCTAATGGTAAATAATTAATCTCACAATTAATCTGGTCTTTTTATTATGCGACAACTTTTGAAGGGTTAAATGATGTCCAATTAACGTGAAATTGGTCTTATTTGAAAGCTTATTGAAGTAGCTTTCCAACAAGACAAGAATCACACAATTCCAACACACATTGATAGACTTATGATACTTTTCCGATGGTTGTGCAGTAAGTGACGAAACTAACAGTCACATATCACATATATGCGCTTGACCCCTAAATAATTTAAATAAGAAAACTAATCCTAAGATAAATCATTTATTAAAAGAATCCTAATAAAAATGGAAACTAAACCTAGATAAAATATTGCCTAAAATAACGTGCATACGGGTCTTTAACGGGCCTTTTTTAAAAACCTATTCTTGGGTCCACTTTCTCTTTTAACGTTTCCTCTTTATCTGGCCACGATCGCGGTGTGTAGGCTTCAATTCCGCATTATTCCCCCTTTGAAGAAGTTCGGCCTCGAACTTTGGCTGACATGGATTTTCACGGCCACGATCACAAACAATATATAGGGAATCTCAATTGGAAGCAACTTCGACAAGTAACTCGGATTCAACTTAGGCAAGATCCAATTTATCTTTGATACGCTGATAGGAATCGACATCAACATACAATCGGCACGTTCCTGGGACCTGTGGGTCATGGGATCGATTGACTTCATTGCGGACTCAGACTCGGACTTGAACTCGATAGGACTTGTTGCAGACACGTGCTCTTCAACGGTCTCGTGCTTTTCAACGATGTCGGGATTTTAGTATTGATATTGATCGTAAGAGGGTTTTCATCAACCAATACAGAATCTTCGACTGATTTTGGTGCTATTACGGGTTCAGGTAGATGATCGATAACTATTTTGGGTGGGATGGGGTTGGCTAGGGTAACTACCGTTACGGGCTTGGTTTCTTGAATGGGCTTTGGGCTGTCTGTTGTTACGGGAGTTGCAACCGGCATAGATTTTACACCGATAATGGAATTCGTAAGGGATGTAGGTCTCACAACGGTTATGGGATTGAAATGGACGGTTGGTGATGGGGTTGGGTTAACGGACACGAGATTTGAAAGATTAAATCTCAAGGCTTCAAAACATGCTGATATGATTTCCTCTTGTAGTTTGAGAAGAAAATCCTTAAGAAATTGTTGAACAAAAACTCTGCTTAACGCATTTGCTATCCAACGTGAAATTCCTAACTCACGTAGAATCTCAAAAGTGAACGCTCAATTATGTAAAACTGACCAACATTGAGTTGTTAACTTCAAATACCTTGGATTCCGCCGATCTAGCTTTCACTGCCTCCCATACCTTTCCAATCATAGAAATCGTTTAAAGCAAATCGAGTCTCTTCTGTCGATCCACGAACGATCCCATGCTAGCCATCTGATCAATCAACTCGTGAAAGACTTTGATAAACTGTGCTTTACTCATGATGGACTCCACGTGCCAAGTGTTGAACTTGCTTTGATACCAATTTGATGCAGAAATTAACACATGCAATGCCAGGGCTGAGATTAAAATTGAAATTAATTTAAACAATTAAAATAACAAATTTCCAATAAATGATCACGGAAATATTCATGAAATTCAATTAGATAATTTAATTATGGCCCAAAATAGCGTTACTTTCATGTGTGTTCCCTATCGAATCTAGAAAACTAGGGTTCTTAAGAACGGCTAGATGTCCGATAGTTTTAGGGCTAATCAATTATTTAACAAAGATAGGTATGTTGATTTTGGATTTTATGAGAAAAATAGGCTAGATGTGGGATTTAATTGAGAAATAACTAAACTAGGGTTATACTACTTACGCCTATCGTATATCAAAAGAATATAGAAATGGAAGAAGAGTTGGCCTGACACCAAACTGCAAGCGGGATCGAAGAATCACTCTCCATTTTGAGAGAATCACACCCTTACGAAAGTTTAGAATTCTCACGTTTGCAAAAGCAATTTTAATTCACCAAAAATTAATAATAAAGTTGTTTGCAAGTCTTTAAATAGGCTAACCGAAACCCTAATATGAAATTAAAAAAGTTTGAATTTAACTAAAACACTAAAAGGAGGTTTTGACCGAAATAAGTAAAATTCCGTCAAATTTCGGGCGATCGGTCCCTGGCATAGATCAATCACTTATATAAATATATAATTTGTGCAAAGTTTCTGTCCGAAATCGATCGATCGAAAATCTTGGGCGAATCGATAGATTGAGAAATATAACTGCGCCTCAAAATAATTCCCTACTGTCCATTCTTGATCGATCAATGACTGGAGTCGATCGATTAACTTAGCACTTTTCAGTCCTAATTTAAGCTGTTTTTCTTTCTTTCGCCTCTGATGTTCTTTTTCTACCTTTGGTACGTCACTGGCGGCTGCTTGAATCTGATGCCCCCATCAATATATATGTGTTCGTGCGTGTCTTTAGTTATGATTGAAGTTTAGCCCCACATGTGCATGAAGTCTCTTTTTAACAGTATCTTAAACAACAACACTGTTGTCTGAAAGTGTCCATTCCTCCTTTTCTCTTTACCCTTTTGTCTTCATCTCTCTCTCTAATAAAACCTAGTTAGGGTATGGGTCTCTTTAGTTATTTCATCTCTATGTTTTTTTTATCGGTTTTCTTTTTTATTTATTTATTGGATTTCATCTTTATCTTATTAGATTTTAGATTGTACATGGCAAGCAATCTGAAATCTAGATTTTAGATATCATCTTTATGTTAATAAACCCAAGTGTCTTGTTAACACACTTCACACCTATACGAGGCACACAAAATGATGTTTGTGAGAAACTAGAATTTTTAGGCGAGGCAATGGAAGATGCCCAAGACGAACATGCCACAATCAAATGTTTTTTAGAGCACAGCACAAGCGGACAGGTCCTGAAATATACAATATGAAAGAGAAAAGGGCACACTACATGTGGAGAGAACAAGACACCTATACAGAGCAGTTTCGTGTGCCATTCACATAAAAGAACAACTCGTATTAACAGTTATCTCTTAAACACACCCAACTGATCCTTCATGAGCCTAAAACAGAGGCGTATACATGCTATAACTATGCACTGCTACACAGAAGTACTGAAAGGCCAAAACTAGGCCATCAAAATAGCAAACAATGGCTGCCTTATGCTGCAGATAAGATACCACAACATAGCAGCAAGCGTGAAAATCTACAAAAAAGTCCCAGAACAGATTTAATCCGTCATCAATTTAGTCAATATAACTTTTGTTAGATATTGAGCGAGATCCGGCACAAATACAACACACCCCATGCACCAGCAGTTCCAAAACAACACCAAAAATCTGAAAATAATATCTCTGCTACAGTTAAAACTGCAATATACCAATTCTCAATGTTTAAAATATGATATCCAACCATTGGAAATTAAAAATTCCAGAACCAGGTGATAAAATATAAAAACCGACCAGGGACACTAAATCTTAGTCTGATTTGGCTGTCTGATTTACAGAGATGCTCAGAAAATCGTGAATCAGGTGATCTTTAGGCAAACCCTAAAACTTCATGGATTTTGCTGAAAGTAGCTCCCAAAACATCCTAAAAGATAGTGATAAACCTTGGGAAAATAAGCTTTCAAACCATATAATTTTTGCTGAGTTTCAGGTCAGCCACTGACCTAGGTCTGATTTCAACACTTAACATACTGATGTTAACAGCCACGTGCCACTAAGCTGGAGCTCAACAGGAAACCTGCTCTTTTAAGAAGTTGAGTATGGTGTGTGTGATCTTAGTTAAGGTTATAAGGTTAGGATTAGGTGAAAAGAGTTAAGAGGAAGATGAAGAAGTAGAAAGAAAAGAAATATGGCATTAAGTTATATAACTCATCCCTTTTTCAAATATTTTATATGTATATGTATGTATGTATGCATGTATATATATAAAACACCAATAGGATCCCATGTGGAACACTAACACCAACATATGATATGACTCATTGACTATTTACTAGTGACACACCAACACTTGCGACAGCTCAACTCCAAAGAGCCATTTTTGCACACATAGTGTAGCTGCGTCCCCATCGAAGATGGGCTGTCATATATCTACTTTGATTCATTGTATGCTTGCATTTATTATGGAGTTGGTAACATATACATTATTCCATATAAAAACATTGTGATAACTTGAAGCTGTTATTAACTTATTATACATTTTGGAAATGGTATATTGTTATTTTACAAAATGGAGATGATATAATGGTTGTACTAATATATTTTATAAATTATTATAAAACTAGATCACAATTTCAAAGTTGTCTGAGAATTCTGAGTTTATTCGTGTCTACTGTTCATTTTTTTGTATGTTCACATGAGCGCGTGCACACACGCACACACAGAGGTTCATGTGTTACTTGAAAAGTGCTTTTTGGAAAAGTGTTGCCAAACAGGGCCTTAGTGTATTAAACCAACTATGCGTCTATTATAGGACATGATGAAGTTGGATGAAAATGAGCAAGTACTTTCAAGAGGGCCCCCCAACATTCACCATGCAAATGACGCTACTATGGTATGTTGAATCTCTTGTCTATCATTGCTATAACATAACATGGTTAAATATAGTTTTTTTTCTTGAAATTATTGTCCAAAAGTTTTACATACAAACAAAACTTACTTGTTTGTAGGCAATTAATTTGCTTTGTAATAGGTAGTTGTATTGACTGTTAAAGGTCTGAAAAGAAATAATTTTTGCGAGTGAAGAATTAAACAGAGGGATAAAGAAGCTATATTTCAATTCTCAAAAGAGAGCAAACTGTTTAATCTAATCTACGGACAAACTTTTATGTTTCACCTCTTTTTAATCAAATCTGCCAGGCAGACTCCAATTCTCTGTCTCTCTCTCTCTCTCTCTTTCTCTCTCTCTCTCTCTCTCTTTCTCTCTCTCTCTTTCATTTGGTTACCATGGACAATCAACGTGGTTTTTGTTGAGCACATTTGAAGCAATGTGTGTTGTTTTCATTATTTGTAGCTCTTTTATAATGATATAACCATGAGAATGATTTTGAAAATGATATAATGGATATGATGACTATGATCGTACTATATGACCCATTTTGAATAAATTCTTTTATAAAAATATATATCATGACTGCTATATATTACATCTTCAAGTATTTCCTTTTTTTATCATAATTAAATTTTAACTTATACTTTCACATTTTCTAACTATTAGTTTTTTGGGATTTATTTTGCATTTTTCTATGAATTTTAAAAAATTTATAGTGATTTTGTTTAAGTTATGTACCATGAACTGTCCATTATTGGAAGGTATGTTTACCCAGCCTGGATATGTCTTGTATACATACTGTGACTACTATACTGGTTTGTTTATGAATAAAAACCGGTGTGGGTGTCGGTGTATACATGTTTTGGTGTTTTCCATATCTGTTATTGGTATCCGTGCTGATACGTGACATGCTTATCAAGGTTAGAATAAACTGGTCGCTATTAATTCTAGCATTGTTATTACCTTCTATTAAATCATATAAAAGAGCAGGGAGAAGAAAGAAATAAAAAGGAGGTAAAAAAGAGACTTTTGGACTATAACTTTCTACATTGTTATTCACTATTATATGTGGAGTATGCTTCTTTTATAAAGATTTCCAGAGCTACTTAAAAAACACATACATTTAGTAAATAAACTACGTACACAACTAATCTAGATATTCTCAATGGTAATGGTCACAAATAGGAACTTTTTTTTTTGATCGGTAATAGAGATTATATTGAAAACAACAAGGCACTGAAAGACAAATACAACAATGACTAACACCAACCAAAAACAAGAACAAAATAGAAGGAAAGAAAAAACAACAGCATACAACACACCACAATCGAAGCCGGCCCAACTTAACCCGGATCCCACGTAAAGGAATTGTGACTAACTCCAACCCCGCCTCTAGCCACCCAAAATCTTACCAGCTTCGTGATCGATTTTATGACTATCCCCACTGGTTTACTCTTATGCAAGAGAAAATCCTGGAATTTCTCTTGCAGCATAAACACCAAAATACGGTGAACAAAGAAGCCCTCCAGTACTTCCGTCTCTCACCCTCAACCTTCACAGCCGACCAACTCAGCAATTGCATATAAGGCGTCGCTGGCGTAACCCAATTCATCCCAAAAGACTTATTAATGACACCCCAGATCACATAAGCCACCTGACAATGTAAAAAGAGATGAGCAGCGGACTCCTCACCATCGGAACACATCACACAACAATTAGGGATATCTTTGCCCCTCCGAATCAACTAGTCCCTCGTTAGGACTCTATCCTTACAGAGCGTCCATCCAAAAAAATGAATTTTCAATGGAATAAGTTCTTTCCACAGCCATTTACCTTCGAACCTAATGAGTCGACACCGCGACAACAACCCATAAAAAGATTTGACACTGAATTGACCGTCTCTGCTCGGGGCCCAAAACCTCTGATCATGACCTTAAGAGTTAGGACACATCTCATAAAGCCTCAAAATCAGCTCGGAGAAACTACGTACCTCCCTATCCCTCAATGACCTTCTAGTAGTGACTTCCCACACAGTCCCCGCTTCAGTATGTGAGACATATTCGTCAATCATCCCACCTGGATTCAAAGAAATGGCGAAAATATCCGAATAGGCAACCTTAAGTGGGCTCCCATCCAACCAAACATCATTCCAAAACCGGATGCGAGTGCCACACCCCCAACTAAACCGCAAACCTCTAGCAAAATTCTCCCAAGTGCTGCAAATACCTCTCCACCACACCGAAGTACCCCTGTGTGCCGTGGGGCAGATCCCCCAGTTGTCAACAGAGAGCCCATATTTCTCGGACAACACTAACCACCAAAGGTTGTCCCTCTCTTCAGCCCTCCCCAATCTCCAGAACCACTTTCCAAGCATCGCTAGATTAGTCCGTATTAAACTGCGTATACCCAATCCACCACATGCGACCGACAATTGACAAGTATCCCAATTAATAAGGTGGTATCGTCTACCTATACCAGACCTCTCTCATAGAAAAGACCGTTGGATTTACTCAAGCCGATTAATAACTCCCATGGGACACTTGAACATCGACATAAAGAAGATTGGTATCGACAAGAGCACCGCTTTTACAAGAACCAACCTACCCCCACTACTCAGTAGCTTTCCTTTCCACGACGACAACCGCTGTTCAAACCTTTGCACCACAGGAAGCCAATCGCGAGCCGTGGGCTGTCTGAGTCCGAGAGGCAAATTGAGGTACATAATAGGCAGCGTCTCAATAGCACAACTAACCGTACCCATCAAGTCAGCCAATAGAGACTCCTCAACACCAATCCTCGTGATAGCAGACTTGAGAAAATTAATCCGCTGCCCCGACACCGCCTCATACCCCGAAAGAACATCAACCAAAGAGCTGATTTTCATCACATCAGCCTTCCCAAATAAAATCGTATCATCTGCGTATTACAAATGCGAGATGAATCTTCCTTGGGCTCCCACTTGAATACCGGAAATAAGATTGAGCTCCCTGGCGCGCACGATCAGTCCAGATAACGCCTCGCCCACCATATTAAAGAGAAAAGGGGATAGTGGATCCCCCTGCCTGATACCCCTGGAGCTCTTAAAATATCCAGCTGGCGTACCATTAATCAGAATCGAAAACCATGGCAGGGAATAACAACCACGCATCCATTTCCTCCATGTAACGTTGAATCCCAACCTTCCTAGCATATAATCAAGACTCTCCTAGTTCACCCGATCATACGCTTTTTCCATGTCCACCTTCCAAATTGCAGCCGGACGACGCTGATTATAAGCCGAGTGAATAGTCTCGTGAGTCATGTTATTCACTGAAAAGTACCACTTTTCACCTCTTAACCTAGCCTTTGCTGGACCTTGAAGCTCACTAATAATCATGTTTTAAGTTTGTTTTGTAGTTAGCAATAATCTGTGCAGCTTAATATAAAATCCATGCTTATTGGCCTAAAGAAGAGGAATACACGCAAAGATGACAGCTGAGCCAAAGCCTAATGGAACACCCTGGTAGTACTCACCATGGTGACTCATTCGCTAGTCATCATTGACCAAAATCTTAGCAGACGGAAGAAGTTAGCTGAGAATGGAGGAAGCTGCAAACAGCAGCAAGTGCAATGCATCAGAGTGTCAAAAGAATCATTTCGCAGAGTTGAGGAGCCCCCTCGTGAAGCTAAAGATGCAGTGGAAGTTGTCCTCGCGCAGATAAGATGCGTAGTCAAGAGGAGAGCTGGAAAGCCATCGCGAAGATCTCGCGGATTAAAAGCCTAAAAAATTGTGGTCGCGAAGCTCTCGCAAAGATCAAGCCGTAACGTAGCCACGCGAAGAACACAGCGAGCCCATATATATACTGAGCAAAATGTCACCTCGCGGAGTTCTTGCGTGACCCTGGAAGAGAGAGACGCCCAAAATTCTCCTCACGCAGATCTCGCGCACCCTGGAGCTGTATTAAGTACTACGCAAGCGCAGGAGCATAACTGTGCGAGTACTCAGCGAGAAAGAGCTTCTGAAGCTCTACTGCACGAGAAGTCTAGGCACTCCAGATCATCTCCGCGACAGCGATGTAGCACTAAGGAATTGCGCGATAAACTGAAGATTGACTGCGCGAGTAAGCACTACTCACCAACTAAAGTCTACTCCGCGAAGGCTCTGCAACTGCGCAAATGAACTAATGCAGATGCCAGCCCCGCGAAGTTCGGGCTCTCCACTTCTAAGTTTTAACTGAAGGACTTTTTGGGAATTTCCCAAGGCTAGGGCACACTTCTCGAGCCACAGATTTCGAGACGCATATCTCCAGGCATCCAAGGGTTGAAACAGTGCCACGTCTGCTAGAAAAATTAGGGTTAATCTCTTCAGAGCCAAAGCCTTATTGACAGAGTATATAAGCTGTACTTAGAGTTTATTATTTTCATCTTTCCTTCATCCTCTGTCGGCTGAGAGTTCAAGCGGGCTAGGGTTAGGGTTTGATCATCTCTTTTTCTTATTTTTCTTCTCTCTCAGCCGAGCATTTGCTGGCTAATCCTCTTATAAGCAGCTATGTTTAATTTGTATTGCAGTTGTGTAATAGGCTTAGTATACATTGGGATTTTGTATGAGCAGTTGTATACAGGCTGTAGCCTGGAGGCAGTTCATTGTAAGTTTTGCTTTCATTAATAGATTGTTGTTTTAATGCTTACTCAATCTGTTATTTTCTTATTTGTCCGTAGTTCTGTTCGGGCTATAGCATACATTTAGGATTTGAGCTTATTGAAAGACCCATGGAAAGCAATGTTGGATCTGTAGTGAGATCTGGGGAGCTTGGAGGCTTGTGGACCATGGTGGTTGCAGCTATTTACATATTCTTTCTCAGACCTCTGTGATATGGACAGACTAATGGGATACCCTGTGACCATTGCAGTTATACCAACGAAACGATTTCTGGTTTGAGTTGGCCGCGGTTATGGCCAGATGGGGTTTTCCGATATGCTTGGGCAGTGATTTCAACGCCATTAGATAGGGATATGAAAAACAGGGAGGGCCGTCTCATATTGCTGTCATGAGTGATTTCAATTCATGGGTTGCTGATTGGGGTCTGATGGATGTACCTCTAACTGGTTCCAGATTTACCTGGTCAAATCTCCAAGACACCTCGTCTATGAGTAGATTGGATCATTTCCTTTGCAGCACGGATTGGATGGAGCTGTTTCCGACAGCCAGATTAGAATGTCTAGCAAGAGCGGTGTTCGACCATCGACCATTGGTGTTCACGTGCGAGGCTAGAGGGAAAGGGCCGAGTCCTTTTGGATTTGAGAACATGTGGCTAGCGGACGACCGAAACCGGGAGGCGGTGCCACTTTGGTGGAACGATTATAGGCCTTCGGGAACGACGGCCTACCGATTTATCTCCAAGATGCAACGGATTAAGAAACGAACCATACAGTGGAACAGGGAGATTTTTGGGATGCTACACCTCAATAAGGACATTATCCTGACCAGGTTGCGGGAGATTGATAATCTGGAGGAAGAAAGGCCTCTTTTAGACGATGAACATGAAGAACGTGTGCAAAAAAAGCAAGAGTTAATAAACTGTGCAGGGCCGAGGAGTCTCTTGGAACCAAAAGGTAAAAGTGAGGTGGCTAAAGGAGGGAGATTTGAATACAAAGTTTTTTCACGCGATTGCCAACGTACGGAACAAAACTAATTACTTGGGCAGCATAGAGGTAGAGGGGGTGGTGTACGTGGGGATCGAAAGGATCCGAGAGCAGGTGGCCGATTTCTACAACAGGTTATTTGCTGATGATGGGCTGTTGCAACCGACTTTGGATGGGCTCTCTTTTCAGACTATCGCCCACGACGACGGTGTCGGCATGGAGCTCCCTTTCACAGAAGAGGAGGTCTTGAGGGCCATTAAAAGGGGAGGGTAAGAATAAATCTCCGAGACCCGATGGCTGTGATTAGGAAGACCTGATGGAGGTGTTCCATGAATTTCACAGAACTAGACATATTGGGCACAACCTTAACTTTACATTTATTGCACTCATTCCGAAAAAAGTAGGTGCCAAGGATATCACTGATTTTCGTCCGATCTGTCTCATTAATGTTCTATACAAGATTATTGCTAAAGTTCTCACTAACAGACTTAGGCCGCTAATGGGGTCAATCATATCAGCCAACTAGGGGGCTTTCGTGCATGGAAGACAATTAATTGATCAGGTGGTTATGGCTCACGAAGTCATACACTCAGCCCACTTTCATCGTCGACTTGTGGTCCTTTGGAAGGTGGACATGGAAAAGGCATATGACCTTGTGTCGTGGAGTGGGCTGGATTACATGCTTAGCAGGTTTGGTTTCGGGCTGAAGTGGCGGAATTGGATGAGAGCTTGTTATGCGACCCCTTGGTTCTCGATTCTTGTTAACGGCACGCCGACCGGATATTTTAAAAGTTCTCGGGGTATCCGGCAGGGCGATCCCCTCTCCCCTTTCCTGTTTAATATGATGGGGGAAGCGCTGACCGGGCTCATCGAACGGCCAGACAGCTGCACCATATTTCGGGGATCACGGTGGGGGGCGGGGGCAGATCCATTGCTATTATCCAATATGCGGACGATACGATTTTGTTCGGTAAAGCTGACACCGAGGAATTCCAAGCTTTAGTGGGTACTTTAGCAATCTACGAGGCGGTGTCCGGACAACGGATCAATTTCCACAAATCAAAGGTCACAGGTATTGGGATTGATGACACGCGGTTACAGGCTATTGCTGAGACAGTGGAATGTGAAATTGAGGAGCTTCCTATCAGATATTTAGGGCTGCCATTGGGATTGCGACAACCTACGACGAGGGGCTGGAAGCCGGTGATTCAACGTTTCGAACAACGCTTATCCACATGGAAAGGCATACTACTAAGCAGTGGTGGCCGGCTGGTATTGCTGAAATCGGTGCTTACAAGCTTACCGATTTTCTATATGTCTATGTTCGTTTGCCCAGCTGAAGCTATCTATCGGATGGAGCAAGTTTAATGTAAGTTCTTGTGGGAGGGGGTTGGTATGGAGAAAAAGTAGCATTTCATTAATTGGGAAACTTGCAAGCTCCCGGCGAAATATGGAGGGCCGGGAATCCGGTGCTTAAGGTGGACCAACTTTGCCCTTCTTGGTAAATGGTTTTGGAGAGCAGGAAATGAGGACATGGAGAGCCTCTGGCGAACAGTTCTTGTGGAAAAATATGGTCAGGCCAACCACAACTGGGGAATCAACACCAATACTAGTAGAAGCTTATCATCGTGGTGGAAAAAAATTTGTGGTACGTGGCACCGCTATTCAAAGGGGATTTCGCTTCAGTTGGGGCAGCGGCACTCCTATCCGGTTCTGGGAGGACTGCTGGGTTGGGGAGAGGGCTCTCAAACTGAGTTCCCCGTCTATTTATGCTTTATCCACACAGTTCGGAGGGCGGATCGATGAGTTTTGTCTCGAAACGGGAGGAGGATGGGTGTGGGAAGTCCTGTTACATAGGAATCTAAGAACCAATGAGGAAGTTTACTCCAAACTCCTTTCTCTCTATGAGATACACCATAATTCACACGAGCTGGATCGGCGAGTGTGGTTCCGCAGCAAAAAAACAGACTTTTCACAGTTAAGTCCTACTACCGGTGGCTATCCCGGGGGCCTCTTATCAAAAATTTGAAGGAGTAACGCGGGGCACCGACCCTAAAATGCGTGAATATGATTTTAATGTACATTTTGCCGAAATTAAATAAGTTAGCTCAAGTTTAATCGCAAAATTATCTTTAGTACCTTAGGGTTGGAGAATTGTGATGGGTAGATCACACGAGATCCGGATAGGGTCTAGTCCGATGCGCAAGTACTTTTAGAGTTGAGGCGAGATCGGCCTAAAGATAGGACTCTCTCTTTTCCAAGCTTAGGCACTCATCTTCAGTCTGATGTAGATTCACGGATTCCAAATAGGGTTGTGAAAGGGATTTACGGTTTGTAAAAGGCTTATGGTGTTCGGATTGGTTTGTAGTTTAGAAAAGGGTGTTGGCTTGTTTGATTTATGGATTCAAAAGGTTGAGGGTTTTGGGATCGGAAGGAAACAACTAGTCTACGATTTAGAGAAGCATGCACAGATCGAGAAATAGCAAATAAAATAGATCACTGCAAATTGAAGTCAAAATAACTGAAGATATATGGGAATCGCTCCCTTTGTCTCACACCAAACCCATCACGGGGAAGAAGACTCTCTCTTCCTAAAGCAAAAGCTCTCATTCGATAATCAATCAGCTAACCACATTGTTTAGCTTAAGGACCTTATATAGGAGGTCTTACAATAAAAGAAAACCCTAAAACACGTACTAAGTAAAAGACAATTACCCCCTAAAACTAAAGTTTGAAATTAGACTTCTAAAACAACTTTGTGCGATTTTGATCGATCGAAAGTGAAACTCGATCGATCGAAATTGAAATTCGATTGATCAAAAAAATGTATATCAATAATTCACCGCAGGATTTCAATCGATCGATCGAAATATGTCACTTCAGAACTTTGTGTTTTTCCTCTCACTACGTTCCATGTCTGTTACGCTGGAAGGCTTGCATACCGCTCAAAGTTAAGTTCTTCGCGTGGACGGTGTTCAAGGAGAAAATCCTCACGTGGGACAATCTCATCCGGAGAGGGAAAGGCATCACCAATCAATGCGTTATGTGTGCACAGGGGGAGGAGTCTGTTCAGCACTTCTTCCTTCTTTGTGCGACGGCGTACTAAATCTGGAACATAGTGCTAAGATTTTTTTAGATGAGCTGGGTGTTCCCGGCCAACCCCTACATGTTTTACTTGTCCTGGGGTGCAGTTAGACTGGAAGGGCAGGAAGGGAAGAGATGGAAGGGGAGTTTCTTCGCTGTTCTTTGGTGTCTCTGGCGGGAGAGAAACAGAAGGATCTTTGACCAGAAAAACAGACCGGTGGGTGTCATTGTCAGAGAAATTGTCGACCTCGTTCACCTATGGGTAAACAGGGAAAGCGAGCTGCTCAGAGAAGAGTTGTGTCCTTGGGACCCAGGCTGATAAGAACAAGGGATGCTCGGACTGCTATGGCTGATGTCTTTCGTTTTGTCTTTGTCTTTTCTCAGTTGTTTTTGTTTCCCTTTTGTGTTTCCTTTTGAACCGTGTATTGTTCCATCAACACCTTGCTACTTTTTCAATATATTACTTTTACGGATTAAAAAATAAATAAATTCGGGAAACTAGGTTTAGAAGGTCGTTTTAAGACATTTACCTTCTTAGTTTACGCGCATGTGAAGATCGATGATCGTCGGTGTCAAAATTACGGTCGCTTAAGCAATCTACCGTGCGATCGCTGAATCTTCCTTCACCTTGATTGGAACGAAATCGAGATCGAGCTCTGTTGTGATCTGAGCTTGCGAAGAAGTTTATGAAGGAGAAGGAGACTCCGAAAGGAATCAGGGGACTGTGATTTTAAGAGTTGGAGATCAAAAGAGAAGGAAGGTCTTCTCACGGCTCTTCAACTTGACAAGGAAGTTTCTCAAAACATGCATGCGTGGCTTATGCGTGGGAGAGACATAAATACCTAAGGGTCTTGATCCTGTGTACAGCTGGTACACTGAACTCGGTGTATTAGCCTTTAAAACAACTATTAAAACTGAGGGTTCAATCTTCACAATGGTCTTGATCCCATGACCTTTTGTTTGCTAGTCTAGTTCTTTACCAGGAGTGCTCTCAAGGAGCTTGTGTAGTAATTACACAATTTAATATATACGCCTTATTCAAGGGCACACTTTACATTTTAATATTGTGACCGGTTTCAATCCAAGGCGTTGATCGTACTTGTCAATGAACACGTGCACATACTCAGTGCAATAATTACTGTCAAATTTTCTAGGGTGTTACATCTTCCCCCCCTTAACAGAATTTTCGTCCTCGAAAATTGACGACAACTATTGGGGACGGAAGGTACGTCACCAGACAGTATCCTTATTAATGATCTACATCGTGTCATTAAAATTCCATCTACAAAGGTTCACAATAGGGTGAGTATTCCAAGGTTCATACTAAAGGCTTAACCGGTTTTAACCTATGATTTCCCCAATGCTTGAAATCATCACCACAATGAGGTTTGCATATTTGTAGAGGTTATAATCATTACACAATACCCTACAAAAGACCTTCAAAGGAATCTCTTCATTGAGGGAGAGGAAGATGATGGTGAAATAATGGTTGAAGAAGTATTTAAGCCAGATGTCACACCCAGTGATGAAGAGGGTGATGATAGTGGTCGTGCTTTAGTTGTAAGGTATGCCTTTGCATAACCTCAACGAGATGAGAAGGATGACTGGCGAAGGGAGAACATCTTCCACACCTTTGCTAGATTTGGTTAAAAGAGTTGTGAGGTCATTGTGGATAGCGGTGGTTGCACCAATGTAGTGTCAACTCACGCCATACGCTGCTTAGGGCTTATACCCGAAGCCCATCAGAGACCTTATAAGGTCGCATGGGTTGACACTTCATCTATTCCTGTGTCGAAAAGTTGTCGTGTACCGATTCAGTTAGGTTCTTATTCGGACACCTTATGGTGTGATGTGGTGCCGATGGATGTGGCCATATCATTTTGGGAAGGTTGTGGCTCTACGACATGGACATGACCCTTTTTGGTCGATCAAACATATGCACGTTCATGCATAAGAGCAAGAAGATTACTCTACACTCTTTGCCTCCCAAAACGCCATCGACCAACAAAGTCGAGAAGAAGGGCGAGTCTTCTAAGTCCATTAATATTGTGAGCCCTTCTGAATTTGAAAATGCTTCTATGAACGAGAACGTAGTCTACGTTGTCGTTACCGTCGAGAAAGCTCTCGAGTTTATGGGTCAGTACCCCACGGAGGTTAAGCCACTTTTGAAAGGCCTCACTATAGGTTGAATCCGGTTGAGCACGCAGAGTTGACTCAGTAAGTCGATGAGTTCCTTCAAAAGGACTTCATCCAAGAGAGCATGAGCCCGTGTGCCGTATCTGCCCTACTCACTCTTAAGAAAGATGGTACATGGCGCATGTGTGTGGATAGCCATGCAATCAATAAGATTACGGTTAAGTATCAGTTTCCCATATCGATGCTCGATGACATACTAGATATGATGGTTGGTGCCGCTATCTTTTCTAAGATAAACCTCAAGAGTGACTACCATCAAGTCCGAATCCACCTCGGTTATGAGTGAAAAACTGCCTTTAAGACTAAGGATGGTCTTTATGAGTGGACGGTCATACCCTTTGGGCCTTCTAATGCCCCGAGTACTTTCATGAGACTCATGACCCAAGTGTTGAGGCCGTTTCTCAGTAAATTCCTTGTTGTGTATTTCGATGACATCTTGATTTATAGTCATGACAAGGATCGGCACTTGAACCACCTTAGGCTGGTTTGTGAGACCCTAAAGGGCGAGAAGTTGTTTGCAAGTCCCAAGAAGTGCACTTTCATGCAACGATCCGTTATCTTCTTGGGATTCATTATCTCGGCCAATGGAATGACCCTGGACCCCGAAAAGGTTAAAGTCATTGTGGAGTGGCCATTCCATTGGCACGATGTCCATAGCTTCCATGGATTGGCTACTTTCTATTGTCGCTTCATAAGAAGCTTTAGTACCATCATGGTCCCAATTATTGATTGCATGAAAAAGGGGGACTTTCATTGGGGCAAAGCTGCGACGAAAACCTTCGCCGAGATCAAACAATAGATGAGTAGTGCACCCGTCATGCGCTTGTTGAACTTTTTCAAAGTTTTTGATGTTGCATGCGACGCATCAGGTGTGGGTATAGGAGTGCTCAGCTAAGAGGGTTACCTAATGGCCTATTTTAGTGAAAAGCTTAATGAAGCAAAGCAAAAATACTCCACTTATGATAAAGAGTTCTATGCAGTCATCCGATCTCTTTGGTATTGGAAGCATTACCTTAGACTGCAGGAATTTGTGTTGTTCTCTGACCATGAAGCCTTACGCTTCCTTGCTTCACAGAAGAAGTTGAATGCAAGGCACGTGAAGTGGGTCGAGTACCTTTAAGGGTTCACATTTGTGTTAAAGCATAAGGTCGATGTTTAAAGCAGGGCTGCTGATGCACTTAGTCGTCGAATTGTGGCTTTGTGCACTATGAACACCGGGGTCGTCGGGTTTGAAAGATTAAAGGAAGAGTACCCCGAGTGCCCAGATTTTGGGGTTGAGTACACTGCTCTCCTTAATGACCCGACCAGCACACACTCTGTGTACGCCATCCAAGATGGGTACTTGTTCAAAGGCAATCTTCTTTGCATCTCTCGCACTTCATTGAGTGATTTTCTTATTTGGGAGTTACATGATGGAGGGATAGCCGGCCATTTTAGGCGTAATATGACCATTACGCTCGTCGAGGATAGGTTTTTTGGCCTACCCTAATGAGAGACAAAACACCGGCTTGTACATCCCCTTACCCGTGCTATACACACCGTGGCAAGACATCTCCATGAATTTCGTGTTCGGACTTTCCTAAAACTCCGAGGAAGCACGATTCCATCTTTGTTGTGGTGGACCGATTTTCCAAGATGACCCACTTCATACATTGTTCCAAAACCTCCAATGCATCCCACATTGCTAAATTATTTTTGCGGATGTAGTACGTCTTCATGGGTTGCCCAAAATTGTTGTGTCTGATAGGGATGTCAAATTCACTAGCTATTTTTGGAAGACCCTTTGGCACATGATGGGCACAATGCTGCAATTTTCGATGTGACGCCGGACAACGACCCTAAAATGCGGAATATGATTTTTTTGCAGATTTGCCGAAATTAATGAAATTAAATCAAGTTTAATTGCAAAATTATCTTTGGTACCTTTAGGGTTTTGCAGAATTTTTTATGGGTAGAGCACACGCGATCCAGGTAGGGTCCAGTCCGATGCGCAAGTACTTTTCAAGTTGAGGCGAGATCGGCCTAAAGATAGAACTCTAGCTTTTTCCAGGCTTAGGCGCTTGTCTTCGGTCCGATGTGGATTCACAGATTCCCAAGTTGGGTTGTGAAAGGGATTTGCGGTTTGCAATAGGTTTATGGTTTTCGAATCGGTTTATGGTTTTAGAAGGGTGTAGGCTATGTTTGATGTAGGTTTTCAAAAGGGTTTAGGGTTTTGGGGATCATAAGGAAGAAATTAGGCTATGGTTTAGAGAAGCACGCAGAGATTTAGAGATAACAAATATAAGCAAACCACGCAAATCCATGACAAAGATAAAGGAAATATATGGGAATCACTCCCTTGGTCTCACACCAAGCCCATCTCGGGGAAGAAGACTCTTCACAAAGCAAAAGCTCTCATTCAATAATCAATCAACTAACTATATTGTTTAGGTTAATGACCTTATATAGGAGGTCTTACAATAAAAGAAAACCCTAAAACGAATATTAAATAAAAGACAATTAAACCCTTTAAACAAAAGTTCGAAATTAGACTTCTAAAACGACTAAACAAAACTCGGCACGATTTCGATCGATCGAAATTCATATGTCTATGAATATCGCCGTCGACATTCGATCGATCGAAATTTCAAATCGAAATTTCGCAGTTCCTAAAGTTCTTTCTCATCATCTTTCTCTAGAATTTTCATCTTTCCCTAGCTTTGACTTCCATAACGCTGCTTCTTTCTTCGCCGGTAAAAACGATGCGGTCTGAATCCAATGTCCATGTATGTGGCGTCCCCGTCAATTCCCCTGGACCAAAAAGGTTTCATCACCGATGAAACACGCTCGTGGTTGATGTCTAATAGGTCGGGGTTCAAGCGGCGAACCTTATTCTCGTGGACCCAAGCGTTCTCTGGAATCCCCCGTCATGTGTAGAGACAGCATGATTGTTGATTATATCCTCTATCTCATCTTCTCTCTGTCTGCTTGGGGAAGGAAGAGGTATCGGGTGCAAGGTTGGATTGGGGATGGGATTAAGAGGTGGCTGGAGTGGGTTTTTAGGAGGTGGGGTGAAACCCAAGTACGGAACCAAGTCCTCCACATTGAACGTGGAACTAACCCCCGTACTTGGAGGAAGCTCGAGCACGTATGCTTTAGGACCACTCTTAGCCAAAATTCTAAAAGGCCCAGCGCCTCAAGATTGGAGCTTCTCTGTGGATCCCGATGGGAACTGCTCAGGCCTAACCCGAACCATCACATAATCACCCACGTTAAATTCTTTAGAACGCCTGTGAGCATCTGCAGATAATTTATATTGATTGTTGCTTGAATTATTTTCTGTTTAATTTCGACATGCAAGCTATGAATATGTTGTGCAAATGCATCGGCGGACTCTGACACTCTATGGGATGCAGACATGGGGATCAAATCTAATGGGGTCCTAGGCCTATGACCATGCACTACCCCAAAAGGACTCATGCCTATGGACCTATTGACAGAATTATTATATGCAAACTCAGCTGTGGGTAAGATGGTATCCCAGGTCCTAACATGATCACCGACATGACTACGAAGGAGATTTTCAAGGCTCCTATTGGTGCTTTTGGTTTGGCCATCCGTTTGAGGGTGGTAAGCTGTAGAGAATTGGAGCAATGTGCCCATCATGTGCCAATGGGTCTTCCAAAAATAACTCATAAATTTAACATCCCTATCAGACACAATGGTTTTGGGCAACCCATGATGACGCACTACCTCCGCGAAAAAGAGTTTTGCAATATGAGACGCATCGGAGGTTTTGGAACAAGGAATGAAGTCGGCAATCTTGGAAAAGCGGTCCACTACGACAAAAACGGAATCGTGCTTCCTAGGGGTCTTAGGAAGTCCAAGCACAAAATCCATTGAGAGGTCTTGCCACGGTGTGTGTGTCATGGGTAACAGGGAGTACAAGCCGGAATTTTGTTTGGTCTGTTTTAACACTTGGCAAGTACGACAATGCTTATCGACCTGGGCGACATTTCTCATTAGGCTAGGCCGAAAGAACCTATCCTCTACGAGCGCAACAGTTTTATTCCGCCTGAAATGTCCTGCCATCCCTCCAGCATGTAACTTCCAAATGAGAAAGTCACGCAATGAAGTGCGAGGGATGCAAAGGTGATTGCCTTTAAACAAGTACCCATCCTGGATGGTGTACACGGAGTGTGTGCCGGTCGGGTTACTAAGGAGGGCAGTGTACTCAACCCCAAAATCTGGGCACACGGGGTACTCATCCTTTAACTTTTCAAACCTGACGACCTCGGTGCTCATTATGCCCAAAGTCATCATTCGCCGACTAAGTGCATCAGCGGCCCTATTTTCAGCACTGGCCTTATGCTTTAACACGAATGTAAACCCTTGAAGGTACTCAACCCACTTCGCGTGCCTTAGGTTCAACTTCTTCTGTGAAGCAAGAAAGCCCAAGGCTTCGTGGTCAGAGAACAACACATTCCTGTGGTCTAAGGTAATGTTTCCAATACCAAAAAGATCGAACGACCGCATAGAACTCCTTGTCATAGGTGGAGTATTTTTGCTTCGCCTCGTTAAGTTTTTCACTAAAATAGGCCACAGAGTGACCCTCTTGGCTAAGCACTCCTCCTATGCCTACACCCGATGCGTCGCATGCGACTTCAAAAACTTTAGAAAAGTCCGGCAATCGCATGACGGATGCACTACTCATTTGTTGTTTGATCTCAACAAAGGCTTTCGTCGTCGCTTTCTCCCATTTAAAGTCCCCCTTTTTCATGCAATCAGTGATTGGGGCTATGATGGTGCTAAAGCTTCTGATGAAGCGGTCATAAAAGGTAGCCAAACCATGGAAGCTAAGACATCATGTATGTTCTTAGGCTCGGGCCACTCCACAATGGCTCTCTCCTTTTCGGGGTCCGCGACCATTCCATTGGCTGAGATAATAAATCCTAAGAAAACAACAGAATGTTGCATGAAGGTTCAGTTCTTGAGATTTGAAAACAACTTCTCGCCCTTGAGGGTTTCACAAACCAGCCTAAGGTGGGTCAAGTATTGTTCATTGTCATGACTATAGATCAGGATGTTATCGAAATAAACAAGGAATTTGCCTAGAAATGGTCTCAACACTTGGGTCATGAGTCGCATGAAAGTACTTGGGGCATTAGAAAGCCTAAATGGCATGACCATCCACTCATAAAACGAATATTAAATAAAAGACAATTAAACCCTTTAAACAAAAGTTCGAAATTAGACTTCTAAAACGACTAAACAAAACTCGGCACGATTTCGATCGATCGAAATTGAAAATCGATTGATCGAAATTGAAAATTGATCAATCGAAATTCATATGTCTATGAATATTGCCATTGACATTCGAAATTCAAATTCGATCGATCGAAATTTCAAATCGAAATTTCGCAGTTCCTAAAGTTCTTTCTCATCCTCTTTCTCCAAAATTTTCATCTTTCCCTAGCTTTGACTTCCATAACGCTGCTTCTTTGTACGCCGGTAGAAACGATGCGGTCCGAGTCCAATGTCCATGTATGTGGCGTCCCCGTCACAATGGCTTATCACCCTCAAACGGATGGCCAAACCGAAAGCACCAATATGAACCTTGGAAATATCCTTCATAGTCTTATCAGTGATCATGTTAGGACCTGGAATACAATTTTACCCACAACTGAGTTTGCCTACAATAATTTTGTCAATAGGTCCATAGGCATGAGTCCTTTTAAGGTAGTACATGGTCATAGGCCTAGGACACCACAAGATTTGATCCCCTTGTCCGCTTCCCATAGAGTGTCAGAGTCTGTCGATGCATTTGCACAACACATTCATAACTTGCATGCTGAAATTAGACAAAGATTAATTCAAGCAACAATCAATATAAGTTATCTGCAGATGCTCATAGGTGTTTTAAAGAATATCAAGTGGGTGATTATGTGATGGTCTGGGTTAGGCTTAAGTGGTTCCCATCAAGATTCGCAAAGAAGCTCTAGTCTCGAGGCGCTTGACCTTTTTGAATTTTTGCTAAGAGTGGTCCTAATGCATACGTGCTTGAGCTTCCTCCAAGTACGGGGGTTAGTTCAACATTCAATGTGGAGGACTCTCAAATTCCTTACATGGGATTTTAGAACCGAAATAATCAGGTCCTAAAATTCAGGAATCTAGGTTTAGGAGGTCGTTTTACGACATTTACCTTATTAGTTTACGCGCATGCGAAGATCGGCGATCGTCAGTGTCGAAATTATGGTCACTTAAGCAATCTATCGTGCGATCGCTCAATCTTCCTTCACTTTGATCGGAACGAAATCGAGATCGAGCTCTGTTGTGATCTGAGCTTGCGAAGAAGTTTATGAAGGAGGAGACTCCGAAAGGAATCGGGTGGCGATCAAAAGAGAAGGAAGGTCTTCTCACGGCTCTTCAACTTGACAAGGAGGTTTCTCAAAACACGCATGCGTGGCTTATGCGTGGGAGAGACTTAAATACCCAAGGGTCTTGATCCGGTGTACAGTTGGTACACTGAACTCGGTGTATTGGCCTTTAAAACAACTATTAAAACTGAGGGTTCAATGTTCACAATGGTCTTGATCCCATGACCTTTTGTTTGCTAGTCAAGTTCTTTACCAGGATTTCTCTCAAGGAGCTTGTGTAGTAATTACACGATTTAATGTATACGCCCTATTCAAGGGCACACATTGCATTTTAATATCGTGGCCGGTTTCAATCAAAGGCGTCGATCGTACTTGTCAATGAATGCGTGCACATACTCAGTGCAATAATTAGAGTCGAATTTTCTAGGGTGTTACATTATAGGTAAAACACTACCCATTCTTGGATGTACTCATCAATGTAATGTCCCTTTTTCTACCACATATTTATGACTTGTTTTTCCCTTTAAACCTAGCCATTGAGTAAACAAATATTTGTAAAAGTTCTCATCGTAAGTTATTGTTTTATGCAAATGACTTTAGTCTCGCCCCCTTTCTTCATTTAGACTAGTCCTTTTCCATAATTACAGTTATCAACACATAAAGTGCTTCTTCAAACATTTATGTTTGAAACGGTAAATAATTTGTTTTCTTGCTCATTCACAAGAAAACAAGTTCCATAGAGAATTTAGAAGTTATGACTTAACATTTATTAGTACGTCTACCAATAGGACCCTTAAGTCATTGCACTTCTCTATTTATAAGTACAACCAACACGCTCAATGAACCTAATAGTTGCTTCTTGGTGACTCTTAAATTATACCTTGTCTTAACCTATTGCAAGCGCACAACGGTGATTGTAGCACTAGTATAGGATCATTCCACGGGAAAGTCTGTTACTGAAGAACTTCTATTTTCCTTTAAAGAATAAAAAATTGTTTGTTTTGCGTAAACTAAAATACAAAAATAAATATATTCTATGAATTTAAAAACCATTACATGAACTCTCAAGTTTCTAGATCTGCGGCGTCAATTGAAAACCTGAATTACTCCCGAAATCTTAAGTTGTGGATAGTAAAATTTTGTTGAAAAGTAAATCTAATCCTCAGCCTTCTAGATTCTAGTCGTCAATTAAAATCTATCAGTCCCCGGATATTTACGTGCATGAAAGTAAATTGCATCAAAAGTAAATTGCAAAAAGTAAATTGCCGATACAATGATCTTCCAGAAATTATCTGTTAGTCGTCAATTAAGATTGAAAATCCGTTGATACAAACTATTCTACTATGCAAAAAATAAAAGGCTGAAAATAAAAGGACTGGAAAATTAAATCTATCCTAGGGTTGATCTTTTAGTTCCCACTCGCAGATGTCAATTGAAATCACGAGACCTTGGATGTTTATTCTGGGTGCCGAACTCTCTTATTTATAGAACCATAAGAGGGCGATTACAATAAATTAGAACTCTAAATAAAGTAGAATTCCTAAAACTAAGTTTCCTAAAATTCTTAACTTTCTAATTCCAATCCTTGTTGCTTTGATTACTAGATGTGTGTGGGACTTCTCTTCCTGATTTCCAATAGCAGTGATTCTCACAAATCTTTTCAGATCCGTAGAGTGCATAACTTCTAATTTTAGAAGTCACGATTCTGTGCATCGCTATTTATCTCTCGTGTGACTTTCAGCAGTACTCATAAGCTTTATTGGTGCAAAATCGAGTATACGATTTTGTATTTCTTCTTTGTTTCTTCTGCTCGATCGCTCGTAATTTACTTTGCTCTATTCAGTCTTCTCTTCAGCAGAATCGTATATTATGATTGCTCTTTTTCTCTGTTTTTTTGTTCTTGATTGTGCTTCGACTGACTCCTAAGCTTGTCGATTTCTCTTCGATAGCTCGAGAACTGATGTTTATGCTATAATTCTTTTGCGACCTTTCTTACTACTTTATGAGTTCGCTTTGACAAAGATTAACACTTTTGTTCTTTTCTGCTTACTGTTCTAAATATCTACATATCAACACATCATTAGTAGCAACTGTGGGCTAACAACACTTAATTAAGGGCATCAAGATGGTAAATTATGTAACTGATCACACCTCTAAACTTAAGTTTTGCTAGTCCCTAGCAAACAAGGGAAAAATATGTAATCTAACTAAAAATTAAATTGTTACTTTCGTAGGGAGCACGGTTGCATTTAGCAGATGCAACAAGCCTTTAAACCCCTAGGTCATACCTAGTGGAGGAGTGGTGTCTCCTGAACGTTTCCAGTGAAGTTACCTACAAACTTCAAATATTTTTGGCTTTTTCAATTTTTCAAAACAAACTTTTAAAAACACTAACTATTAGTACACTAGTTAATCATCACATGGTTGCTATTTTTTCAAAAATAAGATTCCATCCAGTCATTATTTCCCATCCTAGCAGTTATCCTTGATCAGATACTCAACAGTTTCAATTCATATAAAGCGTGGAGTGTGCATACTAATGACAGAATTCATTCATTATAAATTTTTCTAAACTGCAGTTTTAGAAAACATTTTCATCCAAACTCTCATTGTGGTATACACTCTCCAAGAAATGTCAAAATTGTTGGGTTTCTCACAATTATATATATGATGAATAATTCAAGGACATATGACAAAAAAAATAAATCTCATAGAAAGGATAATCTATTCTACCATTATGCTTTCTAAATTCCGTAGTGCTTGCCACAAACATCTCTACTAGGCTCTTGCTTTTGTAAATCGTGGATCAAAAAGGTCTTTAATCGGTTTGTAATGGCGCTTTTGGGTTAAAAGGTTCCACAGAAAGGTAAAAGGATTCAAAGTTCTTAGAATTTAGTTCATTTCTCACCTATTCATCATCTTTTTCTTCTGCTTCAGTAAGGATCTAAAAAGTTGGATCATGGGTCAGGACGATACGTATCGGGTATCGGCCGGTACATTCAATGTATCGGCGATACACTGAATGTATCAATTTGATACATTGAAATTTTATTTTAATTTTCCAAAAGATCCCAAAAAATCCTAAAAAAATTTAAAAAAATAAATTTAATGATTTTCTATTTATTTCAACTTTTTTAAAAATTTATTTAAGGCTTATTTGATGCATATTTCATAATTTTATCAACGCATAACCTAAATTTCATTGTACATGACTCATGATCAAAATTAGAAGGTATATTGTACATGAAAAACTTACTTCAAAGCCACATTGAATTTCGTGGTGGTTCGTGGCCCTCGTGATCATCATCATCGGTGCGCAAGCTTTCCCTATAATATTGGTCATATTGATAACCATGATCATATGTGCCCCCTTGAAACTGAGGCATTAGCGACGAATATGGCTTAGTGTAATAGGTGAAGGTTGGTCCTCCAAAAATTTGACCAATGAAGTCATATGGCCCGGGATAGGTTGGTTGAGGCCGATAGTATTGGTTACTGGATGCTGAATCTTCAGTGTTTTGCAAACTAAATTCCCCAAAGGTAGAAGTCATATAACCCACATCATCTTGTGGACCTTGTGGTGGTGGTGGTGTTTGGTAAGATTCTGACACTCCTCTTCCTTCAGCCCCTCCACCTCTAAATGTAGAAATGTCATACATTGTTACCGGCTCGTCATCCCATGTGGCAATACTTCCATAAGAATAAGGTTCAACATCATCCGCTCCACCACTAGTGTCAGCGTGAGTTTCATCGCCTCCATCATCACCCCCATCATCATCATTATCACTACCAAACTGCGTTTTATCATTAGATCCAACCACTGAAGGACGATTCAATCTTCTTTTCCGCTTCAATGGTTGGGAAGCCTGCTCCTCCGCTACTCTTTCAACATTATCCATCCATGTGGTGCCCTCGGTATCCAACACTGGATCTTCTCTCTCTTTGATCCACTGATTTAAAGGGTCATCCTCCGTAAATAAATAATCCAACTGGATGGGATTAAAATATTCACTATCAGTAGGGTAGAATATGATAGATGAATTAGTATATTCCTCATCAATTATATCAAATAAAAATTGTATGAACTAAGACTTCATATAATTACTTACCACGGTTGGTCCTCTGTATATTCCTGACCCTTAATCGCATGTTGTAGTGGCAGTAGACTAACTTTTTCAATCGTTCCATAGTTAGCCTATTCCTTGTCTTCGTGTGAATGAGAGAGAAGGTGCTCCAATTCCGCTCACAGTTGGACGAGGAACATGTTTGCGACAAAATCCTCATTACAACCCGCCTCAGTATCGGGCCATCACATCCATAATGCATCCACCAATCAGCGGGTTTATCATACTTGATTTGGGATTGCGCCAGTAGGGTCCCAAATGACCCATGTCTCTTGCGGAATATGTCAATCTACAAAGATGGTATACAATAACCCATATATCAATAAACAGATCATATGACACTTGACTTATTAGTTATAAGATATGATTACTCACATCTCTTTTGGCTTGACCTTGCTCCGCCAACTCAGGGAGCATTCGTTGGATCACATTGAGCAAACCGATGTACACTTCATCTACTCACCAACTCAAGCATCGGCATTATCGTTATATACATCAAATATGAGCAATCTCATCCATATATGAAAATAATGAATAATATGAAAAATAATAAATAAATAAATATCACTTAATAAATAGTTTAGCATGTTATACTTGCGGCATGCAATTAATGGTGGAATTGTGCATCCCACCTCTTGTCGATGATCGCCCAATATCGTTTATATTTTGTAGGACATTTGGTTTTAATAACCAATTTTGTTTTATCCATCGACTTGTAAACATACCCCATTGTTGGTTTGTCATCACCATCTACCAACCTCAACACTTGCACCAACGGGGTAGTGACGGCGATCGGGTGGTCAACATCTGCCCAAAACTGAGGGCTATAGATCATATCAGCAACTTCATTGCAAGCAGGTCTCTTTGCTCGTGGGAGTTCTAACTCATGTTTTATCCATTCTTTGGAGTTGACCATGTTTTTCAGCTCACGCTTATATCTAGCCAAGTTCTGTAGGGCTAGAAATTGTATCGCAAATCGTGTAATCACAGGCCGGAGCAGCTCATTCTTGGTGAAATCTCTCATCAAATTCGCCAACTTGTCACTGTTGTATAGGTAGGAAGTAATCATTCTTCCTTTCTGAATAGTTGCTTGTGCCTTGCTTCTCTTTCCCAAATCCTTAAGAATGAGGTTCACGCAATGAGCGGCACACGGAGTCCAGTACGAGTGACGTTTCTTCAACATTAACTGCCTTCCTGCGGCCTTATAATTGACGACATTGTCTGTTACCACCTGTACAACCCAGTGCTCTCCAACATCTTCAACTACCTTATCCATTAGTTGGAAGAGGTAATCAGCCGTCTTCGCGTGTTTAGAAGCATCAACTGATTTTAGAAATACTGTCCCGGCATCGCTGTAGACTAAAAGTTAATTAAACTCTTCCTTGTGGAACCGGTCCATCCATCGCACATAATTATGCAACCTCTCTCATCCCATACTTCGTAGTTGCTGTCCACATAAGCTCCTATCTCCTTGTGCTCATCATCTAATAAGGGCCTAGATGCCTCGTATGCAGAGACTTTTTGACTCCTGGACCAGCTTCTGCACTTATATCAATCATACTTTTGAAGTACGATGACTCCACAACTTGACTCGGAATGTGATTGTATATCACAAACTTTGCAATCGATTTTTCAAGCCTCTTCCCCATTTTTTCAGTGAAATTATACTCAATTTGCTTTGCTTAGAGCTTTCTGTTCGATACATGAACGGATCCATGGGAGTACGACTTGTAGTAGGCGGCCTAGTCTCCCTCACTGATGCTGACCTACGCAACCCGACAGTCTCATGAATATCCTCATCATCATCAACAACATGTGGCTTATGACTAGATCCACCACCAGCAACAGGCATGAATTGGCCCCTCTACTTGGACCGAAACCGATAATCGACATCTTCCTGATCTCGTCGTTGTCGTGCTTCTCTAGCACTCTCCCTCATGGCTCGCGCTGTCTGTTCATCCTCATCCTCATCATCCTCAATCCAGCTGCAGGAAACTCTGGATCTCCCCTCCTTATTCTCTCATACATTTCTCTATCTCGGTTTGCTGCTGCTTTTTTCTTTCCCTTAGCCGCCTGTAAACTGGCTCTGACATCTTCTTTCACCTCTTTGGGTACACTAGGATACCCTTTTGTCTCTCCCTTAACGTGAGTAAAATTCTCCTTCAACCGTGTGTTACCTCCTCCTAGTAATCTTTTCCCACAAAGCTTGCATTGTATTCGGAGTCTATCACCATCTATTACTGTGCCGTATTGCCAGGCTGGAACTGATGATCGTACCATATTTATTTATTTCACCTGCATGAATGAGCAAACGATTGAATTAAATTAAAACATTAAGATTAAACTTGAAAATAAAATTTGTTTGATATTATTCTACTTTTTATAAATTTTATATTACATTTGAAAATTTATTTCATATTATTTGTATTTTTAAAATATTAGATTATATTTTATCAAATTTATTTGATATTATCCTAATTTTAAAAAAATTTAGATTACATTTAAAAATTTATTTGATATTATTCTTATTTTTAAAATATTAGATTATATTTTACCAAATTTATTTGATATTATTCTAATTTTTGAAAATTTATTTGTTATTATTCTTATTTTTAAAATATTAGGTTACATTTTACCAAATTTATTTGATATTATTCTAGTTTTTGAAAATTAATTTGATATTATTCTTTTTTTCTTAAATATTAAATTATATTTTACCAAATTTATTTGATATTATTCTTATTTTCAAATATTTATTTGATATTATTATTATTTTTAAAATATTTGATTATATTTTTCCAAATTTTTTTGATATTATTTTAGTTTTTGAAAATTAATTTGATATTATTATTATTTTTTAATATTAGATTATATTTTACCATATTTATTTCATATTATTCTAAAAATATTGAAAATATTGAAAATAGTGTTTAGTTGATATTATTCTAATTTTGAAAATATTGCTATATTAGAAAATCATATTATTCTAATTTTTAAAATATTTGAAAATCATATTTATTTGAAATTGATGTGTCACATGCATCATGTGGTATGTGTGACATGTGTAATTGATGTGTCACATGTGACAAGTGTAATTGTTGTGTCATGGGGTATGTGTCACATTGTGATACATGTGACACATCAATTACATGTGTCGCGACACCTGTCACATACCCCATGCCACATGCGACACATGTGTAATTGATGTGTCATGGGGTGTGTGTCACATGTGTGATATATGTGACACATCAATTACATGTGTCGCGACACCTATGTCACATACCCAATCCCACATGTGACACATGTAATTGATGTGTCATGGGGTATGTATGATGTGTCACATGTGTCACATACCCCATGACACATGCGACACATGTGACACATGTGTAATTGATGTGTCATGGGGTATGTGTCACATGTGTGATACATGTGATGCATCAATTACATGTGTCGCGACACCTGTGTCACATACCCCATGCCACATTCGACACGTGTAATTGATGTGTTATGGGGTATCTGTGACATGTGTAATTGATGTCACATGTGTCACATGCCCTATGACACATGCGACACATGTGACACGTGTAATCGATGTGTCATGGGGTATGTATGACGTGTAATTGATGTGTCACATACCCCATGACACATGTGACACATCAATTACATGTGTCGCGACACCTGTGTCACATACCCCATGCCACATGCGACACATGTAATTGATGTGTCATGGGGTATGTATGACGTGTAATTGATGTGTCACATGTGACACATGTGTAATTGATGTGCCATGGGGTATGTGTCACATGTGTGATACATGTGACGTATCAATTACATGTGTCGCGACACCTGTGTCACATACCCCATGCCACATTCGACACGTGTAATTGATGTGTCATGGGGTATGTGTGAAATGTGTAATTGATATGTCACATGTGTCACATGCCCTATGACACATGCGACACATGTGACACATGTGTAATCGATGTGTCATGGGGTATGTATGACGTGTAATTGATGTGTCACATGTGTCACATACCCCATGACACATGTGACACATGTGACACATCAATTACATGTGTCACGACACCTGTGTCACATACCCCATGCCACATGCGACACATGTAATTGATGTGTCATGGGGTATGTATGACTTGTAATTGATGTGTCACATGTGTCACATACCCCATGACACATGCGACACATGTGTAATTGATGTATCATGGGGTATGTGTCACATGTGTGATACATGTGACGCATCAATTACATGTGTCGCGACACCTGTGTCACATACCTCATGCCACATTCGACACGTGTAATTGATGTGTCATGGGGTATGTGTGACATGTGTAATTGATATGTCACATGTGTCACATTCCCTATGACACATGCGACACATGTGACATATGTGTAATCGATGTGTCATGGGATATGTATGACGTGTAATTGATGTGTCACATGTGTCACATATCCCATGACACATGCGACACATGTGTAATTGATGTGGCATGGGGTATGTTTCACATGTGTGATACATGTGACGCATCAATTACATGTGTCGCTACACCTGTGTCACATACCCTATGCCACATTCGACACATGTGTAATTCATGTGTCATGGGATATGCGTGACATATGTAATTGATGTGTCACATATGACACATGCGACACATGTGACACGTGTAATTGATGTGTCATGGGGTATGTGTCACATGTGTGATACATGTGGCACATCAATTACATGTGTCGCGACACTTGTGTCACATATCCCATGCCATGCCATGCCACATGCGACACATGTGACACATGTGTAATTGATGTGTCATGGGATATATGGCACATGTGACACATCAATTACATGTGCCGTGACACATCAATCACATTAAGTATTTATAAATAACTTTATAAAATAAATAAATAAATTTTTTAGATTTTAAATAAGTTAAGTTTATAATAAATAAATTAATTTAAAGGGTAATTAAGTTTTTATATATTACAAAAATACTTAATTTATTTTTAAAACTTAAATTACTAACATAATTTATTTTTAAGTATTATATAAAAACTTAATTTAAAAAAAAAATTAATTTACTAACACAAAAAAAAGTTCTTAGTTTTAAAAACAAATTTTAAAATGCAAGTAAATAGATCTACCCATATTTTTGATAGTTAGAATGGGATCCATTCAAAATTTTAAGATCTACCATATTTTTGGATAGATCTACCCATAAATATGGTAGATCTAGTGAATTTTTAAAAAAAAATGCAAGTAATATGATAGAAAATAATACATTTTCTTAAATATCCAGTGAAAATGTGAGTATGTGACTATCCAATGGCTAAGATTTCGGTCTCCAGTGGCTAAGTAAGAAGAAGAAATGGTTAGGTTTTTTGTTTGCAGGGGAAGAAGAAGACTGCTGGGGAATGAAGAAGAAAAAGGGGAAATAAAAAATCCCAAAATGGGGCTTAAATCGCGGGTGAAAAGGTAAAGGGGGCCCCAGTCCGATAATTTATTATTATCGGACAATAATTTTAAATTATCGTCCGATAATTTGAAAAAAAAAAATTTGCTTTAATAAAATTGATGTTATCGGACGATACATTGAAATTATCGTCCGATAATTTCAATTTATCGTCCGATACGGGCGATAAATTGCCCGTATCGGACAATAATTACATATTTTTAAAGAGTATACGATACATAGGCAATGTATCTTATCGCCCATGTCCAAAACCGATACATATCGGACAATACGTATCGGTATCGGACGATATTTTGACCCATGAGTTGGATCACTTATTCCCATTTATTATTATTATTTTTTCCAGTAAATCCCTTTTTCTTTTTCATTTATACTCTCGATTTTTCATATTTTTACAGTTTGGAAGCATGCTTCTCTTTTCATTTCCTCTCATATTATCCTTTTTCATATTTTTATTTCTTTATCAGATGTACCCCTTTCAGCATTTCCTTTTTCTGTTTTTCCGTACTCCTTTCACTCTCCTATTTCTCCATTTGTTCTAAATTCTCAAAAGTACAAGGATTAAAGACCTAAAGCGTTAGGAAGTACATATGGTTAAGGGTTTATAAAATTTTTGTATAAAGAAATTCGGTTTCAAGTTTTTAATATGGGTTCAAGAGGTAATTTGTTAGGGATTTGGGCATTTCGGCTCAAACGTATCAAAAGAAGGCCTCTTTTCTTTTCTAGATTTACTAGTAAAAGTGTCATATTGTGTTGATGCCTATAATAAACAGTTCTAGACAAACAGTCAACACAATCGTAGAATCTGATTCAAATAAACAGCAATGAGATTTTTGTTAATAACAGTCAAGAAGTTCAAGGAAATTGTGGAATATATAGGTACAGCAGTCTCTCTCAAAGAAAGGAAAATTTTCAAAAGCTCACTGGGTAAATAATTTTGAAACTATAATCTAAATTCTGCAATTTAAAGCAATGCATAGTTTCAAAAATTCAGTGATGATACAAATGTGCAAATGGACTAAACATGAATATATGCTTCCTATTGTAGACTTTCGAACTTCTAATAAGATGATGATAATGTGTTTGGAATCAAATTTTATCTAATCATTACTCGCATGTGATGGTTGACTAAAAAAAAACTTAAAATCGGACAATGTCGTCATTGTCAACAAAACAGGGGATGCCCAAAAAGATCATACCTGTGAGTCGTGCAAATTTCTGATGATGTTCACTCATTAGGTAGATTCGGGAGCTGATGGGGGACTATCGCCAAAGATTGAGCAAAGATAACATGTGCTGAAGTTGTGTCAGTCTCTTCCTCCTCTGATGCAGGGATATCGTATTGTTCAACTCCAACCTCTTTGTAGAGAGCATCAATACTCTCTTTCTCGAACAACAATGCTTTATCTTTCAAATTTGCATCTAAAGCCCTCAACTCTTCTTCAATTTGATGCTCATGCATTCTATTTCGCTCATTTAATCTCTCGATTTCACCATGCAGAGAGGTTGTTGCCTGTTGAACATTATTAGCAATATCTACTTTCACCGTGTTTTGGTAATCTACCAGTGCCTTCTGCTTAATATTGGTGTAGAATTCTTGGCATTCCCGGACAGTCGGTAGTGGGGCATAGAGTTCACATTTTAATCGATTAACTTCATCGATTAATCCTCTGACCAGTGCAGGTAGAGGCAATTAGAGAGGAGCATTTGTATTATGCCATGTCTCCAGCTGCAGAATTCTTCCTTCCAACTCAGGCTGCAGTCCTGAGAATGTGGGGGCTGGTGCAGTAATGATGGTAGGAGGAGATGAGTCTTCATTCAAAAGTTCTGTCAATCCCTCTATTGGAGTTTCAAGGTTCGGTCCTTCCCCTGAGGTGTTAGCCATAGGAGTCTGCTCCACAACTAGTGGGGACTGGAGAATGTTCGGACTCTTTACCTTCGTCTTCTTCCTCTCTCCGCCTTGCTGTTTTTTATCTCGGCATGTTGCGCCTAATTCCTGAGAAAAGAAAAGAACGTCAATAACTTTCCGCAGCAGTTCGAAATTTAAGCATATACTCTACTAATTACAATCCTTGGCTTCATAAAACACCAAAGAAAGCAATCAACCAAATTTAAAAATAGAACCGCTACCTTGTTTGCTCGTTGAGGATTAAACCCTAATCTCAAGATAGGAGATGAAACGTAGTTAGGGTTTCCATTAAAGATGAAAGTCACAAGATAGTTTCAATAAAGTAAAACGGTTGTGTAGAGCACAGGAGATTCCCAAAAATGGAGGGAAAAGAAGATGGGGTAGCTGAAGAGTTTGAAAATGGGGCGAACGTATTCTCTCACAAATAAATAGGCCCTAATTTTGTGGTGACCTACTGAATCGATCATCACGCATAGTTGTAACTGTTATGATTCTAGCCTTTCAGCTCTTGAGGCGACAAACTCTTCCACGATTCAATTCGTAATCACTATGATTTGACCGTTAAACTAATATACAGGGAAAAGAAAAATTACGAGCGCTGGTAAGTCCATACGTTCCCTCGAGTCCTAATAAAATACATCAGAGAAGGCCTTACGATCGATTGTGTTACCACAATTTAAATCGTAATGCCATCTCTACCAAAATTTCCTAAATTAAACAAAAGAATTAATGCACATATTTTACAAGATTTTGCTATGGATGAGTTGGTAGCTTGACGGGTCCTTTGAGTAACTCAATTTTGATCAGTGGGGGCGGATGTCTCCCCCATAAACACTTGTCCTCTCTGGTTGCTTACTGGCTGCGCTGGTAATTGGCCACTTTTTCTCTTTGTCATTTGTGAAGCTAGTTGACCAATTTGGCCTTCCAGCTTCGTGATGGACCAGGTATGTGAGTATAGAACTTGAGAGAATTAAGCAAACTAGGATAGATATTTAGAATGGTGATGGGATTGATGCTGCAAATCCCGGTGGATCTAAATATCAGTGACATCAGTTTCGCTACTCTGTGGCCTGTACTGTGGCTGCACAGTAGGCACTTGTGGTCTTTGGTGAAAAATCTGGGTAGAAAGATATCGTGGCTGCACAACAGATAGTCCTTGTTATGCCCCACTTGTGGAGCCATAATTGAAGCCTGGATGATTCCTCCACTGTGAGTTGTATCAATTCCCTTAATCACTCCTTTGGAACGCAAGTACTTGTTCCTTTTCTACCACGTCCAGGTATAATGGGGTAGTTGGGCATTCAGTTACAACATGGGTCAAACTCTGGCAAATTGCATAGGCTGCAATAGGTATATCTAGAACACTAGGCTTAGAAGTCATCAAAGATGTGAGTTTTTGCTCCAAAACTTCTACCTTTGCGCTGATGTCATTCTCCCTTACTTTGTCATTGCTGACATCGTAAAGGCCACCCCTAGCAAGAGGAGTGTGGCGAATCACATCTGGATCTACCTTTTGTAGGGCCTTTTCCTGCAATGAATTATAGGCCAATTTCTCAAAAAGGACCCAGGATTACCGTCCATTCTGAGCCATGAAACTCCCTTCGCTCACGACATCTACCATCTGCTGTTGTCCCCCAATTAATCCTTTATAGAAACTCTGCGCTATCGACTGGTCCGATACTTCATGATAAGGACATTTTCTTAAAAGGTCCTGCATTTGTTTCCAGCTCTCATGAAACTGTTCTCTCGACAATTGCCGAAAGGTTTGAATTGCTTGGCGAATCTGGTTAGTTTTACCAATCGGGAAGTACTTGGTCAGAAATCTGCCTGGAGTCCTTCCCAAGAGGTAATACTCCTAGCAGGCAGTGAAATCAGCCACGCTTTCGCTCTGTCTTTGAGAGAGAAGGGGAACAAACGTAATTTGACACCCTCATCCTTAAGTGTCGTCATTTTTAACATGGTGCAAAATTCTATAAAATCCCTAAGATGTTGATAGGGATCTTCACTATCAAGCCCGTGAAAATTTGGTAGGGCTGGTAGCATGGAGTGCTTGATCTTGAAGTGTTGATCATTCGCGACCCTAGGCAAAAGCGATGCACAAGGGCGTAGTCAACGTAACTGGGGTGTAGTGCTCGTGAATGGGGAGATCTTCTGCCATTGTGATAGATTCTCTTTCGGAAGATCGGCTGGAAGCTAAATTCTGCAAGAGTCCTTTCTACTTCTAGATCACACTAAAGATTTGAATTTTGAGATCGAGTATGATGCATACACCAGGACTATCTCTTTTTTTAATTTATTTTTTATTTTATTTGATTTTTATTTTAGAAAACAGGTAGAGAGAAGACAAATCTGGGCCTCTAGCTTCCTTTGTTAGAAGAAATTTTGAAACTTTGATCTGTTGCTCCGGCTTAAACCTGTAAAAGATTAAGAAGTGAAAAAAAATAAAGAAAAGAATAATAGAAAGACAAATATTGGCTTTCAGAGACTGCTTCCCCGGCAACGACGCCAAAAACTTGGTGACTCCTAAATTATACCTTATCTTAACATATCGCAAGAACACAACAGTGATTGTAGCACTAGTATAGGATCGTTCCCATGAGGAAGTTTGTTACTGAAGAACTTCTATTTGTCTTTAAAGAATACAAAATTGTTTGTTTTGTTTAAACTAAAATGCAAAAAATAAATCTATTCTATGAATTTAAAAACTATTACAGTAACTCTCAAGTTTTCTAGATCTTAACCGTCAATTAAAACCTGAATTACTCTCGAAATCCTAAGTTGCGGAAAGTAAAATTTTGCTGAAAAATAAATCTAATCCTCAGCCTTCTAGATTCTAGTCGTCAATTAAAATCTATTAGTCCTTGGATATTTAAGTGCATGAAAGTAAATTGCATGAAAAGTAAATTGCCGATACAATGATTTTCCAGAAATTCTCTCTTAGTCGTCAATTAAGATTGAAAATACTTGGATACAAACTATTCTGCTTTGTAGAAAATAAGAGACTGAAAATAAAAAAACTGGAAAATTAAATCTATCCGACGGTTGATCTTCCAGTTCCAGAGCTCAGTTGTCAATTGAAATCAAGAGACCTTGGATGTTTATTCTGGGTGCCGAACTCTCTTATTTATAGAACCATAAGAGGTCGGTTACAATAAATCATGACTAAATAAAGTAGAATTCCTAAAACTATGTTTCCTAAAATTCTAAACTTTCTAATTCCAATCCTTAATGCTTTGATTACTAGATGGGTGTGAGACTTGTCCTCCTTATTCCAGTAGTAGTGATTCTCACCAATCTTCTCAGATCTGTAGAGTGCATAACTTCTAATTTTAGAGTTCACGATTCTGTGCATTTATAAATCTCTCGTGTGACTTTCAGCGGTACTCATAAGCTTTATTGGTGTAAAATCGAGTATACGATTTTTTATTTCTTCTTTTTTTCTTCTGCTTGATCGCTCATAATTCACCTTGCTCTATTCAGTCTTCTCTTTAGCAAAATCGTAAATGACGATTTCTCTTTTTCTGTGTTTTTGTTCTTGATTGTGCTTCGACTGGCTCCTGAGCTTCGCAATTTCTCTTCAATAGCTCGAGAACTGGTGTTGCAGCTTTCTTACTGCTTTATGAGTACACTTTCGCAAAGATTAACACTTTTGTTCTTATCTGCTTACTGTTTTAAATATCTGCACATTAACACATCATTAGTAGCAACTATGGGCTAACAACACTTAATTAAGGACATCAAGATGGTAAATTATGTGATTGGTCATTTCTCAACATCTCTTACGAGATCATGACTCCCTTTATTAGAGGAAAATCATCTTGAAATGATTTAGATTTTCAAATCTGAATCCATTATCTTTCCAAGATAATGAATGATTTATCGTATTTTTGACCAATTCATGTTCCCGATCAATTCAATGTAATACATATAAATTAATATATCCTGCATTTTCGACATGCATATAATTAAAGATATCAGAGCTCCATTCAATTTAACATGGATATGCTTCTAACGTAATAATCATATAACATTTGATAAATTCCTTATCATGTTAGTGATGTAATTATTCTTATGCGTGTGTGGGTGTACTTAGTCATAGGGGTTATATATGGAGTAAGTTCACAACTCACTCAATTTACTTATTTTCGTGTCATGGATATCCGTGTAATAGTGTTAATGGTATATAAACTCAATGCCTAAGCTAAGCACCTCAACCCTAATATTCTCTCCTCACCCTAGTCTACATCTAACCAATTAACTTGGTATCAAAGAAAGTGATCGAAGACTGCATCGCTGCTGCTTCGTCACTGCTGACGGCAGGCTAATGTCATAACTGTTGTCAGCGCCATCGCTGGAACTCCAGCGGATTGAACTGAAACCGGTAGGGTTTCGGTCGGTTTTTCAAGGGGGCGCTTTTTCCCTCCTGCACCACCGACAGCCGACAACTAGAACTCTCCAAATCCCCCTCGTCATCTTCATCTTCTCCACCCCGTCGGGTGAACCAGTCACCGCTGGTTTGTCAGATCCTAGTAGAAAGTTTTTTTTTTCTTTATTCACTTTGTTTGAGTTGTGAATCTCAATCACAAATAGTGATTGGATGAGACTGAGATCTCTGGTTTGTGCCTGTGGCTAATGGTGGTCGCCGAAAAGTCTTGGAGTGTTGCCGAATGTTATGGGTCTCCCCGGGAAACTGTATCACCGAAACTCCTCAAAATGCACCAGTATTGCCGACCGAACATCTAATTTGTGACAAAATTTATCTCATCTTCATTATTTATGGGTTATTTTGCACCATTTGCGTTAAAAATTATTGATTGCTTATAGTTTTTCATTTTCCAGCATTAACTGTAGAATCCCATAAGCCTAACTCAACCTCACAAAACCGGTTTGTAAGGTGAGGATTGCCCCAGGTTTGTATATAGTCCAAGGCCATGATTCCCAGGTGATGTGGGGCTATCGCTCATGCCCCCTCACGTGTCTCTCTACATCCCTGTGGTTACCTGCTTTGATACCATGTAGAATCCCATAAGCCTAACTCATTCCCACAAAACCGGCGTGTAAGGTGAGGATTGCCTTAGGTTTATATGTAGTCCAAGGCCATGATACCTAGGCGATGCGGGACTCTCGCTCATTAACTTCTTGGTGAAATCTGCTATGGTGATGGTTTATGTGGTATTTGAATCGAATCTTACTCCACATTTGTGAAGGAGGTGATTGTGGAATCACCAATTGTTTGCAGAACCGATTCCTTTCGGGCTGTGTATCCCTTTTTTGTGCTCTATTTTGCTATTTTCAGCCTAGTAGTGGTTGTTTTACAGTCGGATGTGTAACCCAGATTCGTAAACAAAATTGATTCTTGCAGCTGTGAAGCTGCCTTAAGGTTGTGATGCTGCCTTAAGGTTATGAAACCTTGTGAGGGGTTGTGGAACCCACTTTTGTGCCCATTTTCTGTTTGTGCTACCGCAGATTGGTCTTAAATCCCTAGTTGTGTATGATGGAAGATTCAAAAGGTGCCCATATTTATGGTGGCGACAGTTCACATACATTGCAAATCTCCACAGTCAAATTTAATGTTGGAAATTATCTTGAGTGCTCACAGTCGGCTGCTATGTTGCTTGGAGCGAAGAAGAGCTATGGTTTTGTTTTGGGAACAATACCCAAGCCTGCAGAAACAGATAAATTTATGAGGATTGGATGAGTACAAATCTTACAGTGATGACCTTGTTACAGTATTCGTAGAAGAGGAAAACTTAGCTAAGAAGTTCCAAGTGTTGGATAAAATTGGAGGACTCCGTTAGGGTGAGAAGTCCGTTAATGATCATTCCACTGAGATGAAAAGTTTTTGGGAAGACTTGCCACAGTACGAGGTCCAGGTGTGCAAGACATGTTCTGATAAAATTTGTTTCGAAAATGAATAGACAAAGGTATTTGATTTATTGAGGGGAGTGAATCCTGAGTGTGAGAATATTAGGTCTAATGTTCTCGGAAAGAGGGTTGCCTTTCTCTGGGCACTGTTTTTGCTCTTACAGGATGAGGAGAGCCTTCGCTAGCTGCAGGGTTCTGCTTTACCATCTTTCTCCTCTGTGGCCGTGGTGGTGGTCGATCAGGTGGTAGGGGAGGACGCGACCTTTCCGAATAAGAACGAGATAAGCTGGCGTGTAATCATTATGGTAAAAGAGGTCATGCTCGCTATAGGTGTTGGGATCTACATGGGAAACCCAAGTTCCTTCTTGATCTTGGTCGCGCATTCCATTCAACTTCTGATGAGGGGACCTCTTCTGTGACACCATCACCTCCACCTACTGCTTCTCCAGCTACTCCATCTACTAATATGTAGAGCCTTTAGAGAGAGCTCCAGGAGATTCAGGGCCATATCCAGCGTATGACTAATTCTCAGGGACAAACTTCCTCCTCTCATGTAACTGAGCCAGGTATCTGTGGGTCTGCACATGTGACACTTCTGAGTCTCCCTGGATCATTGATTCTGGGGTTGCTGCTCACATGTTTGGTGTGTTTGATCTGTTCCATTCCATATCTCATGTAATGATTCTTGTCATATTCGTGTTAGTGATGCCTCTCTGGTCTCTGCCAAAGCGAAGGGAACAATGCTTGGACATGGTGCTCAGGAGAAGAGGCTCTATCTTCTTGGAGACATGAAGAAGAAAGTTCACCTGATGCATTCTATAGTTGATGCTAGTTTATCTGTTGATGAGGCTCACTTGTGGCATGCTCGTTAGGGCCATATGCATATTAGTCGGTTAAATTTTTTATTTCTCGAACAGTTTTTTAGTTTTGATAACTCTTTTAGATGTGAAGTGTGTCAATTATCTAAACATTTTTGTACGTCTTATCCTATGAGTAAAAGTAGAATCAATGTGCCTTTTGAGCTTGTTCGTTTCAATGTGTGGGGGCCTTCCCCTATTACTGGTTTGTCTGGTTATCATTAGGATGCAGAATTGAAGCCTACACGCCGAGATCATGGCCAGATAAAGAGGAGACATCGAAAGAAAAAGTGGACCCACAAATGGGTTTTAAAAGGCCCATTCAAGACCCGTGTGTACATTATTTTAGGCATTTTTTTAAGGTTTAGTTTCCTTTTTTATTAGAATTCTTTTAATAAGTGGTTTGTTTTAGGATTAGTTTCATTCTTTGAATCATTTACGGATCATGTACATATATGTGATATATGACTGTTAATTTCGTCACCTCAACACAACCATCGGAAAAATTGTCATAAGTCTATCAATATATGTCGGAATTGCGTGATTTTTCTCTTATTGGAAAGCTACTTTGATAGGACATTGTTTGATCCTTCAAAAATGGTCGCTTAAAAAAGAAGCGATTTGTGGTGAAATTAATTATGACTGTTAGATTAGAAAGTTTTAATGCTTGATTAGGAGTTTTATTTTTAATAGTATTCTTAGGGTTTCTTTTCTTTATAAATACACATTGTAATCTCTTATGAGAATATTGAATGGATGATTAATCAAATTTATGAGTTTTGCTTTGTGCGAATTTTAGAGAACTTGAGATGAGTTTTCGTTATAAGAGTGATTCTTCTCCCGCGTGCTGTTTAGTGTGAGGCCAACTATCTTCCTTGGAGCAATTCCATAGATCTTCTATCCCTTTTCTATTTTATCTTTTGATTATTGTCAGGTAATTTATCTAGTTTGTTTCTTCTATTGAAAACCTATAAATTCAAAATATCTTTTCCTTATTATATTCTTGCTGGGATTTTGTTCCTAAATTCCTAACCCTTGTTTGTTGATTCTCTTTAAACGATTTTAACCCGTCGGACCTTAAATTATTCAAATCCTAGCAAGGAGTCGAGAGACATCATCAAGAGTGTTGCTTGGTACCATAAACTAGATCGAAACTAGAGTATCTTTAGACCTATTTTGTTGATTTTCAAACTCATATGCTAACGGACACTAAATCGAATCAATTAAATTGCCCTAATAAAGTTATTAATTATTTTATGTGTTTTGAGAATAATTTCGATATCTCCGCTACTTAATTTAATCTCAAATTGATTTCAAAATTGCATAACCGGGGTTTGAGCGTTTTTTTCCAACATCAAATTGGTATCAGAGCACAGTTTCTAGTTCAGGGTGTTTGCTTTAGGAATTTTATTTTCTTTGCATGCTATGTCATATATAGTTAGGGGACACCCTCATCATCGTGAACCTGGGTACAACCCAGCCGAGAAGTTTCTAAAATCTATTCGAGATGAGGTTTCAAATTTTGAGGGATGCCCTAAAACCTTCGTGGAGTGGTTGTCTAGTTTAGAGTATTTTGATTGGTATGGCATATCGGATGAGTGAAAAATTAGGTTAGTTAAGCCAAAGCTGGAGGGTGACGCCAAAAACTCTTGGTCCATATTGAATTTCTTCGAAGTAAATCCATCTCCACATGGGAGGACATGAAGGTGAGACTTATTGAAAAATATGTTCCTTTAACACACCGTCACCTTCTACAATGTTTGAAAACCGAGACGGATAAGTGTCCTAATTGCTCTTAATGTCAAGAGTTTGGACATTTTGCCTATTAATATCCCACGAAATTTCTTGTTCAAAGTTTATTCATTAAAGCTGAAGACAATAAGGAGTAGGAAAATTTGAAAATGGAAAAGGAAGTGTATAACCCTAGTACCGTGATGAGTGAAAAGTAGATAGAAGAGTCTGACTCTAAACCTAATTTGTGTTGGAGAAACCTCTATTTCCGTATGAATGATAGTTCCGTGTTGGTCCCATGAGTCACTTGAGTCACTCACACATGAGTCATTAGTATCAGTTGAGTCGATTACACGAGTCGTTAGTGTCAATAGTGTCATCTACACATGAGCATATAGAGTCCGTAGATGCACGTACACCTCATATTCTAAAGTTGCATTTTGAATCATCTCATGAGTTGCATACTGATTCACGCATAGATCAAAATATCGTCTGATACCGATACGTATCGGTTTTGGACTTAAACGATACGATACATTGGATTTTTATTGCCCCCCTTAAAAAATAGTTAAATTATCGTTCAAAGTATCTTTCGTATCGGCCATATCGTTTGTATCGGACGATAATTTGAAATTATCGTCCGATAATTTCAAATTATCGGTTTTGTTATTTTTTATTTTTTGGGAAAAAAACTGGAAAGTATCGTTTGGTACGTATCGGTTTTGGGGCTGGACGATACTTATCGAAAATATGAGATTTTGATCCATGGATTCATGCTCGGAGTCATGTTGTAAATCAAGTCTGAAGTCACATTCTGCATTGCATTGTGAGTTACTGTCTGATTTTCATTCTGAGTTGCATGAAATTAATGATAAGATTGTATTGAGCAATGGAAGTATCGAAAACTTTTCTAATTCACAAAATTTGTTTAATGAATTTAAGGATGGTGATTTTGTTTTGGTTCAATTTAGATCCGAACAAATCCTGCAATAAATTGTTGAGGGTTTGTTCAGATGCTATATTGGAAATATTTTGATCTTTAAAATGGGTCATTATGATAGTCTAGTTTTTCCTCTAGACATGGGTACTAATGCAATGATTACGTTGGAGGATCTTGCACCATTTTTAGGTCCAACATCAAAACCTTCAGACCCATTCCTTGATGCCCATCCACCTGAGCCCAATCTTATCTACCCATTGATTTCCAAATACCTGCCTGAACAATATGTGAAGAGGTTAGATGGAAAAGTTTTTGGAGATCCATGTTTTGTTACCAAGGTAAAGACATCAAACATATTGAGAGTATCTTCTTAGGTAGAAAGGTAAACCAAAATTTGATATTACTTGGATGGCAAGGAGAAATCAATCTAGGAAACATCAAGCATGCCTCATCAAGTGCCCGATAGAGGTTCTTTATATATTATCCGTGACCTCCGCGATGAAAATCCATGTCAGCCAAAGTTCGAGGTTGAACTTTTTCAAAGTTGGGGGAATGACACGGAATTGAAGCTTGCACGATGAGATCATGGCTGGATAAAGATGAGACATCGAAAGAGAAAGTGGACCCGCGAGTGGGTTTTTAAAAGGCCCGTTAAAGACCTGTGCGCACGTTATTTTATGCATTTTATCTAGGTTTAGTTTCTTTTTTTATTAGAATTCTTTTAATAAGTGGTTTGTTTTAGGTTTAGTTTCCTTCTTTGAATCATTTAGGGTCATGCACATTTATGTGATATGACTGCTAATTTCGTCACTTTCAGCGCAACCATCGGAAAAATGGTCATAAGTCTATCAATATATCTCGGAATTACATGATTCTTGTTTTGTTAGAAAGCTACTTCGATAAGTTTTCAAATAAGACCAATTTCACGTCAATCGGACATCGTTTAATCTTTCAAAAATGGTTGCGTAAAAAAAAGGATTTATGGTGAAATTAGTCATGACCGTTAGATTAGAAAGTTTTAATGATTGATTAGGAGTTTTATTTTTAGTAGTATTCTTAGGTTTTCTTTTCTTTATAAATACACATTGTAATATCTTATGAGAATATTGAATGGATGATTAATAAAAATTTTAAGTTTTGCTTTTTACGAATTCTAGAGAACTTAAGATGTGTTTTGGTTAAAAGAGTGATTCTTCTCCCGCGTGCGGTTTGGTGTGAGGCCAACTATCTTCCTTGAAGTGATTCCTTGGATCTTCCATCCCTTTTCTATTTTATCATTTGATTATTATCAAGTAATTTATTTAGTTTGTTTCTTCTATTGATAACTCATAAATTCAAAATATCTTTTCCTTGTTATGTTGTTACTGAGATTTTGTTCCTAAATTTCTAACCCTTATTTGTTGATTCCCTTTGAACGATTTAAACCCGTCGGACCTTAAATTATTCAAATCCTAGCAAGGAGTCAAGAGACAATATCGAGATTGTTGCTTGGTGCCCTAAACTTGATCGAAACTAGAGTCTATCTTTAGATTTATTTTCTAGTTCATATGCTAATAGACGCTAAATCGAATCAATTAAATTGCCCTAATAAAGTTATTAAAAATTTTATGTGTTTTGGAAATAATTTTGATATCTCCGCTGCCCAATTAAATATGAAATTGATTCAAAATTGCATAACCAGTACTTTATTTTAGCGTTTTTTTCCTGCATCACAGTACTTTATTACTTTTATTGATAATTGTACCCGTTTTTCCATGGTATTCTTGATGCGCTCTAAAGATAAGGTGGCTTCGACTCTCTCTTTTCCACATGGTGGTTCTTACTCAATTCAATGACAATGTAAAGGTTTTAAGAAGTGATAATGATGGTGAGTATACCTCCCATCATCTTCAATCTTATCTCCAAACCCATGAGATTGAGTAGCAATCATCTTGCCCCTACACTCCACAACGGAATGGAGTGTCTGAAAGGAAAAATTGACACCTCTTGAAGCAGCTCACTCACTCTTGCTTGGTATGAATGCTCCTAAATATTTGAGGGTGGAAGTTGTTCTTATGACAACATATCTCATTAACCGCGTGCCTTTCCCTGTTCTTGATGGGAAATCTCTTTTTCAATTTCTATTTATGAACAAGGGTTCTTTTTTGGTTCCACCCTATGTTTTTGGTTCTTTTTGCTTTGGCCATGTGCCTAATATTTACAGATCAAACTAGACCTCAAAAGGGGGCCACTCGTTGTATCCTTGTTAGATGTCCCTCTTCTCAAAAGGGAGTATAAATGTTTTGATTCTATTTCTCATCAGATTGTGGTAACCATGTGTGTTACATTCTTTGAGGGGACACCATTTTATGCTTCCCAGTGTCCTCTTCACGGGGAGATGCGTCCTAAGTTTGTGGCAGAGAACACGGTTGAAGTTCTTGATGTTATTGATATGGATGAAGAAAGGGAAAATAAGGAAGAAAGTAATGAAGGTGAAGAAGTTGAACCCCAATTGACAAATATGGAAAAAGATTGGTGTATGAAACAAAAAGATTCATATACCCTACAAGTGAGCAAATCTACTTCATGTGACAGGAATGCTTGGATGTAAACCGACGGTTAATCCTATTGAGCCAAATCACAGATTGAATGGAGAGGTTGGTGAACCTCTCAAAGGATCCTAAGGTCTATCAGAAATTAGTGGGAAAATTGATCTGTCTTACTATGACTTGCCCTGATATTGCATACACTATGAGTGTGGTGAGCCAATACATCCACTCACCCAGAAACACTCATCTTGATGTTGTTTATAGGATCCTTAGGTACTTGAAGGGGAGTCCTGTAAGAAGACTCCTATATGGAAACCATGGTCATTTAGACATTGAGATCTTCATAGATGCTGACTGGGAAGGGTTTCTAGATGATAGAAGGTCCACTACTGGATACTGTACATTTATGGGTGGAAATTTGGTAACTTGGTGATCTAATAAACAGAACGTGGTATCTAACTCTATTGTTCAGGGGAGATATCGAGCTATGTTTCAAGGCGCTCATGAGTTATGTGGCTAAAACATATCTTGTGTGATTTTGGTGTTCATCTAACCTCTCCTATGATTTGTTTATGCGACAATGCAGCAGCTCATTACATTGCAGAAAATCCGATATATCACGAGAGAACAAAATATCGAGGTTGATTGTCATTTCATTAGGGAAAAGATTGAATCCAAGGAAATTACCATTCCTCAAGGTCGCTCTAAGGATTAGTTGGTGGATATTCTCATGAAGTGTGTCATAGGAGAGCGCTTGTTTGACATCACTTCCAAGTTGGGCATTCTTGATATATATGCTCCAACTTGAGGGGGAGTGCTAATGATGTCTTATATGTGTGTCGGTGTACTTAGTCATAATGGGTGTGCGTGGATTAAGTTGACAACTTACAGCGGTTTACTTATTTTCAAGTCATGGATAACCTTGTAATAGTGTAGATGGTATATAAACTCTTAATGCATTGGGGAGTGTTCTAGACAAAACTGTAATTTAGGGTTAGGGTTTAGTAATAGGAAGGAGGAAGAAGAAGAGAGAGGAAGAGAAAAGTAGAGAGATATTAGGGTTGAGTCAATATGACTCAAATCCTAATGCAAAATACTATTTGTATCATCTTAACATGTTCATATATTATATGGTTCTCGAGTTAAGTGAATTGTACAACTTCAAATTCACTTAACTACACACACCCAAAGTTACTACATACCCATACAATAAAAATAACAACACCAACACTGCCCCTCAAGCTAGAGTATAGATGTCATAAAGTTTCTTGCCACCAACACCTTTAGTCAAGATGTGGTAAGTTGATCCTCAATATTAACTTGAGGAATGCTGATTTCTTTGGACTCGACCGTCTCGCGAATATAGTTACAGTCCACCTCAATGTGTTTTGTCCTTTCATGAAAGACAGGATTCTCCACAATATGATGGGCGACTTCATTGTCACCATACAAGATAATTGGAGAGGATACAACTCCCAAGTCTAAGAAAGATGAATTTAAGCCACATGCCTTCTCTCGCACCTTGGGACATGGCACAGTACTCTCCCTCGATAATGGAGTTTGATACAACATGTTGCTTCTTAGATTTTCATGTAATCAAATTACCCCCAAAACCTGCAATATTCGGTAATTGATCTCCTATCATCCAGAGACTTGACATCAGTAAATATCTCTACATCCAAATGACCACGATTTTTATAGAGAAGCTCTTTGCTAGGACTTCCTTTCAAATACTTCAAGATCCTGTGAACAGCCTCCAAATGTACTGTCTTTGGTGAGTGCATATATGGACTCACCACACTTACTGCATAAGCAATGTCCGGACGAGTCATGGTTAGATAGATTAGTTTACCAATTAACCTCTGATAGGTATGTGGATCCTTGAGAAGATCACCTTCTTCACCATTTAATCAGTGATTTTATTCAATAGGGGTCACAGCAAGCCTATACCCCAAAAACCCCGTATCATGAAGGAGGTTTATTGTATACTTCCGCTGAGATAATGAGATGCCCTTCTTAAATCTTGCCACTTCAATGCCAAGGAAATATTTCAAGCTTCTCAAGTCTTTAATTTCAAACACTCTGCTCAGATACTCCTTCAGTTTAAGAATTTCATGACTATCATCTCCAGTAATGATGATATCACCAACATAGACTAGTATGACAGTCATCTTGATTCCCCTTTTTACAAATAAAGTATGATTATAGTGACTTCTTCCATACCTGAATCTCATAAAAGCATCACTAAATATTTGAAATCAGGCCCTTGGCGTTGTTTTAATCCATAGATAGATTTCTTCAATCTACACACTTTTCCCTTCTCCCCTTCGTTTACAAATTTAGGAGGAAGGTCCATGTAGACTTCTTCCTTGAGATCACCAGAAAGAAATGCATTCTTCACATCAAGTTGAGAGAGTGGCCAGTCTTTGTGGGCAGCTAGAGATAACAATACCTTGATTGTGTTGGACTTGGCTATAAGTGCAAAGGTGTCCTGATAATCACCCCAGAGATATTTAGGAACCTTCTTATCAAACAATAGAGATCGAACAACCTCAAGAAAATGCCTATTTTTTCTCTCAGCAACCCAACAAGTAGTTTGCCACACAATTCCATGAGAGTGAAGATAAGATTGAAGAATGTGAGAGGAATATTCCCCACCATTATCTGATCGAAGAACCTTAACATGCCCATGAAATTGTGTGCTAACTAGTCTGTGAAACATAAGAAAAATAGAGGCAACTTCATCTTTAGTGCACATAAGAAAGAGCATAGTGAGTCTAGTATAGTCATCGATAAAAGTAACAAAATAACGATAACCATTTAAAGCTGTAACAGGGGAAAACCCTCACACATCAGAGTGAATAACTTCCAAAGGAATAACACATTTACTCCCACTCAAGAGATAAGAATTGTGAACATGTTTTGAGAACTAACAAGTCTTACAATTAAATAAACTACTCAAGGGATCAAATTCACGAAATTTTTCTAGAAATAAAAGTTTCAAACGACTAATATGAGGATGGCCATAGCGGGAGTGCCACAATCTAGCTTCATCAACAGAAACCACCATAGTTGCAGGAGGAGATGCACCATGTAAACCTTGAAAGAGGTAGAGTCCCTTCTCTTCAGTACCATGATCAAGGATCTTCCCCGATTTCAGGTCCTGGAAAACACAATATGAAGGAACGAATGTCACACTATAATTAAGGAATTGGTAATTTTACTGACAGATAATAGATTCATAGGCATGTTAGGAATCAAAAGAGTAGAGTCAAGAGACAAGGTGCCTAATTGAGCACTCCCTTTATCCTTTACAAGAACAAAGGATCCATCAGCAATGCGAATATGAATAGAATCAGAAAGGCTAGACACAGATGAAAATAAATCAGTCATACTAGACATGTGATCTGTAGCCCCATAATCGATGATCCATGGGGACTGAGAGGAGGTCACATGTGCAGACTCATAGGTACCTGACTTAACTATGGGGGTGGAAGATGCCTGTCCCTGTGTCACCATCATGCGCTGAAGGTGACCCCAAAGATCCTGAAGCTCTCTCTGTAAGCTCTGGAAATCAGATGGAGGGAGAGACGGAGCTAAAGCAATAGAGATACTCTAACCACCAATTGGATTAGAAGTTTCATCAATAGAGGATTGGAATGCACGACCTGGAAGGAATTTCGATTTCCCATGTAATTCCCAACATCTTTTACTGGTATGACCCTTCTTGCTACAATGAGAATACAATAATTTTCCTCTTTCTTCACGTGAGAGGCCCCCACGACCTCCACAACCACCACCTCTACCACCAGATTTGCCTCCACCACGACCAAAAGAAGTGAGGATGGTAGGGTAGATCTCTCAGATATATCACCATCAGGAATCTTCATAAACTGTTGCTTGCTCTCCTCATGCTGAAGGAGGGCATACACGGTACCAAGTGGAGTACACTCCTCTCTTCCTAGAATGTTTGATTTAACATTCTCATATTCAGGTCTAACCCCTTTAGGAAGTCAAACATTCTCCTTCGTTCAGTATTTTTACTAGCCTTGCTAGCACACGAGCTGCACGGTTCTTCTTCTTGATACTGGGCTAGTTCATCTCGCAAACTCCTTCATGGTGTTAATTTTGTCACTAACTTGAAACATTTTTGCGAGGTTTTGTTTATGCGAGAACACATCCCTCACAGCCTCCTATAATTATTTAACATCAATGGCATATATAAAAGAATCACTAATGTTTGATTGCATTGAGTGTAGCAGCCATGTCATGATAGCTAGATTGTCACTTTCCCAATCAACATACTTGGGCCTTGTTCGGGTGTTTCCCCATTTTTCCCCAAAAAGCTCTGATTCCCGACAAGTCAGTTTCCTGCAGATTCCTGGCCAACTCCGATTCCTGGCTTTCCCTTGGTGTGTTCTTTTAGGCCTCAGAAATTCTCTGAATCCTGACTTTTCCCAGAAATGACGGGGATGCGGGACAAGGACTCTAAACTACGTGACTGCTTATGAGGTGATGATTTGCCGAAATTAAACTAGATTAATTAAACAATAAACCTGAAAATAATGCGGATACCTTAGGATTTCGTAGTTTTCCATTTGAGAATCGCGCATGGTTCGAGTAGGGTCCAGTCCGTGCGTTAGATCCGTTAGCCTTGTGGTGTAGATTGGTACTAGAGGTAGAACTCTAGCTATTCCAGATTAGGGCGCCACTCGGGATTCAATGATGGAATCACGAGACCTTTAAGGAGTTCTGATTCGGGCTAGTTAACTGCTTGTATGAGATCTAGGGTTCGAATCAGATCGATTCGATGGTTCTGATGGATCTCTGGGTTGGAATTTTAGGGTATTTTTGGTTTGATGGTTGGGTTTTGGATTTATGATATAGGTTTGAATCAATGGCTCTGATGGGTGCTAGGGTTTATGGTTTTGGGGATTTTAGAAAAGGTAACGGCTGGATTTACGGTTTATAGGATCAAACAAAGCAGAGAAAGAAAATAAAAGATAAAGAGAGAGATAGAAGATATATTTTGGGCTTCACACCCTTGGCTTCACACCAAACCCTTCTCGGGAAGCGAAATATCACTCTTCAATCATGGCTCATCTCAAGCACACAAGCAATAGCTTTCATTCATAATCAATAATTAATTACATTATTTTTTAAAAAACACCTTATATAAGAGGCCTCTAAAATATAAGGAAACCCTAAAACAAATACTAAAAGACAAGTATGCCCCTAGAAACTCAACTTCGAATTCTGTAGAAAAACCCATGCTCGCGACAGTCAATTGATCGACATATGGAATTCAATCGATTGACTTATATATATAATTTGGTCTCTGGTCACAGTACAGTCAATCGATCGACACTTATATATATATATATATATATATATATATATATATATATATATATATATATGTTGCCAGAATTAGTCTCTCATAGGCCACAGTCAATCGATCGAATACCAGATGTCGATCGATTGACTGTGCATTGCTCCAACACGCAGATTCTGCTCCTTTACGCCTGGTTCTGATTTCCTTTTCATTTCTTCTTGCGCTGGAAATCTGTTAAACCCAAAATTCAAGGCTCTCGATCTTGGCGTTCCCCGTCATTTTCCCTTTCGTTTCTTCTTACACTGGAAATCTGTTACGCCCAAATCCAAGGCTCTCGATCTTGGCGTTTCCCATCAGAAGGATTTCTTGTGTTTTAGTTTTTCCAGAAAAGCACAGAATCGGTGTAGTTTAGGGACATCGTATGACCGTAGTGTATTCAATACCGTGCTGTATATATTCGAAAGTCATTTTTGGCCAATGCTCGATCCATGGGTGATTGAACACTTCCGTCGGTGGAATTGTGCAAAATTGATTCGTACAGCTATAGTACCCGATCACCTATCATAATAACACCATGGGTTAAAAACCAAGACGCGTTCACGACGCATTTAAGAGGTACGGACGATACATTCAATGTATCGTCCGGTATTTGCAATACAAATGAGCGATACGGTACATTTAATGTACAGATGTCGTTCCGATCCGACGTCGTGTCGACGATGCATCGACGCCGATTATCGGACGATATTTTGATCCATGAATAACACTATCAAGTCACTAGTGCCAAGGTATCAAAAATCCGCTGATACCGATACGTATTGGCGATCTGTATTGATTTTTGGTCAAACCGATACGTATCGGCATCCCAACTCGGTATCGCTGATAAGTATCGGCCGATACGTATTGGGTATCGGCCGATACTTCTCGGTTTCAGCCGAGATATTTTATTTATTTATTTTTTTTTTCAAAATCGACCGATACGTATCGGTATTGGCCGATACATATCGATCGATTTGTATTGGCCCTGGGCAAACCGATACCCGAAGACTGATACCGATTTTAATACCTTGGCTAGAAGATGAAGGAAAGCACATACTACATTAGCCCATAAGCTTAAAAAACTCCAGCAACCCAAAATTACAGAAGAAATAGACAAAATAACAAAAACTCATTTGGTTCTCGGTTCGCACCTTGCTTTTCTTCTACTTCCCAACCAGTGAAGAAAAGCACCTGAATTTGGCCAACATTCCATATCAAATACACTTCTCTCTATACTAAATTTCCAATAAAAAAACAACCTTTTATCTATTTACATCCCAATGGTTGAAAACAAAAAGAGAGGCTAAAGAAAGAGAAAAAAGATGAACAGGGGCTCATTCAAAGATTAGCAGTTATCGATCAGAGACCCTTTAACCATGCGACAGAAACGCCACACCAGCGAACAAGTCGATGAAGGAGATGACGGTGATCGGGGATGAATCCACACCTTCCTCAAGGTGCGAGAAGAAATCGCTACAAAATCTACAAAACTACACTTGCAAAGGGACACTACTTTTAGATCATCGGATTGAAAACCCAAAAATCCATCACAGACCACAAGATCCACTAATAAGCTTCAGATTATTTATATATATATATATATATATATATATGAGGGGTTTCTTCTGGAAATTTGGCTGGAATTATGGTGGATTGAAAGAGAGATTGGTTGGTTTTCGGGTGAAAAGGGCAACAAAATGAGTTGCTTGGTTGAACGTAGGGAGGGGAGAAGGATAAATATTGCTGTCTTGTCCGAAGAATCGGGAATTTGGCTACAAAATTTATGAAGCTCTTTCAATGGTAGCCTTCAAACCACTTTAAGTCGGTCTGTTTAACTTAGGAGACGAAGAGAAGACAAACTCTCGGAGGGATAAGCACTACAGATTTTATATAGTGCATATAATACTAAATAGTATACTGGACCAGACTCGGTTTCCGAGTATTCCTGAGCATTTTGCTAAGAAATGCACAACACAACAAAAGTCAGAAAGTAAGCAGTTTCCTGTGGGTCCCACGCGTTTTGTCGAACACATGCAAAGGTCTGAAACAGCTACTTTTGCCAAGTTTCTGACCACTGTTCATAGTTTCCTGCGGAAACTGAGTAGTCGAACGCAGCCTTAGGGTCATCTTCTTTGGGTTTTGGGATAGTCCCGTAAATGTATTCCAATTTGTTCTTCATCCCTAAGTACATAGCAACAGACCGTGACCACGAAAGATAATTGGTCCCATTCAATTTCTTGGTAGTAATTTGTAAGTTATGAGAGACATCTCCCCCACCAACGATACTGAATTTATTCTCGTCTATGATTAAGAGATGCCGAGATCAAAATAATTCAAAAAATAGAAGACCCACAACTTCAAAACAGGGAGAATGCCTACACAGCCCACTGATTAATCCCAAAACAACATTCAAAAACGCTGGGCAGCAATTTTCTTAACCAACAAAAAAAATTTGATAAAACAGGTGAATATAGCCTATGACAGCCACTAAAACATCCATAACTCCTTCAAATGAACTCTGAATTCAATGAAACTTGAACCCTCAGTCTGAAAATGAAACGAGCTTTGAAACAAGCCATACCTTGCCAAGCGAAAAGGTGATCAACAATGAACGGAAGAGATTTATGTGGCTGGGCGGTAAGAGAAGGATTCACGAGAATCGATTAAACAATACCAAAATAGATCCAAAATAAAAAAAGGAGTACACCATCAACCTTGTATGGTGATTCTGGTCCAATCTCGAGCTTCTTTAAGCCTTCACGGATATCGGGGATTCGAAAAACCGAAAACACACTTTTCTTTAAAAAACCCTTTGGAATTCCATGTTCCCGGCCTCAAATCACTTCGAGGGAGAAGAAAATGGAGGGGGGAAACGATCAAAAACCCCTAAAACACCTTTGAGAAAAGAGGTCAACGGGTTAACCCTGCTAACGTCAGTGATGACGTAGATGGCTTCCATAGGGCTGTAAAAATTTCTAAGGTTAGAGTTTTTGTTGGCTCTGATGCCAAGACAAAACTGTAATTTAGGGTTAGGGTTTAGTAATAGGAAGGAGGAAGAAGAAGAAGAGAGAGGAAGAGCAAAGTAGAGATATTAGGGCTGAGTCAATATGACTCAAATCCCAATGCAAAATACTAGTTATATCATCTTAGCATGTTCACATATTACATGGTTCCCGAGTTAAGTGAATTCTACAACTTAAAATTCACTTAACTACGCACACACCCAAAGTTACGTACTACACACCCATACAATAGAAATAACAGCAACAACAGTTCTAAGCTAAGTACCTCAACCCTATTTTTTTCTCCTCTCTTCTTCGTCTCCTAACCCTAGTCTAATCTACATCTACCAAATTAACTTATCAAACCTACTAAACAACTTTTATATTAGTAAGCAATCAAGAGTATTAATAATATCCATTACAGAATCCATGTACTAGAAAGAAAAATCATTTCTACCGTTCAAAACAATTTGTCTTAAGAACCATTTAATCCTCGTAACTATATTTTCAAAAGACAATTATATAAAATTAATATAAGAGCATAGTCTCAATATTTTCAAGGAACATAGTCTCTTATTTGAAGGAACCAAGTACTCATCATTATAAATGATATGTCAAACCATTGACAATAATAAAATTGGAATACATCGTGATGAAATAAAATTAATATCTAAGATTAACTACAAGATAAACTTATATATTAATGTCAAAACTAATAAACGAATTTGTAAAATTACACTTACATGACCATATATTAGGTCTTGATGTCTTTGCATAGCCCACAATCAGCAAATCAAATAATTTAAATATGTTCATAGTTAAATACCAATCTTATATGGGTAGGAACAACTAAGTCCTAAATAGATCCATATTCAAGTTATTTGGCGTGCACAAGGCTCATCAAAATCATACCTCAGATAGAGTTATTTGATAGATCAAGAAAATTTGCTATTCAAGATCATATATTAAACACCAATGGCCCAAATTCATTGCTGAAGTCAAAGTCTAAATATAGTCTAAAATCAAGCATTTATCCCCTTATTACAAAAAAAATATTACTTGAAAGTAATAAATAAGAGCATCAACATGCATACATTTAAGACAACATTTTTACATATTAAAGGAATTTGTGAAATCCATATGACAATTTAATCAGGACCAGGTGTGCAAGACATGTATTGAAGCCATCAGCAATGATCTAGCAAAGGTTTGGAAATGTGTTTTGAAGCCGTAACTCTCTCTGAAACCAACTTGATTTTAGGGTTAGAGTATGTAGGAGTAAGAAGAAGGAGAGAGCGAAGACAGATAGAGAATAGAATGGTCTAATTAGAGTTCCTAGGAGATCCCAACTAGCCTTTATACTAGTAAGAGCCATGTGATGCACCCCATCTGTGGCAATTAAATCACATCCGTTTGATTTGGTCAAACAATTATCAACCAAAAATGGTCACTTGATCATAGTCTGACGATCACTAGCTCTTATGATATGGGTACTAAAAACCTTTTATATAGATGTGGAGGCTTTCCATTGAAACATTGAAAAGGATAAGTTTGGAAGCACCAAGTTTTGGTGCCACTCCCTCATTTGTCTCTCGTACCCAGTTAGCAGGTTGATCCTCACAGTAAAAATAATTGAGAAAAAGAGTCCCTTATGTGTACTTTCCTCACTGGTGTTATCCTATGACTGTTCACACTTCATCCACTTGGTGTACATGCTTGATCAATGTAGTCATACTTGAGTGTTGTATTGGTAGCAACACCTAGATAACTGTATAAATCAACTCTATATGGCATGTTCCATTGTCACAGGAGGTACTAGCGTCCCATTCTAGTTTGTACAAAGTGTACAATTAGGGCATAAGCCATAATGTTTGATTAATCTATAGAATATATATTGCAACATATGTTTAATATGTGCCGATTCCATACTCCAAATAAGACTCATTATATAAAATTTTTAATATGAAGATACAATACTTAAGTGACCGTTCCACCCAAATTAAATTGACATTGGTTCAACCTTACTCAATCGGCTAATTTATATAAGCAGATATAAATTGTGATATATGTGTTTTATAACATATATACATCCTTATAAAAGAGAATATTCAAAAGCAAAGCTTTCTTTTGCTATTTCCAAGAGAGATGTAATGTCTACAGTCTACCTGGGAGGTTGACAAAAGGAGCCTATTTCTACAACAACAAAAATAAGGGAGCATTTTAAAATAACAATAAAAGTAATGTTATAAAGTAATTTGAATCAAAAGAGATGTCCATGTGACTGTCTGGCCATAAAACTGAGATTCAAAAGCTTTTTGGAAAAAAAGAAATTCAGAGAAAATAATAGCGATTCCTTTTTATTTCAGTTTAAGGGTTAGAGAAAGCACAATATTAGGTGCTTCTGCCCACACGCAAAAAACCCAACAGTCGTCTCCTTCACCGAACGGCACAAAACAAAACGGTTTTCTTAGTAAGGGGTTCAAAAGTCGCCTTCGCGACCATAACGGCCTTGTTGCGATCAGGCGCCCACCATGCTACAACCTACGACCTGCCCCACTAACACTATTAATATGGAAGGTCAGCCCCATCGATCTGGGTGACACCAGCCCACGCAAGAGACCTATACCTCTCTAAGTTAATGGGCTTAGGACTGCAATGACATATTCTCTTCTATCACGTTATTACACAGCCCCTCCTACCACATACTATTTATCCAATAAGTGGTAATATTGGAAATTATGCTCTCATAAACAAAAACATTGATAAAATATGCTAATCTAAGAATCAATTAAAATTAAAGAAAAACACATTGCCTTACCAGGAGATAGTAGCAATGATTCTTGATCTGATGAACAAAGATCATTCACCAACTTTGACGATAACCATAGTTTTTTGACATTACCCACATCCGTCATATCTCTCCATTTTCGCCGTTGGAAGTTAATAATGGGCTAATATTTAAAATTGTTAGTGAAAATGGGAAAAATTGAAGAAATTAATTAGGCAAATATAAAGTACAATACAATGATCCGATTTGAGGCACGAGAAATGTCATTGTCTTTAAACCAGTATTTGCCCCCACCACTTTGTACAAGTGATCACCAACGAATTACCGGCACACTAGTTCCAGGATACAACGAATTAGATTTGTATTATTGTGAAGGATTCGGTGAATCCTATCACGCTCTCAGATTACCCAAATATTGCCAAGATAGCCCTGATATAAACTCTAAAGGAAGAAAATAAGGAGGCACAAAGAGATTTTCTAAATAAGTAATATAATGGAATTGGATTCCTTACATGGTTAATGAAGAGGTGTTTAGACACCATTTCAAAATAGGTGAATGACCTTTCACTCAAAGAGACATGTTCTTTCATTCAAAGGATAAGATTAAAAGTTTACAAGTCAAAAGTTGTCTAAGAAACTATTCATTTAAAATAAGGATTAAGAGTTGCCTATGCAACCTTTCAAGCAAAGATAACCGCTTATTCATATGATTATAACCACTAGGTCAATCATGTGACTAAAAATAAAATAACTAAAACTTTAAAATTTCCAATATGGGGTGCGAGACTATTTTCTCTCAACCCTATTTGTCTCTTCTCTCTTCATCTTCTTCTTCTTCTTTTTAACCCTATCCCAAACAATTAACCATCAAATCCAACTACACCGATAGTGCGTGTATCAGGTATTGGGTTTGGCCGAAACTGATATCTATCTGTATCAGCTGAGTTTTGGATGATACCATAGTACTAATAAAAAGCAATTTTTATGATTGTTTTGAAGCATTATATCCGATAATATAACTGAAAAGAAAGGGAGGCTCATAGACCAATGGAAGGTTGAACATATTGCAACGTCCAGGTTGCAGATTCAATCCCAGCTTACCTGTGAAAAAATATAACTGAAAAAAATTAAGAATGCATTACTTTCTTGAATACCTTCTAGTCTTCTTTAAATTATGATCTAGTAGATAATATTTACACATCTTCATTCTACATTAATTATAATGTCATTGCATTGTGAGGATTTTGTGCATCATAAATCAATCTCAGAACCAATAAATATTGATTATTGGACAAATTTTATGTTAACAGGTCATATACTACATCAAGGGCCCTCTTCTCTTCGTATTCAACTTTCATCCTGAAATTTTTTATGATAGGTACAGTGTAGGTGTAGAAGAAGCTGGGGAGTATCAAGTAAGTTATATCAATCATTTATTCTGTTTGAATGGATTGTATTTCTTATAGATTAGGCATATCATTTGGATTTCATGTTCTTGTAGATTAGCCATATCGTTTGGATTGCATCTGCACTAAAGATAGTTTATTTTATCAACATTTTCTTGTGACTTGTGTTAAGTTAATAATTCCGAAAAAATTAAATAATGTATTTCATCTCATTCACTAATTTATTCTCTTTGTTCTGATTGTGTGCCTTTTTATTTATCCTCCTTTCCGTTCTTTCGCCTGAATGATTACCTTTATATCTTTGCACTGTCGTTAAATCATATGACCTCTTCTAGTTTCTTATATAATGCATTTAAACCTTGCCTATGTATATGGGGCAGTTACCCATATCTTGCCCCCTCCCCCGGTGAAAAAAATCCTGCCTCTGCCTCTGGAAGATGACGAAGTTCTTACATATAGACAATGGTGGGGTCTTCTAGGTTTTTTGTGGTTTCTAGGAATGTTTTATATTAATTTTTGTAGTAGTCGGTAGGATATGCCAACATGTAAAGGCAAAGGTGGTGTAAGGGTTAGGAAATAGTAAGGTACTTAGGTCTTCTAGGTTTTTGTGGTTTCTAGGAATGTTTTATATTAATTTTTGTAGTAATCGGTAGGATAGGGCCAATATGTAAAGGCAAAGGGAGTATAAGGGTTAGGAAATAGTTAGGATCGGTGTTTTAAAAAGCGGGTGAGGCGTACGCCTTGAGGCGCGCCTCAAGGTGAGGTGCAGCTAAATCGCCTTGAGGCATAATGTCACTGTGGCATATTTGAGGCGTACGCCTAATCATATAAGGCGTACGCCTAAAATGGAAAATCCTGATAATTTGTAAGTGTTTACATTTTTTACTCTTTTGCCTTTTATAAGTGTTTTAAAAGGGTAAAATAATGAAAAAGGATTAAAGGTCTTAAGCTCAAAAGGGCTTTCTTTGCCCTGAATTGATTAAACTATAAAGAAGAAGAAATCGCAGAAAAAAGAAGTCTCGCCTGCTATTCCTGCAAGTCTTGCATGCAAGTTACGCTCTAGTATTACACATTGAATTCTATTTGCTTTGACTTTTGAGTTTCTGCCTTTATAATTTTAATAAATTATTAGAACAATTTACTTTTTTTTATAAAATTTTAATATTTTTATCGGTATTATATATTTTTATTTATTATTATTAATAATTCTGTAAATATGTGAGGCTTATGCGTTGCCTCGGGGAAGGGTAAAACGCTACGCCTTCGCCTTTTGCCTTTGAAAACATTGGTTAGGATGCTCTTTTGTAAATTAAGAGAAATTTGCTATTCTAGAAGCTCACCTTGGGTCTTTTGACACACCACATAAGATCTTCCATTGCAGGTCTAGATATTCTGAAAATGCCATTAGCATGGTTTATTTTAGTAAAATTATCATCTCTTTGCTCAGTGCCCCAAAACTAAAATCGTAAAAAACATTGGATTCTAGACTCGTGGGACTTTCAGATGAGTAATATTGAGAAGATTTCACTAAAAAATTTAGGCCATCCAGCTTACCTGACAAATTTGGTTATTGCATATCTTATGTGGCTGAGGTTCTTGGAATCTTGAGTAGATTTCGGAATTTGTAAGGATAGTTAGTCTATTTGACATTGAAAGATCTAGACCAGTTAGCATACCAAATTGTGGACATGAACCTGCCATGTCGTGATATAGATTGGCAAAGATGCGGTGTCTACATGAAGGCTATTTTTCCCCTAGTTGTACTTTTTAGATTATTGTATATGTAATTTTTTCTTATGCCAGGGTAAATAGATTCATTTACTGATCTCCTTAATTTTTCTTGCGAGTTTACTTGGTATTTGAATACAATGGTGGTGCATCCAACATTATAATGTTTCACATTTAGGGATTTATAATGGATTGGACACCACGTCCACCGCGACCACCATGATGGCCGCCTCTATCACTCCCCCTACCTCAACCTCCAGGAGGATGTGTGTCAGAAGCAATGACATCACTGACCGACGCTGCTCCTCTACGAACAAGAGTATCTGCATATGTGACTGCTCATAGTCAGAGCGCAGGCCTCTAAGAAATTTATAAATCTATGTCTCTCAAGTCGCTTGGCCAATTATCTCATTGCTTGGATTCAGATACTAAGCTTCAATTGATAAATGCGAGTATCATGTTCAACGGGTGCAAAAGTGTCTGCAAGCTTCCCCTAAAATTTGGTGGCACTATAATAGAATATAAATGTCATATAGATGGAGGGATTTGTAGAGTTGAATAGCCACCCTAGGATAATAGCACTGGCAGCATCCTAGTTTTCACCATCATCTAAACTCATTTCAGCATGTGGGTAGTACCGGTGAGTAAGCCCGTCTTCAAACGACCTTGAACGTAAAGGGTGATAGCCCGTTTCCATTCTAAATAGTCGCTGGAATTCAATATAATAGACGTTATGCTAGTGGGCAGATCATCTAATTTTGACAAATGTCCTTAATCAAACACAAGATGAGCACCCTTTAATAAAAAGATCATTTTGACAAACAACAATACCAGGATCCCTCAATCAAGGCTGCAATAAAAACCTTCGAAACATAAATCAAAACATACCCGTAGGTGGTTCCAGGCGACTGAACTGTAACAACAATCAAAAAACAAAAAAAACCGAGAGTAGTCAGAGCACCGGGCAGGTCACTGCATCTACTGTATGTTCAATTATACTATGAAGGATGTAAAAAGAACTCAAGTAAACAGAAATCAACAAGAAATTGACACAAGAACCTTTAGTGATAGAATCCAAGACAGAACTTAGATTGGTTCAAAAACGTGTCACCAACAATCACCAAAATCATCATTTCTCACTCAAAACCCCATTGGAATCTCTTGAAACTTGAACCAAACTCTTAGAAGATGATTTTCGGAATATAAGCTTATCTCTTTTGCAGACAAATCCCTTTTAACCAGCCTGGAATGTCAAAGTTGGAGAAGGAAGAGGTGAAACACTATGCACAAAGAACCCGTCGAATTTTTTTTGTGAAATGTTGGATGAATGCTCCAAGAGTGGAAAATAACAGTGGATAAAATGATCGAAACTGGTCAGGTTTCGATCGTTTTGTCCACTGTTGTTTGATAGTTGTATTAGGGTAAGGCTCTTGATAATGCTGTTATTTGATAGTCAATTACCCTTTGACCTGCTGACATCGCATGATGTCATGCTGATGCCAAGAGGGTAAGGCTCTGCTACCATGATGTATTCCAAAATGGATGGAAGATGGTATGGGATAGTCGTATTAGGGTAAGGAAGGGTGGTATTAGGGTCTGGTAGATGGTATTAGGTTTAGAGAGAGAGAGAGAGAGCTTAATGAGGAAAGGGGTCCTCAATAGCATTTATATCAAGTTGGAAAAGATATAGCCGCACACCCAAAGTTAATACATGCACACCATATAATGTTATCGCACACTATTATACTAACATTGTCCATAATATAGGTTTGGACCTGGCAAGGTGCCTGTTTGGCCCCCCAGCCCTCTGCTAGAAAAAATAAATTTAAAAATAAATAGTCGTATTAGGGTAAGGAAGGGTGGTATTAGGGTCTGGTAGATGGTATTAGGTTTAGAGAGAGAGAGAGAGAGCTTAATGAGGAAAGGGGTCCTCAATAGCATTTATATCAAGTTGGAAAAGATATAGCCGCACACCCAAAGTTAATACATGCACACCATATAATGTTATCGCACACTATTATACTAACATTGTCCATAATATAGGTTTGGACCTGGCAAGGTGCCTGTTTGGCCCCCCAGCCCTCTGCTAGAAAAAATAAATTTAAAAATAAATAGACAATCCAGGGACTTAGACTGAGAGAAATAGTCTCACCCCTCCCTATTATTTATTTGTTGATGATGCCACCAAACCTTGAACCCTGGAGATCTTATGTTTGAACTTCCTTGGGCACCAAGTGACACAAGGGGAGTTTAGTATCCCCTCATATTATTATGTTATATATTTTATACATTATCACACGAATATCGATACAATAGGGAAAAGATGAGTACAACTTAAACATTCTTCCGATAGACCCAATGACACACTGACGAGGGACAGAACCCTAAACTACGTGAATGACTATGAAATGATGAATTTGCTGAAATTAAACTAGAATAGTTGAGCAATAAATATGAAAATAACGCAAATGCATTAGGTTTCGTAGTTTTCCATTTGAATGTTCGTGTTGTGGGTCAGATAGGGTCCGATCCATTGTGCTAGATCCATTAACCTCACGGAAGGAGGATCCTAGAGGTAGAACTCTAGCCACTCCCAGATTAGGGCTCGCTCGTAGATCAATGATGGAATTGTCGGTTCGATCTAGGGTTCTTGGAAACAAATCGATCTAATGGTTTAGATGAAGGCTAGGGTTTATAATTTGGAGTATTTAAAAGCTTAATGGTTGAATATAGGGTTTATGGGGAACAAAAATGAAAGCAGGGAAAGATAAATCAAAAATAGACATAGAAAGATAATGAGGGCTACACACCCTTGGCTTCACACTAAACCCTTCTCGGAAAACAAGAATCACTCTTCGTGGAGGCTCATCTCAAGCACACACAAGCAATAGCTTTTCATTAATCAATCAACTAATTACATTGTTTATTTAGAAACCTTATATAGGAGGCCTCAAAAAAAAAGAAAACCCTAACACAAAATACTAAAAAATAGACAAGTATGCCCCTAAAAACTCATTTTCGTATTTTGGCGGAGTCTGGTTCGCCAATAATCAATCGATCAATAACGGTACTCGATCGATCGAGTATGTATATATATATATATATATATGAAAATAGAACGTTGCCAAAATTCAAATCTCGCTGGCCGCAGTCGATCGATCGAAGCCTGGGGTCGATTGATTGACTGCGCGTTCTTTCATGTCCTTTATGTTTGATTCTGGTCGTTTTTACTCCCGATTCTGGTTTCCGTCCCATTTCTCCAGCCGTCGATACACTCGATATGGCCCATTTCTCCAGCCGTCGGTACACTCGATATGTCCACGGTGTCGGCGTCCCCGTCAATTCTCCCGAACCGAAAATGTTTCATCACAATGAAACACGCATGTAGTACAGATCAAGTGTATTGGGATCCGAACGGTGGAACTGCTCGCAGCTAACCCAAACAATCTCGACATCTGGTAACGTGTGAATATCATCTCGGTTGATTGTATCGGGATGCGCACGGTAAACCTCTCTGATGAACCAAATAACCTAGCTCACCAACCCACTCTACCAAATATTTTTAAAGCTTCTCATCAACTCCCCGAACCTGAAATTCCTCATCACCGATGAAATGTGATCGCGATATCGGTCGAAAATACAGGAACTCAGATGACGAACTCTCTCATGATTTGCCCATGCACTCTCGGTAGTTGACTTACCAACCCTCTGCATCTTATAAACCAGAAACTCTCTGCTACAGGTGAATGCCACAAGATCTTCTAAAATATCCTCAATTACCTCTTTTCTCTACCTGCTTGGGGAGGGGAGGGACATCGGCTGCAAAGTTCGGTTGGGATTGGGAATAGGGGCGTTTGGAAAGGATTACAAGGAGGTGGGGTTGAGTCCAGAGAAGGAACTAAGTGCTCCACATGGAACGTTGAGCTACTCCGTGTATCTGGAGGAAGCTCAAGAACGTACGCATTAGGGCCACTCCTTGCCACAATTCTAAAAGGCTCAGCGCCGCGGGCCTGGCACTTCTTTGTGACTCCCGATGGGAATCGTTCAGATCGAATCTGAACCATTGCATGATCAATTAATTGGAATTCCATAAAAGTCTTAGGTAAATGCATTGATAATTTGAGTTTCATTGCACAAATTAATTTTAAACGTAATTTCAGCATGCAATGCAGAATGAGACTCAAAACATGACTCACAACAAGCCTCGGAATGTGAAGTGGTATGCAACTCAAGACTATGATGTGTATGTGTATCCATGGACTCGATACTCTCATGTGCGTGCGACACCAACGACTCACATGTAGTGGACTCTATCGACACTAGGGACTCATGTGTGATCAAATCAAGTGACACTAATAGCTCATGTGGACTCGACTCAACGAATTCCAAGGACTCCTGAGTGATTTACTTGAATGGCTCGTGGGTACATGGTTTTGCTAGAAAATAATAGGAACTGAAATTCGAAAATGATGAAATGGGCAAGAGAAATTGAACTCGAGGTACATAATCGCTATCTTTAAAACGCTATTTGCTCCCTACTCGAGTGAATCCTCAAGTTTGCAAAAGGGTTCCAGCGAGACGTTTCCAGGATACAACGAGTCCAATCTCTTGGATGCGATCCATTTCTTTGCAACAGTAGAGGATCGCCCCAGAAAACTCAATCCAATGAAATACCGACTAAAAGGAGAAAGCAAGAGATTTCTCAAATCTATATGCAAGGAATTCGATGGATTTCAAAGTGTCTGAAATTCTGTCCAGAAATCTCCTTATATAGATCTCAAGTGCCTTTTCAATATGACTGTTGGACCAACAATCATATTTTGGACGGCTCAGATCTCTTAGAGATCTCAACCGCTTCATCCAACGACTGTATGAAAGGTTGCACCTCAAATTCGAACAGTTGCACACCTTTATAAGCGGTTATGAAACGGTTAGGTCCAACAGTCAACATTTGACCAATCCATTTGGCCTAATAGAATTGAATTGACTCACTAATTAGTGGCCCATTAGGCTCGACCCGGCCCATGAATAATCTGACCGTTGGATCTACATGGTCAAAAAATCAAACCTCTCCTTACGACGAAGTGCAAAGTGCGTGGGCCTAAAAAGCCACACGCACGTACGCTTGTGCGATCGCGGCGGCTCGCCACCAGGCACACACTTCTCTTCTTATTGTCAAACAATAATAGAAGGTGAAAGGTTCTATATATAACATTAGATGACTTTTACATTTACCAATGTGGAACTATTCATTTGCATACAAAAAAATGAGCACATCTATTGCCTAAAAACCAACCCATAAAACTAAGAAAATAAAAGAAAGTTTTATTTTCTTTAAAATTATTTAAAATATTTATTATATTCTAAAATAATAAATAAATATAACAATCCACCACAAATTTTAAGTAAAATAAAGACACTGGTATCGAAAATATGTGCATACCATGAAAGGCACCTTTTGGGTTTGAACCTTCACTTAGTGCAAACATATCAAAGTCTTATCAGGGTGCACAGAGACCGTGGTCTTAAACTGAGGACCCTATGTGATAAGACCGGATAAATAGCATACATAATTTTCTTAAGATCGAGTTTTCTATAAAGTTAACACTATTATGGCTTTGTGCTTATATCCTGGTTTCATGAATGTTTTTTTGAGAAAAACCATAATCTCATAGGAACCGGCTGCACCTCCACATTCACATAGGTAAGCCTGTCGAATGTGTTTCTGTAATCAAACACATTGACATAAACTGTTACAAACTTATTAAGAGTAAATACTCATCCTTCTCTTTTTCATTACACATTCAAAGCACTTTACACCTGTCTTGGGATGAACATTTTAACTAAATTAAAGTGCTTCTAATCATCACTCTCATATCATACTCTTCCATTGAATTTAAGGATTTGTTATACAAATATTAAGCTGGATTTCTGACATAGGTGATCAACTATATGGTTTTAATCATATCTCGATAGATGTTTTCTTTACCAATTCTCTAGAAAGTCCTTTGGTAAACGGATTAGCTAAATTATTATTGGTCCGAATTGAGTCTATCCCAGTTATTCCATCCTTGAGTAATTCTCTAACATAACAGTGTCGTAGACCAATATGTCTATTTTTTCCATTATAAACTTTATTATATGTTTTTGCTCTTGTAGCCTCAGTATCACAATTTAGTGTAATAGGTGACATAGGCTTTGGCCACATGGGAATTTCCAAGAGTAAATTTCCAAGTCATTCTACCTCTTTGCTACATGCCTTTAAGGCAATAAACTCAAGATTTCATTGCAGAATGGGTAATACATGTTTGCTTTTAAAATCCCCATGAGATCGTAGCACCACCGAGAGTGAATACCCATCCACTCATTGCCTTGGATTCATTTGAATCTAAATTCTAACTTGCATCACTGTATCCTTCTAAAACATTAGGAAAATCAGAATAATTTAATCCATAATTTACGGTTCCTTTTAAATATTTAAATACACGAGATATAGCATTCAAATGATCATGACATAGATTACTAGTATACCTACTCAATTTTTCAACTGCATATGCTAAGTCAGGTCTAGTACAGTGCATTGCATGCATCAAACTACCGATTACTCTAGCATATTCTAACTGATTTACAGATCTACCTTTATTATAAAAAAATTTGATACTAGAATCATATGGTGTAGATGCAGGCTTACCATATAAATGATTATATTTCTTGAGAATTTTCTCTATGTAATGAGACTAGGTCAAAGTAAGCTCATTATCATTTCTTATTATTTTGATTCCTAAGATCATATCGGCATTACCCATATCTTTTATATCAAGACTGGAAGAGAGAAGATTTAGCATCTATTATACTATCTAAATCAATACCAAATATAAACATATCATCGACATATAAACATATGATAACTCCCTTATTTGCAGAAAATTTACTATAAACGCATTTATTAAATTCATTAATTTTGAAACCGTTAGAAGCAATAACACTTTTAAATCTTTCATGTCATTGTTTAGGAGCTTGTTTTAAACCATAAAGAGATTTAATTAATTTATAAACTTTATGCTTCTGTTCGGTCATTACAAAACCTTCTAGTTGTTCCATATAAACTTCTTCTAATTCACCATTTAAGAATGTAGTTTTTACATCCATTTGATGAATTTGTAAATGATAAATAGAAGCAAGTGCTATTAAGGTTCTAATAGTCGAAATTCTGGCTATCGGCGTAGAAGTATTAAAAAAGTCAATACCTTCCTTTTGTTTAAATCCTTTTGCCACCAATCTGGCCTTAAACTTATCTATAGTTCCATCAACTTTTAGTTTTCGTTTGAAAATTCATTTACAACCTATAGGTTTAAATCCTTCAGGAAGATCAACTAGTTTCCATGTTTTATTACCCATTATAGATTTCATTTCATCATTTATTGCTTCCTTCCAAAAAGCGGCATCTTGTGATTTCATATCCTCATCAAATGTTAAAGGATCATTTTCGATATGAAAAGAAAACATGGTTTCTTTTACTTGTTCTGATCTTACTCCTTCTACAACAAACATATAAAAATTTGAACCAAAAGATTTTTCTTCTCACATTCTTTTACTTCTTCTGAGATCTATGTTTTATATATTTTCGGAATTTATAATTAATTTTTTTTTATCAGAATTTTCATTAATTCTAGGAGAAGAAAAATAGTTTTCATAAAATTCAGCATCTCTAGATTCAATTATACTGTTTTGATCAATTGCACCCTTAAATTCACTTACCAAAAATCTGTAGACTTTACTGGTTAATGAGTATCCAATAAATATACATGCAACGACTTTATTACCTAATTTAGGTCTTTTAAGATCTGGTAATCTAACCAGTGCACGACACCCCCACACTTTGAGATATTTAAGATTTGGTTTTCTTTTCTTCCATAACTCATCGAGAGTTATACTAGAACATGACAAGCAGTAAGTAGTGCTTCACCCCATAAATTTAAATTTAGGCCTGAATTTAAAAGCATGACATTTACCATTTCTATTAAAGTTCGATTTTTTCTTTCTGTTATACCATTTTGTTGAGGAGTGTACGATGCAGTCGTAAGATGTACGACTCCCACATTTTCACAAAATTCACTCAAATCATTTGAAGTATATTCTCCTCTATCAGATTTTAAAGTTTTAATTTTAAAATTTAACTGATTTTCAACTTCTTTATAAGTTTTAAATTTGCCTAAAACTTTATCTTTATGTTTTAATAAATAAACATAAGTATATTTAGAATAGTCATCAATAAATGTTATAAAATATCTTTTTCCTCATCTAGTCAAAATACTATTTAAATTACAAATATCAGTATGAATGAGTTTTAAAATCTGAGGTTTTCTTTCTACTTTATTGAAATGTTTTCTAGTGATTTTAGTTTGAACACAAATTCTATATTTTTCATTAATATTTTGCTCGCATCTAAGAATTATTCTTAATTCTATCATAGAATTTAAACGATTGACACTCACATGCCCTAATCTATCATGTCATAATGAAAGATAATCAACAATATGAACGGAAGAAGACATTTCATTAATTACATTCAATTTAAACATCCCATTACAGACATATTTTTTCCCCACCAATACACCACCCTTAGTGATTACAACTTTATCTGATTCAAACACTAACTTGAAACCATGTTTATTGAGTAAACTGGTCGAAATCAGATTCTTACGAATCTCAAGAACATAGAGTACATCAGTCAAAGTAAGGGTCTTATCAGAGGTCAATTTGATCTCCCTGAACTCTTGACCTTTGCAGTTGAAGCGTTCCCCATGCAGAGTTCTTGTTTGTTCGTGTCCTCCACATAGTTGGCGAAGAAAGATCTGCCGTTAGAAACATGCGTAGTGGCACTAGAATCGATCCACCAGTCTTTTTCGCTTTCAACTATATTGATTTCGGAAATCATGACTATGAACTTTTCTTTAGTCACATTCGCTTGAGATTCTCTCCCTTTTTAGAAGTCTGCAATCCTTTTGAAGTGGCTGGGTTTACCACAGTGATAGCAATTGCCCTTCTTTTTCTGGCCCTGATGACCTTGGCACTTGTTTTCTTGTTAGCCTTATCAGAATTGAAGTTGCTTTTCTGCTTTCCAAGTGATTTGGACGTGCCAGCTTCCACCATATGAGCCTTTGAAGTTAATTGAGATTGCTTGTATTTCTTGTCGCAAACATGAAGTTCGTCTTCGACTCGAAGATGGTGGCACAACTCTTCAAACGAAAGTTCTTTCTTTTTATGTTTGAGAGTCTTTTTGCAGTCCTTCTATGAGGCAGGTAATTTGTGGATAATCGCATGATTGTGAAAGATGGGATCCATTTTTATGCCCTCTTGATTAATTTGACCGATAATATACTGAATCTCTTGAACTTGATCGAGAATCGCTTTATTATCAATGATTTTGTAATCTAAATACCGACTTACAATGAAACTTTTTGTACCGACATCTTCGGTTTTGTACTTTGTCTCCAGCGCCTTCCAAAGTTCTATTGCAGAGTGCAGACGTCATGCTCTGGTACACATCGAAGAGTGAATTTTATAGCATATTGAAAATGTGCCCTTTGTAGATATAATCATCTTGCTCCAATTTCTGACGATTACGAGCATTGGCAAGAGATTCTCCATCAGGATCTTCAGGCTCTGTGGGTTTTGGAGTGGTTAGAACATAAGCAACTTTCAAAGTCATCAATAGGAACTATAGCTTTTGTTGCCATCTTCTGATGTTATTGTCGTCGAATCGCTCCAATTTGACGAAGTCGTGAGTCATCACTTTCAGATTTGAAGCCATGATAATACAAAATAGCGTTTTAAAATTGTTAGAAAATAATAAGAACTGAAATTAAAAAATGATGAAATGGGCAAGAGAAATTGGACTCGAGGCACGTAATCGCTATCTTTAAAACGCTATTTGCTCCCTACTCAAGTAAATCCTCAAGTTTGCAAAGGGTTCTAGTGAAACATTTCCAGGATAGAATGAGCCCAATCTCTTGGATGCGATCCTTTACTTTGCAACAGTAGAGGATCACCCCAGAAAACTCAATTCGATGAAGTACCAACTAAAAGGAGAAAGCAAGAGATTTCTCAAATCTTTATGCAAGGAATTCGATGGATTTCACAATGTCTGAAATTTTGTCCAGAGATCTCCTTATATAGATCTCAAGTGCCTTTTCAATATGATTGTTGGACCAACAATCATATTTTGGACGGCTCAGATCTCTCAGAGATCTCAACCACTTCATCCAGCGGCTGTATGAATGGTTTCACTTTTTCGAATTCAAATTCGAACAGTTGCACACCTTTATAGGCAATTATGAAATGGTTAGGTCCAACAGTCAACATTTGACCAATCCGTTTGGCCCAATAGAATTGAATTGACTCACTGATTAGTGGCCCATTAGGCCCGACTCAGTCCATGAATAATCTAACTGTTGGATCTACATGGTCAAAAAATCAAATCTCTCCTTGCGACGATGCGCATGGGCGAAGTGTAAAGTGCGTGCGCCTAAATGCCAATCGCCACGCGCGCATACGCATGCGCGAATACGACGGCTCGTCTAGGCACACTCTTCTCTTCTTACTATCTAACAATAATAGAAGGTGAAATGTTTTATATATAGCATTGGACGACTTTTACATTTACCAATGTGAGACTATTCATTTGCATACAAAAAAATGAGAACAACTATTGCCTAAAAACCAACCCACAAAACTAAGAAAACAAAAGAAAGTTTATTTTCTTTAAAATTATTTAAAACATATATTATATTCTAAAGTAATAAATAAATATAATAGGCTTGACCATCTTCAAAGACTCAAGTGCACTCGACCCAATTGACTCACGTATGGGCGACTCAACATCACTGCTCACAAGGGAAATAGAAGTTTCTTTAATACAAACTAAGTTTTCTTCAGCTTCTGCTATTTGCTCTTCACTCATCACGGTTCTAGGGTCATACACTTCTTCCACTTTCCTAATTTCCGGCTCCTTAGGACTCCCTCTTTTAGTCAATAAATTTGGAGTGGGAAAGTTTATAGGCATTAGTAAGCTAAGTGTCTGAACCCTTAACACTGCAATTAGGACACTTATCTGTCTTGGTTTTCAAACCCCGTAGAAGGTGACAGTGTGTGAAAGGAACATACTTTTCGATAAGTTCCACCTTCATGTCCTCCCATGTGGAGATGAATTTATTCCGAAGAGACTCAGTACGACGTTTTATGTGAGTCCAAAAAATTTTGCGTCTAAAAAATTTTGGCATTACCCTCCAACAGCTTTGTTTCCACTAGCCTAATTTTATACTCGTTCGGTACGTCATACCAATCAAAATAGTCCTCTACACTAGGCAGCCATTCCATGAAGGTTTTAGGATTCATCCATCCATCAAAATTTGGAACTTCATCCCGAATAGATTTTAGAAACTTCTCGGCAGGATAGTACTTCGGTTCACGATGATGGGGGTATCCCCAGACTCTCGTCTCATCACGACTTTTGGGACTTTGCGAAGAATTTGGAGTGTAGCGGCTCCCATTCTTAATCGCACACAATTCGGCTTTGATGTCCCGAATGACATCGGTAATCACGCTAATCTCCTGGTGAACACAGCTTACTACACGGGTTCTAAATGACATGCAAATATGAACCAACAATGGATGAAGAATTTTGCTAAACAGTAGACGTGCATACTTTTAAACACAGATGAGATAAAATGCAATGAAAATCAAAATGCAATAAAGTAAAATGTCACACAAATATGCCCTAACCTAGAACCTAGTGCTCTGATACCGAAACTGACGCGGGACAGAACCCTAAACTACATGAATGACTGTGAAGTGATGAATTTGCTGAAATTAAACTAGATTAATTGAGTAATAAATCTGAAAATAACGCAAATACCTTAGGTTTCGTAATTTTTTATTTGAATGTTCGTGTTGTGGTTCGAATAGGGTCCGGTCCATTACGCTAGATTCGTTAGCCTTGCGGAACGAGGATCCTAGAAGTAGAACTCTAGCCACTCCCATATTAGGGCTCGCTCGTAGATTAACAATGGAATCGCCTATTTGATTTAGGGTTCTTGGAAACAAATCGATCTAATGGTTTAGATGAAAGCTAAATTTTATAATTTGGGGTATTTAAAAGCTTAATGACTGAATTTAGGGTTTATGGGGAACAAAAATAAAAGCAGGGAAAGATAAATCAAAGATATAGATAGAAAGATAACGTGGGCTTCACACCCTTGCCTTCACACCAAACCTTTCTCAAGAAACGAAAAATCACTCTTCGTGGAGGCTCATCTCAAGCACACACAAGCAATAGCTTTTCATTTATCAATCAACTAATTATATTGTTTATTTAGAGACCTTATATAGGAGGCCTCAAAACAAAAGAAAACCCTAACACAACTACTAAAAAAAAGACAAGTATGCCCCTAAAACCCCATTTCCGTATTTTGGTGGAGTCTGGTTCGCGAATAATCGATCGAACGACAGCAAGGTTTGATCGATCGAGTATATATATATATATATATATATATATATATATATATATATATATATATATATATATATATACATATATGAAAACAGAACGTTGCCAAAATTCCAATCCCACTGGCCGCAGTCATTCGATCGAAGCCTGGGGTCGATCGATCGATTGTGCGTTCCTTCATATCCTCCTTTATGTTCGATTCTGGTCGCTTTTACGCCCGATTTTGGTTTCCGTCCCATTTCTTCCGCCGCCGGTACACCCGATATGGCCCATAGCCTATGTCTACGATGTCGGCGTCTCCGTCACTCACCAATTATTCTAACATTCCCCCTCAAATTAGTGCATGGATGTCAATCATACCGTAGTAATCTCTCATCAATATAGTTCTTCTAATTGCTTTGGTGAGTATGTTAGTAGCTCGGTCTTCAGAAGCAACTTGAGGTATTCAAAATTCCGATGATTCAACTCTCCCTTACAACACTACCGAACTCAACAGTGATCTGCACTACTGTCACTCATATGCAGCATACATCATCAATGGTCACAAGACCCTGTGCACTGGTCATTCAACCTTGTTCCAACACAATTTTACACAATCAACGGGCATGATCCCCCCACCTGCAAGAACAAACAACTTCAAATCTTGCATAATTTTTACCCAAATTATACAAGGGTGGGTTGCATTCAGTGTCAGGGAAGGAAAACAGATCTAAACCCAATGTGCTCTCATATCAGATCAATGTTAGTGCTCGGGAGCGCCAGTTTTCGTGAATCGGTTCAAAATCCAGATTTAAGAAAACTGACCAGATCTCTGTCGGCAGATTTGAACACCACAAAACCACTACCAAATACCTCCTTGCTTCAAAGTGATTCAAATCATATAGAATTTGAACCCCTTCGTGGTGTCACAAAGATCAGAAGTTCAAAAAATCGTGAGACCCCTGATCTTAAAAAATATTTTAAAACTAGCATCAAATGGGTTCAAAACACAAAAGTCACAGAATTACAGATGTGTACCTTATAATTTTGATTACAAAGCTGGAAAATTATCACAATCCGAAGTAAAATTTGACTGATGATGTCAGTGTGAAAAAGATGAAGTCAGCTTAAACTTTCAACTTCGAGGGTCTTGCTCTGATACCAAGTTGAATAGATGAATGGTTTATTAGGGTAAGGAGGAAGAAGAAGAAGAAAGATGGAGGAAATTAGGGTTGTGAGAGATACTCTCACACCCTCATATTATTAAGTTATGTACTTAATACATCACACCATAGATATGGATACAATTGGAAAAAGGAAAGATGATTACGACTTAAACATTCTTCGACACACCGAATGACTCCTAAAAGCACACCAATCATTCTAACAGGGGAGGCTTTTAAGGATATTGAAATCTAAAGTCAAAGCAAAAGGTCTGCGACTAATATAATGGCTGGCAATAGGTTATATTGGAAAATGTCTAGATATAGCATTTGGCTAGATTTTAATTTGTTAGTAATATTAATTAATCCTGCAAAGTTAAAATTCTTCATCGAGAAGCAGCTAGCATATGGAGAAAAAGAATTAGATTGTTCCCCAAATAATGTTGTCATAATGCTGTGATTACCAAAGGAGAGAAATGCACTACTGGTGAACTTATAAGTCATTAATCAGTTTCTATTAAGAGCTTATGCTCTATATTCAACACATAAAGAGACCGCATGCATTTGCTCATAAAGCTAGAGGTTTTGAAGTTCTGATGAGAGGCCAGGGAGGAAGTTAAGAATGAAATAACAAATATTGATGTTAAAACCAATCTGTTGACGTTTGTTTTAGTTTCTTTATTTAAATTATTTAGGGGTCATACACATACATGTAGCACATGATCATCAATTTCGTCACTTTCTGTGCAGCCTCCTGAAAAGTGGTCATAACTTCTCCAATACTCCTTGGAATTGCACGATTTTTGGCTTGTTGGAAAGCTACTTCGATGAGCTTTCAAATAAGACCAATTTTTCATTAATCGGACATCGTTTGATGCTTGGAAAGTGGCTGCGGATTTAAAAAAAAGGATTGATGATTGAATTATTAGTGACCGTTTGATTAGTAGCTTTTAATGGTTAGTTTAGGAGTTTTAATTTTAATAGTCTTCTTAGGGTTTCTTTACATCTTATAAATAGTTGTGAAGACACTTATTATTGAATGAAATGGTTATTATGAATGAAAATTATGCTTGAGAGAGATTCTTTCAAATTGAGGAATGATTCTTCTTCCCCGCGGGGTTTGGTGTGAGGCCAATATTTTCTTTGGTGTGAATCCAATGATTTCTTTTCTCTTCTTTTTCTTATATTTTTTTTCTTTAATTTATTCTGCAATTAACGCGCATCAATTGTGGAATAGAGATCCTAAATATCGCATGCATGATTAAAACAATATTTTAGGGTTTTAGTGTGTCCGTCCTGCATATCTTCTTTGCTCCTATGGAGCTTATGCTACATGCTATAATTTAGAATTGTATTGGCATAGGTGATAATGAACACTGACGAAATCAAATATGGTGGACGTGGACTCCTTAAGGTTGATCAATATCTTCATAGAACTTCTAGCACAAGGTATCTTCTTGAATATCTCCTTCCATGTTACAATCTTCTTCAGTGTGTTGTGCTTCTCAAATTATTTGCATTTTAGGGAGATAAAGAGTAGTGCATTGAATAAAAGGTATTTATTGTTACCTACAGAGTCGATGGCCTTCGGAACTGCTTGGAGGTGCCACTTCCTAGTAGAAGTGCCCAGGTTTGTAATTTTAGAAGCAGGAAGCTGCAGGTTTCTTTGTATTATATTAATTTCATTTGAAAATGCTAACAAACCACCTCTAACCATAATTCATGTATCTTGCATTATTTCAGGTCTATAAGTTAACTCGAATTTTAAGAATATGAGCCGCTTTGCATTCTCAGAAGTGTTTCTGATTATATCTACCAACAATTGGAAGGGGGATCCTCCATCAAATCTGATCTGTAATCTCCTGCTATCATTCGTTGGGTGTTCAATTCTTTCTTCTGTTAGTATGCCGTCCTTCCAGCAAAAATAGAATTGGGACAGATGGAGATCTTAGATTTTGTTCACAATAGAAAAACACCAATATATGCTTAGGAATTAACCAATATGATATATTATGTATTGATGTTTTGCAAATATGATTGAATGTTCAATTGGTGCTGTATCCAAGCTACATGGTCAGATATGAACTATTTCATAGTTGAATGTCGATCGATTTTATCCGTTTAACACTCTACGTTAATTTGTGGTTGATAAAGACTGATACATCTTATGTTAGGCTGATAAACTATGATAAACTTGAGATTCCATGTCCTTCAGGCAGTGTGCTATTTAGCTGCTCTTAAATGCCAATCTTTTAACTTTGTATCCTATATTAATTTTCGAGGAGAACTGTAACTCACTTGGGTCAATTATGTCTTTTCATTACTTACTAGTACTTCAAAATTTTGTTTCATATGCCCCAGTATTTTGGCATGCCATTTCTAGAAAAAAAAACTAGTAATTTATGATTATAAAGAGCCTTATCATTATTGTATGCTGTAATGGAGTAATTTTTTGTACATTGACCAGGAAGTTTGACCAATGTGTATCATAGAAATGAGATCATTGTAAGGTTGATTGCTCCATAAGTGTTTAGTAAGTCATTATATATGATGGTTTTGGTAGATGATGTGGTGCTAATCGGCCACGCAAAAAACTAAACGATACATTGTAACAATGGAGAAAGCAGTGTTACCTCGACAAGTGGCACGTGTACCAAGTGTCAAGGTATTATAAGTATCTGGCACAATAGTTTCAGAAAATTCTTATATGGTGGTATGTCCTTAAAAATAAAGATATTAAATAATTTAAATATATTTTGTAAAGTAAAACTGATCAGAATCCTATAGAGCTAATAGACGGTGACGATGGTTTATGGCAACGGCGACGGCGACAGAGACGAGGGGCAAGATTAATGAAAACGGGGCCCACCTTTGTAATGGCCGGTGGAGAAAAAGCTGGCCTTCCTGGCAATCATTACGTAATGGAAAGTGGAGAGATAGGGTGTTCTATGATAAACTGGAGAAGGAGATTGCAGATTGGAAAAGAAGAAATAATAAGGAAACCCGTAATCATAGAGACAGAGACTGGAGTTGCCAATCTTGTGGAACATGGAACTTTGCTTTCAGACAACGGTATTTTAAAACCTCCTGCAAGTTGCATCGGAGCACCGGATGTTTATGGTCGAAGGATAGGCGCCACTGTAGCGAAGTGCGTTTGTCAACCAACCAAGCTAAAGACGTATTTGAGGGTTTGTCTATTTAGGGACAAGTACAAGAAGGCTAATGCTTCAATTATGAATCCTTCTGATAGGGTTACGCAGAGATATCATCGACCCTTCGCTAGTGGAGGGATGGGCCTCTTGGCTCTCTGATTTTGGAGTCGTCGGGGTTGCTAATAATCACATTTCTTATGTGGTTGCATTACTGGATTGGGTGAAGTGTGATTGGGGGATCGATTGCCTAACAGTTAAGAAGTTCAAGCCCCATATGGTACTTGAGTTTGGATGTGTGGAAGAGAGAATAGGGTATTGCAGAAACTTGGAGGAGTCTGGAACGCGTAGGGGAATATCTTTCAACTGATTAGCTGGGGAGTGGAGTTGGAAGCTGCTCACGAATGCAGGTTTGGGGACAGTGTGTGGTTGCAAATTAGGGGGCTGCCTTTTCACCTTTGGGGGGAGGCTATATTTAATGAGATTGGGAAGCTTTGGGGGGTCTGATATCTATTGACCCAAATACTCTCGCCTTTGAAGACATTTCATTCGCAAGGATACAAGTTAAATCTTCTCCTTGGGTTAGTATTCCTCGATTCCTATGGGTTGCCGTTACCGTGTGGGGATCGAAGTCAAGCTTGTTGAGGATGAGTTAGTCGTTACTTCGTCTGATGATTCCATGAAAGATAGTGCGACTTTGGTTGGCCCTGAGCCAACTCGCCGAATGCTTGTGGCTGACTCGGTGCCAGATATCCAATCTGAAAATAGCTCAGGCAGAAAATCGTCGGCTGGGAGTTGGTTTGGAGTCCTGCGAAGCCCTATGATGGTGGAGCCGGAGGAAGAAGATGACGTTATTACGAAGGAACAGCTGAAGCCTGCCAGGATGTGCGAAGGCCAGCAGATGGAGCCCATCGCTAGGTTTGTTACGCGTGGCAGCCGGCGAGTCACGTGGGTCTCAGACCACTTCGAATCCGAAGGGTCACGTGGCTAGCAAGGTGAAGGAGTAGATTACAGCTGATAAAGGGCCTCAATTACGATTCACGCCGGCGAGTCACGTGGGTCGTGGGATCAACGACGTCGATTATTATTCCCAATCAAGCAATCAAAAGAGCAACTCCCATTGCATATCGGATTCGAGCAGAGAGGAGGGTGAAACTATTTCTTCTACCAATCTTCCTGTACGCTACCAGGATGATTTAAATGCATTGCTCAAGGCTGATTTGAACGGTATATGTGATCGTTATGGTCTCATGTTTATGGGAAATCCAGAGGTTCTGAAATCTCTGTTCGTTAGTAAAGAAACTATCAATGGAGGGGAGGGTTCAGATCCTGTTGGTGGCAAATCCAGCGGTGTAAGGCATCAATGCGAAAACAGGGGAGCCTCTCTCTGTTCAATCGTCAATATATGGGGAGGCGAGTAACCCCTATTGCTGATTGGTATTTTTGGGCCCTTCTTTCCTTTTTGTTCTTTGTTTTGGTTTCTGATTGTGTTTATGAATATCAAAATAGTTTCTTGGAATGTTCAGGGATTGGGAGATCCATTGAAGTGTGATGTCGTTAAAGATACTCTGGCGTCTTTTAAGCCAGAGATTTTTACGTTATAGGAAACTAAATGGAACACCTGTAACCCGGTCAACATTCGGAAGGTGATGAAAGGGAATTGGTGGGCGTGGGAAGCTTTAGACGCTATAGGGACCAAGGCAGGCATTATAGGAGCCTGGGACAAGAGGGACTTAATCCGTATCGAGTCGATTATTGGCATTAGATCAATTTCTATCAAGTTTGTCGATGTCAGTACCAAGATGGAATGGGCGTTCACTGCGGTCTATGGGCCGAATGACGCTAGATTGAGACAAGGTTTTTGGGATGAATTGGTGAAGATCCAACGGACGTGGCCGATTCCATGGATTCTTGGTGGGGATTTCAATGTCATCGCTTTTCCGAAGAAAAATCTGGTCGATCTCGAATAACTGCCAGTATGCGTGGGTTTACCAACTTCTTGACTTCATCTTCGTTGGTGGATATTCCGATGGTGAGGCCTCGCTTCATGTGGTCTAATGGACAAGATAAACCAGTCATGAGTAGAATTGACAGGTTCTTGATATCGTCGGATTGGGAGGACATTTGCCCCACCCTTGGTTCCCAAGGGCACATGTCTACCATTTCTGATCATATTCCTGTGGTGTTGGCGGCTCACGATGAAGACTGGGGGCCATTCCTTTTCGATTTGAGCTTGCTTGGACTAAGAATTGTGAATTTCATGATATGGTTTCTTCGAATTGGAAGAATTGGAGTTTGCACGGATCAGCGGAACAAAGATTTCTTTTCAAGCTAGATAGCCTTAAGAAGCTGCTCAAGGACTGGAATAAGCGGGTTTATGGGAACGTCTTGTTAAGCAGTGAAAAATATCATTTTTTACCTCCTAACCTGACCTTTGATGAACCTTTGAGCTGACTAATAATGTGTTTTGAGTATATTTTGTAGATAAGCAATAAATCGCAGTCTTAGTGCAGACATCCACCTAAAATGGCCAAAGAAGCTGCTCATACATCTCAACAGGTGCTCAGACAGCCCAAAGCAAGCCAAGCAGCCCACAGAGCCTTAGAAGTTCATGAGAATGTCTTGAGCCCAACTGGATATGCTTGGAACCAAGAGCAGTTGCAAGGAATGAAGATTAAATGCACCAAGAGGCTGTTGAGTGTTGAACAAATGAAGAACGACAACACAGGATTGTATGCCAGCTGTGGAAACAAAGGACACTACTTGTCGAGAGTATAAGTTAACCCGTCGACATGTTTGGATGCCTAGAATAAAGCTATCGAGAGGTTGGAGGCATAGCAAAAGATCCTATCGAGAGCCTCCCAGTACCTGTCGAGAGGTTCTGGAAACAAAAGCCAACCTGTTGAGATGAGCAGAGTTGGAAATATGAAGATTTCGCGAGGTTCCAGTACCTATCGAGAGGTTAGAGGTACAATTGTGGATCTTGTCGAGAGGATACCTGAAGGTGCAGAAAAAGTCGAGAGGCTCTAGATACTTATCGCGAGGTTCAACTGAACCTGTCGAACACTGCAAGGCAACCTGTCGACAACTTACCTGAAGCTATGCTCATTCTCGCGAGGATTGAGCCAACCTGTCGAGCACTCAACTAAAGAACGTATAACAAGTCGACAGGTTGACTATAACCCGTTGAGATGATGAATGAAGAACTGGACAGAAGGTGAAGATGTACTCCATTCCTATCGACCAGTTCACATGAACCTATCGAGATGTACTCCAATCCTGTCGAGAAGGCTCCAAACCTATCGAGAGCTACTCCATCCTGTCAAAGTGAATGTTGGGAAGACACATGAACCTGTCGAGAAGTCTCCAATCATGTCGACTAGTCAACCAAACCTGTCAAAAGCCATTTCAACCTGTCGAGAGGTTCCCAAAACCTCTCGACATTCGAATTAGGAACTTCTCAGTTCCTTTCACAGCAGCTGCCACACGCCAATGCTTTGTGCACACATTCCAAAGTACGTCAGCGACCCCTGGGGGTATTTTTGATATGCAACTGGGCACGAATGGGAACCCTAACTACCTCACGTATATTTACTAGTTTTGGACCAATGAGGAAAGATCTTCTAGAAGAGAAATCAGCCACATCAGTAGCTCAGAATAACAGAATTATTCTCTTGAGCTCTGATTGGCTGAAACAAATCTGAGAAGAGAGGAGAAGAGTATAAAAAGCTTGAAGAATTTATATAGAGCGGGCATCCAAAAATTGGGAGAACTAGAGCCAAATTCGATCTCTATCTTCCCTCCATAAATTCCCTCTCTTCCTTCTTCCCCCATTCTCCTCTTAGCCAATTATGGTTGGCTAACCCTCTTTGGTAGCTAGGGTGAGGTTGAGAGCTGTAAATTGAGAGGTTCAAAGCCTTGTAGGGGGATTAGGTGTTATACAGATTACAGATCTGAGAATAATCGATTGTAAGTTATATTGATTCAGTCACTGTTAAATGAAAAGTTTATTTAGATCCATAGATCTTTTGATTGCCATTTGATTTCCCTAGATCTAATATCTTTGTGGATGCTTGAGCTTGTACCCTTGCATCCACAGCATCTGCAATGGTTTAGATGTTCCAATTAAGATCCTTGAATTGGAACAATCTCTGGGATGATCTGTGACCATTTGAGTGGACAGATCATAGCCTTAGGATTGCTTCAATTCTCTAGTTGAGAGTGGATTCTTATACCTTGCATTTGAGCTTGTAGACAGATGAAGGATTGTTGCAAAACCAGTTCCCTGCACTGCCTTTGAACCAAACAATTTTTAGTAAAGACCAAAATCCCTAGCTACTATTCTCCACCTCTTGATTTTAATCTTTTTCCATATTCCTTTAACTTTGTGTTTAATCAAATCTAAATCACTTACATTTGATTTTTTTTTGTAATTTTTAGTAAAGTGACAAACTTTAGAAATCTCTCCCCTTTCCTGTTTTGGTTTAGTTTAAATTATGATAGAGTGCCAGATCTGCTATAGATCTGGATATTTATCATAGTTTAAATCATATTTTCTTGTGGACAAACCCGTACTTACCTATTAAGACTTGCTGCAACAACCCTGGTTCTTGCAGGACTAGCTACTTATCTTGATCCCTCATTGTTGTAATTTGTGCAGTTAATCTGTTGTTTTAACCATTTAATAATTACAAGGTGAGCAACACAACAAGTTTTTAGCGCCACTGCCAGAGATCTGTATTTTAAAAGTAGTAGATCTAAGTTTTTCTCATTTTAGATTTAGATTTTTTATTGCCTATTTTGTGTTTGACTAATTACTGTTATAGTTTTGTGTAGTTTAATTTTATGATTGCAGATCTAGATTTGTTGTGTGAAAGGAGCATTGTGCCAATTTAAGGAGCAAGTTGTGCTTAAGTTTGTATTTCTCAACTCTGTTTATATTTTTAGATCTGTAGTTTTTAGATCTGCAGCATTAGTTGTGTGTTTGTGAATTTGTTTTGCTTAATTTTGTGTTGTCAATCTGTGTATTGTCCTATATTTTTATTGTGTGTATGCTTGGGAGATCTCTTAATCCTGAGATTGCTCCCTTGGATCCTAAAGTTGAGACTTCTCAGACCTAAGCAACCCATACACACACCTGTGACCGATTCTAACAGCTCTGCAATGGGTGAGCAACCTAGGACGTTAAAGGAATTCAATGCCACAGGGGTTTACAATTCTCCCTTCTGCATTGAATTCCCTACTGTCCAAGGGAACTATGAGATCAAATCCTCCATCATACAGATGCTACCCTCATACCATGGCCTGAGTAAAGAAGATCCATATAAGCACATTGATGAATTTCTAGGACTGTGCACTACCTTCAACATTGCAGGTTTGGGGGAGGAAGCAACCAGGTTGAGACTTTTTCCTTTTTCACTAAAGGATAGAGTCAGGACTTGGCTGTCAATGCTCCCAACCAATAGTATTCAGTTTTGAAATGACCTTCAATGTCAATTTCTGGTCAAGTTTTTTCCCATGTCTAAAACAAGTCAGCTGAGGAAGAGCATTATTTCATTTACTCAACCCCCAACTGAAAACTTTCACCAAGCATGGGAGAGATTTAAAGAACTCTTGAAGCAATGTCCCCATCACTAAATTTCTAAATGGCAACTTGTCTAAAGTTTCTATTAAGGAATTCATCCCAAGAGCAGGGATATGGTTGATGCCTCATGTGGTGGTACATACCTCCACAAGACAGCTGATGTGGCTTGAGAATTGTTTGATATTATTAGTAAAAACTCTATAGAAGACCTTGTCAAGAGACCTTGAGACCCCTGCTAGATTGGTGAGAGAGACCACTACAAGAGAGAAAATGTATGAGGTGACTGGATACAATAATTTGGAAAGGAAAGTGGACAGCTTGACTTAAAAGTTTGATAAGCTCATGGGAGCAATGCAGATTCCAATGACTGTCAAAGTGGAAGAGGTATGTGTGATATGCTAGTCCCCCACTCACTCCATTGAGGAATATCTCTCAGCTGCACAATTTTCAGACCTTGTGATGGAACATGTGAATGTTGCTCAGTCCTATGGACAACAATCTACTGTTGGTTATCAATGGAGAAACCACTCCAATTTGATGTGGAGACATGATAGCTTCCCAAACTAGCAGCAACAGCAGTCACAACAGCATCTGATGCCTTATAGGAATGCCCAGCCCTACCAACATCTGATGCCTTATAGGAATGCCCAATAGCTCAACCTGTGCAGTAAAGTGCACCAGCCCCAGCATCCTCTAGATCCCTCACATTTGAAGAGCAAGTTCTGGCTTCACTGCAGAATTTAGGCCCTTTGTCACAAACTGTCAACTCTCATAGTCAAAGTATTAAAAAGATAGAGGACCACCTTGATCAGCTATCTAATACTTTGACTAAGAGAGAGGAGGGAAGACTGCCTAGTCAGCCCATGAATAACCCAAGAGAGCAGTATATGGTGGGAGAGACTTCTTCCCATAAAGAAGCCAAATTTGTCACCACTTTGAGGAGTGGAAGGCTGGTAGATAACCAGGTTGGTTTTGAGCCTGAGAACAATCCAATAACTGAAGGACCAACCCATGATGATATGCAGCAGTAGCAACATATAAAAAATAAGGGGGGTGTTGATGTACCCTAACAAAAAACTGAAAACAAAAATAAAGAAAAGTCTAATGAGCTTGCTAAGGCAGCAAATAGGAGATCAATCCCCCATTTGTCATTTCCCAATGCATTGAAAGCACCTTCTCCTTTTGATAAGGGGAATACTAAAGTAGAGGAGATGATGGAAACATTCAAACAAGTAAAGATCAACTTGCCTTTACTTGATGCTATTAAGCAAGTTCCAACCTATATAAAATTTTTAAAAGATTTGTGCACCCACAAAAGACAATCTAGGATACATCTATCCAAGAAGGTTTTTTGTGCTGAAAAAAGAACCAAGTGCTAGCCATTACAACCCTAACCAAATTTCAAGACCCTGGAGTTCCCACAATCCCTTGCATCATTGGGGATCATACTATTGAGAAGGCTTTATTAGATCTGGGAGCTAGTGTAAACATACTTTCATATTCAGTTTATGAGAAGTTAGGCTTGGGAGAATTGAAGCCCATACATGTAGTGCTATAACTAGCTGACAGATCTGAGAGGAGACCTGTGGGAATGATAGAGGATATATTAATTGAGGTTGATAAGTTTTTTTATCCAGCAAATTTTCTGGTGTTTGACATAGAGCCAAGTAAGTGCACCACCTCTATTCCTGTGATTTTGGGCAAGCATTTCTTGGCCACTGCCAATGCTTGTATTCAATGTAGATCAGGAATAATGGAGGTGTCTTTTGACAACATGAAAGTGAAATTGAATGTGTATAATGCAGCCAATCAGCCTCACTTGGATAGTGAGGATTACTTTTTAATTGATGTTTTTAATGAGCTTGTGGAAGAGACTTTGCCCAAGCTGCTGGATGGTGATGATTTGTGTGATGTTTTTAAGAATGTGTGGAATGAGATTGTTGAAGAGAAGGCCCCCACACCCATGGTTCAAGAGGTGAAAGCCTTAAATTCTGATATGGGGCTAGCAACAAGGTATCCAACATGGAAACATGCTGTGTTGCGTCTTCCACCACCATCAAAGGCACCTATGTTGCCTTCTCTCATATGTCCACCTGATGTGGAGTTGAAATAGCTGCCTAAGACCTTGAAGTATATTTTTTTGGGAGCAAACAAGAAGTTGTCAGTGATCATTTCTTCCTCTCACTGATGAGTAAGAGGAAGAATTGTTGTGTTTTAAAAAAGCATAAGAGAGCAATAGGCTGGACTATTGCTGACCTTTGGGGTATCAACCCTGCTGTGTGCATGCATAAAATCCACCTTGAAGAGGGTTTTAAACCCTCTAGAGAAATGCTGAGAAAATTGAACCCCCACATGAAAGAAGTGGTAATGAAAGAAGTGGTCAAATTGTTAGATGCTGGAGTCATCTACCCAATTTCAGATTCCGAATGGGTGGCACCTACTCAAGTGATCCCTAAGATATCTGGAATTATTGTGATTAAAACTGACGCTGGTGAACTTGTTCCAACTAGGGAAACCTCGGGTTAGAGGGTATGTATAGACTATCGGAAGCTCAATTTGAAAATCAGTAAAGACTACTTCCTTTTGCCTTTCATTGACCAAATTTTGGATAAGTTGACAGGCAAGGCTTTCTATTGTTTTCTTGATGGATATTCGGGTTATAACCAAATCCCTGTTTACCCACAAGACCAAGAAAAGATAACTTTTACATGCCCATTTGGCACCTTTGCCTATAGAAGGATGTCATTTGGATTGTGCAATGCCCCTGCAATTTTTCAAAGATGCATGTATGCTATATTTTCTGACGTGATTGATCAGTTTTTAGAGATATTCATGGATGATTTCTCTATCTTTGGAGATAGTTTTAGCCAATGTCTACACCATCTTAGCCGTGTGTTGCAGAGATGTGAGGAAACCAACTTGGTTTTGAGTTGAAAAAATAGTCATTTTATGATCAATCAAGGCATTGTCCTTGGCCATGTGATTTCCCACAGAGGCATTGAGGTAGACAAGGCTAAAATTGATCTGATTGCACACTTACCCCCACCAAAAACTGTGAAACAAGTCAGATCTTTTTTGGGGCATGCTGGGTTCTATAGGAGATTTATCAAGGATTTTAGCAAGATCACAAAAGCTCTTTGTCACCTGTTGTGCCAAGAGGTTCCCTTTGAGTTTGATGATGAATGTCTCCATGCCTTGGAGCTTTTGAAAGGTTGTTTAACCTCTACACCTATCCTTCAAGCACCTGATTTTTCTTGCCATTCGAACTGATGTGTGATGCATCAGATTTTGCTATTGGTGCAGTCTTGGGACAAAGGAAGGATAAGGCTCCTTGTGTGATTGCTTATGCAAGCAAAATCATGATTGACGCTTAGTTAAATTACACCACAACTGAGAAGGAATTGTTGGCAATTGTCTATGCCTTGAAAAAATTCAGGTCTTATGTTTTGGGATCTAGGATAGTGGTGTTCACAGACCACTCAGCCCTAAAGTAGCTTTTATCCAAAAAGGATGCAAAGTCAAGATTAATCAGATGGATCCTCCTATTACAGGAGTTTGATTTTGAGATTAAGGAAAAAAAAGGAGTTGAAAATGTGGTTGCAGACCACTTATCCAAGATCCTAGCTGAGGAGTTTGATAGGTTGCCTATCAATGATTCTTTCCCTGATGAACAGTTGTTTACTATCAGCACCTCTACACCTTGGTTTGCAAACATTATGAACTACTTAGCTGTGGGTAGGATTCCCCCACATTGGAACAAAATGGACAAGGAGTTATTCTTTTCACATATCAGACATTACATGTGGGAGGATCCTTACCTGTTTAAGCATTGTCCAGACCAAGTGGTGAGGAGATGTGTCCCTGATGAGGATTTTCATAGCATACTAATCATGTGTCATGAACAGGCTTGTGGAAGCCATTTAAGTGGCAATAAAGCTGCTGCCAAGGTGCTCCAAAATAGATTTTATTGGTCCACTCTCTTCAAGGATACATGGCATCATTGTAAATCTTGTAAAAGATGCCAAAAGATGGGAAGTATCTCCAAAAGCAACTCCATGCCTCTACAGCCTATACTTGTTGTTGAACTTTTTGATATCTAGGGAATAGGTTTTATGGGCCCTTTTCCTTCTTCATATGGGTATAGTTTTGTCCTTGTGGCAGTGGACTATGTGTCCAAATGGGTGGAAGTCATTGTCACAAGGACTAAAGACCATAAGGTTGTCTTAAAATTTATCAAAAAAAATATCTTCTCAAGATTTGGCACCCCTAGAGCCATCATCAGTGATGGGGACAGCCATTTCTGTAACAAAAATTTTGAGAGTTTGCTCAAAAAATATTATGTTACACATAGGATTGCAACTCCCTACCACCCCCAGACTAATGGTAGGTTGAAATCTCAAATAGGGAGATAAAGCACATCCTAGAGAAGACAGTTAGGGCAGATAGGAAGGACTGGGCCATGAGGCTTAATGATGCACTGTGGGCTTATAGGACTGCCTATAAGACCCCAATTGGCATGTCCCCTTTCAGATTGGTGTATGACAAGGCATGTCACTTTCTAGTAGAGTTAGAACATAGAGCATATTGGACTGTTAAGGCATTGAACATTGATCTAACTTATGCTAGCATGCACCGGAGGCTCCAGCTGTCAGAGCTGGAAGAGCTAAGATTGGAAGCATATTCCAATGCTAGGATCTACAAAGAGAGAACTAAAGCTTTCTATGACAAGCATTTGCTGAGGAAAGAGTTCACAGCTGCTAACAAGGTATAGTTGTTCAACTCTAAGTTGAAATTTTTTCCAGGGAAACTAAGATCTAGATGGGAGGGACCTTACAATGTAGTGAATGTATTCCCATATGGAGCTGTTGAAATCATGGATCCAAAAGATGGTAGGATCATAAAAGTTAATGGTCAAAGGCTCAAGCTCTATGTTGAAAATGTCATGGAGCCTGTGGTAACCATTCACCTTCAAGAACCTCCCAAGTGTGATTGATTGTCAATAATGTAGACTATGTATCATAACTAGTGTTTTTGGCTGTTTTTGTTGTTGTTTCTGCTTTTTGTTTATTACTGTTTGGCATTGTAAATATGGTTGTCAATCTTGCTTAATGTGTGTATGTACAAATCATGAATCCGTCATAAGTTGGTTAGGAGCATGAACTATTTGAATTGAGTTGAGAATTGACAAATCTGTGGGTAGAATGGATTTGGAACTGATAAAACTCTATTTGAATTGAGATACAACCTGTCGAGAGGAGTGGAGAACATTTCGACAGGTGCTGAAGGTTCCCTGCATGCATTTCGACAAGATCTGGGACCTGTCGAGAGGTTTGAGTAAATTCTCGACAGGTTCTGAAGTTGTAAATGTGGCTGTCGATAGGATCTGTGAACTTATCGACAGGTTCTAAAGGTGCACAAATGGTTTTCGACAGGATTTTTGAACCTGTCGAGATGTTGGAAAAACCTATCGAGAGGTTCTGAAGGTGTAAGCTTTGTTTCGACAGGTTTTGGAACCTGACGAGAGGATTAAATGTTGAGTTCAAAGTACCTATCGAGAGGTTTTGTAAACCTCTCGAATTGATTGTTTCTGAAACCTTGAACCCATCAACAGGATTGAGTGAACTTCTCAAGAGGTTCAGCTACTTTTCACTCTTCGGCAGGTTGATGCAACCTGTCGATACCTTTACCCCAATCCTGTCAAAACTCAATTTTCTTCCTTTTAAACCTATCGACCACTCAATTCAGCTATTTGACAGCTTGTCTTTGAGCTTTATCTTTTCTCTGCCGATTTCCACTTTCTTTCTTCTGCCTCTACCTCCCTGGTGTCTACTCCAATCGCTCGGCCATTGTTCAAATTGCCGTCATTCCTTAAGGGCTACATGTTGCACCTAGTATCTGCCAATTTGGTGTCGTGCACATCCAAATCTGAAAACCCTAGGTTTCTGTGGGTAAGTTTTCTTCCAGCTCTACTCTGTGATTTTCCAGTACTTTAATTCCAAGTTTTAGTGGTCACTTTCATTGAGCAAAGAAGTCTGTTCTGGTTGTTGAGAGCTAACTTAAGTAAATTGCTTGTCCAATGGCTGATCAAGAGGATACCCTAACTATCCTTTTCAAAGCCACCTCCAAATCTGCGACAAAAGTCACTAGGAAATCCAGTAGGCTCACCACATAGCCCACGGAAACCCTACCTGCAAGAAGAAAGCTGGCCATGGATCAAACTGAGAAATCTGTCAGTCCCAAGAAAGCTAAGAAATCCAAGAAGGCTCAAATTAGTGAAGAAATTGTTGAGGAGGTCCCTGAGACAGAACCCATGCTTGAGCCTAACATTGTGCATGAGCCTAACCCTGAGGAGGAATCTGAAGTCCATGTGCACTTATCCTCCCCCAATGAATTTGTGGATGCTCTAGGCCTAATCCCAGAGACAATTTTTTACCTCCCCTATTTTTCTAAAGAAGAGGAGTGGAAGGATACCTTAGATTACATGGTGAAGGCAGGCTTGACACCATTGTTGACCCCTTTACAAGAGAAATCCTACCCTAGGCTGGTCAAAGTGTGGTACCAGAACATCAGGAAGAAAACCAAGCCTGGGCCAACTGATCCTTGCCTGGAGATTTTAATTGATAACCAAGAGATTGCTGTGAATTATAGTGACATAGGGTTGGCTTTAGGGGTCCCATCAATTTTTTATACAACCTATGGCCTAGCAGAACCTGAGAGTGTGTCTTTTAGAGCAATGGCCAGGCAACTGACTCAGGGCATTGTGGGGTCTCGAGAGTCCTTAATGAGAAGAGTTTTACACTCCAACATACTCTTCATTGATTCAATTTTGAGGAAGAATATATATGTCAGTGGACATCAGTAAGAAAGGAGAACCCCCATAGTGGATGCCCTGTACTTTTTCTCTAAGGGCCAGTTTATGAATGCTGCTCAACTGGTGTTGGAAGCAATGGTGGAGGTGAATGAAAAAATTAGAAAGGCACAGGCCTTGCCAAGGCTACCTTACATCAGGCTCATCACTGCCTTGCTTAAGAGAGGAAAATTTACTTTCAAGGAGGATGGGGAAGTAGAGATAGTGAAGCCAAAAGTGTTTGGAAAAAGGGCTTGGTCTACCAGCAAGACTTTAATTGGGAAGAGCAAGAACAAATCTGTAGAGAGTCCTGAAAGAGAGACCCCTCAAGCGGCCACATCATTAGTTGCACTTGCTATATCTGTTGGTCCAACCCCTTCTTCCAGCTTAGCAGCTACAACTGAGACCTCTTCATATGTTGGTCCTAGCTGAGAGCTTCCATTTGTTTCCTAAACCTCTTGACCTGTTGCAATTCACCCTCAATCTGAGAATTCAGTAAGTGGAGGGGGGAGTGAGGCTAGAGGAGCAAGGTTTCATATTTGGTGGAAGGAAAAGAGAGAAAGTTAAAGGAAAACAGTGTTCAGTGGGGAGTGTGGCAGTCCATCTCATAAAAATACAAAAATATTGGAAAAATACAAAGGAAAAGTATACAAAAAGAAAAAAATATAAAAAATAAAAAAACAAAATAAAAGAATGAGAAAGAGAAGTCATTTCATTGGAGATTTTGAAAAAGAAGAGAAGCTAGCCACTTTGGCTCTGAAAATTCAAGGAAGATGGAATTGTGCTGAAATGAAGGTTGTGAAATTGCAAATCACCTCCTTACCTTATTGATTTCTCAATTTTGAATCTCATTCTACCCTTTTATTCCTTATAAACCTCACCCATAAGCCATATTACAACCCAATAAAAGCCCTTACTGATCTTAAATGGATTGAGTTGTCATGTGGAGATGAGGATTTGTATAATCTATGGTGAAAAGAGTTAGAGGATTTCAGAAACTAGAGCAATGTCTATGCTCATACTTGCAATCCTATTTAAGGACTATAACTGCTCTTGAGCTGTGTGAAATGATACACCTTTCTACTTTGAGTAACAGCCCTGGTGAGCTTTGGGTCTGAAATTAGGTTTGTTGGGGGCATTATTAAAACATAATTCTCAATTTGATTGTAAGCTTTGCATTAATTTTCATATAAAATGCCCTGACATGAGCTGAATGATTGTGAAGGAATTACAGCAAAAATTTTAGTTTTAAGCTGCTGTGTTTCTGCCATGAATCCTCCAGAATTGAATGAACAAGGTGTGGAATGAATTTTATTTTGCTTGAATTTTATTTTAACATGCCGCATTGATATTAACTGATTCATTGGAGAAGTTTCTGAGTAACTTCACTCCTCCACTAGGAATCACCTAAGGGTTTAAAAGGTTTAATGCATATGCTAAATGCATCTGCTCCCTACAAAAGTGGTATTTTTCATTTTCAATAATTGTTTTTACTTTCTCCTTTGCTTAGAGACTAGCAAAGCTTAGGTTTGGGGGTGTGTTAAGCAGTGAAAATTACCATTTTTTATCTCCTAACCTGACCTTTGATGGACCTTTGAGTTGACTAATAATGTGTTTTGAGTATATTTTATAGATAAGCAATAAATTACAGTCTTAGTGCAGACATCCACCTAAAATGGCCAAAGCTGCTCATACATCTCAACATGTGCTCAGACAGCCCAAAGCCAGCCAAGCAGTCCACAGAGCCTTAGAAGTTCATGAGAATGTCTTGAGCCTAACTGGGTATGCTTGGAACCAAGAACAATTGTAAGGAATGAAGATTAAATCCACCAAGAGGCTGCTGAGTGTTGAACAAATGAAGAACAGCAACACAGGATTGTATGCCAGCTGTGGAAACAAAGGGCACAACCTATCGAGAGGATAAGTTAACCTGTCAACAAATTTGGATGCCTAGAATAAAGCTATCGAGAGGTTGGAGGCATAGCAGAAGATCCTGTCGAGAGGTTCTGTAAACAAAAGCCAACCTGTCGAGAGGAACGGAGTTAGAAATATGAAGATCTCACGAGGTTCCAGTACCTATCGAGAGGTTAGAGGTATAATTATAGATCCTGTCGAGAGGATACCTGAAGGTGCAGAAGAAGTCGAGAGGTTCCAGATACGTATCGCAAGGTTCAACTGAACCTGTCGAACAGTGCAAGGCAACCTGTCGACAACTTACCTGAAACTATACTCATTCTCGCAAGGATTGAACCAACCTATTGAGCACTCAACTAAAGCCCGTATAATAAGTCGACAGGTTGACTATAACCTGTCGAGAGGATGAATGAAGAACTAGACAGAAGGTGAAGATGTACTCCAATCTTGTCGACCAGTTCACATGAACCTATCGAGATGTATTCCAATCCTGTCGAGAAAGCTCTAAACCTATCGAGATCTACTCCATCTTGTCGAAGTGAATGCTGGGAAAACACATGAACTTGTCGAGAAGTCTCCAATCCTGTCGACTAGTCAACCAATCCACTCGAATTAGGAACTTCTCAATTCCTTTTACACCAGTTGCCACACGCCAATACTTTGTGCACACATTCCAAAGCACGTCAACGACCCCTGAGGGTATTTTTGGTATGCAACTGGGCACGAATGGGAACCCTAACTACCTCACGTGTATTTACTAGTTTTGGACCAATGGGGAAGATCTTCTAGAAGAGAAATCAGCCACATCAGCAGCTGAGAATAACATTATTCTCTTGAGCTCTGATTGGCTGAAACAGATCTGAGAAGAGAGGAGAAGAGTATAAAAAGCTTGAAGAATTTACAAAGCGGCTATCCAGAAATTGGGAGAACCAGAGCCAAATTCGATCTCCATCTTCCCTCCATAAATTTGCCTCTCTCTTCCTTCTTCCCCCATTCTCCTCTTAGCCATTTATGGTTGGCTAACCCTCTTTGGTAGCTAGGGTGAGGTTGAGAGTTGTAAATTGAGAGGTTTAAAACTTTGTAGGGGGGATTAGGTGTTGCACAGATTGCAGATCTGAGAACAATCGATTGTAAGTTGTATTGATTCAGTCATTGTTGAATGAAAAGTTAATTTAGATTCATAGATCTTTTGATTATCATTTGATTTCCCTAGATCTAATATCCCTGTGGATGCCTGAGCTTGTAGCCTTGCATCCACAACATCTGCAATGATTTAGATGTTTCAATTAAGATCCCTGAATTGGAACAATCTCTAAGATGATCTGTGACCATTCGAATGGACAAATCATAGCCTTAGGATTGCTTCAATTCTCTGGTTGAGAGTGGATTCTTATACCTTGCATCTGAGCTTGTAGCCAGATGAAAGATTGTTGCAAAACCAGTTCCCTGCACTGCCTTTAAACCAAACAATTTTCAGTAAAGACCAAAATCCCTAGCTGTTATTCTCCACCTCTTGATTTTAATCTTTTCTCCATATTCCTTTAACTCTATGTATAATCAAATTCGGATCACTTGCATTTTATTATATTTTTGTAATTTTTAGTAAAGTGACAAACTCTAGAAACCTCTCCTCTTTCCTGTTTTGGTTTAGTTTAAATTAGGATAGAGTGCCAAATCTGCTATAGATCTGGAGATTTACCATAGTTTAAATCACATTTCCCTGTGGACAAACCCTTACTTACCTATTAAGACTTACTGCAACAGCCCTGGTTCTTCCAGGACTGGCTACTTACCTTGATCCCTCATTGATGTAATTTGTACAGTTAATCTGCTGTTTTAATCATTTAATAATTGCAAGGTGAGCAGCATAACACGTCTCTAAGATGAAATCTGAGTTGTTGGCAAGGATTGAGGATCTAAACAAGAAGGAGGAAGCTTGTGGCGCTCTGACGGAGGATGAGTTAGCTGACCGCAAAATTCTTACGAAGTCGTTTAATCAAAGAATCTCCGAAGAGGAGATTTTTTGGCAGTAACGATCGAGAGATCGATGGGTGAGAGATGGAGATTAAAACACCTAATATTTTCATGGGTTAGCAGATGCTAGATGTCGCCGCAATCAGATTTCCTCCATCATCAACCATGGGATTCGCATCGAAGGCAAAGAAGATGTTAAAAAATTCATCGTCGAACATTTTATGTACCAATTCACGGAGGATGTTACCATTTGTCCTTTCCCCGACGGACTGGAGTTTGCGTCCATCTCGCAAGATGAGAAAGCCAAGCTAGATTCCTCCTTCTCCATAGAAGAAATTCGGATGATTGTGTTCAAAGGGGATGGTGAAAGGGCTCCGAGGCCTGATGGGTATCCTCTCAAATTTTATCAATTATTCTGGGAGGTCATTAAAATTGATTTACAAAAGGTGGTGGAAGAGTTTTACAGAAAGTTGCGGCTCTGCAGGGGTACTATGTCGACTTTTATCGCTTTGATTCCGAAGATTGAGGGGGCTGAGAGCATTGATGACTTTAGGCCAATCAGTCTAGTCGGATCTCTTTAGAAAGTTATCTCTCAAATCCTTGTGTACTGCTTCAAATCTATCATCAACAGCTTGATCAGCCCAAATCAGGGTGCTTTTATCAAAGGTAGATTAATTATGGATGGTGTTGTGCTAGCCCATGAATGCGTACACTCTCGGCATACGGAGAAGAAACCAGGTATCATCGTTAACTTAGATATGAAAATGGCCTATGATAGAGTGAATTGGTCATTTATTGACTGATTGCTTTCTAAGATACCAGTTGGAGAAGATGGATCAGAGCTTGTATCTCTCGCCTGATGTTTTCTATTTTAGTAAACGGCTCACCTAATGGGTACTTTCAAGGATCTAGGGGCTGCGCCAAGGCGACCACCCTTTGTCCCCTTTCCTATTCAATCTTGTAGGAGAATGCCTTAGCAAGCTGATCGACAGGGGGGCCTTGTTGGGTGACATCTCTAGCTTCCAAGTGGCAAGAGAGGCTAAACCAATAACCCACCTTCGCCGATGACACAATTGTTTTTTGCTGATGCATTGAAGAAAAATATATTGTTCCTCAAATGGATTCTCAAAGCTTATGAGGCGTGTATATGGCAGAAGGTTAATTTCCTCAAATCTAAAGTTATGGGTGTGAGATTAGATGAAGAAAGAACATGAGAGCTTGCTGACCATCTGGGTTGCGATGTGGGGGAATTCCCTACTCAATATCTGGGATTGCCGCTGTGCTTAGGAGTTCCAAAAAAAAGTCGTTGGGATCCTGTCATCGAAAGGATTAACAGGAAACTGTCAGTTTGGAAAGCTAAACTTCTCTCCATCGTGGGAAGAGTTAATCTCATAAACAGTGCTCTAGCTAACATTCCTGTCTACTATTAATCAATATTCAAGTGCCTCAAGGGGGTTGTGAGGAATATCGAAAGAAGTATGAGGAATTTTATGTGGGATAGTGATGAGGATGGCAAGAAGTTACACATGATGAACTGGGATACAATATGCTTCGAGAAAGCTAATGGGGCTCTTGGGGTGCGAAGGGTGGACCAAATGAATAGTGCTCTGTTATATAAATGGTTGTGGCGGATAGGAAACTATACTAATTCGTTGTGGGCCTCTTTCGTTATCACTAAATATAAAATTAGCAAAAATGGTTGGGGGCTTCACACTAGAGGGTTGCATAAGGCATCAGGCTGGTGGAAAGGGGTTATAGCTGAGCTGCCTTCTATCATCTGGGGAACCGAATTCAGAATTGGAAATGGTAAGATGATTAATTTTTGGGAAGACCGATGGCTTAATTATCGGCCGCTTAAATCTAAGTTCCCTTCTTTCTATATTCTCAGCAAAAAAAAGGAGCTTCAGTAGAGCAATGCCAGAATTTCTTGAATGGTAGGGAGGAGTGGGACTTAAGTTTCAGGTGGGACCTTAGGGGGGTCGAAAAGACCGATTTTTTGGAATTATTGAGCGACTTGAGATCGATATCTTTATCGGAGAACATTGGCGATAAGAGATGTTGGTCTGGAACCAAAACTGGGGAATTTACTGTCAAATCGGCTTATCACACCTTGTGGAGACGCCCTTTGATCTCCCATTCCTGGATTGATCTGTAGAAGATTAAAGCCCCGCTAAGAGCCCTCCTATTTTCCTGGAGCGTTGCCCAAAATTGCATCAAATCCGTAGACAACTTAGCCAAGAAAGGTTTCTCTATTCCCAATTGCTGCTCCCTTTGTTATTCCCAATCAGAGTTGGCCAATCACATGCTACTTCATTTTGCCCTTTCGCTTCTCAAATTTGGGATACTCTTCGATCTGAACGGAACCTTATCGGATGCTTGCCGGACTCTTGCAAAATGGCGCTATCAGAATTTTCATTGAATTGGAAAGGACACCAATCTAGGAGCAGGCTGCTAATTGCCATCTTTGCTACGATATGGAGAGAACAAAACTTGAGGATATTCAAAGGAAGATCATCTTGTGCCACCACCGTTGCCACCGAGATCAATGCTACTATTCGCCTTTGGGATTCAGTATGGGGAGAGAATTGAATCTGCTTCTCTATTCAGTGGTATGGTTTCTTTGTTTTTGTTGTGAAGAAGTTTTCTTAGTGTTTGGAGCAAGTGGCCTGATCTGCTTGATAGCCTTGACTTTTTCTGTTTCTTTGTTGGTTCTTTTAGTCTTTTCTTTTTGGTTTTTTTCTCCTTGTTGAGCTTCTCGCTCTGCTTGTTCTTAATATAATTTTGTTTTTAATAAAATTGCATCTGTTACCGATAAAAAAAACTTCCTGATAAAAATGTGAAAACTAAAACTATACATAACGTATATCATGAATTTAAGTTGAAAGTATTTTATATTATGCAAATGGTTTTCAAACACCCAAGTCTTTTCATTTATAATTTACTCATTTTTTAAATGGCAAACTCTTTTTACTGTGTTGAAACTAGGCACACTTTGATGGTATTAAGTAGTATTCTTTCGTACATTTCTAGAATTGTGTCGTGTCGAAGTGCCACAAATGTCAACATGGCAAAATCTCCACTAGAAATGTGTCGTGTCGAAGTGCCTCAAATGTTAACATGGCAAAAATTTCAAAAGTAGAAGTGACGCAGCACAAAACCCTAAACTACGTGTATGTGATGATTAATTGCTTGCCGAAATTAAATTGAATTAAATTAAATAATAAATTTGAAAATATAGCGAATACCTCAGGAGTTCGTAATTCTCCAAGCGAAAAGATCACGTTTGGTTCGGAAATGATTCAGCCTTGTGCTAGATCCGTTAGAATAGCGATGTGGATCGGTCCTAGAGATAGAACTCTAGGTTTTCAGATTAGGGCGCTCACAATGTAATGATGAAATCTCTGATTTTTCTGGTTATTTTGATATTGTTGAGCTTAATAGTCTGATGGAAGCTACAGTTGTTGAATCGGATCGATTCAATGGCTTAGGGAAAAGCTAGGGTTTCGGGTTTTAAAGAGATATGGCAGATTTAGGGTTTTAGATTTAAAGCAGCGAAGATAGATTAAAAGGGATAAAATAGAAGAGGATCGATTGTGGGCTTCACACCAAACCCTTCTCGAGAAATAAAGATTCTCTCTCCGACAATGCTCATCTCAAGCAAGGAAGCAAAAGCTCTTTTCATTAATCAAAAAATTAATTACAATATTTTTCTTAAGAACCTTATATAGGAGGTCTTATAATAAAAAAAAATCCTAAAACAAATACTAAATAAAAGACAAATAAGTCCCTAAAACTCAAGTTCGAAATTAAATTAAAATTACTCTACGCGATTTTGATCGATCGAAACATATATATATATATATATATATATATATATATATATATATATATATATATATATATATATATATATATATATCACCGCTGGAATTCGATCGATCGATTGAACTAGGGTCGATCGATCGAATTATATATATATATATATATGTCACTCCAGAACTAGTGTTTTCTGTCGACATAGTTCGATCGATCGAAATAGGACTTCGATCGATCGAATATGCAATTCGATCGATCAAATTTGTAATGCTCTTCCAAATCGCCAAAATTTCATCTTTCACCTATTTCTGATTTCCATTTCGCTTCTTTCGACGTCGATACATACAAAAATGTCCATATCCGATATCGGCGTCCCCGTCAAGAAGTTTCTGGGTAAAACAGGGAGAAAGACTTTAGAGTAGAAGGATTTGAAATTGAGTAGAACAAGTTTAGGTAACACTAAAGCTTGGAGGATAATTTGGGTCAATAAAGAAACCATTTATCGCCGGTGTGAAAGATTTTAGTCTCTTGGTTATATGTTAAAACTAGGATCTAAGGGGGATGGATGTGGTATGTTATATGGTGAAGGAGAATCATTGATAATCTGTTTCTGTAAGGCTGCAGCAAGAAGAGAAAATACATGTAGCTAAGATTCATATGTTAAGGTGGATGTGTGGAGTAACAAGAAATGATAGAATTATGAATGCAGTCAAAGTTAAAAGCCCATTTGTTTTCTAGAGGGAGAAAGTCTAACTACTTATATCCCAGCGTAGGGTGGACGTGTGGGGTAACAAGAAATGATAGAATTATGAATGTAGTCAACGGTAAAGCCCCATTTGTTTTCCAGATGAGGGAGAAATTCTAACTACTTATATCCCAGCGTAGGGGTGTCTCGATCCTAGCTAATCAGTGGCCCATTTGCCTTTGTCACTTGCTTATTCACTGTACCATCGCTATTAGTATTCAGAATTCGATCAGTGCCCTTCCCACTCTCCTCCTTATTCTTATATTCTTTGTCATACGGAAGGAAAGAAACAACCGCATGTTTTGGGGCATTTCACATTTGAATTCCGTCATAACCTTCTTCAAGGGGTGGTGGCACTGTCGTAGCTCCCTGAATGGTTACTTTTTTTCTATTGTTTTTGCTTCACTCCGCCTTGTTGTAATTTTGTTAATCAATAAAACTGCATCTTTGATTTGAGGAAAAAACACAAAAAGAGCAGAAAAAAGCAGCAGTCTAAAATGTTGGTTGTCTGACCAAAAAAGCACTAAAAATCTCGGAATTGTGGGTGCGCCAAATTTAAGTAAGAAGAATCATACATATGCATTTATATGGTTACATTAATTATGTGATCATAGAAATTAGAAATATTGCTTATCAGAATCATCTAATAGCTTATTTTGTTTATTAAAAATATTGCTTCTAAGTTGAAATATGTTATAATATATTTTATATTTTATTTTACCTAATTATACTATATCTAATTGAATTTTCCTGAATTGACTCCATCACGAATTATTACCGTGACTATGCATACAACCGCCAGGAATTTGGAAGTAGAAATCCAACAAAGATTTAAGCGTGAAGCAGTGAGAAATGAGAAAAGAATTGGGGAGTGAGAGAATGTAGCACTGAGTAAAAACAAGTGAAGAAATAGTACTTGCAATGCTGTGCAAATTGCCCTTTACCGGACATCTCATCAATAAACTCTAAGGCCCTATTTGATAGAAAGGAAACTCCAAAGAAGAAATGAAATCAATTTCCTAGTTTATTATAGAGGAAATGATTTAAATATATTTTGATTAGTGTATTTGATAAATGATTTTCATTGGAAATTGATTTCTCTTGATTGATTAGTATGTTTGAAAATGAGTTTTTAAGTTTAGATCATATTATATATTTTTTACTTTTATGAAAGTAAAAGTTAATTTGAACAAATATATAGTGAGAAACGAAGAAAAAAATTTATTTAGGAAAATACGTAACTTATCACTTCGTGTTGCACTAATCATAAATTAACTTTTTTTTTTTTTATCAAAATCATAATCAAGGTCAAATGTTAAATAATAATTTTTTAATGATATTCTATTTTGTTACAAATTAACACCATAATAATCACTATTTATTATCAAGTTATATAAGTTAAATTCAAATAAAAAGTCAAACTTTGATCAAACATAAATTTTTTATCAATAAAAATGTGTAAGGTTATGTATTGAAAAAATTCAATTTTTAAAAAGGTCAAACTTTGACCAATAGAAAATTCCGCAATGCACCGTGAAGCTACAAATTAACATAATAGTATTCATATCAATCGCTAGGTTACACTAGTAAAAAATTTAACCAAATATCAACTTTTAAAAAAGTCAAACTTTGATCAAATGTCAAAAAAGTAAAATAAAATTTGATAATATACTACAAAATAATAAATGAACAAAATGATAACCACATTGGGGCTAGAAAAGTTCGAAAAAGTCAAATTGTGTTAGAAAGTCAAAGTTTGACAAAATTTCAAACTATGGCTAACAAAAATTTACATTACCAAAATACAAAAAACACAGTAATAATTATTATCTACTGTCAAGATATAATTCTCAAATTTTGACTAAAGTCAAAATTTAAATAAAAGTCAAACTATCACTAAAAGTTAAACTTTGACCAATAAAAATGAGGCAATATATTTTAAAGTTACAAATTAAAATAATGATAAATATTTTTAATTATAATATTTCACTAATTAAAATTTTTAACTTTTTATAAAAAATTGAACTTTGACAAAAAGTCAAACTTTGACCAAGAAAAAAGGCATTGATATGATATAAGTTTATGTAGTAATAGAATCTATCCATAAGCAGGTTTCGAGTTCGACTAAAACTAAATTTTGTGTAAAAGTCAATATTTGACCAAAAGTCAATGTTTGACTAAAGGTCAAACTATTGACTAATAAAATTGAGAATCTAATAGCACATTACAGATCAACACGACAGTATCCTTTTTTTGCCATCAAATTATAAGAGTCAATTTAATAAAAAGTAAAATTTTAATTAAAAGTCGAAGTTTAACCATGAAGTCAACCTTTGACCCCTAAAAATTTGGTAATATATTACTAACTTATAACTTATTACCATGTTTCAGTAGTCAAGTTTGATCAATATTCAAAACTTTAAGGGTTTTTTGCAAATACCCTCCCTGAGTTATGCTGATATTACAAATAACTCCCCCAGTTATAGCTATTTGCTCTAAACCCCCTAGTTAGCATTTTGGTGTTCATAAAACACCCTACGGATGCAACTTTAAATGATTAATCAGCCGCTAAAGAATAGCCTAAATATCATATTTATCCTTTTTAAATTAAATTACTTAATTGCTACCCTCGACACGTGGTTAGAGTTGGCGGCCCTCTACTTACAAAAGAGAGTAGTTTTAAATCCACCAATCAAATCTTTGAGTTCACCCACACGGAAAAACATTGACTGCATTGAATTGGACGATGGAGATCGTTTATCGTCCCAACCTTTCACACGATGGATTTTGAGATCACGGAGGCACCATTAGGCGGTTGACCATTGAATCGGACGATGGAGATCATTTATCGTCCCCACCTTTCACACAATGTATCTTGAGATTATGGTGGCACCATCATACAGTTGATTGCATTGAATTGGACGATGGAGGTCGTTTATCGTCCCAACCTTTGACACGATGGATCTTGAGATTATGGTGGCACCATCAGACGATTGGTTTTTTATTTCATGTGGTACACACCCAAAAAAATGACCTTAAAATTAATTTTAACCATATACGTGATGTTAAGGTCACTTTTTTGAGATGTGTGCCATGAAATAAAACACTGATCGTCTAATGGTATGCCTATACAATCTCCATCGTCTGATTCAATGCAATCAATGTGTTTTAGCGTGGGTGAACTCAAAGATTCGATGGATGGAAGCAGACGTAGTTAGGCAATCTAATTCCTAAAATAAAATAAAAAGATAATTTTTTTGTACAGAATGATAATATGAAGCATTACACCATTATTATATAATGGTTACCATTATACCAACAATGATATGGTAGTAAATCCGATCAATTGTATAACCAGTGATTCATCAAATGGTAGCAATCAATCGAATTTGAAATTTTTCTAATCCATAACTGGGCCTCAAAGCTCAGGTTCTGTGGGGTAGACTAAAAGGTTGGATGGACACGATATTTTATATACAATTTAGGAAATAAGGAGGTTTTGAACCGGATCAGGTCAAATGAAGTAGGGGCTCGAGTCCGATCGGCTGTCAAAGTTTTGGCTTGCCCCAACCCATTGACAACCTAGTCTTCATTGATTTTTAGGGTCTTGATAGTTGAAGGAGCAAGTTTTTGATACAATAGGCTCTTCATAAGCTTAATATTCTCTTGATGTCGATGATGCCGATGATGACCCAAGAATGAAAATATCTAATTTGCATTATGAGTTATGACGTCACTTTTAGCAAACTCCACTTGAATACAACAAAGCTGGTGGATAAACCGATAAAATCGGCCTTATTTGGCAACCCAGGTTCTAAGGATCGGCCAATACCGAAAAAAAAAATTGTATCGGTAAGTATCGGCCAATACCAATTAGTCTTTCATTTAATAGGTCTTGAATCATATAGGAAATTGGAGGAACGGATATTTTGAGTGGAAGATGTAGATTGAAGGTTTTCTTTTAAAGAATAATTGCATCATTTGCCACAAGTTCTCCATTTGATGAGTATTCGTCCAAATGTTGGCATACTTTAATGGGGAATCACTCATCTGATGAGTCTTGAATCTGATGGATAAATGTAGGGTCTTTTAGAAGAGTACCTTTAAATCCACCCACTGAATCTTTAAGTTCACCCACACTGAAACACGTTGATCGAATTGAATTGAACAATGGAGATCATTTATCCTCTCAATCTTTCACACGATGGATCTTGAGATCATTATCGTACCATCAGAAGATCAGTGTTTAATTTCACGTGGCACACATCTCAGAAAAGTGACCTTAACATCACGTGCATTTTTATAGTTGATATAAAGGTCACTTTTATCGGTGTGTATCACATGAAATAAAAAATAGACCGTCTGATGGTACACCCATGATCTAAAGATTGATCTCATGAAAGATTGGGACGAAAAATAATCTCCATCGTTTGATTCAATGCAGTCGATGTATTTCAGCGTGGGTGAACTAAAAAATTTTGTGGGCAGATTTAAAGGTACTCATTTTAGAATAGTAGTAAATCATAATGACATGACTTGCAAATAAAGGTGAATGAAGGGTCTTTTAGAATTGTAATAAACTTTAATGGCATGACTTGTAAATATAGATGAATGAAAGGCCTTTTAAAATGGTGGTATTTTTAAAATATTGGTTTCATTAAGGGCAAAATAGACTTTTCGTCCATAAACTCACCGCTAGTTAACGGCAGGTTATATGAAACAGAAACACAAAAATAAGGGGTGCAGAATAAATACTCATAACTCAGGGGTTTCTTATAATATTAGCATAATAGGGGGTAATATATAAAAATTCCAAACTTTAAATAGCTTATAAATCCTATTGAAGTTTGGCAAAAGTCAAATATCCTTGCTACTATATAAAAATAGTTTCTGCGAATTTTTAACTATATCCCAGAGTCGCAAGTCCGGAAAAATGAGTTCTCTGCCCATCATCTCTCTCTAACAACCATCTTCACATCATCAAATTTTCTATCTTTACGGTAACCTGTTAACAGAATGCGAAACGTCAACATGTCAGGTTTAACAGTGTCTCAACATGTTATCGAAAACGTCTCTTCTCACAGATAAACCACAGGCATTTTTAAGCTTCCCTTTCTCTGCAACTCCAACTTAAAGGTTATCCCATCAGGCACGAATCCCAAAGCCTCCAATTTCTGCACAGTTAGCCATTCTTTGTCCGATCTTGAATTCCTAATCTTATGGCAAACACAAGTGTCCAGTACAAATCTGTGTTCATTCAAAAAATTCATCAGATCATCGAAATCGTTTTTTGAATACTACCTGTCAGCTATCTCATTAAGGGCCAGATCAATGACTTTCCTAATTAGATTTCTTGCATCCAAAATTTTTCCATCCATGCACAGCATTCTAACAACAAATTCAAAAGCATGGTCATCTACATTCAATCCAATTCCAGCCCCTATCATATCCTTGTAAACTCTAATTGCTAATTGGGTTTTGTTCATTCTAATTAAAAAATTAAGAAGAAGCCTATAACATGATTCAGTCAAGACAATATCCCAATCTCTTGCTCGATCATATAGCGACCGATTTCTCTAATTTGGTAGCTTCGACATACCATTCGATAACCTTACCCAATATATCACGACCACAAAATACAATTTCTCGAACTTCTATTGTTTGAAGCAACAATTCCGCGGCATTGAAACCATGATTTCGTACGATCGTGGGAGGTGATCAAAATTCCTCTTTTGGGTCTATGCCTATTTGAGCAAATTCCATAAATAGCCCACCACTGCTCTTGATAGGATTTGACAGTCAGATTCAAAACCCAGTAATAATTCGAGGACATCTTCGGGTTTCAACACAAAAACCCGTCGGAAACATCATGTGGTTACGAGCGATGAATTCGATAGTGTAGACATCCAAATTTAGCTCAAGGCTCAATCGACACGTACTTCAAGAATGACGTACTCCTAAGCTTCTTAAAGCACCTACCATACCTTTGCCAAACCCTTAGAACCCTTCCCGAGCCCTTATAAGCCAACCCGAAACCATAGAAAGCCTAAACCGGACCTATGGAACATGATTTGAACCAACTAAAACAATGAAAAAAAAGAGGGGTACCAAGGTTTACATAAACATCTGCCCAAGCTGAGGCCTATACCATTGGAAAGTAGAGGTTTCCAGCTTTCTAATGAGCCAGCGAGCCAACAATTACCTGATTTCGAATTGCACATCAAAAGTTATGGCGAAATGAAGAATGCGCAGAAATACAGGAATTCAGTACAATCGTAAATATGATTGTAAACAGCAGACGAAAAGAGGAGTGTCAATATTTACATAGATATCTATAGGAACTTAGGCCTATACCATTGGAAAGTAGAGGTTCTCAGCTTTCCAACGAGCCAAGAATCGCCTGATTCCAAATCGCACATCAAAAGTTTTGACAAAATGAAGAATGCGCAGAAATGCAGGAATTCAGTACAATCGTAAATACGATTGTAAACAATAGATAAAAAGAGGAGTGTCAATGCTTACATAGAAATCTTTAGGAGTTAAGGCCTATACCATTGGAAAGTAGAGCTTTTCACCTTTCCAACGAGCCAAGAATCGCCTAATTGGGAGTTGTACATCAAAAGTTATGGCGAATTAAAAAATGTGCCGAATTGCTGAAATTCAGTTCTAGCGATCGTAAATACAATCGTGAAGAGGGTTCAAAATGCAAAATCGTAGTCAAGAACGATCGTAAATAGGGTTCAAAATGTAAAATCGTAATCACGAATGATCATAAATACGATTGTAAACAGGGTTCAAAATGCAAAATCGTGATCAGGAACGAACGTAAGCATGGTTCAGAATATACGAACAAACGTAAAGAAGGTTCAGATTGCAAAATCGTGTTCAGAATGCATCAGAATTCATAATTCAAAGTCAAGTGCATGGCTATCCTCATCATCCACCATTAAAATCAATTTTCACCTTTTCAAGCCCTAGAAATCCCAAAAAATCTTAGATCGCTCATTACCTAATTTCTAAACTAATTAGTAAGTTAATCACTCACTAATTACCCCCAACTCTATAAATAGAGGCCCTCACCATTCACTTTAAAAATCAGATTTTTTAGCTAGAAAAAGAAAAGTCAGAGAGATATTTCCAAAAACAAAGAGTACTCTAAAAAAGTCTCTCACCGCCTCAAAGCTAGAACCTTCTAAGTCTTGAAACCTAAGTTCATCCCTTACCTCCATACTTCCTTCAATACCATTTTCAAGTCACAGCAAGCTAAAACTCATCTCTAACCCATTTACCTTTGGAAGCTCACCGGAGTTAGCATCAAAATAAAGATCTACGGCGGTGCTACAAGGGCCCTAGAGCTCCGACTCTACCCTCTATTCCTCTATACTACAAAAAACAAGACTATTAGCAGCAGCCAAAAACTATCACTATTAATAAAAAACTATTAAGACTATTAGCAACGACGGTATTAGCAACAATTTTTTTGTTAATAGCGGCAGTTTTGACTACCGCTAATAGTCTTATTTTTTGTAGTGCTACCTTCTTTTTTTGTTTTTTGTTTTTCCACTATCCTAGAATTTGAGTCATTACGTAGCCGAAGTTTCGGTGATTGCAGAGGGCTTAAATAGGATCTGAGTGCCTTCGGGCAAGAGGAAGTACTATTTGCTTTTATGCTTTATTTTAAAATCTGGGTCATAGTAGAAACTGCTTACGAGCGGGCTAATTGGGTGCTTAACACATTCTCGATTAGTTACCAAAGTCCCTTCCTAGAGGCTTTGGCGTAGACCGGATTCGAAGTCATATTTCACACTTCAGTGCTTATAATATTGATTTTGGGTATCTCGGAACACCAAAAGCTCCAAGTGGCGACTCCATTTTTTCTTGTGAGCGTATCATCGCGACGGGCCCGCAAGGTCCATGGTTGCACAGATGGCGACTCCACTGGGGATGTATTTTTAGAACTTTCACTTAAAGTTTTGGCCCCTTTGCCTGTGTATTTTTCAATGATTTGGCTTATTTTGGCTCTCTATTTTTTTTTTTACTTACCCTTACAATTATGTATCTATTTTTTTACTTACCCCTATGTTTCTGCAACTTTTACTTACGTCTACGATTCGGCTCTTTACATTTCAGCAATTTTCGCTAGTCACTTGAGTGACACATTTTTTTACTTACCTCTACGATTCGGCTCTATACATTTCGCCAATTTTTGCCTAGTCACTTGACTGGTACCTTTTTTTACTTACCTCTACGATTCGGCTCTTTACAATTCAGCACTTTACATTTGCTCGCCTAGTCACTTGACTGACCCTGTCCTTTTCTTATTTCTTGACATATTCTATCTGTAGACACCGACCTGTAGAGGCGGCACGGGACTCTCACAACCAGTTTTTGGACCTAAGTGAACTTTCTTTAAATTGAATATTAAAATTGAACCAAGAAGGGACATAATTAAGTTTTTTTCTCGTGAGTAGCTTTTGCAAAGGAGTGAAAAAATTAAGCAACGATACAACCAACCCGATTCCCAGTAAAGCGGTAGCCCCTAGTGGTAATGATCTCGTGAAGGACCACCCCATCCAGTACCTGAGAAGGCGCTTGCACCGGAGGTATATCGGGTGGGTAACCAAACTTGTTACAAGCCTTAAAACCCTGGGGAGAGCGTTAGCGGAATCGAAAAAGCCTTATATACTCTAGGCACGGAAAGGAGGAACCGAAAAGTGAAGAAAAAGTCCCAAGGGGCATTCCCCCGACCCCCCCGTACGTTGGATTTGAGATTCCCAAAATTTCCTACACTCTAAGGTGCCCAAATGCTTTCGCCGTCAAAAGAGGTCACCTTCTTATTAGCTCTTCCGAGAGCTCGGGATACCGTGTGGAAATCTGTGCCCTTAAAGATCAAGAGATCTTTTTTTTTTGTTCTTAAGGGGGCATCCGAGTCCCGCCGCAGGAAGTTGTGGGAATGTTAAAAGTCATCCGAAAAGGGGATTATCATCATCATCATCCACAAAAAAAAAAAACAAAAAAAAAGCCAAGAAAAATCCAAAAAAAAAAAAGCTTGTGGTGTCATAAACAACGGCATAGCTAAACCCGCCATCATCCCGTAGGGGAAGAAAAAAGAAAGTCTTTGGGCCTTACCCACGGAACCAATACTCCACTCGCAATCAAACCATATCTTGGGCGGTTGATCCGGCCCATTTTGACCCGGATTCATCACTACCCCATTCCCCACCACATTCCTATACCGAGGAGATCCCCATTTCCATTTCCTCCATCCAACCCCCATTTAACGTCACCAGACCATTCGGAGCACCCATTTTTGCCTCCACCCAATATACACCCAATTTTTCACTCGATTTTCCTTCCACATCCACCCAAAATATACCACTTTCTCTTCCACATTCACCCAAAACATACCCATTTTTCCCTTCACTCAAAATATGCCCATTTTTTCATCTACCCAAAATACACCCTATTATCTACCCAACTGTCCCCTTATATCAACACAATATACACCAACTTTTCCCTCATCAACCCAACATACACCCAATTTTCTACCTAATTTTTCCTCCAGATCTACTATGTATACACCCCATTTTCCATCCACATCGTCTCCAAATATACCCCATTTTCCCCACACATTCACTCAAAATACACCCATTTTTTTCACATCTAATCATACCACACCCAATTTTCCTTCATCCACTCAAACCATGCCCAATTTCTCTCATCCACACAAGTCATACCTATTTTTTCCCCCACATCCAATCAGGTCATGCCCAAGTTTTCCTATACACTCCCCTCATCGAAAGGGTCATCTACCCCAATAACCAATCCAATGGCCATGATGGAGGATATGTTTAAGGCCTATACAGCTTGGAAGGCCTCTCAAAGCTTTCTTCATCCGCCCCAAATACCCAATCCACAACAAACTCTCCAAAATCTCCACATCCCATTTGTCCAAAATTCCAATCATACCCAACCACCCATAATCTACACCACCCAACATCAATCATGGAGCCATCCAAGTGGGCCTCCAAAGCCCAATACCCAATCCCAAGCCCACTCCCACTCGAACTCTAGAGCTACATATTCAAACCCACCACAATTTCCTCAATTTCCCACATACACCCATGCCCAACAAGCACACCTCATTCCTCCTCAAATTTCAAACCCATTTTTTCCAACTCACTAACCCGACATGAGTCATATCCATCCACAACCATCACACCTAACCCAATATGGGAATCCATCCCAAACGTCCAACTATCCCCAAATTACTCATCCTCTTATCCCTCAACCCAATCCCTAAAGTTTCCTCCAAATGCAATGGCCCCATTCGGCACCCACTCAACCCCTCCAAAATCCCCCATTCACTCATCCCTTTACCCCACAAACACATCATCAAAACCCTCATCAACCACAATGGCCTCCCCAGATACCCACTCAACTTTATCAGTATACGCCCAAAAATCTCATCTACTTTGATCCCCAATATGAGGAGGATGAGATCAGAAACAGTGGGGCATTTGCCAGTTTTAATAGGCCATTCAGAATGAAGGGGGACCAACTCCAACATTTCCCTCAAAAGAGTCAAAGCTGCTAAAAGAATAAATGAACAAGATCCAAAAGCAGTTAATGAGGCTGGGCGGCACCGAGATTCACGCTACTAAGTTTTTAAATTTGTGCCTATTGACAGAGGTTCCATTACCCCACAAATTTAAAGTGCCTATTTTCGATAAATACAATGGCACGGGCAATCCAATTGCCCATCTAAAATCATACTGTGAAGATATGTGCCAGTATAGAGGGGATGAGCATTTGCTGATAAAAGTTTTTCAAAAGAGCCTTACGGGTCCGGCGTTGAGATGGTTCATGTCTATTGAACCATCTATGCTCAAAATATGGAAAGACCCCACTCATTTGTTTCAAGAGCAATATGTCTACAACATAGACATAGAACCGTGTAAATCAGATCTGGCACGATTGAAATAAAAACCCGATGAGGACTTTAACGAGTACCTCAGAAGATGAAGGGCCCTGGCAACCCAAGTAAAGAACCGCGTCTCGGATGATGAACAGATCGAGATGATCTCGAAAACAGTTCTACCTGTTATCTCTGACTTTTTGGTCTATCAGCAACAAGCCAGTCTCGCTGATCTGATAAGAAATGCCAATCATTGTGAAGACGCGCTGAGAGAAGGGCGGTTAAATAAAAATTTGGCCAGTGGGGCTAGTGGGGTACAGAAATTTGCCAAGCAAAGAAAAATTGGGGCAAATGTCCAGACAATAATAAACACCCAGCCCAATACTAGCATAATACCATTCTAATTTGGGGCAGCACAACAAGCCCCAACATACGCCCTGGCACAGGCAACTCCAGCACAGCGACAGGGCAATAATTCAAGGGCACAAATTACCCCTGAGCAGAGAAGGGCCCGATACAACTGAGCATTCACTCCCCTAGGACAATCCTTAAATGTCCTCTTGCCATTGTTGATAGAAAAGGGCTTAGTTACTCGACTTCAGCCATGACCTCCACCGAATCCAATCCCAAAAAATTATGATCCCAGCACACAATATAATTTCCATTAAGAGCCGGGGCATCCAACTAATCGATGTTTTCCTTTGAAACACGCGATAGAGGAATTGATAGAGGTGGGGAAACTCACACCCCCAGCACCCCCCAGGCCAATTAGCATACCAACATCCACCAGGCATCGCTGCTGCCGCACCCACGGGGAAGAATGGGCCCAAGAGCCACCAACAACATGCTGGAGGAAGAAAGGGAAGAGGTCAACCCCTCAAAATATATCGACACAGGGGAAAGCTATGAAATACTAGGGTAGTGGAATCACAGAGGTGAAATCGTCAGGGTAGTTGAGCCTTTGAACTTAACAGAGTATTTCCCAAGCCCAACACCTTAAGCAACACCTCTAGATTTAAGGTTGTATTTTCCCACGCCCGCGCCCATTTACCATGTGCAGCCCAATTTTACCCCACCTCTGCAGTACCAATCATATTCGACACCAACCCCCGTAAATTATATGGTGCCCAAGTTTACCCCACCTTCGGAATCAGCTCCAACCTCCTACAATTGGCCCAACTTCGCCACACCCCCACCAGTATATTCACCTCCAACACCAACCCAATACAGTTGGCCCAAATTTTTTCCACCCCCAAGCAATCTACCTCCAGCACCCTCCAGCACCAATCCCTTACAACGAACCCAGTTTCTCCACACCCTCACCAGTCAATCACATTTATCCCAGCATCACCACACCAGCCCTGCCGGTCTAATCATACCCGACATCTCCATCCGTTCCCTTCCAGTTCCCCGAACCAACATATAATCCCCATCAGGTCCCGCTCGACTATAGTCAAACAAATGTTAATGCTGGCAGCAACAACACAAAGGCAGTTGAGTTCATTACCCGATCAGGAAGGATCTCAAAGTAACCTCAGGCACCGGTGGCTGCTCTGCCAGAAGAAAGAAGAGAACATACAGTAGTGCACCAGTTGGAAAAGATGAGCAGAGAGTACGCTTTAGAAACATAACTCAAAAGAATGTTGGCTCACATCACCATATAGACTTACTCATGACGTATCCACTTCACTTCCAAGCTCTTATGGGAGCACTAAAGGACGCCCATGTATCAAATAAAGTATCCCCAGATGAAGTGGGACAGATGATCGGCAGGTGTTGGCTCCCAACGCCATCTCATTTTCAAATGTCGATCTCCCAGCATGAGGAAACCACTCCAGGCCCCTTAATATCATTGTCGCAACCGGGAGCTTGGTAATTCCACTTGTATTAATAGACAATGGTTCGGCATTGAACGTATGCCCTTTGACAACTGCGACCAAGGTTGGGGTTGACCCGTTTATGTTCTGACCAGCCAGGATAGGAGCCTGAGGGTTGTAAAATACAGGGAGGGAAGTGATAGAAGAATTAGATCTTGAGCTCACCATTAAGCCAATGACCTTCTCAATCCCGTTCCAAGTCATGGACATCAAGTCCTCCTTCAACTTGCTGCTAGGGCGCCCATGGCTGCATGAAATTAGGACAGTCCCCTCCACTCTACACCAACAGTTCAAATTTATCTTCGAAGAGAGAATTGCAACCATCATGGGAGAGGAGCGAGAGGAAAAAGAAAAAATGGCCCACATCATCGAAAATCTCAAGGTTTTGGATGTACCCCACACGGCCAAAGACATAAAGCTTCATAGTTTTCAATATGATGTGTTAGAGGCGGTGGCGTTAGAATCCCCCAGAAAGGTCACCGAAAAAATCGGAGGAGGAATGATTGCAGTGATAGTCATGCTCCAGAAGTGGGGCTACCAGAAAGGAAAGGGTCCCTCGTCAACAAGGAAAAAGAGACCCTGTCAAAGCTAAGGGCGGACAACGAGTCAAATTCGGCTTAGGTTACAAGCCTACCGAAGAAGAGGTCCAGGAAGCCAAAGAAAAGGCCTGAATCATTGTTGTCGCCAAAGCCAAGGGGATAGACCCAGAAGATGAACCTCGATTGCGGCCTCACATTCGAAGCACATTCGTGAGCGCAGGGGTCATCAAAGTCAACCAAAATGGGGCAACACAGTTAACCCTGCATAAACCAGTGGTCGTCCACAAGACCAACCCCAAAATCATTTCCCCTAAAATCGAAATAGACCTCGCTTCCTTATCACTTTTTGAGGAAGAGGTACCCCTGCTTGTACAACCACCTGTCTTAATCCATCCCAAGCTCGTGCTAATATTCGAAGACTAGGTTCAAGATGAGCCCATGGTTAAAATGATACGACACCGTAGGTAAGGAATTGACATTTGTGCCCCTAACTCTAGAAGCATCAAACGACCGTAAATAAAGCACCAGCTTCCAAAAAAATTAACCTATAAAAAGTGAGGTTAGCCATTTGCAGGCAATATCATATTTATATAGAGACCTGCCCTGCCAAGGGTCAATCTCAGAAGAAAAGGAAAACCATAAAAAATTAGAAAAAGTACAAAAAACTCCAAAAATATTGTCTTTTAAAATTTCTGACAAAATCACAAAAAATGATGCCTTAATTGAAGAATCCGTCCCACGTGAAGTCGACCTCTTTCCTGTAGAAATACAAGAGGTAGGAGTCACGGATCTAGATGGGGAGGACTTAATCGCAGAGCTTCCCAATGAGCTCCTTGAACAATACATCAACTTTGAGCATGGCCCTACCCCGATCGTTGAAGAGACTGAAAATGTCAATCTGGGTACCAAGGAGGTTCCTAGAATCACTAAGATCGGAACGTCGCTGTCTCCCAAGGAAAGAAAAGGAATGATTGATTTCATTCGGTCATACCAAGACATCTTCGTATGGTCATACGAGGATATGCCTGGGTTATATACTAATTTGGTCGAGCATGAGTTGGGGCTATATCCTGATGTCAAGCCTGTCAAGCAGAAATTGAGGCGCCTCAGGCCATAATGGATGTTGAAAGTGAAAGACCAAGTCATAAAATCGTACGACGTAGGGTTTCTCATAGTCTCCAAATACCCGTAATGGCTAGCCAATATCATCCCAATACCAAAGAAAGATGGAAAGGTTCCCATGTGCATCGATTTCAGAAATCTCAATAAAGCGAGCCCAAAGGACGACTTCCCTTTGCCACACATCGATATCTTGGTCGATAATACTGCAAGGCATGGGATGCTCTCATTGTTGGACGATTTTTCCGGTTACAATCATATCAGAATGGCAGAAGCAGACCGAGAAAAGACGGTGTTCATTACTCCATGGGGCACTTTCTGCTATTGGTTAAAAAATGTCAAGGCAACATATCAGAAAGTGATGACAGCATTGTTCCATGATATGATGCACTGAGAAATTGAGGTGTATGTCGACAACATGATAGTCAAGTAACTAGAGAGAGGTGACCATCTGATAAACCTCCAAAAAGTTGTTTGAGAGGCTGAGAAAGTACAGGCTATGTCTGAACCCTCATAAATGCGCATTTGACACCATGTCAGGAAAATTACTAGGCTTCATCGTCAATAGAAGAGGCATCAAAGTTGATTTGATCAAAGTGAAAGCCATCGTGGAAATGCCGCCACCATCTATCAAAAAAGAAGTCATGGGTTTCTTGGGAAAAATCTAGTACATCAGTCGGTTCATTACACAGTTAACTCTGATATGCATGCCGATTTTCAAACTACTAAGTAGGGTTGTCAACGGGCTAGCCTGTCTTTTTTAAAAGATAAATTTTGGGCTTGAGCCCAGCCAAATAGCTAACCGGGTCAGGCCGGGCTTAGCCAGGTTTTGAAATGTTGCGGCCCGAACCTGACCCTGTTAGCTATTCGGGTCGGGCCGAGCCGGGTTTGGGCCGGGTTTCTAATAATTTTTTAAGAGTTTTTTTTAAGATATATTTTTTTTAAAGACCTAATTTTTCCGGGCCCGGTAGAGCCTTACACTTTGCAGCTCGAACCAGGCCCAGCTTATCTTTAGTCTACCAATTTATTTATTAAATACATTAAAAATGGGGAACTCACCATCCCGTCGCCAAAGCTAAACCTGCACTGCTGACAGCCCTACTACTAAGGAAAGATTCGCTCGTCAAGTGGAAAGACAATTGTCAGGCAGCGTTCGACAAAATCAAAGGCTACCTTCTCAATCCTCCAGTTTTGGTACCTTAGTAGCACGATGAAATCGGAAGAAGAGAGCAGGCCATCTACTATCTGAGCAAGAAGTTTACTGATTACGAGATACGCTATTGCCATATGGAGAAAGCATGTCTGGCTCTCATTTACGCTACACAGAGGCTTCGACACTACTTGCTATCTCAGGCGGTTCTCCTTCTGGCACGAATGGATCTGTTTAAGTACTTATTTGAAAATTTGGCTCTTACTGGCCAAATTGCGCGCTAGCAGCTGCTCTTATCAAAGTTTGACATCACATATGTCACCCAAAAGTCAATCAAGGGTCAAGCACTTGCCAATCATCTTGCCGAAAATCCTTACCTGATTATGAACCCCTGAGAACTAAATTCTCCAACTAGGATATCTTGTTCATGACAGAGGATGACATAGAGGAGACAGAGGAGTCTTGGGTAATGCACTTCGACGAGGCAAAAAATGTCGAAGGTCAAGGAATTGGCGCTATTATAATCTCTCCAATAGGATCTCAAGTATCAGTTTCCATCAAACATAACTTCTCCTGCACCAAATATGAGGCCTACGTAGCTAGCTTACAAGCAGCTCTAGACCTGAACGTAACTCATCTCAGGGTGTTTGGCGACTCAAAGCTGATCATATGCCAAACAAACAAAGACTGGAAGACGAAAGATGAAAAGTTAACCCCTTACCATGAACATCTTGAAGATCTGATAACATGCTTAGACGATTTATCTTTCTCCTATCTCCTGTGAGCAAGAAAGTGCTTTGTCGATGCGCTGGACACCTTGGCATCAATGGTCAAAATTTTCTATGGCGTCGAAATGAAATCGATCATGATCGGACAAAAAAAATAGTCGGCCGTTTGCCTTTAGATCGAGGGATCCACATAGTTAGATGATGAGCCTCCATGGTTCTCAGATATTAAGAATTTTCTCAAAACTCGAACCTTCCCTGAAGGTACGTCCAAGATGGGCGGGCGGACCATCTAACGTTTAGCGGCGAATTACGTCATTTGTGGGGAGTGCCTCCACAAGCGATCATATAATAATATCCTGCTCAGATGCCTAACTGAAAGTGAGGCAGCCAACATCATGAAAAAGATCCATGAGGGAGTATGCGGGGCCCACATCAATGGGCACATGCTCGCTAAAAAGATCTTATGACAAGAGTATTTCTAGACTACTATGAAAACTGACTGTTACAAGCACGTTCAAAAGTGCTAAAAATCCCAAGAACACTCCAGTCTAATACATGCTCCTGCTATAGATCTACACAGCATGACCACTCCATAGCCATTCGTCACATGGGGTCTCGACATCGTCGAAAAGGTTAATCCCAAAGCTTCCAATGGACATCAATTCATCATGGTTGCTATTGAGTACTTCACCAAATAGTTAGAGGCAGTGTTGTACCCAAATATTATGGCTAGTCATGTGATCGATTTTAAATTAACCCTTGTAAGTGTACAAGATCTGTTCTAGTAAGGCAAGAATAAGGGTGTCGAACCCACAGGGAAATCTGAAATTTTAATCACTTCTTCCTAGAGATTTAGAAAATATCCCCGAGGAAGTACCAAGGAGCAGATTTAATTTTTTACCAAAAATTAACACTTTTTTATAATTGCAAGAAAGAAAATAAATTAATCTAAAAATTATGTAATGAGAAATCTAAGAACAAATTTTAAAAACAAGATCAAGGAATTTGCTACCCCAGATTTATACCCTTTTCTATTTTTAAACCCACAATTTTATTAACATCAAACACACCATCATTCTAAGAGAAACATGACTAGTAATTAAGCATGATCATTAACCCGGCATACCCTATCTAAAAACAATGACTCAGCCTAATCGCGGTATGAATCATGTGAAAAGCATAGCGTATCTCATGGTATTTTAGATCAAAACACTAAAAACAGGATCACTACACTTTGAGAAAAACGATTTGATGATGAAATTATCAAACTATGGCATTAAACATAAAATATAGGTACTTATCTGGGGATCGCATCCTCCTTGATCTACAGCCTTTAGCCTCTCATCCTTGGTGCAAGATCTTCAATTTCATTCAAAACCATTCCCAAAGTAAAGAGCAAAGAAGGTGTAAAATAAAAATATGTTCTCGGAAAATCTCAACACAATTTTATTACTCTTAGAAAACCCTCTACAAAAGTCTCTAATTATTACACAAATTTGTCTCAAAAACAAAAACTCTCCCATTCAAAAGCCGTAGCCTCTCTTTTATAATGCCCGAACACTCCTAACCCTAATTGCCTCTATCGATTGAGACAGAAGTCTCAATCGATTGACTTTGAGTTCAATTCTTAGGGCACTTCCTTCATGTCTCAATCGATTGAATTTCATGTCTCAATCGATTGGCTTTCTAGGTTGAGTTTTATTTCCATCTCAATCGATTGACAATAATGCCTCAATCGATTGACTCTTCAATGCAAAGTCTTCCCTTTCTTGATGGAAGTTGATTCTCTTCATGGCTTTCAATGCTTCTTTGGACCTTTTGTCCATAGCTCTTTATAGCCTTTAATTTCCTTCTTTATGCACTTGAACGATCTAAGCGTAAACACTGTAAACATCAAAACTTCACAACAACCATCAAATACTTTCATCGAATCGCTAAGTGTAGGGTTTAAGGTATGAAATATAGTCATATTTCAAAGACCGATCACACCCCCAAACTTACACTTTGCTAGTCCTCGAGCAAAGAGAATGATAAATATATAAAGTAAAATAAAACTGACATCCTAAAATTTAAATGCCACTTTCGTAGGGAACACGATTGCACTTAGCATGTGCAACAAGCCTTTAAACCCCTAGGTGATCCCTAGTGGAGGAGTTGTGTCTCCTGAAGGTTTTCAGTGAAGGTACCTACAAACTTTAAGGCTATCGGAATTTCAGAATTGATTAATCATGTCCTTTAGCAATTAGATGCCCCTGAAAAATCTTTTTAGAATACATCTAACCATGTTCATTCCATTTATGCCACATTCAGTTCAGACCATTGTCTTCTAATGTTCATATTTCATGCCTCAATGTCATGAGATCATCACTGCCCAAAGTTCTTATGTCAGAGGAAAAGCTTAAACTGGAACTTTTAGATCACATGTCTAGACTCCAATCCTCACCATGGGTATACACTCAGAATGAAATCACTCCCCACTGGGAACATGGTGCCCATGGGTATACAAATTTTTTTTTTTTTTTTTTTTTTTTTTTTTTTTCATGGTGAGATGGAATTGCAGTTTTGATTTTTTTTTTTTTTTTTTTCATGTGTGAGATAGAATTGCAACACAATTAGAAGAAATTCTCACAAGTTTTAAAAAAAGACGGTGTATCAAAGAATTATAAGGGAAATCTCATTAAGAGAGATATCTGTATTTTAAGCATGCATATATCAAGCACCATAGACAATTATGTACTTACTCTCCACAAGGCATTTCATCACTCATGATTGGATCAAAAAGGTCTTTTCTAAGGTTGTAATGGGGCTCGGGTTAAGGTTAAGAAAAGAAAGGAAAGATGGATTCAAAAATTTCTGAGAAATTGGAAAAGAAACAACTTCTGATTTTGTATTTCTATTCTTTTTCTTTTCTAGTCTCTCACCATTCTTCTCAATGTATATATATATATATATATATATATATTTTTTTTTTTTTTTTTTTTTTTTTTTTCGTGAAGCACCTCATATTGTTCATTGTTTTTACAATTTCCCTTTTTTTTTTTTTTTTTTTTTTCAATACACACTACAACACATATAATCCCCACTTACTCTCTTTTCACTCATTTTCATCCCTTGTTCCTAATTTCTCAGAAATAAGTAAGGGCAAGCTGAATTTTCAGAAGCGGTAAGGGGTTAAAGGTTATTGCAGCTTAACAAAGAATGTATAAAGGTAAATTTTCCAATAAGCTCAAAGGTGTACTAGAAGGATAAATTTATGAGGTGGGACATTTTAAGCTACGTATTTAACCAATGATGGCCTTAGATCATTTCCTTTCATGATGGTAAAATACGCCTATTTGTCTTGAGTTAGTACACAATGATTTCTAGTGTAATGTTATAACACACAAATCACAAATCAAAGTAACCGGAATGAGATTTAACAATTGGAACAAGAATTTCAAGAATACTCCGAATTTATTTCAGCACTCATCAAGAATGAGGACAAGTGTTTCAAAAACTTTCAAGGTTTTAGTCTTTCTTTGTGATCTTTAAGATTCCATGTTACACACTTAATCCTCCGATTTTGAGATTGAAAGAGTGATGAAAACAATTATTTTAAGCATGATTCATGATCATTAATGTTCAATATCTACACCTTATGGGCCTTCATAAAATAACCTTGGTATGATAGCTTTGTTTAAAGAAATTCAGGAAGAATCTTCATGCTCAAAAATATGTATAATCAATTAAATTACAGAATTTGCCAACCATCACCAATCGATTGAGACCAAATTCTCAATCGATTGATGATTGACTCAATCGATGGATCGAGCCACAAATTCTTATACCCTTTTATGTTTATCGGTTGATCGATTGAGAGTAGTCTCAATCGATTGTGATAAGCATTCAAAATCGAAGCTGCTAAAAGTGTTTTTTTTTTATTTTTTTTTCGAAAACAACCAATTACCCCCCCAAACCTGAACTGGCCAATGTCCTCATTGGTGATGATGCGGAGAAAGGGAAGAAGGCCTCCCCCAAACCTTTTCTATGCAATCAATGGACAAAACAACCGAGCAAGTGAAAGAGAGAAAACACAACGATTTAAACTAAATTTTTATTAAAAGAAAATTATTACAAACTAAAGCAAAATTTAACGTGACGAAAACTAAACAAAGCGTAACCAAAAGCGAAAAAAAAAAACAAACAAACCGAAAACAACAAAAAACATAAAAACAACCCTACCCTAAAGACACGAGAATTAGATCCTAAAACCAAAAACAAATCCTCTAGTCCTCCATGGAAAAGCGTAAGCGCCACATTTCTTCAAATTCCAACCGCATGACGGGTGGGATTGGTGCCGAGGTGGTGATAAGGGGGGGTGGGTGATGGTGATGAAACAGATTCGTCATCAAGGTGGAGGATGGCATGGGTGGACCAATCGAATGGTGGCGGTGGAGCGTTGTATCGGGCACGTTTGCGTGCGGGCTCCATTATCTTTTGGACTGCGGCTCGAGTACGAGGAAGGATGGAAGACATGGCGACAAGGTGGGGACGGATACTGAAAATTGGGACTAAGAGGAGGACCCAGCAAGTGCCCTAAATAGCTGAAAAGGTCCGAAAAGAAGGACACTTTAAGGAAAGAAATTTCGGACAGTCGGTGCATGAAGAATTTTTAGAAAGAAGTAACAGTCAATCGATTGACATGTTGGTGTCAATCGATTGACAAGAGAGGTCAAAGATATGGGGTGGTGGCAAATTAAATCTGTTCGCCAAATCAAATATTTGGAGAAACTTTCCTATTCCAGCAGGGGTTGACTGGTTGACCAAGCAAGTTTCAATCGATTGGCACCTAAATGTCAATCGATTGATATACCATACTAAAAATAAAGGTCAAAATCAGGACTATCCAAATCTAGGGGCATCAGTTAATCGATTGAGATTGAATTCTCAATCGATTGACTGAGGAAAGTAGAGGGGAGCATGAGGGAGCTCAATCGATTGAGAGAGATATCTCAATCGATTGACTGAGAGCTCGAAACCAACCACAAATATGCCAAAACAAAGAAAATGTTATGCTTGCATGCATACACTGATCCGACATATCAAACAAAAAACAAAATAAACACAAAACAGAAAAACTCCAAAACAAAACAAAACAAGACAATCAGTAGACATCATCATCATCCTCATATTCCGGTTCCCGCTCCTCGTTCATTGCCGCTCTCGCGCCGTCGATGAAATGGTCGGCACGACCCGGGAATGACTCGCAAGCCATCCGCATAAGGAGAGCGGTTCGGGACCGCCATCCACACCACCGAAAGTGCATTCAGCCCGCCCATCCCGCCGAGGCGAGCAACAGCCGCCAAGATCAAAATCGGGGACCTCTTCAGGACGAGGTCGCCTAACACCGCCACGTTGGCGCTGTGCGGGGTTTGGACGGGAAGGAGGAGGAGCATCCTCAACCGGGGCTGATTGCACGCGGATGATCGCCTTGATACTCTTGACCCAAACATTCACACCATATTGGTAAAATTGCATGTCACCCATCACCTCATCGTCATAGATGGGGCAGCCAAGGTGATCCAGAAGGTGCATCACATAGTGTGGGAAGTGTAGGAGAATCGCGGCACGCTTGGCGGGTACGGCGGCGCCGGTGATATCACTATGGCAGCGGTACATCTCGCGAGCATCAACCAAAGCGCATCAAACCAAGTATTGGTGTGTGTCACAGAGCGCTTCATTCACCCAAAGTCCTCTCGGACTTTGTGCCATGTGGCAGAAGGTTATTGGCCATAACGATATCCCAAAAGAGGATATCCATGGGCAACACAGCGCGCTTGGCCTGACCGGTCCCACGACGACCACCACACATATCGGCGATCATATCATCTTGGCTACGCTCGATAGCCGGAGGAAGGTGGTGGTTCACGGACGAGCCTCAGAGAGATTAAAAGCACGGCGAGATCAGCGACGTGGAGGTTATATTGCCGCTATCGATCTCGATGGTGATGAACGGTTGGGGAGAGGCACCCACACCATCTTTTGATAGAATAGCCGAATGATGCGCGGGGCTACATCGATGGGTGGTGGGGTCAGCAGCATTTCCAAGTGGAGGGCCTCGATGAATTCGATCGACCGTGCGCATTCCGCGATGTTCCGGTATTTCACCAAGTCGAAGAAATTTTCCGTTTGGAATTGGCGATCGATATAATGCTCATTAGGGATGCGCATCGGATCATTGGCTGGGCGCGGTGGTCGGATAAGGGCAGCCATTTGATCAAAACAAGGAGGAGCAAAGATATCGGCGTGACAAGTTGGATGGATTTCGAATGAGGACTCCACGGGTGGGGAGTACCACATATATAGTGTGAGCCTCAATCGATTGAGGCTTAATGCTCAATCGATTGAGGATGCATGGACGTCCCACGTCGCGAGGAGGGAGCGCAACTTGGCACCGCCGAGACGTGGCTCTTGCCATTACTCCACTATTGAAGGTCAATCGATTGACACTAAGGGGTCAATCGATTGAGGAATAATTGTGAGAACAAAATAGCGCCGGTTGGTGTCCTTGGAAACGTAAGGCATTAAAGGGCCAAGGAAAACCAAGTGTCAATGCCCAACCCAAGAAGTCAGCTGCCATGACAAGAGTTGTCGGGTGGCTGTCCAAATTCCAACACAAATGCACAAACTCTTAAGATGTCAATCGATTGAGGCCAATTGCTCAATCGATTGAGACAAAAGACTGAAAAATGGTGATGAAGCTCAATCGATTGACACAGACCCGCCAATCGATTGAGGAATCACAGTCAATCGATTGAATGTGGACTCCTTTTTTTTTTTTTTTTTTTTTTTCAGAAAAGTAAAAAATAAAACTAAACTAAAAAGAACAACAAACATGGAAAGACACACATAAAAAAAATAAAAATAAAAATAAAAAAAAAAAACAACTGGGGTGCCTCCCAGGAAGCGCTGAGTTTACATATCGACAGCTCGACCTTTCAGTGATCAATCCTCAGGATCACGGAGGTGCATCGCCTCAATCTTAAACTGGGTGACCGGCTCAAACATTGGTTTGAGTCTTTGCCCATTAACTTTACAAATGCGATTGTCAACAAGGCTCCGAATTTCAATGGCACCATGCGCACTAATGGACACTACCTGAAATGGGCCTTCCCATCGAGATTTTAATTTTCCCGGGTGAAGCTTCAGTCGGGAATTGAATAACCAAACTTTTTGGCCAACGTGAAATTCTTTTCGAGAAATGGACGCGTCATGCAGCTTTTTGTACCTTTCTTTGTACATCTTCGAATTCTCATACGCTTCGTAGCGTAATTCCTCCAATTCATTCAATTGCAATCGGCGATGCGACCCGGCTGCTTGCATGTCAGAATTAAATCTTTTTATCGCCCAGAATGCTTTATGCTCCACTTCGACAGGAAGATGGCAAGCTTTCCCGTAAACAATTTGAAACGGAGACATTCCAATCGGAGTCTTGAATGCGGTCCAATAGGCCCACAGAGCCTCTGAGAGCCGGTTTGACCAATCTTTTCTATCCGGTCGGACCGTTTTTTCTAGAATTCACTTAATTTCCCGATTAGACACTTCCACACGACCACTGATGCATGGATGTGCAGCGTAGCGACTTTGTGAGTGGCGTCGTACTTCTTCATTAAAGTAGCAAAATGGCTATTGCAAAAATCACGAACCGCCATCAGCGATGATTGCTCTTGGAATCCCAAATCGGTTAAACACATTTTCTCGAGGAATTTAACCACAACCTTATGATCATTCGATCGGGTTGCCACTTCTATCCATTTGAGACATAATCATGACCACTAGAATATATGAAAACCCAAAGGATGAGGAAAAGGACCCATAAAGTCAATCCCCAAACATCAAAAATTTCAACAATCGTAATTGGATTAAGGGCATCATATTCCGTTTTGAAATATTGCCAAGTATTGACATAAATCGGCATTCCTTGCAAAATTGAGCAGCGTCACGAAAGATGGAGGGCCAGTAGAATCCGCTTTGAAGGATTTTCTGGGCGGTCTTCTGTCCTCCGAAATGGCCGCCACAGGCCCCAGCATGACACAAGTGTAGGACGCTCATTTGCTCCTCTTCGGGTACACATCTCCGGATGATCGATCGAGGCGAATTTGAACAGACATGGTTCATCCCAAAAATAGTATTTTATTTGGGAGAAAAAGAGATTCTTATCATTCTTACCCCACTCAGTGGGGATTCTGCCAGTAACCAGATAATTCACAATGTTCGCAAACCATGGAACCTTTGCACACGCTACATCAATTGCTATCAATTGTTCATCCGGAAACGTGTCACGGATGGTCTCAGGTATTGCAGATTCTTCAGGTAGAATTCTCGACAAATGATCAGCCACCACGTTCTCAACCCCCTTCTTATCCTTAATCTCAAATTGAACTCTTGAAGCGTATGATCCAACGGATTAATCTTGGTTTAGTATCCTTCTTTGCTAGAAGATATTTCAGAGCGGAATGGTCGGAAAAGACCACTATTTTCGATCCAAGCAAATAGGAACGAAACTTGTCCAGAGCATACACCACAGCTAATAATTCTTTCTCGGTGGTGGTGTAATTGAGTTGGGCATCAATTAATGACTTGCTAGCATAATAAATTACGTGAGGTAATTTATTCACCCTCTGCCCCAGGAGAGCCCCAATTGCGTAATCAGATACATCACACATGAGTTGAATGGGAGAGAATAATCCGTAATTTGGATGATTGGTGCATTGGATAAGAGCTCTCTAATTTCAAAAATGCTTGCATGCGTCCTCGATAAATTCAAAGGAACATCTTTGCCAAGCAAGGTGCACAATGGTTTAGCCACCTTCTGAAATCATAATGAACCTTCTATAAAATCCTGCATGACCCAAAATGATCGAATTTGTCGAACAACCTGTTGGGTGGTGGCAAGATCAACTTTTGCTCTATCCACCTCGATTCCTTTCGTGAAACAATGTAACAATCCCTTGTTTAACCATAAAATGGCTCTTCTCCCAGCTAAGAACAAGTTTGGAGTCAACACAACGTTGCAGCACTTGTGAAAGATGAGTCAAACAAGAATCAAAGGTTCTCCCAAAAACCGAGAAGTCGTCCATGAATACTTCAATGAATTTGTCGATCATATCTGAAAATATGGCCAACATACACCGTTGAAATGTGGTCGGGGCATTACATAGGCCGAATGGCATCTGCGGTATGCAAAGCGTACCATAAGGGCATGTGAACGTTGTCTTTTCTTGATCACCGGGTAGACAGCACGATTGTATCCCGAATACCCATCAAGAAAACAGTAAAACTCTTACCCAGCTAACTTCTCAAGGATTTGATCAATGAACGGAAGGGGAAAATGATCCTTTCTGGTGGCGGTGTTTAATTTCCGATAGTCAATGCAGACACGCCATCCAGTAGTTTCTCGAGTGGGGACCAATTTTCCTTCAGCAGTTTCCTTCACAGTGATTCCGGACTTTTTCGGAACAATTTGGACTGGACTAACCCATTCACTATCAGAAATCGGATAGATGATTCCGGCATCAAGGAGTTTAATGACTTCTTTTAGAACGACTTCTTGCATGTTTGGATTAAGTCGCCTCTGTGGTTCCCTTGAAGGTTTACTCTCATCTTCCAAATGTATTTTATGCATACATACCGATGGGTCAATCCCTTTGAGATCAGTGAAAGTCCAACCGATAGCTTCCTTGTGCTCTTTCAGCACCTTCAACAACTCTTTATCTTGTTACGCGACAATGTGGATGAGATTATTACTGGAAGTGTTTCACGAGGTCCCAGAAAAGCATATTTAGGGGACTCTGGCAATTGTTTCAATTCCACAATTGGTGGCTGCTCAAGTGATGGAGACTTCCTTCACCTCAACAGGTAATGATTCTATCTCAGGCACACTCGCATCTAAGTGATCATCCTGGCATGATGAGCTAGACTCTATCTCGTCGGACTGCTTCTCTTCCGATCCTTTCTCTTCATAGATGGCCAACAAAGCATTTTCAAATTCCTCTTTGGTAAGCATTGAAGGTCGCCTCATCCACCACTTCATCTATCTCGATCGATGTAAAACATTCGACCTCATCCTCGTTTGGAAAATGGTTCATCGCATGGAAGATATTCAATCGAACCTTCATGTTTCCAAAAGAAAGCGTCCATGACTCCCGTTAAACAATTAATGCAAGCGTTGGCGATGGCGAAAGCAGACGTCCAAGGATGATGGGGACTTGATTAAGTGACTTAACGTGTGTCCATGTCCAAAACAACAAAATCCCGGAAAGACAAACTTATCTATTCCAACCAAGACATCCTCAATAACGCCCCTCGGTCGTCTTTCTGATCTATCTGCCAGTTGCAGTGTGACCGTTGTGGGTCTCAATTCACCCAGTCCGAGTTTCTCGTATAATGAATATGGGATTAAATTAACACTGGCTCCCAAATCCAATAACGCTTTCCCAACTGGTTGTCCACCAATGACACATGGAACAGTAGGAACTCCAGGGTCTTTTAGTTTTGGTGGGGTTTCCAATTGCAATATGGAACTGACTTGATTAGTCAAGAACACTTTTCTCGAAACATGATTACGTGCCTTTCTCTTCCGAGTGCATAAATCTTTGAAAAACTTTGCATACTCAGGCACTTGCTTGATCGTTTCAAGCAATGGAAGGTTTATCTTTACTTGCTTAAATGTTTCGAAAATATCTTCCATTTTTGTTGGTCCCTTTCCCATTCTTGATGGAGGAGTTAGGCATTGAGGAAATGGTGCCTTTGGGACAAAAGGTGCGGGTTCCCCTTCTGAATCTTCGTCTTGTCCTTGTTGGGCAGTTGAGGGAGACTCATCCTCTATCACCTTTTCTTTTCCCTTCTCTCTTTTCTCTTCCTCTTTCTCTTCCTTTTCTCTTTCTCCGCTCTTCTCGCTGACTCTTTCGCTTTCTCTGCTTCCTGCTCTTTGTCTGCTTCACTTTCTTCCTCTGCTTCCACAGGCATCTCCACTTGATTATGAACTTCCCGTCCACTTCTCAACACAGTAACAGCTTTCAACTGTTGACTATTTAATGGTCCTTCATCAGATGATGCTTGGTCGCGAGGATTGTTGATGGGTTGGCTGGGAAGCTTACCCTCCTCTCATCGACTCAGTTGATTTGCCAATTGACTGACTTGGTCGATTATCATCTGTTGAAAAGATTGCATACTGCGCATCACTTTTTCTTCCAGATCAGAATCCTTTGAAGCGCTTGTATGAGATTGATTAGGATTCTGATTGAAATTCTGATTTTTCCGGAAATCAGAATTTGGATGAGAATATGGAGCATTCTGCTGAAAGTTAGAATTCTGGTGAAAATTAGAATTCTGCTGAAAATTCTGCTGGACGGAAATTTTCTTTGAAATTTTTGTGGAAACGCTTGTTGTCCACTCATAGGATTGGCTCGGTATTGCTGGTTGACCTGACCAGTTTGGTTTGATCCACCCCATCCTAAGTTGGGGTGATTTTTCCACTCTGGGTTGTAGGTATTTGAGTACACGTTTCTACCTTGCCGCTGATAAGATTGAGTGACATTTATCTGCTCTGGAAGAGTAGATTCATCAGGAAGGAATGTCAAGGTAGTTGGGCACTCATTAGCCATATGACACAGGTGTTCACAAATTGAGCATCTGACAGGGGTGACAGAACTTTAGCTTGCTTGGTTGCGATTAACAACATGTTCATCTGTTTGACAAAGACATATCAACCTTGGTTGATAGATCGAGTTATTATTGTTGACCCCATACAATCCGTCTTTGGTCAACACATGAGATTTAGGTGCTAAGTCCAAAGTGGTTAGTGTCTCACTTTGTATCGAGGTTTGATACAATTTCTCAAACAATGCCCACAACTCATCGGCCTCTTTTCGTGGCACAAGATCCACCGCAAGATGCATCAACCATGCGTCTTTCTTGAATCACCCATTGTAGAAACTTTGGACTTGTTGCCACCTTGGAACGTGATGGTTAGGGCAACTTGATCAACTCCTTAAAACGTTCCCAACATTCATGGAATGTCTCAGAGGTCGTTGGGAAAAGAAAAGGATCTTTTGACGCATCTCTATGGCTTTAGTCATGGGAAAATACTTTTGAGGAACCCGATGCTCGCCCAACTCTAATAGGATTGCGGTTCTAAAGAATAGAACCAAGTTTTGCCTTGTCTCTTAAAGAGAACGGAAAGAGTTGGAGCTTCGCTATCTCATCAGTAACATTGTGGACTCTGAACATTTTGCATACCCCAGTGAACTCGTTCAGATGAACGTGCAGATTTTCGTTTGCCAAACCATGGTATATTGGTAGCATTTGAATCATCGATTTGAATTCATAATGATTCCTGGAATGGGAGCATGCATGATACACCTCGATCCTCGTAAAACCAGGATCATTATAGTATTCAAGTGTTCTAGGTCCCCTATAGTAATTATTGTTCCCATTATTTCCATTATTCACATTGTTGCCATTCTGGTTGTTGTTTTCATTCATTTCTTGCTCTTGATCAGCCATGGTATCAGTAGGATGATACTGATTCCTTTGGATTCTACGATTGTCTCGCAAAGATCGTTCGATCTCCGGATTAAACGGTAGCAAATGTGGGTGATGAGAACGAGTAAAGCTCATACACCACACCCACAATCAAAGGTTTGAAGAACCCAAAATAAGTCCTCAAGCAGACTCAATCGATTGAGACAGTGGTCTCAATAGATTGACAGAAGCACATAAAATTTCACACAAATGACTTGTTAGTCAATCGATTGAGGGGATGCTCTCAATCGATTGAGGTTCCAAGATTCAGAAAGCACACAGAATATCAGAAAAAGACTTTGTCAGTCAATCGATTGAGAGGCTTCTCTCAATCGATTGAGGTTCAAAGATTAAAACACACAAGAGTTCTGTCAATTGATTGACATGGGAATGTCAATCGATTGAGAAAAGAGTAGAGAGCACACAGAAAGTAGCTCAGTATCAATCGATTGAGAAAGCAGCTTCAATCGATTGAATGCTGCTATGAACAGAGAGCAAAGTAAGAAGAAAAAGGAAAGAAAACCACTCAGGAAATTTATTTTTATTTTTATTTTTATTTTTTATTTTTATTTTTTTTATTATTATTATTTTTTTTTTAAATTAAAATTCAGAAAAATAAAAATAAAATCTAAATTCGAAAATTAGAAATTAGAAATTAAAAACCTGGAAAATCTTTCCTAAAAGAAAACTTCTAAACTAAGAATATAAATTTCCTAAAAATATAAACTTCCTAAAAAAAAATGAATAACCAATTTTTAGAAAATCCTAAAATTTCTAAAAGTGGAAAATAATAAAAAAAAAGAAAAACTTCTAAACTAAGAATATAAATTTCCTAAAAATATAAACTTCCTAAAAAAAAATGAATAACCAATTTTTAGAAAATCCTAAAATTTCTAAAAGTGGAAAATAATAAAAAAAAAAGAAAAACTTCTAAACTAAGAACTTCTAAAAAAACTAAACTTCCTAAAGAATATCACAAAATCTAATCTAAGAAAGAAAATTAGGGAAAGAAAATTTGTTTTTGATTTTTTTTTTTTTTTTTTTTTTTTTCAGCTTTCAATCTATTGACAGAGTTGTGTCAATAGATTGAGACACAATTATTGCTAAAAACACACACAGTCAATCGATTGAGAACATGGCTCAATCGATTGACTGACAAGCAAACACACACACAAAATAGAGTCAATCGATTGAGGGGTTATTCTCAATCGATTGACTGCTATAAAAACAAAAATCTCTAATCGGAATTAACCAAAATTTCACCGATTTCCCCGGCAGCGGCGCCAAAAACTTGATCGATTTTAAATTAACCCTTGCAAGTGTACAAGATCTGTTCTAGTAAGGCAAGAACAAGGGTGTCGAACCCACAGGGAAATCTGAAATTTTAATCACTTCTTCCTAGAGATTTAGAAAATATCCCCGAGGAAGTACCAAGGGGCAGATTTAATTTTTTACCAAAAATTAACACTTTTTCTAATTGCAAGAAAGAAAATAAATTAATCTAAAAATTATGTAATGAGAAATCTAAGAACAAATTTTAAAAACAAGATCAAGGAATTTGCTACCCCAGATTTATACCCTTTTCTATTTTTAAACCCACAATTTTATTAACATCAAACACACCATCATTCTAAGAGAAACATGACTAGTAATTAAGCATGATCATTAACCCGCATACCCTATCTAAAAACAATGACTCAAACCTAATCATGTATGAATCATGTGAAAAGCATAGCGTATCTCATGGTATTTTAGATCAAAACACTAAAAACAGGATCACTACACTTTGAGAAAAACGATTTGATGATGAAATTATCAAACTATGGCATTAAACATAAAATATAGGTACTTATCTGGGGATCGCATCCTCCTTGATCTACAGCCTTTAGCCTCTCATCCTTGGTGCAAGATCTTCAATTTCATTCAAAACCATTCCCAAAGTAAAGAGCAAAGAAGGTGTAAAATAAAAATATGTTCTCGGAAAATCTCAACACAATTTTATTACTCTTAGAAAACCCTCTACAAAAGTCTCTAATTATTACACAAATTTGTCTCAAAAACAAAAACTCTCCCATTCAAAAGCCGTAGCCTCTCTTTTATAATGGCCGAACACACCTAACCCTAATTGCCTCAATCGATTGAGACAGAAGTCTCAATCGATTGACTTTGAGTTCGAATTCCCTTAGGGCACTTCTGCCTTCATGTCTCAATCGATTGAATTTCATGTCTCAATCGATTGACTTTCTAGGGTTGAGTTTTACTCCATCTGTCAATCGATTGACAATAATGCCTCAATCGATTGACTCTTCAATGCAAAGTCTTCCCTTTCTTGATGGAAGTTGATTCTCTTCATGGCTTTCAATGCTTCTTTGGACCTTTTTGTCCATAGCTCTTTTATAGCCTTTAATTTCCTTCTTTTATGCACTTGAACGATCTAACTGTCAGAAACACCTGTAAACATCAAAACTTCACAACAGCCATCAAATACTTTCATCGAACTGCTAAGTGTAGGGTTTAAGGTATGAAATATAGTCATATTTCAGCACCGATCATCATGTCGAGAAGTTTATCAAGAACAACATCATATGTCGATTCGGCATGCCCAAGGACATTATCACAGATAATGGCACCAACTTTGCGAACAAATACATTAGAGCCTTATGCGAGCAGTACAAGATCAAACATCACCGCTCGTCACCATATTGGTCGCAAACCAACGGAGCCATTGAAGCTGCCAACAAGACAGTTGCCCACATCCTTGAGAAAATGGTCACACTTACTAAGATTGGAGTGAAAAGTTACCTTTCACACTATGGGCCTATCGAACGTCGATCCGTACCGCTACAGGGGCAACACCGCTTTCCCTTGTGTATGGAACTGAGGCTGTGCTGCCAGTTGAAGTCGAGGTACCCTCACTCTGTATCCTCATCGAGACCGATCTACCAAAGCCCGAAAGAGAGAGAGCCCATTTCAAGCAATTGAGCTTGATTGATGAAAAAAGGCTCCTAGCCTTGTGTCACACCCAGACCTATCAGAGGAGAATCGCACACACTTACAACAAATGTGTTCGCATTTGAGATTTAAAGGTGGGTGACACTGTACTCAAGAAGATCTTCCCCTCTCTCCTACGTCATCAGAGAGGGAAATTCAGGCCCAACTGGGAAAGACCCTACGTCATAAGAGAGGTGCTCCCTGGATATGCACTTCATCTCGCCACCATAGACTGGGATCATTTTCCCGAGCCCATCAACACTGGATACGTGTGGCGATTCTACTCCTAGTCTCCGCGGCAAGGTAAGTATTGATAAGATGAATACATGACTGCTTAAGTATCCCATAAAATAGGTCATCATTTCAAAGTCAAGTATCCAAAAAGTGTCTCTGAATACTCATACCCTTTCCTACACTCATTGAGTCATTAGCCTTTCCTTCATAAACCTCTCCTCAGAAAAACGAAGAAAGAAAAAGTGAATATACCAAACAAAAAAAAGAGAAAAAGAGTTACCATCAAAATTTTAAAAAAAAAATAGAAAAGCAAAATCCCAAAAAGAGGATGTCTGAAAAAAAAAAAAAAAAAAGCAAAAAGAACAAAAAATAGAAAAATAAAAAATAAAAAAATTGCAGGGCATGTACAGTAAAAATCTCCCAAGGAAGAAGTGTATTACGACAGTTGGAACCCAATCAAGAAAAACCTTTAAACCCGATAATACCTTTAAAATTCCTAACCTATTCCTTTCAACCCATGACCATGATTCATCCCGACAGAAATCCCTCTCTAAAGTCTACAAGCAATCACAGTATCCGTTAAGTCAGTACGAGCCAAGCTGGGAGACAACACAGAGCTCCATCTAACCGACTATGACAGAATCGACGTCCATGTCGTGGCCTTTGATTTTAAAATTAAAAATAAATATCTATATATATACAAGCTCAAAGAAAAATAGACGTGGTGAAAACCCGAAAGGGCGCCGCAAGTAAAAAGAGCGAGCTTGTGCGGACCATGTGAAAACCTAAAAAGGCGCCTGGGGTAAAAATATAAAAAAACCATGGACGTAGTGAAAACTCAGAAAGGCGCTACGAGTAAAAAAGAGGCAATTACGGGCATGGCAAAAACCCATCTTGGGCGTTGTGAGTAAAACTATTTTAAAAGAAAGGGAAAAGAGAAAGGAAAAAAAAAAAAAAAAAGAGTCATCGGTTACTCCCTTGGTTACAATTTCGATCTATCTGGTCTTCAATCGGGTCGCTCATGTTAGCTTAAAATCGGTCTTGACCAAGAATATCTTTATGACCGCACCATCAAACATATGACCTGAGGTAAGGATAAAAGGTTGATTCAATCCAAAGGGATGGACGTTCCGACCTTGGTAAAAATTCTTAACCTCACTCAGGTCCAACCACATGAACGGGTTCGATAATTCTCAAATTATTTCATCTCATTGTTAAAGCATCAAACGAAAAAAAAAAAGATAAAAATCTAAAAATATATACTCCTTTTTATGTCTATGTACATCTTTGCAGCATCGCATTTTCATCTCAAAGAAGAGAGAAAAAGGAAAAATAAAAGAAAAATCTAAAAACATAAGTTTTGAAGAAAGGAAAAAACTACTTCTTCTATTAATTCAGATGCACATTTGTTACCTATATAAAAAAAAGGGACTTACATTTTCTTGAGAGTGTGCAGGAACATCAAATGGTACAAAGTCTCGAAGCAGGCAACCTCTCGGCGATGGACAGATTAGATAAAGCATCTCACCACCAATGTCTGGTCTATTCAAAAATAAATAAAATGGAGAGAAGAAAAGGTTATTTTGAAAAATTTTAAAATATAGCTGTGTTTTCATGGTACTTTTTGCCACGAACAGCTACTCACATGCGTGATTCAATGCTGTAAAATATCAATATTTTACCGATAATGCAACTGTGCTAAATTAATGTCCTAAATATAAGGTCCACCTTAGATCTTTGGATCCTACTTTAATGTAGGAGCAACAGTGTCGATCTTGGTCAGACAATCAATATTTCGATCAGATTGATTCCACCGCTAAATTATTTGCATTGATCACTCTATTTTTTGTGAGTACCTAAGCTTCAGATTTTTCACGAACTTTTCGGAGGTGTGGACTCTTGTTCTACGCTGTTTGGGTGTGCGCCCTATGGGGTTTGAGGTCCAAGTAACTCCATTGGAAAAGGTTAATTATTGGTTAAGACTAACCTGTCAAAAAGAAAATTACTCATCGAACAACTATGTTCAAATATGCATTCAAAAGGGCTCATTCTAGGGTGTAAGCTTTGAAACCTGCATTTGTACGGTATCTCTGTAAAGTGTACGCCTTGCGTTTGGGTATCCGTTGGATGCTTGTTCCCGTAAATAGTACCCGGACGGATTCTAGGTCGGGACTTTCATTTCCCTTTGTCTTTATTTGCCCCTGAAGTATGCATATTTTTGCATAATTGCTTGATAGTAAGATCATCGTTGACAGAGACCAAGATTGAGTGTCTCCTTGGTAGACACCTAATTTTGGTTGGACCTGTTCAGTATTATTTGAGGTTGGGCACTAGTCATGGTGATCCAAGGCGTATTATCAAAAAGTGGCGCACACTCCCAAAAAACGTTACAAAATCAATATTTGCTCTGCTCGAGTAGCTATGCTAAATTAACTTTGGGGTCGTTGAGTTCACTCAAAAACCTTGAACCCAACCTCGCGTATGGGCACCCATACCGATCAAAGTGGGGCAATCAATGTCTCATGAGATTAGGCACAATCATTGGATCTTCACGTTATTACTTTACGCCAATCTTTAAGAATGAGTCGATCACCCTCCCGCTCACGAGGCTATTTTTTTCAAAATGAAACTCAACAATCATGCTTCATCAATCATTTGAAGGAATGAATGTTTTTCCAACACACTGGGCTTCCACTACTCTCCATCCAAGGAACAGACGTTTTCTCAACATACTGGGCTTCTGCTACTCTCCTTTCGAGGAACGAGTTTTCCCAACATACACTATAAAAAATAAGACTAATAGCGGCAGCCAAAAATCGTCGCTATTAACAAAAATCGTCGCTATTAACAAAAATCTGCCGCTAATACCCTTGTCGCTAATAGTCTTAATAGTTTTTTTTAATAGCGGTAGTTTTTTGCAATAAAAAATTGTCGCTAATAGTCTTATTTTTTGTAGTGATATTGGGCTTCCGCTACTCTCCATTTAAGGAACGGATGTTTTCTCAATCGTTTGGGCTTCCGCTACTTGTAAAGTTTTTTTCTTTTTTCGTTTTGATGTTTGAGGTTCGTTTTGAACATAGCGGGTCCAAGAGCATTTGCCTTGGGCCTCTTCGGAAGTTTCTTTCTTTGGCATACGATCATTAGTGATCGGATATTAAAGAAGGGCATCTGTAAACACCCAAAATTTGGCTCAAGGCTCGATCGACACATACTTCGAGAACGACATACTCTCGAGCTTTTAAAAGCACCTCCCATACTCATGCCAAACCTTTAGCACCCTTCTTGAGCCCTTAGAAACCAACCTAAAATCTTAGAAAGCCCAAATCGGACCCATGAAATCCGATTTGAACCAACCAAAATAGCGGATAGAAAGAAGAGTGCTAAGTTTTATATAGACATCTTCCCAAGATGACACCTATATAATTGGAAAGTAGAGGTTATCATCTTTCTAATGAGCTAAGAATCGCCTGATTCTGAGTTGCACATCAAAAGTTATGGCAAAATGAAGAATGCACAGAAATGCAGGAATTCGGTACAATTGTAAATACGATTATAAATAGCAAATGAAAAGAGGAGTGTTAATGTTTACATGAATATCTAAAGGATCTGAAGCCTATACTATTGGAAAGTAGAGGTTCCAAGTTTTCCAATGAGCTAAGAATCGCCTGATTCTGAGTTGTACATCAAAAGTTATGGCGAAATGAAGAATGCGCAGAAATATAGGAATTCAGTACAATCGTAAATACAATTATAAACAGTAGGTGAAAAGAGAAGTTCCAATGTTTATATAGATATCTTCAGGAGCTAAGGCCTATACCATTGGAAATTATAAGTTCTCAACTTTCCAACGAACCAAGAATCGTCTAATTCGGAGTTGTACATCAAAAGTTATGGCGAATTGAAAAACATGTAGAAATGTTGAAATTCAATCCTAGCGATCGTAAATACGATCGTGAATAGGGTTCAGAATGAAAAATCATAGTCAGGAGCTATCGTAAACAAGGTTTTGAATGTAAAATTGTAATCATGAACAATCGTAAATACGAGCGTAAACAGGGTTCTGAATGCAAAATCATGATTAGGAATGAACGTAAGCAGGGTTCAGAATGCACGAACGAACGTCAACAAGGTTCAGAATGCAAAATCGTATTCAGAATTCAGAATTCAAAGTCATGATCATGGCCATCCTCATCATCCAACATTAAAATTAGTTTTCACCTTTCCAAGCCCTAGAAATCCTCAAAAACCTTAGATAGCCCATTACCTAATTTCTAAATCAATTAATGAGTTAACCTCTCACTAATTACCCCCAACTCTATCAATAGAGGCCCCCACCCTTCACTTTAAAAACCATATTTTTTAGCTAGAAAAAAGAAAAGTCAAAGAGATATTTCTAAAAATAGAGAATACTCTAGAAAAAGTCTCCCACCACCTCAAAGCTAAAACCTTCTAGGTCTTGAAACCCAAGTTCATCCCTTACCTCCATACTTCCCTCAATACCATTTTCAAGTCACAGCAAGCTAAAAACCCATCTCTAACCCATTTGCCTTTGAAAGCTCACCGGAGTTAGCATCAAAACAAAAATTCGCGACGGTGCTACAAGGACCCGAGAGCTCTGGCTCTCCCCTCTATTCATCTACCATCTTTTTTATTTTTTGTTTTTCCTCTATCCTAGAATTTGAGTCGTTACGCTGTCGAAGTTTCGGTGATTGTGAGGGACATAAATAGGATTTAAGTGCCTTCGAGAAAGTGGAAGTGTTGTTTGCTTTTATTCTTTATTTTAAAATTTGGGCCATAGTAGAGACCGCTTACGAGCGAGCTAATCGGGTGTCTAGCACCTTCCCGATTAGTAACCGAAGTCTCAACCTAGAGGCTTTGGCACAAACCGGATTCAGAGTCATATTTTGCACTTCGGTACTTATAATATTGATTTTGGGTATCCCGGGACACCAAAAGCTCCAGGTGGCAACTGTATTTTTTCTTGTGAGTGCATCGTCGCGACCGGCATGCAAGGTCCATGGTTGCACAAATAGTTTGAGAAGAAAGTAATGAAGAGAAGACGAATCAGGTTTCACCTTTCTTCTCCCAAATGTAAGAAAACTTGGAGATAATTGACTTTCCAATACTAGAGCATTGATTCAAAGTACAAATTTTGTGGGTTTTGTTTGGTTCGTCAATAGGTGAAGAAATGCAAGATGGGTTCTCGATAGAACATGAATATGAATTCAAAATTTGAGCTTTTACAATAAAGAAGCTATTTTTGATAGAAAAAATGAAGGCAAGAGAGAAGGTAGAACAGAACCCAAAAGGCAAGAGTTGGTTGTGAGGGGTCTATAGATGGAGATTGGATGGACTTCTGAGTAGTTGATTGGAAAACAATATGTGGGCTTTTCTCATCTATTGCATTTCTCAAGTAGGGTTGCTTTTTGGTGTATTAGTAGGCTTCTCTACAGGCAAAGGCTATAACATATCTGGAGTCACCAATTTCTCTCTGTTCTACTCTTCTCTTCTAGATGCAGATGTAGGGTCTCAATAGGCTAGCCGGGTCGAGTTTGGGTCGGGCTAAACAAGCTGTTTATGATCGGACCTTTTGGAACTACCAGTACTAATCAATCCGAGCTAGGCCGGATTATTTACGAATCGGGCTTACTTACCTTGACCCATACCCAGCACATTTGAGGATAGGCCTCAACCTGGCCCGACAATTTCTACATAAATTGATTGATTCGGGTTGGATTCAGGCCGGGGTTAAACGCTGATTTGTAATTGGCCTTTTTCAAATAGCTTATATCGGGCCCGATTCCTTGGTGGAGCCAGGGGAGGCTGGTCCCTTTATATCTCAGGGTTACTTACCTTAGCCCATACTTGGCCCATTATGGGTCCGGCTAGGTCTGGCTCGAGTCCGGCCCATGGAGACCCCATGCAGATGGTTAAAGTTTACTAGGCTATTAGAAGGATTTATAGACTGGGAGCTAAAAGGCCCTAGGCATGGCTCCAGTTTACGAATTCAACTTAAAATATATTTTTCCAAAACCTAAAGCCGAAAGCTAGTTTTAGCCATAGTTACATTGTTCACTGATTCGCTGAATTCGAATTCGGGTTCACAATTCGCAATTTGCTATTTTCAAATGAATCGAATTCGCTGGGGTAGGACGAGTCTTTAGATTATTTATTAATTACATAAAATTTTAACTTCAAATCATTTCTTTATGCTTCTAAAACATTAAATGAATCCTGATTTGACAATTCGATTGTTATACTGAATTGGATTCGTTGTATTCAATTTGCAATTCGTTGGGTGAGTGAGCAAATTAAGTAACATATTGTAATAACCCAGATTTTTGAATTTTATTTAATGGTATTAGATGATGTACCACACAATGCGTGGTGCTAACGCTCCACACCGGAATATACCCACTTTAGAAATAGTCTAATTTTTTATATACATATCAATATTAGACTCATTGCGGAGTACTTGTTGATACGATTCCAACGATATATAATTTGTCGATTTTCGATAAGAATATAAAAAGTTATGCCCGTTTAAAGAGTGAAGCGGGTTAAAGGGCACAATTGTAAGTTCGGGAGAGAATCACCATTTACCTTGGTGCTTACACAAAGCGTTGAAGCAAAACCTCTTCTCAAGCTTTTCAAGTCACGTATGAATTCTACTTGCGTGTAAAAACTACTATTTTATTAAATCTTATACGGAAAATCTTAATTAGAGTTAACCTATACAGGGAATTAGATATATATTTACTTCTTCTCTCAGTTGTCTTTCTTTATTCCCTCTTCTCTGCAAAAGCTCTGACAGTGCCATCTTTCATAATTCCTTGTCAGATCTCTATCGATTTTCGATCTTATCAGAGAATCTTACACCATCAAAGTTTCATCGTAATTAATTTATCGTAAGAAAGGAATTCCTAAAAGACTCGCATTTCGCCTCGAATCCGATCTCCATCAACCCAAATCATCGTAGGATTCGAATCACACTTCAACAGGTGGGTGCCTCTAAATCCATCTTAAATTATTCAGTTATTTCTTAAAAAGAAAACCCTAATTTTTCCTTGAGTTTTGATAAATTTCGGGTCTTAAAAACATAGAAATTAGGCCCAAAATCGATAGGATCGTTTTTCCCAGATTTTCGTGAAATTCGGCCAAACTCTTCAACAGACACAGCCTCGGTATTTTAGCCATAACTTTTTATCCCGAAATCCGATTAAGACGATTCTTTTTGCGTTGGAAAGATAATAGAAAAATCTACAACTTTCATGTTTTGACCAACTTATGAATCAATCTTCTTGATGGTTAAAAAAATATGAGAATGTTACGTCAAATCGCTCGAGCGAGCTATTATCATCGCTCGAGCGAGGTATCACCGAACTCCGACATTGCCTTAATAGTTTAGTCATAACTTTTTATCCCGAACTCCGATTGAGACGATTCATTTTGCGTTGGAAAGATAATAGAAAAATCTACAACGTTCATGTTTTGACCAACTCATGAATCAATCGTCTTGATGGTCAAAAATATATGAGAATGCTACGTCAAATTCTAGGATTAGCGCAACTTGCCTGTTTTGACTTGTTTTTGAGGAAACACTTAAATAGGTCTATATTATTAGTAATTAGAGTTAATCTTAATACATGAACGTATATTGTGATGTAGATTGAGGGCGAGAGGCCATCAATAGGACCTTGCTTGACTTCACATAACTCCGAGTTTTAGGTAGGAGAATCTCATCTTTACAGTATTCTATTTTAATTCGCATGGATATTTTGAATTAAAATCTTTGAACTTGCATATGCCATTGAAATCACATCTGTAAACTGAAATTGATATGAATGACTGAAAATCTAAATCTACCTGAATCCTGAAACCTGAATCTGCTTAAGCTCTGAAAATCTGAAATCAAGAACCTGAACTATGTATAAGAAACTTGCATCTGATTTATATTAGTATCTGCATTTGTTTTATGATTGACCTGAACGACCCCTCAAAAAATTCCTGAACAATTTCCTGGCACAAGTTTCCCTCATTACGCAGGGGCTTGTTGCATCCTGAAAAAGGGTTCATGAACGACGATGGTAGGTAGGGGTTCCCATCGGCTATATTCCTGCTCTCGAGATATAGTTTACTCGGGAGGTATTTTAAGTTGAGGATTAAGTCATGAATTACTGAACTTTGCATATAGAAGTTAGAGAAACTAAGATCAAACATGATTCGTTCTTGAAACTGTTTTCACACATTTAGAAATAAATCTTACATATGATTTCTGCACCTAAATTCAGTTTATTATCTGCTTATATGTTTGACAAGCTATATTCCGATATTTGTTTTGAAACCATGTTAGTTAAAGTAAAATGCCGTAGATGTCTTTCTTCTACTGAGCTTTGTTGGTTAGCTCACTCCGACTATACGTCACAGGTTCAGGTATTGACGTGGCTATTCAGGGCTGTGAGACTGATCCTGTCTACGTGCCTGAGGAAGAGCTTGAGGTTCCTCCTGAGGAGTTTTTCCCAGTATAGAACTTACTGATTTTCTTATTTGTGGTGAGAGTTAGACTTGAATTTGTGGGTCCATTTTAGTTAGATACCATAGTTTTATATTTGACGTTGATTTCTGTTATGAGCCATGTTTCGATGATGGTCGGCCATCATCGGTGGTTCTTTACTTTTAATTGCTTCCGCATTTATTTTAGCTATGGATATTTATTGCGCTTTACTCTGATATGTGCCCTGTTTGTCCGGCTTATCGTTTATTCGATAGGTTGGCGAACCGGCCTTTCCTATACCTGAGGGATTGGAAAAGTCGGGTCGTCACACATATGTTTAGCTGTTTTCAGCTTTTCTTCATTTTCAATGCCAAAGACGCGCCTAACATTCTCATTGACCCCACAGATGCTCCCATGAGGAGTGGGTTATTGATTGATCACATTTGGCCTTTCTCTATTAAATCATTTTTAAGGGACTCAGCTGATTTGGCCATAACAGATAACTTGGCATGGATGTTTTTAAATAAGTTCTTATTTCATTATGCTAAGACAATTTTGAGCCTCTTATAAATTGGTCATAAACTGCTTTATTTATCTCCTAACTTCTTCATTAAAGAACTTTGAACCCAATCGTAATCAGACCAATCGAAAAATAAAAATAAATCGAATCGGAAACGATCAGATTCATTTCGATTCTGGCTAAAGCAAAAATCGAAATTCTCGATTTTCATTCGGTACCTGAACTTGCACGCCTACCAATGGGCAATACTCATGGTTTAATATATTATATCCTTTTACCGAAAACGATCCTTTGTTTTCAAAAGTCATTTGGGCTACTGATTGAAATTCTTTCGTAGGTATGCCTTCGATTTGTTCTTTAAATCTTCTTTCGGATTCTAAAGTTCATTTCAATTTGTGGGGATGAGAATTGTGATATGAATTGTTTCGATTCTAACATGTTTGTTTAGGTGATTTTGTGATCTGGGTTATGATTGATCTAACTACATCATCAACGGTTTATACTTGTGAAATTGCATCAATATTATTTTAAACCAAAGATTAAATTGAGTCAACCAATGAAATCAAATCAGCCTAAAAATGTTTTGGTTGGTGTTACAAGCACACCACTTTATATTACAATCACCGCATTCAGTGAATAAAAACTGTTGAAAAGGAGTGGACATCCACGGTTCAAAATATAGTCAAACGATAAAAAAGTTAATGCGCTACAATGTGTGAGACAGTATCCAAACTTTGGTTGAAGTTTAGACCACAAAAAAAATTTAAGGTTTTTTAATAGATGACATGCGACATTGCACACGATCCCAACAAATGCATTATCTTGGAATTAGGTGTCACGTGACATATGATCTGAGGTTTGAATGCATAGGTTCATCCATACATTAGAATCTATAGACTTTTCCATTTTATAAATTTATTATTATTATGATTTTATAGAGCAACATGTGCAAAGCGCATGCATGTTTACTAGTTAAATAAAAAAAATATGATATAGATAATGTGGTGGTCATAGTGATCATGTTTGTATGATGGTCATAAAAATGGAAGTTACTTTTTAAAAGTCAAATGATAACTTTTTGTGCTTTTAAGTTTCTCACAAGTAATTTTAGATTTGAAGTGACAAAAAATATTATTTTTTTACTGGGAAACTCAATTTCAGCCTTAAAAGGTTGAAATGGTTTCCTCCTAAAATGACTTGGTGTACGAAAATTCAATTTTCATGTGGGGCCCACTTAATTTCATTTCCATCTCTTTACATCGCTATTTTTTTTTTTTTGAGAATCCTTACATAGCTATCAAACAATAACAATTAGAAATTAAATTTCATTTCCACCTATGTAAATACACTTCCATGTTATCAAACATGGCCTAAGCGTTTACAATTATCTCAAACCATATCATTCTTCAACTTGGCGTTATTTTTTTATGAATCAGCCGAACATAGTTCAACTTGGCTTTCTACTACAATAATACAGAACATGGATATCTCAATTTCTACCACTGCTAGCGCCGACGCTCTTGATACTCAGCTTACTTTTTGGGGTTGCCATGTAGAACAAACATTTTGTCCATGTAATTTTGACATTTTGTCCATGTAACTTTCTTTTTAAAAGTATTTTTTTCCATGAAATTTGATGCCATGATCTTAAAATCTATGGAGCAAAAGATTAGGTTGAAAGACAATTTCCCTCATCTTATTGAAGTTCATCTAAAATTAATGGTGTTAATTTTAAATGGTGTTTGACTACTTTGACTAATAGGATGAAGATCTTTTATGTCCCAATCTGTTGCACCATTGATTGTTACATATTACATGGGATGTCTGATGATTCCATCTAGCTCCCATAATTCATTTCCTATTTACAATGGTTTCAATCTTTCAAAACCGAATAACTTGAATGACATTATATATATATATAGAGAGAGAGAGAGAGGGTCAGGGATATGCGCCCCTACACCTATTGGTATGGCCGTGACACGTAGCACATTTTTGTGAAGTGATAGGTGGTTTGAGGCCCACTTTACTAACTAGGGTTAAACTTTTAAAATATTTTAAAAGTTATATACCCTTTCAGCTATCACTCTTGACTTTTTAAGAGTCTCTTTCCTTTCTCTCTCTTCTCTCTCTTCTCTCCTTTTTGTCAAGAAAGTGTCTGTCACACCCCCAGCCCCTGGCCTCGCACGTCAGGCGACTCTCATGTCCCACATGTTCTGATCTACGAGCCGGGTTAATGTGACACACTGCAATTTTCAATGTTCAATATTGAAAACTTTCTTCCAAAACGGAGAAAATACGTAAAGTTTATTTACTGCGAAAAATCTCATTTTCTTAACCTGATTAGTTTCCTAATTCGATTATTCATTTATTAGGAAAACGTGAGTTCCCTTGAAATTTCTACTTGTTGCGGAAAGACAAGTTAAAACAAAAGTATGCACTATTTTGATCAAAATAATTTCAACTTCCAATATTTACAATGTGACCAATGATTTTATAAAATGATAAATCAAACTAATCTTAAACAAAAGTAAAGCAACTGTACAAAATCAAAATCCAATGTAAGTGTCACGTGGTCCGCCCACGTATGTGCTGGTAACTCCTTAGATAAATTAAGTTAAACACTTTCAGTTCAATGGATTCTTCTAAATCTCTACTCGGCCACTCTGTTTAGCTCTGGTTGGGCGACGTCTATCCTGTCTCTAAAATTTTGTCATGAAACGACATAAGCTATGAAGCTTAATAAAATATTAGTTAGAATTATCAATGCATTTCCAGTAAATTCTCATAATTCAGTTAGTGTTTTTAGTCAAATTTCATCTATTGTTTATCTTATCAATATCATAATATCCTTATATCTCAATTCTAAATCTATCAATCTATCCATCACTGACTCATTAGGCACTAATGACACAATGACGATAATGTTCAAGGATCCATTCGATACAAAGTAATCATTCAATTTTTCATTTTCAAAACATGATCAATCATGAATTCCAATTATCAACATCAATAAAGCAATGTTAAGTTTTATTTTAAATCATTTATTCTATTAAGAACTCTACAAATATCAACAGTAACATATCAAATTTCATTACTAATCTACCATTCAAACCATGCCATCAAGAAGTGTCAGGTTGCTTCATTGCAATTTAATCATAGTTTATTCATTTAAATAATTTTTCAGATATATTACCACAAAATTAACAATATTAGGTAATTAATTTAATGCAGTTGATTTGATGGTTTATTAGTGTCTTTTATTTATTTCAGTGCGATACTAAACACCAATCATGGTTTGATATCAATATCAATTGTCCATATCATGCAAACAAAGGTTGTCACTCTTCATCATTTAGTCAATCAAGAAAAGGATCAATGACCATGTTGGTCTAACGAGACCCAATCTTCAGCTAACATTTCAAACTTGCCTGAATATGAGTCGCTCATAGTGCTCATTCACAAGAACAGTGATCAACTTTACAAGGTTCAATAATCAATGCAGTATCATCTTTCCACTTTCGAGTTTTCAATATTTGTTATCGATAAAGCATTATTCAGGGTTCAATAGTTCATCCAATGTTCAAGATTCAAAGTTCAATATTCAATAATTCCACATTCAATGTTCGACAATCAAACTGATATTCGGTATTCAATGTTCAATATTCAATACTCAATACTGGATTCAATGATCGGTATTCAATATTCAATATTCGATTCAATAATCGGTATTCAATGTTCAATATTTGATTCAATAATCGGTGTTCAATGTTCAATATTCAATATTCAAAATACATCAAATATTTAACAATTCAAGCAATCTTCGGATTTAATCTCAATCTATGTCAAAAATCAATAATTCAATCGGTGTTCGAGTTCAAATATGAGTCCGATCAAATATCAATTTCAAATTGAATACGGGCTTAATCAAATATGAGTTTCATCAAATATTTGTTTCAAATCAAATATGGGCTTCAATGAATATCAGGTTCAGATTCAAATATGAGTTTCATCAATTATCGATTTCAAATCAAATATGAGTTTCAATCAATATCGGGTTCGAATTCAAATAAGAGTTCCATCAAACATCGGTTTCAAATCAAATATGAGTTTCAATCAATATTGGATTCAAATTCAAATACGAGTTTCAATCAATATCGGGCTCGGATTCAAATACGAGTTCCATCAAACATCGGCTTCAAACCAAATACATTATAATTCAACAGTTCAGTCAAGTTTCAGGTCCAATTCAATTAGTTTGAATCTTAGGATATATCATACTAATCACTGTAAATATTATGATCCCATATATATAAATAATAAGACCACTAAGTATACTGATTTCCTGAATCAGTTTACACTATACTTAGTGTTGTCATAATTCAGAGTCCATCGAGGACTTATATTTCATAAATATTTCAGTAGGGTTATAGAAGAGGTCTATCTCTCCAATTGTTTCAAACAAAATCATTAAGGCAGATTTACTGTCAATCACTAGTTGCACATAGATAGTGTGTAACTATGTTTTTCCACCAAAATGAATTAATTGATGGTCTACTTAGGGTCATTTATTTTAAAGTTAGTCAAACTTTGACAAGGACTTTAATATTACAGAATTCTTTCTCTTATCTCATATTTAGTAATTTCCCTTAATTTCTCATATTAAGGTATTACTTCCGGTACGTGTCCATTTAATTTTGACTGAGTGTTGTTAGTTGGGGTACACCAGTTTAACAATCAAGGGTACTAAGTCCCAATAGTTCATTACTTTTGTCGGGCCTCTTGTTGGGTCCATTAGTTAGGTCAATTTTGGATCTTAAGTCTAATTTAAATACTAAAATTTCGAGAGTATAATGTAAAACTCTCCTATAATTTCACAAGTGTTCATAACAAATGAACCACCTGATTAACAAGGATATCGTGTTCTTATTTAATTCTTCATCGTCCGTTTGGGCCTCACAAGTTGGACCAAATAGGATCTTATTTACAATCAGTTGAGGTCTTTAATATGTCTTCACATTTTCGATGTAGTTGCCTTTAGTCTTTAGTGGGTGCCATTAATACTGGCCCACAAGGCTTTCAAATAGGGACATCAAGTCCCAATGATTTTATCCATTGCTTTAGACTACAAATATCGAGTCACTCCGGGTCCTACATCGAAAGGGGTCCAATTTCCTAGGGAAATTCATATTTTAAGTGTAGGTGCTTCCAATTTTTGAAGGGTGCCAATAGAAGTGGCCCACTCAATTTCTAAACAAGGACATCAGGTCCTATAAGTTATCTAAACTATTTTCTTAGACCCATGGGTTGGGCCGTATCAGGTTTCTAGACCCTAATTAGTCTAATTTCAAGAAATCAAGTTTTTAGGCTCTAAGAGTCCCATCTCGGTTGGTCAAACTCGTGGTCAACTATCTGATATTTTAAATCATGGGTCGTCAGTGATTACTGAGACTAAAACAATGATCGTCGGTGATCTCTGTGCCAAGGGACTCGAGGGAAAGTCAAGATTTTGACTCTATCCCTTCAATGCTAGTAATTTCACTAAGGGTTTCGGACCCTTGGTCAGTAATCGGGTCACCATTTTCAACTCCGATCGAGTTTTATAGTGATTTAAAAACTCAGTGAAAGAGGATTGGGAGTTTCATCTCTCACAAGTAATAACAGCCAAAAATATGATCAGACGTGATCATGGCCATCGATTTATAGAACAAGTTTTTGACCAATTCGTATATCAAGCCAGATTTCTAGGTCTCCGGTAATCTGGTAGTAACTTTCATTTTCGATATCAAATGAGGCGAATTAGAGCTTGTTGGAAAGCTCTCCAAATTATTTATGATATCTTAGTATATTTATAATACTACAAATGTCAATATCATGATGGAATCATGGCCATCTGATCGGATGTCTAACAGTGGTCATGGTGCGTGCCACTTGACAGAGTCTCGTACCCTTGTTTTTTGGGTTTTCTATCTGTCAAAACAGATTGAGTCGGAGGCTGAATTTTTACATGAACTTAATATATTTATAACTTCATTTTCCCAAGGTTTTATGCATAAGTGGGGTCACTTTGGCCCATAAGATGATAGCTCTAAACTGGGTCATTTTCCAGCCATATTGGCCTTTAGGCCTTCTAAGAGTCAATCTTTGACTCGGCAAGCGGCACATCCACCATCTACGGGACCGACTGCTCCCTCCACTTCGTCTCCCCAGCCTTTCCCTGCCACTGACAGCAGTATGATGCGAGAGATCCTCCTACAAGGGCGGGAGATCCGGCTACATCAGCGGTTCTAGGAGTCGCTCCTCATCGACCTCATGGGCCATGCGTTTCCGCAGACGTACAAGGAGTGCATCGGTGCTATGCGAGGTACTATTTTTGGCGCGTCTAGCTCGGGTCCTGCTACAAGGACCACTACAGCTGGTGTCACTACCGCCAGGGAGGTTGGTGACGATGTGGATGAGGATGACGGGGATGATGATGATGATGATGGCTCCAACTCCGACGGCGAGGACGAGGAGTATGAGGAGGGTGACGATAAGGTCATCACATATCATTTTGAAAAATTACAATGAAATATTTTGCATTATGATGTAATATTTTTATACTTTTGGTTTAGAAACTATTGTGACATGAGTGTCACAAATTTGGTGGTAAACTTAATGATGGAAATTTTTGCTTGATGGGTTGGCTAAGATGAGTGTAGGGTTATGTATACAATAAAGTGTAGATCATAATTGCTTGATGCAGGTTGATTTCGGGTCATTGGACCATTACTTAATTTCCTTATTATTCAAGAGTTAGCCTATTTGAAAGCCTTTTCGTACTTGATTTTTTTCGTGTATCGTTGATTTTCGATGACGAAAATCTTATAAGGTGGGGTGAATGTCATAGCCCGGTTTTTGGGAACCATGCACGTGTGTGTGTGGTTCACAAGGGAACCACAATTTCTAGGTACACTATAGGTATATGTGTTCAGCAGGTAAACTTTGTGAACCGAACACAAACACATGTGTATGTGTGAAACACACTAGCTTTCACTAGATAATTAAAAAGGGGAGAACAGTCTCTCATACGTGACCTAATTTGGCTTAGAAAAAGGGAGAGTTAAATAGAGAGAAAGAGGAGAAGGTTTCATAAAAGAAGATTAGAGGTAGGACATTTTGGTGATTTAAGACGAGATCCATCCTACGGATCTTAAACATATGTGAGGAGAAGAGTGTGGGGAAGAAACTAGAAAGGATTGTTGGGTTTGAGCCTATGGAGAACCTGGAAAGAGGTTGGAGGAAAAGCTTTTAGAACCCTCCTCATATGATTTGATCTTGGATCAAGTCTGTAAAGGATCTATTGATTTTGTTAAGTGTTAAATGCTTATGTGTGTTTTAAATAAGGTATAAAATATTATTTGAATGTTTTTTGATGTTAATAAGACCTTAAAGGGAGTAAGAAATCATTTCTCGAACAGATCGAGCATTCAATTTTATTACCCCTCGCTCGAGCGGTTAAAATGGCTCGCTCGAGCAAGGAACATAAGATAAAACCTTAGCATAAATTGCGTTCTAGGCTCGCTCAAGCGAGACCCTTAGTGAAGGGGAAGCTCGCTCGAGCGAGGCATCGCTTAAGCTCCAGGTACCTCGCTTTAACCGCTCGAGCGATGAACAGTGACCGCTCGAGTGATGAATAGTGCTCGCTCACGCGAGGGTTGAAGGCTCAGCTTTAACCGCTCGAGCGATGAATAGTGCTCGCTCGCGCGAGGGTTGAAGGCTTCGCTTTAACCTCTCGAGCGATTAATAGTCCTCGCTTGCGCGACTGTTTAGTACCTCATTTTTATCGCTCGAGCGAGGTCAAGTGCTCGCTCAAGCGAGGTTAAGTGACCGCTCAAGTGAGGAATAGTTCTCACTCGCGTGAGGTACTACACATTTACTTATTTGAATTATTCTTTTGGTGTATATCATGGGAGATAAGGTTCCCAAGGGTTTTGGAGACCATTCTAAGCTTGTTCTTAACACATACAATGTAGGTGTGGCATGAGTTGTTACGCATAAACCTCTACGAGAAAAAAAGTGCGTTGGAATTGCCTTGAGGTAGGGAATATCTTGAAACATATACTTTAATTCGTCAAATTATATATGTAGAGCAATTCTAGTGAATAGTCATGTATCAAATGTTTCTTCAAACAAGGGTGTGTGTGTGTGTGTGAATTCAAAAGTGAAATTATGAGGTCCCTAGGGGATGTGAAAATGTAATAAAGAGAATCTAGATGATGCATTAAATTAGTGGCATCCCAGGGATGCAGATGAAATCCAACGGTGAAACAAAAGAAAAGTGATAAGGCCTAATGTAATAAAATTAGCACAATCACGGTAAATAACTATATGTAAAGCACGTTCAATATTTTTGTTATTTAAGGTTTAATTAGAATACCCCACCGACGTGGCAGAATACCCACGACTGACTCGGCAGGATATCCGTGACCGGTACGGCGGCCAATCCATACACCTATAGCACATCCGAGGGATGTTGAATTGAGAATAGACCCTGCTGCCTAAGAGAAAGGGGCCTGGGTGGTATTGAAATTGATATTATATAACAAGTGTCTATTTAGACGACGATGGTGGGTATTCCATCGGGGCTGATGCTATATTGCTCGGGGACTACTTAAGTTAAGATTTAAGTGTTTAGGCCAACTCCGTAACTACACTAGTAAGATGGGAATAAACAAGTCATGCAAAGTAATAGTTGTATCCATCATTTCACTTCGATTATCTCAATTGTCTTTTCGACAGTTTTATCAGATAAATTGTGCTTTTAAACTGTTTTAACATATATGTGAGAGCTTAAATTATACGTTCACTGTGTTTTCCCTATTTAGCTAGGATGTAGCTCACCCCTTAGACTATACGTCGCAGGTCCAGCTTTAGCGGTAGCAGAAGTTTTGGGAGACGTTGATCCGGGAGATTTGGATTATGTGCCCGGAGAAGAATCAGAGCCTCCTCCTGAGGAATTCTTCTAGGAGACCCCTTGCGTACCGTGATGGTGAGTTGAGAGCATTTATTACGGCTTGATATGTCAAGCCTCATATTTTGGGATGTAACTAAACCTTATGATTCTTTTGGCAAACCATCTGGGGTGAACGGTTATCACCGATGGTTCGAGTCGATTCTTCTGCTCATGAATTGGCATGAGATTAGAACTGTCATTTGAGTTTTTTTTTAAATTATGATAAATGCATGGAAACTTGTTTAGAGTATATTCTTGTATTTTACTTTGTGGTTTATGGCTTGTATTACCAATGCTCCATACAGAATCATCGAGCACGACCTTGAGGGTCGTGCCGAAGGCACGGGTTTCGGGGTGTTGAAATTTGGGTTGTCACAATTGGTATCAGAGTTGTTTCTTTTAGAATTCTAACAATCATTCCTTTTGTCAGAGCATAGGGACTTCTGCTAACGAAACTGTGGTTTCTCATGCAAACCGTCATGTTTCCTAGGGGAAGAGGCCGACCCAGGGGCGGTCATGATAGGAATTTATGCAGTAGAGATGAGTTCATCTCGCCTACAAACAGAGTGCCATTGGGAAATAGGGAGGTTCCTGAGGGTAGTGGCCAAGAGAATCAAAATCAAGCAGAAAATCAGGATCGAGACCGTGAGGATTGAGATCAGAGAGAACAAGATAGAGTGAGAGAAAGAAATGAAGAGAGAGAGGAGCGTCAGAAGATGATGCATACTATGGAAACCATGGCAACTGCCACGGCACAACAGGCAGCATCCTTGGCAGCTCATGCCGCCCCCGAGCAACATCAGACACCTACGCCTCCAGTAGGGCCTACACTACCAGTAGCTTCAGCATTTGCCGAATTTAGGAGGATGAGACCTCCTACCTTTTCATGGCAGGCAGACACCATGGCAACCGAGAATTGGCTGAGTGAAATGGAGAAAGTTTTTAGCGTACTGACATGCCGAGTTGGGCAGCTTACATGTTGGATGGGGAGGCTGGGCCGTGGTGGAAATCTGTTTCACGGACTAGGGCTCAGGAAACTCCAAATATGCCCTGGACATGGGATGAATTCGTTGAAGAGTTCAACAAACAGTACTTCCCGAAAGTTGTGAGGAATCAAATGGAGACCCAATTTTTACAACTCACGCAAAGGAAGATGACCGTAAGAGAGTACGGAGTAAAATTTATGAGACTTGCTCATTTTGCTCCAGATTATGTGATTTCTGATGTGATGAGAGCGAAGAGGTTCCAACAGGGCTTAAGGCCAGACATCCGAGGAGGAGTTGCACCATTTCAGCTGAAGACCTATGAAGAGGTCATGAGTAAGGCATTAGTAGTTGAAGAAGTAAACAATAATCGATGCTGTCAAAGGGAACAGCAAGGAAGAGGAAGCATAGATCAAGGCAGGACTGGGAGTTATGACCGATGAATAAGAAGCCGAGATTTGTAACACTGAATCAGAGGTAATCGCTTCAAGCAGGGTATGGGAGACCGGCGCAGCAGACCGCCAATCAAAGATTCCCATTGCTTGCATCAGGGAGACCGATGAGGTATGAGAATCCTGCTATTTCCACTGGAGCCACAGTTACACAAGGTTTTTCGCGAGCTGCTTCTTCAACACCAAGAGAGACTTGTGCCAAGTGTGATAAGTCTCGCAAAACGGCGGATTGCAGGCAAGGAATGCGAGGCTGTTTTAAATGTGGCAAGATGGGCCACGTGATTAGAGGTTGCCCTGAGGCAATTAAGGAAAAGACGGCTTCAGCTTTCATGCCACGACCTATTCAATCACAGAAGCCAGTTGTTCAAGGGAAAGCCTATGCAGTCACTGCCCAAGAAGCAAGGAGCGTACATGATGTCATTCAAGGTGAGATTCCTTTTAAATAAAGAATTTCAATTTAATATAATTTTAGATAGAGAAGGTGCATTCGTTAGAACAGCGTGTAGACTCATTTTTGTACGTTAGAAATTCTAAATAAAGTATGTACTATATATGTATATGTATGTGTTATAGGTACTTTACAAGTCTATGAAAAAGGATGCTATGTAGCACGTGACGCACGAGTGTTGATAGACCTAGGGTCTACCCACTCCTTTATCGCCCCTAGATTTGCAAAGAAAATGAAGATTATTCCGGAGACACTGAACTTTGTTTTATCAGCGTCTATCCCGACGGGAGAATTAGTGGACACAGAGTTAGTCTGCAAATCAGTAGTAGTAGGAGTTCAGGATGGTGACGTCTATGAACTAGACGCACAACTAATATTATTGGACATGCAAGGATTCGATGTAATCCTTGGCATGGATTGGTTGTCTCATCATTGTGCGACAGTGGATTGCAAGAATAAGGTTGTCATTTTTCGACCTAACACAAGGAGATCGTTCCAATTTCAAGGAGAGAGATCGACACAGGTGCCACTCATCTCTGCAGTCAGGGCCGAACGTTTGATCAAAAAGGGGTGTAGCGGTTATTTAGCATCCTGAAGGGAGATAAAGAAGAAAAGAATGTTATTTTTGAGATAGCAGTAGTGCAAGAATTTGAAGACGTATTTCCAGAGGAATTGCCGAGATTACCTCCAGAGAGAGAAGTGGAATTCGCTATCGACTTGGCACCAGGAACGGAGCTTATTTCTAAAGCACCGTATAAAATGGCTCCTACTGAATTACAGGAGTTGAAAGAACAGTTACAAGAACTAATGGACAAGGGGTTTGTTAGACTGAGCGTGTCTCCATGGGGAGCACCGATTTTGTTCGTAAAGAAGAAAGATGGGTCGATGCGGTTGTGCATTGACTATCGGCAATTGAACAAACTCACTATAAAGAATCGATACCCTTTACCTAGAATAGATGACTTGTTCGATCAGTTGCGAGGGGTGAAGCACTTTTCCAAGATCGATCTGAGATCTGGATACCATCAGTTGAGAGTCAAGGCTGGGGACATTCAGAAGACTGCATTCAGAACACGGTATGGACACTATGAATTTTTAGTGATGCCGTTTGGGTTGACGAACGCACCGGTATCGTTTATGGATTTAATGAATCGGGTGTTTAAACCACACCTGGACTCCTGTGTCGTTGTGTTCGTTGACGACATTTTGATATACTCTAAATCGAAGATGGAGCACGAAGAACACTTGCAAGTCGCTCTACAAATTTTACGTGAACACCAATTGTACGCCAAACTCAGCAAATGTGAGTTTTTGTTAGAAGAGGTTAGCTTTTTGGGACATGTCGTCTCAAAGCATGGTGTCACAATAGATCCAGCTAAGAACACTTGCGACTCGCTCTACAAATTTTACGTGAACACCAATTCTGATATCTTTGAAAATATCGGGACCTCTTACGAGACTTACAAGAAAGGATTCAAGATTTGAGTGGAGTAAAGCGTGCGAGAAGAGTTTTCAATAACTCAAGACGAGACTCACTTTAGCTCTAGTTTTAGCAATTCCTTCAGGCAGTGGAGGATTCGCGGTCTACAGTGATGCTTCGTATAACGGTTTGGATTGCATGCTCAACCAATACAAAAAGGTGATAGCTTACGGGTCAAGACAGTTGAAAGAGCATGAGAAGAACTATCCGACGCATGATCTAGAACTAGCAGCGGTCATATTTGCATTGAAGATTTGGCGATATTATTTATACGGTGAGACCTTTGAAATCTTCACCAACCATAAGAGCCTCAGATACTTGTTTATACAGAAGGAACTTAACATGAGGCAGCGCAGATGGATGGAGGTCCTCAAGGACTATGACTGTTTCATACAGTACCATCTAGGCAAGGCTAATGTGGTAGTCGATGCCTTGAGTCGGAAGAGTTTAGCACAGTTGGCTAGTTTGATTTTGAGTATGAACCGATGGAAGTTATTTGAAGATCTGGTAGTATATGGTGCGAACATCGAGTCGCAAGCTACAGGAGCCTTTTTGGCTAACATATCAGCAAGATCGGTGATATTTGAACACATACGCGAACTACAGATGACAGACCCGGTACTAACCAAGATCCGTCAAGATGTAACGGAAGGCATCAAATCAGAATTCTCAATCAAGGAGGACGATTCCTTATTGTTCAAGGGTCGACTTTGTGTCTCGGACAATGTCGATCTACGACGAACTATTCTTGATGAGACTCACAAATCAAATTACGCTATCCATCCTGGTAGCACAAAAATGTACCAAGATTTGAAAAGGAATTACTGGTGGAGAGGACTGAAGCAAGACGTGGCAGAGTACGTCTCACGGTGCTTGGCGTGTCAGCAAGTGAAGATTGATTATAGACACCCTGCAGAATTATTACAACCTCTGCCAATACCGGAGTGGAAATGGGAATCAATATCTATGGACTTCATCGTTGGACTACCGCGTATGGTAAAAAGATATAATGCCATTTGGGCAATCGTGGACCGATTGACCAAGTCAGCACACTTCCTACCTTACAACACGATGTGTACAGCAGGAAAACTCGTGGAACTATATATGAAGGAGATAGTACGCCTACACGGAATTCTATGCAGTATCATTTCTGATCGTGCTCCGCTATACACATCGAAGTTTTGGAAAAAAATTTAAGAAGGAATGGGAACGCGATTGGATTTTAGTTCAGCATTCCATCCACAAACCGATGGACAGACTAAACGGGTAAATCAAGTAATAGAAGACATGCTCAGAGCGTGTATGTTAGAACTACAAGGATCGTGGGATCAACATCTATCGTTAATCGAGTTTGCGTACAACAACAGTTTTCAGACGAGCATTGGAATGGCACCGTATGAAGCCTTGTATGGAAGGAGATGTAGATCGCCCATCAATTGGGAAGAAACTGGCAAGAAACTTGTTTTGGGACCTGAGTTGCTTGAAGATAACGCCGTCGTTGTCCGTATGATCAGAGAAAGACTAAAGGCGGCTCAAAGCAGGCAGAAAAGCTACGCTGATATCAAGCGGACCAGTGTGAACTATAAGGTGGGTGAACACGTGTTTGTAAAGGTGTCGCCTATGAAAGGCGTGATGAGATTTGGAAAGAGGGGGAAACTAACTCCCCGTTATCTCGGACCCTTCGAGATTTTGGATCGGGTGGGCGAAGTCGCATATCGCATTGGATTACCACCAGTGTTCGATCGAGTACATAACGTTTTCCACGTTTTTATGCTCAGAAAGTATGTGGTGACCCTTCCCACATTTTGGAAGGTCAACCATTGGAGATGCACAAGGATATGAGCATGATAGAAGAACCGGCGGAGATTTTGGATAGAAAGGAACAAGCGCTACACACCAAAGTTATTCCCTTAGTACTTGTTCGATGGAAGAATCATCCGGTCGAGGAAGCAACGTGGGAGCGCGAGGCAGATGTCAGAGAACAATAACCCAATTTATTTGAGAACGCTAACTAGTTTTCTTAAATATGACAATATGTAATATTCTGGCAATATATAGATTACTATTTTGAAATGAATGAATGAATTTGATTGAAAATTTTAACATATTAACTTCAATTTTTGGTAGAACTAACATTTCATGAGAAAAATCCCAAAGGTACGACATAGTAAAACATGTGTGAGAGATGTCCTAAATGTTAGAAGAAACTAGTGAAAAGCATGAGCTTAAGAGACCAGAAAACGTTCTGGGCTCGCTCGAGCGAGAACTATTGATCGCTCGAGCGAGCCACATAAAATATAAACAGAAAACGTTCTGGGCTCGCTCGAGCAAGAACTATTGATCGCTCGAGCGAGGACTATTGACCGCTCGAGTGAGAACTATTGATCGCTCAAGCGAGGACTATTGACCGCTCGAGCGAGGACTATTGATCGCTAGAGCGAGGCCAGAATATAAACGGGCGGCAAATTACTATTTGCTCATTTCATCTTCAAGCGAGAGAGAGGTTGGGCGAGCGGGATTTAGGGTTTTCGGATTTTCAAACTCCTCTTTCGTCCGATTCGAGCTGGATTCTAACAATCCAATCCGTCAAAAGCGTTTAAAGAGGTGAAATCTACCCTAGTTCTACTTCATTTAATTGATTAAGTTCTTGTTATATATCAAATGACTTCTACAAGCCCTAACCCCCAACCTAGAAAATGAGTGGCGATTCGATCGCCATCGTCTCGCGACAAGACGTCGCAAGCACCACAACCACCACCATCCCCATCTCGTGCCCCAATCCAATTAGATGATTGGTGGGGAGCAAAAATTTTTGAGGCCGAATGGGAGATTCATCCCTCTTGTTTTGGGGATCCTATGTCCACCCAATGGACCTCGGATTTCCTCACAAACCACCATCTAAGACCACTATTAGAACCCTTTGGAGCTCGGTACTATCCGAGACTCGTGAGATTGTTCTACCAAACCCTTCAACTGGACATGAACGAGGATATGATTCTCGTGAACATAGATGGAAAACAACTTGTTTTCGACAGTGCCGATGTTTCCACTACCATGCAGTGCCCTAATACATACACCCCAAGCCCACTCTCTCTACCACCATTTTCTGGGAACGTAGGATTCCCGACCATCATTGCAGATATTACTGGCGGCGCCACCGCATCCGGACGGTCGATCACCCGATCGCAGTTGCCGCCACATATGTGGTTTTTGGACATTATTTTTAAGAAAAATTTACACCCGACGGGCCATGATCAAGAGCGCCGCGAGACATTTTTGCAGGCCTTGCACTCCGCATTCCGCAATCGATGGTTTAGTGCCCCTATAGTAGTGATCAAGGGCATTATACATGCCCGCAAAACAAATAAGAAGGGCACCATTCCACCACCCATCCACCGACTACCCTATGCCCGTCTGATCTCGCGACTCATTGATTCACGAAATGGGAAGGAGGGTTTTCAGATCAAGGCGGATGAACTAGTGCTAACGGATAACACCATTCTGTTCCTCGTCCAAGACTTGAGCCGAAACCAGAAGAGCCTCCGAAATAGTTTAAACAGGAAGCAGGATCGCCAGATTTCCCGGCAAGCGGCACATCCACCATCTACGGGACCGACTGCTCCCTCCACTTCGTCTCCCCAGCCTTTCCCCGCCACCGACAGCAGTATGATGCGGGAGATCCTCCTACAAGGGCGGGAGATCCGGCTACATCAACGGCTCTAGAAGTCGCTCCTCATCGACCTCATGGGCCATGCGTTTCCGCAGACGTACAAGGAGCTCATCGGTGCTATGCGAGGTGCTATTTTTGGCGCGTATAGCTCAGGTCATGCTAGCAAGACCACTACAGCTGGTGTCACTGCCGCCAGAGAGGTTGGTGACGACGTGGATGAGGATGACGGGGATGATGACAATGATGATGGCTCCGACTCCAACGGCGAGGACGAGGAGTATGAGGAGGGTGACGATTAGGTCATCACATATCATTTTGAAAAATTACAATGAAATATTTTGCGCTATGATGTAATATTTTTGCACTTTTGGTTTAGAAACTATCGTGACATGAGTGTCACAAATTTGGTGGTAAACTTAATGATGAAAATTTTGGTAATTTAGAAACTACCGGTATATATATATTTTTTTTTTCATATGATCAATTTGGTATAATGACGGTGGAAATACCTGATTATGTAGATTTTTGGCATTAATTTTCTTGCTTGATAGGTTGGTTGAGATGAGTGTAGGGTTATCATTACAATAATGTGTAGATTATAATTGCTTGATGCAGGTTGATTTCGGGTCATTGGACCATTACTTAATTTCCTGATTATTCAAGAGTTAGGCTATTTGAAAGTCTTTTCGTACTTGATTTTTTTCGTGTATCGTCGATTTTCGAGGACAAAAATCTTATAAGGTGGGGTGAATGTCATAGCCCGGTTTTTGGGAACCGTGCACGTCACGTACATGCACGTGTGTGTGTGGTTCACAAGGGAATCACAATTTCTAGGTACACTATAGGTATATATGTTCAGCAGGTGAACTTTGTGAACCAAACACAAACACATGTGTATGTGTGAAACACACTAGCTTTCACTAGATAAGTAAAAAGGGGAGAAGAGTCTCTCATACGTGACCTAATTTAGCTTAGAAAAAGGGAGAGTTAAATAGAGAGAAAGAGGAGAAGGTTTCATAAAAGAAGATTAGAGGTAGGACATTTTGGTGATTTGAGATGAGATCCATCCTACGGATCTTAAACATCTGTGAGGAGAAGAGTGTGGGGAAGAAACTAGAAAGGATTGTTGGGTTTAAGCCTGGGGAGAACCTGGAACGAGGTTGGAGGAAAAGCTTTTAGAACTCTCCTCTTATGATTTGATCTTGGATCAAGTCTGTAAAGGATCTATTGATTTTGGTAAGTGTTAAATACTTATGTGTGTTTTAAATAAGGTATAAAATATTAGTTGAATGTTTTTTTTATGTTAATAAGACCTTAAAGGGAGTAAGAAATCGTTTCTCGAACAGATCGAGCATTCAATTTTATTGCCCCTCGCTCGAGCGGTTAAAATGGCTTGCTCGAGCGAGGAACAGAAGATAAAACCTGAGCATAAATTGCGTTCTGAGCTCGCTCGAGCGAGACCCTTAGTGAAGGGGAAGCTCGCTCGAGCGAGGCATCGCTTGAGCTCCAGGTACCTTGCTTTAACCGCTCGAGCGATGAACAGTGATCGCTCGAGCGATGAATAGTGCTCGCTTGCACGAGGGTTGAAGTCTCCGCTTTAATCGCTCGAGCGATGAATAGTGCTCGCTCACGCGAGGGTTGAAGGCTTCGTTTTAACCGCTCGAGCAATGAATAGTGCTTGCTCGTGCAAGGGTTTAGTACCTCATTTTTATCGCTCGAGCGAGGTCAAGTGCTTGCTCGAGCAAGGTTAAGTGACCGCTCGAGTGAGGAATAGTTCCCGCTCGCGCGAGGTACAACACGTTTACTTATTTGGATTATTCTTTTGGTGTATATCATGGGAGCTATGGTTCCCAAGGGTTTTGGAGACCATTCTAAGCTTGTTCTTGACACATACAATGTAGGTGTGACGTGAGTTGTTACGCGTAAACCTATATGAGAAAAAAAGTTCATTAGAATTGCCTTGAGGTAGGGAATATCTTGAAACATGTACTTTAATTCTAGTGAATAGTCATGTATCAAATGTGTCTTCAAGCAAGGGTGTGTGTGTGAATTCAAAAGTGAAATTATGAGGTCCATAGGGGACGTGAAAATGTAATAAAGAGCATCTAGATGATGCATTAAATCAGTGGCATCCCAGGGATGCAGATGAAATCCAATGGTGAAACAAAAGAAAAGTGATAAGGCCTAATGTAATAAAATTAGCACAATCATGGTGAATAACTATATGTAAAGCACATTTGATGTTTTTGTTATTTAAGGTTTAATTAGAATTTCCCACCAACGTGGCGGGATACCCATGACTGACTCGGCAGGATATCCGTGACCAGTACGGCGGCCAATCCGTACACCTATAGCACATCCCAGATATGTTGAATTGAGAATAGACCCCGCCGCCTAAGAGAAAGGGGCCTGGGTGGTATTGAAATTGAGAACATATAACAAGTGTCTATTTAGACGACGATGGTGGGTATTCCATTGGGGCTCGATGCTATATTGCTCGGGGACTACTTAAGTTAAGATTTAAATGATTAGGCCAAATCCGTAACAACACTAGTAAGATGGGAATAAACAAGTCATGCAAAGTAACAGTTGTATCCATCATTTCACTTCGATTATCTCAATTATCTTTTTGGCAATTCTATCAAATAAATTATGCTTTTAAACTGTTTTAACATATATGTGAGAACTTAAATTATATGTTTACTGTGTTTTCCCTATGGAGCTAGGATGTAGCTCACCCCTTAGACTATACATCGCAGGTCTAGCTTTAGCGGCAGCAGAAGTTTTGGGAGACGTTGATCCGAGAGATCTGGATTATGTGCCCAGAGAAGAGTCAGAGCCTCCTCCTGAGGAATTCTTCTAGGAGACCCCTTGCGTACCTTGATAGTGAGTTGAGAGCATTTATTATGGCTTGGTATGTCAAGCCTCATATTTTGGGATGTAACTAAACCTTATGATTCTTTTGGCGAACCATCTGGGGTGAATGGTTATCACCGATGGTTCGAGTCGATTCTTCTGCTCATGAATTGGCATGAAACTAGAACTGTCATTTGAGTTTTCTTTTAAATTATTGTAAATGCATGGAAACTTGTTTAGAGTAGATTCTTGTGTTTTACTTTGTGGTTTATGGCTTGTATTACCAATGCTCCGTACAGAATCATCGAGCATGGCCTTGAGGATCGTGTCGATGGCACGAGTTTCAGAGTGTCGAAATCCGGGCTGTCACTCATTCCTAAGTCTACACTTTCTCTCTCTTCATGGTCAAAAGTCAAGGGGCGCTCATGCAAGGGGGCCCTACATTGGCTCCTCTTCTCCCTCCATTTGGTTCTCTAGTGAACTTTTCTTGCTCTTGAGGGCCTCAATCCCTTTAAAAGTCAAGATTCTCTCTAAATGTGTGGTTGCATGTGCTCACCCCAATCTTACACCTTAGATTTGGCCTAGGTAAATCCTAGGGTCTAAGATGGGGTCAAAGTTGGTCTACTCCTTTAAGGGCTAGGATTGCATTGAATTTTGTATATATTTCATTTTCTAATTTTGAACTCATGAAAATTGATTCAACTAACCCTCAAATTATTCCATTTATTTACAAGTTTGTCATTGTTCCATGTCAGACAACATATTTTAGTTTTATGTGTTAGGACATCTCAAGCCTTCCAATTTTGGTCAATTGTTTGACCAACCCTAAGATGGTGCATCGAATGGGTGACTTCCAATCACCTCCATTGATGATGATTACCAGATTATAATCATCAATTTAGGATTAAACAAGATGGGACATCAGGTGCCACTTGCAATGTTCGAATGAGGGGTGCCTTTTAAGATTGAATTTTTTTTATGGTGGGTGCCCTTAAGGGGGTCGGGTTTCAGGTTTGACTAGCCCGGATTTCAGGGGCAGTTGTTACAGTGTCAAACTTACTTTTTCAGGTATATTTTACTAAAAAATATGGATGCCCGATAGCAAAGCGCTAGCACTTCTGTATCGAAGCGCCGGCACCCCGATAGAGAGGTGTCGACAAACTGATAGCGAGGCGCTGGCATCTCGATAGCAAAGTGCTGGCATCCTGGTATTGGGGTGCCAGTGTTGGGGTGTCGGCACCTCTATATCTATGTGTCGGTGTATCAGTAAAAAAAAAAGGGGTATCGACGCCTCATTTTGGGGGCTTCAGTGCCTCTATATCGAGGTAACGGTGCTTTGATAAAAAAAAATAGCAAAGCACCGACACCTCGATATAGAAGCGTCGGTGCCCCTAAAACGAGGCGCTGACGCCCCCTTTTTTTTTTAACGAAGCGCCAATATCTCGATATAGAGGCGATGGCGCCCCTAAAACAAGGTGTCAGCACCTTGGCGCCGGAGTACCAACGCCTCGCTATCAAGGTGCCAACACCTCTCTACCGAGGTGTCAGCACTTCGCTACAGAGGTGCTAGCACTTCGATATCGGGCGCCCACATTTCTGAGTAAAATATACTTGAAATAGTAATTCTGGCACTTTCTTGGAAAAAGGGAGAGAAGAGCGGAAAGAAAGAGACTTACAAAAAAGGGTAAAGAATGACGGCTGAAGGGAATATAACTTTTAAAATATTTTAAAAGTTTAACCCTAGTTAATAATGTGGGCCCCATACCACCCATCACTTCACAAAAAAGGTGCTATGCGTCGCGCCCATATCAAAAGGTGCAGAGATAAATGTGCTCGAGCTTAGAGAATAAAGGAATTCATGAGAAAAGAAAAATATATAACACCAGAAACATAAAGACACCATCCCTCTAAAGTTGAGGAAAACCACGGAAACCATACCGAACACCTAAACCCATACCCAAACAAAAAAACTCTCGGCCAGCACAAAACTGACCCACCCCAGCCAAACACTCTGAACTACCCAAAAAAAATCACACAACTAGCATACTATATCCAATGACACTACCCAATCCAAGCTCTTGGAAAAATTCCAATCTGAAGTAAGTAACAGATGGGGATTGACCCATATGTCATGTATAGAAGAAGCACAAGAAGAAAATTTTAGGTTTTGAAATTTTTCAGAGGCCCGGGAAGAACATGCATGTGGGAAAGAAGAAAAAAGATGAAAGATGGAGTTTAAGCCCAAATTTGATTGATCGAATGCAATTCTTGATTGATCAAATTAATCCAAAGCATTCTTCGTCAAAATGTAGAATAAACTCGTTCAATCGAGTTTCAACTTCTATCGATCGATTTCACATAGAAAACTTTACAGAGTAGTTCTTAAGGAACTCGATCGATCGAATTTACCCACGGATATTTTGTTTAGATGCAAATTTTATGTTTCAATTTTCTTTTTAGATTAGGAGTCTTTCCTATTTTTGTTCCTTAAGCTTAATTAAGGTTTCTTAGCCTATGTAAATAGTTTTCTTTGAGCGACTTCTCAAAATTTTGTCAAGAGTTTTCAACCGAAAGAGCAACTCTTTCACCTGAAGAGCGATTCTTCTTCCGCATGTGGTTTGGTAGGAAGTAATTATGATCGTAGCGATTCTTTAGATCTTCTACCTTTGCTATCTAATTTTCTTATTCTCTGGTAATTTAATTTAATTTAATTTATCTTCTCCTATCGAAAACCCATAAAAGCAAAATATGTTTTCTTCTAGTATTATTGTTAGATTTTGATTTACAATTCTCATTCTTATTTTGTTGATTCCCTTTGAATGATTTAAACCCTTCAGGCTTTAAATTATTCAAACCCTAGCAAGGAGTCAAGAGACAACATCAAGATTGTCTCATGGTGTCCTGAACTAGATAAAAACTAGAGTCTATCTTTAGACTTATTTGCTGGACAGAGATGGATTATATGCTAACAGACGTTAAATCGGATCAATTAAATTGCTCTAATAAAGTTATTAAATATTTTATATGCTTTGGGATCAATTTCTATATCTCCGCTATTCAATTAAATCTCAAATTAATTTTAAAATTGCATAACTAGGGTTTTAGCATTTGTCCTGAATTAAATTGATATCAGAGCATTGTCTAGTTTAGGGTGTTTGGCATCTTACGTCGAATAGGAGTTCATATTTGGTTTTGACATTCTTATTTGATTTTGGATTTCGTGTTAGATTGTGTGTTTGTGTCAATTATAATGTGTGATTTCATTGATAGTCGTTGAATTACTTATTTTTATTGAAGGTGCATAAGAAGAATTAGAAACCCATCAGATTTCGGATGGTTGGGATGGAACTAGAGTTGGAGAATATATTTATCGTTGTTAACCCGAGTTGGAGAATATATTTATCGTTGTGAACCCAAATACATTCGTTGAGTTGTTATCTAACATAGAGGAGTATTTTGATTTGTATGATGTGTCAAATGAGTGTAAAGTTAGGTTAGGCAATTGGCGAACAAGACCATAAGCTATTGGACTAGTGTGAAGTGTCGACGTGTGTTGCCTCAAATTAAACCCAACACACGATGGGAGGACATGAAGTTGAGACTTATCGAAAAGTATGTCGCTTTCACACACTATCACCTTCTATAGTGTTCAAAACAAAAATAGATGAGCGTCTTGAATTCAACCAGCTTGAGTCTAGGAATACCTACACTGAAGAAAGGTCTAATTCTGAGGTTTAACCAAAGAAACCAACAAATACTCCTATGAATCCCCAAATTGACAACGGGAAAGGAGTGACCAATGAGAGTCCCAAAAATAGTGGTCGAAACAAGTGTTATAAGTGTCAAGGATATAGACACTTTTCCTATCAATGCCCTATGAAAATTCTCATAAAAATTTATTAATTAAAGAGAAGAATGATAAAGAGTAGAGAAAATTGAAACTAGAAGAGGAAGTGTATGAATCTGATACCGTGATGAGTGAGGGCGAGATAGAAGAAGTAGAAGAAAGTCTAATTTGTGTTGAAGAAACCTCTATTTCCATTATAAAGGATAATTATGTGTTGTTCACACTGAGTCGTTAGAGTTCATAGAGTCAGTCACACATGTGGTTATAGAGTCCATAGAACTACATTTGAGTTGCATTTCGAATCATATCATGAGTTGCATATTGATTCGTCATGTTGTGAATGAAGTCTCAAGTCACATTCTGCAATGGTGCCCCAAACTTAATTTCTGTTTGTCCCTAGCAAATAAGGAAATATAAAATATCTTAAACTATGAATTTAAATGTTACTTTTGTAGGGAGCATGATTGCATTTAGCAGATGCAACAAGCTTTTAAATCCCTAGGTGATCCCTAGTGGAAGAGTTGTAGTCTCCAGAAGGTTTTCAGTGAAGTTACCTACAAACTTCAAATATTTTTTAATTTTTTAAAATATTTTTCAGAAGTTAAATTTAAAAATACTGAACTAATTTTGTATACTAACTAGGTCAATCATCACATAGTTGTCACGATTTTCAAATTTTACAAATCTTTTATATTCTTACTTTCCATCATGACCGTTATCCTTGATCAGAACTCAACAATTTCTACTCTGTTAAGTGTGGAGTGTGTGCATACCTTAGTGAACAGTTTATTATTCATAAATTTTTCTAAACTGCAGATTTAGAAAATATTTTCATTCAAATTCTCACTATTGGCATACTCTAAAAAAGATGTTGAAATTTTTGGGTTCTCTCAATATATATATATATGATAAACTCATAAGGTAATTGACTGAATAATTAAAATTCCATGAAAAGATAATCAATTCTATTCATATAATCTCTGTGCAATCCATAGTATCTACTATTCATATTTCTACTAGGCTTATACTTTTGTAAACCATAAATCACAGAGGACTTTTCTTAGGCTTCTAATGGGGCTTTAGGTTAATAGGTTTCAGAAGAAAAGGTAAAAGGATTCAAAATTTTCTGAGAATTTAGTTCTACTTTCTTCTTTTCTTTCTTCTGTTCTGCTTCAGTAAGTATATAAAAAGTTGGATAGCTTCTTCCCATTTTATCTATTTTTCTAAATCTCATTCTTTATTTTCAGTTTGGAAGTCCCCCTGTTTTTTTTTTTTTGCTTCTCTTTTTTTTTTTTTAGAATCATATTTTCATTTTCATAAATTGCCTCTTTAAGATTTTCTAATCCTTTCCCATATTCTTTTTTTTTATTTCTTCACTCCCTCTTTTTCCTTTTTTTTGTTAACTTATACTCCTTTCACTCCCTCTTTTTCCCTTCTTCTACAATCTAAACTCTTAGAAACTATAAGGGTAAAAGGTAGAAAGCTTTTGGTAGCACATATGGTTAAGGGTTTATAAAATTCTGGTATAAAGAAATTTTCAGTTTAAGCTTCTAATATGGGTTCAAAAGATAAATTATTCTGAGATTTTGGCTTTGCGTCTCTGACTTAAAAAAAAGATGGCCTTCGGTCATTTTCAGGATTTACTAGCATAAATGCCTTATTATTTTTATATTTCTAATAAATAGTTCTATAAAAAAAAATAGGTAATCATAATCATAGAATATTCTGATTCTAAATACAACAATATGAGATTCCATTAACAATAAGTCAAGAAGTTCAAGAAAATTTTAAAGCATGAATAGAAATAGTCTCTCTCTCAGAATAAAAAGAGGTAATGTGGCTCAAAAGCTTACTGGTTATATAATTCTGAAACTATAGTCTAAATATTGCAGTTCAGATCAATCATATAGTTTCAAACATTCAGTAGATACAATGCTTAAAAGAGATTAAACATGAGTTGTAGCTGCTCTATTGTTGTGATTGTTGAACTTTTGCTATGATGGATCGTTAGAACTTTCAAAATTTATAAAATTTTCTATCATAATTCATATATGATGATTAACTAAAAAAAATTTCTGTAAATTAAAATTCTAAAAAGAAAATTAAAATTCTAAAAACTAAAACTAATGCAAAATAAGGTATTATGAAATGCTAAAAAATTAGATCCAAAAATTAACGAATATACACAAAAGTGTGTATCCCCCCCAAACTTAAATTGGACAATGCTCTCATTGGCACAAAAAATATGAGACACTAAAATTTACCTAAAAATTATTGTTATCTCTGATTTCTTATCGATTGTGAAAAAATTCTGTAAGGAATATTTCCCCCCAAACTTGAGGAAAACACAATGGTTTTATATCTCAGAGACAAAAATAACAAAAATGTCAGTAGTTAGCGACAAGAACAAAAGTTAGTTCATTATAATTACTTATATCTATTGATATGGCACCGATTGGAAAAAAAAATTCTTACGAATGTCCCCCCAAACTTGAGAGGAAAAATCATTCGGTTTAATCACAGATTATAAGCAACAAAAATTTAAAAGATAAAAGAAAATTTAGTAACATTAGTTAGTCAAAAAAGAAGAAAATTTTTATATATTACTAAATACTTACAAAGATAAGAGAAAAAACTAAAAACTAATTATTACATTAAAGAAAATAATCCTAGGAAAAATCTAGACACACACTAATCTATATTAGACATTGGCAGCAACATTAGTAAATCCATACGTTCGTTCGAGAATATAATATTATACAATAGGAAGAATCTTACGATCGATCGTGTTTCACCACGATTGAAATCGTAGCATACTTGCTGGAAAAAAATTTCTAACTAAAGCAAACTAAAAAAAATTAGTTTACATATTTTACAGGATTTTGCTACGAATTAGTCGGTAGCTCGACGGTGCGCATAAGTATATCAGACATACTCAGGGTCTTCTAGTGATATAATGATCACTAGCCCTACTTTGTCTGGAATAAAAAATTTCAGGTTTCCAAATCTTTGTTTGAGAATTAAGAGGGGAGACATGAAAAAAATATGTGCTCTCCTCTAACTTTTTTGAGTTTTTATAAAATGGTGACGGTGCATCGAAAGCATTAGAAAAGGATAACTTTGGTATATATGGCACTTCGATCACAATATTCGGCACACTATCTTTATTATCTTTTTGGGATCTATTTTTAATTTTTATTGCATTTAATTTTTCTGGTGGAAAAACATCCTCTTTAATTTCAGGCTCACTATCCTTAGTCTCGGGGACGACTACTAACGTAGGTATCTCCACCTTATTGTCAACAGTCTTACCACTTCTTAAAGGTTGAACAATTTGTAGCTATTTTGCGGGAATGAATGTATCTCCCACAAAAATTTGTCCTCCCGGGTTACTCAATGGTCGTAACTGTAACTGGTTGCTCTCTCGTTCCACCAATTGCATAGTTAGCTAACCAACTTAAGCTTCCAGCTTCGTAATGGATTGTGTGTGAGAATGTAAAACTTGAGAGAATTGAGCGAGCTAAGATAAATCCTTGGAACGTTGATGCCACTATTGTTGTAAATCCCTAAGGATTTCAACAATTGTATCATCAAATCCACTGCTCTGACGATTGAATTGTTGCTGCTCAAATGGCTGATATGGCCTCACGGGTGGCGAGTAGATCAGTTGGAAGTTTAAATCTGGGGGATATCTTGGATGAACAACAGACGATCCTTGTTTTTTGCCACTAGTAACGCCATAATTAAAACAAGGATGACTTTCCCACTGCGGGTTGTATGTGTTACCGGAGTTAATCCGCTGGAATGCATACGCCTATTCCCAGTTTATCATCTTCGGGTATAGTAGGGCGACAGGGCAATTAAACACTCAAAATATTTATAGATTTGTAACGAGTGTGGTGCATAAAATAAAAAGAATATAATAATTATATATATATATATATTATTTTATTTTTATTTTTATTTTTATTTTTATTTATTTTTATAAAAAAAAATTGCCAAAGGTATAAAATTTTATAACCATGCCAAAATAAAAATACGTAATAAAAGAAGTATTCAAAAAAAAATCTGGCCCAAATCGTGTTCAGAATCACCTCTTAAACACTAAAGGAAATATTACCAAAAAAAGGAAAGAAATAACTAAAACAAGGGGATTTGAAAGGGTAATCAGTGGATTTTGGGCTCGAGAAAAATTCTATCAAAGGTAGCCACGACGTGCGCGTTGCAAAGAGCTTTCCGAATTAAGATTATTTGCACGATTCTAACACCCGTAGCCAAAGGGCTAAAATACTGACATGCGCCCAAAAATGCACCAATTAGAAAAAGATCACAATTTTCTGCCAAATAAATAAATATATATATATATATATATATGTTTTTATTTGATTTTATTTTTATTTTAGAAAGCAGAGAGAGAAACAAATCTGAGTCTTTCGCTTCTGTGACGGACAGAAGTTGAAACCTTAATTCGCTGGCTCCGAACCTGCAAAAGCTTAAAAAGTGATCAAAGAAACTGAAAATATAAAGAAAATTAAAAAGAGAAAGATAAATATTGGTTTCTAAAAGGATAAAAATATTAGATAAAAATAGAAATAAAGATAAATTTCGCTTTCCCAACAGCGGTGCCAAAAACTTGATCGATTGCTTATTATGTATTATAATTATATTAAATTAAAGTCTTAACCTATTACAAGTGCACAATGAAAATTGTAGAGCTAGTATAGGATCGATCCCATGAGGAAGTTCATTATCTAATTAATTTCTAATTTATATCTTTGATCTAAATCTCTATTTTAAAAACTTTTTATTTATCTTTAAGATCTAATCTAATGGAGAAATATGAATAAAAGAATGGATTATTAAACTAAAATGCATAAAAATAAATCATAATCCTCCTTCAGATTAAGGTCGTCAATTTTAATTTTTAGCTTTCGGATATTTATGAAAATAAACAGTACCGTTACACCATATTTCTAGTCTCCTAACATTGGTCATTAATCAAGTCTAAAATCCTATCAATACAAATTTAATCTAATCAATAATTAACCAGAAATTTGGGCATCAATCAAACTCTAGAAAACTGAAGATAGAAAAGTAAAAACTGTTACACTAATCTGTAAATTCTAGCCTCAGTCGTCAATTCAAATTAAAACTTGGAGATGTTTACAAAGCAAATAAAATTTAAACTATAAAATAAAGTAAAATATATCCTTCACCCCTCTACTGTAATCGTCAATTGATCCTGAGAAATTATAGATATCTACACTAATCTTCAGCACTCAATTACAGTCGTCAATTGCTCTTGAGAAACATCTGATATCTAATCTACTCTAACTATGTTACACTACTTTGATCGGAAGAAAATCCAACCTCAGGCGTCAATTAATGTTGAAATTCTTTGATGCTTATTTCTATGTCGAGCCCTCTTATTTATAGATCATAAGGGGTTAGTTTACAAAGATCTAGTTCTAATAAAAGAAACTACTAAAAATAAAAGATTCCTAATATAACTCTAATTTCTAATTTTATCTTTCTTTGCTTTCTTTAGTTGATGCACCTCTGGATTGTTCTTTATTGAGCAGCAGCAGAGTCCTTCAGATTAGATCTTTATCAATCTTCTCCGATCCGTGGTTCACCAGACTTCTAATTGCAGAAGTCCTCTAATTCTGAATATGGCGATATTAAACTCTCACGTGATTCGCAACAGCAGTATGTAGTAGAAAGCTTCCATTTTTAGGAAATCATAAATAACGATTCCTTTCTGAAAAATCGTAATTCACGATTTTTTATTTTCAGTCGATTTTCAACTAACAATTTCTTATTTTGGATCGATCACTTTCTTCTTTTATTGCTTTTTGAAGATTCGTCTTTTGAAGTATTACGATTTTTCAGCCTTCCTGTTGTTGGCGAATCGTCTTTAACGCTTAATCGTCTTTTTACTACTCTTTAGGTTCATTTTGACAAGGATTAACACTTAGGCTCTAATTTACTACTTATCTTTAATATCTACACATCAGTAACTCGTTAGTAGCAAATTAAGTCCTAGCACCACTAAGTTAAGGGTGATAAAATGATAAATTATGTGGCTGATCACTGTCTAAGTTTCATTATGAGTTGTATGAAATTAATGATAAGACTATATTAGGCAAAGGAAGTATTGAAAACTTTTCTAGCTCACCAATTTGTTTAATGAATTTAAGGATAGTAATTTTGCATTGGTTTAAATTTAGACCCGAACAAATTCTACAAGAAATTGTTGAGGGTCTTTATTCTTATTCTATATTGAATTTTTTTCGATCTTCAAAATGGATCATTGTGATAGTTTAAATTTTCTTCTAGACATGTTTACTAATGTGGTGATTACATTGGAGGGTCATATGCATTTTTTAAGTCCAGCAACAAAACCCTCAAACTCATTCGTAGATGCCCATCCACTTGAACCTAATCTTATATACCCATTGAAAAATTATGCCTAAACAATATGTGAAAAGGTTAGATGAAAAGGTTTTGAGAGATCCACGTTTTGTTATCAAGCTAAAGACACCAAGAGCATCAAGAGTGTCTTCTTAGGTGGAAAGGTAAACCGAAAATTAAAAATAATTGGATTGCAAGGAGAAAGTCATTCGGGAAACATCAAGCATTCTTTGCCAAGTGAAAGGATAAGCCGAATGCTAAAGCTACATAGATAATAACAAGCAAGCATACCAAAGAGCGTCAATAGTACCTTATCAAATGGAAAGACAATTCAAAGGTTGAGAGTACATCAATCGCGATGAGTAGACCATCTAACTCATCGAGATGAGTTTCTCCCATCCAAGGAGAATTGATGGGGACAACGGCCCATATGTGCAAGAAGAAAATTCAAAGTTTCAGAGTGTTTTGAAGGCCCATGAGCACACGTGCGATATATGAGAACACCTCACTACGAGAGGACATGCATGTGAAAAAGAAGAAAAAAGATGAAAGATGGAGTTTTTGCCCAAACTCAATCGATCAAATTGAATTCTCATTAGCTCGAATTCGTCCAGAGAGGATCGATCGGGTTTGTCCAGAGAGTTCATCATCAAAACGCAAAATAAACTCAATCAATCGAATTCCCATAGAAAAGTTTACGGAGTCGTTATTACGAAACTCAATCACATTTGCGCACGGATATCTTGTTTAGATGCAAATTTTCGTTTTAGTTTCCTTTTTAGATTAGGAGCCTTTCTATTTTTGTTTCTTAAGCTTAGTTCGAGTTTTTTAGCCTATATAAAGGCATTGTACACTCAATTTTAGGAATGGTTAATGATTAATGAATGGTTTGCTTTGAGCGACTACTCGAGAACTTGTTAAGAGTTTTTAACCGAAAGAGAGATTCTTTCACCCGAAGAGTGATTCTTCTTATGCGTGCAGTTTAGTATGAAGTCACATCTTCCTTGGAGCGATTCCTTGGATCTTTTACTTTTTCTATTTAATTTTCTTATTTTCATGTGATTTAATTTAATTTATTTTCTACTATCGAAAACTCATAAAAGCGAAAATATCTTTTCTTCTAGTATTGTTTATGAAATTTTGATTTCTAGTTTCCAACCTTATTTCGTTGACTCCTTTTGAACGATTTAAATCCTTCGGGCATTAAATTATTCAAACCCTCGCAAGGAGTCAAGAGAGAACATCAAGAGTGTCGCTTGGTTCCCTAGAATTGATTGAAACTAGAGTCTATCTTTAAACCTATTTTATAGATCGAGATGGATCATATGCTAATGAACACTATATCGGATCAATTAAATTGCCCTAATAAAGTTATTAAATATTTTATATGTTTTAGGATTAATTTCTAGATTTTTCCTGCTCAATTAACTTTTAAATTAATTTTAAAATTACATAATTAGGATTTTACCGTTTGTCCTGCATGAGGAACACACCCCATAAAGAGAAGGAAAACAGTTATCACGAAGGTTTTTCCAAACACTCAAATATTGTTCAAAGTGGCTTTCACCCAATTGGTGAGCCACAACTTTAAATTCCTACTCTCGAATGGGGATTAGATTTTGTAATGCATCCATAATCCAAGCAAAGTGTTTGTCCATTGCATTTCTCCAATTAATTTAAAGAGATGTGTAAACGGGTCGAAGCTGATCGATCGGGTCTGTAATTTCGATTTTGCACTTGTTAAGAACCTAGAAGCCTAGTTTACTGTGATTTAATGCAATTTAACGTTTTATGTAGGTCCAAAGAGGTTAGAAGGAAGAAACATGGTTTGCTATTGAGAGATTGCAAACAGATACTCAATCGTTCAGGCTTGTGCACCAATTCGAATTAAGAGTAAGGACCAACTAGGGAAACTGGTGGTGGAATCTTATCCCTAAGCTTCCATCTAATCTTTGTTCTTAATTTCTACTTATTTGCTTTAGTTTTAGTTCAATCAAATTATTTCCTTTTATTAATTAAGAAGATACAATAGAGTTAATATACACTTCAATCCCTTAGGATTCCACATCCTTTGTACTTGCTGCAAGGGTTCATATTTAACAGATCACAAGCAGGGGAGGTCGGGGTGGCCCGTGGACTTCATGGTCCTGCTCATCTCGAGCCTGATTTGAGCAACTACTACAGCCCTAGTAGGATGGCTTCATCCTAGTATTTGACGCATGACTTGCAAATTTAGCAAGCCCGCACTGTTGTAGGCATAGTTGGCTGGGATTTGGCCAAACTTTATCGCCCGAGTCAGCCTCTTACTTGTGGAGAGAGAGAGTGTGTGTGTGTGTATTGATAACCGGTATCCAGCCTCTTAGAGCATCCAACTAAGTCTCCGGGTAAGTGCAACACCCGTACATCACACGTACAAGTTAGTAAGGGATAAATCCCTGCGAGTGACCACAAGGGGTGGGATTCGAACTCAGAACGCCTAGGTCTGGACTAACTCCGAGCTTCCCACCAATCTCAAGAGTGATGAGGTGGACTCTGAGGTTCCCACCAATCTCAAGAGTTGATGAGGCTCAGTCCGCTACTTGAGGCGTGGCCGTGGGGACTGCGCCAAACCCGGTTGGTTATTTGTTTGTGTCTGTTGGTAATAAAGAAACTCATTCACTTCAACCTCTGCTTCTCTTCATTCATTTGTTAAGTAGTTCCTTTGCAAATCTGCCAACTATCCCAGTTGTAATTTTATTTTATTCATGAAATTTCAACTTCGCCCATACAAAAATAAAATAAATCTGCCAACTAAACACAACTACTAATATCAAATTGATAACTGAAGTAAAATGTTTTCTTCTTCATCTTCTTACACGCTTGACGGCATCACCACTCAGGCAAAGATCCATTACCGGATCTTAATACATTGTTAAAGCTAAAAGACTTAATAAGAAATGTGGGCACGGATAGAGTAGGAGGCTGGCAGTTATCGCCATCCATCGAGTAATGGTAAGAAATGTAGAGTGGAGCATATACCCTTGACGCATCGGGTTGGGTCGGGCAAATGCCCTTTGCCCTCCAAACAGCAAAATATTTGGACCTACCTGATCCGACATGATGCGACGATCCTCTAACAGCCCTAGTGGTGTAAATTGGCTGGGCACCTCAATATATGGGATTTAAGATCCATACACTGCTGCATGACTGGTAGGACTGGCCTAGCGACATCTTGGTGCCTGGGGCACGCGATGTGGTGCCAAGAGGGCACGTGACATCTTGGTGCCGAGATGACACGACATGTGGTGCCAAGAGGGCACGCGACATGAGGCCAGGAGGGTCTCGCGATGTGGTCGTAATACGGTAGCAAGGGAAGACGATGCAGGGAGTCACAGGCGTGATGGTTGGGACTTAACACCGTATGCCACGGGCAGAAGACATGTGTCATAGAGGTATGTCAAACCAACATGTTTAAGGTCCTTTAGTTGTTTACCCATAGATAGTGTTTGAACCATCTATGTGGGAGAGATGTTAGAAAATGCCTTCCACCCACACGAGGCCTCGCGTTGTCAGATGGGGCGCATTTGCCTCCTAGGCCTAAAAGGGTGGACCTAAGACGTCGACCAAGCGATGTCGTGTGGCACCCAAGGTGAAGTTGAAGTATGGCCCTGACGGTGTATACAGCTTGGCAACTTCACGAGCGCTGCGTGGGACTTAGTAGAGCACGACAGCATGAGGGCTGTGTGGGACTCCGTTGAGCACGATAGCATGAGATAGGCACATGATTGTGAGTTTTGTTCGGTATGCGAGTAAGACATGATGGCATGGGGAGCTGCAAGCCAATACTCTTGCGAAGCGAGGTACTAGTGCAGTGCACAGGGTGAAACTTGAGCAGGCCAAGTATGGAACAGTAGTGCAATCGAGTGTGTCGTAAGGGGTACGATTTATCGGATGGTAGGCCTTGAATAGAAGGTAATCACGAGGGGAAGTTCTCATCCTCTAGACGGATGATATTAGAGCTGACGAAGAGATTGGTTGGCTTTGTTACATGCGGTAGCGAAGCACCGCGCGGGTTGATAGTGTGTCGAAGGACGCCCCCATGACAGTTGGGATCAAAGTTAGACTGACTTAACACATCGGGCGTTAGGTGCTGCACTGGCTGACACTACTGAAACAGTGACCCCGTGACATGTTGCTCGAACGAAGATTTTGGCTAATAATAGGATCCGGACAGGCGGCACGGCTTGCAAGCTTAGAGAATATGTAAGCATAGTGGGACAGAGTTGGACCTAGTTTTACAGTCCGAATTGGCCCATTTACTTACGAAGAAAATTGGTCCTGTGTTTTACGGTGTAAGTGGTAACTGGTGGTCTGAACTTGAGCCTTGGAGTCAAATCAATAGAATTGGTATTGGGCATCTTTGAATGCCGGTATCGGTCGTCGTATATGAGGCGCGCCCTCATAATGATGATTTGTCGTCTCTTTTGAAAGGCTAAAATGATGATTTGCGAGGCGTCGTCTCTTTTGAAAGGCTATATGAAAGCGTATCAAACACTATTGTTGCTTTTTTTGAGAGGCTAGATGAAGGCGCATCAAACGCTAATTTTGTTTTTTTTGAAAGGTTAGGTATTTTGGATCGGTAAGGTAGGACTTAACGCTACCTAGGTGAATTCAAACATATATGCCCATTAAGTGGGTGCATCATTCTATGAACCAACAGATGGTGTTGGTGTTAGGTTCATCTACAACAGACACATGGCAGTCATTTATAATTATAACCGTCTATCCAATGCCCATTTCACATCTGAATATCAGATACATACCATTTGAGTTACCACTTAGATATTATGGATTTTGTGCACTTAATTACTACTGAGTTAAAAGTCAATAGGAATCTTAGTTACTCAATTAGAAAACTAATATCATTAATTAATATGAATCAAACGTAGCTGTCAAAGACAAGTGTGAAGAAGAAAAAACACAAGAATTAAATATCTCTATCTCTATCAATCTCCATCTTATCCAACAAACAAACAATTTCCGGGTCAAACAACTCCTCTAAATTCTCCCAAGGTGTTCAATTTTCACGGGTACAAGGACGATTTTTTTGACCAGTCAAAGCGATTCCAATGTTGTATTTACATACAGTTTTTTCATATTATTCAACCTCAACAATACCAAAGAATGGAAATTGTATCCTATCCCTTAAATAAAAATTAAAATTTTAAATTTAAAAAAAAAAATGAACACACCCCAAAAGTGTATGATCACATAATAATTTCTCCACAAAAAATGGAAATAATCAACTTAATTTTCAGTTTGTCGTAAAACTCTGATTGTTGATTTTATTATGATTGATGGTGGTGGTATTAATTTGACCATCACTGCCGCCCATGATCGAAGTGATGGCTGCAGCAAGAGCAGCCGTGAAATTGGGATCCGCAGTGATCGCGGCTGTTGCTGCACTGACCGTATCGGCAAACGAGGGCTGTTGAGTGTGCTGTGGCTGCTGAGAGATGTCGAGGCCGGAGAATTTTGATTGGTTATATATACCTTGGCTGAATATGTGAGGCATCTGCTGAACTGGAGCCAAGTGCTGTGGTGGTTGATTATTGAATGGGATTTGGAATTGGGTGGGAGGTCTTTGGAATTGCAAGGGATTGGGAGTGTGAGTGAGGTCTAATGTGACCGTTGGGAAAGGCGCCGATGCCGATATTGTAGCCATACTCGACGAGCAAGGCAACATCGTCCTCGCAAAGAAATTAGGGTTCATTAGACCATCGGCACTTGACATCGACCCCGAGAGGAGCATGGAGGCTGCGGCTGATGTGGTGGACGCCATCGCCATGGCCGCCGGTGGGAGCGGGTGATTGTGGCTCCCTTCGTATGTGGTTATAAGGATCGCCCGATCTTCGGCACATCTTTGTACCTGGTGTTCAGTTGCCACAATTTAATTAGATACTAAATTTTAATAAGTTAATATGGTAATTACATGATCAAATGCAATTTGAAATATAGTAAGGTAATCTGCGGGCATACTTGTTTGCGAACGGGGCATCCAGTCGCCATAGTACACCGATAATAAGCTCGTGGACAGGGGTTTCCTTTCGCCATTTTTTGCCCATACTTGCGCCATTGGCATCCATCAGTGATCTGAAACAAAAAAAAGTGTCAAAATTCTTTAATTCGTTACTGATCAGTCGAAATTCAAGTCTGCCAGTGCGTAAATTTAGAACATAATTGGGAATTGATATTTTAAAATTAAGTCCTCACCATTGGGGCTTCCGATCGGGCTCGAACAGAGACCCGAGCTTTCCTCATAGTAGAGTCTGTGGGTTGATCAACATTCTTCGAGGTGGCTAATTTGGGGGCTTTGTTTGGAAGCCAACCTTGCGATTCGTGATCCAGGCTATCTTCTGTGCCAATTCCTCTACCTGCTCCAACATCGCTAATCGGAATTATCTCGTTGTTGTTATTGTGAGTTGATTGTTGTTGATACTCCTCCACTTCTACATTGTTACGAGGAGGAGATTGAGAATGCTCAACACTTCTCTCTTCTATTGAAGATTGAGAAGCTTCTTCATTCTCGGTGACCCCAGATGGCCCAAGATCCATAAACTGCCTTGGCACAATGAACCCTCCACCTCCTATAATCCCATTTTCCTTCTCTTCAATTTTTTCATCAACAGTCTGGTGCATGAACAATAATCAAATTAACCAATTGCATGCCGCATTCTTTGGTTGAAAACTACAATCAAGAACAAAAACCCATTTACAATTTCAGTAATTACCTCATGTTCTTGGGAGCTTTCCTCTTTGTTGTTCCTTTGCCGCATCAATGTCACAAAATGCATTTGTAGTGAAGAATAGTTGTTGCTCACTTGATTAAGCATTCCCTTCAATCTCTGATTCTCTTCGTTCATTCGTACAAGCTCCAATTGTAAAGCTGCCAACTGAAGCCGAATTCAAATTTTGATTCAGTAAATTAGAATCCATAATTATAAAAAGGTCGTATCCAGTGCACAAGGTGTCACGACCCTGAATTCTATCTGATTTCAAGGGCTCGAGAATTCAGCGGTATGTATGTATGTCCATTCATCGCCTTAACAAGCTTGTGGTGTCATAACACAGAATTCTAGGCCCTTGGAATCAGGTAAAATTTTGAGTCAGTCCTTTCAATGGGGGTTCTGAAACACGTAGATGGTAGTCAGCTGTACCCCCGTTTTGGAGAGTCTATCTGATTCCAGGACTGAAACCCGCGACCAATCGCTTTGGGCGAACAGCAATTGCCATTGCACCAATAACTATAATTCTCAAATAAATAGCTAAATTGAAGTAAAATAATTTCTTCATACCTCAATCTTGCTTTCTTTATCTTGGGAATTAGGCGACATCCCATCATCAATCGTGGAATCACTACCCATATTTGGAGTTACGAGGCGTAAACCAGTCTATATATAAAAGAAAAATGAATTCAGAATCATAAAACACATCTCAATTCAATAAAACCAAATTATATTTATAGTTCCTTACATTGACATCATTATACAATTCCTCCTTCTTGATGTTAGGGACCTTCTCATCATACTGATGAAACCGGGTTTTATCAGAAAAGAAATCCACCTCACTAGAAACAATCTGCTTCTCACCGGAGAAGCGACTAGTCGACTCCATAAGATCCCGCTTCCGTTTACTAAAATTCGGGTCTGGTAAAGACGTAAACACGGCGGGCTTGGTTAGAAACAATCCAAGCGAATTAGTGTCTAAGCTAATTCCACCTCCTCTGTCCATAAATCAACAACTCAAGAAGAAGAAGAAGTAGTGGGAAGAAATGAGAAGAAAGGGGTATGAATTCTCAACTCTTTCCTAGGTGCAATGTGGACGGCAATAAAAAGGGTTGGAGGTTGAAGACCAATTACTTTGGATTTGGTAGTGACGTGAGATGGTGCGTCAGGTGGGACAACTGGCGCCGAGAGGTGGGTTCCTTCGTTGGACTTTCGCGTGCATGGGAAAAGAGAGAGAGAGAGAGAGGGTCAATGCCAACTTTGACTTGTTCATCGCAATCACCGACTCCGATTGGCCCGCCGGGTGCCACGTGATGCGTTGCGTCAACAAATTTGACGGCCAGGAATTGTGTGCGATACGTAGAGATGGGGTGGGGCCCACTCTAACGCGCCACCTACACGGCTGGCACATTGAAATATTGAACTGGTTCTTTACCTTCTTCTCCTTCCCTAAGTTGACTCTATGGGGTCGGTGTGGGACCGAGTCTATAGCAGATTAGAGAAAAATGCAACTACTTGTTCAAACCGAGCTACCTCAGATCAAGGATCAAAATAGCCGTTTTGTTTGCGATTTTGGGCATGACCGAAGCCAAAAATTGGAACCAAAATTTCGGCCAATAATTCATATATTTGGATCGAAATTTCAGTTCAAATTATCGTTTCAGTGGGGGATCGAAACCGAATCGACTCCACAGATATTTTGAACCATGCCTCAGATTCAATGACTCCCTCGCTCTCTCTCTCTCTCCCCTCCCTCTCTCTAAGTATTCCTAGTGTCTATTCGAGTGGGAATTAGTTGTTAACTACTTTAAAAAAGCTACTTTTATTTACAATTCAAGATTTGTCCTTTACAATTTGGATTTCACTTGCTTAAAATGTTCACTACTTTAAATCAGACAATGGAGATCGATTTTCATTACAATAGATCATGGAGATCGTGTTCCTACCATTAGATGATCAGATTTTTTATTCTACATGAATAAAGATGAATGATCATGGGTGTACATCAAATATAATTTTCGGATCAATTTTTAGGATATGTATACCATGTTGAATCAGAATCTGACCATCTGACCGTAGGAACATGATATCAACATCTATGGTGTAGAGGATTGGAATGAAAAACAATTCCCATCGTCAGATTCAAGCTGTCTAACGATTTTAGCATGTGAAAACGAGGTTGAGACGGAAGAATCCTGATTTGCAAATAAAGTACCAAAAAATAATTAGTTGTCAACAATAATGAAATGGGGTATGTCTTTACATTGGGCTGTGGTCAGGTCAAATTGTTTGAATAAGAAGTTCAACGAGTTTTAAAACCCTTTAGACATAAGGAAATCCTGACTTTTAAATCAACCTATGAGGGTAAAATCAGTAAAAGTCAAGATTTTTAATATTGGTGTAGGATTAAACCATCTGAACCTAACAAATAGCCCTTAGCACCCCATAAAAAGGAAAAATAGCCCATGTGTATACACTGGTTAAAGAGGGCTTACCATTTCATTTTAGGCTTTTTACAAAACAACGCCTTCTGTCATTTTTTTATCATTAAAAAATTAAATGTTATTTTTCTTTCAAAACAGTGCTCCCATGTACATGAAACGGATACATATCAACCCACGATCTTTTTTAATGAATAATTAAATGTAGCCCTTGCCAACAAATTCCTTCTTTTTTTTTTTTAATTAGGCATTGAGAATGCCTGTGAATACGAGTCTGTATTGACCTGTCTAGGGGGCATTTTCATAATTTTTAAAAAAAATTAATCTTATTTTTATAATAAAAATATGAATGGGACAAGTTTTCATACTTTTCTCTCTCATTTTAGGGAAATCTAGAAATAACCCTTTTCCTCCTCTTTCCCTAGATAACACCACAATCTAGATGAAGTTTCCTCTAATGACTAAAAGGAACCCTTTCTTTTCAAAATAAGAAATTTACACAAAAATACCTTTCTTTGTAGAATTTGGGCTTGTCACTGTTTTTGCCAGCTTAGGTGGGTCCTACCTAGCCTATAAATCTTGCTTATACAATGCTACAAACCATCATCACATCCAAGGATCAAAACAATGGTTTCGTTTTCGGGCATGACGGAAACAAGAAATTTGAACCGAGATTTAGGCTGAAAATTTAAATTTCGGCCGAAAATTTCCCCTCCATACATATTTTGACTAAAATTTTGGTTCAAAATTTTATTTCGGCGGGAGCCAAAACCAAAATATTTTGATCAAATAATTTGAATTATCGACCAAAATTTTGAAGCATGATCACATCAATAAGACAATAATCTAAATTTGGCTGGTCCATAAATCTATCAAACAATAATCTAAATTTGGCTGGTCCATAAATCTATCAATTGTGTTTCTTTTGTGATTTTTTTTAAATAAAAAAAAAAAACCATCAATTGGTGTCTGAGAACTAAAGCGACTTTCAAGTATTGAATTACGTTGGACACTTGGATGAGTTCGTCGACAATGAGTGTTCTCCCATCATGGGTGGACGCCTATTGTGAAGTTCGTGCACATCATGCAATCACACAAATGTGTGGACTGCTTAGTGCACATGATGGGTGGACACCCATTGTAGACTAACTCTACCTCGAAATAATGCATGAGTCTCTTTTATCCCATATTAATGTATTTAAATAGGGATATATTGGCTCCCGACCGGCGTTTAAACACCACATGGTATTTAAATGATCTTTACACCATTAAAATGTCGATTTTTATCTCACACCATTGAAGCGTGACTTATCATCGTGTCATGTAGAACACATCTGTGATCAATCTAAGTGGCAATCCATCATTGGAACATGTCCCAGCCAAAGGATCATGCTTCTAAGTGATGTAAACTATCTTATCTGTGAGTTTTAATATCAGCTATCCAAATTAAGAAAAATTGTTGGTATTAGAGTGCATAGATCGGATGGTTCTAATCTCCCAAAAAGTGTGATTTTTGGGCCCATATCCTTCCATTGATGATATATCAAATTGTTATTTAAATGATGGTTAGGATTCAAGAGCAAGGTGTCAACTCGGGTACCGGTATCGGATATCTGTCCATGGAGGACGGATACGAATCGACTGATACGTAACGACCGATACCGAGTTGTATAAGAATCGACTGATACCGAGTTGTATCAGTATATTTAAAAAAAAAAAAAACAATTGGGAGGCATCGACCAATACAAATACCGATAATCGAGTTGATACCTGATACGTATCAATTTGCCGAAACACTAATATGTATCAGTATCGACTGATATTTGTCATCTTTCTCAGAGTCCCATTTAAATATTAGAGAGAGAGAGAGAGAGAGAGAGAGAGAGGGCTTGGAGCTAGAGAGATATTATAATTTTATAAGTAAGGGGTATTTTAGGTATATACAGTTCTAAAAGTTGTTTTTGGCCATTAGAGATAACTTAGGCGATCTTCTACTATTTTATTGACCAAAAGTGTAGCTAAGGAGTCATTTTCCCTGACATAGAAGGATTTTTCTTTTTGTTTGATTAACTGACATAGAAGGATTTAAGAATTGAATTGACGCAAAGAACCCCGAAATAGGGGTAGAAAATGTCCTCATATTCAATTCTCTTCAAAGTTCAAAAAAAACTGTGAGAATTTTCCCCTCTGATTATATTAAATAATTATATAATGAAAATTATTGTTAGTAGGGTAGCTATATTAAAAATTATTAACTCCTTTGAATTAGACGATATAGTTAGTTTTTCGTCCCAATCTTTCCACAATATTGATCTTTAGGTCATAGGCGTACCATCATTAAATTAATTTTTCATTATCCATGGCCAATCAGCACATCTATTGACTTCTCTCCAAACATATATTGCTGAGCTTGCAATTAATTATCATATATATTCAATAATAATGCAATTGATCGGATTCCACTTCCTCGTACTGGACCGCGATTTGATTATTGGATTCCACTTGTAATTTCTTGATACCTATGTCTATGGCAAACTGTAATCCAATTAGTATGGCTTGAACTTTAATTTTCAAAATTTAACTTCTGTCATAAGGTCCACCGAAACATGCCAAAATATTTCCCAACTCATCACTTAGAATTCCTCCATATCCACCTGCATCCTCTGAAAAGGAGCCTCTCCTTGCTCTCAAAGCCATATCCACCTGCATCCTCTGAAAAGGAGCCTCTCCTTGTTCTCAAAGATTTGGTTAGTTCGTTCAACCCATATATGCCATATGAACGCTGCAAATCCCAACTTCACCATATCATTCCTAGCGGACTTCCTTTTAGTGATCTTCATACAATGCTCCAATTCCTCTTCTATGGTCCCTATATTTTCTCCTCTTTTCAGGATATGAAGCATGTGGAATAAAAATTTTCATTTTCTCCTCTTTTCAGGATATGGAGCATGTGGAATAAAAAATTTGATCGCGTGATGGTACACTCATGGTCTCAAGATCCATTGTGTAGAAGATTGGTACGAAAAATATTTTTCCTCCTCTGATTCAAAAGTCAATATTTTTCATTGTAGTTAGGTTCCCTCATTAATTCGGTTGGTGCAAATAGAGCTACCCTTATTGTTATTTTAATATTATAAACAAATTTTAAAACTTTACCTTCATATTAACATATTTGGGGAAATATAACATGTACATGAGTGGATATGTGCTTAATTCTAAATAAGTGCTCAATAAATAATGTCCATCTCTTCTTATCTAGCTAGTTTTATTTAAGTATTTAGCTTCAAATTACTATTTAAATTGCTATCTAATTAGGTATTTTTCTTTAAAAGTTGTTAGTACTTAATTGGATTACCATCTAAATATGGGGCAATGGTTAGGTCCAACAGGTTGAACTGAATATCGTGTTCAACCAGATTTTCCGCCATCTGATAGAGAGGAATCTTGACTTGGACAGTTTTCATTTTCATAGTAGGAAATGTGATCCGCCATCAGATAGAGAAGAATCTTGACTTCCACAATTTTCATTTTCATAGCAAGAAATGTGGTAAAGATTCTCCTCTATCCATTGGTTGCAAATCTAGTTGAACATGAAGCCCGGTTCAACAAAATCCAGTTCAACCAGTCTAACCATTGCCCTCTGAATATGTAAGTTAGAGCTACCAACTAGAAGAAAGTTCTCTAAATAAGGGAGGTTTTTGTTGGATATTTTAAAGGTTTTAAAAAATAAGCTTTTGAAATTAGGATTTGTCCCACATCGTGTAAACTCTTTTTTGGGTTTGGCTTATATATCTTTGTCTTGGCTCAAGGCTTGTAGCCTTCACCCAGGGGGCACCGAATTTTGTAGCTTCCACCGCCATGCAACCCATCAGTCACACACAGCGTCTTGTATGTGCCGAGCCGAGCCGAGCCGGGCAGGTCGGGGCTTAAACTTTTGAATAAGTGTCTAACCGCCCATTTGAATTTTGAACGGATATGTCTTATCCAGATTCGTTCATTATATGCTACGGATATGTCGATTCGGTTTACACCATTTTATCTATAAAAGGGCCCCAAGACCCCTCATTTTAATACACTGCATATTTTCGCAAATTCCTTTAAGCTTTCTCCTTCTCAGAGTTCCGCTTTAGTTTTTTGGTGTTCTGGTTGCGTGATCAGATTCACCAAATCTGATCACACGGATACGCTGCCGGTTCGTTGTATCCTGGAACCGATTTGCCGGTAACCTATTGGTGACCACTAGATCATAGTGGTAGGGGCAAATCTCGGTTTAAAGACAACGATATTTAACGTGCCTCGAATCGGATTAGCGTATATTTTAATTTCGATCTTTATCTTCTTCTGCAACCTGAACCTATTTTTCTAACAGTTTTGTTTGACAACCCTTTTCTAAGAAACACTTTTTAAGTGCTATGTAACGAGCAACATAAGGCAGCTTCTCAAGACAACATCATTTTTAATTAGAGGTCGCTAGTCTTTGGTTGAAATGTAATTTTTACCCAACATTTTTTCTTTGAAAAGTACTTTTTAGAAAAGGGTTGCCATAGAGGACCTTAAACTGCTAGATGGAACATGTAAGGACCTAATTTCACTACAAATTCAAAGGCTGGTTTGGGAACGGAAGAAAAAAAGTGAGATTCTGCAATACCAGATGCGAGAAGGGCCTTTCAGTCATAGTAAACAAAATTGGTGTTTTTATGGAAAAAAGTTTGTTTTTATAAAACGTCAGGAACACTTTTAAAACATAATTTTTCTAATAAATATTGTATTTAAAGAAAAAAATCATGATTTTTCATTTTAAATACGGTTTTAGGAAATTTTCTCAATACTCATGAAAAAAATATTCATCTATTATTACTTTCATTATTTTTTTACAAATGTGTTTTGATGTTTTTCCCAATGTATATTTACTGATTTTTTATCATTTTTTTCCTTCGCCAAATAATACTTGATTTTGGACTTGGTAAATGCTAACTACGCTTTTAGCTGACCTACCTGATTTTTCTTTTCCTGTCAGATATAGAACCTTGACCCTATGGGCAATCAAAATTTTTGGTGTGACCACCAAGTTGAGAGCCCAATATTTAGAGCATACAAGTCAATGAAAGTTAACATATTTGACCCTTTATGCATGAGGAGTGAACGGGTCCATAGCCTTTTACCAAATGATTTAAGTTAAAAGCAGTATCGTCGTACTTACGGTGTCCACACATTATAAGTAAACATCGTAGTACGCATGTCTATGTGACTGAGTGACTTTCACAGACTTTTAATGCATGAAAATTCGTGTAAATCACTGTCACTGTGAAACATGGACTGCGATGTGCACACCCATTGTAGACTGAATCTAAAGTCTCGTTCAGGTGTTTCTTGATTTTTCTCAGAAAAGCTCAAATTCTTGAAAACTCAGATTTCTATAGATTCTTAGCAGACTCAAACTCCTGACTTTTCCCAGATGCGTTCTTAAGTCACTCTAATTCCTGACTTTTCCCATAAAAGTTCATAATCCTTCATTCTTAAGTTCTTTCCAGAAAATGCTCAGAATCGGTTCAATCAGTGGTTGCCCTATGACCGTAAAAATGTTATCTAATCATCGATTTATGTATTGTACTTGAATTTGACTCAAATTAGACAGACAATTAATCGATGCGAGGCTGAACATATTTGACCAAATTTTTTTTCTAATTCTAATTTAATGGCTAATAGATTGTAAATCATACATAACAATCAATTAAACTGTGGCAAGAAGAAGATTATGAAGAATACTAGAACATAAAATATAACGTAGGACACACACACACACATATATGTGTATATATATAAGAAAATGAGAAAATATATATTGATAAAGCCAGTATGAGAAAGTTGACTTTATTTAAAATATCTACAAACGAAATAATATATATATATATATATATATATATATATATATATATATATATATATATATATATATATATATATATATATATATATATACTAAGTCGTTCCAAAAAATTGGCCTAATTTAAAATCCTCTCGAAAAATGACTACGAGGTAGCATCATCCTCGTCGCCATCCTCCTAAGAGTAGGGGGATGTGGCAGTTTGTCGTGAGGAGCCCATGACACCATAAAAGTTGTCCAACATGCTAATAAAAGGGAAGATCCGACATTTTTTATTTAATAATTTTTATACCTTTTATAGAATACATATGCATTATTTCGATTTAATAAATATATATATATATATATATATATATATATATATATATATATAATATTTTTTTATTTTCTTACATACTTTAGTGAATTGGTCTAGTGGTTGGTTGAATAATTTGTATAGTTTGGGTTTTAAGTTCAAACTTTGTCATGTGCAATAAATTATTTATTTTTTAAAATAATTATACTAAAGCTTATACACCATATATGTGCTCTTCTTGATTTATAATCTTAAAAAAGGGTACCAATATTTGTAATATGCCACATAGAATCAACATATGATTGTTTGATTTGTGGGTCATAATCTGAAAATCTATTTTATCAAAGATTAGGATTAAAAAAGAATCTTCATAATTTGATTCATGGTGCGTCAAAAGTGCTTGTAAACGCCTTAAACAATGATTATGGGGTATTGGAATAAGTTTGAAATATCTCAAAGGCAGTTAGTTATATGGTGTATATACAAAGTGAGAGCATACATGTTAAAACTCATATTCTATTTAAATGAGCAATTTTCTCCGACGCAAGAAAGTTACTTTCACTCGGAAAGCAGCCAAAATCTAGTGGGACCCACCCAAACTCCCGAACGGCAAGCTTCCTTAGATTTACTCATATTTGAACTTCCTGAGTTAAAAGTCAGATTTCAAAATAAAAAGGAGCTTCCGAACGAGGCAAACTTCCTTAGATGTACTCATATTTAAACTTTCTAAGTTAAAAGTCAGATTCCAGAGTGAAAAAGAGTTCCCGAACGAGGCCTTAAGCTCTCTTACCGCATGTTAGATGCTCTATCGTCATTGGGAGCAAAATAAACTATAAAAATATATTTCAAAAAAGGCGTTTCTGACCCAATCTGTAACTCGTAGTCGTCGGCTGGCACATTTAAATAGAGAAAGTCTGAAAAATTAAATAAGGCGTTTGAAAAAATGTGTATGAGGCAGGATTTGCCGTCCATTATAAAACAATGGTCCCTTCTATGAAAAGGACAAACTATACATATAAGAAGAAGTGTTTGACACTCTTATCTTATGTCACATCATACTTATAAGAGTACGGCTATTCTATTTTCAGAGCTAATATCACACAGGGAAATTTATGAGCTCGACCTTGGTAGATACACATTTTTTTTGTGAGAGACTAGAGTCACTTTTATCCAACTCGACCAGCTTTTAGTCAAGACAAAAAGTTTGAAATACTCTGGCTTACACTTTTTTTGTTCTACAGGGTTTAAAATTTTAAATATTTATACTTTTCTATATTTATGCATTGTGAAATAAGATTTATGCTATCTGATTTGAAGGTCACAATATAAAATTGATAGTATCAAAGATAGACACGAAAAAAGGCGATATCGCCTCTTTAAAAAATAATAAAATAATAATAATTTATTTTAAACAATCGATGACGACTCTTAAAATAGTCGATGACGATTCTTAAAATAATCGATGGTGACTCTTAACACAATCGGTACCGATTGTTTTAAGAGTCGCCATCGACTATTTAGACAGTCGGAATCAATTGTGAAAATAGTCACCATCGATTGTTATACAAAAAAAAAAAATTATTTATTTATTATTTTATTTTTTCCCCGACTGTTTACACAGTCGAATTTAATTTAATTTAATTTTTTTTTTTTACAGTCGATGGTGACTGTTTTTACAGTCGGTACCGACTGTCTAAACAGTCAATGATGACTCTTACAACAATCGGTACCGACTGTGTTAAAAGTCGTCATCGATTGTTTTAATAATCGTCATCGACTGTTTTAAGAGTCGCCATCGATTGTTTTAAATTTTATTTATTTTTATTTTTTGTTTAAAGAGGTGATATCGCCTTTTTTCTTGTCTATCTTTGATGTCATTAATTTTATAGTGACCTTCAAATCAGACGGCATAGATCCCGTTTCACACCGCATAAATATAGAAAAGTGCAAATATTTAGAATTTTAAACCATGTAAAACGAAAAAAAGTGTAAGAAGGGGTATTTCGGACTTTTTGTGCTAGCTGAAAATGATTTGGCTAAAAGTTGGTCGGTTTGGATAAAGGTGAAAATATAGGGCCTCTAACGGAAAAGGTGTATCTGTCAGGGTCAATCCGGTAAATTTTTCTAATTTTAAATCGAAAAAAGTCATTGACTTACTTGAATCAGACTATGGGGATTTTATTTTTTTTCCAATCATCCTTACAATAGATCGAAAGATCATAGCGCGCCTATTAGACGATGTGATATTGATTCTACATGCCACATGTCCCTAAAAGTGAAGGTCAACCTTTTTCCCATAATCTAGGTCACTTTTAGGGACGTTTGATATGTGCAATTAACATCTGACTGTATGATAGGTGTGTCATGATCTTAAGATCTATCAAGTGGAAGATTAGAAAAGAAAACAATCTCTATTGTTTGATTCAAATAAGTCAATAGTGTTTGTCAGTGAAAAATTGTGAATAGCCATACTGAATTTATAATTGATGAGAAATCATACTTTATATATAGATCACTTTTAGGCTACCTAATATATATATATATATATATATATATATATATATATATATATATATATATATATATATTTCGAGACTCATGTCCTCTCAAAATCACACTTCATAGGTGGATTTGAACCTTTTGATTTATGCACTCTAAGATAGTTTGTGCATATTTTAAATGAGTACTTTTAAATCCATCTATGGAAGCTTTGATTTCACCCACATTAATGCAACCCATTGATTTTTTTGAATTAGACGATGAGGATTGTTTTTTATCTCAATCTTTCACACGATGGGTCGTAAGTTTATGGTTGTACCATCAAGCAGTCAATTTTCTATTTTATGTGACAAACATCCCAAAAAAGTGACCTTAAAATGAGGTTTGAGCATGATGAGTTCCACGGAGTGTTAAGATCACTTTTATGAGATGTGTGCCATGCAAAAACAAAAATTGATCATATGATGAAACGCCCATGATCTTAAAATCCATCTTGTGAATTATTGGGACGAAAAATGATCTCCATTGTCTCATTCAAAGCAATCAATGAGTTTTCAACATAGAAGAGCTCAACCATTGCTGAATATAAAGGTTTCTTTTCATTTAGGCCCTGTTTCACAGCAATGAAATTCTAAAGAGGAAATGAAATCAATTTCTTAGTTGATTTCATAGGAAATGATTTCCTCTAGAAATGGATTTTCCATTGTTTGATTAGTGTGTTTGATAAATGAATTTCATTGGAAATTGATTTATCTCGTTTGATTAGTATCTTTGAAAATAAAATTTTAAATTTTGATAATTTATTATTAAAGTCAAATATTAATCAATAATTTTTTTAATGATATTCTATTATATTACAAATTAATATCATTGTAATCACTATTTATTACTAAGTTACATAAGTTAGAGTTTAAAAAGTCAAACTCAAATAAAAAGTCAAATTTTGACCAAACTTAAAATTTTGATAAAAAAAAAATATGTAAAGCTAAATAACAAAGTGGTAAATTCTAGTACCTACTGTAAGTTTATACGTTGAAATGAAATTAAATTTCTATAAAAGTCGAACTTTGACTAAAATTTTAACTTTGACTAAAAGAAAATTTAGCAATGTACCAACAAGTTATAAAAGTCCAATCGTAAATTAATATAACAATATTCATATATATCTTTAGGTTACACTAGTCAAAATTTGATCAAATATTCACTTTTAATAAAAGTCAAACTTTGACTAAATGTAAAACTTTAATTAATAAAATTTTTTAAGACTAAAGTAAAAAGTTATATAATAAATGCTAGTATGTATTATATATTGAAACAAAATTAAAATTTTAAATTTTAAAGAAAATTAAATTTTTTTAAAAAGTCAAATTTTGACTAAATTTTTTAACTTTAACCAATAAAAAATTGAACAATTTATCGCCAACCTGCAAATTAACATAACAGTATTCTTATCCATCACTAGGTTACACTAGTAAAAACTTTAAGCCAAATACTCCATATCCATAGACCCTATCTACTTCCTAAATAAAAAGCATTTATATTCCAAGCAGATGTATAGGATCACACATACAAAGATATCTTTCAAGTCCTGGTGGGGAGTAAATACTCCATATCCATAGACCCTATCTACTGCCTAAATAAAAAGCATTTATATTCCAAGCAGATGTATAGGATCACACATATAAAGATATCTTTCAAGTCCTGGGTGTAATGTTGATAGCTTTTAACTTCTGCACGATGCCATCTCTCATAAAGAATGTAAAACTTCACTAGATTACAGTTACAACAACCAATTTATAAAGGGCCTGCTCTTTTGACCATCATTTAAACACCATTTGTGTTTAAATGATCTTAAACCATCAATGGTTTAAGACGTGGGTGATCCATACCGTCAAAGTGATAGATCATACATTGAAGTGCAACAGGCTCAAAAAATGTGTTTTAGGGAGATTTAAACCATCCAACCTGTGGATGTTAATATCAATCAATATTTTCAATTTTAATGGCTGATATTAAAGTTCATCAATGGGATGGTTCACATCCATTTACAGGCATACTTCTTTGGGCTGAGACATGTTCCAATAATAGATTACCACTTGCCTTGGACAATTTAGATTGATCACACACATTCACTACATGGAATAATGATAATCAAACTTCAATGGTGCAAGATTAAAAGTCTAACTGTAATGGTATAAGATCATTTAAACACCATTCTAGTGTTTAAATGTTAGTCAGGAGCCATTTTCCCATTTATAGATGCAATAAGAAAGACGGTTCTATTTAAAATAAGAAAACAAGTAATTGGCAGTGCTAACCATGACACCATGAACTTGAGGAATGCGAAATAATTCTGCATCATTGCCAAAGTCACCACAAACAAGTGTATTAGTGGGGGACTTTCCAGCCGCTTTGAATTTCTTCAGAAAATATGCAAGAGCCTGCCCTTTTCCACCACCTTGGGGTTATATGTCCAAATCCATGCCACCGCTCTAAATTATTTTTACATTGAACTGACCAACAATGAAGCAAAAAAAAAGTAGATCCATCTTTCTGAACATCAGTAATTTAGGATAGGTATTGTTAAGCCATATTCTATACAAAGCAGTTTTTGCCAAGTCAATTGAGCACTTCAAAAACACTGGCAAATTAATGCCAAACTGATTGAGACGGGGGTTTATTTAGGGAGTAAGTCACTTTTCTCATTAAACAAATCATTTGAGAACTTGAAACACTTGATCAGTGCCTGAAAACTAGATCTAGTACTCCAAAGCTCAATTGATAATCTAAATTCTAAAGGTCAGTTTATTTCATTAGCTTTTTCTACTCAAGAGACTTGACTCACAACTAATCAAGATTCAAGTTGATATTGATCGAGAACCTTCTCAGATCCAGTCAATCTTCAAATGAAAAAAGCTTGATCATATCTAGGAAGGCCCTGTTTGGCAACCCTTTTAAAAAAGCACTTTTCAGGTGCTACAAAGAGGTGTGCCACATATACATAAAGCATCCTCCAGCTTGCTGGGCCCTGCCAAAAAACCATATACAACTCAGACTCCATAGCAATTATTGGTGGGCATTTCCAATGTTGCCATGGCTGCTTGGTCTGCCTTAAAACGATGCAAATTTTGATTTCAATTCAAGTTTAGTCACATAGATTTTGTTAGAAACAGGGTAGTCAGTGTTTAGAAAATTTCAGGCTGAACAATCGATTATACCAGTTTGTGTTGCACCTCCCATTAGGCCTCCTCCAGCAACACATGGTGCAGTGACACTGAAGAAAGAAGCCTCAACCTCAACCTCAGCATCTCCAAGAACAAAAGAAGAGATCTCTGCAGCCAGCATCTCCAAGTCCTATCTACTGCAACTTTTAACGCACACATGAATAGTACATAATCTGATAAGGGGAAAAATAAAAAACTCAAAGTATACCACATGCTGTCATATTCAACTTTATGGATCTCATTCCTTCTCCAAACTTGCAATACAAATATTGGAGGTTTCAGATGTACTTATTTGGCCATGACATTGTAAACAAAATGAATCATTAGTAAATGAGCACCTCATGTCTTTGTTTAATTTCTTCAAGAGGAACCATGAGCCATTTCTGCCGCAATAGATAATAATGCGATGAGAAAAATACTCAACTTTCTTTGTAATAATTTCAGATAAAATGATACAATAAAAATAAATTCAAATTAAATCCTTTAAAAGAGGAACTACCAATGATTTTGCTACAATAGATAGTATGCAATAATCAGTTAACAAAGGAATATGGTGTCTTATGATTCACCTTGGGTTGGTTGACACCTTTGAACGCTTTTCTCACACAAAACTTCTGGATCGGCTTCAACTATTACACTAACCTGAACTCCAATTATGTGATCACAAGGAGTCGGTCTCCAGCTTATGCATCTTTAGATAAATAAATAAAATCAACTGAAGGGATAGGAATGAATGATTATAGCACGTAAAGCCTTCGCCCCTATTACAAGAGATTTTTTCCTTAAGCCTACTTGAGACTAGTTATTCTAAGTAAGAAGATAAAACTGACATAAAAATTGAAACAAAGAGAAAGCATCTTGATTAATTACCAGAAACATATGCAAAATTTTATCAAATCCTCTTGAAAAAGAATTGTTTTGCCCCAATGCCAAGGTTATCTTTTTGGTCGTGTCCCTTGACAAAAAAGAAGAAATAGACCCAAAGTCCCGCACAATTGATTTTGAGTTAAGTCTAGCAAGTTGTCAAAGTTTAGTCATCATGTTGGGGGTAATAAAGACTTTTTAAAATATTAAAACTACATGAAAATGGTCCATGTACCTTCTTTCACACCAAACCTCAAACACATGATATGCATACACCATGCATCTTTACCATCAACAATTCAGAGGCATCAAAGTGTTTCGATTTAGCCAAAGGTGGAACCGAAGAGTTTCAAAGATGGGTGGCAAAGGGTTTCCACGAGATTGAAAGATATTGATAAGGGGATGAATGTAAACCCTACCCTTACTCTGAAACCCCCAAACTCTAATACTAAACCTGAAACCCCCAAACCCTCACCCTAGATTTCTTAAAACAGGTACTAAATAAGTCAAATGTGCCTTATATATGCCACAACTTCAACTTAATCGCTAAATTCCTGAAAATCACAATGAATTTTTTTTATTATCAAAATTAAAATTAATAATTACAATGACAATGCAATCTTGCTAAAACAATCATACTAATTTAATAGTGAAAGTAAGAATGATGATTGTAATTCCCCGATAATTACAATAATATTATTATTTTGTCAAAAAATGGACTTATTTGCTATCATCTCTCACATGCTGAGGTCTAATAAAAAGAGTGCCTCATAATTGAATGCATGACAAAAACTACATAAAACATAATAAAAAAAATCTACCCTTCCTGAAACCTTCTCCAACATCAAAGCAAAAATCGAAGCATCCAGCGTACCTGATTCTCTATAACTGAGGACGATCACTGGCATTGGATTTGTTTTCAAGATATTCGCAGTGGGTGAAGCAATTTGGCAGAATAGGCGTCATTGCCCTCAGTGACCTCAATCGACCCCCCATTGGAACCACCGCTCTCCGATCGCAAATATGAAATCAGACACATATCCCGAGCTGACAAGATTGAATCGACGGCTGAAACTATTGAACAGATTGAGTCTGTTGCCGAAACCCTATTTTTTTTGTAGATGTTAGCCTGGTGAAGATCAATAAGAGAAACGGGCACCGTTCTCTAAATATCAATCTCCATGATCTTGGAGAGAGAGAGAAGACAGAGGAGAGAGAGAGATCTATGAAACCCTAACCCTGCGATGGAAAAATAGGAAGAAGGAGCTGGATAAGAGCAGAGCACGCCCTGCGCATTTTACCACCTCGCTGGGAAAAGATGATGAAGAAGACAAAGAAGAAGCGTTTCTGCTGGGTTTTTAGAGTTTCTGAAGAATATTTGGGCTCCTGCCAATTTTAGAAGGGTCTCCACGCAGTTTGGGTTTGAAATCTCTTAAAGACACGAAGGTTATGGGTTCGAACTCGCTCACTACAAATAATACATTTAAGTGGGCCGTTGCATTGATTTAACCACTAATATGGGCTGTTGTATACGTGAATTTTTTCTACAACGGCTGATGTCTGTGGTATTTTAAAAGTAAGTGGTGTTGTTTTTTCTTTGTTTTCACGTAGTGAGACTTTATTATGTCTACATACAATTGTAGTAACTATCAATTTCACAAAGTTATATTTATAGTATTTTATGCACGAGTTAAATTATGTCAAAGGATATAATAAAAAATAAAACCAATGTGATGTTATTGAGAAATAATTTACATCATTATAACTCTCTATTGGGTTAAGTCATAACACACTAATTGCTTTCTTAATCTATTTTAACGATTGTTGTACTAATTGCATTATTATGACTCTTTGTTGGGTCGAGTCACAACACACTAGCAGTACCCACACACAAAATAATGAATAGTAAAATACAATCATCACATAACATTAAGTGATTTATCACCATTAAGCAGAAGTAATCTCTCAAGTTGTGATGTCAACGTTTACTACACACTTTAACTGAATTTGTAACACGGTCTTTTACATAAATAAACCTCTTTATGAAAATTACAACACTAGGAAAGATCATCACCGTTGGACAGAAAAACCACCCTTTCAAGCCATGTTTACTATTTCGATTTAATAATATTTTAGATGATCACAAAAGTGATTAAATAATAATAATAAAAAAGACACTTACTGTTATTTAGTTATATTTTTTGTAGAATTTTGTTTGGATATTATATGGCTTGCTTGCAAATCTTGTTAAAGGGTAACAAACTATAACTTTACAAGAGAGAGTTGTGGCTTGTGCAAATTGAACAGTCATCTCCCACCTATTTTCACAATAAGCATAGCAATCGAAGTGCAAAAATAATGCACAAGTCCACCCTTGAAAAATATATGAAAGTCCTTCTTTAAAACAAAATCATTAGGGAGGAATATTCATTGGTAACTTTCAGCAGAGTGCTCTTGGGCATAAATAGACTTCAAAATAGATCCAAAATATTTGAGAAAGTTAAAATTTATATATAATGTCCCAAAATTAGACTTATAAATAGTCCAAAAATGGTCTGAAAAGAATAATTAATAATATGGGTCAAAATTGAGCCTTAAGGGCAAACGAATTGTGTTTAATGGGCCGAATCGGGTAATGAATCATGGGCCGGGTTGGGTGCTTGACCAGACCATGGGCTGGATCGGGTCATGACCCGAGTCCGATTATCGACTGGGCCGGGTCATAAATTGGGTCGGGCATGGGCCTTAATATACATCAAAACCTTGTTTTGATACCAATTGATAGATTTATTGATCCGAGCACCCAAATATTTTCCTTAGGATCTAGGCGTATGATAAATCAAAACAATAACACAACAGTCCATAAATTGAAATATATGTGCGTACCTTATCGCGAAGACCGTAATGGTTATGATTTTATAAAAAACTTTAAAATAAAAAATCTCTAACTCACCTTGGGTGTGAGCCATGAAAGATGGGTTGCCGCTTAGATTTTTAACGATGTCTTTATTCTCGATACCTCCGACCACAATAGAGATGCTTTTGCTAATAAAGAGGGTTGAAGTGTGCCGAGCAATCGTTGGAACAAAGTATCTCTTATATTTATAGTCAATGAGTCCTTCTCATTAAGGAATTAAATTATTAATTATATTGTGATTGAAAATCATAATCATACCCTAACTAAAAGACTTAATTATTAGTTGTTTATTTTCTTAAATTCATCGAATTAACAACTATTACATCTCAAGATTGATCTTACACCATTCTCCGGTCAACGGATTGACCATAGTGACAGCCACCAAAAATAGAAACTTCTAACAAGAGGGTAATCAGGGTAGTTCTATTCGTACCTATCTAATTATTTAGTGCACTTACTCAAAAAAAGACATGGAGATTAGTGTTCATCCCAATCTTTCACACAAAAGATAGAAACTTCTCTCTTTTACCCAAAGAAGATCAACCAGAATTTAGAGAGGATTGCTCTATCCGTACCTAGCTAAATTATTGAGTGCGCTTACCCTGAAAAAAGCCATGGAGATGAGTATTCATCCCAGTCTTCCATACAATGGATCTTAGGACAAACTAGAAACAACCAATTTTTAATTCCACTGGCACAAATCATAAAAGGGTCTAAAAACACATGGCATACATAATGTTTGTACGTGATTTTAGAGTCACTTGTTGGGATTTGTGTTATGTGAAAATAAAAATTGATGACCCATTGGTGTTAAGTTCCATTGCTTAGGTGAATGGGATGAAAACCTATCTCCGTCTGATTCAACAAAGTTTTTTAACATAGGCGCCCACACTGATTAGGTAGTTGCCGACAGAGCTTTCCAATTAGAAGAAGTTTGTGTGCATCCAACAGTTGCTAGTTGCTACGCACACAATTTTTTGCTAAGCAATAGATGTTTTGGATTTAGTCAGAGCAAAGAAAATTTTATTATTATTAATTTTAATAGAGATGATAACGGTTAAGAGTAGATGCTAGAAGAAAAAAGTGGTGTGCTCATTAGTAGTCACTTTCTCTATTATGGTTTCTGAAGTAGCCCTTTTCAACGTTCTAAGTTGGCAGCCATTTTCGTCAGGGGGCTTAACTCCCCCAGTCAACTCTCCTTTTGTTTTTATTTTTAATTCTTTCAAATGAGTTGGGAAAACATTTTAGTCTCCAAAGCAAATTAATGTGTTTTTAATAAAATATGGGTACCACATGGATCTGGTATATGGCTTATGGCGTGATGAGTAAGAACTAGGGAAGAGGCCCCCCAAGTGCAAGTCACTCTTTGAGTCATATCTGCCGTCTGATATGCATATCATGATTTAAAAATCTCAGGTGCAAAATATTGGAACAAACAATTATCCCCACCATCTACTCAAAGGAGTTTATAAATCGAGGACAGTTTTGTTGAAGTGTAGGCAGCTGACCTGATGAGATGTGACTCGCTGCGACAACTTGTTTTAAATTGAGCCCCACTGTACTTGCAACAAATCACATCGTATCACATCAGCCGCCTGTAATTTGTATATAACACTATCTTTTAAAATTAACAAGAAACAATCCCTAATTTATTTTCTTCCCTTCCTATCTTTTGCAAAGTAGATCTTGAGGTCACTGAGTCAAATCACATGAAAAAAAATGTTGATTATACAAGGGCACACATTTCATCTCAACAAGTAACCCACCTACCAAGGTCGTCAACATTCACCCCAATTTATTTGTTGTTGAAAACATTAGGCATTGGGTGCTATTACAAGACACATGGCACCTAATAATGCCCACATGGCACCCATCCCCTCAAAGGGTAATCATCGACCAAATGGTTTGAAAATAAAGTGTGAGATGAAGAAATGTTTCATTGTTCATGCTTATTTAGATGGGTGGTCAATATTTTTTTTAATTAGTAGTCATTATTTTATATTTTAATGATATAAGAAAGAAAGCGAAAATAAATAAAAACACAAATAAATAACAAAAAGAAAATACAACAATTTTACGTGATTTGACTATGGTATAAAAAATTGGCCGATACCGATGCGTATCGGTTTCTCGGCAAACCAATATGTATTAGTATCTCAATTCGGTATCGATATCGGTATCGGCCGCTACAGGCCCGTATCGGCCGATACGGTATTGGTTTTGGTTGATACCTCTATTTTCTTTTTCTTTGAAAAAAATAAAAATAAATATATAGGCTGATACTTGTCGGTGTCAGCTGAGTCATATCGGTTGTCAATGGACCGATACCCGAGTCCGATACCAATTTTGACACCTTAGGTTCAACAATAGTGCCTACTTTCACAGTTTCACCCAACTCTCACTATCCTTCAAGAGTTTCAAATTAGGTTATAAGAGGAGTCACTCGAAAAAGAATTTAGATATCTTGTAATTAAATGGGGCTAACATATAGAATGTGAAGTTACTATTATACCCTAGCTTGAGCAGCTCAATCAGCGCAATCATGATTGGATCATCAGTACTCTCAAGTGGCTCAATCGCATCTGTCTCCACATATCAACATGATAATGGATTGACCAAGTGCTGCCGTACCATGCATCCAAATTTCTGCTTTGATCATCAATCTGACCTTAGACCAGAGTTCTTGGCTGAACTTTGGAAATTTATTTTTAGCAAAATAAATAACATTTTACAATGGGGTAGCTTGAAAAGCACTCATTGAATCTTGTTGGGCACCTATGCTAAAAACCATTGATGGGTTTAAATAAGACAATGGAGAACGTTTTTTGCTTTAATCTTCCACACAAGGGATGTTGAGATCATGGTAGACCTATCAAACGGTTAGTTTTCGATTGAACATGAAAAAGATTAAAAAATGAAGCCTTAAAGTCACGTTTGAGCATAATGTGTTTCATGTGATTTTAGAGCTACTTTTTTGGGATCTGTTTTATGTGGAATTGAAAAACTCACCGTTTGATAGGCGCATCATGATTTCAAGATCCCGTTTGTGAAAGATTGAAGCGCAAAACAATCTCCATCGTCAGATTTAAACCAATCAATGGTTTCTAGCATAGGTGCCCAATAGGATTCGGTGGGTACGTTTAAAGCTGCGTACCCTTTACAATGTGAAAATAGTTTGTAATTAATTTTTATTTATTTCTTATTATTATTATTATTTTTTATGATATGTGCATCCAAATCGGTACCTTATTTTAATTCCAAAATTCTCAATGAGCATAGCATATTTAAATATTGGGTAATTAAAAATTTGGGTCATGCGGCATGACCTACTCATCATAATAGAATATATACTTTAAAAAAATATGAAAATTTGGATTGAGGAAATAATTTTGGGGGCGGTCAAGTCATATATGGTCATTTAAATAAAGTGGAAAGCCTCTTTTGCCATCTCTTAGAAAACAAGTTGATAAATCCAGACCATCCAAATCTATTGACTGTCAATTGTATAAGCCCAGTTTTAGGAGTCATGCTGGTCAAACATTTCCAGCCATTCATTTCTCCAATCTTTTTCATGGACGGCTGTCATGGTCCTCCACAAGCGGCGGCCAAACAAGGTATTAGACTGTGACTTTATGTAAGTGACAGTGGATGGTGTCCATATCTAATCTGGATGTTGATACTTAAGCTAAGGTGACAAATGGGCTCATCGAGATTAAGAAATGCTGGTGTTACTACCACACCATTTTACATTATAGCCACCTCACTTAAAAGGAAAAGTCATTAGGCTGCATTAAATCACACAATGGAGATTTTTTTCTTCTCATTCTTCTACACTAGATTTTGAGATCATGGCCCTGTAAAAACCCAGATTTTTAGATTTTATTTTAACGGTGTTAGATGATGCACCACACTATGTACTGTGCTAACGCTCCACATCAGAATCGAAATCCACCTTTTAAAATAAAAAATTTCTAATTTTTTTCATATCAAAATTAGACTCATTGCGAAGTGCTCGTCGATACGATTCCAACGATATATAATTTGACGACTTATGACAAGAATATAAAAAGTTATACCCATTTTAACTGATCAAACAAGTCAAAGGGTATAATTGTAATTTCGAGAGAGAAACACCAATTGGTTTGGTGCTTATGAAAAACGCTGGAACGAAACCTTTTCTCAAGCTATCCAAGTTACGTATGAATTCTTATTCCGTGTAAAAATCTCCTATTCTATTAAATCTCCTACGAAAAGCGACCTAAAATTTTATACCATTATAAATAAAACTTTAAAAGCTCTCTCCTCTCAATAATAAGAAATTATTCTCTCTCGAGACTTAGACGAGTCGATGCCTTGGGAATCGACCTTTTCAACCCGAATTGCCGTTGATCTTCCGTTCACGCTTCAAGAGGTGGGTACCCATCAATCCATCTTGTTCTTCTCAGATCCCGTCGCGTAGGATGCGTTCGATCGCGCATCGACGGGTTTAAAAATCTTATTTAAACCCAAATATCTCATAAATTAATAGATCTATATATTTAATATATGCTTTCCCTTGAAAGTTGTATATTTTGTAAATTGAGTTTATATGTTATTTCTCTTTTCTTTTCAAAAATCCCTTTTGTTTGAGCCATTAATATTTTACCTTATTAGTCCAGATATTTAATATGTTTACTTCTCTTTATATGCAGTAAAATTAATTAAATTTTAATACTTATAAATTTGATAGATTGACTTAATTGGCATAATATCATACTGATATTATTTATTTCTAAATCTATATAATATAAATTTATCCTTCTACTAAGACTATAATAATATATATTATTGTTGCAAGTTTATATTATTATTTATTTAAAATTAATTAAGCTCAAAAATTAAATTATATTTTAATTTTATTTAAATAAATAATAGATTGTACCAACTTAAAGTTTCGGGTCCGAACTTGCGGCTACGAACCCGAATTCACGTCCATAACCCGACCTCGCGACCATTGATGCACCTGTCTCGGTATTTTGATCATAACTTTTTATTCCGACCTCGGATTAATACGATTCTTGCGGTATTGGAAAGAAGACAGCGAGCTTTACAACTTTGTGTGAAATAGTCATTTCACGAATCTGACTTTTTAGAGGTCAAAATAGAGCAACAAGTCGGGTTCAATTTTGAATGAATCAAGGCTATTCGAATCTAAGATTATTTTCTAAATATCATGACCAAAGTTCTTATGTATATTATATTGTAAAGTCTTTCGATCGATGGTCATGATAAATCATAACTTAATAAGTATAAATATTATTTAATTTAATTATCTAATTATTATATATATATATCAATTTTATCGCTTCAACGCGACCTCTTCGATAATACAAAGTGTTAGAACTTTGATGTCTTTATGAAATCGAACTCTGACTTTTACGATTATCAAAATCACACTTATAACTCTATTCTATAATTATATTGGTGTGGTATGTAAATAAACATAAATATAAGCATAATCAAAATCTAAGTATAAATCGTTCTGTATGTGTGATACTTTTGTATTTGTAACTTAATCAATTTATACGAGTTAAGAATATGTTAGATCATGAGTACGAGAGTGTATGAGATCATACCTACGCTTGGGCGTGGTGATTCGCCGAGATGGTATCGAAGCGAGGAATACACCGTATTCACATGCCTTATAACTCATGGTGGAATGGGACCCATGACGAGTCGGGTGAGTGTGAATTCAGTGTAACTTCGTACACGGTGGCATATACAGTGATCCTATCACCTCGAGTTTTAATACGAGAGGATAAGATATGAGATATGATATGAGAATCGGGCGTTGGGCCTTTAGCTGTGGTAAGGTTTCTTTTACGGTCACGTGAAACTCAGAATATTGGCGTCTATGTACGGATGCAACACCTCTATGGTAGTATAAACTATCACACGAAGTACATCCAGGTTACTACGGAACCTTTTTCTTAGGAAGCGTGAATTAGGAAGGTTGCCTCACTATAGTTTGTCATAAGATTAAGTATAAGAGTATGATAAGATATGAGTATGAGATAAGATAAGTTGTAATCTGATGCACGATAATAAGACATCATTTGTGTAGGCGAAAAGATAAAGAACTTAAGTCGCGTGCTTCCTTGCGTAGCCACCGTAAGGGCAACAACGTCTTTCAGCCAAGACGGATCTCTGAGAGAGATTATGAGTATGAGTGTGTTATGAGTGAGTTTGGCCATTATGTCTCCCCATTGGCTGGGTGGTGGAGTATGAGTATGACACGAGGGCGTTATAATATGGTGGTATGATACTATGTTGACCCTCCCATAGTAGCTCGAGCAGCGACTCTGGCACAGGTCGTTTAGGATTTCACGAGTATGTTAGTTACGCTCATGCGATGTACAGACGTATGTGCGAGAATGATAATAAGACATGGTAGGATATGATAAGGTACGTTAGGATATGAGTGTCTAGATCATGGTCTTGCATTTATGATATGAGCTTTACGATATGCATGTGATTTTGTCATTCCTTTTGTTACCTGCTTTGAGATATTATGTTTATCACTCACAAGATGCACCCACAATGCACCTGAGTAGTATGGGGTGGATTGGTGGTGTATCCACTGAGTTTACGTGACTGAGTAAACTCATCCCACGATAATCTAACGATTCTTGCGGTGATTCTGGGTGGAGTAGCCGCCATCTAGATCTCGCCGACGCTGATTTCATTGATTCCGCGGGCGTTGAGTACCAGGAGCCTTTGGAGGGCGACGCTGCCGGTTATCAGGAGGACTACGGTGCTGATCTTGATTCGAGTGCCAGTTACTGATCATTGTGGACTTGGTATTGAGTTTTATTGATACTAGTATTGTGGATTTTATAGTTTATTTTATCGGATTTGTCTCCGACTTTCATTATCATTTTATTGGGGGATTATGATTTTATTACACTTATTCAGCATTTATGATTATTTTATATTCTACTTTGGTATGTTGGCTTTCACGGATTTCGTGGAACCATTATTGCACGAGAACTCTGATTAGGTGTATGTCCGCTTAGCATATCCGGGATATGTGCGGGTCATAACTCGAAATTCTAGGCCCTCGGGATGGGGTAGAATTTCGGGTCGTGACATGACCCACTATTAAACTGTAAGATAGTGATTTCATGTGGCACACATCTCAAAAAGTGAATGTGAACCACGAGTAATGCCATGCTATGATCACTTTTATGCCACGTGGAATCAACAATCGACGGTCTAATGATAAGCTTATGATATCAAAATCTATTATGTGGAAAATTCAGACGAAAACAATCTCCAACGAATGATCCAAACCACTCCACAGAGATTTCCTTTGTTTAAGTGAGGTGGCTGTATTAAGTGGTGTGGTAGTAACACCAGCCTTAAGGAATTGAGCATGAGCACTTGTGGAAAGAATCACTATGACACATGCCTGAGAGGATGATCTGACATTTGTTTCAAATGTGGACAGTAGAGGCACAAAGCAGTTGAGTGCAAAGCACCTAAGAAGACGTTTTGATCGGGGACTACACACCTCAATGCGACGATTACGGCTAATGGGCGATCGGGGATTACGCACCTCAGGCGACGATTACGGCTAATGGGCGAGTCTATGCAACTGATGCTCACGCAAGAGTATCGGATAATGTCATTGAAGGTATGCTTGTCATAAATATTTATGACTAAATTGGTCACTATCTAGATATATAGTGATGCCATGCATGTTACTTAATTTAAGATGATCACCTTATCAACATTCACTTCTTTTGCGAAAAAATGATTTCCATGGGTTGATTCTAAACGGTCAGCTGTTTTAACATGCAAAAACAAAGGATGCAGATATAAAATTTCTCACCTCAAAGGATACCCCTTGGGCAAAAAATTGTAAAAGATCTTATGTGAGAAGCCTATTAAAAGAGGAAACCCCTTTGTCTTTTTGGTTGGTGTTACTACCACACCACTTCATGATATGCTCATCTGGCTTAAACAAAAGAAAAATCTGCCGACTTCTTTAAATCTGACAATAGAGAGCGTTTTTCGTCTCAATCTTCTACAAAAATGATCTTGAGATCATGGGCTTACTATCCGACCGCTAGATGTTGATTACACATAGTACACAACCCAAAAAGTGAATGTGATCATAGCATACCATCAAACGCGATTCATATTCACTCTTTGAGATATGTGCCACATCGAATCGATATCTTACCGTCTGAGAGTAGGCCCATGATCTCAGGATCTGCTGTGTGGAAGATTGGGAAGAAAAAGGGTCTCCATCATTAGATTTAAAGACGTCAATGGATTTTTCCTTTATTTAAGTGAGGTGAGGGTAACATAAAGTGGTGTGATGGTAACACCACCATAATTTTTTCATTTTCATTATTATTATTTTTACATATGGATATCGGGATGGGCAATGATCAGGTCCAACTGGTTGAACCTGAAATCGTGTTCAACCAGATCTGCAACCAATGAAAATGAGAAAATTTTAACTTCCATGGTTTCTAATGGCTGCAGCTATGGTTGATTGGGATGAAATAGTTAGACATATATACATCAGCAGAAGTGAACCGTGATCATGCTTGGCCTTACTCATCGCCTAACCCAAAAAACCCAACCCGAACCAGTAAAAAAACATTAATTTTAATTATTTTTATATCTAAAATATTGGGTCGCCGATCCGACTTGCGACCCTACCTAATCTTAGTCGACCCAACCCAACCCATCCCTGTTTTTGCCGAACCCGACCTAACCTCATAGTCGACTCGACCAGACCCATCTGGACAAGTGAAGTTTCTATGCCCGACCTAGTAAAAAAATTCAGGTCAGGTGGATTGAGAATCGGGTTGACCCTACCAATCTAAATTCCTAATTGTGATCCGTGTATACTAAAATTTGGGGTACTAAAAGTTTAATTTTTTTTTTTTAAATTTGTCTATTGAAGCATTTAAATCGTAAGAATAAATCCAAATACACTCCTTAAGCATCCAAACAAAAGAGTTTCAAATCCAAATATTTCAACCCTAGATTTGAAATGCTTTGGATTTGAAATTCTCAAATACAAATGCTCGTTCCCAAACGCAGCCTAAGGGTACCATTATTTACGCACCCCGAAACTTTGACCTCACCTCATCTCCGCTAGCACTACAAAAAATAAGACTATTAGCGGCAGTTTTTTGTTAAAAAACTATTAGCAGTAGTTGTTGTTAAAAAACTGCTGCTATTAGTCCTGTCGCTACAGAAAACTGCCGCTACCAAAAATTGCCTTAACAGCAAGTGCCGCTAAAATACCTTATTTTTGTAGTGTAGTCAACATGCATTGACTGCTTTGAATCAGGTGATTGACATTGCTTCTCGTCCTAATCTTTATGGATGTTGAGATTATGGTCGTACCATTAGACGACCATTTTTTATTCCATGTAACACACATGGCCAAGGTATCAAAATCGGTATCGGTTTGCCCAAGACCGATATGACTCATATGTCACGCTCAAACGTGATTTTAGGGTTATTGTTCGGTATGTGTGCCACATGGAAGAAAAAAGTGACCGTCTAATAGTACAAATATGATCTCAAGATCCATTGTGTAAAAGACTGGAACGAAAAAGTGATCTCTATTGTCCAATTCAAAGTGGTCAATGCATTATGGCTGGAGATGGAGTGGGAGATTATGTTTGCATGGGATTTAATTGATGGTACCCTAAAATTCTAATTAATGAAGATGCTTACTTTTTAATATAGAGATCTATGCCACGTGGACTAAAAAATTTGATCGCACATGCTTGTGGTCTCAAAATACATTATGTGAAAGATTGGGGTGAAAAACAATCTCCATTGTCTGATTCAAAGGGTGCCCTAATCTTGTAGGCGCCCTCCCTAATCTTGTAAGCGCAAATAGAAGTACCTTTTTGGATATTCAATGTAAAACAAGAAAAATTAAATAATAAATAAATAAATAAGAAAAGAAAGTGATGATAAAATAGTTGCAATCATCTAACCACATGATTTATGACCAAAGATGGAGGCACTTAATACCAACTCAACAAATATATAATATTAAAAGTTTAGACTTTCATCCTAACTCCTACTCTCTTTTTTGATAGGCTTAGGAGACACCAATTTCCCGATTTGGAAAGATTTTGTCTTACTTAGAGGGTCTTCATTGATAATTGACGCTAATTTTTGGAGCACTCAAAATTACGCTAACACTTAAAATATTGGGGCTAAAAAAGAATTTCAATGGCTTACGCCTTTACCGTAGACTAAAGTTTATATAGGGTTCATGTTGCACTTTAACATACATTTTGTGCACCACTTGGAATAATGTAGTGCGGTTCAGACCATTTAATATTTTAAAATAATATCTCTAACGCATAATTTTTTAGTCGTAAAATTTAAACATTTAATTACAGTTAATATTTTACTTTCAATTTAAAAATTTAGTTTGGATGGAGCTCGAAGTGCGCTTATATAGCGTACCTATGTAATGTATTAGGATATATACACACCCTTTTTCAATAATTAATATTTGTAAGTATAACTAATTTTTGTTTTGAGAAAGATCTCCTTTTAGTCATTAGAGGATATATAACTTTTGGTGTTGTTTAGTAAAGGAGGCAGCAAGAATCATCTTTCAAAAAATTTACTGGAAAAAAACTTGAATAATGTGGTATTTTAGGCACTAAAATCAAGGTTTAAATCTGGGTCGGTACCGATATCGGTACCTTTACGATATTTAGGCCTTTGAACATCTCAGATGATACAGTATCTGAGGAGTTCATTATACGGTTTACACTATACTGGTAGAAAATGTACATACAAATATATTCCGATATAATTAACTACTACTATGTCACAATATAAATTCATAATTCTATTTTTTTATATAAATTAGGCAAACACTGTACTTTCGATACAAGTATATATCTTGTGGTATAAAAGGTACATACCAGTGATTAAAATGCCGGAAAATTGGTACCTATCGTCCGGTAAAAAAATCGGTACGTACCGGACAATACGTACCGGAATAGTAACTTATCGGACGATATATTGAATGTATCGTCCGGTATTAGCTATACAAAAGGGCGATACGGTACATTTAATGTATCGTATCGTCCACCTCCGATACCAATACGTATCGTCTGATACATATCGATATCAGATGATATTTTGATCCATGGTACATACTGATACCAATTATAATCAGTATAATAACTAAAATTCTCAAGTCATATATGGGTTGACAACTTCGCCTGGGCACTCGAGGGCTACGTGGGACACTGTAGTGCATATTAGCTGAGGGCCCGAAGCGGATGTGTGCTGGTCGAGTGGGCCACACACGATGGTGGGCTTGTTTCAGTGCGTAGGCGAGACATGTATGGAATGTGACATCATATAAAGTTGCATGCTACTGTCGCGAGCGAGGAGCTAGTGTCGGACACAGGATGAAGCTGGGCAAGCCAATCAAGGCACTAAGGTGCTGGCAGGCGTGCCAGGAGTAGACACGATGTGTTAAGATGGTTTACCTCGGGTGAAGGAAATCATGAACTAGAGTTCCCGTCCTCTAGGTGGGTGGTATCAGAGTGATGGTTGGCTAGGCTGGCCTCGCTGTAGCAGCAGCGAGACGCCGGACGGGTGTCGAAAATGTTACCTCGTGACAGTTGGATCCACATGGCGTGTAGATAACGCTGTCTTCTCTGGTAGTTGATGGCTCGAATCAACGAGCATTAAATTATCTCGGCTTTTCTCGAAGTATATAGAATCGATTGCGATCCACCCATTGCTTCTGCGCAATTAGGGATCTTAAATCCCAACAATGGTATTAGAGCAATTATATCGATTTCTCCGCTTTTATAAGTATAATTTTTTTTTTATTATATTATATGATTAGATTTCGGTGGTTTGTTTTTTGTTTAATCTTATACCCGTTACCGGTATTAAAAAATGAAAAGGGTCATGAAGAGAAAGAATTAAAAAAAAAAAAATCTGGTACCCGCCAGCAATGTCACTGGCCGGAGTTGGTCGGTCATCGGCGATGTCACCGGACGGACTTGGTTGGCCGCCGGCAATGTCGCCTACCGGCCACCTGGCTGTCATTGCTGGGTAGACTTTCCCCTTCCCTGTTTCTTCTTTCTTGTGTGCTAGGGTTTCCGGTACTTGTCGACAATGTCGCCGACTGACCACCTGACTGTCATTGCTGGGTAGGCTTTCCTCTTCCCCGTTTTTTCTTTTTTGTGTGCTACGGTTTCCTAGTGCACATGATTTTTGAATAGTGGATCTGCAGGGTATAGATGGGTCCGGCTTAATATTGGATCGGGTTCTTGATCGGGTCTAGATCGTTTTGGGCCGGGTCCGTTCGGGTAGCTATTTGACTGAATCTAGATCGGGTCTGGGCCCATTTTTGGGCCGCTCGCTAATAGTTTTTGGACTATATCCAATCGGGTGTGGTCCAGGTCCAAATCAGGTCCATTAATTTGTTTAAAGCAAAGTTATAAATTTAAAATGTTTTTAGAGGTGGGAGGATTCGAACCCCCAACCTATTATCCAAGATTGCAATATGTTTCAATATAAAAGTATATATATTGAACATTTACAATCTCTTTTTGGGTTGCTTTAAAGTTTTCTTTTAACATTGATTTTTTTTCGTTTTGTAAATTATGAGCCGTTAGATAGTATGTTCTCTTGCTGAAATACCTTCTGACAAAATATCACATATTTTATTGATTTGAATGATCTAATCTGATCGGTTAAACGTGCACACCAGCGTAATTTTTAAAACTGCAATAGTTTGACTGCCGCTTTATTTTGGCAATAACTTCTTCATTACTTATCGGATTTAGATCCATAAGTAGTTGATTTTGATCTACTCGATGAGATCTACTGATTGGTCTAGTTGGATTTATTTTTTGACGATTTTATCCGCTCATAAATTTGTGCCTATCATTCATAATATTTAATTATGATATTTAATTATTGTCAGCCTCGATGATTAAAAATTTAATTTTTTTATTCTATTATGAGATATGGATGAGTGACTATTTACAGTTGATTGGCTGTGGGTTGTGCACATCGTTGTGTTATCGAGTATGACATGCATCGTAGGATGTTTTATTAATTGATCAAATTGTATTCGATCGAGTCCATGTATTTTTTTTAATTTCTTTATTTTATAAATTGGTGAATACATGAATATGAACTTGCACCCTTATGGAGATATACCTATGGCGCAAATGATCAAAAGGTGTGATGGATCTTTTAGGAGATACGTGCCAATTGATGTGAAGGAGCAATTCCATTAGTTTCATAGGATTTTGCATTCATATGATGATTCGAGTTATAATAAATGATTCTAGTTGTGAAAGAATAATTTTAGGGCTTAAAGTATAGATCCACATGGGAACTATTCATGAGCTCAAGTCATTTCAAAATTGCTCGATAACGCAATTTTGTGTTTGTGAATATTTTATCGTATTATTTTTATGAGATGTAATTGGTTGAATGATTGACTCGTTTACCTTGATAATCTTTGATGATCCAGTTGAGATTATCTTACGTAATTTACCCATCATATATTTGGATACACAGTTAGATGAGTAGGTCATTTTTATCATTGAAACTATTAATAGTGAGATACTCAACAGTTATGTGATTAATCTTGCTTGTTTTTGCAACGCCCAATCGGGTATGTAATACTTTTAGACTGATCTAATAACTGTTAAAGTCATCTCAACATCGAGAAATTTCTTTGACATTTTAGAGAATACTGATGAAGATTGAGCATAAAATATAATATTATTGTCCAATAATTAACACTTTTTTTTTTGAAATAGTGCTAAAAATGGCTACCAAATCTCTTTTTACCGACTTGATTCAGACTGAGAAGTTAGATGACAATAAGTACGATGATTGGTCTTGTCTGATGAGAATCCTCCTGGATGAGAAGGATATCAATATGTCATAAAAGAAATCATGGATGAGCCCAATGAGGATGTACCCATTGTAGCTATGAAAGCTGTAGATGAGAAATATAAAAAATGGCTAAAACATAATCGCACAGCATGAAACCTTATCCTTCACAAATAACTCCTTCGTACCTATGAGTCTTATCCTACCGCGAAGGAGTTATGGGACGCTCTTTACGAGGCGTATGCTAAATAATGTAACACAAGAATTCATGCTATGGAAATAGAGTTTCAAGCATATCGTAGGCCTCAGGGATGTACGATTAAAGACCATATTTGTAAGATGAATCAGATGATAGTAGACCTTAGGAGTGTTGGGGGAGTAACTTGAGTGAAAATCAAAAAATCAATACCATGTTAAGCTCCTTACCTTCCTCTTGGGATCTTACTAAGAAAATTCCCAATCACAATGAGTCTATTAAAACCTTCAGAGATTTATGTCATCATCTGAAGCATTAGATAAAAATGAACATAATTCTATCAAAAGCTCCTCTTATCCATTACACCGAGGATCGAAAACGCAAAGCTCCCACTAACAAATTCCGAAAGAATAAGAAACCTCGAAAGGATAAGAAGAAAGGTGACACCGGTCCACCTCCATCTATTAAAGCAAAACCTAAGAATCGTCCTTACCGTAAGAAAAAGTCTCTTGATCAGATCAAGTGTTTTGTCTGTGATGAGGCCGACCATTATGCTAGAGAGTGCAAGATGAGGAAAGATGTTGCAAAGTATCTATCCCTTGTCCTCCCGTTTATTCTTTTGTTTGTTTCGAAGTTTTTATAGCTGATACTTCTTCTTTTCAATGGATTGTAAACTCTGGAGCAGCCAAGCACATCGCGAGGGACCGCGTAAGATTTTCTGACTTTCATCCCATTGTTGTTGGTAGCTACAAAGTCTATATGAGAAATAACTCGTCCGAAGACGTCCTCAGAGTTGGTGCATGCCACCTTCAGACGCATATTGGACAAACGTTAGTTCTTCAAGACACTTTATATGCTTTAGGGATAAGAAGAAACTTAATATCTATTTCTTATTTAGTTAGAGATGATTTTGATATTAGATTTATTATTCTAGAGTGTCTTTTTATAGAAATAATATTTTATTTGGTTAAGGCAATTTAGTTGGGGACCTCTCTGCTTTAGACATTGATTCATCTATTATTAATTCTTCATCTTTACTTCCTGTTGTTACTTTATCTGATGTCTTTATCACTTTTGAATCCTTTATATGGCACAATAGATTAGGTCATATAGGTAGAGATCGAATGACTAGATTGGCCAAAGAAGGTCTTTTGAGTTCTTTAACTAAATTTGATTTGCCCACTTGCAAGTACTGTATAACTGGTAAGGACTCTAGAAAATCTTTTCCTAAGGCAATCAGATTTTAAGGTCTTCTTCAAATTGTGCATACAGATATATGTGAATCTTTCAATATACGTGCCAGAAATGGATGCCAATACTTTATAAATTTCATTGATGATTTTTCTTGGTATGGGCATGTATTTCTTATATCACATAAATCTGATGCACTTGTGTATTTTCAAAGATATAAAATTGAAGTTGAAAATCAATTGAATTGTAGAATTAAGTGCTTAGATCAAATAACAGTGGTGAATACACTTCTGAAAATTTTAAACTATTTTGTGAAAGTGTTGACATCCTTAGACAGTTCACCATGGCCTATACTCCACAACAGAATGGAGTGGCTGAGAGAATGAATAGAACTCTTCTTGACATGGTCAGATCAATAATGACACATGCTAATCTCTCTGTGAGCTTTTGGAGTGATGCACTGCTAACGGCCGTCTATGTGTTGAATAGAGTCCCTTTTAAGTCGGTTCCAAATTCTTCGTATGAACTTTGGATAGGAACACAACCTTCTCTGGGTAATCTATGCCCTTGGGGATCTCTAGGTCATATACTGATCCCTACGCCCAATCAAAGTAAATTGGATAGTCGAACTGTCGAGTGTATTTTTGTATGCTATTCAGATAATTCAAAGGGTTATATCCTAGTCCATGAAGAGCGTGAAGGTTTGATTGAGGTCGAATATCGTGATGTTACCTTTATAGAGGATAAATATCCTAGCAGGAAGTGTCCCAGGATCGATAGGAAGTTATATGAATTGCCGAACGCAATTTTGGATAGTGGGAGCTCATTTGAAATTAATGAGAATGCCCCTGTTGATCCCATAAAGAGTGAGAGCGTTCTTCAAGGTGATCCTGAGGCTCAAAGGAGTACATGTGGTATAATTCCTCACAAATTTTTTGAGATTAAAGGGGAATTATTCTCGTGTGTAGCCATGGATGATGATGAACTTGAAAGTTATTAGCATGCCATGACTTCTCCTAATTGTGATGATTGGATAACTGCAATGAATGAAGAAATAAAATCTATGAGGAAGAGCCTTGTGTGGGAGCCTGTTGATTTTCCTCCTGGTCGTAAAGTCATTGGTAATAAATGAGTCTTTAAAATTAAGAGGAATGCAGATGGTTCCATAGATAAATTTAAGGCCCGTTTAGTCGCCAAAGGATTTACGCAGATTGAAGGAATTGACTATGATGAAACATTCTCTCCCGTGTCTTGATTTCTTTCAATTCGAATGATCTTATCTTTGGTTGCGTGAATGGACTTAGAACCCCATCAAATAGATGTTAAGATCACTTTCTTAAATGGTGATCTAGAGGAAGAAATTTTCATGCAATAATTCATTGGTTTTGTCGAGAAGGGTAAGACCTCCAAAGTGTGTAGACTTTTAAAGTCTCTTTATGGGTTGAAGTAGTCCTCTAAAGAATGGTACATGCGTTTTCATACGACTGTTATCTCGTTTGGCTTTCTTATGAGTAAGGAAGATAACTGTGTGTATATTAAACGGTTTGGTAGATATTTCATTATTTCATTATATGTCGATTACATCCTCTTAGCTAGTAATGATAAGTATTTACTTGCTTCTACTAAAGAATGATTGTCCTCTAACTTTGAGATGAAAGACTTAGGTGGGGCTAATTTTATTTTGGGCATTAAAATCGTTAGGAACCGTTCTACAAGGTTCTTAGGTCCTTTTCAAATTTCTTACATAAAAAGAATCTTTGAGCGTTTTCGTATTAGTAATTCAAAATCAATAGAGACTCCAATAGATAAATATGCGAAGTTGAGGAAGGATATGTGTCCCAAAATAAATGCGGAGAAATTGGCTATGTCTGCTGTCACTTATGCTAGTACTTTTAGTAATCTCATGTATGCCATGCAGTGCACACATCCTGATATCTGTTATGCGGTTGGATTGTTCAGCCGTTACCAGAGTAATCCAGGTCAATTATATTGGCATACTGTCAAATGGATCTTTCGATATCTTAGAGGCACTAAGGATTTGATGTTATGCTATGGAAGCACTGATTTGAAAGTGCATGTATACTCTGATGTTGCTTATGAAGATGATCTTGATAAAGGAAAATCTACCTCTGGCTTCATATTTTTAATTGGAGGTCGAGCTATTTCATGGAGTAGCAACAAACAGGCGTGTGACGCGCTCTCTATCATGGAAGCTGAATATGTTACTGCTTGTGTTGTGATTCAGGAAAGAGTTTGGATCTTAAGATTTTGCAGAGGCTTAGGTGTTATTCCTTACTCCCAAAACCCACTTTCTCTCTTGATAGATAACAAATCTACCATCGATTTAGAGAAGGATTCTAAATTCTACAAGAAATCGAAACACATTGAAGTAAAGTATCATTACATCAGAAATCTTGTCAGGAACAAGTAGTTTATACTCTATCAAATTCCTTCCAGAGAAATATTGACAAATCCTATGACAAAACCCATTGCGAGAGATGTCTATGAGATACATGTTAGGCATATAGGTTTATGTAGACTTTGAGTGAGTAAACTCAAAGTTATGCAGGTGTTAGTGAGAGTTATGGTTCTATTACTATTTCATATTTTTCATTTATACATGGTTGTTATTTTTTGGACACGGACATCATTTTATAATTGCGTTTAGTTTTTACATTATAGTTTGGTTATTTATGAGTAATGTAGATAATTTATTATATTTATCAGTATATATATATTCGTATATTAATCATTATGTGATTGCGTGAGTAGGTGTGATCACCTTCACGTGAGAAAAATGATCTTTCGTCAGCAGACCACTTGTCTACTCGCACGGGTTAATTGCAAGTGTGGAATAGCAGAAAGCGATAGATTATACGAGTAGGTAATAATCACCTCCAAACGACTCCATGCGGGAGTAGCAGCTGTTAAACACCATTGCACATTGGTGTGAGCTGCGTTTGGGGATGAGATCTAGAGTCGAATGATGCATTCACTGGTATAATCTAGTACTGATGTCATGGCCTGAATGAGAGCCAGGCTAGTGTTGCTGATAGATGTCATTTAACCTGCGTATTGTAGAACTGACAAGCACTGATTGAGTTCAGTTTGTCTACTTTACGGCGTGGATGAACCACTATGTGTTCGGAGCATCGAGTGCTCCTGGACTTTCTTACCTATTGTTGCCTGATCCAATTTGATCAGTGCATAGTGCAAGTTGCCAGTTTCATAGGTGATTCTCGTGCCCATAGCTACCCACCTTTATGTATGTGAGGATTAGATTGGGTGTCGCTACTTTAGTGTATAATGATGATGATTATGACTAATATGATCGGGCACATGTACTACTAGGAAAGAGGATTACTCAAAATCTGAAATACGTAGTTGCATGGGGATGTTCCTTGACATCAACACCAGGCTCCTAAGGCCAATTATATGTACTTGTAAGATTTATCTGTAGGCATCATAAATAACAAAAGATTTAAGCGACAGTTTTTTTTGAAAATATATGTATTTATTAAATATTTTATTTTCAAAATAAATTCGAAGAAACTATTTTAAATTTATTTTGATAACTTAAATAAGTGCGTATAGTATAGGATTGCAATTTTAGATTGAAAATCGTATATTCCGGTGTGGTCATGCAGACTAGGGCAGGCATAGGAAAACTTGGTTGATGACATACTAGGAAGATGACAACTTAGTGCGCACACCTGTGTGAGAGATATGCGATCTCGACTGGTCCCACTCCACAAGTCCTTTGTTTTGTAAGGACTATCACGATTCTATTTTTGGGCTCTAGAGAACTTATTAATCATGACACTACTCCCTACGAGGTTGAGCGGGAGATATTGGTTTGAATGGCTGACATGCCACTTGTACAACCTCTAGGGTGTCCGTGATATACACCGTATAACAGTTATATTAGGGTTACCTATTAATATATGATCTTTAGAGATTATAACTTACGGATGTGAAAATCTTCTTTCTTACAAGTTCTTCCTTTTTCTCTAAACCTAACCCTTAGAATGTGGTTATCCTTCTATGGTGTCATCAATCACCGTCGGATTCATGTGGCATGTAGATAACACCGTTGTAATGACCCAGAAATTTCGTTCTCGAACTCAACTGATCCCGTGTGCGTGGCAGACACAAAAATTGATGTAGCCTTAAAATTTTAAATAAATAATTAAATAATTATTTGGGAGAAATTGTCTGAAGACAAATGAAGTTAAAATATGGGTTTTAACCTTTAGTGGAAAGGTTGTGCACCGACTCACGGTGTACCGCTTAACATTGAAACCAAACCTAAGCTAAGTGGATAGAATTTTTGTTATATATATCAAAGATATTTATTTTAGATTTCATTCGGTTATAAGAGGGAGAGGGGATTTCTTAATGGCTAAGTGTTAGCCTTTTAAATTCTAGAGAGAGAGAGAAAGTTTCCTCACCGTGGAACTCTTCTTGAGATTTTGACCACACAATCACGATCACGCCGGAAGCGCCGCACTCTTTGCGAAAAATGTGACGACGATCATAGCTAGAGTTCCACTTCTTTACAAATTCCAACCATTCAAAACCCGTTTTCAAAGAGAGTTTCATCTCGCGATTGTCTCTCGCGCTTTGAGGAGTTCAAGGATCGATACGTGCTAGTGAAGGACTTCATCGTGAGCTTCGTTGAAATCGATTGCCGTAGGAATCGGTGGGTTAATTTCAAAACCCTCTTCGGCAACATTTCTTAAAGTCGTGGAATTGATCGGCAAAAGGTTAGCTTCCCTTTAATTTTAATGGTTTAGATTGTAAAATAAATCTTTGTTTTAGTTTAGTGTATGTGTGTGTGCAAAAATAGAGCGAATCCGATAAGATTTGAAGGAAAAAATAGACCAAGGAAGCAACCCTAAGGGTTCTGAACCCGAGAAAATCGAATGTCGAATTAGAAATTCGAAGTTCGAATTTGAAATCGACGTTCGAAATTGAAAATCGATTTCTGAAGAAATTCGAAGTTTGAATTTGAAATTGAAGTTCGAATTTGTTTGAGCTTGCCAACACAGCTTCGGTATTTCGGCCGTAACTTTTTACTCCGAATTCGGATTGATGTAATTTTTGAGGTGTTGAAAAGAGGATAATGAGTTCTACAACTTTTATAATTAACCAACTCATGAATCAAATATTTTGAGAGTCAAAATTAAGTAAAAAGTTGGATCAAATTCTGAGTTAGCATGAACTTGTTCATTTCCATCTCGATTTTGAGAAATCATGTAAATACGTCAAATTTGTTAGTAATTAGAAATTTTTCTTAATACATCATCATATGTGTGATGTAGATTGAGAGTTGGAGACCGTAGATGAGGACTTCTAGATTGCTTTGAACGACTCCGAATCCAAGGTAGGGGAAACTCAACGAAAATTATATTTTATAAATTGATTCATAGTTTCTTTGATATTCGACTTGATTCTGTATTTCCATTCTGACATGTTATGTTCCCGTCCTGTTTCGCATATGATTTGATTGATCTGTTTCTCCGCTTTTGATTCGATTTGTTCCATTCAGTTATGTTTGATCTGATTCATTGTGATGATATGTTTATTCTATTAAATTTGATTCATCATGTTTTGTTTATAATCTGTTCTGGCTAAATTACATACGAACCTTGAGTTTAAATGAATAAGAAACTGTGTATAATAAGAAAACGTAATGTGATAAGACCTGACTTCTGAGCTTGAGTCATAGTGAAGTCTCTTTCCTAGGCACGTGAAACTTGGAACGTAGGCGTCCATATACGGATGCAACCCGTCTATGACAGTATGGGATGCCACACGCAATACATCCAGGTTACTACGGATCCCGTCCCTTGAAAAGCGTGTTTAGTGAAACCTATCGCAGTGTGACCCATTTTAGTTAAACTAAGACAATAGGGAATATGATTATGTTAAGAGTCTGTGTTTATAATGAGGGATGACAATAGACCTGAACTGTACTTGCTGAAATTAGAGTGGATTATTGGATTCTGAGCCTTAGAAACAAGATAGACTTAGTGTTGATTAATTAAGTTAAGTATGAACCGTGAACCATGTATCCGAGTGTGAATGCGAATAGTGAGAACATATCTGAACTTTGACTGTGAGTTGACATTGACAAGTAGATCGGTACGGTGGTTATCCTTACACAGTGTATAGTGCATATTATACATAGTGGGCCGATACGGCGGCGATACATACACATTGCATAACATACATAGTGGTCTGGTACGACGGTGATCCGTACGCATTACATAACATACATAAGTGAACATAGTGAACGTAGTGAAATGACCACAATGAGTGAAGTGAATACTAAGTGAGTGATGTGAATGCAATGGGTATAGTGAACACGAGAATCTGTGATTTGAGTATCATGAATAAAGAAAATACAAACTTTTGTTCTGTCATCAAATGTCTGATTTGTTATCACTTTTGTTCTGCCATCAAATGTCTGATTTGTTATCACTTTTATTCTGTCATCAAATGTTTGATTTGTTAAATCTTTGAGTTTTGTCTTTTAATATCTGATCTGCTTCCGCTTTGAACTGTCATTAGCAAGATGTAACTGCTATTGATATTCTTCTACTGAGCTTAGATGTTAGCTCATCCCATGCTATACGTCATAGGTATAAGTTTGAGGAAGGCCTAGACTACATACTGAAGAATAGGAATTGCCGTCTTTGTCTTCTGTTTTGGGATCGTAGATTTCAGAGATTATGAATTTGGTAAGTTAAGCTTGGTACTTTTGTACTGTTGTACATTACTGTTAGGTGATGGTTGACCATCACTGGTGTTTGTTTACTTATGTTCTTATTGAATATTAGAACTGAAGGTTTTAGTCATATCTTATGTTTGTACAAAATATTCAGAATCAGATTGTGATCTACGATTTGATGGTACGAGTTTTTCCATTTGGTTTAAGGTTAAAGAGAAAAAATAATATATATATATTTGAAATTAGGTTGAGAAAATTTGGGCTATCACAGCCGTTTTCTTCGGTAGTTGACGGCTCGGATCAATGAGCATTAAATTATCTCAACTTTTCTTGAAATGTGTAGAATCGATTGCGATCCACCTATTGTTTCCGCACGATTAAGGATCTCAAATCTCAACAGGTCGGGCCATCCATTTGCATCATGCCACATAAGCAGTTCATTTTTAGTCGTCTACTATTTGAAATCCGCTCATTATAGTTTCCCGTTGCTATATTTAGGGATTACAGGGCCATAAAATCATGTGAAAGTAACGATTAGGTGACCAGAAGACTAATCAAAAACCTCATTATATATCATATGGTCGGTGACTAGAGTAAAATTCACACAATGTACGTAACCTTGCAGCTGCCAAAATTTAAATTTGGCCACATGTGAATCATGTGAAAAAGAAAAGGTTCCTTCCTACCGACTAAATTAAAGAAGAACTACCTCTTCTTTTCGGATTTTAATGAAAAGGAGAAATACATGTAAACGTGCGCATGGGTGCACCTTTTCTGGCATCTGCGGCTGAGAGAGCCTTGCCGTGACAAAATTCTTGTTTTGGAGCTGTTTTCTACAAGCCAAGATTTCTACACGTTTGACTTTACTTAGCTCCTTTTAAGTGAAGTCTAAAATCAACTTTATTTAGTTACCTATGTATTTGTTCTAAGAGTTAAAAAAGCTAGCTTTTCTTGCAAGGATCTGGTTAAGTTTTCATGACTTTTTTTAATTTTTTTGATAAGTAGGTTTTCATGGATTCATATATAGAAAAAAAATATCTTTGCTTCTAACCCAAAAATGACTAAAAAAAAAAAAATGGATATTTGCTTGAGAGGACTAATAATAAAGTATTTACTTGAGTGAGTCAATTTTCTCAAAACCCATGTTTTGAGAGGCAAAAACTCACCTCAATTTTATGCTAATGAATTAAGGATTTAAGTAATGAATTAACGATAAACTTAATTGGTATCCTCTTCTCTTGTGGAAGCAACATGTCTTAGGTTCTAATTTTTTCTTGCGGAAGCAACAGGTCTTAGGTTCTAATTTTTTCCCTGTGAGGGCCATTTATGCCCCATGGCATGCTTAAACAAAAAAATAATAATTAACGCACATATGTTAATTCATTAACATAAAATTGAGGGGCGTTTTTGTCATTTAAAACATAGGTTTTGAGAAAATTGACCCTCTCATGTAAATATTAAAAGGATGGGATAGTCTGAGCCCTATGAGGTAAATATTTTAGTGTAAGACGATTTCAAGTAAATATAAAAAAGTTTTGTTTTTCGTTTTTCACAATTTTCTGTCCAATAAGCAGCGAACCAACTTCCTCCATGTTGGGATCGTTTTTTCAACTAATTGGCAACTTTTAAAAAGCGAGCTGGGCCAGTAGCGTCTACGCTGAACCCAGCCCTTAATGGGTCCCGGAATTTTCAACTAATTGACAACTTTTAAAAAGCGAGATGGGCAAGAAATTGAGACTCAATTAATATATTGGTTAGATTTGTTTCAGGCGTACTCTCCAAACCTTATTAAAAATAAGCGGGCCCGGTCGCTGCCTAGAATTTAGGTCTCATAACAAACAAGTCCAATTAAGCGGATATTTGTTTTTTCGGTTTTACAATTTTTTACCAGTTTTCTCTTCTTACTCTATCGGTTTTCTGCTTTCGGCACCCAAAACCGATACCGTATCGAATCAGTTTTGGTATCATTTCACTTGTGTCGGTTTTTGATTCTTCAAATTTTTTATTTCTACCCTTATGTGTATGATTGTCATTGATCAATGAGGTGATAGTAGGTAGCTAGGTGACTGACCCAGTCACCAACGTTGATCATGGTTTCATCAAGTGGCTATCATCTAGATTGTATTCAGTCCTAAGATCTTGTAAGCTATTGGTTTTAGTGTTCGGTAGGCTCTAAAAATATGGTAGAATTAATTTTTCAATGCAATGTTTTTTTAAAAGATTTTATAAATATTTATTAATGGGATGTTGATGGTTTTAAAAGATTTTATAAATATTTATTAATGGGATGTTGAGGGTTGTGGCTGTCAATGGGTTGGACATGTCGGGCCAAAATTTTGGCTGCCGATGGGTGAAGGGTAAATGCTCTACCTAACACGATAGTGCACCCACGGATCCAATCCGACCCGACCTAACTGTTTCATAATCCCCTAAACCCTCCTAAAACGTTTTACATTTTCCACATAAATATGCCCTCAACCAGTTCAAATCTCATGCTTACCTATATGAAAAAAAAATATCGGGTCAAACGTAATGCCCGATAAGTTAGTTGATGTTTGTTGAAGTTGTATAGGCAAAAGTGGGGATCAATCAACGAAAAGTGCTTTGATTAATTGGATGGTTGGTATCGTGATGCCTTCTCGCTTGAACACCTCCTCCTGTTTATCGATGACCACGAATTCCACATGTTCCCATTATATATATATATATATATATGCCACCAGTACAATAGCTAGTGCTTGGCCCCACCAAAGAATACATGCTTAATGAGACAGCAGCGTTATATGACCGGAGACTAAGAAAAAGAGGTCCTACTTTCTCTCTCCTCTCTCTCATAGTCAAACATGCGCGCACCGATGCACTTTCTTTTCTGGCAATGGCATATTCCTTTTGGCATTAATAAGCATAAAGCAGATTTATATTGTGCTTCTCTCATGTTGGATGTAGAGAGCAGATCCATTAGGTCCCCATCGTGTTTTTTTTTGGAATAAAGCAAGCAGTGCGACCAAAATGATTCTATATAGAGTGCCCATTCTCAACTTGGTTGTGAGAGGCTACGGTTACTGATCTTTCACACGACAACCAGTCTAATCTTGGTTGGGAATAGAGTCACTTATCCTATAAGCTTTATCTTTATTACTATATAAAAGCAAAAATAGTTTCTATCAATTTTTATTTTCACACGCTCATTCCTAAATTGCCCCTAAATAAAACCCACATTCATAAAATCCTAATTTAACCAACTAATTTGTTAAATTGCCCCTAAGTATCTTATATCTCATATCTCATATATAGCAAATGTCCTAATCTAACTTACTAATTTGCTAAATTGCCCCTAAATATCTTGTATCTCATATATAGAAAGAGTCCTAATCTAACTTGCTAATTTGCTACAAATAAAACCTACGTCCATGCCTAGATTGTCGTTAAATATCTCATATCTTATATATAGCAAGAGTACTAATCTAACTTGTTAATATGGTACAAATAAAACTCTTGAGCACCTATATTTTTTCATTCCTAAATCTTAGTTAACCATCGAACTCTATAGGGTTTCAAGACGACATCAATAGCATCCATTCTCTTGCTTCGTTTCAGGTATTCTTTCTTTATACTTTGCTGTTTCGATCGCGACTCATTACGATTTTTTTAATTTTCATTTTTTAGTTGTTTTGATTTCTATATGGATGATGGAGTATTGTTTTAGATTCTCAAACGATCGATCAGTTCGATTCAATGCATTCAATTTACATATGAATCAAGGACACGAGGACTATTTTGAATCTCACATTCATTTGGAACTTAAATACTTATTGTCATACATGACTTCACTAACATGTTAAAATCTGAAAAATCAGTTGGGTTATTGATATAATGTGCAATGCATGCAAAGCAAATTCACGGTGAATTTTGGAAACTAAAGTTGCCCATTGTAGCAAACTCAAGGGAAGATATAGTAAATGAAATAACAAATCTGCGGCATGTTTCACAAGTATAACTCATTGGATACAAATCAATTCAGTTTGAACTATAAATCATTCGATTAATTGTATTCATAGGACAAGGTCAACTCTTCTGATTATAGTTTTTAATTATCTTCAAGTGATATTTTCTCCAATCTATTAGTTTACACCTAATGTGAAAATGATACTTCATTGGAAGGTTCACCATATCCTAACTGTAGTGTTCTTTGAGGGTGTAGGTCAACCCAATAGAAATGACTGAATTAACCCCAGTGCATAAGTAAATATTTACCTCGAGAGCACTTGATATGGGGAGGCTATTATGCACCATGGATGAATGACCTCCCCGAGGAAAGTGGCATAATTTCTATTGAATTGGGTACAACGAACCGGTTAATTGATCAAATTCAACATGAGAAGCGAATTGACAGGTTAATGCTAACTATTTTTTTTAAACAAAATTTTAAAAGCATAAAGAGGGAGTTTAAGCTAATACTTTATGATTTTTAAATTTTGTAACTAATCAAGTGTTCATTTGTGTGTAATTTTATATTATAAAATTAATAAATGCTTTTAAAAGTCATCCTACTAGCGAATCGTTTGCGTGATGTAGCGAATTGTGAATCTGAATTTGAGCAGAGTGAACCAATGAGCTAATTAACTTTTATCACATAGTTGGATAATGGATTACAGGTCTTAAGATTCTACTTAAGTTGATGGCGAAATGATCATGTGATGTGATAGAATTCTTTCTCATTACGAAGTGTCTACCTGATTTAGTGGGAATAGTTTAGCATGGAGGAAGACTGATCGTGCTTATTATGTATATTAAAATTATGTTAAATTCAAATCTTAACCTATTACAAGCGCACAATGAAAATTATAGTACTAATACAGGATCGTTCCCACGAGAAAGTTTGTTTATCTAATTACTCCTTATTTTTATCTTCTACTTAAATCCTTATTTTAAAAATTTCTATTTATCTTTAAGATCTAATCTATTGGAGAAATATGAATAAAAGAATTTGTTTTAATCTAAGGTGCATAAAATAAATCTAAATCTTTCTTCTTCTGATTGAGGTCGTCAATCCTAACCTTTAGCTATCGGATATTTATGAATTTAAACAGTATCATTACACTATATCTCTAGTTTCTTAGCATTGGTTGTCAATCAAATCTCAGATCCTATTAATACAGATTTAATCTAATCAACAACTTCCTAAAATCTAGGCGTCAATCAAACGTTAGAAAACTGAACATGAAAAAGTAAAAGCCGTTACACTAATTTACAAATTCTAACTTGAGTCGTCAATTCAAATTAAAACTTGAAGATGTTTATAAAGTTGTAAATTTAAACTAAAAAGCAAAGTAAAATATATCCTTCACCTCTCAGCCGCAGTTGTTAATTGCTCCTGAGAACTACAGATATCTACTCTATCCTTCAACACTCAATTGCAGTCGTCAATTGCTCTTAAAAAACCTCTGATATCTAATCTATTCTAATTATTTTACACTACTTTGATCGAAAGAAAATTCAACTTCAGGTGTCAATTGATGCTGAAATTCTTCGATAGTTATTCTTAGGCCAAGCCCTCTTATTTATAGATCATAAGGGGTCGATTTATAAAGACTTCTAATTCTAATAAAAGAAGTAAAAACTATCCTATTATAACACTACTTCTAATTTCATCTTTTCCTTGCTTTCTTTAGCTGATATAAGGGGTACTCGGGATTGCTATAAATATGAAAAGGTGGGCCACATCATCCGAGATTGCCCTGAGATGGCTAAGGAAAGAACGACTTCTATTTCAATGCCACGACCAATACAAGCAACGAAGCCGATCGTACAAGGAAGAGCCTACGAAGTTACGGCTCAAGAAGCACATAATACCAATGACATGATCCAACGTGAGATTTTCATTTAAATAAAGAATTTCAATTCTTAAAAGTTTTTAGATAGTGAAGGTGCATTCATGTAAGAAGTAGACTAGACTCATTCTCTTCCATAAATTTTGATGTATATAGTGTGCTATATATATAAATATGTATGCTTTATAGGTACTTTAGAAGTATACGACAAGGGGAGTGACTTAGCTTATGAGGCGAGAGTGTTGATAGACCCGGGGTCTACCCACTGATTTACTACTCCTCGCTTTGCAAAGAAAATTAAGGTCAACTCAGAGATGTTAGACTTTGTATTAGCGGTATCTATCCCTACTGGAAAGTCAGTCGATATGGAAAGGGTTTGTAAATCGGCGATAGTGACCATCAGGGATATAGATGTCTTTGAACTACTAGCAAATTTAATTCTGTTAGACATACAAGGATTCGACGTGATCCTTAGCATGGACTGATTGTCACAACATTGTGCAACAGTAGATTGTAAGAACAAGGTCGTCATCTTTAGACCTAATACAAGGAGATCGTTTTGATTTAAGAGAATGAGATCAACGTTTATGCCACTTATCTCTGCAGTCAGGGCCGAGCGTTTGATCAGAAAGGGGTGCAGTGGTTACTTGGCATTCTTGAAGGAAAATAAGGAAGGGAAGAACATCATCTCAGAGATAGCAGTTGTGCGTGAATTTGATGATGTATTTTCAGAGGAATTATCAGAATTACCTTCAAATAGAGAGGTGGAGTCTGCTATCGACTTGACACCTGGAACGGAGCCTGTTTCTAAAGTACCATATAGAATGGCTCCTGTTGAGTTGAAGGAGTTGAAAGAGGAGTTGCAAGAGCTCATAGATAAGGGGTTTGGAAGACCTAGTGTGTCTCTATGGGGAGCACCGGTCTTGTTCGTAAAGAAGAAAGATGGGTCAATGCGACTGTGCATTGACTATCGCCCGTTAAACAAACTGACCATCAAGAATCAATATCCATTGCCTAGGATTGATGATTTATTTGATTAGCTGTAAGGAGCAAGGTACTTTTCCTAGATTAATCTGAGATCTGGATACCATTAACTAAGAGTTAAGGCAGAGGACATCCAGAAGATAGCATTCAGGATGCGGTACAGACACTACGAGTTCTTAGTGATGCCATTTGGTTTGACAAATGCACTGACGTCGTTTATAGATTTGATGAATCGGGTGTTTAAATCATACCTGGACTCTTGCGTCGTAGTATTTGTTGATGACATCCTGATATATTCTAAGTCGAAGAAGGAACATGAAGAACACTTGAGAATTGCTCTACAAACTCTACGTGAACACCAACTATACGCCAAACTCAGTAAGTGCGAGTTTTGGTTGGAAGAAGTTAGCCTTTTGGGATATGTAGTCTCAAAGGATGATATCACAGTAGATCCGGCTAAGATTGAAGCAGTGGTGAACTGGGAATAGCCAAAGATGGTAACCGACATCCGTAGTTTTCTCGGTTTAGTTGGCTACTATCGACGTTTTGTAGAGGAATTTCCTAAATTATCGGGACCTCTTACGAGACTTACAAGGAAGGATGCGTGATTCAAGTGGAGTGAAGCATGTGAAAAGAGTTTTCAAGAACTCAAGAAGAGGCTCACTTCAGCTCTGGTATTAGCAATTCCTTCAGGCAGTGGAGGGTTCGTGGTATATAGTGATGCTTCGCATAATGGTTTGGGCTGCGTGCTCAATCAACACAAGAAGGTGATAGCTTAGGAGTCGAGACAACTAAAAGATCATGAAAAGAACTATCCGACACATGACCTGGAACTAGCAACGGTCATATTTATGTTGAAGATTTGGAGACATTATTTGTACGGTGAGACCTTTGAGATCTTCACCGACCATAAGAGCCTTAGGTACTTGTTTACACAGAAGGAATTAAATATGAGGCAGCGCAGATGGATGGAGTTTCTCAAAGACAATGATTGCTCCATACAGTATCATCCAAGCAAGGCTATTGTGAAAGCCGATGCCTTGAGTCAGAAGGGTTCAGCACAGTTGGCTAATCTGATTATGGGAATGCACAGATGGAAATTGTTTAAAGATCTGTTATTATATGATGCAAATATTAAGGTGCAAGCTACATGAGCTTTCTTGGCTAACATATCAGTAAGACCGATGATCTTTGAACATATTCACAAGCTACAGATGAAAGACCCATAGTTAACCAAGATTTGCCAAGATGTGATTGAAGGCATCAAACCAGAGTTCTCAGTGAAAGAAGATGGTTCCTTATTGTTCAAGGGCCGTCTTTGTATCCCAGATGATGCCGATCTGCGATAAACTATCCTTGATGAAGCTCATAAGTCGAAATATGCAATCCACCTTGGTAGCACCAAAATGTATCAAGACTTAAGAAAGAATTACTGCTGGAGAGGTTTAAAGCAAGACATGGCCAAGTATGTGTCACGGTGTTTGACATATCAGCAGGTGAAAGTCGATCATAGACATCCTACTAGATTATTACAGCCTCTACCCATACCAGAGTGGAAATGAGAGTCAATCTCCATGAACTTCATTGTTGGACTACCACGTACAACAAAGAGACACAACACCATTTGGGTAGTTGTGGATCAATTAACCAAGTCAGCACACTTCTTACCTTATAACACGATGTACACAACAGAAAGACTCACGGAGTTGTATATAAAGGAGATCGTACATTTGCACGGGATTCCTAGTAGCATTTTTTTTTATCGTGACCCATTATACACTTCAAAGTTTTGGAAGAAGTTTCAGGAAGGAATGGGTATGCGATTAGATTTTAGTTCGGCTTTCCATCCGCAGGCCGATGGGCAAATAGAGCGGGTGAATCAAGTGATAGAAGACATGCTCAGAGCGTGTATGCTTGAACTACAAGGATCATGGGATCAACACCTACCGTTGATCGAATTTGTATACAACAATAGTTTCCAAATGAGCATTAGAATGACACCGTATGAAGCTCTTTATGAGAGGCGATGTAGATCGCTTGTCAATTGGGAAGAGACCTGCGAAAAGTTTATTTTGAGGCCGGAGTTGCTTGAAGATAATTCCATTGTTATCTGTATGATCAGAGAAAGACTTAGGTCGGTCCAGAGCAGACAGAAAAGCTACGTCAATATCAAGAGAACAAGTGTAGACTACACTGTTGGCGAACATGTATTTGTGAAGGTATCGCCTATGAAAGGCGTTATGAGATTTGGAAAAAGAGGCAAGCTGATTCCCCATTACCTTGGACCCTTTGAGGTTTTGGGTCGTGTAGGCGAGGTTGCATATCGCGTTGGATTACCACTACGATTTGATCAGGTACACAACGTCTTCAATGTCTCCATGCTCAAAAAGTATGTGAATGACCCTTCCCACATCTTGGGAGGTCAGCCTTTGGAAATGCACGAAGATATGAGCATGATAGAGGAGCCGGCTGAGATATTGGATAAAAAAGAGCAAGTGTTGCACACGAAAGTGATTGCTTTAGTGCTTGTTCGATGAAAGAATCATCTGGCCGAAGAACCTACATGGGAACGAGAGGTGGATGTGAAAGAGCAGTATCTGGACTTGTTTGTGGAGAGTTGAGAGCCTAATTGTATCATCGCTTGTATGTTTGGGAGTTTGAACAGTCTATGTAATAAAAAATTTGCACGATACCTCAAATTATGTAAGAAATGAATAGACTGAATGTGGGTTATAAAAGTACCGTTTGTGTGATTAAAATGCGTGACTTGATGGTAATTACATCATAAAAGAAAGAATGACCAAGTGTACTCCTCAAAATTGTAGAGAAATCTAACAAGGAAACAGGAGGAAGTGAAGGGAAATAAAGAGCAAAAAAAAAAAGTTTTTGAAATACTGTCAAAACCGATTAATTGATTTCCAAATCGATTAATCGATTTTGGATTTTGATTAATCGATTTCGTTCGATTGAATGACTGGCACACGCCAGTGAGATGGACAACCTGGAAATTTAATAGCAGTAAATTTTGATTAATTGAGTTAAATTCGATTAATCGATTTTGAAAATTGATCAATCGATTTTTGAAATTGATCAATCGATTTCGTGCAACTGAGGTTAAGTAATAAAAATCGATAAATCGATTTTTGCCTATATAAGCCAATTTTGGAATTTTTTTGTCCCATTCGAAATTCAGGCTTGCTTTTTAATTTTGGATGCCATTTTTCTCCTCCTTTGGCCAGCAAACCTGCAAGGGTTTTAGGAATTTTCGAGGATCGTATTCGAATCGAATCGCACCCATTCGGATCGAACACGCAAGGTAAACCCTAGTTCTTCGTTTTCCTTTCAATTTAAATCATTACAGCCCTAGTTTTTGAATTTTCTTGGTTTTAAACCCACAATTCCACCTAAAACTAGGTTAGCTAAGAAGCAATCGGCTTCTAAGCTTCCGGTTCGGTGTAAGAATGCCGCGCCACCACCACCTACACCTTCATCATCATCATCATCATTATCAGATTCATCATGCTCAACGGAAGCGTCATCACGCAAATTGTCGCCCCCACCACCACCACCCGAAAATTTTCCCTAACTAAATGAGTGGTGGGCAGCCAAAGAGTTTGAATTTGAGTACATTATCGACGAGGCTTTGTTTATTGATCCCGATGTCGAGGGTGAAACCAAATGGGCCCGACAATACCTCATTAACACGGGCCTCGGTAACCTTTTAAAACCTTTGCACAATTATTTCTATCCTCTACTCATTAAGTTATTTTACCAAAACCTAAAAGCGGGTTGCGTGGAGGACACCGTTACGACTGAGATTGATGGGCGTAACTATCTTTTACCTCGCGCCATGTTCACGAGTCCTTGGAGTGTTACCTAACCCACGTACCCGAGACTAACCTTTTTCCTCCCTTCCCATAGCTCGTCGATTGTGAAGAAATTAGAACGAAATTGATGAGGGAAAACAAGGGATCCGGGAAATCTATACGGAGGGTAGACTTACCCCCTTACATGTGTATGCTTGATTCGATAATCAAGTGTAATCTTTGCCCTATGCGCCACGATACCGAGCGGGTAGAGTTGGTCGAACAGTCCTTATACGCTACATACTGCGGCTGTTGGTTCGACGCTACCAAGATAGTCATTGAGGGTTTGATTTACATCATGGGGAAAATGATGAAGGACCCTTTGAGACCCAAGGAACGTATGCCGTACACTCGCCTTATCTCAAGTATTCTTGAGTGCTACTCTGGCGCCCCAGAGTATACTATTTCTCATGCCGAGCGAAAGACCACCAATCATGTGAAGCATTATTCCATCGCTTTGTGGGACTGCAGCTATAGGCTATTAAAGAAGGCTCTGCCAGTTGAGGGGCCAACACTTGCACAGGCTGGCGATGCACCACCACAGCATGACCCACCAGCGGAGGGGGAGTAGCCTGTTATACCGCCACAGGACCACGCAGAGGGGGAGTAGCCTCATGATGCGGTGCCACCTGAAGAGTATCCTTCAGTGTCACCTACTGGTCTTTCACAGTCCACTCCAATGGCTCCTGTGCATTTTCATCGGAGGAGGACATCACAGGCCCCTGCGGCTAGTACCATTGACGATGTTCTCGCCCTCATGGCGGAGAACAATGGACAGATGCTGGAGCACCATCGGCGTATGGAGGAGACCAGCACCCGCATGAACCACAGACTCGATTTTCACAAGGCACTACTCCACCGGACCATGCAGTTCATGTATCCCACTGATTACCAGCAGCGCATCGCGGTGGTGCGGACATGGGCTCCTGATGCTTCGGGCTCTCGTACACGTGTATCTGACGATAAGGACCCGCCAGGGGATGGGACTGCGTGATGGTTCGCTTGTGGCATTCCTTTTTGGATTGTTATTACTTTTTGGGCTTGTATTTATTTTGAAAAATACTATGTATGGAACTAATATTTTGGGTACCAATGACCGATATTTGGAAATGTGAATTCAATTGCAATGGGTAAATTACTTTTGGCTTGTAATTCTTTACTCCACATAGTCGCAAATGTACTTAGTCTTCATGCAGGATGTGTGGTGTTTGTTATAGAATGAACCTACACTTGTCAATGTGTATGGGTATTCCACAGGGAAGCCCTTGGGTATATTTTTGAGGACTAAAATTTCTAAGGTGGGGGGAATGTAACATCCCTGAAATTTGGATGTTGAACAGTGTTCTCAGGATGCGTGCCCGACTGGTCATAGGTTTAACTGAGTGAAAGTCAACTCGATAACTATGATTCAACTAGGTTGATGTTAATAAGCACGTATGCATAACATAAGATCTTGTTTAGAGATCATATACACCTATCTTTGGTATATGTGCCTTACACCAAAGCAAGAGAGGGTTAAAAGCAACAAATGACTTCAGAGAGTTAATTCTCTTTAATTCAGGTTGGTGTAGAGTTATGAAGAGAGAGGGAGAGAGACTAAAAGATGGAGTAAATGCTAGAGAGGTGGTGTGGATTTCGAATTGAAGACGGGCTTGAGCAATTACTCTGGAGACAACGCATTGGAGTTCGTGAGAATCGGAGCTAGGAGCCCTAGACTTGAACCAAGCCATAGAACCAATCAAAAGATTGATTTAAGATAAAAATTCTTTAAAATTTCAATGAGTATAAGGTTATGTTTAGATTGTTAAAATGATGAGTTAAAGAAGTAGAAAAAGAATGGAAAATGGTAAGGAAGAAAGCTGAAGAAATGCCCGTAAAGGGCTGGATTTCTGACCAAATCGATTAATCGATTTTGTCAGAGAAGTTGGCTTGGCAATAATGCCCGAAACCGATTGATTGATGTAAAATCGATCAATCGATTTTTGGATTTTGATTAATCAATTTTAAATCGATTAATCGTCTGTGCGCTCCCAGTGGCTGGAGAATCAAGAGCATGGGAAAATCGATTGATTATTTTGAAAATCGATCAATCGATTTTGGAATTTTGATTAATCGATTTGGGATCGATTAATCGATTTTGAGAATTCGAATAATCGATTTTGGGGATCGATTAATTGATTTGGACAGTTTTTGTTGACTTTTGTTTTGGGCTTTGAGGTTCTGGGAAGGTCTTGTACCTTCTTTTATGAATCGTTCTTGATGCTTTGCTTATGCCATGGTATACCTTAGGTTATGCAAGTGAATGCAAGTATGAAGAAATGCATTGGACCTTGACTCTTGAGAATTAACATGCATGAGGTAGGGAACGCCTTTAACATGTATTTTAATTGCAAGAGCATGTATGTAGTGATATAAAAATGAGTACTTATGTATCAAAATTGTGAATCTTAAGTGTGTGTGTGTGTAAACACTCAATATGGAAATGAGTATATGACGTCCCTAGGGGATGTGAATGTGAAAAGGGCATCTGTGTGATGCATTGAGTTGGATATCCTAGGGATGTATGTGAAAATATAAAGCAAAGTGAACGAGAATTGATAAGGCCTAATATACTAGAATTAGCATAATCACAGGGTGAATAACTATATGTAGTGAACTTTTGATATTTAAGGTTTGGAAAATACCCCATCGACGTGGCAGGATACCCACGATTGACTTGACAGAATATCTGTGACCAGTACGATGGCCAATCTTTACACAAGTTGGACATCCTAGGGATGTATGTATGAGAATTAAACTCCGTCGCCTATGAGAAAGGGACCTGAGTAGTATTGAATGAATAAAAAAGGATATGAAAATAGTCTGATTAGACAACAATAGAGGGTATTATATCGGGCGCTCGACGCTACAGTAAGTCGAGGAATATTTAAGTTATGATTTAAGTGTTTAGGCCAAATCATTGTCTTATATGACCAAGTTGAGAACAAATGAATAAATGTAAAGTAACAGTAATATCCAGTGCATATTTTTAGTCATTTAAATTATTTTTTTAGCTAATTCATTGATACATCATGCTGCTAAATATCATGGAATATATGTGAGAGATTAACTTATATGCTCATTCAATTGTTTTCCTATTGAGCTATGATGTAGCTCACCCTTTAGACTATACATCACAGGTCCTGTGCTTGCGGCTGTTACTACTTCAGGAAGCGTAGATCCGGAGGATTCAGATTATGTACCTGGGAAAAATTTGGAGCCCCCTCCTGAGGACTTCTTCTAGAGGACCCCTACATACTTTGACTGAGTTTTTGAGAGAGTACTATACGGCTTGGTATGTTAAGCCCTTTTTGAGAAAATATAAATAATAATGAGATATTCTTTTGGCAAACCATCCAGGGTGACTGTTGTGTCGTCACTGATGATTCGGGTGGGTTCTTTTGCTCATGCAGTGGCATGAGACTAGAACCATCTTTTGGGTTGCTTCTTTTGATGGTTATATATGTAGAACTGGAGATTTAGTTCGATATCAATTCTTATGCTTTTATTTTGTTTTATCTATGCTTGGATATACCAATGTTCCATGCAGGCATATGGGCACGACCTTGAGGGTTGTGCTGATGGCATAGGTTTCGGGGTGTCAAAATCTAGGTTGTCATAGTTCCGATAAAATCAGGCATGACCCGGGCAGGGGATGGGATATGGGGTGGATTGGAGGAATGAGGTGGGGCATTGGAAAAGGGGGATGAGTTGGGAATGTGTGAGGATAATTAAGGGTAAGGTGTGGGTGTTTGGGAAAAATAGGGCATGACTCTGGTAAAAATGGGCATGACCCGGGTAAATGGGGGGATTTGTGGGGGGTTGGATAGGGCGGAGGTGACATATGTGAATGAGGGCAGATCGGGCCTATATGGGAAAAATAGAAAATGGGTCATGTATGTGGATGTGAGAAGTTGGGTTGGATTTGTCATGAATGGGGATGGGACATGCGTCGGATTTGGCATGGATATGGGAGGGGGCATGGGCATAGTTTGTGAGAAAGATGGGGAATGGGGGGGTTGATTTTGGATATTTTTGGAAGTGGTGATTGGAAAAATGGGGGCACCAAAGGACCCGATAATTGTAAATGGGGATAGGGTGATGGGGATAGTGGTAAAAATTTCTTCCGAATGGGAATGGGTTGGTGAATGTGTTGGGGATGAATCGGGATCGGCATAAGCCGGGTCCGCTACCTACAACATTGTTTGTTGGCAGGTTGGGTACAGGTGCCTTGGATAAGGCCCAAAAAATTTCCTCCTCCTTCCCCTACGGAATGATGGAGGACAAGATGATGCTGTTATGTCGACACCACAAAGACTCTATTTTTAATTTTTGATTTTCTTTTTTTTTTTTTGGATTTTTATGAGTGAAAATAATGTTTCCGAAGCCTTTATTGTTCCCTTCTCGGGTGGCTTTCGTGCCCTAAATAGGACCCGTGGCAACGATTTCGAAATACTTCGGAAGAATCAAAGGAAGACCTTTGATCTATTGAAGGCACATAAATCGATACAAACAACTCAATCCCCCGAAACGAGTCAAAAAGAAGTCACCTTCTTTTGACCAGCGATGACGTATTGGGTATCGGAGATGACGAGGCCTAAACAGAAGCACTAAAGGCACTAATCGGGAGACTTGGGATGTGAGAAAAGCTTCAGATTTGGGTTGCTGTTGCTTGAAACCAACCTGGCGCAACTAATACATGCGCCAGAGCAAAAATACCCATAATAAGGCTGGCACAACTATTAGTTGTGCCAGTGTACTTTTGGGGATTTTTGCATTGGCGCAACTATTACTTGCGCCAGGCAAAATTGGGTTTCTAGAATTCTTGACAGCAGCCACTTCAACCCGAAATGAGTCTCTAAACTAGATTTTTTTTTGGAAGCTAGGCTTCTGGGGATTGACTGTTCTTAGTGGATCGATTCTCTCCTTACCGAACCTAAGGGATGTAAGTCTGGTATTACTTGCTAGTACGCTCCCCAATATACCTCCGATGCAAGCACCTTCTCAGTTACTAGATTGGCTGGGACTTTTCTGGATCATCACCACTAGGGGTTGCCGCCATACTAAGACCCGGGTGATTGTATGTGTCCCTAATAACCCAACCCTTTAAAATCTACCCCGAAAAAAAATAAATTGATTAAGTCGCCTTTCTTGGTTCAATTTTAATAATTTTTTTCAAACAAAATTTTTTTATGAAAGTTTTCTTAAGTCCAAAAATCAAGGGTGATGATCCTGTGCCGCCACTATGGGCCGGTGTCCACTGTTAGGATATGATTGCACAAGTAGGCCCGTAAATCAGTTAAGGCACTCTAAATAACGAAAAAGTAAAGAAAAGTAAATGACAGTGCACAAGTAGGCCCGCCGATCAGCTCAGGTGCTAAAATGATGAAAAAATAAAAAATGTAGAAGCAATGCGCAAGTAGGCCCGCCAATCGGCTAAGGCTCATAAATGACGTAAAAGTAGGGATAAGTAAAATAACTTAATCGGAGGGGTGAGTAAAAATAAAATAAAAAATAGTAATAACAGGTTAGTAAAATAAAAAAAAGGCAAAGTTCGAGGGGAAGCTCTGCAAGCTAGTCCCTAGCAGAGTCCTCATCTGTGCAACCGTGGGATTTTTGACAATCCCGTCGCGGTGATGCGCTCGTTAACGAAAATATAGAGTCGCCACTGAGAGCTTTTGGTGTCCCGAGAAACCTAAATCATTTTTCTAAGTACTAAAGTTTCATAAATATGACTCTGAATCCGGTCCACACCAAAGGTTCTTGGGTAGGGGCTTCGGTTATCGATTGGGAAGGTGTTAGGCACCCAATCAACCCGCTTAATGCGGTCTCTACTTATGGACAAAATAAAAATAATATAAAAGAAAAGAAAAAGGCTTCCTCTTACCCAAAAAGGGGCTTAAAATCCTATTTGTACCCCTCTATTTCTACTAAAAATTTGGCGGCGTAATGACACAAATGGGAGGATGGAGAGATGACCGAGAAGATAGAGGAATAGAGGGGAGAGCCAGAGCTCTCGAGCCCTTATTGCACTGTTGAAGAGCCTTGCGTAGGCTTGCTTTGATGAGCTTTTGAAGGCCTGAATGGTGGAAAATGGGGTTCTAACTCCTATGGCTTGCTAGCTAAGAGGTAGAGAGAGGAGTCTAGGGGGAGCACACCTAGACTAAGGGTTTTGGATGCAAGATTAAGCTTGAAATAAGGTTGGGAGATTATGAAATTTTATATAAAAATGGAGCACAAAAGGGAGGAAGAACTTCTCACTTTGAGACACCACATCTTTCAAGAGTCCCCTTGAAGTCAAAAGAGGGAAGGCAGACTTGCCTTTCTAAGCTTAGTAAGCCATGAAGGCTTTTCCTTCTGCTCCTAGGTTTCATTGGGTTACGATTGGTTCACAAACGATAGAAGAAGAAAAGAATTTAGGATTCGACTAGCTTTTAGCTTCAAGTGGTTCAGTCTTCTTTGTAGCCCTTTGTTTAAGATTGGTAGCAGTCCCTTTTTAGCACCACCTTTCCCTTTCTTCTCTTTCAGCAGCCTCCAATCGTAGGCCAGCTGAAGACAGAATGAAGCAGCCCGCTTTTGATCTCAACAAGGACATCTCAACGATCCCAATTCGTAGGCTAAGAGGAAAGAACCTGAAACCTTCACTTCAGGATAAACAGAGTCTCGCGGGGAAGCTGAGATGGCTGTCGGGGGGTCCATAGCTCATGTTCAAGCAGGGGTTTCTACGCCTACCAGAATAATCTGAAAAGGAAGTGCACAAGGTAATGCAATTATGGAATTTGTTCAAATAGAAAGCTTTTGCTTTTGGCTAGTTCAAGGTCGATCGTGAGAGGCGTTTTCAGATAGTAGCGAACCAGAATAAATTCCCGTAGTTGCATAAGGGGGACGTTGAAAACTTTCCAGCAGATAGTATGGAATACTCTTCTCAAAACGAGCACTATACTCTTTCTTAGTTTAGGGCAAAAACATACTCAAGGAAGGCAAAGCTAACCCTAAATATTTCATATTACCTCAGCTCAAAGGTTGTTTACTCAGATATTTCTTATCAAAGCGAGGGATTCGTTTCAGGCGGAATCAAATTAGAAGCGATTTCCGCTCTACCATTAATTGAAGCTATTTCCGCACCCCTGTCCGGTGGTTTGAGAAAGAAAGTCGAGACAAAAGAGAGTTATGGCATTTCTAGGATTAGAATATGGTCCTATTGATTCAATCTTTATGCTTGGCACGGAACTCTTGTTTCGAGTGAAAGGGAGGCCCGCATCGCATTCACAGGTAAATTTCCCTCTACGGTAGGGGTGTGGAAATCTAAGTTAGTTGACTTCTCGACCAAAGGTAGTCTAGCTCACCCTCAAAGTAGGAATAGATTCTATGAGTCGTGATCCAGTTAAGATAGGGGGCATTTCTAGCATTGAAAATCCCTATTCTTATTTCTTATTGAATAGTGAAAATAACTATATGAACATACCTATTCTTTTCAAGAATAGCTTCCTCTTATCGAAAAGAAGGGTCCGAAGAAGACAGAACTGGCCATCCTTCTCATCCCCGTAAGGAAGTAGAGCGCGGTGAAACAATTCATTGCTCAAGAAGGGGACAAAGTTAGCGACTTCAGGATAACCCGAGCGGAAATGTATAGGGTTCGTGCCAATCGATCCTATTTCGATTATACGGCTGGGTTCTAAACCAAAAAAGGGCATTTGAGAAATAAAATTTCTGGTATTCCATATAGAAGAATAAATTATAATTCTTACCATTCAAATTGGCCTTTTCAAAAATGTATATTTGAGAACTTGAAATGAAAAAATAGGCTTTGATCGGTCAACGAAATGCTCTGCTTTCAAGCTTGATAGGTCATTCTCTTTCTAGTTAAAAGCTCAGCATCCGATCAGGTTTAGTCAACTAAGTAAAGTATACCTTATCATCTGCACGCTTCGATATCTCTCTCCCATCGTAGGCCCGCCATGAGAGTCTAAATCAACCATTCCTTTTACAAAGATAGCTCTTGAGCAAAAATAGATAGAGGAAATAGTAGCTCAAGTCTCTAAACCGCTCCCAACATCATCCAGGAAAAAAAAGAAGAGCGTATTACGGTGCTTAATCTGTCCATGTGGGCAAGTACTCCTAATCGTTGCAAGTGTCATCCCAAGGCGTGGTGAGGGCGTTAGTAAGCAAGTTGACTCGTAGGGAGAGAGTCTATCGAGCTGTGTTTGGCTTCGATAAAGTCGATCCTCACGATCCGCATTCATAAGGGCGAAGCGATGTTTGATAACTAAGCGAGGAAGTTCTTTTAGCAAGGAGGATTCCAATTGAAATCCTGCATCTATTGGCGGATAGCACTACATACTTGCTTGGTTACGAGGGGTTTTTCTAGTAGAGTAGCAAAGAATAGCGATTGCCGCATAGAGGGATATCGTTGATCGTACAAGAATAGAATTCCTCTATTACACTTTCTTTCTCTTGGTTGGCTTACCTGTATTTCAGAGTGAATACATGATTAGGAATAAATACCTCTGTTTGTTTGTCTAAAAACAAGATTATTCATCACCGAACCACTTGTCTTTGCTTGCTTACTTCTAAAGCAAACCAGTGAAAGACGATGAGAGAAAGACTTTTTATTACGGTATCCAGAATGCGATGCCCCAAGGTAAGAAAGTCGCAATCGGCTTTCAATCCTATGATTTGACTTGAATAGCTAATGCCAGATCTTCAATATGGTTCTGTAAATCAATCAACTCTGTCTCGGTAAACCCAATCTTTGCCTTTTCAGCTTTGAATCCAACAACAACCTTATAACATCATCGTGATACTAACCAACATTAGAACTCGAAGTGAAAGACTTAGCAATCCCCGATAGCTGACTGTAGAAATTGTTCCAGAACTACTCAATAGTACGAGACTTACTGGAATCAGCTCCAGTTCTACAGCTGGTGAAATGGATCAAAAGCCTGTCTTTGTCTTTCTCGGGTTAAGCTAGCAGTCCATTGGGTGGTGGGATCTCCTCCTTTCTATTTACCTTGGCTGGGAACTAAAATCAAAGCCTAAGCCGGTCACCGGTAGGCTAAAATCAGATCTTACTTTGGAAGAATAGAATCTGTAAACGAGTCTGGATTGAGTTAAGGCACTAAAACGCCGCATAGAGAAAGCGAATTTTCCGTTAGTGATTGCATCCGTTTCCCATGCTTTCCGTTGGTCAACAACCAACCACATGAAACTTTTATTAGAAATGGAAGAAAGGGTTAAACCCGAACAGTGCCCTGCGACCAAGTCGACACTAATTAGATTAAGGACTATGAGAGTCAACTCCAAGATGGAAGGGAAGGCAAAGGTAGACCTCACGATGGTTCCCGATAGCTTTAGGATTAGTAAGGAGTACTTAACGGGCATAAGGGACCCACCGGGTAGATTTTAAGACGCTCGCAATATGGTTTGTTTTTGGGATTGGGCAGCAAGCTATCTGTTCCTGGAAGCAAAAGTACTTGAAGTCAAAGGCAACAACGAGGCCCCCGAAGGGGGAAGGGGAAAGCGGGTTAGTGGGTTCCCCTTATCTTTTGGAAGGTTGCTTGCTTACCGGACAAGAAGGATGGATGGTCATGGTCGATCACACCGAAACGATTGACGTCAAAGAAAAGGACCACACCACATCACAACAGCTAGAATGATTCAGTCAATTTCAATGGGGTCCAGCTCCCCTTCCAGAACCATTAGCACCTAAAGAACAAGACTCAGGAAAAAAGCAGCAGGATACAGATGATAACACTCTAAAATAGAGGAAGCAGTGACCTAGGGACTATGGATAGAAGAAGGCAGGGAATATCCCCCAGCGATTTTTGAGTCATTTTTCCGAGTCCAAGACCGATCCAAGACAAGGGCATTCTATCCTATAAGCTAGGAGCACCCCGAAGCGAAGGGTCTAACCCCGTTATCAGAATATGGGATAGGGGCGGGTTAGCGGTACAGGCGTTAATATGGGTTGGGTTCGCCCGAGTTGCTCACTACAGGAATTCCTCAACCATAGACAGTAGTACAATTGCGTCTAAGGAAGTAAGATGGGGGCGGATTGGCCTTACCTTTCAATCTTTTAGAATCTAGCTGTTGTAGCCTTCCTTTGTCTCTTGCTGCTGGAAGTCGAATAAAGAGTATTAAGAAGTAAGCTAAGGTCCGGTGCTTTCCGGTCTATTGAATGAGTTGTCGCCCGGAGTCTTATCTTTCCGAACGGGAAGGAGGGCCCATGTCAGGTAAGTGCTCGTTGAAAGACATTTGATGAAGATCCAGTCCTCGGTTGCGATCCCTTTGTCTTTCTCGGGTAATGCGTGGCTCTTAGGCAAGCACGTAAAGGGCAGCCGCCAGTGGGTTAGTCCTATCGATTCAGAAATTCCTAGTGCCTAAAGGTAAGGATATGCACAGTACAGCCCGGAAGTGCGTGAAGAAAGGGTGTTGTCACTACCGATCTCCCCTAAAAGTTCATATCTTTACTATATTGATTGAATGTTGCCGTTAATGTCATCAAAGTCCTCCTCCAATTGCACCAGTAAAATTGGGCTTATATGCGTAGATCTGGATCCCTGGCTTTGTCCATTAGCTTCGAAGTGCGAACTAAGACTCCTAGACCACTAGGCAGTTTTTTAGCATGTAAGAAGAGTTGGCTCTTTAAGCTACAAGCATGAAAGGCGAAACTTGAGCAAGGATTCATTCTTTCACTGGTTCTAACAAAATGGAATACTTTCCTGCTTTGTTAATTCCACAAGAATCTCAGCAATAGGTAAGTGGTAAGACTCATAAGGTATGCCCTTTTCTTTGCTAACTGCTAATCACGTCGAGGACTCTAACCTCGGTTCTTCCTTACGCGGTAAATAAAAAACACCATCTTAAACCCTCTTGCGTCGGGCTACTCTATTACGGAAGGATCGAAAGAAGTAGGATCTCATTTCCGTCTTGGCCTCTCCCTTCGGCCCCCCTTTCCCCATGCCCCCTGTCTAATTACAGGACCTGTCTTAACCGCAAGTGCATTCGCTATTCCATTCCACCAAATTTTTATTCCAAAGTTTATATTTATTCTTTACTTTTAAGTGAAAGGGGGGGGTGAGAAAGGGTTCTTCTTCTCTATGTCGCCGTCTCATCAATGAGCGTAAATTGATAGAGATGGCTTTTGTGCCGGTCAATCTGTATCCCATTCTTCAGGTATAGTTTTGTTTGATCACAGATCGACAGGTGATCCATCCTTTCTCCCCCTTTCGTCAGTCGTCTTGATCCGCTAGAGGGTCTTGAGCTAGCTTCCTTGAAGAGGCTTGATGGGAAAGAGAGGTGAAGAAGGAGAACCTCAGGATTCTAGGGAAATTTTGGCATTAAGGGTGGTGCTAGGTCTCAAGACCATTTGGAAGGGGGAGTTGGATCATAAAGAATAGTTTTTTCCTTTGTTTGAAGAGGAACAATCCTACCAGACTCATTTGAGATAGGAATGGCTAAACTTATTGTCTAAGGAAGAAAGCTAAAGAAAGCAAAGGTCAAGAATATCTTGGTTTAACATAAGTTAGTCAAGCCGATTCTCATTGTTTGTTTGATTGGGTCAGCATCGACTCCATACTCTAGCAAGAGAGAAAACTCACACCACACGGGATACTGAAACTTCTGTCAAAGCGGATTCTCTTCCTGAGCCTTCAAGCTCCTCTCACGATGCTAGAGTGCCTTAACTTCACCTTTAGACCATATGATGACAGAGAAAGGGGTCTTTTCCTGGCCTGAACCCAACCTTCAAAGGAAAATTAGGAACCGCTGGCTCGTGAGTCACTCTGATCCCGAATCAATCAATAGCTTAAGGGCTTAAACTCAATCTATAAATATTAGTCCTCCCTAAAATTTTGTAGGATCCTACGTTGATTCTGGCCAGGTACTGTGGGATCGCTTAATCAAGGAGATCTAGTTCTCGAACCGGGTGAAGAGAAGACTGAGATGAGTATGCCTCGTATGTCTTGATAAAAGTAAATTTTCGCTTCATTTCGTGTACGACACGAGTAGAAAGGGCTCCCCTAGAATACATCATCTCACAGGCTATGCTTAACCACATTCAATGAGATGCATCCTCTTTGCTTCCGTGATGTAATCTAGGTGAAGGACTAGAAGGCGATCTCTAATGATTGATCAAGCTGCTCCTTTCTTTCCCTGAAGATAAAGTAAGGTGGTTGGCGCTCCCTGCTATGCCTCTGCGTAACCCTCATCCATGATAGCTAGAATCGAATGTTCAAATCGACATGGTCTCTTTTTCCCCGACTATCCCTTTGGGAAATTGTCAGTTTGAGCACGGAAAGGGGCCAAGTCACAAAGCACCGCAACTAGCACTTGAATGGCCGGTGTCGAGGTCAAGAAGAATGGTAGCAGCGGTCAGGCTCGAGCCAATATTAGATGCGCTTTTAGGCAACCAAGAAAGCCAGCCATGAATGAGTTCCATCGCACTTCCTTCGGGGAATCGAATTCTTCTAGGAGTGATTCTCCCCTGAGATCATGTATGAAGTCGAAAAAAAGGTCTCTGAGTGATTTGATCAGATTATCCCATCGGGAAAAAAGAAAGACTTGATGGCTGTAGCCGTGTCGAGTGAATATAAGAATAAGGACTGACGCTAATGGAAATTGGAAATGTTGAAGCGCGTATTGAGACTGAAGAAATTGTGGAAGAGGGGGGTGTCAGGTATGATGTAGTTGAAGTTCTAATAGCTTTCTCTTAGAAATTGATTGATATCGAGACAAAAACGAATCTATGAAAGGAAAAATAGTAGGATTAAAAACCTCATGCACGCCACGCTAATTTGAATTGATTATGGTGAAACTGCCTTGTCTTCTTCTGTGGTTGACGGAAGGATAGCGACATCATTAGTCACATACCGAAGCCCCTACTTTGACTACTAGAAGTGGAAGTCCCTACCCGCGGAAGTACAGGAAGAGGGAAAGATCAGAGAATGACTTCTGACAAGCAAAATGGAATCAAAAGAAAGCACCCAAAGGATGAAGGGTGGTGAGATAGATAGATGTCCAATCCTGCAGCAGCATTTCTCTGCAATTTCTTCCCTAACTGCGCTTTCTAATGCATCGGATTCTCGCCATCTCATAACATAAGTCAAGTCTCATCCCGTGCTTTCAGGCAATTTAGTGTACATCTCACCTATAAATATAAAAGCCTGAATGCAAGAGGTAAGCCTTGCCTTTGTATTCAAGGTCTACGTCTCGTCCTTACCAGACGCTTTGTAGGTAGAGGAAAGCTATCACGTCAACTATGTGTGATCTTACCAATTATCATATAGTTGATCTATCTTAGTTCTACTTGAAGCGGAGGCATTCCCTGCCGCCCTTACTTTGGAACTGCATCCATTCCGAGTGGCCGTGAGGTCATAAAGAAAGTCGTGAACTGAACTTGGTGATTATGTTCACCCCATCTTGATTCGGTCTAGCTATCGGATGACAAAAGGATGCCGGACCTTCTTCTGGAAGCTGGAAGGTGGGCACATGGGAAATTTACTTAAAAGTGAAGCCAAGGTTGAATCTGCAACTGGTCTTGCCGGAAAGTTAGTAGTTTTAGGACTTGGCCCCGGACCGGAGACTTCAATTTTGATTTATCGATTCATGAAGAAGAAGACCGACTGGGATCTTCTCCGCTGTTGTTGGTGAGTGAATAGCTATTAGTGCCTTTCTGAGTGGATTGACTGTTCTACTGCTTGACTTTGTTTGCCTATCAACTGTTAAGGGCATACCCCCTGTGCAAGTCTCCGGTGCTATTGAATCAGAAGCAAAGAAGAGAAATGAAAGTAGCTCTTAGAAAGGTAACTGAATGCGTATCCGGTGTGGCACTTTACTGGGATATCGCTAAATGGAGTATACCTCTCGAAAAAGAGATTCCAATTGAATGGACATCTTCAGATATAGGAAGAAAAGAGCCGAGCATAGGGGAATGCCAACCGCCCGGAAGTAGGAGCGAAGACAGAAGCAACTGACATATAACACTAAGATATGTCCAAAAAACTTCTGCAGGACCAAAGTGAGTAAATCAGGCTAGCTACGGCCTGCTCAAAGTTTTGACCTTGAGGTATGGCAGGCTGACTGGGGAACCCATTAGGGGTTGCCCCAAAGCTTGGGTTTGGGTTGGGTTGGAATGCAAAATTCTGTGGGCTATTCCCGAATGGTACGTTATGGGTATTCTGGGTCAGCCCTCCATAATAGAGAGGTTGGTTATGACCTGGGATGGTCGTCCCAACAGGATTTGGTGAGGTTTGAATTGGGGTTCCGAACAAAGCTCGGGTGTCTCTTCCTAAATAGGGAGGTGAGGCCTGATTGAAGTCAGGCTGGCGCATTTGGGATGTGCCCCCTGGCTCAAATCGTTCCCTCGATTGGGTAGTAGTATTTTGAGGTGTCTCAGGTTCCTTGTGGGTGCTAGTAATCTTGCCTAGCACTTGTTTGAACCTATCGGTGAGACATCCCCACTGGAGATATATCGTCGTAGGTCATGCTCAATGAGGTCCAACGTCAGGGGGTTAGATGCCCCTGGCTAGTCATCATTCACCTGGTTGTCATAGAATGCCCAATTGGGTGTCTCCTCAGATGGGTCGTTGATACCAAACACCTGAGCGGGTTGCGATGCCCTAGAGCACGTGTCATCGAAGTCGAAGTCCTCATCACTAATGTAGTCAGAGTCTTCCCACGAATTCGCCATTTTTCAGTCTTTTATGCCAAGTTCTCAGCTAGTTGCTATGAGCAAGGAGTCCTAATATGCTATAGTTATGATCCTACGTGTGAGTTTCGAAAACGTGTTTTAGGAGCGGCAAACAATTTGACTACACTAGGGAAGGCAGATAGAATTTCGTTCCTCAGAAATTTTCTTTTCTACTTGTGGTAAGCGGTGTCCTACCGTGAACGCCAACCTGTCAGACTCGGGGACTAGATATTCCCACGGAAGCTCCAATCGCCTATCGCAAGAGCGGATCGGATGACTCCTCTCCTCCTACGTAAGTCATTCTTTAGATGTTGTGAACGCCACTTGGAGTGCTAGTCGGCTCCAAGACCCTATTTGATGTATGTTCGTCGCTTCTAGTCTCTTTATACGGGCAAAAGTGGGTTTGATCCAGGGGCATAACGCCCTCCAAAGCTTGGAAGCACCCTGTCTAATAGCAGCCGACCAAGGTCCTTCATCCGTTATGTATTTATTGAATAGAAACCTTGTCCAAACAGTGTTTTCGTTGAGAAGTTTCCAGCAGAGTTTCATCATCCCCGCACGGTGAGTATCTTGCAATTTGCGCACGCCGAGACCACCCTAAGTTTTCGTTCTAGCAATCTTATCCCAAGATACCCAATGTGACTTGTTTCGGCCCTCACATTCACCCCAAAAGGAGTTGGAATCTCCGTGGTAACATACTTCGGTATTGGCAAGATAGAAAGTCAATATATAGGTGTACTTGCCAACACATGCTTGAGAAGTGTGAGCCTTCCTCCTTCGGATAGGAGTTTAGATTTCCACCCAGCCACCTTTTTAGATATTTTATCGACAAGGGACCAACAACTTGATTTGGTAAGTCGGCCATTAAATAGAGGAACACCAAAATAGTTAGAAGGAAGAGAACCCTTACTAAATCCGAGCACATGTTTGATCATGGATATACGGTTGATAGGAGCATTTTTGGACACAAAAAAACTACTTTTTGAGAAGAGAATCATTGGTTTGGTAATCATCTATAAATTTGTTGAGGAAAGGGGTCGCTTAGTACTTTTGGTGAAGACTATTAGATCATCGGCAAATAATAAATGACTCGGACTTAAACAAGAGCGGGGGGACCAAAATGCTTCCATTTTTTTTGTTTCAACAAGTTTAGAGAGGCCACGGCTAAGGACTTCTTCGACAATTATAAATAAGCTAGGAGATAAAGGATCTCCTTGTCTAAGACCTCGAGAGTTTTTAAAATAGCCAAAAGGAGCCCCATTCACAAGTATAGAGAGGCCACAATTACTAAGACATCCGCGAATGAGTTTCACAAAAAGAGGGGAGAATCCAAAACGGGTTAGGACATCGAAGAGGAAACCCCATTCTATTCGGTCATAGGCCTTTGCCATATCTATTTTCAAGGCTATATTTCCTCCAAGAGTTTTCTTGTCTAGTGCACCGATTAACTCATGAGCCAAGATGACATTGTCATAAATAAGTCTACCTTTGACAAATGCACCTTGCTCCTTAGAGATTCTAAAAGGGAGTATGTTACTCAACTGATTGGCCAACACTTTAGAGAATATCTTGTAAAGGAAGTTGCAAAGGCTTATGGGCCTAAAGTGAGAGAAGGATGAGGGTACCTCCATTTTTGGAATGAGAGCAGTGAAGGGCGAGGTAAGTGCTTTTGGGATGACTCCTTCAAAGAAGTTCGCGACCGCCGCTGCGACATCGAACTTGATGATTTGACATGCAACTTTGTAGAATGAACCCGGGAGACCATCCGGACCGGGGGCACTATCACTATGCATGGGAGATCTACCTTGAAGAACTTCATCACCTGAGGGAATAGCAAAAAGTTTGGCATTCTGTTCCACGGTTACAAGCCTTGGGATCGAATCAAGTAGTTAAGGCATAGGGGTAGTCGGTTTGGCTGAGAGAAGCTCCTCAAACTCTACGCATGCACCTTGGCCGATCACTTGATCACCTTCCAACCAAATTCCATTACTATTTTGAATCCTTTTGATTGTGTTCTGGGAATTACGAACTTTTGCCGAAGTATGAAAGAATTTTTGATTTCCATCACCCTCCGCTATAACTTTATGCGTGATTTTTCTTTCCCTTATCTCTTAAAGGCTTCTTCATCTCTGAGTAGATTATGAGAAGTGGTTTTAGCTAGGATGCATTCATCATGTAGATCTTGGGACCACCCGGAATTGGCCATGTTCATTTCGGCCAAATCAAGCTTCCTTTCGGCTTCTTCAATCATAAGCTTAAGATTGCCCACGTTTTCAAGATTCCGTTTTCAATCGTTTAAGCTTCACAAACACTCGATAGATAGGAGAACCTTCCACTCTAGGTGACCATGAAGAGGAGACCACGCTTAATAAATCTGGTCTTTGGGTCCAAAAGTGGAAGAATCTAAACGGCTTAGGAAATGATGGAGAAGACTCCAGGGTAATAAGGAGAGGGCAATGATTTGATGAAAGACGAGGACAATGGCGAACTAGGGGATTACCAAAGGAGGCAAATCAGGTGTGAGAAAAAAGACATCTATCCAGACGGGACCAAATTCTCGCCAAACCTTGACGATTATTACACCAAGTGAATTGGTTCCCAGAGAAACCAACATCGACAAGGGCATTAGAATCGAGCGGCGAATCATTACGAAGCGTCCAAGAGAAGAGGTTCTATTTTTCCATAGGTAGGAAAGGAGGAGGAGGAATGTGTTCGCTCAAGAAAGGCGGCTGCAAAGGAAAGGTTATCGACTGTAAATGAATGAGAGGAAAGGAAGGATTGGATTGTTTACGGAGGAGGATTCACATATTCCAATTTCGATGCTCGTGGAGAAAGAATCAATGAAAAGAAGGAGCATCTCGTATCCCGCATCGAAGGCTTTGAACCAAGATTTCCAGGGAAAGAATCGATCCATTGAAAGCATGATCATGAGCAAGTCCTTTTTTATATTCCTGGAACAGAAGCGGCGGATGGGGAAGCGAAGCCTCGTTTCCAGATCGGATCGATTTCTGTCTCACCTCGTAATTCCGGAATTTTCAATAAGACTGGGGCCATAGGCGTTCGGGGGAGACCTCTTGGGTGGGTTATCAAATGATACATAGTTTTCTTATTTATTCTTTTGGTCGAAACAAAGTATATAGTCCATAATAGAGACCTTCCTCGGGCAAAAAGAGTCTACCCCACCTCTCTTTTTCCATCCAACTCGTCATTCGTATTCGTTATAGTTACAAGAGATGGTGTATTAGAAATCCTTTCTTTTGTCAACCTTGTGATCTGACTTTTGAATGCATTTTCTTCCTTTCTTTCGCGCATTAGGCAGGGAAGGAGGGACTCAGACTTTGAACGTCTAATTATCGGGATACTCATTCGAATCTAGAAGCTCAGAAGTGAATGCGATCTTGGTCAATCAAGTCTTGGATGGCACTTCTAAGGGTATAGCATCGATGCACCCTTCGCTGTTCCGGGTTTGGGCGAGAGAGAAGAATAGTAGTGTGGGGATAGAAAATATAAGTAGTTCGATCCATGGATTTATCAAGTTACGAACCTTCCTTTCGATATTGAAAGCTTAACCGCTGCTCTTTACTACGGGAGAAAGGCTTGATTATCGGCAAACTAGTAATGAATGATGTCGAATGGTTTTTGTAACTCCTTCGTGTCGCTATTGCATTGTTCGCTCACCCATTCTAAAAAATCCATTTCTTTTGCAATAACCTTCCTACCTCCCAACCATTAAAACCACTTGACTTTGAGAGTTCACTTTCACTTTTCCACAAAAGCCGCATTTCTTATTCCTGTGCCGGCTCTCCATGACCCCAAAAACATTTCACCGAGCTCGTTTCTATCTTTTCTATTCCTGCGAATACCGGCACTAGCATTGTTGGCTCTTCGAGCAATTGAGCGATCTTTGGAATGAATGATACAAATGCTTTCCCTAAGGCGTGTTGATCCATCGGATCCCTCCCAACCCAAAAGCTTATCCGCCGTTCCATTCGCATTAGATGCCTTCTCGTCTTTGAGCTTTCTTTAATAATTAATAAGAAAATCTCATCTTCCATGTTGCGTGAGATATTAGCTCATCCCATGTGAGTAAGTTCAAGCGCTTTGAGCTTTGAGTGAGCTCGAATTGCAAGTCTGCTGGCATGGCATCAATAAACCAATCAATGAGATGTTGTTGGTCGCTTGGCTTCTCATTCAGAGGAATCCTATTTTTTATATTCATAAATCTGACAATGAATTGGTCAACAGTTTCATCATTCGCCTTGGTCAGCTGAACAAATTCTATAAGAGCAGTCTTCTCTGTGCACTTGGGAGTGCCTCCTGAACAAATCGTCAAAGGTTTGCCATGACGTGATGGTTCCATTAGGTAGCGAATGAAACAAGTCTTCTGCTTGTCTAGTGAGCGTTTCTGCAAACAACCTGCAACACACATCTTGCTCTCGTACTCAAAGTATGTGAAGAGCCCTCCCGACTGGGAAGAAGTTTTCCCAATACGAGATAGCTAGGGCGAGAGTGGAGCCATGGGATCAAGGCTTGACTGGCGGGATCGAGTCTTACCTCATCGAATAGAGGTTGGTATGACGGACCAAAGCTTTAATCCGGTTCTAATATATCATTACAAGAGTTTACGCTTACTAATCACGGCAAATAGTACTATGAGACCTGGCCTTGGATTTTTTTAGAGTATTGAGGTTGGTCCAGCTCAAAGTAGTAGAAGAAGGATCAAGCCTTACATGGCCCGATACGAGTTATGTTCCGACACTCCAACCCTCACCCCGAACAGTGGCAACTGGTCCTACCTCTACCGATCCATCCCTTGCTCCGGTACCTCTCCCTCCCCCATTGGTCCGATATCAATATTGAAGCCCTCACATCCGGATGGGTCGGTGCAGATCCAATAAAACCTTATCTCTTTCTTTGGGTTGGTGGTCTCTCGTTGTAGCCGCAAGCTCTGCATCCATTCGTCCAAGGCTTATACTTCATCCAGAGCTCTACTCTCCTTGGCAAAGGCTCATTACGAAAGGTCAAACAAACCAATACAAATATTGACCAAGGCGGAGAAGCTGCTCCCATCCCTCGTTTTTCGGTGGCATGGTATATTCGTCAATCGTGGGAAAGAAAGCGACTCATGAACCCTGCCTTGCGTTCTTGCCCTATCCTTCACTTGCATTGGACGGTTTCTCCTTCAACCCCTACATCGCCCTAAGAAAATCAAGGTTGTTTTGGATCAGTACCTGACCCTACAGAGTGGTCGATAGAGGCTGTTCAACAACAAAGAAAGTTCTTCCCTCATCCCGTTTTGGTCCAATCTCCCTATCGAATTTTTTCTAATGGTATTCCTTCCCGGCCCTGCCTTCCTTCCCCCGAGGAGTGCATAAATAAATGAATGAAATAATCGAGAATATTCATTTCATTGGCTAGTGATTGTTGAGAATGAAATGGATATCATATACATATCATGTTTTGGGAATTGAGACCAAGGGGCTGGCTCATTCACACCATAATCCCTTAAGTTGCTATTAATATACTAATTTTTCATGAATTATGAATTCAGCCTTTACAGATCATTCATCAAGGCGGATCAATCATCAAGGGTTACCCATCGTCTCCAACGCTGCTCCGCTCTGCTGTTTCATCCACTACCTCATGAATGGGAGAGGAAAGAGAGGCAGATATTTATTCCAATATTTCCTCCCTCCCCCTCGGGCTCGTTCACTCGTTCACTACTGTACCCCTCGGAACCTAAAAAACAACCCCTTAAGTATTAAAGTAGGAATTCCCTTAAGAAACTATGATGAAGTTTTAAGGGACCATAAGGCTCCTTTAAACAACTAATCATAGTCTCACAAGGGAAATCCTTACTCTGAGTTGGTTAAGGTATGGCTCATCAACACTCCGTGATATCCGTTGTAAACAAGCTCCACTACGATCACTACTCTTATTCAGCTAAGGTGAGATAACAGAGTCACTCAAGTACAGGAAATGCTAAGCTAGTTCATATACATATAGTAAAGTCCAGTGGTGGTCCAGCAGTGGTGGATCGAGTATGCGCTAAAGTGAGTAAAGAACAGATCTGACTTTATGGTAGGTTCAGTAAGAGCAGAGGAGATCAGATACACGGACTAGAAAGAGAGAGAGAGTTTCTAATCCAATAGCGAGCGAGACTGCCAGCCCTGAAGAAAACATTAGAGCTCGAGGAATCGACTTGAACCGAGGAGAATGCGTATAAACTACATAAAAAGCGTTAGTCAGAAGCTAAAGTGAGTTCCATCCCTCTTGACTCACTTTATGGTTGGTCCGCCCTGAGCAGAGCTTTAAGCCAAGATTGGCATTGAGAAAGAATTTCTGTCCAGAAGCGTGTAACACAAGATTATTTCACAACGACGAAGCAAGCAGAAAGAAGATTAGACTTCCCATTTGGACTAGTCCGCCTACGCATGTTATGACATTTCCACGAACCATCACGAATGGCGAATGAGAAGAGGAACCCCGGCGCTTGAGATGGGTGCTTTCCTTCTTTTTTCTTTCAAAGGTGTTCAAGGGCTGATTGAGGTATAAATTCAATACATATAATTAAAAGTTTTCTTGATTTGGTGGTAACCCATTTGGACGAGCAATCGCTACTTCGTTCTCGCCTTTGAGTGTGCAGGGCTTGAATCATCCATAAAATGCCTATTCCTAGGGGCCAAGCTTGTGTGAAATATCTTACTTGCCTTATTCCCGGAAGTGGGTTAAAATTCGTGAATAATTGCAAAGATTTGAGATATTGTCTCAGTACTTATGGCTAGTCCTCTTATATGGACTTGACCTCCCTAAGGATGCTTCCACAGAAGAGGCGAGAGGTTCTATCCTTCGATAGGAAAAGCTATGTGTACCGAACGGGAAATCTATACTCGTAGGCGGTGATACCTCAAGCCCATGATACAACATTTTGAAGTAAGAAAGCAGTTGATAACGAAAAGGTAACCCCCGGTCGGAGCTGCCTTGGTAGGGTAGGAGCCGAATAGAAGGCATAAAGTTAGAGGAATGAGCGGGTAAAGAATAAAGAGATTGGAAAGATGAGATTCATGTATTTACATAATATAGTAGACCCTTAAAGAACATCCAAACCTAGAAACGAAAGCACGCCCATCAAACTGAAAGAATGGAGAAATAGGGGGCGGGCTAAGCCCGAATAGCTTCCTCAAAAGCATGATGTAGCGACTGACTATGAATAATGTGAGCTAGCATTTGGGGCTAATGTCTGTAGATGTGATACCTCCTGGTCAGAGACGGAGAATTGCTGTTATCGGATCTGGTAATAAACGTATGCTTAGTAGGGGGGGCTGAACCGGCTTGCTTTTGGTACTCAATTCCTCCTCCACCCGAGCGTTTATTGCTTTCTTTCTCGACGAAGGGGCAAAGAAAAAGAAGTGAAATCTTGACCAGTTCGTATAGAAGTCAAGGGAAGAGTTTTCAAGGAACCAGCTCCTGGGGACTTCTATTAAGAACAAACTATTCAGTAATGAAGGCAGCTGATTCAACCGACCATGTTGATGTTACTCAGTTAGTTTGCAAACGATGCCTTCCGACGCCTGATAAAAGGCGTACAAGGTGAAAGTCAGAGTCCCATTCTTTCCATGACTTGAATTGTGCGAGGAACCTACTATAATAAGATGTTTCAAAAAAAGGTAATTTTTTCTTAAGCGCATCGGCGACATCAAACAGGCTATTTACCCACAGCCTCCAACCAAGAGCGGCCGACAGCTTGGAACCGACGGAGTGGACGCACGTGACAAATAGCGAGCGGGTAAGCATGGTGGTAGTGGTTCGAAAGCTTTCTACCAGAAGGGAATTGATCACTTAGCTGGTGACTTATTACCGAAAAGGTGATTACCTACTCTGAGAAAGAAATTATGTGAATAAGTTTGCAGTTCTGTCTTTATCTTCAGGAAAAACCTCATTCCAGTCATCGTTCTTCGATCGAGATTGTTGAGATTCCAGGTAGGCTAAGTAGGCTAAAGACTGGCCCTAAATTCTTAGCTAAAGTCTTAGAACGAATGGTCTCCATGTGAGCCTTATCACGAGGGTTCCGAAGAAGACAGACTCCCAGCCTCGCCGACAAAAGTCTTGCTGAACTTGAGACAAATGTCACTCTTTCAAGGAGGTTGGGTTCTTTACGACCAGACCACTCACTGATAATGAGCGGTCAGTGATTGATCGGTGTTGAAATATGACTATAATTCACACTTTAAATCCTACATTTAGCTGTTCAATGAAAGCATCTGATGGTTGTTGTGAGGTTTTGATGTTTACAGGTGTTTCTGACAGCTAGATCGTCAAAGTGCATAAAAGAAGGAAATTACAGGCTAAAAAAGAGATATGGACAAAAAGGTCCAAAGAAGCATTGAAAGCCATGAAGAGAATCAACCTCCATCAAGAAAGGGGAGACTTTGCATTGAAGAGTCAATCGATTGAGGCATTATGGTCAATCGATTGACAGATGGAGAAAAACTCAACCCTAGAAAGTCAATCGATTGAGACATAAAATTCAATCGATTGAGTCATGAAGTGTCCTAAGGGAATTCGAACACTAAGTCAATCGATTGAGACTTCTGTCTCAATCGATTGAGGCAATTAGGGTTAGTTTCAATCGGATATTATAAATAAGAGGCTTACGGCTTTGAAAAGGGGGGAGTTGTTTTTGTTTGAGAGAGAGAGCTTTTTGAATAGAGAGTTTTTATTTCTTAGAGAGTTTTTATTAGAGAAATTTGTGTAATAACTAGAGACTTTTGTAAGAGAGTTTTCGGAGAGTGGAAAAATTGTGTTCTTCGTTTTACACCTTCTTTGCTCTTTACATTGGGAATGATTTTGAATACAATTGAAGATTTTGCAACAAGGATGAGAGGCTAAAGGCTGTAGGTCAAGGAGGATGTGATCCCCAGATAAGTACCTATATTTTATGTTTAATGCCATAGTTTGATAATTTCATCATCAAATCGTTTTTCTTGAAGTGTAGTGATTCTGTTTTTAGTGTTTTGATCTAAAATACCATGAGATATGCTATGCTTTTCACATGATTCATACCGCGATTAGGCTGAGTCATTGTTTTTAGATAGGGTATGCCGGGTTAATGATCACGCTTAATTACTAGTCATGTTTCTCTTAGAATGATGGTGTGTTGATGTTCATAAAATTGTGGGTTTAAAAATAGAAAAGGGTATAAATCTGGGGTAGCAAATTCCTTGATCTTGTTTTTAAAATTTGTTCTTAGATTTCTCATTACATAATTTTTAGATTAATTTGTTTTCTTTCTTGCAATTAGAAAAGTGTTAACTCTTGGTAAAAATTAAAATCTGCCCCTTGGTACTTCCTCGGGGATATTTTCTAAATCTCTAGGAAGAATTGAATAAAATTTCAGATTTCCCTGTGGGTTCGACACCCTTGTTCTTGCCTTACTAGAAGATCTTGTACACTTGCAAGGGTTTATTTAAAATTGATCAAGTTTTTTTTGGTGAATTCGGCGAAATTTTGAGTAAATTCCGATTAGAGATTTTTTTTGTTTTTATAACAGTCAATCGATTGAGACTTGTTTCTCAATCGATTGAGGTTGCGTGTTTTTGGCAATAATTGTGCCTCAATCGATTGACTCAACTCTGTCAATCGATTGACAAACTTGAAAATAATAAAAATAAAAATAAATTTTTTTTTTTTTTCTTTCCCTAATTTTCTTTCTTAGATTAGATTTTGTGATATTTTTTTAGGAAGTTTAGGTTTTTAGAAGTTCTTAGTTTAGAAGTTTTCTTTTTTTTTTATTATTTTCCACTTTTAGAAATTTTAGGATTTTCTAAAAATTGGTTATTCATTTTTTTTTAGGAAATTTATATTTTTAGGAAATTTATATTCTTAGTTTAGAAGTTTTCTTTTAGGAAAGATTTTTTTAGGTTTTTAATTTCTAATTTCTAATTTTCGAATTTAGATTTTATTTTTATTTTTTCTGAATTTTAAAAAAAATAAAAAAAAAATAAAAATTGAGTGGTCTTCTTTCCTTTTCCTTCTTACTTTGCTCTCTGTTCGTAGCAGCATTCAATCGATTGAAGCTACATTCTCAATCGATTGATACTGAGCCACTTTCTGTGTTTCTACTCTTTCTCAATCGATTGACATTCCCGTGTCAATCAATTGATGTAATTCGTGTGTTTTAATCTTTGAACCTCAATCGATTGGGATAAGTCTCTCAATCGATTGGATCGACAAAAGTCTTTGGCCGATATTCGGTGCTTCGACTTTTGGAACCTCAATTGATTGAGAGTATCCCCTCAATCGATTGACTGACAAGTCATTTGTGAGAAATTTTTTGTGCTTCTGTCCATCTATTGAGACCACTGTCTCAATCGATTGAGTCTGTTTAAGGACTTATTTTGGGTTCTTCAAACCTTTGATTGTGGGTGTGGTGTATGAGCTTTACTCGTTCTCATCACCCACATTTGCTACCGTTTAATCCGGAGATCGAACGATCTTTGCGAGACAACCTTAGAATCCAAAAGAATCAGGATCATCCTCGATACCATGGCTAATCAAGAGCAAGAAATGAATGAAAACAACAATCAGAATGGAAACAATGTGAATAATGGAAATAATGGGAACAATAATTACTATGGGGGACCTAGAACACTTGAATACTATAATGATCCTGGTTTTTACGAGGATCAGGAGTGTATCATGCATGCTCCCATTCCCGGGAATCATTATGAATTCAAATCAGCAATGATTCAAATGCTACCAATATTCCATGGTTTGGCAAATGAAAATCCGCACGTTCATCTGAACGAGTTCACTGGGGTATGTAAAATGTTCAGAGTCCACAATGTTACTGATGAGATAGCGAAGCTCCGACTCTTTCCGTTCTCTTTAAGAGACAAGGCAAAAACGTGGTTCTATTCTTTAGAACCGCAATCTATTCAGAGTTGGGCCGAGCTACATCGTCAGTTCCTCAAAAAGTATTTTCCCATGACTAAAGCCATAGAGATGCGTCAAAAGATCCTTTTCTTTTCCCAACAACCTACAGAGACATTCCATGAATGCTGGGAACGTTTTAAGGAGTTAATCAGAAGTTGCCCTAACCATCAAGTTCCAAGGTGGCAACAAGTCCAAAGTTTCTACAATGGACTGATTCCTGAAGAAAGACGCATGGTTGATGCATCTTGCGGTGGATCTTGTGCCATGAAAGAGGCCGATGAGTTGTGGGCAATGTTTGAGAAATTGTATCAAACCTCGATACAAAGTGCTAAATCGAACCACTTTGGACTTAGCACCTAAATCTCATGTGTTGACCAAAGACGGATTGTATGAGGTCAACAATAATAACTCTGATCTATCAACCAAGGTTGATATGCTGTCCAAACAGATGAACATGTTGATAGCTGCAACCAAGCAAGCTAAAGTTCCTGTCACCCCCACTGTATGCTCAATTTGTGAACACCCAGGTCATATGGCTAATGAGTGCCCAACTACCTTGACATTCCTTCCTGATGAATCTACTCTTCCAGAGCAGATAAATGTCACTCAATCTTATCAAGGTAGAAACGTGTACTCAAATACCTACAACCCAGAGTGGAAAAATCACCCCAACTTAGGATGGAGTGGATCAAACCAAACTGGTCAGGTCAACCAGCAATACCGAACCAATCCTATGAATGGACAACAAGTTTTTCCACAAAATTTTCAAAGAAACAACAGAATTTTCAGCAGAATTCTAATTTTCACCAGAATTCTAACTTTCAGCAGAATGCTCCATATTCTCATCCAAATTCTGATTTCCGAAAAAATCAGAATTTCAATCAGAATCCTAATCAATCTCATACAAGCACTTCAAAGGATTCTGATCTGGAAGAAAAGGTAATGCGCAGTATGCAATCTTTTCAACAGATGATAATTGACCAAGTCAGTCAATTGGCAAATCAACTGAGTCGACGAGAGGAGGGTAAGCTTCCCAGCCAACCCATCAACAATCCTCGCGGCCAAGCATCATCTGATGAAGGACCATTAAATAGTCAACAGTTGAAAGTCATATCGTGTTGCAAGTGGAGGGGAAGTTCATAATCAAGTGGAATTGCCTGTGGAAGCAGAGGAAGAAAGTGAAGCAGACAAAGAGCAGGAAGCAGATAAAAAGAAAGAGTCAGAGAGAAGAGCGGAGAAAGAGAGAAGAAAAGAGAAGGAGGAAGAGAAAAGAAGAGAGAAGGGAAAAGAAAAGGTGATAGAGGATGAGTCTCCCTCAACTGTCCAACAAGGACAAGATTCAGAAAGGGAACCCGCACCTTTTGTCCCAAAGGCACCATTTCCTCAATGCCTAACTCCTCCATCAAGAATGGGAAAGGGACCCACAAAATGGAAGATATTTTGAAACATTTAAGCAAGTAAAGATAAACCTTCCATTGCTTGAAACAATCAAGCAAGTGCTGAGTATGCAAAGTTTTTCAAAGATTTATGCACTAAGAGAAAGGCACGTAATCATGTTTCGAGGAAAGTGTTCTTGACTAATCACGTTCTATATTGCAATTGGAAACCCCACAAAAACTAAAAGACCCCGGAGTTCCTCTTTATTTCCATGTGTCATTGGTGGGCAACTTGATTGGGAAGCGTTATTGGATTTGGGAGCGAGTGTTAATTTAATCCCATATTCATTGTACGAGAAACTCGGTTGGGTGAATTGAGACCCTAGCGGTCACCTTTGCTGGCGATAGATCGGAAAAGGCGCGAGATGTCTTGGTTGGAATAGATAAGTTTGTCTTTCCAGTGGATTTTGTTGTTTTGGACATGGACACACCTGTTAAGTCACTTAATCAAGTCCCCATCATCCTTGGACGTCCGTTTCTTGCTACGGCCAACACGTGCATTAATTGTCGAACAGGAGTCATGGACATTTCTTTTGGAAACATGAAGGTTCGATTGAATATCTTCCATGCGATGAACCATTTCCCAAACGAGGATGAAGTCGAATGTTTTTACATCGATCAGATAGATGAAGTGGTAGATGAGGCATTGCCTTCAATGCTTACCAAAGAGGAATTTGAAAATGCTTTGTTGGCCATCTATGAAGAGAAAGGATCGGAAGAGAAGAAGTCCGACGAGAGAGAGTCTAGCTCATCATACCAGGATGATCACTTAGATGCGAGTGTGCCTGGGATAGAATCATTACCTGTTGAGGTGGAGGACGTGTTGCCTCCATCACTTGAGCAACCACCACTTGTGGAATTGAAACAATTGCCAGAGTCCCTCAAGTATGCTTTTCTGGGACCTCATGAAACACTTCCAGTAATAATCTCATCCACGTTGTCGGCAGAACAAGAAAAAGAGTTGTTGAAGGTGCTGAAAGAGCACAAGGAAGCTATCGGTTGGACTCTCACTGATCTCAAAGGGATTGACCCATCGGTATGTATGCATAAAATACATTTGGAAGATGAGAGTAAACCTTCAAGGGAACCACAGCGGCGACTTAATCCAAACATGCAAGAAGTCGTTCTAAAAGAAGTCATTAAACTCCTTGATGCCGGAATCATCTATCCGATTTCTGATAGTGAATGGGTTAGTCCAGTCCAAATTGTTCCGAAAAAGTCCGGAATCACTGTGAAGGAAACTGCTGAAGGAGAATTGGTCCCCACTCGAGAAACTACTGGATGGCGTGTCTGCATTGACTTTCGGAAATTAAACGCCGCCACCAGAAAGGATCATTTTCCCCTTCCGTTCATTGATCAAATCCTTGAGAAGTTAGCTGGGCAAGAGTTTTACTGTTTTCTTGATGGGTATTCGGGATACAATCAGGTGCCTGTCTACCGAAAAAACAACGTTCACATGCCCTTATGGTACGTTTGCATACCGCAGGATGCCATTCGGCCTATGTAATGCCCCGGCCACATTTCAACGGTGTATGTTGGCCATATTTTCAGATATGATCGACAAATTCATTGAAGTATTCATGGACGACTTCTCGGTTTTTGGGAGAACCTTTGATTCTTGTCTGAATCATCTTTCACAAGTGATGCAACGTTGTGTTGACTCCAAACTTGTTCTTAGCTGGGAGAAGAGCCATTTTATGGTTAAACAAGGGATTGTTCTGGGGCACATCGTCTCACAGAAAGGAATCGAGGTGGATAGAGCAAAAGTTGATCTAATTGCTAACTTGCCACCACCCAGTGTTCGACAAATTCGGTCATTTTGGGTCATGCGGATTTTATCGAAGGTTTATTAAGGATTTCGACAAGGTGGCTAAACCATTGTGCACCTTGCTTGGCAAAGATGTTCCTTTTGAATTTCTTGAGGACGCATGCAAGCATTTTGAAATTGCGAGCTCTTATCCAATGCACCAATCATCCACCACGGATTATTCTCTCCCATTCGAACTCATGTGTGATGCATCCGATTACGAATTGAGTGTCCTAGAGGGAGGGTGAATAAATTACCCCACGTAATTTATTATGCTATAGCAAGTCATTAATTGATGCCCAACTCAATTACACCACCACCGAGAAAGAATTATTAGGCGTGGTGTATGCTCGGACAAGTTTCGTTCCTATTTACTTGGATAAAAATAGTGGTCTTTTCGAGATCATTCCGCTACGAAATATCTTCTAGCAAAGAAGGATACTAAACCGAGATTAATCCGTTAGATCATACCTCCAAGAGTTCAATTCGAGATTAAGGATAAGAAGGGTGTTGAGAAGCGTGGTGGTGATCATTTGTCGAGAATTCTACGAAGAATCTGCAATACACGAGATCATCCGTGATATCGTTCCGGATGAACATTTGCTAGCAATTGATGTAGCTTATGCAAAGGTTCCATGGTTTGCGAACATTGTGAATTATCTGGATACTGGCAGAATCCCCACTGAGTGGGGGAAGAAAGAAACGAATCTCTCTTTCTCCCAAATAAAATACTATTTATGGGATGAACCATGTCTGCTCAAATTCTCTTTCAGATCGGATCATCGAGATGTGTACCAAGAGGAGCAAATAAGCGCCCTATACTTGTGTCATCTTTGGGGCTGTGGCGGCCATTTCGAGGAGACGAAGGCCATGAAAATCCTTCAAAGCGGATTCTCTGGCCTCCATCTTCGTGACGCTTAATTTTGCAAGGAGTGTCGACGATGTCAACAAACTTGGCAATATTTCAAACGGAATATGATGCCCTTAATCCAATTCGATTGTTGAAAATTTTGATGTTTGGGGATTGACTTTATGGGTCCTTTTCCCCATCCTTTGGGTTTTCATATATTCTAGTGGTCATGATTATGTCTCAAATGGATAGAAGTCAGGGCAACCCGATCGAATGATCATAAGGTTGTGGTCAAATTCCTCAGAGACAATGTGTTTACCCGATTCGGGATTCCAAGAGCAATCATCAGCGATGGCGGTTCGCATTTTTGTAATAGCCATTTTGCCACCTTAATGAAGAAGTACGGCGTCACTCACAAAGTTGTTACATTGCACCATCCACAGAACTAGCGGTCGGTGGAAGTGTCTAATCGGGAAATTAAGCTTAATTCTAGAAAAACGGTCCGACCGGATAGAAAAGATTGGTCAAACCGGCTCTCGTGAGGCTCTGTGGGCATATCGGATCGCATTCAAGACTCCGATTGGAATGTCTCCGCTTCAATTGTTTACGGAAAGCTTGCCATCTTCCCGCCGAATTGGAGCATAAAGCATTCGCGATAAAAGATTTAATTCGACATGCAAGCGGTCAATTCGAATGAATTGGAGGAATTACGCCACGGCGTATGAGAATTCAATGTACAAGGAAAGGTATAAAAAGCTGCATGATGCATCCATTTCTCGAAAAGAATTTCACGTTGGCCAAAAAGTTTGGTTATTCAATTCCCGACTGAAGCTCCACCCGGGAAAATTAAAATCTCGATGGGAAGGCCCATTTCAGGTAGTGTCCATTAGTGCGCATGGTGCCATTGAAATTCGGAGCCTTATTGACAATCGCATTTGTAAAGTTAATGGGCAAAGACTCAAACCAATGTTTGAGCCGATCACCCAGTTACAGATTGAGGCGATGCACCTCCGTGATCCTGGGGACTGATCACTGAAAGGTCGAGCTGTCGACATGTAAACTCAGCGCTTCCTGGGAGGCACCCCAGTTGTTGTTGCAAAAAAAAAAAAAAAAAAAAAAACAATATAGTCCACAGTCAATCGATTGAATGTGATTCCTCAATCGAATGAAGGGTCTGTGACAATCAATTGACTGAGATTCCTCAATCGATTGAAGGGTCTGTGTCAATCGATTGAGCTTCCTCATTTTTTTTATCTCAATCGATTGAGAATTTGGCCTCAATCGATTGACATCTTAAGAGTTTGTGCAGTTGTGTTGGAAGTTGATCCGCCACCCGACAACTCTTGTCATGGCAGCTGCCGTCTCGGGTTGGTTTTTCGTGGCCCTTTAATGCCCTTCCGTTTCCAAGGACACCAACCGGCGCTATGAATCCTCAATCGATTGACACCTTAGTGTCAATCGATTGACATTCAAGAGGGGAGTAATGGCAAGAGTCCCTTCTCCCAAGCAGTGCCACGTTGCCGCTCCCACCTCGCGACGTGGGAAGTCCATGCATCCTCAATCGATTGAGCGATGGCCTCAATCGATTGAGGCTCACCTATATATATGGTCCTCCCGACCGTGGAGACCTCATTCAATTCTAGCCTAATTTTCAAGCGATCTTTATCTCCTCCTTGTTTTGATCCAATGGCTGCCTTATCCCACCACGCAGACCCATGATCCGCGCATCCCTAACGAGCATTATATCGATCGCCAATTCCAAACGGAGAATTTTTTCGACTTGGTGAAATATCGGAACATCGCAGAATGCGCGCGGTCGATCGAGTTCATCGAGGCCCTCCGCTTGGAAATGCTACTGACCCCACCACCCATCGATGTCGATGTCGCATCATTCGGCTATTCTATCAAAAGATGGTGTGGGTGCCAGTCCTCTCCCCAACCGGCTTGCCGTTCATCACCATTGAGATCGATAACTGGCAATATAACCTCCATGCCGCTGATCTCGCCCGTGCTTTCAATTTCTACGAGGCTCGTCCCGTCAACCACCACCTTCCTCCGGCTATCGAGCGTAGCCAAGATGATATGATCAACAATATGTGTGGTGGTCGTCGTGGGACCGGTCAGGCCACCAAGCGCGCTGTGTTGCCCATGGATATCCTCTTTTGGGATATCGTTATGGCCAATAACCTTTTGCCACATGGCACCAAGACCGAGCGGACTTTGGGTCGGGTGAAGGCGCTCTACGCGGCACACACCAATACTTGGTTTGATGCGCCTGGGTTGATGCTCGCGGAGATGTACCGCTGCCATAGTGATATCGCCAGCGCCGCCGTACCCGCCAAGCGTGCCGCGATTCTCCTCCACTTCCCACACTATGTGATGCACCTTCTGGACCACCTTGGCTGCCCCATCTATGACGATGAGGAGATGGGCGACATGCAATTCTATCAATATGGTGTGAATGTGTGGGTCAAGAGTATCAAGGCGATCATCCGCGTGCAATCGGCCCCGGTTGAGGATGCTCCTCCTCCTCCCGTCAAACCCGCTGCAGCGCCAAGCGTGGCGGTGTTAAGCGACCTCGTCTGAAGAGGTCCACGATTTTGATGCCGATTGTTGCTCGCCTTGAGGTGCGGATGGGCCGGGCTGAATGCGGCTTGGTGGTGTGGATAGGCGGTCCGGTTTCAAACCGCTCTCCAAATCGGATGGCTCATGAGTCATTCCGGGTCGTGCCAACCATTTCATCGGCGCAAGAGCGGCAATGAGCGAGGCGAGAACCGGAAGATGAAGATGACGATGATGATGATGATGTGTGATTGTCTTTTTTTGTTGTGAAGTTTTTCTTTTCTCTGTTTGGTGTTTTTGTTTTTGTTTTTTTTTTTTTTTGTTGTTGATGTATCGGATCGGTGGCTACAAGTTAAATGATAATGTTTGCTTTGTTTTGGGCATATTTTGTGTTTGGTTTCTGGCTCTCAGTCAATCGATTGAGATCTCCCTCTCAATCGATTGAGCTACTTCATGCCCTCCTAAATTTTCCTCCGTCAATCGATTGAGACTTCTGTCTCAATCGATTGACTGATGCACCTCAATTTGGACATTCCTGGTTTTGGTCTCTATTTTTAGCATGGTTCATCAATCGATTGACATTTAGGTGCCAATCGATTGACACTTACTTGGTCCGCCAGTCAACCCCTGCTGGAATAGGGGTGTTTTTCCAAATATTTGATGTGGAGCTCGGATTTACCATCTTTGCCCTCTCTTGTCAATCGATTGACACAAACATGTCAATCGATTGACTGAGACTCCTTTCTCAATATTTCTCCATGCACCGACTTCCGAATTTTTTTTCTTTTAAAGTGTCCCTCTTTTAGGAAATTCTTCGCTATTTAAGGCACTTGCCGGGTCCTCCTTTTAGTCCATATTTGCAGTTTCCGTCCCCGCCTTGTCGCCATGTCTTCCATCCGTCCTCGTACGCGTGCCGCAGTCCAAAAGTTAATGGAGCCCGCACGCAAACGTGCCCGATACACCGCCATCGATTGGTCCACCCATGCCATCATCCACCTTGATGACAATCTGTTTCATCACTGTCATCACCAACCCTCCCCACCCTTATCACCACCTGGCCCAAATCCCACCCCGTCGGAATTTATGAAGAAATGTGGCGCTACGCTTTTCCAAAGCCACGGGGCGGAATCTCTACTATGGCGGACTAGAGGATTTGTTGTCGGTTTTTAGGGTCTAATCTTCCATGTCTTTAGGGTAGGGTTATTTTTCTGTTATTGTTGTTTCAGTTCGGTTTGTTTTCGTTTTGGGATTCGTTTGTTTCGTGTTGCATCACGTTAGATTTTGCTTTACTTTGTCATAATTTTCTTTTTAATAACAATATAGTTTCGTATTTGTGTTTTCTCTCTTTCCTTTGCTCGGTTGTTTTGTCCTTTGTTTGCATAGAGCAGGTTTGGGGGAGGCCTTCTTCCCTTTCTCCACATCATCACCAATGAGGACATTGGCCCGTTCAGGTTTGGGGGGGTAATTGTTCTTCTGTTAAAAAAAAAAAAAAAAAAAAAAAAAAAGAACCTTTTAGCTGTTCTCGGATTTTTGAATGTTTATCAGTCAATCGATTGAGCATACTGTCTCAATCGATCAACTGATAAACATTAAAGGATATAAGAATTTGTGGCTCAGTCAATCGATTGAGTCCACTCAGTCAATCGATTGAGTCCAATCAGTCAATCGATTGAGAATTTGGTCTTAATCGATTAACTGATGGTTGGCAAAAGCTGTAATTTAATTGATTATCCATATTTGTGAGCATGAAAAATTCTTCCTGAAATTTCTTTAATCAATGCTATCATACCATGGTTATTTTATGAGTGCCCATAAGGTGTAGATATTGAACATTAATGATCATGAATCATGCTTAAAAATAATTGTTTTCATCACTCGCTTTCAATCTCAAAATCGGAGGATTAAGTGTGTAACATGGAATCCTAAAGATCACAAAGAAAGACTAAAACCTTGAAAGTTTTTGAAACACTTGTCCTTGTTCTTAATGAGTGCTGAAATAAATTCGGAGTATCTTTGAAATCCTTGTTCCAATTGTTAAAACCCATTGATTTGTGATTTTATGTGTGTTATAACATTACACTAGAAATCATTGTGTACTAACTTAAGGCAAATGGGCATATTTTACCATCATGAAAGGAAATGATCTAAGGCCATCATTGGTTAAATGCAGCTTAAACCACCTTATAAATTTATCCTTCTAGTACACCTTTGAGCTTATTGGAAATTTACCTTTATACATTCTTTGATAAGCTGCAATAACCTTTAACCCTTTACCGCTTCTGAAAATTCAGCTTGCCCTTACTTATTTCTGAGAAATTAGGAACAAGGGATGACAATGAGTGAAACGAGAGTAAGTGGGGATTATATGTGTTATAGTGTGCACTGAAAAAAAAAAAAAAAAAAAAATAAGAAAAAAAAGAGAAGAAAAGGAAATTGTAAAAACAATGAAAAATATATTGAGAAGAATGGTGAGAGACTAGAAAAGAAAAAAGAATAAAAATACAAAATCAGTAGTTGTTTCTTTTCCAATTTCTCAGAAACTTTTGAATCCATCCTTCCTTTCTTCTCTTAACCTTAACCCGAGCCTCATTACAACCTTAGAAAAGACCTTTTTGATCCAATCATGAGTGATGAAATGCCTTGTGGAGAGTAAGTACACAATTGTCTATGGTGCTTGATATATGCATGCTTAAAATACAGATATCTTTCTTAATGAGATTTCCCTTATAATTCTTTGATACACCATATATCTTTAAACTTGTGAGATTTTCTTCTAATTGTGTTACAATTCCATCTCATTCATCGGAAGTGATTTCATTCTGAGTGTATACCCATGGTGAGGATTGGAGTCTAGACATGTGATCTAAAAGTTCCAGTTTAAGTTTTTTTTTCCTCTGACATAAGAACTTTGGGCAGTGATGATCTCATGACATTGAGGCATGAAATATGAACATTAGAAGACAACGGTCTGAACTGAATGTGGCATAAATGGAATGAACGTGGTTAGATGTATTCTAAAAAGATTTTTCAGGAGCGTCTAATTGCTTAAGGACATGATTAATCAATCCTGATAGCCTTGAAGTTTGTAGGTACCTTCAACTGAAAACCTTCAGGAGACACAACTCCTCCACTAGGGATCACCTAGGGGTTTAAAGGCTTGTTGCACATGCTAAGTGCAATCGTGTTCCCTACGAAAGTGGCATTTAAATTTTAGGATGTTAGTTTATTTTTATATTTATCATTCTCTTTGCTCGAGGACTAGCAAAGTGTAGGTTTGGGGGTGTGATCGGTGTTGAAATATGACTATAATTCACACTTTAAATCCTACATTTAGCTGTTCAATGAAAGCATCTGATGGTTGTTGTGAGGTTTTGATGTTTACAGGTGTTTCTGACAGCTAGATCGTCAAAGTGCATAAAAGAAGGAAATTACAGGCTAAAAAAGAGATATGGACAAAAAGGCCCAAAGAAGCATTGAAAGCCATGAAGAGAATCAACCTCCATCAAGAAAGGGGAGACTTTGCATTGAAGAGTCAATCGATTGAGGCATTATGGTCAATCGATTGACAGATGGAGAAAAACTCAACCCTAGAAAGTCAATCGATTGAGACATAAAATTCAATCGATTGAGTCATGAAGGCAGAAGTGTCCTAAGGGAATTCGAACACTAAGTCAATCGATTGAGACTTCTGTCTCAATCGATTGAGGCAATTAGGGTTAGTTTCAATCGGATATTATAAATAAGAGGCTTACGGCTTTGAAAAGGGGGGAGTTGTTTTTGTTTGAGAGAGAGAGCTTTTTGAATAGAGAGTTTTTATTTCTTAGAGAGTTTTTATTAGAGAAATTTGTGTAATAACTAGAGACTTTTGTAAGAGAGTTTTCGGAGAGTGGTAAAATTGTGTTCTTCTTTTTACACCTTCTTTGCTCTTTACATTGGGAATGATTTTGAATAGAATTGAAGATCTTGCAACAAGGATGAGAGGCTAAAGGCTGTAGGTCAAGGAGGATGTGATCCCCAGATAAGTACCTATATTTTATGTTTAATGCCATAGTTTGATAATTTCATCATCAAATCGTTTTTCTTAAAGTGTAGTGATTCTGTTTTTAGTGTTTTGATCTAAAATACCATGAGATACGCTATGCTTTTCACATGATTCATACCGCGATTAGGCTGAGTCATTGTTTTTAGATAGGGTATGCCGGGTTAATGATCAATTACTAGTCATGTTTCTCTTAGAATGATGGTGTGTTGATGTTCATAAAATTGTGGGTTTAAAAATAGAAAAGGGTATAAATCTGGGGTAGCAAATTCCTTGATCTTGTTTTTAAAATTTGTTCTTAGATTTCTCATTACATAATTTTTAGATTAATTTATTTTCTTTCTTGCAATTAGAAAAGTGTTAACTCTTGGTAAAAATTAAAATCTGCCCCTTGGTACTTCCTCGGGGATATTTTCTAAATCTCTAGGAAGAATTGAATAAAATTTCAGATTTCCCTGTGGGTTCGACACCCTTGTTCTTGCCTTACTAGAACAGATCTTGTACACTTGCAAGGGTTTATTTAAAATTGATCAGTGATGCTTAGGCATTTTTTTTTATGGTCTCTGTTGTTGTATAGGCTGCTTTCCCATGGCTTACAAGGGAAAAGATATTTTAGAGACTCAGCGACTCCCAGACCTTAGCGCATCTTACAGCCAGCCCTATGAGCTGGCTTACCAGCTAGACCTTTGCCACTACTGCTTCACTAGCCAATGCTAGAGATAGAAGATCTAAAACAAGGGCTGAACCTATGACCAACCAGCCTTTGTGATTGCTTATTCGAAGGCAGACTTGGACTCGCTTTCCTTGGCTCGGCTGGTCTCACTGGAACTCTTTTTAGCTGTTGGCGGAAGGGCTGCTAGAAACCTAGAAGGAAAAGAAGTCTGGGCTGGAGAACGAAGTGACTTACGAGATTCAATTAAGCAAGGGAAGCAGCATAAGCGAAGTACTCGAGTGAAGAAAGAAGAGAGTGGGAATGCTTGTTGACTAAGTCTCTGATTCCAATAAGCGACTCGGAACTCTGTTCACGGTTAGCTGAGAATGTTCTTGCTTCTTGCCAGTTAGCTCTCATTAGCTCGAAAGGGAATGAGTGAGTCGAGGGTAGAATAGAATATAGTATGACAATGGAACCATTAGCATAGATGGAGGAGTTCCTGATCTCAGTACTAGGGCGAAGGTGGTGAATGGCATAACTGCTTCTTTCTCTTTTTACGGGTTAGAATCCGCTATTGTTGAAGAAGCCCAGAGTTCAAGAGATGAGGATCAAATCTCTTGTTGAGGAAGCAACTAATGTTTTAGGAATGGGAGCTGCTCTTGCGAGCGAATCAGCTGCAATTGGAATGCTTTCAATGGTTGGTGCATGTGAGTCTTTAACCCCAACAAGGGGAAGTGACCGAGGGATTCTGTGTTAAGCCCTGTTGCCAAATGTAGTTAGCTCGAGTGAAGGTTTTTTTCTGTTTCAGCTCTTCCAACTGGGAATTTTCTTTTCTCGGCCCAAAAAATCGCTTGACGCGAGGGTAGGTGCTATGGTTTCTGCAGAGAGGTTGACCTTGTGACTGCGACGGGAATGCTTGCTTGATTAAGACTAAGTTCTTCTGTTCAAGAAGCTCTGGGTCTCAATCAATAGAAAGTCTAGTATGGCATATGGCAGAACGATAAGCTTAGCTGTGAAAAGAATTGCCCAAGGTTTGGGGAATAGTCTTCCATACCAGATTCTTAGTCTGCTTGAAAGGCAGCTACTATCTCTCGGTCTTCTGGGCTTACTAATTAACTTTCTACAAGAGCAACTATTTTTTGCGCGGAAGAAAGCATCAAAGCAGAGGAATAGCTATCTTTCACAAGCAATAGAGGTGCTGGAGTCAGCGGGCTTTCTTTCTCTACTGTTTTGGAAGAGATAGCTGCGGGAGTGAGATTCGACTTAAGTTAGTTCAGTGCCCCGAGAAAATGAGTTTGCTTCGACAGTTCAGTGACACTTGGGTATCAATCAACATAAATAAAGTACAACACCGCTCTTTCAAAAGGTCCGAAAATCTCATAAGAGAAGAAAGATCGTAGCGTAGCCGTAGAAAAGAAAGGTTTTGGATTCGATTTGAGGCCTTGGCAGAGTAGATGACTTTCCTTGCTGAATAGAAGAGGAAGCTTTTGCCCTTTTTCCTTCTTTTGAGTCTACGTGCTTCTGCTTAGTATGTTGTTTATATGCTTGTTAATTTCATTAAGCCAGAGGCCAGTTTATTTAATTGATCTTCTCATAGGTGTGTAGAACACACCTCAGTAATAGCTTAACCTTCCCTTTTTCACAAGTATGAGTAGGCAATGTGATTGTTGGGAAAGTCATCCTTGGCATAAGCTCTAGTTTCTCTCTATTATGGCATTATCATATACTTTCGTCTTCCTATTTATGCAACTATGCCAATTCATATATGTTTCCATATTCTCTACAGTGCTATATCATTCTCATTTTTTTCTTTCTACTCCCTTCTGTAAAGATCTTTTTTTGCTTAGGTTAGCTCTTCCCGCCCCTTGGAGTGAGTTAGATAGCCCATTCCTTGTTGCTTGCTTATGCTTAGCTTGGTAGCCCTTGACAAATTCCTTAAAAAGGATCTTCCGGCCCCTCGCATTTTTAGGTGAAAGCTTTTCGCCATTGCGTAATGCCTTTTTGCTTTCTGTAAATTCAAGATAAAGATGATTTCCGCTTAGCCCGCCCCTAGCTCTCAGTGCAAAGTCTTTGATTCTTTATTGCTTTCTCTAATGCTAGCTCTCGATTGATTGAGTCTAGTCAAAAAAGGACCAACGACAATGAAGGAGAAGAAGGAGCTTCTTTCAACTATTAAGTGCTATCTTTCTAAACTAGTGCAATCACTAAAAAAGTCCTTCGCCTTAGTAAGCTAGCTTACTAAGCCCGGGTAAAACGTGGATCGATCATGACGAGAATGGACTTCTCCGTAATGTAATAAAAGAGTCACAGTCCCTTCTCGACCAGACGAATTCCATTCGGGCTTGGCTTGACCCTCTTGGAGGCGCAAAGTTCATCATTCAGTGTGGTGGGGCCTAGCAGATTTGGATGTTGGTATCGTATATAAGAGAACGGCTGCACTTAGGAGCAATCTGTTCATCCAACTAGAAATCTTGTAAGAGAAGACAACAACTTTTACGCCCAAAACCTCCCATGTTTTTCTCGGTTGGACCAACCCAACTGGTGATTTCCGACAAGTCTTTCTTCATTTTTAGAGCAAGAAGCGGAACTACAAGAAAGCTTTCTTTATCTTTATGGAGAATTTGAACGTCGTATCCATATTTCTAGGGGTCGGAGTAATCCTTTCGGTAGCCATTTTTGGTGTTTTTAAGGCGGGACAAGTTTGCGAGCGAAGTACTATTGTGGAACGTATACATAAGTTGGATCTCGAAAAATGAAAACAAAAACTGAAGCAAAACTAGAAATGCTTTGGAACCTTTATAGGGATACGAATGAAAATATGCGAATACCAGAAGGACTCAGTTTCAAAGACATAGTGGACCATGCCTTTATTTTGAACGAAACTATTGAAGAAAAAATTCTAGGGTTAAACCAAATCTATTTGGATCTCATTTGTAATGGCACGAGCAGTAGCTACTTTGTTGACATTATGGAGACATATGGCCATATTATCTCGTAGGTTGTTAGGACTTGGTTTTTCGATTCACTTTTTTTTGTTTTCTCGAGAGAAAAGGTTTGGAGAGAGATGGGGAATTTGTTCGGTGTCCCGGAGTTGTAATCTTCCAATTCTTGTAGTTGGCTTTGGCTAGAGAGGAGAGGGGCTAAGACAGTGAAAGAGAAAGCACTTCACATAAAGAGCAGAACTTCTTTCACGTACTGAAAGGCAAGCCTTTTTCATGGTGAGTTTTCTTTTTGGATTGCTTTGGAGAAGGGGAATGGTGAGGCGAGCCCCATCCACCAGATTACTTTACAGACTGGAATGAATCCCAGGTACAGGAACTGGTTTAACAAAAGGGGTCGAGAACTACATAGATCTGATACCTTCTTCCCTTGGTCTGGGAGGTAGGTTATGTAGGAAGACAACTTTCCCCAGGTTGTTCCGATCCCAAACGGCCAAATAATCAATTAGTAGTATGCCGGAACTCTTTCTCTTAAGGCGCAGAGCGAACTGTCGGACTAGGAGCTGCGTTGTTTCATAAGAAGTTCCCCTCTAAATAGATGGCCAGAATCTGTTCTTGGTGGTAGGGCAGTAGGAAGTAGCCTTTTCTTCAAGTAGGGCTTTCTCGATAGCCAGAAGCTCTTCCTTCCATTAGTCATCTAGGCTTGTAGTTGCGTTGCAAGCAATTCTCTTTGTCAGGCATACCCGATAGTGTCCCCAATTTTGTTTCACTTTCGAGCGAGGTCCTTATTTCTTTTATGCAATCTCTTCTGTAACAACAGGATGCTATTGCTTGCTGGCTACGAATCCCATTTCACGAAATGACTTTCCTTTCTTAGACTAAGTCTCTTACTCTTACTTGAGATCTTATCTTGTATTCTTTATAAGCTGTGTTACGAGTTCTAGCAAGCCTTAAGCTAGTTAGAATTTATATTATAAAATACAACAAAGTGAGTACAACAAGTCTTGAATCAGGTTTTTCCAAGGGTTGGAAGTTAGCTTTTCGTTTCTAGTCCTTGGTCATCAAGATCAAGCGAGTAGGAAAGGAGTGAGCCCCAAAAAGGTAAGGTTATAGGTCCAAGGGTCGCTCCTTCCATTTTGATCTATCATATCCTAGATAACTTACTGCACTTCCCCGTGATGGCTAACCTCCTTCTTTATTTCGGGGCTTGGCGTAGGGGCAATGGCTTTACAGGCGTAGAAACTTTTCTCCGGGTATTGTTTCTGTTGCAAGCAAGGGGTTAGGCTCGAAGCAACTAGGCTATCAGGGATCCACGACCTTTCTTTCGTTTCTCAATATCAACTCCCGATTCTCGCTCCATTTATATCTATATTGATATAAACAAGTATTTCGTTTCGCTCGTACGTTCAATTTATTCACTTCGTAACCTTTACTTGATCACTGGACGACTTTACCTTTGCTTTCAATCTGTCTTGTGTCACGTAAGCAAAACTCACTTGTTGGCTTACACAACTAGGTGCTAGGAGTGTAGAAGCGAGAGTGGGGTAAAACGAGTGTAATATACTTTACACGAGAGGTCAAGAGGCGGTGCCCGTATGGTTACCACCTAAAGCGGCTCTAGACTTTCCACCCAGGTGTAAAAACGATTATTGACAAAACTAATGATTAAGCTTTGCATGGGAAGCTACCACCTTTCTGTAATAGGAACCGAGTCGCTAAAAGCAAGAGTTTCATCAGCATCGAGTTCTTGAGCCCACGGAACGGGGAGTGTTAATGAGTCACTAACCCGTAGTGCATAAGAGTCACGTACCCCTTAGTCTAGGTTGGTAAAGCTTCCTAAACCTCGTGATTCGACCATTGGAGCTGAGTCAATCTTGCCAAATTGGCAACTTGAATGTCCTGGAGTCATCTATTGCTCATGGAACTTGCTTTCCAGATCGTACCAACTGTTAATAGAGTTTGGAGGGATACCAGGGGGCTCGCAGGAATGCTTTTCTACTCTTCACACCGGAATGGATTGTGAATCGGCTTCTGGCTAAGAAAGACCGTTCAACCTTATTCTTGATTGAAGAAAACCTAGTTCGATATTGAACTTTTAACAACCTATCTCACCTATCCCTTGACTAGAGCTCCTCCCTGAATCTTGACTTTACAAATTCCGTTACGAGCCGGTTTACTCTAAGCTAGCGAGAACTCGATTTTCCCTACTTAAGTAGATAACTCAACTAGAAGCTTTGTTGCACCAAAATTCCTCCACTGCCAAAGTTAGTAGCCATTCCTAGCGCTAACGACTATAGAACAGAGCACCCGCTTGGAGATTGAATCAAGATCCCTGTAAGCAACGACGTTAGACGAATTCGCTCCTCTTTCCTGGTATGTGTTGGCTTTTCCAAGGAATGTTGGTCTTTCCAAAGAATGTTTGGGTACTCTTACCCAAAGGGAACCCTGGGGCTTTCGAACCTTCAAAACCGGATGAGCTTCTCATAAAGTAAACTTACCTCTGGCCGAGAAGTCAACTAATTCTTCTTCTAGTCGATAGAAAGACACCTTTTCTTTTAATAAATTAACCTCTTTGCCCTCAATCCCCTTCACTTAGGATTCATCCGGGTAAAAGACTTGACTCTGGACACAGGCTCGTCAGCCTAAGCTACTTCCAATCACTTATGGTCGGCTTTCTCCTTCGGAGTCAAAGCCGAGTGCACTGTAACCCTCCCTCCTCCGCGTGTTAGTCCATCACCCACTTTAGCCTTAAACTCAACTTTGGCTTCAGCTTCAACCTTGGCACCTGGTTGAACGTAGGGAAGGGGGACCTGGATCAACCCGCATTTAGTAGTGTCATTGGCGCGGAAGGAGATAGAGGGATCACACCGCTTAAGCAAACTGGAGCAGCCGTAATCAATGAAATGTTTGCTTTTCTTGAGTGAGATATTTGAACATAGAATGTTAAGTATATAACAAAGTGGAGAGCTTGAGATCACCCAATGCGGGATGAAAATGTCTATGCATAGAATAAGTGGACGTCCCTCTTCGGGAGACGGAAATGAACGTAACAAAAAAAAAGTATAGCTCCTTGGCCTATTGGGCTACTATGTCCCAACCTCCAATCTTATAAAAGATGGGATTCTAGGTATGGCAAAAAGGTAGTTCCGGTTGTTTCACTCCCTCTCCCATTGTAGTCGGATCGGGCCATTTTAGTTCCACTTTCCCCCCTTTTTCTAAAGATGGGGTGATTCCTTACTCTTTGCCCGACTCAATTGAAGTAATTAAAGAATTCTAAAAGTATAGATTTTACACCTCCAGTCCAGGCAAGGTGGCTAACCTTGTGTGCCCAAATGATTCAATTTATAGTTTCATCTTGTTATTGCGTACGTAATAGTTGCTGCGCTTCTTTCAAGTGTAAAGATCGACCAATCGGGGCCCGGAGTGCCCAAACATACTGAGTCGAAAAATGACTTGTTTAGGTAGGTCACCCCCGTGGCATAGTAGAACCATGGTACCTTGTTGGCCAGCCTTAAGCATTGAAAAGCCCAACGTTCCTAAGTAGGTTCCAGCTCTTAGGTGGATTGCCGACTACAAGACAAGTGCGCTAGCTATATGCTTAACACTTCCAATACACTTCCAATCCGCACATTGGCTAAACTCCTTTTTTCATACCGGCTGGCTCGACCATAGGGAGAAGAAGGGCACCAAGGTTTCCTCTGCTGTTGTAACGCTTTTTGGGAGTACGTGCTATCTTTTTAAAACATATATTTTTGTTATTTTATTTGGGAAATTTTTTACCTTTTTTGTGTTTATCATTTTATGTGATTTTTAGATTTTGAGTCATCATTTTATGTGATTTTTTTTTGGATTTTAAGTTATCATTTCATGTGATTTTATCACTTTATCACTTCTATTATTTTATGCAAATTATTTTTGGGATTTTCTTTATCCTTTTTTGTGGATATTTAGATTTTTAAGTTATCATTTTATGTCCTTTTTTTAATCTTTTAAAGCTATTATTTTATGGGATTTTTTAGTTTTCCAAAACTACCATTTTATGTGAATTATTCTATCATTTTATGTGAGTTATTCTATCATTTTATGTGACTCATTTTTGGCTTTTTATACGGGATTTTTTCATCATTTTTTTAGACTTTTTTCACATTTTTCTATGTAGGAACGGGATGCCAATTGATCTTGATCCATTTTATTCTAGCACAACTTCCCAAGTGAGTCGAATAAGGATCAACATACCGTTTGGGAGCATGTGCTAGTGCCGGGGGTAACGAAACAAAGAGAGGGGGGGGGGGGGGGACCAGGCAATGCTGGTGACCCGTACTAGGCCTAAAACCTGACCCATAAGTGGCTGCCGCTACTATTAGTTGCGCTAAGCCAAAAGGGGACTCAAAATAGCCTGACACAACTAATAGTTGCGCCAGGCATGGCTGGGTTTCGAATTTAAAAAGCCCGAGTTCGGGCACCAAGGGTATATTTTCGAAAATATTTTCTCCCCCTCTTTTTAAATCAGAAACCTGCCGCCCCTAGGGTTCCTTTACATTTCCTCTACGCGTGCCTCATTGCCAGCATTTACTTGCACCGATTAATCGCTCGCCTTGCGCTAGATCAAAGACCCCATTTCCTTCAAAAGGTAACCATTTAAAACCCGTTTTCTTTGATTTTTCTTGCTTTTTCTTGCAAATACGATCATGATCTTGTATTATTAGGTGATAAATGGTTTATTTTTATTGTAAGCATGTTTATTGATGATCTATTGATGATTATTTATGAATAATGCCCTCTTTTTGTTGTTTTATGGATTTTATTGATGCATAATATATATATATATATATATATATATATATATACATAATTTTTTGTTTTTATTTGTGCCTGTAGAAGGGGTTTTATTATTATTATTATTATTATTATTTATTTATTTTATTTTATTTTATATATTTTTTTCTATCTTGAATATAAAGCAAGGATTTTATATAAACATATTTTTTTTGAAAACTAATTAGGAAAATGGGATTTTTAATTTCTTTTTCTTGAAAATTAATTAAGAAAAATGATTTTTGGTTTCTATATATTGAAAATTAATTAAGGAAAATGATTTTTGATTCCTCTTAAAATTAATTAAGGAGAAGGATTTTACTTTTGGTTTTTGTTGTTTGAAAACTAAGGCATTGATTTATTATTATTTTTGTTTTTTTAGGGTTCTTTATTTTATAAGAGAAGAGGTTTTTTTAGTTTTTCATTTTTATAAACATAAAAGAAGGATTTTTTTTATTATTTTATGGACATAAAAGGAGGGATTTTTTATTTTAGTGTTTGTTTTTATAAACATGAAAGAAGGATTTTTTATTTATTTTATGGACCATGAAGAAAGGATTTTTTCTGTTTTAAATTTTGTTTTCCTAAACATGAAAGAAGGATTTTTTTGGTTTTTTGATTTTAGAGGCATAAAGAAAGGATTTTTTTTGTTTTTATACAAGAAAGATTTTTTCTTGGTTTCTGATTTTAGATGCATAAAGAAAGGATTTTTTTGTTTTTTAACTTGCTTTATTTTCAAAGTTAGGAAGGGGAAATTTGTTTTATTTTTGAAGATAAAAAGGAAGGGATTTTTTTGAATTTTCATTCTATTAAAAGGGATTTTTTTTGTTTATGTATGTGTATACATTTGTTTCTGACAATAATAAAATAGACGAGCATACTTACCTTCCCTTGGCCTGTAGCAAAAAGAAATGGTTCTTTTTCACTGATTTGCTCTGATGTGATTGCTTGCTTTTGCCTCAGATTGTTTGGCGATGAAAAGTACGTGCCTGAGGACGGCCATGAGGAGGGGCCCGACGTGGTTTATGGTCCACGTGGGGAGCAATTCTTCGTGGTAGAATGCAAGGCGGTTCCCTGGCTTGAAATGCAGGTCGAGGCTGCCCGAGTTGGCCTTCTCCACTAGCAGTATATCCATATCTCCAACTTTGGCATAACGGGCAAGGTAAGAAATAAGTTATGTTATCTCTCTTTTTTGTGTGGCTTTGCTTTATTTCCATGATCTGAGGCATTTTTCTCTCTTGATGCAAGCTTTGCCCCATACCATGTTCCATGGGGGCTGGCTGGACTTTCATGATTTTTACCGCTACGTTCCCCCTGTGGTGAAGTATTTGCTGGAGTAGGCGAGTTTTAGAGAGTTCCTGTCATGCCCCCCATGAGGGCTAACTCCGCATATCTGAGAGACCTGATAGAGAGGTTTCGCCCGGAGACCATGACCTTCCACACGGCCTATGCTGAGATGACACTGACACCCATGGATTGGGCGATGATTATCGACATCAGGGTAGGGGGCGTACTAATAGCCATCCTTCTGGTGCCTAGCAAAGATGACATTGCCAGATTGATAGGGGATTATCCCTCTCGTGGGGAAATGCATAGTATCGAGGTCAAGATGACCTGGCTATCTAGACTTTATGGGGTTGGTGAGTTGGTAGATCTGGGCCAGCCAGATTTGGAGCTTTATATTGAGCCCGTGCGGGCGATCGTCCTGGCCCGTATCATGCTTTTGCTCTTATTGGGCAAGATCCTATTTGTAAACGCAAGCGACGGTCGAGTCAGCTTGGCACTCCTGAGTATTATGGATAACTGGCTCGACATCCATAGGCATGATTGGGATGGGGCCGAATATGCGGCGCTGATGTATGGCATAGCCCGAGTATCTACCGGGGAGGCTAAGTCTGTTATTGGTTTTTGGTTGGCATAAGAGGTAATCTCTAACTCTTTCGCTCTTATCAGTTTTACTTGGATGGTCTTTGTATGCTATGGACTTATCTTTTGTGCATTGCTCTCCTCAGGCATGGGGGTACCTCCACTTTCAGCCTGGACGCCCGCTTCTCCTCTCAGAGGTATACATCTACCCTCTCCTCAACAATTGGAACCAATCCCGGCACCGCGACATGGGCATGAAGCATCAAGAGATAGGCCTGAGGTCCCAACTCGATCTGAAGGTTCCCGAGCAGGTAAGGCCTTTTCAACTCTGTTTATTTCAGTTTGGAAATTCTCTTTTATTATTATGTTGCAATTTTGACTGATTGGCCACCTCTTGACTTGGACAGATCCTTTATGACCCATATCTCACCTCCGTTTTCTGGGACCGGGTTGCCATAGGTCCATCGTGCCTATTCAATAACTGTCGCATTATTTTCTTCTACGGGGCATGGGCCAGGGCCTACTATCAAGGGGAGCGGGTAGTTCACCAGTATTAGGTCTATCCCACCATACCTATGGATCCTCCTGCAGATGTTTTGGATCCTGCGAGTAGCATTGAGGAGCTCTCTGCGGCCTTCCTCCATAATGGGATCCCCATTAATGCCCTTCTTGTGCCCGAGGACTATCAGCTATGGTAGGAGTCTCTGCTGTATCGGTTCCTTCTGTCGCGCTTTGTCCTTAGCATGAACTTCCTTGCTTTCTGTGGCCCGCGCTCCCAGGTAATTCTCCTTTCTCTTTTAGATTAGTTCCCTTTTGGTTTCAATTCAGCTTTGGTTCTTGCTGAGCGCATCTCTATTTTGTTCACAGTTTATCCAGGGAGATGACTCAGATGATGAAGGTGCGGCGGCGATAGGTGCCGCTGATACTTCATGGGCAGGTCCCTCAGGTGCAGGTACTTTCGGTGTGGGCCCCTCAGGTGCCAGTTCCTCAGGAGCTGGTCCTTCGGATGCCAGTCCCTCAAGCTCCTCTTGTATGGGTGTCTTGAGCGGTGCTCCTATTGTGGTTCATGGGACCTTCAGGCGCCTCGACGATGGCTTTCTCTCGAATAAATGCGTTGACGTGGATAAGTAGGCACGCATCTTAGCTGAAGCGGCCCGGGTCTCTCATCTTGAGGTGGTTCAGGGGGTAAGCCTTCTCACGATCATTCTTCCTTTGTCTTGGCTCCTTTGATAAATGCATGTGTTTGCTACTAGTCCCTGAAACTGACATCCTTTCTCTCTGAATGTAGAACTTTGACTCAGGTATGGAACATGCTGCGTATTATCGTAACCTTGCTGAGCTCCGGGATGTGGAGGGGTGAGTATTTTGTTGCTTAGTCTTTCTCATTGTTTTTCTATCCTTGCCTTTCAGCTTTGTTCTTGATTTATGATTTTGACTTTGACTAGCAGCGCTTACGCGCCAAGGAGTCGCGCTCTTTGCTCAGCCTGCTTTTGCAGGCCTAGTCATGGGTAGGAGATATTTGAACCTTTGAAAGCACCTCGCATCGGCAGAAGAGGTCGAAGGGCGCCAACAAGGATTAGGCCTTAGTTGTTGTATTTAAACATTTAGCACTTTGGGGATGATGACTTGGGATTTTTAAACAAATTGTGATGGGTAATTGTGGCACTTTTTTTTTGATGATTTTCTGCTCGGAAATTGTTATTCACTGAAAAGTACCACTTTTCACCTCTTAACTTAGCCTTTGCTGGATCTTGAAGCAGACCAATAACCATTTGTTAAGTATGTTTTACAGTTAGTAATAAAATATGCAGATTAATACAAACTCCTTGGTTTTTGGCCCAAAAGAGAGAGAGAATACACTCACAGATGACAGTTGAGACAAAGCCAAATGGAACACCTTGGTAGTGCTCACCATGGTGACTCATTGTTGCTGGTTATCATTGACCAATGTCTAGTAGATGAATGAAGTTAGCTGAGAAAGGAGGATGCTGCAACAGCAGTAAGTGTAGTTCAACAGAGTGTTAAGAAACAGACCTCGTAGAGTTGAAGGGCTTCCTCGCGAAGCTAAAGATGCAGTGGAAGAAGTTCTCACGCAGATACGTCGCGCAATCAAGAAGAGAGCTGTAAAGACATTGCAAAGATCTCACGATGTAAAACCTTCAGAATTCATGGTCGCAAAGCTCTCACAAAGATCAAGCCTCAAGGCAGTCGTGCGAGGAACACAACGAGCCCATATGCATAGAGAATAAAAAGTCACCTCGCGGAGTTCTCGCATGGCCCTGGAAGAGAGAGATGCCCATAATTCTCCTTCGGATTGATCTCGCACACTCTGGAGCCTTAAAAGTTACTATGCGAGCGCAGGAGCCCACCTGCGCGAGTACTTAGCGAGAGAGAGCTCCTAAAGCTCTACTGTGTGAAACACCCTGGCTCTCCAGATAATCTCTGTGACAGCACTGCGACGTGAAGCAACTGTGCGATTCACTCAAGGTTTATTGCGTGAATGAGCCCTTCCTATTAGCCAAAGTCAGCTCCGCGAAAGCGACGCAACTGCGTGACTGAACTAAAATAGCTGCCAGCCCCGCGAAGTGCGGGCTCTCCACTTCTCAGTTTTAACTCAGGGACCTTTTGGGAATTTCCCGAGGCTAGGGCACACTTCTCGAGTCTCAGATTTTTAAGCATACATCTCGAGGCATTCAAAGGTTGTAACAGTGCCACATCTGTTAGAAAAATTAGGGTTAATCTCTTTCGAGCCAAGGCCATTTTGACAAAGTATATAAGCTGTACTTAGAGCTTATTATTTTCATCTTTCCTTCATCCTTTGCCAGTTGAGAGCTCTAGCAAGCCAGGGTTAGGGTTTGGTCACCTCTTTTTTCTATTTCTCTTCTCTCTTAGCTCAGCACTTGCTGGCTAATCCCCCTGTAAGCAGCTAGGTTTAATTTTGTTTCAGTCTTATAATAGATTTTGTATACATTGGGAGTGTGAATGAGCAGTTGTGTATAGGCTGCAGCCAGAGACAACTCATTGTAAGTTTTGTGTTTTTTAATGAATTGCTATTTTAATGCTTAATGAAATTTATAGATCTTATGGTTTCTTTAGATGTCTATAGGATCCATGTATTTGGGACCAGCCCATTAAGTTTCTAGTAGATCTACTATTCACCATTTGATTTCCCTTGGTTTGATAGACACATGGAAAGCAATGCTAGATCTATAGTAGTGAGATCCAGGGTGCTCGGAGGCCTGTGGACAATGGTGGTTATAGCAGTTTTTATGTTCTTTCTCAGGCCTCTATGGGATGGACAGACCAATGGGATACCCTGTGACCATTCAAGTGGACAGAGTATAGCCCTAAGGTTGTGTCCATCCACATGTTTGAAAAGGATTCTTCTCCTCTGCACATGAGCTTCTACAGCCTTGTGAGGAGGTTTATACAGTAACTGGCTCTCCTCTGTTCTACCTAACCGATATCAGAAGTTAGATATGATCTCTTGTAGTAATTGCAGCTTGAGGCAGAGTCATTGCAAGCCATTTGTAGCAATGACTAGCTGAATCTGAAGCCTTATTCAACCTGTTGTATGGTCCTTTTTGTGGGCACTAGTGAGCAATTAGCCTTAGCAAAGCACTTAGGATCTTATGGGTTAGAATACCTATGGATGTCAGCCAGGTCTGTGCGTAGATCTGGAGAGCTTGTAGCACTGACATTACATAGTACTCCAATAGTATTCATGGCTAGTGCTGGTCCAGCGACTGTGGAGATGATCGATCCACTCTTCTGGATTAGACTAGTGAATTTCTGGTTTAACTAATGGGATTTGATAGACTCTATCGGATACTCTGTGATCATTGGAGTGGACAGAGTATAGCCCTAAGAGCTCCCCAAATGGCATGGGTTAAACTGGGAGCTTATACCTTGTTGAGGCTTTTAATAGCGTCTCAGCAAGGAGCATTGCAGAGACAGACTAAATCTGAGTTACATTACTGCATCATTAACTCTAGCTTAACCTGCTTACTTCTCATAATTTTTGTATTTTATTTTGGCACACACTACCACCATCTTCTTCTTAAACCCTTTCTTCAGGATAGGGCTACATTTCATTTCTCTACTTTAGGATTAATTTAATGTAGTCGTGACACCCAACTCCCTTTCTTTAGGATTGTCAGATCTGAAGGCCTACTATTATAGCCCATTTTGGGTTCTAGATCAATTTCTCTGTGGGACAAACTCTTACTTATCAAAACTTGTTACAATGGACCCTGTATCTTGCAGGATTGTGTGTATTTTTAGACTTGCTGTTTTATATTTTTCAATCCACCTTTGAATTATTTTTACTAACACATTCTTATCACTGTTTTCAAATAAAGTTAGCAGCAAGCATCTAAAATAATCCCAACAAGTTTTTGGCACCGTTGTCGGGGATATTGATCTTTTTAGTAGACCTGAGTTGTACTATAACTTAGACCAAAAAATTCTTTGCAGTTGTGTTTAATTTAGAATTAAAGTACTATTGGGACAATGTATATGGGAAAAGCTAGAGTTGGGGTTATGGAAAGCTAGAAGCTAGGGGCCTCGCTTGCAGTTTCTTTCCCCTAAATCTCATGCCATTTATGTTGAATTCCTGGTTATCCTTTTTAGTGTAAATCTGTATAGTTATTACTTTTTTTTTTGTTTGAAATTATTTTTGTGTGCTTGTAAGCATTTTCATTACTGTTGGTGAGTGTATATGCTAGGTAGAAGGTCCTTAAACCTGACTTAGAACCCCCAAATCCAGAGGTGAAAAAGATCCTTAGACCTAGAGACACCACACAGAGCCCTGGAATTAAGACTGAACCAGCTACCATGGCTGAGAGGCAGAGGACATTGAAAGAATATAATGCACATGGGGAGTACACCTCTCCCTTCTACATTCAGTTTCCCTTTGTTGAGGGGAACTATGAAATTAAATCCTCCACCATCAGTATGCTACCTTCATTTCATGGGCTGAGTAAAGAAGATCCCTACAAGCATATTGACCAGTTTTTAGCACTTTGCACTACCTTTAACATTGCTGGCTTGGGGCCTGAGGCCACTAAACTGAGGCTTTTTCCTTTTTCCTTTTTCATTAAAGGACAAAGCCTGCACATGGCTATCAAAGCTCCCTGCCAACAACATACAGTCATGGAGTGACCTTCAAACCAAATTTCTGGCTAAATTTTCCCCAATGAACAAAACAAGTCAGATGAGGACAAATATTCTGTCATTCACTCAGTCCTCAACTGAGAGCTTTAATGAAGCTTGGAAAAGATTTCAGCAGATGTTAAAATAATGTCCCCACCACCAAATAATGTGGCAACTTGTTCAAGTATTTTATCAAGGAACTAATGCCAAGAGCAGGGATATGGTGGATGCTTCCTATGGTGGTAGTTACCTCTACAAGATAGCTGAGGAAGCATGGGAGCTGTTTGACATAATAGGAGAAAATTCCATGCAGCAGGAGTCTCTATCACGCAATGATAGTCAAATTCCAGCTAAAATGGTGAAAGAGGCCACCCCTAGAGGGGGAATTTATGAAGTGAAGGTGAAAGGTGATCTGGAGAGGAAGGTGGACAACTTGAGCTTGAAGTTTGATAAATTGATGAATGTGATGCAACCTCGGATGATTGTATTGGTGGAGGAAGCATGTCTGGTATGCCAATCCCTCACATTCTATTCATGATTATCCATCTGCCGACCAATTTTCGAATTTTGTTATGGAGCATGCCAATGCTGCTCAAACCTTTGGGCAGCAACCTGTTGGGTATTCTTGGAGGAACCACCCAAATCTGAGGTGGAGACAAGACTCATATCCTCAACCCCAGCAACAACAAATGGTAGCTCCCTACAGACCCCAGCACCAGTTTACTCAAGGTTACCCACTAAGGCAAAATTTCCTCTTTCATGCCCCACAGTCTAACCAGTTAGCTCTGCCCCCACAACAGCCCAGGTCCTTTTCATTTGTAGAGCAGATGATGACTTCAATGCAGAATTTGGGGAGCTTGGTGCAGACTGTCAATTCTCATGGACAGAGCATAAAAAAGATTGAGGACCAGCTTGGTCAGATCTGTAATGCTCTGAACAAGAGGGAGGAAGGAAAATTGCCTAGTCAGCCCCTGACAAACCCGAAAGGTCAGTTTCTGATCGGTGATGCATCCTCTACTCAGGAGGAAGCTAGTGCCCAGTGAGTCAAATATTGGTAATAATAGTATCATATGTATGAAAATTTTGTGTTGAATTGTGTTTTTTAGAATTATGTCATTTGTGTTCTATGTGTTATGATGGCTTATTTGTTTTGCTTTGTCTGTGTTTTAATTATTTCTGAATGAAAATATGTGCCTTTGTATCATCTAAATCAGTTGTGTGTTTGTTGATGAATGGCTGAGATACCCTGATCATGATTTGCATGAAATCGAGCTGAAAAACTATTTTTACAATTCTGCAATGTTGATGAACAACTGATTAAAAATGCATATAAGCTTTTCATGAGTGAAATGAAGTACCTGTCTGAGGCTTGGTACTCATGCACAGTGTTTGGGTGCACAACAGCATGAGGAACCAACCAATGTGCTGCACTGAGATTAAAAGAGTGAAAGCTGTGCAAGAAATACTATCTCGCTGAGTTGGAAGGCTTGAATTTGTTGCGCGAGCCATCTTTTGGCTTCCTCGCGCACTAGAACGGCTAAGCACTTACTGTGAAAGTGTCTCGCGGAGTTGCTTTATACTCCGCGAGCTTAACTTGTGTGAAAATGATGCCTTCTGGGTGTTCTATGCGAGTGCTGCGAGGTAATTTCCTGAAGCATATCAAGGTCTTGCGCACTATAGCCAAGGTCTCAGCTCCGCGAAAGGACACTGTGAGGTAGTTTGTTCTACTGTGCGACAGAACCTATCGCGGACTTAAAAGCCATATGTGCAACAATCCTACTCCGCGAGAGCCTTAAGCCAACTCTGCGAACCACGAGATTTGCTCTATGAACTCAGCAAAACAACTCATTTGCTTCATTTTCTCTCTCTGGCCAAAAGCGAGCCCCTCTCTCTCTACTTTCCTCTCCACAGCTTGAGCCACTTCATCTAAAGCCTTTTCCTCTCACCATTTCGCTCCCTAGCTATTCCTGGTTACTTTGAGCACGGTTTGGGGGCATTTAAGCCACTGTGCACATTTCAAGGTGGAACCCTAGCTCCCATTGGGTAAGCTCCGTAACTCTCACTCTGTGCTTTGATTGGTTTAGTAAATTAGAGAGAGAGAAGACGATTTGTGATATTTTTGGTGCCTACTTAGAGTAATCTACATTCTTTGAGATCTGTGGGCCATGTTTTGAGATTTGGAGCACCTATGGCCAAAATTTCAAAGTTCACTAATACATTGGCGGCTATGTTAGACCCTGCTCCTAGTGGCAGCCCTATGGACACTAGGAAATCCATAAGGATTGTAGAGGCCTCCACATTGGAGACCTTTGAGGTGCCCTTTCCTGGTGCTGAACTCACAATCTCAAAGGAAAAGAAGAAATCTTCCCCAAAGAAGAGGGCCAGAGAGCACCCACCTGCTATGAGCCCTGAAAAATCAAAGAAAAAGTAGAAAAAGGGCAAGTCTGTGACCACTGTGGCCCCTGAGGTTGAGGACGAAGAAAATAATGAATACCTCAGGGTCCCCTCTGACTTTGTAGAAGTAATCTAGTTAGAGGCTGAAACTATTTTTGACAAAGCCTACTTTGAGGAGCTACCAGAGACCTCTGCCTCCATTGAGTATTTGAGTAAGGCAACTCTACTGCCACTATTGAGACCCTCAATGCAGCTGGTGTTCCCAAGATTAGTCAGATTGTTTTATCAGAATATGAGGTTGAAGACTGGTGATGATGGGAACTCAGCAGTGCTGGTATTGATTGATAATTTTGAAATGCTGTTTAACCAGTCTGACATTGCAAGGGTACTAGGGATACCAGCTGGGTATGACCCTAAGTGTGGCTTAGGACCTCCCCTGACTGCCACAATTATAGAGATAGCCAAAGAACTAACTGGAGGAATCATGGCTTCAGGGGACTCAATCAGGAAAAGAGATCTGCACCCCAACCTCAGATTCATGGATGGGGTGCTAAGGAAAAATGTGTTCTGCTCGGGTCATGAGCAAGAGAGAAGGTACCCCATAGCTGATGCCCTTCTCTCATTTCATAGAAACCACTATGTTGATGCAACCAAGTTAGTTTTTGAAGGGACTAAGGACTTGTGTGAGAAAGTTAAGGTTAACAAGAAACCGCAACCTCTTCCCTACTGTAGGCTGATTACTGCACTGCTGAAAGAGGGGAAATACCCCTTCAAAAGGGAGGAGGAAATAGTGGCCCTGAACCCTCAAAATAGTGGAAAGAAATAATGGGATATCAGTGGTACAATGATGAGAAAGAGGGAGAAGAAGAAGGAATTATTGAGAGAAGCAATTACCATTCTGTGAAGTGGTCATTGCTTGTGCTACTACTCGAGGTAGCAGCCTCATTGGCTAGCAGCCACCAACCTCTACACCCATTGCCCCACCACCTCCATCCACATCCCAGCCCTCACAGCCCTACACAAGTCTAATATCCTTACCTGAGTCACTCCAGCCCACATCCACCATGGCCACCTTACCCATACCCACACCCTTACCTATTTTTTTCAGCCCATACCAGCCCACCGTAAAAGTTACCTACACTAAGAAAAGAAAACTCACAAAAGGCATAGCCCCCATAGCACCTCATCCCACCTACATTTCCCAAACCATTCCAATTCCTGATACCACCTTCATTCCCGACCCAGTACCCACAACCTATGCACCACAACCCCATACCTTTGACACCCCCCAACAGCCCGGTGAGACTTTCCAACCTTTTGTACCATCCCTAGTGAGCCTGTAGACCAATCCATTCCCTTATCTCATGATAGTGAGCCATTTTCAGGAGAGAAATTTTCCACTATGATGTCTACTATCCTATGAGACATCAACCTCGAGTATACACGTCTCCCTGACTCACCTCCCCCCCCACACTGTACCCCACCACACTTTACACCACCACAGGCCACTACCTACACTCATAGACCCACATCTCCCTTCCAGCCAGTTTCACCCATCCAACCCACACCCAATACCATACCAGACCTCTTACCCTAAATCCTACACCTTCTACTATCCCTCCAATCACAAATGTTAACCAATACCCAAAGCCAATCAACCCTTGAAGCCCACCTTCACTCTATTCACTCTACCCTGCCAAACCCCTCCATCCCCACCATTTTACAATCCATCCACACAACTCTATCCACTCTAACCCAAACTTCCCAACAGTCACCTGTTTCCCCCTCAATCCGTCATCCTTCACCTACTCCCACACCCATTGTCCCTATCCTAGAAGCTTCTCCCATTCCCTCTAGAGATGCTTTCACCCAAACTGACCCCGGACCTCATTCACATCCTGAACCTACCCTTGCCATACATCCAACTATCTCATCTTCCCCACCTTGGTCTACACCCACCCCCTCTACGTCCATGGCTGGGCCTTCCATTACTGATCTGACCTTAGTTCCTGCTTCTTCTACTCCCATGGCACCCTATCCCAACCTACTCCGAGCCATGCAAGCAAATGCCTACATAAAAAGGGATGTAATTCAAGGCATGGCCGACTTGAAAGCAGCAGTGCGACAACCCCTCCTGGATAAAATTAAACTCCTGATGCTTGCCCACAAGATTGAGAAAAATAAAATCAAGGATGGATGGAGAGAGATTATGGTCCAATACAATCAAGAGAAGAAAAGAGTGGAGAGTTAGGAAGATGTTATCAAAGAACTCAAAGAGAGACTCCGGTTGACTGAGGAGAGAGCTTATGATGACAGGGTGACTATTGCAGCCTTAGAGAAAAGGACAAATGCCCAAACTGATCGGAAGATGGCAGAAGCTCTTTTTAAAGAACTCAACCCTGATGTACCTCTTCAACAATCCGGCCCGGTTGCCACTAGTTTGAGCCCCATCAAACCTGGACTCAAAATCAAAGACCCTTCTCCAAAGCAACCACCCCCTTCTAAGAGAAAATGCACAACCAAGCCTAGGAAAACCACTTCAAAAAGACCATTTTCTAAGGCTGCTGCTTTAAAGATAGCTAAGGGTAAAGAGATCCATGAACCACCTACTGAACACAAGGATTCAGATGATTGATATTTGCACATGTTTTGAGTTAGGAGTAGTGTGTTATAAATATATTTTCTAATATAATGAATTTTCTTTTTGATACTTCTGTGAACCTATTACTTTGTTTCATCTTTGTTTGTCTATTTTTGTGTGTTCTTTTTCTCTTTTAGTTTTGTTTTGTTAATTTCTAGATTTTATACCTGCTGCACATCCATTGTACTTTGAATCAGTGAGGACACTGCTCCTCATAAGTTTGGGGGTGTGGCAGGTTCTGCCAATGAAATAGTTAATCTAAGTGTAGCAGATTCAAGTGAGTAAGACAGAAACAGAACCATGTTCACCTAAGGATCAACAGATAAATGAGAAATTTAAAATTTTGCAGACCTTTAGGCATTACAAGCTTTTAAATTTTAACTTTTTCATGATGTGAACACCAAGTAAACTCACTTGTATCAGTACTGAGTGAATCATCAAAGAGAGAAAAAGGTAAGGACATACTTAAAAGTTCAATGAAAGACCATAACCAGTGAGAGTTGGGCCTACAAGAAAAAAAAAAAAAAAAAAAAAATTCCTTCCTTTGAGGAGTGACTGAGGTAATTCTTCTAGTTCTAAGGACTAGCTGAGGTAATGCCCCCACTAGAAGTTAGGCACCTCCAAGTTGAAACAACTGATAGCACTCATGAAACCTAGGAAAGGATCAAGGCCTTCTCTTGGATAGTTTGAGCTTAAATAGACCAAATCTTAATCAACTGCCCTTGTGCACACACCTGTTGAGCCTTAATTTCTAATTTTCTTCAAAATACACTTGAGTACTTGCACCTGAACCTATGGACCTGACTCAAACCTACCCTCATTTTGAGAATTCAGAAGGTAAAGGAGGAGCTGAAGATGGACAAGATAGGGTCAACATTGGGTGAGTGGAGAAGAGATACCTAACGTTGAGCAGTATAGCAGCTGAGGAAAGAAGTGGCAAGTCACAAATACAAAAATAAAAAACAAAAATAGAAAGAAAAATGCAAGAAAAGAAAGAAAAATAATAATGAAGAAGAGTGAGAGAGGAGTCACGAGGAACAGTTCATTGGAAAAATCAAAATGAAGAGGAGAAGCTAGCCACTTCAACTCTTAAAAATTTGAAAGAAAATGAAAGGGACTGAACTACAAATGGGTAAAGCCATGAATCACCTCCTTCACTTACTGATTTCTAAATTTTGAACCCCTTTTCAACCTTCCATTCTTTATAACCCACTTCATAAGCCACATCACAACCTAGCTAAAGACCTTGTGATCCAAAGTTAAATGAGCTATCATGAAGAGACAAGGAGTTGTCCAATCTATGGTGAGGATATGCTAATGATGCCAGGACTTAGGTTCTTTTTCTATGCTCATGCTTACAGACCCATTTAGGGGCTGTAACTGCCCTTGAGCTTGAGAGAAAATGAAACCCTCAAGGTCCCTCGTGAGAGTATACCCTGATAAGCGTTGGGTATGAAGTTGAATGTATTAGGCATGGCTTATAACCTGATTTTTGAATTAATGATGAGCTCAGTGCTGATATACATGTGTTGTCCCCCTTGTTGTGAGCTAATTGGAAATGTTGTGCATTCAGGTAGAGTTTGTGATGATTAGATGTCTGTACTTTTCATGTCCAAATTCCTCACATTTTTATTGAATCAAAGGTGAACTGATGCTCTGATTCTTGATAGCTGACTTGATAATGTTGCACCTGTGTTAACTGTTTCATTGAGAAGTTTGTGGGTATCTTCACTGAAAACCCTCAAGAGACTTCACTCCTCCACTAGGGATCACCTAGGGGTTTAAAAGGCTTGGTACATATGCTAAATGTATCCATGCTCCCTATGAAAGTGACATTTCAATTCTTAGAGTAGTTGTTTTAATTTTCCCTTTGCTCAGGGACTAGCAAAGATTAGGTTTGGGGGTGTGTTATTCACTGAAAAGTACACTTTTCACCTCTTAACTAAGCCTTTACTGGACCTTGAAGCAGACTAATAACCATTTGTTAAGTATGTTTTGCAGTTAGTAATAAAATGTGCAGCTTAATACAAACTCCTTACTTTTTGGCCCAAAAGAGAGAGAGAATGCACTCACAGATGACAGTTGAGACAAAGCCTGATGGAACACCTTGGTAGTGCTCACCATGGTGACTCATTATTGTTGATCATCATTGACCAATGTCTAGTAGATGAATGAAGTTAGCTGAGAAAGGAGGATGCTGCAACAACAGCAAGTGTAGTGCTGCAGAGTGTCAAGAAACAGACCTCGCAGAGTTGAGGAGCTTCCTCGCGAAGCTAAAGATGCAGTGGAAGAAGTTCTCACACAGATATGCTGTGTAGTCAAGAAGAGAGCTGTAAAGACATCGCAAAGATCTCGCAATGTAAAACCTTTAGAATTTGTGGTCGTGAAGCTCTCGCGGAGATCAAGCCTCAAAGCAGCCATGCAAGGAACACAGCGAGCCCATATGCATAGAGAACAAAAAGTCATCTTGCGGAGTTCTAGCATGGCCCTAGAAGAGAGAGACGCCTAAAATTCTCCTTTGCACAGATCGCGCACACTCTCGATCCTTACAAGTTACTACGCGAGTGCAGGAGCCCACCTGCGCGAGTACTTAGCGAGAGAGAGCTCCTAAAGCTCTACTGCGTGAAACACCCTGGCTCTCCAAATCATCTCCGCGACAGCACTGCGATGCGAAGCAATTATGCTATTCACTCAAGGTTTACTGCATGAATGACCCCTTCCTATCAGCCAAAGTCAGCTCCGCGAAAGCGACGCAACTGCGTGACTGAACTAAAATAGCTGCCAGCCCTGCGAAGTGCGGGCTCTCCACTTCTTAGTTTTAACTCAGGGACCTTTTGGGAATTTCCCAAGGCTAGGGCACACTTCTCGAGTCTCAGATTTTGAAGCACATATCTCGAGGCATTCAAGGGTTGTAACAGTGCCACATATGTTAGAAAAATTAGGGTTAATCTCTTTAGAGCCAAGGCCGTTTTGACAAAGTATATAAGCTATACTTAGAGCTTATTATTTTCATCTTTCCTTCATCCTCTGCCAGCTGAGAGCTCTAGCAGGCTAGGGTTAGGGTTCGATCACCTCTTTTTTCTATTTCTCTTCTCTCTTAGCTCAGCACTTGCTGGCTAATCCCCCTGTAAGCAGCTAGGTTTAGTTTTGTTTCAGTCTTATAATAGATTTTGTATACATTGGGAGTGTGAATGAGCAGTTGTGTATAGGCTGCAACCAGAGACAGTTCATTGTAAGTTTTGTGTTTGTTAATGAATTGTTATTTTAATGCTTAATGAAATTTATAGATCTTATGGTTTCTTTAGATGTCTATAGGATCCATGTATTTGGGACTAGCCCATTCAGTTTCTAGTAGATATATTATTCATCATCTTATTTTCCTTGGTTTGATGGACACATGGAAAGCAATGCTGGATCTGTAGTGAGATCCAAAGAGCTAGGAGGCCTGTGGACCATGGTAGTTGTAGCAGTTTTCATGTTCTTTCTCAGGCCTCTGTGGGATGGACAGACTAATGGGATACCCTATGACCATTCAAGTGGACAGAGTATAGCCCTAAGGCTGTGTCCATCCACATGTTTGAGAAGGATTCTTCTCCCCTGTACATGAGCTTTTAGAGCCTTGTGATGAGGTTTGTATAGTAACTGGCTCCCCTCTATTTTACCTAATCGATATCAGAAGTTAGATCTGATCTCTTATAGTAATTACAGCTTGAGGCTGAGCCATTACAGGCCGTTTGTAGCAATGACTAGCTGAATCTGAAGCCTTATTCAACCTGTTGCATGATCCTTTTTGTGGGCACTAGTGAGCAGTTAGCCTTAGCAAAGCACTTAAGATCTTATGGGTTGGAATACCTATGGATGTCAGCCAGGTCTATGCGCAGATCTTGGGAGCTTGTAGCATTGGCATTACATAGTGCTACAATAGTATTCATGGCTAGAGCTGGTCCAGCGGCTGTGGAGATGATCGATCCACTCTTCTGGATTAGACTAGCAAATTTCTAGTTTAACTAATGGGATTTGACAGACTCTATTGGATATCCTGTGACCATTGGAGTGGACAGAGTATAACCCTAAGAGCACTCCAAATGGCATGAGTTAAACTGGGAGCTTATACCTTGTTGAGGCTTTTAATAGCATCTCAGCAAGGAGCACTAGCGAGACAGACTAAATTTGAGTTACATTACTGCATCATTAACTCTAGCTTAACCTGCTTACTTCTCATAATTTTTGTATTTTATTTTGGCACACACTACCACCATCTTCTTCTTAACCCTTTCTTCAGGATAGGGCTACATTTCATTTCTCTACTTTTAGGATTAATTTAATGTAGTCGTGACACCCACCCTTTCTTTAGGATTGTCAGATCTGTAGCCAGATCTGGAGGCCTACTATTATAGCCCATTTTGGGTTCTAGATCAATTTCTCTGTGGAACAAACTCTTACTTATCAAAACTTGCTACAATGGACCCTGTATCTTACAGGAATGTGTGTATTTGCAAACTTGCTATTTTGTGTTTTTCAATCCACCTTTGAATTATTTTTACTAACTCATTCTTATCACTGGTTTCAAATAAAGTTAGCAGCAAGCATCTAAAATAAACCCAATATAAATGTTTAGTGATGTTTCTTTGGTTGATTGTTATCTTTCCCATGCATATATCCGACTGCTTGCAGGATGGTTTTGATGATTGCTCATACAAGTGGTCCTCGAGGTCGCAAGCCTTGGTGCGGGTTTCTCCTACACAAAAAGTCAAATTATTTCAATGTTAGGTGCCCTTTAATTTTTATGTTTATGAATGTCTTCAGAGTATAAAGCAGGTGAACAGGCTAACTGGCTAAGGGGGCTAGTAAAGGCCCATAAAAATCCCCAAAAAGATTCCAAAATGGCATAGAAAGGAGGGGGGGGGGGGATTTGTACTGGCGCAACTATTAATTGCACCAGGCTTAACCTGGGGAAATTTCCACTGGCGCAACTATTAGTTGCGCCAGTTTTAGCCTGGGGGACAGTGGATGCTTATATGCCCGAGACAACCCATTTTTTCTTTCTTTTCTTTTTGACTTGGCCTTCTTAGCTGATTTTTCCTCTCCTTACTTTCCCAAGGGCGGGCCCATCGACATACATCGAATTTTATATTTTGGAAAGATCTTTGTATGTCTATGGATCCGCTTTCAAACCCTCCCTTATATGAAGGGCTCGGAATCAATTGACTCCTTTCTTTGGGCTAGGGGCCCAATTTTCTAAAACGTTTACTTGAGAGCTTGAATGAGAGCGAGCTCGTTGAATTGGAGCGGCTTAGACTATCACGTCTTCCCCTCTTCCTTGAGGTTCCTCAACGGTGGGGCCTACTTCATGCGGTACCCACATTTTGGGACACAAATGCTCATGTGTTCCGTTTTGGGAAGCAGGAACTAACTCCCACTCATGAGGAGTTATCCAATTTGTCCGGCTTGAAGCTCCACAGAGGCCTCGTAAGAGTCACACCGAAGTTGGGTTACTCCCATTCACCTCACCCTAGGTTTGAAAAAATTTGAGTATGAGAAAAGTCTCATTGGGGGGCCCACAAGGTGTTCGATCAAATTTCTCAAAGAACTTTTCGATGACGAAGCTTCAAAAATTGCCGGTTAAGAATATCTTCAATGTGAGAGCCTTTGTTCTTAGTCTCATCTTGGAAGTCCTTTTCTTCATTAGGGGAGAGAGCTTCTCTCTAGCTCTCTACGACATTTTGATCGAGTTGGTAGAGGGCCGATTAGTGATGCACCTGGTCCTTACCGAACTATACCGATGCCTTGATGCATTTTCTCTAGGCAAGGTGGAGAGCCTCAGGGGATGTCCTTTGCTGCTTCAGGTCTGGTTAGGTGAGCATCTTGCTATCTTGTGACCATGCCACACTTTTACATTGCTCGAGGTGAGGTGGCTCGATGCTTTCTGGGTAGGTGCCACTTGCTTTCGTAGGGCGATTTGTTAGCTTTGAAGCTTTGGCTGACCAATACAAATCTGGTATGAAGACTTCCTTGGTTGGACCGGACCTTCCCAACAGTTCATTCCAGAGACCACGAGGGTATCACCCTCTTAGGATTGACTGGCAGCACTTTCTACTTCCCATTTTGGGTGTTGCTTCAGTTTGACTACTCTCAGTAAGTGCCTTGCTAGGCAAAACACCCTCTATGTGATTTGGCCTTTTCTAGGGGGTCCTCTAAGGACGTGGATCAGATTGCTGCTCTTTGGGAGACGTGTCAGTCGATGCTGATGTGTGATATGAAGCAGGGAGATTTAGTTCAGTCTTCTCCTGAGTTCGAGGCATGGGTATTGGCTGAGCAGCCTGCTGCTGGTCATCTGGATCAGATGGAGAGTATTGACATGGGAGGCCCTAGGCTGAAGAAGGAGACGGCGCTTCGAGCTTGTATTGAGTTGTTGATCGATGAGAAGAGGGCCCTGTAAGAGCTTTTGGCATAAGAAAAAGTCAAAGCAGAGGTAACAGAGACTAGGGTTGGCGTTGCTGGGAACGAGGTCCTTTGTTTGGAAGGATCCTTGAATGTTGCTCATGGGGCTACTGATGCTTCTTGGAAGAGGTGCATGAGTTTGCATGGTCGTTGATTTACTGAGTAGAATTTCTAGGAGGATAGTTTTCTCGCTGAGATTAGTGCCTTAAAGCGTGAGCTGGGCCGTTGATTCCCTCCTGCACATACATCTTTTTGCGTAGATCAGATACACAAAAAAGGAGCGTAAGAAACCCCTTTACAGATACACACATTTTTTCATATACATATTTTCTTTATGTTTTTATTTTTTCTGTTTTTGTAAAAAAGAAAGAAAGAAAGAAAGACATCACACAGACTATTTTTTAGGATGTGGTGTAAGTCATGTAGTTGTAAATTGAAAAGGAAAATCTATTATATTTACAATGACTTCTCTTTTTCTGTTGTTCTTTTTGATTGACGGGTCCCTTTTTGGAATGTGCACAACCTGGGCATGGAAGTGGAAAAGGGAAATTACTATCTTTGATAAAAGGGGCCTTTCGCCCTGTTCTTTATTCTCTTTTTGTTTGGTTTGATGCCTCAATCACAAGGTGAGATCTTGGGTCCTCTTTTGAGAATGGACAAACCCCCTTTTAAATGGTCGGGTCTGGGTTAGTTTTAGCAGCTTTACCAAGGTTGGAACGTCAATCCCTTTGGATTGAGTCAAACCTTTCTCCTTACCTTGAATCATACGTTTTATAAAGCAGTTTCACTAAGACAATTCTGGTCGGGGCCCGATTTGAACTAACATGAGTGGCCCAGTTAGAAAAATAGGATCAGGGAGAGTGACCAAAAGGGCTCCCCCAACATCAATTTTATCAATCAACCCAAACATTTCTTTTTCAACCTTTCATTTTAACTCTTCAATCCTTTTACTCACAATGCCCAAGGTGGGTTTGTTGTGCCCATTTTTGCCCTCTTTTTATCCATGATGCCCTTTTTGATTTTCATCACGTCCATGGGTTTAGCTCTCTTACCCCAAGCGCCCTTTCGGGTTTTCACCTGGTCCATTTTTACTTTTTTTTCAAAAGTCACGACATAGACGCCGATTCCGTCATAATCGGCCAGATGGGGTTCTGGTGTTGTCTCACAACTCGGCTTATGTTAACTTAACAGATACTATGACTGCTTTTGAACGGGTGTGGAAGGAAGGTGAGAAGGGTTAGAGATGGCCATGGATGAAGGCATGGCTTGGAAAAATGATGGGAAATTTAGATTTTGGGTATTTTGGGAAGTGGTGGAAGGGAAAATAGGGGCACCGAATGGGTCGGTTATGGTGAGGGTTGATTGGGTGAGGGGGTGGAAGTATAAGCTTCTTCGGTATGGGAATGAGTTGGAGAATGTGGCGGGGATGAGTCGAGATTGGCGTAAGCTGGGTCCATAGCCCACGACATATCTCGATATCGGGTCAGGTACGGGTGCCTCGGATGGGGCCCATAAAGCTTCCTCCTTCCCCTATGGAATGACGGAGGGTACAATGATGCCGTTGCTTTGGTACCAATTAAGACTCTATTTTTGGGTTATTTATTTTTAATTTTTTTGAATTTTTATAAGTGGAAAGAAATGAGGATTTTGGGGCCTTTTAGAATTCCTTTCTCAGGTGGCTCTCGTACCCTAAATAGGTCCCGCGGCAAAGGTTTAGAAGTGCTTCGAAAGAGTTAAAGGAAAACCCCTATTAAAGGCATGAAAACCAATGCAAACAGCCCGATCCCCCGAAACGAATAAAAAAGAAGTCATCTTATTTTGACCATCGAGGGCGTATTGGGTGTCGGAGATTGTGGGGCCTAAATAGAGGCACTGAAAGCACTGATCGGGGAGTCCGGGATGTGAAGCATGCCACCAGATTCGGGCTGCTCCTGTGTGCATTTGAGGATTTTTTACTTGGCGTAACTATTAGTGGCGTCAGGCAAAAACTAGGCTCCAGATAGTTTGATAGTAGCAGTTTCAGCTCGTAATGAGTTTCCTAATTGGTCTTTTCTGGAAGTTGGGCTTCCGAGGTTTGACTGTTCTAATGATAAGTCTCTTTCCTCACCGATCCTAAGGGTTTAGAGCCCAAATTGGGTTCACTATCGCCATCTTTTTTCTCGGGTTTTAAACTTGGTAATGAGAAGGTTACCCACCCGATATACCTTAAGTGCAAGCACTTTTCTCAGGTACTAGGTGGGCTGGGACTTTTCCAAATCATCACCACTAGGGGCTGCCGTCGTATTAAGACCCGAGAGTTTGTATGGGCGCCTAGATAACCCAACCCTTAAAAATCTACCCCACAAAAATCAATTTAAATCCCCTTTGTTGGTTTAATTTTATTTTTCACTTTTAAAGAAATTTTCTTAAGTTCAAAGGCCGGGAGTAATGGTCCTGTGCCGCCTCTATGGGCCGGTGTTCACTAGCGGAATATGTTTGAGGAATTACAAGCGCAAGTTGGCCCGCCAAACGGCTAAGACACTTGAAATGATGAAAATGTAAGAAATTTAAATGACAACGCACAAGTAGACCTGTCGATTGGCTAAGGTGCTTGAAATGACGAAAACGTAAAAAAATTGAATGACGGTGCGCAAGTAGGCCCGCCAAACGGCTAAGGCTCGTAAATGACGTAAAAGTAGGGGTAAGTAAGATGACGTAATCGGAGGAGTGAGTAAAAAAAAATAAAAAATAAAATAGTAGTAAAAGGGTTAGTAAATCAAAAAATGAAGAGGCCAAATTTAAGGGAAAGCTCTATTAGCTATTCCCCAGCAGAGTCGCCATCTGTGCAACCGTGGGATTTTCAATGATTTTGTGGCGACGATGCGCTCTCTATAAATATTTGGAGTCGCCACCCAGAGCTTTTGGTGTCCCAAAAAACCTAGATCTATTTTATAAGCACCGAAGTGCCACAAATATGACTCTGAATCTGGTCTACGCCAAAGTCTCTTGGGTAGGGGCTTTGATTATCGATTGGAAAGGTGTTAGGCACCCAATCAACCCGCTTAGTGCGGTCTCTACTTATTGGCAAAACAAAAATATTGTAAAAGAAATAAAAAAGCCTTTCGCTTATCCAAAAGGTCTTAAAATCATATTTGTGCCCCTCCGTTCCTACTAAAAATTCGACGGCGTAACGGCACAAATGAGTGGATGGAGGAAGGACCGAGAAGGTAGAGGAATAGAGAGGAGAGCTAGCGCTCTCGGGCCCTTGTTACACCGCTGTAGAGCCTTACGTTGACTTGCTTTGGTGAGCTTTTGAAGGCTTGTATGATGAGAAATGAGGTTCTAACTCCTAGGGCTTGATAGCTAAGAGGTAGAGAGGGAAGGTTAGGGGGTAACACACACTTAAACTAGAGCTTTTGGGTGAAATGCTAAGGTCTAAAGGAAGTTTTAAAGTTCTAGAATTTATATGGGAATGGTGCACTAGAGGGGAGAGAAGGGATTCCTTAATCTCTTAATTGCAAATTTTTTCAAGCCTTTGTAAAGGGAGGGGTGCCTCTCTATTTATAGAAAAAAGAGAGGTTAGGAGGGTACTTAGAGGCTAATTTGGATTAGCAATTAAGTAATCTAGCCATCTAAGATTTCCTAGGAGTTTTTGGAGCCCTGAAAAGTGTGAAGAGTTGCTCCAATGGTGGATGATAGGGTGGAGCTTTAAATCTCTTAAGGGGTTGCACATAGATAGTAAATGGGTGCAACAAAACTTGCAAAACACACTCCAATGGTCAAGATGGTCAACAAGTCAAACCCCATTCTCAAAATTTGAGGCAAAGAACCAGGGTTACTGTTCATATGCCTGGTGCACTATCAAGCATATGTATAATAATACAATGAAGCTACAGTGGCTTGGAAGTTGGCTGCTCGCGGGGGGACCCACCTTATAACTGGAGCAACTATTAGTTGTGCCAAAACCCTAGGGGGGTTCATAGCATATTTACCATTTTACCCTTGCACTTCGGAACTCAATATCTTCTCGCATACAGCTCCAATTGGAGTGATTCTTGGCTCGTTAGAAAGCTGAGGACTTCTACTTTCCAATGGTGTGAGATTCGATCATAGTAGAAGGTCACAGCTAGTCTCAATACACCACTCTTCATCCGTTACTCGGGAAAGCTAGGTTTACATCTGGAATGGGTTCTAAGGGTTCAGAAAGGTTTCTAAGGGTTCTAGGGTGATTCCTAAGGGCTCCATACATGCCATCAAAAGCTCAGAGATGTGCCTCTCTCAAAATGTGTCTTGATCGGGCCTTGGGCTAATTTTGGGTGTCTACAAGATGTACATCCTAAAACTTTTCGTCTTTCACCCCTGCATTTATAAGAATTTAGAACAAAGGGAAAAATAGGAGAGTGGTAGGAGTATGTAAAAATAGAAAAAGAGAAATGTTGAAAAGGGTACTTCTGATAAAGAAATAAAATTTGAATGTGGGAAATATGAGAGAAAAAAAAGAAAATTAAAGAGAAGCAAAAAGGATTCCAATCTGAAGAAAAATAGAAATCAAGAGAGTGATTTTAAAAAAGAAAAAGAAAAAGGGATTTATATAGAAGAAAAACAAAACAATGGGAAGAAGTGATTCAACTTTTTGGATCCTTACTGAAGAAGAAAAAGAAAAAGATGAAGAAGGTGGGAGATGAACTGAATTCTCATAACATTGAATTCTTTTACCTTTCTTTGGAACCTTTAACCCAAAGCCCCGTTACAAGCCAATCAAAGACCTCTTTGATCCAAGATTTACAAGGTAAGAGCCTAATAGAGATGCTCTTGGTAAGCACTATGAAAATCAGATATTATAAATATAGAATAGGTTATCTTTTCCATGAGATTTATCTTTTTATATGTCCTTGAATTATCCATCATATATATCATTTTGAGAGACCCAACAATTTCATAATCCTTTGAGAGTGTATGCTGCAAGTGAGGTTTGGATGAAAATATTTTCTAAATCTGCAGTTTAGAAAAATTTATAATGAATGAATTATGTCATTGGTACGCACACACTCCAAACTTTATATGAATTGAAACAGTTGAGTATCTGACTAAGGATAACTGCTAGGATGGGAAGTAATGGATGGATGGGATCTTATTTCAGAAAATAAATTACAACCATGTGATGATTAGCTAGTGTACTAATAGTAATTTAGTGTTTTTAAAAGTTTGTTTGGAAACTTTTTCGAAAAGCCCAAAAATATTAGAAGTTTGTAGGTACATTCACTAGAAACCTTCAGGAGACGCAACTCCTCCACTAGGGATCACTTAGGGGTTTTAAGGCTTGTAGCATTTGCTAAATGCAATCATGCTCCCTATAAAAGTGGTATTTAATTTTTTAGTTAGGATTGTGTATCTTTCCTTGTTTGCTAGGGACTAACAAAACTAAAGTTTGGGGGTGTGATCAATCACAAATTTTATTAGTTTAATACCCTCAACTAAGTGCTGTTAGTCCATAGTTTACTACTAATGATGTTTTGATGGCAGATATTTAGAATAGTAAGCAGAAGAAGAACAAAGTATAAATCTTTACCAAAATGAGCTTATAAAGCAGTAGATAGAAGATCGCAAAAGAAGAAGGGTCAAATCATAACTGAAACACCCATTCTCAAGCTAACGAAGAGAAATCGTGAACCCTATGAGCCAGTCTAAGTGACGAAATGTAAAATCGAGAGCTAAAATCAGAGAAAGAAAGGAATCGTAACTTTACGATTATGCTGAAGTGAAGATTGGGAGAGAACGAGGTGAAGTATGAGCGATCGAGTAGAATTCGTATGAAGAAACAAAGATAAACACAATATCGTACCCTCGATTTTGTACTATAAACCTCATGAATTACTGATGAAGAGTCGCATGAGAAGTGCGCATCCATACAAAGAATCGAAAAATATAAAAGTGGAATCCATGCATTCCTCGAATTTAAGAGAATTGGCGAGAATCACTGCTACTGAAGATCAGGAAGAAGAAATCCTACATGCCTCTAGTAGCTGAAGTAAGAAGGATATGTATTAGGAAGAGTAGTTTTTAGAATTTTGCTTTCTTTAGAGTCCTAAATTATTGTAACAGGCCTCTTGTGAATCTATGAATAAGAGGGCCTGCGTCCATGAATAAGCATCCTAGAAATCTCGATCATAGCTGACAATTAAGATTAGGAGGATGAAATATCAACCTAGTGTAGATTTTATTTTCAGCCTTTTATTTTCTGCAAAGTAGAATAGTTTTAATTTCAGTTTATATTATATCCAAGGATTTTCAATCTTAATTGACAACTAAGGGAAAAATTCTAGAAGATCTTCATAGTATAGTTTTATTTTACTGCAATTTACTTTCAAGCAATTTATTTTCTAGCACTTTAATTTTCAACAAATAATTATCTGAAGACGGACAAATTTTATTGACTACTAGAATCTGGAAGGCGGAGGATTAAGTTTAATTTTCTATAATTTTATTTTAGTACTTAGGATATCGAAAGAATTTCATATTTTAATTGATGACTAAGATCTGGGAGACTTGAGATCTATTGTAACGTTTTCAATTCAGTAGAATAAATATATTTTTTGCATCGTAGTTTAAGCAAAAACCACCATTTTTTTTATTCTTTAAAAGCAAATAGAAGTTTTCGGAATAACAATCTTCCCTATGGGATCAATCCTATACTCATGCTACAATACCGTTGTGCACTTGCAATAGGTTAAAACAAGGATTAGTTATAGAGCTACTACAGGGACACATCCGTTGCGCCATTTGATTTAAAACTGATCGCTGATAGTGATCACTCCGCTGTACCCGCTCAATTAGCTAATGCTACTCCTCATACAACCATTGACTTGGGCCCACCGGAGCGAGAAAGAGGCCTTAGCGTTGAAATCATGCTCAGGTTCTTCGGGTTGGTCATGGTGGGGTCGATGACGTTGTCGTTGAACCTATTGGAGAGGAGGTGACGGTGGTTGTGTTGGTGGCAGCAGCGGCGAGCTGATCAATGTGCTTTGCCCGTTCAAGGGCACCAATGCTTTTTTCCATAGTTTCACTTCATAAGGGTGGAATTTGAGTTCGCCTCCTTGCTCGTGTTAATAGATAGTAAAATCAAGGTGTCACAGGAGGTGCATCACCAAATGTAGAAAGTACAACATGACGTAATCATTATGCCCGTGTTGGGAGATATCTGTGTGGTACTACCACATTTATGTGTGCAACAAGGAGGCTGCATGAAGCCACGTGTCGGTGAAGGCGGCGTATAACGCCTTCACCCAATCTCCAGGGTGCTCCGCTTGGTGGCCATGGGGGCAAAGGTTGGTGGTGATAATGTTATTCCATAATAGTATTTGACAAGGCAGCTGTTGACACACCATTTTTGCCCTCTCGAAGTATACAAATCGTTTCAGTCAAACCTTTGACCTTGCCCTTGACTTTCGAAAAGGAACCAATCCTGTCCAAAAGTCTTAGAATCCTTTAGAACCCTACACTCGGGACTCATACACTACATAAATGGTGTACGAAGGAGTTCTGGGTCGAAACCTCAACTCATTGACTCGTACCCGACCTGACCGGATCCAGGAGGATCCTGAATTACGAGCCTGAACACAGGCGCGTAATTTGATTGAACATAAGACTGCCTACCTGCAATCAGTCCAACTGGACTGGGGCACACCACCAGTGCACAGACTTAAAACCCCAATTGCGCACCTAATCCCAGGTGCACAATTCAATTACATGCATCCCTGGATGGGCGTAATTGGCCCAAACTTGGACTGGGACTTTAAATCCCATGATGACCTGCACACCTCGATTATACGCATGGATCCAGGCACATGGAACTGGGACACACTGCTGAGCCACTTAGACGATCATTCCCTAGTCGGTGGCACTTCCGGGCAATTAAGGGCATGGTTCCATGCGTGCAATTCAATTATGCGCATGGCTCCATGCGCGCAATTGCTCAATTGCACACACTCCCCCACACGCGTAATTACCCAAATACCTCTAAATAGACCCCTATCCCACAACCAAACTCACCAATTTTCTTCAACGAATCTCCTCTCTCAAGCATGTTCTTTCTAAAAATTCAAGGTTCTCACTGAGGTTTCCGAAGGAAGGGGCTGAGCGGCACTCTGGGTGTAGACTCTTCTCTAGAAACCTCAGGGTAGTAAAACTATTGGTACTGGCCCAGTAGCATTGGGTCTCGAAGGAGTACCGAAGGAGCAAGCCTTCCCTCAAGCTTTAGATCCATCCCTAAGGAAACTCCTGTCGAAATTCTCCCCCTAGAGCTTATTAGGTCCCCAACCTCTTCCAATATTTCCAAAATAGCCTTAGCCTCGCCGATTTGCAAAAACGAGCTTACGGAGGGTACCCGGGGATGGGGCCGATCCTCGTTAGAAGTGTGGGCCACCACCCCCTCTTTTTGATAGATCTCAGTAGGAATAGGAAACCAAACTAGATATACCTTAGGCAACCCATAGCTGTTGAAGTTGGCCTGCCGACGTTCAGTAAAGGAGTCCAACCCGCCTTCCGCGAAGCGTGAATAGTGACGCGTTACAACATTGATAAATACCTGTAACTATCGATCACATCAACCCATGTATTCTCTATTTAAAATTCATCTTCTTTTATTTTTCTGTATTTTAATATTTTCTTTATTATTAATCCATAGCCTTCTTCCCCATAGCAAACGGAGTCCATTCGGACCGAATTGGGTCACTTATTTCGGGATCCGAAAGGTACCTAGAAAAAGTGCATACTAATAGACTGGCGATCGTGATGAGATCTTTTCTGCTAGAGTTATCCTAGTTTATTTAGTTTGATTTTATTTTTCTACTTTATCACTTTTTGCACACACTAGTACAAGAACCATTGTGAGCATATAAGCACTCTGTAAGGAGTGAAGATGTCTGAAATACGCCAGATAAACTTTACTAGTAGTAATGACCCGCCCTTATGGGGGCTTCACGATAATCCCGCATACGACTATGGGCAGTCTCATCAACCCGAAATCAACATGCTGGGCGGGGAGGAGCAAATACCTTATACACCTCCGAGTACCAGCAATAACAATAGTAGACAAGAAAATGACGTCGGGCAAAACTACACCGCCGAGCAGATCATAGGTTTGAATCTCCACACAATGTCGAAAGGAGGACCAGAAGCCCAGGAGTTACTCCAGAGCCTAGGAGCTATATACAAAGCCACCATGGAGTAGCAGGATCGAGAAGATCAAGAAAAACAAAGAGAGGAGAAGCCACCTCCCACTCCGAGCTTCACGTCCCCTCATAGGTCACCACCAAGGCGAACCACTAACACACTCTTTAGTGACAATTGCTAGGGAGGACTTATCCTCAAACAACTAAGAAAGACGCCAGTGTAAAAATGGAGGACCTTAAGCAGGTCCTAGACGATTACATGACTAAGAGTGAGCATCCCGAATTTTCGTTCAAATTCGACAAATTCTGTCGAGACCATGAATTTAACTTACCAGTAGGCTTTAACCCTCCCAAGTTCAACAAATACAATGACACGGGGATGCTGAATCACCAGCTAGCATTATTTTGCAACGACTGTTGACCTATACGCAACAATCAAGGACTTATCATCCACTACTTCTAGAGATCACTAGAAGGGGAAGCTCTCGATTGGTCCCTCAACCTACCACTCCATAGGATTGACACCTTCGATGACTTAGCCAGTCAATTCTTGGACCAGTATAAGCACCTGATCTAGGAAGCAGTTAGTCTTAGTGACCTAATGACAATGAAGTAAGACCTTGACGAAGATTTCATAGATTTTTTCAGACGTTAGAGGAGGCTTGCAGTTTGTACCAGAAGCCAGATGAAAGAAAATGATGAGTTCGATATCATCATTATCAACGTCAGAGAGCCTCTTCACAGTGCCCTTATTATAAATGATTGCCCAGATTTCGCTACCCTCCATCTATGCACTTCTCGCATACAACATAACATCAAGAGTGGGGACCTCTCCCTTTCAATAATAGCATCTAAAGACGACTCTTTCAAAGACTCCAAGATGAAGAACAACAAGAAAGCCTTTGGCTCTGAGCAAGTTAACGCAATTTCCAACCAAGGGCAAAGCTTTGAAAGCGAAAACTCCCAACCGAGATACCCTAGCCAAAACTAATACCAGAATCAGAGTCAACCACAATACCCCAACCAATATCTGAATCATTACAAAAACCACAATCAATACCCAACCGAAACACCTATCCCAACCAGAACCAGAACACGACCCAGACCCAAATGACTAACCCTTCAAATATAATAATGTACCACTACCCTAGAACGTCAATGAACAAGCCAGACCCGGTTACCAACCAAAACGCGAACACTATCCTCCGCTACCAGATACCATCCCCAATATCTTATATCTCCTTAGTAACCAAAATTTAATTAGATTCCCACTAGAGAGACCATGTCCGTGGCCAGGACATCTAGACTATGGTAAATTCTGCGCTTTCCATTGATTCGCTAGACACAACTTGGAGGACTGCTGGATCTTACGGGACGTGATATATGACGTGAATGATTGGAATCAAATTGACTGGGAGGCTCTCCGAAACACCAATCAGAATGGCAACCAACCCCCACAGAACCTAAGAATAATCAACAATCACATGCCTAACCACAACCAAGGACCAATATCTCATATCACAACCGTGGATCTTCCTTGCCAACTCCATGTTCATCCTTCGACTTTGATTACTCATATTAACCCTACCAGTACCTCAGCCAACCCAATCGAACCTCAAAGACCCCAAACCATTCAACCACATCCCTCTACTTTAATCATGCGAATTAAACCACTGAACCCTCCATCGTACCTGAACTTCACCCAAATACGAGTCCGAGCATTCAGGACTAGGAGACCTAACCTCCTTAGACCCCCATTAGAACCCTTAACTCCCCCAAACTTGAAACCAACTCCATCACCACTACCCTTCTTTGACTCTGAACCTGAGGCCGAAGAGCCCGTTGCTCAAACTTTGCCACCAATTGATGACCCATTCGAAGTTATCCCTGATAAAGGGGTTATCACTGAAATGGAAGCACACACTGAAGAGAACGAAGAAGATAAAAAACCTAGTAAGGAAGAGACGCTAATCTCTACTTTTCTAGAGGAAGAAGACTACACGCAATACCTCCCTCCATGGAACGGTGTGACTCCGATTCATATCCCTTCTCTAATTTCAAACCATTTGTTATAAATGTTTCAAGAAATTCATCAAGACCAGTCACGTCATGGCTCAACGACCAGCAGCCGACAGGTTCGGTGCTTAAGTCAGGTACAAACTATCTGCCACCGCCATTCCCACGAGAAAGAGAAAATGTAAGCACTCAACCACCATAGAGAGTAACAAGGGAGAGGAATCCAGTCCCTCCACTGTACGTAATTCATCCACCTCAAGCACTGACACCTCAACTGGCCATGAATAAAGCACATAGACTCGGTAAGGAGACAGCCTTAGAGTCAGGCCAAGAGTATGAACTTCTGCGACATCTAGAGAAGGTCCCAACATAAATCTCAATATTGGAGCTGATCAAGAAGTCTCCAAAGCATCATCGATTGCTGATGAAGGCCTTAGCAGAGACTCACATAGACGTGGACACCACTCTAGACGAGCTACACGAGATTACTTCAGTCATGGCACAAGCCCCAACGCTCACATTTATGGATGCCGATATGCCAAAGGAATCACTACGCGGGAGTTCAACCCCCATATATTTGACTGAGATAATCAGGGGAATTTCAATATCGCAGGCTTTGGTCGACATAAGAGCCTGAGCCAACATCTATTCATTGACGACACTCAAAATCTGTTCATTTATTAAGCCTCAAATAACAGAAATTGAACAGATGGTTGAAGCTTTCGCATACCTAAGAGACTTGGGACAAAATGAAGACACTAATGAAGCAGGGGTTAGTCCGCTATTCAAAACTGAAAAACCTCCTGACACAAGATGTCAGGATCGCCTAGAGTCTGAGCCACTTATAGAAGATTGGGAATCGACGGACGAAGAGGATTTCCACATTGCAGCAATAGAAGTTGATGAAGAGCTGACACTAGGCGAGCAGAGCGAGTAGATGTCGCAATGCTTTTTGGGAGTACGTGCTGCCTTTTCAAAACATATATTTTTGTTATTTTATTTGGAAATTTTTTTACCTTTTTTGTGCTTATCATTTTATGTAATTTTAAGATTTTGAGTCATCATTTTATATGATTTTTTTGGATTTTAAGTTATCATTTCATGTAATTTTATCACTTTATCACTTCTATTATTTTATGCGAATTATTTTGGGATTTTCTTTATCCCTTTTTGTGGATATTTAGATTTTTAACTTATCATTTTATGTGATTTTTTTTAACCTTTTAAAGCAATTATTTTAGGGGATTTTTTAGTTTTTCAGATTTACCATTTTATGTGAATTATTCTATCATTTTATGTGAATTATTTTTGGCTTTTTATGCATGATTTTTTTGTCATTTTTATGGACATTTTCACATTTTTCTGTGTAGGATCGGGATGCCTATTGATCTTGATCCATTTTATTCTAACACGGCTTCCCGAGTAAGTTGAATGACGATCAACATACAGTTTGGGAGCGTGTGCTACTGCCGGGGGTAACGAAACAAAGAGAGGGGGGGGGGGAACCGGGCTATGCTGGTGACCCGTACTAGGCCCAAAACCCGACCCATAAGTGGCTGGTGCAACTATTAGTTGCGCTAAACTAAAAGGGGGCTCAAAATAGCATGGCGCAACTAATAGTTGCGCCAGGCATGGCTGGGTTTCGAATTTAAACAGCCCGAGTTCGGGCAGTAAGGGCATATTCTCTCCCCCTCTTTTCAAATAAAAAACCTACCTCCCCTAGCGTTCCTTTACACCTCCTCTCCGCTTGCCTCATTGCCGGCGTTTACTTGCGCTGATTAATCGCTCACCTCGCGCTAGATCAAAGACCCCATTTCCTTCCAAAGGTAACCATTTAAAACCCCTTTTCTTTGATTTTTCTTACCTTTTCTTGCAAATACGATCATGATCTTGTATTCTTAGATGATAAATGGTTTATTTTTATTGTAAGCATGTTTATTGATGATGTGTTGTGTTGATCATTTTTTATGAATAATGCCTTCTTTTTGTTATTTTATGGATTTTATTAATGCATAATATATATATATATATATATATATACATAATTATTTATTTTTATTTGTGCCTATAGAAGGGGTTTTATTATTATTATTATTTATTTTATTTTATTTTATTTATCTTGAATATAAAGCAAGGATTATATATATATATATATATATATATATATATATATATATATATATTTGAAAACTAATTAGGAAAGGGGATTTTTAGTTTCTTTTTTCTTAAAAATTAATTAAGAAAAATGATTTTTGGTTTCTATATATTGAAAATTAATTAAGGTAAATGATTTTTGATTCCTCTTAAAATTAATTAAGGAGAAGGATTTTACTTTTGGTTTTTGTTGTTTGAAAACTAAGGCATTGATTTTTTTTTTTTTTTTTTTTTTAGGGTTCTTTATTTTATAAGAGAAGGGGTTTTTTTAGTTTTTTGTTTTTATAAACATAAAAGAAGGATTTGTTTTTAATTTTATGGACATAAAAGGAGGGATTTTTTGGTTCAGCATTTTTTTTTATAAACATGAAAGAAGGATTTTTTATTTATTTTATGGACCATGAAGAAAGGATTTTTTTTATTTTTAACTTTTGTTTTTCTAAACATGAAAGAAGAATTTTTTTGGTTTTTTGATTTTAGAGGCATAAAGAAAGGATTTTTTTTGTTTTTATACAAGAAAGATTTTTTTTGGTTTTTGATTTTAGATGCATAAAGAAAGGATTTTTTTGTTTTTAACTTGCTTTATTGTCAAAGTAAGGACGGGGAAATTTATTTTATTTATGAAGTTAAAAAGGAAGGGATATTTTTGAATTTTCATTCTATTAAAATGGATTATTTTTGTTTATGTATGTGTATATCTTTGTTTCTGACAATAATAAAATGGATGAGCATACTTACCTTCCCTTGGCCTGTAGCAAAAAGAAATGGTTCTTTATCACTGATCTACTCTAATGTGATTGCTTGCTTTTGCCTCAGAATGTCAGGCGATAAAGAGTACGTGCCTGGGGAGGGCCATGAGGAGGGGTCCAGCGTGGTTTATGGTTCGCGTGGGGAGCAATTCTTCGTGGTAGAACGCAAGGTGGGTTTGAAATGTAAGGTGAGGCCACCCGAGTTGGCCTTCTCCACCAGCAGTATATCCATATCTCCAACTTCGGCATAGCAGACAAGGTAGGAGATAAGTTCAATTATTCTTCTTTTTTGTGTGGCTTTGCTTTATTTCCATGATCTGATGAATTTTTCTCTCTTGACGCAGGCTTTGCCCCATATCGTGTTCCTTGGGGGCTGGCTGGACTTACACGATTTGTACCGCTGTGTTCCCCCTGTGGTGAAGTATTTGCTAGAGTAGGCGGGTTATGGAGAGTTCCTGTCATACCCCCCCATGATGGACGACTCCGCATATCTGAGAGCCCTGATAGAGAGGTTTCGCTCGGAGACCATGAACTTCCACATGGCCTATGCTGAGATGACCTTGACGCCCGTAGATTGGGCGATGATTACCGGCGTTAGGGTAGGGGGTGTACTAATAGCCAGCCTTACGGTGCCTAGCAGAGATGATATTGTCAGATTGATAGGGGATTATCCCCCTCGTGGGCAAATGCATGGTACCGAGGCCAAGATGACCTTGCTATCTGGACTCTATGGGGCTGGCGAGATGGTAGATATGGGCCAGCCAAATTTGGAGATTTATATTGAGCCCGCCCGTGCGGGCAATCGTCCTGGCCCGTATCATGCTTTTGCTCTTATTGGGCAAGACCCTCTTTATAAACGCAAGCGACGGTCGAGTCAGCTTGGCACTGCTGAGTATTATGGATAACTGGCTCGACATCCATAGGCATGACTAGGGAAGGGCCGGATATGCGACGCTGATGTATGGCATAGCACGAGTATCTATCGAGGAGGCCAAGTTTGTTGTTGGTTTTTGGCTAGCATTAGAGATAATCTCTAACTCTTTTGCTCTTATCAGTTTTACTTGGATGGTCTTTGTATGCTGCTGACTTATCTTTTGTGCATTGCTCTCCTCAGGCATGGGGGTACCTCCACTTTCAGCCTGGACGCCCGCTTCTCTACTCAGAGGTATACATCTACCCTCTCCTCAGTAATTGGAACCAATCCCGGCGCCGCGATGTGGGCATGAAGCATCTAGAGATGGGCTTGAAGTCTCAACTCGATCTGATGGTTCTCGAGCAGGTAAGGCCTTTTCAACTCTATTTATTTCAGTTTGGAAATTCTCTTTTGTTATTATGTTGTAATTTTGACTGATTGGCCGCCTCTTGACTTGGACAAATCCTTTATGACCCGTACCTCACCTCCGTTTTCTGGGAACGGGCTGCCGTAGGTCCATCACGCCTATTCAACAACCGTCACATTGTTTTCTTCTACGGGGCATGGGCCAGGGCCTACTATCTAGGGGAGCGGGTAGTTCACTAGTATCAGGGCTATCCTGTCATAAATATGGATCCTCTTGCAAGCATTGAGGAGCTCTCTGCGGCCTTCCTCCATAATGGGATCCCCATTAATGCCCTTCTTGTGCCCGAGGACTATCAACTATGGTACGAGTCTCTGCTGTATCGGTTCCTTCTGTCGCACTTTATCCCAAGCGTGAACTTCCTTGCTTTCTGTGGTCCGCACTCCCAGGAAATTCTCCTTTCTCTTTTAGATTAGTCCCCTTTTGGTTTTAATTCAGCTTTGGTTCCTGCTAAGTGCATCTCTATTTTGTTCACAGTTTATCCAGGGAGACGACTCAGATGATGATGGGCGGGTAGCAAGGGTACTCTGTAGGGGTCCCTCAAAGTGTGTCCTTCGGTGTGCAGGTCCCTCAGTGAGGGTTCCTCAGGAGCTGGTCCTTTGGATGCTAGTCCCTCAAGCTCCTTTCGTATGGGTGTCTTGGGTGGTGCTCCTGCTATGGTTCATGGGACCTTCAGGCGCCTCGAAGACGGCTTTCTCTCGAATCAATGCTCCGATGTGGATAAGCAGGCACGCATCTCAGCTGAAGCATCCTGGGTCCCTCATCCTGAGGTGGTTCAGGGGGTAAGCCTTCTCATGATCATTCTTCCTTTGTCTTGGCTCCTTTGATAAATGCATGTGTTTGCTACTAGTTCCTGCAACTGACATCCTTTCTCTCTAAATGTAGAACTTTGACTCGAAAATGGAACATGCTACGTATTATCGCAACCTTGCTGAGCTCCGGGATGTGGAGGGGGTGAGTATTCTGTTGCTCAATCTTTCTCACTATTTTTCTATCCTTGCCTTTCAGCTTTGTTCTTGATTTCTGATTTTGACTTTGACTTGCAGCGCGCACGCGCCAAGGAGTCGCGCTCTTTGCTCAGTCGGCTTTTGCAGGCATGGTCATGGGTAGGAGATATTCAGACCTTCCAAAGCTCCTCGCGTCCACAAAAGAAGTCGAAGGGCGCCAATAAGGATTAAGCCTTAGTTACTGCATTTAAACATTTAGCACTTTGGGGATTATGACTTGGGATTTTTAAACAAATTATGATGGATAATTGTGGCACTTTTTTTTTGATGATTTTCTGTACAGAAATGTTTAGTGTTGTTTCTTTGGTTGCATGTTATCTTTCCCTTGCATATATCTGACTGCTTGCAGGATGGTTTTGATGATTGCTCATACAAGTGGCCCTCGAGGTCTCATGCCTTGGTGCAGGTTTCTCCTGCACAAAAAGTTTAATTATTTCAATCTTAGGTGCCCTTTAATTTTCATGTTTGTGAATGTCTTCAGAGTATAAAGCAGGAGAACAGGCTAACTGGCTAAGGGGGGCAGCAAAGGCCCACAAAAATCCCTAAAAAGGTCCCAAAATGGCATAGAAGGGGGGGGGGGGCGGGATTTATACTGGCGCAACTGTTAGTTTTGCCAGGCTTAACATGGGGAAATTTGCACTGGCGCAACTATTAGTTGCGCCAGTTTTAGCCTGGGGGGCCGTGGACCTTTATATGCTCGAGACAACCCATTTTTTCTTTCTTTTCTTTTTGACTTCGCCTTCTCAGCTGATTTTTCCTCTCCTTGCTTTCCCAAGGGCGGGCCCATTGACATACATCGAATTATATATTTTTGAAAGATCTTTGTACGTCTATGGATCTGGTTTCCAACCCTCCTTTATATGGAGGGCTCGAAACCAATTTACTCCTTTCTTTGGGCTTGGGGCCCAATTTTCTAAAACGTTGGGTTGGGAGCTTGAATGAGAGCGAGCTCGTTGAATTGGAGCGGCTTGGACTATCACGTCTTCCCCTCTTCCTTGAGGTTCCTCCACAGTGGGACCTACTTCATGTGGCAACCTCATTTTGGGACACAAACGCTCATGTGTTTCATTTTGGGAAGCGGGAACTAACTCCCACTCTTGAGGAGTTATCCAATTTGTCCGACTTGAAACTCCACAGAGGCCTCGTAAGAGTCACGCCGAAGTCGGGTTACTCTAAATCCATTCACCTTACCCTAGGTTTGAAGAAATTTGAGTATGAGAAAAGTCTCATTGGGGGGCCCACAAGGTGTTTGATCAAATTCCTCAAAGAACTTTTCGGTGACGAAAGTCTTCAAAAATTTTCAGTTAGGAATATCTTCAATGTGAGAGCCTTTGTGTAGACACTCAAATTTGGCCCAAGGCCCGATCGAAACACCTTTTGAGGGAAGTGTAATTTCGAGCTTTTGATGGCATGAATGGAACCCTTAGGAATCACCCCAAACCCTTAGGAATTCCCCTAGATCCCTTTGGAACCAATTCCGATCTTTAGAACCCATTTCGAACCCTAAACTTAACCCTACTAGGTTATGGATAAAGAGTGGTGCACTGGAACTAGTTACGGCCCACTACTATGATCGAGTCTTATACCATTGAGGAGTAGAGATCGTCAGCTTTCCAACGGTCCAAGGATCGCCCCAATCGGAGGTATACGTCAAAAGATATGGCAAATCAAACCCGGAGGGCATGTATGTAAAGTCATGTGGGCCCCTTAGGGACTTGGCGCAACTAATAGTTGCACCAGTAATAAACTTTGCCTGGCACAACTAATAGTTGTACCAGGCTAATTCTCCCTCATTTTAAGCCTAGCGTAACTAATAGTTGCGCCAGATTCAAATGTGGGCCCCATCCTTGCAAGCTGACTTTCAGGCACTGTTCTGCACTATTATACTGTACATTTACAAGGCGCAACTATTAGTTGCGCTAGGCATATGAGCAGTGACTGTTGGTTTTTGTTCCAAAATTCCTAACTGGGGCTTGACTTGTTGACCACCTCGACCTTTGGGGTGTGTTTAGTTAGTTCTGTTGCACCCTTTTGAAGCCTATTTGCACCTCTTCAAGTGACTTAAGGCCTCACCCCATCATTCACCATTGGAGGACCTTCCCTCAATTCCTCTATAAATAGAGACCCACCCCTCTTGTTTAAGGGTTGAGAATTTTACTGAAGAGAGAAAGAGCTCTAAGTGAGAAGTTCTTCCTCCCTTTGGTGCACTATTTTCACCTAAAATCTAGAACTCAAAACCCCTTCCCAAGCTTTCTCTTACACCCAAAACCCTTAGCCTAGGTGTGTGTGATCCCCTAGCCTCTTTTCTCCATCTCCTAACTAGTAGGCCCTAGTGGTTAGAACCCTTTTTCTCACCATTCAAGCCTCCAAAATCTCATCAAAAGCAAGCCAAACAAGGCTCCTCTACGGTGCTACAAGGGCTCGAGGGCTCCAGCTCTCCCCTTTCTTCTCCTATCTCTTTCTAGCTCCCTCTATCCTCCCATTTATGCCGTTACGCCGCCGACTTTTCGGTAGGAACGGAGGGGCACAAATAGGATTCTAAGCCCTTTTGGGCAAGAGGAAGCTCTTTTCTTTTCTTTTACTTCATTTTATTTTTGGCCATTAGTAGAGACCGAGTTAAGCAGGTTGATCGAGTGCCTAACACCTTCTCGATCGATAACCGAAGCTCCTACCCAAGAGCCTTTGGTGCGGACCAGATTTAGAGTCATATTTTTAGCACTTAGGTGCTCATAAAAATGAACTAGGTATCCCGGGACACCGAAAGCTCTAGGTGGCGACTCTATATTTTCGTTAGAGAGCGCATCGTCGTGACGGGATCGTCTCGATTCCCACGGTTGCATAGATGGCGACTCTGCTGGGGAGTAGCTTGTAGAGCTTCCCCTTGAACTTGGCCTTGTTATTTTAATTTTTACTAACATGTTATTGTTATTTTTTTAGTTTATTTTGCTATTTTTTACTCACCCCTCCGATTAAGTTGTTTTACTTACCCCTACTTTTCCGTCATTTACGAGCCTTAGCCGATTGGCGGGCCTAGTTGCGCATTTGTCCTTTATTTTCCTTACTTTCCCGTCATTTTAGTGCCTTAGCCGATTGGCGGGCCTACTTGAGCTTTGACTTTTAATTCCTTTAAATTTCCGTCATTTAAAGTGCCTTAGCCGATTGGTGGGGCTATTTGTGCACTCATATTCCATCAGTGGACGCCGGCCCATAGTGGTGGCACGGGATAATCACCCCCGGTCTTTGAACTATAGAAAACTTTCAAAAAAAGGGAAAAACTTTGAAAAAAATTAAAATTGAACCAAGCTAAGGAGCTTAATTAATTTGTTTTTACGGGGTAGATTTTTAAAAGGGTTGGGTTTAGGCACACATACAAACACTCGGGTCTTAGTATGGCGGTAGCCCCTAGTGGTGATGATCCAGAAAAGTTTCAGCCCACTTAGTATTTGAGAAGGCGTTCACGCCGGAGGTATATCGGGTGGGTTCCCATTCCAAAAGCTTAAAACCCTTGGGGAGCATGCTAGCGAGTTATATCGGACTCAAACCCTTTAGGTGCAGTGAGGAGAGAATCGATCAAGAAAACTGCTCAGTTCCCGGAAGCCTAGCTTCCACAAAAACCAAAAAAAGAGACTCATTTCGAGCATCAGTGGCTGCTGTCAACTTTTCTGGAGGACCAGTTTTTGCCTGGCGCAAGTATTAGTTGCGTCAGTGTAGAAACACTGGAATTTTTAACTGGCGCAACTATTAGTTGCGCCAGCTTTAAAAACCAACACTTTACCTTGGCACAACTAATAGTTGTGCCAGTGTAAAATTAGTCCCCTACAACCTGGGCGCATATATTAGTTGCCCCAGGTTTGTTGTGCACCACACCAGCCCGAATCTGTGGCCTTCTTCACATCCTGAGTTTCCCGATTAGTGTGCTTAGTACCTTGTTTGGGTCCCGCCATCTCCGACACCTAATATGCCCCCGCCGGTAAAGAGAAGGCAACTTCTTTTTGGCTCATCTCGATAGATCGGGTTATTTTCCTTGATTTCCATGCCTTCAATAGATCGAAAGTTCTCCTTCGATTCTTCCGAAGTGCGTCGAAATCGTTGTCGCGGGTCTTGAATTAAAGTACGAGAGCCACACGAGAAGGGAATTCCAAGGCCTAAGAACCCTTGTTTTCCAAAAACTCCTTCGAAAAATTCAAAAAAAATAAATATAATAAATCAAAAACCTAAAAAAAATATAGTTTGTGGTGCCAGCACAACGGCATCACCTTGCCCTCCACAGTCCCGTAGGGGAAGAAGAAGGATTTTTCGGCCTTATCCAAGGCACCCTTACCCGACCCGCTCCCGAAGGATGTCGTGAGTAGTGGACCTGGCTTACGCCGATCCCGACTCATCCCCGCCACATTCTCCAACCCACTACCATTCGAGAGAAGTTTTTTCCACCATCCCCCTCACCCAACCCCCCTTTACCGTCACCGGCCCATTCGGCGCCCCCATATTCCCAACCATTACCCCCCAAAGTCCTACCCCCCATTCTCCATATTTGCCCAAACCATGCCCATGCCAAACCCATTTTCCCAATCCACATCCATGCCCCAATTCCCATCATCCCCCTATAGACCCAATCCACCCACATTCACATACACCACTTCCGCCCTATTATTGTTGGATATTTTAAGTGCTTGCTACTGACTTTATTGAAGACAGTGATAAGAATGGGATGAATAAAAATGAATAAAAGATAGAGTGAGTATTATGGAGCAGCAAGCCTAAAAATACACAATCCTGCAAGATACAGGGCCTGTTGAAGCAAGTTTTGATAAGTAAGAGTTTGTCCCACAAGGAAGTTGATCTTAAGCTCCAAGGGAGCCATCTTTAGTAGGCCCTCCAGATCTGACTACAGATCTGGCAATCCTAAATGGAAGGAGATTTAGGGTCACTAAAATCTAAATTATAAGGTATCCTAATGTCTAAACTATAGAAAGGGTTAAGAAAGGAGATGGAGTGAGAAAATAAACATAAAAGGGTGAGAAGTATGCTATTAGGTTCAGATCTGATGGGTTTCATAACTCAAATTTAGATCTGCTGTCATAGAAGTCCTGTCCAATGGCTACATTATCACCACTGAGGAGAAAGAATCCAACTCATCTTTGTGCCATGATCCAATCCCTTTATGGCTATAACCTATCCACTTAAATGGTCACAGACTATCAAATTGGGGAACCACAGTCCAGAGATGGGTCAGAACAAGTTTATCATTGTAGGCACTACTTTATCCAGGCTACAAGCACAAGAATCCATAGGGAACCTCAACCTCTAAAGTGCTATGTGTGGGGCTAGGCCTGTATGGGAGCATGTTAGCCCAGACACATAGAACCAGCAAGAGTTTGAGTACAAGCATTAGGTTTGGCTGTCCACTGATTTCAGAAAGACTGTAGTGATCCAGTCATAAGCCTACAATCTCTATAACCAAACCAGATATGTCATCTGATGGTGGGTCTATACACATATAGGGGAGTTTGTCTCAGCACAGTCTCTCACAAGGCTACAAGCACTAGTGCAGAGAAGAACAATCTGTCATGAGTCTGTGGATTGGCTTCACCCTAAGGCTCTAACCTGTCCACTTGAATGGTCACAGACTATCCCAAAGGCTATCCTCCTCACAAAACTCAAGATAGAACAAGAAGCATTGCTGCCACCACCATGTTCACAAGGCTACAATAGCTCATTGCTCCCATGGGGATTTCAGATCTAGTGGGTCCTGTGGTGGGGCTAGGCCTGTATGGGAGCATGTTAGCCCAGACACACAGGTCACTTGGATCTGAGTAAACCATAAAATCAGTACTCCATTGCTTGCAATAAATCCTAGCAATAGAGGATCTCAAGGTAGCAGCCTTGTACAGAACAACTCACAAACAAAAATCCCATAAATGTACAACACCCTATTATAAAACTCCATTAATCTATTCCCAATAATCATACAAAGGCATAGCCAGCAAATGCTGGACTATGGAGAGAAGAAAAAGATAAAAAGAAACTACCTAACCTAAACTTACTGGAGATCTACAGCCGATTCCAGAAGCAGAAAACTAAGTTCTACTCTTTGAGATTTAAAAAGCTCAAGCCCCCTAAACCTAAATCAGGCTTAGGTTTATATAGCAGTCATCTTGGCGGCGCATTAGGGTTAGGAAAACCTAATCTTAACGATGCCACATGACCTGATACTGTTCCTTGGATGCCTCGAGGCACATGCACGGAAATTGGAGCGTTGGAATGCATGCCCTAATTGCTAGAAGTTCAATGTCCTTGAGGAGAGTTGGAGTTCGAGCCAGTCGGGTTTCCAAGACTGTCGTGTGGTAACACGGCCTTCGCGAGATTGGATTATCTTAAAATTCTAGCCGTCGCGGGGTTGTCTTAGTTGCAGCTGAGGTAGTCGCGTGATAGAGCATTGAATTTTGCTGGATTGCTCTGGTCTTCACGGGATTGCACTTTCCTTCTGAATAGCGCGGGAATCGCGTGAGTAGTTTATTTCTCAATGAATCTTCATGAAGATCCTCATGAGGACGTGGTGTGCATTGGTCTCTGTACTGTGCAAGAGGTTTTTCTGAAGTTTTGTATCCTGCGGCCACTGCGCGACAGCTGCGCGCAGAAATACCTAGAGCTCTCTCTCCTCAGTTGATTTAAGTGAACTGCATGAGGTTTGAGAGCTGCTTTCTTGAGCTGCGCGAGACTGCGCGAACATTTATATTTGAGCTTCGCGAGAGCTGCATGAGGTATAGTCTTCTGTTACTGAGCTACGCGAGAACAACACGAACAATTGGAAATGAAGTCTTAGGAATTCGCGAGGACTGCGCGAGGCTTAATTTCTAAATCCTTTGAAGCTTGTGAAAGCTGCGCGAGGTTTAACTCTTGTCTGGATTTAGCTTCCATCCTTCTGAGGGGCTTCTGGGGCAAAAGTGGGCTCCTTAACAGGGTTCAGGCTTTATTGTAGCTGCTGCTTATTACCTACAGAAATGGCTTAACACACATTTATTAGATGGCTAAGGGTCTATCAGAGGCTAAGTTAAGGGGTAAAAAGTGGTACTTTTCATATCTTAACACACCCCCAAACCTATTCTTTGCTAGTCCCTTAGCAAAGCTACACTAAAAATCTACAGAAATTAAATACCATTTTCGTAGGGAGCACAGATACATTTAGCATATGTACGAAGCCTTTTAAACCCCTAGGTGATCCCTAGTGGAGGAGTGAAGTCTCCTGAGGGTTTTCAGTGAAGATACCCACAAACTTCTCAATAAAACAGTTAACAGTAGTGCAAGATTATCAAGTTAGCAGTTAAGAAACAGAGTATCAGTTCACCCTTGAATCAGTAAAAATATAGGAAATTTAAATACATTGTCTGCACAAATGTTTAAACAAAATAAACTTCACATGATAGCACAACATTTCCAATCAGTTCACAACATGGGAAAATACACGTGTGTTAGCACTGAGCTCATCATTAAATTAAAAATTAGGTTGTAGGTCATGCCTAATACATTCAATATCAGACCCAAAACTCTCCAGGGCATACTCTCATAAATAACTTTTGAGGGTTTCATTGTCTCTCAAGCTCAAGAGCAGTTACATCCCCCAAATGGGTCTGTAAGCATGAGCATAGGCATAGCATTCAAGTTCTGGCATCATTGGAAGATTTTTACCATAGATTGGGCAACTCATTATCTCCACATGACAGCTCATTCAACTTTGGATCACAAGGGCTTTAACGGGGCTGTAATGTGGCTTATGGTATTGGGTTATAAGAAGAATTGGAAGGTTGAAAAAGGGGTTCGAAATTGGAGAAATAAGTAGGTGAAGGAGGTGATTCATGACTTCACCTTCTTTAATTCAGCTCCTTTCATCTTCTTTGAAATCTTCAGATTTGAAGTGACTCGCCTCTTGTTTGATTTTTCCCAATGAATGTTTCCTCTTGATTCTCTCTCTTCTCTCTTCATTATTGTTTTCTTTCTTTCGATGCTTTTTTTTTTTTTTTTTGCCTTGATGAATTGCCACCTTTTTCCTCAGTTGTTGCACTGCTAGAACTTTAGGTAATTCCTCTCCACTCATCCAATGTTGACCCTAGCTAGTCCATCTTTAACTCTTTCTCCTTTACCTTCTGAATTCTTAGAGTGAGGGTAAGGTTAAATCAGATCCATAGGTTCGTGCACAAGTACTGTGTGTTTGAAGAAAATTGGATTTTGAAGGCTCAAAGAGTGTATGAACAAGGCGCTTGCTTTAGGTTTGGATTTTAGGCTCAAGCTGTCCAAGAGAAGGCCTTAATCCTTTCCTAAGTGTCATGAGTGCTGTCAGTTGTTTTAACTTAGAGTTACCTAACTTCTAGTGAACACATTGACTCAGCCAGTCCTTAAAGCTAGAAGAAATTTGCCTCAATCACTCCCTTAAAAAAATAAATTGTAGGCCCAATTCTCATTGGTTATGGTCTTTCTTTGAACTTGTAAGTATGTCCTTACCTTTTTCTCTCTTCAATGATTCACTAAGTGCTAATACCAGTGAGTTTTCTTGCTGTTCTTATCATGGAAATGTGAAATTTTATAAATTTACAATGTCTAAAGATTTGCAACAAGTTTTAAATTCCTTAATTTTCATAATTCTTAAGTGAACACAGCTCCATTTCTATGTTACTCACATGGTTCTGCTGCACTTTAAGTTAACTATGTTATTGGCAGACCTACCTGCCACACCCCCAAACCTATGAGAAGCAGTGTCCTCATTGGTTCAGAGGTGAGAATAAAAGGTAGAATCAAAGGAAACATACAGAAATAAACACAGAAGAAGAGGGAGAAAGAAAAATGCAAAACTGAACAGTATGGAACTAAAAGAAAACTTTCATTAAAAGAAAAAGAAAATAAGACAAAAAGATGGAAAAGGAAAAGACAAAATGGGGGGGGGGGAGTCAAGGTGTAGCAGGGGGAGGGTTTGAGGAAGATGGAGGGGGAGATGCAAGTGGTGCCCTTTTTTTCTTCTTCTTTTCTCTCTTCTCTTTCTTCTTCTTTTTCTTTTCTTCCTTGGCGAGGATTCTCTGGACCTCGTCATACTCATGCCAGAGAAATTGCAATTGGTCCGGCTCCTTTGGCGGTGGGGGATCGTCCCATATGGGGTAAAATTTGATTGGAAACCCGAAAGGGCTGTCATCCACCATTTGTGGGAGTAGGGTGGAAAAGGAGGGATGAGATGAAAAGGGACTGAGGGCCAATTTAAAAAGGGAGGGACGAGGGAACATGAAACGGCGGGATTGAAATTGCGCCCCTTTTTGCAGTTGGCAATAAATGAGTGGTGTGTGGGGAAAGAAGAAAATACACAACGGGCGCTTTGGAAAAGAGAAGTAGCATTAAATGAATATCTAAAGATAGGCATGGAATTTAAAGAGGTAAGTGTATCTCGTGGGGATCCTCGCGAGGAGTAATAAGTGATGAAGAAAGGACAGTTCTCGCGCAGCTGAGCTTGGGATCCTCGCGAGGTACACTTAACATGGCACAACACTTTGAAGAGGAAGCCATTGCAATCCCTGAGGCAGGTATTTGCACAAATTTATATAGCCACCATCTCCGGGACATGGATTACTGGTTCAAAGTAAAATCTCCTCCCAAGAACTCTTCTCCATGAATGGCAAAAAGAACAAAATCAAAAGTAACACAAAAGTAGAAGGAAACACACAGAATAGAGTAATAGACAAAACTAGAATTTCTATTTAAGTGGGAGAAAAATAGTTACAAATGGAATTACCAAAAGAAAAACCTAAGATACAATCTAGAATGTAGGGTCTAATCTGAATCAGAATCAGTAAGGAAATCCCAGCCCATTTTTTTAGCCTGTGCCTTAAGGGCAGCTCGGTCTTGTTTCTTCTTTTCCTCCCTCTCCTTTTTCTTTTAAGCTGGTGTTTTCGCAGCAGATGGAGCTTTAGGTGCCCTCACCCTCATTTTTAGTGCTTTGGGAGCCTTTGGTTCCTTAGGTTCTTGAGGGGCTTTGCTTTTACACTTAGCAGGGGGGGTGGCAGGGGATTTTCCTTTGCCTTTGCCTTTGGCTTCTGCAGGGGAGGCCACTGGGGATTTCTCTTTTCCTTTAGCTTTGGGTTCCTCAGTGGGGACCACTAGTGCCTTTCCTTTTCCAGTGGAGCAGGTTTGGCAGGGGACTGTGCCTCTTCAGACTGGGCAGCAGGCTTTTTGCCAATTTTTAAAGGGATAACTTTGGGAGCAGACCTCTTGGCTGTGACTTTCCGTCGCTGAGGATAGGATTGTTCTTGTGGAGGTGCAGCAGAGGCCTTAGGAGGTGGAGGCTGCTCAGTAGTTGTATGCTGTGCCGTAGGAGGTGAAGCAGGAGCTTTTCCTTTATCTTGTTGGGGCTTAGGTGGTGCCTCCTCAGACTGGGCAGGTGGAGCTGGAGTAGGAGTTGACGCAGGCTGAGGCACGTGAACAGAGAGTGGGGTTGGGTGGTAGGGTTCATTTCTGGCAGCGGCCAATGCGGATTCCAATGAGGCTATCTAGACTTGAAATTTGAGGGCGTCAGTCTCATGGATCTCATTTTGGATTTTTTAGATTTCCTGGGCATTGTTAAGTCATTTCTCAAGCATTCTTGCCCGGACATTTCCTACAGCAGCATTGGACTTCTCATACTCCCAATTGATCTGATAGTAGGTAGCTGTAGCCTTTGTCTTATGAAATTCCTCCACGATATTTTTCCACCCCAAAGAGATGCCCAGTAGTTGCTCTCTGTGGGCCTCCGTCATCTCATCAATCTTTTCCAGCAGGGGGGTCTCGATTGATTGGCGTAGCTGAGCCATGTCCCTCAGAACATCCTTCCTCAGGTATGCATTATCTCTCATAAGATGAAGGATGGTGAGGTAAGGAGAGATGTAGAAATGATGTTTGGGAGCAATTGGCAGATAGGAGGTGGAAGGGGCAAAGGGTGCTTGGTCCTTGGGGGGGGGAAGGGGGAATGATAGTAGGGAAGTCAAGTGGTGGGTGAATGGGGTCAGGTTTTGGGTTTGTTTGTGTGGATTTGGCAGAGAAGGTGGGAGGGGGTAGGATAAGAGGGAATGGAGGGTATAGGGGGGAAGGTGAAAGGTGTAGGCTCAATAGGAGTTGGGGGTGATGGGGGGTGGAAAATTGGAATGGTGAAAGGGATGAAAGGAAATTGGTGGGGAAGAGGTAAAGGTGATGGTGGGAGGGGTAATGATGCAGGAGGGAAGTCTGTTTGGGTGGATTTGTCGGTGTGAACAGACGGGGGTTGAAGAGGATGGGGTAGGGATGGGTGGAGTGGTTAAGGTGTGTAGGGTGGATTGGATGGTTGGTGTTAGTGGTGGATTGGCTTGGATGTCTTGGATCGGGGTAGGATGAGGGTTAGTGTGTCAAAGCTAGGAGGTTGGGTTTGGGAAGAAGAGGTCTTGGTTGGAAAGGGAGGAGGGAGCATGATGGAAAGTGGAGGGAGGGAGAAGAGTGGGGTTCTGGGAGTGATGTGTGAGGTAGTTGGGGAGTCCGGAGAGGGGTGTAGTGGCGGGCATGGTTTCAAGGAAGGTGGAGATGAAAGCTTGGAAGCCTATGGATGTGTTGGAGAGGAGGTGTGGTAGATATGGCTGGGGTGGTAATTTCTTCAAGGTGGGGTGGGTCAATGGGGATAGAAGGTATTGAGGGTGATGTTTGGGAGATGGTTGGGATGGTGAGAGTAGGTTTTCATTTTTTGTAGGAGATGAGTGGGGGGCTGGCAGGCTTAGGTGGAAATGAGGGGGAAATTGGGGATGTGAACGGAGGTAAGGTAGGGGAGGGTGAATCCTCCCATGGACCAAGCACAGGTGAAGGGGGAGTGAGCATGGAGAATGGAAATAGAGGGGGGTGAGAGATGGATGCAAGGGGAGTAGTGGATGCAGGAATACAAGGTGGAGGGGGAGTGGGTGCTGCTGCAAGGATGGAAGGGATAATCTTTGGCGGCAACTCCTTTGTAACAAGGGTAGACCCTGATGTAGCTACTTCTGCTTGCTTGGGCAGGGCCTGAGCCTCAACTTTCTTCTTTTTCTGACCCCCCATCAAGCTCCTGCTGATGCCCCATTGCCTCTTTGCAAAGGTAGTAGGGGTAAGGGTGGTGGTTTCTTCAGTCCTCCTTATCTTGTAGCCCCCCTTGATCAGCAGCAAGGTGATGATTCTTGCAAAGGGGAGGGTGTGAGGCTTCTTGTTGGATTCTAACTTTTCCATCACGTCCTTCATAGCCTTAAAAATCAGCCAGGCTGCATGGAAGCCGTGGCCCATGTGGTAGGAGTAGATAGCATCCGCAATGGGGGTTCTCCTCTCCTGCTGATGTCCTGAGCAATAGATGTTCTTTCGCAGGACTTGATCAATGAACAGCAACTCAGGTTCTAATTCCCTCCTTCTGATTGAGTCCCCTGTGGCTTTTATTCCTCTAGTGAGGGCCCTTGCAATTGTGTCAATTGATGCAGTCTGAGGGGGGCCATATCCACAGCTAGGATTGAATGCTGCTGGGATGTCCAAAACTTCAGCAATCATCTTAGGGCCCACTAACAAAGCAAAATCGTCAATCTTCACTAGCAAGCACCCTTGTCCATCGTTGTCCTTCTCGAGCTTGAGGTGCTGGTAAAATAGCTGCACTAGCCTGGGGTAGGCTAGTGCTGGAATTGCTTTCATCAATGGCATCAAGCCTGCTTTAATCATGAATTGAATTGCAGGGGCAGAGAGAGGCTCTTTCTCAAAAAATGGGGCATCAAAGGCTGTTTCAGGCTCTAATGGGATTGACTCCATGAGCTCAGAAGGGGTAGAGAATTTAGTGGTTGGTACCTCTGCCTCCTCAACCACTTCCTTTTCTCATTTGGGGGACTTTGAAGTCTTGGCCTTTTTAGAGGTTGTCTCTGCTGGGTCCTTGTCCTTCCCCTTTCTTTTTTGTGCAATTTTGGGAGGCATTTCTAACTCTGTCTTCTAGTATGAGCAATGGAGACTGAGATCTAGGGTTTGGTTTGATTTGACACACAGGGCACCTTAAGATCTCAGAGCAGAGGGCAAGAGATGAGGGTGATGCTAGGAACACTTGTATAAAGTTGTGGAGTGAATGATGAGTTGTAGGGGTGATGCTGTAGGAGAGAAGGGAGAGCGACAGAAGCTAGGGTTTCGCAGAGGGAAGAAGGAAGCAAATAATGAAAATGGGACAAAGCGCGGGGTTGAAATACTTATCGCAAAGCTCGGCGCACTTTGAAACATTTGGTCGCGAGGTTGGAGATAAACCTAGCGAGGGTGTTGATTACATCTGGATTGTGCGACAATCTCTAAAGTTGTCCTTGGAGCGCGTGACAGAATGAGATTAATTCATGTGAATTACGCGAGCGATTCCTAAGACTCTATTTGGATTGCGTGAAAAGCTCTGAGGTTCATTTTAAATCTCGTGATAGACTTAGAATCTCGTGATAGTAAATGAATTATTTCTGTTGAATTGCGTAAGATTCTCCCTGTTGATCTTGTGAACCTCGTGACAGCCTGATAATCTCGCGATAACTACTAAATATTTCGATGTGGACCGCGCAAGAGGTTGACAGGTACGCATGAATCTCGCGATAGGTAATGTATGTTTCCACGAGAACTGCGCGACATGCTCCCAGGCTTCCACTTGAATCTCGTGAGAGCTTATGAATCTCGCGATAGTCTCCCAGGCTTCCATTTTAGACCCAGCGACAGTAAGGTATAAAACAGAGAGCATGTGCTCTCTGTTCTGCCCCATTTTCGTGTTTGCTGTGGTTGAATCCTGGGCATGACTCTCTCCTATGACTGTCTTGAAACACATGTAAACTCAATCATACACTCTAGGACAACCAAAATGACCTTCCACATTAGGCATTCAACAGAGGCTATCAATTCAAAAGCAGTAAGAATCAAGCCAAGCATCAAAAGTCCTCAACAAATAAGGCAAAATTCAGATAAGGCTACTAGCAAATCCTAGAGAATAGAAACTACAGAAAGTAAGACAAATCAATCAAAAACTAAGTATATATGCTACAGTAATGACACACCTGTGGAATCAGTTTGAAGAAGGATCCCCTTGACAGTGAATGGTGTCCAAAAGGTCGGCAGGTTTTTCAAAACAAGGCTTAAGCCTCTGACCATTCACCTTCAAGAGTCTCCCAGACTTAGGATCCTTGATTTCCACAGCACCAGATGGGGAAACATGCATGACAATGTAAGGACCTTCCCATATGGATTTCAATTTGCCTAGAAAAAATTTAAGTTTGGAGTTAAACAACCAAACCTTATCCCCAGCATTGAAACTCTTTCTCAACAGCCCTTTGTCAAAGAAAGCTTTGGACCTTTCCTTATAGATCCTTGCATTGGCATATGCATCCATCCTTAGTTCTTCCAATTCCGACAGCTGCAGCAACCTGTGATGACCAGCAGAAGTTAGATCTAAATTTAAATGTTTGATGGCCCAATAGGCCTTGTGTTCTAACTCCACTGGGAGATGACAGGCCTTGCCATAAACCATTCTGAATGGGGACATACCAATGGGAGTCTTATAGGCAGTCCTATAAGCCCACAGTGCATCATTAAGCTTGTCAGCCCAATCCTTCCTATCAGTCCTCACAGTCTTCTCAAGGATATGCTTGATCTCCCTATTTGAAATTTCAACTTGCCCACTGGTTTGTGGGTGGTAGGGAGTAGCAATCCTATGGGTGATATAATATTTCTTGAGCAAGCTCTCGAAATTTCTGTTACAAAAATGGCTCCCCCCATCACTGATAATGGTTTTGGAGGTGCCAAATCTGGAGAAGATATTCTGCTTTATGAACTTGAGGACAACCTGATTATCATTGGTTCTAGTGGCAATGGCTTCTACCCATTTGGAAATATAGTCCACTGCCACTAAGATGAAATGAAAACCATTTGAAGGAGGAAAGGGGCCCATAAAATCAATACCCCAGACATCAAACAGTTCAACTACAAGGATGGGCTGTAAAGGCATTGAATTTCGTTTGGACAACCCTCCTAATTTTTGACATCTTTCACAGGCCTTGCAGTGTGTATGGGCATCTCTGAAAAGAGAAGGCCAATAGAAACCACACTACAACACTTTGTCAGCTATTTTTCTCCCACTAAAGTGACCCCCATAGGCATTTTCATGGCACATGGTCAGAATACTGGGGATATCACTTTCCGGAACACATTTTCGAATAACTTGGTCTGCACAATACTTGTACAAGTACGGTTTCTCCCAAAAAAAGAATTTGACCTGTGAGAAAAATAGGTCTTTATCCATTTTTGTCCAATGGGAAGGGGTCTTGCCTATAACTAGATAATCGACAATATGTGCATACCAAGGAACTAAAGATTGGATGGCAAACAATTGCTCATCCGGGAATACATCATTTGTAGTAAGGTCATCAACACCTTTCTCCAACATAATTCGGGACAAGTGGTCAGCCACCACATTTTCTACACCTTTCTTGTCTTTGATTTTGATGTCAAATTCCTGCAACAGGAGTATCCATCTAATCAATCTGGGCCTTGCATCCTTCTTGGACAGTAGGTACTTTAATGCTGAGTGGTCAGTGAAGATGACAGTTTTAGACCCAAGTAGGTAAGGTCTAAACTTGTCCACAGCAAAGACCACTGCCAGAAGCTCTTTCTCAGTGGTTGTGTAGTTTAGTTGAGCTTCAGCAAGTGATTTACTGAGATAAGCAATGACCATAGGCAGCTTATCCTTTCTCTGGCCCAAGACAACACCTATTGCCAAGTCAGATGCATCACACATCAACTCAAAGGGTAGGATATAGTAAGGTATTTGGAGTACAGGGGCAGAGGTGAGGCAGATTTTTAGAGTTTCAAAAGCCTTTAGACATTCAGCAGAGAAGTTAAAGGGCACATCTTGACAAAGCAGGTGGAACAATGGTTTAGCAATTTTCCTGAAATCTTTGATAAACCTCCTGCAGAATCCAGCATGCCTAAGGAATGATCTGATTTGCTTGACTGTTCTTGGAGGGGCCAAATTTTTAATGAGGTCAACTTTTGCCTTGTCTATCTCAATTCCATCTTTAGAGACTACATGGCCCAACACAATTCCCTGTGTTACCATGAAGTGGCTCTTCTCCCAACTTAAGACCAAATTGGTCTCTTCACATCTTTGTAGGACTTGATGGAGGTGTTGTAGACATTGGTCAAAGCTATCCCCATAGACCGAAAAGTCATCCATGAAAATTTCCAAGAATTTATCAATCATATTCGAAAAAATGGCATACATACACCTCTGAAAGGTGGCTAGGGCATTACACAGTCCAAAAGGCATCCTTCTGTAAGCAAAGGTGCCAAAGGGACAAGTAAATGTAGTTTTCTCTTGATCAAGGGGGTGCACAGGGATCTGATTGTACCCTGAGTACCCATCAAGAAAACAATAAAAAGCCTTCCCATCTATGCAAACTCTTCAGCCAGTGGTCTCCCTGGCTGGTCTCAACTCTCCAGACTCGCTTGTGATAACTGTTATGCCAGATTTCTTGGGTACCACCTGGATTGGTGCCACCCATTCAGAATCAGAGATGGGGTAAATTACCCCAGCATCCAACAACTTAATAATTTCTTTCAGGACTACCTCCTGCATGTGAGGATTAAGTTTCCTCTGTATTTCCCTGAAGGGTGTTGAGCCCTCCTCCAGATGAATCCTATGCATACAGATTGATGCATCAATTCCTCCTAGATCAGCAATGGTCTAGCCAATTGCTTTCTTGTGCTTCCTCAAAACTGTTAGCAACTCCTCCTCTTGCTCACTAGTAAGAGAAGAGGAGATAATCACAGGAAGTTTTTCTTCTTTCTCGAGGAAAGCATATTTTAATGTCTCAGACAGCTTCTTGAGCTCCAGATCAGGGGCTTGTTGTATGGATGACAGGATTGGTGTATTGTTGGTTGGAGGGAGGGGCAGCAATGTAGGTTTCCAATTGGAATGTTGCACTAAGCCCACAGAAGACTTCACTAGGAGTGTGTCTTTTGGCATTAAAGCTAGGCTTCCTTCCTCCACCATGTTCCAAACTTCAGTTAAATCAGTGACAATGTTGCCCCACTCCAGCAGAGAGGGCAGTTCTTCTTCAACAATTTCTTCTAGTACATCCACTGCAAAGCATTCCTCATTGTCCAGCTGAGGGTACTTTGTACTATTGTACACATTAAGCTCAACTTTCATATGTTCAAAAGTAACCTCCATGATTCCAGACCTGCATTGAATGCATGCATTGGCAGTGGCCAAGAATGGTCTGCCCAGAATAACAGGTATCGGAGATGTACTCTTGTTACAGCCCATGTCCAAAACAAGGAAGTCTGCAGGGTAGAAGAACTTGTCTACCCCCACTAGGACATCCTCAACCACTCCCATGGGCTTCCTCTCAGACCTATCAGCCATCAATAGAACAATGGGGGTGGGCTTCAGCTCCCCCAAACCTAGCTGTTGATATACACTGTATGGCAGCAGGCTAACATTGGCTCCAAGGTCCAAAAGGGCCCTTCCAATCGTGTGGTCTCCAATAATACCGGGAATAGTAGGTATCGCTGGGTCTTACAACTTCTTAGGCATTGTCATGGTTAATACAGAATTTACTGTATCAGTTGTAAAGACCTTTTTGGATAAATGGCCTCTGGCCTTCCTTTTCTGAGTACAGAGGTCCTTCAGGAACTTTTCATAGGCTGGGACCTGTCGGATTGCATCAAGCAGGGGTAAATTTATTTTGACCTGCTTAAAGGTTTCCATCATTTCCTCGATCTGTGCCTAACCCTTATCAAAAGGGGCAGGGCCACTCAAAGCTTGAGGAAATGGCAGCTGAGGTACTGTTGGTTCCTCAGCTGCAAGCCCATGGCTGAACTTTTGTTTTTTTCTATTTTTATCTCTTGCTGAGGCTCAACTACAACCTCTTTATTTTTCCCTTGTTGAAGGGTAGCAGGCAGTTCTTTACTCTGTGCCCTAATAAAATCCTTATCACTTCCACATGATACTTCCTTAGGATAGACCTCTCCTTGTTCCTTTCCCACCTGGTTGTCTACCAGTTTGCCAGACCTTAAGGCTGTGATGGCATTGGCCCCTTCAAAATTGGAGGAGCCTTCTCCGATGGAATACTGGCCCTTAGGGTTGGCAATTGGTTGGCTAGGCAACCTGCCCCCCTCTCTTTTAACCAGAGCATTGGCTATTTGGCCAAGCTGCTATTTTATTTTCTTAATGCTTTGACTGTGAGAAGTCACAGTCTGATTCAAGGGTCCAAGGCTTTGCAACTGGGCTAAAACCTGGTCCTCGAAAGAAGCACTTCGGGGCTGAGGTGGTGAGACTACCAATTGATTTTGTTGCTGGGGCTACTGTTGTTGGAAATTCGACCTTTGGGCATAACCCTGGTTAAACTGCTGCTGTGGCCTTTGAGGTAAGGCCAACATCTGTTGTGGCTGCATATAATTGTCTTACCTCCACCTCAAATTTGGGTGGTCTCTCTATTGGTAACCAGCATTTTGGTGCTGGTATCCATATGGTTGTTTATTGTAGCCACCAGATTGTTGTTGTCCAAAAGATTGGGCAGCAACAACCTGTTCCATTACAAACTCAGGGTATTGCCCCGCAGATGGACACTCTTCTACTATGTCTTGTGGGGATTGGCATATCAGACATGCCTCCATCACTTTTGCAGCCATTCTGGGCTGCACCACAGTCAATAGTTTATCAAATCTTTCAGTACGATTGGCCATCTGCATTCTCAGATCATCATTTCCCCTAACTTCATACATTTTTCCTTTAGAAGTCTCAGCAAATCCCAGCTTAGGAGAAGGTTCTTGAACAGTTCTAGAAGAAGACATCTTCTGGAAAGCATTTTCACTTATGACCTAGAACAAGTCCCATGCCTCATCTACTGTTTTATGCATGTAAGTTCCACCACAAGAGGCATCTACCATGTCTCTGCTCTTCTTATCAATCCCATTGTAGAAGCTCTGGACAAGCTGCCAGTTAGGGATCTTGTGGTTGGGACATTGTTTGAGCATCTCTTTAAATCTATCCCAGCACTGGTTAAAATCTTCAGATGGGGACTGGGCAAAAGAAAGTATGCCTTTCCTCAACTGGCTGGTCTTGGTCTCTGGAAGAAATTTAGATAGAAATCTTGTCTAGAGGTCTTTCCAGGAAGTGATGCTATTGTTTGGGAGAGTAGATAACAAGGTCATGGCCCTGTCCTTTAGGGAGAAAGGAAAGAGCCTCAACCTAGTGGCTTCTGGTCCCAAACCAGCAATGGAGAATTTCGTGCACAGGGCCAAGAACTGGTCAATGTGCTTGTAAGGGTCTTCCTTGCTAAGCCCATGGAAAGAGGGAAGCATCTGGATGATGGAAGTTTTGATTTCGTAGTTACCTTGAACATTTGGGAATTGAATGCTGAATGGAGAATTGTAATCATCCGGAGCATTCAATTCCTTCAATGTTCTAGGTTGCTCTTCACCCATATCTGCTATCTCAATTTCAATAGGGGGTTCAACTGTGGTGTGTCTATGCCTTCTCGGTCTTTTACCCCTTTCTATCTCAAGGTTAGCAGGCTCTAATGTAGGACTGAGAGATCTCCTTCCTAACATGCACACACACCAACAGCAGGGAAGACTATTTACAGGCACATTGTACTTAATAAAAATTGCAACTATCCTAATCAACTGCTATGGAATCTTCAAATGAGAAATAGACTGAGTTTTGAGGATTAGAGAAGTGCAAACAGAGGTAGCTAGACTCCCAGTGCAATTCTACTCTCCTTCTCTGCTACGGTCCAGATCTGCAAGAAAAATTCCAAATGTAATTCAGCAGTATCAATTATTCACAAGTACAGCTACCAAAGAATAAAGAATCAAAAACCTAGAGTCTACTAAAAGATCAATATCCCCGACAGCGGCGCCAAAAAACTTGTTGTTGGATATTTTAAGTGCTTGCTACTGACTTTATTGAAGACAGTGATAAGAATGAGATGAATAAAAATGAATAAAAGATAGAGTGAGAATTATGGAGCAGCAAGCCTGAAAATACACAATCCTGCAAGATACATGGCCTGTTGTAGCAAGTTTTGATAAGTAAGAGTTCGTCCCACAGGGAAGTAGATCTTAAGCATCAAGGGAGCCATTTTTAGTAGGCCCTCTAGATCTGACTACAGATCTGGCAATCCTAAATGGAAGGAGATTTAGGGTCACTAAAATCTAAATTCTAAGGTATCCTAATGTCTAAACTATAGAAAGGGTTAAGAAAGGAGATGGAGTGAGAAAATAAACAAAAAGGGTGAGAAGTATGCTATTAGGTTCAGATCTGATGGGTTTCATAACTCAGATTTAGATCTACTGCCATAGAAGTCCTGTCCAATGGCTACATTATCACCACTGAGGAGAAAGAATCCAACTCATCTCTGTGCCATGATCCAAACCCTTTATGGCTATAATCTGTCCACTTAAATGGTCACAGACTATCCAATTGGGGAACCACAGTCCAGAGATGGGTCAGAACAAGTTTATCATTGTAGGCACTACTTCATCCAGGCTACAAGCACAAGAATCCATAGGGAACCTCAACCTCAAAAGTGCTATGTGTGGGGCTAGGCCTGTATGGGAGCATGTTAGCCCAGACACATAGAACCAGCAAGAGTTTGAGTACAAGCATTAGGTCTGGCTGTCCACTGATTTCAGAAAGACTGCAGTGATTCAGTCACAAGCCTACAATCTCTATAACCAAACCAGATCTGCCATTTGATGGCGGGTCTATACACATACAGGGGAGTTTGTCTCAGCACAGTCTCTCACAGGGCTACAAGCACAAGTGCAGAGAAGAACAATCCGTCTTGAGTCTGTGTATGGGCTTCACCCTAAGGCTATAACCTGTCTACTTGAATGTCACAGACTATCCCAGAGGCTATCCTCCTAACAAAACTCAAGATAGAACAAGAAGCATTGCTGCCACCACCATGTTCACAAGGCTACAAAAGCTCATTGCTCCCATGAGGATTTCAGATCTAGTGGGTCCTGTGGTGGGGCTAGGCCTGTATGGGAGCATGTTAGCCCAGACACACAGGTCACTTGGATCTGAGTAAACCATAAAATCAGTCCTCCATTGCTTGCAACACATCCTAGCAATAGAGGATCTCAAGGTAGCAGCCTTGTACAGAACAACTCACAAACAGAAATCCCATAAATGTACAACACCCTATTATAAAACTCCATTAATCTATTCCCAATAATCATACAAAGGCATAGCCAACAAATGCTGGACTATAGAGAGAAGAAAAAGATAAATAGAAACTACCTAACCTAAACTTACTAGAGATCTATAGCCGATTCCAGAAGCAGAAAACTAAGTTCTACTCTCTGAGATTTAAAAAGCTCAAGCCCCCTAAACCTAAATCAGGCTTAGGTTTATATAGCAGTAATCTTGGCGGCGCATTAGGGTTAAGAAACCCTAATCTTAACAATGCCACTTGGTCTGATACTGTTCCTTAGATGCCTCGGGGCACGTGCACATAAATTAGAGCATTGGAATGCGTGCCCTAATTGCTAGAAGTTTCCAGAATGTGCTCTACAGAAGTGAGGGAGAGTTGGAATTCAGAGCCTCGCCAGGTCGCACTGGTTTCCAAGACTGTCGCGTGGTAGCACGGTCTTCGCGAGATTGGATTATCTTGAAATTCTAGCCGTCGTGGGGTTGTCTTAGTTACAGCTAAGGCAGTCGTGCGATAGAGCATTGAATTTTGCTGGATTGCTCTGGTCTTCGCGGGATTGCACTTTCCTTCTAAATAGCGCTGGAATCATGCGAGTAGTTTATTTCTCAATGGATCTTCGCGAAGATCCTCGCGAGGACGTGGTGTGCATTGGTCTCTAAACTGCGCGAGAGGTTTTTCTAAAGTTGTGTATCCCGTGGCCACTGCACGACAGCTGTACACAGAAATACCTAGAGCTCTCTCTCCTCAGTTGATTTGAGTGAACTGCGTGAGGTTTGAGAGCTGCTTTCTTGAGCTACGCGAGACTGCGCGAGCATTTATATTTGAGCTTCGTGAGAGCTGCGCGAGGTATAGTTTTGAAGCTCTTCTATTACTGAGCTGCGCGAGAACAACGCGAACAATTGGAAATGAAGTCCTGAGAACTCGTGAGGACTGTGCGAGGCTTAATTTCTGAATCCTTTGAAGCTTGTGAAAGCTACGCGAGGTTTAATTCTTGTCTGGATTCAGCTTCCATCCTTCTGAGGGGCTTCTGGGGCAAAAGTGGGCTCCTTAACAGGGTTCAGGCTTTATTGTAGCTATTGCTTATTACCTACAGAAATGACTTAACACACATTTATTAGATGGCTAAGGGTCTATCAGAGGCTAAGTTAAGGGGTGAAAAGTGGTACTTTTCATGTCTTAACACCTATCCGCCCCCCGCAAAATCCCGCATCCATCCGGGTCATGCCCATTTTTACTGGGGCCATGCCCAACTTTCCTCACCCTTCCTCATCATGCCCGCCATCATCCCAAAACATACCCAATACATCCCCTCATCCACCCCATACCCCGCCACCTACCATGGTCATGCCCGACTATACCGGGGCCATGCCCAATTTTTCCGCCACCTCTACCCCATCTATACCCAATCATCCCTTAAACCCACCATCCGCATCCAATCCTCCTTCCATGACTATGATGGAGGAGATGCTCCAAGCCTACTCCTTATGGAAGGCTTCCCAAAACACCTCCCATCATCCACACCCCACATCCATGAACCCATCCCATACCTTAGCCAACCTCCATGCTTCACTCCCCCATGACCCCACCAACCCCCCATAATCCACACCACCCAAACCCCCATTACCCACTTACCCCGAGGCCCATTGGCCCAAACCCCCTTTTCTCACATATTCGAGGGGCCCATGGCCCATACCCCACCACCTAAGCCTACTTAGGGCCCATGGCCCAGACCCACCAAGGGCCCATGGCCCAGACCTATCAAGGCCTACTAAGCCAGACCCATCAAGGGCACATGGCCTAGACCCATCAAAGGCCCATGACCCAGACCCATCAAGGCCCACTTAGCCAGACCCATCAAGGGCCCATGGCCCCGATTCATCAAGGCCCACTCAGCCAGACCCACCAAGGGCCCATGGGCCAAACCCACCAAGGGCCCATGGTCCAGATACCCCAAGGGCCCATAACCCAGACCCACCAAGGGCCCATGGGCCAGACCCATCAAGGGCCCATGGCCTAGACCCATCAAAGCCCATTGGGCCAGACCCCTCAAGGGCCCTTGGCCCATACCTACCACCACACTCATACCTTCCACAATACCCCCAACATTTAACCCAACCTTCACAGCCGGGTCAAACCCATGCCATGCCTTAAACCCAATTCTCCCATGGCCCCACACCCCAAGGCCATCTCCAAACCTTCCCCCATACCCAATGGCCCTATCAGGCCCCACCTCAAAACCAAATTCCCATCACCCAACAAATCTTTCCTCACCCCCAATGGGCTCACCCAACCCCCACTCATGTCATTCCCATCCAACCCATGCAACAACAACAGGAGAATCCCGCCCTCGCTGCACACTATGTCGACCAGCAGTATGAAGAGGACGAGATTAGGAATAGCGGGGCCTATGCTGGGGCTTTGACCAGCCTCAACCCTCCTTCCATAATTACCCACCCCCTGGTAGCCAAGAGTGAAGTCCAACTGACGGCCGAGAAAGCAGCCCCTATATCAAAAGAGTCAGAACAGCTAAAAGAACAGTTAGAAAAAATATAAAAGCAGCTGATGAAAATGGGTGGTGCTAAAATCCACGCCACGAACTTCACAGACTTATGTTTGTTAGCTGAGGTCCCCCTGCCCCCCAAATTTAAAATGCCAGCCTCCGACAAATATAATGGCATTGGCAATCCTATTGCGAACTTGAAGTCCTATTGTGGGGACATGTGCCAATATGAGGAGGACGGAAGACTGCTAATAAAAGTCTTTCAAAAGAGTCTGACCGGTCCAGCTTTGAGATGGTTCACATCATTAGAGCCATCCATGATGAAAACGTGGAGGGACTTAACGCACCTCTTTCAAGAACAATATATCTACAACATAGACATCGAGCCGTGTAAGTTCGACTTTGCTCGTTTAAAGTAGAACCAAAACAAGACCTTTAGCGACTACTTGGGGCGATGGAGAGCATTGGCAGCTCAGGTCAGGAACAAAATACCTGATGATAAACAAATAGAGATGATTTCGAAGAATACTCTGCCAGTGATTTTAGACTTTTTGGTATATCAGCAGCAGACCAGCTTTACTGATCTGATGAGAAATGCTAACCGATGTGAGGATGCCATCAGGGAGGGGCATCTGAATAAGAATATGCCGAGTGGATCCAGTGGGGTTAGAAGATTTACAGAGCAAAGGAATGAGAAGAGAACAGGGGGTGATGTACAAAACATAGTCAATACCCAGCCCAATAACAATACAACCCCATTTCAATTTCAGGCTGCCCCACCAGCACCTGTTAGGCCTGAGCAGACGCAAAGAATTGGGAATGGGCAAGGAATGCAAATGACCCCGGAACAGAGGGGAGCCTGCTACAACAAAGTCTTCATACCTCTGGGGCAATCGTTGAATGTACTTTTTCCCCTGTTAGTAGAAAAGGGATTAGTGGCTATTAGCCAACCACAACCTCCTTCGCATTCGATCCCAAGGAACTATGACCCAAATACCCACTGTAATTTTCATCGGGGTCCGGGTCACCCTACTGATCGCTGCTTCCCATTGAAGCACGCCATCCAGGATTTGATCGATACCGGAAAAATCATTCCCCCTGTACCCTCTCAGTATGCTAATATTCACCAAGTGCCACTACCCCCATATCCTGCCGGAGGAGCAGGTCCCAGACCCACTGTCGAAATGATAGAAGATGATGAGTTTGAATTTGACCTATCCGATTATATCAGTGATCGGGAGAATTATGTGGCACCATTGTCGAGGAATGATGAAGAAAAGAATGTTGGGGTAATTGAACCCTAAATTTGTCTGAATATTTCCCCAACTCAACCCTGCAATTTGAACCCTTGGATCTCAGGGCATACTTTCCATCGCCCACACCCATCAATTATGTAAATATCAATGCATACCAACCATACACCACAACCCCCATCAATTACCCTATAAGCCCCCAGACCCCGAATCCTACACCCACACCCGCCAGTCATCAATGGCCTGCGCCCGCCCCATTTCAACTACCACCATACACAACAACCCCCACCAATTACCCTTTAAGCCACCAGGCCCCCAATCCAACACCCGCACCCATCAGTTATCAATGGCCTGTGCCCACCCCATCACCTCCAGTTTAGCCACCGGCAAACTCCACCACCCTGGTCAATTACCTAACGGCCCATCAGACCCCCCATCTGTCGCCAGCACCCACCAACTATCAATGGCCTACTTTTACCTCCTTCCCTCCAATACCACCACCCTCAGGCTTTACCGCCCCCATTTGGCCTAATCTTTCCACCCAACCCACTGCCACCGAGGTGAATCAAGTATTGCACACACCTCTTGAGCCGACAGTACAAGTGCCTCAAGTACCGACAGCTCTACCTTTTCAGCTCTCGGTATCCACATATGATCCTCATCAGGTCCCGCTAAGCTACGAACAAATAGATCTCAATGCCGGCACCAGCAGCATCAGAGAAGGGGTATTAGATTTCGTTACCAAGTTAGGGAGGATATCAAAGCAGCCTGAAGCACCAGCTACAGCACAGGCCCAACCCGAAGGAAAGAAAGACAACGCGATGAACCCCTTCGAGAAGATGAGTCGAGAACATATATTGGAGACTCAGCTGTGAAGAATTCCTGCCCATATCACTGTATGGGATTTGTTGATGACGTCCCCACTCCATTTCCAAGCATTAATGGGGGCGTTAAAAAATGCGCACGTATCACTCCAAGTTAGCCCAGATGAAGTCGGGCAGATAATTGGTCAAGTGATGGCTCCAAATGCCATTTCATTTTCTAATGCCGATTTACCTGAGGAAGGAGGTAGTCACTCAAAATCTTTGAATATAATCGTTGAGTTCGGAAATATGATTATCCCCTTGGTACTAATTGATAATGGGTCTGCATTGAATATATGCCCGTTAAGAACCACCACCTAGATCGGGGTTGATCTGTGCATGTTAAGGCCCACTAGAACCAACGCTAGAGGGTTTGACAGTACCAGGAGAGAAATAATGGGAGAAGTTGATCTTGAGCTATTGATAGGGCCAATGACCTTTTCCATCTTATTTCAAGTCATGGATATCAAATCCTCATTTAATCTGTTATTGGGGCGCTTGTGGCTACATGAAGTCGGAGCCATACCTTCCACATTGCACCAGAAACTCAAATTTACATCTGGGCATAAGATTATCACAATCATCGGAGATGAGCACGGTGAGAAAGAAAAGGCCGCTAATAGCATTGAAAAACCCAATATGCTGGATGTACCACACACCGCTGAGGACATCGACCTCCACAATTTCGAGTACGAGGTGTCGGCACTACTCCTGGAGCCCATCGAGGGCATCATGCCTAAAACAGGAGGCGGTATGGTAGCAGTAGTGGCAATGCTCCAAAAGTGGGGATATCAGAAAGGAAGGGGTCTAGGACCCAGATTACAAGGAAGAAAAGAGCCACTTGTCGCCAAGGGGCAGAAGGTCCGATTCGGGTTAGGATACAAGCCCACGAGAAGAGAGGCGAGGAGGCTAAAAGAAAGCGCGGTACCTGCAAGCTCGAGGAATCAACATAGAAGAGAAACCTTGCCCTAGGCCACACATCAGGGATTCCTTTGTCAGCGCAGGGGTCATAAAGATCGATCGAAATGGGGCAACCCATTTGACCCCACACAAGCCCCCAACCCCAATCCATCCCACCAATCCCCATATCTCCCTTCCCAGCTTGGAGATAGAGTTGGCTGCATTGTTCCTTTTCTAGGAACGACGGTCGGTACTTGAACAAACCCCCCCTGTGGTGAATCACCACAAAACCGAGTTATCTTTTGAGGACATGATCTTAGATGAAATAGGGATCAATATGATGGAGGCTGACTCCAATGAGCCATATCAGTTAGCACCCTCCATCCCAACAGGTAAAAAAGCGGCCCCTCAGGTACGCAACTGGGGGTCTTTGCCCCAAACCCTAGAAGCGGGGAGTTGCTTAACATTTGGCACCCATTTAAAAAAAAAAAAACAACCCATAAAAAGTGAGAGAAGCCCTTGGCAAACAATACCTTGTGAATATAACAACCCGCCTTGCCAAGGGTCCGTCTCCGAAGAAAATAAAAATCTCAAAAACATAGAAAAAATACAAAATTCCAAAAACATTGAAAAAATCTAAAGTCCAAAAATATTGTCATTTAAAATTTAAAAAAATGTCCCACAAAAGGATGCCTTAATCAAAATGTTCGTCCCACATGAAATCGACCCCTTCCCTGTAGAAATACAAGAAGAGGTAGGGATTACGAGTCTGGACGAGGATGTCCCCTTCAAGGAGCTCCCCAATGAGCTCCTTGACCGATTTGCCAGCTTTGAGTATGGCCCTACCCCCATTGTCAAAGAGACCGAAGATGTCAATCTAGGAATTGAGGAGGTTCCCAGAATAACCAAAATTGGAACGTCACTATCTCCTAAGGAAAGAAAAAGCATGATCGACTTCCTTCGATCATACCAAGACATTTTTGCTTGGTCGTACGAGGACATGCCTGGTCTGGATACTGATTTGGTCGAGCATGAGTTTCCCCTCTACCCTGATATGAAGCCAGTCAAGTATAAGCTGAGACGTCTCCGACCCGAGTGGATGTTGAAAGTCAAATACGAGGTCATCAAGCAGTATGACGCTGGGTTTCTCATGGTATCCAAATACCTGTAATGGCTAGCCAATATTGTGCCTGTACCGAAGAAAGACGGAAAGGTCCGCATGTGTATCGATTTTCGTAATTTGAACAGAGCAAGCCTAAAGGACGATTTCCCATTGCCACACATCGACATCTTGGTCGATAACACAGCTAAACACGGGATGCTTTCTTTTATGGATGAATTCTTAGGATACAATCATATTAAAATGGCAGAGGTTGATTGCGAGAAGACATCGTTTACTACCCTCTCGGGAACCTTTTGCTATCAAGTCATGCCATTCGGGCTGAAGAATGCCGGTGCAACGTACCAAAGAGCTATGACTGCACTATTTCATGACATGATGCACCGAGAGATTGAAGTATATGTCGATGATATGATAGCTAAGTCACTGGAGTGAAGCGATCACTTGGTGAACCTTCAGAAGCTGTTTAAAAGGCTGAGGAAGTATTAACTATGATTGAATCTACAAAAATGCGCATTTGGTGCTATATCAGGGAAACTTCTAGGGTTTATCGTCAGCAGGAGGGGGATCGAGGTCGACCCAATCAAAGTCAAAGCCATCACTGAAATGCCACCGCCATCTATTGAGAAAGAGGTTAGAGGGTTTCTGGGTAGAATACAGTATATCAGTCAGTTCATTGCACAACTAACTCCAATTTGCACGTTGATCTTCAAGTTACTAAGGAAGAATTCGCCCGTTGAATGGAATGATGATTGTCAGGCAGCGTTTGAAAAAATCAAAAGCTACCTCCTTAATCCACCTGTTTTGGTACCACCTGAGCCAGGGAGACCACTCTTGATGTATCTCTCCACGACAGAAGTTTCGATGGGATGTGTCTTGGGGCAGCACGATGAAACACGAAGAAGAGAGCAGGCCATTTACTATCTGAGTAAGAAGTTTACTGATTATGAAGCGCGCTACTCTCATCTGGAGAAAGCATGCCTGGCTCTTGTATGGGCTACTCAAAGACTCCGCCACTACTTGGTATCTCAGGCGGTTCTGCTCTTGGTCCGGATAGACCCATTGAAATACCTATTTGAAAAGCCAGCTCTCACTAGACGAGTCGCACGATGGTAGCTTTTATTATCTGAATTCGACATCACGCACGTCACTCAAAAGTAGATCAAGGGGCAGGTGCTTGCTGATCATCTTGCCGACAATCCTTTACCTGATTATGAACCTTTGAGAACTGAGTTCCCCGATGAGGACATCCTGTTCATGACAGAAGACGATACAGAAGAAGTAGAAGAATCATGGGTAATGCACTTTGATGGGGCAACAAATGTAGAGGGCCAAGGAGTTGGCGCCATCCTGATTTCACCGAAAGGATCCCATGTACCGGTCTCTATCAAGCTCAACTTCCCTTGTACTAACAATATGGCTGAGTACGAAGCTTGCGCCACTGGTCTGCAGGCGGCTCTCGATCTGAATGTAACTCACCTTCGAGTATTTGGCGATTCACAGTTAATCATATGCTAGATGAATGGTGGCTGGAAGACGAAAGACGAGAAACTGATCCCCTATCATGAACACCTTGAGGATCTGATAGCCTGCTTCCAAGATGTGACTTTCTCATACGTCCCCCAGATAAGGAATCGCTTTGCCGATGCATTAGCAACTTTGGCATCAATGATCGAAATCCCCTATGGTGTTGAAATGAAACCGATCAGGACCGACGAACCATTCAACATTTAGCGGCAGGTTACGTCATTTGCGGGGAATGCCTCTACAAGCGATCATATAATAACATCTTACTTAGGTGCCTCACTAAAAGTGAAGTGGTCAATATTATGAAAGAAATCCATGAGGGAGTATGCAGAGCCCATGTCAGCGGTCACATGCTCGCCAAGAAAATTCTGCGGTAAGGATACTTCTGGACCACTATGGAATCAGATTGCTGTAAACATGCTAAAAAATGCTACAAGTGTCAAGAACACTCCAGTCTGATACACGCTCCTACCATTGATCTTCACTGCATGGCCACTCCTTGGCCATTTGCTACCTGGGGCCTTGACGTTGTTGGAATGATTAATCCGAAAGTATCAAACGGACATTGATTCATCCTCATCGCCATTGAATACTTCACCAAGTGGGTAGAAGCGGTATCATATTCCAACATCACGGCTAGTCACATTGAGAAGTTTCTCTAGAATAATATTGTATATCGATTTGGAGTACCCAAAGATATCATCACGGACAACGGCATAAAATTTGCGAATAAGCGCATCCGAGACTTCTACGAGTAATACAAGATCAAGCACCCTCGCTCATCCCCTTATCAGCCTCAAACTAATGGAGCCATGGAAGCCACGAACAAGATAGTCATCCACATCCTTGAGAAAATGGTCGTCACTTATCGAGATTGGAGCGAAATGCTGCCATTTGCTTTATGGGCCTACTAAACATCAATCCGTACCGCTACAGGGGCAACACCATTCTCCCTTGTGTATGGAACCGAGGCCGTCCTCCCGGTAGAGGTTGAAGTACCTTTGCTCTGACTCCCCATGGAATCAGGCTTACCCAAAGCAGAGAGAGAGAGATCACGCTTTGATCAGTTGAACTTACTAGATGAGAAAAGACTCCTAGCCTTATGCCATACCCAAGTGTACCAGGGGCGAATCGCACGCGCTTACAATAAACGTGTCCGCGGTTGAGATCTAAAGGTAGGAGACACTATGCTGAAGATCTTCCCATCCCTCCATGTCGATCCAAGAGGAAAATTCAAACCAAACTGGGAGGGACCTTACGTCATCCGAGAAGTGATGCCGGGATACGCCATCCGCCTTGCCACCATGGACAGAGATCATCTTCCTGAGCCCATCATTGTTGGATACGTCCGACGGTTATACTCTTAGTCCATCACGACAAGGTAAGTGTTGGTGAAATAGATACGTGATTGCTTAAGAACCACTCGAAAGAGGCCATCATTCCAAGCATAGTAGCCCAAAAGCATCCCTAAAGATGATGATATCCTTTGCTACCCCATTTGAGCTTGGGCCTTTCTTTCAATAAACCCCTTCCCCAAAAAAATATACGTGTAGATATACCAAAAAAAAGAGAGAAGAGAGAGAAAAGATGCATGTGTATATAGTTACTATCAAATCCAAAAAAATTGAAAAAGCAAAAACCTCAAAAAGAGATTGCCTGAAATAGAGCAAAAAGAATAACAAAAAAAGCACGGGGCATGTACAGTAAAACCGTCAAAGAAGAAAGTATGTTGAGAAAACTGAAGTCGTATCAAGGAAACCTTTTTAGCCCAGCATACCTTCAAATCTTAACCTGACCCATGGCCAAGCTACACGCGGAAGAAAGCCCTCTTTGTAGGTTCACAAGCAGTCATAATATCTGTTAAGACAACATGAGCCAAGTCGTGAAACGACACCAGAGCCCCATCTAGTCGGCTATGACGGAATCAACGTCTATGTCGTAGCTTTTTAAAAAATGAAAAGAATAAAAAATAAAAATAAAAATACAAGCTCAAAGCAAGATGGACGTGGTGAAAACCCGACAGGGCATTACGGGTAAAAATAACGAGCTTGTGCGGACCAGGTGAAAACTCGAAAGGGCGCTTGGGGTAAGAGAGCTAAACCCATGGACGTGGTGAAAACTCGAAAGGGCGCCACGGGTAAAAAAAGGGGAGATAAATAAAAAAAGAAGGGAAAGAGAAAAAATTAAAAAAGAAAGGATTGAAATGATTGATTAAATGTTTAGGGGCCGCTCATGCTAGTTCGAATCGAGTCCCGACCAGAATTGTCTTTATGAAACCGTACTGCCAAACGTATGACTCGAGGCAAGGAGAAAGGTTTGACTCAATCCAAACGGATCAATGTTCTGGCCTCGGTAAAAAATCGGAAACCCACTCAGGTCCGACTTCAAAGGAAGGGTTCAACCATGCTCAAGGGTGGACCCAGGGTTTCCCAAAGTTTCACCCAATGATTAAGGCACCAAAATATATATATAAACCAAAAATAGATCTATATAGATGTATATAATAAACTGCCTATTGCACCACTTACACCACGTCCAAAAAAATATATGGTCGGTGTGATGACTAAGGTGTTTTCCTTTTTACAAGTATAAACCAAAAACAACCAAAACATAAAGAAAATATGTATACCAAAAAAAATGTGTGTGTATTTGTAAAGGGCTTTTTTATGCCCCTTTTCTGTATATCTGATCTGTGCAAAAAGTTCTGTGTGCAGGAAGGAGTTAGCGACCCAGCTCACGCTTCAAAGCTCTAATCTCAGCATGAAGGTCATCCTCCCGGACATTTTGTTCAGTCAGCCAACGACCATGCAGGCTCTTGAACCTCTTCTGAAAAGAATCAGCGGCTCCAAAAGTGACACTCAGTGATCCCTTCAAGCGGAGGACCTCATTTTCTGCTGTTTCTGCTCTAACCTTTTCATATGCCAAAAGTTCTTGCAGGATGCTCTTCTCATCCACCAGTAACTCAATGCGGGCTCGGAGGGCCGTCTCTTTCTTTGACCAGGGGCCTCCAATGTCAATAATCTCTGACAAATCTGGACCATCGGTAGCAGGCCGCTCAGTCAAAAGCCAGGCCTCGTACTCAGGAGAAGTCCTAACCGAGTCTTCCTGCTTAATATCACACATCAGCGTCTACTGACGCGTCTCCCAAAGAGCAACAATCCGATCTACGTCCCCAGAGGATCCCCTAGAAAAGATCAAATCACATAAAGGGGTCTGGCCTTACAAGGCACCTGCTGAGGGCAGCCGAACTGACGTAACACTTGGAATGGGAAGTAAAACGTGCTGCCCGTCAATCCTAGGAGGGTGATGCCCTCGTGATCTCTGCTACGAATTATCGGGAAGGTCCGGTCCAGCCAAAGGAGCTTCCATGTCAGCTCAGCATTGATCAACCAAAGTTTCAGAGCTGACATATCACCCTGGGGGAGCAGGTGGCATCGACCCAGAAAACATTGGACCACCTCGCCTCGGGCAATATAAAATCGGGGCATGGGCCCCAAAATAGCAAAATGCTCACCCAACCAGACCTGAAGCAACAAGGGGTATCCCCGAAGGCCCTCCACCTTACCCAAAGCAAAGGAATCAAGGCATTGGTACAGCTCGGCAAGCACTAAATGCATCATGGACCGGCCCGCCTCCAGCTCCGCCAAAATATCACAAACTGCCAATGAGAAGCTCTCTCCCTCGGTGAAGAAAAGAATTTTAGAAATGAGATCGAGTGCTAGAGCTTTCACGTTAAAACATTCCTAACCGGCAATTTCTGGAGGCTTTCGTCACCAAAAAGTTCTTTGAGGAATTTTAGCGAACACCTTGTGGGCCCCCCAATGAAACTTTTCTCATACTCGGATTTCTTCAAACTTAGAGTAAGGTGAACGGATTTGGAATAGCCCGACCGAGGCATGACTCTTGCAAGGCCCCTGTGAAGCTTCAGGCCAGACAGATTAGATAGCTCCTCAAGGGTTGGGGTTAGCTCCTGCTTCCCAAAATGAAATATGTGGAAGTTCACATCCCAAAATGAAGTGGCGGCATGAAGAAGTTCCCACCGAAGGGGAACCTCTAGGAAGGAAGGAAGGCGAGATAGCCCAAGGCACTCCAAGTCGGCGAGCTCACTCTCATTCAAGCTCCCAAACCAGGCCATTAAAAATTTGGGCCCCAAGCCCAACAAGGGGGGCAATTGGCTCCGGGCCCTCCGCGTAAGGGAGGGCTGGAAAACGGGTCCATGAACGTACATGGATCCTTTGAGAAGATAAAAATCAATGTATGATGATGGACCCGCCTTGAAAATGCAAGGGGAAAAAGAACCAGCCATAGAGACCAAGTCAAAACAAAAAAAGAACTAACTTTTGGACTAACTCGGGTATATAAGGACCCACTGCTCCCCAGGTTAAACTTGGAGCAAATAATAGTTCTTGATGCATTTTGCATTTTTCTTGCCTATTGCCAAGAACTATTAGTTGCTTGCCCACATTTTTTCTTTTTGCTCAACTATTAGTTGCGCCAGCACAAATTGGCCGAGAGTTTGACCTGGTGCAACTATTAGTTGCACTCCCCCTTCTGCCCTTTTTATTTATTTCACACACCCTGTTCATTTAACAACTAGGCATTTGTTCTGTTTATTTATGTGCAGGGACTGATCCTACATCAAGGCATGCAACCCAAGGGGTCACTTCCCAAAGTTTTTTTTTGGGCCAACACATCCTGCGGAGAAACGGATCTGATACCAAGAAATCAGGGCATAAAATCAAAGCAAAACTATCTCCCAAATAATAATAAAAATAAAATTTTGTTCCCAATGTACCACATCGACCATCCCCCAAATTGTTTTAATAGATCCAAATCAAATTCCAAAAGTACTGAGTTTTTCAAAAGAGCAAAACTAAAAGCTTATCCCTGGTTGGCGCCCTTTGACTTCTTACGACGACGAGAAGAACTCTGAAAAGTCCGCATGTCCCCCACCCTAGACCACGCTTGCGAGATCCTGCTAAGTAAGGAGCGCGATTCCTTAGCACGAGCATGCTGCGAAGCAAACCAAAGTCAGAAAGAAGTCAGGATCAGTTAAAGGGCACATGATGATAAAAGGAATAAAAAGGAATATAACAGCAAGGCACTCACTGTCTCAACCTCCCTAAGCTCCGCCGGTATGATGCATACTCCATAGCCGAGTTGAAGTCCTATATTCAGAACAATGCAATATCAAAGCTCAGGACAGCCCTGAAAGCGTGTGTAGAAAGAAACCATAATGAAAGGAGATTAGGCCATCAAAGGACTTACCCCTGGGACCACCTCAGGAGGGGGAACGCGAGCCACATCGGCAGAGAGTCGTGCTTGTCGATCTACATCAGTGCAGAGGCTCGAAAGGAAGCTATCATCAAGGCGCCGAAAGGTCCCATAGACTACGGAGGGGTCACCAACAGGGATACCAGCGTGAGAAGTCCCCGACGGACCAACACCCGACGAGCCCTCATTGAGGGACCTGCACCAGAAAGACCAACACCAGAGGGATCCACCCCCGACATATCAGCCGCACTGGGTTTGCCTTCACCATTCGAATCATCCCTTGGGGCGAACTGTGAACAAAATAAAGATCCACTTAAGGGGGGGGGGAAGCCAAATAAAAGCAGAGAAGGAACTAATCCAAGCCAAGATAAATTACCTGATCAAGCGGGCCGCCAAATGCCAGAAAATTGGCACTGGGAACAAAGCGCGACAAGATGAACCAATGGGGCAGGCACTCATACCAAAGGTGATAGTCCCCGGGCACGTGAAGGGCATGGATAGGGAGCCCATTATTGAGGAAGGCCGCTGTGAGCTCCTCGATACTGCCGACAGGATACTAGACATCTGTCGGAGGGTCCACAGGTATGGCATAATAGCCCTGAAACTGATGCACCACTCGGTCTCCCAAATAATAAAATTTGGCCCCCGCTCCGTAGAAGAACACGACGCGGCGATTATTGAATAAGCGGGAGGCACCTACAGCTGCTCGGTCCCAGAAGGAGGATGCAAGGTACGGATCAGGGAGGATCTGCTCAAATAAAAAAAGAGAGAAGCCAAGCAAGTAACATCTCAGTCAAAGAAAATTTCCAAGCTAAAAATGAACAAAGGTAGAGAAAAGAGAGGAGAGTTGTTACTTGCTCGGGACCATCAAATCGAGTTGGGACCGTAGGCCCATTTTCAGGTGCTTTAGGCCCACGCCACGGCATCGGGCCTGATGTCAGTTGCTGAGCAGGGGATAGGTGAGCACCTCCGAGAAAAGGAGCGGGCGCCTGGGGTGGAAGTGGTGGAATCCCCATACTTGAAGAGACAAGCACATAAGAGCAGGTCCATAGCACATACAGGTCATGCAAAAAAATATATGATGTGGACGAGGGCAAAGAGAAGTGGAATTACCTCCAGGACGGCCCAAAAACCCACGGCAGACTTTGAATCCCCGGCCTAACCCGAGATAAATTGTACATCAGCCACGCATACCCTGCTCCTCCCCAGTCGTGCCTGGGGACGTCACCCCAATTGTCCATCACACTCAATAGGGCCCAGCTGACTCCGCCCCCGCTGGCATTTGTGAAAAGGGTCTTGCCTAGCAGGAGTAGGAGCGTGATGCGAGCTAAGACGATCGCCCACTCTGGAGCGATGTAGAGCACCCTATCTGGCTGACCCAAGTCCACCAACTCATCAGTAGAAAAAAGGGAGGTCAGCCAGGACATCTTGACCTCTGTGCCATGGGTCTGCCCGCGAGAAGGATAGGTCCCGCGTAATAATGTCCTCCCGGCTCAAGATCATGAGATCGGATATCGGATCCCCAATCCGACATCATAATCATGGCCCAATCGATGGGCGTCAATGTCATCTCGGTGTACAGCATGTGGAATGCCATGGTCTCAGGGCGAAACCTCTCAATCAGAGCCTTCAAATAGGCAGCATCAGCCCTCATGGTGGGACAAGACAGGAACTCCTTAAAGCCCACTTGCTCCAACAAGACCTTCACTACGAGGGGGACATAGAGGTAGAATTTGTGAAAGTTGAGCCACCCCCCGTGGAACACAATATTGGGCAGGTCCTGCACCTAAAGAAAATGCACATCAGATCAAAGAGGCAGAAAGAGAGAATGCATAACCAAAATAAATTGAACCTTTAGTTTACCTTGCCCGCTATCCCAAAGTTAGAAATATGAGTGTGCTGCTGGTGAAGGAGGCCGACCCGGGTGGCCTCACCTTGCATCTCGAGCCATGGGCCTGCTCTCCGTTCCACCCAGACAAACTCCTCCCCCTGCGGGCCACGAATAATCTCGGGTCCCTCATCGGGGCCCTCCTCAGGAATGTGCTCATCACCGCCTGACATACTGGGGCAACAAGGCAATCACAGCTAGTCAAGTACAGAGATACACGTACAACTTTGTTCTTTTAAAAACAAGAAAAAAACAAAAAAAAAACCCTGTACTTTTATTTTGTTCTTTCAAAAACAAAAAAAAAACCTATACTTTGCTTTGTTCTTCCAAAAAAAAAAAAAAACAAACAAAAACAAACAAAATTTTTTACCTTGCTTAAACAAAAAGGGGAAGAAGAAATAAGAAAAAAGAAAAAAAAAAATAACCTTATGCTTCAAAACAAAATCCCCTTTCTTTTATGATCCTAAAAAAAAAAAAAAAAAAAAAAAAATCAAAAACCAAAAAAGAAGCCTTTCTTTTACAATCAAAGCTAGAAAAAATCTTTACCATAAACAACAAAAATGATAAAAAAACCATAGTTGTTTTTCCCAAACAAATAAAATCTCTTAATATTAAGAGAAGTCGAAAATCATTTCCTTAATTTTCAAAAAAGAAGACCGAAAATCCCTTCTTCTTTCTAATTTAGTGTTAAAAAAAAAAGAAAAGAGAAAAAAAAAATAAAAAACCCAATATATGCAAAATAAAAACATATAAATAAAAAAAAAAAAATAACAAAAATAAAGTTCATTCTATATACACAAATAAAAATAAACAAAAAAAAAAATATACATTAGGCACTAACAAATTCCACAAAATAACAAAAATACGGCACCATTCATGAAAAATTGCCAACATATCATCAATAAACAAGCGTACAATGAAGATAAACCATTATTCATCGCAGAACACAAGATCATAGCAATATTTACAAGAAAAAGTAAGAGAAATCAAAGGAAGTAAGTCTTAATGGTTACCTTTTGAGAGAAGATGGATCTCTGATCTAGCGTAAGCCGGCACTTGATCCACGCAAGCGGGGCAACGACAATGAGGTACGCAAAGAGGCGATGAAAGAAAACCCTAGGAAGAGGCGGTTTTCGGTTTCAAAGGAGAAGGAGGGGGAGGAAAATTTGAAACAAAGCCCCCCAGGTCAAACTCGAGCTGTTTAAATTCCCCCAGCCAAGCCTGGTGCAACTAATAGTTGCGCCAGGCAAATTTTTTCCCTCCTTTTGCTTGGCGCAACTAATAGTTGCGCCAGGCTATTTTAAGGCCTCTAGTGGCCTGGCACAACTATTAGTTGCGCTAGGTACTTAGGCCAGGTCTTGGACTTGGTACGAGCCAGATAGGACGGCCGGTTCCCCACTTCCTCCTTATTTGTTTGTTTTATCACCCCCGGTAGATGCACACTCTCTCGAAACAGCATTTCGATCATCCATCAACTTGCTGAGGAAGCCGTGCTAAAATAAAGGTGGACCGAGGTCGATGAGCATCTCGGTCCTACACCAAAAATATAAAAAGTTCCAAAAAGAGAGAATCCCCATAGAGAAGCCGAAATCCCAAAAAAAATTCACATAAAATAATAGCTTCAAAATTCCAAAAAAATATCACATAAAATAGTTTGAAAATCCAAAAATAGGTCAAAAACAGATCTGTATCCCCCACAGAGACGCACAAGCATAAGGCGGTAAAATGTCAATATTTTATCCGTAGTACAACTGTGCCATACTAAAGTCCTGAGTCGGAGGTTCACCTCAGATTTTTGGATCCCGCTTTAAGGAAGGTGCAACGGTGTCGGTCCCAGTCAAAGAGTCAATGTCTTGATCAGGTCGACTCCACTGCTAAATTTTAGCATTGAGTGCTCTATTTTAGATTCATATGAACTTTAGTGTCATAAAGCTTCAGATTCTCCATTGGAAAAGGTCAATCGTTGGTTGAGACCAACCTCCTGAGGATGAGATTACATATCAATCAAACTATGTGCAACCATGCATTCAGAAGGGTTCATTTTCCTTTTATTTTCTGCAGGCTTAAAACCTGTATGGGCAGCGGTGTCCCTAGAAAGTGTACGCCATGCGTCTGGGTTTCCATATGATGGTCGTTTGTCCCCGTAAATTATACCCAGGCAGGTCCGGTCGGGGCTTCCATCGCCTTTGTTGTTGCTTATTGCCCCCGTTGGGTGCATGATTATGCATAGTTAATTGATGATTATGATCATTGTCAATAGAGGGCGGGATTGGACGCCCCCTTTTAGAGGTGCCCAATGTTTGGCTGGATTTGTTCAAGGAAGTCGAAACTAGATACTCTAGGTCATGCTGAGCTGAGGCATGCTTTCAAAAAAATGGCACGTACTCCCAAAAAGCGTTATGACATCTATTCACTTCGCTCGGGTGGTCATGCTAAATAAACTTTGGGATCGATGGGTTCGCTCGAAGATCTCGAACCCTGCTTTTAGCAGGGGCACCCACGAATAATCCAATGAGGTCATCAAATGCCTTGTAGGATGGGATGCAAATAGTGGAGCCTTGCGTATGTTTACTTCGCGCCTATCTTTGAATGTGGGTCGATCACCCCTCTTACTTACGAAGCTGTTGCGTTCAGAATGAATCTCGAACATCAATCACCTACAAATCATCTTGAGAAGCGAACATTTTTCCCGACTAACGGGCTTTCGTAACTCGAGAGGCGAACGTTCTTCCCAGCTATTGGGCTTTTACAACACATTCCACCTCGATTATGCCCAGTAATGTCACTAAGGGCTTGGGAATCGATTACCTCGAGAAACGAATGATTAGCCTGGCACCCCAGGGCTTTCATTTTCTCACCATATTACTCACCCGATGTTTGAAGTACGTTCTGAATACAGCGGACCCGTTAGTAATGCCTTGGGCCTTTTCGGATGTCTCTTTTCTTTGGCATACGATCACTGGTGATCGAATACTAAAGAGGGGGCATATGTAGACACCCAAATTTAGCCCAAGGCCCGATCGAAACACCTTTCGAGGGAAGTGCAATTTCGAGCTTTTGATAGCATGAATGGAACCCTTAGGAATCACCCCAAACCCTTAGGAATCCCCCTAGATCCTTTTGGAACCAATCCCAACCCTTAGAACCCATTTTGAACCCTAAACCTAACCTTACCAGGCTATGGATAAAGAGTGGTGCATCAAAATTGGCTACGGCCCTCTACTATGATCGAGTCTCATACCATTAAGGAGTAGAGATCGTCAGCTTTCCAACGGTCCAAGGATCGCCCCAATCGGAGGTATAAGTCAAAATATATGGCAAACCGAGCCCGGAGGGCATGAATGTAAAGTCATGTGGGCCCCTTAGGGATTTGGCGCAACTAATAGTTGCGCTAGTAATAAACTTTGCCTGGTGCAACTAATAGTTGCACCAGGCCAATTCTCCCTCATTTTAAGCCTGGCGCAACTAATAGTTGCGCCATATTCAAAAGTGGGCCCCATCCTCGCGAGCTGACTTCTAGGCACTGTTCTGCACTGTTTTATTATACATTTGCCTGGCGCAACTATTAGTTACGCCAGGCATATGAACAATAACTGTTGGTTTTTACCCCAAAATTCGTGACTGGGTTTTGACTTGTTTACCACCTCGACCTTTGGGGTGTGTTTAACTAGTTCTGTTGCACCCTTTTGAAGCCTAATTGCACCCCTTCAAGTGACTTAAGGCCTCACCCCATCATCCACCATTGGAGGACCTTCCCTCACATGTCAAGGCTCCAAAAACCCTAGGAAACCTTAGATGGCCCATTACCTAATTGCTAATCTAATGAGGACTTTAACCTCTCACTAATCCTCCCTTCCTCTATAAATAGAGAGCCACCACTCTTGTTTAAGGGTTGAGAATTTTGCTTAAGAGAGAAAGAGCTCCAAGTGAGAAGTTCTTCCTCCCTTTGGTGCACTATTTTCACCTAAAATCCAGAACTCAAAACCCCTTCCCAAGCTTGCTCTTACACCCAAAACCCTTAGCCTAGGTGTGTGTGATCCCCTAGCCACTCTTCTCCATCTCCTAGCTAGTAGGCCCTCGTGGTTAGAACCCTTTTTCCCACCATTCAAGCCTCCAAAAGCTCATCAAAAGCATGCCAAGCAAGGCTACTCTACGGTGCTACAAGGGCCCGAGGGCTCCAGCTCTCCCCTTTCTTCTCCTATCTCTTTCTAGCTCGCTCTATCCTCCCATTTGTGTCGTTACTGTTTAGACCTGAAAAGTACCACTTTTCACCCCTTAACTTAGCCTTTGATTAGACCCTTAGCCATCTAATAAAGGTTTGTTAAGTGTTTTTTGTAGGTAATAAATAGCAGTGCAATAAGGCCATAAATCCTGCTAAGGAGCCTGTTTTGACCCCAGAAGTCCCTCAAAAGAATGAGAACTAAATCCAGACCTGAGAAGAGCCTCACGCAGCTTCCCAAAGATTCAGAGGATTCAGAAAAATATGCTTCGCGCAGTCCTTGTGAATTCCCAAGACTTCACAACAACTTCTCGTGCAGTGGAGTGACAGAAGAGCTTCAGAAGCCTTGAGTCGCGCAGCTCTCGCGAAGTTCAGAAGTTAAAGGTCGCGCAGTCTCGCGCAGTTCAAGAGAGCTTCAGGAAAGTTATAGCGCAGCTGTCGTGCAGTAGCCATGGGATGCAAATGTCAAGAGAACCTTTCACGCAGTTCAGAAAAGCCTCAAAGTTATCGTGAGGATCCTCGTGAAGTTCCATTAAGAAATGAACTTCTCGCGCAGTTCTCGCGCTGTTCAGGAAGAAAGTAGCCTCGCGAAGCTAGAGTTAGCCTCGCGAAGATCTATTGTGAAATGGAATGCTCGCACAGTTCCTGCCCTATTCACAAGTAGCAATCCAACTGCGTGAAGCCCAATCTAGCGAGAGCTTAACTGTCTACCTCGCGACTGCTCAAAGCATCAAGAAGCTGCAATCCTGTGACGTCTAAAGTTTTAATGATAACTCATCCTCGTGAAGAACAGAGCTACTGCGCGAAGAGTCAGGGAAACGATGGCTACCTAGCGAAGCTCTGAACTTTAACCTTCCATCGCTTCAGCAGAGGACTTTCTGGGAATTTTCAAGGATTAGGGCACGCACTCCCACGGCCGAATCTCCGTGCATGCACCCCGAGGCATCCAAGGATCATTAATAGGCCACGTGGCATTGCTAAAATTAGGGTTTCCTAACCCTAATGCGCCGCCACACCACTGCTATATAAACCCAAACTTGGTTTAGGTTTAGTGTCTAGACTTTATCCCTGATACGGGATCTGATATCATTTTCTTTTCTATTTTTCTGTAGCTGTAAGTAGTTTTCCTTTTTCTTTTTCTTCTCTCCATGGCCCAGCACTTGCTGGCCATGCCTATATATATTTATTGAGATTAGATTAATGGAATTTGTGATTGGGTGTTGTACTTTTATGGGATTCGTGTGTTTGAAAGTTGCTCTGTGCAAGGCTGTTGCCTTGTGATCCGCCATTGCTTTGGTTGTGATTCAAAGCAATGGAGGACTGATTCTAAGGATCCATTCAGATCCAAGTGACCTATGTGTCTGGGCTATCATGGTCTGATACAACCTTAGCCCCACCACAAGACCCATTAGACCTGAAATCCCCATGGGAGCCTGAGCTGGTAGCCTTGTGACCATGGTGGTGACAACAATATTATTGTTCTGTTTTGGACTCTATGAGGAGGATAGCCTCTGGGATAGTCTGTGACCATTCAAGTGGACAGGCTATAGCCTTAGGGTGAAGCCAATCCGTAGGATCCAAGATGGATTCTTCTTCTCTGCACATGTGCTTGTGGACTTGTGGGAGATTGTACAGAGGTAGACTCCCCTATATTTGTATAGACCCGCCATCAGATGTTAGATCTGATCTAGTTATGGAGATTACAGGCTTGTGACTGGACCATTGTAGTCCCACTCAAGCAATGGACAGCTACATCGAAGGTTGTACTCAATCCCTTGCTGGTTCTATGTTTCTGGGCTAACATGGTCCTATACAGCCCTAGCCCCACACACAGAGCTTTAGAGGTTGAGGTTCCCTATGGATTCTTGAGCTTGTAGCCTGGATGAAGTAGTGCCTACAATAATTAACTTGTTTTGACCCATCTCTGGACTGTGGTTCCCCTATGGGATAGTCTGTGACCATTTGAGTGGATAGGTTATAACCTTAAGGGATTGGATCATGGCACAGAGATGGGTTGGATTCTTTCTCCTTAGTGGTGATAATGTAGCCATTGGACAAGATTTTTATAACATCAGATTTGAATCTGAGTTACAAAACTCCTTTGATCTAGACCCAATAGCATACTTCTCACCCTTTTATATTTATTTTCCCACACTCCATCCATCTTCTCAACCCTTTTTGTAGTTAATTCATTAGGCTACCTTAGGATATTTAGAATAAGTGACCCTAAACTCCCTTCCTTTTAGGATTGCCAGATCTGTAGTCAGATCTGGAGGGACTACTAGAGATGGCTCCCTTGGAGCCATAGATCACCTTTTCCCTGTGGGACAAACTCTTACTATCAAAACTTGCTACAAATGGACCCTGTATCTTGCAGGTCTAGGATTTCTCAGTTGTGCTGACTCCATCCCCTATTTTACTTTGATTTTAAATTGCTTTTACAACCAACAAATAAAGTATGCACACTGGAAATAGCAATAAGTTTTTGGCGTCGTTGCCGGGGATAAGATGATCTATTAGTAGACCCTTTGTTTTTGTATTTTTAGTATTCTTTGTAGCTGTGAATAATTGATACTACTGATGTAATTTTGAATCTTTCTTGCAGATCTAGACAGCAATAGAGAAGGACAGTGGACTGCATTTGGAGATTAGCTACCTCTGTTTGCAATTCTCTAACCTTTAAAACTCAGTCTAGTTTCTTTAAAAATTCCATAGCAGTTATTTAGGATAGTTGTAAATTTATGTTTTCTTAAATAGCTGTAAATTTGTTAGATAAATTCTTTGAGTTAAGTGCAATGTGCCTGCAAGGAGTTGTCCCTGCTGGTGGTGTGTTTGTATGATAGGTAGGAGATCTCTTAGTCCTACTTTAGAGCCTTTCAACCCTGAGCTAGAAAGGGGTAGAAGGCTTAGAAGGAACAGGCACACCACAGTAGAGCCCCCAATTGAATCTGAGACAGTACCCATGGGTGAAGAACAACCCAGAACTCTCAAGGAGTTGAATGCTCCGGATGACTATAACTCTCCATTTAGCATTCAATTCCCTAATGTTCAAGGGAATTATGAAATTAAAACTTCAATCATCTAGATGCTGCCCTCTTTCCATGGGCTCAGCAAGGAAGACCCTTACAAGCACATTGACCAGTTCTTGGCCTTGTCCACCACATTCAATATCGCTGGTTTGGGACCAGAGGCCACTAGACTCAGGCTCTTTCCCTTCTCTCTGAAGGATATGGCTAGTACCTAGTTGGCTACTGTTGTCGCTCCAAGTGTGCCATAATTGTGTGCATTATGAATCAAAAATTAAAGAATTAAAGAATGCTAGGTTATATGGATGTTAACTTATGAAAGGGATATCAGCACATTGGGGCTAACACTGGCCTGCAAGATCAGGGCCAATTGTAGCAAGTTTTAAATGTAAGTGAGTAAAAGATCGTCCACAGGGAATTGATTTAAAATTTAAGATAAACCTCCAGATCTGTGCTACCAGATCTGGCTCTATAATTATCTAAAAAAAGAATAGATAAAAGAGAGTGTTGGATTGTGTCACATTTAACTATAAGCAAATAAAGAAAAGAACTAACTACATGATCCAGATCCGAGTTGGGGAGGTGTTTAAAATAAGACAAATGCAGAAATAATAGCTTCATGTACTTTAGCCTCTGAATTTTAATGGAGAATCTGTAGTTCAACAGAGCAGATTCAATCTTCATCTGGCTACCAAAGACAGTATGTAAGAGAAATAAATCCGAATTAAGGAATAGGTTTAGACTTATGGCTGTGATCATCCACTTAAATGGTCACGCACTGCCACTAGTCATGGCCTATTCTTTAGTTCGAACATGAACATCATCAGTAAATGTCTTGCTAGAATTAGGTTACCAACGCTAATTCAGGGGTGATGAATTAAGGGAAGTTGCATGCGGATGAGTGAATCTAAAGAAGTCTAATGCACTAAGGTGATCATTCGAACCCTCGACATGACTCCAATGGAGAAGACACAAATTACGAACCTTTTAAAATCCAAAATTATAATTACAGAGCACGGCTTTAGAGAGCCCTCGGACTTACTGGAGCTTCTCAGAGAGCCCTCGGACTTCTGATCTTGAATCCGAACTTGGAAGTACAAATCACTCACAATGGCTCTCAAAGGTAAACTACAAGAAGGGATTACAGGGGGTTCGGATAAGCTATCCGACGGAATGAGAAAGAGATGAAAACTCTAAAACTGGATACCCAAATTGGGCAAATGGTTCGTCTATTTATAGTTTTCCCTAAGTCCATTTCGGATGTGTATCAACCAATAGGAGTCGAGCACCGGGATCGGATCTGTTACGGCCAATCGAATCGCTTGATCTGGTTCATAATCGAGAAGCAGAGGCATCAATTACATTATGCATTTTGAAATTCTGTTTGAGCTTTCGGAAGTTCCCGAGTAATTTAACTTTGAGGCGCTCACATGGGTTGGAATATGCCTTCGGATCTTGATTGGAACCTTGGAATGTTCCGGTCTTTTGATTGCATTGGGCGCATGCAAAGTTTCTTGAAATACCCTTGAACGCGCAAATCCCGTAATGCCATTTCACATAGTTTAAGGGCTTTTTCGTAAAGTAGTTAGAGTTTCTAGAAGTTCCCCCCAAGTAACTTCATCCTTGGGTGGTGGAATATGCCTTTGGTGTTGAATCTTCCTAATGTCTCGGCTTTTCAATGCATTGGGGCTCGTCGTGATTACTAAATTGCCCTTGTTAAAGCTGCGAATCTCGAATACCTTTTCGCAGAGTTCGGGCCTTTTCGCAAAGTTCAATGACTTCAAGCTCTGTTAGCAAAGTTCAATCTTCTTTCGAGGAGTGTTTTCTACTTTTCGCAAAGTTCAGGGTTCTTTACGAAAAGTGCAAGTGCTATGCGAATAGTAGAAGTGCCTTGCGGATTGAACGCTAGGCTCCCATTCTTCTTTACGAATAGTAGAAGTTCTTTGCGAATTGAACTCTAGGCTCCCATTCTACTTTGCGAAAAGTAGGAGTTCTTTGCGAATGGCTTTCTCTTGCTTCGTCTTTGTCCGCTCTTTTAGACCCTCTTTAGCCATTCGAGGTCGTTGTTTCTTCACTCCTTCTTTAAACTTGACATGAGTCATCGACTTTTGATCTTTTGGGATGCTTTTCGGATTTGGACTGTCGATTGGTTAATGTAAAATGCACACTAAAGCACTTATTTAGTCTTCTCAAGGGTCTTTCAAGGCTCATGTTTAGGGGTGAAAATGATATTTTCACTACTTAACACACCCCAAACCTAAGCTTTGCTAGTCCACGAGCAAAGAAACATAAAAGCAAAATAAAGAGCCACTTTTGTAGGAAGCACAGTGCATTTAGCATATGCAACAAGCCTTTTAAACCCCTAGGTGATCCCTAGAGGAGGAGTGAAGTCTCTGAGGGTTTTGGTGAAGGTACCCACAAACTTCTCCATGGGACAGTTGGCATTAGTGCACCGTCATCCCATGAGCAATCAAAGATCAAAATTAGTTACTCTTGAATCAATGTTTAAACAGAAATTTAGGTTTATTGTTTGCAAGGATTTCAACATTTATAAACCTTATGAATGTTTCACTCTTTCCAATCTGAGCAGCCATAGAAATCATGCAAATGTGGATAGTTCATCATTTGAATAAAATTAGGTTATAAGTCATACTTAATGTGCTCAAGTTCCAACCCAAACACTTACGGTGTACTCTCATCAAGATTTTTGTTGAAGGGTTCATTTTCACTCAAGCTCAAGAGCATTACATCTCCCAAATGGATTTGTAAGCATGAGCATAGGCATGATTCTCTGGCATCCTTGACATCTCCTCACCATAGATTGGGAAACCGCTTATCTCCACATGATGATTCACTCAACTTTGGATCACAAGGACTTTGGTGGGTTTGTTGTATGGCTAGTGGAGTGAGGTTTGAGGATAGGAAGGTTGAGCACAGTGTTTGGATTTTTGAGAAGTCGAATTGAAGGAGGTGGTTCATGACTCCACCTTCTTGAGTTTAGCTTCTTTGAGATTCTCGTGTTCAAAGTACTCGGTTCTTCTTCCTTTGATCTTGAATTTTCAACATAAAGTTCCTTTTTTTTTTTTTGCTTGCTTCTTTTTCACATTGTTTTCTTTTACTTTCTCACCACCATAACGCCCATTTTTGAGGTATTTCTTCTTCATTTATTTTGATATTTGCCCGAAATGTTCCATCTTTACTTCTTTCTCCTTTAACTCTGAATTCTCAAGGTGAGGGAAGGTGAATTGGTTCCATTGGTTCGGTGCAAGAAAAATGGGTGTTTTGATGAAGCATTGTAGGATTTATAGCTCAATTGGGGTACAAACAAGGCGAGATCTTTCTTGGTTGGTTACATTAGCTCAAGCTGTCCAAAGAAGGCCTTGATCTTTTCCTCGGTTTCATGAATGTCGTTGCTTGTTTTGATTTGGAGTTTCCTAATTTCTAGTGGATCTAATGCCTCGGCCATCCTTTGAATCGTAAAAGGGTTGCCTCGGTCACTCTTCAACAGAGATGTAAAACATATAGGCTCAATTCTCACTGGTTATGGTTTTTCCTTGAGCTTTTAAGTATATCTTTACCTTTTTCTCTTCCTGTGGACTTGCTATGTGCTAATACAAGTGTATTTTCCTGGTGTTAACATCATGGAAATGTGGAATATTGTAGGGTTTAGAATGTCTAAATTCTTGCAAAGAAAATTTTAAAATTTCCACATTGTCATGATTCTTAAGTAAATTGATTCATTTCCTGATTACTTTGGTGATTGTGATGCCCTTATGCTAATTATTCCATGGGCAGGACCTGTTTGCCATACCCCCAAACCTAAGATGAACATTGTCCTCAATGTTCTAGACGATGAGAGACTGGGAGCAGCAGGGTAAAAGAAGAAAGAAAAACTAAGAACAGAAAAAATCTAAACTATATGCGAGAAAATAAAAATGTAAATCAAGATATGAGCAAGGAAATGGAAAACAGGATATACAAATGCAAGAAAAATCAACAAAACAATGCTAGAACTGCTAAATAAAATCTAACAAATAGAAGGATTACTACTAAATGAAAGGAAACTAATGCTAATAATGGAGAAATAGTAAAAGCAAGGTAAGGGACCTGAATACAAAGTTAAAAAAAGAAAAGAAAAGTGTTGATACAAAACTGAATTTGTGAATACAAAATAGGAAAACAAAGTTATAAACTAACTATACTCACGAAAATGACGAAAATCAAAAGAAACGAGGACACATTAACCTAAGAAAAAAAAAATCGTGATCTAAAAACTGTAATTTGAAACTAAAATTCCTAAAATGTAAAATCTAATGCCAAATGATGTATCCTAAGCCCAAAGAAACAAACCCAAAAGCCGAGATACTTATGAATCTAAGTGATTATAAAAATGATTAGCAGAATGGTGAAAAGAAAAGCAAGATTCATAAGATTGACCCTTTGTTGATGATGTGTATGAAAAAAATGAAGCATGGGAGCACATATTAAAAAGGGTTCACACACGGTGAGACCCATTTATGATGAAGAAATCTCAAGGAAAATAAAATCGGTGGGTCCATTGAATATTCAAAACAGCCTATGATCCACTACTCATTATCCTACATGATTCCTAAAAAAATGATCTCAAAGAGTCCGGATGGGAAAAGTGGATGCAAATGGAGAAAAACAAATTTCATCCTAAGATATCGATATTGTTTTATAATTTTCTTTTTTTTTTTTTTCTTGTTTTGATCAGCCGGGCTCAACAAGAGCCCTTATTTACTATCGCTGAAAATAATGAGAAACAACTCAGAGATTTTCTATTTGTGTTTCGACTTATTTTGTTTTGTATTTGGTTTTGTAAAAAAAATAAAAAAAATAAAAAATCAGCATGCCTAAAAGACAGCAGAAATTATAATCAAAACAAACATTAAACACAGCAGAATTGCTGGTTCTCAAGAATTTAAAAATAGAAAATGAATACAAAGGAGAAGGGGATGCAAACTCAAGTAGATCTGCTCCAGCTTTGGTCCAGGTGTTCCTTGTTGGACGGCCGCTCGGATCTCGCAAACATCAAAAATGCGATCTAGGGGTTTCCTCTGTTTGGGTTTCTTTACTTTGAACAGATCGCGCAGCTGGGCTCTACCCTTTTGATTTCTGACAAGAGAAAAAGCGCAGAAGATTAGAATAGATGGTGGTTATTCGTGAGGAGCTCGTGAGAGAAGAGGGTGAGCTAGGGTTTTGAAAAGGGGTTTTGCTTGGGAGAGTTTAGAAAATCTTGAGAAAGTGTAGTTCGCAAAGAACTGAGCTTCAGTATGTCTATTCGAAATCGATAAGACTCCAGAAACATCTTTTCGCAAAGGACTTTTCCCCAGATTTTCTATTCGAAAAGGAAATTTTAACTATTCGAACAGAACATGGTTCTTTTCGAGTAGTTCATCTGACTCGAATCAATTGAATAGAACTTTGGACTTTTCAAAAGTACTTTTACTTTATGATTTGAACTTTGAAGTGTATTTACACTATGCGTACAAGAAAAATAGAAGCAAAAAAATCGGAAAAACAATGTTGTACAAACATATTATACACTTTTCTACCATCGATTTTGGAGATTCATGATGATAGGTGGGCGAAGGGCTCTGGTGTTTTCAATGCAAGGTTTGAGCCTCGACCATTTACCTTGAGTATTCTTCCATCCTTGGGATCTGAAATATCCACAGACTCCGAGGGGAGGCCTTGATGAGATGTATGGCCCTTCCCATCTGGATCTCAATTTGCCAGTGAAAGAATTTAAGTTTAGAGTTGAATAACCATACCTTGGACCCGGTATGAACTCTTTTCTCATGAGGCTCCTATCATGGAATGATTTAACCTTTTCTTTGTACAACTGGAGCTAGTGTAGGCATCCATCCTCAGTTCTTCGATTCGGTGAGTTGAAGCTTCCTGTGGTTACCAGCAATGTGATTAGATCCATATTAAAAGTTTTGATTGCCCACAAGGCCTTATATTCTAATTCTCGGTAGATGGCATGCCTTGCCATAAACCCGATCTGAAAGGACATCCCTATAGGAGTCTTGTAGGCGATTCTGTATGCCCACAAAGCATCATTAAGCTTAAAGGACCAGTCCTCCCTGTCCTGCTTCACAGTTTTTTCCAAATTGTGTTTGATCTCTCTATTTGTAATCTCCACCTGTCCACTGGTTTGTGGATGATAGGGAGTGGCTACTCTGTGAGTGGCAGAGTACTTTTTTAATAGAGAGTCAAGCACTGTTACAAAAGTGGCTTCCCCATCACTAATGATGGCTCGGGGAATCCAAATCTGGAAAAATGTGGTCTTTGAGGAATCTTAAAACCACTTTGTGATCATTGGATTTGGTAGCTACGGCCTCAATCGTCTTGGAGACATAATACAGAGCTACCAAGATCAAATTGTTTGCATTAGAAGCGGCAAAGGCGCCCATAAAATCTATGCCCCAAACATCAAACAACTCAACTACCGTGGATTGGCTGCAGGGCATTGAGTTTCTTTTGGAAATTTGCTTTTGGCGATTCGCAAGATTCTGATCTTGTAAGGCATCTTTAAAGATTGTGGGCCAATAGAAACCACACTGCAGAATTTTTGCAAATTGTTTTATTGTTAATTTAAAATGGCCTCCACAGCTTTCATGACACATTGACAATATGCTGGGAATTCATGGTCCGGACACACTTTCTCGATTACTTGGTTCGCACAATTCTTGAATAGATAAGGATCTTCCCAAATGAAATGTTTAACTTGTGAGAAGAAAAGATCTTTATCCATTCTATTCCAATGTTGAGGAATCATCCAATAGCCAAGAAGTTGACTATGTTTGCAAACCAAGGATGTGGGTATTGATGGCAAAAGTTGCTCATCGAAATGATTCATTAATGGGTAAGCTATCATCCTCGATTGAGAATTACGGATAAGTGATCACCACCACATTCTCCACTCCTTTCTTATCCTTAATCAGTAGATCAAACTCCCGTAATAGGAGGATCCACCGATTAATCTGGGCTTGTATCCTTCTTAGACGAAAGGTACTTTAGGGCGAGTGGTCGATAAACACCACAATTTGTGAACCTAAAACATAAGGGAATTTTTCCAATGCAAACACAATGGCCAGACTCTTTCTCGCTTGTTGTGTAGTTGAGTGGGCATCTATCATGGATCTGCGGCATAAGCTATGACATGGGGAAGCTTATCCTTTCTACGCCCTAGGACAGCTCCTAGGGCATAGTCATGCATCACACATCACTCAAAGGGAGAATAGTCGAGGGGGCGCAAGATGGAGCTGAAATCGAGACATTTCTTAAGGACCTCAAAGGTCATGCATTCATTAGTAAACACAAAAGGAACATCTTGACACAGAAATGACAGAGTGGCTTGGAAATTTTACTGAAATCTTTGATGAACCTCCTATAAAATCTCGCATGCCCTAAGAAACTCGATTTGCTTATAGTTGGGAGGAGGCAAATGTGCAATTAGATCAATTTTGCTTGGTCCACCTCTATGCCTTTATGGGAGACCACATGTCCTAGGACAATGCCTTGGTGACCATAAAATGACTCTTTCCCGACTTAGAACCAAATTGGTTTCTTCACATCTTTGCAACACCAACTTGAGGTGGTGTAAGCATTGGGAAAAGCTCCATAAATTGAAAAGTCATCCATGAAGATCTCCATGAATTGATCAATCATGTCGAAAAGATGGCATACATGCATCTTTGAAAAGTAGCAGGCATTGCAAAGACCAAAGGGCATCCTCCTATAGGCAAAAGTGCCAAAGGGGCGGTGAAGGTGGTCTTTTCTTGGTCCTGTGGGTACACAGGATCTGGTTGTAACCAGAGTACCCATCAAGGAAGCGTAGTAAGCTTTGCACGCAAGCTTATCAAGGATTTGGTCAATGAAGGGAGGGGAAATGGTCTTTCCTTGTCATGGTATTTAATTTTCTGTAGTCTATGCAGACCCTCCATCCAGCTTGTTTGTCCGGTGGACATAAGTTTACTGATTCACCGCCATAACAGTTGATGCAGATTTCTTAGGCACCACTGTGGGTGCTACCTGCAGAATCAAATGGGGTAAATGACCCTAGCATCTAGCACTTGACAACTTCCTTCATTACCACTTCTTGCATGTGAGGATTCAACCTTCTTTGCATTTCTCTAGAAGGCTTGGCATCCTCTTCCAGTGGATCTTATGCATGCATACGGTGGGTTTATTCCTCCTAAATCAGCAATGGTCCACCAAATTGCTTTCTTGTCTTGTTTTAGAACTACCAATGACTCCTCTTCTTGCTCCTTTGTAAGGGAGGAAGAAATAATCATGTGTAGTGTTTGATGATCTCCCAAAACACATATTTCAGATTTTTGGGGAGCTGCTTTGAGTTCCAATTGTGGGTGTGAGAAAGAGGGCAACAAAGGTACCTTGGTAACTTGTGGAAGAGGGAGAGGCAGTCTCCAAGAGAGAGAACTTGATGATGAGTGCCTTGCACAAAGCGGACTCCTGAATTTGATCTCCTTTTCCTTCTTTCTCGGATCCCCAATCATTTTAAATTGCATGGTGGAGTCTTTACCTTGCGAAATGTTTGTAAAGACTCCTCCACCACTCATCAATGATGTCAACATGGAAACATTCCTCACAGAGAATTGAGGTTGAGTAACAAAGATTATACACATTCAATTTAACTTTCATATTTCCAAAAGACACCTCCATGATGCAGACTGCATTGAATGCATGCATTAGGCTGTAGCCGTGAATGGTCTTCCCGAATGACAGATGGCGGTGGTACTTTTGGTTGGTTCCATGTCCAACACCAAAAGTCCAGGTAGAAAAACTTGTCTACTCCTACCAAAACATCTTCAATCAACCCCATAGGTTTCCTTTCGGATCTGTCACTAGTGTAACACCACTTGAGTGGGTTTCAATTCTCCCAAACCTAGCTTCTCATAGACAAAATAGGAAGGGGGTTGACACTAGCACCAGATCTAGCAAGGCTTTCTCAATGGTGTGCTCCCTAATGATGCAGGATTGTGGGATTCCAGGTCTTGCATCTTAGGTGGTGTTGCAATTGATAGCACTTGGTTGATTTTCTCCACAAAGAAAGGCCTTCTTGGATAAATGTATCCTAGATTGCCTTTTGTGGGTGCATACCTCTCTTGAGAAATTTTGCATAAGCGAGGGACTGTTTGATTGGATCAAGCGAGGTAGATTAATTTTAACTTGCTTGAATGTCTCCATCATTTCCTCAATTTTGTGTTTCCTATGTCAAAAGGAGAAACTGACTTCATTGCATGGGGAAATGGGAGGTGAGGAACAAATTTCTCCTCCTCATCTTTTTCAACAATTTTGTTATTTTTCTGCTTTTTCATTTTTTGAATTTTCGATGTAAATCAATGACCATATTGCTATCCAAATTTGTTCACACTTGTTCTTCATCTTTTTCTCTTCACTACCCAATCGTGTTGTTTATTATTCTTCCACTTCTCAAAGTAGTCATACTTTGATTTCCTCATGGCCATTTGAGGATTCTCCAACCATGAACTGTCCCTTAGGATTGTTCACAGTTGTTGGTAGTTTACCCTCTTCTCTCTTAGCCAATGAATTTGAGAGTTGGCCCGGAGTTTCTTCAATTTTTTAATGCTCATGTGAAGGTTCACGATCGAGACAGAGTTCAAGATTTTGAAGTGAACTCAAGACCTGCTCTTCAAAGGTCAGGGATCTATGAGGGGCGGTGTGATCGTTTGCATGGCTTGTTGTTGGTTAGGTGCTAAAAATTTGATTTATTATAAAAATTCTGCGATATGGTGAAAGGGTTTGAAAGGTAATTGATTTTTCTGCTGCTGTTGGGGTTGGTAATTTCCGATTCCACGAGATTAGGATGAGATCTCCATGGGTAGTCATTCGATTGCATCATCCATAAGATCGAGGCATGAGCTTGTTCCATCATGAGTTGGAAATTGTGATGCGAAGGACATTGATCAATGGAATGAGTGGGGACTGCATATCGGACATGCCTCCTCTACTCTTTGACCCATTTGGAGCTTTAAATGAGTCCATCACTATCACATTTTGTGGTCAAATTATCCACTTTCCTTTCCGACTCATTGACTTCATAAACTTTCCCTCTTGTGAATTGGGGATTATTCATCCTAGTTGGATTCTCGGTGTCCCTTGGCGAGATTCCTGGGTTGAATTTTCTCCAATCACCTCAAAGAGGTCCCAAACCTCTTCAACTGCTTTTTGCAAGTAGGTACCTCCACAAGAGGCATCCACCATGTTCTTGCCCTTCTGATCAGTTCCTTGATAGAAGCTTTGAACCAACTGCCATTTAGGAATTTGATGGTGAGGGCATTGCCTTAACAGTTCTGTAAACCTTTCCCATGCTTCATGGAAAGTTTCATTGAGTTTTGGGAGAAAGAGATGATGCTTTGTCTCGCTGGTTTTAGTCATTGGGAAATATTTTGACAAAATTGACATTGCAAATCATTCCATGATGTGATGTGCTTTGGTGCTAACATAGATAACCATGCTCTAGCTTTGTCCTTTAATGAAAAAGGAAAGAGCCTAAGCTTGGTTGCCTCTGGACCAGTCACCTATGTTAAATGTTGTGCATAAAGCCGAAATTCATCAATGTGTTTGTAAGGGTCTTCCTTACTCAATCCATGGAATGAAGGCAACATTTGGATGGTGGAGGACTTAATTTCATAATTTCCTCCTGGGAAATTGAATGCAAAATGGGGAATTATAAGCACCAGGGCCAAAGCAGTCTCTTAACAATCTCTGCTCGTCACCCATTTCAGCAGTTGTCTGTGCTGTATGTCGGCTTCTTAGGAGTCTTTCAACTTCTGAAGTTAACGGGAGAATCCCAGGATTGAGGGTTCTCCTGCCAAACATACAACTCAGAGAGAGTTTGGTACAACAACCCTGTCTATTTAAGAACTTTCCTTTCCTTTTACATTGTCTGTTGCATAAAAATAACAACAAAATTAATAAATGACTAACAAAAGAGTGGCAGATTTATTCAAATAACTAGTAGGCAAAGAATAAAAACTAAAAATAAAAAAATAAAAATTTGCATAAAGAAAAGGGTTTTCTATACAAAGCTCAGAGACATTTAATCAAGCACTTGGAATGCAAAGTGCAGGTTTAAAGCAAAAATTAAAATAAAAATCAAATCTACAAAATAGAAAAACTTAGGTCTACCAATTTTAAATCTATTCAATCGCACCAAAAAACTTGTTGTCGCCCAAGTGTGCCATAATTGTGTGCATTATGAATCAAAATTAAAGAATTAAAGAATGCTAGGTTATATGGATGTTAACTTATGAAAGGGATATCAAGACACATTGGGGCTAACATCGGCCCGCAAGATCAGGCCAATTGTAGCAAGTTTTAAATGTAAGTGAGTAAAAGATCGCTCCATGGAATTGATTTAAAATTTAAGATAAACCTCCAGATCTGCTACAGATCGGCTCTATAATTATCTAAAAAGAATAGATAAAAGAGAGTGTTGGATTGTGTCACATTTAACTATAAGCAAATAAAGAAAAGAACTAACTACATGATCCAGATCCGAGTTGGGGAGGTGTTTAAAATAAGACAAATGCGAAATAATAGCTTCATGTACTTTAGCCTCGAATTTTAATGGAGAATCAGTAGTTCAACAGCAGATTCAATCTTCATCCGGCTACCGACAGATGTAAGAGAAATAAATCGAATTAAGGAATAGGTTTAGACTTATGGCGTGATCATCACTTAAATGGTCACAGGACACTGTCATAGTGGCCTATTCTTTAGTTGAACATGAACATCACTTGTAAATCTGCTAGAATTAGGTTACCAATGCTAATTCGCAGGGGTGATGAATTAAGGGAAGTTGCATGCGGATGAGTGAATCTAAAGAAGTCTAATGCACTAAGGTGATCATTGAACCCTCGACATGACTCCAATGGAGAAGACACAAATTACAAGAACCTTTTAAAATCCAAAATTACAATTCTGAGCACGGCTTTAGAGAGCCCTCGGACTTCTGATCCGAGCTTCTAGAGAGCCCTCGGACTTGATCTTGAATCCGAACTTGGAAGTACAAATCACTCACAATGGCTCTCAAAGGTAAACTACAAGAAGGGATTACGGGGGGTTCGGATAAGCTATCGGCGGAATGAGGAAACAGAGATGAAAACTCTAAAATCTGGATACCCAAATTAGGCAAATGGTTCGTCTATTTATAGTTTTCCCTAAGTCCATTTCGGATGTGTATCAACCAATAGAGTCGAGCACCAAGATCGGATCTTACGGCCAATCGAATCGCTTGATCTGGTTCACCAATCGAAACAGAGGCATCGTTCATTATGCATTTTGAAATTGCTTTGAGCTTACGGAAGTTCCCCGTGTAATTTAACTTTGGGCGCCACATGGGTTGGAATATGCCTTGGATCTTGATTGGAACCTTAGGAATGTTCTGGTCTTTTGATTGCATTAGGCGCATGCAAAGTTTCTGAAATACCCTTGACGACGCAAATCCCGTAATGCCATTTCACATAGTTTAAGGCTTTTTCAGAAAGTAGTTAGAGTTTCTAGAAGTTCCCGCCAAGTAATTTCATCTTTGGGTGTTCACATGGGGTGGAATATGCCTTTGGTTCGTGCTCGAATCTTCCTAATGTCTACGGGCTTTTCAATGCATTGGGGCTCGTCGTAGATTACTAAATTGCCCTTGTTAAAGCTGCGAATCTCCAGAATACCTTTTCGCAGAGTTCAGGGGCCTTTTCGCAAAGTTCAATGACTTCTGAAGCTCTGTTCCCAAAGTTCAATCTTCTTTTCGAGGAGTGTTTTCTTCTTTTCACAAAGTTCAAGGTTCTTTACGAAAAGTGCAAGTTCTTTGCGAATAGTAGAAGTTCTTTGCGAATTGAACTCTAGGCTCCCATTCTTCTTTGCGAATAGTAGAAGTTCTTTGCGAATTGAACTCTAGGCTCCCATTCTTCTTTGCGAATAGTAGGAGTTCTTTGTGAATGGCTTTCTCTCTTGCTTCAGGTCTTTGTCTGCTCTTTTAGACCCTCTTTAGCCATTGCTGAGGCTGTTTCTTCACTCCTTCTTTAAACTTGACATGAGCTGTCAGCTTTTTGATCTTTTTGGGATGCTTTTCGAATTTGGACCTGTCTGATTGGTTAGCTGTAAAATGCACACTAAAGCACTTATTTAGTCTTCTCAAGGGTCTTTCAAGGCTCATGTTTAGGGGTGAAAAATGGTATTTTTCACTACTTAACAGCTACTCTTCCCAACAATGGCATCACTTCATGGAAAGACCTACAGACCAAGTTCCTGACAAAGTTCTTCCCTGAGACCAAAACTAGCCAGTTGAGGAAGGAAATTCTTGCTTTTGCCCAATCCCCAACTGAGGATTTTAATCAAGCCTGGGATAGGTTTAAGGAAATGCTCAAATAATGCCCCCACCACAAGATCCCAGACTGGCAGCTTGTACAAAGCTTCTACAATAGGATTGATGAGAAAAATAGAGATATGGTTGATGCCTCTTGTGGTGGAACCTACATGCACAAGACTGCTGATGAGGCATGGGAATTGTTTGAAGTAATCAGTGAAAATGCTTTTCAAAAGTTATCCCAGGCAAGAACTAGTCAGGAGTCTGTGTCAAAAGTGGGGCCTGCTGCATTGTCAAGAGGAAAAGTTTATGAGGTGTTTGGAAATAATGACCTGCAGCTGCAGATGGCAAACCTCTCAGTGAAGTTTGACAAATTATTGACTGTGATGCAGCCCAGAAGGGCTGCTCAAGTGGTGGAGGCATGTCTGATATGCCAGTCCCCACAGCACATAGTAGAGGAATGTCCATCTGCAGGGTAATATCCTGAATTGGTATTGGAACATGCTGCTGTCATGCTAATCTTTTGGCCAAAGAATAACTGTGGCTACAGCAGACAGCCATTTGGATACTAGCACCAAAATGCTAGTTACCAATGGAGAGACCACCTAAATCTGAGGTGGAGGCAAGACAATTATATGCAGCCCTAAAGGCCACAGCAGCAGTTCAATCACGGATATGCCCCTAGGTCTAATTTCCAACACTAGCAGCAGCCCCATCAGTAACAAAATTAATTGGTCTTACCCCCATCTCAACCCAGAAATACTTCTTTCGAGGACCAGGTCTTGACTTCATTGCAAAACCTGGGGTCCTTGGCTCAGACTGGATGCTCTCACAGTCAGAGCATCCATGAAATGGAAGAGCAGATAAGCAAAATTTCAAATGCCTTGGCTAGGAGAGATGAGGGGAGGTTGCCCTGCCAGCCGGTTGCTAACCCCAAGGGTCAGTTTTTAATTGAAGAAGCTTCCTCAAGTTTTGAGGGAACCAATGCTGTCACTACCCTAAGGTCTGGCAGGCTGATAGACAACCAGGTGGGTAACAGACCAGCAGAGGTCATTTTCACAGATTATTCGAATGAGTGTGATGGGGATGTTGGTGGAACACAGAGCCAAGAATTGCCTACCACCCTGCAACGGGAGAAAAATAAAGAGGCTATAGTTGAGCCTCAGCAGGAAGAAAAATAAGAAAAAAGAAAAAAATAGAAGTTTAGTCATGGGCTAGTAGTTGAGGAACCAGCAGTACCTCAGCTGCCATTTCCTCAAGCTTTGGGTGGTCCTGTCCCTTTTGAGAAAGGGAATGCCCAGATGGAGGAAATGATGGAGACCTTCAGGCAGGTGAGAATCAATTTGCCCCTGCTTGAGGCAATTAAACAGGTCCCAGCCTATGTAAAGTTCCTGAAAGACCTCTGTACCCAAAAGAGAAAAGCTAGAGGCCATGTGTCCAAAAAAGTCTTTGCAATTGATACAGTGAATTCTGTATTTAACATATCAATGCCTGAGAAGTTGCAAGATCCAGGGATACCCACTATTCCCTGCATAATTGGAGACCATACAATCTGGAAGGCCCTCTTAGACCTTGGAGCCAGTGTTAACCTGCTGCCATACAGTGTATATCTGCAGTTAGGTTTGGGGGAGCTAAAACCTACCCCCATTGTGCTAATGATGGCTGATAGATTTGAGAGGAGGCCTATGGGAATGATTGAGGATCTCTTGATAGGGGTAGAGAAATTCTTTTACCCTGCTGACTTCCTAGTTTTGGACATGGGCTGCAGCAAAGGTATTAATCCCATACCTGTTATCTTGGGCAGGCCATTCTTGGCCACTGCCAATGCATGCATTTAGTGTAGGTTTGGAGTTATGGAGGTATCTTTCGGACATATGAAAATTGAGCTGAATGTGTACGACAGAGCAAAGTACCCTCAAGTGGACAATGAGGAGAGCTTTACAGTGAATGTACTAGAAGAAATTGTGGATGAAGAATTGCTCACTCTGCTGGATTGGAGCAACACTGTCAGGAATTTAGTTAAAGTCTGGGATATGGTGGAGGAAGAAAGCCCAGCTGTGATAACAAAAGACATGACCACATTGAAGTCCTCTGTGGGCTCAGTGCAGCATTCCATTTGGAAACCTATATTGCTGCCTCTTCCTCCAACCACCAATGCACCAATTTTGCCATCCACCCAACAAGCCCCTGATCTGGAACTCAAGAACCTTCAAGAAACATTAAAATATGCCTTCCTTGAGAAAGGTGATAAGCTTCCTGTGATTATCTCCTCCTCTCTTACCAATGAGCAGGAAGAGGAATTACTAACAGTTTTGAGGAAGCACAAAAGGGCAATTGGTTGGACCATTGCAGATCTAGGAGTAATAGATGCATCAATCTACATGCACAAGATTCATCTTGAGGAGGGATCACCCTCCAAGGAAATGCAGAGGAAGTTAAATCCTCACATGCAGGAAGTGGTCCTCAAGGAGATCATAAAATTGCTAAATGCAGGGGTGATTTACCCCATCTCTGATTCTAACTGGGTGACACCTATCCAAGTGGTGCCCAAGAAATCTAACATAACAGTTATTAAAACCGAATCTGGAGAGTTGAGACCAGCCAAGGAGACCACTGGCTGGAGAGTTTGCATTGATTATAGAAAGCTCAACTCTAAGACCAGAAAGGACCACTTCCCTCTCCCCTTCATTGATCAAATTTTGGACAAATTGGCTGGAAAAACTTTTTACTGTTTTCTTGATGGGTACTCAGGGTACAACCAGATCCCTGTGCACCCTCTTGATCAAGAGAAAACTACATTTACTTGTCCTTTTGGCACCTTTGCTTACAGAAGGATGCTTTTTGGGCTGTGTAATGCCCCAACCACCTTTCAGAGGTGTATGTATGTCATATTTTCTGATATGATTGACAAATTCTTAGAAATTTTTATGGATGATTTCTCTGTCTATGGGGACAGTTTTGGCCAATGTCTGCAACACCTCCACCTGGTCTTGCAAAGATGTGAGGAGACCAATTTGGTCTTAAGTTGGGAAAAGAGCCACTTCATGGTAACACAAGATATTATGTTGGGCCATGTAGTCTCTAAAGAAGGGCTTGAGGTAGACAAGGCCAAAGTTGACCTCATTGCCAATCTGCCCCCTCCAAAAACAGTCAAACAAATCAGATCTTTCCTTGGGCATGCAGGATTCTATAGGAGGTTCATTAAGGACTTCAGCAAAATTGCTAAGCCATTGTGCCACCTGCTCTGCCAGGATGTGCCTTTCGACTTCTCGGCTGAATGTCTAAAGGCTTTTGAGACTTTGAAAGTCTGCCTTACCTCTGCCCCTGTACTCCAGACACCAGACTATACCCTGCCCTTTGAATTAATGTGTGATGCATCAGATTCGAAAATATGTGCTGTCTTGGGCCAAAGAAAGGATAAGCTGCCTGTGGTCATTGCTTATGTCAGCAAGTCACTTGCTGAAGCTCAGCTGAATTATACCACAACTGAGAAAGAGCTTCTGGCAGTGGTGTATGCTGTTGACAAGTTTAGATCCTACCTGCTGGGATCTAAAACTATAATCTTCACTGACCACTCAGCATTGAAGTACCTATTGTCCAAGAAAGATGCTAAGCCCAGGCTGATTAGATGGATACTCCTACTACAGGAGTTTAACATCGAAATCAAGGACAGAAAGGGTGTGGAAAATGTGGTGGCTGACCACTTGTCCAGAATTGTGTTGGAGAAGTGTCTTGATGGTCCTACAAATGATGCCTTCCCGGATGAGCAATTATATGCAATCCAATCCTTGGTCCCTTGGTTTGCATACATTATGAATTATCTTGTTACAGGAAAGATTCCTGCCCACTGGACCAAAATGGACAAAGACCTATTTTTCTCACAGGTCAAATATTTTTTTTGGGAGGAACCTTGCCTATACAAGTATTGTGCAGACCAAATAATCCGAAGATGTGTTCCCGAAAGTGATATCCCCAGTATTCTGGCCATGTGCCATGAAAATGCCTGTGGAGTCCACTTTAGTGGAAGAAAAATAGCTGACAAGGTCCTGCAGTGTGGGTTTTATTGGCCTTCTTTATTCAAAGATGCATATACACACTGCAAGGCATGTGAGAGATGTCAAAAATTAGGAGGGCTGTCCAAAAGAAATTCAATGCCTTTACAGCCCATCCTTGTTGTAGAACTGTTTGATGTATGGGGTATAGACTTTATGGGCCCTTTTCCTCCTTCTAATGGTTACCATTTCATCTTAGTGGTAGTGGATTATGTTTCCAAATGGGTAGAAGCCATTGCCACAAAAACCAATGACAATCAGGTGGCCCTCAAAATTTTAAGGCAGAACATTTTCTCAAGATTTGGAACCCCTAGAGCTATTATCAGTGATGGGGGTAGCCATTTCTGTGAGAATTTCAGCTTGCTCAAGAAATATTCATGACCCATAGGATTGCTACTCCTACCACCCACGGACAAGTGGGCAAGTTGAAATTTCAATAGGAGATCAAGCACATCCTTGAGAAAACATTGGACCCAGGAGAGATTGGGTTGATAAGCTCAATGATGCAATTGTGGGCTTATAGATGCCCATAAGACTCTGTTGAATGTTCCCATTCGTGGGTTCATGGCAAGGCTTGCCATCTCCCAGTAGAGTTAGAACACAAGGCCTATTGGGCTATTAAAAACTTAAATATGAACCTAACTTCTGCTGGTCATCACAGGTCCCTGCAGCTATCTGAATTGGACGAGCTGAGGATGGATGCCTACACCAATGTCAGGATCTACAAGGAACGGTCCAAAGCTTTCTTTGACAAGGGCTTACTAAGAAAAAGTTTCGTACCTGGTGGCAAGGTTTGGTTATTTAACTCCAAACTAAAATTCTTTCCTGGCAAACTAAAATCTCGATGGGAAGGTCCCTATATTGTCTTAAATGTGTCCCCATTTGGTGCTGTGGAAGTCAAGGATCCCAAATCTGGGAGGACCTTGAAAGTGAATGGTCAGAGGCTTAAGCCTTGTCTCGAAAAACCGACCGACCCTATGAAGACTATTCATTTTCAAGGGACCCCTTCATCTACCTGACCCACAGTTGTGTCCATGTTGTACTATACTACTTTCATTTTTTCAATAGTTTTTAGGAAATTGTAGTGTCTCGATGGGGTCTGAGTCTATTAGGTTTGATAGAGTTTATGTGGGGTTGGTATGATTACTTCTTCTGTGATTTGTTGATTTTTGAATTGAATGCATACTGTTTGAATATTTTTGATGAGGATGCTGCACTGCATGAATTGCTCCCTGTTTGGTACTAAGCCCTCGCGCATTCCAAATTGAGATTTGGGAAGCTCTCGCACAATTCACATAGAGTATTTATTACGTCATCGCGAGCTTCAACAAATGCTGCAGAGCCTCTCGCGCACTACAAGCTGCAACATCCATCATCGCAAGATTCCGTTCTATCTTGCGATCCCCTTGCCCAGCTGTGTGAGTCACATGCATTTGTCATTTCCCATGCTGATTGCTGTAACTTTTCACTTCCCAACTCACTCTCAATTAATTGCGGCAACTTGGACATTATTACACTGATTCATCTTCCACCATCCTCGTCTTTAAATACACAGGGAGTCCCTTTCATATTCGTCTCATCCTTTCTCTTCTCACCCTAGCAGTCCTTCCCTAGTCCTAACAATGGCAGATGATAAGCCTAATGCTCTGCTTAACAAATTTTATCCGATGTGGTTGGAACCGCCCCCACCTAAAGAGCTGGACCCCCTACAATTCCTCTGGGATGAATACGAGGAGGTTTAGCAGATCCTAGCTAAGGAGGAGAAGGACTAGCACCAGCAAAAGAAGAAACAGCGAAAGATAGAACCATCCCCATCCCCTGCCCCCTCCACTCAACCCCTTCCACCACCTTCTCAGCCCCGACATCCTTGATCCCTCTCTCCTTTCTTCTTAGGAGTTTTATTTTTGTAATCTTTTAGTCTTAATGAAAATTTCTTTTCCTGTTATTTTGTAAAGTTCTCTGTTTTTGGTTGTTTTCATTCTTGATGTTTTCTTTTCTCTGATCATAAATCTGCTGCACACCCACCTTTGAACCAGTGAGGACACTGCTCCTCATAGGTTTGGGGGTGTGGCAGGCAGATCCTGCAAATGGAATAGTTAACCTAAGTGCAGCAGAATCTTGTGAGTAATATGGAAATGGAACCATGTTCATCTAAGAATCATGAAAAATAAGGAATTTAAAATTTTGCCAGAACTTTAGGCATTACAAACTTTTAAAATTTCACATTTCCATGATGAGATCACCAGGGAAACTCACTTGTATCAGTACTTAGTGAATCATTAGAGAGAGAAAAAGGTAAGGACATACTTACGAATTCAAAGGAAGACCATAACTAGTGAGACTTGGGCCTATACAAAATTTTTTTCTTTGAGGAGTGACTAAGGCAATTTCTTCTAGCTCTAAGGACTGGCTGAGTCACTGTGCTCACTAGAAGTTAGGCAACGCCAAGTTGAAACAACTGACAGCACTTATGAGACTTAGGAAAGGATCAAGGCCTTCTTTTGGACAGTTTGAGCCTAAATAGACCAACCTTAAGCAACTGCCCTTGTCCATATCCCCTTTGAGCTTTAAATCCTAAATTTCTTCAAAAATGCACCTGAGTTCTTGTACTTGAACCTATGAACCTGATTCAGCCTACCCTCACTCTGAGAATTCAGAAGGCAAAGGAGAAAGAGTTGAAGATGGACTAGCTATGGTCAACATTAGGTGAATAAAGAAGAAGTATCTCAAAATTCTGGCAGTATGGTAACTGAGAAAATGGTGGCATTTCAGAAAAGCAAAAATAAAATAAAAAGAAGAAAAATGCATAAAAAAAAAACAAAAACAATAATGAAGAGGAGTAAGAGAGGTGTCAAGAGGGAACTTTTATTGGGAAAATCGAAATCAAGAAGAGAAACTGATCACTTCAAATCTGAAAACCTCAAAGAAGATGAAAGGATCTAAATTAAAGAAGGTGAAGTCATGAATCACCTCCTTCACCTACTGATTTCTCAATTTTGAACCCCTTTTCAACCTTCCATTCTTTTAAACCCCACTCCATAAGCCACATTACAGCCCAGTTAAAGCCCTTGTGATCCAAAGTTGAGTGAGTTGTCATGTGGAGATAAAGAGTTATCCAATCCATGGTGAGGATCTATCAATGATGCCAGAACTTCAGAGCTATGCCTATGCTCATGCTTACAGACCCATTTGGGGGATGTAACTGCTCTTGAGCTTGAGAGAAAAGGAAACCCTCAACAGTTCTTTATGAGAGTATATCCTGGAGAGCTTTGGGTCTAATCTTGAATGCATTAGGTGTGACCTATAACCTAATTTTTGATTTAGTGATGAGCTCAATGTTGACACACTTGTGTAGTGTCTCTAGTGTAAACTGATTGGAAATGCTGTGCTTTCATGAGAAGCTTATACTGTTTAAATTTCTGTGCAGCCAAGGTGTTTGAATTTCTAATATTCTTACTAATTTAAGGGTGAACTAACTCTGTTTCTTGACTGCTCACTTGATAATAATGCAATTTTGTTAACTGTCTCATTGAGAAGTTTGTGGGTGTCTTCACTGAAAACCCTCAGGAGACTTCACTCCTCCACTAGGGATCACTTAGGGGTTTAAAAGGCTTGGTACATATGCTAAATGTATTCGTGCTCCCTACGAAAGTGGCATTTAATTTCTGTAGTTGATTTAATGTAGCTTTGCTAAGGGACTAGCAAAGATTAGGTTTGGGGGTGTGTTAAGACCTGAAAAGTACCACTTTTCGCCCCTTAACTTAGCCTTTGATTAGACCCTTAGCCATCTAATAAAGGTTTATTAAGTGTTTTTTGTAGGTAATAAACAGCAGTGTAATAAGGCCATAAATCCTGCTAAGGAGCCTGTTTTGACCCCAGAATTCCCTCAAAAGAATGAGAACTGAATCCAGACTTGAGAAGAGCCTCACGCAGCTTCCCAAAGCTTCAGAGGATTCAGAAAAATATGCTTCGCGCAGTCCTTGCGAATTCCCAAGACTTCACAACAACTTCTCGTGCAGTGGAGTGACAGAAGAGCTTCAGAAGCCTTGAGTCGCGCAGCTCTGACTCTCAGATTCGAAGTTAAAGGTATCTCAGCGATTCAAGAGAGCTTGAGAAAGTTATAGCGGTTTGCGGCAAGAGCCATGGGATGCAAATGTCAAGAGAACCTTTCACGCAGTTCAGAAAAGCCTCAAAGTTATCACGAAGATCCTCGTGAAGTTCCATTAAGAAATGAACTTCTCGCGCAGTTCTCGCGCTGTTCAGGAAGAAAGTAGCCTCGCGAAGCTAGAGTTAGCCTCGCGAAGATCTATTGTGAAATGGAATGCTCGCGCAGTTCCCACGCTATTCACAAGTAGCAATCCAACTGCGCGAAGCCCAATCCAGCGAGAGCTTAACTGTCTACCTCGCGACTGCTCAAAGCATCAAGAAGCTGCAATCCTGCGACGTCTGAAGTTTTAATGATAACTCATCCTCGTGAAGAACAGAGCTACCGCGCGAAGAGTCAGGGAAATGATGGCTACCTAGCGAAGCTCTAAAATTTAACCTTCCATCGCTTCAGTAGAGGACTTTCTGGGAATTTTCAAGGATTAGGGCACGCACTCCCACGGTCGAATCTCCGTGCATGCACCCCGAGGCATCCAAGGATCATTAATAGGCCATGTGGCATCGCTAAAATTAGGGTTTCCTAACCCTAATGCACTGCCACACCACTGCTATATAAACCCAAACTTGGTTTAGGTTTAGTGTCCAGACTTTATCCCTGATACCAGATCTGAGATCATTTTCTTTTCTGTTTTTCTATAGTTGTAAGTAGTTTTCCTTTTTCTTTTTCTTCTCTCCATGGCCCAGCACTTGCTGGCCATGCCTATATATGTTTATTGAGATTAGATTAATGGAATTTGTGATTGGGTGTTGTACTTTTATGGGATTCGTGTGTTTGAGAGTTGCTCTATGCAAGGCTGCTGCATTGTGATTCGCCATTGCTTTGGATGTGATTCAAAGCAATGGAGGACTGATTCTAAGGATCCATTCAGATCCAAGTGACCTGTGTGTCTGGGCTATCATGGTCCGATACAGCCTTAGCCCCACCACAGGACCCACTAGATCTGAAATCCCCATGGGAGCCTGAGCTGGTAGCCTTGTGACCATGGTGGTGGCAGCAATATTACTATTCTGTTTTGGACTCTATAAGGAGGATAGCCTCTGGGATAGTCTGTGACCATTCAAGTGGACAGGCTATAGCCTTAGGGTGAAGCCAATTTGTAGGATCCAAGATGGATTCTTCTTCTCTGCACATGTGCTTGTAGCCTTGTGAGAGATTGTACAGAGGCAGACTCCCCTATATTTGTATAGACCCGCCATTAGATGTTAGATCTGATCTGGTTATGGAGATTGTAGGCTTGTGACTGGACCATTGTAGTCCCACTCAAGCAATGGATAGCTAGATCGAAGGTTGTACTCAATCCCTTGCTGGTTCTATGTGTCTGGGCTAACATGGTCCTATACAGCCCTAGCCCCACACACAGAGCTTTAGAGGTTGAGGTTCCCTATGGATTCTTGAGCTTGTAGCCTAGATGAAGTAGTGCTTACAATGATTAACTTGTTTTGACCAATCTCTGGACTGTGGTTCCCCTATGAGATAGTCTGTGACCATTTGAGTGGACAGGTTATAACCTTTAAGGATTGGATCATGGCACAGAGATGGGTTGGATTCTTTCTCCTCAGTGGTGATAATGTAGCCATTGGATAGGATTTCTATAACATCAGATCTGAATCTGAGTTACAAAACTCCTCTGATCTAGACCCAATAGCATACTTCTCACCCTTTTATATTTATTTTCCCACACTCCATCCATCTTCTCAACCCTTTCTGTAGTTAATTCATTAGGCTACCTTAGGATATTTAGAATAAGTGACCCTAAACTCCCTTCCTTTTAGGACTGCCAGATCTGTAGTCAGATCTGGAGGGACTACTAGAGATGGCTCCCTTGGAGCCGTAGATCACTTTTTCCCTGTGGGACAAACTCTTACTTATCAAAACTTGCTACAAATGGACCCTGTATCTTGCAGGTCTAGGATTTCTTAGTTGTGCTGACTCCATCCCCTGTTTTACTTTGATTTTAAATTGCTTTTACCACCAATAAATAAAGTAAGCACACTGTAAATAGCAACAGTTACACCGCCGACTTTTCGGTAGGAACGGAGGGGCACAAATAGGATTCTAAGCCCTTTTGGGCAAGAGGAAGCTATTTTCTTTTCTTGTACTTCATTTTATTTTTGGCCATTAGTAGAGATCGCGTTAAGCGGGTTGATCGGGTGCCTAACACCTTCCCGATTGATAACCGAAGCCCCTACCCAAGAGCCTTTGGTGCGGACCAGATTCAGAGTTATATTTTTAGCACTTAGGTGCTCATAAAAATGAACTAGGTATCCCGGGACACCGAAAGCTCCGGGTGGCGACTCTATATTTTCATTAGAGAGCGCATCGTCGCGAAAGGATCGTCTCGATTCCCACAGTTGCACACTTTATTCTCAGTCTCATCTCAGAAGTCCGTTTCCTCACTGGGGGAGTGTGCTTCTCTTTAGCTCTCTGTGACATTTTGATCGAGTTGGTAGAGGGCCGATCAGTGATGCACCTGGTCCTTGTCGAACTATACCGATGTCTTGATGCATTTGCTTTGGGTAAGGTGGAGAGCCTCAAGGAATGTCCTTTGCTGCTCCAGGTCTGGTTAGGTGAGTATCTTGCTATCTTGGGACTCGTGCCATGCTTTTACATTGCTCCAGGTGAGGCGGCTTGATGCTTTCTAGGTAGGTGTCACTTGCTTTCGCAGGGCGATTTGTTAGCTTTGAAGTTTTGGCTGACCAATGCATAGCTGGTATGAAGACTTCTTTGGTTGGACGGGACCTTCCCAGTAGTTCATTCCAGAGACTACATGGGCATCACCCTCTTAGGATTGATTGGCAGCACTTTCTACTTCCCATTTTGGGTGTTGCGTCAGTTTGACTGCTCTTTGCAAGTGCCTTGCGAGGTAAAACACCCTCTATGTGATTTGATTTTTTCTAGGGGGTCCTCTAGGACGTGGATCAGATTGCTGTTCTTTGGGAGATGCGTCAGTCAATGTTGATGTGTGATATAAAGATGAGAGATTTAGTTCAGTCTTCCCTTGAGTACGAGGCTTGGGTATTGGCTGAGCAGCCTACTGCTGGTCATCTGGATCAGACGGAGAGTATTGACATGGGAGGCCCTTGGCAGAAGAAGGAGACGATGCTTTAAGCTCGTATTGAGTTGTTGATCGATGAGAAGAGGGTCCTGCAAGAGCTTTTGGCACAAGAAAAAGTTAAAGCAAAGGTAGCAAAGACCAGAGCTGGCGTTGCTGAGAGCGAGGTCCTTCGTTTGGAACGATCCTTGAATGATGCTCATGGGGCTACTGATGCTTCTCTGAAGAGGTACAAGAGCTGGCATGGTCATTGGTTGACTAAGTGGAATGTTCGAGAGGATGGTTTTCTCGCTGAGATTAGTGCCTTAGAGCTCGAGCTGGGCCGTTGATTCGCTCCTGTACATACATCATTTTGCATAGATCAGATACATAGAAAAGGGGCGTAAGAAACCCCTTTACAGATACACACATTTTTTACTATACATATTTTCTTTATGTTTTTATTTTTTTTATTTTTGTAAAAAAGAAAGAAAGAAAGAAAGACATCACACCGATTGTTTTTTGGGATGTGGTGTAAGTGATGTAGTTGTAAATTGAAAAGGAAAATCTATTATATTTATAAAGACTTCTCTTTTTTTATTGTTCTTTTTGATTGATGGGTCCCTTTTTAGAATATGCACAGCTTGGGCATGGAAGTGGAAAAGGGAAATTACTATCTTTGACAAAAGGAGCCTTCCGCCCTATTCTTTACTCTCTTGTTGTTTGGTTTGATGCCTCAATCACAGGGTGAGATCTCGGGTCCTCTTTTGAGAATGGTTGAACCCCCTTTTAAATGGTCGGGTCTGGGAGAGTTTCAGCAGCTTTACCAAGGTTGGAACATCAATCCATTTGGATTGAGTCAAACCTTTCTCCTTACCTTGAGTAATTCATTTGACAAAGCAGTTTCAATAAGAAAATTCTGGTCGGGGCCCGATTTAAACTAACATGAGTGGTCCAGTCGGAAAAAGGGATCAAGGAGAGTAACCAATAGGGCTCCCCCAACATCAATTTTATCAATCAATCCAAACTTTCTTTTTCAACCTTTCATTTTAACTCTTCAATCCTTTTACTCACAACGTCCAAGGTGAGTTCGTCGTGCCCGTTTTTGCCCTCTTTTTACCCATAGCGCCCTTTCGGGTTTTCACCTGGTCCGCACATGCTCGCTATTTTTATCGATAGCGCCCTTTTAGGTTTTCATCACGTCCATCTTGCTTTGAGCTTGTATTTTTATTTTTATTTTTTCTTTTTACTTTTTTTTCAAAAGCCACGACATAAACGTCGATTCCGTCATAGCCGGCCAGATGGGGTTCTAGTGTCATCTCACAACTTGACTTATGTTAACTTAATAGATACTATGACTGCTTGTGAACCTACAAAGAGGGCTTTTTTTAGAGTGTAGCTTGGCCATGGGTTAGGTTAGGATTTGAAGGTATGCTGGGCTGAGAAGGCTTCCGTGATACGGTTCCAGTTTTTCACAACATACTTTCTTCCTTGGGGGATTTTACTGTACATGCCCCATAATATATTTTTTCTTTTTTCTTTGTTTTATCTCAGGCAATCTCTTTTTTGAGGTTTGGCTTTTCTGATATTTTTGGATTTTGATTTTACTTCCCCTTTTTTTGTGTATGTACACACTTTTTCTCCTCTCTCACTTTTTTTTCGGGGAAGGGGTTTATTGAAAGAAAGGCTCAGGTTCAAAATGGGGTAGCAAAGGATGTCATCATTTTTAGGGATGCTTTTTGGCTATTGTACTTGGAATGATGGCCTCTTTTGGGTGGTTCTTATGTAGTCACATATCTGTGTCACCAATACTTTCCTTATCGTGATAGACTAAGAGTAGAACCGTCAGACATATCCAGCATTGATGGGCTGAGGGAGATGATCTCCGTCCATGGTGGCAAGGCGGATGGCGTATCCCGACAACACTTCTCAGACAACATAAGGTCTCTCCTAGTTCGGTTTGAATTTCCCTCTCGGATTGGCATGGAGGGATGTGAAGATCTTCTTCAATACAGTGTCTCCTATCTTTAGATCTCGATCGTGGACATGTTTGTTATAAGCGCGTGCGATTCGCCCTAGGTAAACTTGAGTATGACACAAGGCTAGGAGTCTTTTCTCGTCCAGTAAACTCAATTATTCGAAGCGAGATCTCTCTCTCTCTGTGCTTCGAGTAAGCCTGATTGCATGAGGATTCAGAGAAAGGGTACTTCAACCTCTACCGGTAGGACAACCTTGATTTTATACACAAGGGAGAATGGTGTTGCCCCTGTAGTGGTATGGATTGATGTTCTGTAGGCCCATAAAGTAAATGGTAGCATTTTACTCCAATCTCAGTAAGTGATGACCATCCTCTCGAGGATGCAGACAATCGTCTTGTTCGCAGCTTTCACGGCTCCATTAGTTTGAGGCCGATAAGCTGATTAGCGTTGGTGCTTGATCTTGTATTGCTCGCAGAAGGCCCGGATGCGTTTATTTTCAAAGTTTGTGCCATTGTCCATGATGATATCTTTGGGTACTCCAAATCGGCACACAATATTATTCTTGAGAAACTTCTCGACGTGACTAGCCGTGATGTTGGCATATGACACCGCTTCTATCCACTTAGTAAAGTACTCAATGGCGACGAGGATGAATCGATGTCCGTTTGATGCTTTCAGATTAATCAATCCAACGACGTCAAGGCCTCAGGTAGCAAATGGCCAAGGAGTGGTCATGCAGTGTAGATCGATGGCAGGAGCGTGTATCAGATTGGAGTGTTCCTGACACTTGTAGCATTTCTTAACATACTTGCAGTAATCTGATTTCATAGTGGTCCAAAAGTATCCCTGCCGTAGAATTTTCTTAGCGAGCATGTGACCGCTGACATGGGCACCAAATACTCCCTTATGGATCTCCTTCATGATGTTGATTGCTTCGCACTCAATAAGGCACCTGAGTAAAATATTATTGTAGGATCGATTGTAAAGGCATTCCCCACAAATGATGTAGCCTGCCGCTAGATGTTGAATGGTTCGTTGGTCCGTCTTGGACGTACCCTCAGAGAAAGTTAGAGTCTCGAGGAAATTCTTAATATATGACAACCAAGGTGGCTCATCATCAGGCTTTGTAGGTTCCTTAATCTAGAGGCAGAAGGCCGGCTCATTCCATTACTCAATCATGATAGGCTTTATCTCAGCACCATACGAAATTTCAATCATTCACGCCAAAGTTGCTAGTGCGTCTGCGAGGTGATTCCTTTTTCGGGGGACATATGCGATTGTCATGCCTTTAAAGCAAGCTATTAGATCGTCGAGGTGTTCATGGTAAGGATTCAGTTTCTCATCTTTCGTCTTCCAATCTCCATTCATCTGGCATATGATCAACTGCGAATCGCCAAACACTCGGAGGTGAGTTATGTTCAAATCGAGAGCTGCCTGTAAACCAGCTACACAAGCCTCATACTCGGCCATATTATTAGTACAAGGGAAGTTGAGCTTGATGGAGAGTGGTACATGGGATCCTTTCGGCGAAATCATAATAGTGTCGACTCCCTGACCCTCGACATTTGCTACCCTGTCAAAGTGCATTACCCACGATTCCTCCGCTTCCTCACTATCGTCTTCCATCATGAATAGGATGTCTTCATTAGGAAAATTGATTCTCAAAGGTTTATAATCTGGTAAAGGATTGTTAGTGAGATGATTGGTGAGTGCCTGCCCCTTGATCAAATTCTGAGTAACGTAGGTGATGTGAAACTCATACAGTAAAAGCTGCCAGCCTACGGTTCACCCAGTGAGAGTTGGCTTCTCGAGTAGGTATTTCAACGGGTCCATTTGGGCTAGGAGTTGAACGGCTTGGGATAACAAGTAATGGCGGAGCCTCTGGGTAGCCCATACAAGACCCAGACATGATTTCTCCATATAAGAATTGCGCATCACATAATCAGTAAACTTCTTGCTTAGATAGTAGATGACCTGCTTTCTTCTTCTTGTCTCATCATGCTACGTTAGGACACATCCCATCGAGACTTCCGTTGTGAAGAGATACATCAAGAGTGGTCTCCCCGGCTTGGGTGGTACCAACACAGGTAGTTTAAGGAGGTAGCTTTTGATTTTATTGAACGCTGCCTGACAGTCGTCGTTCCATTCAATGGGTGAGTTCTTCCTTAGTAGCATGAAGATCGACGTGCAGATTAGAGTTAGCTGTGCAATAAACCGACTGATATATTATATTCTACCCAAGAACCCTTTAACTTCTTTCTCAGTAGATGGTGGCAGCATTTCGGTGATAACTTTGACTTTGACTGGGTCAACCTCGATCCCTCTCCTGCCGACGATGAATTCTAACAGTTTTCTGACATAGCACCAAATGCGCAGTTCTAGGGATTCAGACATAGCCTGAACTTTCTCAACCTCTTGAACAGCTTCTGGAGGTTTACCAAGTGATCGCTTCACTCTGGTGACTTGGTTATCATATCTTCGACATACACTTTAATTTCTCGATGCATCATGTCATGAAACAGCATAGTCATAGCTCTTTGGTACATTGCACCAGCATTCTTCAACCCAAACGGCATGACTCGATAGCAAAAGGTTCCCCACGGAGTGATAAATGTCGTATTCTCTCGATCTGCCTCTGCCATCTTTATTTGGTTATATCCGGAGAATCCATCCATGAATGAAAGCATCCCGTGCTTGGCAGTATTATTGACCAAGATGTCGATGTACGGCAATGGGAAGTCATCCTTCGGGCTTGTCTTGTTTAAATTACAAAAATCGATACACATGCGGACCTCACCATCCTTCTTCGGCACAGGCACAATATTGGCTCGCCATTATGGGTATTTGGATATTATGAGAAACCCCACATCATACTTTTTGATGACCTCGTCCTTGACTTTCAACATTCACTTAGGCCAGAGACGTCTCAGCTTCTGCTTAACCGACTTCATATCAAGGTAGAGAGGCAACTCATGCTCGAAAAAATTGGTGTCCAGACCAGGCATGTCCTTGTACAACCAGACAAAAATGTCTTGGTATGACTGAAGGAAGTCGATCATGCTTTTGCATTCTTCGGGAGATAGCGACATTCTGATTTTGGTAATTCAGGGAATCTCCTCAGTCCCTAGATTAACATCCTCGGTTTCTTTGACAATGGGGGTAGGGCCATGCTCAAATTCGGCAAAACAATCAAGGAGCTCATTAGTAAGGGTGATGTGGGGATTGGTAGGGTGAACAGGTGTTGTGGGCTTATGTGGGGTTAATCGGGTTACCCCATTCCATTCTATCTTCACAACCCCAATGCTCACGAATGAATTCCTGATGTGAGGCCTGGGACGGGGTTTTTCCCCTATGTGTATCCCCTAGTTTTTGTAGCTGCCATTGCGCGGGCTTTTTCTTTGGCCTCTCGCACCTCTTCTTCCATGGGCTTGTAACCTAGTCCAAATCTGAATTTTCGGCCCCCCTTAGCTATAACAGGCTCGTTCCTATCTTACAGTCTGGGCCCAAGTCCCCTTCCTTTTTGATAGCCCCACTTTTGGAGTATGGCTACTATTGCTACCATTCCACCTCTGGTTCTTGGAATGATGCCCTCGATGGGCTCTGAGAGTATGGTTGATACCTCGTACTCGAAGCTATGGAGGTTGACATCCTCAGCGGTGTGTGGCACATCCAGCACTTTGGGCTTTTTGACGCTGTTGGTGGCTTTTTCTTTCTCGTTGTGCCCCTCACCGATGATAGTGATAATCTTATGTCTGGATGCAAACTTGAGCTTTTGGTGCAACGTCGACGGTATTGCTCCGACCTCATGCAACCAGAGGCGTCCCAATAATAGATTAAGTGAAGATTTGATGTCCATCAGTTAAAACAATATGGAGGACATTGGCCCAATTAATAGCTCAAGGTCAACTTCTCCCATTATTTCTCTCCTCGTATTGTCAAAACCTAAGGCACTGATTCTTATGGGTCTCAGCATGCATGGATCTACCCTAATCTTGGTGGAGGTTCTCAGTGGGCATATGTTTAAAGCAGACCCATTGTCAATCAAAACCAGCAGGATTATCATATTTTTGGATTCCACAGTAATGTTAAGGGATTTGGAGTGACTGCTTCCCTCATCTGGTAAATCAACATCTAAGAATGAAATGGCATTCGGAGCCATCACTTGACCAATTATTTGCTCAACTTTATCTGGGCTAACCTGAAGCAATACATGCGCATTTTTTAATGCCCCCAATAATGCTTGAAAATAGAGTGGGGACGTTATTAACAGATCCCATACAATGATGTGAGTTGGCATCCTTCTCAGCTGAGTCTCCAATATATGTTCTCAACTCATTTTTTCAAAAGGATTAATAGCACTATCTTTCTTTCCTTTCGGTTGGGCTTGCGTTGCTACTGATACTTCTAGCTGTTTCAAAATCTTCCCAAATCGGATAACAAAATCCACTGCCCCTTCTCTGTTACTGCCAGCGTTGATATTTGTTTGTTCATAACTCAGTTAGACCTGATGAGGATTGTAGGTTGGTCTCGAAATCTGAAATGGTATAGCTGCCGGTATCGGATGCACTTACACTGCAGGCTCTGGATGTTTGGGTAACACTTGATTTACTTTGGTGATAGATGGTTGGGTGGCAAAATTGGACCAGATGGGGGTGGTGAAGCTTGTGGGTGGTTGCACCGGGGGAAAAGGGGTAGGAAGCTTGCTCAGGCGACCTTCCCTGATAGTATCTTCACAGTGATTGACGTTTCTTACCAGATTAGTAAAGCTGGACTGTTGCTGGTGCACTAAAAAGTCTGAGATCATCGACAGGGTATTTTTAGAAATTATTTCTATTGTTCATCATCAGGTATCCTATTTCTAACCTGAGCTGCCAATGCTCTCCAATGCCCTAAATAATCGTTAAAGGTCTCATTCGGGTTTTACTTCAAACGGGCCAAGTTTGACTTACACGATTCAATATCTATATTATAGACATATTGTTCCTGAAATAAGTGTGTCAAGTCCTTCTAAGTTTTCATCATAGATGGTTCCAAAGATGTAAACCATCTCAAGGCTGGACCGGTCAAACTTTTTTGAAAGACCTTTATCAATAGTCTTTCTTCCCCTCCATACTGGTACATGCCACTATAATAAGACTTGAGGTGTGCTATGGGATTGTTGGTGCCATTGCATTTATTAAAAGCCGACATTTTAAATTTGGGAGGCAAGGGGACTTCAGCGAACAAACACAAATCTGAGAAGTCTATGGCGTGGATTTCAACACCACCCATCTTCAACAATTATTTCTAGATTTTGTCTAACTGTTCTTTCAACTGTTCTGATTCCTTGGATATGGGGGCCACTTTCTCAGTAGTCGGTTGGACTTCACTCTGGGCTACTAGGGGATGGGTGATTATAGGAGGAGGGTTTAGGCTGGTGAGTGCCCTAACATAGGCTCCACTGTTTTTAATCTCGTCCTCTTCATACTGCTGGTTTACATAAGGTGTAGTGAGGGCGAGATTCTCTTGCTGGTGCTGCATGGACTGGATGGGAATGGCATGGATGGGGGTTGGGTGAGTCCATTAGGGATGAGGGAAGGTTTGTTGGATGATGGGATGAGTGAAAGTTAGATTTTAGGGTGGGGCCTAATGAGGCCATTGGGCATGGGGAAAGGCTTGAAACTGGCTTTGGGATGTTGGGATATGGGTGAATTGGGGTTGATGTAAGGCATGGGTTTGAGCTGGGTATGAGGGTTGTGAATGGGTGAAATTTTGGAGGAATTGTGAAGGGTATGGGTGTGAGGCTCCAAGGATTTACTGGGCTGGGGTTTAGGCTATGAAGCTTTGGGAGGGTTGGGCTATGAAGGTTTGGCCCATGGGTCCTTGGGAAGCTTGGGCCACCAAGCCTTGGTCATGATGGGTGTGGCCCAGGGGGCCTTGGTGGGTATGGACCATGGGCCATTGATGGGTCTGGGCCCTTGGTGGGTCTGCCCCATGGGGTCTTGATGGGTCTGGGCCATGGGCCTTGGTGGGTCTGGCTCATTGGGCCTTGATGGGTCCGAGCCATGGGTACTTGGTAGGCCTGGTCCATTGGGCCTTTATGAGTTTGAACCATTGGGCCTTGATGGGCTCGGTCCATTGGGCCTTGATGGGTCTAGACCATGGGCCCTTGATGGGTATGGGTCATGGGGTTTTAGGCCATGGGGCCTTGGGGTATGTGGGTAATGGGAGTTTGGGCCATTGGGCCTTGGGGCATGTGAGAAATGGGGGTTTGGATAGTGTGGATGATGGGGGGTTGATGGGAGTCATGGGGGAATGATGCATGGAGGCTTGATAGGGTATGGGATGGATCCATGGATGTGTGGTGTGGATGAGAGGGGATGTGTTGGGAGGCCTTCCACTTGTAAGTTTGGAACATCTCCATCATGGCCATGGAAGGGGGATCAGATGGAGATGGGTTATTTGATGGTTGGAGGGGTATGGATGGGGTGTGTGAAGAAGAAAAATTGGGCATGACCCTGAAAAAATCTAGCATGACCCGAGTGAGGGGTGGGAAATGGGGTGGATTGGAGAAATGAAGTGGGGCATTGGTGGATGGATTAGGCATGTATGGGGGAGATGTATGGGGCATAGAGGTGGAGAATGAGAGAGGGAAGTTGGTCATGACTTCAGAAAAGATGGGCATGACTTGGGTAAATGGAGGGATGTGTGGAGGATTGGATGTGGTATGGATGGATGTGGGTGGATCGGATTGGGCGGATGAAAAGTAGGGTATGTTGGTTAAGATAGAGGATGGGTTTTGAATGGGTGTGGAAGGAAGGTGAGATGGGTTAGAGGTGGCTATGGATGAAGGCATGGCTTGGAAAAATGACGGAAAATTTGGATTTTGGGTATTTTGGGAAGTGGTGGAAGGGAAAATAGGGGCACCGAACGGGTTGGTTATGGTGAGGGTTGATTGGGTGAGGGGGGTGGAAGATAAGCTTCTTCGGTATGGGAATGGATTGGAGAATGTGGTGGGGAGGAGTCAGGATCGACGTAAGCCGGGTCCACAACCCATGACATATATCGGTATCGGGTCAGGTACGAGTGCCTCAGATGGGGCTCGTAAAGCTTCCTCCTTCCCCTACGGGATGACAGAGGGTACGATGATGCCATTGCTCCAACACCAATCAAGACTCTATTTTTAGGCTTTTTATTATTTATTTATTTTTATTTTTATAAGTGAAAAGAAATGAGGATTTCGGGGCCTTTTGAATTCCCTTCTCGGGTGGCTATTGTACCCTAAATAGGTCCCGCGGCAAAGGTTCTGAAGCGCTTCGGAAGAGTCAAAGGAAAACCCCTTGATCTATTGAAGGCACAAAAACTAATGCAAATAGCCTAATCCCCTGAAACGAATAAAAAAGAAGTCACCTTCTTTTGACCAGCGAGGGCGTATTGGGTGTTAGAGATTGCGGGGCCTAAACAGAGGCACTAAAAGCACTGATCGGGGAGTCCAAGATGTGAAGCAGGCCATCAAATTCGGGCTGCTGCTATGTACCCAAAGCTGGCGCAACTATTAGGTGCGCCAGACCAAAAAGTCCCCCTTTTTATGTTGGCGCAACTATTACATGCGCCAGTGTAAATTTCAGGATTTTTGGGCTTCTAGGGATTGGTTGTTCTAATGATACGTCTCTTTCCTCACCGATTCTAAGGGTTTAGAGGCCAAATTGGGTTCACTATCGCCCTCTTTCTTCCCGGGTTTTAAGCTTGGTAACGAGAAGGTTACCCACCTGATATACCTCAAGTGCAAGCACTTTTCTTAGGTACTAGGTGGGCTGAGACTTTTCTGAATCATCACCACTAGGGGTTACCGTCGTATTAAGACCCGAGAGTTTGTATGTGTGCCTAAATAACCCAACCCTTGAAAATCTACCCCGTTAAAATTAATTTAAATCCCCTTTGTTGGTTCAATCTTATTTTTCACTTTTAAGGAAATTTTCTTAACTTCAAAGACCGGGGGTGATGGTCCCGTGCCGCCTCTACGGGTCGGCGTTCACTAGCGGAATATGTATATGGAATTAAAAGTGCAAGTAGGCCTGCCAAACAGCTAAGGCACTTGAAAATGATGAAAATGTAAGAAATTTAAATAATAACGCACAAGTAGACCCGCCGATCGGCTAAGGTGCTTGAAATGACGGACAAGTAAAGAAATTGAATGACGGTGCGCAAGTAGGCCCGCCAAACGGCTAAGGCTCGTAAATGACGTAAAAGTAGGGGTAAGTAAAATGACATAATCGGAGGGGTGAGTAAAAAAATAAATAAATAAAATAGCAGTAAAAGGGTTAGTAAATCAAAAATTAAAGAGGCCAAATTTAAGGGGAAGCTCTACTAGCTATTCCCCAGCAGAGTCGCCATCTGTACAACCGTGGGATTTTTGATGATCCCGTGGCGACGATGCACTCTCTAAAAATACTTAGAGTTGCCACTCGGAGCTTTTGGTGTCCCGAGAAACCTAGATCAATTTTATAAGCGTCGAAATGTCACAAATATGACTCTAAATTGGGATTACGCCAAAGTCTCTTAGATAGGGGCTTCGATTATCGATTGGGAAGGTGTTAGACACCCAATCAACCCGCTTAGTGCGGTCTCTACTTATGTCCAAAATAAAAATAATGTAAAAGAAATAAAAAAGCCTTCCTCTTGCCCAAAGGGTCTTAAATCCTATTTATGCCCCTCCGTTCCTACAAAAGATTTGGCGACATAACGACACAAATGAGTGGATGGAGGAAGGACTGAGAAGGCAGAGGAATAGAGGGGAGAGCCGGAGCTATGGGGCCCTTGTTGGACCGCTGTAGAGTCTTGCATTGGCTTGCTTCAGTGAGCTTTTGAAGGCTTGTATGGTGAGAAATGAGGTTCTAACTACTAGGGCTTGATAGCTAAGAGGTAGAGAGGAAATGTTAGGGGATAACACACAACTAACCTAGAGCTTTTGGGTGAAATGCTAAGGTCTAAAGGAAGTTTTAAAGTTTTAGAATTTGTATGGGAATGGTGCACTAGAGGAGAGAGAGAAGGGATTCCTTAATCTCTTAATTGTAAATTTTTTCAAGCCTTTGTAAAGGAAGAGGTACCTCTCTATTTATAGGAACAAGAGAGGTTAGGAGGGTGCTTAGGGACTAATTTGGATTAGCAATTAGGTAATCTAGCCATCTATGGTTTCTTATGATTTTTGGAGCCTTGAAAAGTGTGAAGAGTTTCTCTAATGGTGGATGATAGGGTGGGGCTTTAAACCACTTAAGAGGTTGAACATAGATAGTAAATAGGTGCAACAGAACTAGCAAAACATACTTCAAAGGTCAAGATAGTCAACAAGTCAAACCCCATTCTCAAAATTCGAGGCAAAGGACCAGGGTTACTATTCATATGCCTGGCATAACTAATAGTTGCGCCAAACATATGTACAGTAATACAGTGAAGCTACAGTGGCCTGGAAGTTGGCTTCCCACGGGGGGACCCACCTTATAACTGGAGCAACTATTAGTTGTGCCAAAATCCTAGGGGGGTTTGAAGCATATTTACCATTTTGCCCTTGCACTTCAGAACGCGATATCTTCTCGCATACAGCTCTAATTGGGGTGATTCTTGGCTCATTGGAAAGCTGAGGACTTCTACTTTTTAATGGTGTGAGATTCAATCATAGTAGAAGGTTACAGCTAGTCACGGTGTACCATTCTTCATCCATTGCTTGGGAAAGCTAGGTTTAGGGTGATTCCTAAGGGTTTCTTATTTGCCATCAAAAGCTCAGAGATGCGCCTCTCTTGAAATGTGTCTTGATCGGGCTTTGGGCCAATTTTGGGTGTCTACAAGATATACATCCTAAAACTTTTCATCTTTTACGCTTGTATTTATGAGAATTTAGAACAAAGGAAAAAATTGGGGAGTGGAAGGAGTATGTAAAAATAGAAAAAGAGAAATGTTGAAAAGGGTACTTCTGATAAAGAAATAAAATTTGAATGTGGGAAATATGGGGGAAAAAGAAAAGAAAATAAAAGAGAAGCAAAAAGGCTTCCAATCTGAAGAAAAAGACAAATCGAAGAGTGATTTTAAAAAAGAAAAAGAAAATTGGATTTATATAGAAGAAAAAAAAACAATGGGAAGAAGTGATCCAACTTTTTGAATCCTTACTGAAGAAGAAAAAGAAAAAGATGAGGAAGGTGAGAGATGAACTGAATTCTCAGAACTTTGAATTCTTTTACCTTTCTTTAGAACCTTTAACCCAAAGCCCCATTACAAGCCAATCAAAGATCTCTTTGATCCGTGATTTACAAGGTAAGAGCCTAGAAGAGATGCTTTTGGTAAGCACTATAAAAATATGATAGTATAAATGTAGAATAGGTTATCTTTTCCATGAGATTTATCTTTTTATATGTCCTTGAATTATTTATCATATATATAATTTTGAGAGACCTAACAATTTCATAATCCATTTAGAGTGTATGCCGCAAGTGAGGTTTGGATGAAAATATTTTCTAAATCTATAGTTTAGAAATATTTATAATGAATGAATTATGTCATTGGTACACACACACTCCAAACTTTATATGAATTGAAACTATTGAGTATCTGACTAAGGATAACTACTAGGATGGGAAGTAATGGATGGATGAAATCTTATTTATGAAAATAAACTGCAACCATGTGATGATTAGCTAGTGTACTAATAGTAATTTAGTGTTTTTAAAAGGTTGTTTGGAAACTTTTTCGAAAAGCCCCAAATATTTGAAGTTTGTAGGTACATTCACTAGAAACCTTCAGGAGACGCAACTCCTCCACTAGGGATCACCTAGGGGTTTTAAGGCTTGTAGAATTTGCTAAATGCAACCATGCTCCCTACAAAAGTGGCATTTAATTTTTTAGTTAGGATTGTATATCTTTCCTTGTTTGCTAGGGACTAACAAAACTAAAGTTTGGGGGTGTGATCAGTCATATATTTTATCAGTTTAATACCCTCAACTAAGTGTTGTTAGTCCATAGTTTACTACTAATGATGTTTTGATGGCAGATATTTAGAACAGTAAGTAGAAGAAGAACAAAGTATAAATTTTTACCAAAATGAGCTCATAAAGCAGTGATAGAAGATCGCAAAAGAAGAAGAGTCAAATCATAACTGAAACACCCGTTCTCGAGGTAACGAAGAGAAATCGTGAATCCTATGAGCTAGTCTAAGTGGAGAAATGCAAAATCGAGAGCCAAAATTAGAGAAAGAAAGGAATCGCAACTTTATGATTTTGCTGAAGAGAAGATTGGGCGAGAACGAGGTGAAGTACGAGCGATCGAGTAGAATTCATATGAAGAAACAAAGATAAACACAAAATCATACCCTCGATTTTGTACTAGAAAGCTCATGAATTACTGATGAAAAGTCGCACGATAAGTGTACAACCATACAAAGAATCGTAAAATCTAAAAAAGGAATCCCTGCATTCCACGAATCTAAGAGAATTGGCGCGAATCACTACTGCTGAAGATCAGGAAGAAGAAATCCTACATACCTCTAGTAGCCAAAGCAAGAAGGATATGTATTAGGAAGAGTAGTTTTAGGAATTTTGCTTTCTTCAGAGTCCTAATTTATTGTAATAGGCCTCTTGTGAATCTATGAATAAGAGGGCCTGTGTCCATGAATAAGCATCCTAGAAATCTCGATCATCGTTGACAATTAAGATTAGGAGGATGAAATATCAACCTAGAGTAGATTTTATTTTCAATCTTTTATTTTCTACAAAGTAGAATGGTTTTAATTTCAGTTTATATTACATCCAAGGATTTTCAATATTAATTGACAACTAAGGGAAAAATTTTGGAAGATCATCGTAGTATAGTTTTATTTTACTGCAATTTACTTTCAAGCAATTTATTTTCCAGCACTTTAATTTTCAATAAATAATTATCCGAAGACTGACAAATTTTAATTGACAACTAGAATCTGGAAGGCGAAGGATTAAATTTAATTTTCTTTAATTTTATTTCAGTACTTAGGATATCGAAAGAATTTCATATTTTAATTGATGACTAAGATCTGGGAGACTTGAGATCTATTGTAACGTTTTCAATTAAGTAGAATAAATTTATTTTCTGCACCGTAGTTTAAGCAAAAACCACCATTTTTTTATTCTTTAAAAGCAATTAGAAGTTTTCGGAATAACAGTCTTCCCTATGGGATCGATCCTATGCTCATGCTACAATACCATTGTTCGCTTGCAATAGGTTAAAACAAGGATGATTATAGAGCTACCACAGGGACACATCCGTTGCGCCATTTGATTTAAAAATGATCACTGATAGCGATCTCTGCGCCGTACCAGCTCAATTAGCCGACGCTACTCCTCATACAACCATTGACTTGTTGGGCCCACAGGAGCGAGAAAGAGGCCTTAGCATTGAAATCATGCTCGAGTTCTTTGGGTTGGTCATGGCGGGGTCGATGACGTTGCCATTGAACCTGTTGGAGAGGAGGTGACGGTGGTAGCAGCGGCGAGCTGCTCAGCGTGCTTTGCCCGTTCAAGGGCACCGACACTTTTTTCCATAGTTTCACTTCGTAAGGGTGGAATTTGAGTTCGCCTCCTTGCTCGTCTTAATAGATAGTAAAATCATGGTGTCACAGGAGGTGCATCACCAAATGTGGAAAGTATAACATGACGTGATCATTATGCCCGTGTTAGGAGATATCTGCATGGTACTACCACATTTATGTGTGCAACAAGGAGGCTACATCAAGCCACGTGTCGGTGAAGGCGGCGTATAATGCCATCACCAGATATCCAGGGTGCTCCGCTTGGTGGCCATGGGGGCAAAGGTTGGTGGTGATAATGTTATTCCATAATAGTATTTGACAAGGCAGCTGTTGACACCCCATTTTTGCCCTTTTAGAGTATACAAACCTATTCGATCAAACCTTTGACTTTGCCCATGACTTTCGAAAAGGAACCAATCCTCTCCAAAAGTCTTAGAATCCTTTAGAATCTATACTCGGGACTCATACACTACACAAACGGTGTATGGGGGAGTTCTGGGTCGAAACCTCAACTCATTGACTCGTACCCGACCCGACCTAGGAGGATCCCGAATTATGAGCTTCAACATAGGCATGTAATTCAATTGAACATAGGACTCCCTACGTGCAATCAGTCCAACTGGACTGGGGGCACACCTCCCATGCACTGACCTAAAACTCAAATTGCGCACCTAATCCCAGGCGCACAATTCAATTACATGCGTCCCTGGATGCACGTAATTGGCCCAAACTTGTACTGGGACTTTAAATCCCATGACGGCATGCGCACCTCGATTATATGCATGGATCCCTGCACATAATTGGATTATGCGCATGGCTCCTCACGTGTAATCAGTTCCAAGCATCATGGAACTGGGACACACTGCTGAGCCACTCAGCTAATCATTCTTTAGTCGATGGCCGACTTTCGGGCAATTAAGCGCATGGTTCCATGCGTGCAATTCAATTATGCGCATGGCTCCATGCGTGCAATTTCTCAATTGCACTCACTCCCCCACACGTATAATTACCCAAATACCTATAAATAGACCCCTACCCCATAGCCAAACTCACCAATTTTCTTCTACGAATCTCCTCTCTCAAGTGTGTTCTTTCTAAAAATTCAAGGTTCTCTCTGAGGTTTCCAAAGGAAGGGGTTGAGCTGCACTCTGGGTGCAGACTCTTCTCTAGAAACCTCAGGGTAGTAAAACTACTGGTACTAGCCCACTAGCCTTGGATCTCGAAGGGGTACCGAAGGAGCAAGCCTCCCCTCAAGCTTTAGATCCATCCCTTAGGAAACTCCTGCCGAAATTCTCCCCCTAGAACCAATTATGTCCTCAACCTCTTCCAATATTTCCAAAATAGTGTTAGCCTCGCCGATTTGCCAAAAGGAGCTTACGGACGGTACCCGGGGAGGGGGCATATCCTCCTTAGAAGAGTGGGCCACCACCCCCTCTTTTAGATAGATCCCAGTAAGAATAGGAAACCAAACTAGATAGACCTTAGGCAACCCATAGCATTGAAGTTGGCCTGCCAACGTTCAGTAAAGGAATTCAACCCGCCTTCCACGAAGTGTGAACAGTGACGTGTTACAACGTCGATAAATATCTGTAACTGACAATCACATCAACCCATATATTCTCTATTTAAAATTCATCTTCTTTTATTTTTCTGCATTTAAATATTTTCTTTTATTATTATTCCATAGTCTTCTTCCCCATCGCACACGGAGTCCATTCGGACTAAATTGGCTCACTTATTTCAGGACCCGAAAGGAACCTAGAAAAAGCGCATACCAACAGACTAGCGATCGCGATGGGATCTTTTCTGCTAGAGTTATCCTAGTTTATTTAGTTTGATTTTATTTTTCTACTTTATCACTTTCTGCACACACTCGTACGAGAACCATTGCGAGCATATAAGCATCCTGTAAGGAGTGGAGATGTTTGGAATACGCCGGATAAACTTTACCAGTAGTAATGACCCGCCCTTATGGGGCTTCACGATAATTCGGCATACGATTATGGGCCATCTCATCCTCCTGAAATCAACATGCCAGTCGGGGAGGAGCAAATACCTTATACACCTCCGAGTACCAGCAATAACAATGGTAGATGAGAAAACGACGTCGGGCAAAACTACACCACCGAGCATATCATAGGTTTGAATCTCCACACATTGTCGAAAGGAGGACTAGAATCCCAGGAGTTACTCCAGAGCCTAGGAGCCATATACAAAGCCTCAATGGAGTAGCATGATCGAGAAGATCAAGAAAAACAAAGAGAGGAGAAGCCACCTCCCACTCCAAGCTCCGCGTCCCCTCATAGGTCACCACCAAGGCGAACCACTAACACATTCTTTAGTAACAATTGCCAGGGGAGGACTCATCCTCAAACAACTAAAAAAGACGCCAGTGTAAAAATGGAGGACCTTACCCAGGTCCTAGATGATTACGTGGCTAAGAGTGAGCATCCTGGATTTTCATTCAAATTCGACAAATTCTGTCGAGACCGTGAATTTAACTTACTATTAGGCTTTAACCCTCCCAAGTTCAGCAAATACAATGACACGGGGAGCCTGAATCACCAGTTGGCATTATTCTGCAACGACTGTCGACCTATACGAAACAATCAAGGACTTCTCATCCACTACTTTTAGAGATCACTAGAAGGGGAAGCTCTTGATTGGTTCCTCGGCCTACCACACCATAGGATTGACACCTTCGATGACTTAGCTAGTCAATTCCTGGACCAGTATAAGCACCTAATCTAAGAAGAAGTCAGTCTTAGTGACCTGATGACAATGAAGTAAGACCCTCATGAAGATTTCACAGATTTCGTCAGACGTTGGAGGAGGTTTGCAGTCCGTACCAGAAGCCAGATGAAAGAACATGATGCGTTTGATATCATCATCGACAATGTCAGAGATCCTCTTGATCCAGCCCTTATTATAAATGATTGCCTAGATTTTGCTACCCTCCATTTATGCACTTCTCGCATACAGTGGCACATCAAGAGTGGGGGCCTCTCCCTTTCGATAATATCATCTAAAGGCGCCTCTTTCAGAGACTCCAAGATGAAGAACAACAAGAAAGCCTTTGACTCTGACCAAGGTAACGCGGTTTCCAACCAAGGAAAAAACTTTAAAAATGAAAACTCCCAACCGAGATACCCTAGCCAAAACTAATACCAAAATCAGAGTCAACCACAATACTCCAACCAAAATCTGAATCATAACAAAAATCACAATCAATACCCAAACCAAAACACCTATCCCAACCAGAACCATAACACAGCTCAGACCCAAACGACTAACCCTTCAAATTACAATAATGTACCACCACCTTAGAACGTCAATCAACAAGATTGACCCGGTTACCAACCAAAGCGTGAACACTATCCTCCGCTACCAAATATCATCCCCAATATCTTTTGTCTCCTTAGTAACCAAAATTTAATCAGATTCCCACTAGAGAGACCATGTCCATGGCCAGGACATCTAGACAACAACAAATTCTATGCTTTCCATTGATTCGCTAGACACAACTTGGAGGACTGCTGGGTCTTATGGGACGTGATATATGACATGAATGATCGAAATCAAATTGACTGGGAGGCTCTCCGAAACACCAATCAGAATGGCAACCAACTCCCATAGAACCTAGGAATAATCAACAATCACATGCCTAACAACAACCAAGGACCAATATCTCATATCACAATTGTGGATCTTCCTAGCCAACTCCCTGTTCATCCTTCGACTTTGATTACTCGTATTAACCCTTCCAGTACCTCAGCCAACCCAATCGAACCTCAAAGACCCCGAATCATTCAACCACATCCCTCTACTTTAATCATGCGAATTAAACCATTGAACCCTCCACCGTACCCGAACTTCACCTAAATATGAGTCCAAGCATTCAGGACTAGGAGACCTAACCTCCTTAGACCCCCGTTAGAACCCTTAACTCCCCCAAACCCAGAAGCAACTCCATCACCACTTCCCTTCTCTGACTCTGAACCTGAGGCCAAAGAGCCCGTTGCTCAAACTTTGCCACCAATTGATGACCCATCCAGAGTTATCCTCAATAAAGGGGCTATCACTGAAATAGAAGCAAACACTGAAGAGAGCGAAGAAGATAAAGAACCTAGTAAGGAAGAGACACTAATCTCTACCTTTCTAGAGGAAGAAGACTACACGCAATACCTCCCTCCATGGAATGGTGTGACTCTGATTCGTATCCCTTCCTCTAATTTCAACCATTTGTTATAGGTGTTTCAAGAAATTCATCAAGACCAGTCACGACATGGCTCAAGGACCAAGTAGCTGACATGTTCGGTGCTTAAGTCGGGTATAAACTATCCGCCACCACCATTCCCACAAGAAAGAGAAAATGTAAGCACTCAACCACCACAAAGAGTAACAAGGGAGGCGAATCCGGTCCCTCCACCGTACGTAATTCATCCACCTCAAGCATCGGCACCTCAACTAGCCATGAATAAAGCACATAGACTCGGTAAGGAGCTAGCCTTGGAGTCAGGCCAAGAGTATGAACTTTTGCGACATCTAGAGAAGGTCCCAACACAAATCTCAATATTTGAGCTGATCAAGAAGTCTCCGGAGCATTATTGATTGCTGATGAAGGCCTTAGCAGAGACTCATGTAGACGTGGACACCACTCTAGACGAGCTACATGATATTACTTCGATCATGGCATAGGCCCCAACGCTCACATTTACGGATGTTGACATGCCAAAGGAATCACTACGTGGGAGTTTAGCCCCCATATATCTGACTATGATAATTAGGGGAATTTTGATACCGCACGCTTTGGTCGACACAGGAGCATGACTCAACATCTGTTCATTGACGACACTCAAAATCTGTTCATTTACTAAGCCTCAAATAACGGAAATTGAACAGATGGTCGAAGCTTTTGCATACTTAATAGACTTGGGACAAAATGAAGACAATAATGAAGCACTCGAGGGGGTAGGTCTGCTATTCAAAACTAAAAAATCTCCCAACACAAGAGATCAGGATTGCCTAGAGTTTGAGCCACTTTTAGAAGATTGGGAATCGATGGACGAAGAGGATTTCCACATTACAACAATAGAAGTTGAGGAAGAGTTGACACTAGGTGACCCTCAGTCTTTAGGATCCCCACCACTCCAATTTTTTTGGAGATCCTTGGAAGAGGAATGGCATCCGCCACCAAGTGATGATGAGGATTACTGGTTAGATCTCCCTGCCCTTGAGATTGAAGAACAACTAGACAAAGATCTCCAAAGATTATTCGAAGACAAGGATGAATCCCAATGCGAAGATTCTGACTCCTATAGCGACACAAATGTCGAATAGTTATTCACAAGATGGGAGTGTCCATTGGGATATCCTTATATCACTTAGCCATACCAACCTTGCTACAGGGTATGTGCTTTCATTCTGAGATGCTACAAATCCCAAGAAGGACCTACAATTGGTCAGCTGAACCCACTTGAAGAAGAAGTGCTAGAGAACCTCCAGATGTTCTTCAAAGACTAAGCGATCCTCGTAATAGAAGAAGCTGAATCATTGACCAGATTGCTACCTTCATTGCTCAACCAGAGAATCACACCAGATGAAGGCTATAAAAAAAATGCCAAATTGAGAGCGGATCCACATTATCTGAAGGCTCGCACAAATGACACCAACAACCATCATGCTCCCCCAACTAAGGGAGGAACCCTCGTCACTTCCTTTGCAGGAAGTCGACCATGTATCCTACTTATTATCAAAAATAAAAAAATAGAAAACTATAAAACAATTAAAAATTCAAAAATTGAAAACCCAAAAAAAATAGAAAATTTTGAAAAAGGGAGGGAGCCCTTCATCCCAAACCCATCTACTGACCAACAAAGAAACATCTCCCTTAATGCTACTAGTGATGGTTACACCGACGAAATCAAGGAGGAAATAATTGATATACTTACGCCAAGTCATGCCGTTACTTTCGACAGCACAGAGCCACTCCTTCATCTCGCTCAATGCAACTACACTCCTTCCCCCTCACAAGAGCACAAGGAATCTCGACAAAAAAGCAAGCCAATAATCATACTTGAGGAGATACTCAGCAATTTTGAGAGGAGGATGAACAGCCTCGAATCTTCACCTTACCAATGACATCACAGTTATCAAATGTACCGATGAAGGGTTACCTCTCTCAAAACTAACCCCTTAGTGTAGTAATCTAGCAGTCAATGAACTCACTGACGATGAAGGAGAATGACCAATTACTGAAGAGACACAATACTTCCAGTGGGTCATCAAACACTTAGACGAGCTGACTCAGGCCACTGCAGAACTTGCAGAGAAAACAACTTCAACATCAAGTAGAAGCCCAAGAAGCTATTGATTAGTGTAAAACTCAGCCCCAAGGACTGACAACAAATAATTCGTCCTTCAAGAGCACCTCAACTCCTTTGCATGGTCTTACAAAGACATGCCTGGTTTAGACCTGAGCTTAGTAGAACATCGTTTAGTCCTGGAACCCGATGTCAAGCCTATCAAGTAGAAACTAAAAAGAATGCACCCGCAAACAATGCTACAAATCCAAGAAGAAGTCGACAAGCTACACAAAGTTAAATTCATCCGAGTCATCCTCTACCCTAAGTGGGTTAAGAACATCGTGCTAATTGCCAAGAAATATGGTAGAGTACTGTTGTTTACTTTACCTTGTAATTATTAAGATGCTAAAAACAGTAAACTAAAAGAAAAATTACAGCAAAACAGAATTTGGACATCAAGGTAAAGCACAGGCCTATTGCAGTAAGTTTTAAAAGGTAAGTACAGGTTTGTCCATAGGGAAATGTGTTAAAGAATGTAGCAAATCTCCATATCTGGAATAAATCTGGCACTCTATCCTATTCTAACTTAAATCAAAGCAAGAAAAGAAAGAGGAGAGGTTTTTGGGGTTGTCACTTTAAACTAAACTACATAAAATTAAATCTAAATGCAACTAATCCAGGGAGGAATAGAAAACAGATTTGAAGAGGAGAGAAAAGGTTTTGGAGAATTAAAATCAAATATGGAGAATAGCAGCTTGGGATTTGGTCTCACTGAAAATTGATTGGTTAAACAGTAATGCAGGGGATGGATCTGCAACTCTCCTCCATCTGGCTACAGGCACAGATGCAAGGTAGAACAATCCAATCTAAATAAGAGGGTTGAATTGATCTTAAGGCTATGATCTGTCCACTTCAATGGTCACAGATCATCCTAGGGATTTCCTCTAATCCAAAGGCTTCAATTAGAATAGGAAAACCACTACAGATGTTGTGGATGCAAGGCTACAAGCTCAGGCATCCACAGGAGCATTAAATCTTGGAAAATCTGATGGAAATCAAAAGATCTACAGGTTAAATGAATGGGCATTCCCAAATACATAAATTCTATGAAAAATCTAATGGAATCAAAATATTTATAGATTCAACTAATCATTAAAACTAACAATTCATTGATTCAAATACATCTTATAATAAATTGTCCTCAGATCTGTAGTCTCTGCATCATCCTATCCTCATACAAAGCTCTCAAATCTCTCAAATTTATAGATCTACCTCACCCTACCTGATGTAAGAGTTTAGCCAACCATTGTTGGGATAAAGAGAGAATGGATAAGAAGGGGGAAGAAGATTGGAATTTGGCGGGAAAAGAGGGATTGAAGTTGTGCTCTAGGTTTCTCTCCCCCTTTCTTCTGTTATGCTCGCCCTCTATTTATACTCTTCCCCCTCTGTTCTTAGATCTCTTTCAGTCAATCAGAATAAAAGGGAATAATTCTGTTATTAGGCTGCTGATGTGGCTGATTTCTCATCTAGAAGCTCCCACGAATTGGTTAGAATTGGGTGAGCACACATGAGGTAGTTAGAGAGTTCACATTCGTGCTCGTTTGCATTTTGAAAATACCCTCTAACAAATTGAATAGCCTTGGGACACGTGCAGTAGGTCACTGAATTGATTTGCATTCTCAGCTGGAAAGTAGAAGTTCAAAATTCGTGTCTCGAGAGGTTCAGAGAACCTCTTGATAGGTTCTGACTTCAATTTTTAATCCAGTCGATTGGTTGGTTTCAACTGCTCGACAACTCTTTATGCTTCAACCATCCTCTCGACAGGTTCATGCAACCTCTCGATATCCAATATAGCTTCAGGTATGTCTTCGACAGGATCTCTCCCTCTGTTCGATAACTTGGAAGTACTTCTCGACAGGATCTTCATGCAGATGGCCTAATAGGTTGACTGCACCTTTCATCTGCTCGATAGGTTCAGGGAACCTCTCGATAGGTTGTAATTCAGCTTTAGATCCTCTCGACAAGATGCTTTATACTGATCGACAGGATGCTTTCTTTAGTTTCAACTCCTCGACAGGTTCTGGGAACCTCTCGAGCGCTTCATATACTGCATCCAACCTCTTGATAGCTTCACATGACCACTAGACAGGTTTTTGTTCCTTGCTTCCACAACCTATACATCACTTGGGGTGTTGGATTTAAACTGTCTAGCACTCAGCACCCTTTTGAGAGGTTCAGTCTTCATCAAATGCAGTTGCTACTTTTACTCCCATGTGTACACAGCTGGACACATGCCATTGCCATAGCATTCTGAGGCTCCTTGAATATGCTTGATGGTTGGCCTTTTGGGCTGCATGAGCAAATGTTGAAGCTACTAGGTATTGATGCAACTCTCCAACAGGTCTCTTCTTAGCACTCTTGGATAAATTTCTATGTTATGACTGCAATTTATTGCTAACTATAAAACACACTCAAGCCACATTATTAGTCAACTCAAAGGTTCATCAAAAGTCAGGTTAGAAGGTGAAAAATAGTATTTTTCACTAACTAACAAGTACGGGTATGCATTGAATTTTGAAACCTTAACTAGGCATGTCCGAAAGATGACTTTTCACTACCTCACATTGACACTCTGGTTGATAATATTGCAGGACATGAGCTGTTGTCATTCATGGATGGTTTCTCCGGATATAATCAGATCAAGTTAGCAGAATCCGACTAAGAGAAGACTTCATTCACTATGCCATGGGGAGCTTATTGCCACATCATCATGTCCATCGATTTGAAGAACGTAGGCGCCACATATCAATGCTCGATGATGGCTATATTCCATGATATGATGTGCAAATGGGTAGAGGTCTATGTTGATCACATATTAGTGAAGTCACAAACCCACGTAGGACATGCCGAGGTGCTCCAGCTTGTGCTAGAACAGACTGAGAAATATCAGTTGAAGATGAATTCGAAGAAATGTGTATTTGGAGTGGCCTCTGGGAAACTATTATGATTCATAGTCAGCAAGTGAGGAATTGAGGTCAATCCGGTGAAAGTCAAAGCCATTCTCGAAATGCCACCTCCCAACAATATCAAGGAACTATGAGGCCTGATAGGAAGATTACAGTTCATCAGGAGATTCATCTCCTAGCACTCAGACCGATGTGATCCTTTCTACAAACTACTAAAAGGAGGAGCCAAATACATATGGGATGACCAGTGTCAGCAAAACTTCGACAATATAAAAAAGTACCTCCTAAACCCTCCGATAGTATCACCACTTATCCCCGAAAAACCCCTCATCCTATATGTCTCAGCCAATGATAAAGCAATGGGGGTAATCCTGGGATAACACGATGAAGATGGGAAGAAGGAAAATGCCATCTACTACCTCAGTAGGATGATGGTTGAGTACGAATAAAAGTATACCGCAATGGAGAAGACTTGCCTAACACTGGTTTGGGCTTCAACAAAACTACGACACCACTTCGGAGATCACAAGATAATGGTTCTTGCACGTATGGACCCTTTGAAGTACATATTCGAAAAGCCCACCACATCCTGAAAGATTGCTCGATGGCAAATGCTACTACAAGAGTTAGACATCATCTATATCACACAAAAGTCGATCCAAGGACAAGTGATCACCGATTACCTCGCTAATCTTCCACTCCCAGGCAACGAGCCAGTACGCACTGACTTCCCTAATAAAGACCTGCTCTTAGTTTAAGGGGAAGAACCCGATGAAACTTCATGGACCTTATACTTCAACCGAGCTCTTAATCAGAAAGGAAAAGGTATCAAGATAGTCTTGTCAAGCCTAGAGGAGTCATCATACTTAAAGCCTTTCATTGATTTCCCAATCACTAACAACGCCATCGAATATGAAGCCTTTATTGCGAGATTACGAGCAACACTAAAGTTAGGAGTCAAGTAGTTGAAAACCATTGGCGACTCCAAACTCGTGATGTCACAAGTGATTGGAGAATGGAAAACAAAAGAAAGAAGACTAATGGCATACTTAGAGACTGCTCAGTTCTTGATAAAGGAGTTTAAAAGGATTTCCTTCAGTCATATCCCAAGATTAGAGAATGAGCTGGCATACTCTCTCGCTACACTAGCCTCAGTCATACAAATACCGATCGGACAAAGCACCAAATCCTTCATTATCGAGAAGCTGATTATGCCTACACATGAAGTGGCATGAAAAGTGAAGCCTGAACTGCCAGTTCTTCCAAAGACTAATGAACAAGGAAAATCCACCGCAGAAGTTCTACGGAGAAAGAAGCTACCGTCGCGACCTTCAGATTCTAGTAGTCACCAACCGACGATGGACAACCATGGTATTATGATATCTGAAACTTTTTGAAATATCGACATATCCCTCATTACGCAATGAAGATCAAGCAGAGAATAATAAGGATTCGATGCGCTAGATACTGTATCCTGGGAGAGGTATTTTATAAAGAAGCCTTCACTAAAGGAGTCTTGTTACGTTGTGTCATAGAGGCTGAAGGACAATACATCATCCATGAAGCACACGTCAGTGCCTACGGCGCTCACGCTGGAAGCCAAAGGCTCTCTGAGAAGTTTATGCAACAAGGCTACTACTGGCCTACAATGACGAGGGATTACCATATCTACGTTCAATGTTGCAAACAATGACAGAAACACACTGCACTTATCAAAGCCCCATCAATTGCACTAAACCCTATGGTTTCACCATGGCCGTTCTCAATATGGGCCTTCGATATAATTGGGCCTTTCACAGACACAGCTAAAAATACTCATAAGCACAACTTCATTCTTACTGTAACTGAGTACTACACCAAATGGGCAGAAATTGAGTCATATGTTAAAATCACTGCTACAACGTTGGTAAGGTTTATTACTCGGAACATCATCACAAGGTTTGGAGTACCCAGAATGTTCATCACAGGTAATGGACCACAATTCATCACCGAAAAGATGAAGAGACTGTGCAAGAGATAGGGCATTGACCTGTAGCACTTGTCGCCTTTCTACCCTCAAGGGAATGGATAAGTAGAAGCCACGAACAAAACTCTGGTCCAAATTCTAAAATGAACAATGGAGTCGAGCAATGGAGCCGACTGGCTTGATCGATTACCAGAGGCACTATGACCTATAAGACTTCAATTCATAAGGCTATTGGCCAAACTCCTTACCTCTTCACGTATGGGATGGAGGCAGTTTTACCTTATGAAATACAAGTACCATCTCTACATGTCCAACTTGATGATCAACTATCCATAGATGAAAGGAGAGTTGCTCTGCTCACCCGGCTAAAATAACTTGATGAGACGCTTCTACAGGCAGCCAACCTTGCACAAGTATATCAAAGGAGAGTGGATAGAGCCTACGATAAGATCCTCGAGCAAACTTTTGAAATTGGAGAGTTTGTCTTGAAGAAAATCATGCCCTCTAAGCATGCTCACCCAAAAGGAAAATTGCATCCGAATTGGGAAGGACAATATGTTATAGTAGCCGCATACCCCGAAAATGCATACAACTTGGTGAACCAAGATGGGGAGGAACTTCCTAACTCATGGAATGCCACGTACTTGAGAAAATACTACCCTTAGTCATGATCATCATGTCCCGTAGTCAGACATAGATACTTATATTTACCACCCTCGTAGTCATCATAAGTCGTACGTCATTATTTTTGGAAGTATCCTCTAAATTTTTTGACTCATCACTGATCAGTCACATGATTTATCATTTTATCACCCTTAACTTAGTGATGCTAGATTGTAGTTTGCTACTAATGACATGTCAATATGCAGATATTCAGAACAGACAACAGAACAAAGCCAAAGTGAATTTTTGCCAAAGTCAACTCAAAAAGTAGTAAGAAAGACGATCGTACGCAGATACGATCCACTCGTACTGAGAACTTGTCTGAAAGCTGAGAGATAGAAGAGATATGATCCAATCGTATGACCAACCGTAATCTTGACAGAATGACAGAAAGAGAAAAGAGACCAGTCGTAATCTATGATTGATCCAAAAAAACATTAAAGACTAAGAAACACACAAAGCGAGAATACAATCGATCGAAAAGGAGGAAATCATACTAAACAAGAGAATAATCATAAATTACGATTGGTAAAAAATCAAAGATTCTTCTACTACTGCTGATCATGTGAGACATACACCGCCAGATCCAGAATTAGAAGATCACTTGAATTAGAAGTTTGGCAAAGATATACGAGGAGAATCCAGAAGATCTCTGCTACTGAGAACACGGAGAAAATTCCTGCACATCCACCAATCAAAGAAAGGAAGATTAGAACTAGAAGTTAGAGTTATATTAGGAATCTTTTATTTTAGTCATTTTCTTTAGTTAGAATTTGAATAATATAAACCGACACCTTATGATCTATAAATAAGAGGGTTCGACATAGGAGAAAGTTATTCAAGGAATTTTCAGCATCAATTGACAAATGAGGTTGGAATTCTGAAAGATCAACGCAGAGTAGTTTTTATTAAGTAAAATCATCCATAGTTCTTTGAAAGTTTTACCTGACAACCATGACCGAAGAAGCTGAAGGATCAACCCTTTGGATGGTTAGACTTTTGCTTTCTAGTTTAGATTTATTTTCATGCACTTTTAGTGCTTCGTAAACATCTATGAATTCTTGATATTAATTGACGACTAAAATCTTGAGTTTATAGATTAGATAATGATTTTAATTTTGCATCTTTAGTTTTCTTGAGTTTGATTAATGCCCAAATTTTGGGAAGATTGTTGATTAGTAAAAATTTGTATTAAGGAATTCTAGTTTTTGATTGACGCCCAAATTCTAGAGGACTGCGATACGGTGTAACAGTATTTTACTTTGTAAACATCCGAGAACTGAAGGATTGTGATTGACGACCATAATCTGGAGGGGGGAGGATTTAGATTTACTTTCCTTGCAATTAGTTTAAATAATCATTCTTTTATTCTTATTTCTCTAGTAGATTAGATTCTTAAAACACAGATAAAAGTTTTCAAAACATATAAAATTTTGACCTTCCTTGTGGGAGCGATCCTATGCTAGTGCTGCAATTTTCATTCTGTGCTTGCAATAGGTTATGGCTTAGTACAATTATAGCCGCATTAAGTTTTTGGAGCCGCTGCCGGGGAGGCAAAAAATTTTAATTTTATTTTTAAAGCCAATATTTGTCTTTCGCTTTATATTTTTATTTTCTTTAATCACTTCTTAATCTTTTGCAGGTTTATTCGGAGCAAGTAATCAATGGTTTCGACACTTCTTCTGACAATAGAAGCTAGAGGCTTAGATTTATTTTCTCTCCCTGCTTTCTAAAATAAAAATTAGATAAAAATTAAAAACCCAAAAATATTTACGTTTCTGGTGTATGTATCACACTAAATCTCAAAGTTTAGAATTTTTTGAGTGTGATCCAAAAATTGAAATGACTCTGTTATGCAATCTAGCATCTAACAAATCTCTTCAAGAGAATCCCAAACTATGGCTGGCGATCATCCCATTCAAGCACACTTCAGCTGAGTTACTTTGTCTGCGCACTTTTGTATAGTTATACCAGAGGTAGCAACTAGTCAGAATTACGAGAACAAGCTCAATACGCTTCAAGTTTTACCCACGTTTCATGGGCTTGATCGAGATGATCCCTATCAACATTTAAGAGATTTCATAGAACTCTGCACAATGTTACAATTGTCGGCAACTAATCAGATTTGCCAAGCAATTCAGGACTTTAGGCAACTGCCTGGAGAATTATTCCATTAGAGTTGGGAACGCATGAAAGATTAATTGAGAAAATTCTTCATCATGACATGCCTAACTGGTCGATCGTGTAAAGTTTTTATCAAGGGTTAACTGAGACTAACCAGTCTACAGTTGACACTGTAAGTGGAGGAGCCTTCATGGCTTAGAATGGCCAACAATCTTGGAACTTATTTGAGAAACTGGCTAACAATTCAAAGCAGAAATAAGCTTTGCTAAGATCTGACCCAGATGTGATTTGCCACACCTCGTTAGTGAGGGTGGTCTTTACGATGCCAACAAGGACAAAGTAAAGAAGGAGGATGACATGAGTGCTAAGGTTGTAGTGCTGGAGCAACAAATAGCATCATTGATGTCTGCTAATCCAAGCACTCCGGAAAGACCTGCAGCAGCCAATTCAAATTGCCAGAGCTCAACCTATGCCATAGACGAGAACCCAGTTGTGCCATCATATTCATATGTGGTGGAAAAAGAACAAGTATTGGCCTTTCAGAGGGGAGATTACGAGAATACATATAACCTGTCATAGAGGAATCACCCAAGCTTTAATTATTGTTCCACGAGTGGCGCACAACTAGCACCATATGTTGCGCAACCCCAATTTCCCTTGACCCAAGTTTTCCACCAAAGACCTCAAATGTTGGCTGGATAACCACAATTCGGTCCATTGAGCAATGCACCCGATGCTACAGTTGTTCAGATCCTTTGACATTTGCAGTAATAATCACATCAGCATTTACAAGATCTATCCCAACTTGCTCAATTCTCTCAGGTACTTCATTCACATACCCAATCCATCACGATGTTGGAAAGCCAGATCAGGCAACTTGCTTCTCAGGTGACAAAGAGAGAGAGAGAGAGTGGCCAACTGCCAACATAACCAGTAAGCAACCCTAGAGGAAAACTATTTGTAGGAGATACATCTGCTCCCCCTAATCAAAATTAAGTCCTAGAGGAAAACCGTCGAGCTACCGACTCATCCATAGCGAACATGGTGTAAAATATGTAGCATATGTACCTCTTTCTTTTCGTGTTTTGAAATTGTGAGCACCTTACGATTCAAATCGTGGGAAGTCATGATTGATCGTAAAATATTTTCTTATGAATACTAGTTACGAATGGTCATATGGAGTTACGATTACTCAAGATTTCTTGTCTCTTTTATTCAGTATGGACAACCAAGCGTAGAGATTACCACTTTAGTTGTCAGAGAGTCCATAAGTCGAAAGCTGAAAAGCTAGAGTCGAACGGTCGACTCTAGGTTACATGTACGGGTGACGACCTGTTCAGCAGGTCAGCGCCACTATTAGGGCTTACATAGTTGAGAGAGAGTATTTTTCCCAAATCATGAACTCTCCATATACCCCTTTGTCCTTCCCTCCAATTTTCAAAAACCCTTGCACTTCATCTAACCATTTTCCATTATTTAAACCTACCCTGAGTTTTTGCCTGTTCTTTGAAATTCCTATCTGCATCTTCTCTTCCATTTCTAAATTAGGGTTTGAATAGGCAAACAAGGTAATAATTTTTTTTTTGAATACGGTTGATTTCTCCTTGAGTTTTAATTCATAAATGTTTCGGCTGGTTTACTAATCAATGATCTTTTATTCTCAGGAAGAAAAAGGGAATATGTCGAGAATAAAGACAACAAGGCGGAGAGAGGAAGACGATGAAGGTAATGCCTCTGACGACAACACTCCCCTCAGCACCTATATAACACGGGTCACTACAACATTCCCACCCAAAAAGAGATCAAAGTCTTCTAGGGTAGTTATCAAAGAATTACCTGAAGGGGTCAAAGAGATGAAAACGACATCTGCTCCTAAAAAGGGCAAACGAATAAGTAAAGGCAAAAAGGCCAGCATCCTCTGATAGGACAATGGATCGGCCCAACCTTGATGAAACAACATACTATGGGGGCTGAGGTTGCTGTAGATGTCGCTCTTTTGGAAAAGTTGGAATTCAGCTGTGCAACCATCAAATACGTCAAAGATGCAGGGCTCCAATATTTCCTAGAGCCTGGAAAAACACCGGTCTACCCTAGATTGGTAAAGATATTTTATAAGAAAATGATTAACAACAGTACGGGTCAAGGCCCAATGCTCTCCACAATCGTAGATGAGTTTCCAATCCAATTAATAAGAACTATGATTGTTGGAGTTCTGCATGCACCATTGGAGAGACCTGAGCTATCTCCCGATAATCCAGAACCCAATATATTTAGAATGCCACCTCCAACCCTCCCGGACTTTGTGAAAATGGCAACGAAATTGTTGGGTGAGCCCCCAAAGGATAGGATACATTTTATGAGAAAAGATCTGGAAGAAAGATACCTATCACTCCATTTCATGGATGTCTTGATTTACAAGACTATCCATCCTACTTGCCATGGAATAAAGAGAAGGGCTTTATTTGTGAAGGCCACCTGATTGCAAATCGACTTTGGTTTGATATTCCTTCTTACCTCCTGGAGGTGATGGATGTAGTGAGAGAGAAGCTGAACAAACCAAAGGATGAGAGATATAAGTTAGATCTTCCCTTTGGAGGTTTGATCATAAATATATTGATGAACTTGGGATATAAAGTGGAGTCCACGGAGAAGGTTCTTAAAAAGAGGGGCGAGACACTAAATGCTAAGGCCTACAGAAGGACCTTGAACCCAATAAACAAGAAGAGGTTACCTTCGAGTAGTACACCTCCTGAACCTTGCTCGAATGCTCAAATTGATATAGAATCCCCAGGAAACTCCTGGTGTTGAAAATATTGATGACATGATTGCTCCTCTCGCGCCAGTAGAGACTGAGGGAGGGAGTACTTCTACTCCTCCCCAAGAAAGAATGGAGCCCAACTTCCCGAATGGATCCATAGAGATTGAGCCAGAACCTTTGGTTGATACAACCTTGGATTCCCCTACAAGGCCAGCCTTACCACGCTCTCCTGAGGTAGACACATTGCCCTCTGTATGTGAAGAGGCCCCTGTGGAACCTATTATACCCACGACAGAGGAAATTCCCCCTTTGCCTGCAATCCGACAAACTCCGAGGTGGCTACTTTTAGCCCCACTCTAGTTTTTATTTAGTCTATTCCACCTCCCATGATCCCATCACAATTGGAATAGACTCCTATTGTTCCTATCGCAGAAGCAAGATCTAGTGTTGAAATTCCAACAAGGGGCTTCATAGCACTATTGAACTATGAAGCAAATCCTCCCCCCACATCCACAATAGTCCCCACTTCATCAGTAATACAATCTGTCTGGGAAAGGAGATTCCTAGAGGTAGAAAAATGGAAACTTACATACGCTCCACAGTTGATGCCATTAGCAGAGATAATTAGAAAGATGATTGAAGAAATTGGTACAATGAAAAACATAGTCTTCGATGTCCTACCCACAGCAAGGGAAGGAGCGGAAATAGTAGACAACCTTAAGCACAAGGCCGTAAAGGACCATCACGTACATTGGAAAGCTGAGACAACAAAGAAGGTACAAGAAGCAAATGCTCCCCTCCATAATCGAATTACACAACTACAAGAATAGAAAAGAGTACTGGAGGAAGGGAAGCAGACTTGGGAACTAGAGAAGAAAGAATATGATGAGAGATTAACACATCTCAAAGGAAGGATTGCAGATTTACTGGCAGATCCTACAAAGAGGGAAATTGCACATTTGGAATATCAACATGCGCTTAATGTCCAATAGAATGAGAAGACTCATCAGCTCACACTGGCAAAAGGAAAAATACGAATCCTTCAAGTGGACAAAGACTCTTTAATTCAGATCTGTGAGGACTAAAAGAAACAGATAAAATCCATTACTACCAATAGCATCCTGATAGCAGATTGATTGAAGGTAGAAGAAGAAAATCTAAGAATTGAAGGTAAAGAGAAGTTTATTGTGATTTGCAAACTTCAGGACGATTTGAAAGAAAAAAAAAAGTTGAAGAAGAGTTGCAGGCTATGACAGAAAGATATAATGTATTGATGGCCGAGAAAGAGAGTGTTGATGCTCTCTACAAGAAGGATGAACTTGAGCAACACGAGGACCCCGCGTCACAAGATGATAAATTTAATGAGGCCTCAAAAAAAGTTGTCTCCAATTCAAAAGAAGGATTTTCATACTACTCTTCCCCAATTTCATCTTCAACCATTTCTATACCAGCACCATAACCAGTTCCATCATTAGCAATTGTCCCATATCCCTCATCACCCAGTGAGTAAAACTACCTAGAATATTCGAAGCCTCACAGGTATGATCTAAATTTCTTTTTTTTGAGTATCCCCTATTTTGAGCACAATGAGGACATTGTCCCATTTCAGTTTGGGCGGGGGGGGGGGGGGTACACACTATGTGTATAATAATTTTGCTTGCTTGTTAATTTTGTTTGCTGATAGCAATTTTTTTTTTCTTTTCTTGTTTTAAAGTAGTATTAATTCTATTTTTTTCTTAAGATTTCTAGGTTTAGATTAACCATCACATGCGAGTTACGATAGAAAAAATTTATGATTCCATAAATCCTTACAACCCATCATAGTAGAAGTTCAACCATCAAAATAGAGAAGTTACGATTCACGTTTAGCCCTCTTGTAAACTGTATCAGAGTTGAATGTTTGAAACTATACTTTGATTTAAACTGCAATATTTATATTATAGTTTCAAAATCATATAACCAATGAGCTTTTGGGACTTATTTCCTTTCTTTTTGAGAGAGACTATTATCTATTCGAACTTCAAATTTTCTTGAACTTCTTGACTGCATTACAATGAAATCTCATATTGTTGTAATTTGAATCAAATATTCTATGATTATGATGACTTACTTTTTTAGAACTATCTATTTTATGCAACAAAACAATATGGCATTCATGTTAGTAAATCGAGAAAATGATAGAAGGTCATCTTTGATTCGTATGAGCCAAAAAGTTAAAATCCTAGAAATTTATCTATTCGTTGAACCCATATTAGAAGCCTAAACCGAATTTATTTGTACCAAGAATTTATAAACCCTTAACCACATGTACTACCCAAAACTTTCAATCTTTTACTCTTACTATTTTATGAGAATTTAGAACGAAAGGGAGAAGAAGAGAGTGGGAGGAGTAAGCAATAATAGATAAGGAACATGCTAAAAAGGGTACGCCTAAAGAAAGAAATAAAAAGTTGAAGAAAAATATGAGAGAAAAAGGAGAAAATTTGAAAAATATGATGTCACACAAAGAAGCAAAACGCTTCCAAAAAAAAAATCAAGAGGATACCTGAAAATCAAGAAAAAGGGAACTAAAAAAGAAACAAAAAGCAAATGGGAAGAAGTTATCCAACTTTTTGGATACTTAATGAAGCAGAAAAAGAAAGAAGAGGAGAAGACAGGAGAAAAATAAGCTGAATTCTTAGAACCATTGAATCCTTTCTACCATTCTTTGAAACCCTCTTAACCCAAAGCCCCATTACAAGCTTAATAAAGACTTTTTTTATTTGAGATTTACAAAACCATGAGCCTAGTGGAGATGTACACAATAGATACCATGGACAAACAGGAAAGCATATGAGTAGAATTGATTATCATTTTCCAATAGATTTACCTTTATGTCAGTTATCCTTCGAGCTGTTCATCATATATGTCATATGGTGAGAACGCAAAAATTCCGATGTCTTTTTGAGAGTATGCTAACAGTGAGAATTTGGATGAAAACGTTTTCTACGATGAATAAATTGTTCACTGATACACACACACTCTAGGCCCAATATGAATTGAAATTGTTGAGTTCTGATCAAAGATAATTGCTAGGATGGAAAGCAAGAGTTTATGAAGTTATATATTTTTGAATACCACAACCATGTGATGATTAATGAGTTAATGTATAAAATTAGTTTAGAATTTTTAAGCTTTTCCCTTTATCTTTAAATTTTTTTTGAAAAACTCAAAAATATTTAAAGTTTGTTGGTAACTTCACTGAAAACCTTCAAGAGACTATAACTCCTCCACTAGGGATCACCTAGGGGTTTAAAGGCTTGTTGCATTTGCTAAATGCAATCATGCTCCCTACAAAAGTGGCATTTAAATTTATAGTTCTAGGATAGTTTATTTTTCCGTGTTTGTTAGGGACTAGCAAAACTCAAGTTTGGAGTGTGATCAATCACATAATTTATCATTTTATCACCCTTAACTTAGTGATGTTAGACCCCAATTTACTACCAAGGCAATATCAATGTGCATATATTTAGAATAGACAACAGAACAGAGCTAAAGTGATAATCTTTACCAAAGTGAACTCAAAAAGCAGTAAGAAGACGATCGTACATAGATATGATCCACTCGTACTGAGAACCAGTCTGAAAGTTGAGAGAAAGAAGAGATACGATCCAATCGTATGACCAATCATAATCTCGACAGAATGAAGGAAAAAGAAACTAGACCAATCGTAATCTACGATTGATTCAAAAAGTTGCTAAAGACTGAGAGACACACAAAGTAAGAATACGATCAATCAAAATGGAGGAAATCGAACTGAAAAAAAAAACAATCGTAAATGACGATTGGTCAAAAATCAAAGATTCTGCCATTACTGTTGATCACGTGAGACATACACCTTCATACCCAGAATTAGAAGATCACTTGAATTAGAAGTTTGGCAACCCACGAATCCGAGAAGATTGACAAAGCTATATGAGGAGAATCCAGAAGATCTCTATTACTGAAAACACAAAGAAAAGTCTTGCGCATCCACCAATCAAAATAAGGAAGATTAGAACTAGAAGTGAGAGTTATATTAAGAATCTTTTATTTTAATAGTTTTCTTTAGTTAGAATTTGAATAATATAAATCAACCCCTTATAATCTATAAATAAGAGGGCTCGACATACGAGAAAGTTATCCAGGAAATTTTCAGCATCAATTGACAACTAAGGTTGGAATTCTGAAAGATCAGTGAGAGTAATTTTTATTAAGTAAAATCGTCCACAGTCTTGCTTGACAACCAAGACCAAAGAAGCTGAAAAATCAGCCCTTTGGATGGTTCTACTTTTTCTTTCTATTTTAGATTTATTTTCATGCACTTTAACTGTTTTGTAAACATCTATGAATTCTTGATTTTAATTGACGATTAAAGTCTTGAGTTTTCAGATTAGTTTAACGTTTTTAATTTTCCTTATTCAGTTTTCTTGAGTTTGATTGATGCACAAATTTTGGAAAGACTGTTGATTAGTATAAGTCTGTGTTAAAGAATTCTAGTTTTTTATTGAGCCCAAATTCTAGAGGACTGCGGTACGGTGCAATGGTATTTTACTTCGTAAACATCCGAGAACTGAAGGATTATGATTGACGATCATAATCTGGAAGGAGGAAGATTTAGGTTTACTTTCCTTGCAATTAGTTTAAATAACCATTCTTTTATTCTTAGTTCTCCAGTAGATTAAATTCTTAAAAGACAGATAAAAGTTTTTAAAATGTACAAAATTTTGACCTCGTGGGAACGATCCTATACTAGTGCTGCAATTTCCATTGTGCGTTAGCAATAGGTTAAGGCTTAGTATAATTATAGCCGCATCAATTGCCCACCTTCTCATTTAGGTGATTTGATCGAAACAACTAGTGGAATACCCAACTTCTTTTGAAAGTATAGGGAACACCCGATTCTCACCCCTTACCCCGCCATTGGAGTAGATGTAAGAGCATAAAAAATAAAGATGTTAGGCTTAATCAAAACTCATTATTCTTGTGCTAGCAGGCTGCTTTAAAAAATAGATGCTTCAAGAGAGAAACAAGATCAAGAGAACAAAAGAGAAAGAGAAGAAGCGTAATTGAGTGAAAGCACATGACGAGTGAACAAGTCAATGAGTCCAGGGAAGCATAAGCAAACTGTGAGGACGTTCCTAGTTTTCCTATTAGGAAAGTATAAGCAAATGTGAGGGCGTCCTTGGTATCTTCACACTACTAGATATCGTCGTAAGGTGGTGGGAGGAGGACAAAACCCCTACTAACCAAAGAATGTGAGAGTTTGATAATACCGAAACATGACGGAGAGTTCAACTATGACACTACATACCACTCGAGGAAAAGGTTGTTGACTATTTATTTTAAAAGATTGTTGAATAAGAAACTATTCTCCCACATCATTGAGCCTTACCCCTATTTCATCCCTTTATTTTATTTTTGGACGATGAGTCAACATTTTTTTAAAGATATTTTCAAAATAAAATCGAAAACTCCTGAATGGCGAATAATGCAATCACCTTCTATCTACCACTCCACTCCTATTGAAACCATGAGACATGACGATCACTATTGAAGGTAGAACCTAGTATACAGTTGAAATAACTAACAACCTGTCCGATATGGCATTACTATGAGAAGACTTTCTTCGATACTAACTCCCCAAATATATACATAGGTCCCTACACCCCCAGACCAGCCTCGAACCTCGTGAAACCCAGGAAAGCTCCATTGCAACTCAACACTAGGGCATTTTATTATTTCAGAAGAAGGGTTGAATTGCCATGCTATGAACCCCCATTGTTCAGTAGTTGGATGCAGAACAGCAAGATCACCACTCGAGGAAGACTGTCAAAGACACCACACTGCCTATCCTATCACGCTCCTACACTGGGGTATTATTTTTTTTAGTGTTAGTTTTAGGATTTTATTTCAGTAACTTTTCTTTCCTTGTTGCTTTATTTCCTTTCATTGTAATGAAAAGTAGATGCAAAAAAAAGAAGATACAATGATACTTCTTTTGTTACCAAACTCTGGTTTGAGAAATCACCCCCCTTGACTATTAGCAAGTGGGAAAATAAAATTACTAATAATTTTGGTTTCCCTGTATAGATATAAGTAACCTTCAACTGCTACTAGGCCAGCCCGAGGAGCATCCAAGTCTCAATAACAGTTGATGGTATCCAAGTAAGTAGACAAAGTATAAAAGATAAAGCAAAGTGAAAAAGTAGAAGAGAGTACATCTGAAGAAAATCGATCACCTATATATAGCTGGAAAATGTTTATACAAAGGTCACTGATGTATACACCCCATTTTCACCCTCTCGGAGTGTACAAACATGTTCGATCAACCTTCGACCTTGCTCACGGCTCTCGGAAAGGGACAGACCCTCTCCGAAGGCCTTTAAACTCTAGAACCTTACACTCGGGTACTATGCATCACACAGACAGTGCATAGTGGAGCAATGGGCTGAGATATCAACCCTTTTGACATGGACCCGACATAGCCTGGGTGGTTCTCGAATTACGCGCATGGGACCATGCGTGCAATTCGATTGCATGCATGGGAAAATGTTCTCAATCGGTCTAGATAGGACTAGGGCACAACCTTCTATGCACCGCCATAGGTTTCGAATTCCATGCCCCTCTTGATGCGCTCAATCTGATTGCACGCACGAACCAGTGCACGTAATTAGTTCAATGTGGAATGGAATTGCGCTTTCGTGCACTGCCCAAGCTCCAAAATTATGCGCCCTTCACCCCGCGCATAATAGAATCATGAGCTACACCACAAGCACACAATGGTCCTAAGTAGGATCGGAGCTCTAAATACTTAGACCGCCCATATTCCCTGATTCCGAACACCCCACAGAGCGTGCAATTAGTTTTAAGTGAATTGGAACTAGGACTCCGACTGAGCCAGTCAGTCGATCATTCTCTGAGTCCGTGACTAACTCAAACTGGATTAAGCGCCTCTGGCAGGGTGCAGAATCAAATTCACTATGTGAAAATGTGAGAAAAACAACAGCCGATGACTGTCATTTTGAAAATAATGACAGTTATTAACCATTGAGTAGGCTATCGTAAAAAATATCGTAGTATTTGTTAATGACGTATTGTAGTTGTCGTTTATTTCGTTTGACAACGACTGCTTTTAGCTGTCGATCACATACGACAGTTTGTGGCCGTTATTTTAAGTGTCATTTTTCAAAAGTAAAATGACATCTTTTCATTATAATAGACATATTATAGCTGTCATTGTTTTCGATTGTAAAGAAAAAATGACGGTCTTGAGCAGTCGCATTTTTTTTTAAAAAATATTTAAATTTTATGAAAAGACGTATATATAACATTGTTTTGTCTAATCTTATCTGAAAAAAAAAAAAATTGATAATCACTCCAATCCACAAATTTACCAATTCACCATAAGAAAATTCATATGTTTAAATAATTGGATGGAACATTATATTCATAACCCTTAATTATAGCTTTCAATGTTGATATATATAGTCATTAATTTATTTTTTTAAAAATACTAATCATCCAAATCTATCAATATGCCCATAACCAAATATGTCCAAATAAAAATTACACCTAATTAATCATATAAAAACTAGAAGCCCCTTTGGCGAGGAGATTGTATCATTAAGTGTAATATCTGTTAATATCTCTTCAATTGCATACAACTTTACATCAAGATCATAAATGTCATCAATAATGATGCTATATGATTCTGTCGATATTGTGGTCTCTCTATTAACACGTCCCAGTGCAACAATTTTGTCCTTGAAGTTCTTTAATAAGCAATGCATGGATGATTGGTTCATCGGTGAATCTGGAATAACTGATGAATTTTGTTGTGCCTACAAAAAATTAGAAAAAGATTGCAACTACTTAATATTGAGAATTTATGATTTTGAAAAAAAAATGAGATAAAGAATTTAAATTGGTACCTGAGGAGAACCCGAATCCGAAATTTGTTGTCCATTGAGAAAGAAGTTGACCTGATAACGCATCCTATTTTTCCTTAAGGATCCTACATGCCTTACGCTCTTCATCAAATTGTTATATAATTATATCATACTTTGATTCAATGCTTTCACGTGCTCTCTTCTCCAGTTGAGCGTTCTCTCTAGAAGGCACAAATGCTTGTATAGTGATTTTAGATACAACCCTACCCATGACACGAACACAACCCCTTCCATCACGGCCCCAAACCTAAGACGAAATTTTTTTGAATATAATTTTCCTAAAAGAAAAAAAAATAAACAAAATGGGAGATGAGAGCATCATTTACTTTAGTAGCAGGATCATTATCTAAATCCTTTTCCCTAGGGGATTGTTTAAAATGATTCTCCTAATATCATTCTGTGAATAAATAATAAATAATGATTAAATATTTTAGTACAAAAACTTTCATTTAAGATGAATTAAAATTAATAGTTTTACTAGTTGATTGCTCATAGTGGGAAAATGGTAAGTCCCATCTTTCTTGGTGTGGGAGGCTATATATATTTATGTTCTAGTGATTGTACCATTAGTATTGTGTTTTTTCTGTATAGAAATTACATAAAAATATTAATATTTCAATTAATAAGATGAAAATAGAAATATTAGCTAGATGTTACCAACTCCTCTATTTCTATATTTCTATTTTTATATGAAAATTTAAATATTAGAATTAAATGTTACCAACTCTTTGGCCGTGTTAGTTGCTCATCGCCTACTAGTGGTGTGTGGATTTTTCTTCTTTTCCCTAGAAGACTTTCCTTTTTCTCAAAGGACCTACTCTTGTTCTGTTGAACACATCAACAAAAGCTTCTCAGTCATCTTTCTTTACACGATCTAGTATATTATCTTTTTGTTCTACATTTGTCTGATATTTATTATAGTACTTAAGAAGGTCATATTTCTACTGTTTCCAAGAGGTATTAGCTTTTAACAAGACCATGCTTTTGTGAATCACTGAAACATCATATGTCCCCTATGATAAGAAAAAAAAATATTAATTCAAAAATATTACTTGAACAACTAAATTAATTCTAATTGATTTACTTCCACTTACTAAGACGCCCCTCCATATTTGATCATTAATGGAAATTGGCACATCATGCCAAGTATTATATGTTGGTGGATAATATGCTCTCTCCAGTTTGCCTACAAATGTGGAGAATTTTGATGAATCTTCTCCGATAGGTTGCTCATATTTATTGAAACTTAGTGATTTTTTAGGGACACCTAAATGAATAACATTTTGTTAGTAATCCATTAATAATCATTATTTAAAAAAATATAATTAAGCAAGCTAACCAATATTTTGAATTTCCCTTTCTTCAGAGCCATTCGCTTGCGTATTGATTTGTTCGGACCGATTTAGTTGTGATCCAGTTCTATTTGATGGACATTCAGGCCCACTTGTTTGAGATCCACACCCATTTGGATGAGAATTGAATTGTGCCATCAATTCTTTGCTAAAAATCAATAAACCTGTAAATACTAGTCATAATCGAGAATTATTTAAATTCAAATGATTGAACATGATGATAAATTGATATCAGCAATCATGATTCATGACTAAAACACTACAATTGATTTTCATCAAAAAAAAAAAAACATACTATCACTAAAAAATTCCTTGTTTAACGGGAAAACTCCTAACTAGGAATGAAGTCAATTTCTTAACTAATTTCCTATACAATGCTTTCATGTCAAAATTAGTTTTGTTTTTTCTTGATTAGGTTGTGGAGAAATGATTTCAAATGAATTCCAATTTCTCTTGTTTGATTAATTTGTCTTGAAAAAGAATCTTGTTTGATTAATGTTTAAAATAAATTACCAATTTGCCACATAAGGTTAAATAAATGTCGAACCAAAATGAATGCATAATTTAGTCCCGACGCAACCCTCGTTGCTACTCTTTTCAAATTCATTCATATATATATATATATATATATATATATATATATATATATATAAGGTATTGGAAGGAGATGATCCCTGTTGTTTCTCTCTCTATCTTCTTCAAACACTCCATTTTGGATTTTCTCACGTGAAATCTATTGACTAGCTTGAATCAGACGAAGGAGATCCCTTTTTAACCCAATCTTTGACCTAACTGAGCTTTAGATCATGAATCACCTTTCATACAATTAAATGGTAATTCCCCGTGCAACACATCTCAAAAATAATTGATCATAGTGTACCATGAGATGGGATTTTCAAGATAGCTTTTGGGAATGTGTGTTCTCCATCAATTTTGACCGTATGATAGGAGAGCTATGATCCAAAGAGCAGTTCTGTATAAGAGATTAGGCCAAAAGCAGGATCTCGATCGTTTTATTCAACGCAGTCAGTGGTATTCACATGCAGAAGCCAAAGTTGCAGCCGCATCTTTAGTTGCACATACCCCATGCTCTTTTCTTTGAGGTATAAGTATTCGCAGCCAAAGATTCGGTCTCCCAAACTAATGGTTCCACCATTGACTACCTTGAATAAGATGATGGAGATCGTTTTTGGTCCCAACCTTTCACCTCAGTTCTTAAGTTCTTGGTCCACCTATCAGGCGGTTAGATGTTGATTCCATGTCAAAATATCTCCAATAGTGACCTTAAACCCTTCTCAAGGTATGCCATGATCACCTTATGTGTGACACGTGGATAAAAAGTATACATAGATTTTGTATCAAAGTTAGGATGTTAAAAGCTTTTAAAAAAAAAAAATTGTCTAGACCACATGCCAGATGACACATGATCTGAAAATAAGTATTGTTTTGGAGACACCTGCCACATGCACGTGATCCAAGATTGAAATTCACGGATTCATGATCCATTCCAACCCATATGACTTTTTACCTAACACAAGATATGCATATCACCTTTTTCCATACAATAAAGAGAGACATTAGCTGCCTAAAAAACAAATTGCATATTACTGATCGTAAAAAAAAATTGTATATTTCCTATTACATAATCATCATCTATCACCTAGACTGCTGGGAAAAAAATTCCACATATTCATTATTACATCATCATCGTCGTCTTGTGACATTATTATTACATCATTGTCATCATTATCACCCTGTCATGGGCATAAAAGTACGTTTATTACATACATTATATTTATGACATCAAAACCATCTTACGGCTTTAGAAGGAACAAACTTGCAACTTTAGGCAACTTACTAGGCATTCTAGATTGTTTCTAAAGAAACAGCAGGGTAGGGTAGGTTAAATAAGAGGAGCATGATTATTTACCATGTATATCATATAGAACTATTATAGGGTAAGCTGGGGTAGGCTAGGTTAAATAAGAGGAGCATGATTATTTACCATGTATATCATATAGAGCTATTATAGGGTAAGCTAACTCCAGCTTACCTAGCTGAATGAAGGATGATTAGGCATGGAAGCAAGTCCAGGTGATGATTACAAGGCTGCCGAGTTTGTAAGGGAGAGCCTTCATTTCTCCATCGTCTATTCTATGTAGCAAAGGAGTGAAGATTTCCCATGCCGCCTGATGATTGATAAACAGAATTAATTAATTCCACTATCCCTTAATGTTCCAGCGGGATACAGAAAACCTACGGCCCCATTTGGACGGCAACTAAAATGTGGATTGCCCAAATACTGAAGTCCTTGTTTTATCAACTTGTGGATTGGAACCAGAGTCAAAATGTTTATGGTGATTGCGGCAATGACATCTTCACGCCTACAACGTCAATGCTTCAAAATATAAAAATACTTCTTTCTGTAATTGAAGTTTTCATGAAAAGCGCTTTAGCCTTTAACCGGAGGTACTTTGGGGAATCGTCCAAAAATCCCTATAGTGACTTGCGGAATGTGCTTTCCACGTCAATTTACATCAAATTTAGTTTTTGGTGTTTGCATGTGGCTTACTAACCACCAATATTACACTACAGCTCCAGAGATGTAATTGATGCCATAACTTCCATAGCCACCACAAATCTTCAATACACCAGATATTAGTGTAACAAAAACAGGCCTACAAATTTTCATACCACTAGATTTAAGATCTCAACCACAATGGAAACAATCTATGCCGTTAAACCTAGAAAAGAAGAAAATGCCATGCAGGATTATTTTGTTATGATTGTTTGACCTTCTTTTTGGCTAGCTGTTATCCATAAAGGTAAAAAAGGTATCAATTACTAACCATATTCTCAGAAAATGGAGCAACAACTGTGTTGTTCTATTGAGCAAGCAATGGTAGAAGGATTTTGGGAGTTGAAATTAGCATATGCAGCAAGCAAGGTCTAAATTATTGAAATTTCGGCCATTTTGGAGTAATCAACGAACTTTGGTCAAAAGTTTAGTCCGGTCCTTATTTCGGTGAATTTCCAAGGAATTTAGAAGAAATTTGTCACTCTGACTAGCAAAATTAAATGTTGTGACCCAGTAGGCACAACTTTTAACAATTTTCTTTTAGGCCTGGCTTGGCCTGAGCAAGTGAGGCCTACCCTAGCTAATTTTGTAGGTGGGTCGCGCTTTTAGGCCTGGTTAGAAATTTGGGCTCTTTCAGCCTGATCCAGCCCATTTTACAGCCCTATCAAGAACGACCTGAAGATATAGCATCCATCTTTTTTTCTTTTTCCCCTTCTAATAAGTTGAAAAATAGAAAGTTATAATTGGATGATATAAATCATAAGGCTGTCAATGGGTTGCGTCAGTCCGACCTATTGGGCCCCCTTGGGTGCACCTCGATCTGATCCGGCGACTCAAGAGTATAGGCCCAACCCGATCTGATTAGTAATCAAGTCAGTATGGGCTAGCTCTAAGAGACCCAATTATAATTGGCTTGTTTTAAGGCTTAAAGCAACCCAATGAGCATTTTTGCCTCACTTCAATTAGACAAAGGAGTAATTCTTAAGATTAGAAAGAATAAGATGGGCTTAGGTTTTATTTGGTCCAAAAGTGAGACCCAAACCTATCCCAGTTACTAATTATGAAAATCCTCAGCTAATACACTTTCCCATAAAATTTAGTATTTCCTTGAAAATCTTAAAACAATAAACTATATGTAAAATGGAAAATGAATGTAGCTATGACATTTAACACTTTGAATAATGATCAAATCAAACAAGCAGAGAAGCCGTCTCTAGATAGACTGTTAGGATATTTTGATAATAGAAATTATAGTCGCTTGTTTTGTTGAACAAGTTGAATAAGTTCACTAACAACCATGTTTTGGTAAAGAAACTAAAAATTATTTTGCCAAGCAATTGAATAGAGTGCTAGAGGGATAAACGAGAATTTAGCTTGTGTACTTTACTCCTTGTGATAACCTTTTTGGGCTTATTTGAATACAATGCATGTGGAGATTCAAGGTGACAGCTTGTGTACTTTGCCACTAGAAATGGTATATTTTGTAGTGTTTGTCATCTGTACTATTACAAAAAAAAAAGGAAAATACTAAGACACAAAAGTAAAAATAACATTAAAAATAAAGATCCCCAAGAGATGGTTCTATAAATTACTCTTCATCTTCGTCTACAACATCAGTGACAAACATTGATGCTAAAGCATTTGTTTTTGTTCTTGCTTCAAATACTAAAGGATCTTCATAAGCATCTACATCTTGATTCAATCTCTTTGAAGCATCTAAGACGACATACCAATCATCCTTATTATGATCTTTGCAGTAGAATACTTGAGTGACTTGAGAAGCAAGGATAAAAGGCTCATTATCTTCATGTAAAGTCTTCATCAGCCTCCCAAAATTAACAAACACTAAGTTTGTTTTTTGGATCAACTACGCGTCCATTTACTCTATCTTTTATATGCACCCAATCACAATAGAAGACTGGTTCTTTAAAGCCACCATAATCTAATTCAAGTATTTGTTTGATAAAACTATAATAAGTGACTTCTTCTTCAACAGGATTCTTATCCTTCGCTCTCGATCTGAAACTCGTTAAAGAGAATAAGAGAATAAGAGAAATATGAAGTAGATAGGTTTTTTGGCTATATGATTCGTATAGGTTTCCAGCTCCACTATCTCTGGAAGTGATGAAGACACTACAAAAAATAAGACTATTAGCGGCAGTTTTTTTTAATAAAAAACTGCCGCTATTAGTCTTGTCGCTACAAAAAACTGCCGCTATTATTTTTGTAACGGCAGTTTTTTGTAGCGACAGGACTAATAATAAAAAACTACCGCTGATAGTCTTATTTTTTGTAGTGAGAGGAGATTAGAAAACAATTACTACCGTAGTTTGGAGGCCGTCAAGCATGACACCACAGTGATGATGTCGAACACCCATTCTTACTTCGAAAAAAGTGCAGAATTTACAACGAAGATGCGGCGCTTGTCAGATTCGATCACACGTACATATCATCAATGTAGACGTAGAACAGTTCTGTAGAAGAAGCAGTTTCCAATGAGGCTTAAACTTGCTAATTATTGTATATATTCTCTTATATCTGTATTTTTATTTTTATTTTTAATTTTCAGTCTTGATTTTTGTAATTGATTTGCCTTTGAGAGATTTGTTTGAAGCCCTTTCCAAAGTAAATGGAGAGTATCTTGGGAAATTGTTGTGAGAAAGTCATTCATGTATAGACAGACCAAGTTTAGTTCAATCAATAAAATGAAAATTTTAAAGTGTAAATTTTTTCCTTGTATGTAGGATTTGTATTACCATGATCATGGTATTTTGGTAGCATGTGCTTTGCACCATCAAGGATGATACTTCTCAACTCTACAGGCCACTAATCCATGTGTCCTTTGATCTAGACCATCAAATTGACATGGCACCTCTTCTATCATGAAATTCTCGAAATCAATAAAATTTTTGGAAAATTCTCCAAATGCCTAATTTTTCTCAAAATTTTCTGGTTTTGATGAATTTTTTACCACTATGTTACATGCTTTAATATTTTGTTGATGCATTCGGACAATCGTATTATATAATATACTTATTTTATTATTTAAAGACATCAATTTTTACTTTAAATAGGTTAACATATCTTTTTATCAAGTTTAGTAATTCATCATTATTTTTAGATGGGAGTGAAGACTTTGATGTAAAGATGTTTGCAGCAAAAAAATAGTATGGAAAATTATCTCTATCATCTGATTTCACACAATCAACCATTGAATCAAATGATGGCCTTTGACTGTCATGGTCTTCAAATCAGATGGATTAGATGGTGTTCCACATGGCACATATGCATTGAGTTTTATCCACTAAACCATAAATTCTTAATGGTTTCAACTACAGTTTTCTCGAATCCATCTAGTTTAAATGGACATAAGAACCCTAGAAAAAACAAGGGCTTTTTGCAAAAACCCTAAACCAAATTAGGGCTTACAGATTAAGTGAAGAATCGCTAGAGGAAGAGATAAAAATTGACATTGAATGAATGGATATCAATATTCGACAACAACAATCATTAAAATAACAAAGCAGAAATTTCAAATTACAAAAGACAATAAAATCAAAATAACAAGCATCCATCTTTCATTATGAATCTATATTCCCATCAAAATCTCTCATGTTTCTAACCATTGAGTCCTCACCCACATTTTACACATTAAAATTGTGTTTGGAATTTAGATGATCATAGCTGATTAAATTAAAGCACCATTTGATATATAAAAAAGCCCCATTTGATATATATAAAAAAAAACAGCTCCATTCCTCTAATCATCCATTGAAAAATTGAAAAAAAAAAAAAAGTATAAAAAAATTAATATAAATTAACACACATGTGCAGTTGTGTTGTGTGGGTTGGGAGCTTCGGACTTCGGAGGTTTGCCACATGGATTACTAAAAAAAATAAAAATAAAACCTTGAGAAATGAGAAGAAGAAGAAGAAGAAGAAGAAGAAGAAGAAGCTAGAAGAAAAAGAAAACCTTGACAAATGAGGCTTGCCGGATAGCGGTCGGCTGTGAGAGGTGGGGTTCGATGGCCCAAGGTGGGGCTCGATTGCTTTAGGGTTTGGGTTTCTCAAACCCTACATAGAAATCCTCTCAAATCTCAACTCTCAATTCTCAAAAACTCACATGATTTTTTTTTTGTTTACAGCCTTTTAACTTAAAACAACGTAAAGAGGTGGTTGCAATTTTATTTTTTGGAGCTGCATTTGGTAAAAATGCATTGTGGAGTTTGGGGTGCATTTACCGAAATTTACCAAAAATTATGAAAATTCGACGAAAAATACCGAAACAGTAAAGATTCGAGCGAGTGGAGAAACTGAGAGAAAGAGAGGAGAATGAGGGGATCGTGCATATATGGATATGGGTTTATATATTTAGGGTTAGAGTTCCTTTAAATCCACCCACCATATCTTTAAGTTCACCCATGCTGAAACACATTTATTATATTGAATCAGACGATGGGTATTGTTTATCATCCCAATCTTTCACACGATGGATCTTGAGAATATGATCGTACCATCAGACGGTTGATTTTTTATTTCATGTGGTACACACTCAAAAAAGTGACGTTAAAATCAATTTTGAGCGTGCACGTGATGTTAAGGTCATTTTTCTGAGATGTGCGCCATGAGAAATAAAACACTAACTGTTTGATAGTAGGCCCATGATCTCAAGATCCATCGTGTGAAATATTGGGAGGACAAATGATCTCCATCATCTGATCCTACCAAGTCAATGTGTTTCAGTGTGGGTGAACTCAAAGATTTTGTGGGTAGATTTAAAGGTACTTTGAGGTTTAATTGGGTACTTTTAATGTCACCTACAAACTCTTGTTGGGCACCTATGCCCATTATCAATGATCGCTTTAAATCAGATGATAGATATCATCTTCGCTCCAATCTTCCACACAAGGGATCTCCAATCAATGAACATACCATCAAACGATCAGTTTTCAATTCTAAATGGCACAGACCCCAATGTGGTTCTAATTAAAGCCACTTTTGCGCATGATGTGTGCCATGTGATTTTACAACCACTTTTTGGGATTTGTGACATGTGGAATCGAAAACTGACGTATGATAGTACGTTCATGCATGATTTCTTATGTGGAAAATTTGAGCGAAACATGATCTCCATCCTCTTATTTAAAGCAATCAATTAATGATGTTGGGTTATATTAAAGGTAGGTGGCCCATATAAACAATCCATGCATCGAATCTTTGTAAGCACCCATGCTTAAATGCATTGACTGCATTTAATTAGATGATGTAGATCGTTTATCATCCCAAACTTTTTCAGGATGGATCTTGATATCATGACCATGTCATCCGATCATCAATGTTTGACATCACGGGGCACATATACCAGAAAGGGTGAAAAAATACGAACTGGCACTCATTACGCCCAAACCTAATTCTAAGGTCAATTTTTTGGGATGTGTTGTGTGAAATGAAAAAACAAACCGTTTGATTGTATGGTCATGATATAAAAATCCATCACGAAAAAAATTATGATGAGATATAGTCAAGATATATATAATTTATCTTTTGCGTAGACATATACATAAATGACTGGTTTAGGCCATCGATTTATTTACCACTGTTATTTTAATTTAAACGATAGCCCTAGACCATCGAGTTGTTACCGACTAGTTATGTCCGTCATTTATCCCGCCCTAATAATATAGTTTTTTTCGCATTTTCATGTAGTGATTACTCGGCCCGGGCAGGGTGCGCAATTTAAACCAACCCTTCAATTGCGCACTTTTCCCAAGGTGCATAATTATCTCGATACCTATAAAAAGATCCCTACCCCACAGCCATTCAACACTATTTTCATAGCAATCCCTCCTCTATTTTGAGCTTCTTCTTCTTAGAAAATTTGAGGTTTTCTCAGGGGCTCCCAAAGAAAGGGGTTGAGCTACTTTTCTAGACTTCTAGAATTGCAGACTCTTTTCTAGGATCCCCAGCGTGCGCAATTCGATTGCACGCTCCATCAATGGCGCGCAATTAGTCAGACTGTGATTTGGCTCGTTCTTCCTGTGGGTCTCTTAGGATTTGATTACGCACCCTGGTAAACGCGTGTAATCAGATTGCACACCCCACCTCTGGCATGTGATCTGTCCAACTTGGACTAGTCCCTACCCTTCTAAAGACCGCCTTGAGACCCAATTGTGCGCTTAAGCCAGCGCTCGTAATCGATTGCGCGCCCCACCATCAACTCGCAATTAGTTCCAATTAGACTGGAACAAGGTTACCTAGCTGAGTCAGTCCGCCGGTCACTCCCTGAGTCGGTCACCGACTCTGAGTGATTAAGTGCCCGTGATAGGGCACGTAATTCAATTAAGTGCACCAGACAGTGCGCGTAATTGGATTTGACCAAATAATTATGCACCTCCCACAGGGCCTGTAATTACTCGAATACCTATAAATAGACCCCTACCACACACTAAAAGAACATCAAACAATCAAGTTTTCGAGTTCCTCTCTTCCGAGCTTAAAGATTTCGAGATTCTCTCTTTGGTGCTTAGCTTTAGGTAATTTCTTAGTTCTAGTTCTTAATTTTTTTTCTGGTTTTAGGTTCTAGTTCTTAAGTTCTAGCTTTTAGTCCTTAATTTCTAGTCTTAGATCTTAAGTTTTAATTTTAGTTCTTAAAGTCTAGTTCTTATTCTCTGGTTCTTAGCTTCTAGAGCCAATTCTTAGTTTTTAGTCTTTAAGTTTCAATTCTAGTTTCCAGTTCTAGATCTAAATTCTAGTTCTCTTTCTAGTTCCTAGTTCTAGTTTTAATTTTTCTAGTTCTTAGTCTCTTAATTTATAGACCCTCAATTTCAACTCTTAATTTTTAAATTCAAATTCTTAGGTTTTTTTAATCTCTGGTTCTAGGTCTTAATTCTTAGAACCAGTTCTTAATTTTAATCTCTAAATTCCAGTTCTAGTTCTTAATCTCTAGTTTTAGGTCTTAAGTTCTAGTTGTTAATTTTAATTCCCAATTTCCAGTATGCTAGATCTTATCCTTAAGTTCAAGTCCTAGAATTTTAGTTCTAACACTTAGTCTTAATTCACAATTCTTAAAATTTGTAATTTTGATTCTTAAATCATCAATTTTCAAACTCATTAGTTTTTCGGTTTATATTACTTTTAAAACAACCCTTAGCCAACCGATTTGCCAAGAGAGCTTATGGAGGGTACCTGAGAATGGGGCCGATCCTTCTTAGCATAACGGGCCAAAACCCCTTTTTTTAATTAGAATTTTAGTAGAAGTAGGATACTTAAATTAACTAGACTTTTAATAGAATTAGGATATTTGGATTAATTAGATTCTTAGTAGAATTAGGAGATTGATACCAAGTGAACTTCTAATAAGATTAGAATACTTGAGTCAGTTAGACTCCTAGTAGAATGGGCATATTAGATTAACTGAACCTCTAGTATAATTAGAAGATCAAATTAATTAGACTTCCAGTAGGACTAGGAAAACTAAAGCAGTTAGACTTAGAGTAGGAATAGGAAAACCATATAGACTAAATTCCCAAGTGACGCAGAGTTGCTGACGTTGCTCGGCTGATGATTCGGTAAAGAGAACAACCCATATCTCCACCCGCGTGATCAGTGACGTGTTACAGCGTCGATAAACATCTGCAACTGCCGATCACATCAACCCATGTATTTTCTTCTTAGAATTTACCTCTTTATTTTTCACACTTTATTTCCTCGCCTTTGATAGAGTCCACTTGGACCAAATTGGGCCACTCTTCCCGAGGACCGAAAGAAACCCACAAAAAGCATGCACCAACATACTAGCGATTGTGATGGGACTTTTTGTCGCTAAAGTCACTTTTGTTTAGTTAAGTTTTTTTTAGTTTTCTTTTTCACTCTACTTCTTTTCTACACATACTTGTACTATCGGAGACTTCCTAAGAGTACATGAGCATCCACCGGAGACTCGAGATGTTCAGAATACAAAGGATAAGGCTCAGTGACCCACCGTTGTGGGGGTACCACGACAATCCAGTATACAGCGAGGATCCGTCTTACGACACAGCTTAATATAACCCAGAGATCAATGTGGTTGGTGGTGAAGAAACTCCCGTCACACCTCCAAGCACCAGCCGCAATGACGGACGCTGAGATAGTGGCATCGGGCAAAACATCATGGCCTGACAACTTGTGGAACTTAGCACCCAGAGATTAGAAAGGGGAGGCGATGATGCTGAAGAATTGCTCCAAGGTCTAGCCGCCGCATATGAGACCATTAAGGAACAACAAGATAGAGAAGTGTAAGAACGACAAGGGGAACAGAAACCACCGCCTACTCCAAGCACGATATCGCCGCATGTGTCACCAAGGCACACATTTCACATGCTCCTCAGCAATAATCGACAGGATAGGGGGCACTTACAGGCTACCAAGAATGATGCCACCGTAAGAGTAGAGGATCTTCCTAAGATCCCCGACGACTACATGGCTAAGAGAGAGCACCCTGGCTGCTCATTCGAGTTTGACAAATTTTGCCAAGATCTCGAGTTCAATTTACCTGTATGATTCAAGCAGCCCAAGTTAAGCAAGTACAACATCATGGGGAATTCGAATCATCATTTAGCCCTCTTTTGCAACGATTGTTGACCTGTAAGCAATAATCAAGGACTCCTCATCCATTATTTCTAGAGATCGTTAGAAGGGAAAGCTCTTGACTGGTTTGTTGGACTACTGTTACACATGATAGACACATTCGATGACCTAGTCAGTTAGTTTCTCAACCAATACAAGCACCTAATCCAAGAAACGGTTCGCCTCAGCGACCTGATGGCAACAAACCAAGAACCCGATAACGAGTTTGCTGAGTTTGTCAGATGATGGAGGAAACTTGCCGCAAGGATTGTGACTTCAATGAAGGGGAAGGACTCTATTGATATCATTATCGACAACTCCAGAGAGCCCTTGAAGAGTGCGCTTATTATAAGCGATTGCACAGATTTCGCTGCTCTTCACCTCCGAGCCTCCCGCTTGACACGACATATTAAAGGCGGAGATCTTGCCATGTTAATAATAACATCAAGGACAGGCTCGTTCAGTGAGACTAAGATAAAGAATAATAAGAAAGCATTGGGAACTGAGCAAGTTAACACTGTGGCTAACCAAGGGTAGAATTTCGAGAACGAGAATTTTCAACCAAGGAATCCCGAGTAAAACCAAGACCAATAACGATACCCGAATCAGAATCAGGGTCAAAATCAGTAAATGTATCTGAACCAAAACCACAACCAAATCCAGTATCAAAATAGGAATCAGTACCTTAATGCGTACTAGCACCAGAATCAAAACACGATGCAGAATAGGCCAGTCAATGTAATGCCCAAAATTACAACAATATGCCTCCGTCGCAAACTTTTAATCAACAAACTAGACGACCCTACAAGCTAAAGCGAGAGCACTACCCTCCACTACCCGACACCATCCCCAATATCTTCTACCTCCTGAGTAATTAGAACTTTCATAGATTCCCACCAGAATGATTGCGACCCTGGCCGGCAAATTTAAACTATACTAAGTTCTGTGCATTCCATCGGCATTCGGGTCACAATCTAGAAGACTTTTAGGTTCTGCGGGACGTGATTTACGATATGAGTGATCAAAACCAGATTGACTGGGTGTCTCTCAGGAATCCTAACCTTAATCACAACCAGCCTCCGCAAAACCTGGGGATTGTTAACAACCCCATGCCCATTCACAACCAAGGGCCAGTATCCCACATCACCACAGTAGACCTTCCCGGTCGGCTCTCTTTCTACCCTTCTACCTTAATCACTCGCCTCCACCCTGTCTCTATCAATCCGATAGAGTCTTCGAGGCCCCTAACTGTTCGACCACACCCTTCGACCTTGATCACTCAGATCGCACCCCCAAATCCACCTCCTTATCTAAATTTTACCCGAATCTAAGTCCAATCATTTAGGGCACGGAGACAGAACCTTCACCAACCTCCTCAAGAACCTCTCACTCCAAACCCACAACCGACTCCATCACAATCCAACTCTGAACCTGAATACGAAGACCATGTTCTCTAGACTGCAGTCCAAATCATGACATGGGTAGACAACCTATCCCAAAGTGCTTCAAGTCAAAGACATGAGACGATGGTTGAACATCAGCTAGAGGCAGAAAAGAGTCAACAGGAAGAGCCTGACAAGCAGGAGGCATTGATTTCCACCTTCCCCAAAGAAGAAGATTATACACAGTACCTCCCGCCATGGAGCGGCCTAGCCCCAGTACGTATCCCTTCTTCAAGATTTACCCCATTCGTGACAAATGCTCTAGCAAGCCCATCAGTACAAGTCACGACGAGGTTGAAGAGTCAGCAACCGACCTGCCTGGTTCTTAAATCAGGAACCAACTACCCACCACCACTGTTCCTTGGGGAAAAGGAACCTATGGGTGCACAACCGCTAGAAAGGAATGCGAGAGAGAAGGAGACTAACTTTCCTCCCCCACCTCACATCATTCCTCCACCGCCAACCCAGCCGCTTCATCCAATTGCAAACAAGGCGCACCGATCAGGAAAAGAACATGCGCTTGAAACATGCCAAGAGTATGATCTCCTACAACATTGTCAGAAGATCTCGACATAGATATCCATACTTGAGCTTATCAAGAAGTCGCCAGATCACCATTGGCTATTAATGAAGGCGCTGGAAGAGACACAAATAGATGAAGATACTACCTTGGACGAGTTACATCAAATCACCTCAGTCATGGTGCAACCACCAGCCGTCACCTTTACGGACGGGATATATCGAAGGAATCTTTGTGAGGAAGTTCGGCCGCTATATATCTAACGGTTGTAATAAGGGGTTTCTCGGTCCCTCATGCCCTAGTTGACGCAAGGGCGGGACTCAACATTTGTCCCATCACAACGCTCAAGACTCTCAAGTTCATGGAGCAAGACATAAGGCCCTCGACCCTATCCTTGATCGCATATGATGGCTCCCGACACTTTGCCAAGGGAACCATTAAATTACAAGTTTGCCTCGGGCAAGTGACAAAAGATGTCACCTTACACATCTCCAACTCGTCCATTACCTATAATCTAATTCTAGGAAGGAAATGGCTGGAGTCCATGAAAGCTGTAGCATCTATATATCATCAGTGTGTCAAATTCCCACACGAGGATTCCATCATCCGCCGCCTCTTCGGAAATAGAATCGACTACGCGCAAGTATTCCGGCGACTACGACTACATCCCTATCCACTGGCTATATCAGAAAGGTACGACCGCTCGACAATACAACAGTGGCAGAAGTCACTCATCCTAGCTTGCCCCCGCCATACCTGACGAGATTAGCAAGAAGAGAAGTTGGCCCTGACCTTGCCTGAATCTATGGCATAAATCCACCTATGATAAAAGGATGAGACTTGATGTATCAACTAGGATATGTCCCTCATTCTGGGCTTGGCAAAAATAGACAAGGACACATAGGGCTTGTCGTCCCAAAGAAAGTTCGCAAGCACATAGGATTGGGTTACCAATTAGACAACAAGCAAGTAGACCTCCTACATACCTCGCTACGTGGTCACTCTATGACCAGTTTGTCTACGGAACCATCGAAAAGGCCGATATGCCAAGAAGAAAGGAAACGTCCCTCACCGAACCATAGGCAATGGAAATTAAGCATATCGCCAAAGCCTTTGTGGACCTGATGAACTTGAATCAAGATGATGATGACATCGATAAGCCGCTTGAGGGCATCAGGCCGCTATTCGAGACTGAGGAACCCTGCACCACAGAAAGAAGAGAACCACCAGAACCTGAGATGCACATAGAAGATTGGGAGTCAACCGACGAGGAAGACTTTCACATCACCGCCTTAGGAAATGAGGAAGAACTAGAGTCATCCTAGCCTCATTAATCGGAAGGAGAGGACTGGCTTTCAATGTCAAGTGAAGAATAAGACTATTGGACCAGTCTTACTAATATAGAAATTGGAGATCACCTGAGAGCAGAACAACTGAAACTGCTCGAGGAAGTTAATCACTCCCAAAGCAAGGGATCAAATTCTAATGACAAACTTGATTATCAATCCTTACTGAACAATTGGTGATGTCCACGTCGCTGCCCTTACCTAGAATCACCCTATTGCAATCGGTGTGAATCTATCTTAATACGGTATGAAAGAGCTACCTTGCGCTAGATACAACGAACAACAAGGGTGGAAGATCCTCACGTCACCTTTATAGAGGTATAAGAAGAACTAGAGCTCGACGCTCCCCAATCTCCGGATGCACCACGACTTCATATATTCTGGAACTCACTGGAGGAAGAATGGCAACCACCGCCAAGTGATGATGAAGACTGTTGGATAGACCTTTCGACACTTGAATTAGAAGAACAGTTAGGCCAACACATCCAGGGGCAGTCAGATGAAGAAGATAATCTTGGCTTCAACGACAGTGACCTCATCCCTGAGGACAAAGGATGGGAATTCTCTTGGGGGGATCCCTGCATCTCTCACCCATACCAGCCTCACTGCCGAGCATGCATGCTCATCATAGCATACTATGAGGCACAAAGTCAAGAGCTCACTAGTCCCGAAGAATGTCAGTTGAACTCATCCGAGGAACAACCTCAACAATAAGAAAATCTTTAGTCTGATTTCAAAGATGAGTGTTTAGACAACTACTACCTCCCCACCCTTTTAGAGGATGAGGAAGTTTGCATAGTAGAAGAAGGAGGCACGTCAGTCAGACTATCACCATCATCACTCATCAGGAGGATCACCCTTGACGAGGATAAAAAAAAATGCCAAATTCATAATGAGCCCATGTCACCTGAAGACTAGTGTGAACGACATCAGCAGCCGTCCAGCTTCCTCAACTAGAAGAGGCAACCCAACCGGTTCCTCCCTAGGTAATCGACCCTGTACCATACCTATTATAAAAAAAAAAAAAAAATCCTAAAACTCTTTAAAATTTAAGAATAGAAAATCCAAAAAAATTAGAAAACCTCAGAAAAGGGAGGGAGCCCTTCATCCTAGACCCATTCAGCGACCAACAAGGAGACCCTTCTCCGAAGGCCTTGAGTAGCGGTCGCACCAACGGAATCAAGAGATAATTGACATGATCACACATGGTCATCATCCTACTTTCGACATCAGAGAGCCTTGCCACCCTACCGCCTCTCCCTCACGAAGGCATCGAGCATCCTGACAAAGTGACAAGCCCGCAATCATACCTGACGAAATACTCTATGACTTTGAGAGGAGAATGAATAAACTCGACTTACACCTCACTAAGGATGTCGCGGTCATAAATTGCATCGATGAAGGGTTACCTGCTGCAAAACTAACCCCACAGTGTAGCCATTTTACAGTATATGAGCTCACAGACGATGAAGGAGGAGCATTAGCCACTGAGAAAACACAGGACTTTGAATGGGTCATCAAATGCTTAGAAGAGAAAACTCAAGCTGCCATGAAACCTACCGAAGAAAGCAACTTGGCACCGAGGAGAAGCCCAAGAAGCTGCTAATCAACGCAACACTCAGCCTCAAGGAGAGATAATAAATCATTCAAGTCCTTCAAGATCACCTCAGCTCTTTCGCATGGTCCTACGAAGATATGCCAGGTCTGGATCCGTGCTTAGTTGAACATCTTTTAGTCCTAGAACTTGATGCAAAGCCCATCAAGCAGAAACTCAGGAGAATGCACTCGCAGACAGAGTTACAAGTCAAGGAGGAAGTCGACAAACTACACAAACCCAAGTTCATACGAGTCGTCCTCTACCCCAAGTGGGTTGCAATCATAGTACCTGTCACTAAGAAAGATGGCAGATTAAGGGTATGTATCGACTTTCAAAACCTCAATCGGGCATGCCCGAAAGATGACTTCCCTTTACCTCACATCGACACTCTGGTTGACAATACCTCCAGGCATGAGATGTCATCCTTTATGGATGGCTTCTTCAGATACAATTGAATCAAACTAGCAGAATCTGACCAAGAGAAGGTTTCCTTAACCACACCATGGGGAACATACTACTATGTCGTCATGCCTTTCGGGCTCAAGAACGCAGGAGCCACGTATCAATGCGCCATGATGGCTATCTTTCATGGCATGATTCACAAGTGTGTGGAAGTCTACGTCAATGACATATTAGTGAAGTCTCAAACACGAGTAGGACATGTCGAGGCATTACGATTAGTATTACAAAGATTTGAAAAGTATCAGCTAAAAATGAATTCCAAGAAATGCGTGTTTAGAGTGACCTCCAGGAAAATTACTAGGATTCATAATTAGTAAGCGAGGAATCAAGGTCGACCCAATAAAGGTCAAAGCCATTCTTAAGATGCCACCTCCCAAAGACATCAAAGAACTATGAGGTCTGATAGGAAGACTGTAATTCATTAGGAGATTCATCTCCCAACACTCAGACAGATGTGAATCTTTCTACAGACTACTTAAAGGAGGAGCCGAGTACATATGGGATGACCAGTGTCAGCATGCCTTCGACAATATCAAGAAGTACCTCCTCAACCCACAGATATTATTGCCATCAATTCCTAGAAAATCCCTGATCCTCTACGTGTCAGCAAACGACAAAGCTATGGGGGTAATTCTCAAACAATATGATAAAGACGGTAAGAGAGAGAAGGCCATTTACTACCTCAGCAGAACGATGGTCGAGTACGAATAGAAATACACGCTAGTGGAGAAGACATTCCTCACGCTAGTATGGGCCTCGACAAAACTATGACACTACTTCAGAGCACACAAGATACTTGTACTAGCACGTATGGATCCTCTGAAGTATATATTTGAGAAACCTGCTGCATTCTGAAAGATCGCCTGTTGGCATATGCTCCTATAAGAATTTGGCATTTCTTATGTCATGCAGAAGTCCATCAAAGGACATGCAATCGCCGATTACCTCGCAAACCTTCCACTCTTGGGCAACGAACCTGTATGCCCAGACTTTCTCGACGAAGACCTCCTCTCGATTCATAACGAAGAGCACGACAAGACTTCATGGACCCTCTACTTCAATGGCGCTCTCAATCACAAAGGGAAAGGCATCGCGATAGTCCTACTGAGCTCAGAAGGAGTTGTAATACTGAAAGCCTTTCAACTCGACTTCTTAGTCACCAACAACGTTGCAGAATATGAAGCCTTCATTGCCGGACTACAAGAAGCGCTATAGTTGGGTGGCAAGCAGTTGAGAACGATCGATGACTCAAAGCTTGTGAGCAAGTCATCAGGGAATGGAAGACCAAAGAAAGAAGACTGATGGCATACTTAGAAATAACTCAGTTCCTGCTAAAGAAGTTTGAAGGAATCTCTTTCACGCACATCCCTAGACTAGGGAACAAGCTCGCAGATTCCCTCGCTACACTAGCCTCAGTTATACAGATACCAATCGAGCAAAGTACAAAATCCTTCTTCATTGAGAAGTTGATAGTGTCAGCACATGAAGTCACCTTGCAAGTGAAACTGGAACTGCCAACTGGACCAAAAGCCATCACGAATGAAGGGCATCATACTCCAGGAGACCCAAGGAAGAAGGAAGCCGACGTCGCGATCTTCAGATTCATGAAATCACCAACCGATGATAGACAACCATAGTACTTCGACATATGGAACTTTTTGAAGCATCTCCATGCCCCTCCTTATGCTACGAAGATCGAGCAAAAAACAATCCGAAATCGATGCACAAGATTTTACATCCTGGACGAGACACTATACAAAGAAGCCTTCACCAAAGGAGTACTACTGCGGTGTGTTAAGACAACCAAAGGACAACATATCATTCGAGAAGCACACGTCAGTGCCTATGATGCTCACACTGGCAGACAGGGACTCACATATCAGATCGTATGACAAGGCTACTACTGGCCAATGATGACAAGGGATTGCCACCTCTATGTCCAATGTTGCAAACAATGCCAAGAACATGCCGCACTCATCAAAGCCCTATTAGTTGCATTGAATCCTATAACCTCACCCTGACTAATTTCAATGTGGGCCTTTGATATCATCGAACTCTTCACGGACATAGTCTGAAATAGTCACAAACACGAGTTTATACCCATCGCGATTGAATATGACACCAAATGGGCAAAAGCCGAGTCATATGTCAGAATCACTGCTTCTACGCTAATGAACTTTATCATTCGAAACATTATCACTCAGTTTGGAGTAACCAGGATGTTCGTCACCGACCATGAGCCGCAATTCATCACGGGGAAGATGAAGAGACTATGCAAAAAAATTGGTATAGACCTACATCACTCGTCACCATTCTATCCCTAGGGAATGGACAAGCAAAGGCTATGAACAAAATGCTAATCCAAATTCTAAAGCAAATAGTGGAAATGAGCAATGGAGCCAATTGGCCTGAACGATTATCAGAAGCACTCTAGGTCTATAGGACTTTTATTCGTATGGCCACTGGCCAAACTCCTTACCTCCTCACATATGGGATGGAGGCAGTCTTGCCCTATGAAATACAAGTGTCATCCCTATGTATCCAACTTGATGATGAGCTATCTCTAGATGAAAGGAGGATTGCTCAGCTCGCAAAGCTAGAATAGCTCGATGAGACGCATCTAAGGGCAATCGATCACGCTCAAGTATATTAGAGGAGGGTGGTCAGAGCCTACGATAAGAAAGTCCTCGAGCTAACTTTTGAAATTAGAGAGTTAGTCTTGAAGAAAATCATGCCTTCCAAACACACCCATCCAAAGGAAAAACTGAAATCGAACTAGGAGGGCCCATATGTTATATCGGCCGCATATCCAGGGAACCCATACAAGCTGGTGAACCAGGACAGGAAAGAACTCCCTAGCCCTTGGAACGCCATGTACCTCAGGAAATACTACCCTTAGCATCGTGATCATCATATCCCATAGTCAGATACTTATATCTACCACCCCCGTAGTCATCGTGACTCATTCATTGGTCATACGCCTTCATTTCCCAGGATATCCTTGAAGGCTTCTGACTCACTACCCACCTTCTCATTTGGGCAATTTGATTCAAAGGACTACTGGAATACCTATCATCTTCCAAAAGTATAAATAACACCCAATTCTCACTCCTTTCCCCCTGCCATTGGAAGAGAAGTAAGAGCACAGAAAAAATGAAGATGTTAGGCTCAATCAAAGTTCACCATTCTTGCGTCAGCAGGTTGCTTTCAAAATATATATATACACATACATAACTGAGAGAGAGCAATACAACAGGTGAACAAGTCAATGAGCCCAAAGAAGCATAAGCAGACCGTGAGGACATTCCTGGTAACCTTACTAGGAAAGTATAAGTGAGCTACGAGGGCACCCCTAGTGTCTCGATACTACTAGATATCGTCGTAAGGTGGTAGGAGGAGGATGAACTCCAACTGACCATAGAATGTGAGACTCTGATGGTGCCGAAACATGATGGAGAGCTCAATCATGGCACCCCATACCGCCTGAGAAAAAGATTGTTAGCTATCTCCTTTAGAAAGCATCAGATAAAAACTATTCCCTCACGTCATTGATCCTTACCCCCTCTTCCACCCTTAATTTTATTTTTTCATGCAATGGGTAAGAACCCTCCTAAGATATCCCAATAAATGAAATCGAAAACTCGTGAATGATGACTGATGCGATCACTTACTATCTATTGCACACCCCCTAATAACGACTATGGGATAGGATAATCATTGTCGAAGGTAGAACTCCAGTACACGAATGATATGACTATTCCACTTCCCAGTTCGATGATAGTGTCAAGAGACTTTTCTCGACAGTGACTTTCTAAACACGCAAGATTCCTCATAGGCCTAAGTGCTCACAAAAATCGGAAAGCTCCATTGCACCTTGACACTGGGGCATTTTTATTTTGGAAAAAGGAGTCACCTTGAGACCCTTGCTTATTCACAGACAGGTGCAGAATAATGAAGTCATCACCTCAAGAAGATCGCTGAAGATACTGCACTGCCTATTCCATCATACTCCTACACTGGGGCATTTTTTAAGTTTTTATTTTAGAAATTTATTTCAGTTGTTTGCTTTCCCTGTTGCACTATTTTTTTTCTTTATAGTAGACAAAAAAATGATATAATGATCCATCCTTTATTACCAGACTCCGGTCTGAGACGCCTCCCCCCTTGACAATCAGCAAGGAGGAAAATAAAGTTGCTAATAACCTTGTCCTCATGTGCAGTTACAAAGTAACCTTCAACTATTACTGAGCCAACTCACAGAGTATCCAAGTCCCAATAATAGATAATGGCTCCAAAAAGCCGACTCCTAAACTAATGAAGGTAAAAAAAAAAGAGCGGACCTAGGTACATCTGAACCAAAAAAGATATTTTATATATAAAAAATTTTCTTTACATCTCTCACTGGGGCATAACCCCTGTATATACAATGAACCAAAAGAATGTAAAAAAAATGTATATACACCTACCCCTACTCCCTCCGCTGCCTCTGCGAGGGGCGCTCATCACCCTCTCCAGCATCATCAGCCCGAGGACTAGGAGCCTAGTCCATCGAGGCCTCAGCTGAAGCATGGGACCTGGATGCAGGCCACCTCAAAGAAGAAGACCTAGCAATAGAACCTCCCTCACTCGCCTAGCTAGAGGCCAGCCGAGACTGTGAGCACAGAGGGTCAAAGGCAAACATAGGCCCAAGGGCCGAGTTTGCTAGAGCATAGGCCCTCATACGCTCACGGGTCCCTCGACGAATCTCTGCCAGTGAGCTGCTAGCCCACGACCCCGACCTAGGAAGGTGATCAAGCATCCCTCGCACCCTCCCTCCTACTCTTGCCAGATCGTGCTATAAGAGATTGATAGCCAACTGCATCTCAGTGCGGACTATGGCCCGAGCACTCTCTAGCTTCATTGTCTGGGTCCTCCCCTCAACCGCGAGGTCCATATTCAACTCCTAGAGATGACACTCGATAAGAGCTGAAGGAACCTCATGAGCCTCCTCAGGGACCTGAGCATGCTGCACCGCTAGCTGTGACTGCTCTAACTCACGTACCTACACGTAGACATGATGTTAAGACAAGAAGATAGGCATGCATAACGAGATAAGGATCAAGAGTAGCGATGATGTACCAGGTCAGCGCGCTCCTATAGGAGATGCTCGACAGTCGCAGCGATCACCGGATCGAACAGTGGGACCGGCGTGGGAGGAACCTTAAACATAGATGACTATAACACAAATAAAGAAACATATCAGATAATACCACGACTAGGAAATCAAAAATATAACTACACCAACTAAATATACTTGAGTAGGAATGGGAGTAGACTCCTGAGGAGGAGCCTCGAGAGCAGAGTCAGGAACAACTTGCACAAGAAAAGAACAAACAAACACATAACTTGTCAGATAAAAACTAGATAACAAAACAAAGTAAACCAGTGTACACATGAATTAAAAATATGAAATACCTGACTCTCCGGGTGCAAAGAGGTAGCTGTAGCCTCCCTCATCAAGAGGTCCTCAGACACTTGACGTTGAAATACCACACAATATTAGTAAACTATTAAGTAAAGACAAAACGAAACTAATAAAACAACATAAAGTCACCCAGTGCTCTAGTTCAGCCCGAAGCTAGGCTGTCACCGAATCCTCTCTACTGGACGAGGCAACGGAAGATGGATCAAATGTTGGGGCAGATGCACCAACAATAGATAGCTCTGCCCACTACAAGTATGATACATGACAGACATGTCAGAAATAATGTAGAGCCATGACACTAGGACCAAACGCGAAACACTTACCAGTTGGTCAATCTCTGAATGAAGGTTGGCCTCCACCTCTCGACCAGCTTGCTACTAACTTTGGAGTAGCTCAATCATCATTGCCTGACTAGCGACCTCACTCTCTCTTTTAATCTGATAAAATAAGAATGAAATAGAACAACCATATTAAAATGACTAGAAACCAAATGAACAAACTAACAACTAAATCAAATAGACAAACTCACCAGAGATCACCGAGTCTCTGCTAGCTGGGCTCTCAACTCATCCTCCGCTGCCCTAGCTTGGAAGATGGAGTTTGCCAGAGAGCGCAACGTCTCCTCATCAGGCCGAGGAAGACCCCCCATCTACTCCATCTCCCTATGAAGGGCATCTATCGCTCCGTATGGCCCTGCTCCAACATAGCCAGCCTCTCCCTCAATGTCGAGGCTAACTCAGGACTACCAACTGCGAAAGAACCACTCCCATGAAGAGGGCGTGTGAAGAGCCGGTCACCGCCAAGCTCCTGAAACCATCTCATAAACTCCCGAGCATCTGCCTCATCATGTTCCCCTATCACCGTGGTCCCCCCGGCTCTAAAATCATCATGCTGAGCCCTCATCCTCAAAGCAAAGTACTAACCAGGGGGACCAGTCATCCTCTTCGTCACTCTGTGACGAATCTCTGATGGGACTCCCTGAGGGAGCTCCAGCTGCCTGGTTACCCAAGATAGGTGGATACGCTCACTCTCTTGAAGCAGTGGACCCAAATTTCCACATCGAAGAAGGTCAGGCTAAACTGAATCGCTGGCTACTCGGCATCCTCCCCGGCTGCATAGGACCTCCAAATGACCTATAATCGAAAATGAACAAAACAATCTATCAGTGAAAACCTAAAACCTAAATACTTTAATGATATAACAATACGTACCTGCCCTACGTGCATGTCCTCAAAGAGACTTAGCGCGGTCTGTAAATTTGAAGACTGACGGGGGCGCTATAACACCCTCTGCCACACATGTGTCCTCAGGAAAGTAAAAGTGATCTCCTCCGGGACTCGCGGGCGTAGAAAGGTAAAGTGGTCATACGCCCAAAATCAGAAAAAACACAAGAATGATCACTAGGATGAAAGACATGACGACTAAGGCATTATAGAATCCAACAATCAACTAAACTCACTTGGAGGAAAGGAAGAAAGCCTCCGATGGTGGCAACACCTCTCCCACTATGGTAGAGCTGCTCGTAAAGGTGCTCCAACGCCGCCACACCACCCCAGGCGTAAGTAGGGACTCGGTCTAGGTCCCTGAGTAGTGTCAGAAATAGACCCGTCATGAACCCCCGGGTCGAAGAAGAAAATAGGACCACATCGAGAAAGTGCATCAGGAACGCCGGAAGCACTCGATCTGCTGCCACTCCCAGCTCCATCACAGGCTCCTGGAGCACCATCGTCACGCAGTGTGCCAGGAATACCATCCTCTTCTCTGAATGATGTCTCAGAGGAAAGAACCCACTAGCGAAGGTATCAAAGAACCACGTGACTCTGACCACCCCTGGTCCGGATCTGCTGGAACGATATGCGGCCCTGAGAATCTCCTCGCATATTGCCAGATAGTCCCCCTCCATCTGCCCTGTCACTGGCTCCCCCTCAAATCTGAGCCCAGTGATGCGGACCTAGTCCATTGGGGTCGATAGTAACATCCCTACTGGGAAGAGCAGTGCCTCCTGCTCCTCCCTCCACCTCTCTAAAATAGCCCCAATAAGACCCCGATCGATAGGGAAGGGCTCCAACTCCAAGATTGGCCCAAAGCCGAAGGCCACCAACTGCGCCTGCTGAAACTCAAGTAGGGCTTGGTACCATGAATGGGACTCCGACCATGCAGTACTAATGGCCAGCAAGGGAGGCTCCTAAGGAGCAATGAAACAGAAAGAAGAGAAAGAATAATGAAAGTTACAACCTACAACTATGAGGAAAAAACTAATGACAACTATGATGATTAGGCCTAATCCTAATAATAATACAACAATGATAATAACACATGATGATCACAACAAAAATCCATTGCAAGCATGCAAAATATGGTAAAGATAATGCAAGACAGTAAATAAGCGTGACCTAAAACTAGATACAATTATGAGGCATGGATGCGCACACATCAACAACAAATGCAGGTTCAACATAAATTGAAAGGGGTTTCCAGATCCTAAGGAATCTATGTTATCACCTACATGCCTAGAAAGTAATAAAAGAAGAAACTCTTGCTCACGGGTACCTACTTGGTCCCTCGCGAAGAACTCCTCTAATGGATTGCACATCGAAGGTGAAGCCAGATGCGGAGCAGTGTCATCCTCGACACCCTCGTTGCCCGTAGGTGCATCCTCCCTGATGACTATCTTAACACTCTCGACCACGACATCAGTGTCGATATGAACCTTTGAGGTCTCACCTCCCTCCCCCACGATCTTCCGCTCCACCTCTCAAGCGGTCAAGTAAAGACTGTCACTGCTCTCAGAGGTCATCTCAGAAGGAAGAGCTCAAAAAATAGGAAAGAATGCGAGAAACAATGCTCAAAATAAACAAACGGATCGCGAGATATCGCCAAAACACAGAAACTAAGGCACATGGAAGTAAGGAAGCACAGAAGTAGAGAAAAACCAAAAAGTGTGGACCAAATGAAGACTTTTTCAGATTATATAGGGCGTGAGCTAATCTCGTGCCCTGATCTTCATGCGTAATCGAATTGCGCGCTTGTATGCTCACGCGTAACCAGATTTGCGCGCGCCTACTAGGATTTGCAATCAAATCTCTGCCCGTCAATCGGATCTGAAGGACCAATCATGCACTCTGGGAAGATTGTGTAATCCAATCGCGCGCTCTCCCTCCAGCGCGCAACTCCAAAGGTCACCCGCATAGTGACCGGGTGACGCCCTAATCACGCGTAATTGGTTACACGCGAACATACTAGCGTGTAATCACCTCCCGGACACCTCAATCACGCGCACTTAAACAGGTGCGCTATCTAATTGAGCGTCCCTATTTTGAGCGCGTAATTCCCCAGGTCTATCACAAAAAAAAATATGTGCCAAGTTGCAGTAACCAGAAACGGAGCCACAAACTTAGGCGCTTATACCCATTAGTACACATGGAAAAATTCACACACGCACTCTAACTTAAGCAAATACACCCTAAAAAATTAAAACTTTCACCCATACACGCATGCTTCAAAATAGCCACTTAAACTCATAAACACTAAAATCAGATTAGAGCTCATCGAAATCAAATCGATATAACATTAACACAGACAAGACCAAACTTCACCCAAGATTAATTAACCCAAACCGAATTAGATCCAGTCAACACAAAGACTAGGAAACTCAAAATAAAGCCACAAGAATATAAGCAAATTCACTTTTTTTTAAATATGACAAAAATAGTTCAAATTACACCAAGGGCATACCCTTTGAATATAAAAAAATTACAACCCAGAAATAAGAATTTGAATAAACCCACCAAACGGAAGGCGAATTTTAATAGGTACCTCTGAAGGAAAATTGTTGGTCTCTACTTCAGGTGTCTAAATGCTGATGTTATTTGAGTGATGAGATGATAAAATCAGAATACAAAGGTGAAGTAAAATGGCTATGAAATTAGTAACCTCAAGTACATACAGCCTACAAGATATAGGGCTATTGTAGCAAGTTTTGATAAGTAAGAGTTTATCCCACAGAGAAATTGATCTAGAATCCAAAATGGGCTATAATAGTAGGCCTCCAGATCTAGCTATAGATCTGACAATCCTAAAGAAAGGGAGTTGAGTGTCACAACTACACTAAATTATCTACTAAAAGAAAAGAAATAAAGTGCAGTCCTATCCTAAGAAAGGGTTATGAAGAAGGTGGTGATGGTGTGTGTGTTAAGATAAAGATAAAAGGGTGTGAAGTAAGAAGTTTAAGCTAAAGTTAATTCAGTTCTATAACTCAGATTTAGGGTTGTCTTTGCAGCAAATCCTTACTGAAGTGCTATTAAAAACCTCAGCAAGGTAGAAGAATCCAACTTAACCCATGCCATTTGGGTTTCTCTTAGGGCTATACTCTGTCCACTTAAATGGTCACAGACTATCCGATAGAGTCTGTCAAATCCCATTGATTAAATCAGAAAAATAATTTAGTCCAAAGGAGTGGATTGATCTTAAGGCTATAATCTATCCACTTAAATGGTCACAGACTATCCAATAGATTTACTCCAACCAAAGAACCAAATCAAGTCATGAATACCATTGCAGACACTATATTTTCCACGCTACAAGTACCCCAGATCTGTAAGAGATCTGGCAGACATTCATAGGAGCAAACAGACCTTGAAAACTTGGTGGGAACCATAAGGTATCTCAGTCTGAATGAGGATTTAGATTCAGCTGATCATTGCTACAAAAGGTCTACAATGACTCAGCTCACAAGTCCATAATCACTACAGAGAAGCCAGATCAAACATCTTATAGTGGTCAAGTAAAATAAAGGGGAGCCTGTTCCTGCACAACCTCTCACTAGGCTACAAGCTCAAGTGCAGAGGAGAATAATCCTTCTCAGATCTGTGACAAAGACCTGCCCTAGGGCTATAGTCTGTCCACTCAAATGGTCATAGGATATCCATAGAGGCTGCCTTACCCACAGATGCTGAGATGGAACATGTAAACTGTTGCTGCCACCATGGTCCCAGGGCTACAAGCTCAGGCTTCCATGGGTCTTTCAATAAGCTCAAATCCTAAATGCATGCTATAGCCTGAACAAAACTACGAGCAAATAGGAAAATAACAGATTAAATAAACATTTGAAACACAAATTCTATTGATCTAAATTACCAACAATGCAGTTTCTCAAGGCAGCAGCCTTGTGCATAACAGCCATTCACAAAATCCCAATGTTTAAATGACCTATTACAAAAATAAATGAAACTACACCTAGTTGCTTACCAAAGATTTAGGCAGCAAGTGCTGCGCTAAGAGAGAAGAAAAAATGGAAAAAGAAGTGATCAAACCCTAACCCTAACCCTAATCTACTTGATCTCTCAACTGACAGAGGTTGAAGGAGAGATTGATGAAAATTCTAAGTTACAAGCACAACTTATATACTTAGTCCTAATGCCTTGGCTCAGAGAAGAGAAAACCCTAATTTTTCTAGCAGATGTGGCACTATTACAACTCTTGGATGATTTAGAATGTGTGCCTTGAGATCAGTGCCTCAGGATGTGTGCCCTAGACCTAGGGAAATCTCCAAAAGGTCCTTGAGTTAAGATTGGGAAGTGGAGAGCCTGAACTTTGCGAGGCTGGCTTCTACATATTACTTCTGTCGCACAGATGATTTGTGCACTTTGGTTAGTTCGCGCAGCTCGCAGAGTCCTCGTGGAAGATTTGTTCACTCGCACAGGTGGACTTTGGATGATCACGCATCTGATCTGGCTTTGAATGCACTCGCGTGGAAGAGTTTACAGTACTTGGCTTGCTCGCGTAGTAGAACTTTAGAAACTCCTATCGCGAGGTAGTCACACAGCTGCTTTTACATCTCGCTCGGCAAAGGGTTGAGCTTCCAATCGCGCGAGAGCTGCACGAGAGAACTTCTGGGCGTCTCTCTCCTCTCAGTGCTATGCAAGAATTTTGTGAGGTCGTTGCTGCTATTCGTGTAAAATGGTCTTGCGAGGTAGTGTGTGCGGTTGTTTTAAGGCTTGATCCTCACGAAAGCTTCGCAAGCTATAATTTTGAAAGCTTAGCGCGCGATTACTTCACGAGTTCATTCATGTGTTGATTGCAGCTAAAGTGCATGACTACTGCGCGAGAGGCTACTTTGTGATAACCACTTCATTGAGTTGCGCGACTTCTTCGTGAGCTCTAGTATCTGCCTGTCTTAGCTGTGCGAGGAAGCTTTGCTAGTGAATTGAACAACGCGAGGCAGCACGTCAACTGTGTGAGATAAATCATTTGTTCCTTTGCTGCTATGCACATGCTTCTGTTGCAGCTTCCTCCACTCTCATCTATGTATGGTTCATCTACTGGACTTTCTTGGTCCATCATGACATAAAAAAGAGTCACCATGGTGTGTACCACCATGGTGCTTCATTACTCTCTAGCTCAATTATCATCTTTGGCTTGAATTCTCTCTTCTCTTGGCACCAAAGGCATGGATTTTGTGTTAAGCTGTACAAGTTATTACTAATCTACAAAACAAGCTAAACAAGTGTTATTAGTCAGCTTCAAGGTCTAGCAAGGGCTAGGTTAAGAGGTGAAAAGTGGTACTTTTCAGTGAATGACACACCCCCAAACCTAATCTTTGCTAGTCCCTGAGCAAAGCAAAATTTAAACAGCTACTCTAAGAATATAAATGCCACTTTCGTAGGGAGCACGAATGCATTTAGCTTATGCATCAAGCCTTTTAAACCCCTAGGTGATCCCTAGTGGAGGAGTGAAGTCTCCTGAGGGTTTTCAGTGAAGGTACCCACAAACTTCTCAATGAAACAGTTAATAAAAGTGCAACATAATGGTTAATCAGTTTGAAATAAATACAGTTCATTCCACCCTTGCTCTGTCAAAATTAAAGGAGTTCCAAAGTAATGTATGCAAACAATTTAACACCTCAGTCATGCATGCATGCTCATCACATCTAATCAGCTGACATCAAGAAAATATTATATGCAAAATAGTACTAAGCTTACCAGTACATCAAAATTCAGGTTCAAACAATGCCCCAATGATTTCAATATCTGACCCAATGCTTACTAGGGTTGTCTCTCACAAAGGAATTTAAGGGTGTACCATTTCACAGAAGATCAAGAGCAGTGACATACTGTTGATGGCTTACCTTGTGCTTCAAAAAGAGGTTAAAAATAAAAAAATAAAGAGTCTATGGACTGCACACCAAGGTAAGCCTACACACAACCTGCAAGAAATCAGGGTTGTTATAGCAAGTTTTAAATAGTGAGTAGGGGTATGTCCACAGGGAAATGTGGGCTTAAAATTAAGCAAATCTCTAGATCTAAGACGGATCTGGCACCCTACCTTATACTACTCTAAACAAAAATAGCAAAAGGAAGAGAAGAGGTTTTAGGGGTTGTCACTTTAAGCTAAACTATAGAAACAAAATAGAATTAATTGCAGAAATAAATTGGGATTAACCAAAGAATCTAGATCTTGGAAATGAGGGGAAATTTGGTGAAATTAAAATAAAAAAATGAGGAAGAGCAGCTCGGGGTTTGGCCTCACTGCTACTTGGGCGGTATGACAACATTATAAGGGTTCAATGTGCAGCAATTCCTCATCTGGCCACAAGCACAACTGCAGGGTAGAAGGATCTGATCTAAGCCAGAGAATTGGAGTGATCTTAAGGCTATGATCTGTCCACTTCAATGGTCACAGATCATCCATTAGGGTCCCTCCATTTTAAGGCCTCCACCAAAACATGATAATCACTACAAATGTTGTGGATGCTAGGCCACAGGCACAAGCAGGCACAGGTCTATTAGATCTAGGAAGATTAAATGGTATTCAAGAGATCTACCAGTTACGTGGGTTGGCTGGTCCCATCTACACAAATCCGATCGAGAACCAAATGAAACTAGATGATCTATAAAGCTAATTAAGCAATAAAATCAACAATTCATTGAATTAAACACAACATATAATGAAATGCTCTCAGATTTGTAGTCTGTATAATATTTGACCCAAAATAATGCTCTCAACTTCCTCAAATTACAGATCAACCTCACCCTTACTTCTTAAAGGAAGTTAGCCAACCATGATTGGCTAAAGAGAGAATGGGAGAAGGAAGGGGTTTCTTGAAGGAAAATTGGATCTCGAACTATACTTTGGTTCTCCCCAATTCTGGATTCTGGATTGTGCTTCCCTCCTTCTGGAAAACTCTCTTCTATTTATACCTTCTTCCTCTATCTTAGATTCGTTTCAGCCAATCAGGGCTCAGGAGAATAATTTTATTATCCTGGGTTACTGATGTGGCTGATTTCTCTTCTAGAAGCTCTTCTCCCATTGGTCCACGGTAGGCAAATATACGTGAGGCAGTTTAGGGTTTCCAATCGTGCATAGTTGAATACCAAAAATACCCTTAGGGGTCACTGATGTGCTTTGGAATGTGTGCACAGACTTCTAAAATTGGCAGTTGCTGCAAAAACATGCTAAGAAGTTCCTAATAAGAGTGTCGAGAGATTCAGGGAGCCTCTCGACAGGTTGAGTATGCTTTTCCTTCATTTTCACAGGTTCTCTATGGCTTTCGATAGGATTGGGGAGCTCTCGATAGGATCTGAAGGCTTCTCGACAAGATTAGGGAGCTCTCGATAGGATCTGGAGGCTTCTCGACAGGATTAAAAACATCTCGATAGGATCTGGAGGCTTCTCGACAGGATTAAAAACATCTCGAGATGTTGACTTGTACTCGTCGATAGGTTAGAGTTCAATTTAACCTTCTATCCAATTCTTCATCCATCCTCTCGACAGGTTATAATCAACCTGTCGACTAGTTATACAAACTGCCAATGAGCACTTGATAGGTTCTATCTATCCTCTCAAGAATACGCATAGCTTCAGGCAAGCTGTCGACGGGTTGACTTACGCTATCGATAGGTTCAATTGAACCTCACGAAAAGTGTCTGGAACCTCTCGAGACACTCCTGTTTCCCAACTCCATTCCTCTCGATAGGTTGGCTATTGCTTACAGAACCTCTCGACAAGTGTTTAAAACCTCACGACTTCCCCTGCACCTTGTTGTAAGGTGTCGATAGGATCCACACTGCACTTCCATCCTCTCGATTACTACTGACATCCTCTTGATCTCTTTACTTTCTCATCATAGAACCTCTCGACATCTTTTGGATCTTCTCGAAATCTTAGTTTTTGGGCATCAGATCCTCTCGGCAGCTAAGGCTAACCTCTCGATAGGTTTATTCTTGTGCTTCCACAGTTGGCACACATCTCTATTGTGTTGTTCTTCATTTGTTCAACATCCAGCAACCTCTTGGTGGATTCAATCTTCATTCCTTACAACTACACTTGGCCTCAAGCATCCCCAGTTAGGTTCAAGACATTCTCATAAATTTCTAAGGCTCTTGTGGACTACTTGATTGGCTGGCCTTTGGGCTGTAAGGTCACATGTTGAGCAGCAAATTGCTTCTTTGGCTATTTTAAGTGAATATTTACACTAAGCTTGTAATTCATTGCTTATCTACAAAATACACTTAACACACATTATTATTCAGCCCAAAGGTCCATCAAAGGTTTGGTTAGAAGGTGAAAAATAGTATTTTTCACTGCTTAACACACCCCCAAACCTAAGCTTTGCTAGTCCCTGAGCAAAGGAGAAAGTAAAAACAACTATTGAAAATAAAAAGAAATGCCACTTTTGTAGGGAACACAGATGCATTTAGTATATGCATCAAGCCTTTTAAATCCCTAGGTGATCCCTAGTGGAGGAGTGAAATCTCCTGAGGGTTTACAGTGAAGTTACCCACAAACTTCTCCAATAAAATTAGTTAATATTAATGCAGCATGTTAAAACAAAGTTTAAGCAATATAAAAGTCATTTCACACCTTGTCCATTCAGTTTTAAAGGATTCTTAGCAAAAATATGATAGTTTAAAACTAAAATTATGTTGTAACTCTTTCACAGTCAATCAGCTCCTATCAAGGCTTTTTGTATGAAAATTAATGCAAAGCTTACCATCAAGTTGAGAATCATGTTTTGATAACAATCCTAATTTCAGACCCAAAACTCACCAGGGTTGTCTCTCTCAATAAAAATAGAAGGGTGTCTCAACTCACACAGCTCAAGAGTCGTTACAACCCTAAAAAAGGACTGCAAGCATGGGCATAGGCATTGCTCTAATTTATGAAATTTTCTAACTCTTTTCACCATAGATCAAATAAATTATCATCGCCACATGACAGCTCAATCAATTTCGGATTAGTAAGGACTTTTTATTGGGTTGTAATGTGGCTTATGGGTAAAGTTTATAAAGAATAAAAGAGTGGAATAGGTTTCAAAATTGAGAAACCAGTAAGGTAAGGAGGTGACATGTACACCGTCTTCTTTTCAGCACATCTTTATTTTCTTTTTGAATTTTTAGACTTGAAGTGATCAACTTCATCATCTTCTTATAAATTTCCAAATGAAGTGACTTCTCTTTTCTTTTGTTTATTTTCTTTTCTTTTTGTATGCTTTTTTCGTTTTTATTTTTCTCCATTTTTCTTTTTATGGGCTGGAATGCCACAACTACACATCACACTTGCCTTCAAATGTATTTTCTTCATTTTTTCAAACCAAATATCAAAGCAGCTCCTTTAGTCTCACTTCTCCCCCTATTTCCTGATTTCTCAGATTGAGGGTGAACTGAAATAGGTCAAGAGGTTTTGGATTCAGATTTTCTGGTTTTCATCAAAGAAAACTAGGATTTTTAAGGCTCAAAAGGTGTGTATCAAGGGCAGTACAAAGGTGGGAAATTTTAAGCTCAAACTGCCCAAGGGATGGCCTTACTTCATGTCCATCATGTCATGAGTGCTGTCAAGCTGTTTCAACTTGGATTTGCCTAACTTCTAGTGACCAAAGGTAGATTCAATCAGTCCTTAGAGCAGAAGAAATTGCCAAACACTCTTCAAAGAAAAAAAATTTCAGGCCCAAATCTCACTGGGTATGGTCTTTCATCAAATTTCTGGGGTATATCCTCACAATTTTCTCTCTTTTCAAGTTCACTAAGCACTAATTTTTGAAAAGTTCCTGACATTTGTTTCATGAAAATGTTAGAACTATAGCATGTCTCAGTTTTAAAAAGTTTTTAATTTCCTCTATTTCAGGTGGGAAGTTATTTTATTTTCTCAATTTCTATTAAAATCTTGCTGCACTACCATTAACTATCTATTGGCAAACCTTTGCCACACCCCCAAACCTATGAGGAGCAGTGTCCTCACTGATTGAAAGATAAAGAGAGGTGCAACAGGAAAAAAAAATATATAGATAGATAAGAAAGGAAAGAAAACTAGACAATGAAACACTCATCTAAACAAGGAACACCAATACACAAACAAAATAAGAACAAGTATTAATCATAACACACAAAGAAGGAAAAGACAACAACCAGTAAAACAGAAAGAAGGCCAGAAAAATCACAGCAAATAGATGCAAGAGAAATTCCATTAATGAAATAAAAAGTGGACAAAAATATAAAAGCATCCTAACTAACTGTAGCAAGCTCCTAAAAACAAGTTAAAGCTACTTAGAGTCAGAGTTGAAGAAGTCATCAGGGTCGAAACCACATTGAGCAGCATAAGCTTTCAATTCAGCTTTCCTCTCCTCCTTGGTCTGCACTTTGGTGGTAGCTACCTCCTCAAACTGGGTGGCTGTCTCCTTCCCTTTTTCGGCTTGCTGAGAGGGTGAACTTGCAGGAGGGGCAGTGTCTTTTGCAGGTGCTGTGCCAGTCAATTCAGCCAATCTCCTTTCAAGGATTTCTACTTTTTTCTCAGCCATGGCAACTTCACTCTCATATGCCTCCTTAGTGGCCTGGTTGACTGTTTTGGAGGAAGCCAACCTCTTCTCTAATCCATCAGCTCGTATTTTCTTCGAGGCAGGAATGAGCTTTTCAGCTTCATGTTGCAGTAAAATTCGTTCCCAACCCGTGGATATCTTCGACATTTTCCAGTTATAATCTACAGTCATTTTCTCGATCTTTGCTTTATAAGGTATCTCAATTAATCTACAGAGGACAGCCATATCTCGCACAACATCCCTTTGAGATAAGGGTTCTGTTGCATGACATGGAGGAGGGTAGAGTATGGAGGGGGCAGGGGAGAGGAAGAGGCAAGGAGTATGGACTGAGGGGCTTCAAGTACAGGGTCTGGGTCAGTTTGGGTTAGGGTTGTGGAGATTAAAATTTGGTCCTCCATATATGTGGCAGCATCAGAGGTAGCTGTCATAGATTGGGATGGTGTGAGGATGGTTGGAAGAGGTAGGGGAATAATGGTTGGTTGGAGAGGGTCAGGCTAGGGTTCAGGGTCATGATCAGTTTGAGTGGAGGCATTGGTATAGGTAAGGGGGGAAAGTTCTGAGATGGGTACAATAGGAGAAAGGGGTGGGGGAGGCACATGGGTGGGCATAGGGATAACTGGTTGTTGGGAAGGTTGGGTTAAAAGTGTCAAAGTGGAGTGGATGGCTTGTAGGTTAGTTAGAAGGGAAGATTGATGAGTGAAGGCAATAGAGGTGCCTTAGAGGGTGGTGGAAGAGATAGCAAAGCTGGTTTCCATGGGTGTTGCTCTGCTGGCCACACTTATGAATTTAAAGTTTTCACTTGCTCAATCCCAAGTGTGGGAGCTTTCTCTTCCACTATTTCATTCCACACTTCTTCAAAAATATCAAAGAAATCATCACCATAAAGCAGCTGGGGAAACGTTTCTTCCAGAAACTCATCCAGCACGTCAATAGAAAAATAGTCCTCATTATCCAAATGAGGTTGATGGGCTGTATCATACACATTCAACTTGACTTTCATATTGCTAAAAGTTACCTCTATTACCCCTGATCTACATTGTATATATGCATTTGCAGTGGTAAAAAATAGCTTGCCCAAGATCACGGGGATGGAGGTAGCACACTTGCTTGGTTCCATGTCCAGCACCAGAAAATCAACCGGGTAAAAGGCTTTATCAACTCCAACTAACACATCCTCTATGATCCCCACTGATTTCCTCTCAGATCTGTCAGCTAGTTGCAAGACCACATGTGTGGGCTTCAACTCTCCTAGGCCCAACTTCTCATAAACTGAGTATGGAAGCAAATTCACACTAGCTCCCAGGTCTAGTAAGGCATTTTCAATGGTATGATCCCCAATGATACAGGGGATTATGGGGACTCCAAGTCTTGTAGCTTAGTTGGGGTTGTAATGGTCAGCACTTAGTTAACCTTTTTAGCTGAAAAGACCTTCTTGGATAATTGTATCCTTGACTGCCTTTATGGGTGCAAAGATCCTTAACAAATTTGGCATAGGCTGGCACTTTCTTTATTGTATCAAGTAAAGGCAAGTTGATCTTTACTTGTTTAAAAGTCTCCATCATTTCCTCCACTTTAGCATTTCCCTTATCAAAAGGAGAAGGTGCTTGAAGTGCCCTAAGAAATGGCAAGTGAGGGACTGCTCCTTCATTTGCTGCCTTAGCCAATTCATCACTTTCCTTTTTGTTTTCAGTTTTTTGTTGGGGACCATCAACATCCCCCTTATTCAGGCTATGCTGCTCCTGCTACATATCTTTTTGGGCAATTCTATTTTTTTTTTCTATATTTTTCACAGGCTCAATACCAACTTAATTGTCAATCATCCTCCCACTTTTCAGGGTGGTGACAACTTTGGCTTCTTCATGTGAAGAAGAAACTTCATCCACTACATAATTCCTCTTTGGATTATCCATGGGCTGACTAGGCAACCTCCCCTCTTCTCTCTTTATCAAGACATTAGATAGCTGATCAAGGTGGTCTTCTATTTTTTTAATGCTTTGACTATGAGAGTAAACTGTTTGGGACAAAGAGCCCAAGCTTTGCAATGAGACTAGAACATGCTCTTCAAAAGAGAGTGATCTAGAAGCTGGAGCTTGTGCAATTTATTGCACAAGCTGAGCCATAGGCTGCTAGTATTGGGGCCTTGGGATAAAATTTTACTGATAGGTCTGGGAAGTAGGTTTATAAGGCATTTATTGTTGGGGATAGAACTATTGTTGGAACTGCTGCTGCTGGTTTTGATTTTGAACATTGTCTTGCTTCCACCTCAGATTGGGGTGATTTCTTCAAGAGTAACCAGCATTTGGTTGCTGGCCAAAGGTCTGAGTAGCCTACACATGTTCCATCACTAGTTCTAAAAATTAGGCAGCAGAGGGACAATCCTGAATGGGATGAGTGGGAGATTGGCAGATGAGGCATGCATCTTCCACATTAGCAACCATTTGAGACTGCATTACTCCCATCATTTTCTCCAACTTTTGGGTCAAGCTGGCTACCTTTCTTTCTAAGTCATTATACCCACCAATCTCATATATTTTATCTCTTGTTGTGTTTTCCTTCATCACTCCTACTGGAGTCTCAATGTCCCTAGTGAGAGACTCCTGCTGTAAGGAGTTTTCACCAATGACATCAAACAATTCCCAAGCTTCCTTAGCTATTTTATGAAGGTATGTGCCTCCACAAGAAGCATCCACCATATTTCTACTCTTAGAATTAATTCTTTGATAGAAACTTTGTACAAGTTACCATTGATTAATTTGATGGTAGGGGCATTGCCTTAACAGCTCCTTGAATCTCTCCTATGCTTCATGGAATCCTTCAGTTGAGAGTTGAGAAAATGAGATGATACTTTTCCTCAACTGACTGGTTCTAGACATGAGGAAGAATTTAGCTAGGAATTGACATTGTAGGTCATTCCAAGAGTTGATGCTGTTAGGGGGAAGCGAGGACAACCAAGCCCTGGCTTTGTCCTTTAATGAAAAAGGAAATAACCTAAGCTTGGTGGCTTCTGGCCCCAGTCCTGCAATGCTGAAGGTAGTATACAAGGAAAGGAATTCATCAACATGCTTATATGGGTCCTCTTTACTCAAGCCATGGAAGGAAGGTAACATCTGGATGGTTGAAGATTTAATTTTATAATTTTCCTCTACAGCAGGGAATTGAATACAAAAGGGAGAGTTATATGCACCAGGTGCATAGTAATCTCTCAATAGCCTTGGTTGCTCACCCATTTCAACAGATTCAGGTGCAAAAGATGTAGGTGGGGTTTGTTTAGGCCTAAGAATCCTCTCAACCTCTGGATTTAATGGCACAAGCTGATGGTTGAGGGTTCTTCTTCCAAACATATACCACTCACAATCCCAATGCACAATTACACAAAGTATAACTCAAATTTAACACAAACAGTCAGGAATTTTAGCACAGGTACAAACAACTATTAAATCTAATAATCCATAGATCTGGAAAAAATAATAAAGGAGTAAAGGGATGCAAACTTTAGCACAGCCTTTTGCACAATACTCCTCTTCAAGTGCAGCTTCCAATCTGCAGTAATTTAAAACTACTCCAAAGAAAACAAAACTTCAAAAGCAGTTAGTTAACACAATCTATCACAAATCTAAAATCTATACTAGGAAAAACTTAGATCTACCAATTTTAAGCACACAGAACCCTGGCAGCAGCACAAAAAACATGTTGCTGGCTTCCCTTGTGCTTCAAAAAGGGGTTAAAAATTAGAAAATTAAGAGTCTATGGACTGCACACTAAGGTAAGCCTACACACAACTTGCAAGTAATTATGGTTTTTGTAGCAAGTTTTAAAGAGTGAGTAGGGGTATGCCCACAGAAAAATGTGTGCTTAAAATTCAGCAAATCTCTATATCTAAGATAGATCTGACACCCTACCTTATACTACTCTAAACAAAAATAGCAAAAGGCAGAGGAGAGGTTTTAGGGGGTTGTCACTTTAAGCTAAACTACAAAAACAAAATAGAATTAATTACATAAATAAATTGGGATTAACCAAAGAATCCAGATCTTGTAAATGAGGGGAAATTTGGTGAAATTAAAATAGAAAAATAAGGAAGAGCAGCCCGGGGTTTGGTCTCACTGCTACTTGGGTGGTTTGATAGCATTATAAGGGTTCAATGTGTAGCAATCCCTCATCTGGCCACAAGTACAGCTGTAGGGTAGAAGGATCTGATCTAAGCCAGGGAATTTGAGTGATCTTAAGGCTATAATATGTCCACTTCAATGGTCATAGATCATCCAATAGAGTCCCTCCATTCTAAGGCCTCCACCAGAACATGATAATCACTACAAATGCTATGGATGCTAGGCCACAGGCACAAGCAGCCATAGGTCTAGCAGATCTAGGAAGATCAAATGGTATTCAAGAGATCTATCAGTTAAGTGGGTGGGCTGGTCCCATCTACACAAATCTGATCGAGAACCAAATAAAACTAGATGATCTATAGAGCTAATTAAGTAATAAAATCAACAATTCATTGAATTAAATACAACATATAATGAAATACTCTCAGATTTGTAGTCTGTGCAATATTTAACCCAAAATAATGCTCTCAACTTCCCTAAATTACAGATCAACCTCACCCTTACTACTCAAAGGAAGTTAGCCAACCATGATTGGCTAAAGAGAGAATGGGAAAAGAAGGAAGGGGTTCTTGGAGGAAAAATGGATCTCGAACTATACTCTGGTTCTCCCCAATTCTAGATTCTGGATTGTGCTTCCCTCCTTTTATAAAACTCTCTTCTATTTATATCTTCTTCCTTCGTTTCAGATTCATTTCAGCCAATCAGGGCCCAGGAGAATAATTTTGGTATTCTGGGCTACTGATGTGACTGATTTCTCTTCTAGAAGCTCTTCTCCCATTGGTCCATAGTAGGAAAATATACATAAAGTAGTTTAGAGTTTCCAATTGTGCACAGTTGAATGCTAAAAATACCGTCAGGGGTCGTTGACGTGCTTTGGGATGTGTGCACAGACTTCTAAAATTGGCAGCTACTAAAGAAATATGTTGAGAAGTTTCTAATAAGAGTGTCGAGAGGTTCAGGGAGCCTCTCGACAGGTTCTGAGTATGCTTGTCCTTCATTTTGACTGATTCTCTATGGCTTTCGACAAGATTGGGAAGCTCTTGATAGGATCTAGAGGATTCTCGACAGGATTAGAAACATCTCGAGATGTTGACTTGCACTCGACGATAGGATTGGAGTTCAATTTAACCTTCTTATCAATTCTTCATCCATCCTCTCGACAGGTTATAATCAACCTGTCGACTGGTTATACAAACTGCCAATGAGCTCTCGACAGGTTCTATCTATCCTCGCGAGAATGTGCATAGCTTCAGGCAAGCTATTGACAGGTTGACTTATGTTGTCGACAGGTTTAGTTGAACCTCACGATAAGTGTCTGGAAGCTCACGAGACCTTCTTGTTTCCCAACTCCATTCCTCTCGATAGGTTGGTTATTGCTTACAGAACCTCTCGACAAGTGTTTAGAACCTCACGACTTCCCCTGTACCTTGATGTAAGGTGTCGATAGGATCCACACTACACTTCCATCCTCTCGACAACTACTGACATCCTCTCGATCTCTTCACTTTCTCATCATAGAACCTCTCGACATCTTCTGGATCTTCTTGAAATCATAGTTTTTGGGCATCAGATCCTCTCGACAGCTAAGGCTAACCTCTCGACAGGTTTATTCTTGTGCTTCCATAGCTGGCACACATCTCTAGTGTGTTGTTCTTCTTTTGTTCAACATCCAGCAACCTCTTGGTGGATTCAATCTTCATTCCTTGCAACTACACTTGGCCTCAAGCATCCCTAGGTGGGTTCAAGACATTATCATGAATTTCTAAGGCTATTGTGGACTGCTTGATTGGCTGACCTTTGGGCTGTAAGGTCACATGTTGAGCAACAAATTGCTTCTTTAGCTATTTTAAGTGAATATCTGCACTAAGCTTGCAATTCATTGCTTATCTGTAAAATACATTTAACACACATTATTAGTCAACTCAAAGGTCCATCAAAGGTCAGGTTAGGAGGTAAAAAATATTATTTTTCACTGCTTAACACATACCCCAATTGGGTTTGCAAGCACGAGCATAGGCAGTGATTCTAATTTTTGACATCATAAAGTACTCTCACCATAGATTAGTCATTCCCACATCTTCACATGACAGTTCATTTGGCTTTGGATCAACAAGGGCTTTTCATGGGTTGTAATGTGTCTTATTGATGTGGGTTATAAAGTATAAAATGGGTAAAGAGGGATTCAAAATTGAGAAATCCACACAGGTAGGAGATGATTCATGACTTCACCTTCTTCATTTCAAGACAACTCCATCTTCTTTTGAAACATTAGAACTAAAGTGGCCAACTTCTTCTCTTCTTTTCAACTTTTTCAATGAAATTCTTCTTTTGACTTACTCTTTCCTTTCTCTTCCCTTTTTGGTTATTGTATTTATATATATATATATATTTATTTATATGATGGTTGCCACCCATCTATAATTGCTACATTGTTATTTACAGATCTCCTCCTCTTTTCTTCTCCTTTTACCAAATGTTAAACTTTACTCACCTATCTTCAACATCCTCTCATTTACCTTCTGACTTCTCAGAGTGAGGGTAGGGCTGAATCAGGTTAAGAGGTTCAAGTTCAAGTACTTTAGTGTTTGTTGAAGAAAAATGAGGCTTTAAGGCTAAAAAAGTATATGCACAAGGGTAGTTTCACAGGTTTGATCTTTTAGGCCTAAAATGACCAAATGAAGGCCTTGATCCTTTCCTTAGTGTCATGATTAATGTCAAACAACTACAACTTCTAGTGAAAAGGGCTTGACACAGTTAGTCCTTAGAACATAAAAATTTGCCAAAGACACTTCTAAAAAAGAATTTTACAGGCTCAAGGCTCACTGGGTATGGTCTTCATTGAACTCAAAAGGAGTATGCTTTCACCTGTTTCTCTCCTTACTGGTTCACTAACTATTGTTTATAAAAAATTTCTTAATGTTCACCTCATAGAAGTATTGATTTTCAAATGATTTGAGTATTAAAAAGGTTTGCACAATGTTTAAATTTCCTCACTTTCAACATTGCTTAGGTGAAGTTTATTCTAGTTATTCCTCACTTAGTTAAGACTGTTGCACTTAGGTTAACTATCTCATTGACAATCCTTGCCACACTCCCAAACCTATGAGGAGCAGTGTCCTCACTAATTCAAAGATTAAAGGCCATGTGCAGCAGGGATCATATACAAAATTCGACACAAAATAAAGTAAGTAAAACCAAGAAATAAAACACACAAGCAAACAAATAAAAAGTAAACTAATAGTCATAAAGATAGAAAGTAACCCAAACAAAACAAAACTAAAAAAGAATTTCATTGATAAAACAAAAAATTTGTATAATGTAAGGAAGAAGAACTACACAAAGTATATCCTAACTAAGTACATGAGCTAATTTAATCATCCTAATTATCTAGCAGCTCAGTCTTTACTTTGGGTCTTTTGCCTTTTTCTTTAGTAGCAACAGGAGAAGTAGCAAGAGGTAGATGCTCAACTGCTTGTGGAGGAGCTGTTGCAGTTAGTTCAGTAAGTTTCCTTTCAAGGATTTCTGCCTTCTTTTCAGCATACAGAGTTCTTGTTTCATAGAGTTCTCTGGTGGCCTTCGCGACATTTCTTGAGGCAGCTAATCTTTTCTCTAGGCCATCAGCTCTCAACTTCTTCGTTGCTGCTGTATGCTTTTCAGCTTCATATTGAATCAAAATCCTACCCCACCCCTTTGATATTCCCAGTAGTTGAACCCTATGGTCCAGCTCCATTCGACTTATCTTCTCTTCATAGGGCTGCCTGATGGAAGTTCTGATGTTAGTCATGCCTTTAATGACATTATTTTTTAGGTAGGGGTTCTTTTGCATGGCATGGAATAGAGTAGAGTAGAGTAGGGAGGGATGGAAAAGGATGAGGTAGGGAGGATGGGTTGCTGATCACTTGAAGAACGGCCCGCCAGCAAGGGAGAGGGGATGGATGAGGTGAATATGGAGGGTAAAGGGTAATGGACTGCAAGTTCAGGCTTAGGGTTAGTTTGGGTAGGAATTGAGGTGGTTGGGATGAGGTCTACCACATTTGTTGCAGCATTAGAGATTTCTACAGCAGGTGGAGGATCAGGGAGGGAAATAATGGGCAACTGGATAAGGGTAGGTTCAGGTTATGGTTCAAAGTTAGTTTGTGTGGAGGCATTGGTAAAGGTAGTTGGAGGGGTAATGGGAACAGGATCAATGGGTGTAATAGCAGGTGTGGTGACAACTGAGGTCATGGGTTGGGGAGAAGGAGGTGGAGTATGTGAATGGGTTGATGTAGATATAGGTGGTTGTTGTGGTGGTGGGATTAAAAGTGACAAGGTGGCTTGGATGACTTCTAAGCTGGTTTGGTAGGGTGGAGTTCATGACATGGAGGTTGGCATCAATGGATGATTGGGTTTGGGAGTTGGCCAACACTTGGGCTTGAATGGAGAGTAATAGGTGGAAGATTTGGGGTAGGAAATCAAGGGGTGGTGGATAGAATTGGTTGAAATGGGGAAGTGGGTGCATGAGTGCAGGTGGTGGGTTGTGGTGATTGAGGTGGAGGGGTGAAATGATGGGGGTGTGGAGAATCTGGGAGAGGAGTAAACTCATAGTTGATGTCCCCTATGATAGAAGACATCATGGCTGAGTATCCCTCTTCTAAAAGAGGGATTTGGTCATGGGTAGGTGAGGATGGAATGGATTGGGCTAATGGTTCAAGGGACTCAGGTGGAAAAGGTGTGGAGGTTTCAATGGGCAGGGGGGGGGGGTGTAGTGGGGAGCTATGTAGGATTTCAAGGGTGTGAGGCTTAGGTTCAAAGGCTTGGGTTGTTGAGGGTGGTGGTAGGTCAATGGTTGGGTCTAGGATAGTTGTGGTTTCAAGAATTAGGATGGTTTGGGATATATAGGTAGGTTGGGGCTCTGTGTGGGCTTTGGTTAATTTTCTTTTCTTTTTATAGGTTGCCTTCACAGGTGTGCTAGGGTGAGTTGGGTAAGTAGGCAAGGGTACACGTATGAGTAAAGGGATTATTGAAGGTTGAGGGACTGGTGGCTGGTATGGAAGGTGAAGGGGTGGTTGGTGAGGCAGTGGCTGTAGATGTGGAGGTGGTGCTGGGTGGCACAAAAGTGCCTGAGAGAGGGCAACAGACGGTGGGGCCACAGAGGCAGCAACGTCAGCAACATCAGAGGATGCTAGTACATCTGCCTTCTTTATTTTCTTCTTCTCAATGAGAGTGCCACTGATCTCCCACTACTTCTTTCTACAATTTCTGGGGGCCAAGGGGATGGTTTTCTCATCCATGTGAAATTGGTACCCCCCACTTTCAGTAGGGCTGTAATGAGCCTGTAGTAGGGAAGTGAGTGGGGTTTCTTCTTTGTCTTCACCTTCTCCACAATGTCTTTCATCCACTCAAAAATTAACTTGGCAGCATTCAAGTAGTGATTCTTCTGGAAAGAGAAGAGTGCATCAACCATGGGAGACCTCCTCTCCTGCTCATGGCCAGAGCAATACACATTCTTCCTCAGCACCCCATCCATAAATCTGAGATTGGGGTGCATATCTCTTTTCCTGATTGATGCCCCTGATGAAGTGATCCCTCCAATTAGCTCCTTAGCTATCTCTGGGATGGTGGCTGTCAAAGGGGGACCCAAGCCACATTCAGGGCTATACTGGGCTGGTATCCCAGGTATTTTATCAATGCCATCTTGATTGAACAACATCTCAAACTTGTCTATTAACACCAGCAATGCTGGGCTCCCATCATCCCCAGTCTTGATTATGATATTTTCGTAAAATAATTGCACTAGTCTAGGGAAGACTAGCTGCATTGGGGGTCTCAGTAGGGGCAGCACTGATGCTTTGGTGAGGTACCCCATGAAGGCAGTTGTCTCAGGTAGCTCCTTAAAGAAAGTTTTGTCAAAAATTATCTCTGCTTCTAGCTTAATTGCTGCAACAAATTCAGGTGAGGTACCCTGAGGTATTCATTATCGTCTTCCTCTTCTTCCTCAAGGACCTCAAGAGTTGCTTCCTTCCCCATTTTCTATTTCTTCTTTGATTTCTCAGGGCTTTTGGCAGGTGGGTGCTCTCTGGCCCTTTTCTTTAGGGCAGACTTCTTTTTGGCACTTTGGGCATCAGAGGCCACGCCCTTTCCTTTCTTCCCAATTTCCTCAAGTTGGGGCTCCTCAGTGGGTGTAGTTACCACAAGTGTCTCCACATTGGAGGCCTCTTCAATCCTTATAGATTTTCAAGTGGCCACAAGGCTCCCAGCAGGTGGTGGGGTTACCAAAGCAGACAAGGTGTCTGTGAATTTTGAACCCGTGGCCATAACTATTGATTTTCTTCAAATTAGGGTTTAAAACTCCCAGCAGGTGTAATGCACACTTTAGAACTAAAACAGACCCCAAATTGCTCTCTACTTACACTAAAGTAATGTCCACTTAAATCAAATGACTGACAGCTAGGGTTTCACCTCACACGTTGCACAAATGTTCAAATCCCCCCAAACCTAGCTCAAAGTGACGAGGAGGTGATGGGGAGTAAAATGGTATAAGGAAACTAGCTTAGGTTGAGTGGAAAGGGTTGTATAAAAGAAAGAGGAAAAGTGGGAGCTTGGAAATGTGTAGTGAGTGCTAGGGAAAGAGAAATAAAATGGCGAGAATGAGCAAATCGCTGGGTCTACAGGGCTTAACCCGTGCTTCATGCAGCTGGATCTAAGTTCTCGCAGAGTAAATTTTTCTCGCTCACTAAACATCCATCCTCGCGAGAAGTTCTATCGCGGAGAAGAACAGGGCCTCGTGAGGTCATAAAGTTTCTAAATCTGGGCTTCACGAGGTCTCTTCGCGAAGATGAAACTGGGCCTTAGCGCGCGAGGTGATCTTGCATCCCTCGTGCAACTTAGCTTGTGATCCTCGTGAGCAACATCTATTTGGAGTATCAGGGACCTCACGAGGCAATTAATGGTGTGACCTTCAGAATGATGGCTCGCGAGGCTCTTGCACAGCTAGAGTAGCAAAACTTCGTGAGGTTAAAAATGTGAATCTCAGGCACTTCGCGAGGCTCACTATCAGGCTTCAGTAGACCCCCTATTTCTCGTGAAGCTCATGTGTGGTACAAAATATTCATTAGAACCTCTCGAGAAAGCTGCAAGTGGCTCACGAGTGTGAATTTGCTGCCATTTAACCTTGCGAGAGAACAAAATTTTAGCCCTTTGACTCAGTGTTGCGCATTGGCCATTGCATCCATACTGTTATGCACCTCTCCATTGTGCATCAACACCAAATCCATGACATGTACTCCATTTCATCATTATCACTGGGTGCTCAATACCAACATCAATTCATCAAAAATGCAGAGTTCTAAATGTAGACACCCAAGTCTGGCCCAAGGCCCGATCGAAACACCTTTCGAGAGAGGCGCATTTTTGAGCTTTTGATGGTATGTATGGAACCCTTAGGAATCACCCCAAACCCTTAGGAATCACCCTAGATCCCTTAGGAACCTATCCCAGACCTTTAGAAACCAGTCTTAACCCTTAGAACCCATTCCAAACCCTAAACCTAACCTTTCCAAGCAATGGATAAAGAATGGTGCACTAGGACTAGCTGAGGTCTTCTACTGATATCAAATCTCATACCATTGAAAAGTAGAGATCGTCATCTTTCCAATAGGCCAAGAATCGCCTCAATCGGAGGTATACGTCAAAAGATATGGCAAACAGAGCCTGGAGGGCATGAATGTAAAGTCATGTGGGCCCCTTAGGGACTTGGCGCAACTAATAGTTGCGCCAGTATTAAACTTTGCCTGGCACAACTAATAGTTGCGCCAGGCCAATTTTCCCTTATTTTAAGCCTGGCGCAACTATTCAAAAGTGGGCCCATCCTCGCGAGCTGACTTCTAGGCACTGTACATACTATTTTACTGTACATTTTCTTAGCGCAACTAATAGTTGCGCTAGGCATATGAACAGTAACTGTTGGAATTTGCCCCAAAAATTGTGATTGGGGTTTGACTTGTTGACCATCTTGACCTTTGAGGTGCATTTTGCTAGTTCTGTTGCATCCTTTTGAAGCATATTTGCATCCCTTTAAGTGGCTTAAGGCCTCACCCCATCATCCACCATTAGAGGACCTTCCCACACATTTCAAGGCTCCAAAAATCCTAGGAATCTTTAGATGTGAGATTACCTAATTGCTAAACTCATTTAGCTCTTAAGTGGCCTCCTAACCCACCCTTTTCCTATAAATAGAGGCCCCCACCCCTTGGTTTAGGGGTTGAGAAATTTGCTTAAGAGAGAAAGAGCTCAAAGTGAGAAGTTCTTCCTCCCTTTTGTGCACTATTTTCACCCAAAATTCTAGAATCTCTCAACCTCATTTCAAGCTTGTTCTTGCATAAAAAACCCTTAGCCTAGGTGTGTGTGATCCCCTAGCCTCCCTTCCCTACCTCTTAGCTTCAAGTCTTAGGAGTTAGAACCCCATTTTACACCATACAAGGCCTTCAAGAGTTCATCAAAGCAACCCACGCAAGGCTCCTCTACGGTGCTACAAGGGCCCGAGAGCTCTGGCTCTCCCCTTTCTTCTCCTATCTCTTTCTAGCTCCCTCCATCCCCCCATTTGTGCCGTTACGCCGCCGATTTTTCTGTAGGAACGGAGGGGCACAAATAGGATTATAAGCCCTTTGGGCAAGAGGAAGCTATTTTATTTTCTTTCATTTCATCTTATTTTTGGCCATTAGTAGAGACCGCGTTAAGCTGGTTGATTGGGTGCCTAACACCTTTCCGATCGATAACAGAAGTCCCTACTCAAGAGCCTTTGGTGTGGACCGGATTAAGAGTCATATTTTTAGCACTTCGATGCTCATAAAAATGAACTAGGTATCCCGGGACACCGAAAGCTCAGGGTGGCGACTCTTTTTTTTTTTTCGTTAGAGAGCGCATCGTCGTGACGGGATCGTCCCGATTCTCACGGTTGCACAGATGGCGACTCTGTTGGGGAATAGCTTGTAGAGATTCCCCTTGAACTTGGCCTTGTTATTTTTTATTTTTACTAACATATTATTACTATTTTTTTAGTTTATTTTTGCTGTTTTTTTACTCACCCCTCCGATTAAGTTATTTTACTTACCCCTACTTTTTCATCATTTACGAGGCTTAGCCGATTGGCGGGCCTACATGCGCATTGTCCTTTAAAATTCCTTACTTTTCCGTCATTTTAGTGCCTTAGCCGATTGGCGGGCCTACTTATGCATTGTCTTTTAATTTCTTTTAAATTTCCGTCATTTAAAGTGCCTTAGCCGATTGGCAGGCGGGCCTACTTGCACACTCATATCCTAACAGTGGACGCCAGCCCGTAGTGGCGGCACAGGATAATCACCCCCGATCTTTGAACTAAAGAAAACTTCCAAAAAAAAAAAGAAAAAGCTTTGAAAAAAATTAAAATTGAACCAAGTTAGGGAGCTTAATTAATTTATTTTTGCGGGTTAGATTTTCAAAGGGGTTGGATTAGGTAAACACATAAACACCCGGGTCTTAATATGGTGGCAGCCCCTAGTGGTGATGAACCAGAAAAGTCCCAGGCCACCTAGTATCTGAGAAGGCGCTTGCGCCGGACGTATATTGGGTGGGTTCTCATTCCAAAGCTTAAAACCCTTGGGGGAGCGCGCTAGCGAGTTATACCGGACTCAATCCTTTAGGCATCGGTGAGGAGAGAATCGTTCACCAAAAAAAAGAACAGATCAGTTCTCGAAAGCCTAGCTTCCACAAAACCAAAAAAAAGAGACTCATTTCAGGTGTTGGTGGCTGCTACCAAAAATTTTAGAGTACTTGCTTTTGGCTGGCGCGTGTATTAGTTGCGCCAGCACAAAAATCTGGAATTTATAACTGGCGCAACTAATAGTTGCGCTAGCTTTAAACTCCACTTTTTTACCTTGGCGCAACTAATAGTTGCACCAGTGTAAAAGAGCTCCCCTGCAACCTGGGCACAAGTATTACTTGCGCTAGGTCTGTTTACAGCACCCCAGCCCGAATCTGTGGCCTTCTTCACCTCCCGAGTCCCCCGATCAGTGTGCTTAGTGCCTTGTTTGGGCCCCGCCATCTCCGACACCCAATACACCCCCGCCGGTCAAAAGAGGGCAACTTCTTTTTGTCTAATTCCGAGGGATCGGGTTGTTTGCCTTGATTTTTATGCCTTCAATAGATTGAAGGTTCTCCTTCGATTCTTCCAAAACGCCTTGGAATCGTAGCCGCGGGTCTCGAATTAAGGTACGAGAGCCACTCGAAAAGCGAATCCCAAGGCCTCAAAACCTTTGTTTTTCAAAAATTTTCATAAAATTCAAAAAAAAAAAAAAAATAATTTAAAACCAAAAGAAACAGATAGTTTGTGGTGCGGGCACAACGGCATCATCTTGCCCTCTGCCGTCCCGTAAGGGAAGGAGGAGGATTTTTGGGCCTTATCCAAGGCACCCTTACCCGACCCGCTCCCAAAGAATGTCGTGGGTAGTGGACCCGGCTTACGCCAATCCCGACTCATCCCCACCACATTCCCCGACCCACTCTCATTCGAGGGAAGTTCTTTCCACCATCCCCCTCACCCAACCCCCCTTTACCATTATTGGCCCATTTGGCGCCCCCATTTTCCCAAACGATACCCCCCAAAATATCCAAAATCCAACCCCCCATTCTCCATCTTTTGCCCAAACCATGCCCATGTCAAACCCATTTTCCCAATCCACATCCATGCCCCACTTCCTATCATCCCCCTATAGACCTCATCCACCCACATTCACATACACCACTTCCACCCTATCCAACCCCCAACAAAATCCCCCATCCATCCGGGTCATGCCCATTTTTACTGGGGTCATGCCCAACTTTCCTCTTCTGTGATATCCTAAAAAATCATGTTAAACAGTGACCTCGGGATCCGTGCCCGATTGGTCACAGGTTTGACCAATTAGGAGTTAAATGGTTAACATAGAGTGTGATGAACGGATGAGATGTGATGGTTTGAGAGAATGTGTAGTGTGTGATGTGAATGTGAAGTCGCATACACCTACAGCGGTGTGCGTGCTCAACACACAAGGAAGGGGATAGATAAAAGGGTTTAATAACCCTAAAATCTATATTTTGGTTGTTGAAGGAGAGTAAAGAAGAGAGAGAGAGAGAGAGAGAAAAGTAAGGAGAGGAGTTATTGCAACTGATTGGAAGGGGGATTCAAGCGATAAAAGCCGGATTCGACACGGTTTGGATCCGTTAGAGCCAAAGCTGGAACCCTAGCTTTTCCAACCATAAGATCTAATCAAATTGAGACTTGATTGAGGTAAATTTCTTGTGAATTAAATGCATAAGATATGAGAGATTAATCGTAGTTAGAATGGCGTAAAATGTAGGGTAGAAAGCTTAGAAAAATGGAGGAAGAAGTAAGGAAAGAGAGTGAATCTGGCAATTTCGATTAATCGAAATTGGGTTTCGATTAATCGAAATTGGCCAGGAAGTTGAAAAGTCAGAGGACCCCAATTTCGATTAATCGAATTTAGTTTCGATTAATCGACCTTGGATCTCGATGAATCGAATTGAGAATCGATTAATCGACTGGGAGCCTACAGTGGACTCCAGTGAAGAAAAGAAATGGGTTTGATGAAATCGACTAATCGATTTGTAAATTCGATTAATCGATTTGGGATCGATTAATCGATTTTGGAAACTCGATTACTCGAATTGAGAATCGACTTGATAGAGCAGAGAAATTCGATTAATCGAATTAGGTTCCGATTAATCGAATGGGAATCTCAATTAATCGATTTGAGAATCGATTAATCGATATTGACTTTCGATTAATCGATTTTGGAAATCGATTAATCGACAGGGCCAGTTTATGTTGACTTCTGAGTTTGACTTTGAGATTCTTGGGGGGTCTTGGACCTCCTTTATTGCATCCATAGTAATGTGTTTCACATGTTATGTGGTACCATAGGTGGTACGTGTGAGCAAGTGCACAAGGAGCCACATGGGACCTTGATGTGTTGATCAAACGAAGACTTTAGGTAGAGAACTCCTTGAACATGTACCTTATTTTACAAGAGCATGTATGTAGTGATATAGAATTAAATTCAAATGTTTTATTGCTTAAAGAGTTTGTGAAGAAGTGTGTGTGTGTGATATAAATAAAAAGTAAGCATAATGAGCCATCCCCAGGGGATGAGGAAGTAAAGAGATAAGAGCATTAGGTGTGATGCAAGTGAATGGATACATCCCAGGGATGTATCCAAGATTGGATCATGTTTGATAGGGCCTAACTGATATAAGATAGCACATTTATACGGTGAATAACTATATGTAAGGCACCGATATTTTTGTTATTTGAGGTTTGATAGGGTACCCCACCGACGTGGCGGGATATCCATGACTGACACGGCAGGATATTCGTGACCGATACGGCGGCGAAACCGTAGGCCAGTGCGGAGGCTTATCCGTACACAGTAAGCACACCCCAGGGGTGTTGATTGAGACTAGTGAAACCCAGCCACCAATCCCCAGGGGAAAGGGGCTTGGGTACTATTTGTATTCCCAGGGAATACGTTAAAAGTGTCTATATAGATGACGATGATGGGTATCTCATCGGGGCTCGATGCTATATTGCTCGGGGATTACTTAAGTTGAAAGTTTAAGTTTTGCTTTAGGCCTTTTCAGCATCATTTATGAATAAATAAAGACATAAGCAAACTACCAGTAAAAATGTAATTTTTTTAACTGTTTTCATCAGTAACTATATAGACACATCATGCATGGCATATCATGGAATATATGTGAGTAATAATTTATATGTTCAACTGTGTTTTGTTCCCTATTAAGCTAGGATGTAGCTCACCCTATAGACTATACGTCGCAGGTCCACTACTAGCAGCTGCCAAGGCTTCAGGAGACGCTGACCCCGGTGAGTCAGACCTTGCGGCCGGTGAAGAGTTGGAGCCACCTCCTAAGGACTTCTTCTAGAGGACTCCGTGGTGCTGCTTTGAGGGCTTTTGGACAGAGATTTGTACGGCTTGGTATGTCAAGCCTTGTTTTGGCTAAACAATGTACATGTATAAATTGAGATTATTCTTTTGGGGTGAACCATCCGTGATGATTTGCTATCATCGATGGTTCGGATCGGTTCTCCATTCATGCAGAGGCATGAGGGTAGAACTGTCTTTTGAGGAATGCTTTTATATAGATTTAAATTCTGCAGTTTCATTTACTATTTCATTTTTGCTTGATATGCCAATGTTCCGTGCTTAGCTAAGGGGCACGATCAAGATGATTTGTGCTGATGGCAACGGTTTCGGGGTGCCGAAATCCGGGCTGTCACATCATCCCTCCCCATCATGCCCCCCATCATCCCAAAACATACCCAATACATCCCCTCATGCACCCCATACCCCCCCACCTACCGTGGCCATGCCCGATTATACCGGGGTCATGCCCAATTTTTCCACCACCTCCATCCCATCTATACCCCATCACCCCTTAAATCCCCCTCTCCATCCAACCCTTCCTACATGACCATGATGGAGGAGATGTTCCAAGCCTATTCCATGTGGAAGGCTTCTCAAAACACCCCCTCTCCTCCACACCCCATGAACCCTTCCCATACCCTAGCCTATCTCCATGCCTCACTTCCCCATGACCCCCATCAACCCCCATTACCCACTTAGCCCAAGGCCTCATGGCCCAATCTCCAAACTCCCACATACCCCAAGGCCCATTGGCCTAAACCCCCTTTTTCCACATATCCCAGGGCCCCATGGCCCAATACCCCACCACCCAAACCTACCTAGGGCCCATGGCCTAGACCTACCAAGGGCCCATGGCCCAGACCCACCAAGGGCCCATGGCCCAGACCCATTAAGGCCAATTGACCTAGACCCATCAAGACCCATTGGGCCAGACCCACCAATGGCTCGTGGCCCATACCCATCAAGGCCCATTGGGCTAGACCCATCAAGGGCCCATGACCTAGACCCATCAAGGCCAATTGGGCCAGACCCACTAAGGGCCCATGGCCCATACCCATCAAGGCACACTGGGCCAGACCCACCAAGGGCCCATGGCCTAGACCCATCAAGGGCCCTTGGCCCAAACCTACCAAGGGTCCATGGCCCAAACCTATCAATGGCCCATGACCCAGAATGACCAAGGTTCATGGCCCAAGCTCGAACCCCACACTCACACCTTCAACAATATCCCCAACATTTAACCCAACCTTCACAGCTAGGTCAAACCCATGTCATCCCCCAAACCCAATTCTCCCATGGCCCCACACCCCAAGGCCATCTCCAAACCTTCCCCCATACCCAATGGCCTTATCAGGCCCCGCCTCAAAACCAAATTCCCATCACCCAACAAACCTTTTCTCACCCCCAATGGGCTCACCCAACCCCCACTCATGTCATTCCCATCCAACCCATGCAACAACAATAGGAAAATCCCGCCCTCGCTGCACACTATGCGGACCAGCAGTATGAAGAGGACGAGATTAGAAATAGCAGGGCCTATGCTTGGGCTTTGACCAGCCTCAACCCTCCTCCCATAATTGCCCATCCCCTGGTGGCCCAGAGTGAAGTCCAACCAACTAACGAGAAAGCTGCTCCCGTGTCCAACGAGTCAGAGCAGCTGAAAGAACAACTAGACAAAATGCAAAAGCAGCTGATGAAAATGGGTGGTGCTGAAATCCACGCCACGGACTTCACAAACTTATGTTTGTTCGCTAAGGTCCCCCTGCCTCCCAAATTTAAAATGCCAGCCTTCGACAAATATAATGGCACAGGTAATCCTATTGCGCACTTGAAGTCCTACTGCGGGGACATGTGTCAATACGGGGAGGATAAAAGACTACTTATAAATGTCTTTCAAAAGAGTCTGACCGAGCCGGCTTTAAGATGGTTCACATCATTAGAACCGTCTATGATGAAAACATGGAGGGACTTGACACATCTCTTCCAAGAACAGTATGTCTACAATATAGACATTGAGCCGCATAAGTCCGACTCGGCCCGTTTGAAGCAGAATCAGAACGAGACCTTCAGTGACTACTTGGGGCATTGGCAGCTCAGGTCAGGAATGGAATACTTGATGATAAATAGATAGAGATGATTTCAAAGAACACTCTGCCAGTGATTTCAGACTTTTTAGTATATCAACAATAAACCAGCTTTGCTGATCTGGTGAGAAATGCCAATCGATGCGAGGACGCCATCAGGGAGGGACGTCTGAATAAGAACGTGCCAAGTGGACCCAATGGGTTTAGAAGATTTTCAGAATAGAGGAACGAGAAGAGAACAGGGGGCGATGTCCAGAACAGGGGGCGATGTCTAGAACATAGTCAATATCAGGACCAATAATAATACTACCTCATTTCAATTTCAGGCAGCTCCCCGAGCACTTGTTAGGCCTTAGCAGATGCAAAGAATGGGGAATGGGCAAGGAATGCAAATGACCCCGAAACAGAGGAGAGCCCGCTACGATCGAGTTTTCATACCGCTGGGGCAATCTTTGAGTGTACTTTTGCCCCTGTCAGTAGAAAAGGGATTAGTGGCTATCCGCCAACCGCAACCTCCTCCTCACCCGATCCCAAAGAACTATGACCCAAATACCCACTACAATTTTCATCAGGGTCCGGGTCACCCTACTGATCGCTGCTTCCCATTGAAGCACGCCATCCAGGATTTGATCGATGCCGGGAAAATCATTTCTCCTGCACCTTCTCAGCATACTAATATTCACCAAGTGCCACTACCCCCACATCCTACCAGAGGAGCAGGTCCCAGGCCCACCGTCAGAATGATAGAAGATGAGGAGTTTGAATTTGACCCATCCGATTATATCAGTGATCGGGAGAATTATGTGGCACTATGGCCAAGGAATGATGAAAAAAGGAATGTTGGGGTAATTGAACCCCTAAATTTGTCTGAATATTTCCCGAACCCAACCCCACAATTTGAACCTTTGGATCTCCGGGCATACTTTTCATCCACCACACCCGTCAATTATGTAAATATCAATGCATACCAACCATACACCATGACCCCCATCAATTACCCTATAAACCCCCATGCTCCCAATCTTACACCTGCACCCGCCAGTCATCAATGGCCTGCGCTCGGCCCAATTTTAACTACCACAATGCACCACAACCCCCATAACCCATTAAACGGCCAGGCCCCCAATCCAACACCCACGCCCATCAGTTATCAATGGCCCGCGCCCACTCCATCACCCCCAGTTCAACCACCAACGAATTCTACCACCCCGGTCAATAACCTAACGGCCCATCAGACCCCCGATTTGCCGCCATCACCCACTAGCTATCAATGGCCTACTTTTACCTCCTTCCCTCCAATGTCAGCACCCTCAAGCTTCACCACCCCCATTTGGCCCAATCTTTCCACCCAACCCACTGCCACCAGGGTGAATCAAGTATTGCCCACACCTCCTGAGCCGACAGTACAAGTACCTTAAGAACTGGCAGCCACACCCTTCCAACTCTCAGGACCCACATATGATCCTCATCAGGTCTCACTAAGCTACAAACAAACAGATATCAATGCCGGAGCAGCAGCAGAGAAGGGACAGTAGATTTTGTTACCAGATCAGGGAGGATATCAAAGCAGTCAGAAATACCAGCAGCAGCACAAGCCCAACCCAAAGGGAAGACAGACTGCGCGGTAAACCCCTTTGAGAAGATGAGTCGAGAACATATACTGGAGACTCAATTGAGAAGAATGCCTGCCCATATCACGGTATGGGATCTGTTGATGACGTCCCCACTCCATTTCCAAGCATTAATGGGGGCGTTAAAAAATGCACATGTATCACTCCAAGTTAGCCCAAATGAAGTCGGGCAGATAATTGGTCAAGTGATGGCTCCAAATGCCATTTCATTTTCTGATGCTGATTTACCTGAGGAAGGAGGTAGCCACTCAAAATCTTTAAATATAACCATTGAGTCAAGAAATATGATTATCCCCTTGGTACTAATCGATAATGGGTTTGCATTAAATATATGCCTGTTGAGAACCGCCACCAAGATTGGGGTTGATCCGTGCATTTTAAGGCCCACCAGAACTAGCGCTAAAGGGTTTGACAATACCAGGAGTGAAATAATGGGAGAAGTTGATCTTGAGCTGTTGATAGGGCCAATGACCTTTTCCATCTTGTTTCAAGTCATGGATATCAAATCCTCGTTTAATCTGTTATTGGGGCGCCTGTGGCTACATGAAGTCGGAGTCATACCTTACACATTGCACCAGAAACTCAAATTTGCATCTGGGCATAAGATTATCACAATCATTGGAGAGGGGCACAGTGAGAAAGAAAAGGCCGCCAATAGCATTAAAAAACCCAATATGCTGGATGTACCACACACCGCTGAGGACGTCGACCTCCACAGTTTTGAGTATGAGGTGTCAGCTATACTCCCAGAACCCATTGAGGGCATCATGTCTAAAACAGGAGGTGCTATGGTAGCGGCAGTGGCAATGCTCCAAAAGTGGGGCTATCAGAAAGGAAGGGGTCTGGGTCCCAAATTACAAGGCAGAAGAAAGCCAGTTGTGGCTAAGGGACAGAAAGTAAGATTCGGGCTAGGATACAAGCCCACAGAGCAAGTGGTCCGAGAGGCCAAAAGAGAAAGCCAGGGTCGCCGCAGCTGTAAGAGCTCGAGGAATCAACATAAAGGAGAAACCTCGCCCTAGGCCGCACATCAGGGATTCCTTTGTCAGCGCAGGGGTCATAAAGATCGATCAAAATGGGGCAACCCATTTATCCCACACAAACCCAAAGCCCCAGTCCATCCCACCAATCCCCAGATCTCCCTTCCCAGCTTAGAGATAGATTTAGCCACGTTGTCTCTTTTCGAGGAACGACGGTCGGTACCTGAACAAACCCCCGCTATGGTAAATCACCATAAAACCAAGTTATCGTTTGAGTTCATGATCTCAGACGAAATGGGGATCAATATGATGGAGGCTAACTCCAATGAGCCATATCAGTCAGCACCCTCCATCCCAACAGGTAAAGAAGCGGCCCCTCAGGTATGCAACTGGGCATCTTCGCCCTAAACCCTGGAAGCGGGGAGTGGCCTAACATTTGGCACCCGTTTCCTAAAAAAAAACAACCTATAAAAAGTGAGAGAAGCCCTTGGCAGGCAATACCTTGTATATTCACAAACCCACCTTGCCAAGGGTCCGTCTCTAAAGAAAACCAACATCTCAAAAACATGGAAAAAATATAAAATCTCAAAAACATGGAAAAAATACAAAATCTCAAAAACACGAAAAAAACACAAAACCTCCAAAATATTGAAAAAATCTAAAGTCTAAAAATATTGTCATTTAAAACTCCAGGAAATGCCCCAAAAAAGGATGCCTTAATCAAAATACTCGTCCCACGTGAAATTAACCCCTTCCCTATAGAAATACAAGAAGAGGTAGGGATCACGAGTCTGGACGAGGATGTCCCCTTCGAGGAGCTCCCCAATGAGCTCCTTGACTGATTTGATGACTTTGAGTATGGCCCTACCCCCATTGTCGAAGAGACCGAAGACGCCAATCTAGGAACTGAGGAGGTTCCCAGGATAACCAAAATCGAAACGTCACTGTCTCGTGAGGAAAGAAAAAGCATGATCGACTTCCTTCGGTCATACCAAGATGTTTTTGCCTGGTCGTACGAGGACATGCCTGGTCTGGATACTGATTTGGTCGAGCATGAGTTGCCCCTCTACCCTGATATGAAGCTAGTCAAGTAAAAGCTAAGAAGTCTATGACCCGAATGGATGCTGAAAGTCAAAGACGAGGTCATCAAGCAGTATAATGCGGGGTTTCTCATGGTATCCAAATACTTGCAATGGCTAGCCAATATCGTACTTGTGCCGAAGAAGGATGGAAAGGTCTGCATGTGTATCAATTTCCGTAATTTGAGCAAAGTGAGCCCAAAGGATGATTTCCCGTTACCACACATCGACATCTTGGTTGATAACACAGCTAAGCACAGGATGCTTTCTTTCATGGATGGATTCTCAGGATACAATCAAATCAAAATGACAGAGGTTGATCTCGAGAAGACAACGTTCATTACCTTTTGCTATCGAGTCATGCCATTCGGGCTGAAGAATGTCGGTGCAATGTACCAGAGAGCTATGACTGCACTATTTCATGACATGATGCACCGAGAGATTGAAGTATATGTCGATGATATGATAGCTAAATCACGAGAGCGAAGCAATCACTTGGTGAACCTCCAGAAGCTATTCAAGAGGTTGAGAAAGTACAGGCTATGTCTGAACCCACAGAAGTGTGCTTTCGGTGCTATGTCTGGGAAACTGTTGGGATTCATCGTCAGCAGGAGGGGGATTGAGGTCGACCCAATCAAAGTCAAAGCCATCATTGAAATGCCACCACCGTCTACCAAGAAGGAGGTTAGAGGGTTTCTGGGTAGAATACAGTATATCAGTCGATTCATTGCACAACTAACTCAAATCTGCACGCCGATCTTCAAGCTACTAAGGAAGAATTCACCCGTTGAATGGAACGATGATTGTCAGGCAGCGTTCGAAAAAATTAAAAGCTACCTCCTTAATCCACCTGTTTTGGTACCACCTGAGCCAGGGAGACCACTCTTGATGTATCTCTCCACGACGAAAGTTTCAATGGGATGTGTTTTGGGGTAGCACGATGAAACGGGAAGAAGAGAGCAGGCCATTTACTATATGACCAAGAAGTTTACTGATTATGAGACACGCTACTCTCATTTGGAGAAAGCATGCCTAGCTCTTGTATGGGCTACTCAAAGGCTCCGCCACTATTTGCTATCCTAAGCGATTCTGCTCTTGGCCCGAATGGACCCATTAAAATACCTATTTGAAAAGCCAGCTCTCACTGGATGAACCGTACGATGGCAACTTTTATTATCTAAATTCGACATCACGTACGTCACTCAGAAATCGATCAAGGGGCAAGCGCTTGCTGATCATCTTGCTGAATTTCCTTTACCTGACTATGAGCCGTTAAGAACCGAATTCCCAAATGAAGATATCTTGTTCATGACAGAAGACGATACAGAAGAAGCAGAAGAATCATGGGTAATGCACTTTGACAGGGAAGCAAATGTCGAGGGCCAAGGAGTTGGCACCATCCTAATTTCACCAAAAGGATCCCATGTACTGGTCTCTATCAAGCTCAACTTCGCTTGCACTAACAATATGGCTGAGTACGAAGCTTGCGCTACTGGTCTGCAGGCAGCTCTCGATCTGAATGTAACTCACCTTCAAGTATTTGGCGATTCACAGTTAATCATATGTCAGACGAATGGTGACTGGAAGACGAAAGATGAGAAATTGATCCCCTATCATGAACACCTCGAGGATCTGATAGCTTGCTTCCAAGATGTGACTTTCTCATACGTCCCCCGGATAAGGAATCACTTTGCCGACGCATTAGCAACTTTGGCGTCAATGATTGAAATCCCCTATGGTGTTGAGATGAAGCCGATCATGATTGAGCAGAGGAATGAGCTAGCCTTTTGCCTTCAGATTGAGGAACCTACAAAGCTTGATGATGAGCCACCTTGGTTCTTAGATATCAAGAATTTCCTCGAAACCCTAACTTTCCCAGAGGGTACATCCAAGATAGATCAACGAACCATTCAACGTTTAGCGACAAGTTACGTCATTTACGGGGAATGCCTCTACAAGTGATCATACAATAACATCTTACTTAGGTGCCTCACTGAAAGTGAAGCGGTCAATATTATGAAAGAAATCCATGAGGGAGTATGCGGAGCCCACGTCAGCGGTCACATGCTCGCTAAGAAAATCCTACGGCAGGGATACTTTTGGACCACCATGGAATCAGATTGTTGTAAACATGTTCAAAAATGCTGCAAGTGTCAAGAACACTCCAGTCTGATACACGCTCCTGCCATTGATCTTCATTTCATGACCACTCCTTGGCCATTTGCTACCTGGGGCCTTGACGTTGTCAGAATGATTAATCTGAAAGCATCAAACGGACATCGGTTCATCCTCGTCGCCATTGAATACTTCACCAAGTGGGTAGAAGCGGCGTCATATGCCAACATCACTGCCAGTCACGTCGAGAAGTTTCTCAAGAACAATATTGTGTGCTGATTTGGAGTACCCAAAGATATCATCACGAACAATGATACAAACTTTACGAATAAGCACATCCGAGACTTCTGCAAGCAATACAAGATCAAGCACCATCGCTCATCCCCTTATCGGCCTCAAACTAATGGAGCCGTGGAAGCCGCAAACAAGACAGTCGTCCGCATCCTTGAGAAAATGGTTATCACTTATCAAGATTGGAGCAAAACGCTGCCATTTGCTTTGTGGGCCTACCGAACGTCGATCCATACCGCTTCACCGGCAACACCATTCTCCCTTGTGTATGGAATCGAGGCAGTCCTCCCAGTAGAGGTTGGAGTACCCTCGCTCTGAATCCTCATAGAATCAGGCTTACCCGAAGCAAAGAAAGAGAGATCATGCTTTGATCAGCTAAACTTATTGGACGAGAAGAGACTCCTAGCCTTGTGTCACACTCAAGTTTACCAGGGGCGAATTGCATGCACTTACAACAAACGTGTCCGCAGTCAAGATCTAAAGGTAGGAGACACGGTGCTGAAGAAGATCTTCCCATCCCTCCATGCCGATCCAAGAGGAAAGTTTAAGACGAACTGGGAAGGACCATACACCATTCGAGAAGTGCTGCCGGGATACGCCATCCGCCTCACCACCATGGACGGAGATCATCTTCCTGAGCCCATCAACGCAGGATACGTCCGACGGTTCTACTCTCAGCCTATCGCGATAAGGTAAGCATTGATGAAACAGATATGTGACTGCTTAAGAACCACCCAAAAGAGGCCATCATTCCAAGCACAGTAGCCCAAAAACATCCCTAAAAATAATGATATCCTTTGCTATCCCATTTGAGCCTGGGCCTTTCTTTCAATAAACCCATTCCCCCCAAAAAAAATATACGTGTACATATACCAAAAAAAAAAGAGAGAAAAGATGAAGTAGAGTTACTATCAAAATCTAAAAAAATTGAAAAAGCAAAACCTCAAAAAAGAGATTGCTTGAAATGAAGCAAAAAGAACAAAAAAATGTAGAAGAATCATGGGGCATGTACAGTAAAACCCCCAAGGAAGAAAGCATGTTAAGAAAACTGAAGCCGTATCAAGGAAATCCTTTTAACCCAGCATACCTTCAAATCCTAACCTAACCCATGGCCAAGCTACACCCTGAAGGAAGCCCTCTTTGTAGGTTCGCAAGCAGTCATAATATCTGTTAAGTCAACACGAGCCGAGTCGTGAGACGACACCAGAACCCCATCCAGCCGACTATGATGGAATCGACGTCTATGTCGTGGCTCTTGAAAAAAAAAAAATATAATAATAAAAAGAATAAAAAATAAAATAAAAATACAAGCTCAAAGCAAGATGGATGTAGTGAAAACCCGAAAGGGCATTTTGGGTAAAAATAGCGGGCTTGTGCGGACCAGGTGAAAACTCGAACGGTGCTTGGGGTAAGAGAGCTAAACTCATGGACGTGGTGAAAACCCGAAAGGGCGCCACGGGTAAGAAAAAAAGGGGGGGGAGATAAAAAAAAGGAGAAGAAAAGAAAGGTTTGGACTGATTGAGAAGATTGATGAACTCGGCTGTTACTCTTCCTATACACTCTAGTCCGACTGGGCCGCTCATGCTAGTTCGAATCGGGTCCAGACCAGAATTGTCTTTGTGAGACCCGCGCCGTCAAACGTATGACCCGAAGCAAGGAGAAAGGTTCGACTCAATCCAAAGGGACCGATGTTCCGACCTTGGTAAAATTTGGAAACTCACTCAGGTCCAACTGCATGAAAGAGTTCGACTATGCTCAACATGGGACCCGTTACTCTGTCTCACTATCAAGGCATAAAAAAAAAGATAATATATATAAACCAAAAATAGATCTGTATAGATGTATATAACTACCTTTTGCATCGCTTACACCACATCCCAAAAAATAGTCGGTGTGATGACTAACGTGCTTTCCTTTTTACAAGTATAAAGTAAAAAAAAAAACAACAAAAACATTAAGAAAATATGTATACCAAAAATGTGTGTGTATCTGTAAAAGGGTTTTCTACGCCCCTTTTCTGTGTATATGATCTGTGCAAAAATGTTCTGTGTGCAGGAAGTAGTTAACGGCCCAGCTCGCGCTTCAAAGCGCTAATCTCAGCATAAAGGTCATCCTCTCGGACATTCCTCTCAGTCAGCCAACGACCATGCAGGCTCTTGAACCTCACTCGAGAAGAGTCAGTGGCTCCAAAAGCAACGCTCAGTGATCCCTTCAAACGGAGAACCTCGCTCCCTGCTGTGTCTGCCCTAACCCTCTCGCATGCCAAAAGTTCTTGTAGGGCCCTATTCTCATCCACCAATAGCTCGATACGGGCTCAAAGTGCCATCTCTTTCTTTGGCCAGGGGCCTCCAGTATCAATAATCTCTGACAAATTGACCCATCGGCGTTCGCTACCAACAATACCAGCCCTCGGGAGAAGTTCTAACAGAGTCTCCCTGCTCAAAATCACACATCAGTGTCGACTGACGCATCTCCCAAAGAACAACAATCTGATCTATGTCCCCAAAGGATGCCCTAGAAAAGATAAAATCACATAAAGGGGGTCTGGCTTCACAAGGCACCTGCTGAGGGCAGCCGAACTGACGTAACACTCGGAATGGGAAGTAAAAGGTGCTGCCCGTCAATCCAAGGAGGGTGATGCCCTCGTGATCTCTACTACAAATTATCGGGAAGGTCCGATCCAACCATGGGAGCCTCCATGTCAGCTTGGCATCGATCAACCAAAGTTTCAGAGCTGACATATCGCCCTGGGGGAGCAGGTGGTATCGACCCAGAAAACATTGGACCACCTCACCTCGGGCAATGTAAAAGCGGGGCACGGGCCCCAAAACAGTAAAATGCTCACCCTACCAGACCTGAAGCAACAAGGGGCATCCCCGAAGGCCCTCCACCTTACCCAAAGCAAAGGAATCAAGGCATCAATACAGCTCGACAAGCACTAAATGCATCATGGATCGACCCGCCTCCAGCTCTGCCAGAATATCACAAACTGCCAATGAGAAGCTCTCCCCCCTAGTGAAGAAAAGGATTTCAGAGATGAGACCAAGTGCTAGGGCTTTCACGTTAAAAACATTCCTAGCCGGTAATCTTCAGAGGCTTTCATCATCGAAAAGTTCTTTGAGGAATTTTAGCGAACACCTTGTGGGCCCCCCAATGAGACTTTTCTCGTACTCGAATTTCTTCAAATCGAGAGTAAGGTGAATAGATTTGGAATAACCTGGCCACGACATGACTTTTGCAAGGCCCCTGTGAAGCTTCAGGCCAAACAGATTAGATAGCTCCTCAAGGGTTGAGGTTAGCTCCCGCTTCCCAAAACAAAATACGTGAAGATTCACATCCCAAAATGAAGCAGCGGCATGAAGAAGTTCCCACTGAAGGGGGACCTCTAGGAAGGAAGGAAGGCGAGATAGCCCAAGGTGCTCCAAGTCGGCGAGTTCACTCTCATTGAAGCTCCCAAACCAGGCCATTAAAAATTTGGGCCCCAAACCCAACAAGGGGGGCAAATTGACTCCGGGCCCTCCACGTAAGGAAGGACTGGAAAGCGGGTCCATGAACGTACAAGGCTCTTTTAGGGAGATAAGAATCGATGTATGATGATGGACCCGCCTTGAAAACAAGAGAGCAAAAAAGGGCCGGTCAAAGGATCCAAGTCAAAACAAAAAGAAATGATTTTGGGCCAACTCGGACATATAAGGCCCCACTGCCCCCAGGTTAAACTTGGCGCAACTATTAGTTGCGCCAGTGCATTTTGTCCTCATATTTGCCTAGCGCAACTATTAGTTGCGCCAGTATAAATCCCCTAAGATTTGAGCTCAAGGCGCAACTATTAATTGCGATCAAAATTCCCCTCTCACCATCCGGGACCTAATTGAGGAGGGGACTTTTGCGCTTTTTGTTGGCTTTACATATATTTGCACTTTCGATCATTGATGGTTTGAGAATTACTTTGCTATGAGCAGACACATCCTGTAGAGAAACAGATTTGATACCAAGCAATCGGGGCATAAAATCAAAGCAAGACCATCTCCCAAATGATAATAAAAATCAGATTTATTTCCAAAGTACCACACCAACCATTCTCCAAATTGTTTAAAACAGATCCAAAACAAATTCTAAAAAAATGCTGAAGGAAACTAATAGCCTATTCCTTGCTCGCGCCCTTTGATTTCTTGCGACGGCGAGAGGAGCCCTGATAGGTCCGCATGTCCCCCACCCTAGACCACGCCTGCGAGATCCTACTGAGCAGGGAACGCGACTCCTTAGCACGGGCACGCTGTAAAGCACGATTATGGTCAAGGTCAGTTGAGGGACCAGTATTAATAAGATGTATGAGAGGAACAAGGCAGTAAGGCACTCACCGTCTCCACCTACCTAAGCTCCGCAAGATGACGGTGATACTCCGCGTGTTCCATGGCCGAGTTGAAGTCCTGCGATACAATATTCAATTGTCGGGACAATCCTAAAAGCGTGTAGGGAAACCAAAATGGAGGAAGACTGACTCATCAGAAGACTTACCCTAGGGACTACCTCAGGAGGAGGAATGCGGGCCGCTTCAGTGGAGAACCGTGCCTGTCGATCTACGTCGGCACAGAGGCCTGAGAGGAAGCCATCATCAAGACGCCGAAAGGTCCCATAGGCTACAGATGGACCCCCACCAGGGACACCCGCCTGAGAGGTACCCGACGGACCAGCACCCGAGGAACCCTCGCCCGAGGGACCTGCACCAGAAGGACCAGCACCAGAGGGATCTACCCCTGACATGTTGGCAGTACTCGGCCCACCTTCGCCGTCCGAGTCATCCCCCGAAGCAAACTGTGCACCAAATAAGGATCCATTCGAATGAGAACAGAAGTCGAGTGAAAAAAAAAAAGGGAAACTAATCCAAGCTGAGAAGAAATTACCTGACCGACGGGGCCGCCAAACGCCAGAAAATTAGCGCTAGGGACAAAGCGCGGCAGGATGAACCGGTATGGCAGGCACTCGTACCAAGCATGATAATCCCCAGGAACATGGAAAGCATGAATGGAGAACCCGCTGTTGAAAAAGGCTGTCGTCAGCTCCTCGATACTACCAGCGGGACTCCGAATATCGGCCGGGGGGTCCACAAGTATGGCATAGTAGCCCTGAAACTAGTGCACCGCTTGCTCCCCCAAATAGTAGCATCTGGCCCATGCTCCATAGAAGAAGATGACACGGGGATTGTTGAATAAACGGGAGGCACCCACGGCTGCTCGATCCCAGAAGGGGGATGTCAGGTACGGATCAGGGAGGATCTGCTCAAAGTCAAAAAGCGAGAGAGACCAAGTAAGCAACACCTCAATCAAAAGAAATGTCCAAGCTGAAAGTAAACAAATGTTGAAAAGTTATCACCTGCTCGGGGACCATCAAGTCAAGCGAGACCTTAGGCCCATTTCTAGGTGCTTTAGGCCCACATCACGGCGTCGGGCCTGATGCCAGTTTCTGAGGAGGGGATAGGTGAGCACCTTCGAGAAAAGGAGTGGGCGCCCAGGGTGAAAGTGGTGATATCCCCATACCTGAAAGAGGGGCATGGCACAAGAGCGGGTCAGTAGCATATATGGATCAGTCACAAAAAAAAATATAATAAATGATAGTGAGGATAAAAGCAAAGGAAAGAGGAATTACCTCTAGGGCGGCCCAAAATCCCACGACAGACTTCGAATCCCCAGTCGTAACCCGAGATAAGTTGTACATCAACCAGGCATATCCTGCCCCTCTCCAGTCATATCTGGGGACGTCGCCCCAATTATCCATCACGCTCAACAAGGCCAAACTGACTCGTCCTCCACTGGCATTTATGAAAAGAGACTTGCCCAGCAGGAGTAGGAGGGTAATGCGAGCTAAGACAATCGCCCCCTTTGGCGTGATGTAAAGCACCCGATCTAGCTGACCTAGGTCCACCAACTCGTCAGCGAAGAAGAGGGAGGTCAGCCAAGACATCTTGACCTTTGTGCCGTGGGTTTGCCCACGAGGAGGATAGGCCCCAATCAGTCGAGTAATGTCCTCACAGCTCAGTACCACCAAAGTGGATATCGAGACCCCCCCTATCCTAATGCTAGTGATCATGGCCCAGTCAACAGGTGTCAACGTCATCTCTGCATACGGCATGTGGAATGTCATGGTCTCAGGATGAAACCTCTTGATCAGGGCCATAAGATAGGCGGTGTCAGCCCTTATGGCAAGGCAGGACAGGAACTCCCCGAAACCCACCTGCTCCAACAGGACCTTCACTACGGGGGAACATAAAGGTAGAACTCATGGAAATCGAGCCACCCCCCGCGGAACACAATGTTGGGCAGCTCCTGCACCCAAGGAAATGAACATCAGATCAAAGAAGCAAAAAAGGAGAGAGTGCATAATGGAAAGGAATTGAACCTATCTCTTACCTTCCCCGCTATTCCAAAGTTTGAGATGTGGGTGTGCTGCCGATGAAGGAGGCCGGCCCGGGCAGCCTCGTCCTGCATCTAGAGCCATGGGCCCGCTCTCCGCTCCACCCAGAGGAATTGCTCCCCACGCGGGCCATACACCATCTCGGGCCCCTCCACGTGGCTCTCCTCGGGCACATGCTCACCCTCACCCGACATTCTGGGGCAACAAAAAGCAATCATGTCAGAGCATATCACTGATAAAGAGCCATGATATTCTATGCCGCAAAAGGAGGTAAGCATGCTCACCCTTCCCCTTTCTTTTCATATATTTTCATAAATAAGAGACACATGCCTAAACAAAAAGAGAGATCCCTTTTAGGTTGAAAATGCAAAAAATCTTTCCTTCAAAAAATTACAAAAGAAAAAAAAATTTCCCCTCCTTGTATTCCAAAATAAAGTAAGTTAAAATCATTTATGTTTCTACAGAAATAATAAAAAAGGGGGCCCTTCTCTCTTACAAAAGCAAAAAAAAATTTTTACTTTGCTTACAAAAATCGTAAAAACAAAAAAATCCTTGCTTTATTAAAAACAAAAACAAGAAAAACCCTTTACTTTGCTTAAAAATAAAATAAAAATCATCATCATAAAAAAATAAAATTTTCTTTGCTTCTAATAAAAATAAAACAAAAAAAAAGAGAGAAGTCTTGCTTTAGGTCTTTCTTTTAAAAACAAAAAAAAATAGAGAAAAGGTCCTTATGTTTTATAAAATAAAAACAAAACAAAAAAAAAGAGCCTTTTCCTTAGTCGGTTCTCAAAAATATATATGCAAAAAAAATCATCATCACTCTCCTTAACTTTCAAAAAATAGAAAGCAAAAATCATTTCTTTTTCTAAAAAAATCTTTTTCCCCTAAATTAGTATTCACACAAAAAAAAATAATAACCCTAAGTCCATTTCTTTATATGCAAAATAAAATAAAATAAAAAAAAAAAAAAAAAAAAAATACAAACAAAAAGCAACAAAAAAAATCATTCCATATATATATTAGGCACCAATAAATCCATGAAATAACAAAATAGGGCATTATTCATACAGAATCATCCACACTCCATTAATAAATATACACACCATAAAAAATAAACCATTACTCATCAAAGAATACAAGATCATGATCATATCTACAAGAAAAAGCAAGAAAAATCAAAGAAAATGAGTTTTAATGGTTACCTTTAGAGAGAAAAGGGGTCTTTGGTCTAGCATGAGCCCGTGATCGATCCACAAGCGAAAGTAATGGCAATAGGGCACGCGTAGAGGCAATGTAAAGGAACCCTAGGAGGAGGGCGGTTTTCGGTTTTAAAGAGGAAGAGAGGGGGGAAAGAATTCGAAATGATGCCCCACAGCCCGAGTTTGGGTTGTTTTAACTACCCAGCCAAACCTGGCGCAACTAATAGTTACGCTAGGCAAAAATTTGCCTTCCTTTTGCTTGGCGCAACTATTAGTTGCACCAGTCTATCTTTGAGCCCATAGTGTCCTGGCGCAACTAATAGTTGCGCCAGGCACTTAGGCCGGGTTCTGGGTCTGGTACGGGCCAAATGGGAAAACCGGTTACCCCACCTTTTGTTGTTTGATCTGTCACTCCCGGCTCATGCACGTGCTCCCGGGGTGGCATTTCGGTCATCCTTCGACTTGCCAAGAAAGCCGTGCTCAAATAAAGACAGACCGAGGTCAATAAGCACCGCGGTTCTACACAGAAATAAAAAATCCCCACAGAGAATCCAGAAGTATTCACAAAAACAATTCACATAATAGCTTGAAAATTCCAAAAAATTCACATAGAATAATAGCTTGAAAATTCCAAAAAAATTCACATAAAATAATAGCTTAAAAATTCCAAAAAATTCACATAGAATAATAGCTTGAAAACTCCAAAAAATTCACATAAAATAATAGCTAAAAAATTCCAAAAAAATTCACATAAAATAATAGCTTAAAAAATTCAAAAAATTCACATAAAATAATAGCTGGATAGCTTCAAAATTCCAAAAAAATCACATTAAATGACAATTGAAAAATAAAAAAAAAAATCGCATAAACTGATGAAAAAATCAAAAACAGATTTGCAATCCCCACAGTGACGCACATGCGTGTTCGATGCAGTAAAATGTCAATATTTTATCGACAACGCAGTTGTGCAAAATTAATGTCCTAGGTCAAAGATTCACCTTGGATCCATGGATCCTACTTCAAAGTAGGAGCAACAGTATCAGTCGCGGTCAAACTGTCAATGTTTCGATCGAGTCGACTCCACTGCTAAATCTTTACGATGAGCGCTCTATTTTAGATTCGTGTGAACTTAAGTGTCTTAAGCTTCAGATTCTCCGTTGGAAAAGGCCAATCATTGGTGGAGACCAACCTGTTGAGGATGAGATTACATATCAATCAAACCATGTGCAACCATGCATTCAGAAGGGTGCATTTCCCTTTTATTTTCTGCAGGCTTAAAACCTGTATGGGCAGCAGTATCCCTACGAAGTGTACGCCATGTGTCTGGGTATCCGTATGATGGTCGTTTGTCCTCGTAAATTGTATTCGGGCGGGTCCAGGTCGGGGCTTCCATCGCCTTTGTTGCTTATTGCCCCCGATGGGTGCATGATTATGCATAGTTAATTGATGATTATGATCATTGTCAATAGAGACTAGGTTTGGATGGCCCCTTTTGGGAGGTGCCCAATGTTTGGCTGGATCTATTCATGGAAGTCGAAACTGAATACTCTAGGTCATGTGGATCTGAGGCATGCTTTCAGAAAAAATGGCACGTACTCCCAAAAAGCGTTGTGACATCTATTCACTTCGCTTGATTGGTCATGCTAAATAAACTTTGGGATCGATGGGTTCGCCCAAAGATCTTGAACCCTGCTTTCAGCAGGGGCACCCGCGAGTAATCTAATAAGGTCATCAAATGCCTTGTAGGATTGGACGCAAATTGTGGAGCCTTGCATATGTTTACTTCGTGCCTATCTTTGAATGTGGGTCGATCACCCCTCTTACTTACGAAGCTGTTGCATTCAGAATGAATCTCGAACATCAATCGCCTTCAAATCATCTCGAGACGCGGATGTTTTTCTTGACTAACGGGCTTTCGCAACTTGAGAGGCGAACGGTTTTCCCAGCTAGTGGGCTTTCGCAACTCATTCCACCTCGGTTATGCCCAGTAATGTCGCTAACGAATGATTAGCCTGGCACCCCAGGGCTTTCATTTTCTCACCATGTTACTCACCTAATATTTAAAGTTCGTTCTGAATGTAGTGAACCCGTCAGTAATGCCTTGGGCCTCTTCGAATGTCTCTTTTATTTGGCATACGATCACTAGTGATCGGATACCAAAGAGGAGCATCTGCAGACACCCAAGTTTGGACCAAGGCCCGATCGAAACACCTTTCGAGAGAGGCGCATTTTTGAGGCGCATTTTTGAGCTTTTGATGGCATGTATGGAACCCGTAGGAATTATCCTAAACCCTTAGGGATCACCCTAGATCCCTTAGGAACCTATCCCAGACCTTTAGAAACCAGTCCCAACCCTTAGAACCCATTCCAAACCCTAAACCTAACCTTCCCTAGCAATGGATAAAGAATGGTACACTAGGACTAGCTGAGGTCTTCTACTGATATCAAATCTTGTACTATTGAAAATTAGAGATTGTCAGCTTTCCAATGGTCTAAGAATCGCCCCAATCGGAGGTATACGTCAAAAGATATGGCACACCGAGCCTGGAGGGCATGAATGTAAAGTCATGTGGGCCCCATAGGGACTTGGCGCAACTAATAGTTGTGCCAGTATTAAACCTCGCCTGGCGGAACTAATAGTTGCGCGAGGCCAATTTTCCCTTATTTTAAGCCTGGCGTAACTAATAGTTGCGCCAAGTTCAATAGTGGGCCCCATCCTCGCGAGCTGACTTCCAGGCACTGTACATTTGCCTGGCACAACTAATAGTGGCTCCAGGCATATAAACAGTAACTATTAGAATTTACCCCAAAAATCGTGACTGGGGTTTGACTTGTTGACCATCTTAACCTTTGGGGTGTGTTTTGCTAGTTCTGTTGCATCCTTTTGAAGCCTATTTGCACCCCTTTCATTGGCTTAAGGCCTCACCCCATCATCCACCATTGGAGGACCTTCCCACACATTTCAAGGCTCCAAAAATCCTAGGAATCCTTAGATGTGAGATTACCTAATTGCTAAACTCATTTAGCTCTTAAGTGGCCTCCTAACCCACCCTTTTCCTATAAATAGAGCCCCCCACCCCTTGGTTTAGGGGTTGAGAAATTTGCTTAAGAGAGAAAGAGCTCAAAGTGAGAAGTTCCTCTCTTTTGTGCACTATTTTCACCCAAACTTCCAGAATCTCTCAACCTCATTTCAAGCTTGTTCTTGCATCCAAAACTCTTAGCCTAGGTGTGTGTGATCCCCTAGCCTCCCTTCCCTACCTCTTAGCTTCAAGTCTTAGGAGTTAGAACCCCATTTTCCACCATACAAGGCCTTCAAGAGTTTATCAAAGCAAGTCATGCAAGGCTCCTCTACCGTGCTACAAGGGCCTGAGAGCTCTGACTCTCCCCTTTCTTCTCCTATCTCTTTCTAGCTCCCTCCATCCTCTCATTTGTGTCGTTACGACGCCGATTTTTCGGTAGGAACGGAGGGGCACAAATAGGATTCTAAGCCCTTTTGGGCAAGAGGAAGCTATTTTTTTTTCTTTCATTTCATCTTATTTTTAGCCATTAGTAGAGACCGTGTTAAGCGGGTTGATCGGGTGCCTAACACCTTCCCGATCGATAACCGAAGCCCCTACCCAAGAGCCTTTGATGTGGACTGGATTCAGAGTCATTTTTAGCATTTCGGTGCTCATAAAAATGAACTAGGTATCCTGGGACACCGAAAGCTCTGGGTGGCAACTCTTTTTTTTTTCGTTAGAGAGCGCATCATCGCGACGGGATTGTCCCAATTCCCACTGTTGCACACTAAAGATAAACTTTTAGATCAAATTCATGATATTTATAATTAGAGCACCCCAACCATCAGCAACAGACATGAAAATCAAATTCAGATGACAGATATGCAGATGTACTCAAAACATAATAGAACAAACTAAAATAAAAAAACACAAGCAAATCAACATCCTAAAAGCAGTAAATGAAAATTTTTTAAGCACACAAAAAAGATAAAACATTCAACATTCAATACATATGGTACACATGTTACAAAGCTGTGGATCACTGAGCAGTGGGAGGTTCATGTACGTGAATGGTCTGAGGAGGCTCCACTGAAATGTCTACACAAATTTTTAGCCTTTGCCCATTCACTTTCATGATCTTCCCAGACATAGGATCCAAGATCTCCACAACACCAGATGGGGAGGCATCAATGACAGTGTAAGGTCCATCCCATCTGGATTTTAACTTATCTGGAAAAAATATTAGTTTGGAGTTGAAAAGCCAAACCTTAGTGCCTGCATTGAAGTCCCTTCTCATTAGCTTCTTGTCAAAGAATGCCTTTGATTTCACCTTGTATATTATGGCATTTGAATAGGCTTCTATCCTTAGCTCATCAAGCTCTGCCAGCTGCAATTTCAGGGAATTCAACATTAAAGGACTGAGTTTCAGGGTAAAAGAAGTGCAAACAGAGCTAGCTAAACTCCAGCTGTAACTCTAGCTTTTCCCTTCTGTTGTGGTCCAATTCTGTAAAATTCAAAAAAATCAGTGGTACTTTTTATTTTATTTATGGCATAACTACAAAGAATTTTCTAAACTAAAATATAATACAACTCAGGTCTACTAAAAAGATCAATATCCTCGATAGCGGTGCCAAAAACTTATTGGTCTTTACTTTAGGTGTCTAAATGCCGATGTTATTTGAGTGGTGAGATGATAAAATCAGAATACAAAGGTGGAGTAAAATGGCTATGAAATTAGCAACGTAAAGTACACACAGCCTGCAAGATATAGGGTTACTGTAGAAAGTTTTGATAAGTAAGAGTTTGTCCCAGAGAAATTGCTCTAGAACCCAAAATGGGCTATAATAGTAAGCCTCCAGATCTAGCTACAGATCTGACAATCCTAAAGAAAGGGAGTTGGGTGTCACAACTACACTAAATTACCTACTAAAAGAAAAGACATAAAGTATAGTCCTATCCTAAGAAAGGGTTATGAAGAAGGTGGTGATGGTGTGTGTGTTAAAATAAAGATAAAAGGGTATGAAGTAAGCAGTTTAGGCAGAAGTTAATTCAGTTATGTAACTCAGATTTAGGGTTGTCTCTGCAGCAAATCCTTACTGAAGTGCTATTAAAAACCTAACCAAGGTAGAAGAATCCAACTTAACCCATGCCATTTGGGCTATTGTTAGGGCTATACTCTTTCCACTTAAATGGTCACAGACTATCCGATAGTCTGTCAATTCCAATTGATTAAATCAGAAAACTAATATAGTCCAAAGGAGTGGATTGATCTTAAGGCTATAATCTGTCCACTTAAATGGTCACAGACTATCCAATAGATTTTCTCCAACCAAGAAACTATATCAAGTCATAAATACCATTGCAGACACTATGTTTGCCAGGCTATAAGCACCAAGGATTCTTCTCCTCTGCACTTGAGCTTGTAGCCTAATGAGAGGTTGTGCAGGAACAGGCTCCCCTCTGTTTTACTTGACCACTATCAAATGTTAGATCTGGCTTCTCTGTAGTGATTGTAGACTTGTGAGCTGAGTCATTATAGACCTTTTATAGCAATGATCAGCTGAATCTAAATCCTCATTCAGACTGAGATACCTTGTGGTTCCCACCAGGTTTTTAAGGTCTGTTTGCTCCTATGAATGTCTGCCAGATCTGTTGCAGATCTAGGGTCTCAGATCTGTGACCAAGACCTGCCCTAGGACTATAGTCTGTCCACTCAAATGGTCATAGGCCATCCACAGAGGTTGCCTTACCCACAGATGCTGAGATGGAACATATAAACTGCTTCTCCCATCATGGTCACAGGGCTACAAGCTAAAGCTTCCATGGGTCTTTCAATAAGCTCAAATCCTAAATGCATGCTATAGGCTGAACAAAACTACGGGCAAATAGGAAAATAACAGATTAAATAAACATTTAAAGCACAAATTTCATTGACCTAAATTACCAACAATGCAATTTCTCAAGGCAGTAGCCGTGTGCACAGTAGCCCTTCACAAAATCCCAATGTTTAAATGACCTATTACAGAAATAAATGAAACTACACCTAATTGCTTACCAAAGATTTAGCCAGCAAGTGTTGGGCTAAGAGAGAAGAAAAAATGGAAAAAAAGGTGATCAAACCCTAACCCTAACCCTAATCTGCTTGTGCACTCAGCCGACAAAGGTTGAAGAAGAGATTGATGAAAATTCTAAGTTATAAGCATATCTTATAAACTTAGTCCTAATGGCTTGGCTCAGAGAAGAGTAAACCCTAATTTTTCTAGCAAATGTGGCATAGTTACAACCCTTGGATTATTTGGAATGTGCACCTCAAGATCAGTGCCTCGGGGTGTGTTCCCTTGACCTAGGGAAATCCCTAAAAGGTCCTTGAGTTAAGATTGGGAAGTGGAGAGCCCAAGCTTCGCAAGGCTGGCCTCTACATATTACTTCTATCGCACAGATGATTTGTTCGCTTTGGTTACTTCGCCCAGCTTGCAGAGTCCTCGCGAGGTAGGGATTTGCTTGGAAGATTTGTTCAGTCACGCAGGTGGACTTTGGATGATCGCGCAACTGATCTGGCTTTGAATGCACTCGCGCAGAAGAGTTTGATGTACTTGACTTGCTTGCGCAGTAGAGCTTCAGAAACTCCTGTCGGGAGGTAGTCACACAGCTACTTTTGCATCTCGCTCTACAAAGGGTTGAGCATCCAATCGCGCGACAGCTGCGCGAGAGAACTTCTGGGTGTCTCCATCCTCTCAGAGCTACGCGAGAATTTTGCGAGGCCGTGGCTGTTGTTCGCACAAATTTGTCTCGCGAGGTAGTGCACACTTAAGGCCTTATCCTCGCGAGAGCTTCGTGAGCTATATTTCTGAAGGCTTAGCACGCGACTACTTCGCCAGTTCATTTATGTGTTGATTGTAGCTGAAGTGCGCGACTACTGCATGAGAGGCTGCTTTATGATAACCACTTCATTGAGCTGCGCAACTTCTTTGCGAGCTCTAGTATCTGACGTCATAACTGTGCGAGGAAGCTTTTCTAGTGAATTGAACAGTGCAAGGCAGCACGTCAACTATGCAAGATAAATCATTTGTTCCTCTGCTGCTATGCACATGCTTCTGTTGTAGCTTCCTCCACTCTCATCTATGCATTGCTCATCTGCTGGACTTTCTTGGTCCATCATGACATGAAAAAGAGTCACCATGGTGTGTACCACCATGGTGCTTCATTACTCTCTGGCTTAGTTGTTATCTTTGGCTTGAATCTCTCTCTTCTTGGCACCAAAGGCATGGATTTTGTGTTAAGCTGCACTAGTTATTACTAATCCATAAAACAAGCTAAGCAAGAGTTATTAGTCAGCTTCAAGGTCTAGCAAGGGCTAAGTTAAGAGGTGAAAAGTGGTACTTTTCAGTGAATAATAAAAATGCCCGAATAAAAAAAGGAAAAAATACATAAAAAAGGGGAAAGACGATGGAAAAGTCTGGAGAGGAAGCACACTCTGAACGAATTCTAACAAAAATCTCATCTTCACTTCCTTTTCCCCTTGAGATGCTGCTTATGATACAATCTTTCATGTTTCCAGACCAGACCCCAGCATCGCAAAACCCCGAGTTCGCAGAAAAGAAAGAGTGGTTCATAGAAAGCCACCTAGGATCTGAGGCATATACTTACGGAAGGCCGATCTTGGAAACCCCCAAGGGAGGGCCAATTAAAGAACAACCCACAGAGCCTACCAAGGAGTAACTGGCGCCAATCATGTGAACTCTAGCATAGCTCTTTCCTTTTCTTTCCTTTAAACCACCTTTAACTCTTCCATCTCTTCCCCCAAGAGGGTGGCAGTTCAGGTCAGATTAACATCATCGACCCTAGCACCACTCCACATTCCCAATGCCTCTCATTCCCAGTAAAATTGACACAACCTCTTTCAGATTTAACACCCGAGAAATAAAATAAAAAGGGAGAAATGACATTAAAATAGGCTAAAATTCAAAAAGTCAAAAATTATTACAACCCAAAAAAATTATTAAAAAAAAATAAAGTCCAAAATTTAAAATAAAACCTAGGCCCCTAAATACCCATTTATAGGCAAAGTCCCCTTCACCACAATGTGACAAGTGCCACATTTCCAAGCACCCTCCATCTAATTGAATCTAAACAAGGCACATGGCCCCCTAGAAGAACCATAATCTATGACAAACTTAGATTGACCAATAGACACACAACACTGGCCTTTAAATAAACACAAATCCTCCATAAAACGGTGAAGGCAATAGCATTAAAACACCTAACACATTAACCTAGAAACCTAAAACCTTTACATTCTTAACAAGTGTCACCCCAAATTGAACCTTAAAACAGCAAAAGAAGCCTATGCTCTAAACAAAACAACAACATTAAGTTCCCAATAAAACCTTAAATTCCCCAAATAAAAAATCAAATAAAACCCAAATAAATTAAATAAAATCAAATAAAACCCAAGTAAATATCAAATAAAACCCAAATAAATAAGATAAAATCAAATAAAACCAAATAAATCCAACAAAATTAGATAAATGAATAAAATCAAATAAATTCCCCAGATAAAATCCAAACAAGTCCAAATAAAATCAAATAAAATCCAAAACAAATCCAAACAAGTCCAAATAGAATCAAATAAAATCCAAGACAAATCCAAAATAAATCCAAACAAGTCCAAATAAAATAAAATCCAAAACAAATCTAAATAAGTCCAAATAAAATTCAAAAAAACAATAAAAAAAACAAAACAAAATAAAAAATATCAAATTTGGAGCAAACGAAGTCAAATAAGAAATACAAAATGCAAAAGGGAAACACTACCCCCTCCTGTAATCCTACCTTGGCTAAGTCACTCCCTAACGACCTACTGCAAATTAATGCTCACTGCGATTGGAATAATTTCCCGAAGTCCCATTGCATGCTCGCAAATATACTGCTCCCCACAGTCCCATCACAACCAAACCATTCTCCAATATCCGCTACACAAAGTAAGCCATTAAAAATAAAATAAAATCATCGCCCACAACCCCATCACTAAGTATAAAAGCCCCCTTCGCAACACAAAACAAAAATTAATGACAACGAAGTAGCCAATCATGCTACTTGGCCCATCACTATCAGAATCACTCTCCCTTATCCCATCGCATAACCCCACATGCCGACCAGAGAGAGAAAGAGAGCCGCTGACGTCACACATCCTCACAATGACATGTCCCATTGTGATAAAGGCTTATATCCAACGATATCCCAACACCTAAGTTCATTGGCCTAAATCAGCCATGCTCTCACACCCCATCACGACGCTAAAACCCTACCACAACTCCAAGGCCAAACGGTGAGTCCCGTCATAACCTCAAGACACCATCATTATCCCATCACGATGCAAAATGGCTAAGTCATCAGACCAACATCCCATCACACACTCATAAACACGTCCCGTCGCGATACAACTACTATTTGATCTCGTCAGATCTATCAAAGAAAGAAACGAACATAGCTTGCCCATCGCATAACCACCAATGTCCCATCACAAAGAGTCGAGCCACCCTCCAAACGTCTTGCCCCGACAATCATCACATTCTATCACGATGACTCCAGAATGCCCCACCACGCAACAGTCACCAGACTCCACCGCAGTAGAAACACATGATCACTGATAAAAGAGAGGAACCCTGCCTATGACCCATTGCAAACATCTCATTAGGCGATCCGGACGTCCCATCACACTGGGGACCATCAGCCCCCGCTATAGCAGAAATAAAGAAGAGAGAAAACTCTCTGATGTCCCATCACAACACAACAATAGGAATAATAGCCAGCAATCCCATCGCAAGCAAAAACACTCGACAGACAACAAGTTAGTTAAGTAAAGCACCCCCTATACTCGATATTCTTTGTAAAATATAATTAGCTAATATTAAGTCAAAAGTTTTCAAAACCTGTCTCTCATGACTCGTGAATCACTGTAGTCCTCCCATAAGAGATAGTCATCAATATTCACGAGAAGATTAGATAGAGTATTTGGCATGCCAAGTGTCGTCTTGACAACCACATCAACAGTTGGGTCCATAAATCCCACTCCGGTGGATCTTCTCAGCCACATCTTGAAAGCCACATTTTTTACCTTTTTGCCAACGAATTGATCTTAAGTTAAAATCCCTAAATTAAAAAAAATAAAAACAAAATAATAATAACAAATAAATCGTCTATCTATCAAAATTCTATCTCTCATCACTCAAATCCATTTTTCCCCTAGGAAATCGAACACTGAGTATGCTCAACTATGAGAAATCACGCGTGACGAGCCATTGGTGTGAGCAATGATGCTCCCAATTTGACATGACTTACGAAAGCCTTTGCCATTACATGACATCTTATTATCTGATCACCTAACCTTGTCTCTGGACATTCGTTTGACGCCCTTCGATACCTCGATTGCGTCATTGTCCCTCTGTCTGACTGCCACTAACATCATGTCGCGACATGTGACGGGATGCCCCTTACACCCACAGATCATGATACGTCGATTTCTCTCCATTTGACTGCCACTTGCAGCAGGTCACGACATGTGACGAGATGCCCCTTACACCCACAGTTGTGGATATGCCTCTCGACAGCTACCACCGGGCCCCTGAATGTCTTGTACTGCCACCTTTGCAATTATTATATAATTAAAATAGCAGATTAACTGCACAAATTATAACAATGTTGAATCAAGGCAAGCAACCAATCCTGTAAAAATCAAGGCTGTTACAGCAAGTTTTGATAGGTAAGTAAGGGTATGTCCACAGGGAAATGTGTTCTAAAGGATGATAAATCTCCAGATCTATGGTAGATCTGTCACTCTATCCTAATTTAAACTAAACTAAAGCAGGAAAGAGGAGAGGTTTTGGGTTTTTGTCATGTTTACTATAAACTACAAAAGTTAAATGCAAGTGATCCAGATCTAATCAAATAAAGAGATAAGGGGAGATATAATAGAGATGAAAAATCAAAAGGTGGAGAACTGCAGCAAGGAGTCTTAGTCTCTCACTGATAATCAAAGGAATCAAAGGCAATGCAAAGAACTGATTTGCAACAATCCTCTTTTCTGGCTCGAAGCTACCCACGTTCCCCTGAATCCACCAATAGATCAAAGTAATCCTGAGGTTAGGATCTGCCCTTCTACTGGATACAGTCCTAAGTTTATGATCTGCCCTTTTACTAGATACAGTTCATCCCCGAGATTACTCCAACCTATTGATCTACCTAGGTTCCCCAATAGAGGGTAGGTATAAGAATCCAATCTCCATCAATGGATCAATGCAATCCTGAGGTTAGGGTCTGCCCTTCTACTGGATACAGTCCAAAGTTTATTATATGCCCTTCTACTGGATACGGTTCATCCCCGAGATTACCCTAATCTATTGATCTTGATTGAAAAAGGTAAATCATTATAGATGATGCAGATGTCAGGCTACCAGCTCCCCATTTCTGGCTGGCATCCATAGGAGTATCCAATCAAGGAAAATCAAATATGAAAAAGTAAAATATGGATTAGAATTATCTTTAAAAACCATAATTATATTGCAAGCTTATAATACTATTGTGCCCAGATCTACAGTCTGTGCAATATACAGTTTCTTACAAGCCTTTGAATCTCTCAATTTATAGCTCAAGACCTCACCCTAACTATTAAAAAGAGTTTAGCCACTCATGATTGGCTAAAGAGAAAATGGAAAAAGAAAGAAGACGGAGGGAGAATTTGAAGGGAAAAATGTGGCTCTCACGCTACGCTTTGGTTCTCTCAAATTCTTGATGGTTGTTCTATATTTTCTTCAAGCTTTTATACTCTCCTCCTCTATCCTCAGATCCATTTCAGCCAATCAGAGCTCAAGGGAATAATTCTGTTATGTTGGGCTGCTGATGTGGCCGATTTCACTTCTAGAAGCTCTTCTTTCATTGGTTCTCAACTGGCAGGAATATCTGATGCAGTTAGGGTTCCAATCGTGCGCAGTTGAGTACCAAAAATGACCCCAAGGGTTGCTGACATGCTTTGAAACTCATACATAGAATTCTGGAATTGGCAGTTGCAGAAGAAAGATGCTGAGAAGTTGCCAAATCGAGTGTCGAGAGGTTTAGGGATCCTCTCGATAGGATTTGAATTTACTTTAGGTGCACATTGACAGGTTGCAGTGGTTGTCAACAACTTATGTCTGCTTCTCGACAGGATTGGAGTAGCTCTTGATAGGTTTGGACACATCTCGACAGGCTAATGAAGATCCTGTCAACAGCTTGGGAGGACATCTCGAGATGTTGATCTGAACTTGTCGATAGGATTGATGGCTCGTCGACAGGATGTGAAGCTCATTTCACCATTCTGTTCAATTCCACACTTATCCTCTCGACAGGTTATAGACAATCCTGTCGACGGGTTATACAGTCTTTAGTTAAGTGCTCGACAGGTTGACTCTATCCATGCGAGAAGGAACGCAGCTTCAAGTAAGTTGTCTGATGTGAATTTTAATTGTGATGTTTTACTCGCAAGCGCATGAAGCAGATTGTATATAGTGGGTGCGGAGTACGAGATCGTACCCACGAGGACTATTTTGGAAGATCTAAAAAGATGAGACAGTAAGTCAAGAAATCTAGCAAGAACTAACAGTACCCTACCAATATCACGGTTTAGGTGGTTTTGTGAGATGACAATTACTGACTACAAACTAAAACTTAATTGATAATTCAAAAATAAAGGTAAAGATGAAGATCCTAAATCCTCCCATCTTTGGTTTGTTCTTCCCGTAATACAGATATAAGGATTAAACTATGAGATATACCATTGAAAAGCATCTTTTATGGAAGATAAATGATCAAAACTCGGATAGGTTCCACACTGCATCCCTTTAATCAGAACTTAATTTCAGAGATGATTTCCATATATAGATCTGGGATCAAGGGCATGACTCGGCACACTTGATCTCAGATTTCAAATAAAAATCATCCCCAAAGTGGGTGAAATTCCAACAAGAATACCACCATAGATCTGAGATCAAGGGCATGGCTCGGCACACTTGATTTTAGATTAGGGAGTAATTAAGATAAAATTATCATTACAGATCCAAGATCCAGGCCATGGCTCGGCACACTTGATCCCGGATCATAATCGTAAGTAGATCTACACGATGAAAGCAAAAAGACCATATAACAATGATTGGGATAAAATTACCCGTCATAGATCTGAGATCCAGGGCATGGCTCGGCACACTCGATCCCAGTTAGTGGTAGAGATTTCATTCGTTCGTAATAACATAACAATTATAAAATAAAATCTCATATTTTAATCCTAGATTTATATTATTAGAAGTACATCCCTCGGATGGGAATCATTAGATCCCCATCCCTAAGAAATTAGCCACACATGCTGTAATTAAATGACATGAACAAATAAGGAATTAAAAATAATATCAATTTAATTAATTAAAAATACCTCAACCTTCAATAGAAATTATTTTATCCAACAAGTACGGTGATCTTCAGAAACGAAATTAACAATGCTCTCTCCTAATCTTTAAATTTAAACTAGAAATCAACTGAACAAAAATAATAAGTTGAAGGAAGAAATGCTGAAAAGATTAAAGGAATAAAGCTCTTAGAAAGAATAATTAAAACTCTCTATCTCTATGTCTAGCTATCTTTAAAAATCTAATCTCTAATCCCTCCTTTCTCTAGTTGTTGGTTCGGCTTTAAATACTCTCAAAGTCGCGCAGGTTTCCTCGCCCACAATACCAGGGTCGATCAATCGACTAAAGGAAGTCGATCGGTCTACTCCTTAAAAATCTGCATTAAGAAGTCCTTTCCATCTCAAACTCCATCATTTTGGTCGATCGATCGACTGAAAGGTCGATCAATCGACCTTCCTAGATTTTCGTGAACTTCAGCCCAACTCTCCATCAGATATGGCTTCGGTATTTTAGCCATAACCTTTTATCCCAAGCTCGGATTGAGGCGATTCTTATGGCATTGGAAAGAAGACAGAAAGCTCTACAACTTCTATGTTTTAACCATTTCATGAATCTGACATCTTGAAGGTCCAAATGGAGCTGCAAGTCACACTAAGTTCGGAATGACCCAAGGTTACAGTGTTTGACAGTATTTTCGGGATTCTTGTGCTGTTTTATACACTTGGATTGTATTTACCTGAAACACTTCAAATCTAGTAATTCTTATCAAATAACCTTTATCGGACAGCTAAATATAAGTATTTAGGGGAAAAATATCATCATATTTTACTACTCATCATACCCCGAAACCTACACTTTGCTAGTCCTTGAGCAAAGCAAAGTAAAGAAAATAAATGCTACTTTCGTAGGGAGCACGATTATACTTAGCCTGTGCAACAAGCCTTTAAACCCCTAGGTGATCCCTAGTGGAGGAGTTGTGTCTCCTGAGGATTTACAGTGAAGTTACCCACAAACTTCCAAAATTTCCAAACCATCGGTAAAATTGAGTTTTCAAAACATGATTTTTGTAACATATATACCATTCAAAAACAAAAACATTAATTGCTTAAATATGTGAATCATCAATCTTAAATATTAATGTCATATCAATCATGCCAGTGTCCATTCAAATTAATCTAATACTCACATTGTTAGATAACTCATCCATTCATGCCTAAATGTGAAGTGTGTGCATACCCAAAGCAAGATTCATCCATCTCGAAACTAGTCTAAATGGGAAACCGTCAGATTTGTTGTCTCGACTCAATCCTCACTTTAGGTATACTCTCGAAATAAAATCACTCCGATGATGGATAATTTTTCGCGCACATGTGAGAGATCAATACAAAGCAAATAAAAAGGTTTCACATGATAAATGAAACATGATGCAATCAATGAACAATAAAAATAAATCTCATAAGAAGATACTTGTATATCCTAAGCATGTCATATCAAGTGTCATAAGTATCATATATGTACTCTCCACAAGGCAGTTACCAATACAAGATTAGATCATGAAGGTCTTTTGTAGGGTTGTAATGGGGCTCAGGAAAGGGTAAGAAAGAATTGGAAGTTAGGATTCAAAATTTTTGAGAAATTGGAAAAGAAACTAACTTTTGATTTTTCTATTTCTTCTCTTTTTCTTATCTAATCTCTCGCTATCTTTTTTTTTTTTTTTTTTCAATTTTCTTTTCTTTTCTCACTCCTTTTTCTTTTTTATGAATTTTATTTTCTTGAAGCACCTCATATTTTTCATTATTTTTCACAGTTTTCTTTTTCTTCCCCCCCTTTTTTTTTCTTTTATTTTTGCCATACACTCTCAGTAAACAACACAACTCTATATCTCTCCATTTACTCCCTTTTTGTTCATTCTCATCCCTCGTTCCTAATTTCTCAGAAATAAGAAGGGTAAAGTTGAATTTTCAAAAATGGTGAAGGGGTAAAGGTTGACGTGGCTTATCAAAGAATGTATAAAGGTAAATTTTTCAATAGGCTCAAAGGGATACTAGAAGGATAAATTTATATAAGGTGGGATATTTTAAGCACAAACGAGCCAAAGATGGCCTTCAATCATGTCCTTAAAAGATAGTAATTCTGTCTATTTGTCTTGAACAAAAATACAATACATTCTAACACAATAATATGAATTTGATTTCATGCAAAGTCACAAGCCAAAGTGAAGTGTATGAGATCATGCAAAATAATTCGTATTCAATGAAAACTCTGAGTTTATGTATTCACTCACCAATGACGAGAAATTAGCTCCAAAGCTTATCGGGTTTAGTCTCCACTAAGAACCTAAGAATCAACGTTCAAAACAGTTCATCGATTTCTAAGTCTTAGCTTGGTATAAGTGTAAAAATTCTAAGCATAAATTTCAAGATTATCCACACAATATCACATTAAGCTTCATCATCCTAGATACAAGTAATCAAAATATGACATTGATATTCTCAACATTAAATTCACATGCATCATCAACTAAAGTTTGAAAACAATCACAAAATAATTCATGCATGATGGCTTCATATCAAATTTTTTTTTTTAATTTTTTTTATATCTACTGTCGATTAATCGACTCGAAGAAGTCAATTGATCGAGAGTGGATGGTCGATTACTCGACCTTCATTGTCGATTGATCGATCGAGAAAAAGTTTGATTTTTTTATATAGAAACTATAAGTGACGCAAGATAGGTAACCATACCCCCAAACCGAAAGATGACAATGTTCTCATTGATTGAAATAGGTATTGCACCCCAAAACCTGTTGAAAAGTACCTCACACAAAGATCAGTTGCAGAGAATAGGTGCATTAAATTGAAACATGACCAACCAACGAGACGAAAAATTTATTAAAGGTAATGTGGCAACACTATTTAGGAAAATAAAAAGAACCTAAACTAAACTAAAAACGTATATTCTAAAACTAAACATACGAAAAGAGAAATCCTAAATCCTAGATCCTAAACTAAACCTGAGTCCAACTCCTTTAATCATTGTTAGGCGGGTCCATCCACCTTGGTTCACTTAAATCGATGTTCTTAGGCACAGGGAGCAATTTCTCCCAGAGTTCAAGTGGAAATTGATGAGTCACAACCGATGGTATGGATGGAGGCGTGGAGGGGACGATAGGAGATGGAGATGGGGGAGGTGGTGACGGAATCACATCAATTATCTCGATATCAGTAGGGATGCACGATGTAGGAGATTTGGAACGATTTACCTTCTTTCTAGATGGTTCTCCCCACAAAGGAATGATCATCGGATCAAGGTCGATGATTTCAACAGTGCTAGGCTCAAAAGGGACCGTCCAATGAGTGCGGCGCTCCCACTTTTTAGCAGTCTCCTCCATCTTTAATAACTGCGCTTTGGTGAGATAGAATCGTCGGGCCATAAGAAGGTTGCGTAAGATTTAATGGAAAGTGAGCCTAAGGGTGAATATAAGGAGAAAATCGATAGAGTTGAAGTAGGAGAAGGAGTGGAAAGAGGTGTCTCGCAAAAAAGAAACAAGGAGAAGTGTGTGTAGTACGCTTAAGGGATCCCATAAATGAACGGAAAGTGGAAGACAATAGAGTCCCAATGAGAGTCAAGTCTGAAAAGTGGGGGTCGATTAATCGACTCCGGGCGGTCGATGCATCGACTCCCCAAATTATGCCTGCTTCGAAAAGGAGGTGGTTCATTAATCGAGTATAAGCCTCGATTAATTGACGGTTATGTGGGAAGAGAGGTGAAATTTCTTCGTGTATATATATATATATATATATATTTATTTATTATTATTTTTTTTTTCAACTCTTCCAAATGCAACATGAAATCAACAAAAATATTTCCCAAACAGATTAGAAACACACTTTTTCATTGATAAACATGGTGATTACAAGGACACTGCTGATTTGATTCTCAAAATAAACAACCTAAACTAAAGAAAGAAAAAGAAAATAAAATAAAAAAAATCCTAATCCGAATCATAAACTTAACAAACTAATCATCCCCATCCTCTTCGGCCTGGCGGGCCCTGGCGCTCATCTCATCATAACTATCAGGCCACATGCGCTGCCCGATCTGATGGAGGAAGGAACGATCATAGTAACTTCGGTGCAAAAGAGCACCATGTTTTCGCTGCTGCTCCTCTTGTAAAGAATTAATTTGGGCTTGGAGCGAACTAAGAGACACACCCTCATCGGGTCCCTGATCAGGTGCAGGCTGGTTGTCCTGGTGGACGCGGCGGCACTGGCGTGGTGGAGCAGGTTGGGCTGGTGCATCAATGGGGGCATCAGGGACATTACTCAGGAGACGCATATTGCGATTCCATTGGGTCGCACCATAACGATAGAATGCAAGGTCGCCGAGATCGTCATCCCGGTAGAATGGGAAACGAAGGAAATTAAGCAGTTTCATTATCAAATGAGGAAAGTAAATCATCGCGGCATCACCAGTAGCAGGGTTGGCGACATCCTCATGGCATCGCCACATGCCATCATGAAGAAATCCGGGCACATTGATCCATGTATTTCGATAGGCACCATAAATTGTTTGAACCCGGTCACTGGTGCGCTCAGAAATGTGGCCACGGGGGCAGAGGTTGCTATAGACCACACTGTCCCAGAACAAAATCGGGCGCAGTAACGCCGGTAGCCTAGTGGCGACTCCCGAAGAAAATATGTCGCGACACATATCGTTGATTATATCCTCCTGAGAACTGTTGAGCTCTTCATCCAAAGTGTGATTGAGAGGGCGCTCGCACGAAAAGTTAAAAACCTCCGCAATGGTTTGCGGATAAACGCGGCGCGACCACCCATCGATTGAAATACTAAAGTGAGCAGTGACATGATTTTCAGCAGAGGTGTCCACCCATGCCATGTTTTGATAGAATAATCGAACGATCCGTTCGAAAACTTTGATCACAGGCGATTTGAGAAGAAAATGGATGTTTAGAGCCATTGCATAGGCGATGGAGACGGTACAGACAGGCTTGGTCTGAAATGTCGTGAGATCGAAAAGATATTCAGAACAAAGATCTCAGGTCGCGAAGTGACCACGTGGCTGCTCAAGTGGATGACCTGCAAGACGTTGGGAAAGCCTTTGAGGCGCGGTAGATGACGAGACCATGAAAACACTGTCAGAATGTTGGAGGCTATTAGGGGAAAAAGGACAGGATAAAGATCGAATGAAAAGGGAAGATAGAGTCCTTCCCTTAAGTAGACGCAAAGGTGTCCTTTCTGGACGGTCGCACCGCATATAGTCGATTAATCAACCTTATAGGGTCGATTAATCGACTTCAGTGGGAAAAGACGCGGCTTTAACTGCGTCGTATGGAAACACGCAACGGCTTTGAATGAAAAGACGCAACATCCGAAAGTGGAAAAGTCGATTAATCGACACGTGCCATCGATTAATCAACATTAATCGAGGCAGTGAAAAGACAAAAATGCATGCACAGAATTTAAGTCGATTAATCGGCTCTAGGAGTCGATGAATCGACTCCATTAAACAAACAACCTGACAGAATTTGAAAGGCAGCACGGTCTTCAACACGGAGTAGTCGATGCATCGACTCTGGAAGTCGATCAATTGACTGGCATAAAAGTCAGCCAACAATAAATGCAGACTGCCTTGGAAAAGGGGCATTCCTTATGATTGTCGATTAATCGACTAGAAGAAGTCGATTAATCGAGGGCAAGGGCCGATTACTCGACCTCCATTGTCGATTAATCGAGCAAAGTAAATATTTTTTATATTTTTTTAGAGGAAAATTACGAAATTAATCTACAGGGTGTAAATTCATTCCGAGTCCACCCGGATCCCAAATCTTCATAAAACATTTTCTAAGAAGGATCAGTGAGTTATTTATTTATCCCTACATTTCTCTTATCAAGGACTTGGTTACACCCCCATGATGTGCCCATGTTTCACTACTATGGTCTCTCTCTAACCTTTCAATTTCTACCCTGTGCTTGATATTCTCAAAATTACACTCTAGATTCAAACCCATTAATCTTTTTCCGACATTCTGTTGATTATCTAGGTATTCAATGAATGGACTACAGATTTGAAATTCCTTTTTTTTTTCTAAACTGAATTCACACTCATCGAGAAAGTTATGTCTCCCTTATCAGGTGTTGTAAAGGTGCCATTTTCTTTCTCTCTCATCTCAATTTGATTCTCAATTCCCTCAGCGACATAAGTATCATTCCATTCCATTTCCTCTTTTTCTCGCACTTGCACTGCCTCAACGCTCGTTATGCCATTCTCAAGCGTAGTGACCAATTGGTCATCCTCTTATTTTTGAACAAAATCAGATGAGTCCTCTTGAAGATGTTCTCCATTTCGATTGGTATCAATGAGAGACTCCTCTATTTCAACTTTCATTTTTAAGTACTCGATCATCTGACTAACTTGAGATTGTATCCTAGAAATTCTTTGAGTGTTGGTGTGCACCAAACCTTTTAAATATTCTAAGGGGTAAGAAGAATTTTGGGCTGGTTCATATGATTTTGTATCTTGAAAGTATTGAGTTTGCTGTGAAAACTCATATGAAAATTTGTTGGGATAAGAATTTTGATCATTGCAAGGCATCATATCACACATTAGAGGTTGATTAAACTCCCACATGTCATTGGATTGACTCTGTCAGTCATGAGTGTTCCAAACAGGATTAGGCTGGACTTGTTCAGGGTAATAATTTGAGCTGTTCAAGGGACACATACGTGTAATGTGCATCGAATTTCTACAAATAGCACATGATTCTGGACTGAATCCATGCATTAACATGATTTCACCAATAACACTAATTTTTTTTTTAAGCAGAAATACTATTTTAATCTCAGAAATTCTTAAAATTAACTGTCTATTTCCTAAAAATTCAGATTTTCTTGATTTAGTCTCCGGCAACGGCGCCAAAAACTTGATGTGAATTTTAATTGTGATGTTTTACTCATAAGCGCACGAATCAGATTGTATATAGTGGGTGTGGAGTACGAGATAGTTCCCACGAGGATTATTTTGAAAGATCTAAAAAGATGAGACAGTAATTCAAGAAATCTAGCAAGAACTAACAGTACCCTACCAATATCACGATTTAGGCGGTTTTGTGATATGACAATTACTGACTACAAACTAAAACTTAATTGATAATTCAAAAATAAAGGTAAAGATGAAGATCCTAAATCCTCCCATCTTTGGTTTGTTCTTCCCATAATACAGATCTAAGGATTAAACTATGAGATATACCATTAAAAAGTATCTTTTATGAAAGATAAATGATCAAAATCCGGATAGGTTCCACATTGCATCCCTGCAATCAGAACTTAATTTCAGAGATGATTTCCATATATAGATCTGGGATCAAGGGCATGGCTCGGCACACTTAATCTCATATTTCAACTAAAAAGCATCCCCAAAGTGGGTGAAATTCCAACAAGAATACCACCATAAATCTTAGATCAAGGGCATGGCTCGGCACACTTGATTTCAAATTAGGGAGTAATTAAGATAAAATTATCATTACAAATCCAAGATCCAGGGCATGGCTCGGCACACTCAATCCCGGATCATAATCGTAAGTAGATCCATACGATGAAAGCAAAAAGACCATATAACAATGATTGGGGTAAAATTACCGTCACAAATCTGAGATCCAGGGCATGGCTCGGCACACTCGATCCCTGTTAGTGGCGGAGATTTCATCCGTTCGTGATAACATAACAACCATAAAATAAAATCTCATATTTTAATCCTAGATTTATATTATTAGAAGTACATCTCTCGGATGGGAATCATTCGATCCCTATCCCTAAGAAACTAGCCACACATGCTGTAATTAAATGACATGAACAAATAAGGAATGAAAAATAACATCAATTTAATTAATTAAAAATACCTCAACCTTCAATAGAAATTATTTGATCCAACAAGTATGATGATCTTCAGAAACGAAATTAATAATGCTCTCTCCTATCCTTTAAATTTAAACTAGAAATCAACTGAACAAAAATAATAAGTTGAAGAAAGAAATGCTGAAAACATTAAAGGAACAAAGCTCTCAGAAAGAATAATTAAAACTCTCTATCTCTACGTCTAGCTATCTCTAAAAATCTAATCTAAAATTCCCCCTTTCTCGAGTTGTTAGTTCGGCTTTAAATACTCTCTAAGTCGCGTAGGTTTCCTCGCCCAAAATACCAGGGTTGATAAATCGATTAAAGGAAATCGATCGATTGACTCCTTAAAAATCTGCATTAAGAAGTCCTTTCCGTTTCAAACTCCATCATTTTGGTCGATCGATCGACTAAAAGGTTGATCAATCGACCTTCCCAGATTTTCGTGAACTTCAGCCCAACTCTCCATCAGATACTATTTCGGTATTTTGGGCATAACTGTTTATCCCAAACTCGGGTTGAGGCGATTCTTATGGCGTTGGAAAGAAGACAGAAAGTTCTACAACGTTTGTGTTTTAACCATGTCATGAGTCGGACGTCTTGAAGGTCCAAATTGATCTTCAAGTCGCACTAAGTTCTTAATGACCCAAGGTTGCAGTGTTTGACAGTATTTTCAGGATTCTTGGGCGGTTTTATGCACTTGGATTGTATTTACCTGAAACACTTCAAATCTAATAATTCTCATCAGATAGCCTTCATCGGACGGCTAAATGTAAGTATTTAGGGGTAAAATATCATCATATTTCACTACTCATTATTGTCGATAGGTTATCTTGCACTACTCAACAGGTTCAGTTGAATCTCGTGATAAGTATCTAGAACCTCTCGACTTCATCTGTACCTTGAAGTATCCTCTCGATAGGTGCTGCGTCTGTACTTCCAACCTCTCGGTAGGTGTTGTAACCTCTTGAGATCTTCATCTTTTCAACTCAGTACCTCTCGACAGCTCGTTATACACATGTTCAACCTCTCGACTGCTTAGTTTTCAATCTTTAGAACCTCTCGATAGCTAGACTTAACCTCTCAATAGGTTTTGTCTTGTACTTCTGTAGGTGGCACTCATCTTGGGTGTGTTGTTCTTCATTTGTTCCACACTCCGCAACCTCTTGGCAGGTTCAATCTTTATTCCTTGTAGCTGGACTTGGTCTCAAGCCTTTCCAATTGGGTAGCACAGTGCTTCTTGGGCTCTTTTAATTGAATATTTGCACTAAGCTGTAATTTATTGCTTATTTGTAAAACACTTTTGAAACACCTTATTAGTCAGCTCAAGGGTCCACCAAAGGTCAGGTTAAGATATGAAAAATGGTATTTTTCACAGCATAACACACCCCTAAACCTAAGCTTTGCTAGTCCTTGAGCAAACGAGAAAGTAAAAACAATTATTGAAAATGAAAATGCCACTTTTGTAGGGAACACAGATGCATTTAGCATATGCATCAAGCCTAGGTGATCCCTAGTGGAGGAGAGAAGTCCTCTGAAGGTTTACAATGAAGTTACCCACAAACTTCTCCAATGGTTCAATTAATATTAGTGCAGCATGTTAAATAAAATTTAAGCAATATAAAATTCATTTCACACCTTGTCCATTCAGTTTTAGAGGATTCTCAGCAAAAACATGACAATTTAAAACTAAAATTCAGTTGTAATTCCTTCGCAGTCAATCAGCTCATGTCTAAGTATTTTGTATGAAAATGAATGCAAAGCTTATCTTCAAATTGAGAATCATGTTCCTATGATGCCCCCATCAATCCTAATTTCAGACTCAAAACTCACCAGGGCTGTCTCTCTCAGTAAAAGTATAAGTGTGTATCAATTCACACAGCTCAAGAGTAGTTACAGCCCTCAAATAGGACTGCAAGCATGAGCATAGGCATTGCTCCAATTTATGATGTTTTCTAACTCTTTTTCACCATAGATCAAACAAATTCTTATTTCCACATGATAGCTCAATCTATTTTAGATCAATAAGGACTTTTTATTAGGTTGTAATTTGGCTTATGGGTGAAGCTTTCAAAAAATAAAAGGGTGGAATAGGATTCCAAATTGAGAAATCAGTAAAGTAAGGAGGTGATTTGCAACTCAACCTTCTTCATTTAGCATAGTCTTCAACTTTTATTTGAATTTTTAGAGCCAAAGTGGCCAACTTTTTCTCTTTTCTTTCAAAATCCAATGAAGTGACTTCTCTTTCTTATTCTTTTGTTTTGCTTTTCTTATTTTTTTCTTTTTTTTTTGTTCTTTTCTTTTTTTGTATGCTCTTTGTATTTTTCTACTTTTTTCTTTTTATGGGCAGGAATGCCACCATTGTACTTCTGATATATAATTGCCTTTCAATGTGTTTTCTTCTTCTTTCCACCAACTGTCAAACCTTGCTCCTTTAACCTCACTTCTCCTTCCACTTTCTGATTTCTCAGACTGAGGGTGAACTGAAACAGGTCAAGAGGTTTTGGGTTCAACTTTTTTGGTTTTCATTAAAAAAACACTGGGATTTTTCAAGGCTCAAATGATGTGTATTAAGGGCAGTTCAAAGGTGGGAAATTTTATGCTCAAACTATCCAAGGGATGGCCTTACTTCATATCCTCCATGTCATCAGTGCTGTCAAACTATTTCAACTTAGATTTGCCTAACTTCTAGTGAGCAGAGGTAGATTCAATCAGTCCTTAGAGCAGAAAAAATTGCCCAGACACTCTTCAAAGAAAAAAAATTTCAGGCCCAAGTCTCAATGGGTATGGTCTTTCATTAGATTTCTGGGGTATATCTTCATAATTTTCTCTCTTCTCGAGTTTACTAAGGACTCATTTTATAAAAAATTCCTGATATTTGCTTCATGAATGTGTTAGAACTATAGCATGTTTCAGTTTTTAAAAGTTTTTAATTTCCTCTATATGTAAAATATCAGGTGTGAAATTATTTTATTTCCTCAATTTCTGTTAAAACCTTGCGACACTACCATTAACTAATTATTGGCAGACTTTGCCACACCCCCAAACCTATGAGGAGCAGTGTCCTCACTGCTTGGAAGATAGGAAAATGTGCAGCAAGAGAAAAACAAAAGTATACAAAGTAAAGAAAATAGTAAACAAAAATGTGGACAATTGCAAACTATACAAAAAGTAAACTATACAAAGCATCACAAAGAGAGATTTCATTTAATCATATAAAGTTGTACAATGGAACAATGACATACAAGGGGTGACAAAAGGAAAAATCCTAACGAAAGACAAGAACCTAAGAAAAACCTAAACACACATTAACAAAATATTCAGTCAAAAACACAATGGTTTGCCCTCCTGGCTCTAGGATATCCTCAACCTGCTACTTCTGGAAGAGAAATTGCAAGCCAGAAAGGGGGAGAGCAGTGATTTAAGGAGAAGGCTACTGAGCGGGTGGTGGATGGAGTGAGGAGGATGGGGGAGAAGATGCAGGTGGGTTTATCTTTTGTTACTTCTTCTTTCTCTTATTCTTTTCTTTTTCCTCCTTGGCCAAAATCCTTTGAACTTCCTCATACTCGTCCCACAGGAATTGTAATGGGTCAGGCTCTTTTGGTGGTGGCGGATCATCCCAAACCGGGTCGAATTTGATTGGCAACTCAATGAGTTTGTCATTTGCCATAGTTGTGGGAGGGGTGAATTGATGAACGAATGCAATGGGGGGGAAAGGGCCTAATATTTAAAATGTGTGGGTGCTAGAATATGAATCGTCATAATAAATTTTCTCATCTTTCCAAGCTTAACTACTAAAATGATATGTTGGTTTTGATAAGTATGGAACATCGGCCGATTTAATATTGGGAATGGTACCGTGAAGTGCATGTTGGTCTATTTTTAGTAATCGGAGTTAAGGCAAGGAGATATGACCTATTAAGGTTCAAACAAACGATTGGGGGCAAGGAGGAAAAATGAGCTTTGACAGGATTGGGGATAAGGCGTCGACAGGTTAAGACAACCTGTCGAGGAGTTAAAAACTGCTTAACCTCTCAAGTGGTCCATGTAATCCTGTCGACGGGGTGAGGATTTGAAATGAATACATTTCGAGAGGTTCTCAGAACCTCTCGACAGGTACTTTTGGGCTCATCCGTCAATCCTCTCGATAGGTTCCTTTTTCCAAAAAATCACTTCGGGAGGTTCATAGAACCTCTCGATAGGTACTCTGAACCTGTTGAGAAATCAACCAAAGCCTACAGAACCTGTCAAAATTTGTATGGATCCTATCGACAACCAATTTTACACCTCCAACAACTGTTGAGAATTAATTCACACTGCTCGACAGCCTCCAGATCCTGTCGAAAAGTAAATTGGCACTCTTAGAACATGTCGAGATGTTCATAGAACTTGTCGACAGACTATTTTTCAGTTAAAATAGACTTACACTCAGTCCTAGTTCCTTTTTCAACAGCCTTGACAATCCAACTCAGTTTTTTTTTTACTTTTTTTTTTTTTTTTTAACACTTTTGATAAATTATCCTACATGAGGAACTAACCAAACATGACCAAAAAATCATGTACAATGCCAAACAGAAATGAATCAAAGATAGAAATAGCACCAAAAATAACCAAAATCAGTAACTAGTATAATAGTGTACATTATTGAAACTCAACTATGCTATGGAGGTTTATGATAGTGGGTGATCATTACAGGCTCCACCACATTTTCAATAGCAAGTTTGAGCCTTTGACCATTTACTTTCATGGTCCTTCCATCTGTTGGGTCCTTGATTTCAACAACTCCAGATGGGGACACATACTCAACTATGTAAGGCCCCTCCCATCTGGATCTCAGTTTTCCTAGAAAAAATTTCAATTTAAAGTTGAACAACCATACCTTGTTACCAGCTATGAACTCTTTCCTCAGCAGGTGCTTGTCATAGAAAGCCTTGGTTTTTTCCTTATAGATCCTAGCATTTGAATATGCCTCCAACCTTAACTCTTCCAGCTCTGAAAATTGGAGTTTCCTATGTATGCCAGCAGAAGTTAAGTCTGTATTCAATGCTTTAACAATCCAATATGCCCAGTGCTCAAGCTCTACTGGTAAATGGCATGCCTTGCCATATACTAGCCTTAAGGGGGACATCCCTATGGGGGTTTTATAAGCAGTCCTATAAGCCCAAAGAGCATCAGGTAATTTCAAGAACCAGTCCTTCCTATCCACCCTCATTGTTTTCTCCAAAATGTGTTTGATTTCTCTATTAGAAATCTCCACCTGCCCACTGGTTTGTGGGTGATATGGGGTGGCAACTCTGTGTGTCACAAAGTTCTTTCTAAGTAGATTCTCAAACTGTCTATTACAAAAGTGGCTCCCCCCATCAATGATGATGGCTCTGGGGGTGCCAAACATGGAGAAAATGTTGTCCTTCAAAAAGTTGAGGGCAACCTTGTGATCATTAGTTCTTGTAGCTATGGCCTCAACCCATTTGGACACATAGTCCACAACCATAAGAATATAATTGTATCCATAGGAATGAGGGAAAGGGCTCATGAAATCAATCCCCCATATGTCAAAAAGCTCAATCACAAGTATGGGCTATAAAGGCATGGAGTTTCTTTTGGAGATACTTCTCATTTTTTGGCATCTTTCACAAGTTTTACAATGAAGCCAGGTATCCTTGAAGAGAGTGGGCCAATAAAATCTACATTGGAGCACCTTGGCAGCAATCTTGTTCCCACAGAAGTGGCCTCCACAAGCCTGTTCATGACACATAGTTAGTATATTGTGGAATTCCTCATCAGGGACACATCTCCTCACCACCTAGTCTGCACAATGTTTGGATAGGAATGGATCCTCCTACATATAATGTCTGATATGTGAAAATAACTGATCCTTGTCCATTTTGTTCCAACGTAGGGGGATTTTACCTACTGCCAAGTAGTTCACAATATTTGCAAACCAAGGTGTAGAGGTGCTGACAACCAACAACTGTTCATCCTAAAATGAATCATTAATAGGCAGCCTATCAAATTTCTCTGCTAGGATCCTAGAAAAGTGGTCTGCAACCACATTTTCAACCCCTTTCTTGTCCTTGATCTCAAGATCAAACTCATATAATAGGAAGATCCATCTGATCAGTCTGAGTTTTTCATCCTTTTTTAACAAAAGGTATTTGAGGGCTGAGTGGTCTGTGAAAACCACTATCTTGGATCCAAGCACATAAGACCTAAACTTATCTAGACTTATTTAGAGCAAAGACAAGCACATAAGACCTAAACTTATCTAGAGCAAAGACAATTGCCAACTGTTCCTTCTCAGTTGTAGTATAATTTAACTGAATATCAATCATGATTTTGTTGGCATATGCAATCACACAAGAGGCCTTATCCTTCCTTTGTCCTAAGACTGTACCAATTGCAAAGTCTGATGCATCACACATCAGCTCAAAGGGTATGGAAAAATCAGGTGCTTGGAGGATAGGTGCAGAGGTTAGACACTTTTTCAACAGCTCAAAGGCCTTAAGCCATTCATCATTGAAATCAAAGGAAACCTCTTGCCACAACAGGTGGCAAAGAGGTTTCGAGATCTTGCTGAAATCTTTGATGAATCTCCTATAGAAGCCAGCATGCCCCAAGAACGATCTGACTTGTTTCACAGTTTTGGGTGGGGGTAAATGTGTAATTAGATATATTTTAGCCTTGTCTACCTTAATGTCTCTATGGGAAACCACATGACCAAGGACAATGCCTTGAGTGACCATGAAATGTCTCTTTTCCCAACTCAACACCAAGTTGGTTTCCTCACATCTCTGCAACACAAGCTGAGATGATGTAGACATTGGCTAAAACTATTCCCGAAAATAGAGAAATCATCCATGAAAATCTCTAGAACCTGTTCAATCATATTAGAAAATATAGCATACATGCACCTTTGGAAAGTTGCAGGTGCATTACACAGTCCAAATGGCATCCTTCTGTAAGCAAAGGTGCCAAATAGGCATAAAAACCTAGTCTTTTCTTGATCTTGTGGGTAAACAAAGATTTGATTATACCCTGAATAACCACCGAGAAAACAATAAAAAGCCTTTCCTGCTAACTTATCTAAGATTTGGTCAATGAAGGGCAAAGGGAAATGGTCTTTTCTGATTTTCAGGTTGAGCTTCTGATAGTCTATACATACCCTCCAACTTGTGGTTTCCCTGGTTGGAACAAGCCCACTAGAATCATTTTTTATCACAGTAGTTCCAGGTATCTTGGGTACCACCTGAGTAGGTGCCACCCATTCAGAATCTGAAATTGGGTAGATGACTCCAACATCTAGCAATTGGACTGCTTCTTTCATCACCACTTCTTGCATGTGGGGATTTAATTTTCTCTATATTTTTCTAGAGGGCTTGGAGCCCTCTTTTAGATGAATTTTGTGTATACACACAGCAGGATTGATGCCCCCAAGGTCAGCAATGGTTTAGCCAATTGCTCTCTTATGCTTTTTTAAAACACACAACTCTTCCTCTTGCTCATCAGTGAGAGAGGAAGAAATAATCACTGGCAATTTCTGATTTGCCCCCAAAAAAGTATACTTCAAGGTCTTAGGCAGTTGTTTCAACTCTATCTCCAGTGGACATACGAGAGAAGGCAACAAAGGTGCCTTTGATGGTGGTGGAAGAGGCAACACATTATGTTTCCAAGGAGGATACCTTTTTGCTTGCCCCTCATAAGAAATTAAGGCTTTCACTTCATGAACCATGGGTGTGGGGGCCTTCTCTTCCACACTCTCACTCCACTCATTCTCAAAAATATCATCAAAATCATCACAAAAATCATCACCATACAATAGGCTGGGAAAAGTCTCTTCCACAAGCTTATCAAAAACATCAATTAAAAAACAATCCTCCCCATCCAAGTGAGGCTGATTTGCTGTATTGTAAATATTCAATTTCACCTTCATGTTGCCAAAAGACACCTCCGTTACTCTTGATCTACACTAAATAGAAGCATTAGCAGTGGCCAAGAAGGGTCTGCCCAAACTTACAGGAATAGAGGTGGTGCACTTGCTTGGCTCTATGTCCAGAACCAGAAAATCTGCTGGATAGAAAAATTTATCAACTCCAACTAAAACATCCTCTATCATTCCCACAGGCTTCCTTTCAGATCTGTCTGCTAGTTGTAGCACCACATGTGTGGGCTTTAATTCTCTATGCCTAACTTCTCATAAATAGAATATGGAAGTAGGTTTACACTAGTTCTCAGATCTAATAAGGCCTTCTCAATAGTATGATCCCAATGATGCAGGGGATTGTGGGAACACCAGGGTCTTGAAGCTTGGTTGGAGTTGCAATAGACAGCACTTGGTTCACTTTCTCAACACAAAAGACCTTCTTAGATAAGTGTATCCTAGACTATCTTTTGTGAGTGTATAATTCTTTTAAAAACTTTACATAGGCTAAAACTTGCTTGATGGCATCAAGTAAAGGCAAGTTGATCTTTACTTGTTTAAAAGTTTCCATCATCTCCTCAACCTTAGCATTCCCCTTTTCAAAAGGAGAAGCTGCTTTCAATGCATTAGAAAATGGCAAATGGGGAACTGTCCTCCCATTTACAGACTTAGCAAGTTTATCAGCTTTTTCTCTATTTTTATTTTCAATTTTCTAGGGCACATCACCCCCCTTATTTTTTATATGTTGCTCCTGCTGCATATTTTCATAGGTTGTTTCTTCATTTTCTATACTTTTCTCATCAGGCTCATTACCAACTTGGTTATCCACCAGCCTCCCACTCCTCAACGTGGTGACAGATTTTGCTTCTTCATGAGAAAAAGTCTCACCAACCATATATTGTCCCTTTGGATTATTCATGGGCTGACTGGGCAGTCTCCCCTCTTCTCTCCTAGCCAAAGAATTAGATAGCTGACCAAGGTAGTCCTCTTTCTTCTTAATGCTTTGACTATAGGAGTTAATAGTTTGAGATAAAGGGCTCAAATTTTGCAGTGAAGCCAAAACTTGCTCTTCAAATGTGAAGTACCTAAAGGGTCCTGGGGCTGGTGCACTTTGATGCACAGGCTGAACCATTGGCTCGGCCATAGGCTATTGGTATTGGGTCCTTGGAAAATAATTCTGCTGGTATGGCTGGGCATTCCTATAGGGCATGGACTGTAGTGGCTATTGCTGGTTTTGAAAATTATCTTGTCTCTACCTCAAGTTGGAGTGGTTTTTCTAATGATAGCCAGCAGTAGGCTGTTGTCCATAAGACCGAGCAGCATTCACATGTTCCATCACAAAATCTAGAAATTTGGCAGCTGAGGGACATTCCTCAAGGGAGTGAGTGGGGGACTGGCATATGACACATGCATCCTCCACTTTAGCAGCCATTGGAGACTGCATTGCTCCCATGAGCTTATCAAACTTTTGGGTCAGGCTGTCCACTTTCCTCTCTAAATCATTATGTCCACTCACCTCATACATTTTTCCTCTTGTAGTATTTTCTCTCACCAATCTAAGGGTCTCAGTATCTCTTGCCCAAGTCTCCCTTTGCATGAAGTTTTCACTGATGATATCAAATAACTCCCAAGCCTCATCTGCAGTTTTGTGGAGGTATGTACCACCACAAGAAGCATAAACCACATCCCTGCTTTTATGATCAATTTCTTGATAGAAACTTTAGACAAGTTGCCATTCAGGAATTTGGTGATAGGGACATTGCTTCAAGAGTTCTTTAAATCTCTCGCAGGCTTGGTGAAAATCTTCAGTTGGGGCTTGAGCAAATGAGATAATACTCTTCCTCAACTGACTTGTTTTAGACATTGGGAAAAACTTAGTCAAAAACTGATATTGAAGGTCATTCCAGGACTGAATACCGTTGATTGGGAGCATTGACAACCAAGTTCCGGCTCTATCCTTTAGTGAAAAAGGAAAGAGTCTCAACCTGATTGCTTCCTCCCCCAAACCTACAATATTGAAGGTAGTACGCAGTCCTAAAAATTCATCAATATGCTTATATGGGTCTTCTTTGCTAAAACCCATGGTATGAGGGTAACATATGTATGATAGAAGACTTGATCTCATAGTTCCCTTGAACAGTAGGGAATTGAATCCAGAAGGGAGAATTGTAAATCCCTGGTGCATTGAATTCCTTCAATGTTCTAGGTTGTTCACCCATTTTAGAATTATTAGCCACAGAAGTGTGTATAAGATGCTTAGGTTTGAGAAGTCTTTTGACTTCAAGATTCACAGGAGCAATCTCTAGATTAAGAGATCTCCTCCCAAGCATACACACCATAGAAATCAAGTACAACACCGAAAATCACAATACAAAGATCAGCAAAATAATCACAAGATAGACAACTACAAAACTGCAAATCTACTCGACTATAGATCTAAGAATGTAAACAGAGTTAAGAGATACAAACTTAAGCAATGCCTGTTCTTTCAAGTGATACAAAAATCCTCTTAGCTCCACAGATCAAGATCTGAAGCAAAGTGAAACTACAACATAGACTAAAGTAGCAATTAATTAAACACTTAACAGTCAATGAAAAATCTAAATTCAAAAATGAGAAAACTTAGATCTACCACTTTTAAAAACACAGATCCCCGGTAGCGGCGCCAAAAACTTATTGTACTACCACCTTTGTAATTATTATATGTTTAAAACAACAGATTAACTACACAAATTATAGAAATATTGAAGCAAGGCAAGCAGTTAGTCCTGGAAGAATCAGGGCTGTTGTAACAAGTTTTGATAGGTAAGTAAGGGTATGTCCACAGGAAAATGTGTTTTAAATAATGGTAAATCTCTAGATCTATGATAGATCTGGTACTAAAGCAGGAAAGAGGAGAGGGTTTAGAATTTTGTCACGTTTACTACAAACTATAAAAGTTAAATGCAAGTGATCCAGATCTAATCAAACATAGAGATAAGGGGAGATATAGAAGAGAAGAAAAATCAAAAGGTGGAGAACAGTAGCTAGGGGTCTTGGTCTCTCACTGAGAATCAAAGGAATCAAAGGCAATGCAGAGAACTGATTTGCAAAAATCCTCTTTTCGGGCTCCAAGCTACGCAGGTTCCCCTGAATCCACCAACAGATCAAAGCAATCCTGAGGTTAGGACCTGCCCTTCTACTGGATACAATCCTAAGTTTATGATCTGCCCTTCTACTGAATACAGTTCATTCTCAAGATTACTCCAACCTATTGATCTACCCAGGTTCCCCGACAGAGGTGAGGTATAAGAATCCAATCTCCACCAATGGATCAAAGCAATCCTGAGGTTAGGCTCTGCCCTTCTACTAGATACAGTCCTAAGTTTATGATTTGCCCTTCTATTGGATACAGTTTATTCCCGAGGTTACCCTAATCTATCGATCTTGATTGGAATAGGTAAACTGTTACAGATGCCGCAGATGCCAGGCTACTAGCTCCCTATTTCTAGTTGGCATCCGCAGCAGTATCCAATCCAAGGAAATCAAATATTGTTGAGAACTAGAAAATACCATTTTCCACCCTTTAACCTGGGCCTTGATATACCCTTGAGAGAACTAAATAAGTGTTTTAAGTGCTCATGTTACAGCTAATAATAAAGACAGGCTTAACCATGAAAGCAGCCTAAAAGTGCCAAAAAGATGATGATCCATGTTGATCCAAAGGAAGAAAGTGAGGGGACAACCTCACGAGCTGTCAAAATGCCTAAACTAAAGAGGACAAAGGCCTGGTTGTAACCTGAAAAGTGTGGAGCTATTCGAACAGAAGAATGCATTACAGAGTGCTTTTCGAAAAGAATCTGAACATTTCAAAAAGAACCTGAACTTTGCGAAAAGAACTAAAAGCTTCAGGCTTAGTCTTCGAAAAGCACCTGAACTCTTCGAAAGGATTTCTGACTTATTCGAAAAGAAGAGAACTCCTTGTGAACAACACCTGAACTTTGCGAAAAGAGCTTCAGAAGTCACAGTACCTTGCGAAAAGTTCCCCAAACTATGCGAAATGGTATTCTGGAGATTCCTAGCATCTGTAAGGGTAATTCAGTAATCTTTTGCATGCGCCCCAATGCATTTAAAAACCCAGGGACATTCCGAAAGATTCTGAGCACGAACCAAAGGCATATTCCACCCCATGTGAGCACCCGAAGATGAAATCAATTGGCCGGAACTTCTAAAAGTTCTAATAGATTTTCGAATTACATAACAGAATTGATGCTTCTGTCATCTGATTGGTTGAACCAAATCAAGCAATTCTGATTGGCCAAAATAGATCTGGATCCTCGTGCTCGACTACCATTGGTTGATATAGATCTGACCAATTTTGATTGGTCGATACACATCCGAGCTAGACCTGGGGGAAACTATAAATAGATGAACCATTTGCCCAATTTGGGTATCCAGATTTTGAGTTTCATTTCTGTTGCTCCATTTCCAATTCAGATAGCTTGTCTGAAACTCTTGTAATAGCCTAACTTTTACTTACAATTGAGAGCTGTGAGATACTTTTGTAATTCAAAAGAGAATTATATTCAAGACTACAAATCCGAGAGCTGTTTAAGCTGTGCTCTGTAATTGTAATGGTGAATTTGAAAAGATTGCTGTGAACCATACGTTCTCAATTGGATTCATGTTGAGGGTTCCCTATGATCTCCTTATTGCACGAGACTCCTTTAGATTTACTATTTTTCAAGCAATTTCCCTTGATTCATTATCCCTGTGGGAATTAGTGTTTGTAACCTAATCTTTCACAGCATTTGTAGTGGTGTTTCTTGTTTTGAATTAAGGGTTCAGATTAAAGACTATTGGATGGTCTATGGCCATTGAAGTGGACATACCATAGCCATAAGTTTAACTCTAATCCTTGAGTTAGATTACTTTCTCTTACATATGTGCTTGTAGCCAGATGAATATTGGATCATCTCTCATTTGATCTACATTTATTCTCATATTGTTTCAAGAACCAAATCAAAGTTAGATATTATTTCTCCATTCTTATTAATTTACATCAAAATCTCCCCAACTCAGATCTAGATCATTTAGTTTAATCTTTACTTTTATCATTTAGTTAATGTGACAAATTCAACCTCCCATCTTATGTGCTTTGTAGATAGGATCAGAGGACAGATCTGGTAGCTCAAATCTGGAGGTTTATCTTACATTTTAAATAAATTCTCTATGGACGATCTTTTACTCACTTACATTTAAAACTTGCTACAATTGGTCCTGATCTTGCAGGCTAATTTACTTCTCTCTGTGCTGATATTTCTTTATTCTTTTGAGTTTTCCAAATTTAGTACAATTCATTATTTGTAAGTCTGTTTTCAAAACACAAATAAATCATGCACACTTAGAATTAAACAACAAGTTTTGGGCGCCGTTGTCGGGGAATTTGTTTTAAAATAGGTAGACCTAAGTTTTCATTTTATTTTTATCTTTACATCAGTGCTAAACTATTCTATTGTTTAAATCTGTGCAGTTATTCATATACATTTTGAAGCATGGAATCTACTTTAAAAGGAATTTTGAAGGTTTGCTGTGCATAATTTGATTCTCTGTTCTGTGTTGTATGCTTGGTAGGAGGACTCTCAGCCTTGAGATTGTCCCTCTAAATTTAGAAGTTGAAAGGCTACTACGAACCAGACAAACATCACAGAATTCTACTGAAACAGCTACTATGGGTGAAGAACCTTGACTTTTGAGGGATTACTTTGCACTTGGTGCTTATAATTCTCCATTTTGCATTCAATTTCCTACTGTTGAAGAAAATTATGAGATCAAATCATCAACTATTCAAATGCTTCCTTCCTTCCATGGGTTGAGTGAGGAAGATCCATACAAACATGTGGATGAATTCTTGTCTCTTTGCACCACATTCAACGTAGCTGGACTTGGTCCAGAGGCAACCAAGCTTAGGCTCTTTCCTTTTTCATTAAAGGACAAAGCTAGAGCATGGTTGTCTATGTTAGCACCAAATAGTATCACTTCTTGGAATGATTTGCAGTGTCAATTTTTAGCCAAATATTTCCCCATGTCCAAAACCAGCCAGTTGAGACAAAGTATTATTTCCTTCTCACAATATTCAACTGAAACTTTCCATGAAGGATGGGAAAGATTTAAAGAACTTTTAAGGCAATGTCCTCATCATCAAATCCCCCGATGGCAGCTTGTTCAAAGCTTCTATCAAGGAATTGATCAAAAGGGCAAGAATATGGTAGATGCTTCTTGTGGAGGTACCTACTTGCAAAAAACAGTTGAGGAGGTCTGGGATTTATTTGAAGTAATTGGTGAAAATTCAACTCAACAGGAATCTTTGTCAAGAGACATTGAGAATCCTGCTAGGTTGAACAATCAGCAAACTACCAAAGGAAAGATTTATGAGGTGAATGAGTTGGAAAGAAAGATGGATAATTTAACCACAAAGTTTGATAGATTGATGGACTCACTTAAAAATCCAATGGTTGCAAGAGTAGAGGAGGCATGTCTGATATGCCAGTTCCCTACTCATTCATATGATCAATGTCCTGCTGCACCACAGTTCCCAAATCTTGTGGTGGAACAAGCTCATGCTGCCCAATCATTTGGACAAATGCAGTCAAATGAATATGCACGGAGAGGGCACCCCAATTTAAGGTGGAGCCAGGGAAATTATCAATCACAACAGCAGCAGCAGTCAAAGAACCAAGTACCTTTTAAAACTGCTCAGCCTTATCTGCAAAATTTTTATACCAAGCCAACTTTTCAGCAGCCCATTCCACAACAACCTGTATAGCAATCTGCTCCAGCTCAAGCCCCTTCTAGATCCCCTTCTTTTGAAGATCAAGTTCTAAATTCACTCCAGAATTTGGGGTCTTTAACTCAGACTGTGAACTTTCACAGTCAGAGCATAAAGAAGATTGAAGAAATATTGGGTCAACTTTCAAATACTTTGGCCAAAAGAGAGGAAGGAAGGTTACCCAGCCAACCTTTGAACAATTGCAAAGGACAGTTCATGGTTGGAGAGGCTTCTATTTCACATGAAGAAGTAAAAATTGTCACTACTTTGAGAAGTGGAAGAATAGTAAATAACAAAGTGGGTACTGAAAAGGAAGAAGAAAAAATTGAGGAAACTGATAGAAATATGCAGCAGGAGCAGCATGATGTTAGCATTGGGGGTGCTGATGTACCTCAGAAAAATCAAACAAATGAAAAATAGAAAAATCAAAAAGATTCTGATAATGATTCTAAAGCTGTAAATGAAGGACTAATTCCTCATTTACCATTTCCTCATGCCATGAAATCTGCATCCCCTTTTGATAAAGGGAACACAAAAATAGATAAAATGATGGAGACTTTCAAGCAAGTCAAGATAAATCTACCTTTGCTTGATGCAATCAAACAAATTCCAGCATATGCAAAATTTCTGAAAGATATTTGCACTCACAAAAGACAGTCTAGGATACAGTTATCCAAGAAGGTCTTTGTTGTGGAAAGAGTTAATTAGGTGTTGTCCATTACCACACCTCCTAAACTTCAAGATCCTGGAATCCCCACAATCCCTTGCATTATTGGGGAACATACCATTGAAAAGGCTTTATTAGATTTGGGTGCTAGTGTCAACCTGCTTCCATATTCTGTATATGAGAAATTAGGTTTGGGAGAATTAAAACTCACTCATGTGGTGTTACAACTAGCAAACAGATCTGAAAGAAAGCCAGTTGGGATGATTGAGGATGTATTGGTAGGAGTAGATAAGTTTTTCTACCCTGCTGATTTTCTGGTATTGGACATGGAACCTACAAAAAGCAAAACTCCCATCCCTGTCATTTTGGGGAGACCATTCCTGGCTACAGTCAATGCTTGCATTCAATGCAGGTCTGGTATTATGGAAGTCTCTTTTGGAAATATGAAGGTGAAATTAAATGTTTATAATGCAGTCACACAGCCTCAATTCAGTTTTGAGGAATGTTTTCTTGTTGATCTATTGGATGAACTGGTGGAAGAGACTCTACCACAGTTTTTGCAGTGTGAAGATTTAACCACAGACTTGAAAAATGCTTGGAGAAATGCCATGGAAGAAACGATTTGTACCTCAAAGTCTGAGGAAGTAAATGCTGTGCAAGGAACTCATGATCAATCAGTAAGGGTCTGTTCATGGAAACCTGCTATTCTTCCCCTTCCACAAACAACCAAGGTACCTTTGTTACCTTCTTTTCTCAGCCCACCTGATGAAGAGCTGAAGCAGTTGCCAGAAAATTTGAAATATGTGTTTTTAGGAGACCATAAAACATTGCCTGCGATTATTTCTTCCTCCCTCACTCAGGAGCAGGAGGAAGAGCTGTTGATTGTATTGAAACAGCATAAGAAAGCAATTGACTGGACTATTGCTGATTTGGGAGGAATCACCCATGATTGCATGCATAAAATTCATTTGGAAGAAGATGCAAAGCCTTCTAGGGAAATGCAAAGGAGGCTGAATCCTCATATGCAAGAAGTGGTCATGAAAGAGGTTGTTAAACTGTTGGATGCAGGGGTCATTTACCCCATTTCAGATTCAGCTTGGGTGGCACCTACACAGGTGGTACCTAAGAAATCTGGGATCACTGTTGTAACCTCAGATTCTGGTGAGCTTATGTCAACCAGACAAACAACTGGTTGGAGGGTCTCAGATGATTACGTGAAAACTAAACACAATGACCAGAAAAGACCATTTCCCTCTTCCATTCATTGATCAAATTTTAGATAAGCTAGCAGGAAAAGCTTATTACTGTTTTCTTGATGGTTACTCTGGTTACAACCAGATTCCTGTGTATCCACAAGATCAGGAAAAGACCACATTCACTTGCCCTTTTGGCACTTTTGCCTATAGGTGAATGCCTTTTGGTCTTTGTAATGCTTCCGCTACCTTTCAAAGATGCATGTACTCCATTTTCTCTGATATGATTGACCAATTTATGGAGATTTTTATGGATGATTTTTCAATCTATGGAGACAGTTTTGCTCAGTGTTTACATCATCTCAAATTGGTGTTACAGAGATGTGAAGAAACTAATCTAGTTTTGAGTTGGGAGAAGAGCCATTTCATGGTCACCCAAGGCATTGTCCTTGGCCATGTTGTCTCCCACAAGGGCATTGAGGTGGACAGAGCAAAGATTGATTTAATTGCACATTTACCACCTCCCAAAACTGTTAAACAAATCAGAAGTTTTCTGGGACATGCTGGATTCTACAGAAGGTTCATTAAGGACTTCAGTAAAATATCCAAGCCTCTTTGTCATTTATTGTGCCAAGATGTCCCTTTTGTTTTCAACAACGAATGCTTGAAGGCATTTGAATTCTTAAAAAACTGTTTGATTTCAGCTCCAATATTACAGTCTCCAGACTATTCACTACCTTTTGAACTGATGTGTGATGCATCAGATTATGCTTTGGGAGCTGTTCTTGGGCAGAGAAAGGATAAGTTGCCTCATGTCATAGCTTATGCCAGTAGATCAATGATTGATGCACAACTCAATTACACAACAACTGAAAAGGAGCTGCTGGTAATTGTTTTTGCTTTAGAGAAATTCAGGTCATATGTTTTGGGTTCATAAATAGTGGTGTTCACTGACCACTCAGCCCTGAAATACCTTCTGTCTAAGAAGGATACCAAACCAAGATTAATCAGGTGGATCCTCCTATTATAGGAGTTTGATTTACAGATCAAAGATAAAAAGGGTGTCGAGAATGTGGTGGCTGATCACCTGTCTAGAATTTTAACTGCTGAGATTGATAGGCTGCCTATCAATGAATCTTTCCCTGATGAGCAACTTTTTGCTATCAGTATACACACCCCTAGGTTTGCAAACATAGTCAACTTTTTGGCTACTGAAAGAACTCCTCAACATTGGAATAAAATGGATAAAGATCTTTTCTTCTCAAAGGTTAAACATTTTATTTGGGAGGATCCTTATATGTTCAAGATTTGTGCAGACCAAATAATAAGAAGATGTGTTCCTGAAGAAGACTTTCATAGCATACTTTCTATGTATCATGAACAGGCCTGTGGAGGTCATTTTAGTGGAAACAAAACTGCTGCAAAGGTTTTACAGTGTGGATTTTATTGGCCTACACTTTTCAAAGATGCTCTGCAGCACTGTAAGTCTTGCCAGAACTGCCAGAAATTGGGCAGCATTTCTAAGAGAATCTCAATGCCATTACATCCTATTTTGGTAGTTGAATTGCTTGATATTTGGGGGATAGACTTCATGGGTCCCTTTCCTCCTTCCAATGATTGTAATTTCATCTTAGTTGCTGTGGATTATGTATCTAAATGGGTTGAAGCCACAGCCACTAAAACCAATGATCACAGAGTGGTTCTGAAAATTTTAAAGGATAACATCTTTTCCAGGTTTGGTTCTCCCAGAGCTATTATCAGTGATGGGGGAAGCCATTTTTGTAATAAACATTTTGAAGCTTTATTGAAAAAGTACTCTGTGACTCATAGAGTAGCAACTCCATATCATCCACAAACCAGTGGACAAGTGGAGATTTCTAATAGATAAATCAAACATATACTGGAAAAGACTGTGAAGAAAGGACAGAAAGGATTGGTCCTTTAAGCTGAATGATGCATTGTGGGCATATAGGACAGCCTATAAAACCCCAATTGGCATGTCCCCATTCAGATTGGTCTATGGCAAAGCATGCCATTTACCAGTGGAGTTAGAATATAAGGCCTTTTGGGTTATTAAAACCTTGAACATGGATCTTACTACTGTTGGTAATCACAGGAAATTGCAGCTTGAGGAGTTAGAAGAGCTGAGGATGGATGCATACACCAATGCAAGATCTTACAAAGAGAAAGTCAAAGCCTTCCATGATAAAAATTTATTGAGAAAAGAGTTCATAGCTGGCTCTAAGGTATGGCTATTTAACTCAAAACTTAAGTTTTTTCCTGGAAAGCTGAGATCCAGATGGGAAGGGCCATATAAAGTCATTCATGCATCACCTTCTGGGGCAGTTGAAATTTTGGACCTGAGTGATGGAAAAATCTTGAAAGTAAATGGTCAGAGGCTCAAACCATGCATTAAAAATACCCTGGAGCCTATTCTAACCATCTATCATCAAGATCCGTCCCATATCTGAGAATAAACAACTGTATAATATGTATTTTACCAGTGCTTGTTTTATAATTTTTGCATAGTTGTTTGCTCTCTGTTTTTAGTCATTTTTACTTTCAATTTGAGAAGTTTAAACATGTAAAAAAATTCAACTCGCAAAGAAAAAAATCCTTCTCGAAAAGTTTAATTAACTTTTCGAAAAGGAGCTGAACCTGTAACTAACTGCTCGAAAAGAATGATTTGCTTTTCGAATAGTTAGTTCAGAATGTTTTGCTTGTCGAAAAGTTAGTTCTTAAGCTATTGGCTGTTCGAATAGTTGTTTCTGAAGCCATATGCTCTTCGAATGGTACTGATGCCATTCTCACTTGTAAAAAAGGACTATTTTGAACTTTTCGAAAACTTCAAAGATATTTTGTGAAAATCATTTTGCGCATATTTAAACCCTTTCGAAGTAAGGGTTTCATATTCGAAAGCCTTCTGAGAATGTCCTGCTTCACAGAAAAACCTTTTTCTTTCCTTCCTTGCGTGATTTTAGAATTCAGCCACATTTGTCTTCATATTTGTTCGATCATTTAAGCTTGAAGAGAGGGATTTTTTGCTTCTGGTTTTGGTGGATTTCAGCGAGCAAGCAACAAGTTCAACCAAAACCCTAGATTTCGGTAATTTTCTGTGCATTTCCTCTCTTTATCATTTGCAAAGTTTGATTTGGTGTCAGCATTTATTGTGGGAGTTTTTATACAAAGCTTTAGAATGGGGAAAGCTGAAAAATCATTAGCTGAAATGTTCCAAAAATCTTCTGCTAAGAAAATTAGCAAACCGTCCAAAAAAGGAAAAACCAAAGCTTCAGCGAAAAGGAAACTTTCAATGGATAAAGCTGATATGATTGAGAAGGGGAAAAAGGTTAGATATGAGGAACCCACCCCAAACAAATTTGACACTAGCCTTGAGTCTGAGCTTCCTCCTTTGCCTATTCATTTAGTACTGCCGAACCCATTTATTGAAGCTCAGAAGCTAATTCCAGAATTTATTGTTGATGAGACCTTTTTCTACAACAAACCTGAATGTCAGTTATCTTTGAAATACATTAGGGATGCCTCACTGAGCAATATCCTAACCCCTCTTCCAGAGAAAATTTATCCACGAATGGTGAAATTATGGTACCAAAACTTGGTAAAAGTGACAGAGAAGGATGCTGAAGACATTGGGAATGCTTTGGGGATACCTTTTCAACATGATCCTGCTGGTCCATTGGCCGCACCAGAAACAGCCTCTTTCAGAGAAATGGCTGCACATTTAACCCAAGGCATCGTTGGAACTGGACAATCCATAATGAGGAGAGACCTAGCACCTCAATTTTTACTGATAGATTCCATTTTGAGGGGATGTTTTTATGTCACTGGGCACAGCCAGGAAAGGACACCAATTTTAGAGGCTCTCTTCCATTTTTCTAAGGGACAATTTTTCAATGCCCCTATGTTGATTTTTGAAGTCATGGCTGATATTAGTACCAAGGTGAAAAAGGAGCAGAAATTAGTTGGAATACCATTTGGTAGGCTGATCACAGCCCTACTAAGAGCCAAGTTTGACATTGATGAGCAAGAGCCATTTGAAGTTATATCTCCTCATGCATTTGGGAAAAAGGCTTGGACTACAAGTCAAGCAATATTGAAAAGAATGAGGGAGGAAGTGGAGCCTGCCCCTGCAGCTACTATTGAACCTGCCATACCTGAACCTACCCCTGCAGCTGCTATTGAACCTGCCATACCTAAACCTGCCCCTACAGCTACTATTGAACCTGCTTTGATAGACCCTGAGGTGACCAACTCTTTAGCTGCACCTATTTCAATTGCAGCTGACATTGAACAAGCTATCCTTCCTGTGGTGACCAGCTCTTCAGCTGCACCCATTCTTGAAGAAGTTGTCATCTTACCCACCTCACCTAGCCCAACTCCTATTCTTGCACCCTTGCAAGCAATCCCATCTCCCATAACCAACATAATCCCAGTTGCAGACTCCTCCTCTACACCAACCACTCCAGCCATACTCACACCACCAATCTCTCTCAACAATATCCAAGATTTAGCCCCTGATTTTGTTGAACAAGCTCATAGTACTCCTCTGCTCCAAAGCTTCTCAGGTTCACCTGCTAATTCAACTAATACACCTAAAGTAACTCATACCCAAACTGAACCTGAGATATTCACTACAGAGGCCTATTCATCACTGATGGGATCTATTTTAGAGAATATTGGGCTTGAATCAGTACCTATACCTGACCCTCCTCATTTCGCTCATTTGGCTACTTCACCCTTTACAACCATTTCACCCATTGCACCTCAACCATCTACTTCAGTTTTACCAGCCCCCACTATGGATACCACACCCACACCTAAATCAATTAGCCAAATATTTACCTTTCTCCAATCCATCCAAGCCTCTGAGATCAACACAGGACAATCGATGCATGACAATGCCCTTCTCCAAACCTTAGCCTTCACATCCCACACAAATACCTTAGCCACTGTACTTGCAGTTGATGACCATGCTACCCAAACTGACCCTGAGGTAGTATTTATTGATCCACCCACCCTCACCACTACTGCCCATGCTACCCAAACAGAACTTGAGGTAGTTCTTATTGAGTCCCCTTCACCTCTCCTTACTTTCTCTAATCAATCAACTCAGACAGACCCTGAGATCATTATTTTGGACTCCTCTTCTCCCACTCCCACTGCTGGGATACCTTTGGTCCCCTACCACTCCATTCCCATTCTCAGATTTGCCACTCTCAAAAAGGCTATGAAAGAGAATCCATATATCTGTCGAGATGTCCTCAAGGGGTTAGCTGATTTGCAAGCTTACATTAGAACCCCTTATGAAAACCAGATTAAGAAATTGGAGTTATTCATGAAATTTGAGAGAGAGAAGATGCAGGACCTGCTGGGTCAAACTTTTCAGATGGTTAGGAGTGAGCAGCACAAGGTGACCATGTTGCAAGCACAGCTTGAACAGGAAAAATTGAGGACTACTAGACTTGAAAAGTATATTAGCCTCACAAAAAAGATCAAAACTGAGGAATACACCGAGCTGAAAAGCACAATCCAGGAGAAGGCTAAATCAAGTTCAGACTCCAATACTGATTCTAGTTCTCGACTACGGCGGTGACTCGATCGATCCCATTGAACCAACCTATGATACAGATTTTGACCCCAGTTATTAGAATATATTGTACATATCTGTTTTATGGGTCTATAATATAAAATTTTGGTTTTGTGTTAATACATTGTACATACATTGTGCATTTCTTTTCTTTCTTCTTGTCATTATGATTTCTGCTTGCTTATTTCTTTTCTTTGCTAATACACTTGGACGATGGACCACTCACCATAGGTTTGGGGTGTGTAAATGCCAATAATTGAGTTAACATTAATGCAGCTGATCATCAGTAGAATTTTTGAAAATAAAGTGATTTCCCACCTGAAAAATGAGGAAGTTAAAACTTTTAAAACTGATTTTTAGTGTAATTCCAATACTTTCATGAAGGGAATGTCATAAAATTTTCAAAATAAAAATTGATGTTTTAGTAAACCTAAAAGGAGAGAAAACAGTGATGATATACCTCAGGAAGTTGATAGATAACTACACCCAGCGAGACTTGGGCCTGAAATGTATTTTTGGGAGATATGAATTGGCAATTTTTTCTGCTCTAGGGACTGTTTGAACCTGCTTATTTTCACTAGAAGTTACACATATTCAAATTGAAATAACTTGACAGCAATCATGATATTAAAGACATGATGTAGGGCCTCCTTTTGGACAGTTTGAGCCTCAAAAAGCCCCACCTTTTGAAACTGCCCTTGATACACACCATTTGAGCTTTATAAATCTAAGATTTCTTTGAAACCTCATCTAGCCTAACCCTCACTCTGAGAATTCAGAAGGTAAAGGAAAGGAAGCTGAAGAAAGGAGAGTTGGGTAACAATTTGGTAAAGAAGAAGAAAAAGAATTGAAGGCAATGATGTACCAACAACAGAAATGTGGCATGTCAGTAAAAAAAAAAAAAAAAAAAAAAAGAAAGAGAAAAAGAAAAGGGAGTCATTTCATTGGAAGTTTGAAATAGAAAGAGGAAAAGATGGCCACTTTGGCTCTGAAAATTCAAAGAAGAAAATGAAATTGTGCTGAAATGAAGAAGGTGGGTCCACCACGTTCTTACCTTGACTGACTTCTCAACTTTGAATTCCATTCCATCTCTTTAGTCTTGATAAATTTCAGTCATAAGCCACATTACAACCCATGCCAAAGTCCTTACTGATCAATGATGGATTGAGCTGTCACATGGAGATAAGGATTTGTGTAATCTATGGTGAAAAGAGCAGTGAATTCAGTACTAAAAAGCAAAGCCTATGCTCCTGCTTACAATCCTATTTGAGGACTGTAATTGCTCTTGAGCTGTGTGAAATAGTGCAACCCTCATATTTGCATGGTGAGTGAAAACCCTGGTGAGAGTTGAGTTTGAAATCAAATTATTTGGGGTAACATCATAAACTGAATTTTCAAATAGAAGGCAAGCTTTTCATTAATTTTTCTTATAAAAACTTTTTGACACCAACTGAGTGAATGATAAAAGGAATTACAGCTGAATTTTAGTTTTAAACTAATGTTTTATTGAAGATCTTTTTTACAGCTTGACTAATGCAGGTGTGAATAACCTGATTGGATAAAAGTCTGCTTTAACAGAACTGCATTGATATTAACTGATTTATTAGAGAAGTTTGTGGGTACCTTCACTGAAAACCCTCAGGAGACTTCACTCCTCCACTGGGGATCACCAAGGGGTTTAAAAGGTTTGTTGCATATGCTAAATGCAACTGTGTTCCCTACAAAAGTGGCTTTTTATTCTATTTTTAATTTTGTCTTTGCTCAGGGACTAACAAAGCTAAGGTTTGGGGGTGTGTTGAGAACTAGAAAATACCATTTTCCACCCTTTAACCTGGGCCTTGATAGACCCTTGAGAGAACTAAATAAGTGTTTTAAGTGCTCGTGTTACAGCTAACAATAAAGACATGCTTAATCATGAAAGCAGCCTAAAAGTGCCAAAAAGATGATGATCCATGTTGATCCAAAGGAAGAAAGTGAGGGGACAACCTCACGAGCTGTCAAAATGCCTAAACTAAAGAGGACAAAGGCCTGGTTGTAACCTGGAAAGTGTGGAGCTATTCGAACAGAAGAATGCATTACATAGTGCTTTTCGAAAAGAATCTGAACATTTCGAAAAGAACCTGAACTTTGCGAAAAGAACTAAAAGCTCTAGGCTTAGTCTTCGAAAAGCACCTGAACTCTTCGAAAGGATTTCTGACTTATTCGAAAAGAAGAGAACTCCTTGCGAACAACACCTGAACTTTACAAAAAGAGCTTCAGAAGTCACAGTGCCTTGCGAAAAGTTCCCCAAACTATGCGAAATGGTATTCTAGAGATTCCTAGCATCTGCAAGGGTAATTCAGTAAACTTTTGCACGTGCCCCAATGCATTTAAAAACCCAGGGACATTCCAGAAGATTCTGAGCACGAACCAAAGGCATATTCCACCCCATGTGATCACCCGAAGATGAAATCAATTGGCAGGAACTTCTAGAAGTTCTAACAGATTTTCGAATTACATAACAGAATTGATGCTTCTGTCATCTGATTGGTTGAACCAAATCAAGCAATTCTGAATGGCCAAAACGGATCTGGATCCTCGTGCTCGACTACCATTGGTTGATACAGATCTGACCAATTCTGATTGGTCGATACACATCCGAGCTAGACCTGGGGGAAACTATAAATAGATGAACCATTTGCCCAATTTGGGTATCCAGATTTTGAGTTTCATTTCTGTTGCTCCATTTCCAATTCAGATAGCTTGTCTGAAACTCTTGTAATAGCCTAACTTTTACTTGCAATTGAGAGCTATGAGATACTTTTGTAATTCAAAAGAGAATTGTATTCAAGACTACAAATCCGAGAGCTGTTTAAGCTGTGCTATGTAATTGTAATGGTGAATTTGAAAAGGTTGCTGTGAACCGTATGTTCTCAATTGGATTCATGTTGAGGGTTCCCTATGATCTCCTTATTGCACTAGACTCCTTTAGATTTACTGTTTTTCAAGCAATTTCCCTTGATTCATTATCTCTATGGGAATTAGTGTTTGTAACCTAATCTTTCACAGCATTTTTAGTGGTGTTTCTTGTTCTGAATTAAGGGTTCAGATTAAAGACTATTGGATGGTCTGTGGCCATCGAAGTGGACATACCATAGCCATAAGTTTAACTCTAATCCTTGAGTTAGATTACTTTCTCTTACATCTGTGCTTGTAGCCAGAAGAAGATTGGATCATCTCTCATTTGATCTACATTTATTCTCATATTGTTTCAAGAACCAAATCAAAGTTAGATATTATTTCTCCATTCTTATTAATTTACATCAAAATCTCCCCAACTCAGATCTGGATCATTTAGTTTAATCTTTACTTTTATCATTTAGTTAATGTGAAAAATTCAACCTCCCATCTTATGTGCTTTGTAGATAGAATCAGAGGCCAGATCTGGTAGCTAAGATCTGGAGGTTTATCTTACATTTTAAATAAAGTCTCTGTGGACGATCTTTTACTCACTTACATTTAAAACTTGCTACAATTGGTCCTGATCTTGCAGGCTAATTTACTTCTCTCTGTGTTGATATTTCTTTATTCTTTTGAGTTTTCCAAATTTAGTACAATTCATTATTTGTAAGTCTATTTTCAAAACACAAATAAATCATGCACACTTAGAATTAAACAACAAATATGAAAAGTGAAATATGGATTGGAATTATCTTTAAAAACCACAATTATATTACAAGCTTATAATATTATTGTGCCCAGATCTACAATCTGTATAATATATAGTCTCTTACAAGCCTCTGAATCTCTCAATTTACAGCTCAAGACCTCGCCCTAACTACTAAAAAACGTTTAGCCACTCATGATTGGCTAAAGAGAGAATGGGAGAAGAAGGAAGGAGGGTGAATTTGGAGGAAAAAATGTGAATCTCGCGCTACGCTCTAGTTCTCTCAAATTCTGGATGGTTGTTCTGTATTTTCTTCAAGCTTTTCTACTCTCCTCTTCTGTCCTCAGATCTGTTTCAGCTAATCAGAGCTCAAGGAAATAATTCTATTATGCTGGGTTACTGATGTGGCCGATTTCTCTTCTAGAAGCTCTTCTCTCATTGGTTCTCAACTGGCAGGAATATATGATGCAGTTAGGGTTTCCAATCGTGCACAGTTGAGTACCAAAAATACCCCCGAGGGTTGCTGACGTGCTTTGGAATTCGTGCACAAAATTTTAGAATTGGTAGTTGCAGAAGAAAGATGCTGAGAAGTTTCCAAATTGAGTGTCGAGAGGTTCAAGGATCCTCTCGATAGGATCTGAATTTGCTTTGTGCGCACATCGACAGGTTGCAGTGGCTGTCGACAGCTTCTGTCTGCTTCTCGGTAGGATTGGAGTAGCTTTTGATAGGTTTAGACACATCTCGACAGGCTAATGAAGATCCTGTCGACAACTTGGGAAGACATCTCGAGATGTTGATTTGAACTTGTCAATAGGATTGATGGCTCGTCGATAGGATGGGAAGCTCATTTCTCCGTTCTGTTCAATTCTACACTTATCCACTCGACAGGTTATAGACAATCCTGTCGACGGGTTATACAAGCTTCAGTGAAGTCCTCAACAGGTTGACTCTATCCTTTCGAGAAGGAACGTAGCTTTAGGTAAGTTGTCGATAGGTTATCTTTCACTGCTCGACAGGTTCAGTTGAACCTCGTGATAAGTATCTGGAACCTCTCGACTTCATCTGTACCTTGAAGTATCCTCTAGACAGGTGTTGCGTCTGTACTTCCAACCTCTCGGTAGGTGCTGGAACCTCTCGAGATCTTCATCTTTTCAGCTCAGTACCTCTCGACAGCTTGTTATACACATGTTCAACCTCTCGACTACTTGGTTTTCAATCATCAGAACCTCTCAATATCTGAACTTAACCTCTCGATAGGTTCTGTCTTGTACTTCTGCAGCTGGCACACATCTTGGCTGTGTTGTTCTTCATTTATTCCACACTCAGCAACCTCTTGGCAGGTTCAATCTTTATTCCTTATAGTTGGACTTGATCTCAGGCCTTTCCAATTGGGTAGCACAGTGCTTCCTGCCCTCTTTTAATTGAATGTTTGCACTAAGCTACAATTTGTTGCTTATCTACAAAACATACTTAAAACATCTTATTAGTCAGCTCAAGGGTCCACCAAAGGTCAGGTGAAGAGGTAAAAAATGATATTTTTCACTACTTAATAGAATGCTCCTTGTTAGCTTGTGCTAATAAATAGGAAATCCAAGCATTTCGTGTCAGCATCCCCAGTTCACACTTGTGATTTCCCAGAAGAAACGAAAAGGCACCTCGAAAGAGGGGTGTCTACTTCTTTGACACATTCTTATTCCACAAGAATGCGCCAAAGAGGGGCATCTATAGACACCCCAATTTTACCCTCTCAGAGTATACAAACTTGTTCGGTCAACCTATAACCTTGCCCATAGCTCCCGAAAAAGGGCTCACTCTTTTCGAAAGCTTTAAAACCCTAAATAGGGGACCATATACTGAAATAATAGTGTATGGTCGAAGCAAAAGCTGAAACAATAACCCTGTGATTCGGATCCGGCTCAAACCCAAGAAAATTCTAAATTATGCGCCTTGTCCAGCATGTGCAATTTGATTGCACGCTCCATCATTGGCGCACAATTAGTCCAATTTAGACTAGGCCCATTCTTCCTGTGGGTCTCTTAGGATTTGATTACATGCCCTAGTAAACGCGTGTAATCAGATTGCATGCACCACCACTGGTATGCGATCTATCCAACTTGAACTAGTTCCTACCCTTCTAGAGACCGCCTTGCGACCCAATTGCGCGCCTAAACCAGCGCGTGCAATCGATTGCGCACCCCACCACCAGTGCACAATTAGTTCCAATTAGACTGGAACTAGGTTACTCGATTAAGTTAGTCAACTAGTCACTCATTGAGTCAGTCAGTGACTCTGAGTGATTAAGCGCTTGTGATAGGGCGCGTAATTCAATTAAGTGCACCAGACAGTGCGCGCAATTGGATTTGACTGGATAATTATGCACCTCCTACAGGGCGCGTAATTACCCGAATACCGATAAATAAACCCCCCTTCCCCACACTAAAAGAACATCCAGCAATCGGGTTTTCGAGTTGCTCTCTTCCGAGATTAAGGATTTCAAGAATCTCCCTTCGGAGCTTAAGGATTTCAAGATTCTTAGTTCTAGTTCTTAATTTCTTTTCTAGTTTTAGGTTCTAGTTTTTAAGTTCTAGCTTTTAGTCCTTAATTTCTAGTCTTAGATCTTAGGTTGTAATTTTAGTTCTTAAAGTCTAGTTATTAATCTCTGGTTCTTAGCTTCTAGAACCAGTTCTTAGTTTTTAGTCTTTAAATTTCGATTATAGTTTTCAGTTCTAGTTCTAAATTCAAGTTCTCTTTTTAGTTCCTAGTTCTAGTTTTAATTTTTCTAGTTCCTAATCTCTTAATATTGAGACCTTCGATTTCAACTCTTAATTTTTAAATTCAAATTCTTAGTTTTCTTTTATCTCTAGTTCTAGGTCTTAATTCTTAGAACCAGTTCTTAATTTTTGTCTCTAAATTCCAGTTCTAGTTCTTAATCTCTAGGTTTAGGTCTTAAGTTCTAGTTGTTAATTTTAATTCCTAATTTCCAGTACTCTAGTTATTAACCTTAAGTTAAAGTTCTAGAATTTTAGTTCTATCACTTGGTCATAATTCGCAATTCTTAAAATTTGTAATTTTGATTCTTAAATCATCAAATTTCAAACTACAGATCAGTTTTTTAGGTTATATTACTTTTAAAACAACCCTTAGCCAACCAATTTGCCAAAGGGAGGTTATAGTGGGTACCAAGGAACAGGGCCGATCCTCGTTAGCATAACGGGCCAAAACCCTTTTTTAAAATTAGAATTTTAGTAGAAGTATGATACTTAAATTAACTAGACTTTTAATAGAATTAGGATATTTGGATTAATTAGTTTTGTAGTAGAATTAGGAGACTTATACCAATTGAACTTCTAATAAGATTAAGATACTTGAGTCAGTAAGACTCCTAGTAGAATTGGCATATTAGATTAACTGAACCTCTAGTATAATTAGAAGATCAGATTAATTAGACTTCTGATAGGACTAGGAAAACTAAAGTAGTTAGACTTAGAGTAGGAATAGGAAAACTATATAGACTAAATTCTTAGGTGACCCAGAGCTGCTGATGTTGGCCGGCCGACGATTCAGTAATGAGAACAACCCATATCTCCACCCGCGTGATCAATAACGTGTTACAACGTCGATAAACATCTGCAGATGGCGATCGCATCAACCCAGGTATTTTCTTCTTAGAATTTACCTTTTTATTTTCCGCACTTTATTTTCTCACCTTTACCAGAGTCCACTTGGACCAAATTAGGCCACTCTTCCCAGGGACAGAAAGGAACCCAGAAAAAGCGTGCACCAACAGTGCCACTCACTTTTGCTCTCCTTTATATATATATATATATATATATATATATATATATATATATATTTATATAACAGCCAACACTTAGACTGGGCCATAGTAGAGACCGCTTATGAGTGGGTTGATCGGGCGCCTAACACCTTGCTGATTGAGAGTCGAAGCCCCTACCCAGAGCCTTTGTGTAGACCAAATCGGAGTCATATTTTTGCACTTCAGTGCTCATAATATCGATTTAGGTATCCCAGGACACCAAAAGCTCCGGGTGGCGACTCCATTTTTTTTAACGAGTGTGCATCATCGCGACGGATAAATGAGATCTATGGTTGCACAGATGGGGACTCCACTGGGGATAGCTTGTAGAGCTTCTCCTTGAAGTATTGACCCTTTTGTTTGCATGTGCTTTTCCCTTCACTAACTTTTTATCGATTTTTGCTTACTTACCCCTACGATTTGGCATTGTTTATACTTACCCCTACGATTTGGCATTGTTTATACTTACCCCTACGTTTCGATCATTTACATGCATTAGCCGATTGGCGGGCCTACTTGAGCATTTTTATACTTACCCCTACGATTTCGTCATTTACATGCCTTATCCAATGTAGATTTATACTTACCCCTACGATTTTGTCATTTACCACCTTAGCTGATTGGCGGGCTGAACCTATTTAATGCAATTTACTTTTCCTGCCTAGTCACTTGACTGACCCTACAAATTTCCTTACTCCTTGAACATATACAATCAGTGGACGCTGGCCCATAGAGATGGCACGGTTTCTCACCTCCCATTTTTGAACTTAAAAAAACTCCCTTAAAAAAAATTGAACTTAAAATTGAACCAGCAAGGGACTTAATTCATTTTTTACGCGAGTAGATTTTAAAAGGAGGGGAATTTAGGAAGTGACACAAACGTCCTGGTTCTTAGTACGACGGCAGCCCCTAGTGGTGATGATCCCAAAAAGTACCACCCCATCCAGTATCTGAAAAGGTGCTTGCACTGGAGGTATATCGGGTGGGTGACCGAGCTTAAGAAAAAACCTTAAAACCCTTGGGAAGCGCATTAGAATACCCCAAAACAGCCTTGTATCACTAGGTACGGTAAGGAGGGACCCGAAATAATAAGAAAGACACTCCCCGAAAGCACTGCTTTCAGAAATCCAAAAAAAATGACCAACTCGGGTTTGTTGTTGCTATATAGAATATGTATACTATGTTTTTGCCTAGTGTGTGTAATAGACACACTAAGCCAAAAATCCCTAGAATTTGCCCAGCGTGTCTAATATACACGCTAAGCCAAAATCCCAGAAATTTAGCCTAGCGTCTGTAATACACATGCTAAGCCAAATCTTCAGGATTTTAGCCTAGCATATATAATACATACACTAGACTGCTCTATTTCAGGCAACCCAAATCAGAGGCTCTTTTCACCCTTCTCAAGCCCCCCGCTTAGAAATTTTCATACTCCCAATTGTTCCCCCACCTTTTGACACCCAAAACGCCCTCGACGGTCAAAAGAGGTCACCCCTCTTATTGACTCCTTCTAGGGATTGGGTCATCGTGCGGATTTCTATGTCTTCACATAGATCAAAGGGTTTCATTTGATTCTTCCGAAGTGCATCGGAGTCCCGCCGTGGGAGGCATTGGAGGCGTGAATGCCGCCCGAAAAGGGAGTTCCCCACCTAGATAAAGCACCACTTTAATCAAGGGAGAGAATTTTTTTTTGTCATTTAAAATAAACAAAAAAAGATCAAGAAAAAATTAAAACTCAGAAAAGGGATCTTCTGGTGTCGGATCAACAGCATCGCCATACCCTCCATCATCTCGTAGGGGAAGGAGGAAGAAAATATTCGAGCCTCACTCGAAAAATCCATACTAACCCGCCGCCAAACCATGTCATGGGCGGTTGATCAGGCTTACGCCGATCCTAATTCATCCCCACCACGTTCCCCATCACATTCCCGTATAGAAGAGATCCCCATTTCCATTCCATCCACCCAATCCCCATTCAATGTCACTGGTCCATTAGGTGCACCCATTTTTTCCCCCACATTCACCCAAAATACCCCCTCCTCTCCTTCCTTAAATAAGCCCCATTTTCCCTCCACTTCAAATACACCCAATTCATCACCTCCTCCCAACCCAAATTCACCACAATTTTCCACTCCAAATACACCCCCTTTTTCCCCCACATCCATTCAAAATCAAACACAATCCCTCACATTAACCTAAAATTTACCCCATTTCCCTTCCACCTCCAACATACCAAATTTTCCCACATCAACTAAAAATCCTTCCCATTTTCCATCCACCTCCACCCAAAGCATGCCCCATTTTTCCTCCACAAATCCACCCCATGTTTCAACTTCCATCCAACAAACACCCTATTTTACTCCCATATCCACTCTACATACACCCCAATTTCCCTCTACATCAAATCCAAATTGTCCCTCCACATCCAATCCAAACAACCCCTATTTTCCCACATACACCGAAGCCATGCCCAATTTTCCCATATCCACTCCACATTTTTGCTCCAATCCAAATCCACCATATATCCCCCCATCTACCCAGGTCATGACCAATTTTCCTCCCCCATCTACTCAGGTCATGCCCAATTTTCCCAACCCATCAATCCAACATATACCCTATTTTTCCCACACCTACACCCAAGCCATAACCAATTTTCCCCTATCCTCACAATTCATACACAATTTCTCTACCTCTACCCAGGTCATCCCCAATTTTCTATCTACATCTACCCAGGCCATGCCCATTTTCTCCCATACACCCCCCTCATCAAGTGAGCCATTCACTTCCAACTATGACCATGATGGAAGAAATGGTTAAGGCCTACACCATGTGGAAGGCCTCCCAAAGCCTTCCTCATACACCCCAAGTGCCCAACCCCCAACAAACCCTCCAAAATCTTCACACCTCTTTCATCCAAAATGTCAATCCCAATCAACCTTCCATAATCCACACCACACAAGGCCCCTCTCATTAGTCATGGGGTCATCTAAGTGGGCCTCAAGGCCCAATACCCAATACCCAAGCCCATCAAGGCCCAATATCCCGTACCAAAGAGCACCCAGGGCCAAACCCGAGTACTTCATTTGCAAACCTTCTACCATTCCACCAATATCCCATATTCACCTACACCCAACAAACCCTCATTCCCCCTTTGATAGTACACCCCTCTAATCCAATCCATCAACCCAACATGGGCCCCATTTATCCACATCCCTCACACCCAACCCAATATGGGGATCAATACCATACCCATCCTCTTACCTCCCAACCCAGCCAGTAAATTCCCCACCAACCGCAATGGCCACATCAGGCACCCCACCAAAATCCCTCATTCACTCATTCCCTTACCTCGCAAATAAATCACCAAAACCTTTATCAACCCCAATGGCCTCATCAGGCATCCGCCCAACCCATCCAAAACTTACAGGCTAATCTCACCCGTCCACCACCATATGTTGATCCACAATATGAGGAGGATGAGATCAAAAATAGTGGGCATATGCAGGGTGATCAGTCATAGAATATACAATTTTACTACCCTTAACTTAGTGATGCAAGGACTTAGTTTGCTATTAATAAGTTGCTGATGTGCAGATATTAAAGAAAAATAGTAAAAGAGAGACAAAGTGTTAATATTCATCAAAATGAACTCAAAAAGCAGTAAAAAGATGATTGATCATAAGAAGATGATTCACCACTCACTGAAAGATGAGAAATCGTATTTTACAATTGAGCGCTAATATTGAAGCCAAAGAAAAGAAAAATGAGAAATCATAATTTACGATTTTTCAAAAGACGACTCTTCAGAAAGATAAAAAAGAGTAAAAGGTGATAAAGAAGAAAGCGATTATTGTCTACTAAGGAAGCTATGAAAGATAGAAAATTGTGATTTACGATTTTATAGGAAAAAGAAGAAAAAGGATAATCGTGATTTATGATTGTATGAATAGAAGTTTTTCTGTTATTTCTATTACTACTAATCATGTGAAGACTATCACTACCAAGAACAGAATTAGAAGAGCTCTTTAATTAAAATTTTGGTTAATCACGGATCTGAGAAGATTGATGAAGATAGACTCCTAAGACCTCTGCTGCTGTTATCCAGGAAAGAAATCCAGAATACATCAACCATTGAATGCAAGGAAGAATAAAATTAGAATTAGAGTTATATTAAGAATCTTTTATTTTAGTAGTTTCTTTCATTTGAATTAGAGCTATGTAAACCGACTCCTTATGATCTATAAATAAGAGGGCCTGATATAGGAATAATTATCGAAGAATTTCACAAAATCAATTGACAACTGACGTCTGTGTTTTCTCCCGATCAAAGTAGCTTAGGATTTACAAAGTAACATCGTCCATAGTTCTCTAGGGTCTTGCTTGACAACCAAGGCTAACGAAGCTGAAAGATCAACCCTTTGAATGGTTCTACTTTTGCTTTCTAGATTAGATTTTATTTTGTTTTATTTATTGCTTTGTAAACATTTTCAAATTTTGATTAGAATTGACAACTCAGGTTAAAGTTTGCAGATTAGTGTAATGGTTTTAGTTTTCCATCTTTAATTTTCTTGAATTTGATTGACGCCCAGATTTTATGAGATTGTTGATTAGATTAAATCTGTGTTGAAGAATATTAGTATTTGATTGGCAACCAAATCTGGGAAGGATGCAATACGGTGTAACGACATTTTAAATTTGTAAACATCCAGTACCTGAAGATTTTGATTGACGACCTCAATCTGAAGAAGGAAGATTAGGATATAGCAACTTAGTATAGATTTCTTTGAGTGTGATCCAGAAATTGAAAGGACTCTCCGACGTAATTTGGCATCAGGCCAAATTTCTACAAGAGAATCCTTAATAATGGCTGACAAATTGTCCACCCAGGAACATTTCAGTCCCATAGCGTTGACCGAGCCCTCTTGTATAGTTCCACCAGAGGTGCCTGCAGGTCAAAATTATGAAATCAAACCCCATACCGTTTAATCTGTACTGACCTTTCATGGGCTTGATCGAGAAGATCCCTATCAACATCTAAGGGACTTTATAGAACTTTGCACAGTGTTGTAAACATTAAATGCCAATAAAGAGGTCATAAAATTATGTCTGTTTCCTTTCTCTCTCAAGGACAGGGTGAAGGCAAGGTTAATTTCGATACCTGCCAAAAGTATTACCACCTGGGAGGAATTGCAGTCCAAATTCTTGGGCGAGTACTTCCCAATTGATAAAACTAACCAAATTAGCCAGACAGTTCAAGACTTCAAGCAAAAACCAAGAGAATTATTTCACGAGAGTTGGGAATGGATAAAGGATCTGTTATAGAGGTTCCTCATCATGAGGTCCCAAATTGGTCGATAGCGTAAAGTTTCTATCAAGGATTGACTGAGACCAACCAGTCTACAGTTGATGCCGTAAGTGGAGGAGCCTTTATGGCTCAGAACGACCATCAATCCTAGAATTGATTCAAAAAACTAGCTAATAATTCAAAACAAAAATAGGCTCTGCTTAGATTTGATCCTGATGTTACTCGCCACCCCCACTCCCGAGGGGTGGACTTTACGATATCCCTAAATATAAAGTAAAGAAGGAGGAGGATATGAGTGCAAAATTTTTTGCTCTCGAATAACAAATCGCGACATTAATGACAACCAAATCTAGCACTCTGGACAGCTCTATAGCAGGCTACTCTAATAGCCAGATTCATAATTTTCTTAAAACCCAGTTGCGCCACCATACCAAGAGGTAAAGGAAAATGAACAAGTAATGGCTTTTCAAAGGGGAAATTATGGGAACACCTATAACCCGTCATGAAAGAAATATCCTAGATTTAATTATGGTTCCACGGGAGGAGCACAACTAGCACCAACAGCTGTGCAGCCCAGATTTCCCCAGACTTAAATTTTCCAATAAAAACCTCAATTACAGACCGTGCAACCCCAATATGGACCACAGAGCAATGCACCTGATGCTATGGTTATTCAGATCCTTCAGGATTTATAGCAACAATTACATCAGCATTCAAAGGACCTACACCAGCTTGCTCAGTTCTCTCAAGTACTTAATGCACACACGCAGTCCATAACGAAGTTGGAAAGTCAAATAGGTCCGCTAGCTTCTCAAGTGACAAGGAGAGAAAGTGGTTAGTTGCCTACACAACTAGTAAATAATCCTAGAGGACAAGTATTCCTGGGGGAGACATGACCTCCCAAAAATTAAAAAATAAAAACCTCTTAGATTGTCGAGCTGCCGATTCATCCGTAGCACCAATTGTAAACTACTTTTTTTTTAGGTAGTATAGGTATTATAATATGACCCATTTCGTTGAAAAGTGACAGGTCGTAATTCATACCTACTGTATAGTATATTGGACAATCATATAGATTTACGATTGATCGTAGTTATGCTCATCAGAAACATAGTGATTGCAATTCTTTAAAGGTTGGAATCTACTTACGAGTCTAGGTTAAAACTCTTGTGATGACCGGCTCAGCAACTCGTCACTGAAAACATGACCTACATATTTGTAAAAAGGATATGTCGATCCCATTTTCAACCTTCCAGTTTTCTCCCCCTACCTTGCCTCTCTTTTTCAAATCGTTTGTAATCTTAACCGATTCTTCCACCCTACCTGACCGTTTATTTTCTTAAAAACCCCTTATTTCCTCTATTTTATTTTGAGAACCCTACGTGCATTTCATTCTAGAATAACAAATTAGGGTTTCAATTTTGAAGGAGGTAAGGTGACGATTTTAATTATAAAGTGGAAGGGTTTCTGTAAAATATTTTATTCAATACATGCAATTTAAGTTTAATTAATAGTGTTGGTTATTAATTTTTGCAGAAAAGAGAATTGGAGCATGGCAGACGAGACAGGCAAATGACGAAGGAAAGAAGAAGAAGATGAAGGTAATAATTCTGATAACATCTTAATTATTCACCGTATCACACGGTCTGCTGTCTATAAGCCAAATCAAAAATAGCAGACCCACCTAAGAAGAAGATCAAATCTTTTGGGGTAGTTATCAGAGAAAATTCTAAAGACACAAATGAGACAGAATCTGTGTATGTCCCTAAAAGGGGGATAAATTTAGATAAAGGAAAAAGGCTAGCATCCTCTGCCACGCCAACAGATAAACTCCCTACTTCAATAAAACATCATATTGTGGGAACTGAAATTGCAGTAGACGTTGAGTCCTTAGAAAAATTAGTAATGGGTGTAGGAGCCATTAAATACTTTAAGGATGTCAGGCTGACCTACTTCCTTGAGCTAGGAGTCACACCAGTCTATCCTAGATTGGTGAGACTGTTTTAAAAAAATATGATCAAAAGTAGCTAGGGACCATCTCCTACCCTCTCCACCAGTATTGATGGGCTTCCAATCAAAATTTCAAAAGAAATGGTCGCCAGGGTTATGAATGCACCCCTAGAGATACCACAATTGTCCCAAGATAACCCAGAGGCCAACCTTTTGAGGATACCATCAGATACCCTCCCCAATTTCATCCAAATGGCAACAAAATTATTACGAAAAGCTCCATGGGACAAGTCCTTTTTCCTTAGAAAGGACCTTAAAGCTAGGAGTTTATCACTTCACTTTTTCAATGTGCTTATTCATAGGACTATTCACCCCACGGGATATGAACCACAGAGAAGAGCATTATTTGTCAAGATATTGTACTTCATAGAAAATCGCTATTGGTTCAATGTCCCCTCTTACCTTTTTGAAGTAATCACTATCACGAGAGAGAAGCTGAGTCAAGAAAAATACCATACGAAAAATTTGACCCTGCCATTTGGAGGACTTATAATGAATCTGCTGATGAATGTGCGGTATAGTATAGACCCCAAGGAAAAAGCTTTATTAAGACCAGAGGAAGGCTTAACAGTTTTAGCCTATAGGAGAACTTTGGGTGCTGAGAATTAAAAGAAAATCCCACTTATATCACGCACCAAAAGTACCTCCTCTACACCACAAGTACCACAAATTCATGTGGACCGGGAAGAAACTGCCATAGAGCAGCCAGCAGAGATCGCAGCCCCAGAAGAGATCGTTATGGAAGAAGGTGTGAGTACTTCTACTCAACCTCAGGAGAGTGCAGAGATCAGCTCTCCGATATCAGAAAGAATAATTGAATTAAGAATCTCAGTTGCAGACTAAGCTAGTCTGTACAACCCTGCTTTGGACTCACCAGCAGGGCCTGCTATACCCCCTTCAACAGAGGCAGACACACTGCCAATCATCACAGGAGTAGACCCAGTGAGCCAAATGACCGAAAGATTAGAAGAAATTCCTTTCGTAATTAATCAACAGGCTGTGGGAATGACTACTTCTAGCCATACCACCATACCGGTAGAACCTGTTGCTCAGCCTATACTTGCAGCCAGTACTGAGTAAACTCTCATAGCCCAAGAACTGAAAGCAGAACAAAGCTCAGAGTTACCAACAGAGAGCTTTACAACTTTATTACATGGAGAAAAAGCAACCCCTGAGGATCCTCCAGTCAGCACCACATCATTGCATGACGTGGAAAGGAAATTGAGGGCAGTAGAGCAATGGCAACACACACATGAACCAACCTTATTGCCTCTGCCTAAAGTACTAAGAAGGGTGAGGAAACTGGAGCAATGGATCTCTACAAATGCCCCACTAGTAATGCAACTATCAAGTATAGTAAAAAAGTGGATGGGAGACTTCCAAAATTTAAAACGGAGAGTCTATGATACCACCTTGACAACTCAAGAACGGGCAGAAAAACTGGACAACTTGCAATGAAAAGTTGTACAAGAGCAAGGTGCGAGATGGGCAATAGAGACTAAAAAGTGAGTTCAGGATGCTACTTCAACCCTTCAGACCCAACTAGTGCAGAAGACTACAAAAATGAGTGAAAAGCAGCAAGCTTGGAAAGAAGAGAAGAGAGTATATGAAGAGAAAATTACCAATATCCTTGAACAGTTTGGAGGTTTGATGATAGTTCCAGATGATGTAGAAACTATTAGAGAAAAAGCCCTTAAGGATTACTAGAAAATGCTCCATCAATAGCTAAGTGAAAAGAATCACTTACTAACTGTAGCAAAAGGGAAAGTCCGACAACTGCAAGAGGATAGAGATTCCTTATGCTCAGTTAATGATAAATAGGTAAAAATGATTGAGTCTGAAACTAAGAAATACCTTATCGCATTAGCAAAGGAACAAGCCATGGCAAAGAAGTTGTGGACATAAATTCAACTAAAATTTGTCGTAATTAAGAAGCTAACTGTGGATCTCAAGGATAAAGAAAAGGCTGATAAAGAAAAACAGTGTCTAAAAGGTACTTCTTGTCTAAGGATTGTGAAAGAAGGACATACAGTAGAGGCTGAATTGGCAGCACAGGGGATTCAACTACAAATAAAGATGATTATTCTACAGCAAAGATGTCAGATGGGGAAGATGAACCCACTGATTCCACCCTTGTATTACATTCTACCAGTGAGTAAAAACATTATAGAATATTACAAACCTCACAGGTATAGATTTTTATTTTCTTAGATTTTTTTCTCATTTCTTAATGTTTATCTTTATGTTCATTATAAATATTCAAATAATATATATAAAATTTTTTTTACTAACTATGTGTGTTACTAACATTACTAACTTTTTTTTTTCTTTCTTCTTACTAACATTTTCGTTATTAATGCTTCGAGCATAAGCCACGGATATTTTCTCTCAAGTTTGGGGAAAAGTATATATCTGGTGACAGATTTTTTTCGATATATAATCAAAGTTCTTAATAATTTTTAAGTAAATAATATTTTTTGTGTCCCCTATTTTTTTGTGCCAATGAGGGCATTGCCCGATTTAAGTTTGGGGGGATACACAATTTTTGTGTGCAATAGTAGTATACCAGTAAATAGTTTTAGTTAATTTAGTTTTATAGAATTTTTTTTTAAATTTTTATTTTATTTGATCATTACATAAGAATTGTGATAGAAAAAAATGACAAATCCCAAAAACTTACGATTCATTATACTAAAAGTTTAATAATAAGAATTTAGAACAGTTAAATTCATGCTTAGCTCATTGAAACATTATATTAGAATGAATGTTTGAAACAATAGATTGATCTAAACTGTAAAAATTTAGACTACAGTTTCAAAAATTATAAACTAGTGAGATTTTGAGCTACATTTCCTCTTTTATTCTGAGAGAGAGTGTTTCTATTCAAATCGAGATATTTCTTTGAAATTCGATACTGATATGAAATCTCATATTACTGAATTTAGAATCGAATTATTCTATGAATATGATGAACTGATTTTTTGTCTAGAACTATCTATTAGAAATATCAAAGCAATAAGACATCTATGCTAGTAAATCGTGAAGTTGATTTAAGGTCATCTTTTGTTTAAACCAGAGCCAAAAAGCCAAAATCTGATAACATTTTACCCTTTGAACCCATATTAGAAGCCTAAACTAAATTTCTTTGTACCAGAATTTTATTAACCTTTAAACATATATACTACCTAAAGCTTTCTACCTTTAACCCTTATAATTTCTGAGAGTTTAAAAGGAAAGAAGGAAAGAAGAGGGAGTGAAAGGAGTAAAACAAAAATAGAGAAGGGAATGTTAGAAGAGGTACAACAAAGAAAAAAAAGGAAAAGAAAGAATATGGGAAAAGGAGAGAAAAATCGTAAAAGATGATTTTTGAAGAAGAAAAAATTACGATTTAGCAAAAATCTTTCAAATAGAGGAAAAATACTGAAAATGCTATTTTGCAAATTTACTGAAGAACTGTGATGTATGTAAAAAAGGAAATAAATGGAAAAAAGATATCCAATCAAGGATACTTACTGAAGTAGAATAGTAGAAGAAGATTGAAAAAAGAAGAGCTAAATTCTCAGAAAAACTTTGAATCCTTTTCTACCTTTTCTTGATACCTTCTGGAATCCAAAACCCCATTACAAGCTGAGGGAAAGACCTTTCTGATTTACGATTTGTAAAAGCATAAGCCTAGTAAAGATAAGGATAATAGATATTATGGATTGTATAGAGAATCATAAGAATAGGATAAGATTTTCTTTTCTATGAAATTCTTTTTTGCAATTATCTTTGACTAAATTCTTCTGAAAAATATACTGAGAGAACCCCAAAAGTTTCGATATCTTTTTGAGAGTATGTCAATAGTAAGTTTTTGAATGAAAATATTTTCTAAATCTACAATTTAGAAAAATTTATGAAGAATAAACTGTTCACTAGTGCGTATGCACTCTGTGCTTATTGTGAATTGAAATTGTTGGAGTTCTAATAAAGGATAACTGCTGTAATGAAAAATAAGGATAAAGGATTGGTAATTTTAAGAAATCAAAATAGAATATGTATTGACCAATTAAGTAGATTAGTTAGATTTTTTATTTACTTTTGAAAAATAAAATAAAATAAATATATTTGAAGTTTGTAGGTAACTTCAGTAAAAACCTTCAGGAGACTACAACTCCTCCACTAGGGATCACCTAGGGGTTTAAAGGCTTGTTGCATCCGCTAAATGCAATCGTGCTCCCTACGAAAGTGGCATTTAAAATTTTAGTTTATATTTCCTTGTTTGCTTGGGACTAGGAAAACTTAAGTTTAGGGGTGTGATCAATCACAAAATATATCATTTTACAAGACTTAACTTAGTGATGCTGGAACTTAGTTTGCTATTAATAAGTTGTTGATATACAGATATTAAAAAAAAATAGTAAAAGAGAGCCAAAGTGTTAATATTCATCAAAATAAACTCAAAAGGCGATAAAAAAATGATTGAGCATAAGAAGACGATTCGCCACCTATTAAAAGATGAGAAATTGTATTTTACGATTGAGCGCTAATACTGAAGCCAAAGAAAAGAAAAATGTGACAGCTCGAATTTTCCTAACCTAAAATTTTGAGACATATATTTTTTTTTCTCAACTTATACTAAATACAAAAAGGGAAAACCCAGACCGCTAGATTATAGATCATAATCTGATACAGAATACTTGGCACATCCATATGCATATAGAAATCAAAGTAAAGTTATATATGTCATGAATAAAAATCTCCAGTTTTAATACCTAATATATACAGAACAAAACAAACACCAATGATGACCAACCATCACCAACAGTTGTGTACCATGCATGTATAATAGCACGAACGTACCAGGCCCAAACTTACCAAAGTCCATGATGCACTAAATCTATGATCCCAGAACAGAGTACAAATCCTTATGCGAAAGCTCTTTTTCTTCAGGTATATAGTTTTGGCCTTCCTCAAATCTACACCTATGACATATAGTCGGGGTTGCTAACATCCAAGCTCAGTAGAGAAAACTAATACCAATATACATCTCATCACATGCATAGATTCAAAGACAAGATCAAAATATTTTCTTATCAAAACTAAAACTGATTTTAAAAGCATTTCTTATCAAAATTAAAACTAATTTCAAAGGCATTTCTTATCAAAACTAAAATTGAGTTCAAAGGCATTCTCTTATCAAAACTAAAACTGAGTTCAAAGGCATTTTCTTATCAAAATTCAAAACTAATTTCAAAGTCCAACTAATTCAAGGACATTTCCTTATAAACATCAAAACTTATTTCAAAGACATTTTCTTATAAAAATCGAAACTAATCTCTTATCAAAAGCATATTTCTAATCTTTGATTTACTGAGTTCGAATCACATGCTCTCACACCTCATATTTTTTACATAGCTTACGCATTTACATATTCACTTATATGTCTTACACATTCTTACTTTGCTAACATACATGTCTTACACAATCCTTACTTTACTTACTTACAAGTCTCACATATTCTTACTTAACTTACACAATGTCCCACACATTCTTACTTAGCTTAAACAATTTGATTCACGGATATTTTGCCGTGCCGGTTTGATTCACGGAGACTGTCGTGCCAGTTTGAATCATACACACTTACTTGTCTTACTTACACATTGTCCCATAGTTTACACAATTCGATTCACGGATATCCCGCCGTGCCGGTTCGATTCACGCAGACTGCCGTGCCAGTTCGATTCATGGAGACTGTCAAACCAGTTTGATTCATGGTTAGCCGTTGTGCCAGTTCAATTCACGGATTCATGGGTTTAACTGTCATGCCGGTTCGATTCACGGTTAGCCGCCGTGCCAATTCGATTCCGCCCTAGCGGCCCACAAGGTACCATATAATCCGCCCATAGCGATCCACACATGCATATATAATCTGCCCATAGCAGTTCACGATGTCATATAATCTGCCCGTAGCGATCCACAATACACTTATAATCCGCCCATAGCGGTCCACATTATGCTAAGGCTTGTACGTTCTATTTACTTACATAGCTTACATAATCTAGTCTTTCTTACATGACTTCCAGGTTCATATATATATTCAACTGTCCAATGCATTCAAACACTTAGACGAAAACAAATTATTCATGATTGAAAGCATTTCAAATATATAAATGTAAACAGACTCAACAAACATTAAATTTCCATTTCTAAAAGCATAGATTCGAAGTTCTTCATGACATTCGGAGTATAAAAGTCAAAGCTCAAAAATCATATTCAAAACTAACAGAATTCTGAATTTAAAATTCAAATTATGATTCAAATCACATTTCATTCGATCATATCAAGCATCTATGAAATCAAATAAAAATACAATCGTGTATTGGAATTTCCCCACCTTAGCCTTGAAGTTGCGCTAAGCCAAGCTAAGCCCTATAGATGGATTTTGGCCCACTCTCAATCTATATCACAAATATATGATGATGTATCAAGGATCAACTCTAATCACTAACAACTTAGACATATATAAGTATTTTCATAAAATGAAACAGAAACGGACAAGTTTGTGCTAACCTAGAGTTTGATGCAACTTTCCTCCCATATTTTGACCTTTAAAAATTTAGATTCATAAGTTGGTAAAAACACAAACATTGTAGATCTCGATGTCCTCTTTCCAACGTTGTAAAAATTGCATCAATCAGAGTTTAGAGTAAAAAGTTATGGCTAAAATACCGATGCAATATCGGCAAGCACAGTCAAAATTGATTGAACGATTTCAAACCGATCGAACGATTACTAATTTCGTTCGAACAGTTTTCAAAACCGATCAAACAGTTTCTAATTTCGTTCGAACAGTTTTTAAAACTAATCGAACAATTTTCAAATCGACCAGAAACCTTCAGATTTCACACTTGATGAAATCGTTCGATTGGTTACTAATTTCGATCGAACGGTTTGGCCAAATTTCACCCAAACTTGGTTTTAATTTCCCCAAACTCATTTTTTCTTCAAATCTAACCCATATTCTTCTAATTTTTCACCCATATGCTATCCAAAGACTAATCTACATACAAATCACAACTTAACATAAAATTTTCTCACCTTAAAATAATCGATTCCTCGATAGTGCTCATGCCCAAGCTAGGGTTCTCGAGCCAAAAGAGGGCTTTCTCAAGCCATTTGATCGCAACCTCGCCTAATCGGCATTCCCTTGCGGTGATTGATCGAAGAAGAAGAAAACAAGGGAAAATCGACTAAAACCTAAGGGCTTGGTCCTTCCTCTTCTCTTTCTCTCTCTACGCTCTCTAAAAAAATCCAAAACCTCCAAATTTTCCAACCGATTGTAGCTTCCAAAGAGAGCTTTTGACGTTATATAAAAAGGGGGATGGTTCCTATGTAAAGCACATACACTTATCCTTGGATATTAGTTCTTATTCAAAGAACTAGATTCTTAGTGAAACGGATATGCTTATTTAGGGTGCTATCTATAATAAAATGATCTTTTAATTCGGTGTAGGGCCTGTCCACCCCAAACCACTTATCAATCGGGGTCGGTGTAGGTACACCGAAGCTTGGTGTACACAAAACCATCTAATGACCCACACACCATTTAAATCAACATTTTTCAATTAAGACCTAGCCTAAAATAATTTATTTAATTAATTCACGATGTCGGGTATATGACCAATCGAGCATGCACACCGAGGTATACTGTTCAAAGGTCAAAATTTTTGGGATATTACAAAAAATGAGAAATCATAATTTACGAATCTTCAAAAGACGATTCTTCAGAAAGCGATAAAAGAGTAAAAGGCGATAAAGAAGAAAGCGATCATTGTCTACTAAGGAAGCTATGAAAGATAGAATATCGTGATTTATGATTTTCTAGGAAAAAGAAGAAAAAGGATAATCGTGATTTACGATTGTATGAATAGAAGCTTCCCTATTATTTCTATCACTGCTAATCATATGAAGACTATCTCCGCCAAGAACAAAATTAGAACTCTTTAATTAGAAGTTTGGCTAATCATGGATCTAAGATGATTGATGAAGATAAACTCCTAAGACCTCTGCTGCTGTTATCAAGGAAAGAAATCCGGAATACATCAACCATTGAAAACAAGGAATAATAAAATTAGAATTAGAGTTATATTAGGAATCTTTTATTTTAGTAGTTTCTTTTATTAGAATTAGAACTCTGTAAACTGACTCTTTATGATCTATAAATAAGAGGGCCCGGTATAGGAATAATTATCAAAGAATTTCACAGCTTCAATTGACAATTGAGGTCTATGTTTTCTCTCGATCAAAGTAGCTTAGGATTTACAAAATAACATCATCCATAGCTCTTGGAGGTCTTGCATGACAACTAAGGCTAAGGAAGCTGAAAGATCAACCCTTTGGATGGTTCTACTTTTGCTTTCTAGATTAGATTTTATTTTTCTTTATTTACTGCTTTGTAAACATCTTCAAATTTTGATTTGAATTGATGACTCAGGTTAAAGTTTGTAGATTAGTGTAATAGTTTTACTTTTTCATCTTCAATTTTCTTGAATTTGATTGATGCCCAGATTTTAGGAGAATGTTGATTAGATTAAATATGTGTTGAAGAATTTTAGTATTTGATTGATGAGCAAATCCTGGAAGGCTGCAATACAGAGTAACGGTATTTTAAATTTATAAACATTCGATAGCTAAAGATTGTGATTGACAACCTCAATCTGAAGGAGGATTTAGATTTATTTTTCTGCAACTTACTATAAAAAAATATTCTTTTATTCGTATTTCTCCAGTAGTTTAGGACTTAAAAGATAAAGATAGTTTTTGAAAAAGGAATATAAAAATCTATAAGAAGATAATCACTTCTTCATGGGATCGTTCTTATCACTAGTGCTATAATTTCCATTATGCGCTTGCAATAGGTTATGACTTGATTTTAATTTAAATATATATATATACTATAAGCCAGTCACAGGGGCATTCACCAGTTTCAATCCCCCATAGCCCACCATTACCAATCCACAGACCATTCAGAATGAAGGGCGACCAGCCTCCGCATTGCCCTCAAGAGAGTCAGAGCTTCTAAAAGAACAAATAGATAGGATCCAAAAGAAGTTAATGAAGTTGAGTGGGACCGAGATTCAGGCCATCAAATTTTTGGATTTATGCTTTTTCACAGAAGTACCATTACCCCACAAGTTTAAAAATTATACTATGGAAATATGTGCCAATATAGAGGAGATGAGCGCTTGTTCATAAAAATTTTTCAAAAGAGCCTTACGGGTTCGGCCTGGAGATGTTTCACGTCTATTGAACCATCTATGCTTAAAACATGGAAAGACCTCACCCATTTGTTTCAAGAGCAATATGTCTACAACATAGATATCGAACCGCGCAAATTAGATCTGGCACGGTTGAAATAAAAACTTGATGAGGCCTTTAACGAATACCTGGGAAGATGGAGGGCCCTAGCAACCCAAGTAAAGAACCGCATCCTGGATGAAGAACAGATCGATATGATCTCAAAAATAGCCCCACCTGTTACCTCTGACTTTTTGGTCTACCGGCAGCAAGCCAGTTTCACTGACTTAGTAAGAAATGCCAACAGTTGTGAAGACGCGTTGAGAGAAGGGCGGCTGAACAAAAATCTGGCTAGTGAGGCCAGTGGGGTATAAAAATTTACTAAACAAAGAGGAACAAGGCAGATGTCTAGACAATAGTAAACACACAGCCTAGCACCAGCATGGTACCCTTTCAATTTGTGATAATACAGCCAGCACTAGCACCAACAAATCAGGCTCCGAGGCAAAACAATGTCCCCTGGGGGAAGCAAACCCCTGAGCACAGAAGGGCTCGATATAAACGAGTGTTCAATCCCTTAGGACAATCCCTAGATATCTTCTTGCCTTTACTAGTTGAGAAGGGTTTGGTCACTCAGCTTCAACCCTGACCTCCACCAAATCCAATCCCAAAAAATTATGATCCGAATATACACTGCAATTTTTACCAAGGACTGGGTCACCCAACCGATCAATGCTTTCCATTAAAGCATGTGATCTAAGATCTGATAGAGGTGGGGAAGCTCATTCCTCCGACAGCTCCGCAAGTAAACCCTCAAATCAACATCCATCAAGCACCATTGTTGTCACACCCACAAGGAGGAATGGGCCTAAGGGTCACCATTAATATGTTGGAGGAAGGGATGAAAGAGTTCGATCCCTCAGAATACATCAACATAGAAGAGAGTTTAAAGTCACCAAGATAATGGAACCAGGGGAATGAGGTCATAGGGGTGATCGAGCCATTGAACTTAGCCGATTATTTCCCAAACCCTACACGACAAGTAGCACCTATGGATTTGAGGATGTACTTTCCTGCACCCGCACCTGTTAACCATGTGGAGCATAATTTTTACTCACCCTGATATATCAACCATTCCCGACACCAATAGCCGATCACTATGTGTCACCCAATCCATCGCCAACACCAATCCAATATAGTTGGCCCAATTTTGCTCCACCCCCAATCAATCCACCTCTAGTACCACTCTATTACAATGGACCCAAATTTTCCATACCCTCACTAGTCTTCCCATCTTCAGCACCAGTCAACCAAATCTGGCCTAGTTTTACCCCGTCGGTCCAATCATATCCGGCGTCGCTATCCATCCCATTCCAAATTCCCTACCAACATATGATCCCCATTAGGTCCCGCTCAACTATAGTCAAACAAATGCTAATGCTGGCAGTAGCAAAGAGGGGGCAGTTGATTTTATTACTCAATCAAGGAGGGTTTCTAAACAACCTGAGGTATCGGTAGTAGCCCGGCCAGAAGAGAAGAAGGAACCGACTGCAGTACACTCCTTTGAAAAGATGAGCATAGAGTACATATTGAAAACACAGCTAAAAGGAATGCCAACCCACATCACCATTTGGGACCTATTAATGAAATCCCCACTCCATTTTCAAGCGATGATGGGAGCATTAAAAGACGCCCTTATATCCGATAAAGTTTTCCCAGACGAGGTGGGACAGATTATTGGATAGGTGTTGGCTCCTAATACCATTTCATTCTCAGACGCTGATCTCCTGGTCGAAGGAGGAAACCATACCCAATCCCTCAATGTCACAGTTGAAACAAGAAATATGGTGATACTGTTGGTTCTGATTGACAATGACTCGACATTAAATGTGTGCCCTTTGAGGACTGCGACTAAAATAGGGGTTGATCCTTCCACATTCAGGCCGGCCAAAACAAGAGGAAGTGGGTTCGATAACACCAGGAGGGAACTAATCAGAGAAGTTGACCTTGAGATCTACATTGGTCCAATAACCTTCTCCATCCTCTTCCAAATTATGGATATCAAGTTCACCTTCAACCTGCTGCTAGGGCGCCCATGGCTGCACGAAATTGGAGTAGTTCCCTCCACCCTACATCAATAACTCAAATTCATGTTAAAGCAGAAGGTCATAACAATCATGGGAGGAGGGCAAGAAGAAAGAGAGAAAATGACCCACAATATTGAGAAACTTAAGACATTTGATGTGCCACACACAGTTAAAGACAAAGATCTCCACATTTTTCAATATGATATGCCAGTAGTGGCGCCTGGACCCCTTGGAAAGGTCACTCAAAAAATTAGAGTAGTAATGATTGTGGCAGTGGCAATACTCCAGAAATGGGGCTACCAGAAAGGGAAAGAGTTAGACCCTCGCTTGTAAGACAGGAGGGACCTAGTCAGAGCCAAAGGCGAACAGCAGACCAGATTCGGGTTAGGCTACAACCCTACCCAAGAGGAGGTCCAGGAGGCCAAGGAAAAGGTCCAAACCATTGTCATAGCCAAATCCAAGGAGATAGACCTGGAGAATGAACCCCGTCTGAGACTTAACATTCGAAGAAACTTCGTAAGCGTGGGGGTTATAAAAATCAACCAAAATTGGGCAACACAACTAACCCCGCATAAGCAGATACCCATTCACGAAACCAATCCCCAAATCATCCCTCCCAAGATTGAAATAGACCTGGCTTCACTGTCACTCTTCGAGGAAGAGGTAACCCTACCTGTGCAGCCACCTGTCCAAAACCATCCTAAGCTTGTGTTAACATTTAAGGACCAGGTCCCAGACAAGCCAATGGTAACATGATGGAGGCTGACCCTCAAAAACTATCTTAATTAGCTTCCTCCACAAGACCAGGTAAAGGTGCAACACCTCAGGTGAAGAACTGGGCTTCAATGCCCCTAATTTTGGAAGCATCAAATTGCCATAGATACGACACAATCTCCCAAAAAAAATAACCTATAAAAAGTGAGATTAGCCCTTGGCAGGCAATACCATGTGTATATAGAGACCCGCCTTGCTAAGGGCCCTTCTCCGAAGAAAAGAAAAAGAAAAAACATATATATATATAAGAAATACAAGAAATTTTAAAAAATTGTCTTTTAAAATCCCCGATAAAATCCAGGAAAAAGATGTCTTAATCAAAAAATTTGTCCCATGTGAAATCGGCCCCTTTCCTATAGAAAAATAAGAAGAGATAGGAATCACGAGTCTGGATGAGGAAATCCCCTCTAAGGAGCTTCCCAATGAGCTCCTTGACCAATTCGCTGATTTTGAGCATGGCCCTACCCCGATCGTTGAAGAGACTGAAGATGTTAATCTGGGTACCGAGGAGCTTCCTAGAATCACTAAGATCGGAACGTCACTGTCTCCCGAGGAAAGAAAAAGCATGATTGATTTCCTTCGGTCATACCAAGACATCTTTGTATGGTCATACGAGGACATGCCTGGTTTAGATACCAATTTGGTTGAGCACGAGTTTCTTCTATAATGGCCGCAAACTAACGGAGCCATATAAGCTGCCAATAAGATAGTTATACACATTCTTAAAATGATGGTTGTCACGTACTGAGATTGGAGTGAAATATTACCATTTACACTATGGGCTTACAGAATGTGGATCCGTACTGCTACAGGGGCCACACCGTTCTCCCTTGTGTATGGAACCGAAGCCGTGCTACCAATCGAAGTTGAGGTAACTTCACTCTGCGTTCTCCGTGAATCTGATCTATTAGAGGATGAAAGAGAGAGGTCCCGCTTTGAGCAACTAAACTTGCTAGATGAGAAGAGGCTCCTAGCCTTGTGTCACCCAGGCTGTAGACACTCAAATTTGGCCCAAGGCTCGATCTGAAGATACTTCAAGAAAGGCCCCCCCTCCCCCCCCCCCCCCCGCTCCCGAGCTTTTGATAGCATCTCTCATACCCTTAAGAGCCTTCCCATACCCTTAGGAACCTTCCCAAACCTTTAGGAACTATCCCAAAACCATTAGGAATCAACCCTACACCCTTGAAACCCTTCCTAAAACTAATTTTGAACCCTCTCGGGCAGTGGCTGGAAGGAGGTGTTCCAAAGCTCTAGGGGACCTCTGCTAGAACTGAATCATCATACCATGAAACTACAGGTTCCCAACTTTCCAATGAGCTAAGAATCGCCTCAATCGAAATTATACATCAAGAGGTATGCTAGTTAGAGTTTGGGGCAGAAATGAGAACTTTTTGCCTAGCATGCATAATATACATGCTAGGCCATTTCTGAAAGAATTTTTCCTAGCATGTATAATATACACACTAGGCCAAAATTTGCTTTAAGTGGGCCCCACGGCAAGTTCGAAACTTATCGATTTCTCAACAATATTGTGCATAAGCTTAGCATGTATAATATGCATGCTAGACTTAGGTACAGTAATTTTGGGATTTTATTCGAAATTCAGTTTCGGGGTTTGACTTGTTGACCATCCCAATGTTTAGAGTGGGTTTCCTTAGGACTGTTGCACCCTCATTAACCCTATTTGCAACCCTCTAGCCTTTTGAAACCCCACCCTATCATCTACCATTGAACCTCATTCACACCTTTCCATAGCCTTGAAAAATCCAAAATTCTTAGATTTAGGACTACCTAATTGCTATTCTCATTATCCTTTAAGCAACCTCCTAGTCTATCCCATCTATATAAATAGAGAGGCACCCCCCTTACTAATGGCTTGAAAAAATTTTCAAAGGAGAGAAAAGATTAAGAGAGTTCCTTCTCCCCTTTGGTGCACCAAACCCATACAAATTCCAAATTGGAAAGTCACCTCTTAGACCCCATCTTCTATGATAAATCCCTTAGCCTAGGTGAGAACTACCCCCTAGCCTTCCTCTTCTACCTCTAAGCCACCAAGCCTTAGAGCTCAAGACCCATACCTCAACCCAATAGTTATCAGAAGCTCTTCTAATGCAGCTACACAAAGGTCTACGACTGTGCTACAAGGGCTCGAGAGCTCCGACTCTCCCCTCTACTCCTCTACCTTCTTTGCATTTCCTTTATCCAAGGATTCAAGCCATTACGCCACCAAACTTTTAGTATTTTTGGAGAGCTTCATAGGATCATAGTGCCTTCGGGTAAGAGAAAGTGTTGTTTTATTTTTATATTTTATTTTTATTTGAGCCATAAGTAGAGTCCGCTTTCGAGAGGGTTGATTGGGTGCCTAACACCTTCCCGATCGATAATTGAAGCCCCTACCCAAGAGCCTTTGGCGTGAATCAGTAAATCAGAGTCATATTTTTGCACTTCGGTACATTCAATATTGATTTAAGTTTCTCGAGAAACTAAAAGCTTCGAGTGGTGACTTTATTTTTCCTACAAGCGCATCATCGCGACAGACTCGCGAAAGCCCACGGTTGCACAGATGGCGACTTTGTTGGGAATAGCTTGTAGAGCTTCCCCTTGAAGTTTTGGCTTATTCTTGTTTATTTATTTTTCTTGTTTACTAACCCTTTTTGCTTCATTTCTTTGATACTTACCCCTACTTTTCAGTCATTTTTATTTACTCCTACTTTTTCGTCATTTAAGCGCCTTAGCCGATTGACGGGATTGCTTGAGCACTATTTTCACTTACCCTTACTTTTTTCATCATTTACATGCCTTAGCTGATTGGCGGGCTTACTTGCGCATTTTACCACCTTTTCCGTTTGACAGGCCTACGTGAGCATTTAATTTATCGCAATCATAAACCAATAGTGGATGCCAGCCCGTAGAGGCGCCACGGGATTGTCACAACCCATTTTTGAACGTTAAGCAAACTCCCTTGAAATTGAATTTACAATTGAACCAACAAGGGACTTAATCTACTTTTTTTGTTGGGTAGATTTTAAAAGGGTGGGAATTTAGGCAGCGATACAAACGTCCCGGTTCTTAGTACGACGGCAATCCCTAGTGGTGATGATCCGGAGAAGTACCACCCCATCCAGTATCTGAGAAAACACTTGCACTAGAGGTATATCGGGTGGGTGACCGATCTAGTTACAAAGCTTAAAACCCATGGGGAGTGCGTTAGTTGTCCCGAATTGGCCTTGTATCCCTAGGTTCAGAGAGAAGGGACCCGAAATAACAAAGAAAATTAGTCCTACAATACCGCTTCTAGAAAACCAAAAAAATTAACCAATCTCGGGCCTGCTGTTGCTATCAAAATTTTTTATGTACTCTATTTTTGCCTAGCGTGTATAATATACACGCTAAGCCAAAAATCCCCAGAATTGCTCTAGCTTGTATAATATACACGCTAAGCTAAAAATCCTCAGATTTTGCCTAACGTGTATAATATACACGCTAAGCCAAAATCTCCAAATTGTTGGCCTAGCGTACATAATACATACGCTAAGCCTATTTTCGGCTGGGCAGTCCGAATTTGAGACCCTTTCCACTGTTCCCGAGTCCCCCGCTTAGCGGTTTTCATACTCTAGATTCGCCCCCCACCTTTTGACACCCAAAACGCCCTCGTCGATCAAAAAAGGTCACCCTTTTATTGACCCTTTCGAGGGACTAGGTTGTTGCGCAGATTTTTGTGCCTTCACATAGAACAAAGGTCTCCCTTTGTTTCTTTCGAAGCGCATTGGGATCCCACCGTGGGAGACATCGGAGCGTGAATGCCACCCGCAAAGGAAGTTCCCCAGGGCTCCGAATAAGATCACCACTATAATCAAGGGAGAAGATTCTGTGATGTCATTTCAAAAAATTAAAAAAATAATTAGAAAGCTTGTGGTGCTAGCACAATGGCATCGCTTTACCCTCCGTCATCCCATAGGGGAAGGAGAAGACGGATTTTTGGTCTTCACTCGAGGAACCCATACCCAACCCACCAACAAACCATGTTGTGAGCGGTTGATCCCACTTATGCTAATCCCGATTCATCCCCACCACGTTCCCAAACTCATTCCCTTTAGAAGGAGATTCCTATCTCCATTCCGCTCACCCAACCTCCATTAACCATCACTGGGCCCTTCGGTGCACTCATATTTCTGCCCACATCCTCCACATTCCCTCAAAATCCATTACCCTTTCTCCCCATGTCCACTCCAAGTTCACCTTCCACATCCATCCCACATACAACCCCATCTCCCTTCATCTCAAATCAAGGCGTTCCCAACCCTTCCACATCAAACCAAGATGCCTCGAATTTTCCCACACCCAACCCTAATGTGACCCATTTTTCCCCCACATCAAATTTAAACAACCCCTATTTTTCCACATCCACCTATACCATGCCCAATTTTCCAAATCCACCACATATCTCCCCATCTATCCAGGTCAAGCCCGATTTTTCTCATACACCCATCCCATCCATACCCTATACTTCCCCCTCACTAGATGGACCATTTACATCCACCCCCATAACCAACCAAATGGTCATGATAGAGAACATGATCAAAGCCTACACAGCCTAGAAGGCTTCCCAAAGCCTTCCTCATCCATCCCATACCCTCCAAAATCTCCATACTTCCTTCCCCCAAAACCATAATCAAACCCCCATTGTTCATACCATCCAAGGCTCCCATCCACCATCGGACCATCTGAGCGGGCCTCAAGGCCCCACACCCTATGCCCAAGCCCATCAAGGCCCAACACCCTATACCCAAGCCCATCAAGGCTCAATGGCCCAGGCCCAAGCCCACCAAGGCTCCACACCCTATACCCAAGCCCATCAAGACCCAACACTCTATACCCAAGCCCATCAGGGCCCAACACCCTATACCAAGCCCATCAAAACCCAATGGCCCAGACCTAAGCCCATCAAAACCCACTAACCTAGGCCCGAGCCTAGCAAGGCCTAAGCCCATCTAGGGTCCATGGCCTATATCCAAACCCATCAAGGACCAAACCTAGAAGCCTCATTTTTAAACCCGCCACAATTTCCACAATATCCCACATACACCCAACCGTCCCCCATTCCCCCCAAATGATACACCCCTCTTAGCCAATCTCTTAGCAGGGCATGGGCCTCATTCATCCACACCCCTCACACCCAATCCAGTACGGGAATCCAACCCCATACCATCAACCACCCTCAGTTCACCCATCCCCATGCCTCTCAAACCCATCTCGAAGGGTTCCTCCAAGTGCAGTGGCCTCATCAGACACTAACCCAAAATGTGCAATTCATTCATCCTGTTACCCCACAAGCGGCTCATTAGAACTTCCCCCATGTATAATGGTCCCACCAAGCACCCATCCAGCCTACCCAGAACCAACAGGATAACCTTACCCTCCCTCCACCATATGTGGACCCACAATATGAGGAGGATGAGATCAGAAATAGCGGAGCTTATGCATGGGCATTCACCAGCTTCAACCCCCCACCACTCATGCTCACCAACCCACTGGTAGCCCAAAGTGAATGGTGGCTGCCTATTGAAAGATTGGTCCCACCATCCAAGGAGTCAGAGTTGTTGAAAGAACAAATGGACAAGATTAAAAAATAACTGATGAAGATGGGTGGAGCTGAAATCCATGCCACAGACTTTTCTGACTTATACTTGTTTGCAGAAGTCCCTTTACCCCCAAAATTCAAAGTGCTAATCTTTGACAAATACAATGGCATGGGCGACCCCATTGCACACCTCAAGTCCTACTGCGGGCACATGTACCAATACGAAGGGGATGAGCATTTGCTCATAAAAGTCTTTCAGAAGAGTCTCACAGGCTCAACTTTTAGATGATTCACTTCCCTAGTACCATCAATGATTAAAACCTGAAAGGATCTGACCCACTTATTCTAAGAGTAGTATGTCTACAATATAGACATTGAACCCCGCAAATTAGATCTAGCTTGACTAAAGCAAAAACTTGACGAAGCATTCAGTGACTACCTAGGATGATGGAGGGCGTTGGCAGCTCAAGTCAGAAATAGAATACCTGATGATGAGCAAATTGAGATGATTTCAAAAAATACTCTGCCAGTCATTTCAGATTTCTTGGTGTACCAACAGCAGTCTAGCTTTACTGACTTGGTAAGGAATGCCAATCGGTGGGAAGATGCCATAAGAGAAGGGCGGTTAAAAAAAATCATAAATAGCGGGGTCCAAATGTTCACAGAGCAGAGGAATAAGAGAAGAACCGGGGCGGATATATAGACAGTCACAAATACACGACCTAATACCAACATACCCCCATTCCAGTTTAAGGCAGCAAAGCCGACCCGAGAAAATGCATATAATCGAAAATGGACAAGGCGCACAGACGACCCCGGAGCAAAGAAACGCCCATTTTGATTGGGTCTTTACGCCTTTGGGGCAGTCTCTAAATATCTTATTGCCCTTATTGATCAAAAAAGGTTTGGTTACTGCACTCCAGCCATGACGTCCATTGAGTCAAATCTCGAGAAATTATGACCCCAATACCCACTATAATTTCCACCAAGGACCGAGCCACCCGACTGATCGATGTTTTCCTTTGAAGCATGTGATACAAGATCTAATAGAGGTCAACAAAATCATCCCCCTAGCACTTCCCAAGGTAAACCAACATGCCAATATACATTATGTACTGTTGCCACCACACCCACCAGGCGGAGCAAGCCCGAGACCCACTGTCAACATGATAGAAGAAGACGAGGAAGAGTTTGATCCTTTAGATTATATTAGTGCCAGGGAGGACTTTATAGCACCAAGATAGGGAAATCAAGAAAAATGGAACATAGGAGTAATCGATACTTTGAACTTGGCTGATTACTTTTGCAATCCCACACCCCAGGCATAACCCTACGACTTGAAGATGTATTTTCAATCACCAAATCTAGTCAGCCATGTCCAACCCAGCCCCTATCAATATCAATCATACGCAGCAGCAACCCCTAGCAGTTATCCAACGGCCAATTTTGCCCCATCTCCCCCTTTGACATCGGTGGGTTACCATTGGCCTCCCCATGCTGTACTATTACTGACGCAGCCATCTCCAGCTCCTGTAGATCCCATTTGGCCTACATTCACCACCCCTCTGACCTATCCACCCCTAACAAAGGTTAACCAAGTGTTATTGACCCATCCCAATCCACCCATCCAAGCACCCCCGAGGTCTGCATCCACTCCATTCCAAATCTCGGGACTAACCTGCAATCCCCAATAGGTTCCCCTCAGTTATGAACAGACGGACGTCAATATAGGCAGCAACAGAGAAGGGGTTGTTGATTTCATTACTCGATTAGGAAGAATCTCTAAACAACCTAAAGTATCGGTACCTACCCGACCGAAAGAGAAGAAAGAACCTATTGCTATAATCCCCTTCGAAAAAATGAGCAGAGAGCATATACTAGAAACTCAGTTGAAAAGAATGCCAGCTCATATCACAGTCTGGGACCTGTTAATGACATCTCCACTCCATTTTCAAGCTCTGATGGGAGCATTAAAAGATGCACATGTGTCTATTCAAGTAACCCCAAATGAAGTGGGACTGATAATTGGGCAGGTGTTGTCTCCCAATGCCATCTCGTTTTTAGATGCTGATTTATCAGATGAGAGAAATAATCATTCCAAACCCCTCAACATCACGGTAGAAGCTGAGAACTTGGTGATTCTGTTGGTAATAATAGATAATGGATCAATCTTGAATGTGTGCCCTATGAGAATAGCAACCAAGATAGGAGTGGGCCCCTCTGTATTCAAGCCAGCAAGAACAAGCGTCAAAGGATTTGATAACACATGAAGAGAAGTAATTGGATAACTCAATATTGAGCTCATCATTGGGCCAATGACCTTTTCCATACCTTTCCAGGTTATGGACATCAAATCCACTTTCAATCTACTATTAGGGCGACCATGGTTACACGAGGTTGGGGTGATACCTTCAACCTTGCACCAAAAGCTTAGGTTTGTGTCGGAATAGAGGATTGTCATCATTCTAGGTGAAGGGCAGGAGGAACGAGAAAAGGTTACTCACAACATTGGGAACCTCAAAGTGTTGGATGTACCACACATGGCCGAAGACATAGACCTTCACACTTTTGAGTATGATGTATCAACAGTAATCCCTCAACCCCTCAAGAAGATCACCATAAAAACTAGGGGTGGAATGGTCACCGCAATAGCCATGCTCCATAAATGGGGCTATCAAAAGGGCAAAGGATTGGGACCCCATTTGCAAGGCAAGAAAGATCCAATCTGGGCCAAGGCCGAAAAACATATCCGATTTGGGTTAGGCTTCAAGCCCACTGAGGAAGAGGTTTAGGAAGCCAAAGAGAAGGCCCGAGCCATAGCCGCTCCAAAAGCCTAGGGAATAGACCTAGAGGAAGAACCTCGCTCTAGACCTCACATCTGGAGTACCTTCATGAGCAAGGGGATTGTAAAGATTGATCAGAATGGGGCAACACAGTGGACCCCGCACAAACCTGTAGCTGCGATTCACCCAACCAATCCCCAAATCCTTCCCCCAGCTATAGAGATAGACCTGGCCTCCCTATCCCACTTTAAGGAGGAAGCTCCTCTGTCAATGCAACCCCTTATGGTAAATCACCACAGACCCCTACTGACATTTGAGGGCAGGGTCCCAGACGAGCCCATGATTACTATGATGTAGGCTGACTCACAAAAGCCATCTCAATTAGCCTCCTCCATCCGAGCAGGCAAACGTGAGGCATCGCAGGTAATGAATTAGGCATCAATGCCCCTAACTCTGGAAGCATCAAATGGCCATAAATATAACACCTACTTCCCAAAAAAAATAACCTATAAAAAGTGAGATGAGCTCATGGCAGACAATACCATGTATGTACAGAGACCCACGCTGCCGAGGGCTAATTTTCGAAGAAAAGAAAAATCCTAAAAAAATAGAAAAATTATAAAACCCAAAAATATTGTCTTTTAAAATTCCTGAGAAAATTAAGGAAAAGGATGCCTTAATTAAAAAGCCTGTCCCACGTGAAATCGACCCCTTTTCGGTAGAAATAAAAGAAGAGGTAGGAGTCATGAGTTTGGATGAGGAGATCCCAACCAAGGAGCTGCCCAATGAGCTCCTTGACCGGTTTGCCAATGTTAAGTATGGCCCTACGCCGATTGTTGAAGAAACAGAGGACGTCAACCTAGGGACCGAGGAGATTCCTAGAATCACCAAGATCAGAACATCATTGTCTCTCGAGGAAATAAAAAGCATGATTGATTTCCTTCGGTCACACCAAGACGTCTTTGCATGGTCATATGAGAATATATCTGGTTTGAATACCGATTTGGTCAAGCATGAGATTCCACTATATCCAAATGTCAAGTCGGTCAAGCAGAAGTTGAGATGCCTCAGGCTAGGATGGATGTTGAAAGTGAAGGATGAGGTCATTAATTAGTACGATGAGGGGTTTCTCATAGTCTCCAAATACCCACAGTGGCTAGCGAACATCGTCCCGGTATTGAAGAAAGATGGAAAGATTCGCATGTGCATCGACTTCAGAAGCCTGAACAAGGCGAGCCTAAAGGATGACTTCCTGTTATCGCACATTGACATCTTGGTCGATAAGGCATGGAATGCTCTCATTTATGGATGGATTCTCCAGATACAATCAGATCAGGATGGCAGAAGCAAACTGATAGAAGACAATGTTCATTACCCCGTGGGGATGTTTTTGATACCAAGTTATGTCATTTGCGTTGAAGAATGCCGACGCAGCATACCAAAGGGCGATGACAATACTCTTCCATGACATGATACCCCGAGAAATTGAGGTGTGCGTTGACGACATGATCGCCAAGTCATTAGAGAGATGTGACTATCTGATAAACCTCAAAAAGCTATTTGAGAGGTTGAGAAACTACAGATTGCATTTAAACCCTCAGAAATGCGCATTCGGTGCCATGTCAGGAAAACTACTAGGCTTCATTGTCAGCAGGAGAGGCATCGATGTTGACCGGATCAAGGTAAAAGCGATTATTGAAATGCCACCACCATCTATCGAGAAAGAGATCAGAGGCTTCTTAGACATGATACAGTACATTAGTCAGTTCATTGCACAACTAACTCTTATTTGAATGCCAATCTTCAAGTTACTAAAGAAAGATTTGCCCGTTGAATGGAACGATGAGTGTCAAGCCACATTTGATAAAATCAAGGGTTACCTCCTCAACCCACCAGAATTAGTGCCACTCATACCAGGGAGGCCACTCTTAATGTATCTCTCCACTATGAAAGTTTCAATGAGATGTATCCTAGGAGAGCATGATAAGACAGGGAGAAATGAGTAGGTCATCTATTATCTTAGTAAGAAATTCAATGATTACGAGACAAGTTGTTCTCATCTAGAGAAAGCATGCGTAACTCTCATTTGGGCTACACAGAGGCTTTGCCACTACTTGCTATCCCAAGCCGTTCTAATTTTAGCGCGAATAGAGCCGTTGAAGTACCTATTTGAAAAGCCGGCCCTCACTGTCGAACTGTACGTTGGCAACTTCTCTTATCTTAATTCGACATCACGTATGTCACTCAGAAGTTGATAAAGGGGCAAGCACTTCCCGATCATCTTGCTAAAAACCCTCTTCCTGACTACAAGACTTTAAGAACTGAATTCTCAGATGAAGACATCTTGTTCATGACAAAGGATGATAAAGAGGAGATAGACGAATCATGGGTAATGCACTTCGATGGGGCAACAAATGCCAAAGGTCAAGGAATTGGCGCTATTCTGATTTTGCCAAAAGGATCTTACATACTGGTCTCCATCAAGCTCAATTTCCCCTGCACTAACTACATGGCTGAATATGAAGCCTTCGCAGCTGACTTACAAGCAGCACTTGACCTGAATGTAACTCATCTCAATGTATTTGGTGACTCATAGTTGATTATATGCCAAACCAGCAGAGATTGGAAGATGAAGGATGAAAAGCTGATCCCACATCATGAGCATCTCGAGGATCTGATAGCATGCTTTAATGATGTTACCTTCTCCTATGTCCCGCGAGCAAGAAATCGCTTTGCCGATGCCCTAGCAACATTGGCATCAATGGTCAAAATCCCCTATGGCATCAAGATGAAACCAATTATGATTGAGTAGAGAAATGAATCTGCCTTTTGCCTCTTGATTGATGAGCTCAAAAAGTTAGATGATGAGCCACCATAGTTCTCAGATATCAAGAATTTTCATGAAATGCGAGCTTTTCCTGAAGGCACATTCAAGACGGACAGGCGGACCATCCAGCATTAAGCGGCTAATTACGTTATCTGTGCCTAGTGCCTCTACAAGCGGTCCTATAACAATATCCTACTCTGATGTCTAACTGAGGGCGAGACAGCCGACATCATGAAGGAAATCCATGAGGGAGTATGCGGGGCCCACATCAATGGGCACATGCTCACCAACAAGATTCTACGGTAAGGGGTATTTTTGGACGACAATAGAAACTGACTATTACAAGCACGTGCAGAAGTGCTAGAAATGCCAAGAGCACTCCAGTCTGATACACGCTCCAACCATTGATGTACACAGCATGACTACTCTCTGACCATTTACCACTTGGGGCCTTGACATCTTCGGAAAGGTCAATCCGAAAGCATCTAACGGGCACCAATTCATTCTCGTCATTAAGTACTTCACCAAGTGGGTAGAGGTAGAATCTTACACAAGTATCATGACGAGTCATGTTGAGAAGTTCATCAAGAACAACATCATTTTCCAATTCGATGTACCCAAGGACATCATCACAGACAATGGTACCAACTTGACGAACAAACGCATCAGAGCCTTCTACGAGCACTACAAAATAAAGCATCATCGCTCATCACCATATCGGCCGCAAACCAACGGAGTGGTGGAGGCGGCTAACAAAACAGTCGTCTGCATCCTTGAGAAGATGGTCATCACCTATCGCGACTAGAGTGAAACGTTACCATTTGCACTATAGGCGTATCGATCATCTATCCTCACCGCTACAAGGGCAACACCATTCTCCCTTATGTATGGAACCGAGGCCAGGCTACCGACTGAGATTGAAGTACCTTCACTCCGCATTCTCATCGAATCTGATCTACCGGAAGCAGAAAGATAAAGGTTCTACTTTGAGCAGCTAAACTTGCTCAATGAGAAAAGGCTCCTCGACTTGTGTCACACCTAGGCCTATCGGAGAAGGATCGCACGTGTTTATAACAAGTGTGTTTGCTCCCCGAGATTTAAAGGTGGGTGACACAATACTTAAGAAAATCTTTCCTTCTCTCCACGACGATATGAGAGGGAAATTCAAATTAAACTGGGAGGGACCTTATGTCATCCGAGATGTACTCCCGGGGTATGCACTCCGCCTTGCCACCATGGACGGAGATCGCTTTCCTGAGCCCATCAACGCTGGATACGTACGCCAATTCTACTCTTAGTCTTCACGGCAAGGTAAGTATTGATAAGATGGCTATGTGACTGCTTAAGGACCCCATAAAAGAGGCCATCATTTCAAAGCCAAGTAGCCAAACAATATCCCTGAATACTTATACCCTTCCTACACCGATTGAGCCATTGGCCTTTCTTTCAATAAACCCCTCCCAGGAAAAGAAAATGTGTTCATATATACCAACAAAAAAGAGAAAAGAGTTACCATAAAATATATAAAAAATTAGAAAAGCAAAATCCTAAAAATAGGATATCTAAAAAAAAAAAAAGAGAGCAAAAGAAAAAAAAAAACAGAAAAGAAAAAGTAGGGCATGTACAGTCAAAATTCCCCAAGGAAGAAGTGTATTACAACAATTGGAACCCTATCGAGGAAACCTTCTTAACCCAAGAATACCTCCAAAATTCCTAACCTATCTCATGGCTAAGATACATCCCGAGAAAAAGCCCTCTTTAAGGTCTATGAGCAATCATAGTATCCATTGAGTCAGCACGAGCCAAGCTGAGAGACAAAAAAAGAACTCCATCCAGCTAGCTATGACGGAGTTGATGTCCATGTCATGGCCTTTGAGAAAATAAAGAAGAAAAGAAAAAGAAAAAATGCAAGCTTAAAGCAAAAAGGACGTGGTGAAAACCCGAAAGGGCGCTACGGGTAAAACGAGCGAGCTTGTGCGGACCAAGTGAAAACCTGAAAAAGTGCCTGGGGTAAAAATGCATACCCACAGATGTAGTAGAAACCTGAAAGGGCATTATGGGTAAAAAAGAGGGCAACAACGGGCACGGCGAAAACCCTTCATGGGCGCTGTCAGTAAAAAAGAAAAGGAGAAATGAGAAAATCTTCGGTTACTCCCTTGGTTACTTTCTCGATCATCTGGTCGCCAACAGGGCCGCACATGTTCACTCAAGTCGAGACCTGATCAGGTACACCTTTGGACTGCCCCGTCAAACGCATGACCAAAGGTAAGGAGAAAGGGTTCATTCAATCCAAAGGGATGGATGTTCCGACCTTGGTAAAAAATGTTGAACTTCACTTAGGTCTCACCGCATGAACGGGTTCGGCTATACTCAAAATAGGACCCGTCACCTCATCCTAAGGTTAAGGCATCAAACAAAAAGAGAAAGGAGAAGACCACACTTATAAAAGATAACAAATTTCCCTTTTCCATTTTCATGTCGGCACTGTGCACACCGCAACTCGAAAAAGATGATTGGTGTAATACCCAATTTCTCCCTTTACGAAGAAAAGAAATATAATAATTCTGTAAGATAATAGATTTCCCTTTTCCATTTAAATGTCTATATTGCACTTACACCACATCTCAAAAAAAAATCAGTGTGATGCCTTGCTTACCTTTTACAAAATTGAAAAGAAATAAAAACATGAAGAAAACATATATACCAAAAAATATCTAACAGGGGTTCTTATGCCCCTCCCTGCAGTGTTTTGATCTATGCAAAAGGTATATGCAGGTTTAGGTCAATGACGCAACTCGCGCTTTAAAGCATGAATTTCTGCACGTAAAGAGTCCTCTCAAAGATTCTGATCTGCCATCCAGCGACCATGAAGGTTCTTGTATTGCTTCCAAGAGGCATCAGTAGTACCAAGAGCATCATTTAAGGCTCCTTCTAGATGAAGAACCTCACACTTTGTCGTGCAGGGCCCTTTTCTCCTCTGCAAGAAGCTCAAGCGCCGACTCCTTCCTCGGCCAAGGACCCTCTACACCAGTGCTCTTCGCCTGATCTAAGCAACGGATAGAAGGCTTCTCGGATAGCAGCCAAGCCTCATACTCTGGAGAAGTCAAAAGAGAACCCCCTGGCTCCAAGCCGCACATGTACGTCGACTGACGTATCTCCCAAAGAGCGGCTATCCTATCCAAGTCCCCAGAGGATCCCCTAGAAAAAATAAGTCCGCACAACGGAGGTCTCTACGAGCAGGGCACCTGTTGAATATAACCAAACTGGCGCAGTACCCGGGATGGAAAATAATAGGTATTGCCAATCATGCCAAGAAGGGTGATACCCTCGTGATATCTGGATCGAACTATCGGGAAGGTCCTATCAAGCCATGGAAGTCTCCACACCAGCTCATCCTCAGACAGCCAAAGTTTAGCAATCTAGGGGAGTTCCTTTTAAATATTTATGTAAAAGTGCTCATTTGTTTAAGACTGCATTAGGGTTAGCTCTTTTGGGGCAAAGAGAAGCTCTCCCAATTTTTGGCTCCGACAAAGAACTACTTTTACATTTGGTAACACAGCTCCTTACCTCATTTGCTCTAGCGGGGAGCTATTTTAAGTGATAAAACTGCTCTATGCATGCTCTATCTTAGAGCAGATTTTATCTGCTCTGACAGAGAGCAGGCAAAGAGCCACTTCTACTCTTATAAGAGCTAACCCAAACACAGCCTAAGCATAACAAGGAGTTATATAGCTCAGGAAGGAGAACTGAAAAAAAAAGAACATTATGAGATAGAAATGCTTACCTATACAAGGTTCTTACTTCAAGAAGTACAAGGTGTTCATAGAAGCTTCGACTTTGGGATCAGATGCAAAAATGCTGACCCTGTTTGCTTCAACTAGAACGCCAGAGGTGTTGTTTTGAGATTTCGGAAAACTTGTGTATTAGTGTAAATGAGTATAGCCTATTAATTTCAGTATATTAAGCATAGAAATGAGTGTTGAAGGCATATCACTGGCTGGAGAATACCTGTCTTCCCAAGTTTTTCGTATTCACTAGTATAGAGACTGAATAGCTGACTACACCATAGCACCGTTTTGCTTGTACTCGCTGCCTAATATTTTTAAAACCTAGTCAGTCAAACGCATACTAGAATTAATAGCAATGAATATAATAGAAGGTAGGCAATCAGCAAATGGATGTAGAAACATGATACCAAACACCATTATAGCTCCTCGTCAGAGCAAAAGAGATGCACTTTAAAAATGCTCAGGTTGATGTTGGATGTATTTTTTCACTTCTATACAAGTCATCTTACCCGATAAACAACAAAAGAAAGAAAAAAAGCAAGACCAACTGCACTGGTGATTCCGGATTGATCCGGTCCAATTTTTAAAACAATGCTTGAGACCATGTCCATCCATGCATGTTGCCTCTCGTGGTTATCCATCGGCAAGTAAGGCGTAATAATGGCGTCCACCTCTCCCAACCATTCCATAGAAGGACAGTGTTATACGGTGGCCAATTTTTATAGACAATTTTGCAGGCAGCTTATGTGGTGCGACATGACTGGCAGCACACAGAGTTGGGCCCAAACACTACAGCCAGTCACATCACGCCAATAAGTTGTCTGCGACATTGTCTATCAAAAACTATCCACCGTTTATAATTTTTCTTCCATAGAATGAAAGAGATTTATGGGTGGTACTCCTCTTGCAACTTGATTATTAAGAGAACACTTACTCAACATCAAATATGACACTACAAATAAGCACCGAGAAGAAAAGAGAACATAACATTGAATATGATAGTATAATGGAGTGCCAGAAATGAAGAAGCAAAAACTAGCTTAAAACTGACATGTTGGAGATGAGTTGTAGCTACTGATCTATCACAATTATGTTGTCCTTGGCCATGACACGAGTGGATTCACTTATGTGGATTTCTACGTTATTAGGACTTACAGATGGAGTAATCACTTTCAAATTAGATGCCTTAACATGGTTACAGTTAGTGAACGACATATGCATCTGTTGACTATTCATTATCATCAGGTTCCTGAATTTCAAATGAGTGCACTTGTGAAAAGTTAAGGCCTGCAATAATCTCCAAAACCATCAATCAAGCAAATAAAATTGATACCAAACATATTAGGATAAAAAGAAAAGATTCCCAACTATGAAGTTGAATGGTAATGATATAGTAATTCTGTCCACAGAAAAGGCAACACTAACCGTAGGAGCATGTTGGAATCGCTGCAAAGAAGATTGAAGACAGATTCAGATACCCTCAATTTCGATAAAAATCTTATTTGTCCAAGTAGAATGAGTAGAAATATTAACCAGAATGATACATTGGTTGGGTTGATCATGCAAGACTAATTCCACTATTTCTCTCCCATGTCATTGATGGTTCCTCCTCCATCTACAACAAAATGATCCAGCCCATGGGAATAGAGCCACTTCCGCGGGTTCAACCCATCCCAAATTTCAGGATCTATAGGAGCAATGATAGTACCAGCAACCTGTTAAAGTTTATACTCAAAAATGAATAATTTAATAAAAAGAAAGACAAAATTAACGGAATCTAACTTTGTTGCTAATAATTCTAAACCTGTTATAAACCAGGTAAAGGAGTTGTAAAAGGGGGTTGTTAAAGAGGATCTATGATAGATTGTATACGAGTCTCGATGTTTTTGAAATGTACCAACAGAATCAACTTCGATTGACATGGTATGCCAAAATCGATGGTCCTAACCAAATATATGTTAAAGACGATAAACTCTCTGTTTTCTGGCTTTTAACGATGCTTGGGACATAGCTTGTTTTCTTGTTAATTTTAAATTTTGATGTGCCAACCTTAATTTTCATGCCTGGACTTGTGATGTTCCATCTAGGAGAAAATTATCTATTATGTTGCAGTGGGAAAGTTGTACAAATTACACCAGCAAGATGCATGAGAATAGTTTATCAAAAAACATGTGGGAGAGCTGATACAAGTGACCCTTGAGAATAATTTATCATAAATACCAGCGCAATCCTTCTTAGCAAATATTACGATGATGTATCAAAAGCAAGTAATTGACTTAGTTTTTTTAATTTTAATAAAAAGTAAAAACTGTTACAAAAAAATGAAAAGCAAGATGAACATGCAATATAAGAGAAGCTGTTTAATGCCCACAAATAAGCAGCATTCACAAAAGTTATGCTATAGTGTCAATATAATGTTGGCTAATAAGTCTCCCTAATGTTCAATGATAAGTGGAGGGAGTCAGGAATTTGTTCAAAGATAATCTGTAAACAACCAGTAATCTCTCATTCACCCAAAAATTGATAGCGAATCTGATATCTGCTAAATAACCAATAACCAAGTATAAACACAAAGAACAAACCATAGACATACCGTGTTAGTTTTCCTATGAAATCACAGCATAGGACTGAGGCACATGAATGGAATACCAAGGCACATTTTGATTTAACAAGGAGATGACTATACCTGTTTTTAATCTCAGCAGCCATGGCCATGAATGTCTGTTCCACAATAGTAGCACTTTTTGCACTTGTTTCCACGAAGGGAATCCTAATTTCATCAGTGAATCCCTGGAAAGAATTCCAAAATGCAGTTATTTGAATGATAAATGAGGAGAACAAAGGGAAGAGTTGATGGTACTAATAGGTTGTGTTGGCATCGTTGGGTAGTTAAGAGGTTCCAACTGGTGCATAAAATTGTGGGAGTTAATATTACAACTAAAATTGCTCCAAGGGTTTTATTGAAGTATTAATTAGGCATCACTGTCCAGTGAGATGACACTATTTAGGTCATGTGGTGTAGATTTTTTTACCAATCTTAGTCATCCATGTGGCAGAACAACATATGAACGGTACTTAACCGAAAAAAATGCCCATCATGAGGATTTATCCATTCAATCTGGGCATTTTAATATGGACCATTGTTCATATCTAGTGCAGGGTCCTTAGTTCATGAGGATTTGCCTCTCACCGACCCGTGGTACCATCTGGCCCACATTATTCAACAATCCAGGTTATCATTATTAGAAGATAGCTTAAAAATTAAGACCATTAGAGGATTCACACCATCATAGCATAGCACTTAAACATGGACCCAATGGAAGATGTGAATCCATATTAAAGATCTGTAGAAGAATAGTTCGAATGCTCTGATAGCCATAACTTTTAGGGGGAGTTTTGTTCAAATGATTATCTGCTACTTGGACGAGTTAAATTCGTAAACATATTTGAGCCATGCCGCCTAAACCGAGGAATGGTAATCCGATACTAGTATCGAACTAATATTCTAGGACATGTAAGCCCATACCTTGGGAGTTCTTGTTATCAAGGTTAATTGTTCTACTCAGTTCAAAATTTCGTTTCGGTGGGGATTGAAACATTTCGGCCGATAATTTGAATTATCAGCCAAAATTTTTAACCATGGTTGTGAGACTACTGTGTGTTCACCTTGATTGAAGGAAGAATTTTACAAGGCAGAGACAAAACTTGTATTGGGGTGTAGATTGGGCTACAAATAAGCAACATTAAGATAAGTATTTCAAACTAACCAACCAGTGACAGAAGGTTAAACTAATTTATCTTAATCACTTTTGTAACATGGTGACTACAATAGTGATTCTTTGTAATTTCCTAAATATACATATGACCTATTTGGTGGCAACATGCAACTTAGTTATGGTTATGTGCAACCATGGGAATCGAGATGATCCCGTCGCGATGATGCGCTCTCTAATAAATATTTAGGGTCGCCACCCGGAGCTTTTGGTGTCTTGGGAAACCTATATCATTTTTATAAGCACCGAAGTGCCACAAATATGACTCTGAATCCAGTCTACACCAAAGGCTCTTGGGTAGGGGCTTCGGTTATCGATTGGGGAGGTGTTAGACACCCAATCAACCCGCTTAATGCAGTCTCTACTAATGGCCAAAATAAAATTAATATAAAAGAAATAAAAAGGCTTCCTCTTGCCCAAATGGGTCTTAAATCCTATTTGTGCCCCTCTATTCCTGCCAAAAATTCGACGACGTAATGACACAAATGGGAGGATGGGGGAATAACTGAGAAGGTAGAGGATTAGAGGGGAGAGCTGGAGCTCTCGGGCCCTTGTTGTACCGCTGTGGAGCCTTGCATTGGATTGCTTCGGTGAGCTTTTGAAGGTTTATATGGTATGGAATGAGGTTCTAAATCCTAAGGCTTGATGGCTAAGAGGTAGAGAGGGAAGGCCAGGGGGTAACACACCTCTAACCAAGAGCTTATGGATGAAATGCTAAGGTCTAAAGTGGTTTTTAGAGTTCGTGAATTTGTATGGGAATGGTGCACTAGAGGAGAGAGAGAGAGAGAGAGAGAGAGAGAGAAAGGATTCCTTAATCTCTTAATTGCAAATTTTTTTAAGCCATTTGCAAGGGGGGTGCCTCTCTATTTATAGAAAAAAGAGAAGTTAGGAGGGTGCTTAGAGGCTAATTGGGATTAGCAATTAGGTAATGGGCCATCTAAGGTTTCCTAGGGTATTTGGAGCCTTGAAAAATATGATAAGTTGCTCCAATGGTGAATGATAGGGTGAGGATTTAAACCACTTAAGGGATTGCACATAGGTAGTAAATGGGTGCAATACACACCCGAGGTCAAGATGGTCAAGAAGTCAAACCCTAATCATATGCTACACAGTAAAACAATGCATGAATAGCGCCTGGGAAGTTGGCTGCCCACAAGGGGACCCACCTATAGCTGGCGCAACTAATAGTTGTGCTAAATTCACCTATAGATAGTGCAACTATTAGTTGCACCAAATCCCTAAGGGGGGTTGCATGAATTTACCATTCTGCCCTTCGAGTTCGGGATGCGATATCTTTGCGTATACAACGTTGGAAGGCTGAGGACTTTTACTTTCCAATAATGTGAGATTTGATCATAGTAGAAGGTCACAGCTAGTCCTAGTGTACTCCTCTTCATCCATTGCTCAAGAAAGTTAAGTTTAGGTTCGGGATGGGTTCTAAGGGTGTTGGGATTGGTTTTTAAGGGTTTGGGATGGCTCCTAAGATCTTGGAAGGGTTCTATACATGCCATCAAAAGCTCAGAGATGCACCTCTCTTAAAATGTGTTTTGATCGAGCCTTAAGCCAAATTTGAGTGTCTACAGATCCCCCTCTTTGGTATCTTATCACTAATGATTGAATGCCAAAGAAAAGAGACATCGAAAGAGGCCCAAGCCATTATTGATGGGTTCACTGCATTCAGAACGAACTTTAAACATCAGATAAGTATCATGGTGAGAAAATGAAAGCCCTGCATGACAGGAAAAATAGTCTTTTCTCAAGGTAATCGGTTCCCAAGCGCTTAGCGACATTACTGGGCATAGCCGAGTTGGAAAGTGAGTGAAAGCCCAATAGCTGGAAAAAATGGTCGCTTCTCGAGATGTTCTGAAGGAGTTTGATGTTCAAGATTCATTCTGAGTACAACAGCTTCGTAAGTAAGGAGGGTGATCGACACACATCCAAAGATAGGCGCAAAGCAAGTATGCAAGGCTCCACATTTTGTGTCCAATCATACGAGGCATTGACCACCTCATCTAACTGGTCACGGGTGCCTCTGCTTGAAGCAGGGATTGAGGTATTTGGATGAACCCATTGATCCCGAAGTTTATTTAGCACGACTATCCGAGCGGAGCGAATAAATGTCGCAACATTTTTTAGGAGGGTGTGCTATTTTTGCAATGTGCCCCGGATCATCGTGACCCAGAGTATCCAACCTTAAATGTCGTAGAAAAAATCAGGTGCCCCCCCGTGGGGGCATCCAATCTCGGCCTCTGCCAACAATGATCTTATAAATCAATTAACTATGCATAAATATGCACCAATTAGGGGCGATAAGTAACAAAGGCGATAGAAGTCTCGACCCAGATCCCGTTTGGGTATAATTTACGAGAATAAACGACCATCCTATGGATACCCAGACGCAAGGCATACACCTTCCAGGGATACCGCGTCAAAACAGGTTTTAAGCCTGTAGAAATAAAGGGAAATGAACCCTTCTGCATGCATGTTTACACATAGTTTGGTTGACATGTAGTTTAATTTTCAACAGGTTGGTTTCAACCAACAATTGATCTTTTTCATAACGGAGTTACCCGAATCTCAAACCTCGTAGGGCGCATGCCCAAATTATGTAGACTGAGATTCCACACCTCCGAAATAGCTTGTGATAAATCTCAAGTTAAACACTCACTTTCATATGAATCCACCAACTGAGCGCTCGTCGTGAAGTTTTAGCAGTGGAGTCGACTCGATCGAAACATTGACTGTTTGACCGGGATTGACACCGTTGCTCCTACTTCATAGTAGGTTCCAAAGATCCAAGGCGAACCTTTAGACTTAGGACATTGATATGGCACAACTGCATTATAGATAAAATATTGACATTTTACTGCATTAGAACACCCGTGTGCATCATAAAAACACAGGTTTCTTCTTTTTTCTTTCTTTTTTTTTTTGTTCTTTCTTTTTTTCTTTTTCAAATGATTGCTTTTTTCATTTTTTTTTAAACAAGAACTATCCGGACCTCGAACCCTGGGGGGGCACACGCCTAGACAACGCATACCAAGAGCATGTGCCCTCAAAATAGTTTACGACGAAACTGAAGCCAACGCACTCAAGTTCATGTGATATCGAAAGGATCGGGTCAGAATCGGGTGTCCACAGAAGGAGACACTCAACCTTGGCCTCTGCCAATAATGAAGTTACAAACGAACAATTATGCATAAACATGCACCCATTAAGGAAAATAAAAAATAAGGCGATGAAAGTCCCGACCCAGATCCGGTCCAGGTACTATTTACAGGAACAAATGACCATCCAACGGATACCTAGACGCATGGCGTACTCTTTACAGGGATACCGTACAGGTTTTAAGACATAATTTGCATATTTGCACATACTTGTCTGACATAATTTCATATCTGACAGGTTAGAATCAATCCAACAATGGATCTTTTCAAAGATGGAGTTATCCGGACCTCAAATCCCGTAGGGCGCTTGCCCGGACAGTGTAGACCAAGAGTCTACACCTCCGAAAATATCACGTGACGAACTTGAAGTTCAAGGCACTCAAGTTCACCTGAAACCAAAAATGGAGCGATCAGTGCGAAGATTTAGTGGTGGAATCAATCTGATCAAAACATTGACTGTTTGACCGAGATTGACACCGTTGCTCCAACTTTGAAGTAGGATCCACAGATCCAAGGCGAGCCTTAGACTTGGAATATTAATTTAGCACAGCTGTGTTACTGATAAAATATTGATATTTTACTGCAGTGAAATTCGCATGTGCGTAGCAAAAAGTACCATAAAAACTCATCTATCTTTTAGGTTTTTAAAGTGATTACTTTTTTTCATCATATTTTTTTTTTAATAGACCAATCATCTATGGAGATATGCTTTATTTGATCTGTCCATCGTCGAGAGGTTGCCTGCCTCGAGGTTTTGGGCCATTTGATGTTCCTGCATATTTCTCAAGAAAACGTTAGTCCCTTTTTTGTTTATATGGGTAATAAATATGCATCCTAAGTAATAGAAGGAGCAACAAACTTTTGCCTACACTTTTTTATTTTTCAAAATTTATATATATTTTTTTGGATTTTTATTTTTAGAGATTTTTTATTCTTTTTTTTCATTTTTGGAATGGAAGTACAATGCTGTAAATATGTACATGGAAAAGAGTAGAAATATAGAATTTTTTTGTATTTAGATTTTTCTTGATTTTTTTCCTTTTTTGGCTTTTCTTCTTTTTTTTGTTTGATGCCTTATGAGTGAGATGAAGTAACGGGTCCCTTTTTTAACATAGCCGAACTCATTCATTCGGTCAAACCTGAGTGAGGTTCAAAATTTTCTAAGGTCGTAACATCCATCCCTTTGGATCGAATTAACCTTTTCTCCTAACCTTGGGTCAAACGTTTGACGATGTAGCCTGAAGATATTCCTGGTCAGAACCTGGTTTAAGCTAACATGAGCAGCCCAGTCGAAAAAGGGTATCAGGGAGAGTAACCAAGAGGGTTCCTCCAGCATCAATGTTATCCATCAATTCAAACCTTTCGTTTTAATCATTTTCTTTTAAAACTCTTTTACTCACAATGCCCAAGGTGGGTTCGTTGTGCCCATTTTTGCCCTCTTTTTATCCGTGGTGCCCTTTCGGGTTTTCACCACGTCCATGGGTATAGCTCTCTTACCCCAAGCGCCATTTTGGGTTTTCACCTAGTCCGCATAAACTCGCTGCATTTACCCGTAGTGCCCTTTCGAGTTTTCACCACGTCCATCTTGCTTTGAGCTTGTATTTTTATTTTATTTTTTCCTTTTTATTTCTTCTATCGAAAGCCATGACATAGACGTAGATTCCGTCATAGCCAGCCATATGGGGTTCCAGTGTCGTCTCACAACTCGGCCTATGCTGACTTAACAGATACTATGACTGCTTGTGAACCTAAAAAGAGGGCTTCTTTCAGGGTGTAGCTTGGCCATGGGTCAAGTTAGGATTTGAAGGTATGCTGGGCTTTCTTGATATGGCTTCAATTTTTCTCACCACTCTTCTTCCTTGGGGGATTTTACTGTACACTCCCCACGATTGTATTTTTTTCTTTTTTCCTTTATCTTATTTCAGGCAACCTCTTTTTGATGTTTTTCTTTTCCAATTTTTTTTAGATTTTGATGGTAACTTTACTTCCCCTTTTTTGTATATCTACACACATTTTTTTTGGGATAGGGGTTTATTTGAAAGAAAGCCTAGGCTCAAATGGAGTAGCAAAGGATATCATCATTTTTAGGGATGCTTTTTTGGCTACTGTGCTTGGAATGATAGCCTCTTTTGAGTAATTCTTAAGCGGTCATGCATCTGTTTCACCAATACTTACCATATCGCAATAGACTAAGAGTAGAACCGTCGGACGTATCCAGCAGTGATGAGCTCAGGAAGATGATCTTCGTCCATGGTGGTGAGGCAGATGGCGTATCCCGGTAGCACTTCTTAGACGACATAAGGTCCTTCTTAGTTCGGCTTGAAATTCCCTCTCGGATCGGCGTGGAGGGATGGGAAGATCTTCTTCAGTACAGTGTCTCCTACCTTTAGATCTCGATCGTGGACACGTTTATTATAAGCAGGTGCGATTCGCCCCTGACAAACTTGAGTATGACACAAGGCTAGGAGTCTTTTCTCATCCAGTAGATTCAATTGTTCAAAACGGGATCTCTCTCTCTACTTCGGGTAAGCCTGATTCCATGAGGATTCAGAGCGAGGGTACTTCAACCTCTACTAGTAGGACGGCCTCAGTTCCATACACAAGGGAGAATGGTGTTTCCCCTATAGCGGTACGGATCAACGTTCTGTAGGCCCATAAAGTAAATGGCAGTATTTCGCTCCAATCTCGGTAAGTGACGACCATCTTTGCGAGGATGACTTTCTTGTTTACAGCTTCCATGGCTCCATTAGTTTGAGGCCGATAAGGTGACGAGCAATGGTGCTTGATTTTGTATTGTTTGTAAAAGGCTCGGATGCGCTTATCTGCAAAGTTTGTGCCGTTGTTTGTAATATTCCTGACGTGGGCACCGCATACTCCATCATGGATCTCCTTCATGATGTTAACCGCTTCACCTTCTATAAGGATTCTAAGCAAAATGTTATTGTATGACCGCTTGTAAGGCATTCCCCACAAATGATGTAGCCTGCCACTAGACGTTGAATGGTTGGTCGATCTATCTTGGACGTACCCTCAGGGAAAGTTAGTGTCTCAAGGAAATTCTTGATATTTGAGAACCAAGGTGGCTCATCATCAGGCTTTGTATGCTCCTCAATTTGGAGGCAGGAGGCCAGCTCATTCCTTTACTCGATCATGACTGGCTTCATCTCAGCACCATACAAGATTTCGATCATTGATGCTAAAGTGGCTAGTGCGTCGATGAAGCGATTCCTTATCCGGGGGACATATGAGAATGCCATGCCTTGGAAGCAAGCTATCAGATCCTCGAGGTGCTCATGGTAGGAGATCAATTTCTCGTCCTTTTTCTTCGAATCTCCATTCTTCTGGCATATGATCAACTATAAATCACCAACTACGAATCACCATAAATTGAAAAATCATCCATGAAAATCACTAAAAACTTATCAATCATATTAGAAAAAATTACATACATGCACCTTTGGAAGGTGGCAGGAGAATTGCACAGTCCAAATGGTATTCTCCTATAAGCAAAACTGCCAAATGGACAAGTAAAAGTGGTCTTTTCCTGGTTTTGCGGATACACTGGCATCTAATTATAACCAAAATATTCATTAAGAAAGCAGTAATATGCTCTGCCTGCCAGCTTATTCAAAATCCAATCAATGAAGGGTAATGAAAAGTGGTCCTTTCTGGTCTTGGAGTTCAGTTTTCTATAGTCTATGCACACTCTCCAACCAGTGGTCTCTCTGATTGGTGCCAATTCTCTAGACTTATTTGCTATGACAGTGATGCGAAACTTCTTAGGAACCACCTACATAGGTGAGACCCACTTAGAGTCTGAAATGGGGTAAATGACCCCAGCATCCAGTAACTTCACAATCTCTTTCATGACAATCTCCTGCATATGAGGGTTCAGTTTCCTCTGCATTTCCCTAGAGGGTTTAGAACCCTCTTCTAAATGAATTTCATGCATACAAACAGATGGGGCTATACCTCCCAAATCAGAAATGGTCCAGCCAATTGCATTCCTATGCTTCCTAAGGACCTTAAACAATTCCTCCTCTTACTCCACAGTGAGAGAGGAAGAGATAATCACAGGTAGTTTTTCATTCTCTCCCAGGAAAGCATATTTCAAAGATGCTGAAAGCTGCTTGAGCTCCAGAGCTGGTGGCCATTCCACTAAAGGTAGCAAAGGTGCCTTGGAGGGTTGAGGTGTAGCAATATGGGTCTTCATATAGAGTAGTACTACACTAGGCACACTGAAGAATTCAAAGTGTTTCTTTCTTCAACAATGGAAGTTTGGGCCTCCTGCTCAACAACCTCAGTCCACACATTTTCAAAATCATCACATTTTATCCCAATCCAGCAGATTGGATAAATTTTCTTCTACCAATTCCTCTAGTACATCAACTACAAAGCAATCCTCATTGTTCAGCTGAGGTTGCTTGGCAGCATTGTACACATTCAACTTCACTTTCACGTTTTTGAAAGTGACTTTCATCACCCCAAACCTGCAATGAATGCAAGCATTGGTTGTGGCCAGAAATGGCCTGCTCATTATAACAGGGATTGGGGTGCTATATTTGGAAGGTTCCATGTCTAAACCCAGAAAGTCAGTAGGGTAGAAAAATTTATCCACCCCACTAACACATCTTCAACAATTCCCATAGGCTTCCTCTCAGACTTGTCAACCAATTAGGGAACTATAGGTATTGATTTTAGTTCCCCCAAACCCAGCTGTTCATACACTGAGTATGGCAGCAAGTTTACACTAGCTCTCAAGTCTAAAAGGGCTCTACCTATGGTATGATCACCAACAATGCAGGGGATAGTAGGTACCCCTGGGTCCTAAAGTTTAATTGGTGTAGATATAGACAACACATATTTGACTTTCTCAGTTGCAAACACTTTCTTAGACAAATGAATCCTTGCCTTTCTCTTTTGGGTACACAAGTCCTTAAGGAATTTAGCATAGGCTGGGACATGTTTAATGGCATTAAGCAGAGGTATATTGATCTTAACTTGCTTGAAGATCTTCATTATTTCCTCTATTTTGATATTCCCCTTGTCAAAAGGAGAAGGGCCTTTAAGAGCATGAGGAAATGGCATCTGGGGTACTACTGGTACCTCAGCTGCAAGCTTAGCTGTATCATCGACCATTTTTTTCTTTTTTATTTTTTTATTTTTTTCTTCTTGTAGGGGCTCAATAGTAGCCCCATTATTGTGCTCCTGCTGATCAACAACAGGAAATGAGTCTTCCTCTTCTTGTACACTCTCTCTTGCTTCCATGCCCACTTGATTGGCCAGCACCTTACCACTCCTTAGGGTTGTGATTGCTTTAGCTTCCTCATGGGTTGAGGAACCTTCACCAATCATATACTAATCCCTAGGGTTGGTCATTGTTTGGCCTGGGAATCTACATCTTCTCTCCTAGTCAGAGTATTGGAGATTTGACCAAGCTGGTCCTAAATTTTTTTAATGCTCTGACTATGAGAGTTCATAGTCTATGACAAGGAGCTCAGGTTTTACAGTGATGACAAAACTTGTTCCTCAAATGAGGGTTCTCTAGGCTGTGGTGGGGGCAAAGCTAACTGATTTGGTTGTGGGGCGGACTGGGAAAATTGTTGTCTAAGAGCATAGCCCTGATTATACTGTTGTTGTAGTCTGTATGACAATGCTTGCTGCTGCTGTTGGGGTTGCTGATAATTATCCTATCTCCACCTTAGATTGGGGTGGTTTCTCCATGGGTATCCAGCAGGCTGCTGCCCATATGATTGGGCAGTATTAGCATGCTCCATAACCATTTCAGGGTATTGACCAACTGATGAACGATCCTCAAGTGAGTGTGTTTTTGAATGACATATCAGACATACCTCTCCAACCTGTGCAGCAGTTTGAGGCTGCAACACTCTAAGAACCTTATCAAATTTCTAGGACAAACAATCGACTCTCTTGGCTAGGTCACTGTACACATTTACTTCATACAATTTTCCTTTAGAAGTGGGATCTCTTGTAACTCTTGCAACAAGCTCAATGTCACCTCTAGACAGAGTCTCTTGTTGCATGGAGTTTTTACTAATTACCTCAAATAGATCCCAGACTTCTTCAGCAATCTTGTTGTGGTAAGATCTACCACATGAGGCATCCACCATATCTCTACTCTTTGGATCAAACCCTTGGTAGAAGCTCTGGACAAGCTGCCACTTAGGGACTTGGTGGTGTGGGCATTACCTCAATAACTCTTTAAACATTTCCCATGCTTCATGGATATCTTCAGTTGAGAATTGAGCAAAGGAAATTATGTTCTTCCTCAACTAGCTGGTTCCGCTCATGGGGAAAATTTTAGCCAAAAACAAGCATTGGAGGGCATTCCAAGATGTGATGTTGTTTGGTGGGAGCATATTAAGCCAATTCCTGACTTTATCCTTTAATAAAAAAGGAAAAAAGCCTCATTTTGGTGGCTTCATCTCCCAGCCCAGCAATTGTAAATATGGTGCACAAAGACAAAAACTCATCAATATGCTTGTAAGGGTCCTCCTTACTTAACCCATGGAATGATGGCAGCATTTGGATGATTTGAGACTTTATCTCATAATTTCCCTTAGCATTGGGGAATTGAATGCAAAAGGGGGGTGAATATACCCCTAGTTCATAGTAATCCCTCAATGGTCTTGGTTGCTCTCCCATCTCAAATGACTCAATATGCTCAGCAGGGGTTTGTGTGGTCTCCCTAAGTCTAAGGATTCTTTCTATCTCAGGATTTAGAAGGTCTAATTCAAGTCCAAGTGACCTTCTACCCAGCATACAATACACATAAACAGCAAGTAAAATAGGCACTTACAGTACAATTAAAGAATGCTAAAAACTACTGCTAAAAATTACTAATGAACTTAAGGCATAACAAAAAGGAAACATAAAGTAAGGGAGAAGGGATGCAAACTAAGGCAAATAAGCTCCAGCTGCAGCTATCAGCTCCCCTCTTTGCTACTGTTCCAGATCTGTACAAGTTCCAACAATACAACAGTAATTTATTCAAGCACAGAAACAAGAACAAATGAATTTCTAGACAGACAATTAAAAACTCGGATCTACTATTTAGATCAAATATCCCTGGCAGCGGCACCAAAAACTTATTTGTTTAATTTGTTGTGTTCTTTTTATTATAAAAATATGGAAATAAAGAATAGTAAAAGAAGGAAGATCATATCAAAGCGGAAGATAACAAAGAGACTAGAACACAAGAACACAAAACAATCCCACAGTCCTACAAGATCCAGGGCTGCTGTAGCAAGTTTTAATAAGTAAGAGTTTGTCTCACAGGGAGATTTGATCTAAAACCTAAGGGTTGAATAGTAGACCTCCAGATCTGGCAGCACTAACCTATAGTAGAAAGTAAAGGTAAAGAAAGGGAGTTTTAGGGTGTCACAAAACTAAAATAAAACCTATAAGAAAATTACAGATCTATACTACAAGAAAGGGGTTTAGAAAAGGATGGAAATGGATTTGAAAAATTAAAGGAAAAATGGGTGAGAAGCAATAAATTAGAGATTGATCTTGTCACTGAAAAAAGGGTTGGTCAAGCAGAGAAAGGATTAGATCCGCATCAGTCCTTCATTTTGCTACATGCTCAAATATAAGGAAGATGAATCGAATCCAACCCTGAGATATGGACTAGTCCTAGGGTTATAATCTGTCCACTTGAGTTGTCACAGATCATCCTAGAGATATACTCCAGTCATGAGGTTAAAATCAAAGCATAAAAATCACTGCAGCTACTATGTTTGTATTGCTACAAGCGCATGCATCCATAGGTGCAGAAAACCTATACACTATATGCAAGTACAAGAGAGTATAGATTTAATGTGGCAGGAAATACAAATTTTATTACATTCAAAAATACTTACAATGGTCAGTCCTTAAAGCTACCGTCAATGCAGAACTCCAAACCCTTTACAAGCTTACACACAGTCCTTTTTATAGTAGAAAATCAGTCCTAACTATTACAAAAGGACATAGCTACCAAATGCTGAGCTAAGGAAGGAAGAAAAAGGAAAAAGATGACCTAACCCTAGAAATGACCTAAGCATAGACTATCCTCCTGGCTCAGAGCAAATCTGATTATGTTAGATGCCTACTTTTAGCAATTTTTACAGCTTTTATACAATCCACACAAAATATCTTTGTGCCTTAACCAATCAGAAAGAAGAAAAATCAAGTTAGTTAGGATCCTCTGATGTGGCTCAATTACAGTCAAGTATTGCCTTAGGTAGTGGGGAACAGCTCACCTCAGAGGCTATGGAATCCCAAAAGTACCCCTGCATGTTGAATGGGAAGTCTAGAATCCAAGCCCCGATAGGCAAGAACTTCAGATTATGAATCTTGAGAGGCTCTCGAGTGGCTGAATGTATTACTGAAGCTTGCTCGACAGGCTGGAGTGGTTCAGGCAGTGCATCTCGACAAGGTGGAGCTTCAAGTATATTGACTCGAGAGGCTCTCGATAGGTTGGAGTTCTTGCTCGAGCAGATGGCATTCTAGTTTTACAGCTCGAGTGGCTAGATTTAGTTCCTTGACAGGTTGGTGCAGCATCTCCTCGAGTGGCTGTCGACAGGCTGGTGCAGTAGCTCCTTGAGTGGCTGTTGACAAGCTGAATTGCTTGAAACTATAGCTCGACGGGTTAAATTGCAACTAGTATCAATTGCTCGAGATATGCTCAAGAGAGATTTCTGAAGGTGCATCTGCTTGAGAACCACTCGAGCAGATATTATGTGAAAGGACTGAGACTCTCAAGCTGTGCTCGAGATGATTTTCTGAAGCTCATAAGCTCTTGAGAACTGCTCGAGGTAAGAAATCCGAAGCTTCCTTATGTTGAACTACTCGATCTACTTATATGCTGCAGGCCTGAAGTGCTCGAGCTGATTATGCTGAAACTTGAACTGCTCGAGCCCTAATTTTGATTCTCTGCAACTATGCATAGGCTACTGCAGCACTCTTCTCTGCTTGGGTCCATCTTTCTTCTCTCTATTAGACTTTTAGGGCTCCTAGGCATGATAAATGGCTCCCTATGGTGTGGACCACCATGGTACACTCTCTGTTCTTCCACCAGCTTTAAGACTTGACTTCAAAATGCTCTCTTCTTGGCATCCATTACGTGGACTGTTGCACTAAGCTGTGATTTATTTCTAACTATAAAAATATACTCAAATGATAATTATTAGATGGCTCAAAGGTGTAGTAAAGGCTAGGTTAGGAGGTAAAAAGTAGCATTTTTCAGTGATTAACAGTACCTCTCGGATGACGTAAGGCCCTTCCCAGTTGGGCCAGAATTTTCCTCTTGGATTGACTCGTAGAGAAGGGAGGATTTTCTTGAGTACAGTGTCACCCCTTTCAAATCTTGAAACCAGACACATTTTTTGTAAGCTCGTGCGATTCGCCCTTGATTAACCTGAGTATGACACAATGCTTGAAGCCTTTTCTCATCGATTAGGCTCAACTGCTCAGAGCGGGACCTCTCTCTTTCAGCTTCTAGTAAATCTGTTTCGATGAGAATGTGGAGGGAGGCCACCTCGAACTCAACTAGTAGCATGGCCTCTGTTCCATACCCAAGGGAGAACGGTGTTGCCCCTATAGCGGTACAGATCAATGTTTGATAGGCCCATAATGGGAATGGTAACATTTCACTCCAGTCTCGGTAGGTGACGACCATTTTCTCAAGGATGCATATAAGTATCTTGTTAGCGGCTTTGACGTCTCCATTACTTTGCGATCGATATGGTGACGAGCGGTGATGTTTGATTTTATACTGCTCGCATAAGGCTCCAATGCACTTGTTCTCAAATCTGGTGTTGTTATCCATGATGATGTCCTTAGGTATGCCAAATCGACAGACGATGTTGTTCTTGATAAATTTCTCAACATGACTAGTCATAATGCTCGTGTAAGATGTTGCCTCTACCCAATTGGTGAAGGACTCGATGGCAACGAGGATGAACTGATACTCATTTGAAGCTTTCAGAATGATCTTTCCAACGACATCAAAGCCCCATGTGCCAAATGGCCAAGGAGTGGTCATGCTGTGTAGATCTATAGCAGGAGCATGTATCAGACTGGAGTGTTCTTGGCATTTGTTGCACTTCTAAACGTGCTTGCAACAATCAGTTTCCATGGTAGTCTAGAAATACCCTTGCCGTAGGATCTTCTTGGCGAGCAAGTGCCCATTGACGTGGGCCCTGCATATCCCTTCATGGATCTCTTTCATGATGTTGGCTGCCTCGCCTTCAATTAGGCATCTGAGCAGGATGCTATTATATGATTGCTTGTAGAGTCTGACTTGGCTAATTATATGTATCTTTAGTTAAGTCTTAACCTATTACAAGCACACAATGGAAATTGTAGAGCTAGTATAGGATTGCTCCCACGAAGATAGGTTTATATTGTATTTATATATATATATATATATATTATGAAAACTTATACTTATTTGTAAGTTTCTAAACTACTAGAGAAATATTAATAAAGAATAAAGAATGGTTTCCTAAACTATATTGCAGAAAATCAATCCTAAATCCTCCTACTTCAGATTATGGTCGTCAATCACAATCTTCGGCTATCAGATGTTTACAAATTTAAAATACCGTTACACTATATTTCAGTCTTCTAGAATTTGGGCGTCAATAAAAAACTAGCATCCTTTAATATAGATTTATACTAATCTCTAATCTACCAGAATTTGGGCGTCAATCAAACTCTAGAAAATTAAAGAAGGAAAATAAAAACCATTACACTAATTTGCAAATTCCAGCCTGAGTTGTCAAGTCAAATTAAAATATGAAGATGTTTATAAAGCAGTAAATTGCGATAAAATAATTCTAAACTAAAAAGTAAAAGTAGAACCATCCAAAGGGTTGATCTTTCAGCTTCCTCAGCCTTGGTTGTCAGGCAAGACCTTAGAGAACTATGGACGATGTTACTTTGTAAATCCTAAAGTACTTTGATCAGGAGAAAATACAGACCTCAGTTGTCAATTTATGATATGAAATTCTTTTATAGTTATTCCTATGTATCGAGCCTCTTATTTATAGATCATAAGGGTTGGTTTACAAAACTCCTAATTCTAATAAAAGAAATTACTAAATCAAAACTATCCTAATATAACTCTACTTCTAATTTTATCTTTCCTTGCTTTCATTCTGTTGATGTACTTCTGGATTTCTTCCTTTATTTCAGTAGCAGAGTCCTTAAAGAGTCTTCTTTGTCAATCTTCTCAGATCCGTGATTCAGTGGACTTCTTCTTTCAGAGATCTTCGAATTTTATGCATGGCGGTGTTAATCTTCATGTGATCAGCAACTTTGGAAGGTGTTCTTTTTTGGAAAATCGTAAATCATAATTTTCTTCTTCTATTGTAACTTTCTCTGGAAAATCGTAAATTACGATTTTCTATCTTTTAACACAACTTCCTATTGAACGATTTTTTATTACGATTCCTCTCTTTCTCTTGTATTGTACTCTTGGGGAATCGTAAATTACAATTTCTGACTTTCTTTTACATTATTCTGCAAAATCGTAAAGCATGATTTTTCATCTTTTTAGTAGGCGATGATTCATCTTTTGGTCCAATCGTCTTTTTATTGCTTTATAATTTCATTTTGACGAATAATAATACTTTTGTTCTCTTTTATTATTTTTCCTTAATATTTGCATATCAATAACTTATTAGTAGCAAACTAAATACTAGCATCTCTAAATTAAGGGTGATAAAATGGTATATTATGTGACTGATCAGAGTCACTCGCCACAGATGACATAGCTCGCCGCTAAACGTTGGATGGTTTGCTTGTCCGTCTTGGGCGTACCTTCAGGGAAAGCCCGAGTTTCGAGGGAATTTTTTTATATTTGAGAACCATGGAGGCTCATCATCAGGCTTTTTGGATCCCTCAATCTGGAGGTAAAAGGCTGGCTCATTCTTTTGTTCGATCATGATTGGTTTCATTTCGACACCATATAAAATTTTGACCATTGATGCCAATGTTGCTAGTGCATCGGTAAAGTGATTTCTTGCTCGCGGGACATAGGAGAACGTAACATCATCGAAGCACGCGCTCATATCTTCGAGGTGCTTGTGGTATGGGATCAACTTTTTATCCTTTGTCTTCCAGTCTCTGTTGGTTTGGCATATGATCAGCTATGAATCGCCAAACACCCTGAGATGAGTTACGTTCAGGTCAAGTATTGCTTATAAGCCAGTTACGTAGGCTTCGTACTCGGCCATATTATTGGTGTACGGGAAATTAGCTTGATAGAGATTGGTACGTGTGATCCTTTTTGCGAGATTAGAATAGCGCCAACTCCTTGACCTTCAGCATTTGATGCCCCGTCGAAGTGCATCACCCAGGACTCCTCTGTGTCATCCTTTGTCATAAACAAGATGTCTTCATCTGGGAATTCAATTTTCAAAGGCTCGTAGTCAGGTAAGGGATTCTCAGCCAGATGACAACGAGTACTTACCCCTTTATTGACTTCTGAGTGACATACGTGATGTCGAATTTAGATAAGAGAAGTTTTCAGCGTGCAGTTCGGCCAATGAGGGCCGACTTTTCAAACAAGTACTTCAACGGATTCATTCGTGTTAGAAAGAGAACGGCTTGGGATAGCAAATAATGACGGAGCTCTGTGTAGCCCAAACGAGAGCTAGGCATGCTTTCTCTAGATGAGAATAGTGTTTCTCGTAGTCGATGAATTTCTTTCTTAGATAGTAAATAGCCTACTCTCTTCTTCTAGTCTCATCATGCTGCCATAGGACACATCCCATCAAGAATTCGGTCATGGAGAGGTACATTAATAGCGGTCTCTCGAGTACTGGGGGTACCAAAACAGGCAAGTAGAGAAGATAACCTTTGATCTTATCGAATGTCGCTTGACAATCATCGTTCCATTCAACGGGCATATCTTTTCTTAGTAGATTGAAAATCGGTGTGCAGATAGGAGTTAGCTGTGTAATGAACTGACTGATGTACTGTATCCTGCCCAAGAAGCCTCTGACCTCTTTCTCTATAGATGGCGGTGTCATTTCGATGATAGCTTTTACTTTGATCGGGTCAACCTCGATGCCTTTTTTACTAATGATGAAGCCCAATAGTTTTCCTGACATGGCACCGAATGCGCATTTCTAAGGGTTCAGACGCAACTTGTATTTTCTTAGCTTCTCAAACAACTTTTGGAGGTTTATCAAATCGTCACCTCTCTCTGGTGACTTGGCAATCATGTTATCGATGTATACCTCAATTTCCCAGTACATCATATCGTAGAATAGTGCTGCCATCACTCTCTGATATGTTACCCTAGGATTTTTCAATCCGAACGGCATGACTCGATAGCAGAATGTTCCCCATGGAGTGATAAATGTGGTCTTCTCTTGGTTCGCTTCCGCCATTTTGATCTAATTATAACCGGAGAATCCGTCCATGAATGAAAGCATCATTCCATGCCTGGCAATGTTATTGATGAAGAAGTCGATATGTGGCAAAGGGAAGTCATCTTTCGGACTCACCTTGTTGAGGTTTCAATAATCAATGCACATGCGAACCTTTCCATCTTTCTTTGGTACCGAGATGATGTTAGCTAACCACTGCGGGTATTTAGAGATCATTAGAAATCCTGCGTCATACTGCTTGATGACCTCATCATTTATTTTTAGCATCCATTCTGGCCTAAGATGCCTTAACTTCTGATTAATCGACTTCGCATCAAGATATAATGGCAACTCATGCTTGACCAAATCAGTGTCCAAATCAGGCATATCTTTGTATGACCATGTGAAGACGTCTTGGTATGATCGAAAGAATTCAATCATGCTTTTTCACTCCTCGAGAGACAGCAACATTTCGATCTTAGTGATTCTAGGAAACTCCTCAGTACCCATATTGACATCTTCAGTTTCTTCAATGATCGGGGTAGGGCCATGCTCGAAATAGGCATACCGTTCAAGAAGCTCATTGGGAAGCTCCTCGATTAAGTCCTCGGCATCCAGATCCGTGACTCCTACCTCTTCTTTTATTTCTATAGGAAAGAGGTCGACTTCACATAAGGCGGGTGTTTCATTTAAGGCATCATTTTTCTTTATTTTCTCGAAAATTTTAAAAGATAATATTTTTGGAGTTTGTATTTTTTCTATTTTTTTATGATTTTCCTTTTCTTCGGAGATGTGCCCTTGACAAGGCTGGTCTCTATACATGCATGGCCTTGCTTACCAAGCTCTAATCTCATTTTTCATAGGTTATTTTTTTGGGAAGTTAGTACTGTATTTACAGTCATTTGATGATTCTAGAGTCAGGGGCATTGAAGCCCAATTTCTTACCTGAGAAGTCGTACCTTTACCTGGTCTAATGGAGGGGGCTGATTGAGATGACTTTTGAGAATCGACCTCCATCATACTTATCATTAGTTCATCTAGGACCCGGTAATCAAATGTTAATAAGGGTTTGTGGTTGTTTATTCCTGAGGTTTGCATTGGTGGGGGTACCTCTTCCTCCAAAAGGGATAGGGAGGCAAGATTTATTTCCATATCTGGGGGGATGATTCGGGGATTGCTTTCATGGATAGCCACCGATTTATGTGGGGTCAGCTGTACCACCCCATTCTGGTCAATTTTAATGATCTCGACACTTATAAATGTACTCTTGATATGCAGTCGTGGACGAGACTCATCCTCCAGGTCTATCCCTCTGGATTTGGCTATGGCAATGGTTCGGGCCTTTTCCTTGACTTCATGGTCCTCGTCTTCGTTAGGCTTATAGACTAAGCCAAATCTGATCTATTGTCCGCCCTTGGCTCTAACCAGGTCTCTCCTGCCTTGCAAGGGAGGGCCCAACCCTTTTCCTTTCTAGTAGTCCCACTTCTGAAGTATGGCTACTATTGCATCCATTCGTCCTTCGATTTTCTCAATATCCCTTCTGGGGGATTCTGGTGCCACCGTCGTTGATGCCTCATATTGAAAGCTGTGGAGATCTGTGCCTTCGACTGTGTGCAGCACATTCAGCACTTTGAGATTCTCGATACTGTGGGTCATTTTCTCTCTTTCCTCTCGCCCTTCTCCCATAATGGATACAACTCTCTCTTCGAAGATGAATTTAAGTTGTTGGTGTAGAATAAACGACACTGGCCCAATTTCCTGCAACCATGGGCATCCTAGTAGCATGTTGAAGGAGGACTTGATATCCATGACTTGGAATGGGATTGAGAAGGTCATTAGCCCAATGGTGAGCTCAAGATCGACTTCTCTTATCACCTCCCTTCTAGTATTATCAAACCCTCTTGCACTTGTCCTGGCTGGCCTGAATGTGGAGGTATCAACCCCTATCTTGGTTGCAGTTCTAAGGGGGCATACATTTACTATCAATCCATTGTCTACTAGCACCAAAGGGATCACCAATTTTGTCATTTCCACTATGATATTGAGGGGTTTAGAATGATTGCTTCCTTAACTTGGAAGATCGACGTCTGAGAAAGAGATGGCATTGGGAGCCAATACCTGCCTGATCATTTGTCCCACTTTATCTGGTGAGACCTTGTCAGATACGTGTGCGACTTTCAATGCCCCCATTAGAGCTTGGAAGTGGGTCAGGGACGTCATCAATAGGTCTTAAATGGTGATGAGAGTTGACGTTCTTTTGAGTTGTGTTTCTAATACGTGTTCTCCGCTCATTTTCTCCATAGGGTACACCGCTGCAGGTTCCCTTCTCCCTATTGTTGCCAACATTAATGTCCGTCTGATTATAATTGAGCGAGACCTGATAGGGATCATATGTTGGTCTGAGAATTTGAAATGGGACATATGGGGATGTCGGGTATGATTGAACTAGCGGGGCTAGTGTGACAATATTGGGCCAAATGTGGTTGACTGGTACAGGAGGCAGCTGGACTGATGATGATGTGGCAAAATTAGGCCAACTATATTGGGTTGTAGCTGGAGGTGGATTGATTGGGGGTGTGGCAAAATTGGGCCAATTGTAGGAGGTTGGAGTTGATTCCGAAGGTGGGGTAAAATTGGGTACCATGTAATTTATGGGGGTTGATGCTGGATATGATTGGAATTGCGGAGGTGGTGAGGCCCAATTGGTTTGGACCTGATTAACGGGAGCTGGTGAGGGAAAATATTGTAGACACCCTAATTTTTCCCTCTCGAGGTATATGAACTTATTCGATCAACCTTTGACCTTACCCATGATCTCCAGAAAAGGGCTGACTGATCAGTCATAGAATAAACCATTTTATCACCCTTAACTTAGTGATGCTAGGACTTAGTTTGCTATTAACAAGTTGATGATGTTCATCTTTGTCAAAATGAAAGAGAGTCATAATATTAATCTTTGTCAAAGTGAATCCAAAAGAGCAAGAAAAAGACGATTAAGCACAAAAGATAATTCGCCGCTCATGGAAGGATAGAAAAATCATGTTTTACAATTTTACAGACGATAGAGCGTTACTAATGAAGATCCATAGAAATTCGTAATGTGCGATTCTTTAGAGAAAGAGTATAGAAGAAAGGAGAAGAATTGTAATATAGAGAATCATCTACTGAGGAAGCTATGAAAGATAGAAAATCATGATTTACGACTTTCTAAGAAAGAGAAGAAAAAAAAAAGGGATAATCGTGAATTACGATTACAATTATAGAAACTTTCCTATTGCTATTGATCACGTGAGAATTTCTACCACCATGAACAGAATTAGAACTCTTTCATTAGAAGTTTGGCTAATCACGGATTTGAGAGATTGATGAAGAAGAATCTTAAAAGGACTCTGCGGCTGGTATTAAGGAAAGAAATTCGGAACACATCAAACATCCAGAAACAAGGAGGAATAAAATTAGAATTAGAGTTATATTAGGAATCTTTTATTTTAGTAGTTTCTTTTATTAGAATTAGATCTCTATAAACCGACCCTTACGATCTATAAATAAGAGGGCTTGGCATAGGAATAATCATCGAAAAATTTCACAACATCAATTGACAATTGGGGTCTATGTTTTCTCCCGATCAAAGTAGTTTAGGATTTACAAAGTAACATCGTCCACAGTTCTCTGAGGTTTTGCCTGACAACCAAGGCTAAGGAAGCTGAAAGATCAACCCTTTGGATGGTTCTACTTTTGCTTTCTAGTTTAGATTTTATTTTATTTTTAGTTTAGACTTTATATGTTTTGTAAACATCTTCAAATTTTTATTTGAATTGACGACTCAGGTTAAAGTTTATAGATTAGTGTAACGGTTTTGCTTTTCTATCTTCAATTTTCTCGAATTTGATTGACACCCAAATTTTAGGAGATTGTTGATTAGATTAAATCTATGTTGAAGAATTTTAGTTTTTGATTGACGACCAAATTCTAAAAGGCTACAATACGGTGTAACGGTATTTTAAATTTGTAAACATCCAATAGCTGAAGGTTGAAATTGACAACCTCAATCTGAAGAAGGAAGATTAGTAATTATTTTTATGCAATTAGATTAAGGAACCCATTCTTTCATTCATATTTCTCCAGTAGTTTAGGACTTAAAAGATAAAAATAGTTTTAAAACAAGAATATAAAAATCTATAAGAAGATAATCACTTCTTCGTGGGATCGATCTTATCGCTACGCTATAATTTCCATTGTGCGCTTGCAATAGGTTAAGGTTTGATTTTAATTTAAATATATACATACTATAAGCCGGTCACTAACCTTCTCTTAAGACCTTAAAACCCTAAAGATGAGACTATGTACTGAAACAATAATATATGGTTGATCCTAGGCTGATACAATAACCCTGTGGTTCAGACCCGACTTAGCCTGGGGAAGCTTTCGAATTACGCACCCTAACAGCCGTGCGCAATTCGATTGCACACTTGGACACATGCGGGCAATTGGTTCCACTTGGACCAGATCCGCTCTTCGCACGGACTACCTAGGACCCGATTTCGTGCCCTGGATAGGCTGCATAATCAGATTACATGCCCCATCATTGGCTCGCAATTGGTCCCACTTGGACCAGTCTTCTGTCCTCCTTAAACTGCCTTAAGACATGACTACGCGCCCTCGCTAGCGTGTGCAATCGATTGGACGCCCCACCCCTAGCACGCAGTTGGTCCCCAACTGGACCTAGTCTCTAATTCCCATAACCGCCATAACTCCCTGATTAAGCGCATGTAGTGGGCGCTTAATTGGATTGCACGTGCTACACAGGGTGCATAATTAGTTTCAAGCGAGTTGGAACTAGGACACCCGACTGAGCCAGTCAGCCGGTCACTCACTGAGTCTGTGATCGACTTAAAGTGTATTAAGATCATGAGACAGGGCACATAATTCAATTACATGCCCTGAACAGTGCGTGCAATTGGATCCGATCGACCAATTGCGCACCTCCCATAGGGCCGTAATTACCCGAATACCTATAAATAGGCCCCCCTACCTCGATCCAAAACACATCAATTCACATTCAAGCCATGAGTTCCTCTCTTCCAAGCTTAGGATTTCAAGACCCCCTTCTATGGCGTTCAACTTCATGTAATCTCTTTTATTTTATTTTTAATTTCTATTTCTTAGTTCTAGTTCTTAGTTCTAGCTTCTAGTTCTTAGTTCTAGTTTCTAGTTCTTGATCTTAGGTTCTAATTTTAGTTCGTAGCTCTAAGTTTCTGGTTCTATTTCTTAGTCTCTAGAACTAGTTCTTAACTTTTAGTTATTAATTTCTAGTTTTTTTTTAATCTTAAATTCTAGATCGTAGTTTTTATTTTCAAGTTCTAGTTCTTAATTTCTTACTTCTAGTTCATAACTTTCAGTTCTAATCTCAATCTTTAGATTCCTTAATTTCAATCCTTAAAACCAGAATTTCTCAACTCCAATTCAATTTTTAATCCATAATATTTTTAAAACAATCCTTAGCCACCCAATTTGTCCAAGAGAGCCTATGGAGGGTACTCGGGAACAGGGCCGATCTTCCTTAGCATAACGGGCCACAACCCCCATTTAATTAGAATTATAGTAGAATTAGGAAACTAAATTAATTTGAATTATAGTAGAAGTAGGAGACTAAATTAATTAGAATTAAAGTAGTATTAGGAAATTAAAATCAGTTAGAGTAATATCAAGAGAGAGAATAAGAGTAGGATTAGGAAAACTAGGTTAACTAAACTCTTAGGCGACCCAGAGCTATTGAAGTCGGTCAACCGTTCAACAAAGAAGTTAACCCACACCCCGTAAAGCGTGATCAACAACTTGTTGTAGCGTCGATAAACATGTACAGCTAGCGATCACAATGAACCAGGTACTTTTCCCTCAGAATTTATCTCTTTACTTTTAGAATTTAATATCGCTTAATTCATTATTCACTGCCTTTGCCAAAGTCCCCTCGGACCGAATTGGCCCACTTATTCTGGGGACCGAGAGGAACCTAGAAAAAGCGCGCGCCAACAGACTAATAATCGCGATGGGACCTCTTGTCGCTAAAGTCGCCTTTATTTAGTTAAGTTTTCTTTTAATGCATACATAGTTTCCTTCTTTTCGCTTTGTTCCTCTTCGCACACACTCACACTATTGAGAATTTCCTGAGAGTACATGAACATCCATCAGAGACTCGAGATGTCTGGGATACGAAGATTGAAGCTTGGTGACCATCTTTGTGGGGGTACCGCAACAATCCCATCTATAACGAGGACCCATCTTGTGACTCAGTTCAATACAACCCAGAGATCAATATGGCCGGCGGTGAGGAAACCCCCTTCACACCTCCAAGAACCAGCAACAATGACAGACGCAGAGACAACGACATCAGGCAGAACTTCACAGTCCAATAACTTGTGGAACTCAATATCCAAAGATTACACAAGGGAGGTGACAACGTTGAAGTACTGCTTCAAGGCCTAGCCACCACATACAAGACCTTCTAGGAACGTCGAAACGTGGAGAAACAAGAACAACTAAAGCAAGAGAAGCCACCACCTACTCCGAGTACGATATCACCACGTATATCACCAAAGAGTCGAACTGGTCATACTCCCTTCTACTACGATTGTCGAACTCGCTCCCAAACCATCAAGAAAGATGCCACTATAAGGGTGGAGGATCTCCCTAAGATGCTTGACGAATACATGGCTAAAAGAGAGTGTCCCGAAACTGTGTTCGGATTCGACAAGTTTTGTTGGGACTTAGAATTCAGGTTACTTTCAGGGTTCAAGCCACCCGAGTTCAAAAAGTACAATGGCACGGGGAACCGAAATCATCACCTAGCCCTCTTCTACAATGATTGTCGACCAATATGCGACAACCAGGGTCTTCTCATCCACTATTTTCAAAGGTCTCTAGCAGGACAAGCCCTCAATTGGTTAGTCGAGCTACCACTGCACAAGATTGACACTTTCGACGACTTAGCCAGACAATTTCTCGATTAATATATGCATTTGATCCAAGAGACGGTTAGCATCAATGACCTGAAAGCAACGAAACAAGAACCTGACGAGGAGTTTGCCGACTTCATCGACTGATGGAGGAAACTCATTGCAAGGACTGAGACCTCAATGAAAGAAGAGGACTCTATCAACAACACCAAAGAATCCTTGAGAAGTGCGCTTATCATAAGTGGCTGCTCAGACTTTGCTACTCTTCACCTCCGGGCCTCCCGTCTAACAAGATACATCAAGGGTGGAGACCTCACTTTGTCCACAGTAGCATCACAAGGAGTCTCTTCCGGCGAGACCAAGACGAAGAACAACAAGAAAGCTTTAGGATCTAAGCCGGTCAACACCGTCACCAACCAAGGGCAGAATTTCAAGAAGAGAAACTTCCAACCGAGAAATCCCAGACAAAACCAAGGCCAACAACGGTACATAAACTAGGACTAGGGTTAAAATCAGCAAAGATACCCAAACCAAAACTCGAACCAAGGTCAGTACCAGAATACGAATCAATACCCTAATACTTACCAAAACCAGAATCAAAATAGGGCACAGAACCGGATGGCCAACCCTCAGAACTATAACAATGTACCCCCACCCCAGAATTTCAACCAGCAAACAAGAGGCCCCTACCAGCCGAGGCGTGAGCACTACCCCCCTGCCCGACACCATTCCCAACAACATTTGCCTCCTCAGTAATCAAAACCTCTTCTGATTCCCACTAGAGCGGCCTCGACCATAGCATGTAAACATAGATTACAGTAAATTCTGTGGTTTTCACCGATTAGCAGGTCACAACCTAGAAGACTGTTGGGTTCTCCTAGATATGATCTACAACATGAATGATCAAAATCAGAACAATTGGGAGTCGCTCAGAAATCCCAACCCCAACAACAACCAACCTTCATAGAATTTAGAGATTATCAACAACCCCATGCTCAACCATAACCAAGGAATGGTAGCTCATATCACCACAGTGGATCTCCCTGGTCAACTCCCCATGCATCCTTCTAATCTAATCACCCGCCTCAACCCTTTCGGTGCCCCAGTAAATCCAATTGAACCACCTAGACTCCAAGCTATTCAGCCACAGCCCTCAACCTTAATCACTCAGATCACACCTCCAAACCCCCTCCTTATCCAAACATCTCCAGGATCCGAGTCCAATCATTTAGTGCCCGAAGACCAAACCTTCATGAACCCTTGTCAAAACCCTCGACTCCTCCAAACACTGAGACCACTCCATCACTGCCTCCTTCATCTAACTCTAAACTAGAGATTGAGGACAATGTCCTCCAAACTGCAGCTTATATCATGGCATGGGTAGATGGACTCTCCCAAAATACCTCAAGTCAGAAATGTGAGATCATGGTCGAACACCAACCGAATACAGAAGTAAAGTGATAGCAAGAAGAATCCAGCAAGTAGGAGGCATTGGTCTCCGCCTTCCTCGAAGAAGACTACATGCAGTACCTTCCACCTTGGGATGGCATCGCTGCAGTACGCATTCCCTCCTCAAATTTCACCCCGTTCATGACGAATGCTCCAGCAATCTCATTAGCTCAAGTCACGACATGGCTCAACGATTGACAACCGGTGTGCCCAGTCCTCAAATCAGGAACTACCTACCCACAACCGCCACCATTCCCTCGGATGAAAGAAGCTACCAACGTACAACTGCCAGAGTGGATAGCGAGAGAGAAGGAAGTAGACTTGCCTCCCCTGCCTCACATCATTCACCCACCACCAATTTCGATGCCTTAACCACTTCAGCCAGCTACGAGTAAAGTGCATCGACTAGGAAAGGAACACGCGCTCGAATTAGGTCAAAAGTATGACCTCTTATGGCATCTCCAGAAGATCTCAGCACAAATATTAATACTCGAGCTCATCAATAAATCCCTAGACTACCATCGGCTACTAATGAAGACGTTGGAAGTGACGTAAATAGATGAGGATGCCACTTTGGACAAGCTGCACCAGATCACTTTTGTCATGGCGCAACCACTAGCACTTACCTTCTTCACAGATGTATATATGCCAAAAGAATCCCTGCGAGGGAGCTCAGTCGCCATATATCTGACAGTTATAATCATAGGGTGGTTTTTGGTCCCTCATGCTCTAGTTGACACAGGAGCAGGACTTAATGTTTACTCCATAATGACGCTCAAGATTCTCGAGTATAAGGAGCAAGATATAAGGCCTCGTCACTATCCCTAATCGCATATGATGGATCCCGATGCTATGTCAAAGGAACCATTAAGCTACAAGTTTGCCTCGGGCTAGTAACAAAAGATGCCACCTTCCATGACTCTAACTCGTTTACTACTTACAATTTAATCTTAGGAAGGAAATGGTTGGAATCCATGAAAGTTATAGTGTCTACATACTATCAGTGTGTCAAATTCCCTCATGAGGACTCCATCATCAGAATATACACTGACGTGCCTCTCCAGGAGATAGATACCGACTACACAACAAGTATTCTGATAGCTCACGACTCCGTCCTATCCAACAGCCACATTAGAAAGGTGCGACTTCCCAACAACACAGCAGTGGAAGAAATCACTCATCCCAGCTCTTCTCCCCCATACTAGTTGATATTAATAAGAAGAGAAGCCGACCCTGACCTCGTCAAGCTCTATGACATAAATCCAACTATAACAAAAGGATGGAACCTCATGTATCAACTAACATACGTCCCTCACACTGGGCTCGGCAAGAATAAGCAAGGGCGCATAGGGCTTGTCGTCCGCAAGAAGGTTTGAAAACACACAGGATTGGGTTACCAATCTGACGACAAGCAAGCCGACCTCTTGTCAACCTCGCCTAAGTGGTCACCATATGACCACTTCATCTATGGAACCACTGAGAAGGCTGATGTGCCAAAGAAAAGAAGGGACTCCTTCCCTAAAATGCAAGAGACAGAAATTGAGCAGATAACCAGAACCTTCACTGACCTTACCAATTTAAATCAAGACGACAACATCGATAAGGCACTAGAGGGCGTCAGACCGTTGTTCGACATTGAGGAATCCTCAGAAGAAGGAAGGAAAGAACCTCCACAATCTAAACCACAGGAAGAAGAGTGGGAGTCAACTAATAAAGAAGACTTTCACATCGTGTCTATAGGGATTAAAAGAGGACGAAAACTAGACACTTCCTCCCCTCTTCCGCTATCCCAGCCTCAATTGTCGACACAGGATGATTTTTCATCAATATCAAGTGAGGAGGAAGATTATTGGGCGAGCCTCTCCGCCATAGAACTTGAAGACTTTTTGAGAGTTGATCACCTAAAATGGATTAGAGAAGACAATCACTCCCAAGATAAGACTTAAAATCTCGACGACGATTTTGGTTATCAGCACGTACTTGATGATTAGTGATGCCTGCGTCGATGCCCTTATCTGAAGCAACCTTACTGTGGCATGTGCATGACTATGATGATACGATGTCAAAAGGCTGTCATGAATGAAATCTGGTAAACCGTTAGCATAAAAGATTCTCACATCACCTTTACAGAAGTCGAATAGGAGTTAGAGCTTGACGCTCCCCAATCTCTAGATGCACAACAACTTCAAATATTCTAGAAATCAATAGAGGAAGAATGGAAACCACGTTCGAGTGATGGTGAAGATTACTAGATAGATCTCCTCGCCCTCGAGTTGGTAGAACAGTTAGACCAAGGCCTTCAAGGGCTATCCAGTGGAGAAGATGAGCTCGATTCCAACAGTGATGGCCTTAGCCTTGACCTCCAAGAATGGGAATGCCCTTGGGGACACCCCTACATCTCGCACCCATACCAGTCTCACTGCCGGGCGTGCATACTCATCCCGACATATTACGAAGTCCAAGTGAAAGAACTTACAAGTCCGAAGGAAGAGCAGCTAGACTCACCCGAAGAGAACGAACTTCAATAAGAAGAACATCTCCAGCCCAGTTCTAAGGATGATGGTGTTGGTGTGCACTTTTTCTGAGTTCCATTCAGTCCCCGAAAAGAGTGGCCCAATTCGGTCCGAGTGGACTCTGGCAACGGTGATGAATAGTAAGTTAAAAGATATTAAATTATAGAAATAAAAGGTAAGTTCTAAGAGAAAAATAATTGGTTAATTGCAATCGCCAGTTGCAGATATTTATCGACACTCAACACGTCACTGATCACACTTTAAGAAGAGCGGGGGCATTCAGGTTGAACTCCTTTATTGAACGTCGACCAACTTCAGTAGCTTTGGGTTGACTTGGGGTTTAGCTAGTTTGGTTTCCTAATCTTGCTAGAAGTCAAATTAACTTGGTCTACTGATCCTCCTGGGAGTCTAATTAACCTAGTCTCCTAATTCTACTAGGGGTCTAATTAATCTAGTCTCCAAATCCTACTGGGAGTCTAATTAACCAAGCCTCCTAATCCTACTAGGAGTCTAATTAATCTAGTCTCCTAATCCTACTAGGAGTCTAATTAAAAAAGGGTTGTGGCCCGTTATACTAAGGAGGATCGGCCTTGTTCCCGGGTAGCCTCCATAAGATCCCTTGGGCAATTCGGGTGGCTGGATTTAAAAATCAGAGAGGTTAAGGAACCTAATTGGTTTTAGGCTAGGTATTTCCTCCCTTGATACTACTTCGAGACTAACGAGCTAGTGCTGCTTGCTTGACTACCTGGGGCTCCCGGGGAAGAGTATGCAATTCTAGAAGTCTAGAAGGCAGCTCGACCACTTTTGGAAGCCCCAGAAAGAACCTCGAATTTTTCCAAAGGGAGAAGTCTTTGAGAGCGAAAAATTATAGATTGGTTTTTTATGGCTAAGAGTGATTTTAAAAAGACCGAGTTTGAATTGATGATTAAAAGCTTAGAAAATTGAAGATCTAAAATTTTAAAGATTAGGGATTAGGAACTAAGGACTGAAATCTATAACTAAAGAATTAAGAACTAGAATTAAAAACTAGAATGAAAATTAAGAACTGGGGCTAAAATTAAGAATTAGAACCTAGAAGTTCAGAACTAGAAACTAGAATTGAGAACTAGAAACTAGGAATTAAGAACTAGAAACTAGAACCTAAGAGATTACCTGAAGACGGGCGCCGAAGAGAGAATCTCGAAATCCCTAAGCTTGGAAGAGAGGAACTCAAACATTCGATTGCTGGATGTTGTGATGTGTGGCGTAAGGGGGTCTATTTATAGGTAAGTGGGTAATTACGCGCCCTGTGGGAGGTGGATAATTAGCCGGTCAAATCCAATTAAACGTCCTGTCTGGTGCGCTTAATTGGATTACGTGCCCTATCCCCGGCGCTTAATCACTCTGAGTCGGTGACAGACTAGTGAGTGACCGGCTGATTGACTCAATCGGGTGTCCTAGCTCCAGCCTAAATGGAACTAATTGCGTGATTTGTACAGCATGCGCAATCAATTGCGCATTCTAATTTGGGCATGCAATCGGGTCTTAAGGCGGCCTCTAGAAGGTTAAGGAACGGTCCATGTTGGATCAATTGAGTGCCAACTATGGGGCGTGCAATCAAATTATGCGCGTTGTACAAGGTGTGCAATGCAGGAATTTTCATAGGTTGAGTTGGGTCCAAAACCACAAGGCTATTGTTTTAGCCTGTGTGTTGACTATATATTATTGTTTCAGTATATAGTTCCCTATTAAGTTTTTAAAGCTTTAAGAGAAAGTAAGTCCCTTCTAAAAGTCATGGGCAAGGTCAAAGGTTAACCAAACAGGTTTGTATACTCCGAGAGGGCAACATTTGGGTGTTTACAGATATCCCTCTTCAGCGGGTTCATGCGGAGTAAGAATGCTTTAAAGAAGTAGACACCCTTCTTCCGAGGGTGCCTTCTCATTTCTTCTGGGAAGTTATAAGTGTGAACTGGGGATGCTGATATAAAATACTTGGCTTTCTTATCTATTAGTACAAACTAAAGATGGAGCATTCAGGGGCCCAGTGGTAGTTGTCGAAAGGTATATCCTCAAATATGGGTGCAAAGGGCATCCCGCTGAATATCGCGACCCGCTGCAAGTGTTATGGGATTTCCAGTGTGCTGATTTATGATGTAAAAATCAAGAGAAAACAGAGATGGATTCAGCACATCTGAGATATCCTAGACCTGCAAGATACAGGGTCCTTTGTAGAAAGCTTTAAAAGAATGGTGAGTAAGGGAATGTCCACAGGGAGGCTAGTTAGAAATAGGATAAATCTCCAGATCTGTGAGAGATCTGACACCTAGCTATCTCTACTTTAGTTAAAAGATAGGGGAGAGTTTTGAAATGAGTTGTCACTTAAACTAAACTACAAATAAAATGCAGATTGTTTTGGATCGAATCTAGAGCCTCAGATCTTGCAGATGGAATGGTTTAATAATTCAGAAAATGGAGAATAGCTTGGAGATTGTCTTCACTGCAATCAGGTTGAGCTAAGCATATTACGGGGGTTCACAAGCACACAAGTCCCTCAGCTGGCCACATGCACTGTCTACAAGCACAGCTGCAGGGTATAAATTCCACTTCAAATCACAGGATCCACCTGGCCTTAAGGGGATGATCTGTCTACTTTAATGGTCACAGACCATCTTATAGGCTTTATCGAATCCATGGATTGCAGCAGATAAATCCAATTAAGGCCTGAGCTCAGATTCACCTTAAGGTTATGATCTGTCCACTTTAATGGTCACAGACCATCCTAGAGATCTCCTACAAGGCCAGAGCCTCAATTAGAACAATTAAAACCACTACAGATGCTGCAATTTCCAGGTCACAAACACAGAAAATTATAGGGATATCAGATCCAGGGAATTCAGATGACATCCAAGAGGTCTACTAGTTAAGTGGGTGAGCTGATCAAGCAACTCCTCTACACAAATCCGATCGAGCACCAAAATGCATCAAAAGAGCTTTAGATCTAATTAAAACATTGAAAACAACATTTACATTGTAAACAAGGTCACTCTTACAATGGAATGCTCTCAGATCTGTAGTTTGTGCAGCAAATAACCCTAGCAAGTCTCTTAACCTTACCCAATTATAGATCTAACTCACTCCTTGCTGCTCCTAGGGATTTAGCCAACCATAGTTGGGCTAAAGGAGGGAAATGGAATCTCGCTGCAAGCTCTGATCTCTGGAAAATTGCTCAGAATTTTGATCCCCCCCAATGGTAATTGGGGGTCTCAATATATAGCTTTCTCCTCTATTTTTCCGGCCAAAAATCACTTCTAGAAGGTTGTCAGAGTTTGTTAGAGTTCAGTTAGAGCACATGGGTCGGTTAGGGCTTTCTAGGGCATCTTTTAGAACATTGTACCGGTCACCAAAGTGCCTCGGTTTGTGTGCGATAGGTCACCAAGTCTCAGCGTGTGCAGAGCATAGTTTCTGAGAATTTCAGCACACGATTTTGATAGGTTGGAGAAGCTTCCGATAGGTTCAAAGTAAGCTTGTAGTTCCTTTCGATAGGTTCCTTGGTCTCTTCAATATGTACTAATAGGATGAGATCTCTCTTTGAAGCTTTAGGGTCCTCATCCCAATATCTGGAGTATTCGATAGGTTGGCTGAGAAGTTCAATAGGTCTAGTGGTCCTTTTCGACAGGTTCAGCTCTGTGTGACATCATCCCGATAGGTTGGCTCCCATTCCTATCAAAGGGCTTAGCGTCCTTCGATAGGTTCAGTTTCAATATCTTCATTTCGAAAGGATCAGGGAGCCTTCGACAGGTTGGAATCGAGCATTTTAGTCCTTTCGCTAGGTTCTCAGATCCGTTTGATAGGTTCCTTTGACACTTCAGGAGAGTTTTTGAGAAGATGGTTTCTTATTTCCTTTCTTTGCTCGATAGGTTCTGAAATCCTATCGATCTCCTCAATCCCTGTGACTCCATCCTTCTTCTGGCTTCGGATCCTATCGAACCCTTCTCCAACTGCAAGAATTCTTTCCTTTTAATCCTCAGCTCCTATCGAAGTCTTCTAACATCCTCGTGATAGGATGTTTTGGACCTATCTTCACTTCTTTCTCCTTGATCTATTGCTGGGTCTGCATAGTGCTGAGAGATGACTTCTTTGTGGGCATTCTTAAGTGGTTTGCTGCATTATTACCAGATTTCCCTGCTATCTACAAAATGCACTCAACAGAGGCTTATTAGTGTGCTTGCAGGTCCATGAAAGGTCAGGTTAAAGGGTGCAAAGTATCATTTTTTACCACTTAACACACCCCCAAACGTAACCTTTGCTAGTCCCTGAGCAAAGGATAATTCAAAGAAAAATAAAATACCACTTTCGTAGGGAGCACCGATGCATTTAGCACATGCACCAAGCCTTTTAAACCCCTAGGTGATACCTAGTGGAGGAGTGAAGTCTCCTGAGGGTTTTTAGTGAAGGTACCCACAAACTTCTCCAATAAACTTAGTTAATAATAGTGCAACCTGTTAAAGCAGAGTTTAAGTGAAAGAAAACAAATTTCACACCATGTCCATTAAATTCCAAAGGATTTATAGCAGAAAAAATCTCGAATTCAAAACCTAAAATTCTGCTGTCATTCCTTCATTCTTAATCAGTTCATGTCAAGGCATTGGGCTTAAAACTTTGATGCAGAGCTCACCTTTAATTCCAGCATTTTGTTCCTATACCACCCCAAATCTCTTATTTTAGACCCAAATCATACCGGGGCTGTCCACTCATAACAAAAATCGAAGGGTGCATCATTTAACATAGCTCAAGATCAATTGCAGCCCTCAAATAGGACTGCAAGCAGGAGCATAGGCATTGCTTTAATTCCTAAAATTTTCTAACTCTTTTCTCCATAGATTAAGCAAATTCTCATCTCCCCATGACAGCTCACTCCATTTCTGTTCCTATACCACCCCAAATCTCTTATTTTAGACCCAAATCATACCGAGGCTGTCCACTCATAACAAAAATCGAAGGGTGCATCATTTAACACAGCTCAAGATCAATTGCAGCCCTCAAATAGGACTGCAAGCAGGAGCATAGGCATTGCTTTAATTCCTGAAATTTTCTAACTCTTTTCTCCATAGATTAAGCGAATTCTCATCTCCCCGTGACAGCTCACTCCATTTCAGATCAGTAGGGTCTTTCTATTGGGTTGCAATGTGGCTTATGGGTGAAATTTGTAAAAAATATAACAGGATAAAATAGGATTCAAAATTGAGAAGTCAGTAAAGGTAAGGAGGTGTCTAGACAATACCTCCTTCATTTCCGCATAATTCCATCTACCTCTTGAATTTTTAGATTTGAAGTGATCAATTTCTAATTTTTAAGTCTTTCAATGAAATGTCTTCTCTTTCACAACCTTTTATTTTGCCTTTCTATTTTTTCTTTTTTTATTTTTATTTTTTATTTTTATAGGCTGGAATGCCACAATGCCACCAACTGTGTTTTTCTCCTCTTGTACCCACTTCTCAAACCAGCTCTACCTTCTTTCATTCCTTTACCTTTACCTTCTGAAATCTCACAGTGAGGTCAGACTGCATCAGGTTAAAGAGTTTTGGGTTTACATTTCTGGTATCTATCGAGGAAAAATTGTGATTTCAAGGCTCAAATGGTGTGTATCAAGGGCAGTTCAAAGGTGGGGCATTTTAGGCAAACTGTCCAAGGGGTGGCCTTACTTCATGTCTTCAATGTCATGAATGCTGTCAAGCTATTTCAACTTAGAATTGCCAAACTTCTAGTGATTAGAATTAGATCCCATCAGTCCTTAGAGCAAAAGAAATTGCCCAGATACTCTTCAAAGAAATTAACAATTTTCTAGCCAAAATCTCACTGGGTATGGTCATCCATGAAAATTTCTGGGGGGTATCCTTACAGTTTTCTCTCATTTTCGGTTCACTAGTCATCAATTTTTTTGAAAATTCTTGATATTTGCTTCCTGAAAAATGTTAAGACTACAGCTCATTTCAGTTTTAAAAAGTTTTTAATTTCCTCTTTTCCAAAAAAAATTCAGGTGGCAAATCACTTTGTTGTCAAAAAAACTTGTTTTTTAGCATAGCTGCACCAAGCATTAAATTATTTCATTGGCACTCCTGCCATACCCCCAAACCTAAACTAAATAGTGTCCTCACTGTTTTGAGACAAAGTAATCAAGAGGGAGACAGTGTAAGAAGATATCTATAGAACATTACAAAAAAATTGTCAAATATATACAAGAGACAAATGAAACAGAAACAAAAGAAAAAAAACTGAAACAACACATGGCCACATTCATATACAGCTTGGTGCCAGCTACCGCCTAGATGTAGGGGCTTTGCCCTTGGATTTCAATAGGTGAGACCATCCTATCAATAGGTTTAAACGGTAGAGACAACATCATTTCGATAGGTGTCCGATATGTACTCAGCACCTATCGAAATCTTTGTTTGCCCTTATTTAACCTATCGAGCAGTTGGTTTTACCTGTCGAAACATCCAGTTCCTATCGAAAACATTAGATATCTTATCGAACTCACCATGAAACCTAACAAAATGTAGATTAGGACTATCGAAGGACCCTTAGCTTCAGCACTTACCAGGTTCTGCTACTGTGCAGCCCTATGATTGGATTCCTATGTGGATGAGCTCCCCTTATCTTAGAGTAGCTAGCAAGTTTGAAACGATGACCCACTAGAGAACATGGCATATTTATTTCAAAAGAACTCTACTAGAGATGCAAAGTAAAAACAAATCTAAATAGATGCAAAATGTGGTACAAATAATACATACTCAACTACAGGTGCTAATCTGGAGGATCTGGACGGCCTCCCCATATTCCTTGAACTTGTCATCCTTCCTGGATCCATTCCTCAGCAATTATTCAACCCCTGGTTGCAATTTGGTCTCTATAGGCCTCTCATTGTTCTGTAGCAGCTATTGAGGATTCTCATGTAGAGCCTCCTCTAGCCCTGCAATGGAAAAACAGGTTTCATCAAAAGGGGGTTGAGAGCTGGAGCTGTACACATGCAGTTTTACTTTCATGTTGCCAAAAGAAATCTCCATGATTCCAGATCTGCATTGAATGCAGGCATTGGCAGTGGCGAAGAAGGGCCTGCCCAGAATCACAGGGATGGATGAAATACCTTTACTTGACTCCATATCAACCACCACAAAGTTAGCAGGGTAAAAAAACTTGTCAACTCTCACCAGAACATCCTCAATGACTCCCACAGGCTTCCTTTCGGACCTGTCAGCCATTTGCAAAACCACAGGTGTGGGCTTCAAATCTCCTAGGCCCAATTTTTCATAGACTGCATAGGGCAGCAGATTCACACTAACTCCTAAGTCTAATAGGGCCTTCTCAATTTTATGATCCGCAATGATGCAAGGGATAGTGGGCACTCCAGGGTCTTGAAGTTTGGTGGGGGTTGCAATGGACAAAATGTGTTTTACCTTCTCTGCTGAAAAGACTTTCTTGGACAAGTATGTCCTAGACAGTCTTTTATGGGTGCATAACTCCTTCATAAATTTGGCATAGGCTGGGACTTGATTTTTGGCATCCAGTAAAGACAGATTAATCTTTACTTGTTTGAAAGTCTCCATCATTTCCTCAATTTTGCCCTGCCCTTTGTCAAAAGGGTAGGGTCCTTGCAATACCTTGGGAAATGGCAAGTGTGGGGGTGTTCCCTCACTTCCAGCCTTCGCCAATGGGGCTTCTTTCTTTTTGGTTTTTTCTTGTCCTTGAGGATCCATATCATCCTCTTTATTGACACTGGTTTGTTCCTGTAGGTCCATCACTTGTGGCCTCTGTTGTGTTCTTGGAAAACTCCTTCCATTATCTTCCTTCAAACTTCTCACAGGCTCACAGCCCACTTGATTGTCCACTAGTCTACTACTCCTCAAAGTTGTCACAGATTTGGCTTCCTCATAGGTGGAGGAAACTTCACCCACTACAAACTGTCTTCATGGATTATCCTATGGTTGGCTAGGTAACCTTCCTTCCTCTCTCCTAGTCAGAGCATCAAACAGCTGACCAAGTTGGTCCTCTATCTTTTTTATGCACTAGTTGTGAGAGTGCACAATTTTGGCTAAAGTGTTCAAGTTCTGCAATGAGGATTGAACTTGTTCCTCAAAAGATGGTGCTCTCACAGCTGGAGTAGGTGTAGCTTGCTGCACAGGAGGAGCTATAGGTTGGGCCCTGGTTTGCTAATATTGAGGTCTTGGGGCATAACCTTCTCGATAGGGCTGAGCATTTCTGTAGGGCATGGGCTGCTGGGGCTGCTACTGCTACTGGCTGGGGTATCTATCTTATCTCCACCTCAAATTAGGGTGGTTTCTCCATTAATACCCAGCAGCAGGCTGCTTCACATAGGCTTGAGTTGCGGACACATGTTCTGTTATGAAATCAGAGAATTGGGCAGCTGATGGGCATTCATCTAGGGAGTGAGCAGGGGATTGGGATATAGCACATGCCTCCTCTACTCTAGCTGCCACAGGTGACTGCATTGCTCCCATCAGCCAATCAAACTTCAGAGTTAAGCTGTCCACTTTCCTTTCCAACTCACTTGGCACACTCACTTCATATATCTTTCCTCTTGAGGTGTTCTCTTTCACCAATTTGGAAGGGTCTAGATCTCTTGCTAAGGTTTCCCTTTGCATAGAGTTTTCACCGATGATGTCAAAGAGCTCCCATGCCTCCTCAACAGTTTTATGAAGATAAGTGCCTCCACAAGAGGCATCTATCATGTCCGCGCTCTTTGAATCAATTCCTTGGTAAAAGCTTTGAACCAGTTGCCATTCAGGGATTTGATGGTGGGGGCATTTCTTGAGGAGTTCTTTAAATCTCTCCCAGGATTGATGAAAGTCTTCAGTTGGATCTTGGGTAAAAGAGATGATACCCTTCCTCAACTGACTGGTCTTTGACATAGGAAGGAATTTGGCCAAAAACTGACATTGGAGATCACTCCAGGGCAGTATACTGTTAGGAGGAAATAAAGAAAACCAGGTTCTGGCTCTGTCCTTTAATGAAAAAGGAAAGAGTCTCATCATGGTGGCCTCCTCCCCTAAACCTGTGATGTTGTAGGTGGTGCACAGTCCTAGGAATTCATCTATATGCTTATAGGGATCCTCCTTGGTCAGGCCATGAAATGAGGGCAACATTTGAATGATGGACGATTTGATCTCATAGTTTCCTTGAGCAGCAGGGAATTGAATGCAGAAGGGGGAATTGTAGATCCCTGGTGCATTGAATTCCTTGAGAATTTGAGGCCGATGCTGCTCACCCATTTCAACATATTCAAATTCAATAGCTGTGGATGTAGTTGGTCTGGTTCTGAGAAGTCTTTCAACCTCTGGATTTAGTGGATAATCTCAGGTGGAAGAGTTCTCCCACCAAACATACAACACCCACAACAAATAGGAACACACAATTGATTAACTAATCTCAAAAATCAACAAATCTGAAAATAAATAGGGGAGAAGGGATGCAAACTATAGAGCAGCCTTCAGCACAACTCTCCTCTCATTCTGTACTCAGATCTGGTGAAATGGACACAAAAAATACTGAAAAATAGCAAAACTCACAAATGCAGTTAGTAAAATCAAATAAAAACTATAAATCTATGATCAAAACTTAGATCTATCAATTTCTAACCTGCCTCCCCGGCAGCGGCGCCAAAAACTTGTTGTGGGATTTCCAGTGTGCTAATTATGATGTAAAAATCAGGAGAAAACAGACATGGATTCAGGACATCTGAGATATCCTAGACCTGCAAGATATAGGGTCCTTTGTAGCAAGCTTTAAAAGAATGGTGAGTAAGGGAATGTCCACAGGGAGGCTGGTTAGAAATAGGATAAATCTCCAGATCTGTGAGAGATCTGACACCCTAGCTATCTCTACTTTAGTTAAAAGACAGGGAGAGTTTTGAAATGAGTTGTCACTTAAACTAAACTGCAAATAAATTGCAGATTGTTTTGGATCGAATCTGAACCCTCAGATCTTGTAGATGGAATGGATTAAAAACTTAAAAAATGGAGAAGAATAGCTTGGAGATTGTCTTCAATGCAATCAGGTTGAGCTAAGCATATTACAGGGGTTCACAAGCACACAAGTCCTCGGTGGCCCTGAGACCGTCATAAATTGTATAAATTCCACTTCAAATCACAGGATCCACATGGCCTTGAGGCTATGATCTGTCCACTTTAATGGTCACAGATCATCCTATAGCCTTTATCGAATCCATGGATTACAGCAGATAAATCCAATTAAGGCCTGAGCTTAGATTCACCTTAAGGTTACGATTTGTCCACTTTAATGGTCACAGACCATCCTAGAGATCTCCTACAAAGCCAGAGCCTCAATTAGAACAATTAAAACCACTACAGATGCTGTAATTTCCAGGTCACAGATGCAAGAAATTACAGGGATATCAGATCCAGGGAATTCAGATGGCATCCAAAAGGTCTACCAGTTAAGTGGGTGAGCTAATCAGGCAATTTCTCTACACAAATCCGATCGAGCACCAAAAGGCATCAAAAGAGCTTTAGATCTAATTAAAACATTGAAAACAACATTTACATTGCGAACAGAGTCACTCTTTTAATGGAATGCTCTCAGATCTGTCGACTGTGCTGCAATTAACCCCAGCAACACTCTTAACCTTACCCAATTACAGATCTAACTAACTCCTTGCTGCTCCTAGGAATTTAGCGAACCATAGTTGGGCTAAAGGAGGGAAATGGAATCTCACTGCAAGCTCTGATCTCTGGAAAATTGCTCAGAATTTTGATATAGGTCCAGTGGTCCTTTTCGACAGGTTCAGCTCTATCTGTCGTCATCCCAATAGGTTGGCTCCCATTCCTATCAAAGGGCTTAAGCATCCTTCGATAGGTTCAGTTTCAATATCTTCATTTCGATAGGATCAGGGAGCCTTCGACAGGTTGGAATCGAGCATTTTAGTCCTTTTGCTAGGTTCTCATATCCGTTCGGTAGGTTCCTTTGACACTTCAGGCAAGTTTTGGACAGGATGGTTTCTTCTTTCCTTTCTTTGCTCGATAGGTTCTGAAATCCTATTGAACTCCTCAATCCCTGCGACTCCATCCTTCTTCTACCTTCGGATCCTATCGAACCCTTCTCCAACTGCAAGAATTCTTTCCTTTTAATCCTCAGCTCCTATCGAAGTCTTCCGGTGTCCTCTCGATAGGATGTTTTGGACCTATCTTCACTTCTTTCTCCTTGATCTGCTTCTGGGTCGGCATGGTGCTGAGAGATCACTTCTTTGTGGGCATTCTTAAGTGGTTTGCTGCATTATTTCCAGATTTCCCTGCTTTCTACAAAATACACTCAACAGAGGCTTATTAGTGTGCTAGCAGGTCCATGAAAGGTCAAGTTAAAGGGTGCAAAGTGGCATTTTTCACCACTTAACACACCCCAAAACCTAGGCTTTGCTAGTCCCTGAGCAAAGGAGAATTCAAAGAAAAATAAAATGCCACTTTCGTAGGGAGCACCGATGCATTTAGCACATGCACCAAGCCTTTTAATAATAGTGCAACCTGTTAAAGCAGAGTTTAAGTGAAATAAAATAAATTTTACACCATGTTCATTCAATTCCAGAGGATTTTCAGTAGAAAAAATCACGAATTCAAAACCTAAAATTCTGCTGTCATTCCTTCATTCTTCAGTTCATGTCAAGGCATTGGGCTTAAAACTTTGATGCAGAGCTCACCTTTAATTCAAGCATTTTGTTCCTATACCACTTCAAATCTCTTATTTTAGACCCAAATCATACCGGGGCTGTCCACTCATAACAAAAATCGAAGGGTGCATCATTTAACATAGCTCAAGATCAGTTGCAGCCCTCAAATAGGATTGTAAGTAGGAGCATAGGCATTGCTTTAATTCCTGAAATTTTTTAACTCTTTTCTCCATAGATTAAGCAAATTCTCATCTCCACGTGACAGCTCACTCCATTTCAGATCAGTAGGGTCTTTTTATTGGGTTGCAATGTGGCTTATGGGTGAAATTTGTAAAAGATATAACAGGGTAAAATTGGATTCAAAATTGAGAAGTCAGTAAGGTAAGGAGGTGTCTAGACAATACCTCCTTCATGTCAGCATAATTTCATCTACTTCTTGAATTTTTAGATTTGAAGTGATCAGTTTCTAATCCTTTTTTCAAGTCTTTCAATGAATTGTCTTCTCTTTCTCAACCTTCTATTTTGCCTTTCTATTTTTTTTTATTTATATTTTTAATTTTTTTTATTGCCTAGAATGCCACAACGCTACCAAGTGTGTTTTTCTCCTCTTGTACCCACTTCTCAAACCAGCTCTACCTTCTTTCATTCATTTACTTTTACCTTCTGAAATCTTAGAAAGAGGTCAAACAGCATCAGGTTAAAGAGTTTTGGGTTTGCATTTCTGGTATCTGTCGAGGAAAAATTGTGATTTCAAGGCTCAAATGGTGTGTAGCAAGGGCAGTTCAAAGGTGGGGCATTTTAGGCTCAAATTGTCCATGGGGTGGCCTTACTTCATGTCTTCAATGTCATGAATGCTATCAAGCTGTTTCAACTTAGAATTGCCTAACTTCTAGTGATTAGAATTAGATCCCATCAGTCCTTAGAGCAGAAGAAATTGCCTAGACACTCTTCAAAGAAATTAACAATTTTTAGGCCCAAATCTCACTGGGTATGGTCATCCATCCAAATTTCTGGGGGATATCCTCACAGTTCTCTCATTTCCGGTTCACTAGTCATCAATTTTTTTGAAAATTCTTGACATTTGCATCATGAAAAATGTTAAGACTACAACTCATTTCCGTTTTTAAAAGTTTTTAATTTCCTCTTTTCCAAAAAAAATTCTGGTGGGAAATCACTTTGTTGTAAAAAAAACTTGTTTTTTAGCATAGCTGCACCAAGCATTAACTTATTTCATTGGCACTCCTGCCATAACCCCAAACCTAAACTAAACAGTGTCCTCACTGTTTTGAGATAATGCAATCAAGAGGGAGACAGTGTAAGAAGATATCTATAGAACATTTCAAAAAAATTGTCAAATATATACAAGAGACAAATGAAACAGAAACAAAAGAAAAAAAACTGAAACAACACATGGCCACATTCATATATAGCTTGGTGCTAGCTACCGCCTAGATGCAGGGGCTTTGCCCTTGGATTTCGATAGGTGAGACCATCCTATCGATAGGTTTAAACGGCAGAGACAACATCATTTTGATAGGTGTCCGATATGTACTCAGCACCTATCGAAATCTTTGTTTGCCCTTATTTAACCTATCGAGCAGTTGGTTTTACCTGTTGTAACATCCAGTTCCTATCGAAACCATCAGATATCCTATCGAACTCACCATGAAACCTAACGAAATGTTGATTAGGCCTTTCGAAGGCCTCAAAACCCAGATAATGCTGCCGTTCTGGGGACCCTTAGCTTCAGCACTTATCAGGCTCTGCTGCTGTGCAGCCCTATGATTGGATTCTTATGTGGATGAGCTCCCCTTATCTTGGAGCAGCTGGCAAGTTTGAAACGATGACCCACTAGAGAACATGGCATATTTATTTCAAAAGAATTCTACTAGAGATGCAAAGTAAAAACAAATCTAAACAGAAGCAAAATATGGTACATATGATACATACTTGTTGTTGATCTCGAGTGTGCTTTGCTTATTGGTTGGTGTTGAAAATTAATTAAAAACCAAAAACAGAATAGAACAGGGGATGAATCAGCACCACTCGAAAATCCTAGACCTGTAAGATACAAGGTCCTTTGTAGCAAGTTTTGATAAGTAAGAGTTTGTCCCACAGGGAAAGGTGATCTAAGGCTCCAAGGGAGCCATCTCTAGTAGTCCCTCCAGATCTGTCTACAGATCTGGCAGTCCTAAAAGGAGGGGAGTTTGAGGTCACTTATTCTAAGTATTCTAATAACTAAATTTGCAGAAAGGATTGAGAGGATGGATGGAGTGTGGAAAATAATTATAAAAAGGTGAGAAATATGTTTTTGAGCCAAAATCAGAGGAGTTCTTGTAACTCAGATTTAGATATGATGTTATAGAAATCCTGTCCAGAGGCTACATTATCACCTCTGAGGAGAAAGGATCCAACCCATCTCTACTGCCATGACTCCACCCTTAGGGCTATAACCTGTCCACTTAAATGGTCACAGACTATCCCATAGGGGAGCCACTATCCAGGGATGGGTCAGATAATAACTATTAAATCATTGCAGGCACTACTTCATCCAGGCTACCAGCTCAGGAATCGATAGGGAACCTCAACCTCTAAAGTTCCATGTGTGGGGCTAAGGCTAGAAAACCATGATAGCCCAGACACATAGAACCAGCAAGCGGTTGAGTACAACCTTCGATCCAGCTGTCCATTGCTTGAGAGAGGCTACAATGGTCTAGTCACCAGCCTACAATCTCTATAACCAGATCAGATGCGGCATCTGACGGCAGATCTATACAAATATGGGGGAGTCTGCCTCTGTACAATCCCTCACCAGGCTTCTACAAGCTCAGGTGAAAAGAAGAAGGATCCATCTTGGATCGGTGGATCAGAATCACCCTAAGGCTATAATCTGTCCACTTAAATGGTCACAGACTATCCCAGAGGTTATCCTCCTCATGGAGCCCAAGACAAAACAAGATTATCGCTGCTACCACCATGTTCACCAGGCTACCAGCTCAAGCTCCCATGGGGATTTCAGATCTAGTAGGTCCTGTGGTGGGGCTAAGGCTGGAAGACCATGATAGCCCAGACACACAGGTTACTTGGATCTGAGTGGCCCTTAAAATCAGTCTTCCATTGCCTAGGCAATGGCGGATCACAAGGTAGCAGCCTTGCACAGAGCATCTAACAAATTAATAGCAATCCCACAAAGTATAAATCCTATTACAAAACTTCCATTAATCTAACTCAAATACATATACAAAGTCATAGCCAGCAATTGCTGGACTATGGAGAGAAGAAAAGAAAAAGAAAAAGAAAAACTACTTACTGCTAAAAAAGAAAAGAGAAAAGAAAAGCGATCTGAGATAGGTTCCCAGATACCTAAACCTAAGCTAGGCCTGGGTATATATAGCAGTGGGGTGGCGGCGCATTAGGGTTAGGAAACCCTAATTTTAATGATGCCACGTGGCCTTCTACTGATCCTTGGATGCCTCGGGGTGTGTGCACAGAGATTTAATCATGGGAATGTGTGCCCTAATCATTGGAAGTTTCCAGAATGCCCTCTACTGAAGAGATGGAAGTTTGGGTTCAGAGCCTCGCTAGGTAGCTGTAGTTTCCCCGACATCTCGCGTGGTAGCTCATTGCTCTTCGCTAGGATGATTTGACACTGGAGCTTTAGCCGTCGCGAGGATGCCTTGGTTTGCTCTTCAGGCAATCGCGGGTTAGAGAGTTGAGCCCTCGCTGAGTTGGAGTTTGCGAGATTGAATAGAAAACACAGTCTCAAGCATCGCGAGGTTGCAATTCAAGCAGTCGCAGGGAAAATTAGAATTCGCTAGGCAGCAGCGCGAGAACTGCACAAGCTCTTCTCTTTACTTGGACTTCGCGAGTTGCCTCGCGAGGTTCTTTTGAGTTCTGAATTGCGCGAGCTTCTTTATCTTTCTCAATCTTCATGAGCTGGGCTTTGCTTTCGCCAGGATTCTTTCTTTATTGAATGGCGCACAAACTGCGCGAGGCGTTCTTCTTCTGAGAATTGTACCCCGCGGCTACTGCGCGACAACTGTGCGAGAAATCTTTTGAAGCTCTCTCTCCTCAGCTGTCTTAAGCAAACTTCGTGAGATTGAGAGAAGTCTGCTTTGAACTGCGTGACACTGAGTGCTGTATTCTACCCTTGATCTTTGCCAGAGCTTCGCGGAGTTGAGTTTCTGAAGCTCCCCAGTCATTCAACTGTGAGAGAGGTTGCTTGTAAAGCCTTGGGAAGCTCAGCTGATCTGCGTGAGGCTGCACGGTGCATTCTTGCTGAGGGGCATCTGGTGCCTGAGCAGGCTCCATAACAGGATTCTTGGCCTTATTTCACTGCTGATTATTTCCTGAACCAAACACTTAAGATGAGTTTATTAAGTGGCTAAGGGTCTAATCGAAGGTTAAGTTAAGGGGTGAAAAGTGGTACTTTTCAGGTCTTAACAATACTCAACTGCAGGTGCTAATCTGGAGGATCTGGAAGGTTCACGACCTCCCCATGTTCCTTGAACTTGTCATCCTTCCTGGATCCATTCCCCTGCAATTATTCAACCCCTAGTTGGAGTTTAGTATCTATAGGCCACTCATTGTTCTGCAGCAGCTGTTGAGGATTCTCATGTAGAGCCTCCTCTAGCCCTGCAATGGAAAAATAGGTTTCATCAAAAGGGGGTTGAGAGCTGGTGCTGTACACATGCAGTTTTACTTTTATCTTGCCAAAAGAAACCTCCATGATTCCAGATCAGCATTGAATGCAGGCATTGGCAGTGGCCAAGAAGGGCCTGCCAGGAATCACGGGGATGGATGAAATACCTTTACTTGGCTCCATATCAAGCACCACAAAGTCAGTAGGGTAAAAAAACTTGTCATCTCCCACCAGAACATCCTCAATGACTCCCATAGGCTTCCTTTCGGACCTGTCAGCCATTTGCAAAACCACAGGTGTGGGCTTCAAGTCTCCTAGGTCCAATTTTTCATAGACTGCATAGGGCAGCAGGTTCACACTGGCTCCTAAGTCCAATAGGGCCTTCTTCATTTTATTATCCCCACTGATGCAGGGGATAGTGGGCACTCCAGGGTCTTGATGTTTGGTGGGGGTTGTAATGGACAAAATGTGTTTTACCTTCTCTGCTGAAAAGAGTTTCTTGGACAAGTATGTCCTAGACTGTCTTTTATGGGTGCATAACTCCTTCAGAAATTTGGCGTAGGCTGGGAGTTGTTTGATGGCATCCAATAAAGGCAGATTAATCTTTTCTTATTTGAAAGTCTCCATCATTTTCTCAATTTTTCCCTGCCCTTTGTCAAAAGGGGAGGGTCCTTCTACTGTGGGAAATGGCAATCGTGGGGTGTTCCTCACTTCGCCTTTAGCCAATGGGGCTTCTTTCTTTTTGGTTTTTTCTTTTCCTTGAGGATCCATATCATCCTCTTTATTGACACTGGTTTGTTCCTGCAGGTCCACCACTGGTGGCCTCTGTTGTGTTCTTGGAAAACTCCTTCCATTATCTTCCTTTGAACTTCTCACAGGCTCACAGCCCACTTGATTGTCCACTAGTCTACCACTCCGCAAAGTTGTCACAGATTTGACTTCCTCATAGGTGGAGGAAACTTCACCCACTACAAACTGTCTTCGTGGATTATCCTGTGGTTGGCTAGGTAACCTTCCTCCTTCTCTCCTAGTCATAGCATCAGACAGCTGACCAAGTTGGTCCTCTATCTTTTTAATGCTCTAGTTGTGAGAGTGCACAGTTTTGGCAAAAGTGTTCAAGTTCTGCAATGAAGATTGAACTTATTCCTCAAAAGATGGTGCTCTCACAGCTGGAGTAGGTGCAGCTTGCTACACAGGAGGAGCTATAGGTTGGGCCATGGTTTGCTGATATTGAGGTCTTGGGGCGTAACCTTCTCGATAGGGCTGAGCATTTCTGTAGGGAATGGGCTGCTGTAGCTGCTGGCTGGGGTATCCATCTTGTCTCCACCTTAAATTGGGGTGGTTCTCCATTGATACCCAGCAGCAGGTTGCTGCCCATAGGCTTGAGTTGCAGCCACATGTTCTGTTATGAAATCAGAGAATTAGGCAGCTAATGGGCATTCATCTAGGGAGTGAGCAAGGGATTGGCATATAGCACATGCCTCCTCCACTCTAGCAGCCACAGGTGACTGCATTACTCCCATCAGCCTATCAAACTTCAGAGTTAAGCTGTCCACTTTCCTTTCCAACTCACTTGGCACACTCACTTCATACATCTTTCCTCTTGAGGTGTTCTCTTTCATCAATTTGGAAGGGTCTAGATCTCTTGCTAAGGTTTCCCTTTGCATAGAGTTTTCACCGATGATGTCAAAGAGCTCCCATGCCTCCTCAGCAGTTTTATGAAGATAAGTGCCTCCACAAGAGGCATCTGTCATGTCCCTGCTCTTTGAATCAATTCCTTGGTAAAGCTTTGAACCAGTTGCCATTCATGGATTTGATGGTGGGGGCATTTCTTGAGGAGTTCTTTAAATCTCTCCCTGGATTGATGAAAGTCTTTAGTTGGATCCCGGGTAAAAGAGATGATACCCTTCCTCAACTGACTGATCTTTGGTATAGGAAAGAATTTGGCCAAAAATTGACATTGGAGATCACTCCAGGACTGTATACTATTAGGATGAAGAAAAGATAACCAGGTCCTAGCTCTGTCCTTTAATGGAAAAGGAAAGAGTCTCATCCTGGTGGCCTCCTCCCCCAAACCTGTAATGTTGAAGGTGGTGCACAGTCCTAAGAATTCATCTATATGCTTATAGGGATCCTCCTTGGTCAGACCATGAAATGAGGGCAACATTTGAATGATGGACGATTTGATCTCATAGTTTCCTTGAGCTGCAGGGAATTGAATGCAGAAGGGGGAATTATAGATCCCTAGTGCATTGAATTCCTTGAGAGTTCGAGGCCGCTGCTGCTCACCCATTTCGACAGATTCAAATTCAACAATTGTGGATGTAGTTGGTCTGGTTCTGAGAAGTCTTTCAAACTCTGGATTTAGTGGAATAATCTCAGGTTGAAGAGTTCTCCTACCAAACATACAACACCCACAACAAATAGGAACATACAATTGATTAACTAATCTAAAAAATCAACAGATCTGAAAATAAACAGGGGAGAAGGGATGCAAACTATAAAGCAGCCTTCAGCACAACTCTCCTCTCATTCTGTACTTAGATCTGCTAAAATGGACACAAAAAATACTGAAAAATAGCAAAACTCACAAATGTAGTTAGTAAAATCAAACAAAAACTATAAATCTATGATCAAAACTTAGATCTATCAATTTCTAAACTGCCACCCCGGCAGCGAAGCCAAAAACTTGTTGTGGGATTTCCAGTGTGCTGATTTATGATGTAAAAATCAGGAGAAAACAGACATGGATTCCGCACATCTAAGATATCTTAGACCTGCAAGATACAGGGTCCTTTGTAGCAAGCTTTAAAAGAATGGTGAGTAAGGGAATGTCCATAGAGAGGCTGGTTAGAAATAGGATAAATCTCCAGATCTGTGAGAGATCTGACACCCTAGCTATCTCTACTTTAGCTAAAAGACAGGGGAGAGTTTTGAAATGAGTTGTCACTTAAACTAAATTATAAATAAAATGCAGATTGTTTTGGATCAAATCTGGAGCCTCAGATCTTACAGATGGAATGGTTTAGAAACTCAGAAAATGGAGAAGAATAGCTTTGAGATTGTCTTCACTGCAATCAGGTTGAGCTAAGCATATTACAGGGGTTCACAAGCACACAAGTCCCAAAGCTGGCCACAGGCACTGTCCACTTTAATTGTCACAGACCATCCTAGAGATCTCCTACAAAGCCAGGGCCTCAATTAGAACAATTAAAACCACTACAGATGTTACAATTTCCAGGTCACAGTTGCAGGAAATTACAGGGATATCAGATCCAGGGAATTCAGATGACATCCAAGAGGTCTACCAGTTAAGTGGGTGAGCTAATCAAGCAACTCCTCTACACAAATCCGATCGGGCACCAAAAGGCATCGAAAGAGCTTTAGATCTAATTAAAACATTGAAAACAACATTTACATTGCAAACAAGGTCACTCTTACAATGGAATGCTCTCAGATCTGTAATCTATGCGGCAATTAACCCCGGCAACACTCTTAACCTTACCCAATTACAGATCTAACTAACTCCTTGCTACTCCTAGGAATTTAGCCAACCATAGTTGGCTAAAGGAGGGAAATGGAATCTCGCTGCAAGCTCTGATCTCTGGAAAATTGGTCAGAATTTCGATCCCCCCCAATGGTAATTGGGGGTCTCAATATATATCTTTCTCCTTTGTTTTTCTCGCCAAAAATCCCTTCTAGAAGGTTGTCAGAGTTTGTTAGAGTTCTGTTAGAGCACATGGGTCGGTTAGGGCTTTCTAGGGCATCTTCTAGAACGTCACGCTGGTCACCAAAGTGCCTCGGTTTGTGTGAGATAGGTAACCAAGTCTCAGCGTGTGCATAGCATAGTTTCTGAGAAGTTCAGCACACGATTTCGATAGGTTGGAGATGCTTCCGACAGGTTTAAAGTAAGCTTGTAGTTCCTTTCGATAGGTTCCCTGGTCTCTTCGATATGTACCGATACGATGAGATCTCTCTTTGAAGCTTCGGGGTCCTCAGACCAATATCTGGAGCATTCGATAGGTTAGCTAATGTGCTCGATAGGTCCAGTGGTCCTTTTCGACAGGTTCAGCTCTGTGTGCCATCATCCCGATAGGTTGGCTCCTATTCCTATCCAAGGGCTTAAGCATCCTTCGATAGGTTCAGTTTCAATATCTTCATTTCGATAGGATCAGGGAGCCTTCGACAGGTTGGAATCGAGCATTTTAGTCCTTTTGCTAGGTTCTCAGATCCGTTCGATAGGTTCCTTTGACACTTCAGGCAAGTTTTTGACAGCATGGTTTCTTCTTTCCTTTCTTTGCTTGATAGGTTCTGAAATCCTATCGAACTCCTCAATCCCTGCGACTCCATCCTTCTTCTGCCTTCGGATCCTATCGAAACCTTCTCCAACTGCAAGAATTCTTTCCTTTCAATTCTCAGCTCCTATCGAAGTCTTCCGGCGTCCTCTCGATAGGATGTTTTGGACCAATCTTCACTTATTTCTCCTTGATCTGTTGCTGGGTCTGCATGGTGCTGGGAGATGACTTCCTTGTGGGCATTCTAAAGTGGTTTGCTGCATTATTACCAGATTTCCCTGCTATCTACAAAATGCACTCAACAAAGGCTTATTAGTGTACTAGCAGGCCCATGAAAGGTCAGGTTAAAGGGTGCAAAGTGGCATTTTTCACCACTTAACACACCCCCAAACCTAAGCTTTACTAGTCCCTAAGCAAAGGAGAAACCAAAGAAAAATAAAATGCCACTTTCGTAGGAAGCACCGATGCATTTAGCACATGCACCAAGCCTTTTAAACCCCTAGGTGATCCCTAGTGGAGGAGTGAAGTCTCCTGAGGGTTTTTAGTTAAAGTACCCACAAACTTCTCCAATAAACTTAGTTAATAATAGTGCAACCTGTTAAAGCAGAGTTTAAGTGAAATAAAATAAATTTTACACCATGTCCATTCAATTCCAGAGGATTTTCAGTAGAAAAAATCACGAATTCAAAACCTAAAATTCTGCTGTCATTCCTTCATTCTTAATCAGTTCATGTCAAGGCATTGGGCTTAAACCTTTGATGCAGAGCTCACCTTTAATTCAAGCATTTTGTTCCTATACCACCCCAAATCTCTTATTTTATACCCAAATCATACCGGGGCTTTTCACTCATAACAAAAATCGAAGGGTGCATCATTTAACACAGCTCAAGATCAGTTGCAACCCTCAAATAGGACTGCAAGTAGGAGCATAGGCATTGCTTTAATTCCTGAAATTTTCTAACTCTTTTCTCCATAGATTAAGCAAATTCTCATCTCCACGTGACAGCTCACTCCATTTCAGATCAGTAGGGTCTTTTTATTGGGTTGCAATGTGGCTTATGGGTGAAATTTGTAAAAGATATAACAGGGTAAAATAGGATTCAAAATTGGGAAGTCAATAAAGGTAAGGAGGTGTCTAGACAATACCTCCTTCATTTCAGCATAATTCCATGTACTTCTTGAATTTTTAGATTTGAAGTGATCAATTTCTAATCCTTTTTTTAAGCCTTTTAATGAAATGTCTTCTCTTTCTCAACCTTTTATTTTTCCTTTCTTTTTTTTTTTTTTTTTTTTATAGGCTGGAATGCCACGACGCCACCAACTATGTTTTTCTCCTCTTTTACCCACTTCTCAATCCAGCTCTACCTTCTTTCTTTCCTTTACCTTTACCTTCTGAAATCTCAGAGTGAGGTCAGACTGCATCAGGTTAAAGAGTTTTGGGTTTGCATTTTTGGTATCTGTTGAGGAAAAATTGTGATTTCAAGGCTCAAATGGTGTGTATCAAGGGCAGTTCAAATGTGGGGCATTTTAGGCTCAAACTGTCCAACGGGTGGCCTTACTTCATGTCTTCAATGTCATGAATGCTGTCAAGCTGTTTCAACTTAGAATTGCCTAAATTCTAGTGATTAGAATTAGATCCCATCAGTCCTTAGAGCAAAAGAAATTGCCTAGACACTCTTCAAAGAAATTAACAATTTTCAGGCACAAATCTCATTGGGTATGGTCATCCGTCAAAATTTATTGGGGGTATCCTCACAGTTTTCTCTCATTTCCGGTTCACTAGTCATCAATTTTTTGGAAAATTCTTGACATTTGCTTCATGAAAAATGTTAAGACTACAGATCATTTCAGTTTTTAAAAGTTTTTAATTTCCTCTTTTCCAAAAAAAATTCAAGTGGGAAATCACTTTGTTGTCAAAAAAACTTGTTTTTTAGCATAGCTACACCAAGCATTAAATTATTTCATTGATACTCCTGCCATACCCCCAAACCTAAACTAAACAGTGTCCTCACAATTTTGGGACATAGCAATCAAGAGGGAGATAGTGTAAGAAGATATCTATAGAACATTACAAAAAAATTATCAAATATGTACACGAGACAAATAAAATAGAAACAAAAGAAAAAAAACTGAAACAACACATGGCCACATTCATATACAGCTTGGTGCCATCTACCGCCAAGATGCAGGGGCTTTGCCCTTGCATTTCGATAGGTGAGACCATCCTATCGATAGGTTTAAACGGCAGAGACAACATCATTTCGATAGGTGTTCGATATTTACTCAGCACCTATCGAAATCTTTGTTTGCCCTTATTTAACCTATCGAGCAGTTGGTTTTACCTGTCGAAACATCCAGTTCCTATCGAAACCATTAGATATCCTATTGAACTCACCATGAAACCTAACGAAATGTAGATTAGGCCTATCGAAGGCTTCAAAACCCAGATAATGCTGCCTTTCTGAGGACCCTTAGCTTCAGCACTTATCAGGCTCTGCTGCTGTGCAGCCCTATGATTGGATTCTTATGTGGATGAGCTCCCCTTATCTTAGAGTAGCTGGCAAGTTTGAAATGATGACCCACTAGAGAACATGGCATATTTATTTCAAAAGAATTCTACTAGAGATGCAAAGTAAAAACAAATCTAAACAAAAGCAAAATATGGTGCATATGATACATACTCAACTGCAGGTGCTAATCTGGAGGATCTGGAAGGTTCACAGCCTCCCCATGTTCCTTGAACTTGTCATCCTTCTTGGATCCATTCCTCAGCAATTATTCAACCCCTGGTTGCAGTTTGGTCTCTATAGGCCACTCATTGTTCTATAGCAGCTGTTGAGGATTCTCATGTAGAGCCTCCTCTAGCCCTACAATGGAAAAATAGGTTTCATCAAAAGGGGGTTGAGAGCTGGTGCTGTACACATGCAATTTTACTTTCATGTTGCCAAAAGAAACCTCCATGATTCCAGATCTGCATTGAATGCAGGCATTGGCAGTGGCCAAGAAGGGCCTGCCCAGAATCACAGGGATGGATGAAATACCTTTACTTGGCTCCATATCAAGCACCACAAAGTCAATAGGGTAAAAAAACTTGTCAACTCCCACCAGAACATCCTCAATGACTCCCACAGGATTCCTTTTGGACCTGTTAGCCATTTGCAAAACCACAGGTGTGGGCTTCAGGTCTCCTAGGCCCAATTTTTCATAAACTGCATAGGGCAGCAGGTTCACACTGACTCCTAAGTCCAATAGGGCCTTCTTAATTTTATTATCCCCAATGATGCAGGGGATAGTGGGCACTCCAGGGTCTTGAAGTTTGGTGGGGGTGCAATGGACAGAATGTGTTTTACCTTCTCTGCTGAAAAGACTTTCTTGGAAAAGTATGTCCTAGACTGTCTTTTATGGGTGCATAACTCCTTCAGAAATTTGGCGTAGGCTGGGACTTGTTTGATGGCATCCAGTAAAGGCAACTTAATCTTTACTTGTTTGAAAGTCTCCATCATTTCCTCAATTTTTCCCTGCCCTTTGTCAAAAGGGGATGGTCCTTGCAATACCTTGGGAAATGGCAAGTGTGTGGGTGTTCCCTCACTTCTAGCCTTAGCCAATGGGGCTTCTTTCTTTTTGGTTTTTTCTTTTCCTTGAGGATCCATATCATCCTCTTTATTGACACTGGTTTGTTCCTGCAGGTCCACCACTGGTGACCTCTATTGTGTTCTTGGAAAACTCCTTCCATTATCTTCCTTCAAACTTCTCAGAGGCTCATAGCCCACTTGATTGTCCACTAGTCTACCACTCCTCAAAGTTATCACAGATTTGGCTTCCTCATAGGTGGAGGAAGCTTCACCCACTACAAACTGTCTTCGTGGATTATCCTGTGCTTGGCTAGGTAACCTTCCTCCTCTCCTAGTCATTGCATCAGACAGCTGACCAGGTTGGTCCTCTATCTTTTTGATGCTCTAGTTGTGAGAGTGCGCAGTTTTGGCTAAAGTGTTCAAGTTCTGCAATGAAGATTGAACTTGTTCCTCAAATGAAAGTGCTCTCACAGCTGGAGTAGGTCTAGGTTGCTGCACAGGAGGAGCTATAGGTTGGGCAGAGGTTTGCTGATATTGAGGTCTTGGGGCATAACCTTCTCGATAGGGCTGAGCATTTCTGTAGGGCATGGGTCTCATCTTGTCTCCACCTCAAATTGGGGTGGTTTCTCCATTGATACCCAGCAGCAGGCTGCTGCCCATTGGCTTGAGTTGTAGCTACATGTTCTGTTATGAAATCAGAGAATTGGGCAGCTGATGGGCATTCATCTAGGGTGTGAGCTGGGGATTGGCATATAGCACATGCCTCCTCTACTCTAGCAGCCACAGGTGACTGCATTGCTCCCATCAGCCTATCAAGCTTTAGTGTTAAGTTGTCCACTTTCCTTTCCAACTCACTTGGCACACTCACTTCATATATCTTTCCTCTTGAGGTGTTTTCTTTCACCAATTTGGAATGGTCAAGAACTCTTGCTAAGGTTTCCCTTTGCATAGAGTTTTCACCGATGATGTCAAAGAGCTCCCATGCCTCCTCAGCAGTTTTATGAAGATAAGTGCCTCCACAAGTGGCATCTATCATGTCCCCGCTCTTTGCATCAATTCCTTGGTAAAAGCTTTGAACCAGTTGCCATTCAGGGATTTGATAGTGGGCGCATTTCTTGAGGAGTTCTTTAAATCTCTCACAGGATTGATGAAAGTCTTCAGTTGGATCTTGGGTAAAAGAGATGATACCCTTCCTCAACTGACTGGTCTTTGACATAGGAAACAATTTGGGCCAAAACTGACATTGGAGATCACTCAAGGACTTTATACTGTTAGGAGGAAGCAAAGATAACCAGGTCCTGGCTCTATCCTTTAATAAAAAAGGAATGAGTCTCATCATGGTGGCCTCCTCCCCCAAACCTGTGATGTTGAAGGTGGTGCACAGTCCTAAGAATTCATCTATATGCTTATAGGGATCCTCCTTGGTTAGGCCATGAGAGGGCAACATTTGAATCATGGACGATTTGATCTCATAGTTTCCTTGAGCAGCAGGGAATTGAATGCAGAAGGGGGAATTGTAGATCCCTGGTGCATTGAATTCCTCGAGAGTTCGAGGCCACTGCTGCTCACCCATTACGACAGATTCAAATTCAACAGCTATGGATGTTGTTGGTCTGGTTCAGAGAAGTCTTTCAACCTCTGGATTTACTGGAATAATCTCAGGTTGAAGAGTTCTCCTACCAAATCTACAACACCCACAACAAATTGGAACACACAATTGATTAGCTAATCTAAAAAATCAATAGATCTAAAAATAAACAGGGGAGAAGGGATGTAAACTATAGAGCAGCCTTCAGCACAACTCTCCTCTCATTCTGTACTCAGATCTGCTGAAATGGACACAAAAAATACTGAAAAATAGCAAAACTCACAAATGCAGTTAGTAAAATCAAACAAAAACTATAAATCTTTGATCAAAACTTAGATCTATCAATTTCTAAACTGCCTCCCCAATAGCGGCGCCAAAAACCTATTGTGGGATTTCCAGTGTGCTGATTTATGATGTAAAAATCAGGAGAAAACAGGCATGGATTCAGCACATCTAAGATATCCTAGACCTGCAAGATATAGGGGTCCTTTGTAGCAAGCTTTAAAAGAATGGTGGGTAAGGGAATGTTCACAGGGAGGCTGGTTAGAAATCAGATAAATCTCCAGATCTGTGAGAGATCTGACACCCTAGCTATCTCAACTTTTGTTAAAAGACAGGGAGAGTTTTGAAAAGAGTTGTCACTTAAACTAAACTACAAATAAAATGCAGATTGTTTTGGATTGAATCTGGAGCCTCAGATCTTATAGATGGAATGGTTTAAAAACTCTGAAAATGGAGAAGAATAGCTTTGAGATTGTCTTCACTGCAATCAGGTTGAGCTAAGCATATTATAGGGGTTCACAAGCACACAAGTCCCTCAGCTGGCCATAGGCACTGTCCGCAAGCACAGCTGCAGGGTATAAATTCCACTTCAAATCATAGGATCCACCTGGCCTTAAGGCTATGATCTGTTGACTTTAATGGTCACAGACCATCCTATAGGCTTTATGGAATCCATGGATTGCAGCAGATAAATCCAATTAAGGCCTGAGCTCATATTCACCAAAAGGTTATGATCTGTCCACTTTAATGGTCACAGTCCATCCTAGAGATCTCCTACAAAGCAAGAGCCTCAATTAGAACAATTAAAGCCACTATAGATGCTACAATTTCCAGGTCACCGATGCAGGAAATTATTGGGATATCAGATCCAGGGAATTCTGATGACATCCAAGAGGGCTACCAGTTAAGTGGGTGAGCTAATCAAGCAACTCCACTACACAAATCCGATCGAGCACCAAAAGGCATCAAAAGAGCTTTAGATCTAATTAAAACATTGAAAACAATATTTACATTGCGAACATGGTCACTCTTACAATGGAATGCTCTCAGATCGGTAGTCTGTGCAGCAATTAACCCCAGGAACACTCTTCACCTTACCCAATTACAGATCTAACTAACTCTTTGCTGCTCCTAGGAATTTTGCCAACCATAGTTGGGCTAAAGGAGGGAAATGGAATCTCGCTGCAAGCTCTGATCTATGGAAAATTGCTCAGAATTTCAATCCCCCCAATGGTAATTGGGGGTCTCAATATGTAGCTTTCTCCTCCATCTTTCCCACCAAAAATTCCTTCTAGAAGGTTGTCAAAGTTTGTTAGAGTTCTGTGAAAGCACATGGGTCGGTTAGGGCTTTCTAGGGCATCTTCTAGAACATCGCCCCGGTCACCAAAGTGCCTCATTTTGCGTGTGATAGGTCACCATGTCTCAGCGTGTGCATAGCATAGTTTCTGAGCAGTTCAGCACACGATTTCGACAGGTTGGAGAAGCATCCAACGGGTTCAAAGTAAGCTTGTAGTTCCTTTCAATAGGTTCCCTGGTCTCTTCGATATGTACCGATAGGATGATATCTCTCTTTGAAGCTTCAGGGTCCTCAGCCTAATATCTAGAGTATTCATAGGTTGGCTGAGTTGATCGATAGGTCCAGTGGTCCTTTTCAACAGGTTCAGCTCTGTGTGCCGTCATCCCGATAGGTTGGCTCCCATTCCTATCGAAGGGCTTTAGCATCCTTCGATAGGTTCAGTTTCATCATCTTCATTTCGATAGGATCAGGGAGCCTTCGACAGGTTGGAATCGAGCATTTTTGTCCTTTTGCTAGGTTCTCATATCCGTTCAGTAGGTTCCTTTGACACTTCAGGCAAGTTTTGGACAGGATGGTTTCTTCTTTCCTTTCTTTGCTCGATAGGTTCTGAAATCCTATCGAACTCCTCAATCCCTGTGACTCCATCCTTCTTCTGCCTTCGGATCCTATCGAACCCTTCTCCAACTGCAAGAATTCTTTCCTTTTAATACTCAGCTCCTATCGAAGTCTTTCGGCGTCCTCTCGATATGATATTTTGGACCTATCTTCACTTCTTTCTCCTAGATCTGCTTCTGAGTCTGCATGGTGCTGAGAGATGACTTCTTTGTGGGCATTCTTAAGTGGTTTGCTGCATTATTACTAGATTTCCCTGTTATCTATAAAATGCACTCAACAGAGGCTTATTAGTGTGCTTGCAGGTCCATGAAAGGTCAAGTTAAAGGGTGCAAAGTGGCATTTTTCACCACTTAACACACCCCCAAACCTAAGCTTTGCTAGTCCCTGAGCAAAGGAGAATTCAAAGAAAAATAAAATGCCACTTTCGTAGGGAGCACGAATGCATTTAGCACATGCACCATGCCTTTTAAACCCCTAGGTGATCCCTAGTGGAGGAGTGAAGTCTCCTGAGGGTTTTTAGTGAAGGTACCCACAAACTTCTCCAATAAACTTAGTTAATAATAGTGCAACCTGTTAAAGCAGAGTTTAAGTGAAATAAAATAAATTTCACACCATGTCCATTAAATTCCAAAGGATTTTCAGCAGAAAAAATCTCGAATTCAAAACCTGAAATTCTGCTGTCATTCCTTCATTCTTAATCAGTTCATGTCAAGGCATTGGGCTTAAAACTTTGATGTAGAGCTCACCTTTAATTCAAGCATTTTGTTCCTATACCACCCCAAATCTCTTATTTTAGACCCAAATCATACCGGGGCTATCCACTCATAACAAAAATCAAAGGGTGCATCATTTCACATAGCTCAAGATCAGTTGCAGCCCTCAAATAGGACTGCAAGCAGGAGCATAGGCATTGCTTTAATTCCTGAAATTTTCTAACTCTTTTCTCCATAGATTAAGCAAATTCTCATCTCCACATGATAGCTCACTCCATTTCAGATCAGTAGGGTCTTTTTATTGGGTTGCAATGTCGCTTATGGGTGAAATTTGTAAAAGATATAACACGGTAAAATAGGATTCAAAATTGAGAAGTCAATAAAGGTAAGGAGGTGTCTAGACAATACCTCCTTCATTTCAGCATAATTCCATCTACTTCTTGAATTTTTAGATTTGAAGTAATCAGTTTCTAATCCTTTTTTTAAGTCTTTCAATGAAATGTCTTCTCTTTCTCAATCTTTTATTTTGCCTTTCTATTTTATTTTATTTTTCTTTTTTTTTATAGGTTGGAATGCCACAATGCCACCAACTGTGTTTTTCTCCTCTTGTACCCACTTCTCAAACCAGCTCTACCTTCTTTCATTCCTTTACCTTTACCTTCTGAAATCTCAGAGTGAGGTCAGACTGCATTAGGTTAAAGAGTTTTGGGTTTGCATTTCTGGTATCTATCAAGGAAAAATTATGATTTCAAGGCTCAAATGGTGTGTATCAAGGGCAGTTCAAAGGTGGGGCATTTTAGGCTCAAACTGTCCAAGGGGTGGCCTTACATCATGTCTTCAATGTCATGAATGCTGTCAAGCTATTTCAACTTAGAATTGCCTAACTTCTAGATATTAGAATTAGATCCCATCAGTCCTTAGAGCAGAAGAAATTGCCTAGACACTCTTCAAAGAAATTAACTATTTTCAGGCCCAAATCTCATTGGGTATGGTCATCCATCAAAATTTCTGGGGGGTATCCTCACAGTTTTCTCTCATTTCCAGTTCACTAGTCATCAATTTTTTTGAAAATTCTTAACATTTGCTTCATGAAAAATGTTAAGACTACAGCTCATTTCAATTTTAAAAAGTTTTTAATTTCCTCTTTTCCAAAAAAAATTCAGGTGGGAAATCACTTTGTTATAAAAAAAACTTATTTTTTAGCGTAGTTGCAACAAGCATTAACTTATTTCATTGGCACTCCTGCCATACCCCCTAACCTAAACTAAACAGTGTCCTCACTATTTTGAGACAAAGCAAGCAAGAGGGAGACAGTGTAAGAAGATATCTATAGAACGTTACAAAAAAATTGCCAAATATATACAAGAGATAAATGAAATAGAAACAGAAGAAAAAAACTGAAACAACACATAGCCACATTCATATACAGCTTGGTGCCAGCTACCGCCTAAATGCAGGGGCTTTGCCCTTGGATTTCGATAGGTGAGACCATCCTATCGATAGGTTTAAATGGCAGAGACAACATCATTTCGATAGGTGTCTGATATGTACTCAGCACCTATCGAAATCTTTGTTTGCCCTTATTTAACCTATCGAGTAGTTGGTTTTACCTGTCGAAACATCCAATTCCTATCGAAACCATTAGATATCCTATTGAACTCATAATGAAACCTAACAAAATGTAGATTAGGCCTATCGAAGGCTTCAAAACCCAGATAATGCGACCTTTCTGAGGACCCTTGGCTTCAGCACTTATCAGGCTCTGCTGCCATGCAGCCCTATGATTGGATTCTTATGTGGATGAGCTCCCCTTCTCTTAGAGCAGCTGGCAAGTTTGAAACGATGACCCACTAGAGAACATGGCATATTTATTTCAAAAGAATTCTACTAGAGATGCAAAGTAAAAACAAATCAAAACAGAAGCAAAATATGGTACATATGATACATACTCAACTGCAGGTGCTAATCTGGAGGATCTGGAAGGTTCATGGCCTCCCCATGTTCCTTGAACTTGTCATCCTTCCTGGATCCATTCCTCAGCAATTATTCAACCCCTAGTTACAGTTTGGTCTCTATAGGCCACTCATTGTTCTGCAGCAGCTGTTGAGGATTCTCATGTAGAGCCTCCTCTAGCCCTGCAATGGAAAAGCAGGTTACATCAAAAGGGGGTCGAGAGCGGGTGCTGTACACATACAGTTTTACTTTCATGTTGCCAAAAGAAATCTCCATGATTCAAGATCTGCATTGAATGCAGGCATAGGCAGTGGCCAAGAAGGGCCTGCCCAGAATCACAGGGATGGATGAAATACCTTTACTTGGCTCCATATCAAGCACCACAAAGTCAGCAGGGTAAAAAAACTTGTCAACTCCCACTAGAACATCCTTAATGACTCCCACAGGCTTCCTTTCGGACCTATCAGCCATTTGCAAAACCACAAGTGTGGGCTTCAAGTCTCCTAGACCCAATTTTTCATAGACTGCATAGGGCAGCAGGTTCACACTGGCCAATGATGCAGGGGATAGTGGGCACTCCAGGGTCTAGAAGTTTGGTGGGGGTTGCAATGGACAGAATGTGTTTTACCTTCTCTGTTAAAAAGACTTTCTTGGACAAGTATGTCCTAGACTGTCTTTTATGGGTGCATAACTCCTTCAAAAATTTGGCGTAGGCTGGGACTTGTTTGATGGCATCCAGTAAAGGCAGATTAATCTTTACTTGTTTGAAAGTCTCCATCATTTCCTCAATTTTTCCCTGCCCTTTGTCAAAAGGGGAGGGTCCTTGCAATACCTTGGGAAATGGCAAGTGTGGGGGTGTTCCCTCACTTCTAGCCTTTGCCAATGGGGCTTCTTTTTTTTTAGTTTTTTCTTTTCCTTGAGGATCCATATCATCCTCTTTATTGACACTGGTTTGTTCCTGCAGGTCCACCACTGGTGGCCTCTGTTGTGTTCTTGGAAAACTCCTTCCATTATCTTCCTTCAAACTTCTCACAGGCTCAGAGCCCACTTGATTGTCCACTAGTCAACCACTCCTCAAAGTTGTCATAGATTTGGCTTCCTCATAGGTGGAGGAAACTTCACCCACTACAAACTATCATTGTGGATTATCCTGTGGTTTACTAGGTAACCTTCCTCCTTCTCTCCTAGTAAGTGCATCAGATAGCTGACCAAATTGGTCCTCTATCTTTTTGATGCTCTAGTTGTGAGAGTGCACAGTTTTGGCTAAAGTGTTCAAGTTCTACAATGAAGATTGAACTTGTTCCTCAAAAGATGGTGCTCTCACACCTGGAGTAAGTGCATCTTGCTGCACAGGAGGAGCTATAGGTTGGGCCATGGTTTGCTGATATTGAGGTCTTGGGGCATAACCTTCTCGATAGGGCTGAGCATTTCTGTAGGGCATGGGCTATTGGGGTTGTTGCTGCTGTTCATTGAGGTATCCATCTTGTCACCACCTCAAATTAGGGTGGTTTCTCCATTGATACCCAGCAGCAGGCTGCTGCCCATAGGCTTGAGTTGCAGCCACATGTTCTATTATGAAATCCGAGGATTGGGCAGCTGATGGGCATTCATCTAGGGAGTGAGCAGGGGATTGACATATAGCACATGCCTCCTCCACTCTAGCAGCCACAGGTGACTGCATTGCTCCCATCAGCCTATCAAACTTCAGAGTTAAGCTATCCACATTCCTTTCCAACTCACTTGGCACACTCACTTCATATATCTTTCCTCTTGAGGTGTTCTCTTCCATCAATTTGGAAGGGTCTAGATCTCTTGCTAAGGTTTCCCTTTGCATAGAGTTTTCACCGATGATGTCAAAGAGCTCCCATGCCTCTTCAGCAGTTTTATGAAGATAAGTGCCTCCACAAGTGGCATCTATCATGTCCCTGCTCTTTGAATCAATTCCTTGGTAAAAGCTTTGAACTAGTTGCCATTCAGGGATTTGATGGTGGGGGCATTTCTTGAGGAGTTCTTTAATCTCTCCCAAGATTGATGAAAGTCTTCAGTTGGATCTTAGGTAAAAGAGATGATACCCTTCCTCAACTGACTGGTCATTGACATAGGAAAGAATTTTGCCAAAAACTGACATTGGAGATCACTCCAGGACTATATACTGTTAGGATGTAGCAAAGATAACCAGGTCTTGGCTCTATCCTTTAATGAAAAAGGAAAGAGTCTCATCCTGGTGGCCTCCAACCCCAAACCTGTGATGTTGAAGGTGGTGCACATTCCTAAGAATTCAGCTATATGCTTATAGGGATCCTCCTTGGTCAGGCCATGATATGAGGGCAACATTTGAATGATGGAAGATTTGATGTCATAGTTTCCTTGACCAGCAGGGAATTGAATGCAGAAGGGGAAATTGTAGATCCCTGGTGAATTGAATTCCTTAAGAGTTCGAGGCCGCTGCTGCTCACCCATTTCGACAGATTCAAATTCAACAACTGTGGATGTAGTTGGTCTGGTTCTGAGAAGTCTTTCAACCTCTGGATTTAGTAGAATAATCTCAGGTTGAAGAGTTCTCCTACCAAACATACAACACCCAAAACTGAATGCAGAGTAATTCCTCACACAACAAATAGGAACACACAATTGATTAACTAACTAAAAAATCAACAGATCTGAAAATAAACAGGGGAGAAGGGATGCAAACTATAGAGTAGCCTTCCGTACAGCTCTCCTCTCATTATGTACTCTAATCTGGTGAAATTGACACAAAAAATAGTGAAAAATAGCAAAACTCACAAATGCAGTTAGTAAAATCAAACAAAAACTATAAATCTATGATCAAAACTTAGATCTATCAATTTCTAAACTGCCTCCCCGGCAGCGGCGCCAAAAACTTGTTGTGGGATTTCCAGTGTGTTGATTTATGATGTAAAAATCAGGAGAAAACAGACATGGATTCAGCACATCTGAGATATCCTAGACCTACAAGATACAGGGGTCCTTTGTAGCAAGCTTTAAAAGAATGGTGAGTAAGGGAATGTCCACAGGGAGGCTGCTTAGAAATAAGATAAATCTCCAGATCTGTTAGAGATCTGACACCCTAGCTATCTCAACTTTTGTTAAAAGACAGGGAGAGTTTTGAAAAGAGTTGTCACTTAAACTAAACTACAAATAAAATGCAGATTGTTTTGGATTGAATCTGGAGCCTCAGATCTTATAGATGGAATGGTTTAAAAACTCCGAAAATGGAGAAGAATAGCTTTGAGATTGTCTTCACTGCAATCAGGTTGAGCTAAGCATATTATAGGGGTTCACAAGCACACAAGTCCCTCAACTGGCCACAGGCACTATCTGCATGCACAGTTGCAGGGTGTAAATTCCATTTCAAATCACAGGATCCACCTAGCATTAAGGCTTTGATCTGTCCACTTTAATGGTCACAGACCATCCTATAGGCCTTATCGAATCAATGGATTGCAGTAAATAAATCCAATTAAGGCCTGAGCTCAGATTCACCTTAAGGTTATGATCTGTCCACTTTAATGGTCACAGAGCATCCTAGAGATCTCCTACAAAGCCAGAGCCTCAATTAGAACAATTAAAACTACTATAGATGCTACAATTTCCAGGTCACAGACGCAGGAAATTACAGGGATATATGATCCAGTGAATTCAGATGACATCAAAGAGGTCTACCAGTTAAGTGGGTGAGCTGATCAAGCAACTCCTCTACACAAATCCGATCGAGCACCCAAAGGCATCAAAAGAGCTTTAGATCTAATTAAAACATTGAAAACAACATTTACATTGCAAACAAGGTCACTCTTACAATGGAATGCTCTCAGATCTGTAGTCAGTGCTGCAATTAACCCTAGCAAAACTCTTAACCTTACCAAATTACAGATCTAACACACTCCTTAGTGCTCATAGGGGTTTAGCCAACCATAGTTGGGCTAAAGGAGGGAAATGGAATCTCACTGCAAGCTCTGATCTCTGGAAAATTACTCAGAATTTCGATCCCCCCCAATGGTAATTGGGGGTCTCAATATATAGCTTTCTCCTATGTTTTTCCTGCTAAAATTCCCTTCTAGATGGTTGTCAGAGTTTGTTAGAGTTCTGTTAAAGCACATGGGTCGGCTAGGGCTTTCTAGAACGTTGAGTCGATCACCAAAGTACCTCGATTTGCGTGTGACAGGTCACCAAGTCTCAGCGTGTGCATAGAATAGTTTCTGAGAAGTTCAACACATGATTTTGACAGGTTGGAGAAGCTTTCGACAAGTTAAAAGTAAGCTTGTAGTTCCTTTCGATAGGTTCCCTGGTCTCTTCGATATGTACCGATAGGATGAGATCTCTCTTTGAAGCTTCAGTGTCCTCAGCCCAATATCTGGAGTATTCGATAGGTTGGCTGAGTAGTTTGATAGGTCCAGTGGTCATTTTTGGCAAGTTCAGCTCTGTGTGCCGTCATCCCGATAAGTTGGCTCCCATTCCTATCGAAGGGCTTAAGCATCCTTCGATAGGTTAAGTTTCAATATCTTCATTTTGATAGGATCAGGGAGCCTTCGACTGGTTAGAATCCAGCATTTTAGTCCTTCCGCTAGGTTCTCAGATCCATTCGTTAGGTTCCTTTGACACTTCAGGCAAGTTTTCGACAGGATGGTTTCTTCTTTCCTTTCTTTGCTCGATAGGTTCTGAAATCCTATCGAAGTCCTCAATCCCTGCGACTTCATCCTTCTTCTGCCTTCGGATCCTATCAAACCCTTCTCCAACTGTACGAATTCTTTCCTTTTAATCCTCAGCTCCTATCGAAGTCTTTCGGCGTCCTCTCGATAGGATGTTTTGAACCTATCTTCACTTCATTCTCCATGATCTTTTGCTGGGTCTGCATGGTGCTGAGAGACGACTTCTTTGTGGGCATTCTTAAGTGGTTTGTTACATTATTACCAGATTTCCCTGCTATCTACAAAATGCACTCAACAGAGGCTTATTAGTGTGCTTGCAGGTCCGTGAAATGTCAGGTTAAAGGGTGCAAAGTGGCATTTTTCACCACTTAACAGCAAGGGGCTGTCCAATAGAGGAAAATTGACTCAATCGAGGTACCGTGGGCATCATACGAATGTCCAAAGACAAGGTCAAGTGATCGGATAATAAGATGTAATATCATATAATGGCGAAGGCTTTCGCAAGTTATGTTAGAACAAGTGCATCATTGCTCACACCAATGGCGTGTCAGATGTCCCTTTTCAGTGGATATTTGTAATTTCTTAGAGTTGAGCGTACTTAGTGTTCATTTTCCCAGGGGAAAGAATGGATTGGAATGATGAGAAGTGAATTTTTGATAAATAGGATGGTTTATTTATCATCATTTTTGTATATCTTTTTATTTTTGAAATTTTGAGATTTAACTTAAGATCAATTCAGTGACAAAACGGCAACAAATATGGCTTCCGAGATGTCGCTGAGCAGATCCACCAATACAAGATTTGTGGACCCAATCGTTTATGTGGTTGTCAAGATGACACTTGGTATGCTAAATACTCCATCTGACCTTCTCAACAAATACTGATGATTGTCTCTTATGGGAGGTGTTGGGGGATTTCAGTGTGCTAATTTATTGTCTAATGCTAAAGACAAAATAAAGTCAAAATAAAGGATGGATTTAGCACATCTAAAATATCCTAGACCTGCAAGATACAGGGTCCTTTGTAGCAAGTTTTAATAAGAGTTTGTCCCACAAGGAGTAGTGATCTAAACCTAGAAGGAGTATAGTAGATCTCCAGGTCTGGCTACAGATCTAACAATTCTATGAAAACAAGGAAAAGAAAGAGTTTTTTTGTGTCACTAGATCTAATTATTTTATAGAACTACTGGAGATTTTATAAACTACTGAAGAAATATGAATAAAAGAATGGTTATTTAACTAAAGTGCATAAAAATAAATCCTAATCCTCCTCCAGATTAAGGTCGTCAATCTTAGTCCACAACTATTAGATATTAATGAAAATAAACAGTACCGTTACACCATATATCAAGTTTCCTAGCATTGGTCGTCAATCAAGTCTAAGATCCTATCAATACAGATTTAATCTAATCAACAATCAACCAGAAATTTAGGTGTCAATCAAACTTTAGCAAACTGAAGATGGAAAAGTAAAAACCGTTACACTAATCTACAAATTCTAACCTGAGTTGTCAATTCAAGTCAAAACTTGGAGATGTTTACAAAGCAAATAAAACCAGATCTTAATTCTACAAACTGAAATAAAACTAAACTAAAAGATGGATGAAAAAATAAAGATCAAATGGTGAGAAATAGGCAGCTAGGGCCTAGTTTTCATTGCAAAGCAGATCAAGATCTAAGGATATGCAGCCATCCTTCATTTGGCTACAAGCACAAATGTAAGTTATAAGAATCTGATTTAGACCGGTGGTTTGGATTGATCTTAAAGCTATGATCTATCCACTTAAGTGGTCACAGATCATCCAATAGATTTCCTCCATTCCGATGGCTTCAATCAGAACAAGATAATCACTACAGATGCTGTGGATGCAAGGCCACAGGCATAGGCACCCACAGGTATATCAAACCCAGGGAGATCAGATTGTCATAAAGAGATCAACCAGTTAAGTGGGTGAGCTGATTAACAAACTCCTCTACACAAATCCGATCGAGAATCTATTGGGACCACAAGATCTTTAGATTTAACTAAGCTTTAAAATTAACAATTTATTGCTTCAAACAAAATAACTTACAATAAACTTGTTCCCAGATATGTAGTCTATGCATCGATCTACATTTCTTCATGCCGAAATTACAATTACAAACTAGATTTGAGCTGCTATCTAGATCTAATCCAACAGGCTGGATTAGAGAGAGAAGGGGTAAGAGAAAAAGGAAAATAATAACCTAAACTAAACCTAAATGAGCTAAGGAGAACTCAGGCTATTCCTTTATTCCTACTTTCTTTGCTCTCGAAAAACAGTAAAATAGATGGCTATTTATAAGTGTGCATCGATTCGTGTGCCTTCAGTTGCAGCCAATCAGAGAGCAGAGGACTCAGTTCTATTATGCGCAGCTCTCAAAAAATGCCCCTGTCGACCACTGATATTTGCTAATGGAACTTGAGATAAATCCCTGAGATGTGTGGGACATTGGGATGTGTGCCCTAGAAGTATTGGAATCCCCAAAATGTCCCTAACGTGTGAAATAGATGGCTAGAACCCATGCCTCGATAGGTTCATTTTCAGCATCAAGACCTCTCGTGTGTTCTCGGTGTTCAAAGCGACCATTCGATAGGGTTGCGGTCAAAGGGTCGAGGTGTTGGAGTAGATGTAGAAAGGTGCTCGATAGGATGAGCTTTGAGCTATTCGATAGGTTGAAGTATTTCTGTTGTACCAGCTGTTCGACAGGTTCAACTGGCTTCATGGTTGAAGCTTTCGATAGGATTAATTGTTGCCCTATAGAACTGCTTGATAGGATGGCAAGAACTGTTGAGGAGTTTGACAGGTTGGTGGACTCTATTACTGATCCATTCGATAGGTTCAAAGGAGCATCATTCGACAGGTTCAAACCAGCATCAGCTCCATTCGATAGGTTCAAAACTGCTGCATTGAGGAACTGCTCAAGAGGTTCAATCTAGCCAACTGCTCAATAGTTTTAATTGGCACATATGCTTGGAACCTCGATGGGTTTTCTGCAGGTATAGAACTCCAGCCATTTGTGCACCTCGACAGAATGATTTGCAGCTCCATGAACTCGATAGGTTTGGAAAGGGTTGGGGCTTGGGTTCTTTATTCTACTTTTTACTCCAACAATAGCAGCTCTCTTTCAGATCATGGGCTTCATCTGTTTCAGCCCCAATGATCGGCTCTATTTCTGATCTTTGTGGCACTTATTAACTGGATTTCTGCACTATGCTTAATTTCTTCCTTAAACTGTAAAACAAGCTAAAAGTGATTATAAACAGCTCTAAGGTTTAGCAAAAGCCAGATTTAAAGGTGTAGAAAGTGGCAAAAATTAGTGCTTAACACACCCCCAAACCTAACCTTTTCTAGTCCTCGAGCAAAGTGAAATTTAAAATGACTAACCTAAGAAATAAAATGCCACTTTCATAGGGAACACGGGTGCATTTGACACATGCATCATGCCTTTTAAACCCCTAGGTGATCCCTAGTGGAGGAGTGGAGTCTCCTGAGAGTTTTCAGTGAAGGTACCCCCAAACTTCTTCAGTAAAGTTAGTTAATAGTAGTGCATCCTGCTAAAACAGAGTTTAAGTAAATAAAATAAATTCACACCATGTTCATTCAATTCAATAGAGGAATTTCAACAAAAAAAGCATCAGTTCAAAACTTGAAAGTCTGCTGTATTCCTTCACCATCACTCAGCTCATGTCAAGGCATTTCTCCTAAAAATTAATGCATGGCTCACCTTTTACCTGAAAATTCTGTTTTGATACTAACCCCATCAAATTGGATTTCAGACCCAAGTCTCACCAGGGCTGTTTACTCATGACAAGGATCGAAGGGTGCATCATTTCACATAGCTCAAGAGCAGTTGCAGCCCTAAAATAGGACTGCAAGCATGAGCATAGGCATTGCTTTAATTCCTGAAATTTTCTAACTCTTTTCACCATAGATTAAACAAATCCTTATCTCCACATGACAGCTTAATTCTTTTTAGATCAGTAAGGTCTTTTTATTGGGTTGTAATGTGGCTTAGGGATGAGGTTTCTAAAAGAATGAAAGGGTAAAAGGGATTCAAATTTGAGAAGTCAGTAAAGGTAAGGAGGTGATTAGCAACTCAACCTTCTTCATTTCAGCACCTCTTCACTTTCTTTTTGGATTTTCAGACTTGAAGTGATAAGCTTCATCAGCTTCTTATCTTCTTGTAGATTTTCAAATGAAGTGACTTCTCTTTCTCATCCTTTTGCCCTTTTTTTTTTTTATGGGCCGAAATGCCACAACACCACCAAATGAGTTTCCCTCTTTCTGAACCAAAAATCACACCAACTCTACCTTCTTCCATTTCTTCACCTTTACCTTCTGAATTCTCAGAGTGAGGGTCAGGTTGCATTAAGTCAAAAGGTTTTTTTTTGGGTTTGAATTTTCTGGTTTGCATTAAAGAAACTGAGATCTTTAAAGCTCAAAGTGGGTGTGTCAAGGGCAGTTCAAAGGGTAGGATCTTTAAGCTCAAACTATCCAAGGGACGACCTTACTTCATGTCCTCCATGTCATGAATGCTGTCAAGCTATTTCAACTTGGATTTGCCTAACTTCTAATGGGCAAAACTAGATCCAATCAGTCTATAGAGTAGAAAAGATTGCCAAGACACTCTTCAAGAAAATTTTTCAAGCCCAAATCTCATTGGGTATGGCCTTCCATCAAATTTTCTGGGGTGCATCCTCACAATTTTCTCTCATTTCAGGTTCACTAAACATCAATTTTTTTTAAAATTCTTGACATTTGGTTCATAAAAATGTTAAAATTACAGCTCATTTCAGTTTCAAAAAGTTTTTAATTTCCTCTTTTCCAAGAATCAGGTGGGAATTCACTTTATTTTCAAAAACTTTCTTCAACATAGCTGCACTAGCATTAACTCATTTCATTGGCACACCTATCACACCCCCAAACCTAAGATAAACATTGTCCTCAATGTTCTACACAATGAGAAACTAGGGGCAGTAGGATAAAAGAAGAAAGAAAAACTAAGCAGAAAAAAATTTACAGCTATGTGCAGTAGAAAATAAAGAAAATAACACATAATATATGAGCAAGAAAATGGAAAATTTGATATACAAATGCAGGAAATTACTGCTAAAAAAGAAAAAAAAATTAGCAAAACAAATCTAGAAAAATTGAATGTACGAATGGAAAAAAAGGAAGAGTACTGTGAAGAAAATGAAAGGAAACTAATGCTAATAACAGAAAAACAGAAAAATGTAGATACAAAAACAGAATTTCAGAATTGTAGACAAAAATTCAGGAAAAGAAAATTAGGAACTGAGTACTAAACTACCAAAATGCGAAAAATTAGTAAACTTAAGACCTAAGAAAGAAAAATCAGCGATCTAAAAACAGAATTTTAAACTAAAATTCCTAAAACAGAAAATCCTAATGCCAAATGATAAATCCCCTAAGCCCAAAGAAAACTCCAAAAGCCTGAGCCAATCAGATACTTATGAATTTAAGTAATTATAAAAATGATCAGCAGGAATAACATACAGTGAAAAGCAAGATTCATAAGACTGACCCCTATGTTGATGATGTGTATGAATCAAAAGAAATTCTAAATAATTAAGCATGGGAGCACACATTAAAAACATGATTCATACAGCTGAGATCCATTTAATTGTGAAGAAATCTCGAAGGAAAATAAAATCAGTGGCTCCATTGAATATTCAAAACAGCATATGATCCACTGCTCATTATCCTACATGATTCCTCAAAATGAAAAACCATGATCTCAGCAGGTCCAGATGGGAAAAATGAATAAAAACAAAGAAAAATAGCCCATCTGAAGATATTTTTATGTTTTTTTAATTTTCTATTTTTTATTTGTTTTGGATCAGCCTGGGCTCAACAAGAGCCCCTATTTACTACTGCTAAAAAAAATAAGAAATTTTAATTTGTATTTTCATTTTCTTCTATTTTTTTAGTTGGTTTTGTTGAGTTATACAAAAATTGGAGTGACAACAAACACAACAAAATTGCTAGTCAAAAAGAATTTAAAAATAGAAAATGAATGTAAAGGAGATGGGGATGCAAACTCAGGCAGATCTGCTCCTGCTGCAACCCAAAGGCTCCTTATTTGGCAGCTGCTCTAGATCTGCAAAAATTCAACAACTGCAGCAGTACCTTATTTAAGCATGTTGACAAAAACACAAAGAAAAACTCAAACTGCAGCCTCAATTATGCAAAAATGCAAAAGGCTACAGCAGCATTTATTCAAACATCTAGAAGGCAAAGAATAAAAACTCAGAAAATTCAAAATTTCTGTAGTTTAAAATTGGGTTTGATATGCCTATGGGTGCCTGTGCTTGTGGCCTTGCATCCACAGCATCTGTAGTGATTATCTTGTTTTGATTGAAGCCATCGAAATGGAGGAAATCTATTGGATGATCTGTGACCATTTAAGTGGGCAGATCATAGCCTTAAGATCAATCCAAAGCACCAATCTAAATTAGATTCTTATACCTTACATTTGTGCTTGTAGCCAAATGAAGGATGGCTGTATATCCTCAGATCTTGATCTGTTTTGCAATGAAAACCAGACCCTAGCTGCCTATTTCTCACCATTTGATCTTTATTTTTCCATCCATCTTCCTCCATCTTTTAGTTTAGTTTTATTTCAGTTTTGTAGAATTAAGATCTGGTTTTATTTTCTTTGTAAACATCTCCAAGTTTTGACTTGAATTGACGACTCAGGTTAGAATTTGCAGATTAGTGTAATGATTTCTACTTTTCCATCTTCAGTTTGCTAGAGTTTGATTGACACCCAAATTTCTAGTTGATTGTTGATTAGATTAAATCTGTATTGATAGGATCTTAGACTTGATTGACGACCAATGCTAGGAAACTTGATATATGGTGTAACGGTACTGTTTATTTTCATAAATATCCGACAGTTGAGGACTAAGATTGACGACCTTAATCTGAAGAAGCAGGATTAGGAGTTATTTTTATGCACTTTAGTTAAATAACCATTTTTTATTCATATTTCTCCAGTAGTTTAGAAAATCTCTAGTAGTTCTATGAAATAATTAGATCTAGTGACACAGAAAAACTCTCTTTCTTTTCCCTGTTTTCATAGAATTGCCAGATCTGTAGCCAAATCTGGAGGTCTACTATACTCCTTCTAGGTTTAGATCACTACTCCCTGTGGGACAAACTCTTACTTATTAAAACTTGCTACAAAGGACCCTGTATCTTGCAGGTCTAGGATATTTTAGATGTGCTGAATCCATCCTTTGTTTTGACTTTATTTTGTCTTTAGCATTACACAATAAATTAGCACACTGAAATCCCCCAACAAGTTTTTGGCACCGTTGCCGGGGAGTTTTGATCTAAATAGTAGATCTGAGTTTTTCATTTTTTTTAGATCTGATTTTTTTATTGCTGATTAGTTTTTAAAATTTTAGAGTGCACTCTACCTGTTTGCTTTAAGGATTGCTCCAGTTTTTGCATAGAAAACCAGTTTTAAACTGCAGCAATCCTTAAAGCAAACAGGTAGAGTGCACTCTAAAATTTTAAAAACTAATCAGCAATAAAAAAAATCAGATCTACCAAAAATGAAAAACTCAGATCTACTATTTAGATCAAAACTCCCCGACAGCGGCACCAAAAACTTGTTGGGGGATTTCAGTGTGCTTATAAGGATCCTCTTTAGTCAGGCCATGAAATGAGGGTAGCATCTGGATTATGGAAGACTTTATTTCATAATTTCCTTGAGCAGCTGGGAACTGAATGCAGAAGGGAGAATTGTAAACTCTTGGTGCATTAAATTCCTTGGGAGTTCTAGGCTGCTGTTGCTCACCCATTTCGGGAAATTCAGCTGCAACAGATGTGAGTGGAGTTTGTCTAGATCTGAGAAGTCTTTCAACCTCTGGATTTAATGGGACAATCTGAGGTTGGAGGGTTCTTCTCCCAAACATACACTACTCAAGATCTAATGCAAAGCAAATTTACAAACACAATAATCCGGAACAAAGACAAATGACCAATGATTCTAAAATAAAATCCAAAAATTTGACAAATAAATAGGGGTAGAGGGAAGCAAACTCAAGAGCAACCTCTAGCACAATGTTCTTCCTTAGCAGCAACTCCAGATCTAATGAAATTATAAAAAGAACTAGAAAATAACAAAACTTACAAACACAGTTAGTGAAAAAAAAATCAAACAAACTATCACAGATCTATGATCTAAACTAAAACAAACTTAGATCTACCAATTTAAAAACACACTTCCCCGACAGCAGTGCCAAAAACTTGTTGGCAAACTGCCTTGCATTCAAAAATGGGTTTAAATTCACTCAATTCAAGGCAGATCACACACACAGACCTACAAGTATTCAGGGCTTGTTGTAGCAAGTTTTAAAAGAGTAAGTAAGGGAATGTCCATAGGGAGGTGAGTTCAAAATATGGTAAATCTCCATATCTGAAAAGAGATCTAGCACCCTACCTAGTAAAAGAAAGGAGAAAGGTTTTAAAGGGTTGTCACTTAAGCTAAACTATAAATAAAATACAGAATTAACTGGGATCAAATCCAGAGTTCAGAACTCACAATTGGAAGGGATTAAAAACAGAAAATGGAGAAGAGCAGCTTGAAGTTTTGACTTACTGCAATTGGGGTGAGCTGATCGTGTTACAGGGGATTCAAAGCACACCAATCCCTCAGCTGGCTACAAGCACAGCTACAGAGTAGAAGAATCTACTTTAAACCAAGGGATTTGACTGATCTTAAGGCAATGATCTGTCCACTTCAATGGTCACAAACCATCCTATAGAGTTCATCCGACCCAAAGGTTTAAGGTAGAGGAATCCAAGTGAAACCAGAGATTGAACTGAGCTTAAGGCTATGGTATGTCCACTTTAATGGTCACAGACCATCCTATAGATTTCCTCTAGCTCAAAGGTTTTAATCAGAGCATTAAAACCACTATAAATGCTACAATTACCAGGTCACAGACAGGCAATTACAGGGATATCAGATCTAGGGAGATCAAATGGAATCCAAGAGGTCTACTAGTTAAGTGGGTGAGCTGATCAGCCAACTCCTCTACACAAATCCGATTGAGCACCAAATGAAACCAAGAGAACTATAAATCTAAATAAAACAATCAAATCAATATTTACTTTGCATAAAACTCACGCTACAATGAAATTCTCTCAGATCTGTAGTCTGTGCAGCAATTGACCCGCAAATAACACTCTTAACCTTACCCAATTATAAATCAGACCTCACCCCTTACTGCTCTGAGGGAGTTAGCCAACCATCATTGAGTTAAAGGAGGGAGAACAGAATTTGGTTGCAAGCCCTAATCTCTAGATTTTGATCCTCCCCAATTACAATTGAGGATCTCATTATATAGCTTTTCCCTCTCTTTTCTCTCACCAATATTTCCTTCTAGAAGGTCCTCAGACTTCGTTAGAGATCTGTCAGAGCACATGGGGTTGGTTAGGGTTTCCTAGGGCATCTTCAGGATCGTCGTGTCGATCACCTAAGTGCCTCGGGTTGAGTGCAACAGGTCACTATGTTGCAATGTGCGAACAACCTATTTTCTGAGAAGTTCTTCACATGATTTCGATAGGTTGAGGAAGCTTCCGACAGGTTCAAATGGAGCTTTTTGGTCCTTTTGCTAGGTTCTCAGATCTCTTTGAAAGGTTCCAATAGGATGAGCCTTCTCTTAATGCTTCAGCGTTCTCTGCCCCTTTGTCTGGGGCATTCGACAGGTTGGAAAAGCTTTTCGACAGGTTGGGTTCTGCATGCCAGCATTTCGATAGGATTGCTCTCACTCCTATCGAAATGTTCAAGTACCTTTCGATAGGTCTGAGCTCTCGCTTCTCCATTTCGAAAAGTTCAGGCAACCATCCGACAGGTTCAAGAAACCATTCGATAGGTTTTGATTACACCTCAGGCAGGCTTTTGATAGGATGGTTTCTTTCTTTCTTTTAGCTGCTCGATAGGTTCTTGGATCCTATCGAACTCCTCAATCCACACAAATCCATCCTTTCTTTGCCTTCAGATCCTATCGAAACCTTTCCAACAGCACAAATTCCTCTATTTTTTGCTCTCAATTCCTATCGAAGTCTTCAGATAACCTCTCGTTAGGATGTTTTTAGCCTGTTTTTACTTCCTTCACCTTGCCCTGCTATTGCCACGCGCCCTAAGGGCCCAATGGTGTGCAGCCCTCTTGTGTGCCATTGCTGGGTCTGCACTGTGCTGAGAGATGGACTTCTTAGTACAACATTTTTGAGTGGTTTTCTACACTATTCCTATCTTTTATTGCTATCTACAAAACAAACTCAACAGGTGTTGATTAGTGTGCTCACAGGTTCATCAATGGTCAGGTTAAAGGATGAAAACTGGCACTTTTCACTACTTAACAGGAGGACTACAGTGATTCGTGGATTGGGAGAGACGGGGTTTGAAAACATTTGACTTAATATTATCTAACTATATTTTACAAGGAATATCGAGTGTAGGAAGAAAGGGGTGCTTGCTTACTTGATTTGTTACTGGCAAGAGGCTTTTGCTTGCAATGGGATTGCTGGTTATTGTTCTTGTTGTGTTACGATGGGACATTAGAGTGTTTCCTCTCCTTTATTTCTGCTGTAGCGAGGGGTGATGGTTGCCGGTGTGATGGGACATCCAAATCACCTAAGGAGATGTTCGTGATGGGGCTTGGTATTTGATGGGTGCGATGGGACGTCAGAGGGGTTCCTTTCTCCTTCTGTGTCAAAATCGAGTGATTGCTGTGTGAAGGGGCATTCAGGAGTCATCACGATGGGACGCGATGATTGTCAGGGTAAGACATTTGGAGGGAGGTTCGGCTCTTTACTATGAGATATTGGATGAGCCTTCCCTTCTGGTTGTGTGCCGTGGCAGGTTGCGACGAAATATTAAGGAAGTGTAATCGGTGATGGGACATTGGTGGTTATGCGATGGGCAAGCCATGTTCGTTGCTTTCTTTGGTAGATCTTAGGTTATATGATGAGATCAGGTTGTAGCAGCATCACGATGGGACATGTTTATGAGTGCACGATGGAGTGTCGATCTGATGATTCCTTAGCTATTTTGTGACATGATGGGATAATGATGGTGTCTTGAGGTTGCGACGGGACTTGCCCTTTGGGCCTTGATGGTGTGATGGAGTTTTTAGCGTCATGATGGGACACGAGGGCATGGCTGATTTAGGCCAATGAGCTTAGGTATTGGGATAGCGTTGGTTATGTGTGTTCTATCGTGATGGGATGTGTTATTGTGGGGTTGTGTGATGGGATATCAATGGCTCTCTCTCTCTCTCTAGCTGGTTATGCAATGGGACAAGGGAGAGTGATTCTGGTCATGATGGGGCGAGTAGTGCGTGTGGCTACTTTGTCATCATTATTTTTTATTTTGTGTCACGAGGGGACTTTGTATTTAGCGTTGGGACTGTGAGTGATGCTTTTATTTTTTCGACTTATTTTGTGCAGCGGATGTTGGGGAGTGGTCACCTGTACTTGTGAGTATACAATGAGAGTCTGGGGAATAATTTTGATCCCAGTGGGACATGAATTTGCAGTAAGTCGTCAGGGGGTGATTTGGTTGCGATGGGACTACGGGGAGATGTCCTCACCCCTGATTGGTTCGCAATGGGTCAAGGTGATTATGTGTGTCTTATTATGATAGGACATATTGTGTTTTTATTTTGTTAGTGTTTTTGTTGAGGGCGTATGTTTATTCTGTTGGAGGTGTGTATTCTACTCAAGGTGTGTGCTATAGCTAGGAATTGCGTGCATGAATTTGGGCGCTTAATTCAATTACACGCCAAGTTGGGCGCGCGTGATTAAGAGGTTCAGGTGCTCAATTGCGCATTTGGGTGTGTGCATGTAATCCAATTACGCACCCTGATCAGTGCGCGTGATTGGAGCGTCACCCGGCCACAGTGCGGGTGACCTTTGGAATTGAGTGTAGGGTGGACAGTGTGCAATCAAAGGGTTGATGGGTTACAAGGATAAAATGTGCGGATGACTTTTTGAATTCTGTGCATCAGTATGGATGTGTAATTTGATTATGCACAAGGTCTCCTGCGTGGGATCGGTTCGTTAGGTCTTTAGGGCAAATGGTAGTTTAATTACGCACCCGAGCTAGCACGTGTGATTCGGATTCTACACAAGTATTCCTGCACTGAATTGGATTGCGCATTGTATTTTTGGCCCTTAAATAGGCGAACGCCTATATATATCCAAGCTTCTTCATTTTTCTTCACTCTTTTCTGTTTTATTCTATTTTTTGTTCAACTTGAAATTGAAGTATCCCAATTTCCATGTTTTAGTGATATCGTGTGGTCCGATCATCCGATTGTGATGTCGTTTCTTTCGATATTCATTGTGTCGTGCACTCTACTTCCTGAAGTGGCCTTTGACGGATGTGTAGCTATGGCTTGGGGGTGTTAGGATTGAGTGGTGGTATACATCCTTCGCTATTTTTAGGAGGTGAAGATGACAGGAGGGAAGTCCTCCAAATGGATGGAAAGGGTGTTACCCAACCATTCCTCCCTCTTTTCTGTTGCTTCTGATTGGATATTCCGCACATCGTGTTTTGGGTTTGTGCCCATTTTTAGGGTTTGTGTTTGTTTTAAGTTGTAGATTAGGTTCTAGGTTTTTGTTTTAGGTTGTATGTTCAAGAGGTATGCCTCTGGTGACTCTTCTAAAAAATTTTCATAAATAAAGCGGTGTCTTGTTTTGTAATTTTACTTAATTTTTGGTTCCATTTGTTTTTTTTCTTTTTATTTATTTATTTACTATTTTTGGTTTTTATTTATTATTTTTGGGATTATTTGAATTTTATTTATTATTTTGGAGAATCTTATCTGGCCTTATTTGACTTTATTTGTATTTTATTGGAGGATATAAGGCTTTATTAGGGAATTTAAGGTTATTGGGGATTTTAAGGTCATTGTTTTGTTTAAAGTATAGGTTTTTTTCTTGTTTGGGTTTAATGTTTAGTTTCAAATGACACTTGTCAAAGGTGTGTGAATTTAATTTCTTGAGTTTAGATGGGTCTTAGGTGTTTTAATCCTATTGGCTTATCTAAGTTGCTTTGGATTTGTGTTTCTTGAGGGGTAAGTGTTGTGTGATTATTGGCTTTTCTAAGTTTGCTATAGATTATAGTTCTTTTAAGGGGCATGTGTCTGGTTGGATTTAATTAGATGGGGGGTGCTTAGAAATGAGGCACTTGTCACTTTGTGGTGACGGGGCTTTGCCTATAAATAGGTATTTAGGGTCTTTTGTTTTATTTTAAATTTTATTATTTTGTTTTGGTTTTGTAATTGTAATAATAATTTCTGGCATTTATATGTCAATGTCTTTTATTGCTTTTTATTTTATATCTCGGGTGTTATGCCCAAAGGGGTTTGTAATTATATTTTGGGAATGAGCGGTATTGGAAATGTGGAGCAGTGATAGGGTCGATGGTGTTAATCTGATCTGTAGTGCCACCCTATTGAGGGAAGAGATGGAAGAGTTAAAGGTTGGGGAAAGAAAACCAAGGATAAGAGCTACGCTAGAGTCCACGTGATCGGCGCCAATTGCTCCTTGGTAGGCTTTGTGGGATGTTCTTTAGTCGACCCTCCCTTATGTGTTTCCAAGATCGGCCTTCCATAGGTATATGCCACAGATCCTGAGTAGCTTTCTATGAATTACTCTTTCTTTTCTACCAACTTGGGGCTCTACGATGCTGATGTTTGGTCGTGTAACTTGAAGGATTGCATCAAAAGCAGCATCTCACGGGGAAAAGGAGGTGAAGATGAGATTTTTGTTAGAATTCGTTCAGGGTGTGCTTCCTCTCCGAGCTTTTCCATCGTCTTTCCTCTCTTTTTGTGTATTATTGGGTGACCTCCCCTGAGTGTTTATGGGCTCGGGTGTCTTTGGGTGTTTGTCCTAAATTCAAATTCATCTTTCGGTTCAGATGGTGTATTTAGGTGGGATGCCCCCAGTGTAATTTGTAATAATTTTGTTATATTTATGAGAATTTTTTTTATTGAACTTTAATTTGGCTTAATTAACTTGGTTTGGATTTGCTTTAGTTGGGTGCATTTTTTTTCGATTTGGTTAAGTCGAGAGTTTTAGGTGCGTTTTAGTTTTGTTTGGCGTCAAATTAGCTTTGTTTAGTTGGGCATATTTTTAATTTTCAATGGTTAGATTCGGAGTGTGGAGGTGTGTTTAATCTAGTCTGGTTGGTGTCGTTTGGGTTTGGGTTTTGACAGGCTCTAATGTGTTCATGTGGTTATTATTATTATGATCATCGTCATCATTCTGGTTGTTGCTGCTGGGCATATATATATTTTGTCACGCCTGGGGAATTATGCGCCTGGTGAAGGGCGCTTAATTAGATTGCGCGCCTGATTCGACGTGCACAATTCAAAGGTTCACGAGCCGATTACGCACTTTGTAGTAGGCGCGTAATGATTTGTGCGCTCTAACCAGAGCACATAACTAGGGCATCACCCAGTCTCTATACGGGTGACCTTTGGAATTGCACGCTGGTTTCACGGCGCATGATTAGTTCGCTCGCGATCGGTGTTCGGGCGGGCGATGGTTTGTTTGTGTGCCCCTATTTGGCGTGCACAATTTAGATTACGTGCCAGTGTGAGGGCACGCGATCCAATTGTGCGTCCATGGGAGAGTGTGCGATTAGGCCATGCTCTATCTAAATTGAAAAAGTCTTCATTTCGCGTACGCTTCCTGATTTTCTTACTCCCTTGCTTCCTAGTGCCTTGATTCCCGTGTTTCTGCGATATTTTACGATCTGCTCGTTCATCTTTGTAGACACTCCCATTTTTCCCTCTCGGAGTATACAAACCTATTCTTTCAACCTTTGACCTTGCCCATGATCTCTGAAAAAGAACTAACCTTCTTCAATGACTTTAAAACCCTAACATGGGAACCATGCACAAAAACAATAGTACATGGTTGAGACCCAGGCTAAAATAATAGTTCTTTGGCTCAGACCCGGCTCAAACCCAGGAAAATCTCAAATTATGTGCTCTGTCTAGCACAAGTAACTCGATTGCACACCCCATGGCTGGCGCGCAATTGGTCCCTCTTGGACCAAGATTTCACTTCCAGAGGACCGCCTTAGACCTTGATTATGCGCCACGCCGGGCGCGCGTAATCATATTACACGCTTTGTACTTAGCGCGCAATTAGTCCATTTTGGAATGGCCTTGTACCCTTCTAGAAACCGCCTAAGACATGATTGTACGCCCTACCTAGAGCCCGCAATGGGATTATGCACTTCTACACAAGTGCATAATTGGTTCCTAAGTGAACCCAGTCTCTAACACCCGAGACCGCCAAAATTCTCCTATTATACGCAGTTGGCACAACGTTTAATTGGATTGTGCACACTAAACTATGGGCGCAATTAGTCTACTTAGACTAGGACTGGGATACCTGGCTGAGCCAGTCAATCGGTTACTCACTGAGGCAGTCACCGACTCAAAGTGATTGAGCGCCTAAAGCAAGGTGCATAATTGAATTATGCGCACCCGCCAGGGCGCGTAATTGAATTTCACCGACCAATTGAGTACCCCACAGGGCGCGCAATTGACTAAAACCTATAAATATGACCCACCACCTGGACCCAAAAACACAACAATTGAATACGACTTCCTTCCTCTTTCGAGTTCCTCGCTTTCAAGCTTAGGATTTTGAGATCCCTCTCTGCGGCCCTGGCCTCAGGTATACTTTCCTTCTAGTTTTTAATTCTTCTTGTTCTTAGTTCTTAGTTCTAGATATTAGGTTTAGATCTTAGGTTCTACGCCCTTAATTTCTAGTTCTACACTTTTAATTCTAGATTTCTTTCGATTCGTAATTTCTACCTTTCTCCTCTGGTTCTAGTTCTTAATTACTAGAACTAGTCCTTAGCTTTAGCTTTTAGTTTTCCCTTTTGTCTATTTCAACTTTTAAGTTTTAGATCTTAATTCGTAGTTTCAATCTTATTTTAGGCCCTAAACTTTGTTTTTAATTTTTAGAGTTTAGGTTTTGATTTCAAATCTTAATCTCTAAGTCCTAGATTTTAATTTCAATTTCAGTCCTAAAGTCAATAGTTTTGATTTTATAATTCTAGCTTATAAAATCAAAGGGAGCTTACGAAGGGTACCCGGGAACGGGGCCGATCCTCCTTAGCATAACAAGCCCCCCCTTTTTTTTAATTAATTAGACTCCTAGTAGAAGTAGGAGACCTTTTTTTAATTAGACTCCTAGTAGGATTAGGAGACTAGATCAATTATACTCTGAGTAGAATTAGGAGACCCTTTTTTAATTAAACTCCTACTAGGATTAGGAGACCAAGTTAATTATAATTCCAGCAGGAATAGGAAAACCAAACTACCTAAACCCCAAGGCAACTCACAGCTGCTGACATTCGCAGGCCGATGATTCAGTAAAGGAGTTCAACTTGCAAGCCCCCACTCATCTTAAGGCGTGATCAGTGACGTGTTGCAGTATCGATTAATATCTGTAGCTGGCGATCGCATCAATCCATGCATTCTTCATTTAAAATTTTCCTTTTCCTTTCAACATTTAATATTTTCTAATTTATTACTCCATCATCGCCTTTGCCAAAGTTCACTCGAACCAAATTGGACCACTCTTTTCGGGGACCGAAAGGAACCCAGAAAAAGTGCGTACCAACAAACTGGAGAGCGTGATGGGACTCTTTTTCGCTAAGGTTGCCTCAGGTTAATTAATTTGGTTTTCTATTTTTCTTGCTTTATTTAATTTGTTTTTTATTTTCTTTACTTTACTTTGTCACTTTTTACACAGACTCACCTGCATACTCAGTTTTACAAAAAAAAAAAACAAAAAGAAAGAAAAAAAAACTATTTTAAAATGGCTGGCATCAAAAAATTAAACTTTAATGATATTGACTCACCCTCATGGGACCTCCCTAGAGATCCCGAGTATAACGTTAGGCCGTCTCGCTGGACAGCCCAACATCGTGCCCGGTTAAATACGGTCAATGAGAGCGAAAAATATCCCTTCGCTCCACGAAACACAAATTATAGCAACAGCAGCGAAGAAAGTGACAATGGACAGAACTCTAAGACTAGTCAAGTTATGGACCACATTGCCAGTGCACTCATAAAAGGAGGAAAAGAAGCCGATGCATTGCTTAGGTCCCAAAGACAAGTTACTCCGAGGAACAGACAAGAGAAAAGGACATTGACTCCTCCACATGCTTCGACTCTCCCGACACATAACACATATACCTCTCACACCTTTAACAATAACTACCAAGAACAACCCTCTCCCGAGACACCTAGAAAAGACACCGCCATAAACATAAACAGCCTCCACCAACTTTTAGACAACTACATGGCTAAGAAAGAACGCTCTAACCAATTTTGTGCGTTCGACAAATTCTGTCGAGACATTGAATTCACTGTACCCGTCGGGTTCAAACCACCCAAATTCAACAAATATAATGGTACAACAAACCCAAATCACCACTTGGCCCTATTCTGTAATGACTGTCAACCAATCTACACCAGTCATGGGCTCCTAATCCATTACTTTCGGAGATCGCTAGAAGGAGAAGCCCTCGACTAGTTCGTTGCCTTACCTCGAGCCGAAATCGAGACATTCGAAGACTTAGTTGATAGATTCCTATACCAATATCAACACTTAATTCACAAAGAGATCAGTCTCGCCGAGTTGATGCACACAAGACAAGAGGACGACGAAGACTTCAAGACGTTCACCAACCGCTGGAGAAGGCTCGCTGCCCGAACAGGGAATCAAATAAAAGAAAGCGTTGTGATTGACAATAGCCGAGAGCCTCTTCGGAGCGTTCTCGTCCTAAGCGACTGCTCTGACTTTACCAGCCTCTATCAATGGGCTTCATGCATAGAACGTCAACTAAAGAATGGAGATCATAACCTCTCTACACTAACATTCAATGACCCTGAGACAAACACTCTAAAAGAGACTCTAAGCCCCAAACCCTCCTCCACTCACCTTTGAGCAAACCACCGAACCTATCGAGGAGCCGATCATCGCTCCCACTTTCGAAATCAAAACAGACTTAAGTCCTATGACCCCGATCAACATCCAAATTGGCATATCACAGAACTCTCACATCCCACCACAACACAAAATCGACATTATAACTAAGACCGATTCCAACCACCGGATCCTGATTTCTGTTGACCTCACAATCAAAACCTTCACAGAATACCAACTAGCAACGAACCGGCTACATTAAACAATCGACTCTAAACCTCCTCAAAAAATTACAAATAAAACTTTAAAACAACCTCACGATAAACCCAAAGTCAAACAAAACAAGCATAATCAAATAAAACCACACTGCCCTACACGAAAGAAGGGTCCACCTTGCCCTGCGCCCTCTTGTCTCCTCCTCCTACTCTACCTCTACCTTATCCTCTCACTACCTTTACAACACCACGTTCCCTCTCAATGCATCCCGCTCCAACTTCACCCACGAACAACTTTCCAACAACCCATAAATAATTCTAGAAAACTCTCCAACAACTTTACGCTCCAACTCTATGAGAGGCTTCCGTCCGTCAAAAAACTGAAGAAGGCCCCTCCCGACAAGGAGGCCCCGACCATAAAAGACTCATCAAAAGAGGAACTTAAAAGATGTCACACCTATTTCGACAAATCTCACATCATCCAAACTACGAACGCAAACATGACCTCTTTCTCATCCCATATTGACCAAATCGAGAGGGATCGATGACCTCGAAATGGATTATCCGACTGTCACTTCGGCCATCCAACATGTCCCACCAAGCGGACTTGCCGAGTCAGTCACCTACTTAAGGAACTGATGCTGTACCATAACACAAAACACAAAAAAAAAATCTAAAAAAATATATATAGAAAAATAAAAAAATATACATACATATATATATATATATATCATTTGCCCAACAATATTTCTGACTCATAACCCTTACCTGACTGAGAACTCGAAGTCGATGAGCTAGTGCTAAGGAGACCATGCCTACACAACCACCTCGCCCGGAAGAAATGAAAACCCCACATGGGAAATACTTTCACTATTTTGGCAACATGCCCAAGAAATAGCTACAAGGGAAAGACTTCTTAACCCTTGTGTGCAACTGTGGGAATCGGGATGATCCCCGTCGCGACGATGCGCTCTCTAACGATAAAAAAAATATAGAGTCGCCACCCAGAGCTTTCGGTGTCCCGAGATACCTAGTTCATTTTTATGAGCACTTAAGTGCTAAAAATATGACTCTGAATCCGGTCCACACCAAAGGCTCTTGGGTAGGGGCTTCGGTTATTGATCGGGAAGGTGTTAGGCACCTGATCAACCCGCTTGACGCGATTTCTACTTATGGCCAAAAATAAAATGATGTAAAGATAAGGAAATGGTTCCCTCTTGCCCAAATGGGCCTCCAATCCTATTTGTGCCCCTCCATTCCTACCAAAAATTTGATGGCGTAACAGCACAAATGAAAGAGTAGGGAATGCTAAAAAGAGATAGGAGAAGAAAGGGGAGAGTCAGAGCCCTCGGGCCCTTGTAGCACCGTCGAAGAGCCTTGCGTGGCTTGCTTTGATGAGCTCTTGAAGGCTTTGTATGGTGGAAAATGGGGTTCTAACTCCTAGGACTTAAAGCTAAGAGGTAGGGAAGGGAGACTAGGGGATCACGCACACCTAGGCTAAGGGTTTTGGATGTAAGAACAAGCTTGAAATGAGGTTGGGAGATACTGGAATTTTGGTGAAAATAGTGCACAAAAGGGAGGAAGAACTTCTCACTTTGAGCTCTTTCTCTCTTAAGCAAATTTCTTAACCCCTAAACCAAGGGGTGGGAGGCACTATTTATAGGAAAGGAGTGGATTAGGAGACTACTTAGATGCTAATTAGGGTTAGCAATTAGGTAATCTAAAATCTACGGTTTCCTAGGATTTTGAGAGCTTGTAAAGGTGTGAAGGTGGTTCTAATGGTGGATGATGGCATATGAACAGTAACTATGGGTTTTTGCCTCGAATTTCGTGTACAGTAAAACAGTGATGAACAGTAGCCTGGAAGTTGGCCTCGCGAGGGGTGGGGGGACCCATTTATAGCTGGCGCAACTATTAGTTATGCAAGGCCATTTCTGGGGGAAAAAGACCTGGCACAACTATTAGTTGCGCCAAGCAAATCCAGGGGGAAAATGGCGTGGCGCAACCATTAGTTGCGCCAGGTAAAAATCCCTCCAAAAAAGCTCGATTTGCAAATGGTCATAACTTTTGATATACAACTCCGATTGAGGTGATTCTTGACTCGTTGGAAAGCTGGAGAAGTCCTCTTTCGAATGGTATATGATTGAATATTAGTAAAAGACTTCAACTAGTCCTAGCACACAACTCTTCATCCATTGCCCGAGAAGGTTAGGTTTAGGGTTCGGAATGAGTTCTAAGGGTCAGGATTGGTTTCTAAAGGTTTAGGGTAGGTTCCTAAGGGATCTAGGGTGATTCCTAAGGGTTTACGGTGATTCCTAAGGGTTCCATACATGCCATCAAAAGCTCAAAATTACACCTCTCTCGAAAGGTGTTTCGATCGGGCCTTGGGCCAAATTTGGGTGTCTACAGATGCCCCTCTTTGGTATCCGATCACTAATAATCGTATGTTAAAGAAAAAAGACATTCGAAGAGGCCTAAGACATTACTGACGGGTTCGCTGCATTCAGAATGAACTTCAAACATCAGGTGAGTAACACGGCGAGAAAACGAAAGCCCTGGGGTGCCAGGCTAATCATTCGTTTCTCAAGGTAATCGATTCCCAAGTGCTTAGCAACATTACTGGGCATAACCGAGGTGGAATGAGTTACGAAAGTCCAATAGCTAGGAAAAACATTCGCCTCTCGAGTTGCGAAAGCCCGTTAGTAAGGAAAAACGTCCGCTTCTCTAGAAAATTTGAAGGAGATTGATGCTCGAGGTTTATTCTGAATACAACAGCTTCGTAAGTAAGAGGGGTGATCGACCCACATCCAAAGATAGGCGCGAAGTAAACATACGCAAGGCTCCACAGTTTGCATCCAATCCTACAAGGCATTTGATGACCTCATTGGATTATTAGCGGGTGCCCCTACTGAAAGCAGGGTTCTAAGATCTTTGGGCGAACCCATCGATCCCAAAGTTTATTTAGCATAACCACCCGAGTGAAATGAATAGATGTCACAATGCTTTTTGGGAGTACGTGCCATTTTTTGAAAGCATGCGCTAGCTCAGCATGTCCTAGAGTATCAAGTTTCGACTTCCTTGAACGGATCCAACCAAACATCGGGCGCCCCCCAAAAGGAGGCATCCAATCCTGGTCTCTATTGACAATGATCATAATCATCAACTAACTATGCATAATCATGCACCCATCAGGGGCAATAGGCAACAACAAAGGCAATGGAAGCCCCGACCCGGACCCGCCCGGGTATAATTTACGAGGACAAACGACCATCATACGGATACCCAGACGCATGGCGTATACTTTACAGGGATACCACTGCCGAACAGGTTTTAAGCCTGTAAAAAATAAAAGGAAAATGAACCCTTCTGAATGCATGGTTTCACATAGTTTGATTGATATGTAATCTCATTCTTAACAGGTTGGTTTCAACCAACGATTGACCTTCCAACGGAGAATCTGAAGCTTAAGTTCACATGAACCCAAAGATAGCGCTTGGCTCAAAAAATTTAGCAGTGGAGTTGACTCGATCGAAACATTGACTGTTTGACCGGGACTGACACCGTCGCTCCTTCCTTGAAGAAGGATCTAGAATCTAAGGCGTGCCTTAGACTTAGGACATTAATTTTGCACAACTACATTGTCGATAAAATATTGACATTTTACCGCATTAAAAATATGCAAGTGCGTAGCTATGCGTAGCATGAAAGCATAGATTTCTTTTTCTTTTCGAAATGATTTTCATCATCATTTTTTATTTTTTTTTAGACCTGACGTCGGTGGTGAGATGCTTTATCTTATTTGTTCATCTCTATGAAGTTGCCTGGTTCGAGGCTTTGGACCATGTGATGTTCCTGCACATTCTCGAGAAAACGTCAGTCCCTTTTTTATTTATACATAAAAATACATCCTAAACAATAGAAGAAAAAGTAGATTTTTCATTTTCAATATATATTTTTTTTGGATTTTTGTTTTTAGAGATTTTTTGTTATTTTTCTTCATTTTTGAGATTGAAATATGATGCTAGAAATATGTACATGAAAATGAGTAGAAATATATACACATTTTTTGGTGTTTTTTTTGTTTTTGGCTTTTATTCTTTTTTTTTTTATGCCTTGATAGTGAGACGGAGTAACGGGTCCCATTTTGAGCATAGTCGAACTCTTTCATGCAGTCGGTCCTGAGTGAGTTTCTGGATTTTACCAAGGCCAGAATGTTGATCCCTTTGGATTGAGTTAAACCTTTCTCCTTACCTCGGGTCATACGTTTGACGGTGCGGGTTTCACAAAGACAATTATGGTCGAAACCTGATTTGAACTAGCATGAGTGGCCCAGTCAGTTAAGAGCGTACATGAAGAGTAATAAAAGGGTTCCTCAAACATCAATCTTCTCAATCAGCCCAAACTTTTCTTTTTTTCTTTTTTTCTTCTTCTTTTTTTATTTATCTCCTCCCTTTTTTACCCGTGGCACCCTTTCGGTTTTCACCATGTCCATGGGTTTAGCTCTCTTACCCCAAGCTCCCTTTCGAGTTTTCACCTGATCCGCACAAGCTCGTTGTTTTTACTCGTAATGCCCTTTCGGGTTTTCACCACGTCCATCTTGCTTTGAGCTTGTATTTTTATTTTATTATTGTTATTTTTTAATCTTTTTTTTTTTTTAATTTTATTTTTTTCCAAGAGCCGCGACATAGACGTCGATTCCGTCATAGCCGGCTGGATGGGGTTCTGGTGTCATCTCACGACTCGGCTCGTGTTGACTTAACAGATATTATGACTGCTTGCGAACATACAAAGAGGGCTTCCTTTAGGGTGTAGCCTGGCCATGGGTTAGGTTAGGATTTAAAGGTATGTTAGGCTAAAAAGGTTTCCTTGATACGGCTTCAGTTTTCTCAACATACTTTCTTCCTTGGGGGTTTTACTGTACATGCCCCGTCATTCTTCTACATTTTTTGTTCCTTTTGTTTCATTTCGGGCAATCTCTTTTTGAGGTTTGGCTTTTTCGATTTTTTTGGATTTTGATAGTAACTCTACTTCATCTTTTCTCTCTCATTTTTTTTTTGGTATATGTACACGTATATTTTTTTGGGGGAATGGATTTATTGAAAGAAAGGCCTAGGCTCAAATGGGGTAGCAAAGGATATCATCATTTTTAGGGATGTTTTTGGGCTACTATGCTTGGAATGACGACCTCTTTCGGGTGGTTCTTAAGCAGTCATGTATCTATTTCACAAACACTTACCTTGTCGTGATGGACTAAGAGTAGAACCATTGGACGTATCCAGCATTGATGGGCTCAGGAAGATGATCTCCGTCCATGGTGGCGAGGCGGATGGCGTATCCCGGCACTACTTCTCGAATGACGTAAGGCCCTTCCCAGTTCGGCTTGAACTTTCCTCTTGGGTCGGCATGGAGGGATGGGAAGATCTTCTTCAGCACAGTGTCTCCTACATTTAGATCTTGACCGCGGACACGTTTATTGTAAGCGCGTGCGATTCGCCCCTAGTAAACTTGGGTATGGCATAAGGCTAGGAGTCTTTTCTCATCCAGTAAGTTCAGCTGCTCAAAGCGTGATCTCTCTCTCTGCTTCGGGTAAGCCTGATTCCATAAGGATTCAGAGCGAGGGTACTTCAACCTCTACCAGGAGGACGGCCTCAGTTCCATACACAAGGGAGAATGGTGTTTCCCCTGTAGCGGTACGGATCGACGTTCGGTAGGCCCACAAAGCGAATGGCAGCATTTTGCTCCAATCTCGATAAGTGACGACCATTTTCTCAAGAATGCGGATGACTGTCTTGTTTGCGGCTTCCACGGCTCCGTTAGTTTGAGGCCGATAGGGGGATGAGTGATGGTGCTTGATCTTGTATTGCTCGCAGAAGTCTCAGATGTGTTTATTCGCAAAGTTTATGCCATTGTCTGTGATGATATCTTTGGGTACTCCGAATCGGCACACAATATTGTTCTTGAGAAACTTCTCAACGTGATTGGCCGTGATGTTGGCATATGACGCCGCTTCTACCCACTTGGTGAAGTATTCAATGGCGACGAGGATGAACCGATGTCCGTTTGATGCTTTTGGATTAATCATGCTGACAACGTCCAGGCCCCAGGTAGCAAATGGCCAAGGAGTGGTCATGTAGTGAAGATCAATGGCAGGAGCATGTATCAGGCTAGAGTGTTCTTAACACTTGTAGCAATTTTGAACATGTTTGCAACAATCCGATTCCATGGTGGTCTAAAAGTATCCCTGTCGTAGAATTTTCTTAGCGAACATGTGACCGCTGACGTGGGCTCTGCATACTCCCTCATGGATTTCTTTCATAATATTGACCGCTTCACTTTCAGTGAGGCACCTGAGTAAGATGTTATTGTATGATCGCTTGTAGAGGCATTCCCCGCAAATGACGTAACCTACCGCCAAACGTTGAATGGTTCGTTCGTTTGTCTTGGATGTACCCTCTAGGAAAGTTAGGGTCTCAAGGAAATTCTTGATATCTGAGAACCAAGGTGGCTCATTATCGGGCTTTATAGGTTCCTCAATCTGGAGGCAGAAAGCCGGCTCATTCCTCTGCTCGATCACGATCGGCTTCATCTCAATGCCATAGGGGATTTCAATCATTAACGCCAAAGTTGCTAATGCGTCGGCAAAGTGATTCCTTATCCGGGGGACGTATGAGAAAGTTACATCTTGGAAGCAAGCTATCAGATCCTCGAGGTGCTCATGATAGGCGATCAGCTTCTCATCTTTCATCTTCCAGTCACCATTCGTTTGACATATGATTAACTGTGAATCGCCAAATACTCGAAGGTGAGTTACATTCAGATCGAGAGCTGCCTACATACCAGTGGCGCAAGCTTCGTACTCAGCCATATTGTTAGTGCAAGGTAAGTTGAGCTTGATAGAGACTAGTACATGGGATCCCTTCGGTGAAATCAGGATGGCGCCAACTCCTTGGCCCTCGACATTTGCTGCCCATCAAAGTTCATTACCCATGATTCTTCTGCTTCTTCTGTATCATCTTTCATCATGAATAGGATATCTTCATCTGGGAATTCGGTTCTTAATGGCTCATAGTCAGGTAAAGGATTATCAGTAAGATGATCAGCAAGTGCCTGCCCCTTGATCGATTTCTGAGTGACACGTGATGTCGAACTCAGATAATAAAAGTTGCCATCGTGCAGTTCGTCCAGTGAGAGCTGGCTTTTCAACTAGGTACTTCAAAGGGTCCATTCGGGCTAAGAGTAGAACGGCTTGAGATAGTAAATAGTGGCGGAGCCTTTGATTAGCCCATACAAGAGCCAGGCATGCTTTCTCCAGATGAGAGTAGCGCGTCTCGTAATCAATAAACTTCTTTCTTAGATAGTAAATGGCCTGCTCTCTTCTTCCTGTTTCATCATGCTGCCCCAAAACACATCCCATCAAAACTTCTGTCGTGGAGAGATACATCAAGAGTGGTCTCCCTGGCTCAAGTGGTACCAAAACAGGTGGATTAAGGAGGTAGATTTTGATTTTTTTGAACGCTACTTGACAGTTGTCATTCCATTCAACGGGCGAATTCTTCCTTAGTCACTTGAAGATCGGCGTGCAGATTGGAGTTAGCTGTGCAATGAACCGATTGATATAATGTATTCTGCCCAGAAATCCTCTAACCTCTTTCTCGGTAGACGGTGGTGGCATTTCAGCGATGGCTTTGAATTTGATTGGGTCGACCTCGATCCCCCTCCTGTTGACGATGAATCCTAATAATTTCCCTGACATAGCACCAAATGCGCACTTCTATGGGTTCAGACAGAGTTGATATTTTCTCAACCTTTCAAGCAGCTTCTGAAGGTTTACCAGATGGTTGCTTCGCTCTGGTGATTTAGCTATCATATCATCGACATATATTTCAATCTCTCGGTGCATCATGTCATGAAATAGTGCAGTCATAGCTCTCTGGTACTTTGCACTGGCGTTCTTCAACCCGAATGGCATGACTCGATAGCAAAAGGTTCCCCAGGGGGTAATGAACGTTGTCTTCTCGCGATCAACCTCTGCCATTTTGATCTGATTATATCCTGAGAATCCATCCATAAAAGAAGGCATCACGTGCTTAGTTGTGTTATCAACCAAGATGTCGATGTGTGGCAATGGGAAATCGTCCTTCGGGCTTGCTCTGTTCAAATTATGGAAATCGATGCACATGCGGACCTTTCCGTCCTTCTTCGGTACAGGCACAATATTAGCTAGCCACTGCGAGTACTTGGATACCATGAGAACCCCCGCGTCATACTGCTTGATGACCTTGTCTTTGACTTTCAGCATCCATTCGGGTTGGAGACGTCTCAGCTTCTGCTTGACTTGCTTCATATCAGGGTAGAGGGGCAACTCATGCTCGACCAAATCAGTATCCAAAACAGGCATGTCCTCATACGACTAGGTAAAAACGTCTTGGTATGACCGAAGGAAGTCGATCATGCTTTTTCTTTCCTTAGGAGATAGTGACGTTCCAATTTTGGTTATCCTGGGAACCTCCTCAGCTCCTAGATTGACGTCTTCGATCTCTTAGACAATGGGGGTAGGGTCGTGCTCAAAGTCAGCAAATCGGTCAAGGAGCTCATCGGGGAGTTCCTCGAAGGGGAAATCCTCGTCCAAACTCGTGATCTCTACCTCTTCTTGTATTTCTATGGGGAAGGGGCTGATTTCACGTGGGACGGGTATTTTGATTAAGGCATCCTTTTGTGGGACATTTTCTGGAATTTTAAATTCCAATATTTTTGGACTTTGGATTTTTTCAATGTTTTTGAGGTTTTTGTTTTCTTCGGAGACGGACCCTTGGCCAGGCGGGTTTGTGTATATACAAGGTATTGCCTGCCAAGGGCTTATCTCACTTTTTATAGGTTGTTTTTTTTTGGGAAACAGGCGCCAAGCTTTAGGCCACTTCTTACTTCCAGAGTTTGGGGCAAAGATGCCCAGTTGCGTACCTGAGGGGCCACTTCTTTACCTATTGGGATGGAGGGTGCTGACTGATATGGCTCATTGGAGTCAGCCTCCATCATATTGATCCCCATTTCATCTTAGATCATGTCCTCAAACGATAACTCAGTTTTGTGGTGATTCACCACAGGGGGGGTTTGTTCAGATACCGACCGTCGTTCCTCGAAAAGGGATAACACGACCAAGTCTATCTCCAAGCTGGGAAGGGAGATCTGGGGATTTGTGGGATGGACTGGGGCTATTGCTTTGTGTGGGGTCAAATGGGTTGCCCCATTTTGATCAATTTTTACGACCCCTGCACTAACGAAGGAATCCCTGATGTGTGGCCTAGGGCGAGGTTTCACCTCTATGTTAATTCCTCGAGCTCTTGTAGCCGTGGCGACCCTGGCTTTCTCTTTGGCCTCTCGGACCTCTTGCTCCGTGGGCTTATATCCTAGCCCGAATCTTACCTTTTGTCCCTTAGCCACAACTGGTTCTCTTCTGCCTTGTAATTTGGGTCCCAAACCCCTCCCTTTCTGAGAGCCCCACTTTTGGAGCATTGCTATTGCCGCTACTATACCGCCTCCCGTTTTAGACATGATGCCCTCAATGGGTTCTGGGAGTATTGCCGACACCTCGTACTCGAAACTGTGGAGGTCGACGTCCTCAGCGGTGTGTGGTATATCCAGCATATTGGGTTTTTCAATGCAATTGGCAGCCTTTTCTTTTTCTTTGTGCCCCTCTTCAATGATCGTGATGATCTTATGCCCAGATGCAAATTTGAGTTTCTGGTGCAATGTGGAAGGTATGGCTCCGACTTCATGTAGCCACGGGCGCCCCAACAACACATTAAATGAGGATTTGATATCCATGACTTGAAATAAGATGGAAAAGGTCATTGGCCCTATCAACAGCTCAAGATCAACTTCTCCCATTATTTCTCTCCTGGTATTGTCAAACCCTCTAGCACTGGTTCTGGTGGGCCTTAACATGCACGGATCAACCCCAATCTTGGTAGCGGTTCTCAATGGGCATATATTCAATGCAGACACATTATTAATTACTACCAAGGGGATAATCATATTTCCGAATTCAATGGTTATATTCAAAGATTTTGAGTGGCTACCTCCTTCCTCAGGTAAATCGGCGTCAGAAAATGAAATGGCATTTGGGGCCATCACTTGACCAATTATCTGCCCAACTTCATCCGGGCTAGCTTGGAGTGATACATGCGCATTTTTTAACGCCCCCATCAATGCTTGAAAATGGAGTGGGGACGTCATCAACAAATCTCATGCAGTGATATGGGCAGGCATCCTTCTCAGCTGAGTCTCCAGTATATGTTCTCGGCTCATTTTCTTGAAGGGGTTCACTGCGCTGTCTTTCTTTCCTTCGGGTTGGGCCTGTGCTGCTGCTGGTGCTTCAGGCTGCTTCGATATTCTCCATGATCGGGTAACAAAATCTACTGCCCCTTCTCTACTGCTGCTTCCGGCATTGGCATCTATTTTTTCGTACCTTAGCGGGACCTGATGAGGATCATATGTGGCTCCCGAGAGCTAGAGAGGTATGGCTGCCGGTTCTTGAGGTACTTGTACTGTCGTCTTAGGAGGCGTGGGCAATACTTGATTCACCCCGGTGGTAGTGGGTTGGGTGGAAAGATTGGGCCAAATGGGGGTGGTGGAGCTTGAGGGTGGTGGCATTGGAGGGAAGGAGGTAAAAGTAGGCCATTGATAGTCAGTGGGTGCTGGCGGCAAATGGGGGGTCTGATGGGCCGTTAGGTAATTGACCGGGGTGGTGGAACTTGCCGGTGGTTGAGCTGGGGGTGATGGAGTGGGCGCAGGCCATTGATAACTGATGGGTGCGGGTGTTGGATTGGGGGCTTGGCAGCTTATTGGGTAGTTGATGGGGGTTGTGGTGTATGGTGGTAGTTGGAATGGGGCGGGCATAGGCCATTGATGACTGGCGGGTGCGGGTGTAGGATTGGGGGCCTGTTGGCTCATTGGGTAATTGATGGGGTTTGTGGTGTATGATTGGTATGCATTGATATTCATGTAATTGACGGGTGTGGGCGATGGAAAGTATGCCCTGAGATCCAGGGGTTCAATTTGTGGAGTCAAGTTGGGGAAATAATATGAAAAATTTAGGGGTTCAACTACCCCTATATTCCTTTCTTCAACATTTCTTAACAACGGTGCTACATAATTCTCCCGATCACTGATGTAATCGGATCGGTCAAATTCAAACTCCTCCTCATCTTCTATCATTTCGATGGTGGGTCTGAGACCTGCTCCTCCGGTAGGATGAAGGGGTAGTGGTACTTGATGAATATTAGCATGCTGAGAAGGTGCAGGGGGAATGATTTTCCCGGCATCTATCAATTCTTGGATAGCGTGCTTCAATGGGAAGCAGTGATCAGTAGGGTGACCCGGACCCTGATAAAAATTGTAGTGGGTATTTGGGTCATAGTTCTTTGGGATCGGGTGAGGAGGAGGTTGCGATTGGCGGATAGCCACTTGTCCCTTTTCTACTAACAAGGGCAAAAGTACACTCAAAGATTGCCCCAGAGGTGTAAAGACTCGGTCGTAGCGGGCTCTCCTCTGTTCCGAGGTCATTTGCATTCCTTGCCCATTCCCTGTTCTTTGCATCTGCTCAGGCCTAACTGGTGCTGGTGGGGCCACCTGAAATTGAAATAGAGCAATATTATTATTGGGCATGGTGTTGGCTATGTTCTGGATATCCCCCCCTGTTCTCTTCTCGTTCCTCTGCTCAGAAAATCTTCTGACCCTGCTAGGGCCCCCTGAAGTATTCTTACTCAGACGCCCTTCCCTGATGGCATCCTCACAGCGGTTGGCATTCCTCACCAAATCAGTAAAACTAGACTGCTGTTGGTACACAAGGAAATCAGAAATCACTGGCAAAGTGTTCTTTAAAATCATCTCTATCTGCTCATCATCCAGTATTCTATTTCTGACTTGAGCTGCCAATGCTCTCCATCGCCCCAAGTAATCGCTGAAGGTTTCATTCTGATTCTGCTTTAAATGGGCTAAATCTAACTTGCGTGGTTCAATATAAGTATTATAGACATACTGTCCCTGGAACAAATGCGCTAAATCTTTCCATGTCTTCATCATGGATGGTTCAAGAGATGTGAACCACCTCAGCGCCAGTCAGATCAAACTTTTCTGAAAAACTTTTATTAGCAGTCTTTCGTCCCCCCCATACTGGCACATGTCCCCACAATAGGACTTGAGGTGTGCGATCGGGTTACCTGTGCCATTGTACTTGTCGAATACTGGCATTTTAAATTTGGGGGGCAAGGGGACCTCAGCGAATAGGCATAGGTCTATGAAGTCCGTGGCGTGGATTTCAGCATCACCCATTTTCATCAGCTGCTTTTTTATTTTGTCTAACTGTTCTTTCAGCTGCTCTGACTCTTTCGATATAGGGGCCGCTTTCTCGACCATTAGTCGGACTTCACTCTGGGCTACCAGGGGGTGGGAAATTACCGGTGGAGGGTTGAGGCTGGTCAATGCCCCAGCATAGGCCTCGCTGTTCCTAATCTCATTCTCTTCATACTGCTGATTGGCGTAATGTGCAGTGAAGACGAGATTCTCAACCTGTTGCTGCATGGGTTGGATGGGAATGACATGAGTAGTGGTTGGGTGAGCCCATTGGGAGTGTGGAAAGGTTGATTGGGTGATGGGAATTTGGTTTTGAGGTGAGGCCTGATAGGGCCATTGGGTATGGGGGAAGGTTTGGAGATGGCCTTGGGGTGTGGGGCCATGGGGGAATTGGGTTTGGGGGACAACATGGGTTTGACCAAGCTGTGAAGGTTGGGTTAAGTGTTGGGGGTATTGTGGAAGGTATGAGTGCGGGGTTTGGGTTTGGATCATGAACCCTTGATCATTTTGTGTCATGGGCCACTGATAGGTCTGGGCCATAGACCCTTGGTAGGTTTGGGCCAAGGGCCCTTGATGGGTCTGGGCCACGGTGGGTTTGGCCCCATGGGCCTTGATGGGTATGGGCCATGGACCCTTGGTGGGTCTGGCAATGGGCCCTTGATGGGTCTGGCCTGTGGGCCATGGATGGGTCTAGCCCGATGGGCCTTGATGGGTCTGACCTGATGGGCCTTGTTGGGTCTCGACCATGGGCCCTTGGTGGGTTTGGCCCAATGGGCCTTACTGAGTCTAGGCCATGGGCCTTTGATGGGTATGGTCGATGGGCCCTTGGTGGATCTGGGCCATGGACCCTTGGTGGGTTTGGGCCATGAGCCCTTGGTGGGTCTGGCCCAATGAGCCTTGATGGGTTTGAGCCATGGGCCCTTGGTGGGTCTAGCCCAATGGGCCTTGATGGGTATGATCCATGGGCCCTTGGTGGGTCTGGGCCATGGACCCTTGGTGGGTTTAGGCCATGGGCCCCGAGTAGGCTTGAGTGGTGGGGTATTGGGTCATGGGGCCCTGGAGATCATGGATGGTGGGGTATTGAGCCATGGGGCCCTGAAATGTGTGGGAAAAGGGGGTTTGGGCTAATGGGCCTTGGGGTATGTGGGTGATGGGGGTTTGGATGGTGTGGATTATGGGAGGTTGATGGGGGTCATGGGGGAGCGAAGCATGGAGGTTTGCTAGGGTATTCATGGATGTGGGGTGCGAAGGAGATATATCTTAGGAAGCCCTCCATGAGGAGTATGCTTGGAACATCTCCTCCATCATGGCCATGGAAGGGGGGTGGGATGTGGATGGTGGATTTAAGGGGTGATGGTATAGATGGGATGGAGGTGGTGTAAAAATTGGGCATGGCCACGGTAGGTGGGGGTGTATGGGATGGATGAGGGGATGTATTTGGATGATATGATGAGGAAGGATGAGGATGATTGGGCATGGCCCTGGTAAAAATGGGCATGACCCGGATGGATGGAGGATTTTGTGGGGGGTTGGATAGGGTGGAAGTGGTGTATGTGAATGTGGGTGGATCGGGTCTATAGGGGGATGATGGGAGTTGGGGCATGGATGTGGATTAGGAAAGTGGGTTTGGCATGGGCATGGTTTGGGCAAAATATGGGGAATGGTGGGTTGGACTTTGGATATTTTGGGGGGTAGTGGTTGGGAATATGGGGGCGCCAAATGGGCCGGTAATGGTTAAAGGGGGGGTGAGGGGGATGGTGGAAAAAACTTCTCCCAAATGGGAGTGGGCTGGAGAATGTGGCGAGGATGAGTCGGGATCGGCATAGGCTGGGTCCACTACCCACGACATTCTTTGGGAGCGGGTCGGGTAAGGGTGCCTTAGATAAGGCCCAAAAATCCTCCTCCTTCCCCTACGGGACGACATATGGCAAGATGATGCCGTTGTGCCGACACCACAAAATAAATATTTTTTGTGTTTTGATTATGTATATATTTTTTGAATTTTATGAAAACTTCTTCGAAAACAAAGGTTCCGAGGCTTTGGAATTCCCTTTTCTGGTGGCTCTCGTACCTTAATTCAAGACCCGCGGCGACGGTTTCGATGCACTTCGAAAGAATCGAAGGAGAACCTTCGATCTATTGAAGGCATAAAAATCGAGGCAAATGACCCGAACCCCCGAAATGAGCCAAAAAGAAGTTGCCTTCCCTTGACCAGCAGGGGTGTATTGGGTGTCGGAGATGGCGGGGCCTAAACAAGGCACTATACACACTGATCGGGGAACTCGGGAGGTGGAAAGGACCAAGGATTCGGGTTGGGTGCTGCCAAACAGACCTAGCGCAACTAATACTTGCGCCCAGGTTGTAGGGGAGGACTTTTACACTGGCGCAACTATTAGTTGTGCCAAGGTAAAATTTGGGAGTTTAAAGCTAGCGCAACTATTAGTGTTTTTACACTGGTGCAACTAATACATGCGCCAGGCAAAAACTGCCTCTCCAGAACAGAAAGTAGCAGCCACTGATGCCCGAAATGAGTCTCTTTTTGTTGTTTTTGTGGAAGCTAGGTTTCCGAGAACTTAGCTGTTTTATGGTGATCGATTCTCTCCTTACCGCACCTAAAGGATTAAGTCCGGTATAACTCGCTAGCATGCTCCCCAAGGGTTTTAAGCTTCGGAATGGGAACCCACCCGATATACCTCCGGCACAAGCGCCTTCTCAGATACTAGGTGGGCTGAGACTTTTCTGGATCATCACCACTAGGGGCTGCCGCCATACTAAGACCCAAGTGCTTGTATGTGTGCCTAAACCAACCCCTTTGAAAAATCTAACCCGCAAAACAGATTAATTAAGCTCCCTAACTTGGTTCAATTTTAATTTTTTCAAAGCTTTTTCTTTTTTTTAGAAGTTTTCTTTAGTTCAAAGATCGGGGGTGATTATCCCGTGCCGCCACTACAGGCCGGCGTCCACTGTTAGGATATGAATAATAAAAAAAAGATGGGGCCAGTCAAGTGACTAGGCGGGAAATATAAAGTGCTGAAATTTAAGGCCGAATTGTAAAGGGAAGTAAGAAAGGTGCCAGTCAAGTGACTAGGCGAAAATTGCATAAATTTAAAGTGGAATCGTAGGGGTGAGTGAAAAAGGTACCAGTCTAGTGACGAGGCAAAAATTGCTGAAATTTAAAACGGAATCGTAGGGGTGAGTAAAAAAAGGTGCCAGTCAAGTGACTACGCAAAAATTGCTGAAATTTAAAGCGGAAATGTAGGGGTGAGTGAAAAAGGTACCAGTCAAGTGACTTGGCAAAAATTACTGAAATTTAAAGCGGAATCATAGGAGTGAGTAAGATGATGTAATCGGAGGGGTGAGTACAAAAAAAATAGAAAAAATAAAATAGAAAACAACAATAAAATGTTAGAAAAATAATAATAATAAAGGGCCTAGTTCAAGGGGAAGCTCTACTATATAATCCCTAGCAGAGTCGCCATCTGTGCAATCGTGAGAATTGGGACGATCCCCGTCGCGACGATTCGCTCTCTAACGATAAAAAAATATAGAGTCGCCACCCGGAACTTTCGGTGTCCCGGGATACCTAGTTCATTTTTATGAGCACCTAAGTGCTAAAAATATGACTTTGAATCTAGTCCACACTAAAGGCTCTTGGGTAGGGGCTTCGGTTATCGATCGGGAAGGTGTTAGGCACCTGATCAACCCACTTGACGCGGTCTCTACTTATGGCCAAAAATAAAATGATGTAAAGATAAGGAAATGGTTCCCTCTTGTCCAAATGGGCCTCCAATCCTATTTGTGCCCCTCCGTTCCTACCGAAAATTCGGCGGCATAATGGCACAAATGAAAGAGTAGGGAATGCAAAAAAGAGATAGGAGAAGAAAGGGGAGAGCCGGAGCCCTCGGGCCCTTGTAGCACCGTCGAAGAGCCTTGCGTGGCTTTCTTTGATGAGCTCTTGAAGGCTTTATATGGTGGAAAATGAGGTTCTAACTCCTAGGACTTAAAGCTAAGAGGTAGGGAAGGGAGGCTAGGGGACGACACACACCTAGGCTAAGGGTTTTGGATGCAAGAACAACCTTGAAATGAGGTTGGGAGATTCTAGAATTTGGGTGAAAATAATGCACAAAAGAGAGGAAGAACTTCTCACTTTGAGCTCTTTCTCTCTTAAGCAAATTTTTCAACCCCTAAACCAAGGGGTGGGGGGCTCTATTTATAGGAAAGGAGTGGATTAGGAGGCTACTTAGATGCTAATTGGTGTTAGTAATTAGGTAATCTCAAATCTAAGGTTTCCTAGGATTTTGAGAGCTTGGAAAGGTGTGAAGGTGGCTCTAATGGTGGATGATGGGGTGAGGCTTTAGGCCACTTGGAGTGTTGGAAATAGGTAAGGAATGAGTGCAACAGAACTATCAAAACACACCCCAAAGGTTGAGGTAATCAACAAGTCAAACCCCAAACATGAAATTATGGGCAAAAGCCCATAGTTACTATTCAAATGTACAGTAAAACAGTGATGAACAGTAGCCTGGAAGTTGGCCTCACGAGGGGTGGGGGGACCCATTTATACCTAGCGCAACTATTAGTTGCATTAGGCCATTTCTAAGGGAAAAAGACCTGACACAACTATTAATTGCGCCAGGCAAATCCAGGGGGAAAATGGCTTGGCGCAACTATTAGTTACGCCAGGTAAAAATCCCTCCAAAAAAGCCCGATTTTCAAATGGTCATAACTTTTGGTATATAACTCCGATGGAGGTGATTCTTGGCTCGTTGGAAAGAGGGAGAAGTCCTCTTTCCAATGGTATATGATTTGATATCAGTAAAAGACTTCAACTAGTCCTAGTGCACCACTCTTCATCCATTGCCCGGGAAGGTTAGGTTTAGGGTTCGGAATGGGTTCTAAGGGTCGGGATTGGTTTCTAAAGGTTTGGGGTAGGTTCCTATGGGATCTAGGGTGATTCCTAAGGGTTTAGGGTGATTCCTAAGGGTTCCATACATGCCATCAAAAGCTCAGAATTACACCTCTCTTGAAAGGTGTTTTGATCGGGCCTTGGGCCAAATTTGGGTCTCTACACCTTGGAATCACGACTCAACGATCATCATATCTCATAGACAAAACAAGCATACTTATATACTTATCATCCTCGCAGTCATCACAAGGCATTTGCTAGTTGTAGGTCATTATTTTTTAAATCATTTTGGGTATCATCTGACTCATTGACCATCCCCTATTCGGGCAAGTTGATCGAAAGGACTAGTGGATCATAAAACTCTCTTTTTGAAATATAGAAAACTATGAATTCTCATGCACCCTTCCAGCCATTAGAGTTGATGTTAGAGCAGAAAAAAATGAAAGTGAAAGGTTCGATCAAACCTCACAATTCTTGCGTTAGCAGGTTGTTTTAAAAAAAGAAAAAAAAAAATATATATATATATATATATATATATAGAAAATAAGCACAACCAAGCGAGAGTAATACGATGAATGAACAGTCAATGAATTCATGGATGCATAAGTTAATTGTGAGGACATTCCTGATAATCTTATTAGGGAAGTATAAGCAAGCCACGGGAGTCTCCCTGATATCTTCACACCACTAGATATCGTCATATGGTGGCAGGAGGAGGACAAAACTCCTGCTAACAATAGAATCTGATGATTTGATACTACTGGACCATGACGAAGAGCTCAATTATGGCACCGCATTAGCCACCCGAGAAGAAAGTAGTTGACTACTATTTCAAATTTTGGTTAAATAAGAAGCTACCCTCAGATTAATAAACCTTACCTCCTCTTCACCCTTAATTTTCATTTTGGGCAATGAGTCAAATGACTTTCAAAATTTCTTTCAGAATAAAACTGAAAACTCTCGAATGACAAGTGATGCAATCACCCATTACCTACCGTTCACCTCAAGCTTGTTAAAAGCTACGATACATGATGATTGTTTAGAACTTACAAAATCGAGTATCGCATGTGATCTAAATAATTAAACTACTTCCCAGCATGAGATCAACACAAATACACTCCAGGACATCTATGAGGCAGATAAAAGTTCCACTGTCACTTGACACTGGGGCATTTATTTTTAAAGAGCGCTAGCACCTTGGTAGTGATACTCAGGTCACATGACCGATACCCCAAACTGTGGTATTTTTTTTAATTTTTAGTTTAGTTCTTATTTTTCCACCAAGGATACCCCAAATTGGGGCATTTTTTAATTTTCAGTTGAGTTTTCTTTACTTTTCCACCATGGAGCCCTACGAACACCTAAAACAGAACAACAGAGATACAACTGAAAAATAAATACCATATTCTAACACTACCCATTCCCCCTCCAACGTAACCCAAGAAACACAATCAAACATCAATGAAATAAGCATAATGAATAAAACACCTCTTTATTTATATAATAAAATTTTACAAGTATCACCGGAGGCATACCTCCTGAATATACAACCCAAAAAGAAAAGCTAGGTCCTCACCTACAACCCAAAACCAAAAACATGGAATCCAAAACAGACCCAAAGCCTGGGCGTGGAACATCCAATCAGAAGCAACAGAAGGTGAAGGGGAGGATTGGTTGGAGAACACCCTTTCCATCCATTTGGAGGATTTCCCTTCTGCCATCTTCACCTTCTAATAATAATGAAGGATGTATCAATCACCTCATTCTCAATAACACCCATCCTCAGAATCACGTCATCATCACTGAGCATCACCTTGGGTTGAAGATCACGCGAAATCATAAACATAAAAATTAGAGTAAAACAGGATCGAATAAACAAAAATGAGAGAAACTCAGATATAAATAGAAACCAACCTAATTAAGTGCCCGACACACCGCGTGCAATTAAATCATGCGCATGGACAAACACGCACAATCCCAATCACACGCAGCTCCACGCTAGCGCAATTGAACCTCCGTTCACCTACAAGACCCGATGCTCCAATTCTGCGCTAACAATATTGCGCACAATCGAATCACATGTCCTTCACCCTGTGCAGAATTCTGAAAGTCGCCTATTGATGCTCCAATCGTGCGCTATTCTCATAACACACAATTAGATTATACGCATACACAAATGCGCGAAATTCAACGAGTCACCCACACAGTGACCCGTCGACGCTTCGATTACGTGCATTCTAACTTGCGCATAATTAGATTATGCGCATTAGTCCAGACGTGAAATAATGCCATCACCCTGCCAATCACGCGCAGCCTCACCCGCAGGTAATTTAATCTCGCACTCTTGTCCAGGCGCGCAATTGTAAATCTCACAACCTTCACTTAAACACACAATCTATAAACTTGAAAAAAAAGAAAAGAGAAGAAAAACTCTTCCTATACACACGCTCACCCTTGAAAAATGACAACTCAAACCAAGCAGATCTACTCTCACACCCTACGAGACCGTCTTACACACACAGACCATTTCGAATACATAAACTGGGACATCCCCTGTAGTCCCATCGCAACCAATTTACCCCTTGATAACGTGCACGTCCCATTACGATCAGAGTCCCTCTTTCTCTTCTATCCCATTGCGTAGCCTCATGATGAGTAGCAAAATATGATGATATTTCACCCCTAAATACCTACATTTAGCTATCCGATAAAGGCTATCTGACGAGAATTACAAGATTTAAAGTGTTTCAGGTAAATATAATCCAAGTACAGAAAACAGCCCAAGAATTCCGAAAATAATATCAAAACACTGCAACTTTAGGTCATCGGGAACGTGGTGCTACTTGCAGCTCCATTTGGACCTTCAAGACGTCTGATTCAGGAAATTTCTAAAACTCAAAAGTTGTAGAGCTCATCGTCATCTTTCCAACGCCATAAGAATCGCCTCAATCCGAGTTCGGGACAGAAAGTTATAACAAAACTACCGAGGCTGTATCTGATGCAAAGTTTGGCGGGAGTTCACGGAAATAGCTTTTAGACCTCAATCGATTGAGAATTAGGTCTCAATCGATTGACAGGAGAGAACAACTTTTTTCCAACTTAAGAGTCAATCGATTGAGATTTAATTCCCAATCGATTGAGGTATTAGGGATTAGGGTTGGCCGACCTTATAAAAAGGAGGCTACGAGTTGTGAAAAAGGGGAATTGGAGTTTAGGGAATTTTAGTTTAGGGAATTTTAGTTTAGAAGAGTTTTATTTTTTTAGAATAGAGGTAGAGATAGAGAGAGTTTTTATTATTCCTTTCCCTTTTGAGAGCTTTGTTCCTTAAATTTTCAGTATTCATTCCTTCAGTTTATTATTTTTGTTCAAGTGATTTCTGCATTAATTTCGTTTCTGAAGATCATTGTACTTTTGGATCAAAGTAATTTTTATTGAAGTTTGAGGTATTTTTAATTCATTAAATTAATGTTATTTTCCCATCCTTATTTATTTATGTCATTTAATTACAGCATGTGTGACTAAATTCATAGGGATGGGGATCTAATGATTCCCATCCGAGGGATGTACTTTTAATAATATAAATCTAGGATTAAAATATGAGATCTTATTTTATGGTTGTTGTGCTATCATGAACGGATGAAATCCCCGCCATTAACTGGGATCGCGTGTGCCGAGCCATGCCCGGGATCTCAGATCTGTGACGGTAATTTTACCCCAATCATTATTATATGGTCTTTTTGCTTTCATCGTGTGGATCTAATTACGATTATGATCCGGGATCGAGTGTGCCGAGCCATGCCCTGGATCTTGGATCTGTAATGGTAATTTTATCTTAATTACTCCCTAATCTGAAATCAAGTGTGCCGAGCCATGCCCTTGATTTCAGATCTATGGTGGTATTCTTGTTGGAATTTTTTACCCACTTTGGGGATATTTTTATTTGAACCTGAGATCATGTGAGTCGAGCCATGCCCTTGATCCCAGATCTATATATGAAAATCATCTATGAAGTTAAGTCCTGATTGCAGGGATGCAACGTGGAACCTATTAAGGTTTTGACCGTTTATCTTCCATAAAAGATGTTTGTTTTCAATAGTATATCTCATAGCTTAATCCTTAGATTTATATTATGGGAAGAACGGACCAAAGATGGGAGGATTTAGTATCTTCATCTTTATCTTCATCTTTTCCTTTATTTTTGAATCATTAATTAAATTTTAGTTCGTAGTCAGTAGTTATCATCTCATCAAACCACCTTAATCATAATATTGGTAGGGCACTGTTGAATCTTAGTAGATTTCTTGAATTGCTGTCTCATCTTTTTAGATCTTCCAAAAATAGTCTTCGTGGGAACGATCTCGTACTCTGCACCCACTATATACAATCTGATTCGTGCGCTTGCGAGTAAAACATTACAATAAAAATATCACATCACCTCATAAGCCATTTAAAAATAGAAAGAGAGAGTTGATGATCACACCTTCATGTCCCATCGTGGCCAGATACATCAGCATAAATCAACCAAATCCTACCGTGACGATAAAACCACACCACACCACACTACCAAGCCCGAAGATAGATCCCGTCGCACTCTTAGACACCATTCAAACTGACTCTAACTCATTGCATAACCAATATCTGCCAAAGAAAGAAACACCATCATTGTCCCATCACAACATTGAGACAACTAAGGAATCATCAACCGTGCATATGTCCCATCATAATGTAACTACAACTTGATCCCATCACAAACCTGTCTCATCGCGACATTACTACCCAAGACGCTTAGACACATCCCGTCATGATGCACAATCAAGAAAGGAAGGCTCACTCAATGTCCCATCGCAGAGAGTCGAACCTTCCAAACCCCATCGCAAATCATACCTCCCCAAAATCTCATCTCATAACTTTGCATAACCATTAGAGGGGAAGTCTCGATCATGCCCCATCACGAAACTAGAGAGCCCTATTCCCAATTGCCTCACAGCTGCAATAGAAGCATACGAATGAAGAAACTTATTTGACATCCCGTCACCTAGCGCAAGCATCTCATCAGAGTCCCAACCACCTGTCACACCTACCACCAGAGGGACTCACCACAAAAAAAAAAGAAGGGAAGGAGACCCTCTGATGTCCCATCATGATGTCTAATCGACCAATCAGAACATCCCATCGCAACTGATCCCAGCACGCAACCGAAAGGAAAGGATCACCTGTCCCATTGGGAACCTCGCCTCCCCAAAATGTCTCATCATACTGACAACCATCAAACCATGCTACAACACTAATGAAGAAAAGAGAGGAAACCCTCTCATGTTCCATTGTGATGCCACTGCGACAACCCACAAGTCCCATCGCATACAAAAAGCCCCAGCAAGCAATAAATCAAGTAAGTATTATCACCCCCCTTATACTCGATATTTCTATAATATATAGTTAAATAATATTAAGCCAAATGTTTTCAAAACCTGTCTATCTCTATCCATGAATCACCGTAGTCCTCCCATAAGTGACAATCATCAGTATTCATGAGAAGGTTAGACGGAGCATCCGACATACCAAGTGCCGTCTTAACAACCACATAAACGGTTGGGTCCACAAATCCCGTACCGGTGGATCTGCTCAGCGATATGTCAGAAGCCATGTTTTCTAATGTTTTATCACCAAATTGATCTTAAGGTAAATCCCAAATTTTCAAAAAATAAAAAAATAAAATCTCACATTTTCAAAAAATAAATAAATAAATAAAATAATATGCAAATAAATCTCCTACCTATCAACGTTCACTTCTCACCTGTCCAATCCGTTCTTTCCTGTGGGAAACTGAACAATGAATATGCTCAACTCTGAAAAATCACAAATATCCACTAGAAAAAGGATGCCTGAAGCTCCATTAGTGTGAGCAATGACGCGCCCGGTCTAACATGACTTGCCAAAGCCTTCGCCATTACATGATATTTCATCTTATTATTATTAGTCTCTAAACCTTGTCTCTGGACATTCGTATGACACCCCCCGATACATCAATTGTATTGTATATCACTCTGTTTGATTGCCCCTTGCACCTACAGGTTAGGATATCGACTCTCCTACTGTTTGACTACCCCTTGTAGCAAGTCGCAATATGCGACGGGATGCCCCTTGCACCCACGGATTAGGTTATGCCAATTTTCCCTGATTGATTGCTACTAGCAGCATGTTGTAATATGCGATGGAATGTCACTCGCATCTACGACATGGAATACACCTTTCGACGACTACCACTGGGCCCCCAAGTGCTCCATTTTAGCTTATGCTGATAGATAAAAAAGCCAAGCATCTCATGTCAGCATCTCCAGTTCACATTTATGATTTCTCAAGAAAAATAAGAAGGCTCCTCGGATGAGAGGTGTCTACTTCTTCGACATATTCTTAATCCACAAGAACGCGTTTAAGATGGTGTGCGACCATGGATTCTCTCGAACCCGTCGCAGCGATGCACTCGCAATGGAATAAATGTAGAGTCGCCACCCAGAGCTTTTGGTGACCCGGGAAACCTTTAAATCAATATTTTGAGCACCGAAGTGCTAAATATGACTCTGATTTACCGGTTTTTGCCAAAGACTCTAGGGTAGGGGCTTTGGTTATCGATCGGGAAGGGTTTAGTCACCCGATCAACTCGCACGTAGCGGTCTCTATCTATGGCCAAAATGAAAAAATGAATGGGCGGAGCTTCCACTTGCCCGAAGGCAATACGGTCCTATCAAGCTTTGAGCCAAATTGAAATTTCGGCGGTGTAACGGCTCGAATCCTTGGATGGAGGAAATACCAAGTAGGTAGAGGAAGAGAGGGGTGAGCCGGAGCTCACGGGCCCTTATTGCACCGTGGAAGACCTTCGCTTTGGCGTGCTTTTGATGACTTTAAATGGCTTAAATGGTGGGGGAATGGATTCTAATGCTAGGATTCGATAGATGGGAAGTGTAGGATGAAGCTGGGGACTAAGCTTGACTAAAAAGGGGTGATCTAATGGTTGAAATTAATTGAAAAGGGTGAACTAAGCATGCTGGAATTCTGGTTGAAGAATGCAAAATAAAATGGACTTTCTCTCACTAGGGCTCTCTCTCTTAAGCTCAAACTTTCAACCTTAATTTTTCAACCCTTTGGGAAGAGGGGGGGCCTCTCTATTTATAGAGAAGAGGTGGGTTAGAGGGTTACTTAAGATCTAATTGGTTTAGCAATTAGGTAATCCTCCATCTAAGGTTTTCGAAGTTTTTAGGGTCCTAGGGGGTTTGGGGAACCGATTTCAATGACAGATGATGGGGTGAGACCATAGGTGACTTAAGGGTTGCATATAAGCTCAAAAGGGGTGCAACCAACCTTAAGACACCCACCTCAACCAAAGGGATGGTCAAAAGGTCAAACTTGATGAAGGAATTTTAAGCATCTGATGACAGTTACTGTAGCTAAGCTAGGCGTATATATTACATACGCCCAATTTATGTACAATGATTTTCATGAAAACCGGAGGAGATCTGAGAAGGTGGGTGTCCGCGGTGGGCCCTACCTATGCTGGGCGTATGTATTATGTACGCTCGACCAAATTTGCTCCAAAAATGCCAGGCGTATATAATATATACGCTTGACCAAAATGGGGCAAAATTTGCTGGGTGTATCTAATACATATGCCTGAGCAAAAGTCATGATTTTATGTAAAACTTCAATCGGCCATAACGTTTGAACCATAACTCTAAATTGGGTGATCTTTGGCTTGCTGGAAAGCTGGAGAAGCCCTCCTTCTAATGGCATGTGGCTCATCCTCAGTAGTGGTTTGTGTAAAATGTTGTAGCTCTCCTCCCATCAATTGCTCAGAAGGGTTTAAGTTGAGTCTGGGAAGGGATCCTAGGGTTTAGGGGTGATCTCTAAGGGTTGGGGGGATGGTTCTAAAGGGTTCAGGGTGATTCCTAAAGGTCTGGGGTGCCATAAGAAGCACAGGGATACATCTCTCTCAGAGTGCAGACTGATCGAGCCTTGGGCCGAATTTTGGTGTCTACAGATGAGCATCTGTAGACACCCCCATTTTTCCCTCTCGGAGTATACAAACCAGTTCGGTCAACCTTTGACCTTGCCCATGATCTCCGAAAAAGGACTAACCTTTTTTGAAGACCTTAAAACCCTAATACAGGAACCATGCACTAAAATAATAGTGCATGGTTGAGACCCAAGCTAAAACAATAGCTTTATGGCTCAGACTCGGCTCAAACCCAGGAAAATATCAAATTATGTGCTCTATCTAGCGCGCGTAACTCAATTGCACGCCTCATTGCTGGGGTGCAATTGGTTGCTCTTGGACTAGGATTTCACTTCCTGAGGACCACCTTAGACCTTGATTATGCGCCACTCCGGGCGAGCGTAATCATATTGCATGCTTTGTACTTAACGCGCAATTAGTCCATTTTGGACTAGCCTTGTACCCTTCTAGAAACTGCCTAAGACATGATTGTATGCCCTACCTAGAGCGCGCAATCGGATTATGCGCCTCAGCACAAGCGGATAATTGGTTCCTAAGCGAACCTGGTCTCTAACTCCCTATACCGCCAAAATTTCCCTATTATACACAGTTGGCATGACGCTAAATTGGATTGTGCACACTAAACTATGCATGCAATCAGTCTACTTAGACTAGGACTGGGATACCCGACTGAGCCAGTCAGCTGGTCACTCACTGAGTCAGTCACCGACTCAAAGTGATTGAGCGCCTGAAGCAAGGCGCACAATTCAATTATGTGCACCCGCCAGGTGGCGTAATTGAATTTCACCGACCAATTGAGCGCACCCCACAGGGCGCACAATTAACCAAATACCTATAAATAGGACCCACCACCTCGATCCAAAAACACAAAAATTGAATACGACTTTCTTCCTCTTTCGAGTTCCTCGCTTTCAAGCTTAGGATTTCGAGATCCCTCTCTGCGACCTTGGCCTCAGGCATACTTTCCTTCTAGTTTTTAATTCTTCTTGTTCTTAGTTCTTAGTTTTAGATCTTAGGTTTAGATCTTAGGTTCTAGGCCCTTAATTTCTAGTTCTAAACTTTTAATTCTAGATTTCTTTCGATTCATAATTTCTACCTTTCTCCTCTAGTTCTAATTCTTAATTACTATAACCAGTTCTTAGCTTTAGCTTTTAGTTTTCCCTTTTGTCTATTTCAACTTTTATGTTTTAGATCTTAATTTGTAGTTTCAATCCTGTTTTAGGCCCTAAACTTCATTTAAAATTTTTAGAGTTTAGGTTTTGATTTCAAATCTTAATCTCTAAGTCCTAGATCTTAATTTCAGTCCTAAAGTCACTAGTTTTGATTTCATAATTCTAGTTTATAGTTTTCAATTCTAGTCCTTTAATTCCTTTATAATTCACTATTTTTATCTTTAAATCTGTAATTTCTAAATTAAAAAATAAGTTTTCAATCCCTAGCCATTTGATTTGACCAAGGGAGCTTAAGGAGGGTACTCGGGAATGGGTTCTATCCTCCTTAGCAAAATGGGCCCAAAACCCCCTTTTTTTTTTAAATTAATTAGATTTTTAGTGAAATTAGGATATTTAAATTAATTAGACTCCTAGTAGAAGTAGGAGACCTTTTTTTAATTAGGCTCCTAGTAGGATTAGGAGACTAGATCAATTAGACTCCTAGTAGAATTAGGAGACCTTTTTATAATTAAACTCCCAGTAGGATTAGGAGACCAAGTTAATTAAAATCCTAGCAAGAGTAGGAAAACCAAACTAGCTAAACCCTAAGGCAACCAACAACTGCTGATGTTGGCAGGTCGACGATTTACTAAAGGAGTTCAACCTGCAAGCCCTCGCTCATCTTAAAGCATGATCAATGACGTGTTGCAGCGTCGATAAATATTTGCAACTGGCGATCACATCAACCCAGGTATTCTTCATTTAAAATTTTTCTTTTTCTCTCAGCATTTAATATTTCCTAATTTATTACTCCATCATCACCTTTGTCAGAGTCCCCTCAAACCAAATTGGGCCACTCTTTTCAGAGACCAAAAGGAACCCAGAAAAGTGTGTACCAACAATCTCGAGCACGGTCTCTTCCATTTTTTCTAGTTTTTTGAACTCTTCATTCTGAGATGGCATCAGAGGGTAGTAGCTGACTTTTCTTTACAGCTTCAAAGTTGGAGCAGATGGTGGAGGAGGGAGGCGATACTTCTAAGGTTCGCATCGGTGTTGATGCCATCGTGGAGAGTGATGCTTAGATGGCTGTCGGGGAGGACGTGCTTGAGGGCGACGAGGTTGACAAGGATGATGCTGGTTCACATTGGCCTCCCTCTTGGATGCGCATTCGATTAGAGGAGTTCTTCGCGAGGGACTAAGTAAGTACTCGTGAGGAAGCGCATCTTCTCTTTTTTTCTAGGCATTTAGGTAATGACATAGATTCCTAGGATCTGAAAACCCTCTTACTTTATGTCGAACCTGCATCTAGTGTCAGTGTGCATGCGCATTCATGCATCATGCTGTATCTAGTTCTAGGTCACATTTATTTTATTATTCTTGTCTTCTTTTTATCATGTTTTGTGTGCTTTCTGTGGATTGTTGATCATCATATGCTTCATTATTTTATTTTATTAGTTTAACTTGTTAATTATAGTTGTGGTTAGTCTTAGTGTAGTTATAGGTCATAATCTTCTATTATTTTTCTTTCCTTTGCTTCATCGCTCGATAGGAGCCTCCGCAGCTGGCTAACATCACTGCATGGTCTGAGTCCTATGCTTGGTATTGTTCCTTGCTTGAGTTCCAGTGGTCACGGTTGGTGTCTTTTAGCTTCAGGCTGATCTTGGGGTTGGAGCCCTTCCTGGTCGATCGGGGTGATTGAGGCAATTTTGGAGCATTAGAGGGAGGAGCAACAGGTGCTTCTTTTCCCAGTTGGGATGTTGCTGTTGACCCCGGAGAACTATGTATGCATCACTGGGCTCAGATTCAAGGGGGAGCCAATGACAGGTCAAACAGAGGGAGATTATCGGGCGGTGTCTGAGGAGGTGCTCGGGGTTGAGTACAGGCTTAGTGGATCTAGACTAGGGGTGGTCCGTGTCACCTGGTTCTTTGATATGTTTGTCAGTGGATTCGTTCCTCCGAGATGCCATTCAGAGTAGAGAGCAATATTCTAGGTGCGCTATGAGATGATGGCATGTTGAGAGCCTGTGATGGAGCCAGGAGTGGAGGCAGATCGTGTCCTCTAGGCATTTTTGATGCATTTTCTTGGTGTTGTGTTCTTTTCATCTTCGACCTGGGGCTGTGTGACGGGTCTGTTCCTGACACTCCTCCAGGACTTGGATCGGGTGCCCACCTATGCCTGGGGTGTGACTGTGCTAACACATCTCTACAAGAAATTATATCGTAGAGGGAGGGGTGTCACGACGATCGGAGGGTCCTTCCCTTCCAACAGGTGAGCTTTGGGTTAACTGTTTGGTTTATAAAGTTTTAGTTGTCTAGTCTTTCGTCTTAATGATGGTTTTGGTGTTTGTGTTTATTTTTGGGCGTCTGATCACTTCTCCTTCTTACGTCTGCGGGTCCCAGCGGAGATCACTTTCACATTCCCGTAGATGCATGTGTGGCGGAGGGTGTTAAGGCCTCGTCACCAGTCTTTGGACTTGCAGACCGACAGGGCCTTTTTGAGGATATGCACGTGGGGCGGGAATGTGTCATTTATGTTGTTAAAGTGTTTAGGTTTTCGATTTTCACTGATGGATTGGTTTGTTCATTGTAGGTCATCTGGAGGCCCTATGCGGCCGAGTAGGATGCTGAGCAGCCAAAGATTCAGTCTAGCCGACCTGTCTATGATGTGGACATATGGGTCCACTGCTTCGAGAAGGTGGAGCGCATCCACCTATCTCGAGTTGCCAGATAGTTTGGGCTCACTTAGGGAGTCCCATCGCAGATTCACCACAAAGAGGTGAAGAGGATGACTGGTCCCCCTAGTCAAAACTTTGCATCGAGGATGAGGGCTCAGCTCGATGATTTTAAGCTGGGGGACCAGGGTGATCAGGGCACGCAATGAGGCAGACTCCCGGGAGTTTACGAGGTGGTTCCAGGATCTTGGCGGTTGCCGGCTCTTCACACGCCCCTTTCACGGGAGTGGCTCTTTTACCGTTGGTGGTCCTGGGTCAGCCTCGACATTGAGGGAGAGGTTGGTCGCATTAGAGTAGGGCCATTTGGGTGCGAGTGTTCACAGAGCGTTGGATACCCTCCATAGGGCGATGGAGCAGACGGGGTGCGCTCCTTATCCTGATGAGGAGATGTTGGGCTCTCTAACGTCCTCAGTCTTCTAGGCTAGGGCAGCAGAGGACGAGTTGAGGGCTCAGCTGAAGGAGACTTGACATTCCCTGATGAGTTGGTTTATTTGTTTCAGTCATTAATGTATTCATTTTGTTCTAGTTAGTTTAATGTGATTGTTTTATTTGGCTCTTTTTATTTGTTAGATCGCAAGGGAGGGTGAGGTTGCCAGTCAGGCGGCACTGATCGAGCTACTCCAGGGTCAACAGCAGGCTGGTTTGGAGGTAGAGGCCACCCTATGTTCTGAGATTGATTGACTGGTAAGTGCTTTGAGTTTGATCCTAGGGTTATGGCTCTACATTGTTTCTGATGTGTCTGCCATGTGTCATACTTGCTGAGGGTAGAGCTATCTACTGTTGGTGCATCTACTCCAGCATTTGACCCATCTTCTACCACCTCGTCCAGTCAAGAGGATCTAATGATACCCCAGCTTTAGGCTGAACTGGAGCACTGGGTGTGTTTCTATTATTTTATTTGTTTCATTTCATCTTGCTTAATGGTTTATTAATATTATGTGGTATTTCAGCATTAGGTTGCTGAGGACCTCCAGATGAGGGAGGTTACAGCTGCATCTTTACACCCAGAGAATCAGGTATAATATGTTTTTTTATTCATGTGTGCGCTGGTTTGCTTTGTCTCATTTTTATCTAATAGGTTTGGTGTTTGTTTATTCTTTTCTTGTGCAGCCCATTCCTGACTCTGCTCTCGAGGCTCCTCCTTAGGAGTCTACTCCTGTTCCTACCCACGTATATTTAGTTGGTGTAGTTACATTTTTTATTTCCTAGTCGAAGTATTATTTGACATGCTTCTTTATTTGTGTTGTAGCCATCTACGTTGAGGTTCCTCCTGCGCCCATCCCGTCGACAGATCCGGTGGCTGCTGTGATCGTCTAGCTTCTTCTACAGGAGCGCGCTGATCTGGTACATCTCCATTACTCTTTACCCTTATCTCGTTATGCACACCTGTCTTCTTCTCTTAACTTCATGCCTGCATGTAGGTGTGCGAGTTGGAGTAGTCACATCTGGTAGTGCAGCGTGCTCAGGTCCACGAGGAGGCCCGTGAGGTTCCTTCGGATATTACTGAGCGTCATCTCCAGGAGTTTACTATGGACCTCACGGTTGAGCGGAGGACCCAGACGACCAATCTTGAGAGTGCACGGGCCATAGTCCATGCTGAGATGCAGCTGACGATTGAGTTCTTATAGCATGTGCTGGCAAGGGTAGGAGGGAGGGCGCGAGGGATGCTTGATCACCTTCCTGGGTCGGGGTCGAGGGCTAGCGGCTCACTGACGGAGATTCGTCGAGGGACCGATGAGCGTATGAGGGCGTATGCTCAGGCAGACTCAGCCCTTGGGCCTATGTTTGCCTTTGACTCTCTACTCTCACAGTCTCGGCAAGCCTCTAGCCAGGCGAGTGAGGGTGGTTCTATTGCTGGGCCTTCTTCTAATAGGGAGTGTCCACCGACTCCGAGTGCTAGGATTGAGTTTTCGACAGGCAGAGTGTATTTATATTTTTACATCCCCCCCTTTTTTTGGCTAATTATATATACAAGGGGTATGTCCCTGGTGATAGATGTAAAGAAAGTTTTTGATATATGTACAAATTTTTTTTTCAATTCAGATGTACCTGGCTTTGCTCTTTGTTTTACCTTCCATAGTTTAGCTATCGGCTTTGGTGCTGTCATCTATTATTTAGACTTGGATGCTCCTTGAGTTGGCCCAGTAATAGTTGAAGGTTGCTCTGTATCTCTGCATGAAAATAAAGTTATTAGTAATTTTATTTTTTCCCTTGCTGATTGTCAAGGGGGGAGGTGTCTCAGACCGGAGTCTAGTAGTAAAGGATGGATTATTATATCATCATTTTTTCTTTTCTTTTTTTTGTGTCTACTATAAAGAAAGAAATAGTGCAGCAGGGAAAGCAAACAACTGAAAGAAAATTCTAAAATTAAAAAATGCCCCAGTGTAGGAGCGTGATGGAACAGGCAGTACGATATCTTCAGCGATCTTCTTGAGGTGATGAATTTGTCATCCATCTATGAACAAGCAGGGGTCTCAAGGTGACTCCTTTTCCAAAATAAAAATGCCCCAGTGTTAAGGTGCGATGGAGCTTTTCTGATTTTTGTGAGCACTTGGGCCTATGAGGAGCCATGTGCGTTTGATGAGTTAGAGTCGAGAAAATTCCTTGATATTGTCACCGAACTGAGGGGGGGGTTGTTTAGTCATTTCAGTCGTATACCAGGGTTCTACCTTCGATAGTAATTATCCTATCCCACAACCATTATTAGGGGGTGTGCGGTAGATAGTAAGTGGTTGCATCAGTCGTCATTCACGAGTTTTCAGTTTCATTTATGGGGATATCTTAGGAGGGTTCTAACTCATTGTTCGAAAATGAAATTAAGGGTGAAAGTGGGGGTAAGGCTCAATGACGTGAGGGAATAGTTTCTATCTAAAGATTTCCAAATGGGATAGGTAACAATCTTTTTTTCTTAGGTGGTATGCAGTGCCATGATTGAGCTCTTCGTCATGCTTCAGCATCATCAAAATCTTACATTCTATGGTTAGCAGGAGTTCGTCCTCCTCCCGCCACCTTATGATGATATCTAGTAGTATCGGGACACAGGGATGCTTTCGCAACTTGCTTATGGTTCCCTCGGCTCGTTGACTGGTTCACCCGTCGCATTGCTCTCGCTCAAATATGTATGTGTATATATATATATATCTTTTTTTTTAAAGCAACCTGCTGACGCAAGAATGATGATTTTTGATTAAGCCTAACATCTTCATTTTCTGTGCTCTAACATCTCCTCCAATGGCGGAGGGAAGGGGGTAAGAATCGGGTGTTACTTATACTTTTGGAAAGGTCAGATATTCCACTAGTCCTTTTGATCAAATTTCCGGAATGAGAATGTGGGCAGTGAGTCGGAAGCTTTCAAGGATATCCTGGGAAATGAAGGCGTACGACCAATGAATGAGTCTCGATGACTACGAGGGTGGTAGATATAGGTGTCTGACTATGGGATAAAATGATCGCGATGCTAAGGGTAGTATTTCCTGAGGTACATGGCGTTCCACGGATTAGGGAGTTCTTCCTTGTCCTGGTTCACCAGCTTGTATGCGTTCCCTGGGTATGTGGCTGTCATAACATATGGGCCCTCCCAATTCGATTTCAATTTTCCTTTTGGATGGACATGTTTGAAAGGCATGATTTTCTTCAAGATTAACTCTCCAATTTTGAAAGTTTGCTCAAAAAATTTCTTATCGTAGGCTCTGACCATCCTCCTTTGGTATATTTGAGCATGATTGGTTGCCCTTAGACGCGTCTCATCGAGTTATTCTAGCTTGGCAAGCAGAGCAATTCTCCTTTCATCTAAGAATAGCTCATCATCGAGTTAGATTCGTAGGGACGGTACCTGTATAGGGCAGGGCTGCTTCCATCCCATATGTGAGAAGGTAAGGTGTTTGGCTAGTAGCTATGCAAATAGATCTCCTATAGGCCCAGAGTGCTTCTAGTAATTATTCAAGCCAGTCAGCTCCATTGCTCATCTCCATTGTGCATTTTAGAATCCGGATTAGCATTTTGTTTGTAGCCTTTACTTGTCCATTTCCCTGGGGATAGAATGGTGACGAGTGATGTAGGTGGATGCCAAATTTCTTGCATAATCTCTTTGTCTTCTCTAAGATGAATTGCAGTTCATTTTTGGTGACAAACATCCTGGGCACTCCAAATCCGGTGATAATGTTCTAATAATAAACTTCATGAGCGTCGAAGTAATAATTCTGACATATGACTTGGCTTCAGCCCATTTGGTGTAGTATTCGGTCGCAGTGAGTATGAATGTGTACTTGTGAGTATTCTCGACCATGTCCATGATGGGTCTGATGATATCGAAGGCCCACATCGAGAATGGCCATGGTGAGGCTGTGTGATTCAATGCAACCGATGGTGCCTTGATGAGCGCAGCATGTTCTTGGCATTCTTTGCAGCATTGGACATAGAGATGGGAATCCCTTGTCATCATCGGCCAGTAGTAGCCTTGTCGTATGATCTAATCCATGGGTCTCTGTCTACCAATGTGGGCGCTGCAGGCACTGGAGTGTGCTTCTCAGATGATATATTATTCTTTAGCTATCGTGACACACCGCAATAGCACTCCTTTGGTGAAGGCTTCTTTGTTTAGTGTCTCTCCTGGAATGCAGAACCTTGCACATCGATTCCTTATGGTATTTCGTTCAATCTTGGTAGCATAAGGAGGGACGTGGCGATGCTTCAGAAAGTTCCATATATCGAAGTACCATGGTTGTCCGTCATCGGTCGGGGATTTCTAGAATCTGAAGGTTGCAACATCAGCTTCTTTCTTCGTGGAACTACTTGGGGTAGGTTGCCCTTCATTCAAGATGGCCTTTGGTTCAGTTGGTAGTTCTAGTTTTAGTTGCCAGGCGACTTCATGTGTTGGCGTTGTTAATCTCTCGATGAAGAAGGATTTCTTGTTCAAGTCGACTGGTATTTGTATGACTGAGGCTAGTGTAGCGAGAGAATCTACGAGCTCGTTCTCTAATCTCGGGATGTGCATGAAAGAGATTCTCCTAAATTTCTTTCTCAAGAAATGAACTATTTCTAAGTATACCATCAGTCTTCCATTCCCCAATGACTTGTGATATCACAAGCTTGGAGTCACCGATTGTTTTGAACTACTTGATAGCCAATTGTAGCGCTGCTCCTAGTCCGACAATGAAGGCTTCATATTCCGCAACATTGTTAGTGACTGGGACGTGGAGCTGAAAGGCTTTTGGTATGATAACTCCTTCTGGGCTTAATAGGACTATCTCGACACCCTTTCCTTTATTATTAAGAGCACCATCGAAGTACCCATGACAGCTTGTCGGGCTCTTCATTGTGAATCGAGAGTAGGTCTTCATCGGGGAAGTTTATGTGTACAAGCTCATTGCCTAGGAGTGGAAGGTCAACAAGGTAATCGGTGATCACCTATCCTTTAATAGACTTCTATGTGACATAAGTGATGTCGAACTCTTGTAGGAGCATAAGCCAATGGGCGATCTTTCCGGATGTAGCAGGCTTCTCAAAGATGTACTTCAGAGGGTCCATATGTGCTAGTACCAATATCTTGTGCACTCCAAAGTAGTGTCTTAGTTTCATTGAGGCCCACACTAGTGTGAGGCATGTCTTCTCCATTAGCATGTATTTCCATTCATAGTCAACAATTGTTCTGTTGAGGTAATAAATACCCTTCTGTCTCTTACGTCTTTATCATATTGTCAGAGAATTACTCCCATAGCCATGTCATTCGCTAACACGTAGAGGATCAGGGGTCTTCCGGGAATGGGTGGCGATAGTATTGGCGGGTTGAGGAGGTACTTCTTGATATTGTCAAAGGCTTGCTGGCACTAGTCGTCCCATAGGTACTTGGCTCCTCCTTTAAGTAGTCTATAGAAAAGATCGCATCTGTCTGAGTGTTGGGAGATAAACCTCCTAATAAATTACAATCTTCCTATTATGCCTCGTAGTTCTTTGATGTTGCTGGGAGGCGACATTTCAAGAATGGATTTTACCTTTATCAGGTCAACCTCCATTCCTCGCTTGCTAACTATGAATCCTAGTAGTTTTTTGGAGGTCACTCCAAACACGCATTTCTTTGGATTCATCTTTAGTTGATATTTCTTAGCTCTCTTTAGTACCAGTCATAATGCTTCAGCATGTTCTGCTTGCTTTTGAAACTTCACTAATATGTCATCGATGTAGACTTCCATGCACTTGTGCATCATGTCATGAAAGATATCCATCATGGCGTGTTGATATGTGGCTCCTGCGTTCTTAAGCCCAAAAGGCATGACCACATAACATTATATCCCCCATGGTGTAATGAAGGAAGTCTTCTCTTGGTCAGATTCTACTAGGTTGATCTGATTGTACCGGAGAAGTCATCCATAAAGGATAACATCTCATGTCTAGCAGTATTATCGATCAGAGTGTCAATGTGAGGTAAAGAGAAGTCATCTTTCGAGCATACCCGGTTGAGGTTTCGAAAGTCATTCCATACCCTTACTCGGCCATCTTTCTTGGTGACAGGTACTATGTTTGAGACCCATTTGGGGTAGAGGACGACTCGAATGAATTTTTCTTTGTGTAGTTTGTCGACCTCCTCTTTGACTTGTAGCACTGTCTATGAGTGCATTCTTCTGAATTTCTACTTGACGGGTTTCACTTTACGTTCTAGGACCAAACGATGTTCTACTAGACTCGGGTTTAGACTGGGCATATCTTGTAGGACCATGTAAAGGAGTTGAGGTGATCTTGAAGGACTTGGATAATCTGTTGTCGTTCCTTGGGAGCTGAGTGTCTCACTGATTAGCAGCTTCCTGGGCTTCCCCTTAGTGTTAAAATTGATTTCTTCGGTAGGTTCTGCGACATCATGAGTTTGTTCGTCGAAGTGTTTGATGACCCGTTGGAAGTCATGTGTCTCCTCAGCAGCTGGTGCTCCTTTTTCATCATCTATAAGATCATATACTGCAAAATGGCTACACTGTGGGGTTAGTTTTACGGGAGGTAATCCTTCATCGGTGTAATTTATAACCGAGACATCCTTTGAAATGTATAAGTCGAGGCTATTCATTCTCCTCTCGATGTCATGAAGTATTTCATCAAGTATGATTATGGGCTTGTCACTTCATCGGGATGCTCCACATCTTTGTGAGGGAAAGGTGATAGGGACATTTCGAATGGAATCGAGGCGGGGCTCTTTGATGTTAAGGGTAGGATGATGGCTGCGTGTGATCGTATTGATCATTTCTTCTTTGATTTCGTTAGCGCGACCACTACTCGTAGCCTTAGGAGAAGAGTCTCCTTGTTGGTCGCTGAATGGGTCTGGGATGAAAGGCTCCCTCCCTTTTAAGAGGATTTCTAATTTTTTTGGATTTTCTATTTTTAAGTTTTTAAGAGTTTTAAGATGTTCTATTTTTTTTTATTTTTGATAAGAGATATGGTACAGGGTCGGTTGCCTGGAGAGGAATCGGCGGGGTTGCTTCTTCTAATTGAGGAAGTTGGATAGCTGTTGAAGTCGTTTGTGCGAGTCTTCGAATGACATGGACCCATTCAGAATTTGGCATTTTTTTTTATAGTCCTCGTCTGCATCCTCCTGATGAGTGATGATGGCGACTGTCTGGCTAATGAGCTTTCTTCTTCTACTATATAAACTGCTACTTACTTGAAAAGGGTAGTGAGGTAGTAGTCATCTAAGCTCTCATCTTCGAAATTGGACTGGAGATATCCTCGTTGCTAAGGTTGTTCATTGGGTGAGTCTGATTGACATTCTTTTGGGCTAGTGAGCTCTCGGCTTTGTACCTCGTAGTATGCTTTGATGGGTATGCATGCCCGACAGTGAGGCTAATATGGGTGAGAGATACAAGGATCCCCCACGGGCACTCCCATCCTTTGTCATCGGGGGTGAGGCTGCTGTCATTGAAGTTGAGATCGTCTTCTTCGTATGACTGCCCCTAAAAATCTTGGCCCAACTATTCTTCTAATTCAAGCGTCGGAAGGTCTATCCAGTAGTCTTCATCATCACTCAGCGACGGTTGCCATTCTTCTTCCAATGAGTTCCAAAATTTCTGAAGTTGTGGTGCATCTGGAGATTGGGGCGCATCGAGCTCTAATTCTTCTTGGACTTCTATAAAGGTGACATGATGATCTTCCACCCTTATTATTTGTCGTATCTCGCGCAAGATAACTCTTTTACATTGTATCAAGATAGATGTGCACTAGCTGCAATGGGATGATTCTGGGTAAGGGCTATGGCATGGACACCGCCAATTATCCAGTAAGGATAGATAATCAAGTTCGTCATCAGAATCCGATCGCTCGCTCTATGAGTGATTGACCACCTCGAGCAGCTTTAGCCATTCCGCTCTCAGGTGATCTCCAAGTTATATATCAGTAAGATTGGTCCAATAGTCTTCTTCTTCGCTTGATATTGAAATCCAATTCTCTCCTTCCGGTTCATGAGGCTGGATTACTCTGGTTCTTCCTCATTTCTTAAAGTGGCGATATGAAAGTCTTCCTCATCAGTTGACTCCCAGTCTTATATGTGCGGCTCAGGTTCTGGTGGTTCTCTTCTTTCAGTAGTGCAGGGTTCCTCAATCTAGAACAATGGCCCGACACCCTCAAGTGGTTTATCGATGTTGTCATCATCTTGGTTCTAGTTTGTCAGGTTCGTGAAGGCTTTGACGATCTGCTCAATTTCTGTCACCTGTAGTTTGGTGAGGGATGTTTCCTTTCTTCTCGACACATCTACATATTCGGTGGTTTCATAGATAAAATGGTCGTAGAGTGACCATTTAGGTGAGGTTAGTAGGAGGTCGGCCTACTTGCCATCTACTTAGTAACCCAATCTTGTGTGCTTGTGAACTTTCTTCAAAATGATTGGTGTTATTCACCCCTATCTATTCTTGACGAGTCCCATATGCGGGATATATCCGAGCTGATACATGAGGTCCCACCCCTTTGTTGCGGTTGGATTTATATTATACAATCGGGTGAGGTCAGACCCTACTGTTCTCTTTATTAATCATTATCGAGAGGTGGGAAGGAATAGGGGATGACTGATTTCTGCTACTAAGGTGTCATCGAGACTTCCCACCCTCTTGATGTGGCCAGTGTTTAGCATGGACTCATGTGTTGTTGGAATGTTTGCCACATAATCAGTATCTATTTCTTTGAGAGGTGCATCGGCGTATGCCCTGACAATAGAGTCCTCATGCAGGAATTTGACGCATTGGTGGTATGTAGATGCAATAACCTTCATGGATTCTAACCACTTTCTACCTAGTATTAGGTTATAGGTGCTTGAGGAATCGTAGACATGGAATGTGATATTTGGTGAACGGCCCGAAGTGGACTTGCAACTTGATAGTTCCTTTAACAAAGCGTCGAGAACTATCATACGCAATGAGGGACAAGGACGATGACCTTATGTCATGTTCAGTATATTCTAGTGTCTTGAGCGTGGTTATGGGATAGATATTAAGCCCTGCTCCTGTATCGACCAGCGCATGCGATACTGAAAAGCCTTTAATCATAACCATTAGGTATATTGGGGCGAAGCTTCTGTGCAACGATTCCTTAGGCATACTAGCCTCAGTGAAAGTGAGTACCGGAGGTTGTGCCATAACCGAAGCAATATCTTGTAGCTCATCCATGGTGGTATCTTCATTCACATGTGTCTCATCTCGAGTCTCTATCAATAGTCGATGGTGTTCCAGCGATTTCTTGATGAGCTCAAGGATCGATATTTGCGCTGGTACTTTCCCGGGATGCTGCAGAAGGTAGTATTCCTAGCCTATTTCTAGAGTTGGCTCTTTGTTGGGGCGGTGAGCTTTGCTTACATTTGGCTAAAGCGATGGAGGCACTAGTTCTAGAATCGGAGGCGGAGGGATCATATGAGGCGAGGGAAGTAGGTTCACTACTCTTTCCCTTGCTATCCTTTTCGACGATTGAGCACCATTGTTCTGCTTTTCCCGAGGGAATGGTGGTGGTGGGTAGTTGGTTCCTGATTTGAGAATCAAGCATGTTGGTTGTTGATACTGGGGTGTTGACGAACTCACTGCAGTGCTTGTGAATGAGGTGAAGCTTGAAAAGGGGATATGTAATGGAGTTATTCCATGGTGGGAGATACTGAGTGTAATCTTCCTCTTCTAAAAAGGTAGAAATTAGGGCTTCCTCCTTAACAGATTATTTTCTATGCTGGCTCGTCTTGGAATCTGAGTGGTGTTCCACTGTAGTCTCATGTCATTGACTCAAAGTATTTTCGGTGACACTGTCCACCCACGCCTCAATTTGCTCCGCAATTTGAAGGACATTGTCTTCATTTTCAGGCTCGGAGCCATATAAGGGAAGGGGTGGTGGAGCTAACTCAACATTTGGGGGGTGTAGTGGGTCTTACAGGCTGGAAGCTTGGTCTTTTAGTTCTGAACACTTGAACTTGAACCTGAGTAAATGTGGGATGGGATAGAGAGAATTCAGAGGAATAATCTTGGTGATCAGGGATGAAGGATGTGGGCGAATGGCTGGGGGCCTCGGGGGATCACCTAAATGGGTTGGAGTGTCTTGGGAACTAACACGGGTGATGAGGGTAGAGGGATGAAAAGGGAGTCAGCTCAGAAGATCTAGTGTAGTGATATGGGCGACGAGTCCTTGATTATGATTGGGCATGGGATTATTGATAATCGCTAAGTTGAGACGCGACTGATTACTATTCTGGTTAGAGTTTCGAAGGGATTTATAATCTATCTGGTTTCAATCATTCAGGTCATAAATCATATCTCACAGCACCCAGCAGTCTTCCAAATTGTGTCCTGCATATCTATGAATAGCACAGAACTTACCATAATCAAGATTGGTGTGCCAGGGTCGTGGCTGTTCCTACGAGAATCAGATAAGGTTTTGATCACTGAGAAGGTCGAATATGTTGGGGATGGTGTCAGGTAGTGGAGGATAGTGATTGTGTTTGGATTGGTAGGGGCCTCTGACTTGTTGGTTGAAGTTCTAAGGCGGGGGTATGTTATTATAGCCCTGGGGGTTGACCAGCCTATTTCGAGCGACATTCTGGTTCTGGTGAGCGTTCTAGTTAGGGTATTGGTTTTAGTTTTGGTACTGGTTTAGATTTTGATTTTGATACCACTGTTGATTTTGATTTTGGTATTGACTCTGGCCGAAATTCCTTGGTTGGTAGTTTTCATTCTCAAGATTCTGACCCTGGTTGGCAACGGTGTTGACTTGCTCCGAGCCGAAGGCTTTCTTATTGTTCCTCTACTTTGAATCACTGGAAGTAGCAACCTTTGATGTTACTATTGAAAAGGTGAGGTCTCCTCCCTTTATATGTCACTGGATGTGACTAGCGCGTGAGTGAAGAGTAGCGAAGTCCGGGCAATTGCTTATGACAAGAGTGCTTCGGAGAGGCTCTTTAACATTGTCTATAATGATGTCGATCGCATCCTTTTCCTTCATTTGGCATCCAATGCGGGCTGCCAGCTTCCTCCAACATGCTATGAAATCTGTGAAGTCTTCCTTGAGTTCGTGGTTGATCATCATCAGGTCACTGAGGCTAACCGTCTCTTGTATTAGATGCTTATACTAGTCCAGGAATTGTCCTACCAGATCATCGAACGTGTCGATTTTATGAAGTGGGAGTCCGGCGAACTAGTCGAGAGCTTCCCCTTCTAACGATTTCTGAAAGTAATGTATCAGGAGCCCTTAATTGTCACAGATGGGTCGACAGTCATTGCAGAAAAGTGCTAGATGGTGGTTCGGGTTTCCCGTGTGATTATATTTGTTAAACTTGGGTGGCTTAATCCTTGTAGGCAAGGTGAATTCCAGGTCTTGATGGAACTTATCAAACCCAAATGAGCAACCAGAGCTCTCTCTCTTAGCCATGTATTTGTCAAGCATCTTGGGAAGATCCTCTACTCTTATGGTGGTGTCTTTTTGGGTAGCCCGGTGGTGAGTTTGGTCTTGGCGTTCATTTTTGAAAAGGGCACGGGCCTGTCCTAATGGTGATACATGGGCTGAGACCGTGCTTACCGTGGGCAGTAACCTTTCTTACATTTGTTGTTCTTGCTCTTCTCTATCTTGTAGTTGGTGCATGCTTTTTTTGGGTTCCTTTCGGTCCCCGGAACGAGAGGCCCAATTCAGTCTGAGTGGACTCTGGCAAAGGCGATGAATAGTAAGTTAAAAGATTTTAAATTATAGAAATAAATGGTCAGTTCTAAGAGGAAAATACCAGGTTCATTGCGATCTCCAGCTGCAGATATTTATCAATGCTGCAACAGGTCACTGATCACACTTCAAGAAGAGCGGGGGCTTGTAGGTTAAACTCCTTTATTGAACATCGGCCGACCAACTTCAGCAGCTTTGGATTGCCTTAGGGTTTAGCTAGTTTGGTTTCCTAATCTTGCTAACAGTCAAATTAACCTGGTCTCCTGGTCTTACTGTGAGTGTAATTAACCTAGTCTCCTAACTCTACAGGGAGTCTAATTAATCTAGTCTTTGAATCCTTCTGGGAGTTTAATTAACCTAGTCTCTTAATACTACTAGGAGTCTAATTAACCTAGTCTCCTAATCCTACTAGGAGTCTAATAAAAAAAGGGTTGTGGCCCGTTATGCTAAGGAGGATTGGCCCCGTTCCCGGGTACCCTTCATAAGCTCCCATTGGCAAATCGGGTGGCTGGGTTTAAAAATCAGAGAGGGTAAGGAACCTAATTGGTTTTAGGCCAGGTATTTCCTCCTTTGATACTGCTTCAAGACTAACAGGCTGGTGCCACTAGCTTTACTACTTAGGGCTCCCGGGGAAGAGTTTGTAATTCTAGAAGTCTAGAAGGCAGCTTGACCCTTTTGGAAGCCCCAGAGAGGACCTCAAATTTTCTCAAAGGGAGAAGTCTGAGAGAGAGAAAAATAGTAAATTGGTATTTTATGGCTAAGAGTGATTTTAAAAAGACTGATTTTGAATTGATGATTAAAATCTTAGAAAATTGAAGATATGAAATTTTAAAGATTAGGGATTAGGAACTAAGGACTGAAATCTAGAACTTAAGAATTAAGAAATAGCACTAGAAACTAGAACTAAAATTAAGAACTGGTGCCAAAATTAACAAATAAAACCTACAAATTAAGAACTAGAAATTAGAATTGAGAACTAGAAACTAGAAATTAAAAACTAGAAACTAGAACCTAAGAGATTACCTGAAGTTGGGCGCCGAAGAGACAATCTCAAAATCCCTAAGCTTGGAAGAGAGGAACTCAAAAATTGGATTGCTAAATTTTGTCATGTCTAGGGTAGGGGGGGTCTATTTATAGGTATTCGGGTAATTACGCGCCCTATGGGAGGTGCGTAATTAGCCGGTCAAATCAAATTACGCATCCTGTCTAGTGCACTTAATTGGGTTACGCACCCTATCCAAGGAGCGTAATCACTCTGAGTCGGTGACCAAACTCAGTGAGTGAACAGCTGACTGGCTCAGCTGGGTGTCCTAGTTTCAGCCTAATTGAAACTAATTGTGTACTCTTTACGGCGCGCGCAATCGATTGTGCGCTCTGGTTTGGGCGCACAATCGGGTCTTAAGGTGGCCTCTAGAAGGTTAAGGACTAATCCATGTTGGGCGAGCAATTGAATTGTGCACGCTTTATAGGGCGGGTAATCCACTCTTAAGGCGACCCACAGGAAGAACAAGCCTGGTCCAAGTGGAACTAATTGTGCGCAAACTATGGGGAGTGCAATCAAATTATGCGCGTTGGACAAGGCTCGCAAAGCGGGACTTTTCTTGGGTTGAGTTGGGTCCGAACCACAAGGTTCTTGTTTTAGCCTGTGCTTCGACTATATAGTATTGTTTTAGTATATAGTCCCCATATTAGGGTTTTAAAGCTTTCTGAGAAAGTAAGTCCCTTCTGAAAGTCGTGGGCAAGGTCAAAGGTTGACTGAATAGATTTGTATACTCCAAGAGGGAAAGTTGGGGTGTCTACAGAGGGCCCACATGATTGCGACCTCCAAACCCTCTTCGAAGACGAGGTGATCAATACGATAGAAGAAGACAGAACAACGACCGAACCGTCACCTTCGCCTTTCATCAAGAAAATCACGTCGAGCGAGGATCATAAAAAAAATCCCAAATTCAGAATGGGCCCACGTCACCCGAATACTCGTACGAACGACTTCATCAACCGCTCTGCTGCCCCAACTAGAGGAAGCAACTCTACCGGTTCCTCTTCAGGCAACCGCCCCTATACCATAACTCTTACCAAAAATAAAAAAAATAGACACTAAAAACCCTTAAAAATTCAAAATGGAAAACCCCAAAAAATTAGGAATTCTCGAAAGAGAGAGGAAGCCCTTAATCCCACACCCGCTTAGTGACTAGCAAAGACACTCCTCTCATAAGGCTATGAGTACGGTCACACCAACGAAGTTGAGGGAGTAATAACCGACATGATCACACGCGGACATCCTCCCACTCTCAAGGAGCCTTACCTCAATTTTTCTCAATGTTACCCTACTCCCTCTCACTCACAAAGGTGCAGAGCATCCCGGTGAAGTAATAAGCCTGTAATCATACCTGACGAGATACTCCATGACTTTGAGAGGAGAATGAATAGCCTCGACTTGCACGTCACCGAGGATGTAGCGGTCATCAATTGCTCCGATGAAGGGTTACCTCTCGCAAAAGTAACCCCCTAGTGTAGCAATTTCGCAATGTATAAGCTCACAGATGACAATGAAGAAGGAGCACCAGCCGCTGAGGAGACATAGGACTTCCAACGGGCCATCAAACACTTCGACGAGCAAACTCAAGCTACCGTAGAACCTACTAAAGAAATTAATTTTTGCACCGACGAGGAGCCCAAAAAGCTGTTAATCAGTGTAATACTCAGGCCCAAGGAGTGACAACAGATCATCCAAGTCCTTTAAGATCACCTCAGCTCATTCACATGATCCTAAGAGGACATGCCCAGTCTGGACCCAAGATTAGTAGAACATTGTTTGGTCCTAGAACCCGATGTAAAGCCCATCAAGCAAAAACTTAAAAGAATGCACCCCGCAACTAGCACTACAAGTCAAGGAGGAAGTCGACCAGCTACACAAAGCCAAATTCATTAGAGTCGTCCTCTACCCTAAGTGGGTTGTAAACATAGTACCTATCGCTAAGAAAGACGGTAGAGTAAGGGTATGTAGCACTTTCAGAACCTCAATCGGGCATGCCTGAAAGACAATTTCCCTCTACCTCACATTGACACTCTGGTTGACAACACCGTCGGGCATTAGATGTTATCCTTTATGGATGGCTTCTCTGGATACAACCAGATCAAACTAGCAGAATCCGGCCAAGAGAAGACTTCCTTCACTAAGCCATGGGTAACCTACTACTACGTCGTCATGCCTGTCTGGCTCAAGAACGCAGGAGCCACATATCAACGCGCCATGATGGCCATCTTTCACGACATGATGCATGAGTATGTGGAAGTCTACGTCGATGATATACTAGTGAAGTCTCAAACGCGAGCAAGACATGTTGAAGCACTAAGACTGGTACTACAAAGATCTGAGAAATATCAGCTAAAAATGAATCCAAAGAAAAGTGTGTTCAGAGTGACCTTCAGAAAATTATTAGGATTCATCGTTAGTAAGCGAGGAATCAAGGTCGACCCGATAAAGGTCAAAGCCATTCTCCAGATGCCACCTCCCGGCAATATCAAAGAACTACAAGGTCTGATAGGAACACTGCAATTCATAAGGAGATTCATCTCCCAAGACTCAGAGAGATGTGACCCTTTCTACAGAGTACATAAAGGAGGAGTTGAGTACATATGGGATGACCAATGTCAGCAAGCCTTCGACAATATCAAGAAGTACCTCCTCAACCCATCGATATTATCGCCACCAGTTCTCGGAAGACCCCTAATCCTCTATGTGTCAGCAAATGGTAAGGCAATGGGCGTAATTCTCAGACAATATGATGAAGACGACCAGAGAGAGAAGGCCATCTACTACCTCAGCAGGATGATGGTCGAGTACGGTACTAGCACGCATGGACCCTCTGAAGTATATTTTTGAGAATCCCAGTACATCCAAAACAATCACTCGTTAGCATATGCTACTACAAGAGTTTGACATCACCTATGTCACGCAGAAGTCCATCAAAGGACAGACAATCATTGATTACATCGCTAACCTTCCACTCCCAGGCCATGAGCAAAGACCTACTCTCGGTTTAGGACGAAGAGCCTGACAAGACTTCATGGACCCTCTACTTCGATGGCACTCTTAATCACAAAAGGAAAGGCATCGGGATAGTCCTACTTAACCCAGAAGGAGTTGTCATACTAAAAGCCTTTCAACTTGACTTCCTAGTCACCAACAACATTGCAAAATATGAGGCCTTCATTGCCGGACTATGAGCAGTGCTATAGTTGGGCGTCAAGCAGTTGAAGACAATCGAGGACTCCAAACTTGTGATGTCACAAGTCATTAGGGAATGGAAGACCAGAGAAAGAAGACTAATGGCATACTTAGAAATAGCTCAGTTCCTGATAAATAAGTTCAAAAGAATTTCTTTCACCCATATTCCAAGTCTAGAGAACGAGCTCGCAAACTCCCTCTCCATGTTAGCCTTAGCCATACAGATACAAGTTGGATAAAGTATGGAATCCTTCTTCATCGAGAAGCTAGCCACGCCAGCCCACGAAGTCAACTGGCAAGTGAAACTAAAACTGCCAACTAGACCAAAAGTCATCATGAATGAAGGGCAACCTACCCCAGGCGATTCCACGAAAGAAAGAAGTGGAATTCACAACCTTTAGATTCGAGAAATCCCCAGCCAACGATGGAAAAGCATGGTACTTTGACATATGAAATTTCCTGAAGCATCGACATGTCCCTCCTTACGCTACGAAGATCGAACAAAATAACATGACGAACCGATGTGCAAGTTTCTGCATCCTAGGTGAGATACTATATAAAGAAACCTTTACCAAAGGAGTACTGCTACGATGTGTCACGACAACTGAAGGATAATATATCATCTGAGAAGCACATGTCAGTTCTTGCAGCACCCATGTAGGTAGATAGAGACTCACAGACTAGATCATAGGGCAAGGCTACTACTGGTCAACGATGACACAAGATTGCCACCCTCTATGTCCAATGCTGTAAGCAGTGCCAAGAACACGCCGCGCCCATTAAAGCCCCATTAGTTGCACTGAATCCCATAACCTCACTGTGGCGATTCTCGATGTGGGCCTTAGATATCATTGGAAACACTCACAAGCTCGCATTCATACTCATCGCGATCAAATTCTACACCAAATGGATAGAAGCTAAATCATATGTCAGAATCACCGCTTCGATGCTCATGAAATTCATTATTTGAAACATTATTACAACATTTGGAGTCCACAGAATGTTCATCACAGATAATGGACCACAATTCACCGTGGAGAAGATAAAGAAGTTGTGTAAGAAATACGACATCGACCTACACTCTTCACCATTCTATCCTAAGGGAAATGGACAAGCAGAGGCCACGAACAAAATGCTCATTTGAATTCTAAAATGAACAGTGGAGAGAAGCAATGGAGCCAACTGGCCTGAACGACTACTAGAAGCACTCTGAGCCTATAGGACTTCTACTCGCATGACCACTGGAAAAAATCCTTACCTCCTCACATATGGGATTGAAGCAGTCTTGCCTTGTGAGATGCAGGTACCATCCCTAAGAATCCAACTCGATGATGAGTTATCCCTAGACGAAATGAGAATTGCTCTGCTCGCTGAGCTAGAACAACTGAATGAGATGCATCTAAGGGCAGCCAATCATGCTCAAGTATAGCAGAGGAGAGTGGCCAGGGCTTAAAATAAGAAGGTCCTCGAGAGAAATTTTGAAATTGGAGAGTTGGTCTTGAAGAAAATCATGCCTTCCAAGCATGATCATCTTAAAGGAAAACTAAAACCGAATGGGGAAGGACCCTATGTTATAATAGCTCCGTACCCTAGAAACACGTACAAGTTGGTAACCAAGATGGGAAGGAACTTCCTAACCCGTGGAATGCCATGTACCTCAGAAAATACTACCCCTAGCACCATGATCGTCACGTCCCATAGTCAGACGTAGCTACTTATAATTACCACCCTCGTAGTCATCATGACCCATTCACCATTCGTACGTCAATATTTCCAAGAACATTCTTCGAAGATTTCAGACCCATGGCTTACCTTCTTACTTGGGCAATTTGATTAAAAGGAATAGTAGAACACCTAACCTCTTCTAAAAGTACAGGTAACACTTGATCCTCCCACCCTTCCCCCCATCATTGGAGGAGACATTAGAGCACATAAAATGAAGATGTCATGCTCAATCAAAACTCATTGTTCTTATGTTAGCGAGCTACTTTCAAATATATATACATGCTTCAAGAGCGACAAAAGTGTGAGATCAAAATAGAGAGAAAACAGAAGCATACTTAAGCGAGAGCAATGCGACGGGTGAACAAATCAATGAGCCCAGGGAAGCATAAGCAACCTGTGAGGACATTCTTGGTAGCCCTACCAGGAACATATAAGAAAACTGTGAGGGCCTCCCTGGTGCCTCTACACTACTAGATATCGTCGTAAGGTGGCGGGAGGAGGACAAACCCCTGCTAAGCATAGAATGTGTGACTTTGATGGTACCAAAACATGACAGCGAGCTAAATCATGGAACCCCATACCACATGAGAAGAAGATTGTTACCTGCCTCATTTAAAGTTGTTAAGTAGAAAACTATCCCTACATCATTGAGCCTTATCCCTCTCTCATCCTTAATTTTTACTTTCAGGCCGTGAGTCAGAACCTTTCCGAGGATGTCCCCTGGAATGAGGCCAAAAACTTGTGAATGATAATTGATGCAATCACCCGCTACGTACCACTCACTTCACCGCAGCCAAGACTATGTGATATGACGACCGCTGTTGAAGGTAGAATCCAGCAGGTGGCTGATATAACCCAAACTCTCTCTTCCCCAATACAGTGAAGTATCATCAGAGAACTTTCTTCGAGATTGACCCCTTAAATGCACTCATCACTCTACATACTCACCAAGGAAAGCTCCATTGTGACTCAACACTGGGGCATTTTTATTTTGGAAGAGGAGTCACATTAAGGCCCCTACTTGTTCATAGTTACGCGCAAAGTAACAAGGTCATTGCTCAAGGAAGACTACTGAAGACACTACACTGCCTATCCCATCACACTCCTACACTGGGGCATTTTTTTTAGTTTTAAAATTTTCTTTCAGTTACTTTGCTTTCCTTTTTGCATTATTTTCTATTTCCTTGTAACAAAAAATAATAGACAAAAAAAAAATATATAAACAAAAAATGATATAATGATCCATCTTTTGTTACCAGACCCTGATCTGAGACACCTCTCCCCTTGATAATCAGCAAGGGGGAAAATAAAAATACTGACAATGTTATCCTCATGCGCAGGTATAAAGCAACCTTCAACTATTACTGGGCCAACTCAAGAAGCATCTAAGTCCCAATAATAGATGACAACGCCAAAAGCAAGTAGCTAAAGTATTGAAGGTAACATAAAAGAAAGCAAAACCAGGTATATCTAAACTAAAAAAAATTATATATATATATATATATATCAAAAACAAATTTTTACATCTGTCACCGAGGGAATACCTCCTATCTATATAATGAATAAAATAATAATAATAATACAAAAAATATATACACAGCCCTACTCCCTACGTTGTCTCTGGAATGGTTAGTCGCCGCTATCCCCAGTATCATAAACCCATGGATCAAGAGACTGACCCATCGAGAACTCAATCCCGGCGCTCGGAGTTAGCGGACACTCCCTGGGAAAAAGGGCCCCACAATGGAGCCTCCCTCAGTCACCTAACCGGCCAACCGCCTAGACCGTGAAAAGGAAGGACCCTCAGTAAGTAACTCCCGGATGATGGAGCCCTTGTGAACATAATCCCTCACACGCTCACGCGTCGTACGATGGGGCTAGCTAGCCAGGGAGTGATTGCTACTTATATGTGTATCTAATAAAGTCTTAACCTATTACAAGCGTATAATGAAAATTATAGAGCTAGTATAGGATCGTTTCCACGAAGACAGGATTTTAAATATTAACTTAATTTTTCTGAAAACATATATTTATCTTTTAAGTTCCTAAGATACTAGAGAAATATGAATAAAAGAATTTTTTCTTAATCTAAATTGCAAAAAATAAATCCTAATCCTCCTTTTTCAGATTATGGTGGTAAATCACAATCTTTAGCTATCGGATATTTATAAATTTAAATAGTACCATTACACTATATATCAAGTTTCCTAGCATTAGTCGTCAATCAATACTAAAATCCTATCAATACAGGTTTAATCTAATCAACAATCTCCTAAAATTTGGGCGTCAACCAAATTCTAGAAAACTGAAGATGGAAAAGTAGAAACCGTTACACTAATTTACAAACTTTAACCTGAGTTGTCAATTCAAATTAAAATTCGAAGATGTTTACAAAATAAGAAATTATAATAAAATAAATCTAAACTAGAAAGCAATAAAATTATATCTTTCACCCCTCAGCCGCAGTCGTTAATTGCTTCTGAGAAATTACAGATAACTACTCTAATCTTCAGCTCCCAATTGCAGTCATCAATTTCTCTTGAGAAACCTTGGATATCTAATCTACAAATCAATAAAAATCTACTCTAAATTTGATCGAAAGAAAATCCAACCTCAGTCATCAATTCATGTTGAGAATTTCTTCGACGCTTATTCCTACACCGGACTCTCTTATTTATAGATCATAGGAAGTCAGTTTATAAAACTTCTATTTCTAATAAAAGAAATAACTAAAGTAAAACTATCCTAATATAACTCTAATTCTAACTTTATCTTTCCTTGCCTTCCTTTTCTTGATGAGCTTCTGGATTGTTCAGTAGTAGAGGTCTTCTGGAGTCTATCTTCATCAAGCTTCTCAGATCCGTGATATGCCAAACTTCTAATTTAAGAGTTCTTCTAATTCAGTACATGGCGGTGTAAATCTTCACATGATCGTTAGCAGCAGCGTCAACAATGAGAAGCTTTTTCTGTAAAATCATAAATCAAGATTTTCTTTCTTCTATTTATAATTTTCTTTGGAAAATCGTAAATCACGATTTTCTATTTCTCAGTACAACTTCTAGTGAATGATTCTTCATTTGCGATTCATCATTTTTCTTGTACCGTACTTTACTCTTGAGCGTCTTCTTACAAAATCGTAAATTATGATTTCTACTTTTTCTCTCTTTAGCTTCAGCGCTCAATTGTAAAACACGATTTCTTGTCTTTCAGCATATGACGAATCGTCTTTTCAGTACTATCATCTTTTTACTGCTCTTTTGAGTTTATTGTGACGAATATTAATACTTTGGCTCTCTTTTACTGATTTTTCTGAATATCTACACATTATTAACTTATTAGTATCAAACTAAGTTCTAGCATCACTAAGTTAAAGGTAATAAAATGGTATATTATGTGATTGATCACACCCCCAAACTTACATTTTACTAGTCCCTAGCAAACAAGGAAACATAAAACATATTATACTAAAACTTAAATTACCCCTTTCGTAGGGAACACAATTGCATTTAGGAGATGCAACTAGCCTTTAAACCTCTAGGTGATCCCTAGTGGAGGAGTTGTAGTCTCCTGAAGGATTTCAGTGAAGTTACCTACAAACTTCAAATATTTTTAGATTTTTCAATATTTTTCAAAATTAAGATTTAAACTAATTTTGTACACTAACTAAATTAACTAAGGTGGTCATCACATGATCGTTATGATTTTCTAAAATTACCAATCTTTTATCCTTATTTTCCATCATAACAGTTATCCTTGATTAGAACTCCAACAATTTCAATTCATAATAAGCAGGAAGTGTATGTATTAGTGAAAATTTTATTCTTCATAATTTTTTCTAAACTGCAGATTTAGAAAATACTTTCATCCAAAAACTCACTATTGGCATACTCTAAAAAAGATATCGAAACTTTTTGGGTTCTCATAATGTATTATTTAAAAAAAAATCAGTCAAATATAAAATTGTCAATCTCATAGAAAATGATAATCTATTTTATTCATATGAATCCTTGTGCAATCCATAATATTTATTTTTCATATCTCTACTAGGCTTATGCTTTTACAAATAGTAAATCAAAAAAATCTTTCCTTCAGCTTGCAATGAGGCTTTGGATTTCAGAAGGTGTCAAAGAGAGATAGAAAATGATTCAAAGTTTTTATGAGAATTTAGTTCTTCTTTCTCTTATCTTTTCAGCTTCTTCTTCTTTTCTTCAGTAAGTATCCCTAAATTGGATAACTTCTTCCCATTTCTTTTTATATTGTAAATCTCATTTCTTCAATTGTAGAATCGTATTTTACGAGTTTTCTTCTCAGAGACAAAAAAAAATGTTAGAGATGTTAATAACAATTACATAGTAAAAAAAATGAAAGTTAGTCAAAAAGAAAGAAAATTTTATATATTACTGAATATTTACAATGAACATGAAAAGAAAATCTAAAGAACTAAAATATTAAAAACTAATTACAGAAAAGAAAATAAACCTAGGAAAAATCTAGAGAGATCATACCTGTGATGTTTATAATATTCTGTTATATTATTTTACTCACTTGGTGATGACTGGTATGATACAAAGATTAAAGTGGTAGGGTCATCTTCTGAGTCAGATACGTCAGTAGTAGAATAACCATCTTGTTCTTCATCTGAAGGTAAATCCCCATGTGTTTCAGGCTCTGCCTTATCTGTATTTTCATTCTCATCAATCTTTTGACAAGAAGTTCCTTCCAGACACTGTTGCTCTTTATCAACCTTTTCTTTCAAATTCGTAGTCAGCTTCTTGATCACAACAGATTTAAGTTGTATTTTCCTTCTCAACTTTTTTACTTTGGCTTATTCTTTTGCTACTGTGGCAAAGCACTTTTCTGTTAATGACTCAATTATCTACTTTTTTCAGCATTGATGGAGCTTAGGGAATCTTTTTCTTCCTGTAGTTGCATTATTTTCCTTTGCTGTTGGTGGAGCGTTTGCTAGTTGTCTTTAAGGACTTTTTCTCTTACAGTTTCTACATCATCAGGTGCTACCATTAAACCTCCAAACTATTCAAGTATAGCTGCCATTTTATCTTCATACACCTTTCTTTCTTCTTCCCAAGCTTGCTGATTTTTGCTCAGTATTCTATTCTCTGCTTGCAGCTGGGTGATCTGTGCTTGAAGGGTTGAAGTGGCATCTTGGACTCTCTTTTCTGCGTCTGCTGCCCATCTCGCATGATGATCTTGCATAGCTTTACATCACAACCTATCCATTATTTCTGTGCACTCTTGAATCATCAGTGTAGTATCATAGACTCTCTTCTTTAGTCTTTGATAATCCTCTATCCACTTTCTTACTATACCTAGCAGTTTGATCAAAGATGGAGCATTTGTAGAGGTCCATTGTTCTAGTTCTCTCACCCTTCTTTCTACTTCTGGTAATAGCAATAGTGTCGGTTCATGTGTAAGTTGCCATTGTTCCACTGCCTTCAATCTCCTTTCTAACTCGGGGATTGATGTGGTGGTGACTGTTGGTAATGTGTAGAGTGCTGTTTTGTTATTGGTGAGAAAACAGTGGAAGAAATATAAATAAAAAAGGGAAAGAATATAAATTGGTTAAAATAGTAATTCTGAAACACACTCAACCTGCAAGATACATGGCTATTGTAGCAAGTTTTAAGTAAGAGTTTGTCCCACAAAGAAATTTATCTAGAACCCAAATGGGCTATAATAGTAGGCCTCCAGATCTGGCTACAAATCTGACAATCTTAAAAAAAAGGAGTTGGGTGTCAGAACTACACTAAATTAACACTACAAGAAGAGAAACAAAGTTTAGTCCTATCCTAAAGAAAGGGTTATGAGGAAGGTGGTGATGATGTGTGTTAAAATAAAGATGAAATGATGGGAAGTAAGCAATTAAGCTAGGGTTACATTAGCTATGTAACTCAGATTCAGGTCTGTCTCTGCAGCAATCCCTAAGATGGCTACAAGCACATCTGCAAGGAAGAGGTATCTAATTTAACTCCTATGGTTTGACTTGATCTCTTAAGGCTATAACCTGTCCACTTGAATGGTCACAGGCTATCCAATAGAGAGGATTAAACCACATAAATTAAATCAGAAAACCAATTTGATCCATAGGAGTAGACTGATCTTAAGGCTATAACCTATCCGCTTAAATGGTCACATACTATCCGATAGATGCCCTCCACCCAATAACTATTGCAGACACCATGTATGCTAGGCTACATGCTCAAACATCCATGGGAACAAATAGTTCTTGAAAAACTAGTGAATAACACAATTGTTCAAGGGCTATTTGGGGACTTAAATGCAACTGGTCATTGCTTCAAAGGATCTGCAATGATTCAGCTCACAAGTCTACAATCACTACAGAGAAATCAGATCTAACATTGAATATCAGTCAAGTAAAACAGAGGGGAGCCTATTCCTGCAACAATCTCTCACAAGGCTACAAGCTCAAGTGCAGAGGAGAAGAATCCTTGTCAGATTTGTGGCTTAGAGTCACCCTAGGGCTATAGTTTGTCCACTTAAATGGTCACAGGCTATCCACAGAGGTTATCCACACCACAGAGGTCTAAGAAGGAATATGTAAATTGTTGCTACCACCATGGTCCCAGGGCTACAAGCTCAAGCTTCCATGGGACTTTCAATTCAACTCAAATCCTAAATGCATGCTTAGCCTGAACAAAACTATGGGCAAAAAAAAATATATATGATTGAATGAACTATTAAAGTATAAATTTCATTGCTAAAAAATGCTTACAATACAATTTCTCAAGGCAACAACCTTGTGCACAACAGCTCTTCACAAAATCCCAAAGATTACAAGACCCATTACAACACTAATAAAACTGGACCTAACTACTTACAGAGGATGTAGCCAACATGTGCTAGACTAAGAGAGAAGAAAGAAAAGGGAAAAAGAGGTGATCAAACCCTAACCCTAGCCTTCTTGAGCTCATAGCTAACAGAGGCTGAAGGAGGGATGATAAATTCTAAGTTACAATGTACAGGTTAAATACACAGTCCTAATGCCTTAGCCAACATAAGAGTAAACCCTAATTTTTAGGATAGATGTGGCACTGTTACAACCCTTGGTTGCCTTCAACGGGTGTCTCAAGATCAGGGCCTTAGGATGTGTGCCCTAGACCTGGGAAAATCCACAAAAGGTCCCTGAGTAGAGAGTGAGAAGTGGAGAGCCCGAGCTTCGCGGGGCTGGCCTTGGTGAATTAATCCATTTGTACGGTTGACAGAGTGCTCGTGAGGTAGCATTTGGCTTGGAAAATAGTTCACTCATGCAGGTGAACTTTTCATTGTCGCGCAACTGCTTTGGCTTTAAATGCACTCACGCAGAAGAATTTACAGTACTTGACTTACTCGCACAACATAGCTTCAAAATTTTTTCTCGCAAGGGTGTCGCGTGGATGCCTTTAGATCTCGCTCAGCTTCTTATTAAAGGAATAACAAAGCTTGCTCGGTAGTGGGTTGAGCTATTAAATGCGCGAGAACTGCGCGAGGACATTTCTGGAGCTCTCTCTCCTCTTGAACCCCGCGAGGACTTCACGAGTTCGTTATTGTTCTTTATGCAAATTAGCTTCATGAGATAGTGCGTGCGACTGACATGAAACTTGTTCCTCGCAAGAGCTTCGCGAGCTAGATTTCTGAAGGCTTAGTGCGCAAGAGATTTGCTAGGTCTCTGAGTGTTGGTTGTAGCTGAAGTGCATGACTGTATCACGAGTTCTCTTGTGCTGCATATATTAGCTATGCGAGATAACTCTGCTGCGAACTTTAATAGCGCGAGGCAGCACCTCAAATGTGCGAGATAACACATATTCTCCTCTTATGTACTGTAGGTGCTGCTGTTGCAGCTCTCTCCACTTACATCCAGGTTTCTCACATCTGTTGGACTTCTTGGGTCCACTTTGACATGCAAAATAGTCACCATGGTGTGTACCACCATGGTGTTTCATCAATCTTTGGCTCGGCTGTCATCTCTTGTTTGGATGCTCTCTCTTCCAGGCACCAAAGGCATGGATTTTATGTTAAGTTGCATAAGTTATTACTAACTACAAAACAAGCTAAACAAGAGTTATTAGTCAGCTACAAGGTGTAGCAAAGGCCAGGTTAAGAGGTGAAAAGTGGCACTTTTCAGTGAATAACACACCCCCAAACCTAATCTTTGCTAGTCCCTGAGGAAAGGAAAAATTAAAACAACTATTCTAAGAATGTAAATGCCACTTTTGTAGGGAGCATAGATGCATTTAGCTTATGCATCAAGCCTTTTAAACCCCTAGGTGATCCTTAGTGGAGGAGTGAAGTCTCCTGAGAGTTTTCAGTGAAGGTAACCACAAACTTCTCAATGAAACAATTAACAAAAGTGTAACATTATCAAGTTAGCTATCAATACACAGAGCATCAGTTCACCTTTGATTCAAAATGTGATGAATTTAAACAAATGGTATGTACAGACCATTAACTTATTAAAAACTCTTATATGTATGCATACTATTTCCAATCAGCTTACAACAAGAGAAACAACAAGTTTATGTCAGTACTGAGCTCACTATTAATTCAAAAATTAGGTTTAGGCAATGCCCAATACATTTAATATCAGACCCAATGCTTACCAAGGCAGTCTCTCACAATGAAATTTGAGGGTTTTCATTTTCTCACAAGCTCAAGAACAGTTGCAGTCCCCAAATGGGTCTGCAAGCATGAGCATGGGCAAAGCTCCTAAATTCTGGCATCATTGGCTAGTTCTCACCATAGATTGGATAACTGTTGACGATTTTTCGAGACTCATGCTGCTATTTTATTAAGAACAGAGGAGAGTATAAATCAAGAGTGGGGAATTAGAGATGGGTCAGCATAGCAAGTCTGAAATAAACATAGTCCTGCAAGATACAGGGTCCATTGTAGCAAGTTTTGATAAGTAAGAGTTTGTCTTATAGAGAAATTGATCTAGAACCCAAAATGGGCTATAATAGTAGGCCTCCAAATCTGGCTACAAATCTGACAATCCTAAAGAAAGAGAGTTGGGTATCACGACTACACTAAATTAATCCTAAAAGTAGAGAAATAAAATATAACCCTATCCTAAAGAAAGGGTTAAGAGGAAGATGGTGGTAGTGTGTGCCAAAATAAAATACAAAAATTATGAGAAGTAAGTAGGTTAAGCTAGAGTCAAAGCAATGATGTAACTCAGATTTAGTTTATCTCTGCAATGTTCCTTGCTGAGACGCTATTAAAAGTTTCAACAAGGTAAAAATATCCGGTTTAACCCATGCCATTTAGGGCGCTCTTAGGGATATACTCTGTCCACTCTAATGGTCACAGGGTATCCGATAGAGTCTGTCAAATCCCATTGGTTAAAACAAACATTACCAATCTAACCTAGGGGAGTGAACTGATCATTCCCCCAGCCACTGGGTCAGATCAAGCCATGAATACTATTATAGTACTATGTAATGCCAGTGCTACAAGCTCCCCAGATCTGTGCACAGACCTAGCTGACATTCATAGGTATTCTAACCCATATGATCCTAAGTGCTTTGCTAAGGCTAACTGCTCACTAGTACCCATAAAAAGGACCATGCAACAGGTTGAATAAGGCTTTAGATTTAGCTAGTCATTGCTACAAATGGCTTGTAATGACTTAGCCTTAAGATGTAATTACTACAAAGAGATCAGATCTAAAATCTGATGTCGGCTAGGTAAAATAGAGGGGAGTCAGTTCCTGTAGAAACCTTCTCACAAGGCTCTAGAAGCTTATGTGCAAAGGAGAAGAATCCTTCTCAAACATGTTAATGGACACAACCTTACGGCTATACTCTGTCCACTTGAATGGTCACAGGGTATCCTATTAGTCTGTCCATCCCAGAGATGCCTGAGAAAGAACATGAAAACTGCTGTAACTACCATGGTCCACAGGCCTCCGAGCTCCCAGGATCTCACTACAGATCCAACATTGCTTTCTATGGGGCTATCAAACGAAGGGAAATTAGATCGTAAGTAATAGATCTACTATAAACTGAATGGGCTAGTCCCAAATACATGGATCCTATAGACATTTAAAGAAACCATAAGATCTTTAGATTCAATTAAGCATTAAAATGGCAATCCATTGATGAACATGAAACTTACAATGAATTGTCTCCAGGCTGTAGCTTGTATACAACTGTTCATTCGAATCCCAATGTATACCAAAAACCTATTACAAATTGATATAAAACTTAACCTAGCTGCTTACAAGGGGGTTAGCCAGCAAGTGCTAGGCTAAGAGAAGAAAAATAAGAAAAAAAGATGATCAAACCCTAATCCTAGCCTGCTAGAGTTCTCAGCCGGCAGAGGATGAAGGAGAGATGAAAATAATAAACTCAAGTACAACTTATATACTTTGTCAAAATGGCCTTAGCTCTAAAGAGATTAACCCTAATTTTTCTAACAGACATGGCACTATTTCAATCCTTGGATGCCTGGAAATATGTGCCTTAAAATCTATGCCTCGAAAAGTGTGCCCTAGCCTTAGGAAATTCCTAAAAAGTCCTTCAGTTAAAATTGAGAAGTCGAGAGCCTGCGCTTCACAGGGCTGGAATCTGCTTTTAGCTCATTCACGCAGCTTCTTTGCCTTCGCGGAGTTGCCTTTGGCTAGTGGGAAGTGCTTGCTCGCGCGTTAGCTCTTCATTTGATTGTGTAGTTCGCTGACGCTGCAATGCTATCATGGAGATGATCTGGAGTGCCAAGATTTCTCACTCAGTTGAGCTTCAGAAGCTCTCTCTCTCACGCTAAGTACTCACACAGTTATGCTCCAGCGCTCGCGTAGTCAATGGTAAGGCTTCAGAGTGTGTAAGATCTGCATGAAGAGAATTCTGGGCGTCTCTCTCTTCCAGGGCTATGCGAGAACTCCGCGAGGTGACAATTTATTCAGTGTACATATGGACTCGCTGTGTTCTTCGGGCGGCTGCTTTGAGGCTTGATCTCCGCGAGAGCTTCGCGACCACAAATTCTGGGGACTTTAACCTATGAGATCTTTGCGAGGTCATTTCAGCTATCCTTCTGACTGCACGGCATATCTACGTGAGGGCTTTTTCCACTGCATCTTTCACTTCGCAAGTATGCTCCTCAACTCTGCGAGGTCTATCTTTTGCTATTTTGGTGCATTGTACTTGCTGTTGTCGCAATCTCCTCCCTTCTCAGCTAACTTCATTCATCTACTAGACTTTGGTCAATGGTTATTAGCAACAATGAGCCACCATGGTAAGCACTACCAAGGTGTTTCATTAGGCTTTGTCTCAGCTATCATCTTTGAGTGTATTCTCTCTGTCTTTTAGACCAAAAAGTAAGGAGTTTATATTAAGCTGTACATTTTATTGCTAACTACAAAACACACTTAACAAATAATTATTAGTCTGCTTTAAGGTCCAGCAAAGGCTAAGTTAAGGGGAGAAAAATGGTACTTTTCAGTGAATAACATTAACTCATCATCTCCACATAACAGCTCATTCAACTTAGGATCACAAGGTCTTAGACTAGGTTGTAATGTGGCTTATGGGTGTAGGTTATAAAGAATGGAAGGGTGAAAAGGATGCAAAATTGATAAATCAGCAGGTGAAGGAGGTGATTCATGACTTCACCTTCTTTAGATCAGCACATTTCATCTTCTTTGATATTTTTCAGACTTGAAGTGGCCAGCTTCTCCTCTTATTTTTACTTTTTCTAATGAAATTTCCTCTTGACTCCGCTCTCTTCCTTTTCATTATATTTTATTCTTTTTTATGCATTTTTCTTTTCTTTTTATTTGTATTTTTTTGAAATGCCACCGTCTCCCTAGCTGCTACATTGTTATCCTCCTTTTATGTTTCCTTTCCATTCACCCAATGTTGACCCTAGCTTGTCCATCTTCAACTCCTTCTCCTTTACCTTCTGAATTCTCAGAGTGGGGGTAGGTTTGAATCAGGTCCACAGGTTTAGGTGCAAGTACTCAGGTGTATTTTGAAGAAAATTGGAAATTAAGGCTCAAAAGGTGTATGCACAAGGGCAGTTTGCTAGGTTTGGTATTTTAAAGATTAAACTGTCCAAGAGGAGGCCTTGATCCTGTCCTAAATGTCATGGATACTGTCAGTTGTTTCAACTTGGAGATGCCTAACTTCTAGGGAGGACATTGACTCAACTAGTCCTTAGAGCAAAAAGAATTGCCTAAGACACTCCTCAAAGAGAAAAAAAATAAATTTTGTAGGCCCAAATCTCACTAGGTATGGTCTTCCATTGAACTTTTAGGCATGTCCTTACCTTTTTCTCTCTTTAATGGTTCACTAAGTACTGACACAAGTGACTTTTCTTGGTGTTCACCTCATGGAAATGTTAAAATTTAAAAGTGTTTAATGCCTAAAGGTCTACATAATTTCTACATTTCGTCATTTTCAAAGTTTCTTAGGTGAACTTAGCTCTATTCCTATCTTACTTCCTTGGTTCTGCTGTACTTAGGTTAACTACCTCATTGCCACACCCCCAAACCTATGAGGAGCAGTGTCCTCACTGATTTAAAGATAAAGTGCAAGTACAGCAGGTTATTTTGGGACAATAAAATAAAAAATAAAGCAAGTACAGCAGCAAACAAAACTCACACAAACATATAAAACAAAATAAACAAATATAAATGAAAACAAACAGAATCAACCAAATAAGATTTTCATTTATAACACAGGGATTTATACAATGCAAGGGAAAATAACTACAAAAGGATTATACAAAAACATCTTAACTAACTACATGTGCAAATCTCATCATCTCAATCTTCTGCTATTTCAACCTTAACTTGACTCATTTTCCTTTTGCTTTCTTAGGTGGTGAACTGGCTGGAGGGGCAGTGGCAAGAGGGATAGGCTCAGCTGCTTGTGCAGGCTCTCTGGCAGCCATTTTAGCAACTCTCCTTTAGAGTATTTATGTCTTCTTTTCAGCAAGTTGAACTCTACTTTCATATAGCTCCCTGGTGGCCTTTGTGATATCTTTGGAGGCCGCTAATGTTTTCTCTAGCCCATCTGCTCTCATTTTCTCTGTTGCTGCAGTATGCTGTTGAGCTTCAAATAGCCTCAACATTTGTTTCCAGCCCTTTGATATTCTCAGCATTTGAACTTCGGAATCCAGCTCTATTTGATGTATTTTTGCTTCATAGGGCATCCTGATTGAGGTTCTGAGGTTTGTCATGCCTCTAATGACATCCTTTTTAAGGTATGGGTTATTTTGCATGGCATGTAGAAGAGTGAAGTATGGAGGTATGGAAAAAGAAGAGGCAGGTAGTATGGGTTGCTCATCATTGGAAGAAGGGTCAGCCAGCAATGGAGAAGGGATGGGTGGGGTGGGAGTAGAGGGTATTGTGAGGGCTATCACCTCAGGGTCAGTTTGGGTGGGAATTGTGGATGTGGGTATTAAGTTTTCTGCATCTGTGGAAGCATCAGATGTTGCTACTGCAGGCGGGATTTCAGGTTGGGGTTGTGGTTCAGGTTCAGGGACGGTTTGTGTGTAGGCATTGGTAAAGGTAGTAGAAAGTATTTCTGGGATAGGTTCAATGGGTATAACAACAAGTGTGGTTACAGCAAAGGTTAAGTGTTGGGGAGGACGGGGTGGAGTAGGTAAGTGGGTGGGTGTAGGGATCAGTGGCTGTTGTGATGGTTGGGTTAGGTTGGATAAGGTTGAGCGGATGGCTACTAAACTGTTAGGAATGAAGGCCTAGTTTTGGAGGGTGGAGTTCATGGCTTGGGGGGTGGCTTCTATGGTTGATTGGGTTTAGGTGTTGGCCAATATATGGAATTGAAGGGAGAGTAATAGGTTGAGGATTTAGGGTAGGGGGTCATGGGTGATGGGTGTTGTGGGATGGATGGGTGGAATTGGTTGAAATGGGGAGGTGGGTGCATGGTGAAAGCTTGTTGGCTGTGGGGAATCCGGAAGAGGGGTAAAATAAGGAGGGTGAGGTGAGTCTGGGAGAGGGGTAAACTCATAATTGATTTCCCCTATGATAGAGGATATCATAGCTGAGTACCCCTCAGATGCAAAGGGGTCATGAGAAGGGGAAAAAGGAATGGAATGGCCTAAGGGTTGAAATGTATCAGGTTCAAAGGGTACAGTGGGCTGATGTGAAGTAGTTGGAGAGCTTTGAGGGATTTCAAGGGTAGGGTCTGGTGTGGCTGTGGTTTCTGGGGTAGGGATAGTTTGGGAAATGTAGGTGGGTTGGGGCTCTGTGTGGGCTTTGAATTTTTTTCTTTTTCTATATGTAGTGTTCACAGGTGGGCTGGAGTGAGCTGGGTAGGTAGCTAAGGGTACAGATATGGGTAAGGATAACAGAATGGTCTCAACATATATGGTGGATGTAAGAGATGTAGTGATGGCTGAGGTGGTGGGTAAAATTGGTTATGGTAGTGGTGAAGGAACTATGGGGGGTTGTGAAGCTGGGCTTGGCATGGGAATGGAAGTGGGTATGGATGGTTAGGTAATGGTGGGCAAGGTAGTGCTGGCTGGCACACTTGAGTGGTCTACCTGAGAGTCAGCAGCAGGGTTGGCAATGGGAAAGGAAGTAGTAGTAGCAGTTGCTTCTTGAATTATGGGAGCTGCTTTAGCTAGCAGCTCCTTCTTGTTCTCAATGAGAGTTCCACTAATCCCCTACTGTCTCTTGCCACTTTTGTTGGGGTTCAAGGGAGTGGTCTCCTCATTCATCTGAAATTTGTATCCCCCTAGCTTCAGCAAGGATGTAATGAGCCTGTAGTAGGGCAATGAGTGACGCTTATGCTCTTTCTTCACCTTCTCATTTATATCCTTCATCCCATAAAAAATTAGCTTGGCAGCATCAAAATAATGGTTCATGTGGAAGGAGTATAGGGCATCTGCAATGGGCGATCTCTTCTCCTGTTTGTGCCCAGAGCAATAAACTTTTTTCCTCGGCACTCCATCCATAAATCTCAAGTTAGGGTGCAAATCCCTCTTCCTAATGGACAACCCTGATGTAATAATTCCTCTAGTGAGCTCCTTGACAATTTCTGAGATGGTGGCTATTAAAGGAGGACCCAAGCCACACTCAGGGATGTACTTGGCAAGTATCCTAAGAATCTCAGCTATTGCAGCCTGATTGAATAACATCTCAAACTTGTCTATCAGCACCAGCAATGCTGAGTTCCCATCATCCCCAATCTTCACTCTTATATTTTGATAAAACAACTGCATTAGTCTACGGAAGACTAGCTGCAGTGGGGGCTTGAGAAGGGGTAGCAGAGTGGCCTTGGTTAAGTATTCAATGGAGGCAGCTATCTCTGATAGCTTCTCAAAGAAAGCCTTATCAAAAATAGTCTCTGCCTCAAGATTAATTGAAGGCACAAATTCAGAGGGGGTTCTATGGTAGTCAGTATCTTCCTCCTCCTCAGTGGTAACCTCAGGGACCTCATGGGCTACACCCTTGCCCTTTTTATGCTTTTTCTTTGATTTCTCAGGGCTTTTGGCAGGTGGGTGGTCTCTAGCCCTCTTCTTGGGAGCAGATTTCTTCTTTTTGAGCTTGGGCATCAGAGGCCACACCCTTGGATTTCGTCACTGGGGCAGCCCTTTCCTTAGGTTGCTCCACTTGGGGCTCAACAGTGGGAGGAGGCACCTCAGAGGTCTCCACTATGGAGGCCTCTGCAATCCTCATAGATTTTTGAGTGGCCACAGGGCTGCCAGTGTGTGAGGGGTTTAGCATGGCAGCCAGTGCATCAATGAATTTCAAACCCGTGGCCATGACTACAAAAATTCCTCAAAATTTAGGGCTTTAAACTCCCAGAGTGTTAATGCACACTTCACGAATAAAATTGGACCCAAAGTCCTCCCTATTTAATACTTAAAATAGTAGCCAATCAAACTAGATGAGAGTGTGAAAAATCTTACCAACTGAAAGCTAGGGTTCCACTTCAAACGATGCACAATGGATCAAATCCCCCCAAACCGAGTTCAAAGTAACTGGGAGGTGATGTGGAACACAATTGTAGGAGGAAAATGGCTTAGTTGGAGTGGAGTAGGTTGTAGAGAAGAAAGAAGGGAGGGAAAAGCTTGGTCTTGCGCAATGGAAATTAGGGCAAAGAGAGAATGGAGGAAATGGAAAAGATCGTAGGGTTTAATAGTGTGATCTTGTGCCTCGCGCGGCTATTGCTAGGTACTTGCGGGGCTATATTTTCTTGCACAGTAAACATTCAATCTCATGAGAAGTACTGTTGCGAAGAAGAAAGATGCCTCGCGAGGATAGATTTAGAAGCTCTCTGTGTCTCGCGAGGTCATTCGCGAAGCCCAAATTGGGCCAAAGCACGCGAAGCAGTTTTTCATCCCTCGCACAGCATAGCTGTTAAACTTCTCGAGGAATTTACAATAAGAGTATCAAGGTCTCGCGAGGCAATTGAACATTGTAGGCTTCAAAATGGTAGCTCATGAGGCTCACACACAGTACGAATGCCACCTCGCGAGAAATGTTTTGCCAGATACAGAAGAGCCTTGCGAGGGCACTATATGGAGTTGAATCACAGCCTCACGAGGGCACTTCGCAGAGTTGAATCAGAACCTCATGAGGAATTGAACATTGTAGGCTTCAAATGTTTTTTTGCTTGCAAGGAACAACTTGGGTATAAGAACTCTGCGAGAATGTGGAATTGAGGCCATAGAGCCTCGCGAGAAGGAACAATCTACCCTTTCTCTTAGTGTTGTACATTGGCCAATTCATCAATACTGACATACACCTATCCATTGTGCATCTACACCGACTTTCCTCCAATTTAATCCATTTCATAATTATAATTGTAAGCCCATCACCAACATATGCACAGTAAAAACATTTTTAAAATGCTAAAGATTTTCAAATATATCAGATTCATGACATTTACAATGATAACACCTCAACCACTGAACCAAAAATAATAACATGCATATCAATATCTAGTCCAGGCACATCAAATTCAGATGACAACACATGCATATCACATTACAACTCACAACTCAAAATAGAGCAAAACAAAACATGCAGATTAACACAATAGAAACAAAACTACATGAAAGATTTTTAAACAAAACAATACAAAAATTCAACAAAGATGGTACACAGTGTACAGAGCTGTGGATCTCTAAGCAATGGGGGGTTCATGTAGGTGAATGGTCGGAGGGGGCTGCATTAAATTTCCTACACAAAATTTAAGCCTTTCACCAGTCACTTTCATGATCTTCCCAGACATAGGATTAAAGATCTCCACAGCACCAGATGGGGAAGCATGGATGACAGTGTAAGGTTTATCCCATTTGGATTTTAACTTCCCTGGAAAGAATTTTAATTTGGAGTTGAAAAGCCAAACCTTAGTACCAGCATTGAAGTCCTTCCTCAGTAGCTTCTTGTCAAAGAATGCCTTTAATCTCTCCTTGTAAATTCTGGCATTTGTACAAGCTCTAAAAATTGCAATTTCTTGTGAGAACTAATAGTAGTTCGATCAACATTCAGTATTTTGATAGCCCAATAGGCTCTGTACTCTAACTCCACTGGTAGGTGGCAAGCCTTGCCATAAACCAGCCTAAATGGGGACATGCTAATAGGGGTCTTATAGGTAGTCCTGTAAGCCCACAAAGCATCATTCAGTTTTTGTGCCCAATCCTTTCTATCTGCCCTCACAATATTCTCCAAGATATGTTTGATCTCCCTATTGGAAATTTCAACTTGCCCACTAGTCTGTGGGTGGTAGGGAGTTGCAATTCTTTGTATAATAAAATACTTTTAAAGCAAATTCTCAAAAGGCCTGTTACAGAAATGACTCCCCCCATCACTAATGATAGCTCTGGGGGTACCAAATCTTGAGAAGATATTGTCCTTCAAAAATTTAAGGACAATTGTGTGGAAATTTGTCCTTGTGGCAATGACTACCCATTTGGACACATAGTCCACTGCCACAAGTATAAAATTGAAACCCATAGAAGGGGGAAAGGGACCCATAAAATCAATGCCTTAGATGTCAAAAAGTTCTACCACAAGGATGGGTTGTAAGGGCATTGAATCTTCCTTGGAAATGCCTCCCAACCTTTGACATCTTTCACAGGCTTTGTAATGTATATATGCATCTTTGAACAAAGAGGGCCAATAAAACCCACATTGTAAAACTTTTACAGCTGCCTTTTTGCCACTAAAGTAACCTCCACAGGCTTGCTCATGGCACATAGAAAGAATGTTGTGGAACTCACTTTTAGGCACACATGTCCTTACATTCTGATTTGCACAGTGTTTATATAGGTATGGATCCTCCCACAGAAAATGTTTGACTTGAGTGAGAAACAGGTCTTTATCCATCTTCGGCCAGTGAGGGGGGATCCTACCAACAGCAAGAAAATTAGCAACGTGTGTAAACCAGGGCACACTAGACTGCATAGCAAATAATGCTCATCAAGGAACAATTCATTGACAGGTGCTGCTGCACATTCTTCCAAAATAAATCTAGAGAGGTGGTTAGCCACCACATTCTCAACTCCTTTCTTATCCTTGATCTCAAGATTAAACTACTGCAACAGGAGGATCCATCTAATCAACCTTGGTTTGGCATCCTTCTTGGCTTACAGGTATTTCAAGGCTGAGTGATCTGTAAAAATAACAAGTTTAGACCCAAACAAGTAGGGTCTAAACTTGTCCACAATAAACACCACAGTAAGCAGCTCCTTCTTAGTGGTGGTGTAATTGAGCTGAGCTTCAGCTAGTGTTTTGCTTGCATAATAAATCACTGCAGGCAGCTTATCTTTTCTCTGTTTTAAGATAACACCTATGGCCAAATCTGATGCATCATACATCAACTCAAAGGGGAGTGAGTAATCTGGGGCCTGAATTATAGGAGCAGTGGTAAGACACTTTTTTAAGACCTCAAAGGCCTCAAGGCGCTCAGTAAAAAATATAAATGGCACATCCTAACACAGCAGGTGGCATAATGGATTTGCAATTTTACTGAAGTCCTTAATGAACCTCCTGTAAAATCCAGCATGTCCTAAGAAGGATTTGATTTGCTTGACAGTCTTGGGTGGGGGCAGGTGTGAAATGAGGTCCATTTTAGCCTTGTCAACCTCTATTCCTCTGTGAGAGACCATATGGCCTAACACAATTCCTTGTGTTACCATAAAGTGGCTCTTTTCCCAGCTTAAGACCAAATTGGTCTCTTCACATCTCTGTAAAACCAAGTCAAGGTGACTTAAGCATTGGCTAAAGCTGTCCCCATAAAATAAGAAATCATCCATGAAGATTTCTAGTAATTTGTCAATCATATCAGAAAAAATTGCATACATGCACCTCTGAAATGTGATTGGGGCATTACATAGTCTAAAAGGCATCCTTCTGTAAGCAAAGGTGCCAAAGGGATATGTGAAAGTGATTTTTTCTTGATCTTGAGAATACACAGGAATTTGGTTATACCCTGAGTATCCATCAAAATAGCAGTAAAATGCTTTCCCAGCTAGCTTATCTAGAATTTGGTCAATGAAGGGGAGAGGGAAGTGGTCTTTCCTGGTTTTGGAGTTGAGTTTTCTGTAATCAATGCAAACTCTCCAGCCAGTTGTCTACCTGGCTGACATCAACTTCCCAGAATTAGAAGTAATAACTGTTATGCCTGATTTTTTAGGTACCACCTAGATGGGTGACACCCACTCTGAATCTGAAATGGGGTAAATCACCTCTGCATCCAATAGTTTTACTATCTCTTTCAAGACCACCTCCTGCATGTGGGGATTAAGCCTCCTCTGCATCTCCCTAGAGAGTTTTGCACCCTCTTCTAAGTGAATTTTGTGCATACAAACTGAGGCATCACTGCCTCTAAGATCAACTATTGTTCACCCCATTGCCTTTGTGTGCTTCTTAAGAACACATAGTAATTCCTCCTCCTGGTCACTAGTGAGAGAGGAAGAGATAATCACTAGAAGCTTTTTGTATTGCCCCAAGAAGGCATTCTTTATTGTGTCTAGGAGCTGTTTCAGTTCCAGCTTAGAGGGACTTTCAATGGAAGGCAGTAAAGGTGCCTTGGTGGTTTTAAGGAGCGGCAATATAGGTTTCCAGCTGGAATGCTGTACTAGGCCCACAGAAGACTCTATTTTGGTGTTGTCTTCTGTCATGAGAATTTGAGCCTCCTCCTCAACCATACTCCAAATACATTCCAAAATTTTAGCAATATTATCCCAATCCAGCAGATTAGATCATTCTTCTTTCATAGACCATCTAGTACATCTATTGCACAACAGTCCTTAATGTCCATCTGAGGTTGCCTAGAAGCATTAGACATATTTAATTAGGCCTTCATGTTCTCAAAGGTCACCTCCATCACCCCTGACCTGTATTGTATGCAAACATTTGCAGTGGCCAAGAATGACCTTCCAAGGATGACAGGAATTAGGGTTTTACTTTTGCAAGGGTCCATGTCCAAAACTAGGAAATCAATAGGATAGTAGAACTTATCCACCCCCACCAAAAAATCTTCTACCACACCTACAGGTCTCCTCTCAGACCTATCAACCAATTGGAGTACAACTGATGTGGCTTTTAGCTCCCCCAAACCTAGCTCCTCATACACAAAATATGGGAGTAGGTTCACACTGGCCCCTATGTCCAAGAGGGCTCTACCAATGGTATAGTTTCCAATTATGCAGGGGATAGTAGGTACCCCTGAATCTTGTAATTTCTTAGGTGTAGCAATGGACAGAACTGACTCAGCATGCTCAAACGCAAAAACCTTTTTAGACAACTACACCCTTGCCTTTCTTTTCTGTGTGCAGAGGTCCTTCAAGAATTTAGCATAAGCAGGGACTTGTTTTATAGCATCAAGTAAGAGAAAATTGATCTTGACCTGCTTGAAGGTCTCCATCATTTCCTCCATCTGAACATTCCCCTCATCACAAGGAGATGGGCCAGCAGGTGCATGAGAAAATGGTAGCTGTGGGACTGCTGGTGCCACACCTGCATGTCTAACCACATCATGGTCAAATTTTTATCTTTTTCTTTTTTCTTCATTTATTATTTGCTATTGGGGCTCAACATCAGCCCCTTATTTTGCCCTTATTGATCCACAACAGGGGATGATTTCTTTGATTCTTCAACACTCACATTTCTTTCATTTTCACTCTCTATGACCTCCTTAGTTGCTCTGCCTACCAAATTATCAACCACCCTGCCACTCCTTAGGGTAGTGATTGCATTAGCCTCCTCATGGGTAGAGGATGCTTCTCCAATCATGTATTGCCCTGTAGGGTTGGCCAAGGGTTGACTAGGTAATTTGCCCTCCTCTCTCTTGTTCAAAGCATTATAGAATTGACCCATCTGGTCCTCTATTTTTTTAATGCTTTGCCCATGAGAGTTTACAGTTTAGACTAAGTTCCCCAAATTCTGCATAGATGTCAGCATTTGCTCTTCAAAGGAAGAGGATCTGGGCTGTTGTGGGGGCAAGACCAACTGATTGGGCGGTGGGGCAGGCAACTAAAATTTTTTCCTTAGTGGATAATCTTCGTTAAATTGGTGTTGAGGTCTGTATGGAGCTGCCAACTACTACTGCTGTGGCTGAGGGTATGTATCTTGTCTCCACCTCAAATTTGGGTGGTTTCTCTATGTGTACCCAGCAGGTTGTTGCCCATATGATTGGGTAGCATTGGCATGCTCCATAACTAAATCAAGGAATTGGTTGGCTGATGGACAATCTTGAAGTGAATGTGTGGGAGATTGGCATATCAGACACGCCTCTTTCACTTGTGCCACCATCCTAGGCGGCATCACATTCATCAATTTATCAAACTTTAAACTCAGATTGTCCACCTTCCTTTCCAAATGACTTTGCACCTTAAATTTATACATTCCACCTCTAGGGGTGGACTCTTTCACCAATTTAGCTGGGGTCTAGCTGTTATTGTGAGACAGTGACTCCTACTGCATAGAATTTTCCCCTATGATGTCAAACAACTCCTAAGCCTCATCAGCTGTCTTGTAGAGGTAACTATCACCACATGAGGCATCCTCCATATCCCTACTCTTGGGATTAATTCTTTGGTAAAATACTTGCACAAGTTGCCACTGTGGAATTTGATGGTGGGGATATTATTTTAACATCTCTTGAAATCTCTTCCAAGCCTCATAAAAATCATCAGTTGAGGACTGAGTGAATGACAATATGTTTGTCCTCATCTGACTAGTTTTATTCATGGGAAAGAATTTAGCCAGAAATTGGATTTAGAGGTCACTCCATGTCTGGATGCTATTGGGTAGGAGCTTAGAGAGCCAGGTGCTGACTTTGTCCTTTAGGGAAAAAGGAAAAAGCCTCAGTTTGGTGGCTTCAGGTCCCAGGCAAGCAATATTGAATGTAGTACAAAGTGGTAAAAATTGGTCAATGTGCTTGTAAGGATGTTCCTTACTGAGCCTATAAAAAGATGGCAACATGTTAATGGTGGAGGACTTGATTTCATAATTTCCCTCAACTGAAGGAAATTGTATGCAAAAGGGAGATGTGTAATCCCTAGGTGCATTATATTCCTTCAGAGTTCTTTGCCTCTCAGCCATGACAGCTAGCTCAGTTTCAATAGTAGGGCCTTATGTGGTGTTTCTTGGTCCCCCTTTCAATCTCAGGATTTGGAGGTTCCAACTCAAGGTTAAGGGACCTTCTTCCAAGCATACACACAAAATCAGTAGGTAAAGAACATGCTCACAGCAAATAAAAAATTTTAAAAAAAAATTAACAACTAAACAGATTTACAACTAAACTAATGACAGGGAATTCAACACAAGTGGACTGAGATTTAGGGCAAAAGAAATGCAAACAGAGCTAGCTAAACTATAGCTGTAACTCTAGCTTTTCCCTTCTGCTGTTGTCTAATTCTGTAAAAATTCCATAAAAATCAATAGTACTTTTTATTTTATTCAAGGCACAGCTACAAACAATTTTTTAGACTAAAATATAATACAACTCAGGTCTACTAAAAAGATCAATATCACCAGCAATGGTGCCAAAAACTTGTTGGTAATGTGCAGAGTGTTGTCTTATTATTAGTGAGAAAACAGTGGAAGAAATATAAATAAAAAAGGGAAAGAATAAAAATTGGTTAAAACAGCAATTCCGAAACACACTCAGCCTACAAGATACTGGGCTATTGTAGCAAGTTTTAAATAAGTTAGATTTTTTTCCATAGACAAATTTATCTAGAACCTAAAATGGGCTATAATAGTAGGCCTCTAGATCTGGCTACAGACTTGACAATCCTAAAGAAAGGGAGTTGGGTGAAACAACTATACTAAATTATTACTAAAAGAAGAGAAATAAAGTGCAGTCTTATCCTAAAGAAAGGGTTATGAAGAAGGTGGTGATGGTGTGTGTTAAAATAAAGATGAAATGATGGGAAGTAAGTAGTTAAGCTAGGGTTACATCAGCTATGTAACTCAAATTCAGGTCTGTCTCTACCGCAATCCCTCAGATGGCTACAAGCACATCTGCAAGGAAGAAGTATCTAATTCAACTCCTATGGTTTGACCTGATCTTTTAAGGCTATAACTTGTCCACTTGAATGGTCACAGGCTATCCAATAGAGAGGATCAAACTACATAAATTAAATCAGAAAACCAAACTGATCCAAAGGAGTAGATTGATCTTAAGGCTATAACCTATCCACTTAAATGGTCACAGACTATCAAATAGATGCCCTCCACCCAATGGATCGAATTAGAATAGTAAAACTATTGCAGACACCATGTATGCTAGGCTACAAGCTCAAGCATCCATGGGAGCAAATAGTTCTTGAAAAACTAGTGAAGACTATAGTTGTTCAAGGGCTATTTTGGGACTTAAATACAACTGGTCATTGCTTCAAAGGATCTACAATGACTCGGCTCACAAGTCTATAATCACGACAGAGAAATCAGATCTAACATCTGATATTGGTCAAGTAAAACAGAGGAGAGCCTGTTCCTGAAAAACTTCTCACAAGGCTACAAGCTCAAGTGCAGAGGAGAAGAATCCTTCTCAAATTTGTGGCTTGGAGTCACCCTACGGCTATAGTCTGTCCACTTAAATGGTCACAGGCTATCCACAAAGGTTATCCACACCACAGAGGTCTGAGAAGGAACAGGTAAATTGCTACTGCCTCCATGGTCCCAGGGCTTTAAGCTCAAGCTTCCATGGGCCTTTCAATTCATCTCAAATCCTAAATGCATGCTTAGCCTAAACAAAACTATGGGCAATTAGAAAAATAATAGATTGAATGAACCATTAAAGTATAAATTTCATTGCTAAAAAATTATAATGCAATTTCTCAAGGCAGCAGCCTTGTGCACAACTCTTCACAAAATCCCAAAGATTACAAGACCCATTACAAGACTAATAAAACTGGACCTAATTGCTTACAGAGGATGTAGCCAGCAAGTGCTGGACTAAGAGAGAAGAAACAAAAGGGAAAAAGAGGTGATCAAACCCTAACCCTATCCTGCTCGAGCTCAAAGCTGACAGAGGTTGAAGGAGGGATGATAAATTTTAAGTTACAATGTACAACTTAAATACTCAGTCTTAATGCCTTAGCCAACATAAGAGTAAAACCAAATTTTTAGGGTAGATGTGGCACTATTACAATCCTTGGTTTCCTTGGGATGTGTGCCTCGAGATCAGGGCCTCAGGATGTGTGCCCTAGACCTGGGGAAATCCCCAAAAGGTCCCTGAGTAGTGAGTGAGAAGTGGAGAGCCCGAGCTTCACAGGGCTGGCCTTGGTGAATTAATCCATTCGCGTGGTTGACAGAGTGCTCGCGAGGTAGCATTTGGCTTGGAAAGTCGTTCACTCGCGCAGGTAGACTTTGCATTGTCGGCAGTTGCTTTGGATTTGAATGCACTCGCGCAGAAGAATTTGCAGTGCTTCGCTTGCTCGCACGGCAGAGCTTCAGAATTTTCTCTTGTGAGGGTGTAGCATGGATACCTTTACATCTCGCTCGACTTCTTGTTGAGGGAATAACAAAGGTCGCTCGGTGGTTGAGCTATTAAATGCATGAGAACTGCGTGAGGACATTTCTGGAGCCCTCTCTCCTCTTGAACCATGGGAGGACTTTGCGAGTTCATTATTGTTCTTTGTGAAGATTAGCTCCGCAAGGTAGTGCGCGTGGCTGACATGAAACTTGTTCCTCACGAGAGCTTCGCGAGCTGGATTTCTGAAGGCTTAGTGCACGAGAGCTTCGCGAGGTCTTTGAGTGTTGGTTGCAGCTGAAGTGCCTGACTGCATCACGAGTTCTCTTGTGTTGCATATATTAGATGCGCGAGATAACTCTGCTACATACTTCAACAGCGCGAGGCAGCACCTCAACCATGCGAGATAACACATATTCTCCTCTTATGTACTACAGCTACTGCTGTTGCAGCTCTCTCCAGTTACATCCAGATTTCTCATATCTGCTGGACTTCTTGGATCTACTTTGAAATGCAAAATAGTCACCATGGTGTTGCATCAGTCTTTGGCTCGGCTGTCATCTCTTGCTTGAATTCTCTCTCTTTTTGGCACCAAAGGCATGGATTTTGTGTTAAGCTGCATAAGTTATTACTAGCTACAAAATAAGCTAAACAAGAGTTATTAGTCAGCTACAAGGTGTAGCAAAGGCCAGGTTAAGAGGTGAAAAGTGGTACTTTTCAGTGAATAACAGTGACTGGAGGATCCTCAGGGGGAACTTCTTCTGTAACATCCCCAAATTTGGTAAATTGCATAAGTCAAGTAATGGTGTGAATGATTATGGTATGTGTGGTTCACAAAGAACCCAAGAAATTAGTACACACTTTGGTGTGTATGTGTTTCAGACCAAGTGAATTAAGTGGATAAGTGTAACACACACAAGTGATGTGTTTATGTTTTACAAGAAAGCAAAGTGATTCCTTGGGTGTGAGGGATAACCCACGTGTAAAAAAACCCATTTGTCGGGTCTACTAACTTGAGTGTTTGAGAGAGAGAAAGGAAGAGTTTGAAGAGAAGAGAAGGTTTTACATGAATTTGTATCTTTCGAATCACTAGATCCTAGTGAGGTTTGTGTTGTGTGTGTGAAAGATCACCATACGATTGAGTCATCGTCGTGGTGATCGTAGAGCTTGGAGAGATCAAAATGGGTTTTTTAAAACCCATTTACTTGCGAGGAAGGAAGACGATCCGATCTTCAAGTGAATTGTTGGATTAAAGGTGAGAAATCGATATTCGATACTCAAAGTATGTAAATTTTGTTAGTAACATGTTTCATAAGATGTGCAAGAAGTGTGGGAGAAATTAGAGAACAAAGGTGAGAGGATTGAGTTGAGAAAAAAACTCAGATCTGAAGGAACTCTGGTTCTCATGTGCCTGAGCTTCGAAGCTCGCTCGCATGAGAGGCCTTTAGAAGGCATAAGTGCCTTTGAGACTATGAGGCTTGCTCACGCGAGGACTTAAGTGAACAAAAGGCTTGCTCACGCAAGGCCTCTCGTACCTGGCTTCAGTAGGCTAAAATCTAATTGGTCGCCCGAGGTCCAAATGTCGCTCGCGCGAGAAACAGAATCAAGTTTGTTTGGACTATTTTTGTGTGAATTCTTTAAAAATATGTATTTTAAGCTTTCTTGGGCATTTCCGAAGGGATATTTGGACACTTTGAATGTAGGAATTAAAGTGTTGAGCTTTCGTGGGAGTTCTCAAGAGAGCTATGTGTGGAATATGATAAGCGTGACTTGAGGTAGGGGAAACTTACGATCACTTTAATTAATTGTGTTCCATATAAGTTAAGTAATGTGATATGATAAGCCATTATGAGTTTTGTGAAAAACAAGCATGCGATATCTATTGTTTTGAAGAAGTTTGTGATGTGATAAGTCATGATGTGAAATTCTTTAATTCAAACAAGTTTTGAATAGAATATATGTGATGTGAAAGATGAAAATGTAATGTGTAAAATGTAAAATGTAAAATGTGAGAATTCCAACAATGTGTAGAACATTAGTTTTTCTAAAAATAGTATAATGTATCACTTTATACGATGTGAAACTATAAGTTAGAACCTGCACATTCATTTAACGTTTAGTATAATGGATCCGGTACGGCAGGCCAACAGTAATACTTTATTTGGCACAAGCATTCCTCCTAGCGTAGGGGCTTGGGCTTATGTGTAAATGGTTCATTGAACGACGATGGTAGGATTCTCATCGGTATTATATGCGGCTTCTAATGCTATGTATGCTTAGAAAGGTATTTAAGTTAATGCTTTAAGTTATGTCAAATGTTTTAAAATAAAGTATGTGATTCAAACATGTGTATGATTAAATTTTGCATATGGAAATCAATTGAGAAAAATGTGGAATGTGCCTATGAAAATCAGTTATGTGACATTATGCTTGAGATATGATATTGAATGCTACTAATGTTTTCCCCTATTGAGCTTTGATGTTATCTCACCCTTCGACTATACGTCACAGGTGATGACTTAGAGAAGGATCTGGATATTGAAAGTGATCTAGAGTACGAACCTGAGGAGTAAATTGAGCCCCTATCGGAGTTCTTTTCCAAGTAGATTCGGGAGTGTGTTAAGCAGTCAGAACTTATATTTTGTTTGGTTTGGTACGTCCAGCCATTTTTGAGTTATACTAAGTCATTTAATATAATTCTTTTGGATATTATTTTGTGAACCATTGGTTGGTGATAGATGTCTATCACCAATGATTCGTTTTGGTTCTTCCATTCATGCATTTGGCATGAAATTTAGAACCGTTATTTTGATCAAGGTTATGTTAGAATGTATTTTGAAGCTTTGAATGAATCTATCTCCTTAATTGAGATATCTTTATGAGATCTGTTTTGTGGATGTGCCAAGTGTTTGTGTAAGCGTGGGATCGCCCTAATGGGTGATCTGGCAGTCCGGGTTTTGGGCTTGCAAAATCCGGGTTGTCACATCTTCTTCATTTAATAATTCTGTAAAACTCCCTCTTGGTAACTCCAATACGTCAAAAACATCTAAAAAAGATATAAAATAAGACTATTTTTTTCCGTCTTTAAATAAGACAGTCTGTGACCATCTTAAATTTAGAGATAAGATGGTCACATACTAATCAAAGGCACAAAATTTTAAGACGGTTAATAAGAAGATTTCTATCGTCTTATTTTCACGATGGTTACCCAACCGATCTAAAATAAACCCAACTTAACGCCCAACTTAAAGCATCTAAAATAAATGCCCTCTCTCATCCCATCTCTTCCTCTCCCTCTCTATCTCTCTCAAGTCTCAACTGGTCTCTTCCTCTCCCTCTCTCATCTCTCTAAAAAAAAAAAACCTAGGTACATCCCGCGATCTCCATTGTCGCTTGTTGTCATCGTTTGCCGCTCATTGAGAGAGTTTAATCAAAGATTCCAATAAACAAACATCAGATCTAGGGTTAGGGTTCTCACTGCTCTCTGGACTCGTCGCAAAAACCCTAGAAAAATAACGACATAAGGTACGCTCACTTCTTGCCCTTCCGTTTTTGAAAATTTTATTTTTGACCTTTTTTTTTGCTTGTTATATTCTCCGTTATGCATGTTTTGTTCACTTTAATCATAGGGTAGGTTGGAAATAATAAAATAGTTCATCATTTTAGGGCTTGGATTTGACTATGATAATTTTATTTTTTTTTGAAAAATTTGTTTGTGGTTTGTGAGGTTTTAATATAGTGGTTTATTTATTAGCTTATGGTAGTGATCAATTGTAGTATCTAGATGATGATTAAGGAACCACCACCGTTGAATCTTGATCCAACGGTGGAGAAAAATGGGCTTACATCTTATTGAGTTTGTATATGGTTCACAGTGCTTTGTGGGCCTGCCTTTATTTTATTTTGTCAGTTTTTTTTCCATATAAATGTTTTTGTTTCATTTTTACAATTTTTTTTTACATTATTAGCATTTTTAATATTAATATTTGTTTTTTTTTTCAGCAGGATTATGCTGTGAAAGTGTTGTTATTCATTATTATTGTTTTAAAAACTAAAATGAAATCAATTCTATTATTTTCCAATGGCGATGGATAACCAAGCTTTGAGCATGGGATCATATTTATATGAGATTGAGCGGTAGCTAGGAATACTTAATATAAAATAATACTAAAAATATGTATCTATTTAATGAAATATGATAAAATATATAAATTAACATTTGTTTTTGCCATGTTTATACAAACTTAAATTGGTCGAATTGATGAACTCATGGGTGTAGTAGTTGGTGGTAGAAATAGGAGGTTAGGAAGTGGGAGCTAGATTCTTGAGGGGAAGAATGTAAAAATATAATGATACTTTGAAATTATTTTTACTGAAAATGAATAATATCATGTTGTATAACATAGCATGAAATTGAATTACATATATTTTTTAAATTGGGTCTATAATTAACTTAAAGCCATCTCATAAATGAACTATGAAGATGTTTGGGGAAATTAGAAAAAAAAGATCCATAAGGCATTGAAATAGTCACCCAAGTATGAGGGAGGAGCCTGCCCTTGTATGATTTAGATTTTAGAAAATCGTTTTGGGGCAATGCTCAAGTAATCTTGAATAAGTTTACTAGAACAGGATTGAGGCTCCACTACAAAAAATACAGCATACGCCGACAGTTGTTTTAGGCTCATAAAACTCGTGGCATGTGCTCTGGAATAACAAGATTCTTAGGAAGAAATCCTGCCTGTATTAAAATTTTGATTATAAAAATTGTTACTATTAACCAGTAAATCGGACTGAAATGAAGTGTGAACTTGGCAAGAGATGTTTCAAGTGTCGTGCTGTTTTAGAGCCGTTGATCTATTATGTGATTTCTCTCTTGCAATACCACACATAAAATGGTACTTGAAATGTTACTGGAGAAAAAAAATCTACTAATGCTTGGAATCTGTGTGATCTGGAGTTTTGTAACTGTCGTCAGATCTGGAAACTGGTTGGATAGGGTGTTGGAAGTAAATGCCCCGAAACTGGAATAAACTGCATAAATGGAAAAAAAATACTGAATTGGATTCGTTTGCGTCTTTTTTTCGTATTTGGGTAACTAAATCTCTGTTCCGAACTATGTGCGGAAGGAAAATCGTGTTAGCACACAGCAAAATTATGCTACGCTTCACACATAACCTACCAAAATAATGGTGTTCAGACCATCTTGGAAACATGGGTCAAATAAATTCAATTCAACCATGATAGGTATCGGTCTGGGTCGATACCAATATAGACTAGTATAAGATGGCAATAGTTATTATTTTTTAATGAATAACTATAACTCATTAAAAAGGGGGAAAACCTCAAGTAGAGCGAGCTGCTCTATAAAATAAGCCATTATCGAATGTTAGTAGGACCCAAAGAAGCCCCTGCTTTGGAAAGTTTGTTGGCTAGAGCATTCCTAGATCTGGAAATATGGTTGTAGGAAGCAAATTCCCTTGGAGATCTTTCTCAATCCAAAAGACGTGAAGAGTACTTCCAGCGAGGAGCGGAAGCCCCTTTCAGCCATCCAAGAATATATTTGGAGACCCCTGCCAGAATGATACAGGCAGCGCCCTACTTAGAGATTAGATGAATATCGTATGTAGCTGTCATAAGTTTCACATTGTTGTTAGTGAATCACCTAAGAAAATGCTGTAGGTGTCAAGGATCTCACTGTCTTTGTCTGAAATAAAGCTATCTCCGCCAGCTCCCACCGGGTTGTTGAGAGAACAACCACCAAAAATTCAAAATTAATATTTAGGCAACCGGGCAGGGGAGGATTCCAAACAGAGATCTGTTTAGCTTCAATAGAACTGCTAGAACAGACTTTCAAAAAAAAAAAAAAAAAAACTTGAGTGGTGGCCGAACTCATAATTATAATGGTGATCTTAAAATACCAAGAACAAAGAAGGCAGAAAATACTCTCTAGGACTTCAATACAAAGATAAGACAAAGTATAAATGAACATGGAGAACCATACCACAGCCCAAAGGAAGCATGGTACAACTCCGACAAATTAGTTTAAACTTTATCATTCACTGAATTCACATTTTTGTAGTAAGTTCATTAGGAAGTGGAAAAATGGATCCAACATGAACATGAAAGCCCAATGGGTCCATTAGTCCACTAACACATGAGTTAGAAACACCAAAATTGAAGTTGTTGAATGGGTTTTTTCTACTGGCTTCAACACTATATGTCCTAATGATGAATAGATTGAGGAAAATGTGCAGCACTTCTAGATTCCTTTTTATTTTATTTTTTATAACCTTTTATTCATAAAAAAGAAAAAGCAACCATAATACAATGAATTAAATAGAGTGGCAGATCATAACGCTGCAATCTAATATAATACTGATATCTTTGTATAGATTTAAAGCTGAATTAGTGTCTAAATCTGTACACCTAAATTTCAAACTTCTGTAGAAACTGTTGTATTCTGATGTAACTTGAGTTTCTACATCTATATATGGAGCTGCAGATATGTTGTGAAGCTGATTTACTGTATAAACCTAAGCTATTATAATTTATATAGCCATAACCTGATAGACTATAAGTTAAAACTGATTGGCTATTATTTAATTAGTGATAACCTGAGCTTCTTTAATATATTTATGAGCATGTAGTTTGTTACAACTTGAATCACTGTATAGACCGCACATATCAGATTTCTATTATGTGTAGTTAATATTTTGCAATATTGAGGTTCACTATTTTTTGCATCTGAGCTCTAGGATATACCATTGATGAGTATAAAACTATGTAATCTTCTAATGTTGTGCATTTGAACTTTTTGTACTAGTATATATGATGATGATGATCATCATCATCATCACCTAGAGCTTGGCCTTAGAAGATTTATAATTATATTGACCCTTGTCTTGACACTTACTACTTCTGAACACACATCTGTCTAGGTATGTACTATTATTAAGCCTTATGATTATTGAGCATTGATGTGTGTGGGGAACTGTGGGTGATAATATTTTGGGGGTCTACACTTACTATTATTTATTTGTTGTGGATTTTAACCATGAAATGGGTATCGACTGTTTGCTTTAGTATGTTCACGACTTCATAGGAAGTGTGAATTGTGATTGCTTGAACATGTATTTAATTAGAGGACCACTTTAATTAAAGGAATTTTTTTATAAAGCAACGGGAAATAGAGAGAAGGATAAGGAGAAGGCTTAGTGAGAAAGATAACCAGAAAGAGATAGAAACCGGTCATATCGGTCGGGTCTTACCCTTAAACATGTTGGGTTGAAACTAAAGTAACCTATTTTATTTTGAAATATATATATATATATATATATATATATATAGCTTAAATGTGAGCCTTTCGCTTTTAGGTTGGAGCCCGCCTCCACCCTGACCACTTTTAAGATATTTATCGACATGGTACCAAAAACTCTACCTAACTCTCATGTCTGAAGTTATAGATATTTTGACAATGCACTTAGGTGGTCTATCCGTACCAACAGATGAAAAGTGTTTTCAAAGGGCTATTTTTGATATTATGTTGAATTCATATTAGATGGCGCTCATTATATGAATCGATATAATTTAATATAATGGGCTCATTATAAGATGACATAGTATAATATCAACTGGTTACAAGTCGAGAACTATAATCATATTGAATCAGGACTTCATATAATATTTCCTCTAAAAAAAAGGACTTCATATTATATCACATCAGCCCTAATCCGATACATATGTATCGGATATGACTGATATTTTAAACCATGATCCAGATAGCTTTCAACACTCTCTCTGGGCATGATGCTAGAGTTGCATCATTAAAGCTTGATTTGTAGCTACCGTCTCACAAGAATCATACTCTACTTTGTATCTCTAAGATAGATTGACTTTGTTTAATAGATAATACCCTATTGATCATCCTTTTAAGTCACATGGTGTACTCTTTTTTTTTATATCAAAACCTAAATTTTTGATCTTGTTAAACATTAAAAAGGAGTTTTTTTTTTTACTCATTTATTTTCTATGTGCTTTTAGATTAATTCAAGCAAATCGTCAATTCATTTTACCTTATTAGACGTGGACTAATGTGTATAATCAATTCAACTATTTGTAGGCTTTCCATTGGATGAAATATTATATAAGACCAATCCGAGCCCTAGACTCTACGATTTCTATATTGATACACACCAATGTCAATGGTCATATAAAGTACAGTTCAAGAAAATTTCACATAAAGAAGAATTGGCACTTTCAATATACAATTAACTACTACTAATATATATATATATATATATATATATATATATATATTGTGACAGCCTGACTTTCCCCCTTCTCGAAAATGGGAAAGGTCGCCCCGTCGGATCACCTAACATGATCCTGTCACACAAGGGCATCAGGTACAAAGTGTTACATATGCAGAAACGAATTTAATTAACTCTGATATGAAGAAATATGGCAACAACTGATATCCATTCCTTTATCTAAAGCAGTAAATTAAACAGGAAATATAAACAGAAAATATACCTGAAGTAGTAAACTATCTTAATCCATACTGCTATTATACATGTTTAAAATCACTACTCTCTCTCTCTCTCTCAAACCTCTCAAGGAAAGAAGTCCTCAGCAGAACCTTCCTCCTCGTCCTCCTCAGGCTGGTAGGTAGGTAGGAACAGTCTCATGCTCAAGGTCTTGGGCAGTATCTGCAGCTAAGACATAAAGTCATAGGATGAGCTATCATCAAAGCTCAGTAGGGACAATTAAGATGCTAATTTATACAAGAGATTATCAATTCATGTCTAGATGCAAAAATAAAACGAAGCACATGTCATCTTATATTATGTCTATTCTAGCTTCAATATATCCTAGTAGTAAATCACAGACAAGTACTAATTCATGCAATTATTGTATCATGTTGACAATGCTGACATACTCATGCTGACATGTTCATGCTGACCAAATACGAGTACTGACAAGGAAATCATGCGAGATAATATCAATGAATCATGTTGAAATAAGACATATCAAAGTACAAGAAAATCAAGCTCCCGAGTAGCGAGATCACTTGGACCGAGAAAATCAAGCTCTCGAGTTAGCGAGATCACTTGGACTGAAATATTAAGCTCTTGAGCAAGGTTAACAGGGTCACTTGACTCAAGAAATCAAGCCCTTGAGCTATGTTAACAAGGTTACTTGACACAAGACTGGTCAAGCCCCTGAGCTAAGTTAGCAGAGTCACTTGGCTGAATCCAAAGCAAGAGAGTGTCAAGACGAGACCATGTACGAGATTCAAGTATGCGACATCATGTAATAACTTAAAAGGGTCTCAAAGCTTGTCTAGCATAACTGAGCTTCATATGCTTGTACATAACGAAAACTAGCATACTCAACAATAACATAGTATGTTCATATCCATTTATTCCATAAAATTGAGCTAATACTTTATTAAAGCTGAATTATCAAAACTGCACTGAATTCTAAAGCTGAACTATCAAATGAACATAACCAAAACTAACATAGCATGGTCATCCTATTTACTTTTCAACAAAACTGAGCTAGAAATTATCAAAGCTTAATTTTTAAAATTGTCCTATCCAATCTGAACTCTCTAAGCTGAACTGTCAAGCTAGCATATTCAAATTGCCATTGCATGGCCATATAACTTCATCCATTTTCAAGACTAGTATATCGATTTCAAAATCAGATATTACATCAAATAGTACATCGGAACACACACCTCATCAATGATATATATCACTTGATGAACAAAACTATCATATTCTCTGATACTAGCATATTCATTCTTAATTTAAACTGAACTGAACTCCTAGTAATGTCTCTATCATTATTCATGCCAAAACTAATATGCATATAGGTCTACATATGCTCATGTCAATATCTTGCTTAACTAGACGAGAATCAGAAATACCACATAAATTAGGAAGGTAATTTATCTACCATAAGATCAAGCCTGTGCGTTACGTATGAGACTTTCTTGCAGTCATGTGCTTGCACGCATCCAAACAAAGTCATCGGCATTAGCGCATTATGTGCACCATATTCCTAGGATATATGGTCATAGTTTTAGTATTTTTAATGGTTTATTGGGTCAACATAGACCCCAAATATGGACCATTTATGGTCCCAAATCTTATGGTCAAACTCAGTAATTTAACCCAGCACAAACCCCTGACAGAGGTGTCACTAAGTACCTCAGATGCAGGGTTGCCGCAGCAAGCAACATAGGTTGCCGCGGTAAGCTTTGCGGCTGAGCATATTACCACAAATTGTCACTAATATTTGACCCATTAAACGTTATATTCAGAACTTTGTTAAATCATAAAGGTTGTAGGTCTCGTTGTCCCCTTTCCAACGCATCAAGAATCGTGCCATTTGGAGTTTGGGGTCAAATGTTATGATCGAAATACTAAATAGTGGTCAAAGCATAGGCTTGCCTCGGCAAGCACCCTGCCTCAGCCAGTTCACAGCCTTGCCTAGGCAAGCTCATAACCTTGCCTAGGAAAGCTCACAACCTTCAAGTTCACAACCTTACCTAGGCAAGTTCACAAACTTTCCTCGGCAAGCTGGAATACCAGCGTGTCGTAGTGCCTTTGGGGTTTTGCTTAGATATATAATCTATATATAGATATAGTATATATATCTATCTATCTTCTTTAATTTAGCATGAAATTGGGCATAATATATCCTATGTATATTCAGTTTATCAGGGAGGATCCGGAGTGCACCATGTGGCACCAATCTAGGATAAAATAGAAATAATTTATCTTAAAAACTAGCAGTCCACAGATGGCTCACTGTGTGCCTAAGACCCAAAGATGTAATCACCTAGACCCTTCATGGATCCAAGGTCAGAGATGCCAAAAGAACACAGCCCTACCATTAGCTATTGGAGGTTGCCGCGGCAAGCTTCAAGGCTTGCCGCGGCAAGCACCTTGCCGCGGCAACCCTATGAGGTTGCCGTGGCAAGCCACTTAGCAGAGTGTCTTGCTGCGGTAACCCTTTGAGGTTGCCGCGGTAAGCTAGGCTTGCCGTGGATCAGCTTGGCTTCTCTGGCTTTGGTGTCTTCTTGTTGTTCCCTTGCTTTGATATATATATTTTATATAGATATATATCTACATATACATGTACAAATTTAGAGCATTTATATATATATATATATATATATATATATATTCAATTCCAAAAATCTTCAACGAAGACTCCGGAGTGCAAAAATCTGTACTCAATTTCATGTCTTCACGATGAGGCTAACTCTGAGCTACATCTTGTACAAGAACGAACAACTTACCTTTTTGGTGAGTTTCTGATTTTGACGGTGTGGTGCCGAACATACGCTTTGCTTGCCGAGTTTGAGAACTGCGACGGTCTTTCTAGGCTATCCTCAAATAATGCATAGAATTATTTGAGCTCAATAGACAGACTCAAGATGTCTTAAGGGTTGGCTGTGTAGGTTATATTTGCAGGGAATTTGAAATGGGGAAGATGCAGGGCTTTGTTTTTCTTGTATTTTATAACGGGGTTACTACACTTTGCGTGCATGCACCCGCGAGATGACTCATTTGAGTCGTGTACTCAATAGTTCATGCAAGCAGCTTATAAGCTCTTGCAAGTTAAATGTCCATGTAAAGCAGGTACTGCATATGGGAGTGTATTGTAGAAAAAGCAAGAGAAAGCCAGACTTCCATGTGACTCTTCTTGTGCTAGCAGATAAGCCAAACCAATAGTAAAGCAAGGCTTTACTATTGTATCAGGCCAACATTTGTTTTGTAAGTATATTACCATAACAGACAAGCAAAGAAGTGTTTGTATGCGAGTCATCCATACTTAATTTATATATAAGCCATTCGGGCTGGGTTTGTATATGGAAGCCATTTTTTTTTTTCTGATTGTGTTAGGCTGTAGTATAAAGCCAACAGAAATTTATTATTCTAAGTAACCGGATTAGTGCTAGTAAAGCTAAAGCTAAATTAACAACTAACAAGTAATTATACATAGGGATGAACTACTAATATATTTATGTAAGATATCATTGGCTTTATTCGGTATTTTTGGCTAATTTATCCTAATGGTATATGGAACCTGATTCCTATTTCTAGTGTATTGGTACTACACTATCACTTGTATAAGTTGAACATCAAGCTAGTCACATATCGTTTGCGTCATGTGTTTTCGACACACGCATAGCCTGACCCGTGTCAATACCATGTAGTGTCACATCCTGGCAACTGTTTCATTTTCCCCTATTTAAGGAATTTTTGTCCTCGAAAATAAAAGAAGGCGGGGAAGTAAGATCAGATTCGGGTATATGTTGAAGGCATATCCCATTATAAGACAGAGTAAATATGACTAGGTACTGATGAATAATAAAATAAATAGATCACAGCTTTAGAATAATATAAAGTAAACTGAATCATATGCAATATCATGTGTCAGTATATAGTGCATCAACATCTAATATCCATTTATTTCTCTACTGCTAATTTATATATAATTATATGGGCAATGCATTCAAAAATTTTATAGATATCGTATGTAGTAAGTTATTCGAACAATAATTCATATGAATAGTTATCTGTTTAGAAGTGACCCATCGTCCTTAATCGAAAAGTCTGGCTGGAGCCCACCGTGTACTCCCTATCGAATGGCGATAAGCTCTACATCATGCATCTAGAGTTCTTTGATCCTATCGAAGAGTCTGGATCGGATCATAACAGTCGCAAGTAAACCTCCAGTTTGTGTTATTGAGCAATTTCCATCTTTGTAACCACGTCACAAGATGGGATAGTTGAGCAGATGACTTTCGACTTAGTGCATCCGCAACTACATTCGCTTTATTGGGAGGGTACTGAATAACACCAGATTCAACTCTTTTTGCGTAAAGAGATATTTGAGACTTTTGTGATCAGTGAAAATCTAGAAGGTTTCACTATATAGGTAGTGCTGCCAGATTTTCAATGCCAAATGACCGCTGTTAACTCCAGGTCATGAATGGGGTAGTCCTTTTCGTGATCTTTCAACTGTCGAGAACCATATGAGATCACATGTTCCCTCGAATTCAATACACACCCTTACCCACTATACGAGGCATCACTGAATACAACAAAACCTCCGTTGCTTGATGGCATTGTGAGGACTGGTGCTGAAGTGAGTCTTCATTTTAATTCCTGGAAACTCTGCTCACATGCCTCATTCCACTCGAATTTGACATTCTTTCGAGTGAGCTGCGTGAGTGGTCTAGCAATCTTCAAAAACCTTCCCTTTAACAAATCATTGATAATATCCTGAAGACCTAGAAATCTTCAGATCGCAGTTACTATCTGTGGCTGCTTCCATTGCACTACAACTTTGATCTTTGCAGGATCGACGGTGAAACCAGCTTATGATATGATGTCTCAAAAAATTGCCTTGATTTATCCAAAAATCACATTTACTGAACTTTACATACAGCTGAGAGTCTCTCAATGTCTGCAAGGCAAAATGCAGATGACCTTCGTGCTCTGCTTTCGTCCTTAAGTAGATGAGTATATCATCGATGAAGACTACAATACACTGATATAGATAGGGCTTGAAGACTTGGTTCATCAAGTCCATCAAAGGAATGTGTCGATCCAACTCTCCCAACTTTTCAACAAATTGAGAGGTTCTGGGGTGGCTCCCAACTCTCCCAACTTTTCAACAAATTGGGTGTAATAAAGGAATGTGTCGATCCAGGATCTACCAAAACATGTGCCTCAAATAACAAGTAGGCATCCTCTAGATACAATTGCAAGGTATCTAATATATATATATACTAGTGTTAGATAAATTGTGTCTACTTAATAAAATATAAATTTATCATTTCTAAAACTGATGAAAAGAAAATAATATACTAGATGCACACATATATAAATTATTTACCTAGACGTACCTTTCTCATAAATAATTTATATAACTTATAACTAAATAGTTCACATGCCTTAGATAATATCGTTACTAGTTTGGGTATCTTGTACAGTCTTTGATGTCGTTCCCACCATCTTTGGGCAATCCTTAATCCGATGTCCCATCATATCACAACGAAAGCACGCCCCAGACACTATGATATTCATCCATCTTATGTGCCTTCCCACATTTTCCATAGAATGCTAACAGAATGGATGAAGAGGCGCGTGAAGCTTGTGGAACTTCGAACGCTCCCGATATAGTAGGGTTTGAGTGACGGAATGACCCCAAAGGTCTAGATATAGTCGATTTCGGATAAACACCTTGAGCAGGTTGCTAAAATTCGGGTGTCGCCTTTTTCGTTTTCGCCATAGGGTAATCTTTTATCAGATGTCCTAGTTTGCCACATCTGAAACACTCACCAGTGGCCCACCTACATTTCCCCATTTTGTGTTGTATTCCGCACTGTGAGCATGACCCAGCGAGTGCAGGTGAAGAAGTGCGTGCAGTGGGCGATATTGTAACTCTGTTTGTTGGGTCATCATTCTGACTATTGTCTCCGGTAGTTTCCTAGTTTGTTCATGATCATTCTTCCTAGCATGCACGGTCCTAGCTCTTTTAAGAGGTGCCATAGTGATATGTCAAAATGAAACAAATGTTCCAATGAACAATAATCATGACCCTCAAGATCCCATGACTTAAAAACATTTACATCCTATCTCGGATCCTAAAGACATACTTCGATCACTATTTATCGAGTACTTCAATCAAGCGTGGTCGTAAAGATCCACAATCTATGCTCTAAACAGAACGTACTGCCATAGCCTTCAATCCCTAGAAGACCAACCTACTATTGTAGCCTTGAGTCCCTCGAAAACCTAAAGCCTAGGCTCTAACATTGAACAAACATTTGAAGTCTTGCCATATATCCGTGCCAGAGTTAAGTCTCCAAAGACTTAACGTCGGGCTCTGATACCACCTGTGACAGCCTGACTTTTCCCCTTCTCGAAAATGGGAAAGGTCGCGCCGTCGAATCACCTAACATGATCCTGTCATACAAGGGCATCGTGTACAAAGTGTTACATATTCAAAAGCAAATTTAATTAACTCTGATATGAAGAAATATGGCAACAACTGATATCCATTCCTTTATCTAAAGCAGTAAATTGAATAGGAAATATAACAGAAAATATACCTGAAGTAGTAAACTATCTTAATCCATACTGTTGTTATACATATTTAAAATCACTACTCTCTCTCTCTCTCAAACCTCTCAAGGAAAGACGTCCTCAGCAGAACCTTCCTCGTCCTCCTCAGGCTGGTAGATAGGTAGGAACAGTCTCGTGCTCAGGATCTTGAGCAGTATCTGCAGCTAAGACATAAAGTCGTAGGATGAGCTATCATCAAAGCTCAGTAGGGACAATTAAGATGCTAATTTATATAAGAGATTATCAATTCATGTCTAGATGCAAAAATCAAACGAAGCACATGTCATCTTATATTATGTCTATTCTAGCTTCAATATATCCTAGTAGTAAATCACAGACAAGTACTAATTAATGCAATTATAGTATCATGTTGACAATGCTAACATACTCATGCCAACATGTTCATGCTGACCAAATACGAGTATTGACAAGGACATCATGCGAGATAATATCAAGGAATCATGCTGAAACAAGACATGTAAAAGGACAAGAAAATCAAGCTCCCGAGTAGCGGGATCACTTGTCAAGCTCCCGAGTAGCGGGATCACTTGTCAAGCTCCCGAGTAGCGGGATCACTTGTCAAGCTCCCGAGTTAGCGGGATCACTTAGACCGAGAAAATCAAGCTCCCGAGTTAGCGGGATCACTTAGACTGGGATATTAAGCCCCTGAGCAAGGTTAACAGGGTCACTTGACTCAAGAAATCAAGCCCTTGAGCTATGTTAGCAACGTCACTTGACACGAGACTGGTCAAGCCCCTGAGCTAAGTTAGCAGGGTCACTTGGCTGATTCCAAAGCAAGCGAGTGTCAAGACGAGACCATGTATGAGATTCAAGTATGCGACATCATGTAATAACTTAAAAGTGTGTCAAAGTTTTCCTAGCATAACTGAGATTCATATGCTTGTACATAACGAAAACTAGCATACTCAATAATAACATAGTACGTTTATATCCATTTATTCCATAAAATTGAGCTAATACTTTATTAAAGCTGAATTATCAAAACTGCACTGAATTCTAAAGCTGAACTATCAAATGAGCATAACCAAAACTAACATAGCATGGTCATCCTATTTACTTTTTAGCAAAACTGAGCTAGCAATTATCAAAGCTTAATTTTCAAATCTGTCCTATCACATCTGAACTCTCAAAGCTGAACTGTCAAGCTAGCATATTCAAATTGACATTGCATGGCCATATAACTTCATCCATTTTTAAGACTAGTATATCGATTTCAAAATCAGATATTACATCAGATAGTACATCGGAACACACATCTCATCAATGATATCTATCACTTGATTAAATGACTTGATGAACAGAACTATCATATTCTCTGATACTAGCATATTTATTCTTAATTTAAACTGAACTGAACTCCTAGTAATGTCTCTATCATTATTCATGCCAAAACTAATATGCGTATAGGTCTACATATGCTCATGTCAATATCCTGCTTAACTAGATGAGAATCAGAAAATACCACATAAATTAGGAAGGTAATTTCCCTACCGTAAGATCAAGCATGTGCCTTACGTATGAGACTTGCTTGCAGTCATGTGCTTGCACACATCCAAACGAAGTTATCGGCATTAGCGCATTATGTGCACCATATACCTAGGATATATGGTTATAGTTTTAGTATTTTTAATAGTTTATTGGGTCAACATAGACCTCAAATATGGACCATTTATGGTCTCAAATCTTATGGTCAAACTCAATAATTTAACCCAGCACAAATCCCTGACAGAGGTGTCACTAAGTACGTCAGATGCAGGGTTGCCGCAACAAGCAACATAGGTTGCCGCGGTAAGGTTTATAGCTGAGCATATTGACACAACTTGTCACTAATGTTTTACCCTTTAAACGTTATATTCAGAACTTTGTTAAATCATAAAAGTTGTAGGGCTCATTGTTCCCTTTCCAACGCATCATGAATCGTGCCATTTGGAGTTTGAGGTCAAAAGTTATGATCGAAATACTAAATAGTGGTCAAAGCGTAGGCTTGCCTCGGCAAGCACCCTACCTCAGCCATTTCACAACCTTGCCTAGGCAAGCTCACAACATTGCCTAGGCAAGTTCACAACCTTGCCTCGACAAACTAGAATACCAACGTGTCGTAGTGCCTTTGGGGTTTTGCTTAGATATATAATCTATATATAGATATAGTATATGTATCTATCTATCTTCTTTAATTTAGCATGAAATCGGGCATAATAAATCCTATGTATATTCCGTTTATCAGGGAGGATCCGGAGTGCACCATGTGGCACCAATCTAGGATAAAATTGAATTAATTTATCTTGAAAACCAGTAGTCCACAGATGGCTCACTTGTGCGTAAGACCTAAAGATGTAATCACCTAGACCCTTCATGGATCCAAGGTCCGAGATGCCAAAAGAACACAGCCCTACCCTTAGCTGTTGGAGGTTGCCGCGGTAAGCCACTCAGCAGAGTGTCTTGCTGTGGTTCAGCTTGGCTTCTCTAGCTTTGGTGTCTTCTTATTGTTCCCTTGCTTTGATATATACATTTTATATAGATATATATATATATATACATGCACAAATTTAGAGCATTTATATATATATATATATATATATATATATATATATATTCAATTCCACAGATCTTCAACGAAGACTCCGGAGTGCAAAAATCTGTACTCAATTTCATGTCTTCACGCTGAGGCTAACTCTGAGCTACATCTTGTACAAGAACGAACAACTTACCTTTTTGGTGAGTTTCTGATTTTGACGGTCCAGTGCTGAACATACACTTTTCTTGCCGAGTTTGAGAACTACGATGATCTTTCTAGGCTATCCTCAAATAATGCATAGAATTCTTTGAGCTCAATAGACAGACTCAAGATGTCTTAAGGGTTGGCTGTGTAGGCTATAGTTGCAGGGAATTTGAAACGGGGAAGATGCAGGGCTTTGTTTTTTTTGTATTTTATAACGGGGTTACTACACTTTGCGTGCATGCACCCGCGAGATGACTCATTTGAGTCATGTACTCAATAGTTCATGCAAGCAGCTTATAAGCTCTTACAAGTTAAACGTCCGTGTAAAGCAGGTACTGCATATGGGAGTGTATTGTAGAGAAATCAAGAAAAAGTTGGACTTCCATGTGACTCTTCTTATGCTAGCAGATAAGCCAAAGCAATAGTAAAGCAAGGCTTTACTATTGTATCAGGCCAACATTTGTTTTGTAAGTATATTACCATAACAGACAAGCAAAGAAGTGTTTGTATGTGAGTCACCCATACTTAATTTATATATAAGCCATTCGGGCTGGGTTTGTATATGTAAGCCATTTTTTTTTCTGATTGTGTTAGGTTGTAGTATAAAGCCAACAGAAATTTATTATTCTAAGTAACCGGATTAGTGCTAGTAAAGCTAAAGCTAAGTAGCAACTAACAAGTAATTATACATAGGGATGAACTACTAATATATTTATGTAAGATATCATTGGTTTTATTCAATATTTTTGGCTAATTTATCCTAATGGTATATGGAACTTGATTCCTATTTCTAGTGTATTGGTACTACACTATCACTTGTATAAGTTGAACATCAAGCTAGTCAAATTCCGTTTGCGTCATGTGTTTTTGACACACGCCTAGTCTAACCCGTGTCAATACCATGTAGTGTCGCATCCTGGCAACTGTTACATATATATACATACATATATATATATATATATATATATATATATATATATATATATAATGCCATATAGTGAGTGTACGAAAATAATACCCTAGTAAAAATAGAATATTTCAAATAGGGAGATGTGCATACGAGATTATGAAGTTCATTACATGCAAGCGTGTAGCTGATCATAAATGAAGTTGGCCTAATGTTAAGTAGTTTCAAACTTTCAATAATTGCAGTCATTAACAATATCAATGCTACTCAAATTGAAGGCAATGCATCATAAATTCATAATAGTTAAAATAGGCAGTAAAGGGAAAAATAATCAAACAATAATAGAACTCATTTTTTTCCTTAATCGGCTTTTCGTGCTGCTTCGCGATTTTGAGCTAGCCTACGAAGTGTCTGGAGAAATAAACAAATAAGCATTACTAATCGCTATTGAACATAATTGCTGAATATGCATACAACTAGTTGAAATCATAACAATACATAAGCCTTTGATCCCATGTTTTCTCCTTTGACCTATCACTAGAATTAGAAGCTGCAATACCACTAGTCTGACCTGCGTCAAACTGAGAATAGAGGATGATAAACATCAGTATCGCAGCGACAACTTAACCAAAATATCAACAATCTTACTTTTACTAAATATGGAACCATTTTAACTAGCTGCTAGGCCCCATAAATCACAAAATTGAAATATACTCCAATAATTTCATATTTGGATGATGAATAAACCAATAAGATGTCCTTGACCCTAAATTTTGTTCATTTTTTTTTTTACGAGCTAATTCTTTGCTATTTTTGAAAATAATAATATTTTTTATGGATAGAAAATTAGTTCTCTAGAAGTTTCTTTCAAATTCACAACAACACTTGTTTGAGATATAACTAAGATGCTTGATTACATCAAACTATTGATATTAGTGGTCCGAGAGACTTGAAGAAATTAATAAGGGAGCTACAACTAGCACACGCGAATTGCATCATGGCACATGATTTAAAGTAAGACTTGGTATTTTTTGGACCTCGCACGTGGAACACCATCTAAGTTGTCGGATTTGAAGGCTATGATGTACAGATCTTTACATCATTGCCTTTAAATTAGATGGCTTAGATGGCATTCCACATGGCACAGGTCCCAAAATACCAAGTCTATCTTTTTAACTCATGTGCCACAGTACAAACTTCTTATGCAAGTTCTAAAAAAAATCACTCTTTGCAAAATTTCAGTAGGGCAATATCTTGAATTTTATATGAGAACATAATTTATCATCCGATCAAAATATAGTTGATCATATTCTCTCTAACAACAGACTTATTTATTGTAGAAGATGTCTTCGATACCCATACCTCCGAGCAAGGAGTGGATGAGTGCTGGAAGGCATACACCTGAATACATAGGAGTTAACTCATTCATTAAGTTTATAAAAGCCAATAACAATAAATTAGGGATCGAAGATTGGTATTGTTATCCTTGTAAGAACTATCATAATGTTGCGAAAGGAAGAAAAACACTTGCTGCTTTTAAAGAATATTTAATATGTGATGGGATATGATAGCAGTACACGACATGGGTCCATCATGGAGAGAGCTTTCCCCAAAGGCATATAGTTGAAAGGGTCGGTACACCCATCAATAACTACACTAACAATCAAGTCTCAGGAATTATCAATATGGTGAATAACACATTTGGTCATCTACTCAAAAATCGAGATGTTGGGGTCAGTGAGCATACATTCATGGATGAAGTGTTTAGAGATGTTGAAGATGATTTACTTGAGAATATTAATTTTTAGAAGTTGATAAGGATGCAGTACAACCCCTATTTTCCTCATGTGAAAGCGAGAAAACTAAATTATCAGTTACTGTTGAGTTGCTGAGCATAAAGGCGAGACATTAATGGTCAGATAATAGTTTCACTGAATTGTTAAAGTTGATTAAAAATATTTTACCCAAAGAGAATACTTTTCCAGAGATAATATATATTGCTAAGAAATGATCAAGTCCTTGCGTATGAAGTGTGAGATAATTCATGCATGTCGGAATGATTGTATACTTTATTGGAAAGAGCATGCGGAACGCAATGAATGCCCGATGTGTGGTGAAAGCAGGTGAAAGCTGGTGATTGACATAAAAGTAAATAGTAAATGGGTACTGTGGAAAAAACTAAGATATTTTCAATTAACTCCTAGGTTGCAAAGGATATGACATGGCATGCAAAAGCAAGATTAGTACCCAATGAAGCAACCATGTGCCATCCTGTGGATTCGTCATGTTGGAAACAAGTAGATAGTATATGGAGTGACTTTGTTGCCGAGGAACGTAATGTTCATCTGGGACTTGCAACAGATGGATTCAATCCTTTCGGTAATAAGAATAACTCCTACAGTTGTTGGCCTATCATGATTGTTTCGTATAATCTTTCACCCTCTTTATGCATGCGGAAAGAGTTTATGATGTTATCTCTATTGATTCCTAGAAAAAATGGTCCTAGGCATGACATTGACATCTACTTGCAACCGCTCATTGAAGAGTTGAATGTTTTGTGGTCGACCGGAACAGTTGCGTACGACTCTTATACTCGAAATAAGTTCACTACGAGAGCTATTCTATGATTGGTGATCCATGATTTTCTAGCATATGCTCATTTATCAGGATGTAGGACTGCTGAAAGATATGGTTGTCCTGTTTGTTGTGAAGGGACAGAATCAGTGTAGTTAACACAAGGAAAGAAGTTTGTTTACATGGGGCACAAATTTTTTTTAAAGATGTCAGACCCCTATAGGTAGGAAAAATCACAATTCAATGGCACGGAGAATCTTTGCTTGTCTCATCTGCGCTTGAGTGGTTCTAAACTTTACAAATTGCAAACTATCGAGACCAAGTTCGGAAAGGATCCAACAGGGCAGAAGAGAAAGTGGTGTCAAAATGATGATACCCCATGGTCAAAGAGGTCATGCTTTTTTGACTTGCCATATTGGGAGGTTTGTTGTCATTTTTTGACTTATATTGTTATACTTTATTCTTCATATGCATGAATCTTGCATACTGAAATGTCTTTTGTGTGTACAGAAATTACCTATTCACCACAACCTGGATATGATGCACATCGAAAAAAATATGGCAGAAACTCTCTTTGCAATAATTATGAACATAAAGGGTAAGACTAAGGATGGACTTGCAACTCGTCAAAACTTAGAGTATATGGGATTCACTGGTCGTTGGAAAAAATTATGGCTTGAAGTTAGGAACAACAAGATCACCTATCCTCAGGCTTCCTACAATCTTTTTCCAACCGAGAAAAAAATAGTTTGGCACACTTTATATCATTTAAAGGTCCCTATCGAGTATAGCGAAATTGAAAACATAATATGAATTTAAAGGATGGAGAACTAACAAATCTCAAGTTGCACGACTATTACATCCTCATGCAACAACTCCTACCCGTTTTACTAATGCATGCTTTTAAAAAGCCAGATAAAAAAGCATTACATGCCGCTATTCAAAAATTGTCAATATTCTGTGCTTCGTTCAGTTACGTATTGTAAGGTAAGGTCATCGGTGGGTTCCTCCACATTTTGATTCCAGACTTTCTAAATTTGAAAAACTAAAATAGCTATTTTGTTCCAATGTGGGGGAATCTACCTTGTGTACTTGGTGGAGGAGGCTCAAATTTGTGGACCTGTTAGATATAGACGGATGTATCCTTTTGAAAGGTAAATAAAACATTCAGACATATGTTTATTTTTAGTTTGACTTCTTTGATATTTATTCTAATTAATAACAAATATAACAAGATGATGAAAACGTAGAAACGATATATAGTGAATCAAACGTATCCAGAGGGATGTATTACAGAGTGCTACCTAACGGATGAAGCAATGATGTACTCAATGAATTTCATCCCCGACGGTAGTAATGGAGGTCATAAGCGAGGGCGTTTGGGTGATCAAAGTGAATGCGGATATCCTATAGATAAAAAAGTAAAATAACATTTCCTTCATAATGTAAAGTACCAACAAGCAAGGAAATGGGTATTGAGCCAGTTTATAGGCAATGCCGAGTGGGAAATTAAGATTTCAATTATTTATACAATTAGTTTGTTAGTTAGGTTAGTTCACATTCACAGTCATGATTTTTTTCATGTGCAGGATGTATCAGTCATACCGACAAAGCCACATACCTATTATTCAGGGTAGAAGTAATCTGTGTAGAGACATGCTTATGGAATACTGTAGACAATCAAATTTGGCCCAAGGCTCGGTCGAGACATCCTACGAGAGAGGCGCACCCCCGTGCTTCCAACAACACCTCCTGTATCCTTAGGAGTCTTCCCAAACCTTTAGAAACTTACCCAAACCCTTAGGAATTACCCTCAACCCTTAGAAACCTCTTTGAATCCTTAGTGAACCCTCCTGGGCCATGGTTAGAGTGGGATATACTAGGGCTGTCAGAAACCTCTACTGAGATCAAATCTTATACCATTGAAAAGTAGAGGTTCTCAGCTTTCCAACAGGCTAAAAATCACCTCAATTCGAGTTGTACTTCAAAAGTTACGGTAATCCGAAAAGTGACCAAAAGTGCACCTGGCAAAGGCATGCATGGCGTGTATATTACACACGCCAAACTATTTTTTTCCAGAAATAGCTTGGCGTGTCTATTACACATGCCAAGTATAGGTGGGCCCCCCTACGGGCTCTGACTTCATGGACACTGTAGCTATGCTTAGCGTGGGTAATACACATGCCAAGCTAAGCTACAGTAACCTATGATTTTTGCTCTAATTTCACTTTTAGGGTTTGACTTGTTGACCACCCTAATGTTTAGGGTGGGTTTCATTACGATTGTTGCACCCCTATTTACGCTATTTGCAACCTTCTAGTTATTTGAAACCTCACCCTATCATCTACTATTGATCCTATCCTCACACATATCCATGACTCTAAAATCCTAGGAAGCCATAGATGTTAGGATTATCTAATTGCTAATCTTAATTAGCCTTTAAGCACCCCCCTAACCCTCTCTTTTTCTATAAATAGAGAGGCACCCCCCCTTGCAAATGGCTTGATTTTTTTTTAAGAGAGAGAAAGAGATTAAGCAATCCCCTCCTCCCCTTTGGTGCACCAAATACCCTTACAAATTCTAGAATTCTAAACCTCCTTAGAAACCCTATCCCCCATCAAATACCTTTGAGTTTAGGAGAGAACTATCCCCTAGCCTTCTTCCTCCACCCCTTAGCTATCAAGCCTTAGAGGTTAGAACCCGTTCTCCAACCACTCAAGCTACCGAAAGCTCATCAAGTGCACCTACGCGAAGGTCCACAGCTGTGCTACAAGGGACCGAGAGCTCCGATTCTCCCCTCTACTCCTCTACCTTCTTGCCTTTTCATTTATTCTTAGATTTGTGCCATTACACCACCGAAATCTCAGTAATTACGAAGGGGAACAAATAGGATCCAAGTGCCTTCGGGCAAGAGGAAGTGCTCTTTTCTCTTTGTTTTTCTTTTTATTTTGGCCATAAGTAGAGACCACTTATGAGCAGGTTGATCGGTTTCCTAACACCTTCTCAATCGATAACTGAAGCCCCTACCCAAGAGCCTTTGGCGTAGACCGGTGAATCAGAGTCACATTTGTGACACTTCGATACTTATAAAATTGATTTAGGTTTCTCAGGACACCAAAAGCTCCAGGTGGCGACTCTAAATTTTTCACAAGTGCTCATTGTCACGACAGGATCCTCGAAAATCCACGATTGCATAGATGGCGACTCTGCTGGGGACTAGCTAGTAGAGCTTCCCCTTGAAAGTTGGCCTTTTTCTTTATTTTTACTAACTCTTGGCTATTTTTCTCCTGGTTTTACTCACCCCTATGATTCTGTTTATTTTTTACTTACCCCTACTTTTCTGTCATTTATGTGCCTTAGCCGATTGGCGGGCCTACTTATGCATCGTCTTTACTTTCCTTTACTTTCCCGTCATTTGCATGCCTTAGCCATTTAGCGGGCCTATGTGAGCTTTTACTTTCCGCAATTATATCCTAACAGTGGATGCCGGCCGGTAGAGGCAACGGGACAATCATCCTCGGTCTTTGAACATTAAGCAAACTCCTTTAAAATTGAAATTAAAATTGAACCAAGAGGGGGACTTAACTGAATTTTCACATTGGGTAGATTTTACAAAAGGGTGGGAATTTAGGCAAAGATACAAACATCCCGGTTCTTAGTACGGCGGCAGCCCCTAGTGGTGATTGTTGAGAACCAGAAAATACCTTTCTCCACCCTTTAACCTAGGCCATGATAGACCCTTGAGAGAACTAAATAAGTATTTTAAGTGCTTGTATTACAGCTAACAAGAAAGACAGGCTTAACCATGAAAGCAGCTTAAAAGTGCCAAAAAGATGATAATCCATGTCGATCCAAAGGAAGAAAGAGAAGGGACAACCTCACTAGCTGTTAAAAGTCCTGAACTGAAGAGGCAAAGACCTGGTCTCAACTCAGAAAAGAAATGTGGAGCAATTCGAACAGAAAAATGCACTACAGAGTGCTTTTTGAAAGGAATCTGAACTTTTCGAAAAGAACCTGAACTCTGCGAAAAGAACTAAAAGCTTCAGGCTTAGTTTTCGAAGAGCACCTGAACTCTTCGAAAGGATGATTGACCTTTTTGAAAAGAAGAGAACTCCTTCGAGCGAACACGAGCGCTTGAAAAGAGCTTCAAGAGTCACAGTACCTTGCGAAAAGTCCCCTAAACTATGCGAAATGGTATTCTAGAGATTCCTAACTTTTGCAAGGTTAATTCAGTAATCTTTTTCACGCGTCCCAATGCATTTAAAAACCTAGGGGCATTCCAGAAGATTCTAAGCATGAAGCGAAGGCATATTCCACCCCATGTGAGCACCCAGAGATGAAATAACTTGGCAGGAACTTCTAGAAGCTGTAACAGATTTTCAAAATGCATAACAGAATTGATGCTTATGTCGCCTGATTAGATGAACCAGATAGAGCAATTCTGATTGGCCAGAACATATCTGGATCCTTGTGCTCGACTACCATTGGTTGATACAGATCTGAGCACTTCTGATTGGTCGATACGCATCTGAGCTAGACTTGGGGAAAACTATAAATAGATGAACCATTTGCCCAATTTGGGCATCCAGATTTTGAGTTTCATTCCTATTCCCCCATTTCCAAATCAGATAGTTTGTCTGAAATACTTGTAATAGCCTCACTTTTACTTGCAATTGAGAGCTGTGAGATACTTCTGAAATTCAAAAGAGAGTTGTATTCAAGACTACAAATCTGAGAGCTGTTTAAGTTGTGCTCTATAATTGTAATGGTGAATTTGAAAAGGTTGTTGTAAATCGTACATTCTCAATTGGACTCATGTTAAGGGTTCCCTCTGATCTCCTTATTGCATTAGACTCCTTTAGATTTACTGTTTTTCATGCAATTTCCCTTGATTCATTAATCCTGTGGGAATTAGTGTTTATAACCTAATCTCTCACAGCATTTGTAGTGATGTTTCTTGTTCTAAATTAAGGGTTTAGATTAAAGACTATTGGATGGTCTATGGCCATTAAAGTGGACAAACCATACCCATAAGCCTAAATCTAATCCTTGAGTTAGATTTATTTCTCTTACATCTGTGCTTGTAGCCAGATGAAGATTGGATCATTTCTCATTTGATCTGCAGTCATTCTCATTGTGTTTCAAGGACCAAATCAAAGTTAGATATTATTTCTCCATTTTTATAAGTTTACCTCAAAATTCCCCCAACTCAAATCTGGATCATTTAGTTTAACTTTTACTTTTATCATTTAGTTAATGTGACAAATTCAACCTCCCATCTTATGTGCTTTATAGATAGGATAAGAGGTCAGATCTGGTAGCTCAGATCTGGAGGTTTATCTTACATTTTAAACAAATTCTCTGTGGACGATCTTTTACTCCTTTACATTTAAAACTTGTTACAATTGACCCTGATCTTACAGGCTAATTCACTTCTCTCTGTGCTGATATTTCTTTACCCTTTTTATATTCCAGAATCAGTATAACTTAGCAATTGCAAATTTGTTTTCAAAACACAAATAAATCATGCACACTTAGAGGTAACAAGTTTTTGGCGCCGCTGCCGCGGAATTTGGTTTAAAATAGGTAGACCTAAGTTTTCATTTTTATTTTTTATATCAGTACTAAACTATTCTTTTGTTTATATCTGTGCAGTTATTCATATCCATTTTTTGAAGGAGGGAAACTACTTAAAAAGGAATTCTGAAGGTTTGTTGTGAATAATTTGATTTTTTTTGTTCTGTGTTGTATGTTTGGTAGGAGGACTCTCAGCCCTGAGATTGTCCCTCTGAATTTAGAAGTTGAAAGGCTATTACGAACCAGACAAACAACACAGAATTCTGCTACTATGGGTGAAGAACCTCGACTTTCGAGGGATTACTTTGCACCTGGTGCTTATAATTCTCCCTTTTGCATTTAATTTCCTACTGTTGAAGGAAATTATGAGATCAAATCATCGACTATCCAAATGCTTCCTTCCATGGGTTGAGTAAGAAAGATCCATACAAACATGTGGATGAATTCTTGGCTCTCTGCACCACATTCAACATAGCTGGACTTGGTCCAGAGGCAACCAAGCTTAGGCTCTTTCCTTTTTCATTAAAGGACAAAGCTAGAGCATGGTTGTCTATGTTAGCACCAAATCGTATCACTTCTTGGAATGATTTGCAGTGTCAATTTTTAGCCAAATACTTCCCAATGTCTAAAACAAGCCAATTGAGTCAAAGTATCATTTCCTTTTCACAAAACTCAACTGAAACTTTCCATGAAGCATGGGAAAGATTTAAGGAACTTTTAAGGCAATGTCCTCATCATCAAATTCCCAAATGGCAGCTGGTTCAAAGCTTCTATCAAGAAATTGATCAAAAAGGCAAAAATATGGTGGATGCCTCCTGTGGAGGCACTTACGTGCAAAAAATAGTTGAGGAGGTTTGGGACTTATTTGAAGTAATTGGTGAAAACTCAACTCAACAGGAATCTCTGTCAAGAGATATTGAAAATCCTGCTAGGTTGAACAATCAGCAAACCACCAAAGGAAAGATTTATGAGGTGAATGAGTTGGAAAGAAAGATGGACAATTTAACCACAAAGTTTGATAGATTGATGGACTCACTTAAAAACCCAATGGTTGCAAGAGTAGAGGAGGCATGTCTGATATGCCAGTCCCCTACTCATTCAATTGACCAATGTCCTGCTGCACCACAGTTCCCAGATCTAGTGGTGGAACAAGCTCACGCTGCCCAATCATTTGGGCAGATGCAGTCAAATGAATATCCATGGAGAGGGCACCCCAATTTAAGGTGGAGTCAGGAGAATTATCAATCACAACAGCAGCAGCAACCAAAGAATCAAATGCCTTTCAAAACTGCACAGCCTTATCAGCAGAATTTTTATGCCAAGCCAAATTTTTAGCAGCCCATTCCACAACAACCTGTGCAGCAATCTGCTCCAGTTCAAATCCCTTCCAGGTCCCCTTCTTTTGAAGATCAAGTCCTAAATTCACTCCAGAATTTAGGATCTTTAACTCAGACTGTGAACTTTCACAGTCAGAGCATAAAGAAGATTGAAGAAACATTGGGCCAGCTTTCAAATACTTTGGCCAAAAGAGAGGAAGGAAAGTTACCCAGCCAACCTTTGAACAATCCCAACGGATAGTTCATGGTTGGAGAAGCTTCTATTTCACATGAAGAAGTAAAAACTGTCACAACTTTGAGAAGTGGAAGAATTATAAATAACAAAGTGGGTACTGAAGAAGAAAAAAATGAGGAAAATGATAAAGATATGCAGCAAGAGCAGCATAATGTTAATAGTGGGGGTGCTGATGTACCTCAGAAAAATCAAATAAATGAAAAATAAAAAAATAAAAAAGATTCTGATAATGCTTCTAAAGCTGTAGATGAAGGACTAGTTCCTCATTTACCATTTCCTCATGCAATGAAATCTATATCCCCTTTTAATAAAGGGAACACAAAAATAGATAAAATGATGGAGACTTTCAAGCAAGTCAAGATAAATCTACCTTTGCTTGAGGCAATCAAACAAATTCCAGCATATGCAAAATTTTTGAAAGATGTTTGCACTCACAAAATACAGTCTAGGATACAGTTATCCAAGAAGGTCTTTGCTGTGGAAAGAGTTAATCAGGTGTTGTCTATTGCCACACCTCCTAAACTTCAAGATCCTGGAATCCCCACAATCCCTTGCATTATTGGGGAACATACCATTGAAAAGGCTTTATTAGATTTGGGTGCTAGTGTCAACCTACTTCCATATTCTGTATATGAGAAACTAGGTTTGGGAGAATTAAAACCCACTCATGTGGTGTTACAACTAGCAGACAGATCTGAAAGAAAGCCAGTTGGGATGATTGAAGATGTATTGGTGGGAGTAGATAAATTTTTCTATCCTGCTGATTTTCTAGTTTTGGACATGGAACCTACCAAAAGCAAAACTTCCATCCCTGTCATTTTGGGAAGACCATTCCTGGCTACAGCAAATGCTTGCATTCAATGCAGGTCTGGTATTATGGAAGTCTCTTTTGGAAACATGAAGGTAAAATTAAATGTTTATAATGCAGTCACACAGCCTCAATTCAGCTCTGAAGAATGTTTATATGTTGATCTATTGGATGAACTGGTAGAAGGGACTTTACAACAGTTTCTGTAGTGTGAAGATTTCACCACAGATTCTAAAGATGCTTGGGGAAATTCCTAGGAAGAAACAGTTTGTACCTCAAAGTCTGAGGAAGTAAATGTTATGCAAGGAACTCATAATCAATCAGCAAGTTTCTCTTCTTGGAAACCTGCTACTCTTCCCCTTCCACAAACAGCTAAGGTACCTTTGTTACCTTCTTTTCTCAGCCCACCTGATTTAGAATTGAAAAAGTTGCCAGAAAATTTGAAATATGTATTTTTAGGAGATCATAAATCATTGCCTGCGATTACTTCTTCCTCCCTCACACAGGAGCAGGAGGAAGAGTTGTTGATTGTTTTGAAACAACATAGAAGGGCAATTGGCTGGACTATTGTTGATTTGGGAGGAATCAGTCCAGCTGTTTGCATGCATAAAATCCATTTGGAAGAAGATGCAAAGCCTTCTAGGGAAATGCAAAGGAGGCTGAACCCTCATATGAAAGAAGTGGTCATGAAAGAGGTTGTTAAGTTGTTGGATGCAGGGGTCATTTACCCCATTTCAGATTCAGCTTGGGTGGCACCTACACAGGTGGTACCTAAGAAATCTGGGATCACTGTTGTAACCTCAGATTCTGGTGAGCTTATGTCAACCAAACAAACAACTGGGTGGAGGGTCTGTATTGATTACAGAAAATTAAATTCAATGACCAGAAAAGACCATTTCCCTCTCCCATTCATTGATCAGAGTTTAGATAAGCTAGCAGAAAAAGCTTATTACTGTTTCCTTGATGGTTACTCTGGTTACAACTAGATTCCTATGTACCCACAAGATCAGGAAAAGACCACATTCACTTGCCCTTTTGGCACTTTTGCCTATAGGAGAATGCCTTTTGATCTTTGTAATGCTCCTGCTACCTTTCAAAGATGCATGTACTCCATTTTCTCTGATATGATTGACCAATTTATGGAGATTTTTATGGATGATTTTTTAATTTACGGAGACAGTTTTTCCCAGTGTTTACATCATCTCAAATTGGTGTTACAGAGATGTGAAGAAACCAATCTAGTTTTGAGCTGGGAGAAGAGCCATTTCATGGTCACCCAAGGCCTTGTCCTTGGCCATGTTATTTCCCACAAGGGCATTGAGGTGGACAGAGGAAAAATTGATTTAATTGCACATTTACCACCTCCCAAAATTGTTAAACATATCAGAAGTTTTCTGGGACATGCTGGATTTTACAGAAGATTCATTAAGGACTTCAGTAAAATAACCAAGCCTCTTTGTCATTTATTGTGCCAAGATGTCCCTTTTGTTTTCAATAATGAATGCATGAAGGCATTTGAATTCTTAAAAAATTGTTTGCTTTCAGCTCCAATATTGCAGTCTCCAGATTATTCAATACCTTTTGAACTGATGTGTGATGCATCAGATTATGCTTTGGGAGATGTCCTTGGATAGAGAACGGATAAGCTGCCTCATGTCATAGCTTATGCCAGTAGATCAATGATTGATGCACAGCTCAATTACACAACAACTGAGAAGGAGCTGCTGGCAATTTTTTTTGCTTTAGAGAAATTCAGGTCATATGTCTTGGATTCACAAATAGTGGTGTTCACTGACCACTCTGCCTTGAAATACCTTCTGTCTAAGAAGGGCACCAAACCAAGATTAATCAGGTGGATCCTCCTATTACAGGAATTTGATTTACAGATCAAAGATAAAAAGGGTGTGGAGAATGTCTAGAATTTTAACTGCTGAGATTGATAGGCTGCCTATCAATGAATCTTTCCCTGATGAGCAACTTTTTGCTATTAGTATACACACCCCTTGGTTTGCAAACATAGTCAAGTTTTTGGCTACTGGAAAAATTTCTCAACATTGAAATAAAATGGATAAAGATCTTTTCTTCTCCAAGGTTAAACATTTCATCTGGGAAGATCCTTATCTGTTTAAGAGTTGTGCAGACCAAATAATAAGAAGATGTGTCCCTGACCAAGAATTTCATAGAATACTTTCTATGTGTCATGAACAGGCCTGTGGAGGTCATTTTAGTGGAAACAAAACTGCTGCAAAGGTTTTACAGTGTGGATTTTATTGGCCTACACTTTTCAAAGATGCTCTACAACCTTGTAATAAGTCTTGCAGAAACTCAATGCCTTTACAACCTATTTTGGTAGTTGAATTGTTTGATGTTTGGGGGATAGACTTCATGGGTCCCTTTTCTCCTTCCAATGGGTGTAATTTCATTTTAGTAGCTGTGGATTATGTATTCAAATTGGTTGAAGCCACAGCCACTAAAACCAATGATCACATAGTGGTTCTTAAATTTTTAAAGGATCACATTTTTTCCAGGTTTGGTTTTCCCAGAGCTATTATCAGTGATGGGGGAAGCCATTTTTGTAATAAACATTTTGAAACTTTATTGAAAAAATACTCTGTGACTCATAGAGTAGCTACTCCATATCATCCACAAATCAGTGGACAAGTGGAGATTTCCAATAGAGAAATCAAACATATACTGGAAAAGACTGTGAAGAAGGACAGAAAGGATTGGTCCTTTAAGCTGAATGATGCATTATGGGCATATAGGACAGCCTATAAAACCCCAATTGGCATGTCCCCATTCAGGTTGGTCTATGGCAAAGCATGCCATTTACCAGTGGAGTTAGAATATAAAGCCTTTTGGGCCATTAAAACATTGAACATGGATCTGATTACTGCTGGTAATCACAGGAAATTGCAACTTGCTGAGTTGGAGGAGCTGAGAATGGATGCATACACAAATTCAAGATCTTACAAAGAGAAAGTCAAAGCCTTCCATGATAAAAATTTGTTGAGAAAAGAGTTCACAGCTGGCTCTAAGGTATGGTTATTTAACTCAAAACTTAAGTTTTTCTCGGAAAAGTCAGATCCGGATGGAAGGGCCATATCGTTATGCAGCTCTTCGAGTCATGACATTTTAGATCCAAGTAATGGAAGAATCTTGAAAGTAAATGGTCAGAGGCTCAAACCATGCATTGAAAATACCCAGGAGCCTGTGCTGCCCATCTATCATCAAGAGCCTCCCCAAATCTGATGGTATACAACTGTACAATATGTTTTTATTTCATAGTTTTTGCTTAGTTTTCTTTTTCTCTGTTTTTATTCATGTTTGTTCTCTTTTCGCAAGGTCTAAATATGTGAAAAGTTAAGTCACAAAGTAAAAATTGTCTTTTTGCAAAGTTCAATTTACTTTTCGAAAAGAATCTAGATTTGTAACGAACTGCTCGAAAGCAAGGATTTGCTTTTCGAATAGTTGTTTCTGAAGCCATTTTCTTTTCGAAAAGTTGTTTCTAAAGCCATTTTCTTTTCGAAAAGTTGTTTCTGAAGCTATTAGCTTTTCGAATGGTACTGATGCCATTCTCAGTTGTAAAAAGGTCTGTTTTGAAACTTTTCGAAAACTTAAAAAGGACTCTGCAAAATTAACTTTGAGCATATTTAAACCCTTTCGAAGTAAGGGTTTCATATTCGAAAGCTTTCTGAGAACGTCCTGTTCCATAGAAACCCTATTTCTTTCTTTCCTTGCGTGATTTTAGAATTCAGCCACACTTTTCTTCACCTTTGTTCGATCATTTGAGCTTTCAGAGAAGGATTTTAGCTTCTGGTCTGGTGGATCTCAGCAAGCAAGCAATACGTTCAACCCAAACCCTAGATTTCGGTATTTTTCTGCACATTTCCTCTGTTTATCATTTACGAAGTTTGATTGTGTGTCAGCATTTGTTGTGGGCATTTTTATACACAACTTTAGAATGGGGAAAGCGGAAAAATCACTGGCTGCCATGTTCCCAAAATCTTCTGCTAAGAAAATTAGCAAACCTACCCCAAAAGGAAAAACCAAAACTTCAGCCAAAAGAAAACTATCAATGGATAGAGCGGATAGGATTGAGAAAGGGAAGAAAGTTAGACATGAGGAACCCATCCCTGCAGCTGCTAGTCCTGAGCCTGAGCTTCCTCCTCTGCCTATGCATTTGGTACTGCCAAATCCATTCATTGAAGCTCAGAAGCTGATTCCTGAGCTTATTGTGGACGAAACTTTTTTCGTTAACAAACCGGACTGTCAGCTATCTTTAAGATGCATGAGGGATGCCTCACTAAGCAATATCCTTACTCCTCTGCCAGAGAAAATTTATCCGCGAATGGTGAAATTATGGTACCAAAACCTGGTAAAAGTAACAGAAAAAGATGCTGATGTCCTTACTCTTGTTATCTTTATTGATGATTGTGATCGTTGGCACTGGACAGTCCATAATGAGGAGAGACCTAGCTCCTCATATTTTGTTAATGGATTCAATTTTGAGGGAAAGTTTTTATGTCACCGGACACAACCAAGAAAGGAGGACACCAATTTTAGAGGCTCTCTTTCGTTTTTCTAAGGGGCAATTTTTCAATGCCCCTATGTTAATATTTGAAGCCATGGCTGATATTAGTGCCAAGTTGAAAAAGTAGCAGAAATTAGTTGGAATCCCATTTGGTAGATTGATCACAGCCCTACTAAGAGCTAAGTTTGACATTGAGGATCAGGAGCCATTTGAAGTCATAGCCCCTCATACTTTTGGGAAAAAGGCTTGGACTACAAGCCAAGCAATGCTGAAAAGACTGAGAGAGGAAGTGAGCCTGGACCTGCAATTGCTACTGAACCTGCATCTGCAACTGTTAATGAACCTGCCCCTGCAGCTCCCTTAGAACAGGCTTTGCCAGACCCTGAGGTGACCAACTCTTTAGCTGCACCCATTCTTGAAGAAGCTATCCTTCCCATGGTAACCAGCTCTTCAGCTGCACCAATTCTTGAAGAAGCTGGCCTTTTACCTTCCTCACCTAGTCCAGCTCTTGCCACTTCACCCATCCTAGCTATCCCATCTCCCATACCCACCATTATCCCAATTGCAGATTCCCCCTCTACACCAACCACTCCAACCATACTCACACCACCAATTTCTCCCACCAATGCCCAAGATTTGGCCACAGATTTTATTGCATAATCTCCTTGCACTCCTCTGCTCCAAAGCCTCTCAAGTTCACCTGCTCCTTCAGCCCACACACCTGAAGTATCCCATACCCCTGAACCTGAGCCTTTCACTACAGTGGCTTATTCCTCATTAATGGGGTCTATTTTTGAAAACGTTGGGCTTGAACCCGTCCCTATACCTGACCCTCCTCATTTCACTCACTTGCATACTTCTCCCTTTATAGCCATTTCACCCATTGCACCTCCACCATCCACTTCAGTTTTACCAGTCCCTGCTATGCATACCTCCCCCACACCTGAATCTATTAGCCAAATACTTACCTTCCTCCAATCCATCCAAGCCCAACTACAGATCAACACAGAAAACCAGTCTGTGACCAATGACCTTCTCCAAACCTTAGCCTCCACATCCCACACAACTACCATTACCACTGTACCTGCTGTTGATGACCATGCTACCCAAACTGAACCTGAGGTAGTATTGGTTGATCTGCCCACCCTCACCACTACTGCCCATGCTACCCAAACTGAACCTGAAGTACCTCTGGTTGAGTCCCCTTCACCACTCCTCACTTTCTCTGATCAAGCCAATCAGACCGACCCTGAAGTCATCATTCTGGACACTTCTTCGCCCACTCCCACAGCTGGGATGCCTTTGGTCCCCTACCATTCCATTCCCCTTCCCAGATTTGCCACCCTCAGAAGGGCCATGGAAGAAAATCCATATATCTGTAGAGATGTCCTCAAGGGGTTAGCTGATTTGCAAGCTTATATTAGAACCCCTTATGAAAACCAGATTCGGAAATTGGAGTTATTCATGAAATTTGAGAGAGAGAAAATGAAGGACCTGCTCGGTCAAACTTTTCAGATGGTTAGGAGTGAGCAGCACAAGGTGACCATATTGCAAGCACAACATGACCAGGAAAAACTGAGGACTACTAGACTTGCAAAGTACATTGGCCTCACCAAAAAGATCAAATCAGAGGAATACACTGAGCTGTAAAACACAATCCAGGAGAAGGCTAAATCAAGTTCAGACTCCAATACTGATTCTAGTTCTGACTCTGACAATGACTCCAGTTCTGATCCCATTGAACCAACTTATGATACAGATTTTGACCCCAGTTATTAGATCACATTGTACTTATCTGTGTTATAAGTTTGTAATATAAAATTCTGGTTCTTCTTGTGTAATTACTGTGCATTTCTGTTCTTTCTTCTTGTCATTATAATTTTTTTTTATTACTTCTTTTCTTTGCTTTGGACCAGTGCGGACCCTGCTCCCCTTAGGTTTGGGGGTGTGGCAGAAATGTCAATAATTGAGTTAACATCAATGCAGCTTATGATCAGTGGAATTGTTGAAAATGAAGTATACTCACACCTGCTATTTTGAAAAATGAAGAAGTTAAAAAAAACTTTTTGAAATTAATTTCTAGTGTAATTCTAATACTTTCATGAAGTGAATGTCAGAAAATTTCCAAAAGAAAATTGATGTTTTAGTAAACATAAAAAGAGAGAAAACAGTGATGATATACCTCAGGAATTTGATAGAAAACCACTCTCAGTGAGGTTTGGGCCTGAAATGTATTCTTTGGAGGTATGAATTGGCAATTTTTTTCTACTCTAGGGACTGACTGAACCTGCTTGCTTTCAATAGAAGTTATACATATCCAAATTGAAATAATTTGACAGCAATCATGATATTAAAGACATGATGTAAGGCCTCCTTTTGGACAGTTTGAACCTTACAAAGCCCCACCTTTTGAAACTGCCCTTGATTCACACCATTTGAGCTTTACAAATCTAAGATTTCTTTGAAACCTCATCAACTTTATTTAGCCTAATCCTCACTCTGAGAAGTCAGAAGGTAAAGGGAAGAAAGCTGAAGAAAGGAGAATTGAGTAACAGTTTGACAAAAGAATAAGAATAATAATTGAAGGCAATGATGTATCAGCAGAAGAAATGGGGCATTCCAGTCAATACTACTTTGAAAAAAAAAAAAAAAAAAAAAAAAGAGAAATAAAAAGAAGAAGTAGGGAAGGCATTTCATTGGAAGTTTGAAAAAGAAAGAGAAAAAGATAGCCACTTTGGCTTTGGAAATTCAAAGAAAAAGATAAAAATATGATGAATTAAAGAAGGTGTGTTTATCACCTCCTTACCTTGACTGACTTCTCAATTTTGAACTCCATTCCACCCCTTTATTCTTGATAAATTTCACTCATAAGCCACATTACAACCCAAGTAAAGTCCTTACTGATCAATGATGGATTGAGCTGTCACATGGAGATAAGGATTTGTGTAATCTATGGTGAAAAGAGCGGAATTCGTAACTAAAAGCAATGCTGCTCATGCTTTAATTCTATTTGTGGGTCAGAATCCTTTCTTAGCAGTGTGAAATAGGACAACCTCATACTTACACGTTGAGTGAAAACACGGTGAGAGTTGGGTTTGAAATCGACTTATTTGGGGTAACATCAAAATGGATTCTCAATTAGAAGGCAAGTCGCTCATTAATTTTTCTTATAAATAACTTTTGACACAAATTGACCGAATGGTAAAAGGAATTACGAGAATTTTAGTTTTGAACTAATGTTTTCTTGAAAATCTTCTTACACATGATGATCGTGTGAATAATCAGATTGGATGAAAGTTTGCTTTAACAGAACTGCATTGATCTTAATTGATTGATTGGCGAAGTTTGTGGGTACCTTCACTGAAAACCCTCAGGAGACTTCACTCCTCCCCTAGGGATCACCTAGGGATTTAAAAGGCTTGTTGTATATGCTAAATGCAACTGTGTTCCCTACAAAAGTGGCTTTTTATTCTATTTTTTTTATTTTGACTTTGCTAAGGGACTAGCAAAGCTTAGGTTTGGGGGTGTGTTGAGAACCAGAAAATACCTTTCTCCACCCTTTAACCTAGGCCTTGATAGACCCTTGAGAGAACTAAATAAGTGTTTTAAGTGCTTGTGTTACAGCTAACAAGAAAGACAGGCTTAACCATGAAAGCAGCTTAAAAGTGTAAAAAAGATGATAATCCATGTCGATCCAAAGGAAGAAAGAGAAGGGACAACCTCACTAGCTGTTAAAAGGCCTGAACTGAAGAGGCAAAGACTTGGTCTCAACCCAGAAAAGAAATGTGGAGCAATTCGAACAGAAAAATGCACTACAGAGTGCTTTTCGAAAGGAATCTGAACTTTTCGAAAAGAACCTGAACTCTGCGAAAAGAACTAAAAGCTCCAGGCTTAGTTTTCGAAGAGCACCTGAACTCTTCGAAAGGATGATTGACCTTTTCGAAAAGAAGAGAACTCCTTTCGAACAGAACCTGAACGTTGCGAAAAGAGCTTCAAGAGTCACAGTACCATGCGAAAAGTCCCCTAAACTATGCGAAATGGTATTCTGGAGATTCCCAACTTTTGCAAGGTTAATTTAGTAATCTTTTTCACGCGTCCCAATGCATTTAAAAACCTAGGGGCATTCCAGAAGATTCTAAGCATGAAGCGAAGGCATATTCCACCCCATGTGAGCACCCAAAGATAAAATAACTTGGCGGGAACTTTTAGAAGCTCTAACAGATTTTCAAAATGCATAACAGAATTGATGCTTATGTCGCCTGATTGGATGAACCAGATCGAGCAATTCTGATTGGCCAGAATAGATCTGGATCCTTGTGCTCGACTACCATTGGTTGATACAGATCTGAGCACTGCTGATTGGTCAATACGCATCTGAGCTAGACTTGGGGAAAACTATAAATAGATGAACCATTTGCCCAATTTGGGCATCCAGATTTTGAGTTTCATTCCTATTCCCCCATTTCCAAATCAAATAGTTTGTTTGAAATCCCTGTAATAGCCTCACTTTTACTTGCAATTGAGAGCTGTGAGATACTTTTGTAATTCAAAAGAGAGTTGTATTCAATACTACAAATCTGAGAGCTGTTTAAGCTGTGCTCTGTAATTGTAATGGTGAATTTGAAAAGGTTGCTGTAAACCGTACATTCTCAGTTGGACTCATGTTAAGGGTTCCCTCTGATCTCCTTATTGCATTTGACTCCTTTAGATTTACTGTTTTTCATGCAATTTCCCTTGATTCATTAATCCTGTGGGAATTAGTGTTTGTAACCTAATCTCTCACAGCATTTGTAGTGATGTTTCTTGTTCTAAATTAAGGGTTTAGATTAAAGACTATTGGATGGTCTGTGGCCATTAAAGTGGACAGACCATACCCATAAGCCTAAATCTAATCCTTGAGTTAGATTTATTTCTCTTACATCTGTGCTTGTAGCCAGATGAAGATTGGATCATTTCTCATTTGATCTGCAGTCATTCTCATTGTGTTTCAAGGACCAAATCAAAGTTAGATATTATTTCTCCATTTTTATAAGTTTACCTCAAAATTCCCCCAACTCAGATCTGGATCATTTAGTTTAACTTTTACTTTTATCATTTAGTTAATGTGACAAATTCAACCTCCCATCTTATGTGCTTTATAGATAGGATAAGAGGCCAGATCTGGTAGCTCAGATCTGGAGGTTTATCTTACATTTTAAACAAATTCTCTGTGAACGATCTTTTACTCCTTTACATTTAAAACTTGCTACAATTGACCCTGATCTTGCAGGCTAATTCACTTCTCTCTGTGCTGATATTTCTTTACCCTTTTTATATTCCAGAATCAGTATAACTTAGCAATTGCAAATTTGTTTTCAAAACACAAATAAATCATGCACACTTAGAGGTAACAACAGTGATGATCCCGAAAAGAGCCACCCCATCCCATTTCTAAGAAGGCACTTGTGCTGGAGGTATATCGGGTGGGCGACCAAGCCAATTACAAAGCTTCAAACCCTGGGGGAGTGCGTTTAGTTGCCCCGAATCAAACCTTGTAACCCTAGGATCGGAGAGGAGGGACCCATTATAGCGAGAAAGTTAGTCCCCAGAAGCATCGCTTCCAGAAAACCACAAAAAAGGACCTATTTCGGGCTTTCTGTTATGCTGTCACTATAGTATATATTTTGTTTTTGCCTGGCGTGTGTAAAATCCATGCCAAACCATTTCTACCCAGAATTTCTCTGGCGTGTCTATTACACACACCAAGCCAAAACTGAACAAAATTAGCTTGGCGTGTATAATACACACACCAAGCCAAAACTGAACAAAATTAGATTGGCGTGTATAATACACACACCAAGTTTATCCTGGTTTAGGTAGCCCGAATCTGAGGCCAATCTTCACCTCCCCGAGTTCCCCGCTTAGTGGTTTAGCACCCTGGATAAATCTCGCACTCTTCAACACCCAATACGCCCCCACCAGTCAAAAGAGGGTAACTTATTTTTGACTCGCTCTGGGGGATCGGGTTATTGGCGTTGATTCCCGTGCCTTCAATAGATCAAAGGGTTTTCCTTTGATTCTTCCGAAGTGCGTTGAGATCTCGCCGCGGGAGATATTTAGGGTACAAACACCACCCGAAACGGGAATTCCAAGGCCCCAAAATTTATCATCGTAAGGTATTTACTTGCCTTTTTCCAAAAATAATAATAAAACAAAAAAGAGAAGAGTCATCACCAAAAAACCGAAAAAAGAAAAAATCTTGTGGTGTCGGCACAATAGCATTGCCTTACCCCCTGTCCTCCCACAGAGGGAGAAGGACGAAACTTTACTGGCCCCATCCGAAGCACCCGTACACAACTCGTCACCAAGTCATGTCGTGGGCAGTGGATCCGACATACGCTAATCCTGACTCATCCCCACCACATTCCCCGACTCATTCTCATTTGGGAGGGACTTTTACCTCCATCCCACTCACCCAACCGCCATTTACCGTCACTGGACCCTTCGGTGCACCTATCTTCCCATCCGCACCCATCCAAAATTTATCCCTCTCCCCACCCACATCCACTCAAGATCCATCCACATCCACCCCGCATACGCCCCATTTTTCACCCCATCTCCCCTCAAATTCAAACACCCTAATTTTCCCCCCTCCACCATTACCCAAAATCCACCCTATGTTTCATTACACTCTTTCCTCACCTCAAACCCAAGTTCACCCCATCTTCCTATAGCATCCAACATACCCCCATCATCCCCATCTAATCCAAACATACCACATTCCTTCACATACACCCAAGCCATGAGTAATCCTCCCATATCCACTCCACGTTGTTCCCCCAATCCCAATCCATCATACGCCCCCCCATCAACCCAGGTCATGCCCAATTTTACCCAAGCCATTCCCAACTTTTCCCATATTCCAGCCCCATCCATGCCACATGCTCCCCCTCCATCGGATGTACCCTTCGCATCCATCCCACCACCCAATCCATTGGCCATGATGGAGGAGATGGCCAGATCCTACACCAACTAAAAGGCCTCCTAAGATAGCCTCTCTCATCCACCCCTCATCAACCCATCTCATACATGAGCAAGTCTCCAGCCTCTTTCCCTCATGACCCCCATTGACCCCCCATCATCCATACCCTTCAAGCCCCCCATATACTAGGAGACCCGTGGAATGGGCACCAAGGCCCAATGGGTTTGACCCACCAAGTGGGCCAGACCCACCAAGGCCCCATGGGTCAGACCCATCAAGGCCCCATGGGCCAAACCCATCAAAGCACCATGATCCCAATCCATCCAAGCTCCTTACCCTTTACCCAAGCCCAGCAAAGCCCAAGCCTTGGATCCTCATACCCATACCCTCCCCAATTCCCATAATATCTCACTCATCCACAACCCTCATACCCGACCCCGGGTGGGAACCGGGCACCTACCCTTCACCAACCCCAATTCACCCATCCTCATGCACCTCAAAGTCATCCTCAAGTATCCCTCCAAACCCAATGGCCTCATTAGGTCTTAACCCAAAATCCAATTTCCACTCATCCTATCACTCCACAAAATATCCCTCACATACATTGGTCCCACCCAACTCCCGTTTAGTTTGTTCCACACCGACAGGAAAATCTCACCGCCACTCCACCATATGTAGACCCACAATATGGGGAGGATGAGATCAGGAACAGCAGAGCGTATGCAAGGGCACTCACCACCATCAATCCTCCACCCACAAATATCAACCCCCCGACAACACAAAGTGAATGGAGACCGACCGTTGAAAAAGCAGCCTCCCCATCCAAAGAATCTAAGCAATTGAAAGAACAACTGGACAAGGTCCAAAAACAATTGATGAAAATGGGTGGAATTGAGATCCACGTCACAGACTTTTATGATTTATGCTTATTCTCTGAAGTCCCCTTACCCCCAAAATTTAAAGTGTCAACCTTTGATAAATATAATGGCACGGGTAACCCCATTGTACATCTGAAGTCCTACTATGGGGACATGTGCCAGTACGAGGGAGATGAAAGTTTGCTCATAAAGGTGTTCCAATAGAGCCTTACAGGTCTAGCTTTAAGGTGGTTCACATCACTTGAGCCTTCCATGATTAAAACATGGAAAGACCTTACACATTTGCAAGTCTGGTCTAGCCCAATTAAAGCAGAAGCCCGACGAAGCAATTAGTGATTACCTTGGGCGATGGAGGGCACTGGCCTCTCAAGTCAGAAATAGAATACCAGACAATGAGTAGATTGAAATGATTCGAACAACACCTTATCAGTCTTCTCAAACATTTTGGTATACCAACAGCAATCCAGTTTTGTTGATTTGGTTAAGAACACCAATCGTTGTGAGGATGCGATAAGAGAAGGGCGTTTGAATAAAATTGCAAGCACCGAGGTCCAGAGGATCTCCGATCAGAGAAATGAAAGAAGAACCAGGGCAGATGCATAGACAATCGGCAACATGCGATCCATTATTAGCACACCCCCTTTCTAATTCATGGCAGCTCAGCCAACCCCAGCCAGAAGTGAGCTAATGCAGAGAATCAGAAATGGCCAAGGAGCACAGATGACCCCAGAACAAAGAAAAGCCCGTTTTGATCTAGTCTTCACACCCTTAGGGTAGTTGTTGAATGTTCTTTTGCCATTGTTAATTGAAAAGGGTCTGGTCACAACACTCTAGCAGCGACCACGGTCGAATCTGATCCTAAGAAATTATGACCCTAACACCCATTGTAACTTCCATCAAGGACCAGACCACCCAACTGATCGTTGTTTCCCTTTGAAACACGCAATCCAAGACTTGATAGAGGTCAATAAAATCATCCCTCACACATTTTCCCAAGCCAACCAACATGCCAACATTCACCTGGTGCTGCTACCCCCGCACCCACTAGGAGGGGCAGATCCGAGACCAACGGTCAGCATGGTAGAGGAAGATGACAAAGAGTTTGATCTGTTGGATTATATTCGTGCCAGGAAGATTTCATAGCACCACAGCAGAGAGGCCAAGAGGATAAAAGTATTGGGGTGCTTGAACCCTTGAACCTGGCTGATTACTTTTTAAACCCTACACCATAAGCGAAACCCTTAGATCTTAGGGTATATTTCCCATCACCAGCTCCTGTCAACTATGTCAAAATCAATTCCTACCAACCATACACCACTACCCCCGCCAGCTACCCACTTACAGATTATGTCCCCCATCCCCTCCATCACCCATCAGTTATCAATGGCCCACCCCCATCACATCACCCCCAATCCAGTCATCCGCAATCCTCGCCAACCTTATTTGGCCCACCTTCTCCACCCTTCTGGAAGTTAACCACGTGATCCCCACCCATCCCAATCCATTGGCACAGGCATCTCCGGTACCCCTTTCGCCCCATTCCAGATCCTGAGACTGACTTATGACCCCCATCAAGTCCCATTCAGTTATAACCAAACAGATATTAATGTCAGCAGCAATAAGGAGGGGGAAGTGGCTTTCGTCACCAGGATTGGAAAGATCTCCAAATAACCAAACGTACCAATGCTAGCGCCAGCTCAACTAGAGGGGAAGAAGGATACTACTACAGTAAACCCATTTGAGAAAATGAGCCAAGAACACATACTTGAAACCCAGCTCAGGAGAATGCCGACCCATATCATAGTCTGGGATATATTAATGACATTCCCGCTTCATTTCCATGATTTGATGGGGGCGTAAAGAATGCACATGTATCTCTCCAAGTGAGCCTAGATGAGGTCGAGCAGATAATCAAACAGGTGATGGCTCCCAATACCATCTCTTCTTCGGATGCTGATTTACTGGAGGAGGGAAATAATCATTTTAAATCCCTCAATATCACTGTAGAGAGTGGAAATATGATAATCTCATTAGTGTTGATCGACAATGGGTCTGCTTTAAATGTGTGTCCTTTGAGAACTGCCACCAAAATAGGGGTAGATCCATGCATGTTGAGACCGATGAAAACCAGCGCCAGAGGTTTTGATAACACAAGGAGAGAGATAATGGGCAAAGTTGACCTTGAGCTCATAATTGGGCCAATGACCTTTTCCATACCGTTCCAAGTAATGGACATCAAATCCTCCTTCAACCTGTTATTAGGGCGTCCTTAGTTATACGAGGTTGGGGCAATTCCGTCGATATAACATTAAAAGCTCAAATTCGTATCTGGACAGAAGATCATCACCATCATAGGTGAAGGGCATGACGAAAGAGAAAAGGCCACCCACAACATTGAGAACCCTAAAGTAGTAGACATGCCACATACGACCGAAGATACGAACCTCAAAAATTTTGAATATGAGGTATTAGCAGTAGTCCTGGAGCTCCCAGAAAGCATCACCTTGAAAATCAGAGGCGGGATGGTGGCAGCGATAGCCATGTTTCAGAAATAGGGCAATATAAAAGGAAAGGGATTAGGACCCTGATTAAAAGAAAGGAGTGGGCCAGTCAAGGCTAAGGGTGAGCAGCAGATCAGATTTGGGTTAGGCTATAAGCCCATAGAAGAAGAAGTATGAGAGGCTAAGGAAAAGGCCCGAACCATTACCGCAGTAAGAGCTAGGGGAATAAACCTGGAAGAGAAATCCCGCCCTAGACCTCACATCCGAAATACCTTCTTGAGCACCGAAATCTTGAAGAATGATCAGAATAGGGCAGCACAGTTAACCCCCCACAAACTGGCAGCCCATGTCCACCCCACCAATCCCTAAATTATCCCTCCCAACCTGAAAATAGACCTGGCTGCTCTGTCCCTTTTTGAGGAAGAGTTTTCCATACCTGCACAATCTCCCCTTGTGGTAAAGCACCACAGGACCTTATTGACATTTGAGGATAGAATCTTGGACGAACCCGAGATCAACATGATGGAGCCTGACTCCGAGGAATCATATCAACCAACTTCCTCCATCCAAACATGTAAAGGAGCAGTACCATAGGTAAAGAATTGGGAATCTGTGCCCCAAACTCTGGAAGGGTGAGTGGCCTAAAATTCCGCATTCGTTTCCCAAAAAAAAAAAATCTATAAAAAAGTGGGGTGAGCCCTTGGCAGGCAATACCATGTGTATATAGGGGCTCACTTTGCCAAGAGCCCATTTTCAAAGAAAACAAAAATCCTAAAAACATAAAAGAAATACAAAAGAATCCAAAAATATTGTCTTTTAAAATTCTCGAGAAAATCAAAGAAAATGATGCCTTAATTGAAAAACCCATCCCAAGTGAAATCGATCCCTTTCCTGTAGAAATACAAAAAGAGGTAGGAATCACGAGCTTGGATGAAGAAATCCCTACTGAGGAGCTTCCCAATGAACTCCTTGAGCGATTTGCTGACTTTGAGCATGGTCCTACCCCGATCATTAAAGAAACGGAGGATGTTAACCTGGGTACAAAGGAGGTTCCTAGAATCACCAAGATCGAAATGTCGCTATCTCCTGAGGAAAGAAGAGGCATGATTGATTTCCTTCGGTCATACTAAGATGTCTTCGCATGGTCGTATGAGGATATGCCTGGTTTGGATACCGATTTGGTCGAGCATGAGTTGCCGTTGTATCCAGATGTTAAGCCGTCAAGCAAAAGTTGAGATGCTCAGGCCAGATGGATGTTGAAAGTGAAAGATGAGGTCATCAAGTAGTACGATGCAAGGTTTCTTATGGTCTCCCGTAGTGGCTAGTCAATATCGTCCTAGCACTGAAGAAAGATGGAAACGTTCGCATGTGCATCAACTTCAAAAACTTGAACAAAGCAAGCCTAAAAGATGACTTCCCGTTGCCACACATCGATATCTTACTGGATAACACTGCTCGGCATGGGATGCTCTCATTTATGGATGGATTTTCTGGATACAATCAGATCAAGATGGTAGAAACAGACCGCGAGAAAACAACGTTCATCACTCCATGGAGAACTTTCTACTACCAAGTCATGCCATTTGGGTTGAAAAATGTTGGGGCAACATATCAGAGAGCTATGACTGCGCTATTTCATGATATGATGCACCGAGAAATTAAGGTGTACATCAGCAACATGATTACCAAATCACCGAAAAGAGGTGATCAACTGGTGAACCTCCAGAAGCTATTTGAGAGACTGAGAAAATACAGGTTGTCGCTAAACCCTCAGAAATGCACATTCGGTTCTATGTCAGGAAAACTACTAGGCTTCATTGTTAGTAGAAGAGGCATAGAGGGTGACCTGATCAAAGTAAAAGCCATCATCAAAATGTCACCACCATCTATAGAGAAAGAGGTCAGAGGCTTCTTAGGCAGGATATAGTACATCAGTCAATTCATTGCACAACTTACTCTTATCTGCACACCGATCTTCAAACTACTAAGGAAATATTCGCTAGTCAAATGGAACGATAACTGTCAAGCGGCATTCGATAAGATTAAAGGTTACCTCCTCAACCCACCGATTTTAGTGTCGCCTGAGCCCGAGAGACCACTCTTAATGTATCTCTCCACAACAGAAGTTTCGATGGGATATGCCCTAGGGCAACATGATGAAATAGGAAGAAGAGAGTAGGCCATATATTACCTCAGCAAGAAATTTATCGATTACGAGACATGCTATTTTCATCTGGAGAAAGCATGCCTGGCTCTCATATGAGCTACCGAGAGGCTCCGCCATTACTTGCTATCTCAAGCTGTTCTACTCCTAGCGTGAATGGATTCATTGAAGTACCTATTCGAGAAGTCAGCTCTCACTGGCTGAACTACACACTGGCAACTTCTCCTATCCGAGTTTGACATCACGTATGTCACATAAAAGTTGATCAAGGGGCAAGCACTCGCCGATCATCTTGTCGAGAACCCTTTACCTGATTATGAGCCTTTGAGAATCGAATTCCCAAATGAGGACATCTTGTATATGACAGAGGATGATACGGTGGAGACAGAGAAATCCTAGGTAATGCACTTTGACGGGGCAGCAAATTCTGAGGGTCAAGGAGTCGGAGCTATTCTGATTTCCTCGAAGGGATCTCACGTATCGATATCCATCAAGCTCAACTTCCCATGCACGAACAGCATGGCAGAATATGAGGCATACGCTACAGGCCTACAGGTAGCACTTGACCTGAAGGTAACCCATCTCAGGGTGTTTGGTGACTCGCAATTGATCATTTGTCAGACAAATAGAGATTGGAAGACGAAGGATGAGAAGTTGATTCCGTACCATGAGCACCTCGAGGATCTGATAGCATGTTTTGATGATATTACTTTCTCTTATGTCTTGCGAGCTACAAATCACTTTGTCGATGCACTAGCAACGCTGGCATCGATGGTCAAAATTCTATATGGTGTCGAGATGAAGCCGATCATGATTGAGTAGAGGACCAAGCCGACCTTCTGTCTCCAGATTGAGGGACCCAAAAAGTTAGATGATGAGCCTCTATAGTTCTCAGATATCAAGAATTTTCTTGAAACTCAAACTTTCCTTGAAGGTACATCCAAGATGGACAGGCGGATCATCCAACATTTAGCGGCCAATTAGGTCATCTGTTGTGAGTGCCTCTACAAGTAGTCATATAATAATTTTCTTCTCCAATGTCTAACTGAGGGCGAGACAGCCAACATTATGAAAGAAATCCATGAGGGATTATGCGGGGCCCACACCAATGGGCACATGCTTGTCAAAAAGATCCTACGGCAAGGATATTTCTGGACTACCATGAAAGTTGACTATTACAAGCACGTTCAGAAGTGCTACAAATGCCAATAACACTCCAGTTTGATATATGCTCCAGCCATAGATCTACACAGCATGACCACTCCTTGGCCATTCGCTACAGGGGCTTCGACATAGTCAAAAAAGTCAATCTGAAAGCTTCTAATGGGCATCAGTTCATCCTAGTCGCTATTGAGTACTTCACCAAGTGGGTAGAGGCGGCATCCAATACAAATGTCAAGACCAGTCATGTCGAGAAGTTCATCAAGAATAATATCATTTGTCGTGTACCCAAGGACATCATCACGGACAATGGCACTAACATTACAAACAAGCGCATCAGAGCCTTCTACGAGGAGTACAAAATCAAACATCATCGCTAGTCACCATATCAGCCGCAAACCAATAGTGCCGTAGAGGCTGCTAACAAGACAGTCATGGAGTCTAACCTATGGGCCTATCGAACGTCAATCCGTACCGCTACTGGGGCAACGCCATTTTCCCTTGTGTATGGAACCGAGGCCGTGTTGCCAGTTGAAGTTGAAGTACCTTCGCTCTGCATTCTCATGGAGTCTAACCTACCTGAAGCTGAAAAGGAGAGGTCCCGCTTTGAGCAACTGAACTTACTAGACAAGAAAAGGCTCCTGGCCTTGTGTCACACCCAAGTTTACCAAGGGTGAATCGCACGCGCTTACAACAAACGTGTTCGCTTTCGAGATTTGAAAGTAGGTGATACTGTACTTAAGAAAATCTTTTCGTCCCTCCACACCAATCTAAGAGGGAAATTCAAGCCTAACTGGGAAGGACTTTACTATTGGTGCGCGCTTTTTCTGGGTTTCTCTCAGTCCCCGTTGAATCAGTGGCTCCAATTTTGTCCAAGTGGACTGTAGCGATGCGGTGTTTGGAATGTTAGAAATAAAGGATTTTTTAGGAAGGGTCGTAGTTTGTTGTGATCGCCAGCTGCAGATATTTAACGATGCTGCAACACATCAATGATCACGCATTGGAGTGGGTGTGGATTTCTTCTTTATTGAATCGTTCGCCTGCGAACGTCAACAACTATATTTTTTCTTATAGTTTAAATAGTTTAATTTTTCTTCCCTTCCCCTATTATTATTGTGGTTTTAATCAGTTTAGACTTCCCAATTCTGCTATGAGTTTAGTTATGTGAGAATTTATTATAGTTTATTTAATATAGTATTCTAATTCTATCAGGAGTCTAATTAATTTTAGTTTCCTAGCACTATTGGGATTCTAATTAACATAATGTCCTAATACTACTAAAAGTTCAATTAACATCAATCTCTTGATTGTACTAGGAATGTAGGTGTATTAATTTTAATGAAACTTTAATTAAACCAAGCATGCTAGTTATACCGAAGTTCTAAGTAAGCACGTATACTAGTTGTACCAGAACTCTAATTGGAATAGGGAACTAGTTTTACTAAAACTCTAATTTAGGCAATGAATTAATTTTATATGAATAAAATAGAAAATTCTAATTGAGGGAAATAAATTAATTTGATTAAAATTCTGATGAGAGAAATGAATTAATCGTACTTGAAATCAAATTAAAGCAATGAATTAATCATACTAAATTCTAATTAAAATAAAGGAACTGATTTGACTAGAATTATAATCACAGCGATGAATTAATTATACTAAGATTCTAATTGAAATAAAAGGACTGATTACTGATACTAGGGTCTAATAAAGTGAGGAATTAACTAGGCTAGAATTATCTAATTAAAATAATGGAACTAATTTTATTGGAGTTCTAATCGAAGCAATTATTCTAAGGATTTAATTGAAATAAAGCATATAAATTGACTATACTAAAATCCGAAGAAGAAATTATGGAACTGATATTATAATCCTAATTAAAGCAACTAAGTAATTCTATAAAAAGGAGGTTTGGGCTTGCTATGCTAAGGAGGATTGGCGTCGTTCCCAAGCACCCTCCGTAAGCTCCCTTGGGCAAATCGGGTGGCTGAGATTGAAGATAAATTAGATTTATGATGATAAAATAGTATTTTTGGATTTTTCAAAGTCGATTTTGGAGTAATAATTATGAGTGAAATTGAGAAACTAAAATTAATATTTTGGATTCTTAGAAATATTAAATTAAGAAATTAAATTAAAATTTAAATTTCTAGGACTGAATTCGAGTCTGAAATCAGAAAATTAGACCGTATGATTAAAGACTGGTTCTAGAATCCAAGGCCTAGAACCAAAAATTAATGATAGGGCTAGAAATTGAGATTTTAGAATGGAATTAAAGCCTAGGGTCGGTAAATTAGACTGTTGGATTAAGGACTGGTTCTAAATTCAAAGAACTAAAACCAGATATAAAAATCACGGTCTTAAAAAAAGGGTGCTGTGGTCTAAGACTAAAAATTAAAGCTAATAATTAAAACTAAGAAAAATCCTAAATCTAAAGACTAGAAGCTATGGTCAAAACTAAAAATTAAATTCTTACCTAGGGTTGGGGTTGCGGAGAGAAACCTCGACGATTCTACCCTTGAATTTCGAGATCATGGTTAGGTTGTTCTATGTGCTCCTTCTCGGAGTTCTCTGGTTTCGAAATCCTAAGAAAAGTCTATTCTCTCTCAAAATTGCTAGCCTCCCCCGGGGTGAATTAGAAAAAAATCTTTTATAGGTTTTTCTCCAATTAAATGCTCTGTTTTACGCATTTAACTAGATTACGCGTCGGTCTCTCGATGCTTAATTGCTTTGAGTTGGTCACTGACTCAATGAGCGACCGACTGACTTGCCCAGTGAGTTTCCTAGTCCTAATAGCGTTAGAACTAATTGCACGCCCATTTTGGAGTGCGTAATCCAATTAAGCGCCACTCTCGAAGCATTTAATGGAGGAAACTTAGGGATCAAGGATGGTGAGGCTAGGCCGGGCGTAGGCCAATTACGCGCTGGTGATGGGGCGCTCAATTCGATCGCGCGTCTCATGATAGACGCGTCATCGAGTCTCAAGTTGGTCTAGGGAAAGGAAGTCTGGTCTGAGAAGGGACTGATTGCGAGCTTATGATTTGGTGTGCAATCGAATTGAGCGCTTAGTTTTAGGCGTTTAATTCGGGGTTGTCCGGGTTCGGGTCAGGCTTGAAATACCAGGCTATAATTTCGACCTGCATTTCAACTATATACTATTATTTCAGTATATAGTCTCCCTACGTTGGGATCTGAGCCACAGAGCTATTATTTCAACCCGTGTTCAGCCATGTACTATTGTTTCAGTGCATGGTTCCCACGTCGGGGGGCTTGAGCCACAGAACTATTGTTTCAGCCTGTGGCTAGCCATATACTATTATTTCAGCATATGGTCCCACATTAGGGTTATGAGGTCAAAGGTTGACCAAACAAATTTATATATTCTGAGTGGGCAAAATGGGGGTGTCTACATTCGACGCGCTCTTGCGAAGTAAGAACGCTTTGAAGAAGTAGACACCCCTCATTCGAGGTGTCTTCTTGTTTCTCTTGGGAAATCACAAATGTGAACTGGGGATGCTGACATGACATGCTTAGCTTTCTTATCAATCAGTGCAAGATAAAATAGAGCATTTGAAGGGAAAATGGTGGCTGTTGAAGAGCACATTCCAGGTCTGTAGGTGCATGGCACATCCTGCCGCATGGTGCAGGCTAACAGAGGGATTTTATGTAGTCAAGGTACCGGGGAGTCAATCAACTGTCCAAAACAAGGTCCAAGGACCGATAATAATAAAATGAAGTATCATGTAATATCGAAGGCTTTTACAAGTCATATCAGACCGGGCGTGTCATTTCTCACACCAATGCACGTCAGGCGTTCTTTTTCTAATAGGCATTTGTAAGTTCTTAGATTAAATATAGTCATTGTTTGGCTTCCCAGGGGAATGGCTGGTTTGGGTGAGATTAGTTGGTCTTGTGAGGTGTGCTCAATTGATTCATGTGCAGTGGCACGTACACTTGATTCATCTAGAGTCAGCCTATAAGTTGGGAATTCTAGTGCTAATGTGTCTCAAAAAATGATTTTGTACAATGGCGTGTGCGCTCAATTGTGAGCTTAGACGGTCTTAGTTGGGAATTCTAGTCCTAATGGATCTGAACAAACAATTATGTGCAGTGGCGTGTGCGCTCGATCGCGAGTTTAGACGGTCTTAGTTGGGAATTCTAGTGCTAATGGATCTAAACAAACGATTCTATGTAGTGGCATATGCGCTTGATCCAATTCTGCGTAGTGGGATATGCAGTTGATTGCGAGTTCAGGGGTCTTAGGAGTAAAAGGTCAGGTTTAAGTGTAATTTATTGTGCGCGGGTGATGGGGCACTTAATCAGTTTTTTTTTTTGTATTTAAAGAAAGCTGAGTTGGGTCTATTTATCTTGTTGCTTTGTTCTTCTTTTGTTCTTTTTTTGCTTTTATTTATTTATTTATTTTTTTTAGTAAGGGGATTTTGAAAATTCGAGGGTTTTGAAATTCTGAAATTTTTGAGATTTTAACTTAAGATCAATTCATTGGTAAAACAGCGAAAAATGTGGCTTCCGAGAAGTCACTGAGCAGATCCATCGGTACGAGATTTGTGGACCCAACCATTATTGTGGTTGTCAAGACGACACTTGGCATGCTGGATACTCCGTTTAACCTTCCCGGTGAGTACTGATGATTGTCTCTTATGGGACGCTATAGTGATTCGCGAGTCAAGAGAGACGGGTTTTGAAAGCATTTGACTTACTCATAGCTAACTATATATTTACGAGGAATACCAAGTAAAATTAAAAAGTGGGTAGTACTTACCTGGGGATGATACTTACCTGGATTGTGCATAGCTTGTACGGTCTGGTGGCACCGTAGTGTTGCGATGGGACTTTGGAGATTTCTCCTCTTCAGGTCTGTTGTGGCAAGTCTTGGCAGTTGTGATGTGATAAAACATCTTGGAGGAATGATGTCAGATGGAATCTAGGGGTTCTCCCTTTCTTTGGCTGCGTGCTGTGTCAGTCCTGGTGGGACATGGGGATCAATTCGGGAGAGAGAGAGAGCCCTTTACCTTAGAGATGGGAGATGCTCAAGCTTTCCCTCTATTTGTCATACGGCGTGGCATGTGTTGTTCGAGCTCTTTTTTTATTTTTTTAAGTAATGATGTTCGCGATGGGATGTCGACTGAGCATAGTTAGCGGTGGTGTGCTCGCGTTCTCGAGAGATTTTTTTTCGGCTTCTTGCAATGGGCCATGAGGGTATGGTTAATTTATTATGATGGGACTGAATATTGAGGCGACATTGCATGTGTACATGTTATCGCGATGGGGACGGGTTTTGCTGATGCTTCCTTCTCATGCAAGGGTAGGCAATGGGACTGAAGAATTTTGGCCAAGGTGGGATACGCGATGGGACAGCTTGTGAGGTTACGGGATGGAACTGAAGAATTTTAGCCAAGGTGGGATACAAAGGTGTGAGGGTGTAAATTTTGTCCAAAGTCAGGTATTGCGCACCTATTTTAGGTCGCTCAATATGATTGTGCGCCTATTTTTGAGCATGCGATCGCAGGCTTGAGGGGAAGTTTATGCGTTTCTTAGTGTGCGTGTGATTGTGTTACGTGCTTTAACCGTAGCGCGTGATCGAGACGTCACCAGATCAGTGTACGTGTGACCTTTCATGTCACGTGGCTACAATGTGTCATTTAATGCATTTGCGCAATCCATAGGTTATGCGTGACCGAAGCATTGCGACGTTGGCACAGGCGATAGCTTATTCGCGCGCTTTGGTTAGGGCGCGCATTTTGGATTGTGCGCATCGTCTGTGGTGCATGATTTGGTTAAACGCTTGTGCTTTGGCGCATGATTAAGGCCATACTCTATATAAGCGAGAGAGCTTTCATTTTTTTTTTATTCTTTAGTTTAGTCTTGAGTTTTGACCTTTTCTGGATATCTTGTGTTTTGGAATTCATATTTTAGTGATATTGGGCGATCTAACCATCTGATTGGGATGTCACTTCTTCCTCTATTAGTTATTTTGCGTGATCTTCATCCTAAGGAGATGCTCGTGGATGGCATCATTCTAGGAGTGGGTGGTATTGGGAATGAGAGCGCTAGTCTTCACATCGGGTCATTTTAGGGAGCAGTGAAGGCAGCATTAAGGAGGCGGCGGTGGAGGAGGTGAAGATAACGGAAGAGAAGGAGTAAAAAGTGGAGGGATATGTTTCCCAACCAATTCTCCCTGAAGTCTCCGATTGGACGCTCCGAGCAGAATCTGCTCCTCGCTTCTTCTCAGTTTTGAACCCAGTCTTTGTTTTGGGTTGTAGGTTAAAGTTTTTGGTTTTCATTTTGGGTTGTAAATTCAGGATACTTGTAATACTTGTAACCTACATTTTGGGTTGTAGGTTAAAGTTTTGAACCCAGCCTCTTGCTATACTTGTAAAATTTTAAATTATAAATAAAGAGGCATTTTTTTTTGTTTCGTCGTGCTTGTTTATTCATTTAAACTTATTAGCGGATTAGTTAGATTTATCTAATTTGTTTGACTTATTTTAGGATTTAGTTTAGCTTGAAGTTCAGTTTGTTTTTATGGGGTTTGTTTGTTTAGAGGGTTTACTTGGTTCCGATGGGTTTGGTTGGGGCATTTTTCTTGGCGGGGTCTCAAACAATTTAGGGTTTCATTTTTTTAGAGTGAAGTTTAAGGTATTTTGTTCTAGTCTTTTGTTTGACCTGAGGTGATACTTGTTAAAAAGGTGTGAGTTTTCAAAAGTTTTGGATGGGTGTTAACTTTTCAAATCTTATCGGCTTGTTTACTTTGCTTTGGGATTTGTGTTTCCTTGAAGGGGTAAGTGTTGTGTGATTATTGGTTCATCTGAGTTTGTCATGGATTGTGGTCTTTCAGGGGGGATATGTGTTTGATTTAGATTTAATTAGATTGGAAGGGTTTAAAGGTGTGATAGCTCATTTGGTAATTAAGGAGGTATAGTTTATAAATGTGTGAGCTAAAAGTTTTGGGTTCTTGTTGTTTTGAATTTTATTCCAAGTTTGGGATTAAAAGTTTTGGGGCATTTTTTGTTTTGGGCGTTTTCTTGTTCATTAATGTCTTTTCTTCCTTTCTTTTTTGTATCCCGGGTGTTGGACCCAAAGAGTTTGGTTTATTGCATCGATTATTGACAATGGACGGGATTGGGAATGCAAGGTAGCAGTCGAATTGCTGCCATGCTAAGGGAAGAGGGGAAAATGGGATTTTTAGTTTCCCGAATAAATTTGGATTTGTGCAATGCCTGAACGTGCGGATTTTAAGTTTCTTGTTTTAAGCTGTTTATTCAGAGGGTATGCCCTCGGTGCATTTTGTAATTATTTTATTTATTTATGAAGTGATTATATTTTTTATTTCATTGGTAAATTTAGGTTTAGTTTATTTTATAACTTATTTGATTTGTTTTGAGTGCGAGGTTTACTTGTTTAATTCATTTATTTTGTATTGGGGTACGTTAGGAGCAATTTTTTGTTTTGACTTAGTTTGGGCTTAGTTGGAGGGTATGAACAATGGGGATATTTTTCCTATTTAGTTTCGCCTTAGTTGGGGCAAGCTTTTTGTTTAGTTTTGGTTGGAGTGTGTAAAATGTGTCGGGGCATTTTTTTTAGTTTCGTCTTAGTTTGGAGCATCTTCTTTTAGTCATTGAGGTGCGTATTTCTTTAAGTCTGGAATGTTTTGGATTAGGCTTAACAAGGGCGTGGTTTAGGCTAATAATCAGTGTCAGAGATCACCCAATTTAGGCCTATGAACATGCTGTCTTGGACATTTTTTTCTTCTTTGTGATTCTGGGGAATTGCACGCTTCACTCCAAGCGCATAAATTAATTGCATGCCAGAGGGTGGATGTGCATTTAGAGCGTCAGAAATCTTGAAGCGCCAGTTTCTACTCGTTTGACCGAGTTAAACGCATGGTACCGGGCACGTGATTAAGGCGGTGGCTGGTCACTGTGCAGGTGACCACTGGCATTCACATGCCATTGTGTGGATGCTTGAAGCGACTACATGCTTATAGACTGCGCTCAACCAGATGGTCGGGTTGGTTTGTGCGGGAGACGATTAGGTTACGTGCTCAAGACCGATCGTGTGATCCGAATTAAGCGCAGTGAGAGTGGTGCGTGATTAGTTTGAGCACATGAATTTATGCGCATAATTTTAGCGTGTCCTATAAATAGTTCAAACCTTTTCATTTTTGTCGCGCGATCTATTTTAGTCTTCGATTCTCTGTTTCCTTATTTCTTTGTGCTCTAATTTTTGTGTTTTCGTGATATTTTGCTATCCAGCCATCCGTTTCTAGTGCAGTTTCCTTTGTTCTCTTCAGTTTTTTGAGCTCTTCGCTCTAGGATGGAGGGTGAGGGTATTGGCAGGCGCGATCTTACTATTTCTGAGTTAGAGAGGATGTTAGGGGCAGAGATAGGTGAGACTTTCGAGGCTCCGACCGACGTAGTCGAGGAGGTGGTTAGAGAGGAGGTACTGGAGGTTGACCAGTCGAGGGTCAGGGAGGAGGTGCTTGAGATTGAGTAGGGGGTCACTGAGGATGAGGGTGAGATACCTTAGGGTGAGGAGCATTTAGATCGCAGACACTTCCCGCTAAAGGATTTCTTCATTGGAGGCCAGGTAAGCACCCATGAGAAAGAGTTCTTTCATTTTCTTAGCCATTTAGGTTATGAAAGAGGCTTATTAGGCTCTGGAGACCCTTCTAATTTATGTCAAACCTGCATTGATCCTTGGTTGTGTGCTCACTCATGCGTTATGATGGCATCTAGAGTAGGTCATGTTTATATTCAGTTACCCTTATCATGTTTTATGTATTTGTTATAAATTGTTATTGTGTTTGGGGCATATTTGACTTGCTTTTAGTTCTAAATTCGTTTGTCTTTCATCACGGGTATGTGCTAGTCTTACTATTATTATTTGTCTTTCATCAAGGGTATGTGCTAGTCTTACTATTATTATTTATATTTCGGTCAATAAGAGCCCCCGCAGCTGGCTATCAGCTCGGCATGGATCGAGTCTCATACTTGGTGTCGTGCCTTGCCAAAATTTCAGCAGGCGCAGCTGGTGTCTTTCAGTTTCTGGCCGATCCTAGCGTTGGAGCCCTTTCAGGTCAATCGTGGCCTGATCACGGCGATCTTGGAGAGGTGGAGGGTGAGCCGATCACTGGGCTGATGGAAGGACATTATTTGGAGGTGTGTGAGGATATTTTGGGTGTGCCATATAGATCGAGTGGATCGGGGCCAGGTGTAGTTCGAGTCACCTAGTTCTTCGATATGTTTGCGAGTGGCTTCATCCCCCTAAGGTGCCATTCGGAGGCGAATGCGTCTTATGAGGCGCGTTGTGTGATAGTGATGGTCCGGGAACCCATGGTGGAGCCGGGGTTGCTCGTCAGGCTGCCCTGCTAGTTGTTCTAACATGACTGTGGTATCTAATTTTATTTTATTTTGGATAGTCAGAGAGGGAGGGTGAGGTTGCTCGTCAGGCTGCCCTGCTGGATGTCTATCACAGTCAGCAGCTGGCTGACTAGGAGGCAACAACCAGTCTACGTTCTGAGGTTGATCGATCGGTAAGTGTCTTTACAAATATAGTTTTGTTAATTATTAGCATTGTAAGTTTGCCTACTGATATGTTTAATATTATTTGTAGAGAGCCGAGCTTGCTGCTAGAGGTTTCGTTCGGGCAATTGATCCATCTTCAGTTGCTTGCTCTAGTCGGGAGGATCCAGCGATGGTTAAGCTTCGGGCCGAGCTAGATCATTGCGTAAGTTCAATTCAATCTTTTATCTTATTTGTGTCATTGCATTAGTTTGTTGGATATCATTGTTTCACCTTCTTAGTAGCTTACTAATATCATGCGGTATTTCAGCGTCGGGTTGCCGAGGATCTTCATGCGAGGGAAGCGACTACTGCCTCTCTACGCCCAGAGAGTCAGGCATAGTTTTTTTCTGTGGAGTAATTCTGTTTAGGTTCTTTCATCTTTATTTTGTTCTAACATGTCTTGTTTTGGTTTGTTTGATTCTTTGTGCAGGCTGTTGCGGGCTTTGCTCCCGAGGCTCCCCCTCAGGAGTCTCTTCCTATCTCTACTCAGGTATATTTTAGTTATTGTGTTCATGGGTTATTTATCATTATAGTATTTATCTTATGTATTTGTTCGTTCTCATTGCAGCCATCTATGTTTTTTGTCCCTCGGGTTCCACCCGCTGATCCCGTGACCATGGAGATGGTCGAGCGACTTCTGGAGGAGAGGTTGGAGTTGGTATGATTGTTTCCTTTTCAAAGTTTTCCTCCTCTTTTAATGTTCATGTATATATGTCAGCTTTCTTTGACTCGGTATGGTTATGCAGGTTCGTCTACTTGAGGAGGCGCGCCTGCGCGAGCGCGTGCCACTCCTGAGGCGAGACGGATCGTTGGGGAGACGCAGAGTCGTGAGGACCTATTCATAGAGATGATGGTCACACAAAGGACTCAGACCGAGGTGTTAGAGGCAGCACGTCGGACAACGCGGGCAGAGATGCAGGTGTCCCTAGATCGGTTGTAGTATCGTCGAGGTGGCGAGAGTGAGTAGTGGGTTGGTTAGTCACTTGATGGCTTGGAGTCAACTACTGGGTTCCTCGGTGGCGATCTCATCAAGACGTCACATGACCGTGTCAGGGATGACACTCATAGGGATTTGACCATTCATGATATTCTTACGGGGTATCCTCCTCATTCTCGATCGAGGTGGACTGTTAGCCAGATGAGTGAGGGGGGTTTTGTAGCAGGGTCTCGTCATTTAGAGGTTCCGAGGACTCCGAGTGCCGAAATGGTATTTTCAAAGGATTAGTCTACGAACCTCTGAGCTGATGCTACTGGGGACAATGGTGATCGGCCGTCCTAGCGATAGTGTAGGGAGTAGGGATGTGTGTGTGTTTTTTGTATTCATGGTATGTGTGTGTTGTATATACAGGGGGGGATGCCCCTGATAACAAGTGTAAAAAGAAATGAAAAGATTCTGACATATATATAGAGAGATTTTAGGTTTAGATGTACCTGATTGGCTCATTTTCTTTTAGTTACCTCTTGCGTCTACTTTTGCTTTTTAGTTGCTTTAGCGCCATCGACCGTCATTGGGAGTTGGATGCTTCTTGAGCTTGCCTGGTGATGGTTGAAGGTTGCCTCGTATCTGCACATGTGAGAATAATACTGTCAGTAGTTTTTGTTCTCCCCCTTGTTAGTTGTCAAGGGGGTCTCAGACTGGAGTTTGGTAGTAAAAGATGGATATGTGTTCTATTTTTTTTTTTTTTTGAAATGACAACAATGCAACAGGGAAAGCAAATAGGTAAGATAAAAATAATAACAAAATAATAAAAATAAACATGCCCCAGTGTAGGAGCTTGGTAGGATTGGTAGTATGGTATCTTCGGTAGCACTTTCCGGATGGTAACTGCGTCGTTCCTCATCTTCTTTGAGGACAAGCCGGTGCTTCTAATATGATTCTTCTTCTAATCCAAAATAATGCCCCAGCGTCAAGATGCAATGGAGATTTTTCGGATTTCGCAATGAGCACCTTGGGTCTATAAGCAATCATGGGTATTTGGTGAGTTAATTTTGAAGAAAAGATGATCGGTACTGTCATTGAACTGGGGAGGTCTCTTTGATTAGGTTAGTTGTATATGGGGTTTATCTTAGGGTGGTGGTTATCCTATCCTATGGTTATTAGGGAGAAGTACGATAGGTATAGTAGGTGATTGCGTCAGTCATCATTCATTAATTTTCAGTTTCATTTCTAGGAACATCCTGTAAGGCTTCTGATCTATCGTCTGAAATAAAAATAGAAGAGGGGGGTAAGGCTCAGTGATGTGGAGAATAGTTTGTATCTAAGGCTTTCCAAACGGGGTTAGTAACAATCTTTTTCTCAAGGGGATACGGGGTGCCATGATCAAGCTCTTCGTCATATTTCGGTACCTGCCACCTTACAACGACATCTAGTAGTATGGGGACATCAGGGGTGCCCTCACAGCTTGCTTATACAGTTCTAGTAATGTTACCAGGGATGTCCTCACGGTCTGCTTATGCTTCCCTGAGCTCATTGACTTGTTCATTCGTCATAATGGTCTCACTCAAAATTTTTGATGTATGTATTCTTGAAAGCATCCTGCTAGCGTAAGAATAATGAGTTTTGATTGAACCTAACATTATTTTTTTTGCTCTAACGTCTCCAATGACGGGGGAAGGGAAATAAGGATCGGGTGTTACTTATGCTTTTCAAAGAGTTTAGATAGGTCACTAAGCCTTTAATTAGATTGCTCGAGTGAGAAAAGGTGGGCGATAAATCAAAGGTCTTAAGGATATTTTGAGAATTGAAGGCGTACGACCAATGAATGGGTCGTGACGACTACGAGGGTGATAAGTATAAGTATTTAACCACGAGATGTGACGATCATAAGGCTAAGGGAAATATTTTCTAAGGTACATGGGATTCTAAAGGCTAGGGAGTTCTCTCCGTCTTAGTTCACCAATTTGTAGGCATTTTCAGGGTATGTGGTTGTTATGACATAAGGGCCTTTCCAGTTCGGTTTTAGTTTTCCTTTCGGATGGGCGTGCTTGGAGGGCATGATTTTCTTCAAGACTAATTCACCAATATTAAAGGTTTGTTCAAGGACTTTCTTATCGTGAGCCCTGGCCACTCTCCTCTGATATACCTGAGCATGATTAGCTGCCCTTAAACATGTTTCATCGAGCTGCTCTAGCTGTGTGAGTAGGGCAATTCTCCTCTCATCTAAGGATAGCTCATCATCAAGTTAAATCCGTAAGGATGGTACTTGTATTTCATATGGTAGGATTGCCTCCATCCCATAGGTAAGAAGGTAGGGAGTTTGGCCAGTGGCCGTATGAATAGGGTCCTATAGCCCCAGGGTGCTTCTGGTAGTTGTTTAGGCTAGTCGACTCCATTACTTATTTCTACTATGCATTTTAGAATTCGAATTAGCATTTTATTCATAGCTTTTGCCTGTCCATTGCCTTGAGGGTAGAACGGTGATGAGTGGTATAGATCGATGCCGTACTTCTTGCATAACTTCTTCGTCTTCTCTGTGATGAACTGTGGTTCATTGTTTGTGACAAACATCCTGGGTACTCCAAACTTGGTGATGATATTATGAACGATAAACTTTATGAGTGTTGATGCAGTGATTTTGACATAAGATTAGCTTTTGCCCATTTGGTGTAGTATTTGGTCGCTGTAAGTATGAACGCGTGCTTGTGAGTGTTCCTAACAGTGTCTGTGAAAGGTCCAATGACATCGAAGGCTCACATCAAAAATAGCCATGGCGAGGTCATAGTATTCAATACAACTGATGGAGCTTTGACGAGTGTGGCATGTTCTTGGCATTGCTTGCAGGATTGGACGTAGAGATGGCAATCTCTGATCATTGTCATCCAGAAGTAGCCTTATTGTGTAACTTGATCAGCAAGTCTTTGTCTATCGAAGTGGGCACCACAGGCACTCGCGTGTGCTTCTCGGATGATGTATTGTCCTTCGGTAGTCGTGATGCATCGTAGTAGTACTCCTTTATTGAAGGCCTCTTTGTATAATATTTCGCCGAGTATGCAGAATCGGGCGCATCGGTTCTTTATAGTCTTCCGTTCAATCTTCGTGGCATATGGAGGGACGTATTGATGTTTTAAGAAGTTTCAGATGTCGAAATACCATGGTTGCCCATCGTTGGTCAGTGATTTTTCAAATCTAAACATAGCAACTTCAGTTTCTGTCTTAAGGTACTTTTCCGGGTGATTACTTCTTTCGGTCCTATACTTATGGGGAGGATGGGTAATTCTCTCTTGACAGTCCATGCTATCTCGTGAGCGAGTACTGTCAATTTTTTTATGAAGGTCTTGGTATTTTACCCGATGGGTATTTGGATGACCGAGGCTAGCATGACTAAGGAATCTGTAAGCTCGTTTTCTAATCTTGGGATGCGCGTGAAAGAGATTCTTTCAAATTTCTTTACTAAATATTGAGCGGTTTCAAGGTATGTCAATAGTCTCCTTTCCTTAGTTTTCCATTCTCGTATGACTTGTGAAATTATTAGTTTGAAATCACCGATGGTTTTTAACTATTTAACACCTAACTGTAGTGTTGCCCGCAGTCCAGCTATAAAGGCTTCGTATTCTGCGACATTACTAATAACAGAGAAATCTAGCTGAAAAGCCTTATGTATGATAACTCGTTCTGGGCTTAGGAGGACTATCTTGATACCTTTTCCTTTGTGATCTAGAGCGTCGCCAAAATAAAGGATCCATGAGGTCTTATCAGTGTCTTCATTATGAATCATGAATAGGTCCTCATAGGGGAAATCTACATGCTAGGGCTCATCACTCGACAGTGGGAGATCTGCGAGATAATCAGCGACTACTTGCCCTTTGATAGATTTCTGCATGACGTAAGTGATATCAAATTCTTACAAGAGCATATGCCGGCGAGCGATCTTTCCTGATGTTGCGAGCTTTTCGAATATGTACTTCAAAGGGTCATTCGGGCTAGTACCAGTATTTTATGTGCTCCGAAGTAATGTCGTAATTTGGTAGGGGCCCACACCAATGTGAGGCAAGTCTTCTCCATTGAAGTATATTTTCATTCGTATTCAACCATCATCCTACTGAGATACTAGATAGTCTTCTCTCTTTCCATCTTCCTCATATTGTCCCAGAATTACTCTCATTACTTTGTCATTCGCTGAGAGGTATAGAATTAGGGGTCTTCCGGGGATTGGTGGCGATAGTATTGGCGGGTTAAGGAGGTACTTCTTGATATTGTCGAAGGCTTGCTGACACTGATCATCCCATTTATACTCAGTTCCTCCTTTAAGTAGTCTGTAGAAATGATCGCATCTATCCGAATGCTAGGAGATAAAGCTTCTAATGAATTTCAATCTTCCTATCAGGCCTCGTAACTCTTTGATATTACTAGGAGGCGGCATCTCGAGGTTGTCTCTGACTTTTCCAGGGTCAACTTCGATCCCTCGCTTGCTAATTATAAAACCAAGTAATTTTCTAAAAGTGATCCCGAAGACACATTTCTTTGGGTTCATTTTTAGCTGATATTTCTTTACTCTTTATAATACCAGTCAGAGCACTTCAACATGTCCTACTCGCATTTAGGACTTCACTAATATGTCATCGACATAGACTTCTACACACTTATGCATCATGTCATGAAAGATGGCCATCATGGCGCGTTGATACATGGCTCCTGCATTCTTAAGCCCAAAAGGCATAGCGACGTAACAATATATTCCCCATGGTGTGGTGAAGGAAGTCTTCTCTTGGTCGGACTCTGCTAATTTGAACTGATTATATCCATAGAAACCGTCCATAAAGGATAGCATCTCATGTCCAGCAGTGTTGTCGACTAGAGTGTCAATGTGTGGAAGTGGGAAGTCATCTTTTGGGTGGTTGAGGTTCGAAAGTCGATGCAAACCCATACTCAGCCATCTTTCTTGGCGATAGGTACTATGTTGGCGACCCACTTAGGGTAAAGAATGACTCTGATAAATTTGGCTTTGTGTAACTTGTCGACTTCCTCTTTAACTTGGAGGGCAGTTTGTGGGTGCATCCTACGGAGTTTTTGCTTAGCAGGCTTTGCATTGGGTTCTAAGATGAGGCAATGTTCTATTAAACTTGGGTCTAAACCGAGCATGTCCTCATAGGACCATGCGAACAAATTGAGGTGCTCTTGCAGGACTTGTGCAATTTGTTGGTGTTCCTTTGAGTTGAGCGTTGCACTAATCAGTAGCTTCTTGGGTTTCTCTTCAGTGCCAAAGTTAAGTTCTTCTATGGGTTTCACGGTAGCTTGGGTTTGCTCATGGAAATGCTTGATAACCCGTTAGAAGTCCAGTGCCTCCTCGACAACTGATGCTCCTTCTTCGTCCTCGGTACGTTCGTACACTGCAAAATTGCTACACTGGGGATCTGAGTTTGTGAAAGGTAACCCTTCATCGATACAATCTATTACTGAGAGATCTTTAGTGAGGTGAAGGTCAAAACTACCGATTGTTCTCTCAAAGTCACAAAGTATCTCATCCGATATGATCACAGGCTTGTTGTTTGGCCAGGATGCTTTACGTCCTCGTGTGGAGAATGGGATAGAAACCTTAGGAGAAAAGCCTCCTTGTTGGCCACAAATTTGGTTCGGGACAAAGAGTTCCCTTTCTTTTCTTGGGTTTTATAATTTTTTTGGATTTTGTATTTATGAATTTTTAAGGTTTTCTATGTTTTATATATATATATATTTTTTTGATAATAAATATGGTACAGGGTCGGTAGCCTCAAGGAGCACTGAGAGAATTGCTTCCTCTAGTTGAGGGAGCGAGATGGCTACTGGAGTCGTTCGAGCGATTCTTCGGGTAATGCAGACTTGTTGTGAATTTGGCATTTTTTTTTAGAGTCCTCATCTGATGAGATCTTTTGAATGAGTGATGCTAGTGATAGCGGCACTAGCGCTTGGACTTCTCCCGCCACATTGATCACCTCTTCTTCGAAAGAAGCTCTGAAGATCGTAGTCAATTGAACTATCATCTTATAGGTTGCAATAATGTTGTTCTTCCCACCAAGGGGGATCTCCCAAAGGGTCCTCAGGGGTAGCGAGTCTTTTCCCTGATCTTCATAATATGTTAGGATGAGCGCGCATGCTCGGCATGGAGGTTGATAATGGTGAAGAATGCAGGGGGATCCCTAAGGGCATTCCCATCCTTCTAGGTTAGAGTTGAAGACGGTATCGAATTCATCTTCTTGATCTGATAGTGCTTGAAGTCCTAGGTTGGCCCGCTTCGCTAGCTCGAGTGCAGGGAGGTCTATCCAGTAGTCCTCGTCATCACTCAAAGAGGGTTGTCATTCTTCCTCGAGAGATTTCCAAAGTATTTGGAGTCGTGGCGTGTCTGGAGACGGAGAAGTGTCTAGATCAAGTTCCTCTTCAAACTTTATGAGGGCGTGTTGGGTGTTTCCCCCTAGGTCAACAGGATGACTGTTGAGATTTTTTGCTTCTTGTGTCGGCAGCTGAGTTGGTAGGTCATTACTTGTGTTAGTGGTCATGAGGTTGGAGTGATTCAATTCTTCTATCGTAGAGTGTCAGATCCAACTAGCGAACCATTCTAATATGCTGGTGCATGCCTTACAGCGGGGTTGGTATGGGTAGGCGATACAAGGAGAGTCCCAAGGGCATTCCCATCCCTCAAGGCCAAGCCCAAGGTGGATGCTATACGAGTTAGTATTTTCTTGTGGAGTGTCATCTCTTTCCTAGGATAAGGGTAAGTGCTCTTCACTATCGTACAAGACTGCTATGTAAAAATATTTGTCGTCAGTGGATTCCCAATCTTCTACTCGTGGGTCGAGTTTTGGAGGTTCTTCTCTCCTCTCTTCTATAAATTCCTTAGTGTTAAACATGGGCTTGACGCCTTCGAGCGGTTTATCAATGTCATCGTTCGCTCAATTTCCACTTCTTAGGATCTAGTGAAGGACACTTCCTTATGCTTTGGCACACCTGCTTTCTCAATGGTCCCACAGGCGAAGTGGTCATATAAAGACCATTTTGGTGAGGTAGGGGACAAGTCGGCTTACAGGTCGTTCGATTGGTAACCTAACCCTATGTGCTTACACATTTGTGTTGGGACAACAGGTCCTACATGACCTTTCTTATTTTTATCAAGTTTGGTGTGGGGAACGTATTTAAATTGGTACATAAGGTCCCACCATTTTTTAGAGGTAGGGTTGATGGCATATAGTTTGGCGAGGTTTGGGCCAACCTCTCTTCTCATTAATTTTTCTCGACGCGTTGGAGGAAAACTAGGAGAGGTAGGGGGACGGACTTTTGCAACGGTTGTCTCATTAGGGATTCGAGTCTTTTAAATATGACCCGTATTCAACACATAATTGTGAGCGGTTGGTATGCTCGTTGTATAATCAATATCCATCTCCTAGAGGGGTGCATCAGTGTATATACGGACGATGGAGTTCTCGTATGGGAATTTGACGCATTGATGGTATGTGGATGCGATAACCTTCATTGACTCCAGCCATTTTCTTCCTAAAATTAGATTGTACATACTAGCGAAATCAAAAACATGGAAGGTAACGTCTTTCGTTACAAGTCCGAGGTGAACCTGTAGCTTGATAGTTCCTTTGATAAAGCGATGCGACCCGTCATAACCTATGAGTGACAGTGTGCAGGACCTAACATCCTGCTCTGTGTATTTGAGCATTCTTAACGTGGTTAGAGGGCAGATGTTAAGTCCTGCTCCTGTGTCAATGAGTGCGTATGGTACGAAGAATCCTTTAATTATGACCGTAAGGTGTATGAGGGCCGCACTCTCGCGGAGTGACTCTTTAGGCATGTCTGCATCTGTAAAAGTGAGCACCAGAGGTTGCGCCATGACCAAAGTGATTTGATGAAGCTCATCTAGGGTCGTATCCTCATCAACTTGCATGTTTTCAAGTGTCCTTATCAACAACCTGTGATGATCAGGTGATTTCTTGATGAGTTCTAATATGGATATCTGGGTCAGGATCTTTTAGAGATGTCGTAGGTCGTATTCTTGTCCTGGCTCGAGTGCAGCTTCTTTGTCTGGATGATGGGCCTTAGGTGCGGGTGGTTGGAATTGTTGAGGTGTAGGAATCGATGGAGGGATGATGTGAGATGGGGGAGGCAAGTTAACTTCTCTTTCTCTCACATTCTCCTCTGGCAGTTGTGCCTTCGTGAAATCCTTATTTTGAGGGAAAGGCGGAGGTGGATAATTGGTTCCTGATTTAAGAATCGGGCAAATCGGTTATTGACCGAACCTACATGGCTTGATGCAAATGTATTTGTAAAATGGTTGAAATTTGGGGTTGGAATGCGTACCTGAACGGTGCCGCTCCAAGGTGGGAGGTACTGTGTGTAATCTTCCTCTTCTATGAAAGCAGAAACCAGCGTCTCACACGGGTCAAGATGTTCTTCTGGCTTGCTTTCTTTTAGATTCGGCGAACGCTCGGTGGTTATTTTATTATCTTGGCTTGGAGTCAGGGTGACACTTCTACCCATGCAGTAATTTGGGCTATAGTTTGGAAAACATGCTCTCCATACTCGGGTTCAGAATCAGACAGAGGGAGCAGTATTGGTGTTGATTTAGGATTTGGAGGGGTTGGAGGTTCTAACGGGTGACTACGGGGGAGTGGTCTCCTAGCCCTAAAGGAATGGACTCGTATCTGAGTGAATTTTTGATAAGGAGGTGGATTCGGCGGGGCGATGTGAGTTATCAGGGCTGAGGGATGTGGGGGTGAAGGAGCTCTCGCTGGTGGGGAAAAAGTAGCAGAGGGTTGAATGCGAGTGATTAAGGTGGAAGGTTGGAAGGGGGATCAACTAGAGAGATCTACGGTGGTGGCCTGAGCCGGTGATGCTTGGTTGGGGTTGGGCATGGGGTTATTAACGATCCCTAAATTTTTTAGGGGTTGGTTATTATTAGGGTTAAGAGTCCTAAGCACTTCCCAATTGATCTGACTTCGGTCATTCATGTCATAAATTACGTCCCTGAGACCCATAAGTCTTCTAGGTTGTGTCCCACGTATCGATGGAAGGCATAGTATTTACTATAGTCTAGATTTGTCGGCCACGGGTGGGATCTTTCTTACAAGAATCAGAGGAGATTCTAAGTGTTAAGGAGATGAAAGATGTTGGGAATCGTATCCAGTAAAGGGGGATAGTGTTCCCGCCTCAGCTGGTAGGGGCCTCTGGCTGGGTTAAAGTTCTGCGGTGGGGGCACACTATTGTAATTTGGCACGTGGGCCGGTCGAATCTGCATCGTGTTCTGATTCTAGTAGGTATTGGGATATTGATTTCTATTCTGATACTGGCCTTACTTCTAGTTCTGGCTCTGGTTTTGGTTTGCATATCTTTGCTGATTAGTGCCTTGGTTTTGGTTCGTGTATCGTTGCTGATTTTGATTTTGCCCGAAGTTTCGTGGGTGGAAATTTCCGTTCCCAGAGTTTTGTCCTTGATTAACAACAGTGTTGACCTGTTCAGTTCTTAAGGCTTTCTTATTATTTTTTAATTTTGATTCACTGGAAGTGCCCACTTTCGATGTGACTATGAATAGAGCAAGGTCTCCGCCTTTAATGTGTCGCGCTAGTCAGGATGCCCATGAGTGGAGTGGAGTGCAGTGAAGTCGGGGCAATCACTTATGACAAGTGCGCTCTTTAACGGTTCTCTATTGTTATCGATGATAATGTCCACCAAATCCTTCTCTTTCATTGAAGTGCCGGTCCTAACAGCGAGTTTTCTCCATCTGGTGACGAAGTCGGTAAATTTTTCATTAGGTCCTTGCTTGGCCACCATTAGATCGTTGAGACTGACTGTCTCTTGGATCAAGTGTTTGTATTGGTCTAGGAATTGACTGACTAATTCATCGAAGGTTTCTATCTTATAAAGCAGGAGTCTCACAAACCAATCTAAAGCTTCTCCTTCTAATGAGCGTTGGAAATAGTGAATGAGAAGTACTTGATTATCACGTATGGGTCGATAATTATTACAAAAGAGGGCCAAGTGATGATTCGGATTTCTCGTGCCATTATATTTGGTAAATTTTGGTGGCTTAAATCCTATTGGTAAATTAAACTCGACGTCCTGACAAAATTTGTCCAATCTAAATGAGTGATCGGGGCGCTCTCTCTTGGCCATGTACTCATCGAGCATTTTAGGGAGATCTTTGATTTTAATGATGCTGTCTTTTGGAGTGACCCATGAGCAAACCTTATCTAAAGATTCATCGTTGAAGAATGTGTGGGCAGGTTGTCTCAATGGTGTGGCGCGGGCTGACACCATGCTCGGGGTAGGAGGTAGCCTCTCTTGTCGCTCTTATTCTTCTGAAAATTGTCATGACCTAATGGTTTCATATGGGATGGCCAACTCTCGAAGCAATTCCTCAGAGTCATCTCCTCTTTATATTCTTTTAATGCTGAGTTTTACGATCTGTTGAGCAGTGAGATTTTGTCCAGTGTTACCATCTCTCCCATTATGATTATTACTAGTGTGTGGGGTGGAGAAGGGAATTTCTTGCTCGCTGGCCATGTTAATCTCAGGTTGTCGTGGGCTGGAACTGTGAAACGATTCTTCTTCATACGTGGGGTTGTTATGATATCCCCACAATGGTGGGTCTCCTAAACTTACTCTTCGTATACCAGACATCTCGATTCTTTGACGAAGACTCATATATATATAAAAGGAAATCTAAATGACACGATGGAAAGAAAAATAGAGAGATAAGATGAAAACTAACTATCGAGAAAAAGAGTTTGTAAAAGAGTCCCATCGCGATCACCAGTCTATTGGTGCGCGCTTTTACTGGGTTCCTCTCGGTCCCCGTTAAATCAATGGCTCAAATTCTATCCAAGTTGACTCTGGCGATGTGGTGCTTGGAATGTTAGAAATAAAGGGTTTTGTAGAAAAGTTCCTAATTTGTTGCGATCGCTAGCTGCAGATATTTAACGACGCTGTAACACGTCAATGATCACGCTTTGGAGCGACTGTGGGTTACTTCTTTACTGAATCATCCGCATGTGAACGTCAGCAGCTATGTCTCTTCTTATAGTTTAGATAGTTTAATTTTTCTTCCCTTCCCCTGTTATTATTGTGGTTTTAATCAGTTTAGACTTCCCAATTCTGCTATGAGTTTAGTTATGTGAGAATTTATTATAGTTTATTTAATCTAGTATTCTAATTCTATCAAGAGTCTAATTAATTTTAGTTTCCTAGCACTACTGGAATTCTAATTAACATAATGTTCTAATACTACTAAAAGTCCAATTAACATCAGTCTCCTGATTGTGCTAGGAATGCAGGTATATTAATTTTAATGAAACTTTTAATTAAACCAAGCACGCTAGTTATACCGAAATTCTAAGTAAAGCACGTATACTAGTTGTACCAGAACTCTAATTGGAATAGAGAACTAGTTTTACTAAAACTCTAATTTAGGCATTGAATTAATTTTATATGAATAAAATAGAAAAATCTAATTGAGGGAAATAAACTAATTTGATTAAAATTCTGATTAGAGCAATGAATTAATCGTACTTGAAATCTAATTAAAGCAATGAATTAATCATACTAAATTCTAATTAAAATGAAGGAACTGATTTGACTAGAATTATAATCACAGCAATGAATTAATTATACTAAGATTTTAATTGAAATAAAAGGACTGATTACTAATACTGGGGTCTAATAAAGCGAGGAATTAACTAGGCTAGAATTATCTAATTAAAATAAAGGAACTAATTTTATTGGAGTTCTAATCGAAGCAATTATTCTAAGGATTTAATTCAAATAAAGCATGTAAATTGACTATACCAAAATCCGAAGAAGAAATTATGGAACTGATATTATAATCCTAATTAAAGCAACTAAGTAATTTTTAAAAAAGGGGGTTTGGGCCCGCTATGCTAAGGAGGATTGGCTTCGTTCTCGAGTACCCTCCGTAAGCTCCCTTGGGCAAATCAGGTGGCTGAGATTGAAGATAAATTGGATTTATGATGATAAAATAGTATTTTTGGATTTTTAAGAATCGATTTCGGAGTAATAATTATGAGTGAAATTGAGAAACTAAAATTAATATTTAGGATTCTTAGAAATATTAAATTAAGAAATTAAATTTAAATTTAAATTTCTAAGACTGAATTAGAGTCCGAAATCAGAAAATCAGACCGTATGATTAAAGACTAGTTCTAGAATCCAAGGACTAGAACTGAAAATTAATGATAGGACTAGAAATTGAGATTTTAGAACGGAATTAAAGCCTAGGGTCGATAAATTAGACCGTTGGATTAAGGACTGGTTCTAAATTCAGAGAACTAGAACCGGATATAAAAATCACGGTCTAAAAAAAAAAAGGTGCTACAGTCTAAGACTGAAAATTAAAACTAATAATTAAAACTACGAAAAATCCTAAATCTAAATACTAGAAGCTATAGTCAGAAACTAAAAATATAATTCTTACCTAGGGTCGGGGCTGTAGAGAGAAACCTCGAAGATTCTACCCTTGAATTTGAGATCATGGTTAGGTTGTTTTATGTACTCCTTCTCAAAGTTCTCTGGTTTCAGAATCCCAAAAAAAGTCTGTTCTCTCTCAAAATTGCCAGCCTCTCCCGGGTTGAAATAAAAAAAAATCTTTTATAGGTTTTTCTCTAATTAAACGCCCTGTTTCAAGTGGTTAACTGGATTGCAAGCCGGTCTCCCGATGCTTAATCGCTTTGAGTCGGTCGCCGACTAAGTGAGCAACCGGCTGACTTGCTCAGCGAGTTTCCTAGTCCTAATAGCACTAGAACTAATTGCGTGCCTATTTTGTGGTGCGTAATCCAATTAAGCGCCACTCTCAAAGCGTTTAATGGAGGAAACTTAGGGATCAAGGACGGTGAGGCTAGGTCGGGCGTAAGCCAATTGCACACCGGTGATGGGGCACTCAATTCGATCGCGCATCTCATGATAGACGCATGATCGAATCTTGAGTTGGTCTGGGGAAAGGAAGTCTGGTCTGAGAAGGGACTGATTGCGTGTTGATGATTTGGCGTGCAATCAAATTGAGCGCTTGGTTTTAGGCGCTTAATTCGGGGTTGTCCGAGTTCGGGTCGGGCTTGAAATGTCAGGCTATTGTTTTAGCCTTCATTCCGACTATATACTATTATTTCAGTATATAGTCTCCCTACGTTGGGATCTGAGCCACAGAGCTATTGTTTCAGCCTATGTTCAGCCATGTACTATTATTTCAATGCATGGTTCCCATGTCAAGGGTATGGGGTTTGAGCTACAAAACTATTATTTCAGCCTGTGTCCAGCCATATACTATTATTTCAGCATATGGTCCCATATTAGGGTTAGGGGTCTAAAATGCGAGACTATCATTTCAGTCTGCATTCTGACTATATACTATTATTTTAGTATATAGTTTCCCTATATCGGGATCTGAGCCAAAGAGCTATTGTATCAGCCTGTGTTCAGCCATGTACTATTTTTTCAGTGCATGGGTCCCACGTCGGGGGTATGGGGCCTAAGCCACATAACTATTATTTAAACCTGTGTATAACCATATACTATTGTTTTAGCATATGGTCCCACATTAGGGTTATGAGGTCAAAGGTTGATCGAATAAATTTATATATTTCGAGAGGGCAAAATTGGGGTGTCTACACTTACGTAATCCAAAAAGTGCTCCCGGGATACTCTATCCACCTCGCCACCATGGACGGAGATCACTTTCCTGAGCCAATCAATGCTGGGTATGTCCGGCATTTCTATTCCTAAGTCTCCCATAGCAAGGTAGGTATTAATAAAAGTGGATACGTGACTGCTTAAGGACCCCATAAAAGAGGCCATCATTTTAAAACCCAGTAGTCAAAAAGTGCCCATGAATGATCATCCCCTTTGCGTCACCCGTTGAGCCATTGACCTTTCCTTTCATTATCCCCTTCTCGGAAAAAAAGAGAAAAATAGATATATATACCAACCAAAAAAAATGATCAGAAAAAGAGTTACCATCAAAATCTAGAAAAATTATAAAAGAAAAAAATCCCAAAAAGGGATAAGCAAGAAGAAAAAAAAATAGAAAAGAAAAAGTGGGGTAGGTATAGTCAAAATCTCCCAAGGAAGAAGGGTATTATGGCAGCTGGAACCCAATCAAGGAAACCTTTTTAAACACAGAATACCTTCAAAATTCCTAACCTATCCCATGGCTATGACACATTCTAAGAAAAAACCCTCTTTAAGGTATACAAGTAGTCATAGTATCCATTGAGTCAGCGTAAGACAAGCTGAGAGACAACAAAAGAACTCCCTACAACTGGCTATGACGGAATCGACGTCCATGTTGTGGCCTTTGAATAAAGAAGAAAAGGAAAGGAAAAAAAATAAAAATACAAGCTCAAAGCAAGAATGACGTGGTGAATACCCGAAAGGGCGCCATGGGTAAAAACAGCGAGCTTGTGCGGACCAGGTGAAAACCTGAAAGGGCGCTTGAGGTAAAAATGCACACCCATGGACATAGTGAAAACACGAAAGGGCGCTACGGATTAAAAAGAGGGAAACAACGGGCACGGCGAGAACCCGTCTTGGGCGCTGTGAGTAACAATGTTGTATAAAATGACAGAAGATAAAAGGTTGATGCAACCATGATCCATCCGATCCCCCTGAGCCGCTCATGATTACTCAAAACGAGTCTGGGCCAAGCATATTGTCACGATCGCACCGTCAAATGCATAACCCAAGGCAAAGATAAAAGGTTGATTCAATCCAAGGAGATGCGCGTTCTGGACCTCTCCAGGTCCGACCGTGAACGGTATGCCCAAATTTAGACCCGCTACTTCCCCTATCGCCTAGGGCAAAAAAAAAATAACAAAGAAAACAAAAAAAAGAAGACAAGTCATTTGCAAAAGATAATAAATTTTCCTTTCCCATTTTCAGGAAAGCATTGTGCACCCACCACTCTAGGATGATTGGTTTGATGACCAGAAAGACCACATTTGCAAAAGATAATAAATTTTCCTCTCCCATTTTTAAGACAGCACTGTGCACCCACCACTCCGGGATGATTGGTTTGATGACCGAAAAGACCACATTTGTAAAAGATAATAAATTTTTCCTTCCTATTTTCAGGCCAGCACTGTGAACCCACCACTTCGAGATGATTGGTTTGATGACCGGAAAGACCACATTTACAAAAGATAATAAATTTTCCTTTCCCATTTTCAGGCCGGTATTGTGTGCGCCACATCTTCAAAGAAATAATTGGCACAATTCTCCCCCCCCCCTCATTTTACAAAAACAGAGAAGATAAAATTTTTGTAAGATAATATGTTTCCCTTTTCCATTTACAAGTCTGTACTTTGCTTACACCACATCTCCCAAAAAATAATTGATGTGATGTCTCGCTCCCTTTCCTTTTTTACAGAAAGAAAAAAGAAATAACAACAAAAACATAAAGAAAGTATATATACCAAAAAAAATCTGGCAAGGGTTCTTATACCCCTTCGTGTGGTAATCTGATCTATGCAAAAAATATGTACAGGAGGGAATCAATGACCCAACTCATTCTTTAGGGCATGGATCCTTGCATGTAAAGCATCCTCCCGTACATCCCACTCTGTCATACAGCAGCCACGAAGAATCCTATGTGGCTTTCAAGAAGCATCAGTAGCATCAAGAGCGTCACTCAACGATCCTTCCAGACGAAGGACCTCACACTCAGCTAGATCAGCTCTGGCTTCAGTCACCTCTGCTCTAACCGTATGTTTCTCTAAATGCTCATGCAGGATTCGCTTCTCATCCATTAGTAGCTCAATACGGTCCCGAAGCATCGATTCCTTCCTCAGCCAAGCCCCCCTACATCACTGCTCTTTGCCTGCTCCAGGTAACAAGCAGAAGACATCTTGGACCATAGCCAGGCCTCATACTCTGGGGAGGACAAGACCAAATTCCCTTGCTCTAGGTCGCACATGACCGCCGACTGACGCATTTCCCAGAGGGCAGCTATCCTATCCATATCCCTAGAGGACCCTCGCGAGAAAATTAAGTCACACAAGGGTGGCTTTGTCACACAAGGCACCTGTTGAGGGCAACCAAACTAGCGCAACACTCAAAATGGGAAATAATTAGTGTTGCCGGTCAAACCAAAGAGGGTGATGCCCTCATGATCTCTAGAGCGAACCACTGATAAAGTCTTGTCTAACCAAGGAAGCCTCCACACCAACTCGGTTTCAGCCAGCCATAGCTTCAGCCCTTGTATACCCCCTCGCGAAAGCGTGAGGCACCTCCCCAAAAAGAAGTGGGCCACCTCACTATGAGCAACATAGAAGCAGGGCACGGTTCCCAAGATAGCAAGATGCTCTCCAAGCCAAATTTGGAGCAAGATGGGAAATCCCTGGAGACCCTCCACCTTGCCCAGAGCGAAGGCATCAAGGCAACAATAAAGCTCTGCCAGCACCATATGCATCGCAGAGCGGCCTCGTCTATTTCCGCCAAGACGTCATAGAGCACAAGCGAGAAGCTCTCTCCCCCAGTGTAGAAAATAACCTCGGAGATAAGGCAAAGGGCAAAGGCCTTCACATTATGAGAATTTTTTATCAGAAATTTTTGCAGGCTTTCGTCTTCGAAAAGTTCTCTAAGAAATTTCACCGAACTCCTAGTGGGCCTGTTGTATTGCCTACCTTGTTATTATTAAGAGGTTAAAAACAGCACACTAACAGAAAAATCACAGAAAAAGACACCAAGGTAAGGCAACCAGGCCTGCAAGAACCAGGGCTGTTGTAGTAAGGTTTAAAGAGGTAAGTAGGGGTATGTTCACAGGGAAACGTATTTCAAAATATGATATATCTCCAGATCTATAACAGATCTGGCACTCTATCCTATCCTAATTTAAAATAAAGCAAGAAAGGAAGGAGGAGAGGTTTTAAGGTGATGTCACTTTACTAAAACTACAAAAGTTAAATGTAAATGCAAATGATCTAGAGGTGAGTAGAAAACAGATTTAAAGAAATAGAGAAAAGGGTTTGGGGAATTAAAATCAAAGGTGCAGAATAGCAGCTTGGGATTTTGGTCTTCACTGAAAATTAATTGGTTCAACAGCAATGCAGGGGATTGATTTCCAGCAATCCTTCATCTGGCTACATGCACAGATGCAAGGTAGAAAGATCCAATCTAAATCAGAGGATTGAATTCATCTTAAGGCTATGATCTATCCACTTCAATGATCACAGATCATCCTAGGGATTTCCTCCAATCCAAAGGCCTCAATTAGAAGAAGAGAACCACTGCAAATGTTGTGGATGCAAGGCTACAAGCTCAGGCATCCACAAGAATCTTAAATTTAGGGAAATCAAATGGAAATCAAAAGATCTCTAGATTTAATTGAACTTTACAACCAACAATTTATTGAATCAAAACAACTTATAATATATTATTCTCAGATCTACAATCTGTGCATCATCTAATCCACTCACAAAGCTCCCAAACCTCTCAATTTATAGATCTGCCTCACCCTAGCTGCTACAAGTATTTAGTCAACCATGGTTGGGCTAAAGAGAGAATGAGTAAGAAGGATAAAATTTTGGAGGAAAAAGGAACTCTAATTTGGTCTTTGAGCTCTCTCAATTTTTGGATTTCTGCATGGTTCTTCTGTAATGCTTCCTCTCCATTTATACTCTTTCCTTCTGTCTCAGATTTGTTTTAGCCAATTAGAGCTTGAGGGAATAATTCTGTTATTCTGAACTGCTAATGATGCTGATTTTTGCTTATAGAATCTCCCCCAATTGGTTTGAATTGGAAAAATACATGTGGGGGAGTTAGAGGACTTCTCATTCGTGTGCAATTATATTCCAAAAATACCCTCAAATAAACTAAATAGCTTTGGGGCACGTGCAGCAAAGCACTGAGTTAATGTGCATTCTCAGTTGGAATTAAGAAGTTCCAAATCAGTGCTTCGAGAGGTTCAGAGAACTTCTCGATAGGTTTTGAGTCTAATTTATGCTCTATTTTAGCCTTCGACAGGTTCTTTTGACCGCTCGACAGGTTGAATCAATGCCTAACTGCTGTGCTAACTTCAGCCAACCTCTCGGTAGGACGATGCAACCTCGTGAGATCCAACACAACTCCAGGTAAGTCTTCAACAGGATCTTTCCCTCTATTTGATAAGTTGGAAGCACTTCTCGACCGGTTCCTCTTCAGCAGTTCAAACCATTCAATAGGTTCTGTAATCCTCTTGACAGCTTCATTTCTCTTTTACAGAACCTCTCGATAGGTTGTAATTCAGCTTCAGGTCCTCTTGACAGGATGCTTTCTTCAGTTTCAACTCCTCGACAGGTTCTGGGAACCTCTCGATAGTTTCATAAACTGCATCCAACCTCTCAACAGCTTCATAGAACCACTCGACAAGTTGCTGTTCTTTGCTTCCACAACTTGTACACAACTTGGGGTGCTGGCTTTCATCTATCCAACACTCAGTGCCCTTTTGAGGGGTTCATTCTTCATCCAATATAGTTGCTAGTTTGCTCCCATGTGTACACAATTGGACACATGTCATTGCCATAAAATTTTGAGGTTTTATGGATCTACTTGTTGGCTGATTGCATGGGTTGCATGTGCACATGTTGAAGCACCAGGTCTCTTCTTGGCATTTTTAAATGGATTTCTGCACTAGGATTGGAATTTATTGCTAACTATAAAACACACTTAAGACACATTATTAGTCAATTCAAAGGTCCATCAAATGTCAGGTTAAGAGGTGAAAAATGGTGTTTTTCATTAATTAACACACACCCAAACCTATGCTTTGCTAGTCCCTGAGAAAAGGAGAAATTAAAAACAAATATTGAACCCCTAGGTGATCCCTAGTGGAGGAGTGAAGTCTCCTGAGTGTTTTTAGTGAAGTTACCCACGAACTTTCATATGAACAGAATTAAATCAGATGCAAACTTGTTACATGTCAGATTTCAACAAATTCAGCTTCATTCCATACCTTGCCCTTTTTGAATTCAAAAGTTTCAAAATAGCAAATGTAAATAAATTTAATACCTAAATCAATTTTTAAATTTCTCATAACCAATCAGAAATCATCAACAGAACGATATATGAAAAAATAGTATATACTTCACCATTAATTTGAGAATCAGGTTCAAACAATGCCTTAATAAGTCCAATCTCAGACCCAATTATCACACAAGCATACTCTCTCAAATGATTTCAAAGGTGTCTTGTTTCACTCAAACTCAAGAGCAATTACAACCCTAAAATAGCACTGCAAGCATGAGTATGGGCAGTTGCTCTAATTTCTGAAATCTCTAACTCTTTTCACCATAGATTACACAGCTCCTCATCTCCACATGACAGGCCAATCAATTTCAGATTAGTAAGGTCTTTTTATTGGGTTATAATGTGGCTTATGGGTGAGGTTTATAAAGAATAAAAGGGTAAAGAGAAATTCAAAATTGAGAAGTCAGTAAGGTAAGGAGGTGGTGCACACACCGTCTTCATCTCAGCACATCTTCATCTTCTTTGATATTTTCATATTTGAAGTGGCCATCTTCTCATCTTCTTCCAATTTTCAAATGAAGTGACTTCCATTTTTCTTTTTGTATTATTTTTCTATTTTTCTTCTTTTTGTATGCTTTCCTTTGTATTTTCTCAATTTAATTTTTTTTTTTTAATATGTGTGCTATAATGCCACAACTAAACAATTTACACCCAGCTGCCATCAAATGTACTTTCCTCTTCTTCCACTAAACTTTAGACCAGCTTAACCTTCTTCAGCTTCTTCTCCTTTACCTCTGAGATCTCAGAGTGAGGGTTAGGCTGCATCAGGTCACTAAGGTTTGGGTTTAAATTCTCTGGTTTCTGTCAAAGAAAACTTGGATTTTTAAAGCTCAAATGGTGTGTATCAAGGGCAGTTGAATGGTAGGAAATTTCAAGCGCAAACTATCCAAAGGTGGCCTTATATCATGTCTTTCATGTCATGAGTACTGTCAAGCTGTTTCAATTTGGAGTGCATAAATTCTATTGAAAAAAGAGTAAGTTCAAACAGTCCTTAGAGCAAAAAAAATTTGCCAAAACACTCTTCAAAAGAAATTTTTTTACAGGCCCAAATCTCACTGGGTATGGTCTTCCTTAGGACTCTCAAGACATGTTCTTAATTTTTTCTCTCCTTAATGGTTCACTACATACTGATTATGACAAAATTTCTTAATGATATGGAAGTGATGATTTTTTCAAAAGGATCCAAACATTAAACAGTCTACCATACATTCTTAAATTTTTCCTTTTCAAAATTGCTCAGTTTGGAATTCTACTAAATTTGTTTTAATCCTACTCACACCATTGCACTTGGCTTAACTATCTCATAAAATTACCCTGCTATACCCCCAAACCCATGAGGAACAGTGTCCTCAATGTTTCAGAAATATAACAACTAGAACAGCAGGGTACAAGCAAAATAAAATGGCACAAAGTAGGAAAAACTGAACAACAGAGATATGGACAATGACACATAAAAGGAACATTTCATTAAAATGAACTTTATACAAAATAGTTACAGAGATGACAACATGCAAAAAGAAAACTATATACAACCAAACTACCTAGAACAACAGTAATACAAAATCTAAACACACCAACTACTCTACACCTAATCAGACTCAGTATCTGAACTTAAAATAAAAGGAGGGGTCCAGGCATATTTGTCTTCATAAGGATTCTTGTCCTTCTTCACTGGCATTGCACTGGCAGCATCAGGTGTGGATTTGATTGCTGCCGGCTTCTTCTTCTTCTTTGGCTTTGGTTCAGGCTCCTTGATGGAAATGTCAGTTAACTCAGCAGCTTTTAGGGCAAGATAAAAGGATAAAGTCTCTACAAGTTTGGAAAGCATGTCAGATTTTATCCTATAGATCTTGTACAGGTCAAGGGAGTTGAGGACTATCAGCCATAGTTTCCATTCCTCTTGCCTCTTAGCCTCCAAAACTGGGTCAAGTTCCTCTTCATGGACCTGCTATTGCAGAATTGTTAGGGCCACAGGTATCTCATCCTCAAGGTTAGGTTCAGGCATCTCATTAGTAACCTCCTCATCAAACCTCTCGACAGGTTCATCAAACCTCTCAACAGGTATATATGCTTCAGAAATTTCAATTCGAGAGGTTTAGCCAACCTCTCAACAGGATTAGTTTTTTCAGCAGTTAAGGCTCTGAGAGATTTTTCAACCTCTCGACAGGTACACAGAACTTGTCGAAATCTCATTAAATGCCTTCAGTGCCTATCGAATTCATCTCACATCCTCTCGACAGGTCTTAGTACCTGTCGAAATTCACAAGGGACACCTTAAGTACCTGTCGAATTGCATTTCTAACCTCTCGATAGGTCTTTTTGTAATCCTAACATTTTTTCATATCAGTTCACTGTCTCCATTCAACCCAAATTCATCAATCCTCCGCTATTCCCATTAATTTCTCATGTATGAAAGACCTTACTAACCTCAACAGAGCTAAGTTATTATTCTCAATGAAAAACTAAGTAAAAATTACAGATCTGACAGACAAAATAAATAAAAACAGCAACCATGACACCTATGATACATATTGTACAATGCTGAAAATCATTCATAGTTTGGAGGTTATTGAAGGTGAAGGGTCACCACAGGCTCTTCTAGATTTTCAACACAGATTTTAAGCCTTTGACTATTGACTTTCATGACCCTACCATCTTTAGGATCCATGATTTCAATAGCTCCAGATGGGGAAACATGCATCACAATGTAGGGCCCCTCCCATCTAGATTTCAACTTGCCTGGGAAAAATTTTAATTTTGAATTAAACAAGCATACCTTATTGCCGACAACAAACTCCTTTCTTAGCAAATGCTTATCATAAAATGCTTTAGCCTTTTCTTTGTAAATTCTTGCATTGGAGTAGGCTTCCAATCTCAATTCTTCAAGTTCTGATAGCTGCAACCTCATGTGCATACCAGCAGCAATTAGATCAAAATTTAATGTCTTAATAGCCCAGTAAGCTTTGTGTTCTAACTCCACTGGTAAATGGCATGCCTTACCATACACCAACCTAAAGGGGGACATCCCTATCGGGGTCTTATAGGCAGTTCTATAAGCCCAAAGAGCATCAGTCAGCTTCAGGGACCAATCCTTCCTATCTCCTCTCACAGTTTTCTCTAGAATGTGTTTAATATCTCTGTTAGAATTTTTCACTTCCCCACTGGTCTGTGGATGGTATGGGGTGGCAACTCTGTGTGTCACAGAGTACTTTCTAAGCAGATTTTCAAAATGCCTATTGGAGAAATGGCTTCCCCAATCACTAATGATAACTCTGGGGGTACCAAACCTAAACAAAATATTATCCTTCAAGAAATTGATGACAACTCTATGATCATTGGTTCTTGTGGCTAGGGCTTCAACCCACTTTGACACATAGTCCACAACCACAAGAATGAAATTATATCCATAAGAAGGAGGGAAGGGACCCATAAAGTAAATCCCCTAAATGTCAAACAATTCAACTACAAGAATGGGCTATAAAGGCATTGAATTTCTTTTAGAAATACTTCGTATTTTCTGGCATCTTTCACAAGCCTTGTAGTGCTGCCATGCATCTTTGAATAAAGTAGGCCAATAAAATTCACTTTGAAATACTTTTACAGTAGTCTTGTTTCCACTGAAATGACCTCCACAAGCCTATTCATGACACATTGTTAGTAAGCTGTGGAATTCATTCTCAGGTAGACACCTTCTCACAACTTGGTCTGCACAATTCTTGAAAAGGTATGGATCCTCCCACATGTAGTATCTGATCTGAGGAAAGAACAGATCCTTATCCATTTTATTCCAATGTGGGGGAATCCTACCCACTGCCAAATAATTAACAATGTTTGCAAACCAAGGTGCACTCACGCTGATAGCAAACAACTGTTAATCTAGAAATGAGTCATTGACAGGCAATCCATCAAACTCAGCAGCTAGGATCCTGGATAAGTGGTTTGCAACCATATTTTCAACCATTTTCTTGTCTTTAATCTCAAGATCAAAGTCCTGTAATAGGAGGATCCATCTAATTAATCTTGGCCTGGCATCCTTTTTGGACAAAAGGTATTTAAGGGCTGAATGGTCTGTGAGTACCACAATCCTAGATCCTAACACATAAGACCTGAATTTTTCCAAAGCATAAACAATGGCTAATAATTCCTTCTAAGTTGTGGTGTAGTTTAACTGAGCATCAATCATTGTCTTACTTGCATAAGCAATCACACAAGGTACTTTGTCCTTTCATTGCCCCAAAACTGTACCAATTGTAAAATCTGATGCATCACACATCAGCTCAAAGGACAAAGAATAATCAGGGACTTGAAGGACAGGTGCCGAGGTTAAACATCCTTTCAAAAACTCAAAAGCAGTGAGACATTCATCATTGAATACAAAAGGAATCTCTTGGCACAACAAGTGACAAAGAGGTTTTGAGATTTTACTAAAATCTTTGATGAATCTCCTATAAAACCCAATATGCCCCAAAAAGGATCTGACATGTTTGACAGTCTTCGGTGGGGGCAAATGTGTAATCAAATTAATTTTAGCTTGGTCTACCTCTATGCCTCTGTGGAAAACAACATGGACAAGGACAATGCCTTGATTGACCATAAAAGAACTCTTTTCCCAACTTAAGACCAAGTTGGTCTCTTCACATCTCTGCAGCACTAGGCTGAGGTGATGTAGGCACTGGCTAGAATTGTCCCGAAAGATAGAAAAATCATCCACGAATATATCTAAAAATTGGTCAATCATATCCGAGAATCTGACATACATACACCTTTGGAAAGTTGCAAGGGCATTGCACAATCTAAATGACATCCTTCTATAAGCAAAGGTGCCAAATGGACATGTGAAAGTTATTTTCTCCTGGTCTTATGGATACACAAGGATTTAGTTATACCCAGAGTATCCATCAAGAAAGCAAAAAAAAGTTTTGCCTGACAACTTATCCAAAATCTGGTCTATGAAGGGCAAAGGAAAATGATCTTTTCTGGTTTTTAAATTGAGCTTTCGATAATCAATGCACACCCTCCAACCAGTGGTCTCCCTGGTTAGAATTATCTCACCAGAATCTGATTTAACTACAGTGATTCCATATTTCTTAGGTACCACCCATTCAAAATCTAAAATGGGATAGATGACTCATGCATCTAACAATTTAACCACTTCCTTCATCACTACTTCTTGCATGTGGGAGTTTAACTTTCTCTGCATCTCTCTAGAGGGCTTGGAACCCTCTTCTAGGTGGATCTTATGCATACAAATAATAGACTGATTCCTCCAAGATCAGCAATTGTCCAACCTATTACTCTCTTTTGCCTTTTGAATACACACAACAGCTCTTCTTCTTGTTCATCAGTGAGGGAAGAAGAAATTATCACAGGCAACTTCTGATTTGTTCCCAAAAATGCATATTTCAAAGACTTGGGAAGCTGCTTTAATTTCATATCAGGCGGGCTTATGAGTGAAGGCAGCAAAGGTGCCTTAGAAGGTGGTGGAAGAGGCAACACAACTGGTTTCCAAGGAGGATACCTTGCTGTTGTCCCCACTTAAGAATTTAAGGCTTTTACCTCTTGAATCTTAGGTGTGGGGGCCTTGTCTTCCATAGTTTAATCCCAAACATTTTCAAAAATATCAAACATGTCCTCACAATGCAGCAGCTTGGGTAAAGTTTCTTCCACAAGCTCATCCAGCACATCAATCATAAAGCAGTCCTCACTATCCAAGTGAGGCTGACTTATTGCATTATAGACATTTAATTTCACTTTTATATTGCAAAAGGATACTACCATTACACCTAATTTATATTATATACAAGCATTGGCAGTGTCCAAGAATGGCCTGTCCAAAATTACAGGAAAGGAGGTGGTGCACTTGCTTGGTTCCATGTCAAGAATCATAAAATCTACTGGATAGAAGAACTTGTCAACCCCAACTAACACATCTTCTATCATTTCCACTGATTTCCTTTCAGATCTATCAACCAGCTATAATATCACATGTCTGGGTTTCAATTCTCTCAAACTTAACTTCTCATATACTGAATATGGAAGTAGATTCACACTAGCCCCCATATCTAAGAAGACTTTTTCAATTGTGTGATCACCAATGATGCAAGGGATTGTGGGAACTCCAGGGTCTTGGAGTTTTGTTGGGGTTGCAATAGACAACACTTGATTTACTTTCTTAGCACAAAAGACCTTCTTGGATAGGTGTATCCTAGATTGTCTTTTGTGTGGGCACAAATCTCTCAAAAACATTGTATAGGCTGGCACTTGCTTGATAGAATCAAGTAAAGGCAAGTTGATCTTCACTTATTTAAATATTTCCATCATTTCCCCAACTTTAGTATTTCCCTTATCAAAAGGAGAAGGTGTTTGAAGTGCATTGGGAAATGGCAAATGAGTGACTGATCTCTCATTTGCTGCCTCAGCAAGCTCATCAATTTTTTTCTTATTTTTATTTTTATTTTTCTGTTGGGGGCATCAACACCCCCCATATTTCTCATATGCTGCTCCTGTTGTATATCATCATGGGCTGGACTCTCTTTTTCTGTACTCTTATCAGGCTCAATACCAACCTTGTTGTCAACCAACCTCCCTCCCACTTCTCAAAGTGGTGACAGATTTAGCTTCTTCATGTGAGGAAGAAACCTCACCCATCATATACTACCCTTTTGGATTGTTCATAGGCTGACTAGGTAGTCTTCCCTCTTCTCTCCTAGTCAAAGTACTGGATAGCTGACCAAGGGTGTCCTCTATCTTCTTAATACTTTGGCTATGGGAGCTCACCCAAGTTCTGCAATGAAGCCAAAACCTGCTCTTCAAATGAGGGAGTTCTAGAGGGTGTTGGGGCTGGTGTATTTTGATGCATAGGTTGTGCCATTGGATGGGCTATAAGCTGCTGATATTGGGGCCTTGGAAAGAAATTCTGCTGATAAGGTTGAGTATTTCTATAAGGTATTGGTTGTCGTTGCTACTGCTGCAGCTACTGGTTTTGGTTTTTGAAGTTGTCTTGCCTCCATCTCAAGTTAGGGTGGTTTCTCCAAAGATAACCAGCAACATTAGTATGCTCCATAACTAGATCAGGAAATTATATAGCAGAGGGACATTTTTCAAGGGAGTGAGTGGGAGACTGGCATATCAGACATGCCTCTTCCACTTTGGCAGCCATTGGGGACTGCATTGCTCCCATGAGCTTATCAAACTTCTGAGTTAAGCTATCTACCTTTCTCTCCAAATCATTATAACTAGTGACCTCATACATTTTCCCTCTTATTGTGTTCTCTTTCATCAATTTAGCTTGAGACTCAATATCCTTAGACAAGGTCTCCTACAGCATTGAATTCTCTCCAATAACCTCAAATAATTCTCATGCTTCATCAACTGTTTTATGAAGGTATGTACCTCCACAAGAGGCATCCACCATATTTATGCTTTTTGAATCAATTCCTTGATAGAAACTTTGTACAAGTTGCCATTGAGGAATTTGATAATGGGGGCATTGCCTTAACAACTCTTTGAATCTTTCCCAAGCCTCATGAAAGCTTTCAGTTGAGAATTTAGAAAATGATATGACGCTTTTTCTCAACTGACTTGTTCTAGTCATGGGAAAGAACTTAGCTAGGAATTGACATTGTAGGTCATTCCAAGAGTTGATACTATTGGTTGGGAGCATAGATAATCAGGCCCTAGATTTGTCCTTTAATGAAAAAGAAAATAGCCTAAGCTTGGTGGCTTCTGGCCCCAAACTAGCAATATTAAAGGTAGTATACAAAGCAAGAAATTCATCAATATGTTTGTATGGGTCTTCTTTACTCAACCCATGGAAAGAAGGTAATATTTGAATTGTTGAAGACTTGATGTCATAATTTCCCTCCACAGCAGAAAATTATATACAAAATGGAGAATTATATGCACCAGGTGCAAAGTATTCTCTCAACAATCTAGGCTGCTCACCCATTTCAGCAGTCTCAGATTTAGCAGGTGTATGCGTAGCTTGTCTAGACCTAAGAATCCTCTCAACTTCAAGATTTAATGGTAAAATCTCAGAGTTGAGAGTTCTACCACACAAAAATATAAAGTAAAACACACAAAATTATAGTACAGATTTTAACAAACAAACACAAACACACAAAAATAATTTCTGCAGATCTGGAAATGTAAAAGAGTTAGGAAATGCAAACTCAAGCACGACTTGCTCCTTCTTTTAGCAAAATTGCTCCTCTCAGCCATAGCTCTAAATCTGTAAAAATTCAGAAAACTTCAAAAAACTACAGAAGCAATTAGTCAAACACTAAACAGACAATTATAAATATAAAATCTAAAATAAGAAAAATTTAGATCTACCAATTCTAAAAATACATATCCTCGGCAGCGGCGCCAAAAACTTGTTGTATTGCCTACCTTGTTATTATTAAGAGGTTAAAAACAGCATAGTAATAGAAAAATCATAGAAAAAGATACCAAGTTAAGGCAACCAGGCCTGTAAGAACCAGAGCTGTTGTAGCAACCTTTAAAGAGGTAAGTAGGGGTATGTCCACAGGGAAATGTATTTCAAAATATGGTAAATCTCCAGATCTAGAATAGATCTAGCACACTATCCTATCCTAATTTAAAATAAAGCAAGAAAGGAAAGAGGAGAGGTTTTAAGGTATTGTCACTTTACTAAAACTACAGAAATTAAATGTAAATGCAAATGATCCAGAGGTGACTAGAAAACAGATTTTTAAAAATAGAGAAAAGGTTTTGGGGAATTAAAATTAAAGGTGGAGAATAGCAACTTGGGATTTTGGTCTTCACTGAAAATTGATTGGTTCAACAGCAATGAAAGGGATTGATTTGGTACAATCCTTCATTTGGATACAAGCACAGATAGAAAGATTCAATTTAAACCAGAGGATTGAATTAATCTTAAGGCTATGATCTATCCACTTCAATGGTCATAGATCATCCTAAGAATTTCCTCCAATCCAAAGGCCTCAATTAGAATAAGAAAACTACTGCAAATGTTGTGGATGCAAGGCTACAAGCTCAGGCATCCACAGGAATCTTAAATCTAGGGAAATCAGATGGTAATCAAAAGATCTACAGATTTAATTAAACTTTACAACCAACAATTTATTGAATCAAAACAACTTATAATATATTATTCTCAGATCTGCAGTCTGTGCATCATCTAATCCTCACACAAAGCTCTCAAACCTCTCAATTTATAGATCTACCTCACCGTAGCTGCTACAAGTATTTAGCAAACAATGGTTGGGCTAAAGAGTGAATGGGGAAGAAGGAAGAAGGACGAAATTTTGGAGGAAAAAGGAACTCCAATTTGGTCTCTGAGCTCTCTCAATTTCCTGATTTCTCCATGGTTCTTCTGTAATGCTTTCTCTCCATTAATACTCTTCCCTTCTTTCTCAGATCTATTTCAGCCAATCAGAGCTTGAGGGAATAATTATGTTATTATGAGCTACTGATGTGGCTGATTTTTACTTCTAGAATCTCCCCCCAATTGGTTCGAATTGGACAAGTACATGTGGAGGAGTTAGAGGACTTGTCATTCGTGTATTCTAAAAATTCCCTCAAATCAGCTAAACAGCCTTGGGACACATGCAGCAGAGCACTGAGTTAATGTGCATTCTCAACTGAAACTGAGAAGTTCCAAATCCGTGCTTCGAGAGGTTCAGGGAACCTCTCGACAGGTTTTGAGTCTAATTTATGCTCTATTCAACGGGTTGCATTTAGCCTTCGACAGGTTCTTTTGATTACTCGACAGGTTGAATCAATGCCTAACTATTGTGCTAGTTTCAGCCAACCTCTTGACAGGATGATGTAACCTCGCGAGATCCAACACAGCTCCAGGTAAGTCTTCGACGGGATCTTTCCCTCTGTTTGACAAGTTGGAAGCACTTATCGATAGGTTCCTCTTCAACAGTTCAAACCATTTGATAGGTGTTGTAATCCTCTCGATAGCTTCATTTCTCTTTTGCAGAATCTCTCGATAGGTTGTAATTTAGCTTCAGATCCTCTCGACAGGATGCTTTCTTCAGTTTCAACTCCTCGATAGGTTCTGGGAACCTCTCAATATTTTCATAAACTGCATCCAACCTCTCAACAGCTTCATATAACCACTCGACAGGTTGTTGTTCTTTATTTCCACAACTTTTACACAACTTGGGGTGTTGGCTTTCATGTGTCTAACACTTAGTGCCCTTTTGAGCGGTTCATTCTTCATCCAATGCAGCTGCTAGTTTGCTCCCATGTGTACACAGTTGGACACATGCCATTGCCATATAATTTTGAGGTTTTATGGATCTGCTTGATGGCTGATTGCTTGGGTTGTATGTGCACATGTTGAAGTAGCAAGTCTCTTCTTGGCATTTTTATATGAATTTCTGCACTAGGACTGCAATTTATTGCTAACTATAAAACACACTTAAGACACATTATTAGTCAACTCAAAGGTCCATCAAAGGTCAGGTTAGGAGGTGAAAAATGGTGTTTTTCACTGATTAATAGGGCCCGCAGATGAGACTTTTCTCATAATCATTTTTCTTCAAGCCCAAGGTGATTTAGGTGGCTTTAGCATAACCCAGTTTTGGCAGTACTCTGGCAAGGTCTCTATGAAACTTTAGACCCGATAGATTGGAGAGCTCCTTGAGAGTAGGAGTTAACTCACGATTCCCAAAATGGAAGACATCGGTGTTAACTTCCCAAGATGATACCGCGGCATAAATGAAATCCCAAAGCGGAGGAACTTCAGGAAGTATCGTATTCCTGGACCCTTCACGAGATGCGGGACTGGAAAGCGGGTCCATGGTCATACAAAGATGTTCCCAAGATACAATTCAATGTAGGACAATGGACCCACCTTGGGGCAAGAAAAGAAAAAATGAGAGCAAAAAATATCAATTTAAAATCAAAAGAAGGAGAAAAGAATGTATTCTCGGGCTTAAAAGGCTCCACTTTCCCCTGATGGCACCTAGCGTGTGTAATAAACACGCCAGAGCAAATTTTCCCAGAATTGCTTTGGCGTTTGTATTACACACACCAAGCCACCTTTTTCCAGATTTGGATTGGTGTGTGTATTACATACACGAAGACACTTTCTTCCAGATTTGCTCTGGCGTGTGTATTACACACGCCATACCATTGCTTCCATCTAAAGGAAGAAAAGTGAGTATAGGGGAGGTCATTTTACTGATACCCTAGGCAGCCACCTGCATTTCTTGTCATTTAAAAAGCACTAGCCCACACACAAAGATACAAATTTTCTTGGGTCACATCTACCTTACACATGATTTTCTATGCAGGAAGAGTTCGCATAAGCATAAAAATGGTTGCCAAATATTAACCAAGTGCATGGCCCCAAGGCCATTCCATTTAATTTGGGTCCATCCTGCAGAAGAGAACCAACATACCACAAAAAGAGAAAGGAGAAAGAGATAAAGCAGACAACAAAGAGGGAAGCAATGGCATTCATTCAAAATAATAAAAACTATCTAAAAATATGTTCGCCAATACATCTTCCCAAAATAAAAAGATCCCAAAAGTTCAAAAGTGTCTAAATCAAATTAGAGTGAAGGCTTAATCCTTGGCAGCACCCTTCGACTTCTTGCGACAGCGCGATGTACAATGGTACATCCGAACATCCCCCACTCGAGACCACGCCTGAGAAAGTCGGCTAAGCAGGGAGTGCGATTCCTTTTCATGAGCATGCTACAAATCACAACGAATGCCATCAATCAAGATCGGTTGAAAGAAAAATAGCAGAGCAATGATCAGAACGAGTGAGTATGACACTCACTATCTCCATGTCCCAAAGGCCGGCAATGTAGCGATAGTACTCGGCCTGATTCACAGCGGATTTGTAGTTCTGCACCAAAGAAAAGGGAGATATCAGTCACAAGAGCCACATGCGCAAACATAAGCAGTTCTCTAGAAAGTAAAAGTATAAAAAGGGAAAAACTTACCCCGAGAACCAATTCAGGAGGGGGGACTCAGACTGCTTCAGCAGATAGACGGGCCTGCTCATCTACATCAGCACATAAGCTGGAGAGAAAGGAATCATTGAGGCATCTAAATGTCCCCTGAACCTCAGCTGTAGAATTGCCTAAAGCACCCGCACCAGAGGGGTCTGAAGGACCATCATCCGTAGTCTCAGCAGGACCTACCGTTGTCACATCATCATCATCAGAATCGTCTTTCCGATCAAACTATGAAAAGAAGCAGGGTCTTAGTAAGTAGACATAAAAACTGAAGCAGAACCATTAGGAACTTGCCTAAAAAGAAGAGCTACCTGAGCTCGTGGGCTGCCAAAAGCCAGTACCTTGGCACTAGGCACAAAACGGGGCAGAATGGACTGATAGGGCAAGGACTCATACCATAGCTGGTATCCCCTAGGCACGAGAAGGTCATCAATGGGGACCCCATGATGGAGAAACCTGGCAGAAAGCTCCTCAATAATACTCTCAGGAGCCATAATGTCCGTCGGAGGACCCTACGGCATGACCAAGTGGTCTCGGTACTGATGCACCACTCTCTCTCCCAGATAATATGCCTTGGCCCAAGCCCTGTATAAGAAAATGATGCAGCGATCAACAAAGAAGCGGGACGGACCCACGGTGGCAAGATCCCAGAAGGGAGAACCAATTTTAGGGTCATAGATGACCTGCCCAGATAGAAAAATGTCCCATCAGCCAAACGGGTAGCATAGAAAGAAATGCTGAGAAAGAGAAGAGAGAAATAGCCATACCTGCTTTGAGATCAGCAAGTCAATTGGGACCTCAGGCCCATCTCCAAATGCTTCATCCCGACGTCTCGGTGGCGGTTCTTATGCCAATTACTCATGAGCGGATACATATAGACATCGGAGAAAAGGAGTTGGCAGCCAGGCTGGAAGTAGGTACCCCCAAATCTGAAAAGAAAAGCAGAAGATGTGTCAGATATAGGATGAATGACTAGCCAATGATCTAAGGAAAGTGGGAAAGTCAGGGGTTACCTCAGTCGCAGGCCAAAAACCTACGATAAAAGTTGTATTCCCAACTAAGGCTCGGGCTAGGCTAGACATCAGCAAGGCATATCCGGCCCCACCCCAGTCGTATCGATGCACGTCATCCCAATTTCCCATAAGGCTGAGCAAGGACATTGAAACCCGACCTCCTCTAGCATTTGCAAAAAGGTCATGCCTAAAATGAAGAGGAGCGAAATGCGAGGCAACATCAGGGCGTGCGCAAGCCCAAGGAAGATGTCTGCATCCGGATGGCCCAGATCCACCAGCTCGTGCTTGCCAAACAAATCAACCAACCAGGATAATTTAATGTCAAAGCCATGCATGTTCTAGGCGGAGGGGTAATCCCCGATTAATTGCATCACTTCATCCTCGCCCAGTATACAAAGGTTGGTCACTGGCGTGCCCCCAATCCTTATTGATCATGATTTGACTGGTTTGATAAATGGTCTCCTGTTACTTATATTTTCTTGAAAAATTCAGATGGTAACAAGTATAAAAGTAGTATCTACATGGTTTTTGAATACATGGACCATGACTTGACTGGTGTATGAGACTGTCCTGGGATGCCCTTTACAGTTTCCCAGATCAAGGTATCACCAACTCCATATGGCTTAAAGCAATTTCAGTTCATCTAATCAATACACTTTGATTTGATTCTTGAAACATTTGTTTTTTGAGTTGGCCTTATCAATGCTATATGAGGCAGCTATTGACCGGGTTGCATTACTGTCATGTTAACCAAGTACTTCATCGTGACATCAAAGGTTTAACATCAAATATCAAGTTACATTTCTTACTGCATCAAATTATTTTGTTTTGAAGCCAACATGATATCTCTTTTGGGTCCATCTGTGCAAGATCTAATCTTCTAATTGATAATGAGGGGAATTTAAAGCTTGCAGATTTTGGCCTTGCTCACTCATTTTCCAATGATCACAAGGTCCAGCTTGAGAGTCCTCAAGAACTATCTGAGGTTACCTTTCACTGAGTTTTGTTGATGATACTGAAATGGCACTACTGATTGGTGATGATTCCAGGTTCCGCCCCAAGAATGAAGCATATTGATTCAAAACAAGAGTTTAACCAAGTGAAAGAAGTAGTACACATCTTAGTCACACTGTTCATTTTAGATTCCTGTGATTTCATGTTTCTTATGCAAGTAATGACTACTTAGGTGAGATATATGTATGAGAGATGTGGTATTAGGTTTTTTGCAATGACTTAGGGATGAAACAATTTATTTCATGAGTGAGATTAACTTCCTTACAGGTTATAAATTCAATTAAGGGAGCCATAAATTCATTTGAGGTTCCTACATGCACTTAAAGAGGACTCTTTTAAATCTCACACCACCACTTTATTTTTGTTTTTTTTTCTTTACTGGGGTGCAAAAGCAGTCTCATGGGGTGTTAATAATGGTATCCTAGTTTATTTCCCTCCTAGGAACATATCTCAGCTTGCAAAGGTGAAGACCATGAAAAGACAGGGTCATTGGGAAGATTTCGAAATCCTTGAATTATAAATATTTTTTTATTTTGATTTTTAAAAAAAGACTCTCTAAGACCGTCCTATTTGAGCCGTCATTCAAATAGGACAATTCATAAAGGACTGTCCGATATAATAAATAAGACAGCTTGTGGTCGTCTCTAAATAAAGGAAAATTTATTAGGGATGGTCCTAAGCTATCGTATTAAATGCCCGATGACCGTCTTCAATTGTTAGTATGAGACGGCTTTAGACCGTCTTAGATTAAGACTACCGAAAACAGTCCTTTCCTACCGTTTTATTTATGAAATATAAGACGGTTTAGGACCGTCTTATATATTTAAGACACCTGAAAAAGAACGAACATGAGGACGGTTTTAGGCATCTTATTTTAAAATAAGACGGCTTTGGGCAGTCTTATTTCATCCATTTTGACGTAGTGCTTGGAGTTTGGTTATGCTTCAATAGCTTGAGCTATGAGGGTTTGCTCTGTAGTGGCTGCAATTGTAGGCTGAGCAACAGGTTCTATTAGGGTATGGCTAGAAGTAGCCACAACCTGTTAGTCAATTATGGAAGGAATTTCTTCTGTTCTTTCAATATTTGGGCTCACTGGGTCTGCTTCAGTAACAGGTGGTAGTGTGTCTACCTTAGTGGAGGGGGGCATAGTAGGCCCTACTGGTGAGTCCAAAGCATGGTCCTACAAACTGGCTTGGTCTGCAATTGGGATTCTTCACTCGGTTATGCTTTCTGGTACTTGAGAGCTGACCTCCGCTCTCTCATGAAGTGGAGTAGAAGTACTCACACCTTCTTCCATAACTACTTCTTCTGGGGCTTCAATTTCTACTGGCTGCACTATGGCAGTCTCTTCTCGGTCCTCATGAATTTATGGGACGTATGATTTAGAGGAGGTACTTTTGGATTGAGGAGTGAGCGAGATTTTCTTTTTATTTTTGGCAGCTAAAGTTTTCCTATAGGCTGTGATTGTTAAGCCTTCCTCTGTTCTTGGTAAAGCTTTTTCCTTAGGGTCTATATTATACCCCACATTCATCAGTAGATTTGTAGGAAGGTCCCCCAAATAGAAGGGTCAACTTCTTCGACTGATATTTTTCTTGACTCAGTTTCTCCCTCACCGTGGTGATTAATTAAAAAGGATAAGAGGGCACATTGAACCAATAGTGATTTGCCATTAAGTACAATGCCTTGGCAAATAGTGCCCTTCTCTGTGTTCTATGACCCGTGGGTTGAATAGTCTTATGACTTAGCATGTCAAAGAATTATAGTGATAAACTCCTTGCTTCTAGGTCCTTTCGAAGGAAAAAGGACCTGTCCCGTGGAGGATTTCTTAATAGTTTTATTGTCATATGGGCAAAGTCAGGGAGGTATCTGATAGCATCCTCAAAAGGTTGGCCTCTGGGTTATCTTGGAACAGTTCTGGTATTTCCAAGGGGGCATGCATCACCCTGGTGACCATTTCCTTTGTAATCTAGATCGAAAGTCCATCGATACTGGTGGGGAGGATTGAACATGGTTCCTGGCTGCTTTTGGTCATATTTTTGTACAACAGCCTCACCAATCTAGGATAGATTGGTGTGACTCCTGGCTCTAAGAAATAATTCAGCCCGACATCCTTAAAATATTTAATGGCTTGTCCACTCATCTCCAATTTTCTAAAGACTCAACGTCTATCGCTTTTTCGGCTCCCACGATATGGTGTTTCATTGAAGTAGGGAGTCTATCTGTTGGCATTGCAGAGGACACTGGCTTTTTACCTTTATCTAATTTCAGCCCCCTTTTAGGGGCAGACACAGATTCGATTTCATTTGTGTCTTTAGGATTTTCTCTTATAACTATCTCAGAAGATTTAGGTTTCATCTTGTGTGGGTCTGCTGCTTTTGATTTGGCCTTACGGGCAGCAGACCATGCAATACGGTTAATGATTGGAGTGTTATCAGAGCTATTGCCTTCTTTTTCCTCTCCCTCTTCCCTTTGTCGTTTGCCCGTTCCATTAGCCATGCTACCACTCGTTTCTTTTCCTACCAGAATTAATAAAATATTATTAATTAACCATGAATTCCATGTATTGAGTAAAAATTTATTGCAGAAACCCTTCCATTAAAATCATTAAATCGTCACCTTACCTCTTGATGATTGAAACCCTAACTTGTAGATGTGAAATCAAATGCATTCAGGGTTCCCGAAATAAAACAAGGGAAGTAAGGGGTATATAGAAAAGTAAAATGGTTGGGTTGGGTAGGAGAACAATTAGGATGAAGAGCCTTTTGAAAAAGAGAGGGAAGGTAAGAGAGAATAATTAGAGAAGTTGAAAATGGGGCCGACATATCCTTTTTTCGAATATGTAGGCCTTGTTTTGAGTGACAACTTGCTGAACCAGTCATCAATTGGGTTTTGACTTAGAATCGTAGGTTGATTCTAGTATGAACCCTTGTATCAGTGAATCATAATCACTACTCTTCATTGATAGACCTAATGACGATCAATCGTACATCCATATGATTGTTCGCTATAATGTACAATAGGTAGGATATTACGACTCATCATCTTTCAATGATTTGGATCATAGTATGATACCTAAACTAAAAAGAAAGAGAAAAATATAGTTTGCATAATTTAAAATTGATGCTATGGGTGAGTCAGTAGCTCGACGATCCATGAGGTATCTATATTTGATTTTGGGGAGCCAATGTCTCCCCTAGGAGCACTTGTCCTCTAGGATTATCGACCGGTTGCATAGGTAATTGGCCAGTCTCTCTTCTTGCCACTTGGGAAGCTAGATGGCCTATCTGGCTTTCCAACTTCGTAATGGACTGGGTATGTGAATTGAGTACTTCAGAGAATTGAGCAAGCTGATGTAAATCTTTTGAATGCTAATGCAACTGTTGCTATAAATCTCGAAGGATTTGAACAACTATGACATCAGGTGCGTTGACCTGTGGTTCAACTTGGGGCTGTGCTGCGAGAATTTGGGGTCTTTGGTGGAAAGCTTGAGTTTGGGGAAATCGAGGTTGCACAACTGATGGTGCTAGCTGTGCTCCGCCTGTGGAACCATAGTTAAATCCAGGGTGGTTCCTCCATGCTAGATTATATGTATTTCCATAGTCTCCCCTCTAAAAAGCCATTATTTGTTCACTTTCCACAACCTTTTGGTGGGTTGGCGCAGTTGGATTTTCAGTATATGTCTGAGTCTAGCAATTAGAGTAGCTCGCCAAGGATCCATCTGAGGTGCTAGGTTTGGTAGCCATTAATATTACGATTTGTTGTTCGAGGGCTAAAATTTTCACACTCACATCATCCTCCTTAACTTTATCATTGTTGATATCGTAAAGTCCACCCCTTGCGAGCGTGGTGTGGCGAGTGACATATGGATCATATTTAAGCAATGCCTACTTCTGTTTTGAGTTATTGGCTAATTTCTCGAATAATTTTCTGGACTGCTGGCCATTTTGAGCCATAAAGGCTCCTCCACTCACGGCATTGACTGTAGACTGGTTACTCTCAGTCAACCCTTAGTAGAAGCTTTGCGCTATTGACAAATTTGGTACCTCGTGATGAGGACACTTTTGTAACAAATCCTTCATCCGTACCCAGCTCTCATGAAATAATTCTCCTGGCTTTTGCCTAAAGTCTTGAATCACTTGGCGAATTTGGTTAGTTTTACCAATTGGGAAGTACTTGCCCAAAAACTTGGACTGCAATTCTTCCCATGTGGTAATACTTCTGGCAGGTAATGAAATTAACCATCCCTACGCCCTATCCTTGAGAGAGAATGGGAACAAACATAGTTTTACGGCCTCTTTGTTGGCAGTCGATAATGGCAGCACTATGCAAAGCTCTATGAAGTCCTTTAGATGCTGGTAGGGATCTCCTCGATCAAGCCCATGAAAGGTTGGTACAGATTGAAGTGTATGGAGCTTGATTTCATAATTTTGACATGCCGGCACCTTTGGTATAACTATACAAGAGGGCTCAGTCAAAGATATTGGGATGAAATGTGCTTGGATTGAAAAATCGTCAACCATAACTAAGGATTCTATTGTGGGTATACGGTTTTATGCTAAATTTCGCAAGAGAGTTCTTTCCATTTCTAGATCACGCTCGAAGAAGTCCAGGCTTCTAGATCGGGTGTGATGCATAAAAAGAAAAATTATATTTATATATATATTTGTATATTATTTTTATTCTAAAAGGCAGGGAAAGAAAACAAATCTAAGTCTCGAGCTTCTCTGATCAGGGGAAGTTGAAATTCTGATTCGTCACTCAGAATAAACCTACAAAAGATTTAAAAAGTGATCAAAGAAAATTAAAAACATAAAGAAATATAAAAAGAAAAAGATAAATACTTGTTTTCTTTAAACTAATATAAATAACCTATCCCCAGCCGCGGCACTAAAAACTTGATCGCTACTTATATGTGTATCTAACAATTCTTAACCTATTGCAAGCGCACAATAGATATTGTAGAGCTAGTATAGGATCGTTCCTACGAAGACAGGATTTTTCGATATTAACTTAATTTTTCTGAAAACTTATATTTATCTTTTAAGTTCCTAAGCTACTAGAGAATATGAAAAAAAGAATTGTATCTTAATCTAAATTGCAAAAAATAAATCCTAATCCTCCTTCATATTATGGTCCTCAATCACAATCTTCAGCTATTGGATATTTATGAATTTAAATAGTACCGTTACACTATATATTAAGTTTCCTAGCATTAGTCGTCAATCAATACTAAAATCCTATCAATACAAATTTAATCTAATCAACAATCTCCCAAAACTTGGGGCGTCAATCGAATTTTAGAAAACTGAAGATGGAAAAGTAAAAACCGTTACACTAATCTTCAAACTTCAACCTGAGTCATCAATTCAAATTAAAATTTGAAGATGTTTACAAATCAAGAAATTGCAATAAAATAAATCTAAACTAGAAAAAAATAAAATTATATCTTTCACCCCTCAGCCGCAGTCATCAATTGCTTCTGAGAAACTATAGATATCTACTCTAATCTTCAACTCCCAATTGCACTCGTCAATTGCTCTTGAGAAACCTTGGATATCTAATCTACAAAGCAATAAAAATCTACCCTAAATTTGATCGAAAGAGAACCCAACCTCAGTCATCAATTGATGCCAAGAATTTCTTCGATGCGTATTCCTACACCGGGCTCTCTTATTTATAAATCATAAGGAGTCGGTTTGCAAAACTTCTAAGTCTAATAAAAGAAATAACTAAAATAAAACTATCCTAACATAACTCCAATTCTAACTTTATCTTTCCTTGCTTTCCTTTTGTTGATGTGCTTCTGGATTGTTCAGTAGTAGAGATCTTCTGGAGTCTATCTTCATCAATCTTCTCAGATCCGTAATATGCCAAACTTCCAATTTAAGAGTTTTTCTAATTCAGGGCATGGCGGTGTAAATCTTCACGTGATCATCAGCAGCAGTATCAGCAATGAGAAGCTTTTTCTATAAAATCATAAGTCACGATTTTCTTTCTTCTATTATAGTTTTCTTTAAAAAATCGTAAATCATGATTTTCTATTTCTCAGCACAGCTTCTAGTGAACGATTCTTCATTTACGATTCATCGTTTTTCTTGTACCATACTTTACTCTTGAGCGTCTTCTCACAAAATTGTAAATTATGATTTCTCATTTTTCTCTCTTTGGCTTCAGCGCTCAATCACAAAATACAATTTCTTGTCTTTCAGCATACGACGAATCGTCTTTTTTATTCTATCGTCTTTTTACTGCTCTTTTGAGTTTATTTTGACGAATATTAACACTTTGGCTCTCTTTTACTGATTTTCCTTAATATCTGCACATCATTAACTTATTAGTAGCAAACTAAGTCCTAGCATTACTAAGTTAAGGGTAATAAAATGGTATATTATGTGACTGATCAGGGAGCCAGTGGCCACCGACTCCGACCGGGCGAGATGACCAACCATCCCATGCACCCCTCGCTAGCTCCTCCCCAGTCGATACTGCAGCCGCTCTATTGTTGACTACATCTCAGCTCACACAGACTGATGAGCTGCCTCTATCGCCTCAGTCGGAGTCCCTTGCATAATGAGCATATCAACTAGCAGGTCCTCACAACTATGCGTATCTCTGACAACTCGCCTCGCCTCTGGAACGGCGCGCTCCCACGCTACCTCCAGACATGACTCCTCGAGCTGACGAACCTGTGTGATCACCAAAGTCAAGAATCGAGCATACCTATGAAGGAAGGAAATGCTGAAGAGAGAGAGAGAAGTATACCAAATCCGCCCTCTCTTGAAGAAGGCGCTCGACAGTCGCAGCGATCACCAGATCTATAGGTGGCAGAGGCGGAATCCCGGACGTAGGCTACTGCAACACAAATAAAGAAGCACATCAGATAATGCCACCACTAAAAAATAGAAATGAAACTACACAAACTAAACAAACTTGAGTGGGAGGAGGAGTCGACTCTAGAGGAGGAGCCTCAAGAGCAGAGTCAGGGACGGCCTGCACAAGAAAAGAGCAGCCAGCATGATGTACGTCATAAAGAAAACCAACCAACAAAATAAAACAAACCAACATACACATAAACTAAAACACACTATACCTGACTCTCCGAGCGCAGGGAGGCAGCTGTCGCCTCCCTCATTTGGAGGTCCTCAACAAGCTAACGCTGAAAATACACCACACGGTGTTAGAAAAGAAATATTAAGATAATCTAAACGAAATAAAATTAAAAAGACCGAATAAGCTAACTAGATCCTCTCGACTGGACGACGCAGCTGAGGACGGATCAAATGTCGGAGTGGACACCTCTACAACAAAGAACTCTGCCCTTTGCAAGCACGACACATGACAAACACATAAGAAGCGACGAAAAACAATAACGCTAAAACCAAGAGGGAAAACACTCACCAATAGATCAATCTTCGAACGTAGGCTGACCTCCACCTCCCAACCAGCCTGTTGCTAACCTCAGAGCAGCTCAATCAGTGCCGCATGACTGGCGACCTTGCTCTCCCTCGCGGTCTAATAAATAAAAATGGAGAAGAACATAATAGAACAAACATGTTAAACTAACTAAAATGAATGCCCTAATGACTAAAAATAATAAACCAACTCACCAGAAATCATCGAGTCTCTGCCAGTTGAGCCCTCAACTCATCCTATGCTGCTCAGGCTTGAAAGACAGAGGCCATCAAGGAGCGCAGCATCTCTTCATCGGGCCTAGGAGCGCATCCCATATGCTCCATCACCCTGTGAAGAGCGTCCACTGCTCCACGAACACCTGAACCCAGATGGCCCTACTCTAATGTGGCCAACCTCTCCCTCAAAGTCGAGGCGGACTCAGGATCACCAACCGCAAAGGAGCCACTCCCATGGAAGGAACATGTAAAGATTTGGCCATCGCCGAGCCCCCTGGAACCACCTCACAAACTCTCGGGCTTCCGCCTCATTGTGCGCCCCTGTCACCCTGGTTCCCCCAGCTTTAAAGTCGTCAAGCTGAACCCTCATCCGTGGCGTAAACTCCTGACCAGGGGGACTAGTCATCCGGAGGGACTCCCTGAAGGAGCCCCAACTGCCTGACCACACAGGACAGGTGGATGTGCTCCACCTTCTCGAAGCAGTGGACCTAGATATCCATGTCGAAGAATGGTTGACCGGACTGTATCACCGGCTCCTTAACATCCTCCCTTGCCGCATAGGGCCTCCAAATGACCTATAATAAAAAATAAACAAGACAACCCATCAGTAAAATCTAAAGCTGAAAACCTAAGACACACTAACAACATAGACAACATATACCTGCCCCACGTGCATGTCCTCAAAGAGACCTCGCATGGTCTGTAGATTAGAAGACTGATAGCGGTGCCCATCGCCCTTCGCCACACATGCATCGTGGGAAGGTGAAGTCAATCTCCGTCGGGACCCACAGACATAAGAATGTAAAGTGATCATATGTCCAAAGCCAAGCACACACAAACATCGAAACAGTCCCTAAAATGAAGATGAGACACCTAAGACATTATAAAATCTAACAATCAACTAAAACTCACCTAGAGGAAAGGAAGAAAGCCTTTGATGGTGGCGACACCACTCCCTTTGCGGTACAGTTGCTCATAGAGGTGAGCCAATGCCGCCGCATCCCAGGCCTAGGTGGGAACCCGGTCAAGGTCAACAAGAAGCGCTAAAAATATACCCGTCACATAGCCCCGAGTCGAAGAAGAAAATAACACCGCACCGAGAAAGTGCATCAAGAACGCCCGAAGGACCCGATCGGCTGCCACTCTCGGCTCTGTCACAAGCTCTCGAAGTGCCATAGCCTCGCGACGTGCTTGGAACACCGCCCTCTTCTTCGAGTGATGCCTCGGAGGAACGAATCCACTAGCAAAAGTATCAAAAAGCCATGTGAGTCAGACCACCCCTGGCTCGGACCCACTGAGCCAGTACCCGACTCCGAGCACCTCCTCACATACCGCCCGATAGTCTCCCTCTATCTACCCTGTCACCGGCTCTCCCTCGAAACTGAATCCCGGTGATGTGGACCTAGTCCTCTAGGTTCGGCAGCAACATCTCTACTGGGAAGAGCAATGCCTGTTACTCCTCCCTCCAGCGCTCCAGAATAGCCTCGATCAAGCCTCGATCGACCGAGAAGGGCTTGAGCTCCAGGATCGGCCCGAAGCCGAAAGACACCAATCGTGCCCATTGAAACTCAAGCAGAGCACGGTACCATGCATGGGACTCTAACCATGCAATGTTGATGGCCAGCAAAGGAGGCTCCTAGAGTTCGACGAAACGAAAAAGAATGATGTAAGACTATAACATCAACTATGAGAAGACTGATAACAACTATGGACGATACGTAGACCTAATACTAATAAAAATAATAATAATCAAGAGAATGGCATAATAATGATCACAAAGCGATAAAATATATGACAATCCGAAATATAGCACAAAAATATGGTAAAAGTAATGCAAAATAGTAACTAAACGTGACCTAGAACTAGATACAAGTGTGATGCATGAATGCGCACGCACACTAGGGCTAGATGCAAGTTCAACATAAAGTAAAAGGGTTTCCAGATCTTAGGAATCTACGTTATAGCCTAAATGCCTAGGAAATGAAAAGAAGAAACTCTTATTCGTGGGCACCTACTTGATCCCTCACAAAGAACTCCTCCAGAGGAATGCAGATCAGAGGCAGAACCCGATGCAGAGCAGTGTTGTCCTCATCGCTCTCATCATCCTTAGGAGCACCCTCTCCAACGACCATCTCAGCATCGCTCTCAACATCGGCACTGGTAGCGATCTCAGGAGTCTCCTCCACTCCCTCCATGTACTCCAACTTCAAAGCAGTCAAAATACATTAGTCGCTGCCCTCAGACACCATCTAAGAACAAAAAGCTCAAAAAACTGAAGAGGACGTAAGAAACGACGCTCGAAACGAATGAGCGGATTGTGAGATATCGTAAAAATAATAAAATCGGAGCACTACGAGGCAAGGAAGCAAAAGATCAAAGACAAACTAGAAAGCGTAAGTAAAATAAGAGATTTTATGGCTTATATAGACTACGGGCCAATCACAAGCCCAGCCACAGGTGAGCAATTGAATCGCGCGCAAGAACGCTTGCGCAAAATCGTAATCGCGTGCGCCATACAAGGTGCACAATTAAAATTCCATCTACCTAAAAGGTGCGACAAGTCAATTCCACGCCCTCCACCACATGCATAATTTGAAAGGTCACCTGCATAGTGACGGGGCAACTCCTCATTCACACGCCCTAATCAGAGCGCGCAATTGAATTACATGCACACATTATGACTCGTAATTGACCCCGCTAAATCCCCAATCATGCACGCCCAACCAGGCGCACAATTTAATTAAATGCCCGGCATCAGGCGCGTAATTAACCAACTATGATAAAAAAAATATAGGCAAACGACGGTGACCAGAGATGAAGCCACTGACTTAGATACCTATACGACAAAGACCCACAAAGACAAAAATTAGACACGACTCTAACTCGCATATCATACGAAAACAAAAAAACCACCTATACACGCACGTGTGTTCCAAAAATAGCCACTTAAACACATAAATACTAAATCAAATTAGAGCATGTTAAAATCAAACCGATATAACGCCAACACAAACCAAACCAAACTTCACCCAGGACAAAATGAAGATCAAACTAGACTGCACCCAAACTGAATCCAATCAAGCTAGAATTTAAGAAATTCAAAACCAGTCATAAATAAACAAATATGCTTCTATAAAAATGATGAAATAAATTACAAATTACACTGGGGGCATACCCCTTGAATACACCATTCTAAACGAGAAAGGAATTTGGGATAAACACCAAAAGACACCCGAATCCATAAACACTCAGGGGAGGGAGCCCAAATAAAAATACATAAAAAAGAGAAAGACAATGGAGAGACCCGGAGAGGAAGCACACGCTGAATGATTTCTAACAAAAATCTCATTTTCACTTCCTTTTCCCCCTGAGATGCTGCTTATGATGAAATCTTCCAAGTCATACAATAAAATGTCAGCATTGCAAAGCCCCGAGTTGGCAGAGAACAAAGAGTGACTCATAGAAAGCCACCTAGGATATGCAGTGTACACCTCTGAAAGGCCGATCTTGGAAAGTCCCAAGGGAGGGATGACCAAAGGTCGATCCACAGAGCCTACCAAGGAGCAACTGACACCGATCACGTGAACTCTGACACAGCTCTTTTCCTTGGTTTTCTTTCCCCCACCTTTAACTCTTCCATCTCCTCCCTCAATGGGGTGTCACTTCGAGTCAAATTAACATCATTGGCCCTAGCACCACCCTGCATTTCCAATACCACTCATTCCCCCAAAAAAAAAAAAATACAATCACTGTTACAAATCTTTCTAGGGCATAATACCCGATATATAAAATAAAGGGAGAAAAGACATTAAAATAAGTTAAAATTCTAAAAGGCCAAAAACTTTAAAATTATAAAATCCAAAATAAACCCAACCCCTAAACACCTATTTATAACCGATCCCCCCTTCACCACAATAAGACAAGTGTCTCACTTTAAAACACCCTCCATCTAATTAAATCTAAACAAGACACATACCCTCAAAAGAACCACAATCCATGATAAACTAAGATTAACCAATAGCAACAAAACACTTACCCCCCAAAGAAACACAAATCCATCATAAATTAGATAAACCAATAGGATTAAAACATCTAACACTTCATTCAAGCTTTAATTCAAGTTCACACATTTCTAACAAGTGTCACTCCAAACTAAACATAAAACCAAAATAAAATTTACACCTTAAACGAAACAAATTCCCAAAATCTCCCTTTTGTCATAAAACCCATAAAATACAATCCCAACCCCAAAAAAACTGATGAGCAAAAAAAATACTCAACCAAGTAGGTAAATAAATAAAATAATAATCATATAAATACACTGTTAAGAAAATAAATAAAATAAAATCATACAAAAGAAATCAAAGGGAGAACTTCCCCCCACAGTCCCATTGTGACCAAATCACTCCCCGACGCCTGTCACTCCCTCCAATGTGGTAAATAATTCAATAACATAAAATGACATAAAATAAAATTAGTGCTAATAGTCCCATCGCCATAACACAACCCAAAGATTTTAAAATACCTCTCACGATCGAAACCTCAAAAAAAGAAAATATCATAAAAAAAATAATATAAAAGTCTCATCGCATCACAAAAGCAACAACATCTGAATAATGACAAAGTAGCCACAAGATGAGCTAATCACACTACTCGTCCCATCACGATCAGAACCACTTTCCCTTGTCCCATGGCATAATGTCACACGCCCTCATGCTCCGTTGTGACGCTAAAGCCTTGCCACACCATCAAGGCCAAAGGCAAGTCTCATCGCAACCCGCCACGACGCGCAACCAGAAGGGGAAGCTCAACCAATGTCCCATCGTAAAGAGCCGAACCTCCCTCCAGACGTCTTACCCAGACAATCATCACGTCTCATCGCGACGACCCCCCAAATGTTCCATCATGTGGCAGTTGCAGACTCCACTGTAACAGAAACACACAGAAGAGAGGAATTTCTCTGATGTCCCATCACACCAATCAATTAACAAGTCTCATCACGAACATCTCATCAGGCGATTCGGATATCCCATCACACTGGCAATTATCAAGCGCCACTACAGTAGAAATGAATGAGGAGAGGAAATACTTTGATGTCCCATCGCAACACAACAATGGGGTTAATAGCCAGCTAATCAATCACATCATATACCATTTTACTACCCTTAACTTAGTGATGCTAGGACATAGTTTGCTACTAATAAGTTACTGATGTACAGATATTAAAGAAAACCAATAAAAGAGAGTCAAACTATTAATCTTTATCAAAATAAACTCAAAAAGAGCAGTAAAAGATAATTAAACATAAAAAGATGATTTGCTATATACTGAGAACTAGAAAATTGTAAAAAGCCGATTGAGTGCTGCTACTAAAGAAGAAAATGAGAAATCGTAATTTACGATTCCCCAGAAGACATTATAGAAGCTGAAGCGAAGAATGAAAAGTGATGAATCGTAATCCAGAGAATCGTCTAGAGAGAAAGCTATGAAAAATAGAAAATCGTGATTTACGATTTTTCAGAAAGAGAAGAAAAGAGACAATCGTGATTTACGATTACGATTATGAAGCTTTCCTGTTGACTGTCACTGCTGTTAATCACATGAAGATTACACCCCCATGAACAGAATTAGAAGAACTCTTGAAGTAGAAGTTTGGCTGATCACAGATTTGAGAAGATTGATGAAGATACACTCCAGAAGATCTCTACTACTAAATAAAATTGAACAATCCAAACGTACATCAACTAAAGGAAGCAAGGAAAGATAAAATTCAAATTAGAGTTATATTAGGATAGTTTTGTTTTTAGTTATTTTTTTTATTAGAATTAGAAGTATTGTAAACCGACTCCTTATGATCTATAAATAAGAGAGCCCGGTGTAGGAATAATTATCGAAGAAATTCTCAACGTCAATTGACGATTGAGGTTGGGTTTTCTTTCGATCAAATTTAGAGTAGATTTTTATTGCTTTGTAGATTAGATATCCAAGGTTTCTCAAGAGAAATTGACAACTATGATTGAGGAGTTGAAGATTAGAGTTGACATCTGTAGTTTCTCAGAAGCAATTGACGACTGCGGCTGAGGAGTGAAAGATATAATTTTTATTACTTTCTAGTTTAGATTTTATGTTCTTTTATTTCCTGCCTTGTAAACATCTTCAGATTTTGATTGGAATTGATGACTCAGATTGAGGTTTGCAAATTAATGTAACGGTTTTTACTTTTCCATCTACAGTTTTCTAGAATTTGATTGACGCCCAAGTTTTAGGAGATTGTTGATTAGATTAAATATGTATTAATAGAATTTTAGTATTGATTGACGACCAATGCTAGGAAACTTGATATATAGTGTAACGGTACTGTTTAATTTATATATATCCGAAAGCTGAAGATTATGATTGACGACCATAATCTGAAGGAGGATTAGGGTTTATTTTCTGTAAACTTAGTTTAAAAATAATTCTTTATTCATATTTCTCTCATAGTTTAGGAACTTAAAAGATAAGTATAAGTTTTCATAAAAATTAAGTTAATATAATTTAACCTATCTTTGTGGGAACACTCCTTTGCTAGTACAATGATTTCCATTGTGCACTTGCAATAGGTTAAGACTTAATTAGATATACATATAAGTAGCCCAATCAAGTTGTTGGCATCACTGCCGGGGATAAGTGATTTATTTTAATTTAAGAAAACAAGTATTTATCTTTCTATTTTTATTTTCATTATATTCTAAATTTTCTTTGATCACTTCTTAAGCTTTTGCAGGATTACTCAGAGCAGTGAATTGAAGGTTTCAGTACTTCTGCTGGCCACAAAAAGTACAGGCTCAAATTTGTCTCTCCCTGTTTTCTCTAAATATATATATATATATATATATATATATATATATATATATATATATATATATATATATATATATAATATTTACAGTATATTGTGCTTGAGATGCAAGGTCACAATGACACATCTTGGCCAAATCTCAAAATAACTAACCCAATGGAATTCCCGCCTACTCCATGGTATCCAACCATGTTGGAGACAAGCAGCCGAGATGTATGAAGAGCAGATCCTAGATGTTCATGAATGAGTTCTAGAAGTTAGAACTCGTATTTGATTTGAAGTTGGCAAAACCGATCGAACAAAATTAGTATCCTCTTGATCGATTTTGGCCAAAGAAGAAAGAAGTATAATGCAAATTTCTGAGGAAATTGTTTGAACGATTTCTAAATCGTTCGATCAATTTGAAAAATCGTTCGAACGAAATTAAGATCGTGCATTCGGTTTTGCTGAAGAAGAAATGTAGGTCCAAAGGATTTCTGAGAAAATCGATCGAGTGAAATAAAATCGTTTGATCGATTTTGAGAATTCGTTCGAACGATTTAAAATCATTCGATCAATTTTCCAAACCATTCGATCGATTTAAAAATCGTTCGATCAGTTTGGACAAATTTAGGTTTTTGTTGGATTTTGATTGTGAACTATTTACAAACTGGGGTTAGGCTTCTAAACCCAATGTTTTTATACCAATTATGATATGTTGCATGTGTTTGGCCATACCTAGGTTGAGCCGGACCTTGGGGTGGTTATGACTAACTCGGATTGAGGAATCCATAGATTTAAATTGTGTATGAGGTAGGGAATATTCTGAACATGTACACTTGATTACGAAAGCATGTATGTAGTGATGTTCTATGTGTGCATGTTCGTTTAAAGCATAGTTAAGTGCTTGTGCACAAAATGCTAAGACAAGTGTGTGAAATTAAGATGTGTGTGCATACATAGAAATGAGAAAGGCATAAGTATAAGAAAAGAGACATCCCAGGGATGTATATGTAAATTGGGCATCTAAGTGATGCATCTAAACATGTGACATCCCAGGGATGTATAGTTAACATGAATATCCACGTGATGTGAAAGTGCATGAATGGGATTTGGAAGGGCTTTGAATTATTAATATTTAGCACAATTACATGGTGATTAACTATATGTAGTTGCACAATTGATTTAAGGTTTGGAGAATACCCCACTGACACGGCGGTATATCGTGACTGACTCAATAGGATATCTGTGACTGGAATGGCGGCCAATCCGTGACCGGTACGGTGGCCAATCCATACACTAGTAAGACATCCCACGGATGTATATGAGTTATGTGCCCCGTCACCTATGTGAAAGGGACTTGGGTTATATCACATGAAAAATAGTCTGATTGGATGAAGATAGAGGGTATTCCATCGGGGCTCGATGTTATATTGCTCGGGGATTATTTAAGTTAATTGATTTAAGTCATGAGACCAACACTGTTATAATATGAGAACCAGTTGAGCGTAAGACGCTATGTGTAGCGTAGCAAATTCATTTTGTTCATTCTTTTAGTCTCTCAACTTGTTTTCTAACTATTTTATATTATTAAAATAATGCTTCAATTATGTCATAAAATATATGTGAGTAAGATAGATTTACATGTTCAGATATCTTTACCTATTAAGCTAGGATGTAGCTCACCCTTTTGACTATACGTCACAGGTTCTGAGATAGAGGCTGCATCTGGTAATGTCGATCTCGATGAATCGGATTACATTTCGATGGAAGAGTCTAAGCCCCCTTGTTGGGAATTTTCAGTGTGCTGATTATTGTGTAATGATAAAAGGAAAATAAAAATAAAGTAAAACAGAAGATGGATTCAGCACATCTAAAATATCCTAGACCTGCAAGATACGGGGTCCTTTGTAGCAAGTTTTAATAAGTAAGAGTTTGTCCCACTGGGAGTAGTGATCTAAACCTAGAAGTAGTATAGTAGACCTGGCAACAGATCTAGCAATTCTATGAAAACAGGGAAAAGAAAGAGAGTTTTTTTGTGTCACTAGATCTAATTTTATAAAACTGAAATAAAACTAAACTAAAAGATGGAGGAAGATGGATGGATAAATAAAGATCAAATGGTGAGAAATAGGCAGCCAGGACCTGGTTCTTATTGCAAAACAGATCAAAATCTGAGGATATGCAACCATCCTTCATTTGGCTACAAGCACAAATGCAAGGTAGAAGACTCCACTCCAAATCACAGGATCTACCTGGTCTTAAGGCTATGATCTGTCCACTTGAATGGTCACAGACCATCCTATAAACTTTATCTGATCCAGGGATTTACACCAGATGAATCCAATTGGAGCCCGAGCTTGGACTAATCTTAAGGCTATGATCTGTCCGCTTTAATGGTCACAGATCATCCTAGGGATCTCCTCCAAAGAAAAAGTATCAATCAGAACAATTAAAACTATTACAGATGCTGCAATTCTAAGGTCACAGACTCAGGGAATTACAGGCATGTCAAACCCAGGGAAATTAGATGGTCATCAAGAGATCTACCAGTTAAGTGGGTGAGCTGATTAACAAACTCCTCTACACAAATCCGATCGAGAATCTAATAGGACCACAAGATCTTTAGATCTAACTAAGCTTTAAAATCAACAATTTATTGCTTCAAATAAAACCACTTACAATAAACTTGTTCCCAGATCTATAGTCTGTGCATCGATCCACATATCTTCATGTCGAAATTACAATTACAAACCAGATCTGAGCTACTATCTAGATCTAATCCAACATGCTGGATTAAAGAGAGAGAAGAGGGAAGAGAAAAAAAGAAAATAAAAACCTAAACTAAATCTATATGAGCTAAGGAGAACTCAGGCTATTCCTTTGTTCCTACTTTCCTTGCTGAAGAAAAACAGCAAAATAGATGGGTATTTATACATATGTCTTAATCCTTGTGCCTTGGGTTTTAGCCAATCAGAGAGTAGAGATGGATCCCCTTCTATTGTACTTCAGTCGCATTCCTGCCAAAAATTAACTCACATCCATGTGCAGACTTCCTTTTGTATTGAAATTCTCGAAACTGCCCTTGCTTACCAAAAATACCCACTGCTCAACTTGCCGTCCGCAAAATGGACCCAAGCTGCCCCTTTTTCCAGTTGCACACCTCAAATGGTCGTCCACACAATAATTATTCTTGGCTGCCCCCAAAATATTCAGCTGCATCTCTTGATATTTTCAGTCAAAAGTGTACCTCAACTGCCCATGTTGTTCCAATGCAAACCTTATCAAGACAACTTTCTTTCTTTAGATTTGATGGAACTTGAGTCGAGTCGGCCCGAGGCACCATGCCCTGATATAGCTCCATTCAAGTCTGCTGCAGTTTCAGCCATGTGACGTGGGGCTAGTATGTGGATAGCTAGAAGGTCGTGAGGTTCTAAGGGAGGCTTGAGAGCTTGCTGATCGAGAGATTGGCCGGTTGGATAATATCTCGGATGCACATCGACAGATTTGAACCAAGTTGGAGGTTGGGCATCTCGATAGGGTGAGATATTGAAGTGGTCAAAAGGTGCTATGGTGTGAATTGCAGCAGAAACTCTGCATGGCTACAGCTTTGAAGATGTCGATAGGTTGAAGATGGGCTGCTGCAATTCGATAGGATTGTGGGCTGCAAGGGAGTTTTGAGCTACTGCCATTCGATAGGATTGAAGGCTTCAGCTTATGCATTCGATAGGATAGATAGGTGGGGGCTGCAGCTAGTGTTTCGATAGGTTCAAACCGCATTTCGATAGGATGGCAGCAGCTATAGAGGTTGGTGCATGCAAGGGACTCCCTGACAAGTTCAAGGGAATTTTCAGGCTGCTTTAGCTGAAGCTGCGGTTTGGATGGGATCTTGAATGCATCTCGACAGGTTTGGAGCAGGCTGGAGGTTGGGCTTCCTGATAGGTTGAGATATCTGGGCAGTCAACGGGCTTTATGGCCTGATTTTTGCAGCTGAAACTTGCAAGGAGTATACATATATAAACCTGTATGCAGCTGCACATAAGGCGCCAGATTTGAGGGGCTTTCTGAGAAATCGACGATTGGATAGTATCTTGACTGCACATCGGTAGATTGGAGAAAGCCAGAGGTTGGGCATCTCAACGGATTGAGATATTTAAGCGGTCAAAGGCTGCTATGGTCAGGCTTGCAGCTGGAGATCTGCATGCAGGGAAGCTAGGAGGCTGCTGCTACTATCAATTGAACCACTCGATAGGTTGCAGCTGGGAGTTCTCGACAGGTGCAAGGCTGCACCTTGTAGCATCCTATAGGTTGAAGGCTGGGGGGCTCCACTTCGATAGGATCATGGGCTGCAGTTCTGTAGTATTCGATAGGTGCAAAGCTGGTGTAATTCGATAGGATGAAAGGCTGCAGCTGGGTGGCATTCGATAGGATTGATAGGTGTAGAAGCAGCAAGGTGAAAACTGCATTTCGATAGGATTGTGGGCTGCAGTTGGGTAAACCTTGTATTGAAGGAGTCGACAAGTTGGAGCCTTCACTTGCTCTTCTCGACAGGCTGGTTGTAGCTGTGATCTACAAATCGATAGGTTGGCTTTGCATGACGGCTTTCTAATCGAGGGGTTGGGTGCATGAGCTGAACTCTTCGATAGGTTCAAATCTTGAAGCTACAAATGCTGTTGGTCGTGAGGATTTGGCTCAAGACTTTGACAGGTTGCTGCCCATGTTGTAGCTCTAACTTGTAGACAAGATCAAAGGATTGGAAGCCGCTGATGTCGATAGGTAGGCTGCCTGGGATTCAATGCATTACGCAGCTACTGTATTTGGAGCTTTTTTAACAAGATGGCTGGAGTGCAAGCCGAGTTTTCCTCTGTTGTTCGAGTAATTGATGGCTGCATTATTGCTGCATGGGTGCCCCTCTACTCAGCATGTTCAGAAGCTTTTGAAAACTGAAAGTGCAAGGCTGAAACAGTTCTAAGTGCTGACGGCTGCAATGGTGCTGTCTTTAGGTCGCTGGTCTGCTACACATTTCAAGACTTGGGTTGTAGCTTGGTGGTGCAATTTGACAACTTTGGAATGCGCACTGTTTGCTGCAACCTCCCTTCATCTCGAGCTGTTGTTTTTGCTTCCTCATCATTAGACATAGCACCATCTCATTCTCAGCTATTGTTCGGTCCAAAACTCCTCTAAATGGCATTTTTTTACTGGAAAACTGCACTAAGGACAAAATTATCTCCTTGCTGCAAAACAACACTAAAAACAAATATTAAATACTCTAAGTCTTAGAAAAAGTCAGGTTTAAAGGTGTAGAAAGTGGCAAAAATCAATGCTTAACACCCTCCGGAGAAGTTCTTTTACAAGACCCTCTGTGTACTTTGATAGTTATTTTGAGAGAGATTATACGGCTTGGTATGTCCAGCCATTGTTTTGGGACAATGTAATCATATGAAATTTTCTTTTGTCGAACCATTTGAGGTGACCGTTGTTACGCCATTGATGGTTCAGGTTGGTTCTTTTACCCATGTAGTAGCATGAAATTAGAACTACCTTTTTTTTTGGGTTATATGTTTTGGCTTTATATTATAGAATTGGAGATTTAGTTTAGCATATGCTCTTTTGGTACATGCTTTACTTGATGGTTGTGTGGATATACCAAGTGTTCCGCGTATGTCATTGGGGCACGACCTCAAGGGTTGTACCGATGGCACGGGCTTTGAGGTATCAAAATTTTGGCTGTCACAGTTGTCAGAGCATTTTCTTTAGAATTTCTGATAAGTCTTAAATTTTGCTAGAGTATAAGGATCTTCTGCTAATGAAACTTTGGTTTCATGTGCAGAGTGTAATATCTTCTAGAGGTAGACAAAATAGGAATTTGAGAAGTGGGGATAAATTTCATGCGGGGTCTAGTAGAGACCAAAGGAACCCTCACGATGGGGGAGATAGGAGGGGCAATGCTACGGATAGGATGGCGTTGACCATGGAAGCTGTGGCCGCTGCAATTGCCCAACAGACGCAGCAGACTGCATTATTGGCTGAGTAAACTGCACTATTGGCGGCTAATAATGTCAATCATCAGCAGCCACCACCACCTCCTCCAGCATTGTTTCCCTCGTCCTTCGTTGATTTTAGGAGATTGAGACCTCCTAGTTTCTATGGGCAGACAGATCCGTTAGAAGCTGAGAAGTGGTTAAATTAGATGGAAAAGCTTCTGGATAGACTTCTAAGTATAGAGAATGAGAAGGTAAGCTAGGCTTCCTTACAGCTTGAGGGGGATGCCGATCCCTGGTGGAAATCGGTGTTGAAAAAAGAGAAATTGAGGACCCTCACCGTCTATGGACATGGGCAGAATTCATTAGGGAGTTCAACAGGGAGTACTTCCCCAAGCAGGTGAGAGTACAAATGAAAAGGGACTTCGCTAACCTAGAGCAGGGAAGCATGACGGTGCGAGAGTATGGGGTGGAATTAATGAAGGCCAGCAAGTTCAAGGAAGGTTTGAGGCCGAACGTCCGAGAGAGAGTTTCGATATTTGAACTTGAAAACTATACGGAAGTGAGGGGAAAGGCAATAGTGGCTGAAAGGGATATTAATAATATGTATAAATGGAGAGATCAACAGAATAGAGGTAGAACAGTTTAGGGAAGAGTGGGTGAGTATGACTCGAGGAATAAAAAGCCGAGATTTACGGCACCAGCTCTAGTTCCTAGACAAATTTCTTACACAAATTATTCCAGGCCACAGATACCTACCTTGGCGAGACCGATCAGATAGGAGAGCCCTACTGCCACCACGGGAGTCTTAGTTACTCAAGCTTTCTCACGAGCAGCTTCTTCTACACCAAATGAGATGTGTGCCATGTGTGGTAAGTCTCACAAAATAGCTGATTGTAGATGGGGAATTTGGGGATGCTACAAGTGTGGGAAGATAGGCCACATGATTCAGGATTGTCAGGAATGAACAAGGGGAGAACGGCTTCTACTTCCATACCGAGACTGATACAAGCAAAGAAGTTGGTCATGTAAGGAAGTGCCTATGTAGTTATGGCTCAGGATGCTCAGAACGCCAATGATATCATACAAGGTGAAACTTTAAATGAAGTGATTGACACATTGCATCAATCGAATTGAATTCATAAATTTTATATAGAAAGGGTATACTTATATAGATTATCTATGTAGAATTGTCTGATCAAATTGATTTCATATTTTGATATGATGCATAAGTAGACTGTTAAAATATATGTGCTCTATAGGTACTTTACAAGTGTATGAAAGGGGGAGTGACGTAGCATATGTGGCTAGAGTATTGATAGACCCAGGGTCTACTCATTTTTTTATTACTCCTCGATTTGCAAAGAAGATGAAGGTCAGCCCAGAGACATTGGATTTTGTCTTGGCAGTGTCTATTCCGACTCGAGAATTGGTTTATATGGACTTGGTCTGTAGGGCAGTTATAGTAACCATTAGAGATGGGGACGTCTTTGAACTACCGGCAAATTTAGTTCTGTTGGATATGCAAGGATTCAACATGATCCTTGGCATGGATTGGTTGTGTCCGCCATTAGAGTCGAGCGTTCGATCAGAAATGGATGCAGTAGTTACTTGGCATTTTTAAAGGAAGACAAGGGAAGAATGTCATGTTTGAAATTTCAGTTGTACGTGAGTTTGAAGATGTCTTTCCAGAAGAGTTGCCTGGATTACCTCTTGATCAAGAGGTGGAGTTTGCCATTGACTTAGCACCTAGAATGGAGCTAGTTTCCAAAGCACCATACCGAATGGCTCCTGCTGAGTTGAAGGAATTGAAAGAACAGTTACAAGAGCTCTTAGATAAGGGGTTTGTGAGACCGAGTGTCTCCTTGGGGAGCACCGGTCTTGTTTGTTAAGAAGAAGGATGGGGATGAGGCTATGCATCGACTATCGTCAACTAAACAAACTAACCATCAAGAATCGATATCCATTGCCTAGGATCGATGATTTGTTTGATCAGCTATAAGGAGCAAGATATTTCTCCAAGATCAATCTGAGATCTGGATACCATCAGCTGAGAGTCAAGGCAGAGGACATCCAGAAGACGGCGTTCAGGACACGGTACGAACACTAGGAGTTTTTAGTGATGCCATTTGATTTGACGAATGCACCGACATCATTTATGGACTTGATGAATCGGGTGTTTAAATCACACCTGGAAACTTGCGTCATAGTATTCGTCGATGATATTCTGATATATTCAAAATCGAAGAAGGAGCATGAAAAACATTTGAGAATCGCCCTACAAACTCTACTTGAGCACCAACTGTACGCCAAGCTCAATAAGTGCGAGTTTTGGTTGGGGAAAGTTAACTTTTTGGGATATGTCATCTCAAAGGAAGGCGTCACTGTAGATCTGGCTAAGATCGAAGCAGTGGTACAATGGGAACAACCAAAGACGACAATAGATATTCGTAGTTTCCTTGCGCTAGCTGGGTACTATCAACATTTTATGGAGGGATTTTCAAAAATATCGAGACTGCTTACGAGGCTCACAAGGAAGGATGTGAGATTTGAATGGACTGAAGCCTGTGAAAAGAGTTTTTAAGAACTCAAGAAGAGACTCACTTCAACTCCAGTGCTAGCAATTCTTTCAGGCAGTGGAGGGTTTGTGGTGTATAGTGATGCTTCTCATAATAGTTTAGGCTGCATGCTCAACCAGCACAAGAAAGTGATTGCTTATGGGTCAAGGCAGCTGAAAGATCACGAGAAGAATTACTCGACACATGACCTGAAACTAGCAGCGGTCATATTTGCATTGAAGATTTGGAGACACTATTTATATGGTGAAACCTTTGAGATCTTTACCGACCATAAGAGCCTCAGGTACTTATTCACGCAGAAGGAATTAAATATGAGGCAGCGAAGGTGGATGGAGTTTCTCAAGAATTATGATTGCTCCATACAATATCACCAAGGTAAAGCTAACATTGTAGAGGATGCATTGAGTCGTAAGGGTTTGGCTCAGTTAGCTAGCCTTGTGATGGGAATGCACAGGTGGAAATTGTTTGAAGATCTGTCATTGTATGATACAAAAATCAAGGTGCAAGCTTCAGGGGCTTTCTTAGCCAACATCACAGTGAGACCGACGATTTTTTAGCATATTCATGAGCTATAGATGAAAGACTTGGAGTTAGTCAAGAATCGATAAGGTGTGACTGAAGGCACCAAACCGGACTTCTCTATAAAGAAATATGGTTCCTTACTATTCAGGGGACATCTCTATATTCCAGTTGATGCTAATCTGCAGCAAACTATTCTCGACGAGGCTCATAAGTCTAGATATGCAATTCACCCCGGTAGCACCTAAATGTATCAAGATCTGAGGAAGAGTTACTGGTGGAGAGGTTTGAAGTGAGATGTAGCTGAATACGTGTCAAAGTGTTTGATATGTTAGCAGGTGAAAGTAGACCATAGACACCCTGGCGAATTGTTGCAACCTCTACCCATACCATAATGGAAATGAGAATCAATCCCCATAGATTTCATCATGGGATTGCCATGGACAGCGAAAAGGTACAATGCAATTTGGATGGTCGTTGATCAACTAACCAAGTCAGCTCACTTTTTACCCTACAACACGATATATATGGCAGGAAGACTCGGGGAACTATATATGAAGGAGATCGTATGTTTGCATGGGATTCCCAGCAACATCGTCTCTGATCATGACCCATTATATACTTCAAAATTTTGACATAAATTCAAAGAAGGCATGGGTACTCGATTGGACATTAGTTCGGCGTTCCATCCACAGACCGATGGGAAAATAGAGCGAGTAAATTAGGTGATAGAAGATATGCTCAGGGTGTGCATGCTTGAATTACAAGGATCATGGGATCAACATCTACCCTTGATCGAATTTGCATACAATAATAATTTTCAAGCAAGCATTGAAATGGCGCCGTATGAAGCTCTCTATGGAAGGCGGTGTAGATCTCCTATCAACTTGGAAGAAACCGGTGAAAAGTTCGTACTGGGTTCAGAGTTACTTGAAGATAATGCCATCATTGTTCGTATGATAAGAGAGAGACTCAAATCGGCTCAGAGCAGACAGAAGAGCTATGCCGATATCAAAAGGACGAGTGTGGACTTTGCCGTTGACGATCATGTGTTTGTGAAAATATCACCCATGAAACATGTGATGAGATTTGGGAAGAGGGAAAAGTTAAGTGCCCGTTACATTGGGCCCTTTGAAGTTTTGGGTCGAGTTGGCGAGGTAGCTTATCACATTGGATTACCTCCGTTGTTTGATCGCGTACACAACGTGTTCCATGTCTCTATGCTCCGAAAGTATGTAAAAGACCATACACACATTTTGGGAGATCAACCTAACGAAATGCATGAAGGCATGACCATGATAGAGGAAGCAACTCAAATTTTGGGTCGAAAAGAACAAATTCTACGTACTAAGATTATCCCTTTAGTACTTGTCAAGTGGGGAAATCATCCGGCCGAACAAGCGACTTGGGAGCATGGGGTCAAAATCAAGGAACTATACCCCCATTTGTTTGAGGAACCATAGACGCTAAGTGCGATGTGTAAAACTAGATTCAATTTTTTCTTCTAATGCATATGTAGGCCTCTTAAATTTTGAATGCTATATGTAACACTAAGTTAATTTCTATGGACATCTATATAGTTGTGACATTGATGCGCCAGTTGTGGTTAAGCCATTTTAATCATTTTGAAATGTGAGTTGTGGCAGTAGATAGATGATGCATATTGTTTCAGGGCATAAACTAGGCATAAAATATATGGCTAAAGTCTTGTAAATGCAAGTGAAAGTTAAGGCTGTTAACAATAAAGTGTGAAGGTAGGCCAATACAGCCTTAACACTGTTTTGGGGAAAAATCGTTCGATCGAATTTTAAATAGGAAGGCCTGAGTTTTCCCAGAAAATCGTTCGATCAATTTTCAAAATTGTTTGAACGAAATGGATGGGCCAGTGGGATGAAAATTAGCTAGAAATTGAGGTTTGGAAAATCGTTTGATCGGAATTAGTAACCGATTGAATGAATTTTTGGGGGCAGCCTTTAATGTTTGAAAACCGATTGAATGAATTAAGAATCGTTCGATCGATTTCAGGGGTTATATATATGGCATGTGTTTTTTCTCATTCACCATCAAAACTTTTGAAAATTTTCTTTTCTCTTAGAGGAGTGCTAAGGCTTGAGAGTGTCACCCGACTTTGGTGATTACGCCACCATTCGATCTCGGGGCTTGCGTGCTTAATTCCTTGAAACACAAAGAGGTAAACCCTAACCTCTCCCCGGTCTTTGCAATTTTCAATTTGGTTCCATACCCTAGGATTAGCAAAATTGGGGCAAAACCCTTGCCCAAATCCCTTGTTTTGTGGTGTGTTTAAGATGGCACCGAAAACTTGCCAAACCACGGCGAGTGTCGCACCAAAGAAACTCACGACAGGTTCTTCATCACAACCACCACGGAAGAAACCCTCGGCACCGACGAGTTCTTGGTCGAGACCGCCTACACAAGCCCAACCACCACAACAAACACCGCCCCCACTATTTCGATGTGAGCAACCCAATAAGTGGTGGGCTGATAAAAATTTTGAACTGGAGTGGCTCATTGACCCTAAGATTTTTGCCAAGCGTAGGGGAACGCTATGGGCTTTTAACTACATATCCACGGTAAGTTTAATCGGGATACTGCAATCGTGTAAGGAAAATTTCTACCCTTGGATTGTGAGATTGTTTTACCAGAATATGGAAGATGTCAAAAGCCCGACCATACTTAGAACGAAAATCGACAATAGGCACTATGAGTTCATGTATGATGATGTGGCCGATGGCTTAGAATGTTTTCATACTTATAACCATGAAGACATTGCTTTGGCCGAACCTTTTCCAACCCCTTTGGATTACAAGTATGTAGCAGCCGAAATGACTCATGGTAGAATGGGATCCGGTAACTCAATTGAATGAGTTGACCTATCGCGTGAGCTATGGATGCTCGATTCTATCATGAAGTGCAACTTGTATCCGTTGCGGCATAGAATGACATGTGTGGGAGAAATCCAAATGGCTCTATTTTCGGCTTTCAGTGGTTGATGGTTTAACGCGCCACGTGTCGCAATTGAGGGAATGAAGTACGCGAGAAAGAAAATGCTAGAGGGAGCTAAGAAACCCATTGAAGATATGCCCTATGCGCGTCTCATCTCACTCATGGTTGAGGACTACGCCGGGGATGAGACGTACACCCTCTCAAAGAATGAACCAAAGCTCACGGGTAATGTGCAACCATACACTATGGTTGATTGGAACCGTACACTTGTGAAATTGACCAAGAAACCAGTTGTAGAAGAACCACCACCGCCTGCACCTCAAGCACAAGACCAGCCACCGCATGCTGCTCCTGTTCCGGATGAGTCGGCTGCTACCTTCCCGCTTCAGCAGTGTGCTCGGCACCATACGTAGACACATGCACCACCACCACCTGAGGAGCTCCTACGGTGACCATTGCCGACCTTTACATGCTCTTGGAAGTGAACACTCATCAAATGATGGAGAACAACCGCCTACTCAACCGCCAATTGGATTACTATGATGCATTACACGCCGCGGAGATGCACTTCATATACCCCGCCGATTACCTTCAACGCATGGCGGCAATGCAGGCAGGGTTCCCGAATGCGTCGAGTTTGGGTGCAAGAGACTATGGTGATGATGGGGATCAGCCCGGTGACGCGGTGAGTTGAGTGATGTTGTGAGGAGTTTAAAATTTTGAACAGTGATATGTACCTTTTTGGATAATTGTAAATGTTTAAAACAAGTTCCAAGGACATGAGTCCTTTCAAACAATCATGGCATTGTTGCCATACCATCTATAATTAACTTTTTCAATGTAACTCCTACATTTTCTCATTTGGGTATATGCCATGGTGCTGAAATGGCATGGTTTTGTTGGGTGTTATTTCTATTTTAGTATGGTTGTTGTTGTTGTTTAATGACATATGTCAATATCTTGAGATGCAGGAAATTCTACTCCATGATAAATGTGGCTGCATGGTTCCACAGTCTAATCGTTGTATGTTATAAAATTTGCAGGTCATGTGGTTTGCAATTCTACAGGTTGTGAATGTCACTATTTTGTTGTGCAAGTGCATATATTGGGTGTTTCACCTAATTGGTTACTAGGCCAGCAACTCATGGATTGCTGTTGTGCATGATGTCTCTACCTTGCAGGGTTTCAACCGTGTTTTTTATTTCCATTATACGGATGTTTTTGTCATAAAAATACACAGGGATGTGTTGTCAGGTGCTGCAAGTATAGTTTGATTGCTTGCATCTCTGAAGGGTTGCGATTTCAGACCCCATATCCTTAGTCGGGGAACCCTTGAGTACAATTTTTGGGGATAAAAATTCCCAAGGTGGGGAGAATGTAACGTCCCAGAAAATTTTGAATTTTTAATAGTGCACCTCGGGAAGTGTGCCCGACAGATCGCTTGTCGAACCGGGCCAACATTGACTTGGTTGACTTAAGTTGCATAGGTCATGTGTGAAATGTGGAGTTCTGTGTAATAGGAGTTGCTTAGTTGGGTCATATATATATATATATATATATATATATAGTCAGGTATATATGCTTTACACCCAAGTTAATTGTAAGTTATAAGGAATAGGGAGAAATAACTCCTCATTTTCTAGGTTGTTGAGAAATTTAAGAGGAATGTGATTGTTTAAGAAATTAAAGGCTGCCTGTTGAATGTGAATGATTGGGAATGGATCGTAAAGGGTTTGTTAAATTAAAGCTTCGCATCGAAGTTAAATCAGGGATCTCGGGTTGTGGAACCTTATTGTGAAAAGGGGAACTTGGGATTTGGAGATCTGATCAAGATGAAAGGTAAGTTTAAATCCTTTCATGAAATTATAGCGGTAGTATATGAATTTATCGCAATATGTATGAAGAATGAGTCAAGATGTATGAAGAACGGATCCTAGATGTTCATGAATGAGTTCTAGAAGTTAGAATTCATATCTGATCTGAAGTTGGCAAAACCAATCAAACTAAATTAGTATCCGTTCGATCGATTTTGGCCAAAGAAGCAAGAAGTATAATGTAGATTTCTGAGGAAATCGTTCGAATGAAATTAAGATCGTTCGATCAGTTTTGCTGAAGAAGAAATGTAGGTACAAAGGCTTTCTGAGGAAATCGATCGAGCAAAATAAAACTGTTCGATCGTTTTGGGAATTCGTTCGAACGATTTAAAATCGTTCGATCGATTTAAAAATCGTTTGATTGGTTTGGACAAATTTAGGTTTTTGTTGGGTTTTGATTGTGAAACTATTTACAAACTGGGGTTAGACTTCTAAACCCAATGTTTTTACACCAATTGTAATATGTTGCATGTGTTTGGCCATACCTAGGTTGAGCGAGACCTTGGGGTGGTTATGACTAACTCGGATTGAGGAATCCGTAGATTTAAATTGCGTATGAGATAGGGAATATTTTGAACTTGTACACTTGATTACGAAAGCATGTATGTAGTGATGTTCTATGTATGCATGTTCGTTTAAAATATAGTTAAGTGCTTGTATTCAAAATGCTAAGACAAGTGTATGAAATTAAGGTGTGTGTGCAGACACGAAAATGAGAAAGGCATAAGTATAAGAAAAGAGACATCCCAGGGATGCATATGTAAATTGGGCATCTAAGTGATGCATCTGAATGTGTGACATCCCAGGGATGGATAGTTAACGTGAATATCCACGTGATGTGAAAGTGCATGAATGGGATTTGAACGGGCTTTAAATTATTAATATTTAGCATAATTACACAGTGAATTACTATATGTAGTTGCACAATTGATTTAAGATTTGGAGAATACCCCACCAATACGGCGGCATACCCGTGACTGACTCGGTAAGATATCTATGACCGATACGACGGCCAATCCGTACACCAGTAAGACATCACAGGGATGTATATGAGTTATGTGCCCCGTCGCCTATATGAAAGGGACTTGGGTTATATCACATGAAAAATAATCTGATTGGATGACGATGGAGGGTATTCCATCGGCGCTCAATGCTATTGTGCTCGGGGATTATTTAAGTTAATTGATTTAAGTCATGAGACCGGCCCTGTTGCAATATGAGAACCAGTTGAGTGTAAGAGGCCATGTGTAGCGTAGCAAATGCATTTTGTTCATTCTTCCTGTCTCTCAACCAATTTTCTAACATTTTTATATTGTTAAAATCATGCTTCAATTATGTCATGAAATGTATGTGAGTAAGATAGATTTACATGTTCAGATATCTTTCCCTATTGAGCTAGGATGTAGCTCACCCTTTTGACTATATGTCACAGGTTCTTATATAGCGGCTACATCTGGTAGCATCAATCCCGAGGAGATGAATTACATTCCGGTGGACGAGTCTGAGCCCCCTCCGGCGAAGTTCTTTTAAAAGACCCTCTGTGTACTTTGATAGTTATTTTGAGAGAGATTATACGCCTTGGTATGTCCAACCATTGTTTTGGGATAATGTAATCATATGAAATTTTTTTTTGTCGAACCCTTTGAGGTGACACCGTTGTTACGTCAGTGATGGTTTGGGTTGGTTCTTTTGCCCATGTAGTGGCATGGGATTAGAACTACCTTTTTTTTTGGGTTATATGTTTTGGCTTTATATTACAGATTTGGAGATTTAGTTTAGCATATGCTCTTTTGGTACATGCTTTACTTGATGGTTGTGTGGATATACCAAGTGTTCCGCGTATGTCATTGGGGCACGGCCTCAAGGGTTATGCCGATGGCACGGGTTTCAGGGTGTCGAAATCTAGGCTATCACATTATCTGAATTCTCAATAGTTTTACAACCCATACCAATCCTTTGTGCAACAACCATATCCACAGAATAGAAATGATGGTGCTACTGTAATTCTTTTGGACTTACAACATCATGCACACTATCGCTCTAGGGAATTAACCCAGTTGTCTCAAATCTCTCAAAATTTGCGCTCTTGTACTTAGTCCATTGTAAATCTAGAAACTCAAATCGGGCAACTAGCCGTACAGTGGGAGGAAAGAGAGTGTAACCAAGCGAGCCCACAGACATTAATTCCCATTGTTCAAGCTATTCAAACTCTAAGGAGTTGCATGATTATCGACAATAAAGTAGTGATGCCTACCCCAGTAGTTATCCCTACGACCATAGAAAAAGGGAATGAAGCTATGAAAGAGACCCCCCCACTAGAAAAATAAAAAAAATTAGAAAAAGAAAAATAGAAAAAAATAGAAAACAAAGAGGAGAGTACACCTAAACCTGGATCTGAGGTATCCTATGTGCCAAAGCAACCGTTTCCAAATGCTTTTGGTGCACCCTCCCCTTTCGACAAAAATCTAAAAGAATTATAGGAAATCACTTAGATCTTTAAGGAAGTAAAGATCAACTTGCCCCTTTTAGAGGCAATTAAACAAGTCCCAGCCTTTACACGATTCCTAAAAGAGATGTATACGCAGAAACGAAAATGATAAAATAATGTCTCGCAAAAAGTTTTCTTGACGAAGCAAGTAAGCTCAGTCTTGCAAGCTATTTGCAAGCTAGAATTCCACCTAAGCTTAAGGATCCTGAGTGCTTACAATTCCATATATCATAGGTAACCATGCAATAAATAAAGCGCTTCTAGATCTAGGAGCCAACGTAAATCTTATACCATACTATGTTTATGAAAAGTTGGGATTGGGAGACATGAGGCTTACTTCGGTAACTCTTCAGTTAGCCAATAGATCAGAAAGAAGGCCTATAGAAATTATTGAAGACCTCATGGTTAGGGTCGACAAATTTGTTTTCCCTGCCAATTTCCTGGTGCTACATATGGAACCGAGTTTGAAATCTCCAACACAAATTCCTGTTATACTCGGTAGACCATTCTTGGTCATGACCAATGCGTGTATAAATTGTAAAATCGGGGTAATGGAAGTTTCTTTTGGAGATATGTGAATCCAATTTAATGTCTTCATCGTAGCAAACCAAATGGCTACAATAGACGACGAGGAATTCTTCAGCATAGATGAAATTAAAGAATTAGTAGAGGAAGCATTACACTTAATCTTAGTAAAGGATGAACATCAAAATGCATTATGGTACACGGACTTGGAGGAGCTTGACCACCAATTAAAAGAGGCGATTTATCAGATGGATACTTCTATCTGTGAACTCCAAACCAAGACTTGAAAACTATGGATAAAACCTCTACCCGTTATTTCCAATGAACCGTTACAACCATCTATCCAAAAAGCACCATCCTTAGATTTGAAACTACTTCATGATACCCGTAAGTACGATTTTCTTGGGCCTAACAAAACTCTCTCAGTAATTATTTCATCCGCTCTTAATAAGGAATAATAGAGTAGGTTATTGGCCACACTTATCAAATATAAGCGTCCAATAGGATGGACAGTCACTGACCTTAAAGGGCTTGACCCCTCAATATGTATGCATCGTATACATTTAGAGGATAATGCCAAAACTTCACGAGAAAGCCGACCATGGTTAAATCTAAATATGAGGGGAGTTGTTTAAAAGGAAATCATAAAACTACTAGACGCAGGTATTATTTATCCGATTTTCAACAATGAGTGGGTAAGTCCCATTAAAGTAGTCCCAAATAAATCTGGGATTACTGTAAGAGAAAATACGGCCGGTGAGATTGTGCCATTACGTGAAATTATAGGGTGGCGTATATGCATTGACTACCGAAAGCTAAATTCAGTGACTCGCAAGGATCATTTTCTGCTACCTTTCATTGATCAAATTATGGAAAAACTTACTGGCTAGAAATATTTTTGCTTTCTAGACGGATATTCAGGGTACAACCAAGTTCCGGTCTACCCAGAAGATTAAGAAAAGATTACTTTCACATGTCCTTTTGGGACGTTTGCTTATCGTCACATGCCCTTTGGGTTATGTAATGCTCCTGCAACATTCCAAAGATGCATGATGGCAATCTTTTTTGACATGATAAATAAGTTTCTTGAAGTGTTCATGGACAACTTTTTAGTGTTTGGCCGAACTTTTGATTCTTGTCTTGATCATCTTGCCCTCGTCTTAGAAAGATGTGAAGAAAACAACTTAGTGCTAAGTTGGGAGAAGAGTCATTTCATGGTTCAGGAAGGCATTGTCTTAGGATATATTGTCTCTAAAAGAGGGATAGAAGTTGACAAAGCTAAGATCGATGTAATAGCGAATCTACCCACCACCAACTTTAGTACGACAGATTCGATCTTTTCTTGGTCATGCCAGCTTCTACCACCGATTTATTAAAGATTTTTCAAAAATCTCGAGACCATTATGTTACTTATTAGAAAATGACCTTTAACTTTGATGATGCCTGTCTTGACACATTTAATAAGATGAAGGCACTTCTCTCATCCACCCCAATTATTCAACCTCCCGACTATTCACTCCCATTCGAAGTAATGTGCGATGCTTCTGATTACGCAATAGGTGTCATCTTAGGACAGTGAAGAGACAAGATTCCTCATGTAATTTATTATGCAATTAGAACCTTGATCAAAGCTCAGGTTAACTATACCACCATTGAGAAAGAGCTTCTCGCTGTGGTCTTCACATTAGATAAATTTTGACCGTACCTATTGGGATTTAAGATCGTGATCTTCTCTGATCATTCTGCACTAAAACACTTACTATCTAAAAAGGATGCCAAACCAAGACTAATCAGGTGGATCATTCTTTTGCAGGAATTCAACTTTGAGACCAAGGACAAGAAGGGAGTTGAGAACGTGGTGGCTGATCACCTATCCAGGATAGAAATGCCTGAGACAATCAGTAAAGAATCTCTGCATGATACCTTTCCAAATGAGCAACTTTTTGCCATCCAAGCTATAGTTCCATGGTATGCCAATATAGTTGGCCTGACTAGTCTAATCAAGACAAATATATTTTCTTTGCTAACGTAAAATATTATATTTGGGAGGATCCAGACCTATTTAAAATATGCCCAGACAAAATAATTAGAAAATGTGTGCCCGACAGTGACACTTATAACATCCTACAATTTTGTCATACATATGCATGTGGGGGCCACTTCAGTGGTAAGAAGACGGCTGCCAAGGGACTACAATCGGGATTTTATTGGCCATCATTATTTAAGGATGCCCAAAATTTTTGTCAGGCCTGCGACCGTTGACAAAAGTTAGGACCCATATCCAGAAGAAACATGATGCCCCTTCAACTGATTCTGGTCGCAGAACTTTTTTATGTCTAGGACATTGACCTTATGGGCCCCTTTCCACCTTCATCTAGATTCATATATATACTTGTGGCCGTTGACTATGTATCAAAATGGATAGAAGCAACTGCTACACGCACAAATGACTATAAGGTGGTAGTTTCTTTCATCAGGGAAAATATATTTGCGCAGTGTGCAACCGTGGGAATCGGGACGATCCAGTCGCGACGATGCGCTCTCTAACGATGAAAAATATAGAGTCGCCACCCGGAGCTTTCGGTGTCCCGGGATACCTAGTTCATTTTTATGAGCACCTAAGTGCTAAAAATATGACTCTGAATCCTGACCACACCAAAGGCTCTTGGGTAGGGGCTTCGATTATCGATCGGGAAGGTGTTAGGCACCCGATCAACCCGCTTAACGCAGTCTCTACTAATGGCCAACAATAAAATGAAGTAGAAGCAAAGAAAATAGCTTCCTCTTGCCCAAAAGGGCTTAGAATCCTATTTGTGCCCCTCCGTTCCTACCGAAAAATCGGCGGCGTAACGGCACAAATGGGAGGATGGAGGGAGCTAGAAAGAGATAGGAGAAGATAGGGGAGAGCCGGAGCCCTCGGGCCCTTGTAGCACCGTAGGAGAGCCTTGCGTGGCTTGCTTTGATGAGCTCCTGAAGGCCTTGTATGGTGGAAAACGGGGTTCTAACTCCTAGGACTTGAAGCTAAGAGGTAGGGGAGGGAGGCTAGGGGATCACACATACCTAGGCTAAGGGTTTTGGATGCAAGAACAAGCTTGAAATGAGGTTGGGAGGTTCTGGAATTTGGATGAAAATGGTGCACAAAAGGGAGGAAGGAAGAACTTCTCACTTTGATCTCCTTCTCTCTTAAGCAAATTTCTCAACCCCTAAACCAAGGGGTGGGGGGCTCTATTTATTGGAAAGGAGTGGATTAGGAGGCTACTTAGATGCTAATTGGGGTTAGCAATTAGGTAATCTCAAATCTAAGGTTTCCTAGGATTTTGAGAGTTTGGAATGGTGTGAAGGTGGTTCTAATGGTGGATAATGGGGAGAGGCTTTAGGCCACTTGGAGGGTTGCAAATAGGTAAGGAAGGGGTGCAACAGAACTATCAAAATACACCCCAAAGGTTGAGGTGGTCAACAAGTCAAACCCCAAACACAAAATTCGGGGCAAAAACCCATTGTTACTGTTCATATGCCTGGCACAACTAATAGTTGCACCAGACAAATGCACAGTAAAACAGTGAGGAACAGTGCTGGAAGTTAGCTCGCAGGGTGGGGGCCACCTTTTAAACTTGGCGCAACTATTAGTTACGCCAAGCTTAAAATCTGGGAGAATTAACCTGGCACAACTAATAGTTGCGCTAGGCAAAATTTATACCTGGCGCAACTATTAGTTGTGCTAGGCCATTTCTGGGGAGAAATAGCCTGGCGCGACTAATAGTCACACCAAATCCCTAGGGGGGGCTACCTCAAAATTACCTTCCTACCCTCCGGGTTCGAACTGCCATATCTTCTGATATATACCTCCGATTGGGGCAATTCTTGGACCGTTGGAAAGCTGAGCGAGGTGAATAGATGTCACAACGCTTTTTAGGAGTGCGTGCCATTTTTTAAAATGCGCCTCAGATCCACATGACCCAGGGCGTTCAGCTTCAAATACAACTAAATAGATCCAACCAGTTACTGGGTGCTAACCCAAAAGGGACATCCAATCCTAGTTTCTGCCAATAATGATCATAAGCATCAATTAACTATGTATAAACATGCACCCATTAGGGGCAATGAGCAATAACAAAGGTGATGGAAGCCCCGATCAGGACCCGCCCGGGTACAATTTACGGGGACAAACGACCATCATACTGATACCCAGACACATGGCGTACACTTTATAGGGATACCGCTGCCCATACAGGTTTTAAGCCTGCAGAAAATAAAAGGAAAATGAACCCTTCTGAATGCATGGTTGCACATAGTTTGATTGACACATAATCTCATTCTCAACAGGTTAGTTTCAACCAACGATTGATCTTTTCTAATGGGGAATTTGCAGCTTAAGACACTTAGGTTCACATGAGTCCAAAACGAAGTGCTCGTCATAAAGATTTGGCAGTGGAGTTGACCTGATCGAAACATTGACTGTTTGACCGAGACCGACACCGTTGCTCCTGCCTTGAGGCAGGATCCAGAGATCTAAGGTATACCTCCGACTCAGGACTTTGATGTGGCACAACTGCATTGCTGATAAAATATTGACATTTTACTGCTTTATGCTTGTGCGCTGTGCGGGGGGTTCAAATCTGTTTTTGATTTTTCTATCATTTTAGGCACTTTTTTTTTGAATTTTTCAACTGTTATCTTATGGGATTTTTTTTTTGAATTTTGAAGCTATTATCTTATTTGAATTGTTTTGGAATATTGGAGTTATTATTTTATGTGAATTTTTTGGAATTTTGGGAGTTCTAATTTTATGTGAATTTTTTTAGAATTTTGGAGTTATTATTTTATGTGAATTTTTTTGGAATTTTATCATTTTATGTGGATTTGTCTCGTGAATATTTCCGGCTTCTCTGTGGGGATTTTATTATTATTATTATTTTTTTGGATTTTCCTTGTGAATGACCGGGGTGCTCGTTGACCTCGGCCGTCCTTATTTTAGCACGGCTTTCTTGGCAAGTCGAAGAATGATCGAAATGTTGCCTTGGGAGTGCGTGCATCTATTGGAAGTGACCAAACAAACAAACAAAAGGAAGTGGGGGACCGGTGTTAAGACCTGAAAAGTACCACTTTTCACCCGTTAACTTAACCTTTGATTAGACCCTCAGCAATCTAATAAGTTCTTGATAAGTGTTTTATGTAGGTAATAACCAGCAGTGAGATAAGGCCAGGAATCCTGCTAAGGAGCCTGTTTCGGCACCAGAAGTCCCTCAAAAGGATGGACTCTAAATCCAGACCTGGAATAGCCTCGCGCAATCCAGCTGAGCTTCCCAAGACTCTACAACAACTTCTCGCGCAGATGATTGACTGAAGAGCTTCAGAAGCATAAACTCGCGCAGCTCTCACGAAGCTCAAGAGTAGAACACATCACGCAGTCTCGCGTAGTTCAAAGCAAACCTCTCTCAACCTCATGCAGTTCGCTCAGAACGGCTGAGAAGAGAGAACTTCAGAAGACTCCTCGCGCAGCTGTCGTGCAGTCACAGCGGGATGCAATTATCAGAAGAGAACTCCTCGCGTAGTTCTCGCGCCATTCAAGAAGAGAGCATCCTTGCGAAGGCAAAGCCACCCTCGCGAAGATCAGTTAAGACATGGAACCTCGCACAGTTCAGAACTCATTAATGCCTCGCGAGGTAACTCGTGAAGTCCAGTGAAGAGAAGTGCTCGCGAAGTTCTCACGCTATTCAAATCTGTCCTCGCGAAGATCAACCTAGCGACTGCTTGAACTCCAACCTAGCGACTGCTTGAACTCCAACCTAGCGACTGCCTGAAGAGCAAATCAAGCCAACCTTGCGATGGCTGAAGTTTCAATTTCAAATCATCCTAGTGAAGAGCAAAAGCTATCACACGACATGTCTGGGAAAGAATGGCTACCTAGCGAAGCTTTGAATCTCAAACTTCCATCTCTTTAGCATAGGACTTTCTGGGAATTTCCAGTGATTAGGGCACGTACTCCCACGCTCAAATCTCCATGCATGCACCCCGAGGCATCCAAGGATCACCATTAGGCCACGTGGCATTATTAAAATTAGGGTTTCCTAACCCTAATGCGCCGCCACACCACTGCTATAAATACCCATACTTAGCTTAGGTTTAGGGAGCTTAGACCATCCTTTCTTTCTATATCCTAGAATAGCTGGGAATACATCTCATTTCTTGGAGACTTGATCTGAGATTGTTTTGTTTTTCTTTTCGTAGTTGTAAGTAGTTTTCTTTTTCTTTTTCCTTCTCTCCATAGTCCAGCACTTGCTGGCTATGTCTTTGTATGCATTTTGAACTAGATTAATGGATGTTCTGTAATAGGATCTGTACTTTGTGGGATTTTTGTTTGAATGTGAGATGCTCTATGCAAGGCTGCTGCCTTGTGATCCGCCATTGCTTTGGCTGTGTTTCAAAGCAATGGAGGACTGATTCTAAGGGCCACTCAGATCCAAGTGACCTGTGTTTTGGGCTATCATGGTCCCATACAGCCTTAGCCCCACCACAGGACCCACTAGATCTGAAATCCCCATGGGAGCTTGAGCTGGTAGCCTTGTGACCATGGTGGTGGCAGCGATATTTTTGTTTTGTCTTGGGCTCCGTGAGGAGGATAGCCTCTGGTATAGTCTGTGACCATTCAAGTGGACAGGTTATAGCCTTAGGGTGATTCTAATCCACCAATCCAAGATGGATCCTTCTTCTTTCCACCTGAGCTTGTAGAAGCCTGGTGGGGGATTGTACAGAGGCAGACTCCCCTATATTTGTATAGATCCGCCATCATATGTTGGATCTGATCTGGTTATAGAGATTGTAGGCTTGTGACTGGACCATTATAGCCTCACTCAAGCAATAGACAGCTAGATCGAAGGTTGTACTCAATCGCTTGCTGGTTCTATGTGTCTGGGCTATCATGGTCCTATACAGCCTTAGCCCCACACATAGAGCTTTAGAGGTTGAGGTTCCCTATGGATTCTTGAGCTGGTAGCCTGGATGAAATAGTGTCTGCAATGATTAACTTGTTATGTTTTGACCCATCCCTGGATTGTGGTTCCCCTATGGGATAGTCTGTGACCATTTGAGTGGACAGGTTATAACCTTAAGGGTTGAATCATGGCAGAGTGGGGTTGGATCCTTTCTCCTCAGTGGTGATAATGTAGCCATTGGACAGGGTTTCTATAACAACAGATCTGAATCTGAGTTACAAAACTCCTCTGATCTGGGCTCAATAACATACTTCTCACCCTTTTATATTTATTTTTCACACTCCATCCATCCTCTCAACCCTTTCTGTAGTTTAGACATTAGAGTACCTTAGAATACTTAGAATAAGTGACCTTAAACTTCCCTCCTTTTAGGACTGCCAGATCTGTAGTCAGATCTGGAGGGACTACTAGAGATGGCTCCTTTGGAGCTATAGATCACCTTTCCCTGTGGGACAAAATCTTACTTATCAGAACTTGCTACAATGGACCCTGTATCTTGCAGGTCTAGGATTTCTTAGTTGTGCTGATTCCATCCCCTGTTTTACTCTTTCTTTGATTTTTAAATGACTTTTACCACCAACCAATAAATCAAGCAGCAAACTGAGAAGTCACACAACAACAGGTCTTCCCATCTGGCCCGTACAAGGCCTAAGACCCGGCCAGAGTGCCTGGCGCAACTATTAGCTGCGCCAGGCCACTATGGGGCCAAAAATAGCCTGGCGCAACTATTAGTTGCGCCTAGCTAAAGGGAGGCAAACATTTGCCTGGCGCAACTATTAGTTGTGCCAGGTTTGGCTGGGTATTTAAAACAGCCCGAACTCGGGCAGTGAGGTCTCAATTCGAATTCTTCCCCCTCTCCCTCTTTGAAATCGAAAATCCGCTCCCCCTCCCCTTAGGGTTCCTTTACGTTGCCTCTAGCGTGCCCTTTGCCGTTGTTTTTCTTGCAGATCGATCACGGGCCTACACTAGACCAAAGACCCCTTCTTCTTCATAAGGTAATCATTTAGAACTCTTTTTTCTTGATTTTTCTTGCTTTTTTATGCAAATATGATCATGATCTTGCATTTCTAGATGGTAAATGGGTTATTTTCTTTGTGAGCATATTTATTTATGATGCGGTGATGATATTCCATGAATGGTGTCTTATTTTTGTTGTTTTATGGTTTTTATTTAATGCATAATATATATGTTTTTTTGTTTTGTTGTTTTTCATGCATAGAAAGGACTCTATTTTAGGATGTTTTTTTTTCTTTCATTTTTTCGCCTTCAATCCTAAATATAAAGCAAGGATTCTTTTTTTTTTTGTGTCTCTTTTTCTTCTTCTTCTTCTTTTTTTTTCTGGAAAACTAACGAAAGAGGATTTTTTTTTGGGGGTCTCAACTAACTAACAAAATGGTTTGGTTGTCCCCTTTTTTTTTTTTTTTGTTGAAAATTTACTAAGGAGCGGGATTTTATTTTTGTTGTTTATTCAGTATATTATTTATTTTTGAAAAGTAACTAAGGCATGGATGTATTTTTTTGTTGTTGTTTTTTTCGAACATCAAAGGAAGGACTTTCTTGTTTTAGTGTTTGCTTCTTGTGAGAGAAGGATTTTTGTGTTTCATTTTACGGACTATGAAGAAAGGATTGTTTTTTGGTTTCCACTTTGGTTCCTCTAAGCGTAAAAGAAGGATTGTTTTATATATATATATATATATATATATATATATATATATATATATATATATATATATATATTTTGAGACATAAAGAAGGTTTTTTTTTTTTTTGGTTTATGATTGTGGAGGCATAAAGAAAGGATTTTTTTTGGTTTATGATTGTGGAGGCATAAAGAAAGGATTTTTTTTTTGGTTTATGATTGTGGAGGCATAAAGAAAGGATTTTGTTTTTGGTTTATGATTGTGGAGGCATAAAGAAAGGATTTTTTTTTGGTTTATGATTGTGGAGGCATAAAGAAAGGATTTTTTTTTGGTTTATGATTGTGGAGGCATAAAGAAAGGATTTTTTTGTTTATGATTGTGGAGGCATAAAGAAAGGATTTTTTTTGTTTTTTATGATTTTAGGAATATAAAATGAAGGACCTTTTTTGTTTTGTTTTGTTTTTTTTTTTTTTAAACAGAAGGAAGGATCTTTTTTGTTTCCTGATTTTTTTTGTTTCCTGATTTTAGAGGCATAAAGAAAGGATTTTTTTGTTTTTAGGATTTTAGGAACATAAAATGAAGGACCTTTTTTTGCCCTTTCAATCCAAAAGGGATTTTTTGTTTATTTATTTTTGGCTTATGTATGTGTGCATCTTTATTTTGATAATGAACAAAAAGAGGGTGAGCATACTTACCTTCCCTTAATGTTGTGCTTATGAATAGTTCCTTTGTCACTGATCTGTTTTGATGTGACTGTTTTGTTGCACCAGCATGTCGGGCGGTGATGAGTATTTTCCCGAGGAGGGCCACGAGGAGGGACCCGAGATAGTGTATGGTCCGTGGGGAGAGCAGTTCCTCTGGGTGGAGCGGAGAGCGGGCCCATGGCTCGAGATGCAGGGTGAGGCTGCCCGGGTTGGCCTCCTCCATCAGCAGCACACCCATATCTCCAATTTTGGAATAGCGGGCAACGTAAAAGATAGGTTCAGTTTCTTTCCTTTGCGCATTTTTTTCTTTACCTCTGCCATCTGATGTGTATTTCTTTGGGTGCAGGAGCTGCCCAACATTGTGTTCCGCGGGGGGTGGCTCGACTTCCACGAGTTCTACCTTTATGTCCCCCCTGTGGTGAAAGTTTTGTTGGAGCAAGTGGGCTTCGGGGAGTTCTTGTCCTGCCCTGACATGAGGGCTGATGCCGCCTTTCTGAAGGCCCTTATTGAGAGGTTTCGTCCTGAGACCATGACGTTCCACATGCCGTATGCCGAGCTGACGTTGACGCCCATTGACTGGGCCATGATTACTGGCATTAGGATTGGCGGAGTCCCGATATCTACCTTGGCGGTACCAAGCCGGGAGGACATCATTCGGTTGATCGGGGCCTATCCTCCTCGTGGGCAGGCCCATGGCACAGAGGTCAAGATGTCCTTGTTGACCTCCCTCTTTTTGCTGATGAGCTGGTGGACCTGGGCCAGCCAGATCGGGTGCTTTACATCACGCCAGAGCCGGCGATCATTCTAGCTCGCATCACCCTCCTACTCCTGCTGGGCAAGACCCATTTTACAAATGCCAACGGGGGACGGGTCAGCCCGGCCCTGTTGAGTGTGATGGATAATTGGGGCGAGGTTCCCTAGCATGACTGGGGAGGGGCGGGATATGCCTAGCTGATGTACAACTTATCCTGGGTCACAGCCGGGGACTCGAAGTCTGCCGTGGGATTTTGGGCCGTTTTGGAGGTAATTCCTCACCCCTTCGCTTTTGTTATCGCTATCATCTATTCATCATTTTTCTTTTCTGACTGATCTATTTATTACTGACCTACTCTCGTACCATGCCCCTTTTTTCAGGTATGGGAATATCACCACTTTCACCCTGGGCGCCCGCTCCTTTTCTCGGAGGTGCTCACCTATCCCCTCCTCAGCAACTGGCATCAGGCCCGACGCCGTGATGTGGGCCTAAAGCACCTAGAAATGGGCCTAAGGTCCCAGCTTGATTTGATGGTGCCTGAGCAGGTAATAACTTTTCAATCTTTGTTTGCTTTCAGCTTGGGCATTTCTTTTAATTGAGGTGTTGCTTACTTGGTCTCTCTCACTTTTTGATTTTGAGCAGATCCTCCCGATCCGTACCTGACATCCCCCTTCTAGGACCGAGCAGCTGTGGGTGCCTCCCGCCTATTCAACAATCGTCGTGTCGTCTTCTTTTATGGAGCGTGGGCCAAATGCTACTATGTGCGGGAGCGGGTGGTGCATCAGTTTCAGGGCTACTACGCCATACCCATGGACCCACTGATTGGCGTTTGGAGTCCTACTGGCAGTATTGAGGAGTTGACAGCGGCCTATTTCAACAATGGGTTCCCCATTCGCGCTCTCCACGTGCCTGGAGATTATCATGCTTGGTACAAGTGCCTACCTTACCGGTTCATCCTGCCACGCTTTGTCCCTAGGGCTAATTTCCTTGCCTTCAGGGGCCCACTTGGTCAGGTAACTTCTCCTCAGCTTGTATTAGTTTCTCTTTCACTTTTGCTCGGCCTTAGTCTTATCTGAATAGATTCTTTTCTGGTTCACAGTTTGCTCCGGGAGATGGTTCGGACGGTGAAGGCGGGCTGAGTGCTGCTGACATGTCAGGGGTAGATCCCTCTGGTGCGGGTCCCTCCGGCGAGGTTCATCAAGTGCTGGTCTGTTGGGTACCTCTCAGGCGGGTGTCCCTGGTGGGGGTCCATCTGTAGCTTATGGGACCTTTCGCCGTCTTGACGATGGCTTCCTCTCAGACCTCTGTGCCAACGTAGACCGACAGGCATGGCTCTCTGCCGAGGCGGCCCGCGTTCCTCCTCCTGAGGTGGTCCCTGGGGTAAGTTTTCAGACAAGCCACTTCTCCTTTATTTTGGTCTCCTTCGGTACATGCTTTCAAGGGTGTTCTAACAATTGAATACTGTATCGTAGGACTTCAACTCGGCAATGGAATACGCGGAGGACCATCGTCATCTGGCGGAGCTTCGAGAGGTGGAGACGGTGAGTACCTAGCTGCTTAACTCCTCTCTTTTTCTCTTTTCTTTTTTTTTTCATTATCATTGGATCCTTAACTGATCTTATCCTTGACTGTGCCTTGCAGCGTGCTCGGGCTAAGGAGTCGCGTTCCCTGCTCAGTAGGATATCACAGGCGTGGTCTAGAGTGGGGGGCATGAGGACCTATCAGAGCTCCTCTCGCCACAGCAAGAAGTTCAAGGGAAAGAGCAAGGAATAGGCTATTAGTTTCCTTCAGCATTTTTTTGAATTTTATTTTGGGAACTATTTTTTAAACAATTTGGAGAATGGTTGGTGTGGTACGTTTGGAAACAAATTTGATATTTATTATCATTTGGGAGATGGTCTTGCTTTGATTTTATTCTCCGATTGCTTGGCATCAAATCTGTTTCTCTACAGGGTGTGCCTGCTCAATACTTTTTTAGAAAGTGGCCTTTTGGGTCGCTCACCTCAACGTAGGATCAATCCTGCACATAGCAAAGTAACTCTAAACCATTAATGGTCGGAAGTGCAAAACCAGCAAATATGTAAAACCATTAAAAAGGGCAGAAGTCCCCTCCTCTGTTCAGTCTTGAGATGGCTGTAGAGGGGGGTTTTAGTCTGGTGCAACTATTAGTTGCGCCAGGCTAAAAATCCAGGAAAAGTGCACTGGCGCAACTATTAGTTGCGGCAGGCTAAATTGGGGGTTCAATGCACTGGCGCAACTATTAGTTGCACCAGGCCAAAATGGGGACAACAATGTTCTAGTGCAACTATTAGTTGCGCCAGGTTTGTCCTTGCGGGCAGTGGGGCCTTATATGCCCAAATTGACCCAGAAATTGTCTTTTTTGTTTGACTTGGCTCCTTTGACCAACATCTTTAGTTCTTGTTTCTCCAAGGTGGGTCCATCTTCCTTCATTGATTCTTATCTTTCCAAAAGATCCTTGTACATTCATGGATTCGGCTCCTAACCCTCCCTTACATGGAGGGTCTGGAGCTAATGTATCCTCTTTGTTGGGCTTGGGGCCCAAGTTCCTGGCGGCTTGGTTTGGGAGTCTGAACGAGAGTGAGCTCGCCGAGTTGGGGCGTCTTGGGCTATCTCTCCTTCCTTCCTTCTTAGAGATTCCTCTTCGGTGGGAACACCATAATGCTGCCGCTTCGTGTTGGGATGTGAACCTCCATGTATTCCATTTTGGGAAGCGGGAGCTGACCCCAACCCTTGAGGAGCTATCCAATCTGTCTGGCCTGAAGCTTCATAGGGACCTTGCAAGAGTTATGCCTAGGCCCGGGTATTTCAGATCCGTTCACCTTACTCTTGGTTTGAAGAAATCCGAGTATGAGAAGAGCCTCGTCGGGGGGCCCACAAGGTGTTCGTTGAAATTCCTCAAAGAACTTTTAGGTGATGAAAGCCTCCGAAGATTGCCGGTTAGGAGTGTCTTTAACGTTAAAGCTTTAGCACTTGGTCTCATCTCTAAAATCCTCTTCTACACTGGGGGAGAGAGCTTCTCATTGGTAGTTTGTGACATTTTGATGGAGTTGGAGGCGGGCCGGTCCATGATGCACTTGGTGCTTGTTGAGCTATACCGATGCCTTGATTCTTTTACCTTGGGCAAAGTGGAGGACCTTCCGGGATGCCCCTTGTTGGTCCAGGTCTGGTTGGGTGAGCATTTTACTATTTTGGGGCCCGTGCCTCGATTCTATGTTGCTCGAGGTGAGGTGGCCCAATGTTTTTTGGGTAGATGCCACTTACTCCCTCAGGGTGATATGTTGGCTCTGAAACTTTGGTTAGTCGATGCTGAGCTGACATGGAGGCTTCCTTGGTTGGACCGGACCTTCCCAGTGATTCATTCTAGAGACCATGAGGGCATCACCCTCTTAGGACTGATTGGCAGCACCTTCTACTTCCCATTCCGGGTGTTGTGTTAGTTCGGCTGCCCTCAGCAGGTGCCTTGTGAGGCCAGACCCCCTTTATGTGATTTGATCTTTTCTAGGGGATCCTCTGGAGACATAGACCAGATTGCTGCTCTTTGCGAGACCGTCAGTCGACATTGATGTGTGATTTTGAGCAGGGAGACTCAGTTAGAACTTCCCCTGAGTACAAGGCATGGCTGTTGACTGAGCGGCCTGCTGCTGATGGCCCGGATTTGTCAGAGATCATTGATACTGGGGGCCCCTAGCCAAAGAAAGAGGCGGCGCTCCGAACCCGTATTGAGCTATTGGTGGATGAGAAGAGGGTCCTGCAAGAATTCTTGGCATGCGAGCGGCTTACAACAGACACAGTGGAGAGCGAGGTTCTCCGCTTGAAGGAATCACTGAGCGTTGCTTTTGGAGCCGCCGACTCTTCTCGGAAGAAGTTCAAAAGCCTGCATGGTCGTTGGCTGACTGAGAGGAATGTCCGAGAGGATGATCTTTATGCTGAGATTAGTGCTTTGAAGCACGAGCTGGGCCATAAACCCCTTCCTGCACACAAAACTTTTTACACAGATCATATACACAAAAAAAGGGGCGTAGAAAACCCCTTTACAGATACACACACATTTTTGGTATACATATATATATATATATTTTTGTTTTTTTTTATTTTTGCTTTTTTTTGTTATTTCTTTTTCTCTATACTTGTAAAAAGGGAAACACGCTAGTCATCACACCGACTTTTTGTTGAGGTGTGGTGCAAGTAATACAAAAGGCAGTTATATACATCTATACAGATCTATTTTTTTTAGTTTATGTATTATCTCCTCTTTCTTCTTTCTTTTCTGGTGTCTTAATCATTGGGTGATACTTTGGGAAACCCTGGGTCCACCTTTGAGCATGGTCGACCCCCTTTTTTAGAGTCGGACCTAGATGGGTTTCCGGATTTTGCCAAGGCCGGAATATTGATCCCTTTAGATTGAGTTAAACCTTTCTCCTTGCCTTGGGTCATACATTTGATGGTTCGGGTTTCACAAAGACAATTCTGGTCGGGCCTGATTTGAACTAGCATGAGCGGCCCTCCAAAAATAAGGGGGGCAGGGGTAGTAACCAAGGAGGCTCTTCAGTAACTTCTATCAGTCCAAACCTTTCTTCTTTTTTTTTCTCTTTTTTATCTCCCCCCCCCCTTTTTTTTTACCCGTGGCGCCCTTTCGGGTTTTCACCACGTCCATGGGTTTAACTCTCTTACCCAAGCGCCCTTTCGGGTTTTCACCTGGTCCACACAAGCTAGCTGTTTTTACCCGAAATGCCCTTTCAGGTTTTCACCACGTCCATCTTGCTTTGAGCTTGTATTTTTATTTTTTATTCTTTTTAACAGCCACGACATAGACCTTGATTTCGTCATAGCCGACTAGATGGGGTTCTAGTGTCGTCTCACGACTCGGCTCGTGTTGACTTAACAGATATTATGACTGCTTGCGAACCTACAAAGAGGGCTTCCTTCAGGGTGTAGCTTGGCCATGGGTTAGGTTAGGATTTGAAGGAATGCTGGGCTAAAAGGGTTTCCTTGATACGGCTTCAGTTTTCTCAACATACTTTCTTCCTTGGGGGTTTTTGCTGTACATGCCTCGTGATTCTTCTTTATTCTTTTTGCTTTATTTGAGGCAATCTCTCTTTGAGGTTTTGCTTTTTCAATTTTTTTTTGGATTTTGATAGTAACTCTATTTGATCTTGTGTTTTTTTTTTTTTTTGGTATATGTACACGTATATTTTTGGGAAAGGAGTTTATTGAAAGAAAGGCCCAGGCTCAAAATGGGATAACAAAGGATATCATCATTTTTAGGGATGCATTTTGGCTACTGTGCTTAGAATGATGGCCTCTTTTGGGTGGTTCTTAAGCAGTCACGTATTTGTTTCATCAATACTTACCTTATCGCAATAGAATAAGAGTAGAACCATCGGGCATATCCAGCGTTGATGGGCTCAGGAAGATGATCTTCGTCCATGGTGGCGAGGTAGATGGCGTATCCTGGTAACACTTCTCGAACGACGTATGGTCCTTCCCAGTTCGGCTTAAACTTTCCTCTCGAATCGGTGTGGAGGGATGGGAAGATCTTCTTCAGCATAGTGTCTCGTACCTTTAGATCTCGACCGCAGACACGTTTATTGTAAGCGCGTACGATTCGCCCCTGGTACACTTGGGTATGGCATAAGGCTAGGACTCTCTTTTCGTCTAGTAAGTTCAGCTGATCAAAGCATGATCTCTCTCTTTCTACTTTGGGTAAGCTTGATTCTATGAGGATTCGGAGCGAGGGTACTTCAACCTCTATCGGGAGGATGGCCTCGGTTCCATACACAAGGGAGAATGGTGTTGCCCCTGTAGCGGTACAGATCAACGTTCGGTAGGCCCACAAAGCAAATGGTAGCATTTCGCTCCAATCTTGATAAGTGATGACTATTTTCTCAAGGATGCGGACGACTGTCTTGTTCGCGGTTTCCACGGCTCCATTAGTTTGAGGCCGATAAGGGGATGAGCGATGGTGCTTGATTTTGTATTGCTCGCAGAAGTCTCGGATGCGCTTATTCTCAAAGTTTGTGCCATTGTCCGTGATCATATCTTTGGGTACTCCAAATCGGCACACAATATTGTTCTTGAGAATCTTTTCAACGTGATTGGCCGTGATGTTGGCATATGACGCCGCTTCTACCCACTTGGTGAAGTATTAAATGGCGACGAGGATGAACTGATGTCCGTTTGATGCTTTTGGATTAATCATTCCGAGAACGTCAAGGCCCCAGGTAGCAAATGGCCAAGGAGTGGTCATGCAGTGAAGATCAATGGCAGGAGCATGTATCAGGCTGGAGTGTTCTTGACACTTGTAGCATTTTTGAACATGTTTACAACAATCTGATTCCATAGTGGTCCAGAAGTATCCTTGCCACAGGATTTTCTTAGCGAGCATGTGACTGCTGACGTGGGCTCCACATACTCCCTCATGGATCTCTTTCATAATATTGACTGCTTCACTTTCAGTAAGGTACCTGAGTAAGATGTTATTGTATGATCGCTTGTAGAGGCATTCCCCGCAAATGACGTAACCTGCCGCTAAACGTTGAATGGTTCGTCGGTCTGTCTTGGATGTACCCTCTGGGAAAATTAGGGTCTCGAGGAAATTCTTGATATCTGAGAACCAAGGTGGCTAATCATCAGGCTTGGTAGGTTCCTCAATCTGAAGGCAGAAGGCCGGCTCATTCCTCTGCTCGATCACAATCGGCTTCATCTCAACACCATAGGGGATTTCAATCATTGAAGCTAGAGTGGCTAACGCATCAGCAAAGCGATTCCTTATCCGGGGGACATATGAGAAAGTCACATCTTGGAAGCAAGCTATCAGATCCTCGAGGTGTTCTTGATAGGGGATCAGCTTCTCGTCTTTCATCTTTCAGTCACCATTCGTCTGACATATGATTAACTGTGAATCGCCAAATACTCGAAGGTGAGTTATATTCAGATCGAGAGCTACCTGCAGACCAGCGGTGCAAGCTTCGTACTCAGCCATATCGTTAGTGCAAGGGAAGCTGAGCTTGATAGAGACCGATACATGGGATCCTTTTGGTGAAATTAGGATGGCGCCAACTCCTTGGCCCTCAACATTTGCTGCCCCGTCAAGGTGCATTACCCATGATTCTTCTGCTTCTTCTGTATCGTCTTTCGTCATGAATAAGATATCTTCATTTGGGAATTCAGTTTTCAAAAGCTCATAATCAGGTAAAGGATTATCAGCAAGATGATCAGCAAGTGCCTACCCCTTGATCGATTTTTGAGTGACATATGTGATGTCAAATTCAGATAATAAAAGCTGCCAGCGTGCGGTTCGTTCAGTGAGAGCTGGCTTTTCAAATAGGTACTTCAAAGGGTCCATTCGGGCCAAGAGCAGAACGGCTTGGGACAGTAAGTAATGGCAGAGCCTTTGAGTAGCCCATACAAGAGCCAGGCATGCTTTCTCCAAATGAGAGTAGCGCGTCACGTAATTAGTAAACTTCTTGCTCAGATAGTAAATGGCCTGCTCTCTTCTTCCCGTTTCATCGTGCTGCCCCAGGACACATCCCATCAAAACTTTCGTCATGGAGAGATACATCAAGAGTGGCCTCCCTGGCTCGGGTGGTACCAAAACAGGTGGATTAAGGAGGTAGCTTTTAATTTTTTCGAATGTTGCCTGACAATCATCGTTCCATTCAATGGGCGAATTCTTCCTTAGTAACTTGAAGATCGGTGTGCAGATTGGAGTTAGCTATGCAATGAACCGACTGATATATTGTATTCTGCCCAGAAACTAACCTCTTTCTCGGTAGACGGTGGTGGCATTTCAGTGATGGCTTTGACTTTGTTGGGTTGACCTCGATCCCCCTTCTGCTGACGATGAATCCTAATAGTTTTCCTGACATAGCACCAGATGTGCACTTCTGTGGATTCAGACATAGTCGATACTTCCTCAGTCTTTCAAACAACTTCTGAAGGTTTACCAGATGGTCGCTTCGCTCTGGTGACTTAGCTATCATGTCATCGACATACACTTCAATCTCTCTGTGCATCATGTCATGAAATAGTGCAGTCATAGCTCTTTGGTATGTTGCATTGGCATTCTTCAGCCCGAATGGCATGACTCGATAGCAAAAGGTTCCCCAGGGGGTAATGAACGTTGTCTTCTCGCGGTCGACCTCTGCCATTTTGATCTGATTGTATCCTGAGAATCCATCCATAAAAGAAAGCATCCCTTGCTTAGCTGTGTTATCGACCAAGATGTCGATGTGTGGCAATGGGAAATCGTCCCTCGAGCTTTTTCTGTTCAAATTACGGAAATTAATGCACATGCGGACCTTTCCGTCCTTCTTTGGTACAGGCACAATGTTGGCTAGCCACTGCGGGTACTTAGATACCATGAGAAACCTCGCGTCATATTGCTTGATGACCTCATCTTTGACTTTCAACATCCACTCGGGTCGGAGACATCTCAGCTTCTGCTTGACTGGCTTTATATCAGGGTAGAGGGGCAACTCATGCTCGACCAAATCAGTATCCAGACTAGGCATGTCCTCGTACGACCAGGCAAAGACGTCTTGGTATGACCGAAGGAAGTCGATCATGCTTTTTCTTTCCTCAAGAGACAGTGATGTTCCGATTTTGGTTATCCTAGGAACCTCCTCAGTTCCTAGATTGACGTCTTCGGTCTCTTCCACAATGGGGGTAGGGTCGTGCTCAAAGTCAGAAAATCGGTCAAGGAGCTCATCTGGGAGCTCCTCGAAGGGGACATCCTCATCCAGACTCGTGATCCCTACCTCTTCTTATATTTCTACAGTGAAGGGGTTGATTTCACGTGGGACGGGTATTTTGATTAAGGCATCCTTTTGTGGGGCATTTTCTGGAATTTTAAATGACAATATTTTTAGACTTTGGATTTTTTCAATGTTTTTAGGATTTTTGTTTTCTTCCATGTTTTTGAGTTTTTGTATTTTTTCCATGTTTCTGAGATTTTTGTTTTCTTCGGAGACGGACCCTTGGCAAGGCGGGTTGCTATATACACAAGGTATTCCCTGCCAAGGGTTTATCTCACTTTTATAGGTTATTTTTTTTTGGGAAATAGGTGCCAAACTTTAGGCCACCTCCTGCTTCCAGAGTTTGGGGCAAAGATGCCCAGTTGCGTACCTGAGGGGCCACTTCTTTACCTATTGGGATGGCGGGTGCTGACTGATATGGCTCATTGGAGTTAGCCTCCATCATATTGATCCTCATTTCATCTGAGATCACGTCCTCAAATGATAACTCAGTTTTGTGGTGATTCACCACGGGGGGGTTTTCAGATATCGACCGTCGTTCCTCGAAAAGGGACAACGCGGCCAAATCTATCTCCAAGCTGGGAAGGGAGATCTAGGGATTGGTGGGATGGACTGGGGCTATAGGTTTGTGTGTGGTCAAATGGGTTGCCCCATTTTGATCGATCTTCACGACCCCTGCGCTGACAAGGAATCCCTGATGTGCAGCCTAGGGCGAGGTTTCTCCTCTATGTTGATTCCTTGAGCTCTTGCAGCTGCGGCGACCCTAGCTTTCTCTCTGGCGTCTTGGACCTCTTGCTCCGTGGGCTTATATCCTAGCCCGAATCTTACTTTTTATCCCTTAGCCACAACTGGCTCTCTTCTGCCTTGTAATTTGGGTCCCAGACCCCTTCCTTTCTGATAGCCCCACCTTTGGAGAATCGCCACTGCTGCTACTAGACTGCCTCCCTCTTTAGATGTGATGCCCTCAATGGATTATGAGAGTATGCTGGCACCTCATACTCAAAACTGTTGAGGTCGACGTCCTTAGCGGTGTGTGGTATATCTAGCATATTAGGGTTCTCCACACTGTTGGTGGCCTTTTCTTTCTCACTGTGCCCTTCTCCAATGTTCGTGATAATCTTATGCCCAGATGCAAATTTGAGTTTCTGGTGCAATGTGGAAGGTATGGCTCCAACTTCATGTAGCCACGGGCGCCCTAACAACAGATTAAATGAGGATTTGATATCCATGACTTGAAATAAGATGGAAAAGGTCATTGGCCCTGTCAGTAGCTCAAGATCAACTTCTCCCATTATTTCTCTCCTGGTATTGTCAAACCCTCTAGCACTGGTTCTGGTGGGCCTTAACATGTAGGGGTCCACCCCAATTTTGGTGGCAGTTCTCAATGGGCATATATTCAAAGCAGACCCATTATCAATTAGTATCAAGGGGATAATCATATTTCCAGACTCCACGATTATATTCAAAGATTTTGAGTGACTACCTCCTTCCTCAGGTAAATCGGCATCAGAAAATGAAATGGCATTTGGAGCCTTCACTTGACCAATTATCTGCCCGACTTCATCTGGGCTAACTTGGAGTGATACATGCACATTTCTTAACGCCCCCATTAATGCTTGGAAATGGAGTGGGGACGTCATCAACAGATCCCATACAGTGATATGGGCAGATATTCTTCTCAGCTGAGTCTCCAGTATGTGTTCTCGACTCATCTTCTCAAAGGGGTTCACCACACTGTCTTTCTTTCCTTCAAGTTGGGCCTATGCTGCTGCTGGTATTTCTGGCTGCTTTGATATCCTCCCTGATCTAGTAACAAAATCTACTGCCCCTTCTCTACTGCTGCTTCCAGCATTGATATCTGTTTGTGCGTAGCTTAGCGGGACCTGATGAGGATCATAGGTTGGTCCTGAGAGCTAGAGTGTTGTGGCAGTCGGTGCTTGATATACTCGTATTGTCGGCTAAGGAGCTGTGGGTAATACTTGATTCACCCCGGTGGTAGTGGGTTGGGTGGAAAGATTGGGCCAAATGGGGGTGGTGAAGTTTGAGGGTGGTGGCATTGAAGGGAAGGAGGTAAAAGTAGGCCATTGATAGCTAGTGGGTGCTGACAGCAGATGGGGGATCTGATGGGCCGTTAGGTAATTGACCGGGGTGGTGGAACTTGTCGGTGGTTGAACTGGGGATGATGGAGTGGGCACAGGCCATTGATAACTGATGGGTGCGGGTGTTGGATTGGGGGCCTGGTGGCTTAAAGGGTAATCGATGGGGGTTGTGGTGTATGGTGGTAGTTGGAATGGGGTGGGCACGGGGCATTGATAATTGGCAGGTGTGGGTGTAGGATTGGGGGCCTGTAGGCTCATCGAGTAATTGATGGGGATTGTGGTGTATGGTTGGTATGCATTGATGTTCACATAATTGACGGGTGTGGGCGATGGAAAGTATGCCCTGAGATCCAAGGGTTCTATTTGTGGAGTCAGGTTGGGGAAATAATCTGACAAATTTAGGGGTTCAACTACCCCTATATTCCTCTCTTCAACATTTCTTAACAACGGTGCCACATAACTCTCCCGATCACTGATGTAATCGGATGGGTCAAATTCAAACTCCTCATCTTCTATCATTCCAATGGTGGGTCTGGGACCTGCTCCTCCGATAGGATGTGGGTAGTCGTACTTGATGAATATTAGCATGCTGAGAAGGTGCAGGGGGAATGATTTTCCCGGCATCGATCAAATCTTGGATAGCATGCTTTAATGGGAAGCAGCGATCAGTAGGGTGACCCGAACCCTGATGAAAATTGCAGTGGGTATTTGGGTCATAGTTCTTTGGGATCGGGTGAGGAGGAGGTTGCGGTTGGCGGATAGCCACTAATCCCTTTTCTACTAACAGGGGCAAAAGTACACTCAAAGATTGCCCCATAGGTGTAAAGACTCGGTCGTAGCGGGCTCTCCTCTGTTCCGGGGTCATTTGCATTCCTTGCCCATTCCCCATTCTTTGCATCTGCTCTGGCCTAATTGGTGCTGGTTGGGCCGCCTGAAATTGAAATGGAGCAATATTATTATTGTGCCTGGTGTTGCTTATGTTCTGGACATCGCCCCATGTTCTCTTCTCGTTTCTCTGCTCAGAAAATCTTCTGACCCTGCTGGCATCCTCGCAGCGGTTGGCATTCCTCACCAAATCAGTAAAACTAGACTGCTGTTGGTATACAAGAAAATAGGTACTTCAAAGGGTCCATTCGGGCTAAGAGCAGAACGGCTTGAGATAGTAAATAGTGGCGAAGCCTTTGAGTAGCCCATACAAGAGCTAGGTATGCTTTCTCCAGATAAGAGTAGCGCATCTCGTAATCAGTAAACTTCTTGCTCAGATAGTAAATGGCCTGCTCTCTTCTTCCTGTTTCATCGTGGTGCCCCAAAACACATCCCATCGAAACTTTCGTCGTGGAGAGATACATCAAGAGTGGTCTCCCTGGCTCAGGTGGTACCAAAACAGGTGGATTAAGGAGGTAGCTTTTGATTTTTTCGAATGCTACCTGACAGTCGTCATTCCATTCAACGGGTGAATTCTTCCTTAGTAACTTGAAGATCGGCGTGCAGATTGGAGTTAGCGATTAAATGAATGATCGGTGATATCGTATTCACTAGAAACCCTCTAACCTCTTTCTCGATAGACAGTGGTGGCATTTCAGTGATGGCTTTGAATTTGATTGGGTCGACCTCGATCCCCCTCCTGCTGACGATGAATCCTAATAATTTCCCTGACATAGCACCAAATGCGCACTTCTGTGGGTTCAGACGGAGTCGATATTTTCTCAACCATTCAAACAGCTTCTGAAGGTTTACTAGATGGTTGCTTCGCTCTGGTGATTTAGCTATCATATCATCGACATATACTTCAATCTCTCGGTGCATCATGTCATGAAATAGTGCAGTCATAGCTCTCTAGTACGTTGCACCGGCATTCTTCAGCCCGAATGGCATGACTCTATAGCGAAAGGTTCCCTAGGGGGTAATGAACGCTGTCTTCTCGCGATCAACCTCTGCCATTTTGATCTGATTGTATCCTGAGAATCCATCCATAAAAGAAGGCATCACGTGCTTAGCTGTGTTATCAACCAAGATGTCCATGTGTGGCAATGAGAAATCGTCCTTCGGGCTTTCTCTGTTCAAATTATGGAAATCGATGCACATGCGGACCTTTCCGTCCTTCTTCGGTATAGGCACAATATTAGCTAGCCACTGCGAGTACTTGGATACCATGAGAAACCCCGCGTCATACTGCTTGATGACCTTGTCTTTGACTTTCAGCATCCATTCGGGTCGGAGACGTCTCAGCTTCTGCTTGACTTGCTTCATATCAGGGTAGAGGGGCAACTCATGCTTGACCAAATCAGTATCCAGAACAGGCATGTCCTCATACGACCAGGCAAAAACGTCTTGGTATGACCGAAGGAAGTCGATCATGCTTTTTCTTTCCTCAGGAGATAGTGCCGTTCCAATTTTGGTTATCCTGAGAACCTCCTCAGCTCCTAGATTGACATCTTCGATCTCTTCGACAATGCGGGTAGGGCCGTGCTCAAAGTCGGCAAATCGGTCAAGGAGCTCATCGGGGAGTTCCTCGAAGGGGACATCCTCGTCCAGACTCGTGATCTCTACCTCTTCTTGTATTTCTACGGGGAAGGGGCTGATTTCACGTGGGACGGGTATTTTTATTAAGGCATCCTTTTGTGGGACATTTTCAAGAATTTTAAATGACAATATTTTTAGACTTTAGATTTTTTCAATGTTTTTGAGGTTTTTGTTTTCTTCGGAGACAGACCCTTGGCCAGGCGGGTTTGTGTATATACAAGGTATTGCCTGCCAAGGGCTTATCTCACTTTTTATAGATTGTTTTTTTTTAGGAAACAGGCGCCAATCTTTAGGCCACTTCCTGCTTCCAGAGTTTAGGACAAAGATGCCCAGTTGCGTACCTGAGGGGCCACTACTTTACCTGTTGGGATGGAGGGTGCTGACTGATATGGCTCATTGGAGTCAACCTCCATCATATTGATCCCCTTTCGTCTTAGATCATGTCCTCAAATGATAACTAAGTTTTGTGGTGATTCACCACAGGGGGCGTTTGTTCAGATACCGACCGTCGTTCCTCGAAAAGGGATAATGCAGCCAAGTCTATCTCCAAGCAGGGAAGGGAGATCTGGGGCTATAGGTTTGTGTGTGGTCAAATGGGTTGCCCCATTTTGATCGATCTTCACGACCCCTGCGCTGACAAGGAATCCCTGATGTGCAGCCTAGGGCGAGGTTTCTCCTCTATGTTGATTCCTTGAGCTCTTGCAGCTGCGGCGACCCTAGCTTTCTCTCTGGCGTCTTGGACCTCTTGCTCCGTGGGCTTATATCCTAGCCCGAATCTTACTTTTTATCCCTTAGCCACAACTGGCTCTCTTCTGCCTTATAATTTGGGTCCCAGACCCCTCCCTTTCTGAGAGCCAAACTTTTGGAGCATTGCTACTGCCGCTACCATACTGCCTCCCGTTTTAGACATGATGCCCTCAATGGGTTCTGGGAGTATTGCCGACACCTCATACTCGAAACTGTGGAGGTCAACGTCCTCAGTGGTGTGTGGTATATCCAGCATATTAGGTTTCTCAATGCTATTGGCAACCTTTTCTTTTTCACTGTGCCCCTCTCCAATGATCGTGATGATCTTATCCCCAGATGCAAATTTGAGTTTCTGGTGCAATGTGGAAGGTATGGCTCCGACTTCATGTAGCCACGGGCGCCCCAACAACAGATTAAATGAGGATTTGATATCCATGCCTTGAAATAAGATGGAAAAGGTCATTGGCCCTATCAACAGCTCAAGATCAATTTCTTCCATTATTTCTCTCCTGGTATTGTCAAACCCTCTAGCGTTGATTCTGGTGGGCCTTAACATGCACAAATCAACCCCAATCTTGGTAGCGGTTCTCAATGGGCATATATTCAATGCAGACCCATTATCAATTACTACCAAGGGGATAATCATATTTCTGAATTCAACGGTTATATTCAAAGATTTTGAGTGGCTACCTCCTTCCTCAGGTAAATCGGCGTCAGAAAATGAAATGGCATTTGGAGCCATCACTTGACCAATTATCTGCCCAACTTCATCCGGGCTAACTTGGAGTGATACATGCGCATTTTTTAACGCCCCCATCAATGCTTGAAAATGGAGTGGGGACTTCATCAACAAATCTCATACAGTGATATGGGCAGGCATCCTTCTCAGCTGAGTCTCCAGTATATGTTCTGTGCTCATTTTCTCGAAGGGGTTCACCGTGCCGTCTTTCTTTCCTTCGGGTTGGGCCTGTGCTGTTGCTGGTGCTTCATGCTGCTTCAATATTCTCCATGATCGGGTAACAAAATCTACTGCCCCTTCTCTACTGCTGCTTCCGGCATTGGCATCTATTGTTTCATACCTTAGCGGGACCTGATGAGGATCATATGTGGGTCTCGAGAGCTGGAGAGGTATGGCTACCAGTTCTTGAGGTACTTATACTGTCGTCTCAGGAGGCGTGGGCAATACTTGATTCACCCCGGTGGCAGTGGGTTGGGTGGAAAGATTGGGCCAAATGGGGGTGGTGGAGCTTGAGGGTGGTGGCATTGGAGGGAAGGAGGTAAAAGTAGGCCATTGATAGTCAATGGGTGCTGGTGGTAGATGGGGGGTCTGATGGGCCGTTAGGTAATTGACCGGGGTGGTGGAACTTGCCGGTGGTTGAGTTGGGGGTGATGGAGTGGGCGCAGGCCATTGATAACTGATGGGTACGGGTGTTGGATTGGGGGATTGGCAACTTATTGGGTAATTGATGGGGGTTGTGGTGTATGGTGGTAGTTGGAATGGGGCGGGCGTGGGCCATTGATGACTGGCGGGTGTGGGTGTAAGATTGGGGGCCTGTAGGATCATTGGGTAATTGATGGGGTTTGTGGTGTATGGTTAGTATGCATTGATATTCATGTAATTGACAGGTGTGGGCGATGGAAAGTATGCCGTGAGATCCAAGGTTTCTATTTGTGGAGTCGGGTTGGGGAAATAATCTGACAAATTTAGGGGTTCAACTACCCCTATATTCCTCTCTTCAACATTTCTTAACAACGGTGCCATATAACTCTCCCGATCACTGATGTAATCGGATGGGTCAAATTCAAACTCCTCCTCATCTTCTATCATTTCGATGGTGGGTCTGGGACCTGCTCCTCTGGTAGGATGTGGGTAGTGGTACTTGATGAATATTAGCATGCTGAGAAGGTGCAGGGGGAATGATTTTCCCGACATCGATCAAATCTTGGATAGCATGCTTTAATGGGAAGCAGCGATCAGTAGGATGACCTGGACCCTGATGAAAATTGCAGTGGGTATTTGGGTCATAGTTCTTTGGGATCGGGTGAGGAGGAGGTTGCAGTTGGCGGATAGCCACTAATCCCTTTTCTACTAACAGGGGCAAAAGTACACTCAAAGATTGCCCCATAGGTGTAAAGACTCAGTCGTAGCGGGCTCTCCTCTGTTTCGGGGTCATTTGCATTCCTTACCCATTCCCCATTCTTTACATCTGCTCAGGCCTAACTGGTGCTGGTGGGGCCGCCTGAAATTGAAATGGAGCAGTATTATTATTGTACCTGGTGTTGCTTATGTTCTAGACATCGCCCCATGTTCTCTTCTCATTTCTCTGCTCAGAAAATCTTCTGACCCCGCTAGGGCCCCCTGAAGTATTCTTACTCAAATGCCCTTCCCTGATGGCATCCTCGCAGCGGTTGGCATTCCTCACCAAATCAGTAAAACTAGACTGCTGTTGGTATACAAGAAAATCAAAGATCACTGGCAGAGTGTTCTTTGAAATCATCTCTATCTGCTCATCATCCGGTATTCTATTTCTTACTTAAGCTGCCAGTGCTCTCCATCGGCCTAAGTAGTCACTGAAGGTCTCATTTGGATTTAACTTCAAACGAGCCAAATCAGACTTGCGCGGTTCAATATCAGTATTATAGACATACTGTTCCTGAAATAAATGCACTAAATCTTTCCATGTCCTCATCATGGATGGTTCAAGAGATGTGAACCACCTCAGGGCCGGTTCGGTCAAACTTTTCTGAAAGACTTTTATTAGCAGTCTTTCGTCCCCCCCGTACTGGCACATGTCCCCACAATAGGACTTGAGGTGTGCAATCGGGTTGCCTGTGCCATTGTACTTGTCGAATACTGGCATTTTAAATTTAGGAGGCAAGGGGACCTCAGCGAATAGGCATAGGTCTGTGAAGTCTGTGGTATGGATTTCAGCGCCACCCATTTTCATCAGCTGTTTTTATATTTTGTCTAACTGTTCTTTTAGCTGCTCTGACTCTTTCAATATAGGGGCCACTTTCTCGACCGTCAGTCGGACTTCACTCTGGGCTACCAGGGGGTGGGCAATTACTAGTGGAGGGTTGAGGCTGCTCAATGCCCCAGCATAGGCCCCGCTGTTCCTAATCTTGTCCTCCTCATACTGCTGGTCGGCGTAATGTGCAGTGAAGACGGGATTCTCAACCTGTTGCTGCATGGGTTGGATGGGAATGACATGAGTAGGGGTTGGGTGAGCCCATTGGGGGCGAGAAAAGGTTTGTTGGGTGATGGGAATTTGGTTTGGAGGTGGGGCCTGATAGAGCCATTGGGTATGGGGGAAGGTTTGGAGATGGCTTTGGGGTGTGGGGCCATGGGGGAATTGGGTTTGGGGGATGACATGGGTTTGAACCAGCTGTGAAGGTTGGGGGTATTGTGGAAGGTATGAGTGTGGGGTTTGGGTTTGGGCCATGAACCCTTGGTCATTTTGGGCCATAGGCCACTGATGGGTTTGGGCATGGGCCCTGGATAGGTTTGGGCCAATGGGCCTGCGTAGGTTTGGGCCATGGGCCCTTGGTGAGTCTGGCCCAATGGGCCTTGATGGGTTTGGGTCATGGGCCCTTGGTGGGTCTGACCCAGTGGGCCTTGGTGGGTTTGGCCTAATGGGCCTTTTTGGGTCTAGGCCATGGGCCCTTGGTGGGTCTGGCCTAATGGGCCTTGGTGGGTTTGGCCCAATGGGCCTTATTGGGTCTGGGCCATGGGTCCTTGGTGGATCTGCTCCAATGGGCCTTGATGGATCTGTCCCATGAGCCCTTGATGGGTCAGGCTCGTGGGCCCTTGATGGGTCTGGGCCATGGGCCATTGGTGGATTTGGGCCATGAGCCCCTGATGGGTTTAGATTTGATGGGTTTTGCCCAATGGGCCCTGGGAGATATGGGTAATAGGGTTTTGGGCCAATGGGCCTTAGAGGTCATGGATGGTGGGGTATTGGGCCATGGGGCATTGGAGGTCATGGATGGTGGGGTATTGGGCCATGGGGCATTGGAGGTCATGGATGGTGGGGTATTGGGCCATGGGGCCCTGAGATGTATGGGAAAAGGGGGTTTGGGCCGATGGGCCTTGGGGTGCATGGAAGTTTGGAGGTTGGGCCATTTGGCCTTGGGGTGTATGGATTGTGGGAGGTTGGGCCATGGGGCCTTAGGGTATGTGGGTGATGGGGGTTTGGATGGTGTGGGTTATGTGGGGGTCATGGGGGAGTGAAGCATGGAGGTTTGCTAAGGTGTGGGATGGATTCATGGATGTGGGGTGTGGAAGAGAGATATTTTGGGAAGCCCTCCATGAGGAGTATGCTTGGAACATCTCCTCCATCATGGCCATGGAAAGGGGGTGGGATGTGGATGGTGGACTTAAGGGGTGATGGGGTATAAATGGGATGGAGGTGGAAAACTTGGGCATGGCCCCGGTATAATTGGGCATGGCCACGGTAGGTGGGGGTGTATGGGGTGGATCAGGGGATGTATTGGGTATGTTTTGGGATGATGGGGGCATGATGAGGAAGGATGAGGAAAATTGGGCATGGCCTCGATAAAAATGGGCATGATCCGGATGGATGGAGGATCTTGCGGGGGGTTGGATAGGGTGGAAGTGGTGTATGTGAATGTGGGTGGATTGGGTCTATAGGGGGATGATGGGAATTGGGGCATGGAGGTGGATTGGGAAAATGGGTTTGGCATGGGCATGGTTTGGACAAAAGATGGGGAATGGGCCAAAAGATGGGGAATGGGCGCCGAATGGGCGGGTAACTGTAAAAGGGGGTTGGGTGAGGGGGATGGTGGAAAAGACTTCTCCCGAATGGGAGTGGGTTGGAGAATGTGGTGGGGATGAGTCGGGATCAGCGTAAGCCGGGTCCACTACCCACGACATTCTACGGGAGCAGGTCGGGTAAGGGTGCCTTGGATAAGGCCCAAAAATCCTCCTCTTTCTTCCCCTACAGGACGACAGAGGGCAAGATGATGCCGTTGTGCCGGCACCACAAACTAAATATTTTTTGTGTTTTGATTATATATATATATATATATATATTTTGGATTATATAAAAACTTTTTTTTGAAAAACAAAGGTTTCGAGGCCTTGGAATTCCCTTTTCGGGTGGTTCTCGTACCTTAATTCAAGACCCGCGGCGACGGTTCCGATGCACTTCGAAAGAATCGAAGGAGAACCTTCGATCTATTGAAGGCACAAAAATTGAGGCAAACGACCCGATCCCCTGAAATGAGCCAAAAAGAAGTTGCCTTCTCTTGACCGGCGGGGGCGTATTGGGTGTCGGAGATGGCAGGGCCTAAACAAGGCAATATGCACACTGATCGGGGAACTCGGGAGGTGGAAAGGGCCAAGGATTAGGGTTGGGTGCTGCTAAACAGACCTGGCGCAACTAATACTTGTGCCCAGGTTACAGGGGAGAACTTTTACATTGGCGCAACTATTAGGTGCGCCAAGGTAAAATCTGGGAGTTTAAAGCTGGCGCAACTATTAGTTGCGCCAGTTATAAATTCCAATGTTTTTACACTGGCGCAACTAATACATGCGCTAGGCAAAAACTGCCTCTCTAGAACAGAAAGCAGCAACCACTGATGCCCGAAATGAATCTCTTTTTTGTTTTTTGTGGAAGCTAGGCTTCCGGGAACTGAGCTGTTTTATGGTGATCGATTCTCTCCTCACCGCACCTGAAGGATTGAGTCCGGTATAACTCGCTAGCACACTCCCCAAGGGTCTTAAGCTTTGGAATGGGAACCCACCCGATATACCTCCGGCACAAGCGCCTTCTCAGATACTAGGTGGGTTGGGACTTTTTTGGATCATCACCACTAGGGGCTGCCGCCATACTAAGACCCGGGTGTTTGTATGTGTGCCTAAACCAACCCCTTTGAAAAATCTACCCCCCAAAACAAATTAATTAAGCTCCCTAACTTGGTTCAATTTTAATTTTTCTCAAAGCTTTTCTCTTTTTTTTGGAAGTTTTCTTTAGTTCAAAGATCGGAGGTGATTATCCCGTGCCGCCACTACGGGCCAGCGTCCACTGTTAGGATATGAATAATAAAAAAAGACGGGGTCAGTCAAGCGACTAGGTGGGAAATATAAAGTGCTGAATTTTAAAGCCGAATTGTAAAGGGAAGTAACAAAGGTGCCAGTCAAGTGACTAGGCAAAAAGTTACTGAAATTTAAAGCGGAAACGTAGGGGTGAGTGAAAAAGGTGCCAGTCAAGTGACTAGGCAAAGATTGCTGAAATTTAAAGCAGAATCGTAGGGGTGAGTAAAATGACGTAATCGGAGGGGTCAGTGACAAAAAAAATATAAAAAAAACAGCAATAAAATGTTAGAAAAAAAAAAAGGCCTAGTTCAAGGGGAAGCTCTACTAACTACTCCCCAGCAGAGTCGCCATCTGTGCAACCATGGGAATCGGGGCGATCCCGTCGCGACAATGCACTCTCTAACGATGAAAAATATAGAGTCGCCACCCGGAGCTTTCGGTGTCCCGGGATACCTAGTTCATTTTTATGAGCACCTAAGTGCTAAAAATATGACTCTGAATCTGGTCCACACCAAAGGCTCTTGGGTAGGGGCTTCGGTTATCGATCGGGAAGGTGTTAGGCACCCGATCAACCCGCTTAACGCGGTCTCTACTAATGGCCAACAATAAAATAAAGTAGAAGCAAAGAAAATAGCTTCCACTTGCCCAAAAGGACTTAGAATCCTTTTTGTGCCCCTCCGTTCCTACCAAAAAATTGGTGGCGTAACGGCACAAATGGGAGGATGGAGGGAGCTAGAAAGAGATAGGAGAAGAAAGAGGAAAATCGGAGCCCTCGGGCCCTTATAACACCGTAGGAGAGCCTTGCGTGACTTGCTTTGATGAGCTCTTGAAGGCCTTGTATGGTGGAAAATGGGGTTCTAACTCCTAGGACTTCAAGCTAAGAGGTAGGGGAGGGAGGCTAGGGGATCACACACACCTAGGCTAAGGGTTTTGGATGCAAGAACAAGCTTGAAATGAGGTTGGGAGGTTCTAGAATTTGGGTGAAAATGGTGTACAAGAGGGAGGAAGAACTTCTCACTTTGAGCTCTTTCTCTCTTAAGCAAATTTCTCAACCCCTAAACCAAGGGGTGGGGGGCTCTATTTATAGGAAAGGAGTGGATTAGGAGGCTACTTAGATGCTAATTGGGGTTAGAAATTAGGTAATCTTAAATGTACGGTTTCCTAGGATTTTGAGAGCTTGGAAAGGTGTGAAGGTGGTTCTAATGGTGGATGATGGGGTGAGGCTTTAGGCCACTTGGAGGGTTGCAAATAGGTAAGGAAGGGGTGCAACAGAACTATCAAAACACACCCCAAAGGTTGAGGTGGTCAAGTCAAACCCCAAATCCAAAATTTAGGGAAAAAACCCATTGTTACTATTCATATGCTTGGCGCAACTAATAGTTGCGCCAGGCAAATGCACAGTAAAACAATGAGGAACAGTGCTGGAAGTTAGCTCGCGGGGTGGGGGCCACCTTTTAAACTTGGCGTAACTATTAGTTGCGCCAGGCTTAAAATCTGAGAGAATTAGCCTGGCACAACTAAGAGTTGCGTTAGGCAAAATTTATACCTGGTGTAACTATTAGTTGCACATCGCGCCAAATCCCTAGGGGGGCTACCTCGAAATTACCTTCCTGCCCTCCGAGTTCGGACTGCCATATCTTCTGATATATACCTTCGATTGGGGCAATTCTTAAACCGTTGGAAAGCTGACGACCTCTACTCTTCAATGATATAAGAGTTGGTCATTGTAGAGGGTCGTAGCCAGTTCTAGTGCATCCCTCCTCCTTATTGCCTAGGAAGGTTAGGTTAGGATTTTTTTTAAAAGGGTTCTAAGGATCGGGGTTGGTTTCTAAAGGTTCGGGGTAGGTTTCTGAGGGATCTAGGGTGTCTCCTAAGGGTTTAGGGTGATTCCTAAGGGTTCCATACACGCCATCAAAAGCTTAGAAATGCACCTCTCTTGAAATGTGTTTCGATCAGGCCTTGGGCCAAATTTGGGTGTCTACACGCAGTTTGGAACCCCACAGGCTATTATCAGTGATGGAGGGAGTCATTTTTATAATAGATATTACAAGAGCTTGCTCAAGAAATATGGTGTTACGCATAAAATTGTAACCTCCTACCACCCTCAAACTAGTGGACAGGTTGAGGTTTCCAACCGTGAAATAAAGAAGATACTGGAAAGAATGGTTCGACTTGATAGGAAAGACTGGTCTATAAGACTGAATGATGCTCTGTGGGCATATAGAACGGCCTATAAAACTCTTATTGGCATGTCTCCTTTTTTATTGGTGTATGGTAAAGCTTGCTACTTGCCTATGGAATTAGAACAAAAAGCTCTATGGGCCATCAAAGCATTCAATTTTGAGCTGGTTGCATCTGGTGAGCAATGAAAACTTGAACTCAATGAACTCGAGGAAATTTGAAATGATGCGTACCAAAATGCTCAAATCTATAAGGCCAAAACAAAGGCATTTCATGATAAACACATTTTAAGAAAAAGGTTTAAGCCAGGCCAACAAGTTTGGCTATATAATTCAAGGTTGAAACTATTCTCACGAAAATTACGAAGTCGTTGGGGCGGACCATATAATGTGGCAGAAGCATTCCCTCATGGGGCTGTGACCATTCAAGATCCCAAAGACAATCGTATTTTTAAGTTTAATGGATAGAGACTTAAACTGATGATATCTCTATAAGAAAAAGGGACGGCGACCACAATGGCACTAAAAGACCCAGAGTATACCTGACCAACTCATGGGCATCGCCGAACTACCGACTCATCCGTAGCAAATTTATGTCTATTATATGTATAGTATGTCTACATATTTTGTGGTGCATTAAATCGTAGCAATTACTACTTCTTGCAACCTAAGTATTCTCTCACAGAAAATCGTAGCGATTACGATTTCTGAGAGAATGTTTTGTCTAGGAAACGTAATGGTTATCAGACCCGTCCCTTAGCACAACTATTGATATCAAAGGTGTCGCCTCAATTCACTTTATATAGACCCATCCCTTAGCATTTATTAGAAATACCAACCGATTCGCACGATTCAAGCAAAATCATAACATCTATTTATGGCAACTCTTAGAATTCTTGGTATGAAATGGTTATAAAAAGCAAGTACTGTCTAAGTCAATCAAACCGCATTCCTTTCATCTTCTTCTCCAACTCTAACCCTTTCGCCATGGAAAAACAACCAAACTAGTCAGAGATTACTTAAGCATTTTCACTCCTCATCCAACGCATGAAGACGAAGTCACAGCACTGTTAGAAGAATGGTGGGTGATTAATCAGTGAAATCGTTACCCTCTTCTCCTCTCTCATTCCAGAGCTGGCGGTTGAGAAGCCCCCTTCATCCCCCGACCACAACTAGTCTTCTCCATCTTCACCTTCTCCACCTTTTTAACATTTTTATTTTTCTATTGGACCCACCTACTCAAGGGAGGGCACAACTTTTTGGGCAGCACAATTTAGGATCGAACTTTATCAAAGACTTCTCTCGGATGTTGCTGCTAGTGTCATATCTAAATTAGTGTGTCTAGATTTTTCCTAGGTTTATTTTCTTTTCTGTAATTAGTTTCTATTATTTTTGTTCTTTATATTTTCCTTTCATGTTCATTTAAATATTCAGTTAATATATATAAAATTTTCTTTCTTTTTGACTAATTTTTATTTTTGCTAACTGTGTACTTGTTATTAACACCACTAACATTTTTGTTTTTGTCTCTAAGAAGTACAACTATTGTGTTTTCCTCAAGTTTGGGGGAATATTCTTTCCAGAATTTTTTTCACAACTGGGCAGGCAATCAGAGATATCAATAATTTTTAGGCTAAAATTTTTAGTGTCCCCTATTTTTGTGCCAATGAGGGCATTGTCCGATTTAAGTTTGGGGGGATACACAATTTCTGTGTACAATAGTAGTATAGCAGTAAATAGTTTTAGTTAATTAATTTTTGTAAAAAAAAAATTTAATTTTAATTGATCATTACATAGGAATTATGATAGAAAAAAATTACAATTCTTGAAAAACTTACGATTCATTATAGTAGAAATCCAATAATCAGAAAAAAAAAAAAAAAAAACAGTTATAATTCATGCTTAGCTTGTTGAACACTATATTAGAATGGATGTTTGAAACAATAGATTAATCTAAACTGCAAGAATTTTAGACTATAGTTTCAAAACTATAAACCAGTGAGCTTTTGAGCCATATTCCTCTTTTATTCAGAGAGACTGTTTCTTTTATTCAAATCAGAAATTTTCTTTGAACTTCTATAATGATATGAAATCTCATACCACTGAATGTAGAATCAAAATATTCTACGATAACCTAATTTTTTGTCAAGAACTATCTATTGGAAATATCAAAATAATATGGCATCTATGCTAGTAAATCGTCAAGATGATTAAAGGTCATCTTTTATTAAACCAAAGCCAAAAAGCCAAAATCTCATAATAAATCTTATCCATTGAACCCATAATAGAAGCCTAAAATCGAATTTCTTGTATCAAAAATCAGATAAACCTTTAACCATATGTACTGCCCAAAGCTTTCAACCTTTAACTCTTATATTTTTTGAGATTTTAGAATATAAAAGAAAGGAAAAAGAGTGATGGAGGGAGTAAAAAGCAAAAACAGATAAGGGGAATGCTAAAAAGGATACAACTGAAAGAAATAAAAAAAAATGGGAAAGATAATGAAAAATCATGAAGAACAATTTTTGAAAAAGAAGAACGATTTAAAAAAAAAAAAAAACAAAGCTTTCAAAGAGAAGAAAAATCTTAAAATACGATTTTACAAAAGAAATGGGATTTATTTATAAAAAAATAAAAAATAAAAAATGGGAAAAAGTTATCCAATTTATGGATACTCACTGAAGAAAAGAAGAAGTTGAAAAGATATGAGAAAGAAGAGCTAAATTCTCAGAAAAACTTTGAATCCTTTTTTACCTTTCTATGACACCTTCTGAAACCCAAAGCCCCATTACGAGCTGAAGGAAATAACTTTCTGATTTACGATTTGTAAAAGCATAAGCCTAGTAGAGATATAGATACTAGATACTACGGATTATACAGGGATTCATATGAATAAAGTAGATTATTATTTTCTATGAGATTTATTCATTTTTGCGGACATCTTTAATTGAATTTTTCTGAAAAATATATTGAGAAACCCCAAAAAGTTTCGATATCTTTTTTAGAGTATGTCAATAGTGAGTTTTTGAATGAAAATATTTTCTAAATTTGTAGTTTAGAAAACTTTATGAAGAATAAACTGTTCACTAATGCATATATCTCTTGAGATTATTATAAATTGAAACTATTAGAGTTCTAATCAAGGATAACTGTTATAATGAAAGGATAAAAGATTGGTAATTTTAGAAAATCACAATAAACTATGTAGTGACCAATTTGGCCACTTAGGTAATTTAGTGTACAAAATTAGTATAGAATTTTTATTTCTGAAAATATTTTGAAAAATCCAAAAGTATTTTGAAGTTTCTAAGTAACTTCACTGAAAACCTTCAAGAGACTACAACTCCTCCACTAGGGATCACCTAGGGGTTTTAAAGGCTTGTTGCATCTACTAAATACAATCGTGCTCCCTACGAAAGTGCCAATTTAAATTTTTATTAAGATATTTTATGTTTCTTTGTTTTCTAGGAACTAGCAAAACGTAAGTTTGGGGGTGTGATCTGTCACATAATATATCATTTTACTACCCTTAACTTAGTGATGCTAGGACTTAGTTTGCTACTAATAAGTTACTAATGTGTAGATATTAAAGAAAATCAGTAAAAGAAAGCCAAAATATTAAACTTTGTCAAAATGAACTCAAAAAGAGCAGTAAAAGACGATTAAGTATAAAAAGACGGTTCGCTATATACTGAGAACTAGAAAATCGTAAAAAGATGATTGAGCGCTACAACTAAAGAAGAAAATGATAAATCATAATTTATGATTCTCCAAAAGACGTTCAAAAATCTGAAGCGATACAGAATGAAAAGTGATGAATCGTAATCCAGAGAATCGTCCAAAGAGAATGCTATGAAAAATAGAAAATCATGATTTATGATTTTCTAGAAAGAGAAGAAAAGAGACAATCATAATTTACGATTACGATTATGAAGCTTTCCTGTTGACTGTCACTGCTACTGATCATGTGAAGATTACACCGCCATGAAAAAAATTAGAACTCTTAGATTAGAAGTTTGACTGATCACGGATTTGAGATGATTGATGAAGATAGACTCCAGAAGATCTCTACTACTGAATAAAACTGAATAATCTAGAAGTACATCGACTAAAGGAAGTAAGGAAAGATAAAATTAGAATTAGAGTTATATTAGGATAGTTTTGATTTTAGTTATTTATTTTATTAGAATTAGAAGGTTTGTAAACCGACTCCTTATGATCTATAAATAAGAGATCCCGGTGTAGGAATAATCATCGAAGAAATTCTCAGCATCAATTGACGACTGAGGTTGGGTTTTCTTTTGATCAAATTTAGAGTAGATTTTTATTACTTTATAAATTAGATATCCAAGGTTTCTCAAGAGCAATTGATGACTGCGATTGAGGAGTTAAAGATTATAGTAGATATTTATAGTTTCTCAGAAGCAATTGATGACTACGGCTGAGGAGTGGAAGATATAATTTTTATTGCTTTTTAGTTTAGATTTTATTTTCTTTTATTTCCTGCTTTGTAAACATCTTTAGTTTTTTATTTGAATTGACGACTCAGATTGAGGTTTGCAGATTAGTGTAACGGTTTTTACTTTTCCATCTTCAATTTTCTAGAATTTGATTGACGCCCAAGTTTTAGGAGATTATTGATTAGATTAAATCTGTATTGATAGGATTTTAGTATTGATTGACGACCAATGTTAGGAAACTTGATATATAGTGTAACGGTACTGTTTAATTTATAAATATCCGATAGTTGAAGATTGTGATTGACAACCATAATCTGAAGGAGGATTAGGATTTATTTTCTGCAAAATTAGTTTAAAAACAATTCTTTATTCATATTTCTCCGGTACTTTAGAAACTTAAAAGATAAGTATAAGTTTTCATAAAAATTTAGTTAATATAATTTAGCCTATCTCTGTGGGAACGATCCTTTACTAGTACTATGATTTCCATTGTACACTTGCAATAGGTTAAGACTTAATTAGATACACTTATAAGTAGCCCATTGACCAGCCAGTCCTATTGCGGGCAATACAAGGGCCTTCTGCCCAAATCAGGTAAGTATCATCCCTCTCTACTCGATATTCTCTCTATAAATATAATTAAATAATATTAAGTCAAAAAGTTTTCAAAACCCATCTCTCTTAACTCGTGAATCACTGTAGTCCTCCCATAAGAGGCAATCATCAGTATTCACGAGAAGATTAGACGGAGTATTCAACTTACCAAGTGTCATCTTGACAACCACGCAAACGGTTGGGTCCATAAACCCCGCTCCGGAGGATCTGCTAAGCGACATCTCAGAAGCCATGTTTTTTGCCGTTTTACCATCGAATTGATCTTAAGTTAAAAATTCTAAACTTTAAAAAAAAAATGACGATAATAAATAGACACTCTATCTATCAAAATTCACCTCTCATTACTCTAATTCATTCTTTCCCCTGGAAAATCGAACACTGAATATACTCAACTCTGAGAAATCACAAATGTCCACTAGAAAGGGACGCTTGACGTGCCATTGGTGTGAGCAATGACTCGCCCGGTCGGATAGGACTTGCGAAAGTCTTCGCCATTATATGATATTACATCTTATTATCTAGTCACTTATCCTTATCTCATAATATTCATATGATGCCCCCCTCTACCACATTATCACCATTTCCTCCCATTTGATTACCCCTTGCAGTGGGTCGCGACATGCGACGGGATGCTACTTGCACCCGAATATTAGGATATGACCACTTTCCCCTCTATTTGAATGCCACTTGCAGCAGGTCACGACATGCGACGGGATGCCACTTGGACCCACATATGAGGATATACCTCTCAATTGTGTCAATTTTCCCCTACTTTACTACCACTTGCAGCTGGTCACGACATGCGACGGGATGCCACTTGCACCCGGGGATGAAGATACACCTCTCGAAAGTTAGCACTGGGCCCTTGAATGCTCCCCTTTAACTTGTGCTAATATATAAGAAAGCCAGACACCCTATGTCAGCTCTCCAGTTCACACTTGTGATTTCCTAAAGAAATGAGAAGGCACCTCAGAAGTGGGTGTCTACTTCTTCGACGCATTCTTATTCCACAAGAACATGTCGAAGAGGGACATCTGTAGACACCCCAATTTTTTCCTTTCGGAGTATACGAACTTGTTTGGTCAACCTTTGACCTTGCCCACAATCTCCAGAAAAGGACTGACCTTCTCTGAATACCTTAAAACTCTAAATACTAGACCATGTACTGAAATAATAGTATATGATTGATCCCAAGCTGAAACAATAGCTCTATGGTTCAAACCCGACTTAGCCTAGGTAAGCTTCTGAATTATGCGCCCTAACAACCACGCGCAATTCGATTGCACTCCTAGACACATGCATGCAAATGGTCCCACTTGGACCAGATCCGCTCTTCCCACGGACTGCCTAGGACCTAATTTTGCACCCTGGATAGGCCGCATAATCAGATTGTACACCCCATCACCGGCGCACAATTCGTTCCACTTGGAACAGTCTTCCGTCCTCCTTAAACCACCTTAAGACACGATTATGCGCCCTCACCAACACACACAATCGATTGCACGCCCTACTACCAGCGCACAATTGGTCCCCAGCTAGACCTGGTCTCTAATTCTCGTGACCACCAGAACTCCCTGATTAAGTGCATGTACGTAGGCACTTAATTGGATTACGCATCCTACACAGGGCGCACAATTAGTTCCAAGTGAGTTCGAATTAGGATACCCGACTAAGCTAGTCAGTCGGTCACTCACTGAGTCCGTGACCAACTCAAAGTGTATTAAGCACATGAGATAGGGCGCGTAATTCAATTACACCCCCCGGAAAGTACGCATAATTAGATCTGATCGACCAATTACACACCTCCCACAGGGCGCGTAATTACCCAAATACCTATAAATAGACCCCCATACCTCGTTCCAAAATATATCAATTCACATTCAAGCCTCGAGTTCCTCCCTTCCAAGCTTAGGATTTCGAGACCCCCTTCTACGGCGCTCAGCTTCAGCTAATCTCTTTTAGTTTTTTTAAATTTCTAGTTCTTAGTTCTAGCTTCTAGTTCTTAATTCTAGTTTCTAGTTCTTAATATCTAGTTCTAGATCTTAGGTTCTAATTTTAGTTCATAGCTCTAGGTTTCTGGTTCTAGATCTTAGTCTCTAGAACTAGTTCTTAGCTTTTAGTTAATAATTTCTATTTTTTTTTAAGCCTAAATTCTAGATCATAGTCTTTATTTTCAAGTTCTAGTTCTTAATTTCTTACTTCTAATTCATAATTTTCAGTTCTAATCGCAATCTTCAAATTCCCTAATTTCAATCCTTAAAACCTTAATTTCTCAACTCTAATTCAGTTTTCAATCCATAATATTTTTAAAATAATCCTTAGCCCCCTGATTTGCCCAAGGGAGCTTATGGGGTACCCGGGAACAGGGCCGGTCCTCCTTAGCATAATGGGCCACAACCCCCCTTTTAATTAGAATTATAGTAGAATTAGGTAACTAAATTAATTAGAATTATAGTAGAAGTAGGAGACTAAATTATTTAGAATTAAAGTAGTATTAGGAAATTAAAATCAGTTAGAGTAATATCGGGAGAGAGAATTAGAGTAGGAATAGAAAAACTAGATTAACTAAACTCCTAGGCGACCTCGTAAAGCGTGATCAACGATGTGTTGTAGCGTCGATAAACATCTGCAGCTGGTGCTCACAACAAACCAAGTACTTTTCACTCAGAATATACCTCTTTATTTTTAGAATTTAATATCTCTTAATTCATTATTCACTGCCTTTGCCAGAGTCCACTCGGATAGAATTGGGCCACTTATTTCAGGGACCGAGAGGAACCTAGAAAAATGCGTGCCAACAAATACAACCTCAGATCTAGCGGGGCTGCTTGGGGTGTTGGGTTCGGGAAATAGTTGGCTAAATTCAGAGGTTGGACTATCCCTATAATTTCACCCCCTAACTTCATTGCCCTAGGATTTCGTAGCCTTCTTTCGTGTCAATGCACTTTGAAGGGTCGAACCCTTCCATCTCTGTTTCCAACATGTTAATGGTGGCCCTCGGGCCCATCCCTCCTCCTTGGTGTGGTGGCAGTGGTGCCTACAGCATATTGGTATGGGGATTTGTCTGGGGAGGTGCCAGAGGAATGAACTTCCCCCCCTCAATCAGGTCTTGGATTGCATGCTTTAATTGAAAGCATTGATCTATTGAGTGACCTGGTCCCTGATGAAATTGCAGTGCGTATTGGGGTGGGTCATAATTTCTTGGGATTGGATTTGGTAGAGGTCGCGACTACAGTACGGCGACCAAACCCTTTTCGACCAGTAAGGGCAAAAGGACATTCAAGGATTGCCCCAGGGGAGTGAACACTCTATTATATCGGGCCCTTCTCTGCTCGGGGGTCTATTGCCCCCAAGGGACATTGTTCTGTCGTGGAGCCTAATTTTTTGGTGCTAGTGCTGGTTATGCTGTCGCGAACCAAAAGGGGACCATGCTGGTGTTGGGCTATGTGTTCAGTACATTTTGTACCTCTACCCTTGCTCTTCTCTCAGTCCTTTGCTCAGCAAATTTATGGACCCCGCTGGCTGCATTTTTGTTCAACCGTCCTTCTCTCAATGCGTCTTCGCAGCGGTTGGCATTCCTTACCAGGTCAATGAAACTGGCTATTCCTGGTAGACCAGGAATTTGGAGATAACGAGTAGAGTAGTTTTCGAGATCATATCGATATGCTCCTCGTCCGGGATACAATTCTTTACCTGGGCTGCTAGGGCCCTCCATCTTCCAAGGTACTTGTTAAAGGCCTAATGAAGTTTTTATTTTCACCGAGCCAGATCTGATTTCCGCGGTTCTATGCGTATGTTATCAACATATTGCTCTTGAAATAAATGGGTGAGGTCTTTCCATGTTTTTAGCATAGATGGTTCAATGGACGTGAACCACCTTAGAGTCAAACCCGTGAGGCTTTTCTGGAACACTTTGATGAGGAGTCTTTCATCTCTGTCGTATTGGCACATGTCCCCAGAGTAAGACTTGAGGTCGGTGATCAGGTTGCCTATGCCATCGTATTTATCAAAAGTGAGCACTTTAAATTTGTGGGCATGTACTTCAAAAAATAGGCATAAATCAGAAAATTTTGTAGCATGTATTTCATTGTCGCCTAGCCTCATTAGTTGTTTCTGGATTTTATCCATCTGCTCCTTCAACAGTTCTAACTCCTTGGAATATAGGGGGTTGCTCCCCCAATAGGCTGCCTCGATTCATTTTGGATGGCCTGTTGGTTGGTCAGTGTAGGTGGTGGTGGATTAAAATTGGCAAATGCGCTCATGTAAGTTCCACTATTTCGAACCTCATCCTCTTCATACTGTGGATCTGTATCCACATAAGGTGGAGGAAGGGTGAGGTTATCTTGTTGATTCTGAGTGGGTTGGACAGGTGCCTGGTGAGACCATTGTACGTGGGGGAAGTTTTGATGGGTGATTTGTGGGGTAAGCGGATGAGTGAATTATGAACTTTGGGTGGGTACCTGATGAGGCCACTACATTTGGAGGAAACCTTGGGGATGGGGTAGAGAGGTAAGAGGAAGGGTGAATTATCAATTTTGGATGGGTGCCTGGTGAGGCCATTGGGCTTGGTGGGAATTTTGAGGATTTGGTTGAGGGTGAGGGGGTGGGTAAATTAGAGTGGGTTGGAGGTTTGTGATGGGTTCCCTTGTTGGGTTGGGTATCATGGATGTGGATGGGTATGGCTTATGCCGGGTTGGGGAGTTGGGAAATTTGGATTTATTATTTAGGGAGGGATGACATGGATTTGTTGGGTGTGAGGGTATGACAGAAATTGGGGGATTTGGGAAGGATTGGGCAATGAGGCCCTTGAACTTGGGCTAGCATGGGCTTGAAATTGGGCATTGAGACTTTGAGGTCCACTCGGATGACCCCATGGTTGATGGGAGGGGCCTTGGGTGACATGGATTATGGATGGTTGATTGGGATTTTGGGGGAATGGGGTGTGAAGATTTTGGAGAGTATGTTGGGGGCTTGATGATGGATTAGGAAGGCTTTGGGATGGATGAGGAAGGCTTTGGGAAGCCTTCCAAGCTGTATAGGCCTTAACCATGTCCTCCATCATGGCCATTGGATTGGATGTGGGGGTGGATGTAGGTGGTCCATCCGATGAAGGGGTGTATGGGGCATAACTTGGGTAGATGGGTGGGGAAAATTAGACATGACCTGGGTAGATGGGTGGGAATGTAGTGGATTTGGATTGGATGTGGAGGGAAAGTGAGGTGTATGTGGAGCGGATATGGAAAAATTAGGCGTTGGATTGGATGTGGATGGGGGAAAATTGGGCATGGTTTGGGCAAATGAGGAAAAATGGGGTGTATTTTGGGCAAATGTGGAGAATTAGGTTGGATTTTTGGTGGATATGGATGAACAATAGGGGAGATTTGGAGTGGATGTGGAAGGAGAAGGGCGTGGAGGATGTGGTGGATTTAGGGTGGATGTGGAGAAATATGGTATATTTGGATTGGATGGGGATGGAGGGGGTACATTGGAGGTGGAAGGGAAAAGGAGTAAATTTTGGGTGGATGTGGAGGAAAAATAGGGTGGAAAATGTGGTGGATTTTGAGTTGACATGGGGGGAAAATGGGGTGAATTTTGGTTTGAGGTGGAGCGAAAGATGGGTGCACCGAAGGGTTCCGTTGACGTTGAAACAGGATTCGGTGGGGGAATCAGAAATGGGGATTTCCTCTGTATGGGAATGTTATGGTGAAGGTGGTGGGGATTGTTGAGAACTGGAAAATACCATTTTCCACCCGTTAATCTGGGCCTTGATAAACCCTTGAGAGAACTAAATAAGTGTTTTAAGTGTTTATTTTACAGCTAACAATAAAGGCAGGCTTAACCTTGAAAGTAGCTTAAAAGTGCTAAAAAGATGATGACCCATCTTGACCTGGAGGAAGAAGGAGAAAGGACAACCTCACTGGCTGTCAAAATGCCTAAAATAAAGAGGACAAAGGCTTGGTTTCAACCTGGAAAGAGGTTTGGAGCTATTCGAAAAGAAGAATGCACTACAGAATGCTATTAAAAAAGGTCCCCAATCTTTGCGAAAAGGTCCCCAATCTTTGCGAAAAGGTCTCCAATCTTTGCGAAAAGGTCTCCAATCTTTGCGAATAGATCTCCAGAAGTTACAGTTCTTTTCGAAAAGGTCTCTAATCTTTGTGAATAGATCTCTAGAAGTTACAGTTCTTTTCGAAAAGGTCTCCAATCTGTGCGAATAGAGTTTCAGAAGTTACAATACCTTTCAAAAAGGTCTCCAAACTTTATGAAATGGTATCCTGAAGATTCCTAGCATCTGTAAGGGCAATTTGGTAATCTTTGCAAGTGCCCCAATGTATTTAAAAACCCAAGGGCATTCTAGAAGATTCGAAGCACAAACCAGAGGCATATTCCACCCCATGTGAACACCCAAAGATGAAATTACTTGGCGGGAACTTCTAGAAGTTCCAACAGATTTTTGAATTTCCTAACAGAATTGATGCCTCTGTTTCTGATTGAACCATCAAGCGATTACGATTGGCCGGAACAGATCTGGATCCTGGTGCTCGACTCCTATTGGCTGATATGGATTTAACTAATTCTGATTGGTTGATGCACATCTGAGATGGACTTGGGGAAAACTATAAATAGATGAACTATTTGCCCAATTTGGGTATCCAGATTTCGAGATTCATTTCTATTGCCTCATTTCCAATTCAGATAGCTTGTCTGAAACTCCTGTAATAGCCTAGCTTTTATTTGTAATTGAGAGCTGTGAGATACTTCTGTATTTCAAAAGAGAATTGTATTCATGACTACAAATCCGAGAGTTGTTTAAGCTGTGCTCTGTAATTGTAATGGTGAATTTGAAAAGGTTGCTGTGAACCGTACGTTCTCAATTGGATTCGTGTTGAGGGTTCCCTGTGATCTCCTTATTGCACTAGACTCCTTTAGATTTACTATTTTTTAAGCAATTTCCCTTAATTCATTATCCCTGTGAGAATTTGTGTTTGTAACCTAATCTCTCACAGCATTTGTAGTGGTGTTTCTCGTTTTGAATTAAGGGTTCAGATTAAAGACTATTGAATGGTCTGTGGCCATTGAAGTGGACAGACCATAACCATAAGTTTAACTCTAACCCTTGAGTTAGATTAGTTTCTCTTGCATTTGTGCTTGTAGCCAGATGAAGATTGAATCACATCTCATTTGATCTACATTTATTCTCATTTTGCATCAAGGACCAAATCAAAGTTAGATATTATTTCTCCATTCTTATTAATTTACATCAAAATCTCCCCAACTCAGATCTGGATCACTTAGTTTTAATTTTACTTTTATCATTTAGTTAATGTGACAAATTCAACCTCCCATCTTATGTGCTTTGTAGATAGGATCAGAGGTTAGATCTTGTAGCTCAGATTTGAAGGTTTATCTTACATTTTAAATCAATTCCCTGTGGACGATCTTTTACTCACTTACATTTAAAACTTACTACAATTGGCCCTGATCTTGCAGACTAATTATGTTCTCTCTGTGCTGATATTTTCTTATTCTTTTATTTTTACAAATTCAGTACAATTCATCATTTGTAAGTCTGTTTTCAAAACACAAATAAATCATGCACACTTAGAAGATAGCAACAAGTTTTTGGCGCCGTTGCCGGGGAATAGATTTTAAAATTGGTAGACCTAAGTTTTTCAATTTTGTAGATCTGATTTTTATTTTAATTTTTGCTTTAAACCTGCACTTTGTATTCCAAGTGCTTTATTAAATGTCTACTGCAGTTTTGTATAGAAAACTGCTTTATGCAGTAATTTTTTATTTTTCTGAGTTTTTATTCTTTGCCTTCTAGTTATTTGAATAAATGCTGCTGCCACTCTTTTGTCTTTTTATCAAATTTGGGTAGTAGCCTGAGTTTTTCTTTTTATTTTTGTCAATATACTTGAATAAGGTACTGCTACAGTTTTTAGATTTTTGCAGATCTGGATCAGCCGTCCAACAAGGACCATCTGGACTAAAGCTGGAGCAGATCTGCTTGAGTTTGCATCCCCTTCTCCTTTGCATTCATTTTCTATTTTTAAATTCTTGAGAACCGGATTCACATGTTTAATGTTTGTTTTGATTATAATTTCTGCTGTCTTTTAGGCATGCTGATTTTTTTTATATAAAATCAAATACAAAAATAAAAGAAAATGAAAACACAATTAGAAATTTTTTGAGTTGTTTCTTATTATTTTTTCAGCAGTAGTAAATAAGGGCTCTTATGGACCCCAGGCTGACCCAAAACAAATAAATAAAATAAAATAAAATAAAAAATTATAAAAGCATAAAAAATATATATATATCTTCTAGATGGGCTGTTTTTCTTTGTTTGTATCCAATTTTCCCATCTGGACCTGCTGAGATCATTTTTTGTTTTTAGGAATCATGTAGGATAATGAGTAGTGAATCATAGGCTGTTTTGAATATTCAATGGACCCACTGATTTTATTTTCCTTCAGAATTTCTTCATCATAAATGGGTCTCAGCTGTGTATGAACCCTGTTTTTAATATGTGCTCCCATGCTTCATTATTCTTTTTGATTCATACACATCATCAACAAAGGGGCCCGTCTTATGAATCATTTGTAAGGTTGCATGATTTATTTGTGTTTTGAAAACAGACTTACAAATGATGAATTGTACTGAATTTGTAAAAATAAAAAGAATAAGAAAATATCAGCACAGAGAGAACATAATTAGCCTGCAAGATCAGGGCCAATTGTAGCAAGTTTTAAATGTAAGTGAGTAAAAGATTGTTCACAGGGAATTGATTTAAAATGTAAGATAAACCTTCAAATCTGAGCTACCAGATCTGACCTCTGATCCTATCTACAAAGCACATAAGATGGGAGGTTGAATTTGTCACATTAACTAAATGATAAAAATAAAATTAAAACTAAGTGATCTAGATCTGAGTTGGGGAGATTTTGATGTAAATTAATAAGAATGGAGAAATAATATCTAACTTTGATTTGGTCCTTGATGCAAAATGAGAATAAATGTAGATCAAATGAGATGTGATCCAATCTTCATCTGGCTAAGAGCACAGATGCAAGAGAAAGTAATCTAACTCAAGGGTTAGAGTTAAACTTATGGTTATGGTCTGTCCACTTCAATGGCTACAGACCATCCAATAGTCTTTAATCTGAACCCTTAATTCAGAACGAGAAACACCACTACAAATGCTGTGAGAGATTAGGTTACAAACACAAATTCTTACAGGGATAATGAATTAAGGGAAATTTGTTAAAAAACAGTAAATCTAAAGGAGTCTAGTGCAATAAGGAGATCACAGGGAACCCTCAACATGAATCCAATTGAGAACGTACGGTTCACAGCAACCTTTTCAAATTCACCATTACAATTACAGAGCACAGCTTAAACAGCTCTCGGATTTGTAGTCTTGAATACAATTCTCTTTTGAATTACAGAAGTATCTCACAGCTCTCAATTACAAATAAAAGCTAGGCTATTACAGGAGTTTCAGACAAGATATCTGAATTGGAAATGAGGCAATAGAAATGAAACTCGAAATCTGGATACCCAAATTGGGCAAATAGTTCATCTATTTATAGTTTTCCCCAAGTCCATCTCAGATGTGCATCAACCAATCAGAATTAGTTAAATCCATATCAGCCAATAGGAGTCGAGCACCAAGATCCAAAACTGTTCTGGCCAATCAGAACTGCTTGATCTGGTTCAACCAATCAGGAAACAGAGGCATCAATTATGTTAGGAAATTCAAAAATCTGTTGGAACTTCTATAAGTTCCCGCCAAGTAATTTCATCTTTGGGTGTTCACATGGGGTGGAATATGCCTCTGGTTCGTGCTTCGAATCTTCTAGAATGCCCTTGGGTTTTTAAATGCATTGGGGTGCATGCAGAGATTACCAAATTGCCCTTGCAGATGCTAGGAATCTTCAGGATACCATTTCGCAAAGTTTGGAGACCTTTTCGAAAGGTATTGTAACTTCTGAAACTCTATTCGCACAGATTGGAGACCTTTTTGAAAAGAATCAGAACTTCGGAGATCTATTCGAAAGATTGGGGACCTTTCGAAAAGAATCAGCTCGGAGATCTATTCGCAAAGATTGGGGACCTTTTCGCAAAGATTGGAGACCTTTTCGCAAAGATTGGGGACCTTTTCGAATAGCATTCTGTAGTGCATTCTTCTTTTTGAATAGCTCCAAACCTCTTTCCAGGTTGAAACCAAGCCTTTGTCCTCTTTATTTTAGGCATTTTGATAGCCAGTGAGGTTGTCCTTTCTCCTTCTTCCTCCAGGTCAAGAAGGGTCATCATCTTTTTGGCACTTTTAAGCTACTTTCAAGGTTAAGCTTGTCTTTATTGTTAGCTGTAAAATAAACACTTAAAACACTTATTTAGTTCTCTCAAGGGTCTATCAAGGCCCAGATTAAGGGGTGGAAAATGGTATTTTCCAGTTCTCATCAAGGATAAATCAGGATCAGCGTAAATCGGATCAACCGCCCATGACATTGTTTGGTGGTGGGTTGGGTATGGAGTCCTCGTGTGAGGCCCGAAGACTTTCTTTCTCCTTCCCCTATGGGATGAGGGAGGGTAAGGCGATGCCCTGGTTTCGGCACCACGAGCTCTCTTTTTTTGGGTTTTTTATTTTCTTGATTTTTTTCTTTTGGTGGTGATTTTTGAATGATGATGATGAGAACCTCCTTTTCAGATGGCGTGAACATCCTTTTTCGGATGGCGTGAACACCCCTTTTCGGTGTAATGCCCCTTGGAGTTTTTTCTTCACTTTTCGAGTCCCTCCTTTCCGTACTTAGAGGATACAAGGTTTTTTTTATTCACTAGCACACTCCCCAAGGTTTTAAGGCTTGTAAAAAGTTTGGTCACCCACCCGATATACTTCCGGCACAAGCGCCTTCTCAGGTACTGGATGGGGTGGTCTTTTTCGAGATCATCACCACTAGGGCTACCGCTCTACTGGGAACCGGGTTGGTTGTATCATTGCCTAATTTCCCACCTGAATAAGAAGGTTTAGGACCGTCTTATATATTTAAGACACCCGAAAAAAGAAGGGACATGAGGACAGTTTTAGGTCATCTTATATTAAAATAAGACGGCTTTGGGCAGTCTTATTTTGTCTATTTTGACGTAGTGCTCAGAGTTTGGTTCTGCTTCAACAGCTTAAGCTATGAGGGTTTGCTCTATATTGGTTGCAATTGTAGGCTGAGCAACAGGTTCTATTGGGGTATGGCTAGAAGTAGTCACAACCTGTTGGTCAATTGTGGAAGGAATTTCTTCTGTTCTTTCAATATTTGGGCTCACCGGGTATGCTTCAGTAACAGGTGGCAGCATGTCTGCCTCAATGGAGGGGGGCATAGTAGGCCCTACTGGGGAGTTCAAAGTATGGTTGTATAGACTGGCTTAGTCTGCGATTGGGATTCTTAACTCGATTAAGCTTTATGGTACTTGAGAGGTGACTTCTGCACTCTCATGAAGTGGAGTAGTACTCACACCTTCTTCCATAGCTACTTCTTCTGGGGCTTCATTTTCTGCTGGCTGCTCTATGGCAGTGTCTTCTCGGTCCTCATGAATTTGTGGGACGTATGGTGTAGAAGAGGTACTTTTGGTGCGAGGAGTGAGTGAGATTTTCTTTTTATTTTTGGCACCTAAAGTTCTCCTATAGGCTATGATTGTTAAGCCTTCCTCTGTTCTTAGTAAAGCTTTTTCCTTGGGGTCTATATTATACCCCACATTCATTAGCAGATTTGTGATAAGGTCCCCTAAATGGCAAATAGTGCCCTTCTCTGTGTTTCATGACCCATGGGGTGAATAGTCTTACGAATTAGCACATCAAAAAATTGTAGTGGTAAACTCCTTGCTTCTAGGCCCTTTCGAAGGAAAAAGGACCTGTCCTGTGGAGGATTTCTTAATAGTTCTATTGCCATTTGGGCAAAGTTAGAGAGGGTATCTGATGGCATCCTCAAAAGGTTGGCCTCTGGGTTATCTTGGAACAGTTGCGGTATTTCCAAGGGGGCATGCATCACCCTGACGACCATTTCCTTTCTAATCTGGATCGAAAGTCCATCGATACTGGTGGAGAGGATTGGGGATGGTTCCTGCCTGCTTTTGGTCATATTTCTGTAAAAAAGCCTCACCAATCTAGGATAGACTGGTGTGACTCCTGGCTCCAAGAAATAATTCAACCCGGCATCCTTAAAATATTAATGACTTCTCCACTCATCTGCAATTTTTCTAAAGACTTGACGTCTACCGTAATTTCGGCTCCCACGATATGGTGTTTCATTGAAGTAGGGAGTCTATCTGTTGGCTTTGCAGAGGACGTTGGCTTTTTACCTTTATCTAATGTCAGCCCCTTTTTAGGGGCAGACATAGATTCGGTTTCATTGGTGTCTTTAGGATTTTCTCTGATAACTACCCCGAAAGATTTAGGTTTCTTCTTGGGTGGGTCTGCTGCTTTTGATTTGGCCTTAAGGGCAGCAGACCGTGCAATACGATTAATGATTGGATTGTTATCAGAACTATTACCATCTTCTTCCTCTCCCTCTTCCCTTTGTCGCTTGCCCGTCTCATTAGCCATGCTACCACTCTTTTCTTTTCCTACAAGAATTAATAAAATATTATTAATTAATCATGAATTCCATGTACTGAGTAAAAATTTCTTGCAGAATTCCATTAAAATCATTAAAATTGTCACCTTACCTCTTGATCCTCTTGATGATTGAAACCCTAACTTATAGATGTGAAATGAAATGCTCTCAGGGTTCCCGAAATAAAATAGGGGAAGTAAGAGGTGTATAGAAAAGTAAAATGGTTGGGTTGGGTAGGAGAACGATTAGGATGAAGAGCCTTTTGAAAAAGAGAGGGAAGGTAAGAGAAAAACTAGAGAAGTTGAAAATGGGACCGATAGAACCTTTTTTGAATATGTAGGTCTTGTTTTCAGTGACGACTTGTTGAACCGGTCATAAATTGGGTTTTGACTTAGAATCGTAGGTTGATTCTGGTACGAACCCTCATATCAGTGAATCGTAATCACTACTCTTCACTGATAGACCTAATGAAGATCATTCGTAAATCCATACGATTGTTCGCTATACTGTACAATAGATAGGATATTACGACTCATCGTCTTTTCAATAATTTGGGTCATAGTAGGATGATACCTAAACTAAAAAGAAAGAGAAAAATATAGTTTGCATAATTTAAAATTGATGCTATGGGTGAGTCGGTAGCTCGACGATCCACGACGTGTCTATATTTGATTTTGGGGAGCCAATGTCTCCCCCAGGAGCACTTGTCCTCTAGGATTATTGACCGGCTGTGTAGGTAATTGGCCACTCTCTCTTCTTGCCACTTGGAAAGCTAGTTTTCGTATCTGGATTTCCAGCTTCGTAATGAATTGGGTATGTGAATTGAGTACTTGAGAGAATTGAGCAAGCTGATGTAAATCTTTTGAGTGCTGATGCGACTGTTGCTATAAATCTCGAAGGATTTGAACAACTATGGCATCAGGTGCATTGCTCTGTAGTACAAATTGGGGTTGTGCAGCAGGCATTTGGAGTCTTTGGTGGAAAGCTTAAGTCTGGGGAAATCAAGGTTGCACAACTGATGGTGCTAGTTGTGCTCCGCCTGTGGAACCATAGTTAAATCAAGGGTGGTTCCTCCATGCTGGATTATATGTATTTCCATAGTCTCTCCTCTGAAAAGCCATTATTTGTTCACTTTTCACCACCTCTTGGTATGTTAGCGCAGCTGGATTTTCAGTATATGTCTGAGTCTGACAATTAGAGTAGCTCGCCAAGGATCTATCCGGGGTGTTAGGTTTGGCAGCCATTAATATTGCGATTTATTGTTCGAGGGCTAAAACTTTTGCACTCATATCATCCTCCTTTACTTTATTATTGCTGATATCGTAAAGTCCACCCCTCGTGAGCGGAGTGTGGCGGGTGACATTTGGATCATATCTAAGCAGAGCCTACTTTTGTTTTGAGTTATTAGCCAATTTCTCGAATAATTTTCAGGACTGCTGGCCGTTTTGAGCCATAAAGGTTCCTCCACTCATAGCATTGACTGTAGACTGGATAGTCTCAGTCAACCCTTAGTAGAAGCTTTGCGCTATCGACCAATTTGGTGCCTCGTTATGAAGACACTTTCGTTACAAATCCTTCATCCGTACCCAACTCTCATGAAATAATTCTTCTGGCTTTTGCCCGAAGTCTTGAATCGTTTGGCAAATTTGGTTAGTTTTATCGATTGGGAAGTACTCGCCCAAAAACTTGAATTGCAATTCTTCTCATGTGGTAATACTTCTAGCAAGTAATGAAATTAACCATGCCTTCACCCTATTCTTGAGAGAGAATGGGAACAAACGTAGTTTTACGACCTCTTTGTTGGCAGTCGATAATTGTAGCACTGTGCAAAGCTCTATGAAGTCCCTTAGATGCTGGTAGGGATCTTCTCGATCAAGCCCATGAAAGGTTGGTACAAATTGATGTGTATGGAGCTTGATTTCATAATTTTGACACATAGGCACTTCTGGTATAACTATACAAGAGGGCTCGGTTAAAGCTATTGGGATGAAATGTGCATGGATTGGCAAATCGGTAACCATAACTAAGGATTCTCTTGTGGGTATACGGTTTGATGCTAAATTTCGTAAGAGAGTTCTTTTCATTTCTGGATCACGCTTGAAGAAGTCTAGGCTTCTAGATCGGGTGTGATGCATAAAAAGAAAAATTATATTTTTGTATATATACTTGTATTTTATTTTTATTCTAGAAGGCAGGGAAAGAAAACAAATCTAAGTTTCGAGCTTCTCTGATCAGGGGAAGTTGAAACTCTGATTTGTCACTCCGAATAAACCTGCAAAAGATTTAAAAAGTGATAAAAGAAAATTGAAAATATAAAGAAATATCAAAAAAGAAAGATAAATACTTATTTTCTTTAAATTAATATAAATAACCTATCTCCGGCAGCGACGCCAAAAACTTGATCGCTACTTATATGTGTATCAAAGAAAGTCTTAACCTATTGCAAGCGCACAAGGAAAATTGTAGAGCTAGTATAGGATCGTTCCCACGAAGATAGGATTTTTCTATATTAACGTAATTTTTCTGAAAACTTATATTTATCTTTTAAGTTCCTAAGCTACTGGAGAATATGAATAAAATAATTATTTCTTAATCTAAATTGTAGAAAATAAATCTTAATCCTCCTTCTTCAGATTATGGTCGTCAATCACAATTTTCAGCTATCGGATATTTATGAATTTAAATAGTACCGTTACACTATATATCAAGTTTTCTAGTATTGGTTGTCAATCAATACTAAAATCCTATCAATACAGATTTAATCTAATCAACAATCTCTCAAAACTTGGGCGTCAATCAAATTCTAGAAAACTGAAGATGGGAAAGTAAAAACCGTTGCACTAATCTGCAAACTTCAACCTGAGTCATCAATTCAAATTAAAATTTGAAGATGTTTACAAAGCAGAAAATTGCAATAAAATAAATCTAAACTAGAAAAAAATAAAATTATATCTTCCACCCCTCAGCCACAATCGTCAATTCCTTCTGACAAACTATAGATATCTACTCTAATCTTCAGCTCCCAATTACAGTCGTCAATTGCTCTTGAGAAACCTTGAATATTTAATCAACAAAGCAATAACAATCTACTCTAAATTTGATTGGAAGAAAACTGAACCTCAGTCGTCAATTGATGCTGAAAATTTCTTCGAGGAGTATTCCTACACCGGGCTCTCTTATTTATAGATCATAAGGAGTCGGTTTACAAAACTTCTAATTCTAATAAAAGAAATAACTAAAATAAAACTATCCTAATATAACTCGAATTCTAACTTTATCTTTCCTTGCTTTCCTTTTGTTGATGCGCTTCTGGATTGTTCAGTAGTAGAGATCTTCTGGAGTCTATCTTCATCAATCTTCTCAGATCTGTGATATGCCAAACTTCTAATTTAAGAGTTCTTCTAATTCAGTGCATGGTGGTGTAAATCTTCACGTGATCATCGGCAGCAGTATCAGCAATGAGAAGCTCTTTCAGTAAAATCGTAAATCACAATTTTCTTTTTTCTATTATAGTTTACTTTAAAATATCATAAATCATGATTTTCTATTTCTCAGCATAGCTTCTAGTGAATGATTCTTCATTTGCAATTCATCGTTTTTCCTGTACTGTACTTTACACTTGAACGTCTTCTCACAAAATTATAAATTACGATTTCTCATTTTTCTCTCTCTGGCTTTAGCGCTCAATCGTAAAATACGATTTCTTGTCTTTCATCATATGACGAATCGTCTTTTCCATTCTATCGTCTTTTTACTGCTCTTTGGAGTTCATTTTGACAAATATTAACATTTTGGCTCTCTTCTACTGATTTTCTTGAATATCTGCACATCATTCACTTATTAGTAGCAAACTAAGTCCTAGCATCACTAAGTTAAGGGTAATAAAATGGTATATTATGTGACTGATCTGGGAGCCAGTGGCCACAGACTCCGACCGGGCGAGACAACCAACCATCCCACGCACCCCTCGCTAGCTCCTCCCCAGTCGATACTGCAACCACTCTATCGTCGACTGCATCTCAACTCACACAGACTGACAAGCTGCCTCTATAACCTCAGTCTGAGTCCCTTGCGTGATGAGCATATCGACTAGCAGGTCCTCACAACTATGTGTATCTTCGAGAACCCGCCTCGCCTCTGGAACGACGCGCTCCCGCGCTACCTCTAGACGTGAATCCTCGAGCTGATGAACTTGTGTGATCACCAAAGTCAAGAATCGAGCACACCTATGAAGGAAGGAAACGCTAAAGTGAAAGAGAAGTATACCAAATCCGCCCTCTCCTGAAGAAGGCGCTCCACAGTCACGACGGTCACCGGATCGGCAGGTGGCAGAGGTGGAATCTCGGACATAGGCTATTGCAACACAGATAAAGAAGCACATTAGATAATGCCACCACTGAAAAATAAAAAATGAAACTACACAAACTAAACAAACCTGAGTGGGAGGAGGAGTCGACTCTCAAGGAGGAGCCTCAGGAGTAGAGTCAGGGATGGCCTGCACAAGAAAAGAGCAACCAACATGACGTACGTTAGAAAGAAAACCAACCAACAAAATAAAACAAACCAACAAACACATAAACTAAAACAAACTATACCTGACTCTCCGGGCACAGGGAGACAGTTGTCGCCTCCCTCGTTTGGAGGTCCTCAGCAAGCTAATGTTTAAAATACACTACACAGTGTTAGAAAAGAAACATTAAGATAAGCTAAAAAAAATAAAATTAAAAAGACCGAATAAACTTACCCAATGCTCTAAATCAGCTCGAAGCTGGGCTATCATTGGATCCTCTCGACTGGACAATGCAGTCGTGGATGGGTCCAATGCCGGAGTGGACGCCCCTGTAGTAGAGAACTCTACCCACTGCAAGCACGACACATCACCGCACATCAGAAATGATGAAAAACAATAACACTAAAACCAAGAGTGCAAAACACTCACTAGTCTGTCAATCTTCAAACGTAGGCTGGCCTCCACCTCCCGAGCAGCCTGCTTCTAACCACAGAGCAGCTCAATCAGCGCCGCCTGACTAGCGCCCTCGCTCTCCCTTGCGGTCTAATAAATAAAAAGGGAGAAGAATAAAACAAAACAAACATGTTAAATTAACTAAAATGAATGCCCTAATGACTAAAAAGAATGAACCAACTCACCAGAGATCGTCAATTCTCTGCCAGTTGAGCCCTCAACTCGTCCTCTGCTGCTCAGGACTGAAAGATGGAGGCCATCAAGGTGCGCATCATCTCCTCATCGGCCTAGGAGAGCATCCCATATGCTCCATCACCCTGTGGAGAGCGTCCACCGCTCCACGAACACCCGAACCCAGATGGCCCTGCTCTAACATGGCCAACCTCTCCCTCAAAGCCGAGGCAGACTCAGGACCACCAACCGTAAAGGAGCTACTCCCATGGAAGGGACGCGTAAAGAGTCGACCACTGCCGAGCCCCTGGAACCACCTCACAAACTCTCGGGCGTCCGCCTCATCGCGCACTCCTGTCACCTTGGTCCCCCCAGCTTTAAAGTCATCAAGTTGAACCCTCATCCGTGACACAAAGTCCCGACCAGGAGGACCAGTCATCCTCTTAGCCACCTGGTGGCCAATCTCCGGAGGGAGTCCCAACTACCTGACCACACGAGACAGGTGGATGCTCTCCACCTTCTTGAAGCAGTGGACCCAAATATCCACGTCAAAGAATGGCTGGCCAGACTGTATCACTGGCTCCTCAGCATCCTCCCCGGCCGCATAGGGCCTCCAAATGACTTATAATCAGAAATAAATAAGACAACCCATTAGTAAAATCTAAAGCCTAAAGCAGAAGACACACTAACAACATAGACAACACATACTTTACCCACGTGCATGTCCTTAAAGTGACCTCGCGCGGTCTGCAGATTAGAAGACTGATAGCGGTGCCCCATCGCCCTCCACCACATGTGCATGTGTGGGAAGATGAAGTCAATCTCTGCTGGGATCCACGGACATAAGAATGTAAAGTGATCATATGTCAAAAACTAAACACACACAAACATCGAAACAATCACTAAAATGAAGACGAGATAGCTAAGACATTATAGAATCCAACAATCAACTAAAACTCACCTAGAGGAAAGGAAGAAAGCATCTGATGGTGGCAGCACCACTCCCTTTGTGGTACAGTTGCTCATAGAGGTGCGCCAATGCTGCTGCACCCCAGGCATAGGTGGCCACCCGGTCAAGGTCAACAAGAAGCGCAAAAAATATACCCGTCACATAGCCCCGAGTCGAAGAAGAAAATAACACTGGACCGAGAAAGTGCATCAAGAATGGCCAGAGGACTCGATCGGCTGCCACTCCCGGCTCCATCACATGCTCTTGAAGCGCCATAGCCTCGCGATGAGCCTGAAACACAGCCCTCTTCTTCGAGTGATGCCTCAGAGGAACAAACCCACTGGCAAAAGTATCAAAAAGCCATGTGGCTTGGACCACCCCTGGCCTGGACCCACTTAACCGGAACTCGACTCTGAGCACCTCCTCAAATACCACCCGATAGTCTCCCTCTATATACCTTGTCATCCGCTCCCCCTCGAATCTGAGTTCAATGATGCAGACCCAGTCCTCTAGGGTCGGTAGAAACATCCCTACTGGGAAGAGAAATGCTTGTTGCTCCTCCCTCCAGTGCTCTAGAATAGATCCGATCAAGCCCTGATCGACCGGGAAGGGCTCGAGCTCCAGGAACGGCCCAAAGCCAAAAGACACCAACCGTGCCCATTGAAAATCAAGCAAAGCACGGTACCATGCATGGGACTCTGACCATGCAATGCTGATGGCCTGGAAAGGAGGCTCCTACAGTGTGACGAAACGAAAAAGAATGGCGTAAGACTATAACCTACAACTATGAATGATACGTAGACCTAATACTAATAAAAATAATAATAATCAAGAGAATGGCATAATAATGATCACAAAGCGATAAAATATATGACAATCCAAAATATATCACACAAAATATGGTAAAAGTAACACAAAACAGTGACTAAACGTGGCCTAGAACTAGATACAAGCATGATGCATGAATGCGCATGGACACTAGGGCTAGATGCAAGTTCAACATAAAGTAAAAGGGTTTCCAGATCTTAGGAATCTACATTATAGCCTAAATGCCTAGGAAATGAAAAGAAGAAACTCTTGTTCGCGGGCACCTACCTGATCCCTCACGAAGAACTCCTCTAGTGGAATGCGAATCAGAGGTGGAACCCGATGCGGAGTAGCATCTTCCTCATCGCTCTCATCGTCCTCTAGAGCACCCTCTCCAACGACCATCTCAGCATCGCTCCCAACACGACATCGGCACTGGTAGCGATCTCAGGAGTCTCCTCAACTCCCACCATCTGCTCCAACTCCGAAGTAGTCAAAAAATGTTTGTCATTTCCCTCAGACGCCATCTAAAAACAAAGAGCTCGAAAAACTGAAGAGGACATAAGAAACGAAACTTGAAACGGACGAGCGGATTGCGAGATATCGCAGAAACAAGAAAATTGGAGCACTACGAAGCAAGGAAGCAAAAGAAAACAAACTAGAAAGTGTGAGAAAAATAAGAGTTTTCACGGCTTATATAGAGAGCGGGCCAATCACAGGCCCGGCCATAGGTGAGCAATTGAATCGCGCGCAAGAACGCTTGCGCATAATCGTAATCGCGCGCTATACAGGGCACACAATTAAAATTCCATCCGCCCAAAAGGCGTGACAAGTCAATCCCACGCCCTCCACCACGTGCACAATTTGAAAGGTCACCCGCATAGTGACGGGGAGACTCTCCAATCACGCACCCTGATCAGAGCACGTAATTGAATTACATGCGCACATTATGACGCGTAATTGACCCCGCTAAATCCCCAATCATGCACGCCCAACCAGGCGCGTAATTTAATCAAATGCTTGGCATCAGGCGCATAATTACCCAACTATGAAAAAAAATATATAGGCACATGACAGCGGCCAGAGATGAAGCCACTGACTTAGATACCTATATAGGACAGCACCCACAGCACAGAATTCACACACGCACTCTGACTTAGGCATATACACCCTGAAAATTTAAAAAAAAAAAACCACCTATACAGACACGCGTGTTCCAAAAATGGCCACTTAAACACATAAACACTAAATCAAATTAGAGCCCGTTAAAATCAAACCGATATAACGCCAACATAAACCAAACCAAACTTCACCTAGGACTAAATGAAGATCAAACTAGACCGCACCCAAACTAAATCCAATCAAGCCAGAATTTAAGAAATTCAAAACCAGTCATAAATAAACAAATATGCTTCTATAAAAATGATGAAATTAATTACAAATTACACTGGGGGCATACCCCCTCATTCTAAACGAGAAACGAATTTAAATTTAGGATAAACACCCAAAGACACCCGAGTTCGTAAACACTCAGGGGAGGGAGCCCAAATAAAAATACATAAAAAGGAAAAGACGATGGAGAGACCCGGAGAGGAAGCACACGCCGAATGAATTCTAACAAAAATCTCATTTTCACTTCCTTTTCCCCCCGAGATGCTGCTTATGATGAAACTTCCAGGTCATACAATAAAATGTCAGCATTGCAAAGCCCCAAGTTGGCAGAGAACAAAGAGTGACTCATAGAAAGCCACCTAGGATCTATAGCGTACACCTCTGAAAGGCCGATCTTGGAAACTCCCAAGGGAGGGCTGACCAAAGGTCGATCCACGGAGCCTACCAAGGAGCAACTGGCACCGATCACATGAACTCTGACATAGCTCTTTTCCTTGGTTTTTTTTCCCCCACCTTTAACTCTTCCATCTCTTCCCCCAATGGGGTGACACTTCGACTCAAATTAACATCATCGACCCTAGCACCACCTCGCATTCCCAATACCACTCATTCCCAAAAAAATAAAATAATACAATCACCGTTATAAATCTTTCTAGGGCATAATACCCGGGATACAAAATAAAAAGGGAGAAAAGACATTAAAATAAGTTAAAATTCTAAAAGGCCAAAAACTATAAAATTATAAAATAAAAAATAAACCCAACCCCTAAACACCTATTTATAACCTATACCCCCTTCACCACAATAAAACAAGTGTCTCACTTTAAACCACCCTCCATCTAATTAAATCTAAATAAGACACTTACCCTCAAAAGAATCACAATCCATGACAAACTTAGATTAACCAATAACAACCAAACACTTACCCCCCCAAGAAACACAAATCCATCATAAATTAGATAAACCAATAGGATTAAAACATTTAACACTCCATTCAAGCTTTAATTCAAGTTCACATATTTCTAACAAGTGTCACTCCAAACTAAACAAAAAACCAAAACAAAAATTATACCTTAAACGAAACAAATGCCAAAAATCTCCCTTTTGCCATAAAACCCATAAAATACAATCCCAACCCGAAAAAAATGATGAGAAAAAAAAATCACTCAACCAAGTAGGTAAATAAATAAAATAATAATAATATAAATACACCGTTAAGAAAATAAATAAAATAAAATCATACAAAAAAAATAAAAGGGAGAACTGCCCCCCACAGTCCCATCATGACCAAATCACTCCCCGACGCCTGCCACTCCCTCCAATGTGGTAAATAATCCAATAACATAAAATGACATAACGTTAATAGTCCCATCGCCATAATACAACCCAAAGATTTCAAAATACCTCCCACGATTGGAACCTCAAAAAAATAAAATATCATAAAAAAAATAATGTAAAAGTCTCATCGCGACACGAAAGCAACATCTGAATAATGACAAAGTAGCCACAAGATGAGCCAATCACACTACTCGTCCCATCACGATCAGAACTACTTTCCCTTGTCCCATGACATAACGTCACAGGCCCTCATGCCCCGTCATGACGCTAAAGCCCTGCCACACCATCAAGGCCAACGGCAAGTCCCGTCGCAACCCGCCACGGCATGCAACCAGAAGGGGAAGCTCAACCAATGTCCCATCGCAAAGAGCTGAACCTCCTCCAGGTGTTTTACCCTGACAATCATTACATCTCATCACAACGACCCCCCAAATGTTCCATCACGAGGCCGTCACTAGACTCCATTGTAGTAGAAACACATAAAAGAGAGGAATTTCTCTGACGTCCCATCGCACCAATCAATTATCAAGTCCCATCGCGAACATCACATCAGGTGATCTGGACATCCCATCACACTAGCAACCATCAAGCCCCACTATAGTAGAAATGAAAGAGGAGAGGAAACTCTCTGATGTCCCATCGCAACACAACAACGGGGGTAACAGCCAACTGATCAGTCACATAATATACCATTTTACTACCCTTAACTTAGTGATGTTAGGACTTAGTTTGCTACTAATAAGTTACTGATGTGTAGATATTAAAGAAAACTAGTAAAAGAGAGCCAAAATATTAAACTTTTTCAAAATAAACTCAAAAGGAGTACTAAAAGATGTGTGCAACCGTGGGAATCGAGATGATCCCGTCGCGACGATGCACTCTCTGATAAAAATATAGAGTCGCCACCCGGAGCTTTCGGTGTCCCGGGATACCTAGTTCATTTTTATGAGCACCGAAGTGCTAAAAAATATGACTTTAAATCTGGTCCACACCAAAGGCTCTTGGGTAGGGGCTTCGATTATCGATCGGGAAGGTGTTAGGCACCCGATCAACCCGCTTAATGCGGTCTCTACTAATGGCCAAAAATAAAATAATATAAAAGCAAAGAAAATAGCTTCCTCTTGCCCAAATGGGCCTCCAATCTTATTTGTGCCCCTCCGTTCCTACCGAAAATTCAGCGGTGTAACGGCACAAATGAGAGGATGGAGGGAGCTAGAAAGAGATAGGAGAAAAAAGGGGAGAGCCAGAGCCCTCAGGCCCTTGCAGCACCGAAGAGGAGCCTTGCGTGTCTTGCTTTGATAAGCTCTTAAAGGCTTTGTATGGTGGAAAATGGGGTTCTAACTCTTAGGACTTAAAGCTAAGAGGTAGGGGATGGAGGCTAGGGGATCAGACACACCTAGGCTAAGGGTTTTGGATGCAAGAACAAGGTTGAAATGAGGTTTTGGAATTCTGGAATTTGGATGAAAATAGTGCACAAAAGGGAGGAAGAACTTCTCACTTTGAGCTCTTTCTCTCTTAAAAATATTTCTCAACCCCTAAACCAAGGGGAGGGGGGCTCTATTTATAGGAAAGGAGTGGATTAGGAGGCTACTTAGATGCTAATTGGAGTTAACAATTAGGTAATCTCAAATCTAAGGTTTCCTATGATTTTGAGAGCTTAGAAAGGTGTGAACATGGTTCTAATGGTGGATGATGGGGTGAGGCTTTAAGCCACTTGGAGAGTTGCAAATAGGTAAGGAATGGGTGCAACAGGACTATCAAAACACACCCTAAAGGTCGAGGTGGTCAACCGAATTTTAGGGCAAAGCTCAAAGACGATTCTTGTTCATATGCACAGCGCAACTATTAGTTGCGCCAGCAAATGTCTCTGATAAAACAGTCTTACCTGATTCTTAGAAATCAGTCGGCGAGGGTGGGGCCCACTGTTGAACCTGGCACAACTATTAGTTGCGCCAGGCTAAATGCCTGGGAGAGTTGGCTTGGCACAACTAATAGTTGCGCTAGGCAAAATTATACTTGGCGCAATTATTAGTTGCGCCAGGCCATTTCTAGGGAGAAATAGCCTGGCGCAACTAATAGTTGCACCAGATCCCTTGGGGCCTGAGATGAATTTATAGTTATGCCCCTGGGCTCAGATTGCCATATTTTTTGATGAATACCTCTGATTAGGGCGATCCTTGGCTCGTTGGAAAGCTGGGGAATTCCTCTTTCCAATGGTATATGATTTGATATCAGTAGAAGACCTCAGTCAGTCCTGGTGCACCACTGTTCACCCATTGCCCGGGAAGGTTAGGTATATGGTTGGGAATGGGTCCTAAGGGTCAGGATTGGTTTCTAAAGGTTCGGGGTAAGTTCCTAAAGGATCTAGGGTGACTCTTAAGGGTTTGGGGTGATTCCTAAGGGTTCCATACATGCTATCAAAAGCTCAAAATTGCACCTCTCTGGAAAGGTGTTTTGATCGGGCCTTGGGCTATATTTGGGTGTCTACAGATGCCCCTCTTTGGTATCCGATCACTAGTGATCGTATGCCAAAGAAAAGAGACATCCGAAGAGGCCCAAGGCATTACTGATGGGTTCGCTGCATTCAGAACAGACTTCAAACATCAGGTGAGTAACATGGTGAGAAAACGAAAGCCCTGGAGTGCCAGGCTAATCATTCGTTTCTCGAGGTAATCGGTTCCCAAGCGCTTAGCGACATTACTGGGCATAACCGAGGTGGAATGAGTTGCGAACTCCCTATAGTCGGGAAAGATGTTCACTTCTCGGGATGATTTTGAAGGTATCGATGTTCGAGATTCATTTTAAATGCAACAGCGTCGTAAGTAAGAGGGGTGATCGACGCACATTTAAAGATAGGTGCGAAGTAAACATACGCAAGGCTCCACAGTTTACGTCCAATCCTACAAGGCAATTGATGACCTTATTGGGTTATTCGCGGGTGCCCCTGCGGAAAGCAGGGTTTGAGATCTTTGGGTGAACCCATTGATCCCAAAGTTTTTTTAGCATGACCACCTGAGCGAAGTGAATAGACGTCACAACGCTTTTTAGGAGTGCATGCCATTTTTCAAAACGTGCCCAGATCCACATGACCCAGAATATCCAGTTTCGACTTCCTTGACCAAATCCAGCCAAACATTGGGCACCTCCCAAAAGGGGGCATCCAATCCTGACCTCTGTTGACAATGATCATAATCATCAATTAACTATGCATAATCATGCACCCATTAGGGGCAATAAGCAACAACAGAGGCAATGGAAGCCCTGACTCGGACCCACCCGGGTACAATTTATGGGGATAAACGACCATCATACGGATACCCAGATGCATGACGTACACTTTATAGGGATACCGCTGCCCATACAGGTTTTAAGCCTGTAGAAAATAAAAGGGAAATGAACCCTTCCGAATACATGGTTGCACATTGTTTGATTGACACATAATCTCATTCTCAACAGGTTGGTCTCAACCAACGATTGACCTTTTTCAATGGAGAATCTGAAGCTTAAGACAACTCAAGTTCACACGAATCCAAAATAGAGCGCTCATCGCTCAAAAGATTTAGCAGTGAAGTTGACCCAATCGAAACATTGACTGTTTGACTGGGACTGACACCGTTGCTCCTACTTTGAAGTAGGATCCATGGATCCAAGGCGAACCTTTGACCTAGGACATTAATTTTGCACAGCTGCGTTATCGATAAAATATTTACATTTTACCGCATCGAAACACGCATGTGCGTCACATGAAAACATAGATTTCTCTTTATTTTCAAAATGATTTTCATCATTTTTTTGTTAGACCTGACGTCGGTGGTGAGATGCTTTATCTGATTTGTCCATTGCTGAGAAGTTGCCTGCTTCGAGGCTTTGGACCGTGTGATGTTCCTGCATATTTTCGAGAAAACGTCAATCCCTTTTTTGTTTATACATATAAAGAAAATGCATCCTAAACAATAAAAGAAAAAGTAGATCTCTTCCTATACTTTTTCATTTTCAAGATATTTTTTTGGATTTTAGTTTTTTGGAGATTTTTTGTTATTTTTCTTCATTTTTGAGATTAAAATATGATGCTGAAAATATGTACATGAAAATGAGTAGAAATACATACACAGTTTTTGGTGTTTGGATTTTTCTTGATTTTTTTATTTTTGGCTTCTCTTTTTTTTTGATGCCTTAATCATTGGGTGAGATTTTGAGAAACCTTGGGTCCATCTTTGAGCATGGTCGACCTCTTTCATGCAGTCGGACCCGAGTGAGTTTCCAGATTTTACCAAGGCCAGAACGTTGATCCATTTGGATTGAGTTAAACCTTTCTCCTTGCCTCGGGTCATATGTTTGACGGTGCGGGTTTCACAAAGAAAATTATGGCCGGGACCCGATTTGAACTAAAATGAGCGGCCCAGTCAGACAAGAGGGTACAGGAAGAGTAACAAAAGGGTTCCTCAAACATCAATCTTCTCAATCAGTCCAAACCTTTCTTCTCTTTTCTTTTTTTTTTTCTTTCTTCTTCTTCTTCTTTTTTTATTTATTTATCTCCTTTTTTTACCCATGGCGCCCTTTCGGGTTTTCACCACGTCCATGGGTTTAGCCCTCTTACCCCAAGCACCCTTTCAGGTTTTCACCTGGTCCGCACAAGCCCACTGTTTTTATCCGTAGTGCCCTTTCGGGTTTTCACTACGTCCATCTTGCTTTGAGCTTGTATTTTTATTTTATTATTGTTATTTTTTTCTTTTTTTTTTATTATTATTTTTTTCAAAATCCACGACATAGACGTCGATTCCGTCATAGCCAGCTAGATGGGGTTCTGGTATTGTCTTACGACCTGGCTCATATTGACTTAACAGATATTATGACTGCTTGCGAACCTACAAAGAGGGCTTCCTTCAGGGTGTAGCTTGGCCATGGGTTAGGTTAGAATTTGAAGGTATGCTGGGTTAAAAGGATTTCCTTGATACGGCTTTAGTTTTCTTCACATACTTTCTTCCTTAGGGGTTTTACTGTACATGCCCCGTGATTCTTCTACATTTTTTTTTTTCTTTTTGCTTCATTTCAGGCAATCTCTTTTTGAGGTTTTGCTTTTCAATTTTTTTGGATTTTGATAGTAACTCTACTTCATCTTTTCTCTCTTTTTTTTTTGGTATATGTATACGTATATATTTTTTTTAGGAAAGGGGCTTATTGAAAGAAAGGCCCAGGCTCAAATGGGGTACCAAAGGATATCATCATTTTTAGGGATGCTTTTTGAGCTACTGTGCTCTAAATGATGGCCTCTTTTGGGTGGTTCTTAAGCAGTCACGTATCTGTTTCATCAATACTTACCTTATTGCGATAGACTAAGAGTAGAACCGTCGGACATATCCAGCGTTGATGGGCTCAGGAAAATGATATCCGTCCATGGTGGCGAGGCGGATGGCGTATCCCGGCAGCACTTCTCGAATGACGTATGGTCCTTCCCAGTTCGGCTTAAACTTTCCTCTTGGATCGGCGTAGATCTCGACCGCGAACACGTTTATTGTAAGCGCGTGCGATTTACCCTTGGTAAACTTGAGTGTGGCATAAGGCTAGGAGTCTCTTTTCGTCCAGTAAGTTCAACTGATCAAAGCGTGATCTCTCTCTTTCTGCTTCGGGTAAGCCTGATTCCATGAGGATTCGGAGCGAGGATACTTCAACCTCCATCGAGAGGATTCCCATACACAAGGGAGAGTAATGTCTGGATCGACGTTCGATAGGCCCACAAAGCAAATGGTAGCATTTCGCTCCAATCTCGGTAAGTGACGACCATCTTCTCAAGGATGCAGACGACTGTCTTGTTCACGGCTTCCACGGTTCCATTATTTTGAGGCCGATAAGGGGATGAGCGATGGTGCTTGATCTTGTATTGCTCACAGAAGTCTCAGATACGCTTATTTGCAAAGTTTATGCCGTTGTCTGTGATGATATCTTTGGGTACTCCAAATCGGCACACAATATTTTTCTTGAGAAACTTCTCAACATGACTGACAGTGATGTTGGCATATGACGCTGCTTCTACCCACTTGGTGAAGTATTCAATGGCGACGAGGATGAACCGATGTCCATTTGATGCTTTTGGATTAATCATTCCGACAACGTTGAGGCCCCAGGTAACAAATGGCCAAGGAGTGGTCATGCGTGAAGATCGATGGTAGGAGCGTGTATCAGACTGGAGTGTTCTTGACACTTGTAGCATTTTTGAACATGTTTGCAGCAATCCGATTCCATAGTGGTCCAAAAGTATCCTTGCCGCAGAATTTTCTTAGCGAGCATGTGACCGCTAACGTGGGCTCCGCATACTCCCTCATGGATTTCTTTCATAATGTCGACCGCTTCACTTTCAGTAAGGCACCTGAGTAAGATGTTATTGTACGATCGCTTGTAGAGGCATTCCCCACAAATGACATAACCTATCGCTAAACGTTGAATGGTTCTTCGGTCTGTCTTGGATGTGCCCTCCGGAAAGGTTAGCATTTCGAGGAAATTCTTTATATCTAAGAACCAAGGTGGCTCATCATCAGGCTTTGTAGGTTCCTCAATCTGGAGGTAGAAGGCCGGCTCATTCCTTTGCTCGATCATTATCGGCTTCATCTCAACACCATAGGGAATTTCAATCATTGACACCAAGGTTGCTAATGCGTCAGCAAAGCGATTCCTTATCCGGATGACATATGAGAAGGTCACGTCTTGGAAGCAAGCTATTAGATCCTCGAGGTGTTCATGATAGGGGATCAGTTTCTTGTCTTTCATCTTCCAGTCACCATTCGTCTGGCATATAATTAACTGTGAATCACCAAATACTCGAAGGTGAGTTACATTCAGATCGAGAGCCGCCTGCAAACCAGCGGCGCAAGCTTCGTACTTAGCCATGTTATTACTGCAAGGGAAGTTGAGCTTGATAGATACGGGTATGTGGGATCCTTTCGGCAAAATCAGAATGGCGCCAACTCCTTGACCCTCGGCATTGGCAGCCCCATCAAAGTGCATTACCCATGATTCTTCTGCTTCTTCAGTATCGTCCTCCGTCATGAACAAGATATCTTCATCTGGGAACTCGGTCCTTAACGGCTCATAGTCGGGTAAAGGATTGTCGGCGAGATGATCAACAAGCGCCTGCCCCTTGATCGACTTCTGAGTAATGTACGTAATGTCAAATTCAGACAATAACAACTGCCATCATGCAGTTTGCCCAGTAAGAGCCGGCTTCTCGAACAAGTATTTTAACGGATCCATTCGGGCTAAAAGTAGAACGGCCTGGGATAGTAAGTAGTGGCGGAGACTTTGAGTAGCCCATACAAGAGCTAGGCATGCTTTCTCCAGATGAGAGTAGCGCGTCTCGTAATCTGTAAACTTCTTGCTCAGATAGTAGATGGCCTGCTCTCTTCTTCCCGTCTCGTCATGCTGCCCCAAGACACATCCCATTGAAACTTCCGTCGCAGAGAGATACATTAAGAGTGGTCTTCCCGACTCAGGTGGTACCAAAACAAGTGGATTCAGGAGGTAACTTTTGATTTTATCGAATGCTGCCTGACAATCATCATTCCATTCAACGGGAGAATTCTTCCTTAGCAGCTTGAAGATCGGCGTGCAGATTGGAGTTAGCTGTGCAATGAACCGACTGATATACTGTATTCTGCCTAAGAACCCTCTAACTTCCTTCTCAGTAGACGGCGGTGGCATTTCAGTGATGGCTTTGACTTTGATTGGGTCGACCTCGATCCCCCTCCTACTGACAATGAATCCTAATAGTTTCCCTGACATAGACCCGAATGCGCACTTCTGTGGATTCAGTCATAGTCGATACTTCCTCAGCCTTTCAAATAGTTTTTGGAGGTTTACCAGATGGTCGCTTCGCTCCGGTGATTTGGCTATCATGTCGTCAACATATACTTCAATCTCTCGATGCATCATGTCATGAAATAGTGCAGTCATAGCTCTCTGGTACGTCGCACCAACATTCATCAGCCCGAATGGCATGACTCGATAGCAAAAGGTTCCCCAGGGGGTAATGAACACTGTCTTCTCGCGATCAACCTCTGCTATTTTAATCTGATTATATCCTAAGAATCCATCCATGAAAGAGAGCATCCCGTGCTTAGCTGTGTTATCGACCAAGATGTCGATGTGTGGTAGTGGGAAATCATCCTTTGGGCTCGCTCTGTTCAAATTACAGAAATCGATACCCATGCAAACCTTTCCATCCTTCTTTGGCACAGGTACGATATTGGCTAGCCATTGCGGGTACTTGGACACCATGAGAAACCCCGCATCGTATTGCTTGATCACCTCGTCTTTGACTTTCAGCATCCATTCGGGTCGGAGATGTCTCAGCTTCTGCTTGACTGGCTTCATATCAGGGTAGAGGGGCAACTCATGCTCGACCAAATCGGTATCTAGACCAGGCATGTCCTTGTACGACCAGGCAAAAATGTCTTGGTATGACCGAAGGAAGTCGATCATGCTTTTTCTTTCCTCAGGAGATAGTGACGTTCTGATTTTGGTCATCCAGGGAACCTCCTCAGTTCCTAGGTTGACATCCTTGGTCTCTTTGACAATGGGGGTAGGGCCATGCTCAAATTTGGCAAATCAGTCAAGGAGCTCATTGGGGAGCTCCTCCAAAGTGATATCCTCATCCAGACTCGTAACGCCTACCTCTTCTTGTATTTCTACAGGGAAGGGATCGATTTCACGTGGGACGGGTATTTTGATTAAAGCTTCCTTTTGTGGGCCATTTTATGGAATTTTAAATGACAATTTTTTTGAACTTTGGATTTTTTCAATGTTTTTGAGATTTTGTGTTTTTTCCATTTTTTGAGATTTTATATTTTTTCCATGTTTTTTAAATTTTTGCTTTCTTCGGAGACGAACCCTTGGCATGGCGGGTTGCTATATACAGAAGGTATTGCCTGCCAAGGGCTTATCTCACTTTTTATAGGTTGTTTTTTTTTTGGAAACAGGCACCAAACTTTAGGCCACTTCCGCCTGTGGTTTGGGGCAAGATGCCCGATGCACTGAGGGGCCGCCTTTACCCTGTTGGGATGGAGGGTGTCACGATATGGCTCATTGGAGTCAGCCTCCATCATGTTAATCCCCATTTCATCTGAGATGATATCCTCAAATGTTAACACATCTTTGTGGTGATTCACCACAGGGGGAGCTTGTTCAGGTACCGACCATCGTTCCTCGAAAAGGGACAATGTGGCCAAATCTATCTCCAAGCTGGGAAGGGAGATCTGGGGATTGGTGGGATGGACTGGGGCTATGGGTTTGTGTGGGGTCAAATGAGTTGCCCCATTTTGATCGATCTTTACGACCCCTGCACTGACAAAGTAATCCCTGATGTGTGGCCTAGGGCGAGGTTTCTCTTCTATGTTGATTCCTCGAGCTCTTGCAGCTGCGGCAACCCTGGCTTTCTCTTTGGCCTCTCGAACCTCTTCTTCTGTGGGCTTGTATCCCAGCCCGAATCTTACTTTTTATCCCTTGGCCACAACTGGCTCTCTTCTACCTTGTAATTTGGGTCTCAGACCCCTTCCTTTCTGATAGCCCCACTTTTAGAGCATTGCCACAGCTGCTACCATACCGCCTCCCGTTTTAGACATGATGCCCTCCATGGGCTCTGGGAGTATTGCCGACACCTCGTATTCGAAACTGTGGAGGTCGACGTCCTCAACGGTGTGTGGTACATCCAGCATATTATGTTTTTCAACACTATTGGTGGCTTTTTCTTTCTCACCATGCCCCTCCCCAATGATTGTAACAATTTTATGCCCAGACACGAATTTGAGCTTCTGGTGCAAAGTGGACGGTATGGCTCCGACCTCGTGCAGCCACGGGCGCCCTAATAATAAGTTAAAGGAAGATTTAATATCCATGACTTGAAACAAGATGGAAAAGGTCGTTGGCCCTATCAATTGCTCAGGATCAACTTCTCCCATTATTTCTCTTCTGGTATTATCAAATCCTCTAGCGTTGGTTCTGGTGGGCCTTAACATGCATGGGTCAACCCCGATCTTGGTGGCGATTCTTAACAGGCATATATTCAATGCAGACCCATTGTCAATTAGTACTAAGGGAATGACCATGTTTCCGGATTCAACAGTTATATTCAAAGACTTGGAATGGCTACACCCTTCTTCTGGCAAATCAGCATCAGAAAATGAAATGGCATTCGGAGCCATCACTTGCCCAATTATCTGCCCAACTTCATATGGGCTAACCTGGAGCGATACATGCGCATTCTTTAATGCCCCCATTAATGCTTGGAAATGGAGTGGGGACGTCATCAGCAGATCCCATACAGTGATATGGGTCGGCATTCTTCTTAACTGAGTCTCCAATATGTGTTCTCGATTCATCTTCTCGAAGGGGTTCACCGCGCTGTCTTTCTTCCCTTCTGGTTGGGCTTGTGCTGCTGTTGGTGCTTCTGGTTGCTTTGATATCCTCTCAGACCTAGTAACAAAATCTACTGTCCCTTCTCTGCTGCTGCTGCTAGCATTGACATCTATTTGTTCGTAGCTCAGTGGGACCTGATGAGGATCATAGGTTGGTCTTGAGAGCTAGAAAGGTATGGCTGCCGGTATTTGAGGCACTTGTACTGTCGGCTCAGGAGGTGGGGGTAATATTTGGTTCACCTCGGTGGCAGTGGGTTGGGTGGAAAGGTTAGGCCAAATGGGGGTTGTGAAGCTTGGGTGTGATGGCACCGGAGGAAAAGAGGTAAAAGCAGGCCATTGATAGTCGGTGGGTATTGATGGGATATGAGGGGTCTGACGGGCCGTTAGGTAGTTGACCGGGGTGATGGGGCTTGCTGGCGGCTGAATTGGGGATGATGGGATGGGCATAGGCCTTTGATAATTGAGGGGTGTGGGTGTTGGATTGGGGGCTTGGTGGTTTATGGGGTAGTTGATGGGGGTTGTGGTATATGGCGGTAGCTGGAATGGGGCGGGCGCCGGCCATTGGTAGTTGGTGGGTGCGGGTATAGGAGTGGGCGCCTGGTGGCTTATTGGGTGATTTGTGGTATATGGTTGGTATGCATTTATATTCACATAATTAACAGGTGTGGTGGGTGGAAAATATGCCCTGAGATTCAAAGGTTCCAATTGCGGAGTCGGGTTGGGAAAATAATCTGACAAATTCAGGGGTTCAACAACCCCAATATTCCTTTCCTCAATATTTTTTAACAGTGGTGCTACATAACTCTCCCGATCACTGATATAATCGGAGGGGTCAAACTCAAATTCTTCCTCATCCTCTATCATTCCGATGGTGGGTCTGGGACTTGCTCCTCCGGTGGGATGTGGGGGTAGTGGCACCTGATGGATATTAGCGTGCTGAGGAGGCGCAGGGGGAATGATTTTCTCGGCATCGATCAAATCTTGGATCACATGCTTCAATGGGAAGCAGCGATCAGTAGGGTGACTCGAACCCTGATGAAAATTGTAGTGGGTATTCGGGTCATAGTTCCTTGGGATCGAATGAGGAGGAGGTTGTGGTTGACGGATAGTAACTAATCCCTTTTCCACCAACAGGGGCAAAAGTACACTCAATGATTGCCCCAGAGGCGTAAAAACTCGATCGTAGCAGGCTCTTCTCTACTCCGGAGTCATTTGCATTCCTGGCCCATTCCCCATTCTCTGCGTCTACTCAGGCCTAACTGGTGCTGGTGAGGCCGCCTGAAACTGAAACGGAGAAGTATTATTATTGGGCCTAGTGTTGGCTATGTTTTGGACATCGCCCCCTATTCTTTTCTCATTCCTCTGTTCTGAAAACCTTCTAAGCCCACTGGGTCCGCTCGGTGTGCTCTTATTTAGACGCCCCTCCCTGATGGCATCCTCGCATCGGTTGGCTTCCTCACCAAATCGGCAAAACTAGACTGCTGTTGGTATACAAGAAAATCAGAGATCGCTAGCAGAGTGTTCTTTGAAATCATCTCTATCTGCTCATCGTCCGATATTCTATTTTTGACTTGAGCTGCTAGTGCTCTCCAATGCCCCAAGTAGTCGCTGAAGGTCTCATTCTGGTTCTGCTTTAAACGGGCTAAGTCAGACTTGCGTGGTTCAATATTAGTATTATAGACATACTGTTCTTAGAACAAATGCATCAAATCTTTCCATGTCTTTATCATGGATGGTTCAAGAGATGTGAACCACCTCAGGGCCAGTCCGATCAAACTTTTCTGAAAGACTTTTATTAGCAGTCTCTCGTCCCCCCGTACTGGCACATATCTCCACAATAGGACTTGAGGTGCGCAATCGGGTTGCCCGTGCCATTGTACTTGTCGAATACTGACATTTTAAATTTGGGGGGCAGGGGGACCTCAGCGAACAGGCATAAGTTTATAAAGTTTGTGGCATGGATTTCAGCACCACTCATCTTCAACAACTGTTTTTGGATCTTGTCTAGCTGCTCCCTTAACTGTTCTGATTCTTTGGACATGGGGGCCACTTTTTCAATAGTCGGCCGAGACTCACTCTGCGCTATCAAGGGTGGGGTAACTATAAGTGGAGGATTAATAGTGGTCACTGCCCTGACATAGGCATCACTGTTTTTGATCTCGTCCTCCTCCTACTGCTGATCTATGTAGGGTGCAATGAGGACGAGATTCTCAACCTGTTGTTGCATGGACTTGATGGGATTGGATTGGATGTGGATTGGGTGAGCCCCTTGGATGTAAGGGAAGTGTTGTGGGGTGATGGGATGAGTGGTAGTTTGGTTTAGGGGTGGGGCCTGATGGGGCCATTGTACATGAGGGAAGGTCTGGAGCCTATCTTGGGGTGTGGGGCCATGGGAAAATTGGGTCTGAGGTATGGCATGGGTTTGATCCAGTTGTGAAGATTGGGGGTGGGTGAAATTTTGGGGGTTTTGTGGAAGGTATGGGTGTGGGGTTTGGGTTTGGGCCATGAACCCTTGGTACGTTTGGGCCAGGGGCCTTGGGTAGGTTTGGGCCAGTGGGCCTAGGTAGGTTTGGACCAATGGGCTTGGGTAGGTTTGGGCCACTGGGCCTTGGTAGGTCTGGGCCATGGGCCCTTGATGGGTCTGGCCCAATGGGCCTTGAGGGGGGGGGGGTCTGGGTCGTGGGCCCTTGATGGGTCTAGCCCAATGGACCTTGATGGGTTTGGGCCATGGGCCCTTGGTGGGTCTGAGCCATGGGCCCTTGGTGGGCCTGGCCCAATGGGCCTTGTTGGGGTATGAGCCATGGACCCTTGATGGGTTTGGCCCAATGAGCCTTGTGTGGTCTGGGCCATGGGCCCTTAATGGGTTTGGGCCATGGGCCATTGGTGGATTTGGATTTGATGGGTTTGGCCCAATGGGCCTTGGGGGATATGGGTAATGGGGGTTTGGGCCAACGGGCCTTGGGGATGATGGGTAGTGGGGTATTGGGCCATGGGGCCCTGGAGATCATGGATGGAGGGGTAATGGGCCATGGGGCCTTGGGGCATGTGGGAAAAGGGGGTTTGGATGGTGTGGATTATGGGGGGTTGATGGAGGTCATGGGGGAGTGAGGCATGGAGATTGGCTAAGGTATGGGATGGGTTCATGGATGTGGGATGTGGAGGAGAGGTATTTTGGGAAGCCTTCCATGTGGAGTAGGCTTAGAACATCTCCTCCATCATGGCCATGGAGGAAGGATTGGAAGTGGATGGTGGATTTAATTGATGGTTGGGTATGGATGGGGTGGATGTGAGGGGAAAATTGGGCATGGCCCCGGTAGGTGATGGGATATGGGAGGGGTTAAAGGAATGGGGTGGAGCATTGGTAAAGGGGGATGGGTTGGAGATGTTTAAAGATGATGGAGGGTAAAGGGTGGGTGTTTGGGAAAAATTGGGCATGGCCTCGGTAAAAACGGGCATGACCCGTGTAGATGGGGGGATTTGTGGGGGATTGGTTAGGGCGGAGGTGACATAGGTGAATGAGAGCGGATTGGGTCTATAGGGGGATGATGGGAATTGGGGCATGGATGTGGATTGGGAAAATGGGTTAGGGTTTTGCATGGACATGGTTTGGGCAAAAGATGGAGAATGGGGGATTGGATTTTGGATGTTTTGGGGGGTAGTGGTTGGGAAAATGGGGGCGCCAAATGGGCCAGTAACGGTAAAAGGGGGTTGGGTGAGGGGGATGGTGGAAAAGACTTCTCCCGAATGGGAGTGGGTTGGAGAATGTGGCGGGGATGAGTCGGGATCGGCGTAAGCCGGGTCCACTACCCACGACACTCTACGAGAGCGGGTCGGGTAAGGGTGCCTTGGATAAGGCCCAAAAATCCTCCTCCTTCCCCTACTGGACGACGGAGGACAAGATGATGCTGTTGTGCCGACACCACAAACTATCTATTTCTTTTTGGGTTTTAAATTATTTATTATTTTTGAATTTTATGAAGATTTTTTTTTGAAAAACAGAGGTTCCGAGGCCTTGGAATTCCCTTTTCGGGTGGCCTTCGTACCTTAATTCAAGACCCGTGGTGACGGTTTCGATGCACTTCGGAAGAATCGAAGGAGAACCTTCGATCTATTGAAGGCACAGAAATTGAGGCAAACGACCCGATCCCCTGAAACGAGCCAAAAAGAAGTTGCCTTCTCTTGACCGGCGGGGGCGTATTGGGTGTTGGAGATGGCGGGGCCTAAACAAGGCACTAAGCACACTGATCGAGCAATTCGGGAGGTGGAAAGGCCACAGATTCGGGCTGGAGGGCTGTCAACCAGACCTGGCGCAACTAATACTTGTGCCAAGGTTGCAGGGGACCAGTTTTACACTGGCGCAACTATTAGTTGCGCCAAGGTAAAATGTTGGACTTAAAAGCTGGCGTAACTAATAGTTGCGCCAGTTATAAATTCCAGATTTTTGTGCTGGCACAACTATTACGTACGCCAGCCAAAAACAGAGGCTCCAGAATGTTTGACAGCAGCCACAGTAGCCCAAAATGAGTCTCTTTTTTTGGTTTTTGTGGAAGCTAGGCTTCCGAGAACTGAGCAGTTTTCTTGATGATCGATTCTCTCCTCACCGCACTTAAAGGATTGAGTCCGGTATAACTCGCTAGTGCGCTCCCCCAAGGGTTTTAAGCTTCGGAATGGGAACCCACCCGATATACCTCCAGCGCAAGCACCTTCTCAGATACTAGGTGGACTGGGACATTTCTGGATCATCACCACTGGGGGCTGCCGCCATACTAAGACCCGGGTGTTTGTATGTGTGCCTAAACTAACACCTTTGAAAAATCTACCCTGCAAAAATAAATTAATTAAGCTCCCTAACTTGGTTCAATTTTAATTTTTTCAAAGCTTTTTTTTTGGAAGTTTTCTTTAGTTCAAAGACCGGGGGTGATTATCCCATGCCGCCACTATGGGCCGGCGTCCACTGATGGAATATGAGTGCACAAGTAGGCCCGCCAATCGGCTAAGGCACTTTAAATGACGGAAAAGTAAGAAAATTAAAAGACAATGCTCAAGTAGGCCCGCCAATCGGCTAAGGCACTAAAATGACGGAAAAGTAAGGAATTTTAAAAGACAATGCGCATGTAGGCCCGCCAATCGGCTACGGCTTGTAAATGACGGAAAAGTAGGGGTAAGTAAAATGACTTAATCGGAGTGGTGAATAAAAAAAAAAACAAAAAATACACTAAAAAAATAGCAATAACATGTTAGTAAAAATAAAAAAAAATAAGGCCAAGTTCAAGGGGAAGCTCTACAAGCTAAGTCCCCAGCAGAGTCGACATCTGTGCAACCGTGGGAATCGAGACGATCCCGTCGCGACGATGCGCTCTCTGATAAAAATATAAAGTCGCCACCCGGAGCTTTCGGTGTCCCGGGATACCTAGTTCATTTTTATGAGCACCGAAGTGCTAAAAAATATGACTCTAAATCCGGTCCACACCAAAGGCTCTTGGGTAGGGGCTTCGGTTATCGTTCGGGAAGGTGTTAGGCACCCGATCAACCCGCTTAACGCGGTCTCTACTAATGGCCCAAAATAAAATGATATAAAAGCAAAGAAAATAGCTTCCTCTTGCCCAAATGGGCCTCCAATCCTATTTGTGCCCCTCGGTTCCTACCGAAAATTCGGCGGCGTAACGGCATAAATGAGAGGATGGAGGGAGCTAGAAAGAGATAGGAGAAGAAAGGGGAGAGCCGGATCCCTCGGGCCCTTGTAGCACCGTAGAGGAGCCTTGCGTGGCTTGCTTTGATAAGCTCTTGAAGGTTTTGTATGGTGGAAAATGGGGTTCTAACTCTTAGGACTTAAAGCTAAGAGGTAGGGGATGGAGGCTAGGGGATCACACACACCTAGGCTAAGGGTTTTGGATGCAAGAACAAGCTTGAAATGAGGTTTTGGAATTCTTGAATTTAGATGAAAATAGTGCACAAAAGGGAGGAAGAACTTCTCACTTTGAGCTCTTTCTCTCTTAAGAAAATTTCTCAACCCCTAAACCAAGGGGAGCGGGGCTCTATTTATAGGAAATGAGTGGATTAGGTGGCTACTTAGATGCTAATTGGAGTTAGTAATTAGGTAATCTCAAATCTAAGGTTTCCTACGATTTTGAGAGCTTAGAAAGGTGTAAAGATGGTTCTAATGGTGGATGATGGGGTGAGGCTTTAAGCTACTTGGAGGGTTACAAATAGGTAAGGAATGGGTGCAACAGGACTATCAAAACACACCCCAAAGGTCGAGGTAGTCAACAAGTCAAACCACCGTAATCTAATTTGAGGCAAAATCGAGCGATTCTTGTTCATAGTTGCGCCGAGCAAATGTACAAGAAACAAAGGTCTTTGCATGACTCCTAGAAATCAGCCCAGAGGTGGGGCCTTATTGAACTCCGGCGTAACTATTAGTTGCGCCAGGCTAAATGCCTGGGAGAGTTGGCTTGGCACAACTAATAGTTGCGCCAGGCAAAATTATACTTGGCACAACTATTAGTTGCGCCAGGCCATTTCTGGGGAGAAATAGCCTGGCGCAACTAATAGTTGCGCCAGATCCCTAGGGGGCCCGAGATGAATTTACAGTTATGTATACCTCCGATTGGGGCGATCCTTGGCTCGTTGGAAAGCTGGGGAAGTCCTCTTTCCAATGGTATATGATTTGATATCAGTAGAAGACCTCAGTCAATCTTGGTGCACCACTCTTCACCCATTGCCCGAGAAGGTTAGGTTTAGGGTTCGGAATGGGTCCTAAGGGTCGGGATTGGTTTCTAAAGGTTCGGGGTAAGTACCTAAAGGATCTAAGGTGACTCCTAAGGGTTTGGGGTGATTCCTAAGGGTTCCATACATGCTATCAAAAGCTAAAAATTGCACCTCTCTCAAAAGGTGTTTCGGTCTGGGCTTGGGCCAAATTTGGGTGTCTACAAGATGATTAAGCGTAAAACGACAATTCCCTATATACTGAGAACTAGAAAATCGTAAAAAGATGATTGAGCGCTACAACTAAAGAAGAAAATGATAAATCGTAATTTACGATTCTCCAAAAGATGTTCAAGAAGCTGAAGCGATACAGAATGAAAAATGATGAATTGTAATCCAGAGAATCGTCCAAAGAGAATGCTATGAAAAATAGAAAATCATGATTTATGATTTTCCACAAAGAGAAAAAAAGAGACAATCGCGATTTACGATTATGATTATGAAGCTTTCCTATTGACTGTCACTACTGCTGATCATGTGAAGATTACACCGCCATGAACAGAATTAGAAGAACTCTTGGATTAGAAGTTTGGTTGATCACGAATTTGAGAAGATTGATGAAGATAGACTTCAGAAGATCTCTACTACTGAATAAAACTGAACAGTCCAAAATTACATAAACTAAAGGAAGCAAGGAAAGATAAAATTAGAATTAGAGTTATATTAGGATAGTTTTGCTTTTAGTTATTTCTTTTATTAGAATTAGAAGTATTGTAAACCGACTCCTTATGATCTATAAATAAGAGAGCTCGGTGTAGGAATAATTATAGAAGAAATTCTCAACTTCAATTGACGATTGAGGTTGGGTTTTCTTTCAATCGAATTTAGAGTAGATTTTTATTACTTTGTAGATTAGATATCCAAGGCTTCTCAAGGGCAATTGACGACTGCGATTGAGGAGTTGAAGATTAGAGTAGATATCTGTAGTTTCTCAGAAGCAATTGACGACTGTGGCTAAGGAGTGAAAGATATAATTTTTATTGTTTTCTAGTTTAGATTTTATGTTCTTTTATTTCTTGCTTTGTAAAAATCTTTAGATTTTGATTGGAATTGACGACTTAGATTGAGGTTTACAGATTAGTGTAGCGGTTTTTACTTTTCCATCTACAGTTTTCCAGAATTTGATTGACGCCCAAGTTTTAGGAGATTGTTGATTAGATTAAATATGTATTGATCGGATTTTAGTATCGATTGATGACCAATGCTAGGAAACTTGATATATAGTATAACAGTACTATTTAATTTATAAATATCCGATAGCTGAAGATTATGATTGACGACCATAATCTGAAGGAGGATTAGGATTTATTTTCTACAAACTTAGTTTAAAAATAATTCTTTATTCATATTTCTCCTGTAGTTTAGGAACTTATAAGATAAGTATAAGTTTTCATAAAAATTAAGTTAATATAATTTAACCTATCTTTGTGGGAACGATCCTTTGCTAGTACTATGATTTCCATTGTGCACTTGTAATAGGTTAAAACTTAATGAGATACACATAGAAGTAGCCTAATCAAGTTTTTGGCATCGCTGCCGGGGATAAGTGATTTATATTAATTTAAGAAAACAAGTATTTATCTTTCTCTTTTTATTTTTTTTATATTTTCATTTTTTTTATCACTTCTTAAGCTTTTGTAGGATTACTCGGAGCAGCGAATCGAAGGTTTCAATACTTCTACTGGCCACAGAAACTAGAGGCTCAGATTTATCTCTCCCTGCTTTCTCTATAAATATATATATATATATATATATATATATATATATATATATATAATATTTACAGTATATTGTGCTTGAGATGCAAGGTCGCGATGACACATCTTGGCTGAATCTCAAAATAACTTACCCAATGGAATTCCCAACTACTCCATGGTATCCAACCATGTTGGAGACAGAGCAGGCATTGCCTCTCAGTTGGGTAGTATTGAGAATCCTTACAACTCTCAGTGGGACAATCCTTATGGATTCCCAAGGGTAAGTCAACAACAATTTTCTTATACATACCCCCAACATTCTCTGAATTCTCAACAGTCTTACAACCCATACCAATCCTTTGCACAACAGACATATCCACAGAACGAAAATGATGGTGCTACTTTAATCCAAATTCTTCAAGACTTACAACATCATGCACGCTATCACTCTAGGGAATTTACCCAGTTGTCTCAAATATCTCAAAATTTGTGCTCTTGTACTCAGTCCATTGCAAATCTAGAAACTCAAATTGGGCAACTAACCGCACAGTAGGAGGAAAGAGAGTGTAACCAAGCGAGTCCACAGACATTAATTCCCACTGTTCAAGCTATTAAAACTCTAAGGAGTGGCAGGATTGTCGACAATAAAGTAGAGATGCCTACCTCAGTAGTTATCCCTACAACCGGAGAAAAAGGGAATGAAGTTAAGAAAGAGACCCCCCCCCCCCACTAGAAAAATAAAAGAAATTAGAAAATGAAAAATAGAAAAAAAGAGAAAACAAAGAGGAGAGTGCACCTAAACCTGGAGCCAAGGTACCCTATGTGCCAAAGCTACCATTTCCAAACGCTTTTGGTGCACCCTCCCCTTTTGACAAAAATCTAAAAAAATTATAGGAAATCACTAAGATCTTTAAGGGAGTAAATATCAACTTGCCCCTTTTAGAGGTAATTAAACAAGTCTCAGCCTATGCACGATTCCTAAAAGAGATGTGTACACAGAAATAAAAATGGCAAAATAATGTCTCGCAAAAAGTTTTCTTGACGGAGCAAGTAAGCTCAGTCTTGCAAGCTAAAACTGCCTAAGCTTAAGGATCCTGGGGTGCCTACAATTCCATGTATCATAGGGTACCATGCAATAAATAAAGCGCTTCTGGATCTCAGAGCCAGCATAAATCTTCTACCATGCTATGTTTACGAAAAGCTGGGACTAGGAGACATGAGGCCTACTTCGGTAACTCTTCAGTTAGCCGATAGATCAGAAAGAAGGCTTGTAGGAATTATTGAAGATGTCATGCTTGGGGTCGACAAATTTGTTTTCCCAGTCGATTTCCTGGTGCTAGATATGGAACAAAGTTAGAAATCTCCCGAACAAGTTCCCGTTATACTCAGTAGACCATTCTTGGCCACGGCCAATGCGTGTATAAATTGTCAAACCATGGTAATGAAAGTTTCTTTTGGAGATATGTGAATCCAATTAACTATCTTCACCGTAGCAAACCAAATGGCTTCAATAGACGACAAGGAATTCTTCAGCATAGATGAAATTAAAGAATTAGTAGAGGAAGCATTGCCCTTAATCTTATTAAAGGATGAACGTCAAAATACATTATGGTACACGGACTTGGAGGAGCCTGACCACCAATTAAAAGAGGCAATTTATCAAATGGATACTTCTATTTGTGAACTCCAAACCAAGACTTGGAAACTATGGATAGAACCTCTACCCGTTATTTCAAATGAACCGTTACAATCATCTATCCAAAAAGCACCATCCTTAGATTTGAAACTACTTCCTGATACCCTTAAGTACGCTTTTCTTGGGCCTAACAAAACTCTCTCAGTAATTATTTCATCCGCTCTTAATAAGGAACAACAGAGTAGGTTATTGTTCACACTTATCAAATATAAGCGTGCAATAGGATGGACTGTCGCTGACCTTAAAGAGCTGACCCCTCGATATGTATGCATCGTATACATTTAGAGGATAATGCCAAAACTTCAAGAGAAAGCCAACGACGGTTAAATCCAAATATGAGGGAAGTTGTTCAAAAGGAAATCGTAAAACTACTAGACGTAGGTATTATTTACCCGATTTTCGATAGTGAGTGGGTAAGTCTCATTCAAGTAGTCCCAAAGAAATATGGGATTACTATAAGAGAAAATACGGCCGATGAGATTATGCCATTACGCGAAACTACAGGGTAGCGTGTATGCATTGACTACCGAAAGCTAAATTCAATGACTCGCAAGGATCATTTTCTGCTACCTTTCATTGATCAAATTTTAGAAAAACTTGCGAGCCAAGAATATTTTTACTTTCTAGATAGATATTCAGGGTACAACCAAGTTCCGGTCTACTCAGAAGATCAAGAAAAGGCTACTTTCACATGTCCTTTTGGGACATTTGCATATCGTCACATGCCCTTTTGGTTATGTAATGCTCCTGCAATATTCCAAAGATGCATGATGGCAATCTTTTCTGACATGATAGACAAGTTTCTTGAAGTGTTCATGGATGAATTTTTGGTGTTTGGCAGAACTTTCGATTCTTGTCTTGATCATCTTGCCCTCGTCTTAGAAGGATGTGAAGAAACCAACTTAGTACTAAATTGGGAGAAGAGTCATTTCATGGTTCAGGAAGGCATAGTCTTAGGACATATTGTCTCTAAAAGAGGGATAGAAGTTGACAAAGCTAAGATTGATGTAATAGTGAATCTACCGCCACCAACTTCAGTACGGCAGATTCGATCTTTTCTTGGTCATGTCGGCTTCTACCGTCGATTTATTAAAGATTTTCAAAAATCTTGAGACCATTATGTCACTTATTAGCAGATGAAGTACCCTTTAACTTCAATGATGCCTGTCTTGATGCATTTTACAAGCTTAAGGCACTTCTCTCATCCGCCCCTATTATTCAACCTCCCTACTATTCACTCTCGTTCGAAGTAATGTGCGATGCTTCTGATTACGCAATAGGTGTCATCTTAGGACAGTGAAGAGACAAGATTCCTCATGTAATTTATTATGCAAGTAGAACCTTGATCGAAGCTCAAGTTAACTATACCATCACTGAGAAAGAGCTTTTCACTATGATCTTCGCCTTAGATAAATTTTGACCGTACCTATTGGGATCTAAGATCGTGATTTTCTCTGATCATTCTATACTAAAATACTTACTATCTAAAAAGGATGCCAAACCAAGACTAATCAGGTGGATCCTTCTTTTGCAGGAATTCAACTTCGAGAACAAGGATAAGAAGGGAGTTGAGAACATGGTGGCTGATCACCTGTCCAGGATAGAAATGCCTGAGACAATCAGTAAAGAATCTCTGCATGATACCTTTTTAAAAGAGCAACTTTTTGCCATCCAAGCTATAGTTCCATGGTATGCCAATATAGTTCCCCCGATCTGGTCTAATCATGACAGATATATTTTCTTTGCTAACATAAAATATTATATTTGGGAGGATCCAGACCAATTTAAATTATGCCTAGACCAAATAATTAGAAAATGTGTGTCCGACAGTGACACCCATAATATCCTACAATTTTGTCATGCATATGCATGTGGGGGCCACTTCGGTGGTAAGAAGACGGCTGCCAAGGGACTACAATTGGGGTTTTATTGGCCATCATTATTTAAGGATGCCCAGAATTTTTATCAAGCCTACGACCATTGTCAGAAGTTAGGAGCCATATCCAGAAGAAACATGATGCCCCTTCAACTGATTTTGGTCGCAGAACTTTTTGATGTCTCGGGCATTGACTTTAAGGGTCCCTTTCCACCTGTGTCTAGATTCATATATATACTTGTGGTCGTTGACTACGTATCAAAATGGGTAGAAGCAACAGCTACACACACAAATGATTATAAGGTGGTAGTTTCTTTTATCAGGGAAAATATATTTGCGTGGTTCGGAACTCCACGGGCTACTATTAGTGATGGAGGGAGTCATTTTTGTAATAGATATTTCGAGATCTTGCTCAAAAAATATGGTATTATGCATAATATTGCAACCCCTACCACCCGCAAACTAGTGGACAGGTTGAGGTTTCCAACCGTGAAATAAAGAAGAAACTGGAAAGAACGGTTCTATTTGATAGGAAAGACTTGTCCATAAGATTGAATGATGCTCTGTGGGCATATAGAATGGCCTAGAAAACTCCCATTGGCATGTCTCCTTTTTTATTGGTGTACTGTAAAGCTTGCCACTTGCCTATGGAATTAGAACATAGAGCTCTATGGGCCATCAAAGCATTAAAGTTTGAGCTGGTTGCATATGGTGAACAATGAAAAGTCGAACTCAATGAACTCGAGGAAATCAGAAATGATGGATAAAAAAATGCTCAAATCTATAAGGCCAAAACCAAGCCATTTCATGATAAACACATTTTAAGAAAAAGGTTTGAGCCAGGCCAACAAGTTTGGCTATATAATTCAATGTTGAAACTATTCTCAAGAAAATTATGAAGTCATTGGGACGGACCATATAATGTGGTAGAAGCATTCCGTCATGGAGCTGTGACCATTCAAGATCCCAAAGACAATTGTATTTTTAAGGTTAATGGACAAAGACTTAAATTGATGATATCTCAAGAAGAAAAAGGGATGGTGACCACAATGGCACTAAAAGACCCATAGTATACCTAACTAACTCGTGGGCACTATCGAACTACCGACTCATCCGTAGAAAATTTATGTATATTATATGTATGGTATGTTTACATATTTTGTGGTGTATTAAATTGTAGGAATTACAACTTCTTGCAACCTAAGTATTCTCTCACAGAAAATCGAAGCAATTACGATTTTTGAGAGAATGTTTTATCTAGGAAATGCAATGGTTATCAGATAGGCACAACTATTGATACCAAAGGCGTCGCCTCGATTTACTTTATACAGACACGTCTCTTAGCATTTATTAGAAATACCAACTGATTCACACAATTCAAGCAAAACCATAACGTCTATTTATGGCAACTCTTTGAATTCTCGGTATGAAATGGTTATAAAAAGCAAGTACTGCCTAAGTCAATCAAATCACATTCCTTTCATCTTCTTCTCCAACTCTAACCCTTTTGCCATGGCAAAACAACCAAACTGGTCGGAGATTACTTAGGCATTTTCACTCCTCATCCAACGCATGAAGATGAAGTCACATCGCTGTTGGAAGAAAGGGGGGTGATTAATCAGTGAAATCATTACCCTCTTCTCCTCTCTCATTCCAGAGCTGGCGGCTGAGAATCCCCCTTCATCCCCCGACCACCACCAGTCTTCTCCATCTTTACCTTCTCCACCTTCATAACATTTTTATTTTTCTATTGGACCCACCTACTCAAGGGAGGGCACAACCTTTTGGGCAGCACAATTTAGGATCAATCTTTATCGAAGACTTCTGTCGGATGTTGCTGCTAGCGTCATATCTAAATTAGTGTGTGTCTAGATTTTTCCTAGGTTTATTTTCTTTTCTGTAATTAGTTTCTATTATTTTAATTCTTTATATTTTCCTTTCATGTTCATGTAAATATTTAGTTAATATATATAAAATTTTCTTTGTTTTTGACTAACTTTTATTTTTGCTAACTGTGTAATTGTTACTAACACCATTAACATTTTTGCCTTTGTCTCTGAGAAGTAAAATCATTGTGTTTTCCTCAAGTTTGGGGGAATATTGTTTTTAGAATTTTTTTCACAATTGGGTAAGCAAGAAGAGATATCATTAATTATTAGATAAAAAATTTTAGCGTCCCATGTTTTTGTGCCAATGAGGGCATTGTTCGATTTAAGTTTGGGGGGATACACAATTTCTGTGTACAATAGTATTATAGCAGTAAATAGTTTTAGTTAATTTATTTTAGTAAAAAAAAAATTCAATTGTAATTGATCATTACATAGGAATTATGATAGAAAAAAATTACAATTCTTTAAAAACTTACGATTCATTATAGTAGAAATCCAATAATCAGAAAAAAAAAAAAAAAAAAAAAAAAGAACAGTTATAATTCATGCTTAGCTTGTTGAATATTGTATTAGAATGGATGTTTGAAATAATAGAATGATCTTAACTGCATGGATTTTAGACTATAGTTTCAAAACTATAAACCAGTGAGCTTTTGAGCCATATTTCCTCTTTTATTTAGAGAGATTGTTTCTTTTATTCAAATTAGAAATTTTCTTTGAACTTCTATAATGATATGAAATCTCATACTGCTGAATGTAAAATTAAAATATTCTATGATAACGTAATATTTTGTCTAGAACTATCTATTAGAAATATCAAAACAATAAGGCATCTATGCTAGTAAATCATAAAGATGATTAAAGGCCATCTTTTATTAAACCAGAGCTAAAAAGCTAAAATCTCATAATAAATCTTTTCCATTGAACCCATATTAGAAGCCTAAAACTGAATTTCTTCGTACCAAAAATTAGATAAACCTTTAATCAAATGTACTACCAAAAGCTTTCAACATTTAACCCTTATATTTTTTGAGATTTTAGAATGCAAAAGAAAGAAAAAAGAGTGAGTGAAAGGAGTAAAAAGCACAAAACAGAGAAGGGGAATGCTAAAAAGGGTATAGCTAAAGGAAATGAAAAAAAAAATGGGAAAGAGAATGAAAAATCGTGAAGAACGATTTCTGAAAAAGAAGAACGATTTTCAAAAAAAAAAAAGCTTTCAAAGAGAAGAAAAATCGTAAAATATGATTTTACAAAAGAAATGGGATTTATTTATAAAAAAATAAAAAATAAAAAATGGGAAGAAGTTATCCAATTTATGGATACTCACTGAAGAAAAGACGAAGCTGAAAAGATAGGAGAAAGAAGAGCTAAATTTTCAGAAAAACTTTGAATCCTCTTTTACCTTTCTTTGACACCTTCTGAAACCCAAAGCCCCATTAAAAGCCGAAGGAAAGACCTTTCTGATTGACGATTTGTAAAAGCATAAGCCTAGCAGAAATATGGATACTAGATACTATGGATTATATAAGGATTCATATGAATAAAGTAGATTATCACTTTCTATGAGATTCATTAATTTTTTCAACACCTTTGATTGAACTTTTCTAAAAAATATATTGAGAGAACCCAAAAAGTTTGGATATCTTTTTTAGAGTATGTCAATAGTGAGTTTTTGAATGAAAATATTTTCTAAATCTATAGTTTAGAAAAATTTATGCAGAATAAACTGTTCACTAATGCACATATCTCTTGCTTATTATGAATTGAAATTATTAGAGTTCTAATCAAGGATAACTGTTATATTGAAAAGGATAAAAGATTGTTAACTTTAGAAAATCGCAATAAACTATGTAGTGACCAATTTGGCCACTTAGGTAATTTAGTTAATGTAATTTAGTGTACAAAATTAGTTTAGAATTTTTATTTATGAAAATATTTTGAAAAATCCAAAAGCATTTTGAAGTTTCTAGGTAACTTCACTGAAAACCTTCAGGAGACTACAACTCCTCCACTAGGGATCACCTAGGGGTTTAAAAGACTTGTTGCATCTACTAAATGTAATCGTGCTCCCTACGAAAGTGGCAATTTAAATTTTTAATAAGATGTTTTATATTTTCTTGTTTGCTATGATCTAGCAAAACGTAAGTTTGGGGGTCTGATCAGTCACATAATATATAATTTTATTACCCTTAACTTAGTAATGTTAGGACTTAGTTTGCTACTAATAAGTTATTGATGTGCAGATATTAAAGAAAATCAGTAAAAGAGAGCCAAAATGAACTCAAAAATAGTAGTAAAAGACGATTAAGTATAAAAAGACGATTCGTTATATATTGAGAACTAAAAAATCATAAAAAGACGATTGAGCGCAGCTACTAAAGAAAAAAATGAGAAATCGTAATTTACAATTCTCTAGAAGACGTTCAAGAAGCTGAAGCGATACAGAATGACAAGTGATGAATCGTAATCCAGATAATCATCCAAAGAGAATGCTATGAAAAATAGAAAATCATGATTTACGATTTTCCAGAAAGAGAAGAAAAGAGACAATCGTGATTTACGATTACGATTATGAAGATTTCCTATTGACTGTCACTGCAGCTAATCACATAAAGATTACACCGCCATGAACAGAATTAGAAGAACTCTTGGATTAGAAGTTTGGTTGATCACGAATTTGAGAAGATTGATGAAGATAGACTTCAGAAGATCTCTACTACTGAATAAAACTGAACAGTCCAAAATTACATAAACTAAAGGAAGCAAGGAAAGATAAAATTAGAATTAGAGTTATATTAGGATAGTTTTGCTTTTAGTTATTTCTTTTATTAGAATTAGAAGTATTGTAAACCGACTCCTTATGATCTATAAATAAGAGAGCTCGGTGTAGGAATAATTATCGAAGAAATTCTCAGCATCAATTGACGACTGAAGTTGGGTTTTCTTTCGATCAAATTTAGAGTATATTTTTATTACTTTGTAGATAAGATATCTAAGGTTTCTCAAGAGCAATTGATGACTGTGATTGAGGAGTTGAAGATTCGAGTAGATTTTTGTAGTTTCTCAGAAGCAATTGACAACTGCGGCTAAGGAATGAAAGATATAATTTTTATTGCTTTCTAGTTTAGATTTTATTTTCTTTTATTTCCTGCTTTGTAAACATCTTCAGATTTTGATTTAAATTGACGACTTAGATTGAGGTTTGCAGATTAGTGTAACGGTTTTTACTTTTCCATCTTCAGTTTTCTAGAATTTGATTGACGCCCAAGTTTTAGGAGATTATTGATTAGATTAAATCTGTATTGATAGGATTTTAGTATTGATTGATGACCAATGCTAGGAAACTTGATATATAGTGTAACGGTACTGTTTAATTTATAAATATCTTATAACTAAAGATTGTGATTGATGACCATAATCTGAAGAATGATGATTAGGATTTATTTTCTGCAAACTTAGTTTAAAAACAATTCTTTATTCTTATTTCTCCCGTAATTTAGGAACTTAAAAGATAAATATAAGTTTTCATAAAAATTAAGTTAATATAATTTAGCCTATCTCTGTGGGAATGATCCTTTGCTAGTACTATGATTTCCATTATGCACTTGTAATAGATTAAGACTTAATTAGATGCACATATAAGTCGCCCATTCACCAGCCAGTCCTATCGCGGGCAATACAAAGGCCTTCTGCCCAAATCAGGTAAGTATCATCCCTCTCTACTCAATATTCTCTTTATAAATATAATTTAATAATATTAAGTCAAACAGTTTTCAAAACCCATCTCTCTTAACTTGTGAATCACTGTAGTCCTCCCATAAGAAACAATTATTAAGTATTCACAAGAAGATTAGACGAAGTATTCGGCATACCAAGAGTCGTCTTGACAACCACATAAATGGTCGGGTCCACAGACCCTGCTCCGGTGGATCTACTACGCGACGTCTAGAAAGCCATATTTTCTGCCATTTTACCACCGAATTGATCTTAAGTTAAACATTCTAAACTTTTTAAAAAAATTGATGATAATAAATAGACCCTCTATCTATAAAAATTCACCTCTCAAAACTCCAATCCGTTCTTTTCCCTGGGAAATCGAACACTGAATATACTCAACTATGAGAAATCATAAATGTCCACTGGAAAGGGACGCCTGGCATGCCATTGGTTGAGCAATGACACGCCCATTCTGACATGACTTGCAAAAGCCTTCGCTATTATATGATATTACATCTTATTATCTGGTCACTTATGCTTATCTCAGAACATTCGTATGATGCCCCCCGCTACCACGTTATCACCATTGACTCCCATTTGATTGCCCCTTGCAACAGGTCGCGACATGCGACGGGATGCCACCCACAAATAAGGATATCACCACTTTTCCCTCTATTTGACTACCACTTATAGCAGGTAGTGACATGCAACAAGATGCCACTTACACTCATAGATGAAGATATACCTCTCGATTGCATCAATTTTCTCTTGTTTTACTGCCACTTGCAGCTGGTCGCGACATGTTACGGGATGCCACTTGCACTCGGGGATGAGGATACACCTCTCGACAGTTATCACTGGGCCCCCGAATGCTCCCCTTTAACTTGCGTTGATATAAGAAAGCCAGACACCTCATGTCAGCTCCCCAGTTCACACTTGTGATTTCCTAAAGAAATGAGAAGGCACCTCGAAAGAGGGGTGTCTACTTCTTCGACTCATTTTTATTCCATAAGAATGCATTGAAGAGGGACATCTGTAGACACCCCAATTTTTCCCTCTCAGAGTATACGAACTTGTTCGGTCAACCTTTGACCTTGCCCATGATCTCCAAAAAAGGACTGGCCTTCTCTGAATACCTTAAAACCCTAAAGACACGACTATGTACTAAAACAATAGTATATGATTGATCCCAGGCTGAAACAATAGCCCTGTGGTTTAGACCTAACTTAGCCTAGGTAATCTTCTGAATTACGCGCCCTAACAGCTGCGCGCAATTTGATTGCACACTTGGACACATGCGTGCAAATGGTCCCACTTAGAGCAGATCCGCTCTTCCCACAGACTGCCTAGGACCTGATTCCACACCCCGGATAGGCCGCATAATCAGATTGTACACCCCATCACCAGTGCACAATTGGTCCCACTTGGAACAGTCTTCCGTCCTTAAACCGCCATGAGACACAATTACGCGCCCTCACTAATGCACGCAATCGATTGCAAGCCCTACCACTAGCGCACAATTGGTCCCCAGCTGGACCTGGTCTCTAATTTTTGTGACCGCCAGAACTCCTTGATTAAGTGCATGTACGTAGGCGCTTAATTGGATTGTGCGTGCTACACAGGGTGCACAATTAGTTCCAAGCGAGTTAGAATTAGGACACCTAGCTAAGCCAGTCAGCCGGTCACTCACTGAGTCCGTGACCGACTCAAAGTGTATTAAGCACATGAGACAGGGCGCGTAATTCAATTACACCCCCCGGACAGTGCGAGCAATTCGATCTGATCGACCAATTTCACACCTCCCACAGGGCGCGTAATTATCCAAATACCTATAAATAGACAACCCCCATACCTCATTCCAAAACACATCAATTCACATTCAATCCTTGAGTTCCTATCTTCCAAGCTTAGGATTTCGAGACCCCCTTCTACAGCGTTCAGCTTTAGCTAATCTCTTTTGGTTTTTTTTTATTTCTAGTTCTTAGTTCTAGTTCTTAATTCTAGCTTCTAGTTCTTAATTCTAGTTCCTAGTTCTTAATATCTAGTTCTAGATCTTAGGTTCTAATTTTAGTTTGTAGCTCTAGGTTTCTGGTTCTAGTTCTTAGTCTATAGAACCAGTTCTTAGCTTTTAGTTATTAATTTCTAGGTTTTTCTAAGCCTAAATTCTAGATTGTAGTCTTTATTTTTGAGTTCTAGTTCTTAATTTCTTACTTCTAATTCATAATTTTCAATTCTAATCTCGATCTTCAGATTCCTTAATTTCAATTCTTAAAACCTTAATTTCTCAACTCAAATTCAATTTTCAATCCATAATATTTTTAAAATAATCCTTAGCCACCCGATTTGCTCAAGGGAGCTTACGGGGGTACCCGGGAACGGGGCCGATCCTCCTTAGCATAACGGGCATCACCCCTTTTAATTAGAATTATAATAGAATTAGGAAACTAAATTAATTAGGATTATAGTAGAAGTAGGAGCCTAAATTAATTAGAATTAAAGTAGTGTTAGGAAATTAAAATCAGTTAGAATTAGAGTAATATCAGGAGAGAGAATTAGTGTAGGATTAGGAAAACTAGATTAATTAAACTCCAGGCGACCAAGAGCTGTTGAAGTCGGTCGGCCGACGTTCAACAAAGAAGTCAACCTACACCCCGTAAAGCGTGATCAAAGACGTGTTGTAGAGTCGATAAACATCTGCAGTTGGCGATCGCAATGAACCAGGTACTTTTCACTCATAATATACCTCTTTTGTAACATCCTAAAAATTTTAAACCTTGAACTGTATGCCTTAGTACGTGTGCCCGACAGTCTGCACGTCGAGGACTGTACTGATGGACTATGTAATGTCTATAGATCAAATCTTACGGAAGGGATTTGATGTATGTAGGCTAGGTTGAGGGTTAGTGCACCCTCGTACACCCAACCTAGGTGTAACCACTTTGTATCAAAGCCTAGGACTTTGGTATAAGAGGAAATTAAATGCCTCATTTATGTTTGCCTTCAATACCCTAGTTATTATTGATCATAGGGAGTTAAGAGGAGAGAAGGGGGGTGATTCGGGCATTGAACACAGATTGAATACGAAAACAATCCGTTCTCAAATCTTGTAGCTACGGGTTTGAAGCGACGAACGAGCCGTTGTTCTTTTGTGAACCCTAGTCCGATTTAGAAGCTAGGATTGGGGATTCGGAGGAAAACGAGATATAAAAATTAAGGCTAAATCTTGAAATTGTGTTCGTAGTTGTTTTTATACAATTTTAGATCAAGGAAATGTAAGGGATGAGGTTTGTTTTGAGAAAGAGAGGAGAACGAAGGTGAAAACCCTAGAACAGAAGAAATCTGTTCATTTCAATCGATCAAAATTGAGTTTGATCAATCAAAATGGACATAAGAATGATAAATCTAAAGTCTAATGGAATTCATTCGATCGAAGTTACATTCGATCAAACGAAATGCATTTGATCGATCGAATCAGCACACTCAATCAATCGAAACGTATAAAACAGCAATGTTAAAAAAGCCTCTGTGAGGACTCGACCAATCAAAAAATATTCGATCGATAAAATTTAGAAATTCGATCGATCGAATCAAAATTCGTTCAATCGAACCTTGTGGATCGCTATTTAGCTTTTGGGGGATTCGACCGATCGAAATGTTTTCGATCAATCGAATTGGAATTCGTTCGATCGAACTGTGTTTGGTTTTTGGCTTCTGTTAGAGCTCGACCGATCGAATTGAGTTCAATCGATCAAAACAGGGTTTCGATCAATCGAAATAGGGATTTGATCGATCGAAATTCCCAGATTTGGGATTTTATCGTGTTTTGACTACGAGATTTTGGGGGAACCTTTTTGGGGCGTGTTCAACATCATTCTAATAGGTGAACCATGGATTGATGTGTTTAGGTGACTCGGTATTGGGTGAAGAAGGGCTAACCCAAACGACAATTTGAGCACGTGCGAGTTAAGATCTCGAGGTAGGGAAAACTTGATATTATGTGCATTTACTACGCTGGCATGTGTGTTATGATGTGATGCTCTCCTTGATTCAATTATGTGAATTTGATTACGATTTAAATTTGAAAAGACATGTGTACCCGTACGTTTCCGAATTGTGTAAGAGTTATGGAATCTCTCAAGATTCAATCTAGTATGTGTGTGTGTGATCTTAACATTTTATTTCAACTTTTGACCTAAATTATAGTTATCACTTTACACGGCGATAAGCTATATGAATGCACTTTGATTTAAGGTTCTATGTGAATACCCTTTTATGTTATGTGATTTGTGACTCTTACCATATAACGATAATTATGTTCGGCCAAGTGTCCAACTCTATGGGACCTTGGATATATGTGCAAATTACTCATATGAGTGACGATGGTGGATATTCCATCGGGGGCTTGAGGCTATAGTTCCTCATTCAATCCTTTAAGTATGACACCTTTAAGTTTTCTTTTCATATGTTGGGATAGAGATGTGGAGATGTTCTATGAATTCCAAACAAACATCGCATATGTATTTCATGCCATGACAATCACACTGTGCATATGTGTTGATCATTTTGTTTCATTATGCCATAAGATATATGTTGATGTTATAATAAACATGCTATGAGTTTTTCCCTATTGAGCTTGGATGAAGCTCATTTCTCGACTAAACGTCACAGGTCCAGGTGAAGGCATTGGAGTGGAGATTTCAGAGAGAGAGGATCCTGACTTGGTTTCGGGGGAGGACTTAGAAGAGATTCACCCCGACAGTTGTTTTATTTATGCTAGGCCAGGGTAGGTCCGGCCTTAGGCTATAGAAGTGTTTGGTTTCCCTTTTTATTGTAAAAGATATTAATTTTGAGTTAACGATTGTAATTCTTTTTGGTGAACCATGTTTCGGTAAGGAAAGGTCCTTACCAGTGGTTCTTGTCAGTTCTTTTTCCATAGGTATTCATGTGGAATTAGAACTGTCATTTTGAGCTTTTGTTGGAAGATGGTGTGTCTTCCATATTTTGTTTATGTTATTTAGTTACTATGGTTCTACTTTGTTTTCACTGTGTAAATAGTATGCTATGTACTTAGTTCGGGGGTTTGGCCTTAGCACCAACCCACTAATGGTGTGAGTTTCGGGGCACCAAAATTTAGGCTGTCACGGTTGGTATCAGAGCATGGCTTTAGAGATGTCTGACAAGTCTCAAACCGTTGAGATTGAGATTTTATTGGATGTTAAGGACCGTCTGTTAATGAGACCTTTATTTCATTATAACAGATTCTAATGGAGCAACGTGGAAGAGGTCGGCCTAGAGGAAGTCACCACAGAATTGTGAGGCGTATAGATGATATTCCTTCGAGTTTCGGAGGAGAGCAGAGATCACCTCCTGAGGTGGAAAGGGGTCATCGGGATGGGTCTTCTGATAGGATGGCTAGGGCTATGGAGGCTATAGCCGCTGCTATGGCTCAGCAGACCCAACAGACAACTCTTTTAGCTGAGCAGACGGCGTTGTTAGCCACAAACAACGTCAGCCACCACCAGCAGCCACCACCACCTCCTCCTGCATTGTTGCCATCATCTTTTGTGGAATTCAGGAGATTGAGACCTCCGGTATTCCAATCTCAGACTGATCCGCTTGAAACGGAGAAATGGTTGTAGCAGATGGAGAAATTACTTGAAAGACTCCAGAGCCCTGAACATGAGAAAGTTGGTTGGGCTTCTTTCCAACTAGAAGGAGACACCGATGCTTAGGGGAAGTTGGTGCTAAGAAAAAGGGAAGTTGAGGATCCATATGATCAATGTACGTGGGCTAAATTTGTAAGGGTATTTAACAAGGAATATTTCCCTAAACAAATCTGGAATCAATTGAAGAAGGATTTTACAAATCTTGTCCGAGGGAGCATGACCGTAACGGAGTATGGCAATGAGTTTGTGTGGTTGTCAAGGTTTGCTCCAAAATTGGTAGCCACAGAAGAAAAGAAGGTCAGTAGATTTGAGGAAGGCCTGAGACCAACTAAATATTCAGGAAAGAGTATCGATATTTGAGCTTGAGACATATGCCGACGTGATGGGAAAGGCCATCGTTGCAGAAAGAGATATCAATAAGAGGCATGATTGGAAGAACAAAGCAAATTCGGGGGGAGTGAGTGACTACAACTCGGGGAATAAAAACCCGAGGTTGTCAGCACCTACTGCAGTTACAAGACCAGCCTACCTGAGTTATCAGAGGTCTAATGCATTTGCTCCTACGAGATTGTTTCGCAGGGAGGTCCCTACCCAGATTCGAGCGTCTGGGGCATCAGTCACACAGGGACCTCCAGGAGCAGCATCTTCAAGTCCACAACAAAAATGTGCCCGTTGCGGCAAACCTTATAAAACTTCAGACTGTAGATGGGACACGGGAGGATGCTATAAATGTGGGAAAGTAGGCCACATGATACGAGACTTCCCTGAGATGAGAAAGGAGGGTACTGTTTCGACGACCACTACTCATAAACCTACACATTCTACTAGACCTGTTATCCAAGGTCGTGCTTTTGCCGTAACAGCTGAAGACGCCCAGACAAGTAATGACGTAATCCAAGGTATAACCTTCTTGTTATGTTCAAACTCATTTACTTATTTTCTAAATGAAGGAAATGCATTGATAGGAAAACTTCTAGGCTCATTTTGTGTAATCATGACATGTATGCCTGAGCGTTAGTGTATGTATTAATCATATAGGTACACTACAACTCTAACTAGAAAACGACGGCGATTGTTGTGTTGCACGAGTTTTAATAGACCTAGGGTCTACCCACTCATACATAACTCCAATATTTGCGGGGAAGTTAAAGATTGTTCCCAAGGAGTTAGATTTTATATTGGATGTGTCAGTTCCTACAGGAAGTGCACTAGCTGCTGACACATGTTGCTAATCAGTCATTGTACAAGTGGAGGATCAAGAAATCATAATGTACCTCATTTTGTTAAGTATGCAAGGACTCGATGTACTCCTTGTCATGAACTGGCTATTCGTGTATCATGCAAGTGTGGATTGCCTACGGAAAGTAGTCACTTTCTGTCCACCGAGAGAGAAATCTTTTCGGTTCGTCGGCAAGAAGGGAAAGGTAGCACCGATCATCTTCGCAATATGAGCTAAGCGGATGATGAAGAATGGCTGTGAGGGATATCTAGCATTCCTGTAAGAGCAAAAGGAAACAAAGAACGTTATTACTGATATCCCGATTGCTTGTGAGTTTGAAGACGTATTTCTCGACGAGCTACCCGGATTGCCACCTGATCGAGAGATTGAATTTGCAATTGAATTAGCTCCAGGCACGAAACCTGTATCAAAAGCTCCATATAGAATGGCTCCTGCTGAACTAAAAGAGTTGAAGGAGCGATTGTAAGAACTGTTGGATAAAGGCTTCATAAGACCAAGTGTATCCCCTTGGGGAGCACCAGTCTTGTTTGTTAAGAAAAAGGACGGGTCGATGAGACTTTACATTGACTACCGTCAGTTAAACAAGCTTACGATCAAGTACAAGTACCCTTTACCCAGGATCAACAATCTGTTTGACCAGTTATAAGGGTCAAAATTTGTTGAGAACTAGAAAATACCATTTTCCACCCTTTAAACTGGGCCTTGATAGACCCTTGAGAGAACTAAATAAGTGTTTTAAGTGCTTGTGTTACAGCTAACAATAAAGACAGGCTTAACCATGAAAGCAGCCTAAAAGTGCCAAAAAGATGATGATCCATGTTGATCCAAAGGAAGAAAGAGAAGGGATAATCTCACGAACTGTCAAAATGCATAAGCTAAAGAGGACAAAGGCCTGGTTGTAACCTGGAAAGTGTGGAGCTATTCCAACGGAAGAATGCATTACAGATTGCTTTTCGAAAAGAATCTGAACATTTCGAAAAGAATTTGAACATTTCGAAAAGAACCTGAACTTTGCGAAAAGAACTAAAAGCTCCAAGTTTAGTTTTCGAAGAGCACCTGAACTCTTCGAATGGATTTCTGACCTATTCGAAAAGAAGAGAACTCCTTGCGAACAGCACCTTAACTTTGCGAAAAGAGCTTTAGAAGTCACAGTACCTTGCGAAAAGTTCCCCAAACTATGCGATATGGTATTCTGGAGATTCCTAGCATCTGCAAGGGTAATTCAGTAATCTTTTACACGTGCCCCAATGCATTTAAAAACCCAGGGACATTCTGGAAGATTTTGAGCATGAACCAAAGGCATATTCCACCCCATGTGAGCACCCGAAGATGAAATCAATTGGCGGGAACTTCTAGAAGTTCTAACAGATTTTCGAATTACATAACAGAATTGATGCTTCTGTCATCTGATTGGCTAAACCAAATCAAGCAATTCTGATTGGCCAAAACATATCTGGATCCTCGTGCTCGACTACCATTGGTTGATACAAATCTGACCAATTCTGATTGGTCGATACACATCCGAGCTAGACCTGGGGGAAACTATAAATAGATGAACCATTTGCCCAATCCAGATTTTGAGTTTCATTTCTATTACTCCATTTCCAATTCAAATAGCTTGTCTAAAACTCTTGTAATAGCCTAACTTTTACTTGCAATTGAGAGCTGTGAGATACTTTTGTAATTCAAAAGAGAATTGTATTCAAGACTACAAATCCGAGAGCTGTTTAAGCTGTGCTCTGTAATTGTAATGGTGAATTTGAAAAGGTTGCTATGAACCGTACGTTCTTAATTGGATTCGTGTTGAGGGTTCCCTATGATCTCCTTATTGCACTAGACTCCTTTAGATTTACTATTTTTCAAGTAATTACCCTTGATTCATTATCCCTGTGGGAATTAGTGTTTGTAACCTAATCTTTCACAACATTTGTAGTGGTGTTTCTTGTTCTGAATTAAGGGTTCAGATTAAAGACTATTGGATGGTCTGTGGCCATTGAAGTGGACATACCATAGCCATAAGTTTAACTCTAATCCTTTAGTTAGATTACTTTCTCTTACATCTGTGCTTGTAGCCAGATGAAGATTGGATCATCTCTCATTTGATCTACATTTATTCTCATTTTGTTTCAAGAACCAAATCAAAGTTAGATATTATTTCTTCATTCTTATTAATTTACATCAAAATCTCCCCAACTCAGATCTGGATCATTTAGTTTAATTTTTACTTTTATCATTTAGTTAATGTGACAAATTCAACCTCCCATCTTATGTGCTTTGTAGATAGGATCAGAGGCCAGATCTGGTAGCTCAGATATGGAGGTTTATCTTACATTTTAAATAAATTCTCTATGGACGATCTTTTACTCACTTACATTTAAAACTTGCTACAATTGGCCCTGATCTTGCAGGGTAATTTACTTCTCTTTGTGCTGATATTTCTTTATTCTTTTTAGTTTTCCAAATTCAGTACAATTCATTATTTGTAAGTCTGTTTTCAAAACACAAATAAATCATGCACACTTAGAATTAAACAACAAGTTTTTGGCGCCGCTGCTGGGGAATTTGTTTTAAAATAGGTAGACCTAAGTTTTCATTTTGTTTTTATCTTTACATCAGTGCTAAACTATTCTATTGTTTAAATCTGTGCAGCTATTCATATACATTTTGAAGCGTGGAATCTACTTTAAAAGGAATTCTGAAGGTTTGCTGTGCATAATTTGATTCTCATTACATGTTGTATGTTTGGTAGGAGGACTCTCACGAGATTGTCCCTCTAAATTTAGAAGTTGAAAGGCTACTACGAACCAGACAATCATCACAGAATTCTGCTGAAACAGCTACTATGGGTGAAGAACCTCGACTTTTGAGGGATTACTTTGCACCTGGTACCTATAATTTTCCATTTTGCATTCAATTTCCTACTGTTGAAGGAAATTATGAGATCAAATCATCAACTATCCAAATGCTTCCTTCCTTCCATGGTTTGAGTAAGGAAGATCCATACAAACATGTGGATGAATTCTTGTCTCTTTGCACCACATTCAACATAGCTGGACTTGGTCCAGAGGCAACCAAGCTTAGGCTCTTTCCTTTTTCATTAAAGGACAAAGCTAGAGCATGGTTGTCTATGTTAGCACCAAATAGTATTACATCTTGGAATGATTTGCAGTGCCAATTTTTAGCCAAATATTTCCTTATGTCTAAAACAAGCCAGTTGAGACAAAGTATTATTTCCTTCTCACAACATTCAACTTAAACTTTCGATGAAGCATTGGAAAGATTTAAAGAACTTTTAAGGCAATGTCCTCATCATCAAATCCCCTGATGGCAGCTTGTTCAAAGCTTCTATCAAGGAATTGATCAAAAGGGCAAGAATATGGTAGATGCTTCTTGTGGAGGCACCTACTTGCAAAAAACAGTTGAGGAGGTCTGGGATTTATTTGAAGTGATTGGTGAAAATTCAACTCAACAGGAATCTTTGTCAAGAGACATTGAAAATCCTGCTAGGTTGGACAATCAGCAAACCACCAAAGGAAAGATTTATGAGGTAAATGAGTTGGAAAGGAAGATGGATAATTTAACCACAAAGTTTGATAGATTGATGGACTCACTTAAAAATCCAATGGTTGCAAGAGTAGAGGAGGCATGTCTGATATGCCAGTCCCCTACTCATTCATATGATCAATGTCCTGCTGCACCACAATTCCCAGATCTAGTGGTGGAACAAGCTCATGCTGCCCAATTATTTGGACAAATGCAGTCAAATGAATATGCATGGAGAGGGCACCCCAATTTAAGGTGGAGCCAGGGAAATTATCAATCGCAACAGCAGCAGCAATCAAAGAACCAAGTACCTTTCAAATTTTATCGAATTTTTATACCAAGCCAACTTTTCAGCAGCCCATCCCACAACAACCTATACAGCAATCTGCTCCAGTTCAAGCCCCTTCCAGATCCCCTTCTTTTGAAGATCAAGTTCTAAATTCACTACAGAATTTAGGGTCTTTAACTCAGACTGTGAACTTTCACAGTCAGAGCATAAAGAAGATTGAAGAAACATTGGGTCAACTTTCAAATACTTTGGCCAAAAGAGAGGAAGGTTACCCAGCCAACCTTTGAACAATCCCAAAGGACAGTTCATGGTTGGAGAGGCTTCTGTTTCACATGAAGAAGTAAAAACTGTCACTACTTTGAGAAGTGGAAGAATTGTAAATAACAAAGTGGGTACTACAAAGGAAGAAGAAAAAATTGAGGAAACTGATAGAGATATGCAGCAGGAGTAGCATGATGTTAGCATTGGGGGTGCTGATGTACCTCAGAAAAATCAAAAAAATGAAAAACAGATAAATCAAAAGATTCTGATAATGATTCTAAAGCTGTAAATGAAGGACTAGTTCCTCATTTACCATTTCCTCATGCCATGAAATCTACATCCCCTTTTGATAAAGGGAACATAAAAATAGATGAAATGATGGAGGCTTTCAAGCAAGTCAAGATAAATCTACCTTTGCTTGATGTAATCAAATAAATCCTAGCATATGCAAAATTTTTGAAAGATATTTGCACTCACAAAAGACAATCTAGGATACAGTTATCCAAGAAGGTCTTTGCTATGGAAAGAGTTAATCAGGTGTTGTCCATTACCACACCTCCTAAACTTCAAGATCCTAGAATCCCCACAATCCCTTGCATTATTGGAGAACATACCATTGAAAAGGCTTTATTAGATTTGGGTGCTAGTGTCAACCTGCTTCCATATTCTGTATATGAGAAATTAGGTTTGGGAGAATTAAAACCCACTCATGTGGTGTTACAACTAGCAGACAGATCTGAAAGAAAGCCAGTTGGGATGATTGAGGATGTATTGGTAGGAGTAGATAAGTTTTTCTACCCTGCTGATTTTCTGGTATTGGATATGGAACTTACAAAAAGCAAAACTTCCATCCCTGTCATTTTGGGGAGACCATTCTCACATGACCAATGCTTGCATTCAATGCAGGTCTGGTATTATAGAAGTCTCTTTTGGAAATATGAAGGTGAAATTAAATGTTTATAATGCAGTCACACAGCCTCAATTCAGTTATGAGGAATGTTTTCTTGTTGATCTATTGGATGAACTGGTGGAAGAGACTCTACCACAATTTTTGCAGTGTGAAGATTTTACTACAGACTTGAAAAATGCTTGGAAAAATGTTATGGAAGAAACGGTTTGTACCTCAAAGTCTGAGGAAGCAAATGTTGTGCAAGGAACTCATGATCAATCAACAAGTTTCTCTTCATGGAAACCTGTTATTCTTCCTCTTCCACAAACAGCTAAAATTCCTTTGCTACCTTCTTTTCTCAGCCCACCTGATGTAGAGCTAAAGCAGTTGCCAAAAAATTTGAAATATGTGTTTTTAGGAGACCATAAAACATTGCCTGCGATTATTTCTTCCTCCCTCACTCAGGAGCAGGAGGAAGGGCTGTTGATTGTATTGAAACAGCATTAGAAAGCAATTGGCTGGACTATTACTGATTTGGGAGGAATTAGTCCAGCTATTTGCATGCATAAAATTCATTTGGAAGAAGACGCAAAGCCTTCTAGGGAAATGCAAAGGAGGCTGAATCCACATATGCAAGAAGTGGTCATGAAAGAGGTTGTTAAACTGTTGGATGCAGGGGTCATTTACCCCATTTCAGATTCAGCTTGGGTGGCACCTACACAGGTGGTACCTAAGAAATCTGGGATCACTGTTGTAACCTCAGATTCTGGTGAGCTTATGTCAACCAGACAAACAACTGGTTGGAGGGTCTTTATTGATTACAGAAAACCAAACACAATGACCAGAAAAGACCATTTCCCTTTTCCATTCATTGATCAAATTTTAGATAAGCTAGCAGGAAAAGCTTATTACTGTTTTCTTGATGATTACTCTGGTTACAACCAGATTCCTGTGGCACTTTTGCCTATAGGAGAATGCCTTTTGGTCTTTGTAATGCTCTTGCTACCTTTCAAAGATGCATGTACTCCATTTTCTCTGATATGATTGACCAATTTATGGAGATTTTTATGGATGATTTTTCAATCTATGGAGACAATTTTGCTCAGTGTTTACATAATCTCAAATTTGTGTTACAGAGATGTGAAGAAACCAATCTAGTTTTGAGCTGGGAGAAGAGCCATTTCATGGTCACCCAAGGCATTGTCCTTGGCCATGTTGTCTCCCACAAGGGCATTGAGGTGGACAGAGAAAAAATTGATTTAATTGCACATTTGCCACCTCCCAAAACTGTTAAATAAATCAGAAGTTTTCTGGGACATGCTGGATTCTACAGAAGGTTCATTAAGGACTTCAGTAAAATATCCAAGCCTCTTTGTCATTTATTGTGCCAAGATGTCCCTTTTGTTTTCAACAATGAATGCTTGAAGGCATTTGAATTCCTAAAAAACTGTTTGATTTCAGCTCCAATATTACAGTCTCTAGATTATTCACTGCCTTTTGAACTAATGTGTGATGCATCAGATTATGCTTTGGGATCTGTTCTTGGGCAGAGAAAGGATAAGCTGCCTCATGTCATAGCTTATGCCAGTAGATCAATGATTGATGCATAGCTCAATTACACAACAACTAAGAAGGAGCTGCTGGCAATTATTTTTGCTTTAGAGAAATTCAGGTCATATATTTTGGGTTCACAAATAGTGGTGTTCACTGACCACTCAGCCCTGAAATACCTTCTGTCGAAGAAGGATACCAAACCAAGATTAATCAGGTGGATCCTCCTATTACAAGAGTTTGATTTTCAGATCAATGATAAAAAGGGTGTGGAGAATGTGGTGGCTGATCACCTGTCTAGAATTTTAACTACTGAGATTGATAGGCTGCCTATCAATGAATCTTTCCCTGATGAGCAACTTTTTGCTATCAGTGTACACACCCCTTGGTTTGCAAACATAGTCAACTTTTTGGCTACTAGAAGAACTCCTCAACATTGGAATAAAATGGATGAAGATCTTTTCTTCTCAAAGGTTAAACATTTTATTTGGGATGATCCTTATCTGTTCAAGATTTGTGCAGACCAAATAATAAGATGTGTTCCTGAAGAAAACTTTCATAGCATACTTTCTATGTGTCATGAACAGGCCTGTGGAGGTCATTTTAGTGGAAACAAAACTGCTGCAAAGGTTTTACAGTGTGGATTTTATTGGCCTACACTTTTCAAAGATGCTCTTGACCTTTGTAAGTCTTGCAGCGCCGAGAATTGGGCGGCATTTCTAAGAGAAACTCAATGCCTTCTGACCCATTTTGGTAGTTGAATTGTTTGATATTTGGGATAGACTTCATGGGTCCCTTTCCTCCTTCCAATGGTGTAATTTCATCTTAGTAGCTATGGATTATGTATCCAAATGGGTTGAAATGCACCACTAAAACCAATGATCACAGTGGTTCTGAAATTTTAAAGGATAACATTTTTTCCGGTTTGGTTTCCCAGAGCTATTATCGATGGGGAAGCCATTTTTGTAATAAATATTTTGAAGCTTTATTGAAAAAGTACTGTGACTCATAGAGTAGCTACTCCATATCATCCACAAACCAAGGACAAGTGGAGATTTCAATAGAGAAATCAAACATATCTTTCGAAAAGACGTGAAGAAGGATGAAGGATTGGTCCTTTAAGCTGAATGATGCATTGTGGGCATATAGGACAGCCTATAAAACCCCAATTGGCATGTTCCCATTCAGATTGGTCTATGGCAAAGCATGCCATTTACCAGTGGAGTTAGAATATAAGGCCTTTTGGGCTATTAAAACCTTGAACATGTATCTTACCACTGCTAGTAATCACAGGAAACTGCAGCTCGAGGAGTTAGAAGAGCTAAGGATGGATGCATACACCAATGCAAGATCTTACAAAGAGAAAGTCAAAGCCTTCCATGATAAAAATTTGTTGAGAAAAGAGTTAATAGCTGGCTCTAAGGTATGGCTATTTAACTCAAAAATTAAGTTTTTTCCTGGAAAGCTGAGATCCAGATGGGAAGGGCCATATACAGTCATTCATGCATCTCCTTAAGAAATTTTGAAATTTTGGATCCAAGTGATGGAAGAATCTTGAAAGTAAATGGTCGAGGCTCAAACCATGCATTGAAAATACCACAGCTGTGCTAACCATCTATCATCAAGATCCGTCCCATATCTGAGGATAAACAACTGTATAATATGTATTTTACCAGTGCTTGTTTTATAATTTTTGCATAGTTGGTTGCTCTCTGTTTTTAGTCATTTTTACTTTCAATTCGAGAAGTTTAAATATGTAAAAAATTTAACTCGCAAAGAAAAAAATCCTTCTCGAAAAGTTTAATTAACTTTTCGAAAAGGAGCTGAACCTATAACTAACTGCTCGAAAAGAATTATTTGCTTTTCGAATAGTTAGTTCAGAATGATTTGCTTTTCGAAAAGTTAGTTCTGAAGCTATTTGCTGTTCAAATAGTTGTTTCTGAAGCCATATGCTTTTCGAATGGTACTGATGCCATTCTCACTTGTAAAAAAGGACTATTTTGAACTTTTTGAAAACTTCAAAGATATTTTGAGAAAATCATTTTGAGCATATTTAAACCCTTTCGAAGTAAGGGTTTCATATTCGAAAGCCTTCTGAGAGCGTCCTATTTCACAGAAAACCCTTTTTCTTTCCTTCCTTGCCTGATTTTAGAATTCAGCCACACTTTTCTTCATATTTGTTCGATGGTTTAAGCTTGAAGAGAGGGATTTTTTGCTTCTGGTTCTGGTGAATTTCAGCGAGCAAGCAACAAGTTAAACCAAAACCCTAGATTTTGGTATTTTTCTGTGCATTTCTTCTGTTTATCATTTGCAAAGTTTGATTTGGTATCAGCATTTATTGTGGGAGTTTTTAGACAAAGCTTTAGAATGGGGAAAGCTGAAAAATCATTGGTTGAAATGTTCCAAAAATCTTCTGCTAAGAAAATTAGCAAAACGTCCAAAAAAGGAAAAACCAAAGCTTCAGCTAAAAGGAAACTTTCAATGGATAAAGCTGATATGATTGAGAAGGGGGAAAAGGTTAGATATGAGGAACCCACCCCAACAGCTGATACTAGCCCTGAGTCTGAGCTTCCTCCTTTGCCTATTCATTTGGTACTGCCGAACCCATTTATTGAAGCTCAGAAGCTAATTCCAGAATTTATTGTTGATGAGACCTTTTTCTACAACAAACTTGAATGTCAGTTATCTTTGAAATACATTAGGGATGCCTCACTGAGCAATATCCTAACCCCTCTTCCAGAGAAAATTTATCCACAAATGGTGAAATTATGGTACCAAAACTTGGTAAAAGTGATAGAGAAGGATGTTGATATCCCTACTCTTGTTATTTTCATTGATGATTGCGATTTAACTGTCACTTATGAAGACATTGGGAATGCTTTGGGGATACCTTTTCAACATGATCCTGTTGGTCCATTGGCACTTTTGACTTGACCTCTTTCAGAGAAATGGCTGCACATTTAACCCAAGGCATAGTTGGAACTGGACAATCCATAATGAGGAGAGACCTAGCACCTCAATTTATACTGATGGATTCCATTTTGAGGGGATGGTTTTATGTCACTGGGCATAGCCAGGAAAGAAGGACACCAATTTTAGAGGCTCTCTTCCATTTTTCTAAGGGGCAATTTTTCAATGCCCCTATGTTGATTTTTGAAGCCATGGCCGATATTACTACCAAGTTGAAAAAGGAGCAGAAATTAGCTGGAATACCATTTGGTAGGCTGATCACAGCCCTACTAAGAGCCAAGTTTGACATTGATGAGCAAGAGCCATTTGAAGTTATATCTCCTCATGCGTTTAGGAAAAAGGCTTGGACTACAAGTCAAGCAATGTTGAAAAGAATGAGGGAGGAAGTGGAGCCTGCCCCTGCAGCTACTATTGAACCTGCCATACCTGAACACGCCCTACACTTCCCTAGAACACCTTGCAGGACCACAGGTGACCAGCTCTTTTCATTGCACCTATTTCAACTGCAGCTGACATTGAACAAGCTGTCCTTCCTGTGGTGACCAGCTCTTCAGCTGCACCCATTTTGGAAGAAGTTGTCATCTTACCCACCTCACCTAGCCCAGCTCCTATTCCTGCACCCATTCAAGCAATCCCATCACCCATAACCAACATAATCCCAGTTGCAGACTCCTCCTCTACACCAACCACTCCAGCCATACTCACACCACCAATCTCTCTCAACAATATCCAAGATTTAGCCCCCGATTTTGTTGAACAAACTCCTAGTACTCCTCTTCTCCAAAGCTTCTCAGGTTCACCTGCTAATTCAACTAATACACCTGAAGTAACTCATACCCAAACTGAACCTGAGATATTCACTACAGAGGCCTATTCATCACTGATGGGATCTATTTTAGAGAATATTGGACTTGAATCTGTACCTATACCTAACCCTCCTCATTTCACTCATTTGGCTACTTCACCCATTACAACCATTTCACCCATTGCACCTCAACCATCTACTTCAGTTTTACCAGCCCCTACTATGCATACCACACCCACACCTGAATCAATTAGCCAAATATTTACCTTTCTCCAATCCATCCAAGCCCAACTACAGATCAACACAGACAATCGATGCAGACAAATGCCCTTCTCCAAACCTTAGCCTCCACATCCCACACAACTACCTTAGCCACTGTACCTGCTGTTGATAACCATGCTACCCAAACAGACCCTGAGGTAGTCTTTGTAGATCCACTCATCCCCACCATTACTGCCCATGCTACCCAAACAGAACCTGAGGTAGTTCTTATTGAGTCCCCTTCACCTCTCCTCACTTTTTCTGATCAAGCCACTCAGACCGACCCTGAGGTCATTCTTTTGGACTGCTCTTCTCCCACTCCCACTGCTAGGATACCTTTGGTCCCCTACCACTCCATTCCCATTCCTAGATTTGCCACTCTTAAAAAGGCTATGGAAGAGAATCCATATATCTGTCGAGATGTCCTTAAGGGGTTAGCTGATTTGCAAGCTTACATTAAAACCCCTTATGAAAACCAGATTCGAAAATTAGAGTTATTCATGAAATTTGAGAGAGAGAAGATGCAGGACCTGCTGGGTCAAACTTTTCAGATGGTTAGGAGTGAGCAGCACAAGGTGACCATGTTGCAAGCACAGCTTGAACAGAAAAAATTGAGGACTACTAGACTTGAAAAATATATTGGCCTCACCAAAAAGATCAAAATTGAGGAATACACCGAGCTGAAAAACACAATCCAGGAGAAGGCTAAATCAAGTTCGACTCAATCTCGATTCTAGTTCTCGACTACAAGGACTCCAGTTCTGATCCCATTGAACCAACTTATGATACAGACTTTGACCCCAGTTATTAGAATACATTGTACATATCTGTTTTATGAGTCTATAATATAAAATTTTGGTTTTGTGTTAATACATTGTACATACATTGTGCATTTCTTCTTGTCATTATGATTTCTGTTTGATTGTTTCTTTTCTTTGCTAATACACTTCAGACCAGTGCGGACCTTGCTCCCCAGAGGTTTGGGGGTGTGGCAGAAATGCCAATAATTGAGTTAACATTAATGCAGCTTATGATAAGCAGAATTTTTGAAAATAAGGTGATTTCACACTTGTTTTTGAAAAATGAGGAAGTTAAAACTTTTTAAAAACTGATTTTTAGTGTAATTCCAATACTTTCATGAAGTAAATGTCAGAAAAATTTTTAAAATAAAATTAATGTTGTAGTAAACCTAAAAAGAGAGAAAACAGTGATGATATACCTCAAGAAGTTGATAGATAACTACACCCAGTGAGACTTGGGCCTGAAATGTATTGTTGGGAGATATGAATTGGCAATTTTTTTCTACTCTAGGGACTGTTTGAACCTGCTTACTATCACTAGAAGTTACACATATTCAAATTGAAATAACTTGACAGCAATCATGATATTAAAGACATGATGTAGGGCCTCCTTTTGGACAGTTTGAGCCTCAAAAAGCCCCACCTTTTGAAACTGCCCTTGATACACACCATTTGAGCTTTATAAATCTAAGATTTCTTTGAAACCTCATCAAATAACTTCATCAACCTCATTTAGCCTAACCCTCACTCTGAGAATTCAGAAGGTAAAGGAAAGGAAGTTGAAGAAAGGAGAGTTGGGTAATAATTTGGTAAAAGAAGAAGAAAAAGAATTGAAAGCAATGATGTATCAACAACAGAAATGTGGCATGTCAGTAAATGTTAAAAAGAAAAGGGAGTCATTTCATTGGAAGTTTGAAAAAGAATGAGGAAAAGATGGCCACTTTGGCTCTGAAAATTCAAAGAAGAAAATGAAATTGTACTAAAATGAAGATGGTGTGTCTGTCACTTCCCCACCTTGATCGACTTCTAGAGTTTGGAATCCATTCTAACCCCTTTATTCTTGATAAATTTCACCCATAAGCCACATTACAACCCAAGTTAAAGTCCTTACTAATCAATGATGGATTGAGCTGTCACATGGAGATAAGGATTTGTGTAATCTATGGTGAAAAGAGCAGTGAATTCAGAACTAAAAAGCAAAGCCTATGCTCCTGCTCACAATCCTATTTGAGGACTGTAATTGCTCTTGAGCTGTGTGAAATAGTGCAACCCTCATATTTGCATGGTGAGTGAAAACCCTGGTGAGAGTTGAGTTTGAAATCAAATTATTTGGGGTAACATCATAAACTGAATTTTCAAATAGAAGGCAAGCTTTTCATTAATTTTTTTTGTATAAAAACTTTTTGACACCAACTGAGTGAATGGTAAAAGGAATTACAGCTGAATTTTAGTTTTAAACTAATGTTTTCTTGAAGATCTTTTTACAGCTTGACTGATGCAGGTGTGAATAACCTGACTGGATAAAAGTCTGCTTTAACAGAACTGCATTGATATTAACTGATTTATTAGAGAAGTTTGTGGGTACCTTCACTGAAAACCCTCAGGAGACTTCACTCCTCCACTGGGGATCACCTAGGGGTTTAAAAGGCTTGTTGCATATGCTAAATGCAACTGTGTTCCCTACAAAAGTGGCTTTTTATTCTGTTTTTAATTTTGTCGTTGCTCAGGGACTAGCAAAGCATAGGTTTGGGGGTGTGTTGAGAACAAGAAAATACCATTTTCCACCCTTTAAACTAGGCCTTGATAGACCCTTGAGAGAACTAAATAAGTGTTTTAAGTGTTTGTGTTACAGCTAACAATAAAGACAGGCTTAACCATGAAAGCAGCCTAAAAGTGCCAAAAAGATGATGATCCATGTTGATCTAAAGGAAGAAATGTATGATAACCTCACGAATCGTCAAAATGCCTAAACTAAAGAGGACAAAGGCCCTGGTCAGAATCGGAAAGTGTGGAGCTATTCGAGCAGAAGAATGCATTACAGTTGCTTTTGAAAAGAATCGAACATTTCAAAAGAACTCGAACTTTATTGCGAAAAGAACTAAAAGCTCGGGTTTAGTTTTGAAGAGCACACGAACTCTTGAAAGGATTTACGACCTATTCAAAAGAAGAGAACTCCTTGGGAATAGCGGCTGAACTTTGCGAAAAGAGCTTCAGAAGTCACAGTACCTTGCTAAAAGTTCCCCAAACTATGCGAAATGGTATTCTGGAGATTCCTAGCATCTGCAAGGGTAATTCAGTAATCTTTTACACGTGCCCCAATGCATTTAAAAACCCAGGGACATTTCAGAAGATTCTGAGCACGAACCAAAGGCATATTCCACCCCATGTGAGCACCCGAAGATGAAATCAATTGGCGGGAACTTCTAGAAGTTCTAACAGATTTTCGAATTACATAACAGAATTGATGCTTCTGTCATCTGATTGGCTAAACCAAATCAAGCAATTCTGATTGGCCAAAACATATCTGGATCCTCGTGCTCGACTACCATTGGTTGATACAAATCTGACCAATTCTGATTGGTCGATACACATCCGAGCTAGACCTGGGGGAAACTATAAATAGATGAACCATTTGCCCAATTTGGGTATCCAGATTTTGAGTTTCATTTCTATTACTCCATTTCCAATTCAAATAGCTTGTCTAAAACTCTTGTAATAGCCTAACTTTTACTTGCAATTGAGAGCTGTGAGATACTTTTGTAATTCAAAAGAGAATTGTATTCAAGACTACAAATCCGAGAGCTGTTTAAGCTGTGCTCTGTAATTGTAATGGTGAATTTGAAAAGGTTGCTGTGAACCATACGTTCTCAATTGGATTCGTGTTGAGGGTTCCCTATGATCTCCTTATTGCACTAGACTCCTTTAGATTTACTATTTTTCAAGTAATTTCCCTTGATTCATTATCCCTGTGGGAATTAGTGTTTGTAACCTAATCTTTCACAACATTTGTAGTGGTGTTTCTTGTTCCGAATTAAGGGTTCAGATTAAAGACTATTGGATGGTCTGTGGCCATTGAAGTGGACATACCATAGCCATAAGTTTAACTATAATCCTTGAGTTAGATTACTTTCTCTTACATCTGTGCTTGTAGCCAGATGAAGATTGGATCATCTCTCATTTGATCTACATTTATTCTCATGTTGTTTCAAGAACCAAATCAAAGTTAGATATTATTTCTCCATTCTTATTAATTTACATCAAAATCTCCCCAACTCAGATCTGGATCATTTAGTTTAATTTTTACTTTTATCATTTAGTTAATGTGACAAATTCAACCTCCCATCTTATGTGCTTTGTAGATAGGATCAGAGGCCAGATCTGGTAGCTCAGATCTGGAGGTTTATCTTACATTTTAAATAAATTCTCTGTGGACGATCTTTTACTCACTTACATTTAAAACTTGCTACAATTGGCCCTGATCTTGCAGGCTAATTTACTTCTCTCTGTGATATTTCTTTATTCTTTTTAGTTTTTCAAATTCAGTATAATTCATTATTTGTAAGTCTGTTTTCAAAACACAAATAAATCATGCACACTTAGAATTAAACAACAAAATTCTTTACGAAGATCTATCTAAGATCTGAGTACCATCAATTAAAGGTGAAGGCCGAAGATGTACAGAAGACTGCATTCAGACCTAGATACGGGCATTACGAGTTCTTAGTGATGCCTTTCGGCTTGACAAATTCACCAGCTTCCTTTATGGACCTCATGAATCGGGTCTTTAAACAACGCCTTGATATTTGCATAGTGGTGTTTGTGGACGATATTCTTATTTATTCAAAGACCAGAGAAGAACACGAACATCATTTGCACATTGCCTTGCAGACTTTACGTGAGCACAAGTTATATGCCAAACTCAGTAAATGTGAGTTTTGGCTAGAACAAGTGAGTTTTTTTGGTCACATAGTTTCAGAAGCCGGCGTGACTGTTGATCCGACGAAGATTGAGGCGGTGTTAGATTAGGAACAACCCAAGATTGTGACGGAGATTCGCAGTTTCCTCAATCTCGCTGGATATTATCAAAGATTTGTGGAAGGATTCTCCAAGATTTCAAGTTCAGTCACTCGGCTTACAAGGAAGAATGTTAAATTCAAGTGGACCAGGGAATGTGAAGAGAGTTTCCAAGAACTCAAGAAATGGCATACCTCTGCTCCAGTGTTGGCTATTCCATCAGGTAGTGGAGGTTTTACTGTTTACAGTGATACGTCATATGGTGGTTTGGGCTATGTACTGAATCAGAACAGTAAGGTCATAGCCTATGGGTCAAGGCAGTTGAAAGAGCACGAGAAGAACTATCTGATGCATGATCTAGAGTTAGCCGCGGTGATCTTTGCGCTCAAGATTTGGAGACATTACCTGTATGGTGAGACCTTTGAGATCTTCACGGACCACAAAAGCCTCAAGTATATGTTTATGCAGAAAGAATTGAATATGAGGCAACGACTGTGGATTGAGTTCCTCAAGGATTACGACTACACTATACAATATCACCTAGGTAAAGCAAATGTCGTGGTTGATGCGCTGAGTAGAAAGAATACGGCTCAATTGGCTAATCTCATTACGGGACTTCGACGATAGAAGTTATTGGAAGACCTTTCACTATATGATAAGAATATTGAAGTCAAGGATACTGGGGTACTATTGGCAAATCTCACAATTAGGCCAATCATTTTCAATCGCACTTATGAACTTTAGATGAAAGACGCAGAGCTCATCAAGATTCGAAAAAGACTAACTATCGGTGAAAGTGGGGACTTTTCTATCAAAGAAGATGGATCATTACTATTCTATGGCCGCTTATGCATACCTGTTGATGTCGAGCTGAGGCAGACCATTTTGGATAAACCTCATAAGTCCAAGTATGCCATTCATCCTGGTGGTACTAAGATGTATCAGGATTGCAAAAGTGTTATTGGTGGAGAGGATTGAAGAAAGACATTGCAGAATATGTATTGAAGTGTCTGGTATGTCAGCAAGTAAAGGTGGATCACAGACACCCAGTAGGTTTATTGCAACCTCTGCCAATATCAGAATGGAAATGGGAGTCCATTTCTATGGATTTCATTGTGGGATTACCGAGAACGATGAGTTTCCACAATGCTATATGGGTGATAGTGGATCAACTGACGAAGTCGGCACACTTTTTGCCCTACAACATGACATACATAGCAAGCAAGTTGGCGGATTTATATATGAAAGAAATTATCCGTCTCCATGGTATTCCGACCAGCATTGTGTCCGATCATGACCCATTATACACATCGATTTTCTGGCAAAGATTTCAAGAAGGTATGGACACGAGATTGGACTTTGGTTCTACATTCCATCCTCAGACTGATGGTCAGACAGAGAGAGTCAATCAGATTATTGAAGATATGCTCCGAGCGTGCATGATTGATTTTCAGGGATCATGGGATCAGCATCTTCCGTTGATAGAATTTGCGTACAATAACAGTTTTCAGCAGAGTATTGGGATGGCTCCATTTGAAGCACTATATGGACAAAGGTGTAGATCTCTGATCAACTGGGAAGAAATAGGAGACAAATTTGTATTGGGACCGAAAATCATAAGGAAAAATGCCAAGACCGTTCGCATTATAAGGGAACGAATCAAGACGACACAGAGTCGGCAGAAGAGCTATGCGGATATTAAGCGATCAAGCATGGACTTTTAGGTGGGAGATGACGTATTTATGAAGATATCTCCGATGAAGGGTGTGATGCGCTTCAGAAAGCGCAAAAAGTTAAGTCCTCGCTACATTGGACCGTTCGAGGTATTGGGAAGAGTGGGTGAAGTTGCATATAGGGTTGCATTACCCCCGCAGCTTGATAGAGTACACGACGTATTTCACGTTTCTATGTTACGAAAGTACGTGCGAGACCCAGCTCATATCCTCGATGCACCACCAGTTGAAGTCTATAGGGATCTGACGGTCATAGAAGAACCAATGCAAATTTTGGACTGAACCGAGCAAGTGTTGTGCACAAAATGGATTCCTTTGGTGACATGGGAACGCAAAGCTGAGATTCGCGCCCAATATCCCTTGTTGTTTAGTGAATTGAGAGAGTAGAGGTTTTTGTAAAAGTTAATTGGGACTTTAAATCCTTGTAAACAAATTAAATGATGAATATGAAGTGTGAGTTTGAAGCATAAAGTACAAAATTGTTGAAGAAAACTCAAAAACACTGAGAATGAGAGTTTTTGCAATTTTCTATCGATCAAAATCAGTTTCGACTGATCGAATATGATTTCGACCGATCGAGGTGTAAATAGATCGATCGAAATGTTCTGGCAGAAAGTCGATGATAATTAAGTTAAGGCATGTTAAAATCGTTTGATCAAATTAATTTTTGATCGATAGAATTTTGATTTCGACCAAACGAGAGTTATTTTGTTCGATAAAAAATTTTATAGGCCTGAGAAGCTCGATCAATCGAAAAATTTTCGTTCGATCGAATTTTGGCATTTCGACCGATCAAATTAAAATTCGTTCGATCGAAATGTGGGGTCAAGTTTTTATGAAGCCAATTTCTATCGATTAAAATCGGAGCGTGTTCTGTTTAAGTCAGGTTTCGACCGATCGAAATGAATTCGATCGATTGAATTTTGCGTATATATGGGAACCGCATTTTTTTTAAGTTCAAATTTTTTGAAAATTTTGGGGCTTCATTAGGGTTTTCGAGGGTTTCTATATTGGGGGATCAAACGAACGACCGATTGCACTACATGCTCTGAGAAATCGAAACCAAATCGGTAAATCTTTAATTTTGGATTCTTGATTTCTTGCTTTGAGTTAACTTTTGGGATTTAATTAGAACCCTAGTTTTGTTTTTCTTTAGACTATGGCACCTAAGAAGAAAGCTGCCACTTCTAAAACCCCTACGTCGAAGTGACCCAAAACCACACCGGGTCCTTCGCAACCACCACCTAACCCTCCACCGCAACTACCTATTGAACCATCTGATGTCCCTCAAGCACCCCAATGCAACCAACCAACTAAATGGTGGGCCGAGAAGGGTTTTGCTTATGAGTACACCATTTATCCGACCTTATTCGAAACGCCTAATGTGCCCAGCATTGACGCTTGGGCACTTGACTACTTAAACAAGGCTAGGTTGGATAACCTACTGAAACCCATCCACCCATACTATTACCTGCACCTCATGCACTTGTTTTACCAAAACATGTTTGATGGCCCTAACCCTAAGACCATTAGCACCAAAATCGATGGGAAGAAGTATGTTTTTACCCATTAAATGGCTTGTAAAGCGTTGGAATGTTTCAACGACTATGGCCCAGGGATTGAGTTGTTGCCCCCAAACCCTCCAAATCTGGCCCATCTTTATGTAGTGCAGAGAATGACTCAAGGGCAGGTTGTACCGGGTCGAGCTATTACACGAGCCCATTTGCCGAGCTATATGTAGATGCTCGACACTATTTTCAAGTGCAACCTGTACCCGATTCACCATAAAACACAAAGACAAGGAGTGTTGATGAACGTGTTATTTACTGCTTTTTAGGGCAAATGGTTTGACACTGCAGCAGTAGTTTTTGAGGGGTTGAAACTTGGGAGGAAGAAACTGTTAGCAGGGGCGGAAAAGCCCGAGGAGTATATATCGTATGCCAGCCTGATCTCGGCTATGTTTGATGAGTACGCCATGACCTCCGTACATAAGATCTCATCGCGAGAGTCTAAATCCTCTGACAATGTGGTGCTCTATACGTTCAAGCAGTGGAAGAAAACCTACAATCGGCTGAAACCACATCCTCAGCCAGCTCTACAAGTGCCTCCTTTCCCTCTTCAACCTCAAGATATGCCTGCTCAAGACGCACCATTGCCTGATCAACTTACTCTTGAGGCTCCTACTCCTGATCAACCCGATGTCATTCCTCCAGTACACTAGCTAGCTGACATACTGATACCACCCGATCATCAAGCAGCTCTGATGACCATTGAGGTGTTGGCTGCTCTCATTCTGGAGAGTAACTGCCAACTCAACCAATGCCATGATTATTACCAATTGATCACGGAGGACATCTTGCACGCCATGTACCTACCAACTACATTCTGAGGATGGCGAGTATGCGTACACAGGTATTCGGCACTTCTATGTCTGGCGCTGCTGCAGAGGACCCGCAGCCTGATGAGGCGGCCAGCGAGGATCAAGCCGATGAGGAAGTAGAGGATGCGACTGATCCTACTGATGCGGCGGATCCTACTGGTGCGACAAATCCTGCTGGAGCGGCTGGAGGAGCTGATGCTTGAGAGATTGTGAGCTTGAGAGTTTTTCTTTTTGAAAATTCAAATTTTGATGGATGTGTATAAATTTTTAACTACGGTGGCATGGTTGCCACATTTGCTTTTCGCTCGTTAGAACTATGGTGGCATGGTTGCCACAATGATCTACTTTATACACAATTATGCTAACTTTTTGATTAATGATGAGTCTGGATGAACCTTGCTAGAATTTATTGTGTGTGGATTGTGTGCCTCTAGTAAGTTTTATAATGAAATGGTGTGTTTAGCCTTGTGTGGTGCCTTACGAGGTCACCCTTCGTGTGCCTAACCGCACGCTAGATCAATTTTCGAGGACGAAAACTCCTAAGGAGGGGAGGATGTAACGTCCTAAAAATTTTAAACCTTGAACTGTATGCCTCGGTACGGGTGCCCGACGGTCCGCACATCGAGGACTGTACCGATGGACTACATAATGTCTATTGATCAAATCCTACAGAAGGGATTTGATGTATGTAGGCTAGGTTGAGTGTTAGTGCACCCTCATACACCCAACCTAGGCGTAACTGCTTTGTATCAAAGCTTAGGACTTAGGTATAAGAGGAAATTACATGCCTCATTTATGTTTGCATTTAATACCCTAGTTATTACTGATCATAGGGAATTAAGAGGAGAGAAGGGGGGTGATTTGGGCATTGAACGTGGATTGAATGCGAAAATAATCCATTCTCGAAGCTTATAGCTACGAGTTTGACGCGACGAATGAGCCGCTGTTCTTTTGGTGAACCCTAGTGCGATTTAGAAGCTAAGATTGGGGATTCAGAGGAAAACGAGGTATAAAAATTAAGGCCAAATCTTGAAATTATGTTGGTAATTGTTTTATACAATTTTAAATCATGGAAACGTAAGGGATGAGGTTTGTTTTGAGAAAGAGAAGAGAACGAAGGTGAAAACCCTAGAACAGAAGAAATCTGTTCATTTCGACCGATCAAAATTGAGTTCGATCGATCGAAATGAACTTAAGAATGATAAATCTGAAGTCTAATGGAATTCGTTTGATCGAAGTTAAATTCAATCAAACGAAATGTGTTCGATTGATCGAATCAGCACACTCGATCAATCGAAACGTATAAAACAGCGATGTTGAAAAAGCCTCTGTGAGGACTCGACCAATCAAAAAATATTCAATCGATCAAATTTAGAAATTCGATCGATCGAATCAAAATTCGTTCGATCGAACCTTGTGGATCGCTATTTATCTTTTGGGGGATTCGACCGATTGAAATATTTTTTATCGATCGAATTATAAGTTTTCGATCGACCGAATTGGGATTTGTTCGATCGAACTATGGTTGGTTTTTGGCTTCAGTGAGAGCTCAACCGATCGAAATAGGGATTTGATCGATCGAAATTCCTAGATTTGGGATTTTGTTGTGTTTTGACTATGAGATTTTGGGGGAACCTTTTTGGGGTGTGTTCAACATCATTTTAATAGGTGAACCATGGATTGATGTGTTTAGGTGACTCGGTATTGGGTGAAAAAGGGCTAACCCAAACGGCGGTTTGAGCACATGTGAGTTAAGATCTTGAGGTAAGGAAAACTTGATATCATGTGCATTTACTACATTGGCATGTGTGTTATGATGTGATACTCTCCTTGATTCAATTATGTGAATTTGATTACGATTTCAATTTTAAAAGACATGTGTACTCGTATGTTTCCGAATTGTGTAAGAGTTATGGAATCTCTCAAGATTCAATCTAGTATGTGTGTGTGTGATCTTCACATTTCATTCCGACGTTTGACCTAAATTATAGCTATCACTTTACATGGCAATAAGCTATATGTATTTACTTTGATTTAAGGTTTTATGTGAATACCCTTTTGTGCTATGTGATTTGTGACTCCTACTGTATAACGATAATTATGTTCGGCCAAGTGTCCAACTCTATGAGACCTTGGATATATGTGTAAATTACTCATATGAGTGACGATGGTGGGTATTCTGTCGAGGGCTTGAGGCTATAGTTCCTCATTCAATCTTTTAAGTATAACACTTTTAAGTTTTCTTTCCATATCTTGGGATAGAGATGTGGACATGTTGTATGAATTCCAAACAAACATCGCATATATATTTCATGCCATGACAATCACATTGTGCATATGTGTTGATCATTTTGTTTCATTATGCCATAAGATATATGTTGGTGTTACAATAAGCATGCTATGAGTTTTTCCCTATTGAGCTTGGATGAAGCTCATTCCTCGACTAAATGTCACAGGTCTAGGTGAAGGCATTGGAGTGGAGATTTCAGAGAGAGAGAATCCTGACTTGGTTTCGGGGGAGGACTTAGAAGAGATTCACCTCGAAAGCTATTTTATTTGTGCTAGGCCAGGGTAGGTCCAGCCTTAGGCTATAGAAGTGTTTGGTTTCCCTTTTTGTTGTAAAAGATATTAATTTTGGGTTAACGATTGTAATTCTTTTTGGTGAACCCTGTTTCGGTAAGGAAAGGTCCTTACCGGTTGTCCTTGTCGGTTCTTTTTCCATAGGTATTGATGTGAAATTAGAACCTTCATTTTGAGCTTTTGTTGGAAGATGGTGTGTCTTCCTTATTTTGTTTATGTTATTTAGTTACTATGGTTCTGCTTTGTTTCCACTGTGCAAATAGTATGCTATGTACTTAGTTTTGAGGTTTGGCCTTAGCGCCTGCCCACTGACGGCGTCGGTTTCGGGGCGCCAAAATTCAGGTTGTCACATCTTTATTTTTAGAATTTAATATCTCTTAATTCATTATTCACCGCCATTGTCAGAGTCCACTCGGACAGAATTGGGCCACTTATTTCGGGGACTGAGAGGTACCCAGAAAAATGCGTGCCAACAAATACAACCTTAGATCTAGCGGGGCTGCTTGGGGTGTTGGGTTCGGGAAATAGTTGGCTAAATTCAGAGGTTGGACTATCCCTATAATTTCGGCCCCCTGACTCCATTGCTCTAGGATTTCGTAGCCTTCTTTCGTGTCAATGTACTTTGAAGGGTCGAACCCTTCCATCTCTCTTTCCAACATGTTAATGGTGGCCCTCGGGCCCATCCCTCCTTGCTGGTGTGGTGGAAGTGGTGCCTGCAGTATATTGGTATGGGGGTTTGCCTGGGGAGGTGTCGGAGGAATGAGCTTCCCCGCCTCAATCAAGTCTTGGATTGCATGCTTTAATGAAAAGCATTGATCGATTGAGTGACTTGGTCCCTGGTGAAAATTGCAGTGCATATTGGGGTCATAATTTCTTGGGATTGGATTTAGCGGAGGTCACGGCTGGAGTACGACGACCAAACCCTTTTAGACCAGTAAGGGCAAAAGGACATTCAAGGACTACCCCAGGAGAGTGAACACTCGGTTATATCGGGCCCTTCTCTGCTCGGGGGTCTACTGCCCCAAAGGGACATTGTTCTACCTTGGAGCCTGATTTGTTTGTGCTAGTGCTGGTTGTACTGCCGCAAACAAAAAGTGGATCATGCTGGTGTTGGCTGTGTGTTTAGTATATTTTGTACCTCTGCCCTTGCTCTTCTCTCAGTCCTTTGCTCGATAAATTTACGGACCCTACATGCCCCACTGGCTGCATTTTTGTTCAACCGTCCTTCTCTCAATGTGTCTTCGTAGAGGTTGGCATTCCTTATCAGGTCAACGAAACTGCCTTGTTGTTGGTAGACCAGGAATTCAGAGATAACGGGTAGAGTAGTTTTCGAGATCATTTCGATTTACTCCTAATCCGGGATACAATTCTTTACCTGGGCTGCTAGGGCCCTCCATCTTCCAAGGTACTCATTAAAGGCCTAATCAAGTTTTTATTTTAACCGAGCCAGATCTAATTTCCGTGGTTCTATGTCTATGTTATAGACATATTGCTCTTGAAATAAATGGGTGAGGTCTTTCCATGTTTTCAGCATAGATGGTTCAATGGACGTGAAGCACCTTAGAGTCGGACCCATGAGGCTTTTCTGAAACACTTTGGTGAGGAATCTTTCATCTTCGTAGTATTGGCACATGTTCCCACAGTAAGACTTGAGGTCAGCGATCGGGTTGCCTGTGCCATCGTATTTATCAAAAGTGTGCACTTTAAATTTGTGGGCATATATTTCGGAAAATAGGCATAAATCAGAAAATTTTGTAGCATGTATTTCAATGCCACCCAACCTCATCAATTATTTCTGGATTTTATCCATCTGCTCCTTCAACTATTCTGACTCCCTGGACTATAGAGTTGGGGCTACTCCCCCATTAGGCAGCCTCAATTCATTTTGGATGGCCTGTTGGTTGGTCAGTGTGGGTGGTGGTGGATTAAAATAGGCAAATTACCTCATGTAAGCTCTACTATTTCGAACCTCATCCTCTTCATATTGTGGATCTGTATCCACATAAGGTGGATGAAGGGTGAGGTTATCTTGCCGATTCTGAGTGGGTTGGATGGGTGCCTGGTGAGACCATTGTACATGGGGGAAGTTTTTATGGGTGACTTGTGGGGCAAGGGGATGAGTGGATTATGGACTTTGGGTGGGTACCTGACGAGGCCACTGCATTTGGAGGAAACCTTGGGGATGGGGTTGAGAGGTAGGAGGATGGGTGAATTGTGAATTTTGGATGGGTGCCTGGTGAGGCCATTGGGCTTGGTGGGAATTTTGAGGATTTGGTTGAGGGGTGAGGGGATGTGTAAATTAGAGTGGGTTGGAGGTTTGTGACGGGTTCCCATGTTGGGTTGGGTATGATGGATGTGGATGGGTATGGCTTATGCCGGGTTGGGGAGTTGGGAAAAGTGGATTTATTATTTGGGGAGGGATGACATGGATTTGTTGGGTGTGAGGGTATGACGGAAATTGGGGGATTTCTGAAGGATTGGGTAATGAGGCCCTTGAACTTGGGCTGGCATGGGATTGAGATTGGGATTTTGGAGGCCCACTCGGATGACCACCCCATGGTTGATGGGAGGGGCCTTGGGTGACATGGATTATGGATGGTTGATTGGGATTTTGGAGGAATGGGGTGTGAAGATTTTGGAGAGTATGTTGGGGACTTGATGATGGATTAGGAAGGCATTGGGATGGATGAGGAAGGCTTTGGGAAGCCTTCCAAGTTGTATAGGCCTTAACCATGTCCTCCATCATGGCCATTGGATTGGATGTGGGGGTGGATGTAGGTGGTCCATCCGATGAAGGGGTGTATGGGGCATAACTTGGGTAGATGGGTGGGGAAAATTAGACATTACCTGGGTAGATGGGTGGGAATGTAGTGGATTTGGATTGGATGTGGAGGGAAAGTGAGGTGTATGTGGAGCGGATATGAAAAAATTAGGCATTGGATTGGATGTGGATGGGGGAAAATTGGGCATGGTTTGGGTAAATGAGAAAAAATGGGGTGTATTTTGGGCAAATGTGGAGAATTAGGTTGGATTTTGGGTGGATATGGATGAAAAGGAGGATAGATTTGGAGTGCATGTGGATGGAGAATGGGGAGGAGGATGTGGTGGATTTAGGGTGGATGTGGAAAAATATGGTATATTTGGATTGGATGGGGATGGAGGGGGTACATTGGAGGTGGAAGGGAAAAGGAGTAAATTTTGGGTGGATGTGATGGAAAAATGGGGTGGAAAATGTGGTGGATTTTGAGTTGACATGGGGGGCAAATGGGGTGATTTTTGGTTTGAGGTTGAGGGAAAGATGGGTGCATCGAAGGGTCCGGTGACGTTGAAACAGGATTCGGTGGGGGAATCGAAAATGAGAATTTTCTCCATATGGAAATATTATGGTAAAGGTGGTGGGGATGAATCAGGATCGGCGTAAGCCAGATCAACCACCCACAACATTGTTTGGTGGTGGGTTGGGTATGGATTCCTCGGGTTATGCCTGAAGACTTTCTTTCTCCTTCCCCTATGGGATGAGGGAGGGTAAGGAGAAGCCATGATTTCGGCACCACAAGCTCTCTATTTTTGGGTTTTTAATTTTCTTGATTTTTTTCTTTTGGTGGTGATTTTTGAATGATGATGATGAGAACCCCCCTTTTCGGATGGCGTGAACACCCCTAATGTCACCCACGATGAGATCCCGATACAATTTTGAAGAATCAAAGGGAATCCTTTGATCTATGAAAAGGCACGAAAATCCACGCGATAACTTGATCCCTCGGAGGAGTCAATAAGAGGGCGACCTCTCTTGACCGGCGAAGGTGTTTTGGGTGTCAAGGGTGCGGGAATTATCGGGAATGTCGGAACCAACTATCGGGGCCCCTTGGGGCTTTTTCCTCACATTTCGGGTCCCTCCTTTCCATTCCTAGAGGATACAAGACTTTTTTTATTCCATTAGCGCTCTCCCCAAGGTTTTAAGGCTTGTAAAAAGTTCAGTCACCCACCCGATATACCTTCGGCACAAGCGCCTTCTTAGGTACCGGATGGGGTGGTCCTTTTCAAGATCATCACCACTAGGGCTACCGATCTACTGGGAACCGAGTTGGTTGTATCATTGCTTAATTTCCCACCTGATGTAAGATGGTTTAGAACCGTCTTATATATTTAAGATGCCCAAAAAAAGAATGAACATGAGGATGGTTTTAGGCCATCTTATTTTAAAATAAGACTGCTTTGGGTAGTCTTATTTCATCTATTTTGACGTATTGCTCGGAGCTTGGTTCTGCTTCAATAGCTTGAGCTATGAGGGTTTTCTCTGCAGTGGCTGCAATTGTAGGATGAGCAACAGGTTTTATTGGGGTATGGGTAGAAGTAGCCACAACCTATTGGTCAATTATGGAAGGAATTTCTTTTATTCTTTCAATATTTGGGCTCACCGGGTCTACTTCAGGAACAGGTGGCAGTGTGTCTGCCTCAGTGGAGGGGGGCATAGTACGCCCTACTGGTGAGTCCAAAGCATGGTCGTACAAACTAGCTTGGTCTGTAATTGGGATTCTTGACTCGGTTATGCTTTCTGGTACTTGAGAGCTGACCTCTGCTCTCTCATGAAGTGGAGTAGAAGTACTCACACCTTCTTCCATAGCTACTTCTTCTGGGGCTTCAATTTCTGCTGGCTGCTCTATGGCAGTCTCTTCTCAGTCCTCATGAATTTGTGGGACATATGGTATAGAGGAGGTACTTTTGGTGCGAGGAGTGAACGGGATTTTCTTTTTATTTTTGGCACCTAATGTTCTCCTATAGGCTGTGATTGTTAAGCCTTCCTCTGTTCTTGGTAAAGCTTTTTCCTTAGGGCCTATATTATACCCCACATTCATCAGTAGATTTGTGATAAGGCCCCGCAAATGGCAGGGTCAACTTCTTCGTCTGGTATTTTTCTTGACTCAGTTTCTCCCTCACGGTGGTGATTAATTCAAAAATATAAGAGGGCACATTGAACCAATAGCGATTTGCCATTAAGTGCAATGCCTTGGAAAATAGTGCCCTTCTCTGTGTTCCATGACCCGTGGGGTGAATAGTCTTATGAATTAGCACGTCAAAGAATTGTAGTGATAAACTCCTTACTTTCAGATCCTTTCGAAGGAAAAAGGACCTGTCCCATGGAGGATTTCCTAATAGTTATGTTGCCATTTGGGCAAAGTCAGGGAGGGCCTCTGGGTTATCTTGGAACGGTTGTGGTATTTCCAAGGGGGCATGCATCACCCTGGTGACCATTTCCTTTGTAATCTGGATCGAAAGTCCATCAATATTGGTGAAGAGAATTGGGGATGGTTCCTGGCTCCTTTTGGTCATATTTTTGTACAACAGCGTCACCAATCTAAGATAGACTGGTGTGACTCCTGTCTTTAAGAAATAATTCAGCCCGACATCCTTAAAATATTTAATGGCTTCTCCACTCATTTCTAATTTTCTAAAGACTCAACGTCTACTGCAATTTCGGCTCCCACGATATGGTGTTTTATTAAAGTAGGGAGTCTATTTGTTGGTTTTGCAGAGGACGCTTGCTGCGTAGCGATCCTAAGAGAAGATCAGAGGACGCTAGCATTTTACCTTTATCTAATTTCAGCCCCTTTTTAGGGGCAGACACAGATTCGATTTCATCTGTATCTTTAGGATTTTCTCTGATAACTACCTCGAAAGATTTGGGTTTCTTCTTGGGTTGGTTAGTTGCTTTTGATTTGGCCTTAAGGGCAGCAGACCATGCAATACGGTTAATGATTGGACTGTTATCAGAACTATTACCTTCTTCTTCCTCTCCCTCTTTCTTTTGTCGCTTGCCCGTCTCATTAGCCATGCTACCACTCTTTTCTTTTCCTGCAAGGATTAATAAAACATTATTAATTAATCATGAATTCCATGTATTGAGTAAAAATTCCTTGCAGAAATCCTACCATTAAAATCATTAAAATCGCCACCTTACCTCTTGTTGATTGAAACCCTAACTTATAGATGTGAAATGAAATGCACTCAGGGTTCTCAAAATAAAACAGGGGAAGTAAGGGGTCTATGGAAAAGTAAAATGGTTGGGTTCGGTAGGAGAACAATTAGGATGAAGAGCCTTTTGAAAAAGAGAGGGAAGGTATAGAGAAAAACTAGAGAAGTTGAAAATGGGGCCGACCGATCCTTTTTTCAAATATGTAGGCCCTATTTTCAGTGACGACTTACTGAACCGGTCATCAATTGGGTTTTGACTTAGAATCGTAGGTTGATTCTGGTACAAACCCTCGTATTAGTGAATCGTAATCACTACTCTTCACTGATAGACCTAATGACGATCATTCGTAAATCCATACGATTGTTCGCTATACTGTACAATAGATAGGATATTACGACTCATCGTCTTTTCAATAATTTGGGTCATAGTAGGATGATACCTAAACTAAAAAGAAAGAGAAAAATATAGTTTGCATAATTTAAAATTGATGCTATGGGTGAGTCGGTAGCTCGACGATCCACGACGTGTCTATATTTGATTTTGGGGAGCCAATGTCTCCCCCAGGAGCACTTGTCCTCTAGGATTATTGACCGGCTGTGTAGGTAATTGGCCACTCTCTCTTCTTGCCACTTGGAAAGCTAGTTTTCCAATCTGGCTTTCCAGCTTCGTAATGAATTGGGTATGTGAATTGAGTACTTGAGAGAATTGAGCAAGCTGATGTAAATCTTTTGAGTGCTGATGCGACTGTTGCTATAAACCTCGAAGGATTTGAACAACTATGGCATCAGGTGCATTGCTCTGTAGTACAAATTGGGGTTGTGCAGTAGGCATTTGGAGTCTTTGGTGGAAAGCTTAAGTCTGGGGAAATCAAGGTTGCACAACTGATGGTGCTAGTTGTGCTCCGCCTGTGGAACCATAGTTAAATCAAGGGTGGTTCCTCCATGCTGGATTATATGTATTTCCATAGTCTCTCCTCTGAAAAGCCATTATTTGTTCACTTTTCACCACCTCTTGGTGGGTTGGCGCAGCTGGATTTTCAGTATATGTTTGAGTATGGCAATTAGAGTAGCTCACCAAGGATCTATCCAGGGTGCTAGGTGTGGCAGCCATTAATATTGTGATTTGTTGTTCGAGGGCTAAAACTTTTACACTCATATCATCCTCCTTCTTTACTTTATTATTGTTGATATCGTAAAGTCCACCCTTCATGAGTGGGGTGTGGCGAGTGACATCTGGATTATATCTAAGCAGAGCTTACTTCTGTTTTGAGTTATTGGCCAATTTCTCGAATAATTTTCAGGATTGCTGGTTGTTTTGAGCTATAAAGGCTCCTCCACTCACGGCATTGAATGTAGACTAGTTAGTCTCAGTCAACCCTTAGTAGAACCTTTGCGCTATCGACCAATTTGGGATGTCATGATGAGGACATTTTCATAACAAATCCTTCATCCATACCCAACTCTCATGAAAAATTTCTCCTGGCTTTTGCTTGAAGTCTTGAATTGCTTGGCGAATTTAGTTAGTTTTACCAATTGGAAAGTGCTCGCCCAAAAACTTGAACTGCAATTCTTCCCATGTTGTAATACTTCTGGCAGGTAATGAAATTAACCATGCCTTCGCCCTATCCTTGAGAGAGAATGGGAACAAACATAGTTTTACGGCCTCTTTGTTAGCAGTCGATAATTGGAGCACTGTGCAAAGCTCTATGAAGTCCCTTAGATGCTGGTAGGGATCTTCTCGATCAAGGCCATGAAAGGTTGGTATAGATTGAAGCGTATGGAGCTTGATTTCATAATTTTGATACCTTTGGTATAACTATACAAGAGGGCTCAGTCAAAGCTATTGGGATGAAATGTGCTTGGATTGACAAATTGTCAGCCATAACTAAGGATTCTCTTATGGGTTGTGCAACCATGGGATTTGTGACGGTCCCGTCGCGGCGATGCGCTCGCTAACAAAAAATATAGAGTCGCCACCCGGAGCTTTTGGTGTCCCGAAAAACCTAGTTCATTTTTATGAGTAGGAGTACTAAAAATATGACTATGAATCCGGTCCACACTAAAGGCTCTTGGGTGGGGGCTTCAGTTATTGATCGGGAAGGTGTTAGGCACCCGATCAACCCGCTTAACGCGATCTCTACTAATGGCCAAAACAAAAATAAAAGAAAAGAAAAAGAAAATGGCTTCCTCTTGCCCAAATGGGCCTTAAATCCTATTTATGCCCCTCCGTTCCTACCGAAAATTTGGCGGCGTAACGGTACAAATGGGAGGATGGGAAGAGCTAAAGAAGAGATAGGAGAAGAAAGGGGAGAGCTGGAGCCCTCGGGCCCTTGTAGCACCGTAGGAGAGCCTTACGTGGCTTGCTTTTGATGAGCTTTTGAAGGCTTTGTATTGTATAAAATAGGATTCGAACTCCTAAGGCTTAAAGCTAAGAGGAAGAGTGAGGGGTCTAAGGGGAACACACACCTAGACTAAGGGTTTTGGAGGCAAAAGTAAACTTTAAATGAGGTTGGGAGATTCTGAAATTTATGTGAAAATGGTGCACAAAAGAGAGGAAGAACTTCTCACTTTGAGCTCTTTCTCTCTTAAGCAAATTTCTCAACCTTTAATCCAAGGGGAGGGGGGCTCTATTTATAGGAAATGGGTGGGTTAGGAGGCCACTTAAGTGCTAATTCAAGTTAGCAATTAGGTAATCTAACATCTAAGGATTCCTAGGGTTTTTGGGGCCTTGAAACATGTGAGAAGGTCCTCAAATGGTGGATGATAGAGAGGGGCCTCAAGCCACTTAATGGGTTACAAATAGGATGTAAAAGGGTACAATAGAACTAACAAAACATACCCCAAAGACCAGGTGGTCAACAAGTCAAAACCCCAGACACGAAATTCAGGGAAAAACTGGAGGTCACTGTTCATAAGCCTGGTGCAACTAATACAAAACATACCCCAAAGACCAGGTGGTCAACAAGTCAAAACCCCAGACACAAAATTCGAGGAAAAATTGGAGGTCACTGTTCATAAGCCTAGCACAACTATTAGTTGCGCCAGGCATATGCACAGTAAACTAGTGCAGCATAGTAGCCTAGAAGTTGGCTTCCCGAGGTGGGGTCCACTTTAACTCTGGCGCAACTAATAGTTGCGCCAGGATTAAATCCGGGGAAAAGTGGCTTGGAGCAACTAATAGTTGCACCAGGCTTAAATATAACTGGCGCAACTATTAGTTGCACCAAGCCATTTCTAGGGAGGAATGGTCTGGTGCAACTATTAGTTGCACCAAGCCATTTCTGGGGAGGAATGGCCTGGCGCAACTATTAGTTGTGCCAAATCCCTAGGGGGGGCATTTGGAATTATATTTTGGCCCTCCGGGTTCGGACCGCCATAAATTTTGCGTAGACAGCTCCGATTGGGGCAATTCTTGGCTCTTTGGAAAGCTTGAGACCTCTGCTTTTTAATGGTATAAGATTTGATTGTAGTAGAAGGCCGTAGCTAGTCCCAATGCACCACTCCTCATCCATGGCTTGGAACGATTAAGTTCAGGTCCGAAACAGGTCTTAAGGGTCGGGATTGGTTTCTAAGGGTTCGGGATGGTTCCTAAGGGATTTAGGGTGATTCCTAAGGGTTTGGAAGGGTTCCTAAGGGACTTAGGGTGATTCCTAAGGATTCCATACATGCCATCAAAAGTTCAGAGATGCATTTCTCTCAAAATGTGTTTCGATCGGGCCTTGGGCCAAATTTGGGTGTCAACAAATGCCCCGCTTTGGTATCCGATATCTAATGATCAAATGCCAAAGGCAAGAGACATCCGAAGAGGCCCAAGGCATTACTGACAAGTCTGCTGTATTAAGAATAAACTTCAAACATCAGATGAGTAACATGGTGAGAAAATGAAAGCCCTGCATGACAGGCCAAACATTAATTTCTCAAGGTAAACAGTTCCCAAGCGCTTAGCGACATTACTAGGCATAACCGAGATGGAATGAGTTGTGAAAGCCCTATATGTCAAGCCAAACATTCACTTCTCAAGATGATTTGAAGGTATTTGATGTTTAAGATTCATTCTGAATATAACAGCTTTGCAAGTAAGAGGGGTGATCGACCCATATTCAAAGATAGGTGCGAAGTAAACATACGCAAGGCTCCACAGTTTGCGTCCAATCTTACGAGGCATTTGATTGCCCCATTTGACTGTTCGCGGGTGCCCCTGCCGAAACCAGAGTTTGAGGTCTTTGGGCAAACCTATCGATCCCAAATTTTATTTAGCATGACTGCTCAAGCGAAGTGAATAGATGTCACAACGCTTTTTGGGAGGATGTGCCATTTTCGAAAGTAAGCCCCAGATCAACATGACCTAGAGCATCCAGCTTCAACTACCTTGAACAGATCCCACCAAACATTGGGTGTCTCCTAAAAGGGACATCCAATCCTAGTTTTTGTCAATAATGATCATAAACATCATTTAACTATGCATAAACATGCACCCATTAGGGGCGATAAGCAACAAAGGCGATGGAAGCTCCGACCCGGACCTGCCCGAGTATAATTTACGGGAATAAATGACCATCATACAAATACCCAGACGCATGATGTACACTTTACAAGGATACCGCTGCCAATACAGGTTTTAAGCCTACATAAAATAAAGAGAAAATGAACCCTTCTGGATGCATGGTTGCACATAGTTTGATTGACGCATAATCTCATTCTCAATAGGTTGGTCTCAACCAACGATTGACCTTTCTCCGAGGAATCTGAAGCTTAAGACACTTAAGTTCATATGAATCCAGAACAAAGCGCTTAGCTCAACCATTTAGCAATGGAATCGTCCTGACTGAAACATTGACTGTCTGATCATGATTGACACCGTTGCTCCTACTTTGAAGAAGGATCCAAAGACCCAAGGTGTACCCTAGACTCGGGACATTAATATGGCACAGCTGCATTCCTGATAAAGCATTAACACTTTACCGCATTATACATGTGCATAGCTATGTGGGGAAAAATAGGTTTTTATTCTTGTGATTTTTCTGTCATTTTATGTGATCTTCTTTCCTCTTTTTTTTTGAATTTTCAAAGTCATTATTTTATGTGGTTTTTTAGTTTTTTTTTTTAGAGCCATCATTTTATGCGAATTACTCTAGCATTTTACGTGAGTTATCTTTTTGGCTTTTCTGTGGGGATTTTTTTTTTTTTTCTTTCATCATTTTTTGGACTTTTTATATTTTTCTATGTAGGATTGGGATGCCTATTGCCCTCGGTCCACTTTATTCTTAGCACGGCTTCCCGGATAGGTCGAAGGAGGATCAACACACCACTTGGGAGTACATGCATCTGCCGAGAGTGAATAAAATGAAGAGAGGGGGGGAACCAGGTTACACATCTGACCATATCAGGCCCATGACCCGACCTATTAATGGCTAGTGTAACTATTAGTTGCGCTAGGCCAAAAGAAGTTCAAAATTTGCCTGGCACAACTAATAGTTGCGCCAAGCCAAAAGGTGCTCCAAATTTGCCTGGCGCAACTATTCGTTGTGCCAAGCTTGGCTGGGGAGTGATTTAAACAGCCCGGGACCGGGCTGTGGGGTTTTTTTTTTTTCTAGATTTTCTCCCCCCGCCCCCCTTCCTCTTAAAACCGAAAATCGACCCCTTTAGGGTTCTTGTTCATTGCCTCTTCACGTAACCTATTGCCGTTGCTCGCTTGTGTCGATCGATTGCCGGCTTGCGCTAGATTAGAGACCTTGCTTTCTTCACAGAGTAACCATTTTAAACTCATTTTTCTTTATTTTTCTTGCTTTTTCTTGTAAATATGATCATGATCTTGTATTCTTTGATGAGCAATGGTTTATTTCTCTTGCATGCATGCTTATCGATGATAGGTTGATGGCTTATCATGAATGATGCCCTATTTTTGTTATTTTATGGATTTTATTAATATGTAATATATATTTTTTTTGTTATTTTTATTTGTGCTTATAGAAAGGACTCTATTTTGGTTTTTTTTTTTTGTTTTTTTTTTTTTTTGTCTTTATTTTTGAAAACTAACCAAAGGGAAGGATTTTGTTTTATTTTTGGTTTTTGTTCTTGAAAACTAAGGGTTATATATATATATATATATATATATATATTGTTGTTTGGTTTTTGGTTTTATGGGTATATAAAAAGAAGGGATTTTTGTTTGGTTTTCTAAACACAAAGGAAGGACTTCTTTTTCTTCTTTTTTGTTTCTCTTTTTTATTATAGAAGCATAAAGAAGGGATTTTTTTTATTTTTAAGGTAAGGTTTTTTGTGTTTTATTTACTATTATTATTATTATTTTATTATGCAAAATGGCAAGGGGATTTTCTTTGTTGTTTGTTTTTTTTTTTGCGTGTGTAACCTGGTTTCTGGAAATGATAAAAAAGAGAGAAGAGGTGAGCATTACTTACCTTCCTTTGCAGAATAGCATAACATGGTTCTTTATCACTGATTTGCTCTGACGTGATCACTTTTTGTTACCCCCAGAATGTCGGGTGATGATGAGCATGTTCCCGAAGTGGGCCAGGAGAAGGGGCCCGAGGTAGTATACGGTCCGCGGGGGATGCAGTTACTTTGGATAGAGCGGAGAGCGGGCCCTTTGCTTGAAATGCAGGGCGAGGTTGCCTAAGTCGGCCTCCTACATCAGTAGTATACCCATAATTCGAATTTTGGCATAGCGGGCAAGGTAAAAGAAGGTTTAGTTCTTCCTTTCATGCAGCTTTGCTTTGCTTCCATTCTTTTGATGTGTTTTCTTCTTGGTACGTAGGACCTACCCACTATCGTATTCCACAGGGGGTGGCTTGATTTTCATGATTTCTACCTCTATGTCCCCCCCGTGGTGAAGTTCTTACTGGCGCAAGTGGGCTTCGGGGAATTTCTATCATGCCCGCCCATGAGAGCCAATGTCGCATTCCTGAAGGCGCTGATTAAGCAGTTTCTCCCTGAGACGATGACCTTTCATATGTCATATGCTGAGATGGCCCTGATGCCCATTGATTGGGTAATGATTACGGGCATTAGGATGGGGGGCATTCCCATAGCTGGTCTCACGGTACCGAGCAGAGAGGACATTATTCGATTGATAGGGGCCTATCCCCCTCGAGATCAGATACATGGCACTGAGGTCAAGATAACCTGGTTATCCGCCCTCTACACGGCTGATGAGTTGGTGGATCTGGGGCATCCAGATATGGTGCTTTACATTACGCCCGAGCGGGCGATCGTCTTGGCCGCATCACTCTCCTGCTTCTGCTGGGTAAGATCCTTTTTACTAATGCGAGCGGTGGTCGAGTCAGCCTAGGGTTGTTGAGCGTCATGGATAATTGGGGTGATGTCCCTAGGTATGACTGGGGTGGGGCTGGATACGCATGGTTGATGTACAGTGTGGCCCATGCTGCTATCGGGGAAGCCAAATCTGTTATTGGCTTTTGGGCAGCCCTGGAGGTAATTCCTGACCTTCTGCTTTTATTAGTTGTATTTGGATGACTTTGCATGTTACTGACTTGTTCTCTTATGCCCTGCTCCTCTTAGTTATGGGGGTACCATCATTTTCACCCCGAACGCCCACTCCTTTACTTGGATGCATTCACCTACCCTCTTCTTAGAAAACTGGAACCATGCCCAGTGCCGTGATGTGGGCCTGAAGCACCTAGAGATGGGCCTGAGGTCCCAACTTGACCTGATGGTCCCTAAGTAGGTAAAGCCCTTTTCAATTATGTTTACCTCAACTTAGAAACTCTCCCTGATTTGCTATGTCGTGTGTTTGATTGATTGGTTACCTTATGATTTGGATAGATCCTCCATGATCTGTACCTCAATTCAGCCTTCTAGGACCATGCAGTCGTCGGTCCATCGCGCCTTCTCAATAACCACCGCGTCATTTTCTTTTATGGGGCATGGGCGAGGGTTTACTATTTGGAGGAGCGGGTGATGCACCAGCATCAGGGTTACCATGCCATACCCACGGACCCTCCTGCCGATGTTTTGGACCTTGTCGGTAGCGTTGAGGAGCTCACAGCGGCTTATATCAATAATGGGCTCGCTATCCATGCCCTTTTTATGCCCTACGATTATCACATATGGTACGAGTGCTTGCCATATCAGTTCATCTTACCGCACTTCGTCCCTAGTGCTAACTTTCTTACATTCATCGGCCCACTCGGGCAGGTAACTCTCCTTTCTCCTTTCAGATTAGTCTCCCTCTGTTTTGATTTGGCCTTTGTTCTTTCTGAGTAGATTTTTGTTTTGTTCGTAGTTTGCTCAAGGGGATGGCTCAGATAATGAAGGCGGGGCAGCAGCGGGCACCGCAGGTTCCTCTGGGGTGGGCCCCTTTTGTGCGGGTCCCTCGGGTGAGGGTTCCTCCGGCATTGGTCCGCCGGGTATTTCTCAAGCTGGTGCCCCTGGGGGTGATCCGACCGTGGTCTACAGGGCCTTCCGATGCCTTGATGACAACATTCTCTCAGGCTTGTGTGCCAACGTGGATAAGCAGGCGTGTATCTCCACTGAAGCGGCCCGTGTTCCTCCTCCTGAGGAGATCCCAGGAGTAAGCCTTCTAACGGCCCGTCTCCCTTATTTTGTCCTCTTTTTTGCACATGTCTTATGATTGCCCTGATAGCTGATATTGTATCTCTCTGAATGTAGAACTTTGATTCAGCTATGAAGTATGCGACATATCACCGTAACATTGCAGAGCTTCGAGATGTGGAGACAATGAGTATTATGTTGTTCCTCTTTTCCTATTATTGGTTCCTTCACTTTTTGCTCTTGCCCCTCAATTGGCCCTGATCCCTGATTTTTGGCCCCGACGACTTGCAGCGTGTGCGTGCCAAGGAGTCGCGATCTTTGCTTAGTAGGATTTCTCAGGCCTAGTCCCGGATGGGGGATATGCGGACTTACCAGGGCTCCTCTCGTCGTCAGAAGAAGTCAAAGGGCACAGACAAGGAATAGGCCTCAGTTTCTGCTTTTTAAACATAGTACTTTTGGGATTGATGTTTTGAATTTTTAGACAGTTTGGGATGGATGATGTGGCACTTCGTGGATGATTTTTGCTTTAGAAATATTTTAGTGCTTTGTCTTGGTCGCATGCCATGGTTTCCTTATACCGTATCTATTTTTCTGTAGGATGTGTTTGCCAAATGTTCACAGAAAGTGACCTTTTCGGTCGAATGCTTTGATGTAGGATCAAACCTGCGCCCAAAGAAACAAAGTAATTTCAAAGTGTTAGGGGTATCTAAAAATTTGTGAATGTTCCTTATGACTACCAATGGTTTTGACAGGTTTTTAAAGGGCTGGAAACAAAAAGGCCGAACTTCCCCCCAATCAGGCCCAAAAATGGCTTAGGAGGAGGGAATTTTAGTCTAGCGCATCTATTAGTTGCACCAGGCTAAATCCAGGGAAAAATGTACTGGCTCAACTATTAGTTGCGCCAGGCAAAGATTGGGACAAAATGTGCTGGCATAACTAATAGTTGCACCAATTTTAGCCTGGGGGAGCTGTGGGTCCTTATATACCGAGTCAGTCCAACAACTTTCTCTTTTCTATTTGACTTAGCCCTTTTGACTGATTTTTCTCATTTTCCAAGGGGCGGGTCCATCAACATACATTGAATTTTATATTCTTCAAAGATCCTTGTACATTTATGGACCAGCTTTCCAACCCTCCCTTACGTGGAGGGCTCGGAACCAATTTACCCATCTCCTTGGCCATGGGGCCCAATTTTCTTAAAAGTTGTCTTGGGAGCCTGAATGAGAGCGAGCTTGTTGAGCTTGAGCGGCTTGGCTTATTGTGCCTTCCCTTCTTCATTGATGTTCTTCCATGGTGGAACCTTCTTCACATTGTCGCTTCATTTTGGGATGCAAATGTCCATGTATTCCGTTTTGGAAAGTGGGAGCTAACTCCAACCCTTAAGGAGCTATCCAATCTGTCCGGCCTGAAGCTTCATAAAGGCCTTGCAAAAGTCGAGCCAAGGTCAAGCTACTCCAAATCCGTTCATCTTACCCTCAGCTTGAAGAAATTTGAATATGAGAAAAGTCTCATTGGGGGGCCCACAAGGTGTTCGCTAAAATTCCTCAAAGAACTTTTCAGTGATGAAAGTCTTCGAAAATTATCGATTAGGAATATTTTCAACGCAAAAGCCTTCGCTCTCGATCTCATTTTAGAAGTCCTTTTCTTTACTAGGGGAGAGAGCTTCTCCCTGGCTCTTTGCGACGTCCTAACCGAATTGGTGGAGGGTCGATTAGTGATGCATTTGGTCCTTGCGGAACTGTACCGCTACCTAGACACATTCGCTCTAGGTAAGGTGGCAAGCCTCAGGGGATGTCCTTTATTACTTTAAGTCTGGTTGGGTGAGCATCTTGCTATTTTGGGACCCGTGCCATGCTTTTATGTTGCTCAAGGTGAGGCGGCTCGATGCTTTTCGGGCAAGTGTCACCTGCTTTCGCAGGGAGATTTGTCAGCTTTAAAGCTTTGGTTGGCCGATGCCGAGCTGATATGGAAGCTTCCTTGGTTAGACCGGACCTTCCCGATAATTCGTTCCAGAGATCATGAGGGCATCACCCTCCTAGGATTGACTGGCAGCACCTTCTACTTCCCATTCCGGGTGTTACGTCAGTTCGGCTGCTCTCAGCAGGTGCCTTGTGAGGAAAAACCCCCTCTATGTGACTTGATCTTTTCTAGGGGGTCCTCTGGGGACATAGACCGGATTCCTGCTCTTTGGGAGATGCGTCAGTCGACGCTAATGTGTGATATGGGGCAGGGAGATTTGGTTCAGTCTTCTCCAGAGTATGAGGCCTGGCTATTAACTGAGTAACCTGTTGCTGATTGTCTGAAGCGAGCAGAGAGTGTCAACATGGGAGGCCCCTGGGCAAAGAAAGAGACGGTACTCTAAGCCCGCATCGAGCTGCTAGTGGATGAGAAGAGGGTCCTGCACGAGCTTTTAGCATAGGAAAAAGTTAGGGCAGAAATAGCAAAGAGCGAGGTCCTTCGTCTGAAAGGATCCTTGAGTGTTGCCCTTAGAGCCGCTGATACTTCTCGGAAGAGGTATAAGAGCTTGCATGGTCGTTGGTTGACTAAGCGGAATGTCCAGGAAGATGATTTTCGTGCTGAAATTAGTGCCTTGAAGTGCAAGCTGGGCCGCTGATTCCTTCCTGCATACATAACTTTTTGCACAAATTAGATACACAGGAAAAGGGGTGTAAGAAATCCCTTTTAGAGATACACACATTTTTTTGGTATACATATTTTCTTTATATATATATATATATTTATTTATTTTATTTTTTTATTGTTTATAAGAGAGGAAAGAAAGAAAGCTAGTCATCACACCAGATATATTTTTTTTGGAATGTGGTGCAAGCGATGCATTTGTAAAAGAAGGGAAGTTTATTACATATATTTACATAGACTTTTTTGTTCATTTTGTTTTGTGTATTTTTTTTTGTGGTGCCTTAATCACTGGGTGAGACCTCGGGTCCTCTTCCGAGCATGGTCGAACCCTCTTTTGGATGATTGAGTCTGAGAGAGCTTCTACAGTTTTACCAATACTAGAACGTCCATCCCTTCGGATTGAGTCCAACCTTTCTCCTTATCTTGAGTCATACGTTTGACCCAACAGTTCTGAAGACACACTTGGTCGGGACCCGATTCAAACTAGCATGAGCGGCCCAAAAAAGGGGATCAGGGAGAGTAACAAAAAGGTTCCTCAAACATCAATCAATCATTTCAAACCTTTCTTCTTTTCTTTTTTTCTTTTCTTTTTTATTTATCTCCTTTTTTACCCATGGCGCCCTTTCGGGTTTTCACCACGTCCATGGGCTTAGCTCTCTTACCCCAAGCGCCCTTTCGGGTTTTCACCTGGTCTGCACAAACTCGCTGTTTTTACTTATGCGCCCTTTCGGGTTTTCACTACGTCCATCTTGCTTTGAGCTTGTATTTTTATTTTATTTTTATTTTTATTTTTATTTTCCTTTCATTTCATTTTTTTTTTTTTTAGAAGCCACGACATAGACGTCGATTCTGTCATAGCCGGCCAGATGGGGTTCTGGTGTCATCTCACAACTCGGCTCGCCTTGACTTAACAGATACTATGATTGCTTGTGAACATAAAAAGAGAGCTTTTTTCAGGGTGTATCTTGGCCATGGGTTAGGTTAGGATTTGAAGGCGTGCTGGGCTACAAGGGTTTCCTTGATGCGGCTTCAGTTTTTCACAACACACTTCTTTCTTGGGAGATTTTTACCGTACAAGCCCCCATGATTCTTTGTTTTCTTTGATTTTTTTTTGGATGCCGATGGTAACCTTATTTCCCTTTTTTGTATGGAGCGAGGGTACTTCAACTTTAACTGGTAGGATGGCCTCGGTTTCATATACAAGGGAGAATGGTGTTGCCCCTGTAGCGATATGGATCGATGTTCTGTAGGCCCACATAGCAAATGGTAGCATTTCGCTCTAATCTCGGTAAGTGACGACCATCTGCTCAAGGATGCGGATGACCGTCTTGTTCGCAGCTTCCACGACTCCATTAGTTTGAGGTCGATAAGGTGACGAGCAATGGTGCTTGATTTTGTAACAAAGTTTGTGCCGTTGTCCGTGATGATATCCTTGGTTACTCCAAATCAGCACACAATATTATTTTTGAGAAACTTCTCGACGTGACTGGCCGTGATGTTGGCATATGATGCCGCTTCTATCCACTTGGCAAAGTATTCAATGGCGACGAGGATGAACCGATGTCCATTTGATGCTTTTGGATTAATCATTCCGACGACGTCAAGGCCCCAGGTAGCAAATGGCGAAGGAGTAGTCATGCAATGAAGATCGATGGCAGGAGAGTGTACCAGACTGGAGTGTTCCTGACACTTATAAAATTTTTGAACATGTTTGCAGCAACTTGATTCTATAGTGGTCCAAAAGTATCCCTGCCGTAGAATTTTCTTAGCGAGCATGTGACCGTTGACATGGGCTCCGCATACTCCCTCGTGGATCTCCTTCATAATATTGGCCGCTTCACTTTCAGTAAGGCACCTGAGTAAGATGTTATTGTAGGATCGCTTGTAAAGGCACTCCCCGCAAATGACGTAGCCTGCCGCTAGACGTTGAATGGTTCACCGATCCATCTTGGACATACCCTTAGGGAAAGTTAGTGTCTCAAGGAAATTCTTGATATCTGAGAACCAAGGTGCCTCATCATCAAGCCTTGTAGGTTACTCAATCTGGAGGCAGAAGGCCGGCTCATTCCTTTGCTCGATCATGATCGGCTTCATCTCAGCACCATACAGGATTTCTATCATTGATGTCAGCATTGCTAGTGCATCGGCAAGTGATTCCTTATCCGGGGGAAATATGAGAATGTCACGTCTTGAAAGAAAGCTATCAGATCCTCGAGGTGCTCATGGTAAGGGATCAGTTTCTCATCTTTCATCTTCCAGTCACCGTTCATTTGGCATATGATCAACTGTGAATTGTTAAATACTCAAAGGCGAGTTACATTAAGATCGAGAGCCGCCTGCAGACCAGCGGCACAAGCTTCGAACTCAGCCATGTTATTAGTGCAAGGGAAGTTGAGCTTGATAGAGACGGGTACGTGGGATCCTTTTGGCAAAATTAAAATGGCACCAACTCCCTGACTGTTGGCATTTGCTGCTCTGTCAAAGTGCATTACCCATGATTCTTCTGCTTCTTCAGTATCGTCTTCCATCATAAAAAGGATGTCCTCATCAGGGAACTCAGTTCTCAAAGGTTCATAATTTGACAAAGGATTATCGAAAAGATGATTGGCGAGTGCCTGCCCCTTGATCGACTTCTAAGTGATGTACATGATGTCGAACTCAGATAACAAGAGCTATCAGCATGGAGTTCATCTAGTAAGAGCCGGCTTCTCGAAAAGGTACTTCAACGGGTCCATTTGGGCCAAAAGTAGAACGCCTTGAGATAGCAAGTAATGGCGGAGCCTCTGAGTGGCCCATATAAGAACTAGGCATGCTTTCTCCAGATGAGAATAGCACGTCTCATAATCAATAAATTTCTTACTCATATAGTAGATGGTCTTCTCTCTTCTTCCAGTCTCGTTATGCTGCCTTAAGACACATCCCATTGAAACTTCTGTCATGGAGAGATACATCAAGAGTGGTCTCCCTGGCTCAGGTGGCACCAACACAGGTGGGTTAAGGAGGTAGCTTTTGATTTTATTGAATGCTGCTTGACAGTCATCATTCCATTCAATGGGCGAGTTCTTCCGAAGTAGCTTGAAGATCGGCGTGCAGATTGGAGTTAGTTGCGTAATAAATCGATTGATATACTATATTTTGCCTAAGAACCCTCTAACCTCTTTCTCAGTAGATGGTGACGGCATTTTGGTGATGGTTTTAATTTTGACTGGGTCGACCTCGATCCCTCTCCTGCTAACGATGAATCCCAACAGTTTCCCAGACATAGCATAGCACCGAATGAACACTTCTGTGGATTCAAACATAACTTATACTTTCTAAGTCTCTCAAACAATTTATGAACGTTTACCAGATGATTGCTTAACTCCGGTGACTTGGCTATCATATCGTCGACGTATACTTCAATTTCTCGGTGCATCATGTCATAGAATAGTGTCGTCATTGCTCTCTAATACGTAGCACCAGCATTCTTCAGCCCAAATGGCATGATTCGGTAGCAAAAGGTGCCCCAAGGCATGATGAACGCAATCTTCTCTCGATCTACCTTTGCCATCTTGATCTGATTATATTCAGAGAATCTGTCCATAAAAGAAAGTATCCCGTGCTTAGCAGTGTTATCGACCAAGATGTCGATGTGCAGTAATGGGAAATCATCTTTTGAGATTGCTTTGTTCAAATTGTGGAAATTGATACACATGCAGACCTTTCCATCTTTGTTTGACACGAGCACGATATTGGCTAGCCACTGTGGGTACTTGGATACCATGAGAAACCCTGCATCATACTGCTTGATGACCTCATCTTTGACTTTCAACATCCACTCTGGTCGGAGACGTCTCAGCTTCTGCTTAACTGGCTTCATATCAGGGTATAGAGGCAACTCATACTCTGCCAAATCAGTGTCTAGACCAGGCATGTCCTCGTATGACCAGGCAAAAATGTCTTGGTATGACCGAAGGAAGTCGATCATGCTTTTTCTTTCTTCGGGAAATAGCGACATTCCAATCTTGGTAATTCGAGGAATCTCCTCAGTCCCTAGATTAACGTCCTCAGTTTCCTTGACAATGGGGGTAGGGTCATGCTCAAATTTGGCAAACCGGTTAAGGAGCTCATTGGGGAGCTCCTCCAAGGGGATCTCCTTGTCTAGACTCGTAACTCCTACCTCTTCTTATATTTCTATAGGAAAGGGGTTGATTCTACGTGGGACGGGTATTTCAATTAAGGCATCTTTTTGTGGGACTTTGTCTGGAATCTTAAAAGATAATATTTTTGGGTTTTGTATTTTCTCTATGTTTTTGGGATTTTGTATTTTTTCGGAGATGGACCCATGACAGCGCAAGTCTGTGTATATAGAAGGTATTACCTGCGAAGGGCTTCTCTCACTTTTTGTAAGTTTTTTTTTTTTGGAAAACAGGTGCCAAATTGTAGGCCACTCCCTGCTTTCAGAGTTTGGGGCAAAGATGCCCAATTGCATACCTGACTTGTTGGCCTTTTACCTTTTTGGATGAAGGAGGCTGGAGAATGTGACTCTTTTGAACCGGCCTCCATCATATTGATCATAGGTTCGTCTGAGCTTTCATCCTCGAACGTCAGTAGAGTCCTGTGGTGGTTTACCACCGGAGGAGTTTGTTCAGGTATGGAATACTGCTTCTCAAATAGGGATAGGGTAGCCAAATCTATTTCGATATTGGGAAGGGATATGTGGGGATTGGTGGGATGGACAGGGGCTATGGGTTTGTGTGGGGTCAAATGGGTTACCCCATTTCGATCGATCTTTACGACCCTAGAGCTGACAAAGGATTCTCTTATATGCGGCTTAAGGCGAGGTTTTTCTTCCATGTTGATTCCTCTTGCCCTTACAGCTGCAGCGACCCTGGCTTTCTCTTTGGCCTCTCGGACCTCTTCCTCTGTGGACTTGTAACCTAACCCGAATCGGACTTTCTGCCCCTTGGCAATAACTCGCTCTCTTCTACCTTGTAGTCTAGGCCCAAGCCCTCTGCCTTTCCCCACTTCTGGAGCATGGCCACCGCTGCTTCCATTCCATCGTTGATTGTAGAAGTAATATTTCTCGAGGGTTCTGGGCCTACTGCCGATACCTCATACTCGAAAGTGTGGAGGTCGGTGTCTTCCTCAGTATGTGGCATGTCCACTACTTTAGGATTTTCAATGCTGTGAGTGGCCTTGTCTTTCTCATCATGCCCTTCACCAATGATGGTGATTACCTTCTGCCCAGATATGAATTTTAGCTTTTGATGAAGGGTAGAAAGTATCGCCCCAACCTCGTGCAACCACGGGCGTCGTATCAGTAAATTAAAAGAAGATTTCATATCCATCACTTGAAAAGGTATAGAGAAGGTCATGGGCCCAATTACTAATTCCAGGTCAACCTCTCCCATTATTTCTCTTCTTGTATTATCAAATCCCTGAGCGCTAGTCCTTATCGGCCTTAGCATACAGGGGTCCATGCCGATCTTGGTGGCAGTCCTCAATGGGCACACATTTAGAGTCGACCCGTTATCAATTAGAACCAATGGAATTATCATGTTCCCGGATTCAACAGTAATGTTGAGGGATTTAGCATGATTGTTTCCCTCCTCTGGCAGATCCGCATCCAAAAATGAAATGGCATTGGGTGCCATCACCTGCCCGATTATTTGCCCGACCCCATCTGGGCTTACCTGTTCGGACACATGTGCATTCTTTAACGCCCCCATTAGAGCTTGGAAATGGAGTGGGGACGTCATCAGAAGATCCCAGACAGTGATATGGGTTGGCATCCTTCTTAACTGTGTCTCGAGAATGTGCTCTCGGCTCATCTTCTGAAACGGGTGGCTGCACTATCCTTCTTCCCCTCTGACCGTGCTAGTGCTGCTGCTGTTGCTGCCTCAGGCTATTTCAAAATTCTTCCCGATCTGGTAACGAAGTCCACTGCCTCCTCCCTGCTGCTGCCAGTGTTAGCATTAGTTTGCTCATAGCTCAATGGGACCTGGCGTGGATCATAGGTTAGTCCTGAGAGCTGGAATGGTATGGCTGTCGGCACCTGGAGTGCATGCATTGATGGCTCAGGAGGTGTGAGCGTTTCTTGATTTATTTCAGTGGTAGCTAGTTGGGTGGCAAAATTGGGCCAAATGGGGGTGGTGGAGCTTGAGGGTGGTGGTACTGGGGTAAAAGTAGGCCACTGGTAGCTGATAGGTGCGGACGGGGGATTGGGGGTTTGATGGGCCATTAGGTAATTGACGGAGGTGGTGGAGTTTATAGGTGGTTGAATCGGGGGTAATGGGGTGTGCGCAGGCCATTGGTGGCTTATTGGTGGTGGGGGATTGGGGGCCTGTTAGTTTATTGGGTAATTGATGGGGGTGGTGGAATATGGCTGATACGCATTTATTTGTACGTAATTTATGGGAGTGGATGGTGGAAAATAGGCCCTAAGATCTAGGAGTTCAACTGCTGGTGTAGGGGTAGGAAAATAATCTGTCAGATTCAAGGGCTCAATCACCCCAATGATTCTTTTTTCTTGGTCTCGCTGCCTTGGGATCACAAAATTTTCTCCGTTACTGATGTAATCAGAGGGGTCAAATTCATACTCTTCCTCAATTTCCTCTACCATCCCTATGGTGGGTCTGGGACCTGCTATTTTGGTAGGGTGTGGTGGTAAAGGCACCTGGTAAATATTTGCATGTTGGTTTGCTTGGGTGGGTGCAGGGGGAATGATCTTCCCAGCATCGATTAAATCTTAGATCGCATGCTTCAATGAGTAGCAGCGATCAATCGGGTGACCCGAACCCTGGTAGAAATTACAATGAGTATTTGGGTCAAAATTGTATGGGATCTAATTGGGAGGAGATCGTGGTTGGAGCGCAGTTACTAATCCCTTTTCAATTAATAAAGGTAAAAGTACATTTAAATATTGCCCCAAAGGGCATAAAATACGATCATAATGGGCTCTCCTTTCTGGGGTCATTTGTACCCCCTGTCCGTTCCCTGCTCTCTGCACCAGCCTTGGTCTGACGGGAGATGGTTGCGCCACCTTAAACTGAAAGGGGACTACATTTTTATTAGGCCTGGTATTGGTCACATTTTTCACCTCTGCCCCTGCTCTCCTGTCGTTTCTCTATTCAGCAAACCTTCTAACCCCGCTAGGTCCCCCTGAAGCATTCTTGCTGAGCTGTCCTTCCCTGATGGCATCCTCACAGCAGTTAGCATTCCTTACCAAATCAATAAAACTGGACTATTGTTGGTAGACAATAAAATCGAAAATCACTGGCAGAGTGTTCTTTGAAATCATCTCTATCTGCTCATCGTCTTGTATTCTGTTTCTGACTTGAGGTGTCAGTGCTCTCCAACACCCCAAATAGTCGCTGAAGGTCTCATTGGGATTTTATTTCAATCAAGCTAAATCAGACTTACGCGGTTCGATATCAGTATTGTAGACATACTGTTCTTGGAACAAATGCATCAAGTCCTTCCATGTCTTTATCATGGATGGTTCAAGAGATGTAAACCATCTCAGAGTTGGGCCAGTTAAACTTTTTTGAAACACTTTTATTAGCAGTCTCTCGTCCCCCCCCCTCGCGTACTGGCACATATCCCCATAATAGGACTTGAGGTGCGCAATCAGGTTGCCCGTGCCATCATACTTGTCGAATACTGGCATTTTAAATTTGGGGTGCAGGAGGACCTCGGCAAATAAACACAAATTTGTGAAATCTGTGGCGTAGATTTCAGCACCACCCATGTTCAACAATTGCTTCTGGATTTTATCCAACTGTTCTTTCAACTGTTCCGACTCCTTGGACATGGGGGTCGTCTTCTCAATTATTATCTTGGACTCACTTTGGGCTGCCAGGGGTGGGGTAATTACAGGTGGAGGATTGGCATTGGTCACTGCCCCGGCATAGGCCCCACTATTTCTGATCTCGTCCTCCTCATACTGCTGGTCTACATAGGGTGCAGTGAGGATGAGAATTTCATTTTGATGTATGGACTGGATGTGGGTTGGGTGAGCCCCTTGAATGTAAGGGAAGTGTTGTGGGGTGATGGGATGAGTGGTAGCTTGGTTTAGGGGTGGGGCCTGATGGGGCCATTGGACTTGGGGGAAGGTTTGGATATGGCCTTCGAGTGTGGGGCCATGGGAAAATTGGGTCTGAGGTATGGCCTGGTTTAACCCGGTTGTGAAGGTTGGGGGTGGGTGAAATTTTGGGGGTATTGTGGAGGGTATGAGTAAGGAGCTTGGGCCATGGGCCCGGGATAGGTTTGAGCCATAAGGCCTTAGTCGGTTTGGGCTTGGGTAAAGGTTGTGGGATTTGGGGGACCTTGGCCCATTAGGCCTTGATGGGTATGGCCCATTGGGATTTGGAGGGCTTGGGCCATGGGCCATTGGTGGGTATGGGCCTGGGCCAGATGGGTTTGGGTCGTGGGCCCTTGGGGTATGTGGTCCTGGCCCATTGGGTTTTGAGGGGTATGGGCCATGGGCCATTGGTGGGAATGGGCCATGGTCCCTTGGAGGGTTTGGGCTTGGGCCAAATGGGTTTGGGCCATGGGCCCTAGATGGGTTTGGGCCGCCTTTGGGTATGGGTTTGGCCAATGGGCCCTTGGGGTATATGGCTCTAGCCCACTAGGTTTTGAGGGGTATGGGTCATGGGCCATTGGTGGGTTGGGTCATAGGCCTTTGATGGTTTTGGGCCATGGGCCCTTGATGGTCTTGGGCCATGGACCCTTGGTGGTTTTGGGCCATAGGCCCTTCGGTATGGGTGATGGGGTGTTGGGCCATGGGGCCTTGGGGCATATGGGAAATGGATGTTTGGGCCATGGGGCCTTGGGGCATGGGGGTGGGGTTTTAGGCCGATGAGCCTTGGTGAATGGTAGGGTTTTAGACCAATGGGCCTTGGGGCATGTGGGAGATGGGATTTTGGATGGTGTGAATTATGGGGGGTTGATGGGGGTCATGGGGGAATGAGGCATGGAGATTGGCTAGGGTATGGGATGGGTTCATGGACATGACTAGGGTATGGAATGAGGCATTTTGGGAAGCCTTCCATATGGAGTAGGCTTGAAACATCTCCTCCATCATGCTCATGGAAGGAGGGTCGGATGGGAATGGTGGATTTAAGGGGTGATAGGGTATAGATGGGATGGATGTGGAGGATAAATTGGGCATGGCCCCGGTAAAATCGGGCATGACCCGGGTAAGTGATGGAATATGGGGTGATTTGGAGGGATGAGGGGATGTATTGGGTATGTTTTGGGATGATGGGGGGTATGGTGTGGAGGGGTGAGAAAAATCGGGCATGGCCCCGATAAAAATGGCCATGACCCGGATAGATGGGGGGATTTGTGGGGGGTTGGATAAGGCGGAAGTGGTATATGTTAATGTGGGTGGATCGGGCCTATAGGGGGAAGATGGGAAATGGGGCATGGATGTGGATGGGGAATGTGTAGGATTTGGCATGGAAGTGGATGGAATGTGGGATGGGTTTGGCATGGATATGGGATGAAAAATGGGCATTGTTTGGGCAAAGGATGGAGAGTTGGGGATTGGACTTTGGATATTTTGGGAGGTGGTGGTTGGGAAAATGAGGGTGCCAAACAGGCCGGCAACGGTAAAAGGGGATAGGGTGATGGGGATGGATGTGAAGGCTTCTTCCGAATGGGAGTGGGTTGGAGAATGTGGCGGGGATGAGTCGGGATCGGCGTAAGCTGGGTCCACTACTCACGACATTCTACGGGAACGGGTCGGGTAAGGGTGCCTTGGATAAGGCCCAAAAATCCTCCTTCTCCCCCTACGGGACGACGGAGGGCAAGATGATGTCGTTGTGCCGGTACCACAAAGATTCTATTTTTAGGTTTTTTATTTTTTTAATTTTTTTGGAAAGAATTTTTGTAGAAAATAAAGGTTCCGAGGCCTTGGAATTCCCGTCTCGGGTGACTTTCATACCCTCACTTGAGACCTGCGATGACGATTCTGACGTGCTTCGAAAGAATCAAAGAAAGACCTTTGATTTATTAAAGACACGAAAATCGACGCAAACAACCAGATCCCTCGAAATGAGATAAAAAGAAGTTGCCTTCTTTTGACTGATGGGGGAGTATTGGGTGTCGGAGATGGTGGGGCCTAATCAGAGATACTAAACACACTAATCAGGGGACTCAGGATGTGGAAAAGCCTCAGATTTCAGGTTGTTGATGTTCGGATAGGCTTCGTGTAACTAATATATGCGCCAAGTTAGCAGGGCCTCTTTTTTACACTGGCACAACTATTAGTTGCACTAAGGTAAAAAAGGCATATTTAAAGCTGGCACAACTATTAGTTGCGCCAGTTATAAATCTGGGATTTTTGCACTGGTGCAACTAATACTTGTGCCAAGCAAAAATGAGGCTCCCGAACTTAAGACAGCAGGGAACAGTGTTAAGACCTGAAAAGTACCACTTTTCACCCCTTAACTTAACCTTTGATTAGACCCTTAGCCATCTAATAAGTTCTTGTTAAGTGTTTTATGTAGGTAATAATCAGCAGTGAAATAAGGCCAGGAATCCTGCTAAGGAGCCTGTTTTGGCACCAGAAGTCCCTCAGAAGGATGAACTCTGAATCCAGACCTGAAATGAGCCTCGCGCAGCTGACCCAAGCTTTAGAGGATTCAGGAGAAATATGCCTCGTGCAGTCCAACTGAGCTTCCCAAGACTTTACAACAACTTCTCGCACAGTTCAGTGACTGAAGAGCTTCAGAAGCACAAACTTGCACAGCTCTCGTGAAGCTCAAGAGTAGAACACATCGCGCAATCTCGTACAGTTTAAAGCAGACCTCTCTCAACCTCGCGCAGTTCGCTCAGAACGGCTAAGAAGAGAGAGCTTCAGAAGACGCTTTGCGCAGCTGTCGCACAGTAGCCGCGAGATGCAAATATCAGAAGAGAACTCCTCGCGTAGTTCTCGTGCTATTCAAGAAGAAAGCATCCTCGCGAAGACAGAGCCATCCTCGCGAAGATCAATTAAGACATGAACCTCATGCAGTTCAGAACTCATTAGAGCCTCACGAGTAAACTCGCAAAGTCCATTGAAGAGAAGTGCTCACGAAGTTCTCGCACTATTCAAATCCATCCTCGCGAAGCCCAATCCAGCGAGAGCGCAATTCTCTATCACGCGACTGCCTGAAGAGCAAACCAAGGCAACCTCACGACGATTGAAGCATCAATGTCAAACCATCCTCGCGAAGAGCAAGAGCTACCACACGACAAGTCTGGGAAACAATAGCTACCTAGCGAAGCTCTGAACTTCAACTTCCATCTCTTCAGCAGAGGACCTTCTGGGAATTTCCAGAGTTTAAGGCATGCACTCCCACGCTTAAATCTCTGTAGACGCACCCCGAGGCATCCAAGGATCACTATTAGGCCACGTGGCATCGTTAAAATTAGGGTTTCCTAACCCTAATGCGCCGCCACATCACTGCTATATAAACCCATACTTAGCTTAGGCAGAGAAGGGGGGGGAATATCTCGGAACAGATCTGGGAACACATCTCATCTCTTAGAGATTTGATCTTAGATCATTTTTTCTTTTCTTTTATAGCTGTAAGTAGTTTTTCTTTTTCTTTTTCCTTCTTTCCATAGTCCAGCACTTGCTGGCTATGTCTTTGTATGCATTTTGAACTAGTTTAATGGAAGTTTGTAATAGGATTTTTACATTATGGGATTTGTGTTTGATTGTGAGATGCTCTGTGCAAGGCTGTTGCCTTGTGATCCTCCATTGCTTTGGCTGTGATTCAAAGCAATGGAGGATTGATTCTAAGAGCCACTCAGATCCAAGTGACCTGTGTGTCTGGGCTATCATGGTCTTATACACCTTAGCCCCACCACAAGACCCACTAGATCTGAAATCCCCATGGGAGCTTGAGCTGGTAGCCTTGTGACCATGGTGGTGGCAGCGATATCCTTATTTTGTCTTGGGCTCCGTGAGGAGGATAGCCTCTGGGATAGTCTGTGACCATTCAAGTGGACAGGTTATAACCTTAGGGTGATTCTAATCCACCGATCCAAGATGGATCCTTCTTCTCTGCATCTGAGCTTGTATTAGCCTGGTGGGAGATTGTACAGAGGCAGACTCCCCTATATTTGTATAGATCCACTATCAGATGTTAGATCTGATCTGGTTATAGAGATTGTAGGCTTGTGACTGGACCATTGTAGCCTCACTCAAGCAATGGACAGCTAGATCGAAGGTTGTACTCAATCTCTTACTAGTTTTATGTGTTTGGGCTATCATGGTCCTATATTGTTAAGACCTGAAAAGTACCACTTTCCACCCCTTAACTTAACCTTTGATTAGACCCTTAGCCATTTAATAAGTTCTTGATAAGTGTTTTATGTAGGTAATAATCAGCAGTGAAATAAGGCCAGGAATCCTGCTAAGGAGCCTGTTTTGGCACCAGAAGTCCCTCAGAAGGATGAACTCTGAATCCGTACCTGAAATGAGCCTCGCACAGCTGACCCAAGCTTTAGAGGATTCAAGAGAAATATGCCTCGTGCAGTCCAACTGAGCATCCCAAGACTCTACAATAACTTCTCGCACAGATGATTGACTAAAGAGCTTCAGAAGCACAAACTCGCGCAGCTCTCGCGAAGTGCAAGAGTAGAACACATCGCACAGTCTCACATAGTTCAAAGCAGACCTCTCTCAACCTCGCGCAATTCTCTCAGAACGGCTGAGAAGAGAGCTTCAGAAGACTTCTCGCGCAGCTGTCGCGCAGTCGCCGCGGGATGCAATTATCAAAAGAGAACTCCTCGCGTAGTTCTCGTGCCATTTAAGAAGAAAGCATCCTTGCGAAGGCGAAGCCATCCTCGCAAAGATCAATTAAGACATGGAACCTCGCGCAATCCAGAACTCATTAAATACTCATGAGGTAACTCACAAAGTCCAGTGAAGAGAACTCCTCGTGCAGTTCTCGCGCTATTCAAATCTGTCCTCGCGAAGATCAACCCAGCGATTGCACAGCTACCTCGCGACTGCTTGAGCTCCAACCCCGCGACATCTGAGGCTTTGATGTCTACTCAACCTCGCGACTGCCTGAAGAGAAAACCAGGCCAACCTCCCGACGGCTAAAGCTTCAATGTCAAACCATCCTCGCGAAGAGCAAGAGCTACCACGTGACAAGTCTGGGAGACAATGGCTACCTAGCGAAGCTCTAAACTTCAACTTCCATCTCTTCAGTAGAGGACCTTCTGGGAATTTCTAGCGATTAAGGCACTCACTCCCACGCTTAAATTTTTGTGCATGCGCCCCGAGGCATTCAAGGATTACCATTAGGCCATGTGGCATCATTAAAATTAGGGTTTCCTAACCCTAATGTGCCGCCACACCACTGCTATATAAACCCATACTTAGCTTAGGTTTAGAGAGCCAGTTTTTGGAGAGAAAAATCCTGGAATAGCTGGGAACACATATCATTGCTTGGAGACTTGATCTGAGATAGTTTTTCTTTCTTTTGTAGCCGTAAGTAGTTTTCTTTTTCTTTTTCCTTCTCTCCATAGTCCAGCACTTGCTGGCTAAGTCTTTTTATGCATTTTAAACTAGATTAATGGAAGTTCTGTAATAGGATCTGTACTCTGTGGGATTTGTATTTGAATGTGAGATGCTCTGTGCAAGGCCGCTGTCTTGTGATCCGCCATTGCTTTGGCTGTACTTCAAAGCAATGGAGGACTGATTCTAAGGGCCACTCAGATCCAAGTGACTTGTGTGTCAGGGCTATCATGGTCCTATACAGCCTTAGCCCCACCATAGGACCCACTAGATCTGAAATCCCCATGGGAGCTTGAGCTGGTAGCCTTGTGACCATGGTGGTGGCAGCGATATTCTTATTTTGTCTTGGGCTCCATGAGGAGGATAGCCTCTGGGATAGTCTGTGACCATTCAAGTGGATAGATTATAGCCTTAGGGTGATTCTAATCCATCGATCCAAGATGGATCTTTCTTCTTTACACCTGAGCTTGTAGAAGCCTGGTGGGAGAGTGTACAGAGGAAGCCTCCCCTATATTTGTATAGATTCGCTATCAAATGTTAGATCTGATCTGGTTATAAAGATTGTAGGCTTGTGACTGGACCATTGTAGCCTCACTCAAGCAATGGACAGCTAGATCGAAGTTTGCACTCAATCTCTTGTTGGTTCTATGTGTCTGGGCTATCATGGTCCTATACAGCCTTAGCCCCACACATAGAGCTTTAGAGGTTGAGGTTCCCTATGGATTCTTGAGCTGGTAGCCTGGATGAAATAGTGCCTACAATGATTAACTTGTTGTGTTTTGACCCATCCCTGGATTGTGGTTCCCCTATGGGATAGTCTGTGACCATTTGAGTGGACAGGTTATAACCTTAAGGGACTGAATCATGGCAGAAGTGATGGGTTGGATCCTTTCTTCTCAGTGGTGATAATGTAGCCATTGGACAGGATTTCTATAACATCAGATCTGAATCTGAGTTACAAAACTCCTCTGATCTAGGCTCAATAACATACTTCTCACCCTTTTATATTTATTTTCCACACTCCATCCATCCTCTCAACCCTTTCTGTAGTTTAGACATTAGAGTACCTTAGAATACCTAGAATAAGTGACCTTAAACTCCCCTCCTTTCTAGGACTGCCAAATCTGTATTCAGATCTGGAGGGACTACTAGAGATGGCTCCCTTGGAGCTGTAGATCACCTTTCCCTGTGGGACAAACTCTTACTTATCAAAACTTGCTACAATGGACCCTGTATCTTGCAGGTCTAGGACTTCTCAGTTGTGCTGATTTCATCCCCTGTTTTAATCTTTCTTTAATTTTTAAATTGTTTTTATCACCAACTAATAAAGCACAAACTCATAAGTAAACCCAACAAGTTTTTGGCGCCGCTGCCGGGGACAAATGATCTATTAGTAGACCCTTAGTTTTTGTATTCTTAGTATTCTTTGCAAATGTGAATAATTGATACTACTGACATAATTTTGAACCTTTCTTGCAGATCTAAACAGCAGCAGTGAAGGACAGTTGGACTGCAATTGGAGCTTAGCTACCTCTGTTTGCAAACTCTCTAACTTTTAAAACTCTGTCTATCTTTCTTGAAAATTCTCTAGCAGTATCTAGGATAGTTGTAAATATATCCTTCGAATAGCTGTAAATTAGTTAGATAAAATTTGTTAATTGTAAAGTTATTCATTTGCAATGTGCCTGCAAGAAGCTCTCCTTGCTGTTGGTGTGCTTGTATGCTAGGGAGGAGATCTCTCAGCCCTACTTTAGAGCCTCTTAACCCTAAGTTTGAAAGGGGAAGGAGACTTAGAAGGGACAGGCACACCACAGGAGAACCCCCAAGTGAACCTGTGACAGCAAAGATGGGTGAAGAACAACCCAGAACCCTCAAGGAGTTGAATGCTCCGGATGACTATAACTCCCCTTTTAGCAATCAATTCCCTAATGTTCAGGGGAATTATGAAATAAAAACTTCAATCATCCAGAAGCTGCCCTCTTTCCATGGGCTTAGCAAGGAGGACCTTTACAAGCATATTGACCAGCTCTTGGCCTTGTGCACCACTTTTAATATCACTGGTTTGGGACCTGAGGCTACTAGGCTTAGACTCTTTCCCTTCTCTCTGAAGGATAGGGCCAGTACCTGGTTGACCACTCTTCCCAACAATAGCATTGCTTCATAGAAAGACCTGCAGACTAAGTTCGACCAAGTTCTTCCTCGAGACCAAAACTAGCAGTTGAGGAAAGAGATTCTCGCTTTGCTCAATCCCCAATCGAGGATTTTAACTCCAGGATAGGTTTAAAGAAATGCTCAAACAATGCCCCCACCACAAGATCCCGAGTGGCACTTCTATAATGCTTCTACCGGGATTGATGAGAAAAATGGAGATATGGTCGATGCCTCTTGTTGTGGATCCTACATGCACAAGACTACTGAGGAGGCATGGGAATTGTTTGAGGTGATTAGTGAGAATGCTTTTCAAAAGCCATCCCTGGCAAGAACTAGTCAGGAATCTGAGTCAAAGGTGGGGACTCCTTTGGATCAAGAGGAAAAGTTTATGAGGTGTGCAGGAACAATGACTGCATTGCAGATGGCAAACCTCTCTATGAAGTTTGACAAATTACTGGCTGTGATGCAACCTAGAAGGGTTGCTCATGTGGCAGAGGCATGTCTCATATGCCAATCCCCACAACACACAGAGGAGGAATGTCCATCTGCAGGGCAATTCCCTGAATTGGTTTTGGAACATCTTCGCTCAATCTTATGGCCACAAGAACAACTGGGGCTACAACAGACAACCATATGGATACCAGCACCAAAGACCAAAAGGTTAACAATGGAGAGACCACCCAAATCTGAGGTGGAGGCAAGACAACTACATGCAGCCCCAACAGATGTTGGCCTTACCACAAAAACCGCAGCAGCAGTTCAATCAAGGGAATGCCCTTAGGTCTAACTTCCAGCACCATTAGCAGCCCCATCAGCAACAAAATCAATTGGTCGTACCCCCACCTCAACCCAGACATACTTCTTTCGAGGACCAGGTCTTGACCTCACTGCAAAACCTGGGATCCTTGGCTCAGACTGTGAATTCTCATGGTCAGAGCATCAAGAAGATGGAAGAGTAGATTGGCCAACTAGCAAATACCGTAGCCAAAAGAGAAGAGGGAAGGTTTCCCAGTCAACCAGTGGTTAACCCCAAGGGCCAATTTTTGATTGGTGAAGGATCCTCAAACCCTGAAGGGGGTCTTTCATTGAATTGATGTTAAGAACTATGCACCTTTGTATGATATGTACTTTACAGTTTAGAGGAATTTGTAGTAATCTTGTTGGAGTCTGAGTTTAGTGCTTTATGCCTACTTTTATTCCCGTTCCCTTTGTTTGACAATTTCAAGTGATTGAATGATGATAGTATGGTTTGAATGCTTTTCATGATGTGTGAATTTAATGCTTTGAGAGCATGAGAATTTTTGAATGTTTTATAATGCTTATGGGTGTCCCTGGAAGAGAGCCTGTGAGAGAATCCACCCACAAAATCAAGGTCAAAAGGCTGACTAATGGGGGTGAGAATTCTGACACTATTAAGCCATCGCGAGGTTCTGAAAATTTGGTTTGGTTTCCTCTCGCGTAGTTCATAAAGAATTAAGTTGCTTTGCTGTCGCGAGTTTCAGATATAGCTGGGCGGGCTTCCTCGCGTAGTTTAAATGAACATCCAAGCTCGCGACCCATTCATGCCTATCTAGCGAGCGGATATTTTCAAAGCGCGCCAAGCCTCGCGATATTTAAAATCCCACCCCGCGCTGCATTTCTTTACTGCTTTCTCTTTCCTCTCCTGCCAGCGAAACCCTAGCTCCCACTCCTCTCAATCTCTCTCCTCCAGCATCCTGTCTACAGTTCATTGCTCACTTTGAAATTCTGGATTTTTTTTCTCAAAGCTTCCATCAACAGTTGCCCCCTGCTAGGACCTCTTGCGGTCTACCGTGCATCAAATTGAACAGAACCCTAACTTTTAGGGTAAGACACAGCTCTTAATCTTTTCTTTCAAAATTTCAACTGCACACTCACCAAGGAGAATCTTGATGGCTCCTAAAAGTGCACCTGTGAAGAGAGCCAAGGACCAGGCCACCGTGGAGCCTGCCCCTAAGAAAGCCAAGTCCTCTACGGCACAACAAAAAGGGAAGGAGGTGGTTCCTGAGGTGGCTGCAAAAATGCCTGACTACTCCACACCCTCTGAGCTCCTCATTTCCATTCCTTTAGAGCCTGAAGCCATTTTTGATATATCTTTCTTTGAATCTGAGCCATTGTCAGCACCTGCCATTGAGTTCTTGCCAATCTTTGGTTTGTTCCCTTGATGCAAATGATTCACTTTTCGCCTATCCTAGGCTAGTGCAACTCTTTCTGACACCTTAGGGTGGACAGGACACACATGGGCAGCCAGGGCCTCCTTGTGTTAGTTGACAATTTTGAGATCTGCTCAACCCTGATGATTCTTTGAAGTCATGGGCATCCCTGCCATTTTTTATCCCAACTGCGGTTATGGTGCCCCTGTGAGTGCCCCCCTTGATACCATTGCCCAGGCCGTTACCAGAGGTTTGAAGGCCACAGGGGACTCCATCAGAAGAAGAGATTTGGATCTCAAACTGTTGTTCATCGATCAAGTACTGAGGAAGAATATCTATTGCTCCGGCCATTAGCAAGAGAGGAGGACACCAATTACTGATGCTCTCTATTCCTTCTCTCTGGGCCATAGATTTAATGCTACATGGTTGATTTTTGAGGCCATGAAAGATATGATGGTGAAGCTCGGGCTGCAAAAGAAGATCCACACTCTCCCCTATGGAAGACTCATCACCAAATTACTTCTGAGGGGAGGATACAAGATACCAGTGGGGGAGTTATCTGCTGACCTCACTCCCACCACTTTTACCAAAAGACAATGGGTGATCAGCAGAAGTCTGATGGATCCCTAGAACAAGAAGAAGAAAGCTTAAGCTCAGGTTGTTTCTGAGCAGGGAGAGGGAACTTCTGTGGCAAAGGCCACCCCTGCCCCCAAAAAGAAGGCTAAAGCCCCTGCTCCAAAGAAGGTGGTGCGAGCTTCTGTCACCTCTGCTTCTGCAGCAATACCTCCATCCACCACACTTGCCTCTCCATTAGTTTCTTTACCTATTCCATCTCTCCCTTTCCCTCTCTTATCTCCCTTTTCCATTCTCCCTCCCCATTGTGATTCGTTCCTGGGTGGAAAGTGTTGAACCCCATGACAACACTCCCCCTTCACCAACCTTACCTCAATACACAGCCCCAGTATCTCCAACATCATCTGACCTAAACCCTGACAACCCTCCCTTGATCACTTACCTTAAAAAGAAAACCTCTCACACAACAGCTACCATACCTTTACCTACCCCCTCCTCAATTTACTGACCATTCGACACAGACTGCCCCAGCCCTTTCCACCCCTCCTCTTGACTTCATCCCTACAACCCCCACTTTCTCCCCCCCCAGCATCAATCACCTTCTACCTCCTCCACCCCAATTCTCTCAATCTTACCAGACACTCCTATTACACCTCCCTACTTCACCCTCCTCCATGCCATGAGGGACAATGCCTATATCAAGAGGGATGTTCTCAATGGCATGGCCCAACTCCGACAAGCCATCGAATACCCCTTGCTGCAGAAAATGAGTGACTTGAAGCTTGCTCACAGCGAGCAGCTACGAGATATTTCCAAGGGGTGGGAGGCAATTTTGGAGACACTCAATACAAACAAGGCTGTGGCAACTTAGTACTGAATGACTACGGAGATAGAAAAAGCCAATGCAAAAAGGGCGAAAAAGAAAGCCAGGTTGTTAGAAAGGAAACTGAACAATGCTCAGGAGATCAACAAACTCAGTAAGGAGCTTGCAGATACCAATCTCCTGTGGGCTAATAAGAAAATTGAGATTTTAGAATAGAGGGTTGCCTTCCTACTATCCCAACCAATTCAGACCACCCCTCTCGCCACAGCACCCCCTGAGGCCCCATCCTCTTCCACACAACTAGGCCCATCTTCTTCCACTCCCCCTGCCCCTACACCTACACAACCTGTTCTCCCACCTCCAACAGCCCCAACTCCGGTACCTCCTCCTGTTCCTACTCAAGTTCCTGCTCCAACTAAAGTCCCTACTCCAGCTCCTGCTCCTGTCTCAGTGCCTCCCCCTGTTCCCTCTCCTGCCCCCAAAAGAAAATGGACTCCTTCCAAGAAACCTCTCACTTCCAAAAGAGCCACTGCAGCCTAAAAAGGAAAAAGGCCAGCCCCTCCATCCCCACCTCCAAAAGTCATCAGAGCTTCTGCTCAGGATGATCCCCATGGTCGCCTACTTTCCAAAGAGGAACAGAGCTTTTTCCTTCTGATTCAGACTCTGATTCCACACTACCTAGGGATCCCAGTGCCCAGACTGCTGTTGCTGCTCCTTCATCATGTCCTGCTGAACAAACTTATCCTCAGAGAAGGAAGGTTGCTGCCAAGAGGACTACTCCCCCAACTGCCTCTTTGAAAATTAGAAAAGACAAATCTGCCCAGTCTGAGGAGGCACCACCCATAAGCCAGCCAGTGAAAGAGAAGAGCCCTGCTATTCCTGCAGTAAAAGAACAAGACAAACCTTCTGTGGCTCCCCCTAAGCTTCCTAAAGGGAAAAGTCCTCCCCTACCTCAGGTGAAAGCAAAAGATAAATCCCCTGTTGTCCCTCCTGAGCCAGCACAAGCCCAATCCCCTCTTATTCCCCCTCCGACTCAGCAAGGGCAAGCCTCAAAAGGTAAGGGCCCCAAAGGCAAATCCCCCACCAAACCCCTTGAGCCAACCACTGATAAATCTTTCGAGATCCCTCCTGAACTAAAGAGGAGAAAAATGAGGGTCAGGGCACCATCTATACCCAAAACTGCCGACCAAAGAAAGACAGAGAGGGTACGAAAGAAGGAAGAGGAGGAGGCTTACCTTCAAGAACATGCCAAGAAGATGGGTTGGGACAAGTTTTGAGCCAGATTCTGACTAGATTGTACCTAAGATTTTATCTATTTCTGCACTCTTTTGCTTCTGTTTTCTTGTAGTTGTACATTTCTCATTTTTAATAGACTTTATTCCCCTATCATTACTATCTTGCTTTGTCTGTTGTGTGTTTTGTTCCCTGTTCTTTCCTTTTCTTTTCCCATCAATAAATCTGCTGCACAGACACCTTTGAACCAGTGAGGACACTGCTCCTCATAGGTTTGGGGGTGTGGCAGACAAAGCAAGATAGTTAATCTGCCAATGGAATAGTTAACCTAAGTGCAGAAGACTTATCTGAGTAATATGGAAATGGATCTATGTTCACTTAAGAATCATGAAAATAAGAAATTTAAAATTTTTGCAAACTTTTGACATTATAAACATTTAATATTCCACATTTCCATGATAATATCACCAAGGAAACTTACTTGTATCAGCACTTAGTGAATCATTAGAGAGAGAAAAAGGTGAGGACATACTTAAAAGTTTAAAGGAAGACCATAACCAGTGAGAATTGGGCCTATAAAAAAATTTCCATCCTTTGAGGAGTAACCAAGGCAATCTCTTCTAGTTCTAAGGACTGGCTGAGTCACTGTGCTCACTAGAAGTTAGGTAACTCCAAGTTGAAACAACTGACAGTACTCATGAGACTTAGGAAAGGATCATGGCCTTCTCTTGGACAGTTTGAGCCTAAAAGGACCAACCCTAAAGTAACTGCCCTTGTCCATACCCCCCCTTTTGAGCTTTAAATCCTAAATTTCTTCAAAATACACCTGAGTACTTGAACCTAAACCTATGAACCTGCTTCAACCTACCCTCACTCTGAGAATTCAGAAGGTAAAGGAGAAAAGGTTGGAAATGGACTAGCTATGGTCAACATTAAGTGAATGGAAGAGAAGCATCTCAAAAAATTCGGCGATGGTATAGTGGCGAGAACATGGTGGCATTTCTGAAAAGCAAAAATAAAAATAAAAAGAAGAAAATTCCATCAAAAGGAAATAAAAAATAATAATGAAGAGGAGTAAGGGAGGAGTCAAGAGGAACTTTCATTGGAGAATCAAAATCAAGAAGAGAAACTGATCACTTCAAATCTGAAAATCTCAAAGAAAATGAAGGGAGCTGAATTCAAGAAGGTGAAGTCATGAATCACCTCTGTCACCTACTGATTTCTCTATTTTTGAACCCCTTCTCAACCCTCCATTCTTTCAACCCCACTCCATAAGCAACATTACAGCCCAATTAAAGCCCTTGTGATCCAAAATTGAGTGAGCTGTCATGTGAAGATAAAGAGTTATCTAATCTATGGTGAGGAATTGCCAATGATGTCAGCACTTAAGAACTCTGCCTATGCTCATGCTTACAGACCCATTTGGGGGATGTAACTGCTCTTGAGCCTGTGAGAAAATGAATCCCTCAACAAAACCTTTATGAGAGTATGCCCTGGAAAGTTTTTGAGTCTGATCTTGAATGCATTATGTATGACATATAACCTAATTTTAAATCTGATGACGAGCTCAGTGCTGGCACACACTTGTGCAGTTTTCTGTGGTTGTAAATTGATTGGAAGTGCTGTGCATTCATGAAAAGTTTATGCTGTTCTGTGCAACCAATGGATTAAATTTCTTCTATGATTATTGATTCAAGAGTAAAATAAGTCTGTCCCTTGACTGCTCACTGGATGATATTGCACTTTTGTTAACTGTTTCATTGGAGAAGTTTGTGGGTGTCTTCACTGAAAACCCTCAGGAGACTTCACTCCTCCACTAGGGATCACCTAGGGGTTTAAAAGGCTTGGTACTTATGCTAAATGTATTTTGTGCTCCCTACGAAAGTGGCAGTTAATTTTTATAGTAGGTTTAATGTAGCTTTGCTAAGGGACTAGCAAAGATTAGGTTTGGGGTGTGTTAAGACCTGAAAAGTACCACTTTCTACCCCTTAACTTAACCTTTGATTAGACCCTTAGCCATCTAATAAGTTCTTGATAAGTGTTTTATGTAGGTAATAATCAGTAGTGAAATAAGGCCAGGAATCCTGCTAAGGAGCCTATTTTGGCACCAGAAGTCCCTCAGAAGGATGAACTCTGAATCCAGACCTGAAATGAGCCTCGCTCAGCTGACCCAAGCTTTAGAGGATTCAAGAGAAATATGCCTCGCGCAGTCCAACTGAGCATCCCAAGATTCTACAACTTCTCGCACAGATGATTGACTGAAGAGCTTCAAAAGCACAAACTTGCGCAGCTCTCGTGAAGCGCAAGAGTAGAACACATCGCACAGTCTTGCGCAGTTCAAAGCAGACCTCTCTCAACCTCGCTTAGTTTGCTCAGAACGGCTGAGAAGAGAGAGCTTCAGAAGACTTCTCGTGCAGCTGTCGCGCAATCGCCGTAGGATGTAATTATCAGAAGAGAACTCCTCGCGCAGTTCTCGCACCATTTAAGAAGAAAGCATCCTTGCGAAGGCGAAGCCATCCTCGCGAAGATCAATTAAGACATGGAACCTTGCAAAGTCTAGAACTCATTAAAGCCTCCCGAGGTAACTCGCGAAGTCCAGTGAAGAGAACTCCTCGCACAGTTCTCGTGCTATTCAAATCAGTCCTCGTGAAGATCAACCCAGCGATCACGCAGCTACCTTGCGATTGCTTGAGCTCCAACCCCGTGACATCTGAGGCTTTGACGTCTACTCAACCTCGTGACTACCTGAAGAGCAAACCAAGCCAACCTCGCGACGGGTGACGCTTCAATGTCAAACCATCCTCGCGACGAGCAAGAGCTACCATGCGACAAGTCTAGGAGACAATGGCTACCTAGCAAAGCCCTGAACTTCAACTTCCATCTCTTCAGCAGAGGGCCTTCTGGGAATTTCCAGCGATTAGGGCACGCACTCCCATGCTTAAATCTCTGTGCACGCGCCCTGAGGCATCCAAGGATCACCGTTAGGCCACGTGGCATCATTAAAATTAGGGTTTCCTAACCCTAATGCGCTGCCACACCACTGCTATATAAACCCATACTTAGCTTAGGTTTAGAGAGCCAATTTTTAGAGAGAAAAATCCTGGAATAGCTAGGAGCACATCACATTGCTTAGAGACTTGATCTAAGATAGTTTTTCTTTTCTTTTATAGCCGTAAGTAGTTTTCTTTTTCTTTTTCCTTCTCTCCATAGTCCAGCACTTGCTGGCTATGTCTTTGTATGCATTTTGAACTAGATTAATGGAAGTTCTATAATAGGATCTGTACTTTGTGGGATTTGTGTTTGAATGTGAGATGCTCTGTGCAAGGCTGCTGCCTGGTGTTCCGCCATTACTTTGGCTATGTTTCAAAGCAATGGAGGACTGATTCTAAGGGCCACTCAGATCCAAGTGACCTGTGTGTCTGGGCTATCATGGTCCTATACAGCCTTAGCCCCACGACAGGACCCACTAGATCTGAAATCCCCATGGGAGCTTAAGCTGGTAGCCTTGTGACCATGGTGGTGGCAGTGATATTCTTATTTTGTCTTGGCCTCCGTGAGGAGGATAGCCTCTGGGATAGTCTGTGACCATTCAAGTGGACAGGTTATAGCCTTAGGGTGATTCTAATCCACCGATCCAAGATGGATCCTTCTTCTTTACACCTCCGCTTGTAGAAGCCTGGTGGGAGAGTGTACAGAGGCAGACTCCCTTATATATGTATAGATTTGCTATCAAATGTTAGATCTGATCTGGTTATAGAGATTAGAGGCTTGTGACTGGACCATTGTAGCGTCACTCAAGCAATGGACAGCTAGATCGAAGTTTGCACTCAATCTCTTATTGGTTCTATGTGTCTGGGCTATCATGGTCCTATACAGCCTTAGCCCCACACATAGAGCTTTAGAGGTTGAGGTTCCCTATGGATTCTTGAGCTGGTAGCCTGGATGAAATAGTGCCTACAATGATTAACTTGTTGTGTTTTGACCCATCCCTGGATTGTGGTTCCCCTATGGGATAGTCTGTGACCATTTGAGTGGACAGGTTATAACCTTAAGGGACTGAATCATGGCAGAAGTGATGGGTTGGATCCTTTCTCCTCAGTGGTGATAATGTAGCCATTGGACAGGATTTCTATAACATCAGATCTAAATCTAAGTTATAAAACTCCTCTGATCTAGGCTCAATAACATACTTCTCACCCTTTTATATTTATTTTCCACACTCCATCCATCCTCTCAACCCTTTCTGTAGTTTAAACATTAGAGTACCTTAGAATACCTAGAATAAGTGACCTTAAACTCCCCTCCTTTTTAGGACTGCCAGATCTGTAGTCAGATCTGGAGGGACTACTAGAGATGGCTCCCTTGGAGCTGTAGATCACCTTTCCCTGTGGGACAAACTCTTACTTATCAAAACTTGCTACAATGGACCCCGTATCTTGCAGGTCTAGGACTTCTCAGTTGTGCTGATTTCATCCCCTGTTTTACTCTTTCTTTGATTTTTAAATTGTTTTTATCTCCAACTAATAAAGCACAAACTCAGAAGTCAACCCAACATATACAGCCTTAGCCCCACACATAGAGCTTTAGAGGTTAAGGTTCCCTATGGATTCTTGAGCTGGTAGCCTGGATGAAATAGTGCCTACAATGATTTACTTGTTTTGACCCATCTCTGGATTGTGGTTCCCCTATGGGATAGTCTATGACCATTTGAGTGGACAGGTTATAACCTTAAGGGATTGGATCATGGTACAGAGATGGGTTGAATTCTTTCTCCTCAGTGGTGATAACGTAGCCATTGGACAGGATTTCTATAACATCATATCTGAATCTGAGTTACAAAACTCCTCTAATCTAGGCTCAATAAAATACTTCTCACCCTTTTATATTTATTTTCCACACTCCATCCATCCTCTCAACCCTTTTTGTAGTTTAGACATTAGGCTACCTTAGGATTTGTAAACTAACTGACCTTAAACTCCCTTCCCTTAAGGACTGCCAGATCTGTAGTCAGATCTGGAGGGATTACTAGAGATGGCTCCCTTGGAGCTGTAGATCATCTTTCCCTGTAGGACAAACTCTTACTTATCAAAACTTGCCACAATAGACCCTGTATCTTGCAGGTCTAGGACTTCTCAGTTGTGCTGATTTCATCCCCTGTTTTATTTTGATTTTAAATTTCTTTTACCACAAACAAATAAAGGAAGCACAGCTAGGTAGCAACAAGTTTTTGGCGCCATTGCCGGGGAGAGTTGATCTATTAGTAGACCCTAAGTTTTGTAGTTTTATTATTCTTTGGTAGTGAAGAATAATTGATACTGCTGATGTATTTGTGAATTTTTTATCAAGATCTAGGCTGATGAAGAAGATTAATTTGCAATTGGAGCTTAGCTACCTCTGTTTGCAAACTCTCTAACTTTTAAAACTCTGTCTATCTTTCTTGAAAATTCTCTAGCAGTATCTAGGATAGTTGTAAATATATCCTTCGAATAGCTGTAAATTAGTTAGATAAAATTTGTTAATTGTAAAGTTATTCATTTGCAATGTGCCTGCAAGAAGCTCTCCTTGCTGTTGGTGTGCTTGTATGCTAGGGAGGAGATCTCTCAGCCCTACTTTAGAGCCTCTTAACCCTAAGTTTGAAAGGGGAAGGAGACTTAGAAGGGACAGGCACACCACAGGAGAACCCCCAAGTGAACCTGTGACAGCAAAGATGGGTGAAGAACAACCCAGAACCCTCAAGGAGTTGAATGCTCCGGATGACTATAACTCCCCTTTTAGCAATCAATTCCCTAATGTTCAGGGGAATTATGAAATAAAAACTTCAATCATCCAGAAGCTGCCCTCTTTCCATGGGCTTAGCAAGGAGGACCTTTACAAGCATATTGACCAGCTCTTGGCCTTGTGCACCACTTTTAATATCACTGGTTTGGGACCTGAGGCTACTAGGCTTAGACTCTTTCCCTTCTCTCTGAAGGATAGGGCCAGTACCTGGTTGACCACTCTTCCCAACAATAGCATTGCTTCATAGAAAGACCTGCAGACTAAGTTCCTGACCAAGTTCTTCCCTGAGACCAAAACTAGCCAGTTGAGGAAAGAGATTCTCGCTTTTGCTCAATCCCCAACTGAGGATTTTAACCAGTCCTGGGATAGGTTTAAAGAAATGCTCAAACAATGCCCCCACCACAAGATCCCAGAGTGGCAGCTTCTATAATGCTTCTACACTGGGATTGATGAGAAAAATAGAGATATGGTCGATGCCTCTTGTTGTGGATCCTACATGCACAAGACTACTGAGGAGGCATGGGAATTGTTTGAGGTGATTAGTGAGAATGCTTTTCAAAAGCCATCCCTGGCAAGAACTAGTCAGGAATCTGAGTCAAAGGTGGGGCCTGCTGCTGGATCAAGAGGAAAAGTTTATGAGGTGTCTGGGAACAATGACCTGCAGCTGCAGATGGCAAACCTCTCTATGAAGTTTGACAAATTACTGGCTGTGATGCAACCTAGAAGGGTTGCTCATGTGGCAGAGGCATGTCTCATATGCCAATCCCCACAACACACAGTGGAGGAATGTCCATCTGCAGGGCAATTCCCTGAATTGGTTTTGGAACATGCTGCTGCTGCTCAATCTTATGGCCAGCAACAATCTGGGGGCTACAACAGACAACCATATGGATACCAGCACCAAAACGCTGGTTAACAATGGAGAGACCACCCAAATCTGAGGTGGAGGCAAGACAACTACATGCAGCCCCAACAGATGTTGGCCTTACCACAAAAACCGCAGCAGCAGTTCAATCAAGGGAATGCCCTTAGGTCTAACTTCCAGCACCATTAGCAGCCCCATCAGCAACAAAATCAATTGGTCGTACCCCCACCTCAACCCAGACATACTTCTTTCGAGGACCAGGTCTTGACCTCACTGCAAAACCTGGGATCCTTGGCTCAGACTGTGAATTCTCATGGTCAGAGCATCAAGAAGATGGAAGAGTAGATTGGCCAACTAGCAAATACCGTAGCCAAAAGAGAAGAGGGAAGGTTTCCCAGTCAACCAGTGGTTAACCCCAAGGGCCAATTTTTGATTGGTGAAGGATCCTCAAACCCTGAAGGGGGTCTTTCATTGAATTGATGCTAAGAACTGTGCACTTTGTATGTTATGTACTTTACTATTTATAGGAATTTTTAGTGATCTTCTTGGAGTCTGAATTTAGTGCTTTATGCCTACTTTTATTCCTGTTCCCTTTGTTTGATAATTTCAAGTGATTGAATGATGATGGTATTGTTTGAATGCTTTTCATGATGTGTGAATTTAATGCTTTGAGAGTATGGGAATTTTTGAATGTTTTATAATGCTTATGGGTGTCCCTGGAAGAGAGCCTGTGAGAGCATCCACCCACAAAACAAAGGTCAAAAGGCTGACTAGTGGGTGTGTGAATTCTGACTCTGTTAAGCCATCGCGAGGTTGTGAAAATTTGGTTTGGTTTCCTTTCGCGCAGTTCATAAAGAATTACTTTGCTTTGCTGTCGCGAGTTTCGGATATAGTTGTGTGGGCTTCCTCGCGCAGTTTAAATAAACATCCCATCTCGCGACCCATTCATGCCTATCCAGCGAGCGGATATTTTTAAAGCACACCAAGCCTCGCGATATTTAAAATCCCACGTCGCACTGCTTTTCTTTATTGCTTTCTCTTTCCTCTCTTGCCAGCGAAACCCTAGCTCCCACTCCTCTCAATCTCTCTCCTCCAGCATCCTGTCGACAGTTCATCGCTCACTTTGAAATTCTGGATTTCTGTTCTTAAAGCTTCCATCAACAGTTGTCCCCTGCTAGGAGCTCCTGCGGTCTACCGTGCATCAAATTGAACAGAACCCTAACTTTTAGGGTAAGACTCAGCTCTTAATTTTTTCTTTCAAAATTTCAACTGCACACTCTGTTGGTGATCTCGAGTGTGCTTCGCTTATTGGTTGGTGTTGAAAATTAATTAAAAACCAAAAACATAATAAAATAGGGGATGAATCAGCACAACTTAGAAATCCTAGACCTGCAAGATACAGGGTCCTTTGTAGCAAGTTTTGATAAGTAAGAGTTTGTCCCACAGGGAAAGGTGATCTAAGGCTCCAACGGAGCCGTCTCTAGTAGTCCCTCTAGATCTGTCTACAGATCTGGCAGTCCTAAAAGGAGGGGAGGTTAAGGTCACTTATTCTAAGTATTCTAATAACTAAATTACAGAAAGGATTGAGAGGATGGATGGAATGTGGAAAATAATTATAAAAATGTGAGAAATATGTTATTAAGCCAAGGTTAGAGGAGTTTTTGTAACTCAAATTTGGTCTGATGTTATAGAAATCTTGTCCAGAGGCTACATTATCACCTCTGAGGAGAAAGGATCCAACCCATCTCTACTGCCATGACTCCACCCTTAGGGCTATAACCTGTCCACTTGAATGGTCACAGACTAACCCATAGGGGAGCCACTATCCAGGGATGGGTCAGAACATAACAAATAAATCATTGGAGGCACTATTTCATCTAGGCTACCAGCTCAGGAATCCATAGGGAACCTCAACCTCTAAAGTTCCATATGTGGAGCTAAGGCTGGAAAACCATGATAGCCCAGACACATAGAACCAGCAAGCGATTGAGTACAACCTTCGATCCAGCTGTCCATTGCTTGAGAGAGGCTACACTGGTCTAGTCACCAGCCTACAATCTCTATAACCAGATCAGATCCAACATCTGATGGCAGATCTATACAAATATGGGGAGCGCCTCTGCAATCCCTCACCGACCTTCTACATGCTCGGTGAAAAGAAGAAGGATCCATCTTGGATCGGTGGATCAAAATCACCCTAATATAATCATACTTAAATGGCCACAAACTATCCTGAGGTTATCCTCCTCACGGAGCCCAAGACAAAACAAGATTATTGCTACCACCATGTTCACCGGGCTACAGCTCAAGCTCCCATGGGGATTTCAGATCTAGTAGGTCTGTGGTGGGGCTGGTCTGAAGACCATGATAGCCTGAACACAGGTTACTTGGATCCGAGTGACCCTTAAAATCAGTCCTCCCTTGCTTTAAAACAGCTAAGGCAATGGGGATCACAAGGACCTTGCAGAGCATCTCACATATAAACAACAATCCCACAGTGTAAATCCTATTGCAAAACTTCCATTAATCTAACTCAAAAACATATACAAAGTCATAGCCAGCAATTGCTGGACTATGGAGAGAAGAAAAGAAAAAGAAAAAGAAAAACTACTTACTGCTAAAAAAGAAAGAGAAAAGAAAAGCGATCTGAGATAGGTTCCCAGATACCTAAACCTAAGCTAGGCCTGGGTATATATTGCAGTGGGGTGGCGGTGCATTAGGGTTAGGAAACCCTAATTTTAATGATGCCACGTGGCCTTCTACTGATCCTTAGATGCCTCGGGGCATGTGCATGGGGATTTGAGTGTGGGAATGTGTGCCCTAATCATTGGAAATTTCTAGAATGCCCTCCGCTGAAGAGATGGAAGTTTAGGTTCAGAGCCTCGCTAGGTAGCTGTAGTTTCCCAGACTTGTCGCGTGGTAGCTCATTGCTCTTCGCTAGGATGATTTGACACTGAAGCTTCAGCCGTCGCGAGGTTGCCTTGGTTTGCTCTTCAGGCAGTCGCGCGGTAGAGAGTTGAGCTCTCTCTGGGTTAGAGTTCACGAGGTTGAATAGAAAACACAGTTTCAAGCATCGCGAGGTTGCAATTCAAGCAGTCGCACGGTAGATTAGTCTTCGTTGGGCAGCAACACGAGAACTGTGTGAGCTCTTCTCTTTACTTGGACTTCACGAGTTACCTCGGGAGGTTCTTTTGAGTTCTGAACTGCGCGAGGTTCTTTGTCTCACTCAATCTTCGCGAGCTTGGCTTTGCCTTCCCCAGGATGCTTTCTTTCTTGAATGGCATGCGAACTGTGCGAGGCGTTCTTCTTCAGAGAATTGTACCCCGCGGCGACTGCGCGACAGCTGTGCGAGACGTCTTCTGAAGCTCTCTCTCCTCAGCTGTCTTAAGCAACCTTCACGAGATTGAGAGAGGTCTACTTTGAACTGTGCAACACTGAGCGCTGTGTTCTACTCTTGAGCTTCGCGAGAGCTGCGCAGAGTTGAGTTTCTGAAGCTCCTCAGTCATTCATCTGTGCGAGAGGTTGATTGTAAAGCCTTAGGAAGCTCAGCTGATCTGTGCGAGGCTTCAAGGTTCATTCTTGCTGAGGGGCATCTGGTGCCACAGTAGGCTCCATAATAGGATTCTTGGTCTTATTTCACTGCTGATTATTTCCTGAACAAAAACACTTAAGACGAGTTTATTAGGTGGCTAAGGGTCTAATCAAAGGTTAAGTTAAGGGGTGAAAAGTGGTACTTTTCAGGTCTTAACACACCCCCAAACCTAATCTTTGCTAGTCCCTTAGCAAAGCTACATTAAATCTACTCTGAAAATTAAATGCCACTTTCGTAGGGAGCACGGATACATTTAGCATATGTACCAAGCCTTTTAAACCCCTAGGTGATCCCTAGTGGAGGAGTGAAGTCTCCTGAGTGTTTTCAGTGAAGACACCCACAAACTTCTCCAATGAAATAGTTAACTAAAGTGCACTGTCTTCCAATGAGCAGTTAAGGAATCAGATTTAGTTTACTCATGAATCATCATAAAAGAAGTTTAATTCATTGGTTGCACAGGAACTTAGACAGCATAATTTGCATGTTTGCACAGCATTTCCAAATAATTTGTGATCACAAAAAACTACACAAGTGCATGTCAGCACTGAGCTTATCCTTATGTCAGAAAATTAGGTTAAGGTCATACATAATGCATTCAAGTTCAGACCCAAAAGAAAGCTTTACAGGGCATACTCTCATCAAGGTTTGTTGAGGGGTTCATTTTCTCACAGGCTCAAGAGCAGTTACATCCCCCAACTGGGTTTGTAAGCATGAGCATAGGCAGAGTTCTTAAGTGCTGACATCATTGTCAGTTTCTCACCATAGATTGGATAATTCCTTATCTTCACATGACAGCTCACTCAATCTTTGGATCACAAGGGCTTTTAACTGGGTTGAAATGTGGCTTATGGAGTATGGTTAAAAAGAATGGAAGGTTTGAAAAGGGGTTTAAAAATTGAGAACTCAGTGGGTGCAGGAGGTGGTTCATGACTTCACCTTCTTGAATTCAGCTCCCTTCATCTTCTTTGAGATTTTCAGATTTGAAATGATCAGTTTCTCTTCTTGATTTTGATTTTCCAATGAAGGTTCCTCTTGACTTCTCTCTTATTCCTCTTCATTATTATTATTATTATTTTTATTTTATTTTTATTTTTATTTTTTTTGTTTCTTTTTGCTGGAGTTTTCTTCTTTTTTTTTTAATTTTGTCTTTGCTTCTCAGAAATGCCACCATGTCCTCAGTTACCATTATGCCAGAATAGATGCTTCTTCTCCATTCACCTAATGTTGACCATAGCTAGTCCATCTTCAACTCTTTCTCCTTTACCTTCTGAATTCTCAGAGTGAGGGTAGGTTGAGTCAGGTTCATAGGTTCAGGTTCAAGTACTCAAGTGTATTTTGAAGAAATTTAGGATTTAAAGCTCAAAGGGGGTATGGACAAGGGCAGTTGCTTTAGGATTGATCTTTTTAGGCTCAAACTGTCCAAGAGAAGGCCTTGATCCTTTCCTAGGTCTCATGAGTACTGTCAATTGTTTCAACTTGGAGTTACCTAACTTCTAGTGAGCACAGTGACTCAGTCAGTCCTTAGAACTAGAAGAAATGCCTTAGTTACTCCTCAAAAAAAAAAAAATTTGTAGGCCCAATTCTCACTGGTTATGGTCATCCTTTGAACTTTTAAGTATGTCCTCACATTTTTCTCTCTCTAATGATTCACTAAGTGCAGATACAAGTGTGTTACCTTGGTGAAATTATTATGGAAATGTGGAATATTAGAAGTCTATAATGTTCAATGTTTGCATAAATTTTAAACTTCTTAATTTCTTGATTCTTAAGTGAACAGGGGTCCATCTCCATATTGCTCAGATGAGTCTGCTACACTTATATTAACTATTCCATTGGCAGGGTCTGCCTGCCATACCCCCAAACCTATGAGGGAGCGTGTCCTCCTTTGGTTCAAGGTCAATGTCTGTGATTTATTGCAACATAAAAGAAAGAACAAGAAATAAAGATTCCAACAACGAGAAAGCAGGCACATCGGAAAAGAAGATATTATTATGCTTAAAAGAAAGTACAAAAAGAAAAGGGAAAGGAGAAAGATCAAGGGTGTGGGGGTTGAGAAGGAGGCGGAGAAAGGCGGGGAGGGTGGAGTGGAGGGGGATGGCTCGGTCTTGCATTTCTTCTTCTGCAGCTGGAGCTTTTCCTCCTCCTCCTTGGCAAGGGTTTGCAGAACCTCCTCGAATTCATCCCAAAGGGGTTGGAAGGGGTCTGGCTCTTTAGGGGGCGGAGGGTCCAACCACATCGGGTAAAACTTGTTAGGCAGTGCGTTTGGCTTGTCATCTGCAATGATGAGGAATAGGGAAGGACCGCGAGGGTGAGATAGGATGCTGTGAAGATGAATATGGCCTCCCTGTGTATTTAAAGGCGAGGGATTGTGGAAGATGAAATGGTTGAGCAACTTCCAAGTCGCCACCATTAAATGAGAGTGACTTGGGAAACGTCAAGTCCCAGCAGTCAATGTGGGAAATGACAAATGCATTAGGTTCGCACAGCTGGGTAAGGGAATCACGAGAGACCAGAATCACGCGATTATGGGAGTTAGCGCTGGAAGTGCACGTGATATTTTGTAGCATTGAAACTCGTGACAGTGAAAGAATTTGGCCATGCGAATTGCACGAGCCTTCCCCAATCAGCATGTGGAACTCGCGAGGGCCAAATCAGAAATTCACAGAAGAAGAAGAAATCATACCGATCCCCCCATAAACATTAGCAAGCACAACAATATCAAACTCCATTGATCTCCTAGAATTTTCTAAAATTTAAGGTAAAAACAAAAGTAATATAGTACAATATGGACACAACTGCGGGTCAGGTAGATGTAGGGGTCCCATGAAAATGAACAATGCACATAGGATCTGCAGGTCGTTCAATGCAAGGCTTCAGCCTTTGACCATTCACTTTGAAGGTCCTCCCAGATTTGGGGTCCTGGACTTCCGCAGCACCAGATGGGGAAACATTTACGACAATATAGGGACCATCCCATCGGGATTTTAATTTGCCAGGAAATAATTTTAGTTTGGAGTTGAATAACCAAACCTTACCACCCGGTTTGAGGCTTTTCCTCAACAAGCCTTTGTCGAAGAAAGCTTTAGCTCGTTCCTTGTAGATCCTGGCATTGGCGTAAGCATCCATCCGCAGCTCATCCAATTCCGATTGTTGTAATGACCTGTGTTGACCAGCAGAAGTTAGATCCATGTTCAAGTTCTTAATGGCCCAAGAGGCCCTGTGTTCTAACTCGACTGGGAGATGGTAGGCCTTGCCATAGACTAGTCTGAATGGGGACATACCGATAGGGGTCTTATAGGTAGTCCTATAGGCCCACAGTGCATCATCCAGTTTCTCAACCCAATCTTTCCGGTTAGTCCTAACTATTTTCTCAAGGATGTGCTTAATCTCCCTATTGGAAATTTCAACTTGCCCACTTGTTTGTGGGTGGTAGGGAGTAGCAATCCTATGGGTCACAGAATATCTCTTGAGCAAACTCACGAAATTCCTGTTGCAGAAGTGGCTACCCCCGTCACTGATAATAGCTCTAGGGGTTCCAAATCTTGAGAAAAAGTTGTGCTTTAAGAATTTGAGGACTACCTGGTTATCATTGGTTTTTGTGGCAATGTCTTCTATCCATTTGGAAAAATAATCCACTGCCACTAAGATGAACTGGTAACCATTAGAGGGGGGAAAGGGGCCCATGAAGTCTATTCCCCATATATCAAACAGTTCTACAACAAGGATGGGCTGTAATGGCATTGAATTCCTTTTAGACAGCCCTCCTAATTTCTACCATCTCGCGCATGCCTTGCAGTGTGTGTGTGCATCCTCAAATAAGGATGGCCAGTAAAAACCACACTGCAGGACTTTGTCAGCAGTTTTTCTCCCACTAAAGTGGCCTCCACAGGCATTTTCATGGCACATAGCCAGAATACTGGGGAAATCACTTTCGGGAACACTTCGTCGGATGATCTGGTCGACACAGTACTTGTATAGGCAAGGTTCCTCCCAGAAAAAATGCTTGACCCTTGAGAAGAACAGGTCTTTATCCATTTTGGTCTAGTGGGGAGGAATCTTTCCTATAACCAAATAATTAACTATGTGTGCAAACCAAGGGACTATGGATTAAATGGAAAATAATTGCTCATCAGGGAAGGCATCATTTGTAGGGCCATCCAGGCATTCCTCCAAGATAATTCTGGACAAGTGGTCAGCCACCACATTTTCCACACCATTTTTGTCCTTGATTGCGATGTCAAACTCCTGTAACAGGAGTATCTATCTAATCAGCCTCGGCTTAGCATCTCTCTCAGACAGTAGGTACTTCAGTGCCGAATGGTCAGTGAAGATCACAGTTTTAGATCCTAATAGGTAGGCTCTAAATTTGTCAACAGCGTAAACCACTGCTAGAAGCTCTTTCTCAGTTGTGGTATAGTTCAGCTGAGCTTCAGCAAGTGATTTGCTGCTATAAGCAATGACCACAGGCAATTTATCTTTTTTTTGGCCCAACACAGTACCTATTGCCAAGTCTGATGCATCACACATCAGCTCAAAAGGCAGGGTATAGTCCAGTGTTTGGAGTACAGGAGCAGAGGTGAGGCAGATTTTCAATGTTTCAAAAGCCTTCAGACATTCAGCAGAAAAGTTGAAGGGGACATCCTGACAGAGCAGGTGGCATAATGGCTTGGCAATTTTGCTGAAGTCCTTAATGAACCTCCTGTAAAATCCTGCATGCCCAAGGAATGATCTGATTTGCTTGACTGTTTTTGGAGGGGGTAGATTGGCAATGAGGTCCACTTTGGCCTTGTCTACCTCAAGCCCTTCTTTAGAGACTACATGGCCCAACACAATGCCTAGTGTTACCATGAAGTGGCTCTTTTCCCAGCTTAAAACCAAATTGGTTTCCTCACATCTTTGCAACACTAGGCTGAGCTGCTGTAGACACTGGCCAAAGCTGTCTCCATAGACAGAAAAGTCATCCATAAAAATCTCCAAAAACTTGTCAATCATGTCAGAGAATATGGCATACATACACCTCTGAAAAGTGGCTGGTGCATTACAGAGTCCAAAAGGCATACTTCTGTAAGCGAAAGTGCCGAAAGGACAGGTGAAGGTGGTTTTTTCTTGGTCTTGAGGATGCATAGGGATTTGGTTGTACCCCGAGTATCCATCAAGAAAACAGTAAAAAGCTTTTCCAGCCAATTTGTCCAGGATTTGATCAATGAAGGGGAGAGGGAAATGGTCCTTTCTAGTTTTAGAGTTGAGCTTCCTATAATCAATGCACAATCTCCAGCCAGTGGTTGCCCTGGCTGGCCTCAACTCACCAGTTTCAGTCTCAATCACTGTTATGCCAGATTTCTTGGGCACCACTTGGATAGGTGCCACCCAATGAGAGTCAGAGATGGGGTAAATCACCCCTGCATCTAGCAATTTAATGATTTCCTTGAGGACCACTTCCTGCATGTGAGGATTTAGCTTCCTCTGCATTTCCCTGGAGGGTAATGCTCCCTCCTCAAGATGGATCCTATGCATGCAAATGGATGCATCAATTCCTCCCAGATCGGCAATGGTCCAACCAATTGCCTTCTTGTGCTTCCTCAAAATTGTGAGTAATTCCTCTTCCTGCTCATTGGTAAGGGAGGAAGAGATAATTACAGGAAGCTTCTCACCTTTCTCAAGGAAAGGATATTTTAATGTTTCTGGAAGCTGCTTAAGTTCCAGATCAGGGGCCTGTTGGGTGGATGGAAAAATAAGTGCATTGGAGGTTGGAGGAAGAGGTAGTAGTGTAGGTCTCCAACTGGAGTGCTGCACTGAGCCCACAGGAGCCTCTGATATTGGCATGTCTTTTGATCTCCTATCTGGGCTCTCTTCCTCCACCATGTCCCAAATGTCAACTAAATTCCTGACAATGTTGCCCCACTCCAGCAGAGTGGGCAATTCTTCTTCTACAATTTCCTCTAGTACATCCACTACAAAGCTCTCCTTATTGTCCATCTGAGGGTACTTTGCACTGTCGTACACATTCAACTCAACTTTCATATGTCCAAAGGTTACCTCCATTACTCCAGACGTACATTGGATGCAAGCATTGGCAGTGGCCAAGAAAGGCCCCTTGATATAGCAGGTATGGGGTTTGGGCTAGTCTTTGACCCATATCCAAAACTAAGAAGTCAGCAGGATAGAAAAACTTATCCACACCTACTAAGACATCCTCAACGATCCCCAGAGGTTTCCTCTCAGACCTGTCAGCCATCATCAGCACAATGGGGGTAGCCTTCAGCTCCCCCAAACCTAGTTGCAGATATACATTGTATGGCAACAGGTTAACACTGGCTCCAAGGTCTAAAAGGGCTTTTCCAATTGTATGATCGCCAATTACACAGGGAATAGTGGGTATACCTGGATCTTGCAACTTCTCAGGCATTGCTACGTTAAATACAGAATTAACTATATCGGTTGCAAAGATCTTCTTGGACACATGGCCTCTAGCCTTTTCTCTTTTGGGTGTAGAGGTCTTTCAGGAACTTTGCATAGGTTGGGACTTGTTTAATTGCCTCAAGCAGGGGTAAATTGATTTTTACCTGCCTGAAAGTCTCCATCATTTCCTCCATCTGGGCATTCCCTTTTTCAAAAGGGACAGAACAATTCAGCGAGAAATGGCGGTAGGTCTTCTGGTTCCTCATTTGCAAGCCCATGATTAAACCTGTTTTTTCTTTTTCATGTTTATCTTCTCTGAGGCTCAACTCTGACCTCTTTATTTTCTCTGCTGCAAGGTGGCGGGTTCTTAACTTGTGGCCCAACAACATCTATCATGATCATTTGCATCATCTGTGGAAATTGCCTCGGTGATGCATTACCCACACAGTTGTTACCAACTGCTGGACCTTAGGGTAGTGACAGCATTGGTGTCCTCAAACTCTGAGGAAGCTTCCTTAATGAAAAACTGACCCTTGTGGTTAGCAATTGGTTGGCAGGACATTCTGTCGGCATCTCTCCTAGCCAAGGTTTTGGACATTTGGCTCAATTGCTCTTCCATTTTCTGGAGGCTCTGACCATGAGAATCCACAGTCTGAGCTAAGGAACCCAAGTTTTGCAATGAAGCCAAGACTTGGTCCTCGAAGGAAGTATTTCTTGGTTGAGAAGGGGGTAGAACCAACTAATTTTGCTGCTGATGGGGCTGTTGGTGGTGCTGGAAGGTAGACCTCGGGGCATGCCCTTGATTAAACTGCTGCTGTGGCCTTTGTGGTAAAGCCAACATCAGCTAGGGCTGCATGTAGTTATCTTGCTCCCACCTCAGATTTGGGTGGTCTCTCCATTGGTAACCAGCATTTTAGTGCTGGTATCCATATGGCTGCCTGTTGTAGCCCCCAGATTGTTGCTGGCCATAAGACTGAGCAGCAGCAGCATGTTCCAACATTAATTCAAGAAATTGCCCTGCAGATGGACATTCCTCCACTATGTGCTGTGGGGACTGGCATATCAGACATGCCTCCGCCACATGAGCAGCCCTTCTGGGTTGCATCACAGTCAATAATTTATCAAACTTCATAGAGAGGTTTGCCATCTGCAGCCATAGGTCATCGTTCCCAGACACATCATAAATTTTTCCTTTGGATCCAGCAGCAAGCCCCACCTTTGACTCAGATTCCTGATGAGTTCTTGCCAGGGATGGCTTTTAAAACGCATTCTCACTAATCACCTCAAACAATTCCCATGCCTCCTCAGCAGTCTTGTGCATGTAGGATCCACCACAAGAGGCATCGACCATATCTCTGTTTTTCTCATCAATCCCATTGTAGAAGCTTTGTACAAGCTGCCACTCAGGGATCTTGTGGTGGGGGCATTGTTTGAGCATCTCTTTAAACCTATCCCAGGACTGGTTAAAATCCTCAGTTGGGGATTGAGCAAACGCAAGAATCTCTTTCCTCAACTGGCTAGTATTGGTCTCAGGGAAGAACTTGGTTAGGAATCTGGTCTGCAGGTCTTTCCATGAAGCAATGTTATTGTTGGGAAGAGTGGCCAACTGTCTTCGGCCCTATCCTTGAGAGAAGGAAAGAGTCCGAGCCTAATAGCCTCGGTCCCAAACCATGATATTAAAAGTGGTGCACAAGGCCAAGAACTGGTCAATATGCTTGTAAGGGTCTTCTTTGCTAAGCCCATGGAAAGGCATGATGATTGAAGTTTTATCTCATAATTCCCACGAACATCGAGAATTGAATGTTATAAGGAGTTGTAGTCATCCGGACATTCAACTCCTTGAGGGTTACAGGTGTTCTTCACCCATAGTTCTTGTCTTGATTTACAGGGCTCTCTGTGGTGTGCTGTCTCTTCTAAGTCTCCTTCCCTTTCTAACTCGGGGTTTAGAGGCTCTAAAGTAGGGTGAGGATCTCCTCCCTAGCATACAAGCACACCGACAAGGAAAGCTTCTTGCAGGCACATTGCAAAAGAATACTTGTACACAAACAAATTTATCTAACTATTTCTGACTATTCAAAGAATACATTTAAACTATCCTAGATACTGCTGGAAAAATTGTTTAAAAAGAAAGATAGGCAGTGCTTTAGAGTCAGAGAGTTTGCAAACAGAGGTAGCTACGCTCCAATTGCATTCCAACTATCCTACACAGCTGCTGTCCAGATCTGCAAGAAATATTCACAACTATATCAGCAGTATCAATTATTCACATGTATAAAGAATACTAAGAATACAAAAACTAAGGGTCTACTATTAGATCATCTTTCCCCGGCAACGACGCCAAAAACTTGTTGGTGATCTCGAGTGTGCTTCGCTTATTGGTTGGTGTTGAAAATTAATTAAAAACCAAAAACAGAATAAAACAGGGGATGAATCAGCACAACTCGGAAATCCTAGACCTGCAAGATACAGGGTCCTTTGTAGCAAGTTTTGATAAGTAAGAGTTTGTCCCACAGGGAAAGGTGATCTAAGGCTCCAACGGAGCCGTCTCTAGTAGTCCCTCGGATCTGCTCTGATCTGGCGATCTAAGGAGGAGTTTAAGGTCACTTATTCTAAGTATTCTAATAACTAAATTACAGAAAGGATTAAGAGGATGGATTGAATGTAGAAAATAATTATAAAAAGGTGAGAAATATGTTATTGAGCCAAGGTCAGAGGAGTTTTTGTAACTCAGATTTGGATCTGATGTTATAGAAATCCTGTCCAGAGGCTACATTATCACCTCTGAGGAGAAAGGATCCAACTCATCTCTACTACCATGACTCCACCCTTAGGGCTATAACCTGTCCACTTGAATGGTCACAGACTATCCCATAGGGGAGCCACTATCCAGGGATGGGTCGGAACATAACAAATAAATCATTGCAGGCAATATTTCATCCAGGCTACCAGCTCAGGAATCCATAGGGAAGTTCAACCTCTAAAGTTCCATATGGGCTAAGGCTGGAAAACCATGATAGCCCAGACACAGAACCAGCAAGCGATTGAGTACAACCTTCGATCCAGCTGTCCATTGCTTGAGAGAGGCTACAATGGTCTAGTCACCAGCCTACAATCTCTATAACCAGATCAGATCCAACATCTTATGGCAGATCTATAAAAATATGGGGGAGTCTGCCTCTGTACAATCCCTCACCAGGCTTCTACAAGCTCAGGTGAAAAGAAGAAGGATCCATCTTGGATCGGTGGATCAGAATCACCCTAAGGCTATAATCTGTCCACTTAAATGGCCACAGACTATCCCATAGGTTATCCTCCTCACGGAGCCCATGACAAAACAAGATTATCGCTGCTACCACCATGTTCACCAGGCTACCAGCTCAAGCTCCCATGGGGATTTCAGATCTAGTAGGTCCTGTGGTGGGGCTAAGGCTGGAAGACCATGATAGCCCAGACATACAGGTTACTTGGATCTGAGTGACCCTTAAAATCAGTCCTCCCTTGCTTTAAAACATAGCCAAGGCAATGGGGGATCACAAGGCAGCAGCCTTGCACAGAGCATCTCACATATAAACAACAATCCCACAAAGTGTAAATCCTATTGCAAAACTTCTATTAATCTAACTCAAAAACATATACAAAGTCATAGCTAGCAATTGTTGGACTATGGAGAGAAGAAAAGAAAAAGAAAAAGAAAAACTACTTACTGCTAAAAAAGAAAGAGAAAAGAAAAGTGATCTGAGATAGGTTCCCAGATACCTAAACCTAAGCTAGGCCTGGGTATATATAGCAGTGGGGTGGCGGCGCATTAGGGTTAGGAAACCCTAATTTTGACGATGCCACGTGGCCTTCTACTGATCCTTGGATTCCTCGGGGCGTGTGCATGGAGATTTGAGCGTGGGAATGAGTGCCCTAATCATTGGAAATTTCCAGAATGCCCTCCGCTAAAGAGATGGAAGTTTAGGTTCAGAGCCTCGCTGGGTAGCTGTAGTTTCCCAGACTTGTCGCGTGGTAGCTCATTGCTCTTCGCTAGGATGATTTGACACTGAAGCTTCAGTCGTCCCGAGGTTGCCTTGGTTTGCTCTTCAGGCAGTCGCGCTGTAGAGAGTTGAGCCCTCGCTGGGTTGGAGTTCGCGAGGTTGAATAGAAAACACAGTTTCAAGCGTCGCGAGGTTGCAATTCAACCAGTCGTGTGGTAGATTAGTCTTCGCTGGGCAGCAGCGCAAGAACTGTGCGAGCTCTTCTCTTTACTTAGACTTCGCGAGTTACCTCGTGAGGTTCTTTTGAGTTCTGAACTGCGCGAGGTTCTTTGTCTCACTCAATCTTCGCGAGCTTGGCTTTGCCTTTGCCAGGATGCTTTCTTTCTTAAATGGCGCGCGAACTGTGTGAGGCATTCTTCTTTTGAGAATTGTACCCCACGGCGACTGCGCGATAGCTGCGCGAGACGTCTTCTGAAGCTCTCTCTCCTCAGCTGTCTTAAGCGACCTTCACGAGATTGAGAGAGGTCTGCTTTGAACTGTGCGACACTAAGCGCTGTGTTCTACTCTTGAGCTTCGCGAGAGCTGTGCGGAATTGAGTTTCTGAAGCTCCTCAGTCATTCATCTGCGCGAGAGGTTACTTGTAAAGCCTTAGGAAGCTCAGCTGATCTGCGCGAGGCTTCAAGGTTCATTCTTGCTGAGGGGCATCTGGTGCTACAGCAGGCTCCATAACAAGATTCTTGGCCTTATTTCACTGCTGATTATTTCCTGAACAAAAACACTTAAGACGAGTTTATTAGGTGGCTAAGGGTCTAATCAAAGGTTATGTTAAGGGGTGAAAAGTGGTACTTTTCAGGTCTTAACACACTCACCAAGGAGAATCTTAATGGCTCCTAAAAGTGCACCTGTGAAGAGAGCCAGGACCAGGCCACCGTGGAGCCTGCCCCTAAGAAAGCCAAGTCCTCTACGACACAACAAAAAGGGAAGGTGGTGGTTCCTGAGGAGGCTGAACAAACACCTGATTACTCTACACCCTCTGAGCTCCTCATTTCCATTCCCTTAAAGCCTGAAGCCATTTTTGATATATCTTTCTTTGAAAGTGAGCCATTGTCAGCACCTGCCATTGAGTTCTTACACTAGGCTGGTTTGATCCCCTTGATGAAAATGATTCCTGCACTAGCCTACCCTAGGTTAGTGCAACTCTTTTACCAGCACCTTAGGGTCAGACCAAACACACATGGGCAGCCAGGCCTCCTCGTGTTAGTTGATAATTTTGAGATGCTACTCAGCCCAGCGTTGATTGCTGATGTCATGGGCATCCCTGCCATTTTTTATCCCAACTGTGGTTATGGTTCCCCTGTGAGTGCCCCCATTGACACCATTGCACAGGCCCTTACCAGAGGTTTGAAGGCGCCACAGGAGACTCCATCAGAAGAAGAGATTTGGATCCCAAATTGTTGTTCATTGATCAAGTGCTGAGGAAGAATATTTATTGCTCCGGCCATCAGCAAGAGAGGAGGACACCAATTGCTGATGCTCTCTATTCCTTCTCTCTGGGCCATGGATTTAATGCTGCATGGTTGATTTTTGAGGCCATGAAGGATATGATGGTGAAGCTCGGGCTGTAAGAAGATCCACACTCTCCCCTATGGAAGACTCATCACCAAATTACTTCTAAGGGGAGGGTACAAGATACCAGTGGGGAAGTTATCTGCTGACCTCGCTCCCACCACTTTTGCCAAAAGACAATAGGGGATCAACAGGAGTCTGATGGATCCCCAGAAGAAGAAGAAGGCTGAAGCTCAGGTTATTTCTAAGCTAGGAGAGGGAACTGCTGTGGCAAAGGCCACCCCTGCCCCCAAAAAGAAGGCTAAAGCCCCTGCTCCAAAGAAGGTGGTGCAAGCTTCTCTCACCTCTGCTTCTGCAGCAATACCTCCATCCACCACACTTGCCCCTCCATCAGCTTCTTTGCCTATTCCATCTCTCCCTTTCCCTCTCTTATCTCCCTTTTCCATTCCACCTCCCCCTGTGATTCGTTCCTGGGTGGAAAGTGTTGAACCCCATGATAGCACTTCCCTTTCACCCACCTTACCTCAATACACAGCCCCAGTATCTCCAATCTCATCTGAACTAAACCCTAACAGCCCTCCCTTGATAACCTGCCTTAAAAAGAAAACCTCTCACACAACCCCTGCCTTATCTTTACCTACCTCCACCTCCCCTATCATTCCCACAGACACACCACATATTGACCAACCCTTATTCCAACCCCTCCCAACTACATCTCCACTCACAGACCTTGACTTTAACCTAGCCACCACTTCAGGGTATCAGGCCATCATGACTACCTTGCTTGATACCTTGCCAACCCATGACATCCCTCTCCCAGATTCCCTACTCCCTTCACCACATCACTCACCAAACCTTTCATCTTCTCCCCCCTCAACTTTCCATCATGCCCCCACTTCCCCTTTCCAACCTGTTCCCTCCTCTTCTCATACTCCACCCCAACCAACCTCAGATACCGTTACCCATATCCTTTCCTTAATACATGACATCTAGACCCAGCTATCCACCACAACACAAACCCACGACCAAATGCAAACTGGCATCACCAACATAAAATCCACCCTTCAAACATTGACAACCCCACCCATCTCTACACAACCTCCTACCACCCCACTCATCCAGCCCCCTTCCACCTCTGACTCCACAGTGCAACCAGACCTCACCCCAATTGGCTTACCTACATCCTTCACCCTCCAAGACACCATACCCCACCACTCCTTTCCCACTCTACCTATCCTTCCCCCACTCATTTTACCTCCACCACAATTTACCAACACTTCTACCCAAATAAACCCCATTCCTTTCCCATCCACCTTTCCCATTCAACCCCATATATTTGTAACCCCACTACTTCCATTTCGACCCTTCACCATTCCATTTTTCCCTTACCCTGAATCATCCACCTCTACTGACCATCATTCATTTACTTTTCAACCCATGCCTTCCATTCCACCCCTTATCCTACCCCCTCAATTCTTGACCATTCAACACAGTTGCCCTTCCACCCCTCCTCTAGACTTCATCACTACAACCCCCACTTTACTCCCCTAGGATCAATCACCTTCTACTTCTTTCACTCCATTTCTACCAATCTTACCCAGACACTCCTATTACACCCCTCCCTACTTCACCCTCCTCCATGCCATGAGGGACAATGCCTATATCAAGAGGGATGTCCTGAGGGGCATGGCACAACTTCGACAAGCCATTGAGTACCCCTTACTGCAGAAGCTGAGTGACTTGAAGCTTGCTCACAGCGAGAAGCTGAGAGATATTTCCAAAGGGTGGGAGGCAATTTTGGAGACACTCAATGCGAACAAGACTGCGGCAACTTACTACAGAATGACTATGGAGATGGAAAAAGCTAATGCCGAAATGGCAAAAAAGAGAGCCAGGTTGTTAGAAAGGAAACTGAACAATGCTCAGGAGATCAACAAACTCAGTAAGGAGCTTTCAGATACCAATCTCCTATATGCTACCAAGAAAATTGAGATTTTGGAACAGAGGGTTGCCTTCCTACTATCCCAACCAATTCAGGCCACCCCTCTCGCCACAGCACCCCCTGAGGCCCCATCTTCTTCCACACATCCAAGCCCATCTTCTTCCACTCCCCCTGCCCCTACACCTACACAACCTGTTCCCCCACCTCCTACAGCCCCAACACCGGTACCTCCTCCTGCTCCTACTCAAGTTCCTGCTCCAGCTAAAGTCCTTACTCCAGCTCCTGCTTCTGTCTCAGTGCCTCCCCCTATTCAATCTCCTGCCCCCAAAAGAAAACGGACTCCTTCCAAGAAACCTCCCACCTCCAAAAGAGCCACTGCAACCCAAAAAGGAAAAAGGCCAGCCCCTCCATCCCCACCTCCAAAGGTCACCAGAGCTTCTGCTCAGGATGATCCCCATGGTCGCCTACTTTCCAAAGAGGAACGCAGACAAGTTGTTGCTGTCCTTGGATTGGATCCCACTGAGCTTTTTCCTTCTGACTGAGACTCTGATTCTGCACCACCTATGGATCTCAGTGCCAAGACTCCTGTTGCTGCTCCTTCATCAAGCCCTGTTGAACAAACCTATCCTCAGAGAAGGAAAGTTACGGCTAATCGATCTTCTCACACTGCTGCCTCTCTAAAAATTGAAAAAGAAACATCTGCCCAGTCTGAGGAGGCACCACCAATGAGCCAGCTAGTGAAGGGGAAGAGCCCAGCCTTTCCTACAGCAAAGGAACAAGAAAATTCTTCTGTGGCTCCCCCTAAGCTTGACAAAGGGAAAAGTCCTCTCCTGCCTCAGGTGAAAGAAAAAGATAAATCCCCTGTTGTCCCTCCTAAGCAAGAACAAGCCCAATCCCCTCTCATTTCTTCTCAGCCTCAGCCAGGGAAGGGCCTAAAAAGGAAGAGTCTAAAAGGAAAAAGTCCTATCAAATCCCCTGAACCAACCACAGATAAATCTTTTGAGATCCCTCCTCAACCAAAGACCAGAAAAATGAGGGTCAGGGCACTAACCATACCCAAAACTACGGCCCAAAGGAAGGAAGAGAGGGGACGAAAGAAAAAAGAGGAAGAGGCTTACCTTCAAGAGCATGCCAAGAAGATGGGTTGGGACAAGTTTTGAGCCAGATTCTGATTAGATTGTACCTAGGATTTTTTCTGTTTCTGCACTCTTTTGCTTCTGTTTTCTTGTAGTTTGTACATTTCACATTTTTAATAGATTTTCTTCTTCTGTCATTACTATTTTGCTTTGTCTGTTGTGTGTTTTGTTCCATGTTCTTTTCTTTTCTTTTTACCATCAATAGATCTGCTGCACAGACACCTTTGAACCAATGAGGACACTGCTCCTAATAGGTTTGGGGGTGTGGCAGGCAGACCCTGCCAATGGAATAGTTAACCTAAGTGCAGCAGAGTCATATGAGTAATATGGAAATGGATCTATGTTCACTTAAGAATCATGACAAATAAGAAATTTAAACTTTCTGTAAACCTTAGACATTATAAACTTTTAATATTTCACATTTCCATGATGATATCACCAAGGAAACTCACTTGTATCAGCACTAAGTGAATCATTAGGGAGAGAAAAAGGTGAGGACATACTTAAAAGTTCAAAGGAAGACCATAACCAGTGAGAATTGGGCCTATAAAAAAATTTTCTATTCTTTGAGGAGTAACTAAGGCAATTTCTTCTAGTTCTAAGGACTAGCTGAGTCACTGTGCTCACTAGAAGTTAAGCAACTCTAAGTTGAAACAACTAACAGCACTCATGAGATTTAGGAAAGGATCAAGGCCTTCTCTTAGACAGTTTGAGCCTAATAAGACCAACCCTAAAGCAACTGCCCTTTTCCATACCCCCTTTGAGCTTTAAATCCTGAATTTCTTCAAAATACACCTGAGTACTTGTACCTGAACCTATGAACCTAATTCAGTCTACCCTCACTCTGAGAATTTAGAAGGTAAAGGAGAAAGAGTTGAAAATGGACTAGCTATGGTCAACATTAGGTGAATGGAGAAGAAGTATCTCAAAATTCTTGCAGTATGGTAACTGAGAACATGGTGACATTTCAAAAAAGAAAAAATAAAAATAAAAAGAAGAAAATTCCATCAAAAAGAAACAAAAACAATAATGAAGAAGAGTAAGGGAGGAATCAAGAGGAACTTTCATTGGAGAATCAAAATCAAGAAGAGAAACTGGTCACTTTAAATCTAAAAATCTCAAAGAAGATGAAGGGAGCTGAATTCAAGAAGTGAAGTCATGAATCACCTCGGTCACCTACTGATTTCTCAATTTTGAACCCCTTTTCAACCTTCCATTCTTTTTAACCCCACTCCATAAGCCACATTACAGCCCAGTTAAAAGCCCTTGTGATCCAAAGTTGAGTGAGCTGTCATGTGGAGATAAAGAGTTATCAAATCTATGGTGAGGATCTATCAATGATGTCAGCACTTAAGAAATCTGCCTATGCTCATGCTTATAGACCCATTTGGGGGATGTAACTGCTCTTGAGCCTGAGAGAAAATGAACCCCTCAACAAGACCCTTATTAGAGTATGCCCTGGAAAGTTTTTGAGTCTGATCTTGAATGCATTATGTATGACCTATAACCTAATTTTTGATCTGATGATGAGCTCAGTGCTGGCACACACTTGTGCGATTTTACGTGGTTAAATGGCCCGATTGGAAACGTTGTGCATTCATGAGAAGTTTATGCTGTTTAAATTACTGTGCAACCAATGGATTAAATTTCTTTTATGTTTACTGATTCAAGAGTAAACTAAGTCTGCTCCTTGACTGCTCACTTGATGATATTGCACTTTTGTTAATTATTTCATTGAGAAGTTTGTGGGTATCTTCACTGAAAACCCTCAAGAGACTTCACTCTTCCACTAGCGATCACCTAGGGGTTTAAAAGGCTTGGTACATATGCTAAATGTATCTGTGCTCCCTACGAAAGTGGCATTTAATTTTTGTAGTAGATTTAATATAGCTTTGCTAAGGGACTAGCAAAGATTAGGTTTGGGGGAGTGTTAAGACCTGAAAAGTACCACTTTTCACCCCTTAACTTAACCTTTGATTAGACCCTTAGCCATCTAATAAGTTCTTGTTAAGTGTTTTATGTAGGTAATAATCAGCAATGAAATAAGGCCAGGAATCCTGCTAAGGAGCCTGTTTTGGCACCTGAAGTCCCTCCAAAGGATGAACTCTGAATCCAGACCTGAAATGAGCTTCGCGCAGCTGACCCAAGCTTTAGAGGATTCATGAGAAATATGCCTCACGTAGTCCAACTGAGCTTCCCAAGACTTTACAACAACTTCTCATGCAGTTGAGTGCCTAAAGAGCTTCAAAAGCACAAACCCGCGCAGCTCTCGCGAAGCTCAAGAGTAGAACACATCGCGCAGTCTCATGCAATTCAAAGCAGACCTCTCTCAACCTCGCATAGTTCACTCAGAACGGCTGAGGAGAGAGAGCTTCAGAAGACGCTTAGCGCAGCTGTCGCATAGTAGCCGCGGGATGCAAATATCAGAAGAGAACTCCTCGCACAGTTCTTACGCTATTCAAGAAGAAAGCATCCTCGCGAAGACAAAGCCATCCTCGCGAAGATCAATTAAGACATGAACCTCGCGCAGTTTAGAACTCATTAGAGCCTCGCGAGGAAACTTGCAAAGTTCATTGAAGAGAAGTGCTCGCAAAGTTCTCGCGCTATTCAAATCCATCTTTGCGAAGCCCAATCCAGCGAGAGTGCAATTCACTACCGCGTGACTACCTGAAGAGCAAACCAAGGCAACCTTGCGACGGTTGAAGCTTCAATGTCAAACCATCCTCGGGAAGAGCAAGAGCTATCATGCGACAAGTCTGGGAAACAATAGCTACCTAGCGAACCTCTAAACTTCAACTTCCATCTCTTCAGCAAAGGACCTTCTGGGAATTTCCAGCGATTAGGGCATGCACTCCCATGCTTAAATCTTTGTGCACGCGCCTTGAGGCATCCAAGGATCACTATTAGGCCACGTGGCATCATTAAAATTAGGGTTTCCTAACCCTAATGCGCCGCCTCACCACTGCTATATAAACCCATACTTAGCTTAGGCAGAGAAGGGGGGAATATCTCGGAACAGATCTGGGAACACATCTCATCTCTTGGAGATTTGATCTGAGATCATTTTTTCTTTTCTTTTGTAGCTGTAAGTAGTTTTTCTTTTTCTTTTTCCTTCTTTCCATAGTCCAGCACTTGTTGGCTATGTCTTTGTATGCATTTTAAACTAGTTTAATGGAAGTTTGTAATAGGATTTTTACATTATGGGATTTGTGTTTGATTGTGAGATGCTCTATGCAAGGCTGCTGCCTTGTGATACGCCATTGCTTTGGCTGTGATTCAAAGCAATGAAGGACTGATTCTAAGGGCCACTCAGATCCAAGTGACCTGTGTGTCTGGGCTATCATGGTCCTATACAGCCTTAGCCCCACCACAGGACCCACTAGATCTGAAATCCCCATGGGAGCTTGAGCTGGTAGCCTTGTGACCATGGTGGTGGCAGCGATATCCTTATTTTGTCTTGGGCTCCGTGAGGAGGATAGCCTCTGGGATAGTCTGTGACCATTCAAGTGGACAGGTTATAACCTTAGGGTGATTCTAATCCACCGATCCAAGATGGATCCTTCTTCTCTACATCTGAGCTTGTATTAGCCTGGTGGGAGATTGTACAGAGGCAGACTCCCCTATATTTGTATAGATCCGCTATCAGATGTTAGATCTGATCTAGTTATAGAGATTGTAGGCTTGTGACTGGACCATTGTAGCCTCACTCAAGCAATGGACAGCTAGATCGAAGGTTGTACTCAATCTCTTGCTGGTTCTATGTGTCTGGGCTATCATGGTCCTATACAGCCTTAGCCCCACACATAGAGCTTTAGAGGTTGAGGTTTCCTATGGATTCTTAAGCTGGAAGCCTGGATGAAATAGTGCCTACAATGATTAACTTGTTTTGACCTATCTCTAGATTATGGGTCCCCTATGGGATAGTCTGTGACCATTTGAGTGGACAGGTTATAACCTTAAGGGATTGGATCATGGTACAGAGATGGGTTGAATTTTTTCTCCTCAGTGGTGATAATGTAGCCATTGGACAGGATTTCTATAACATCAGATCTGAATCTGAGTTATAAAACTCCTTTGATCTAGGCTCAATAACATACTTCTCACCCTTTTATATTTATTTTCCACACTCCATCCATCCTCTCAACCCTTTTTGTAGTTTAGACATTAAGCTACCTTAGGATTTGTAAACTAAGTGACCTTAAACTCCCTTCCCTTAAGGACTGCCAGATCTGTAGTCAGATCTGGAGGGACTACTAGAGATGGCTCCCTTGGAGCTGTAGATCATCTTTCCCTGTGGGACAAACTCTTACTTATCAAAACTTGCCACAATGGACCCTGTATCTTGCAGGTCTAGGACTTCTCAGTTGTGCTGATTTCATCCCCTATTTTATATTGATTTTAAATTTCTTTTACCACAAACAAATAAAGGAAGCACAGCTAGGTAGCAACAGACAGCAACCTTAAATGGGTTTGTTTTGGGTTTCTGTGGAAGCTGGGCTTTCGGGAACTGCTTAACTTTATATGATCGATTATCTCCTCACCGAATCCTAAAGGTTTGAGTTCGATATAACTCGCTAGCATGCTCCCCAAGGGTTTTAAGCTTTGGAATGGGAACCCACCCGATATACCTCTGTCGTAAGCGCCTTCTCAGATACTAGGTGGGCTAGGACTTTTCTAGATCATCACTACTAGGGGTTGCCACCATACTAAGACCCGGGTGGTTTGTATGTGTGCCTAAACCCAACCCTTTGAAAATCTACCCCGTAAAAATAAGTTAATTATGCTCCCTATTCTTGATTCAATTTTAACTTTTTTTAAAAAAAATATTTTTTATGAAAGTTTTCTTTAGTCCAAAAGACGGGGGTGATGAGCACATGCTGCTACTATGGGCTGGTGTCCACTGTCGGAATATGTTTGCACAAGTAGGCCCGCCAATTGGCTAAGGCACTTTAAATGACGAAAAATTAAAGAAATTAAAAGACAATGCTCAAGTAGGCCCACCAATCGGCTAAGGCACCTAAAATGACAGAAATGTAAGGAAAAATAAAGACAATGCACAAGTAAGCCCGCTGATCGGCTAAGGCATGTAAATGACGAAAAAGTAGGGGTGAGAAAATAAAAAAAATAACAAAAAAGGTTAGTAAAATGAAGAGAAATGGTCAAATTTTAAGGAGAAGCTCTAAAAGCTCTCCCCAGCATAGTCGCCATCTGTGCAACCGTGGGATTTGTAGCGATCTCGTCGCGGCGATGCGCTCGCTAACAAAAAATATAGAGTTGCCTCCCGGAGGTTTTGGTATCTCGAGAAACCTAGTTCATTTTTATGAGCACCGAAGTGCTAAAAATATGACTCTGAATCCGGTCCACACCAAAGGCTCTTGGGTAGGGGCTTCGATTATCGATCGGGAAGGTGTTAGGCACCCGATCAACCCGCTTAACTCGGTCTCTACTAATGGCCAAAACAAAGAAAAAATAAAAGAAAAGAAATTGGCTTCCTCTTGCCCAAATGGGCCTTAAATCTTATTTATGCCCCTCCGTTCCTACCGAAAATTCAGCGGCGTAACGGCAAAAATGGGAGGATGGAAAAAGCTAAAGAAGAGATAGGAGAAGAAAGGGGAGAGCCAGAGCCCTCCGACCATTCTAGCACCATAGGAGAGTCTTGCGTGGCTTACTTTTGATGAGATCTTGAAGGCTTTGTATGGTATATAATAGGATTCTAACTCCTAAGGCTTAAAGCTAAGAGGTAGAGTGAGGGGTCTAGGGTGGAACACACACCTAGACTAAGGGTTTGGAGGCAAGAGTAAACTTGAAATGAGGTTAGGAGATTTTGGAATTTATGTGAAAATGATGTACAAAAGGGAGGAAGAACTTTTCACTTTGAGCTCTTTCTCTCTTAAGCAAATTTCTCAACCTTTAATCCAAGGGGAGGGGGACTCTATTTATAGGAAATAGGTGGGTTAGGAGACCACTTAAGTGCTAATTGGGGTTAGCAATTAGGTAATCTAACATCTAAGGATTCCTAGGGTATTGGGGCCTTGAAACATGTGAGAAGGTCCTCTAATGGTGGATGATAGAGAGGGGCCTTAAGCCACTTAATGGGTTGCAAATAGGATGCAAAAGGGTGCAACATAACTAACAAAACACACCCCGAAGACCCAGGTGGTCAACAAGTCAAAACCCCAGACACGAAATTCGGGGCAAAACCAGAGGTCACTGTTCATAAGCCTAGCACAACTATTAGTTGCGCCAGGCATATACACAGTAAAATAGTGCAGCACAGTAGCTTGAAAGTGGGCTTTTCGAGGTGGGGTCCACTTTAACTCTGGCACAACTAATAGTTGTGCCAAGCTTAAATCCAGGGAAAAGTGGCCTGGCGCAACTATTAGTTGTGCCAGGCTTAAATATAACTAGCGCAACTATTTAGTTGCGCCAAATCCCTGGGGGGGCATTTGGAATTACATTTTTGCCCTCCAAGTTCGGACCGCCATAATATTTGCATACACAACTCCGATTGGGGCGATTCTTGGCTCTTTGGAAAGCTCGAGACCTTTGCTTTTTAATGGTATAAGATTTGATTGTAGTAGAAGGTCATAGCTGGTCTCGGTGCACCACTCCTCATCCATAGCTTGGAAAGATTTAGTTCAGGTCCAGAACGGGTTTTAAGGGTCGGGATTGGTTTCTAAGGGTTCGGAATGGTTCCTAAGGGATTGAGGGTGATTCCTAAGGGTTTGGAAGGGTTCCTAAGGGACCTAGGGTAATTTCTAAGGGTTCCATACATGCCATCAAAAGCTCAGAGATGCGTTTCTCTTAAAATGTGTTTCGATCGGGCCTTGGGCCAAATTTGGGTGTCTAGATGGGTATACGATTTGATGCTAAATTTCGCAAGAGAGTTCTTTCCATTCCTGAATCACGCTCGAAGAAGTCTAGGCTTCAAGATTGGGTGTGATGCATAAAAAGAAAAATTATATTTTTGTATATATATTTGTATTTTACTTTTATTCTAGAAGGCAGGGAAAGAAAACAAATCTAAGTCTCGAGCTTCTCTGATCAGGGGAAGTTGAAACTCTGATTCGTCAATCCGAATAAACATGTAAAAGATTTAAAAAGTGATCAAAGAAAAGTGAAAATACAAAGAAATGTAAAAAAAGAAAGATAAATACTAATTTTCTTTAAATTAATATAAATAACCTATCCCCGACAACGATGCAAAAAACTTGATCGCTACTTATATGTGTATCTAACATAGTCTTAACCTATTGTAAGCGCACAAGGGAAATTGTAGAGCTAGTATAGGATCGTTCCCATGAAGACAAAAATTTTCTATATTAACTTAATTTTTCTGAAAACTTATATTTATCTTTTAAGTTCCTAAGCTACTAGAGAATATGAATAAAAGAATTGATTCTTAATCTAAATTACAGAAAATAAATCATAATCCTCCTTTAGATTATGGTCGTCAATCACAATCTTCAGCTATCGGATATTTATGAATTTAAATAGTACCATTATACTATATATCAAGTTTCCTAGCATTGGTCGTCAATCAATACTAAAATCCTATTAATACATATTTAATCTGATCAACAAACTCCCAAAACTTGGGCGTCAATCAAATTCTAGAAAACTGAAGATGGAAAAGTAAAAACCGTTTCACTAATCTGTAAACTTCAACCTGAGTCATCAATTCAAATTAAAATTTGAAGATGTTTACAAAGCAGGAAATTATAATAAAATAAATCTAAACTAGAAAAAAAAAATTATATCTTTCACCCCTCAGCCGCAGTCGTCAATTGCTTTTGAGAAACTATAGATATCTACTCTAATCTTCAGCTCCCAATTGCAGTCGTCAATTTCTCTTGAGAAACCTTCGATATCTAATTACAAAGCAATAAAAATCTACTCTAAATTTGATCGAAAAAAAATCCAACCTCAATCGTCAATTGATGCTGAAAATTTCTTCGATGCGTATTTCTACACCGGGCTCTCTTATTTATAGATCATAAGGAGTCTGTTTACAAAACTTCTAATTCTAATAAAATAAATAACTAAAATAAAACTATCCTAATATAACTCTAATTCTAACTTTATCTTTCCTTGCTTTTCTTTTGTTGATGCGCTTCTAGATTGTTCAGTAATAGAGATCTTCTGGAGTCTATCTTCATCAACCTTCTCAGATACGTGATATGCCAAACTTCTAATTTAAGAGTTCTTCTAATTCAGTGCATGGCGGTGTAAATTTTCACGTGATCATCAGTAACAGTATCAGCAACGAGGAGCTTTTCCTGTAAAATTATAAATCATGATTTTCTTTCTTCTATTATAGTTTACTTTCAAAAATCGTAAATCATGATTTGTTATTTCTCAGCGCAGCTTCTAGTGAACGATTCTTCATTTGCGATTCATCATTTTTCTTGTACCATACTTTACTCTTGAGCGTCTTCTCACAAAATTATAAATTATAATTTCACATTTTTCTCTCTTTGGCTTTAGCGCTCAATCGTAAAATACGATTTCTTGTGTTTCAGCATATGACGAATCATCTTTTCCATTCTATCATCTTTTTACTACTCTTTTGAGTTTATTTTGACGAATATTAATACTTTGGCTCTCTTTTACTGATTTTCTTTAATATATGTACATCATTAACTTATTAGTAGCAAACTATGTCCTAGCATAACTAAGTCAAGGGTAATAAAATGGTATATTATGTGACTGATCTGGGAGCCAGTGGCCACCGACTCTGACCGGGCGAGACGACCAACCATCCCACGCACCCCTCGCTAGATCCTCCCCAGTCGATACTGTAGCCGCTCTATCATCGACTGCATCTCAGCTCACATAGACTGATGAGCTGCCTCTATCACCTCAGTCTGAGTCCCTTGCGCGATGAGCATATTGACTAGTAGGTCCTCACAACTATGCGCATCTCCGAGAACCTGCCTCGCCTCTGAAACAGGGCGCTCCCGCGCTACCTCCAGACGCGACTCCTCGAGCTGGCGAACCTATGTGATCCCCAAAGTCAAGAATCGAGCATACCTATGAAGGAAGGAAATGCTAAAGAGAAAGAGAAGTATACCAAATCGGCCCTCTCCTAAAGAAGGCACTCGACAGTCGCGACGGTCACCGGATCGGCAGATGGCAGAGGCAGAATCTCCGACATAGGCTACTACAACACAGATAAAGAAGAACATCAGATAATGCCACCACTAAAAAATCATAAATCAAACTACACAAACTAAACAAACCTGAGTGGGAGGTGGAGTTGACTCTCGAGGAGGAGCCTCAGGAGCAAAGTCAGGGATGGCCTGCATAAGAAAAGAGCAACCAACATGACGTTCGTCAGAAAGAAAACCAACCAACAAAATAAAACAAACCAACATACGCATAAACTAAAACACACTATTCCTGACTCTCTAGGCATAGGGAAACAGCTGCCGCCTCCCTCGTTTGAAGGTCCTCAGCAAGCAAACACTAAAAATACACCACACAGTGTTAGAAAAGAAACATTAAGATAATCTAAACAAAATAAAATTAAAAAGACCGAATAAACGTACCTAATGCTCTAACTCAGCCCGAAGATGGGCTATCACTGAATCCTCTCGACTTGATGACGCAGCTGAGGACGGATCAAATGTCGGAGTGGACACCCTGCAGCAGAGAACTCTGCCCACTACAAGCACGACACATGACAGACACATCAGAAATGACGAAAAATAATAATGCTAAAACCAAGAGCGAAAACACTCACCAGTCGGTCAATCTTCGAACGTAGGCTGGCCTCCACCTCCCGACCAGCCTGTTGCTGACCTCAGAGCAGCTCAATCAGCGCCGCCTGTCTGGCGACGTCACTCTCCCTCGCGGTCTAATAAATAAAAAGGGAGAAGAACATAGCAGAACAAACATGTTTAACTAACTAAAATGAATGCCCTAACGACTAAAAAGAAAAAACCAACTCCCCAGAGATCGTCGAGTCTCTGCCAGGTGAGCCCTCAACTCATCCTCTATTGCTCAAGCCAGAAAGACGGAGGCCGTCAAGGAGCGCAACATCTCCTCGTCGGCCTAGGAGAGCATCCCATATGCTCCATCACCTGTGGAGAGTGTTCACCACTCCACGAACACCCGAACCCAGATGGCCCTGCTCTAATGAGGCCAACCTCTCCCTCAAAGCCGAGGCAGACTCAGGACTGCCAGTCGCAAAGGAGCTGCTCCCATGGAAAGGACGCGTAAAGATTTGGCCACCGTCGAGCCCTTGGAACCACCTCACAAAATCTCGGGCATCCGCCTCATCGTGCACCATTGTCACCCTGGTCCCCCCAACTCTAAAGTCGTCAAGTTGAACCCTCATTCGTGACACAAAGTCCTGACCAGGGGGACCAGTCATCCTCTTCGCTACCCGGTGGCCAATCTCCGAAGGGACTCCCTGTGGGAGCCCCAACTGCCTGACCACACGAGAAAGGTGGATGCGCTCCACCTTCTCGATGCAGTGGACCCAGATATCCACGTCAAAGAATGGCTGGCCGGACTGTATCAGCGGCTCCTCAGCATCCTCCCCGGCCACATAGGGCCTCCAAATGACTTATAATCAGAAATAAACAAGAGAACCCATCAGTAAAGTCTAAAGCCTAAAACCTAAGACACAGTAACAACATAGACAACACATACCTGCCCCACGTGCATGTCTTCCAAGAGACCTCGTGCGGTCTACAGATCAGAAGACTGATAGCGATGCCCTATCGCCCTCTGCCACACATGCATGCGTGGGAAGGTGAAGTCAATCTCTGTTGGGATCCACGAATGTAAGAATGTAAAGTGATCATACGTCCAAAACTAAACACACACAAACATCAAAACAATCACTAAAATGAAGATGAGACACCTAAGACATTATAGAATCCAACAATCAACTAAAACTCACCTAGAGGAAAGGAAGAAAGCCTCTGATGGTGGAGACACCATTCCCTTTGCGGTACAGTTGCTCATAGAGGTGCACCAATGCCGTCGAACCCCAGGCATAGGTGGGCACCCAGTCAAGGTCACCAAGAAGCGCCAAAAGTATACCTGTCACATAGCCCTGGGTCAACGAAGAAAATAACACTACACCGAGAAAGTGCATTGAGAATGCCCGGAGGACCTGATCGGCCGCCACTCCCGGCTCCGTCACAAGCTCTCGAAGCGCCATATCCTCTCAACTCGCTTGGAGCACTGCCCTCTTCTCCAAGTGATGCCTCAGAGGAACGGCCCACTAGCAAAAGTATTAAAAAGCTATGTGACTCGGACCACCCCTGGCCCGGACCCACTGAACCGGTACCCGACTCCGAGCACCTCCTCACATACCGCCCAGTAGTCTCCCTCTATCTACCCTGTCACCGGCCTTGAATCTGAGTCCGGTGATGCAGACTCAGTCCTCTAGGGTCGGTAGCAACATCCCTACTAGGAAGAGCAATGCCTATTGCTCCTCCCTTCAGCGCTCCAGAATAGCCTTGATCAAGCCTTGATCGACCGCGAAGGGCTCGAGCTCCAGGATCTGCCCGAAGCTGAAAGACACCAACTGTGCCCGTTGAAACTCAAGCAGAGCACGGTACCATGCATGGGACTCTAACAACGCAATGCTGATGGCCAGCAAAGGAGGCTCCTGGGGTGCGACGAAATGAAAAAGAATGGCATAAGACTATAACCTACAAGTTACGAGAAGACTAATAACAACTATGGACAATACGTAGACCTAATACTAATAAAAATAATAATAATAATGATCACAAAGCGATAAAATATATGACAATCTGAAATATAGCACACAAAATATGGTAAAAGTAATGCAAAACAGTGACTAAACATGACCTAGAACTAGATACAAGCATGATGCATGAATGTGCACACACACTAGGGCTAGATGCAAGTTCAACATAAAGTAAAATGGTTTCCAGATCTTAGGAATCTATGTTATAGCCTAAATGCCTAGTAAATGAAAAGAAGAAACTCTTGTTCGCGAGCACCTACCTGATCCCTCACAAAGAACTCCTCCAGTGGAATGCAGATCAGAGGCAAAACCCGATGCAGAGTAGTATCGTCCTCATCGCTCTCATCGTCCTCAAGAGCACCCTCTCCAACGACCATCTCAGCATCGCTCTCAACATCGGCATCGGCACTGGTAGCGATCTCATGAGTCTCCTCCACTCCCACCATCTGATCCAACTCTAAAGTAGTCAAAAAACATATGTCACTACCCTCAGACGCCATCTCAGAACAAAGAGCTCAAAAAACTGAAGAGGACATAAGAAATGACGCTCGAAACGGACAAGCGGATTGAGAGAAATCACAGAAACAAGAAAATCGGAGCACTACGAAGCAAGGAGGCAAAAGATCGAAGACAAACTAGAAAGCGTAGGCAAACTAAGAGCTTTCGTGGCTTATATAGAGTGCGGGCCAATCGTAGGCCCGGCTATAGTTGAGCAATTGAATAGCGCGCAAGAACACTTGTGCATAATTGTAATCGCGCGTGCTATACAGGGCGCACAATTAAAATTTTGTCTGCCCAAAAGGCATGACAAGTCAATCCAACGCCCCTCCACCACGCGCACAATTTGAAAGGTCACCCGCATAGTGACAAGGCGACACCCCAATCACGCGCCCTGATCAGAGCGCGCAATTGAATTACACGCACACATTATGATGCGTAATTGACCCCGCTAAATCCCAAATCACGCACGCTCAACTAGGCACGCAATTTAATTAAATGCCCGGCATCAAGCGCGTAATTACCCAACTACGACAAAAAAAATATAGGCAAATGACAGTGGTAAGAGATGAAGCCACTGACTTAGATACCTATATTGGACAGCACCCACAACACAGAATTCACACACGCATTCTGACTTAGACATATACGCCCTGAAAATTAAAAAAAAAAAACCACCTATATGCGCACGCGTGTTCTAAAAATGGCCACTTAAACACATAAACACTAAATCAAATTAAAGCCCGTTAAAATCAAACCGATATAACGCCAACACAAACCAAACCAAACTTCATCCAGGACAAAATGAAGATCAAACTAGACCGCACCCAAACTAAATCCAATCAAGCCAGAATTTAAGAAATTCAAAACCAGTCATAAATAAACAAATATGCTTCTTAAAAATGATGAAATTAATTACAAATTACACTGGGGGCATACCCCTAAATGCACCCTTCTAAACTAGAAATGAATTTGAATTTAGGATAAACACCCAAAGACACCCAAGTCCGTAAACACTCAGGGGAGGGAACCCAAATAAAAATACATAAAAAAGGGAAAGACGATGGAGAGACCTAGAGAGGAAGCACACGCCGAATGAATTCTAACAAAAATCTCATTTTCACTTCCTTTTCCCCGTGAGATGCTGCTTATGATGAAACTTCCAAGTCATACAATAAAATGTCAGCAATGCAAAGCCCCGAGTTGGCAAAGAACAAAGAGTGACTCATAGAAAGCTACCTAGGATCTGCAGCATACACCTCTGAAAGGTCGATCTTGAAAACTCCCAAGGGAGGGCTGACCAAAAGTCGATCCACAGAGCCTACCAAGAAGCAACTGGCGTCGATCACGTGAACTCTGACACAGCTCTTTTCCTTGGTTTTCTTTCCCCCACCTTTAACTCTTCCATCTCTTCCCCCAATGGGGTGGCACTTCGAGTCAAATTAACATCATCGGCCCTAGCACCACCCCACATTCCCAATACCACTCATTCCCACAAAAAAAAATAATACAACCACCGTTACAAATCTTTCTAGGGCATAATACCCGAGATACAAAATAAAAAGGGAGAAAAGACATTAAAATAAGTTAAAATTCTAAAAGGCCAAAAACTATAAAATTATAAAATCCAAAATAAACCCAACCCCTAAACACCTATTTATAACCTATACCCCCTTCACCACAATAAGACAAGTGTCTCACTTTAAAACACCCTCCATCTAATTAAATCTAAACAAGACACATACCCTCAAAAGAACCACAATCCATGACAAACTAAGATTAACCAACAGCAACAAAACACTTACCCCCAAAGAAACACAAATCCATCATAAATTAGATAAACCAATAGGATTAAAGCATCTAACACTCCATTCAAGCTTTAATTCAAGTTCACACATTTCTAACAAGTGTTACTACAAACTAAACATAAAACCAAAACAAAAATTACACCTTAAACGAAACAAATGCCCAAAATCTCCCTTTTGTCATAAAACCCATAAAATACAATCCCAACCCCAAAAAAAATGATGAGCAAAAAAAATACTCAACCAAGTAGGTAAATAAATAAAATAATAATAATATAAATACACTGTTAAGAAAATAAATAAAATAAAATCATACAAAAGAAATCAAAGGGAGAACTGCCCCCCACAGTCCCATCGTGACCAAATCACTCCCCGACTCCTGTCACTCCCTCCAATGTGGTAAATAATCCGATAACATAAAATGATATAAAATTAAATTAGCGCTAATAGTCCCATCACCATAACACAACCCAAAGATTTCAAAATACCTCCCACGATCGGAACCTCCAAAAAATAAAATATCATAAAAAAAAATAATGTAAAAGTCTCTTCGCAACACAAAAGCAACAACATCTGAATAATGACAAAGTAGCCACAAGATGAGCCAATCACACTACTTGTCCCATCACAATCAAAACCACTTTCCCTTGCCCCATGACATAACGTCACATGCCCTCATGCCCCGTTGTGATGCTAAACCCCTGCCACACCATCAAGGCCAAAGGCAAGTCCCGTCGCAACCCACCACGGCACGCAACCAGAAGGGGAGCTCAACCAATGTCCCATTCCAAAGAGCCGAACCTCCCTCTAGACATCTTACCATGACAATCATCATGTCTCATCGTGACGACCCCCCAAATGTTCCATCACGCGATAGTCGCCAGACTCCACAGCAGCAAAAACACACAGAAGAGAGGAATTTCTCTGACGTCCCATCACACCAATCAATTATCAAGTCCCACCGCAAACTTCTCATTAGGCGATTGGAACATCCCATCACATTGGCAACCACCAAGCCCCACTATAGTAGAAATTAAAGGGGAGAGGAAACTCTCTAATGTCCCATCGCAATACAGCAACGGGGGTAATAGCCAGCTCATCAGTCACATAATATACCATTTCACTATCCTTAACTTAGTGATGCTAGGACTTAGTTTGCTACTAATAAGTTACTGATGTGCACATATTAAAGAAAACCAATAAAAGAAAGCCAAAATATTAAACTTTGTCAAAATAAACTCAAAAAGAATAGTAAAAGATGATTAAGCGTAAAAAAATGATTCGCTATATACTGAGAACTAGAAAATCGTAAAAAGATGATTGAGCACTGCTACTAAAGAAGAAAATGAGAAATCGTAATTTACGATTCCCCTGAAGACGTTCAAGAAGCTGAAGCGATATATAATGAAAAGCGATGAATCGTAATCCAGAGAATCGTCAAGAGAGAAAACTATAAAAAATAGAAAATCATGATTTACGATTTTTCAGAAAGAGAAGAAAAGAGACAATGGTGATTTACGATTACGATTATGAAGCTTTCTTGTTGAGTGTCACTGCTGCTGATCACGTGAAGATTAAAACATCATGAATAGAAGTAGAAAAACTCTTGGATTAGAAGTTTGGCTGATCACGGATTTGAGAAGATTGATGAAGATAGACTCCAGAAGATCTCTATTACTGAATAAAACTGAACAATCTAAAAGTACATCAACTAAAGGAAGCAAGGAAAGATAAAATTAGAATTAGACTTATGTTAGGATAGTTTTGTTTTTTGTTATTTCTTTTATTAAAATTAGAAGTATTGTAAATCGACTCCTTATGATCTATAAATAAGAGAGCCTGGTGTAGGAATAATTATCGAAAAAATTCATCATCAATTGACAACTGAGGTTGGGTTTTCTTTCGATCAAATTTAGAGTAGATTTTTATTACTTTGTAGATTAGATATCCAAGGTTTCTCAAGAGAAATAGATGACTGCGATTGAGGAGTTGAAGATTAGAGTAGATATCTGTAGTTTCTCATAAACAATTGACAACTACGGCTGAGGAGTGAAAGATATAATTTTTATTGCTTTCTAGTTTAGATTTTATGTTCTTTTATTTCTTGCTTTGTAAACATCTTCAGATTTTGATTGGAATTGATGACTGAGATTGAGGTTTGTAGATTAATGTAACGATTTTTACTTTTCCATCTGTAGTTTTCTAGAATTTGATTGATGCCCAAGTTTTAGGACATTGCTGATTAGATTAAATATGTATTGATAGGATTTTAGTATTGATTGATGACCAATGCTAGGAAACTTGATATATAGTGTAATGGTACTGTTTAATTTATAAATATCCAATAGCTGAAGATTGTGATTGATGACCATAATCTGAAGAAGGATTAGGATTATTTTCTATAAACTTAGTTTAAAAACAATTCTTTATTCATATATCTCTCATAGTTTAGGAACTTAAACGATAAGTATAAGTTTTCATAAAGTTAATATAATTTAACCTATCTCTGTGGGAACGATCCTTTGCTAGTACTATGATTTCCATTGTGCACTTGCAATAGGTTAAGACTTAATTAGATACACATATAAGTAGCCCAATCAAGTTTTTGGCGCCGCTGCCGGGGATAAGTGATTTATATTAATTTAAGAAAATAAGTATTTATCTTTCTCTATTTATTTTCTTTATATTTTTAATTTTTTTAATCACTTCTTAAGCTTTTGTAGGATTACTCAGAGCAGCGAATCGAAGGTTTCAATACTTCTGCTAGCCTCAGAAACTAGAGGCTCAGATTTGCCTCTCCCTGCTTTCTCTAAATATATATATATATATATAATATTTGCAGTATATTATGCTTGAGATGTAAGGTCGCGACAACACATCTTGGCCGAATCTCAAAATAACTTACCCAATGAAATTCCCAACTACTCCTTGGTATCCAACCATGTTGGAGACAGAGCAGGCATTGCCTCTCAATGGGGTAGTATTGAGAATCCTTACAACTCTCAGTGGGACAATCATTATGGCTTCCCAAGGGTAAGTCAGCAAGAATTTTCTTATACATACCCCCAACATTCTCTGAATTCTCAACGGTCTTACAACCCATACCAATCCTTTACGCAACACCCATATCCATAGAACGGAAATGATGGTTCTACTGCAATCCAAATTCTTTAGGACTTACAACATCATGCACACTATTGCTCTAAGGAATTAACCCAGTTGTCTCAAATCTCTCAAAATTTGCGCCCTTGTAGTCGGTCCATTGCAAATCTAGAAACTCAAATCGGGCAACTAGCCGCACAGTGGGAGGAAAGAGAGTGTAACCAAGCAAGCCCACAGACATTAATTCCCACTGTTCAAGCTATTCAAACTCTAAGGAGTGGCAGGATTATCGACAATAAAGTAGAGATGGCTACCCTAGTAGTTATCCCTACGACCGTAGAAAAGGGAATGAAGCTAAGAAAGAGACCCCCCCACTAGAAAAATAAAAAAAAATTAGAAAATGAAAAATAGAAAAAAATAGAAAATAAACAGGAGAGTACACCTAAACCTGGAGCCGAGGTACCCTATGTGCCAAAGCTACCGTTTCCAAATGCTTTTGGTGCACCCTCCCCTTTTGACAAAAATCTAAAAAAATTATAGGAAATCATTGAGATCTTTAAGGAAGTAAAGATCAACTTGCCCCTTTTAGAGGCAATTAAACAAGTCCCAACCTATGCATGATTCCTAAAAGAGATGTATACACAGAAACAAAAATGGCAAAATAATGTCTCGCAAAAAATTTTCTTGACGGAGCAAGTAAGCTCAGTCTTGCAAGCTAGAACTCTGCCTAAGCTTAAGGATCCTGGGGTGCCTACAATTTCATGTATCATAGGTAACCATGCAATAAATAAAGCACTTCTAGATCTAAGAGCCAGCGTAAATCTTCTACCATACTATGTTTATAAAAAGTTGGGACTAGGAGATATGAGGCCTCCTTCGGTAACTATTTAGTTAGCCGATAGATCAGAAAGAAGGCCTGTAGGAATTATTGAAGACGTCATGGTTGGGGTCAAAAAATTTGTTTTCCCTATTGATTTCCTAGTGATAGATATGGAACCGAGTTCGAAATCTCCAACACAAATTCCCGTTATACTCGATTGACCATTCTTGGCCACGGCCAATGCGTGTATAAATTGTAAAACTGGGGAAATGGAAGTTTCTTTTGGAGATATGTGAATCCAATTAAATGTCTTCACTGTAGCCAACCAAATGGCTTCAATAGATGACAAGGAATTCTTCAGCATAGATGAAATTGAAGAATTAGTAGAGGAAGCATGACCCTTAATCTTATTAAGCGATGAACGTCATAATGCATTATGGTACACGAACTTGGAGGAGCCTGACCACCAATTAAAAGAGGCGATTTATCAGATGGATACTTCTATCTATGAACTCCAAACCAAGACGTGGAAACTATGGATAGAACCTCTACCCACTATTTCCAATGAACCGTTACAACCATCTATCAAAAAAGCACCATCCTTAGATTTGAAACTACTTCCTGATACCCTTAAGTATACTTTTCTTAGGCCTAACAAAACTCTCTCAGTAATTATTTTATCCGCTCTTAATAAGTAACATCAGAGTAGGTTATTGGCCACACTTATCAAATATAAGCGTGCAATAGGATGGACTATCGCTAACCTTAAACGGCTTGACCCCTCAATATATATGCATTGTATATATTTAGAGGATAATGCGAAAACTTCACGAGAAAGCCAACGATTATTAAATCAAAATATGAGGGATGTTGTTCAAAAGGAATTCGTAAAACTACTAGACGCAGGTATTATTTACCCGATTTTTGATAATGAGTGGGTAAGTCCCATTCAAGTAGTCCTAAAGAAATCTGGGATTACTGTAAGAGAAAATACAGCCGATGAGATTGTGCCATTATGTAAAACTACAAGGTGGCGTGTATGCATTGACTACCAAAAGTTAAATTCTGTGACTCGCAAGGATCATTTTCCGCTATCTTTCATTGATCAAATTTTTACTTTCTAGATGGATATTTAGGGTACAACCAAGTTCCGATCTACCCAGAAGACTAAGAAAAGACTACTTTCACATGTCCTTTTAGGGCGTTTGCTTATCGTCGCATGCCCTTTGGGTTATGTAATGCTCCTGCAACATTCCAAAGTGCATGATGGCAATCTTTTCTAACATGATAGACAAGTTTCTTGAAGTGTTCATGGACGACATTTCGGTGTTTGGCCAAACTTTCGATTCTTGTCTTGATCATCTTGCCCTCGTCTTAGAAAGATGTGAAGAAACCAACTTAGTGCTAAGTTGGGAGAAGAGTCGTTTCATGGTTCAGGAAGGCATAGTATCAAGATATATTGTCTCTAAAAGAGGGATAGAAGTTGACAAAGGTAAGATCGATGTAATAGTGAATCTACCACCACCAACTTTAGTACTACAGATTTGATCTTTTCTTGGTCATGTCGGCTTCTACCGCCGATTTATTAAAGATTTTTCAAAAATCTCGAGACCATTATGTCACTTATTAGCAAATGATGCACCCTTTAACTTCAATGATGTCTGTCTTGACGCATTTAACAAGCTTAAGACACTTCTCTCATCCATCCCAATTATTCAACCTTCTGACTATTCACTCCCATTCGAAGTAATGTGCGATGCTTCTGATTATGCAATAGGTGTCATCTTAGGACAGTGAAGAGACAAGATTCCTCATGTAATTTATTATGCAAGTAGAACCTTGATCGAAGCTCAGGTTAACTATACCACCACTGAGAAAGAGCTTCTCGATGTGGTCTTCACGTTAGATAAATTTCAACCATACCTATTGGGATCTAAGATCGTGATCTTCTCTAATCATTCTGCACTAAAATACTTACTATCTAAAAAGGATGTCAAACCAAGACTAATCAGGTGGATTCTTCTTTTGTAGAAATTCTACGTCGAGATCAAGGACAAAAAGGGAGTTAAGAATGTGGTGGTTGATCTCCTATCCAGGATAGAAATGCCTGAGATAATCAGTAAAGAATCTCTGCATGATACCTTTCCAAATGAGCAACTTTTTTCCATCCAAGCTAAAGTTCCATGGTATGCCAATATAGTTCTCTCGATCTGGTCTAATCAAGACAGATATATTTTCTTTGCTAACATAAAATATTATATTTGAGAGGATCCAAACCTATTTAAAATATGCCCATACCAAATAATTAGAGAATGTGTGTCTGACAGTGACACCCATAATATCCTACAATTCTGTCATACATATGCATGTGGGGGCTACTTCGGTGGTAAGAAGGCGGCTACCAAGGGACTACAATCGGGGTTTTATTAGCCATCATTATTTAAGGATTCCCAATATTTGTTTCAGGCCTGCGACCATTGTCAGAAGTTAGGAGCCATATCCAGAAGAAACATGATGCCTCTTCAACTGATTCTAGTCGCAGAACCTTTTGATGTCTAGGGCATTGACTTTATGGACCCCTTTCCACCTTCGTCTAGATTCATATATATACTTGTAATCGTTGACTACATATCAAAATGGGTAGAAGCAACAGCTACATGCACAAATGACTATAAGGTGGTAGTTTCTTTCATCAGGGAAAATATATTTGCACTATTTGGAACCCCACGGGCTATTATCAGTGATGGAGGGAGTCATTTTTGTAACAGATATTTTGAGAGCTTGCTCAAGAAATATAGTGTTACGCATAAAATTGCAACCCCTACCACCTGCAAACTAGTGGATGGGTTGAGGTTTCCAACCGTGAAATAAAGAAGATACTGGAAAGAACGGTTCGACATGATAGGAAAGACTGGTTCATAAGATTGAATGATGCTCTGTGGGCATATAGAACAACCTATAAAACTCTCATTGGCATATCTCCTTTTTTATTGGTGTATGGTAAAGCTTGCCACTTTCCTATGGAATTAGAACATCGAGCTCTATGGGCCATCAAAGCATTAAATTTTGAGCTGGTTGCATCTGGTGAGCAATGAAAACTCAAACTCAATGAACTTGAGGAAATCTGAAACGATGCATACCAAAATGCTCGAATCTATAAGCCAAAACCAAGGCATTTCATGATAAACACATTTTAAGAAAAAGGTTTAAGTCGGGCCAACAAGTTTGGCTATATAATTCAAGGTTGAAACTATTCTCAGGAAAAATACAAAGTCGTTGGGATGGACCATATAATGTGGCAAAAGCATTCCCTCATGGGGCTGTGGCCATTCAAGATCCCAAAGACAATCATATTTTTTAAGTTAATGGATAGAGACTTAAATTGATGATATCTCTAGAAGAAAAAGGGACGGTGACCACAATGGCACTAAAAGACCCAGAGTATACCTGACCAACTCATGGGCACCGTAGAACTACCGACTCATCCGTAGAAAATTTATGTATATTATATGTATAGTATGTCTACATATTTTGTGGTGTATTAAATCGTAGCAATTACGACTTCTTGCAACCTAAGTATTCTCTCACAGAAAATCGTAGCGATTACGATTTCTGAGAGAATGTTTTGTCTAGGAAACGCAATGGTTATCAGATAGGCACAACTATTGATACCAAAGGCGTCGTCTCGATTCACTTTATACAGACACGTCCCTTAGCATTTATTAGAAATACCAACCGATTCGCACGATTTAAGCAACCCCCGACCACCACCAGTTTTCTCCATCTTCACCTTCTCCACCTTCTTAACATTTTTATTTTTCTATTCGACCCACCTACTGAAGGGAGGGCACAACTTTTTGGGCAGCATAATTTAGGACCGATCTTTTTCGAAGACTTCTCTCGGATGTTGCTGCTAGTGTCATATCTAAATTAGTGTGTCTAGATTTTTCCTAGGTTTATTTTCTTTTCTGTAATTAGTTTCTATTATTTTAGTTCTTTATATTTTACTTTCATGTTTATGTAAATATTCAATTAATATATATAAAAAAAAATTTGTTTTTGACTAACTTTTATTTTTGCTAACTGTGTAATTGTTACTAACACCACTAACATTTTTGTTTTTGTCTCTGAGAAGTAAAATCATTGTGTTTTCCTCAAGTTTGGGGGAATATTCTTTCCATAATTTTTTTCACAATCGGGTAAGCAATCAGAGAAATCAATAATTTATAGGTAAAAATTTTTAGTGTCCCCTGTTTTTATGCCAATGAGGGCATTGTCCGATTTGAGTTTGGGGGAATACACAATTTCTGTGTACAATAATAGTATAACAGTAAATAGTTTTAGTTAATTTATTTTTGTAAAAAAAAATTCAATTTTAATTGATCATTACATAGGAATTATGATAAAAAAAAATTACAATTCTTGAAAACTTACGATTCATTATAGTAGAAATCCAATAATCAGAAAAAAAAAAAAAAAAAAAACAGTTATAATGCATGCTTCACTTGTTGAACATTGTATTAGAATGGATGTTTGAAACAATAGATTGATCTAAACTACAAGGATTTTAGACTATAGTTTCAAAACTATAAACCAGTGAACTTTTGAGTCATAATTCCTCTTTTATTCAGAGAGGTTGTTTCTTTTATTCAAATAAAAAATTTTCTTTGAACTTCTATAACGATATGAAATCTCATACTGTTGAATGTAGAATCAAAATATTCTATGATTAAAGGGCATCTTTTATTAAACCAAAGCCAAAAAGCCAAAATCTCATAATAAATCTTATCCATTGAACCCATATTAGAAGCCTAAAACTGAATTTCTTTGTACCAAAAATCAGATAAGCCTTTAACCATATGTACTATAAAAAGCTTTCAACCTTTAACCCTTATATTTTTTGAGATTTTAGAATGCAAGAGAAAGGAAAAATAGTGAGTGAAAGGAGTAAAAAGAAAAAATAGATAAGGGAAATGCTAAAAAGGGTACAGCTGAAAGAAATTAAAAAAAAAAAGAGAAAGAGAAAAAAAAAAGCTTTCAATGAGAAGAAAAATCGTAAAATATGATTTTACAAAAGAAACGGGATTTATTTATAAAAAATAAAAAATAAAAATGGGAAGAAGTTATCCAATTTATGGATACTCACTGAAGAAAAGAAGAAGCTGAAAAGATAGGAGAAATAAGAGCTAAATTCTCAGAAAAACTTTGAATCTTTTTTTACCTTTCTTTGACACCTTCTGAAATCCAAAACCCCATTACAAGGTGAAGGAAAGACCTTTCTGATTTACGATTTGCAAAAGCATAAGCCTAGTAGAGATATGGATACTAGATATTATGGATTATACAGGGATTCATATGAATAAAGTAGATTATCATTTTCTATGAGATTCATTAATTTTTACAAACATCTTTGATTGAATTTTTCTAAAAAATATATTGAGAGAACCCAAAAAGTTTCGATATCTTTTTTAGAGTATGTCAATAGTGAGTTTTTGAATGAAAATATTTTCTAAATCTGCAGTTTAGAAAAATTTATGTAGAATAAACTATTCACTAATGCATATATCTCTTGCTTATTATGAATTAAAATTATTAGAGTTCTAATCAAGGACAACTGTTATAATGAAAAGGATAAAAGATTGGTAATTTTAGAAAATCTCAATAAACTATGTAGTGACCAATTTGGCCACTTAGGTAATTTAGTTAATGTAATTTAGTGTACAAAATTAGTTTAAAATTTTTATTTCTGAAAATATTTTGAAAAATCCAAAAGTATCTTGAAGTTTCTAGGTAACTTCACTGAAAACCTTCACGAGACTACAACTCCTCCACTAGGGATCACCTAGGAGTTTTAAAGGCTTGTTGCATCTACTAAATGCAATCGTGCTTCCTATGAAAGTGGCAATTTAAATTTTTAATAAGATATTTTATGTTTCCTTGTTTGCTAGGGACTAGTAAAACGTAAGTTTGGGGGGTGTGATCAGTCACATAATATACCATTTTACTACCCTTAACTTAGTGATGTTAGGACTTAGTTTGCTACTAATAAGTTACTGATGTGCAGATATTTAAGAAAACCAGTATTAAAGAGACAAAATATTAAACTTTGTCAAAATAAACTCAAAAAGAGCAGTAAAAGATGATTCGCTATATACTGAGAACTAAAAAATCGTAAAAAGATGATTGAGCGCTGCTACTAAAGAAGAAAATGAGAAATCGTAATTTACGATTCCCCAGAAGACGTTGAAGAAGCTGAAGCGACACAGAATGATGAATCGTAATCCAGAGAATCGTCCAAAGAGAATGCTATGAAAAATAGAAAATCATGATTTAAGATTTTCCGGAAAGGAAAGAAAAGAGACAATCGTGATTTACGATTACGACTATGAAGCTTTCCTGTTGACTGTCACTGCTACTGATCACGTGAAGATTACACCGCCATGAACAAAATTAGAAAAACTCTTGGATTAGAAGTTTGGCTGATAACAACTTTGAGAAGATTGATGAAGAGAGACTCCAGAAGATCTCTACTACTGAATAAAGCTGAATAATCCAGAAGTACATCGACTAAAGGAAGCAAGGAAAGATAAAATTAGAATTAGAGTTATATTAGGATAGTTTTATTTTTAGTTATTTCTTTTATTAGAATTAGAAGTATTGTAAACCGACTCTTTATGATCTATAAATAAGAGATCCCCGTGTAGGAATAATCATCGAAGAAATTCTCAGCATCAATTGATGACTGAGGTTGGGTTTTCTTTCGATCAAATTTAGAGTAGATTTTTATTGCTTTGTAGTTTAGATATCCAAGGTTTCTCAAGAGCAATTGATGACTGAGATTGAGGAGTTGAAGATTAGAGTAGATATCTGTAGTTTTTCAGAAGCAATTGACGACTGCGGCTGAGGAGTGAAAGATATAATTTTTATTGCTTTCTAGTTTAGATTTATTTTCTTTTATTTCCTACTTTGTAAACATCTTCTGATTTTGATTTGAATTGACGACTCAAATTGAGGTTTGCAGATTAGTGTAACGATTTTTACTTTTCCATCTTCAGTTTTCTAGAATTTGATTGACTCCCAAGTTTTAGGAGATTATTGATTAGATTAAATCTGTATTGAAAGGATTTTAGTATTGATTGACGACCAATGCTAGGAAACTTGATATATAGTGTAACGGTACTATTTAATTTATCAATATCCGATAGCTAAAGATTGTGATTGACGACCATAATCTAATGAGGGAGGATTAGGATTTAATTTCTGTAAACTTAGTTTAAAAATAATTCTTTATTTATATTTCTCTCATAGTTTACGAACTTAAACGATAAGTATAAGTTTTCATAAAAGTTAAGTTAATATAATTTAGCCTATCTCTGTGGGAATGATCCTTTGCCAGTACCATGATTTCCATTGTGCACTTGCAATAGGTTAAGACTTAATTAGATACACATATAAGTGACCCATTCACTAGCCAACCCTACGAGCAATACAAGGGCCTTCCGACCAAATCAAGTAAGTATCATCCCTCTCTACTCGATATTCTCTCTATAAATATAATTAAATAATATTAAGTCAAAAAGTTTTCAAAACCCGTCTCTCTCAACTCGTGAATCACTGTAGTCCTCCCATAAGAGACAATCATTAGTATTCACAAGAAGATTAGATGGAGTATTCGGCATACCAAGTGTCGTCTTAACAACCACGCAAATGGTCAGATCCACAAACCCCGCTCCGGTGGATCTACTAAGCGACATCTCGAAAGCCATATTTTTTGCCGTTATACCACCGAATTGATCTTAAGTTAAAAAATTTAAACTTTAAAAAAAAAATGATAATAATAAATAGACCCTCTATCTATCAAAATTCACCTCTCATCACTCCAATCTGTTCTTTTCCCTGAGAAATCGAACACTGAATATACTCAACTCTGAGAAATCAGAAATGTCCACTGGAAAGGGATGCCTGACGTGCCATTGGTGTGAGCAATGATGCGCCCGGTCTGACATGACTTGCAAAAGCCTTCACCATTACATGATATTACATCTTATTATCTGGTCACTTATCCTTATCTTGGGACATTCGTATGATGCCCCTCGCTACCACGTTATCACCATTTCCTCCCGTTTGATTGCCCCTTGCAACAGATTGTGACATGCGACGGGATGCCACTTGCACCCGCAGATCACGATATGACCACTTTCCCCTCTGTTTAACTGCGGCTTGCAGTAGGTCGAGTCATGCGACGGAATACCACTTGCACCCGTAGATGAGGATATACCTCTCAATTGCATCAATTTTCCCCTATTTTACTACCACTTACAGCAGGTTGCGACATGCGACGGGATGCCACTTGCACCCAGGGATGAGGATACACCTCTCGACAATTATCACTGGGCCCCCGAATGCTCCCCTTTAACTTGTGCTGATATATAAGAAAGCCAGACACCTCATGTCAGCTCCCCAGTTCACACTTGTGATTTCCTAAAGAAACGAGAAGATACCTCGGAAGAGGGGTGCCTACTTCTTCGACGCATTCTTATTCTACACGAACGCGTCGAAGAGGGGCATCTGTAGACACCCCAATTTTTCCCTCTCAGAGTATACGAACTTTTTCGGTCAACCTTTGACCTTGCCCACGATCTCCAAAAAAGGACTGACCTTCTCTAAATACCTTAAAACCCTAAAGATGAGACGATGTACTAAAATAATAGTATATGGTTGCTCATAAGCTGAAACAATAGCCTTGTGGTTCAGACCTGACTTAGCATGGGTAAGCTTTTGAAATACGCGCCCTAACAGCCACGCACAATTCAATTGCTTGCCATGACACATGCATGCAATTGGTCCCACTCAGACCAGATCCACTCTTCCCACGGACTGCCTAGGACCCGATTCTGCACCCCGGATAGGCCGCATAATCAAATTGTACACCCCATCATCGACGCACAATTGGTCCCACTTGGAACAGTCTTTCGTCCTCCTTAAACCACCTTAATGCACGATTACGTGCCCTCACCAGCGCGCGCAATCAATTGCATGCCCTACAACTAGCACGCAATTGGTCCCCAGCTGGACCTGGTCTCTAATTCTCGTGACCACCAGAACTCCCTGATTAAGTGTATGTACGTAGGCGCTTAATTGAATTGCACATGCTACACAAGGCGCACAATTAGTTCCAAGCAAGTTGGAATTAGGGCACCCGGCTAAGCCAGTCAGTTGGTTACTCATTGAGTCCGTGACCGACTCAAAGTGTATTAAGCACATGAGATAGGGCACGTAATTCAATTACACCCCCCGGACAGTGTGCGCAATTGGATCTGATCGACCAATTGCGCACCTCCCACGGGGCGCGTAATTACCCGAATACCTATAAATAGACCCCCATACCTAGTTCTAAAACACATCAATTCACATTCAAGCCTCGAGTTCCTCTCTTCCAAGCTTAGGATTTTGAGACCCCCATCTACGGCGTTCAGCTTCAGCTAATCTCTTTTAGTTTTTTTTAATTTCTAGTTCTTAGTTCTAGCTTCTAGTTCTTAGTTCTAGTTTCTAGTTCTTAATATCTAGTTCTAGATCTTAGGTTCTAATTTTAGTTCGTAGCTCTAGGTTTCTGGTTCTAGTTCTTAGTCTCTAGAACCAGTTCTTAGCTTTTAGTTATTAATTTCAAGTTTTTTTTAAGCCTAAATTATAGATCATAGTCTTTATTTTAAAGTTCTAGTTCTTATTTTCTTACTCTAATTCATAATTTTCAGTTCTAATCTCTATCTTCAGATTCCTTAAAACCTTAATTTCTCAACTCAAATTTAGTTTTCAATCCATAATATTTTTAAAATAATCCTTAGCCACCCAATTTGCCCAAGGGAGCGTACGGGGGTACCCAGGAACGGGGCCAATCCTCCTTAGCATGACGGGCCACAACCCCGCTTTTAATTAGAATTATAGTAGAATTAGGAAACTAAATTAATTAGAATTATAGTAGTAGGAGACTGAATTAATTAGAATTAAAGTAGTATTAGGAAATTAAAATCAGTTAGAGTTAGAGTAATATTAGGAGAGAGAATTAGAGTAGGATTAGGAAGACTAGATTAACTAAACTCCCAGGCGACCCAGAGTTGTTGAAGTCGGTCGGCCGATGTTCAACAAAGAAGTCAACCTACACCCCCTAAAGCATGATCAAAAATGTGTTGTAGCGTCGATAAACATCTACAGCTGGTGATCGCAATGAACCAGGTACTTTGATGAGGAGTCTTGCATCTCCGTCATATTATTCAGCCGTCCTTCTCTCAATGCAGCTAGTGTAGAATAACCAACACCAGCCCCACTAGCTGCATTTTTGTTCAACTGTCCTTCTCTCAATGCGTCTTCATAGCGGTTGGCATTCCTTACCAAGTCAACGAAACTGGCTTGTTTCTGGTAGACCAGGAATTCAGAGATAACGGGTAGAGTAGTTTTCGAGATCATCTCGATTTGCTCCTCTTCCAGGATACAACTCTTTACCTGGGCTGCTAGGGCCCTCCATCTTCCAAGGTACTCGTTAAAGGCCTAATCAAGTTTTTATTTTAACCGAGCTAGATCAGATTTGCGCAGTTCCATGTCTATGTTGTAGACATATTGCTCTTGAAATAAATGGGTGAGGTCTTTCCATGTTTTCAGCATAGATGGTTCAATGGACGTGAATCACCTTAGAGTCGGACCCGTGAGGCTTTTCTGAAACACTTTGATGAGGAGTCTTTCATCTCCACCGTATTGGCACATGTCCCCACAGTAAAACTTGAGGTAGGCGATCGGGTTGCCTGTGCCATCATATTTATCAAAAGTGAGCACTTTAAATTTGTGGGCATGTATTTCGAAAAATAGGCATAAATCAAAAAAATTTGTAGCATGTATTTCAGTGCCGCCCAGCCTCATCGGTTGTTTTTGGATTTTATCCATTTGCTCCTTCAATAGTTTTGACTCCTTGGACTGTAGAGTTGGGGTTGCTCCCCCACTAGGCTGCCTCGATTCATTTTGGATGGCCTATTGGTTGGTCAGTGTGGGTGGTGGTGGATTAAAATTGGAAAATGCCCTCATGTAAGCTCTACTATTTTGAACCTCATCCTCTTCATATTGTGGATCTATATCCACATAAGGTGGAGGAAGGGTGAGGTTATGTCGTTGATTCTGAGTGGGTTGGACGGGTGCCTAGTGAGACCATTGTATGTGGGGGATGTTTTGATGGATGAGTTGTGATATAAGGGGATGAGTGAATTATGGACTTTAGGTGGGTAACTGATGAGGTCGCTACATTTGGAGGAAACCTTGGGGATGGGGTTGAGAGGTAAGAGGATGGGTGAATTGTGAATTTTTGATGGGTGCCTGGTGAGGCCATTGGGCTTAGTGGGAATTTTGAGCATTTGGTTGAGGGGTGAGGGGTGTGTAAATTAGAGTGGGTTGGATGGGTATGGCTTATGCCGAATTGGGGAGTTGGAAAAATCAGATTTATTATTTGGAGAGGGATGACATGGATTTGTTGGGTGTGAGGGTATGACGGAAATTGGGGGATTTGTGAAGGATTGGGCAATGAGGCCCTTGAATTGGGCTGGCATGGGCTTGAGATTGGGCATTGGGCCTTTGAGGCCCACTCGGATGACCCCATGGTTGATGGGAGGGGCCTTGGGTGACCTGGATTATGGATGGTTGATTGGGATTTTAGGGAATGGGGTGTGAAGATTTTGGAGAGTATGTTGGGGGCTTGATTATGGATTAAGAAGGCTTTGGGATGGATGAGGAAGGCTTTGGGAAGACTTCCAAGCCGTATAGGCCTTAACCATGTCCTCCATCATGGCAATTGAATTGGATGTGGGGGTGGATGTAGGTGGTCCATCCGATGAAGGGGTGTATGGGGCATAACTTGGGTAGATGGGTGGGGAAAATTAGACATGACCTGGGTAGATGGGTGGGAATGTAGTGGATTTGGATTGGATGTGGAGGGAAAGTGAGGTGTATGTGGAGCGGATATGGAAAAATTAGGTGTTGGATTGGATGTGGATGGGGGAAAATTGGGCATGGTTTGGGCAAATGAGGAAAAATGGGGTGTAGTTTGGGCAAATGTGGAGAATTAGGTTGGATTTTGGGTGGATATGGATGAAAAATAGGGGAGATTTTGAGTGGATGTGGAAGGAGAATGGGGTGGAGGATGTGGTGGATTTAGGGTGGATGTGGAAAAATATGATATATTTGGATTGGATGGGGATGGAGGGGGTACATTGGAGGTGGAAAGGAAAAGGAGTAAATTTTGGGTGGATGTGGAGGAAAAATGGGGTGGAAAATGTGGTGAATTTTGAGTTGACATGGGGGGCAAATGGGGTGAATTTTGGTTTGAGGTGGGGGGAAAGATGGGTGCACCAAAGGGTACGGTGACATTGAAACGGGATTCGGTGGGGGAATCGGAAATGGGGATTTCCTCCATATGGGAATGTTATGGTGAAGGTGGTGGGGATGAATCAGGATCGTCGTAAGTCAGATCAATCGCCCACAACATTGTTTGGTGGTGGGTTGGGTATGGATTCCTCAGGTGAGGCCTGAAGACTTTCTTTCTCCATCCCCTATGGGATGAGGGAGGGTAAGGTGATGCCGTGGTTTCGGCACCACAAGCTCCCTTTTTTTGGGTTTTTTATTTTCTTGATTTTTTTCTTTTGGTGATTTTTGAATGATGATGATGAGAACCCTCTTTTCGGATGGCGTTTCCTTTTCGAATGGCATGAACACCCCTAATGCCTCCCAAAACGGGATCCCAAAGTACTTTTGAAGAATCAAAGGGAATCCTTTGATCAATGTAAAGGCACGAAAATCCATGCGACAACTCAATCCCTCGGAGGAGTCAATAAGAGGGTGACCTCTCTTGATTGGCAAGATGTGTTTTGGGTATCAAGGGTGCAGGAATTATCAAGAATGTTGGAACCAACTACGGGGGGTCAGGGTAATGCCCCTTGGGACTTTTTCTTCACTTTTCGGGTCCCTCCTTTCGGTACTTACAGGATACAAGGCATTTTTGATTTCGCTAGCACTCTCCCTAAGGTTTTAAGGCTTGTAACAAGTTCGGTCACCCACCCGATATACCTCCGGCACAAGCGCCTTCTCGGGTACTGGATGCGGTGCTCCTTTTCAAGATCATTACCACTAGGGCTGTCGCTCTATTGGGAACCGGGTTGGTTGTATCATTGCCTAATTTCCCACCCTTTTAAAATTTACCTGCACAAAATGAATTAAGTCCCCTTGGTTTAATTTTTAATGCTCAATTTTAAGGGAGTTTACTTAAGTTCAAAAACGGGCAGTGAGAATACCATGCCGCCTTTACGGGCTGGCGTCCGTTGTTGGAATATGATGATAAGAAACGTTAGTGGTTAATGTTATGCTCTGAAAAATATCATTTTTCACCTCTTAACCTAGCCTTTACTACTCCTGCAAGCCATCTAATAATTGTGTTTTAGACTGTTTTGTAGTTTAGAATAATGACTGCAGCTTAACACAACTTCCACATATGTTGAAGCCAAAAAGAGAAGCTCTAAAGCCAGACTGAGAAGCCCAGTGAAGAACAGATGAAACACCATGGTGGAACACACCATGGTCACCATAAAGGTTGCCCAAGGGGACCCAGAAGCCTGACAAAAGAGAGAAACATGGACCTGATCAGAGCAGATGGTTGCAGTAGCATGTGCACTACAGTAGAGAACCAGAGAGCAAGCCTCGCGCTGCTGAAATCCAAGTCACGAGCATTCTCGCGCAATTCAAAAGGACCGAAGTAAGCCTTGCGAGGCTTGGAGCCTACAGCATTGTCTGAACTTGCGCACATCTCGCGCAGCTCATGAGGATAGAGACGCTCATAAATTTTCTCGCATAGCTCTCGTGAGCTCTCTCAAACTTCAAAGTTGAAACCATCTATGTGAGCCATATGCTTCCAAATGAAAATGCAACCTCGCGAGCTTCTCTCTGCAGCATATGCAACCTTGCAACTAGTCATCAGAGCTTACTTTCGCTGGGGTCTATGCATGAAGTATGAGGGTAGGTTAGACTGTGCATGTTCATGGCTACGCATCACCATAATCTATTGTAATTTACTTTTATTGGTGGTTAGCATGTGTGCATTGACGATATGTGTGCATGAACCATGAGAACTTAAATGACATGTGTCCAGGAGTTTTTGATGTTTTGAAAGGAGAGAAAGAGCTATGCAAACCCAGCAGGGACTTCTACAGCACTGAGAAAGGACTTGCGAATACAATTAAACAGAGCCCTGCGAGGCGCTATTTTATCTGGAAAGGCATGTCGCGCAGATCCATTGGAACTGCGCGAGCACCTGATGTACTTGGATTAGCCTATCATGTAGTTCATCTTTAACTGCATGAGCAGTAGTTCCTTACTGGTAACTGCGCGATGGGCTGCCTATTGATACTCGCGAGGCTCAAATTCTCTTAAGACATCTTCGCAAGGAGCCTCACGAGGTGTTGTTTTTCATCGAAAAGGCATGTCGCGCAGATCCATTGGAACTGTGCGACACCAAATCCTAGTTCCTTGCTTTCGCGAGGATGATTTGCATTTAGAGGAGTCCCGCAAGATCCAAACTAGATCCTTGCAAAGCTCGGGCATCTTACTTAAAACTCCTCGCAAGCTTTCAATCTCTCTTCTTCCCAAAGCTCTCGCGACCCATCTTCTATCCAACCCTCCTACCTTCTTCACCATTGTCCATTGCTGCAGCACCACTCATCTTGCCACTATCACACTTTATTCAACATCTGATTTCGAGCATTTTGCACCTGGCAAAGTGCAATTTGACCATCTGTGGAGTTGCATTTGCGAAACCCTAGGTTTAGGAGGTAAGCTTTTAACTTTTACTAAGTTGGTTGCCTTTGATTGGTTATTTCTAAGTAATAGTTGGAATTTAGGATTTATGTGCGTGAAGACACTTTAGTGGAGCTGCAGAGAAATAGGAATTTAATTTCAAAAACTCAAACCCTAGATTTTTGGAGAAATGGCCGATAAAATCCCCTTTGTTGATGCCCTAGAGGACATTTTAAACCCTCCACTTACTGATATCTCCTTGGCTACTCAAAAATTAATGAGAATAGGGGAGGCCTCCACTGGGGAGGCCACTGATGCCCCTGTGCCCCTAGTGGAAAATCCTAAAAAGAGGGTTGCTCCAAAGAAGATGATAAGAACTGTTGCTGGAAGCCCTAAAAAGTCAAAGAAGAAGCAGAAGAAGGGCAAGGAGGTGGTCCCTGAAGTTGACCCTCATACCACTCCTAGTGAATTCCTGACAGCCATCAAATTGGAGTCAGAGACTGCCATTGACAAGGCATAGTTTTAGAAGGAGACCTTGACTGCCCCTTCATTGGAGTTTCTGACCAAGGCCTCTTTGATAACCTTGCTGGGTCACCTAAAAGAATTGGTGTACCCTAGGTTGATCAGATTATTCTACCATAACATCAAGGTAAGGATTGATGATAATGGAAACCCTGTGTTCTTGATTTTAGTGGATGATTTTGGGATGTTGGTGGGCCCCTCTGAAATTGCTACAGCCTTAGGCATATCAGCAGCTTATAACCCTGAGTAAAGCTTAGGGGCCCCTCTGTCTGCCTCCATTGATGAGATAGCTTGAAAAATTACAAGAGGGATAAAGGCATCTACGGATTCCATAAGAAAGAGAGATTTGGATCCCATCCTAATGTTCATGGACTAGGTGCTAAGGAAGAACATATACTATTCTGGCCACCAAAAGAGAGAAGGGCTCCAATTGTTGATGTCATCTTCTCCTTCTCTCAGGGGGATTGCTTCAATGTAGCCCAGTTGGTGTTTGAAGCCATGAAGGATCTACATGAGAAGATCTAGATGAAGCAGAAGCCTCATTCCCTTCCTTATTGCAAGCTGGTCACAGCCCTGCTAAAGAAGGGGGGCTATCAAGTACAAATAGGGGAGGAGACTGAAACCTTGCCTCCTGTGGAGTTTGGGAAGAGGCAATGTGGGATTAGCATGCCATGATAGACAAGAAGAAGAAAGAGAAGAGGGTAGCAGCACCCATAATTCAGGAAGCAACTACAGCTGTCACATCAGCAGCTACCCCATTCAATCCACCTGCTACTAGCTCAACCATCCTACACCCTATTCCACCCTCAGTCACCATACCTGTGTCCATGCCTACCCTCACACTAGCAATCCTTGCTCCTCAAGCCACCCCTTTATCAGCCCCTACTCAACCATTGCACATTTACCCTGCCCACCCCAGCCCACCTGTGAAATGAACCTACACTAAAAGGAGAGCCTCCAAACCCATCACAACACCCACTGAGCCTCCCCAGCCAAGTACCATACCTGAGCCTACCCCTGGCTCTATTCCCATTACCTTTCCCCAAACCACCTCCACACCAGACCTCACACCACAAACTATTTCGAGCCCAGACCCCATTCAATTACACCACTCTATCCCAACCTTTGAACCCATTGACATTGAGCAATCCACCACTAGTGAACCCATAGAACCTGACCAATTTCACCCCCTTGACCATTCTATTACTTTTTCCCCCACACATGCCCAAGAACCATTCACCATAGAGGCATACTCTGCCATCATGGAATCCATTATGGGTGACATTAGGTATGAGTACACACCCCTCCCTGACTCCCCACAACCCACCCACTTTCAGCATGACCCCACTTCACCTTTCCAACCCATCCCAACCACCCAACCCACAAGCCCTATCTTACGAGACCCCTTCTCCCAAATACTTACCCTCTTAGCCTCCCTACAAACCCAAGTCTTAGCCAATACCCAAACCCAAACCACCCTCTAAACAAGTACAGAATCCATTCAGTCCACCTTGCTCACCTTATCCCCACCCACAAAACTCCTATCCTTACCCCTGTCCCTATACCTACACCACACCTATCTCCCCCACCCTTGGACTTTGCAGCAACATCAGTTGCTGCCACACACAATGACCCTAAACCGGATATCTCCTCACATGTACCCACTCGCCCTCCTTCACCTCAGCCCCTTCCCTCTGCGGTTATAGCAAATACTGCAACCCAGACTGAACCTGAACCCTTGGAGTTGAGCCCTCTCCCACCAACCCAGTTAGACCTTGAGCCTACTCCACTTGTGTACACCCAAGCTGCTACCCAAACAGACCTTACATTCACCCCTGCCTCTACCCAAACTGAAGAGGAGGAGCTGCCACCTACCCTACCCCTTCCATCATCCACCCCACCATCTTTACCCATTCCCTACCCTAGCATGGAGGTCCCCATTGAGAGGACCATGGTCCTTGCTTCCTCATTGAACCCCCCCCCCCACCATTTGCAGCTCTTAAGAGAGCCATGGATGACAGTCCTTACATCAATCGAGATGTCATCAGAGGGATGGTAGAGCTAAAAACCAAGGTGAAACACCATTTCTTGGTTGAGATTGAGCAGCTAAAGCTGAAACATAAAGTCGATAAGAGGAAAACTGAGTAGGCAGTGGTGCGGGCAATGGACTTGTACCTAGAGTCCAAGGCAAAGGCAGAAGAGTTAGATGAACAACTCAAAACTGCTAAAGCGGCCATTCAGATCATTGAAGAGAGAGCTAACAAATATCTCCAACTCGCAGATTCACTTCGGATAACATTGACCACCATGAAAGCCCAACAAATGGCCAAGCTGTCAGTAGCTCCTGGCATTCATATCAATGAGCCCTCCTAACTTCCACCGCAGAAAACAAGCACCATGAGAAGAAAAACTATTGCCAAAAGAACTAAAGTTGGTGTTGCAACAACCAAGGGTGTTAAGAAAGAAAAAGGAAAATCTCAGGATCAAATCAATGTAGACTCAGATTCAGCTTAAGTTTTTGTGTGTTAGTTTATACTTAAGTTGTATCTTCTTACTTGTCAATTGTAATTAGTGTGTAAGTAGCTTTTAATTCCATGGTCTATCTGTGATTTAGTGTTTCATTTCCTGCTTTTGAACATGTAGTATCTTGTACATTAATTTTGATGAGTACAATTTTCTTTTTTTGGCCACTTTGCTTGTTCTTTCATTCCTTTGGTTTTGTTTATTGTGTTTTCTATTTTCATTTGTACTGATGTAATTCACAGTTCTGTAATGCATTTTTCTATTTTGAACCACTTGTGTATTTCTGTCATTGTTTTATTTGCACTATCTTCCTACCCTGCTACCCACCTTTGCATCTGTCTTTTCAACAGTGAGGACACTATTCCTTATTGGTTTGGAGGTATGGCAGGGTAGGCCAGTGAGTTAGTTAACCTAAGTGCAGCAGTATCAATGAGTAGAAATGAATAGAATGAAGTTCACCAAAGAAAATTTTGAAGAAATCAGGAAAATTAAAAAATTAATGCAGACTTTTAGCATTGAAATCATTTAAAATTCAACACTTCCATGAGGTAAACATTAAGAAAATTTATTTTTATCAGCACTTAGTGAACCTTTGAGGAGAAAGAAAGGTGAGGGCATGCTCATGAGTTCAATTGAAGACCATACCTAGTGAGATTTGGGCTTATAAAAAATAAAAAATTTAAGTGTCTATGGCAAACCTTTTCTGCTCTAAGGACTGACTGAGTCAAGCCCTTTTCACTAGAAATTAGACACTCCAAGTTGAAACCTATTGATAGTAATAATGACACTAAGGAAAGGATCAAGGCCTTCATTTGGATAGTTTGAGCCTAAAAGATCAAACCTGTGAAATTACCCTTTTACTTACACTTATTGAGCTTTAAAGCCCCATTTTTCTTCAACAAACACCAATATAATTGAACCTGAGCCTCTTAACATGACTCAGCCCTTCCCTCACTCTTGAGAATTCAGAAGGTAAAGGAAAAGATGTTGAAGATAAGTGAGTGAAAGTTTGACAGTTGGAGAAAGGAGAAGAAGAGAGGAGCAAATCCGTAAAGCTAGTGTCACAGTTGTAATTGTGTGGCAACCATCATAAAAAAATATATATATATATATATACAATAAATAAGAAGGGAAGAGGAAAGAAAGAGAAGTCACAAGAAGAAATTCATTGGAAAAGTTGAAAAGAAGGGGAGAAGCTGTCCACTTTAACTCTAAAAACTCAAAAAAAAGATGGAGTTATGCTGAAATGAAGAAGGTGAAGTCATGAAGCACCTAGTACCTTTACTGATTTCTCAGTTTTTGGATCCCCCTTTTTTACCCTTTTATTCATTACAACCCTCATCCATAAGCTATAATACAACCCATGAAAAGCCCTTGTTGATCTAAAGTCAAATGAACTGTCATGTAAAGATGAGGGATTGTCTAATCTATGGTGAGAGGACTTGATGATGTCAGAAATTAGAAGCACAACCTATGCTCATGCTTGCAGACCCATTTGGGGCCTGTAACTGCTCTTGAGCTTGAGTGAAATGTAACACCCTTTAAATCATTTGTGAGAGGCAACTATGGTGAGCATTGGGTCTGAGATGGAACTTATTGGGCATTGTGCAAACTTCTATTTTGAATTAATGGTATGCTTAGGACTGGTTGCTTACACTATATTTTCTGATGAAAATTGATTGGTAGTGATGTGCTTACATGCATGATTGATGTGTTAAATTATTTGCATATACTGTTTTGATATTCCTCACACTTTGAAAGATCAAAGGTAGACTGATACTCTATTTGTTTAAAACTAATTTAACCATGCTTGCACTGGTGTTAACTATTTTATTGAGAAGTTTGTTGGTGTCTTCACTGAAAACCCTCAGGAGACTTCACTCCTCCACTAGGGATCACCTAGGGGTTTAAAAGGCTTGATGCATAAGCTAAATGCATCTGTGCTCCCTACGAAAGTGGCATTTATATTTTTAGAGTAGTTGTTTAAATTTTGCTTTGCTCGAGGACTACCAAAGATTAGGTTTGGGGGTGTGTTAAGCACTGAAAAATATTATTTTTCACCTCTTAACCTAGCCTTTACTACTCCTGAGAGCCATCTTATAATTGTATTTTAGACTGTTTTGTAGTTTAGAATAATGACTGCAGCTTAACACAGCTGCCGCATATGTTGAAGCCAAAAGGATAAGCTCTAAAGCTAGACTGAGAAGCCTAGTGAAGAACAGATGAAAGACCATGGTGAAAACCACCATGGTGACCATAAAGGTTGCCTAAGGGGACCCAGAAGCCTGACAGAAGAGAGAAACATGGACCTGATCAGAGCAGACGGTTGCAGTAGCATGTTCACTACAGTAGAGAACCAGAGAGGAAGCCTCGCACAGGTGAAATCCAAGTCGCGAGCATTCTCGCACAGTTCAAAAGGACCGAAGTAAGCCTCGCGAGGCTTGGAGCTTGTAGCATTGTCTAAACTTGCGAACGTCTCGTGCAGTTCACGAGGAGGGAGACGCCCAGAAATTTTCTCGCGTAGCTCTTGCGAGCTCTCGCATACTTCAAAGTTGAAGCCATCTGCGCGAGCCATATGCTTCCAAATGAAAATGCAACCTCGCGAGCTTCTCTCTGCAGCATATGCAGCCTCGTGACCAGTCATCAGAGCCACGCAAAAAGCACTTCAAAGCTAAAGTAGTCGCATGAAGCTCGTGTTCCCACTTCCCAATCCATACACGTGGACCCTTTCAGAATTTTCACACTTCTAAGGCACTCATCCCGAGGCCCTATTCTATTCCCACACATCCTGAGGCATCCCAGGGCTGTAAAGGAGCCACACATGCAATGAAATTAGGGTTTTCTTTCTTATTGGCCAAAGCATTTAGCACTGAGTATATAAGCTATAATTTCAGTTTTAGAATTATCTCTTCCTCAACCTAAAATCTGCTAAGAGCTTAAGGCAGATTATGGTTAGGATTAGGTCATTCTCCATTTTTCTTTTCTTCTTCCTTAGCCCAATACTTGCTGGCTAAGTCCTTTGTAAGCAGCTATAGTTTGATTTCGTTTTGTAATAGACATTGTGTTGAACATTGGGAGTTGATTTGAGCTTGTGCATTGGTTGTTGCCTTCGAGGGCACCATTGTAAGATTCTTTTACGATTTGCTATTTTTTATTTCTTAAAATTAGATCTGTAATCTCTGTGTTTTCCTTGCATAGATTTCTATTGGATTTATACATTGATTTTTATAGGTTTGATACTCCCATTGTTGTTTGAGCTGATTTGTCATGCAACAATGGTGGGAACAGCAGTATCCCTATTCTATCTCAGTTGCTCCTCCCTTGGATAGTCTGTGACCATTTAAGTAGATAGATTATAGCCTTAAGAGAAATCTAAATAACAAATCTGAAATGGATTCTTCTTCTCTGCACATGAGCTGGTAAGCCTTGTGAGAGATTGTGCAAAGTAAAACTTCCCTCTGTTTGCAATGCCACCATCAGGCTTTAGATCTGATTTGGTTGCAGAGATTACAGACTTGTGAGTTGGATCATTGCAGGCCTTTTTGTAGCAATGACCAGCTGAGTCTAAAGCCCCTTTTAGCTATTAATTTGAGGTGGCTTTCACCTAATTTTAAGGGCTGATTGCTCCTATGGATGCATGACCTAATTAGCCTTGCAAATAATAGTGTCTGCAATGATTTTCTTGTTCTGATTTAACCCATTGATTGGAGGAAATCTCTTGGATAGTCTGTGACCATTTAAGTGGAGAGGTTATAGCCTTAGGATCAATCCCTTCAAGTGGTTGAACCTCCTCCCTTGGATAGTCTGTGACCATTTAAGTGGACAGGGTATAGCCTTAAGAGGAGTATAGATTGCAGGGTTATTTTGGATTCTTTTACCTTACTGATGAGTTTGTTGCCTTAAGAAGGATTCCTGCATAATCAGTTCTAGGTCTGAGTTACATCACTAACTTATTCTTAGTTGCATACTTCTCATCGCTTTTTATATTTATTTTACCACACCGCCATCACCTTCTTTTAACCTTTCCTGTAGTATAGGACTACTCTTTATTTGAATTTAGTTTTAGTTTTAGTTGTGACATCCATCTACATTTCTTTAGGATTGCCAGATCTGTAGGCCTTCTAACACAACCCTTTCTAGGTTCCAGATCAAAATTTCCCGCCAAACGGCTAGGCGTGTAAATGACAAAAACATAGGGGTAAGTAGAAATATGACATAATCATAGGGATAAGTAGAAAGAGTGCACAAATAGGCCCGCCAATCGGCTAAGGCGTGTAAATGACGAAATCCTAGGGGTAAGTAAATACAAAAACAAAAAGATTAGTGAAAAGAAGAGTATATGCAAGCAAACAAGGCCAAAACATCAAGGGGAAGCTCTATAAGCTATCTGTTAGTTGATTCTAGAGTGCTGTCTTATTATTGGTGAGAAAATAATGGAAGAAATATAAATAAAAAAGTGAAGGAATAAAAATTTGTTAGAACAGCAAATCTGAAATACACAACCTGCAAGATACAAGGCTGTTGTAGCAAATTTTGAGTAAGTAAGCGTTTGTCCCACCGAGAAATTGATCTAGAATCCAAAATGGGTTATGTTAGTAGGCCTCCAGATCTGGCTACAGATCTGACAATTCTAGAGAAAGGGAGTTGGTTGTCACAACTACACTAAACTATCACTAAAATCAGATGAATAAAGTGCAGTCCTATCCTAAAGAAAGGGTTATGAAGAAGGTGGTGATGGTGTGTATTAAAATAAAGATAAAATGACGGGATGTAAGCAGTTAAGCTAGGGTTACATCAGCTATGTAACTCAGACTTAGGTCTGTCTCTGCAGCAATCCCTCAGATGGCTAAAAGCACATCTGCAAGGAAGATGTATCCAACTCAACCCTTATGGTTTGACCTGGTCTCTTAAGGCTATAGCCTGTCCACTTTAATGGTCACAAGTTATCCAATAGAGAGGATCAAACCATATGGATTAAATCAGAAAACCAATCTAATCCAATGAAATAAATTGATCCTAAGGCTATAATCTGTCCACTTAAATGGTCAGATTATCCAATAAATGTCCTCCATCCAAGGGATCCAATCAGAACATTAAAAGTATTGCAGACACCATGTATGCCAGGCTACAAACTCAGGCATCTATGGGAGCAAATAGCTCTTGGAAAATCAGTGGAAACCCAGTTGTTCAAAGGCTATTTGGAGACTTTTGAATGCAGCTGATCATTGCTACAAAAGGCTTGCAATGACTCAGCTCTCAAGTCTGCAACCTCTACAGAGAAATCAGAGCTAATATCTGATATTGGTCAAGTAAAACAGAGCAGAGCTTGTTCCTGCAACAACCTCTCACAAGGCTACAAGCTCAAGTGCAGAGGAGAAGAATCCTTCTCAGAGCTGTGGCTTGGAATCACCCTAGGGTTATAGTCTGTCCACTTAAATGCTCATAGGCTATCCACAGAGGTTATCCACACCACAGAGAACTAAGCTGGAACATGTATATTGTTGCTGCCACCATGGTCCCAGGGCTACAAGCTAAGCTTCCATGGGCATTTCAAATCAGCTAAAATCCTAAAAGCATGGCACAGATTGAACAAAACTATGGGCCAATAGAAGATTCACAGATTGAATAAACTATTAAAATACAAATTTCGTTTCTCAACACAATACTTACAATGAGATTTTTTAAGGCAACAGCCTTGTGCAAAACAGCTCATCAACTACTCCCAATGTTCATAGGACCCATTACAAAACTGATAAAACTAAACCTAATTGCTTATAGAGGATATAACAAACAATTGTTGGGCTAAGACAGAAGAAAAAGTAGAAAAAGAGGTGATCAAACCCTAACCCTAGTCTGCTCGAGCTCACAACTGACAGAGGTTGAAGGAGGGATCTCAATTCTAGGTTAAATATATAGCTTAAATACTCAATCCTAATGCCTTAGCCAACAGAAGATTACACCCTAATTTTTAGGATAGATGTGGCACTATTACAACCCTTGGATGCCTTGGGATGTGTGCCTCGAGATCATGGCCTCGAAGTATGTGCCCTAGACCTGGGGAAATCCCCAAAAGGTCCCTAAGTAAAAACTGAGAAATGGAGGGCCCGAGCTTTGTGGGGCAGACTTTGGCTCTTTAGTTCATTCGAGCAGCTTCTGAGTGCTTCACGAGGTGGATTTTGTCTTGAAAAGCCCCTTTTTCGTGCAGAAGGTCTTTGAAAGGTCGCACAGCTGCTCTGGCATTTAATGCACTTGCGAGGAAAGAATTATAGTGGTTGGCTTTGCTCACGCAGCAGAGCTTCAGAATTTTCTATCGTGAGGTTGTCACGTAGAAGACTTTCCATCTCGCTAGACTTCTTTGTCAAATCGATAGCACAGCTCGCTTGGTAGTGGGTTGAGCTTTTAAGCGTGCGAGAGCTGCGCAAGAGAACTTCTGGAGCTCCCTCACCTCTTGAGCCACACGAGAACTTCACGATCCTTTTGTGCATATTAGTCTCACGAGATTGCACACTTGGCTGCTATCAAACTTGATCCCCGTGAGAACTTCGCGAGTTCTATTTCTAAAGGTTTAGTGCGTGACTGCTTCGCGAGTTCCTTAAGTGTTGACTGCAGTAAAAGTGCGCGACTGCTGCACGAGAGATTGCTTTGGGACAATCCCTTCACCGAGCTGTGTGAATTCTTTACGAGTTCTTTTATGCTGCAGGTATCAGTTGCACGAGGAGGCCTTGCTGCAAATTTAGGCACACGAGGTATCATTTCTTCAGTGCGAGATAACACCATTTCTCCTTGCTACTATGCAGTTGTTGCTATTGCATCCTTCTCCTCTCACATCCATACATCTTTCATTCGTTGGACTTCTTAGGTCCACTTTGACATGCAAACTAGTCACCATGGTGTGTACCACCATGGTGTTCCATTGATCTTTGGCCCGGCAGTCTTCTTTGGCTTAAATTCTCTCTTTTTGGCACCAAAAGCAAGGACTTTGTATTAAGCTGCATAATTATTACTAACTACAAGACAAGCTAAACAAGGGGTTATTAGTCAGCTTCAAAGTCTAGCAAAGGCTAGGTTAAGAGGTAAAAAGTGATACTTTTCAGTGAATAACACACCCCTAAACCTAATCTTTGCTAGCCCTAGAGCAAAGCAAAATTTAAACAACTACTCTGGGAATGTAAATGTCACTTTCATAGGGACCACGGACGCATTTAGCTTATGCGTCAAGCTTTTTAAGGCCCTAGGTGATCCCTAATGGAGGAGTGAAGTCTTCTAAGGGTTTTCAGTGAAGATACCCACAAACTTATCAATAAAAATAGTTAACAAAAGTGCAACAGTACCAAATCAGTATCTAATAATCAGAGCATTAGTCCACCTTTTATTCTTTTCAAAATGTGAGGAATTTAAACAACTGATATGTGCAGACCTTTAATCATTTAAAAACTCTTGCAAGTATGCACATCAATTCCAATCAGCTTTCAACAAGAGAAACAACAAGTGTATGTCAGTACTGAGCTCACCTTCAATTCAAAAATTAGGTTTAGGCAATGCCCAATACATTCAATGTCAGACCCAATGCTTACCAGGGTAGTCTCTCAAAAAGAATTTTGAGGGTTTTCATTTCACACAAGCTCAAGAACAGTTACAGCCCCCAAATGGTTTTGTATGCATGAGCATAGGCAAGGTCATTGGCTATTCCTCACCATAGGTTGGACAACTCCTCATCTCCACATAACAGCTCATTCAACTTAGGATCACAAGGTCTTATGACTGGGTTGTAATGTGGCTTATGGGTGTAGGTTACAAAGAATGGAAGGGTGAACAAGATGTAAAATTGAGAAATCAGCAGGTGAAGGAGGTGATTCATGACTTCACCTTCTTTTAATCTCAACAAATTTCATCTTCTTTGATATCTTTCATACTTGAAGTGGCCAGCTTCTCTTATTTTGACTTTTTCCAATGAAATTTCATCTTGGCTCCTCTTTATCCTTTTCATTAATTTTTTTTCCTGTTTTCCTGAAATGCCACCCTCTTCTTCCCAGCTGCTACACTGTTGTTTTTCTTTTCTGTTTCTTCTCCATTCACCAAATTTTGACCCTAGCTTGTACATCTTTAACCCTTCTCTTTTACCTTCTGAATTCTCAGAGTGGGGGTAGGTTTGAATCAGGTCTACAGGTTTAGGTACAAATACTTAGGTGTATTTTGAAGAAAACTGGAAATTAAAGCTCAAAGGGTACATGCATGAGGGCAGTTTATTTGGTTTGGTATTGTTAAGCCCAAACTGTCCAAGAGAAGGCCTTAATCCTTTCCTAAATGTCATGAGTACTGTTAGCTATTTCAACTTAGAGATGCCTAACTTCTAGTGAGGACACTGACTCAGCCAGTCCTTAGGGCAAAAAAAATTGTCTAAGACACTCCTCAAAGAGAAAACTTTATGTAGGCCCAAATCTCACTGGGTATGGTCTTTCATTAAACTCATGGGCATGTGCTTACCTTTTTCTCTCTTTAATAATTTACTAAGTGCTGACACAAGTGAGTTTTCTTGGTGTTCTCTTCACGGAAATGTTAAAATTTAAAAGTTTTTAATGCCTAAAGGTCTGCAAAATTTTTACATATCCCCATTTTCAAAGTTTCTTAGGTGAACTTAGCTCTATTTCTATCTTACTTCCTTAGTTCTGTTGTACTTAAGTTAACTACATCATTGGCAAACCTTGCCACACCCCCAAACCTATGAGGAGAAGTGTCCTCACTGATTCAAAGATAAAGTGCTTGTGCAGCAGTGTATTTTGGGAAAATAAAATACAAAACAAAGCAACAATAACAAACAAAGCACATACAAATTACTAAAATAAACAAACAGACAAATAGCAAAAATAAAGTGGGCCAAATAAACTTCACATAAAAACTACCAAAGAGAAATTTTCATTTATAACATAGAAATCTGTACAATGCAAGGGAAAATAACTATAAAAAGATTGTACAAAATTAAAAAACATCCTGACTAACTATATGTACAAATCTAATTATCTAAATTTTCAGCTGCTTCAATTGTGTCTTGGACTCCTTTTCCTTTTTCCTTCTTTAGAGCTGCAGTAGTGGACTATGATCTTTTGGAAGTAACTTTTCGTTGCTTGGTGCTGCCTCTTTTCAAGCCCAGGTTCTATGAGGTCTATTACTTCTAGGTCTGTTTGTGTGGCTTTGGAGGAGGTGGGGATTAGGTTTTCCACATCTGTTGCAGCATCAGAGGTTGCTACTATAGGTGGGGTTACAGGTTGGGGTTCTGGGTAAGGGAGTACTAGGGGTTGGGCAATAATGGGTAAAAGGTCAGGTTGGGTTTCTGTTTTAGTGTCAGGCTCAAGGTCTATTTGTGTGGAAGCAGTGGTAAAGGTAGTTTGGAAAATTTCTAGAAAAGGTTCAATGGGTGTAACAACAGGTGATGTTACAGCTAAGGTTAGGGGTTGGGGAGAAGGGGGTGGAGTAGGTAAATGGGTGGGTATAGGGATAGGTGGCTGTTGTGACGGTTGGGTTAAAATTGACAAGGTTGATTGGATGGCTTGTAAACTAGTTTGAATGGAGGCCTGATTTTAGAGGGTGGATTTTATGGCTTGGAGGTTGGCCTCAATGGAAGTTTGGGTTTGGGAGTTGGCCATTATTTGCGACTGAAGGGAGAGTAGTAGGTTAAGGATTTGGGGTAGGGGGTCAGGGGTGATAGGGGTTGTGGGATGGATGGGTGGAATTAGTTGAAATAAGGAGGTGGGTGCATGGTGGAAGGTAGTGGGCTGTGGTAAAGTAGGTGTAGGGGTAAAATGAGGAGGGTGAGGCGAATTTGGAAGAGGGGTGTTAAGACCTGAAAAGTACCATTTTTCACCCCTTAACTTAACCTTTGATTAGACCCTTAGCCACCTAATAAACTCGTCTTAAGTGTTTTTGTTCAGGAAATAATCAGCAGTGAAATAAGGCCAAGAATCCTGTTATGGAGCCTGCTTTGGCACCAGATGCCCCTCAGTAAGAATGAACCTTGAAGCCTCGCGCAGATCAACTGAGCTTCCCAAGGCTTTACAAGCAACCTCTCGCGCAGATGAATGATTGGAGAGCTTCAGAAACTCAACTCCGCGGAGCTCTCGCGAAGCTCAAGAGTAGAACACAGCGCTCTGTGTCGTGCAGTTCAAAGCAGACCTCTCTCAATCTCGCGAAGGTCGCTTAAGACAGCTGAGGAGAGAGAGCTTCAGAAGATGTCTCGCGCAGCAGTCGCACAGTCGTCGCGGGGTACAATTCTCAGAAGAAGAACGCCTCGCGCAGTTCGCGCGCCATTCAAGAAAGAAAGCATCCTGGCGAAGGCAAAGCCAAGCTCACGAAGATTGAGTGAGACAAAGAACCTCGCGCAGTTCAGAACTAAAAAGAACCTCGCGAGGTAACTCGCAAAGTCCAAGTAAAGAGAAGAGCTTGCACAATTCTCACGCTGCTGCCCAACGAAGACTAATCTACTGCGCGACTGCTTGAATTGCAACCTCGCGACGCTTGAGACTGTGTTTTCTATTCAACCTCGCGAACTCTAACCCAGTGAGAGCTCAACTCTCTACCACGTGACTGCCTGAAGAGCAAACCAAGGCAACCTCGCGACGGCTGAAGCTTCAGTGTCAAATCATCCTAGCAAAGAGCAATGAGCTACCATGCGACAAGTCTGGGAAACTACAGCTACCTAGCGAGGCTCTGAACCTAAACTTCCATCTCTTCAGCAGAGGGCATTCTAGAAATTTCCAATGATTAGGGCATGCATTCCCATGCTCAAATCTCCGTGCACACGCCCCGAGGCATCCAAGGATCAGTAGAAGGCCATGTGGCATCGTTAAAATTAGGGTTTCCTAACCCTAATGCACCGCCACCCCACTGCTATATATACCCAGGCCTAGCTTAGGTTTAGGTATCTGGGAACCTATCTCAGATCGCTTTTCTTCTCTTTCTTTTTTAGCAGTAAGTAGTTTTTCTTTTTCTTTTTCTTTTCTTCTCTCCATAGTCCAGCAATTGCTGGCTATGACTTTGTATATGTATTTGAGTTAGATTAATGGAAGTTTTGCAATAGGATTTATACTTTGTGGTATTGCTGTTTATATGTGAGATGCTCTGTGCAAGGCTGCTGCCTTGTGATCCCCCATTGCCTTGGCTGTGTTTTAAAGTAATGGAGGACTGATTTTAAGGGCCACTCAGATCCAAGTAACCTGTGTGTCTGGGATGTCATGGTCTTCCAGCCTTAGCCCCACCACAGGACCTACTAGATCTGAAATCCCCATGGGAGCTTGAGCTGGTAGCCTGGTGAACATGGTGGTAGCAGCGATAATCTTGTTTTTTTTTGGGCTCCGTGAGGAGGATAACCTCTGGGATAGTCTGTGACCATTTAAGTGGACAGATTATAGCCTTAGGGTGATTCTGATCCACCGATCCAAGATGGATCCTTCTTCTTTTCACCTGAGCTTGTAGAAGCCTGGTGAGGGATTGTATCTGAGGCTGACTCCCCATATTTGTATAGATCGCCATCGGATGTCGATCTGATCGTTATAGAGATTGTAGGCTGGTGGATTTGGACCATTGTAGCCTCTCTCAAGCAATGGACATTGGATCGAAGGTTGTACTCAATCACTTCTGGTTCTATGTATGCAGGCTATCATGGTTTTCCGTATAGCCCCACATATGGAACTTTAGAGGTTGAGGTTCCCTATGGATTCTTGGTAGCTTTGGATGAAATAGTACTGCAATGATTTATTTGTTATGTTCGACCCATCCTCGGATAGTGGCTCCCCTATGGGATAGTCTGTGGCCATTCAAGTGGAGTTATAGCCCTAAGGGTGGAGTCATGGCGATGAGAGATGGGTTGGATCCTTTCTCCTCAGAGGTGATAATGTAGCCTCTGGAGAGGATTTCTATAACATCAGATCTAAATCTGAGTTACAAAAACTCCTCTGACCTTGGCTCAATAACATATTTCTCACCTTTTTATAATTATTTTCCACACTCCATCCATCCTCTCAATCCTTTCTGTAATTTAGTTATTAGAATACTTAGAATAAGTGACCTTAAACTCCCCTCCTTTTAGACGCCAGATCTCAGAAGCGGATGGAAGGACTACTAGAGACGGCTCCCTTGGAGCCTTAGATCACCTTTCCCTGTGGGACAAACTCTTACTTATCAAAACTTGCTACAAAGGACCCTGTATCTTGCAGGTCTAGGATTTCCGAGTTGTGTCGATTCATCCCCTGTTTTATTCTGTTTTTGATTTTTAATTAATTTTCAACACCAACCAATAAGCGAAGCACACTTGAGAACAACAACAAGTTTTTGGCGCCGTTTCCGGGGAAAGATGATCTAATAGTAGACCCTTAGTTTTTGTATTCTTAGTATTCATTATACATGTGAATAATTGATACTGCTGATATAGTTGTGAAACTCTCTTGCAGATCTGGACATTAGCAGTGAAGGATAGTTGGAATGTAATTGGAGCATAGCTACCTCTGTTTGCAAACTCTCTGACTCTAAAGCTCTGTCTATCTTTCTTTTTAACAATTTTTCCAGCAGTATCTAGGATAGTTTAAATGTATTCTTTGGATAGCTGTAAAATAGTTAGATAAATTTGTTTGTGTATAAGTATTCTTTTGCAATGTGCCTGCAAGTTGCTTTCCTTGCTGTGGGTGTGCGTGTATGCTAGGGAGGAGATCCCTCAGCCCTACTTTAGAGTCTCTAAACCCTGAGTTAAAAAGGGGAAGGAGACTTAGAAGAGACAGGCACACCACAGGAGAGCCCCTGTAAAGTAAATGCAAGAAACTATGGGTGAAGAACACCCCAGAACCCTCACGGAGTTGAATGCTCCGGATGACTACAACTCCCCTTATAGTATTCAATTCCCTGATGTTCAGGGGAATTATGAGATAAAAACTTCAATCATCCAGATGCTACCAGCTTTCCAAGGGCTTAGCAAAGAAGACCCTTATAAGCATATTAACCAGTTCTTGGCCTTGTGCACCACTTTTAATATCACTGGTTTGGAACCTGAGGCTACTAGGCTCAGACTCTTTCCCTTCTCTCTGAAGGATAGGGCCAGTACCTGGTTGGCCACTCTTCCCAACAATAGCATTGCTTCATGGAAAGACCTGCAGACCAGATTCCTAACCAAGTTCTTCCCTGAGACCAAAACTAGCCAGTTGAGGAAAGAATTTCTTGCATTTTCTCAATCCCCAACTGAGGATTTTAACCAGTCCTGGGATAGGTTTAAAGAGATGCTCAAACAATGCCCCCATCACAAGATCCCTGAGTGGCAGCTTGTACAAAGCTTCTACAATGGGATTGATGAGAAAAACAGAGATATGGTCAATACCTCTTGTGGTGGATCCTACATGCACAAGACTGCTGAGGAGGCATGGGAATTGTTTGAGGTGATTAGTGAGAATGCTTTTCAAAAGCCATCCCTGGCAAGAAATCATCAGGAATCTGAGTCAAAGGTGGGGCCTGCTGCTGAATCCAAAAGGAAAAATTTATGATGTGTCTGGGAACGATGACCTACGGCTGCATATGGCAAACCTCTCTATGAAGTTTGATAAATTATTGACTGTGATGCAACCCAGAAGGGCTGCTCATGTGGCAGAGGCATGTCTGATATGCCAGTCCCCATAGCACACAGTGGAGGAATGTCCATCTACAGGGCAATTTCCTGAATTAATGTTGGAACATGCTGCTGCTGCTCAGTCTTATGGCCAGTAACAATCTGGGGGCTACAACAGGCATCCATATGGATACCAGGACCAAAATGCTGGTTTCCAATGGAGAGACCACCCAAATCTGAGGTGGAAGCAAGATAACTACATGCAGCCCCAGCAGATGTTGGCTCTACCACAAAGGCCACAGCAGCAGTTCAATCAAGGGCATGCCCCGAGGTCTACCTTCCAGCACCACCAACAGCCCCATCAGCAGTAAAATCAGTTGGTTCTACCCCCTTCTCAACCAAGAAATACTTCCTTCGAGGACTAAGTCTTGGCTTCATTGCAAAACTTGGGTTCCTTAGCTCAGACTATGGATTCTCATGGTCAGAGCCTCCAGAAAATGGAAGAGCAACTGAGCCAAATGTCCAAAACCTTGGCTAGGAGAGATGAAGGCAGATTGTCCTGCCAGCCAATTGCTAACCATAAGGGCCAGTTTTTCATTAAGGAAGCTTCTTCAGAGTTTGAGGACACCAATGCTGTCACTACCCTAAGGTCTGGCAGGCTGGTAAATAACCAGGTAGGTAACAGACCAGCTAAGGTAATTTCCTCAGATGATGCAACTGATCATGAAAGAGATGTTGTTGGGCCAACAAGCCAAGAATTGCCTGCCACCTTGCAGCAGGAGAAAATTAAAGAGGCTATAGTTGAGCCTCAGCAGGAAGATAAAGATGAAAAAAGAAAAAAATAGAAGTTTAATCATGGGCTTGCAGCTGAGGAACCAGCAGTACCTCGACTGCCATTTCCTCAGGCTCTGAATAGTCCTGTCCCTTTTGAAAAAGGGAATGCCCAGATGGAGGAAATGATGGAGACTTTCAGGCAGGTAAAAATCAATTTACCCCTGCTTGAGGCAATTAAACAAGTCCCAGCCTATGCAAAGTTCTTGAAAGACCTTTGCACCCAAAAGAGAAAGGCTAGAGGCCATGTGTCCAAGAAGATCTTTGCAACCAATACAGTGAATTCTGTATTTAACATAGCAATGCTTGAGATGTTGCAAGATCCAGGTATACCCACTATCCCCTGTGTAATTGGCGATCATACAATTGGAAAAGCCCTTTTAGACCTTGGAGCCAGTGTTAACTTGTTGCCATACAATGTATATCTGCAACTAGGTTTGGGGGAGCTGAAGGCTACCCCCATTGTGCTGATGATGGCTGACAGGTCTGAGAGGAAACCTCTGGGGATGGTCGAGGATGTCTTAGTAGGTGTGGATAAGTTTTTCTACCCTGCTGACTTCTGAGTTTTGGATATGGGCTGCAGCACTAGCCCAAACCCCATACCCGTTATACTGGGCAGGCCTTTCTTGGCCACTACCAATGCTTGCATCCAATGTAGGTCTGGAGTAATGGAGGTAACCTATGGACATATGAAAGTTGAGCTGAATGTGTACGACAGTGCAAAGTACCCTCAGATGGACAATGAGGAGAGCTTTGCAGTGGATGTACTAGAGGAAATTGTAGAAGAAGAATTGCCCACTCTGCTGGAGTGGGGCAACATTGTCAGGAATTTAGTTGACATTTGGGACATGGTGGAGGAAGAGAGCCTAGATAGGAGATCAAAAGACATGCCAATATCTGAGGCTCCTATGGGCTCAGTGCAGCACTCCAGTTGGAGACCTACACTGCTACCTCTTCCTCCAACCTCCAATGCACCTATTTTGCCATCCACCCAACAGGCCCTTGATCTAGAACTTAAGCAACTTCCAGAAACATTAAAATATGCTTTCCTTGAGAAAGGTGAGAAGCTTCCTGTAATTATCTCTTCCTCCCTTACCAATGAGCAGGAAGAGGAATTACTCACAGTTTTGAGGAAGCATAAGAAGGCAATTGGTTGGACCATTGCCAATCTAGGAGGAATTGATGCATCAATTTGCATGCATAGGATCCATCTTGAGGAGGGAGCATTACCCTCCAGGGAAATGCAGAGGAAGCTAAATCCTCACATGCAGGAAGTGGTCCTCAAGGAAATCATTAAATTGCTAGATGCAGGGTTGATTTACCCCATCTCTGATTCTCATTGGGTGGCACCTATCCAAGTGGTGCCCAAGAAATCTGGCATAACAGTGATTGAGACTGAAACTGGGGAGTTGAGGCCAGCCAGGGCAACCACTAGCTGGAGAGTGTGCATTGATTATAGGAAGCTCAACTCTAAAATTAGAAAGGACCATTTCCCTCTCCCCTTCATTGATCAAATCCTGGACAAATTGGCTAGAAAAGCTTTTTACTGTTTTCTTGATGGATACTCGGGGTACAACCAAATCCCTGTGCATCCTCAAGACCAAGAAAAAACCACCTTCACCTGTCCTTTTGGCACCTTCACTTACAGAAGGATGCCTTTTGGACTCAATAATGCACCAACCACTTTTCAGAGGTGTATGTATGCCATATTCTCTGACATGATTGACAAGTTTTTGGAGATTTTTATGGATGTCTTTTCTGTCTATGGAGACAGCTTTGGCCAGTGTCTACAGCACCTCAGCCTAGTTTTGCACCTCAGCACTTCATGGTAACACAAGGCATTGTGTTGAGCCATGTAGTCTCTAAAGAAGGGCTTGAGGTAGACAAGGCCAAAGTGGACCTCATTGCCAATTTACCCCCTCCAAAAATAGTCAAGCAAATCAGATCATTCCTTGGGCATGCAGGATTTTACAGGAGGTTCATTAAGGACATCAGAAAAATTGCCAAGCCATTATGCCGCCTGCTCTGTCAGGATGTCCCCTTCAACTTTTTTGCTGAATGTCTGAAGGCTTTTGAAACATTGAAAATCTGCCTCACCTCTGCTCCTGTACTCCAAACACCGGACTATACCCTGCCTTTTGAGCTGATGTGTGATGCATCAGACTTGGCAATAGGTGCTGTGTTGGGCCAAAGAAAAGATAAATTGCCTGTGGTCATTGCTTATAGCAGCAAATCACTTGCTGAAGCTCAGCTGAACTATACCACAACTGAGAAAGAGCTTCTAGCAGTGGTTTACGCTGTTGACAAATTTAGAGCCTACCTATTAGGATCTAAAACTGTGATCTTCACTGACCATTCGGCACTGAAGTACCTACTGTCCAAGAGAGATGCTAAGCCGAGGCTGATTAGATGGATACTCCTGTTACAGGAGTTTGACATCGAAATCAAGGACAAAAAGGGTGTGGAAAATGTGGTGGCTGACCACTTGTCCAGAATTATCTTGGAGGAATGCCTGGATGGCCCTACAAATGATGCCTTCCCTGATGAGCAATTATTTGCCATCCAATCCGTAGTCCCTTGGTTTGCACACATAGTTAATTATCTGGTTATAGGAAAGATTCCTCCCCACTGGACCAAAATGGATAAAGACCTGTTCTTCTCAAGGGTCAAGTATTTTTTCTGAGAGGAACCTTGCCTATACAAGTACTATGCTGACCAGATCATCCGACGATGTGTTCCCGAAAGTGATTTCCCCAGTATTCTGGCTATGTGCCATGAAAATGCCTATGGAGGCCACTTTAGTGGGAGAAAAATTGATGACAAAGTCCTGCAGTGTGGTTTTTACTGGCCATCCTTATTCAAGGATGCACACACACACACTGCAAGGCATGTGTGAGATGTCTGAAATTAGGAGGGCTGTCTAAAAGGAATTCAGTGCCATTACAGCCCATCCTTATTGTAGAACTGTTTGATATATGGGGAATAGACTTCATGGGCCCCTTTCCCCCCTCTAATGGTTACCAGTTCATCTTAGTGGCAGTGGACTATGTTTCCAAATGGATAGAAGCCATTGCCACAAGAACCAATGATAACCAGGTAGTCCTCAAATTCATAAAGCACAACATTTTCTCAAGATTTGGAACCCCTAGAGCTATTATCAGTGATGGGGGTAGCCACTTCTGCAACAGGAATTTCGCGAGCTTGCTCAAGAGATATTCTGTGACCCATAGGATTGCTACTCCCTACCACCACAAACAAGTGGGCAAGTTGAAATTTCCAACAGGAAGATTAAGCACATCCTTGAGAAAGATTGGCGAGAAATCGGATGATGCTGTGGGCCTATAGATCGCCTATAAGACCCCTATCGGATGTCCCCATTCAGACTAGTCTATGGCAAGGCCTGCCATCTCCCAGTCGAGTTAGAACACAGGTCATTCAACAATCGAAATTGGATGAGCTGTGGATGGATGCTTACGCCAATGCCGGGATCTACAAGGAACGAGCTAAAGCTTTCTTCGACAAAGGCTTGCTGAGGAAAAGCCTCGAACCGAGTGGTATGGTTTGGTTATTCAACTCCAAACTAAAATTCTTTCTTGGCAAATTAAAATCCAGATGGGATGGTCCCTATATTGTCGTAAATGTTTCCCCATCTGGTGTTGCGAAAGTCCAGGACCCCAAATCTGGGAGGACCTTCAAAGTGAATGGTCAAAGGCTGAAGCCTTGCATTGAACGACCTGCAGATCCTATGTGCACTGTTCATTTTCATGGGACCCCTACATCTACCTGACCCGCAGTTGTGTCCATATTATACTATATTACTTTTGTTTTTACCTTAAATTTTAGGAAATTCTAGGAGATAAGTGGAGTTTGATATTGTTGTGCTTGCTAATGTTTATGGGGGGATCGGTATGATTTCTTCTTCTTCTGTGAATTTCTGATTTGGCCCTCACGAGTTCCACATGCTGATTTGGGAAGGCTCGCGCAATTCGCATGGCCCAATTCTTTCGTTGTCGCGAGTTTCAATGCTGCAAAATATCACGCGCGCTTCCAGCGCTAACTCCCATAATCGCGTGATTCTGGTCTCTAGTGATTCCCTTACCCAGCTGCGCGAACCTAATGCATTTGTCATTTCCCACATTGACTGCTGGGACTTGACGTTTCCCAAGTCACTCTCATTTAATGGCGACGACTTGGAAGTTGCTCAACCGTTTCATCTTCCACAATCCCTCACCTTTAAATACACAGGGAGGCCATGTTCATCTTCACAGCATCCTATCTCACCCTCGCGGTCCTTCCCTATTCCTCATCATGGCAGATGACAAGCCAAACGCACTGCCTAACAAGTTTTACCCGATGTGGTTGGACCCGCCGCCCCCTAAAGAGCCAGACCCCCTCCAACCCCTCAAGGATGAATTCGAGGAGGTTCTGCAAACCCTTGCCAAGGAGGAGGAGGAAAAGCTCCAGCCGCAGAAGAAGAAATGCAAGACCGAGCCATCCCCCTCCACTCCACCCCCTCCCCCGCCTTCTCCACCCACCCCCCCTCCTTCTCAACCCCCGCACCCTTAATCTTTCTCCCTTTCCCTCTTTCTTTTTGTACTTTTCTTTTAAGCATAATAATATCTTCTTTTTCTGATGTGCTGCCCTGTTTTCTGTTGTTGGAATCTTTATTTCTTGTTCTTTTCTTTTATGTTGTAATAAATTTGCTACACATTAACCTTGAACCAGTGAGGACACTGCTCCTCATAGGTTTGGGGGTATGGCAGGCAGACCCTGCCAATGGAACAGTTAACATAAGTGCAGTAAACTCATATGAGCAATATGGAAATGGACCTCTGTTCACTTAAGAATCATGAAATTAAGAAGTTTAAAATTTATGCAAACATTGAACATTATAGACTTCTAATATTCCACATTTCCATAATAATTTCACCAAGGAAACACACTTGTATCTGCACTTAGTGAATCATTAGAGAGAGAAAAAGGTGAGGACATACTTAAAAGTTCAAAGGATGACCATAACCAGTGAGAATTGGGCCTACAAAAATTTTTTTTTGAGGAGTAATTAAGGCATTTCTTCTAGTTCTAAGGACTGGCTGAGTCACTGTGCTCACTAGAAGTTAGGTAACTCCAAGTTGAAACAACTGACAGTACTCATGAGACCTAGGAAAGGATCAAGGCCTTCTCTTGGACAGTTTGAGCCTAAAAAGATCAATCCTAAAGCAACTGCCCTTGTCCATACCCCCTTTGAGCTTTAAATCCTAAATTTCTTCAAAATACACCTGAGTACTTGAAACTGAACCTATGAACCTGATTCAACCTACCCTCACTCTGAGAATTCAGAAGGTAAAGGAGAAAGAGTTGAAGATGGACTAGCTATGGTCAGCATTAGGTGAATGGAGAAGCATCTATTCTGGCAGAATGGTAACTGAGGACATGGTGGCATTTCTAAGAAGCAAAAACAAAATAAAAAAAAGAAGAAAACTCCAGCAAAGAGAAATAAAAAAATAATAATAATAATAATGAAGAGGAATAAGAGAGAAGTCAAGAGGAACCTTCATTGGAAAATCAAAATCAAGAAGAGAAACTGATCACTTCAAATCGAAAAATCTCAAAGAAGATGAAGGGAGCTGAATTCAAGAAGGTGAAGTCATGAACCACCTCCTGCACCCACTGAGTTCTCAATTTTTGAACCCCTTTTCAAACCTTCCATTCTTTTTAACCATACTCCATAAGTCACATTTCAACCCAATTAAAAGCCCTTGTGATCCAAAGATAGAGTGAGCTGTCATGTGAAGATAAGGAATTATCCAATGTATGGTGAGAAACTGACAATGATGCCAGCACTTAAGAACTCTGCCTATGCTCATGCTTACAAACCTAGTTGGGGGATGTAACTGCTCTTGAGCCTGTGAGAAACTGAACCCCTCAACAAATCTTGATGAGAGTATGCCCTGTAAAGATTTCTTTTGGGTCTGAACTTGAATGCATTATATATGACCTTAACCTAATTTTCTGACATAAGGATAAGCTCAGTGCTGATATGCACTTGTGCAGTTTTCTATAATCATAAATTAGTTGGAAATGCTGTGCAAACATGCGAATTATGCTGTCTAAGTTCCTGTGCAACCAATGAATTAAACTTCTTTTATGATGATTCATGAGTAGACTAAATCTGATTCATTAACTGCTCATTGGAAGACAGTGCACTTCAGTTAACTATTTCATTGGAGAAGTTTGTGGGTGCCTTCACTGAAAACCCTCAGGAGACTTCACTCCTCCACTAGGGATCACCTAAGGGTTTAAAAGGCTTGGTACATATGCTAAATGTATCCGTGCTCCCTACGAAAGTGGCATTTAATTTTTAGAGTAAATTTAATGTAGCTTTGCTAAGGGACTAGCAAAGATTAGGTTTGGGGGTGTGTTAAGACCTGAAAAGTACCACTTTTCCCCCGTTAACTTAACCTTTGATTAGACCCTTAGCCACCTAATAAACTCGTCTTAAGTGTTTTTGTTCAGGAAATAATTAGCAATGAAATAAGGCCAAGAATCCTGTTATGGAGCCTGCTTTGGCACCAGATGCCCCTCAGCAAGAATGAACCTTGAAGCCTCACGCAGATCAGCTGAGCTTCCCAAGGCTTTACAGGCAACCTCTCGCACAGATGAATGACTGGGGAGCTTCAGAAACTCAACTCCGCGCAGCTCAAGAGTAGAACACAGCACTCAGTGTCACGCAGTTCAAAGCAGACCTCTCTCAATCTCGTGAAGGTCGCTTAAGAGAGCTGAGGAGAGAGGGCTTCAGAAGATGTCTCGCGCAGTCGCCATAGGGTACAATTCTCAGAAGAAGAACGCCTCGCACAGTTCGCACGCCATTCAAGAAAGAAAGCATCCTGGCGAAGGCAAAGCCAAGCTCGTGAAGATTGAGTGAGAGAAAGAACCTCGCGCAGTTCAGAACTCAAAAGAACCTCGGGAGGTAACTCGCGAAGTCCAAGTAAAGATAAGAGCTTGCGCAGTTCTCGCGCTGCTGCCCAGCGAAGACTAATCTACCGTGCGACTACTTGAATTGCAACCTCGCGACGCTTAAGACTGTGTTTTCTATTCAACCTCGCAAACTCCAACCTAGCGAGAGCTCAACTCTCTACCGCGCGACTGCCTGAAGAGCAAACCAAGGCAACCTCGTGACGGCTGAAGCTTCAGTGTCAAATCATCCTAGCGAAGAGCAATGAGCTACCACGCGACAAGTCTGGGAAACTACAGCTACCTAGCAAAGCTCTGAACCTAAACTTCCATCTCTTCAGCAGAGGGCATTCTGGAAATTTCCAATGATTAGGGCACGCATTCCCATGCTCAATTCTCCGTGCACATGCCCTGAGGCATCCAAGGATCAGTAGAAGGCCACGTGGCATCGTTAAAATTAGGGTTTCCTAACCCTAATGCACCGCCACCCCACTACTATATATACCCAGGCCTAGCTTAGGTTTAGGTATCTGGGAACCTATCTCAGATCGCTTTTCTTTTCTCTTTCTTTTTTAGCAGTAAGTAGTTTTTCTTTTTCTTTTTCTTTTCTTCTCTCCATAGTCCAGCAATTGCTGGCTATGACTTTGTATATGTATTTGAGTTAGATTAATGGAAGTTTTGCAATAGGATTTATACTTTGTGGGATTGCTGTTTATATGTGAGATGCTCTGTGCAAGGCTGCTACCTTGTGATCCCCCATTGCCTTGGCTGTGTTTCAAAGTAATGGAGGACTGATTTTAAGGGCCACTCAGATCCAAGTAACCTGTGTGTCTGACCTATCATGGTCTTCCAGCCTTAGCCCCACCACAGGACCTACTAGATCTGAAATCCCCATGGGAGCTTGAGCTGGTAGCCTGGTGAACATGGTGGTAACAGTGATAATCTTGTTTTTTTTGGGCTCCGTGAGGAGGATAACCTCTGGGATAGTCTGTGACCATTTAAGTGGACAGATTATAGCCTTAGGGTGATTCTGATCCACCGATCCAAGATGGATCCTTCTTCTTTTCACCTGAGCTTGTAGAAGCCTGGTGAGGGATTATCTGCAGAGACTCCCCATATTTGTATAGATCTCGCCATCGATGTGGGATCCGATCTGGTTATAGAGATTGTAGGTGGTGATCTGGACCATTGTAGCCTCTCTCAAGCAATGGGCAATTTGGATCGAAGGTTGTACTCAATCACTTCTTTGGTTCTATGTATGCAGGCTATCATGGTTTTCCATTTTAGCCCCACATATGGAACTTTAGAGGTTGAGGTTCCCTATGGATTCCTCGATGGTAGCTTTGGATGAAATAGTGCTAATGATTTATTTGTTATGTTTTGACCCATCCTCGATAGTGGCTCCCCTATGGGATAGTCTCAGTGACCATTCAAGTGGATGTGCTATAGCCCTAAGGGTGGAGTCATGGCGAGAGATGGGTTGGATCCTTTCTCCTCAGAGGTGATAATGTAGCCTCTGGACAGGATTTCTATAACATCAGATCTAAATCTGAGTTACAAAAACTCCTCTGACCTTGGCTCAATAACATATTTCTCACCTTTTTATAATTATTTTCCACACTCCATCCATCCTCTCAATCCTTTCTGTAATTTAGTTATTAGAATACTTAGAATAAGTGACCTTAAACTCCCCTCCTTTTAGGACTGCCAGATCTGTAGACAGATCTGGAGGGACTACTAAAGACGGCTCCCTTGGAGCCTTAAATCACCTTTCCCTGTGGGACAAACTCTTACTTATCAAAACTTGCTACAAAGGACCCTGTATCTTGCAGGTCTAGGATTTCTGAGTTGTGCTGATTCATCCCCTGTTTTATTCTGTTTTTTATTTTTAATTAATTTTCAACACCAACCAACAAGCGAAGCACACTTGAGAACAGCAACAAGGGGTGAACTCATAATTGATTTCCCTTATGATAGAGGTCATCATAGTTGAGTACCCCTCTTCCAAAAAGGGGTCTTGGTCATGAGTAGGGGAATAGGGAATGGATTGGCCCAAAGGTTCAAGAGTATCAAGTTCAATGGGCTGAGGTGAGGATATAGGGGTTGGTGAGGGTGGTTGGATATCTATGGTTGGGTCTGGTATGATTGTTGTTTCAGGAATTGGGATAGGTTGGGATATATAGGTGGGTTAGGGCTCAGTGGGGGCTTTGGTTATCTTCCTTTTCCTTTTATATGTTACTTTAACAGGTAGGCTAGGATGGGCTATGGGTGTAAGCATAGGTGTAGGTAATGTTAAAGGTATGGTAGGGATGGTTGGGCCTACTGTGGATGATGTAATGGGTAAAGGTGTAGGTAAAGGGGATGTAATGATGGGTGCTGAGGTGGTAGTAGTGGTTGCTAAGGTAGTGTTGGCTGGCAAAATTGGCTGAGTTAGAGAGGAGGTAACTATGGAGGGTTGAGGAGTTGGGATGGTGGTAGTGGTTGGCACAATGGCTGGTAAGGAATGGAAGTAGTAATTACAGATGCTGGAAAGGTGAGTTATGGTAATGGGATGGTGAAGATGGCTGGTCTGACAGTTCCATGAGTTGAAGTAGTAATTACAGAGGTGGGGACTGCAGAAGCAGTAGCAACTCCCTCTTGAATTATGGGGGTTGCTTCAGCTAACAGCTCCTCCTTCTTCTTCTTCTTCTTTTTCTCAATCATGGTGCCACTGATCCCCCATTACTTTTATTTGCTGGGGGCAAGGTTTAAGGTCTCCTCATTCATTAGAAAGTGATAGCCACCTAGTTGTAGCAAGGCTGTAATGAGCCTCCAGTAGGGAAATGAGTGGGGCTTTTGCTCTTTTTTCACTTTCTCATATATATCCTTCATTCCATCAAAAATCAGTTTTTATACATCAATATAATGGTTCAGGTGGAAGGAGTAGAGGGCATCAGCAATGGGGGACCACCTCTCCTGCTGGTGCCCAGAACAATATATATTTTTCCTCAGCACCCCATCCATAAACCTCATACTAGGGTGCAAATCCCTCTTCCTAATGGACAGCCCTGCTGCAATAACTCCTCAAGTGAGCTCCTTGCCAATTTCTTGAATTGTGGCTGTCAAAGGAGGACCCAAGCCACACTCTAGATTATACTTGGCTGGTATCCCAAGAATCCTAGCTATTGCTGCTAGCATCTCAAAATTATCTATCAGCACCAACAATGTTGGGTTTCCATTATCTCCAGTCTTCACCCTGATGTTTTGGTAAAATAACTGCACTAGCCTAGGGAAGACTAGCTGCAGTGGGAGCCTTAGTAGGGGCAGCAGGGAGGCCTTAGTGAGGTACTCAATTGAAGCTGCAGTTTTAGGAAGTTCCTTAAAGAATGCCTTATCAAAGATAGTTTCAACTTTTAGCTTAATTGCAGACACCCACTCAGAGGGGGTTCTGAGGTACTCATTATCTTCCTCCTCCTCAGGGGCACTCTCTGAGACCTCAGGGGCCACTTCTTGCCCTTTGGTTTTTTCATTGGTTTCTCAGGGCTTTAAGCAAGTGGGTGGGCCCTGGCCCTCTTTTTGGGAGTAGATTTCTTCTTTTTAACATGGGCATTAGAGGCCACACCCTTGGCCTTCTTCACAGGGGCAGCCCTCTTCTTGGTTTATTCCACTTGTGGCTCAACAACTTGAGAAGGTACCTCAGAGGTCTCCACTATGGAGGCCTCTACAATCCTCATAGATTTTCTAAGTGCCACAGGGCTGCCAGTGGGTGTAGGGGCCACCAAGGTAGCTAAAGTGTCAGTGAACTTTGAACCCATGGCCATGGCAATCCCAATTCCTCAAAATTAGAGCTTTAAATTCAAATTTTGGGTAGTTCAAACTTATATGGACAATATTGCACCTAAATTCCTCCCTACTTATCACTAAAATAGTAGCCAATCAAAACAAGCGAGAGGGTGAAAGAACTTACAACCAAATCATTAGGGTTCCACTTCAAACTATGCACAGTGGATCAAATCTCCCCAAATTGAATTCAAAGTAACCAGGGGGAGTTGTGGAACACAATGGTAGGAGATAATTGGTTGAGTTGGTGTGGATTTGGCAGTAGAGAAGAAAGAAGAGAGGAATGAGCTTGGAAGTGCTCAGTGGAGACTTAGGGCAAAGAAAAGATGAAGTGAAGGAAGTGAAAAATCACAGGGTTTAAATGAAAGAACCCATACTTTGTGCGGTTCTCGCCAGGTATTCGCAGGGCAAAATGTTCTTTTTGCGTAGTTCTTTATGATCTCGTGAGGTCTGCTTTAAGGTGCTTAAATACTTACGCGATCATTCACGGAGCTGATGTTGTGTTTGAGTTGTGTGAGAGGGCAAGTGTATCTCTCGCACAGTTGAAGCAAAGTATCTCACAAGGAAAATGTATTCAGTGAGCTTCAGAAGTTTGCTCGCGAGGCTCTCGCGATGTACAACATGCTTGATTTTTGTTCTTCGCGCAGCTCCATGTTTCTGTCAAGATAGAACCTCGCGAGGCTCAATATCAGGCTTCAGCTGGTGCTCTTACTCGTGAAATTCTCGCAAGGAACAACATGCCTATCAGAACTCCACGAGAAAGCCTTCAATTTATTCAAGTGGCTCGTGAATGTGAAATTGAGGCCATAAAGCATCGCGAGAAAGCATAATTTAACCTTTTTCTCAGTGTTGCACATTGGCCAGTGCATCAATACTGGCATGCACATATCCATTGTGCATCAGCACCAACTTCCTTCAAATGTAATCCCTATCATCATGATAAGTGATTGCCCATTACCAACATATGTACATCAAAAATTCAGAATGCTAAAGATTTTCAATCATATCAGGTTCATGACATTTACAATGACAGCACCTCAACCACTCAACTAGAAATAGAACATGCATATCAACATCAAGTCCAGGCACATTAAATTCAGATGACAACCCATGCACATCACATCACAACGCACAACTCAAAACAAAACAAAATAAAACTTACAAATCAACACATAATGAAAACACTACATGACAAATTTTTAAGCAAAGCAAAACACAAATTCAACAATTGTGGTATACAGTGTACAGAGTTGTGGGTCACAAATCAGTGGGGGGTTCATGCAGGTAAATGGTCTGAGGAGGCTCCACTAAATTTTCTACACGACTTTTAAGCCTTTGCCCATTCACTTTCATGATCTTCCCAGTCATGGGATTCAAGATCTCCACAGCACCAGATGGAGAGGCATGGATGACAGTGTAAGGTCCATCCCATCTGGATTTTAACATCTCTGGAATGAATTTTAATTTGGAGTTGAAAAGCTAAACCTTGGTACCAACATTGAAGTCCTTCCTCATGAGTTTCTTGTCAAAGAATGCCTTAGATTTCTCCTTATAAATTCTTGCATTTGTATAGACTTCTAGTCTCCGCTCATCAAGCTCTGACATTTGCAATTTCCTGTGAGAACCAGCAGTAGTTAAATCAAAAATTTAGTATTTTGATAGCCCAGTAGGCTCTGTTCTCTAACTCCACTGGTAGGTGGCAGGTCTTGCTATAGACCAGCCTGAAAGGGGACATACCAATAGGGGTCTTATAGGCAGTCCTATAAGCTCACAAAGCATCATTCAGCTTTTGTGCCCAGCCCTTTCTATCTTTCCTCACAGTCTTCTCTAAGATATGCTTGATCTCCCTATTCGAATTTTCAACTTGCCCGCTGGTCTGTGGGTGGTAGGGAGTTACAATTTTGTGTGTAACAGAGTACTTTTTGAGCAGATTCTCAAAAGGCCTGTTACAGAAATGACTCTCCCATCACTAATGATAGCTGTGGGAGTACCAAATCTGGAGAAGATATTGTCCTTTAAAATTTTAAGGACAACTGTGTGGTCATTTTTCCTTGTGGGAATGGCTTTCACCCTTTTGGACACATAGTCCACTGCCACAAGTATGAAGTTGAACTCATAGAAGGGGGAAAGGGACCCATAAAATAAATGTCCCAGATATCAAAAAGTTCTACCATAGGGATGGGTTGCAAGGGCATTGAATCTTTCTTGGAAATGCCTCCCAACCTTTGACATATTTCACAGGCTTTGCAATATATGTATGTATCTTTGAACAAAGAGGACCAATAAAACTCACATTGCAAAATTTTTACAGTTGTCTTTTTGCCACTAAAGTGACCTCCACAGGCTTGCTCATGGCACATAGAAAGAATGTTGTGGAACTCACTTCTAGGCACACATCTCCTTACAACCTGATCTACACAATGCTTATAATAGTATGGATCCTCCCATAGAAAATGTTTGACCTGAGAGAAAAATAGGTCTTTATCCATCTTGGACCAGTGAGGGGGGATCCTACCAATAGTAAGAAAATTTACATTGTGTGCAATCCAGAACACACTAGACTGCATAGCAAATAACTGCTCATCTGGGAATAATTCATTGATAGGTGTTGTTGCACATTCTTCCCAAATAATTCTAGAGAGGTGGTCAGCCACCACATTCTCAACTCCTTTCTTATCCTTGATCTCAAGATCAAACTCCTGCAACAGAAGGATCCATCTGATCAACCTTGGTTTGGCATCCTTCTTGGCCAATAAGCATTTTAGGGCTGAGTGATCAATAAAAATAATAATTTTAGACCCAAGCAGGTAGGGTCTGAACTTGTTCATAGCAAACACCACAGCAAGCAACTCCTTCTCAGTGGTAATGTAGTTGAGCTGAGCATCAGCTAGTGTTTTGCGGGCATAATAAATCACTATAGGCAGCTTATCTTTTCTCTGTCCTAAGACAGCACCTATGGCCAAGTCTGATGCATCACCCATCAGTTTAAAGTGAAGTGAGTAATCTGGGGTAAGGCACTTTTTTATGACCTCAAAGGCCTCAAGGCACTCATCAGAGAATTTAAATGGCACATCCTGACACAGCAGGTGGCACAATGGCTTGGCAATTTTACTGAAGTCCTTAATGAACCTCCTGTAAAATCCAGCATGTCCTAAGAAGGATCTGATTTGCTTGAAAGTCTTGGGTAGGGACAGGTGTGATATCAGGTCCACATTAGCTTTATCAACCTCTATTCCTCTATGAGAGACCACATGGCCTAACACAATTCCTTGTGTTACCATAAAGTGACCCTTTTCCTAGCTTAAGACTAAATTAGTCTCTTCACATCTTTATAAAATCAGGTTAAGGTGACTTAAGCATTGGCTAAAGCTGTCCCCATATACTGAAAAATCATTCATGAAGATTTCCAGGAACCTATCAATCATGTCAGAAAAAATTACATACATGCACCTCTGAAATGTGGCTGGGGCATTACACAGTCCAAAAGGCATCCCCTTATAAGCAAAGGCGCCAAAGGGACATGTGAATGTAGTTTTTTCTTGATCTTGAGGGTACACAAGGATTTGATTATATCCTGAATATCCATCAAGAAAGTAGTAAAATGCCTTCCCAACCAACTTATTTAGAATTTGGTCTATGAAAGGGAGAGGGAGATGGTTTTTCCTGGTCTTGGAGTTGAGTTTTCTATAATCAATGCAAACTCTCCAGCCAATGATCTCCCTGGTTGGCATTAACTCCCTAGAATCAGTAGTAATAACTATTATGCCTGACTTTTTGGATACCACCTGGATGGGTGACACCCACTCTGAATCTGAAATGGGGTAAATCATCCCTGCATCCAACAGTTTTACTATCTCCTTCAAGACCACCTCTTGCATGTGAGGATTAAGGTTCCTCTGCATCTCCTTAGAGGGTTTTGCATCCTCTTCTAATTGAATTTTATGTACACAAACTAAGACATCAATGCCCCCTAGATCAGTAATTGTCCACCCCATTGTCTTTGTGTGCTTCTTGAGAACACTCAATAATTCCTCCTCCTGCTCACTAGTGAGAGAGGAAGAGATACTCACTAGAAGCTTTTTGTTTTACCTTAAGAAGGCATACTTTAATGTGTCTGGGAGTTGTTTAACCTCTAGCTCAGGGGGACTTTCAATGGAAGGCAGTAAAGGTGCCTTGGTGGTTTGAGGAAGGGGCAGCAATATAGGTTTATAGCTGGAATGCTGCACTAGGCCCACAGAAGACTCTATTTTCGTGTTGTCTTTTATCATGAGAACTTGGGCCTCCTCCTCAACCATACTCCAAATACTTTTTAGATTTTTAGCAACATTATCCCAATCCAGCAGATTGGATAATTCTTCTTCCACAAAGCCATCAAGTACATCTATTGCACAGCAGTCCTCAATGTCCATCTGAGGTTGCCTAGCAGTATTGTACATATTTAATTGGGCCTTCATGTTTTTAAAGGTCACCTCCATCACTCCTGACCTGCATTGTATGTCAACATTTGCAGTGCCCAAGAATGGCCTTCCAAGAATGACAAGAATTGGGGTTTTACTCTTGCAAGGGTCCATGTCCAAAACTAAGAAATCAGTAGGGTAGTAAAACTTGTCCACCCCCACCAAAACATCCTCCACCACACCCACAGGTCTCCTCTCAGACCTATCAGCCAACTGGAGCACAACTGATGTGGCTTTTAGCTCCCCCAAACCTAGCTCCTCATACACAGAATATGAGAGCAGGTTCACACTGGCCCCTCAGTCCAAGAGGGCTCTTCTAATGGTGTGGTTTCCAATTATGTAGGGGATAGTAGGTACCCCTGAGTCATGTAATTTCTCAGGTGTGGCAATGGACAGAACTAGCTCAATATACTCAACAGTAAAAACCTTTTTGGACAATTGCACCTTTGCCTTTCTTTTCTGTGTGCAGAGGTCCTTTAAAAATTTAGCATAGGTTGGGACTATTTTATAGCATCAAGCAAGGGCAAATTGATCTTGACTTGCTTGAAGATCTCCATCATTTCCTCCATCTGAGCATTCTCCTTATCAAAATGAGATGGGCCAGCAAGTGCATGAGGAAAAGGGAGCTGTGGGACTGCTGGTGCCACAGCTACATGCCTAACCACATCATGGTCAACTTTTTATTTTTTTTCTTTTTTCTTCATTTATTGTTTACGGTTAGGGCTCAACTTCAGCCCCTTTATTTTTCCCTTGTTGATCCACAGCAGGGGATGAATTTCTTGGTTATTTAATACTCATATTTCTTTTATTTTCACTCTCTATGACCTCCTCAGTTGTCTTGCTCACTAAGTTATCAACCACTCTGCCACGCCTTAGAGTAGTGATTGTATTAGCCTCCTCATGGATAAAGAAGCCTTCTCCAATCATGTATTACCCTTTTGGGTTGGCCAAGGGTTGACTAGGCAATTTGCCCTCCTCTCTTCTGTTCAAAGCATTACATATTTGACCCAGTTGGTCCTCCATTTTTTTAATGCTTTGCCCATGAGAGTTCACAGTTTGAACCAAGTTCTCCAAATTCTGCATAGATGCCAGCATTTTCTCTTCAAAAGAAGAGGATCTGGGCTGTTGTGGGGGCAAGACCAATTAATTGGGTTGTGGGGCAGGCAACTGAAAATTCTGTCTTGGTGGATAACCTTGTTTAAACTGGTATTGAGGTCTATATGGAGTTGTCAACTGCTGCTTCTTGGGTTGAGGGCATGCATCTTGTCTCCACCTCAAATTTGGGTGGTTTCTCCAGGTGTACCCAGCAGGTTACTGCCCATATGCTTGGACAGCATTGGCATGCTCCATAACTAAATCAGGGAATTGGATAGCTGATGGACCATCTTGAAGTGAATGTGTGGGAGATTAGCATATTAGACATGCCTCTTCCACTTGTGTAGCCATCCTAGGCTGCATCACATTCATCAATTTATCAAACTTTAAACTCAAGTTGTCCACCTTTTTTTCCAAATCACTTTGCACCTTAATTTCATATATTCCACCTCTAGGGGTGGACTCTTTCACCAATTTAGCTAGTGCCTGACTGTCATTGCGAGACAGTGACTTTTGGTGTATGAAATTTTTCCCTATGATGTCAAACAATTCCCAAGCCTCATCAGCTATCTTGTGGAGGTAACTACCCCCACATGAAGCATCTACCATATCCCTACTCTTGGGATTAATTCCTTGGTAAAAGACTTGTACTGAGAAATTTAATGGTGGGGGCATTGTTTTAACATTTCTTGAAATCTCTCCCATGCCTCATAAAAGTCTTTAGTTGAGGACTAAGTAAATGACAATATTGTTTGTCCTCATCTAACTGATTTTATTCATGGGAAAGAATTTAGTCAGAAATTGACTTTGGAGGTCACTCCATGCCTAGATGCTATTGGCTGGGAGCTTAGAGAGCCAGGTGTTGGCTTTGTCCTTTAGGAAAAAAAGAAAAAGCCTCAATTTGGTGGCTTCAGGTCCCAAGCTAGCAACATTGAATGTAGTGCAAAGTGCCAAAAATTGGTCAATGTGCTTGTAAGGATATTACTTACTGAGCCCATGAAAAGGTGGCAACATGTTAATGGTGGAGGACTTGATTTCATAGTTTCCCTCAACTGAAGGGAATTGTATGCAAAAGGGAGATGTGTAATCCCCAATTGCATTATATGGGCCTCGTTGCCTTCAACAAGAGGGGGCTTATGTGTTGTTTCTCAGTCTAAGGATCCTTTCAACCTCAGGATTTGGAGGTTCCAACTCAGGGTTTAAGGACCTTCTACCAAGCATACACACAGAATCAGCAGGTAAAGAAGATGCTCACAGCACATAAAATATTTTTAAACAAAATTTTCAACTAAATAGATTTATAGCTAAACTAGACACAAGGAATTCAACATAAATGGACTGAGTTTTAGGATAAAAGAAGTGCAAACACAGTTAGCTAAACTAAAGCTACAACTCTAGCTTTTCCTTACTGCTGTTATCCAATTCTGTAAAAATTCCATAAAAAATCAATAGTACTTTTTTATTCTATTAAAGGCACAGCTACAAAAAAATTTTAAACTAAAATATAATATAACTCAGGTCTACTAAAAAGATCAATATCCCCGGCAGTGGCGCCAAAATTTATTGGTTCATTCTAGAGTGTTGTCTTATTATTGGTCAGAAAACTATGGAAGAAATATAAATCAAAAAGTGAAGGAATAAAAATTAGTTAGAATAGCAAATCTGAAATATATAGCCTGTAAGATACAGAGCTGTTGTAGCAAGTTTTGAGTAAGTAAGAGTTTGTCCCACAAAGAAATTGATCTAGAACCCAAAATGGGTTATGTTAGTAGGCCTCTAGATTTGGCTACAGATCTGACAATTCTAGAGAAAGGGAGTTGGGTGTCACAACTACACTAAACTATCTCTAAAATAAGATAAATAAAGTGCAGTCCTATCCTAAAGAAAGGATTATGAAGAAGGTGGTGATGGTGTATGTTAAAATAAAGATAAAATGATAGAAAGTAAGCAGTTAAGCTAGGGTTACATCAGCTATGTAACTCAGACTTAGGTCTGTCTCTGCAGCAATCCCTCAGATGGCTAAAAGCACATCTGCAAGGAAGATGTATCCAACTCAACCCTTATGGTTTAACCTGGTCTCTTAAGGCTATAGCCTGTCCACTTTAATGGTCACAAGTTATCCAATAGAGAGGATCAAACCATATGGATTAAATCAGAAAACCAATCTAATCCAATGAAATAAATTGATCCTAAGGCTATAATCTGTCCACTTAAATGGTCAGATTATCCAATAAATGTCCTCCATCCAAGGGATCCAATCAAAATATTAAAATTATTGCAGACACCATGTATGCCAGGCTACAAACTCAGGCATCCAAGCGAGCAAATAGCTCTTGAAAAACCAGTGGAAACCCAGTTGTTCAAAGGCTATTTGGGGACTTTTAAATGCAACTAATCATTGCTACAAAAGGCTTGCAATGACTCAGCTCTCAAGTCTGCAATCTCTACAGAGAAATCAGAGCTAATATCTGATATTGGTCAAGTAAAATAGAGCGGAGCTTATTCCTACAACAACCTCTCACAAGGCTGCAAGCTCAAGTGCAGAGGAGAAGAATCCTTCTTAGAGTTGTGGCTTGAAATCACCCTAGGGCTATAGTCTGTCCACTTAAATGGTGACAGGCTATCCATAGAGGTTATCCACACCACGGAGAAGTGAGCTGGAACATATATATTGTTGCTGCCACCATGGTCCCAGGCCTACAAGCTCAAGCTTCCATGGGCATTTCAAATCAGCTTAAATCCTAAATGCATGGCATAGATTGAACATAACTATGGGTAAATAGAAGATTCACAGATTGAATAAACGATTACAATACAAATTTCATTGCTCAACACAATACTTAGAATGAGATTTCTCAAGGCAACAGCCTTGTGCAAAACAGCTCATCAACTACTTCTAATGCTCACAAGACCCATTACAAAATTGATAAAACTAAACCTAATTGCTTACAGAGGATATAGCCAGCAATTGCTGGGCTAAGAGAGAAGAAAAAATGGAAAAAGAGGTGATCAAACCCTAACCCTAGTTTGCTCGAGCTCACAACTGACAGAGGTTGAAGGAGGGATCTCAATTCTAAGTTAAATTTATAGCTTAAATACTCAGTTCTAATGCCTTAGCCAACAGAAAATTACACCCTAATTTTTAGGACAAATGTGGCACTATTACAACCCTTGGATGCCTTGGGATGTGTGCCTCAAGATTAGAGCCTCGAGATGTGTGCCCTGGACCTGGGGAAATCCCCAAAAGGTCCCTGAGTAAAAACAAAGGAGTGGAGGGCCCAAGCTTCGTGAGGCAGAATTTGGCTCTTTAGTTCGTTCACACAGCTGCTAAGTGCTTCACGAGGTGGATTTTGTCTTGGAATGCCCCTTTTTTATGTAGGTCTTTGAAAGGTCGCACAGCTACTCTGGCATTTAATGCACTCACGAGGAAAGAACTACAGTGCTTGGCTTTGCTCGTGCAGCAAAGCTTCAAAATTTTTTGTCGCAAGATTGTCGCGTAGAAGACTTTCCATCTTGCTCGGCTTCTTTGTCAAATGGATAGCATAACTCACTCAGTAGAGGGTTGAGCTTTTAAGCCTGCGAGAGCTGCATGAGAGAGCTTCTAGAGCTCCCTCACCTCTTGAGCCATGCAAGAACTTCGCGATCCTTTTGTGCATATTAGTCTCGCGAGACTGCGCTCGTGGCTGCTATTAGACTTGATCCCCGTGAGAACTTCGCGAGTTCTATTTCTAAAGGTTTAGTGCGCGATTGCTTCGCGAGTTCCTTAAGTATTGACTGCAGCTGAAGTGCACAACTTTTGTGCGAGAGACTGCTTTGTGACAATCCCTTCACCAAGCTGCGTGAATTCTTCATGAGTTCTTTTATGCTGTAGGTATCAGCTGCGTGAGGAGGCCTTGCTGTGGATTTAGGCACACGAGGTATCATTTCTTCTGTGCGAGATAACACCATTTCTCTTTGCTACTATGCAGCTACTGCAGTTGCAGCCTTCTCCTCTCACATCCATACATCTTTCATTTGTTCGACTTCTTGGGTCCACTTTGACATGCAAGCTAGTCACCATGGTGGGTACCACCATAGTGTTCCATTGATCTTTGGCCCAGTAGTCTTCTTTGGGTTAAATTCTTTGTCTTTTTAGCACCAAAACTAGGGACTTTGTACTAAGCTGCATAATTATTACTAACTATAAGACAAGCTAAACAAGGGATTATTAGTCAACTTCAAGGTCTAGCAAAGGCTAGGTTAAGAGGTGAAAAGTGATATTTTTCAATGAATAATATTATTCCCAGCAAAGTCGCCATTTGTGCAACCATGGACTTTACGGGTCCGTCGCAACGATGCGCTCATTAAAAAAAATGGAGTCGCCACCCGGAGCATTTGGTGTCCCGAGATATCCAAAATCAATACTATAAGCACTGAAGTGTAAAATATGACTCCGATTTATCGGTCTTTGACAAAGGCTCCTGGGTAGGGGCTTCGGTTATCAATCGGGAAGGTATTAGGCACCCGATCGACTCACTCGTAAGCGGTCTCTATTATGGTTGGGACTATGTGTTGACTATTTTATATAATATATATATATAGAGAGAAAAAAAGAAACAAAATGGGTGGTACTTTCGCTTGCTCAAAGGCACACCGATCCTATTGAACCCTTCCCGCCTACCGAAATTTTGGCAGCGTAACGGCAATTCTAGGATGGAGGAAAAGTGAAGAAGGTAGAGTAGAGGGGAGAGCCGGAGCTCTTGGACCCTTGTAGGACAGTTGTGGACCTTCACATTGATGCATTTTCGGTGAGCTTCTGATAGCAAATGGGTTGAGGAATGGGTTGGAACCTCCAAGGCTAGGGAGCTAGAGGGTAGGAGAGGTAGGCTAAAGAGTAGGTCTAGCTAAGTCTCAAGGTTTGGTGATGGAAGATGGGATCTAGAAGAAAAAACTCAAATCTAAAATTTGTGTGGAGGAATGGTGTTTGAAAATGGACAGGGAGCACTTTAAGTTTTTCTCTCTTTTAGAAATTTTTCAAACCCTTAAGCAAGGGGGGATGGCACTCTATTTATAGAGGTTGAGGTGATTAGTGAAGGGTTAAGTCACTAATGGGTTTAGAAATTAGGTAATGGCCAATCTAAATGTTTTGGAGTTTTCTAGAGCTTGGAGAAGAGGGATTTGGATTTAATGATAGATAATAGGGTGGTGACTTGAATGGCAAAAGGGTGATAACTGAAGCTAATAGGGCCACTAGGGTCCTAAAGAAACTCACGCCAGACTTTGGGCTGGTCCACAAGTCAAACCCCCAATATTAATTTTGGCCATTTTTTGAAGAAAAATTTGGCCCAAACTATTGGAAGTTGAAGACCCACAGGGGCCCTGTCCGGTTTTGCAATTTCCTGCACAAATGTGCGATCTTCATTTCGCCATAACTTTTGATGTACAACTCCGAATTAGGTGATTCTTAACTCATTGGAAAGCTGGGAACCTCTACTTTCTAATGGTATAAGCCTTAGGTTGGAAAACTGTCTATATAAACTTTGTCACTACTCTTTTCAGCAGCTATTTTGGTTGATTCGAAACTAGCTCTATGGGTCCGGTTTAGCAATTTCCTCCATAAATTCGTGATCTTCATTTTGCCATAGCTTTTGATGTACAACTCCGAATTAGGTGATTCTTAGCTCGTTAGAAAAATGGGAACCTCTACTTTTCAATGGTATAGGTCTTAGGTTGAGAAATTGTCTATGAAAACTTTACCACTCCTCTTTTCATCAATTATTTTGGTTGGTTCGAAACTGCTCTATGGGTCCCATTTTACTTTCTAAGGGTTTGGAAAGCTTAGGGTTGATTCTTAAGGGTTTTAGAATGACTTTAAAGGTTTGGATTAAGTTTTAAGGATTTAGAAGGTGCTTTCAGAAGCTCGAGAGTACGCCTTTCTCGAAGTACGGGTCGATCGAGCCTTTGGCCAAATTTGTGTCTACAAAGCCAAAAAGCTAAAATCCCTAATAATTTACCTCTTGAACCCATTTTAGAAACTTGAAACTAAATTTCTTTGTACCAAATTTTATAAATCCTAACCATATATACTGCCTAAAGCTTTCGCTCTTTAACCCTTGTACTTATGAGAATTTAGAACAAAGGGAGAAATAGGAGAGTTGAAGGAGTATGCAAAAACAGAATAAGGAAATGCCGAAAAGGGTACATTTGATAAAGAAATAAAAATTCTGAATACTGAAAATATGGGAAGAAAAAAATGAAAAAGAGAAGCAAAGAAGCTTCCAAAATGAGAAAAATCAAGAGAATGTATGAAAAAGAGATTGAAGAAAAAAGGGATTTATAAAGAAAATATAAATAAATGGGAAGAAGTGATCCAACTTTTTGGATACTTGCTGAAGCAAAAAAAGAAAAAAAGAGAAGAAGAAGAATAGGTGAAAGATGGACTGAATTCTCAGAACTTTGAATCCTTTCTACCTTTCTTTGGAAACCTTTAACCCACAACCCCATTACAAGCCAAATAAAGACCTTCTTTATCCTCGAGCCTAGTAGAGATATGTAGCTCATAAATACTATGAAAATATGATAGCATAAAAAGTAGAATAAATTATATTTTCTATGATATTTATCTTTTTATCATATGTCCTTTGAATTATTCATCATATAAATCATTGTGAGAAACACAACAAATTTCAATATTACTTCGAGTGTATGCCATGGTGAGAATTTGGATGAAAATGTTTTCTAAATCTGCAGTTCAGAAAAATTTATAATGAATAGATTCTATCATTGGTAAGCATACACTCCACACTTTATATGAATTGAAACTATTCAGTATCTAATTAAGGATAACTGCTAGGATGAGAAATTCATGGCTGAATGAAATCTTATTTTTGAAAATCTGAGCAACCATGTATTGATTAATTAGTGTAAATAGTAGTTTAGAGTTTTTAAAAGTGTTTTTAAAAGTTCTAAAATTTTGAAAAAAGCTAAAAATATTTGAAGTTTGTAGGTAACTTCACTGAAAATCTTCAGGAGACACAAATCCTCCACTAGGGATCACCTAGGGATTTAAAGGCTTGTTGCATCTACTAAATGCAATTGTGCTTCCTACGAAAGTGGCATTTAATTTATAATTAGTTAGTTAATATTTTCTTGCTTGTTAGGGACTAGCAAAACTTAAGTTTGGGGGTATTTTCCATTTTGATGCCCTTAACTGAGTGATGATAGTATACAATTGTTACTAATGATGTGTTAATGTGCAGATATTTAGATCAATATGTAGAAAAGGATAAAAATGTTAATCTTTGCCGAAGTGAAGTCAAAAAGCAATAAGAAAGGAGATCATAAAAGAAACATAGCTAAACCCCCAATTTTGAAACCTATCGAAGAGAAATCGTGAAGCTCTAAAATCAATCAAAGTTGAAACCGAGAGCTAGAAACAGAAGAAAAGATAGAATCGTACTTTATGATTTCTGCTGAAAAGAACACTGAAGAGAGTTGGCGAATACGAGCGATCGAACAAAAGTTGAACTGAAGAAATCAACAAAAGAAAGCAAAATCGTATTCTCAATTTTGTTTATTAAAGGTCATGCATATTGTTGAAGATCACGTGAGAGTTGAACCGCCATGCAGAGAATCGTGAATTCTAAAATTAGAAGTTATGCACTCTACGAATCTGAGAAGATTGGCCAGAATCACTGCTTCTGGAAAAAGTCATACACGTCTCTATTATTAGAAGCAAGGAGGATTATATTTAGGAAGTTTAATTTTAGAAGAATTTGTTTTAGGTAGTTTATTTTAATTAGAGTCCTAAATAATTGTAACCGACCTCTTATGGTGATATAAATAAAAGAGTTCGGCACCCAGAATAATCTTCCAAGGAATTCTTAGTCATAACTGACAACTAAGATTAAGAAGTCCGAAAGATCACCTTAGTGTAGAATTTATTTTGCTTTCTAGAGTAGCGTATCTGAAGTCTCTCAGTAGCAATTGACGATTGAGATTGCGAGAGTGAAGATCAAAGTAGTTTACATTTATTTTTATGCAAATTTTTTGCTTTGTAAACATCTAATATTTCTTGATTTTAATTGACGGCTAAGATTGAGAAGTTTATGATTTACTTTTATTTTTTTCTTGCAATTTATTTTCTCCATATAAATATCTGAAGAATTCTAGATTGTAATTGACGACTAAGATCTAGAAGGCTACAGATTACTATGGTTTTTAAATTAATAAATATCAATAGGATTCTAGGTTTTAATTTATGATTGAAATCTGGATGACTTGAGATCTAGTGTAATGGTATTTTAAATTCTTAGAATAGATTTATTTTCTACAATTTAGTTTGAAACAACTAATTCTTTACTCTTTAAAGGCAAACAGACAGTTTTAGAATCAGACTTCCATGTGGGAATGATCTCATACTAGTGCTGCAATCACCATTGTGTGCTTGCAATAGGTTATGACAGAGTAGAATTATAGAGTTGTCAAATAGTTCAGATCACTAGGGAGAGGTTTAAGTTCAAGATTTATCTTCTCCTCTTTCCTTGGCATTTCCTTCTTAATCTCATCAATGGACTGAGATTTTGGTTGCCACTTCTCATCTCTCATGAGAGGTGCAGTGTCTAACATTTCATTAATATCTTGAATCATCTGGTTCACATCGAAATCTTCATCAAAGTGGGCAAGACAGGCCTCCAGAGGATCCTTCAGTTCTGATGTAAGAAATGTTTTCTCCACAACACTATCTATCACATAGACTTGTGCATGTTCTTCATCTTCAGATGGCTATTTTGCAATATAAAAAATGTTTAACTCCACAGTCATATTCCTAAATGAAAGATTCATTATCCCATTCCTACAGTAAATCAATACATTAGATGCTGCCAAGAATGGTCTTCCTAGAATTATCGACACACTACTCTTTAGGTTTGGCACTGGTTCAGTGTCTAGGACAATGAAGTCGACGGGGAAGTAGAAGGAGTCCACTTTGATTAAGACGTCCACAACTACTCCCCTAGGAATTTTTATAGACCTATCAGCAAGCTGAAGAGTCATGGACGTGGGCTTAAGCTCACCCAATTTAAGTTCTTTATAGGCAGAGTACGGCAACAAGTTCACACTTGCCCCAAGATCCAAGAGAGCAGGATCAATATGATTCTCCCCAATAACAATCAAAATGGTAGGACGCCCAGCTTCCTTATATTTGATGGGGAGTTGGCATTGAAGTACCGAACTCACTTGCTCTGCTAGAAAAGCCTTCTTCGGGACATTCATCCTTTCTTTATTATGACTAAATCCTTCAAAAATTTTGCGTAAGCTGGCACTTGCTGGATGGCGTCAAGGAATGGAATATTGATCTTCAACTACTTGAATACTTCCAAGATATCATCCTGATCACACCTTCTTTTAGGTGCCACCAATCTCTGAGGATAAGGGGCCTTAGTTTGAAGACTTTTTCTTTTGCATTTTCTTCAGTCTCTTTTCCCTTCTCTTTCACTTCTTGATTTTTCGCTTCATTCTCAATCTAATCTCCAGATCTTTGAGTTACTTCTTCCTCTGTCATTCTTACATGATTGTCAATCTATCGACCAGATCTCAGGGTCGTGATTGCTTTTCTTTGTTGTTGATTTTCTACCTATGATGTGGTCGATGACTTCAATGACCATCTACCCTCTTGGGTTAGGGGTTGGTTGCCTTGGGAACTTCCCTTTTTCCCTTTCATGAAGATGCACAGTCAGTTGTACCATTTGGGTCTCCAACTTCGATATTGAGGAAGTTGTTGTTTGGATAAAAGTTCTCATCGGGTCATCAATAGGTGGATACTGATTCTGAGAAAGGCGCGACGCGTTGTTCCTTGGTTGGTTTTGGAATCCAAGTGGTGGGAACATATGCGACTGTTGACCCTGATATCCAAGTAATGGCTGTGAGGGTTGGAAATTTTGGGCCGGCTGCTTTGGTTGACCCATCTAGTTCTTGTGCTAATGATTCATACCACCTTGATTTTGTTGAAATTTTCCTTGATTAAAATTCTATTGGGGATAAAGGTTCATCCCTTGTCCTCTACCTTGGGATTGCTATGAATCCTACCTCCACGAGAAGTTTGGGTGATTTCACCAACTAGGATTGTAATGCTCAGAAAAACCATTTCTAGCATTGCGTCCATAGTTATTCAATGCATTTAACTATTCCAAGGAACATTCGGAATGGTTTGGAATTAAAGGGTAGAAGTCGCCGATGTGCATCGGACTTTCACAAAATGAACATGGTTCGGTTTGAACATTTGTGTCACTATCTGCAAATTCTCGATTTGTTGAGTGAGAAATTCCAATTTCGCTCTGAGGTCAGGTGTATCCTTGATCACATACAAACCTCCCTTCTTATTCGAACTACTTGGTTTGTCTTCACTCTTAGTGAAATCCCATTGTTGAGAATTCTCGACTAACTGTTCCAAGAAATCATAGGATCCACTCTCTGTGAGTCCTAAGAATCCTCTACTGTTCATTGCTTCGACTAAATGGTGATTAGTCTGATTTAGTCCGTTATAGAAGTATTGGACTAATCTCCATTTCGTGAACCCATGGTGTGGGCACTTGAGCAACAAATCCATGAATCTCTCCCATGCTTCATAAAAAATTTCGCCCTCTTCTTACACAAAATTACAGATCTCGCGCCTCAAAGCGTTGGTTTTGGCCATGGGAAAGAACTTTAACAAGAATTTCTTAACTAGCTAATCCCATGAAGTTATTGATCCAGCTGGGAGGGAATTTAACCAAGCCTTAGCCTTATCCTTTATAGAAAAAGGAAACAAATGCAACCTCACAGATTCTTCATTGAAGTTTTGGTACTTAACCGTAGAGTAGACCTCTAGGAAATCTTTGATATACATGTAAGCGTCTTCCCTTTCCATACCATGAAAAATAGGAAGAATCTGAATTACAATTGTTCGTAATTCAAAGTGAGTAGCATTTGTAGCGGGATGGGCAATGCAAGAACGTGTATTAATGGTGATAGGGGCAAACAGTTCTCTAAGGGTTGGCTCCTCGGCATTGTCATGCGGGATCTCTCCATTTTCAGCTATTGCGGCTAGATTGGAAGTCTCAACTTCTCCTACACGTCTCAACCTAGTCTCTTTATGATGCAAGCAACAAGTACGCTCAATCTCAGAATTCAAAGGCTCTAAGGTTTTTCCTATGGATGATCTCGTGTGCATGCAAGGGGCCTAGACACCAAGAGTTTCAACAATTTCAAAGTTTAGCAGTAACAAAACCTCACAAACATTTAAAAAAAAAATTCCTTTCTGGATTTTTTTTTTTTGGGAAAAATTTTAATTTTTGAATTTATATATATATATATATATATATATATATATATATATATATATATATATATATTAATTTTAAAACTAGTAGAAATATAAGTTTAAACCTCACATAAATTCCTAAAATTAATTTCTATTTCTTAAAAATAATTATTCTTCAATCGTCGACAGTGGCGCCAAAAACTTGATATGATTTTAAAATGTGTTACTCGTAAGTGTACAAATCAGAATGTAGCAATAGGATACAAAGTGCGAGGTCGATCTCACGAGGACTGAAAATAGATTTTAAATAAGGAAATAACAATCAATTCTAAGATTTCCTACGAATCTATTACAATATTAACCTAATTTACCAGATTTGAGTGATGTGAAAGAAAGAAATATAGAACAATTAACTGAAATCAAATGCGTGAGAAAAAGGTGAGATTTAGGAGGCTAAATCTTTCCATCCTTGGTTTATCATTTACAATCACAGATTTAACTGGCCGGAAATCAAAAGACGCTAATCACATAAACACCGAAATCAATCGATAATTTATGGAAGATAGAACGTTAAAACCACAAAATAAAATAAGATTATGTTCTTCCAAAATCATAAAAGAGATGAGGCAAAACATTCATCTTATTAAAGAATTCTTTAATCACGATGAATAAATGCCTCGAAAATTAGCAGTGAGAAACACGGTGTAAATTTCAAATCACTGACCTGAGATCATGGGAAAAGCATGACTAGTTCCCATATCATAGAATGGAGATCGGTATTCACAAAGACCGGCAAGAACAGATAAACGATAAAACTCATGACATCTAGCATGAAATTCCAACCACATATCTATAATTAGAAATAAAAACCTCATATGGGATTCATTAGATCCCAACCGTCAAGAAGATTAATCACACATTTCTAAAGAAATACACAACATAAATGAAATAGAACTTGAAGATTGCATTAATTTACAGTCAAAAAGCTTGAACAAATCCAACATTTCCTTGAATACAATAGCCACAATCTTTCTCCAAAGCACAGAATTAAACTAATCTACTTACTGAAGCTAAGAATTTAAAAGAAAGTGCTTAGAAAATGAAGAAGAAAGCTAAAGAAAATCTAAAAACGGCTAAGGAAATGAAAGATATTTAAACCTAACTCTAACTTTCACTTAAATAGGGTCTTTTCTCGAAAACCTAAAATTCAAAATCGATTAATCGGTCGCAAAAATCGATCAATCGGTTTTGAATTTTAAATTTGTCGCAACTCAAATAATTTGAAATCGATTGATCGGTCCAATAAACCGATCAACTAAATCTAGACAGAGTTCGGAACAAAATTTAGATATAATTTCGATCGATCAACAGACAAGGTCAATCGATCGATTTTGGATAGTGCTTCTGCGGATTATTCTCCTCAACTTCGGATTATTCTTCTCTGTTTCGATTGATCGTCCAAAGGTTCAATCGATCGATCCTTCACGAAGTTCAGGGCCTGATAGTTCATTGGTTTAATGTTTAAATGTTGGTTGTGTTATGCTCTTTTATGCCATCAAATACATCCAACGATCAGATTATCCTGAAACCATCAAAACTCTACAAACCTGTCATATTGCTCTCATCGGATGGCTAAATGTACATTTTAGGGTATGAAATATGATCATATTTCAATACTCATCACCTACCGTATAAGTGTCCTCATAAATCATGCTGACTAAAGGACTCTAGTTATTTCATCAAATCACTTTTTATGCATTCAATATTAAAAATAACGAAAAAGAAGTGACATCTTCATCAATTAAAATTAATCAAACAGATTTCTAACCTAAGAGGAAATTTGAAGGGTGTTTACTGATATTAGGATTTGTCAAAACATTAACATACTGTCATGACCCGAAATTCTACCCCATCCCGAGGGCCTAAAATTTTGAGTTATGGCCCACACGAATCCGAGAAACACTAAGCAGGCATACACCTAATCAGTGTTCTCATGCAAATCTGGGTCTGCGAAATCCATGAAAGCTAAAACTTAAAGGTAGAGTATAAAGCAATCATAAATATTGAATAAATGCGATAAAATTCAAGTAAACACCAATAAAAGAGAAATAAAAATCAGAGACAAATCCGATAAAAGAAAGCTAAAGTCAACACTAAAGTATCAAATGAAGCGCGATAACGAGTCTAAAACTATCAATAATCGGCGCTCGAATCAAAATTAGTACCAAGGTCCTCCTGGTACATAGAGGCAATGCCCTCCTAATCAATGCCCGCGGGATCAACGAAGTCAACGTCAATGGAATCTGAATAGCCGACGTCTACTCCACCAACGTAATCTCCTGCAGCTATTTAGATATTCATGGGATGAGTTTACTCAGTCACGTAAACTCAGTGGATACACCAGCAATCCACCCTATTCTACTCAGGTACATCAAGTAAGTTATATATATATAATATAACAATGAAATTAGAGAGAGCATGACAAATCAAGTGTATATCGTAAACTCATATAATAATCATTAATGCAGGACAATGATCTAGACACTCTTATCCTAACGTATCTCACCATAACTCATAACATACCATATTTTATTATTCTTGCACACACGTCTGTACATCACATGAGCGTAACTAACATACTCATAAATCCTAAACGACCTGTGCCAGAGTCGCGGCTCGAGCTACCATGTGAGGGTCACTATAGTATCATACCACCATATCATAACGTCCCTTTATCATACTCATACTCCTCCATCCAGCCTAATGGGGAGATATAAATGGTCATACATACTCACAACCTACTTATACTCCTGCTCATAATCTCAGTCATACTCGTACTGTCTCCTAGAGACCCATCTTGACTGTAAGACGTTGTTGCCCTTATAGTGACTACGCAAGGAATAACACGTACAGACTAAATTTCTTAATATTTTGTTGGCTTACACAGCGGTATCTTATTATCGTACTAATAATATATCTTATCTCGTACTCATACTCTTATAACTTAATTCTAAGACGAGCTATAATGGAATAACCTCACCACAGCTAAGGCCCAAGGCCCGAATCTCATAACTTATATTTTATCCTTTTATATTAAAACTTGGGGTGATAGGGTCACCGCTTATGTCACTGTATATAAGGTTACACTAAATTAACACCCACCCGACTCGTCATGATGTCTCATACCACCATGAGTTGTAAGAATTTGAATACGATGTATTCCTCACTTTGATACCATCTCGGTGAATCACCATGCCCAAGCGTAGGCATGATCTCATATACTCGCGTACATATGACCTAACGTTTCCATAACTCATATATCATGTTAAAGATGAAAGCATAGCACTATCATACACACATCATATATTTATATTTAGATTTTATTATGTTTATAAGTATATATATATATATATATATATATATATATTTACATAACACTAATACACTTATAGGATAGGGTAGTTATTAATGTGATTTTAATAACGTGAATGTCAGAGTTCAATTTTTATAAGGCATCAAATTTTTAACCTTTCATGTTATCGAAGAGATCGCGTTGAAGCGATAAATTGATATATATATATATATATATATATATATATATATATATATTACTATAATTAAATAATTAAATTAAAAAATATCTATAATTATTAAGTTGTGATTTATCATCACCATCGATCGAAAGACATGAAGTAAGATATAATATACATAAGAATTTTAGTCATGAAAATTAAAAAATAATACTAAATTCATGTAGCCTTGAGTCATTCAAAACTGAACCTGACTTGTTGCTCTATTTTAACCTCTAAAATGTTAGATTTGTGAAATGACTATTTCATATAAAGTTGTAAAGCCCGCTGTCTTCTTTTCAATGCCGTAAGAATCACGTCAATCCGAGGTCAGAGTAAAAAAATTATGGCCAAAATATAGAGACCAGTACATCAATGGTTGCGAGCTCGGGTTCATGGTCACGAATTTGGGTTCGTAGCTGTGAGTTCGGACCTGAAACTTCAAAATGGTGCAATCTATCATTCTTTTAAGTAAAATAAGAACATAATTTAATTTTAGGGCTTAATTAATTTTAAATAAACAATAATATAGACTTACAATAATAATATATATCATTATGATTTTAGTGGAACCATATAGATTTATAAATAAACAATATCAATATAGTATTATTCTAGTTAAGTCAATCTATCATATTTATAAATATTAGAGTTTAATTAATTTTACAGATTTAAAAGAGAATAAAATATTAAATATGAAGACCTAATAAAAAAGTATAATATTAAATAGCCAAACAAAGTGATTATTTTGAAAAGAGTAACAAAATATAAATCCGACTTATAAATCATGCAACTTTAATACACAAGTAAAATACTAAATATGCATATTTATCATATTTAAAGGTATTCATGTTTAATTAGTACATAGATTTAAGAAGAAGACATATTAAATATGCAGACCTACTAGAAGGTAAAATATTAATAATCAAACAAAAGGATTGTTTGAACAGAGAAACAAAATATTATCTGACCTACAAATTACACAACTTTCAAGAGAAAATATAATATTAAACATATAGATCTATTAATTTATGAGATATTAGGGTGGTTTTAAATAAGATTTTTAAACCCATCGATGCGCGATCGAACATATCCTACGCAACGGGATCTGAGAAGAACAAGATGGATCAATGAATACTCACCTCTTGAAGCGTGAACGGTAGAGCAACGACGATTCAGGTTGAAAAGGTCGATGCCCAAGGCGTCGGTTCTTCTAAGTCTTGGGAGAGAATAATTTTTTATTATAGAGAATAGGGGGCTTTTAAAGTTTTATTTATAATGATAAAAAGTTTTAGGTTAATTCTAATTAAGACTTTTCGTAAGAGATTTAATAAAATAGGAGTTTTTCACGAAGAAGAATTCATACCTGACTTAAATAGCTTGAGAAAAGGTTTTGTTCCAGCACTTTGTGTAAGCACCGAAGAAATTGGTGTTTCTCTCGTGAAATTATAGTTATACCCTTTAACTTGCTTCATTACTTAAAACGGGCGTAACTTTTTATTTTCTTGTCAAAAATCGATAAATTATATATTGTTGAAATCATATTGATGAGCACTTCGCAATGAGTCTAATATTTATGTAAAAAAAAAATAAAACTTTTCTAAAAGATGGTGGGTTCCGATGTGAAGCTTTAGCACCATACACGGTGTGGTACATCATCTAACACTATTAAAATAAAGTCCAAAAATCCAAATTGTTACACATACTTTGATCGTCTCGTAGATTGTTTGATCTTTATTCGATTCAAGACTATCTTTGTAATCTTGGTGATATTGATTCGGGGAGGAGGCCTTAGTGGGAAGAGAGGATAGAGACAGGGTCATAGTATCGGTCTTGTGGTTTCTTTTGGCTTTCTTTTTGTTTTGTAGGCTTTCTCTTCTTGCTCTCTGTTTTGGCTTCTTTTTTGTAGGCTTTTATGGTTGTAGTTTTTTCTCTAGCCTTTTCTTGGTTTTTTAATGAAAAGGTGATGCCCCTGCAACCTCAATCGTTAATTATAAAAAATAAAAATAAAAAGATGATTCGGACCGATGCACAATATTATGATTTTTGTTCTGAGTCTCATCCACATTCTAGACACATGTTCACCTTGGATTTTATTTTGTTGCACGAAAGCTCTCAAATTAACCAACGATCTCATGATGAACGATAAAATAAGAATGCAAAATAAGATAAAATCAAACACAATCATATAAGAGACAATATTTATGTGGTTTAGTAATATAACTGTTTTCCTGCATTTTTCTTTTTATTTCGTTTCCTCATAACTTTTGATATACAACTCCAATTTGAGTGTTTCTTGGCTCATTAGAAAGCTTGAAACCTCTACTTTCTATTGGTATAAAGCTCAATTCTTTCAAATCTTCATTTAAACCTGTAAAATATTAAAATACACTAGAAGCATAAATTAGATTTGCCAAAGGCATAATAAGTATAGTTTTGGAGATTATTTACGTATAATTTCAAGACCTATCAAGGACTAAAGTTCTTTAGCAAAACACCCTTGTAGTTGGACTTATTCCAACTACAACATCATACGCTTCTTCTTCGTTTCCAAGTCACTGAAGAAAACTAGTTTCAATAATTTGTGTACAAATGGGGTGACAAGTAATGTCTTTCTCGTCCTGTAACTAGTCTAAAATAGTATTGATCAATGGAATGCCTTTATTTATGAATGCTACTAGCCATAGCTTAGTATAATCGGATTGAAACTTAATATGTAAATCTCAAATCCCACATGCTTGAAAAAAGATGAGTCCAGTTCCATGGAACCAAGGTCTTCCATTGAAGAAAATTTTTCTTTAATTTGATCACAGTATGTTGGATCTCCCCCAAACACTATGATGCATGTGCACTCCTCTGAAACACTTTTCATGTAATATTCCAACCCGCCTTCACATTCGATGCGTGTCTTGCGATCATAATCGGGTGCTGAGACTAATCTTATATGCAGTAGTGGGACCCATGGATCAAAATTTCAGCTGAAATCTCAAAACGTATCAGTTTCGGACCCAACCGAAACAAAATTCCCAAAATTTTGCCCAAATTATCGATCCTTTAAATTATCGGCCAATAATTTGAAGTTATCCGCCGGTAATTTACTAATCACCAATTATCGGCCAATAATTTGATGATTAACAAATTATCGGCCAATAATTTGAAGGCCGATAATTTTGGATTTTAAAAAAATATATATATTGGCACCGAAATTTCGGTCAAATTTTCGGTTCTAGTCATGCCCAAAACCGAAACTTTGATCCTTGGTGAGACCAACCAATTTCCATCCTGCCTAAACCCTAAACCATTGACTGCATTGATGCAAACTTTGGAAATATTTTTCATCTCAATCTTCCATACAATAGATCTTAAGATCATGGGCATACCGGTAGACATGCTCAAATGTTGACTCCATATGGCGCACACTCCAAAAGGTGACCTCTATTTATGCAGCCTTCAACTTTTTTGAATCATACTATGGAGACCATTTTTATCCAAATCTTCCACACAAAAGCTCTTAAGATCATAGGCGTACAATGGATTCTCTATTTTCCTTGTTTATCATTGCTGATGCAATTTGGAGCTATTGGGTTAAGACATTTTGAAATAATTACATTATTTCACTATTTTTATAATTTTCTTTTTAACTTTACGAAAGTTTTTACAATTTTTTTTTGCAAAAGTAATGAATTTTGTCAAATGTTTTTGAAATTTTCCCAAACTGACTTATTCTTAAATCTTGACTTGGTCACTAAGGTACGGACCATGTGAACCATGGATCAAAATTTCAGCCGAAACACATTAATTTCGGAGCTACTCGAAACGAAATCCTCAAAAAAACGCCTAAATTATCGACCACGCAAATTATCAATTGTTTAATTTGCTTGGTCAATTTTTTGGGTTAAAAAAATAAATAAATAATTTGGACTGCCCCTCAAAATTTCGGTTTCAATCTGGCCCAAAACTGAAATTGAAACCGAAATTTTGATCCTTGATGTGGACTCTAAGGTGCAAGTAGATCTAGCTCCATGGTCTTTAAGTTTGGACACTGTTTCAATGTCCATGCCCAAACGGCTTTCATACAGTAGACAGGTAATGAGATGGTGGCCCTAGGGCCTAAACCAATTCTTTGAGAATGGAAAGCCAATTCACCCCTTGTACCTTCTTCTTTAACCCAAGGAAGCCAATAGTTGCATTTCAAAAATTTAGTTTTGCAAACCACCACTTAAAATGTCCTCATTGCAATTTAAATGTTTAACGGTGGCGTTAAGATTTGAATGGTTGTATTTCAATAACTTTTTTGAAATATTTTCTAAGAGTAAACTTTGAATTTTTAACTATTATCTCCTTTCACTCAGGCATTGTGGAAAGAGAAGGGCTTGGAAGTGCTTAATATTGACCATAAAAAAATGAAAGGTAGCGGTATTTCCAACCAAATTCAGATTCGGTAAAGATTCCAACGTTGACTGTCTTGAATCGGACAGTGGAGATCTTTTTCGGACCATCCTTCAATGTAACTAATCTTTAGATCATGGCTCACCTATCAGATGGTAAGAAATTTATTCGACCATTCCAAAATTGACTTGAGGATGATACGCCCATTATTATAGTCCTTTTTTGAATCAACGTCTAACAGTATAATAGGTGAGTCATTATAGATCAGTTGTGTGGAAGATTGGACTCCAAAAAATATCTCAATCTTGGTTGAGGCAATCAACAGTTTTTACATTTGAAAACCTTTGCTGGAGACTCCCTTCCAAATATTGATACCAAAATGAAAAGAAGGCTGTGATTTGCATGCTCATAAATAATTGTTTACTTTCCAAAACTAGACCGACCCTACCATTAGGTGGGGTCGGCTACGTAATACCAATCCCTTTTGACAAAGGAGAAACGACTCTTAAGGACACTTGTTCGCTTTACCGTTGAACCATCTTTTGACCAAACTTTGCTGTGTAAAGAGTGATGGGGTGAAGGTGAATGTGTTCAATCTTTGACCATGGAGCAAAATTTCGGCTAATTGTTGAAACCTTTCGGTTTCAGTCCTGACCGAAACGAAATATTGAACCGAAATTTCGGACCCCAAATGTATGTTGATGAAATTTCGGTTTCGGTCATGCCCGAATCCTAAAACGAAACGATTATTTTGATCCTTTATCTTGACCCAAAAAATGGACCGTGCCATTTTTATCCACATTTTCATCACTCAATTTGCCCCTCTAAACTTTTTTTAGATCTCTATGATAGCCCTGAGGGCAAGAGTATTATAGTGCACTTGCCCCCCTTATATAGTGCAATGGCCCTCCCAGCTGTTGTGTTATCTATTATTTATTTATTTATTTATTTATTAAAATAAAATTTTAATGTTTTTTAAAGTCTGTATTTGGGTTAGCTCTTATAAGAGCAGAAGTAATTCTTTGTTTGCTCTCTGTCAGAATAGATAAAATCTGCTCTGAGTTAAAACAGGCATAAAACAATTTTATCACTTAAAATAGCTCCCCACTAGAGTAAATGAGGCAAAGAACTCTATTACTAAATGTAAAAGTAGTTTTATTGTGGAGCCAAAAAGTGAAAAAGCTACTCTTTGCCCCAAAGAAACTAACCCAAACGCAGCCTTAGAGCAATATGTTATCAAACCTTCTTTAAGCTGAAGCTAATATTAGGTTCCTGACTCAAGCGTATGCTCTTGATGCTGGTATCTTTTTCAGGTGGGTGTATGTATGTGATTTGACGCCTATGATCTCAAGGACAATAGTACAAAAGAATGACCATGATCTCGAGATCACTGGTAGCCAAGATGGAAATTATCTCCATTGTCTACTTCAAAACAGTCATAGGCCATTTAAAATTAATGCAGAGCGTTATATAGTGTTTGACTGCTTTTGACTAGGACGAGATTATTTTTTAGGGTTTTTTTGTATACACCGTCATGAATTTATTTTGTAGCCTCTATTTTTGTGTTTCTGTTTCATATAACCCCCTACCGTTACCCTGCCGTTAATTAGCCGTGAGTTTATGAACGGAAAGTCTAGTTTGTCCTTAATGAAACTAATATTTTAAAAATACCACCATTCTAAAAGGCCTCTCATTCATCTATATTTACAAGTCATGCCATTAAAGTTTATCATCATTCTAAAAGACCTTTCATTCACCTTTATTTATAAGTCAAGCCATTATAATTTACCACTATTCTAAAAGGAGTACCTTTTAATCCACCTACAAAATCTTTTAGTTCACCCATGCTGAAACACATCAACTGCATTGAATCAAACAAGGGAAATTGTTTATCGTCCCAATCTTTCATGAGATCGATCTTTAGATCATGGGTGTACCATCAGACGGTCTATTTTTTATTTCATGTGATACACACCCATAAAAGTGGCCTTTATATCAATTTTAAGCATGCACGTGAGGTTAAGGTCACTTTTCTGAGATGTGTGTCACGTGAAATAAAACACTGACCGTATGATGGTACGATAATGATCTCAAAATCCATCATGTGAAAGATTGGGAGGATAAATGATCTCCATCGTTCGATTCAATTCAATCAACGTGTTTCAGCGTGGGTGAATTTAAAGATTCAGTGCATGGATTTAAAGGTACTCTTCTAAAAGGCCCTTCATTCACCCATCAGATTCAAGACTCATCAGATGGGTGAATCCCCATTAAAGTATGTCAACGTTTGGATGAATACTCAACCAATGAACGATTTGTGGCAAACAATGTAATTATTCTTTAAAAGAAAACCTTTAATCTACATGTTCCACTCAAAATACCCGTCCCTCTAATTTTCTATATGATTCGAGACACATCAAATGAAAGACCAATTGGTATTGACCGATACTTATCGATACAATTTTTTTTCTCGGTATTGACCGATCCTTAGAACTTTGGTTGCCAAATAAGGCCGATTTTATCGGTTTATCCTTCAGCTTTTTTGTATCCAAGTAGAGTTTACTAAAAGTGATGTCATAACTCATAGTGCAGATTAAGTATTTTCATTGTTGGGTCATCATCGACATCAAGAGAATATCAAGCTTATGAAGAGCCTATTGTGTCGAAAACTTGCTTCTTCAACTATCGAAGACCCTAAAAATCAATGAAGACTAGGTTGTCAATGGGTCAGGGTAGGCCAAAATTTTGACAGCCGATCGGACTCGAGCCCCTACTTCATCTGACCTGATCCAGCTCAAAACCCCCTTATTTCCTCGATTGTATATAAAATATCGTGCTCATCCAACCTTTTAGTCTACCCCACATAACCCGAGCTTTGAGGCCCAATTATAGATTAGAAAATTTTCAAATTCAATTGATTGCTACCATTTGATGAATCACTGGTTATACAATTGATCGGATTCACTTCTATATCATCGTTGGTATAGTGGTAACCATTATATAATAATGGTGTAGTGCTTCATATTATCATTCTATATAAAAAATTTATCTTTTTATTTTATTTTAAGAATTGGATTGCTTAACCGCGTCTGTTTCCATCCACCGAATCTTTGAATTCACCCACGCTAAAACACATTGATTGCATTGAATCAGACGATGGAGATCATTTAGGCATATCATTGGACGATCAGTGTTTTATTTCGTGGCACACATCTTTGAAAAGTGACATTAACATCACATACATGGTTAAAATTAATTTTAAGGTCATTTTTTTGGGTGTGTACCAGTTGAAATAAAAAATCAACTGTCTGATGGTGCCACCATGATCTCAAGATCCATCGTGTGAAAGGTTGGGACGATAAACAATCTCCATCGTCTGATTCAATACAATCAACCGTCTGATGGTGCCACCATGATCTCAAGATCCATCGTGTGAAAGGTTGGGACGATAAACGACCTCCATCGTCCAATTCAATGCAGTCAACTATCTGATGATGCCACCATAATCTCAAGATACATCGTGTGAAAGGTTGGGACGATAAATAATCTCCATCGTCCGATTCAATGTAGTCAACTGTCTAATGGTGCCTCTGTGATCTTAAGATCCATCGTGTGAAAGGTTGGGACGATAAACAATCTCCATCGTCCGATTCAATGCAGTCAATGTTTTTTAGTATGGGTGAACTCAAAGATTTGGTGGGTGAATTTAAAACTACTCTTTTTTGTAAGTGGAGGGCCGCCAACTCTAACAAGGTGTAGAGGGTGACAATTCAGTAATTTAATTTTAAAAAGGATAAATATGATATTTAGGATATTCTTTAACGGCTGGTTAATCATTTAAAATTGCATCCGTTAAAGATGGTGTTTTATGAACACTAAAATGCTAATTAGGGGGTTTAGAGCAAATAGCTGTAACGGGAGGGGGTGTTATTTGTAATATCAGCATAACTAGGGAGGTATTTGCAAAAAACCCTATTTTTTATCCCAATCGTTTGCACCAAAGAAGTGCATGCACCAAATAAGTACAATAAAATAACTATTAACAACATCCTTCAACCATCTCTTCCTTCCCTTGGAAGCCCATGGATGGGTCAAAAAATCATCTAATACCGATACATATTGGTTTTGGACCTGAGCGGTACGATACATTGCCTATGTATCGTACACCTAAAAAATAGGATAATTATCGTCCGATACAATGTATCGCCCTTATCGGACGATACGGACAAATTATCAGGCAATAATTTCAAATTATCATCCGATAATATAATTTTTGAGTTTTTTGAAGAAAAAAAAAAGTATCAAAATGATACATTTATCGCCGATACATTGAATGTATCGAACGACAAACGATACGTATCGAACGATACAGACGAAATGACGATAATTTGATTTTTTAGATTTTTTGAAAAAAAAAAAACATGTATTGAAACAATGCATCATATGTATCGCCGATACATTGAATGTATCAAACGATACCTGATACGTATCGTCCTGAACTTCAGGACGATACGTATTGAAAATCCGATATTTTGACCCTTGCTCATGAGATGCACCTAATTTTTAAGTACCAAAACAGTGAAACCAAAGTTGGAGGGAGATTGACACATGGGCACCGGTCAAGCACCGAACACCAAGAGAGCTGAGGGGAAATGTGGGCTGCACTCAGGGGCCAGATCACATGCCACGTGGCGAGTGACACCCAAAACAACACCCATTTTGGGTTGTCCAGCCGCATGCCATGTGTTGTTAAAAATACCCTTTTTTTACTTTTAAGGTCCTCATTTCATGGGTCAAATATAAGGTAACGCACCCACAAACCTGGTCAAAATTGAGCACCTTTGACACCATTTTCAATGGTGGATATGCATCAGATCAGGCAAAAAAATTTGGGTGGTACCTTATCGCTCTTATCCAAGTTACTGTGACCCCCGATCCTCATGATGGGTGTCACATGGTGACCAACTGGTCTGAACCCAAAAGTTCGAATGGGTTCTTGAACCACTGAAATCACCAGACCTTCCAGCAAGGCTCTGAACCGGCAGTGTTCCAACAAGTTATTACGCGGGAAGGTTGGGCTAAAAGCAGAGCACTCGAATGGCGTCCATGAAGCCAATTATTCATGAGTACCCTACAGTTGGCAGGAGGGATAAAATGGTAACACAATGTGTCAATAGGTATCAGAGCACTGTTACTAAACAAGTGAACCACTCTTGAACCACTAACCAAATGAATCTAACACGGCAATCAGGGAATCAGATAAGAAAATGCTATTGAATTCACAGAGGAACATGACAACAAACAGTACAGTCATGAAACTGGATTACGACAAGCATCTCTCGTCTGAAATATATACATGCATGACATCATAAAGTTCACATATAGACATCTATTGGTTCATAAAAACCAGTTTTGAGGAAAAGACAAACCTTACGCTGCTTCTGCAAACCCAACTTTCATATTTCCGTAGTCAAAAATCGTGTGGTAAACACCCATGAAGGCATCCCCCAATATCCTGCATTTATGTCATACCAAACATTTTATACATTGTTCACAACTGGATCTGTAAGTATCATGGTTTCAAGTATTGGGTTTCCCGGACATACGTACCGGTTGTGGAGCTGGACGATACACTGGTATGTATCTTACGATACATTACCAATATATATGTAATGCACCAGTATGATAAATTCAAAGTATCATACCAGTGACCTCTGAAACTGGTAACTGGTACGTACCGGTTTCGTCCGAAATTTTGAACCATGGTAAATATCATCACCATAACAAAGAAGTTGAGAAAACCAGAAAAACAAGTTAAAAGAGGCATGAAGGAAATACCAGAGAGGACCGCGAGGAGGAGGTACATCCAAAGCTGTAAATCCACTAATGCACTGAGCTGCAGCTCCATCCCCCACCTTCAGGATGTACTGGTCACAGGAAAAAGTGCAACAGAAGGGTGAGAAACTCGGAAAAATCCTTCAAGAATACAATGTTATATATACATGTGGTATGTATTAGAAGTGAATTGAGAAAACTAACAAACAAGACAACCTAGAATGCAAAGTAATAAACCAAAGAGTTAGTCTAGAATGGGTGTCCACCCATCATGTGCATTAAAGCAGTCCACACATTTGTGACTGCATGACATGCACGAACTTCCATGCATTGGAAGTCGGTGCATGTCATGCAGTCACACAGATGTGTGGACTGCCGTTTCCACACAAATGCCCAAGACCTCTTCCGTGTTTACATCACAAATTGATTAACAAATGAATTACCAACTTAACATAGCTAAACAAAGTAATAAACCCAGAATTGGTGATCCCAAGTTTCCCAACATATCTTTTAGCAGTACAATTCAATGAACAGTCTCTTACACTGATTTGACCAGATACCTCATGCTAGTTTAAACTCTATTGGTGACTTCATGGTTGATCATCTATGGAACTATGATCCAAAGTTCATCTATGAGCCTGAACTCAGGTGCTATTCACTTAGCTTGGGGATCCCATACACTAAATACCCAAGACTTCTCTTTCCAAAGCAACCAGAAGTCAGTAACTGGAAGTGATTTCAGATCACCAAGTTATTGGGCACGGGCACTAAGTTCAATCTAGATATGGGCATCTATTACAGTCAGGAGAGTCGGGTTCTAAACCGTGTCCTGGAGAAAAATGACAGAATGATGAATTGGCAGACTACCCAAGAAGAGAAAAGTAGCCACACCAACAATTTGAAGGATAGATGGGAAAGAAAAAATTTGTTAACCTATAGTTTCCAGTACGAAACCGCATCGAAATACCTAGTAAAAATTTTTATTACTCATCCAAAGAACATCAAAAAACTTGTAAAATGGCATTTCCAGCTGACAATCTACAAAAATGGATAACAACGGAAAACAATACATAGCCCAAAAAGAAAGGGAAAGGATAAATAGAGATTGTAAGTAACATGGGTATACAGCCTGATAAATAAAAATTCCGAAATTTTAGGATTCTATTATACCTGCTCTGGGGTAAGGTCAAATGTTTTGCCCCCAATTGTGAAAGAAATGTTAGGCATGGATGAAAGGCTGCTGCAGTCAACAGCTGACTCTCCCATTGGACTGGGCAATCGCTCACAAAGCTGTGAAACATCAGAGGGCATGAGGCCAGAAGCAACCTTATTTGGGAAAATAACAAATACTTTGAAGCTACTTCACCTGATTGATATAGTTCAAGACACGATCCTGTGTCTGGTTCTGCCTAAGCTGATTTTGCATCCATACAACTGCCATCTCGCAAACAGAGCACATAGAATCACTCTGACCAACTGATGATTTGTCCCCATTCTTTGCATCCACTACACTCTCGATGCCAATACTGTGCACAGAGCCACAGACAATCATCACAATCCTGATTATATTCAGGCCTTTATTTCTTGTTACTATATCCTTCTTCCCATAAATACAATATGTCAAAAGAATGGTGCTAACCTAAGGCCTTTAGTCCCATCAAAAGTGCACAAACCAATTTGAGAGCAGATTTTCTTGGGTTGTGTCTGCACAAACATGGCAAAAAAGTTCAAGAGAACCTTGTAAGAAATAATTTCAGAGATATGTGGCAAAAGTATTAGTATTAGTATTATACTATTAATAACAGCATATGTTGTGAAAGAGTAGATATGATTTACAACAGAAATAACCCCAGAATATACCTCTGCTATCAACAATTCCATTATCATTTCCCCATATTGTGCAACTACTGCTTTGCACTCCTGGCTAACAACCCCAGTGGCTCCAATGGCATGATTGATTTCTGTTATAATGGTCTGAAATAAGAAATTGAAGAACTACTTTAGGAAACAATATACCCACAATGATTTCTAAGGAAAGAACCAATGACCAAGCAGTAACCCGAATTGCCAACTAATCACAGACTCTCTTGAATGGTACAGTATTATATGGCAGAATAGTATAACAGTGTACAAAATAACAGAGGAAAGAATAAATGACCAAGCAGTAACCGAATTGCCAACTAATCATCGAGGCTCTTGAATGGTATAATATTATATGGCAGAATAGTATAACAGTGTATAGAATAACAGATTAGTATCATCTGCATATACTACTCACATATAATACAGTAGAATATTGCATGAAAGATAGCCCTCTATCTTGCTGTAAACTTCTTTCAGAAACCAAGAGGCATAAATTTAATACGTAACTTCATCAAACATTAAAAGCTTCTAGTTTATGTGAAATATCTAAGAATTATTAGTTACACACATGTCTGAAACTCACAAATATAAAAAACAACTACTTACAAATGTCTGAAACTCAAAAATAATAACAAAAACCATAAATTAATAATAATAATCATTATTATTATCATTATAATATATGAATAACTAAGAATAAAATATCAGTTACACACAACGAAAAGAATTATTAGCTCAACAATAACAAAGTAGATATCCTCACGGCTGACCGAAGTCTAAAATGTTAATACATACCGTTGGACCTGCAATCAAAGAGGTTCCAGAGTCTGCAATAGCTGAACAACCTTCGGAACAGAATCCTGAAAATCAACACACATAGATCGGAATGTAACAGCATTAAGATATTGTAACGTCTAATTAAAGTACCACAGGTCACCACGAAATACGGATATAACATATATCTTCCTTAATTACCAGTTGATTGACCGCCAACGAGGACATCTCCCATGTCAAACTGTAACAAAAAGTTGTTGAACAACATATATATATGAAGTGGAATAATGGGGATTACATGTTATAAGCACATGGATGGTATGAGACCACAGGACACTCACCTGCCAGTAACCTTTCTGAGTTACAGGAACATATGTGTGCTCACCCTTATAATGATTAGGATCAGCCCCTCCAAATACAATTTGACCACCATCTTCTTCCTGTGCATTTCGATTAAGCCAAAAGGAGAAGACAGGATCTTTAATAAGGCCTTGACTTACCATGTTGTACCTGCAAAAATTATCAATTCGTTAAAAAGAACCCTCGAAGCTCTAGCCAGAAGCTAAAGTCTCCCAACTGTACCTCGAAGCAAAAAAATTAAATATTCAAAACCAGTTCCTAGTCAGAGTATCTACTAAGTCGTGTGTATTGTTAGAATAACTGTGCCACCATACCCTATAATTTTTTAGTTAAACAAGCCTCAAAGCATCACACAAAAATATTAAGACATTCTTCGGAAGAGATCCAACAGCATACCATACAGGAACAACATTCCCAACAGAGATTTCTTGGAATCCAAGTCCAAGTATGCCATCAAACTTTGCAACCAAAAATGTGACACCTGGCTCCTTAGTAGCTTCAATAAAAACCTGAAGAAATCTCCAGTATGAATATAGACAAACCCACAACATTCACTAGCAATCAAAATGCTGACTCTATCAAAAAAATTTAATAGAATTTCACCTGATCCTTGACAATGAGATCACCGATTTTAACTGAGTCTTGGCTCAAGAAACCAGCAATTGATCCAGTCCCATAATGAATCTCTGCAGATTTTCCTGCATAATAGATGGAACCAGATTACTATCAAAATATATTTTTTGACAACACCATGAACAAATCAACTGTAAAAATTACATTTCCTTGCTCAGAGCATGATCTAAGACAATGCTAGTTGCAGCAAAGCATGCAAATTCATTGTATGCACTTTATTTTATGATTTTTTCATAAGGTTTCAACAATGATCCTTCCTGAAGTTCACCTACGGAAACCTTGTTACCGCTTATCCTTCCTCTAAATGGTATGGTTCAATAAACTTTTCGTGAATATGCCAGCAGCGAACCACTCGTGTCTCAACGAACCAAACATTTAACAAAATCATTAATCGGTAGGAGCGACAAGCAGTGTGTATAAAGAACGGGGGCATAGTCAATGCAAGCTGATGACTCACACTTCCGTTAAAGCATTATGTAAGAAAACAACAACAGCATGAAAACAATATTTTAATAACCATGGCATGCTAATAGTTTACAAAAATAGATCAAATTTCAGGATTCTATTCAGATACAAGTTAAATCATAGAAATGGTCATAGCTTTCGTGGAACAAATTTTGTTAGCCCAAAAGGCAAAATTGCTCAGAATGATGAGGTGCATCTGATCCACTCCTTTTCATATATTTGAGAATATCCATAGAATGACAATATGAAATATCACCTCATTTTTTGTGCAACATACAAAACAGTTTTAGTAGTTGCATTTTGTGCTCTAGAACTAATTTAAACCATTTTGGAGATTTTTTTAAGTATATTGGAGCTCTTGAACATGTCTGTTTTAGATAGGGAAACTCATCCTCAAGTTTCCAATCCCACGCTCATGTTTTGATCTTCTAACGCTGAAATGAACTTTAGATCTAGGAGAAGATACAGTGTGTCCTCAACAATCATATCTTCATATATGTTGTATTTTGGATCCATCATGCATATCATCTTCTTGAGCATAGTCACTAAGTTGGCATTCACGAATTATTCCGCAAGAAAAAATTGCAAAACTCAGAAAGTTGAGAAAAAATTAGGAAGTAGGGGGGAAATCCTAAAAACAAAAGATGGAAGCAAGTTTGGATTTTAAACTCAGGTTTTTAATTTTTCAAATCTTATGTTTTAATTTGAAACCCAATGTTGTTAACTCAGGATTTTTATTTTTCTGAACCAGAGTCATAATTTGAAAATTAAAATGAAATAAGTGTTTTTACATTATGACTTGGCTTTACAAAAAGTGATATAAGAGTTTTTTCATTTTAACTTTTTACAAATTTTATCACATCTCATCTCCTTTTCATACAAACATTTAAAAGCCTGCATAGACCGAATGATAACAACAATTTTACCTGTAAGCATTTAAAAATCAAAAGACCTATTAAACATAAACTAGCCTACAAAATCCTAATCCCTAATTTCTAACCAAACCTATCTTTCAAAACTTATTTCTTTTATTAAAGAGAAGAAGAATTCAATATAATACGGATTCAGAACAAATGACTCATTCAACACATCGATTGATATGTGATTGCATGACTCTAGATAAATAAATATAAAAAGATTGTAACTTTCTTTAAAAACATTGGAATTCTTGCTGATAGTGCTCAGATACAGCTTAGCTTACTGTACCCTCTTTTTCACATTTTGAACAAGTCCATACCGATGTTGTCATCATAATGACCTCAACAGATTGTTTTGTTTGCAACAGAAAATTATTCCCAACTCTTTCAAATTGTTTCTTAGAACTCTTTAACTGATTCCAATTGTATCAGTCTTTGAATAAGCGTCAGCTCTGGGTGGAGCATGGTTGACCTAACGTTGATGACAAAAATCAGTTTTTTGTGCACTGACTTCATCAACCAACAAGAGTAGGTATCGAAATACAAATATCGGACATACAAATTTTACTAATGGAGGATTCTAAATGTCTGATCAGGACCGTCCATTGAATCGACAATCAAAAAGGTCCATTGACCTTACAACGATCCAATCAGAGGGTATTTTGGGTTGTGGGGACATACACTTAGCAGCATGCAGCCATGAAACATAAATGAAATATCTGTCATGCAGATGGAAAACAACCTACGTAAACCCATAGTGACAAAAAATCTTTTTTTATAAGTCGGGTTTAAAATGCTTTTTCTCCTTGATGAATAAAACATATTTTAAACACGACTTTTTCAAAAGGGAAAAAAACGTGTTTAACAAAAAAAACATATTAATCATTTAAAACACTTTCTTTTGCAGCTTTTAAAAAGAAAACAAATATTATTTTTTAAAAGACTAAAAAGGGCGTTAGGTTTATAAAAAGTTTATTTGTTTTAAAAAGAGTTTATAAAGTTTTTAACACCAAAAAACACTCTGGTCTCTCCTCTCTCCCCTCTCTCCCCTCTCTCCCATCGAAACCCTAACCAGAAATGTGAGATGCCATCTCTTGCCCCTTTTTCTCTCATCGAAGCTCGAAACACTCCCTAAAAAAAAGAGAAGGAAAAAAGAAAGAAGGTATTCTCTCTATTTTTTGTGTTTTTATATGAGGAAAAAGAAGAAAAAAATTGTATTTCTTTTGTGAAAGAGGAGGAAAAGAAGAAGAGGAAGAGGTTGTTTATAGAGGGGTTTTTTACTTGATAAGTTTAGGGGTTTCAAAACCCTAAATTGAGCCCTCACCTGCTCACTTCTAGTAAATATCTTTTAATATGTTAATATTTTTCATTTTTTCCCCAGATTTTTGTTATTTTTTCAGACTTTTTCCCTTGCCGTTTTGAACCCGAACTTTTGCCACTTTGGATACACGTTAAGACAGCAGGCACTGGGTATAAAACATCTAAATTCATTTACATGTGTGTATAGAGGCATACATTTATTAGTGGTGTGTGTGCATTATTTATTAATCCAATGAACAATTTATCCACCTATCTACATACCAAACCTAATCCCTCTACAGTTTTTGGGATAATACAATTAAAGTCCCGCCTCCTTTTCTTGACGACCTCGTAGAATTCCCCATTTATGATGCTCAGCTACTAATGCAGACAGGAATGAAAAAGTATGAATGCCAAGAGAAACTAACTAGAGATAAAGAGTGACGATTCAATACCTTAATAGATGAGGGAGCCAGTAAGCTTGCTCTCAGTCAGATCTTGGTTTATATTTAATATTATCAAAACCTGCTTTACATGACAGAATCTTGAATTCGAAACTTAATCCCATCCATACATTCAATCTAGTCATAACCATCCAATCAATGAAATCATAATTATTCTAATTCTCCCAATAACGACAAAATACCTTAAATTTATCTATAATCTTGAACAAAAGACAACCATACTTAAACCCAATAAAACAAAATAAAATAACTGCCATAAAATATTTGGACTCTGTGACAAGAGTACCATGATCATATTTTAATGATATCTTGTTTCATAATTATTGGAAAATTGCGTGATGTTGAACTCATTGGAAAGATAACTTGATAAATTTCCGTATTAGTACCAATTTATGATGTGTTGACATCGTTTGGTACTTTGAGAAGGTCATCTCCTAGAAATTGGATTATAGACCACGTTTTTTCATATTTCAAGAACATGCATAATGCACACACTTCCCATGGCACAAGTCTGCAGGTCCATTGAGCGTCAACCCTAAATCACATGCCTAGAATCTTGAGTATTCACAAAATTCAAAAACATGACCCAATCACAGATAATAAACCAGAAAGAATTGTAGCATATGTAACCACTTTGCATGCATCATCAACCGCATGAATTAAACTTCCATAGATCATAACACTAAACAACCCTACATTAACCATTTTGGAGTTGCATCAGCTACTTACAATTTTCCAGACTGTGCCATTTATGACCTACATTTTCAACATTTTAAATTTTTCTTGTTTTCACAATGATACATAAACATGAATGTACCACTTTAGATTTATATATTTGTTGTGATATTTTATAAATTAGTCAAACAGAACAAATCTGACGGGGACGCCGACATTGTAGACATCGGATACGAACCGTTTCGCGTGTACCGGCGTCGGAAGAAGCGGAACGGAAATCAGAACCAGGCTTAAAGGAACAAAATCAGTGTAATAGAGCAATGTCAATCAATCAATCAACTCTGGGAATTCGATCGATTGACTGTGGCCTGTGAGGAAATAATCCTGGCGACATTACATATAAGTCAATCGATCGAATACCAGAATTCTATCGATTGACTGCATCAAAATGCGAATTTGAATTTTAATGCTCATCTTTTTTTTATATTTGTTTTAGGGTTTTATTTTCTTTTGTGAGGCCTCCTATATAAGGTCTATAAATAAGCATTGTAAGGTTTGATTTTTGATTAATGACAAGCTTTGCTTTGTGCTTGAGTTGAGCAATTCCGGAGAGTGATTCTTCTTCCCCGAGATGGGTTTTGGTGTGAGGCCATGGGTGTGATGCCCATTATTTTCTAGTTTTATTCATTTTAATATCTCTTTGCTTATCTATTTTCTGCTCTCATTTTATTCCCATAAGCCCTAAATCCAGCCGCTATCCTGTCAAAATTTCCCAAACCATAATTCTAGCTCTCAACTAAACCATTGAATCGACCCGATTCAAGAACCCGAAATCTCATCCCAGCCATCTAACCAATCTAAACTCTTAAATCGACCCGATCTCTAAACCTTTGAAGAACTTAAGATTCCATCATTGAACCATGAGCGAGCGCCCTAATCTGGAAGTGGCTAGAGTTCTACCTCTAGGATCCTCCTTCCATAAGGCTACAGATCTAACACAACGGATTGGACCCTACCCAAATCGAATGTGATCATCCGAATGGAAGACTACCCGAATCGCATTTATTTGTATTGGTTTTGGTTAATTAATTTATTTTAATTTCGGTAAAATAATCATTTCATCATCATTCATGTAGTTTAGGGTTTTGTCCTGCGTCAGTTTTGGTATCAAAGTTTAAGTTTTATGTTAGGGCATATTGTGTGGCATACTCACTGTTTTTGGTGTCAATTGATTGAGTGCTCTTATTCAATCGATTGATTCTGATTGAATCTATTTATTTATCCAGACAGTGCATTCAATATCAATCGATTGACTTATCAATATCAATCGATCGACTGATATTCTATGGTCTATTGCATCCCACTTTCTTTGCATTTATGCCTATTGTGTTCAAAGTGTATGCACGTCTTGTGTTCGATAAAATCCCTCTTTCATTGTGGTCCATATTTGCATGCCCATTTAGAACCCGTATTAGTAGTGTGATCACCATGGACATGAATGGGATTGCCAATGCTCTTAACGGCATGAGATCCAAATTGAAGGCAATCACTGATCGAATGGCTGCCATGGAGCAAGCCCAAAGGAACCTCGAAACCTCTAATGAAAGGTTGTTAGACCGAGTCAATCAATTAGATGGAGATGATGAATACATTGAGCAACGTCATGAACGTGATGGCCCACATTTCGAACGCAATGGCTACCAACATGATCGAAACCGGAATCATAGGATGGATCATCGTGGAGATGACCACGACCCGGATGGGAAACTCCTTAAAAACGTCTGAGTTGAGTTCCCAACTTTCGATGGAAGACTGGGCCCTCAAGTCTTCCTCGATTGGTTATCCAATATGGACCAGCACTTTGAGTGGTTTGGCAAAGTGATGAGCGATGTGTCAGGCTCCCCAAAATGAAACTCATTGGTCAAGCTCGACTCTTTTGGGTCAACGTTGAGCGCATCAAAATGAATGCGGGTTGTACTCTCATTACCCGTTGAGAGGACATGAAGGAGCGACTTACAGAAAAGTATATTCCTTCCTCATACTACCATCTTCTCCTCGATCAATGGCAAAATCTACGCCAAGGTAGTATGCCTATAGCGGATTACATTGGCAAATTCGAAAAATACATGATGAGAGCCAAAGTGTCTGAAGATCCACATGTCACTTTATCCAGATTTCGCACCGGATTGAGGTTTGACTTGCAAAAAGAGTTAGTCTCTCACCCTGTTGAGACTCTTGTCGAATGTTACACCGTCATTCAAGACATTGAACGATATTTGAAAATGACAGTGGTGAAGCAATATGATTCTCATACCGGTCAACCTCGTATCGGAGAAGTAAGAAGTAGTGCTGAAAACCCACCTCCCAAACCCACACAATTCACATCATCCAATGTGCGGTTTGACAAAGGAAAGGGTGTAGTCGGAGAATCCTCGAAGAGCGGTTCTCAAATCAAGTGCTATAAATGTCATGGGTTGGGACACTTTGCAGCCCAATGCCCTACAAGAGATCCTCAAAGGAATCTCCTCCTTGAAGGAGAGGGAGACAAAGGAGAGTTTTTTTGAAGAGGTCTCTGAGCCGAATGTCACATTTAGTGATGAGGAGGTGATGACATGGGTCGTGCTCTAGTTGTGAGGTGTGCCTTGGCATAGCCTCAACGGGATGAAAAAGAGGATTAGCAGAGGGAGAACATCTTCCACACCTTCACCACATGTGGGACAAAAAGCTATAGGGTTATCGTGGATAGCGGAAGCCGCTCCAATGTGGTGTCAACACATACCGTTACCCGCTTAGGGCTCACACCCAAAGCCCACCCGAGACCTTACAAAGTCGCATGGGTTGACTCATCATCCATTTTCGTGTCTCAGAGGTGTCGCGTACCAATACAATTGGGTTTGTATTCTGACACCTTGTGGTACGACATGGTCCCAATGGATGTGGGTCATATCATTTTGGGAAGACCATGGCTCTACGACTTGAACATGACCATTTCTGGCCGAACTAACATTTGCACGTTCAATTATAAGGGCAAGAAAATCACTCTTAACCCTTTGGCTCCCAAAGCACCATCGACCAACAAAGTCGAGAAGAAGGGCGGTCAGTCAAAGACCATTAACTTTGTGAGCTCTTCAGAGTTTCAGAAAGCAGCATTAGATGAGAGTGTGGTGTACATAGTTATCACCGTTGAGAGTGCTCCTGAATCAGTGAAAGAGTACCCCAAGGAGGTCGAGCTGATCATGAGTGAATTTGTGGATGTCTTCCCCGAAGACTTACCCAATGAGCTCCCTCCCCTGCGTAACGTTCAACATGCCATAGACTTGGTACCCAGATCTACCCTACCGAACCTCCCCCACTACAGGTTGAATCCGGTTGAGCATGCCGAGTTGACTCGACAAGTCGATGAGCTCCTTCAGAAGGGGTTCATCCAAGAAAGTTTGAGCCTGTATGTCGTACCCGAATTACTCACCCAAGAAAGATAGTACATGGCGCATGTGTGTGAATCACTATTTTAAAACTCGCCGAGTTGACTCAACTTCCCGAAGTCGACTCGACCGACCCGGTTTGAAGACTCTTGGCCATCGACTCGATTTAGGGTTTGAGACTTTCGTTGACCTAAGAAGAAAGAAGAAAGAAGAAGAAGAAGAAAGAAAGAAAGAAGAAAGAGGAAGAAGAAGAAAGAAAGAAAGCAGAAAGAAGAATGAAGAAAGAAGAAGAAGAGGGAGAAGGAAGAAAGAAAGGAAAAATAAGAAAGGAAAAGAAAGAAAGAAAGAAAAAGAAGGAAATGAGGAAAAATGGAGGGAGAAAGAAAGAAAGAAAGGAAAAGAAAGAAGGAAAGAAGGAAAGAAAAAAAGAAAGAAAGAAAAAGAAGGAAATGAGGAAAAAAGGAGGGAGAACGAAAGAAAGAAAGGAAAAGAAAGAAGGAAAGAAGGAAAGAATAAGAAAGAAAGAAAAAGAAAAGGAAAGATGGAAATAAAGAAAGAAAGTAAAGAAAGAAAGAAGCAAAAAAAGAAAGCATTGAAAGAAAGAAAGAATCAACGAAGGAAAGAAAGAAAGAAGAATATATATATATATATATATATATAAGAAAGCATTGAAAGAAAGAAAGCAAAGAAAGAAAGAATCAAAGAAGGAAAGAAAGAAAGAAGAAGAATATATATATATATATATATATATATATATATATATATATATATATATTAAATAACCCGAGTCGGAGCGAGTTGAGTCGAACCGATTTTCCGAGTTGACTCTACTCAGATGATTTCCCAGTCGAGTCGAGTTTCCGTGTTTTAAAACCATGGTGTGGATAGCCGTGCGATTAATAAGATTACAGTTAAGTACCGGTTTTCCATACCGAGGCTCAATGACATACTCGATATGATGGTTGGTGCCACTATCTTTTCCAAGATAGACCTTAAGAGTGGCTACCATTAAGTCCGAATCCGCCCGGGTGATGAGTGGAAAACCGCCTTTAAGACCAAAGATGGTCTTTATGAGTGGGTGGTCATGTTTTTAAGGCTATCTAATGCCCCAAGCACATTCATGAGGCTTATGACCCAAGTGTTGAGGCCGTTTCTCGGCAAATTCCTTGTCTTATACTTTTACAACATCTTGATTTACAGCCATGATAAAGAACAACATATTATCCACTTAAGGTTGGTTTGTGAAACCTTGAGGGGAGAAAGGTTATATGCGAATCTCAAGAAATGCACATTCATGCAACAATCCGTTGTATTATTGGAATTCATTGCCTCGGCTGATGGGATGGTTGCAGACCCCGAGAAGGTTAAGGCCATTGTGGAGTGGCCCGAGCCTAGGAATATTCATGATGTCCGTAGCTTCTATGGATTGGCTACATTCTATCGTCGCTTCATCCGAAACTTTACCACCATTATGGCTCCTATTACCGATTGTATGCGAAAAGGGGAGTTTCAATGGGGCAGAGCCACGACGAAGGCCTTTGCCGATATAAAGGATAAGATGTCTAGTGCACCTATTATGCGCCTACCGGACTTTTCTAGAGTCTTTGAAGTAGCCTGTGATGCGTCGGGTGTGGGAATAGGCGGAGTGCTTAGCCAAGAGGGCCACCCAGTGACCTATTTTAGTGAGAAACTTAATGAGGCAAAGCAAAAATACTCCACCTATGATAAGGAGTTTTATGCGGTCGTCCGATCTCTTTGGCATTGAAAGCATTACCTCAAACCGCAGGTATTTGTGTTATTTTCTGACCATGAAGCCTTACGCTTTCTTGCTTCACAGAAAAAGTTGAACCCGAGGCACGCAAAGTGGGTTGAGTACCTTCAAGGGTTCACATTCGTGTTAAAGCATAAGGTCGGTGCTGAAAACAAGGTAGCTGATGTACTTAGTCGACGGGTGATGACTTTGCGCACTATGAGCACCGAGGTCGTTGGATTTGAGCAGTTGAAACAAAATTATCCCGGGTGCCCAGATTTTGGGGCAGACTATACTGCTCTCCTTGATGATCGAAACAATCCAAGTATACCCTACAGGATGTGTATCTGTTTAAAGGAAACCGACTATGCATCCCTCGTACCTCGCTGCGTGACTTTCTCATTTGAGAGTTACATGCTGGAGGGATTGCCGGACATTTTGGGCGCGACGAGACCATTGCACTCGTTGAGGATAGGTTTTATTGGCCTAGTCTTATGAGAGATGTCTCTCGGGTTGTGAGCCAATGCCGCACATGCCAAGTGGCGAAACAAAACAAACAAAATACCGGTTTGTATACCGCGTTACCTGTGTCACACGCTCCGTGACAATACATCTCTATGGATGTTATGACTCCCTAAGACTCAACGAAAGCATGACTCCATCTTTGTCGTAGTGGACCGTTTTTCCAAGATGGCCCACTTCATACCGCAAAATTATTTTTTAGAGAGGTTGTGCGTCTTCATGGTCTACCCAAAACCATCGTGTCGGATAGGGACGTCAAGTTCACCAGTTATTTCTGGAAGACTTTATGGCACATGATGGGTACCATGCTTCAGTTCTCTTCGGCTTACATCCTCAAACTAATGGCCAAACGGAATCCACCAATAGGAGCTTTGGCAATCTCCTCCGTTGTCTTGTTGGTGATCATCCTAGGACTTGGGATTCTACTTTGCCCATAGCCGAGTTTGCATACAATAATTATGTAAACAGGTCCACAGGCATGAGTCCATTTGAGGTCGTACTTGGTCATAGGCCTAGAACCCCCCTTGATTTAATCCCCATGTCTGCATCCCATCGAGTGTCTGAGTCCACCGATGCATTCGCACAACATATTCATAATTTGCATGCCGAAATTAGACATAAAATTAATGCGAGCAATGAACAGTACAAAGTAGCCGCGGATGCGCATAAGCGTTTCAAAGAATTTAATATTAGAGATCATGTGATGGTTCGGGTTAGGCCTAAACAATTCCCATCGGGAATCGCCAAGAAGGTTCAGGCCCGCGGCGCTGGGCAATTTAGAATTGTGGCAAGGAGCGGACCTAATGTGTACGTTCTCGACCTTCCTCCGGATATTGGGATCAGCTCTACGTTCAATGTGGAGGACCTAGTTCCTTCTTTGAGCTCAACCCCACCTCCTTGCAACCCTTTCCAAACTACTCCTACCCATACACCCACCCCACCCTTGCAGCCCCTACCCCTTCCCTCCTCAAGCAGGCAAAAGAAAGATGTAATCAAAGGGATATTGCAAGATTTTGTGGTGTCCACCCGCGATGGAGGGTATCAGAAATATTTGGTGAAATGGATGGGCAAACCGGAATCCGAGAACACATGGATACATGAGGACGAGGTTCGTCGCCTAGACCCTGACATGCTCGATCAATATCACGACGCAGCTTCATCGGTGATGAAGCCTTTTCGGCCCGAGAGAATTGACAGGGACGCTGACATTGTAAACATCGGATACAGACCATTTCGCGTGTACCAGTGTTGAAAGAAGCGGAACGAAAATCAGAACCAGGCTTAAAGGAATAAAATCAGTGTGCTGGAGCAATGTGAGTCAATCGATCAACTCTGGGAATTCGATTGATTGACTGTAGCCTGTGAGGAAATAATCCTGGCGACATATATAAGTCAATCAATCGAATACCAGAATTCAATCGATTGACTGCGTCAGAATTCGAATTTGAATTTTAAAGGGCATACTTGTCTTTTTTTTATATTTGTTTTAGGGTTTTATTTTCTTTTGTAACGCCTCCTATATAAGGTCTCTAAATAAACATTATAAGGTTTGATTTTTTAATTAATGAAAAGCTTTGTTTTGTGTTTGAGATGAGCAATTCCGGAGAATGATTCTTCTTCCCCGAGATGGGTTTGGTGTGAGGCTAAGGGTGTGATGCCCATTATTTTCTAGTTTTATTCATTTTAATATCTCTTTGCTTCTTTATTTTCTGCTCTCATTTTATTCCCATAAGCCCTAAATCCAGTCGTTATCCTATCAAAATTTCCCCAAACCATAACTCTAGCTCTCAACTAAACCATTGAATCGACCCGATTCAATAACCCGAAATCCCATCCCAACCATCTAACCAATCTAAACCCTTAAATCGACAAGATCTCTAAACCCTTGAAGAACTTAAGATTCCATCATCGAACCACGAGCAAGCGCCCTAATCTGGAAGCGTCTAGAGTTCTACCTCTAGAATCCTCCTTCCGTGTGGCTACAGATTTAGCGCAACGGATCGGACCCTACCCGAATCAAATGTGATCATCCGAATGGAAGACTACAAACCTTGAGGTATTCGCATTTATTTGTATTGGTTTTGCTTAATTAATTTATTTTAATTTTGGCAAAATAATCATTTCATCATCATTCACGTAGTCTAAGGTTTTGTCCTGCGTCATCGCCTTGTCCTACGTCTAGGGTTTTGTCCAATCCGTAGGAGGTATCGTGAGACAGCCAGAAGCAGGGAGCAAAATACACAGTACTATCCATTGACACCAAACTATGCATTTCTCAAATGGCAATTGAATCAATTCTAGTCGAGGCTATAAAAGGCAACCATTTCTTCATACATATCCGACTTCCATCCTCCATTAGATAAAACATCATGGAACAAACAAACACAAAAAAAACAAGGGAAATCTTTGAAAGGGGGATAATAAACCATCAAATGAAACAAATTGAGAAATGGGATACTAGATCGATGGATGCAAATGATCTTTCTGAACCTCTTCCTCTGGTGCCTAAGGGCTTATAGCGTCTAGAGGTGTGATGACATCTAATACCACCACTAAAAGTTCGATCAAGGCGATGCAATTCAGATAATGGGCTTCTAAAAATTTACCCTCTATTTATATTACCGACATCTAAAGTTCAAAGTTTTGATGTCGCCCTTGCTTCTCTGGATACTAATAATATTGAGTATATGGACAACATGACGGTATCGGCAACTGTACTTAACCCAAAATGAAAGGAGAAAAACCTCAGAGGTACTTGAAAATTGCACTTGATTAGCCAAAGCAGGCTTACATGCAGATCCCAAATCCACTAACATTATGATTGATAAGGACACAATGAGTGCACTTCATTGGTCGATGGCCTCCTCTAGATCTCTATGACCAAATCTCCCATATGTGACCCACGATTTCCTCCATCTCCCCATCCAAAAGGGGCGAGATGAGGGCTGATCTAGCATGAATAATGGAACTTAAGGATTCCCACTACATACACTGAAGTAAAAGCCAATGTGATGGAGGGAATCCCCCTAACACCAAGAATAACAAACTAGAGAGAACTTAATGACTCGAAACTCTTTGCAATGCTATCTCATAATTTCATAATCAACGATTAGGGAATAATATATGTTTAATCCACTCCCCACACCTCATAGAACAGAATAGTACTCTCCTACACTCTTCTCACCTTGTTGAAAAGTGGAAATTTGTTTATCTAACTCATAGGTGCGAGTTAAGTTCTCACCTAAGTGCATCTCTTTAAGGTTCCTAAGCTTTCTTTGTTGTTTTAAAAACACCCCATTGGTACAAATAGTTGGTTCCATACTACTCCATAAAATAGACTGAATTTGGATATCTTCAGCCACCCAATCTTTATAATTAGCAAAGATTTGAGCAGGCATAGACGATGGTAAGCAATTCAACTTATGCCTACCCGGAAAAGTAAAAATAAAAATAAGTAGCTCATTGTAAATAATTTGCTCCATTCAATATCGGACATGATTTCAAAACCCACATATTCAAGTGAAGATAAAAAAAAATTATTTTAACATCTCTTTTTTCTCCCAAAGGAAAAAGAGACTCGATACTTTGTAATGGATGAGGATTTTGATCACCAATCATGGCGCACAGCCACAAACACCACCAAAAGAAACAAATTTCTATCATACACCAAGACCTGATCAACCACCAACTCGAATCAACACGTGGGCAACATTACTCACATATGGGCTTCATCACACTCACTCACACATGGGTTGTCAATTCACTAACCATCCACTAATTGTACGTACACAATACATGTCACATCAGGAGTACAAAGTTCATCTCTTTGAAGTAAAAGAAAGAATAGTAGAATAAATTATTCATGAAGGGGAATAAGAAATGAATAACAAAAGATAGGTGACAAAAGGGTAAAAACTAAGAAATTTAAGATTAGGAATCACAAAATAATAAATGGAAAATAAAAGAAGTCGAAGCCCTAGAGAACCTCGCTCCGGTACAATTTAGAGGGATGCACTCTAGAGTTTCACCAAATGAGGAGAAATAAATAAGTAAACTAAGAGAAGGACGGCGAAATTGAGAAATGTGAGAGAATGAAAGAAAGACAACTAAGAAAGAAGAGAGGAAAGAACATAATAAAAGAGAAAAAAACAAGCAAAAAGAGAGAACATGAACTATGTGTTGCACATCCCTCACACTCTCTTATTTGTTAATAATGAATAATTATTAATTACAAGTATGCCTTCAGTACTTAATTAGCAGCTTACCATTTCAAAGTCGATTTCTTAGAAGCCAAAATAGGTATGTCATCTTAACACCCACTAACCATACAAATTCTTAACATCAAAGCTGTCAATAAAAAAAGGAAGGTACTCAATTTTTATCCCCGGTTTAGAATTGCCAATTTGTCCCAATACAGAAAGTAATTCTATAAAGGACTATAAAAGGACATAGAATAAGAAAACTAATATGGCCCTTTTCAAAAAGAAGGAACAGAATGCAAAAGAGTCGGGAGATAGAAACAAACCATTCTTATGGTAAGTATTTGACAAGGTTGCCTTGTACTTGGAATGGAAATAGCATGCAACCTGTGTCCAAAGGAAAATCACAAAAGTTACCTTGATTCAGTCATGGCTCATAAACGAATCCATTCAATATCCCAACACAACAGATTTAACCAATAAACATATGCCACTCGTCGTCATCACAAATAATGATAAACTTGAGCAATAAAAAATTGGCAAAGAAACTCACCGAAAAATAGCACTTTGAAGAGGGCACCCACAGGTTTGAACTTCCAGTGTCAAATATCACTGTGAACTTTTGAGGTGGAGTACCAACACCAATTTCTCCAAAATATTGTGCATCCATATAGTTCTTCAACGATATAATATCAGTGTCTGAATCTCCAAGTTTACCACGAAAAGCATACTTCCGAATGGAAGCCCTCAAAGGCTCTCCATCCTTTGAAGCAATTCGTGCGGCAAGCAGATTGTTCTCATCCAACACCTTCTTCTTCAGTCCAATTCTAACCAAGCCATCAGTAGAGGCAGCAAAAACCAAAGGCGATAATATGAAAGAAAGAAGAAACAAAGAGACCACAATAACTTTGCAGTTGATTCCCATGAGACCTGTCAATTTATACACAAAAAAATACTTCCGTGAAGCAAATGACAAAGATATCCACGAAAAGAGAGTTCAAAAACCATAAATTGAAAATTAGCCCGGAAATAAATAATCCAAGATAGAAAGATTAAGTTACCAACAAACCATATATGAAAATTGTTAAGGACCTAACCAATACTCCAAAAAGTCCTAGGCATTAGTTGAGAGAAAAGTTAAGCCCTTATTACTTTGGGGTTCTAATACAACACAACAGTCCACAGCTGATGTCCTTGGCGGCCCACTTTGTGGCAGCTTTCACTCAGGTACTACCCCTTGGGACCCCGAGGTTGCCCTTTCCTTTGGTCGCCCCTTTTGGGAAGACACGGCAACACACTGTGGCGGCTTTCACTCTGGTACCCCCTTTGGGCCCCCAGGTAGCCCTTTCCCCACGTTGCACCTTCCGTGACTCGAACATTAGACATGGAGCTGGCTCTAATATTATTTGTTAAGGACCTAACCAATACTCCAAAATTCCTAGGCGTTAGTAGAGTGGAGTTAAATGATTATTACTTTAGAGTTGTAACAAAAGCAATTGTCTACGAAAATCGTGGCATCCTAATTGTGAAACACTAAACAATGTAGAAAATCGCCAATTTTTTCAATGAGTCGTGCATTAATCATCATTCTTGTGCTCAATGACATATTTTAAAAAAATTCGCTACCTATTAAAAATGTTCTCAGTTCTCCCTTTTTCCATTTAGCATGATATTCATCATTTAATCACAACTTACTCAATCCGACTCTATTTTTTACCCTAATTGTAACTCCTACTTTTATTCCCAAATTCCAAAATTTTCTCCCTCTAGAGGAATAATCATTGGATTCCGACTTTGTGACAATGAAGTAGACTCTATGAACTTTCCATAAATCAAAATTATAATAAATACTTTTAAGGTGATAAACTAGGATCAACTACTTATTCTGTTAACCAAAAAAAACTACTTCTGTTACCGATCAAAAAAAAAAAGCTACTTCTTCTGTTAACATTAACAGAAGAAAATATATATTCTCTATAAACCAAAAGTATAATAAATATTTTTAGTGCCATAAAATAATATTCGATCCGCGAGCAGGATCATCAACTTCTTCTGTTACCGAAAAATATATTAAAAATACTCCTGAAAATCAAAAAAATATTTTTAAACATATTGGTTTTTTATCCCTGTCTTTTTAAACATAATCAAAATGGAAAAAACATTAATATTTTCAAATATAATCAAAATCCAAACACATGCCAGACGATTGATCGGATTTTTCTTAGAAAATTTGAGGATAAATCTACTAAAACCCTAGAAAAAAAAAAATCAATAGCATTAGATGCAATAAATAAAAAAACAAACGATAATAGAACACTAACCGAAGATCAAAAAAAAAATTTATATTCATTTGTAATAAAAATTTGATGATAAGAGAAAAAATTAAGAATCGCTTACCGATGAGGGGTTTGGAATCAAAAGAAGACGATGGAGGAAGAAACGAGGAAATGGAGAAGAGAAGGAAGCACGCGCTTATGTAGTAAAGTTCTGGGGAACTACTTTTTGCTCACCTCAGCTGCCTACCTGCCTTTTAGTTTTACTTGCGTGGGTTTTAATCTGAACCGTCCGCTTTCAACCAGTCTGATTTGGCCGTTGTCTGATTTAGCGTTGTCTGATTTAGCGTAACCGTTAATATTTTTTTTGGCCCTTAATCACACGGCAAGTAGCGCCATGATTACAGAATCGATGACCGTCCACTATCTCACTTTGGACGGGCCAGTCACCAATTATTCTAGATATTATCACGAGCACACCGACTTTTTTCCTCCTGCAAAACAATACTCTATTTGATTGTAAGTGCTCTTAGCTCTTTGGAAGAGTGAAATAACTGAATTTGGGTCTTTTTAAAACAATTATTTAAACCTACTTTATGCCTCCAAAGATAAATCCCAAACACAGCCTAAGAAAATTGATTTGCAGGCACATCCTTAAAAAGATGCACATGATATTTGTAGGCACATGGTTAAAGAAATAGAGTTGTTATTTTTGGGATATTCGTTGTGTGGAACACCATCAAATCCGTCTGATTTGAAAACCAAGATTGAAAGATGGAAAATCATAAACCTAGAACAGATTTGTTGAGGAGAAAGTGTAGGTGGTTGACGTGGCGCGACGTGACTGTTTGCACCGACCTACATTGATTGAGCCCAACCGCACTTGCAGCCAATTGTGTCACGCCACATCAGTCGCATGCATTTTGTCTGCATAAAATATGTCATCCATATAACACTATCCTTGAAAGATATGTGAGGCCAAAGATTGGCATGAAATGCGATCTTTATCTTTTCATTGAATATAGTCAAAGACCATCATCCGATTCACTGGTTGACTCCGATAATTTAGATGATAGTGATCATGTTTTGTGCCAAAAAAATTTGCCACTGAGAACTTTGCATCATGGCCTTCAAATCAGATGGTTCAAATGGTATTCCACGTGACACAGGTCTAAAAGATAATAGTCTTTCTTTTTAAGCATGTGCCACGATATATTTCTCTTTCGCAAGTTTTAGCCCCAAATTAAAATTGTGTTTGTGCAACTAAAATAAACTTATTTTATTTGAGGAATATTGAATTATTTAAAATAATAAAATTTTTATTTGAGGTATGGTGAATTCTTTAATATAAACTTATTTTATTTGAGGAATGTCGAATTCTTTAATATAAACTTATTTTATGTAAGCAAAGGAAGCCAAAGCTAGGAAAAGTTGTTCGGAACTCAAAAGCTTTCTACAAACACAATTTTTGTAAATTAATATAGATTTTTAATCGTTAGGCTCTAGCAAAAGAATTAATTTTTTCATTAATTGGTGTGCGAATAAGAAAATTTAGTGTGTTGTTAGAATTTTTCATTAATTTGTGTGTAAAAAAGAAAAAAGTGTTGTGCTAACAGATGCACCCTATACTTTAGGCCTAGTTAGGTAGTTTCTTGAAAATTCTTGGAAAATCTAAGAATCTTAGGCCCCCTTCGAGAAGCCAGAATCCTGAGGAATCTGAGTTTTGGCTCAGAAAGTACCCATGTTCGACCATTTCCGAGTGTTTCCCATGTTCGGGAGTGTTGGTGGGCCCTGCAAATTTCGGACCACTTTCTGAGGGAAAGTGACATCTAGACTTCTGAGCAAATCTCTCAGAAATGGTCTGATTCTGATCATTTTAGTATATACTCCTCTTGAGAAGAACATAGGACCAAAGCCTGGAAGTCATCTTCCCAACCGCTATAAATGGGAACTTAAGCCTCTCCATCGCACACTAAATCTCTTACTGCATCCGTATGACTCCCATTTTTTCTGTCCTAATTAAAATGTATTAAAGGGTTGGTGTAAGTTACTACAACATTATGGTTTGTTATAGCCACCGCACTTAAGCAAAGGAAAAGCCATTGACTACTTCAAATCAAATGTTAGTGAACACTTTTTGTCTGAATCCTTCACCTGAGATCTTGGGGCTACTATCAAACGACCGAATGATGATTTTCAATTGGCGCACATCCCAAAAATTGTATATGAACAATGTTTGATTGTTGAGCACTGAAATATATCACTTTCTACCTCTAACCTGACCTTTAATAGACCTTTGAGCTAGTTAATAATGATTTTTAAGTGTGTTTTTATAGATAACAAGAAAATATAGCTTAATGCAGCAATCCAACATTTCAAAGCCAAGAAGGAAGGATTTTGAGCCAAGTTGTGGAGTTGAGGAATTTATTGAGAATGCACCATGATGGTTCACATCATTAGGGTTGCTTTGCATGCATTTGGGTCCTAGAAGTCTCGTTGAAAGAGAGAGATGGAGCCCAAAGCTTATGGAGTGATGCTGCAATGGATTAAATAGAATAGTGTGGAACACATTACAGTTACAGCTCTCCCATTTCAGCAACTTGAGCACATCATGTGTGCAACAAACATACATCTCGAACACATTAGAACTACAACAAATGCATACTCAAGCAGTCCACAGAGCTGCTACAATGAACCTGACAAGCAGCTGAAAACAGCAGCTGCTGTACACATTCAAGCAGCTGAATAGCAACCTCAAATGCACACTCGAGCAGCTGAAAATATGCTGACATATAAACCTGTCGAGTGGATGAACAGTCACATCACACCTGCCAAAAGCAGCTTTAAAACCATCTACTTGAGTTGTGTATAGCTGAAGGACAGTAACACACCAAGCTGTTGAGCGTTTCATAGTGAGAGCATCACTGCTGGTTGAAGAACTACAAGAACTCGAGCATTTCATCGAGTACTACAACCTGTTGAGTGGTCTACAGCTACAATCATCCTGTCGAGCCTTACATGTTGTCGAGTAGCTCTAATCATCCTGTTGAGCTGTCTACAGCTACATGTTGAAGCCTTTTGTGCACTCGAGCAGCTGCAACTGATGTACACCAACTCTACAAGTTGTCGAGCAGCTGAATGCAGCCTCACGAGCTGTGAAGCTGAAGCAAGCCCACACGCGAGCAACTCCTAAACTTCAGCAGCAACCCTCGAGTAGTTCACAAATACCACTCGAACACTTCATTGAGCAGCACTTGAACCTATCAAGATGCAAGTGCTGAAACCCAGCTATCGAGCAGCTTCACAATGTTGCAATTTTTAAACTACTCGAGCAGTTCAGGCTGCTATTTTTATCACTTGAGCAGTTACGCTGCTGCTTCAGAAATATAACTCGAGCAGCTCAAAGCCCTGCTGCATTTAACCCCACAAGTTGCAAATGCTGAGAAGCCATGCTGTAGAGCAGCTGCATACTTAAGTCACTCGAGCAGCACATTGAGATTATCACACTTGTCTACTTGAGCAACTGTTGTTGATGCAACCAACCAAGCTATCGAACTGGAGAGTTGCAGACCTGAGCCTCACGACATGCAGGACCTAAAGCAAGCAGTTGTTGAGCACTTGAATGCACTTGAAATCCATCCTCTCGAGCAGCTACTACTGATGTAAACCAACCTCTCGAGTGGCTACTTGAACGCCACGAGCTGCAGATCTGAAACCATTAAGCCTTCCGAGCACTTACCTGAAGCCAGTAGCACCGTCAAGAAGCTGCCCTTGCTAAAAACCCAGCCTCACGAGCTGATGAACTGAAGCCTCCAACCTGTCGAGCAGTTCCTGGAGCTCCATTAAGGATGTCGAGCAATTTATAGGGCTGAGGATCAAGCTACTCAAGCACTTATTGCTGAAAACATTCTATCGAGCAGCTGCAGTGCTATATATTAAACTACTCGAGCACTTAAAGTGTTGTATTTCAGCCTCTCAGGCTGCAAAAATGTTGTCTTTCATCCTGTCGAGAGCCTCTTGAGATCCTGTCGAGAATACAACTTGAAGCTATTGAAGCATTCCAGCCACTCGAGAACCTCCTGAGATGCATAATCTGAAGCTCTAACCTCTCAAGATCTGCTCGAGATGAAAATTCTGAAGCACTATCTACTTGAGGCATGGGTTCAAGCAGCTACCTTCAAGCATTCAAGGCCATTTTTGGGATTCCACAGCAGCTAGGGCACACATCCCAAGGTGCTAGGCTATCCCACACTTCCCAATGCATTACTTAGCAATAAATGGGCCACGACACCAGCTCCAAAAGTGTCTTAATTCTGATTGGCTAGATTGTATAAATAGAGCTATAGTTGTCTTGGGAAGGGAGCCAGGATTAGTGTGAGCTCACTTTTAGGGTTTTCTTTTTAGGGTTTTAGTTTCTTTTTGCTTTCTTCTTCCTAAGCTCAGCAACAACGTTGGGTTAAATATCTTTATAGCAGCTAGGTGTATTTTATTTTTGCAATCAGTTTTGTAATAACTTAGTGAGTAACAAGGACTGCTGTTTTGAGGCCCAATCATTGTAAGTCCTTTTTATGCAATGAAATGGCATTTTTAAATGCTCCATTAAATCTATATTTTTCCTGTATTTTTCACATAGATCTGTATAGGTTTAATGCACCTATGGATGCATATGCTTGTAGCCATACACACATAGTAGCTGCAGTGGGTTTATTGTTCTAGTTTAACCCATTGATTGGACCACATCTATAGTATATTCGATGACCATTTAAGTGGATGGAATATAACCCTAAGCTTGGTCTATATCAAAGGGCTAAGCTAGATTTTTTTTCTCTGCACTTATGCTTGTAGCTAAGTGAGAGACTGTTGCAAAGCCAACTTTTCCTCTGTTTTATATCACCATTTTCAGTGAATAGGTCTAAGATGTTGCACAAATTGTAGACTTGAGAGCTGGGTCATTGCATGCTTTTTTGTAGCAATGACCAGCTGATTCTAATGTCCCATCAATATGTGATTTCTAGTGGTTCTTACTAGATATTCACAGATTATTTGCTCTTATGGATGCAAGAGCTTGTAGCCTTGCAAACATAGTGTCTGCAATGGTTTTCCTGTTTCAGCTCTAACCTCTTGCTTGGATGAAATCTCTGGGATATGTTGTGACCACTTAAGTAGACAAATTATAATCCTAAGATCAGTTCATGCCTCTGGGTTAGGATTAGATTCTTCTATCTTGCACTTGTGTTTGTAGCCAAGTGAAGGATAGCTGCAGATCTAGATCTGAGTTGCAATGAAGATTAGCTCATAGTTGTCTACTTCTCCACCTTTTTATTTTATTTTATGACACCATCATCATCGTTCTTTACCCCCTTTCTTTAGCTGTAGTTTTATTCCTGTTTTTAGGTTAGTTTAGTTTTGTGACATCTAAACACCCTCTCTTTACCTTGCTTTCTAGTGTAGGTTTAGAGTTGCTCAGATCTGGAGATTACTATACACCTTTAGGTTTTTAGATCATCACTCTCCGTGGGACAAACTCTTACTTATCAAAACTTGCTACAACAGCCCTAGATCTTGCAGGACTGTAAGTTTAGATTGTTATTTTTATGTTGTTCTACTCCATTTTAGTCCCCCTTTTGATTTATTTTTGCCGCCATATTTTTCTCACACACTGCCAATAATAAAATGGACAGCACAGTAATCTAATCCAACAAGTTTTTGGCGCTGCTGTCGGGGAGTTTTAATCTAAGTATAGTAATCTAAGTTTAGTTTTTACTCTTTGTAGTTGTAGTGTTTGAATAAATGTCAGCTGTAATTTTTATTTGATTTTTGCACTTTTTCTTTCTTTTCTGTTGTAGATATTTTGTGTCTTTTTAGTGTTTGCAGAAATTACAACTGTAGTCTTAAGATTTTTATTGTTTTTCTTTATTTTCTATTTTAGATTTGTTGCCTATTTTGTGTTTGAATAAATTCCTGCTGAAGTTTTTTATTTTTGCAGCTCTGGAGTAGTGACGAACTAGAAAGATCAGCTGCAGCTGGAGCAATTTTACCTTAGTTTGCATCTCTCCCTCCCCTGTTTTTATTTCATTTATGCAGTCTTAAATTTCAGCAGTAGTGTTAGCTTTTAGTAATTTTTATTCTATCTGATGTGAGTTTCTTTTTCCTTGTTGTGAGTGTGTTGTATGTTGGGTAGAAGGTCTCTTCACCCTGTGCTTGAAACTTTAAATTTTGAAATAGAAAGAGTCCTTCGACCTACGCCAGCAACACACACACTTGTTGAAAATTTAGAAGCATCTGAGATGTGAGAGCAATCAAGGCCATTGAGGGAGTATTATGCACCAGAGGCATACTCATTCTCCTTCATTCAATTCCCCAATGTTGAGGGCAACTATGAAATTAAGGCTTAAACCATCCAAATGTTGTCATCTTTTCACGGGTTAAGCAAAGAGGACCCTACCAGCACATAGATCAATTTCTTTCTGTAACGTCCCAAACATTTTAAAACCTTGATTTGCATGCCTCGGTACGTGTGCCCGACGGTCCGCACGTCGATGACGGTATCGATAGTTGATGTAATGTCTATAGTTCAAATCCAATGGATGGGATTTGACATATGTAGGCTAGGTTGAGGATTAGTGCACTCTCGTACACCCAACGTTAGTGCAGCTGTTTTACGCCTAAGCCTAGGACTCATGTATAAGAGGAATTAAATGCCTCATTTAGGTTTTGCATTTAACACCTTAGTAATTGCTGATCATAGGGAGTTAAGAGGAAAGAGGGAGAGATTCGAGATTTAAACACTGATTGCATGTGAGAACAATCCGTTCTCGAAGCGTGTGATTACGTATTTAAAGTGACGAACGAGCTGTTGTTCTTTTGGTGAACCCGAGTATGATCTAGAGGCTAGGATTAGAGATTCAGAGGAAATCGAGGTATGCAAATTTGGTCTAGATCTTGAAACTATGTCGTTAACTGTTTTTACGTAAATTTAGATCACGGGAGCATAAGAAATCGAGTTTAACTTGATGTAGAGGGGGAAAACCCTTAAACGGGTGAAATCTGTTCATTTCGACCTATCGAAATTGAGTTCGATCAATCGAAATGGACTTAAAATGTGGAAACTTCGATGTATGAGGAAATTCGTTCGATCAAAGTCAAATTCAATCGAACGAAATGAGTTCAATCGATCGAATCTCACACTCGATCGATCGAAATGTATATAAATAGGAATGTGGAAAAACCCTCTGTGAGAACTCGATCGATCGAAATATATTCGATCGATCGAATTAAGAGTTTTTGACCGATCGAAGTAGGATTCGTTCGATTGAACTGTGTGATAACTAAATTGCTTTTGGAAGATTCGACCGGTCGAAATATTTTTGATCGATTGAATTATAAGTTTTCGATCGACCGAAAGGGGACTCGTTCGATCGAACTATGTTTGATTTTTTGGCTTCTGTGAGAGCTCAACCGATCGAATTTAGTTCGATCGATCAAAACGTGATTTCGATCGATCGAAATTGGGATTCGATCGATCGAAATTCCCATATTTGGAATTTTGGTAAGTTTTGACTGCGAGATTTTGAGGGAAATTATCCTAACATGTTTTGCACTGTTCTAATGAGTGAACATTGGATCTTATATTTTAGGTGACTTAGTATTGTATGTTGAGGGGGCTAACCCAAACGGCGGTGTGAGCTAGTGTGGGTTAAGATCTCGAGGTAAGGAACACTTGGCACCATGTGCATTGTTATGTTAACCTATGTGTGTTATGACGTAATTGTTTCTTTGAATTGATTATATGTGTGCTTACGAATAAAATTTGGAAGGACATGTGCATCCATACGTTTTCGATTCATGCATGAGTTGTGAAATCTTTCGAGATTCAATCTAATATGTTGTGCAAGTATTTTCACACTTATTTCTGACCTTTGATCTAAATTATAATTATCACTTTACACGGCGATGAACTATATATACGCACTTCGATTTAAGGTTTTATGTGAATACCCATCCTGTACGGCGGCTAATCCGTACACCTTTGTGTTGTGTTTTGTGACTCCTACCGCATGACGGTAATTATGTTTGGCCAAGCGTCAAACTTTATGGGACTTTGGATACATGTGAAAATGGTTTATATGAGCGACGATGGTGGGTATTCCATCGGGGGCTTGAGGCTATAGCTCTTCATTCTATTACTTTAAGCATACTACTTTAAGTTTTTCTTTTTTTGTGTTGGAAGAAGATGTGGACCTTTCTCTTTTGAAATTCGAACAAGCTTTGTACCTATGTTTCATGCCATGACCATACACTGTGCATATGTCCCGATTACTCTGTTTCATTATGCCATAAGATCTATGTTGTCGTTACAATAAGCATGCTATGAGTTTTTTCTTACTGAGTTTGGATGAAGCTCATTCCTCGACTACATGTCACAGGTTCAGGTGAAGACGTTGATACCAGGATTTTCGAGAGGGAGGTTTCAGAGCTAGCTTCGGGGGAGGACTTGGAGGAGATTCACCCTGAGAGCTGCTTTCTTTATACTAGGCTAGAGTAGGTCTGGCCCTAGGATTCAGGATGTGTTGGTTTAACTTTGGTTGTAAAGGATGTAAATTTTGCAAATGATTGTACTTCTTTTTGGTGAACCATGTTTCGGTAAGGTATGGCCCTTACCGATGGTTCTTGTCGATTCTTTTTTCATAAGGAATCATATGGAATTAGAACCGTTATTTTGAGCTTTTGATGAATAGTACTAGTTCTATTTTTTTTGCTATGATGATTCATTGGATATGGTTCTGCTTTGTTTTCCGCTGTGCAACTGTACATTATGTGCTTCGTTCGGGGGCTTGGCCTTGGCGCCGGCTCACTGACGGCGCGGGCTTCGGGGTGCCGAAACTCGGGCTGTCACACTTTCTCTATGTACTATCTTTAATATTGCTAGTTTGGGAGATGAAGCCACCAAATTGAGGCTTTTTCCTTTTTTATTAATGGATAAGGCTAGAACATGGCTCACCATGCTCTCAGCCAATAGCATACAGTCTTGGAATGATCTACCTACAATGCCAATTCTTGGCTAAATTTTTTCCCATCAGTAAAACAAGTCAGTTAAGAAAGAGCATACTCTCTTTTGCTCAGGCCCCAATTGAACAATTTCATGAAGCTTGGGATAGATTTAAAGAATTGTTGAGGTAGTGCCCACACCACAAGATCCCTAGGTGGCAGCTTGTACAAAGCTTCTACCAGGGGATAGATGTTAAAAGTAGATCCATGATTAATGTATCATGTGGTGGCACATACCTCAACAAGACTGATGTGGAAGCATGGGATTTGTTCGATGTTATAAGTGAAAATTCTCTTCAACAGGAGGCTCTATCAGGAAATGACATTAAGCCATCTGCTAGAGGAGCAAAAGAACCCACTTTCAAGGGAAAATTGTGTGAAGTAAATATATATAGTGACCTGGAAAGAAAAGTGGACAACTTGTCTAAAAAGTTTGATAAAGTGTTGACTGTGTTGCAGCCCCACATGCTGCACAGATTGGAGAGGCATGTCTGATATGCCACTCACCCACACACTCGACTGCCCCTCTGCTGGTCAGTATCCAGAATTAGTGATGGAGCATACCAATGCGGCCCAATCATTTGGATTGCAGCCTGCTAGGCTTCCATGGAGGAGCCACCCCAATTTGAGGTGGAGACAAGACAATTTTCCTCAACCCCAGCAGCAGCAGGCATTGCCCTACAGATCAACCCAGCAGTTCCATCAAAGTCATGCCCAAGGACAGCAATTCTCACATCAGTCCCCCAAGCCAGGTCAATTAATTTTGCTACCACCACAGCCAAGAGCACCCTCCTTTGAGGAGCAGGTTTTGTCTTCATTGCAAAACCTCAGCTCCATTTCATAGATTGTGGATTCCTACACTCAGAGTATCAAGAAAATAGAGGACTAGTTGGGTCACATCTCAAATGCTCTGATACGAAGGGAAGAGGGTCGGCTCCCGAGCCAAACAGTGAACAATCCCAAAGGGGCACACTTGATTGGTGAAGCTTCTTCAATCTATGAAGAAACTAGGGCCATCAATGCTTCAAGGAGTGGGAAGGAGGTGGCAAGCCAGGATGTTGTTGATGCCAAAAGGATGTGCATAAGGAGAAATTGAATAAAAAGGTCGCTGTTGAGCCCTAAAAAATAAAATAAATAAATAAATAAAAAGTTAAAAATAAAAAATAAAATATAGAATTTAATGATTGTTTAGGATTTTACTGTTTTAGGAGTTGTGTATAGTTGATTTTTTTTAGTATACTTGTTGTTTTTCTTTAATTGTTGTTTTTAATTAGGTATAATTGTTGTTTTATGTAGTTTACTGTTTTGTTTTCTTAGTTGTCATGCTTGTATATATTCTCTTTTTCTCTTTCTTAGTATAATTTTCTGCAGTTTTTAGTTAGTTCTCTCTTAATTTGCTGCTATCTTTTATTTTTCTTTAAAATAAACCTGCTGCCCCTATACATGTTTCTTGAAATAGTGGGGACACTGTTTAATTTATGTTTGGGGGTACGACAGGGTAGGCCAGTAAAATAGTTAATTTTAGTGCAGTAATGTTAGTTGAATTGAGATAAATAAAGTCAGTTCCCACCTAACCAAGGTGTTGAGCTGTCCCACACTTCCCAATGCATTACTTGACTACAAATGGGCCACGACACCAGCTCCAAAAGTGTCTTAATTTTGATTGGCTAAAGCACATAATGGATGTTTGGATTGAATAAATAGAGCTATAGTTGTCTTGGGAAGGGAGTCAGGATTAGCCTGAGCTCACTTTTAGGGTTTTCTTTTTAGGGTTTTAGTTTATTTTTGCTTTCTTCTTCCTTAACTCAGTAGCAATGCTAGCTTTCTTTGCAGCAGCTAGGTATATTTTATTTTTGCAATCAGTTTTGTAATAACTTAGTGAGCAGTCATGGACTCTTGCAAGTATTGTTGCCTTGAGGGCCAATCATTGTAAGTCATTTTTAGGAAATGAAAAGTCATTTTAAAAACTCCATTAAATCTGTATTTTTCTTGTGTTTTTCACTTAAATCTATATGGGTTTAATGCACCTATGGATGCATGTGCTTATAGCCTTATAATCATAGTAGCAGCAGTAGTATTACTGTTCCATCTCTAACCACTGTGACTGGGTTAACCTTTGGGATAACCTGTGACCATTTCAGTGGGTAGGGTATAGCCCTAAGACTGATCTAGATCAAAGGGTTGAGCTGAATTCTTTTTCTCTGCACTTGTGCTTGTAGCCAAGTGAGAGACAGCTACAGAGCCAACTCCTCCTCTGTTTTACAACTCCATTTTCAGTGAATAGATCTTAGGTTTTTGCACCGATTACAAACTTGAGAGCTTGGTCATTGCAGGCCTCTTTGTAGCAATGACCAACTGATTTTAAGGCCCCATTCAATCTATGATTTCTTATGATTTTCATTTAATTTTTATAGACAGTTTGCTCCTATGGATGCATGAGCTTGTAGCCTTGTAAACATAGTGTCTGCAGTGATTTTCCTATTTCAACTTTAGCCCATTGACTGGATGCAGTCCCTAGGGTATTTTGTGACAATTTAAGTGGACAGAATACAACCCTAAGATCAATTCATGCCTCTGGGTTAGGATTGGGTTCTTCTACCTTGCACTTGTGCTTGTAGCCAAGTGAAGGATTGCTGCAAATCTAGATCTTGATCTGAGTTGCAGTGAAGATTAGTCCATAGCTGTCTAATTCTCCACCTTTTTTTTAAATTTTATCTTACTATCATCATCCTTCTTTACCCCCTTTCTTTAGCTATAGTTTATTCCTTTTTTTTTTTTTGTTAGTTTAGTTTTGTGATACCTAAACACCCTCTCTTTACCTTGCTTTCTAGTGTAGGTTTAGAGTTGCCAGATCTATAGGCAGATCTGGAGATTACTATACACCTTTAGGTTTTTAGATCATCACTCTCTATGGGACAAACTCTTACTTATCAAAACTTGCTACAACACCTTGGATCTTGCAGGACTGTGAGTTTAGATTATTGTTTTTGTGCTGTTTCATTCCATTTCATTCCTCCTCTTTGATTTATTTTTGCTGTCATATTTTTACCATCACTTTGTAATAAAAAGCATAGAACAACCAATCTAACCAACATTGATGGTATGGGATCATGTTCACTTTTTGGGATGTGAATCATGTTGTAGACACCCAAATCTGGCCCAACACATGGTCAACCCATTCCTTGACAAGAACACGCTTCCAAGCTTTCGAAAGCATCTCCCGTAACCCTTAAAACCTTACACACCCTTAGAAAGCTTAGAAAAACCTTAGAGAAAGACTCCCGATCTCCGTATGATCCCAAAGTCGGATCAATGGAGGCTCAAGGCCCCAAAAAGTAGTGTTTCACGAATTCATGATGTTTTACGACCCTCGACGGCGAGCGAACTTCCGATAGTCATAACTTTTGACAGAAAAGCCCGATTATTCAATATAATATATCGTTTTGGGGTAGCTCGAGTTGATACATTCAATGAGCTATAAATTAGGGAATTTACTCATGCATGCATATTATGCACACATGACTTAAGCTCTAATGTTTTTTTAAAAAGGCTCTCGGCTCGAGCCCTGAACTTCACAGTCTCATTTTTGGTTTTAAAGTAATATGCATGTATGCCTTAAAACCTGTAAATCCAAGAATGCCTAGCTTCCATTGTTGAGCTTTGACTTGTGGACTATCCTAAACTTTGAGGGTGGGTTCTTAGCTACCTTTGTGCCCTCATAAGTCATTAAAACCACCCTTTTACCCTTTGAGTGATTCCTCCACCATCCACCATTAAAATTCATCTTCATTTTTTCCAAGCCTGCAAAATCCCCGAATCCTTAGATGAACCCATTACCTAAAACCTAACCTTCCGTTAGGACTAAAACCCAATTAGGAGCCCCTTAATCAGTCTTTTTTCTATAAATAGAAACCCTCACCCCCTCATTTAACACACACTAATTTTACTAAGGTGAAATCCTATCCAATCCATCTTATATCTCCATACCTCCAAGCTTTCCATCTCCCAACCATAGTTCAAGTCTTAGGATTCCATTACCTATACTTGTAATTGGAAGTTTGCCGGAATAGTTCTACGCGAAGATCCGACGATGGTGCTACAAGAGCCCGAGATTTCATCTTCGACTCTCCTCTTCTTCAATTCTAATTTTTTTCTTTAAGGTTTTTCCCTCACCCTATGATTTAAGCCGTTACATCACCGAAATTCGGATAGCGCGAAGAGCTTAATACAGGTCTACGTGCCTTCGGGTAAGGAGAAGTATCACCCACTTCTCTTTTTTTTTTTTAATACTTGGGCTATAGTAGAGACCACTTACGAGTGGGACGGTTAGGTGCCTAACACCTTCCTAATCGGTAACTGAAGTTCTTGCTTAGAGCCTTTGGTGTAGACCGGCGATCAGAGTCAAATCCAGCATTTCAGTGTTTATTATATTTGATTTTGGCTTTCCAGAACACCAAAAGCTCCGGGTGGCAACTCCATATTTTAACCTATTATCGCGACTAGTCCTCAAGGCCCATGGTTGCACAAACGTGGAATCAACATTTGATTGTTGGATGGTAGGCCTATGATCTCCAAAGCTATCATGTGGAAGATTGGGACAAAAGTGATCTGTATCATCTGATTTGAAACAGTCAACAGACTTTTCCTTTGTTTAAGTGAGGTGGGTGAACCATAATGTGGTTTGGTATTAACACCATCCTTATTTAATCCTTACACCCTTATCTCAAGCAATCGTTATATGTCTTCTATCTCCTTCCTTTATTTTTCATTTATTTTCTTTAGTTGTTTTTAAAGAAAAAAATATATGGTACCTTTACTTATAACCCAAAATCCGTCCTTCCAAACCCATGTTCTTATGTTCTTAAATCATTGAGTGTTTTGTATCAGATGGTGGAGAACATTTTTGTCTCAATCTTCGACACAATCAATCTTGAGATCATGGTCAAACCATTAGAAGATCAAATTTTTTTTACATATGACAAGTGATCCAAGAATCTTGTTTGATGTACACCCATATCATGTTTATTTTGTGGATGAGTGACTCATGGAATCAAAATTTGATTATTTGCAATTCTCTCCTGATCATGTTCATTTTTTATGTACACCCATTGTTATGTTCATATGGTGTTTGAAAATTTTGCTTGGTAAAATCGTACTTTAATAATCATGCCACCTAATGTGTTCATTCTCCCCGTGGATCGTAAATCGAAAAAAAAAATTAGCTACTAGTAAGTACGTGAATGTAGGCGATGCATTGCAATCATTCAAACATACGATGTCCATCCACTTAACTAAATCTTAGTTTTTCAATTAAGCCGCTTTTGAATGAAGTAGGCTAATGAAGTATGCACTTTCACTCTATGTACAAGCAACTTTATCGTGTTATTATGATAGAAGACCGGGTAGTATAGCTGAATCAATTTTGGACAATTGGACTGACAAATGTGTTGAATCCCTCATGAATTGCACGTCGGCCAAAAATTAGTTTATAATATGCGCAACACGATATCCGATGCACTGTGGTCATTCCTATGGTCATATGATGTCCCTCCACTTAACCGATTTTGTGTGTTTCTAGAAAAAATAAAATAATACAAGAAATTGATCATTTACGGAAAAAGCCAGGAATCAGAGCTTTTTTGAAGTCTAAAATAACATATTTGGGAAAAATCAGGAATCTGAGTTGGCTAGAAATCTATAAGATTTTGACTTATCAAGTATTTGAGCTTTTTTGGGAAAAACTCATAAACACCTGAACTAGGCCTTAGTAAAATATGTGGAATTCCTCACAATTCTTGATTGATTAAAAAATAAAAAATGATTTTGTCAAGACTTGAGATGTAGGAAGTATTTTTTTCTAAGAAACTAAGCTTTCAACTGTTTGGTTTGTAACTTGGATCCATTTAACATCGTGTTACTTGTAAATACAGTATCAATCATTGATATGTTAGTCTGCGCTCGAGCATCGAATGAGTGCCTTGAGTAGCCTCTTGAGTCTTGACACTCTTTTCCTTAATACGTGAGTAGCACAAAAATGTAAAAATTGGACGGCCAAGGCGCTACTGCAACATCAATGTGGGAGTCGAAGCCCATGGGAAGTGAAGGGATTAGGATAGGTCTCGCCACGGGTGTCCTTCACAAGAAATTTCTTCAACTTTTTTTTTGGGTAAGGAAATTTATTAAAAAAGTAATATACTATAACAACAACATACATAGATGAGCCCAAAAGACAAAAAAAATAGAGAAAGCCTGAAGTTGCTCCAATAGAAAGACCAAAGTAAAGCAACCCACAACTGAAAACACAACCGAAACCCAAGAACAAAAACACTCTAACCGAAAACAGAAAAAACCAAGACAAAAATCCATCTTTACACACTCCCATAGAAGAAGCTCCAACCCCCTATCCAAAAGCATTCACCCTATATCTAGCCCATCACTGGAAGTGGCTAACCCTCACAATCAACGAGAGGTAAATTGGTTCATGCGTAGGTTATCCCATTCCTCCATATACTGATCCTCCCTTGATTAATCATTCAGAGCCAAGTGCACCCATCTGATTAAAAATTCAAAAGCATTTTTTATAATGCTACTTACCGGATTCCTAATTCTCCTGAACACCATGTTATTCCTTTCAATCCAAACTGCCCACACACAGCAAACATCGCAACCTTCAAAAATTTATCCTCCATCCCAGGTTATAAGCAATTACATCCATTCCAGAAGAAAGACCCAACTCATATTAAACCTCCAAAGCAACTCATACCACACTTGCCTAGTAACCCAACAGTGAATAAAGATATGATCAACACTTTCACGATTTTACAAATACAACAAGCATCTGTTTCTAACCATCACCCCTCTCTTCTTAATTAATCTATAGTTAAAATTTTATCCCATGCCACATTCCAATCAAAAAACCTTGTCTTCAAAGGAATTTTCTTTTGCCATAAATTCACCCACGGCTATCTAACAAGAGGCCTTTGAGTTAAAGATTTGTAGAAAAGACTTGACAATTTATTATTATTATTTTGGAGCCATCTTCCAAATTCTTAAATCTCTACCAACATTATTCATTCCACATTCCATTAATTCCGCCATCAGCCTTGTAAAGATGATTATCTCTTGGCCAACTAAATTTCTTTTCAATCTGATATTCTATGAACCCTCATTTTCATTTTCAAATACTTCCAAAATAACTTCATTCTCATTCAAAGCTATAGCAAGCAAATCAAGAAAAACTCGCCAATGATTCCATTACCCAGCCAGTTATCTTTCCAAAAGTTAATCTTAGTCTCACTACCCCAACTGAAGGATAAACACTTCATGAACAAAGGAATAATAGAACACATCCCTGTAGACCCCTCATTTTCGACCTTTCTAGATCATATTTGACGTCCTAAATATTATACTTTAGGCCCCAAGTCCTGTTGACCGAAAGTCAAAGGTTAAGCCAGAACCCTGACAATATATTCCTCATTTGGGAACCCAGATGTGAACCTTTTTTTACCTAACTTTGGTATTTTAACAATGTTTTGATATGATAGAAGTTATTGGCTTTAAAGTTTCGCAAAAGGTCTTGCCATAGAGATTTGACCAAATTGCAAAAAATCGAGTTTTGTTCTTGAACTGGAAAGTTAGCTTTTTATTCTTTAAGAATTTTGATTCGAGACTATTTTTATTGGATTCAAATGGGGGTATTTCGTTATTTACGTGCAATATATTATGTAAATAGAAATGAGAGAGTAATGACATTCACTTAAATGATATTACATATATATATGTATGCCTGTCTCTCCTTGCGTGCCTATCTATCCCTTTCTATAACCTACCCATAATTCTGAAAAAGTCAATCCTTGGCAAAATTCTCAAAAAACTCGTAATTTGGTAATTATATGTTGAAACTCAAAGGATAATTCAACCAGACCTGGACCCATACCAGTTCCCAATTATACAATGGAATCCCAATGTATAATTGATTATACATTGGACTCCCAGCGTATAATTAGTCCGTTTTGGACTAGGACTCAAATACTCTGTGAACCAAATTCCCTTCTAAATTATAAGCTGGAATCCCAGTGTATAATTGATTATAAAGCTGGTTCCCAACGTATAATCAATCTTCTTTGGACTAGGACTGCTCCTCTCGAGCCGACTCAACTCGACTCTGAGCCGAGTTCTCTGTCACCGCCTGGATTATACGTTGGAACTTCAGCATATAATTCAATTATATGCTTATCTGTAGGCATAATTCACCAATTATATGCTGGCATCCCACCATATAATTGGGCCGATACTATAAATAGGTCCCTACCCCCCTCATTCAGGACACATTCTTCCACTCATTCTCTTTGGAATTTTTGGGGTTGGCTCTGAGATTTCGAATTAGAAAAAGTTGAACTCTAAACGTCGGGTTTAGAACTTTGACTTTCTTCTAGGGATCTCGTTGAGTATTCGCTCTAGTCGGGGTTGGCCCTTGTACCTCGATTCTTGCATTTTTAAAGAGAGATGAGATTAATCTTAGTGCTTTTTCCCTATGATACCTTTCCTCAATTTTTAATCTTAGATCTAACTAAGACCATATCCCTTCTTCTTGCATTATTTTCAAAACCATCATAGCCTTTAAACCTATTTGCCCAAGGGAGCCACCCAACGGAGGGTACTCAGGAACGAGTTCGATCCTCCTGCTCATAACGGGCTACCATACCCCTTTTAGTTTAGTACTTTTAGGTTAGAATTTTGAATTAATTAGACCTTAGGCAACCCTAGCTATTAAAATCGACATGCTGGTATTTAGTATAGGAGTCTAATCCACAATATCCCATGCTATCCTCGCGATCAGTGACGTTCTACAGCGTTGATAAAAATCTGTAGATGGCAATCACACTATTCTCGTATGTATTCATTACGTTTGTTTACTACTAACAATCTTCCTTGCAGGTTCATAAATAAATTTAGTTGTTGCTAATTCACCTTCACCGTCCTTTTAAATCGAGTCCCATGTGATCACATTGGGCCATTTTCTCCAATCCGAGAGGGTTCTCGAAAATGCATACCAACAATCCCTTGCCACCACCTGAACCTCAATTCTTTCTAATTTTCAAGTCCCATCCAGACTTGGACTTCCATTAGTCAAAATGAAAAATTTACCATAGAATAACATTCGGTCATCCATGATCTCCACTTCTCCCAAAACCTCATTCTCTCTAGCACATAATCCATGAACTCTTAATTTACCATATCATATACTTCTTCCATATCAATTTTCCACATAATACCTTCTTTCTTGTTTTTATATTCTGCATCAATTGCGTCGTGCGTTGCCACTACGATATCAAGCATTTGTCTACCAAGAATAAACGAACCTTGACATGTAGAGATAACTTAACCAATAACCTTATGTAATCTGTTAGTTAACACCTTTGCAAGTATTTTACAAACTCTCCTAACAGACTGAACAGTCTGAAATCTTTAACCTCATCATCCTCTTGCACCATTGAAATTAGAGAAATAAAAGTAGAAACTCATGAAAAAAGTTCATCACTTCCTTCTTGAAGAGCACCCATAAATTTTGAAAAAATTCACTAGTATATCCATTAGGCCCAAGAGCTTTATTTTTCCCTCATTTCATAATAGCAACCTTGACCTCATCCTCACAAAAATGAGCCTCCAACAGATTTCTCCCCCGTCTCTGACAGCTCTTTAAAAATATTGTCATCCAATAGAGGCCCGTTTCACCCCGGATCTTTGTACAGATGTTTATAAAAGTCAACTATTGAGTCCCCAATCCTATTTCCATCCTCAATAACCTCCCCATTGACCCTCAATCGACATATGTAATTATTCTTGTTTCTAGCATTAGTGTAGAGTGAAAAAAATAGTATTGCCATCCCCTCCCTCCGGCCACTTCACCTTAGATTTTTGCTTCCACAAAATCTCCTCCTCTAAGCATTTGTTTTTACTATAGCTCATTTTCAAGGCCAGCCTTATCTCCCTCTCCTCCTCTGATATGGTTCTTTTTTACTCCACTTGATCTAAGATTTTGATTCTTGAAGCAAATGATCTTTTTATTTTATCCACCTTCCCAAACACCTCTCTAGTCCAAATTGTAATATTTTCTTTCAAGTTCTTAAATTTACCCAAAAGAATAAAAACCGCAATTCCATTAACCGTGTCTTCATTCCATCACTAAGCCATCTTTTCTTTGAACGAGTCATCCTTTAAGAACATATGCTCAAATCTAAGGGGAGAATGGCCACAAAATCGATCCAAACATTATATTTGATCCCAGTATGGTTTGAAACAGTCTTGGAAGACCTTCAACAAACAAATAAGGATAAAGACTACTCCATTCAGACATACATAAAAATCGATCCAGCGTACACATAGTAGGGTGGGTCATCTTAGCAATTAGACCAAGTATATGCACAACCTTGCATCTGAAAATCTATAAGCCCATAAGTATTAATGAAGTTAGCAAAGCTCCTCATCCCAGCTCTATCCATCCAACCTCCATTCTTTTCAAACTTGAAACATATTAAACTACCCAACCAACCACCATGGTAGATCCTATCTAGCACCAATACTTGAAAGTTCAAACTAAAAATCCTTCCTCAACTGGTCATCATTGTGGCTGGTGTGAAGACCCAATCATGCCCCTCTTTCTTGTTCTTCAACCAGATAGAAACAAAAAAGCTACCAATCTAAGATTCGAAAAAGTCAAAATCTCTCTTGTCCTAAGCAACGGAATAATACCACTCGAGGCTCCCATGGAGGATAGAGACTCTCACCACCAATTCTCTCTTCCCAACACACTTCTAATTTTCCTATCATTAGGGTTTTTTCAAATTTGTTCAATTATAGAGTCAGTAAAAATGACTGAATATTAATAATGAGCGCTCCTCTGGTTCTTCGGGCGGGTGATTGGATTTGTTCGACTTGCCATAACGTAAACTTTAGACGACGTTTGTTGTGCCATTGGAACGGCTGCGAGGTGAGCAGGGCAGCGGGGATCCTGGTGAAAGACCAGAGGCAACCGACCCTCAGAAGAATCTCTAAGGGCCAGGGGATCTTAAGCATGGATGGTTGATCATCGAGAAGCGAAATAAGGCAGTGCTGAGATCTAGAGAGCCGAGAGCGGTCTCTTCAGGTAGGGTTCTCCCGGAGGTCTCCTTCACTTCCATGGTTATCGGCGGCCCAAGTGGTTTTAGTAAGCTTTCGAAAGCCGACGATTACACTGCTATGGCGGCCAGTTGTCCCAAGGCTTGCGAATCGGTTTCCAAAGGCTGCTCCCGCGTCTTGGAATTTTCAAACGTCGAGTTTGAGGCTTTGGTTTCGCATCTCCCGACATTCTGGGTCTCAATGTGCTTCCTCAAACATACTATTTCACCTGTTTAGTTTTTTCGATGGGTATACCGGAGGTGGGGCTTCTTCGATCGACCTCTCGTCTCCCCCTATCCCCAACTAGCTATCTTCTGCGGTTCCAGGACGAGGCTGCGATTGATTTGTTTTGCTCTGAGGGGGTTTCTCTCATCGATCATGCCCCAGTGGTCTCTTCCCGCTGGAGTACCCACATCGGAGAGGCATTCCCGCTCACCTTCGAAGGGGGGGACTTGAATTTGCTTATTCGGACTCCTGCTTCACGCCTAGGCCCTTGAGGTTTGCACAATGATCGGGGCCTTTTGTGGCTCTCTCATCTCTGTGGATCGGAGCACCACTGATTTGTGGGAGACTAGTTTCGCCCAATTTCTCATTGTCGTGGAGAGCCTCGACGGCATCCTGAGCAGTTGCATCGTCGGAATCAACGGCTAGCGAGCTCGGGTCTTCGTAGAAGTGGAGTTGGGTGAGAGGACTCTCCTCCCGGAGCATTCGGAGAAGGAATTGGTGGGGGCAATCGAAGGTAAGGAACACAAATTCGCTGGCACCGACAAAAAACTCGTGTCATTCGTCCACCCAGCCTGGAATGGGGTAGATTTGAGCATTCGATTGGGGGAAGAACTGATGGTTTTAAAAGTAATACCCTTTCAAGTGCACAAGTTCGATGAATGAGGGCGAGTATAAAGGGTGTTGAAGCCACAAGGAAGCGCATTATTTCGTTAGTTCTAAAGAGTGTAGAATGAACCTAAGGAAGTACTAAAGGTGAGAATTTCGTTATGATGAAGATTAACAACTACACAACACAAGTAAAAAGATCTAAACAAACTTATGCAAGGAAAAACAACTTATGATGAATAATCAAGGATTCCACCACCCCTAGATGTGTAATTTTCTACAAACAATCCAACCATTCCAATGACAATTTATTAACCCTCATTTTACTATAAGTAAAACGATTCATAAAAATGTGATTATGATAATCGGCATATACTATCCTAACACTATAATGCATTCAATCATGACATGAATCATGCAAAAGGTATAACATATCACGAGCTCATAACCCCAATAAGGATAATCAATCATACGACATCCTAGATTGATCTACAAGATCGATCTAGGTGGAATAACTCTTTTATTATCACCGATCAGCAAGATCAATGACTAAAAATGAGTATTCGAGAATATATAATATGCATAAACTATAGTCGTATGATTTAATAAATACAGCATAGAATGATTGAATTGTAAATTGATTAGTTACTCATCTAGGGGTTTGTTAGTGCGCGCTTTTTCTGGGTTCCTTTCGGTCCCCATTGAATCAGTGACTCCAATTTCGTCCAAGTGGACTCTAGCGATGCAGTGTTTAGAATATTAGAAATAAAGGGTTTTCTAGGAAGGATCCTAGTTTATTGCGATCGCCAGCTGCAGATATTTAACGACGCTATAACACGTCAATGATCAGGCTTTGGAGCGGGTGTGGGTTACTTCTATACTGAATCGTCTGCCTACGAACGTCAGCAGCTATATCTTTTCTTGTAATTTAGATAGTTTAATTTTTCTTTTATTTTTGTTATAGTTCTGATCAGTTTAGACTTTCCTGATTTTGTTATGAGTTTAGTTATATGGAATTTTATTATAGTTTATTTAATTTAGTTTTCTAATTCTATGAGGAGCCTAATTAATTTTAGTTTCCTAGCACTACTGGAATTCTAATTAACATAATGTCCTAATACTACTAAAAGTCCAATTAACATCGGTCTACTAATTATACTAGGACTGCAAGTGTATTAATTTTAATGAAACTTTAATTAAACCAAGCATGCTAGTTATACTGAAATTCTAAGTAAAGCACGTATACTAGTTGTACCGGAATTCTAATTGAAATAGAAGACTGATTCTACTAAAACTCTAATTTAAGCAATGAATTAATTTGATTTAAATTCTAATTACAGTGAATAAACTAATTTTGCTAAAATTCTGATTAAAGAAATGAATTAACTATACTAAATTCTGATTAAAAATAAAGGAACTGATTTGACTAGAATTATGATAAGAGCAATGAATTAATTATACTAAGATTCTAATCGAAATAAAAGGACTGATTACTGATACTGGGATCTAATAAAGCGAGGAATTAACTAGGCTAGAATTATTTAATAAAAATAAAGGAACTAACTTTCTTGGAGTTTTAATCGAATAAATTATTCTAAGGATTTAATTAAAATAAAGCATGTAAATTGACTATACTAAAATTCTAAGAAGATATTATGGAACTGATATTATAATCCTAATTAAAACAACTAAGTAATTCTGAAAAAAGGGGGTTTGGGCCTGCTATGCTAAGGAGGATTGGCCTCGTTCCCGAGTACTCTCCGTAAGCCCCCTTGGGCAAATCGGGTGGCTGAGATTAAAGATAAATTGGATTTAGGATTATAAAATAGTATTTGAATTTTTCAGAGTCGATTTTGGAGCAATTATTATGAATTAAATTATAAACTAGAATTATAGAAACTAAAATTAATATTTAAAATTTTTGGAGGTATTAAAATAGGGAATTAAAACCATAATTTAAAATTCTAGGACTGAATTCGGGTCCGAAATCAGAAAATCAGACCTTATGATTAAGGACTGGTTCTAGAGTCTAAGACCTAGAACTAGAGATTAATGATATGACTAAAGATTAAGATTTTAGAATGAAATTAAAGCCTAGGGTCGGTAAATTAGACCGTTGGATTAAGGACTGGTTCTAAATTTGAAAAATTAGAACTAGATATAAAAATCATGGTCTAAAAAAAAAAAGGATGCTACGGTCTAAGATTGAAAATTAAAACTTAAAATTATAACTAAGAGAAATATCCTAAGTCTAAAATTAAAATTTTTACCTAGGATCGGGGCTGCGGAGAGAAATCTCGAAGATTCGAAGTTTGAATCTCGAAATCATGACTAGGTTGCTCTATGGGTTTATCCTCGGAGTTCTCTGGTTCCGGAATCCTAAAAAATCCGTTCTCTCTTGAAAATTGTCAGCCACTCCGAGGCGAATTAGAAAAAAATCTTTTATAGGTTTTTCTCCAATTAAACACCCTGTTTCAAGCTTTTAATCAAATTGCGCGTCGATCTCCCGGTGCTTAATCGCTTTGAGTCGGTCACCGACTCAGTGAGCGACCAGCTGACTTGCTCAGTAAGTTTCCTAGTCCTAATAGCGTTAGAACTAATTGCGTGCCTATTTTGGAGTGCGTAATCCAATTAAGTGCCACTCTCTAAGTGTTTAATCGAGGAAACTTAGGGGTCAAGGATGGTAAGACTAAGTCGAGCGTAGGCCAATTGTACGCCGGTGGTGTGGTGCTCAATCCGATCGCGCGTCTCATGATAGACGCATGATCGAGTCTTGAGTTGGTCTGGGGAAAGGAAGCCTGGTCTGAAAAGGGACTGATTGTGCTCTTGTGATTTGGCGTGCAATCAAATTAAGTGCTTGGTTTTAGGCGCTTAATTCGGGGCTGTTTGGGTTCGGGTCGGGCTTGAAATGCCAGACTATTATTTCAGCCTGCATTTCGACTATATACTATTGTTTTAGTATATAGTCTCCCTATATTGGGATCTGAGCCACAGAGGTATTATTTCAACCTGTGTTCAGTCATGTACTATTATTTCAGTGCAAGATTCCCACGTCGGGGGTATGGGGCCTGAGCCACAAAACTATTATTTCAGTCTGTGTCCAGCCATATACTATTATTTTAGTATATGGTCCCACATTAGGGCTAGGGGTCTGAAATGTGAGACTATTATTTCAGTCTGCATTCTGACTATATACTATTGTTTCAACATATAGTCTCCCTAAGTTAGGATCTGAGCTACAGAGCTATTGTTTCAGCCTGTGTTCAGCCATGTACTATTGTTTTAGTGCATGGTTCCCACATTGGGGGTATGGGGCTCGAGCCACATAACTATTATTTCAGCCTGTGTTTAACCATATACTATTATTTCAGCATATGGTCCTATATCAGGATTATAAGGTCAAAGGTTGACCAAACAAATTTATATATTCCGAGAGGGCAAAATGTGGGTGTCTACAGATGCCCCTCTTCGGTGCGCTCTTGCGAAGTAAGAACGCGTTGAAGAAGTAGACACCCCTCATTCGAGGTGTCTTCTCGTTTCTCTTAAGAATTTACAAATATGAACTGGGGATGCTGACATGACATACTTGGCTTTCTTATCTATCAGCGCAAGCTAAAATGGAGCATTCGAAGGGCAAATGGTAGCTGTCAAAGGGCACATTTCGGGTCTGTGGGTGCATGGCGCATGCTGCCGCATGGCGCGGGCTAACAGAGGGATTTTACGCAATCGAGGTACCGAGGCATCACAAGGTCCAGGGACCGATAATAATAAAATAAAGTATCATGTAATATCGAAGACTTTTGCAAGTCATGTCAGGCCGGGCGCGTCATTGCTCACACCAATGCGCGTCAGGCATTCCTTTTCTAATAGGTGTTTGTAAGTTCTTAAATTAAATATACTCAATATTCAGTTTCTTAGGGGAATGGCCAGTTTCGGCTGGTAATTGAAGTGGGGTCTTATCAGGTGTGCTCAATTGAATTTTGCACAGTGGCGCATGCGCTTGATTCATCTAGAGTCAGTCTCTAAGTTAGGAATGTGCTAATGTGTCTGAACAAACAATTCTGCATAGTAGAGTGTGCGCTTGATCCAATTCTGTGTAGTGGGATATGCGCTTGATTGCGAGTTCAGTCGGTCTTAGTTGGGAATTCTAGTGCTAATGTGTCTGAACAAATGATTCTGCGCAGTAGAGTGTGCACTTGATCCAATTCTACGCACTGGGATATACGCTTGATTGCGAGTTTAGGGGTCTTAGGAGTTAAAGGTCAGGTTTAAGTATAATTTATCGTGCCTGGGTGATGGGGCGCTTAATCAGTTTTTTTTTTGTATTTAAAGAAAGGTGAGTCAGGTCTATTTATCTTATTGCTTTGTTCTTCTTTTCTTCTCATTTTTTTCCTTTTTTTTTGTTAGTAAGGGGATTTTGAAAATTTGAGGGTTTTAAAAATTTGAAATTTTAGGGATTTTAACTTAAGATCAATTCAATGATAAAATAACGAAAAATGTGGCTTCCGAGACATCGCTGAGCAAATCCACCGGTACGGGATTTGTGGTCTCGACCATTATTGTGATTGTCAAGGCGACACTTGGCATACTGGATACTCCTTCTAACTTTTTCGGTGAGTACTGATGATTGTCTCTTATGGGAGGACTACAATGATTCGTGAGTCGAGAGAGACGGGTTTTGAAAACATTTGACTTAATCATAGCTAACTATATATTTACGAGGAATATTGAGTAATTGAAAAGTGGGTAGTACTTATCTGGGGGTGATACTTACCTGGATGGCGTGCAGCTTGTGTGGTCTGCGATGGGACTGGTGGGTTGCTGGGGTGGTACCGCGATGGGACTTTGGAGCTTTCTTCTCTTCGGGTTCGCTGTGGTAAAACTTCTTGGAGGAATGATGTCGCGATGGGACTTGGGGGTTCTTCCTTTCTTTAGCTCCCTGCTGGGTGAATCCTGGTGGGACGTGGGGATCAATTCAGGAGAGGGAGAGAGCCCTTAGCAATGGGACATGATCAATCTTTTCCTCTTTTCTTCATACGGCGTGGCATGTGCTATCGGAGCTTTTTCTTTAGGTAGTGATGTTCGCGATGGGGATGTCGACTGAGCATAGTTAGCGATGGGACGCTGGTGGGATATTTGCATGATGGGTGTCTCTTATTTCTTTCTTTGGTAGATTATGGTTATGAAAGAATCACATTGTGGTTGCGTCGTGATTGGCTTATTTATTGGGCGGTGTGCCCGCATTTTTAAAAGATTTGCTTTCAGCTTCTCGCGATGGGTCATGAAGGTATGGTTAATTTATTATGATGGGACTGGACATTGGGGTGATATCGCATGTGTGTTAATTAGTGAAAAGTACCACTTTTCACCCCTTAACATGAGCTTTGATAGATCTATGAGTTGACTAATAAGTGCTTGTTGAGCATGTTTTGTAGATAGCAGTAATAAGCAGTCATAGTGCAGAAATTCACCCTAAAGTGCCCTACAAGAAGGTCCATCTCTCACCACAGCTCTGACCCAGCTATGACACACAAAATGGCTCCACACCAATGACCACTTGGGGCATGCAGCAATAGCAAGGTAGCGTTGAAAAAGGAAAAATAGGCTGAGAATAACGTGTCGATAGGATACTTCAACCTATCTATAGGATCTGAAGGCTGAAAAGGAAGAAGTCATGGAGATCAGAGTATTTCGATAGGATCTGAAACCTATCAGGCAGTTGAAAGCAAGCAGGAAACATCCTATCGAAAGGTCCCCTGAAACTTAAAGTGACCCTATCGACAGGGTCCTGGAACCTATCGCGAAAATGCCACCTATCGAATGGTTGCTACAGATCAGTGGGTAAACTTATCGAAAGCTTCTAAAACCTGTCGATAGGAGCCAAAAGAGAACCTATCGAAAGCAATTATGCAAGAGCTCAACCTGTCAAAAGGATCGCTCAACCTATCGAAAACATCAAATGGAGGCTACAGATGCTGAAGCTCTAATTGCAGGATTCAACCTATCGAAACCTTTCGATAGGATCTTAAATCCTAGCAAAAGCACCAAAGTTCTTGATCTCAACTTATCAAAAGCTTCCTCAACCTATCAAAATCGATCTAAACACTTCTCAGAAAAGTTGCTATGCACACGCTGCGAGTTGGTGACTTACTGCACGTAAACTGAGGCACCTTGGTGACTGATGCGAGACTTCTAGAAGTGCCCTGGGAAACCCTAACCGACCCACGTGCTCTCTCTCAACTCTAACGAACTGGAATAAACTTCTAGAAAAGGAAAAAAAGGGAATAAGAGAATCATTCTAGAAGCTGCAATTGGCGGGAAAAACAGATCTGAGGCTGAAGGAGAAAGCTATAAGAAGGAAGGAAGCCGTCAGAAAATGGGGTCGATTCCAAAAACCAGGGCTTGCAGCGAAATTCTTTAATTCTTTCCTTTAGTCCAACTATGGTTGGCTAATTTCTTGAGAGCAGCAAAGAGAGAGGTCGAATATGTAATTAGGGAGAGCTGAGAGTGTTGTTGAGGGTTAGATGATGCATAGACTACAAATATGAGGACATTTCATTATATGGTCAGTTTAATTTAATGTAATGTTGGTTCAATTGTTGTAATTAGATCTATAGTTCCTTTGGTTTCATTTGGTGCTCGATCGGCTTTGTATAGATGAGAATAGCTCACCCACTTAACTGGTAGACCTCTTGGATGCCATTTGATCTCCCTGGATCTGATGCTCCTACAATTGCCTATGTCTGTGGCCTAGTAATTGCAGCATTCGCAGTGATTTTAATGCTCTAATTGAACCCTTTGGTCTGGAGGAAATCCGTAGGATGATCTGTGACCATTGAAGTGGACAGATCATAGCCTTAAGATAGATTCAAACCTCTGGTCTAAATTGGATTCTTCTACCTTTATCCTTTGATTTGGAGAAAGTCTAGGATTATCTATGACCATTAAAGTGGACAGATCATACCCTTAAGATCAGTTCAAGCTTTTGGTGTAGAGTAGATTCTTCTACCCTGCAGCTGTGCCTATGGCCAGATGAGGGATTGGTGTACTCTATACTCTCTGTAACCCTAGCAGCTCAACCTAAGTGCAGCAAGACTAAACTCCAAGCTGCTTCTCCCCATTTTCTGTGTTTAATTCCCCCTCTCTGCAAGATCTGTACTCTGGATATGATCCTACCATCCATCTCTGCAATCTTACTTATTTTTAGTTTAATTTAGAAGTGACAGCCCCTTAAACCTCTCCTCTTCCTTTTACTGTTTTAACATTAGGAAGGGTGCTAGATCTACCACAGATTTGGAGATTTACCTGATTTTAACTCACATTTCCCTGTGGATATTCCCTTACTTACCTTTTAAAAACTTGCTACAATAGTCCCTGAATACTTGCAGAACTGTGTGTGATCCTGCCTTGGTGTGTGCTATCCATAAACTCTTTAATTTTCTGATTTTAAACTCCTTTTTGAACACAAGGTAGAATCCCAACAAGGCAGAATCCCAAAAGAACGTTGACAATCTTAAAAAAAAATTAGCCAATGCTCAAGAGATACTCAAGGGCACCAAGGATCTCTCTGATACCAACCTGCTCTATGCAACAAAACAAATTGAAATATTAGAGAAAAAGGTTGCTTCCTTGACCTCTCAGCCCTTCCACCCTACCCCTCTAGCTATAGCTCTTCCTACTGACCCTCCCTCCTCCCATCCCACTCCTCCCCAATCTGTGAATGCTCCCCCCCCTCAGGCCCAAGAACCCCCTTCCACTCAACCTTCCCCACCAAAACCCAAGAAGTCTTCCACCCACAAAAAGTCACTTCTAAGAGGCCTGTTTCACCTAGTGCCTCTTTGCGGCAAAAGGGAAAAAGCCTGCTACCCAATCTGAAGAGGTAGCCCCTACCAAGCCCCCTCCACCTACTGATACCTCCTCCACCTTACTCTCCAAAGAAGAAAGAAGAAAAGCTGTAGCTGCCCTTGGCCTCAATCCTACTGACCTCTTCCCATCTGATTCTGATTCAGATGGTGGGTCCATTCCTCTTGCTGCTTCTGCAAAGAAAGACAAGAAACCTACTGCCTCATCTGAGGAGGCACCTAAGCAATCTACCAAGAAGTCCCAACCAAAAAGAAAAACTCCTATATCAAAGGATGATTTAAAAAATTTGCAATATTTATATGATTGGCTTAATGATGTTTGTAAATAAATGTGGTTTAATTTTTTTTTTATTTCTCTTATTGTTTTGCCCCTTGTACATATTTTTGCTGATTAAATAGTAATTTCTTTTTGTGTTATACTTTTCTTTGTGCTTATTCTTTTTCTATTCTTCACATGCACTGTTCGGTACTACCATGCTCCTAAACAGTGAGGACACTATTTAGTTTAGGTTTAGGGGTATGGAAAGTGTGCCAATGAATGAAATGAGTTAATACTAGTGCAGCTATGTTGGAATTTTTTTTTGAAAATAAAGTAATTTCCCACCTGATTTTTGGAAAAAGAGGAAATTAAAAAACTTTTTAAAACTGAAATGAGCTATAGTCTAACATTCTTCATGAAGCAAATGTCAAGAATTTTTAGAAAATGGATGTTTAGTGAACCTAAAATGAGAGAAAATTGTAAGGATACACCCCAAAAAATTTGATGGAAGGCCATACCCAGTGAGATTTGGGCCTGAAAAATTTTCTTTGAAGAGTGTCTTGGCAATTTTTCTGCTCTAAGGACTGATTGGATCTAGTTTCAATCACTAGAAGTTAGGCAAATCCGAGTTGAAACAACTTGACAACATGCATGATAGTGAGGACATGAAGTAAGGCCATCCCTTGGACAGTTTGAGCTTAAAATATCCCACCTTTGAATAGCCCTTGATACACACCACTTGAGCCTTAAAAGTCCCAGTTTTCTTTGATGAAAACCAGAAAATTTGAATCCAAAACCTTTTGACCTATTTCAGCTCACCCTCAATTTGAGAAATTAGGAGATAGAAGGAGAAGTGAGGTTAGAGGAGCAAGGTTTAAAATTTGGTTGAAAAAGAAGGAAGCACATTTGGTAGTATTGTGGCATTCCAGCCCATAAAAAAAAATAGAGAAAAATATATATATAAAAAAAAAAGAGAAGTCACTTCACTTGAAAATCTACAAGAAGATAAGAAGCTGATCACTTCAAGTCTAAGAATTCAAAAAGAAAATGAAGAGGTGCTAAAATGAAGAAGGTGAAGTCATGAATCACCCCCTTACTTTACTGATTTCTCAATTTGAATCCTTTTATCCCTTTATTCTTTATAAGCCTCACCCATAAGCCACATTACAACCCAATAAAAAGACCTTACTGATCTGAAATAGATTAAGCTGTCATGTGGAGATGAGAATTTGTTTAATCTATGGTGAAAAGAATTAGAAAATTTCAGAAATTAGAGCAATGCCTATGCTCATGCTTGCAGTCCTATTTGAGGGCTGTAACTGCTCTTGAGCTGTGTGAAATGATACACCCTTCTATTTTGTTGTGAGTGAACAACCCTGGTAAAATTTGGGTCTAAAATCAAAGATTTGGGGTATTATCAGAGCAGAATTCTTAAATTAAAGGTGAGCTATGCATTAATTTTTAGACACAATGCCTTGACATGAACTGATTGATGAGAAGGAATTACAGCAGAATTTCATGTTTTGAACTGGTAATTTTTATGCTGAAAATCCTCTAAAATTGAATGAAAATGGTGTCGAATTCATTTTATTTACTTAAACTCTGTTTAGCATGCTGCATGAGTATTAACTTATTTTATTGAAGAAGTTTGTGGGTACCTTCACTGAAAACCCTCAGGAGACTTCACTCCTCCACTAGGGATCACCTAGGGCTTTAAAAGGATTGATGCATATGCTAAATGCATCTGTGCTCTCTATAAAAGTGGCATTTTAGTTTTCTTTATCTTTCCTTTGCTCAGGGACTAGCAAAGCTTAGGTTTGGGAGTGTGTTAATAAGTGAAAAGTACCACTGTCACCCCTTAACATGAGCTTTGATAGACCTATGAGTTGACTAATAAGTGCTTGTTGAGCATGTTTTGTAGATAGCAGTAATAAGCAGTCATAGTGCAAAAATCCACCCTAAAGTGCTCTACAAGAAGGTCCATCTCTCACCACAGCTATGACCCAGCTATGGCACACAAAAGGGCTCCACACCAATGACCACTTGGGGCATGCAGCAACAACAAAGTAGCGTTGAGAAAGGAAAAACATGCTGAGAACAACCTGTCGATAAGTTACTTCAACCTTTCGATAGGATCTGAAGGCTGAAAAGGAAGAAGTCGTGGAGATCAGAGTATTTCAATAGGATATGGAACCTATCGGGTAGTTGAAACAAGCAGGAAGCATCCTATCTAAAGGTCCCCTGGAACTTAGAGTGATCCTGTCGACAGGGTCCTGAAACCTATCGCAAAAATGCCACCTATCGAATGGTTGCTACAGATCAGTGGGTGAACTTATCGAAACCTTCTAAAACCTGTCGATAGGAGCCAGAAGAGAACCTATCGAAATCAATTATGCAAGAGCTCAACCTGTCGAAAGGATCGCTCAACCTATCGAAAACATCAAATGGAGGCTGCAGATGCGGAAGCTCTAACTGCAGGATTCAACCTATCAGAACCTTTTGATAGGATCCTGAATCCTAGCGAAAGGACCAAAGTTCTTGATCTCAACTTATCGAAAGCTTTCTCAACCTATCGAAATCGATCTAAACACTTCCCAAAAAAGTTGCTATGCACACACTGCGAGTTGGTGACCTGCTTCACATAAATCGAGGCACCTTGGTGATCGGCGCTAGACTTCTAGAAATGCCCTGGGAAACCCTAACCGACCCACGTGCTCTCCCTCAACTCTAATGAACCTGAAGAACCTTCTAGAAAGGGAATAAAAGAGGGAATAAGCGAATCATTCTAGAAGCTGCAATTGGCAGGAAAAATAGATCTGCGGCTGAAGGAGAAAGCTATAAGAAGGAAGCAAGCTGTCAGAAAATGGGGTCGATTCCAGAAACCAGGGCTTGCAGCGAAATTCTTTAATTCTTTCCTTTAGTCCAACTATGGTTGGCTAATTTCTTGAGAGCAGCAAAGAGAGAGGTCGAATCTGTAATTAGGGAGATCTGAGAGTGTTGTTGAGGGTTAGATGATGCACAGACTGCAAATCTGAGGACATTTCATTATATAGTCAGTTTAATTCAATGTAATGTTGGTTCAATTGTTGTAATTAGATCTATAGTTCCTTTGGTTTTATTTGGTGCTCGATCGGCTTTGTGTAGATGAGAATAGCTCACCCACTTAACTGGTAGACCTCTTGGATGTCATTTGTTCTCCCTGGATTTGATGCTCCTGCAATTGCCTGTGTCTGTGGCCTGGTAATTGCAGCATTCACAGTGATTTTAATGCTCTAATTGAACCCTTTGGTTTGGAGGAAATCCCTAGGATGATCTGCGACCATTGAAGTGGACAGATCATAGCCTTAACATCAATTTAAACCTCTGGTCTAAATTGGATTCTTCTACCATAATCCTTTGATTTGGAGGAATTCTATAGGATGATTTGTGATCATTAAAGTGGATAGATCATACCCTTAAGATCAGTTCAAGCTTTTGGTGTAGAGTAGATTCTTCTACCCTACAGTTGTGCCTATGGCCAGATGAGGGATTGATGTACTCTAAACTCTCTGTAACCCTAGCAGCTAAACCTAAGTGCAACAAGACCAAACTCCGAGCTGCTTCTCCCCATTTTCTGTGTTTAATTCCCCCTCTCTGCTAGATCTATACTTTGGATCTGATCTTACCAACCATCTCTGCAATCTTACTTATTTTTAGTTTAATTTAGAAGTGACCACCCCTTAAACCTCTCCTCTTTCTTTTACTGTTTTAACATTAGGAAGGGTGCCAGATCTACCACAAATCTGGAGATTTACCTGATTTTAACTCACATTTCCTTGTGGACATTCCCTTACTTACCTTTTTAAAACTTGCTACAACAGGCCCTGAATACTTGCAGGACTGTGTGTGAGCCTGCCTTGGTGTGTGCTATCCGTAGACTCTTTAATTGTCTAATTTTAAACTCCTTTTTGAATACAAGGCATAATCCCAACAATGTATACATGTTATCTCGATGGGGATGGGTGCTGTCGATGCTTCCTTCTCATGCAAGGGTATGCGATGGGATGCCTTTCTTTTCTGCTAGAACAGCCTGTGAGGCTACGGGATTGCGTGCCTATTTTAGGTCGCTCAATATAATTGCGCGCCTATTTTCAGGAGTGCGATCTTAGGCTTGAGGGGTCGTTTACGCGCATGTAAGTGTGCGTGTGATTGTATTATGTGCTATAACCGTAGCGCGTGATCGAGGTGTCACCAGGTCAGTGTACGGGTGATCTTTCACGTTGCGCGGCGACAGTGTGTCGTTTAATAAATTTATTTGTGCGGTTCATGGAGTGCATGCGATCGGAGCGTTGCGCTATTGGCGCGGGCGATGACTTATTTACGCGCTTTGGTTAGGGCTCGCATTTTGGACTGTGCGCATCGTGTGTGACGCATGATTTGGTTAAATGTCTATGCTCTGGTGCGTGACTGAGTCCATACTCTATATAAGTGATAAAGCCTTTATTTTTTTATTCTCTGGTTTAGTCTCGAGTTTTGACCTTTTTTGGATATTGTGTTCTGAAATTCGTATTTTAGTGATATCGGATGATCTAACCGTCCGATTGGGGTATCGTTTCTTACTATATTCATTATTTTGCGTGATCTTCGTCCCGAGGTGATGCTCATGGATGACATCATTCTGGGAGTGGGCGATATTAGGAATGAGAGCGCTAGTCTTCACATCAGTCCTTTTTAGGGAGCGGTGAAGGCAACGTTAAGGAGGCGATGGTGGAGGAGGTGAAGATAGTGGAAGAAAAGGAGTAAAAAGTGGAGGGATGTGTTTCCCAACTAATTTTCCCTGAAGTCTCCGATTGGATGCTCCGAATGGAATTTGCTCCTCCCTTCGTCTCAGTTTTGAACTCAGTCTTCGTTTTGGGTTGTAGGTTAAAGATTTAGGTTTTCGCTTTGGGTTGTAAATTCAGGAGGTATGCCTCCGGTAATACTTGTAAAATTTTAAATTATAAATAAAGAGGCATTTTTTTTTTATTTCGTCGTGCTTGTTTATTTATTTAAACTTATTAGTGGATTACTTGGATTTATGTGATTTGTTTGACTTATTTTAGGATTTAGTTTTTCTTGAAGTTTGTTTTTATGGGGTTTGTTTAGAGGGTTTACTTGTTTTTGACGGGTTTGGTTGGGGCATTTTTCTTGGCAGGGTCCCAAACCAAGTCAGGATCTCACTTTTAAAGAGTTTCCTTTTTTGAATTTAAGGCTTAAGGTATTTTGTTTTAGCCTTTTGTTTGACTTGAGATGACACTTGTTAAAAGGTGTGAGTTTTCAAAAGTTTTGGATGGGTGTTAAGTGTTCAAATCTTATCGGCTTGTTTACTTTACTTTGGGATTCCTGTTTCCTTGAAGGGGTAAGTGTTGTGTGATTATTGGTTCATCTGAGTTTGTCATGGATTGTGGTCTTTCAAAGGGGGTATGTGTTTGGTTTGGATTTAATTAGATTGGAAGGGTTTAAAGGTGTGACACTTGTCATTTGATAATTCAGGAGGTATAGTTTATAAATGTGTGAGCTAAAAGTTTTGGGTTTTTGTTGTTTTGAATTTTATTCCAAGTTTAAGATTAAAAGTTTTGGGGCATTTTTTGTTTTAGGCATTTTCTTATTCATTAATGTCTTTTCTTCCTTTCTTTTTGTATCCTGGGTGTTGGACCCGAAGAGTTGTGTTTATTGTGTGGATTATTGAAAATGGACAAGATTGGGAATGTAAGGTAGCAGTCGAATTGTTGTCATGCTTAGGGAAGAGGGGAAGATGGGATTTTTGGTTTCCCGAATAAATCTAGATTCGTACATTGCCTGAACGTGCGGATTTTAAGTTTTCTTATTTTAAGTTGTATATTAAGAGGGTATGCCCTCGGTGTATTTTATAATTATTTTATTTAATTATGAAGTGATTATATTTTTTTTATTTGTAAATTCAGGTTTAGTTTATTTTGTAGCTTATTTGACTTGTTTTGAATGTGATGTTTATTTATTTAATATTTCTTTGAGTTTGGTTCGATTGGGTTTACTTATTTTGATTTGGGGTTTGTTGGGAGCAGTTTTTGGTTTAGTTTAGCTTGGGTTCAAGTGCATAAATGATGGGGGCACCTTTTTTAAGTTTAGTTTGGACTTAGTTGGAGTGTGTAAGTGATGGGGGCATTTCTTCATTTTTTTTGTTTAGTTTGGTCTTAGTTGAAGGGCATAAATGATGTTTGGGGGCATTTTTTCAGTTTGGTTTGGGGTATATATGTTCTAAGTCAGGAGTGTTTGGATTGGTCTTAACAAGAGCGTGGTTTAGGCCAATAATTAGTGTCAGAAATCACTCAATTTAGGCCTGTGAACATGCTATCCTGGGCATTTTTCTTCTTTGTGCTTCTGGGGAATTACGCGCTTCACTCCGAGCACGTGATTAGGGCGGTGGCTGGTCACTGTACGAGTGACCATTGGCATTCGTGTGCCACTGTGTGGACGCTTGAAGCGATTACGCCCTTAGTAGGCTACGTGCAACCAGATGGACGGGTTGGTTTGAACAGGCGACGATTAGGTTACGCGCTCAAGACTGATCGTGTGATCCGAATTAAGCGCGGTGACAGTGGTGCATGATTGGTTTGAGCTCATGAATTTATGTGCGCAATTTGGGTATATTCTATAAATAGTTCAAAACTTTTCATTTTTCTCGCACGATCCGTTTTAGTCTTCGATTCTCTATTTCCTTATTTCTTTGTGTTCTAATTTTTGTGTTTTCATGATATTTTGCTATCCGGCCATCCGTTTCAGGCGCCGTTTCCTTTGTTCTCTTCAGTTTTTTTGAGCTCTTAGTTCTAGGATGGAGGGTGAGGGTATGGGTGGGCGTGGTCTTACTATTTTTTAGTTGGAGAGGATGTTAGGGGAAGAGATATGTGAGACTTCTGAGGCTCGGACCGACGTAGTCGGGGGGGTGGATGTTGGGGAGGTGGTTAGAGAGGAGGTACTGGAGGTTGACCAGTCGAGGGTCAGGGAGGAGGTGCTCGAGATTGAGCAGGGGGTCGTTGAGGATGAGGGTGAGAGGGTTGAGGGTGAGATACCCGAGGGTGAGAGAACTGAGGTTGCGACTGAGGAGCATCGAGATCGCAGACACTTCCCGCTGGAGGATTTCTTCACTGGAGGCTAGGTAAGCACCCATGAGTAAGAGTTCTTTCTTTTTCTTAGCCATTTAGGTTATGATATAAGCTTATTAGGCTCTGAAAACCCTTCTAATTTATGTCAAACTTTCATTGCCTTGGTTGTGTGCTCACTCATGCGTCATGGCGACATCTAGAGATAGGTTATGCTTCTATTCAGTTGCCCTTATCACATTTTGTGTATTTTTTATAAATTGTTATTATGTTTGGGGCATATTTGACTTGCTTTTAGTTCTAAATTCGTTTGTCTTTCGTCATAGGTATGTGTTAGTCTTATCATTATTGTTTGTGTTTTGTTCAATAGGAGCCCCCGCAGCTGGCTATCAGCTCGGCATGGATCGAGTCTCATACTTGGTACCATGCCTTATCGGAGTTTCAACGGGTGTGGCTGGTGCCTTACAATTTTGGGCCGATCCTAGCACTGGAGCCCTTTCAGGTCGATCGTAGCCTGATCGCGGTGATCTTGGGGAGGTGGAGGGAGAGGCATCAGGCGCTTCTCTTTCTAGTTGGTATAATATTGCTGACTCCAAATGACTAGATCTGCATCACCGACCTTCGTTTCAAGGGTGAGCCAATCACAGGGCAGATGGCAGGAGAGTACTTAGCAGTGTGTGAGGAGATTTGGGTGTGCCATATAGGTTGAGCGGATTGAGGCCGGGTGTAGTTCGAGTCACCTGGTTCTTCGATATGTTTGCGAGTGGCTTCATCTCCCCAAGGCGCCATTCGGAGGCGAAGGCATCCTATGAGGTGCATTGTGTGATAGTGGCAGGTTGGGAACCCGTGGTGGTGCAGGGGTTGGCTGCGGATATGGTGCTTCAAGCATTCTTGATGCACTTCTTTGGTGCGGTACTCTTCTCTTCCTCGACTCGGGGATGCATCACCAGGTTATTTTTTATGGTTCTCGGGGACTTGGATCTAGTCCCCACCTATGTGTAGGGTGCGATCGCATTGGCGTATCTCTATGAGCAGCTTTACCATCAGGGACGGGGTGTCGCGACGATCGAAGGTTTCCTTCCCTTCCTTCAGGTGAGTTTTTTTTAATTAATGTCATAGTGTCTCTCTTTTTTTTTCTTGGTCTTTTGATAGTAGCATCTACTTAGCATTTCCTTTATTTTGTTCTCTAGTTTTGGGCATATGATCACTTCACTTTTCTTTGTTCGGGGGTTACGTTGGAGGTAAGTTTCACATTTCTGCGGATGCACGTGTGGAGGGAGGTGTTGAGGGGTTGCCGTTGGTCTTCGGACCTTCAGACAGCGCACGGTCTCTTTGAGGATATGCACGCGGGGCATGTATATGTAGACACCCAAATTTGGGCCAAGGCCTGATCAAAACACATTTTGAGAGGCGTGTTTTTGAGCTTTTGATGGCATGTATGGAACCCTTAGGAATCACTCCAAATCCTCAGGAATCCCCCTAGATCCCTTAGGAACCTAACATGAACCCTTAGAAACCATCCCGAACACTTAGAAACCAATCCCGACCCTTAAAACCCGTTCCGGGCCTAAACCAAATCTTTCCAAGCCATGGATGAGGACTGGTATACCAAGACTGACTACAGCCTTCTACTACGATCGAATCCCATACCATTGAAAAGTAGAGGTCGCCAGCTTTCCAACGGTCTAAGAATCGCCCCAATCGGAGCTGTGTACGCAAAGTTATGGCAGTCCAAACTCGGAGGGCAAAAATGTAATTTCAAATGGCCCCTAGGGATTTGGCGCAACTATTAGTTGCGCCAGGCCACTTCTCCCCAGAAATGGCTTGGCTCAACTAATAGTTGTGCCAATTATAATTGAGCTTGGCGCAACTATTAGTTCCGCCAAGCAACTTTTTACCAGATTAAGCCTGACACAACTAATAGTTGTGCCAGCATTAAAGTGGACCCCACCTCGGGAAGCCAACTTCTAGGCTACTGTGATGCACTATTTTACTGTGCATATGCCTAGCGCAACTAATAGTTGCGCCAGGCTTATGAACAGTGACCTCTGGTTTTGCCCCAAATTTCGTGTTTGGGGTTTGACTTGATTGACCTCCTGGGTCTTTGGAATGTATTTTGATAGTTCTGCTACACCCTTTTACACCCTATTTGTAACCCCTTAAGTGACTTAAGACCCCATCCTATCATCCACCATTGAAGGACCTTCTCACATGTTTCAAGGCTCCAAAAAACCTAGGAAACCTTAGATTTGAGATTACCTAATTGCTAATCCTAATTAGCACTTAAGTGGTCTCCTAACCCACTAATTTCCTATAAATAGAGCCCCCCTCCCCTTGGATGAAAGGTTGAGAAATTTGCTTAAGAGAGAAAGAGCTCAAAGTGAGAAGTTCTTCCTCCCTTTTGTGCACCATTTTCACATAAATTCCAGAATCTCCCAACCACATTTCAAGCTTACTCTTGCCTCCAAAACCCTTAGTCTAGGTGTGTGCTCCCCCCTAGACCCCTCACTCTACCTATTAGCTTTAAGCCTTAGGAGTTAGAATCCTATTCTATACCATACAAAGCCTTCAAGAGCTCATCAAAAGCAAGCCACGCAAGGCTCTCCTACGATGCCACAAGGGCCCGAGGGCTCCGACTCTCCCCTTTCTTCTCCTATCTCTTTATAGCACTTCTCATCCTTGCATTTGTGCCGTTATGCCGTCGACTTTTCGGTAAGAGCGGAGGGGGACAAATAGGATTTTAGAGCCCTTTGGGCAAGAAGAGGCTTCTTTTTCTCCTAACATTTCCCTTTCATTTTGGCCATAAGTAGAGACCGCTTCAAGCGGGTTGATCGGGTGCCTAACACCTTCCCGATCGATAATCGAAGCCCCTACCCAAGAGCCTTTGGTGTGGATCGGAACCAGAGTCATATTTTTAGCACTTCGGTGCTCATCAAAATGATATAGGTATCCCGGGACACCAAAAGCTTCGAGTGGCGACTCTATGTTTTTGTTAGCAAGCGCATCGTCACGACGGGATCGTCACGAATCCCACGGTTGCATAGTATAGATCGTCATGCGTGTGTTTTTTTATTATTTCGTTTTGGTCTTTTAGGATTTGACTCTTCATTGAGGGGTCGGCTCGTTTACTTGGTTGTAGGTGATTTGGAGGCCGTATACGGATGAGGAGGATGTGGGCATGCCAGTGATTCAGTCTGGTCGGCCCTTCTTTGATGTGGACATATGGGTCTATTATTTTAAGAGGGTGGAGAGGATCCACACATCTCGAGTGGTATGACAGCTGGGGCTCGCTCAGGGAGTTCCTTCAGAGATTCATCACAGAGTGGAAAAAAGGATGACCGACCCTCCTGGCTGAAATTTTGCAGAGCAGGTAGCGCTTCAGATAGCAAATTTTAGAGCTGGGGGGACCAGGGTTACAGGGGAGCGTGACGAGGCGAATGCCTAAGAGTATGTGCGGTGGTTTAGTGCATTGGGTGGGTGGCACCTCTTCACACGTTCCTTCCATGGGAGTGGCTCTTTCGTGATCAGTGGGCTAGAGTCGGCGTCAGCTTTGAGGGAGAGGTTAGCTGCATTGGAGTAGGGCCATCTCACCAGGAGTGTGCGGGGGGCATTAGACGCCCTCCATAGGGCGATAGAGTGGATGGTGTGTGCTCCTCGTCCTGATGAGGAGATGCTGCACTCTTTAGCCTCCTCGATTGCTCAGGCTAGGGCAGCTGAGGATGAGTTGGGGGCTCGACTAGCGGAGACTCGACAGCTCCTGGTGAGTTAATTTATGCTTTTTTTTTGTATTATGTGGATTTGGTCTTCTGGTCATTCTGACATGGTTATGGTGTCTCGTTTTATTTTACTTTGGACAGCCTGAGAGAGAGGGTGAGGTTGCTCGTCAGGCAGCCCTGCTGGATGTCTATCGCAATTAGCAGTTGGCTGATCGGGAGGCAGTGGCCAGTCTATGTTCTAAGGTCGATCAATTGGTAAGTGTCTTTACAAATATGGTTTTGTTAATTGTTAGCATTGTGAGCTTGCCAACTGATGAGTTTATGGGTATTCGTAGAGAGCTGAGCTCGCTGTTTGAGGTTCCGTTCAGGCATTTGATCCATCTTCAGTTGCTTCCTCCAGTCGGGAGGATCCAGCGATGGCTCAGTTTCAGGCCGAGCTAGATCATTGGGTAAGTTCAATTCAATCTTTTATCTTATTTGTGTCATTGCATTAGTTTGTCGGGTGTCATTGTTGCGCTTTCTTAGTAGCTTACTAATATCATGCGGTATTTCAGCGTCGGATTGCCAAGGATCTTCAGGCGAGGGAGGCGACTGCTACCCCTCTACGCCCGGAGAGTTAGGTATAGTTTTTTTTGTGGCGTAATTCTGTTTAGGTTATTTCATCTTTATTTTATTCTGACATATCTTATGTTGGTTTGTTTGGTTCTTTGTGCAGGTTGTTTCGAACTCTGCTCCTGAAATTCCCCCTCCGGAGTCTGCTCCTATCCTTACTCAGGTATGTTTTAGTTATTGTGTTCATGGCTTAGTTGTCATTATAGTATTTTTCTGATGTATTTGTTTGTTCTCATTACAGCCATCTGCGTTTTCTCTCTCTCGGGTGCCGCCCACTGATCCCATGACCATGGAGACGGTCGAGTAACTTCTGGAGGAGAGGTTGGAGTTTGTATGACTATTTCCTTTTCAAAGTTTTCCTCCTCTTTTAATGTTCATGTATATATGTCAGCTTTCTTTGACTCGGTATGGTTATGCAGGTTCGTCAGCTTGAGGAGGCGCGCCTAGAGGCAGCGCGAGCGCGTGCCACTCATGAGGCTAGATGGATCCTCGGGGAGATGCATAGTCGTGAGGACCTGGTCATTGAGATGATGGTCACACGGAGGACTCAGATTGAGGCATTAGAGGTGGCACATCGGACGACGCGGGCGGAGATGCAGGTGTCCCTAGATCGGTTGCAGTATCGTCTGACGAGGAGTGAGCGAGGGGTGTGTAGGTTGGTTAGTTAGCTTGATGGCTCAAATTTGAGGGCTACGGGTTCCTCGGCTGGGCAGTCTCGTCGCATGTCACATGATTGCGTCAGGGATGACACTCGTAGGGATTCAGCCGTTCGTAATATATCCTCCTCGTTCTCGATCGAGGCGGTCTGTTAGCCAGACGAGTGAGGGGGGTTCTGTAACGGGGCCTCGTCATTTAGAGGTTCTAAGGACTCTGGGTGTCGGGACTGTATTTTCAGAGGACCAGTCTACGGACCTTCGAGCTGATGATACTGGGGACAGCGGTGATCGACCGTCCCAACGACAGGGTAGGGAGTAGGGATGTGTGCGTGTTTTTTTGTATTCATGGTATGTGTGTGTTGTATATACAGGGGGGTGCCCCCGATGACAAGTGTAAAAAGAAATAAATTTTTTTTGACATATATATAGAGAGATTTTTGGTTTAGATGTACCTGATTGGCTCCTTTTCTTTTGGTTACCTCTTACGTCTACTTTTGCTTTTTAGTTGCTTTAGCGCCATCGACCGTCATTAGGACTACTTGGATGCTTCCTGAGCTGGCCTAGTGATGGTTGAAGGTTGCTTCGTATCTGCACATGTGAGAGTAATGCTGTCAGTAGTTTTTGTTCTCCCCCTTGCTAGTTGTCAATGGGGGTAAGTGTCTCAGATCAGAGTCTAGTAGTAAAAGATGAATATGTGCTCTTTTTTTTTTTTTTCAAAATGACAACAATGCAACAGGAAAAACAAATAGCTAAGATAAAAATAATAATCGAACAATAAAAATAAAAATGCCCCAGTGTAGGAGCGTGGTAGGATTGGCAGTATGGTATCTTCGGTAGCACTCTCTGGATGGTAACTTCATCGTTCCTTATCTTCTTTATAGACAAGCCGGTGCTTCTGATATGATTCTTCTTCTAATCCAAAAAAGCCCCAGTGTCAAGATGCAATGGAGCTTTTTTTTGGGTTTCGCGATAAGCACTTTGGGTCTATAAGCAATCATGGGTATTTGGTGAGTTAGTTTTGAAGAAAAGATGATTGGTACTGTCATCGAACCAGGGAGGTTTCTTTGATTAGGTCAGTTGTATATAGGGTTTATCTTAGGGTGTGGACACCTTATCCCATGATTATTAGGGAGAAGTACAGTAGGTATAGTAGGTGATTGCATCAGTCATCATTCATCAGTTTTCAGTTTCATTTCTAGGAACATCCTATAAGGCTTTTGATTTATCGTCCGAAATAAAAATAGAAGATGGGGGGTAAGGCTCAGTGATGTGGGGAACAGTTTGTATCTAAGGCTTTCCAAAAGGGGTGAGTAATAATCCCTTTCTCAGGGGGATACGGGAAGCCATGATCGAGCTCTTCGTCATGTTTCAGTACCATCAAAATCTCACATTCTATGGTTAGCAGGGATTTATCCTCCTCTCGCCACCTTATGACAACATCTAGTAGTATGAAGACATCAGGGGTCCCCTCGCAGCTTGCTTATACACTTCTAGTAACGTTACCAGGGATGTCCTCACGGTCTGCTTATGCTTCCCTGAGTTCATTGACTTGTTCATTCATTGTAATGCTTTCGTTCGATTTTTTTATATATGTATTTTGAAAGCATCCTGCTAGCATAAGAATAATGAGTTCAGATTGAACCTAACATCTTTATTTTTTTTTTGCTCTAACGTCTCCTCCAATGGCAGGAGAAGGGAAATGAGAATCGGGTGTTAGCTTATACTTTTGAAAGAGGTTAGATAGGTCACTAGTCTTTTAATCAGATTGCTCGAGTGAGAAAAGGTGGGCGATAAATCAGAGGTCTTAAGGATATTCTAAAAATTGAAGGTGTACGACCAATGAATGGGTCACGACAACTACGGGGATGATAAGTGTAAGTATTTAACCACGAGATGTGATGATCACAGGCCTAAGGGTAATATTTTCAAAGGTACATGGTGTTCAAACGGATAGGGTATGCGGCTGTTATGACATATGGGCCTTTCCAGTTTGGTTTCAGTTTTCCTTTCGGAAGGGCGTGCTTGGAAGGCATGATTTTCTTCAAGACTAATTCCCTAATCTTAAAGGTTCATTCAAGGACTTTCTTATCGTAAGCCCTGGCCACTCTCCTCTAATATACCTGAGCATGATCAGCTGCCCTTAGACGTGTTTCATCGAGCTGCTCTAGCTGCGTGAGTAGGGAAATTCTCCTCTCGTCTAAGGATAGCTCATCATCGAGTTGAATCCGTAAGGATGGTACTTGTATCTCATATGGTAGGACTGCCTCCATCCCGTAGGTAAGGAGGTAGGGAGTTTGGCCAGTGGCCATACGAATAGAGGTCCTATAGGCCTAGAGTGCTTTTGGTAATAGTTCAGGCCAGTCGGCTCCATTGCTCATTTCTATTATGCGTTTTAGGATTCGAATCAACGTTTTATTCATAGCTTCTGCCTGTCCATTGCCTTGAGGGTAGAATGGTGATGAATGGCGTAGATCAATGCCATACTTCTTGCATAACTTCTTCATCTTCTCCGCGATGAACTGTGGTTCGTTGTCAGTGACAAACAACCTGGGTACTCCAAATCTGGTGATAATATTCTGAGCGATAAACTTTACGAGTGTTGAAGCGGTGATTCTAACAGGATTCAGCTTCTGCTTATTTGGTGTAGTATTCGGTCACTGTAAGTATGAACGCGTGCTTGTGAGTGTTCCCAATGGTGTCTATGAAAGGTCCAATGATATCGAAAGCCCACATCGAAAATGACCATGGTGAGGACATAGTATTCAATGCAACTTATGGAGCTTTGATGAGTGCGGCGTGTTCTTGGCATTGCTTGCAGGATTGGACGTAGAGGTGGCAATCTCTAATCATTGTCCGCTAGAAGTAGCCTTATCGTGTAACTTGATCGGCGAGTCTCTGTCTACTAGAGTGGGCGCCGTAGGCACTGGCATATGCTTCTTTGATGATGTATTGTTCTTCGATAGTCATGACGCATCGTAATAGTATTCCTTTAGTGAAGGCCTCTTTTTATAATGTTTCGACGAGTATGCAGAATCGGGCGCATCAGTTCCTAATAGTCTTCTGTTCAATCTTTATAGCATATGGGGGGACGTGTTGATGTTTCATGAAGTTCCAGATGTCGAAATACCACGATTGTCCATCATGGGTCGGTGATTTTTCAAATCTGAATATAGCGACCTCGGTTTCTGTCTTGACGTGCTTTTATGGAGTGATTGCTTCTTTCTGTCCTGTACTTGTGGGGAGGACAGGTAATTCTTTCTTGACGATCTATGCCACCTCGTAGGTGGGTACTATCAGCTTTTTGATGAAGAAGGTCTTGGTATTTTGCCCAATGGGTATTTGGATGATCGAGGCTAGCGTGGCTAAGGAATCTGCGAGCTCATTTTCTAATTTAGGAATGTGCGTGAAAGAGATTCTTTTAAATTTCTTTACTAAATATTGAGCGATTTCTAGGTATGCCATTAGTCTCATTTCCTTAATTTTTATTCTCCTATGACTTGTGAAATTACTAGTTTGGAATCACCGATGGTTTTTAACTGTTTAACACCTAATTGTAGTATTGCCCGTAGTCCGGCTATAAAGGCTTCGTATTCTGCAACATTGTTAATGACAGGTAAATCTAGTTGAAAAGCCTTAGGTATGACAACTCCTTCTGGGCTTAGGAGGACTATCCCGATGTCTCTTCCTTTGTTATTTAGAGCGCGGTCAAAATAAAGGATCCATGAGATCTTATCGGGCACTTCGTTATGAATCGTGAATAGGTCCTCATCGGGGAAATCTGCATGCACGGGCTCATCACTCGACAGTGAGAGATCTGCAAGGTAAACGGTGAATGCTTGCCCTTTGATCAATTTTTCCGTGATGTAAGTGATATCGAATTCTTGCAGGAGCATATGCCAGCGAACGATCTTCCTCGATGTTGCGGGCTTTTTGAATATATACTTCAGAGGGTCCATTCGGACTAGTACTAGTAGTTTATGTGCTCCGAAGTAGTGTCATAATTTGGTAGAGGCTCACACCAATGTGACGCAAGTCTTCTCCATTGAAGTATATTTTCGTTCTTTTTCGACCATCATCCTACTAAGATAGTAGATAGCCTTCTCTCTCTTGTCGTCTTCTTCATATTGTCCCAGAATTGCTCCCATTACTTTGTCGTTCACTGAGAGCTATAGAGTTAGGGGTCTTCTGGGGACTGGTGGCAATAGTATTGGCGGGTTAAGGAGGTACTTCTTGATATTGTCAAAGGCTTGCTGACACTAATCATCCCATTTATACTCAGTTTCTCCTTTAAGTAGTCTGTAGAAAGGATCGCATATGTTCGAATGTTGGGAGATAAATCTTCTGATGAATTGTAATCTCCCTATTAGGCCTCGTAACTCTTTGATATTACTGGGAGGCGACATCTCGAGGATGGCTCTGACTTTCGCAGGGTCAACTTCGATCCCTCGCTTGCTAACTATGAAACCAAGTAATTTTTCGAAAGTGATCCCGAAGACACATTTCTTTTGGTTCATTTTTAGCTGATATTTCTTGGCTCTTTGTAACACCAGTCGGAGCACTTCAACATGTCCTACTTGCATTTGAGACTTCACTAATATGTCATCGATGTAGACTTCTACACACTTATGCATCATGTCATGAAAGATAGCCATCATAGCGCGTTAATATGTAGCTCCTACATTCTTGAGCCCAAAAGGCATAACGACGTAACAGTATGTCCCCCATGGTGTGGTGAAGGAAGTTTTCTCTTGGTCAGACTTTGCTAATTTGATTTGATTATATCTAGAGAAACCGTCCATGAAGGATATCATCTCATGTCCAGCGGTGTTGTCAACTAGAGTGTCAATGTGTGGAAGTGAGAAGTCATCTTTTGGGCATGCCTGGTTGAGGTTTTGAAAGTTGATGTTGATCTGTACTCTGCCGTCTTTCTTGGCGACAGGTACTATATTGGTGACCCACTTAGGGTAAAGAATGACTCGGATAAATTTGACTTTGTGTAATTTGTCGACTTCCTCCTTAACTTGGAGGGCCGTTTGTGGGTGCATCCTGCAGAGTTTCTGCTTAATAGGCTTTGCATCAGGTTCTAAGATGAGGCGATGTTTTACTAAACTTGGGTCTAAACCGGGCATGTCCTCGTAGGACCATGCAAAGGAATCGAGGTATTTTTGCAGGACTTGTGTAATTTATTCGTGTTCCTTGGAATTGAGCATTGCACTAATCAGTAGCTTCTTGGGTTTCTCTTCAGTGCCAAAGTTAAGTTCTTCTGTGGGTTCCGCCGCAGCTTGGGTTTGCTCATCGAAACGCTTGATAACCCATTGGAAGTCCAGTTCCTCCTCGGCAACTGGTGTTCATTCTTCATCCTTGGTAAGTTTGTATACTGTGCAATTGCTACACTAGGGATTTGAGTTTGCGAAAGGTAACCCTTCATCAGTGCAATCTATAAATGAGAGATCTTCGGTGAGGTGAAGGTTAAGACTACTGATTCTTCTCTCAAAGTCACGAAGTATCTCGTCCTGTATGATCACTGGCTTGTTGTTTGGCTGGGATGCTTTACGTCCTCGTACGGGAAATGGGATACAAACCTTAGGAGAAAAGTCTCCTTGTTGGGCATAAATTTGGTTCGGTACGAAGGGTTTCCTTTCTTTTCTGGGATTTTTTGATTTTTTTGGATTTTGTATTTATGAATTTTTAGGATTTTCTATTTTTTCTATTTTTTAATTTTTGATAATAAATATGGTATAGGGTCGGTCGCCTCAAGGGGCACCGGGAGAATTACTTCCTCTAGTTGAGAGAACGAGATGGCTGCTGGAGTCATTCGGGCGATTCTTCAAAAAATGTGAACTTGTTGTGAATTTGGCTTTTTTTTTGGAGTCCTCATCTGATGAGATCTTTTGAATGAGTGACGCTGGTGATAGCGACACTAACGCTTGGATTTCTTCTGCCACATTGATTGCCTCTTCTTCGAAGAAGCTCTGAAGATCGTAGTCAATTGAATTATCATCCTCTGGGTTGTAATAATGTTATTCTTCCCACCAAGGGGGATCTCCCAAAGGATCCTTAGGGTTAGCGAGTTCTTTTCCTTGATTTTCATAATATGTTAGGATGAGCGCGCATACTCGGCATCGAGGTTGATAATGGTGAAGAATGCAGGGGGATCCCCAAGGACATTCCCATCCTTCTAGGTTTGAGTCGAAGATGATATCGAATTCATCTTCTTGATCTGATAGTGCTTGAAGTCCTAGGTTGGGCGCTCCGCTAACTCGAGTGTCGGGAGGTCTATCTAGTAGTCCTCGTCATCACTTGAGGGAGGTTGCCACTCTTCCTCTAGATATTTCCAAAATATTTAGAGTTACGGTGAATCTGGGGATGTAGAAGTGTCTAGTTCAAGTTCCTCTTCAAATTTTATGAGGGCGAGGCGAGTGTCTCCCCCTAGGTCAACCGGATGACCGTTGGGATTTTCTGCTTCTTATGCTGGTAGCTGAGCTGGTAGGTCATTACTTGTCTTGGTGGTCACGAGGTTGGAATGGTTTGATTCTTCTATCATAGAGTGTCGAATCCAATTAGCGAAACATTCTAATATGCTGGTGTATGCCCTACAGCGGGGTTGGTATGGGTAAGCGATATAAGGGGAGTCCCAAGGGCATTCCCATACCTTAAGGCCAAGGCTGAGGCAATGTTATACGAGTTAGTATTTTCTTGTGGAGTGTCATCTCTTTCCCAAGTTAAGCGTAAGTGCTCTTCACTATCTTGCATGGTTGCTATGTGAAAATTTTCGTCGTCAGTGGATTCCCAATCTTCTACTTGTGGGTTGGGTTCTGGAGGCTCTTCTCTCCTCTCTTCTGCAAATTCCTTAGTGTCAAACATGGGCTTGACTCCTTCGAGCGATTTATCAATATCGTTGTTTAAATTGGTTAAATCATTGAACGCTTTAGTCATTCGCTCAATTTTCACTTCTCCACTATCGTCATTTAAATTGGTTAAATCATTGAACGCTTTAGTCATTCGCTCAATTTCCACTTCTTGGGATCTAGAGAAGGACACTTCCTTATGCTTTGGCATATCTGCTTTCTCAGTGGTCCCATAGGTGAAGTGGTCATATAGAGACAATTTTGGTGAGGTAGGGGACAGGTCGGCTTGCGGGCCATCTGATTGGTAACCTAACCCTATGTGCTTACGTATTTGCATTGGGACAACGGGTCCTACATGACCTTACTTATTTTTATCAAGTCTGGTTGGGGAATGTATCCAAGTTGGTACATAAGGTCCCACCCTTTTTTCGCGGTAGGGTTAATGGCATAGAGTTTGGCGAGGTCTGGGCCAACCTCTCTTCTCACTAATTATTGTTGACACGCAGGGGGAGAACTAGGAGGGGTAGGGGGACGGACTTCCGCAACGGTTGTCTCATCAAGGATTTGAGTCTTTTGAATGTAGCCTGTGTTCAATACATAATCGTGAGTGGTTGGTATGCTCGCCACGTAATTAGTATCCATCTCCTGGATCAGTGCATCATGCATTTATGGTATGTGGATACGACGGCCTGACATCCTGCTTCGTGTATTCGTGCATTTTTAACATGGTGAGGGGGCAGATGTTAAGTCCTGTTCCTGTGTTAATGAGTGTGTGTGGTACGGAGAATCCTCTAATTATGACCGTAAGATATATGGGGGCCGCACTCCCGCGGAGTGACTCTTTAAGCATGTCTGTATCTGTAAAAGTGAGCGTTGGAGGTTGCGCTATGACCGAAGTGATTTGATGAAGCTCATCTAGGGTCGTATCCTCATCCACTTGTGTGTCTTCAAGTGTCCTTATCAACAATTGGTGATGGTCAAGCGATTTCTTAATGAGTTCTAGTATGAATATCTAGGCCAGGATCTTCTGGAGATGCTGCAGAAGGTCATATTCTTGCCCTGGCTCGAGCGCAATTTCTTTCCCTGGCCAATGGGCCTTAGGTGTGGGTGGTTGGAATGGTTGAGGTGTAGGAATTGGTGGAGGGATGATGTGAGGTGGGGGAGGCAAGTTAACTCCTCTTTCTCTCACATTCCCCTCTGGTGGTTGTGCGTTCGTGAAATCCTTATTTCGAGGGAAAGGCGGAGGCAGGTAATTGGTTCTTGATTTGAGAATCGGGCAAGTTGGTTATTGACCGAACATGGTGTGGCTTGGTGCAGATGCATTTATAAAATGGTTAAAATTCAAGATTGGAATGCGTACCTGAATGGTGCCGCTCTAAGGCAGGAAGTACTATGTGTAATCTTCCTCTTCTAGGAAAGTAGAGACTAGCGTATCGCATGGGTCAGGATGTTCTTCTGGCTCGCCTTCTTTTAGATTCAGTGAACGCTCAGTAGTTATTTCGTTGTCTTAGCTTGGAGTCTTTTGGGTGACACTTTCTACCCATGCAGTAATTTGGGCTGCAGTTTGGAGAACGTGATCTCCATACTCGGGTTCAGAATCAGACAAAGGGAGCTGTAATGGCATTGGTTCGAGATTTGGAGGGGTTAAAGGCTCTGGTGGGTGACTATAGAGGAATGGTCTCCTAGCCCTAAAGGAATGGACTCGTATCTGAGTAAATTTTGGATAAGGAGGTGGATTGGACGGGGCGATGCGAGTGATCAGTGCCGAGGGATGCGGGGGTGAAGGAGCTCTCGCTGGTGTGACAGAAGTAGGAGAGCGGTTGAATGCGAGTGATTAAGGTGGAAGGTTGGAAGGGGGATCGACCGGAGAGATTTATGGTGGTGACCTGAGTCGGTGTTGCTTGGTTGTGGTTGGGCATGGGGTTATTAACGATCCCTAAATTTTGTTAGAGTTGGTTATTATTAGGGTTAGGATTCCTAAGCGCTTCCCAATCGATCTGACTTTGGTCATTCATGTCATAGATTACGTCCCTAAGGACCCAACAGTCTTCTAAGTAGTGTCCCGCGTATTGATAGAAGGCACAATATTTACTATAGTCTAGATTTGTCGGCTATGGGCGGGGTCTTTCTTGTGAGAATCGGAGATTCTGAGTGTTAAAGAGACGGAAGATGTTGGGAATTATATCCGGTAAAGGGGGATCGTGTTCCCGCCTCAGCTGGTAGGGGCCTCTGGCTGGGTTAAAGTTTTGCGGTGGGGGCACACTATTGTAATTCGGCACGTGGGCTAGTCGATTCTGTGTCATGTTCGGATTATGGTAGGTATTGGGATATTGATTTCTATTTTGATACTGACCCTAATTCTGCTTCTGGCTTTGGCCTTGGTTTGCATATCTTTACTGATTAGTGCCTTGGTTTTAGTTCGTGTATCGTTGTTAGTTTTGATTTTGCCCGAAGCTTCGCTAGTGAAAATTTTTGTTCCCAGAGTTTTGTCCTTGATTAACAATAGTGTTGACCTGTTCGGTTCCTAAGTCTTTCTTATTATTTTTCAATTTTGATTTGCTAGAAGAGCCCACTTTCCATGTGACTATGGATAGAGCAAGGTCTCCGCCTTTAATGTGTCGCACTAGTCGGGATGCTCGGGAGTGGAGTGTAGTGAAGTTGGGACAATCACTTATGATAAGTGCACTCTTTAACGGTTCTCTAGTGTTATCAATGATAATGTCCACCGAATCCTTCTCTTTCATTAAGTGTCGGTCCTAGGAGCGAGTTTTTTCCATTTAACGACGAAGTCGGTAAATTCTTCATCAGGTCCTTGCTTGGCTGCCATTAGATCACTGAGACTAACTGTCTCTTGGACCAAGTGTTTGTATTGGTCTAGGAATTGACTGACTAATTTATCGAAGGTTTTTATCTTATAAAGTAGGAGTCTTGCAAACCAATCTAAAGCTTCTCCTTCTAATGAGTGTTGGAAATAATGAATGAGAAGTCCTTGATTATCACGTATGGGTCGACAATCATTACAAAAGAGGGCCAAGTGATGATTTAGATTTCCCATGCCATTATATTTGATAAATTTTGGTGGCTTAAATCCTTTTGGTAAATTAAACTCGACGTCCTGGCAAAATTTGTCGAATCCGAATGAGTGACTCGAGCGCTCTCTCTTGGCCATGTACTCATCGAGTATTTTAGGGAGATCTTTGATTTTAATGGTGCTATCTTTTGGAGCGACCTGTGAGCAAATCTTGTCTAAAGAGTCATTGTTGAAGAATGTGAGGGCAGGTTGTCTCAATGGTGTGGCGCGGGCTGACACCGTGCTCGGGGTAGGAGGTGGCCTCTCATGTCGCTCTTGTTCTTCTGAAAATTGTCGTTACCTAATGGTTTTGTATGCGATGACCAACCCTCGAAGCAATTCTTTGGAGTCGCCATCTCCTCTTTGTATTCTTTGAATACTGAGATCTATGATCTGTTGAGCGGTGAGGTTTTGTTCGGTGTTACCATCTCTCCCATTATGATTATTATCGATGTGTGGGGTAGAGAAGGGATTTTCTTGCTTGTCGGTCATGTTAATCTCAGATTGTCGTGGGCTGGAATTGTGAAACAGTTCTTCATACGTGGGGTTGTTATGATATCCCTACAATGGTGGGTCTCCTAAACTCACTCTTCATATACCAGACATCTCGAGTCTTTGACGAAGACTCATATATATATAAATGGAAATCTAAATGACACGATGGACTGAAAAATAGGGAGATAAGATGAAAACTAACTACCTAGAAAAATAGTTTGCAAAAGTGTCCCATTGCGATCGCTAGTCTATTGGTGCGTGCTTTTTTTGGGTTTCTTTCGGTCCCCGTTGAATCAGTGGCTCCAATTTTGTCCAAGTGGACTCTAGCGATGCGGTGTTTGGAATGTTAAAAATAAAGGGTTTTCTAGGAAGGTTTCTAGTTTGTTGCGATCGCCAGCTGCAAATATTTTACGACGCTGCAACACGTCAATGATCACACTTTGGAGTGGGTGTGGGTTACTTCTATACTGAATCGTCCGCCTGTGAACGTCAACAACTATGTCTTTTCTTATAATTTAGATAGTTTAAAATTTCTTTTATTTTCCGTTATTGTTATAGTTCTAATCAGTTTAGACTTCCCTAATTCTGTTATGAGTTTTGTTATATGGCAATTTATTATAGTTTATTTAATTTAGTTTTCTAATTCTATCAGGAGTCTAATTAATTTTAGTTTCCTAGCTCTACTAGAATTCTAATTAACATAATGTCCTAATACTACTAATAGTCCAATTAACATCGGTCTCCTAATTGTACTAGGAATGCAGGTGTATTAATTTTAATGAAACTTTAATTAAACCAAGCATGCTAGTTATACTGAAATTCTAAGTAAAGCACGCATACTAGTTGTACCAGAATTTTATTTGAAATAGAAGACTGATTCTACTAAAACTCTAATTTAAGCAATGAATTAATATTATTTAAATTCTAATTAAAGAGAATAGACTAATTTTGCTAAAATTTTGATTAAAGCAATGAATTAACTATACTAAATTTTGATTAAAAATAAAGGAACTAATTTGACTAGAATTATGATAAGAGCAATGAATTAATTATACTAAGATTCTAATCGAAATAAAAGGATTGATTACTAATATTGGGATCTAATAAAGCGAGGAATTAACTAGGTTGGAATTATTTAATAAAAATAAAGGAACTAACTTTATTAGAGTTCTAATCGAATCAATTATTCTAAGGATTTAATTAAAATAAAGCATGTAAATTGACTATATTAAAATTCTAAGAAGAAATTACGGAATTAATATTATAATCCAAATTAAAGTAGCTAAGTAATTCTGAAAAAAGGGGGTTTGAGCCCTCTATGCTAAGGAGGATTGGCCTCGTTCCCGAGTACCCTCCCTAAGCTCCCCTGGGCAAATCGGGTGGCTGAGATTAAAGATAAATTGGATTTAGGATTATAAAATAGTATTTGGATTTTTTAGAGTCGATTTTAGAGCACTAATTATGAACTAGAATTATAGAAACTAAAATTAATATTTAGGATTTTTTGAGGTATTAAAATAGGGAATTAAAACCATAATTTAAATTTCTAGGATTGAATTCGAGTTCGAAATCAGAAAATCAGACCGTATGATTAAGGACTGGTTCTAGAGTCTAAGACCTAGAATCAGAGATTAATGATAGGACTGGAGATTAAGATTTTAGAATGGAATTAAAGCCTAGGGTCGGTAAATTAGACTGTTCGATTAAGGACTGGTTCTAAATTCGAAAAACTAGAACTAGATATAAAAATTATGGTCTAAAAAATAAAGGATGCTACGGTCTAAGACTGAAAATTAAAACCTATAATTATGACTAAGAGAAATATCCTAAGTCTAAAACGAAAATTTTTACCTAGGACCGGGGCTGCGGAGAGAAATCTCAAAGATTTGAAGTTTGAATCTTGAAATCATGACTAGGTGCTTTATGGGTTTGTCCTCGGAGTTCTTTGGTTCCGAAATCTTAAAAAATTCGTTCTCTCTCGAAAATTGCCAGCCTCTCCGGGGCAAATTAGAAAAAAATCTTTTATAGGTTTTTCTCCAATTAAACACCCTGTTACAGGCGTTTAATCAAATTGCACGCCGGTCTCCCAGTGCTTAATCACTTTGAGTCGGTCACCAACTCAGTGAGCGACTGACTGACTTGCTCAGTGAGTTTCCTAGTCCTAATAGCGTTAGAACTAATTGCTCACCCATTTTGGGGTACATAATCAAATTAAGCACCACTCTCGAAGCATTTAATCGAGGAAACTTAGGGGTCAAGGATTATAAGACTAGGTCGGGCGTAAGCCAAATGCGCGCCGGTGGTGTGGCACTCAATCCGATCACGCATCTCATGATAGACGCGTGATCGAGTCTCGAGTTGGTCTGAAGAAAGGAAGTCTGGTCTGAAAAGGGACTGATTGTGTGCTTGTGATTTGGCGTGCAATCGAATTGAACGCTTGGTTTCAGGCGCTTAACTTGGGGTTGTCCAGGTCCGGGTCGGGCTTGAAATGCCAGACTATTGTTTCAGCCTGTATTTCAACTATATACTATTGTTTCAGTATATAGTCTCTCTACGTTGGGATATGAGCCACAGAGCTATTGTCTTAGCCTGTGTTCATCATGTACTATTGTTTCTGTGCATGGTTTCCATGTCGGGGGTATGGGGCCTGAGCCACAGCACTATTGTTTCAGCTAGTGTCTAGCCATATACTATTATTTCAGTATATGGTCCCACATTAGGGCTAGGGGTCTGAAATGCGAGACTATTATTTCAGTCTGCATTCTGACTATATACTATTATTTCAACATATAGTCTCCCTACGTCGGGATCTGAGCCACGGAGCTATTATTTTAGCCTGTGTTCAGCCATGTACTATTATTTCAGTGCATGGTTCCCACGTCGAGGGTATGGAGCCCGAGCCACAGAACTATTATTTCAGTTTGTGTTCAGCCATATACTATTGTTTCAGCAAATGGTCCCATATGAGGTCAAAGGTTGACCAAACAAATTTGTATATTCTGAGAGGGTAAAATGGGGGTGTCTACAGGGTTGCGTCCTCCTTGCTCGCGAGGTTAGCTGTTAAACCTTGATCCAAATGCAATACACGAATCCGAAGTCATCAAAACTATTCTTTTATTTATCAATGTTGGATCTTTTAGGAAAAGATCTGGAACCATACAAAGTTTTTTCCTAATTATAAACTAATTAACATCCACTAAAACTAAGTACTAAAAACAAGGGAGAAAATTTGGAAAAACCCAAAGAAAAATTGGCCAAAGAAGAAGTCCCTTGAACCTTAAACAATGTTGTATTTATATAGGGCACAGAGAGAAAATCTTCCATATACAGGTGAATTGATTGAATTCCAAAATTCAATCATTTGAATTCAAAATCTAAACTTTGGCGAATTCATCTGATTTTGAAATCAATCGATTGATTATTAGAACTCAATTGATTGAATTCAAATTCAAATTTTGAGAGGTAAACAATTGCCACATATTAAATCGATTGATTTTCATAACTCAATCGATTGAATTTAAATTCAGATTTTGAGCGGCACAAGAGTTGTCTTAAACTCAATCGATTGAATTTTGAATATCAATCGATTGATCTTGACATGTGATATATGTAGCTCTCCTTCAACAATGATTGGATTAATCGGTTCTTTCACAGTTTTTGGTGCTTCTGTTGGCTTCATGGTTTGATGCTTCCAAGTTGTCCTTAATTATGCTCATTTATGCTTCTTCAAGATCCAACGGTCAAGAACACCTAAAACCACTAAAACTATGTAATAGCCATCAGATTGCTTTCATCAGATGGCTAAGTATAGATATTAGGGTGAGAAATATAGTCTTATTTTGATCTAGATCACACCCCCAAACCTACACTTTGCTAGTCCTCAAGCAAAAAGAATGATAAATATGTCAGAAAAATAAACTAGCAACCTAAGAAAATAAATTCCATTTTCGTAGGGAGGATGCTTGCATTTAGCATATGTAATAAGCCTTTAAACCCCTAGGTGTTCCCTAGTAGAGGAGTTGTGTCTCCTGAAGGTTTTCAGTGAAGATACCTACAAACTTCAAGGCCTTTAAATGTCAACACTAGTTTTCACAACCATCAATTGTTTGCAACCTGTGAAGCTTTAATATCAAGTACAAAACCATGCTAATTTTATAAGTGTCCATTCAAATTAATTTAATTCTTTGATCCTCAGATGATTCTTTCATTCATGCCTAGAGTGTCGTGTGTGCTGTACCAATACAAAAATCCTTCCACCAAGGAACAAGCTCAAACAAGGAATCTTTGGACCCCATGTCTCGACTCAATCCTCCCCTTAGGTATATGCCCAAAATAGAGTTGCTCCAATGAATGGTTCAATTTTGCACACATGTGAGAAAGCATTACAACACAACTAAAAGGGACTCACATGATAAGATAAAACACGGTGCATCAATGGATGAAAATGAATCTCATATTGAAAAAGATGTTTATATCCTAAGCACGTCACATCACACACCATAGACATTATACTCTCACTCTCCACAAGGCATTTACCAATTGAGATTGGATCAAGAAGGTCTTTTTATGGGTTGTAACGGGGGCTCAAGTAAGGGTTAATAAAGAAAGGAAAATTGGGCGCAAATTCTCTGAGAAATCGGGGAAAGAAACTAATCTATTTTCTAATTTTTCCACTTTTTTCTTTTTCTAATTTCTCAAAATTTTTTATTTTCTTTTTCTTTTTCTCTACTTTCTTTTCTTTTCAAAATCACCTCATAAAATTTTTTTACCATCACTTTTTCTCCTTTTCTTCCCTTTCACTTTACAAAATATTTGGCCACATGATCTCAGTAAATACCACCCTTATTACTTTCCATTAACTCACTTTTCAATTTGTTTTCTTTCCTTATTCCCACTTTCTCAGAAGTAGAAGGGTAAGGTTTAAAATAACAATGGTGCAATGTGAAGTTATCGTGGTTTATCAAAAACATATAAGGCAATTTTTTTTTCAATGAGGCTTAAAGGGGTTGCTAAAAGGAAAACTGTATGAGGTAGGGTATTTTAGGCACAAACGAGCCAAAAATGGCCTTCGATCACTTCCTCTCAAGATGGTAGATATGCCTATTTGTCTCGAGTAAAAGGCAATGTGTTCTAGTATGATGATATTACGCATGCAAAGTAAACAAACCAATAGACAACGTATGAGATTAAACCAAATTGGTACGTATTCAAAAACACTCCGAATTCGTATAAGCACTCATCAAGAATAGATGGAAAAATCTAAAGCTCACTGGTTTTTAGTCTCCATTAGAATCCTACGATTCAAAGTTTGACACAAATCCCTTGACTTCGAAATTTAGGCATGGTAATGGTGTAGAAAGTTCTAGACATGAACTATAGAATCATCTTTAAAATCTTAACATTGAAACTAATGATCATAGACACTTACAGTCATACCATGGCATTGTCATTTTCACAAAAGCTTCACTAGATCAACAATTAAAAATCCTGAAAACATATTGAAATTCATAAAATAATTAAAAATCCTGAAAACACATTGAAATTCAGAAATAGGCTTGACTGTGCACAGTCGATCGATTGATTTTTTGAAAATCAATTGATTGATTTGTACCTGTTGTGATAGTATTCATGGTTAATAATTGTCAGTCGATCGATTGAAATTGAAGAATTCAATCGATTGACTCAGCAGTCATTCACTATTTTGAGAACAATTTTTTTTTTATAATCAAAACCTTTCTACTCAAATTAAAAAGGGTTAACCTGTAATGAAGGCATAAACTCTTCACTCCCAAACCCATCAGGTTCAATGTCCCCATTGGACAATCATAATGAGGTGTACCCCCAAACTTGTGTAAACATACCATAACCAGAAGACTGACCAGGTGAAAAATATTGTGCCCCATAACATTAAAACATGTAGGTTATGAATCACCAATTATTACCGAGGAGCAGATCTAAACAATTAATCCAACATTTAATAAAATGACCTAAATTTTATTTAATTCCATGTGCTTACTACACTTATTCAAAATAAAAACACAGCCTAATTGATCAGTCACATAATTTATCATTTTATCACCCTTAACTTAGTGATGCTAGGACTTAGTTTGCTACTAACAAGTTACTGATGTGCAGATATTAAGGATAAATAGTAAATTAGAGCCTAAGTGTTAATCTTTTTCAAAATGAACTCAAAAAGTAATAAGAAAGACGATCAAGTAAAAAAGACGTTTTTCCGCTTATTGAAAGCCAGGGAATCGTAATTTACGATTCCTCAAAAGAGACAAAAGGAGAAAAGCGATAAAGCATAATTCAGAGAATCGTCAACTATGAGGAAGCTTAGAGAAATAGAAAATCGTGATTGACGATTTCCTAGAAAAGAAACTATGAAAGACAGAAATCATTATTTATGATTTCCTAAAAATAAAAGCTTTCTTACTATGTTGCTATTGTTGATCACGTGAGAACTATCACCGCCATATCCAGAATTAGAAGACTCCTACAATTAGAAGTCTGATGAACCACGGATCTGAGAAGATTGAGGTAGATCTAATCCAAAGGACTTTGTTGTTGCTCAATAAAGAAGACTCTAGAAGTGCATCAATTAAAGAAAGCAAGGAAAGATAAAATTAGGAATTAGAGTTATATTAGAAATCTTTTATTTTTAGTAGTTTCTTTTATTAGAACTAGATCTTTGTAAATCGACTCCTTATGATCTATAAATAAGAGGGCTCAGCATAGGAATAAGCATCAAAGAACTTCAGCATCAATTGACGCCTGAGGTTGGATTTTCTTTCGATTAAAGTAGTGTATACTAGTTAGAGTAGATTAGATATCAGAGGTTTTTCAAGAGCAATTGACGACTGCAATTGAGTGCTGAAGATTAGTGTAGATATCTGTAATTTCTTAGGAGCAATTGACAATTGCAACTGAGGGGTGAAGGATATTTTTTACTTTACTTTCTAGTTTAGATTTTATTTGCTTCGTATATATCTCTAAGTTTTAATTTGAATTGACGACTCAGGTTAGAATTTGCAGATTAGTGTAACGATTTTTACTTTTTCATCTTCAGTTTTCTAGAGTTTGATTGACGCCTAAATTTCTGGTTGATTGTTGATTAGATTAAATCTGTATTGATAGGATCTTCGACTTGATTGATTACCAATGCTAGGATACTAGAAATATGGTGTAACGATACTATTTATTTTTATAAATATCCGAATGCTGAATAAATATCCGAATGCTGAAGATTAAGATTGACGACCATAATCTGAAGAAGGAGGATTAGGATTTATTTTTTTACACTTTAATTTAAAAACTCATTCTTTTATTCATATTTCTCTAGTAGATTAGGAAATCTTAAAGATAAATAAAAGTTTTTGAGATAGGGATTTAGATAAAAGATATCAACTAGGAATTAATAAGATAATATACTTCCTCATGGGATCTATCCTATGCTAGTACTATAATTTTTATTGTGCGCTTGCAATAGGTTAAGACTTGAATTTAATATAATTATAATACACAATAATAAGCAAGCCAAGTTTTTGGCACCGTTGTCGGGGAAGCGGATTTATCTAATTCTTTCAAGGTTTTATCTAATATTTTTATCCTGTTAAAAACCAATATTTATCTTTTTATTTTTATATTTCTTTATATATATTTTCTCTTTGATCTCTTCTTAATCTTTTACAGGTTTATTCGGAGCAACAGACCAGACTTTCAACACTTCTGCGAGCCCCAGAAATTAGAAACTCAGATTTATTTCTCTCCCTACTTTCTAAAATTTAAAAATTATAAAAATTTAAAGCAAAAATAGAAAAATTCAGTTTTAGACAATATATGCCTAAAATGATGGGGGAACATTATGCTTTAACACTTCTTATACCTCCCCCATGTATACAAATAACCCCTATGACTGGTAATGAGACTTTTAAAATTTCGCCCAAAATATTTCAAACACTTCCACTATTCCGTGGGCTAAGGGATGAGAATCCTTATTCACATTTAAGACAGTTCATAGAAGTGTGCAATCTTATCCAAATCTCAAATTTATCAAAAATATATCTTTGTCTAAGGCTGTTTTCATATTCTCTTAGAGATGAAGCAAGGCAGTGGATACACTCCTTACCTTATAATTCGCTCGCCAATTGGGAGGACTTGAAATGAGGATTTCATATGAAATACTTCCCAATACACAGAATAAATCAAATATGGTATCTGATTAGAAATTTCAAACAATCTCTAGATGAATCTCTTCGAGAGGGGTGGACGAGTATCAACGATCTTTTAGATGGGTGTCCTCATCATGAGACACCCCATTGGCAAATAGTCCTCATTTTCTATGAAGGTCTGGATGACCAAAACTGGCACATAGTTGATGTTGCCTGTGGGGGGATGTTCTACACCATGTCTGCTGAGGCTGCTTGAGAATTTTTTAAGAACTTTAGCGAGGAACTAGTGCAATGCCAAGCATCGGGTGAGATTGAATCTGTAACGACCCTAAATTCCGGAGAACTGTGTAGATTAGATCAGGTGTGTGTGACCTGTGTGTGGTTGACTTTGGTATACACCTAAGAGGGGTGTATGTGTTTTGTACGAGAGTCGGCCCTTTTAGTTAGAAAAGGGCTAGCTTCCTTGTGAAGCTTTAGCCGTGTGAAAGAGTTGAGGGTTTTGGGGCTTTGGGTTTTTGGAAGAAGGAGGAAAAATCTTGTGGATCTGGGTGTGTCGAGTTTAGGTTTTGCGTGAAAAAGGTTTGTGGACTCATGAAAAGGAAGGATCGCTGTTGGTTTCAACGTGTGCATTGTTTAGGCCGTTTTGAGCCATTTGGGGGTTTTGAAACCCTTTTCTTTTGGGATGAAATCGTGTGATTTGAATCACTATTAGTAGCGGGGGGTTGTGTGAAGTGTGCATGAGGAGATTGCCGACATTTTCGAGTGCTTGGTCGTGATCGTGGAGCTTGGAAGAAATCGATGTGGGTTTGAAAACCCTTTTTGTGAAGCGGGGAAGATGATCTGATCTATGGGTTAATCGGTCGATTTAAGGTGAGAAATTCATGCTAGATGAGTTTTAAATACTTTATTTTATGGTTGTATAATTGTATATGAGATTTGGGTTAAATTTGAGGAAGAAAAATTAGATTTGGAATGAGAAAACAAAGGATTGGGCGAAATCTATGATTTTCGATCGATCAAACTGGATTCGATCGATCGAATTTGACTTGAGAATGTTGAAATTCAATTTCTAAAGGATTTCGATCGATCGAAATGTGTTTCAACCGATCGAGTTGAAAACTCGATTGATCGAAAAGTATAGAACAGGAAGTATTATAGATTCTGTTGGAATTTGATCGATTGAAATGGATTCGATCGATCGAGTTTCAAATTCGGCATAAAAAGTTACGACCAAAATACTGAAGCATTATTGGCACGCACAGTCAAATTCGATCGATCGAATCCATTTCGATCGATTGAATTTGACTGTGTGTGCCAATACTGCTTTAGTATTTTGGCTGTAACATTTTATGCCGAACTCCGATTGATGTGATTCTTATTGTGTTGGAAAGACGACATCGAGCTCTATAACCTTTATGTTTTGACCAACTTAGGAATCTAAAATTTTAAAGGTCGAAAGTTTATGAGAAATTATATCAAATTTCAGATTAGCATGAACTTGTCTGTTTTCGCCTCGTGTTGAGAAATATTTATAGATGTTTAAGTTTCTAGTAATTAGAGTTGATCTTTGATACATTATATATTTGTGATGTAGATTGAAGGTGGAAGGCCATAGATAGAGCTTCGCTTGACTTCGCAGAGTTTTGAGGTTAAGGTAGGGGAAATTCAGAGTATAATTACATTTTATGAATTTGGTTCATAGGTTCTTGATACGATTGAATGAAAATAAAAAATTATAAGTTTGACCTTATTTGAACTAGTGTTTGAATTTTTTGAAACTAGAATTGGAATTTTATGAATTTGAGAAGTTGATATTTGATTGTATTTGAAAATGAAATAGTTTTGCATTATTTACTAATACTTGAAATTATGTATTTGGAATTTCGCAAAATGAACTTGAAATATGAACTTGAACATGAATTTGAAACTTGAATCCATCCTCTAAGTCCAAATCATGAATCCGTTGATTTTGAACTCCGAGCTTGAATCTGAATCCGTCTTTGAATTCGAAACCTCGATCCATTCTTGAATCCGAACTTGATATGTGAACTTGTTACTTGAATTGAACTTGAACCTTGAACTTGAGACAGAGAGGAGTAAAGGCTCCAGAGAGGGGTAGAGTCCCCGGGGTCTTAACCTTGTTCCTTCCACATAGGATGCTCTATTCCCGCGACATGGGATGCTTTGGTCTCAGATGGGTTATTTGTTGCAAATTCGACATTGTTTGCAAATCCGAATGTGAACCTTGATGTGAACTTGAACCCTGATTTGAATGTCTTGAACCGTGATTCGAATTTGAACCTTGACTATAAATTCGTTTGAATCCTAGAAAATAAGAAATAAGAAATTTGTTTTGCTTTCCGTTTGACACTAAAATATGTGAACTCAGATTGTTGATTGAAATTGGTTTTGAAATTTATTACTAAAAGGACTTTTCAAATGCTGTTTTGATTTGAAAATGCTTTGGAGATTGTCATTGAAGCTATGCATTTATCTGATAAGATATAACTGCTATTGAGTTTTCTCTACTGAGCTTGAATGTTAGCTCCCCCTGACTATACATCAAAGGTGTAGGTTTGAGGAGGGCCCAAACTACACACTTGAAGAAAAGGAGCTTTCGCATAAGGAATTATACTTTGTTCTGGGATCGTAGAATTAGTGCCTTGTGGATTTGGTGAGTTAAGGTTTGGTACACACCACTGTTGGTGATGGTTGGTCATCACGGGTGTTGTTTAGTTTGGTACATATTAGATATTAGAACTGGAGATTTTTATTCATGATATATGTAACTTTACTTTGATTTTCGTATATATATGGATGTGCTAAGTTTTATGTATCAGATTATGATCTATGATCTGGCGGTCCGGATTTTCTCATTTGGTACAAGTTAGTTTAAAAAAAAAAAAAAAAAGGTCTCAAAATTTTAGGTTGGAAAAATCTGGGCTGTCACAGAATCCGAAACTTTAAGGAGTATACCTCTTAGACAGAGAGCTTTATACAAATTAAAGTCAATGATGAATTGCTTTCCAAGGTTAAAACTATGGAAGACAAATATTCAATCTCTGGTGGGTGTAAAATCACACCCAACATCTCAACAAGGAGAAGACGTTGGATCTAACCGCGGCTTAAATAAGGAAATTCCTCAGCGCACTCCTGAATTTTACCCCACACAGACCCATGACCACATTGACATTGAGGAAGCCTTGTCGCAATTGACTGAAAGCTGGCTGCAACATGGCCATATTCAAATGTAGCTACTCAATAATCTCTTGGAATCCATTACACGGTTAGAAACTCAGGTTGAGCAATTAACCATTTTAGTTAATTCGAGAGAGAGTAATTATTCTTCCCCATGACCAATTTGCATCCCAGGAGGAAATACTTTTATGGGAGGGACATCAATTCTCCTTGTTCGCCATTGAGTTCTTCCTGAATTTGTCGAGCTACCGACTCACCCGTAAACACATGTAACATATGTACATAATTACTTTTGAAATGATCCCTCTATGATTTATAAGATATTACTAATCGTAAAGACTCTTTTCTTTTTTTTAATCACTTGAAACGCATGGATTTGCGATTCTCGTGAATTTAGAGTCCAATCGTAGAGAGTACGATTTTCTTAGTTTTAGATTCTCGTGAATGTTATCCAGAATTGCAAACGACAATTTTGGGGAACAGGAGAACCTAGTGATCAGTCTTTTTGGGAGCATTGGAAATACAACTCATTTAATTGTACAGGAAACAAACATAAATTGCATTCAAATCCACCACTTCCAAACTATATACATCGATTAACCAAAACCAATTCATAACCCTTTTTCTTCCTCCATCTGTAACCTTAAAACCCCTTGACGAAAGAACATAACCAGAGCGACTTCAGTAAAAGACTCGACAAAATTTTAGAAAAATATAAAGCTGAGCTCTTGGCAGTACAACAGAAAGTAGAAAAATTGAAGTGCTAGCTATCTATCTTTAATACTGAATCGTCCACAGAAACTACCCTTGACCCTAAACCTAACCCAAATCCGAAATCATATACCAGGAACCCATCTTCCCCCACTTCCTAACCCTTATACCATTACAACTCGCCCAGAATGCGACTTCCTATACAATAAGGATGGGTTATAATTTTCAGTGTCATTTTCCATCTCATCCTCGATCTCCCCACCACCCTTCTCTATTGCTCATAGTTCCCCCTTCCCAACTCTACTGCTTGTCCGTACAATCTTCACAAGGGAGCAATCTAGGCTGAATGGGGTGGTTGAGATGTGTCATTTTCCAACTCTTCAACTTCTTTCCATCACTGCATCATAGGTGCAGTTGACGAATCATGGAGTGACCTCCCTAAAGAAGAGGAGGGGAGGCAAGGGATTTGGAAGGGTAGTGGGGAGGGATTCGACACCTCTTGGAGTAGCAACCCGCCAAAGGTTGGAGCTCCTTTTGTTGTAGGGATACGAGACTCTGATTGAAGGTGATTAGAAGCCAAGGACTGATCTTTATCAAAGATTTATTCTTGGACGTTGCTGCCAGAGTCTTAGTTTAGTGTGTGTCTAGATTTTTCCTAGGATTATACTCTTTTATATAATTAGTTCTTATATTAAATTTTAGTTTTTTTTTCTGTTCATTGTAAATATTTTGATATATATATAAAATTTTCTTCTTACTAACTCTACATTTCTTTTCTAATAGTGTGTGTTACTAACATCTAACATTCTCTATTCAAATTAGAAGTAAATTTTTTTTCCCAAGTTTGGGGGGAAAGATTTTTGATTTCTTTTTGTAGATTATATACCCGGTTACTAACATAGCATTAGTTTACAGTAATTTTTTTTGTATGTCCCTTGTTTTGATAATGAGGACATTTTCCTATTTAAGTTTAGGGGGGATACAAACTTTTGTTAGTTTACTTTTTGTTAGTTTAATTTTTTAGTTTAGTTTTTGTTTAAAATTTATTATTTTACAAAAGAATTTTTAATTTTTAGATAAGTTATTCATTATATGCAATTTATGATAAAAAATACAAAAATTTGAATTTCTTAGCAAACCATCATAGTAGTAGTTCAAAAATCATAATAATAATAGTTACAATTCAAAGTAAAGCATCTCTAGAACACTATATCAGAAGAATGTTTGAAACTATACGATTGATTTGGACTGAAAAATATTTTAGATTATAGTTTCAAAATTATATAACCAGTGAGCTATAGAGCCTATTCCTCTTTATTCTGAGAGAAAGAGACTGTTTTTATTCATTCTTAAATTTCCTTGAACTTTACTGCTATCTGAAATCTCATAATACTGAACTTAGAATCAATATATTATATGATTATGATAATTTATTTGTTTAGAATTATTTATTAAATATATCAGAGCAATAAGACATCCATATTAGTAAATCGTGAAAATGATCCAAGGCCATCTTTTTTCTAACCAGAGCCAAAAAGCCAAAATCTCAGAATATTTTACCATTTGAACCCATATTAAAAGCCTAAAGACTAAACTTCTTTATACCAAAATTTTATAAACCCTTAACCATGTGTACTGCCCAAAACTTTCTATCCTTAACCCTTACAATTTTTGAGAGTTTAGAATGTAAAAGAAGGGAAGAAAATAGACTGAAAGGAGTATGAGTTACTAGATAAGGGATCTGCTGAAAAGGGTACAACTAAAAAAGAAATACAAATGTATAAAAATATGGGAAAAGAAAAGAAAAAGAAAGAAAAATTGTAAAAGACGATTTTATGAAAAGAGATGTAAAAAGCTTCCAAACTGAAAAAAAAAAAGGATTTACAAAAAGAAAAAGAAATTAGAAGACGTTGTCCAAAATAAGAATACTTACTAAAGCTGAAAAATAAAATAAAAAGAGAAGGAAGAGCTAAACTCTTGGAAATAATTTTGAATCCTCTTTACCTTTTTCTCTGAAACCTTCTGAAAATCTAAAGTCTCATTTCAAGTCGAAGGAAAGACCTTTGTGATTTATGATTTGTAAAAATATGAGTCTAGTAGAGATATATGAAATAGATACTATGAATAAATAAAGAAATTATATGAAAAGAATTGATTATCCTTTTCATGAGATTTATCTTTTAGCTAATTGTCCTTTGAATTTATTACGAACATATCATATCATGAAGATGCAAAATTTCGATTATTTTTGAGAGTATGCCAATAAGTGAGAGTTTGGATGAAAATATTTTCTAAAAATTGCAGTTTAAAAAAATCTATAATGAATAAACTTTTCATTGATATGCATACACTCCACGCTATACAAGAATTGAAATTATTGATTTCTAATCAAGGATAATTGCAATGATAGGAAGCAAAGGATAAAAGATTTAAAATATTTTAAAATAATGAACATATAATGACTAACTGAATAATTAGTAGTATATAAAAATTAGTTTATATTTTAAATTTTTAGTTTTAAAAAATATTTAAAAAAATTCAAAAATATTTGAAGTTTGTAGGAGGCTTCATTGAAAACCTTCAGGAGACTACAACTCCTCCACTAGGTATCCACCTAGGGGTTTAAAGGCTTGTTGCATTTGGTAAATGCAACTGTGCTCCCTACGAAAGTGACATTTAAATTTAAAAGTTTTAAATATTTTATGTTTCCTTGTTTGCTAGGGATTAGTAAAATTTAAGTTTAGGGGTGTGATTAGTCACCTAATTTATCATTTTATCACCCTTAACTTAGTGATGCTAGGACTTAGTTTGCTGCTAACGATTTACTGCTGTGCAGATATTAAAGATAATTAGTAAATTAGAGCCTAAGTATTAATCTTTATCAAAATGAACTCAAAAAGCAATAAGAAAGATGATCAAACAAATTTTTTTTTTTTTTTTGCCTACTGAAAGCCAGAGAATCGTAACTTACGATTCTTCAAAAGAGACAAAAGGAGAAAAGCGATAAAGCGTAATTTAGAGAATCTCAACTATGAGAAAACTTTAAGAAATAGAAAATCGTGATTGACGATTTTCTAGAAAAGAAGCTATGAAAGACAGAAATCGTTATTTTTGATTTCTTAAAAATAGAAGCTTTCCTACTATTGTTGCTGTTACTGATCACGTGAGAACTATCACCGCATTATCCAGAATTAGAAAACTCCTGTAATTAGAAGTCTGATGAACCACGGATCTGAGATGATTGAGGAAGATCTAATCCGAAGGACTCTACTGTTGCTCAATAAAGAATACTCTAGAAGCGCATCAATTAAAGAAAGCAAGGAAAGATAAAATTAGGAATTTGAGTTATATTAGGAATCTTTTATTTTTAGTAGTTTCTTTTATTAGAACTAGATCTTTGTAAACCGACCCCTTATGATCTATAAATAAGAGGACTCGACATAAGAATAAGCATCGAAGAATTTCAGCATCAATTGACGCTTGAGGTTGGATTTTCTTCTGATCAAAGTAGTGTATACTAGTTAGAGTAGATTAGTTATCAGAGGTTTCTCAAGAGCAATTGACAACTGCAATTAAGTGCTAAAGATTAGTGTAGATATTTGTAATTTCTCAGGAGTAATTGACGACTATGGCTGAGGGGTGAAGGATATATTTTAGTTTACTTTCTAGTTTAGATTTTATTTGCTTTGTAAACATCTCCAAGTTTTAATTTGAATTGACAACTCAGGTTAGAATTTGCAGATTAGTGTAACGGTTTTTACATTTTCATCTTTAGTTTTCTAGAGTTTGATTGATGCTCAAATTTTTAGTTGATTGTTGATTAGATTAAATCTGTATTAATAGGATCTTAGACTTGATTGACGACCAATGCTAGGAGACTAGAAATATATTGTAATGGTACTATTTATTTTCATAAATATCTAAAAGCTGAAGATTAAGATTGACGACCTTAATCTGAAGAAGGAGGATTAGGATTTATTTTTATGCATTTTAGTTTAAAATCCCATTCTTTTATTCATATTTCTCTTGTAGATTAGAAAATCTTAAGTTAAAATAAAATTTTTTAAGAGAGGGATTTAGATAAAAGATATTAACTAGGAATTAATAAGATAATAAACTTCCTCGTGGGATCGATCCTATGCTAGTACTATAATTTCCATTGTGCGCTTGCAATAGGTTAAGACTTGAATTTAATATAATTATAATACACAATAAGAAGCAAGTCACTAATGCATCAAAGAAAGAAAACTAATCCTAGACCTGAAATAAAAACAAATCCTAATCCCTGAGCAAACCTAAAACTTGAAACGAAATCTAGATCCCTAATCCTCATCACTAGGCATCCCTGGCTTCAGTTTTGGGAATTCAAAGTTCCACATCTCTTCGGTGATTCCAACGTGGCTGGGAGTAGGAATTGGAGCTCGTGGTGGGCAGGACGGTGGTGTGGGAATGACCAAAAGTGCAGTTTTCTGGATTGTATCTTAGAAACTGACCACAGTCGATCGATTGATTTTTGAACATCAATCGATCGATTTGGTAATGATGGAAGTTTGACAGCCCCATGAAACGAAAATTCCTTTATTAAAAACTGCCCATTTTGGGCACAATGAAACTTCCGAAACTGTAGAGTATTAATTTGAGAAATTTTCTAACTTTTTGGAGATTTGAATCCGAACAAAATCAATCGATTGAATTTGATATTTCAATAGATTGATGTGTACTCGTGAGCAATTCAGATTGCTATAGAACCACATCAGTCAATCGACTGATTGATGCCTGTGTCATTTCTTCATTAGTCTGAAAATAGAAAACACAACTACACATGATATTCTTCCATTAAAATTCTCAAAAACCCATTACATTTGACCACACACAAACACTAAAAATTAGACAACCTAAACCACGATAAAAAAAAGACATACAACCTATCAATTTAAGCAAACTAAAGCTATATTTCTTCACACCCAAAACACAAAACACATTAACATCAAAACCAACATACTTTCTCTTCAACCAAATCAACTTTAATCTTCATCCTCTTCTCCATTGCCCTCCCTATCCATTGCCCCTCGCGCTTGTGCAATGAACCCATCAGCCTGCCCTGGGAATGATTCTTGAGCGATCTGGGTAAGGAGGGAACTCTGGTAATGCATTCTTCGATCCATACCACCAATCCTCATAGTAAACCCATCCATTCACACCTCGAGGTGAGGATAGCTACCTCGACATTGAAATTGGGGGCCTCTTTGGAACGAGGCCTTCTCAATCCGCTACATTGGTTTATGCGGGGTTTGGTTGGGGAGGAGGTGGTGCATCGACTTGAATATTTCGCCCAAAGAGAGCATTCATGCTCTTGGTCCAAATATTTCACCCATATTGGTAAAACTACATATCGTCGATCACCTCATCATTGTATATTAGGCACCTCAGATAATCGAGTAGGTGCATGATAAAATGAGGGAAGTAAAGCAATAGACTCTCGCGTTAGCATGCCAATGTAGCGATGTCGTTGTGGCACCGATACATAGCATCAAGAATAATTGTTGGGGCATCAAACCAAGTGTTTGTGTGAACTGCCTAAAGTGCTGCCACATGATTGACCGTCCGTTCGCTCTTGGTCCCATGGGGTAGTAGATTGGTAGACATCACAATATCCTAAAACAAAATGTCACGGGGCAAAGCCGATTGAGGCGTAGATAGCTCCGACCCATGCCTACCCCCATATTAGCAATCATGGTTTCTTGACTTAACTCCACTTCTGGCCCAATTTGATGGTTTGGAGGTTGGTTGACATAAAAATGGAATGCTTCAGCAAGATCTGATGCGTGGACCCGATAGATCCATTTATCGATCCTAACATAGATGCAATCAAATCCTGACTAAGGGAGTGATGCCAGCACCTATTCCATATTTTGATAGAACAAGTGTATGATGCGCAGAGACACATCTATTGGTGGAGGAGTGACTAGCATTTTGAGATCAGCGACCTCGATATATGAAATGGAGCGCGCGACCTCAGGAATTCGGTGGAACTCGGCAAGGTCGAAAAAGTTCACTGTTTGGATTTGTCGGCCGGTATAGTCCTTCGACGACATGTTGTTGGTTGAACCTATGTGTGTTTATTAAAATGATAAAATAATAGCAGAAATAAAGAAGAAAAACTGAAAGAGTTTACACACAGACACAAATATAGCCTGCAAGGTCCATGACTATTGTAGCATGTTTTAAAAAGTAAGAGTTTGTCCTACAGAGAGTTGTGATCTAAAAGGTAGTAAATCTCCAGATCTGCTATAGATCTGGCGGATCTAATCCTATTCTAACTTAGACTAAAAAAAACAGGACAAAGAGATGGAATTTTTGAGTTGTCACTAAACTAAAAACAGCAAGGGAATAGAATTAATTAAAAATAGAATTAAAAGATAGATCAGAGATAAAAGAAGGGGGTTTGAAGAAAATAGCAGGTGTTTTGGTGAAAGAAAACTAAAATATAGAGAAGTAAACAGCCAGGGAATAAATTTTCACTGTAAAATTGATTTGTAAAGTAAAGAAAAAGCTGAATCTGCAGCAATCCTTCATTTGGCTACAAACACAAATGCAAGGTATAAGGATCCAACACAGCCCTGAGATATGGACTAGTCTTAGGGCTATACTCTGTCCACTCGAATGGACACAGAGTATCCCATGGATATAATCTAGTCATGGAGGAAGAGATGAAATAGTAAAATAACTGCAAATGCTATGTCTGCAAGGCTACAAGCTCATGCAGACATAGGTACATAAAATCTATAGGAATCAAATGAAAACCACTAGATCTTATAGATTAAATGAGCAATAAAAATCAATTATTCATTGATCTAAAGTACTTACAATAAATTAACCCTCAGATTTGCAGTCTCTGCAATTTTTAGGCTTCTTACAATGCTTTTACAAATCAAATTATAGATCAAACTATCCCTAATTGTTATAAAGCTTTAGCCAGCCATTGCTGGGCTAAGGAGAGAAGAGAGAAAAAAGAAGAAGAAGGCCTAAAGAAATTCTAGAATAGCTCCCGATTTCTCTCTCAATTCCTCCAATCTCCCTCCCCCTTCCAAATCTATTTTATTGCTTCCTATTTATACTAATCCCAAGAGTAAATGATTTGCCTTGGCCAATCAGAGAAGAGGAGAATCAAATCAATTAGTTAGGATTTGCTGAGGTGGCTGAATTTCATCCAAGTATTGCCCCAAATTTGTTAGCCAAGTCATGCACACGTGGGGCAGTTCATGCAGGTATCACCCGTGCTGATGGAGTTCTAAAAATGTCCTTCAGGGCTGAAAGATAACTACTAAAACCCGTGCCTCGAGTGGTTGGGTTGCTTCTTGAGAGGTTCTAAAGGTTCCTTGATAGGCTGGCGTGCAACCTCTCGATATGAGATAGCACAACTCGAGTGGTACTAAAGTTGAAAACCTTGTATTGTGATCCTCTCGAGTTGCACTCGAGAGTTACTGAAGCTGAAGACTTTTATCTTTTGATCCTCTCGAGTTACACTCAAGAGGTTTCTGAAGCTGTTATGCTTTGTGGCATTCTCGAGAGGATGACCTGTACCTACTTATGATCTACTCGAGATTGCTCGACAGGTTAGTTTTGAAAGCTAGAGACTGGTCACTAGCTTCAGCACCTGCTCAGATGGGGGAAGCCATTTCTACAATTATTAACCCCCAGAGCTATCATTATTGATGGGGGAAGCCATTTCTGTAATAGACAATTTGATAACCTACTTAGAAAGTATTCTGTGACACACAGAGTTGCCACCCCATGCCACCCACAGACCAGTGGGTAGGTGAAAATTTCTAATAGAGAGATCAAACACATTTTAGAGAAAACTGTGAGAGAGGATAGGAAGGATTGGTACCTGAAGTTGACTGATGCTCTTTGGGCTTATAAAACAACTTATAAGACCCTAATAAGGATGTCTCCCTTCAGGTTGGTGTTTGGCATGGCATGCTATTTACCAGTAGAGTTAGAACATAAAGCCTATTGGGCTATTAAGTCATTGAAAGCTGATCTAACTTCTGCTAGTATGCACAGGAGGCTGGAGCTGTCAGAGCTGGAAGAGCAGAGATTGGAAGCCTACTCCAATGCAAGGATTTACAAAGAAAAAGCCAAAGCTTTTTATGACAAGCATTTGCTGAGAAAGGAGTTTACTATTGGCAATAAGGTATGATTGTTCAATTCCAAATTGAAAATTTTCCCAGGCAAGTTGAGATCTAGATGGGAGGGACCTTACATTGTAATGCATGTATCCCCATCAGGAGTTGTTGAAATCATGGATTCGAAAGATGGTAGGATCATGAAAGTTAATAGTCAAAGGCTCAATCTCTTTGTTGAAAATGTAGTAGAGCCTGTGGTGACCATTCACCTTCAAGAACCTCCAAAGTGTGAATGATTTTCAACATTGTATATTATGTATCATAACTGTCAGTTTTTGCTATTTTTCAAAACTGTTTGGCATTGTAAATATGTTGCCAATTTTTCTGAGTTTTATTTTTTTCAATTTAGAATCATGAGTCATCAATTTCAAGGCATGAGAAATGAATGGGAGCAGAATAGGATTGACAAATCTGTGTGTAGAATGGATTGTGAACTGATGAGAAATACTTTTGAACTGAAAAACAACCTGTCGAGAGGTGCTATGAAAAGTTCGACAGGTACTGAAAGCTCTCCTTGTGAATTTCGACAGGTATTGAATCCTGTCGAGAGGTTAGAAGTTGATCTCGATAGGTAGTGAAGGCTGTTGACTATATTTTTGATAGGTTCAGAGTACCTGTCGAGAGGTTAAGAGACCTCTCGGAGCCTTAACATCTAAAAGTTTTCATCCTGTCGAGAGGTTGCATTAACCTCTTGAATCTATTTTTCTAAAGCTCTGTACCTGTCGAAAGGTTTGAGAGAACCTCTCGAGACCTTCAGTCTACCAATCCTGTCATCCCAGCTAATTTTAATCGTTACGTAAGTTGCGCCAACCAGTCGAAATCCTCTCTCCAATCGTATCGAAATAGGATTTTATTTGTCTTAAACCTATCAATAACTCATTTAATCCATTCGACAGCTTCTGCTCAGACCTCTGTTCTTCTTGTGCCCAATTTCCAACTTTCTTCTTTCTCCTCCACCTCACTGATTCTAACTCCAATCACCCTGCCATTGGTCCAATTGCTTTAATTTTATAAAGGCGACATTTTGCACCTTGTCTTTGTCGATTTGGTGCCGTGTACTATAAGATCTGAGAAACCCTAAGTTTTGTGGGTAAGTACTTCTTCAACCTCCACTTTGTGATTTTCAAGTTTTGTACTTCCATATTTCTGTGTGTGTGGTTAATTGATTGGGCAAAGGAAGTTTGTTGTGGTTGTTGAGAGTGATTGTATAGATTTTTGTGACCAATGGTTTACCGTGAGGATACATTGGCTGATCTTTTTAAAGCCCCTTCCAAATCTGCCCAACAATCCACCAGAAAATCAAGTAGGATAGCCACACAACCCAAAGATGACCCACTTGCTAAGAGGAAGCTCATCATGGATAAACTTGAGAAAGCTAAGAAGGCTAAGAAAGCCAAGAAAGCAAAAATAACTAAAGAGATTGTTGAGGATTTCCCTATGCCTAAACCTCAACTTAAGGCTGTACCTGAAATCCCTGAGAACTTGACAACCCCCAATGAGTTTGTGGATGCTTTAGGCCTGATTCTTGAGACAATTTTTAACCTACCCTATTTTTCTAAAATAGAGGAGTGCTAGCAGACCTTGAACTACTTGGTGAAGGCATCCCTGACACCTTTGTTGACCCCATTACAAGAAAATTCCTACCCTAGACTGGTAAAATTATGGTATTAGAATATCATGAAGAAGATGAAGCCAGGGTCAATTGAGCCTACCCTTGTGGTTTTGATAGATAATTGGGTGTTGGTTGTAGATTACAGTGATATTGGATTGGCATTAGGGTTCCCATAAGTTTTTGACTCAGTTTATGACCTAGGAGCACCTGAGACTGCGTCCTTCCAAGCAATGGCTAAACATCTGACTCAAGGCATTGTGGGCCTTGGGGAATTATTAATGAGGAGAGATCTAGACCCTAGCCTGCTTTTCATAGACTCAATCTTGAGGAAGAACATTTATGTTAGTGGACATCAGCAGGAGAGGAGAACCCCTATAGTGGATGCCCTTTACTTTTTCTCTAAGGGCCAGTTCTTGAATACCTCTCAACTAATATTTGAGGCCATGGTAGATGTGAATGACAAGATCAAAAGAGGACAGGCCTTGCCAGGGTTACCCTACAACAGACTCATCACTGCTTTACTAAGAAAAGAGAAATTTGTGATACAAAAAGATAAGCCAGTGGAGAAAGTGAGCCCTAAGGTGTTTCGGAGTAGGGCCTCGTCTACTAGTAGGACCCTAAATGGGAAAAGCAAGAAGAAATCAGTTGAGGGTCCTAAAAAGGAAGCATATCAGGTGGCCACATCAGTAGCTGCACCTGTAATACCCACGACCCCATCAGCCATGTCAGTGGCTGCACTTGGGACCTCTACATTAGCTAGCTCAGAGCCTCTACCTACCTTTATTGGTCCTAGCTCAGTGGCTGCACCTGTCACCTTTGCACCCATACTCCTCCCTTCCACTGATGTGCCCTTGCTTATTATCAGCTCTGTTGTTGTCAACATCCCCATTCCATCACCTTCCATTCCTTCCATTTCAGTTCCCATACATTCCAGCAGTTTAGCCACCCCTTCTATCATCACCACACTCACCCCTGTATCAGCTCCTCCTACCACAGACCCAATTGCTACCTTACCTTCACTGCTCATCACATCCACCTACTAGAGAAAATCAAAGTCACCCACAACCCCTTTAGCTAGCCCATCCATCTCAACTATTGAACCCTTAAGCCCTGCACCAGCAACCTCATCTACACCATCTGTTCCGGTCTCCTCTCCATTTTCCCTACCTTTGGAGATTGACCCCACTACCTCCATGTCACCTGCACATACCCATGACCTGGAACATTTCACCACTGAGGGGTATTCATCCGTGATTGATTCCATTGTGGAGGACATTGGGCATGAGTACTCCCCTTTACCTGACTCTCCACAGCCCACTCAATTCCAGCATGCTCCCACATCTCCCTTCCAGCCAAGCTCCAAACCAACACAACAAACCAGTTTGCTATGGCCACCTGCCTCCATGCCATTCAATCAACCTCAATCCCAACTACCCCTACCTCCCAACCTTTTACAATTCCCACTCCTATACCTACTCCTCCTCCATCCCCTCAGCTGTCCCCTATAGTAGTGCCTCTCATTGCTGAGGTGGAAGAACCAATCCCATTAACCCCTGCAGTACTTACCTCTGATGCCTCCACTCAAACTGATTTTGAGGAAGTAGTTTTGTCCATCCCTGTTACAACCCAAACTGACCATAGAAGCTGACCTACCCTCTTTACCTTTCACCTACCCCTCCACCCCACCTGAACCAATTGTTGTGGAAGAAGAGCTGCCATTGACCCTCATTGTACCATCACCACCACTTCCTAAGCTGCCCATCATCCCCTCCTTCATAGATTACCCTCACCATTGGGCCATTGTCCCATATGGCACCAACACCCTTTCACCTTTGCCATCCCTCACCAAAAGCCATGGAAACCAACCCATATGTCAAAGAGGATGTGAAATTTCTAGTGGATGCAGTCATGGTGTTACTACAGCAAGCCCATCAGGAGGAGATTGACCCTATTTTAGAAGCCCATATGAAAGAGGAATGGAAATTATGGAAGATGATCCTCAACTCCCTTGACCTGTACAAGATTTATAGGTCCAAATCTGACATGCTTGCCAGACTTGTAGAGACCCTCTCCTTATACTCTGCCTTGGGTCCTTCAGAATCCAAAGGCTTTTCATCAAGGAGCCTGGGACAAAGCCCAAGAAGAATAAGCAGCCAGCTGCCATCAAATCCAGACCTGATGCTTCCAGTGCAGAGCCAGTGAAGAAGGGCAAAAATCCTTATGAAGAAAAATATGCCTGGGACCCTCCTTTTGGTTTAAGTTCAGATACTAACTCTAATTAGGTGTAGGATAATCTGGTGTTTAGATTTTGTAGACTATGTTTAGGATTTGGCTGTAGTCAGTTTGTATGTAGGATTGTGTTGTATATACTTTTTGTTAAATTTAGATTGTACTATTTCTCTTGTGCTTTGTAATTACTTGTGTGCAATAAAATTTCTGTTTTGTCAGTTCCACAGTGTTTCTTGCCTTCCTTTGTATTTAGTTTTGTTCTCATTTGTTCTTTATACTTCATTTGTTACTCTCCTTGTGACTACCCTGCTGTTTCCTTTTGTTGTACTTCCAAAGCAGTGAGGACACTGTTTCTCATAGGTTTGGGGGTATAGCAGGATAATTTTGAAAATTTTGAAAATTTTTGTATGAGATAACTAAGTCAAGTGCAATGGTATGAATGAAATCAAAACAAGTTTAGCAAAATTTCAAACTGAACAGTTTTGAAAAAGGAAGATTTCAGAATGTATGATAGACTGTTTAATGTTTGGATCTTTTTAAAAATTCATCATTTCCATGAAAGACATTATCAAGAAATTTTTGTCATAATCAGTATGTCGTGAACCATTAAGGAGAGAAAAAGTAAGAACATGTCTTGAGAGTCCTAAGGAAGACCATACCCAGTGAGTGCTGGACCTGTGAAAATTTCTTTTGAAGAGTGTTTTGGCAAAAAAAAATTTCTGCTCTAAGGACTGTTTGAACCTGCTTTCTTTCACTAGAAGTTATGCACTCCAAGTTGAGACAAATTGATAGCAATCATGACATTAAAGACATGATGTAAGGCTATCTTTTGGACAGTTTGAGCTAAAAATCCATACCCTTTGAACTGCCTTTGATACCCACAATTTGAGCTATAAAATTTCAAGCTTTCTTTGACAGAAACCAGAGAATTTAAACCCATGCCTCAGTGACCTGATACAACCTAACCCTCACTCTGAGATTTCAGAAGGTAAAAGAGAAGAAGCTGAAGAAGGTTGAGCTGGTTTAACATTTGGTGGCAGAAGAAGAAAGGACATTGTGACAGCTGTGTGCCAGTTAAAAAAAATAATAATAAATAAAATTGTGGCATTTCAGCCCATATAAAAATAAATTTAAAAAAAGAGAAAAATACAAAAGAAAAGAATAGAAACATAAAGAGAAAAAAATAGAAAAACAAAACAAGAATGATAAAGAGAGAGTCACTTCATTGGAAATTTGAAATGAAGATTGAAAATTGACCACTTCAAATATGAAAAGTCAAAGAAGATGAAGTTTGTGCTGAGATAAAGAAGGTGTGTATACCACATCCTTACCTTTACTGACTTCTCAATGTTGAATCCCTCTTTACCCCTTTTTCCTCATAAACCTCACCCATAAGCCACATTACAATCCAATAAAAAGACCATACCGATGTGAAGTAGATTGAGCTATCATGTGGAGATAAAGAGCTGTGTAATCTATGGTGAAGAGAGTTAGGAGATTGCAAGAATTAGAGCACTTCCTATGCTCATGCTTGCAGTCCTATTTGAGGGTTGTACCTACTCTTGAGCTGTGTGAAAGAAAACACCTTTGAAAGCACTGGTGAGAGTATGCCTGTGAGATAATTGGGACTGAGATTGGACTTGTTTAGGCATTGTTTAAACCTGATTCTTAAATTAATAGTGAAGTATATATTGTTATGCACATAACATTCCCTTGATGATTTCAGATTAGTTATGATGAGTTTGAAAAAGGATTTAGCTAGTAAATGTGTCTACATTTACTATTTTGAAACTTCTAAAGTCAAAAGGGTAAGGTATGAAGTAAAACTGAAATTGTTGGGACCTAATTTGTAACTGCTTGCACTTGGTTTAATCATGTTCATATGGAAGTTTGTGGGTAGCTTCACTGAATACCCTCAAGAACCTTGACTCCTCCACTACAGATCACCTAGGGGTTTACAAGGCTTGATGCATATGCTAAATGCATCTGTGCTCCCTATAAAAGTGGCACTTTCTATTTTTAATCATTGCTTGTATTTCTCCTTTGCTCATGGACTAGCAAAGCTTAGGTTTGGGGGTGTGTTGATCAGTGAAAAATACCATTTTTCACCTCCTAACTTGACCTTTGATGGACCTTTGAGTTGACTAATAATGTGTCTTGAGTGTGTTTTGTAGATAAGTAATAAATTATAGTCTTAGTGCAGACATCCACCTAAAAATGCCAAAGAAGAGATCTGCTGCCTCATCATGTGCTCATGCAGCCCAAAAGGCCAGCCAATCAAGCAATCCACAGAGTTTCAGAAGCCTATGGGAATGCCATGTGTCCAACTTGATACACATGGGAGCAAGAGCAGCTACATTGGATGAAGATTGAACCCCTCAAGAGGCTACTGTGTGCTAATAGATGAAGGACAGCACCCCAAAGATGTGTGCCAGCTATGAAGCAAAGAACATAAGAGCTCGAGAGGTTAATTCAACTTGTCGAGAGGTTCTGGTGAGAGAAGTCAAGCTGTCGAGAGGTTGGGGTGTTTAAATATGAAGTTGTTGAAAGGTCCCCACATCCTGTCGAGTAAAAGCTGAAGAAAGCAACCTGTCGAGAAGTTTTGGAGCTATATTCCAACCTGTCGAGAGGTCCTGAGGTGAAAACGTGAAGAGTTCGAGAGGTTCATAGAACCTGTCGATTAGTATAGTGCATCTTGTCGAGAGGTTCCCCTAAACCTAGCGAGTAGTCAAAGCCAACCTAGCGAGGACTTACCTGAAGCTGCATCCATTTTTGCGAGGTTGAGTCAACTTGTTGAGAAGCAGAATAGAACCTGTTGAAATCTCAATTGGAGCTGTATAAGAAATTGAGAGGTTGGATTATAACCTGTTGAGAGGATGAATGGAGCTCGGACAGTAGTTAGATATTGAGGTTATCTGTCGACTAGTTAAATAGAACCTGTTGAGAAGTCATCGAACCTGTCGAAAGCCTACCCCAACCTGTTGAAATGAGCACCAAGTGGACTCAGAACCTGTTGAAAGGTTCCCTGAACCTCTCAACACACGAATTGGGAACTTCTTAGTTCCAGCCACATCAGCTGCTCACTTCAGTGCTCTGTGTACGCGTTCCAAGGCATGGTAACAACCCTTGGAGGTATTTTTAGAACACAAATGCACATGAATGAGAACCCCCTAACCACCTCACATGTACTTGTCCAGTTTGGATCAATTGGTGGAGAGCTTCTAGAAGTAAAATTTGCCACATCAGCAGCTCAGAATAACATAATTATTCCCTTGAGCTCTGATTGGCTGAAACAGATTTGAGGACAGAGGGAAAGACTATAAATTGAAGAAAAGTTTCATTGAAGAGGCATCTAGAAATTGACAGAACTCAGAGCAAATTCAAATTTCCTCTTCCATCCAAAATTTCATCCCTCTTTCTTCTTCCTCCATTCTCTCCTTAGCCAATCATGGACGGCTAAACACTTTTAGTAGCTAGGGTGAGGTTGAGAGTTGTAAATTGAGAGGTTCAAGGCTTTGTATGGGGATTGGATGTTGTAAAGATTACAAGTCTGAGAACATTGTACTGTAAGTTTATATTGAATCAGTATATTGTGGATTATAGAGTTGATTTTGATCTATAGATCTCTTGATTGCATTTGATTTCCCTAGATTAAATCTCCCTGTGGATGCTTGAGCTTGTAGCCTTGCATCCACAACATTTTCAATAATTTCATTATTCTAATTAAAACCTTAGGATTGAAAGAAGTCTATAAGATGATCTGTGACCATTCAAGTCGACAGATCATACCCTTAAGGTCAATCAAATTTTCTGGTCTAGGACAGATCAGGTGTGGATTTGATGGCAGCTGACTTCTTCTTCTTCTTGGGCTTTATGCCAAGCTCCTTGATGGAAATGCCTTTGGATTCTGAAGGACCCATGGCAGAGTATAGAGAGAGGGTCTCTCCAAGTCTGGAAAGCATGTCAGATTTGGTCCTATAAATCTTGTACAGGTCAAGGGAGTTGAGGACCATCTTCCATAATTTCCATTCCTCTTTCCTGTGGGCTTCTAAAACAGGGTCAGTTTCCTCCTGATGGGCTTGCTGTAGAAACACCATGACTGCATCCACTAGAAATTTCACATCCTCTTTGACATATGGGTTGGTTTTAATGGCTTTGGTGAGGGATGGCAGAAGTGAGAAACTGAACCCCTCAACAAACCTTGATGAGAGTATGCCCTGTAAAGCTTTCTTTTTAGTCTGAACTTGAATGCATTATGTATGACCTTAACCTAATTTTCTGACATAAGGATAAGCTCAGTGCTGACATGCACTTGTGCAGTTTTCTGTGATCACAAATTATTTGGAAATGCTGTGCAAACATGCGAATTATACTGTCTAAGTTCCTGTGCAACCAATGAATTAAACTTCTTTTATGCTGATTCATGAGTAGACTAAATATGATTCCTTAACTGCTCATTGGAAGACAGTGCACTTTAGTTAACTATTTCATTGGAGAAGTTTGTGGGTGTCTTCACTGAAAACCCTCAGGAGACTTCACTCCTCCACTAGGGATCACCTAGGGGTTTAAAAGGCTTGGTACATATGCTAAATGTATCCGTGCTCCCTACGAAAGTGGCATTTAATTTTTAGAGTAGATTTAATGTAGCTTTGCTAATGGACTAGCAAAGATTAGGTTTGGGGGTGTGTTAAGACCTGAAAAGTACCACTTTTCACCCCTTAACTTAACCTTTGATTAGACCCTTAGCCACCTAATAAACTCGTCTTAAGTGTTTTGTTCAGGAAATAATCAGTAGTGAAATAAGGCCAAGAATCCTATTATGGAGCCTGCTTTGGCACCAGATGCCCCTCAGCAAGAATGAACCTTGAAGCCTCACGCAGATCAGCTGAGCTTCCCAAGGCTTTACAAGCAACCTCTCGCGCAGATGAATGATTGAGGAGCTTCAGAAACTCAACTCCGCGCAGCTCTCGCGAAGCTCAAGAGTAGAACACAGCGATCAGTGTCACGCAGTTCAAAGCAGACCTCTCTCAATCTCGCGAAGGTCGCTTAAGACAGCTGAGGAGAGAGAGCTTCAGAAGATGTCTCGCGCAGCTGTCACGCAGTCACCGTGGGGAACAATTCTCAGAAGAAGAACACCTCGCGCAATTCACGTGCCATTCAAGAAAGAAAGCATCCTGGCGAAGGCAAAGCCAATCTCGCGAAGATTGAGTGAGACAAAGAACCTTGCGCAGTTCAGAACTCAAAAGAATCTCGCGAGGCAACTCGCGAAGTCCAAGTAAAGAGAAGAGCTATAGCTCGGCCGCGCTCAAATAAGACTAATCTACCGTGCGACTGCTTGAATTGCAACCTCGCGATGCTTGAGACTGTATTCAACCTCGTGAACTCCAACCCAGTGAGAGCTCAACTCTCTACCGCGTGACTGCCTGAAGAGCAAATAAAGGCAACCTCGCGACGACTGAAGCTTCAGTGTCAAATCATCCTAGCGAAGAGCAATGAGCTACCACGTGAGAAGTCTGGGAAACTACAGCTACCTAGCGAGGCTCTAAACCTAAACTTCCATCTCTTCAGCAGAGGGCATTCTAGAAATTTCTAGTGATTAGGGCACGCACTCCCACGCTCAAATCTCTGTGCACACGCCCCGAGGCATCCAAGGATCAGTAGAAGGCCACGTGGCATCATTAAAATTAGGGTTTCCTAACCCTAATGCGCCGCCACCCCACTGCTATATATACCCTGGCCTAGCTTAGGTTTAGGTATCTGGGAACCTATCTCAGATCGCTTTTCTTTTCTCTTTCTTTTTAGCAGTAAGTAGTTTTTCTTTTTCTTTTTCTTTTCTTCTCTCCATAGTTCAAAGAATTGTCGGCTATGACTTTGTATATGTTTTTCAGTTAGATTAATGGAAGTTTTGCAATAGGATTTATACTTTGTGGGATTGTTGTTTATATGTGAGATGCTCTGCAAGGTCAGCCTTTGTGATCCCCATTGCCTTGGCTGTGTTTCAAAGTAATGGAGGACTGATTTTAAGGGCCACTCAGATCCAAGTAACCTGTGTGTCTGGGCTATCATGGTCTTCCAGCCTTAGCCCCACCATAGGACCTACTAGATCTGAAATCCCCATGGGAGCTTGAGCTGGTAGCCTGGTGAACATGGTGGTAGCAACGATAATCTTGTTTTGTCTTGGGCTCCGTGAGGAGGATAACCTCTGGGATAGTCTGTGACCATTTAAGTGGACAGATTATAGCCTTAGGGTGATTCTGATCCACCGATCCAAGATGGTTCCTTCTTTTCACCAGAGCTTGTAGAAGCCTGGTGAGGGATTGTACAGAGGTAGACTCCCCCATATTTGTATAGATCTGCCATCAGATGTCGGATCTGATCTGGTTATAGAGATTGTAGAGGTGGGATCGGACCATTATAGCCTCTCTCAAGCAATGGACTGGATCAAGGTTGTACTCTTTGGTTCTATGTGTCTGGGCTATCATGGTTTTCCAGCCTTAGCCCCACATATGGAAATTTAGAGGTTGAGGTTCCCTATGGATTCCTGAGCTGGTAGCCTGGATGAAATAGTGCCTGCAATGAATTATTTGTTATGTTCTGACCCATCCCTGGATAGTGGCTCCCCTATGGGATAGTCTGTGACCATTAAAGTGGACAGGTTATAGCCCTAAGGGTGGAGTCATGGCGAGAGATGGGTTGGATCCTTTCTCCTTAGAGGTGATAATGTAGCCTCCGGATGATTTCTATAACATCGAGATCTAAATCAGTTACAAAACTCTCCGCCTTGGCTCAATAACATATTTCTCACCTTTTATAATTATTTTCCACACTCCATCCATCCTCTCAATCCTTTCGTAATTTAGTTATTAGAATACTTAGAATAAGTGACCTTAAACTCCCTCCTTTTAGACGCCAGCTCTGAGATGATCTGGAGGGACTACTAGAGACGGCTCCCTTGGAGCCTTAGATCACCTTTCCCTGTGGGACAAACTCTTACTTATCAAAACTTGTTACAAAGGACCCTGTATCTTGCAGGTCTAGGATTTCCGAGTTGTACTGATTCATCCCCTGTTTTATTCTGTTTTTGATTTTTAAATAACTTTCAACACCAACCAATAAGCTAACCACACTTGAGATCAGCAACAGGTCAGTGACAGCTCTTCTTCCACAATAATTGGTTCAGGTGGGGTGGAGGGGTAGGTGAAAGGTAAAGAGGGTAGGTTAGCTTCTATGGGGTCAATTTGGGTTGTAACAAGGATGGATAAAACTACTTCCTCAAAATTAGTTTGAGTGGAGGCATCAGAGGTAAGTACTGCATGGGTTAATGGGATTGGTTCCTCCACCTCAGCAGTGGGAGGCACTACTATAGGGGACAACTGAGGGGATGGAGGAGGAGTAGGTACAGGAGTGGGAATTGTAAGAGGTTGGGAGGTAGGGGTAGTTGGGATTGAGGTGGATTGAATGGCATGGAGGCAGGTGGCCATAGAAGACTAATTTGCTATGTTGGTTTGGAGTTGAGCTTGAAGGGTGATGTGGGAGCATGCTGGAATTGAGTGGACTGTGGAGAGTCAGGTAAAGGGGAGTACTCATGCCCAATGTCCTCCACAATGGAGTCAATCAGGGATGAATACCTCTCAGTGGTGAAATATTCCAGGTCATGGGTATGTGTAGGTGACATGGAGGTAGTGGGGTCAATCTCTAAAGGTAGGGAAAATGGAGAGGAGACTGGGATAGATGATGTAGATGGGGCTGCTGGTGCAGGGCTTAAGGGTTCAACACCTGAGATGGATGGGCTAGCTGGAGGGGTTGTGGGTGACTTTGATTTTCTCTGGTAGGTGGATGTGATAGGAAGTGAAGGTAAGGTAGCAATTGGGTATGTGGTAGGAGGAGCTGACACCGGGGTGAGTGTGGTGATGATAGAAGGGGTGGCTGAGCTGCTGGAATGTATGGGAACTGACATGGAAGGAATGGAAGGTGATGGAATGGGGATGCTGACAATAGTAGAGCTGACAATAAGCAAAGGCAAATAAGTGGAAGGGAGGTGTATGGGTGCAAAGGTCACAAGTGCAGCCACTGAGCTAGGACCAGCAAAGGTAGGCAGAGGCTCTGAGCTAGCTAATGTAGAGGTCCCAGGTGTAGCCACTGATGTGGCTGATGGGGCTATGGGTATTACAGGTGAAGCTATTGATGTGGCCACCTGAGATGCTTCCATTTCAGGACCCTCAACCAATTTCTTCTTTCTTTTCTCTATCTGGGTCCTACTAGTAGACCAGGCCCTACTCCCAAACACCTTAGGGCTCACTTTCTCCACTGGCTCATCTTTTTGTATCACAAATTTTCTTTTTCTTAGCAAAGCAGTGATGAGTCTGCTGTAGGGTAACCTTAGCAAGGCCTATCCTCTTTTGATCTTGTCATTCACATCTACCATGACCTCAAATATCAGTTGAGAGGCATTCAAGAACTGGCCCTTGGAGAAAAAGTAAAGGGAATCCACTATAGGGGTTCTCATCTCCTGCTGATGTCCACTGACATAAATATTCTTCCTCAAGAATGAGTTTATGAAAAGCAGGCTAGGGACTATATCTCTCCTCATTAATGATTCCCCAGAGCCCACAATGCCGTGAGTCAGATGTCTAGCCATTGCTCGGAAGGACACAGTCTCAGGTGCTCCTAGGCCATAAACTGAGTCAAAAATTGATGAGACCCCTAATGCCAACCCAATATCGCTGTAATCCACAACCAGCTCCTAATTATCTATCAAAACCACAAGGGTCGGCTTAGTTGACCCTGACTTCATCTTCTTCCTGATATTATGAAACCACAGTTTGACCAATCTAGGGTAGATTTTCCTTATAATGGGGTCAGCAAAGGTGTCAGGGTTGTCTTCACCAAGTAGTCCAAGGTTTGCTTGCGCTCCTCTATTTTAGAAAAATAGGGTAGGTCAAAAATTATCTTAGGAATCAGGCCTAAAGCATCCACAAACTCATTGGGGGTTATCAAGTTCTCAGGGATTTCAAGTACAACCTCAGGTTGAGGTTTAGGCACAGGGCCATCCTCAACAACCTCTTTAGCTATTTTTGCTTTCTTAGCTTTCTTAGCCTTCTTAGCTTTCTCAGGTTTATCCATGATGAGCTTCATCTTAGCAAGTGGGTCATCTTAGGATTGTGTGGCTATCCTACTTAATTTTCTGGTGGATTGCTGGGCAGATTTGGAAGGGGCTTTGAAAAGGTCAGCAAATGTATCCTCACGGTCAGCCATTGGTCATAAAAATCTACATAATCACTCTCAACAACCACAACAAACTTACTTTGCCCAATCAATTAACCACACACACAGAAATATGGAAGTACAAAGCTTGAAAATCACAAAGTGGAGATTGAAGAAGCACTTACCCATAAAACCTAGGGTTTCTCAAATCTTGAAGTACACAGTACTAAATCGACAGTGACCAGGTGCAAAATGTCGCCTTTGTAAAATTAAAGCAATTGGACCAATGGCAGGGTGATTGGAGTTGGAATCAGTGAGGTGGAGGAGAAAGAAGAAAGTGGGAAATTGGGCACAAGAAGAACAGAGCATTGAGCAGAAGCTGTCGAATGGATGAAATGAGTTGTCAATAGGCTTAAGACAAATAAAATCCTATTTCGATAGGATTGGAGAGAAGATTTTGACAGGTTGGCGCAACCTTTCGAACAGTTAAATCAGCTGGGATGACAGTATTGGCAGACTGAAGGTCTCGAGAGGTTCTCTCAAACCTTTCGACAGGTACAGAGCTTCAGAAAAATCAATTCGAGAGGTTAATGCAACCTCTCGACAGGATGAAAACTTTTAGATGTAGGCTCTGAGAGGTCTCTCAACCTCTCGACGGGTACTTTGAACTTGTCAAAAATGTAGTCAACCGCCTTTAGTACATGTCGAGATCAACTTCTAACCTCTCGATAGGATTCAGTACCTGTCGAAATTTATAGGGAGAGCTTTCAGTACCTGTCGTACTTCTCATAGCACCTCTCGACAGGTTGTTTTTTAGTTTAAAAGTATTTCTCATTAGTTCACAGTCCATTCTCCACACAGATTTGTCAATCCTATTCTACTCCCATTCATTTCTCATGCCTTGGAATTGATGGCTCATGATTCTAAATGAAAAAAAAACTCAGCAAAATTGGCAACATATTTACAATGCCAAACAGTCTTGAAAAATAGCAAAAACTAACAGTTATGATACATAATATACAATGTTGAAAATCATTGACACTTCGGAGGTTCTTGAAGGTGAATGATCACCACAAGCTCTACTACATTGTCAGCAAAGAGTTTGAGCCTTTGACCATTAACTTTCATGATCCTACCATCTTTTGGATTCATGCTTTCAACAGCTCCAGATGGGGATACATGTATTACAATGTAAGGTCCCTCCCATCTAGACCTCAACTTGCCTGGGAAAAATTTCAATTTGGAATTGAACAGTCATACCTTGTTGCCAGCAGTAAACTCCTTTCTCAGTAAATGCTTGACATAAAAAGCTTTGGCTTTTTCTTTGTAGATCCTTGCATTGGAGTAGGCTTCCAATCTCAGCTCTGACAGCTGTAGCCTCTTGTGCATACCGGCAGAAGTTAGATCAACATTCAATGACTTAATAGCCTAATAGACTTTATGTTCTAACTCTACTGGTAAATGACATGCCTTGCCATACACCAACCTGAAGGGAGGCATCCCTATTGGGGTCTTATAAGCAGTTCTATAAGCCCAAAGAGCATCAGTCAACTTCGGGTACCAATCCTTCCTATCCCCTCTCACAGTTTTATCTAAAATGTATTTGATCTCTCTATTAGAAATTTCCACCTGCCCACTGGTCTATGGGTGGTATGGGGTGGCAACTCTGTGTGTCACAGAGTACTTTCTTAGCAGGTTATTAAACTATCTATTGCATAAATGACTTCCCCATCACTAATGATAGCTCTGGGGGTGCCAAACCTAGAGAAAATGTTGTCTTTCAAGAAGTTGAGGACAACTCTTTGATCATTGGTTCTTGTGGCTATGGCCTCAACCCATTTGGATACATAGTCCACAACCACAAGAAATAAATTGTATCCATAAGGAGGGAAAGGACTCAAAAAGTTAATCTCCTAAATGTCAAATAGTTCAACAACAAGTGTAGGTTGTAAAGGCATGAAATTTCTTTTGGAGATACTTCCTATTTTCTGACATCTTTCACAAGCTTTGCAATGTTGCCATGCATCTTTGAAGATAGTGAGCCAATAAAATCTACTTTGAAGCACCTTTGCAGCAGTCTTGTTTCCACTAAAATGGCCTCCACAAGCCTGTTCATGATACATTGTTAGTATGCTGTGAAATTCATTCTCGGGGATACACCTCCTCACAACTTGGTCTGCACAATACTTGAAAAGGTATGGATCCTCCCACATGTAATGTCTGATCTGGGAAAAGAATAACTCCCTATCCATTTTATTCCAATGTGGGGGAATCCTACCCACTACCAAGTAATTTACTATATTTGCAAACCAAGGTGTTGTCATGCTGACAGCAAACAACTGTTCATCAGGAAATGAGTCATTGATAGGCAGCTTATCAAACTCAGCAGCTAGGATCTTGGATAGGTGGTATTTAACCACATTTTCAACCCCTTTTTTGTCTTTAATCTCAAGATCAAACTCCTGTAATAGAAGGATCCATCTGATTAATCTTGGCTTAGCATCCTTTTTAGGAAAAAGGTACTTCAGGGCTGAGTGGTCTGTGAGCACCATAATCCTAGATCCTAACACATAAGACCTGAATTTTTCCAAAGTATAGACAATGGCCAACAATTCCTTCTCATTTGTGGTGAGTTTCACTTAGTATCAATCATTGTCTTGCTTGCATAAGCAATCACACAAGGTAACTTATCCTTCCTTTGCCCCAAAACTATGCCAATAGCAAAATTTGATGCATCACATATCAACTCAAATGGCAAAGAATAATCAGGTGCTTGAATGACAGGTGCAGAGGTTAAACAACCTTTCAAAAACTCAGAAGCAGTGAGACATTCATCATTAAATTTAAAAGGAACCTCTTGGCACAACAGGTGACAAAGATGTTTTGAGATTTTACTGAAATCTTTGATGAATCTCCTATAAATACCAGCATGCCCCAAGAAAGATCTAACTTTTTTGACAGTTTTAGGTGGGGGCAAATGTGCAATCAAATAAATTTTAGCTTGGTCTACCTCTATGCCTCTGTGAGAAATAACATGGCCGAGGACCATAAAATGACTTTTTCCCAACTCAAAACCAAGTTAGTTTCTTCACATCTCTGCAGTACTAGGCTGAGATGATGTAGACATTGTCTAAAACTGTCCCCAAAGACAGAAAAATTATTCATGAATATCTCTAAAAACTGATCAATCATATAAGATAAGATGACATACATACACCTTTGGAAAGTTACAACGATATTGCACAATCTAAATAGCATCCTTCTATAGGCAAAGGTTCCAAATGGACATGTAAAAGTAGTTTTCTCTTGGTCTTGTGGATACACAGGGATTTGGTTATACCCAGAATATCCATCAAGAAAGCAATAGAAAGCTTTGCCTGCCAACTTGTCTAAAATCTGATCTATGAAAGGCAAAGGAAAGTGGTCTTTTCTGATTTTTAAATTGAGCTTTCGATAATCAATGCATACCCTCCAACCAGTGGTTTCCCTGGTTGAAATTAGCTCACTAGAATAAGATTTAACCATAGTGATTTCAGATTTCTTAGGTACCACCTGAGTAGGTGCCACCCATTCAGAATCTGAAATGGGATAGATGACTCCTCCATCTAACAATTTGACCACCTCCTTCATCACTACCTCTTGCATGTGGGGGTTTAACTTTCTCTACATCTCTAAAGGGTTTGGAACCCTCTTCCAAGTGGATCTTACGCATACAAACAGCAGGGCTGATGCCTCCAAGATCAGCAATAGTCCAACCTATTGCTCTCTTATACTTTTTCAACACACACAACTCTTCTTCTTGCTCATCAGTGAGGGAAGAAGAAATTATCATAGACAACATCTGATTTGCTCTCAAAAAAATATATTTTAAAGACTTGGGCAATTGTTTCAATTCCACATCAGGTGGACTTATGAGTGAAGGCAACAAAGGTGCCTTTGATGGTGGTAGAAGAGGCAACACAACTGGTTTCCAAGGAGTATACCTTGTTGCTGGTCCCACTTCAGAATTTAAGGCTTTCACCTCTTGAATCACAGGTGTGGGGGCCTTTTCTTCCACAATTTCACTCCACATATTTTCAAAAACATCACACAAATTATCACAATGCAGCAGCTTGGGTAGAGTCTCTTCCACAAGCTCATCCAATACATCAATCAAAAAGTAATCCTCACTATCCAAGTGAGGCTGACTTGCTGCATTATAAGCATTTAATTTCACTTTTATATTATCAAAAGACACCTCTATTATACCTGATCTACATTGTATACAAGAATTGGCAGTGGCCAAGAAGGGCCTGCCCAAAATTACAGGAATGGAGATAGTGCACTTGTTTGGTTCCATGTCAAGAACCAGAAAATCTGCTGGATAGAAAAACTTATCAACCCTAACTAACACTTCTTCTATCATTCTGATAGGTCTCATTTTAGATTTGTCAGTTAGTTGTAATACCACATGTGTGGGCTTCAATTCTCCCAAACCTAACTTCTCATAAATTGAATATGGAAGTAGGTTTACACTGGCTCCCAGATCTAACAAGGCTTTTTCAATGGTGTGATCCCCAATGATGCAAGAGATTGTGGGAATTCCAGGGTCTTGGAGCTTTGTTGGGGTTGCAATGGACAATAATTGGTTCACTTTCTCAACACAAAAAACCTTCTTGGATAGATGTATCCTAGATTGTCTTTTGTGAGTGTATAAATCTTTCAAAAATTTTGCATAAGCTGACACTTGCTTGATTGCATCAAGTAAAGACAAATTGATCTTCACTTGTTTAAATGTTTCCATCATTTCCTCAACTTTAGCATTCCCCTTGTCAAAAGGAGAAGGCGCTTGAAGTGCATTGGGAAATGGCTAATGAGGGACTGATCTCCCATTTGCTGTCTTAGCAATTTCATAAGTTTTTTCCTTGTTTTTATTTTCCTTTTTCTGTTGGCGTTCATCAACACCTCCTTTATTTCTCATATGCTGCTCCTGCTGCATATCATCATAGGTTGCTCTTTCATTTCCTGCACTCTTCTCTGACTCAACATCAACCATGTTGTCAACCAGCCTTCCACTTCTCAAAGTAGTGACAGATTTAACTTCTTCATGTGAAGAAGTCTCACCCACCATATACTGCCCTTTTGGATTGTTCATGGGCTGACTAGGCAATCTTTCCTCTTCTCTTTTAGTCAAAGTATTGGATAACTAACCAAGGTGGTCCTCTATCTTCTTAATATTTTGGCTATGAGAGTTGATAGTTTGAGACAAAGAGCCAAAATTCTGTGGTGAAGTCAGAACTTGCTCTTCAAATGTGAGGGATCTAGAGGGTGTTGGGGCTGGTGCACTTTGATGCATAGGTTGTGCCATTGGCTGGGCCATAGGCTATTGGTATTGGGGCCTTGGGAAGTAATTCTCCTAATAGGGCTGAGCATTTCTACATGGCACGGGCTGCTATTGTTGCTGCTACTGCTAGTGTAGAAAATTGTCTTGCCTACACCTCAAGTTGGGATGGTTTCTCTAATGATAACCAGCAGCTGGTTGTTGTCGAAAGGACTGAGCAGCATTTACATGTTCCATAACCAGATCTAGAAATTAGGCGGCAGAGGGACATTCTTCAAGGGAGTGAGTGGGGGACTGGCATATCAAACATGCCTCCTCCATTTTAGCAGCCATTAGAGACTGCATTGCTCCCATGAGCTTATCAAATTTTAGAGTCAAGCTATCCACCTTCCTCTCCAAATCATTGTATCCACTGATCTCATACATTTTTCCTCTTGTAGTGTTCTCTCTCACCAATCTAACAGGAGTCTCCATGTCTCTTGACAAAGTCTCCCTTTGCATAGAGTTTTCACTAATATTATCATACAACTCCCAAGCCTCATCAGCTGTCTTGTGGAGGTAAGTACCACCACATGAGGCATCAACCATGTCCCTACTCTTGGGATCAATTCCTTAATAGAAACTTTGAACAAGTTTCCATTCAGGAATTTGGTGATGGGGACATTGTTTCAAGAGCTCCTTAAATCTCTCCCATGCTTGGTGAAAGTCTTCAGTTGGGGACTGAGCAAAGGAGATTATGCTCTTCCTCAGCTGACTTGTTTTGAACATGAGAAAAAAATTGCTCAGAAATTGATATTAAAGGTCATTCCAAGACTGAATACTATTGGTTGGGAGCATAGACAACCAAGTTCTGGCTCTATCCTTTAGTGAAAAAGGAAAGAGCCTCAACCTGGTTGCTTCCTCCCCCTAGCCTGTAATGTTGAAAGTAGTGCACAGTCCTAGAAATTCATCAATGTGCTTGTATGAGTCTTTCTTACTCAGGCCATGATATGAGGGCAGCATCTGTATGATAGAAGATTTAATCTCATAGTTCCCTTGGACAACAGGGAATTGAATGCAGAAGAGAGAGTTGTACACCCCTAGTGTATTGAATTCTTTCAATGTCCTAGGTTGCTCACCTAGTGTAGAAACTTCACAATTAACTATAGGTGTGTGTAGGGACTGCTTAGGTCTGAGAAGTCTCTCAACTTACAGATCTAAAGGGACAATCTCAGGAATGAGAGATCTTCTACCAAGCATACACAGCAGAAACACAAAATCACTGCACAGATTTCAGCAAAGCAATTACAAAAGCACACAACTAATGCTGCAGATCTAAAAATGTAAAAAGAGTTACAAAATACAAACTCAAGCATAACTTGCTCCTCCAATTAGCACAATGCTCCTCTTAGAACTATAGATCCAGATCTGTAACAAAAACTTCAACTACAAAAAACTACAGCAGCAATTAGTCAAACACAAAACAGACAATTATAAATCTAAATCTAAAATAGGAGAAAACTTAGATCTACCAATTTAAAAATAGAGTTCCCCAACAGCGGCATCAAAAACTCGTTGTATTGCTTACCTTGCAATTATTAAGGGCTTAAAAACAGCAAACTAAAGGCAAAATCACAGAGAAATGGGATCAAGGTAAGCAACCAGTCCTGTAAGAACTAGGGTTGTTGCAGCAAGCTTTAAGGGATAAGTAAGGGTATGTCCATAGGGAAATGTGCTTCAAAATGGGGTAAGTCTCCAAATTTATAACAAATCTGGCACTCTACCCTATCCTAATTCAAAGTAAGGCAAGGATTGTCACATTCCTAAAACTACAAAAAATTAAAGGTATTGCTAATGATCCAGAATTGAGTAAAAATCAGGTTTAAAGAAATGGAGAAAAGGATTAAAATCAAAAGGGAGAGAATAACAGCTAGAGGTTTGGTCTTTACTGAGAACTGATTGGTTCAAAGGAAATGTAGGAGCTTGATTTGCAATAATCCTTCATCTGGCTACAAGCTCAGATGTAAGGTATAAGAATCTAATTTAGACCAGAGAATTGGATTGATCTTAAGGGTATGATCTGTCCACTTGAATGGTCACAAATCATCCTATAGACTTATTCCAATCCTAAGGTTTTAATTAGAATAATAAAATTATTGCAGATGTTGTGGATGCAAGGATACAAGCTCAAGCATCCACAGAGAGATTTAATCTAGGGAAATCAAATGCAATCAAGAGATCTATAGATCAAAATCAACTCTATAATCCACAATATACTGATTCAATACAAACTTACAGTACAATGTGCTCATATATGCAATCTGTGCAACATCCAGTCCCCATACAAAGCCTTGAACTTCTCAATTTATAGCTCTCAACCTCACCCTAGCTATTTAAAGTGTTTAACCAATCATGATTTGCTAAGGAGAGAATGGGGGAAGAAGGAAGAGGAATAAAAGTTTAGATGGAAGAGGGAATTCGAATTTGTTCTGAGTTCTCACAATTTCTGGATGCCTCTTCAATGAAACTTTTCTTCAATTATAGTCTTCCCTTCTGTCCTCAGATCTTTTTCAGCCAATCAAAGCTCAAGGGAATAATTCAGGAAAAATTCTATTATTCTAAGATATAGATGTAGTTGATTTTACTTCTAGAAGCTCTCCACTAATTGGTCTAAACTGGATAAGTACATGTGAGGTGGTTAGGGGGTTCTCATTCATGTGCATTTATGTTCCAAAAATACCCCCAAGGGTTGTTAACATGCCTTGGAATGCATACACAGAGCACTGAAGTGAGCAGCTGATGTGGCTGGAATTGAGAAGTTCCCAATTCATGTGTCGAGAGGTTCAGGGAACCTTTTGATAGGTTCTGAGTCCACTTGGTGCTCATTTCAACAGGTTGGGGTAGGCTTTTGACAGATTTGATGACTTCTCAACAAGTTTTGTTGAACTGGTCGATAGGATAACCTCAATATCTAACTGCTGTCCGAGCTCCATTCATCCTCTTGACAGGTTATAATCCAACCTCTCGATTTCTTATATAGCTCCAATTGAGCTTTCGACGGGTTTTGTTCTGCTTCTCGACAGGTTGACTCAACCTCACGAAAATGGATGCAACTTCAGGTAAGTCCTCACTAGGCTGGCTTTGACTGCTCACTAGGTTCAGGGGAACCTCTCGATAGGATGCACTTTACTAATCGAGAGGTTCTGTGAACCTCTCGAACTCTTCACTTTTTCACCTTAAGACCTCTCGGTAGGTTGGAATACAGCTCCAGAACCTCTTGACAGGTTGCTTTCTTCACCTTTTACTCCTTGACAAGATGTGGAGACCTTTCGACAGCTTCATATTTAAACACCCCAACCTCTCAACAACTTGACTTCTCTCACCAGAATCTATCGACAGGTTGAATTAACCTCTCTAGCTCTACTGTTCTTTACTTCCACAGCTGGCACACATCTGTCAGTACATAGTAGCCTCTTGAGGGGTTCAATCTTCATCCAATGCAGCTACTCTTGCTCCGATGTGTGCCCAGTTGGACACATGGCATTCTCATAGACTTCTGAAACTCTGTGGACTGCTTGATTGGTTGGCCTTTTGGGCTGCATGAGCACATGATGAGGCAGCAGATTTCTTCTTTGGCATTTTTAGGTGGATGTCTACACTAAGACTGCAATTTATTGCTTATTTATAAAACACACTCAAGACACATTATTAGTCAAATCAAAGGTCCATCAAAGGTCAGTTTAGGAGGTGAAAAATGGTATTTTTCACTGATCAACACTCGAAAGGTTGCTTTCTTCATACAGCTTTTGGGGTTGCAACTTCAGCAAGAGCACAACTCGACAGGTGAACTACTGCAGTCTTCTAACTGCTCAAGCTTAGTGTGCTGAAGCTTTCACTACTCGAGAACTCATTTTCTGCAGGTCTAATGTGCTCAAGAACTGCTCGAGCTTAATGTTCAGAACCTCTGCTGCTATGCATAGTCTGTTGCAGCACTCTGTCAGGTATGGGTCTTCTCTCCAGGCAATGATTAAGTTTGATCATCCTCTTTTTGGATTTTGCTACATGAATTTCTTTACTACTATGTAAATTATTACTAACTACAAAACAACACTTAAAATGCAATGATTAAACAACTCTAGGGCCTAACAAAGCCTAGGTTAGGAGGTGGAAAGTGGCATAATTCTGTGATTAACACACCCCCAAACCTAATCTTTGCTAGTCCTCGAGCAAAGGAAAAATTAAACAATTATTCTAAAAATTTAAATGCCATTTTCGTAGGGAGCATGAATGCATTTAGCTTATGAATCAAGCCTTTTAAACCCCTAGGTAATCCCTAGTGGAGGAGTGAAGTCTCCTGAGGGTTTTCAGTGAAGATACCCACAAACTTCACAATACACAGTGGTGAGTCATATATCAACAAATAAAGTTTCATTCCACACCCTATTCATTCAAGTCCAGAGGAATCAAAGCAGTCATGCAGTCAATTTTAGCAATTAAATCACACTGAATTTTCATCACTGCTAGTCAGCTTACATCAAGAATGTAGTGTGTGAAAATCAGTACTAAGCTTACCATTAATTCAAGAATCAGGTTTAAATAATGCCCCAATGAATTTAATTTCAGACCCAATCCTTACCAAGGCTATCACTCATAAATGAATTTTAGAGGTGTATCATTTTCACTCAGCTCAAGAGCAATTTCAAACCTCAAATAGGCCTGCAAGCATGAGCATAGGCATTGCTTCTAATTCCTGACATCCTCATGTACTTTTCACCATAGATTATATAGCCCCTTATCTCCACATGACAGTTCAATTCACTTTAGATCAGTAAGGTCTTTCTTGTTTGGTTGTAATGTGGCTTAGGGTTGAGGTTTAAAAGAATAAAAGGGTAAAGAGGGATTAACAACTGAGAAATCAGTAAGGAGAGGAGGTGATTCATGACTTCACCTTCTTCATTTCATCACAACTTCATCTTCATTTGTATTTTTCAGATTCAAAGTGGCCAGCTTCTTCTCGTCTTTTTACTTTTTCAGATAAAGTACTTCTCTTGACTTCTCTCTTTATATCTATATATATATATATATATATATATATATATATATAGGGACAAAAACTGAAGATAGAACATAGGGACAAAATGGCTACTCTAAATCCTAAGGAGAACCAGAATCAGAATCTTCACACTTTCAGCTTGCACAACACCAGCCTTGGTTCTTGTTGCAACTGGTTTCTTGGGCTTGGTGTTGCTCTTCTCTTGGGAAGGCTCCTTGATAGATACCCCTTTGGTGAATGTGGGGTTCATGATTGAGATGGTGGATGTGAGTGTATCAACCAGCTTGGCCAACTGAGTTGCCCTTTGCTCATAAACTTGGTATAGGGACATTGCATTGTCCAACTGCTTCTGCAATAGCTTCTTTTCCTTTTGATGATCTAGAAATTCTTTCTCCATTAGCTTTCAGTAATCAGATTTCATCAGGGAAATCTGATTATCATAAAAATTTTGGACAAATTCATTGACAGACTCCACCACTATGTGTACATCCCTCTGCACATATGGATCTGCATTCATAGACTTGCTGAGAGTGTAAAACCTGGGTATGGGGATGGCATCAGCAGGGATAATGGCCCATTCATCAGGGTCATCTATAGGTGGAGAGATGATAGCCAAGTCAGTACAGGTGTTTGGAGATGATGGTGGGTTAAATGGAAGGATAAGTGCCAGCTCCTCTTTAGGGGGTTCAGTTTAGGTGAAGGTTGAGGTGGAGGTAGATGGGAATAGGGCAAGCCCTTCATTTTCAAAATCTATCTGTGTGGCAGCATCTGTTGTTGCCATTGAAGTTAAAGGTTCATGTGAAGGAGGGGGGGTAGGTACAGGTAAGGGTGTAGGTGGGAGGGTTGTTCGGTGAAAGGTCTGAAGGGTGGTTTGAATGGATTGTAGGCTGTTTTGTATGGTAGCTTGGTTTTCATTATTTGTATAGAGTTGGGTGTGGAGAGAGATAAGGAGGGAAATTATTTGAGAAAAGAGGTTTGGTATGGCTAGGGTGATAGGTTGGGTGAGTGGGATTGGTTGGAAAGGTGAAGAAGGGGCATGGTGGAAATGGGAGGGTTGGAGAGTCTGGGAGGGGTGTGTACTCATGCCTGATATCCTCCATAATGGAGTCTATCATGGCTGAGTACCCCTTAGTTGTGAATAGGTCATGGATAGGTGTAGGTGGGAGGGAATGGGTAGGAGAGGGAACCGGGTCACTGGGTTCAAAGGGGCTAGGAGAATTTGGTATTGGGATTTGAATGGTAGTGTGTAAGGTAGTGGATGGGATTGGCTCTGTGGTTGGGTGGAGGGTGTGGAGGGTTTTCCTTTTATATGTTTTACTGATAGGGGATGTAGGAAGGGTAAAAGAGAAAACTATGGTGGGAGTTGGAGCTGACATAGGAGTAGAAGTGGTGGGTAAGATTGGTACAATGGGGACTGGTGTGACAGACTCAAGGATGAATGGTGGTGTGAGGGTGGATGGGATAGATGTAAGGATGACTGGAGTAGGAATGACAGGTAGGGTGGAGGGTGGTGATGGTGATATGACAGGTGCAAGAATGGTAGTGGAGGGTATTGGAGTGGAAATGGTAGGCATGGGAGCAGGAATGGAAGGTGGAGTGGAGATGACTGATGGTGAGCTAGTGTGTGGGGTACGTTGCACTGAGCTGGCAGCAATTGGTTCCACAAGAGTAGTTGTTGATGCCTCTACTGATGGAGTGGGAAATGTGGCTGAGTTGACAGCAGAGGAAACCGTAGGGATGGCAACAGTGGCAGCTGGTGGCTTCTCATATCCCTTCTTCTTCGGCTTCCCCATCAAAGTCCTGTTGGTGGACCATAGTTTCTTCCTAAACACTACTAGGGACAATTCATCAGTTGGCTCTCCCTCCTTCCAAACATATTTTCCTCTCCTCAGCAAGGCTGTGATGAGCCTGCTGTAAGGTAAGCCATGCAGTGTTTGCCTCTTCTTTACCTTCCCATGGATGTCATATATCCCCTTAAAGATCAGCTCAGGAGCATTGAAAAAATGCCCCTTTGAGAAAGAATAGAGGGCATCCACAATGGGGTGCCTTTTCTCTTACTGATGTCCGACTACAAACACATTCTTCCTCAGAATGTTGTCCATGAATAGCAGGCTTGTGTTAAAGTCCCTCCTCATAAGTGATTCTCCCGATCCAATTTTTCCCTTAGTTAAATGTTGGGCAATGTCCTTAAATGAAGCACTGATGGGGGCCCCTACACTATAAGATGGATCATACTGGGCAGGGATCCCCAATACAAGTGTTATATCCTTAGTATCCACCATAGTTTCCCAATCATCTATCAACACAACAAAAATAGGCTTATTTTCATTTGCCCCACGAGCTTCATGCAACCCGAGATTCTGATACCATAGCTTCACTAACCTGGGATAAACTGTCTCATCTAATGGGCTTAGGAGTGGTTCTAAGGAAGCCTTAGCCAAATATGCTATGGTTTCACTAGACCACTCTTCCTTAATGAAGAAAGATGTGTCAAATAAAGTTTCAGGGACCAGCTTCAATCCCTCCACAAACTCATTGGGAGTTGTGAAGGGGTCAACTGCAGGTATAACCCCTTTATTATTCTTACCTTTCTTGGGCTTTTGGGCAATAGTCTTGGATTTCTTGGAGGGCACAGATGAAGCACTCAAGACTACAACCTTTCTTTTCACTGGTTGGGCTATAGGGCATGGTGGATCTATTTGGGGCTGGGAGGATGCTATCCTGCTAGACTTTCTACTCGATTTTGGGGAAGGTTGGAGTAAATTGGCTAGGGAGTCATCAAATCAGACAGGATCAGCCATTTCAAAAATAGTAAATCCTAGATTTTCTAAAACACAACAAGTACCCCAAGCAATTAAAGCCCTTAAACATTTTATGATCCACAACACAATGAACTCAGTCCAGAAAGAAATAATCACAGAAATTGTTGGGACAGAGAAAACAACTAGGGAGAATGTACCCTAAACTAGGGTTTCATGCAAGATAGAGCACACAGAACTAAATCGAAAGAATCTTGGTGTAAAATGGTGGCCTTGAGTTACTGATCCAACCGATAGAGGTAATGCATGAATGGAAGTTCAGAGGTTGAGTTGTAAAGAAAAGAGGAGGACAGTTCTCGTGGGGAAGAGGAAGTGGGTTAAGCTCAGAAGAAGAAAAGTGAGGAAATGAACCTTACGAGAGGCTTTAAAACCTAGAAGCCCGATCTCGACAGGTTGAAGCTTCAGAAAGCTTCAGATTTGAAATCTCGAGTGGTTCTTTAAGCAGATGAGTTAAAAGGAATCATCCTGTTGAGGCACTTTAAAACACAGGAAGCTTCAAGGAGCATCAAAACAAATGCTTTGAGCGGTTCCTCGAGTGGTTCTCGAGTGGATCATTTTGTCAGTAGAAACCTCTCGAGGCTGGGTTGGCTTTCAAAACAAATGGCACGAGAGGATACCTGATCCTCTCAAAAAGTAATGATGTTTTCTAAAACAAGACTCGAGAGGTTGCCTTATAGTGATAGAGCCTCTCGACAAGCACTCGAGACACAGTCAAACCCACTCAGAACCTCTCGACAGCTCTCACTCCTGCGTGTATGCTCAACACTCCACTCCTCAATGTCCACAATTCAACAACAACAATGTTTACCACTCAGTACCAGCAAAAGCTAAACACATTTTTGACAAAAAGTAGGCAGCAAAGCACACAACATTTTCAAACATTACAACTAAATGCAAACCTAAGTAGAAATTATAGAAATTTACAAACTAATTGGCTGATATGATACATATGGTACAGGTTCAAGATCACTTTCAACTGGAAGGTTCTTGGAGGCTGATGGTCTCAGAGGGCTCCACAGTATTTTCAAAACAAGGTTTGAGTCTCTGGCCATTTACCTTCATGACCCTCCCAGAGTTCGGGTCCATGATTAATACAGCTTCAGATGGGGATGCATATAGAATAGTATATGGTTCCTCCCATCTGGATCTCAATTTTCCAGGAAAGAACTTCAATTTTGAGTTGAAAAGCCATACCTTAGCGCCTGCAACAAATTCCTTCCTAAGAAGGTTCTTATCATAGAAAGCCTTGGCTTTCTCCTTGTAGATCCTTGAATTGGCATAGGCATCCATTCTCAGTTCTTCCAGCTCAGACAGCTGCAACTTCCTGTTCAGACGAGCAGCAGTTAGATCTAAGTTTAAAGCTTTAATGGCCTAATAGGCCCTATGTTCTAACTCCACTGGCAGATGACAAGCCTTGCCATACACCAGTCTGAAAGGAGACATCCCAATTGGGGTCTTATAAGCAGTCCTATAAGCCCATAGAGCATCGTGCAATTGCAGGGACCAATCCTTCTTATCAGTCATCACATATTTCTCCAGAATATGCTTGATTTCTCTATTAGAAATCTCCACTTGCCCACTGGTCTATGGGTGATATGGAGTAGCTATTCTGTGTGTAACAAAATACTTTTTGAGAAAGGTCTCAAAGTGTCTGTTACAGAAATGACTCCCCCCATCACTAATGATAGCTCTAGGGGTGTCAAACCTGGAGAAAATATTTTCCTTCAAAAATTTGAGAACAGCTGTGTGGTCATTAGTTCTTGTGGCAGTGGCTTCTACCCATTTAGACACATAATCCATAGTCATAAGAATCAAATTAAAATCACAAGGAGGGAAAGGACCCATGAAGTCTATCCCCAAACATCAAACAACTCTACCACAAGGATGGGGTGCAATGGCATTGAGTCTCTTTTGGATATGCTCCCCATCTTTTGACATCTCTGATAGGTCTTGTAGTGCTCCATTGCATCTTTGAATAAGGATGGCCAATAAAAACCACATTGGAGCCCCTTAGATGCAGTCTTTTTCCCCCCAAAATGACCTCCACAGGCTTATTCATGGCTCATTATGAGAATACTGTGGAACTCACTTTTGAGAAAACGTCTCCTAATTACCTGGTCTGCATAATATTTATAGAGGTAAGGATCCTCCCATAGAAAATATTTGACCTGAGAGAAGAATAGGTCATTGTCCATCTTAGACCAGTGTGAGGGAATCCTACCAACAATAAGGTAGTTAACAATGTTGGCAAACCAGGGAACACTCACATTGATGGTAAATAGTTACTCATCAGGGAGGGAATCTTTCAAAGGTATATCCGCACAATCAACAAGCATAATCTGGGATAAGTGGCCAGGTACCACATTCTCTACACCATTTTTATCCTTGATCTCAAGATCAAACTCGAATCCATCTGATCAACCTGGGCATTGCCTCTTTCTTGGACAACAGGTATTTCAAGGCAGAGTGATCAGTAAAAATCACAATTTTAGACCCTAAGACATAAGGTCTAAACTTGTCTAAAGGAAAGACTAATGCCAGAAGCTCTTTCTCAGTGGTTGTATAATTAAGTTGAGCATTTGTCAGTGTCTTGCTGGCATAGTAAACTACATTAGGTAGTTTCTCTCTTGTCTGCACCAATTGTAAAGTCAGAGGTATCACGCATTAGCCCAAAGGGAAGAGAATAATTTGGGGCCTGTATCACAGGGGGAGAAGTCAAACACTTTTCAACACCTCAAAAGCAGTCAAACATTCAACATCAAACACAAAGGGCACCTCTTGACACAGCAAGTGGCACAATGGTTTGGAGATCTTGTTGAAATCCTTGATAAACCTTTCATAGAAACCAACATGCCCTAAAAATAACCTGACTTGTTTAACAGTTTTTGGAGGAGGTAAGTGGGAAATCAGATCAATCTTTGCTTTATCCACTTCAATCCCCTTCTAAGATACCACAAGACCAAGAATAATTCCTTGGGTGACCATGAAATAGCTCTTTTCCCAGCTCAAAACTAGATTGGTTTCCTCACATCTTTAAAGCACAAGGGAGAGGTGATGCAAACATTGATCAAATTTATCTCCATAGACTGAAAAATTATCCATGAAAATTTTCAAAAACTTATCTAGCATTTCAGAAAATATCGCATACATGCATCTCTGGAAAGTAGCAGGAGCATTGCACAGTCCAAATGACATTCTTTTGTAAGCAAAGGTGCCAAATGGACAGGTAAAAGTTGTCTTTTCCTGGTCTTGTGGATACACTGGTATCTGGTTGTAATCAAAATATCCATAAAAAAAATAGTAATAATCCTTTCCTGCTAGCTTATCCAAAATTTGATCAATAAAAGACAATAGGAAGTGGTCCTTCCTAGTCTTGGAGTTCAGTTTTCTTTAATCAATACACACCCTCCAACTAGTAACCTCTCTGGTTGGCATCAATTCTCCAGACTCATTTGTGACTACAGTGATGCCAGACTTCTTAGGAACCACCTGGGTAGGTGATACCCATTCAAAATCTGAGATTGGATAGATCACTCCAGCATCAAGTAGTTTGATAACTTCTTTCATGACCACTGCCCGCATGAGAGGATTCAATTTCCTCTATATTTTCCTAGAGGGTTTGGAACCCTCTTCCAGGTGAATCTTGTGCATACAAATAGAGGGGTCAATTCTTCCTAAATCAGCAATGGTCCATCCTATTGCTTTCTTATGCATCCTGAGCACACGAAGTAGTTTCTCCTCTTACTCCCCAGTGAGGGAAGAAGATATAATCACAGGCAGTTTTTGATCCTGCCTCAAGAAAGCATATTTGAGAGATTCTGGGAGATGTTTCAGCTCCAAATTAGGTGGATTTTCAAGTGAAGGCATCAAAGGTGCCTTAGAAGGTAGAGGGAGGGGCAACACAATGGGTCTCCAATTAGAATGCTTCTCTTGCCCCACTGAAGAGTTCAAGGTTTTCACCTCTTCAGTAAAATAAGTGGGGGCCATCCTTTCAATAGTCTCAGTCTAAATCTCCTCAAAATATCAAGCACCTCATCCCAATCCAGCAGTTTGGGTAAGGTCTCTTCAACAAGCTCATCAATGACATCAACCATGAAACAATCTTCACTCTCAAATTGAGGTATATTGGCTGTATTATACACATTGAGCCTCACTTTCATATTTCTAAAAGTGACTTCCATCACCTTAGACCTGCATTGAATGCAAGCATTGGCAGTAGCTAGAAATGGCCGGCCCAATTGTAGACACCCAAATTTGGCCCAAGGCCCTATCGGAACATATTTCGAGAGAGGTGTACTTTCAAGCTTTTGATGGCATGTATGAAACCCTTAGGAACCTTTCCAAATCCTTATGAACCTTCTCAAACCCTTAGGAATCAACCCTAACCTTTCCAAACCCATTAGAACCTTTTCCTGGACCAGTGTCAAACCCTCCCGAGTAATGGTTCGAAAGAGGAGTGCCAAAATTTACACAGACCTCTTCAAGATCTGAGTTATATATCATTGGAAAGAGGACTTCTCCAGTTTTCTAACAAGCTAAACATTACCTCAATCGGAGTTATATATCAAAAGTTATGACCATTTTCAAATCAAGTCATTTTGGAGGAATTTTTGTCTGGCGCGACATATAGTTGCGCCAAGCCATTTTCCCCCAGAATTTGCCTGGCGCAACTAATAGTTGCGCCAGCCCTAGAAATGGCCTGGCACAACTAATAGTTGTGCTAGGTATAAATGGGTCCCCCCACCCCTCGCGGAGCCAGCTTCCAGGCTACTGTACAAAACTATTTTACTGTACATTGGCCTGGCGCAACTAATAGTTGTGCCAGGCATATGAACAGTGACTTCTGATTTTTACCTCAAATTTTGAAGCTAGCGTTTGACTTGTTGACCACCTCAATCCTTGGGGTGTGTTTTGGTAACTTTATTGCACCCTTTTAACACCTATTTGCAACCCATAAGTGATCTAAACCATTAACCCATCATCCATCCACCATTAAAGCCCATCTTCACACTTCTTTAAAACCCTTGAAACCCTAGGAAACCTTAGATGCTAGATTACCTAATTTATAACCTTGATTAGCATCTAAGCACTCTCCTAACCCACCCATTTCCTATAAATAGATACCCCCACCCGTTGGTTTAAAGGTTGAGAATTTTTACCTAAGAGAGAAAGAGCTTAAAGTGAGAAGATCTTTCTTCCTTTGGTGCACACTTCCCATACAAAAATTAGAATTCAAAAACCTCTTCCCCACCCTTGCCTTTCATGAAAAGCCTCTAGGTTAGGTATGCGTGATCCCCTAGCCTTCCTTCTCTACCTCTTAGCTTCAAGCCTTAGGAGTTAGAACCCCATTCCATACCCTATAAAGCCTTCAATAGCTCATCAAAGCAAGTCACGTAAGGCTCTCCTACGGTGTTATAAGTGCTCGAGGGCTCCGGCTCTCCCCTTTCTTCTCCAATCTCTTTTTGGCTCTTCTCATCCTCTCATTTGTGTCGTTACGCCGCTGGAATTTTGGTAGGAACGAAGGGGCACAAATAGGATTCTAAGCCCTTTTGGGCAAGAGAAAGCCATTTTCTTTTCTTTTACTTTATTTTTATTTTGGCCATTAGTAGAGACCGCGTTAAGCGGATTGATTGGGTGCCTAACACCTTCCCAATCGATAACCGAAGTCCCTACCCAGGAACCTTTGTAGTGGACCGGATTCAGAGTCATATTTTTTAGCACTTCGGTGCTCATAAAAATGATATAGGTATCTCGGGACACCAAAAGCTCCGGGTGGTGACTCTATATTTTTTTGCAAGCGAGCGTATCACCGCGACGGGATCGTCACAGATCCCACGGTTGCACAGATGGAGACTTTGCTAGGGATATCTTATAGAGCTTATCATTGAAATTTGGCCTTTTTATTTTTATTTTACTAATCATTTTGCTATTTTTTTATTGTTTATTTTATTTTATTTTTGTTTTACTCACCCCTACTTTTTCGTCATTTACATGCCTTAGCCGAAATGCGGGCTTACTTGTGCATTGTCTTTATTTTTTCCTTACATTTTCATTATTTTTGGTGCCTTAGCCGATTGGCGGGCCTATTTGAGCATTGTCTTTCAATTTTTTTAATTTTCTATCATTTAAAGTGCCTTAGCCGATTTGCGGGCCTACTTGTGCAAACATATTCTGACAGTGGACGCCGGCCCGTAGTGACGGCACGGGGTCATCACCCCCGTCTTTTGGACTAAAGAAAACTTCCATAAAAAAAAATATTTTGAAAAAAAGAAGTTAAAATTGAATCAAGAATAGGGAGCTTAATTAACTTATTTTTACGGGATAGATTTTCAAAGGGTTGGGTTTAGGCACACATACAACCACCCGGGTCTTAGTATGGCGACAGCCCCTAGTGGCGATGATCCAGAAAAGTCCCAGCCCACCTAGTATCTGAGAAGGCACTTGCACCGGAGGTATATCGGGTGGGTTCCTATTTCAAAGCTTAAAACCCTTGGGGAGCGCGCTAGCGAGTTATACCAGACTCAAACCCTTTAGGTGCGGTGAGGAGAGAACCGATCACAAAAAAATATAGCTCAGTTCTCGGAAGCCTAACTTTCACAAAACTTAAAAAAAATAACCCACCTTAAGGCTGCTGTTCCCTGCTATTTTAGAATCTGGAGCATCATTTTTGCCTGGTGCAAGTATTAGTTGCGCCAGTGCAAAAATTGGGAATTTATAACTGGCGCAACTATTAGTTGCGCCAGCTTTAAATCCTCCACTTTTACCTTGGCGTAACTAATAGTTGCGCCAGTGTAAAAAAGAGGCCCTGCTACCTTAGCGCATGTAATAGTTGCGCCAAGTCTACTTGGACAGCAGCAGCCCAAAATCAAAGGCTTTCTCACCTCCCGAGTCCCCCGATTAGTGTGCTTAGTACCTCTGTTTGGGCTCCGCCATCTCCGACACCCAATACGCCCCCGTCGGTCAAAAGAAGGCAACTTCTTTTTTACTCATTCCGGGGGATCGGGTTGTTTTTCTTGATTTTTGTGCCTTCAATAGATTGAAGGTCCTCCTTTGATTCTTTCTAAGTGTATCAGAATCATCGCCGTGGGTCTTGAATTAGGGTACGAGAGCCACCCGAGAAGGGAATTCTAAGGCCTCGGAACCTTTATTTTTCAAAATTTTCTCAAAAAAATTAAACAAAAAAAAAGTAAAAATCAAATCAAAACCAAAACAATATGTAGTTTGTGGTGCCGGCACAACGACATCATCTTGCCCTCCACCGTCCCATAGGGGAAGAAGGAGGATTTTTAGGCCTTATCCAAGGCACCCTTACCCAACCTATTCCCAAAGGATGTCGTGGGCAGTGAACTCGGTTTACGCCGATCCCGACTCATCCCCACCACATTCTCCAACCCACTCCCATTTGGGAGAAGGCTTCACATCCATCCCCATCCATACAAAACCCAACCCCATTTTCCCCATCCACATCCATGCCCCATTTTTCATCTTCCCCATATAGGCCCGAACCACCCTCATTCACCTATGTCACCTCCACCCTATCCAACCCCCCACCAATCCCCCCATCTCCCCGGGTCATGCCCATTTTTACCGGGGCCATGCTCGATTTTTCCCAAACACCCACACTTTACCCTCCATCACCCGTAAACATCCCCAACCCATCCCCCTTTGCCAATGCCCCACCCCATTCCTATAATCCATCCCATATCCCATCACTTACCATGGCCATGCCCAATTTTCCCTCCACATCCACCCCATCTATACCCAATCATCCCTTAAATCTGCCACCCACATCCGATCCTCCTTCCATTACCATGATGGAGGAGATGTTCCAAGCCTACTCCTTATGGAAGGCTTCCCAAAACACCTCCCATCATCCATGGACCCATCCCATACCCTAGCACTCTCCCATGATCCCCATCAACCCCCCATAATTCACACCATCTAAACCCCCATCTCCCACATGCCCGAAGGCCCATTGGCCCAAAATCTCACCATTCACCAAGGTCCATTGGCCCAAAACCCCACCACCCATGATCTCCAAGGCCCACTGGCCCAACACCCCATTACCCATGATCTCCAAGGCCTAATGGCCCAACACCTCATCACCCATACCCTAAGGCCCATGGCCCAAACCCATCAAGGGCCCACGGCCTAAACCCACTGATGGCCCATGGCCCATACCCCTTAAAACCTAGTGGGCCAGGCCCCCATACCCCAAGGGCCCATTGCTCAAACCCTTACCCAAGGGCCCATGGCCCAAAGCCATTTGGCCCAAGTCCAAACCCTCCAAGGGCCCATGGCCCATACCCACCAATGGCCCATGGTCCATACCCCTCAAAACCTAGTGGGCTAGGCCCACATACCCCCAGGGCTCACAGCCCAGACCCATCAAGGGCCCATGACTCAGACCCACTAAGGGCCCATGGCCCATACCCACCAAGGCCCACTGGCCCAAACCTACTAAGGCCCACGGCCCAAACCCATTAATGGCCCATGGCCTAAACCCATCAACGGCCCATGGCCCAAAATAACCAAGGATTCATGGCCCAAGCCCAAACCCCACACTCATACCTTCCACAATACCCCCAACATTTCACCCAACCTTCACAGTCGGGTCAAACCCATGCCATACCCCAAACCCAATTTTCCCATGGCCCCACACCCCAAGGCCATCTCCAAACCTTCCCCCATATCCAATGGCCCCATTAGGCCCCACCCCAAAACCAAACTTCCATTTATTCCATCACCCAGCAAACCTTTCCTCACCCCCAAAGGGCTCACCCAACCCCCACTCATGTCATTCCCATCCAACCAATGTAACACCAACAAGAGAATCCCACCCTTGTTGCATACTATGTCGACCAGCAGTATGAAGAGGACGAGATTAGGAATAGTGGAGCCTATGCAGGGGCATTGACCAGCCTTAACCCTCCTCCCATAATTTCCCACCCCTTGGTGACCCAGAGTGAAGTCCAGCCAATGGCCGAGAAAGCAGCCCCTGTATCGAAAGAGTTAGAGCAGCTGAAAGAACAGTTGGATAAAATTTAGAAGCAGTTAATGAAAATGGGTGGTGATGAAATCCACGCCACAAACTTTACAAATTTGTGTTTGTTCGCCGAGGTCCCCTTACCCCCCAAATTTAAAATGCCGGCTTTCGATAAATAAAACGGCACTGGCAATCCAATAGCATACCTGAAGTCCTACTGTGGGGACATGTGCCAATATGGAGGGGACGAAAGACTACTGATAAAAGTCTTTCAAAAGAGTTTGACTGGTCCTGCTTTGAGATCGTTCACATCTTTGGAACCATCTATGATGAAGACATGGAAGGACTTAACGCACCTATTCCAAGAACAATATGTCTACAATATAGACATTGAACCACGTAAGTTAGACTTGGCCCGCTTAAGGCAGAACTCGAATGAGACCTTCAACGACTATTTGGGATGCTGGAGAGCATTGGCAGCTCAAGTCAGAAACAGGATACCTGACGATGAGCAAATCGAAATGATTTCAAAAAACACTTTGGTAGTGATCTCAGACTTCTTGGTGTACCAGTAGCAGTCCAGCTTTGCTGATCTGATAAGAAATGCTAATAGATGCGAGGACACGATCAGGGAAGGTCGCTTGAATAAAAATGTACCAAGCGGAACTAGTGGGGTCAGGAGGTTTTCAGAGCAGAGGAACGATAAGAGAATCGGGGCCGATGTCCAAAACGTCGCCAATACCAGGCCTAATAATAATGTAACCCCGTTCCAATTTCAAGCAGTGCAACCAGCTCCTGTCAGGACAGGGCCAGTACAGAGAGCCAGGAATGGGCAGGATATGAAAATGACCCTGGAAAGGAGAGCCCGTTATAATAGTGTTATTACGCCCATGGTGCAATCTTTAAGTGTACTTTTACCTTTACTAATTGAAAAGGGATTAGTAACTGCGCTCCAACCACGACCTCCTCCCAATCAGATTCCATATAACTTTGACCCGAATACTCATTGTAATTTCCACTAGGGCCCGGGTCACCCGACTGATCGCTGCTTCCCATTGAAGCACGCGATCCAAGATTTAATCGATGCTGGGAAGATCATTCCCCGTGCACCCACCCAAGCAAACCGACATGCAAATATTCACCAGGTGCCTTTGCCACCACACCCTATCGGAATAGCAAGTCCCAAACCTACCATAGGGATGGTAGAGGAAATTGAGGAAGAGTATGAATTTGACCCCTCTGATTATATTAATAACAGAGAAAATTTTGTGGTCCCCTGGCAGCGAGACCAAGAAGAGAGAACCATTGGGGTGATTGAGCCCCTGAATCTGGCAGATTATTTTCCTACCCCTACACCAACAGTTGAACCCCTAGATCTTAGGACCTATTTCCCATCAACTACGTACAAATAAATGCGTATCAATCATATTCTACCACCTCCTTGAATTACCCCATAAGCCATCTGGCCCCTAATTCTCCACCCGCACCCATCAATTACCAATGGCCTACACCCACCCCATTATCCCCATTTCAACCACCCACAATTTCTACCATCCTTGTCAATTCCCTAGTGGCTCATCAAACTCCCAATCCTTCGCTGGCACCCATCAACTACCAATGGCCTAGGCCCACCCCACTACCCCCGGTACAACCATAGTTAAGCTTCACCACCCCTACCTGGCCCAATTTTGCCACCCACCCATCCATCACCGAGGTAAGCCAGGTCTTACCTATCATCCCAGAGCCATCGGTACATGCACTTCAGATACTGGTAGCCATACCTTTCCAGCTCTCAGGACCAACCTATGATCCACATCAGGTCCCGTTGAGCTATGAGCAACCCAATGCTACTGTTGGCAGCAGCAGCAGGGAGGTGCCAGTGGACTTCATTACTAGATCAGATCTCGAAACAGCCCGAGGTAATAACAGCAGCAGCATAAACCCAACCCGAAGGAAAGAAAGACAGCGCAGCGAACCCCTTTGAGAAGATGAGTCAAGAACATATATTGGAGGCTCAGCTGAGAAGAATGCCTGCCCATATAACAACTGTATGGGATCTGTTGATGACGTCCCCACTCCATTTCCAAGCATTAATGGGGGCATTAAAGAATGCGCATGTGTCTCAACAGGTGAGCCCAGACAAGGTCGGGCAAATAATCAGACAGCTAATGGCACCCAATGCCATTTCATTTTCGGATGCGGATCTGTCGAAGGAGGGAAATAGTCATGCTAAATCCCTCAACATTACTGTCGAATCCGGGAACATGATAATTCCCTTGGTTCTAATTGATAACGGGCCGCCTCTAAATGTGTGCCCGTTGAGAACTGCCACCAAGATCGGCGTGCACCCCTGTATGCTGAGGCCCACCAGAACCAGCACAAGAGGGTTTGACAATACCAGGAGAGAAATAATGGGAGAAGTTGATCTTGAGCTGTTGATAGGGCCAATGACCTTTTCCATCTTTTTTTAAGTCATTGATATCGAATCTTCATTTAATCTATTGTTGGGGTGCCCGCGGCTGCACGAGGTCGGAGCCATACCTTCTACTTTACACTAGAAACTCAAGTTTGCGTCTGGGCACAAAATTATTACAATCATTGGTGAGGGTCATAGCGAGAAAGAAAAAGCTGCCAATAGCATCGAAAAACCTAATATGTTGGATGTGCCGCACACTACTGAGGACGTTGACCTCCATAGTTTTGAATATGAGGTATCGACAATACTCTCGGAGCCCATGGAGGGCATTATGCCTAAAATAGGAGGCGGTATGGTAGCAGCAGTGGCTATGCTCCAAAAGTGGGGCTATCAGAGAGGCAGAGGGCTTGGGCCTAGATTACAGGGCAGAAGAGAGCCAGTTATTGCCAAGGGACAGAAAGTAAGATTCGAGCTGGGATACAAGCCCACGAAGGAAGAGGTCCGAGAGGCCAAAGAAAAAGCCAGGGTCGCTGCAGCTGCAAGAGCTTCAGGAATCAACATAGAAGAGAAACCTCGCCCTAGGCACCACATCAGGGAATCCTTTGTCAGCGCTGGGGTCATGAAGATCGATCGAAATGGGGTAACCCATTTGACCCCACACAAACCCACAGCCCCAATGCATCCCACCAATCCCCAGACCTCCCTTCCCACCCTGGAAATAGATTTGGCTGGGTTATCCCTCTTCGAGGAACAACGGCCAGTACTTGAACAAACACCCCCTGTGGTAAATCACCATAAAATGGTATTGACGTTTGAGGACAGCCTCTCGGACGAATTGGGGATCAACATAATGGAGGCTGACTCCAAAGAGCCATATCAGTCGACCCCCTCCATCCCAACAGGTAAAGGAATGGCCCCTCAGGTACGCAATTGGGTATATTTGCCCCAAACTCTAGAAGTAGGGAGTGGCCTAAAGTTTGGCACTTATTTCTTAAAAAAAAACAACTTTTAAAAAGTGAGATAAGTCCTTGGCAGGCAATACCTTATATATACACAGATTTGTACTACCAAGGGTCCGCCTCCGAAGAAATACAAAATCTCAAAAACATTGAAGAAAATAAAAATCTCAAAAGCATTGAAAAAATATAAAATCCCAAAAATATAGAAAAAATATAAAACCCAAAAATATTGTCTTTTAAGATTCCGGATAAAATCACACAAAAAGATGCCTTAATCGAAATACCCATCCCACGTAAAATGAACCCCTTCCCTGTAGAAATATAGGAAGAGGTAGGTGTTACGAGTCTGGACGAGGATAGTCCTTTGGAGGAGCTCCCCAATGAACTCCTTGACTGGTTCGCCGACTTTGAGCATGGCCTTACCCCCATTGTCAAGGAAACTGAAGATGTCAATTTAGGGACTGAGGAGATTCCTAGAATAACCAAAATCGAAACGTCGTTGTCCCCTGAAGAAAGGAAAAGCATGATCGACATCCTTCGGTCATACTAAGACGTTTTTACCTGGTCGTTCGAGGACATGCCTGGTCTGGACACCGATTTGGTAAAGCATGAGTTGCCCTTCTACCCCGATATGAAGCCAGTTAAGCAGGAGCTGAGACTCTCTGACCCGAGTGGATGTTGAAACTCAAAGATGAGGTCATCAAGCAGTATGATGCGGGGTTTCTCATGGTATCCAAGTACCCGCATGACTAGCCAATATCGTGCCTGTACTAAAGAAAGATGGAAAGGTCCGCATGTACATTGATTTCAGCAATTTGAATAGGGCAAGCCTGAAGGATGATTTCCCATTGCCGCATATCGACATCTTGGTTGATAACAATGCTAAGCATGGGATGCTTTCATTTATGGATGGATTCTCAGGATACAACCAGATCAAGATGGCAGAGGTTGATCGTAAGAAAATGATGTTTATCACTCCTTGGGGAACCTTCTACTACAAAATCATGCCGTTTGGGCTAAAGAATGCCGGTGCAACATACCAAAGAGCTATGATTGCGCTGTTTCATGACATGATTCATCGAGAGATTGAGGTGTACGTCGACGATATGATAGCCAAGTCACCGGAGTGAGGTGATCACTTGGTAAACCTTCAGAAGCTATTTGAGAGACTGAGGAAGTACAAGTTATGTCTGAACCATAGAAGTGCGCATTTGGTGCTATGTCCAAAAAACTATTAGGGTTTATCGTCAGCAGGAGAGGGATCGAGGTCGACCCAGTCAAGGTCAAAGCTATCACCGAAATGCCACCGCCATCTACTGAGAAAGAGGTTAGAGGGTTCTTAGGCAGAATATAATATATCAGTCAGTTCATTGCACAGCTAACTCCAATCTATACACCGATCTTCAAGCTACTAAGGAAGAACTCACCTGTTGAATGGAATGACGATTGTTAGGCAGCATTCGATAAAATCAAAGGCTACCTCCTTAATCCACCTGTTTTGGTACCACCTGAGCCGGAGATACCACTCTTGATGTATCTCTCCATGACGGAAGTCTCGATGGGATGTGTTTTAGGGCAGCATGATGAAACGGGAAGAAGAGAGCAGGCCATCTACTATCTAAGCAAGAAATTCACTGATTATGAAACGTGCTATTCTCATCTGGAGAAAGCATGCCTGGCTCTTATATGGGCTACTCAGAGGCTCCGCCATTACTTATTATCCCAAGTCATTCTACTCTTGGCCCGCATGGATCCGTTGAAATACCTGTTCGAGAAACTGGCTCTCACTGAACGAACCGCATGCTGGCAACTCTTATTATCTGAGTTTGACATCATGTACATCACTCAAAAGTCGATTAAGGGGCAGGCACTCGTCGATCATCTTGTCGACAATCCTTTGCCAGATTATGCGCCTTTGAGAATCGAGTTCCCTGATGAGGACATTCTGTTCATGATGGAAGGTGATACTGAAAAGGCAAAAGATTCATAGGTAATGCACTTTGACGGGGCAACAAATGCCGAGGGTCAGAGTGTTGGCACCATTTTGATTTCGCCGAAGGATCCCACGTACCCGTCTCTATCAAGCTCAATTTCCCTTGCACTAACAACATGGCTGATTACAAAGCATGTGCCACTGGTCTGCAGGCGGCTCTCGATCTGAATGTAACTCACCTTCGAGTGTTTGGCGATTCGCAATTGATTATATGCCAGATGAATGGTGACTAGAAGACAAAAGATGAGAAATTGATCCCCTATCACGAGCACCTTGAGGATCTGATAGCTTGTTTTGAAGATGTGACATTCTCCTATGTCTCACGAATAAGGAATCACTTTGTCGATGCACTAGCAACGTTGGCATCAATGATAGAAATCTCGTATGGTGCTGAGATGAAGCCAATCATGATCGAGCAGAGGAATGAGCCGGCCTTCTGCCTCCAGATTGAGGAACCTACAAAGCCTGATGATGAGCCACCTTGGTTCTCAGATATCAAGAACTTCCTTGAAACACTAACTTTCCCTGAGGGTACGTCCAGGATGGATCGGCGAATCATTCAACGTTTAGCAGTAGGCTACGTCATTTGTGGGGAGTGCCTTCACAAGTGATCCTATAATAATGTTTTGCTAAGGTTCCTTACTAAAAGTGAAGCGACCAACATCATGAAGGAGATTCACGAAGGAGTGTGCGGAGCCCACGTCAGCGGTCACATGCTTGCTAAGAAAATTCTTCGGCAGGGATACTTTTGGACCACTATGGAATCAGATTGCTGCAAACACATTCAGAAATGCTACAAGTGTCAGAAACACTCCAGTCTGATACACGCTCTTGCCATCGATCTATATTGCATGACCACTCCTTGGCCATTTTCTACCTGAGGCCTTGACGTCATCGGAATGATTAGCCCAAAAGCATCAAATGGGCATCGGTTCATCCTCGTCGCCATTGAATACTTTACCAAGTGGGTAGAAGCAGCATCATACGCCAACATCACAGCCGGTCACGATGAGAAGTTCCTCAAGAATAATATTGTGTGCCGATTCGGAGTCCCCAAAGATATCATCACAGACAACGACACAAACTTTGTGAATAAGGGCATCCGAGCCTTTTGTGAGCAATACAAAATCAAGCACCTCACTTGTCACCTTATCGACCTCAAACTAATGGAGCCGTGGAAGCTGCGAACAAGACGGTCATTCGTATCCTAGAGAAAATGGTCGTCACCTACCGAGATTGGAGCGAAATGCTGCCATTTGCTTTGTGAACCTACAGAACATCAATCCGTACCGCTACAGGGGCAACACGATTCTCCCTTGTGCATGAAACTAAGGCTGTCCTACCAGTAGAGGTTGAAGTACTCTCGCTCCGAATCCTCATGGAATCAGGCTTACCCAAAGCAGAGAGAGAGAGATCCCGCTTTGAACAATTAAACTTATTGGACGAGAAGAGACTCCTAGCCTTGTGCCACACTCAGGTATACCAGGAGCGAATCGCATGCGCTTACAACAAACATGTTCGTGGTCGAGATCTAAAGGTGGGTGACACTGTACTGAAGAGGATCTTTCCATCCCTCCACGCCGATTCGAGAGGAAAGTTCAAGCCAAACTAGGAACGACCTTACGTCTTTCGAGAAGTGCTATTAGGATACGCCATCCGCCTTGCAACCATGGACTGAGATCATCTTCCTGAGCCCATCAACACTAGATACGTCCGACGGTTCTACTCTTAGTCTATTGCAATAAGGTAAGTATTGGTGAAACAAATGCATGACTGCTTAAGAATCACCCAAAAGAGGCCATCATTCCAAACATAGTAGCCAAAAAGTATCCCTAAAAAAGATGATATCCTTTGCTACCCCATTTTGAGCCTGGGCCTTTCTTTCAATAACCCCCTCTCCCAAAACAAAATGTATGTATGTACATACACAAAAAAGAAAGAAAGTGAAATTACCATCAAAATCTAAAAAATCAGAAAAGCAAAACCTCAAAAAGAGATTGCCTGAAATAAAACGATAAGAATAAAGAATCATGGGGCATGTACAGTAGAACCCCCAAGGAAGAAAGTATGTTGAGAAAACTGAAGCCGTATCAAGGAAACCCTTTTAGCCCAGCATACCTTCAAATCCTAACCTAACCCATGGCCAAGCTACACCCTGAAGGAAGCCCTCTTTATAGGTTCATAAGTAGTCATAGCATCTGTTAAGTCAACACAAGCTGAGTTGTGAGACGACACCAGATCCCTATCCAACCAGCTATGATGGAATCAACGTCTATGTCATGACTATTTTAAAAAAAGAAAAAAAAGAAAGGAGAAATAAAAAGAAAAATAAAGTAAAAATACAAGCTCAAAGCAAGGTGGACGTAGTGAAAACCCGAAAGGGCGCTTGGAGTAAGAAAGTTAAACCCATGGACATGGTGAAAACCTGAAAGGGCGCCACGGGTAAAAAAGGGAGATAAATAAAAAGAAAAAAAAGAGAGAAAAAGTAAAAGAAAAGAGGGGTTTGGAATGAGTGAATATTTAAGGAGCCCTCTTGGTTACTCTCCCTGGCCTCTTTTAGGGACCGCTCATGTTAGTTCGAATCGAGTCCCGACCAAAATTGTTTTCATGAAATTGCTTTGTCAAACGTATGACTCAAGGTAGGGAGAAAGGTTTGACTCGACCTAAGGGGATGGACGTTCCGGCCTTGGTAAGACTGTTGAAACTCTTTCAGAATCAACCAGTCGAAGAGGGGTTCGACCATGCTCAAAAGAGGACCCAGGGTTTCACAAGGTGATTAAGGCACCGCACAAAAAAAAAAAAAAAAAAAAAAAAATATATATATATATATATATATATATATATATATGCACAAAATAAAAAGGCCAAAAAGTCTATGAAGATGTATATAATAAACTACCTTTCATTTACAAAATGCACCGCTTACACCACATCCCAAAAAATAGCCGGTATGACAACCAGCGTGCTTTCCTTTTTACAAATAAACGAAAAATAGCAAAAACATGAAGAAAATATGTATACAAAAAAATATGTGTATCTGTAAAGGGGTTTTTATGCCCCTTTTCTGTGTATCTGATCTGTGCAAAATGTTTTGTGTGCAGGGAGGAGTTAGCGGCCTAGCTCGCACTTCAATGCGCTAATCTCAGCATGAAGGTCATCTTCCCGGACATTCCGCTCAGTCAGCCAGCGACCATGTAGGCTCTTATACCTCTTTCGAGAAGAGTCGGCGGCTCCAAAAGTGACGCTTAGTGATCCCTTCAAACGGAGGATCTCGCCCTCTGCTGTTTCTGCTCTAACCTTTTCATGTGCCAAAAGTTCTTGCAGGACCCTCTTCTCATCCACCAGTAGCTCGATGCGGGCTCGGAGTGCCGTCTCTTTCTTTGGGCAGGGGCCTCCAGTGTCAATGATCTCTGATGAATCTGAACCATCAGCACCAGGCTGCTCAGTCAACAGCCAGGCCTCATACTTAGGAGAAGCCTGAATCAAATCTCCCTGCTCGATATCACACATCAACTTCGACTGACGCGTCTCCCAAAGAGCAGCAATCTGATCTATGTCTCCAGAGGACCCATTGGAAAAGATCAAATCACATAAAGGGAGTCTGGCCTCACAAGGTACCTGCTGAGGGTAGTCGAACTGACGCAACATTCAAAATGGGAAGTAAAAGGTGCTGCCAGTCAATCCTAGGAGGGTGATCCCCTCATGGTCTCTAGAGCGAACTATCGGGAAGGTCCGGTCAACCAAAGTTTTAGAGCTGACACATCACCTTGTGAAAGCAAGTGGCATCTACCCAGAAAGCACTGAACCACCTCACCTCGGGCAATATAAAAGCGGGGCACAAGCCCCAAGATAGCGAGGTGCTCACCTAACCAGACCTGAAGCAACAAGGGGTACCCCCGAAGGCCCTCTACCTTGCCCAAAGCAAATGAATCAAGGCCTCGATACAGCTCGGCGAGAACCAAATGCATCATGGATCGACCCGCCTCCAACTCCGTCAAAATGTCACAAATTGCCAATGAGAAGCTCTCCCCCTAGTAAAGAAGAGGATTTCAGAGATGAGACCGAGTGCTAGAGCTTTCACGTTGAAAATATTCCTAACTGACAATCTTCGGAGGCTTTCGTCACCGAAAAGTTCTTTGAGGAATTTTAGCGAACACCTTGTGGGCCCCCCAATGAGACTTTTCTCATCCTTGAGTTTCTTCAAAGCGAGAGTAAGGTGAACGGATTTAGAGTAGCCCGGCCAAGGCGTGACTCTTGCAAGGCCCCTGTGTAGCTTCAGGCCAGACATATTGGATAGCTCCTCAAGGGTTGGGGTTAGCTCCCGCTTCCCAAAACGGAATACATGGGAATTCACATCCCAAAATGAAGCGGTAGCGAAAAGGAGTTCCCACCATGGAGGAACCTCTAGAAAGGAAGGAAGGCGAGATACCCCAAGGTGCTCAAAGTCGGCGAGCTCACTCTCATTCAAGCTCCCAAACCAGGCTATTAGAAATTTGGGCCCTAGGCGCAAGAAAGGGGGTAAATTGGCTCCAGGCCCTCCACGTAAGGGAGGGTTAGAAAGCGGGTCCATGAACGTACAAAGATCTTATGAGAAGACAAAAATTGATGTATGGTGATGGACCGGCCTTGGAAAAGCAAGAGCAAAAATTGATGTATGGTGATAGACCCGCCTTGGAAAAGCAAGAGCAAAAAGAACCGGTCAAAAGGGCTAAGTTAAACAAAAAAGAAGTGATTTTTGGACTAACTCGGGTATATAAGGACCCACTGCTCCCCAGGTTAAACAAGGCGCAACTATTAGTTGCGCCAGTGTTTTTCTCCCCCAGGTTGAGCCTGGCGCAACTATTAGTTGCGCTAGCACATTTTGGTCCCCATTTATGCCTAGCGCAACTAATAGTTGTGCCAGTACATATTTTCTGGGATTTCAACCTGGCGCAACTATTAGTTGCGCCACACTACAGTCCCCTCTCTTCAGCCATCCCAGGACCCAGCTGTAGGGACTTACATCCCTTTTGTTTTTTCACACACCTCCTTTCACTAACAGTTTGGTAATTATTTATTTATTCATATGCAGGATTGATCCTACATCAAAGCATACGCCCAAGGAGTAACTTTCTGAGAACATTTTGGGCAAACACATCCTGTAGAGAAACAAGTACGATGCAAAGAGATCATGGCATAAAATCAAAGCAAAAATACTAAAAATATTTTCCAAAAATAATGATCCAAAGTATCACATCAACCATCCCCAAAATGATTAAACAAATCCAAATCAAATTCCAAAGAATACTGAGTTTTCAAAACAAAAACTAAAAGCCTATTCCTTGCTCGCACCCTTTGATTTCTTGCGATGGCGAGAGGAGCTTTAGAAGGTCCGAATGTCCCCCACCCTGGACCACGCCTGCGAGATCCTACTGAGCAAAGAACACGACTCCTTAGTACGGGCACGCTGCAAGGCACTGTCAAAGTCAAGAGTCAGGATCAGTTAAGGGACAAATGATAATGAAATGAATGAGAGGAGTAGAGCAGCAAGGTACTCACCGTCTCCACCTCCCTAATCTCTGCAAGATGACGATGATACTCCGCATAGTCCTTGGCCGAGTTGAAGTCCTACGTTCAGAATGATATAACATCAGTTATCAGGGCAATCATAAAGCATGTGCAATAGGAGGCTGAAACGGAAAGAGATTGGGCCGTCAGCAGACTTACCCCTGGAAACACCTCAGGAGGAGGGACACGGGCCGCCTCAGCAGAAAGCCGTGCTTGTTTATCCACATCAGCGTAGAGGCTCGAAAGGAAGCTATCGTCTAGGTGTTGGAAGGTCTCGTAAACCACGGGTGGATCACCACGAGGGGTACCAGCATGAGAGGTACCCGACATACCAGCACCCGAAGAGCCCTCGCCCGAGGGACCCGCACCAGAAGGACCAACACCAGAGGGATCTACCCTTGACATATTAGTTGCACTCGGCCCGCTTTCCCCATCCGAATCATCCCCTGGAGTAAACTATGAATAGAACAAAGATTCGCTTAGAAGGAATGAAGGACCGAACTAAAGCATAAAGGGAACTAATCCAAGCTAAGAAAAATTACCTGACCGAGTGGGCCACTGAACATAAGAAAATTGGCACTAGGTACAAAGCGCGGCAAGATAAATCGGTACGGTAGGCACTCGTACCAAAGATGATAGTCCCCGGGCACATGGAGAGAATGGATGGGAAGCCCATTGTTGAAGAAGGCCGTGGTAAGCTCCTCGATACTGCCAACGAGATACCAAACATCCGTTGGAGGGTCCACAGGTATGGCATAATAACTCTGGAATTGGTGCACCACTCGCTCTCCAAGATAATAGAATTTGGCCCATGCTCCATAGAAGAAAATGACATGGTGATTGTTAAATAGGTGGGAAGTGCCTACAGCTGCTCGATCCCAGAAGGGGGATGCAAGGTACGGGTCAGGGAGGATCTGCCCAAGTCAAAAAAAAGAATCCAAGCAATTAACACATCAGTAAAAGGAGATTTCTGAGCTAAGAACAAACAAAGTTGAAAGAGAGTTTTCCCTGCTCAGGAACCGTCAAGTCGAGTTGGGACCCCAGACCCATCTCCAAGTGCTTTAAACCTACATCGCGACGCCGGGCCTGATTCCCGTTGCTAAGGAGGGGATAGGTGAGCACCTCCATGAAAAGAAGCGGGCGCCCAGAGTGAAAGTAATGATATCCCCATACCTGAAAAGAGGGCATTTCACAAGAGTGGGTCAGTAGCGTATATGGATCATTCAAAAAAAAAAATAGCAAAGGCAAAGGAATGAGGAATTACCTCCAGGGCGGCCCAAAATCCAACAACAGACTTTGAATCCCCGGTCATGACCCAAGACAAATTGTACATCAGCCATGCATAACCTGCCCCTCCCCAGTCATACCTGTGGACGTCACCCCAGTTGTCCATCACACTTAGCAAGGCTAGGCTGACTCGGCCACTGCTCGTGTTGGTAAAAGGGGTCTTATCGAGCAGGACCAGGAGAGTGATGCGGGCTAGGACAATCGCCTGCTTCGGCGTGATGTAGAGCACCCTATCCGGCTGACCTAGATCCACTAAATCATTAGGTGTATAAAGTGAGGTCAGCCAAGACATCTTGACCTCGGTGCCATGTGTTTGCCCGCAAGGAGGATAGGCCCCAATCAATCGAATGATGTCCTCTCGACTCGGCATCGTGAGGCCAAATATCAATATCCCCCCTATCCTGATGCCGGTAATCATGGCCTAATCGACGAGCGTCAAAGTCATCTCTGCATACGACATGTGAAAGGTCATCGTCTCGAGGTGAAATCGTTCAATCAGGGCTTTCAGATAGGCAGCGTCGGCCCTCATGGCGGGGCAAGATAGAAATTCTTCGAAGCCCACCTGTGCCAAAAGGACCTTTACTACGGGAGGGACGTAGAGGTAGAAATCTTGGAAGTCGAGCCACCCGCCACGGAATATAATGTTGGGCAGGTCCTGCACCCAAGAAAATGCGCATTAGATCAAAGGGCAAAGCAAAAACTGCATAATGGAAATGAATTGAACCTCTCTTTTACCTTGCCACTATCCCAAAATTTAAAATGTGGGTATGCTGTTGGTGAAGGAGGCCGACTCGGGCGGCCTCGCCTTGCATCTCGAGCCACATGCCCGCTCTCCGATCTAGCCAGATGAACTGCTCCCCCCGCGGGCCATATATAATCTCGGGCCCCTCCTCGGGAATATGCTCACCCTCACCCGACATTCTGAGGCAACAAAGAGCAATCACGTCAGAACAGATCAATGATAAAGAGCCATGATATTCTATACTGCAAAAGAGAGGTAAGTATGCTCACCCTTCCCATTTCTTTTCACATATTTTTAGAAATGAGAGATGCACATGCCTAAAAAAAAAAAGAGATCCCTTTTAGGTTGAAAATACAAAAAAAAATCTTTTCTTCAGAAAATGACAAAAAATTAAAATTTTCCCTTCCTATCTTTGAAAATAAAGCAATTTAGAATCAAATAAAATCATTCTTTTATGTTTCTAAAAATAATAATAAAAAGGCCCTTCTTTTACACTTAGAAAAAAAAAAAAAAATCCTCCCTTTATGTCTAGGAAAACAAAAGCAAAAGAAAAAAGGAGAGTAAGAAATCATCATCACTTTTTAAACCAAAAATCTTTCTCTTCTCCATAGGTCCCAAGGAAAAAATAAACAACCATTTCTCCGTGTTCCTAAAAACAAAAAAATTTCTTTCCTTTACCTTATTCACAAAATAATAATCCTTTACTTTGTTTGTCAAAATAAAAAGTAAAAACCCAAAACAAAAAAATTCTCTTCACTTTACTTTGCAAATATAAAAACAAAAACAAAAAAATCCTTTACTTACAAAAATAAAAAAAATCAACCAAAAAAATCAAACAAAAAAAATCCTTTGCTTTATTTTAATAAAAACAAAAAAAGAAATTTTTTTGCAAAAAATATAAACCAAAAAATCCCTTTCCATATACACAAATAAGAACAACAAAAAATATATATATATTAGGTACCAATAAATCCATGAAATAACAAAATAGGGCATTGTTCATGAAGAATCATCCACACTTCATCAATAAGCATACACACCATATAAATAAACCATTACTCATCAAAGAATACAAGATCATGATCAAATCTACAAGAAAAAGCAAGAAAAATTAAAGAAAATGGGTTTTAATGATTACCTTTAGAGAGAAAAGGGGTCTTTGATCTAGCGTGAGCCGACGATCGATCCACACAAGCAAAGCAACGACAATGGGGCATGCGTAGAGGCAATGTAAAGGAACCCTAGGAGGGGGGCAGTTTTTGATTTCAAAGAGAAAAGAGGGGGAGAAAAATTCAAAATAAAGCCCCCAGCCCGAACTCGGGCTGTTTAAATTCCCCCCAGCCAAGCCTACCACAACTAATAGTTTCACTAGGCAAAATATTTCCCACGTTTTGCTTGGTGCAACTATTAGTTGCGCCAGGCTATTTTGAGGCCCCTAGTGGCCTGGCGCAACTAATAGTTGCGCCAGGCACTTAGGCTAGGTCTTGAGCCTGGTACGGACCAAATGGGGAGTTCGCCCCCTCCACTCTTTTTGTTTGTTCTGTCGCTCTCGGCAGATGCACGCGCTCCCAAGGCGACATTTTGATCATCCTTCGACTTGCCAAGAGAGCCGTGCTAGAATAAAAGTAGATCGAGATCAATGAGCACCCCGGTCCTACACAGGAAAATATAAAGAAAAATCTTTAAAAATTCCCCACAGAGAAGTCGAAAGTATTCACAAGAAAAATCTACATAAAATAATAGCTTCAAAATTTTAAAAAATCACATAAAATAATAACTTCAAAACTCTAAAAATCACATAAAATAACAATTAAAAAATTCAAAAAATCACATAAAATGATAGAAAAATAAAAAAAAAATTTGTATTCCCCACAGAGACGCACAAGCATAAGGTGCTAAAGCGTCAATATTTTATCTGCAATGCAGTTGTGCCATACCAAAGTCCTGAGTCGGAGGTTCGCCTTGGATTTTTGGATCCTATTTTAAGGAAGGAGCAACAATGTCGGTCCCGATCAAACAGTCAATATTTCGATCGAGTCGACTCCACGGCTAAATCTTTACGACGAGCGTTCTATTTTGGATTCATGTGAACTTAAGTGTCTCAAGCTTCAAATTCTCCATTGGAAAAGGTCAATCATTGGTTGAGACCAACCTGTTGAGAATGAGATTACGTGTCAATCAAACTATGTGCAACCATACATTCAGAAGGGTTCATTTCCTGTTTTATTTTCTGCAGGCTTAAAACCTGTATGGGCAGCGGTATCCCTATAAAGTGTACGCCATGCATCTGGGTATCCGTATGATGGTCGTTTGTCCCCATAAATTATACCCGGGTGGGTCCGGATCTGGGGCTTCCATCACCTTTGTTGTTGCTTATTGCCCCTGATGGGTGCATGATTATGCATAGTTAATTAATGTTTATGATCATTGTCAGCTGAGACCAGTATTGGATGTCCCTTCATGGAGATACCCTAATATTTGGTTAGATCTGTTCAAGGTAATCAAAACTGGATGCTCTAGGCCATGTTAATCTAAGGCATGCTTTCAAAAATGGCACGCACTCCCAAAAAGCATTGTGACATCTATTCACTTCGCTCAGGCAGTCCTGCTAAATAAACTTCAGGGTCGATGGGTTCGCCGAAAGACCTCAAACCCTGCTTTCAGCAGGGGCACTCGCGAACAGTCAGATGGGGATATCAAATGCCTCGTAGGATTGAACGCAAACTGTGGAGCCTTGCATATGCTTACTTCGTGCCTATCTTTTAATGTGAGTCGATCCCCCCCTTTTACTCACGAAGCTGTTGTATTCAGAATAAATTTTAAACATCAGATACCTTCAAAATCATCTCGAGAAGCAAATATCTTTCCCGACTATAGGGAGTTCGCAACTCATTCCACCTCGGTTATGCCCAGTAATGTCGCTAAGCGCTTGGGAACCGATTACCTCGAGAAACGAATGTTTAGCCTGACGTCCTTGGGCTTTTGTTTTCTCATCGTGTTACTCATTTGATGTTTGAAGTTCATTCTGAATGCAACGGACCCGTCAGTAATTCCTTGGGCCTCTTCGAATGTCTCTTTTTCTTTGACATTCGATCATTAGTGATCGGATACCAAGGAGGGGCATCTGTAGACACCTAAATTTGGCCCAAGGCCCGATCGGAACCCATTTTGAGAGAGGTGTACTTTCGAGCTTTTGATGGCATATATGAAACCCTTAGGAACCTTTTCAAACCCTTATGAACCTTTCTAAATCCTTAGGAATCAATCCTAACCTTCCCAAACCCATTAGAACCCTTTCCTGGACGAGTGTCAAACCCTCCCGAGTAGTGGTTGGAAAGAGGAGTGTTAAAATTTACACAAATTTCTTCAGGAGTATAGTTATATACTATTGGAAAGAGGACTTCTCCATCTTTCTAACAAGTCAAAAATTACCTCAATCGGAGTTATATATCAAAAGTTATAACCATTTATAAATCGGATCATTTTAGAGGAATTTTTGCCTGGCGCAACTAATAGTTGCACCAAACCATTTTCCCCCAGAATTTGCCTGGCGCAACTAATAGTTATGCCATGCTTTTTTCTCCTAGAAATGGCTTGGTGCAACTAATAGTTGCGCCAAGTATAAATGGGTCCCCCCACCCCTCACGGAGCCAACTTCCATGCTACTGTACAGAACTATTTTACTGTACATTTGCCTAGCGCAACTAATAGTTGCGCTAAGCATATGAATAGTGACTTCTAGTTTTTGCCTTGAATTTTGAAGCTAGGGATTGACTTGTTGACCACCTCAGTCCTTGGGATATGTTTTGATAACTTTGTTGCACCCTTTTAACACCTATTTGCAACCCATAAGTGATCTAAACCATTAACCCATCATCCACCATTAAAGCCCATCTTCACACTTCTCTAAAGCCCTTGAAACCCTAGGAAACCTTAGATGCTAGATTACTTAATTTATAACCTTGATTAGCATCTAAACACTCTCCTAACCCACCCATTTTCTATAAATAGAGAATTTTTACCTAAGAGAGAAAGAGCTTAAAGTGGGAAGATCTTTCTCCCTTTGGTGCACACTTCCCATACAAAAATTAGAATTCAAAAACCTCTTTCCCACCCTTTCCTTTCATGAAAAGCCTATAGGTTAGGTGTGTGTGATCCCCTAGCCTTCCTTCTCTACCTTTTAGCTTCAAGCCTTAGGAGTTAGAACCCCATTCCATACCATACAAAGCCTTCAAGAGCTCATCAAAGAAAGCCACGCAAGGCTCTCCTACGGTACTACAAGGGCCCAAGGGCTCCGGCTCTCCCCTTTCTTCTCCTATCTCTTTTTAGCTCTTCTCATCGTCCCATTTGTGCCATTACGCTGCCAAATTTTCGGTAGGAAAGGAGGGGCACAAATAGGATTCTAAGCCCTTTTGAGCAAGAGGAAGCTATTTTCTTTTCTTTTACTTTATTTTTATTTTAGCCATTAGTAGAGACTGTGTTAAGCGGGTTGATTAGGTGCCTAACACCTTCCCAATAGATAACCGAAGCCCCTACCCAAGAACCTTTGGTGTGGACTAGATTCAGAGTCATATTTTTTAGCACTTCAGTGCTCATAAAATTGATATAGATATCCTGGGACACCAAAAGATCGGGTGGCAACTCTATATTTTTTGCAAGTAAGCGCATCACCGCGACGGGATCGTCACGGATCCCACGGTTGCACACCAATATCACAGGGATAGGGGTGGTGCACTTAGTAGGCTCCATATCCAAAACCAAGAAATCTCCTGGGTAAAAAATTTATCTACCTCTACCAGCACATCCTCAATGATTCCCACAAGTCTTTTCTTAGATCTGTCAGCCACTTGGAGGACAACAAGTGTAGGCTTTAACTCCCCTAAACCTAGCTTCTCATACACAGAGTATGGAAGTAGGTTTACATTGGCCCCCAAATCTAAGAGAGCTTTCCCTATGGTGTGGTCTCCAATAATGCAGGGGATAGTGGAAACTCTAGGGTCTTGGAGTTTAGCTGGGATTGCAATGGATAAAATCTATTTCACTTTTTCAGCAGAAAATACTCTCTTGGAGAGATGGATCCTAGACTTCCTTTTCTGGGTGTACAAATCTTTCAGAAATTTTGCATAGGCTGGGACTTGCTGTATGGCATCAAGCAAAGGTAAATTAATTTTTACCTACTTAAAAGTATCCATCATTTCCTATATCTTGGCATATTCCCTGTGTCAAAAGGAGAAGGCTCTTGAAGGGCTCTAGGAAATGGCAGATGAGGTACAACTAGGATCTCATCTGCTGTCTTAGCATTTTCATCAATTTTTTTTTTTTGTTTTTATTTTTTTCTTTCTATTGGGGCTCTAAAGCAGCCCATTTATTTTTTTCATGCTGCTCATGCTGCTTACTGACATGAACTAGGTTCTCTTCTCCTGCACTCCTTTTGGTCTAAAAAATAACTTGGTTATCCACCATTCTACCACTCCTCAAGGTAGTGATGGCCTTAGCTTCCTCATGAGTTGAAGAAGCTTCACCCACCAGGTACTGGCCCTTGGGATTATTCATTGTTTGGCTCAAAAGTCGACCATCTTCTCTCCTAGTTAGATTATTTGATATTTAACCAAGCTGGTCCTCAATTTTTTTAATACTCTGACTGTGAGAGCTCACAGTCTATGATAAGGAGTTCAGATTTTGCAGTGATGACAAAACCTGTTCTTCAAATGAGGGTGCTCGAGGCTGTGGTGGGGGAAAAGCTAACTGATTTGACTGTGGGGCTGACTGGGCAAATTGTTGTCTTGGAACGTAACCTTGGTTGTACTGCTGAACTGGTCTATAGGGCAATGCATGCTATTGCTGCTGGGGTTGTTGGAAATTATCCTGCCTCCACCTCAAATTGGAATGGTTTCTCCATGGGTACCCAGCAGGCTCCTGCCCATATGATTGGGCAGCATTGGCATGCTCCATAACTAGTTTAGGGTATTGACCAGTTGAGGGACAGTCCAATAGTGAGTTCGTAGGTGGCTGGCGTATCAGACATGCCTCTTCCACCTGTGCAGCAGTTTGGGGCTGCAACACACTCAACACTTTATCAAATTTATGGAACAAGCTGTCTAGCCAGGTCATTGTACATAGTAAGCTCATACAAATTTTCCTTGAAAGTGGGTTCTTTTGTCACTCTAGCAGCTGGTTCAATGTCATTTCTTGACAAAGACTCCTGCTACATGGAGTTTTCACTTAGCACATCAAATAATTCTCAGGCTTTCTCATCAATTTTGTTGAGGTATGTGCCACCACATGAGACATCAATCATATCTCTACTCTTATAGTTAATCCCTTGGCAGAAGCGCTGGACAAGCTGCCACCTAGGGATTTGATTGTAGGGGCACTGCCTCAGCAGCTCTTTAAACCTTTCCCATGCCTCAAGAAAATCCTTAGTTGGGAATTGAACAAAGGAAATGATGCTCTTCCTCAACTGGTTGGTTTTATTCATAGTGAAAATTTTGGCTAAAAACTTACATTGAAGGGCATTTCATGAGGTTATGCTGTTGGGCGGGAGCATGTTGAGCCAATTTATGGCTTTGTCCTTTAGTGAAAAAGGAAAAAGCCTCAGTTTTGTGGCCTCATCTCTCCGACCACCAATCTTGAATGTGGTGCATAAAGATAAAATTCATCTATGTGCTTATAGGGATCCTCCTTACTTAGCCCATGGAAAGATGACAACATTTGGATGGTTTGGGCCTTAATTTCATAGTTGCCCTCAACATTGGGAAATTGAATGCAGAAGTGGGATGAGTACACCCCTGGTGCATAATATTCCCTCAATGGTCTTAGTTGTTCACCCATCTCAACTGTCTCACAATGATTAGCAGCGATGTGTGTTGGTTGCTTAACTCTAAGAATCCTCTCAACTTCAAGATTTAAACGTACAATCTCAGGGTTAAGAGATTTTCTACCAAACATACAACACACAGCAAAAAGAAATTATAGCAAGCAAAAACAAACACATTAAAAAGAAGAAACAAACACTAAGTACTGCTACTGAATCCATAAATTAAAGAAATGAAATTGTGATCAAAGGAATAAGGAATGCAAACTTAGGCAGAATTAGCTCCAGTTGCAATCTATTTGCTCCTCTTTTGGCTACTGCTCCAGATCTACAAGAATCAAAAGACTACAAAGACTACAACAACATTTATTCAAATATAACAAAGACAAAAATAGATCTAACTCCTAAAAAAAAAAACTCAGATCTACTACACTTAAATCAAAACTCCCCGGCAGTGGCGCAAAAAAACTTATTGGTTGAATCTATGTGTGTTTATTAAAATGATAAAATAATGACAGAAACAAAGAAGAAAACCTGAAAGAGTTTACACACAGACACAAACACAGCTTGCAAGTTCCAGGGCTATTGTAGCAAGTTTTAAAAAGTAAGAGTTTGTCCCACAGAGAGTTGTAATTTAAAAGGTAGTAAATCTCCAAATCTGCTACAGATCTGGCTGATCTAATCCTATTCTAACTTAGACTAAGAAAAATAGGACAAAGAGATGGAGTTTTTGAGTTGTCACTAAACTAAAAACAGTAATGTAATAGATCTAATTAAAGACAGAATTAAAAGATAGATAAGAGATAAAGAAAGGGGGTTTGAAGAAAATAGTAGGTGTTTTGGTAAAAGAAAACTAAAATATGGAGAAGTAAATAGCCAGGGAATAATTTTTCACTATAAAGTTGATTTGTAAAGCAGAGCAAAAGCTGGATCTATAGTAATCCTTCATTTGGCTACAAGCACAAATGCAAGGTATAAGGATCCAACTCATCCCTGAGATATAGACTAGTCTTAGGGCTATACTCTGTCCACTTGAATGGTCATAGAGTATCCCATGGATATAATCTAGTCATGGAGGAAGAGATGAAACAATAAAATCACTGCAAATGTTATGTCTGTAAGGCAACAATCTCATGTAGACATGGGTACATAAAATCTATAGGAATCAAATGAAAACCACTAGATCTTATAGATTAAATGAGCAATAAAATCAGTTATTCATTGATCTAAAGAACTTACAATGAATTAACCCTCAGATCTGCAATATCTGTAATTTCCAGGCTTCTTACAATGCTTTTACAATTTAAATTAAAGATCAAACTATCCCTAACTGTTACAAAGCTTTAGCAAGCCATTGCTGGGCTAAGGAGAGAAGAGAGAAAAAAGAAGCAGAAGGCCTAAAGAAATTCTAGAATAGCTCCTGATTTCTCTCTCAGTGCCTCCCATCTCCCTCCCCCTTCCAGATCTGTTCTATTGCTTCTTATTTATACTAATCCCAAGTGTAACTGATTTGCCTTGGCCAATCAGAGAAGAGGAGAATCAAATTAGTCAGTTAGGATCTGCTGAGGTGGCTGAATTTCATCCAAGTATTGCCCCAAATTTGTTAGAAAAGTCATGCCCATGAGGGGCATTTCGGTCAGGTATCACCTGTGTTGATGGAGTTCCAAAAATATCCTTCAGGGCTGACAGATAACTGCTAGAACCCATGCCATGAGTGGTTGGGTTGCTTCTTGAGAGGTTCCGAAGGTTCCTTGATAAGCTGGCGTGCAACCTCTCGGCTTGAGATAGCACAGCTCGAGTGGTAGTGAAGCTAAAAACCTTGTATTGTGATCCTCTCGAGCTGGACTCAAGAGGTACTGAATCTGAAGACTTTTGTCTTTTGATCCTCTCGAGTTACACTCGAGAGGTTTCTGAAGTTGTTCTGCTTTATGGCATTCTCGATAGGATGACTTGTTCCTGCTTATGATCTACTTGAGGTTGTTCAACAGGTTAGTTCTGAAAGGTAAGGACTTCTCGAGACTGCTCGCCAGCTTCAGCAACTGTGCGACAGGTTGCTTTCTTCATTCATACAGCTCATGGGGTTGCAACTTTAGCAAGAGCACAACTCGACAGGTGAACTATTGCAGCCTTCTAACTACTCAAGCTCAATGTGCTGAAGCTTTAACTGATTGAGAACTCATTTTCTGCAGGTCTGATGTGCTCGAGAACTTCTCGAGCTTAATGTTCTAAACCTCTGCTGCTATGCATAGTCTGTTGCAGCACTCTGTCAGGTCTGGGTCTTCTCCCCAACCAATGGTTAAGTCTTATCACCCTCTTTTTGGCTTTTGCTATAAGGATTTCTGCACTACTCGATAAATTATTGCTAACTACAAAGCAACAAGTAAAACGCAATGATTAAATACCTTTAGGGCTTAGCAAAGCCTAGGTTAGGAGGTGGAAAGTGACATAATTCTATGATTAACACATGCTTCTTGGGACAATGACTGGGCATGGTGGTCTTTGAATTGTGGGACCTGCTTTGGCTGCCATATGAAGGGATTGTAGGAAGAAAAGTGCGAAATGTGGTACGAGGAACAGAGAGTTTTGGGAGAATTTGCAGGGAATGACCGAGAAGGGACCACGGTGGTCCCTTAAATAGAAATTTCTCGCGAATAGGAGTGGTTGAAGATGTTAAAATCGATCGATTGAATTTGAAGATTCAATCGATTGATTTTAAATTATGATCATTTGGTAGTTGACCTCTCAAATTTGATCAATTGATTTGAGGAAATCAATCGATTGAATTTAATGCGGTGCCATTTCAAATGTACATTTGAAAAGACGCGAGTCAAATCGCTTTGGGACATGGAAACCATTAGGCGACTCGTTATGTTGGTCGATTGAGTTTACAAGGTCGATCGATTGACATAAAAGTAGCACCATTTCAAATGACATTTGAAAAGATGCGGAGAATGACTCTTGGGTGCCAAAATTCTCATTAATGTCGATCGATTGATCTATAACAATCAATTGATTGAAATTAAAAGGATTTGACTCTCTTTCAACGCATGAATGCGAGGTAAAGTCAATCGATTAATTGCATTAATCAATCTATCGACATAAATTTATAGTTTGCACACTGCAATGCACACGTAGATATGTATTCGATCGATTGATTTAAAATCAAATCAATTGATCGAGAACTAACTTCTCAAACCAGGCACACACACCCTCGGGTTGATCGATTGATTCACAGAAATCAATCGATCGAGAATTGACTTATCAAACCCTACACAAACCTTACTAAAATACACTAAACAAACTATAAAGAAATCAATTGGGTTGCCTCCCAGTAAACACTAAGTTTAGTTGTCAACTGCTCGACCATTCGAATCTCAATCCTTGGGATCAATGAGATCTATTGATTCAATAGACGTTTGGGTCTTCGGCTAGAACATCGGTTTGAGACATTGACCATTGACTTTGAAAACAAGCTTATCTTTCGGATCTCGAATTTTGATCGCACCATGAGTGGAAGTAGATATGACCTGAAAAGGTCCTTCCCACTTCGATCTCAATTTTCCTGGATGGAACTTTAGCTTTGAGTTGAATAACCACACATTTTGTCCTAGGTAGAATTCTTTATGAGAGATTAATTAATCATGTAGCTTCTTAGATTGCTCCTTGTAAAACTTCAAATTTTCATACGCATCATAGTGCAATTCTTCAAGTTCGTTCAACTGTAAACGATGATTTGACCCAACCATCTGCATATCGAAATTGAAATGCTTTATCGCCTAGAACACCTTATGTTCCAATTGAACCGAGAGGTGACAAGCCTTCCCAAACACAAGTCTAAAAGGCAACATCCTGATTGGCATCTTGAATGTTGTCCTATACGCCCATAAGGCATCAAACAAGTGCAAGGACCAATCCTTTCTGTTCGGCTGCACAGTCTTTTCCATAATTCTTTTTATGTCATGGTTTGCCACCTCCACCTGATGACTAGTCTGAGGGTGGTATGTGTTAATCATTGAAAAATATTATTTTTCACCTCTTACCTCTTAGCCTAACCTTTACTACACCTTTGAGCCATCTAATAATTGTCTTTTGAGTATGTTTTATAGTTAGGAATAAAACTATAGCTTAATGAAATAGTCCACACTTTGGAGTCCAAGAAGAAAGAATTCAAACCCAAATCATGAAGATGATTGAAGAACAGAGAATGCACCTTGGTGGTCTGCACCATAGGGACCATTTGGCTTGCCTAAGGGACCCTAGAAGTCCAGCAGAGGAAAGAAGGATGGACCGAAGCTGAGAAGAGTGTTGCAACAAACTATGCACAGTTGTAGAGGATAAAAGAGTTGAAGGCTCGAGCAGTTCAAGTGCAGCTTAAATCAGCTCGAGTGATTCTCGAGTAGTTAAAACCTTCAGAAAGCCAGCTCGAGCATATCTCAAGAGGTCCAGGCCTGTAGCATATAAACAGCTCGAGTAGATCTCGAGTAATTCAGAACAGAGGGATCTCCAGAAATTCCTCTCGAGCAGATCTCGAGAGGTTCACAACTTCAGAAACTCATCTCGAGCACATCTCAAGAAGATATCCAAAGAACATCTGCTTGAGTGGTTCTCGAGCAGATACACCTTCATAAAATTGCCTCCAGTAGTTCTTGAGTAGCTCTCGAGCACTCCAAGTATGAATCCAACCACTTGAGGAGCTCAAAGTGATGCTGTCGAGCTGCATAATTGGAACCATTTGAGCCTCTCGAGTAGCTCAAATCCAACCCCTCGAGCTATAGATGAAAGAAAGTCTTCCTGTCGACATCCTATTGAGATCCTATTGAGCCTCCTTCAGTAGGCAATTCAACCACTCGAGATGCATAATAAGTAGCATTCAGCCCCTCGAGGCTCTGGTTCCAGACTTCCCATTCAGCATGCAAGGATATTTTGGAGATTCCACAATTTTTAGGGCACACATCCCGAGGTGTTGAGATATTTCTCACTTCCCTAGGCAACACTTGGCCACAAATGAGCCACGACAGCATTGCAAAATAAGGCATTTTCTCTTCTATTTTTTGATTGGCCAGAGCAAGATATTTTTGGAAAGGATTGTATATAAGCTGTAATTTTTAGCAGAAAAAGCATCTAACACTTACCTAATTTTGCTCTGAGCCAGGAGGCTTTCTTGGCTTAGATCATTTCGAGTTAGGTCATCTCTTTTATTTTTTCTTCCCTCCTTAGCTCAGTGTGTAACCATGGAATTTTTGACGATCCTGTCGTGACGATGCGCACTTGTAGTAAAATTTAGAGTCGCCACCCAGAGCTTTTGGTGTCCCGAGAAACCTAAAATCAATATTAAATGCACCGAAGTGCCAAATATGACTCTGATTCACTAATCTACGCCAAAGGCTCTTGGGTAGGGGCTTTGGTTATTGATTGGGAAGGTGTTAGACACCCGATCAACCCGCTTAATGCAATCTCTATTTATAGCCAAAACAAAAATAAAATAAAAGAAGCAACAAAGCCTTTCCTCTTGCCCTAAGGCACCAAAATCCTATTTATGCCCCTTCGTTCCTACCAGAATTTCGGTGGCGTAACGAAACAAATGCGAGGATAGAGGAAGAACAAAGAAGGTAGAGGAGTAGAGGGGAGAGCTAGAGCTCTCGGGCCCTTGTTGCACCACTGTGGATCCTTGCGTAGGTAGGCTTTAGTGAGCTTTCAATGGCTTGTATGGTTAGAACAATGGTTCTAGCTCCTAGGGCTTGATAGATAAGAGGTAGAGAAGGAAGGCTAAAGGGTAGCTCTCACCTAAACCAAGGAGTTTTGATGAAAGTGGGGAGTCTAAAGGAAACTTTCAAGTTATGGAATTTGTATGGATAATGGTGCACCAAAGGGGAGAATAGCTCTCTTCTAAACTTTTCTCTCTTAGAAAAATTTTCAAGCCTTTGTAAAGGGGGGGGTGCCTCTCTATTTATAGGAAAGGGAGAGGTTAGGAGGGTGTTTAAAGGCTAAGTAGGATTAGAAATTAGGTAATCTAGCCATCTAAGGTTTCCTAGGATTTTTTTAAGCTTAGAAATGTGTGAAAACTAGCTCCAATGGTGGATGATAGGTTAGTGTTTTAAGTCACTCAAGGGCTGCACATAGAATAGGGGAGGGTGCAATAGAACAAGTGTAACACACCCAAGGCATCGAGATGGTCAACAAGTGAAACCCCAAAGATGAAATTCGAGCAAAAAACTAGGGTTACTGTAGCTAAGCCTGCTGCAACTAATAGATGCACCAGGAAAAGGTACAGTAAAACAGTGTCAAATAGGGATTTGGGAAGTTGGCTGCCCGAGGTAGGACCCACATAAGGCTGGCACAACTAATACTTGCACCAAGTCATTTCTTCCCAGAAATGGCTTGGCGCATGTATTACATATGCCAAAATCCTAGGTGTAACATCCCTAAATTTTGAAACAGCACATATTGACTAAGTGAGCATGCCTGTGGTGACACTTTGTGCTAGTGTGCAACTTAGAAGCAAAATGGATTATTAATGAAGGTTTATTAATGAGTTAAAACATATCAGTTGAGATTGGACCGATTAATTTGGGCTGACCTTATGGGCCAACTGTAATGTCCCGAAAATTTAGACCTTTGAACAGTATGTCTCGATGTGCATGCTCGACTGGTCCTGTACCCGACCTTGTGAAAATAATTAAGTTAGATTAAGTCTAAAGTGAAAAAGATTGGTTTAAAATTTGCGTGTGGACCTTTGGATGAAATTGTATACACTAAGCTATGATGTATTGGCTTAACACCTAAGCCTAGGTTATTATAAATGAAATAAAAGGCAAGGAATTCATTTCTCTTGTGATTTGGGTTTTTAGAGAGAGAGAGAAGAGAAAGAAGAAGTGAAGAGAGAAAAGAGGAAAAGAGACCTTGTGTGTGCGTGGAATCGATCGGGAGCCGATCGATTTGTGAGACCTTTGAGGCGTGGAAATGGAGAGCAAGGGATTTAAAGACCTAGGGCTTCATTGGGCAAGATCTGATTTCTAAGGTAAGGATTTATGATTTTAAATCATTGTGTTTATGAGTGGTAGATGAACAATAATCGCCCTAAAAGACATGGATTTAGTGTGCAACCATGATGTGTGGTTGGGCAATAAATACTCTCAAAGATTATAAGGGAATGTGTGAGTGTGTGGTGTAATTTTGGAAATAAATATCCTAAAATGTTTTAGTAATAAATATGATGGGTTGGCATCAAAATCCATCGATTTTAATCACCGAAGAATGTGTATCTGCAAGATTAGAAGGTAAAGTTTGTGTTTTAATAGTGTACAATGAGTTTAAATTGATTTATGGGTGATTGGAATGCATGGAATAAGATTTTGGGTGTTTTAGATTGAAGAAGACAAAGCCCAAAGGGTTTTTGAAACTGTCGAAATCAATCAATCAGATTTTTTAGAACAGAGAAGTGAAAATTTGCTGAAGAAACCAATCAATCAATTTGGTAAATCGATCAATCGATTTTGGAAACCAATCAATCGAATTTGGAAATCGATCGATCGATTTTGTCTGAGCTGGCCGACACTGCTTCAGTATTTTACCCATAACATTCTACCCCAAACTCAGAATTATATGATTCTTAAGGTGTTAGAAAGAGAACAATAATATCTAAAACTTATGTGATTTAACTATTTCATGAATCCAAATTTTTAAAGGTCAAAATTGAATAAGAAGTTGGGTTAAGTTTCAAGTGTTTGATTTTGACTGAGCTTGCCATCACTGCCTTGGTATTTTGGCCATAATGTTTTACTCTGAATTTTGATTGACACAATTATTATGGTGTTGGAAAGAGGACAACAAGTTCTACAACTTTTGTGAATTGACAACTCATGAATCAACAATTTTAAAAGTTAAAATTTTATGGGAAGTTGGGTCAAATTCCAAGTCAGCACGAACTTGCCCATTTCGGCCTCGGTTTTGAGATATCATATAAATACACCAAATTTATTAGTAATTAAAATCAGTTATTGATACATCATCATATGTATAATGTAGATTGAGAATGTGAGGCGGTCGATAAGAACTTTGGTGTCACTCTGCATAGCTCCAAACTTATGGTAGGGAAAACTCCGTAACATGTGCAATTGATTACAACTAGCATGAATTTTGTGATGTGATAGAAACACGTGTGTTTTGTGTAACTTGTCATTTATTCAGCATGAATTTCATTCATGATTTCAGATATCAAAAGTGGTGTGAGTTTGTGCATTAAGATTTATATATATGTGCATGAAATCAACCATGTGCGTGTGTAATATCAAAATGATGTGAATAAATGTGTGTGGAAGCTTTGAAACTTTAAACCCAATTATTAATTACCACATTTCATGGTAATAAACTATAAGTTATTTTCCCACTTTGATTTAAGGTTTATGCGTGAATACCCGGCCGACACGGTGGGATACCCATGACAGACATGGCGGGATATAAGTGACCGGTATGACAAGATATCCGTACAACCTTGCATGACATGTAGACCGAGAATGGTCAATAGGAGTCAAGTGACCCTGGTAACGAAGTTCTAAATGGTTCATAAGAACGACGATGGTGGGTATTCCATCGGGGGCTCGATCCTATAGTTGGTCGAGGAACTATTTAAGTTATCAATTTAAGTTCTTCCTTGGTTATGAGAATCAGCTTTTGGAAATCAGGTGTTAAACTTCAAAAATTTCTGTTTGATATAAGTTTTATCTCAAGTCACTTATCCGTCAAATTGTGAATCTTTATTTGAAAAGCATGTTTGATTTATGTCATAAGATATATGTGTGATGTGATAATATGCATGCTATTGATGTTTTCTTTACTGAGCTTAGATGTAGCTCATCCCTCAACTATACATCACAGGTACAGGTGCCGATCAGGATCAGGATCGGGTATTGGGGAAAATCTTAGGATCTCCTGTTTGGGGAATTCAACCTTAGGTGAGGATTGGGCTGATCATGTTTTGGTTTGTATGGTGGATATTTTTTAGATCTTTTGGATTATGGACTTGGTATGTCTGGGGAGTAAATACATTGGAAGGTTTATTTTATAAGGATGCTTTGGAAGCCATTGTTTAGGTGATGGTCGGCTATCACCGATGGTTTTCCTTATGGGACCCTTTTTGTTTAATGACTGTGTAGAAGAAATCTTTTGTTGCCAGATATATATAGCTTTGCTTTGACTCTACTCTTGTAGGTATACCAAGTAATTTCTATATTCGGATTATGAAGTGTTATCCAACTGTCCAGTTTTCCCTAGGTTTATGATGTAAGAAAGAAAAAGAAATGGTATGGGTTTTTGTGGAATCAGGAAAAATCGGGCAGTCACACTAGGGGTCCCCACCTCAAAACCCTGATTCTTCGATATGCAATATCTTTTGGTGTACTACCCCGATTGGGGTGATTCTTGGCTTGTTGGAAAGATGGAGACTTCTAAATTTCAATGGTATATGATTTGATTATAGTAGAATATTTCAGCTAAGTATGGGTTCGGAAAGGGTTCTAAAGGTTGGGATTGGGTTTTAAAGGTTTGGGGAAGTTTCTAAGGGGTCATGGGTAATTCCTAAGGATTTGGGATGACTCCTAAGGTTTGGGGAAGGTTCCTAAGGGTTCGAAACATGCCATTGGAAACTTGAAAGTGTGCCTCTCTCGAAGTGTGTTTCGATTGGGCCTTAGGCCAAATTTGGGTGTCTACAGATGCCCCTCTTTGGTATTCAATCACTAATGATCGAATGTCAAAGAAAAAGAGACATTCAAAGAGGCCCAAGGAATTACTGACGGGTCCGTTGCATTTAGAACGAACTTTAAACATCAAATGAGTAACACGGTGAGAAAACAAAAGCCCTGGGACGTCAGGCTAAACATTCGTTTCTCGAGGTAATCGGTTCCCAAGCGCTTAGCGACATTACTGGGCATAACTGAGATGGAGCGAGTTACAAAAGCCTAATATATTAGGAAAAATGTTCACTTCTCGAGATGATTGAAGATGTTTGATGCTTAAGTTTCATTCTGAATCCAACAGCTCTGTGAGTAAGAAGATAATCGACCCATACTTAAAGATAGGTGCAAAACAAATATGCAAAGGTCCATAGTTTGCATCCAATTTCATGAGACATTGATTGCCCCATTTGACTAGTCATGGTGCCCCTGCATGAAGCAGAGTTTGAGGTCTTTGGGCGAACCCAACGATCCCGAAGTTGATATAGCACGACTGCCCGAGCAGAGCGAATAGATGTCGCAAAGCTTTTTGGGAGTACGTGCCGCTTTTTGTTATTATTTTATGTAGAATTTTTTATTATTTTATGTGGATTTTTATATGGGATTTTTTTATGAACTTATGTGAATTTTTTTGGTTTTTCATGTTATGATTATATGTGAATTTTTTGGATTTTTATGTTATGATTCTTATGTGAATATTTTTTGGACTTTTTGCTATTATTTTATGTGAATGTTTTGGACTTTTTACTATTATTTTATGTGAATTTTTTTAGACTTTTTGCTGTTATTTTATGTGAATTGTTTTGGACTTTTTGCTATGATTTTATGTGAATTTTTTGGATTTTTATGATATAATTTTATGTGAATTTTATAGATTTTTTGCTATGATTTTATGTGAATTTTTTAGATTTTTATGATATGATTTTATGTATGATCGGAATGCTTTGAGCATGCTCATCGATCTCAATCCGTTTATTCTAGCATAGCTTCCCGGGCAAGTCAAATGAGAGTTGATATGCCATTTGGGGGTGTGTGCACCTACAGGACAACAAAATAAAAGAAAAGGGGTCAGGCCAGGAGTGTACAAATCACACCTAGCCAGAACCTAGCCCAAAAGTAGCTTGGCACAACTATTAGTTGCACCAGGCCAAATGGGGGCAAAAAAACACTTGGAGCAAGTAATACATGCGCCAAGTAAAACTTGGGGGCATTTTAAAATGCCCGAGCCCAAGCCAAAAAGGGGTTTATTTCAAAATTTTCTCCCCCCCTCTCTCCAAACCAAAACGAGGCTCTGTCCTAGGTTACCTTTGGATCGATTCCAAACGTGCTTCATTGCTAGTGTTTGCCGCGCCGATTAAACCCCCACTCCATGCCGGAACAAGGATCCATTCGTCTTGAAGGTAATCATTTCAAACCCATTTTACTTGGTTTTTATTTGAATTTTCTTGCAATGTGGGTATGATCTTTGCTTTTCTAGATGACAAATGGGTTATTTCTTTTGCAAGCATGATTGTTGTTGATTTTATTCCATATAAATGATGCCCTATTTTCCTTTTCCTTGAGTTATTTTCATGATTTAGGGTATTTAAGAGAGGGATTTACATATACTTTTTTTTGTTTTGTTCTTGTATAAACAAGAGAAGGATTTTTTTGTTTTTATTTTTTTGTATATTGAAGAGAAGGATTTTTTTTGTTTTTGTTTTTGTATAAGAGAAGGATTTTTTTTGTTTTATTTTTGTATAAACAAGAGAAGGATTTTTTTGGTTTTTGTTTTTGTATAAACAAGAGAAGGATTTTTTTATTTTTGTTTTTGTATTTCTTTATACACAAAAAAGGATTTTCTTTTCTGGGTTTCTTTAGACATAAAAAGGGATTTTTCTTTTTTTTGTTTTTTTTTTATTTTTGTAAAAGAAAGTGGAATTTTTTTTGTTTTAGTTTTATTTTATTCTATTATTATTATTATTATTTTGGTTTTATTTTGAAAAAGAGAGGGGATTTATCATACTTACCTTCCCTTTACCTGTAGCTCAATGGTTTCTTATCATTGATCAACCCTGACATGATTGCTCGTATTTGCCCCAGAATGTGGAGCGAAGAAGAATACGTGCAGGAGGAGGAACAAGAAGAGGGGCTAGAAATGGTCTATGGTCCCCAAGGAGAACAATTCTTTGTGGTGGAGCACCCTGTCACCTCTTGGTACGAAATGCAGGGCGAGGCCGCCCATGCTGGCCTCCATCAGCAACATATTCATATCTCTAATTTCGGTATCGCCGGCAAGGTAAAGGGATAAATTCAATTTTTTTTTTTTCTTGTGCAACCTTGCTGTGTTTCCATGATCTGGTGCCTCTTTTACCTTGGTGAAGGACTTGCCCCATATCATGTTTCGAAGCGATTGGTTAGACTTTCAGCAATTTTATCGCTATCTCCCACTGATCGTGAAGTTCCTGCTTGGACAGGATGGTTTTGCAGAGTTCCTTTCATGCCTCGCCATGAGAGCTGATGCGGCCTATCTGAGGGCCCTTATTGAGCATTTCCGTCTGAAGACCATGACCTTTCACATGGCCATGACCGAGATGACACTGACTCCCGTAGATTGGGCCATGATTATGGGGATCCGGATAAGGGTGTTTCGGTGGCCAACCTTGCAATGCCTACTCGGGATGAGATCATTAGATTGATAGGAGCTTATCCCCCTTCCACAAGTCTGCATGGTACTGAGGTCAAAATGTCCCGGCTATCTGATCTTTTTGAGCTGAATGAGTTGGTAGATCTGGGGCAGCCAGAAGTGGACATTTTTATTGAGCCCGAGCGCACGGTTATGTTGGCCCGCATCTCGCTCCTCCTGCTACTGGGCAAGACCCTCTTTGCTAATGCCAGCGGTGGGCGGGTCTCCTTGGCCTTGCTCAGCCTCATGGACAATTGGAATGACGTGCGTAGATATGACTGGGGAGGGGCTGGCTATGCCGCATTGATGTCAAACCTAGTCCAAGTCTCTGTTGGTAATGCAAAGTTCGTCGTCGGCTATTTGCTTGCTTTAGAGGTAACTTCTGACTCTTTTGCTTTCCTCAGTTTATTTGGATAATCATTCTCTGCTTCTGACCCATCTTTTATGCACTGCTCTTGTTAGGCGTGGGGGTATTTGCACTTTCAGCCCGGCCACCCCCTTCTTCACTCTGATGTATACATTTATCCGCTTCTGCATAATTGGAATGCGAGCGATCGTCGGGATGTTGGCATGAAACAGTTGGAGATGGGCCTGAGGTCCCAATTTGACCTACTGATACCAAAGCAGGTAAGGCTATTTTTCCCCTTTTTATTTCTGAGCTTCTCCTTTATATTATGTTGCATGTTTGACTGACCGGACACTCCTTGATTTGGGTTGATTATATATGATCCCTACATTGGTTCTCCTTATTGGGATCGAGCCGTTGTAGGTCCATCTTGCCTCTTCATCGACCACCGTGTTGTCTTTTTCTCTGGGGCCTGGGCCAGGGCTTATTACTTGGGGGAGTGGGTAGTTCATCAGTATCGGGACTATCCTGTCATGCCCTGGCTCCTCCTATAGATGTCATGGCACCTGTGGGTAGTATAGAGGAGCTCACTGTCAGAATCCTTCAAAATGGGGTCTCTATCGACGCCCTCCTGATGTCGTGGGACTATCGGATGTGGTATGAGTCTTTGCCTTATCGGTCTCTTCTCCCACACTTCGTTCCTAGTGCAAACTTCTTAGCTTTTGGTGGCCCACGCTCTCAGGTAGTTCTTCCCTCACTTTCAAATTGGTTCCCTGTAGCTTTGGTTGACTTGTGATCTTGACTAATGGAAACCCTATTTCTTTTCTCACTTTGAGTAGGGAGGTGATTTTGATGATGACGATGGGGCAGCGGCGGGTACTTCTGAGCCTACAAGTGCTGGCCCTTCAGGCCCCTCTGACACGGGTGCCTCTAGTAGTTTGACCACCGGGGTCCAGGGGACCTTTAGGCACCTTGACGATGCCTTTCTCACAAAATTATGTGCTGCAGTTGATGAGCGGGCCCATATAGCTGCTCACGCGGAGCAGGCTCCCCCACCTGAATTAGTCCCCAGGGTAAGCCTTCCTTCCTTTGCATGTTCGTTCTCTGTATTATGATTCGTGCAGCTGACCTCCTTTTTCGTTCCTTTCCCCTGTAGGATTACGAGTCGGCGGTCCATCAGGCAGAGTACTATCACAATTTTCATGGCCTTCAGAAGGACGAGATAGTATGTGTCTCATTGATTAATCTGGATGGTTGCTTCACTATCTTTTTCTTTCGACTGATATTGATTGATGGGTTTTGGCATGACCTTGCAGTGTGTTCAGGAAAAATAATCGTGCTCCTTGCTCAGCCGACTTACTTAGGCGTGGACCCGAGTGGGAGATAGCTGGACATATCAGAGCTCGGTGCGCAATCGCAAAAAGTCCAAGGGTGCTAGAAAGGATTAGGCTCTATTTTTTTTTGTTTTGAACTTTAGACATTCTGGGACATTCTTTTTAGAATTTTGATCAATTTATAACAGATGATATGGTACTTATTTTCATTAGAATGGTTTGTCAACTTCTTGAAATGTTAGTGCTCTTTCCTTGTATCTCATGCTTTGCTTCTCTTGTAGCATATCTGATTGCTTACAAGATATGTTTGATTTTGGTGTAAAGAGGGCCTCTCAGGCCAACTGCTTTGTTCAATATTTCACTCACATTTGACGTGGGTTTTTCCTGCACAAATATTGAACAGCAATAACTTTTGAACCGTAGCTCCAAATTGGGTGATCTTTGACTTGTTGGAAAGCTGGAGAAGCCCTCTTTCCAATAGTATATGACTCATCCTTGGTAGTGGTCTGTGTGAAATTCTGTAGCTCTCCTCCCATCAACTACCCAGAAAGGTTCAAGTTAGGTATGGAAAGGGGATCTAGGGTTTAGGGGTGATCTCTAATGGTTGGGGAATGGTTCTAAAGGGTTTAGGATGATTCCTAAAGGTCTGGGTGGATTCCTACGGGTTCAGGGGTGCCATCGGAAGCACAAGGGTACATCTCTCCCGAAGTACAGATTGATCGGGCCTTGGGCCGAATTTGGGTGTCTACATCAGCGCAGGGGTCGTGAAAATCGATCAGAATGGGGTAACCCATTTGACCCCACACAAACTCAAAGCCCCAGTTCATTCCGCGAATCCCCAGATCTCCCTTCCCAGCTTGGAGATAGATTTGGCCGCATTGTCCCTTTTTGAGGAACGACGGTTGGTACCTGAACAAGCTCCTCCTGTGGTGAATCACCACAAAGCCGTGTTAACATTTGAGGATATCATCTCAGATGAAATGGGGATTAACATGATGGAGGCTGACTCCAATGAGCCATATCAGCCAGCACCCTCCATCCCAGCAGTGAGGCGGCCCCTCAGAATGGGGCATCTTGCCCCAAACTACAGGAGGAAGTGGCCTAAAGTTTGGCGCCTGTTTCCCAAAAAAAAACAACCTATAAAAAGTGAGATAAGCCCTTAGCAGGCAATATCCTGTGTATATAGCAACCCGCCTTGCCAAGGGCCCGTCTCCAAAGAAAGCAAAAATCTCAAAAACATTGAAAAAATGCAAAAACTCAAAAACATGGAAAAAACACAAAATCCCAAAAACATTGAAAAAATCCAAAGTCCAAAAATATTATCATTTAAAATTCCAGAAAATGCCCCACAAAAGGATGCCTTAATCAAAATACCCGTCCCATGTGAAATCGACCCCTTCCCTGTAGAAATACAAGAAGAGGTAGGCGTTACGAGTCTGGATGAGGATATCACTTTGGAGGAGCTCCCCAATGAGCTCCTTGACCGATTTGCCGGCTTTGAGCATGGCCCTACCCCCATTGTCGAAGAGACTGAGGATGTCAACCTAGGAACTGAGGAGGTTCCCAGGATAACCAAAATTGGAACGTCACTATCTCCTGAAGAAAGAAAAAACATGATCGACTTCCTTCGGTCATACCAAGATGTTTTTGCCTGGTCATACGAGGACATGCCTGGTCTAGATACCAATTTGGTCGAGCATGAGTTGCCCCTCTACCCTGATATGAATCCAGTCAAGCAGAAGCTGAGACATCTCCGACCCGAATGGATGCTGAAAGTCAAAGACGAGGTCATCAAGCAATATGATGCGGGGTTTCTCATGGTGTCCAAGTACCCACAATGGCTAGCCAATATCGTGCCTGTGCCAAAGAAGGATGGAAAGGTCCGCATGTGCATCGATTTTCGCAATTTGAACAGAGCGAGCCCAAAGGATGATTTCCCATTACCACACATGGACATCTTGGTCGATAACACAGCTAAGCACGGGATGCTCTCTTTCATGGATGGATTCTCAGGATATAATCAGATTAAAATGGCAGAGGTTGATCGCGAGAAGATAGCATTCATTACCCCTTCGGGAACCTTTTGCTATCGATTCATGCCATTCGGGCTGAAGAATGCCGGTGCAATGTACTAGAGAGCTATGATTGCGCTATTTCATGACATGATGCATCGAGAGATTGAAGTATATGTCGACGACATGATAGCCAAGTCACCGGAGCGAAGCGACCATCTGGTAAACCTTCAGAAGCTATTTGAAAGACTGAGAAAATATCGACTACATTTAAATCCACAGAAGTGCGCATTTGGTGCTCTGTCAGGAAAATTGTTAGGATTCATTGTCAGCAGGAGGGGGATGGAGGTCGACCCCATCAAGGTCAAGGCCATCACAAAAATGACACCGCCGTCCACCGAGAAAGAGGTTAGAGGGTTCTTGGGCAGAATACAGTACATCAGTCGGTTCATTGCCCAGCTAACTCCAATCTGCACGCCGATCTTCAAGCTGCTAAGGAAGAATTCGCCCGTTGAATGGAATGATGATTGTCAGGCAGCGTTCGATAAAATCAAAAGCTACCTCTTGAATCCACCTATTTTGGTACCGCCTGAGCCGGAGAGACCACTCTTGATGTATCTCTCCACAACGGAAGTTTCGATGGGATGTGTCTTAGGCCAGCATGATGAGACAAGAAGAAGAGAGCAGGCCATTTACTATTTGAGCAAGAAGTTTACTGATTACGAGACGCGCTATTCTCATCTGGAGAAAGCATGCCTGGCTCTTGTGTGGGCTACCCCTGAGGCTCCGCCACTACTTACTGTCTCAAGCCGTTCTACTTCTAGCCCGAATGGATCCGTTAAAATACTTGTTCGAAAAGCCGGCTCTCACTGGACGAACTGCACGATGGCAACTCTTATTATTTGAATTCGACATCACGTACGTCACTCAGAAATCGATCAAGGGGTAGGCGCTTGCTGATCATCTTGCTGATAACCCTTTACCTGACTATGAGCCGTTAAGGACAGAGTTCCCAGATGAAGATATCTTGTTCATGACGGAGGACGATACAAAAGAAGCAGAAGAATCATGGGTAATGCACTTTGATGGGGCAGCAAATGTCAAGGGCCAAGGAGTTGGCGCCATCCTGATTTTACCAAAAGGATCTCATGTACCGATCTTTATCAAGCTCAACTTCCCTTGCACTAACAATATGGCTGAGTATGAAGCTTGCGCTGCTGGTCTGCAGGTGGCTCTCGATCTGAATGTAACTCACCTTCGAGTATTTGGCGATTCACAATTAATCATATGTCAGACGAATGGTGACTAGAAGACAAAAGATGAGAACCTGATCCCCTATCATGAACACCTCGAAGATCTGATAGCTTGCTTCCAAGACGTGACCTTCTCATATGTCCCCCGGATAAGGAATCGCTTTGCTGACGCATTAGCAACCTTGGCGTCAATGATTGAAATCCCCTACGGTGTTGAGATGAAGCTGATAATGATCAAGCAAAGGAATGAGCCGGCCTTCTACCTCCAGATTGAGGAACCTACAAAGCCTGATGATGAGCCACCTTGGTTCTCAGATATCAAGAATTTCCTCGAGACCCTGGCTTTCCCAGAGGGTACATCCAAGACAGACCGACGAACTATTCAGCGCTTAGCGGCAGGTTACGTCATTTGCGGGGAATGCCTCTATAAGCGATCATACAACAATATTTTGCTCAGATGCCTTACAGAAAGTGAAGCGGTCAGTATTATGAGAGAAATCCATGAAGGAGTATGCGGAGCCCACGTCAGCAGTCACATGCTCGCCATGAAAATTTTACGACAGGGATACTTTTGGACCACTATGGAATCAGATTGCTGCAAACATGTTCAAAAATGCTACAAGTGTCAAGAACACTCCAGTCTGATACACGGTCCTACCATTGATCTTCACTGCATGACCACTCCTTGGCCATTTGCTACCTAGGGCCTTGACGTCGTCGGAATGATTAATCCAAAAGCATCAAACGGACATCGGTTCATCCTCGTCGCCATTGAGTACTTCACCAAGTGGGTAGAAGCGGCATCATATGCCAACATCACTGCCAGTCATGTCGAAAAGTTTCTCAAGAATAATATTGTGTGCCGATTTGGAGTACCCAAAGATATCATCACGGATAACGGCACAAACTTTGTGAATAAGCGCATCCGAGACTTCTGTGAGCAATACAAGATCAAGCACCATCGCTCATCCCCTTATCGGCCTCAAACTAATGGAGCCGTGGAAGCCGCGAACAAGACAGTCGTCCGAATCCTTGAGAAGATGGTCGTCACTTATCGAGATTGGAGTGAAATGCTGCCATTTGCTTTGTGGGCCTATCAAAGGTCGATCCGTACCGCTACAGGGGCAAAACCATTCTCCCTTGTGTATGGACCAGAGGCCGTCCTCCCGGTGGAGGTTGAAGTACCCTCGCTCTGAATCCTCATGGAATCAGGCTTACCCGAAGCAGAAAGAGAGAGATCACGCTTTGATCAGCTGAACTTACTAGACGAAAAGAGACTCCTAGCCTTATGCCACACTCAAGTTTACCAAGGGCGAATTACACACGCTTACAATAAACGTGTCCGCAGTCGAGATCTGAAGGTAGGAGACACTGTGTTGAAGAAGATCTTCCCATCCCTCCACGCCGATCCGAGAGGAAAATTTAAGCCAAACTGGGAAGGACCTTACATCATCCGAGAAGTGCTGCCGAGATACGCCATCCACCTCGCCACCATGGACGGAGATCATTTTCCTGAGCCCATCAACGCTGGATACGTCCGACGATTCTACTCTTAGTCCATCACGACAAGGTAAGTATTGATGAAACAGATACACGACTGCTTAAGAACCACCCAAAAGAGGCCATCATTCCAAATACAGTAGCCAAAAAAGCATCCCTAAAAATGATGATATCCTTTGCTACCCCATTTGAGCCTGGGCCTTTCTTTCAATAAACCCATTCCCCAAAATATATATATATATATATATATACATGTACATATACCAAAAAAGAGAGAAAAGATGAAGTAGAGTTACTATCAAAATCTAAAAATAAAAAATAAAAAAAAAGTAAAAACTCAAAAAGAGATTGCTTGAAATGAAGCAAAAAGAACAAAAAAAATGTAGAAGAATCACGGAGCATGTATAGTAAATCCCCCAAGGAAGAAAGTATGTCGAGAAAACTGAAGCCGTATCAAGAAAATCTTTTTAACCCAGCATACCTTCAAATCCTAACCTAACCCATGGCCAAGCTACACCCTGAAAGAAGCCCTCTTTATAGGTTCGCAAGTAGTCATAATATCTGTTAAGTCAATATGAGTCGAGTCGTGAGACGACACCAGAGCCCCATCCAGCCGACTATGACGGAATCAAGGTCTATGTCGTGGCTGTTGAAAAAAGAAAATAAAATAAAAATAAAAAAATAAAATAAAATAAAAATACAAGCTCAAAGTAGGATGGACGTGGTGAAAACCCGAAAGGGCATTACGGGTAAAAACAGCGAGCTTGTGCGGACCAGGTGAAAACCCGAAAGGGCGCTTGGGGTAAGAAAGCTAAACCCACGGACGTGGTGAAAACCCGAAAGGGCACCACGGGTAAAAAGAGGGAGACAAAAAGAAAAAAAAAAAGAAAAGAGAAGAAAAGTTGGGACTGATTGAGAAGATTGATGTTTGAGGAACCCTTTTGTTACTCTTCCTATACTCTCTTGTCTGATTAGGCCGCTCATGATAGTTCAAATCGGGTCCCAACCATAATTGTCTTTGTGAAACCTGCACCGTCAAACATGTGACCCGAGGCAAGGAGAAAGGTTTAACTCAATCCAAAGGGATCATCGTTCTGGCCTTGGTAAAATCTGGAAACTCACTCAGGTCCGACCGCATGAAAGAGGTTGACCATGCTCAAAGATGGACCCAAGGTTTCTCAAAATCTCACCCAATGATTAAGGTATCAAAAAAAAAAAAAAAAAAAGCCAAAAACAAAAAAATCAAGAAAAATCCAAACACCAAAAACTGTGTATGTATTTCTACTCATTTTCATGTACATATTTTCAGCATCATATTTCAATCTCAAAAATGAAGAAAAATAACAAAAAATCTCCAAAAAACTAAAATCCAAAAAAATATCTTGAAAATGAAAAAGTATAGGAAGAGATCTACTTTTTCTTTTATTGTTTAGGATGCATTTTCTGTATATGTATAAACAAAAAAGGGACTGACGTTTTCTCGAGAATGTGCAGGAACATCACACGGTCCAAAGCCTCAAAGCAGGCAACTTCTCAGCGATGGACAAATCAATAAAGCATCTCACCACCGACGTTAGGTCTAACAAAAAAATGATGAGAATCATTTTGAAAAGAAAGAGAAATCTATGTTTTCATGTGACGCACATGCGTGTTTCGATGCGGTAAAATGTCAATGTTTTATCGATAACGCAGATGTGTAAAATTAATGTCCTAGGTCAAAGGTTGGCCTTGGATCCATGGGTCCTACTTCAAAGTAGGAGCAACGGTGTCAGTCCCAGTCAAACAGTCAATGTTTCGGTTGGGTCAACTCCACTGCTAAATCTTTTGAGCGATGAGCGCTCTATTTTGGATTCGTGTGAACTTGAGTTGTCTTAAGCTTCAGATTCTCCGTTGAAAAAGGTCAATCATTGGTTGAGACCAACCTGTTGAGAATGAGATTATGTGTCAATCAAACTATGTGGAACCATGCATTCAGAAGGGTTCATTTCCCTTTTTATTTTCTGCAGGCTTAAAACCTGTATGGGCAGCGGTATCCCTATAAAGTGTACGCCATGCGTCTGGGTATCCGTATGATGGTCATTTGTCCTCATAAATTGTACCCGGGCGGGTCTGGGTCGGGGCTTCCATCGCCTTTGTTATTGCTTATTGCCCCTGATGGGTGCATGATTATGCATAGTTAATTGATGATTATGATCATTGACAACAGAGGCCAGGATTGGATGCCCCCTTTTGGGAGGTGCCTAATGCTTGGTTGGATCTGTTCAAAGAAGTCGAAATTGGATACTCTGGGTCATGAGGATCTGGGGCACGTTTTGAAAAATGGCATGCACTCCTAAAAATAGTTGTGACATCTATTCACTTCGCTCAGGCGGTCATGCTAAATAAACTTCGGGATCGATGGGTTCGCCCAAAGATCTCGAACCCTGCTTTTCTCAAGGGCACCCACGAATAATCCAATAAGGTCATCAATTGCCTTGTAGGATTGGACGCAAACTGTGGAGCCTTGCGTATATTTACTTCGCACCTATCTTTGAATGTGGGTCGATCACCCCTCTTACTTACGAAGCTGTTGCATTTAGAATGAATCTCTAACATCGATACCTTCAAAATCATCCCGAGAAGAGAACTTCTTTCCCGACTATAGGGAGTTCACAACTCATTCCACCTCGGTTACGCCCAGTAATGTCGCTAAGCGCTTGGGAACCGATTACCTCGAGAAACGAATGATTAGCCTGGCACTCCAGGGCTTTCGTTTTCTCACCATGTTACTCACCTGATGTTTGAAGTTTGTTCTGAATCTAGCAGACCCGTCAGTAATGCCTTGGGCCTCTTCGGATGTCTCTTTTCTTTGGCATACAATCACTAGTGATCAGATACCAAAGAGGGGCATCTATAGACACCTAAATTTGGCTCAAGGCCCGATCGAAACACCTTTCGAGAGAGGTGCAATTCTGAGCTTTTGACAGCATGTATGGAACCCTTTGGAATCACTCCAAACCCTTAGGAATCACCCTAGATCCCTTAGAAACCTACCCAAAGCCTTTAGAAACCAATCCCGACCCTTAGAACCCATTCCAAACCCTAAACCTAACCTTCCCGTACAATGGATGAAGAGTGGTGCACTAGGACTAGTTGACGTCTTCTACTAATATCAAATCATATACCATTGGAAAGAGGACTTCTCCAGCTTTCCAACAAGCCAAGAATCACCTCAATCAGAGTTGTACATCAAAAGTTATGGCCATTTGCAAATCGAGCTTTTTTGGAGGGATATTTGCCTGGCGCAACTAATAGTTGTGCTAGGTATTTTTCCCCCAGAAATGGCCTGGCACAACTAATAGTTGCGCCAGGTATAAATGGGTCCCCCCACCCCTCGCGAGGCCAACTTCTAGGCTACTGTGCACTACTGTTTTACTGTACATTTGCCTGGCACAACTAATAGTTGCGCCAGGCATATGAATAGTAACTATTATATTTTGCCTCAAATTTTGAGATTGGGGTTTGACTTGTTGACCATTTTGATCTTTGGAGTGTGTTTTGATAGTTCTGTTGCACCCATTCCTTACCTATTTGCAACCCTCCAAGTGGCTTAAGGCCTCACCCCATCATCCACCATTAGAACCACCTTCACACCTTTCCAAGCTCTCAAAATCCTAGGAAACCTTAGATTTGAGATTACATAATTGCTAACTCCAATCAGCATCTAAGTGATCTCCTAATCCATCCTTTTCCTATAAATAGAGCCCCCCTCCCCTTAGTTTAAGGGTTGAGAAATTTGCTTAAGAGAGAAAGAGCTCAAAGTGAGAAGTTCTTCCTCCCTTTTGTGCACTATTTTCATCCAAATTCTAGAATTCCAAAACCTCATTTCAAGCTTGTTCTTTCATCCAAAACCCTTAGCCTAGGTGTGCGTGCGATCCCCTAGCCTCCATCCCCTACCTCTTAGCTTTAAGTCCTAAGTGGTTAGAACCCATTTCTCTACCATTCAAGCCTTCGAAAGCTCATCAAAGCAAGCCACGCAAGGCTCCTCTACGGTGCTACAAGGGCCCGAGGGCTCCGGCTCTCCCCTTTCTTCTCCTATCTCTTTCTAGCTCCCTCCATCCTCTCATTTGTGCCGTTATGCCGCCGATTTTTCGGTAGGAACGGAGGGGCACAAATAGGATTCTAAGCCCTTTTAGGCAAGAGGGAGCTATTTTCCTTGCTTCTAGTTTATTTTATTTTATTGCAGGCCATTAGTAGAGATCGCGTTAAGCGGGTTGATCAGGTGCCTAACACCTTCCCGATCGATAACCGAACCCCCTACCCAAGAGCCTTTGGTGTGGACCAGATTCAGAGTCATATTTTTAGCACTTCGGTACTCATAAAAATGAACTAGGTATCCCGGGACATCAAAAGCTCCAGGTGGCGACTCTATATTTTTATTAGAGAGTGCATCGTCGCGACGGGACCATCACGGATCCCACGGTTGCACAGGGTGCTTCGAGCATTCCTGATGCACTTCCTTGGTGCGGTACTCTTCTCTTCTTTGACTCGGGGATGCGTCATCGGGTTATTTTTGATGGTTCTCGGAGACTTGGATCGAGTCCCCACCTATGCGTGGGGTGCGGCCATGTTGGTGGATCTTTATGATTAGCTTTACCGTCAGGGGCAGGGTGTCGTGTCGATTGGAGGTTTTCTTCCCTTCCTCCAGGTGAGTTTTGGTTAATTAATGTCATAGCATCTATTTTTTTGGTTAATTTTTTGTCGTAGTGACAATCTCAGTGTTTATTCTTACATGTCATTGTTGTTGTTGTTATTTTTCTTTTCAGTTTTGGTCATATGATCATTTTGCTTTTCTCCATTTGGGGGTTTTGTTGGAGGTGACATTCACATTCTCGCGGATGCACATGTGGAGGGAGGCGTTAAGGGGTCACCGATGGTCTTCGGATCTTCAGACCGCGCGAGGCCTCTTTGAGGATATGTATGCAGGGCAGGTATAGATCATCATGCGTACATTTTTTTTCTTTTATTTTGTTTTTAGGATCTGAGTCTTTGTTTATGGGTTGGCTTGTTGCTTGGTTGCAGGTGATTTGGAGATCGTATGCGGATGAGGAGGATGTCGGGGTGCCAGTGATTCAGTCTGGCCAGCCCTTCTTTGATGTGGACATATGGGTCCATTATTTATAGAGGGTAGAGAGGATCCACACTTCTCGAGTGGTACAGCAGTTGGGGCTCTCTCAGGCAGTCCCTCTAGAGATTCGCCATAGAGTGGCGAAGAGGATGACCAGCCCTCCTGGTCGAAATTTCGTGGAGCGGATGGTGATCCATGTAGCAGATTTAGAGCTGGGGGGACCAGGGTTATAGTGGCGCGTGATGAGGCAAACCCCCGAGAGTATGTGCTATGGTTTAGTGCGTTGGGCTACAGGCACCTCTGCACACGTCCCTTCCATGGGAGTGGCTCTTTGGCGATCGGTGGGCCAGAGTCGGCGTCGACTTTGAGGGAGAGGTTGGCTGCATTGGAGCAGGAGCATTAGATGCTCTCCATAAGGTGATGGAGCAAACGGGGTGTGCTCCTCATCCAGATGAGGAGATGCTGCACTCCTTAGCCTCTCCTCTATTGCTCAGGATAGGGCAACGGAGGATGAGTTGGGGGCTCGGCTAGCGGAGACTCGACGGCTCCTGGGGAGTTAATTTACATTTTTTTTATGTGGACTTGATCTTTTGGTCGTTCTAACATGGTTGTGGTGTCTCATTTTATTTTATTCTGGACAGTCGGCGAGGGAGGGTGAGGTCGCTCATTAGGTAGTGATGATCGAGTTGTTACGCAGTCAGCAACAAGCCGGCCAAGAGGTGGAGGCCAGCTTATGATCTGAGATTGACCGATTGATAGTTGTCTTTATAAATAAGGTTTTGTTAATTGTTCGCATCGTGAGCTTGTCAACTAATGTGTTTATTATTATTCGTAGAGAGCCGAGCTCGCTGCTGGAGGCTCCGTTCCAGCATTTGATCCGTCCTCAGTCGCTTCCTCCAGTCAGAAGGATCCAACGATGGCTCAGCTTTAGGCTGAGCTAGATCATTGGGTACGTTCCATTCAATCATTTATATTGCTTATGTCATTGCATTAGTTTGTTGGGTGTCATCGTTTCGCTTTCTTAGTGGCTTACTAATATCATACAGTATTTCAGTGTTGGGTTGCCGAGGATCTTCAGGTGAGGGAGGCAACTACTGCCTCTCTGTGCCCAAAGAGTTACGTATAGTTTTTTTTTTATGTGGCAGAATTCTATTTAGGTTATCTCATCTTCATTTTTATTCTGACATTCTTGTGTTGGTTTGTTTGGTTCTTTGTGCAGGTTGTTCCGAACTCTTCTCCCAAGGCTCCCCTCATTAGTCTATTCCTATTCCTACTCCGGTATGTCTTAGTTATTGTGTTCGTAGTTTATTTGTCATTATAATATTTTTTTGATGTATTTGCTTATTCTTGTTGCAGCTGCCTACGTTCGTTGTTCCTTCCGTGCCTCCTGCTGATCCTGTGACTGCTGAGATGGTTGGGCGACTCCTGGAGGAGAGGCAGGCCCTGGTATAATTCTTTCCTTTTCAAAGCTTTTTTTTATTTTGTATATATTAGTTTTCCTTTGACTTGGCATAGTTATGCAGGTCCGTCAACTTGAGGAGGTACGTCTAAAGGCAGCACGAGCGCGCGCCACTCCCGAGGCGAGACGGGTCCTTGGGGAGAAGCAGAGTCGTGATGACTTGTTTATCGAGAAGATGGTTGCGTAGAGGACTCAGACCGAGACATTGAAGGCAACGCGTCGGACGATGCGGGCAGAGATGCAGGCATCCATAGATGGGCTGCAGTTTTGTCTAATGAGGAGTGAGCAGGGGATACATAGGCTGGCTCGTCAGCTTGGTGGGTCAGAGTCGAGGGCTGCGGGTTCCTCGGCCGGGCAGTCTCATCACATGTCCCATGATTGTGTCAGGAGTGATGCTCATGAGGATTCTGTTGTTCGTGAGGTTCTTACAAGGTTTCCTCCTCATTCGCGATCGAGGTGATCAATTAGTCAGGCGAGTGAGGGGGGTTCTGTGGCGAGGCCTCATCGTCTAGAGGTTCCGAGGACTCTGGGTGCAAGGATCATGTTTTTAGAGGACCAGTCTACGGACCTCCGAGCTAATGATACTGGGGACAGCAGCGCTCGGCCATCCCAGCGGCAACGTAGGGAGTAGGCGTGTGTATTTGTGTTTTTGTATCCATAGTATGTGTGTATTGTATATACAGGGGGGATGCCCCGATGACAAGTGTAAAAAGAAATGAAAAGATTTTGACATATATATAGAGATATTTTTATTTAGATGTACCTAGTTGGCTCCTTTTCTTTTAGTTACCTCTTGCGTCTAATTTCGCTTTTAGTTGCTTTAGCGCCATCGATCGTAATTGGGACTTGGATGCTTCCTGAGCTGGCCTGGTAATGGTTGAAGGTTGCTTCATATCTGCACATGTGAGTAATGTTGTCAGTAGTTTTGTTCTCCCCCTTGCTAGTTATCAAGGGGGATAAGTGTCTCAGACCGGAGTCTGGTAGCAAAAGATGGATATGTGCTCTTCTTCTTTTTTTTCTTTCCTATTTTTTTGAAATGAAAATAATGCAATGGGAAAAGCAAATAACAAAACAATAAAAATAAAAATGCCCCAGTATAAGAGTGTGGTAGGATTGGCAGTATAATATCTTCAATAGCACTTTTCGGGTGGTAACTTTGTCATTCCTTATCTTCTTTATGGACAAGCCGGCGCTCCGATATGATTCTTCTTCTAATCCAAAAAAATGCCCCAGCATCAAAATGCAATGGAGCTTTTTTGGATTTCGAGATGAGCACTTTGGGTCTATAAGCAGTCATGGGTATTTGGTGAGTTAGTTTTGAAGAAAAGTTGATCAGTACTGTCATTGAACTGGGGAGGTCTCTTTGGTTAGGTCATTTGTATACGGGTTTTATCTTGGGCTGGTGGTCATCCTATCCTATGGCTATTAGGGAGAAATATGGTAGGTATAGCAGGTGATTGCATCAGTCATCATTCATCAGTTTCAGTTTCATTTCTAGGAGTATCCTATAAGGCTTCTCATTTATCATCCGAAAAAAAAAAATTAGAAGAGGGGGGTAAGGCTTAGTGATGCGGGGAATAGTTTGTATCTAATGCTTTCTAAAAGGGGTAGGTAACAGTCTTTTTCTCAAAGGGGATACCGGATGCCATAATTGAGCTTCTTCGTCATGTTTTAGCACCATCAAAATCTCCCATTCTACGATTAGCAGGAGTCTGTCCTCCTCCTGCCACCTTACAACGACATCTAGTAGTATGGGGACATCAAGGATGCCCTCGTAGCTTGCTTGTACACTTCTAGTAACATTACCAGGGATGTCCTCATGGTCTGCTTATGCTTGCCTGAGCTCATTGACTTGTTCATTCGCCGTAATGCTCTCACTCGAGTTTTTTGATATGTAAATGTATATTTTTTTTAAAGCATCCTGCTAGCGCAAGAATAATAAGTTTTGATTGAACCTAACATCTTTATTTTTTTTGCTCTAATGTCTCCTCCAATGGTGGGAGAAGGGAAATGAGGATTGGGTGTTACTTATGCTTTTGAAAGAGGTTAGATAGGTCACTAGTCCTTTAATCAAATTTCCCGAGTGAGAAAAGGTGGGCGATAAATTGGAGGTCTTAAGGATATTCTAAGAATTGAAGGCGTACGACCAATGAATGGATCGTGACGACTACGGGAGTGATAAGTATCAGTATTTAACCACAGGATATGACGATCACAGGGCTAAGGATAATATTTTCTAAGGTACATGGCGTTTCAAGGGCTAGGGAGTTCTTCTCCATCCTGGTTCGCCAATTTATATGCGTTTCCAGGGCATGCAACTGTTATGACGTAAGGGCCTTCCCAGTTTGGTTTCAGTTTTTCTTTCAAATGGGCGTGCTTGGAAGGCATGATTTTCTTCAGGACTAATTCTCTAATATTAAAAGTTCGTTCAAGGACTTTCTTATCATAAGCCCTGGCTACTCTCCTCTGATATACCTAAGCGTGATCAGCTACCCTTAGACGTGTTTCATCGAGATGCTCCAGCTGCGTGAGTAGGGTAATTCTCCTCTCGTCTAAGGATAGCTTATCATCCAGTTGAATCCATAAAGATGGTACTTGTATCTCATATGGTAGGACTGCCTCCATCCCGTAGGTAAGGAGGTAGGGAGTTTGGCCAGTGGTCATACGTATAGAGGTCCTATAAGCCCAGAGTGCTTCTAGTAGTCATTCAAGCCAGTCAGCCCCATTACTTGTTTCTACTGTGCGTTTCAGGATTTGAATTAGCATTTTGTTCGTAGCTTCTGCCTGTCCATTTCCTTTAGGGTAGAATGGTGATGAGTGGCATAGATAGATGCCATACTTCTTGCATAACTTCTTCGTCTTTTCCGCGATGAATTGTGGTCCATTGTCAATGACAAACATCTTGGGTACTCCAAACCTGGTGATGATATTCTGAATGATAAACTTTACGAGTATTGAAGCGGTGATTCTGATGTAGGATTCAACTTCTGCCCATTTGGTATAGTATTCGGTCGCTGTAAGTATGAACGCGTGCTTATGAGTGTTCCCAATGGTGTCTATGAAAAGTTCAATGACATCAAAGGCCCACATCGAAAACGGCCATGGCGAGGTCATAGTATTCAATACAACTAATGGAGCTTTAACGACTGCGGCGTGTTCTTGGCATTACTTGCAGGATTGGACGTAGAGATGGAAATAATTGATCATTGTCGACCAGAAGTAGCCTTGTCGCATAACTTAATCGACGAGTCTCTGTCTACCAGAGTGGGCGCTGTAGGCACTAGCGTGTACTTCTCGGATGATGTATTATCCTTCGGCAATCGTGACGTGATGCATTGCAATGCACCTTTAGTGAAGGCCTCTTTGTATAATGTTTCGCCGAGTATGCAGAGTCAAGCGCATCGATTCCTTATAGTCTTTCATTCGATCTTCGTGGCGTATGGAGGGACGTGTTGATGTTTCAAAAAGTTTCAGATGTCAAAATACCATAGTTGTTCATCTTTAGTCGGTGATTTTTCAAATCTGAACATAGCGACTTCGGTTTCTGTCTTGACGTGCCTTTCCGGGGTGATTGCTTCTTTCGGTCCTGTACTTATGGGGAGGATGGGTAATTCTTTCTTGATGGTCCATGCTACCTCGTGGGCCGATACTGTTAGCTTTTCGATGAAGAAGGTCTTGGTATCTTGCCCGATGGGTATTTGGATGACCGAGGCTAGCATGGCTAAGGAATCTGCGAGCTCATTTTCTAATCTAGGATGTCCGTGAAAGAGATTATTTTAAATTTCTTTACTAAATATTGAGCGGTTTCTAGGTATGTCATTAGTCTCCTTTCCTTAGTTTTCTATTTTCCTATGATTTGTGAAATTACTAGTTTGGAATCACCGATGGTTTTTAACTATTTAACACCTAATTGTAGCGCTGCTCGTAGTCCAGCTATAAAGGCTTTGTACTCTGCGACATTATTAGTGACAAGGAAATCTAGTTGAAAAACTTTAGGTATGATAACTCCTTCAAGCTTAGGGGGACTATCCCAATACCTTTCCCTTTGTGATTCAAAGTGTCGTCGAAATAAAGGATCCATGAGGTCTTGTCGGGCTCTTCGTTATGAATTGTGAATAGGTCCTCATCGGGGAAATTTGTATGTATGGGTTCATCACTAGGGAGTGGGAGATCTTCAAGATAATCAGTGATTGCTTATCCTTTGATTGATTTCTGTATGACGTAAGTGATATCGAATTCTTGCAGGAGCATATGCCAACGAGATATCTTTCCTGATGTTGCGGGCTTTTCGAATACGTACTTCAGAGGGTCCATTCGGGCTAGTACTAGTATTCTGTGCACTCCGAAGTAGTGTCGTAATTTGGTAGAGGCCCACACCAATGTGAGGCAAGTCTTCTCCATTGAAGTGTATTTTCGTTCGTATTCGACCATCGTCCTACTGAGGAAGTAGATAGCCTTCTCTCTCTTGCCATCTTCTTCATATTGTCCCAAAATTACTCCCATTGCTTTGTCGTTCGCTGAGAGGTATAGAATTAGTGGTCTTCCGAGAACTGGTGGTGATAGTATTGGCGAATTAAGGAGGTACTTCTTGATATTGTCGAAGACTTACTGACACTGATCATCCCATTTGTACTCAGTTCCTCCTTTAAGTAGTCTGTAGAAAGGATCACATCTGTCCGAATGTTGGGAGATAAATCTTCTGATGAATTGCAATCTTCCTATCAGGCCTCATAACTCTTTGATAATACTGAGAGGCGGCATCTCGAGGATGGCTCTGACTTTTGTAGGGTTAACTTCGATCCCTCGCATGCTAACTATAAAAGCAAGTAATTTTCTAGAGGTGACCCTGAAGACACATTTCTTTGGGTTCATTTTTAGCTGATATTTCTTAGCACTTTGTAACACTAGTCAGAGTGCTTCAACATGTCCTACTCGTGTTTAGGACTTCACTAATATGTCGTCGACGTAGACTTCTACACACTTATGCATCATGTCATGAAAGATAACCATCATAGCACGTTGATATGTGGCTCCTGCGTTCTAAAGCCCAAAAGGCATAACGACGAAATAGTATGTTCCCCATGGTGTGGTGAAGGAAGTCTTCTCTTGGTCAGACTCTACTAATTTGATCTGATTATATCCAGAGAAACCATCCATAGAGGATAACATCTCATGTCCAGCAGTGTTGTCGACTAGAGTGTCAATGTGTGGGAGTGGGAAGTCATCTTTTTGGCATGCCTGATTGAGGTTTCGAAAGTTGATGCAAACCCATGCACTGTCGTCTTTCTTAGCGGCAAGTACTATATTGGTGACCCACTTAGGGTAGAGGATGACTCGGATGAATTTGGCTTTGTATAACTTGTCGACTTCCTCTTTAACTTAGAGGGCAGTTTGTGGGTGCATCCTGCAGAGTTTCTGCTTAATAGGCTTTGTATCGGGTTCTAAGACAAGGCGATGTTCTACTAAACTTGGGTCTAAACTGGGCATGTCCTCGTAGGACCATGTGAAGGAATCGAGGTGTTCTTGCAGGACTTGTGTAATTTGTTGGCGTTCCTTGGAGTTGAGCGTTGCACTAGTCAGTAGCTTCTTGGGTTTCTTTTCAGTGCCAAAGTTAAGTTCTTCTGTGGGTTTCGCGGCAGCTTGGGTTTGCTCATCGAAATGCTTAATAACCCGTTAGAAGTTCAGCGCCTCCTCGGCAACTGGGGCTCTTTCTTCGTCCTCGGTAAGTTCATATACTACGAAATTGTTATAGTGGGGATCTGAGTTTATGAAAGGTAACCCTTCATCGGTACAATCTATGACTGAGATATCTTTGGCAAGGTGAAGGTCAAGACTACTGACTTTCTCTTAAAGTCATGAAGTATCTCGTCTGGTATGATCACTGGATTATTATCTAGCCGAGATGCTTTACGTCCTCATGCGGGGAATGAGATAGAAACCTTAGGAGAAAAGTCTCCTTGTTGGCCACAAATTTGGTTCGGGATGAAGAGTTCCCTTTCTTTTTTGGGGGTTTTCTGATTCTTTTGGATTTTGTATTTCTAAATTTTTAGGGTTTTCTAATTTTCTATTTTTCAAATTTTTGATAATAAATATGGTACAGGGTCGCTCGCCTCAAGGGGTATCGGGAGAATTACTTCCTCTAGTTGAGGGAGAAGATGGCTGCTGGAGCCGTTTGGGCGATTCTTTGAGAAATGCAGACTTGTTGTGAATTTGGCATTTTTTTTTGGAGTCCTCATTTGATGAGATCTTTTGAATGAGCGACGTTGATGACAGCGACACTAAAGCTTGGATTTCTTATGCCACATTAATTGCCTCTTCTTCGAAGGAGCTCTGAAGATCGTAGTCAATTGAACTATCGTCCTCCGGGTTGTAATAATGTTGTTCTTCCCACCGAGGGGAATCTCCCAAAGGATCCTCAGGGGTAGTGAGTTATTTTCCTTGATCTTCATGATACGTTAGGATAAGCACGCATGCTCGACAGCGAGGTTGATAATGGTGAAGAATGCAGGGGGATTCCCAAGGACATTCCCATCCTTCTATGTTAGAATCGAAGATAATATCGAATTCATCTTCTTAATCTGATAGTGCTTGAATTCCTAGATTGGCTTGCTTTGCTAACTTGAGTGCCGGGAGGTCTATCCAGTAGTCCTCATCATCACTCTGGGAAGGTTGCTATTCTTCCTCTAGAGATTTCTAAAATATTTGGAGTTACAGTGAATTTGGGGATGTAGAAGTGTTTGGTTCAAGTTCCTCTTCAAAGTCTATGAGAGTGACGCGAGTGTTTCCCTCTAGGTCAACCGGATGACCGTTGGGATTTTCTATTTCTTGTGTCTGTAGCTGAGCTAGTAGGTCATTACTTTTGTCGGTGGTCACGAGGTTGGAGTGATTTGATTCTTTCATTGTAGAGTGTTGGATCCAACTAGCAAAGCATTCTAATATGCTGGTGCATGCCAAACAGCGGGGTTGGTATGGATAGGCGATACAAGGGGAGTCTCAAGGGCATTCCCATCGCTCAAGGCCAAGGTCGAGGCGGATGCTATACAGGTTAGTATTTTCTTATGGAGTATCATCTCTTTCCCATGTTAAGAGTAAGTGCTCTTCACCATCTTGTAAGGCAGCTATGTGAAAATCTTTGTCGTCAGTGGATTCCCAATCTTCTACTCATGGGTCGGGTTCTGGAGATTCTTCTCTCCTCTCTTCTGTGAATTCCTTAGTGTCAAACATGGGCTTGACTCCTTCAAGCGGTTTATTGATATCTTCATTTAGATTGGTTAAATCATTGAACGCTTTAGTCATTTGCTCAATTTCCACCTCTTGGGATCTAGTGAAGGACACTTCCTTATGCTTTGGCACATCCGCTTTCTCTGTGGTCCCATAGGCGAAGTGGACATATAGAGACCATTTTGGTGAGGTAGGGGACAAGTCGGCTTGCGGCCCGTCCCGTTGGTATCCTAACCCTATGTGCTTACGTATTTGTGTTGGGACAACGGGTCCTACACGACCTTGCTTATTTTTTCCAAGTCCAGTGTAGGGGATGTATCCAAGCTGGTACATAAGGTCCCACCTTTTGTCGCGGTAGGGTTGATGGCATAGAGTTTGGCGAGGTCTGGGCTAACCTCTCATCTCATTAATTTTTGTTGACACGTTGAGGGAGAATTAGGAGGGGTAGGGGGACGGACTTCTGCAATGGTTGTCTTATCAGGGATTCAAGTCTTTTAAATATGACCCGTGTTCAACACATAATCGTGAGTGGTTGGTATGCTCACTGCGTAATCAATATCCATCTCTTGGAGGGGTGCATCAGCGTATATACGGATGATAGAGTCCTCGTATGGAAATTTGACGCATTGATGGTATGTGGATGTGACGGCCTTCATTTACTCTAGCCATTTTCTTCCTAAAATGAGATTGTACGTAGTGGTAGAGTCAAAAACATGGAAAGTAATGTCTTTCATTACAGGTCCAAGGCGAACCTGTAGCTTGATAGTTCCTTTGACAAAGCTACGCGATCCATCATAGGCTATGAGTGAGACAGTGCGAAGGGCCTGACATCTTGCTCCGTGTATTTGAGCGTTTTTAATAGGTGAGAGGCAAATGTTAAGTCCTGCTCCCATGTCAACGAGTGCGTGTGGTACTGAGAACCCTCTAATTATGATCGTAAGGTATATGGGGGCTACACTCCCGTGGAGTGACTCTTTCGGCATATCTGCGTCTATAAAAGTGAGCGTCAGAGGTTGCGCCATGACTGAGGTGATTTCATGAAGCTCATCTAGGGTCGTATCCTTATCCATTTGCGTGTCTTCAAGTGTCCTTATCAACAACCAGTGATGATCAAGCGATTTCTTGATAAGTTCTAGTATGGATATCTGGGTTGAGATCCTCTGGAGATGCTACAGAAGGTCGTATTCTTACCCTGGCTCGAGTGAAGTCTCTTTGCCTGGCTGATGGGCCTTAGGTGCGGGAGGTTGAATGGTTAAGGTGCAGGAATTGGTGGAGGGATGATGTGAGGTGGGGGAGATAAGTTAGCTTCTCTTTCTCTCACATTCCCCTCTGGTGGTTGTGCGTTCGTGAAATCCTTATTAAGTGGGAAAGGCGGAGGCGAGTAATTGGTTCCTGATTTGAGAATCAGGCAAGTCGGTTGTTGACCGAACCCGGCGTGGCTTGATGCGGATGTATTTATGAAATGGGTGAAACTCGAGGTTGGGATGCGTACCTGAATGGTGCCACTCTAAGGCAGGAGGTACTATGTGTAGTCTTCCTCTTCTATGAAAGCAGAGACCAGCATCTCGCATGGGTTAGGATGTTCTTCTGGTTCACTTTCTTTTAGGTTGAGCGAACGCTCAGTGGTTATTTTATTTTCTTGGCTTGGAGTTTTTCGGGTGACACTTTCTGCCCATGCAGCAATTTGTGTCGCAGTTTGGAGAATGTGATCTCCATACTCGGGTTCGAAATCGGACAAAGGGAGTGGTAATGGAGTTGGTTCAGGGTTTGGAGGGATTGAAGGCTCTGGTGGGTGGCTATGGAGGAATGGTCTCCTAGCCCTAAAGGACTGGACTCATATCTGAGTGAATTTTGGGTAAGGAGGTGGACTCGGCAGGGCGATGCGAGTGATCAGAGCCGAGGGATGTGGGGGTGAAGGAGCTCTTGCTGAGCCGGTGTTACTTGGTTGTCGTTGGGCAGGGGGTTGTTAACGATTCCTAAATTTTATTGGGGTTGGTTAGGGCTAGGGTTTCTAAGTGCTAGGGTTTCTAAGTGCTTCCCAATCGATCTGGTTTCGATCATTCATGTCATAGATTACGTCCCTGAGGACCCAACAATCCTCTAGATTGTGTCTCGTGTATTGATGGAAGGCACAGTATTTATTGTAGTCTAGATTTGTTGGCCACGGGCGAGGTTTTTCCTGTGGGAATCAGAGGAGATTCTGAGTATTAAGGAGACAGAAAATGTTGGGGATCGTATCTGGTAAAGGGGGATAGTGTTCCTGCCTCGATTGGTAGGGGCCTCTGGTTGGGTTAAAGTTTTGCGGTGGGGGTACATTATTATAATTCAGCATGTGGGTTGGTCGATCCTGTGCCGTGTTTAGGTTCTGATGGGTGTTAGGGTATTTATTTCTGTTCGCGTATTGGCCTTTATTCTGATTCTGGCCTTGGTTTTGGTTCACGCATCTTTGTTGATTAACACCTTGGTTTTGGATGGTATACCGTTGTTGATTTTGATTTTGTCTGAAATTTCGTGGTTGGAAGTTTCCATTACTAGAGTTTGTCCTTGGTTGACAACGGTATTGACCTTCTCAATTCTTGAAGCTTTCTTATTATTTTTCGATTTTGATTCGTTGGAAGAGCCTATTTTTGACTTGACTATGGATAGTGCGAGATCTCTGCCTTTAATGTGTCACGCTAGTCGGGATGCTCGGGAATGGAGTGCAGTGAAGTCAGGGCAATCACTTATGACAAGTGCGCTCTTTAACGGTTCCCTAGTGTTATTGATAATAATGTCCACCAATGCTTCTCTTTCATTGAAGTGCCGGTCTTAGCAGCGAGTTTTCTCCATCTGGCGATAAAGTCGGTAAATTCCTCATCAGGTCCTTGCTTGGCTGCCATTAGATCGCTGAGACTGGCTGTCTCTAGTGTTTGTATTAGTCTAGGAATTGACTGACTAATTCATCGAAGGTCTCTATCTTATAAAGCGGGAGTCCCGCAAACCAATCTAAAGCTTCTTCTTCTAATGAGTGTTGGAAATAGTGAATGAGAAGTCATTGATTGTCACGTATGGGTCAGCAATCATTACAAAAGAGGGCCAAGTAATAATTCGGATTTTTCGTGCCATTATATTTGGTAAATTTCTGTGGCTTAAAGCCTATTGGTAAATTAAACTCGACGTCCCGACAAAATTTGTCGAATCCGAATGAGTGACCAGGGCGCTCTCTCTTGGCCATGTACTCATCGAGCATTTTAAGGAGATCTTCGATTTTAACGGTGTTGTATTTTGTAGCAACCCATGAGCAAACCTTGTCTAGAAAGTCATCATTGAAGAATGTGTGGGCAAGTTATCTCAATACTGTCGCGCGGGCTAACACCGTGCTCGGGGTAGGAGGTGGCCTCTCTTGTCGCTCTTGCTCTTCTGAAAATTATCATGACCAAATGGTTTTGTATGCGGCGGCCAACCCTCGAAGCAATTATTCGAAGTCGTCATCTCCTCTTTATATTCATTGAATACTGAGTTGTACGATCTGTTGAGCGGTAAGGTTTTATACGATGTTACCATCTCTCCCATTATGATTATTACCGGTGTGTGGGGTAGAAAAGGGATTTTCTTGCTCGCCGGCCATGTTTATCTCAGATTGTCGTGGGCTGGAATTATGAAATGGTTCTTTATAAATGGGGTTGTTATGGTATCCCCACAATGGTGGGTCTCCTCAGCTCACCCTTCGTATACCAGACATCTTGAGTCTTTGATGAAGACTCATATATATATAAAAGGGGATCTAAATGACACGATGGAAAGGAAAATAGGGAGATAAGATGAAAACTAACTATCTAGAAGAAAAGTTTGCAAAAGTGTCCCATCGCGATTGCCAGTCTATTTGTGCACACTTTGCCTGGGTTCCTCTCGGTTCCTGTTAATCAGTGGCTCCAATTTTGTCTAAGTGGACTCTAGTGATGCGACGTTTGGAATAGTGGAGGTAAAAAAAAAAAAAAAAATTCTAGGAAGGTTCCTAGCTTGTTGTAATCGCCAGCTGCAGATATTTATCGATACTGCAACACGTCAATGATCACACTTAAGAGCGGGTATGGGTTACTTCTATACTGAATCATCCACCTGTGAATATCAGTAGCTATGTCTTTTTCTTAATTTAGATAGTTTAATTTCCCTTTTATTTCCCTTTATAGTTGTAGTTCTGGTCAGTTTAGACTTTCCTAATTCTGTTGTGAATTTAGCTGGGAATTTGTTAGAGTGAGTGGATCTATTCTAATATTATAATCCTATCGGGGTTCTAATTAATTTTAGCTTCCTAATCTTATTAAAATTCTAATTAATTGAGTGTCCTAATACTACTAAAAGTCCGATTAATTGTAGTCTCCTAATCCCATTAGAAGTCTGACTGTGATCAGGTCTCCTAATTGTACTAGGGGTGCACATGTAGTAGTCTTATGAAACTCTAATTAATTTGAGCATTCTAATTGTGCTAGAATTCAGACTGAACAAGTATACTAGTTGTATTGGAATTCTAATTAAATCAAGTATAACAGTCTTACTAGAATTCTAATTGAAATAGAAGACTGATTTTATTAAAACTCTAATTTAAAGCAAAGGAATTAATTTTATTAAAATCTAATTAAAATAAATAAACTGATTTTATTAAAAATTTAATTAAAGTAAATAAACAAATTTAATTAAAATTCTAATTAAAGCAATGGATTAACTATATTAAAAATCTAATCACAGCAACGAATTAATCATATTGAACTCTAATTAAAGCAAGATATTAACCAATTAAAATCTGATTTAAAGAAATTAATCGATCACACTAAAATCTAATTAACTTAACTAATTAATTCTGTTGAAATAGGATTAATCTACTAATTAATTATACTAAAAAGATAAAACAATTAATTGATTCTAGAATTCCTACAAAAAAAAATGGGTTTTGGGCCCGCTATGCTAAGGAGGATTGGCCTCATTCCCGACTACCCTCCGTAAGCTCCTTTGGGCAAATCGGATGAATGAGATTAAAGATAAATTAAATTTTAGACCGTAAAATAGTATTTTTGGCTTTTTCGGGCTTGACTTCGGAATAGTAATTATGAATTGAATGATGAACTAGAATTGTAGAAACTGAAATTGATATTTAGGATTTTTCGGAGATATGAAAATAAGAAATTTAAATCAGAATTTAAATTTCTAGGACTGAATTGAGGTCCGAAATCAAATAAATCAGACCGTATAATTAAGGACTGGTTCTAAAATCCAAGGATTAGAACCAAAAATTAATGATAGGAATGGAAATTAAGATTTTAGAACGGAATTGAAGCCTAGGGTCGATAAATTAGACCGCCGGATTAAGGACTGGTTCTGAATTCAGAGAATTAGAACCAAATATAATATATTTGCGGCCTAATAAAGGTGCTACGGTCTCGGACTGAAAATTAAAACCTATAATTAAAACTAATAATTAAAACTATGAGAAATATCCTAAGTCTAAAACAAAGATTTTTGCCTAGGACCGGGGGCTGTGGAGAGAAATCTCGAAGATTCGAAGCTTGAATTTCAAAATCATAATCAGGTTACTCTATGGGTTTGTCCTCGGAGTTCTCTGGCTTCAAAATCTAAAAAAAACCCGTTCTCTCATCAAAAATTTCGCAGCCTCTTTGTGGGCCGAATTAAAAAATCTTTTATAGGTTTTTCTTCAATTACGTGCCATGTTTTAGGCGTTTAACTGAATTACGCACCATTCTCCAGGCGCTTAATCGCTTTGAGTTGCTCATCGACTCAGTGAGTGACCAACTGACTTGCTCAGCAAGTTTCCTAGTCCTAATAGCGTTAGGGCTAATTGCACGCCAATTTTGGGGTGCATAATCCAATTAAGCGTTTCTTCAAAAGCATTTAATCGAGGAAACTTAGGGGTCAAGGATTGTGAGGCTAGGTCAGGCGTAGGCCAATTATGCACCAGTGGGTGGCGCTCAATCCAATCACGCATCTTATTCCAGGCACGTGATCAAGTCTCGAGTTGGTCTGGGAAAGGAAGTTTGGTCTGAAAGGGGACTGATTACGCGTTTGTGGTCTGGCGTGCAATCGAATTACGCGTGAGGTTTCAAACGCTTAATTCAGGGTTGTCCGGGTCTGGTCTCTAGTCTGAAATGCAAGACTATTGTTTCAGTCTGCATTCCGACTATATACTATTGTTTTAATATATAGTCTCTCTATGTTAGCATCTAAGCTATAAAGCTATTGTTTTAGCCTGTGTCAGCCATGTACTATTGTTTCAGTGCATGGTCCCACATTAGGGTTATGAGGTCAAAGGTTGACCAAAAAAAATTATATATTCTAAGAGGGCAAAATGGGAGTGTCTACAGCTGTGGGTGGCCTTTTCCTTCTTATCGTGTCCTTCACCTATGATGGTGATAACTTTCTGCCCAGACATGAACTTAAGCTTCTGGTGTAGCATTTATGGTATCACTCTAACTTCGTGTAACCATGGGTGCCCTAGTAACAAATTAAAAGAGGAATTAATATCCATTACTTGAAATAATATGGAGAAGGTCATTGGCCCAATCACCAGCTCAAGGTCAACTTCTCCCATTATCTCCCTTCTCGTGTTATCAAAACCTCTAGCACTCGTTCTTGTAGGTCTCATCATGCACGGATTTACTCCAATCTTCGTAGCTGTTCTCAGGAGCAAATATTCAGAGCTGACCTGTTATCAATTAATTCCAAGGGGATTATCATGTTTTCGGATTCCACTGTGATATTGAGGGATTTTGAGTGACTATTTCATTCCTCCGGTAAATCGGCGTCTGAAAACGAAATGGCATTGGGAGCCATCACCTGTCCAATTATCTGCCCGACTTCATCTGAGCTCACCTGAAGAGATATGTGTGTTCTTTAACGCCCCCATTAAAGGCTTGAAAATGAAGTAGGGACATCATCAATAAGTCCTAGACCGTGATATGAGTTGGCATTCTTTTTAGCTGAGCCTCCAGTATGAGTTCTCTGCTCATTTTCTCAAATGGGTTCACAGCACTTGTATCTTTCTTCCCCTCTGGTTGGGCTTGTGCTGCTGCTGATGCCTCTGACTGCTTAGAGATCTTCTCGAATCTTGTAACAAAGTCCACTACCCCTTCCTTTCTGTTGTTGGCTTTGATGTCTGTTTGCTCATAACTGAGTGGGACCTGATGAGGATTGTAGGTTGGTCCCGAGATTTGAAATGGAGTGGCTACCGATATCTGATGCGCTTGTACTGATGGCTTAGGAAGAGTGGGTAAGACCTGGTTCACCTCGGTGATGGATGGGTGGGTGGCGAAAGTAGGCCAGGTTGGGATGATGAGGTTTACGGGTGGTTGTGTCGAGGGTAATGGGGTCGGGGTGGACCACTGATAATTAATAGGTGGTGGTGGGATCTGGGGGATGTATGAGAGAAACTGGTCATGGCCCCAGTAAAACTGGGCATGACTTGGGTAGATGGAGGGAAGTATGGGGGATTGGATGTGGCATGGGTAGATGTGGGTGATTGGGTATGCGTCGGGCGGATGAGAAATAAGGTATATTGGTGAAGGTGGAGGATTGGGCCGGGTTTTGAATGGGTGTGGACTGAAGGTGAGACGGATTGGGAATGGCCATGAATGGGGGAATGGGCATGGCTTGGGAAGATGATTTAGAATGGGGGGTTGGATTTTGGGTATTTTGGGAGGTGGTAGATGGGAAAATGGGGGCGCCAAATGGGCCGGTAACGGTGAAAGGTGATTGGGTGAGGGGGATGGAAGTAAACATTTCATACGTGTGGGAGTGAGTCGGGGAATGTGGTTGAGATGAGTCAGGATCGACGTATGCCGGGTCCATAGCCCATGACATGGCTTGGTAGCGGGTGGGATATGGGTGCCTCAGATGGGGCCCATAAAACTTCCTTCTTCTTTCCCTACGGGATGTTGGAGGATAAGATGATGTCGTTGTGTCGGCACCATAAATCTCTATTTTTGGTGCCGACATACTTATTTAATTTTTTGACTTATTTAATTTTTTTTTTAATTTTGTAAAATGGAAATGATTTAAGGATTCTGAGGCCTTTGAATTCCCGTCTTGGGTGGCTTTCATGCTCTAAACAGGTCCCGCGGCAAGACCCCGATGTGCTTCGGAAGAATCAAAAGGGAAACCCCTTTATCTATTAAAGGCACGAAAATCAATGCAAACAACCCGATCCCTCAGAGCGGGTTAAAAAGAAGTCACCCTCTTTTGACCGGTGGGGGCGTATTAGGTGTCGGATATTACGGAACCTAAACAGAGGTACTAAAATCACTAATCGGGGACTTCGGTAAGGTGAGATAGGCCACATAGTTGGGTTGCACTGTCTAAAACAAGCATGGCGCAAGTATTAGATTCGTCAAGGTAAAATGTTCAGGGTTTTAAACTGGTGCATGTATTACTGATGCCATAGAAAAACTGGGAACTTTTGGCTTGGCACATGTATTAGTTACGCTAGGCAAATAGGGGGTTCTTTGTCAGTTTGACAGTAGGAACATCAGCTCGAAATGAATCTCTTTTCTGGTTTTTCTGGAAGATATACTTCTGGGGACTCGACAGCTTAGTTGTATCAGGTCTCTCCTCACCGAACCTAAGGGATACAAGGCCAGTGCAAGTCCACTAACGCTCACTTCCCACGGGTTTTAGGCTAAGTAACGAGAAGGTTACCCGCCCGATATACCTCCAGTGCAAGCATTTTCTCAAGTATTAGGCGAGCTAAATCATTTTTAGATCATCACCACTAGGGGCGGCCGCCGTACTAAGAACTGGGAGATTGTATGTTTGCCTAGGAATTTGAACCCGTAAAAATCTACCCCATAAAATTTAATTATGTCCCCCTTGTTGGTTCAATTTTATTTTTCAATTTTAAGGGAGCTTTCTTAAAGTTCAAAGACTAGGGGTGATGGTCCCGTGCTGCCTTTACGGGCCAGTGACCACTGATGGAATATGTTTGCAATAAAGTAAATGTGCACGTAGGCCCACCAATCGATTAAGGCGCTTTAAAAGACATAAAAGTAAAAAAATTAAATGACAAAGCGCAAGTAGGCCTGCCAATCGGCTAAGGCACTTTAAATGATAGAAATGTAAAGAAAAGTAAGGACTATGCGCAAGTAGGCCTGCCAATCGGCTAAGGCACGTAAATGACGTAAAAGTAGGGGTGAGTAAAATGACATAATCGTAGAGGTGAGTAAAAACAGAAAAAAAAAATAGCAAAAAGGTTAGTAAAATAAAAAATAAAAGGCAACATTCAAGGGGAAGCTCTACTAGCTACTCCATAGCAGAGTCGCCATCTGTGCAATCGTGAGATTTTTGACGATCCCGTCGTGACTATGCGCACTCGTAGGAAAATTTAGAGTCGCCACCCGGAGCTTTTGGTCTCTCGGGAAACCTAAAATCAATATTAAATGCACCGAAGTGCCAAATATGACTCTGATTTACCGATCTATGCCAAAGGCTCTTGGTTATCGATCGGGAAGGTGTTAGGCACCCTATCAACCCACTTAATACGGTCTCTACTTATGACCAAAATAAAAATAAAATAAAAGAAGCAAAAAGGTCTTTCCTCTTGTCCAAGGGCACCAAAATCCTATTTGTGCCCCTCCGTTCCTACCGAAATTTTAGCGACGTAACGACACAAATGCGAGGATAGAGGAAGAACAAAGAAGGTAGAGGAGTAAAGGGGAGAGCCGGAGCTCTCGGGCCCATGTTGCACCACTGTGGATCCTTTCATAGGCGTGCTTCAGTGAGCTTCTGATGGCTTGTATGGTTAGAACAAGGGTTCTAGCTCCTAGGGCTTGATAGCTAAGAGGTAAAGGCTAGAGGGTAGCTCTCACCTAAACTAAGGAGTTTTGATGAAAGTGGGGGGTCTAAAGGAAACTTTCAAGTTCTAGAATTTGTATGGAGAATGGTGCACCAAAGGGGTGAATAGCTCTCTTTTAAACTTTTCTCTCTTAGGAAAATTTTCAAGCCTTTGTAAATGGAGGGGTGCCTCTCTATTTATAGGAAAGGGAGAGGTTAGGTGGGTGTTTAGAGGCTAAGTAGGATTAGAAATTAGGTAATCTAGCCATCTATGGTTTCCTAGGGTTTTTTGAAGCTTAGAAATGTGTGAAAACTAGCTCCAATGGTGGATGATAGGTTAGTGTTTTAAGTCACTCAAGGGTTGCACATAGAATAGGGGAGGGTGCAACAGAACAAGTGAAACACACCCAGGGCATCAAGATGGTCAACAAGTCAAACCCCTAAGATGAAATTCGAGTAAAAAACTAGGGTTACTGTAGCTAATCTTGGCGCAACTACTATATGCGTCAGGTAAAGGTATAGTAAAACAATGTCAAATAGGTTTTGGGATTAGGCTACTCAAGGTGGGACCCACATAAGTCTGGCGCATGTATTACATGCACCAAAACTCTAAGGGTCCCCACCTCAAAACCCTGATTCTTTGGAATGCAATATCTTTTGGCGTACTGCTCTGATTGGGGTGATTCTTGGCTTGTTGGAAAGCTGGAGACTTCTATATTTTAATGGTATATGATTTAATCACAGTAGAATATCTCAGCTAGTCTTGGTGCACCACTCTTTGATCATTGCCCGAGAAAGTCTAGGTATGGGTTTGGAAGGGGTTCTAAAGGTTGGGATTTGTTTCTAAAGGTTCGGGGAGGTTTTTAAGGGGTCAGGGGTGATTCCTAAGGGTTTGGGATGATTTCGAAGGTTTGGGGAAGGTTCCTAAGGGTTCGATACATGCCATCGGAAGCTCGAAAGTGTGCCTCTCTCGAAGTGTGTTTCGATCGGGCCTTGGGCCAAATTTGGGTGTCTACACTCAGTACTTGCTGGCTAAGTTCTTTTGTAATAGATAGAATTGAATTTATGTTGTAATCATGACTTGTGTAAGCTTGTGAGGGGCATAAATCTCTTCATTGACTATAGCCTAGAGGGCTGACATTGTAAGTATTTTGTAAGCAATGCACAGCTGTTTTTATTGAATCATTCAATCTGTAATGCTCTTATTTCCTTTAAGATTCTTATGGATTGTATGCCCCTATGGATGCATGAGCTTGTAGCCAGGCAACCTTAGTAGCTGCAGTAATTTTCCTTATTCAGATTTTTACCCCTTGCATGGAGTATATCCTTGGGGATGATCTGTGACCATTCAGTGGACATATCATAGCCTTATACTGGTCCATATCTCTAGGAAGAATTGGATTATTCTTCCTTGCATTTGAGCTTGCAACCAAATGAAGGACTGATGTGGTTCTAGCCTTTTCCTTGTTATACCAGCCCCTATTTCAGCCAAAAATATTAGTCCCTATTTTATTACTTCTCACCCCTTTTCTGTTTTATTTTCCAAAATCCATTTTCATCCTTCTTTTAACCCCTTTCTTATAGTGTAGATTTGTAGTTTCCTTTGATGTTTTTATTTTAGTTTTGTGACAACCCAAAACTCCCTTTCTTTACCTTTACTTTCTAGGATAGGTTAGGACTGCCAGATCTGTAGCTAGATCTATAGGTCTACTATACAACCCTTGTGGTTTTAAATCAAACTTCTCAGTGGGACAAACCCTTATTTGTCAAAACTTGCTATAACCGACCCTGGATCTTGTAGGAGTGTATTTTAGATTGCTGTTTTAAGTGTTGTTTTACTCCATTTTATTTCCCCTTTTTAATTTGTTTTTGCTACCATATTTTTACCATATTTCCAATAATAAAAGCACAAGCAATTTAAAACCAACAGTATGGTGTAGCTACTTTATGCGTAATAGCATATTTCCTCATTAGCGAGTCAAAGTGGCAGTTACAAAAATGCGACCCACCATCACTGATGATGGTTCGTAGTATCCCTAACCGATTGAAAATATTTTCTTTCAAGAATCTGACAACAACCTTGTGGTCGTTTGATCAGGTGGCTATTGCTTTCACCCATTTTGATACGTAGTCCACTGCCACTATGAGGTAAAGGAAACCAAATGATGGAAGGAAGGGACCCATGAAGTCAATTCCCCATATGTCGAATTAAAGTCAATTTCCTAGCCTTTGACATCTCAAACACTCTTTACAATACCTTGATGTATCTCAAAAAATGGAGGGCCAATAAAACTCACTTTGAAGAATTTTGTGCGAGGTCTTTTGTCCTCCAAAATGGCCTCCACATGCCCCGGTGTGACAGAAGTTCATAATGCTTGCTTGCTCTTCCCTCGGTATGCATCTCCTAATCACCTGGTCTGAGCAGAACTTGAAAGAGTATGGTTATCCCAAAAGTAGTATTTTACATGGGAGAAAAATAGATCTCTATCATTTTTACCCCACTGCGAAGGGATTCTCCCAGTGACCAAGTAGTTCATAATGTTTGCGTACCAAGGAGCTCTATTAGTAGCCACACTTATCACCATTAATTGTTCATCTGAAAATGTGTCACGAATGGGACAAGGATGATTCTTCAGGTAAGATTCACGATAAATGATCGACGACAACATTCTCCGCTCCCTTTTGTAACGGATTTCAAAGTTAAATTCTTGGAGAAGTAAAATCCATAGGATCAATCTCGGTTTCATGTCCTTTTTCGCCAACAAGTATTTTAACGCCGAGTCATCTGAAAAGACCACTATTTTTTAACCAATCAAATATGAACAAAATTTATCCAATGCGTATATCATGGCCAATAACTCCTTCTCTGTCATGGTATAATTCAGTTGTGCATTTATCAATGTTTTACTGGCATAATAAATTACATGGGGTAATTTACCCACCCTTTGGCCTAAGAGCGCTCCTATTGTATAATCCGAAGCGTTGCACATTATTTCGAAAGAAAGCGAGTAATCCAATGGTTTAATCACCGGAGCGTTTGAAAGCAACTCTCTCAGTTTCAAAAAGGCTTCCATGCATGCATCATCAAAGTTAAACGGGACATCCTTCCCTAGCAGGCTACACAATGGTTTAGCCACATTGCTAAAATCATTGATAAATCTCCTACAGAAACCTACATGTCCCAAAAATGATTGTATCTGACGAACGGTCTTCGAGGGTGGCAAGTTAGCAATCAAGTCGACTTTTGCTTTGTCGACTTCAATTCCTTTCTTTGATATAATGTGCCCTAGGACGATTCCTTGCTGGACCATAAAATGACTTTTTTCTAACTTAGAACAAGATTAGATTCTTCACAACGTTGTAAAACCAATGTCAAATGATACAGACACATTTCAAAAGTCTTCCCAAAGTCTGAGAAGTCATCTATGAATACTTCAATGAACTTGTCAACCATATCAGAGAATATGGTTAACATAAAGCGCTGGAAGGTGGCAGACGCATTAAAACTTCGAATGGCATTCTGCAGTACGCAAATGTATCATAAGGACAAGTAAAAGCCATCTTCTCTTGATCTGCTGAAAATACGGGTACTTGGTTGTACCCAGAGTAGCCATCTTGAAAATAATACAATTCCTGTCCTACCAGTTTCTCTAGAATTTGATCAATAAAAGGGAGAGGAAAATGATCTTTTCTCGTAATAGAGTTTAATTTCTTACAATCGATGCAAACACGCCACCCAGTGGTCTCCCGTGTAGGCATAAGTTCCCCTTTTGTGTTCTCCTTCACCTCTATACCTAACTTTTTTGAAACAATTTGGATTGGACTTACCCATTCGATGTCGAAAATTACATAAATGATTCCTACATCAAGCAATTTGATAATCTCCTTTAGAATGACTTCTTTTATATTTGGGTTAAGTTGCCTCTGCACCTCTTTTAATGGCTTGCTTCCTCTTCGAGATGTACCTTATGCATACACACCGACGGATCAATTCCCTTAAGATCTGCTATGGTACATCCGATTGCTCTTTTGTGGTCCTTGAGCACCTTCATCAATTCACTCTTGCTTGTCGGATAAAGTTGATGACATTATCACTGAGAGCGTTTCTTAAGATCCCATAAAAAGCATATTTGAGTGAATTGGGTAGAGGTTTCAATTGAAGACTTGGTGGTTGTTCTATCGATGGCCTTAGTTTTGCTTTTTAGCAATGGGTAATGGTTCAACCCTTGTCTTCCATGGCCCATTTTCCTGAAATGTTGATACGGTCTTCATGCCTTCAAAATACTGCTTTGAATTGCCTCTTTCATCATAGATGGCTAATAGGGCAGTTTCAAATTCTTCCTTAGTTAACATCGATGGAAGAGCCTCCTCTACCACTTCATCAACTTTGTCGATATAGAAACAATCAACTTCCTCCTCAGTTGGGAAATGGTTCATGGTGTTGAACACATTTAGCCTCACTTTCATATATCCGAACGACACATCCATGACCCATGTGCACCAATTAATACAGGCATTCGTGATTGCCAGAAAAGGACATCCAAGGATAATGGGGATTTGATTTTTTAAATTGGCTCGGGGTTCCATGTCTAGTACAACAAAGTCTACTAGAAAGAAGAATTTATCAATCCCTACCAGAACGTCTTTGATGATACCTCTAGGCCTTCTTTCAGACCTATCTGATAACTAGAGTGTCACTGCCTGTCACAGCAGTTGATTGCAATTTACCAAGTCCTAATATTTTGTACACTGAATATGGGATCAAGTTTACACTTGCTCCTAGATCCAAAAGCGCTTTACCAATTGTTTGCCCACCAATTACACATGAAACAATTGGGACCCCAGGGTCCTTGAGCTTTGGTGGTGCATCCAATTTTAAGATGGAGCTAACTTGATCAGTGAGGAACACCTTTTTGGATACATGGGTACGTGCCTTTCGTTTACGAGTGCACACGAGTGTACGCGGATACTTGGTTGATGGCATCGAGAAATGGAAGATTGATCTTCACTTGCTTAAACATTTCCATAACATCGTCCATTTTCGATGAACCCTTTCCCAATCTTGACGGGGGTGTAAGGAACTTAGGATACGGTGCCTTAGGCACATGGGAATTATTCTCAGCAGCTGGCTCTTCTTCAGGCTCTTTTTGGACAATTTCAGGAGACTCCTCCTTTTCTTTTTCTGGTTCCTTCTCCTTCTCAACTTCCTTTTCCACTTTTTCTGATTCAGGTGGGATTTTGACATGATTATCAATTATTCAATCGCTCCTTAAAATAGTTATAGCTTTCAAATGGTGGTTAGTTGACGGGTTGTCACTAAATGGTGCTTGACCACGAGGGTTATTGTTGGGCTGACTGGGAAGCCTTCCTTCTTCCCTTCGATTCATTTGATTAGCCAATTGATCGATCGGGTCTTCCAATTTGGCTATGGATTGCCCTTGAGATTGAATAAATTGTCCATAAGATTGCACAGTTTGCCCTAAGGATTGCATATTTTGCAGGGCGCTCAACACTTTATCTTCAAAATCAAAACTTCTTGAACTTGAAGCATTGGTTTGATTGAAATTTTGATTTTGACAGAATTTAGAATTTAGGTGCTGATAATTCAAATTCTACTAGAAGTTTGAATTCTATTATGGACAAAAGCCTTGTGGTCCACTCGGTACATTTGGTTTAAATTGTTAGTTCGACGGTCCAACTTGATTTGATATCCCATCCTAAATTAGGATGGTTTCTCCATCCCTGATTGTAGTTGTTGGGATAAGGATTCTAATCCTGCCATTGGTATGATTGTGTCACATTTACCTGTTCCTGAAGGTTAGGGTCCTCAGGAAAGATTATCTGATTTGTTGGACACTCATTAGTCGTGCGACCTTGATGTTCACAAATCGAACAAACAGTAGGTGTTGGGGAATTTTGAGCTTGTCTGGTCCCTGCCAATAACATATTCATTTGCCTTGACAACACATCAACTTTGGTTGCTAAGTCAAAAGTATTGTTGACTTCATACAACCATCCTTTTGTAAGCACATGGGTTTTTGATGACATATCAAGGTTAGCACAACCCAATGTCTAGCCTTACATTGAATTCTAGCTCAATCTTTCGAATAGAGCCCAAATTTCTCCCACCTTAACGATGTATGATCCTCCACACGATGCATCCACCATGCATCTTTCTTCTAGTATCAGTCCATTGTAGAAACTCAGGACTTGTTGCCATCTTGGGATTTGGTGATGTCGGCAACTCTGGAGTAATTCTTTAAATCACTCCCAACCCTCGTGAAAAGTCTCAGCGGGTTGCTGAGCAAAAGTTAGAATTTTCTGACACAAATAAATGATTTTACTGATGGGAAAGTATTTCTTCAAAAACCCTCTTTGTAACTCAGTCCAATTCCCAATGGATCCTAATTCTAGTGAAAGAAACCAAGATTTCACCTCATCTCTCAAAGAGAGAGGGAAAAGTCTTAACTTCGCTATCTCATCAGTTACATTGTGTACCTTAAACATCTTACAAACCCCGATGAAATCGATCAGATGTGAGTGCGAATTTTCATTGCTTAATTCGTTGAAAATCAACAGCATTTGAATCATTGCCAATTTGAATTCAAAATGATTCCCAGGAATGGGAGCATGAGTGATACTATCTTGATCCTCGTAAGGATCAGGATCATTGTATTCCTCCAACATTCTAGGACCAACAGGCCCCTCATTGTTATTTCCATCTTCTCCTTCATTATTATTGTTCTCATTCCTTGCTCCTCATCTCTATTCAGCCATTAACTCAATGTTATCACGCTGAAGTCTTCAATTTCTACGATTTGTTTTGTAAGATCTTTCGATCTCACGATTCAAAGGTTGTAGATCTGGGTGATGAGATTGGGTACAGCTCATTCACCAACAAACCAAGACAAGGGTTACTAAACCAAAATGAACTTTGAAGTAGCTACAGTTCAAAATTAATCGATTGATTCCTGAAAATCGATCAATTGGACAAAGAGTAGAAATTCAGTCGATCGAATTAATTTGGACAATTGATCAATTAAAATAATATACACTGTTCGGACAGAACAAATAACACAAATTGGAATGGTAACAGTTCAAACTCAACCAATCAATTAAGATAGAACAATCGAGTGACTCAGTTCGCTTCTCCTTAGTCAATCAATTGATTTGTGACAAACAATTGATTGAAATGGACTAGGTGGCAGAAATTAACAGTTCAGGTTAAGTCAGAATCAATCGATTGATTTTGAGAATCGATCGATTGATTTGTCACAGTGAGCAGAATAGTTCCCCGACTTTGCGTGTCAGTCGATCGATTGACTGACAAAATAGTCAACAGATTCCACAATCTGAACTGGTTAAAAATTTCTCTGAAATCACTCAAACAGAAATAATAATATTTTTTTTTTTCAATTAACAAAATAAAACAGTCTTAAAAATTAACAAAATTACGTTGCTTCCTCGGCAATAGCGCCAAAAACTTGATAGTTTAAAAAGTAATACCCTTGCAAGTGCACAAGTTCGATGAACAAGGGCGAGTACAATGGGTGTCGAACCCACAGGGAAGCGCTTTATTTCGTTAATTCTAAAGAGTGCAGAATGAACCTAAGGAAGTACCTAAGGTAAGATTTTCGTTACAATGAAGATTAACAGCTACACAACACTAGTAAAAGGATCTAAACAAACTTATGCAAGGAAAAACAACGACAAATAAAACAACTTTGATGAATAATCAAGGATTCCACTACCCCTAGATGTGTAATTTTCTACAAAAAATCCAACCATTCCAATGACAATTTTTTAACCCTCATTTTACTACAAGCAAAATGATTCTATAAAAATGTGATTACGATAATCGACATTCATTATCCTAACACTATGACACATTCAATCATGACATAAATCATGCGAAAGGAATAACATTCACAAGCTCATAACCACAACAAGGATAATCAATCATACGACATGCTAGATTGATCTACAAGATCGATCTAGGTGGAGTAACGCTTTTATTATCGTCGATCAATAAGATCAACGACTACAAATGAGTATTCGAGGATATATCAATATGCATAAACTACAGCCATACGATTCAATAAATATAACACATAATGATTGAATTGCAAATGGATTAGTTACTCTTCTAGGGGTTGCGTCCTACTTGATCACGGGGTTTAGCCGTTCATCCTTTATCCGAATGCAACACATGAATCCGAAGTCATCAAAACCATTCTTTTATTTATGAATATTGGATCTTTTAGGAAAAGATCTAGAACCTGACAAAGCTTTTTCCTAATTACAAACTAATTAACATCCATTATTACTAAGTACTAAAAACAATGGAGAAAACTTGGAAAAACCCTAAGAAAAATCAGCCAAAGAAGAAGTCCCCTGAACCCTAAACAATGATGTGTTTATATAGGGTGCGGAGAGAAAATCTTCCATATATAGATCAATCGATTCAATTCCAAAATTCAATCAATTAAATTCAAAATCTAAACTTTGGTGGGTTCATCTGACTTTGAAATCAATCAATTGATTATTAGAACTCAATTGATTGAATTCAAATTCAAATTTTGAGAGGTAAACAGTTATCACATATTCAATCGATTGATTTTCATAACTCAAGAGTTGTCTTAAACACAATCAATTGATTTTTGAATCTCAATTGATTGATTTTGACATATGACATATTTAGATTTCTTCAACAGTGATTGGATCAATTGGCTCTTTCATGTTTTTGGTGCTTTTGTTAGCTTCATGGTTTGAAGATTCCAAGTTATCCTTAATTATGCTCATTTATGCTTCTGCAAGATCCAACGGTCAAGAACACCTGAAACCACTAAAACTATGTAACAAACGTCAGATTGCTTTCGTCGGATGGCTAAGTGTAGATATTAGGGTGCAAAATATAGTCATATTTTGGCACATATCAAGAACCCTCGGAGAGAGACGTGGCCCTGCGGGTATCAAAGCATCAGAGGCCGGCCGCGACGAGGTGCACCATCTCGACGGGGAGGAGCCATGAACTGGGGCTGGGGTCAAAGAGGATGGAGAGTGGGAGCCAAAAGTCAAGGCTTGTGATGTTTCACCAAAAATAGCTACCGAGGTGGATGGATTTGGTGACAGAGGAGAGAGAAAGTCAGAGCCTGATGATGTTACTCTCGGAGACAGACCGACAACAGATTCTCGAGAAGATGGGAGACTTTTTGAAGAACTATCACTGTCGATTGAACCCAAGGCCACTATGTGTCGCCATGTAGGGATGGAGGAATCAGAGATTTTTTGGGAAGGAAAGGATGATATGGAGTCCCAGGCGACCTTCTACACCCTTTTATTTCCATTTTGGGAGGACCCTATGATCCTCTAATGGACTTCTGGGGTAGGCTGCCATGTGTCAACTTCTCATCAGCGAGGGCTTTGAGAACCTTCTTGATAAAGACTCTTTGGTGTTGGGGCTATGAGAGGGGTTCGAGTCAGGTGCTCGCTAATGAAATTGCAACAGATGGTACACAACTCTTGTCGTCGTCAGAGGACCGCTATAGCCCCCGTAAACTGCCTGCGATTTTCTTTGGTGGTATTGAAGAGTATTTGAGCAGCATTGAATTTAGAAAAAGTAGGGGATGCCGTGTAAAGGGTTCTGACGACCGTAGAATCGTGTCGCCTCATGGGGCTGCTTCTGGCAAATGCTGTCACGTGTGATCCCTATTGGGCCGGTTGGGTCCCTGCTCAGTCCTGCTAGAATTTTTCAATGAGTCGGGAGGGATATGGTACCGGTTTTCTTTTCGGTGGGCTGTGGGAACCATGGTGACCCGTTTTGATAATTGGTTATTAGACTTGCACAACCCGGCGGGCAAGTGCATGATGACGAAGCCCACAGACTGGGAAGAAATTCTCTCCCTTGCGATTTCATCCGAAACCCTACCAGAGGCCACATGCTCTTTGTCTGACTGCCAACTCCCCTCCATGGCTTCTAGGTATGTGTCCCCACCATCTCTCCAGGACTCGACTCCAAGGGCGGCGGATCCTACAAGCTCCTCCTCACCTGCTGCCTCGGATTATTGTTCATTGGATTTGTCTTCCACTTCCAAGATTCGACCGATCAGCTCCCTCCGTCAAGATGATGCTGGAAATTGGGTATGATGTTGCTTCAGCTACTCAGAGGGGGCTGGTTCTCCTAAGCCCAAATGCATGGCCAACAGGGTCAGATCCACAAACTTGAAAGAAGCAGATTGGTTCATTCGTGTGGGCCACGAGCTTGGAATGTCTTTCAAGGGTTCAGACGACAACCTCCGGGAAGTCTTTAATTCCATTCTTCTCAATCGGGCTAGTACCAAGGGAAAGAAGAAGAAACACCCTAAGTATAGAGAACTTCCTAGGATTCATTGGGGGATGCCAGACGGAAGGGGATCTGGGTGTGCATAATCGGGCGTTTGGTTGGACGGGGAGAGACTTTTATTGTTTCCTTATGAAGATTTTTTCATGGAATGTGTGGGGGATTTGTGATCTGAAAAGAGAGCAGGGGTCAAGAAGGTGATTTCCGCTTCCAAGTCGGCGGTGGTCACGTTGTAAGAAACTAAGTGGGGCTATTGTAATGGTGCTAAGATGGCGTCGGTGCTAGGCGGCAAGTGCTGAGGGTGGACTGGGGTTGACTCAATCGGAGCCACATGGGGCATCCTGGTCGGTTGGAACTCGTATCTATTCGAGAAGATTGATGAAGAGGTGGGCTCCTTCTCCGCTTCTGTTGTCTTGTGGAATAGGGACAATGGGAAGGTTTGGACTTTCACTGGTACTTATGGTCCGTCAGAGGATGGCAATCGTGCAGAGTTCTGGTTTGAGTTGGCAGCGGTAGCGGCATGGTGGGACTATCCGCACTGTTTCGATGACAACTTCAATGCTATTAGATGGGCCCCTGAAAGAGTGGGGGTCCCAGATGTATTTGTGATGCGGGACTTCAACTCTTTCATTCAAGACTGGGAGCTGGTAAACTTCCCATTAATGAGTACCTGCTTCATGTGGTCAAACCTCCAAGAAGTTCCCACTTTAAGCCGTATTGACCGCTTTGTTTGCACCCCAAATGGATAGACCTATATCCTATCACCCTCTAGCAAGGCCTCGCCAGGGCTATTTTTTTTATCATCTTTCGATCCTTCTTGGCTGCGAGACTCGTGGGAAGGGCCCCTCCCCTTTCTATTTTGAGAATATGTGCCTCTTTGATAACATATTTCTAGCTATTGTTCTCACATGGTGGAATGAAACATCTCCTCCGGAGTCTACTACCTTCAGATTCATCTCTAAGTTGGGCTTCCTCAAAGGTCAAATTAAAGATTGGAATAGAGACACTTTTAGGCTGGACCACGTAGCTAAAGAGATGATCCTTAAGGCGTTGGATGATCTGGAGGAGTCCAGAGATCTGTCGGTGTTGGAAAGAGGAGAAACTTTGCAAGAAAGCAGAATTCAATGATAAATGGCTAGCTGAGGAGGTTTGTTGGAAGCAAAAATCAAAGGCCCACTGGCTTAGAGAGGGGGACAATAACACTAAGTTTCATCATATCATAGCCAATGCTCGGGACAAAATCAACTTTCTGGGACAAATTGCTATGGACAGTTTTGTGCATTCGGACCTGGATTAGATGAAATCTCTTGTGGTTTGTTTCTATAGAAAGCTTTATCCAGTTGTGGGTCAGACCCAACCCGAGTTGGACGAAATTCCCTTCTGCACCATCTCTATGGGGGACCAAGTCGCCACAGAGTAGCCATTTCAGGAAGAAGAGGTTTAGCGGGCCGTAAAAATTAATTGGTTAAAAAAGTCTCCATTTCCAAACCACTTCACCAGGGAATTTTACCAAAGCTTTTAGCCTTTTCTCAAGGATGACATTATGGTTGTCCTTCACGAGTTCCACAATACCAGCTTCATTGGGTGTTCCCTCAACTCCACCTTCGTTTGCCTCATCCTAAATAAAGAGGGAGTTGAGGTCCTTCAGGGTTATCGCCCGACCAACCTGATCAACTGTTTGTACAAAATTATCTCGAAGGTGCTAGTGAATCGCTTGAAGCCATTGATGGGAAAGCTAATTTCAGTCAACCAGGGGGCTTTCGTGTAGGTGATTGTAGACACCCCCATTTTACCTTCTCGGAATATACCAATTTATTTGGCCAACCTTTGACCTCATAACCCTGATGTGGGACCATACACTGAAATAATAGTACATGACTAAACACAGGCTGAAATAATAGCTTTGTGGCTCAGATCCCAATGTAGGGATACTATATATTGAAACAATAGTATATAGTCGGAGTGCAGGCAGAAACAGTTGCCTGGCATTTCAAGACCGACCCAGACGCGGACAACCCCGAATTAAACGCCTAAAACCATGCGCGTAATTTGATTGCACACCAAATCACTCACGCGCAATCAGTCCCTTCTCAGACCAGACTTCCTTTCCCCAGACCAACTCGAGACTCGATCATGCGTCTATTATGAGACGCGCAATCGGATTGAGCGCCACATCACCGGCGTGCAATTAGCCTACGCCCGACCTAGCCTCATCATCCTTGACCCCTAAGTTTCTTCAATTAAAAGCTTCGAGAGTGGCGCTTAATTGGATTACGCAACCCAAATTGGGCGCGCAATTAGTTCTAACGCTATTAGGACTAGAAAACTCACTGAGCAAGTCAGCCGGTCGCTCACTGAGTCGATGACCGACTCAAAGCGATTAAACACCGGGAGACCAGCACGCAATTTGATTAAACGCCTGAAACATGGCATTTAATTGGAGAAAAACCTATAAAAGATTTTTTTTCTAATTCGCCCCGACAGAGGCTGGCAATTTTCGAGAGAAAACGGATTCTTTTGGGATTCCGAAACCAGAGAACTCCGAGAATGAGCACATAAAACAACCTAACCACGATTTCGAGATTCAAGCTTCGAATCTTTGAGGTTTCTCTCCGCAGCCCCGGTCCTAAGTTAAAATCTTAGTTTTAGACATAGGATATTTCTCTTAGTTTTAATTATAGGTTTTAATTTTCAGTCCGAGGCCGTAGCAGCCTTTTTTTAGACCGTGATTTTTATATCTGGTTCTAGTTCTCCAAATTCAGAACCAGTCCTTAATCCGACAGACTAATTTACCAACCCTAGGCTTCAGTTCCGTTCCAAAATCTCAATTTTTAGTCTTATCATTAATTTCTAGTTCTAGTCCTTGGATTCTAGAACCAATCCTTAATCATACGGTCTGATTTTCTGATTTCGGACCCGAATTCAATCCTAGAAATTTTAATTTTAATTTTAATTTCTTAGTTTAATATCTCCAAAAATCCTAAATATTAATTTTAATTTTTATAATTTTATTTTACCATTTAACTCATAATTATCACTCCGAAATCGACTCTGAAAAGCCTAAAATAATATTTTACAGTCCAAAATCTAATTTATCTTCAATCTCAGCCACCTGATTTGTCCAAGGGAGCTTACGGAGGATACTTGGGAACGAGGCCAATCCTCTTTAGCATAGCGGGCCCAAACCCCCTTTTCTTTAAAATTACTTAGTTGCTTTAATTAGGATTATACTATTAGTTCCATAATTTCTACTTCGAATTTTAGTATAGTCAATTTACATGCTTTATTACAATTAAATAATTGCTTCGATTAGAACTCCAATAAAATTAGTTCCTTTATTTTAAATAGATAATTCTAGCATTGTTAATTCCTCACATTATTAGACCCCAGTATCAGTAATCAGTCCTTTTATTTCAATTAGAATCTTAGTATAATTAATTCATTGTTGTGATCATAATTCTAGTTAAATCAGTCCTTTATTTTTAATTAGAATTTAGTATGATTAATTCATTGCTTTAATTAGATTTCAAGTGCAGTTAATTCATTACTTTAATCAAAATTTTAGCAAAATTAGTCTATTTGCTTTAATTAGAATTTTAATAAAATTAATTCATTGCCTAAATTAGAGTTTTAGTAAAATTAGTTCTTTATTTCAATTAGAATTCTGGTAAGACTGTTATACTTGATTTAATTAGAATACAACTAGCATACTTGCTCAAATTTGAATTTCAGTATGACTAGCATGCTCGATTTAATTAGAGTTTCACCAAAACTACTACATGCGCATTCCTAGTACAATTAGGAGACCGATGTTAATTGGACTCTTAGCAGTATTAGGACACTATATTAATTAGAATCCTAGTAATGCTAGGAAACTATAATTAATTAGACTCCGGATAGAATTAGAATACTAAATTAAATAAACCATAATAAATTCCCACATAACTGAATTCACAACAGAACAGGGAAGTTTAAACTGATAAAAACCACAATAATAATGGAAAATAAAAGAAAAACTAAACTATCTAAATTATAAGAAAAGACATAGCTGCTGATGTTCGCAAGCGGACGATTCAGTAAAGAAGTAACCCATACCCGCTCTAAAGCGTGATTATTGATGTATTGCAACATCGTTAAATATCTGCAGCTGGCGATCGCAATAAACTAGGAACCTTCCTAGAAAACCCTTTATTTTTAACACTCCAAATGCCATATCGCTAGAGTCCACTTGGACATAATTGGAGCCACTGATTCAACAGGCACAGAGAAGAAACCAGAAAAAGTGCGCACCAACAGACTGGCAATCGCGATGGGACACTTTTGCAAACTCTTTTTCTAGATAGTTAGTTTTTATCTTATCTCCCTATTTTTCTTTTCATCGTGTCATTTAGATTCCCTTTTATATATATATATATGAGTCTTCGTCAAAGACTCGAGATGTCTAGTATACGAAGAGTGAGTTTAGGAGACCTACCATTGTGGGGATATCATAACAACCCCACGTACAAAGAAGAATCATTTCACAATTCCAGTCGACGATGACCTAAGATTAACATGGCCGGCGAATAAGAAAATCCCTTCTCCACCCCACACTGGTAATAATCATAATAGGAGAGATGGTAACACCGGACAAAACCTCACTGCTCAACAGATCGTAAAATTCAATATTCAAAGAATACAAAGAGGAGATGACGACTCCGAGGAATTGCTTCGAGGGTTGGCCACCGCATATGAAACCATTAGGTCATGATAATTTTTAGAAGAACAAGAGCGACAAGAGAGGCCACCTCCTACCCCGAGCACAGTGTCAGCCCGTGCCACACCATTGAGACAACCTGCCCTCACATTCTTCAACGATGACTCTTTAGCCAAGGTTTGCTCACGGTCACTCTAAAAGATAGCACCGTTAAAATCAAAGATCTTCCTAAAATGCTCGATGAGTACATGGCCAAGAGAGAGCGCCTCGGTCGGTCATTCGAATTCGACAAATTTTGCTGGGATGTCGAGTTTAATTTACCAATAGGATTTAAGCCACCAAAATTTACCAAATATAATAGCACAGGAAATTTGAATCATCACTTGGCCCTCTTTTGTAATGATTGCTGACCCATACGTGATAATCAAGGACTTCTCATTCACTATTTCCAATGCTCATTAGAAGGAGAAGCTTTAGATTGGTTTGCGGGACTCTTGCTTTATAAGATAGAAACCTTCGATGAATTAGTCGGTCAATTCCTAGACCAATACAAACACTTCATCCAAGAGACAGTCAGTCTCAGCGATCTAATGGCAGCCAACCAAGGACCTGATGAAGAATTTACCGACTTCGTCGCCAGATGGAGAAAACTTACTGCTAGGATCGACACTTCAATGAAAGAGAAGGATTCGGTGGACATTATCATTGATAACACTAGAGAACCGTTAAAGAGCACACTTGTCATAAGTGATTGCCCCGACTTTACTACACTCCACTCCCGGACATCCCAACTAGCGCGACACATTAAAGGTGTAGACCTTGCTCTATCCATAGTCACATCGAAAGTGGGCTCTTCCAGTGAATCAAAATAAAAAAATAATAAGAAAGCCTTAGGAACAGAACAAGTCAACATCGTTGTTAATCAAAGATAAAACTCTGGGAAAGGAAATTTCCACCCACAAAACTTCGAGCAAAATCAAAATCAGCAACGATACACGAACCAAAACCAAGGCACTAATCAGCAAAGATATGCAAACCAAAACCAAAGCTAGAATTAGAATCAGGGCCAGTATCAGAATAGAAATCAATATCCCAATACCTACCAAAATCAGAACACGACGCAGAATCGACTAGCCCACGTGTTGAATTACAATAGTGTGCCCCCACCACAGAACTTTAACTCAGCCACAGGCCCCTACCAGCCGAGGTGGGAACACTATCCCCCTTTACTGGATACAATTCCCAACATCTTCCATCTCCTTAACACTCAAAATCTCCTCCGATTCTCGCAGGAAAAACCCCATCCCATGGCCGAAAAATCTAGACTATTAGACTATAGTAAATACCGTGCCTTCCATCTTTGAGCGGGACACAATCCAGAAGACTGCTGGGTCCTCAAAGACGTAATCTATGACATGAATAATTGAAGTCAGATCGATTGAGAAGTGCTTAGAAATCTAACCCTAATAATAACCAACCCCAACAAAATTTAAGGATCGTTAATAACCTCATGCCCAACCACAACCAAGCAACACTGGCTCAGGTCACCACCGTAGATCTCTCCGGTCGAGCCCCCTTCCAATCTTTCACCTTAATCACTCGCATTCAACCCTTTGCTACTTTTGCCCCACCAATGAGAGCTCCTTCACCCCCGCATCCCTCGGCCCTGATCAAACGCATCGCCCTACCGAATCCACCTCCATATCTAAAATTCACTCAGATACAAGTCCATTCCTTTAGGGCTAGGAGACCACTCCCCCATAGTCACCCGCTAAAACCTCCAACCCCTCCAAATCTCGAACCAATGCCATTACTGCTCCCTTTGTCCAATTTTGAACCCGAGTATGGAGATCACATTCTCCAAACTGCAACCCAAATTACTGCATGGGTAGAAAGTGTCACCTAAAAGACTCCAAGCCAAGACAACGAAATAACTATCGAGCGTTCACTGAATCTAAAAGAAGGCAAGCCAGAAGAACATCCTGACCCATACGAGATGTTGGTCTCCGCTTTCCTAAAAGATGAAGATTACACGTAGTACCTCCCACCTTGGAGCGGCACCATTCAAGTATGCGTTCCATCAACAACCGACTTGCCCGATTCTCAAATCATGAACCAATTACCCACCTCCACCTTTCCCTCAAAATAAGGATTTCACGAATGCACAACTACCAGAGGGGAATGTGAGAAAAAGAGAAGTTAACTTGCCTCCCCCACTTCACATCATCCCTCCACCAATTCCTACGCCTCAACCATTCCAACCACTCGCACCTAAGGCCCATCGCCCAAGTAAAGAAACTGCGCTCGAGCCAAGGCAAGAATATGACCTTCTGCGGCATCTCCAGAAGATCCCAGCCCAGATATCCATATAAGAACTCATCAAGAAATCGCCTGACCATCACTGGTTGTTGATAAGGACACTTGAAGACACGCAAGTGGATGAGGATACGACCTTAGATGAGCTTCATCAACTCACTTTGGTCATGGCGCAACCTCCGATGCTTACTTTTACAGACGCAGACATGCCTAAAGAGTCACTCTGCAGGAGTACGGCCCCCATATATCTTACGGTCATAATTAGAGGATTCTCCGTATCACACACACTCGTTGACACAGGGGCGAGACTTAACATCTGCCCTCTCACCATATTAATAATGCTCGAATACACGGAGCAGGATGTCAAACCCTCCGCTCTGTCACTCATAGATTATGATGGGTCGCGTCGCTTTGCCAAAGAAACTGTCAAGCTACAAGTTCGCCTCGGATCTGTAACAAAAGATGTTACCTTCCATGTTTCTGATTCTGCTAGTACGTACAATCTCATTCTAGGAAGAAAATGACTGGAGTTAATGAATGTCGTCGCATCCACATACCATCAATGCGTCAAATTCCCATACGAGGACTCCATCATCTCTATATACGCTGATGCACCCCTCCAGGAAATGGATACTAATTACGCGATGAACATACCATCCGCTCACGATTATGTGTTGAACACAGGTCATATTCAAAAGACTCAAATCCCTGATGAGACAACCATTGTGGAAGTCCGCCCCCTATCTCTCCTAGTTCTCCCCCAACCCGTCGACAAAAATTAATGAGAAGAGAGGTTGGCCCAGACCTCGCCAAACTCTATGCCATTAACCCTACCACGACAAAAGGGTGGGATCTTACATACCAACTTGGATACGTTACCCACACCAAACTCAGTAAAAATAAACAAGGTTGTGTAGGACCCATTGTTCCAACGCAAATATGTAAGCACATAGGGTTAGATTATTAATCGGATGGCCCGCAAGACGACTTGTCCCCTACCTCACCAAAATGGTCTCTATATAACCATTTTGCCTATGGGACCACTAAGAAAGTAGATGTGCCAAAGCATAAGGAGGTGTCCTCCACTAGATCTTAAGAAGTGGAAATTGAGCGAATGACTAAAGCGTTCAAAGATTTAACCAATTTAAATGACGATATTGATAAACCGCTCGAAGGAGTCAAGCCCATCTTTGACACTAAGGAATTTGCAGAAGAGAGGAGAGAAGGACATCCAGAACTCGACCCACAAGTAGAAGATTAGGAATCTACTGATGATGAAGACTTTCACATAGCAGCCTTGCAAGATAGTGAAGAGCACTTATGCTTAACCTTGGAAAGAGATGACACTGCACAAGAAAATACTAAATCGTATAGCATCCGCCTCGACCTTGGCCTTGAGGGATGGGAATGCCCTTGGGACTCCCCTTGTATCGCCTACCCATACCAACCCTGCTGTAGGGCATGCACCAGCATATTAGAACACTTCGCTAGTTGGATCCGACACTCTACAATAGAAGAATCGAATCACTCCAACCTTGTGACCACCGACACAAGTAATGACCTACGAGCTCAGCTGCCGGCACAAGAAGCAGAAAATCCCAACGGTCCTCCGACTGACCTAGGGGGAAAAATTCAACTTGTCCTCATAGATTTTGAAGAGGAACTTGAACTAGACACTTCTACATCCTCAGATTTGCTGCAACTCTAAATATTTTGGAAATCTCTAAAGGAAGAGTGGCAATCTCCTCCGAGTGATGACGAAGACTACTGGATAGACCTCCCTGCGCTCGAGCTAGCAGAGCGGGCCAACCTAGGACTTCAAGCACTATCAAATCAAGAAGATGAATTCAATACTGTCTTCGACTCTAATATAGAAGAATGGGAATGTCCTTGGGGATCCCCCTGCATTCTTTACCATTATCAACCTCACTGCCTAGCATGCGCGCTCATCCTAACATATTATGAAGATCAAGGAAAAGAACTCGCTACTCCTGAGGATCCTTTGGGTGATCTCCCTCGGTGGGAAGAACAATATTATTATAACCCAGAGGATGATAGTTCAATTGACTATGATCTTCAGAGCTTCTTCGAAGAAGAAGCGATCAATGTGGTAGACGAAATCCAAACGTTAGTGCCACTATCACCAGCATCACTCATTCAAGAGATCTCATCAGATGAGGACTCCAAAAAAAAATGCCAAATTCACAAGTAGTTCACATTTTTTGAAGAATCGCCCGAACGGCTCCAGCAGCCGTCTCGCTCCCTCAACTAGAGGAAGCAATTCTCCCGACGCCCCTTGAGGCGACTGACCCTGTACCATATTTATTATCAAAAATTAAAAAAATTAAAAAAATAGAAAATCCTAGAAATTAATAAATACAAAATCTAAATAAATCAGAAAATCCCAGAAAAGAAAGGGAACTCTTCGTCTCGAACCAAATTTGTGGCCAACAAGGAGACTTTTCTCCTAAAGTTTTTATCCCATTCCCCATACGAGGACGTAAAGTATCCCGGCTAAACAACAAGCTAGTGATCATATTGGACGAGATACTTTGTGACTTTGAGAGAAGAATTAGTAGTCTTGACCTTCACCTCATCAAAGATCTCTCAGTCATAGATTGTGTCGATGAAGGGTTACCTTTCGCAAACTCAGATCCCCAGTGTAGCAATTTCACAGTATGCGAACTTACTAAGGACGAAGAAGGAGCACCAAATGACGAGGAGGCATTGGACTTCTAATGGGTTATCAAGCAATTCGATGAGCAAACCCAAGCTGTTGCGAAACCCATAAAAGAATTTAACTTTAGCACTAAAGAGAAACTCAAGAAGCTATTGATTAGCGCAACGCTTAACTCCAAGGAACACCAACAAATTGCACAAGTCCTACAGGAACACCTCAATTCCTTCACATGGTCCTACAAGGACATGCCCGATTTAGACCCAAGTTTAGTAGAACATCGCCTCATCTTAGAACCCGATGCAAAGCTTGTTAAGCAGTAACTCTGCAGGATGCACCCACAAACCACCCTCCAAGTTAAAGAGGAAGTCAACAAGTTATACAAAGCCAAATTTATCCGAGTCGTTCTTTAGCCTAAGTGGGTCACCAACATAGTACCTATCGCCAAGAAAGACGGCAGAGTACTGGTTTGCATCGACTTTCGAAACCTCAACCAAGCATGCCCAAAAGATGACTTCCCACTTCCACACATTGACACTCTAGTCAACAACACCGTTGGACTATGGGGAACATACTGTTACGTTGTTATGCCTTTTGGGCTCAAGAACACAGGAGCCATGTATCAATGTGCCATGATGGTTATCTATCACGACATGATGCATAAGTGTGTAGAAGTCTACATCGATGACATATTAGTGAAGTCCCAAACGTGAGTAGGACATGTTGAAGCACTCCGACTGGTGTTATAAAGAGCCAAGAAATATCAGCTAAAAATGAACTCAAAGAAATGTGTCTTCGGGGTCACTTCTAGAAAATTGCTCGATTTTATAGTTAGCAAGCATGGGATCAAAGTTGACCCCTGTAAAAGTCAGAGCCATCCTCGAGATGCCGCCTCCCAGTAATATCAAAGAGTTACGAACCCTGGTAGGAAGATTGCAATTCATCAGAAGATTTATCTCCCAGCATTCGGACAGATGCGATCCTTTCTACAGACTACTTAAAGGAGGAACTGAGTATAAATGAGATGATCAATGTCAGCAAGCTTTCGACAACATCAAGAAGTACCTCCTTCATCTGCCAATACTATCGCCACCAGTCCCCGGAAGACCCCTAATTCTATACCTCTCAGCGAATGACAAAGCCATGAGAGTAATTTTGAGACAATATGAAAAAGACTGTAAGAGAGAGAAGGCTATCTACTATCTCAGTAGGACGATGGTCGAATACAAATGAAAATATACTTCAATAGAGAAGACTTGCCTCACATTGGTGTGGGCCTCTACCAAATTATGGCATTACTTCGGTGCACATAAAATACTAGTACTAGCCCGAATGGACCCTCTGAAGTACGTATTCGAAAAGCCCGCAACATCAGGAAAGATCACTCGTTGGCATATGCTCCTGCAAGAATTCGATATCACTTACGTCATGCAGAAATCGATCAAAGGACAAGCAGTCACCGATTACCTAGCAAATATCCCACTACCGAGTGATGAGCCCGTGCATGCAAATTTCCCTGATGAGGACCTACTCACGATTCATAACGAAGAGCCCGATAAGACCTCATGGATTCTTTATTTTGATGACGCTCTAAATCATAAAGGAAAAGGCATCGAGATAGTCCTCTTAAGCCCAGAAGGAGTTGTCATACCTAAATCTTTCAACTAGATTTCCTTGTCACTAACAATGTCGCAGAATACGAAGCTTTAGGTGGACTACGAGCAACTCTACAATTAGGTGTTAAACAGTTAAAAACCATTGGTGATTCTAAACTAGTAATTTCACAAGTCATAAGAGAATGGAGAACTAAGGAAAGGAGACTAATGGCATACCTAGAAACCACTCAATATTTAGTAAAGAAATTTGAAAGAATCTCTTTCACACACATCCCTAGATTAGAAAACGAGCTCATAGATTTCTTAGCCACACTAGCCTCGATCATCCAAATACCCATCAGGCAAAATACCAAGACCTTTATCGAAAAGCTGATAGTACTCGCCCACGAGGTAGCACAGACCGTCAAGAGAGAATTACCCATCCTCCCCACAAGTACAGGACCGAAAGAAGCAATCACCCTGAAAAAATAGGTCAAGATAGAAACTAAAGTCGCTATGTTCAGATTTGAAAAATCATCGATCGACGATGGACAACCGTAGTATTTCGACATCTGAAACTTCTTAAAACATCAACACGTCCCTCCATATGCCACGAAGATCGAAAGGAAGACTATAAGGAATCGATCCGCCCGATTCTGCATACTCGGCGAAATATTATACAAAGAAGCCTCCACCAAAGAAGTACTACTACGATGTGTCACGACTATCGAAGGACAATATATCATCTGAGAAGCACACGCCAGTGCCTGCGGTGCCCACTCCAATAGATAGAGACTCATCGATCAAGTTACACGATAAGGCTACTTTTAGCCGACAATGATCAGAGATTGCCACCTCTACGTCCAATCCTGCAAGCAATGTCAAGAACACTCCACACTCGTCAAAGCTTCATCAGTTGCATTAAATACTATGACCTCACCATGGCCATTTTCGATGTGGGCCTTCGATGTCATTGGACCTATCACAGACACCGTTGGGAACACTCACAAGCATGCGTTCATACTTACAGCAATCGAATACTACACCAGATGGGCAGAAGTTGAATCCTATACTAGAATCACCGCTTCAACACTCATAAAGTTTATTGTTCAGAATATCATCACCAGGTTTAGAGTGCCTAGGATGTTTGTCACTGACAACAGACCACAGTTCATCGCGAAGAAGATGAAGAAGTTATGCAAGAGGTACGACATCGATCTATGCTACTCATCACCGTAATACCCTCAAGGTAATGGATAGGTAGAAGCTATGAGTAAAACATTGATTCGAATCCTAAAATATACAGTAGAAATGAGCAATGGAGCTGATTGGCCTGAACGACTACCAGAAGCACTCTGGGCCTCTAGGACCTCTATTCGTATGGCCACTAGCCAAACTCCCTACCTCCTTACCTACGGGATGGAGGCAATCCTACCATATGAGATACAAGTACCATCCTTACGGATACAACTCGATGATTAGCTATCCTTAGACGAGAGGAGAATTACCCTACTCACGCAGCTAGAGCAGCTCGATGAAACACGTCTAAGGGCAGCCGATCACGCTCAGGTATATCAGAGGAGAGTGGCAGGGCTTACGATAAGAAAGTCCTTGAACGAACCTTTAATATTAGGGAGTTAGTCTTGAAGAAAATCATGCCTTCCAAGCACGCCCATCTGAAAGGAAAACTAAAATCGAGCTGGGAAGGCCCTTATGTCATAACAACCGCATACCTTGAAAATGCCTACAAACTGGCGAACCAAGACAGGAAAGAACTCCCTAGCCCTTGGAATGCCATGTACCTTAGAAAATATTACCCTTAGCCCTGTGATCGTCACATCCCGTGGTTAAAAACTTATACTTATCACCCCCACAGTTGTCACGACCCATTCATTGGTCATACGCCTTCAATTCTAAGAATATCCTTAAGACCTCCGATTTGTCGCCCACCTTTTCTCACTCGGGCAATCTGATTAAAGGGTTTGTGACCTATCAAACCTCTTTCAAAAGCATAAGTAACACCCGATTCTTATTTCCCTTCCCCCGCCATTGGAGGAGATGTTAGAGAAAAAAAATGAAGATGTTAGGTTCAATCAAAACTCATTATTCTTACGCTAGCAGGATGCTTTCAAGAATACATACATCGAAAATTTTGAGTGAGAGCATTACGACGAATGAACAAGTCAATGAGCTCAGGGAAGCATAAGCAGACCGTGAGGGCATCCCTGGTAACATTACTAGAAGTGTATAAGCAAGCAGCGAGGGCACCCCTGATGTCCCCATACTACTAGATGTCGTCGTAAGGTGGCAGGAGGAGGACAAACTCCTTCTAACCATAGAATGTGAGGTTTTAATGGTACCGAAATATGACGAAGAGCTCGATCATGGCACCCCATATCCCCCTGAGGAAAATATTGTTACTCACCCCTTTTAGCAAGACCTAGATATAAACTGTTCCCCACATCACTAAGCCTTACCCCCCCCCCCACCTCTTCTATTTTTATTTCGGATGATAAATCAGAAGCCTTGTAGGATGTTCCTAGAAGTGAAATCGAAAATTGATGAATGATGACTGATGCAATCACCTAATATACCTACCATACCTCTCCCTAATAACCATGGAATAGGATGGCCACCACCTTAAGATAAACCCCTTATACAACTGACCTAATCAAAGAGACCTCCCCAGTTCGATGACAGTATCAATCATCTTTTCTTCAAAACTAACTCACCAAATACTGATGATTGCTTATAGACCCATGGTGCTCATCGCGAAATCCAAAAAGGTTCCATTGTATCTTGACGCTGGGGCATTTTTTTAGATTAGAAGAAGAATTATATCAGAAGCGCCGGCTTGTCTACAAAGAAGATGAGGAACGACGAAGTTACCATCCGGAAAGTGCTACCGAAGATACCATAATGCCAATCCTACCCAGCTCCTACACTTGGGCATTTTTATTTTTTTTTATTTTATTATTATTTTTATCTTAGCTATTTGCTTTCCTTGTTGCATTGTTGTCATTTCAAAAAAAAAAAAAAGAGAAAAAAGAAAGAAAAAAAAGAAGAGCACGTATCCATCTTTTACTACTAAACTCCGGTCTTAGACACCTACCCCCCTTGACAACTAGCAAGGGGGAAAACAAAAACTACTGACAGCATTACTCTCACATGTGCAGATACGAAGTAACCTTCAACCATCACCAGGCTAGCTCAGGAAGCATCCAAGAGGTAACTAAAAGAAAAGGAGCCAATCAAGTACATCTAAACCAAAAATCTCTCTCTCTCTCTCTCTCTCTCTCTATATATATATATATATATGTCAAAATCTTTTTATTTCTTTTTACACTTGTCACCGGGGGCATCCCCCCTATATATACAACACACACACCATGAATATAAAAAACACACACACATCCCTACCCCCTACACTGTCGCTAGGATGGTTGATCACCGCTGTCCCCAGTATCATCAGCTCGGAGGTCTACAAACTGGTCCTCTGAAAACACTATCCCATTACCTAGAGTCCTCGAAAGCTCTAAATGATGAGGCCCTACTATAAAAACCCCCTCACTCGTCTGGCTGACAGACCACCTCAATCGAGAATGAGGACGATACCCCGTAAGAATATCACAAACAACCGAATCCCTACGAGCATCATCCCTGACGCGATCATGTGACGTGTGATGAGACTGCCAAGCGGAAGAACACATAGCCCTCGACTTCGAGCCATCAAGCTGACTAATCAACCCACGCACCCCTTGCTCACTCCTCATCAGACGATACTGCAACCAATCTAGGGACACTTGCATCTCTGCCCGCATCATCCGACGCGCTGCCTCCAATGCCCCTCAACCGCACCCTCAGCTCTCTCACCCTCAGGTATCTCACCCTCAACCAGCTCACCCTCATCCTTAGTGACCCCCTGCTCAATCTCAAGCACCACCTCCCTGACCCCCGACTAGTCAACCTCCAATACCTCCTCTCTAACCACCTCCCCAACATCCACCTCCCCGACTACGTCAATCCGAGCATCAGAAGTCTCACCCATCTCCACCCCTAACATCCTTTCCAACTCAAAAATAGGAAGATTGAACTCACCAAGATCCTCACCCTCCATCCTAAAATGAAGAGCTCGAAAAAAAACTAAAGAGAATAAAGAAAATGGCGCTCGAAACGGATGGTCGGATAGCAAAATATCACGAAAACACGAAAATTAGAGCACAAAGAAATAAAGAAACAGAGAATCGAAGACTAAAATGAATCGCGCGACAAAAATGAAAAGTTTTGAACTATTTACAGGACACGCCAGAATCGCGCGCATAAATTCATGTGCTCAAACCAATCACGCACCACTGTCACAGTGCTTAATTCAGATCACACAACCGGTCTTGAGCACGTAACCTAATCATCACCCACTCAAACTAACCGGACCATCTGATTGCGCGCTGCCTACTAAGCGCGTAATCACTTCAAGTGTCCACATAGTAGCGCGTGAATGCCAATGGTCACCCGTACAGTGACCAGCCACCGCCCTAATCACGCACCCGATACCATGCATTTAACTCGGTCAAACGACCGAAAACTGGCGCTTAATGACGTTCTGACGCTCTGAACGCGCGTTCACCCTCTAGCACACAATTAATTTATGCACTCGGAGTGAAGGGCGCAATTCCCCAGAAACACAAAGAAGAAAAAATGCCCAGGACAGCACATACACAGGCCTAAATTGGGTGATTTTCGACACTAATTATTGGCCTAAACCACGCTCTTGTTAAGACCAATCCAAATACTCCTGACTTAGAACATATATACCCCAAACCAAACTGAAAAAATGCCCCCCAACATCATTTATACACTTCAACTAAGACCAAACTAAAAAAAAAATGAAGAAATGCTCCCATCACTTACACACTCCAACTGAGACCAAACTAAACTAAAACAAATGCCTCCCATCATTTATGCACTTGAACCTAAGCTAAACTAAACCAAAAACTGCTCCCAACACACCCCAAATCAAAATAAGTAAACCCAAACGAACCAAACTCAAAGAAATATTAAATAAATAAACATCACATTCAAAACTAATTAAATAAGCTACAAAATAAACTAAACCTGAATTTACAAATTAAAAAAAAAACATAATCTCTTCATAAATAAATAAAATAATTACAAAATACACCGAGGGCATACCCTCTGAATATACAACTTAAAACAAGAAACTTAAAATCCGTACGTTCAAGCAATGCACGAATTCGGATTTATTCGAAAAACCAAAAATCCCATCTTTCCCTCTTCCCTTAGCATAACAGCAATTCGATTGCTACCTTGCATTCCCAATCTCGTCCATCTTAATAATCCACGCAATAAACATAACTCTTTGGGTCCAACACCCGAGAAACAAAAAAGAAAGGAAGAAAAGACATTAATGAATAAGAAAATGCCTAAAATAAATAAAAAATGCCCCAAAACTTTTAATCCCAAACTTGGAATAAGATTCAAAACAATAAGAAGCCAAAACTTTTAGCTTACACATTTATAAACTATACCCCCTAAATTACCAAATGACAAGTGTCACACCTTTAAACCCTTCCAATCTAATTAAATCTAAACCAAACACATACCCCCCTTGAAAGACCACAATCCATGACAAACCCAAATGAACCAATAATCACACAACACTTACCCCTTCAAGGAAACACAAATCCCAAAGCAAAGTAAACAAGCCGATAAGATTTGAACACTTAACACCCATCCAATACTTTTGAAAACTCACCTTTTTAACAAGTGTCACCTCAAGTCAAACAAAAGACTAAAACAAAATACCTTAAGCTTCACTCTAAAAAAATGAGATCCTAAATTGTTCGGGACCCCGCTAAGAAAAATGCCCCAACCAAACTCACCGGAACCAAGTAAACCCTCTAAACAAACCCCATAAAAATAAACTGAACTTCAAGACAAATTAAATCCTAAAATAAGTCAAGCAAATCACATAAATCCAACTAATCTGCTAATGAGTTTAAACGAATAAACAAGCATGACAAAGCAAAAAAATGCCCCTTTATTTATAATTTAAAATTTTACAAGTATCACCGGAGGCATACCTCCTGAATTTATAACCCAAAATAAAAACCTAAAACTTTAACCTACAACCCAAAATGAAGACTGGGTTCAAAACTGAGACGAAGCAAGGAGCAGATTCGCTCGGAGCGTCCAATCGGAGATTTCAGGGAGAATTAGTTGATAAACACATCCCTCCACTCGTTACTCATTCTCTTCTGCTATCTTCACCTCTTCTACCGCCGCCTCCTCTACACGGCCTTCACCACTCCCTGAAAAGGACCGATGTGAAGACTAGCGCTCTCATTCTCAATATCGCCCACTCCCAGAATAACGCCACCCACGAGCATCACCTCAAAACAGAAATCACATGAAATAACGAATGTAGGAAGAAACGACATCCCAATCGGATGGTTAGATCGCCCAATATCACTAAAACACAAATGTCAGAACACAAGATATCCAGAAAAGGTCAAAACTCGAGACTAAACTAGAGAATGAAAAGCAAATGAAAGCTCCCTCGCTTATATAGAGTATGAACTCAATCATGCGCCAATAAACGTGCGTTTAACCAAATCACGCTCCATTTGCACAATCAAAATCACGCGCCCTAACCCAAGCACGTAAATAAGCCATCGCTCGCGCCAATCGTGCGACGCTCTGATCACGCAATCGCATTAAACGACACACTACCGCCGTGCGACCTGAAAGGTCACCCATAAACTGACCTGGTGATGGCTCGATCACGCGCTACGGTTATAGCACATAACACAATCACACAAACACTTACATGCACATAAATGGCCCCTCAAACCTGAGATCGCACTCCCAAAAATAGGTGCACAATCGTATTGAGCGACCTAAAATAGGCGCACAATACCTAAATTTGGATGAAATCTGTACCCTCACACCTTTGTATCCCATCTCGGTCAAAATTCTCCTGTCCCATCGCGTAGCCTCACAGGCTGTTCTGGCAGAAAAGAAAGACCTCCTCACCCATCCCATCGCATACCCTTGCATGAGAAGAAAGCATCAACAGCACCCATCCCCATCGCAATAACGTGTATACATGCAATATCACCTTAATATCCAGTCCCATCATAATAAATTAACCATGCCCTCATGGCCCATCGCGAAAAGCCAAAAGAAAATCTCTCAAAAACTCGGGCACACCACCCAAAAAACTAAGCCAATCACGACGCAACCACAACGTGATTCTTTCATAACCCAAGATCTGCCAAAGAAAGAAACATGACACACCCATCGCGTAAATATCCCACCAGCGTGCCATCGCTAGCTATGCTCAGTTGACATCCCATCGCGAACATCACTACCTGAAAAAAAAAAAAAAAAAAAAAACTCCGACCGCACATGCCACGCCATATGACGAAAAGAGGGAAAGCTTGAGTGTCTCCCATCGCTAAGGCAAAGGGCTCTCTCTCTGTAAAGACCCGTATTTTGAACCCGAGTTAGACTGACCCTGTGTGTGTATTCGGCTCGGCAACCGACGTCACCATTTGTTTTGGATTTTTATCTAGATGTGATTGTGCGGACAGATTTTAATTTAGAGCCCATTTGGACCCTCGTGCGAAAGTTGTGCACCGACCTCCGTGTAGCCGCTCAACACTGGACTTGAGTTTTAAAATTAGAAGTGTATAATACATAAGATGTGTGTGTGTGTTTTACTTTGTGAGCAATCCTATTATAAGAAGGAATTGCATACCCGCATTATACTAGGTTTTGTTAAGAGAGGATAGTTACCCAACTGTGTGAAACTCCTTCTCTCTTCTTCAATCATCGTAGGAGATCGGTTTAGAAAACCTCCTTCTTTAGAACCCTCTTTGTTGAAAACACTTAAACCTTAGAAAGAACTTGAATCAACCTTGGATTCGTAGTTGGCTATTGGGAGAGGTTGAGATCATTGGGGGCATGTTGGAGTTGTCTCTGTGAACTCGTGGGATCGATCGCGGCGTGAATCGTTGAGGAAACCCGTCGGTTTTTATCATCGCTCGAGCAAGGTATCACCGAACTCCGACATTGCCTTAGTATTTTAGTCATAACCTTTTATTCCGAACTCTGATTAAGACGATTCTTTTTGCGTTGGAAAGCTAATAGAAAAATCTACAACTTTCATGTTTTGACCAACTCATGAATCAATCGTCCTGATGGTTAAAAAAATATGAGAATGTTACGTCAAATCGCTCGAGCGAGCTATTATCATCGCTCGAGCGAGGTATCACCGAACTCCGACATTACCTTAGTATTTTAGTCATAACATTTTATCCCGAACTCTGATTAAGACGATTCTTTTTGTGTTGGAAAACTAATATAAAAATCTACAACTTTCATGTTTTGACCAACACATGAATCAATCGTCTTGATAGTCAAAAAAATATGAGAATGTTACGTCAAATTCTAGGATTGGCGCAACTTGCCTGTTTTGACTTGTTTTTGAGGAAACGCTTAAATAGGTCTATATTATTAGTAATTAGAGTTTATCTTAATGCATGAATGTATATTGTGATGTAGATTGAGGGCGAGAGGCCATCAATAGGACCTTGCTTGACTTCGCATAACTCCGAGTTTTAGGTAGGAGAATCTCATCTTCTGATGATTTTATTTTAATTCGCATGGATATTTTGAATTAAAATCTTTGAACTTGCATATGCCATTGAAATCACATCTGTAAATTGAAATTGATATGAATGACTAAAAATCTAAATCTACCTGAATCCTGAAACCTGAATCTGCTTAAGCTCTGAAGATCTGAAATCAAGAACCTGAACTATGTATAAGAGACTTCCATCTGATTATATTAGTATCTGCATTTGTTTTATGATTGACTGACGACCCCTCAAAAATTCCTGAACAACTTCCTGGCACAAGTTTCCCTCATTACGTAGGGGCTTGTTGCATCCTGAAAAAGGGTTCATGAACGACGATGGTAGGTAGGGGTTCCCATCGGCTATATTCCTGCTCTCGAGATATAGTTTACTCGGGAGGTATTTTAAGTTGAGGATTAAGTCATGAATTACTGAACTTTGCATATAGAAGTTAGAGAAACTAAGACACTGAAACACTGCATCTGTTCTTGAAACTGTTTTCACACATTTAAAAATAAATCTTACATATGATTTCCGCACCTAAATTCAGTTTATTATCTGCTTATATGTTTGACAAGCTATATTCCGATATTTGTTTTGAAACCATGTTAGTTAAAGTAAAATGCCGTAGATGTCTTTCTTCTACTGAGCTTTGTTGGTTAGCTCACTTCGACTATACGTCACAGGTTCAGGTACTGACGTGGCTATTCAGGGCTGTGAGACTGATCCTGACTACGTGCCTGAGGAAGAGCTTGAGGTTCCTCCTGAGGAGTTTTTCCCAGTATAGAACTTACTGATTTTCTTATTTTTGGTGAGAGTTAGACTTGAATTTGTGGGCTCATTTTAGTTGGATACCATAGTTTTATATTTGACGTTGATTTATGTTATGAGCCATGTTTCGATGATGGTCGGCCATCATCGGTGGTTCTTTACTTTTAATTGCTTCCGCATTTATTTTAGCTATGGATATTTATTGCGCTTTACTCTGATATGTGCCCTGTTTGTCCGGCTTATCGTTTATTCGATAGGTTGGCGAACCGGCCTTTCCTATACCTGAAGGATTGGAAAAGTCGGGTCGTCACACTCTCTCTCCCAAATTGATCCCCACGTCCCACCATGACTCACCCAACACGCAGCCAAAGAAAGGGAGAACCGTCAGGTCCCATCGCAACATCATTCCTCTAAGATGTTTTATGACACCGGTGACCGCCAACCACTGCCATAGGAGACCCGAAGAGAAGAAAGCTCCAAAGTCCCATCACGGTACCACCCCTAACAACCCACCAATCCCATTGCGGACCACACAAGCTGCACGCCATCCAGGTAAGTATCACCCCAGGTAAGTACTACCCACTTTTTTCAATTACTCGATATTCCCTGTAAAATATATAGTTAGCAATGGTTAAGTCAAATGTTTTCAAAACCTGTCTCTCTCAACTCATGAATCGCTGTAGTCCTCCCATAAGAGACAATCATCAGTACTCGCCGAAAAGGTTAGACGGAGTATCCGGCATGCCAAGTGTCGTCTTGACAACCACAATAACAGTCGAGTCCACAAATCCCATACCGATGGATCTACTTAGCGACATCACGAAAGTCACATTTTTCACCGTTTTACCACCGAATTGATCTTAAGTTAAAATCCCTAGAATTTTAGAATTTCAAAACCCTGAATTTTTAAAATTCCATTACTAGAAAAAAAAAAAAAAAAAAAGCAAAAAAGGGAAGAAAAGAAGAACAAAGAAACAAGATAAATAGACCTAACTCACCTTTCTTTAAATACCAAAAAAAAATTGATTAAGCGCCCCATCACTCATGCACAATAAATTACACTTAAACCTGACCTTTAACTCCTAAGACCAACTGAACTCGCAATCAAGCGCATATTCCACTACATAGAATTGAATCAAGCACATACTCCACTGCACAGAATCGTTTGTTCAGACACATTAGGATTAGAGTTCCCGACTTAGAGGCTAACTCCAGATGAATCAAGCGCACGCGCCACTGCGCAGAATTCACCTCACAAGACACCCACCTCAATTATCAACCCAAACCGGCCATTTCCCTAGGAAATTGAATATTGAGTATATTTAATCTAAGAACTTATAAACACCTATTAGAAAAGGAATGCCTGACACGCATTGGTGTGAGCAATGACGGGCCTGGTCTGACATGACTTGCAAAAGCCTTCGATATTACATGATACTTCATTTTATTATTATCAGCCCCTAGACCTTGTTTTGGACATTTGATTGATGCCCCAGTACCTCGATTGCGTAAAATCTCTTTGTTAGCATGCGCCATGCGCGAGATGCGTCATGCACCCACAGACCCGGAGTATGTCCTTCGACAGCTACTATTTATCCTTCGAATGCTCCATTTTAGCTTGCGCTGACAAATAAAAAAGTCAAGCCTGCCATGTCAGCATCCCCAGTTCACATTTTTTATTTCCCAAGAAAAACGAGAAGACACCTCGAATGAGGGGTGTCTACTTCTTCAACGCGTTCTTACTTTACAAGAGCGTGCCGAAGAGGGGCATCTATAGACACCCCCATTTTGCCCTCACGGAATATACAAATTTGTTCGATCAACCTTTGACCTTATAACCCTGATGTGGGACCATGCACTGAAATAATAGTACGTAGCTAAACACAGGCTGAAACAATACCTTTGTGGCTCAGATCCCAACGTAGGGAGACTATATACTGAAATAATAGTATATAGTCGAAGTGCAGGCTGAAATAGTAGCCTGGCATTTCAAGCCCGACTCGGACCCAGACAACCCCGAATTAAGTGCCAAAACCATGTGCATAATTTGATTGCACACCAAATCACCTACGCACAATCAGTCCCTTCTCAGACCATACTTCCTTTCCCCAAACCAACTCGAGACTCGATCACGCATCTATTATGAGGCGCACAATCGGATTGAGCACCACATCACCGGCGCGCAATTGGCCTACACCCTGCCTAGCCTCACCGTCCTTGACCCCTAAGTTTCCTCAATTAAACACTTCGAGAGTGGCACTTAATTAGATTACGCATTCCAAAATGTGCGCGCAATTAGTTCTAATGCTATTAGGACTAGGAAACTCGTTGAGCAAGTCAGCCGGTCGCTCACTGAGTCGGTAATCGACTCAAGGCGATTAAGCACCGGGAGATCAGCGCGCAATTTGATTAAACACCTGAAACAAGGCGTTTAATTAGAGAAAAACTTATAAAATATTTTTTTCTAATTCACCCTGGAAGAGGCTGGCAATTTTCGAGAGAGAACAAATTTTTTTAGGATTCTGAAACCAGAGAACTCCGAGAATGAGCACATAGAACAACCTAACCATGATTTTGAGATTCAAGATTCGAATCTTTGAGGTTTCTCTCCATAGCCCCGGTCCTAGGTAAAAATATTAGTTTTAGACTTAGGATATTTCTCTTAGTTTTAATTATAGGTTTTAATTTTCAGTCCGAGACCGTAACACCCTTTTTTTAGACCGTGATTTTTATATCTGGTTCTAGTTCTTCGAATTTAAAACCAGTCCTTAATCCGACGGTCTAATTGGCTTTAATTCTATTCTAAAATCTCAATTTTCAGTCCTATCATTAATTTCTTGTTCTAGTCCTTGGATTCTAGAACCAGTCCTTAATCATACGGTCTGATTTTCTGATTTCGGACCTGAATTCAGTCCTAGAAATTTTAATTTTAATTTCTTAGTTTAATATCTCCAAAAATCCTAAATATTAATTTTAGTTTCTATAATTTTATTTCACCATTTAACTCATAATTATCACTCTGAAATCAACTCTGAAAAGCCTAAAATACTATTTTACAATCTAAAATCTAATTTATCTTCAATCTCAGCCACCCGATTTGCCCAAGGGAGCTTATGGAGGGTACTCGGGAACGAGGCCAATCCTCCTTAGCATAGCGGGCCCAAACCCCCTTTTTTTTAGAATTACTTAGTTACTTTAATTAGGATTATACTATCAGTTCCATAATTTCTTCTTCGAATTTTAGTGTAGTCAATTTATATGCTTTATTACAATTAAATAATTACTTCAATTAGAACTCCAATAAAATTAGTTCCTTTATTTTAAATATATAATTCTAGCATAGTTAATTCTTCGCTTTATTAGACCCCAGTATCAGTAATCAGTCCTTTTATTTTAATTAGAATCTTAGTATAATTAAATCATTGTTGTGATGATAATTCTAGTTAAATCAATCCTTTATTTTTAATTAGGATTTAGTATGAATAATTATTGCTTTAATTAGATTTCAAGTACAGTTAATTCATTGCTTTAATCAGAATTTTAGCAAAATTAGTCTATTTGCTTTAATTAGAATTTTAATAAAATTAATTCATTGCCTAAATTAGAGTTTTAGTCAAATTAGTTCTCTATTTCAATTAGAATTCTGGTAAGACTATTATACTTGATTTAATTAGAATACTACCAGCATACTTGCTCAAATTTGAATTTCAGTATGACTAGCATGCTCGATTTAATTAGAGTTTCACCAGAACTACTACATGCGCATTCTAATTAGGAGACCGATGTTAATTAGACTCTTAGTAGTATTAGGACACTACAGTAATTAGAATTCTGGTAGTGCTAGGAAACTAAAATTAATTAAACTCTAGATAGAATTAGAATATTAAACTAAATAAACCATAATAAATTTCTCCATAACTAAACTCACAACAGAGCTGGGAAGTCTAAACTGATCAAAACCACAACAATAACAGGAAATAAAAGAAAAATTAAACTATCTAAATTATAAGAAAAGACATAGCTGCTGACATTCGCAGGCGGATGATTTAGTAAAGAAGTAACCCATACCCGCTCTAAAGCGTGATCATTGACGTGTTGCAGTGTCGTTAAATATCTGCAGCTGGTGATCGCTACAAATTAGGAACCTTCCTAGAAAACCCTTTATTTCTAACACTCCAAATGCCGCATCGCTAGAGTCTACTTGGACAGAATTGGAGCCACTGATTCAACGGGGACCGAGAGAAACCCAGAAAAAGTGTGCACCAACAGTGATGTACTCTAAATTCATACTAAAGTCTTAACCTATTGCAAGCGCACAATAAAAATTGGAGCACTAGTATAGGATCGTTCCCACGAGAAAGTTATTTCTTCTATATAATTTTGTTTATTCTAAAACTTATATTTATCTTTTACGATCCTAAACTACTGGAGAAATATGAATAAAGAATGGTTTGTTTAAAACTAATTGCAGAAAATAAATCTAAATTCTCCTCCTTTCAAATTATGGGTGTTAATCACAATCCTTCAGTGCTCGGATATTTATAAAATGAAAGTACCATTACACTGTATTTCAATCCTCTAGAATTTCAGCGACAATCAAATACTAAATTTTCTTAACACAGATTTAATCTAATCAACAATCTTCCTAAAATTTGGGCGTCAATCAAACTTAAGAAAACTAAAGTTGGAAAAGTAAAAACCGTTACACTAATCTGTAAATTTCCAATCTGAGTTATTAATTCAAATAAAAAACTTTTAGATATTTACAAAGCAGTAAAAGTGCATAAAAATAAATCTAAACTAGAAAGTAATACAAAGATCTTTCATCCCTCAGTCACAGGCGTCAATTGCTCCTGAGAAACTACAGATACTCTAATCTAATCTTCCAGCTCCAAATTGTAGTCATCAATTGTTCTTGAGAAACCTTGGATATCTAAACTAAACTAAACTAAAGTTGATCAGAAGAAAACCCAACCTCAGTCGTCAATTGATGCTGAGAGTTCCTTCGATAACTCTTCTCCTATGCCGAGCTCTCTTATTTATAAATCATAAGGAGTCGGTTTACAAAACTTCAAATTCTAATAAAAATAACTACTAAAGAAAAAGGTTTCCTAATATAACTCTAACTCCTAATTTCATCTTTCCTTGCTTTGAATAGTTGATGCACTCTGGATTATTCCTTCTTTTAGCAACAGTAGAGATCTTTAGGAGTCTTTCTCTTCAATCTTCTCAGATCCGTGGATTACTAAACTTCTAATTTGAATAATCTTCTAATTCTGTGTATGGCAGTGTAGCTCTCATGTGATCAGCAACAACAAGAGTCTTTACTTTGTAAAATCATAAATTATGATTTTCTCTTTGTATCGCACTATGCTTGAAGTATCGTTTGAAGAATCGTAAATTACGATTTCTCATTTTCTCTTTGGCTTCGTTCAATCGCAAAATACAATTTCTGGCTTTAAACATGCGTCAAGTCGTCTTTTACGCTCGATCGTCTTTCTTACTGCTTTATAAGTTCCTTTTGACAAAGATTAACACTTTGGTTCTCTTTTACTATTTATTCTTAATATCTACACATCATTAACTTGTTAGTAGCAAATTGGAATCTAGCATCACTAAATTAAGGGTGATGAAATGATATATTATGTGACTAATCACACCCCCAAACTTACGCTTTGCTAGTCCCTAGCAAACAAGGAAAGAAATACTAAGCTAAGTTATAAATTTAAATGCCACTTTCGTAGGGAGCACGATTGCATTTAGCGGATGCAACAAGCCTTTAAACCCCTAGGTGATCCCTAGTGGAGGAGTTATAGTCTCCTGAATGTTTTCAGGGAAGTTACCTACAAACTTCAAATATTTTTGGATTTTTTAGTTTTTTCAAAACAAAAGCAAAAATCTAAAATGATTTTATACACTAACTAATTTTTAATCATCACATAGTTATTATGATTTTTTTAAAAGTACAAATCCTTTATCCTAAACTTTCCATCATAGCAATTATCCTTGATCAAAACTCAACAATTTCGATTCAGTAAGGCGTGGAGTGGGTGTGTATCAATGAAAAGTTTATACAACATGGATTTTTCTAAACTGCAGATTTAGAAAATATTTTTATTTAAACTCTCACTATTGGCATACTCTCAAAAAGATGTCGAAATTTTTGGGTTCTCTCAGTGCATGATAAATTTCAATGGATAATTGACTAAAAAGATAAATCTCAAGGAAAGATAATCAATTTTATTTATATATTTCCTTATTTGTCCATAGGAATTACTATAGACATCTCTACTAGGCACATGTTATTGTAAACCATAAATAAAAAAGGTCTTTATTTGGCTTGTAATGGAATTTTGGGTTAAAAGGTTTCAGAGAAAGGTAGAAAGGATTCAAGGATTTATGAGAATTTAGTTCTTCTTTCACCTGTCTTCCTCTTCTTCTTTTTTTCTTTTCTAATTCAGTAAGTATCTAGAATTGGATAACTTCTTCCCATTATTCTTTTTCTATTTTCTTGTGTAAATCCCTTTCTTGTGTGTAAATATCCTTGTGAGTTTTTCAGCTTAGAAGCTTTTTTGCTTCTCTATCTTTTTCAAAATTGTAATTACGATTTCACTTCTTTTCCCATATTTCTTCGTTTTATGTCTTCTCAGTTGTACCCTTTTTCGGCATATCCCTTATCTATTTTTTTATACTCATTTCAGTCCCTCTTCTTTCCTTCTTTTACGTTCTAAACTCTCAAAAATTGTAAGGGTTAAAGGTTGGAAGTCTTGGGCAGTACATATGGTTAAAGGTTTATAAAATCTTGGTACAAAGAAATTTGGTTTAGGCTCTAATATGAATTCAAAGGGTAAATGTTTTCTAGGAATTTGGCTTTTTGGCTCAAACTAAACAAAAGATGGCCTTAAATAATCTTTGCAATTTACTAGCATGCATGCCATATTGTTTTGATGTATACAATGAATAGTTTTAGAAAAAAAAACTCATACTCATAGAATATTTGATTCTAATTTTCAGCAATATGAGATTTCATTAATACAGTGAAGAAGTTCAAAGAAATTTTTTAAATTTGGATAGAAAGCAGTCTCTCTCTCATAATGAAAGAGGAATTATGGCTTGAAGGCTCACTGGTTATATAATTTTGAAACTATTATCTAAATATTGCAATTTAAATCAAAGTATAGTTTCAAACATTAAATTTGATATAGCGTTTGAAAGAGCTAGACATGAAACGTAACTGCTCTATTTTGATTGTTGAACTTCTACTACGAGGGATCGTAAAGTTTATGGATTCATTAATTTTTCTATCATGACTCTCATATGATGGTTTAAATTTTGAAAATAAAATTTTTTATCATTAAAATAAAGAGACTAAGGACTAATAAACTAAACAAAAACTCTAATATACATAGAAATGTGCCCCCTAAACTTGAATTGGACAATGTCCTCATTGTACAAAAGTAGTGGATACTTCAAAATTTTACCTAACATTCTGCTTGTGCCTGTGAGGTTCATGATATTCTGGCATAGTTTACTCACTTAGTGATGAAGGGTATGGTACAATTGGTTCAGATAGAGCTGGTCCTGATGCTGGTAAGACTAGCAGTGAAGAATCACTGCCTGACAATTCTTCCTTAGAGTCAGACACCACATCTATAAAGCATTCTGATTCTTTGTCTGGTACTGACTCCACATGTAATTCCGGCCCAATTTCCTTGTAACGTGCCTCAGCACTCTCTTTTTCGGCTATTAACATGTCATAATTTTCTTGTAAAGCTCTCAGCTCCTCTTCAACTGCTTCTTTCTTTTTCAGATCTTCCAATTTGCAAATAATAACAAACTTCTCTTATATCTCAACTCTCAGTTTGTCATCTTTAGCTTGTAATCCTGTTACTGTGACCCAACATTTGTTCGTTATGGACTCAATCTTCTCCTTCTGCTCAGTGCAAATTAGGGTTAGGGAATTTTTATCTTCTTGTAGCTTAAGCAATTTTCCTTTTTCCACTGTGAGCTCATGAGTCTTTTCATTCAATTGATTATTGAGGGCTTGCTGGTACTCGCGGTGAGATTTTTCTTTTGCATTTTCTAATGCATCTAGGTCTTTAATAAATTCTCCAAACTGCTCCATCAAAGTAGCTATTTTATCCTCATATTCCTTTTTCTGACCCTCCCATGTCTGTTGGTTCGCTCTTAATGCTCTGTTCTCGTCTTGTAGCTGCATAATTTGTGCCTGGAGGGCTGGAGTGGCATCTTGGACTTTCTTTGTTGTTTTGATGTCCAATGTGCCTGGTGATCTCTCACAGCCTTCCGCTTTAAGTTTTCCACTACCTCTAGGCGTTCTTATTCTGTGGGCATGCATTCGAGGACTCTACCCTTCAACTTGTGAACTTCTTCCAACAATTTTCTCACTACACCTGGCAAGGGGATTAAATTTGGTGCATTTATACTTTGCCACTGCTCTAATTCTCGCAATCTCCTTTCCCAATTAGGTTGTTCTCCTGAGGTCATGGGAACTATTGTAGTGGTGATTGGAGGAGATGTCTCTTAGTTTATCAATTCTGTGAAACTTTGTCCTTCTGTCGCTTGAAATATAGGAGTCTGCTCTGCAATTAATGGAGTTATGGGTAAAGCAATAGACTGAAGAAGTGCAGGAACATGGCTAGAAGTAGCCAATTCAACAATTTTCTCCTCTCTCTGTGGAGTGATTTCTTTTGCTGTAAGGGTAGTTAAGCTCACCTGAGCTGCTTCAGGAATAGCTGGCAGTGTATTTGCCACAGTGGAAGTGGGCAATGCAGGTCCTATTGGAGAGTCCAAAGTTGAGTCATACATATTTATGTGTTCTTCAACAGGTACTAATGCCAATATTATTTCCTGCTCAGTTGTTCTGTCATGTTCTATGGAGCTAGGCTCCATTCTTTCTTGGGGAAGAGTAGAAGTGCTCGTTCCCTCTACTTTAGTTGATTCTCTTTGATCTGCGGTTATTGCAACAGCCAGCTCTTCCAGGACCTCTGTATTTGCTACGAGTTCTTGCGTGGTCTCTGGTATAGAAGAAGTGCCCATCGATTGTGCAGAAATAGGAATCTTCTTTTTGTTTTCAGAGCTCAGGGTTCTCCTATAAGCTATGGCTGTTAGGCCTTCTTCTGGTTTGGGCAAGGCCTTTTCCTTGGGATCAAATTTATATCCCACATTCATCAATAGGTTTGTAATCTAACCTCCAAAGTGCAGACATAATTTATTCATTTGATATTTTTCTTTACTCAGTTTCTCTCTCACAGTGTTGATGACTTCTAACTGGTAAGACGGAACATTGAACCAAATTTGATTAGACATTAACTATAGGGCTCTCACAAAGAGTGCTCTGCGTTGTGTTCCATGACCCGTAGGGTGGATAGTCTTGTCAATCAAGACATCCAAGAAGTGGTGTTGTAAGTTTTGTGATTATAAATCCTTACGCAAGAAAAATGATCTGTCTTTTGGGAGTTTACCTAGAAGCTCTATCGCCATCTGAACAAAATTCAAAAGAGTATTGAGATGCTCTCTTGAGATAGCTTCCGGGTTGTCACGAGACAGTTCAGGTCTTTCTAAAGGTGTGTTCATGACTCCAGCAATCATTGCCTTTGTTATAAGTATTGGAAATCCGCCAATGGTTGTGGAAAGAACTGGGGATGGACCCTTGCTGCTATTAATCATATTTTTATAAAACAGTCTTACTAATTTCGGGTAGACTTGTGTGACTCCAGGCTCTAAAAAGTAATGAAGCCCTGCATCCTTAAAATACTTGATTGAATCTCCGCTAATCTCAAACTTTTCCCAAAAGGCCACATCCCTAACTACCTCGGCTCCCAGAAGATGATGTTTTATTGAGGCTAGGATCCGATCCAATGTCCTATTAGAGGACATTGGCCTTTTGCCTATATCCATTTCTGTGCCTTTCCCAGGGGTAGATATCGATTTAGTTTCCATTCCCTCTCTAGGTGTTTCTCTGATAACCACCCTTGAGGATTTGAACTTATTTTTTGGTGGGTCTACTGCTTTTGATTTAGCTTTGAGGGCAACAAACTGTGCAATATGGCTTATAAGTGGAGATTTGTCTGAACTGTTACCTCCTTCCTCTTCTTCTTCCCTCTGTCTCTTTTCTATTGCCCTTGACATTCTACAATTTCTTTTACCTGTATGAATGAGAAAATAAAATATTATTCAACAAGCCATGTATTTCCTATCTCGACTCAAAATCATATGCAGAATCCCATCCACTTGAGAGTAAAATCGTCACCTTGCTCACAGATAATCCTTAAACCCTAATTTCAAAATGTCAACTAGAACGTAAATGGGGTTTTTGAAATCGAAAAGAAAATGCAGGGGAGGTATAAGAAGCAAAAATGGTTGAGTCGTGTACAAGGGGTTTTCGAAAAATAGAGGGAAAGGTAGGAGTAAAAATGGAGAGTTGGAAAATGGGGCCGACGTATCATCTCACGAATATGTAGGCCCTATTTTAGTGACGACTTGCTGAACCGGTCATCACACATATTTTCAATCTAGAGTTGTCGATTTTAACTCTAACTTTTCAGCAATCGTGAATGCGAGCTCTCGCATCAGTTATTCATAATTGCTACATTTTAACTAATGATCTTATCAAACAAAATGATGATCGATCGTAAATCCATATGATTGCTAGTACTAATATACATTTAGGACTATATTACGATTGTTCGTAGTGTAGTACTTAAGTTTTTAAACAAAATAAGAAGTTTTACATAGTTTACAAAAGGGGCTATGGGTGAGTCAGTAGCTCGACAGATCCAAGAGGATTTTAATTTGGATTATGGGGAGCAGATGTCTCCCCCAAAAATACTTGTCCTCTAGGATTATTGACTAGCTGCGTCGGTAATTTGCTACTCTCTCTTTTTGTCACTTGCGAAGCTAGTTGGCCAATCTGTCTCTCCAAATTCGTAATGGACTGAGCGTGTGAATGGATCACTTGAGAGAATTGATCAAGTTGGTGTAAATCTTTTGAATGTTGATGCGACAGCTACTACAAATCCCGAAGGATTTGAACAACTGTGGCATCAGACACATTGCTCGGTGGTCCAAATTTGGGTGGTGCAGCAGACATTTGAGATCTTTGGGGGAAAACTTGGGTCTAGGGAAATCGGGGTTGCGCAACTGATGGTGCTAGTTGTGCTCCATCTGTTGATCCATAGTTAAATCAATTGTAGTTCCTCCATGGTGTGTATGTGTTCCTATAATCTTCCCTTTGAAAGGCCATTTGTCACGCCTCTCGCACCCAGCACCGCGATCCGTCGGCGAGCCCGATGCGAGGCGACATCGGCGCACTCTATTCATATTTCATTTCATAGCTATATTCACGTCCTTATCTTTTTTCACGTAATTTGTCATATTATTATTATTTTTTTTTTATAGAAATACATTTAAATTTGTGGAAACGATTAGGTTACAATTATCAAAGTATGCCCGAAAACTATAATTAAACGCTATCGGTTTAATTTCCCAATTTCATTAACCAGACGAGTAGCTTCAAGGTTACGACTTAATCGTAAATAGTTTTCAAGGAGTAAAATCATATCATGAAGGTAGCTTTTAAAACCCTTTTTCCATCAAATAAAACCATAAAAGTAAAACTGTTTATACAAGCCCAATTACAAAATTTAAACCTAAGCTTCAAAAGTAATGGACTTAAACAAAAGCCAAAACAAGAAGGAAAGATCCTTTCAAAATTAAGTGTAGGTGCTGGTAGCTCTACTAGGCAAAAAGCGCTTTAAACTATCAGCTTGATTGTCGCTCCTGGATCCTTCCGCATCCACTTTCTGTAATCCAGGCTAGGTGGCTGCTGATTGGCCTCTAAAATTTTTGGGTCATGAAACAACCGTAAGTGATGAAGCTCAAAAAAGTCTTAGTTAGAGTTGTTCTATGTTGTTAGTGCAAGTAGTATAGAAACAATTCCACAGGTGCAAATACAAGTGAACTTTCCAGTAATTGTGACAATATAACTAGTTACAATTAAAAATTATTAGACTAACACTTATTTGTAGTTCTAAGTACAACAATACTAAGCATATCTAATCCAATTTAAGTAAATATCTATGAAGAGCAGCAAGTCACAACTAAACAAGAATTAATAAAATTACTTCGGGAGCATGGAAATATTTTCCTACAAGGTATTGCTACATTGTCATTCAGAAAGAGCTACAAAGGTAACTTTAACTAGTGAAACTTCTACATAATTCTAGAAATAAAGATTTAATAAAGTATGATTTTCGATTATTATGATTAGATATGTGATATTCTTATTACAATTATCTCTTAATTATTAGTGTCTTTTTAATTTATTGGTGTTGATACCAGAACACCACCCATGGGCCAAGATTCGAGATTCAAGGCACCAATATGGATCAGACAAAGGCCGGCACTTTCCGCCATTTAGTCAATCAAGACAAGGATCAATGACCCTGTTGGTCTTACTAGACCCGATCCTCAGCTGACATTTCAAGATCCCTTTCAAATACAAGGTGCTCATACAAGCTTGTTCGTGAGAACAACGATCAACTATGTGAGGCTTTCAAGTCCAAGATAGTATCTCTTCTCACTTTCAAGTTTTCAAACTTCGTTACCAAATAATTAATAAGAAAAGTTCAATATGTTTAGGATTTTCCATATTTAAGTTCAAGTATTCAACTATTCGAATTCAAGTTCAAATGCTTCTTCTTAGACGTTCTAAATTCAATTATTCAAGGATTCAAGTTCAAGTTCAAGTACTTCTTCCTAGAAGATTCAAATTCAAGTGTTCTAATATTCAAGTCCAAGTTCAAGTACCCTATCTATAAGTTTCAAGTTCAAGTATTCAAAGTTCAAGTTCAAGTTTGAATTCAAGTTCAAGATTAAGTTCAGTACAATTTCAATTGCAAGTCTATGTTCAAGTACAAATTCAAGTACAAGTTCTAGTTTAAATACAAATTCAAGTACATGTCCCACAATCATGTTCTAAGGCAAGTTCTAATTCTCAAGATGTCGAGTTCAAGTATGTTACCAACATTTCTTGCAATCATAACACTTATTTCTAACATAATCTTGTCATTATCTAAAGTACAATAGGGTTTAAGTTTTGGGACTTGATCCTAAGGGAGGATCTCGTCGGCTTACACTTACCTCAAGTGTTACCCCAGTTAAAGTCCACTAGGGGACTTATATTTATCATTGTTGATAAGATGGCACACGGTTGCCTTCTAACAATAGTTGAGGCATCGAGATGCCTATTTTACAATTTCAAGTTATTCGAGTTGGGTCTACAGTCTGGTATCCAAGTTCTACTTATTCTATTACTCCAGTATCGATCATTGATTTCAACAAGGTCATGGATTTAGAAAGGTCCAATTTTATTGTTCAGAAGGGTCAAAATAAATTATGGGTTCAAAGGGTTAAATGGACTCTAAGTCCAAAGAAGGGGTCTGACAAGTTCAATTTGATATAGATCCGATAGATTTAGGGTCCCAAGGATCTAATAGGTTCAGTTCAATATGCTGCAATGTGTTTTATTCCATATGGGCCAGATGGAGTTTTGGTCCAACGGGTCCAACCTGTTTTATACCATGTGGCCAGATGGAGTTTAGGTCCAACGGGTCCAACATGTTATCCCCTAGGTAATTCGGGCCTTTACTAGATTTAAACTAAGGTTGGAGCCCTTTTCTAGGGTCCGAACCATAGCCTCATGGGTCTTGATTCATTATCTTGGGCCTAAATCATATCTTGAGGAATGGTTCAAATACATCGAGTGATGGGCCGGATCCTTACTGGCCTCTTGGATATCCTATAAATATTATTTACTTAGAAGTTTAGGATTATAGGTCTTATTGGCCCATCAACAGTTTGATCGGATTCTTTGACTCAATATACCAATTTCACATGGGCTTGCTATATGTTAGTATAATGGAACCATGTACTTGGGTCTGCCCGATTAGTCACGGATAAAGGTCTAGATATTAAGACTTTATCCTAAAATTTCTAATTTTTCTAAAGGAATGGCGGACAACCCACGGTAAATCGGTCGCCATTTTCAGCTCTGATCAAATTTTCATATGCTTCCAAAACTGAGGGAATATGACTGATGAGAGCATCTTTCCCAAGTGGTGGTATCAAAAAAATCGATCAGGTTTGATTACAGGAGATAAATCTCTACGATCTACCCTGTTTATTCAGGGCTTCAGGCCAGAATTATTAGACCTTGGTGTCGAGTCTGTAACTTTTAATTCTGACAACGAAATCAGTTGTTTAGCGGCTCTATAGAAATATTCGAGAGTCTTCCAACTTTTTCAATTATACTATTCAAGTCAAAAGTCAACCTATTAGGACAGAATCGGGTCCATCCGATTGAAACTCGGATCTGGTTTCTGGCTGTGGGCCATTTTTATATATTCCGGCTATAATTTGCTGAATTTCATGCCATCTATTCTGATCGAGTTGCAGCATGAAATTATTAGCAGGCATTAAATATATACTAAGATATTGGTTTCATTTATTTCAGATTTTTCTGTTGATATTTTAGGCACGGAAGCTGAAAATCATTTCAGCCTTGTTTTTGGGTGCAACATGACAGATTTGCCACATCGCACTCCGGGTGCCATAACTTTCAAACTGTACGGGTTTCAGGTCTGAAATTTTAACCGGACATCAAGAGTTCATTCAAGTGTATCCCAAAATTTTTGGGGATTTTTCTAATATTTATTTATATTTATTTGGTTCACTATTCCGGGACTGATTTTCTGTGGGCTGCAAGGTCCACAATTTTGGGCTTTTGATGGGGTCAACTATTTGGTTCACCTCATGCCACATTTTTCGATTATTGGTCAGGAACATTCTCAGGTTAATCCTAGGCTTATCGGAACCTATGTCGAAATCATTTCATTTATTATAACGATACCAATCGTTTGCCGACAATTTCCTTGTTACCGATGAAAATTTACTTAAGAACGTCGAATCGGGCTTAAAGCCATTCAACCGGGCAAAATTTATCGGCACGATTATATTTTTCATAAGTAACTCTTAAGTTCTAACTGATTCAACTATGTTTTATCGGTCGTTCATTCTTAGGGTCAAGATCACACAAGTAACTAAGTATTTTACCGATAATTCCAACAAATCAAACAAATGCAAGTTGGCCAATCATGACCATCCAATTGGTCTACTATTAAGACTGAAATTTTAACCATAATTTTTCTTTTAGAGATGAGATTATTTAAAATCCATCACATCCCAATCACCAAATATGTCAAACAATTTAAATCTAACATCTATGGCAACAATAAAGTATAAAACTATTCCACATGTGGAATGCTTAAAATGTTTAGCAATATTGAGCCACACAAATACAATCATGTTCAATAAAAACCTAAAGGCCGAAATTATGAGATTTCTACACAATAATCTTATTAAATCAATCATAATTCATAAATCATGATTTCTATAATTTTTATGCAAGAAACTAGAATTTAATCTACACTATGCCACATATTAGACCAAAAATTGCATCTAAAATCCATAGATTTATCCAAATTTTCATAAACACAAGATAAAATACAGAGATCACAGCTTCAGAAGAATTATTTGATATAAATTTCATGGAATAATCAAGAAAATCTACAAATACAAATTTTTTTCTACACAACAGTGTATATGGATTAAGGTTGACCTTATCATGACCATTGGATGGCCTTGCATGATCATGTAAATCTCATGCTTGGCATCCCAGGTCACTAATCTATCATGCATGCAAAGATTTCATAAAACTTCAAAGGAGAAATTCATTTAAGTCCTCAAATTTTCAAGAAAAACCAACTTTTCACACATAAGTCTAGTCTTTGAGATTTTGACCAAGTGTGGACCATTGGATAGCCTTACTTGATCACACTGATCACCAGCATGGCATCTCAGGTCACTGGTCCATCTTTCGCTGTCAAAAACTTCTAAAAAAATTTTAAAACAAAACTATTTTATTGATGAAAATCCAAGAAAAATACAAAGAAATATCAATATTTCTAAGATTTTACCTCTTTGGTCAATCTAGGCCATGGGATGGCCTTGCATGGTCATATTGATCACATGGAAGTCACCCAACAGTACAAGTCAACATGCACCCTAGGAAATTTCAAAGTCCATATAACAAAATCCTATTTTTATTTCACAAAATACAGGAAAGCTAGGCTAAAATGCTAAAATAGTCAATTTTTGACCTTAAGGGTCATTCTAGACCATTGGATGGCCTTGCATGGTCATGTTGATCACATGCAGATCCTCCAACACTCAAAGTCTAAAGTCTAAACCAAATAATCAGAAATTGAAGTAAAAAAAATCAGATTTAGGCCATGGAAACTCAAGAAAACTAAAAATTTCCTACACTAGGGAAGTCTAAACCTCCATGGTTATTATAGACCATTAGATAGCCTTGCTTGATCACAAGGATCACAGGCAAGGCTTCTAATTTTCTGGTTTCACATGACAATATGATCATCCGAGAATTTTCCTAAAAAAAAATAGAAATGCACATGATCTATGGCAAAGTTTCTATAAGAAAAGACTAAAGAACTAGGCAACAACAACCAAGACTTTCCCGTGGCTCAAGCCCTTCTTCTTCGCTGATTTGCTACGGGATGCATGATTGGAATAGCTGGGATGAAGCTCAAAATGGTCTATGTGAGACTAGGGAGTGTGTGGAGTTGAATGGTGGTGGTGGGATAAAAGTTTAAGGGCTAGGATGTATGGGCAGATTTTTGCTTCAAAGGAGCTTCAATGGAGTTTCTAATGTGGTGGGAGAGAGGAAGGGGATTAAGAATGAAGTGAATAGGAGCCTCCCCAAGGGAATTCAAAATATGCAAAGGTATTGGGGAACAAGGGGCTGCAAATCCTTGCCACATGGCACCCCCCCCCCCCCTCTTCCCTAGCTCATATTCTTCCAAGTCCCCATCATTTAAACTCTCTCATTCTCTCACCTCCAAGGTCAAAAACGCCCAAGACCTTTGACCCATTTTGACCCCTCCACACCACACATCACCTCAAGGTTTGTCTTTTATGGTATTTAGAGTTCTTGAATTATGTGAAAGTCATTTTTGTAAGTAATCTTATGGTGCATGCACGTTGAAGCATCTTACACCTTAGATTTCTCCAAAGAAAAATCTATGATATAAGATGGGTCAAATCTAAGTCCAATCATCCAATGGCTAGGATTTACTAGAGATTTGTGAAATTTAATTTATAAATTACAAAATTTGATTATTTAAGGTACTAATGCCCTTGGGCTTTAAGTCTATTTACACACTCTTCTATGTAAACCACAAATACCTAGTTCTAAGTGTTAGCACATCTCAAAGCTTTTAGTTTATGGGTCAATTTTTGACTCAATCATCGAATGAAACTAGTGATAATCTCTAGAATCTAATTCGTTGGTGTTGATCCTTTCATTATTTTTAAGGTTCGGGTCCTATCTGGGTTCAACTTCGGGCCAATACTTTACTATTAAAATGATCGGGGCTAAATCTATGGCTCAAGATATAGTGTGGGGTGTATCCATTTCTTTGCACACCCCTTTACTCAAGTGGGGTGCCCCCTTGGGTGTCTTTACCAATAAGTGAATTTCCTATAGTTTCTAGGTGAGTGCCGCTATCAATAGTCAGATCCTTACTTATTTAAGGTGGGTGCCACTGGTAATAATTATTTTCTTATTATTTTAAGGTGAGTGCTTTAAGAATTTTAGCGGACCTAGCCACAGGCAGTCACCTAGCTCAGCCAGGTCACACCAATGTCCAGTCAACCTTTGACCAACACAAATCTTTACGACAGATGTTACCTCCTCCCCTCCTTAAAAAGGATTATGTCCTCAGAATCGAAACTATCCAAAATGTTTGGGAAAAATACCTGCGATTTGCATCAGGGTTTTAGTTGTAGCCATAACAGCGTCGAGCCTATCGATGTCCTCTCCAACGATTGCCAGAATTCCCTCACTCTAGCCAAGCTCAGTAGTTTTCTTAGCTAGGTGCCACATGCAATTTTGAAGTCTTCATTTTACATCGTCCATTTGTCGAACAGTCTCGCATTTTTTAGGCGGGTTTCCTCTAAGTAGAGAAACACGGATCGCCAGGATATGTTTCTCGCTAGTCAGGTTGTCGATGCGGTTTTCGAGGTATTGGATTGAAGATCGGTGCAAGGCACATTGGTGGAAGAATAGAAGCTCTTCTTCTTCCAATTTCTTCACTTTGCGTGTCAGTTCCGTCATTGTTTCCATTAAAGTCATCGTACAGCCTATCTGAAAAATTATCTAGATTGTTTTTAGGGATGGCTTATCTTAGTGATTTTAAATCAAGCAAGAAAAATATTAACTTGATGCATAGAATTCCTATAGTCTTACAGATTTCAGGAAATCAAGATGTACTTAACCATGCAATTTCAATAAAAGTATATTACAATGCTTACCCTTCTTCTCACGTAGGGCTTCTTCATAAGAATGAATTAGCTGTTGTGTTTGGCTTAGATAAGATTGGGTCCTATCATAGGCCTCCTCTTCCATGATCTGGAAGTGATCTTCTCAGTTGCGATGGGTTTCTAAGCTAATCAGTAAATTACTTACTCGATTACGATTTTCTTCAGTGCGAGCAAAGGGTGTCGTGGCAAAGTGTTCCACAGTGTATCGTTCTCTTCTTATGATTTTCTTTTTCTTCTCAAAACATTTCAATATGTTTTGTGGCCCTTTATCTGCTACAGGTATATGTGTTCGTACTTACGCAGCATCTTTTTTCCTTGCTGAATTTCGTGTAGTGTTTCAGGAACTCGTGTGTATGCATCCATCTGAAAAAGATTGATGTTTAGAGATGATTGGGGCTTTATTTTAACTTATTGAAAAAAAAATAGTTTTTAATTACTACATAGTCATGTATAACAAAACTTGATCTTTATTTCGAAAATTTCTTATCATCCTATTAGATTTTCATTGAGAAGTTAACATCAGCATTTCTACAAGTCCTTCTACTCACAAGAGCATACATCAAGACAAAATGATCAAAAGACTTTCTACTCCTATCTCTATGGTCCAAGAGTGTAAGTTTCAGCCTGTAGCCTTTCGATGTCGGACGTCAACTTCTTCAAGGTCTTGTCAAGGGTCTTTAGATGTTTCATGTCCTCCATAAAATCTACTTCTATGCGTTCCAACTCCCCTTGGAGTCCAGCTCTCTTTTCCTTATCTTGTCAGAGTACACTCAACAGCTCTTGAGTGGTAGTTCTCTTTTGACGATCTTCAAGTATGTGTTCACATAAGACCTTTCAGTTATGTTCTAGCGAGCTACTTACACATGTGAATTGTTCTAACAAAGTCACCCTATTAGCCTCCATAGTGTACAGGGATCCATAGGCTGGGTTCATCTAAAATAAGGTCAAATCTTTCTAATAAGAATTTTAAAAGAAATGCGGGTAATATTTTCCAATTTTTCTATTTTCTTTATGATCAAGGTTCTAAATCAAAGGTTTGTGAGCATGAATCTTGACCAAATTGGAATAAACATGTGGATGCTAAATACAAAAATAAAATGCTAAGATCAATCATATGAGAGATGAAGATGACTAATTTCAAAAGATATCTTTACTCCTCATACTCAAAACTCAAAGTGTTTGTTCTACTCAAAACTCAAGATTAGGTTGTTGATAGGTGCAATCGGTCTCCTTTATGCGTTTGGTAGGAGGGTACTGTGGTTGATTGACCCTGACAGTTATCGCCTACTTCTTAGACCCTAAAGATTTTTTTTTTTACTCAGGGTAAGATTTTGTTTGTCTGAAGGCGATGGTTCTTATTTATCAACTAGTTGAGAAAATCTTATTAATTAAAACCTCTCGAGTACGTGGTTGATAGCTGACTTTTATTGAGTACGTGGTTGATAGCTGAATTTTATTTATGACGTCAAATCGATCTAAATGGTCAGTGTCAATCAATGAATCTATATCGCCGTTTATGGTGATATCCAACAACCTAATCACACCCATCAAGCATAAACTATACGAATATAAATAGATTCAACAGCAATACTATATCATATCATGCAAAAGAATTAATCTATATTAAAAGATACAATGTAAGAAGATCACGACTATAGCAGGCTATCAAAAGTCAATCAGGTAACATGTACTGTATCAAAAGTCAAATCACTATTTAGACAAACAGATGGTGCCAGATACTATCCAGGGGTCAGGCAATCAGATTCATAGGTCAAGTCATATATTTAAGCAGGCAGACTATACTCAGATTATCTATCTATTCAGGAATTCAAAGTCATACTCAAGCAGTCAGAATTTTTTATAACTAATCATTTCAAAGAAATTTTCAAGTACCTTCAAACAGATGAGGGTAGTTTACTCGCATTTTGGATTCTAATTCCCAGGTAGCGCTCTCAACGTCCTGGTTCCTCCAAAGTACCTTTACTAGGAGAATAGTCTTAGAACGCAGTTGTTGTTCCTTCTGTTCTAGAATTTGTACAGGTCGATCTGTATAAGTCAGGTCTTCGCGAAGTTTGACAACTTCTTCTGGAAACAAGTGACTCGGATCCGAGACATATTGTCGCAGGGTAGATACATGGAATACATTATGTGCTTGTGCCATTTCTTCAGGGAGTTGTAGTCGATATGCTACGGTTCCAATCCTTTCGATTATCGGATAAGATCCAATATAATGGGCTTCAACTTGCCTCGTTTACCCAAGCGAACCACGCCTTTTTTCGGAGACACTCTAACAAAAGCCTTCTCTCCAACATCGAACTCCAGTATCCGCCTCTTTTATCCGCAAAACTCTTCTATCGATCCTGTGTAGCTTTTAATCGAGATCAAATCAGTTTTATTTTCTCAACAGTTATCTAGACCAGCTCAGGGCCAAGTATTTGCCTCTCCCAACTTCACTCGAACACAGTGGAGATCGACAAGGCCTTCCGTACAAGGCTTCAAATGGTGTCATTTTAATGTTGCTTTAATAGTTGTTGTTGTAGGCAAATTCGTACAAAGGCAGATATTGATCCCAACTTCCTTAAAAGTCGAGAACACAAGCTCTCAGCACATCTTCTAGGATTTTGATTATCCGTTCGAATTGTCCATCAGTCTGAGGATGGTAGGTTGTACTCATCTTAATCTTGGTTCTCAGGGATTTCTGAAATGATTGCCAGAAATCTGAGGAAAATGGGAATCTCGATCTGATACAATGGATAGAGGAATGCCATGGAGTCGTATGATTTCAGAAACGTAGAGTCTGACCAATTGCTCAACCGGAGCAGTCTACCTTGTGGCCAAGAAATGTGTCGATTTCGTTAGACGATCCACGATTACCTAGATCTTGTCGTAACCTTTACTAGTCATGGGGAGTCCTGATACAAATTTCATAGTAATGTGCTCCCATTTCCACTGAGGGATGTCTAATGGTTGTAAAGGTCCTACGGGTCTCTGATGTTCTGCCTTCACTCGCTGATACAAAGCATCGACGAATGAATTCAGCAATGTCTTTCTTTATTCCAGACCACCAATAGTTTCATTTCAGATCATGATACATTTTTGTACCTCTGGGGTGAATAGAGTACTTAGAATGATGTGCTTCCATCAAGATTTCTCTTTTCAGTTCAGCGTCGTTTGGAACACACAATCTTCTTTGGAAACATAGGGCAACATCAGAAGAAACGAAAAAATCAGGGAGGATGCCATCACTCACCTTCTATCGGTAAGTTTCCAATTGAGGATCTATGGGTTGTGCTTCGATTACCTTGCTTCTGATAAAGGGTTTTAGCTTCAGACTAGCCACTACCAGCTTCAGAACAACACTATTCAGGGGTGTTGTACTACAGGATAAATGAGCAAGTGTGGAAACATGCTTAGCTTTCCTACTCAAGGCATCAACAACTAAGTTCGCTTTTCCTTCCTGATACCGTATCACACAATCAAAGTCTTTCAGGGTTTCCATCCAATGTCTCTGCCACAAATTCAGTTCCTTCTAAGTGAAGAGGTACTTCAAACTCTTATGGTCAGTATAGATGACCAATTTTTCGCCATACAGGTAGTGTTGCCATATCTTCAAAGCAAACACAACCGCAGCCAGTTCTAGATCATTAGTCCGATAGTTTCTTTCATGGTCCTTCAGTTGTCGTGATGCATAAGCAATCACCTTGCATCAACACGCAACCCAATCCCAAGTGGGATGCATCGCAGTAGACTTCGTATCCATCACTTCCTGAAGGGAGGGTCAAGATTGGTGCGGTGGTCAATCTCCTCTTCAGTTCTTGGATGCTATGTTCACGAGTAGGGGTCCATTCAAACTTGGTCTTCTTCTTCGTCAGCTCCGTGAGTGGTTTCGCTAACTTAGAGAACACTTCTATGAATCGAAGGTAATATCCAGCCAGTCCAAGGAAGCTACGTACCTCAGTCACACTGGTCAGTCTCTTCCAACCCATTACGACTTTGACCTTAGCAGGATCAACTAAGACTCCATCTCCGGACACCACATGTCCTAAGAAGGCAACTCTTGTTAGCCAGAACTCGCATTTTGAGAACTTCATATATAATTGGTACTCTCGAAGAGTCGTAAGGGTAATCCTCAGGTGTCTCTCATGTTCTTCCGGGTTTGGCGAGTATATTAGAATATCGTCGATGAAGACCACTATGAACTTATCAAGGTAAGGCTTGAAAATCCGATTCATTAGGTCCATAAATGTTGTCGGGGCGTTCGTCAGACCAAAAGGCATAACTGTAAATTTGAAATGACTGTATCGGGTCCTAAAGGCAGTCTTTCGAATATCTTCCTCACAAACTCGTAACTGATGGTAGTCGGTACGCAAGTCAATTTTGGAAAAGACTCGAGCGGCTTGTAGTTGATCAAACAAGTCATCAATTCTTGATAAAGGTACTTGTTCTTTATCGTTACTTGGTTTAGTTTGCGATAATCAATGCATAATCATAAGGTACCCTCTTTCTTCTTAACAAATAAGAGTGGAGCTCCCCAGGGTGAGGAACTTTGTCTAATGTACCCTTTCCTTTATCCTCAAGCTCTTACAGCTGCTTCTTTAACTCATCCATCTCCTTCGGTGCCATTCGATAAGGTGGTTGAGATATAGGATTTGTTCCGGGTATTATGTTGATTCGGAACTCGATCTCTCGAGGTGGTGGCAGGTCAGACAACTCTTCTGTGAACACATCCGGAAACTCTTTAATGACAGGGACTCTATCAAGGGTGAGTACGGATTCTTGTAGTACTAGGTTAGAAGCAAAGACAAATACATGTTGTAAAGATGATGGTGTAGACACCCCCATTTTACCCTCTTGGAATATACAAATTTGTTCAGTCAACCTTTGACCTCATAACCCTGATACGGGACCATATGCTGAAACAATAGTATATGGCTGAACACTGGCTGAAATAATAACTCTGTGGCTCAGGCCCCATACCCCCGACGTGGGAACCATGCACTGAATCAATAGTACATGGCTGAACACAGGCTGAAATAATAGCGCTGTGGCTCAGATCCCAATGTAGGGAGACTATATACTGAAATAATAGTATATAGTTAGAATGCAGACTGAAACAATAGCCTAGCATTTCAGACCTGACCTCGACCCAGACAACCTCGAATTAAGCGCCTACAACCACACACGTAATTCGATTGCACGCTAAATCACACGCGTGCAATCAGTTCCTTCTAATAGCAAACTTCCTTTCCCCATACCAACTCGAGACTCGATCACGTGCCTGATATCAGACGCGCGATCGGATTGAGCGCCACATCACCGGCGCGCAAATGGCCTAAGCCCGGCCTAGCCTCACTATCCTTGACCCCTAAGTTTCCTCGATTAAACACTTCAAGAGTGGCGCTTAATTGGATTATGCACCCCAAAATGGGTGCGCAATTAGTTCTAACGCTATTAAGACTAGGAAACTCGCTGAGCAAGCCAGTCGGTCGCTCACTGAGTCGGTGACCAACTCAAAGCGATTAAGCACCGGGAAACCGGCACGCAATTCGATTAAACGCCTGAAACAGGGCATTTAATTAAAGAAAAACCTATAAAATATTTTTATCTTAATTCGCTCGGGAGGCTGAAAATTTTTTCGAGAGAGAACGGATTTTTTTGGGATTCCGAAACCAAAGAACTCCGAGGACAAACCCATAGAGCAATCTAACCATGATTTCGAGATTTAAACTCCGAACCTTCGATGATTTCTCTCCACAGCCCCGGTCCTAGGTAAAAATCATAGTTTTAGACTTAGGATCTTTCTTTTACTTTTAATTATTAGTTTTAATTTTCAGTCTGAGACCGTAGCCCCCTTTTTTTTTTTAGACCGTGATTTTTATGTCTGGTTCTATTTCTCCAAATTTAGAACCAGTCCTTAATCTGGCGGTCTAATTTACCAACCCTAGGCTTTAATTCCATTCTAAAATCTTAATTTCCAGTCCTATCATTAATTTCTAGTTTTAATCCTTGGATTCTAGAACCAGTCCTTAATCATACAGTCTGATTTTCTGATTTCAGACCCGAATTCAATCCTAGAAGTTTAAATTTAAATTTAAATTTCTTAGTTTAATATTTCCAAAAATCCTAAATATAATTTTAGTTTCTATAATTCTAGTCTCTCAATTTAATTCATAATTATTACTCCGAAATTGACTCTGAAAAAGCTAAAAATACTATTTCATCATCATAAATCCAATTTATATTCAATCTCAGCCACCCGATTTGCCCAAGGGAGCTTATGGAGGGTACTCGAGAATGAGGCCAAACCTCCTTAACATAGCGAACCCAAAACCCCTTTTTTTAGAATTTTAAAATTAATTAATTGTTGTTCTTATCTTTTTTAGTATGATTAACTAGTAGATTTATTTTATTTCAACACAATTAATTAATTAAGTTAATCAGATTCTAGTATGATTGATTAATTTTTTTAAACATAATTTATTATAGTTAATTCATTGCTCTAATCAGAATTTTAATCAAATTAGTTTGTTTCCCTCAATTAGATTTTTCTATTTTATTCATATAACATTAATTCATTACCTAAATTAGAATTCTAGTAAAATTAGTTTTCTACTTCAATTAGAATTCTGGTAAGACTGTTATACTTGATTTAATTAGAATACAATTAGCATATTTGCTCAAATTTGAATTTCAGAATAACTAGCATGCTCGATTTAATTAGAGTTTCACCAGAACTACTACATGTGCACTCCTAGTACAATTAGGAAACCTGATAACAACTAGATTTCTAATGGGATTAAGAGACTAAAATTAATCAGACTTCTAATGAGATTAAGAGACTAAAATTAATCATACTTCTAATGGGATTAGGATACTTAATTAATTAGAATTCTAGTAGTGCTAGGAAACTAAAATTAATTAGACTCCTGATAGGATTAGAATACTAAATTAAATAAACTATAATAAATTCCCACATAACTAAACTCAGTAGAATTGGGAAGTCTAAACTGATCAGAACTATAACAATAATAGGGAGGGAAGATAAATTAAACTATCTAAATTATAAGAAAAGACATAGCTGCTGACGTTCGCAGGCGGACGATTCAGTATAGAAGTAACCCATACCAGCTCCAAAGCATGATCATTGACGTGTTGTAGTATCGTTAAATATCTGCAGCTGGCGATCGCAATAAACTAGGAACCTTCCTAGAAACCCCTTTATTTCTAATTTTCCAAACACCGCATCGCTAGAGTCCACTTGGATAGAATTGGAGCCACTGATTCAACGGGAATCAAGAGGAATGCAGAAAAAGTGCGCACCAATAGACAGGCGATCACAATGGGACACTTTTGCAAACTCTTTTTCTAGATAGTTAATTTTCACCTTATCTCCCTATTTTTCTTTCCAACGAGTCATTTAGATTCCTTTTTATATATATATGAGTCTTCGTCAAAGACTCGAGATGTCTGGTATATGAAGAGTGAGTTTAGAAGACCCATTATTGTGGGGATATCATAACAACCCCACATATGAAGAGGAACAGTTTCACAGTTCCAGCCCACGACAACCTGAGATTAACATGGCCGGCGAGCAGGAAAATCCCTTCTCTACCCCACACACTGGTAATAATCATAATGGGAGAGATGATAACATTGGACAAAACCTCAATGGTCAACAGATCGTAGAACTCAGTATTCAAAGAATACAAAGAGGAGATAATGACTCCGAGGAATTGCTTCGAGGGTTGGCCGCCGCATACAAAACCATTAGGTCACTGCAATTTTTAGAAGAACAAAAGCAACAAGAGAGGCCACCTCCTATCTCAAGCACGGTGTCAGCCCGCACCACACCATTGAGAAAACTTGCCCTCATATTCTTCAATGATGACTCTTTAGACAAGATTTGCTCACTGGTCACTCCAAAAGACAGCACTGTTAAAATCGAAGATCTCTCTAAAATGCTCGATGAGTACATGGTCAAGAGAGAGCGCCCCGGTCACTCATTTGGATTCGAAAAATTTTGTCGCGACGTCGAGTTTAATTTACCAATAAGATTTATGCCACTGAAATTTACCAAATATAATGGCACAGGAAATCCGAATCATCACTTGGCCCTCTTTTGTAATGATTGTCGACCCATACGTGATAATCAAGGACTTCTCATTCACTATTTCCAACACTCATTAGAAGGAGAAGTTTTAGATTGGTTTACGGGACTCCCGCTTTATAAGATAGAAACCTTCGATGAATTAGTCAATCAATTCCTAGACCAATACAAACACTTGATCCAAGAGACAGTCAGTCTCAGCGATCTAATGGCAACGAAGCAAGGAGCTGATGAAGAATTTACCGACTTCGTCGCCAGATGGAAAAAACTCGCTGCTAGGACCAGCACTTCAATGAAAGAGAAGGATTCGGTAGACATTATCATCGATAACACTAGAGAATCGTTAAAGAGCACACTCGTCATAAGCTATTGCCCTGACTTCACTACACTCCACTCCCAGGCATCCCGACTAGTGCGATACATTAAAGGCGGAGACCTTACTCTATCCATAGTCACATCGAAAGTGGGCTCTTCCAGCGAATCAAAATAAAAATATAATAAGAAAACCTTAGAAACCGAACAGGTCAATACTATTGTTAATCAAGGACAAAACTCTGAGAAAGGAAATTTCCACTCGCAAAACTTCGGGCAAAATCAAAATCAGCAATGATACACCAACCAAAACCAAGGCACCAATCAACAAAGATATGCAAACCAAAACTAAGGCTATAACTAGAGTCAGGGCCAGTACGAGAATAGAAATCAATATCCCAATACCTACCTGAATTAGAACACAACACAATCGACCGGCCCATGTGTCGAATTACAGTAGTGTGCCCCCACCGCAGAACTTTAACCCAGCCAGAGGCCCCTACCAGCCAAGGCAGGAACACTATCCCCCTTTATCAGATACGATTTCCAACATCTTCTATCTCCTTAACACTCAAAATCTCCTCTGATTCCCTTAGGAAAAACCCTACCTATGGTCAGCAAATCTAGACTATAGTAAATACTGTGTCTTCCATCGATACGTGGGACACAACCTAGAAGATTGCTGGGTCCTCAGGGACATAATCTATGATATGAATGATCGAAGTCAGATTGATTGGGAAGCGTTTAGGAATCTTAACCCTAATAATAACCAACCCCAATAATATTTAGGGATCATTAATAACCCCATGCCCAACCACAACCAAGCAACTCCGACTCAGGTCACCACCGTAGATCTCTCCGATCGATCCCCCTTCCAACGTTCCACCTTAATCACTCGCATTCAACCCTCTACTACTTTTGCCCCACCAGTAAGAGCTCCTTGACCCCCGCATCCCTTGGCCCAGATCACTCGCATCGCCTATCCAAATCCACCCCCTTATCCAAAATTCACTCAGATACAAGTCCATTCCTTTAGGGCTAGGAGACCATTCCTTCGAAGTCACCCACCAGCCCCTCCAAATCTAGAACCAATGCCATTATCACTCCCTTTATCTGATTCTGAATCCGAGTATGGAGATCACGTTCTCCAAACTATAGCCCAAATTACTGCATGGGTAGAAAGTGTCACCCGAAAGACTCCAAGCCAAGGCAATAAAATAACCAAGGAGCATTCACTGAATCTAGAAGAAAGCGAGCCAAAAGAACATCCTGACCCGTGCGGGACGTTGGTCTCTACTTTCCTAGAAGAGGAAGATTACACAGAATACCTCTCACCTTGGAGCGGCACCATTCAGGTATGTGTTCCAACCTCGAATTTCAACCATTTTATAAATACATTCGCGTCAAGCCATGTCGGGTTCTGTCAACAATGGACTTGCCCGATTCTCAAGTTAGGAACCAATTACCCACCTCCGTCTTTCCCTCGAAATAAGGATTTAACGAATGCATAATCACCAGAAGGGGATGTGAGAGAAAGAGAAGTTAACTTGCCTCCCCCACCTCACATTATCCCTCCACCAATTCTGGTACCTCAACCATTCCAACCACCCGCACCTAAGGCCCATCAGTCAGTCAAAGAAACTGCGCTCGAGCCAGGACAAGAATACGACCTTCTACGGCATCTCCAGAAGATCTCAGCCCAGATATCCATACTAGAACTCATCAAGAAATCTCCTGACCATCACCGATTGTTGATAAGGACACTCCAAGACACGCAAGTGGATGAGGATACAACACTAGATGAGCTTCACCAAATCACTTTGGTCATAGCGCAACCTTCGACGCTCACTTTTATAGACGCAAACATGCCTAAATTGTCACTCCACGGGAGTGCGGCCCCCATATACCTTACGGTCATAATTAGAGGATTTTTTATACCACACACACTCGTTGACACAGGAGCAAGACTTAACATCTGCCCTATCACCACATTAAAAATGCTCGAATACACGGAGCAGGATGTCAGGCCCTCACTAATTCGATGACAGTACCAATCAACTTTTCTTCAAAACTAACTCACCAAATACCCATGACTGCTCATAGACCCAAAGTGCTCATCTCGAAACCTAAAAAAAAGCTCCATTGCATCTTGATGCTAGGGCATTTTTTTGGATTAAAAAAAGAACCATATCAGGAATGTCGGCTTGTCCACAAAGAAGACGAGGAATGACGAAGTTACCATTTGGAGAGTGCTACCGAAGATACCATAGTGCCAATCCTACCACGCTCCTATGCAGGGGCATTTTTATTTTTTATTATTTTTATATTAGCTATTGCTTTCCCTGTTGCATTGTTGTCATTTCAAAAAGAAAGAAGAAGAAGAAAAAAAATTTAAAAAAAAAGCACATATCCATCTTCTACTACCAGACTGCGGTCTGAGCCACTTACCCCATTTGACAACTAGCAAGGGGGAGAACAAAAACTACTAACCGTATTACTTTCACATGTGCAGATACGAAGAAACCTTCAACCATCACTAGGCCAGCTCAGGAAGCATCCAAGTCCTAATGACGGTCGATGGCGCTAAAGCAACTAAAAAACAAGAGTAGAAGCAAGAGGTCACTAAAAGAAAATGAGCCAATCAGGTACATCTAAACCAAAAATCTCTCTCTCTCTCTCTCTCTCTCTCTCTCTATATATATATATATATATGTGTGTGTCAAAATCTTTTCATTTCTTTTTACACTTGTCACTAGGGGCATCCCCCTATATATACAACACACACATACCATGAATACAAAAAAAAACACACACACACATCCCTACTCCCTATGCTATTGCTGGGACGGTCGATCACCGCTGTCCCCAGTATCGTTAGCTCGGAGGTCCATAGACTGGTCCTCTGAAAATATAATCCTAACACCCAGAGTCCTTAGAACCTCTAAACGACAAGGCCTTGCTACAGAACCCCCCTCACTCACCTGACTAACAAACTGCCTCGATCGAGAACGAGGAGGATACCCCGTAAGAATATCCCGAACGCCCGAATTCCTACGAGCATCATCTCTGACACGATCATGTGACGTGTGACGAGACTGCCTAGCCAAAGAACCTGTAGCCCTCGACTACGAGCCATCAAGCTGACTAACCAACCTACGCACCCCTCGCTCACTCCTCGTCAGACGATACTGCAACCGATCTAGGGACACCTGCATCTCCGCCCACATCATCTGACATGCCACCTCTAACGCCTCAGTCTGACTCCTCTATGTGGCCATCATCTCAATGACCAGGTCCTCAGGACTCTGCATCTCCCCAAGGATCCGTATAACCTCAGGAGTGGCGCGCACTCGCGCCGCCTCTAGGCGCGCCTCCTCAAGCTGACGGACCTGCATAACCATACCGAGTCAAAGGAAATACATGAACAAAATAAGAAACTTTGAAAATGAAAGGATTATACCAACTCCAACCTCTCCTCCAGAAGTCACTCGACCATCTCCATGGTCACGGGATCAGCAGGCGGCACCCGAGGGACAACAAACGTAGATGGCTACAATGATAATGAACAAATACGCCAGATAAATACTATAAAGGCAAATAAGCCATGAACACAATAACTAAAGCATACCTGAGTACGGATAAGAGCAGACTCCTGAGGGGGAGCCTAGGGAGTAGAGTCCGGAATAGCCTGCATAAAGAACCAAACAAACCAACACAAGACATGTCAGAACAACATAAAGATGAAATAACCTAAATAGAATTATGCCACATCCAAAAAAAAACTATACCTGACTCTTCGGGCGTAGAGAGGCAACAGTCGCCTCCCTCATATGAAGATCCTCAACAACTTAACTCTGAAATACTGCATGATATTAGTAAGCTACTAAGAAAGCAAAATAATGACGCCCGACAAGCTACTATAATGACACAAATAAGATAAAAGACTGAATGGAACTTACCCAATGATCTAGCTCGGCCCGAAGCTGAGCCATCACTGGATCCTCCCGACTAGAGGAAGCAACTGAAGAAGGATCAAATGTCAGAACCAAAAAATAGCAGCAAGCTCGGCTCTCTACGAATAATAATATACACATCAGTTGGCGAGCTCATGATGCTAACAATGCTAAACCAAATTTATAAAGGCACCTACCAATCAATCAATTTCATATCATAAGTTGGCCTCCACCTCTCAGCCGGCTTGCTGCTAACCGCATAACAACTCAATCATCGCCGCCTGAAGAGCAACCTCACCCTCCCTCGTAGACTGTCCAAAATAAAATAAAACGAGACACCACGATCATGTCAGAATGACCAGAAGACCGAACCCACATAATATAAAAAGAACATAAATTAACTCACCTGGAGCCGTCGAGTCTCCACTAGTCGAGCCCCCAACTCATCATCCGCCGCCCTAGCCTGAGCAACCGAGGAGGCTAAGGAGTGCAGCATCTCCTCATCCAGATGAGGAGCACACCCCATCCGCTCCATCGCCCTATGGAGGGAGTCTAATGCCCCCCGCATGCTCGCAGTGAGATGGCCCTACTCCAATGCAGCCAACCTCTCCCTCAAAGTTGATGCCGACTCTGACCCATCGATCGCGAAAGAGCCACTCTCATGGAAGGGACGTGTGAAGAGGCGCCCGCCACCCAATGCACTAAACTACGACACATACTCCCGAGGGTCCGCCTCATCATGCGCCCTTATAACCTTGGTCCCCCCAGCTCTAAAATCCGCTATCTAAAGTGCCATCCGCTCAGCAAAATTCCGGCCAGGAGGGCCAATCATCCTCTTCGCCACTCTGTGGTGAATCTCTGGAGGGACTCCCTGAGCGAGCCCCAGCTGCCGTACCACTCGAGAGGTGTGGATCCTCTCCACCCTCTTAAAACAATGGACCCATATATCCACATCAAAGAAGGGCCGGCCAGACTGAATCATTGGCACGCACGTATCCTCCTCATTCGCATACGGTCTCCAAATCACCTACAACCAAATAAACAAGCCAACCCATCAACAAAGATTCAGATCCTAAAAGATCGAAACAAGATGAAAAAAAAATAAAAAAATATGCATGATGATCTATACCAGCCCCGCGTGCATATCCTCAAAGAGGCCTCGCGCAATCTGAAGATCTGAAGACCAACGGTGACCCCTCAACGCCTCCCTCCACACGTGCATCCACAGGAACATGAATGTCATTTCCAACAGAACTTCCAGACAAAGAAAAGTGAAATGATCATACGCTCAAAACTGAAAAGAAAAATAACAACAACAGCAACGACACACAAGAAGAAACACTGAGATCGTCACTACGACCAAAAATTAACCAAACTAAAAACATCACGATGCCAATTAACTAAAACTCACCTGGATGAACGAAAGGAAACCTCTGATTGACGTGACGCCCCATCCCCGACGGTAAAGCTACTCATAGAGATGCGCCAACGCGGCCGGACCCCACGCATAGGTAGGGATCCGATCCAAATCCCCAAGAATCATCAGAAACAACTCAGTGACACATCCCTAAGTCGAAGAAGAGAAGAGTATTGCACCAAGGAAGTGCATCAAGAATGCTCGAAGCACCCTATCCGCAGTCCACCTCGACTCCACCACGGGCTCCCGGCCCGTCACTATCACACAACGCACCTCATAAGATGCCTTCACCTCTGAATGGCGCCTCGGGGGGACAAAGCCACCCGCAAACATATCGAAGAACCAGGTGACTCAAACTACACTTCGCCCCGATCCGCTCAACCTATATGGCACACCCAAAATCTCCTCACACACTGCTAAGTACTCTCCTGCCATCTACCCTGTGATCGACTCACCCTCGAAACGAAGACCGGTGACGTGAACCCAGTCCTCTAGAGTCGGCAACATCATGCTAATTGGAAAGAGAAGCGCATGATGCTTCTCCTTCCACCTCTCCAAGATTACTGCAATCAAGCCACGATCGACCTGAAAGGGCTCCGGCGCAAGGATTGGCCTGAAATTGAAAGACACTACCCGTGCCCACTAAAACTCCGGCAAGGCACGGTACCAAGTATGAGACTCGACCCATGCCGAGCTGATGGCCAGTTGCGGGGGCTCCTATTGAACGAAACACAAACAATAATAGTAAGACTAGCATATACCCATGACGAAAGATAAATAAATTTAGAACTAAAAGTAAGTCAAATATGCCCCAAACACAATAACAAGTTACAACAAACACACAAAAAGTGATCAGGGCAACTGAATAGAAATATGACCTATCTCTAGATGCCGTCATGATGCATGAGTGAGCACCCAATCAAGGATCCATGTAGGTTTGACATAAATTAGAAGGGTTTCTAGAGCCTAATAGGCCTATTTCATGACCTAAATGGCTAAGAAATTGAAAGAACTCTTTCTCATGGGTGCTTATCTAGCCTCCCGCAAAGAAATCCTCCAGCAGAAAGTGTTTGCGATCTCGATGCTCCTCAGCTCTCGCACCCTCAGCCGCACCCTCATCTCTCTCACCCACAGATATCTCACCCTCAAACCTCTCACCCTCATCCTCAACGACCCCCTGCTCAATCTCGAGCACCTCCTCCCTGATCCCCGACTGGTCAACCTCCAGTACCTCCTCTCTAACCACCTCCCCAACATCCACCTCCCCGACTATGTTGGTCCAAGCCTCAGAAGTCTCACCTATCTCTGCCCCTAACATCCTCTCTAACTCAGAAATGGTAATATCGTGCCTACCACCACCCTCAGACTCCATCCTAGAATGAAGAGCTCAAAAAATTGAAGAGAACAAAGGAAACAGTGCCCTAAACGGATGGCCGAATAGCAAAATATCATAAAAACACGAAAATTAGAGCACAAAGAAATAAGGAAATAGAGAATCGAAGACTAAAATGGATCACGAGATAAAAATGAAAAGTATTGAACTATTTATAGGACATCTAAAAATCGCGCGCATAAATTCACCCACTGAAACCAATCACCCACCACTCTCACTGCGCTTAATTCAAATCACACAATCGGTCTTGAGCGCGTAACCTAATTGTCGCCCGCTCAAATCAACCCGACCATCTGGTTGCACGCAGCCTACTAAGCGCGTAATCACTTCAAGCGTCCACACAGTGGCGTGTGAATGCCAATGGTCACCCGCATAGTGACCAGCCACCACCCTAATCAAGCGCTCGATACCATGCATTTAATGCGGTCAAACGACCGAAAATTGGCACTTAACGACATTCCGATACTCTGAACGCGCGTTCACCCTTCGGCGCGTAATTAATTTATGTGCTCGGAGTGAAGCGCGCAATTCCCCAAAAACACAAAGGAAAAATGCCTAGGACAACACATTCACAGGCCTAAATTAGGTGATTTCTGACACTAATTATTAGCCTAAACCATGCTCTTGTTAAGCCTGATCCAAAACATTCCAGACTTAAAGAAATATCCATCCCAATAATTAAAAGAAAATGCACCAGACCAAACCAAAAATGAAAAAAAAATACCCCAACATCACCTACACACTCCAACTAATACCAAGACTAAAGAAAAACTAAAAATAAATGCCCCCCCCCATCATTCATTCACTTGAACCTAAACTAAACCAAAAATTGCTCCCAAAACACCCTAAACCAAAATAAATAAATAAGATCAAACCAAATTTAAATAAATAAGCCTCACACTCAAAACAAACTGAAGCAAGCTATCAAATAAATCAAATAGAAATTGCCACAAATGAAATAAAGAATAATAATAATTTCTTCATAAATAAATTAAATAATTACAAAATACACTGAGGGTATACCCTCTGAATATATAACTTTAAATAAGAAACTTAAAATCCACACGTTCGGGCAATGCCCAAATCCAAATTTATTCGGGAAACCAAAAATCCCATCTTCCCCTCTTCCCTTAGCATGGCAGTAATTCAACTGCTACCTTGCATTCCCAATCCCGTCCGTTCTCAATAATCCACTCAATAAACACAACTCTTCGAATCCAACACCCGGGATACGAAAAAGAAAGGAAGAAAAGACATTAATGAATAAGAAAATGCCCAAAATAAATAAATGCCCCAAAACAATAAGAACCCAAAACTTTTAACTCACACATTTATAAACTATACATCCTAAATTATCAAATGACAAGTGTCACACCTTTAAACCCTTCTAATCTAATTAAATCTAAACCAAACACATACCCCCTTTTAAAGACCACAATCCATGACAAACCCAAATGAACCAATAATCACACAACACTTACCCCTTCAAGGAAACACAAATCCCAAAGAAAAGTAAACAAGCCGATAAGATTTGAACATTTAACACCCATCCAATACTTTTGAAAACTCACACCTTTTAACAAGTGTCACCCCAAGTCAAATAAAAGACTAGAACAAAATACCTTAAACCTTAAATTCAAAAAAAATGAGACCCTAAATTGTTTGGGACCATGCCAAGAAAAAAGCCCTAACCAAACCCACCGGAACCAAGTAAACCCTCTAAACAAACCCATAAAAATAAATTGAACCCCAAGCTAAACTAAATCCTAAAATAAATCAAACAAATCAGATAAATCCAACTAATCCATTAATAAATTTAAACGAATAAACAAGCATGACAAAATAAAAAAAAATGTCCCTTTATTTATAATTTAAAGCCTTACAAGTATCACCGGAAGCATACCTCCTGAATTTACAACCCAAAATAAAAACCTAAAACTTTAACCTACAACCAAAAATGAAGACTAGGTTCAAAACTGAGATGAAGTGAGGAGCAGATTCCGCTCGGAGCATCCAGTCGGAGACTTCAGGGAGAATTGGTTGGGAAACACATCCCTCCACTTTTTACTCCTTCTCTTCTACTATTTTCACCTCTTCCACCGCTGCCTCCTCAACGCTGCCTTCACCGGTCCCTAAAAGGACCGATGTGAAGACTAGCACTCTCATTCTCAATACCGCCCACTCTCAGAATAACGCCGTCCACGAGCATCTCCTCGGGACGAAGATCACACGAAATAATGAATATAAGAAGAAACGACATCCCATTCAGACGATTAGATCACCCAATATCGCTAAAATACGAATTTCAGAACACAAAATATTAAGAAAAAAGTTAAAACTCGAGACTAAACCAGAGAATGAAACACAAATGAAAGCCCCCTCGCTTATATAGAGTACGAACTCAATCACATGCCAGAGCACATGCATTTAATTCAATCACGCGCTATGCACATTACGCACAATCCAAAACATGCGCTATGACCCAAGCGCTCAATGAAACCATCGCCCGCGCCAATAGAGCGACGCTCCGATCGCGCGCACTCTATGAACCGCATAAATTTATCAAATGACACACTATTGCTGCGCAACTTGAAAGGTCACCCGTACACTGACCGGGTGACGTCTCGATCACGCGCAACGGTTATAGCGCATAACACAATCACACGCACACTCAGAAGCACATAAACGACTCCTCAAGCCCGAGATCGCACACCTGGAAGCAGGCCCGCAATCGTATGGAGTGACCTAAAACAGGCACACAATACCTGACTTTGGACAAAATTTACACCGTCACACCTTTTTATCATATCGCTGCCAAAATTCTTCTGTCCCATCGCGTAGTCTCACAGGCTGTTCCGACAGAAAAGAAAGACCTACTCACCCATCCCCATCTCGATAACATTTATACATGTAATATCACCTCAATATCCAGTCCCATCATAATAAATTTTCCATGCCCTCATGGCCCATCGCAAAAAGCCAAAAGCAAATCTCCTAAAAATACAGGCACACCACCCAAAAATTAAGCCAATCACGACATAACCACAACGTGATTCTTTCCTAACCCATGATCTGCCAAAGAAAGAAACAAGACACACCCATCGCACAAATGTCTCACTAGCGTCCCATCGCTAACTGCGTTCGCTACCACATCCCATCGCAAACATCACTGTGCAACCGTGGGAATCGATGTTATCCCCGTCGCAACGAAGTGCTCTCTAACGATGAAAAATATAGAGTCGCCACCCAGAGCTTTCGGTGTCCCGGGATACCTAGTTCATTTTTATGAGCACTTAAGTGCTTAAAATATGACACTGAATCCGATCCACACCAAAGGCTCTTGGGTAGGGGCTTTGGTTATCGATCGGGAAGGTGTTAGGCACCCGATCAACCCACTAAGCGCGGTCTCTACTAATGGCCAATAATAAAATAAAGTAGAAGCATGGAAAATAGCTTCTTCTGGCCCAAAAGGGCTTAGAATCCTATTTGTGCCCCTCCGTTCCTACCGAAAAATCGGCGGCGTAACGGCACAAATGAGAGGATGGAGGGAGCTAGAAAGAGATAAGAGAAGAAAGGGGAGAGCCGGAGCCCTCGGGCCTTTGTAGCACCGTAGAGGAGCCTTGCGTGGCTTGCTTTGGTGAGCTCTCGAAGGCCTTGTATGGTGGAAAATGGGGTTCTAACTCCTAAGACTTAAAGCTAAGAGGTAGGGAAGGGAGGCTAGGGGATCACACACACCTAGGCCATGGGTTTTGGATGTAAGAACAAGCTTGGGAAGAGGATTTGGAATTCTGAAATTTGGATGAAAATAGTGCGCAAAAGGGAGGAAGAACTTCTCACTTTGAGCTCTTTCTCTCTTAAGCTAATTTATCAACCCTTAAACCAAGGGGTGGGGGGCTCTATTTGTAGGAAAGGAGTGGATTAGGAGGCTACTTAGATGCTAATTGGAGTTAGTAATTAGGTAATCTCAAATCTAAGGTTTCCAAGGATTTTGAGAGCTTGGAAAGGTGTGAAGGTGGTTCTAATGGTGGATGATGGGGTGAGACTTTAAGCTACTTGGAGGATTGCAAATAGGTAAGGAATGCGTGCAACAGGACTACCAAAACACACCCCAAAGGTTGAGGTGGTCAACAAGTCAAACTCCAAACACGAAATTCGGGGTAAAAACCCAATGTTACTGTTCATATGCCTGGCGCAACTAATAGTTGCGCCAGGCAAAAGCACAGTAAAACAATGAGGAATAGTGCTGGAAGTTAGCTCGCGGGGTGGGGGCCACCCTTTAAACTTGGCGCAACTATTAGTTGCGCCAGGCTTAACATCTGGGAGAATTGGCCTGGCGCAACTAATAGTTGCGCCAAGTAAAATTAATGCCTGGCACAACTATTAGTTACGCCAGGCCATTTTTGGGGAGAAATAGCCAGGCGTGACTAATAGTCGCGCCAAATCCCAGGGGGGGGCCACCTTGAAATTACTTTCCTGCCCTCTAGGTTCGGGCTGCCATATCTTTTGATATATACCTCCGATTGGGGCAATTATTAGCTCGTTGGAAAGCTGACGATCTCTACTCTTTAATGGTGTAAGAGTTGGTCATTGTAGAGGGTCATAGCCAGTTCTGGTGCACCCCTCCTCATCTTTGCCTGGGAAGGTTAGGTTAGGGTTTGAAAAGGGTTCTAAGGGTCGGGGTCAATTTCTGGGAGATCTAGGGTGATTCCTAAGGACCCCATACACGCCATCAAAAGCTCGGAAATGCGATTCTCTCGAAAGGTGTTTCAATCGGGCCTTTGGCCAAATTTGGGTGTCTATAGATGCCCCTCTTTGGTATCCGATCACTAATGATCATATGCCGAAGAAAAGAGACATTCGAAGAGGCCCAAGGCATTACTGACGGGTCTGCTGCATTCTGAACAAACATCAAACATCAGGTGAGTAACATGGTGAGAAAATGTAAGCCCTGGAGTGCCAGGCTAATCATTCGTTTCTCGAGGTAATCGGTTCCCAAGCGCTTAGCAACATTACTGGGCATAACCGAGGTGGAATGAGTTGCAAAAGCCCAATAGCTGGGAAAAATGTTTGATTCTCGAGATGATTTGAGGTGATTGATGTTTAAAATTCATTCTGAATGCAACAGCCTCGTGAGTAAGAGGGGTGATCGACCCACGTTCAAAGATAGGCACGAAGCAAACATACGCAAGGCTCCACAATTTGCGACCTTATTGGATTATTCGCGGGTGCCCCTGTCGAAAGTAGGGTTCAAGATTTTTGGGCGAACCCATTGATCCTAAAGTTTATTTAGCATGACCACCTGAGCAAAGTGAATAGTTGTCACAACACTTTTTAGGGGTTCGTGCCATTTTTCAAAATGCGCCTTAGATCCACATGACCCAGAGCGTCCAGCTTCAAATACCACTAAACAGATCCAACCAGTTACTGGGTGCTAACCCAAAAGGGACATCCAATCCTAGTTTCTGCCAACAATGATCATAAGCGTCAATTAACTATGCATAAACATGCACCCATTAGGGGTAATAAGCAACAACAAAGGCGATGGAAGCCCCGACTCGGACCCACCCGGGTACAATTTACGAGGATAAACGACCATCATACGGATACCCAGACGCATGGCGTACACTTTATAGGGATACCGCTGCCTATACAGGTTTTAAGCCTACGGAAAATAAAAAGGAAATTAACCCTTCTGAATGCATGGTTGCACAGAGTTTGATTGACACATAATCTCATTCTCGACAGGTTGGTTTCAACCAACGATTGACCCTTTTTCAATGGAGAATCTGAAGCTTAAGGCACTTAAGTCCATATGAGTCCAAGCGCTTATCACAAAGATTTAGCGGTGGAGTTGACCCGATGGAAACATTGATTAACCAAGACCGACACCGTTGCTCCTGCCTTAAGGCGGGATCCAGAGATCCGAGGCGAACCTCCGACTCAGGACTTTGATGTGGCACAGCTGCATTGCTGATAAAATATTGGCATTTTACCGCTTTATGCTTGTGCGCTATGATTTTTCTATAATTTTGAATTTTTCAACTGTTATTTTATGGGATTTTTTCGAATTTTGAAGCTATTATCTTATGTGAATTTTTTGAAATTTTGGAGTTATTATTTTATGTGAATTTTTGGATTTTTATGCGAATTTTTTTCTTGAAGTTTTGGAGTTATTATTTTATGTGAATTTTTTGGAGTTTTGGAGTTATTATTTTATGTGAATTTTTGGATTTTTATGTGAATTTTTTTTATTGAAGTTTTTTGTGAATTTTGGATTTATTATTTTTATGTGAATTTTTTGATTTTATGTGAATTTTGGATTTTATGTGAATTTTTATGTGGATTTTTTAAGTTTTACGTGGATTTTTCGTGCTCTCTTGTGGGATTGTATTTTTGGATTTTCCCTGTGTGTAGGGGGACCGTGGTGCTTGTTGACCTTGGCCGTCCTTATTTTACGACTTCTTGCAAATTCGAAGGATGACCAGCCTGTGGAGTGCATCGGAAGTGACCGAACAAAGCAAAAGGAAGTGGGGGACCGGTCTTCCCATTTGATACCGACCTATGACCGGCGTGCGCAACTATTAGTTAGTTGCATGAGCCAATAAATAGTAACTATTAGTTGCAACAAACATTTATTTCAAATTCTCCCCCCCTCTTCTTCCTCTTTGAAAACGAAAAACCGTTCCCCCTCCCCCTTTAGGGTTCCTTTACGCTGCCTCTATTGTACCTTTTTCCATTTTTTCGCTTGCGGATCGATCATGGGCCTACGCTAGACCAACAACCCCTTCTTCATAAGGTAATCATTTAGAACCCCTTTTTTTCTTGATTTTTCTTGCTTTTTTTATGCAAATATGATCACGACCTTGCATTTCTAGATGGTAAATGGGTTATTTTTCTTGTGAGCCTATCTATTTATGATGTGGTGATGATATTCCATGAATGGTGTCTTATTTTGGTTGTTTTATGTGTTTTTTTTTTTTATGCATAATATATATGTTTTTGTTTTATTTGTTTTCATTTTTTTTTTGTTTTTGTTTTTTTTTTAAAACTAAAGTATTGATCTATGTAATATTTTTTTGTTTTAGTTTTTTTGTAAAAGAGGGATTTTTTTTTTTGGTTTTATAGGCACAAAAGGAGGATTTTCGGTGTTTGCCTTCTCTCTCTTTTTTTTTATAGTATGCCAGAAGCATTCTTTCTTTCTTCTTTTTTTTTGATTTTGTGGTCCATGAAAAGAATTTCCCCCTTTTTTTTTTTTTATATCCTTCTCTCTTTTTCTTTTTCTTTTTCTCTTTTTTTTTTTTTACATGGCTGAAGAAGATTTTTTTTTTAAAGGCATAAAGAAAGGATTTTTATTTTTATGATTTTAGGAACATAAAAATGGAGGACCTTTTTGTTTTTTTTTTGGGGGGGTTTTCTAAACAGAAGGAAAGAGACTTTTTTGTTTTTAGAGGCATAAAGAAAGGATTTTTTTGTTTTTATGATTTTAGGAACATAAAATGAAGGACCCCCCTTCTTTTCTAAACAGAAAGAAAGATTTTAGAGTGATAAAAGAACGATTTTATTTGCTTCTAACTTGCTTTATTTTCAAAGATAGGAAGGGAAAATTTTATTTATTATCCTTTTCTGAAGAAAAGATTTTTTTGTTTTGCGTTTTCAGCCTAAAAAGGGATTTTTTTTTTTTTTTTTTTTTGTTGTTTTTTTTTTGCATGTGTATCTCCCATTCATTTTTTTTTTTTTATATGTGAAAAGAAAGGGGAAAGGTGAGCCTACTCACCTCCCTTTTGCAGCATAGGATACCATGGCCCTTTATCATTGATCTGTTCTGACGTGATTGCTTTGTTGTCCCAGCATGTCGAGCGGTGATGAGCACGTTCCCGAGGAGGGCCACGAGGAGGGGCCCGAGATAATGTATGATCCGCAAGGAGAGCAGTTCCTCTGGGTGGAGCGGAGAGCGGGCCCATGGCTCGAGATGCAGGGTGAGGCTGCCCGGGTCGGCCTCCTCCATCAGCTGCACACTCACATCTCCAATTTCAGAATAGTGGACAAGGTAAAAGATAGGTTCAGTTTCCTTCCTTTGCGCAGTTTTTTTTTTTGTCACCTCTGCTATCTGATGTGTATATATTTTTTTTGGGTGCAGGAGCTGCCCAACATTGTGTTCCGCAGGGGGTGGCTTGACTTCCACGAGTTCTACCTTTATGTCCCTCCCGTGGTGAAAGTTTTGTTGGAGTAGGTGGGCTTCGGGGAGTTCTTGTCCTGCCCTGCCATGAGGGCGGATGCCACCTATTTGAAGGCCCTCATTGAGCGGTTCCGTCCCGAGACCATGACGTTCAACATGCCGTATGCCGAGCTGACGCTGACGCCCGTTGATTGGGCTATGATTACTGGCATTAGGATCGTGAGTCGATATCCACCTTTGGCGATGCAGTAGGGAGGACATCATTACGGTTGATCGGGCCTATCCCCTCGTGGGCGGACCCATCGAGGTCAAGATGTCCTGGCTGACCTCCCTCTTTTCTGCTGATGAGTTGGTGGACTTGGGCCTGCCAGATCGGGTGCTTTACATCGCGCCAGAGCGGGCGATCGTTCTAGCCCGCATCACCCTCCTACTCCTGCTAGGCAAGACTCTTTTTACAAATGCCAGTGGGGGACGGGTCAGCCTGGCCCTGTTGAGTGTGATGGATAATTGGGGCGATGTTCCCAGGCATGACTGGGGAGGGGCGGGATACGCATGGCTGATGTACAATTTATCCCGGGTCACGACCGGGGATTCGAAGTCTGTCGTGGGATTTTGGGTCATTCTGGAGGTAATTCTTCACCCCTTCGCTCTTGTTATCGCTATCATTTACTCATCATTTTCCTTTTCTGACTGATTCATTTATATTGCTGACCTGCTCTAGTGCCATGCCCCTTTTTCATGTATGGGGATACCACCACTTTCACCCTGGGCGCCCACTCCTTTTCACGGAGGTGCTCACCTATCCCCTTCTCAGCAACTGGCATCAGGCCCGACGCCGCGACGTGGGCCTAAAGCACCTGGAGATGGGCCTAAGGTCCCAGCTTGATTTGATGGTGCCTGAGCAGGTGATAATTTCAACCCTAGTTTACTTTCAGCTTGAGCATTTCTTTTGATTGAGGCGTTGCTTATTTGGTCCCCCATTGATTTTGAGCAGATCCTCCCCGATTCGTACCTGACGTCCCCTTTCTGGGATCGAGCAGCTGTGGGTGCCTCCCGCCTTTTCAACAACCGCCGCGTCGTCTTCTTTTATGGAGCGTGGGCCAAATGCTACTATTTGAGGGAGAGGGTGGTGCATCAGTTCTAGGGCTACTATGCCATACCCGTGGATCCACCGGCTGACGTTTGGAACCCTGCTGGCAGCATTGAGGAGTTGACAGTGGCCTTTTTCAACAATGGGTTCCCTATTCGTGCTCTCCATGTGCCTGAGGATTATCATGCTTGGTACAAGTGCCTCCCTTACCGGTTCATCCTGCTGCGCTTTGTCCCTAGCGCTAATTTCCTTGTGTTCGGGGGCCCACTTGGTCAGGTAACCTCTTCTCCGCTTGGATTAATTTCTATTTTTCTTTTTACTCAGCCTGAGTCTTATCTGAATAGATTCTTGTTTGGTTCACAGTTTGCTCCGGGAGATGGTTCAGACGATGAAAGTGGGCCGAGTGTTGTAGATCCCTCTCGTGCTAGTCCTTCTGGTGTGGATCCCTTGGGTGAGGTGTCATCAGGTGCAGGTCCGTTGGGTACCTCTCAGGTGGGTATGCCTGGTGGGGTTCCATCTGTAGCTTATGGGACCTTTCGGCGTCTAGACGATGGCTTCCTCTCAGATATCTGTGCCGATGTGGACCGACAGGCACAGCTCTCTGCCGAGGCGGCCCGCGTTCCTCCTCCTGAGGTGGTCCCTGGGGTGAGTTTTCATATGAGCCTCCTCTCCTTTATTTTGGTTTCCTTTGGAACATGCTTTCGGGGGGGGGTTCTAACAATTGAATTCTGTATCGTAGGACTTCAACTCGGCTATGGAATATGCGGAGTACCATCGTCATCTGGCAGAGCTTCGGGAGGTGGAGACGGTGAGTTCCTGGCTGCTCAACTCCTCTCTCATTTTTTTTTCATTATTATTGGCCCCTTGACTGATTTTGTCCTTGACCGTGCCTTGCAGCGTGCGCGGGCTAAGAAGTCGCGTTCCCTGCTTAGCAGGATTTCACAGGCGTGGTCTAGAGTGGGGGACATGAGGACCTATCAGAGCTCCTCTCGCCGTCGCAAGAAGTCTAAGGGAGCAAGCAAGGAATAGGCCATTAGTTTTCTTCCACATTTTGAATTTTATTTTGGGATCTATTTTTAAACAATTTGGGGAATGGTTGGTGTGGCACTTTTGAGAAACAAATTTGATGATTTTTATAATTATTTGGGAAATGGTCTTGCTTTGATTTTTATGCTCTGCTTGCTTGGTATCAAATCTGTTTCTCTGCAGGATGTGCCTGCTTCATCCTCTTTTTAGAAAGTGGCCTTTTGGGTCGCATGCCTCAATGTAGGATCAATCCTGCACATAATAAAATAATCCACAAGCCATTGACGGTCGGAAATGCTGACATATATAAAAACCAACAAAATAGGGCAGAAGTCCCCTTCAGTTCGGCCTTGAAATGGCTGGAGGGGAGGGGGGTTTAGTCTGGCGCAACTATTAGTTGCGCCAGGCTAAAGTGCCAAGGAAATTTCACTGGCGCAACTAATAGTTGCGCCAGGCCAACATGGGGGTTCAAATGCACTAGCGCAACTATTAGTTGCGCCAAGCCAAAATAGGGCCAGCAATGTGCTAGCGCAACTATTAGTTGCGCCAGCTTTGGCCTGCGGATAGTGGGGCCTTATATGCCCTAATTGACCCAGAAATTGTTTCTTTTGTGTTTGACTTGGCTCCTTTGACCGGCATTTTTTTTAGCTCTTGTTTCTCTAAGGCGGGTCCATCTTCCTACATTGATTCTTATCTTCCCAAAAGATCCTTGTACGTTCATGGATCCGCCTCCTAACCCTCCCTTACGTGGAGGGTCCGGAGCCAATGTATCCTCTTTGTCGGGCTTGGGGCCCAAGTTCCTAGTGGCTTGGTTTGGGAGTTTGAACGAGAGTGAACTTGCCGACTTGGGGTGCCTTGGGCTATCTTGCCTTCCTTCTTTCTTAGCGATCCCTCCTCGGTGGGAGTTCCTTCATGCCGCCGCATCGTGCTGGGATGTGAACCTTCATGTATTCCGTTTTGGGAAGCGGGAGTTGAACCCCAACCCTTGAGGAGCTATCTAATCTGTCTGGCCTGAAGCTTCATAGGGACCTTGTAAGAGTCATGCCTAAACCAGGGTATTCCAGATCCGTTCACCTTACTCTCGGTTTGAAGAAATCCGAGTATGAGAAAAGTCTCATTGGGGGGCCCACAAGGTGTTTGCTAAAATTCCTCAAAGAACTTTTCGGTGATGAAAGCCTCCGAAAATTGCCGGTTAGGAATGTCTTTAACGTGAAGGCTCTAGCACTTGGTCTCATCTCTGAAATCCTCTTCTATACCCGGGGAGAAAGCTTCTCATTGGCAGTTTGTGATATTTTGATGGAGCTGGAGGCGGGCCGGTCCATGATGCATTTGGTGCTTACCGAGCTCTACCGATGCCTTGATTCTTTTACCTTGGGTAAAGTGGAGGGCCTTCGGGGATGCCCCTTGTTGCTCCAGGTCTGGCTGGGTGAGCATTTTGTCGTTATGGGGCCCGTGCCTCGCTTCTATGTTGCTCGAGGGGAAGTGGCCTACTGTTTTTTGGGTAGATGCCACTTACTCCCCCAGGGTGATACATCGGCTCTGAAACTTTCGTTGGTCGATGCTGAGCTGACATGGAGGCTTTCTTGGTTGGATCGAACCTTCCCAGTGATTCGTTTTAGAGACCATGAGGGTATCACCCTCCTAGGATTGACCGACAGTACCTTCTACTTCCCCTTTCGGGTGTTGCGTCAGTTTGGCTGTCCTCAGCAGGTGCCTTCTGAGGCCAGACCCCCTTTATGCGATTTGATCTTTTCTAGGGGATCCTCTGAGGACCTAGACCGGATTGTTGCTTTAAGGGAGACGCGACAGTCGACCCTGATGTGTGATTTTGAGCAAGGGGACTCAGTTAGCACTTCTCCTGAGTATGAGGCCTGGCTATTGACTGAGCGGCCTACCGTCGATGGCCAGAATTTGCCAGATATCATTGAGACTAGAGGCCCCTGGCCAAAGAAAGAAGCGGCGCTTCAGACCCGTATCGAGCTATTGGTGGACGAGAAGAGGGTCCTGCAGGAACTGTTGGCATGCGAGAGGGTTAGAGCAAACGCAGCGGAGGGCGAGGTTCTTCATTTGAAAGAATCACTGGGCGTTGCTTTTGGAGCCGCCGACTCCTCTCGGAAGAGGTTCAAAAGCCTACATGGTATTTGGCTGACTGAGAGGAATGTCCGAGAGGATGATCTTTATGCTGAGATTAGTGCTTTGAAGTGCGAGTTGGGTCGTTGACTCCTTCACACTGTACGTAACTTTTTTACGGATCATATACAGTAAAAAGGCGTAGAAACCCTTCTGAGATACACACATTTTTGGTATACATATACATATATATATATATATTTTTATTTTTATTTTTTTTTATTTTTTTCTTCTTTCTATACTTGTAAAAAGGAAAACACGCTAGTCATCACACCGACTTTTTTGAGATGTGGTGCAAGTGACACAAAAGGCAGTTATATACATCTATACAGATCTATTTTTTTAGGTTTATGTATTATCTCTTCTTTTTTTCTTCTTCTCTTTTTTCCTTCTTTTTTTTTTTGCCTTAATCATTGGGTGAGATTTTGAGAAACCTTGGGTCCATCTTTGAGCATGGTCGACCCCCCCCCCTTTTGGAGTCGGACCTCAGTGAGTTTCCGGATTTTACCAAGGCCGGAATATTGATCCCCTTGGATTGAGTTAAACCTTTCTCCTTACCTCGGGTCATACGTTTAACAGTGTAGGTTTCACAAAGACAAATCTGGTCGGGACCCGATTCGAACTAGCATGAGCGGCCCAGTCGGACAAGAGGGTACAGGAAGAGTAACAAAAGGGTTCCTCAAACATTAATCTTCTCAATCAGTCCAAACCTTCTTTTCTTTTGCTTTTTCTTTTCTTTCTCCTTCTCTACCCGTGGGGCCCTTTCAGGTTTTCACCACGTCCATTAGCTCTCTTACCCCAAGCGCCCTTTCGGGTTTTCACCTGGTCCGCATAAGCTCGCTATTTTTACCCATAATGCCCTTTCGGGTTTTCACTACGTCCATCTTGCTTTAAGCTTATATTTTTATTTTATTCTTTTATTCTTTTTTTTTTCTTTTCTTTTTTAAGCCACAACATAGACGTCGATTCTGTCATAGCCGACTGGATGGGGGTTCTGGTGTCGTCTCACGACTCGGCTCATGTTGACTTAACAGATATTATGATTGCTTGCGAACCTACAAAGAGGGCTTCCTTCAGGGTGTAGCTTGGCCATGGGTTAGGTTAGGATTTGAAGGTATCCTGGGCTAAAAGGGTTTCCTTGATACGGCTTCAGTTTTCTCAACATATTTTCTTCCTTGGGGGTTTTTACTGTACATGCCCCGAGATTCTTCTATACACACCTTTTTTTATTCTTTTTCCTCCATTTCAAGCAATCTCTTTTTGAGGTTTTGCTTTTTTTCAATTTTTTTGGATTTGATAGTAACTTTATACACATGCATCTTTTCTTTCTTCTTTTTTTTTTGGTATACGTACACGTATATATATATTTTTTTTTTTGGGGATGGGTTTATTGAAAGAAAGGCCCAGGCTCAAATGAGGTAGTAAAGGATATCATAATTTTATTTTTATTTTTATTTTTATTTAGGGATGTTTTTAGGCTACTGTGCTTGGAATGATGGCCTCTTTTGGGTGGTTCTTAAGCAGTCACATATTTGTTTCATCAATACTTACCTTATCGTGATAGACTAAGAGCAAAACCGTTAGATGTATCCAGCGTTGATGGGCTCAGGAAGATGATCTCCATCCATGGTGGCGAGGCGGATGGCGTATCCTAGTAGCACTTCTCGAATGACGTATGGTCCTTCCCAGTTCGACTTAAACTTTCCTCTTAGATCGGCATGGAGGGATGGGAAGATCTTCTTCAACACTGTGTCTCCTACCTTTAGATCTCGACCACGGACACGTTTATTGTAAGCGGGTGCGATTCTCCCCTGGTAAACTTGAGTGTGGCATAAGGCTAGGAGTCTCTTTTCATCTAGTAAGTTCAGCTGATCAAAGCGTGATCTTTCTCTTTCTGCTTCGAGTAAGCCTGATTCTATGAGGATTCGGAGCAAGGGTACTTCAACCTCTACCGGGAGGACGGCCTCGGTTCCATACACAAGGGAGAATGGTGTTGCCCCTGTAGCGGTACGGATCGACGTTTGGTAGGCCCATAAAGCAAAAGGTAGCATTTTGCTCCAATCTCGATAAGTGACGACCATTTTCTCAAGGATACGAATGACTGTCTTGTTCGCGGCTTCCACGACTCCATTAGTTTGAGGCCTATAAGGGGATGAGCGATGGTGCTTGATCTTGTATTGCTCGCAGAAGCCTCGGATGCGCTTATTCGCAAAGTTTGTGCCGTTGTTTGTGATGATATTGTTCTTGAGAAACCTCTCGACATGACTGGCAGTGATGTTGGCATATGACGCCGCTTCTACCCACTTGGTGAAGTATTCAATGGCGACGAGGATGAACCGATGTTCGTTTGATGCTTTTGGATTAATCATTCCAACAACATCAAGGCCCCAGGTAGCAAATGGCCAAGGAGTGGTCATGCAGTGAAGATCAATGGCAGGAGCGTGTATCAGGCTGGAGTGTTCTTGACACTTGTAGCATTTTTGAACATGTTTGTAACAATCTGACTCCATTGTTGTCCAAAAGTATCATTGCCACAGAATTTTCTTGGCGAGCATGTGACCGCTGGCGTGGGCTCCGCATACTCCCTCATGGGTTTCTTTCATAATATTGACCGCTTCACTTTCAGTGAGACACCTGAGTAAGATGTTATTATATGATCGCTTGTAGAGGCATCCCCCGCAAATGACATAACCTGCCACTAAACGTTGAATGGTTCGTCGATCTGTCTTGGATGTACCCTCTGGGAAAGTTAGGGTCTCGAGGAAATTCTTGATATCTGAGAGCCAAGGTGGCTCATCATCAGGCTTTGTAGGTTCCTCAATCTGGAGGTAGAAGGTTGGCTCATTCCTCTGCTCGATCACGATCAGCTTCATCTCAACACCATAGGGGATTTCAATCATCGACGCCAAAGTTGCTAATGCGTCGGCAAAGCGATTCCTTATCCGGGGGACGTATGAGAAAGTCACATCTTGGAAGCAAGCTATTAGATCCTCGAGGTGTTCATGATAGGGCATCAGTTTCTCATCTTTCGTCTTCTAGTCACCGTTCGTCTGACATATGATTAATTGTGAATCACCAAATACTCGAATGTGAGTTACATTCAGATCGAGAGTCGCCTGCAGACCAGCAGCGCAGGCTTCGTACTCAGACATGTTGTTAGTGCAAGGGAAGTTAAGCTTGATAGAGACCAGTACATGGGATCCTCTTGGTGAAATCAAGATGGCGCCAACTCCTTTGCCCTCGACATTTGCTGCCCAGTCAAAGTGCATTACCCATGATTCTCCTGCTTCTCCTGTATCGTCTTCCGTCATGAACAAGATATCTTCATCTGGGAATTCGGTTCTTAACGGCTCATAGTCAGATAAAGGATTATCAGCAAGATGATCAGCAAGCGCCTGCCCCTTGATCTATTTCTGAGTGACGTACGTGATGTCGAATTCAGATAATAAAAGTTGCCATCGTGCGATTCGTCCAGTGAGAGCTGGCTTTTCAAATAGGTACTTTAATGGGTCCATTCGGGCTAAGAGCAGAACGGCTTGGGATAACAAATAGTGGCGGAGCCTTTGAGTAGCCCATACAATAGCCAGGCATGCTTTCTCCAAATAAGAGTAGCGCGTCTCGTAATTAGTAAACTTCTTGCTCAGATAGTAAATGGTCTGCTCTCTTCTTCCCGTTTCATCATGCTGCCCCAGGACACATCCCATGAAAACTTCTGTCGTGGAGAGATACATCAAGAGTGGTCTCCCTGGCTTAGGTGATACCAAAATAGGTGGATTAAGGAGGTAGCTTTTAATTTTTTTGAACGCTGTCTGACAATCATCGTTCCATTCAACGGGCGAATTCTTCCTTAGTAACTTGAAGATCGGCGTGCAGATTGGAGTTAGCTGTGCAATGAACCGACTGACATATTGTATTCTGCCCAGAAACCCTCGAACCTCTTTCTCGATAGACGGCGGTGGCATTTCAGTAATGGCTTTGACTTTGATTGGGTCGACCTCGATCCCCCTCCTGCTGATGATGAATCCTAATAGTTTACCTGACATAGCACCAAATGCGCACTTCTGTGGATTTAGACGTAGTCGATACTTTCTCAACCTTTCAAACAGCTTCTGAAGGTTTACCAGATGGTCGCTTCGCTCCGGTGACTTGGCTATCATGTCGTTGACATACACTTCAATCTCTCGGTGCATCATGTCATGGTACGTTGCACCGGCATTCTTCAGCCCGAATGGCATGACTCGATAGCAAAAGGTTCCCCAGGGGGTAATGAACGTTGTCTTCTCGCGATCAACCTCCGCCATTTTGATCTGATTATATCCTGAGAATCCATCCATAAAAGAAAGCATTCCATGCTTAGGAGTATTGTCTACCAAGATGTCGATGTGTGGTAGTGGGAAATCGTCGTTTGGGCTCGCTCTGTTCAAATTGCAGAAATTGATGCACATGCAGACCTTTCGATCCTTCTTTGGCATAGGTATGATATTGGCTAGCCACTGCGGGTACTTGGATACCATGAGAAATCTCGCATCGTATTGCTTGATGACCTCGTCCTTGACTTTCAGCATCCATTTAGGTCGGAGACGTCTCAGCTTCTGCTTGACTGGCTTCATATTAGGGTAGATGGGTAACTCATGCTCGACCAAATCAAGATCTGCACTGTGCATGTCCTATGACTGTGCAAAATTTCTTGGTATGACCGAAGGAAGTCGATCATGCTTTTTCTTTCCTCAGGAGACAGTGACATTCCGATTTTGGTTATCTTGGGAACCTCCTCAGTTCCTAGATTGACGTCTTCGGTCTCTTCAACAATGGGGGTAGGGCCATGCTTAAAGTCAGCAAATCGGTCAAGGAGCTCATCGGGGAGCTCCTCGAAGGGGACATCCTCGTCCACACTCGTGATCCCTACCTCTTCTTGTATTTCTACAAGGGAGGGGTCGATTTCACGTGGGACGTGTATTTTGATTAAGGCATCCTTTTGTGGGACACTTTCTGGAATTTTAAATGACAATATTTTTGGACTTTGGATTTTTTCAATGTTTTGGGGATTTTGTGTTTTTTCCATGCTTTTGAGATTTTTGTTTTCTTCTATGTTTTTGAGATTTTTGTTTTCTTCAGAGACAGACCCTTGGCCAGGCGGGTTTGTGTATATACAAGGTATTGCCTACTAAGGGCTTATCTCACTTTTTATAGGTTGTTTTTTTTTTAGAAATAGGGGCCAAACTTTAGGCCACTTCCTGCTTCTAGAGTTTGGGGCAAAGATGCCCAGTTGCGTACCTGAGGGGCCGCTTTTTTACCTGTTGGGATGGAGGGTGCCGACTGATATGGCTCATTGGAGTCAGCCTCCATCATGTTAATCCCCATTTCATCTGAGATGATATCCTCAAACGTTAACACGGCTTTGTGGTGATTCACCACAGGGGGAGTTTGTTCAGGTACCGACCGTCGTTCCTCGAAAAGGGACAACGCGGCCAAATCTATCTCCAAGCTGGGAAGGGAGATCTGGGGATTGGTGGGATGGACTGGGGCTATGGGTTTGTGTGGGGTCAAATGGGTTGCCCCATTTTGATCGATATTTACGACCCCTACGCTGACAAGGGAATCCCTGATGTGTGGCCTAGGGCGAGGTTTCTCTTCTATGTTGATTCCTCGAGCTTTTGCATCCGCGACGACCCTAGCTTTTTCTTTAGCCTCTCGGACCTCTTGCTCTGTGGGCTTATATCCTAATCTACCTTTGTCCTTAGCCACAATCGCTCTCTTTTCTCCTTTGTAGTTTGGGTCCTGCACCTTCCTTTCTGATAGCCCCATTTTTGGAGCATCGCTACTGCTGCTACCATTACGCCTCCCGTTTTAGACATGATACCCTCCATGGGTTCTGGGAGTATTGTCGACACCTCGTACTCGAAACTGTGGAGGTCGACGTCCTCAGTGGTGTGTGGTATATCTAGCATATTGGGTTTCTGTACACTATTGGTGGCCTTTTCTTTCTCACTGTACCCTTCTCCAATGATCATGATAATCTTATGCCCAGATGCAAATTTGAGTTTTTGGTGCAATGTGGAAGGTATGGCTCCGACTTCATGTAGCCATGGGCGCCCTAACAACAGATTAAATGAGGATTTGATATTCATGACTTGAAACAAGATGGAAAAGGTCATTGGCCCTATCAACAGCTCAAGATCAACTTCTCTCATTATTTCTCTCCTGGTATTGTCAAACCCTCTAGCGCTGGTTCTGGTGGGCCTTAACATGCACGGATCAACCCCAATCTTGGTAGCAGTTCTCAACGGGCATATATTCAATGCAGACCCATTATCAATTAGTACCAAGGGGATAATCATATTTTCGGACTCAACAGTTATATTTAAAGATTTTGAGTGGCTACCTCCTTCTTCAAGTAAGTCGGCATCAGAAAATGAAATGGCACATTAATGCTTGTAAATGGAGTGGGGACGTCATCAACAGATCCCATACAGTGATATGGGCAGGCATTCTTCTCAGCTGAGTCTCCAGTATATGTTCTCGACTCATCTTCTCGAAGGGGTTCACCGCGTTGTCTTTCTTTCCTTCGGGTTCGGCCTGTGCTGTTGCCGGTGCTTCGGGCTGCTTTGATATCCTCCCTGATATGGTAATAAAATCTACTGCCCCTTCTCTACTACTACTTCTGGCATTGACATCTATTTGTTCGTAGCTTAGCAGGACCTGATGAGGATCATAGGTTGGTCCCGAGAGCTGGAAGGGTATGGCTATCGGTTCTTGAGGTACTTGTACTGTCGTCTCAGGAGGTGCGGGCAATACTTGATTCACCCCGGTGGCAGTGGGTTGGGTGGAAAGATTGGGCCAAATGGGGGTGGTGGAGCTTGAGGGTGGTGGCATTGGAGGGAAGGAGGTAAAAGTAGCAGATGGGGGTCCGATGGGTCACGATAATTGACCGGGGTGGTGGAACTTTTCGGTGGTTGAGCTAGGGGTGATGGAGTGGGTGCAGGCCATTGATAACTGATGGGTACGGGTGTTTGATTGGAGGCTTGGTGGCTTATTAGGTAATTGATGGGGGTTGTGGTGTATGGTGGTAGTTGGAATGAGGCGGGCGTAGGCCATTGATAACTGGTAGGTGCGGGTGTAGGATTGGGGGCCTGTTGGCTCATCGGGTAATTGATGGGGGTTATGGTGTATGGTTGGTATACATTGATATTCACATAATTGATGGGTGTGGGCTATGGAAAGTATGCCCTGAGATCCAAGGGTTCCATTTGTGGCGTCGGGTTGGGTAAATAATCTGACAAATTTAGGGGTTCAACTACCCCTATATTCCTTTCTTCAACGTTTCTTAACAGCGGTGCTACATAACTCTCCCGATCACTGATATAATCGGATGGATCAAATTCGAATCCCTCCTCATCTTCTATCATTCCGATGGTGGGTCTGGGACCTGCTCCTCCGGTAGGATGTGGGGGTAGTGGCACTTGATGAATATTTGCATGCTGAGAAGGTGCAGGGAGAATGATTTTTCCGGCATCAATCAAATCTTGGATAGCGTGCTTCAATGGGAAGCAGCGATCAGTAGGGTGACTCGGACCCTGATGAAAATTGCAGTGGGTATTTGGATCATAGTTCTTCGGGATCGGGTGAGGAGGAGGTTGCGGTTGGCGAATAGCCACCAATCCCTTTTCTACTAACAGGGGCAAAAGTACGCTCAAAGATTACCCCAAAGGTGTGCAGACTCGGTCGTAGCGGACTCTCCTCTGTTCTGGGGTCATTTGCATTCCTTGCCCATTCCTCATTCTTTGCATTCGCCCAATAGGTGCGGTGGGGCTGCTCAAATTGAAACAGCAATATTATTATTAGGTGTTGGCTATGTTCGACATCGCCGCTTCTCTCTCGCCTCCGCAAAAATCTTCCACTCGCTTAGGGCCCTCATATTCTTACTCAACGCCTTCCCGATGGCATCCTCGCAGATGGTTGGCATTCCTCACCAAATCCAAAACTAGATCAAACAGTTGGTAGAAATCAGATCACGTAGAGTTCTTTGAAATCATCTCTATCCGCTCATCATCGTATTCTATTTCGATTTGAGTCGCCAATGTTTCCATCGCCTAAGTAGTCGCTGAAGGTCTCGTTTGGTTTCTGCTTCAATCGGGCCAAATCAGAATTGCGCGGTTCAATATCAGTATTATAGACATACTGCTCTTGGAACAAATGCGCTAAATCTTTCCATGTCTTCATCATGGATGGTTCAAGGGACGTGAACCACCTCAGGGCTGGTCCGGTCAAACTTTTCTGAAAGACTTTTATTAGTAGTCTTTCATCCCCCCTGTACTGGCACATGTCCCTACAATAGGACTTGAGGTGTGCAATCGGGTTGCCTGTGCCATTGTATTTGTCGAATACTGGCATTTTAAATTTGGGGGGCAAGGGGACCTCAGCGAACAGGCATAGGTCTGTGAAGTCCGTGGCATGGATTTCAGCACCACCCATTTTCATCAGTTATTTTTGTATTTTGTCTAACTGTTCTTTCAGCTGCTCTGACTCTTTCAATATAGGGGTCGCTTTCTCAGCCGTCAGTCGGACTTCACTCTAGGCTACCAGGGGGTGGGCAATTACTGGTGGAGGGTTGAGGCAGGTCAATGCCCCAGCATAGGCCCCGTTGTTCCTAATCTCGTCCTCTTCATCTCGCTCGAATGTGCGTGAGGACGGATTCTTAACCTGTTGCTGCATGGGTTGGATGGGAACGACATAAGTGGGGGTTGGGTGAGCCCATTGGGGGTGCGGAAAGGTTTGTTGGGTGATGGGAATTTGGTTTTGAGGCGGAGCCTGATAAGGCCATTGGGTATTGGGGAAAGTTTGGAGATGGCCTTGGGGTGTGGGGCCATGGGGGAATCGGGTTTGGGGGATGACATGAGTTTGACCCAACTATGAAGGTTGGGTTAAGTGTTGGGGGTATTGTGGAAGGTATGAGTATGGGGTTTGGGTTTGGGCCATGAACCCTTGATCATTTTGGGCCATAGGCCACTGATGGGTTTGGGCCATGGGCCCCTGGTAGGTTTGGGCCATGGGCCCTGGATAGGTTTGGGCCATGGGCCCTGGATAGGTTTGGGCCATGGGCCCTTGGTGAGCCTGGCCCAATGGGCCTTGATGGGTTTGGGCCCTTGGTGGGTTTGGCCCAATGGACCTTGTTGGGTCTGAGCCATGGGCCTTTGTTGGGTCTGGTCCGATGGGCCTAGTTGGGTCTGGGCCATGGGCCCTTGATGGGTTTGGCCCGATGGGTCTTGTTGGGTTTGGGCCATGGGCCCCTTATGGGTTTGGACTTGATGGGTTTGGCTCAATGGGCCCTGGGGGATATGGGTAATGGGGTTTTGGGCCAATGGGCCTTGGAGATGATGGGTAGTGGGGTATTGGGCCATGGGGCCCTGGAGATCATGGATGGAGGGGTATTGGGCCATGGGGTCCTGAGATGTGTGGGAAAAGGGGGTTTGGGCCAACGGGCCTTGGGGTATGTGGGTGATGGGGGTTTGGATGGTGTGGATTATGGGAGGTTGATGGGGGTCATGGGGGAGTGAAGCATGGAGGTTTGCCAAGGTGTGGGAAGGATTCATGGATGTGGGGTGTGGAGGAGAGATATTTTGGGAAGCCCTCCATGAGGAGTATGCTTGGAACATCTCCTCTATCATGGCCATGGAAGGGGGGTGGGATGTGGATGGTGGATTTAAGGGGTGATGGGGTATAGATGGGATGAAGGTGGTGGAAAAATTGGGCATGGCCCCGGTATAATTGGGCATGGCCACGGTAGGTGGGGGTGTATGAGGTGGATGAGGGGATGTATTGGGCATGTTTTTGGATGATGGGGGGCATGATGAGGAGGGATGGGGAAAGTTTGGCATGGCCCCGGTAAAAAGGGGCATGACCCGGATGGATGGGAGATTTTGCGGGGGGTCGGATAGGGTGGAAGTGGTGTATGTGAATGTGGGTGGATCGAGTCTATAAGGGGATGATGGGAATTGGGGCATGGATGTGGATTGGGAAAATGGGTTTGGGTTTTGTATGGATGTGGATGGGAGACAAGTTGGACTTGTCATGGCTTGGGCAAAAGATGGAGAATGGGGGGTTGGATTTTGGATATTTTGGGGGGTAGTGATTGGGAAAATGGGGGCGCCAAATGGGCCGGTAATGGTAAAAGGGGGTTGGGTGAGGGGGATGGTGGAAAAGATTTCTCCCGAATGGGAGTGGGTTGGAGAATGTGGCGGGGATGAGTCAGGATCGGCGTAGGTCGGGTCCACTACCCACGACATTCTTTGGGAGTGGGTCGGGTAAGGGTGCCTTGGATAAGGCCCAAAAATCCTCCTCCTTCTTCCCCTACGGGACGACGGAGGGTAAGATGATGCCATTGTGCCGGCATCACAAACTAAATATTATTTGTGTTTTGATTATATATATTTTTTTGAATTTTATGAAAACATTTTGAAAAACAAAGGTTCCGAGGCCTTAGAATTCCCTTTTCGGGTGGCTCTCGTACCTTAATTCAAGACCCGTGGCGACGGTTCCGATGCACTTTGGAAGAATCGAAGGAGAGCCTTCGATCTATTGAAGGCATGGAAATCGAGGCAAATGACCCGATCCCCCGAAATGAGCCAAAAAGAAGTTGCCTCTTTGATCGTGGGGCGACAGTGTTTGGAGATGGCGGGGCCTAAACAAGGCACGCACATCGGGAACTCGGAGGTGGAAAGGGCCAAGGATTCGGTGGTGTGAAATGCTAGCGCAACTAATACTTGCGCCAAGGTTGTAGGGGAGGACTTTTACACTAGCGCAACTATTAGTTGCGCCAAGGTAAAAGTTGGGAGTTTAAAGCTGGCGCAACTATTAGTTGCGCCAGTTATAAAATCCTTTTTAACGCAACTAATACATGCGCCAGCAAAACCGCCTCCGTAGCAGAAATGGACCAGATGCCCAAATGAGTCTCTTTTGGTTTTTATGGAAGTTAGGCTTAGAACCGAGTTGTTTTATGGTGATCGATTCTCTCACCGCACCTAAAGGATTGAGTCCGGTATAACTCGCTAGCGCGCTCCCTCAAGGGTTTTAAGCTTTGGAATGAGAACCCACCTGATATACCTCCGGCGCAAGTTCCTTCTCAGATACTAGGTGGGCTAGGACTTTTCTGGGTCGTCACTACTAGGGGCTGCCGCCATACTAAGACCCGGGTGTTTATGTGTTTGCCTAATCCAACCCCTTTGAAAATCTAACCCGCAAAAGTAAATTAATTAAGCTCCCTAATTTGGTTCAATTTTAATTTTTTTCAAAGCTTTTTCTTTTTTTTTTGGAAGTTTTCTTTAGTTCAAAGACCGAGGGTGATTATCCCGTCGCCATTAACCCACCGTTAGGGATATGAATAATAAAGACGGGCCACAAGTTAGGTGAAATATAAAGTGCTGAAATTTAAAATGTGCCAGTCAAGTGACTAGGTAAAAAGTTGCTGAAATTTAAAGCGAAAACATAGGGGTGAGTAAAAGAAAGGTGCCAGTCAAGCGACTAGACAAAAATTGTTGAATATTTAAAGTGGAATCGTAGGGGTGAGTAAAAAAAGGTGCCAGTCAAGTGACTAGGTAAAAATTGCTGAAATTTAAAGCGAAATCGTAGGGGTAAGTAAAATGATGTAATCGGAGGGGTGAGTGACAAACAAACACCAAAAATAATAAAAAAATAGTAATAAAATGTTAGAAAAATAAAAAATAAAAAGGCCTAGTTCAAGGGGAAGCTCTACTAGCTAATCCCCAGCAGAGTCGCCATCTGTACAACCGTGGGAATCGATATTATCCTCGTCGCGAAGAAACGCTCTCTAATGATGAAAAATATAGAGTCACCACCCGGAGCTTTCGGTGTCTCGGGATACCTAGTTCATTTTTATGAGCACCTAAGTGCTAAAAATATGACTCTGAATTAGGTCCACAACAAAGGCTCTTGGGTAGGGGCTTCGGTTATCGATCGGGAAGGTGTTAGGCACCCGATTAACCCGCTAAATGCGGTCTCTACTAATGACCAACAATAAAATGAAGTAGAAGCAAGGAAAATAGCTTCTTCTTGTCCAAAAGGGCTTAGAATCCTATTTGTGCCCCTCCGTTCCTACCGAAAAATCGGCGGCGTAACGGCACAAATGAGAGGATGGAGGGAGCTAGAAAGAGATAGGAGAAGAAAGGGGAGAGCCGGAGCCCTCAGACCCTTGTAGCATCGTAGAGGAGCCTTGCGTGACTTGCTTTGATGAGCTCTCGAAGGCCCTATTGGTGGAAAATGGGGTTCTAACTCCTAAGACTAAAAGCTAAGATGTAGGGAAGGGAGGCTAGGGATCACACACCCCTAGGCCATGGGTTTTAGATGTAAGAACAAGCTTGGGAAGAGGTTTTGGAACTCTAAAATTTGGATGAAAATAGTGAACAAAAGGGAGGAAGAACTTCTCACTTTGAGCTCTTTCTCTCTTAAGCAAATTTCTCAACCTTAAACCAAGGGGTGGGGGGCTCTATTTATAGGAAAGGAGTGGATTAGGAGGCTACTTAGATGCTAATTGGAGTTAGCAATTAGGTAATCTCAAATCTAAGGTTTTCTAGGATTTTGAGAGCTTGGAAAGGTGTGAAGGTGGTTCTAATGGTGGATGATGGGGTGAGGCTTTAAGCCACTTGGAGGGTTGCAAATAGGTAAGGAATGGGTGCAACAGGACTACCAAAACACACCCCAATGATTGAGGTGGTCAACAAGTCAAACCTCAAACACAAAATTCTGGGCAAAAATCCAATGTTACTGTTCATATGCCTAGCGCAACTAATAGTTGCGCCAGGCAAAAGCACAGTAAAACAGTGAGGAATAGTGCTGAAAGTTAGCTCGCGGGGTGGGGGCCACCCTTTAAACTTGGCACAACTATTAGTTGCGCCAGGCTTAACATCTGGGAGAATTGGCTTAGTTGCGCCAGGCAAAATTAATGCCTGGCGCAACTATTAGTTATGCCAGGCCATTTCTGGGGAGAAATAGCCTGGCGTGACTAATAGTCGCGCCAAATCCCAGCGGGGGCCACCTTGAAATTACCTTTCTGCCCTCCAGGTTCGGGCAGCCATATCTTCTGATATATACCTTTGATTGGGGCAATTCTTGGCTCGTTGAAAAGCTAACGACATCTAATCTTTAATGGTATAAGAGTTGGTCGCTGTAGAGGGTCGTAGCCAGTTCCAATGCACCCCTTCTCATATTTGCCTGGGAAGGTTAGGTTAGGGTTTGAAAAGGGTTCTAAGGGTCGGGTCGCTTTCTGGGTGATCTAGGGTGATTCCTAAGGACCCCATACACGCCATCAAAAGCTTGGAAATGTGCTTCTCTCGAAAGGTGCTTCGATCGGGCCTTAGGCCAAATTTGGGTGTCTACAATCACTACCGAAAAAAAAAAAAAAAAAGTTCAGACAGCACATGCCACGCTGTATGATGAAAAGAGGGAAGGATTGATCATCTCCCATCACTAAAGAGAAGGGCTCTCCCTCTCTCTCCCTAGTTGATCCCCACGTCCCACCAGGACTCACCCAGCACGCAGCCAAAGAAAGGGAGGACCCCTAGGTCCCATCATGACATCATTCCTCTAAGATGTTTTATTACACCAGCGATCGCCAACCCCTGCCACAGCGGACCCAAAGAGAAGAAAGCTCCGAAGTCCCATAGCAGTACCACCCCCAACAACCCACCAGTCCCATCACAGACCACACAAGACGCACGCCATTCAGGTAAGTATCACCCCGAGGTACGTACTGCCCACTTTTTTTTTTTAACTCGATATTCCTCGTAAATATATGGTTAGCTATGATTAAGTCAAAATGTTTTCAAAACTCGTCTCTCTCGACTCGCGAATCACTGTAGTCCTCCCATAAGGGACAATCATCAGTACTCGCCAAGAAGGTTAGACGGATTATCCGACATGCCAAGTGTCATCTTGACAACCACAATAACGGTCGGGTCTACAAATCCCATACCGGTGGATCTGCTCAGCGACATCTCGGAAGCCATATTTTTCGCTGTTTTACCACCAAATTGATCTTAAGTTAAAATCCCTAAAATTTTAAAATCTCAAAACCCCCAAATTTTCAAAATCCCATTACTAACAAAATAAAAACAAAAAAGAAGAAGAAAAGAAGATCAAAGAAATAAGATAAATAGACCCGACTCACCCTTCTTAAATGCTAAAAAAAAGAACTAATTAAGTGCCCCATCACCCGCGCACAATAAATTACACTTAAACCTGACCTTTAACTCCGAAGATCCCTGAACTCGCAATCAAGCGCATTTCCCACTATGCAGAATTGGATCAAGCGCATATGCCACTGCGCATAATCGTTTGTTCAGACATATTAGGACTAGAATTCCCAACTTAGAGGCTGACTCCAGATGAATCAAGTGCACGCACCACTGCACAAAATTCAATTGAGCACACCTCACAAGACCCATACCTCAATTACCAGCCCAAACCAATCATTCCCTTGGAAAATTGAACATTAAGTATATTTAATCTAAGAACTTACAAACGCCTATTGGAAAAGGAATGCCTGACACGCATTGGTGTGAGTAATGACGCGCCCAGTCTGACATGACTTGCAAAAGCCTTCGATATTATATGATACTTCATTTTATTATTATCTATCCCTGGATCTTGTTTTGGATATTTGATTGATGCCCCGATACCTCGATTGTATAAAATCCCTCTGTTAGCTCACGCCATGCGGCGGGATGCGCCATACACTCACAGACCCGGAATGTGCCCTTCGATAGCAACCATTTGCCCTTCAAATGCTCCATTTTAACTTGCGCTAATAGATAAGAAAGTCAAGCATGTCATGTCAGCATCCCTAATTCATGTTTGTAATTTTCTAAGAGAAACGAGAAGACACCTCGAATGAGGGGTGTCTACTTCTTCAATGCGTTCTTACTCCGCAAAAGCGCGCCGAAGAGGGACATCTGTAGACCCCCATTTTTCCCTCTTGAAATATACAAATTTGTTCGGTCAACCTTTGACCTCATAACCCTGATACGGGACCATATGCTAAAATGATAGTATATAGCTAAACACAGGCTGAAACAATAGCTCTATGGCTAAGGCCCCATACCCCTGACGTGGGAACCATGCACTGAAACAATAGTACATGGCTGAACACAGGCTGAAACAATAGCTCTATGGATCAGATCTCAACGTAGGGAGACTATATCAATAGCCTAGCATTTCTAAAACCCTAATTAAGCGCTACAACCACATACGCGTAATTGATTGCACGCCAAATCCACATCGCCGCAATCACCCATTCTCGCACTGCACTTCCTTTCCCCATACCAACTCAAGACTCGATCACGCGCCTGACATCAGATGCGCAATCAGATTGAGCGCCACATCACCGGCGTGCAATTGGCCTACGCCCGGCCTAGCCTCACTGTCCTTGACCCTTAAGTTTCCTCGATTAAACCCTTCGAGAGTGGCGCTTAATTAGATTATGCACTCTAAAATGGGCGCGCAATTAGTTCTAATGCTATTAGAACTAGGAAACTCACTGAGCAAGTCAGCCGGTCACTCACTGAGTTGGTGACCAACTCAAGGCGATTAAGCACTGGGAAATCTGCACGCAATTTGATTAAATGCCTGAAACAGGGTGTTTAATTGAAGAAAAACCTATAAAAGATTTTTTTCTTAATTCTCCCGGGAGGCTAGGCAATTTTTCTAGAGAGAACGTTTTTTTTTTGGATTCTGAAACTAGAGAACTCTGAGGACAAACCCATAGATCAATCTAACCATGATTTCGATATTCAAACTCTAAACCTTCGATGATTTCCCTCCATAGCCCCGGTCCTAGGTAAAAATCTTAGTTTTAGACTTAGGATCGTTCTCTTAGTTTTAATTATTAGTTTTAATTTTCAGTCCGAGACCGTAGCCCTCCTTTTTTTTAAAACCGTGATTTTTATGTCTGGTTCTATTTCTCCAAATTTAGAACCAGTCCTTAATCCGACGGTCTAATTTACCGACCTTAGGCTTTAATTTCGTTCTAAAATCTTAATTTCCAGTCTGATCATTAATTTCTGGTTCTAATCCTTGGATTCTAGAACCAGTCCTTAATCATACGACCTGATTTCTTATTTCGGACCCGAATTCAGTCCAAGAAATTTTAATTTTAATTTCTTAGTTTAATATTTCCAAAAATTCTAAATATAATTTTAGTTTCTATAATTCTAGTTTCTCAATTTAATTCATAGTTATTACTCCAAAATCGACTCTAAAAAAGCTAAAAATACTATTTCATCATCATAAACCCAATTTATCTTCAATCTCAGCCACCTGATTTGCCCAAGGGAGCTTACAGAGGGTACTTGGGAATGAGGCCAATCCTCCTTAGCATAGCGGGCCCAAAACCCCTTTTTTTTATAATTTTAGAATTAATTAATTGCTTTTCTTATCTTTTGTAGTATAATTAACTAGTAGATTTATTTTATTTCAGCACAATTAATTAATTAAGCTAATTAGATTCTAGTATGATTGATTAATTTTTTTAAACAAAATTTAGTATAGTTAATTCATTGCTCTAATCAGAATTTTTATCAAATTAGTTTGTTTCCCTCAATTAGATTTTTCTATTTTATTCATATACCATTAATTCATTGCCTAAATTAGAATTCTAGTAAAATCAGTTTTCTACTTCAATTAGAATTTCGGTAAGACTGTTATACTTGATTTAATTAGAATACAATTAGCATACTTGCTCAAATTTGAATTTCAGTATAACTAGTATGCTCGATTTAATTAGAGTTTCACTAGAACTACTACATGTGCACTCCTAGTACAATTAGGAAACCTGATCACAACTAGATTTCTAATGGGATTAGGAGACTAAAATTAATCAGACTTCTAATGAGATTAAGAGATTAAAATTAATCAGACTTCTAATGGGATTAGGACACTTAATTAATTAGAATTCTAATAGTGCTAGGAAACTAAAATTAATTAGACTCCTGATAGGATTAGAATACTAAATTAAATAAACTATAATAAATTCCCACATAACTAAACTCATAGCAGAATTGGGAAGTCTAAACTGATCAGAACTATAATAATAACAGGGAGGGAAAAAAAATTAAACTATCTAAATTATAAGAAAATACATAGTTGCTGACGTTCGCAGGCAGACGATTCAGTATAGAAGTAACCCATACCCACTCCAAAGTGTGATCATTGATGTGTTGCAGCGTCGTTAAATATTTGTAGTTGGCGATCGCAACAAACTAGGAACCTTCCTAGAAAACCTTTTATTTCTAATTTTCTAAACACCGCATCGCTAGAGTCCACTTGGACAGAATTGGAGCCACTGATTCAACCGAAACTGAGAGGAATCCAGAAAAAGTGCGCACCAAGAGAAGGTTCTTGAATTAATGACAAGGACGTCTCAGGTCGACCATGAATTTTCAAAAGTTAACGTCTTATCATGACAATTTAGACAAGCCTGATGAAATGAAAGCCAATCCATTCTGAGTATGACATTGAAGTCTCATATGTCCAATAGAAAGAGATCGACTTCAAGGGAGCAATCTTTAAGATCTAGGGTACATGACGGGTACACAATCCTAATCTTGACTTCTTCGCCAGTAGGTGTAATTACATACCATTTTTCAGCAAGTTTCATAGGCTCTATCTTTATCTTACTAGCAAAAGATTGTGATATAAATGAATGAGACGATCCAGGGTCTATCAAAAGTTGAGCTCATTGTTGGGAGACAAACTTCATACCTGCAATGACGACAGGGGATGCTTTCGCCTCTCCTTTGGTCAAAGCATAGACTTGTCCTTGAGTCATCGGTTTCTTCCCATCAGCTATTGTTGTTGCTTCTTAGTGTGCTTGATTTATGTGTGGTTTGAAAACAAATTTATAGCTGCTAAATTACAGTGGCTCTAGACTATATAAAAAAAATTAAAGAAATATCAGCACGGTTGGAAGAGAATTAGCCTGCAAGATCAGGGCCAATTGTAGCAAGTTTTAAAAGTAAGTGAGTGAAAGATCGTCCATAGAGAATTTGTCTAAAATGTAAGATAAACCTCCAGATCTGAGCTACCAGTTCTGGCTACTTATCCTATCTAGAAAACTGATAAGATGAGAGGTTTGAATTTGTCACGTTTAACTAACTACAAAACAAAGAAAAATTTAAACTAAATGATCCATATCCGAGTTGGGGGAATGATTGAAATAAAGATGGAGAAGTAATATCTAAATCTGATTTGGTCTTTGAAATCTAATGAGAATAACTGCAGCTCAACAGAGGAGATCCAATCTTCATCTGGCTACAAGCACAGATGTAAGAGAGATAAATCTAATTCAAGGATTAGGCTTACACTTATGGCTATGGTCTGTCCACTTTAATGGCCACAAACCATCCAATAGTCTTTAACCCAAATCCTCAATTCAGAACAAGAAACATCACTACAAATGTTGTAAGAGACTAGGTTACAAACACTAATTCTCACAGGATTAATGAATCAAGGGAAATTGCATGCAAAACAATGAATCTAAAGGAGTCTAATGTACTGAGGAGATCAGAGGGAACCCTTGACATGAGTCCAATGGAGAATACATAGTTTACAGCAACCTTTTAAAATTCATCCTTACAATTTCTCCGATTTGCAGTCTTGGATGCAAACTCTCCTTTGAGTTACAGCAGTATCTCACAGCTCTCAAATGCAAGTACAAAGTAGGCTATTACAAGGATTGCAGACAAGCTGTCTGGCTGCGAAATGGGGGACTAGAAATAAAACTCAAAATCTGGATGCCCCAATTGGGCAAATGCTTCGTCTATTTATAGCTTTCCCCAGGTCCAGCTCAGATGTGTATCAACCAATCAGAGGTTCTCAGATCTATATTGACCAATGGTAGTCGAGCACGGGGATCGAGATCTGTTCTGGCCAATCAGAATTCCTCGATCTGTTTACCAATCGTGAAAAGGCATCAATTCATATGCATTTTGAAAGTTTGTTAGAGTTTCTAGAAGTTCCGCCAAGTTATTCATCTCTCTGGGTGCTCACGTGGGTGGAATATTCCTTCGCTATGCTTAGAACCCTCTGGAATGTCCTAGGTTTTAAAATGCATTGGGACGCTGCAACAGACATCGAATTTCCCTTGTTAAAGCCGTGAATCTCCGAATACCTTTTCGCAGAGCTTAGGGCCTTTTCGCAGTCTTGTGACTTCAAGCTCTTTTCGCAATGTTCAATCTCTTTTCGAATTGTGTTTTCTCCTTTCGCAAAGTTCAATCTTCTCTTCAAGAGTTCGGATGCTCTTCAAAACTAAGCTCGAGTTTTAGTCCTTTTCGCAGAGTTCCGTGTTCTTTTTTAAAAGTGAGTTCTTTGCGAAAAGAACTCAGAGTGCATTTCTATTCGAATTGTTCCTCGCTTCTCTTACTGTGTCTTTGCCTCTTCCATTTAGACCTTTCAAAGTGATGAGGTTGTTTCTTCACTTCCTTCCTTTGGATTGACATGGATTGTCATCTTTTGGCACTTTTAAGTTGCTTTTATGGTTAAGCTTTGTCTTTATTGTTAGTTGCAACATAGGCACTTAAAACACTTATTTAGTTCTCTCAAAGGTTTATCAAGACTTAAGTTTAGGGGTGAAAAATGGTATTTTTCACTTGTCAACACACCCCCAAACCTAAGCTTTGCTAGTCCCTGAGCAAAGAAAATAAAAAAAATAAAAAAAACAAAGTAAAGAGCCACTTTTGTAGGGAGCACAGTTGCATTTAGCATATGCAACAAGCCTTTTAAACCCCTAGGTGATCCCTAGTGGAGGAGTGAAGTCTCCTGAGGGTTTTCAGTGAAGGTACCCACAAACTTCTTCAATACGTTAGTTAAGATCACTGCAGTTCTGTTATAGCCACTTTCCTCAATTGATTATTCACACCTGCATCAGTTATTTTGTAAGACGGTTTTTCAAGAAAGATATCAATTTAAAACTAAAATTCTGCAGTAATTCTTATTACTATTCAGTCGATTTATGTCAGAGGCCATTTACAAGGAAAATTAACAAACAGCAAGCCTTTGATTTAGGAATCCAGCTTTGATGTTGCCCTAATCAGTTGATTTTAAACCCAATTCTCACCAGTGATTTTCACTCAAAAACAAATGAGAGGGTTATACTAATTCACACAACTCAAGAGCAATTATCCCTCAAATAGGACTGTAAGGTGAGCATAGGCATTGCTTTTAGTTAATATTTACTGCTCCTTTCACCATAGACTACACAAATTCTTATCTCCATGTGATAGCTCAATCCATCAATGATCAGTAAGGACTTTTACTTGGGTTTGATTGTGGCTGATGGGTGAAATCTCTAAAAAGGGTTGGAAAGGTGTTCATATTTGAGAAGTCAGTCAAGGTCAGGAGGTTATATGCAAACCCACTTTTCTTCAGCATAGTTTCATCTTCTTCTTTTGAATTTCCAGAGCCAAAGTGGCCATCTTTTTCTCTTTCTTTTTCAAACTTCCAATGAAAATGCCTTCTTTCTTTTGTTTTGCTCAAATATTTTTGTTTTCTTTTCGAATTAGCACGATCATGCCACATTCCTCTCATTGTTTCATCATTGCCTTCAACTTTTACCCTTTTGCTATTAAATTGTTACTCAATTCTCCTTCCCTCAGCTTTCTTCCCTTTCTCTTCTGACTTCTCGGGGTAGGGTTAGGCTAAATGAAACTGATGAGGTTTATTGGATGAGATTTCAAAGGATTCATCGATTTATACAGCTCAACTGGTGTGTATCAAGGGCAGTTTCAAAAGGTGGGGCTTTGTAAGGTTCAAACTGTTCAAAAGGAGGCCTTACATCATGTCTTTAATATCATGAGTGCTATCAAAATATTTCAATTTGGATATGTGTAACTTCTAGTGCCAGTACGCAGATTCACACAGTCTCAAAAGCAGGAAAGATTGCCACATACCTCCAAAGAATATATTTCAGGCCCAAACCTCACTGGGTGTGGTTTTTATCAACTTCTTAAGGTATATCTTCACTGTTTTCCTTCATTTTAGGTTTACTAAAACATCAATTTTCTTTTGGAAATTTCCTGACATTTACTTCATGAAAGTTTTTTAGAATTACATAAGAAAGTAATTTTAAAGAGTTTTTTTAACTTCTTAATATATTTCAAAACAACAGGTGTGAAAAAAATATATAAAAATTGTTGATCCAAAACTGTACTGATGTTAACTCCTTAATCGATTATTGCTATTTCTGTCATAACCCCAAACCAAAGGGAAGCAGGGTCCACACTGGTCCAAAACAGAGGAAAAATGTATGCAAGAAAGAAAAACAACAAAAGTAATGATGGCAAGAAGATGAGAAAATGCAGAGTAGACACAAAAGTAATTTTCTATTACAATCAGTATAACACAAAAAGTACAATGAGAGCTAATAACTGGGGTCAAAATCAGATATCATAATATCGCTCAAGTGGCTTAACTGAGTCACTTTAATCGAGCTAGAGTCGTTGAGTCCTAACTTCATTGAGCTTTCTCCTAATAGTGTTTTTACCAAGATACTCCTCAGATTTGATCTTTTTGGTGAGGCCAAGGTGTTTGCTGAGGCTAGTGGTCTTCAATTTTTCTTGATCCAGTTGGGCTTGCAACATGGACACCTTGTGTTGCTCAGTCCTCACCAACTGAAATGTTTGACCCAGCAGGTCCCTCATTTTATCTCTTTCAAATTTCATAAAGATCTCTAACTTCCAAATCTGGTTTTGATAAGTTGTACGGATGTAAGATTGCAAATCAGCTAGCCCCTTTTGAACATCTCTGCGGATATAAGGGTTAGTTTCCATGGCTTTGATGAGGGTGGCATATCGGGGGAGGGGAATGGAATGGTAGGGGACTAAAGGTGGCCCAGCTGTGGGAGGTGGGGAAGAAGTGGCTAGAAGGGGGACAGCAGGGTCTGTCTGAGTGGCTTGCTCAGAGAAAATGGGGAGTGGTGGAGGGGATGGAAGATCAACCAATATTACCTCTGGATCCGTTTGGGTGGCCTGGGAAGAAAAAATAGGTCCAGGGGTAATGGTGGTTGTTTGGGTTGTGGAAGCTAAGGTATGGAGCAGTTCCATGCATTAATTGTCTGTGTTGATTTGAAGTTGGGCTTGGATGGATTGGAGGTAGGTAAGGATTTGGGTAATGGATGCAGGTGTGGGAGAGGTGGGCATAGTAGAGACTGGGACAACTGAGGTGGAGGAAGGAGGTGCAATGGTTGTAAAGGGAGAGGTTGGAAAGTGGGTGAAGGGAGGAGGAGCAGGTATAGGGGTGGGGTCTAGTTCCATGGTTTCAAAAATAGAACCCATTAAAGAAGAGTAGGCCTCTGTAGTGAAGGGCTCAGGTTCAGGTGTAGGGGAATTTGAGGGGCTTTGGAGCAGAGGAGTGCAGGGGGATGGGGCAATAAAATCTGCAGCTAACTCCTCTAAAGCCTGGGCATTGGAGGGTGAAATTGGTGGTGTGAGAATGGTTGGAGTGGTTGGTGTAGAGGGGGAGTCCACAATTGGAATGATGGAAGGTGTGGGAGATAGGTGAGTGTGCAGGGGCTTGAGTAGGGAAAAAGGGTGCAAGGTCAACTTCCTCCAGAGTATGTGCAGCTGAAGAGCTGGTCACCAAAGGGAGGGAGGTTTTATCTATAATGGGTGCAGCTAAAGAGCTGGTCACCACAGGAACTGGCAGAGTTGGTTCAAGAAGTGGTGCAGCTAAAGAGCTGGTCACCACAGGAGTTGGCAAAACTGGATCTGGCACAGTTGATTCGGACAAATTTGGATCTGGCAACATGGCAGGGGCAGGCTCAGTTGTAGACTCAAATTCAGCTGCAGGGGTGGGTTCTAGCTCACTCACAACTGCAGGGCTGGTTTCTGAGGTGCTCACTCACAACGCAGTTCAGTTCAAAAAGAGGGGCATGTGCAGTTCACCGCCTCTCATCCTTCTCAAAGATAGCTCTGCTTGTAGTCCCAGTCTTTTTCCCAAAATTGTGAGGAGTAATGACTTCAAATGGCTCCTCACTATCAATGTCAAATTTGGCTCTGAGGAGGGTTGTGATCAATCTGCCAAATGGTAGGCCAGCTATCTTCTGCTCTTTCTTCATGATGACATCGCCCATGGCTTCAAAAATTAACATAGGGGCATTGAAAAGCGCCCCTTGGAGAAATGAAAGAGGGCCTCTAAAATTGGTGATCTCCTCTCTGGCTGTGATGACATAAAGTTGTCCCTTAAAATGGAATCCATCAATAGAAATTGGGGGCAAGGTCTCTTCCCCAATACCTTGGGTTAAATGGGCAGCCATCTCTAAAAGAGGCGCTTCGAGCAGCCAAAGGACCAGAGGGATCAAATTGGAATGGTATCCTAAACGCGTTCCCTATGTCTTCAAATGTCACAAGAAGATCGCAATAATCAATGAAATGACAAGGGTAGGGACATCGACATCTTTTCAAAGTTGACCTTGACTAGGTTTTGGTACCATAACTTCACCATTCTTGGGTAAATTTTTTCGCAAGGGGTAAGGATATTGCTTAGTGAAGCCTCTAAGGTATCTTAAGGATGGCAAGCACTCGGTTTGGTGACGAAAAAGTTTGTCTACCATCACTCGGTATTAGCTCGAGCTTCAATGAAGGGATTTGGTAGGACTAAATGAATGGGCGAGGAGTAAGCTGGGCTCGGGCTATTACAGCGGGGGTGGGTTCCTCATGTCTAATTTTCTTTCCTACCGCTTTTTATCCATTGAAAGTTTCCGTTTAGCTGAAGTTTTGGCTTTTCCTTTTGCTTTTGGGGTCGGTTTGCTCACTTTCTTAGCAGAGGATTTGGAGAACATTGCAGCCAATGATTTCTCTGATTTTCCCATTCTAGATTGATGTAAAAAAAATGCCCAAAATAGATGCTGACACAGAATCAAATTACTAAATGATAACCAGAGAGAATGGGTAGAGAAATACCGAGATCTACGGTTTATGTTTGAACGAGTTTGTTTGCTTTGCAGAAATCCCCTAGATTATAAGCTGAAATCCTTCTCTGAAAATGCAAATGATCTACACAATCAGTTACAAAAGGGTAGTAAACTTGTTAACTCGTGCAAGGAGAGAGCAAAGTAGGGTAGCAGTGAAGAGTCACTCTGCAGAAAGAGTTTGAAATGAAACCCCACCATCGAAAGGGTTTAAATATATTCAAAGTTAATATCGCAAAGTGCCTTTAAGTTTTCGAAAAGTTTCAAAAGAGACCTTTTTACAATTGTGAATGGCATCAGTACCATTCGACAAGTTAACGCTCGTAAACATCATTTCAAAGGAATTAGCTTCGTAACTATCTTTCGAAAAGAAAATGGCTTCAAAGACCAACTATTCAAAAGCACATCTTTGCTTTCGAGCGATTCATTACCTCGAGTCTATTCAAAAGCAATTTGGACTTTATAAAAGCTTAATTATGACTTTGCGACTGAACTTTAAGCATGTTTAAACTATGCGAAAAGAGATAAAAGCATAAACAGAGAAAATAAGCAAAAACTATGATATACAAACATAATGTATAGTTTTCTACCATCAAATTTTGGGAGATTCGTGATGATAGATGGGCAGCACAAGCTCCTGGGTATTTTCAATGCATGGTTTGAGCCTCTAACCATTGACCTTTATGATTCTTCCATTACTTGGATCAAGGATGTCAACAGCTCCCGAAGGGGCTGCTTGAATGACAGTGTATGGCCCTTCCCATCTGGATCTCAGTTTTCCTAGGAAAAACTTGAGCTTTGAGTTAAATAACCATACCTTAGAACCAGCTGTGAACTCTTTTCTCAATAAATTTTTATCATGAAAAGTTTTGACTTTTTCTTTATACAATCTTGAATTTGTGTATACATCCATTCGCAGCTCTTCTAACTCAGCAAGTTGCAATTTCCTGTGATTACCAGCAGTAGTTAGATCCATGTTCAATGTTTTAATGGCCCAAAAAGCTTTATATTCTAACTCTACTGGTAGATGGCATGCTTTGCCATAGACCAACCTAAATGGGGACATACCAATTGGGGTTTTATAGGCTGTCCTATATGCCCACAATGCATCATTCAGCTTAAAGGACCAATCCTTTCTCCCTTCTTCATCTTTTTCCAAAATATGTTTGATTTCTCTATTGAAATCTCCACTTGTCCATGGTTTGTGGATGATATGGAGTGGCTACTCTATGAGTCATGAGTATTTCTTCAACAATGTTTCAAAATATTTATTACAAAATGGCTTCCCCATCACCGATAATGGCTCGGGAAAACCAAACCCGAAAATGTGATCCTTAAGAAATTTCAAAACCACTTTGTGATCATTTGTTTTAGTAGCTGTGGCTTCAATCCATTTGGATACATAATCCACAGCTACTAAAATGAAGTTATTCCCATTGGAAGGAGGAAAGGGACCCATGAAGTCTATCCCCCAAACATCAAACAACTCAACTACCAAAATAGGCTGTAAAGGCATTGAGTTTCTCTTGGAAATGCTGCCTAATTTCTGATAGTTCTAGCAGGACTTACAATGCTGCAGGGCATCCTTGAAAAGTGTAGGCCAATAAAATCCACACTGCAAAACTTTTACAGCAGTTTTGTTCCCACTAAAATGACCTCCACAGGCCTGTTCATGACACAGAAAGTATTCTATGAAATTCTTGGTCAGGGACACATTTCCTTATTATTTGATCTGCACAACTCTTAAACAGATAAGGATCCTCCCAGATGAAGTGTTTAACCTTTGAGAAGAAAAGATCTTTATCCATTCTATTCCAATGGTGAGGAATTCTTCCAGTAGCCAAAAAATTGACTATGTTGGCAAACCAAGGAGTGTGTACACTAATGGAAAAAAGTTGCTCATCAAGGAAAGATTCATTGATAGGCAACCTATCAATCTCAGCAGTTAAAATTCTGGAGAGGTGATCAGCCACCACATTCTCCACCCCTTTTTTATCTTTAATCTGTAGATCAAATTCCTGTAATAGGAGAATCCACCTGATTAATCTTGGTTTGGTGTCCTTCTTAGACAGAAGGTATTTCAAGGCAGAGTGGTCAGTGAACACCACTATTTGTGAACCCAAGACATATGACCTGAATTTTTCTAAAGCAAAAGCAATTGCCAGCAGCTCCTTCTTAGTTGTTGTGTAATTGAGTTGTGCATCAATCATTGATCTACTGGCATAAGCTATGACATGAGGCAGCTTATCTTTTCTCTGTCCAAGGACAGCTCCCAAAGCATAATATGATGCATCACACATCAGTTCAAAAGGTAATGAATAATCTGGAGACTGCAATATTGGAGCTGAAATCGTAGCTTTTTAGGAATTCAAAAGCCTTCATGCATTCATTATTGAAAACAAAAGGGACATCTTGGCACAACAAATGACAAAGAGGTTTAGTTATTTTACTGAAGTCCTTGATGAACCTTCTGTAAAATCCAGCATGTCCTAAAAAACTTCTGATTTGTTTAACAGTTTTGGGAGGTGGTAAATGTGCAATTAACTCAATTTTTGCTTTGTCCACCTCAATGCCCTTGTGGGAAATAACATGGCCAAGGACAATGCCCTGGGTGACCATGAAATGGCTCTTTTCCCAGCTCAAAACCAGATTGGTTTCTTCGCATCTTTGTAGTACCAATTTGAGATGGTGTAAACACTGGGAAAAACTGTTGCCTTAGATTGAGAAATCTTCCATAAAAATCTCCATAAATTGGTCAATCATATCAGAAAAAATTGCATACATGCATCTTTGGAAGGTAGCAGGAGCATTACAAAGACCAAAAGGCATTCTCCTATAGGCAAAAGTTCCAAAAGGGCAAGTGAATGTGGTCTTTTCCTGATCTTGTGGATACACAGGAATCTGGCTGTAAGCAGAGTAACCATCAAGAAAACAGTAATTAGCTTTTCCTGCTAGCTTATCTAAAATTTGATCAATGAATGGAAGAGGGAAATGGTCTTTTCTGGTCATTGTGTTTAGTTTTCTGTAATCAATACAGACCCTCCAACCAGTTGTTTGTCTAGTTGATATAAGCTCACCAGAATCTGAGGTTACAACAGTGATTCTAGATTTCTTAGGTACCACCTGTGTAGGTGCTACCCAAGCTGAATCTGAAATGGGGTAAATGACCCCTGCATCCAACAACTTAACAACCTCTTTCATGACCACGTCTTGCATATGAGGGTTCAACCTCCTTTGCATTTCTCTAGAAGGCTTTGCATCTTCTTTCAAGTGGATTTTGTGCATGCAAACAGCTGGACTGATTCCTCCTAAATCAGCAATAGTCCAGCCAATTGCCCTTTTATGTTCTTTCAAGACTATCAACAGCTCCTCCTCTTGCTCCTTTGTGAGAGAGGAAGAAATAATGGCAGGCAATGATTTATGATTACCTAAGAACACATACTTCAAATTTTCTGGCAGCTGCTTTAGTTCTAAATCAGGTGGGCTGAGAAAAGAAGGTAACAAAGGTAACTTAGATGTTTGTGGAAGGGGGAGAGTAGCAGATTTCCAAGAAGAGAAACTTGCTGATTGATTAAGAGTTCCTTGCACAACATTTATTTCCTCAGAATTTGAGATACAACTTGTTTCTTTTTCAGCATATCCCCAAGCATCTTTAACATCTGTGGTGAAGTCTTCACCCTGCAGAAATTGTTGTAAAGTCCCTTCCACAAGTTCATCCAATAGATCAACATGAAAACATTCTTCAGAGCTGAATTGAGTGTAGACTGCATTATAAACATTTAATTTTACCTTCATGTTTCCAAATGAGACTTCCATAATACAGACTGCATTGAATGCAAGCATTTGTTGTAGCTGTGAATGGTCTTTCCAAATGACAGGATGGAAGTTTTGCTTTTAGTTGGTTCCGAAACCAAAACTAGAAAATCAGCAGGATAGAAGAATTTATCTACTCCCACCAATACATCTTCAATCATCCCTACTGGCTTTCTTTCAGATCTGTCTGCTAGTTGTAACACCACATGAGTGGGTTTAATTCTCTCAAACCTAGTTTCTCATATACAGAATATGGAAGTAGGTTGACACTAGCACCCATATCTAATAAAGCCTTTTCAATGGTGTGTTCCCCAATAATGCAAGGGATTGTGGGGATTCCAGGATCTTAAAGTTTAGGAGGTGTAGCAATGGATAACACCGGTTAATTCTTTCCACAAAGAAAGACCTTTTTGGACAACTGATCCTAGACTGCTTTTGTGAGTGCAAACATCTTTCAAAAATTTTGCATATCCGGAATTTGTTTGATTGCCTCAAGCAAAGGTAAATTTATCTTGACTTGCTTGAAAGTCTCCATCATCTCATCTATTTTTGTGTTCCTTTATCAAAAGGGATATGATTTCATTGCATGAGGAAATGGTAAATGAGGAACTAATCTTTCATCTGCATTTTAGAAGTGTTTTCACAAATTTTTTAATTTTCTGCTTTTTCATTTTTTGGTTTTCCGAGGTACATCAAGAACCCCATCGCTATCACTATGCCGCTTTCTTGCATATCTTTATCCTCTTCCTCATCTCTTTCTTCTTCAAGACCCACTTTGTTATCTATCATTTTCCACTTCTCAAAGTGGTGATGCTTTTACTTCTTCATGTGAATTAGAAGCTTCTCCAACCATGAACTGGCCCTTTGGGATTGTTCAAAGGTTGGTGGTAACTTTTCTTCCTCTTTTGTCAAGGTATTTAAAAGTTGTCCCAATGTTTCTTCAATCTTCTTTATGCTCTAGCCGTGAAAGTTCACACTGAGTTAAAGATCCTAAATTCAAGTGAATTTAGGACTTGATCTTCAAAAGAAAGGGACCTAGAAGGGTTTTAAATCATGCATCATGTGTTGTTGTGGAATGGGTCAACTGAAAGTTTGGTTTGACATAAAATTATGCCGATACTACCGTGTAGTTTTGAAAGGCATTTGATTCTTTGGTTGTTGTTGTTGGGATTGGTAATTCCTTGGTTCCACCTCAAATTGGGATGTGCCCTCCATGGATATTCATTTGATCATCGTCCAAATGATTGAGTAGCATGAGCTTGTTCCACCATTAAACTGGGAACTGTGATGCAACAGACATTGGTCAATTGAATGAGTAGGGACGCATATCGATATGCCTCCTCTACTCTTGAAATATTTGGAGTTTTAAGTGAGTCCATCAATCTATCAAACTTTGTGGTTAGATTGTCCATCTTTCTTTCCAACTCATTCACCTCAGATCTTCCTTTGGTGGGTTGTGTTAGTTGTTCAACCTAGATTTTCAATTTCCGATGTAGATTCCTGTTGAGTTGAGTTTTCACCAATCACTTCAAATAAGTCCCAAACCTCTTCAACTGCTTTTTATAGTAAGTGCTCCACGTGAGGCATCCACCATATTTTGTTTTTGATCAATTCCTTGATAGAAGCTTTGAACCACCGCCACCTAGGAATTTGATGATGAGGACATTGCCTTAATAGCTTAAATCTTTCCCATGCTTCATGGAAAGTTTCAGTTGAGTTTTGGGAGAATGAAATGATACTTTGTCTCAATTGGCTTGTTTTAGACATTGGGAAATATTTGGCTAAGAATTGACACTGCAAATCATTCCAAGAAGTGATACTGTTTGGTGCTAACATAGATAACCATGCTCTAGCTTTATCCTTTAATGAAAAAGGAAAGAGCCTAAGCTTGGTTGCTTCTGGACCCAATCCAGCTATGTTGAATGTGGTGCAAAGAGCCAAGAATTCATCCACATGTTTGTATGGATCTTCCTTACTCAACCCATGGAAGGAAGGAAGCATTTGGATAGTTGATGACTTGATCTCATAATTTCCTTCAACAGTAGGAAATTGAATGCAAAAGGGAGAATTATAAGCACCAGGTGCAAAGTAATCCCTCAAAAGTCGAGGTTCTTCACCCATAGTAGCAGAATTCTATGTTGTTTGTTTGGTTTGTAGTAGCCTTTCAACTTCTAAATTCAATGGGAGAATCTCAGGGCTGAGAGTCCTCCTCCCAAACATACAACTCAGAACAAAAACAATCTGATTATTCACAGCAAACCTTCAGAATTTCTTTTTAAGTAGTTTCCCTTCTTCAAAAATTGGATATGAATAACTGCACAGGTATAAACAATAGAATAGTTTAGTAATGATAAACAAAATTAAAAGTGAAAACTTAGGTCTATCTATTTTAGAACAAATTCCCCGGCAACGGCACCAAAAACTTGTTGTTGCTTCTTAGTGTGCTTGATTTATGTGTGGTTTGAAAACAAATTTATAGCTGCTAAATTACAGTGGCTCTAGACTATATAAAAAAAATTAAAGAAATATCAGCACGGTTGGAAGAGAATTAGCCTGCAAGATCAGGGCCAATTGTAGCAAGTTTTAAAAGTAAGTGAGTGAAAGATCGTCCACAGAGAATTTGTCTAAAATGTAAGATAAACCTCCAGATCTGAGCTACCAGTTATGGCTACTTATCCTATCTAGAAAACTAATAAGATGAGAGGTTTGAATTTGTCACGTTTAACTAACTATAAAACAAAGAAAAATTTAAACTAAATGATCCAGATCCGAGTTGGGGGAATGATTGAAACAAAGATAGAGAAGTAATATCTAAATCTGATTTGGTCTTTGAAATCTAATGAGAATAGCTGACTCAAGGAGGAGATCCAATCTTCATCTGGCTACAAGCACAGATGTAAGAGAGATAAATCTAATTCAAGGATTAGGCTTACACTTATGGCTATGGTCTGTCCACTTTAATGGCCACAAACCATCCAATAGTCTTTAATCCAAATCCTCAATTCAGAACAAGAAACATCACTACAAATGCTGTAAGAGACTAGGTTACAAACACTAATTCTCACAGGATTAATAAATCAAGGGAAATTGCATGCAAAATAATGAATCTAAAGGAGTCTAATGTACCGAGGAGATCGAGAGGAACCCTTGGGCATGAGTCGATGGAGAATGCATAGTTCTGACAACCTTTTAAATTCATCCTTACAATTTCTGAGCAGCTTATGACTCTCGGTTTGCGTCTTGGATGCAAACTCTCCTTTGAGATTCTGACGGTATCTCACGGACTCTCAAATGCAAGTACAAAGTAGGCTATTACAAGGATTGCGGACAAGGCATGCAGGCTGGGAAATGGGGGATTAGAAATGAAACTCAAAATCTGGATGCCCCAATTGGGAAAATGCTTCGTCTATTTATAGCTTTCCCCAGGTCCAGCTCAGATGTGTATCAACCAATCAGAGGTTCTCAGATCTATATTGACCAATGGTAGTTGAGCACGGGGATCGAGATCTACGGCCAATCGAATTCCTCAACTGTTTGACCAATCGTAACAAGGCATCAATTCTGTTATGCATTTTGAAAGTTTGTTAGAGTTTCTAGAAGTTCCCGCCAAGTTATTCCCTCTCTAGGTGCTCACGTGGGGTGGAATATTCCTTCACTTTATGCTTAGAACCCTCTGGAATGTCCCTAGGTTTTAAAACGCATTGGGACACGTGCAACAGATTACTGAATTGCCCTTGTTAAAGCTGCGAATCTCCAGAATACCTTTTCGCAAAGCTTAGGGGCCTTTTCGCAAAGTGCTGTGACTTCTGAAGCTCTTTTCGCAATGTTCAATCTCTCTTCGAATTGTGTTTTCTCCTTTTCGTAAAGTTCAATCTTCTCTTCGAAGAGTTCAGATGCTCTTCGAAAACTAAGCCTGGAGTTTTAGTCCTTTTCGCAGAGTTCCAGGTTCTTTACGAAAAGTGCAGGTTCTTTGCGAAAAGAACTCTGTAGTGCATTTCTCTGTTCGAATTGTTCCCTGCTTCTCTTACAGGTCTTTGCCTCTTCCATTTAGACCTTTCAACAGCTGATGAGGTTATTTCTTCACTTCCTTCCTTTGGATTGACATGGATTGTCATCTTTTTGGCACTTTTAAGCTGCTTTTATGGTTAAGCCTGTCTTTATTGTTAGCTGCAACATAGGCACCTAAAACACTTATTTAGTTCTCTCAAAGGTCTATCAAGACTTAAGTTTAGGGGTGAAAAATGGTATTTTTCACTTGTCAACAGCTATCTCCTGCTTCACTTGATGGGCCAGGCAGTCTCTCATCATGTGTCCTTTCTGCCCATAACTAAAGCAATGCGACAAGTCGTCGCCGTATGACCAGCTTTCCCACAATGCTGGCAGGGTCCTGCCACAGATTTTTTTTTTCTGCAAGGGTTGTTACTTCGAGTTTTGGCCTTTTCTCCTTGGGTTCCTTCTCCATTCTAGTCTGGCATTTAGGTTGCGGCTTTTCAGTTTGATTTCTTCGGTTATTCTGACTTCTCATCTCACGACTGGCGAGGAACTCCACATTCTCGACTTCTATCAGAAGGGCCTTCTCAAGTACTGCCGCATAGGTTTCCAACTGGTATGGGGACACAAAGCGATGGATGCTAGGTTTCAGTCCTCTTTCAAACCTCCTCACCTTCCATTCCTCATCTTAGACCAGTCGGGTCGCATATCGAGCGAGAGAAATGAATTAGATGTTATACTACCTAATGTCCAAAGTTCCTTGCACTAGCTCGAGGAATTCAGTTTCCTTTTTCTGTCGTTGTGCCTTGGTGAAGTAGGCTTGGTGGAACAAGCTCACAAATCACGGCCATAAAATAGGGAGTTCATCTGACGGGATTCCCTCCATAGTCGTTGCCCACCCGTTTCTAGCTTCCCCCTCGAAAAGAAAGGTCGCCAGTTTGACCCACTTAGATTCGAGGCATAGTAAAACTGTCAGCAGTCTTTCAACTCTTTTCAGCCAATTGTCGACCGCCATAGGTTCACAAGTCCCCAAAAATGCTGGTGGTTTCATCTGCTGAAATTCCTCTACCATTGATCGTCCTCGGTCTTGATTTGCGACCATCGCGGACGTCATTTGCTCCATGTATTGATACAAACCGGCCCAAGGTTCAAGAGCATTCTCATCGTGATTGCTCTCCTGAGTTGATGGTTCAGGAGAAGGTGGTTGTCGGATTCTTCTAGTGTTCACCATCCTAAAGGGATAAATAGAGCACATAAGAGTCTTACTAAAGAGAGATATATAACCTACATTTTTTATTTTTTATTTTTTATTTTTATTTTTTTAAATTACACACACAGTAATCAATCACACAAACTATTACGTATGTTAATTTAGTTCAAGTTGAAGTGTTTCATCAAACCTTTTCTGGAAGGTTCCAGCCAGAGGTATCTATCAGCCAGTTTCGGCCAGAGGTATTGGTCAACCTAAGGTCAAAGTCTTCTAAGAATTTTCAGTATATACCTACTGTGCCATGTGCAGTTCTAAAAATTCTTTGGACACTATTCTAACTCAAGTAAACCGGATAAAATTTTTGAAAACTCAAATCTTCGAAAAACGTCTTCAGAAATTAGAGAAATTTCAAAATCTTTATGCTTTGATGCCAACTCAAGTGTGTCACGCCCCTTGCACTCGGCACCGCGATCCGTCAGTGAGCCCAATGGGAGGCGGCGTCGGCACACACTGTTCATATTTCCTTTCATAACTATATTCACGTCCTTATCTTTTTCCACATAATTTGTCATATTTTTATTTTTCTTGTAGAAATACATTTAAATTTGTGGAAACGATTAGGTTACAATTATCCAAATATGCCCGGAAACTATAATTAAATGCTATCGATTTAATTTCCCAATTTCGTTAACCTGACGAGTAGCTTCAAGGTTCCGACTTAATCGTAAATAGTTTTCAAGGAGTAAAACCATATCATGAAGGTAGCTTTTAAATCCCTTTTTCCATCAAATAAAATCTTAAAAGTAAAACTGTTTATACAAGCCCAATTACAAAATTTTAACCTGAGCTTTAAAAGTAATGGACTTAAACAAAAGCCAAAACAAGAAGGAAAGATCCTTTCAAAATTAAGTGCAGGTGCTGGTAGCTCTACTAGGCAAAAAGAGCTTTAAACTATCAGCTCGGTTGTCGCTATTGGATCCTTCCGCATCCACTTTCTCTAATCCTGGTTGGGTGGCTATTGACTGGCCTTTGAAAATTTTAGGTCATGAAACGACGGTAAGCAATGAAGCTCAATAAAGTCTTAGTTAGAGCTGTTCTATATTGTTAGTGCAAGTAGTATAGAAATAATTCCACAGGTGCAAACACAAGTGAGATTTCCAGTAATTGTGACAATATAACTAGTTACAATTAAAAATGATTACACTAACACTTATTTGCAGTTCTAAGTACAACAATACTAAGCATATCTAATCCAATTAAAGTGAACCTCTATGAAGAGTAGTAAGTCACAACTAAACGAGAATTAATGAAATTACTTCGGGAGCATGAAAATATTATCCTACAAGGTATTGCTACATTGTCGTTCAGAAAGAACTACAAAGGAAACTTTAACGAGTGAAACTTCTACATAATTCTAGTAATGAAGAGATAATTAAATATGATTTTTGGTTATTATGATTAGATATGTGATATTCTTGTTATAATTATCTCTTAATTATTAGTGTCTTTTTAATTTATCGGTGTTGATACCAGAACCCCACCCATGGGCTAAGATTCGAGATTCAAGGTGCCAATGTGGATCAGACAAAGGCCGGCACTTTCCGCCGTTTAGTCAATCAAAACAAGGATCAATGACCGTATTGGTCTAACTAGACTCGATCTTCAGCTGACATTTCGGGATCCCTTTCAAATACAAGGTGCTCATACGAGCCTGTTCGTGAGAACAACGATCAGCTATGTGAGGCTTTCAAGTCTAACATAGTATCTTTTCTCACTTTCAAGTTTTCAAGTTTCGTTACCAAATAATTAATAGGAAATTTTCATTATGTTTAGGATTTTCCATATTCAAGTTCAAGTATTCATGTATTCGAATTCAAGTTCAAGTGCTTCTTCTTAGAAGTTTCAAATTCAAGTATTCAAGGATTCAAGTTCGAGTTCAAGTACTTCTTCCTAGAAGATTCAAATTCAAGTATGCTAATATTCAAGTCCAAGTTCAAGTGCTCTATCTATAAGTTTCAAGTTCAAGTATTAAAAGTTCAAGTTCAAGATTAAGTTCCAGTACAATTTCAATTGCAAGTCTATGTTCAAGTACAAATGCAAGTACAAGTTCCAGTTTAAATACAAATTCAAGTACATGTCCCACAATCATGTTCTAAGGCGAGCTCTAATTCTCAAGATGTCGAGTTCAAGTATGTTACCAGCATTTCTTTCAATTATAACACTTATTTCTAACATAATCGTGTCATTATCTTAAGTACTACAGGATTCAAGTTTTGGGACTTGATCCTAAGGGTGGATCTCGTCGGCTTACACTTACCTCAAGTGTTACCCCAATTAAAGTCTACTAGGAAACTTATATTTATCATTGTTGATAAGATGAAACTCAGTTGCCTTCTAACAATAGTTGAGGCATCGAGATGCCTATTTTACAATTTCTAATTATTCGAGTTGAGTCTACAGTCTGGTATCCAAGTTCTACTTATTCTATTACTCTAGTATCGAACATTGGTTTCAACGAGGTCATGGATCCAGAAAGGTCCAATTTTATTGTTTGGAAGGGTCAAAATGAATTATGGGCTCAAAGGGGTTAAATGGACTATAAGTCCAAAGAAGGGGTCCAACGAGTTCAATTTGGTATAGATCCGATAGATTTAGGGTCCCAAGGGTCTAATAGATTTAGTTCAATATGTTCCAACGTATTTTATTCCATATGGGCCAGATGGAGTTTAGGTCCAACGGGTCCAACCTATTTTATACCATGTGGCCAGATGGAGTTTAGGTCCAATGGGTCCAACGTGTTATTCCCTAGGTAATTCGGACCTTTACTAGATTTAAACTAAGGTTGGGGCCCTTTTCTAGGGTCCGAGCCATAGGCCTCTTGGCCTCATGGGTCTTGATTCATGCATCTTGGGCCTGACTCATATCTTGAGGAATGGTTCAAATACATTGAGTCATGGGACGGATCCTTACTAGCCTCTTGGAAATCCTATAAATCTTATTTACTTAGAAGTTTAGGATTATAGGTCTTATTGGGCCATCAACAGTTTGACCGGATTCTTTGACTCAATAAACCAATTTCACATGGGTTTGCTATATGTTAGCATAATGGAATCATGTGTTTGGGTCTGCCCGATTAGTCACGGATCAAGGTCCGGATATTAAGCCTTTATCCTAAAATTTCTAATTTTTTTGAAGGAATAGCGGACAACCCATGGTAAATCGGTCGCCATTTTTGGCTCTGATCAAATTTTCATATTCTTCCAAAACTGAGGGAAATATGACTAATAAGATCATCTTTCCCAAGTGGTGGCATCAAAAAAATCGATCAGGTTTGATCACAGGAGACAAATCTCTTAGATCTGTCCTACTTATTCAGGGCTTCAGGCCTGAATTATTGGGCCTTGGTGTCGGGTCTGTACCTTTCAATTCCGAGACCAAAATCGGTTGTTTAGTGGCTCTATATAAAGATCCGAAAGTCATCCAACTTTTTCATTTATACTATTCAAGTCAAAAGTCAACCTATCAAGACAGAATCAGGTCCATTCGATTGAAAGTCGGGTCTGGTTTTTTGCTATGGGCCATTTTTATATATTCCAGCTATAATTTGCTGAATTTCTTGCTATCGATTTTGATCGAGTTGTAGCATGAAATTATTAGCAAGCATTAAATATATACTAAGGTATTATTTTTATTTATTTCAGATTTTTCTGTTAACATTTCAGGCACGGAAGCTGGAAATCATTTCAGTCTTATTTTTGGGTGCAACGTGACAGATTTGCCACATCACACTCCGGGTGCCGTAACTTTCAAACCGTATGGGTTTCAAGTCTGAAATTTTAACCGGACATTGGGAGTTCATTTAAGTGTATCCCAGAATTTTTGGGGGTTTTTCTAATATTTATTTATATTTATTTGGTTCATTGTTTCGAGACTGATTTTCTGTAGGTTGCAAGGTCCACAGTTTTGGGCTTTTGATGGGGTCCACTTAGTGGTCCACCTCATGCCACATTTTTTTATTATCGGTCCAGAACATTCTCAGGTTAATCCTAGGCTTATCAGAACCTATTTCGGAATCATTTCATTTATTATAACGATACCAATCGTTTGCCGACAATTTCCTTGTTACCGATGGAAATTTACTTAAGAACGTTAGATCGGGCTTAAAGCCATTCAACCGAGCTAAATTTATCGGCACAATTATATTTTTCGTAAGTAACTCCTAAGTTCTAACTAATTCAACCATGTTTTATCAGTGGTTCATTCCTAGGGTCAGGATCACACAAGTAACTAAGTATTTTACCGATAATTTCAACAAATCAAACAAATGCAAGTTGGCCAATCATGACCATCCAATTGGTCTACTATTAAGACCAAAATTTTAACCAGAAATTTTTGTTTTGAGATGAGCTTATTTAAAATCCATCACATCCCAATCACCAAATATACCAAACAATTTAAATCTAACATCTATGGCAACAATAAAGTCTAAAACTATTCCACATGTGGAATGCTTAAAATGTTTAGCAATCTTGAACCACACAAATACAATCATGTTCAATCAAAACCTAAAGGCCGAAATTATGAGATTTCTACACAATAATCTTATCAAATCAATCATAATTCATAAATCATGATTTCTATGATTGTTATGCAATAAACTAGAATTTAATCTACACTATACCACATACTAGAGCAAAAATTGCATCTAAAATCCATAGATTTACCCAGATTTCTGTGAACACAAGATAAAATACAAAGATCACAGCTTTTATTTGATCTAAATTTCCTAGAATAATCAAGAAAATCTATGAATACAATTTTTTTTCTACACAACAGTGTATATAGATTAAGGTTGACCTTATCATGACCACTGGATGGCCTTGCATGATCATGTAAATCTCATGCTTGGCATCCCAAGTCACTAATCCATCATGCATGAAAAGATTTCATAAAACTTCAAAGGAAAAATTCATTTAAGTCCTCAAATTTTCAAGAAAAATCAAGTTTTCACACATAAGTCTAGTCTTTGAGATTTTGACCAAGTGTGGACCATTGGATAGCCTTGCTTGATCACACTGATCACCAGCATGGCATCTCAGGTCACTGGTCCATCTTTCATTGTCAAAAACTTCTAAATTTTTTTTAAAACAATACTATTTTATTGATGAAAATCCAAGAAAAATACAAAGAAATATCAATATTTCAAAGATTTGACCTCTTTGGTCAATCTAGGCCATTGGATGGCCTTGCATGGCCATATTGATCACATACAGGTCACCCAATAGTACAGGTAAACATTCACCCCAGGAAATTTTAAATTCCATATAATAAAATCCTATTTTTATTTCACAAAATATAAGAAAGCTACGCTAAAATGCTAAAATAGTCAATTTTTGACCCTAAGGGTCATTCTAGACCATTGGATGGCCTTGCATGGTCATGTTGATCACATGCAGGTCCTCCAACACTCAAAGTCTAAATTCTAAACTAGATAATCATAAACTGAAGTAAAAAAATCAGATTTAGGCCACGGAAACTCAAGAAAACTAAAAATTTCCTACACTAGGAAAGTCTAAACCTCCATGGTCATTATAGACCATTAGATTGCCTTGCTTGATCACAAGGATCACAGGCAGGGCTCCTAATGTTCTGATCTCATATGACAATATGATCATCCTAGAATTTTCCTAAAAAAAAAAGTTAGAAATGCACATGATCTTTGGCAAAGTTTCTATAAGAAAAGACTAAAAAACTAGGCAACTACAACCAAAACTTTACCTTGGCTCAAGCCCTTCTTCTTCGCTGATTTGCTACAGGATGGATGGTTGGAATATCTGGGATGAAGCTCAAAATTGTCTATGTGAGACTAGGGAGTGTGTGGAGTTGAATGGTGGTGGTGGGATAAAAGTTTAAGGGCTAGGATGTATGGGTAGATTTTTGCTTCAAAGGAGCTTCAATGGAGTTTCTAATGCGGTGGGAGAGAGGAAGGGGATGAAGAATGAAGTGAATGGGAGCCTCCCCAAGGGAATTCAAAATATGCAAAGGTCTTGGGGGACAAGGGGCTGCAAATCCTTGCCACATGGCAACCCCCCTCTTCCCTAGCTCATATTCTTCCGAGTCCCTAAGATTCCCATCATTTAAACTCTCTCATTCTCTCACCTCCAAGGTCAAAAATGCCCAAGACCTTTGACCCATTTTGACCCCTCCACACCACACATAACCTCAAGGTTTGTCTTTTGTGGTATTTAGGGTTCTTGAATTATGTGAAAGCCATTTTTCTAAGTAATCTTATGGTGCATGCACTTTGAAGCATCTTACACCTTAGATTTTTCCAAAGAAAAATCTATGGTATAAGATGGGTTAAATCTAAGTCCAATCACCCAATGGCTAAGATTTACTAGAGATTTATAAAATTTAATTTATAAATTACAAAATTTGATTATTTAAGGTACTAATGCCCTTGGGCTTTAAGCCTATTTACATGATTTGCCACTCTTCTATGTAAACCCCAAATACCTAGTTCTAAGTATTAGCAGATCTCAAAGCTTTTAGTTTATGAGTCAATGTTTGACTCGTTCATCGAAAGAAACTAGTGATAATCTCTAGAATCTAATTTGTTGGTGTTGATCCTTTCATTATTCTTAAGGTTCGGGTCCTATCCGGGTCAAAATTCGGGCTAATATTTTACTATTAAAATTATCCGGGCTAAATCTATGGCTCAAGATATAGTGTGGGGTTTATCCATTTCTTTGCACACCCCTTTAATCAAGTGGGGTGCCCCCTGGGTGTCTTTACCAATAAGTGAATTTTCTATAGTTTCTGGGTGGGTGCCACTATCAATAGTCAGATCCTTACTTATTTAAGATAGGTGTCACTGGTAATAATTATTTTCTTATTATTTTAAGGTGGGTACTTTAAGAATTTTAGCGAACCTAGCCTCAGGCAGTCACCTAGATCAGCCAGGTCACACAAGTGTCCAGTCAACCTTTGACCAACACGGATCTTTAGGGCAGATGTTACACCATTACTTGTTCATTTTCCACCACCTCTTGATATGATGGCGCAGTTGGGTTTTCAGTATAAGTTGAAATCTGGCAATTGGAACAGTTTGCTAAAGGTCTATCCGAAGTACTAGGTTTGGTAGCCATTAATGTGGCAATTTGCTACTCTAGTGCTGTAACTTTTGCACTTATATCATTCTCCTTCTTTACTTTATCCTTGCTGACATCATAAAGAACCACCCCTCTCGAGCGAGGTGTGGCGGATCACATCTAAGTTGAATTTAAGCAAAGTCTGTTTTTGCTTTGAAGTATCAGCCAGTTTCTCAAATAAATCCCAAGACTGATGGCCATTCTGAGCCATGAAGGCTCCTCCGCTCACGACATCAACTATAGACTGGTTGGTCTCAGTTAACCCTTGGTAGAAGCTTTGTGCTATTGACCAATTCGGCACAGCATGATGGGAGCACTTCCTTAATAATTCTTTCATGCGCTGCCAACTCTCATGGAATAGTTCTCCAGGTTGTTGCCTGAAGTCCTGAATTGCTTGGCGAATCTAGTTGGTTTTACCAATTGGGAAGTACTCGTTCAAGAACTTGGCCTGCAGTCCATCCCAGTTGGTAATACTTCTGGCGAGCAGCGAGATCAGCCACACCTTTGCTCTATCTTTGAATGAAAAAGGTAACAGTCGTAGTTTAACTGCCTCATCATTAGCTACCGACAATTGTAACATCGTGCAAAGCTCTATGAAATCCCTTAGATACTGATAGGGATCCTCTCGATCAAGCCCATGAAAAGTAGGTACAACTTGAAGTGTATTGAGCTTGATTTCGTAATTTTGTGTGGCTGCAACCTCTGGTATAACTAAACATGAGGGTGTAGTCAAAGCAACTGGGCTGAAATGTGCTTGAATAGAATGGTCGCCAGTCATGGTTAGAGAATCTCTCTCAGAAGATCGGGTTAACACGAGATTACGCAACAGAGTCCGTTCAATTTCTGGGTCGCACTCGAAGAAATCCAAGCTTCGAGATCGAGTGTGATGCATACATCAGGAACATGATTATTTTTGTGTTTTTAGTTTTTCTGATTTTTATTTTAAAAACTAGGGAGAGAAACAAATCTGAGCCTCTAGCTTCTCTGATCAGGGGAAGTGTTGAAACCTGTGATTCGCTACTCCGAGTAAACCTTTAAAAGATGAAGAAGTGATAAAAAAATATATATAAAATATAAAGAAAAAAAAAAGAGATAAATATTAGTGTTTTTAAAATAAAATAAAATAAGAAAAAGAAAAATCCGCTTCCCCGACAGTGATGCCAAAAACTTGATGTGCTCTAAATTCGTACTAAAGTCTTAACCTATTACAAGCGTACAATGGAAATTACAGCATTAGTATAAGATCGTTCCCACAAGGAAGTGATTTCTTTTATATAGTTTTGTTTATTCTAAAACTTATATTTATCTTTCAAGATTCTAAACTACTGGAAAAATATGAATAAAGAGTGGTTTGTTTAAAATTAATTACAGAAAATAAATCTAAATCCTCCTCCTACCAAATTATAGTCGTCAATCACAATCCTTCAGTGCTCGGATATTTACAAAATTAAAGTATTACACTGTGTTTCAGTCCTTTAGAATTTAGGCGTCAATCAAACTGAAGATGGAAAAGTAAAAACCATTACACTAATCTTCAAGTTTCCAATCTGAGTCATCAATTCAAATAAAAAACTTTTAGATATTTACAAAGCACTAAAAGTGCATAAAAATAAATCTAAACTAGAAAGCAATAAAAAGATCTTTCATCCCTCAGTCACAGGCATCAATTTCTCCTGAGAAATTACAGATACTCTACTCTAATCTTCCAGCTCCCAATTACAGTCGTCAATTCCTTTTGAGAAACCTTGGATATCTAAACTAAACTAAACGAAAGTTGATCGAAAGAAAATTCAACGTCAGTCGTCAATTGATGCTGAGAGTTCCTTCGATAACTCTTCTCCTATGCCGAGCTCTCTTATTTATAGATCATAAGGAGTTAGTTTACAAAACTTCAAATTATAATAAAAGAAACTACTAAAGAAAAAGTTTTCCTGATATAACTCTAACTCCTAATTTCATCTTTCCTTGCTTTGAGTAGTTTATGCGCTTTGGATTGTTCCTTCTTGTAGCAGCAATAGAGATCTTTAAGAGTCTTTCTCCTCAATCTTCTCAGATTCATGGATTGCCAAACTTCTAATTTAAATAATCTTCTAATTCTATGCATGGAGGTATAGCTCTCACGTGATCAACGACAACAAAAGTTTTTACTCTGTAAACTCGTAAATCACGATTTTCTCTTTTCAGCTCATAATTCACAGTACGATTCTCTAGTACAAATTATCGCAATTCTCTTTTGTATCGCACTATGCTTGAAGTATCGTTTGAAGAATCGTAAATTACAATTTCTATTTTACTCTTTGGCTTAGTTCAATCACAAAGTATGATTTCTGGCTTTAAATATATGTCGAGTTGTCTTTTACGCTCGATCGTCTTTCTTACTGCTTTATGAGTTCCTTTTGAAGAAGATTAACACTTTAGTTCTCTTTTGCTGTTTATTCTTAATATCTACACATCATCAACTTGTTAGTAGCAAATTGGGGTCTAGCATCACTAAGTTAAGGGTGATAAAATGATTTATTCTGTGACTGATCAGCAGGGCAGGCAATTGGTGGATTAGGTTGTTGTAGCTCTTGAAGTTGTTCATGTCGCACACCACGACCACAACTCCATTGTCCTGTGGAAAATAGACATGAAAAAGGTGTATGATTGAGTGAATTGGGATTGTCTTGATTATATATTGAGCAGATTTGGATTTGGGGTCAGATGGAATTGGTGGATGCGTGCTTGCTATTCTACAGTGTGGTTCTCTATCATCATTAATGGGTCTCCGACGGGCTACATATTTCCAAAGTACTTGAGGCGTCAGGCAAGGAGATCCCCTCTCCCCCTTCTTTTTTAACATGGTTGGGGAAGCTTTAAATGACCTCATCCATCGAGCCCATCAGCTCGACTATATATCTGGTATCCAGGTGGGCTCTAACAGTCGTCATGTTACCCATCTCCAGTATGCGGACGACACTATTTTTTTTGGAAGGGTTGATGTGGCCGAGTTTCGAGCGTACACGTACGTCCTCACAATCTGTGAAGCGATTTCAGGACAATGGATTAACTTACATAAATCGACAGTGTCTGGGATTGGAATAGGAGATCAGCTGCTGACTGATATTGCTGCTACTGATGATAGTGTGATCGAGGCCCTACCAATCACTTATTCGGGTCTCCCCCTCGGGCTTGGCCGTCCATCGGCAAAGGCCTGGGACCCAATGGTTGAGGTTTGACCAAAGGTTATCTTCCTGGTCAAGGAAACTCCTCAGTAGTGGAGGCCGCCTCCTCCTCGTCAAAGTTCTCCTAGCTAGTCTACCGGTATTCTACATGTCCATCTTCAACTGTCGAGTGGGTGTCATCCACAGATTGGAGCAAATTCAAAAGGACTTCTTATGGGAGGGATCGGGCTTGGACGAGAGGTACCATCTTGTCAACTGGGACACTTGCCATCTGTAAATCAGATGTGGTGGTTTGGGAATCCGCTCTTTGAGGTGGGTTAACACTACTCTGCTGGGGAAGTGATTTTGGCGTGCTGGATTGGAAAAAGAGAGAGGGAGCCTCTGGCTGTTGGTCTTGGCAGATAAGTATGGTAGTCTTGAAAGCAACTGGGGAATTAATGTTGCTAGTAATCGAAATTTCTTGCCATGGTGGAAGGGTATCTGTGGGACCCTAAACCCTAAACTTTGCCCTATTTCTATCGATGGGTGTCTTACATTTGGGGAGATAGTACTGGCATCCGGTTATGGGAAGATGCATGGGTAGAGTTCAGGCCGCTCAAAGATTTGTTCCCAACCATTTTTAACATTGCAATAGACCCCCTTGGAGTCATCGCTAGCTTATTCTCGGAGTCTAGAGGGGGGACATGTTGGGATTTAGTTCCTAGGAGGCTTCTTAGAGAGGAGGAGGAACCTCCTTTCCTTCGCCTATTGGCGGTGGTGTATGGGGCCACCAGAAATCGTGCCCAAGTTGATACCAGGATATGGGGCTTGGGTAAGAACGGGGTCTTACCACCAGGTCTTACTATTGGATGTTGTCTTACCGGCCCCTTCTTCGGTACGAGTGGGCTGGTTTGTGGAAGGCTGCAGCTCCCCCCAAAGTTAAATTTTTTACATGGACTCTTCTGAAAGAGAGGGTTCTCACGATGGACCACCTGATCTGATGTGGGAAAGACATTCAAAACAGGTGTGCTATGCATCTCCAAGCGGAAGAGTCTGTCTCCCATCTTTTCCTCCACTACTGGATGGCGCAGAAGATTTGGGGGGTTATTCTTAGTTCTTTTGACATGCATTGGACCTACCCTTCTACCATTTCTCATCAGTTCCTTACTTGGTTTGGGGCCAACATCGCGGGTCAGCGAGGAGCTTTCTAGAGGGTGGGATTCCTTGCGGTAGTCTAGAGTATTTGGCTTGAGAGAAACACCCATATTTTCGGCAGGAAGTGTTAACCAATCGGGATGGTCCTGAAGTATAGCCGGAACTTTATGTACTCATGGGTGGTGCTGGATAAAGAGGAGCTAGGGGAGAATTCCCTCCACTGGGACCCGGGTTAGGACTAAGGACGGGTCATCCCGTCCCCGGGTCGCCTGGCCCTTCCCTGCCTTTGTATTGTGTTTTTTGGTTTTTGTTCTTCCTTTTGTTGGTCTGAGTGACCTCTATTGTACTTGGCCAGCTTTTTGCTTCTTTTTTAATAGATTGCGACTTTACCAATCAAAAAAAAAAATCAAAATCCAAACCAAACTGAAAAATTGGCCAAATCGAACTAGTCTGAATCACACCAAAAATGAACCGAATGAACCAAATTCGGATTGGTTCGATTTTGGGTGGCAAAAATAGAAAACTGATTAGGCATGATTAGAAAATCGAAAATTTTTGGGAAAAATGGTTTAAAAAAAAAAAAAAAAAAAAACGAACCAATTAGATTTTTTTCCTGTTTCAATTGGGTTTTGATTTGGAAAATTAAGAAAATAAAAACAAAAACCAAACTGATTCACTTCGAATCCCCTCTCCCTCTTGAAGCCACCCTAGGTATTTATATCCTGTGCTGACTCGACATGTATTGAATTTTGGAGTGTGCATGTGCCTCTGAGATTAGGCGGGTGCTCTAAGAGGCCCAGATACCCAGGTTATCAAAATAAATAAATACAGTTGAGGTCGCAAGTTCCCTAGCTTGCTTACTTAACAAAAGTAATATATGGATTAGTTTAAGAGAATTTTAAATCGGTTTAGCTCGATCTTTCATTTTGTCTGATATTTAAATGCTACTATTTTTTGGGGAATCGCTTTGGGGTTGCTTGCCTGAGTCACCTGAATTTTTATTGGGCACGTCTGAGTGCCATTAAACGCATTTTGTCCCTTATAACAATGGTTCTGACCGTGAATGTTGTTTGATTGGTCCGTTTTGTAACTTTATGTGCTACGGTTACGCATTTGGGCATATGTGGCACGAGCTTCGTATACCCTCCTCGTTGCACTGAGGGGCGCTAATCAAAATGCGTCGTTGGGTTGCTCTATTAAAGCCTATCGAATTATTGAGGACACCATTTGCCCAAAATCATTGATTGGTTTGAATGGGATGATGGAGGTCATTTTTCATTCCAATCTTTCACAAGATAGATCTTGAGACCATGCGCATTCCATCAAACGATTACTTTTTGACTCAATGTGGCACACATCCCAAAAGGTTCCCAAAACCGGTATTTTAGGGACATTTAAACCATCCGATCCATAGACTATAATATCGACTATCGACTGTTTTTTCTTTCTTCAAGTGACTAATATTAAAGTTCATGAATTGGATGGTTCACATCCAATTATAGGCTTGTTCCTTTGGGCTGAGGCATATAAATTATCACTTACAATTTAGATTGATCACAGTGTCTTCCAATGGCATAATGATAAATCACACATCAATGGTGTTCGATAAAAAAAACTAATTTTAAATCTCAGCCAAGAGCCATTATCCCAATTCATATACATATGTACATACCTACTACATATATGTTATGACCCGAGTCTTTTTGAGACCTATTTAATTGTGATAGATGGAGTGGAGAACCACTCAATAAGGGTACTCCACGCTCTAACACACCTTGTGTACTTAATTAGAGAAAGAACACAAGTCCTGTGGACTCTTTCTTTCTTTATCTCACTCTTTCTTTTCTCTCTTTCTTAATTAAAGACCCAAGTGGGTACCCTCTCTTCTTTTCTTTTAACAGGTATTAGAGTCACATAAAACTCTTGCCTTCTATATCTTATTCTTTTTTTTATTATTGGCAATAACCCAGTCGAACTCTCTCGCTCTCAATACTTTCCCAACCATCCTCTCTCTTTCTCTCTCTCACCATATAACCAAGCAGCCAAGCTGCCAATAATCTCCAAGAAAACCAGCCGTCTTTCCTTCCCTCTCTCTCTCACTCTCCATAAACCCATAAACCCAAACGTCTCTCAAGAAGCTCTCTCTCCTCTCTTTAACTTAAAAACTAAAGAAGCAACTCTCCTTCTCACCACATTAACCAAGCAAGCCCCAAATAAATGTTTCTTCAACTCCTCTGGTTCCTCTATTTGTACTCCATATATTGCAATTTTTCGTCAAGCGATTTCTGATTTTTCCAACTTAAAGCGATTTTTTGGCTTCATCTAGATAAAAGACCATGCTTTAACCTTATGCTTCATGTATTTAGGTTTTGTCCCTTCCACAATTGATCTCTCCCATGAAACGATGATGCATCTTGGGGTGCCCAACCATTGGCGGTATCACAAACCAGTCTTGGTTTTGGTTCATGGTTTCGGAGCAAATTCCAAGTTGCAATGGGAGCAACATGGCGAAACGGCTATCCGAAAAATTTAATTTATGCGTGTCGGACTTAAATTTCTTTGGAAAATCGTTTACGAAATTCACCGATAGATCGGACGGGCTTCAAGCAAGGTGCACCACCGCAGACGATCATCGAATAAAGGCGGATGCTAAAGCTGGATCCTCCCAATCCAACCGATCAAAAGCTCTGATTAGGTGGGTGTCTTTCTATCCATTCAAGTCTACGCTTTTACCCTATGTGATAAATATATGATGAATTTAGGAAAACTAAAAGTTCTTAGGTTTTGTGTGGATTCACAAAACGGTTATAGTCAAAGGGTTGACCCTATGGTTGAACCCATTGGCCGAGAACTATAGTGTACTATTCCCTTCCACATAGCACCCAAGTGTGACGACAAAATAGATCCCACATCAAGAATGGGTTGCTGCCCTGTTTTGCTTTATTGTGCACTCGATGTAGAGGTCCTAGTTTGCCCGTTTCAATCCTGTGGATCCAATCAGTTTATGACCTCGGTCAAACCATGGACTCCCTATAAAATCACATGTTTTATACATCTAACGGTTCACATTGATCAATATGTCCTTATTTTTATAAATTTTAGTACTCAAAATATGTGAATATATTTATTTACACTTATAATATTTTCTGTGTTTATTTATTTAAATTTGCTTATACACTGACTAAAGGGTCTAATATGACCCATTAAATTTAGCGGACCACATACCTATGGGCCGAAGCCCGTAGATCGAAATAAAGGTCATATGTTCTTATGTTGAATAGATAAGCAGATTTGATTTAAACAGACACATCGCGGTCTTTGCACCACTTAAAAGTCGTGCACATAACCTAAGAACTTTTTCTTGCACTCTATGCTTGTGGCCCCTTAGTCGAATTTGACCTTTTTAAATATCAGATTTTGAGTCGAATCAGACCAGTGGTCAAAACCCGCTTTTTCTATGACACCACATGATTATCAAACCTGATGTCCTATATCCGATCTATTCAAATCCTTAAAATGAATCTTAGATATTGTATAAGTCTTTATGAAATTAAATCATTCAAGACCCCCAAACATCGGAAAGGTCTATGGGCCTTGTGGGCCCGTCTAGTCTATGACTCTTAATGGGCTCGTATATCCAATGTATCCAAACGTACATTTTATAAAATCGTAAACCTAAACCTTTGGAATAGGCTCAACTCACCTTCTAAGCTTAGGACAACTATTTAAATACATTTTTTACCCATGCTATGAAGGTGTACATATCCTGAAAATCGTGCAACAAGGATCCGATGATCGAAACTTGCTTGAGTTATACGAGAGTTAATCCTTAGCCAATTTCTACAAACGACCAGTCCGTTTCATCTGATCGACAAGGTCTATCTAATGAGATCAACACATCACTGTGAGTTACGTATTTTAGAACCCAGATACTTTCATCGTAAGTCACCTTCTTCTCTCTCTTAAAGATGAGTAAGACACCTTTAGTTACTCTTAGACCACTCTTTAACATTATAAGGTCTTACAGTTTATTGCAATATCAGAGAGTTAAAGTCTAACTCACCCTTTCATTAATACCGATTTGATATCACTATTTCAAATATCTCCTTAGGATTGAAATTGTGTATTTGAATCATAGTTTGAGATATTACGAGTAATATTAGTTCCCTTATGGCTAGATGTTTTCTTATTATATGTTTTATTTATATTGTGTGACATTCATCACGTAGATGATACGTTAGGGCATGTATATAATAGGTTAAAAAGGAATATGATATGACACATGACTTTTAAGCCTTCGTCACGGTGAGATTTCTTTCATAGTCATGTGAAGCTTAGAATGTTGGCGTCCATGTACGGATGCAACCCCTCTATAGTAGTATGGGATGCCACACGAAGTACATCCAGGTTACTACGGAACCTGTCCCTTGAAAAACGAAGTTTGTAAAGCCTATCGCACTATGACTCATTCAAATTAAGTTTAAGAAATGATAGAATATGAATATGTTAAGCTACGAGATATTAAGAAAGTGAGGACTTAAGCCCACGCATATTCAATACACTCAAAAACCATTATTTAATTCAACACTTGATTGTGTCGACTCATACGGTAGAGATTTAGTTTTGTGCCACTCTTTTGCGTAGTAGATCTTTAGATCATGACTTTCAAATTAGATTACTTAAATGTAACCCAACCATCAAAGTGACTTAATTTGAAGGCCACAATCTAAAGATCATAAGTGAAAAGATTGGCACCAAACATGATTTTTACCATATGACTCAATGCACTCTATAGCCATTATCTAATTCAATAGTTGATTGTCTCGAATCATATGATAGAGATTGAGTTTTGCACCACTCTTTTGCATCATAGATCTGTAGATCATGACCTTTATATCATATGGATTGGATGTAACATCACCTCATAATCGCACCATTTATTTACACTATAAAATCGTAACCTTGCCACATCTCCTCCGCCCAACATGCATTGGCATCTTTGAATATGAGAAAGGAGATTTTTTTTATCCCAATCTTCCACATGATGCATCTTGAGATCATAAGTATATCATTAGACGATTGTTTTATACCATGTGGTACCCATTTCAAAAAATAACCTATGATTTGTATTTGAGCTTGATGTATGTCTCACGAGGTTTGAGTTATTGTTTGGGATGTGTATCATGCGAAATAAAAAACTAACTATTAGAGGGTATGCTCATAATCTCAAGACCCATCTTATAAAAAATTAGGACAAAAAATAATTTTCATGTTCTAATTCAACGCGAGGAGATGGGATGAGATTAAAGGTTCACATGGTATGAATAACGGTACCATAGGAAAATAATTTTACCCACTTTAGCCAAACATTTGATAAAATAAAGCTAAACCATTATAAATTTTTTGGGAGCGTATAGAAAATATTAAAACCATCCAATCGGCATGGGCAGTAGTGCCACATAGGAGTTTGAGGGGGAAGTTGCCTCTCTTAACCCTATGAAGAAAATTTAATATGCATTTACGCTGAGTCAGGGTACTTAGTTAAAGGATGTTGCCCCTCCTTTAAGCAAGGTATCGGTTCTTGCGCCATTTTTAATGTTCATTTAGTATTAGCCTAATAGGTATCTGACTCTATCCCCAAGACTCTTCGTATTCGATCGACTTTCGGATATATGCCAAATGTTATGTATATGCTCCTTTTAATTTGAATTATTATTATTATCTTTTCTTTTTTTTTTTTTCTTTTTTTTTTTTCTTTTTTTTAATGTTGGTGGGTTTTCGGGCAGCTTGCACATACCTCAATTAATTTCACAGGGCCTTGGAGCTGTGGATCAGGTAATAAACTAGTGACCCTGAGAGGACTCGAATAGGTAATTACACTACAAAAAATAAAACTACTAGCGACAATTTTTTTTAATAAAAAATTGCCGCTATTAATCCTGTCGTTACAAAAAACTGTCGTTACAAAAATAATAGCGGCAGTTTTTTGTAGCGACAGGACTAATAGCGGCAGTTTTTTATTAAAAAAAACAGCCGCTAATAGTCTTATTTTTTATAGTGATAATTGGAAAACAAACTCAAATTCTGACCAACTAAGCTACTCCTTTGAGTTAAATGATAAGATCCAAATGAAAAATGATTTCCATCATGATTCGATGTTGCAGAACACCATTTAAAAATAATGCGATGTTGGATTTCAAGCTAGCCATTAAAATATATGGGAATATTACTTTGAGATATTGCTTTGAATTAAATGATTGCGATGGTCTTTAGTCCCAATTTTTTACGCACTAAATCTTTAAATTTTAGATTATATATATATATATATATATATTAATTTCACATCACACACATTTCAAAACGTGACCCTACTACCAAGTTACCTTAGAAGGATCACATGCACAAATTGAGAAATGATATAAGTTTTTTGAGGTTCTTTGCCCAAGCTATATAGCGTTAAGGTTACGTTCAAATCCTATGCTTATTTATCATAAAATATATGCAATTAACAAAATATATATATCCAAATTGGAGTGTATAGGCTGCATGGTACAACTGTATTCATAATAAGTGTGATTTTTAAGGCTACGAGGTCAATTGGCCTGTTTAAGGCCTGAACTCAGCCTGGCCCAGCCCGATTATAATTGGCTCCATCAGGCCCATAATCGGCTCCAAGAAGCCCCAAATGAGCTTGAGGTTTCATAAGAATAATAAGTTTCATATATATGTTGATTATTTCGAATAAGGTGCCAAAGCGGGTGTCGGCACTACAAAAAATAAGATTATTAGCGGTAGTTAAAATGGCTGCTATTAACAAAAAATGGTATTGTTTCAATAGTGACAAGACTAGTAGCGGCAGTACTTTTGTTAATAGTAATAATTTTAGTTGCCGTTGAAACACCTTATTTTTGTAGTGCGGTCCATGAAGGACCAATACGTGTCAGCCAATACAGAAACTAACGTATTGTTGCCCTTTAATTCAAAAAATAAAATAAAATTGAAAAAGGTATCAGCCAATACCCGTTACGGATAAGCAGATACCCAATATGTATAGGCCGATACCGAGACCAATCTCGATACCATATCGGGGCCATGTATTGGTTGGCCAAAACACTGATTTACGTATTGGTATCGGCCGATACTTGATTAACTAAATTTCAATCAACGACATTTTCAACTCACTTTTGACTTTATATGAGCCCAACTCATTGAGACCAATTATGATGGTGGGTTTGAAAACTCTATAGAGCATGTATTGGGGCTCTCTTATAAGATTTGTCTAGGGTACCTTTATTTTGAACCTAAGATTCTTCCTTCTCAACTTGGGTTTTACATGATTAAACTATTGACTGTTTTGAATCAGACGATGGAGATCACTTTTCGTCCCAAGATCATAGTCTTATCATTAGATGACCAGATTTTGATTCCGCACCATTACATTTAACATTTGATGTACGTCCATTATCATTTTCATTTTTGAGATGTGTGCCTTGTGAAATATCTAACCGTCTATTGTAGGACCATGATCCGGAGCTCTTGTGACGAAAAATAATTTTCATCTTCTAATTTAAAGCAATCAACGATTTAAGCGCATAAAACTCGAGTTGAGGAGGACGAATCTTGGGTTGGAAATAAAGATCCCAGTTCATCTATAGAAAGGCAATGACGAGTTGACGACCTAATTACATAGAGCCATCACATAAATAACTGATATTATCATTGAGAAATCCGAGTCATCAACGAGAAAACATATATATTGACGTCGAGGCCTTCAAAATTACACTTAGTAAAAGGTAAGCACATATCCGGCCCAATTACTGATCAGGGTAGGATGGCCCATTTATGAAATGGGCTTACTTACCGTAGCCCATATCTAGCAATGTCAGGCCAAGCCGGGCTTGCCTAAGGCCTGGCCCAACAATTTCTATAATAAAAGAACTTATTAATGTGATGGTTTTGACCAGAACTAATGTGATCAATTCGGGGCGGATTTTTACTTGAGTTTTTAAACTAACCCATACTCGGCACAACTTTCTAATTGTTCTTGGCCAAGTGGCCGACCCATTTATATGTCTAGCTTACCTACCATAGCCATACCCGGCCCATTGAGGCCCCTACCATTATACAACTGTAAGACAGACCCGCTGTTTATAAAATGATATAAATGAAGCTAAAGCCTTCATATAATGCATGTTTATACAATGCTGAATGTGGTAGCAATTACATTTTGCATCACCTGATGAATAGGAAAAACTATAGGGATTCTCTCCCTATATCTCTAACATGTTCAGATCATGAACTTAACGGTGTTAGATTCATGTATATAGTATTGAGATACAAGGGTGTTACAGTGGATCCTACCACCACCATAATTAAACATGAAAACCTGTGAATAAAAATACAATTAAGTAATGATAACGCATAAACTGTTAGGGGTGCAAGTTTTGTATCAAATACCGAAACAGACCCAAAATCCGGTCCTTAGAGCTGGACCGAAAATGATTCTCAATCGCCATTTCGGTTTTGGTTGACCGACTGGTTGGGTAGGTTTAAACAACCGACCCAAAATAAAAAATATCGAGCAAATTCGAGAACGCCGAAAAAAATCGAAAAAAGAATTAAAGAAAAAATGAAACAAAGCAGAACCGATCTTTTTTCATTTCGGTCAAGGGTTCTGATTTTTTGAAAAATCAATTAATAAAATGGAATTAAAGGATTCAGCTTCAGCTGTCTAAGCTGAATCAAACCGAAAACCGAAAATTTTAGATTCAATTCGGTTCAGTTAGCCGAATCTGCACGCCAATAAACTCCGAAGAAATAGTGAACCAAGTATGAAACCGCTTGAGGAAAGGAAGATGTCATTATGCATTTAATAATTCAGTGCATAGAAATAGGAAATGGTTAGCATGCACCCTGGGTGCACCCAGTTCCACGGAATCTTCGTCCCATGTGGAGGTCAGAGTTGCTTTTAAAAAATGTTATCTGTACAAGTCAAACATTGAATGATTATAGTGCTTTAAATTTTAGAGTGGCGTTATTTGCACTCATTTTTCTTATAAAGAGCACACGCATTTTCATTATAAAAATTGTTGACTTCCTTGAATCAGATGATAAAGATTGTTTTTTATTCCAACCTTTCACACAATAGATCTTGAGAGCATGGTGCACGCACTAGACGGTCACCTATTGATTCCTTGTGGCACACATCCCTAAAAGTGATCGTGATCATGGGTGTACCATGAGAAAGGATTATCAAGTGTCACTTTTGGAGATGTGTGACACATGAAATTATGATCTGACCGTTTGATAGGTCTACCATGATCTCAAGATTTATATTGTGTAATTTTGGAATGAAAAAAATATCTATCGTCTAATTTAAAACAATCAATAATTTTTTATAATAAAAATACACATATCGTAGAAAAATTGGGTGCAAATAAAGCCACCCTAAATACACACAATGAAACTTTATTGCACACTGAAGGGACATCTTCGCAGGATGGAATAAAAGAAGAGTAGATTGGCTATCAGACTGTCACGTACTTGATTAGAAATGGATTTATCTCGTTGAGGAACCCAACATATATAGATTTAGAGGGCACTAATATTTGTAAATGTTAATACTATATTAGATACTAGTACATTTTAATTTAATAAAATACAGTTGGTGATAGGAGCCTATCTCATAATATAAATGAGGTGGGCCTACTGTAGTTTGTCATTATAAATTTTCTAAGTTTACCTAACCCAAATATATATACTAGACAAGGCGATGACGATGGTTATTATGTAACTAAATATAAACAGAGGCATGTATATGTTTGATCCTTTCAAAGAAAGGGTAACATTAAAATCTATCAAACAAACTTAATAAAAGGTTGTATCCAATGTACAAGACACTTGCTTTCAGGGAAGTCTAGGAGAGGTAGATGTTAGGCAATCTTACCCCCATTTTGGAGGGATTGATTTCAAGACTCGATCACGTGGCCTATCGCTTTGGGCGGACAACACTTGCCATCACATCAATGCCCAACCTCAATACACCATAATATAATATTATAGCCAATTTAGTATATGAGTTGGATCCAAAGATTTACTGTGTAAAATATTGGGTTGAAAAATAATTGATGTCGTCTGATTCAATACGGTCAAAGGCCATCTAAAATTGATCATATTTTGAATCTACATGATAGTCATTAATTTTAGTTGGGATTTGACTTCTGTGATTTAAATGATGGAGATCATTTTTCATATCAATCTTTTGCACCGAAAAATAGCGGACACAGGCGATGATTCAAAAAGTTATTCACATTCAGGCCACTTACCTAATATCTCAAAAAGTTATTCACATTCAGGCCACTTACCTAATATCATAGTAGCTGTAACACCGGCTCTTTCGTGCAATTATACATTGAGAATAAAGGTGTAGAAAATTGATAAAATTTCATGCATAAAATCATGTTTCAAAAGAGAAGTATGAAATGATTATAAATAATAAAAATAAAAAAAAAAAGAGAAGATTATGAAATGTATGGATTATAGGCTATACATGGTATGATAAGAGAAAACGTTACAAGTTGGATTTAAAACAAACTAAGATAATTCAAACCCTAGTTGAATCCTATATGGCATTCAACCTATTTTAATTTTTAAACCTTTGGATACAAGGTCTTCTGATTTGAAATGCACTTAAAAGATGTGAAGCCATGAAAGTCAAGATTCCCTTATATCCAACGGTATAAAACTCAATTCCTTTCATATAGTCTTGAAAAGGGGCCTGATTTAAAGTGCAATCTTCTTCACCACTCGGAGCAGCAAAGCAACACTAAAAACTTATTTTGAGTTTAATTAATTACTTTTATTGTCTTCAAAGGTATATTTCTCTTTTTCTAAGCAAATTGAGTAAGGGAGCCATTATTTACACACCTATTTTAAGTGGTTGCACAAGTTTGAAGAAAAAATTGGTATTATAATTTTTTGGGAATTTTACTTTTAGCCTTCTGCATTATTGTGATATTGCACTCAACCCCCCATCTTATTCATATTTATTCTCCACCCCTTTGACTAAAGTATTATGTACATATGACCCCTTCCATTGACGGATCGTTAAAAAAGGGGGTTTTGCCGTTACGCCTTTTCACTTGATGGGATATAAAAAATAAAAAATATCGCTATTACCCTTCGCTGACTTCTAGTCACATCGACGTACAATAGAGTAATAGATTAGAGAGAAAGAGAGAGACAGAGAGAGAGCTTCAAAGCAACATAGGAGAACGATGAGGTTTTTGGTGGCCTAGGGTTCTTAGACGCCGAAATTATATGAATTTGAGTCCGACAGAAGACGACGAAAAGGGTTCTCAGACGCCGATGCCATTAAGGTAAATCTATAACCTATTCCCTTGGTTTAGCTCTAAATAAATAAGTTTAGGGTTTTGAATTTTCATTTTAATTTATTTTTTTGTGCATGCAACAGATAGAGAGAAAGTAACAAATAAAGAGAGTTTCTGTAACGACCCTAAAAATTTTAAACTGAATTTTTGGTGTTAGATTTGTTTTGCATTGAGCGTGGTATTAGTGCTCCATACCGGAACCTATCTTAGTTGAGAAAGTACACATTTTGGTTTTTCAAAAAGGTTTTATATTTAAAATTATCCTTATTTGACAAAAGTTGTGTGGTGGCCTAGCAGTTGAAAGACTTTGGTTATAAACAAAAGGTCTAAGGATCAAACCTTATTATGTGAGTTTTAAACTAATGCCCATATATTATAAATAAGAAAGTTACGGAGAACCCTAAATCATTATTATAAGATATATCATTATTATAATAATTCTTCTTAAAAACCCTAGCCGTCACTCCATCTTCATCTATAGCCACCATTTTCTAAAAACACCGTAATCTTTTTAAATCTCTTGCGTGTTCTTCCACAAGAACCACTGTGGTATTTTTCTATCGTCAAATCGTGGTGGAAGAAGGCGGCATAATCGTGGGCAGACCATCGTGTGGACGCCGATCTCTATCGCCCTTACCGCTGTCGATTCGCCGATCATGCTTCAAGAGGTGGGTGCCCATCCATCCATCTTGTCCTTCTCAAATCCCGTCGCGTAGGATACGATTCGATCGCGTATCGACGGGTTAAATAAAAAGAACCTAATTTATTTTTCATAATATTGCTAGGATTAAAAGATGCAATCTATATTTGTTCTAATATTATTTAGTTATTTATTTATTCATTTATTTGATATATTCTTAATTTATTCCGGAATCTTACCAGTTCTTAAATTCGATGGCGTCTTATTTGCACCGCTAATACTACCTTGCGCTTTCAGTTTATTTATTTACCATTATTATTTTATTCAGTGAAAAGCGAAAATCTCAATTATAACATTAATAGATAGCGACTCTCTCTAGGTTGAATAATCCCCAGAACTTGTGCACTCTCAGTTTTTATTCTATGTTGTTCTTCATTGTGGTCACTTCATAGGTATAGATGAAAAAAAAAAAAATTAAAAACAAAAATTATATATCTTTTGTCCCTGATTGAATTATAATAATATAATAATATATTATATTGTGAGATGTTATACTATATTACATTATAACCTCTTTTTATAGATAAAATAATATATACAACAGCCCTTTTAATTATTACATCTCCTTTATATTATATTATAATATTTTATTATATTATTATTTTAAGTTGCTCTACTATATAACTGACACGTGTCACTAAATAAAAGCCATCTTAAATAGAAAGGCACAGTGGGTAAAAGGAAAGAGGAAGGTTCCTTTTGACTTTCCTATTTTAATATTCCATCTAACGTTGACATGCCATAAATAGTATTAAAATATTTAAGGCACCTTTTGGAAGATGCCATTAAATAATTTAAAGTAACCTTATATTAGGATATAATATATCTATAAAGTGAAACTAATCCTATACAGTATTATAAAATTAATAAATATGATGCACTTAATACTTTATTATTATTATTATACCTCTATGTAAAACAAGTCGCTTCATTACTATGTTACTTTAACATTATAAAACTATCTTATATGGTAAGTCGATAGCAGTATTCTCATCGAAACCCAATTAGCTTAGGCCAAGCCAACTGTCTAAACCTTATTAAATACTGAGCGAACATTTTATTTGATACCTGAGAACCCTATCAAACAGCCCACTCTAAACACCAAAACAGGCTTGATTAATTGCATTATAATTAATAATAATTTAAAAATAAATCAATATAAATTCTCAATATTTGAGAGAATGAGATTCTCCTAGTCCTAGATAGTACCTTATTACCGATCTATTGACACGTAAAATCGATCGATTGATCCTGAACAAAATCAAACCATTGTTCACTTTAAATTGATTCTTACCCGAATTAAATAATTCAAATAATATACTCTCGACTGATTGATTTCAAAATCAATCAATCGATTCTCGTCCGAACAGATGACCTTATTTATAATTCCGCCTTTGCACGACCAAAACTAAGTGCACTTAAATCACTTGCATTTTCGATCGATGGTCGTGACGCACTCCACTTTAAATTGCACTGCCCCTTTTTATTTGAGTATTTAATTATAGTATACTATATATATATATATATATCATTTTATCGCTTCAATGCGACTACTTCAATAACACAAAGTGTTAGAACTTTGATGCCTCTATGAAATCGAACTCTGACCTTTACGATCATCGAAATCACACTTATAACCCTATTCTATAATTATATTGGTGTATTATGTAAATAAATATAAATATAAACATAATCCAAATGTAAGTGTAAACCGTTCTGTATGTGTGATGCTTTTGTATTTGTAACTTAATCAATTTATACGAGTTAGAGATATGTTAGATCATGAGTACGAGAGTGTATGAGATCATGCCTATGCTTGGGCGTAATGATTCGCTGAGATGGTATCGAACCGAGAAATACACCGTATTCACATTCCTTACAACTCATGGTGGAATGGGACCCATGACGAGTTGGGTGAGTGCGAATTCAGTGTAATCTCGTATACGGTGGCGTATACGGCAACCCGATCACCCCGAGTCCAAAGATGATAGTATAAATTATGAGTTAAGTTATGAGGTTCGACCATAGGCATTAGCTGTGGTGAGGTTCTTCTACGATCACGTGAAACTCAAAATATTGGTGTCTATGTACGGATGCAACACCTCTATGGTAGTATAAACTATCACACGAAGTACATTTAGGTTACTACGGAACCTTTTTCTTGGGAAGCGTGAATTAGGAAAGTTTTCTCACTATAGTTTGGCATAGGATTGAGTATAAGAATATGATAAGATATGAGTATGAGATAAGATAAGTTATGATACGAGTACGAAAATAAGGCATCGCTGTGTAGGCCAGCAAAAGATAAAGAACTTAAGTCTCTATACGTGCCGCTCCTTGCGTAGCCACTGTAAGGGCAACAACGTCTTTCAGTCAAGACGGATCTCTGAGAGAGATTATGAGTATGAGTATGTTATGAGTGAGTTTGGCCATTATATCTCCCCATTGGCTGGATGGTGGAGTATAAGTATGACACGAGGGCGTTATGATATGGTGGTATGGTACTATACTGACTCTCCCATGGTAGCTCGAGTAGCGACTCTGACACAGGTCGTTTAGGATTTCACTAGTATGTTAGTTACGCTCATGCGATGTACAGACGTATGTGCGAGAATGATAATAAGACATGGTATGATATGTTATTAGATATGGTAAGGTACGTTAGGATATGAGTGTCTAGATCATGGTCTTGCATTTATGATATAATATGAGGTTTATGATATGCATGTGATTTTATCTTTCTTTTGCTATCTGCTTTGAGATACTATGTTTATCACTCACAAGATGCACCCACAATGTACCTGAGTAGTATGGGGTGGATTGGTGGTGTATCCCACTGAGTTTACGTGACTGAATAAACTCATCCCACGATAAATTAACAGCTGCAGGTGACTATACCGACGGTGTGGACGTGGGTATCTCTGATCTGATTGGTGCTGAAAACGTCGACCCAGTGGATGTTGACTATCAGGGACCTTTGGAGGGTGACGTTGCCAATTATCAGGAGGACTACATTGTTGATTTTGATCCGAGCGCCGGATATTGATTTAGTAGACTCGGTATTGGATTTTGCCTTATATTATTATCATTGACTCTATGCATTTTTTTTTATCGAATTTGTCTCCGATTTGACTTACCTGTTAGTTGAGGATTGATAGCATTCTGTCGCATTTTATTAGATTTATTCTGTGTTTATGATTGCATTTACATTCCACCATAATTGTTGGATTTCACGGATTTTGTGGAACCATTATTGCGCGAGAACTCTGATTAGGTGTATGTCCGCTTAGCATATCCGGGATATGTGCGGGTCATAACTCAGAATTCTAGGCCCTCGGGATAGGGTAGAATTTCGGGTCGTGACAGAGTGGTATCAGAGCATCAGGCTTTACTTTCTGTGGACTTTGGGATTTAAGTTAGTATGAGTTCTAAATCCTTAAAATTTTGAAACAGGATTACGATGGCACCACGAAGAAATGGTGAGGGATCTTCATCCCAAGGAGATGAAAGTGAAATAGTGCATGTTACGTGAGTTGACAGCTGCACAATAGCAGCATGTGGCCCAGTTGAATGAGGCCTATCAGCAAGAGACTACCAGATTGATCCAAGGGTTCAACTTGACTGAACAACAGTTAAAACTTATCAGACCCGATTGCCCAAGAACAATCAACAATCCTGCCAACCGATGTCCGGGTACACCCCCACCAACGCCTCGATTTGATAACTATTATAGCAGCTATGTGACTTTCTCCAGGGCTCGACCTCTGCACTTCCACGGACAGTTGGATCCTGATACCGCTGACGATTGGATTACACAAATAGAAAAAAATTTCAAAGTCTCTACTCCAGCAGAAAATGAGAAAGTACCTTGGGCCATGATGTGCTTGCAAGGCGATGCACAAAATTGGTGAACATCAGCGAAAAGGTTAGCAGACAGGGAAGAAGAAGAACACTGAACTTGGCAGCAGTTTAGAGAAGTATTTTATAACAAATACTTTACCGATGCCACCAAGACTCAGAAAAAGAGCGAGTTCTTGGCACTATGGCAAGGAAATCTATCCATGACTGAATATGAGGCGAAGTTCAATCGACTCTCCCGATTCTCCTCCATGTTGGTAGAAGATGAAGCTGAAAAGTGTTACCATTTTCAAAAGGGGCTCAATCCCGTTATCAGGAGTAAAATTACAGCAATGAAAATTTTGACCTATGGAGAGCTTGTAGAACAAGCTCATATCCAAGAACAGGAAAATGAAGAACTGCGCGCTCAGCATGTAGCCCGTCAAACAACTCAGAGGGGTAAACCAAATCATGAAGGCTCTTCGTCCCTTACTCCGAGAGCACCTCATTCTAGATTTGCAGAGACGGCGTTTCACCGTACCCTCGGACTTCGTCCAGGAGAGTCGCTCCGCATCCGTGCTACGGAGAGTTGCACCATCGTCAGGTTACACCCACCTTGGGACGACTACAGCCCTAGCTGCTCAGAGAGGCGTTATATCTACGGCATACCCCAAGAATGCTCCAGCTAACACCAAGCAGAAACCTTACTTTGTTCCGTACCAACCTTGTACCAAGTGCGGCAAGAAACATAAATCGGGTGAGTGTTTGTTGTACTCAAGCGTGTGTTTCCGATGTAAGAAGTCGGGACACTTTATTCGTGACTGCCCAGAGTGAGACCCAGCCGCAGATATTTATTTTAGAGGTCAGCAACAACAACTGCAATAACCTCGAGCACAGGGTCGAGTTTTCGCCATGTCTCAGCAGGACGCTTTAACTACCGATGAGGTCGTTCAGGGTATGAATTTTACCTTATCTAATTTTCTTTAAGCTTTACTTCCTTATGATTGCTTTTATAACTTATTCTGTGTATGAGTTTAATCTATTATTTTCTTGAGAATGTTATGCCATGCATAACTTAGATCACATATGAACCCTTGTATAATTCAGGAACTATGAAAGTTTCTAGACCTATCGATTCGTCCAGTTGTCATGCTTGGGTCTTGATCGACTCCGGATCGACCTACTTTTTGATTACATCAAGTTTTGTTTCTGAAATTGAAGTTAAGCCCGTATCGCTGGATAGTACGCTTGCGATTTCTACGCCGTCAGGAGAAGTGATGATGACATCTAGAGTTTGTAAAGCTATGGTCCTAGTAGTTGAAACACATGAGTTACCCGCAGATCTTGTGGTACTCGGATTCCAAGACTTTGATATAATCCTTGGCATGGATTGGTTGGCAGCTTATCACGCCTCAGTTGATTGCTTTTCTAAAGTAGTCACCTTCCGACCGATTGGGAGCCCTTCGTTCAAATTTCATGGTATTAAAAAGGGAGGAGCAACCCTACTTGCTACACTTGACGGTGAGCGTGATGAGAAAGCGGACCCCTTAGTTATTCCTATCGTTAGGGAATTCGTTGATGTTTTCCAAGAAGAATTACCTGGGCTTCCACCTGACCGAGAAGTAGAGTTGAAGATTGATCTCGCGCCCGATACCTTACCGATTGCGAAAGTCCCGTACCGAATGGCACCAGCAGAACTGAAGGAGTTAGAGATTCAGTTGCGTGAGCTATCTGATAAGGGATTTATCCGCCGTAGTGAGTCACCATGGAGACCACCAGTCTTATTCGTAAAGAAAAAAGATGGTTAAATGAGACTTTGTATCGACTACCGACAGCTGAATAATATTACCGTGAAGAATCGATACCCTCTTCCTCGTATCGATGACCTATTTGATCAGCTACAGGATGCTACTTACTTTTCAAAGATAGATCTCAGGTCCGATTATCATCAGTTGAAAGTTAGAGCAAAAGATATTTCGAAGACTGCTTTTGGAACAAGGCATGGACACTACGAGTTCCTCGTTATGCCTTTTGAGCTCACAAATGCGCCTGCCGTGTTTATGGACCTAATGAACCGCGTATTCAGAGAATTTCTTGACAAGTTCGTCATGGTATTTATCGACGATGTTCTCATTTATTCTCTCACGAAAGAAGCTCATAAGGATCACCTTTGTATTGTGCTACAAACTCTCCGGGAGCACAGATTATACACGAAACTGAGCAAGTGTGAATTTTGGCTTGAGAATGTATCTTTCTTGGGTCACGTGATTTCTGCCGCAGGAATTTCTGTGGATCCATCAAAGATTGAAGCGGTTACAAATTGGCAAACACTAAAGAATGTCACCGAAGTGAGAAGTTTTCTCGGTTTAGCCGGATATTATCGTAAATTTATGGAAGGATTCTCTCGTTTGGCACTCCTGCTCACTATGCTAACCCGTAAGAATAACAAATTTGTGTGGACCGATCAGTGTGAGCAGAACTTTAATCTATTGAAGCAGAAACTCACGACAGCTCCCCTTCTCACGTTACCTTCTGGACTCGGTGATTATGAAGTCTACACAGATGTTTCGCCCCAGGGACTTGGATGTCTGTTGGAGCAGCGTAAGAGAGCCATTGCCTACGGCTCGAGACAGTTGAAGCCGCATGAGAAGAATTATCCGGTTCATGACCTTGAGTTGGCCGCAGTCATCTTTGCACTTAAGATTTGGCAGCATTATCTATACGGTGAGACTTTCAAGATTTTTACGGACCACAAGAGTCTGAAATACTTATTTTCTCAAAAAGATCTTAATTTGAGACAGAGACGCTGGATGGAATACATGAAGGACTATGATTGTTCCATTAATTACCATCCTAGTAAAGCAAATGTGGTAGCTGACGCTCTAAGTAAAAAATCTTCAGGACTGTTAGCACGTCTAAAGGCTTGGAAGCCGCTCGATGAGATTACTCAGTTGGATGTGCGACTTGACAAAATTGATGAGGGAGTATACCTAGCTAGTATGGTGGTCAAGCCTTCCTTTGTTGGTCGTACTAGAAATGGCCAACCCTTAGATCCCGAAATTTTGAAGATTAAAGGACAGTTAGCCGAAGGCCCTAAACCAGATTTCTCTATATGGTTTGATGGGGCCCTCCTTTTCCGAGATAGATTGTATGTCCCCGATGTTGAAACATTGCGGAATGAGATTCTCGAGGAGGCTCACAAATCTGGATATTCGGAGCACCCAAGGAGCACGAAAATGTACCGAAATATTAGAAACTATTATTGGTGGCCAAATATGAAGAGAGAGATTGCCGAATATGTCTCCAAGTGTTTGGTATGCCAGCAGGTGAAAGTTGAGCATAAAAAGCAAGCCGATCTTTTGCAGCCCTTACCAATTCCCGAGTGAAAGTGGGAGAACATCTCTATGGATTTCATAGTCGGACTCCCTAGAACTTCAAGGAAGCACAACGCCATCTGGGTTATTGTGGACCGATTGACTAAGTCGGCGCACTTCCTACCTTTCAAGATTACAGATAGTGGGGACAAACTGGCTGAGACGTATTTGAAGGAAATAGTCAAGCTTCATGGAGTTCCTGTGAGCATTGTGTCGGATAGAGACACAAAATTCACTTCTGATCATTGGAAGAAATTTCAAAAAGCAATGGGTACGAGACTCGACTTCAGTACAACCTTCCATCCAGAGACCGACGGTCAAACTGAAAGAGTTAATCAGATCGTTGAAGACATGCTTCGAGCCTGCATGTTAGATTTTCGAGGTAACTGGGATGACCACCTCCCTTTGATTGAGTTTTCTTATAACAATAGCTTTCAGGCAAACATCGGGATGTCGCCTTTTGAAGCTCTATATGGCCGAAGTTATAGGACGCCTCTTTGTTGGGACAAGGTTGGTGAAAGAAAGATGCTTGGGCCGAAACTCATAGAAACCACGATCGAGAAGGTTAGAGTTATCCGCCAAAGGTTGAAAGAAGCCCAAGACCGTCAGAAAGCCTATGCTGACAATAGAAGACGCTTGATAGAATTTGAGGTTGGTGAATTGGTTTTCATCCGGGTGTCACCAACTAAGGGAATCATGCGTTTTGGAATGCGGGGAAAACTAAGTCCGAGATACGTGGGACCTTTCATTATCACAGATCGCATCGGTGAGATAGCATACCAAATTTCACTTCCGAGACACTTTGCCGGTATCCACAATGTGTTCCATGTGTCTATGTTGCGCAAATACTTGCCCGATCCATCTCACGTCCTTGATATCGAGCCGACTGAAGTCAAAGATGATCTGACCATCATAGAGAAGCCGGTTCGTATCGTAGATCGAAAGGAGTAGCTCATCAAGGGTAAATCTGTTCGCTTCGTCAAAGTGCAGTGGCAGCATCACCCACCGAATGAAGCTACTTGGGAACGAGAAGCCGAGACTTTGGAGAAGTACCCGGAGCTCATCACTACAGGTACGTAATTTTCGAGGATGAAAATATTATAAGGGGGAGAGAATGTAACGACCCTAAAAATTTTAAACTGAATTTGTGGTGTTAGATTTGTTTTGCACTGAGCGTGGTGTTAGTGCTCCATACCGGAACCTATCCTAGTTGAGAAAGTACACATTTTGGTTTTTCAAAAAGGTTTTATATTTAAAATTATCCTTATTTGACACAAGTTGTGTGGTGGCCTAGTGGTTGAAAGACTTTGGTTATAAACAAGAGGTCTACTCCATCTTCTTCTATAGCCACCCTTTTCTAAAAACACTCTAATCTCTTTTAAATCTCTTGCGTGTTCTTCCACAAGAACCACTGTGGTATTTTTCTATCGTCAAATCATGGTGGAAGAAGGCGGCGTAATCGTGGACGGACCATCGTGTGGACGCCGATCTCTATCGCCCTAACCACCGTCGATTCGCCGATCACGCTTCAAGAGGTGGGTACTCATCCATCCATCTTGTCCTTCTTAGATCCCGTCGCGTAGGATACGATTCGATCGCGTATCGACGGGTTAAATAAAAAGAACCTAATTTATTTTTCATAATATTGCTAGGATTAAAAGATGCAATCTATATTTGTTCTAATATTATTTAGTTATTTATTTATTCATTTATTTGATATATTCTTAGTTTATTCCGGAATCCTACCAGTTCTTAAATTCGATGGCGTCTTATTTGCACCGCTAATACTACCTTGCGCTTTCAGTTTATTTATTTACCATTATTATTTTATTCAGCGAAAAGTGAAGATCCCAATTATAACATTAATGGGTAGCGACTCTCTTTGTTGAATAATCTCCAGAACCTGTGCACTCTCTGTTTTTATTCTATGTTGTTCTTCATTGTGGTCACTTCACAGGTATAGATGAAAAAAAAAAAAAATTAAAAACAAAAATTATATATCTTTTGTCCCTTGATTGAATTATAATAATATAATAATATATTATATTGTGAGATGTTATCCTATATTACATTATAACCTCTTTTTATGGATAAAATAATATATATAGCAATCCTTATAATTATTACATCTCCTTTATATTATATTATAATATTTTATTATATTATTACTTTAAGTTGCTCTACTATATAACTGACACGTGTCACTAAATAAAAGTCATCTTAAATAGGAAGGCACAGTGGGTAAAAGGAAAGAGGAAGGTTCCTTTTGGCTTTCCTATTTTAATATTCCATCTAACGTTGACATGCCATAAATAGTATTAAAATATTTAAGGCACCTTTTGGAAGATGCCATTAAACAATTTAAAGTAACCTTATATTAGGATATAATATATCTATAAAGAAAAACTAATCTCATACGGTATTATAAAATTAATAAATATGATGCACTTAATACTTTATTATTATTATTATACCTCTATGTAAAACAAATCGCTTAATTACTATGTTACTTTAACATTATAAAACTATCTTATATGGTAGGTCGATAGCAGTATTCTCATCGAAACCCAATTAGCTTAGGCCAAGCCAACTGTCTAAACCTTATTAAATACCAAGCGAGCATTTTATTTGATACCTGAGAACCCTATCAAACAGCCTTCTCTAAACACCAACACAGTCTTGATTAATTACATTATAATTAATAATAATTTAAAAATAAATCAATATAAATTCTCAATATTTGAGAGAATGAGAATCTCCTAGTCCTAGATAGTACCTTATTACCGATCTATTGACACGTAAAATCGATCGATTGATCCTGAACAAAATCAAACCATTGCTCACTTTAAATTGATTCTGACCCGAATTAAATAATTCAACTAATATACTCTCGACTGATTGATTTTAAAATCAATCAATCGATTCTTGTCCGAACAGATGACCTTATTTATAATTCCGCCTTTGCACGACCAAAACTAAGTGCACTTAAATTACTTGCATTTTCGATCGATGGTCGTGATGCACTCCACTTTAAATTGCACTGCCCCTTTTTATTTGAGCATTTAATTATAGTATACTATATATATATATATCATTTTATTGCTTCAATGCGACCACTTCGATAACACAAAGTGTTAGAACTTTAATGCCTTTATGAAATCAAACTCTGACCTTTACGATTATCGAAATCACACTTATAACCATATTCTATAATTATATTGGTGTATTATGTAAATAAATATAAATATAAATATAATCCAAATGTAAGTGTAAACCATTCTGTATGTGTGATGCTTTTGTATTTGCAACTTAATCAATTTATACGAGTTAGGGATATCTTAGATCATGAGTACAAGAGTGTATGAGATCATGCCTATGATTGGGCGTGGTGATTCGCTGAGATGGTATCGAAGCGAGAAATACATCATATTCACATGCCTTACAACTCATGGTGGAATGGGACCCATGACGAGTCGGGTGAGTGCGAATTCAGTGTAATCTCGTATACGGTGGCATATACGGCGACCCGATCACCCCGAGTCCAAAGATGATAGTATAAATTATGAGTTAAGTTATGAGGTTCGACTATAGGCATTAGCTGTGGTGAGATTCTTCTACGGTCACGTGAAACTCAAAATATTAGTGTCTATGTGCGGATGTAACACCTCTATGGTAGTATAAACTATCACACGAAATACATCCAGGTTACTACGGAACCTTTTTCTTGGGAAGCGTGAATTTGAAAAGTTGCCTCACTATAGTTTATCCTAGGATTAAGTATAAGAATATGATAAGATATGAGTATGAGATAAGATAAGTTATGATACGAGTACGATAATAAGACATCACTGTGTAGGCCAGCAAAAGATAAAGAACTTAAGTCTCTATACGTGCCGCTCCTTGCGTAGCCACCGTAAGGGCAACAACGTCCTTCAGCCAAGACGGATCTCTGGGAGAGATTATGAGTATGAGTATGTTATGAGTGAGTTTGGCCATTATGTCTCTCCATTGGCTGGATGGTGGAGTATGAGTATGACACGAGGGCGTTATGATATGGTGATATGGTACTATGTTGACCCTCCCATGGTAGCTCGAGTAGCGACTCTGGCACAGGTCATTTAGGATTTCACTAGTATGTTAGTTACGCTCATACGATGTACAGACGTATGTGCGAGAATGATAATAAGACATGATATAATATGTTATTAGATATGGTAAGGTACGTTAGGATATGAGTGTCTAGATAATGGTTTTGCATTTATGATATGATATGAGTTTTACGATATGCATGTGATTTTGTCTTTCTTTTGCTATCTGCTTTGAGATACTATATTTATCACTCACAAGATGCACCCACAATGCACTTGAGTAGTATGGGGTGGATTGGTGGTGTATTCCACTGAGTTTACGTGACTGAGTAAACTCATCCCACGATAAATTAACAGCTGCAGGTGACTATACCGACTGTATGGACGTGGGTATCTCTGATCTGATTGGTGCTGAGAACGTCGACCCAGTGGACGTTGACTATCAGGGGCCTTTGGAGGGTGACGTTGCCGATTATCAGGAGGACTACAGTGTTGATTTTGATTCGAGCGCCGAATATTGATTTAGTAGACTCGGTATTAGATTTTGTCTTATATTATTATCATTGACTCTATGCTTTTATTTTTATTTTATCAGATTTGTCTCCGGTTTGACTTACCTGTTAGTTGTGGATTGATAGCATTCTATCACATTTTATTAGATTTATTCTGTGTTTATGATTGTATTTACATTCCACCCTAATTGTTAGATTTCACGGATTTTGTGGAACCATTATTGCGTGAGAACTCTGATTAGGTGTATGTCCGCTTAGCATATCCGGGATATGTGCGGGTCATAACTCGGAATTCTAGGCCCTCGGGATAGGGTAGAATTTCGAGTCGTGACAGTTTCAGAGCAGAGAAGAGAAGTAGAGGAGAACGAAGTGGTTTTCTGTGATTTATGGTTGAGGTGTTGTGAATTTTAGACCGAAAGAAGATGACGAAGAGGGTTCTTAGACGTCATTAAGGTAAATCTATAACATATTCCCTCTTGGTTTAGGTCTAAAGAAATTAGTTTAGGGTTTTGGATTTCCATTCTAATGCTTGTGAATTTAATTTTTTTTGTGCATACAACAGTTCGAAATTTGGTTTGTTGAAGAGCGTCTGTTTACATAGCATCTTCTAGACACGCTTATCATACATATAGGTAAAATCCTAAATTTTGATAGTTGGACTATATTTCATTTAGGATTTTTAAACCCTAAATCTATGGTTAAAAAACTCTAAAATAGGGATAAATATGTAGTTAAACTTTAAAATCTATGATTAAATCTGTGGTTAAACTGTAAATTCTGTGGTTATATCTCTGGTTTTAATGCATAAAAAATCTGTGGTTAAACTGTAAAATTTATGGTTATATCTGTGGTTTTAATGCATAAAAAATCTGTGGTTAAACTTTAAAATCTGTAGTTAAACTGTAAAATCTGTGGTTATATCTGTGATTTTAATGCATTAAAAAATCTATGGTTAAACTCTAAAATCTGTGGTTAAACCGTAAAATCAGTGGTTATATCTGTAGTTTTAATGCATAAAAAATATGTGGTTAAACTCTAAAATCTGTGGTTATATACATTTATGGTTTTAATGCATCTGTAGATCTATGGATCTGTGGTTAAATTTGTAGATTATGGCTGAATATTTGTTCGTAGATGATAGGAAGCCGATTACAATAATTTTTTTGTAACTTATTTCCTCTATTTCTTTCATCATACCAGCTGTTGTTCGATTATGTGAGTATTTGATTAGTGCACATTATACTATTGTGTAGCTATGATAGTTGAATATCTGGTTACTTCAACTCATATAGTTATACACTCACTGTTATGTTGTATGTTGTACTATGTGATGTTATATTGATCTAATTATAGGGACTATGATAGTTTCGATAGTTGCATATAGCCATTTGATATTAATTTACTTTATATTGTTTGAGTTAGAAAGATAAGACCACATAATTTGAATGGAGATTATTTGAAGTTGAGGATTCATTGGGGTGGCTCTTTTATCAAATATAGGGGCCACAATAGATACGTAGGTGAAAATTTTGATGAATGTGTGATAGATAAGGATCGAACATCATACATCATTTTGCTAAATGATGCGATTCAGATTTGTGGATGCTCTCGGGACTACATAATATCATTGAAGTACCGAAACCTGAGTGTAGGGGGTGTGGATGAGGTGATCCAAATCTTGAGTGACTCCGATCTGATGACGATGTTCGAGAGACACTAGTAGATGAAGGCAGTTGACATATATGTAGATTTTGAGCCGAATCCTCAACCCCTAAACATAGACATTGATCCTTCTTCAACAGCCCCAAATTATGAAGAAGGAAAGAGATTTTGTGAAGACAGTTCCAGTTTCAGTTCTTTTGATATGGACTTTCAATCTGTGGATTCTTGAGAGGTATTTAGTGATGAAAATGAGGGGCTCTCCGCTCAAGAGAATGAGGTTAGAGGACGGACTGAAGGAAGAAAACAAAACATTCTAGAAGATAATTTGGATGATGAGGACATGATTTTTGTTGATGATATTGACATAGGCTTTCAACACGAATTTGTAGGAAAGAAGGATAAGCCAATTTTCTCCATTGGAATGATGTATGAGTCCGTTTATAAATTCAAAAGAAGCGCTAGTACAATTTGCTATTTTACATGGATTCCAACTCTTTTATGAGAAGAATGAAAAGGTCAGGGTAACTGCAAAGTGAGCACAAGTTTATTATCTGTGGCGGATTCAAGCCTCAATGTATGAGGATAATACTACGTTTTGTAAGAAGAATTACAATGATCAACATACTTGCTCTAGGTGTAATTGAGATGGGAACAAGATGACAATTGCCCGATGGATTTCTCAACGAGTAGAAGAACAAGTTAAGATAGACCGAGAAATTCCGATAAAGAAGTTGACAAAGTTATAATTCGCACAGTATGGAGTTACAATTTCGTACCATTGCCTATGGCGTGGGAAGGAGCTAGCTTTAAGACGCGTTTTTGGTAATTTTGAAGATTCTTATAAGCTAGTGCCCTCATTTTGCTTGGTGTTGCTACGGTCGAACCCATGTAGCATAGCAAAGCATAAGCTTGAAAAGGATGGGGCATTCCAGAGAGTATTTATTTGCCTAGGTGCCTGCCGTTTGGGATATTTAGCTGTATGTCGTCCTTTCTTAGGGCTTGATGGATGCCACCTTAAAGAAAATACAAGTGCACCCTCTTAGCAGCAACTGCATTGGATGACAATCGCGATTTATTTCTATTGGCATATGCAGTGGTCGAGCAAGTAAATGAAGATAGTTGGATATGATTTACGGAGCAATTGCAACTAACTATCGGGTTCCCAGACAACTTAGTGTTCATGTCAGATAGGCAAAAGGGCCTGGCGAATGCAATCCATAAAAATTTATCCTAGTGCCCAACACAGGTAATATTTACTGTTTTCTAATATATGGGTAACTATATATATTGTGGGTTTGTGTTATATACATGGGCAGCTATGTACATATGTACATAGTGTTTTATTAATAAAACAGTTGCTACAGCTATGTACATATGTGCATAATGTGTTGTTGTTGAAACAATTGCTACAGCTATGTACATATATACATAATATGTATATTATAGTAGCTGCAGCAGCTATATATATGTACATATTATGCTGTGTTTGGAGCAACTGCTGTAACTATATTTTTTGAGTTTATACTGCAGCTATGTACATATGTACATATTGTGCTATGTTTGGTGCAGCTGTTGCAGTTATATCTGTTGTAATTATATATTTTGATGTTGTTATGCTTTGAACTATGCAATGATTCACATAGAATGTAATCGAGCATGTTCTGTGTCCGTCATTTGTATAAAAACTTTAAGAGTTATTTTAAAGGGAAAGCACATGAGAAGCTCTTCTGAGGTGTAACTCGTGCATTTGTTGATCATGAATTCAGAGGTATTTTGGACAAGATTTAAGAGAAGTCTACTGAGGCATGTAAATGGATAGATATTGAAACTCGCAGAGTGTGGAGCAGATCACAATTTGTAGAAGGGGCAAAATGCGATGTAATTACCAACAATCTTTTAAAGTCATTCAACAATGTCATCTCCGAATCGAGGTATATGCAAATTAATGACGTAAATGATAGCATCCTATCACTAATCATGACCCGGATGCAACAAAGACGAATGGGGGTAGCTAAATTGATTACAATTGTTGTACCCACAGTGATCACTACATTGGAGAAGCTTCGTGAACTGATCAAAGATTGCTGGATTCATAATGCTGACGACTTCGAGTATGAGGTGAATCACCTATTTACAAGGCATACAGTACATCTCAACAAGTGGACTTGCACTTATAGTGTATGACAAATTTTTGGCTTGCCATGTCTTTATGCAATGATATGCATTTGTCATGAGAGATTGAATCTGGAAGAGTTTTGTGCTAATTATTATAAAGCCGATGAGTACAAGAGGACATATAAAGATGTCTGTCATGCTATGGCAAACAAGAGTTTTTGGTCGACAACAAAAATTGTGTGTAAATCACCCCATGCTCGCAGACCTCCGGGGAGACCAAAGAAGACTAGGGTGCTTGGAGATGATGAAGTACCCCAGACCAATCCAATTAGATTGTAGTCCACTAAAAGATGCGATAACTATAACATGTGTGGACACAATCGATGAAGGTGCAAAGAGCGTAGAGCTGAGAATCAGGCTAGAGAGGCCTCGTCGTCCTCAACCCAAAAAGGTGCTACACCACGCCATCGTTGAGCTGCGACACCTGATCAAGCTACAACTCCAGGTCCGGGTATAACCCAACTACTACAAGCGAGAGGAAGAGGATCTACTAATAATGGAGCTAAACGTGTTTCCAAAAGCAACATGCCGCTGATGGGTCACGGATACTCTTAGACTTTTTAAAAATGGTTTCTAGTGTGTAATTAAATACCATGCAACTACTTTTTTTGAATATTTTGGGTGCCCAGTGTGGCCTATAACTGAATCTGATGGGGTATGTTGAATCTGTAACATATGGCCCTTCAATTGATAGGTATGCTACTTTAATGAGTTTGATTGTCTTTTTTTTTGTGGTCAATCAATTGAAACTGTATAGGTATGCTACTTTTTTGTTAGCACAGGACACTTAAGGGCTTATGTATATGATTTTATGTTGGGGTATGAATGGTACCATATATGGTTTTTGTTGGGGTCTGATGATACATATATGATTTTTATTGGAGTCTGAGGGTATATATATGGTCTATTTGAATGGTTTTATGGCCTGTCTGAATGGTTCTCAGGTGCATATGATTGTCTTAACAGGTTTTAGCTTTAAATAATTTTTGTTGTTTCTATTGTTCTTAGTTGATTTTCTTAACAGGTTTTACTACATATATGATTTTTTTTAGGTCTGATGGTACACATATGATTTTCGTTGGGGTTTGATGGTACATATATGGTCTATCAGAAGGATTCTCAGGTGAATATGATTGTCTTAACAAGTTTTAGTATATGATTTTTGTTGTTTCTATTATTCTCAGCTAATTTTCTTAACAGGTTTTAGTATATATATGGTTTGTCTGAATGGTTCTAAGCTGAATATGATTGTCTTAACAGGTATTGCAATCATAGCAATAAATAAAATAAATGAAAAACTTGCAAGTTAATAAAAATGATGTAATTTTGAAATAATATCGAGTAATGGGTTCAAACCTTTTAAGAATATGGAGTAAAACAAATAGGGCTCTACAAAACTTTACCAAAGGAGTTTGGAAAGAATACCTTTAGATACTTATATTAAAAGTAGAAAATTTGAATTTAATTTAAAGAGCTACAAAAACAAGTTGGAAGAAAACAAGGAAATCCTTAAAACTAACACCACTTCTACATCTCTTCTAACAAGGCCATAAGCAAAAAAAATTGCACCAAAGGGGTAAGACGGTCTTTCTGCTATTCTCTTAACGTCCGTCTTACAATCTCTAACAATCAAAGCTGGTTAACTCAATGGAAGCGGTCATATGTAGGGGGCTAAACCCTAATTTTTTATAAAATGACCATGATATCCTCGTGGTTGCACCTTCATTGTGGTGAGATGTTAAAATACGTCAAAATTATTAAAGGAATACCATTATTTATAGTCAATGAAATTGTGACTACAACCCATCTCTTTGAGCGAGTATTATTTGATCGCTTTAAATCAGATGGTGGTGAATCATTTTTCATCCGAATCTTTCATATAAAGGATCTTGAAATCATGGGCAGTCTATCAGACGACCAGTTATTGATTATAAGTGAAACTCATCCCCAAAATTAAATCGAAAATTACGTTTGAGTGGGATGACCATATAATTTTCAGATCATTTTTTGGGCTATAAGCTATGTGGAATGAGACACTGACCGCATCATAAAAAATCCTCAATATATATATATATATAGAACGATGCAAAACACTATCGAACGATGCAAAATAGTGATCTTCGTCTGATCAGTAAGCCCTAGGAATTTCAGATCAAGAAACGAAGCCACAACCGAATAACCTGTAACAGCCCGGATTTCCGTTTCCAGAAACCCGTGCCATTAGGATCATACTCTGGATGATCCCGGATCGATCACACGTGTCCGCGCATATAGCGGAAGCTAGGTGGACACATCCGAGCAGCGGTAGTCTGAGTCAAACAATTTCTACACTAAATACACGTCAACAATATTTAAATGTAAAGAAAAACATACACATTTCCAAAAAGGAACCAAGAAGAACCATCGGTGATGGACGTACATCACCCAAACAATGGTTCCCGATAGTGGTTCCGAAATGGAATGTGGACTAACATAAAATAAGTAAATGTAGAACTATATTTGTTTATACAAAGGTGGCCACAGGCTACGATAATCCAAAAGATCAAAGGCACAAATGGGGCATCAATAAAGCTACGGATAAAACTCGTCCTTTGGGCGTCGTCTCCTCGTCCCGCCTCGGCCTCGGGATCCGGTGATAATCCGGGTCACTCTCGGTCGCACCTGCGACCTCGAACCTAAAAGATTTGAGAAGGTGGTGAGCTACATCCTAGCTCAAGAGAAGAAGTTCGATTAATTTGCATCTAATTTATTAAACATGATTGAACATATCTTAAATCGATAAGTGAAACAAAAGCTGAGCAGTATGGATTGATGCTCAAACATGCGAGAGATCGAGAATGCATAACGGTAATAGCAAATGTAACTTGAAATTTGCAAAATGCTATGCTTATTATATTTAAATGACTTAAATCATGCATATCTCTAACTTAAGTAACTCCCGTGTATATATATCACGTGGTAGCCAGATTTGTGCCGATAGGAAACCCCAACCAATCGTCGTTCAATGAACAATTTTCAGGAATGCAATAATGCCCCACACATGGAGTGCATATTTTGCCGAGGATTTTCAAGCAACTGCACATTGTGCAAGAAACGGATAAACCGAAGTCGGTGGGGATCGTCGAATATTAAACCTCAAATCAAATACATACTTATTACCTCATGAATCAGATTATCAGAGCAGATTATCAGAGCAGATTATCAGAGCATATGCAAAGAACAGAAACAGATATCAGAATACGGGAATCAGAGTTTAATGCATATGCAGGCATGCTTTCGAAAATCAGAGATAGAATACAATGTTAAGATATCATGCAATTAAATTTAGATACACTTTAAGTTGAATTTTCCCCTACCTCAGGTCAGACCTCTTTCTAAGCAAATCCAACGCCGTTCTAAAGCAGTCCAAAAGTTATTATCTACGGCCTCCACTCTTTTGTCTACATCACACACATGATGATGTATAAAAATTGATCCTAAATATTAATAATATTGACGTATTTAAGTATTTTCTCAAAACAGAGACGGAAATGGGTAATTTCATGTTGATTCAAAACTTAACCCAACTTCCCACTTCGTTTAGACTATTAAAACATTTGATTTAAGATTTGGCTAATTCATGAAAGAGTTAGATCTCGTCGTACTCTTTCCAACGCATCAAGAATCGCGTCAATCGGAGTTCGGGACAAGGAGTTATGGCCAAAATACCGAAGCAATACCGATACTTCAGTTAACACGTGCTAACTTAGAACTTGGCCAAACTTCAAGCTCAATTTTGATCATCAAAACAATTTATTCATTAGTTATTTAATTCATGAAAGTTGTAGATTTAGTTGTCCTTTTTCCAATGCCGCAAGAATCGCATCAATCGGAGTTCGGAGGAAAAAGTTATGACCAAAACACTGAAGCAGTGTCGGCACAGTCTAGGTTGATCGATCACCACCTTGGTGATAGATCACCAACTCCCTTGTAGATCGATCACCACCTTGGTGATAGATCACCAACTCCCTTGTAGATCGATCACCACCTTGGTGATAGATCACCAACTCGGGCATGAACTTCTAGCTTCTGGGGTCACTGTTCCCCATAAGGCTTATACTGATTGATCGATCACCACCTTGGTGATCGATCACCAACCCTCCTGTAGATCGATCACCACCTTGGTGATCGATCACCAATGACAGAAAAGCTGTCATTAATGGAGTTCACCTCCCTTCCATTTTTTTTGATCTCCTTCCACTAATGGTTGTTCAATCACCATTAATACTTCATAAATACACACTAAACTAAAACAAGGGTTTGTTCTATAATCTAAACCATTAAAATCAAAGAAAACTAACCTTTCTTGATCGATTTGGCGCCTTTAAGGATCGTTATCCAAAAGGGTTTCAAACGAAACTTTCGGATTTCCACGATGAATCCACAGAGATCGATCACAAGGACTTGAAGATGATGCCGTTCATCCTTACGCGTCGATCTTAACCTCTTCCAAGCACGGGAGACGATTCCAAAGTGATCGGCTCTTTGAAAATGGGGTTCTTTTTCCTTAAAAGAAATAGGGGTTTCTAACGAAAGGGGCTTGAACGGTCCAGATTTATAAACGGGCGGAACACCATCGATACGGCGTCACCAGCCTTCTTTGGCGACGAAAAGGAGTCCTCTGCATGATGGCGATCTCGCGATCGAAATCTCACGAGAAGTGCGAAGGTTGACGGAGCTCTCTCTCTCTCTCTAGCTTTCAAATTCTTGCAACCGGGTGAAGCTTCTTTGAGAAGCTTTGCCTTTTAATTAGCTAAAGGGTTTGGTTTCGATGCGAAGCGATAACACTGCAAAAGTGTGTTAGGCTTATCCACTTGAAATAGAGTTTGGTTTCGGTGTTGAGCGGCACACGATGCGTCGGTGCATGACTCATCTACTAAAGGCCTAAATTAAATCTTTTAACTTGATTCCTTTACACACACAGTATCTCAGACATGTTTACATTATTTATTTAATATTTTTAAGGTGACTTTGTTTACCTTTATTTTGATCGGGTTCGGGTTCAGATTTTTCGGGTCATTACATTCTTCCCACCTTAAAGGATTTTCGTCCTCGAAAATCGACATGCCAGTTTCAAAAAGGTATGAGTATAATTCAATATGTCCAAAAATTAGGGTCATGACATTTTCCTCTCTTCAAGGAATTTTCGCTTTCGAAACTGCAAAACATACCTAAACAGGTCTACTCTCCCCACAGGTTTAAACAAAGCAGTGATAATTATGCCACAAAATTTTATTATATTATAGTAATAGATTAAGATAGAATAACTAAGTTCTAAATTATTTTTGCCAATAATATTTTCATAAATTTTAGTTTATTTTGATCTTCGTGCCAGGCACGTATATCAAAGCAATCGAGTTTTGTTTAGAATTTTAGGATCATTACATTATCCCCCCCCTTAGAAATTTTCGTCCCCGAAAATGTCTAACAGACACTAACAGTTTGAACCCTAGCAAACGTGCACAGAACATCAAAATGAATATTTGGTTACAGGGACAGCAGATGCATCCCCCTCAAGTGCAACGTAAGGTTATGCCCCCCATCATCTAGTGCTTGCCCATCAGGCACCTCCTCAACTGGAGCTGGTGGTATAACCCCCTCCTCAGGTAACCTCTTGACCAATAAATTATAGCTCTTGGTCCAATCCTTGAGCTTAAAAACTTTAATGTTCTTGGTCAAGCGAGGCTCCAGAGCAGGCTATACTCCTCTCTCAATGCGATATACGCTCGACCATTCTTGTTATCAATTGAGCCTATGATGCTCTTTCTTTGAAGCAGTCTTCTGCTTCTCAAACAATAAATCTCTATCATTGATCTCGCGGACTTGTGCAAAAACGGGGTTATGGCACACTTGATAAAAGTATCAAGCATCCATAGTCTATCAGGGAGTTGGGCTCAGTAAGGGCTTGACTTGAACTATACTGACCACAAGTCTATCATGGTATGAGACATCTTTGACATATGGTGGCAACAACAAGTCTCCACATACCGTGAAGAACATAGTAAAGCGGCGGCGACATCAAATTGGTTAAATTTATAGTCGCAACCGTCAATGTTGGTGACCAATTGGTGATGAGTGTCACCCCGGCAAAGATGTTGATAAAAGAGCCTCACTATATGAGGACAAAAATGGACGTAAAATGACTCATGCAATGTTCTCAACCCTAACTTAGCAACATAGTCGATCGCCCATTCCATTTCGAGCCAATCCTCGAATAGTTTAGGGTCGAAAGCACATTCAGGCAATAATGTTTTAGAAGCCCACCATTCTTTTGGAAGTTCTTGTTGAATTAGTGGTGGCTATGGGTTTTGAACTGGTAGCACATCTTATTCGATTGGTGTCACAGGTTGCACAAGGGTTGTGCGACCGATTCCACGTTTGGCACCGATGTACAAGCCCGAGATGTAGGGATTTTATGCAACGAATTCTTCGTTCGCGGTCCCATAGTCTAAAATATACAAAATGCAAAAAGAACCCCCCCCAAATAAGGAAAAGAGTAGGGTTCACCACAATAGCCGAGAAAAATGCGATCCAATGAATCAAAGCAAGAAGCTCTGATAGCCGAAAATATCCCTTGAACGCAAAGGAATCAAACTCTCTCGAACGATTGAAGATCTTAATCATGCGAGTGAGAAATGAAAACCCAAAATATAACTTAAATCGATAAAGTTGATCGATCAATGCTCAATTTGATCGATCAGACAGTACTTTTTCACAGAATATAGTATAAACTGGTTTGATCGATCAACCTTCTTATTTGATCGATGTAGTTGATCAATCAATTCACCAAATTGATCGATCAATTATTATAGTCAAACTATTTCTTTAAACACACCTCATTAATTGAGGCATTACTCAGTCGCTATTTCACTACATATAGGGTATCAGTATATGCTATCTAGACAACTCCAACTGTATGGAATTGTAATTGCCACGCATATAAAGCAATAATGGGTTAGAATTATAAATCGCAAAAAATTTCCTCTCGCTTTAGGTGAACAAAAGCAGGTATGACTCACGAATTTTGGTTTTCACGTTCCCAGTTTGCCTCAGTAGCTGAGTGATTTACTCGCGAATTCTATGGTTTAGGGTTCTATCCTCCATCCCGCCCCATGACTTTCACACCATTGAACACCAATAACATAAGGAACATACTGCTAAAGTATCACCTTGGTCGGCCGATTGCAGCCCCACCACCGACAAGCTCTGTGGTTCCAATGGTTTAACAATCTCAAAAACTAGTGGCGATCCTTGCTAGCTTGACACAATCGCATGGCGCCCATGCTCCACATTCACGAGCAATAACGCCTCACCAAATCTCTTTCTCTTAAATTCCACCACTTAACATAATTGTAAGAGTTAAAGCAAAAGGAATAATCTCCATTCCTAGCCAAGCCTTTAAACTTCTAACCGCTAGTATGTAAAGCATACACACCCCCCATAGGTGTGCGAGATCACATCAATGGTCTACACCGTACACACATGTGTACCGTACACCCATACGTAATCTAACACACCTCATTACATTTGACTTCCATATAGCCGAACCAGTGACCAGACGGGCATGTCTCCCTAAGTAGCAACATGTGGGTAAAGAAGACACATCAAGAGTCCTTCCACCATCCATACGTACGCACATCTATAATCCATAGATTAGCAATCTACCTGCAGGAAGCCATATAATTTAGAAGTCCCCATCATAATTTCAACGTCCTCCAAATTAGGGTTATCATAATCTCTCCATCTGGGAAGAATTTTCCTCCTCGAAAATACCCTAAAGATATCCCGAGTAAAACTCAATTGTTCGTAGCGTCAATGTACACACGCAGAGGTATTACGTGTGAAATAGTCACAACCATACAGTCGCCAATCATATATGCACAACCCCTCTCTCTGAGTCAACACATCCACAATGGACTCACATGCATCCAGAGTCGAAATAGTTTCCCCCAAAATCAGTGTATCCACACGACCCCTATAGGTGAAATTGTCAAGTTAATGTACTAGTCGCTAGACTCATCCCAAATCTATTGAAAAAGTGTGACAGTCTTCTCATGCACCAGGTATCTCATATCACACCTCCATAAGCAATTATATACAGTAGTATGTCACCATCACGTTAACCATTAGTCAAAAGAAAATGACCATAATGCCCACAAAATTCATACCTAGGCAAAAACTAGTTGCTGGGCTTTTTATTAAGGATGTCCCCCTTATTTACTTGACTGGTGTTCATTCCACAAAGAATTGTATATTGATCATGAGATTAAGACTACTTAACCAGAATGTATCTATAAATAGGATCAACCAAACCTTGAAAGAAATATAATGTGTTGTCCATTCAGCAGATCTTCACTTCAACGATGTTAATCATTAGTGATCATGTATCATTTCCATTGTATTAATCACAGTGACCCCTTACGATTGTAAAAATACTCATAGACACGAGACCAATTTTGAAACATACCATTCATCCGAAAATCCGATTCACCACATTGATGCTATCGATAAATCAACTCATGACTTGGAATAGGTCTCATCTGTCTACGAACAAATGTTCACACTCACCCACTTTCTGATACGCAACGGTGGTAAGAGATATCACCAAAATGATATAAAGCCATCACCAAGATGAGATAAAGCCATCACCAACATGAGGTACAGCCATCACCAAAATGAGATAAAGCCATTACCAAAATGAGGTAAAGCCATCAGCAAAATGAGATAAAGCCATCGCCAACATGAGATAAAGCCATCAGCAAAATGAGATAAAGCTATCACCAATATGAGAACCTCTAAAATTTACCACAACGATCGTAAAATCTTCAAACTTTATGCCCTTAACCAATCTTATGATACGCGAATAGAATTTCGATCATACAGGAAGGGTAAAAGAGTGTGACACATCTAGCCTTTCAAATCAAGGAGATGATTGCAAATGATTGCTCTCAATGTCATACATAAATACTTAGGCATGATTAATCAACTCTCCATGTGCACAACTCTCAACACACTCCCTATACTAACTAAATCTCCATATATTCCTTAAAAATCTACAGTCATTCATCATGGCTTAGGTGAAAACAGCAGAATCCACCATAGCGACATCCAATTATGCTCTCCCATGATATCCATAATTAAAATTTTTCCTATCCTCTATCAATTACCGACATGATTGTCTTAGACTTTTCCAATTCTTGGAAAACTTCCAGAGTAAACTACAGCGATTAACAACCGAACTCACGTTTAGAAGGAACGTATTTAAATACACCATAATCACGACTCATTAGTTTGGAAGAAGAATACTAGGATTAAGTCTGCTAATTTAACTTCATTTCTCATAAGTATTAAGGAAATTTCAAATTCACTAAACAATTCTCCTAAAAAAATATTTATTGTAACTATCAAGATTTATTAAGTCTGCCAATATAACTATCACTTATATAGTTAATCTTCTGAATTTAGAATTCGTTTATGTCAAGCGAGTGATTTAAGTCGATACACAAGTGATAATGCTATGATATTTCGCACGTGTCAAAACCAATAAAATTTCTAAATCATCTGAACATTAAAACAAAATCTTGACAATTGATATTGAACTTATACCTTGGGCATCTTGAGTCGCAGGAAGAATCGGCTTAGAAGTAGACGTCGAGGTCTCTGTCGCCGCTATCTATCGGCGGTTCTTAACTCGGTGTCCTTAATACATCTAAAACAAGCACCCGAGAGAAACCTACAAGCCTCCGTTCTATGAGATTTCCCACACCACGCACATGTTACAAATGGTGTAGATGAAGAAACAGGTAAGGCCTGCCGTACCGAAGTAACTCTAGTCGTCGCCGGATGTAAAGAGCGAGAACTATTTTGAGTGGTTGTCGAGGTCATTGCTTCCTTTTTCAAAGCAGGACAATGTCTTACCAAGTGTCCCATTCGTCCACACCTAAAACAAGCCCGAGATCTTCTATAGGTCTCTCGCTAGGTGTCGCCCGTCACACCTAGAACATAATTCATTTAATGTCGATGGAGAGGTGTGAGTCGTCCTTCTCAACATTGCCGTAAGTAATGCAGCCTGCTGAGTCATAGTGCTAAGCATCGCTTCAAGCAACTGCCTATTCGGCTCACCTCCTCCAGTGTGTACAATCTTAGCCTTCTTTCGTGGTGCCATTTCGATCTATTAGCATGACACAAAATTCCCATCAATAATTGTCATAGTCACAATGGCCCAAAGTTCCAACAACATCTTAAAACATATTTTATCTAATAGCCGTACATTTATCAAATCATCTAATATTTCCCTTAAAAGTGATTATGAGATCCACCATTTAAGTCTTAAATCGAATCCCAAGTTCTAAATCTCCAGCTATAGCTGCGAGTTCCCTATAGAAGCTAAAACCAAAACTCCACTAACTTTGCTAAAGTCCTAATTGGGTCTTAGAAAACTTACTTCCCAATCATACCTACATCCATAGCCTAGTCTGAAGTCCTAACACGACCTAAAGCCTAGGCTCTGATACCAACTGTAACAGCCCGGATTCCCGTTTCCAGAAATCCGTGCCATTAGGATCATACTCTGGATGATCCCGGATCGATCACACGTGTCCGCGCATATAGCGGAAGCTAGGTGGACACATCCGAGCAGCGGTAGTCTGAGTCAAACAATTTCTACACTAAATACACGTCAATAATATTTAAATGTAAAGAAAAACATACACATTTCCAAAAAGGAACCAAGAAGAACCATCGGTGATGGACGTACATCACCCAAACAATGGTTCCCGATAGTGGTTCCGAAATGGAATGTGGACTAACATAAAATAAGTAAATGTAGAACTATATTTGTTTATACAAAGGTGGCCACCAGGCACACAGTAATCCAAAAGATCAAAGGCACAAAATGTCGGGCATCAATACCCAGGCTACAGATAAAACTCGTCCGCCTGGACGTCCGTCTCCTCGTCCTCTGCCTCGGCCTCGGGATCCGGCTGATAATCCGGGTCACTCTCGGTGCCGGGCACTGCAGCCTCAGAACCTAAAAGATTTCAGAAAGCAGGGTGAGCTACATCCTAGCTCAGTAGAAGAAGTTCGATTAATTTGCATCTAATTTATTAAACATGATTGCAGAACATATCTTAAATCGATAAGTGAAACAAAATGCAGTATGGATTGATGCTCAAACATGCGTGAGATCGAATGCATAACCGTAATAGCAAATGTAACTTGAATTTGCAAAATGCTATGCTTATTATATTTAAATGACTTAAATCATGCATATCTCTAACTTAAGTAACTCCCGTGTATATATATATCACGTGGTAGCCAGATTTGTGCCGATAGGAAACCCCAACCAATCGTCGTTCAATGAACAAATTTCAGGAATGCAATAATGCCCCACACATGGAGTGCATATTTTGCCGAGGATTTTCAAGCAACTGCACATTGTGCAAGAAACGGATATACCGAGTCGGTGGGGATCGTCTCAATATTAAACCTCAAATTAAATACATACTTATAACCTCATGAATCAGATTATCAGAGCAGATTATCAGAGCATATGCAAAGAATGCAGATATCGAATATCACGGAATCGAGTTTAATGCATATGCAGCATGCTTCGAAAATCAGAGATAGAATACAATGTTAAGATATCATGCAATTAAATTTAGATACACTTTAAGTTGAATTTTCCCCTACCTCAGGTCAGACCTCTTTCTAAGCAAATCCAACGCCGTTCTAAAGCAGTCCAAAAGTTATTATCTACGGCCTCCACTCTTTTGTCTACATCACACACATGATGATGTATAAAAATTGATCCTAAATATTAATAATATTGACGTATTTAAGTATTTTCTCAAAACAGAGACGGAAATGGGTAATTTCATGTTGATTCAAAACTTAACCCAACTTCCCACTTCGTTTTGACTATTAAAACATTTGATTTAAGATTTGGCTAATTCATGAAAGAGTTAGATCTCGTCGTACTCTTTCCAACGCATCAAGAATCGCGTCAATCGGAGTTCGGGACAAGGAGTTATGGCCAAAATACCGAAGCAATACCGATACTTCAGTTAACACGTGCTAACTTAGAACTTGGCCAAACTTCAAGCTCAATTTTGATCATCAAAACAATTTATTCATTAGTTATTTAATTCATGAAAGTTGTAGATTTAGTTGTCCTTTTTCCAATGCCGCAAGAATCGCATCAATCGGAGTTCGGAGGAAAAAGTTATGACCAAAACTGAAGCGATGTATACGGTCTAGGTTGATCGATCGATCACCACCTTGGTGATAGATCACCAACTCCCTTGTAGATCGATCACCACCTTGGTGATAGATCACCAACTCCCTTGTAGATCGATCACCACCTTGGTGATAGATCACCAACTCGGGCATGAACTTCTAGCTTCTGGGGTCACTGTTCCCCATAAGGCTTATACTGATTGATCGATCACCACCTTGGTGATCGATCACCAACCCTCCTGTAGATCGATCACCACCTTGGTGATCGATCACCAATGACAGAAAAGCTGTCATTAATGGAGTTCACCTCCCTTCCATTTTTTTTGATCTCCTTCCACTAATGGTTGTTCAATCACCATTAATACTTCATAAATACACACTAAACTAAAACAAGGGTTTGTTCTATAATCTAAACCATTAAAATCAAAGAAAACTAACCTTTCTTCGATCGATTTCGCGCCTTTAAGGATCGTTGTCCAAAAGGGGTTTCGAAACGAAACTTTCGGATTTCCACGATGAATCCACAGAGATCGATCACAAGGACTTGAAGATGATGCCGTTTATCCTTACGCGTCGATCTTAACCTCTTCCAAGCACGGGAGACGATTCCAAAGTGATCGGCTCTTTGAAAATGGGGTTCTTTTTCCTTAAAAGAAATAGGAGTTTCTAACGAAAGGGGCTTGAACGGTCCAGATTTATAAACGGCGGAACACCATCGATACCGACGTCACGAGCCTTGCGACGAGTGCGGAGTCCTCTGCGCGATGGCCATCTCGCGATCGAAATCTCACGAGAAGGGGTCTGAAGGTTGACGGGAGCTCTCTCTCTCTCTCTCTAGCTTTCAAATTTGCAAGGCTTGCAATCGGGTGAAGCTTCTTTGAGAAGCTTTGCCTTTTAATTAGCTAAAGGGTTTGGTTTCGGTGTGAAGCGATAACACTGCAAAAGTGTGTTAGGCTTATCCACTTGAAATAGAGTTTGGTTTCGGTGTTGAGCGGCACACGATGCGTTGGTGCATGACTCATCTACTAAAGGCCTAAATTAAATCTTTTAACTTGATTCCTTTACACACACAGTATCTCAGACATGTTTACATTATTTATTTAATATTTTTAAGGTGACTTTGTTTTCCGTACCGGATACGCACACTGTTTCAGTCGGGTTCGGGTTCAGATTTTTCGGGTCATTACATAACCCCTCAATTTCAACATATCAGAAGCACCTGTGAGAAAATCGATGCTAAAAGAAGGGGAATCCAGGAAATCGAGATCGGTACAGCTGAGATCGAAGCTCGGACTTCCAGCAGGAGTGGTTATGGACGAGATTTGGAATGAAAGATCAGAGAACAGGTCCATGCCGTAAATAATCAGAGATCCTCGTCCTAGATAGCATATTCGTTGATCTTGATGTTGGCGATCAAATTGAATCGAAAAATGAAACGATTGGTCCTCAAATCTCTAAGGCATAAATCTATTGAATCTGTAATGAAATCACATACAATGGCGAGATCAATCTGGTGGTGACCTTCCTTCTTAGGGTTTCTCAATGTTGGTGAGATCAACATTGGCTTTATTGCCTTTTTAAAGTAGAGACAACCCTCTTTAAGGTTTAGATATTAGCGAGGGAGAGAAGGGAGTGAGGAAAATATTACAGTTTTTTGGGGTTTTATGTTTTGATATTAATTTTTCTCATAGATATTTATTTATAAAGAAGATTTTTCTAAATTTTTGGTTTTTAGACTTTCTATTTTTCAGATTTTTAGGATATTTTTGTTTTTCAAAATTTCAAGGATTTCTTATGTGAAAAATAAGGATATTAATTTTTGGGATAATTAAAGAAACATGCCTCAAAAACAAACTTTTTAGAGTTCCAAAATCTGTGAAAGCACTGTTTTGAGGTATTGTTTTCTAAAGTGCCCTTAGTTTTTTTCATATGTACTTGTATATAAATAAAGGTGATTTTCATATTTTTTATGTTTTTTTTAATTTTTTATTTTTATTTTAAGGGTCTTTTAAGTGAAAGTATTATTATATTTTTCTTTTTTTTAATAGATTTTTCCCTTTTACCAAGGGAATTTAGTTTAGATTTCTTTTTAATATATGAAAATATTATTGTTTTTATTATTTATTTTTGCAAATATTAGGTTCCATTGTTATAATTAATCCATTCAATTTCTTTTTTCTTTTTTAAACTTTCTTTTTAAATTTATGGAAACATTTTAGAAGTCATGTGGATTTGTGCAACCGTTGAATCTGATTTATTTTAGACTTTATTATCATTTTTAAATTTTAATTTTACTTTTATTGGGTTTTTAACAAAATTAGTCTACTTTATCTTACTTCTTATGCTTTCAAATGCAATCTTCTCTCTTTTCCCTTCCATTTGATGCTTGCTTTTCTTCGTTGTCCCTTCTTATTATAAAGTTACACGTATAGTGCTTGTGAAAATGCTTCCAAATCATAACAAATATAAGTTTGGTTTATTTTCTTCTTATTTTCTATTTATATATATCACTGTATATGAGTATGGATTATGGTTGCATTTCAGCACCAGTTTTTCTCAATCAACTGAGAATGGTCACTTGCATAATATAAGGTTGGGAGGTTACATGAAATGGTCACAACAAGCTTGGTCTGATCTCTTGATAGTCTTAGATAATGACATTAAGGGATCCAGCCTAGCTTTTTGAGAACCCCTATTTCCGCTCCAAAAGAAATTTTTTTTTATTTATATACAAAGTTTTTGATGAATTGTCTAAGAGAAGGTTTTTAAAATTTTATGTTTTCCGGTGAAGTTTGTTTATCTTATATCTAAATTGTCTAAAATTAGTATAGTTAATATTTTCTTATTTTAGCAAAATAATTGAAAAGATTCATGCACTTGTGGGCTTCAATGTTCTTACACGTAAGTTTAGCAGATGACTCGAGATCTTATGCTTAAGCTCCATTTAGACCGTTTTGATTCGAGATCATTTTTCTCGGTTTTGCTTAAGTAGTTTGATATACTTTTGGAACTTAGAATTTTGAGTTGTCAAATGCCAAATAAGCTCAATTTATTTTCAAATTTCTTTGTTATACTTTTACTGCCATGTTCTTAATCTTTTGGCGGTGTAGTGGTCATGCAAATCGTTGGCGAGGCGACTGACCTTATCAGAGGGGGAGGAGGAGCAACTTCAATTCACCAACGTTGTGCAGGTGTGGCGGCAGAAAAACAAAGAAGGAAAGCAGTTCAAGGGCACTGACCGGAGCACTATGCTAAAGAGAGAGAAGGTGGAGCATATCACAAATAAGGTTGAGTTCCCAGGTCCACTCTTTTGTTCTTTTTAGTTTACTTTTATGTTTGATTTTGTATACATTTTTTTTACTATTATAATCAAATAATGGGAATTTGGGTTTATTACTTAATTATGTGTGCTAACTTGATTGAATCTCAGGTCGTCCATAGAAAGAAAAAAATGTTTGTTGAACTTGGATTGCGTTGCTGATTTGAATCATGGGTTTTATAAGTGTGATGAATTTGTTGTTTTACAGTTCGTTTCACAATAAGTAGCATTTGCGTATGTAGCTAGAAATGCATTTTTGTACTTCGTTTTTCTTTAAGATTGAATTTGCTTCTTCTTGGCCGAAAGAATTAATGTTCTTAAAGATCATATTTATGGGTCTACAAGGCTACAAGCTTTGTAATGCGAAAATAATATAATAATAAATAATTACTTGGCCAAGATACTCAATGAGTGTACAACCTATAGGCAAGATTAGTTACGAGGTTTGCAAGTGTTTATTGGTGCAATTTTTTTTGCTTATGGCCTTGTTAGAGGAGATGTAGAAGTGGCCTTAGTTTAAGGATTTCCTTGTTTTCTTTGAACTTGTTTTTGTAGCTCTTTAAATTAAATTCAAATTTTAACTTTTAATATAGGTATCTAAAGGTATTCTTTCCAAACTCCTTTGGTAAAGTTTTGTTGAGCCCTGTTTGTTTTACTCCATGTTCTTAAAAGGTTTGAACCCATTACTCGATATTATTTCAAAATTACATCATTTTTATTAACTTGCAGGTTTTTCATTTATTTTATTTATTGCTATGATTCCATTATTAAAATCTATAATAATGTGGACAACTTGTTTAGATCACTAGAACGGAGAATTCTTGTTATTGGAGCACTTTATCATGTTTAGATGTGCTCCGAGAAAGAATAAAATGAAATACTATTAGATTCCTAATGTTTCAAAAAAAAAAAAAGCAAGGGTGTGATGAAGAAAGCATGTGGAAACTGAAGGAAAAGTTGTAAGTAACTGTCATCCAACTAAGGGTGGAGTGTAATACCCTGCAAGTTCGGGTTTATACCATCACTAAAGATCCGAGTCGATGTGCACGTGATAAACGAGGTTAGTCAAGTCAATAGTTAGATCTGGGCATCCTTGGAATAAGACCCAACTTACTGGGTCGTGTAACAAGTGTACATCGACCTTAGTTACTAACCCATGAGTCATGACCCATAGGGGAAAAACAGCCCATTAGTTGTGATCTAGTAGTAAAGGCTTTGAGATAGTCCTGTTGGTTAATAGCCGAAGGTCAGGACCCAGTAATAATGCAGACCCATGATTTTAGACGCATTACTTTAGCCTTTTTTGCAAACCCATGCACCGAACTGTGTGTATCAGCTCCATGCCTGATTTAGGCCTTTAATTATAAAAGTTATCTCCCACGCATTAGCCATGCATGGGAGTTGTGATTGACAATTGAGAAGAGAAGAGCCTTTTCCTCTCCTCTCATCTTCTACCTTGAAAGGATTTCTAACAATCCGATCTCTCCAAGCCACCCGACTCTCTCTCCAAGCCACCCGACACCACGACAGAGATTCATCATTGCCTCGATCTCCGCAACGATTCTCCCTTGCCTCGAGCCCTACAATTGAGAAGTCGGGCGTTTGATTGCGTGAACCACGAGGCATTTCTTCACTGGAGCTCGGAAATTTCGCATGTGAAGAATTCACTACGGTAAACATTCGATCTCCGCCTTGTAATCTCATTGTTCTAGATTTAGAACTGATTCACGCAATTTATAGAATCCCATGCTATGAGATTCGAAAATCGGACATGTGGATGGCTTAATAACCGAATTCGTGGAATCCGATGTCTCGAAATGTTGCATGCGCGATCAAATGAGTATTGGGGAACTCGATTTCCCTGAATTTGGTTCGATGTTGTCAAGTTTTGGTGATGAGGGCCTCAAGCATTGAAAATCGGGCATGGGAAGAACATAGAAACCCATTTCTTCGATTTCCAATGTTTCGGGTTATGAATCGTGCAATCAAAATAGGATTGGAGGACGAATCTAGAAAAAAAATCTCTTGGTATTTGACCCTATTACATTATAAGAGGTGGATTAAGCACGAAAGGAGGAACTTTCGAAGTTAGATGCATGAGCAAGGGAATGGTGAGCTATTCAGTCTCGCCGCGATGAGATTGAATCTGAAGCACTCGCAGCGGCGAGTGCCACCTTGAAAACCAGGTCAATTTGTCTTTGGAATTTTTAGCCACGGCAAGAGGCTTAAGGCTTTTTACACTTGAGGACCTCACCGCGGTGACCCTATAGTTCGCCGCAGAGAGGTGTCCCCTGTTTTGGGGTTTGGGTTCTCCTGCCTTGCTAAGCCATGTGTGCTCTTGTTTTGTCCACATATGGTTCATTGACCATTATACATATATTATAACAACCCTGATGTTTTTCCTGGCGTTAAAACGTTGACTTTCGACGATGATACGATTTGCTTTGACTTGTTTAACTTGGTCAAATCATTGATGACTGTGATGCAATCTCCGACCCATCGACCTTAAATTGGGTAAATGAACCCAATGCACGAATCTGAAATAAATTCCTGGTTCAACTAAATCGAAACCCAAACCCTTATGAGAGGTGTGTGTTGCACACGACTCGTGCCTCGGGATCGGGCTAGGTTCGACCCCCACCTTTTCAAGCACTATAATTATAACACATGGGTCTAGTTAGTTATTATTATAAATAAATAAATTAAAATGAGAAGAATGGCGTATGCGTGATCAAGGGCGATGATGTGCATCCTAGGCAGGGACCTAACCCAAGTCTAATTACTCAAATCATTACAAATTTATATGTATAGATATATATTATTCATATACTAATATTGGCGTAAATAGCCACGCTGGCCACGTGATGGCACACTGGCTAGAAACTTGACTAGTAGCTAAGTCTAGGAATCAGGTCATGTTAAGTGAATTCTTAAAAAACTTCATTTTGAACCTTTAGATATGAGCCCAAACACCGAATTGTGGTGTACTGGCCCCACACCTAATTGGGCTCCCTTTAACATAAAGAGCAAACACAAAAGAAACCAAAGAAACCAAATTTTTTCGGTTCCGGTTGAGAGCCATTTGAGAAGAGAAGCTAGGAGAAACCAAATGAGAGCCGAGTGAACCAAACTCTCCACCCCTCTTCTTCCTTCTTGAAAATCCAAACCCTTAATCCCACCGTCTCAAACTCCTCTTTCACATTTTCCCTTTTTGGTGAGATCATATCCATTGATATCCTCCCAAATCCCTCCCTTCACACAAAGAGCCCAATTGCTTGGTTTTTGTATCGCGAGAATCCTTTGATTCTGACACCGTAGAGCTCGAAGAAGAAGAAGAGATCAAATCATTGGGTGAACGACAATTTCGGCACCGATTCCTTCGATTCCAGCTATCATAATCTCCGCATGCACGATTTAAGAAGGTAAATTCCGAAACCCTTCGCATGCGTGCCTAGATCGTAGGATGATTTTGGATTTTGAGCTTGATTAGTATGCATTTTCGGATTTTGCATGCAAGATTTGGGAAATCCGAGGTTGGATGAGAGGTGGAGGGCTTCGCTATTGATCTCTGTCGATTTGATAATCGTAGACCCCACATGGACACTTTAAAAGGTGAGATTTATTGATTTTTAGCATAGGGTATGCTTAGATTTAGATCGTACTAAAAAAGGGTCACAAATGGTCACTCACAGTTGCCGCGGTGAGTGAGAACCTCACTACAGCAAGACCCCTCCTAAAGCACTCGCCGAGGTGAGTGCTATAGTAAAGAAATTAGGCCAAAGCGGCACTGTTCGTTCACGCCGCAGCGAGCTATAGGTGTTTCAAGACCTCGCCGCGGCGAGCTACTATTAACAGTGCCAAACACCTGTTCGGTATTTTGGTCATAACTTTTGATCCTGAACTCCGATTGGTGCAATTCTTGAGGCGTTGGAAAGAAGACAATGAGTCCTACAACTTTCATAAAATTGACAAATATATGAATCTAATTTTTTAAAGATAAAAATTTAGTAGCAAGTAGGAACAAGTTTCACATGATCCAAAGTTAACCCGAACTTGTCCTTTTCGCTCTATTTTTGAGAAAACTTTAGGAACTTTGACATGTGTGATATTTAGTCATTAACATGTAAGTATACGAATGCCTTGTAATATAGGTTAAGGTTTGAGAACTTTCGTGAGGATTTTTACTCCGTTTTACGTGACTTTGCGTGATTTCGCAACCGAGGTAGGGGAAGTTCACCGCTCAATTACATTTCGATTTCTATCCATAGATTTGTATGATGTATTTGATTTGAATGTGTGAAATTCTTTTAACCTTTAAGAATTTGATTTTTGCATTTGGATAATTGAAAAATGAAAATGAGTTTTGACTTCCAAGATTTTGAATTGAAATCTTGCTTTTAGAAATGAAATCAGCTGGATATTTGAAATTCCTTGAATTCTAGTTAGTATTGAACTCCTTAAACTTCAGATATGAACTTTGCATGTTTCATCGGATTTGAACTTTGAATGTGATCATTATAACTGATTTAGAAATTAGATTTTATTATGGGTTCGCTTTTAAAATTTTTGAAATATCAAGTCTTGAAATTTGATTGTATCGAACTTCGATAATCAATATGAACTATAAAAGTAAGAATCGTGAATTAAATTTGCATATGACATCGTACATGAACTTGATATGAATCATGAACTTAAACACGAATATGTGTTCACACTAAATTCGATACGAACATGAATCCGACATGTAATTTGAACTTTGTATGTGAGTCCATAAATGAATCCGAAATATGGACTATGTATAACTTTGAGTTGAGTATTGAATTCGACATGGATTAAGAACTCTATGTGTGAATTGTGAATCTATCGAATCCGTAATTTGAACCAGTGCAGCGGTTAATTCTTAATTTGAATCGGTGCGGCGGTTAACCAGTTATTTGAACCGGTGCGACGGTTAATCCGTAATTTAAATTGGTGCGACAGTCATTCAATGAGACTGGTATAACAGTATATCTGTAATTTGAATCTGGGACTGGTACAACAGTATATTTGTAATTTGAATATGAGACTGGTATAATAGTATATCTGTAATTTGAATATGAAACTTCGAATTATGAACCGGCACGGCGGGATATCTGTGAATCGAACATGAAATCTATGTAAGTGAATTGAAATTTAAGTCAGATAAATTGAAGTGGACCGCTATGGGCGGAATATTCGTATAATGGGGGATCGCTATAGGTGGAATATTCAAAAAATTGTAGACCACTATGGGCGGAATATTTGTAAAATTGTGGACCGCTATGGGCGGATTTAAATGAAAAATAATCTAAAATGCTCCTTTGAATCCGAATCACGCTTGACTTTTGAATCTTGTGAAACACGACCTAAGAAACATGATTTTCAAGCTTGTCTTGACATGAGAAAAAGTCTTTGTATATTTCGTCTGATACGAAAATGACATGACTGCTTTGAGAATAAAAATGGCATTGAAGCATGTCCTTGATTTAAAATGAAATGCTTTTGAAAACTTGTATTTTATTCCCGCGTTTTGATGAGAAACTGCTTTGAAACCTTGTCATTTGAATCTATTCATAAGATGATAAATGTAATTGTTCTTGAGTTCCTCTACTGAGCTTGGACTGTAGCTCACCCCTTGACTATATGTCACAGGTGCAGGTCTTAAGTGAGAATCCGGAGCTTGAGGCAAACCCTTTACCATTGGCTAGTGGATTTTATCTCGATTTAGTTGTGGTTTATGAGGTTTGAATTTGGTACGTCCAATCATCTGGTAAACTGGTATAATTAGATTTTGAATGTACACCTCTTGTGTAGACACATTGTACACCACTGTTTAGGTGATGGTCGGCCATCACCGGTGGCTTTATATTGTTAGCTTGTATTTTATATAAATATACAATCTTCTTTTTCCTGTCATAAGTATTAATTGCTTTGAATTTCGTATTGTGTGGATATACCAAAATTTTGTATTTCGGATCGTGACATGCGACCCGACAGTCCTGGTTTTCCCATTTGGCAAAAAAAAAAAAAGTGTTGGGAAAATCCGGGCAGTCACATATATGCAATGCATGTTTTAGGGTGAATGTGAGGACCTTTTGAAAGGGACTTAACCTTGATCCATGTGAGTTTACTCGCGATGTTTCGACACTAAGGTAGGGAAGAACTGCTGCCTGATTTACTTGTTTTCTCGAATTCTTGTTATTGATGCACTCAATATATGCTTGATATTTTCTAGAAATGATATACAATAAATCTTGACATGTTTTGAAGCCTCTAAATTGGATTTTTTCACATGAATTGCATGTTTTAATAGACAACATATTGTTATATGCTCTTATTTGATTCTACAAGTTTCAAGCCTCCGTGTGTGAATGGTATCATTGTTAGTTGATCTGTAAACGTGTTTGATCTTGTATGTCCATTGGGTCTCTGATCAAGTGACCCTGTTAACGTAGCTCAGGGGCTTGATGGTCTTAGTGCAAGTGACCCTGTTAACTTAGCTCAGGGGCTTGACGTCTCGTGTCAAGTGGCCTTGTTAACGTAGCTCAATGGCTTGACTTTTGGGTTCAAGTGACCCTGTTAACGTAACTCAGGGGCTTGATGGCCTTAGTGCAAGTGACCATGTTAACTTAGCTCAGGGTCTTGATGTCTCGTGTCAAGTGACCTTGTTAACGTAGCTCAAGGGCTTGACTTTTGGGGTCAAGTGACCCTGTTAACATAGCTCAGGGGCTTGACAGGTCTCGTGTCAAGTGACCTTGTTAACATAGCTCAAGGGCTTGACTTCTTAGTTCTAGTGACCCTATTAACATAGCTTAGGGGCTAGACATTTGATCTCGTTTGTGATTTCTGTTACACGTTCTTGTGACTTACTTCTTTGACATGTTTCCAAGTTCTTGTTACACTTTCTTTGATTCGACATGCATTATTTTGAAAATGATTATTTACGTTTCATGAAAGTATATGCTTTGACATTCTAGCTAAAGTTTTTATCTCCTTAAACTGCTCTTATTTATGCACCAAGATATATGAATGAGAATGCTTAAAATAAGTGATTTAGCTTTGTTATTCCCTATTAAGATTGGATTGTAGCTCATTCTCCGACTATACATCACAGTTGCAGGAGCTGACCTTGAACGGGATCCGGGGCAGGAAGAGGACCCAGATTACAACCCGGAGGACGAGGAGGAACCGCCTAAGGGGTTCTGTCAGTAGTTGTTTTTGGTTGAGAGCTAAGATTTTTGGGTTTTTGAGATACGGTATAGTACTTGTTAAACCGAATATGATTGAATACTTGGTTCCACTATTTAGGTGAAGGTCACCTTCACCGGTGGATGTTTATTTTGGAGAAATATGTTTGAATGGTGTATAGTTAGCTGTTACTTGTGTGTGATGGTTAGTTTTGGGATTATAGTGCCATTTTGTTTACATTATAGCTTTGTGTTTCCGCTTTGCGCACTTTGCTTCCACTTTTGTAAGCTTATCATTGTGAGATGGCCCGATCCTTCCTATTGTTTAATGTGAGGAAAAGTCGAGTTGTCAGGAAGTGATGTATGCACTTTGATATCATAGCATCACTGTAATTTAGATCGCACGTGTGATCTGACGGCACAGGTTTCGTGGTAAGGAAATCCGGGCCGTCACAGGTGGTATCAAAGCCCTAAGATGTACATCTTATAGTCATACAGAGTTATAACTTAGGTTTGAAACAATGGCAATTAGGTTCAGCTATTAGGTTTAGAACTAAGACTTTAGTCTTAGGACCGATCTGATTTAGCTTTTGCTTGGTCATGACAGGTCTATATGCCTCCGCGACGGGGAAGACCGAGGACCATCAATACTCGAGATCCACAAATGGTGAAGGGTTAGTCTCGGGATCAAACGCGATCCCTGTGGGCAACAACAACAATGCATTTGGAGCGGGGAATAACCTTGGAAATGTTCCTAGAGATGACAACACCCATCAACTGCTTGAAACCATGGTGAACACCATGGCAATTCTCGCTGAAAGAAGGGAGCCATCTGGTTTCCAAGACTCCCGGAGATTGAGACCTCCGAGTTTTTATGGGCAAGTCGATCCCATGGAAGCCGAGAAATGGTTAAACCAAATTGAGAAGGTGCTTCAGAGAGTCCACTGTATAGAGGAAGAAAAAGTGAGTTAGTCCTCATTCCAGCTCGAGGGTGAAGCGAACCCTTGGTGGAAGTTAGTAGAAAGAACACGAGCACCAAGGATACCTTTGACCTGGGCATAATTTATTGCAACTTTCTATGAGAAGTACTTCCCGACATCTGAGAGGCGCTAGTTAGAAATTCAATTTGCGAAACTAATACAAGGCCAAATGAGCGTGCGGGAATACGAGATGGAATTCACACGTCTATCTCGGTTCGCACCAGCACTTGTGGCCACTGAGCTAATGAAGACACAGACATTTGAGTACAACTGAAGCCGGTCATTAAAGTATCCCTATTTGAAGCAACGACTTATGAACGGGTAGTGAGATTGACCCTCATTGCTGAGAGGGATGTGGATAGCATGTTTAAGAGGAGGGATGAACAAGCAAACAGTAGAAAGGCTCAATCCCAAGTAGTGAGCTCAAAGCAGGCCAACAAGAGGCCAAGATATTTGATGACGTTACAACCATCGCCTATTCCTGAGGCGTCGGCGAGATCGTTTACTCCAACAGCTTTGCTGCCTCTACCTTCGAGACCTCCAAGGCCTTTCAATGCACCAAGCCCAGTGATCACGGGCATACCAAGAGCACAACCAACGGTTTCCCATACAGCCTCCTCTACACTAGCCATTACATATGCGAAGTGTGGAAAACAACATAAAATCGAGTAGTGTCGTAAAACGATGGGAGCTTGCTTTAAAGGTGGAAAGATGGGGCACCGTATAAGAGAATGCCCTAAAATGAAGGAGAGTGCAGCCCCGACAGCTCCAACTTGGAGATCCACATGTCCCACGATGCAAGGTCGAGCTTATGCCGTTTCAGCTCAAGATGCTCAAGCCAACAACGAGGTGATTCAAGGTATAAATAATTCCCTTTGGAATAGTCAATTTTATTTATTCGCATTTTAGATGAAGAAGGTGCATAAATAAAAATAATTTTTGGAAATTTTATCTTTAAAAGTCATAAAACGGGTATTTGTATCTCTAATTGAATGTGATGCATGAAACCTAGGTACCGTACACATGTATAAGAAGAGTGATTATTATTGTTACGAGGCTCGAGTGTTAATAGATCCAGGATCCACACATTCGTTTGTAACACCTCAGTTCGCAACAAAGATGAAAGTCAGCCCTAAACCACTAGACTTTATCTTTGCAGTATCATTCCCGACTGGAAGTGCTGTTAGTATGAACACAATATACCGATCAGTGATAGTCGCCATCGAAGACTATGAAGATCATGAAACTGAGATTGACTTGATCCTGTTACATATGCAAGGATTTGAAGTAATTCTAGGCATGGATTGGTTATCTGCACACCACGCCAATGTCGATTGTTGTAGGAAGATCGTCACTTTTCGCCCTCAAAATAGTAGACCGTTCCGGTTCTATTGCATACAATTAACCATCGCGCCATTTATATCAGCTATACGAGCCGAGCGACTGATGAAAAGTGGTTGTCAGGGTTACCTTACATTCTTACAAGGACAAAGGGAAGAAGTTAAAATTTTGGATATCCCTATTGTGCGTGACTTCCTTGACTTGTTCCCAGATGAACTATCGGGTTTACCGCTTGATAGGGAGGATGAGTTTGCAGTGGATTTAGTTCCCAACACCGAACTAGTATCGAAGGTGCCGTACCGTATGGCACCAGCTGAATTGAAGGAGCTCAAAGAATAGCTGCAAGAACTTCTAGACAAAGGGTATATTAGGCTAAGTGTGTAATATCTCAAAAATCTGAGCATTAAACAATGACCTTGGGATCCATACCTGACTGGTCGTAAGTTTGACTAAGTGAGGGTCAAATAGTGGAACCAGGAAAGAATGTATAGATGTGAGGTAGCATGACCTAAGAGTAGTGTATGGTGTTAGTTTAGGGCCACATACACCTATCTCTGGTATATGTGCTTAACACCAAAATTAGAGAGAGGTTATAAGGGTTTTAATAACATAAGGGTTCTTTTATTTTATTGGTAAAGAGAGTTAAGAAGAGAGAGAGAGAACCAAGGTGAGTTAATGGCAAGGAGTTAATGTGGCTTAATTGAAGGAAAGATTGGAGCATTAAATGCCGGATTCAACGTGATTGGAATCGTTGGAGCAAAAGCTGGAACCCTAACCATTCAAGCTTTTAAGAGATTGATTTGAGGTGAATCTTATTAGAATTAAATGCATAGATGTTTGATGATTAAATTCAGTCAAGTGTAGTTAAAAATAAAGAATTAAATGATAGAAAAGAGAGAAAAATAGAGAGAAAAATATTTGGAAGAACAACCCGAAAAGGGGCTGAGTTCTGGCCAAATCGATTAATCGATTTTGGTCTAAAAGTTGAAAAGGCAAGAATGCCCGAGTTCGATTAATCAATCTGGAAATCGATTAATCGATTTTGAAAGTCGATTAATCGATTTAGAAATCGACTAATTGACTAATCGACTAAGTGCCTCGAGTGGCTGGAGAGATAAGGCTTGGGGAATTCGACTAATCGAATTGAGAAATCGATTAATCGATTTTGGATTTCGATTAATCGATCTGGGATCGATTAATCGATTTTGGATTTTTGACTACTCGATTTAGGGATCGATTAACTATCTTTAGGATTTTTGATTAATCAATTTGGGATCGATTAATCAATTTTGGATTTTCGATTAATCAATTAATCGATTTAGGGTTTCGATTAATCAATTTTGGAGATCGATTAATCGATTTTGACAGTTTGACTTGACTTCTTAATTGGACCTTGGGGTTCATAGAGGGTCTTGGACCTTCTCTATTACGTCTTTATTGATGTGTGACATATGTTATGGTGTACCATAGGTGGTACGTGTGAATACAAGCATAAGGACCCGTGTAGGACCTTGATGCTTGGACCTTCAGAGACTTGAGGTAGGGAATAATGCTTTAAATCATGAGAATCTTTATAAAAAGGGTGTGTGTGTGACACCAAGAAAGTAAATGAGAATGAAACATCCACAGGGGATGAGAAAGTGATAAAGGCATCAGTATGATGTGAGTAAATTAGACATCCCAGGGATGCAAGTAAAATTGTAAAGTATGATTGAACAACAACTGATAAGGCCTAATTGATATAAAGTAGCACATTTACATGGTGAATAACTATATATAAAGCACATGATATTTTTGTTATTTAAGGTTTGAACAAAATACCCCACCGATGTGGTGGGATACCCACGGCTGACTCGGCAGGATATCTGTGACCGGTACGGCAGCCAATCCGTACATTGGTACGGCGGTTTATCCGTGCACAGTAGTACATCCCAGGGATGTTGAGATGAGATTTAACTCCGTCGCCTATGAGAAAGGGACCTAGGTAGTATTCACAGCGGATACATATAACAACTGTCTATTTAGACGACGATGGAGGGTATTCCATCGGGGCTCGATGCTATATTGCTCGGGGACTACTTAAGTTGAAGATTTAAGTTTCCTATAGGCCTATTCAGTGAGGTTCATGAACGATTGATAATAAACGTAACATGTAAACCACCAGTAAACTTCAATGCATTTTGTAATCATTTAAACTGTTTTCCAGAAAGTTCATAAGTGCATCATGCTAAGAATATCATGGAATATATGTGAGGATTTGATTTATATGTTCATTGTGTTGTTCCCTATTGAGCTAGGATGTAGCTCACCCTTTAGACTATACGTCGTAGGTCCAGTGTTAGCAGCAGTCGAGGCTTCGAGAGACGTGGATCCGGTTTATTCGGATTACTTGCCTGGGGAAGAGTTGGAGCTTCCTCCCGATGACTTCTTCTAGGAGACTCTGCTGAGCACTTTGATAGAGTGAGTTTTGAGAGTTTATTGTACGGCTTGGTATGTCAAGCCTTATTTTTGGGAAATGTAATTAAATTAATATAATTCTTTTGGCAAACCATCTGAGGTAATCTGTTCATCACCGATGGTTCGGATCTGTTCTCTGTTCATGAGTTGGCATGAAAGCAGAACTATCTTTTGAGGTTTATACCTAGAGTAGTATATTGGTTTTTCGCATTGTTTAGTCATTTTTTTATCTCATTTTGTTATTGCTTGCTGTACTAATGGTCCGTATAGATCTATGGGGCACAGTCTTGAGGATCGTGCTGATGGCACGAGTTTTGAGGTGTCGAAATTCGGGTTGTCACAGTTGGTATCAGAGCCATTTCTTTTAGAAATTCTGACAATCATTACTTTTGTCAGAGCATAGGGACTTCTGCTAACGAAACTTTGGTTTCATGTGTAGACCGTTATGTCTTCTAGAGGAAGGGTCGACCCAGGGGCAATCATAGTAGAAGTTTGCATAGTCGAGATGATTTTATCTCTGATACCAATAGAGTGCCTATGGGAGATAGAGGGGCTTCAGGCAGTGGTGGCCAAGGGAGCCAAGATCAGGCAGAGACTCAGGATCGAGATCGTCAGGATCGAGATCAGAGAGAACAAGAGAGAGTCAGAGAAAGAAACGAAGATAGAGAGGAGAGTTAGAGGATGATGCATACTATGGAAACCATTGCGACTGTCATGGCCTAGCAGGCAGCATCTTTGGTAGCATCTTTGGCAGCTCATACTGCCCACGAGCAGCATCAACCACCGACACCTCCAGTGGCTTTGACACCGCCAGTGTCTTTTGCGTTTACTGAGTTTAGGAGGATGAGATCTCCTAGCTTGTCGGGGCAGGCAGAGCTCATGGCAGCTGAGAACTAGCTAAGTGAGATGGAAAAAGTATTTAGTGTGCTCACGTGCACAAAGGACGAGAGCGTCTGTTGGGCAGCCTACATGTTAGATGGGGAGGCTGGGCCTTGGTGGAAGTCCATTTCTAGGACTAGGGCTCTGGAGACCCTGAATTTGCCCTGGACGTGGGATGAATTTGTTGACGAGTTTAACAAACAATACTTCCCAGAAGTTGTGAGGAATCAGATGGAGATCCAATTTTTACAACTCGTGCAAGGGAAGATGACTGTTAGAGAGTATGGAGTGGAGTTCATACGACTTGCTCGCTTCACACCTGACTATGTCATCACGAAGATGATGAGAGCGAAGAGATTTCAGCAAGGGTTGAGATCAGACGTGAGGGGACGAGTAGCACCATTCCAGATGAGGACCTATGGAGAGGTCATGAGCAAGGCCTTAGTGTTAGAGGAAGAAAATAATAATAAATATCGCCAGAGGGAACAACAAGGAAGGTGGAGTGTGGATCAGAGTAGAACGGGGAAGTACGAGCCGATGAACAAAAAGCCGAGATTCGTGGCCCACAATCAGAGATCACCATTCCAAGGAGGGTATCAAAGACCAACACAATAGAGCAACCAGCAGAGATTTCCATTGCTCGCGTCAGGGAGGCCGATAAGATATGAGAGCCCTGCTATCACTACCGGAGTTACAGTTACACAGGGTTTCTCGCGAGCAACTTCTTACACACCTCGAGAGACTTGTGCCAAGTGTGGCAAGTCTCATAGGACAGCGGACTGTAGGCATGAAACTCGGGGCTGTTTCAGATGTGGCAAGGTGGGCCACTTGATCAAAGATTGCCCTGAGGTAAACAAGGGGAAGACGACTTCAGCTTCTGTGCCACGACCTATCCAAGCAAGGAAGCCAATCGTCCAAGGGAGAACCTACGTAGTCACAGCTCAAGAGGCCTAAAATACAAACAATGTGATTTCTTTTAAATAAAGAATTTCAATTCTTGAAAATTTTTAGATAGAGAAGGTGCATCCATATAGAAAATAGAAAAGAACCTGTATGTAATAATTTTTGGTATGATGGTATATATTATATATATATATATATGTGTATGTATGACTAGGTATGTTACAAATCTATGAGAAAGGAAGCGATGTGACATATAAAGCTCGAGTGTTGATAGGCCCGGGGTTACTCACTCATTTATTACCCCTCGCTTCACAAAGAAGACGAAAGTCAACCCAGAGGAGTTAGACTTTGTGTTAATCGTGACTATTCCGACTCGGAAATCGGTTGATATCGAAAAGGGTTGCAATTATGTGATCGTGAGAATCATGGATGGAGACGTCTTTAAACTACCGGTGAACCTAATTCTGTTAGACATGCAAGGATTCGACGTGATCCTTGGCATGGATTGGTTGTCGACTCACTGTGTGATGGTAGATTGCAAGAACAAGGTCGTCATCTTCAGACCCAACACGAGGAGATCATTTTGATTTCGAGGAGAGAGATCGACACTTATGCCACTTATCTCGACAGTCAGGGCCGAGTGCTTGTTCAGAAAAGGGTACAACGGTTACTTGACATTCTTAAAGGAGGGTAAAGAAGAGAAGAATATTATTTCGGAGATAGCAGTTGTGCGAGACTTCGCTGGCGTGTTTCCGGAAGAGTTACCAGGATTACCTCCAGAGAGAGAAGTGGAGTTCACCATTGACTTAGCATCAGGAACGGAGCCTGTTTCTAAAGCACCATATAGAATGGCTTCTGCTGAGTTGAAGGAGTTGAAAGAGCAGTTATAAGAGCTAATGGATAAGGGGTTTGTTAGACCGAGTGTGTCTCCATGGGGAGCACCGATCTTGTTTGTAAAGAAGAAAAATGTGTCAATGTGTCTATGCATTGACTATCGACAATTAAACAAACTCACTGTAAAGAATAGGTACCCTTTGCCTAGGATAGATGACTTATTCGACCAGCTGCAAGGAGCAAGGTATTTTTCCAAGATCGATTTGAGATCTGGATACCATCAGTTGAGAGTCAAAGCAGAGGACATTCAGAAGACTGCTTTCAGGACACGGTACAGACACTATGAATTCTTAGTGATGCCGTTTGGGTTGACGAACGCAACAGCGTCAGTTATGGATATAATGAATCGGGTGTTTAAACAACACCTGGACTCCTGCGTCATGATGTTCATTGACGATATCTTGATATACTCCAAGTCAAAAGCGGAACATGAAGAACACTTGAGGAATGCTCTACAAACTTTACGTGAACACCATCTGTACGCCAAGCTCAGTAAGTGCCAGTTTTGGTTAGAGGAGGTTAGCTTTTTGGGACACGTTGTCTCAAAGTATGGTATCACTGTAGATTCAGCAAAAATAGAGGCAGTAGTACACTGGGAACAACCAAAGACCGTGACCGACGTCCGTAGTTTTCTTAGATTACCGGGTTATTATCGACACTTTGTAGAGGGGTTTTCAAAACTATCGGGACCTCTTACGAGGCTTACACGGAAAGATTCAAGATTCGAGGTGAGTGAGGTATGCGAGAAGAGTTTTTAAGAACTCAAGAAGAGACTCACTTCAGCTCCAGTACTAGCGATTCCTTCAGGCAGTGGAGGGTTCGCGGTATATAGCGATGCTTCGTATAATGGTTTGGGTTGCGTACTCAACCAACACAAAAAGGTGATAGCTTACGGGTCAAGACAGTTGAAAGAGCATGAAAAGAATTATTCGACACATGATCTGGAACTAGCAGTGGTCATATTTGTGCTAAAGATTTGCTGACATTACTTGTACGGTGAGACTTTTGAGATTTTCACCGATCACAAGAGCCTCAGATATCTTTTTACACAGAAGGAACTAAATATGAGGCTGCACAGAGGGATGGAGTTCCTCAAGGACTATGACTGTTCCATATAGTACCATTCAGGCAAGGCTAATGTAGTAGCCGATGCCTTGAGTCAGAAGGGTTCAGCTCAGTTGGCTAGTTTGATTTTGGGTATGCACCGATGGAAGTTGTTTGAAGATCTGGCACTGTATGATGCGAATATTGAGTTGCAAGCCACAGGAGCCTTTTTAGCAAATATTTCAGTAAGACCAGTGATATTTGAGCATATCCATGAGCTACAGATGAAATACCCGACTTTAACCAAGATTCATCAATATGTGATCGAAGGCATCAAATCGGACTTCTCAGTGAAAGAAGATGGTTCCTTACTGTTCAAGGGCCGTCTCTACATTTCGGACAATGCCGATCTACGACAAACTATTCTTGATGCGGGGTTATTGCAGCCACTACTTATACCGGAATGGAAGTGGGAATCGATCTCTATGGACTTCATCGTTGGGCTATCGCGTACTGCAAAGAGGTACAATGCCATTTGGGTAGTGGTCGATCGATTGACCAAGTTAGCGCACTTCTTACCTTACAACACGATGTATACGACACGAAGACTCGCAGAGCTATAAATGAAAGAGATCGTGCGCCTACACGGGATTCCAAGTAGCATTGTTTTTTACCGTGACCCATTATATACATCAAAGTTTTAGAAGAAATTTCAAGAAGGAATGGGAACGCAATTGGATTTCAGTTCAGCATTCCATCCGTAAATCGATGGGCAAACAGAGCGGGTCAATCAGATCATCGAGGACATGCTTAGGGCGTGTATGTTAGAATTGCAAGGATCATGGGATCAACACCTACCGTTGATTGAGCTTGCATATAACAATAGTTTTCAGACGAGCATCGGCATGGCACCATATGAAGCTCTTTATGGACGGCGATGTAAATCGCCCATCAATTAGGAGGAAACCGGTGAGAAATTTATTTTGGGACCCGAGATACTTGAAGATAATGCCACCTATATTCGGATGATAAGGGCCAAACTCAAAGCGGCTCAGAGCAGACAGAAAAGCTATGCTGATATCAAGCAGACCAGTGTAGACTTTAGGTGGGTGAACACGTGTTCGTGAAAGTGTCACCGTTGAAAGGCGTGATGAGATTTAGAAAGAGAGGGAAGTTGAGTTCCCTCTATCTTGGACCATTCCAAGTTTTGGGTCGAGTTGGAGAAGTTGCTTACCGCATTGGATTACCACCGCTATTCGATCGGGTGCATAATGTGTTTCACGTATCTATGCTTAGGAAGTATATTAATGGCCCTGATCACGTGTTGAGCGGTCAACCATTAGAGATGCATGAAGACATGAGCATGATAGAAGAACCGGCGGAGATATTGGATCGAAAGGAATAAGTGTTGCGGACAAAAGTGATTCCATTAGTGCTTGTTCGATGGAAAAATCATCTGGTCGAAGAAGCTACGTGGGAACGAGAGGCCGACGTGAAAGAATAATATCCGGACTTGTTTGCGATAGCTTGAGAGTCAAAATTGTATCACCGGAAGCATGTTTGTGGATTTAAACTATTCATTGTAGTCCAATATTGACCATTTGGCCAATTTATTCAATGGAGAAAATTTTAATCAGAGATCGTGCCGTGATGCGATATAGATTGCATAGTTAAGAGTCATCATGCCACGCAATGGCTAGGAAGGCATGCTTCACAAAACCAATGACCAACTGGTCATGTGTTACCAAGAAAACAAAGGAGACAAGAAGCAACAAACAGTTTTGAAATCGGATCAAAACCGATTAATCGATTTTCAAATCGATTAATCGATTTGGAAATTCGATTAATCGATTTTGGTCGATTAATGGACTGGCATACGCCAGTCCATGGAGATTGAATGGAGGTTTAGAAAAATTAATAAAGTGAAAATTTGATTAATCGAGGGGAATTCGATTAATCGACTAACACATGCCAGTGACTTGGGAATTTTAGAAAAATTTAAGGACATTACGATTTCGATTAATCGATTTGGTAAATTGATTAATTGACTGGCACATGCCAGTGAACTGGAAAGCCTAGAAATTTTAAGTGACCATGATTTCGATTAATCGATCTTGAAATTTTGATTAATCGATTTCACGCGGCTGGAGTAAGTTTTTAAAATCTATTAATCGATTTTAGAAATCGATTAATCGAATTGGGCCTATATATATAGAAAATGGGTTTTCGGTTCCCATCTGAAAATCATTTGAACTTTGGGTTTTCGGGCGCCAATTTTTTTTTCTTTCCTTCTTCTCCTACCGTCCATCCGAGCTAGGGTTCTTACGGATTTGGAGTCGATTTCGGATCGAAATCACTTGCATTGGATCGAACACCTAAGGTAAACCCTAGATTCGCATTTTCTTCAAATTTGAGCAGTCAAAACCCTAGTTTTTGTTTGTTTGGATTCAAAATGCCACCTCGAATCCGTTTGACCATGAAGCAAGCGACTTCGAAGCTTCCGGTACCGCGTAAGAACGCCGCACCGCTACCACCAACACCATCGCCTCTACCAACCCCATCCCTGTCGTCATCGAATACCACATCCGGTTCGATGAGAGCGTCTTCATGCGAGTCTTCACTGACACTGACACCACCACCCGTAGACATGTCCTAACCAAATGAGTGGTGGGCAGTAAAGAAGTTCGAAGATGAGTATATTTTCGATGAGAACTTGTTTACCGACCTCGACGTCGAGGGTGAGACCAAATGGGCTAGGAACTATTTTGTCAAAGCGGGCCTCGGTAACCTATTGACGCCGCTACACGAGTGTTATTACCCTAGGCTAGTTCGCCTATTTTACCAAGGCTTGGAGGACGGTTCGACCGATGACATCATTACGACCAAGGCTTGGAAAGAGGGCTTGGCCTGCCAGTAGGACCTTAATTGGAAAAAGCAAGAGTAAATCTGTTGAGAGTTCTGAAAGGAAGGCGCCCCATGTGGCCAGCTTTGCAGCTGCTCCTTTGATTCTCTCATCACCTGCAGCCATCCCCTCCATCCCTTTCATCTCTGTTCCTTCCATGCCTGATACCCATAGCTTTTCCATCCCAGCAGTCTCTCTACCATCCATCTCATTTCCTTTTCCCTCCATTACAGTTTCCTTACCTCCCAGCACTTCAACCTCCCTTTCCACCATCACCACATCCACACCCTTATCTGTTCCTCTTACCACAACACCCATCTATACCTCACCTTCATTACCCAACCCATCCATCTTAGCTGTTGAACCCTCAAGCCCCAACTTTTCCCCTTTAGCTGAACCAGCCATCACTTCCCCACCATCCATTCTTTCCACTGTGCTCGCCATCAATTCCATTTTACAAATTTTAACCCAACCATCCCAACATCCAGATATTCCCCTACCCATCCACATCACCACTTCCTCCCCTTCTCCACAAACCTTACCCTTGGTTGACCCTACCCCTGCAGTTTCTCTCCCTACCTTTACCACTGCCTCCACCCAAACTAACCTTCCACCTGAGGTTGAATTTTCCCAGCCCATTCCCTCTACTTCTACCCCACCCATGCCATCATACATTCCCCCTCCATAGTTGGATGACCATAATTCCCCTGTTGATCAACCCATATTACCTGCTTCCTTTAATCCCATGCCTCCATACTAAACACTCCTCTGAGTCATGTAAGCCAATGCCTATATTAAAGGAGAGGTACTTAGAGGCATGGCAGACCTGAGAACCACTGTGAGGCAGCCTCTGCTTGACCACATCAAATTTCTACTAGTGACCTACAAGCTGGGGAAGAAAGATATAAAGAAGGGTTGGCAGAAAATTATGGTGCAATACAACCAGGAAGATGTGATAAAGGCCCTACAGGCACAGCTGAGGGTAGCGGAGGACAAAGCTTATGATTATGGGGTGACTATTGCAGCTTTGTAGAAGAATTTAACTGAAAAGACTGACAGAGAGTTAGCTAAGGCTGTTTTCAAAGAATTAAACCCTGATGCACCTCCCATGGAAACAGCTCCTCAACCAAAGGAGCCTAGCAAAGTCATGCCTGGCATCAAACTCAAGGAGCCACCTCCCAAAAAAACTACTACCCCCAGGACTAGAAAACCCTCCTCCACAAGGTCCCAATCCACTGCTGCTGCTCGGAAGAAAGAAAAGGGTAAAGGACTCCTAGATCCACTTGCGGTTGTAGAGGAATCAGATGATTAGAGTTGTACAGTTAGGATGTTTTTGCATAATCTCTTTGTAGATCACTTTCCTTTACATTGCACATATGTTTGTGTTATCAATAGAATTTCCTATTAGTCTATCTACTGTGATTTTCTTGTTTTCTTTCTGTTTTATTGTTTGCTTTCTTTTCCTTATTCGTGTGTCATGATTCATACTTGTTTGTATCTTGGTGTTCTTTATTTAGCTAAGTGTCTAATTGCTGATTTTTCTTTCTTTGCTTATATGTACATGTTTTTCTCCTGCTACACATCTCTTTATCTTTAATCAGTGAGGACACTACTCCTCATAGGTTAGGGGGTGTGGCAAGGTTTGCCAATGGATAGTTAATGATAGTGCAATAAGGTTTTAACAGAAATTGATAAAATAAAATAATTTCCCACTTGATTTTTTTATAGAGGAAATTAAAAACTTTTTAAAACTGAGACATGCTATAGTTCTAACATTTTCATGAGGCAAATGTCAGAAATTTTTTAAAAATTAGTGATTAGTGAACTTGAAAAGAGAGAAAATTGTGAGGATATACCCCAGAAATCTGATGGAAGACTATACCCAGTGAGATTTGGGCCTGAAATTTTTTTCTGTGAAGAGTGTTTGGCAATTTCTTCTGCTCTAAAGACTGATTGAGTCTACCTTTGCTAACTAAAAGTTAGGTAAATCCAAGTTGAAACAGCTTGACAACATTCATGACATTGAGGACATGAAGTAAGGCCATCCCTTGGACAGTTTGAGCTTAAAATTTCTCACCTTTAAACTGCCCTTGATACACACCTTTTGAGCCTTAAAAATCTCAGTTTTCTTTGATGAAAACTAGAAAATTTAAACCCAAAACCTCTTGACTTGTTTTAGTTCACCCTCAATCTGAGAAATCAGGAAATAGGAGGAGAAATGAGGTTAAAGGAGCAAGGTTGGACATTTGGTTGAAAAATGAAGAAAGTATATTTGAAGGCAAGTGTGATGTATAGTTGTGGCATTCCAGCCCATTAAAAAAAAAAGAAAAAAGAAAATTAAAACAAAAGAAAAGAGAAGTCACTTCATTTGGAAATTTATAAGAAGATAAGAAGCTGATGAAGCTGATCACTTCAAGTCTGAAAATTCAAAAAGAAAATGAAGATGTGCTGAACTGCAGGTTGTGAAGTTGCAAATCACCTCCTTACCTTACTGATTTCTCAATTTTGAATCTTATTCCACCCTTTTATTCTTTGGAAACTTCACTCATAAGCCACATTACAATCCAACAAAAAGTCCTCACTGATCTCAAATTGATTGAGCTGTCATGTGGAGATGAGGATCTGTTTAATCTATGGTGGAAAGAGTTAGAAAAATTCAGAAACTGGAGCAATGCCTATGCTCATGCTTGCAGTCCTATTTGAGGGTTGTAATTGCTCTTGAGCTTTGTGAATTTATACACCCTTCTATTTTTATTGAGAGTGATAGCCCTGGTGAGCTTTGGGTCTGAAATTAGGATTGATGGGGGCATTATCAAAACATGATTCCTAATTTGATGATAAGCTTTGCATTAATTTTCATACAAAACACCTTGACATGTGTTGATTGATTGTGCAAGAATTACAACAGAATTTTAGTTTTAAACTGACATGTTTTTGCTGCGAATCCTCAAAAACTGAATGGACAAGGTGTGGAATGAATTTTATACTACTTGAACTTTGTTTTAACATACTGCACTGATATTGACTAATTTCATTAGAGAAGTTTGTGGGTAACTTCACTGTAAACCCTCAGGAGACTTCACTCCTCCACTAGGGATCACCTAGGAGTTTAAAAGGCTAGATGCATATGCTAAATGCATCTATGTTCCCTACAAAAGTGGCATTTTATATTTTCAATAATTATTTTTACTTTCTCCTTTGCTCAGGGACTAGCAAAGTTTAGGTTTGGGGGTGTATTATGCAGTGAAAAATACCATTTTTCACCTCTTAACCTGACCTTTGATGGACCTTTAAGCTGACTAATAATGTATTTTAAGTATATTTTATAGATAAGCAACAAATTGCAAGCTTAATGCAGATATCCACTTAACATAGGCTAAAAAGTAATTTGCTGCTCAACATGTGACCCTACAACCCAAAGACCAGCCAATCAAGCAGTCCACAAGAGCCTCAAAAGTTCATGAGACTGTTTTAAGCCTAACTGGGAAGACTTGAGCCTAAGTGCAGTTGTAGAGAATGAAGATTGAATCTACCAAGAGATTGCTTGATGTTGAACAAATGAGGAACAACACACTTGAGAGGTGTGCCAACTGTGGAAGCATTAAAGTTAAGCTGTTGAGAGGTTCCATGAAGCTATCGAGAGCTCCCCAGTACCTATCGAGAAGTTTTGAAGGTTAATTATAACATGTCGAGAGGTTCTGAGGAGAAATAGTAAAGAGATCGAGAGGATGTCAGTAGCTGTCGAGAGGTTTGGATACACAGGAGTTAAGCAGTCATGAGGTTCTAAATACTTGTCGAGAGGTTCCAAATACTTATTGCGGGGTTCAACTGAATCTGTCGACAACAAAAGTCAACCTGTAGGCAGCCCACCAGAAGCCAGGCGCATTCTCGTGAGGACTGAGCCAACCTATCGAGAGCTCAATAGTAATTTGTATAACTAGTCGACAGGTTGATTATACCCTGTCGAGAGGATGAATGGAAAAATGGACAGAACGATGAAACGAGCTTCCAATCCTGTCGAGATCTTCCAAACCTATCGAAAGCCGCACAGATCCTATCGACGAGTCATCCAATCCTATTGACTAAGTGCATTTCAACTCCTCGAGAGGTTTCCAAACCTATCGAAACAGAGAGCAGGCAGATTAAGAACCTATCGAGAGGTTCTCAGAACCTCTCGACACTTGTATTAGCAACTTCTCGAGGCTATTTTGAAGCAACTGCCAACGTCTGAATTCTGTGCACACTTTCTAAAGCATGTCAGCGATCCCTGAGGGTATTTTTGGTAATCAACTGTGCATGATTGGAAACCCTAACTGTCTCACGTGTATTTGCTAATTATGGACCAATGGGAGAAGAGCTTCTAAAAGAGAAATCAGTCACATCAGTAGCCAAGAATAATAGAATTATTCTCTTGGGCTCTGATTGGCTGAAACGGATCTGAGAGAGAGGAAGAAGGTATAAATAGAAGAGAAGTATTACAGAAGAACAATCCAGAATTGGAGAGAACCAGAGCATAGTTCGAGATCCATTTTTCATCCATCTCTCATTCTTCTTTTCTCATTCTCTCTTTAGCTAATAATGAGTGGCTAAACTCTTTTGAGAAGTAAGGGTGAGGTTGATCTATAACTTGGGGAAGTTGAGAGCAATATTGCGGGTAAAATATTATACAGATTACAAATCTGAGAGTATTTCATTATATTTTGTGTTTAATTCAATGAATTGTTGATTTTATTGCTTAATTAGATCTATAGATCATCTAGTTTCACTTGATTCTCAATCGGATTTGTGTAGATAGGACCAGCCCACCCACTTAACTAGTAGATCTCTTGAATACCATTTGATCTTCCTAGATCTGATAGACCTGTGGCTGCTTGTGCCTATGGCCTAGCATCCACGGCATTTGAAGTGATTATAATGTTCTGATGGAGGCCTTAGGAAGGAGGGACTCTATTGGATGATCTAAGACAATTGAAGTGGACAGAGCATAGCCTTAAGAGCACTCCAAATCTATGACTTAGATCAGATTCTTCTACCCTGCAGCTATGCTTGTGGCCAGATGAGGGATTGTTGCACTTTAAGCCCTTATAATGTTGTCAAACCACCCAAGTGGCAGTGAGATCAAATTCCGAACTGCTCTTCCTTATTTTTCTATTTTTATTTCACCAAATTTCCTATCATTTTCAAGATCTAAACTCTTTGATTAATCCCAATTTATTTATGCAATTAGTTCTATTTTGTTTCTGTAGTTTAGCTTAAAGTGACAACCTCCTAAAACCTCCCCTCTTCCTTTTGCTATTTTTGTTTAGAGTAGTATAAGGTAGGGTGCTAGATCTATCTTAGATATGGAGATTTGCTAAATTTTAACACACATTTCCCTGTGGACATACCCCTACTCACTCTTTGAAACTTGCTACAACATCCCTGATTACTTGCAGGCTTTGCGTAGGCTTACCTAGGTGTGCAGTCCGTAGACCCTTAATTTTCTTATTTTTAACCCCTTTTTGAAGTACAAGGTAGCCACCAACAACACCCAATAGCCATTGCAATTAGAACTCATGAAGCTCGAGGTTTAAGGTTTAATATTTCCAGTGGCAAGGATCAAAATTGGTCTCACCAGATCCTAGAATGATCAACAGCTAACAACAACTAGATCAGGAATATGTATAGAAAATAATTCTCAAAGTCAGTGTTGAGATCTATATTTAAGAAAGAAAGCCAACTTCACCTTGCTGAAATGGAAAAAATCAGATGTAAAATAAAAAAATAAAAATCATGCAAGTAAAGTTAAGAAGTTTTTCATGAACGTAGTGTCTATATTTGGGATTATTAACAACATTTTCAATTATATTTACAACAAATTTCTATGTGTGCTTAAAAACTTTGATTCATTTGGTCTACAAGATATCAAGACATATAGACAATGCATGAAGCACTTTTGGCTGCTTGTCTGTACAGGTTGATGCTAAAAGACATAACAAATACTAGCAAATGTGGGCTCTTTGGAGTTTGGTTTCATCTGCCTGAGTATTTATTACTCTGTTGTTCACATTGTAAAGGAAGGAGTATGAGCCCTAGGCAATTTCTGTTATAGGTCTCAACGATATGGTCACATAATACAGATATAAATTTCGCAGAAGACTCACAAATATTCATTATAAAAAATAAGACTAATAGCAGTAGCCAAAAACTGCCGCTATTAACAAAAAACTGCCGCTAATAGTCTTAATAGTTTTTTTGTTAATAGCGGCAGTTTCTTGCTGCAAAAAACCACCGCTAATAGTCTTATTTTTTGTAGTGATTATTGGCCAAGGAAACCTCTGTAAAAATTTCAGGTTCTTATTTAGTTTTTAAACAAACAACACTCTCTCATGATCATCACTATCATCACCATCACCATCACCATCATCAGAGCATCATCATCAATGTCATGTCCATCTATTTGGGGTCGGCTTTGCAAGTCATATTCTCCACTCAATTTTGATCTCTGTTAGTCCAAAATCATCCTTCATGTCATTTTCAATACTTCTTCTAAAGTTTTTATCGGTCTTCGTCCTCTTCCTTCCTTGTACTAATTGTTTCAATCCTTCGTGTATGAGTACTTTCAGATCTTCGTTAGACATGCGCAAACCATCTTAAGCAACATTCTTTAATTTTCTCCTTTATTGGGGTCACTCCTAAACTTTTCCTTATGTACTCGTTTTGAATTATATCATTTATTATTCTTCAAAATATGCATCTTAGCCACATGAACTGTCTTCTAGTCGCTACTTCATAGCCTAACACTCTACACCATAGAGAAATGCAAGTCATACTGCCTAATACAGTGCAAGATGACAAGGAGTTTGGTGCTGTTAGACTAAGCATAAAACAAAATTTAATTTAGGCCCACAACAACCAAGAAATATACGTTTAGAGAGGTTGGACTTGAGGCTTGAACTGGGATGGAATAGGGGAGATTTATCGGAGTATATTGGGTCTTAAATTGGGCCAGAACAGGGGTAAAATGTTGATCGGTCTTCATTGTGATACTATTTTAACAATAAATTGTTGATCAGTGCCTAATTCAAGTATCTTACCTATAGGTCTTGAGCTGAGAGTTATATCTCCCAGCCAAATTTTCACCTGAAGCAATGGGTGGTTTCTTTTTCTTTTAAACTAATATTCTAAGAAGCTACTAGTCAAGTCTTGTTTTAAAGCATTAAGACTGATATTTTCTTAATAGACTAGATCACACCTTGTTTTTAAAAATAGAGATGCAAGCAGAAGCAAAGGGAAGGCCAAATGTCATGACCTGTCACCAACTTTACCGACTCAATTGGCTCTATATCAACTCTTATAATTATTAATAATTATTAGTTTTTAAATTTTTTACTATTTTTAATGTTTACTATTTTTACTGTTTTTCCAAACTTGATAGGTTTCTTGAACAGTAGGTTAATTTTTTATTCGGAGTTGGGATCTAAAAACAAATCAATTGGCCCTTTGAAGATCAAAGTAACCTTGCTCCATGTCACCGCAAACCAATTTTTTGGATGCCACTTGGAGCTCCACGTGGACCGTTGGGGCACGCTGACCATGCCCCATTGGGGCACCATACCACTCTCCATATATATATATATATATATATATATATATATATTGTTAGTTATGAGATTGATTGCTCGTAGAACTTACTTTAAGTTGGTGTGTGTGCATGTGTAAATGTCCTCATATGTAGATGGATGTGTTAGGATTAGTGGGTGTGTTATTATTTCATTGTAAATGTATAAATATTAATGATAAATTGGTATGAGGAACACTTTACTCATAACCCTAACCCTCGCTAAACTACTGAATTCTCTCTCTCTCTCTCTCTCTCTCTATATATATATATAATATATCCTATTTTCGACATATGTTTATGAAAACATGAAGTGAGCGATTTATAGCAAAACTGGATGAGCAGGATGACAATTAGATAAATCGCTGATCCAGTGCTTCATGACAAAACACTGCCAAAACTGTTCATTTGATCAAATTGGACCCTAGAGCTGCTGATTCTGGTCAAACTAGTCAATCTGCTCGACTATTTAAATTAGTTTTGCATGCGTTCCATTTTTTATCCTATCATCTTTCTGTGTCTATTTTGCTTTCCTTGTATCTATTGATAGCATTTTATTTATGGAACATATAAAAGCTATTTGCAACGCAATGAAAATCATTATACAATCTGCAAAGAGAAGCATAGCAATATATGAGTATATGTCACGACCCGAAATTCTACCCCATCCCGAGGGTCTAGAATTTCGAGTTATGACCCACACATATCCCAGATATGTTAAGCGAACATACACCTAATCAAAGATATCACGCAAATTTAGCTCCACGAAATCCGTGAAAGCCAACATGTAAAGGTAGAAATAAAAGCAGTCATAAGTAATGAATAAATGCGATAAAATCTAAGAAATTGACAATTATAATCATAGTACAAGTCGGATACAAATTTGATAAAATGAAATCATAGGGTCAAAATAAAAGTATCAAATGAAACACGATACGGAATCTAAAACTATCAGTAACCGGTGCTCGGATCAAAGTCAGCACCGAGGTCCTCCTGGTACTTAGTTGCGTCGCCCTTCCAAGGCTCCTGGTACTCAACGCCCACGGGATCAATAAAATTGGTGTCGGTGGGATCTGGATTGTCGGCGTCTACGCTACCAGCGTAATCACTTGCAGCTGTTAGATTGTCGTGGGATGAGTTTACTCAGTCACATAAACTCAGTGGGATACAACATCAATCCACCCCATACTACTCATGTGCATTGTGGGTGCATCTTGTGAGTAATAAATATAATATCTCAAAGCAGATAGCAAGAGAAAGATAAAATTATTTGTATATCGTAAAACTCATATCATATTATAAATGTACGACCATGATCTAGACACTCATATCCTAACATATCTTATTATATCTCATAATATATCGTACTATGTCTTATTATCATTCTCGCATATATGTCTATATATCGCATGAGCGTAACTAACATACTTGTAAAATCCTAAACGACTTGTACTAGAGTCGCTGCTCGAGCTATCATGGAAGGGTCAACATAGTATCATACCACCATATCATAACACCCTCGTGTCATACTCATACTCCACCATCCAGCCAATAGGGAGACATAATAGCCAAAGTCACTCATAACATACTCATACTCATAATCTCTCTCAGAGATCTGTCTTGACTAGAAGACGTTGTTGGCCTTACGGTGGCTATACAAGGAACAGTACGTTCGGAGACTTATATTCTTAACATTTTGCTGGCCTACACAGTGGCATCTTCTTATCGTGCTCATAACTTATCTTATCTCATACTCATGTCTTATTATACCTATACACTTAATTCTAGGACAACTATAGTGAGATAACTTTTCTAAATCACGCTTTCAAAGAAAAAAGTTTCGTAGTAACCTTGATGTACTTCGTGTGGCAGCTCATACTACCATAGAGGGTTGCATCCGAACATGGATGCCAATATATCGAGTTTCACATGACCGTAAAAGAAACCTCACTACAGCTAAGGCCTATGATTGAACCTCATAACTTATACTCTCATATTTAAATTTGGGGTGATTGGGTCATTGTATATGCCATCGTATACGAGGTTTCACTGAATTCGCACTCACTCGACTCGTCATGGGTCCCATTCCACCATAAGTTATAAGGTATGCGAATACGGTATATTTCTTACTTCGATGTCATCTCAGTGAGTCACCATGCCCAAGCGTAGGCATGATCTCATAAACTCTCGTACATATGTCCTAACTTACTCATAACTCATATAATATAATTCAGATGGAAACACAGAAAGTCTGATGTATAGAAGATTTACATTAGGTTTTCTTTTGTTTATATATATACATTTATTTATACATATTCCATTACAATATAGAATAGAATAGTCATAAGTGTATTTTCGATAACGGGAAGGTCGAAATTCGATGTTCACGAGGTATCGAATTCCTAACACTTCGTATTATCGAGGTAATCGCGTTGAAGCGATAAAAGCAATATTTAAATATATTATTATTTATTATTATAGAATATTTAAATTAAATATTATTATTTTAAAAGTTAAGTGCATAACGACCATCGATCGAAAAGTGCAAGTGATTAATGTGCACTAAGTTTTGGTCGTGCAAATGTAGAATTTATAGTGTAATTAAGGTCGTTTGTTTGGACCAGAATCGATTGATCGAAAAATGAAAATTGATAGATCGAATTAATAAGGTGTAAGCTGTCGTTTGACTCAGGATCGATTGATCAATTTTTAATAGGTCGATCAATCGAGAAAAGGAAATTAATTGATCTCTGACAAGGAATACTACTACTCATATACCTTACAAAATAATTTTATAATATTAAGATAAGGCTTTAACTAAGTATTTTTATTTTATATGAGAATAAAATAATAATAAATTATAAGTATATAATATTTATTAATTTTTATATTTCCACCTGAAACTACTTTCTCTTTAGATATATCATAATATAATATAACAGATACTTTAATTATTTTAATGTCATCCTATGAAATGAAATCAGATGGGTGGATCCAACATCAAATGAGTCTGAGTCGGTATAAATTTGAAACAAGGAGTAATACCTTACATATGTCTTATAAGGTAATTTTTATTGTTAAAATAAAATATATACTTAAGTAGAAGAATTAAATAAAAATATATTATTATATACTTATAAGTTATATAACACTTTATTATATATTATTTTAATAGATATATAGTTTAAGTTACAAGTGTTTATAAAATAATATAATACTACAATCACAAGTTCTAATTAAATATTTACTTAGAAAAAAAAATCAATCATATAAGATAAAATAGTACTATAGGAGATTGATGGGAACAAAAGAAACTCAAGACGTCTAAGAGTTTTTTTGGGCAATTGCCATTTATAATAATAACAATAATAAGCTGATTACCTAGTGGATGACATCATCATGACTATAACAGTATTTGTATAAAGTAGGGGATATTATATTATAATGTTAAAAAGGGAAGGCAACATTACCATATTAAATCAAAGGCACATGTAAGCAATCCAAAGAAAGTAGTCGTGTACTCATGTATATAATATAAAGGCACTTGTATACAATATTCCAATCGAAAGTAGCTATGTATACACGAACCGAACGAGTAGCTTTATAATATTATCATTACAAGATTTATGGTTTTTCCTCCGATAAAATAATAAGAGTATTGTTCTTAAAATCAGTCACTCGATTTAGAACACAGGGTTCGACTTCTTATTTAATTTGAAATATATTCAAAAATTAAATAGATAATATTAAAACGAACATAGATATCAGAAATTTTCAATTCAGGCAATATTTTTTAGAAAAGAGATTTAGGTTTTTTTTATTTAGGCCATCGATATGAGATCGAATTATATCCTATGCGACAGGATCTGAGAAGGACGAGATAGATTAGCGAGGACCCACCTCTAGAAGCGTAACTCGCAGATCGATAGTGATTAAGACTATAGAGAGCGGCGTCCACACGATGGCCCGTCCATGATTTCTCCGCCTTCTTCACCTCAATCTTGATGGTAGCAAAATAATCACACTAGTTCTTGTGGAAGAACACACTACAGTTTTTAGAGAAGAGATGAAATGATTTTTAGAAAAGGGGTGGGTGGAGGAGTTGTGGCGGCTAGGGATTTTGAGAAGGAGAAAAGAAAAAGAAGGCTAAAATTTTTCTTAAAGAAGAAAAGTGAAAAGTATTGTACGTACTTTAATTTTAAATAGAGTTCTTCTAATTAAGTTAGGTTTCGGTGTGAAACACTAACACTGTACTTGGTGCAAAATCAATCTAATACCATAAATTTATTTTTAAAAATAGGGTCGTTACATTCTCCCCCCTTATATTATTTTCGTCCTAAAAAATTACGTACCTGTTGTGATGAGCTCCGGATACTTCTCCAAAGTCTCGGCTTCTCGTTCCCAAGTGGCTTCTTTTGGTGGGTGATACCGCTACTGTACTTTAACGAAGCGAACATATTTACCTTTGATGAGCTTCTCCTTTCGATCTACGACGCGGACCGACTTCTCTATGTTGGTCAGATCATCTCTGACTTTAGTTGGCTCGATATCAAGGACATTAGATGAATCGGGCAGGTATTTGTGCAATATCGACACGTGGAATACATTATGTATACCGACGAAGTGTTTCGGAAGTGAAATTCGGTATGCTACTTGTGCAACCGTGAGATTTTTGACGATCCTGTCGCGACGATGCGCTCCCTAATGAAAAAAATAGAGTCGCCACCCGGAGCTTTCGGTGTTCCGGGAAACCTAGTTCATTTTTATGAGCATCGAAGTGCTAAAAATATGACTCTGAATTCGGTCCACACCAAAGGCTCTTTGGTAGGGGCTTCGGTTATCGATCGGGAAGGTGTTAGGCACCCGATCAACCCGCTTAACGCTGTCTCTACTAATGGCCAAAAATAAAATAGATTAAGAGAAAAGAAAATGATTCCCTCTTGCCCAAATGGGCCTCCAATGCTATTTGTGCCCCTCGGTTCCTACCGAAAAATCTCCAGCGTAATGGCACAAATGAGAGGGTAGGGGAATGCCAAAAAGAGATAGGAGAGGAAAGGGGAGAGCCGGAGCACTCGGGCCCTTGTAGCACCGTAGGAGAGCCTTGCGTGGCTTGCTTGGTGGAGCTTTTGAAGGCTTGGATGGTAAAAAAATGGGTTCTAGCTACTAAGGCTTACTAGCTAAGGGAGGGAGAAGGGAGGCTAGGGGATCACACATCTAGGCTATGTGTTTTTGAAGTAAGAACAAGCTTGGAAGAGGTTTTGGAATTCTGGAATTTTGAGGGGAAATAGTATACCAAAGGGAGGAAGAACTTCTCACTTAGAGCTCTTTCTCTCTTAAGCAAAATTCTCAACCCTTAAACTAAGGGGAGGGGGGCTCTATTTATAGGAAAAGGGTGGATTAAGAGGCTACTTAAATGTTAATTGGGGTTAGCAATTAGGTAATCTTAAATCTAAGGTTTCCTATGATTTTGAGACCTTAGAAAGGTGTGAAAGTGGTTCTAATGGTGGATGATGGGGTGAGGCTTTAAGCCACTTGAAGGGTTGCAAATAGGTAAGGAATGGGTGCAACAGAACTATCAAAACACACCCCAAAGATTAAGATGGTCAACAAGTCAAACCCCAATCTCAAAATTCGAGGCAAAACTCAATAGTTACTGTTCATATGCCTGATGTAACTAATAGTTGCGCCAGGCAAATGTACAGTAAAACAGTGAAGAGCAGTGCCTGGAAATGAGCTCGCGATGGTGGGGCCCACTATTGAACCTGACGCAACTATTAGTTGCGCCAGGCTAAAATCCTGAGAAATTGGCCTGGCATAACTAATAGTTGTGCTAGGCAAAATTATGCCTGGCGCAACTATTAGTTGTGCCAAATCCCTAGGGGGCTCAAGTGAATTTACAGTTATGCCCTTGGGGTTCGAATTGCCATATCTTTCGATGTACACCTCTGATTAGGGTGATTCTTGGCTCGTTGGAAAGCTGGAGAAGCTCTCTTTCTGATGGTATATGATTTGATATTAGTAGAAGACCTCAGCCAGTCTTGGTGCACCATTCTTCATCCATTGCCTGAGAAGGTTAGGTTTATGGTTCAGAATGGGTTCTAAGGGTCGGGATTAATTTCTAAAGGTTCGGGATAGGTTCCTAAGGGATCTAGGGTGATTTCTAAGGGTCTGAGGTGATTCTTAAGGGTTTCATATACGCCATCAAAAGCTCAAAATTGCACCTCTCTCGAAAGGTGTTTCGATCTGGCCTTGGGCCAAATTTGGGTGTCTACAGATGCCCCTCTTTGGTATCCGATCACTGGTGATCGTATGCCAAAGAAAAGAGACATCCGAAGAGGCCCAAGGCAACACTGACGGGTCCGCTGTATTCAGAACGAACTTCAAACATCAAGTGAGTAACACGGTGAGAAAACAAAAGCCCTGGAGTGCCAGGCTAATCATTCGTTTCTCGAGGTCATCGGTTCCCAAGCGCTTAGCGACATTACTGGACATAACCGAGGTGGCATGAGTTGCGAACTCCCTATAGTCGGGAAAGACGTTCACTTCTCGGGATGATTTTGAAGGTATTTGATGTTTAACTTTTATTCTGAATTCAACAGTATCGTAAGTAGGAGGGGTGATTGGCCCACATTCAAAGATAGGTGCGAAGTAAACATACGCAAGGCTCCACAACTTGCGTCCAATCCTATGAGGCATTTGATGGCCTCATCGGATTATTCGTGGGTGCCCCTGTTGAAAGGAGGGTTCGAGATCTCTGGGCGAACCCATCGATCCCAAAGTTTATTTAGCATGACCACCCGAGCGGAGTGAATAGATGTCACAACGCTTTTTGGGAGTATGTGCCATTTTCCTGAAAGCATGCTTCAGCTCGGTATGACCTAGAGTATCTAGTTTCGACTCCCTTGAATAGATCCAACCAAACATTGGGCGCCTCCTAAAAAAAAGGGGGTATCCAACCCTGGTCTCTGTCAGCAATGATCATAATCATCAATTAACTATGCATAATCATGCACCCGTCGAGGGCGATAAGCAACAACAAAGGCGATGGAAGGCCTGACCCAGACCCGCCCGAATACAATTTACGGGGACAAACGACCATCAAACGGATACTCAGACGTAAGGCGTACACTTTACAGGGATACCGCTGCCTAAACAGGTTTTAAGCCTGCAAAAAATAAAAGGGAAATGAACCCTTTCGACTGTATGGTTTCTCATAGTTTGATTGATGGGTAATCTCATTCTTAACAGGTTGGTTTCAACCAACGATTGACCTTTTTCAACGAAGAATTTGAAGCTTAAGACACTTAAGTTCATATGAGTCCAAAACAAAGCGCTCATCATGAAGATTTAGCAATGGAGTTAACTCGATCGAAACATTGACCGTTTGACCGGGACTGACATCGTTGCTCCTACCTTGAAGTAGGATCCAGAATCTAAGGGATGCCTTAGACTTAGGACGTTAATGTTGCACAACTGCATTGCTGATAAAATATCAATATTTTACCGCTTTATGCTTGTGCGCTTTGTGGGGAATGTAAATCCATTTTTTTTTGTTTTCTATCATTTATGTGATTTTTCTTTGAATTTTCTGATTGCTATTTTGTATGTTTTTCGGGATTTTTTTTTTTTTTTGAAGTTTATTATTTTATGTGAATTTTTTGGAATTAAAAAGCTATTATTTTATGTGAATTTTTTGAAATTTAAAAGCTGCCATTTCATGTGACTTTTTGAATTTTAAAAACTATCATTTCATGTGAATTTTTTGAAATTTTGAAGTTTATTTTTCTGAACTTTTTCGGAATTTTGAAGTTTATTTCCTTGAACTTTTTCGGAATTTTAAAGTTTATTATTATTATTATTTTTTTTGGAATTTTGCAGTTTATTGTGTTACCCCCCTTTTTTTGTGAAGTCTTTTGTGAATGCTTCTGGCTTCTCTGCTGGAGATTTTTATAGGACCGAGGTACTTGCTGACCCTGGTCCATTTTTATTTTAGCATGGCTTCCACGGCAAGTCGAAGGATAATTGAAATGCCGTCTTGGGGGCGCGTGCATCGGACGGGAGCAATGGAATGAATCATCCAAGGGGAACGGGGGACCCGTTCTTCTCATCTGGCCCAGACACTGCCCAAGACCTGGCCTAAGTGGCTGGCGCAAGTATTAGTTACGTCAGGCCAGTAGGGGCCTCAAAATAGCCTGGCACAACTAATAGTTGCGCCAAGCAAATGGGGGCAAAAGTTTGCCTAGCGCAACTATTAGTTGCGCCAGGTTTAACTGGGGGTTTTTAAAATAGCTCGAACATGGGCTGCGGGGCTTTTAATTCGAAATTTTGTCCCTCCCCTCCTCTTCTTTGAAACCGAAAACTGCCCCACGCCTAGGGTTCCTTTACATTGCCTCTCCGTGTGCCCATTGTCGTTGTTTTACTCGTGGATTGATCGCGGGCCCACGCTAGATCAAAGACCCCATTCTTCTTCACAAGGTAACCACTAAAACTTATTTTTCTTGATTTTTCTTGCTTCTTTATGTAAATATGATCGTGATCTTGTATTCTTAGATGATAAATGGTTTATTTCTATGGTATTAATGATGTGTGGATGATTTCTTATGAACAATGCCCTATTTTTGTTGTTTTATGAATTTATTGGTGCCTAATATATATATTTTTTATTTGTGTATATAGAAGGGATTTTATTTTTATTGTTTTTTGTTTTGTTAGTTTTTTTTGGTTTTTATGTCGCATATAAAGCAATGGATTTTTGGACTTTTATTTTTATATATTTTTTTGAACCCTAATTTAGGGAAAAGGGATTTTTGGTTTTTTGAATTTTAATTAATGACTTTTGACTGCTCTTAAAATTTAAGAAAACAAGGGATTTTTATTTTTTTATTGTTTTGGAAGCCAACTAAGGCATTGATTTACTATTATTTATTTATTTTTGTGTTTGTTTGTTTTTTTTTTATTTTTTTATATTTTATGGGCATAAACTGCGGATTTTTTTTTTTTTTTTGTAGTTTTTTTTTTTATAGAAGAAAGGCCCTTCTATTTTTGGTTTTTGATTTCAGGAGCATAAAAGGAGGGATTCTTGAACATAAGAGAAAGAGATTTGTTTTTGTTTGTTTTTTCTGGGTTTTATTTTTAGGAGCATAAGAAAGTGATTCCCTTTTTTTTTTTGTTTTTCGAAACATAAAAGGACCCTAAAAGATGAGCCTTCTCTTTTTGGTTTTTATTTTTAGGAATATAAAGCAAGGATTTTTTGTTTTTTTTTTTGCTTTTCTGATAAAAGAAAGACTTTTTCTTTGGTTTTGATTTTTAGAAGCATAAAGAAATGATATATATATATATTTTTTTTAACACAAAAGGACTTTTTCCATGGTTTTGATTTTTAGAAGTATAAAGAAATGATGATGATGATTTTTCTTTTGTTTTAAGTCACTTTATTTTTAAATACAGAAAAGGAAAGTTTGTTTTGTATTTATTATTTTAAAAAAGGGGAAGGATTTTTTTCATTTTTCATTTTTATTCTATTTAAAGGAGAGATTTTTTGTATGTGTGTATCTTTGTTCCTGAAAAATAGAAAAAGCGGTGAGCATACTTACCTTCTCTTGGCGTTAGCACATAAATGGTTCTTTATCACTGATCTGTTTTGATGTGATTGTATATATTTTTCGTTGCCTCAGCATGTCGGGCGGCGAAGAGCACATCCCTGAGGAGGGCCAGGAGCAGGGGCTTGAGATAGTGTATGGCCCACGGGGAGAGTAGTTTCTCTGGGTGGAACGGAGAGCAGGCCCGTGGCTTGAGATGCAGGCTGAGGCTGCCCAGGATGGCCTCTTACATCAGCAGTACACCCATATCTCGAACTTCAGAATAGCGGGTAAGGTAAAAGATAGGTTCAATTTCTTTCTTTTGCGCAGTTTTACTTTACTTCTGCAATCTGATGTACATTTCTTTGGGTGCAGGAGCTTCCTACCATTGTATTCCGCGGGGGGTGGCTCGACTTCCATAAGTTTTACCTCTATGTCCCTCCAGTGGTGAAGGTCCTGTTGGAGCAGGTGGGCTTTGGGGAGTTCTTTTCCTACCTTACCATGAGGGCAGATGCGGCCTATTTGAAGGCCCTGATCGAGAGGTTCCGTCTAGAGACCATGACATTCCATATGCCCTATGCTGAGATGACGTTGACAGGGCCATGATTTCTGGCATCAGGATTGGGGGAGTGCCGATCTCCACCCTAGAAGTACCGAGCCGGGAGGACATTATTCGGTTGATCGGGGCCTATCCTCCTCATGAGCAGACCCATGGCACAGAGGTCAAGATGTCCTGGCTGACCTCCCTCTTTTTTGCTGATGAGATGGTGGACCTGGGCCAGCCGGATCGGGAGCTTTATATCACGTCGGAGTGGGCGATTGTTTTGGCTCGCATCACCCTCCTACTCCTACTGGGCAAGACCCTCTTTACAAATGCCAGCGGGGGACGAGTCAGCCTGGCCTTATTAAGCGTGATGGATAATTAGCGACGCTCCTGTGTATGATCGGGAGGTGGATATGCCGGCCGATGTACAACTTATCCCGTTACGACCGGGATTCAAGTCCGCTGGGGATTTTGGGCTGCCTTGGAGGTAGCTCCTTATTCCTTTGCTTTTGTCATCATTCTCATCATTACATATATGAGATCTATATGTGCTACTGACCCGCTCCTACGCCATCTCCCCTTTTTCAGGTGTGGGGATATCATCACTTCCACCCTGGTCGTCCGCTTCTATTCTCGAAGGTGCTCACCTATCCCCTCCTCAGCAATTGGAACCAGTCTCGCCACCGTGACATGGGCCTAAAGCACCTGGAAATGGGCCTAAGGTCTTAGCTTGATTTGATGGACCCTGAGCAGGTGACGACTTTTCAACCTTTGTTCACTTTCATCTTGGACATTTCTTTTTACTGAGGTGTTGCCTACTTGGTTTCTCTTCTTTGGTTGCAGATCCTGCCCGACCCGTACCTGACATCCCGCTTCTGGGACTGAGCAGTTGTGGGCGCCTCCCACCTATTTAACAATCGCCGCGTCATCTTCTTTTATGGAGCGTGGGCCAGGTGCTACTATCTGGGGGAGTGTTGTTTAATTCTAAGTGTGTATGATTTATTTGTGTTTTGAAAACAGACTTACAAATAATGAATTGTACTGAATTTGGAAAACTAAAAAGAATAAAGAAATATCAGCACAGAGAGAAGTAAATTAGCTTGCAAGATCAGGGCCAATTGTAGCAAGTTTTAAATGTAAGTGAGTAAAAGATCGTCCACAGAGAATTTATTTAAAATGTAAGATAAACCTCCAGATCTGAGCTACCAGATCTGGCCTCTGATCCTATCTACAAAGCACATAAGATGGGATGTTGAATTTGTCACATTAACTAAATGATAAAAGTAAAAATTAAACTAAATGATCCATATCTGAGTTGGGGAGATTTTGATGTAAATTAATAAGAATGGAGAAATAATATCTAACTTTGATTTGGTTCTTGAAACAAAATAAGAATAAATGTAGATCAAATGAGAGATGATCCAATCTTCATCTGGCTACAAGCACAGATGTAAGAGAAAGTAATCTAACTCAAGGATTAGAGTTAAACTTATGGCTATGGTATGTCCACTTTAATGGCCACAGACCATTCAATAGTCTTTAATCTGAACCCTTAATTCAGAACAAGAAACACCACTACAAATGCTGTGAAAGATTAGGTTACAAACACTAATTCCCACAGGGATAATGAATCAAGGGAAATTGCTTGAAAAACAGTAAATCTAAGGGAGCCTAGTGCAATAAAGAGATCATAGGGAACCCTCAACACGAATCCAATTGAGAACATATGGTTCACAGCAACCTTTTCAAATTCACCATTACAATTACAGAGCACAGCTTAAACAGCTCTCGGATTTATAGTCTTGAATACAATTCTCTTTTGAATTACAAAAGTATCTCATAGCTCTCAATTGCAAGTAAAAGTTAGGCTATTACAAGAGCTATCTGAATTGGAAATGGAGCAACAGAAATGAAACTCAAAATCTGGATACCCAAATTGGGCAAATGGTTCATCTATTTATAGTTTCCCCTAGGTCTAGCTTGGATGTGTATCGACCAATCAGAATGGGTCAGATCTGTATCAACCAATAGTAGTCGAGCACGAGGATCCAGATCTGATTTGGCCAATCAGAATTGCTTGATTTGGTTCAGCCAATCAGATGATAGAAGCATTAATTCTGTTATGTAATTCGAAAATATGTTAGAACTTCTAGAAGTTCCCGCCAATTGATTTTATCTTCGGGTGCTCACATGGGGTGGAATATGCCTTTGGTTCGTGCTCAGAATCTTTCAAAATGTCCCTAGGTTTTTAAATGCATTGGGGCGCGTGTAAAAGATTACTGAATTACCCTCGCAGATGCTAGGAATCTCCAGAGTACCATTTCGCATAGTTTGGGCAACTTTTCGCAAGGTACTGTGACTTCTGAAGCTCTTTTCGCAAAGTTCAGGTGCTGTTTGCAAGGAGTTCTCTTCTTTTCGAATAGGTCAGAAATCCTTTCGAAGAGTTCAGGTGCTCTTCGAAAACTAAACCTGAAGCTTTTAGTTCTTTTCGCAAAGTTCAGGTTCTTTTCGAAATGTTCAAATTCTTTTCGAAATGTTTAGATTCTTTTCGAAAAGCAATCTGTAATGCATTCTTCTGTTCGAATAGCTCCACACTTTCCAGGTTACAACTAGGCCTTTGTCCTCTTTAGTTTAGGCATTTTGACAGTTCGTGAGGTTATCCCTTCTCTTTCTTCCTTTGGATCAACATGGATCATCATCTTTTTGGCACTTTTAGGCTGCTTTCATGGTTAAGCCTGTCTTTATTGTTAGCTATAACAGAAGCACTTAAAACACTTATTTAGTTTTCTCAAGGGTCTATCAAGGCCCAATTTAAAGGGTGGAAAATGATATTTTTTAGTTCTCAACACACCCCTAAACCTAAGCTTTGCTAGTCCCTGAGCAAAGACAAAATTTAAAATAGAATAAAAAGCCACTTTTGTAGGGAACACAGTTGCATTTAGCATATGCAACAAGCCTTTTAAACCCCTAGGTGATCCCCAGTGGAGGAGTGAAGTCTCCTGAGGGTTTTCAGTGAAGGTACTCACTAACTTCTCCAATAAATCCGTTAATATTAATGCAGTTCTGTTAAAGCAGACTTTTATCCAATCAGGTTATTCACAACTGCATCAGTCAAGCTGTAAAAAGATCTTCAAGAAAACATTAGTTTAAAACTAAAATTCAGCTGTAATTCCTTTTACCATTCACTTAGTTGGTGTTAAAAAGTTTTTATACAAAAAAAATTAATGAAAAGCTTGTCTTCTATTTGAAAATTCAGTTTATGATGTTACCCCAAATAATTTGATTTCAAACTCAACTCTCACCAGGGTTTTCACTCACCATGCAAATATGAGGGTTGCACTATTTCACACAGCTCAAGAGCAATTATAGTCCTCAAATAGGAATGTAAGCAGGAGCATAGGCTTTGCTTTTTAGTTTTGAATTCACTGCTCTTTTCACCATAGATTACACAAATCCTTATCTCCATGTGACAGCTCAATCCATCATTGATTAGTAAGGACTTTAACTTGGGTTGTAATGTGGCTTATGGGTGAAATTTATCAAGAATAAAGGGGTTAGAATGGATTCCAAACTCTAGAAGTCGGTCAAGGTGGGGAAGTGACAGACAAACCGTCTTCATTTCAGCACAATTTTATTTTCTTCTTTGAATTTTCAAAGCCAAAGTGGCCATCTTTTCCTCATTCTTTTTCAAACTTCCAATGAAATGACTCCCTTTTCTTTTTAACATTTACTGACATGCCACATTTCTGTTGTTGATACATCATTGGTTTCAATTCTTTTTCTTCTTCTTTTACCAAATTGTTACCCAACTCTCCTTTCTTCAGCTTCCTTTCCTTTACCTTCTGAATTCTTAGAGTGAGGGTTAGGCTAAATGAGGTTGATGAAGTTATTTGATGAGGTTTCAAAGAAATCTTAGATTTATAAAGCTCAAATGGTGTGTATTAAGGGCAGTTTCAAAAGGTGGGGCTTTTTGAGGCTCAAACTGTCCAAAAGGAGGTCCTACATCATGTCTTTAATATCATGATTACTGTCAAGTTATTTCAATTTGAATATGTGTAACTTCTAGTGATAGTAAACAGGTTCAAACAGTCCCTAGAGCAGAAAAAAATTGCCAATTCATATCTCCCAACAATACATTTCAGGCCCAAGTTTCACTAGGTGTAGTTATCTATCAACCTCCAGAGGTATATCATCACTGTTTTCTCTCTTTTTAGGTTTACTACAACATTAATTTTATTTTGAAATTTTTTTTGACATTTACTTCATGAAAGTATTGGAATTACACTAAAAATCAGTTTTTAAAAAGTTTTAACTTCCTCATTTTTCAAAAACAAGTGTGAAATCACCTTATTTTCAAAAAGTCTGCTTATCATAAGCTGCATTAATGTTAACTCAATTATTGGCATTTCTACCACACCCCCAAACCTCTGGGGAGTAGGGTCCGCACTGGTCCGAAGTGTATTAGCAAAGAAAAGAAACAATCAAACAGAAATCATAATGACAAGAAGAAATGCACAATGTATGTACAATCTATTAACACATAACCAAAATTTTATATTATAGACCCATAAAACAGATATGTACAATGCATTCTAATAATTGGGGTCAAAGTCTGTATCATAAGTTGGTTCAATGGGATCAGAACTGGAGTCACTGTCAGAGTCAGAACTAGAATCAGTATTGGAGTCTAAACTTGATTTAGCCTTCTCCTGGATTGCGTTTTTTAGCTCGGTGTATTCATCAGTTTTGATCTTTTTGGTGAGGCCAATATATTTTTCAAGTCTAGTAGTCCTCAATTTTTCCTGTTTAAGCTGTGCTTGCAACATGGTCACCTTGTGCTGCTCACTCCTAACCATCTGAAAAGTTTGACCCAGCAGGTCCTGCATCTTTTCTCTCTCAAATTTCATGAATAACTCCAATTTCCGAATCTGGTTTTCATAAGGGGTTCTAATGTAAGCTTGCAAATCAGCTAACCCCTTGAGGACATCTCGACAGATATATGGATTCTCTTCCATAGCCTTTTTAAGAGTGGCAAATCTGGGAATGGGAATGGAGTGGTAGGGGACTACAGGTATCCCAGCAGTGGGAGTGGGAGAAGAGGAGTCCAAAAGAATGACCTCAGGGTCGGTCTGAGTGGCTTGATCAGAAAAAGTGAGGAGAGGTGAAGGGGACTCAATAAGAACTACCTCAGGTTCTGTTTGGGTAGCATGGGCAGTAGTGGTGGGGATGAGTGGATCTACAAAGACTACCTCAGGGTCTGTTTGGGTAGCATGGTTATCAACAGCAGGTACAGTGGCTAAGGTAGTTGTGTGGGATGTGGAGGCTAAGGTTTGGAGAAGGGCATTGGTCACAGACTGATTGTCTGTGTTGATCTGTAGTTGGGCTTGGATGGATTGGAGAAAGGTAAATATTTGGCTAATTGATTCAGGAGTGGGTGTGGTATGCATAGTAGGGGATGGTAAAACTGAAGTAGATGGTTGAGGTGCAATGGGTGAAATGGTTGTAAAGGGTGAAGTAGCCAAATGAGTGAAATGAGGAGGGCCAGGTATGGGTACAGATTCAAGCCCAATATTTTCTAAAATAGATCCCATCAGTGATGAATAGGCCTCTGTAGTGAATATCTCAGGTTCAGTTTGGGTATGAGTTACTTCAGGTGTATTAGTTGAATTAGCAGGTGAACCTGAGAAGCTTTGGAGAAGAGGAGTACTAGGAGTTTGTTCAACAAAATCGGGGGCTAAATCTTGGATATTGTTGAGAGATTGGTGTGAGTATGGCCGAGTGGTTGGTGTAGAGGAGGAGTCTGAATCGGGATTATGTTGGTTATGGGAGATGGGATTGCTTGAATGGGTGCAGGAATAGGAGCTGGGCTAGGTGAGGTGGGTAAGATGACAACTTCTTCAAGAATGGGTGCAGCTGAAGAGCTGGTCGCCACAGGAAGGACAACTTGTTCAATGTCACCGTAGCTTGAAATAGGTGAAATAAAGAGCCGATCACCTCGTGGTCCGCAAGGTGTTCTGGGAAGTGCAGGCGTGTGTATGGCAGTGTTCAATAGCAAATGAGAAGGTGCTCCCTTCCTCCCTCATTCTTTTCAACATTGCTTGGCTTGTAGTCCAAGCCTTTTTCCCAAACGCATGAGGAGATATAACTTCAAATGGCTCTTGCTCATCAATGTCAAACTTCGCTCTTAGTAGGGTCAGGATCACCTACCAAATGGTATTCCACTAATTTCGCTCTTTTTTCAACTTGGTACTAATATCACCATGGCTTCAAAATCAACATAGGGCATTGAAAAATTGCCCTTAGAAAATGGAAGAGAGCCTCTAAAATTGGTGTCCTTCTTTCTGGCTGCCCTTGATGACATAAAAACATCCCCTCAAAATGGAATCCATCAGTAAAAATTGAGGTGCTAGGTCTCTCCTCATTGTGGATTGTCCAGTTCCAACTATGCCTTGGGTTGAATGTGCAGCCATTTCTCTGAAAGAGGCTATTTCTGGTGCGGCCAATGGACCAGCAGGATCATGTTGAAAAGGTATCTCCAAAGCATTCCCAATGTCTTCATAAGTGACAGTTAAATCTCAATCATCAATGAAAATAATAAGAGTAGGGACATCAGCATCCTTCTCTGTCACTTTTACCAAGTTTTGGTACCATAATCTCACCATTCGTGGATAAATTTTCTCTGGAAGAGGGATTAGGATATTGCTCAATGAGGCATCCCTAATGTATTTCAAAGATAACTGACATTCAGGTTTGTTGTAGAAAAAGGTCTCATCAACAATAAATTCTGGAATTAGCTTCTGAGCTTCAATAAATGGGTTCGACAGTACCAAATGAATAGGCAAAGGAGGAAGCTCAGACTCAGGGCTAGTATCAGCTGTTGGGGTGGGTTCCTCATATCTAACCTTTTTCCCCTTCTCAATCATATCAGCTTTATCCATTGAAAGTTTCCTTTTAGCTGAAACTTTGGTTTTTCCTTTTTTGGACGGTTTGCTAATTTTCTTAGCAGAAGATTTTTAGAACATTTCAACCAATGATTTTTCAGCTTTCCCCATTCTAAAGCTTTGTCTAAAAACTCTCACAATAAATGCTGATACCAAATCAAACTTTGCAAATGATAAACAGAAGAACTGCACAGAAAAATACCGAAATCTAGGGTTTTGGTTGAACTTGTTGCTTGCTCGCTGAAATCCACCAGAACCAGAAGCAAAAAATCCCTCTCTTCAAGCTTAAACCATCGAATAAATATGAAGAAAAGTATGGTTGAATTCTAAAATCACGCAAGGAAGGAAAGAAAAAGGGTTTTCTATGAAACAGGGCGTTCTCAGAAGGCTTTCGAATATGAAACCCTTACTTCGAAAGGGTTTAAATATGCTCAAAATGATTTTCGCAAAATATCTTTGAAGTTTTTGAAAAGTTCAAAATAGTCCTTTTTTACAAGTGAGAATGGCATCAGTACCATTCTAAAAGCATATGGCTTTAGAAACAACTATTCGAACAACAAATAGCTTCAGAACTAACTTTTCGAAAAGCAAATCATTCTGAACTAACTATTCGAAAATCAAATCATTCTTTTCGAGTAGTTAGTTATAGGTTCAGCTCCTTTTCGAAAAGTTAATTAAACTTTTCGAGAAGGATTTTTTTCTTTGTGAGTTAAATTTTTTACATATTTAAACTTCTCAAATTGAAAGTAGAAATGACTAAAAACAAAGAGCAACCAACTATGCAAAAATTATAAAACAAGCACTGGTAATATATATATTATACAGTTGTTTATCCTCAGATATGGGACGGATCTTGATGATAGATGGTTAGCACAGGCTCCAGGGTATTTTCAATGCATGGTTTGAGCCTCTGACCATTTACTTTCAAGATTCTTCCATCACTTGGGTCCAAAATTTCAACAGCCCCAGAAGGAGATGCATGAATGACTGTATATGGCCCTTCCCATCTGGATCTCAGCTTTCCAGGAAAAAACTTAAGTTTTGAGTTAAAAAGCCATACCTTAGAGCCAGCTATGAACTCTTTCCTCAACAAATTTTTACATTGGAAGGCTTTGACTTTCTCTTTGTAAGATCTTGCATTGGTGTATGCATCCATCCTTAGCTCTTCTAACTCCTCAAGCTGCAGTTTCCTGTGATTACCTGCAGTAGTAAGATCCATGTTCAAGGTTTTAATAGCCCAAAAGGCCTTATATTCTAACTCCACTGGTAAATGGCATGCTTTGCCATAGACCAATCTGAATGGGGACATGCCAATTGGGGTTTTATAGGCTGTCCTATATGCCCATAATGCATCATTCAGCTTAAAGGACCAATCCTTTATGTCCTTCTTCACAGTCTTTTCCAGTATATGTTTGATTTCTTTATTGGAAATCTCCACTTGTCCACTGGTTTGTGGATGATATGGAGTAGCTACTCTATGAGTCACAGAGTACTTTTTCAATAAAGCTTCAAAATGTTTATTACAAAAATGGCTTTCCCCATCACTGATAATAGCTCTGGGAGAACCAAACCTGGAAAAGATGTTATCCTTTAAAAATTTCAGAACCACTTCGTGATCATTGGTTTTAGTGGCTGTGGCTTCAAACCATTTAGATACATAATCCACAGCTACTAAGAAGAAATTACAACCATTGGAAGGAGGAAAGGGATCCATGAAGTCTATCCCCCAAATATCAAACAATTCAACTACCAAAATAGGCTATAATGGCATTGAGTTTCTCTTAGAAATGCTGCCCAATTTCTGACAGTTCTGGCAAGACTTACAGTGCTGCAGAGCATCTTTGAAAAGTGTAGGCCAATAAAATCCACACTGCAAAACCTTTGCAGCAGTTTTGTTTCCACTAAAATGACCTCCACATGCCCGTTCATGACACATAGAAAGTATGCTATGAAAGTTTTCTTCAGGAACACATCTTCTTATTATTTGGTCTGCACAAATCTTGAACAGATAAGAATCCTCCCAAATAAAATGTTTAACTTTTGAGAAGAAAAGATCTTTATCCATTTTATTCCAATGTTGAGGAGTTCTTCCAGTAGCCAAAAAGTTGACTATGTTTGCAAACCAAGGGGTGTGTACACTGATAGCAAAAAGTTGCTCATTAGGGAAAGATTCATTGATAGGCAGCCTATCAATCTCAGCAGTTAAAATTCTAGACAGGTGATCAGCCACCACATTCTCCACACCCTTTTTATCTTTGATCTGAAAATCAAACTCCTGTAATAGGAGGATCCACCTGATTAATCTTAGTTTGGTATCCTTCTTCGACAGAAGGTATTTCAGGGCTAAGTGGTCAGTGAACACCACTATTTGTGAACCCAAAACATATGACCTGAATTTTTTTAAAGCAAAAACAATTGCCAGCAGCTCCTTCTCAGTTGTTGTGTAATTGAGTTGTGCATCAATCATTGATCTACTGGCATAAGCTATGACATGAGGCAGCTTATCCTTTCTCTGCCCAAGAACAGCTCCCAAAGCATAATCTGATGCATCACACATCAGTTCAAAAGGCAGTGAATAATCTGGAGACTGTAATATTGGAGCTGAAATCAAACAGTTTTTTAAGAATTCAAATGCCTTCAAGCATTCATTGTTGAAAGCAAAAGGGACATCTTGGCACAATAAATGACAAAGAGGCTTGGATATTTTACTGAAGTCCTTAATGAACCTTCTGTAGAATCCAGCATGTCCCAGAAAACTTCTAATTTATTTAATAGTTTTGAGAGGTGGCAAATGTGCAATTAAATCAATTTTTGCTCTGTCCACCTCAATGCCCTTGTGGGAGACAGCATGGCCAAGGACAATGCCTTGGGTGACCATGAAATGGCTCTTCTCCCAGCTCAAAACTAGATTGGTTTCTTCACATCTCTGTAACACCAATTTGAGATGATATAAACACTGAGCAAAACTGTCTCTATAGATTGAAAAATCATCCATAAAAATCTTCATAAATTGGTCAATCATATCAGAGAAAATGGAGTACATGCATCTTTGAAAGGTAGCAGGAGCATTACAAAGACCAAAAGGCATTCTCCTATAGGCAAAAGTGCCAAAAGGGCAAGTGAATGTGGTCTTTTCCTGATCTTGTGGATACACAGGAATCTGGTTGTAACCAGAGTAACCATCAAGAAAACAGTAATTAGCTTTTCCTGCTAGCTTATCTAAAATTTGATCAATGAATGGAAGAGGGAAATGGTCTTTTCTGGTCATTGTGTTTAGTTTTCTGTAATCAATACAGACCCTCCAACCAGTTGTTTGTCTGGTTGACATAAGCTCACCAGAATCTGAGGTTACAATAGTGATCCTAGATTTCTTAGGTACCACCTGTGTAGGTGCCACCAAAGCTGAATCTGAAATGGGGTAAATGACCCCTGCATCCAACAGTTTAACAACCTCTTTCATGACCACTTCTTGCATATGAGGATTCAGCCTCTTTTGCATTTCCCTATAAGGCTTTTCATATTCTTCCAAATGAATTTTATGTATGCAAACAGCTGGACTGATTCCTCCCAAATCAGCAATAGTCCAGCCAATTGCTTTCTTATGCTGTTTTAATACAATCAACAGCTCTTCCTCCTGCTCCTGAGTGAGGGAGGAAGAAATAATCGCAGGCAATGTTTTATGGTCTCCTAAAAATACATATTTCAAATTTTTTGGCAACTGCTTTAGCTCTATATCAGGTGGGCTAAGAAAAGAAGGTAGCAAAAGTACCTTAGCTGTTTGTTGAAGAGGAAGAATAACAGGTTTCCATGAAGAGAAACTTGTTGATTGATCATGAGTTCCTTACATAACATTTGCTTCCTCAGACTTTGAGGTACAAATCGTTTCTTCCATAACATTTTTCCAAGCATTTTTCAAGTCTGTAGTAAAATCTTCACACTGCAAAAACTGTGGTAGAGTCTCTTCCACCAGTTCATCCAATAGATCAACAAGAAAACATTCCTCATAACTGAATTGAGGCTGTGTGACTGCATTATAAAAATTTAATTTCACCTTCATATTTCCAAAAGAGACTTCCATAATACCAGACCTGCATTGAATGCAAGCATTGGCTGTAGCCAGGAATGGTCTCCCCAAAATGACAGGGATGGTTTGCTTTTTGTAGGTTCCATGTCCAATACCAGAAAATCAGCAGGGTAGAAAAACTTATCTACTCCTACCAATACATCCTCAATCATTCCAACTGGCTTTCTTTCAGATCTGTCTGCTAGTTGTAACACCACATGAGTGGGTTTTAATTCTCCCAAACCTAATTTCTCATATACAGAATATGGAAGCAGGTTGACACTAGCACCCAAATCTAATAAAGCCTTTTCAATGGTATGTTCCCCAATAATGCAAGGGATTGTGGGGATTCCAGGATCTTGAAGTTTAGGAGGTGTGGTAATGAACAATACCTGATTAACTCTTTCCACAGCAAAGACCTTCTTGGATAACTGTATCCTAGATTGTCTTTTGTGAGTGCAAATATCTTTCAAAAATTTTGCATATGCTGGGATTTGTTTGATTGCATCAAGCAAAGGTAGATTTATCTTGACTTGCTTGAAAGTTTCCATCATTTCATCTATTTTTGTGTTCCCTTTATCAAAAGGGGATGCAAATTTCATGGCATGAGGATATGGTAAATGAGGAACTAGTCCTTCATTTACAGCTTTAGAATCATTATCAGAATCTTTTTGATTTTTCTGTTTTTCATTTTTTTGATTTTTCTGAGGTACATCAGCACCCCCAATGCTAACATCATGTTGCTCCTGCTACATATCTCTATCAGTTTCCTCAATTTTTTCTTCTTCCTTTTCAGTACCCACTTTATTATTTACAATTCTTCCACTTCTCAAAGTAGTGACAATTTTTACTTCTTCATGTGAAACAGAAGCCTCTCCAACCATGAACTGTCCTTTGGTATTGTTCAAAGGTTGGCTGGGTAACCTTCCTTCCTCTCTTTTGGCCAAAGTATTTGAAAGTTGACCTAATGTTTCTTCAATCTTCTTTATGCTTTGACTGTGAAAGTTCACAGTCTGAGTTAAAGACCCTAAATTTTGGAGTGAATTTAGAACTTGATCTTCAAAAGAAGGGGATCTGGAAGGGGCTTGAACTGGAGCAGATTGCTGTACAGGTTGTTGTGGAATGGGTCAAAAAAGTTGGCTTGGTATAAAATTCTCATAAAGTGAGCAGCTTTGAAAGGTACTTGGTTCTTTGATTGCTGCTGCTGTTGCGATTGATAATTTCCCTGGCTCCACCTTAAATTGGGGTGCCCTCTCCATGCATATTCATTTGACTGCATTTGTCCAAATGATTAGACAGCATGAGCTTGTTCCACCACTAGATCTGGGAACTGTGGTGCAGCAGGACATTGATCATATGAATGAGTAGGGGATTGGCATATCAGACATGCCTCCTCTACTCTTGCAACCATTAGATTTTTAAGTGAGTCCATCAATCTATCAAACTTTGTGGTTAAATTATCCATCTTCCTTTCCAACTCATTTACCTCATAAATCTTTCCTTTGGTGGTTTGCTGATTGTTCAACCTAGCAGGATTTTCAATGTCTCTTGACAGATTCCTGTTGAGTTGAATTTTCACCAATTACTTCAAATAAATCCCAGATCTCCTCAACTGTTTTTTGCAAGTAGGTGCCTCCACAGGAAGCATCTACCATATTCTTGCCCTTTTGATCAATTCCTTGATAGAAGCTTTGAACAAGCTGCCATCGGGAGATTTGATGATGAGGACATTACCTTAAAAGTTTTTTAAATCTTTCCCATGCTTCATGGAAAGTTTCAGTTAAATGTTGTGAGAAGGAAATAATACTTTGTCTCAATTGGCTTGCTTTAGACATAGGGAAATATTTGGCTAAAAATTGACACTGCAAATCATTCCAAGAAGTGATACTATTTGGTGCTAACATAGACAACCATGCTCTAGCTCTGTCCTTTAATGAAAAAGGAAAGAGCCTAAGCTTGGTTGCCTCTGGACCAAGTCCAGCTATGTTGGATGTGGTGCAAAGAGACAAGAATTCATCCACATGTTTGTATGGATCTTCCTTACTCAAACCATGGAAGGAAGGAAGCATTTGGATAGTTGATGATTTGATCTCATAATTTCCTTCAACAGTAGGAAATTGAATCCAAAATGGAGAATTATAGGTACCAGGTGCAAAGTAATCCCTCAAAAGTCGAGGTTCTTCACCCATAGTAGCTGTTTCAGCAGAATTCTGTGATGATTGTCTGGTTCGTAGTAGCCTTTCAACTTCTAAATTTAGAGGGACAATCTCAGGGCTGAGAGTCCTCCTACTAAACATACAACACAGAACAGAGAATCAAATTATGCATAGTAAACCTTCAGAATTCCTTTTAAAGTAGATTCCACGCTTCAAAATGTATATGAATAACTGCACAGATTTAAACAATAGAATAGTTTAGCACTGATGTAAAGATAAAAACAAAATGAAAACTTAGGTCTACCTATTTTAAAACAAATTCCCCGACAACGGTGCCAAAAACTTGTTGTTTAATTCTAAGTGTGCATGATTTATTTATGTTTTGAAAACAGACTTACAAATAATGAGTTGTACTGAATTTGGAAAACTAAAAAGAATAAAGAAATATCAGCACAGAGAGAAGTAAATTAGCTTGCAAGATTAGGGCCAATTGTAGCAAGTTTTAAATGTAAGTGAGTAAAAGATCGTCCACAGAGAATTTATTTAAAATGTAAGATAAACCTCCTGATCTGAGCTACTAGATCTGGCCTCTGATCCTATCTACAAAGCACATAAGATGGGAGGTTGAATTTGTCACATTAACTAAATGATAAAAGTAAAAATTAAACTAAATGATCCAGATCTGAGTTGGGGAGATTTTGATGTAAATTAATAAGAATGGAGAAATAATATCTAACTTTGATTTGGTTCTTGAAACAAAATGAGAATAAATGTAGATCAAATGAGAGATGATCCAATCTTCATCTGGCTACAAGCACAGATGTAAGAGAAAGTAATCTAACTCAAGGATTAGAGTTAAACTTATGGCTATGGTATGTCCACTTCAATGGCCATAGACCATCCAATAGTCTTTAATCTGAACCCTTAATTCAGAACAAGAAACACCACTACAAATGCTGTGAAAGATTAGGTTACAAACACTAATTCTCACAGGGATAATGAATCAAGGGAAATTGCTTGAAAAACAGTAAATCTAAAGGAGTCTAGTGCAATAAGGAGATCATAGGGAACCCTCAACACGAATCTAATTGAGAACATACGGTTCACAACAACCTTTTCAAATTCACCATTACAATTACAAAGCACAGCTTAAACAGCTCTCGGATTTGTAGTCTTGAATACAATTCTCTTTTGAATTACAAAAGTATCTCACAACTCTCAATTGCAAGTAAAAGTTAGGCTATTACAAGAGTTTCAGACAAGCTATCTGAATTAGAAATGGAGCAACAGAAATGAAACTCAAAATCTGGATACCCAAATTGGACAAATGGTTCATCTATTTATAGTTTCCCCCAGGTCTAGCTCGGATGTGTATCGACCAATCAGAATTGGTCAGATCTGTATCAACCAATGGTAGTCGAGCACGAAGATCCAGATCTGTTTTGGCCAATCAGAATTGCTTGATTTGGTTCAGCCAATCAGATGACAGAAGCATTAATTCTGTTATGTAATTCGAAAATCTGTTAGAACTTCTAGAAGTTTCTGCCAATTGATTTCATCTTCGGGTGCTCACATGGGGTGGAATATGCCTTTTGTTCGTGCTCAGAATCTTTCGGAATGTCCCTGGGTTTTTAAATGCATTGGGGCACGTGTAAAAGATTATTGAATTACCCTTGCAGATGCTAGGAATCTCCAGAATACCATTTCGCATAGTTTGGGGAACTTTTCGCAAGGTACTGTGACTTCTGAAGCTCTTTTCGCAAAGTTCAGGTGTTGTTCGCATGGAGTTCTCTTCTTTTCGAATAGGTCAGAAATCCTTTCGAAGAGTTCAGGTGCTCTTCGAAAACTAAACCTGGAGCTTTTAGTTCTTTTCGCAAAGTTCAGGTTCTTTTCGAAATGTTCAGATTCTTTTCGAAATGTTTAGATTCTTTTCGAAAAGCAATCTAATGCATTCTTCTGTTCGAATAGCTCCACACTTTCCAGGTTACAACCAGGCCTTTGTCCTCTTTAGTTTAGGCATTTTGACAGTTCGTGAGGTTATCCCTTCTCTTTCTTCCTTTGGATCAACATGGATCATCATCTTTTTGGCACTTTTAGGCTGCTTTCATGGTTAAGCCTGTCTTTATTGTTAGCTATAACACAAGCACTTAAAACACTTATTTAGTTCTCTCAAGGGTCTATCAAGGCCCAGTTTAAAGGGTGGAAAATGGTATTTTGTAGTTCTCAACAGGGAGAGGGTGGTACACCAGTTCCAGGGCTATTATGCCATACCTGTAGACCCTCTGGCAGATGTTTGGAGTCCTGCTGGTAGTATTGAGGAGCTGACGGCGGCCTTCTTCAATAATGGGTTCCCGATCCATGCCCTTCATGTGCCTGGGGACTATCATTTCCGGTATGAGTGCTAGCCTCATCGATTCATCCTGCCGCGCTTTGTCCCTAGCGCTAATTTTCTGACATTTGGCGGCCCGATCGGTCAGGTAACCTCTTCTCAGCTTAGATTAGTTTCCTTCTCATTTTGACTCGGTCTTTGCCTAAGTGGATCTTTTCTTTTGTTCACAGTTTGCTCCGGGAGATGATTCGAATGGTGAAGGGGGGCCTAGTACTGTTGGCATGTCCATAGTAGATCCCTCTCGGTCTTTGGTCCTTCGGTGCGTGTCCCTCGTGAGGGTTCCTCGGTGTCTTTGGTCCATCGGGCACCTCTCAGGCGGGTATCCCTGGTGGTGAACTGTCTGTAGTTTATGGGACCTTCCGGCGCCTTGATGATAGCTTCCTCTCAGGCCTCTGTGCTGATGTAGATCGACAAGCACGACTTTCTGCTGAGGCGGCCAGTGTTCCCCCTCCTAAGGTGGTTCCATGGGTAAGTCTTCTGCTGAGCCAATCCTCCTCTATTTTGGTTTCCATCTGTAGGTGATTTCTGGGTTGTCCTGATAACTGAATGTTTGTATCGCAGGACTTCAACTCGGCCATGGAATATGCGAATTACCATCGTCATTTGGCAGAGCTTAGGGAGGTGGAGATGGTGAGTACCTGACTGCTTGACTCCTCTCATTCATTTCTTTGTTATTGGCCCCTTAACTGATCTTGACCTTGATTCTGCTTTATAGCGTGCCCGGGCTAAGGAGTCGCGCTCCCTACTGAGTAGGATTTCGCAGGCGTGGTCGAGTGTGGGGGATATGAGGACCTACCAGAGCTCTTCTTGCCGTCGCAAGAAGTTCAAGGGGGCGAGCCAGGAATAGGCTTATAGTTTTTTGCTTTTTGCAACTCAGTATTTTGGATTTGGATTTTAGACATTATGGGATGGATGGTGTATTTCTTTTCAAGAATATTCTTAATGCCTTTGCTTTGATTTTATGCCATGGTTTTCTTGCGCTATATGTCTCCTCTCAGAGGATGTGTCCTTGAGAATATTTTTTGGAAAGTGACCCCTTTGGGTTGCATGCCTGGATGTAGGATCGGTCCTGTATATATATAAACGAACAGAACAAATGATTAGTTGTTAACATGCCAGGGTGTGTGAAGCAAACAAACAAAGAGGGGTGTAAGTCCCCCAAGTTAGGTCCTGAAATGGCTGTAGAGGGGAGGAACCGTAGTGTGGCACAACTAATAGTTGCGCCAAACTAAAATCCCTAGAAAAGTGTGTTGGCGCAACTATTAGTTGCGCCAGGCAAAATTGGGAGCCAGAAAGTGCTGGTGCAACTAATAGTTGCGCCAGGCAAAAATAGGGACAAAATGCACTGGCGCAACTAATAGTTGCGCCAGGTTTAACCTAGGGGCAGTGGGGCCTTATATGTCCGAGTTGGCTCAGAAATTATTTCTTTTGTTTTGACTTGCCCCCTTTTGACCGACCCTTTTTGCTCTCTTTTTTCTCAAGGCGGGTCCATCATCATACACCGATTTTTATCTCCTCAAAAGATCCTTGTACGTTCATGGACCTGCTTTCTAACCCTCCCTTACGTGGAGGGCCCGAAGCCAATTTATCCCTTTTATTGGGCCTGGGGCCCAAATTTTTAGTGGCATGGTTTGGGAGCCTGAATGAGAGCGAGCTCGCAGATTTGCAACGCCTTGGGCTATCTCGCCTTCCTTCCTTCTTAAAGATTCCTCTTCGATGAGAATTTCTTCATGCTGCTGCTTCGTTTTGGGATGTGAACTCCCATGTATTCCATTTTGGGAAGTGGGAGCTGACCCCAACCCTTGAAGAGCTGTCTTGTCTGTCGGGCCTGAAGCTTCACAGGGGCCTTGCAAGAGTTTTGCCTTGTCTGGGATATTCCAGATCCGTTCACCTTACTCTCAGTTTGAAGAAATCCGAGTATGAGAAAAGTCTTGTCGGGGGGCCCACAAGGTGTTCACTGAAATTCCTCAAAGAACTTTTCGGCGATGAAAGTCTTCGAAAATTGTCGGTTAGGAATGCCTTCAACGTGAAAGCTCTAGTACTCGGCCTCATCTCTGAAATCCTTTTCTACACTGGGGGAGAGAGCTTCTCATTGGCTGTATGTGATATTTTGATGGAGCTGGAGGTGGGCCGGTCTATGATGCATTTGGTGTTGGTCGAGCTGTATCGATGCCTTGATTCCTTTGCCTTGGGTAAGGTGGAGGGCCTTCGGGGATGCCCCTTATTGCTTCAGGTCTAGTTGGGTGAGCATCTTGCTGTTTTGGGGTCTGTGCCCCGATTTTATATCACCCGAGGTGGTAGATGCCATTTGCTTCCCCAGGGCGAAGTGTCCGCTCTGAAGCTTTGGTTGGTCGACGCTGAGCTGACATGGAGGCTTCCTTGGTTGGACCGGACCTTCCCAGTGATTCGTTCTAGAGATCATGAGGGCATCACTCTCCTAGGTCTGACTGGCAGCACCTTTTACTTCCCATTTCGGGTCTTGCGCCAGTTTGGCTACCCTCAGCAGGTGCCTTGTGAGGCCAGGCCTCCTTTATGCGATGTGATCTTTTCTAGGGGATCCTCTGGGGACATAGATCAAATTGCTATCCTTTGGGAGACGCATCGGTCGACCTTGATGTGTGATATTGAGCAAGGAGACTCGGTTAGGACTTCTCCTGAGTACGAGGACTGGCTATTGACTGAGCCGCCCGTTGCTGGTGGCCCAGACTCATCAGAGATCACTGATATTGGGGCCCCCTGGCCAAAGAAAGAGGCGGCACTCCGAGCTCGGATAGAGTTGCTAGTGAACGAGAAGAGAGCCCTGCAAGAGATTTTGGCATGTGAACGGTTTAAAGCAGATTCAGCAGAGAACGAGGTTCTCCGTTTGAAAGAATCTTTGAACGTTGCTTTTGGGGCAGCGGACTCTTCTCGGAAGAGGTTCAAGAGCTTGCACGGACGTTGGCTGACGGAGAGGAACGTTCGAGAGGATGACCTTAATGCTGAGATTAGCGCCTTAAAGCGTGAGATGGGCTGCTGACTCCTTCCTGCACATGGAATTTTCACACAGATCAAATATACAGGAAAGGGGCATAAGAAACCCCTTTACAGATATACACACATTTTTTGGTATACATATTTTCTTTATATTTTTGTTGTTTTTGTTTATACTTGTAAAAAGGGAAAGCACGCTAGTCACCACATCGACTATTTTTTGGGATGTGGTGTAAGTGGTGCACAAGGTGGTTTATTATATACATCTACACAGGCCTTTTTGTTTTTTGATTTATCGTTTTCTCCCCTCTCTTTTTTGGGTTTTGTTTTGTACATTTTTTTGGGTGCCTTAATCAGTGAGGTGAAACCACGGGTCCTATTTTGAGCATGGCCAGACCCTTTCATGCAATCGGACCGAAGTGAGTTTTTGGATTTTACCAAGGCTGGAACACTGATCCCTTTGGGTTGAGTCAAACCTTTCTCCTTGCCTCGGCCCATGCGTTTGACGGTGCGGTTTCACAAAGACAATTCTGGTCGGGACTCGATTCAATCTTAGCACGAGCGGCCCAATCGGCTAATGAGAAACAGGGAGGGTGACAAAAGGGTTCCTCAAACAACAATCAATCATTTCAAACCTTTCTTCTTTTCTTTTTTTTCTTTTTCTTTCTTTTTATTTTTTTATTTTTTTATCTCCCCCTCTTTTACCTGTGGCGCCCTTTCGGGTTTTCACCACGTCCATGGGTTTAGCTTTCTTACCCCAAGCGCCCTTTCGGGTTTTCACCTGGTCCGCAGAAGCCCGTTGTTTTTACCCGTAGCGCCCTTTCGGGCTTTCACTACGTCCATCTTGCTTTGAACTTATATCTTCAATTTTTTTTTATTCTTTTTCAAAAGCCACGATATAGACGTTGATTCCATCATAGCCGGCTGGATGGGGTCTTGGTGTCGTCTCACGACTCGATTCATGTTGACTTAACAGATACTATGACTGGTCGTGAACCTATAAAGAGGGCTTCCTTCAGGGTGTAGCTTTGCCATGGGTTAGGTTAGGATTTGAAGGTATGCGGGGCTAAAAGGGGTTTTCTTGATGTGGCTTCAGTTTTCTCAACATACTTTCTTCCTTGGGGGTTTTGCTGTACATGCCCCCTGGATCTTCTATATTTTTTTCTACTCCTCTCTTTTTTTATTTCAGGCAATTTCTTTTTGAGGTTTTGCTTTTCCAATTTTTTTTGGTTTTTTGACAGCAACTTTTTTTTTTTTTTTTGGGTATATGTACACACGCATTTTTTTGGGGGGGAGGGGTTTATAGAAAGAAAGGCCCATGCTCAAATGGGGTAGCAAAGGATATCCTCATTTTTAGGGACACTTTCTGGCTACGATGTTTGGAATGATGGCCTCTTTTAAGTGGTTCTTAAGCAGTCACGCATCTGTTTCACCAATACTTACCTTATCGCAATAGACTAAGAGTAGAACTGTCAGACATATCCAGCGTTGATGGGCTTTGGAAAATGATCTCCGTCCATGGTGGCAAGGCGGAGGGCATATCCCGGGAGCACCTCTCGAATGACGTAGGGTCCTTCCCAGTTTGGCTTGAACTTTCCTCTCGAATTGGCGTGGAGGGATGGGAAGATCTTCTTCAGCACGGTGTCTCCTACCTTTAGATCTCGACCGCGGACACGTTTATTGTAAGCGCGTGCGATTCGCCCCTGGTAAACTTGACTGTGACACAAGGCTAGGAGTCTCTTTTCGTCCAATAAGTTTAGCTGATCAAAGTGTGATCTCTCTTTCTCTGCTTCGGGTAAGCCTGATTCCATGAGGATTCGAAGTGAGGGTACTTCAACCTCTAGTGGGAGGATGGCCTCAGTTCCATACACAAGGGAGAATGGTGTTGCCCCTGTAGCGGTACAGATCGACGTTCTGTAGGCCCATAAAGCGAATGGCAGCATCTCGCTCCAATCTCGATAAGTGATGACCATTTTCTCAAGGATGCGAACGACTGTCTTGTTCGCGACCTACACGGCTCCATTAGTTTTAGGCCGATAAGGGGATGAGCGATGGTGCTTGATCTTGTATTACTCGCAGAAGTCTCGGATGCGCTTATTCGCAAAGTTTGTGCCGTTGTCTGTGATGATATCTTTGGGTACTCCAAATCGGCACACAATATTGTTCTTGAGAAACTTCTCGACATGACTAGCCGTGATGTTAGCATATGACGCAGCTTCTACCCAGTTGGTGAAGTATTCAATGGCAACGAGGATGAACCGATGTCCGTTTAATGCTTTTGGATTAATCATTCTGACAACGTCAAGGCCCCAGGTAGCAAATGGCCAAGGAGTGGTCATGCAGTGAAGATCAATGGCAGGAGCGTGTATCAGACTGGAGTGTTCTTGACACTTGTAGCATTTTTAACATGTTTGCAGCAATCTGATTCCATAGTGGTCCAAAAGTATCCCTGCTGTAGAATTTTCTTGGCGAGCATGCGACCGCTGACGTGGGCACCGCATACTCCCTCATGAATTTCTCTCATGATACTGGTCGCTTCCCCCTCTGTAAGACACCTGAGCAAAATATTATTGTATGATCACTTGTAAAGGCATTCCCCACAAATGACATAACCTGCTGCTAGACGTTGAATGGTTTGTCGATCCATTTTGTAGGATCCTCAATCTGGAGGCAGAAGGCCGGCTCATTCCTCTGCTTGATCATGATCGGCTTCATTTAAGCACCATACGAGATTTCAATCATTGACGCCAGAGTGGCTAATGCGTCGGCAAAGCGATCCCTTATCCGGGGGACGTATGAGAAAGTCATATCTTGGAAGCAGGCTATCAGATCCTCGAGGTGTTCATGATAGGGGATCAGTTTCTCGTCTTTCGTCTTCCAATCGCCATTGGTCTGGCATATGATTAATTGTGAATCGCCAAATACCCGAAGGTGAGTTACATTCAGATCGAGAGCCGCTTGCAGACCAGCGACGCAAGCTTCGTATTCAGCCATGTTGTTAGTGCAAGGGAAGTTGAGTTTGATAGAGACCGGTACATGGGATCCTTTCAGTGAAATCAGAATGGCCCTAACTCCTTGACCTTCGGCATTGGCAGCCTCGTCAAAGTGCATTACCCATGATTCTTCTGCTTCTTCAGTATCGTCCTCCGTCATGGACAAGATATCTTCATCTGAGAACTCGGTCCTTAATGGCTCATAGTTGGGTAAAGGATTGTTGGCGAGATGATCAGCAAGTGCCTGCCCCTTGATCGACTTCTGAGTGACGTACGTGATGTCAAACTCAGATAATAACAACTGCCATCATGCAGTCCGCCCAGTGAGAGCCGGTTTTTCGAACAAGTATTTTAACGGATCCATTTGGGCTAAAAGTAGAACGGCTTGAGACAGCAAATAGTGGCGGAGCCTCTGGGTAGCCCATACAAGGGCTAGGCATGCTTTCTCTAGATGAGAATAGCGCGTCTCGTAATTGGTGAATTTCTTGCTCAGATAGTAGATGGCCTGCTCTCTTCTTCCCGTCTCATCATGCTGACCTAAGACACATCCCATCAAAACTTCCGTTGTGGAGAGATACATTAAGAGTGGTCTTCCCGGCTCAGGTGGTACCAAAACAGGTGGATTCAGGAGGTAGCTTTTGATTTTATCGAACGCTACCTGACAATCATCATTCCATTCAACGAGAGAATTCTTCCTTAGCAGCTTGAAGATCGGCGTGTAGATAGGTGTTAGCTGTGCAATTAACCGACTGATATATTGTATTCTGCCCAAGAACCCTCTAACTTCCTTCTCAGTATCCAGTGGCGGCATTTCAGTGATGGCTTTGACTTTGACTGGGTCAACCTCGATCCCTCTCCTGCTGACGATGAATCCTAAAAGTTTGCCCGACATGGCACCAAATGCGCACTTTTGTGGATTCAGGCGTAACCGATACTTTCTTAGCCTTTCAAACAACTTCTGAAGGTTTATCAAGTGATCGCTCCGTTTCGGTGATTTGGCTATCATGTCATAGACATACACTTTGATCTCTCGGTGCATCATGTCATGAAATAGTGCAGTCATAGCTCTCTGGTATGTTGCACCGGCATTCTTCAGCCCGAATGGCATGACTTAGTAGCAAAAGGTTCCCCAGGGGGTAATGAACGCTGTCTTCTCGCGATCAACCTCTACCATCTTGATCTGATTGTATCCTGAGAATCCATCCATAAAAGAAAGCATCCTGTGCTTAGCTGTGTTGTCTACCAAGATGTCAATGTGTGGTAGTGGGAAATCATCCTTTGGGCTCACTCTGTTCAAATTACGGAAATCGATACACATGCAGACCTTTCCATCCTTCTTTGGCACAGGTACGATATTGGCTAGCCATTGTGGGTATTTGGATACCATGAGAAACCCTGCATCATACTGCTTGATGACCTCGTCTTTGACTTTCAGCATCCATTCGGGTCGAAGACGTCTCCTTGCTGACTTCATATCGTAGAGGGCAACTCGATGCTCACCACCAATCGATGATCCCGACCAGGCATGTCCTCGTACGACCAGGCAAAAATATCTTGGTATGATCAAAGAAAGTCGATCATGCTTTTTCTTTCCTCAGGAGATAGTGACGTTCCGATTTTGGTTATTCTGGGAACCTCCTTAGTTCCTAGATTGACGTCTTCGGTCTCTTCGACAATGGGGATAGGGCCATGCTCAAAGTCGGCAAATCGGTCAAGGAGCTCATTGGGGAGCTCCTCGAAGGGGACATCCTCGTCTAGACTCGTGATCCCTACCTCTTCTTGTATTTCTACAGGGAAGGGGTCGATTTCATGTGGGACGGGTATTTTGATTAAGGCATCCTTTTGTGGGACATTTTCTGGAATTTTAAATGACAATATTTTTGGACTTTGGATATTTTTAATGTTTTTGGGATTGTGTTTTTTCCATGTTTTTAAGATTTTGTATTTTTTTCATGTTTTTGAGATTTTTATTTTCTTCGGAGATGGGCCCTTGGCCAGGCGGGTTTGTGTATATACAAGGTATTGCCTGCCAAGGGCTTATCTCACTTTTTATAGGTTGTTTTTTTTTGGGAAATAGGTGCCAAATGTTAGGCCACTTCCTGCTTCCAGAGTTTAGGGCAAAGATGCCCAGTTGCATACCTGAGGGGCTGCTTCTTTACCTGTTGGGGTGGAGGGTGCTGACTGATATGGCTCATTGGAGTCAGCCTCCATCATATTGATCCCCATTTCGTCTGAGATCATGTCCTCAAACGATAACTCAATTTTGTGGTGATTCACCACAGGGGGAGTTTGTTCAGGTACAGACCGTCGTTCCTCGAAAAGGGATAATGCGGCCAAATCTATCTCCAAGCTGGGAAGGGAGATCTGGGGATTGGTGGGATGGACTGGGGCTTTGGGTTTGTGTGGGGTCAAATGGGTTACCCCATTTCGATCGATCTTTACAACCCCTGCGCTGACAAAGGAATCCCTGATGTGCGGCCTAGGGCGAGGCTTCTCCTCTATGCTGATTCCTCGAGTTTTTACTGCTGCAATGACCCTGGCTTTCTCTTTGGCCTCTCGGACCTCCTCCTCCGTGGGCTTGTATCCTAACCGGAACCAAACCTTCTGTCCCTTAGCCACAACTGGCTCTCTTCAGCCTTGCAACCTGGGTCCCATACCCCTTCCTGTCTGATAACCCCACTTTTGGAGCATTGCTACTGCCGCTACCATACCACCTCCTGTTTTAGGCATGATGCCCTCAATGGGTTCTAGGAGTATTGCTGACACCTCATATTCAAAGCTGTGAAGGTCGACATCCTCAGCAGTGTGCGGAATATCTAACATGTTGGGCTTTTCGACGCTATTGGCAGCTTTCTCTTTCTCACTGTTCCCCTCCCCAATGATTGTAACAATTTTGTGCCCAGACAAAAACTTAAGTTTCTGGTGTAAGGTGGAAGGTATGGCTCCAACCTCGGGCAGCCACGGGCGCCCCAATAGTAAGTTAAATGAAGATTTGATATCCATGACTTGAAACAAGATGGAGAAGGTCATTGGCCCTATCAACAGCTCAAGATCAACTTCTCCCATTATTTCTCTCCCGGTATTGTCAAACCCTCTAGCGCTAGTTCTGGTGGGCCTTAACATGCACGGATCAACCCCAATCTTGGTGGCGGTTCTTAACGGGCATATATTCAATGTAGACCCGTTATTAATTAAAACTAGGGGAATGACCATGTTTCCAGACTCAACAGTTATATTTAACGACTTGGAGTGGCTACACCCTTCCTACAGCAAATCAGCATCAGAAAATGAAATGGCATTCGGAGCCATCACTTGCCCAATTATCTGCCCAACTTCATCTGGGCTGACCTGGAGCGATACATGCGCATTCTTTAACGCCCCCATTAATGCTTGGAAATGGAGTGGGGACATAATCAATAGGTCCCATACAGTGATATGGGCAGGCATCCTTCTCAGCTGAGTCTCCAGTATATGTTCTCGACTCATCTTCTCGAAGGGGTTCACCGCGCTGTCCTTCTTTCCTTCGGGTTGGGCCTGTGTTGTTGCTGGTGTTTCTGGTTGCTTCGATATTCTCCCTGACCTGGTAACAAAATCTACTGCCCCTTCTCTGCTGCTGCCAGCATTGGCATCTATTTGTTAGTAGCTCAGTGGGACCTGATGAGGATCATAAGCTGGTCCTGAGAGCTGGAAAGGTATGGCTGCTGGTACTTGAGGCATTTGTACTGTCGGCTCAGGAGGTGGGGGCAATACTTGATTCACCTCGGTGGTAGTGGGTTGGGTGGAAAGATTAGGCCAAATGGGGGTTGTGAAGCTTGAGTGTGGTGGCACAGGAGGAAAAGAGGTAAAAGTAGGCTGTAATTGATGTATGGGGGGTTTATGTTTAAACTTGGGGTGACGGGCGTGCCATTGATAACTGATGGGTGTGGGTATTGGATTGGGGGCCTGGTGGCTTGAAGGGTAGTCGATGGGGGTTGTGGTATATGGCGGTAGCTGGAATGGGGCGGGCGCCGACCATTGGTAGTTGGAGGGTGCGGGCATAGGAGTGGGGGCTTGTTGATTCATCAAATAATTTGTGGTGTATGGTTGGTATGCATTAATATTCACATAATTGACGGGTGTGGTGGATGGAAAATACGTCCTAAGATCCAATGGTTCAACTTACGGAGTCGAGTTGGGGAAATACTCCGACAAATTCAGGGGTTCAACAACCCCAACATTCCTTTCTTCGATGCTCCTTAACGGTGGTGCCACATAACTCTCCTGATCACTGATATAATCGGACGAGTCAAATTCATACCCCTCCTCATCTTCCATCATTTCGATGGTGGGTCTGGGACCTGCTCCTCTGGTGGGATGTGGGGGTAATGGCACTTGATGAATATTTGCGTGCTGAGAGGGTGCAGGGAGAATGATTTTCCCTGTATCGATCAAATCTTGGATTGCGTGCTTCAAGGGGAAGCAACGATCAGTAGGGTGACCCGAACCCTGATGAAAATTGTAGTGGGTATTTGGGTCATAGTTCTTTGAGATTGGGTGAGGAGGAGGTTGCGATTGGTGGATAGCCACTAATCCCTTTGCTACTAACAAGGGTAAAAGTACACTCAAAGATTGCCCCAGAGGTGTGAAGACTCGGTCGTAGCGAGCTCTCCTCTGTTCTGAGGTCATTTGCATTCCTTGCCCATTCCCCATTCTCTGTGTCTGCTCAGGCCTAACTAGTGCTAGTGGGGCTGCCTGAAACTGAAATGGAGTAGTATTATTATTGGGCCTGGTGTTGGCTACATTCTGGACATCGCCCCTGTTCTCTTCTCGTTCCTCTACTTAGAAAATCTTCTAACCCCACTGGGTCCGCTCGGTATGTTCTTATTTAGACGCCCCTCCCTGATGGCATCCTTGCATCGGTTAGCATTTCTTACCAGATCAGCAAAGCTGGACTGTTGCTGGTATACCAAGAAGTCCGAAATCACTGGCAGAGTGCTCTTCGAAATCATCTCTATCTATTTTTCATCAGGTATTCTATTCCTGATCTGAGCTGTCAGCGCTCTCCATCGCCCCAAGTAGTCGATGAAGGTCTCATTCTGATTCTGCTTTAAACGGACCAAGTCGGACTTATGCGGCTCAATGTCTATGTTGTAGACATACTGTTCTTGGAAGATGTGCATTAAGTCCCTCCATGTTTTCATCATAGATGGTTCTAAGGATGTGAACCATCTCAAAGCCGGCCCAATCAAACTCTTCTGAAAGACTTTTATTAGTTGTCTTTCGTTCTCCCCGTACTGGCACATGTCCCCACAATAGGACTTGAGGTGCGCAATAGGATTGCCCGTGCCATTATATTTGTCGAAGGCAGACATTTTGAATTTGGGGGGTAAGGGGACCTTAGCGAACAGGCATAGGTCTATGAAGTCGGTGGCGTGGATCTCAGCACCACCCATTTTCATTAGCTGCTTCTGTATTTTGTCTAACTGCTCTTTCAGCTGTTCTGACTCCTTTGATACAGGGGTTGCCTTCTCGGCCGTAGGTTGGACTTCACTCTGGGCTATCAGGGGATGGGAAATTATGGGAGAAGGGTGAAGGTTGGTCAATGCCCCAACATAGGCCCCGCTATTTCTAATCTTGTCCTCTTCATACTGCTGGTCGGCATAATGCGTAGCGAGGGTGGGATTCTCCTGTTGTTGTTGCATGGGCTGGATGGGAACGATATGAGTGGGGGTTGGGTGAGCCCATTGTGGGTGAGGAAAGGTCTGTTGGGTGATGGGGATTTGGTTTTGAGGTGAGGCCTGATGGGGCCATTGGGTATGGGGGAAGGTTCGGAAATGGCCTTGGGGTGTGGGGCCATGGGAAAATTGGGTTTGGCCCGGGTGTGGAGGTTGGGTTAAGAGTTGGGGGTATTGTTGAAGGTATGGCTGTGGGGTTTGGGTTTGGGCCATGCACCCTTGATCATTTTGGGCCATGGGCCACTGATGGGTTTGGGCCGTGGACCCTTGGGAGGTTTGGGCCATGGCCCCTGGGTAGGCTTGGGTCGATGGGCCTGGGTAGGTTTGGGACATGGGCCATTGGTGGGTTTGGCCCAATGGACCCTGTTGGGTCTTGCCCAATGGGCCTTGGTGGGTCTGGGTCGTGGGCCCTTGTTGGGTATGGCCCATGGGCCCTTGATGGGTCTGGCCCAATGGGCCTTGGTGGGTATGGGCCAATGGGTCTTGGTGGATTTGGGCCATGGGCTCCCGATGGGTTTGGATTTGATGGGTAGTGGGGTATTGGGCTATGAGGCCCTGGAGATCATGGATGGTGGGGTATTGGGACAGGGAGCCCTGAGACATGTGGGAAAAAGGGTTTTGGGCCAATGGGCTTTGAGGTGTGTGGGTGGTGAGAGGTTGGGCCATGGGGCCTTGGGGCATGTGGGTGATGGGGGTTTGGATGGTGTGAACTATGGGAGGTTGATGGGGGTCATGGGGGAGTGAGGCATGGAGATTAGCCAGGGTATGGGATGGGTTCATGGATGTGGGGTGTGGGGGAGAGGTATTTTGGGAAGCCCTCCATGAGGAGTAGGCTTGGAACATCTCTTCCATCATGGCCATGGAAGGGGGATTGGATGTGGATGGTGGATTTATCGGATGATTGGGTGTGGATGGGGTGGATGTGGAGGGAAAATTGGGCATGGCCCGGGTGGATGATGGATCAAAGGAATGGGGTAGATTGGAGGGTTGATGTGAGGTAAAGGATGGGGAAGGATTAGGGATGTTTAAGGATGACGGTTGGTGGGGTATGGATGTTTGGAAAAAATCGGGCATGGCCCCGGTAAAAATGGGCATGACCCGGGTAGATGGGGGATTTGTGGGGTATTGGTTAGGGCGGAGGTGACATAGGTGAATGAGGGTGGATCGGGTCTATAGGGGGATGATGGGAATTGGGGGATGGATGTGGATTGGGAGAATGGGTTAGGGTTTTTCTCAGGCATGGTTTAGGCAAAAGATGGAGAATGGGGGGTTGGATTTTGGATATTTTGGGGGGTAGTGGTTGGGAAGATGGGGGCGCCAAATGGGCCGGTAACGGTAAAGGGAGATTGGGTGAGGGGGATGGTGGAAAAGACTTCTCCCGAATGGGAGTGGGTGGGAGAGTGTGGTGGGGATGAGTCGGGATCGGCTTAAGCCGGGTCTACTATCCACGACATTCTACGGGAGCGGGTTGGGTAAGGATGCCTTGGATAAGGCCCAAAAACCTTCCTCCTTCCCCAATGGGATGACGGAGGGCAAGATGATGCCGTTGTGCCGGCACCACAAACTATATCATTTTTTAGGTTTTTGATTATATATATTTTTTGAATTGAATTTTTTGAAAAGAGTTTATGAAAAGCAAAGGTTCCGAGGCCTTGGAATTCCCTTTTCGGGTGGCCCTCGTACCTTGATTCAAGACCCGCAGCGACGATCCCGATGCACTTCGGAAGAATTGAAGGAGAACCTTCGATCTATTGAAGGCACGAAAAATGAGGCAAACAACCCGATCCCCCGGAATGAGCTAAAAAGAAGTTGCCTTCTTTAGACCGGCGAGGGCGTATTGGGTGTCGGAGATGGCGGGGCCTAAACAAGGCACTAAGCACACTGATCGGGGAGCTCAGGAGGTGAAGAAGGCCAAGGATTCGGGCTGGAGCTGTGCAGACAGACCTGACGCAACTAATACATGCGCCCAGGTTGCAGGGGACCCTTTTTACACTGAGTTGCGCCAAGGTAAAAGTTTGGAGTTTAAAGCTGGCGCAACTATTAGTTGCGCCAGTTATAAATGCTAGCTTTTTGTGCTGGCGCAACTAATACATGCGCCAGCCAAAAACAGAGCTTCTAGATTGTTTGACAGCAGCCACCAACACCCGAAATGAGTCTTTTTTTTTGGTTTTTGTGGAAGCTAGGCTTCTGGGAATTGAGCTATTTTTTAGTGTTCGATCCGCTCCTTACCGCACCTAACTGGCTTGAGTCCGGTATAACTCACTAGCGCGCTCCCCAAGGGTTTTAAGCTTCGGAATGGGAACCCACCCGATATACCTCCGGCGCAAGCGCCTTCTTAGATACTAGGTGGGCTGGGACTTTTCTAGATCATCACCACTAAGGGCTGCCGCCATACTAAGACCCGGGTGTTTATATGTTTGCCTAATCCAACCCCTTTTAAAATCTAACCCGTAAAACAAATTAATTAAGCTACCTAACTAGGTTTAATTTTAATTTTTTTCAAAGCTTTTCTTTTTTTTTTGGACGTTTTCTTTAGTTCAAAGACCGGGGGTGATTATCCCGTACTGCCACTACGGGCCGGCGTTCACTGATGGAATATAAGTGCACAAGTAGGCCCGCAAATCGGCTAAGGTACTTTAAATGACGAAAAAGTAAGAAAATTAAAAGGCAATGCTCAAGTAGGCCCGCCAATCGGCTAAGGCACTAAAATGACAGAAAAGTAAGGAATTTTAAAAGACAATGCACATGTAGGCCCGCCAATCGGCTAAGGCTTGTAAATGACGGAAAAGTAGGGGTAAGTAAAATGACTTAATCGGAGGGGTGAGTAAAAAAGCAAAAATACACTAAAAAAAACAGCAATAACATATTAGTAAAAAATAAAAAAAACAAGGCCAAGTTCAAGGGGAAGCTCTACAAGCTACTCCCCAGCAGAGTCGCCATCTGTGCAACCGTGAATTTTTGACGATCCCGTCGCGACGATGCCCTTCCTAATGAAAAAAATAAAGTCGCCACCCAGAGCTTTCGGTGTCCCGGGAAACCTAGTTCATTTTTATAAGTATCGAAATGCTAAAAATATGACTCTGAATCCGGTCCACACCAAAGGCTCTTGGGTAGGGGCTTCGGTTATCGATCAGGAAGGTGTTAGGCTCCCGATCAACCCGCTTAACGTGGTCTCTACTAATGGCCAAAAATAAAATAGATTAAGAGAAAAGGAAATGGTTCCCTCTTGCCCAATTGGGCCTCCAATGCTATTTGTGCCCCTCCGTTCCTATCAAAAATTTGACGGCGTAACGGCACAAATGAGAGGGTAGGGGAATGCCAAAAAGAGATAAGAGAGGAAAGGGGAGAGCCGGAGCCCTCGGACCCTTGTAGCACCTTAGGAGAGCCTTGCGTGGCTTACTTGGAGGAGCTTTTGAAGGCTTGGATGGTAGAAAAACGGGTTCTAACTACTAAGGCTTACTAGCTAAGGGAGGGAGAAGGGAGGCTAGGGGATCACACACACCTAGGCTATGTGTTTTTGAAGTAAGAACAAGCTTAGAAGAGGTTTTGGAATTTTGGAAATTTGAGGGAAAATAGTGCACCAAAGGGAGGAAGAACTTCTCACTTAGAGGTCTTTCTCTCTTAAGCAAAATTCTCAACCCTTAAACCAAGGGGAGGGGGGCTCTATTTATAGGAAAAGGGTGGATTAAGAAGCTACTTAAATGCTAATTGGGGTTAGCAATTAGGTTATCTCAAATCTAAGGTTTCCTAGGATTTTGAGAGCTTGGAAAGGTGTGAAGGTGGTTCTAATAGTGGATGATGGGGTGAGGCTTTAAGCCACTTGGAGGGTTGCAAATAGGTAAGGAATGGGTGCAACAGAACTATCAAAATACACCCCAAAGATCAAGATGGTCAACAAGTCAAACCCTAATCTCAAAATTTGAGGCAAAACCCAACAGTTACTGTTCATATGCGTGGCGCAACTAATAGTTATGCCAGGCAAATGTACAGTAAAACAGTGAAGAGCAGTGCCTGGAAATGAGCTCGCGATGGTGGGGCCCACTGTTGAACCTGGCGCAACTATTAGTTGCGCCAGGCTAAAATCCTGGGAAATTGGCCTGGCGTAACTAATAGTTGCGCTAGGAAAAATTATGCTTGGCGCAACTATTAGTTGCACCAAATCCCTAGGGGGGCCCAAGTGAATTTACAGTTATGCCCCTGGGGTTCGAATTGCCATATCTTTTGATGTACACCTCTGATTAGGGTGATTCTTGGCTCGTTGGAAAGCTGGAGAAGCTCTCTTTCCGATGGTATATGATTTGATATTAGTAGAAGACCTCAGCCAGTCCTAGTGCAACATTCTTCATCCATTGCCTGGGAAGGTTAGGTTTAGGGTTCGGAATGGGTTCTAAGGGTCAAGATTGGTTTCTAAACATTCGGGGTAGGTTCTTAAGGGATCTAGGGTGATTTCTAATGGGGTGATTCCTAAGGGTTCCATATACACCATCAAAAGCTTAGAATTGCACCTCTCTCGAAAGGTGTTTCGATCGGGCCTTGGGCCAAATTTGGGTGTCTACACTACTTCACCGATGCGATCTGTGATAACGAATGGTCCCACGTATCTCGAACTTAGTTTTCCTTGCATTCTGAAATACATGATTCCTTTAGTCGGTGAGACCCAGATGAAAACCAAATCACCAACCTCAAATTCTATCAAGCGTCTTCTACTGTCGGCATAGGCTTTCTGACGGTCTTGGGCTTCTTTCAACCTTTGGCGGATAACTCTAACCTTCTCGGTCATGGTTTCTACGAGTTCTGGCCCAAGCATCTTTCTTTCACCAACCTCGTCCCAACAAAGAGGTGTCCTACAACTTCTGCCATAAAGAGCTTCAAAAGGCGACATCTCAATGCTTGCCTTAAAGCTATTGTTATATGAAAACTCGATCAAAGGGAGGTGGTCATCCGAATTACCTCGGAAGTCTAACATGCAGGCTCGAAGCATGTCTTCTATGATCTGATTAACTCTTTCGGTCTGACCATCAGTTTTTGGATGGAAGGCTGTACTGAAGTCGAGTCTTGTACCCATTGCTTCCTGAAATTTCTTCCAATGATCAGAAGTGAACTTCGTGTCGCTGTCCGACACGATACTCACAGGAACTCCATGAAGTTTGACTATTTCTTTTAGATACATCTCGGTCAGCTTGTCCCCACTATCAGTATTTTTGAATGGTAGGAAGTGTGCGAACTTAGTCAATTGGACCATAATAACCCAGACGGTGTTATGCTTCCTTTAAGTTCTCGGAAGTCCAACTATGAAATCCATAGAGATATTCTCCCACTTCCACTTAGGAATCGGTAAGGGCTGTAAAAGACCGGCTTGCTTCTGATGCTCAACTTTCACCTATTGGCATACCAAACACCTGGAGACGTATTCGGTAATCTCTCTCTTCATATTCGGCCACCAATAATAGTTTTGAATATTTCGATACATTTTCGTGCTTCCTGGGTGCACCGAATATTCAGATTTGTGTGCCTCCTCGAAAATCTCATTTCGCAAGGTTGCAACATCGAGTACATACAATCTATCTTGGAAAATAAGGGACCCATCAAAGTGTATAGAGAAATCTAGTTTAGGGCCCTCGGCTAACTGTCCCTTAATCTTTGAAACTTCGGGATCTAAGGGCTGCCCGTTTCTGATACGGTCAACAAAGGAAGGCTTGACCATCATACTAGCTAGGTATACTCCCTCACCTATTTTGTCAAGTTGCATATCCAGCTGAGCAATCTCATCGAGCGGCTTTTAAGCTTTTAGACGTGCTAGCAGTCCTGAAGATTTCTAATTTAGAGCATCAACAACCACATTTGCTTTACCCAGATGGTAATTAATGGAACAATCATAGCCCTTCATGTATTCCATCAAACGTCTCTGCCTCAAATTAAGATCTTTCTGAGAAAATAAGTATTTGAGACTCTTATGGTCCGTATAAATTTTGAAAGTCTCACTATATAGATAATGCCGCCAATTCTTAAGTGCAAAGAAGACTGCAGCCAACTCAAGATCATGAACGGGATAATTCTTCTTATGCGGCTTCAACTGTCTCGAGCCGTAGGCAATGGCTCTCTTATGCGGCTCCAACAGACATCCAAGTCCCTGGCGTGAAGCATCTATGTGAACTTCATAATCATCGGGTCCAAAAGGTAAGGTAAGAATGGGAGCTGCTGTAAGCTTATGCTTTAATAAGTTAAAGTTCTACTCACACTGATCGGTTCACACAAATTTATTGTTCTTGCGGGTTAGCATAGTGAGCGGGAGTTTCAAACTAGAGAATCCTTCCACAAATTTACGATAATATCCGGCTGAGCCGAGAAAAGTTCTCACTTCGGTGACATTCTTTGGTGTTTGCCAATTTATAACCGCTTCAATCGTCGATGGATCCGCAGAAATCCCTGCGCCAGAAATCACGTGACCCAAGAAAGATACTTTCTGAAGCCAAAATTTACACTTGCTCAATTTTGCGTATAATTTATGCTCACAGAGAGTCTGTAGTACAATATGGAGGTGGTCCTTGTGAACTTCTTTCGTGCGAGAATAAATAATAACATCATCGATAAATACAATGACGAAGTTGTCAAGAAACTCTTTGAATATGTGGTTCATTAGATCCATAAACACGGCAGGTGTGTTTGTGAGCCCAAAAGGCATAACCAGGAACTCGTAGTGTCCATGCCATGTTCCAAAAGCAGTCTTCGGAATATCTTTTACTCTAACTTTCAACTGATGATAACCAGACCTGAGATCTATCTTCGAAAAGTAAGTAGCACCCTGTAGCTGATCAAATAGGCCGTCGATACGAGGAAGAGGGTATCGATTCTTTACAGTAACATTATTCAGCTATCGGTAGTCGATACAAAGTCTCATCGAACCATCTTTCTTCTTTACGAATAAGACCAGTTCTCTCCATGGTGACTCACTACGGCCGATAAATCATTTATCAGATAGCTCACACAACTGAGTCTCTAACTCCTTCAGTTCTGCTGGTGTCATTCAGTACGAGACTTTCATAAACGGCAAGGTATAGGGCGTGAGATCAATCTTGAACTCTACTTTTCGGTCAGGTGGAAGTCCAGGTAAATCTTCTGAAAAAATATCGACGAACTCCCCAATGATAGGAATAATTGAGGGGTCCGCTTTCTCATCACGTTCACCATCGAGAGTAGCAAGTAGGACTGCTCCTCCCTTTTTAATATCACGAAATTTGAACGAAGGGCTCCCAATTGGTCGAAAGGTGACTACTTTAGAAAAGCAATCAATTGAGGCATGATAAGCTGCTAACCAATCCATGCCGAAGATTATATCGAAGTCTTGGAATTTGAGTATTACAAGATCTGTGGGTAACTCATGTGTTCCAAGTACTAGGACCGTAGCTTTACAAACTTTAGATGCCATCATCACTTCTCCTGACGATGTAGAAATAGCAAGCGTACTATCTAGTGGTACGGGCTTAGCTCCGATTTTAAAAACAAAACTTGGTGTAATCAAAGAGTAGGTTGATCCAAAGTCGATCAAGACCCAAGTATGACAATTGGACGAATCGATAGGTTTAGAAACTTTCATAGTTCCTGAATTACACAAAGGTTCATATATAGTGTAAGTTATACATGGCATAACATTCTCAAGAAAATAATAAATTAAACTCATACACAAAATAAGTCATAAAAGCAATCATAAGAAAGTAAAGCTTAAGGAAAATTAGACAAGGTAGAATTCATACACTGAACGATCTCATCAGTAGCTAAAGCGTCCTACTGAGACATGGCAAAAACTCGGCCCTGTGCTTGAGGTTGTTGCGGCTGTTGCTGCTGACCTCTGAAATAAATATCTGCGGTTGGGTCTCTGGGCAGTCATGACTGAAGTGTCCCGGCTTCTTACATCGAAAATACACACTTGAGTATAACAAACACTCATTCAGTTTATGCTGAGTGTTAGTTGGGGAATTCCTGGGGTATGCCATAGATACAACACCTCTCTAAATAGGTGGGGCTGTAGTCGTCCCAGGGTGAGTGTATCCTGACAATGGTGTAAATCTCTGATAATCGGAGGTAAGAGCGGCTCTCTGAACTGGGCGAGTCTGAGGGTACAGTGCGAAACGTTGTTGTCTCTGTACCGGTGCAAATCTAGAAAGTGGTGCTCTCGGACTAAGGGATGAAGAGCCTTCTTGATTCAGTTTACCCCTCTAAGTTGTTTGACGGGCTACATGCTGAGCGCACAGTTCTTCATTTTCCTACTCTTGAATATGAGCCCGTTCTACAAGCTTTCCATAGGTCAAAATTTTTAGCGCAATAATCTTGCTCCTGATAATAGGGTTGAGCCCCTTTTGAAAATGGTAATACTTCTCAGCTTCATTTGCTACCAACATGGAGGCGAATCGGGAGAGTCGTTCGAACTTCGCCTCGTACTCGGTTACGGACAGGTTTCTTTGCTGTAGTGCCAGGAACTCGCTCTTTTTCTGAGTCTTCGTGCCATTGGTGAAGGACATATTATAAAATACTTCTTTGAACTGCTACCAAGTCCAGTGTTCTTCTTCTTACCTGTTTGCTAACCTTTTCGCTGACGTCCACCAATTCTGTGCATCGCCTTGCAGGCACATCACGGCCCACAACACTTTCTCATTTTTTGCTAGAGTAGAGACTTTGAATTTTTTTTCTATTTGTGTAATCCAATCGTCAGCGGTATTAGGATCCAACTATCCATGGAAGTGCGGAGGTTGGTCCCTGAAGAAAGTCACATATCCGTTATCTCAAATCGAGGTGTTGGTGGAGGTGTAATCGGGCCTCGGTTGGCAGGATTGTTCAATTACTAAGCAATCAGGTCTTGATAAGTTTTGTCCTACTGTTCTAGTTGTTGGTTGAATCAATCTGGCAGTCTCCTGTTGATGGGCCTCGTTCAACTGGGCCACATGTTGCTGTTGTGCAGCCGTCAACTCGCGTATCATACGCACTATCTCACTTTCATCTCCCTAAGATGAAGATCCCTCACCATTCCTTCATGGTGCCATGGTAATCCTGTTTCAAACATTCAAGGACTTAGAACTCATAATAACTTAAACCCCAAAGTCCACAGAAAGTAAAGCCTGATGGTTTGATACCACTCTGTCGCCACCCGAAATTCTACCCCATCCGAGGGCTTAGAATTTCGAGTTATGACCCACACATATCTCGGATATGCTAAGTAGATATACACCTAATCAGAGTTATCGCGCAAATCTAGCTCCATGAAATCCGTGACAGCCAACACATAAAGGTAGAAATAAAAGCAGTCATAAATAATAAATAAATGCAGTAAAATCTAAGAAATCCACAATTATAATCATAGTGCAAGTAGAAGACAAATCCGATAAAATGAAATCATAAGGTCAAAATAAAAGTATCAAATGAAACACGATATCGAATCTAAAAATAACAGTAATCGGTGCTGGATCAAAGTCAGCACCGAGGTCCTCCTGGTACTCAGCTGCGTCGCCCTCCCAAGGCTCCTAGTACTCAATGCCCGCTGGATAAACGAAATCGGCGTTGGTGGGATCTAGATTGCCGGCATCTACTCCACCAGCGTAATCACCTGCAGCTGTTAGATTATCATGGGATGAGTTTACTTAGTCACGTAAACTTAGTGGGATACACCATCAATCCACCTCATACTACTCAGGTGCATTGTGGGTGCATCTTGTGAGTGATATAATATCTCAAAGGAGATAGCAAGAGAGAGACAAAATGCGTAACTAACATACTCGTAAAATCCTAAACGACCTGTGCTAAAGTCGTTGCTCTAGCTACCATGGGAGGGTCAATATAGTATCATACCACCATATCATAACGCCCTTGTGCCATACTCATACTCCACCATCCAGCCAATGGGGAGACATAATAGCCAAAGTCACTCATAACATACTCATACTCATAATCTTTCTCAGAGATCCGTCTTGGCTGAAAGACGTTATTGCCCTTACGGTGGCTACACAAGGAACGGTATGTATAATTAGGGGTGTCAACGAGCCGAGCTGGGCCGGGTTCGGGCTGAATTTTCACTCGGTCCGTTTAAAAAAGTAAAAAAAAAATTAGGCCTGACCCGACCCGTTTAGCTAATTGGGCTGGGCTGAGCCCGTTTATGAAATCCATAGCCCGAACCCGGCCCGATTAGCTATTCAGGCCAGACCGGGCTAGATTCAGGCCGAGGTTATAGCTTTTTAAAAGGCATTTAAAAAAAAAACAAAAAGATTCAAGCTAAACCAATTGGGCGGGCCTGTCGTAGACACTTTGCTCGAGCTAGCCCGATTCTTATTATTAGTTGAAATACTATTCTTAATTTTTTGCTAGCCTACACTGCGGTGTCTTATTATCGTACTCATAACTTATCTTATCTCGTACTTATGTCTTATCATACTCATACACTTAATTCTAGGACAACTATAGTGATGTAACTTCCCTAAATCACGCTTCCAAAGGAAAATGTTTCATAGTAACCTGGATGTACTTCATGGTGGCAGCCCATACTACCATAGAGGGTTGCATCTGTATATGGACGCTAATATATCAAGTTTCACGTGACCGTAAAAGAAACCTCACCACAGCTAAGGCCTATGGTTGAACCTCGTAACTTAGCTCATAACTTATACTCTCATATTTAAACTCGGGGTGATCGGGTCACCGTATATACCACCGTATATGAGCTTACACTGAATTCACTCACCCGACCTGTCATAGGTCTCATTCCACCATGAGTTGTAAGGCATGCGAATACGGTGTATTTCTCACTTCGGTACCATCTCAGTGAGTCACCACACCCAAGCGTAGGCATGATCTCATACACTCTCGTATATATGTCCTAACTTACTCATAACTCATATAGTATAATTCAGATGGAAACACAGAAAGTCAGACGTGCAAAAGATTTATATTAGGTTTTCTTATTTATATATGTATACATTTATTTACATATATTCCAATACAATATAGAATAGGGTAGTCATAAGTGTATTCTCGATAACGGGAAGGTCGGGATTTGATGTTTATGAGGTATCAAATTCCTAACACTTCGTGTTATCGAAGTGATCACGTTGAAGCGATAAAAGTGATATTTAAATATATTATTATTTATTATTATAAAATATTTAAATTAAATAATATTATTTTAAAAGTTAAGTACATCACGACCATCAATCGAAAAGTACAAGTGATTAATGTGCACTAAGATTTGGTTGTGCAAATGTAGAATTTATAGTGTAATTAAGGTCGTCTGTTCAGATGAGAATTGATTGATCGAAAAATAAAAATCGATAAATCGAATTTAATAAGGTGTAAGCTGTTGTATGGCTCAGGATCGATTGATCAATTTTTAATAGGTCGATCAATCGATAAAAGAAAACTAATTGGACTCTGACCGGGAATACTACTACTCATATACCTTATAAGATAATTTTATAATATTAAAATAAGGTAGTAACCAAGTATCTTTATTTTATATGAGAATAAAATAATAATAAAGTATAAGTATATAATATTTATTAATTTTTATATTACCACCTGAAACTACTTTCTCCTTAGATATATCATAATATAATATAAAAGATACTTTAATTATTTTAATGTCATCCTATGAAATTAAATCAGATGGGTGGGTCCAACATCAGATGGGTCTGAGTCGGTACGAATTTGAAACAAGGAATAATACCTTGCATGTGTCTTGTAAGATAATTTTTATTATTAAAATAAGGTAGGTACTTAAATAGAAGAATTAGATAAGAATATATTATTATATACTTATAAGTTATATAACACTTTATTATATACTATTTTAATAGATATCTAATTTCATTTACAAGTGTTTCACTACAAAAGAAATGACTTTTGGAGACAATTATTAGAGATGGCTTTTCGAAGCCGTCTATAATAACCAATTATTAAAAACGGTCATTCAAAAGCTGTCTCGAATGCTTTTATTAGAGACGGCTAAAGTCGTCTTCCTAAATAAAATAATATATAAGCACGGACATGACCGTCTCTATAAGTTCACTTTGTATACTTCATATATAGATAAGTGAAAACTTTAGACACAAAATTAAAAAGTCTCTACAAGTCCCATTAACACCTATAGAGACGACTTGGAGCCGCCGTCTCCGTCAATATTTTTGTGTACGTTACTTCTAATTTTAGAGACAAAGCAACCTACCCAATGCCTATATAACACTTTCGCACAACTATTCCATCGCGGCGCCCAATTTTTTATTTTTTTCTCTCGTTCTCCCAGACTTGGAGAGCGATTTTTTTTTTCTCTCGTTTTCCCTCCCTCACCAACAACCCTAACCTAGGTTGAGATCAGATCGCCGACCATCAGTTGCAGATCGACAAACTAATTCCCAATCTCAGATCGGTGAGCTTGGAACTTAGATCTCCAAATTTCTCAATCATGGATCGTGAAATGGTTCCCAATCTCCAGATTTCTCAGTTGGAGTTATGATTTAGGCATTTTCGGAGTCAAAACTACGTATTAAAAAGGTAGATCTATGATTTTTTTTATTCGAAGCATTATTAAAGCTGTTTTTAAAGATCTTTGTTAGTTTTATGAATATTTTTGGGTATTTTCTGTGTTTTTTGTAGTGAGAAGTTTGGGATTTAAGTGCATTTGTAGTTTTGGAGCCCTCGTTTCACCATTTGACAGATGGAAATCGAGTTTTGGAGCCCTAGTTCTACCCTCTGGCATATTGAAATCGTGATTTTGGCGATCAAATCAATTGATGGCGCCGAAATCTGACAATATCAAGGTCATCTCATCATCTTCTCTCCCTACTAGATCTAATTTTTTACTTCTTAGCCTGATTTATCTTAATTTTTTGGCAATTTTCTTTTTAATTTGGCTTAAATGTTAGTGAACTGGATCAGATGGTTCGTTGATTGAGTAGGGTTCTCAAGCCGAAGCTGTCCCAATCAACGAACCAGTTCATAACTTTTAGGTGTTTTCGATTTATAGTGTAACTTGGTGTCAATCGGATCCCTTGGCAATCGACAGGGAAGTGATAGATGGGAACTCTATGAACCTCTGTGAACGGGGAGTCGATAAATGGGAATTCCAATGTAGGTAGGCAGGGAGGAATGTTGTGTTTCTTCTTCTCTTCCTCATCTTCAATAATCGGGATTGGGTCGGCAGTTCGATCCAATCCATTAATGATTCAAGAATTTGGATGCATTATATTTTTGGATATTATAATATACGCATTATACTTTTGGATATTATAATAACAATTTTCTTTATTTTAGTTCTACTCAGGCATCTAATTAATGGCTGCACTTTGATTGCCTAGGAGGTTGATTCTGGATGATCTTTCTTTTTTTTAGGGGATTGACCCTCGTCACTGACATTATAAGATTATCAAGTTTATGAATATCCTATCAGCTCTCAAATCCTCCAGGAAACTGACTTTTACAGATTTTAGGGCTCTAACATTTGTCAAAATGTAAAACTCAACTTTCCATAGCATGGGTAGAGGGGCTCTGTATGAGCTTGATAATAGTTTTTGTATATTAAGGTGGGTTATAGAAAGTACTTGGAGGATGCCTATCACTTGTTCGAGGAAATGCCAAACCGAACCTACATCATAAGTTTAAATTATGTGCCGGTAAATCTGATTTTCTAATATTGTGATCAAGATTTAGATGTCATTAATTGCCTTTTTGATCACTTTGTAGTGAGGAGCTACTAACCCCAATCAGCATGTTACCTGCTTGTAAGATTGTGTAAGATAAGTCATTAGAATGCTAGCATTAGTGATCCTTTAAAGACACCTCTCATCTAATAAAAATCTATAAATCAATTTGTTGGAGTAATGAAAAAACCCCATAGCAGTCCCTAATATGAACTTCACGTTAACGTGTGTTTGCAATTCAAACCCAACCCCTAACCCAAATAAAAGCTTCCTAACTAATCTATTCCTTTCCTTTAAATAAAGGAAGTCAACATAAAAAATTATTTAGATTACATTTCAAGCATTCTCTCAGATCTCAGTTATTTCAGACTGCTATAGTTTTATTTGAGAGTGTGTATCACAGATCTTGCTTATTTTTGTTGCTCACAGATTCTGGTGCATTGAAAACTTTTGATTTACTTTTGTGTCTGTTCATCTTCTTCTTCTTGTTGGACTTGGTTGGTAAAGGTGTGTTGGCACATCTATACTGATTGCCAATTTATCTTTATCTGAATTCTTTTGTATACATTGTGATTTATTTTAAGGTTAATGGGAGCTTACTGTCCAGGTGGTGGACTTTTTAGCCAATCCAAATTGTCCAGGTGGCTAAACATTTTATTGGTGATCCTAGAATGATAAAAGAAGGTTAACTCTTAGAATATGTAACTAATGATAGGAGTGTGGTGTGTACTTGTATATTGGGTGTTTGTCTAGTACGCCAGCTACTTAAGCAGTTTTGCTTATGTTGTGCTTCTAAATATATGTGAGATTGTAATTACATACTATATATATATATATATATATAATAATAATAATAATAAACTCATGTTAGAGTTACACCAACTCAACCCTAATTCTCTTGTATCTCTTCTCCTTCTTCTTTCCTCCTTCAAACCATATCCTAGCTAACTTCTGTCTAATTAATGCTAGTCCAAGAACAGTAAACATTTCCAGTATGCCTCAGTTACATGCACATTTCTTTCATCTGATGGTTTGGGTAACAAATTTCAAGTGCAGGATGTTTCTATCCTTTAGTCTACACGAGAGAAAGGAAATTTCTAGTGCAGGTTGTTTCATCTAATAGTTTTGCAATTTAGCGGCGACCGAGCACGGTAAGATCGACTTGGCCAAGGACTACATTTAGTGTTTCTGTTACAATTCAATAATTCTTATGTTTTTTTTAGTCCAATTAGTGCTTTGAGTTAATATATCTGATTCCTTATGTTTTTTTTTTTTACCGGTCTTTCTTGCTCTTGTTTTGGCAACTAAATGTTGATAAAAGCCCTTTCCAACAAGCATTTGTTAATCAGGTATGCACTGTCCAGATGTTTTGACCTGTTTTAAGGTTGGCTTCATAATACTCATTGCATTGATAATATAACAGAACCTATTGTGGTATCTGAGGTAAAACAGTTAATAAATATCTAAGTTTTTAAATTTCTTTGATGTTGTCGTTTCTTAGTCTTCATATTATGTGATCTTCTACAATTTCAAGTTCACTAATTCTTGTTGAGTCTCCTACCAAACTATTGGTGAAACCAAGATTTGTTTTACCTTTTGTGTGGCTGATAGAAATGCCAATGAATCTCATGGATATGATTGTTGGATTTTCTGGTTGGTGCAAATACGATTGTTGGATGTTCTGGTTGGTGATTTAATTATGGTCTTACCTCTATATTACTATTAAGAAGTGGGGTCATACATGATAATAAACTTGCACATCTCAGTTATATCCACATTTTTTTTTCCTGATCAATAAAGATGTAATTTTATTAAGAAAATAAAATTACATTAGTGATCAGAGGACTCAAGGGTGTAAATACAACCTGTTAGTGACTTAGCACCAACCTATTCGTGTACATATTTTTTGAACAACATCTTGAGGATTTGTGAATTGTGATACTATTGTTCTTGAAATTGAGGCCTTTGAAGGGAATTTACCAGATTTTTCTATTATACACAGACATATAGTAGTGTGTGGGCTTAGCAAGACACATTTTTTTTTCAACATAGTCATGAAGAGTTGGTGTTAGGTAAGCGACTTGGGCGCCAGGTGAATTGGTTCACGGGTCACTTTTGGGACATGTGCCATGTGGTTTCACCATATGTGTCGTGTGATTTGATGACTGACATCTAAACGATGAAAGTGTTGATTTACCAGAAAAAAGACGATGTGGGAAAAGTTGATTTACCAGAAAAAAGACCCGACCTGGTTCAACTGGTGTTGTTATGGTCTCTAGCTCAAACGATCAAAGTGTTACTGGGGCATCTGCAAATGGATTTTAAGATAAATATCTAAAAATATTGCATCCTGTTTGATTTTTAGATAGATATCTAACAATCAATATGTTGTTTATGTCCAGTTAAAGGCTTCGAACATCTTCAAAAACTAGGTATAGAAGCCCCAAATCTTAGCAAATCTACCCTAATAACACATGCCAAATTATCACAGATAGCCCCAGGAACCAACAGTAGGTCAAATATGATTGAGAGACACCAATAACACCAACATGTAACAATAATTTACTGGGCTTAAAAATCTCGAGCGTGTGGGGCACTCTTTTCCAGTCTCTTCCTTATCCAGTCTATATATATATATATATATACCTTTGTATGAAAGAAGAAGAAAAAATAATAGAACTAAGAAATGAAATAAATAAATAAAAGAACCAGCGTTGTTTTCTCTTCGAGCATCCTCTCCAGGTTACCTTTGATTTTTTAAGTATGCAAACTCCTCTGGTTTTTTTTTTAACTTTCCACAAGAACACAGCAATAGCAAACTCCATGGTTAGCAAAATAGCCATCTCAAATCTCCATAGATTGCTATCTCTGTCTAGGCTTTTTTTACTTTTGCAAGCTCCTCTGCTAAGAAACTCCTCTATTTTTTAATCTTTTTTTTACTTTTGGTAAGTTCTCTCTCATAATGCAGCATCTAAACAAGATAGCACTCAAATTGCGTAGGCATGTTTCCAAGAAAAAAATCCCACTATCCATCTTGGTAATAATATGCCTAAAAAATTTCCTTCAAGTTAAAGGTACCAAAGAATGATATAAAGCAATTAGAGTCCTAACAAGAAGAGCATGAATCTCCACCGCAGTTGCCACAAAAAAGTTATGGATGCAGATGAATAGACCAATGCCATACAAATATTTTAGATTAATGCATTTGGGCACCATATTTAATGCATTAGCAGATTGATTAACCAACTGGCTCTTTTGTTTTTCTATCAGACATGGTTCTTGGTCTTCTCGTGTTTTATTCTTGGTAATGGAATCTATCTTGTATCTGATATGCCTATTTATTTGTTGCAGAGAGGTGAAGCCAAACTTTTGACAAAAGATTGGGAGGGAGCTATGGAAGACCTGAAAATAGCTGCTCAAAAACAGGACATCTTTAAAGAGTTCTATTTGAGTAAACAAGGAAATTGGGATTCTTCCAAAGTTTGGGATAAGGTTCTGCAGGATATTGATGCACATATAGCTTCAGTCCGTGTAGAGAAACTGTCTGAACTTACTACACTACATGAGGTATGAGGGTCTAAATAACAGATCACATTTTCTCAGAGTAAAAAGTTCAATTGCTAGCTATTTATAGTTCATATTAGGGGCGTCTATGGGCAAGGCCTGACTTTTAACAGGCTAACTCACATGGCAAGCAATCGGGCCTGGCTTTAATTAAGTCAATCTGTGCCAGCCTGAAATGCACCGACATGAAAAAATTCGGGGATACGCGAAAAATTCGGGGATACATTTTATTTCTTAGCTTTGCATTTTTGTAAAGCTAAAAATCGGGGATACCCGAAAATCTCCTAAAACTGTGATACCTGAACCGGGGAATAATTCTTTTTTTGTAAAACTAAGCCTTCTATCTGCTAGACCCCTGATACTATTTCAGGCCAGCCACTGGCTTAATATTTTAGGTTCAACTAATTAATGAGCCTATTGGGGGCTAGGCCTTTGAGGCTCAGAGCCAACACTTGGCAGCTCTAGGTGAAAACGGGTAATGGGTTTAAAACTTAAAATGTGTTGTGCCTATACTTGTGCCAATTGGAAAAATCATATGATATTTTCTATCGTCCGAAAGACAATTTTTAGTCTTACTATAGGTGACAAAGTCTTCCCGATACTTTGTATTCCTTTGTTTTTATGCCTAGTGAGATGATGACTATTTTAAAATTTATAGTATATATTGGCATACTTATTATAAGAACAGTGCCCATTTGCCTTGTCATGGGCCAAAATAGTGGCTCTTTGTTGAGACCTGGCCATGTGTTCAATGGGGGGCCACGGTACTGATACCCAACTAATAGTGGTCGGGTAAATCTAGCAACCTCTTTTTAGTTTCCATGTTTTGATTTATAGTGCCAATAATAGTTAATATCCCCAACTAATAGTGTCATTTGAATGAAATTAGCCTATTTAATGGCATCTATCCTGTTTATTGGTTCTTCAGTCAACAAAAGATGTTGAACGATATTCAGTTGTTGCAAAAGTAGCCGAGCTTCTAGTAGGCCTTGTAAGTTCAATATGGTCTCTTGTTTATTGAGGGCTTAACTTTCCGCTCCATTAATGCTTCAGTTTTTTTTATTTATATTCACTCCTTCAATCAATTTAGCCTTGTATTAATGACATCTTTAGTTTATTTTCATTATCAAATATTGTCTTATAATTTGATAACTTTTCCAATGAGTATCAATTTTCATGCTTGTTTTATGTTCTCTCTTTTGCTTTGATATATTGCTGCATTACTAATTAAAAAAAGAAATATAACTTTGCCACTTCTTTTGTAGGTAGCATTAGATTACATTGGGAAGAGAAGATCAACTATTGGTGTCACGAAGGATTTAGCTATAAGGATCATGTTGGTGCCAAGTCATTATTTTCATGTATCTTTACATTTGCATTGGTTAGCATTTAGCTATATCCATTTTGTTTTTCTCGGAATTGGTTTTCTTAAGTTAATTTCTATTTTTAAAGGTTAGTTTATGTATATCTGAGTCGTTTTAGGTTAATTTAAAAGGAAAACTTTACATGAGTTCTCTCAATTTTATATTTAGGGGTAGGGTTATCAACTACTTGAGCCAATATCGAGCCGCGTCAGAGTCAGCTCTAGCTCAGCTCTACCATACAAGCATGAGGTCTAGCCCAAGCTCTATATGCTCTTCGAGCCTGGAATTTCTAAGGCCTAGCTAAGGCCAAGCTGTACTCAGGCCTTGTAAATTTATAATAAATTTTTACAAGGTCACTAGCAGATTTGCACCAACAGTGCTTTCTTGGATGGTGACGAGTCTTCCTTTCTCCAATACATGGAGTTAGACACTGAGCAATGTGACCATACACTCGAAGTCGCGAAAGAAATATTTAGGCAGCATGGTGCAAAGGGGCTGGAGATAACACCAATGCATTTGTTGGATGACAGTCAACAGTTCAATAGGTTTGCTCCTATTCCACTAGAGTTAGGGTCAATAGTGCAATTGTGATCTTTAGTCAAGTTATATAGTGAAATTGGCCAATTGGTTTAATTTATGCTTGAGAAGGAAGGCACTTTGCTACTTATGGATTCCTCTCAAATTTAAATTTTCCGAAATTCCTTTCCTAAAAGATGACTAAGTAGGCAATTCTTTACTAAAAATACACTTCAACATTCTTAATCTCAAAGTGATAATTCATTCTTCTGTGGTACAGATTCCAGGGATTTGGAAGAAAATTCAAGTACTCTGTCATGGAATATGTGGAAACAATTAATGTTGATGACCAGAAATATGCTACGCTGCACTGTGTTAGCATCCTTCCAAATATTGCCTGGCATGTGGAAGATCACTACTTGTATAGGTACATATCATTCCTCTTTGTTGTTTCATTACTTTTTAGAGTACCTTTAAATACGCCCAATTTATTGTCTCAATATATTTTGCCTAAGTACTAGGATGACTTCCTGTGAATTTTTCAAAAGGCAGCTTTCAGAAACCGGCAATCTTCAAACATGAGGAACGACAGAGGTAATTATAATCACACCTGGAATGATCACAATGACAGAGATGGGACCTGGAATACCAACTCTAGATCACAGAATACTGGACGCAACCATGGTGCAACCAAACTGAGAAGCCAACCGGATTTGACAGGTCATGGGATTAATCTTGGCATGAACCACTTCGTATCAGGCACAGAATGGCTGGTGTTCTGTGTTCATTCCCAGGCTCGCTATACTCGTTCTTGATCTAGATGTTACTTTGTTTTTTCTTTTCTTTTTATATCTTTAATGTAGTTATTTTGGATTAACCAAAACTACTGGCAATTGTAGATGACCTAGATCAGATTGTTGTATGCTTTTACTTGGCCTTCAGTGTCCTAGAATGTATTTGTAGATTAATTTCATAATAGGTATTTTTGGAATGAAGTTAACGGCAAAATTAGCAGCAGTTTGGCACCTTTCACCGACGGTTTTTGGCCGCCGGTAAAAAAGATACAATTTATAGTGTATGGATTTTTATAAAAAAAATAAAAAAATGCAGGTTATAAATTCTACTGCTCGGCAACATGATTCTTGGAGTAAAAAAAATTATTCAACAGGAGATCACTTATTGGAGACGGCCAAAAGTCGTCTCCAATAACAAGAGATCACTTATTAGAGACGGCTTTAAGGTGTCTCCAACATATCTTTGGAAACGGCTTATGGCCGTCTCCAATAACCTTGACTATTAGAGACGGCTCCCATTTGGTCTCCAAAGACAATGGAGACGGGACTATTTGAGACTACATGAAAGCCGTCTCCAATAGTATTGGAGACGGCTTAGACACCTTTGGAGATGGCTTTTAGCCGTCTCCAATAAACACATTTTTTGTAGTGTTTATAAAATAGTATAATACTATAATCACAAGTTCTAATTAAATATTTACTCATAAAAACAGAAATCGACTATATAAGATAAAACAGTATTAGAGGAGATTGATCAGAACAAAGAAAACTCAAGAAGTCTAAAGATTTTTCTGAATATTATATTATAAAGGTTAAAAAGAAAAGGCAATATTACCATATTAAATCAAAGGCACATGTAAGCAATCCAAAGAATCAAAGGCACATGTAAGCAATCCAAAGAAAGTAGTCGTGTACTCATGTATAGAATATAATCAAATCATATTAACTACCATAATCAAATCATATTAACTACCATCAAGTGGCAGTAATAAAGAAGGCACTTGTATACAATTAATATTCCATCGAAAGTAGCTATGTATAAACGAACCGAACGAGTGGCTGTATAATATTATCATTACAAGATTTATCGTTTTTCCTCTGATAAAATAATAAGAGTATTGTTCTTAAAATCAGTCACTCGATTCAAAACACAGGGTTCGACTTCTTATTTAATTCAAAATATATCTGAAAATTAAATATATAATATTAGAACAAAGATAGATATCCGAAATTTTCAATTCAGACAATATTCTTTAGAAAAGAGATTTAGGTTCCTTTTATTTAGCCAGTCGATACGCGATCGAATTATATTCTATGCGACGGGATCTAAGAAGGACGAGATAGATTAGCAGGTACCCACCTCTGAAAGCGTGACCGGCAGATCGACGACGATTAGGACGATAGAGAGCGGCGTCCACACGATGGCCCGTCTACGATTTCTCCGCCTTCTTCACCTCGATCTTGATGGTAGCAAAATAATCACAGTGGTTCTTGTGGAAGAATACATTATAGTTTTTTGGAAAGAGATGAAAGAGTTTTTAGAAAAAGGGTGGGTGGAGGAGTTGTGGCGGCTAGGATTTTTTAGAAGAAGAAAAGAAAGAGAAGGCTAGGGTTTTTCTTAAAGAAGAAAAGTGAAAAATATTGTACGTACTTTAATCTTAAATAGAGTTTTCCTAATTAAGTTAGGTTTCAAGCACTAACACCATACTTAGTGCAAAACCAATCTGACACCATAAATTTATTTTAAAAAAATTAGGGTCGTTACAGTATATGACATCCAGAGAAGAAACTTGAGTATGCGTACACTTCAAAAAAATAGATTATTAGCGGCTACTTTTTGCTCCAAAAAATTGCCACTGTTAACAAAAAACTATTAAAGACTATTAGCGGCAAGGGTATTAATGGCAATTTTTTGTTAATAGCGACAGTTTTTTGCTGCCGCTAATAGTCTTATTTTTTGTAGTGGAATGACTGCCACTATTAACAAAAAAGCATTAAAGACTATTAGCAGCAGTTTTTTGTTAATAGCGGTAGTTTTTGGCTGCCGCTAATAGTCTTGTTTTTTGTAGTGGAATCTCATTCTTCTACTTTTAGCAGGTTTTGTTGCTTCACACTTTCTGTTAGGGTCTATTTGGATAGGGGTAATGGAAAGGAAATGGGAGGAAAGGAAGGGAAAATATTGTAAAATATCTTGATCGGCAACAAATTTAAGGCACTAGAAATAAATGGACAATATTTTGTTTTTCTACCCTTTGCAAACCCACAAATCTCCATAAAATAGAAGGATTTTATCATTTCGTACGATCTCCCATGCGTGAGATGTCTCTCTCGCTATGTAATCTCTCTCTCTCTCTCTCTCTCTCTCTCTCTCTCTCTCTCTCCTTTGCAACAAAATCTCACTCCTCTCACAATGACTGTTCCCGTTTAATGCCCATGGTGTATACAGAGTCTCTCTCTCTCTCTCTCTCTCTCTCTCTCTCTTTGTCTTTCTAAACCAGATCTCTCTTCCTTGAGTCCAACCATTTCACTACGTGTATAGTTATAAATGAGCGAGCGATTTAGAGTATAATTGTTTGTTGGCTAGTTGTATTCACGCATAGGCAATTACTGAGGGCGCCTACACTTAGCGCGATTGAGTTAGGTTGGGTCAGGTCAAAATTTTAGTTTCCCAATAAGAGAATGGCATATGTCCGATCCGACCCAATAGTGCACTAGACCCGACTCAACTAGATGATGCACTCGACCTGACCCAACCTGATAGTGCACTCAACCCGATCTGACTCAACAAGAAGATCCACTCTACCCGACCCTACCAAAAAATCCGACCTGGGCCAATGCCTGACCACCCGGTTTTCGCTATTTCTCCTATTTTCTGTATATAAAATACTGGGATGGGTCGACCTGACCTGACCTGACCTGATGCCATGCGAAGGTCAGGTCAGATGTCTCGTGCCCGACCCCAACCAACGGGTCAAATTTATGTGCCCAACCCGGCCCGACCCCAACCAACGGGTCAAATTTAAAATGCCCATCCCGGTAAATTTTTTGGTCGGTTCGGGTCGACACGACTTGTTGACAACCCTACCTATACGGGAATCCCATTAACTCCTTTGAATCATACAATGGAGATTGGTTTTTATCTCAATCTTTCACATAATGAATCTTGATACTATGGGCATACTATCGGTCAATTTTTTATTCCACATGGCATAGATCTCAAAAATTCCATTTGAGCGTGATGTATACCATGCGATTTTTGAGTCACTTTAATGATCTGCCTAATACAGTGACCTCTGTCAATTGTGTGGAATGGTAAAACTACCTCGAAGTGGTCTTCTTCATAGTGCCCCAATATTTCCCATGTGTTTCTTATGGTATCCAAACACCAAATTCTTTGATTTCTTGTGAATTCCAACCATATTGGAATCCATTGGATGCATAATTCCATTTAAAACTTTTTTCTATGAAACATCCAAACAGAGCCTTAGGGTATGTGATCTCACTTCCCAACCGTTATGTTCTGAATTTCTGATGACAAAACAATTGTCGTTTCTATCCAACAGCGCACATGGTGAGATTAGATGAAATTTGTTATTGCGGTGTTTCTTCCCTTGCTTTTCACACATGCAACTTACAAATCTTTCCACCCGCTTTATGAATCCTGAGTGCTAAGCATTCTCTGTTTGCAATACACTTTCTGTGGTTTGTGTGATAGCTTGCGGGGCATGTTCTTTGTCTTCTTTTCACTTAAAGGCTTTCACCCATGCCGTAGTCTCTCTCTTTCTCTCTCTCTCTCTTCTATTAATGCAAGCAAAAGTTTTCATCCTCTACACCTAAGTTTAATGATACAACAGTTCCCATACCTTCTAAACTAGTCCTGCTGAATTCAAGCATGGTTTGAACAAAGCTTATTGGGAAGTAATTAGTATGATTAAATTTCCCTCGAACACTCTTTGTTGGAAATAGGTTTTCTGTTGTTTCATGAAAGGTTGTCAGACATACTATTTGATGCAATGCAAGAAAGGGTGCAGAGTGGGAGCTATTTTAGTCCAGAAATCATGTGAAAGAGAGTTTAATAGGGGTTAATTGGGCTTTAAACCTGGCCTGAAATAGAGCCTCAATGAGGTCAAAATTTTTGCCCACCTGACTAGTTACATGGTCACCTGAACCACTTAAAAGTCTTGGAGTTGGTGATTTAAAGGCCATAACCATTTTTTATTTTGGGAAGTCTCAAGTCCAAGAAAGTAGGACTCTCAGTGATTATATTTTTTGTCTCGAAATTTGTGTTTCCTTTTCTTATTTGAAGAGATTTTAGAGCCCAAGTAAATAGGAGATAAATAGTAGGAGAGTTTCTTTATCTGCTAGTGTAAATTGCACGAGATTTATTGTGAGCATGAGATTTTTATTTTTATTTTTTACTTTTATTTATTTATTTATGAAATAGAAAGGAGAACATTGAGTTCTGTGAAGAAAGAGGGCCGTTTTGAACTTTAATAGTCGACAGTAAGGTGCGCGAGTCTTATGGCTCTAATAATAAAAATGGCACTCATAGGCATGATTCTTTAGCTAAGACATCTTGTGTGACGGTCCGACTTTTCCGCTTGTCGTATATAGGAAAGGTCACGTCGTCAGATCACCTAACATGATTCTATCATACAAGTGCATTGTATCATGTACAAAGTATTGCATATGCGGAAGCAATTTAATAACTCTGACATGAAATAATATGACAAAAACTGATATTTACTCATCTATTAATAACGGTAAACTAGCAAAGATCTATATCACAAAGCTAACTGATGGAATGTATAGCTTTCCAACCGATGATGACCACTCGTCATCTAAACAATGGAAAGAAAACCTATACATGTATCGAAATCTCATAAAAAAACATACTGCTGTTTATACATCAAAATAAATCTCTCTTTCAAACCTACTTAGGAAAGAATTCCTCAGTGAATTCTTCCTCCTCGTCCTCCTCTTCTTCCTCCTCCTCCGGCTGATACGTGAGTCACCCTCGTGCTCCAGATCAATATCTGCAGCTAAGACATTGAAGTCGTAGGATGAGCTATCATTGAAGCTCAACAGGAAAATTTACAGTGCTAACTCATATATTAGATTACTAATTCACGTCTTGGCACATAAAATACAAAGCGAAACATATTATAACTTATCTTGTATCTATCCTAGCTACAAGTAACATATAATATAAACAAGTCATTATCATGCGAATAATTATAATGCTGACATGCTGAACAATCATGCTGAATAAATACAAGGAAATCATGGTGCAATAGATACGAGAAATCATGCTGAAACAATCTTAGCTTAAACAAGCTATAAACACGCTATCATATGTAAAACCTACATGTACAAGAACGAAAGAATCAAGCTCCCGAGTTAGCAGGATCACTTGAACCGAGACAAATCAAGCTTCTGATTTAGCAGGATCACTTGTCAAGCTCCCGAGTTAGCGGGATTACTTATATTCAAGATTTACATAGTCAAGCTCCCGAGTTAGTGGGATCACTTGACCAAAGTGAGGCAAAAACGTGTACATGACATCAAGGATAACAAAGATAACAAGACATGACTATGCATGGTATCGTGCATGCGAGAAATAGACACTTGCATATTCATACATACGTAAATTGAAAATAGCATCATCATTCATAGGCATATATTGATCTGAGCTAATCATCATTATACCTAACTATTTATATCGAGAAACTGAACTAGCATGTTCATACATTAAGCATACGTCAAATCTGAACATACATCATTACATAACCCATATCTAAAACTGAACTAATATAGTCATTTCATGCTCGTATATTGAACTGAATTTCATAACATGACCATATGTAGAACTGATCGTATTACCATCATGCTGAACTAGAATTTTTTTTAGTAAAACCATCATGAGCCGAGTCATGCAAAAACAGTCATTTCTACTGACTCTAGCCTCATCATCAATACTGACATGGCACATTCATACAAACACATTCGTCTATACTACTGATCATCAAAACTGTCTGGCATCATTTATACATACTGCAACTCATAGCAGAACTATATATCATCTTATATATCATCATACATGATCAAAGCTGTCATGAGTATAAATATACCTAATCATACATGATCAGATATTAGCCATCATCATTAACTTGCTATCTCGACGAGAATGAGTAAACAAAATATAATATAACAAGGTAAATTCCCTACCTTCACTCACGTTTACGTGTATCCGCTTATACGTGCACACATGCATCCAAGAAAACCTCCATTGTTACGAACTTGTCATGTGCACCAAGCACCTATGCTTTAATATGCATGGATTTAGGATTTAAAATGTGTTACTGGGTCACCTTAGACCCTAGGTATGTGTCATATATGGTCACTATCCTTAGGGGCAAGACACAACACATATAAATGGCACCACAAGCACATACAAAGGCTCAGACACAGGCTTGCCTCGGCAAGCCACAGGGTTGCCGCGGCAAGCTCCCCTACTGAGCACCTTGCCGCGGCAACCTTGTGAGGTTGCCGCGGCAAGCCTGAGGCACAAGCTTGTCGTGGTGCCTTCTATTGCTCTTCTTGTTTTCTGGTTCTTGTGGTCTACTGGCCTTTCACCTAATATATATATATATATATCTTATATTCTCTTCTATATGTAGCATAGAGGCCCCTTTATTTTTATAAATTCGGTATGAACGTTTCGGAGTGCATTCATTAGAAAGTTTGACTCTGAAACCCTTCACACATGACTTGATTTCGGAGCTATTGATTTGATCTCATGGGATCGACAACAACGATTTAACTTCTATGTGAAACAAATAAATGAATTGAACCTAGTCTATTATGTTTACGGCATACCTTTTGGTGCACTCGGTTATGACGACGCTGAGCGGGTGTTGGTGTCGAACTCGCGACGTACTCTTTGAGACCAAGGGTCGTCTTCGCAATCCACTCGATCAAATCACAAGTCACCTTGTGATCCACGGTTCTAAATTCAAGGGTTTGAAAGGGCTGAAATGGGAAATGGGTTTGAGAAGTGGGTTCCTTCTCTTATGATGTTCTACTGATTTTGCAGGTTCGGTTTGCTATGGGGATTTAATTTCTTCAAGAGTTCAAGTAGGAAGAAGAAAGAAGCGCTATTGTCGAGTTTTTGTAGTGGTTTTCTGCACTTTGCATGCATGGGACTACATGATGACTCATGCAGTCGTGTAGCCAAGAAGCGAGATTAGGATTATAAGGCTATTAGGGATGGAATTCTACGCTAGGCCAGCATTGGCTTTTAAGGATATAGGCATATAAGACAAAATACACTGGTTAAGTGTATAGCCAGCTTATGTTTGGCCTTGACTTTAGTGTAATGCTAATACATACTTCCATATGTATAGTAGGGGTGCAATTCCAGTGTAATTCCCTTACATAGGTCTTAGAATTTATGTCTTGGGTATAATGTCAAGTGTAATGTGGTTACACTTTAGTAAGTGTATGGGTAGTGCATGGCTAAGGTATAACCCTGCTGCACTTAAACTCCTTATATATTTGGGATTTAGTGTAACTCCAATACAGTGTTTTTATATATCTGTAACACTATAAAACTCAAGTGTATTATGTAATACACCAATATGGGAGGGTTACAAATTCACATGTGTTTTTAGTACACTAACTTAAAGTGTACGAATGACCGGATTGTACTAAATATTTTTACTGGGCCACTAAGGGCCTCACATTCTTATCAGGTTTGCACACTAACTTAAATAGATCCTTTTGTGTCCCGTGTTAGGCACACGAGTGACCTGACCCGTGTCCATACTAACTAGTGTGGTTTTAAAATATGACAACTGTTACATCTTGCAATGTTTGGTTGCTAGTTGGGCTCCTTGAATTGATCAAATATGTGCACCACGTGGGATAAATTTGCTCGATAGCAACCTTAGCTCCCATAATTAATATCGATCGCCATCACAGCTCCTAACTACCACCCCAATCCTAACTTTCTTTGAACTATGATACCACTCCCTCCTGTACCCTCACTACGTCAAAATGAGGGAAAACCCACAGTAGCAGTAAAAAATAAACCACAGCTTAAAATAGCAGCGTAATATTCCACTACTTAAAATAGTGGTATAACATATAAAATAGTGGTTTTACAAGTTAAAACAGTGTCACGTGCAACTCTATGATGTCGTCACATGCAACTCTATCGGGGACCCCTAATTCCAAAACTCCTCTCATTTTATATCTCTAACAAAACCGTTGTCTCCCTTATTAGAATCCTCTTTTGAAACCTAGCCTCTCTCTCCTCTTCCTCTCTCTTGACGAACCCTAGGTTTATGGTCTTCTTCAGCAAATCAATACATTTTCCATTGACTCTTTATGGTCTTCTTCAACAAATCACTCCATTTTCCATCGACACTTTCTTCTCCCCTTCTCTGCCCGATGCTTTCTTTTCTGAGAAGGTTTTGATCGGTGCTCAAATCTGGCTACATTTCTTCTCTCAATCTGGTTAGTACTTCTTCTATCAATTTGGTCCAAAAATAGCTGGCTTCTTCTCTCAATCTGGTCAGATCACCGAGAGGGTTTGAATGGATTATTACCAAGTTTTTTTTTTCATTTCATCGGATTGTTACCAACTATCTACGGTTTTGATTGGATCGAAGGTAACCGAACTGAATTGAAGGCCAGATCTCGATCATGTATCATGTATGACCGAGGGTTCTTCATCATTTGAAGGTCAGATCCCAATCTCCTTCTCTTAAGTTATTCTCTCAAATTGAAGAATCTTAAGTGTTTCATTTATCGCACTCTCCAAAAACCCTAACACACCCTCTTCTTCTCTTTTCTAGGAGTTTTGGATTCAAATTCGTTCTTCGCAGAGGTAAATTTTTTTATTTTATTTTTACTTTTTTTATTCAAATCTAGGTTTTCCATAGACCTTCCATATTTTTACTTTTTTTTTATTAAAACTCAGAGAGATTAGAATTATCATGCTAAGTCATTTATTATTTAATTTTAAATTGTATCACACATCACGCTCGAATATGATTTTAGAGCATGTTTTTGTGATCCGTGACATGTGGAGATGTTGTTTTGAAAAGGAAAAATAATGGAAATGATCTAAACAATGCGGCCTTGGTGTACGTGGCACTCAAAAAAGATATTTTGGGTGCCACACGGAGTTCCATGTGGACATTGGAATACACTGAGGGTACTCCATTGGAGTACCTTTTCTCTCTCTCTCTCTCTCTATATATATATAATATTATAATCTTTATATATATTTGTTGTATATTAGTGGCATAAGTATTAAACGTTAAATTGATATCTCATACGTTGAGCTGAATTGGGCCTGAAAATCACACTTTTTGGGAAACTTGAACCCCATCCCACCAGTGCACTCTAATATCAATCATTGTTCTTATTTTAAGCAGCTGATGATAAAGTTCACCGATTAAATGGTTCTCTATCTGGTTTTAGGTGTGATTCGTTAGCTGGGACCATGGTTTTAAATACCCCCATATTCTATACATATTGGCCATATCTGATACATATCAGTTGATATGTATTGGGTTAGGGCCCTTCGATACAGGGTCAAATATGATAATTCCCCCGAGAGAGGTGGAATTATTATAACAATAAGTATTAGGATGTTTTGATTTAGTGAGCTTTGAGAACGACTGCCAATAGGCCCAATACTATATTCTCCAATGAGTGAATCAGGGACTCAGGAGCTCTCAGTTTCAGTAGAGCTGTGTTCAGGAGAATTGTAAACCAAATTCTACATCCCCTCCTCCCTTCCATCGCACTTTGTTTGTTTGGCTGGTATATGCCTAAATGTTCCACTTGAGTATCTTCATTTCAGAGCTTGAGACTTCTCTAAACTTTTACTTGAACAACCTTGCTTTCTGCTGGGCCTGATTAATTAATTTTGATTTGTGAGGTGAGTTGGTTGATATGCATATAACACTTTGCAATTGAATTAATTATTGTTGTTATTTTGTTGATGAATCAAATTTTTTATAGTTTATTCAGCTATGTCACTGATCATGGTGTTTATGAGATAGACATTTGGGTGCCAAAGGTTCTTATTTGTTTTATATAAAATTTGAGGATTGTCAGTGTCATGACCCCAGATTTTTGGGAACTGTGCACATCTTATACCATGCACGCGTATGTGTGGTTCACAAGGAAACAAAAAAGTAACATGTATACGCTATGTGTGTATGTGAGAAACACACTAACTCTCACTAATATGTATATAAGTAAAAATGAAGAAGAGAGGAGCCCCATACGTAACCTAATTTTAGCCTAGATAGAGAAAAGGAAAAGAGAGAGAAAGAAGAGAGGAAATTGTAAAAGAAGGTTAGGTTCGTTGGTTTAAGCCCGTAGAAGATTTTGAGGAAGGCTAGATGAGGAACCATGAAGAGCTTTTCATCTAGTTGGAACTTGGATCGAGTTTACATCAAATACATCGATCAAGGTATGATTTAAATGTGTTTATGGTGATTAGATAGTGTAGGAAGGAATTGTTAAAATGTCTTTTTTTGTGTTATTTAATGCTAATAAGACATTGGATAAAGAAGGAATTATTTTCTCGAACGGATAGAGAACTTATGTCTATCGTGGCTCGCTCGAGCGGCCTATTTGGCTTGCTCGAGCAAGGATAGAATATAAATCTGAGTATATTTTCGTTCTGGGCTTGCTCGAGCGAGACCTATAGTATATGGGAAGTTCGCTTGAGCGAGGCTTTATGTAGTTCGTTTTAACCGCTCGAGCGATGAAAGGTACTCGCTCGTGCGAGGGTTGGTACCTCGTCTTAACTGCTCGCGCGAGATTAAGTGCTCGCTCGAGAGAGGAATAGTGCTCACTCGCGCGAGGAACTATGCGGGTTTTATTAAATTTTAGCACAGTTCATGGGAGCTGTGTGCTCCAAGGGCCCTGATGACCATTCTAAGCATGTTCTTAACGCATGCAATGTAGGTTGACGTGGGATCGTTGCATATCACCGCTACGAGAGGATTGCTTTGGATTTGCTTTGAGGTAGGGAATATCTTGAAACATGTACTTTAATTCGTCAAAAATCATGTATGTAGAGTATTTCAATCATGTAGAGTAGCTCAAGGGAATAGTCATATTAAATGTGTTACCAACATGTGGGTGTATGTGTGTGTGCGTGAATCTAAAAGGAGGTCATGAAGTCCCCAGGGGACATAGAATTGTAATATTGGGCATCGTAATGATGCATTAAACCGGTAGCATCCCAGGGATGCATATGAAGCCAAATGATAAAACAAAAGAAGAAAGAGAAAGCCTAATGTAATATAATTAGCATAATCACGGTGAATAACTATATGTAGAGCACACTTTATATTTTTGTTATTTAAGGTTTATTTAGAATACCCCACCGACGTGGCGGGATACCCACGACTGACTCCGCAAGATATCCTTTACCGGTACGGCGGCCAAACCGTACACTCTAGGACATCCCAGGGATGTTAAATTGAGAATAGACCCCGCCGCCTAAGAGAAAGGGGCCTGGGTAGTATTGAAATGTAACACATGACAAGTGTCTATTTAGATGACGATGGTGGTAATCCATCGGGGCTCGATGCTATATTGCTCGGGGATTACTTAAGTTAAGATTTAAGTGATTAGGCCGAATTCGTTACCATAATAGTAAGATGAGAATAATAAAGTCATGTAAAGTAACAGTGTATCCATCATTTTTCTTTCGTGTGTTACAAATTGTCTTCCAGCAGTTCTATCAAATAAATCATGCTTTTAACTGTTTTTAACATACATGTGAGAGCTTAATCTATATGTTTACTGTGTTTCCCTATTGAGCTAGGATGTGGCTCACCCCCCTTAGACTATATGTCGTAGGTCCAGGACTAGCGGCAGCGGAGACTTCTGGAGACATTGATCCAGGGGATTCAGATTACGTGCCCACAGAAGAGTCAGAGCCTCCTCCTGAGGAATTCTTCTAGGAGACCCATTGCGTACTTTGAGAGTGAGTTGAGAGTAATAGATACGGCTTGGTATGTCAAGCCTCTTTATTTGAATGTAATTAAATACCGTTATTCTTTTGACAAACCGTCTGGGGTGAACTGTTATCACCAACGGTTTGGGTAAGTTCTTATGCCCATGAATTGGCATGGGACAAGAACTGCCTTTAGAGAGCCTATTTATTTTAAATGAATGAGTACTTGTTTAGAGTAGATACATGTGCCTTAATTGCAGTATTTGGCTTGTATGTACCAATGCTTCGTACAGAATCACAGGGCACAGCCTTGAGGGTCGTGCTGATGGCACGAGTTTCAGGGTGCTGAAATCCGAACTGTCACAGTTGGTATCAAAGCCTTTCTTTTAGTCTCTGACAATCAGTTTGTCAGAACATAAGGACTGCTGCTAACGAAACCGTGGTTTCTCATGCAGACCGTTATGTTTCCAAGAGGAAGAGGCCGACCCAGGGGTGGTCATGATAGGAATTTGCGCAGTAGAAATGGGTTCGTCTCGCCTACCAACAGGGTGCCATTGGGAAATAGGGAGATTCTCGAGGGCAGTGGCCAAGGAGAGAACCAAAATCAAGTAGAAAATCAGGATCGGGACTGTCAGGATCGAGATCAAAGGGAACAAGATAGAGTGAGACAGAGAAATGAAGAAAGAGAGGAGCGTCAGAGGATGATGCACACAATGGAAACTATGGCAACTGCCATGGCACAGCAAGCAGCATCCTTGGCAGCACATGCCATCCCAGAACAACATCAGACACCTACGCCCCCAATAGGACCTACACTACCAGTGGCTTCAGCATTTACCGAATTCAGGAGGATGAGACCTCCTAGCTTTTCATGACAGGCAGACACCATGGCAGTCGAAAATTGGCTGGGTGAAATTGAGAAGGTATTTAGTGTACTGACATGCACAGAGGATGAGAGCATTCGTTGGGCAGCGTATATGCTAGATGGAGAAGCTGGACCTTGGTGGAAATCTGTTACGTGGACTAGGGCTCAAGAAACTCCAGATATGCCCTGGACTTGGGATGAATTCGTTGCAGAGTTCAATAAGCAATATTTTTCGGAGGTTGTGAGAAATCAGATGAAGACTCAATTTTTATAACTAATGCAAGGAAAGATGACCGTGAGAGAGTACGGAGTAGAATTTATGAGACTGGCTTGTTTCGCTCCAGACTACGTAATTTCTGATGTGATGAAAGCGAAGAGGTTCCAACAGGGTTTAAGGTCGGACATCCGAGGAGGGGTTACGCCATTTCAGCTGAAGACCTATGGAGAGGTCATGAGTAAGGCATTAGTGGTCGAAGAAGAAAACAATAATTGATACCGTCAGAGGGAACAGCAGGGAAGAGGAAGCATAGATCAAAGCAGGACTGGGAGTAATGAATCAATGAATTAGAAGCCGAGGTTCGTAGCACCGAATTAGAGGCAACCGTTCCAGACAGGGTATGGGAGAGCCGCGCAACAAACTACTCATCAAATATTTCCATTGCTGGCATCAGGGAGACCGACGAGGTATGAGGGTCCAGCTATTTCCATTGGAGCCACAATTACACAAGGTTTTTCGAGAGCTGCTTCTTCAACACCAAGAGAGACTTGTGCCGAGTGTGGCAAGTCCCACAAAACGGCGGATTGCAGGCAGGGAATGCGAGGCTATTTTAAATGCTGCAAGATAGGCCACGTAATTAGAGATTGCCCTGAGGGAATTAAGGAGAAGACGGCCCTAGCTTCCATGCCACGACCTATTCAATCACGGAAGTCAGTTGTTCAAGGGAGAGCCTACGCAGTTACCGCCCAAGAAGCAGGGAGTGTACATGACGTCATTCAAGGTGAGATTCCTTTTAAATAAAGAATTTCAATTTAATACAATTTTAGATAGAGAAGGTGCATTCATTAGAACAGTGTGTAGAATCATGTTTGTACGTTAGACGATTCTAAATAAAGTATGTGCTATGTATGTATATGTATGTGTTATAGGTACGTTACAAGTCTATGAAAAAGGGTGCTATGTAGCACGTGACACACGAGTGTTGATAGACCCAGGGTCTACCCACTCCTTCATCACCCCTAGATTTCCAAAGAAAATGAAGATTGTTCCGGAGACACTGGACTTTGTGTTATCAGTGTCTATCCCAACGGGAGAATTAGTGGACACAGAGTTAGTCTGCAAATCGGTAGTAGTGAGCGTCCGAGATGACGTTGTCTACAAATTAGACGCACAATTAATATTATTGGACATGCAAGGATTCGACGTGATCCTTGGCATGGATTGGCTATCCCATCATTGTGCAACAGTGGATTGCAAGAACAAGGTTGTTATTTTCCGACCTAACACGAGGAGATCGTTTCGATTTCGAGGAGGGAGATCAACACAGGTGCCACTCATCTCTGCAGTTAGAGTAGAACATTTAATCAAAAAGGGGTGTAGCGGTTATTTGACATGTTCGAAGACGTATTTCCAGAAGAATTGCCAGGATTACCTCCAGAGAGAGAAGTGGAATTCGCTATCGACTTAGCACCAAGAACGGAGCCTGTTTCAAAAGCACCATACAGGATGGCTCCTACTGAGTTGAAAGAATTGAAAGAACAGTTGCAAGAGCTCATGGATAAAGGGTTCATATGACCAAGCGTGTCTCCATGGGGAGCACCAGTTTTGTTTGTGAAAAAGAAAGATGAGTCGATACAGCTGTGCATTGACTATCGACAATTGAACAAACTCACTGTGAAGAATCGATACCCTTTGCCAAGAATAGGTGACTTGTTCGATCAGTTGCAAGGAGCGAAGTACTTTTCCAAGATCGATCTGAGATCTGGATACCATCAGTTAAGAGTCAAGGCCGAGGACATTCAGAAAATGGCATTTAGAACACGGTATGGACACTATGAATTTTTGGTGATGCCGTTTGGATTGACAAACGCACCGGCGTCGTTTATGGACTTAATGAATCGAGTGTTTAAACCACACCTAGACTCCTGCATTGTCGTGTTTGTTGACGACATCCTAATTTACTCAAAATCGAGGACGGAGCATGAAGAACACTTACGGGTCACTCTACAAACTTTGCGTGAACACCAATTGTATGCCAAGCTCAGCAAATGTGAATTCTGGTTAGAAGAGATTAGCTTTTTGGGACATGTTGTCTCAAAGCATGGTGTCACAGTAGATCCCACTAAGATCGAGGCAGTAGTGAACTGGGAGCAACCAAAGACCGTGACAGACGTCTGAAGTTTCCTTGGACTAGCAGGTTATTATCGGCGTTTCATTGAGGGGTTTTCAAAGATATCAGGACCTCTTACGAGGCTTACAAGAAAGGATTCAAGATTTGAGTGGAGTGAAGCGTGCGAGAAGAGTTTTCAAGAACTCAAGAAGAGACTCACCTCAGCTCCAGTATTAGCCATTCCGTCAGGCAGTGGGGGATTCACGGTCTACAGTGATGCTTCGTATAACGGTTTGGATTGCGTGCTCAATCAACATAAAAAGGTAATAGCTTACGGGTCAAGACAATTGAAAGAGCATGAGAAGAACTATTCGACGCATGATCTGGAACTAGCAGCGGTCATATTCGCATTGAAGATATGGCAACATTATTTATACGGAGAAACGTTTGAAATCTTCACCGACCGTAAGAGCCTCAGATATCTATTTACACAGAAGGAACTAAATATGAGGCAACGCAGATGGATGGAGTTCCTCAAGGACTATGACTGTTCTATACAGTACCATCCAGGCAAGGCTAATGTAGCGGCCGATGCCTTGAGTCGGAAGAGTTCAGCTCAGTTGGCTAGTCTAATTTTGGGTATGCACCTATGGAAGCTGTTGGAAGATCTAGCACTATATGATGCGGACATCAAGTCGCAAGCTACAGGAGCCTTTTTGGCCAACATATCAGTGAAATCGGTGATATTCGAACATATACGAGAACTTCAGGTAGAAGACCCAGTACTAACCAAGATACGTCAAGATGTAACTGAGGGCATCAGATCTGACTTTTCAATCAAGGAAGGGCTCCTTATTGTTCAAGGGCCATCTCTGTATTCTGGACAATGCCGATTTATGACGAACGATTCTTGATGAATCCCACAAGTCAAGATATGCTATCCACCCGGGGAGCATGAAGATGTATCAAGATTTGAAAAAGAATTACTGGTTGAGAGGTTTGAAGCAAGACGTGGCAGAGTACGTGTCGTGGTGTTTGACGTGCTAACAAGTGAAGATTGATCATAGACACCCCGCAGGTCTATTGCAACCCCTACTTATATCGGAATGGAAGTGGGAATCGATCTCCATGGGCTTCATAGTTGGGCTACTGCGAACTACAAAGAAGTATAATGCCATTTGGGTAGTGGTCGATCGATTGACCAAGTCAGCACACTTTTTGCCTTACCACATGATGTACACGGCGGGAAGACTGGCAGAGCTGTATATGAAAGAGATTGTCCGTTTGCATGGGATTCCGAGTAGGATCGTTTCAGACCGGGACCCACTGTATACATCAAAGTTTTGGAAGAAATTTCAAGAAGGAATGGGAACGAGACTAGATTTCAGTATAGCGTTCCATCCACAAACCGATGGACAGACTAAGAGGGTCAATCAAATCATTGAAGACATGCTTAGGGCATGTGTGTTGGAATTACAAGGATCGTGGGATCAACACCTACCATTGATTGAGTTTGTATATAACAACAGTTTTCAGACGAGCATTGGGATGGCACCATATGAAGCCTTGTACGGAAGGCGATGTAAATCGCCAATCAATGGGAGGAAACTGGTGAGAAATTTGTTTTGGGACCCGAGTTACTTGAAGATAACGCTGCTATTGTCCACATGATCAGAGAAAGACTAAAGGCGGCTCAAAGTAGATGTAAAGCTACTACCGATATCGCTAAAGTGGGCAAACACGTGTTTGTAAAAGTGTCGTCAATGAAAGGCGTGACGATATTTGGAAAGAGAGGCAAGTTGAGTCCCCGTTATCTTGGACCTTTCGAGGTTTTGGGTCGAGTAGGGGAGGTTGCGTATCATGTTGGCTTACCGCCACAATTTGATCGGGTACATAATGTCTTCCACATATCTATGCTCAGGAAGTACGTGAACAATCCTTCCCACATTTTGGGAGGTCAACCTTTAGAGATGTACGAGGACATGAGTATGATGGAAGAACCGGCGGAAATTTTGGATAAAAAGGAACAAGTGCTATGCACCAAAGTTATTCCTTTAGTGCTTGTTCGATGGAAGAATCATCCGGCTGAGGAAGCAACGTGGGAGCGTGAGGCTGACGTCAAAGATCAGTACCAAAATTTGTTTGAGAATGGTAACTAGTTGTTTTTCTTAAATATGATAATATGTAATATTTTGACAGTATATCGATTACTATTTTGAAACTAGTAAACAAATGAGATTGAAAAATTCGAGCATTTAGTTTAAACTTTTGCCAGAAAGATCGGATCATGTGAATAAAAATCTCAAATGTCCACAAAGGAAATCATGAATGAATGATGTCCTCAACTTTAGAATAGATCAAGCGAAAATATGAGCTTAAGGAAGCCAGAAAGACGTTTCTGGGCTCGCTCGAGTGAGAGTTTATGCTCGCTCGCGCGAGCCACAAAAAATAATAAACAAGAAGTATTCTAGGATCACTCGAGCGAGGATTAGTGACCGCTCGAGCGAGGCCATGAATTTATATCAGTCAGCATTCTGGGCTTGCTCGAGCGATAACTAATGACCGCTCGAGCAAGGACAAACTATATATCGCAGACGGAAGGTTAAGCGTTCATTTCGTCTTCAAGCAAGGGATCCGAGCCGAGCGAGGGTTTAGGGTTTTCGATCTTCACGCATTTCCGTTCGATTCGAATCAGATTCGAACGATCCGATCCGTCAAAAACATTTTGTAAGGTAAAATCTACCCTTTTCCAATTTTATTGCATTCAAAAAGCTTTATAGAGATCTAATGGCTTCTTCAAGCCCTAATCCCCAACCTAGGAAACGAATGGCGGCTCGATCACCATCATCGCGCAATAAGGCGCCAGAACAACAACCACCACCACCATGCCCATCACCCACCCCTATCCAATTAGATGATTGGTGGGGAGCCAAGGTTATGGAAGCCGAATGGGAAATTCATCCCTCTTATTTTGTTGATCCGACGTCCACCAAATGGACTTCGGATTTTCTAACAAACAATCACCTCAGACCATTACTTGCACCATTCGGACCTCGGTACTATCCGAGGCTAGTCAGGCTATTTTATCAAACCCTTAAAACGAATGTGAATGAGGATACCATCCTCGTCACAATTGACGGAAAAGAATTAACTTTTGGAAGTGGCGATGTTTCGACTGCCATGAACTGCCCTCATACCTACACCCCGAGCCCACACACTCAACCACCTTTTGCTGAGAACGTAGAATTCCCAACTATCATTTCTGATATTATTGGCGGCACGTCCGCATCGGGTCAATCCATCACCCGATCCCAGCTACCGCTACACATGTGGCTTTTAGATATTATTTTAAAGAAGAATTTGCACCCTACCGGCCATGATCAAGAGCGCCGCGACGCATTCTTGTGAGCCTTGCACTCCGCTTTTCACAACAGGTGGTTTAGTGCACCCATGGTAGTCATCAAAGGCATGGTGCATGCCTATAAAAGAAATGTCAGGGGCGCTATTCCTCCACCTATCAACCGCCTACCATATGCACGTTTGATATCCCGACTCCTCGATGCACGTAATGGGAAAGAAGGATTCAAGATCTGAACCGACGAGTTTTCTTTTATCGATAACGTTGTCCCCTATATAGCCTAAGACTTAAGCCGAAATTTAAAGAGCCTTCAAACTAGTGTTAATAAGAAGAGAGATCGCCAAATTTCCTGACACGCCACACAACAAGCACCGACGGGACCGACTGCTCCCTCTACTTCATCTTCACAGCCCCTACCTAGCACCGACACTGGCATGATGCAAGAGATCCTCCAGCAGGGGCGGGAGATCAGGTTACATCATAGGTTTCAGGAGGCGCTACTCATAGACCTCATGGGCCATGCGTACTCGCAGTCATACATGGAGTACATCGGCGCTATGAGAGGCGCTATTTTTGGAGCATCTAGCTCGGGCCCTGCTACGAGGAACACTACAGCGGGTACCACTACCGCCAGGGTGGTTGTCGAGGATGAGGATGACGAGGACTACGACGATGATGATGACTCCGGCAACGACGACGACGAGTATGAGGAGGATGATGATTAGGTAGTCATATTTTCTTTTTGGAAACGATAATGAAATTTTGGTTGTGATATTTTGTTTGTAATATTTTAGTTGTGATCATTTTGATGGTGTGGTTTTATTGTTCTATAAACTATCGTGACATGGTTGTCACAAAATGTTGATGGTTAACTTTATAATAACATCGCATATAAAGTGGTCAATTACTATTATGACTGTGGAAACTCTTGATAGTAAGTATCTTATCATCGATATTTCTTTACCGTTTAGATTGACTACGATAAGTGTATGGCTAGGTAATACTATAAGGTGTGAATAATTGCCTAATACAGGTTAAACTATGAGTCATTGGATTATATGATTGTGGATTATTCTAGTGTACACCACTTTCTACGATATCATCAATTTTCGAGGACGAAAATCTTATAAGGTAGGGTGAATGTCATGACCCCAAATTTTTGGGAATCGTGCACATCTTATACCATGCACGCGTATGTGTGGTTCACAAGGAAATAAAAAAGTAACATGTATAAGCTATGTGTGTATGTGAGAAACACACTAACTTTCACTAATATGTATATAAGTAAAAAGGAAGAAGAGAGGAGCTCCATACGTAACCTAATTTTAGCCTAGATAGAGAAAAGGAAAAGAGAGAGAAAGAAGAGAGGAAATTGTAAAAGAAGGTTAGGTTCATTAGTTTAAGCCCGTAGAAGATTTTGAGGAAGGCTAGATGAGGAACCATGAAGAGCTTTTCATCTAGTTGGAACTTGGATCGAGTTTACATCAAATACATCGATCGAGGTATGATTTAAATGTGTTTATGGTGATTAGATAGTGTAGGAAGGAATTGTCAAAATGTCTTTTTTTGTGTTATTTAATGCTAATAAGATATTGGATAAAGAAGGAATTATTTTCTCGAATGGATCGAGCACTTATGTCTATCGTGGCTCGCTCGAGCGACTTATTTGGCTCGCTCGAGCGAGGATAGAATATAAATCTGAGTATATTTTCGTTCTGGGCTCGCTCGAGCGAGACCTATAGTATATGGGAAGCTCGCTCGAGCGAGGCTTTATGTAGTTCGTTTTAACCGCTCGAGCGATGAAAGGTACTCGCTCGCGCGAGGGTTGGTACCTCGTCTTAACCGCTTGCGCGAGATTAAGTGCTCGATCGAGCGAGGCTAAGTGACCGCTCGAGCCAGGAATAGTGCTCGCTCGCGCGAGGAACTACGCGGGTTTTATTAAATTTTAGTACAGTTCATGGGAGCTATGTGCTCCAAGGGCCCTAGTGACTATTCTAAGCATGTTCTTAACGCATGCAATGTAGGTTGACGTGGGATCGTTGCGTATCACCACTACGAGAGAGGACTGCTTTGGATTTGCTTTGAGGTAGGGAATATCTTGAAACATGTACTTTAATTCATCAAAAATCATGTATGTAGAGTATTTCAATCATATAGAGTAGCTCAAGGGAATAGTCATATTAAATGTGTTACCAACATGTGGGTGTGTGTGTGCGTGCGTGAATCAAAAAGGAGGTCATGAAGTCCCCAGGGGACATAGAATTGTAACATTGGGCATCGTAATGATTAATTAAACCAGTAGCATCCCAGAGATGCATATGAAGCCAAATGATAAAACAAAAGAAGAACGAGAAGGCCTAATGTAATATAATTAGCACAATCACGGTGAATAACTATATGTAGAGCACACTTTATATTTTTGTTATTTAAGGTTTATTTAGAATACCCCACCAACGTGGCGAGATACCCATGACTGACTCGGCAGGATATCCGTGCCCGGTACGAAGGCCAAACTGTACACCCTAGCACATCTCAGGGATGTTAAATTGAGAATAGACCCCGCCGCCTAAGAGAAAGGAGCCTGGGTAGTATTGAAATGTAACACATGACAAGTGTTTATTTAGACGACGATGGTGGGTATTCCATCGGGGCTCAATGCTATATTGCTCGGGGATTATTTAAGTTAAGATTTAAGTGATTAGGCGGAATCCGTTACCATAATAGTAAGATGAGAATAATAAAGTCATGCAAAGTAACAGTGTATCCATCATTTTTCTTCCATGTGTTACAAATTATCTTCCAACAGTTCTATCAGATAAATCATGCTTTTAAACTGTTTTTGACATACATGTGAGAGTTTAATTTATATGTTTACTGTGTTTCCCTATTGACCTAGGATGTGGCTCACCCCCCTTAGACTATACGTCGTAGGTCCAGGACTAGCGGCAGAGGAGACTTCTGGAGACGTTGATCCAGGGGATTCAGATTACGTGCCCACAGAAAAGTCAGAGCCTCCTCCTGAGGAATTCTTCTAGGAGACCCATTACGTACTTTGAGAGTGAGTTGAGAGTATTAGGTATGGCTTGGTATGTCAAGCCTCTTTATTTGAATGTAATTAAATACTGTTATTCTTTTGACAAACTGTTTGGGGTGAACTGTTATCACCAACGGTTTGGGTAAGTTCTTATGCCCATGAATTGGCATGGGATAAGAACTACCTTTAGAGACCCTATTTATTTTAAATGAATGGGTACTTGTTTAGAGTAGATACATGTGCCTTAATTGCAGTATTTTGCTTGTATATACCAATGCTTCGTACAGAATCACAGGGCACGGCCTTGAGGGTCATACTGATGGCACGGGTTTCGGGGTGCCAAAATCCGAGCTGTCACAGTCAGTAATGCTCCCTTTGTTAGGCTTGTGTACCACTAGCCAGTGATACATGTACGTATCCGATACATACCAGTATCATCCGAGATTTTAACCCATGCTTCTGATTATTCCATTTTTACTTGTATTTAAGAATCTACCTTTTTGTTATCTTGTCATTGTTGTTATAAGCAACCTTAGTGAGTTAAAGTAAGCAAAACATATTCTCCTATATTCAATGCCGGTACTAATTTGAATTTTATAATGGCTTGCTCATGTAACATTAGGAAGTCCAATATTAGTTGGCTCAACTAGAAAATTCCAATGATTGCATCAACTATATATTGCTATGACAAGGTCGATCATCTTGAATGGGTGTCAATGAGTTTATTTGGGCTTAGCTGAGATCACCAACACCATAGTAATAAATAGTAATAAAAAGTGCATTAAAAATGAAAAAGATGCATTCAAAACACTTTTTTTTAACTACGTGATTAAAAAATATTTAAACATGTCTTTGAAAAACTGCATTTTTTTTTCGTACTATTTTAAACCTGTACTCTGACATTGTTAATATTTAAACATGGCTTTGGTAAGCAATTGTTCAAACATATCTGATCATCTCAGAGCATCACCGTTCGTATACGTTGTTTGACTACTATCTCTTGTTCTTATTTTTATAAATATCTTATTATTATTGTTTTTAAATGAAAAAACTTCACTGATCTAAAATTTTTATAGAAAAATTTACTGATCAGTTTTGGATTTTATATACATATTTTTTTCATTTTTAGGCATTTTTATTTTTTGATGAATGCTGCTTCCCGAGTAGGTTGTCTTGTTCATTTACTTGGTGCCTTTTTAAATATGATTTTGTTCTCTTCCTCTTTGCTTCAAATTTTGTCTTCTGTTACCGATAAAAAAAAATTTAGTCTTCTGTTTAGCTTAAAATTTAGTCCCTCGGAAATGGTGATGATCTGGTCTAAAAAAGGATTTCAGAGTTTAAACCTCTGTACAGAGATTGATTCCTAGTAGAGGGTTTTTTTGTAATTTGCATCTTAATCGTATAAACTATTTAGATCGATATCTTGTTCCTTATATTTGTTTATTTTTATTAATTATGTTTCAAAGTTTCTTTATGCCTCCGTTTTTGCAATCTTAATGCTTTTAATTGGTTTTGTTGGGTACTGGTAGATGTTATCTGGTTGATTGCAACTGCTGAAATCAGCTGATATATCCGGGTTTTTTGGTTTGTAAGAGATTAGGGTTTGTGGAGTCACATATATACTACTTTCAAATTTGATAGAAGAGTTTTTTATTTTTTTTATTTGAATAACAAAACCAAAAATAATAATAAAATCTTTTAACTTTCTCAAAATTAGATGAAAGAGGGCGTCTTTCCGCATTGGTAATTGTTTTGTATTTAATATCTTTTTGGCTTTCCCCTTGTTTTGTTGTTGATTGTTATTTCATAATTCCACGATATCTTATTTTGATATTGGTATGAATTTTGACAAGTGATGGTTATCTGCAAATATCAGTTATTTGATTGTTGTAAATTGGGGTTCGGATTGGTTGTGATTAAATATTCTACAAGACCAAGGGTGATTCTGATTTCTGGTGTTGGAATGTGAAGCCTACTAGTTAGTAAACCCTTGCGACTTTTCTATGTTTTTTATATTCTTTTTGTGATTGAATTTGGAAAAAATTCTATACTAGATATTGTGTATAAATTTTGAGTTTAGACTATGGATATACTAAACTCAGTAGCAAAAGCCATATTCCCCAAGTAGATGGACTAAGGTTAAGGATGATGAGTAAAAAAATTCATATTCCCCAAATAGATAGGATAAGGTTGTGATGATGATGAGTACACAAGTCATTTTCCCCCTGCTACTAATCATTTTTATCAATTACCAAGGATAAAGCGAACAACATACAACAAAGAAAAGGAAAGATTACACCAAACAAAAATATTAATGAATTAATTAGATACGTGAACTAGAATCCAATTTATTGAACTACAGTTCAGGTGAGGCAACTCACTGAAGTGTCAACTTGCCACTAAACGTTTGAAGTAGAAATAGAGCTACTCTCCATGGGGATCTTCAGAGGACAAAAACAATAAATTTTAAAAAGATTTGGTGGGTCTGAGTACATTGTTTAAACTCTCACATGATACTGAAATGATTTGTCTGATACATCTTCATATCATATTCCAATGGAAGGTACACTATTGAAAGTGGCTCATATACCTTTTCTCTTTTCTCTCTCTCTCTCACATACATACATACATACATATATATATATATATATATATATATATATATATATATATATATAAGAGAGAGAGAGAGTAGGATTCTTTTTTTACACCTGGATTCATGCATGTTAACCAATTATAATAACTATTATAATTTGTTTATGACTAATCTCCTGCACTATCTTAAAACCCAATGTAACAAAATTTATAGCGTGTTTTAAGTCTAGGTATCTTGATACCTAGACTTAAAACATGAGTGAAACTTGGCACAATGATATCAATGTGAACACACTCAATCAACCTGATACTCACATGCTTGCATAGTTTTAATCAGGAATATAAACCTCAGAGAATAGGTCATGGGTTCCATTTTGCTTCAGCATTCATAGACCTATCTGGAACTTTCAAACATTTATATAAAGAGTTATGCAGAAACAATATCATTAACCATGATTTTCCATCATTTCGGCATATACTAAAATGGTTCACTTTATTTCATTTAGTCCTGAAAGAATCTGCACTGCCTTGTTGGCACTTGGCAATTGGTTGCGCCTAAATTCCAAAGAGCGATTAGATCCTCTCATACTACTTAGTCAGGTCACTCACACAATCACACCAAAGGCAAAACAAAAGCAAATACGCTTTTGTATCCTAGGTGAAAAATGGTAAGGCTTATGGCATAGGGAGTCACATTCCATATTTGTATGGTTCCTTATTGATCATTATTCTATGTAAATTTTCCTTCAATTAGACCTAATATTTTGGCCATAGAATAGACTACACAAATTTGAAGGTATAACTAGCAGCATTCGCTAAGGTCAAGGATTCTACAAAGTTTAGATGTACCTTTGCATGGGTCTTGAATTTGATGAGAAATACAAAAAAAAGTATAAAAAAGTAAATTTTACTAGTCCTTACATGTGACTTGATTGCCGAGTAATTACAGGGTACTCGGGAACTAAGAGCGGCTTTTGGCAAACCGGTTGCCTACCCTTCTCGATATGATATATGTCTGTATCATAGTGAAAGTGACACCCCTGCATTGGCATGGATGTCCAATTTGTATGAGCTTGGGCAGGTATGTTGAGTCAGCTTTCTTTTTTTATATATTAGTGAAGTCTGTTTAGTTTGTACCAATTTGTTATTTTTATCTTGCTTATATGTTCTTGTGGCCGGGTAAGTTGATTTTAAATTTTCATAGACGGTTTGAGGTATCCTTTAGATTTGGTGTCCTTCCTTGGGGCAGGTGGTTACATTGTTTGGGTGTTGTGTCCAATTTTTTTTTTTTCTATCTACTAATTTGATATGGGGACTGAATTTTTGTATTTTTTATTTGGGTTTTGTGTAGAATCAAGCTTTGGCCACCTCTTGTATATGTTGTGCTTGGAAGTTGTAGAGATCTTGCAGTGGGACCTGTTTCCATTGCTTCTCTTATAATGGGATCAATGCCTAGACAAGAAGTATCTCCAACCATAGATCCTCTCCTTTTTGTTCAGTTGGCTTTCATTTCAACCTTCTTTGCTAGTCTCATTCAAGCTTCTTTAGAAATTCTGAGGTGATCAGATCACCAAATTCATCAAAAATAGCTTTTTCACATTAATTGACGAAATGGGTAGCTGATAAAAATTATCATTAATTTATTGTAACGACCCGAATTTTCGCAAATGTTGAATCGTTTGCATTTGACGAAAACGCCACTATTTTGACTAGTTTGATCTTAGTCAAACCTTTGACCTATGTGACGTGGTCTTGGACCCACCCTTCTATAGAGTGATGAACCCATGCTTGGCTCGACCCAACTTTCGAACTCAAGCCCTTCCTTGTATTTATAAAATAATATTTAAAATAAATAAATAGAATAACGGGCATAGTCGTATCCCTAAACTGAGCTCGAATTTGACCCATGCCCACAGTTGCCCTTTCATGTTCATTGCTTGGTTCGCATTTCAACCCTACCTTCAATCTAAAACAACGAATCGCTTGGGCTCTATGCCATCAATCTTTATGGGTGTGCCATGTGGCACCTATCCCAACCATAACCAATGGTCACTTCTAATAGGATTGAAACATGTGCACATTCCAGAGCACAAAAACCTTATACTCTATAGATGTGATTAACACATTAAAAAAAATCTCACAACCTCCTTCCCAACATGGGTACCTCACTCACTCCACCTAACTTGCCTTTTTCTTGCCACTTGCCAAGACTAAGTTTCTAAAATCCCTATCTTTAACTCCTAAAATCAAGAACGCATGATCCTTGCCTCTTGTCTAAAACCCTAAAAACTATGTCTTCTTCTTCTTCCTGTGGTCTCTCCATGAAAACACAGCCAACAGCCCAAGTCTCCCCTCTCTCTCTCTAAGATCTCCCTCTCTATATCTGTAAAGACCCGTATTTTGAACCCGAGTTAGACTGACCCTGTGTGTGTATTCGGCTCGACAACTGACGTCACCATTTGTTTTGGATTTTTATCTAGATGTGATTGTGCAGACAGATTTTAATTTAGAGCCCATTTGGACTCTCGTGCGAAAGTTGTGCACCGACCTCGGTGTAGCCGCTCAACACCGGACTTGAGTTTTAAAATTAGAAATGTATAATACATAAGATGTGTGTGTGTGTTTTACTTTGTGAGCAATCCTATTATAAGAAGGAATTGCATTCCCGTATTATACTAGGTTTTGTTAAGAGAGGATAGTTATCCAACCGTGTGAAACTCCTTCTTCTCTCTTCTTCAATCATCGTAGGAGATCGGTTTAGAAAACCTCCTTCTCTAGAACCCTCTTTGTTGAAAACACTTAAACCTTAGAAAGAACTTGAATCAACCTTGGATTCGTAGTTGGCTATTGGGAGAGGTTGAGATCATTGGGGGCGTGTTGGAGTTGTCTCTGTGAACTCGTGGGATCGATCGCGGCGCGAATCGTTGAGGAAACCCGTCGGTTTTTATCATCGCTCGAGCAAGGTATCACCGAACTCCGACATTGCCTTAGTATTTTAGTCATAACTTTTTATTCCGAACTCTGATTAAGACGATTCTTTTTGCGTTGGAAAGCTAATAGAAAAATCTATAACTTTCATGTTTTGACCAACTCATGAATCAATCGTCTTGATGGTTAAAAAAATATGAGAATGTTACATCAAATCGCTCGAGCGAGCTATTATCATCGCTCGAGCGAGGTATCACCGAACTCCGACATTACCTTAGTATTTTAGTCATAACTGTTTATCCTGAACTCCGATTAAGACGATTCTTTTTGCGTTGGAAAGCTAATAGAAAAATCTACAACTTTTATGTTTTGACCAACTCATTAATCAATCGTCTTGATGGTCAAACAAATATGAGAATGTTACGTCAAATCGCTCGAGCGAGCTATTATCATCGCTCGAGCGAGGTATCACCGAACTCCGGTATTGCCTTAGTATTTTAGTCATAACGTTTTATCTCGAACTCCGATTGAGACGATTCTTTTTGCGTTGGAAAGATAATATAAAAATCTACAACTTTCATGTTTTGACCAATACATGAATCAATCGTCTTGATAGTCAACAAAATATGAGAATGTTACGTCAAATTCTAGGATTGGCGCAACTTGCCTGTTTTGACTTGTTTTTGAGGAAACGCTTAAATAGGTCTATATTATTAGTAATTAGAGTTTATCTTAATGCATGAACGTATATTGTGATATAGATTGAGGGCGAGAGGCCATCAATAGGACCTTGCTTGACTTCGCATAACTCCGAGTTTTAGGTAGGAGAATCTCATCTTTTGATTTATTTTTATTTTAATTCGCATGGATATTTTGAATTAAAATCTTTGAACTTGCATATGCCATTGAAATCACATCTGTAAATTGAAATTGATATGAATGACTAAAAATCTAAATCTACCTGAATCCTGAAACCTGAATCTGCTTAAGCTCTGAAGATCTGAAATCAAGAACCTGAACTATGTATAAGAGACTTCCATCTGATTATATTAGTATCTGCATTTGTTTTATGATTGACCTGAACGACCCTCAAAATTCTCAACAACTTCCCCGCACAAGTTTCCCTCATTACGCAGGGCTTGTTGCATCCTGAAAAAAGGTTCATGAGCAGCGATGGTAGGTAGGGGTTCCCATCGGCTATATTCTGCTTCTCGAGATATAGTTTACTCGGAGGTATTTTAAGTTGAGGATTAAGTCATGAATTCGAACTTTGCATATAGAAGTTAGAGAAACTAAGACACAAACACTGAAACTGTTTTCACACATTTAGAAATAAATCTTACATATGATTTCCGCACCTAAATTCAGTTTATTATCTGCTTATATGTTTGACAAGCTATATTCTGATATTTGTTTTGAAACCATGTTAGTTAAAGTAAAATGCCGTAGATGTCTTTCTTCTACTGAGCTTTGTTGGTTAGCTCACTCCGACTATCGTCCGCGAGTTCGTGTATTGACGTGGCTATTAATTTGTGAGGACTGATCCTTGAGGTTCCTCCTGAGGAGTTTTTCCCAGTATAGAACTTACTGATTTTCTTATTTGTGGTGAGAGTTAGACTTAAATTTGTGGGCCCATTTTAGTTGGATACCATAGTTTTATATTTGACGTTGATTTCTGTTATGAGCCATGTTTCGATGATGGTCGGCCATCATCGGTGGTTCTTTACTTTTAATTGCTTCCGCATTTATTTTAGCTATGGATATTTATTGCGCTTTTCTCTGATATGTGTCCTGTTTGTCCGGCTTATCGTTTATTCGATAGGTTGGCGAACCGGCCTTTCCTATACCTGAGGGATTGGAAAAGTCGGGTCGTCACAATATCTCTCTCTACCGTCAACTTCTCCCAGCCCCAACTCTCTTTCTTCCTCCATCTACATCTCTTCTTTCTCTCACCATCCCCCCCTCCCCAATTAATCTTTGTATCTCTTCTTTCTCTCTCACCATCCTCCCCTCCCCAATTAATAGCCCAGCAGCCCCAACTATCTCTCTCTTCAACTCCCTCGCTCTCTCTCTCTAAGAACCCTCGTGCAACCCCCCCCCCCTCCCCACCATTAACCCATGCAGCAGGCCCAATCCCTCTGTATATACCCTCTCCCTTCCCCTCTCTCTCTTTCTTTAAAAATCAAACGCCCACCCAAGCCCCTCTCTCTCTAAAGCACTCTCCTCTTTAGCCTTATTTAATTCAAACGAAAAAACAAAAACAAAAGGTAGGATTCCTTCCCCCCCCCTCTCTCTCTCTCTCCACGCCATTAAAGCCGAATCTCTTTCGCACTACTCTAGAACTCAACGGCTGCAGATTTTTAAATCTTTATAATAGGAGCATACGTTTAAGGAAGAAGGATTGGCAAAAGAAAACTTGCTTGGGATAAAAAGAGGAGTTTGTGTGAAGAAATGGAGAGTCGGGTTGCAACAACACCAAGGGATGTAATGAGTTAAAGGAGTCTTGTCAGATTTAGTGGTGCTCAAGGCCCAACCCAGGGCTGGCTGGGTATGCTTGTGGGCTATTTTTTTTTGCTCACCAAATTATTGGCGTGGACGTTTCGCGACTACGGTGTAAACCTAGCTACACATACTCCAAGGATGCAAAGGCGGTTCCGATTGTTTGGGTATGAAAGGGTGCTCCGTGTGAGCCTTGGCTGCTTCCCCAAATGTCTAGTGCTGCCATTATAACAGTCACCAACCAACGACCTTGTATCCTCAGTTGAAGCCCCACCATTGGAGCTACGCCCCAAGCACCACCACCACCACCACACCACCTACAAATGCCTCTCTCGTAGTGTTTAAATAAACTTCAACAGCTAAGTGTTGCGGTATACACGGTGGCGATTGAATCCGGTCGAAGAATTCGAGCCACCACAGAGCGTCGAAATCGACCTATGTCAACGCGCACCAACCCAAAATCCCTTGCGATCGGACGCTAAAGCTGGATCTGTGCCTATCCAATCGATCAAAAGCTTATGTTAGGTGGGTGCCCTTCTATCCATCAAATCTACGCTTTTACATTATGTGATGAATATATGATGAATTTAGGAAACCTAAAATTTCTTAGATTTTATGTGGATTGACAAGACGGTTATGGTCAAAGGGTTGACCCTATGATTGAGCCCATCGGCCTAGAACTATATGCACTATTTCCTTCCACATGGCACCCAAGTGTGCCGGCAAAATAGATCCCACATCAAGAATGGACTACTGCCTTGTTTTATTTTGTTGTGCTCTCCATGTGGAGGTCTAAGTTTGACCGTTTCAATTTCGATGATCCGATTAGTTTTTGACCTCGGTCAAACCTTAGACTCCCCATAAAATTTAATGCTTTTTACATCTAATAGCTTATATTGATATGATTGTATTTATTTTCATAAATTTTAATACTCCAAAAACTTGTGGATATATTGATTTTATACTTATAATATTTCCTGCACCTGTTTTGAAAATCTGCACTTAAATTGTCCAAAGGGTCCAGTTTGACCCATTAAATTAAGTAAACCACAGATGTATGATTCGAGGTCCGTAGATCTAAATAAAAATTATTTGGCCATCTATAAAATCGATGGTTAGATTTTGATTATAATAAACAAACCTTGATCTTAACACCACAACATAACCACAAAAATTTCTCCACTACATTAACCCTTTTAGATCTTAAGTTTTAGTCCAAACTAGGATAAGTGACATTAAGAAAGATCCCTCAAAAATTTTGAATCTCTTCCCATCCGACGAATAGTTTTCTCTAAAACAAATCTAGCCAAATTAAGTGGATGTACAAGTTTCCCAAAAATAATGAAGGGCTTTATACCCTTAGACAAAATATCAAGGGACATGTTTGACTTCCAATCCTCACAAAGGACCATGGGTCTAGTGGGCCCGTCTAGTCTATGGACCCTTAATAGGCTCGTATACCAAAAATAGTCAAATGCACGTTTTATAAAATCGCAGACCCAAACCTTTTGAATAGGCCCAACTCACCTTCTAAGCTTAGGACAAATATTTAGGTACATCTTGTACCCACGCTATGAAAGTTTACGTACCCTGAAAATCGTGCAACAAGGATTCGATGGTCAAACTTGTTTGAGTCATATGAGAGTCAATACTTAGCCAAATTTTACAAACGACCAGTTCGTTTTCATCAGATCGATGAGATCTATCTAATGAGATTAGTTTAACAACACTTTGTGATGTGCATTCTAGTACTCACGTACCTTTATTTTGGGTCGCCTTCTTCTCCCTCTTAATGATGAGTGAGGTGTTTTGAATTACGAGTAATATTTGTTTCCTTTATGGTTAAATGTTCTCTTATTATATGTTTTATTTGCATTGTGTGACATTTATCACTTAGAAGTATATTAGGGCATATGTATATTAAAAAAAATGAATAAGATACGACACACGACTTTTAATAATTGCTTTTAGTGTCATTTTGTAGCAAGGAGATAATTTTTTCCCTAGTGCAGTTTTCCATTAAAAGGGGCCATTTAGAGGAGTTTTGGAAGCAAACAGTAGCTGAGAATAAGAGATGAATGGACAGTCTTCAAGCCTAAGCACATTGGTAGTGTTTTGAGGGTTACTTTCAATTCAGCAACAACTTGGGTCATGCACCATTTAATGCAGCAGGAGTTATTAAACTACAGCAGCCATGTGCAGCAAGATGGGGACTCAAGCCAAGCAGCAATGGAACCTGTCAAGAGCTGAGGTGCCGGAGCAGCAGCTTGCCAATTGCTGCAATACTACAACTTGCAGCAAGCTGCTGGAATAAACTTGTGGAATGGGTGGCAAATACAGTAACCTATCAAATAGTGCATCAGCTGGAGCTACCTATCAAATGGAGAGCAAGTGAAGCCTCCATCCTAACGATAGCACAACTTCAACAAAGCTCCCTTTGAAACCTGTCGACAGCTTCTAAGCTTCAATCCTAACGACAGCACTGCAGCCTTCCTCCCATGAACCTCTCAAAATGCATAAGAAACAGCTCCAATCGCCCAACAATTGTATCGACACCTTGCTGCTCAAACATGTTGACAACTTGCATGCAAAGCATCAGTTGCAAATCAGACTATAGAGCCTGTTGACCACTTAGATTTCAAAATCTATCGAGAATCCCAAGCTGCGGCCTTCTTCTAATCCTGTCGATATGCATCCAACATTCCATCCAACCTGTCGACAGCCCTCTTGAGCCCCAGCTACAATCCCCAGCCGACCTATTAACTTGTAGCAGTTGTAATCCAAGCCATGGAGAGTTTCAGTTGCAAACAAGTCCATAGAACATGTTGACCACTCAAATATCTAAACCTGTCGAGATGCCCAAGCTGCAGCCTTCTTCTAACCTGTCAATGTGCCTTCAAGATTCTATCCAACCATCCCGACCAGCAGAACCCCAAGCTGTAGCTCATATTCAACCTCACGACAACATCAGCAGTTCTTGCACCTATCGACAGCTTCCTTGTTCAGTTGCAAACTCATCCTCCCGAGATGAAGGAACTCGAAGTGCAGTTTGAACCCCTCGACCAGCATCCTCTCATCCCCACGACAACTTCCCCATGCATACCCTTCAACCTCTCGAGTTCCTTAGCCATTGAACCTCAGGAAAAGTTGATGTAGCCTTCACTCCAACCTGTCGATCCTGCTGCAGAAATTCCCTTCAAACCTCTCGACCTTCTCAGCCCCAACACCCTACAAACCTGTCGACAGGTGCAGCTACAATATTGACGACCAGCAAAGTTTTGCATTCCAAACTCCAACCTCCCATGTAGCTCTGAACCTCTCAACTACATGTAACTCTGATCCTCTCGAGCAGCAAGTGCACCATCCTCTCGACACCTTGCTGCAACCCCATGCTTCAACCTCTCGACTCCTTAGCTTCAGCAAGCTGCAATCTTGTCGACACCTTTGCTGTTGCCGTTTGGATTCCCAACTCACAACCTCTCGAACTCCATCTTCCCTACCGCACTACCAAGGCTGCAGTTGGCCTATATTTCTTCAAATTAATCCAACTCAGGCCCCATTGAATCCCAATCATCAAAACTGCTATGCAGCTATGGCATCGAGCATATTTCCAGTAGAGGGATGTTTTAATAGTAGCAGGTGTATTTTGGGGCAGCTAAATAGAATGATTTCTCTGGGGCATTCACAGCAGTTGGGTGTAATCACTTGAGGTGTGCAGCTGGGTATATTTTAGGTAGCAAGGGCAGATTCGGGAATACCAAAGAGGTCTGCACATGGGCAAGATAGCTGCAGAAATTAGGGAAGGTTTCAACAGAAAATATATTTAGCTAAACGAGGGCAATTTTGGGAACTCCAATACACAGGAAATTCTGCACATGGGTGTGAACTAATTTTTGACAGGAATACAAGTTAGTTTCAGCTGGGCACAATAAAACCAGATCCATATCTGCTTGTTGATTGGTTGGAATGCTTAAACAGTGATTAAGCATCAAATCCTCTCCTCTAATTGGTCGAAACCTCAAGCGCATGGATCACTGCATTTGTATAAATAGAACCCCTTACTGCTGTAACTTCTCAGGAAGGAAACCAAGGAATAACCTAAAGTCTCCTTAACTCATTTAGGGTTTAGTTTTAGTTTTATTTTTCTATTTTCTTTTTCCCCTCTCTCCCTAATCCTGCATGTTGGATTAGATCTCAATAAGTAGCCCAGATCTGTTTTGTAATTGTATTTTGAAAGCTTTAAATTTTTTTGGAATAGATCGATGTTGAACATATTGCAAATTCGAGCTTGATACGCTATAAGATTACAGTGATTGTAGATTTTAAAGGTGATTCTAATCTATATTTTACTTTTTCGTATTTGTTTTACCTGGATTGGATATTCCTTTCGATGTTAGCCTACGAGGGTCTCGTATCCTGGCATCTACAACATCAGTAATGATTTTCATGTTCTGATTAAGATCCTTGGAGCGGAATAATCTCTAGGATGGTCTGTGACAATTAATGTGGACAGATCATACCCTTAGGATTGCTTCAATTATCTGATTGAGATTGGATCCTTATACCTCACCTCTTCCAGGATAACCTAGCAAGCTGGGAGCTAGAAAAGAGGATTGTAGAAATTCAATTCTATACAATGCCTTTGATTTAATTGATTTACAATAAGAACCAGTTCCTGACTGCCTATTTCTCACAATTTGATCCGTATTTTTCCATCCATCTTCCTCCATCTTTTATGTAATGACCCAGAAAATTTAAACCAGAAACTAACGCATCAATGTACGTGCCCGGCACGGAAATCGAGACAGAAAATTTAAAACTTTGAAAATAATATTAATAGAAATAATATTAGCCTATAAGTAGGTTAGTTCACATATGAAAACCCGTTTCGATCCGAGTTGAGTACGATGTCGAGGCACACGCCGATCGACATGTTGGTGTTTTCACCAAATCAAAATTAGAGACAATCAAATATCTAAGATATTTAGGTTGGTAGCTTAAAGGAGAGGTAGAGGAAGTTCTTCTTCTTCTTCTTCTTCTTCTTCCCCTTGCTCTAGTTACTCTAACAGCTAAGGAGTCTGTAGCTAGGTGGGTTTTCAAGAGGGTTTTTGTATATAACAGGGTTAGCAAGATTGAAAGGTGAGTTTCCTAAGCTAGGGTATGTAGAGACCAATGGATAAAGCTTAGGTATGGGTTGGGTGTGTGTGAAGTCTCTGCATGCTGAACCAGAGCTAAAAGGTTGCTCGTCGAACTCGAATCGGTGATAAACTCCGAGAGCTTGATCCGAAACCCTCATCCGGAGTGTTTGCAAACCGAAAGGGCCCACATAGAGGTGAGCTCTCTTGTTTAAAATGGGCAGTTGGATGCCCTAAATATAGGTTCTGTATGAATATTTAAGATTTTAATGAATTTTTGGAAGGAAAAATAAGTTAGAAAAATTTGTTTGGTGAACTCCATTAATGACTGAAAATTCGTCATTATTGATCGATCAACAAAGTGTTGATCGATCACTGAGTGTGGAATTGATCGATCAACAAAGTGTTGATCGATCACTGAGTGTGGAATTGATCGATCAACAGTGATGGTGATCGATCAATTTATATATACAGTAAAGGAACATTAATGGCAGAGAGTTGGGGAATTTTGGATTAATGTTGGTGATCGATCAATGGTGGTATTGATCGATCAATTGATCGGGTATTGATCGATCAAGCTGGTGGTGATCGATCAACCTGAACCATTGATCGATCAACCAACATGGTGGTCGATCAATGGTGTAAAATATATACAAACTTGTGCTTTGGTGATCGATCAACAAGGGTGTTGATCGATCAATAAAGAGTTCATTGATCGATCAACAAGGTATTGATCGATCAATAAACCCTGTTTTCAGACAGTTAGAAAATGTATATGTAAGAACCACTGGACATTGTGCCAGTTCACAATCTGTCACTCTAACACCTAGAGTAACATGTTTATGGTCTAGGATCAGACTAAGATGCCTTGAAAAAGCTTTGGATTTGCTTAGAAGGAGCTTGATCCGAGGTAGGGGAATTCAACCGAAATTGTATTTATTTTTGATCTCATGGATTACATCTGTCATGCATATCTCAGCATAGTTTAATTCTGTTTTAAAAGCATGTTTAGCATATGTATGAGCATTCTATTCTGTACTTGATCCGACATTTGATATCCGTATCTGAAATCTGAATTCTGTTAAGTATGATAAGTATGCATGTGATTTGAGGTTTAATATTCAGTAAAAATCCCACCGACTGTATATCCGTTCGAGCACACTTGTGCATTTGCTTTGTAATCCTCGGCACAATTGCACTCCATGTGTGAGGCATTGTTGCAATTCCGAAATTGTTCATGTGAACGACGATGGTTGGGATTATCCATCGGACCAAATCTGGCTACCACGTGCTATACTCACGGGAGTTACTTAAGTATACTACACTAAGTCATTATATGTTGTATTCATCAATTTTGTTCTGTTTTGGATAAATGTCTCATGTTTTATACATCTGTTGTATATTTTCAGTTTTGTTCTTTGATGACCATGTTATGAAATTAGAATGCAATTTTATTTGGAATTCTTCTATTGAGCTAGGATGTAGCTCACCCTGTTTTGTAAACATTTAGGTTCTGAGGCGGTGGCTCCCGGAACGGAGAGCGACCCAGACTATCAGCCTGATCCTGAGGCTGAGGTTGAGGACGAGGAGACAGACGTTCCAGCTGACGACTTTTACCCATAGACTGGGTATAGCTTAGACATTTTTGGGGTGTTATGTTTGTTGGAGACTTTGGATTATGTGTGCCTGGTGGCCACTTTTGTATTAATTTTTGTAGATATTTTATTTCATTTATAGCCTTATTATACATTCTATCGGAACCATCATTGGGAACCATTGTTTGGGTGATGGATGTCTGTCACCGATGGTTCTTTTTGGTTCCTTTTTGAGGATGTATATTTTTTTTTACATTTATAAATAAAGGTTTCTTTATTGTTCTTACTTTTAAATTGATTCATTAGATAACTCTACTTACCGCTGTGGGATTTTATCTGTATATTTCCGCTATATATACAGGTATTGTGTGATTTGTCCTGGGGATCATCCAGAGCATGATCCTGATGGCACGGATTTCTAAGCACAGAAGTCCGGGCTGTCACATTTTAGATCTAGTTTTATATTTCAGCTTTATAGATTAATTAGATCTAGTGACACTCGAAAATCTTTCTTTCTTCTTAGAATTACCAGATCTGTAGCCAGATCTGAAGGTCTATTATCCACCTTTTAGGTTTAGATCACTACTCCCTGTGGGATAAACTCTTACTGATCAAAACTTGCTACAATGGACCATGTATCTTGCAGGTCTAGAATATTTTAGTTGTGCTGAATCCATCATTTATTTTACTTTGTTTTTATTTTTCTTTTATCATTACAAAATAAATCGGCACACTGAAAATCCCCAACTGGGACTTAAGCCCACACAAATACAAAATCAGGGAGGGGACCTAAGCCCAGAATCAAATAATATTTTGATATGTTATGATACGCTGTGAAGGCCAACTAAACATGAATTAAGTTTCTATACGTGTCATGTCTTACGTGTCACTACAAGATTCAACGTCTGTAGCCAAGATGGGTCTTAAGGACACTATGATAGCTTTGTCTTAAACTAAGGGGACATTACAGTTACTATGTGCACAACCTCATTGGGCTGGATGGTGGTTTATGTTATGATATGAAGGTTAGGTGATTAGCTACACGTTGACCTTGCGTGATAGGCTTGACCAGCGATCATGACACAGATCGTTTAAATAAGATAACTAAGATATGAAGTACGTTGTGTAGGCGTATGGAGTAATAATAAGACTTTCGATATGCCACAAAGTTAAGTTGATAAAACAAGTAAGAAAAATAATAAACATTAGAAGCATCATATACACTGAAATATGTTACGGTCTTTTAGTTTTATAGTTTTATAGATACAAAATATTTATGAAAATTTTTATTATGTTGCTTATATGGAATTGTAAAAGTTTCACCTTCACTCACAAGGTTGCACCCACAATCACCCGAGTAGATTGTGGTGAATCGGTTGTGCAACCCACTGAGTTTACGTGACTGCATAAACTCACCCCACTAAAAACTAACAGCTGCAGGTGAAGATATGCACTACACTGTCGGTGGACTTGATGCGGTGGTAGACTATGAGGTTTATGAGGGTGATGACATGGAGGACCAGCTAGATGACATCAGGTATATATTAAATATTTGGAAGGACTTTCTAGCAGTTGATCGTAATTTTATTTATAGCCTTTTAGTATCGTGGACTCTAAATTCAATGTAAATTTAATAGAGGGAATTTTTAATATAGAAGAAATTTTGTTTCACGATTTTTGGGAGCCCAAATTTATATAAAATCTAGTAAGATATGTATGTCCCCTTATCGCCCTAACAACCGTGCGGTATCATAACACAGAACTCTAGGCCCTTGAGATCGATTAGGATTCTAGGTCGTGACATTTATGTTCATCAATATAGCTTTTTCCACATAGATTTCCAAAGTGGGTAGCTGATAAAACCACCATTCCTCTTCATCTTCTTCAACATGTTGATTTTGGTTTTGCAGGCTAGGATTTATCATAGATTTTATCTCAAAGTCCACTCTGGTTGGATTCAAGGCTGGGGCTTCTATCATAGTCTCCCTCCAACAAATCAAAAAGCCTTCTTGGGATCGTTGATTTCACTTAAAAAATGGGCTTAAGGCTCGATTGTTCATGAAAGAAATGAGGCGATCTACACACCCCAAAAAAGCAAAAAAATAGAATTAAAAAAATCCCTAATTTTCTTCTCACTGGTGTACTTACCAGGGCTGCACTAGTTGTTTACAGGATGGCTAAGACCTAATAGGATTCTCATAGTACTTTCCACCATCAAAACAGACCCGTTAGATAATCTCCCCTGCAGCAAAGCCCTCAAATCACTGTCAACCGAAACAAAAACAATCAGATAATTGGAGAACATAAAAAGAGTAGGACACTTTATACATTGATGAATTTAAGTCGACTTTTATTATAATTAAGGGAAAATCAAGTTGTAGTGCAAAAAGGGTTAAAAATAATTTTTAATATATTGGGCGACAAATATTGGGTGATGGTTGATTGGTTAAATAAAATTTTAAAAGTAGTGGGCGATGATTAAGATTCACAAGACGGATAAAATTAATAGTAATGACTTGAGTTTTAGGCACCCTAAGCTGAATGAGATTTGAAGTTGGGAGCTAACACTTGCACACAAGATTTTTACCATGGCTCATAGTTAAAAAGAAAAACTTCCTTATTTTCGGGATCTGTGCCACGTGAAACACCACTAAGCCATCTAATAGTTGACAATGGAATAAAGATATCTTAAGGCAAAAATTTGGGACAAAGCATGATCACAATCATCTATTTTGTCGGTTTGCATCAAAGGTTAGCAATTTAATTTAATCATGTGACTAATTTTTAAGGATGAAAATTTTATAAGGTGGGAAGAATGTAACGACCCGGATTTTCGCAAATGTTGGATCGTTGACATTTGAAGAAAATGCCACTGTTTTGACTAGCTTGACCTTAGTCAAATATTTGACCTATGTGGCGTGGCCTTGGACCCACCCTTCTGTAGAGTGATGAACCAACGCTTGGCTCGACCCTACTTTTGAACTCGAGCCCTTCCTTGTATTTATAAAATAATATTTAAAATAAATAAATAGAATAACCGGCATAGCCGTATCCCTAAGCCGAGCTCGAATTTGACCCGTGCCCACAGTTGCCCTTTCATGTTCATTGCTTGGTTCGCACTTCAACCCTACCTTCAATCTAAAACAACAAATCACTTGAGCTCTACGCCATCAATCTTTATGGGTGTGCCATGTGGCACCTATCCCAACCATAACCAATGGTCACTTCTAATAGGATTGAAACATGTGCACATTCCAGAGCTCAAAAACCTTATACTCTATACATGTGCTTAAGATATTAAACAAAATCTCACAACCTCCTTCCCAACTTGGGTACCTCACTCACTCCACCTAACTTGCCTTTTTCTTGCCACTTGCCAAGGCTAAGTTTCTAAAATCCCTCTCTTTAACTCCTAAAATCAAGAACGCATGATCCTTGCCTCTCGTCCAAAACCCTAGAAACTATGCCTTCTTCTTCTTCTTCTTCTTCTTCTGTGGTCTCTCCATGAAAACACAGCCAACAACCCAAGTCTCCCCTCTCTCTCTCAAAGATCTCCATCTCTATATCTCTCTCTACCGTCCACTTCTCCCAACCGCAACTCTCTTTCTTCCTCCATCTGTTTCTCTTCTTTCTCTCACCATCCTCCCCTCCCCAATTAATCTCTGTTTCTCTTCTTTCTCTCTCACCATCCTCCCCTCCCCAATTAATAGCCCAACAGCCCCAACTATCTCTCTCTTCAACTCTCCCCCTCTCTCTCTCTAAGAACCCATGTGCAGCCCACCCCTCCCCACCATTAACCCATGCAACAGGCCCAATCCCTCTGTGTATAACCTCTCCCTTCCCCTCTCTTTCTTTAAAAGGCAAACGACTACCCAGGCCCCGCTCTCTCTAAGGCACCCCCCACTTTAGTCTTATTTAATTCAAACGAAAAAATAAAAACAAAAGGTAGGATTCCTTCCCCCCCTCTCTCTCCCTCTCTCCACGCCATTAAAGCCGAATCTTCTTTCGCACTGCTCTAGAACTCAATGGTTGCAGATTTTTAAGTCTTTATAATAGGAGCATATGTTTAAGGAAGAAGGAATGGAAAAAGAAAACGTGCTTGGGATAAAAAGAGGAGTTTGTGTGAAGAAATGGAGAGTCGGGTTGCAACAACACCAAGGGATGTAATGAGTTAAAGGAGTCTCGGCAGATTTAGTGGTGCTCAAGGCCCAACCCAGGGCTGTATGGGTATGCTTGTGGGCTATATTTTTCTGCTCACCAATTTATTGGCGTGGACGTTTCACGACTACGGTGTAAACCTATTATTGGAGCTGCACAGACGGCAAGGATGCAAAAGCGGTTCCGATTGTTTGGATATGAAAGGGTGCTCCGTGTGAGCCTTGGCTGCTTCCCCAAATGTCTGGTGCTGCCATTATAACAGCCACCAATCAACGACCTTGTCTCCTCAGTTGAAGCCCCACCATTGGAGTTATGCCCCAAGCACCACCACCACCACGACACCACCTACAAACGCCTCTCTCGCAGTGTTTAAATAAACTTCAACAACTAAGTGTTGCGGTATACACGGTGGCGATTGGATCTGGTTGAAGAAATCGAGCCACCACAGAGCGTCGAAAATCGACCTATGTCAACGCGCACCAACCCAAAATCCCTTACGATCAGACGCTAAAGCTGGATCTGTGCCTATCCAATCAATCAAAAGCCTTTGTTAGGTAGGTGCCCTTCTATCCATCCAAATCTATGCTTTTACACTATGTGATGAATATATGATGAATTTAGGAAACCTAAAATTTCTTAGGTTTTGTGTGGATTGACAAGACGGTTATGGTCAAAGGGTTGACCCTATGATTGAGCCCATCGGCCTAGAACTATAGTGAACTATTTCCTTCCACATGGCACCCAAGTGTGCCGGCAAAATAGATCCCAAATCAAGAATGGACTGCTGCCCTGTTTTACTTTATTGCGCTCTCGATGTGGAGGTCTAAGTTTGATTGTTTCAATTTCGATGATCCGATCAGTTTTTGACCTCGGTCAAACCTTAGACTCCCCATAAAATTTGATGCTTTTTACATCTAATGTCTTACATTGATATGATTGTATTTATTTTCATAAATTTTAATACTCCAAAAACTTGTGGATATATTGATTTTATACTTAGAATATTACTTGCACTTGTTTTGAAAATTTTTACTTAGATTGGCCAAAGGGTCCAGTTTGACCCATTAAATTAAGAAACCACAGGCGTATGATTCGAGGCCCGTAGATCTAAAAAAAAATTATTTGGCCATTTGTTAAATCGATGGTCAGATTTTGATTATAATTAACAAACCTCTATCTTTACACCACAACATAACCACAAAAATTTCTCCACTTTATTGACCCTTTTAGATCTTAAGTTTTAGTCCAAATTGGGATAAGAGGCATTAAGAAAGATCTCCCTAAAATTTTTAATCTCTTCCCATCCGACGAATAGTTTTTTCTAAAACAAATTTAGCCAAATTAAGTGGATGTATAAGTTTTCCAAAAATAATGAAGGGCTTTATACCCTTAGACAAAATGTCAAGGGACATGTTTGACCCCCAATCCCCACAAAGGACCATGGGCCTAGTGAGCCCGTCTAGTTTATGGACCCTTAATGGGCTTGTATCCCAAAGTAGTCAAACGCGCATTTTATAAAATCGCGGACCCAAGCCTTTTGAATAGGCCCAACTCACCTTCTAAGCTTAGGACAACTATTTAGGTATATCTTCTACCCACGCTATGAAAGTATACGTACCATGAAAATCGTATAATAAAGATCCGACGGTCGAAACATGTTTGAGTCATATGAGAGTCAATACTTAGCCAAATTTTACAGACGACCAGTCCGTTTTCATCAGATCGATGAGATCTATCTGATGAGACTAGTCTAATATCACCTTATGATATGCATTCTGCTACTCACGTACCATCATTTTGGGTCGCCTTCTTCTCTCGCTTAATGATGAGTGAGGCGTTTCAAATTACGAGTAATATTAGTTTTCTTTATGGTTAGATGTTCTCTTATTATATGTTTTATCTGCATTGTGTGACATTTATCACTTAGAAGTACGTTAGAGCATATGTATGTTAAAAAAAATGAATAAGATACGACACACGACTTTTAGGCCTTCGTTATGGTGAGATTTCTTTTCACGATCACGTGGAACTTGAAATGTAGGCATCCATGTACGGATGTAACACCTCTATGAGAGTATGGGATGCCATACGAAGTACATCCAGGTTACTATGGAATCCGTTCCTGGAAAAGCATGATTAGTTAAGCCCATCGCACCGTGGCCCATTCAAATTAAGTTTAAGAAAAGATAGAATATGAATATGTTAAGCTATAAGATGTTAAGAAAGTGGGGACTTCAGCCCACACAAATATAAAATTAGGGCAGAGATCTAAGCCCAGAACTGAATAATATTATGATATGTTAAAATACGCTGTGAAGGCCAACTAAATATAAATTAAGTTTTTGTACGTGTCATGTCTTGCATGTCACCACAAGATTCATCGTCTGTAGCCAAGATGGGTGTTAAGGATACTATAATGGCTTTATCTCGAACTAAGGGGACATTGTGGTTAGTATGCGCGCAACCTCATCGGACTTGATGGTGGTTTATGTTATGATATGAAGGCTAGGTGATTATCTACACATAGACCTCGCGTGATAGGCTCGAGCAGCGATCATGACACAGATCGTTTAAATAAGATAAGTAAGATACGAAGTACGTTGTGTAGGCGTATGGAGTAATAATATGACTTTCGATATACCACATAAGTTAAGTTGACAAGACAAATAAGAAAAATAATAAGCATTAGAAGATCATATGCACTGAAATATGTTACGGTCTTTCAATTTTATAGCTTTATAGATACAAAATATTTATGAAAATTTTTATTATGTTGCTTATATGGAATTGTAAAAGATTCACCTTCACTCACAAGGTTGCACCCACGATCACCCGGGTAGATTGTGATCGATCGGTTGTACAACCCATTGAGTTTACGTGACTGAGTAAACTCACCCCACCAAAAACTAACAGCTGTAGGTGAAGATATGAACTACATTGTCGGTGGACTTGATGCGGTGGTAGACTATGAGGTTTATGAGGGTGATGACATGGAGGACCAGTTAGGCGACATCAGGCATATATTAAATATTTGGAAGGACTTTCTAGTAGTTAATCATACTTTTATTTATAGTCTTTTAGTATCGTGGACTCTTAATTCAATGTAAATTTAATTGAGGGAATTTTTAATATTGAAGAAATTTTGTTTCACGATTTTTGGGAGCCCAAATTTATATAAAATCTAGTAAGATATGTATATCCGCTTATCGCCTTAACAAGCGTGCGGTGTTATAACACAGAATTTTAGGCCCTTGAGATCGACTAGGATTCTGGGTCGTGACATTTATGTTCATCAATATAGCTTTTGCCAAATAGATTTCCAAAGTGGGTAGCTGATAAAACCACCATTCCTCTTCATCTTCTTTAACTGGTTTTGCAGGCTAAGATTTATCATAGATTTTCTCTCAAAGGCCACTCTGGTTGGATTTATGGCTGGGGCTGCTATCATAGTCTCCCTCCAACAAATCAAAAGCCTTCTTGGGATCGTTGATTTCACTTACAAAATGGGCTTAACGCTCGATTGTTCATGAAAGAAATGAAGTGATCTACACACCCCAGAAAAACGAAAAAATAGAATAAAAAAAATCTTTGGTTTTCTTCTCACTGGTGTACTTACCAGGGCTGCACTAGTTGTTTACAGGATGCGTTAGATAATCTCCCCCGCAATAAAGCCCTCAAATCACAGTCAACCGAAACAAAAACAATCAGATAATTGGAGAACATAAAAAGAGTAGGATAATGCTTGACCAATCAAAGAATGTTATACAGCTATGAACCAAAAAACAAAAGCAAAATAAATATGTTAGTGTAGGATGACTTATATGTCAATGCAGGATTTATTACCAAATATATTCTTTTTTTATCAGTATTTATCTGATCAACGAATAGTGGAATGTAACACTCACCAAATATATTCTTTTTTTATCAGTATTTATTTGATCTTTCATTTGATTGAATTAATCTTGTGGTTTGAAATTTTGGTTGCAGTGGTCATGACAAACCATACTGATGGGTCTCAGCTTTCTCTTGTTCCTTCTCTTCGACAGACAAGAACGGTGTGTAAATTTTGCCCTATGTTGTCTCTATTGCATATGCTACTTTCACATAATTTAATGATCAAGATTTTTTCACTAATAATTTGAGTAACAAAACCTATGTACCTCCCAAGTGGTGGAGGGAGATTGCCCCGAACATCATGGGTGGTGCTCCTGTCGGAGACCTAATATTAGATGGGTCGCTCTCCCTTGGTCAAACTGAACAAGGCTCGGGACATGCACAGATTTTATGAGCGTGCAAATCAGTGAAGTTTACTTTTCTGACTTTTCACTCTTTTGGTGTTAAAAATATTTGCAAATATCCAACGACTGAATTCTAATTAGGACCTTTGGGTCATCTTTGTAGACACCCAAATTTGGCCCAAGGCCCGATAGAAATATATTTCGAGAGAGGTGCACTTTTGAGCTTTTGATGGCATGTATGAAACCCTTAGAAACCTTTATAAACTCTTAGGAACTTTTCTAAACCCTTAGAAACCTTTCCAAACCCTTAGAAATCAACCCTAACCTTCCCAAAGCCATTAGAACCCTTTCTCGGACCAGTGTCAAACCCTCCCGAGCAGTGGTTGGAAAGTGGAGTGAAAGAATTTATACATACCTTATTTAGAGCTGAATTATATATCATTAGAAAGAGGACTTCTCCATCTTTCCAACGAGCCAAGAATCGCCTCAATTGGAGTTGTATATCAAAAGTTACAATGTTTCAAAAATCGGGCAGAAATTCAAGTTTTTTGCTTGGCGCAACTATGCCCAAAAATGGCTTGGCACAACTAATAGTTGTGCCAGTTATAGGTGGGTCCCCCACGCCATATTTTCACTGTATTACTGTGCATATGTTTGGCACAACTAATAGTTACACCAGGCATATAAACAGTGACCCTGGGTTTTTGCCTCGAAATTTGTGAGTGGGGTTTGACTTGTTGACCACCTAGGTCTTTGGGGTGTGTTTTGTTAGTTCTGCTGCACCCTTTTAGTTCCTATTTATAATCCTTAAGTGTTTTGAAACACCAACCTATCATCCACCATTAAAATCACCTTCACACCTTTCCAAGCTCTCAAAAACCTAGGAAACCTTAGATTTGAAATTACCTAATTGCTAACCCCAATTAGCACTTAAGTGGTCTCCTAACCCACCCATTTCTTATAAATAGAGCCCCCCTCCCCTTGGATTAACGGTTGAGAATTTTTACCTAAGAGAGAAAGAGCTTAAAGTGAGAAGATCTTTCTCCCTTTGGTGCACCATTGCTCATACAAATTTCAGAATTCCAAAACCCCCTTTGAGTGATATTTTCTACCTTAGATCTCCTAGTTTAGGTGTATGCTACCCATTTACCTTCCCTCTCTACCCTTTAGCTAGCAAGCCTTAGAGCTTAGAACTCCTATTTCTACCATGCAAGCCTTCGAAAGCTCATCAAAGCAAGCCAATACAAGCCCCTCCTACAGTGCTACAAGGGCCCGAGGGCTCTGACTCTCCCCTTTCTTCTCCTATCACTTCCTTAGCACTTCCCATCCTCTCAGTTGTGCCGTTACGCCGCCGAATTTTCGATAAGAACGGAGGGACACAAATAGGATTTAAGGTCCATTTGGGCAAGAGGAAATCATTTTTTATTTTTTTACTTTATTTTTGTTTTGGTCATTAGTAGAGACCGCGTTAAGCGGGTTGATTGGGTGCTTAACACCTTCCCGATCGATAACCGAAGCCCCTACCCAAGAGCCTTTGGTGTGGACCGGATTCAGAGTCATATTTTTAGCACTTCGGTGCTCATAAAATTGAACTAGGTTTTTCGGGACACCAAAAGCTCCAGGTGACGACTTTATATTTTTTGTTAGCGAGCGCATCGGTGCGACAAGATTGTCACAAATCCCACGATTGCACAATCTTTGAATTAAAATCATGTAATTATCCATAAGGATAAAATGGCTCATGTATGACTTTTAAATACCAAACTAGTGTTTGAATGATCTTACACCACTAAATTAGAGCCTTTCATGTTACACCGTTGAAGTGATCATGTGGCACACATGTGTAATCAATTTAAATTGGGGACTGACTCTCTTGACCATCATTTGAATACCAAAATGGTGTTTAAATGATCATACACCATCAATGATTTATAATATGGGTAATCCACACTGTCAAACTGATAGATCATAAGTAGAAGGGCAATGGACACCCAATCATAAGACCTCACAGGATCATAAGATCATCATGCTTAGCTAACTCCTACACATTTCAGGGCTCCTAAAAATATGTGATAACAGGAATTGATGGCTAAAAGGCTATTCATAACTTAATAATCTTATAATACCACATTCCTTTTCCTTTTCTTTTTTTGGCTGTTTGGGTCAAGGATCAAAATTTTGGTTTCGAAATCGGTTTCGGGCATGGCCGAAACCGGTAATTTGACTGAAAATTTGAAATTTCGGCCTATAATTTGGAGCTTGGCGGATATTTCAGCCCCAATTGTTATTATTGTTTTTTAAATAATAAAATAGATGAGATTGCAAATTATTGTAGGCCCATACAGTGAAACCGATATATAGGTGATTTCATTTCAAAATTTTGAACCATGATTTTTGCAACTCCTCCATAACTTGATTTATAATGCAACATGAGGATGCATTAAACAATATCCTTCAAGCAAAAAACCCATCTAAGGCTGACTGATCTTCAAATGTTTCTAGGGCCCTGACACCCATAAATGCTACATTTTGGCAGAATTATACCACCAAAACCTCTTCTGACCTGTAGGCTGTGGCAATCTATTGATATTTGTGACCCCATTAATCCTTTTCCAATATAATTATTTCTGAGATTCAAAAAAGTCCTTCATTAAACTCTCCTTAGAGTCCTTCATAATCAAGGACTAATAATGGGCATCACCCACAACATAAGATTAACCTTTTATCCCATCAACCTTTCCACAAGCTTTCAAAGATGTCAACTCTTTGAAAATCAGTGAAGGTCATCTTTTAACAGGAATTAATGGCTAAAAAGGCTATCTTGAAGCTTGATAATCTTATAATTTTGGGAAGGAGAGTAGATTTCTAAAAGTAGAAGTCAACCAAAAATTGAAGTTAAAAATGCTCAAAAAAAATTCGGGTGCCTCGCGTGATGCATGAAAGTAATTGATGAGATAACTGATATATAAAAATAATAAATAAATTAATAAAACCCACAAACTGGTGCACTTCATAGAAGCTTTAAAGTTTTCTTTGTTGTTTTTAGATGGTTAGATTGAAAATTTGAAACCCATGTTTATCTTATTGCAGAGAATTAAGTTATGCTAAACTTGCAAATTTGTCTCCTATAATAGGCCTTTGTAAGTTTTATCCTTTATTTTTTTTACATGAAACATAAAGTTCTTCATTTTTTAATATTGTGCTATCTTAAAAGACTAAAAAGAATCTGAAACTTATGATCTGATTGCCCACTATTCTTTGACATGAAGTATCGTCCTATATTTTCTTTGCTATGTTGATAGATTGGCCTTGTTTGTTGAGGATTCTTTCTTCTTTCCTACTAGCAGATGAGATTAATCCATTCTATCCCCAGTGACACTTCTGAGTCACGGGCAAGGTCTGACAACAAAAAAGTCGACCACTTGCTCATAAGCAATAACCCAAAAGGTCATGGAGGAAACTGTTGCTGGGTAGATATTGGTAGCACACTCAGTACGTGAAAAAGCCACAAAAATCACTGCCTTAAACAGTGATTTTTTTCAAAAATCACTGTCTTTGAGAGTGTCTTTTTTTAAAAAATCATTGCCCTAATCAGTTGTAAAAGCCACAAAAATCACTGCCTTAAATAGTAATTTTTGAAAAAAATCACTGTTTTTTATAGTGTTTTTTTCAAAAAAATCATTGCCCTAATCAATTGTAAAAAAAACAAATATTTTTTTTTATCACTATACACGGCAGTGGTTTATGAACTCCAACGACTGCTTTTAACAGTCATAGAAAAAAATACCACTGCTTTTGGCAGTGGGTTTTTATGCAAATTTTAAAAAATATATATATTTTTTCAAAAAATGAATTACGTCGACGATTTTTTATGTGATTTTTTTTAAAATAATATTTTTTTCTATGCTTTTTTTAATGCCTTTTTTTTAATGCAAATTTTTTATGCTTTTTTTAATGCTTTTTTTTTATTGCTTTAAAAAAAAATCATATAAAGAAAAAAAGCTATTTATCTCATATTTCAACATATCCATTCAACTCAAATGCAAATCATTCAATGTCATTAATAAAAAAAATAGAAGCTTAATTTTTTTATTCAAGTAAAAGGTTACATCTCAACCTATGATCCAACTTTTTAAATCAGTCAAACATTTTAAACTCTACATGTCAAATTCTTTTATTTAAATAAAAAGAAGAAGAAAAGACAGTTAACAATCGAAGGACCCCATGGCCCATTTAAAAAATAAAAATAAATAAATAAACAAATTTGCTCCGCCCCTCCTTCCAAGTATCCCCGTCCCCTACTAATTCGTTTGAGGTGAGCTTCAAATCGAAAAGCTTCACCTAAAATCAAAAAGAGAAAATCATTAAACTAAGATATTAATCATTTCCAAACTATATATGTGTAAATGCAAATGTATATTTTTGTGTGCTTGCAATTTAAGTGCTTTTGGATGAATACCTAGTACCAGCTCTCTGTTTTATGAGTTGGTATGACTTGTGATTAGGGCTGTCAATGGGCCGCGTTAAGGTTTAACAAAACCTGACCTTGCCCGGGCTGGGTTCTGGTTTTTTTCAGCCCACCCCTAACCTGGGCCTAAAAGTACTCAGCTCCAGCCACACTGGTTGCGGGCTTTTTTTAGCTGCAGGCTTTTTTTACCTAACAATTTTGTTAAAGTAAATTTTTTTAGCTTTTTTTAGTAAGGAAGGAATAAACTTAAAAATCATAAAGCCAAAAGAACTAAACAGAAAATTTAATGACCGCAAAAGCAGCTCACCAGCATTAAAAGCTTGCAAATCAAAATCTTCGGATGGCACTTTTGTTGACCGAACGCGAAGGTTGATTGTAGTTTTAGTTTTATATCCTGGTATGGGAACGTCATAGGCAATAGCCTTTATATTTTCTCCACCGACCCACTGTTTCTTTCCATCCGATCCCATAACAACCTTGCCATAGAATTTCACAGGATATGAAACATCATGTCTTGCGATTTCCCAGGGGTTTCCCATCTGCAAGGTGGAGATACAGTAAGCTAAAAATAGATGATAGCGTCATTTCAATTGAAGTTTAACGCATCCCACACAAGTTTATATAAAACTAGTGCATCACCCTTTAGTTACTCCTAAAAATGAACTTGTAAAATCACACCTCAAGCCAACTTCCTGCAACTTCTTCTTGACCACCTTTTGTAATATTCTGATGGAATAAGCCGTACTTGTATCTAAGGCCATAACCCCAAGCAGGGTAATTTAACGTTGCCAGTGAATCCAAATAATAGGAAGCTAGACATCCTAAACCTCCATTTCCAAGTGCAGCATCTGGTTCCTATACACACACCACAAAAAAAGTTACTTTTAGGTACGAATATTGGAGACGGCCTTTTAAAGCATCTCAAATAACCTTTAATTAGGGATGGCCTTGCGAAAACCCATTTCTAATAATATTATTCGAGACGGATTTGGTTGTCTCCCTAAATATAATTACACAGGGGGACGGTATGAGCCGTCTCCACAAGAATCACCCCATGCTTTAGTCGGTAGAACTTTAGAGACGAACTAAAAAGCCGTCTCTGAAAGTCTCATCATACCAATAGAAATTGTCAAAGTTGGCGAGCATCTCCCCATCGCCATTGACATGGAGACCCTGTTTTTATTTCAATATTTTTCTGCGAGCTCATCAAGGAATCGTGATGAGCTCAAAGCTTCTTCTCGCTCAAAGCTATTTAATACCAGACGACCCACTCCCCACGATCCATTCCATCATTTCATCGTTCAGCCCTAGATTCCTCTCGCTCAAAGCTTCTTCTCACTCAAAGCTTCCTCTCGCTCAAATCCTCAGATCTGGCCGATTTCGGATTTGATTTCAATGGTGTGCTCAAGTTTCAGTGCTGTGTTAGGGTTTTGATTCCATTTCGGACCTCGCTGATGTTGAATCTAGTTGAAAATGCAATGATTTTTTAGGGTTTTGATTTGATTTTGGACCTCGCTGAGATTTCCTCTTGCTCAAATCGCTCAGGTGATCACATCGATTGTTTAGGGTTTTGATTCGATTTCGGACCTCGCTGAGATTTCCTCTCCCTCAAATCGCTCAGGTGAGGTGATTCATCTTCATTTCAGTTTGACTTGCATTTTCATTAGTAGACTCCATTCGATGAAGTATGCCGCAACTTCAAGAGCCTTCATTCGATTGGGTCTGCGCATCTACAACTTTAGGTACTTTTAGGGTTTCATCTCCATCTTTCTCTTATTTTTCACATGCAAAAGCTCCTATTTATACGAGAAGTTGGTCAAATTTCTTTTTTTGTTTTTTGTTTTGCTTGTTTGCTTTTTCAATTGAGTATTTAATGTATTTTGCTTTGGATGCTGCTTTCGCAGGCAAAAAACGGCTTAGAAATCATCGCTTATGTTTCGGCGATGCCTCTTTTTATTTAAATTTGGTAACTTACTGATTGCTTCGATTTGGTGTGTTTTCTTACGATTTTTTGGTTATGAAACTGGAGAAAGGCGTGGCATTTTGATTTTTCAATGTACGTTTTCTTGATTTCGCTTTTAGATGCTCTGAATGAGATATGTTGTATACTGAAAGCTCGATCGATGTTCTGAGTCAACAAGTTTTAAATGTTTGATTTTGAAAGTAAATAGAATCCTCCTTTCAATTGATCTCTACTCTCTAGTGTTCATACTTCATTTTTGTTTTTTGGTAATTCTTCTAAAACAGCTCCATTTAGTTATAAGAAACAGTGAAAGGAAGAGAAATGATGTGATTTCTGATGAATGCCAAGTTAAATAATCTTATTTTCATAAAAGGATATTTGTAAAATTCCATAACCAAAATGGCTACCAACCCCTAAATTGAAGCCGAACTGAACAGATCCGATTTCGGTTTTCGATTAGTTGGTTTGGGTTTTCGATTTAGAGGCACCCTACAAACATATAGGATTTTTTTGGTAATTCAGCTTGTGGTTGGTAGGTCCCCACCCTTTATTAAACAGAGAATTTACAATTGTATAAAAATTAAATACAAACCATCTCTGATGAGAGAATTCAAAATTGGTGGGCATTCCACTTAACCTAATCATTTAGTAGCTTCACTGAGGTTAAGACCCAATCTGGCCAAGGAATCCGCAGGCAGATTAATCTTTCTCCAATTATAGGAGATCTTGCATGAGGTGAACTACTTCATCATCCTTTTAATTTTTTCGATGAGATATATTTATCCCCAAGGCTTATTACTATTTACTTCCACCAAATTATCAGACTCCATCTCTAGTTTTGTGATCTGCATTTGATTTACCATTTCCAATTCATAAAGAACAGCCACTAATTTAATTTCGATGATGTCGAAACTAATTCCTGGCCCAGAAAATCATCGAAACCAGACACTATTGTAGTCCCCAAGTAAAACTCCAACTCTCATTTTTTCCGTCATTCTACGACTCATCTCGGCGTGTTGAGTTTAATGATTCCTCTTATGTACCTTGTAACTTCTCAGATAGTAACAGATATGATGATGGTCAATGTGGTTCTAACAATTTTCAGAGATCACAAGTTTGAGACAAGGTGTTCCCGGTGATGGTCAGTTGTTCCCATTCCTATTTGTTTTGCTAATTTTTAAACTTTAAGTTATATTTTCCTCTTCCAAATTTCCTTATAGCTGTATTCAAATTCTTCATATCCAATTATACTAAGTATTTTCTCTATCATTAATAATAAGGATTTATATTTAATAAATTTCAAAACTGTTTTGCCCACACCTATAAACTTTTGCACCAAAGCAATCAAGCATTTTGCCACTAGTCCTTAAATTAAAACCCTCTCATCCCACATACTATACCTATTTCTTTGGCATTGATCTTTATCAACTAGTCTACCCGTTCACCAAACATAATACATTCATTTAAGGTAGTTATTTTGTAAAGTCTTGGATCTTTATCACGTGTACTATCCAACACAATTGATTCATGTCATACCAGCATATGGTATTTCGTTACATCATTTGAACTTATATTTTACTAATTTTAATATAAATGGTAGGTGCAGAGTTTACAAAATTTCTAAGTAATAAGAAAGGGTCTCCATCCATGCAAGCACATGGTATGTGCAGAGTTTCAAATGTGGAAGGACCTACTAGCTCGAAAAGAAAAGGTGTAACGACCCCGAAAATTAGAACACGAGCCTGACTGCTTTGATTCGCGTGCCCGGCACGGAAACCAAGGTTGATTCAAAAACTTTAGGGTTATATTAGTTTAAATAATGTGGCACTGTGGTGAGATGAGATCACGTGTGAAATTTCATCTAGATCCTAGATGTGTAGAGGGTAGGTGGAACACGTTGCGCAGAAGCAACTGTGTTCATGCTTCACACCGGAACAGGCACCAAGGGCAAAATAGGAATTCTGTTTTGAGGAGGTAGCTTATAGAGGAAGGAAGGGAGACAAGAGAGGAGAGACTTCCACTTTTCTTCTCCTTCATCCCCTTGCCCTAATTGCTCCATAGGTTGGAGATTTGTGCCAAGAAGGTGTGAAAGAGATCCTTTGAGAGAGAAGAAAAGGGGTTAGCAAGAGAGAAGATGAGGGATTTCTAAGCTAGAGTAGCTAGACCAAGGTGATTGAGTTACAGGGTTTGAGATTGGTGTGAGGCCTTGATCCGAACTGCAGACGGTGAAGAGCTTCTCACGGATCCGGATCGAGGAAGAGCTCCGAGATCTAGGTTTTGAAACCCTCTTTTGGTCATTCTAGAACCCCAAGAAACCCACGAACAAGGTGAGTTGTGTGTGTTAAATAGGGTTAAATGAATAGCTTAAGGTGTGTATTTATGAGGTATTAATGGTGATTGAACAACCATTAGTGGAGGGAGATCAAAAATGGATGGGAGGTGAACTCCATTAATGACAGCTTTTCTGTCATTGGTGATCGATCACCAAAGGGTGGTGATCGATCACTGAGGGTTGGTGATCGATCACCAAGGACTGGTGATCGATCAATCTGTATAAGCCTCATGGGAAACAGAGACCCCAGAAGCTGGGAAGTTCTTGCCCGAGTGGGTGATCGATCTACAAGGGAGTTGGTGATCGATCACCAAGGTGGTGATCGATCTACAATGAGGTTGGTGATCGATCACCAAGGTGGTGATCGATCAATCTGTATAAGGAAGTGATGTGGACAGAGGGGGGAAGTTTTTGAAATTGCATTGGTGATCGATCACCAAGGTGGTGATCGATCTGAGGAGGGTTGGTGATCGATCACCAAGGTGGTGATCGATCAACCTTGTATGTTGAGAGAGATAAGCGGGTTGGTGATCGATCACCAAGGTGGTGATCGATCTGATGAGTGGTGATCGATCACTCACCTGTTTTGCCTGTCTTGACTTCATGAAGTAGACACCCCGGATATTGTGCTGGGTAGTTCTCTGACGTTCCTAACACTTAATATACTGTGCATATGGTATAGGATAAACCCTGACACGTCGAAAAAGCTTTGGATTTGCTTAGAAGATAAACTGTTCTGAGGTAGGGGAAAACCAACCTAAACTGCTTTTGAGTAGGATTTCATGTTTATTTTATATCATGCCTGATTCATTTTAACAAGCATGTATGCATATCATAAATTCTGCTATCTTTAATTTACATTTCTGATTAGCATCCACGAAATCATACGATTTACGCTATCGTCTGTGAGGTATATATGTATGTGATTTGATGATTTAAACCAGATGATCCCCCACCGACCGGTATATCCGATGCACTGGCACACTTGTGCACACTTGTAATCCTCGGCGCAATTGCACTCCATAGATGAGGCATTGTTGCACTTTCACAATTGTTCATGTGAGCAGCGATTGGTTGGGGTTTCCTATCGGACATTCTGTTTGCCGTACTTCGTGCTATCTGATCACGGGAGTTTCTTAAGTTAAATAGACACACTTTAAGTACTCGATAATATATCGCATGACATCATCGACATCTTGCATAAAGTTCCCGACTTTTAAGCGGATTTGTTTTGAGTACATGATCGAATTTGTCTTCTGTTATGAGATAGCATGATGCATATTCAATTCATTTAGATGGTTTTCTTCTATTGAGCTATGATGTAGCTCACCACCTTTCGAAATCTTTTTTTTTGAGGTTACGTTGCGGCACAGAGTGACGGACTATCGGCCGGATCCGAGGCGGCGGAGGAGGGCGAGGAGGCAGACGTCGGTGACGAGTTTTATCCGTAACTTTGAGTCTTGATGCCGACATTTTGTACTTCGATCTTTTGGACTATTATGCTTTGGTGGCCACCTTGTATATACATATATGATTCTACGTTTATTTAGTTTATGTTAGTCCACATTCCATTTCGGAACCACTATCGGGAACCATTGTTTGGGTGATGTACGTCCATCACCGATGGTTCTTCCTGGTTCCTTTTTGGGAATGTGTATGTTTTTCTTTACATTTAAATATTGTTGACGTGTATTTAGTGTAGAAATTGTTTGACTCAGACTACCGCTGCTCGGATGTGTCCACCTAGCTTCCGCTATATGCGCGGACACGTGTGATCGATCCGGGATCATCCAGAGTATGATCCTAACGGCACGGATTTCTGGAGACGGAAATCCGGGCTGTTACAAAAGGTCACTGCAATTCCCATGGATTTTATAGTGGTGCTTGAGAAATGTAGAATATGGGTAGTTGAGAAGGTAATAAAAACATAGAGTATCAGGTATATAGTTTAATTGATTATTAGCATAACTAGTATGGTTTATTCCTATGATTACAATTCACAAAACAGATTAAGGTCCTTTGTTTACACACTACCTTCTCCTTCTCCCATAGTTGAATTTTTGACATAAATCTGCAAATACCACAAGTCTTAGTTCCTAATTTTGCATTTTATTGAACCCACTTGATCTGGAATCTTTGAAGGTTCAGCTGTGAAAAGGCATGTTTTGCTAGCCTTTTTTCATCAAGCATATAGAAAAAGTTGTTCTAAGTAGATATCTTTAATCTATGAGTATGGTTCAGCTGTGAAAAGGCATGGTTTCTGTATGGTCACTAATGTTCGGTGCACTGATTAGCAAATATCTTTAATCTATGAGTAGTAACGAGGCTAAATGTGGATTTTCTTTTGAGGGTAGTTCTTGGTTCTCCTTAGTGCAGCCTTCATGGTTTACATGCAATCCTCCAATTGTTGATAAGATTGGTTTTGGGAGGCGGATAATTACTTTTCTAAGGGAGGTAATTCCTTGGGTTGCCACTAGGGATTTTATTGGCACTGTCTACCACCCAAACATAACTGAGGCCTGTCCGAGCCTAGCCTGTGAGCCTTGATTCAGGCGAGGTCTGAAAATATGTGACTAATCTATTGGGGTTTGCACCTGACCACATGTTAGATACGTGACTAATTTTAATCCTTGGCACTGCATGATTTACAATTTGAGAGATTTCAACTGAATTATCAGAGAAGTAGCATAAATTAGTGAGTTTGCTCAATCAGTTAGCAGCTTGTTGGGGCTAAGAATAAATTGGCAACTATGGCTTGGCTTGACGTTGTTGGGTCATATAAACAAGCTAAGTTTTGTATATACCTAAATAGGGTCCAGTGAATTAGTCATCCTTGGATAAACTACACACCTATACCCTAGCCATCTGATCAGTGGGTATGTCTGGTGATCATTGCCCAAAACTTTGTTGGTCATCTATCACTCACGCGACTAATAGGGCTCATGACCCAGCTGAACGAGACTAGTAACCTCATCTCTCGGGGCATGTAAGTGATCACATGATTGCAAATTCATGAGATTGCTATTCTCGTGAACCTCCAAAGAAAAGCAACGTCCAAAGACTGCAAATTCATGGTATTCACAATCTTTGGTCTTATAGGTTACTCTGTTGCGGTTCAAGTTGAGAGTTTTCATGCTTTAGTGGGAATTTGTACAAATACACATCATCACAAAAATTGTGAATACCGGCAACCATTCGCTGCTTCTACTTGGATTTTCTTAAATTCTAGTTCCACTTTCCATTGACAATCGGGTTTTCTCTTTAGATCTCTTGCAAATTTTGGAGATATTTCAAATATGCATGTTTTATTTTGTTTCTTGGTTTCGGATGCATGAAGGAATTGCATTTTTCATTTTTCATTCCTTGCTTTTGACTGGCCATGTACTTGGATTTTATTTATTTATAATATGGTATGTGGTTATACTTTTTTTCTTGAATTGCATTTGTTGTATTTCTCTTAGGATGTCATAAGGGCTTGATGCGTTATGGAAGCATTAAGACGACCGTGAAGTACACGGGTTTATATTTTTTTCATTAGACTAGGTGTAAGGTTTTTGATCCAAGTGACAGCAAGCTGTATTTGGGTCAATCTCGAACTACCTACCAGCTAGATAAATTCTTTGATATTTTTTAGTGCCAAATTAGTGAAAGTTTGAATGCACTAATGCACCATTTTTTGACTTTATATTTTTCATGCCGATTTGGGTAGAGCAATATTCCTGGATGAGTAGTTGTGCTATTGGGGTGGTTTTGGGTTCTTTTTTTGTGTTTTGTGGATGTTGGGTGGTAGGGTGTAGCTAGTAGGGGTGTTCTCTCTGTGATGTAGGATCTGTTTTCAGGCTCCGTATTCTTTGTTTTGAGATTGGTTGTGGCCATCTGTGTTAAAGAGGTGCCGAAGCTCCATCCTAGTTTCTCTTGTACTTTGTTCTTGGTTTTTATAGAAGGGTGAGGTCCCTATATCCTCAACTGTTATCTATCAAAAACAAAGCAACTAACCTAAACTTTTGTTTCTTTTTTGGTATTTCAGATGAGTTTGATGGGTCCTCACCCATCAACCTAACTTCTAAACTAAGTACAATTCAAGAGCGCACTAGTTGGCCAGTGAGGCACTGTAGCTAGGGACTTTAACGTGAATTAGTTTATTATGGAAATTCTAGCCTCATGGATTGGGAGTCTTTCGAGACTTTGGATTTTTGGGCTACTTGCCTTTGTACTCAGTTTTTCATTTTGTGCTTTTTTCCTTTTGTTTTATGTACTTTCCTATATCTTTATTAAAAATAGTCTTATTACCTTTTTAAAAAAAAATAATTGAAGAAATATTTGATAAACGAAAAAATCCATTATTAGTAAATTAATCCTTTAAATTATTAATTTTAATTTTCGTTCTTTAGGATTTTAAATCATTCACATGCGTTTTTTCTAGTCTCTATATGTGTGTGTATATCAATGGAAATTAAAATCTTCTTAATTGTGCAGGTACAGTGGAATCACATGTGAGATGTTGAATGGTGTGACCACAACACTTAAAGATATTCAGGTTTATTAAATGGTTACCATCCCTTCCCTTTTACTCATGTATATCTGGGATAGTAGTAAAGTGTCTTTTATTGCTACATCGAATAGTCTCTTGTAAAACTGGTTTTGTTTACATTCTATGATTTAGATCTTTTTCTCTTGGTGTTAATGTTTTTAGTGTGTGTTTTTAGGAAGAGTTTCTAAAGTTTGTTCATAAAGAGACCATTCTAGTTGAGCGCTCTTTGGAGAATGACCTTTCAGCATTGAAGATCTCTCATGGTTTGGTGATTGATATTACTGTGTTGTACAATCACAACTAAGACTTTCCCTTTTTTCCTATAGAAAAAGGATTCTTATATTATGTAGGCCATGACCATTCTTACTATTATTTTCTCTTTGAAGGTAAACATGTGATTAACCTATTTATTCAGTACACTCCATATAAACCCTCAGAAGGCAGCTGACAAGATCCCTCTTTTAGAGTGAGTGAAATTTTATTTTCTTGAAAAGATGCATGCATGGGATCTTGAAAATCGCGCATTATATTTAAACAGGTTGCTGCAACTTCTAATGGGAAATATCTCACCGCTGTATATTATTTCTAGAAAACAATTTTGAAAAGCCTCAGATGCATAACTATGTATGCGATGATAAATATTTGTGATTGTACCAATATACATATTTGGGGATAGAGACATATTGTAATCACATAAATGCTTACATATGTGACATGGAAGATTATAATCTAGCTTGTGGCCCTGCTTTACAGGATTTATTTGGGTGAAAATGTCAAAGACACATAATTAGCAAATGCAAAAAATGATGATGCAAATCATCTTATCAATTTGTAAAATTTGTTTGCAATTTGTCGGAATTTGTTTGGAATTACTTGTTTGGCATTTGCAACACTTTGTTTAGAAAGATGCTTGAGGATCAATTTTGATCATCATCAGATGGAGTTTGGATCAAATCAAGTGAAACCTTCTCACAGGCCGAATTGCAGAAGTGATTGGCTGAATTGCAGAAGTGAGTCACTGATTGCGTATATTTCCCTGCATCTCCCCTCACCTACAAAAGGTAATTATTAATTTTCACCTCAATTTGAAATGCATATTGGGAGATTGGCTAGGTTTCTTGACCTGGAGATATTTATTCAAATCTGAAGTAAGTTTATTGATCGAGATCTGAAATAGGGCTTGAGAGGAATCAATATGAGCTGTAAGATCTCTCTCTGAGATTTCAAGATCCAAAGATCGACAGACCAAAATTGAGATTTGGAGTTCAAATCCAACCGCATCGAAGGACATCTCCCCACTGCTTCATTTTGTGTTCCCCCAAAGGCCCAATCCAATCTGCTAAGGTAAATTTTTTGTGTCCAATTTTATTCTCAATTTTGGTTTTTTCATGCATTTTTATAGTTGATTCTTAGTTGCAATCACATATTCAGGTAGGAATACATGGAAGTAATAAAATACTTGTTTGTCTAAATTTCACATAATCCCACAACTAGAAGGCACATAACTAAACCAACTCCAACCCAAATTAGGTTGTTACAAGTATAATTGACAGCTCTGCTGCTATTTCGAAGTTGCTGCCATAGCTTCTTTTTTTTTTAAATATGCAGGGGCTTTATCCAGCTTTATGTTGGGCATATTTTCTAAGCTTTTGAGGATTTTTTTGGTAAAAAACATAAGTTGATTATACAATTCTATATCCCAGTATCTAAGCACTAACTAACTCATTAGGTAAACCAAGTCCAGACTCTACCTACTTCAAATTACCCTCTTGGTCGTTTCATAATCTCCATATAAAAAACGAGTGGCTGATACACATAGTTCTTCCCAGAAGCGGTTAAGAGTGCAGTAATATTCTATATACTAAAGCCCACTGTCACAATTTATACTGATTACCAATTTATCTTTATCTAAATTCTTTTGTGTCCATTTGATTTATTTTAAGGTTAATGAGAGCTTTGAGCATGTTAATGTGTATAGAATTGTTTAACTTTATAGCCGCCAAAAGCCTGACTCAATGGGTTTTAAAGGGGTCTTGCATCGGCAAATGTCAAATTTTGACATGATTAACGGGGTAAAAGGCTGTTCATAAGCTTGTTAATCATATGATGTGGATGCCCAATTAATCCTTTTTATTAGTCTGAATTAGTGATCTAGTTTTCTAAATTTAGTGCATCTAATATATGATGATGATATTTGATTTGCAGTACCATAACTGTGATGACTTCTCTGGTGGCTCTCTCATTTATTGGTGTTAGCCATCTCAAGTTTATTGGTGAGAATATTGTAATTGCAATTCTCTTCTTTTTTCGCTTAAACTTTTTTATATAATTGTCTAGGAGAAAAAAAGAAGATGATTAATTTCTTTCTTTTTGAATATCTTCACTTGGAGTTTAGTTGGTGCTTCCACACAATCTTTGTGAACAATCAATTTATTTTTCTTTTTTTTCGTTTTTGGGTCTGTATGAACAATCTAGTGCAATAGTTTTTAATTTTCACACCTCTGATGCAATAGTTTTTTTTTCTGTTAATTCCTCTCTTGGTTGCAGCTTGTTCTTAATTTTCAGTTTTGCTCAACCTTATTTGGGTTATCTTTATTCGAATATAAGTTACTGAAGGATCAATCATGTGAGAGTTGAATTAGGTGCGTTATATCAACTTTTTTTAACTTTAATTAATAATGTCAAATCAAATCTTATTCAGATTTTACCCGAGCAGAGCTGATGAGTTGGTTTGATCATGCAAGAAGCATAGGGTGTGATTCATAGAGCAAGCTCTCATAATAGAATTGATGAATATGCTCTTTAATGTCGAAACATATAAGTAACAAATTATCTTTCTACTTGATTATCTGGTCTGTTTTACTGTAAGTGATGCTAAAAGGCCAATCCTACCTTTTGCAGGGCTGCTATGATGGAGGTCGAGATCAATATATCAGAATATGTTATGCCTATTTCTTTTGTAACATTGTAACAAGAAAAAATGGGAGTCGTTACTTGTACATATAAATTTATTGTGATTGAAATTGCATTGTTGTGAATTAAAATTTAATTTTCTGAATAAGCTTTGAGCATGTTAATGTGTTTATGCTAATGTCAATGAAAGTGTGAGTATGTAAATGCAAGTTATGAATTTTCATAAAACAAAAAAAAAAAAAATGCGGGTTATAGATGCGTATTGCTAGGAAATATGGTCATTGGAGCAAAAAAAATAAATAGCATTAAATTTTTTTATTGGAGACTACTTATTGGAGACGGCTTTAAGTTGTCTCCAATAACAAGAGATGACTTATTAGAGACGACTTTGAGGTGTCTCCAACATATCTTTGGAGACGGCTTATGGCCGTCTCCAATAACCTTGACTATTAGAGACGGCTCTCATATGATCTCCAAAGACAATGGAGACGGGGCTATTTGAGACTACATGGAAGCCGTCTCCAATACTATTGGAGATGGCTTAGACACCTTTGGACACGGCCAAAAGCCATCTGCAATAAACACATTTTTTGTAGTGACAGATCAATCAGAAAAATTCATATATTTTTAATAATAATTTTCATGCATGCTTGTATGCAAAGCACGTTTAGTGTATACAAAAGAAAACATAATCCTATACGATCACGAGTTTTAGTCTCTCATCATGATTCAAAAATGGCACTGCCCAAAAAGGTTCGCAAAATCACCCTACAAGTGGTCCATCTAAGTTATTGCAAGTATTATTGAAATAAAATAATGAAGCATTATCTAACCTCCCTAGCAACATTCTCTAAGTTGTGTCCAAGCTTTCTCAAAGCCTTGGCATAAGCACCCGAGAGCTCTAAATTACCAACTGCATTTAGCAATGCTCTACCCTGCAATGCTCAGGACAAAAGAAAAGAGTGTATCAACAATGGGGACAACATATTTTCATTTGAACAAATTCATAAATCAAAACAGCCATTGTAAGATTTTCTTGGTCAGCAATTAACCTGTAAAAACTCCATCGATAAATATCACGAACACTTTCAGCAGTTGCAAAATAAGCCTTGGGAAGATCAAAATTCTCCATAGAGAATGATGGTGTGAATTCTGCATGATATTTAATGCTTGACACAACAGAAATAGAATCTGGTGTGAAGGTTGGAACACCTAAATCACAACAAATAATTGTTTGATGTGGTTAGAAAGTACAAGAAGCCCCTAATAGATATTGGTAAAAAGTTCCATTAAAAATTTGAAAGGAAAAGGTGATATCATAGAGACAACAGCTACATACATGCGGCTAAGTTGAAATGTTTGACTATAGAGCCAATGATCAGGCCCTTTTAGTCAGACCCGAAATTGGGTCCTCCTGCTTTTCAAATCATTAAATAAGCAGGAGGACCTGATCGCTGGCCTTGACATAGAACCAGCTTAAAGGGTCTCAGAAAACTGTTAGAAACATAAAAATAACAAGGTGTGTGTGTATAGCATTGTAAATGTGCATACATATGCACCTTTAATGGAAAGATTAGAACAATGCATGACAGTATAAACAAATACATACAGGTACATTTATTAGCTTATCAAGATAAATGGAATTGCTTACAGAATTAGCTTATCAAGATAAGTTAACTCTAGATTTCATATTACAAAATGGACTCAATATCAGGAAAAAATTATCTTCCAATCTGAAGCATATTGGATTATTAATTTACAGAAATAACTATATAGTGGACTGTATTGCCAGATACAAAACACTGCAGCGTGATTTATCACAATGTATAGTCCAATACAAAACTCCCAACTTTTTTATCGGATTGCAAGTGTCACTATGATACTCAAATACTTCAAAATCGAAAATTCACCTGTACTAACCTATGATGAGTTGCGTAACAATACTTAAAACGTAGAACACCTCAAATACTTCAAAAGTTTTATTTCTGATCGCATACCTAAACTCCAAGCAGGTACTTGTCCATCAAGGACTTGCCCAGTTGTCCCAACTGCAAATTGCCCATGAACCCTGGTGCAACCTTAGGACTTTGCCAACCTGAGGCGTTGGTGGGAAGAACTGAGGATGGATGCATTCCAATAAAACCTTATTCTAAAATTGTATAATCTCTACTTCTGTCATTATGATTCTGATAAAAAAAACACATGCATGGGGAGTCAATTTCAAGAATAGTGTTCAAATAGATAGAATTACCTCCGACTCAATACAAGAAAAGTTAATATCGGATCAGGGAATAAAGCCATGCATACCTTTTCAGCGGCCAATTTTTCAGCCCTAAAGTAGGAGATGAATATGATATTTTAAAAAAAAGATTGATGGTTAGTTCATTTCATGTATTGCTTCTTTTTTTAAAAGTCTGAAAAAAGAAACGAAAGTGCAGAGCTCTGATTTTTTTCTTCTCAATTTTCTCCAAATACAAAAAAAAAAAAAAAAAAAAAGATCAAATCTGATCAATGGGCCATCTCATTAAACTAATATTTTAATATCCTCTGAAAACCTATGGCATGTCAAAAGCCGACCATTCGCAAATGTTCTTAAATCATCTCATTTGATCGCAGTTCTTCATTTGATCTTTATTGTTCCTCCTTTGTCTTTTGGGGCTTGGGCTGCAACAAGAAAAGTGAGAACTTCAACTTCTGCTTTATTTTATATATATATATATATATATATATATATATATATATATATATATATATATATAATAATAAAAAAGTATGCTCTAACACATCACTTTCTATATGAAAACAATGAAACAATATTCAAAAGCAAGAACAATATTGATTGCGCAATCGGGTTGGATCAGGCATGATGTGAGTAGGCTAGATGGAAATATAAATATATTTATGAAAATAAAATTTTTGTTGGGTTCGCAGGAACCGAAACTGATTGTTGTATATATTCTCTTCCTAATAAATTAACATCACAATTGGCAAAGAACATGCATCATGAAATCTCTTCTTGCATGACTAATGAAGGATTTACAAATCCCTAGGCCAAAGCCAAATCCAAATACCCATCTTGGTTGTTACTTTTTTAATAGGAGTGCCTAGGTAACACTGGAAATAAGACTTGCAAAAAGGGTCCCAAATAGATGGGTTGTCGTGGTGGTGGTGGTGCTTCAAGTTTTGGATCTTTTGGCAATGAAAGTGGGTCATAATGATGTGAAACACCTAAATGCTTCCTCCTTCACAGACCAAGACTATGAAGCCTGAATTATGGCTTAAGGCCGTTCAATAAGGTGTAGATTCAAAAACTTAATGCTGACTCCACCCCTCAGTCACTGAATCACAAGTGCAAACCTGACCCTCCGAGGCAAAAATAAATTACTTCAATTAACTTTAGAAATTTTATATGACGACCCATAGAGATGCACTAAACATATACTCGAGCAAGACTACTAAGATTATTCAGAAAGCCTGGAAAAGTCTTGATTCTGGTGCACCTACGCCAGTCCTGAACTAAATTCTTTTGCATCATTTCAGGCAAGACAAGCTCGTATAGTGAGAGACGTCTATGTTTTTAATCCTATATAGGCTTGCCTGGCCAAAATATATAACCCTACGCGATTGTTCATCCATGCTTGAAATGCAAGAAATCTTGTTTCGATGAAATTTAAAACCATTGCTATATACCCTTCTAGTCATGCTTATCTAAATTTAATACATCCCAGAGATAACTAAAAATCTGGTAATGTACAAGTAAATCACGACCCAGGTCTCCTTCCACAGACCATTTTCAAATCTAACCAGCAGGAACCAACAAATACCAATATCTTTTTTGTTGATTTTGCAGCACAGCTAGCTAAAAATGCAAAATTGAACTAATATAAAAAATAATCCTACTGCAACGGATATCTTTAATCAACTTTATTTATAATTTAAAGATTAGGTACTTCAAAATCCAACCAATCATTATCTAAAATCTCCTAACCAAGCTCTCTAGCATACAAATGCAAGATACTTATAATCAATTTCACATACAATTTAATGGTTAGGGATTTGCAGACAACCACTATCCAAAATCTGCTGACCAAGTTCTCAGCATCACATGCATTTCCAAGAAAAAACGAAGAGAAAGATGCCTTCCTTGTAACAGCCATTGCCAGTTCAACATATAAAAAATTAAAAACTAATTGATGCCAAAGGTAGCATGCCTTCAATTTAAAGCCTAAATTGGAAGCTGGTGTTATGAAAATCTCTTGTCCAGAAGTTACAAGGCAATATAGATAAAGAAATGTTAGTATAAGCCATTCACAATTCCCTAAAAAGCCACTATCGAAGCTTTAAGAACACTGTGGTCCATGACAGTAATTTCCAACGTGAAAATTATTGTCACCATGAGAATTTTAATTTTTAACTCTATGTAGTATAACTTATTGGATTTAAGTGCATACGACTAAGTAGATGGATATCTACAAATATCTATTCCATTTGTACCATTAATTTACATATATATTGAATGAGAGGTGTTTAAAGATATGGAATAATGGGGTTCTCTAACACGCAAACACCAAGATGGTGTTCAAATGATCTTACATATTAAAGTACATTTTACAGTTACGCTGCGTGGCATACATCTGCGATCAATCTAAGTAGTCCAAGAGGCAGTTGATCATTGGAAAAATGTCTCAGCCAAAAATTCACTCCTATAAGATGGTAAGAACCATTCGATTGGTGAAAAATAATATGGACTGCTAAAAATAATAACGATAGTTGATATTAGAGTGCAACAGACTTTACACTTCAATCTCCCAAAACATGTGCGTTATGAACCCTCTATCATTCAATATATTACCTACCACTTCTACAATTCTGATTATTCACATCTTACACCATTAATGGTGCAAAATCATTTAAACACTAAAATGGTGTTTCAATGACAATCAGGAGAGTACCTGGTGAAATGGCAAAACTAATTTGCTTAGAGGCTGAATATATGTACCTTATAAAGGGCATTCGCTTGACAAATCCAACCCCTGCAGTGTAGAAAAAAAAATGTCAGGAATAGAATTATGGAAAAAGTACTTTATAGATACCTATTAGTATATTTCCAAATTATAGCCCAGAACATGAGAATTAGAAACAATAATAGTCCATAGCGCAGCAGTGAGACTCAACATCACTGGATTCTTTAATTGTGAAAATAAACTACTATATATGAAAATAAATTTCTATATTTGAAAATAATCATACAATCCACATAAAGAATTACAACTTATAAATGCAGTAAAGTACGTGTTAAATAAATACAGAGAGCATTTATTTATCAAGAGTGCAACCTTTCAAGCTTGTGTTCTTCAGCCAAATAAAGTAAAATCCAAAACAAGAAAAAGGTTGTCGGTTGGGTAACCCAAAGTCACCTCCATGACAGCAGAATGGAGGGTCAGCAATGTGAAATCCCAAAGGATCTGATAACCATTTACTGTCATAAACTCATAATGTCATTTGATTTCGGTATTTGGGCTCTACCAAACAACCAAAGGAAAGGCATGAGGAAGACATCCCAAACAGGATCAATGCAAGGTCAGCAATGTGAAGGCAAGCCAATGGTGTGTTGTGCAATCATGATTACCACTTCGATTGAAAAGATGTTTTATAAGGCTGCAGTAAGGGCTGCATTACAGTATGGTGCACAGTGCTGGGCTACAAAGAAGTGATAAGAAGACAGTGCATGTGTCAGACATATATAGGTTTATTAAAGTCGATACATGGAATAAAGAACCCGTTGAAAAAGATCCAAAGAAAGTGATGGATCTCGAACCATGATCTGGATTTGATCTTCAACCTATTGAATGTTAAGTACTTGAATGCAACGACTTGGATCCACTTTGACCAAGCTTCCCAGCTGTTATCCTTGCGAACGGGAAATCATCAGCAAGTCGCTGATTCTGGTCTAGCATTCTGATTTAACGTCTCCATCAAAGACCTCATTACCATATTTAACTCTCTCCGCTTCTAAATCCCTCTCCCAAAATTCAGAATCTTGTGGACCATCCCCTTTTCTTATAATTGGGATAAAAAGACCCCCCTTTATTGATCATTTGCACTACGACAACCCCAAGCTTCACTGGCCCACCTAGCGAGCAAATTGAGATCGACATCATCAGTGGTAGCCCTAACCACACAATAATCAGTGAGCCACTTGGCCCACTTGTCACCATTAGAGGGGTGGTAGCTAAAAGCATCGATGCACTCACCCAAACGAAAACCTCGAGAAGCATGTGTCGTGTTTTCAAATCTTTTCTTTAGATACTAGCGACCCCAACTTACAAGGACTGATGCAAGATCTTCCCTACTTTTTGTGTATTAAACTATTAATGACCTGAACAAAAGGCTGATTGGCATATGTGGACAGTAGAGTTACTATACAGGGATGTGAAGTAATAATACAAGCTCCAAATGAGCCTTAAGATGCCTACAACGGTGATACTTGAGGTATTCCGGTATGCCTACAAAGAATTCTGCATGACGAAACCATAACAACCATTGGTCAAAATCTCGGACGATACAGGTACGTATCGTCAGAACCCTCCGGTACGATACATTGAAGGTACCGTACCATACAAATACATATATATTGGTATGTATCGGACGATACATACCAATGTATCATCCCAAACCGATATGTATCAGGTTTGGAGCTGGATGATTAGTACCGGAAAACTGAGATTTTGACCCATGATCACAACTTAATAAAGTCATTCTTTAGAGAAAAGAACAGGAAACCAAACATTGAGATATTGCATCATAATCTAACTCAATGACTAAAATAAGGAAGATCTTAGCAAAAATATCATTTGTGGAACTCCAAAATTGTACAGAATCATATTTCTCAATGTCAATCTACAAGTCAACATAATCAGAGAGCAAGTCATTTCAACAATCTAAACAAGAAACCCAGATGATTGAACCAAATTATACTCCATCCAACACAAATCCCTACACAGAACCTTGCTTCAGAACCAAATGCATGGTTTACCCACTAGAGTATCACCACTAATATGCACCAACTTAAACAAAATTTTACCAACACAACTGGGTGCCAATTCTACCAAACTCAGATGTAAAATAAAAAGGCAAGCTCTGTTTGACATTTGTCACCATTAAGATAACTTCATAAAAGATTGCTATCAAAAAATAGATCACCGGTGACTGGAAACTTACCAAATATGTTGATGCCCAGGCTGGCATATAGTGGACTGAAGAAACCATCAACAAACTGGACAAACTACCATGTAATAAAAAATGTAATTGCAACTGGAAAAAGAACTACACTGCAAAATATCACATTTAGACTAGAAGTTAGGCCTGAAGAACTAAGAAGAAACATGTGAGAAGTCCAATTCTTAGTCAGTAACCAGGTTTATTACCATCCACTCATGAACTTTTTCGAGATCCAACTATGGAAGACGACATAGAAAGCCTGATAAAGAACAAAAGACAAATTATGTGAGAAAAACAGCTGCCTTTGCATTTTATACATAAGTGAATATGTATTTACTAGTTACTACACACCCATATGTAAGTCATTTCAAGCTTAATAATTGTACTAAGGGGCGTGCAATAAACTAACATATTTTCCAGGAATTTAAGGAATTTAACAAATCGATAGACAAATTCAACTCCTGGGAAATGTTCACAAAGTGATTTGACTACAAAACAAATGATATGAATAAAGACAATAGAAATAAAAAAAAGAGAATTAGAAGAACATGCCTGAAATGGGAACGTTTTAGGCTATTATCCTGAAACCAAAGTTTTTAGCCAATCATGCTTTCACGGTTTTCAGAAGTTCCAAGGGCTGTGAGATGCAAATCTCTCACACGTACAGCATTAGGGAGTTTACGAAATTGCCCTTCTATATATGCTAATTTAAGATGAAACAGTTTTCCCTGTTAAGCCCCTTCTCCTTTGACCTTTTTCTCCTTCGTTTCAGATCTATTGCTGACGAAAAACCCCTTCTTCTCCTTTGTTTCAGATGACGAAAAAACCCCTTCTTCTCCTTTGTTTCAGATGACGAAAAACCCCTTCTTCTCCTTTGTGTTTCTTTTTGCCCTTCTTCTCCTTCTTCTCCTTCGTTCCAGATCTGACAAAAAAACCCCTTCTTCTCCTTCGTTTCTCTTTGCTCTTCTTCTCCTTCTTCTCCTTCGTTTCAGATCTATAGCTCCTTCCATTGTTTTCTAAACTCCCCTTTATTTATTTATCACTGTGGTAGTGTTATCGGATCAGAAGAAAAGGTTGGTGTATGATGCAGGCTTGTATGATGATTATGATGAAGAAGAGGATGAGGTAAGTTGGAAACAGAGGATTATTCATTTATTTATTAAATAGATCTTACGGTAAATATATATTTATTTATATGTCTGAAATTAACTTTTTATTTTGTTTTTTATTTATTTTCTTCTCCTTCGTTTCAGATCTATAGCCCCTTCGTTTCAGATCTATAGCTCCTTCCATTGTTTTCTAAACTCCCCTTCATTTATTTATCACTGTGGCAGTGTTATCGGATCAGAAGAAAAGGTTGGTGTATGATGCAGGCTTGTATGATGATTATGATGAAGAAGAGGATGAGGTAAGTTGGAAACAGAGGATTATTTATTTATTTATTAAATAGATCTTACGGTAAATATATATTTATTTATATGTCCGAAATTAACTTTTTATTTTGTTTTTTATTTATTTTTGGTGTTGTCAGGGTTTCTCCGAGTTTGTGGAGGAAATGGTGTTGCTGATGGCGTGTGAAGCAAGAGGTACCTATAAATTATAATAAACTTTTAACAGAAGGTATTATTATAATACCTTTTTCAGTGCATAATAATTGTGAATCAAACCCTTTATAAACTGCGTCGTTCTTTCCAGCTTCCAGTTTCTGCGTAATCAGTAATCTCGAACTTTTTCCTTCTTATCCGGGCTAAGTTGAGGGTTTTTTATTTTCTAATTACAAGTATTATTGTTTATAAAGAAGCAAATGGCAAAAACAGGGGTGGAAACAAAAGTAGATGTAAATATCAGTGGCTTAGATGTTTAATACTTTACGCATATGTTCTGATTTTGAACACGTATGTTTATAAAGAAGCACGCATGTTCTGATTTTGAACCCTCCTTTTGTAATGGTAAATGTTTGCATATTTATACCTCCCATTGTCCTTTGTACCTTGAATATTCATTGGTTATGATTAGAAAATTATCTATTATGTTTCTTATATATTTTCTAATATATTTCATCATTTTTTATTAATTTTTATACCTTTAAATTAATTATATTTTTAAAGTTAGAAAATTTAAAATTCGTGAGGCTTACGCCTCGCATTACTGGAGGGTTGAGCACTACGCCTTGTGCCTTAAAGCCTTTAAAAACATTGCTTATAATAGCTATCTAGTAGGTCACAAGAATACCAGAAAAGAAAATGATAGGATCCACTAAAACAAGAAAATTAGCAACCATACATAAAAGCGAACTACAATTTGCACACTTGATTTGTACCATGGCACAGGGGACAAAATTGATATTTTTTTGGACCTGTCAGGTAGAACACCATCTAAGCCACCTGATTTGAAGGCCATGACATAGAGATCTTTGATGCCAAAGATTGGTATAAAACAAAATCTCTATCATATGAGTTAACACAGTCAAATCATTAAATTAGGTGATATGCGTGTTGAATCAGATGATAGAGATCGTGTTTCGTGCCGATCTTTGGCATGATTCGCATGAAAGATCTTTACATCATGGTGTTCAAATCAGACGGTTTACATGGTGTTCCGCGTGACACAGGTTCCCAAAATATCAAGTATTTCTTTTTAACCCTATGTGCCACGATAAAAATCAAGTGTGCAAGTTGTAGCTCCCAATACAAAATAAAAGTAAAGTAAAAACCTCATTCTATTTTAGCAACAAATTCCAGAATAATCAAAATTTTAGACGAGGAATAGGCTGGAACATGTACCAATATCCAAAGAATATATTTTGGCCTCGCATATGAACACAAACGCCAAGTATAAATCAAACCATCGATGCTTCGTTAGATCCTCCTGTACAAGGTCACTCAATTCTGAACAGAATCTCGGGATATCACTTGCAATTCGTTGTTCTGGATTAGTAATTTTACCATCAACATGTGATATTTTGTAGTATGCCATATTCTGCAACATAAGAAGTCATCAAATAAGCCATTAATCATGAGATTCACATACTGACATAAGGTTTCAATGCCATAATACAATCGATAGAAGTTGCACCATATAAAATTATAAGTGAATACAGGAAAATTATGCCAAAAGTAACGATCTCACTATCAACGATCATGCAATAAATTATTAGTATACTGTGCTCTTTCTGCTTCTTTGTTTACATTCAATTGCACTCTGACTGTGAAAATTTACCTTGAAGATCCGTATTTGAGATCATAATTTTTATAACACCAATATTCGACCTAGAAAACTGGCCACCTATTAAGCAAATTCTACAAAAGATCAGTGCCTATGCTGCTGAAATGTAATATACAACTCAATTAGATATGTATAATTCTGTTTCAAATGCTTAAATGTGTTCCCAAATAACTCAAAGAAGCTTTTATTCTCCCAACTCCCACCCCTATATATAGAGGTCTTGTCTTAGCTTTTATTAATCGAGTAGAATCCCGAGCAATTACAATGAATGAGTAGAATTTCGGGTTCTCTACACCAAAAGTATCTCAGCCTCCATGCACCAGAAATTTTTTTCCTTCTCCTTCTAACGAAAATTAATACCTCCTAGAACAATGAAACATACAATAGGAAAAAAATAGTTTATTGAATATATCTCATGGGATCAGCGAGACCCTCTTGATGACGCTACAGAGGGAGATGATCTTGATAGAGCTGCTCAGGGGTAGTCGGACGCTTGACCACTATCAAGATAAGTACGTTTATCCTACCAGTAAATATGGGAAACGTAACATCCCTGACCAAGTAACTCATGGAGGAAGGTTTTCTTTAGCTCCACCAACCTTCTATTTGACCTTTGGCAGTATACCTAGTAAGTTTGCTCTGGGAACCAAATGCCAGGTAAGAAATCCCTTATTCGTGGTCATGTTCTGGGCAATATAATCCTAACCTTTTATCCCATAGAAAAACCTTACATGGAGCTCAAGAAGATCATGTTTTTCAAGGATGCCTAGGGAAAGAGTTTCCACTAGGAGTGCAATTTGAACTTTAATAAAAAATAAGCCATCAGTTCTTCTTTATGACAGCTAATTAATTAGGGTGGACTCGTATAATAACCCTCTCAATTTAGCAAACAATTGTATTATGAGTCCTGTGACCAGGAGCTACCATTTTAGGTTCCCAAGCAACATCATCATCATCATCACAGCCATATCCCATTGATCTAGGGTCAGCTTTGCGAGTCCTATTTCTCCACTTGTTTCTAATCAGTGCTAAGTTTTCTGCAACTTCACAATTCATCATGTCCCTTCTAACAGCTTCCCTCTAGGTCATCACCGGTCTTCCTCCTCTCCTAGTTCCTGGTGCTTGTAACGACTAAACCCTTCGTGCAGGGACTACTTCTAGACTCTAATGAGCATGTCCAAACCACCCCCAAGTGACATTCCATAATGTTTTCCACTATAGGTGCCACTCTCAAATCTCCTCTTATGCACTAGTTCTGAATTTTATCCTTTTTCGCTATTGTATACATTCATCTCAACATACGCATCTCGATCACGTGTACTCTCTCTTATTGTCATTTCTCCGTAGCCCAACCTTCTGCACCCTATAATATGGAAGGTCTAACTGCCGGCTTATAAAAATCTCACTCCAATCCTAAGTGGAACTCTTCGGTGGCACAATACTTCGCTTGCTTGCCTCCATTTCATCCAACTTGCATTAATCCTAGCTGAGACGTCCTCATCAAATCCACCGTCTATTTCCAAGTATAGCCAAAATGGCGAAATGCATGGAAATGTGGTGTTAAAAGATTTTCTATTCTAACTAAATCCTCCTCCAAGCTCTCATGTTCACAAAATTTGCACTCCATGCATTTTTTCTACAAATTTTCAATTCTCTCGGCTCCAAATATGTCCTCCATAATTACAGCTTATCATATTTTTTCCTTGTTTGGACAATTAATACTATGACATCCGTAAATAACATACACCATGGAATCTCTTCTAGTATGTCTATTGTTAACGGATCCATGACCGAGGAAACAAATACGGGCTCAAGGCAGATTCTTGATGCAGCCCAACTCCAACAGGGAACTCACTCATCTCTCCAAATGTTGTTCTAAAGTTACCCTCTCGCATACATGTCTTAGATAATCTCAATATATAAGTTTGGGATGCATTTCTTTGCCACTCTATCATAAGCCTCCTCTAAATCAAGACCATACGTAGGTTTATCACTCTAAACTTCCCTATAAGTTACTTGTAATAGAGAATTGGAATGATGAAAAAAGCTTCAAATCCAATTATTGAAGAAGATCAATGATTGTATTTCAATTCAAGTGAAAATCAACCGACGAATTTTAAGTTGATCAAAAATCAACAGTCAAATCTCAATCCAAAAGAAGATAAATGGTTTAATCAAGACAAAAAAACTGTAAATTCCCAAATCAAAATCTTATTGACGATCAAGGGTTCGATCTCAACAATGAGAAGACCCTTTGATTGTCATCTCACTGAAGATGTCACAGACCGGATTTCAACACCCCGAAACTCATGCCATTAGCACGACCCTCGAGGCCGTGCCCTGTAATTTTTTATGGAGCATTGGTATATACAAGCCAAGACTACAAATAAGGCACATGCATCTACTCTAAACAAGTACTCATGCATTTAAAGTAAAAAGAGTCTCTAAAGACAGTTCTTGTCCCATGCCAATTCATGGGCATAAGAACTGACCCAAACCGTTGGTGATAACTGTTCACCCCAGACGGTTTGTCAAAAGAATAAAGGTATTTAATTACATTCAAATAAAGAGGCTTGACATACCAAGCCATACCTAATACTCTTAACTCACTCTCAAAGTACGCAATGGGTCTCCTACAAGAATTCCTCAGGAGGAGGCTCTGACTCCTCTGTGGGCACGTAATCTGAATCTCCTGGATCAACGTCTCCAGAAGTCTCCGCTGCCGTTAGTCCTGGACCTGCGATGTATAGTCTAAGGGGGGTGAGCTACATCCTAGCTCAATAGGAAAACACAGTGAACATATAGATTAACCTCTCACATGTATGTTAAAAGCAGTTTAAAAGCATAATTTTATCTGATAGAACTGCTGAAAGACAATTGAAACAATCGGAAATAAAATGATGGATGCACTGTTACTTTGCATGACTTGTTTATTCTCATTTTACTATTGTGGTAACAGATTCGGCCTAATCACTTATCTTAACTTAAGTAGTCCCCGAGCAATATAGCATCGAGCCCCGATGGAATACCCACCATTGTCGTCTAATTAGACACTTGTTATGTGTTACAATTCAATACTACCCAGGCCCCTTTCTCTTAGGCGGCGGGGTCTATTCTCAATTCAACATCTCTGGGATGTGCTAGGGTATACGGTTTGGCCGTCGTACCGATCACGGATATCCTGTCGAGTCAGTTGTGGGTATCCCGCCACGTCGGTGGGGTATTATAATTAAACCTTAAATAACAAAAATATAAAGTGTGCTCTATATATAGTTATTCACCGTGATTGTGCTAATTTTATTACATTAGGCCTTATCGTTCTTCTTTTGTTTCAGCATTTGGTTTCATCTGCATCCCTGGGATGCTACTGGTTTAATGCATCATTCAGATGCCCATTGTTACAATTCTACGTCCCCTGGGGACTTCATGACCTCTATTTAAATTCACACACGCACACACATGTTGGAAACACATTTAATATGACTGTTCTCTTGAGCTACTCTATATAATTGAAATACTCTACATACATGATTTTGACGAATTAAAGTACATGTTTCAAGATATTCCCTACCTCAAGTACGATCCAACACGCTCATTTCTCGTAGAGGCTTACACGTAACAACTCACGTCACACCTACATTGCATGTGACACGAATTTACTCAGAAAGGTCCCTAGAACCATTGGAAACATAACTCTCAGAAATTACCCTAAAAAAATGAGAAAGCTGGGTAATTCCTCATAGCACCGATGCGCTCCATGTATGTCTGCGGGTACGCATGGCCCATGAGGTCTATGAGTAGCGCCTCCTGGAACCGCTGATGTAATCTGATCTCTCGCCCCTGCTGGAGGATATCTTGCATCATATCGCTATCAGTGCTAGGTAGGGGCTATGAAGATGAAGTAGAGGGAGCAGTCGGTCCCGCCGGTGCTTGCTGCGTTGCTTGTCGGGAAATCTGACGATCTCTCTTCTTATTGATACTAGTTTGAAGGCTCTTTAGATTTCGGCTTAGGTCTTGGGCGAGGAATGGAATGATGTTGTCGGTGAGCACAAGTTCATTCGTCTTGATTTGAAATCCCTCCTTCCCATTTCGTGAATCGATGAGTCAGGAAATCAAACGCGCATAGGGTAATCGGTTTATCAGTGGAGGAATAGCACCTCTTAGGTTTCTCTTGTGGGCATGCGCCATGCCCTTGATGACCACCATCGGAGCGCTAAACCACCTATTGTGGAAAGTGGAGTGTATAGCCCGCAAAATCGTCTTGCGGTGCTCTTGGTCATGACCGGTCTGGTGTAGATTTTTCTTAAATATAATATCTAGAAACTACATGTGTGGCTGTAATTAGGATCGGGTGATTGATTGGCCTGATGCGGTGGCGCCGCCGGTAATGTCGGCGATAATGGTCAGGAAACCTACGTTCCCAAAAAAAGGTGGCAGAGAAAGGGGGTTTAGTGCGTAAGTGTCGGGGTACTGCATGACGGAGGAGACATCAACACTGCCGAAAATTAGTTCTTTCCCGTCAATGGTGACGAGGATAGGGTCCTCAGTCACGTTGGTCTTTAGTGTTTGGTAGAATAACTTTACGAGCCTCGGATAGTACCGAGCTCCAAAAGGGCTCAATAGTGGTCATAGATGATTGTTTGTAAGGAAATCCGAAGTCCATTGGGTGGACGTCGGATCCCCAAAACAAGAGGGATGGATCTCCCATTCATTTTCAAAAACTTTCAGTCCCCACCATTCATTTAATTGGATTGGGGTAGGAGGTGTGGGTGGTTGTGGTTGTGGTATCTGTGGCGCTTGATTACCCGATGATGGCGATCAAATCGCCACCCATTTCCTAGGTTGGGTGTTAGGGGTTTGGGATGCCATTCAGATTTAAGAAGAGTTTCTAATTGAAAAAAAAATAGGAATAGTGAAGATTTCACCTTTTAGAACGTTTTTGTCGGATCGGATCGTCCGAATCCTGCTTGAATCGGTTGTGAAAGCTTAAAGATTAGTAAAAAGCTCTAACCCTTCTCTCGAAAGTCCCTCGCGTGAAAATGAAATAAAGGAATAGAAGTTCACCCATATATATACTCTGACCTCGCTCGAGCGGTTATAATTTCTCGCTCTAGCGGTCATATCCCTCGCTCGAGCGAGCAATAGTCATTGCTCAAGCGAGCAAAATTTATGATTTTATGTGGCTTGCTCGAGCGAGCATAAGTGGTCGCTCGAGCGAGCCCAGAAATGTTTTTCTAGTGCTTATTTGCTCGTTTTCTATCACTAATCATTACTACTAGTTTAATATACTAAAAGTTCAACAAAAAGTTGGTTCTATCATAACTTCGAGTTAATATAGTAAAATTTTCAACAAAATTCAATCATTCATAAAAAGTATAGACTTTCATACTACCAACCATTACACATTATTAATTTGAATAGGACTAATTAGTTGGCAATTTCGAACAATTTGCGATATTGTTCTCTGACATCCACCTCACGTTCCCACGTTGCTTCCTCGACCTGGTGATTCTTCCATTAGACAAGCACTAAGGGAATAACTTTGGTGTGTAGCACTTGTTCCTTTCTATCTAAATATATCCGCCGGTTCTTCTATCATGCTCATATCCTCGTGCATCTCCAATGGTTGACCTTGTAGAATGTAGGAAGGGTCACCCACATACTTTCTGAGCATAGAAATGTGGAATCCGTTATGTACATGATCAAACACTAGTGGTAATCCAATGCGATATGCAACTTTGCCCACCTGACCCAGAATTTTGAAGGGTCCGAGATAACGGGGACTTAGCTTCCCTCTCTTTCCAAATCTCATCACGCCTTTCATAGGCGACACCTTCACAAACACGTGTTCACCCACCTTATAGTTGACATTGGTTCGCTTGATATCGGCGTAGCTTTTCTGTCTACTTTAAGCCGCCTTTAGTCTTTCTCTGATCATGCGGAGAATAGCGGCGTTCAAGTAACTCGGGTCCCAAAACAAAATTTTCACTCATTTTCTCCCAATTTATTGGCGATTTACATCGCCTTCCGTACAAGGCTTCATACGGTGCCATACTAATACTTGTCTGGAAACTGTTGTTGTATGCAAACTCAATCAACGGTAGGTGCTGATCCCATGATCCTTGCAGCTCTAATATACACGCTCTGAGCATGTCTTTTATTACTTGATTTACTCGCTCTGTCTGCCCATCTGTTTGCGGATGGAAAGCTGAACTGAAGTCTAGTCGGGTTCCCATTCCTTCCTGAAATTTCTTCCAAAATTTAGACATGTATAGTGGATCACAATCCGAAACGATACTGCTTGGGATTCCATGTAGGCGTACTATTTCCTTCATATATAATTCTGCGAGTTTTCCTGCCGTGTACATCGTGTTGTAAGGTAGGAAGTGTGCTGATTTGGTCAGTCGGTCCACGATTACCCAAATGGCATTATATCTCTTTGTAGTGCGTGGTAGTCCAACAATGAAGTCCATAGAAATTGATTCCCATTTCCACTCTGGTATTGGCAGAGGTTGTAATAATCCCGCAGGGTGTCTATGATCAATTTTCACTTGTTGACACATCAAACACCGTGAGACGTACTCCACCACGTCTTGCTTCAAACCTCTCCACCAGTAATTCCTTTTTAAATCTTGGTACATCTTTGTGCTGTCGGGGTGGATAGCGTAATTTGATTTGTGAGTCTCATCGAGAATGGTTCTTCGTAGATCGACATTGTTAGGAATGCAAAGTCAACCCTTGAACAATAAGGAACCTTCCTCCCTGATTGAGAATTCTGATATGATGCCTTCCATTACATCCTGACGGATCTTGGTTAGTACTGGGTCTTCCATCTTTAGTTCCCATATGTGTTCGAATATCACCGGTTTCACAGATATGTTGGCCAAAAAGGCACCTGTAGCTTGCGACTTGATGTCCGCACCATATAGTGCCAAATCTTTAAGTAACTTCCATCGATGCCTTCCCAAAATTAAACTAGCTAACTGCACTGAATTCTTCTGATTCAAGGCATCGGCTACCACGTTAGCCTTGCCTGGATGGTACTGTATGGAACAGTCATAGTCTTTGAGGAATTCCATCCATCTGCGCTGCCTCATGTTAAGTTCCTTTTGCGTAAATAAGTATCTGAGGCTCTTATGGTCGGTGAAGATTTTAAACGTTTCTCCGTATAAATAATGTCGCCAAATCTTCAATATGAATATGACCGCTGCTAGTTCCAGATCATGCGTCGAATAGTTCTTCTCATGCTCTTTCAACTGTCTTGACCCATAAGCTATCACCTTTTTATGTTGGCTGAGCACGCAACCCAAACTGTTATACAAAGCATCACTGTAGACTGTGAATCCTCCACTGCCTGACGGAATGGCTAATACTGGAGCTGAGGTGAGTCTCTTCTTGAGTTCTTGAAAACTATTCTCACACGCTTCACTCCACTCAAAGCTTGAATCCTTTCTTGTAAGCCTCGTAAGAGGTCCCGATATTTTTAAAAACCCCTCTACAAAACACCGATAATAACCTGCTAGTCCAAGGAAACTTCAGACGTCGGTCACGGTCTTTGGTTGCTCCGAGTTCACTACTGCCTCGATCTTAGTGGGATCTACTGTGACACCATGCTTTGAGATGACATGCCCCAAAAAGCTGACCTCTTCTAACCAGAATTCACATTTGCTGAGCTTGGCGTACAATTGGTGATCACGCAAAGTTTACAGAGCGACTCGTAAGTGTTCTTCATGCTTCATCCTTGATTTAGAGTAAATCAGGATGTCGTCAACAAACACGACGACGTAGGAGTCCAGGTGTGGCTTAAACACCTGATTCATGAAATCCATAAATGACGCCGGTGCGTTTGTCAACCCGAATGGCATCACTAAAAATTTCATAGTGTCCATATCGTGTTCTGAATGTTGTTTTCTGAATGTCCTCGGCCTTAACTCTTAACTGATGGTATCCAGATCTCAAATCGATCTTGGAAAAGTACTTCACTTCTTGCAATTGATCGAACAAGTCATCTATTCTTGGCAAAGGGTATCAATTCTTCACAGTGAGTTTGTTCAATTGTCGATAATCAATGCACAACCGCATCGACCCATCTTTCTTTTTCACAAACAAAACCGGTGCTCCCCATGGAGACACGTTTGGTCTTATGAACCCTTTATCCATAAGCTCTTGCAACTGTTCTTTCAACTCTTTTATCGCAGCAGGAGCCATCCTGTATGGTGCTTTTGAAACAGGCTCCGTTCCTGATGCTAAGTCGATAGCCAATTCCACCTCCCTCTCTAGAGATAATCCTGACAATTCTTCTGGAAATACATCTTCGAACTCTCGCACTACTGCTATCTCGGAAATAACATTCTTTTCTTCTTTATCTTCCTTCAGAAATGCCAAATAACCGCTACACCCTTTTTTGATTAAACGTTCGGCTCTGACTACAGAGATGAGTGGCACCTGTGTCGATCTCTCTCCTTGAAATCGAAACGATCTCTTTGTGTTAGGTCGAAAAATGACAGCCTTGTTCTTACAATCCACTGTTGCACAGTGATGAGACAGCCAATCCATGCCAAGGATCACATCGAATCCTTGCATGTCCAACAATATCAATTGCGTGTCTAATTCATAGACGACGCCGTCCCGAACGCTCACTACTACCGATTTGCAAACTAACTCCATGTCCACTAATTCTCCCATTAGGATAGACACTGATAGAACAAAGTCTAGTGTCTTCGGAACAATCTTCATTTTCTTTGCAAATCCAGGAGTGATAAAAGAGTGGGTAGACCCTGGGTCTATCAACACTCGTGCGTCACGTGCTACATAGCATCCTTTTTCATAAACTTATAACGTACCTACAACACATACATATACATATATAGCACATACTTGATTTAGAACTGTCTAATGTACAAATACGAGTCTACACGCTGTTCTAATGAATGCACCTTCTCTATCTAAAATTGTATTAAATTGAAATTTTTTATTTAAAAGGAATCTCACCTTGACGTCATGTCAACTCCCTGCTTCTTGGGCGGTAACTGCATAGGCTCTTCCTTGAACAACTGGTTTTCGCGATTAAATAGGTCGTGGCATGGAAGCTGAGGCCATCTTCTCCTTAATTGCCTCAGGGTAATCTCTAATCACGTGGCCCATCTTGCCACATTTAAAACAGCCCCGCATTCCTTGCCTGCAATCCGCCGTTTTGTGGGACTTGCCACACTTGGCACAAGTCTCTCTTGGTGTTGAAGAAGCAGCTCGTGAAAAACCTTGTGTAACTGTGGCTCCAGTGGAAATAGCAGGACTCTCATACCTCATCGGTCTCCCTGACGCCAGCAATGGGAATCTTTGATGAGTAGTCTGTTGTGCGGCTCTCCCATACCCTGTCTGGAATGGTTGCCTCTGATTCGGTGCTACGATCCTTGGCTTCTTATTCATTGATTCATAACTCCCAGTCCTGCCTTGATCTATGCTTCCTCTTTCCTGTTGTTCCCTCTGACGGTATCGGTTATTGTTTTCTTCTTCGACCACTAATGCCTTACTCATGACCTCTCCATAGGTCTTCAGCTGAAATGGCACAATTCCTCCTCGGATGTCTGACCTTAAACCCTGTTGGAACCTCCTCGCTTTCATCCCATCAAAAATTACGTAGTCTGGAGCGAAATGAGCCAGTCTAATAAATTCTACTTCGTACTCTCTTACAGTCATCTTTCCTTGCATTAGTTGTAAAAATTGAGTCTCCATCTGATTTCTCACAACCTCCAGAAAATACTGCCTATTGAACTCTTCAACGAATTCATCCCAAGTCCAGGGCATATCTGGAGTTTCTTGAGCTCTAGTCTGTGAAACAGATTTCCACCAAGGTCCAGCTTCTCCATCTAGCATGTACGCTGCCCAACGGACGCTCTTGTCCTCTGTGCATGTCAGTACACTAAATACCTTCTCCATTTCACTCAGCCAATTTTTGGCTGCCATGGTGTCTGCCTACCCTGAAAAGCTAGGAGGTCTCATCCTCCGGAATTCGGTAAATGCTGAAGCCACTGGTAGTGTAGGTCCTACTGGGGGCGTAGGTGTCTGATGTGGCTCTGGGGCGGCATGAGCTGCCAAGGATGCTGCCTGTTGTGCCATGGCAGTTGCCATGGTTTCCATAGTATGCATCATCCTCTGACGCTCCTCTCTTTCTTCATTTCTTTCCCTTACTCTATCTTGTTCCCTCTGATCTCGATCCTGGCGGTCTCGATCCTGATTTTTTGCTTGATTTTGGTTCTCTCCTTGGCCACTGCCCTCAGGAACCTCCCTATTTCCCAATGGCACCCTGTTCGTAGGAGAGATGAACCCATCTCTACTGCGCAAATTCCTATCATGACCACCCCTGGGTCGACCTCTTCCTCTAGGAAATATAACGGTCTGCATGAGAAACCACACGTTAGCTGAAGTCCCTATGTTCTGACAAAAAAAAATTGTCAGAAATTAAAAGAAATGGCTTTGATACCAACTGTGACAGCCCGGATTTTAGCACCTCGAAATCCGTGCCATTAACACCACCCTCGAGGCCGTGCCCTGTAATTCTGTACGGAGCAGTGGTATATACAAGCCAAGACTACAAATAAGGCACATGCATCTACTCTAAACAAGTACTCATGCATTTAAAGTAAAAAGAGTCTCTAAAGACAGTTCTTATCCCATGCCAATTCATGGGCATAAGAACTAACCCAAACCGTTGGTGATAACTGTTCACCTAGACAGTTTGTCAAAAGAATAAAGGTATTTAATTACATTCAAATAAAGAGGCTTGACATACCAAGCTGTACCTAATACTCTCAACTCACTCTCAAAGTACGCAATGGGTCTCCTAGAAGAATTTCTCAGGAGGATGCTCTGACTCCTCTGTGGGCACGTAATCCGAATCCCCTAGATCAACGTCTTCAGAAGTCTTCATTGCCGCTAGTCCTGGACCTGCGACGTATAGTCTAAGGGAGGTGAGCTACATCCTAGCTCAATAGGGAAACACAGTGAACATATAGATTAAGCTCTCACATGTATGTTAAAAATAGTTTAAAAGCATAATTTTATCGGATAGAACTGTTGAAAGATAATTGAAATAATCGAAAATAAAATGATGGATGCACTGTTACTTTGTATGACTTGTTTATTCTCATCTTATTATTGTTGTAACGGATTTGGCCTAATCACTTAAATCTTAACTTAAGTAGTCCCCGAGCAATATAGCATCGAGCCCCGATGGAATACCCACCATCGCCATCTAATTAGACACTTATTATGCGTTACAATTCAATACTACCCAGGCCCCTTTCTCTTAGGCGACGGGGTCTATTCTCAATTTAACATCCCTGGGATGTGCTAGGGTGTACGGTTTGGCCGCCGTACCGGTCACGGATATCCTGCCGAGTCAGTCGTGGGTATCCCGCCACGTCGGTGGGGTATTATAATTAAACCTTAAATAACAAAAATATAAAGTGTGCTCTACATATAGTTATTCACCGTGATTGTGCTAATTTTATTACATTAGGCCTTATCGTTCTTCTTTTGTTTCATCATTTGGTTTCATCTGTATCTCTGGGATGCTACTGGTTTAATGCATCATTCAGATGCCCATTGTTACAATTCTACGTCCCCTGGGGATTTCATGACCTCCATTTAAATTCACACACGCACACACATGTTGGAAACACATTTAATATGACTGTTCTCTTGAGCTACTCTATATGATTGAAATACTCTACATACATAATTTTGACGAATTAAAGTACATGTTTCAAGATATTTCCTACGTCAAGTACGATCCAACGCACTCCTTTCTCGTAGAGGGTTACGCGAAACAACTCACGACACACCTACATTGCATGTGACACGAATTTACTCAGAAAGGTCCCTAGATACCTTGGAAATACAACTCTCATAAATTACCCTAAAAAAATGAGAAAGCTGGGTAATTCCTCGCGCGAGCAGTTATTTAGCCTCACTCAAGCGAGCACTTGACCTCGCTCGAGCGGTTATAAATCCTCGCTCGAGTGGTCATTATTCATCGCTCGAGTGAGCACTATTCATCACTCGAGCGGTTATTATTCATCGCTCGAGCGAGCACTATTCATCGCTCGAGCGGTTATTGTTCATCGCTCGAGCGAGCACTATTCATCGCTCGAGCGGTTATAATTTGAGATACTTGGAACTCTAAGCGATGCCTCACTCGAGCGATCTCCTCCTTCACTGTGGCTCTCGCTCGAGCGAGTCCAGGATGCGAATATGCTTAGAATATTCTCTCAGCCCTCGCTCGAGCGAGCCATTTAGACCGCTCGAACGAGCCATGAAAATATGTATGTGCTCCTTCTGTCGAGAACTATCACCTTCTTCATGAGAGATTTAATAGTGTCAAGGATCATTCGTCCACTAGTTTAAACTATACTTAAAACATCCATAAATATTTGAATCATACCTTACTTGATAGATCTCCTATAGTTTGATCCAAGCTTCGTCTAATCGTGAAGATCTTCAAGGTTCTCTATAGCTTAAAAAAAAAACTAACAAACCTCTCCTCCTCTTTGTAAACCTTCTCCTCTTTCTCTCTATTTTTCCTTCTTTCTATCTATGCTAATTTATGTTACGTAGGAGAGACTCTCCTCCCTACTTTCACTTATATAGTGAAAGCTAGAGAGTTTCACATATACACACATAGTGTGTATATGTAGTTTTTGGTTTCCTTGTGAATCACAATTATGTGTGTAAGATATGTGGTACACGTGCATGGTATGTGAGGTGCACGGTTTCCAAAAATCTGGGGTTATGACAGAAGATCAAGGGTCCATTAAAATTTACATGGTGGCAAAGTGATGATCAACATATTGACTACAACCAACTGTCTGATAAGATAATCAACGGTGAAAAGGTGTCGGATTACCATCTCGACTATATCCAACTGTCCAATGGTGACCACCAATACAAGTTTAATCAACTACCCGCAAGTATCAACAGTTGGATGATAGCTTGATTGGGTTTGAAAGTGTGGATCGAAGACACTTTTGTGGATGTGCACAGGTCGCTAAGGAAAATTTGTCAGAATCGGGCTTTTCGCAATCACAAGAGTATATCGCATGAGTGTAACGACCAAGAAAAAGAAGAAAGAAAATATTAAAGGCAAGGTGTGGAGATAAGGAACTTAAAGAAGACGACATGACAAAGAAGAATTGGAAAAGGCAGAACAAAGATGCATTTAAGGTGTACGAAAGGGACAACTCGATAGAGCTGATTTCTCTTCGGTCAGGGGAGGATGATGTCAGGCATTTACCGAATATATAATAGCCCAAAAATGTATATTTATGGGGCTGGACCTAAGGCTAAAACTGGGCCGGAATAGAGGATGTTTAATGGACTTTAACAGGTCTTAAATTGGGCCAGAATAAGTGATGAAATTGGATGTAAAAGGGGCCCACGTGACCACATTAAAGTGGTCAGTGAACGTCTTAATTTCGAGGGATAGATTTTTGAGATTGCTTCTCTTAGTAATCTCAATTTTAATTGGGATTTCGAATCCCATAAAAAAGGGACACTCAGTGATTCTTAAATTAAAATACCTTGGGTAATTTTAAAGTTGTTGAGTCCTAAAAAGGGATAATACAAGTTAAGTTTAGTTAGTTTATTTATTTCCTTATTTGGTTATTTCTAGGAGTCCTAGTTTAATTAAAAATGTAGAATATATATATATATATAGGAAAAGGCCTCCGTCCTCCCATGGAGGACGGTCACCGTCCTCCAAGCTTCCACGTGGCAGCAAACATATTGTTTCGATGCGACATGGAGCTCGGGTGCATTGCTTAGATCATCTTTGAAAAAAATAAATTAAAAACCCATCTCCACCGTGTGTTTTTTGAACAGTGAAATGTGGACCAATGAAACCCGTCAAACTTTCACTTATGGGTTTAAAAAGTTTTTTTCAAATTTTTTTTAAATATTAATCTGTACCATCCACTTGTGCTCCACGTGGCACCCAAACTGTGTTTTGGATGCCACATGGAGCTCCATGAGTATCTTGGAGGACGGTCACCGTCCTCCATTGGAGGACCTAACTGGCTCCCATATATATATCTATATATATATATATATATATATATATATATATATATATATATACCTTTGGTATAAAAATGGAAAGGAAAATGACAAATTCGTATAGGTTTGATTCCTTCCTGGATAATAGGATATTCTTTCGTTCTATCACATAAGGACAAGGATTATGTGCAAGTTAGCAAACCTCCGATGTAGGTTAGTAAAGCCTTGTTTTTTAATGTTACTTAAAGAGACTTTTAACCCTTTATTCTGAACTCATTTTCTCTTTCTCTTCTGCTAGAGTTTTTTGTGAATTTTCTGCTTAGGATTTGTATTTGAGAGAAAATTGTCAGCCATTAAAAGAAGATTCAAGCTTTCTCATTAAGAAGTCGATCCAACATCATTCACTATAACGATAATTATTTTTAAACAGCTTAAAAAGAACCAGGTACCATTTAAGGTTTTTCTTAGATTTATTTTATGGATTTTCCCTGGTTCATCATGGGTTACGATTTTTTTTAGATTTTCCATACGTCATCATATATATTTTTTTATTATTTATTTTTTAAGTTTCTACCATTTCTATTTTGAACAATTTACAAATCATGTACCACTTTAGGTTTTTCATTTTTTTATTTTTGATAACGAAAATATTGCATTTTTTTTATAATTTTTTCTTGGTTCATCATGAGTTAGAATTAATTTTTTTAGATTTTCTTTGCTTCATCATATTTTTCATTTTATTATATTTTTGTAGCAATTAGGCCTGATTGCTATAATTTTATCCATATCTATGTTTTCTTTTTTTTAACTTTATGTTGAACTTTATTTCCATGTTTTAAATTGTAATGTGGATATGTGCAGCCATTGGATGTGATTACAGTGGTATCAAGGTTTATCTAGCAGTCAGATTTGATTACACAAGTAGTCAAAGTTTACGAATGTATTATTTTATGTTTATGCAGCCGTTGGATCTGATTGCGCAAGCAACCAAGTTTTTTTTCTTCTAGCAAATGATGCAAGCTTATTTGCCTTGTATTAGTTGCATCTCAATAAGTCTCTCCCTCTGATGGTTTTATTCTTATTTTTTAACAAATTATTCTAAATAATCTAACTCTTTTTTTGTCTATTTAAATGCAACCTTTTCTTTCCTCCCTTTCATTTGATGCTTATTCTTTTTTATTGTTCATTGTTACTAAAAAGTTGCATATTTACTATTTATGAAAATGCTTACAATAAATATGGGTTTGATTTTTTATTCTTATTTTTCATTCATATATATTTGTATATAAATATGGAACTGCGTGTCAGATATTCATAATATGCTTAAAATACCTTCTACATAACAAAAAAAATTTCCCCATTTTATCAATTGTTCACTACTTTCTTTGTTGATCATTTCACATAATACTATTCATTATTAAAACAAAGACTGATTGGGGCTGGGGGCCGTTTGGTAATACTAGATATTCGTTGATTCTTATTGTTGGTTCTTAAGACGCTATATGGTTTTTATTCCTTCTCTTTTTCTTATTATCTAATTTTTTATTTGCAAGAATGGTAGTGGCAAATCAAGTTTGTAAGATGGATTTTAATTCATTTGGAGGTAACCAAATTTTTTATCAATAATTTTGTTTATATTTCATTAAGTTATTCTGAATTTTTATTTAACTCGGAGATCTAAGGTTCTTATTTTTATGATATTTATGGTATGTGATTTTGATGGATTAGTTCTATTCTCAATGAAACTTTGGTTTCATCATTCAGTACGCTCTGAATTCTCTAGCGGGTAATGTTGGCTACCTATTTTTAGATATTTTAATTGCCATAGTTTGAGCACTCACTTTCATTTAATGGTTTGGGAGCTTTGGGCCTAGGGTGCGGCCACAAAATTTTGGTTCGTAGAAGTAGTTTTGAGATTTGATCAGTTGTGTGGGTGGGACTGTGGATCTTGTGCTATAGAGTATTGTCTTCGCAAAAACCCTCTAAGAATGTGTTGCAGTTTTGACTATTACATGGATTAGATGGGACCATGCTATGGTGAGTTTGAATGACATGCTATTGTAGGTATCCAACTTGGGTTAGTTGTATTGTAATATCATATGATGGGTCGGTCAGAGGTATCATAATCCTTAGTTGGTTCCTCTCCCGAGGAACTACTTCTATGTGATATGTCGACTTCAATAGATATATAATATATTGAATTCGATGATGGGCCTGATGGCCCATTAGTCCTTTTTATATTGGCTGTTGATAGGCCACTTAATTTTATATCTATGTTACTATTTATAATCTTACGAAAAGAAATTCAAACCTTCTAATTGGTTTTTATCATTTTTCACAATTATTTTTTCTACTATTGCCAGATTACGTTTGTATGGATTCTTGATGAGCTATCGTTAATTTTCAAACAACATAGTGTAAAGAGACCAGAAGTGCATACAACATATATAAGTTTCGAGCGATAAATAATTTATGGATAAAGGTAGCTTGGTACCAACGACTAGGTAACTTACCTGGTCTCACATTAGTTTGTTTCCATGTGGTACCCAATTAAATGATTTGGCGCCGCATATACGAGCTGCTTGATGATCATAACACTATTGTGAAAAAAAATCAAAAGAAGCCATATAAAATTGTGAAGTCAACATAGTCAACTACACAGAAAATGAACGGAGAATCCCTATTTGATTTTGCTGTTCATTTTTCACACGATTGACACCATTGACTGTATAATTCTATATATTTTAATATTATTACTCACAATAGTATGATCATGAAGCAGCTCCTTTATGTGGCACCCAAGGATCAAAATTTCGGCTGAAACTTTTGGTTTCGGTCCCCTCCGAAACCGAAATGAAAACCGAAATTTTGATCCTTGGTGGCACCCGAATCCCCAACCAATGGCTGGGTGCCAGGTGGCAACAAAGTAATGTGGAACCAGCTAAGTTACCAGGTCCTTAGTACCAGGCTACATTTATCCATACTTTATTTTGCTCATGTTTACATATTAGCATGTATTTTTGGTTTATGAAATAAAAAATTTAAAGTGCTAAACTATTCCAAGGAACTCTATTTACATGTATTTTTAGGTTATGAAATAAAAAATTTAGAGTGCTAAACTATTCCAAGAAACTCTTTTACATGTTGGTTCCTCTTTCCTTTTAGTTATTGTGCTTTATTCCTATTTCAGGTACAACTCTTTAGACCCCTCTTCGAAAAGAAGGTTCATCTCCTAAACTCTCTCGAAATCTCCTTCCAGCTTTCATTTTTTGCCACAAACGGCAGTTGTACTCCCACTAAAAACAGAGGTAGCAGCCAAAATTGATACCATATCGGCTGATACCCAATACATATCAATCGATACGAGCCTGTATCATCCGATACAGTATCGATTTCCGAGTTGAGATACCGAAACGTATCGGTTTGCCGAGAAACCGATACATATCGCCAATACGCATCGATATCGGCCGTTTTTTTTATACCATGCCCCAAAGTATGTTCACGCTTCATTAGTTTTGAAACCTCATTTAGCTTAAATGTGAACCAAAATTCACATATGGGGATTCTTTAAATTGTTTTGACACAACATCTAGTTGTAGAACATACTTCCTGATTTTCCAATTAACAATTTCTTGTATTTATCTCATTCACTGAAACCTTCTAATATGGAAGCAAATGATTTGTAATATAGATGAACTCTCCCTTCCCAATAAACTTTCATTGCTAATGACTGCAAAGGAAAACTTTGTTTGATGAAATTGGCAGACACTAACAATATCTTGGATTTCTTGAATTATGCATTTTCATTTTTTTATTTTTAACTTCTATTGACTATTTTTAACATTTGAAAATGAGGCATGCTTTTCGAAAGAAATATTAGCTACTAATAATCCTTTTTAGTGGTGAAATGGGCACTGAATTATTATATAAATAAATATAAACAGGGGCTGGGAAAGACTGAAATCTGGTTTAGAATTTTGATTGATATAAGGGTGGGATTGAAAATTTGAATGACAAGATTTTGAATATAGTTGTGTTTGATGGGTACCATTAGCTTTCAAAAGTTGTTTAGAAATTCTTCAGTTTGCATAATTGGTGCCGTGAGTAGTTCTTTTGAGGCACATTTGAAGAGTGAATCTTAGCTTTTTGGGCATATTATGATGGATCACACAGGAAATAAGCAATCCTTAATATCTTAAAACTTTGCTTTCAACTATTAAAACTCCAGTCATATATTTTATTGCAAGTTTTACGTACTAGTTGTGATGCCTGAAAAGTATGGGAATGATAAATTGTAAATTTTAGGAGAGACTGTAAGACTTATATTGGGTTATGATATGTTTTATGGTTTGGTTGGATGTCTTTTTATCCATTATTAGTTAATTTACTTATAGGTAAGCATGGGATTTGAACGTCATCTCACACACAGTGTGAAAAAAAGTCCACTTGCTTTTGTCTTTATGTGGTTGTCTTAATAAAATGCATTGAGCTTGATAGTATTACTTTTCTATAAGAAAATCATGCGTTACATAACTATACGGATGACTTAGGAGCTCGGTTTATCAAATTACTTTTTGTAAATTATTGTGAGACTAATAACATGGCTTGTGAGTATTATTTGGGAATGCCATTTTTTTACAAAAGGTTCTATGCTTTATTATTTATTTATTTATTTATGTTTTAGCAATGTGATCTCTTTTTTAAGAATCGGCCTAGTTATCGTTATATTTGTTAATTGAGCTTCTTCATTTGTGACATGGAATATGTAGGTACAATATAAAGGATGGAAACTGATATGGTATTGGTCATTTGTTGTTATGATGGGACACTCACTATTGGCCATAATGTTGCGAACTATCTTGGGGGGAAACAAAAGAAAAAAACTATAACAAAGGACATCTCGTTTGAGAAATTCTTACAAGAGATGTGTGTCTTGAGCAATTGGATGGGCGATAAGTCCCTACTGACTTTTAAATATTCATACTATAGTGTAACTAAGTCGTCATTAGTCCTCGACTTAGAGAATGATGGAGATGTTGAGGAGATGCTTATTAGAGGAGGAAGCGAATATGAATATATTATGGTATATATAATTAAGCCTCAAATCGCCTTCGAATTCGGTCGCGGTGTAAACCACGAAGGTAGAAGTTCATCAAAAGTAGATTCTAAAATGGAGTAGCGCTTCGATACCGGTAATAGGTATGTCGTTACCTTTTGTTGATTATGTTTATACTATCTTTCATATGGCAATGATATGTGATAGGTCCTAACAAATACAATAATTTGCAATAGTGGAAATGAGAATAGATTTGGACCAATAAAGTCCAGCTACAGTAGCTATGATATGAATAATGAAGTTGACAGGTGATGTAGAAACCATGATAAATACATAATTATTATACTCACTCATACATCATAATAGCTATCAAACTGATACTCAAAATCGTGTAGAAATAATATGTCAATGGTACTAACAATGAGAACGATGTTTGCAAGGGGGGAAATTCCCATAGATTTGGACCAATACACTCCAGCTACAGTAGCTATGACACGAACAATGAAGTTGGTAGGTGATGTAAAAAACACAATAAACACAATCATTCTACTCATTCATACATCGCAATAGCTATTGGCCCGAAACTGAAAATCATGTGGAATTAATATGGCAATGGTTTCAACAATAAGAATGATGTTTGTAGGGGGCCAAATTGTCATAGATTTGGACCAATAAACTCCAGCTATAGTAGCCATGAGACCAATCATCCAGCAAATAGGTTAGTGAAAAATCAACAAAATTTACATTCTTAAGATGTATTTATGTGGAATGATAGTTTTATTATCCTTAAATTTAGTAGAGAAGAACTAAATGGAGGAACACGTATATTGTTTAGTTTTATGATAAACACCAATTTGATGTAAGTTTGGAACTTACAAAAGTTATTCAAGCTCAAATTAAAATGATGATTCACAAATGTATTCTTTAATTGTATTCCCTAAAGTATATATCCGATTAAATTTGATATTATTGTAATGATTGTTCATCACAGGGATGAAGTGTCGAATTATGAATCGGATAATGTCTCTAGAGATGGTCAAAGTATTCCTTTCGACGACAACGAAACAAGCACAGAGAGTGTTGATGATGTGATAGTGGTCAATGAGGTACTCAAAGAATGTAAGTTTGAAAGTGTGACGACCCGACTTTTCCAATCCCTCAGGTATAGGAAAGGCCGGTTCGCCAACCTATCGAATAAACGATAAGCCGGACAAACAGGGCACATATCAGAGTAAAGCGCAATAAATATCCATAGCTAAAATAAATGCGGAAGCAATTAAAAGTAAAGAACCACCGATGATGGCCGACCATCATCGAAACATGGCTCATAACAGAAATCAACGTCAAATATAAAACTATGGTATCCAACTAAAATGGGCCCACAAATTCAAGTCTAACTCTCACCACAAATAGGAAAATCAGTAAGTTCTATACTGGGAAAAACTCCTCAGGAGGAACCTCAAGCTCTTCCTCGACGCGTGAGTCGATCGATCTCACGTACGAATAGCCACGTCGATTACACAGACACATGGACGTATAGTCGGAGTGAGCTAACCAACAAAGCTCAGTAGAAGAAAGACATCTACGGTATTTTACTTTAACTAACATGGTTTTAAAACAAATATCGGAATATAGCTTGTCAAACATATAAGCAGATAATAAACTGAATTTAGGTGCGAAAATCATATGTAAGATTTATTTCTAAATGTGTGAAAACAGTTTCAAGAACAGTCGGTGTTTGATGTCTTAGTTTCTCTAACTTCTATATGCAAAGTTCAGTAATTCATGACTTAATCCTCAACTTAAAATACCTCCCGAGTAAACTATATCTCGAGAGCAGGAATATAGCCGATGGGAACCCCTACCTACCATCGTCGTTCATGAACCCTTTTTCAGGATGCAACAAGCCCCTGCGTAATGAGGGAAACTTGTGCCAGGAAGTTGTTCAGGAATTTTTGAGGGGTCGTTCAGGTCAATCATAAAACAAATGCAGATACTAATATAATCAGATGGAAGTCTCTTATACATAGTTCAGGTTCTTGATTTCAGATCTTCAGAGCTTAAGCTGTAATATCCCTGATATTTTTGACATATTTTCATTTACCTCGGTAAGCATGTCAGAAAATATTGTGGAATAATTTTGATTTTTAATGAACCAGGGCTATGATAAGACAAATGGCCAGAGGAATTAGCCTAGAAAGGTGTACAAGTCATGTACACAATGGCATACACAATAAAGATGTGTTAGTGGTTAGCAAGGAATAAATTCTAACTTAAGTAGATAAGTTACAATGGTAAAATATCTAGATATTTTGTTGGCTTAACTTGGTTATAAGAGAGATTGCAAGAGAAGCCTTGTTTCTCTCTCTCGTTGGGAAAACTCTAAAGACCTAACCATTCAAGGTCCCATTGATTTCCAGATCTAGGAAGAAAGAGAGCTCCTCCTTCCATCTTGACCATTGATTAGATTGGTGATGATCTTTGGATCAGTTTGAGCTATTAAAAGAGAAGGTTAGAAGAGAGGACATCTCTGTGTCTACAGATCTGTGCCATGGAAGAAGGGTTATAATGGACAGAACTGATGCCATTAAACCTTTGATTTAGAAACTGGTTCCGGTGCATGAATCGGTACGAAGGGATCTACCGTTTAAAGCTAAAAAGAGGTATGTATTGAAAACCTCTGTATGAAAATCTGTTGAGAATTTTTAGAATTAAAAATACATATGTGCAATAAAGAAGAGGGTTTAGCTGTGAAAAATATTGGAAAAAGAATCCGGGCAGGTCAATTTCACAGCCACAGAACATAGAAAATTCGACTGTCGATTTGAAAATCGATCGTCAATTCTTGGTTTTCGAACACGATGCAGAATTTGCAAATTCGATGGTCGATTTTAAATTCGACCATCGAATTTCAAATTCGACCATCGAATTTCAAATTCGACCATCGAATTGGAAATCGATGATCGAATTCTGCCCTGATTTTTGGGTTCGAAAATTTGTTGGATTTTTTCTTCTTGCAAGCTTCCGGGTTAAATTTTTAGCTTTATATTAACACTAAATTGTTAATATATGTAGGTTTTGTCTGTTGGAAGTCCTTGGAGAGGACCGCTTTTGCATGCTTTTGAAACCGCTTGATTAAGGTAGGGGAACCCTAATCTTCATTTGCATAAGTTATAAGCACAAACTATGATAGATAAATTACTTGAAATGCGCTAAGTTGATGATAATCTGTACACATAGTATAAACAAAGCGTGAAAATACGACAACATCAGAAAATTGTAAACATTGTTAGAAATAAGAATCTTTGTGAATCAGAACCTCAGCTAAACCTTTTTGAATCAGAATCTCAGTTAATTTTCGAATCAGAATTTCGAATCAGAACTTTGACAATTCAGTATATGTTATAATTAATAAGCTTTGATATGTATTAGCATTTGCATTTGATTTAGGGTTCATAAGTACGATGCCCTAGATTCTACCAACCGTGTTGACGGTAAAACTTTGGCACAAGTTTCCCTCATAGCCTTGAGGGCTTGTTGCATTTTTGAAATGGGTTCATGAACGACGATGGTCAGTAGGGTCTTCCCATCGGTCACTTAGTCCGCTCTCATGCTATAGGAAATTTGAGAGATAAAATTAAGTTATAAATTTAAGACAAGAAGCATGCTAAATCAGAACATTTTGAACACTTTGAAACTTACTATCAGTTTTGACTCAGGATTAGAACTGGAGATTTAAACTTGAAAGCATCTTTTGAAAAATCATATCTGATCCGATTCCGTCTTTTGAAAACCAGTACTTATAATAAACTGCAAATAGATCTGGCTTCTTCTATTGAGCTTGGCTGTTAGCTCACCCTCGACTATACGTCACAGGTGCTGAGACCGACATTGGGTCAGAGGATCCGGAGGACTCCGATTATATTCCAGAGGAGGATTTGGATATACCAGCGGAGGAATTTTTCCCTTGATCTTTGGATCCTTATACTTTTGGTATTTTGTCTGGATATCAATTTTGGAATATTGAGCCCTAGGCTATTATTTTGTCCTTTTGATATCACTAGAGGAACCATTATCGTGAACCTCTATTTTAGGTGATTGGATTGGCCATCACCGGTGGTTCCTTTTGGTTCCTCACAGTGATATATTCTTTTGCTATCTGTAGTCTTTTGGTTCTTTTTGAATTATGATATGATGCCTCTGTTCTTTAGACCTTTGTTATGTTGCCGGCTTATTGAGAAATCAATAAGTTGATGAACCGGCCTTTCCTATACCTTAGGGATTGGAAAAGTCGGGTCGTCACAGTTGGTATCAGAGCGCGGCTCTAGGTTCATAGTCTTAGGACTAGGGGTTAGATTCATTCTAACAATTATTACTGATCAATTGTTGTTGTTGTTAACAATGACAGATCAGCATGCCTCCACGGTTTAGAGGCAGAGGCCGAGGTGTAGAGGAACCTCGTACAGCTCGCATTGATGGGATAGGTGAGGGCGTAGGCACCTCTTATGGTAGAGGGCGAGTTGCTTCTGGCCCTAATGCAGATCCTTTGGGAGCTGCTAGGCAAGACAGAGGGAATGTGAGCGAGGTATTGGCGACCTTGGCTACTAATATGGCCAATGAGATGCAGCCATTGATAGGAGACAGAGATCTTTGGCGGCCGGACATCGGCCGGGAGGATTCGCGAGTTTAGGAGGATGAGACCTCCTACATTCTCGAAGAGCGGATCCTATGGAAGCCGAGGCATGGCTGGATGAGATAGAAAGATATTTGAAGTGTTGCGGTGTACGATGTTGAGAAATGGGGCATCTTTTCAAACTTTTGGCGAGCCGGCCCGTGGTGGAAATCTGTTTCGGGATGAGAAGGCGGGACTACCCCAACACTCCATGGACTTAGGCGAGTTTGTGGAGCGTTCAACGATCGATTACTTTCCAAGATCGTACGTAATCAATGGAAGTCAATTTATCGTCAATTGAATTGAAGCAGAATGAGATGTCGGTCTTGAGTATGGCGAATTTGATAGACTTTCGATTTGCCACCTACATGTAGCCCTTGGTGATGAGAGCTCGGAAATTTGAAGAGGGTTGAGGCCAAACATTGAGAGGCGTGTCGATGTGGGAAATGGAGGCGTATCTTTGGCGTGATGTCCAAGGCCCTCATTGCAGAGGAAGATATTCAAAACGTACTTGAGGCGAGAGCGGTAATAAAAATAGGTTTGGCGGGGCGTGAGTGCTTGGCGGTGAATAAAAAGCCGAGGTTCTCTAAACCTCCTCCCTACCCTAGTCAGCCATCATATTCTAGACCAGCTGTTGCTTCAGGACGATGGCGTCTTCCTATCGAGACCTCGAGTACGTCACCGGGCGACCTTTTGAGGGCAGGAGCACCTTACATGTTACTAAATTACATGGCTCAGGGCTGACGAGAGGATCATTGTTACTCTGTTTCTAGTGTGCAAGATGTGGGAAACCACATAAGGCAGGATTGCGACGGAACATGGAGGATGCTTGGTGTGGGCGGGTTGGTCACATGATCAAGGATTGTCCTACATTGTTGAGAAAGGGCCGGACTCTGACGGTCTCTCTGTGAAGTCGCGACCTCTGATTCAAGGTCGGGCTTATCACGGTGGCCTGCAGGATGCCCAAAGCGTCGAATGGCGTCATTCAGGTATCATTATTGTTTAGGCGTGAATTAATCATTGATTCAATTATTATTGATAAAATCAACATACAAGTCAATTATGTTAAAACACATAGGAATGATTGCATATAATTAACAAATTTTTATAACTAAAGGTACACTTAAGATGAGTAGTCAAGACTACGGGAATAAAAGTGAAGCCGCTGTACTTATAGACCACGGGTCTACACTTTTCGTTATTACTCCTTCCTTCTCGGAGAAGTTGGGTATTACTCCGAACCTTGCTTTCATTCTAGATGTCAAGATTCCTACGGGAGTTCGGTGTGCTTGTCTGACATGTCGATCGGTCATCGTGATGATTGATGAGCACGAGACATTGACATGATTACGTTGAGCATGGAAGGGTTCGGCGTCATTCTCGGAATGGATTGGTTGGCGACTTATCACGCGGCGTGGGTGTCTTGAAGATAGTGACCTTCCCACCAAAGCGAAAATCCTTCCGATTCTGCGGAGTCAAATCCAGGGTTGCGCCATTGGTTTCAGCCATTAAAGTTGAGCGTATGATGAAGAATGGTTGCAGTGGGTATCTGGCCTATTTGCAAGATTCTATAGAGAAGAAGAACGACTTGACTCTTATCAAGGTGGTCTGCGATTATCGATGTCTTTCGGAGGACTTACGGATTACCACGAGAGATTGAGTTGCGATTGAGCTGCGCCGATGCAGAACAAGCTCCATATCGGATGGCGCTTTCTTTGAGTTGAAAGAGCTCAAGAGCGACAGGCTGTTGGACAAAAACTTTATACGACCGAGTGTCTCTCCTTGGGGTGCACGGTTCTATTTGTGAAAAGAAGGATGGATCGATGCGTCGTATCGATTATAGGCGCTCAACAAGATGGCGATTAAGAATCGTTATCGCTTCATGGATAGAACTTGTTTGATCAATTGCAAGGTGCAAGGTTCTTTTCAAAGATTGATCGAGGTCGCTATCACCGCTCAAGATCAAGGCGGAAGATATATCCAAGACTGCGTTTGGATGGCGTTATGGTCTAGTGATGCCATTTGGATTGACGAATCTTTGCATCTTTCATGGACACGATGAGCAGGTGTTCAAATCACATCTTGATAAATCTGTGGTAGTTTTCATAGATGACATCCTCATCTATTCGAAAACCAGAGAAGAGCATGTGCAGCATCTGAAGATGGCTCTTCAAACACTCAGGGACCATCAGTTGTATGCCAAACTCAGTAAGTGTGAGTTTTGGCTTGAGCAGGTCAGTTTCTTGGGCCACGTAGTCTCTGAATCGGGTATCTCAGTAGATCCTACAAAGATAGATTCTGTGGTGACATGGGAACAACCTACGACAGTTACAGAGGTCCGAAGTTTCCTTGGTTTGGCAGGGTACTATCGACGATTTGTCGAGGGTTTCTCAAAGATATCTGGTCCGCTTACACAGCTTACAAGAAAGAATGCAAAGTTCGATTGGACAGAGCAGTGTGAGCAGAGTTTTCAGGAGTTAAAGCATCGCTTGACTACAGCACCAGTGCTTGCTATACCTTCCGGCAGTGGAGGTTTTGCAGTATATAGTGATGCTTCTTATGGCGGATTAGGCTGCGTGCTTAATCAACACGAGCGGGTTATTGCTTATGGTTCTAGACAGTTGAAGGATCATGAGAGAAATTATCCGACGCATGATCTCGAGTTAGCAGCAGTTATATTCGCTCTCAAGATCTGGCGACATTACCTCTACGGTGAGATATTTGATATATTCACCGATCATAAGAGTCTCAAGTACCTCTTCACTCAAAAGGACTTGAATATGCGGCAGCGACGGTGGATGGAGTTCTTGAAGGACTACGATTGCTCGATTCAATACCATCCGGGAAAGGCAAATGTCGTTGCTGATGGAAGTCTCTTAGAGCGATTCAGAGCTTAAGCAGATTCAGGTTTCAGGATTCAGGTAGATTTAGATTTTTAGTCATTCATATCAATTTCAATTTACAGATGTGATTTCAATGGCATATGCAAGTTCAAAGATTTTAATTCAAAATATCCATGCGAATTAAAATAAAATACAATAAAGATGAGATTCTCCTACCTAAAAATCGGAGTTATGCGAAGTCAAGCAAGGTCCTATTGATGGCCTCTCGCCCTCAATCTACATCACAATATACGTTCATGCATTAAGATAAACTCTAATTACTAATAATATAGACCTATTTAAGCGTTTCCTCAAAAACAAGTCAAAACAGGCAAGTTGCGCCAATCCTAGAATTTGACGTAACATTCTCATATTTGTTTGATTATCAAGACAATTGATTCATGTGTTGGTCAAAACATGAAAGTTATAGATTTTTATATTAGCTTTCCACCGTAAAAAGAATCATCTCAATCGGAGTTTGAGATAAAACGTTATGACTAAAATACTAAGGCAATACCGGAGTTCAGTGATACCTCGCTCGAGCGATGATAATAGCTCGCTCGAGCGATTTGATGTAACATTCTCATATTTTTTTGACCATCAAGAAGATTGATTCATGAGTTTGTCAAAACAGGAAAGTTGTAGATTTTTCTATTAGCTTTCCAACGCAAAAAGAATCGTCTTAATCAGAGTTCAGGATAAAAATTAATGACTAAAATACTAAGGTAATGTCGGAGTTCGGTGATACCTTGCTCGAGCGATGATAAAAACCGACGGGTTTCCTCAGCGATTCGCGCCGCGATCGATCCCACGAGTTCACAGAGACAACTCCAACACGCCCCCAATGATCTCAACCTCTCCTAATAGCCAACTACGAATCCAAGGTTGATTCAAGTTCTTTCTAAGGTTTAAGTGTTTTCAACAAAGAGGGTTCTAGAGAAGGAGGTTTTCTAAACCGATCTCCTACGATGATTGAAGAAGAGAGAAGAAGGAGTTTCACACGGTTGGGTAACTATCCTCTCTTAACAAAACTTAGTATAATACGGGAATGCAATTTCTTCTTATAATAGGATTGCTCACAAAGTAAAACACACACACACATCTTGTGTATTATACACTTCTAATTTTAAAACTCAAGTCCGGTGTTGAGCGGCTACACCGAGGTCGGTGCACAACTTTCGCACGAGGGTCCAAATGGGCTCTAAATTAAAATTTGTCCGCACAATCACATCTAGATAAAAATCCAAAACAAATGGTGACGTCGGTTGCCGAGCCGAATACACACACAGGGTCAGTCTAACTCGGGTTCAAAATACGAGTCTTTACATTCTACCCTCCTTAGGAATTTTCGTCCTTGAAAATATACGGATAGCTAAACCGAACTGCGGTAAGTCCTTATCCTAACACCAGTATAAAGCAAAATTGAAACAGTCTAAAGTCAAAGAACTTTGGTCGCGATGCGGTAGGCTTCACCAAGCACGCTTTCAAGGGTCGGGATCCGTAGTAACCTGGATGTACTGCGTGTGGCATCCCATACTGCCATAGAGGATTGCATCCGTACATGGATGCATACCTTCCCAAGTGTCACGTGCCTGGAAATATACTTCACCATGACACAAACCTAGCACACACACCTACCTCACCCTTTTGGTAATTATTTGAGCAGAAATTTTAGATGTCAGAATCGAACACTTATTCAAAAGCATGATCATGTGCCTGGTAACATGTTCTAACTGATGACACGGGTTCCAACAGACATACGGTTCTAACCGAGAATGAATAAATATGACATTTAAGATTTTATTGTGTGATCGTTATAGATACATATGTAAAGCATCGATGTTATGAACCAATTTAACATTGAAGAATTTGAAGAAATTCTCCTTTTTTTTTATTTTTTATTTTTTAGAAGCAAATTCAAGAATTTAAAGGTACGTATGGTTTTCTTACATAACTATAGTTTACAATATACCTTCACTCGAAAAGTTGTGGAAATTGCTCGCGAATCTCCGCTTCACGCTCCCATGTGGCTTCCTCTGAAGAATGGTTCCGCCACTTCACGAGTACTAAGGGAATGTTCTTTGTCCGTAAGATTTGTTCTTTACGATCTAAGATTCGTATCGGTTCCTCAACCAAGGATAGGTCTTCTTGGAGCTCAATGGGCTGGTAGTCCAATACGTGAGTCGGGTCCTTAACATATCTTCGTAACATGGACACATGAAACACGTTGTGCATTTCTGATAGCTGTGGTGGCAAGGCTACTCGATAGGCAACCACGCTTCCCAAAACGCATCACGCCTTTTGTAGGAGAGATTTTGATAAATACGTTATCTCCCACCTTAAACTCAACATGGTTTCTTTTCAGATCAGCGTAGCTCTTCTGACGACTTTGAGCAATTCGTAGTCTCTCACGGATTAACCGAACTGTCTTGGTTGTATTCTCCACGATCTCGGGACCTAAAATGAGTTTCTCACCCACTTCTTCCCAATTATTGCGGAGACACACGTCGTCCATACAAAGCTTCAGAGGGTGCCATGCCGATGCTAGCAATCATATTGTAGGCGAACTCGATCAGCGGTAAATGTTGGTCCCATGACCCCTGAAAATCCAACATGCAAGCACGTAACATATCTTCCATAATCTGATTCACCCTCTCAGTCTGCCCATCGGTCTGAGGATGGAATGCTGTACTATAATCGAGCCTAGAGCCCATTCCTTCTTGAAATCGTTGCCAAAACTGAGATGTGTACATCGGGTCTCTATCGAGGCAATCTTGTATACCATGCAACCTAACTATCTCCTTGATGTATAATTCTGTGAGCTTGTTGGCGGTATACGACGTATTATAAGGAAGGAAGTGTGCGGACTTAGTCAATCGATCCACAATGACCCAGATGGCATTGTATTTTCTTAATGTTCTTGGCAATCCCAAAATAAAGTCCATAGAAATAGCCTCCCATTTCCACTCAGGTATCGGTAGTGGTTGCAACAGTCCTGCCGGATTTTGATGATCCACCTTTACTTGTTGACACACAAGACATCTCGAGACATACACAGCGACATCTTTCTTTAAACCTCTCCACCAGAAGCTTTTCTTTAAGTCTTGGTACATCTTGGTACTGCCAGGGTGAATAGCGTACATAGACTTATGAGCCTCTTCCAAAATAGTGTCCCGAAGCTCAGTACTAGTTGGTACGCATACCCGGTTTCTAAACAACAAAGTGCCATCATCTTTGATAGAAAAATCTATTTTGCTTCCCCCAATCACATCCCGTCTGATAGCCATAAGTTCATCTTCCGTCATCTGAAGTCTGCGAATGTTCTCATAGAGGGTCAAACGAATCACCAGCGTAGCCATTAATGCACCTGAACCTTTTACGTCAAATCTCATGCTACTTAGCCATATCTTCCAAAAGATGCCATTGTCGCACCCTTGTGGTGAGATGTGATAACAGAGCAGAGAACTTTCGACTTAACGCATCTGCCGCTACGTTTGCTTTCCCGGGGTGGTACTGGATGGCATAATCATAATCTTTCAAGAACTCCATCCATCGACGCTGTCTCATATTCAACTCCTTTTGTGAGAAGAGATACTTGAGGCTCTTATGATCGGTAAATATATCGAAGGTCTCCCCATAAAGGTAATGCCTCCAGATCTTCAGAGCAAAATCACTCACGCCAACTCAAGATCATGCGTCGAGTAATTCTTCTCATGGTCTTTCAGCTGTCTAGACCCATAAGCAATGACTCTCTCATTCTGGTTAAGCACACAGCCTAAACCCCCATATGATGCATCACTGTATATTGCAAAGCCTCCCCTGCCTGATGGTATAGCAAGTACTGGCGCAGTAGTCAATCGTTTCTTAAGTTCCTAAAAACTTTGCTCACACTGCTCTGTCCAATCAAATTTAGTATTCTTCTTCGTAAGTTGTGTAAGAGGACCTGATATCTTAGAGAAGCCCTCCACAAACCTTTTGTAGTATCCTGCCAAACCGAGGAAACTACGAACCTCCAATGATCTTTTGGTCGTTCCCAATTCATCATGACTCAATCTTTCTTTGGGTCAACTGTAATACCTGTTTCAGAGATAACATGGCCTAGGAAACTGACCTGCTCAAGCCAAAACTCACACTTACTAAGTTTTGCATATAACTGATGGTCTCTAAGGGTTTGTAGAGCCACTCGCAGATGTTGCTCATGTTCTTCTCGCGTCTTGAATAGATGACGATGTCATCTACAAAAACTACTACAGACTTGTCCAAATGTGACTTGAATATCCGGTTCATCAAGTCCATAAATGACGCGGGTTCGTTTGTCAACCCAAATGGCATGACCAAGAACTCGTAGTGCCCATATAGTTCTGAGCCTTGAATGTCTTCAAACTTAACTTTCAACCGATGGTAGCGACCTCAAGTCGATCTTGAGAAGAACCTTGCTCCTTTATGGCGATCGAACAGATCATCAATTCTTGGAAGTGGATAACGGTTCTTAATTGTCAACTTATTTAGCTAGCGGTAATAGATGGAAAGCCGCATTGAACCGTCTTTCTTCTTTACAAATAGAACCGGTGCTCCCCAGGGTGACACACTCGGTCTAATAAAGCCCTTATCTAGCAGTTCCTGAAGCTGCTCCTTCAACTCTTTCAATTCTGCAGGCGCCATTCGATACAGAGTTTTTGATACTGGTTCAGTACCCGGCACTAACTCAATCGCAAACTCAATCTCTCTGTCAGGTGGTAATCCAGGTAGATCTTCAGGAAAAACATCTGAATACTCGCAAGCAATCGTAATGTCTGTAATATTTTTCTTCTCCTCCTTATGATCTTGCAAGTAGGCCAGATAACCATAACACCCGTTCCTCATCATACGGTGCCTTTCGAATGGCGGAGATAAGCGGTATCACACAAGATTTGACTCACAAAATCGAAAAGATTTTCTCTTGGTAGGCGGAATGTTATAATCTTTCGAAGACAATCACGCCGCATGGTAAGTAGATAACCAATCCATCCCTAGTATCACGTCGAACCCTTCCATGCTCAAAATGATCAAATCAGCCCTTTGTCTCGTGGTCTTGATCATCACAATCACTGATTGACACATGGTATCGGTGCTCACTGAGTTGCCCGTAGGAATTGACACTGCCAAGATGAAATCAAGGGCCTTGAGAATGATTCCCAACTTCTCAGCGAACAATGGAGTAACAAAAGAATGTGTAGACCCAGGGTCTATCAACACTCGCGCTTCGGTTTTGCTTACATCGCTCCCCCGATGCATAAAAAGGGTACCTTAGTTTAGACAAGCGTTTCAATTAAAAGTTTCTAAGCATGTGTATTCATCCATAACTTATTAACAAAATTTATTAAATATCAAGCAATTATATATAACACATAAAATAAGAAGACATCTCAACTTTTAATAATACCTTGGATCACGTCGTTCGACGTTTCGGTTTTTTGAGCCATCGCGGCATAAGCTCGACCTTGAACAGTAGGTCGGGTCGATCTTTGAGTAGAAGCCGAACTAGTTCTTCCCTTGTCCTCCTGAGGACAATCCTTAACCATGTGTCCGATTGCGCCACACCGAAAACACGCTCCAGTGTTCCTCCTACAATCCTCGGTCTTGTGTGGTTTCCCGCACCTTAGGCACATAGTGACCGAAACAAAAGATGGTGCACGAGAGGATCCCTGTCCCACTGAAGCTCCACTAGCATTAGAACCCACTGGTCGTACGGATTGCACAGGTGATGATCTTTGCCAATCTCTGATAAGGGGTCGGTCCAGAAGAAAATGTTGGTCTAGAAAATGCAAGTTGAGTAAGGTTCACTAGCGGCTTTGTAAACTTGGCCCTCTTATTTTCATAAGTACCTGACTGCCCTTGTACAACCCTGTCCTTGTTCGGCTGACTGCTTCTCAAAAACCGCTTTTGAATTTCTTCCTCTGCTATGAGGGCCTTTGATGATTCTCCTCCATATGTTTCCATTTCCCACATAGCCACGCTCTCTCACGATACTCGGCCTAAGACCGGCTGAAATTTTCTCGCCTTCATCATATCGGACATGTTGAGGTGCAAACCTTGAAAGTGAACTCATCTCCATACTCACGACCGACATTGTCCTCGTCTTCGATGAACTGAACTTCCATCTGATTCCTAACGATCTTGGGAAAGTACTGATCATTGAACGCCTCGATAAACTCAGCCCATGTCCAAGGAGTATTGGGAAACTCCTGCTCCCGGTGTCTAGCCACGGACTTCCACCATGGTCCAGCCTGTCCATCCAGTTTGAAGGTTGCCCATCTAACCTTCTCGACATCGGTGCACTGAAGCACCTCGAAGATCTTTTCCATCTCATCCAACCAACCTTCAGCTTCAATCGGGTTGGTCTGTCCAGAAAAATTTGGAGGTCTCATCCTCCTGAATTCGGTAAATCCTGATGATTGTTGTTGTTGTCCAACAGAAATCAGCTCTGCTTGCTGGGCGATTGCAGCAGTCTGCTGAGCCATAGATGCGGTCTGCTGAGCAATGTTGGTGGCCAGACTTTCCAACACTTGTTCCATTCTTTCACCCTGACCTCTATCAACTCCGGCTCCTATAGGGACTGCATTAGAACCGGATGCGAAGGCAACTCCCCTTGATGTACCGACACCTTCAGGAATGTCCTCTAAAGGCACCGTCCTACCTCCTCTCCCTAAATCTTGGGGCCATACTGATCCGTTATTATGAACACCACAACATCACAACATTGATTGTAAAGACAATTACAAAGATACTAGTGATTCGGACCTAACGACATAACTCGATGCGTAATCAGCGGGTCACGGTTAGTTCCCATGGGTCCTTAGAGAATCTAAAAACCATGGCCCTGATACCAACTGTGACGACCCGACTTTTCCAATCCCTCAGGTATAGGAAAGGCCGGTTCGCCAACCTATCGAATAAACGATAAGCCGGACAAACAGGGCACATATCAGAGTAAAGCGCAATAAATATCCATAGCTAAAATAAATGCGGAAGCAATTAAAAGTAAAGAACCACAGATGATGGCCGACCATCATCGAAATATGGCTCATAACAGAAATCAACGTCAAATATAACTATGGTATCCAACTAAAATGGGCCCACAAATTCAAGTCTAACTCTCACCACAAATAAGAAAATCAGTAAGTTCTATATCGAAAAACTCCTCGGGAGGAACCTCAAGCTCTTCCTCGTGCACGTAGTCGATCATCCTCACAACCTCGAATAGCCACGCCAAGACTAACTCGCGGACGATAGTCAGAGTGCGCTAACCAACAAAGCTCAGTAGAAGAAAGACATCTACGACATTTTACTTTAACTAACATGGTTTCAAAACAAATATCGGAATATAGCTTGTCAAACATATAAGCAGATAATAAACTGAATTTAGGTGCGAAAATCATATGTAAGATTTATTTCTAAATGTGTGAAAACAGTTTCAAGAACGAATCAAGTGTTTGGTGTCTTAGTTTCTCTAACTTCTATATGCAAAGTTCAGTAATTCATGACTTAATCCTCAACTTAAAATACCTCCCGAATAAATTATATCTCGAGAGCAGGAATATAGCTGATGGGAACCCCTACCTACCATCGTCGTTCATGAACCCTTTTTCAGGATGCAACAAGCCCTTGCGTAATGAGGAAAACTTGTGCCAGGAAGTTGTTCAGGAATTTTTGAGGGTCGCCAGTCAATCATAAAACAAATGCGTATACTAATATAATCGATGGAAGTCTCTTATACATAGTTCAGTTCTTGATTTAGATCTTGAGCTTAAGCGAGATTAGTTTGGGATTGGTAGATTTAGATTTTTAGTCATTCATATCAATTTCAATTTACATATGTGATTTCAATGGCATATGCAAGTTCAAAGATTTTAATTCAAAATATCCATGCGAATTAAAATAAAATACTGTAAAGATGAGATTCTCCTACCTAAAACTCGGAGTTATGCGAAGTCAAGCAAGGTCCTATTGATGGCCTCTCGCCCTCAATCTACATCACAATATACGTTCATGCATTAAGATAAACTCTAATTACTAATAATATAGACCTATTTAAGCGTTTCCTCAAAAACAAGTCAAAACAGGCAAGTTGCGCCAATCCTAGAATTTGACGTAACATTCTCATATTTGTTTGACTATCAAGACGATTGATTCTTGTGTTGGTCAAAACATGAAAGTTGTAGATTTTTATATTAGCTTTCCAACGCAAAAAGAATCATCTCAATCAGAGTTCGAGATAAAATGTTATGACTAAAATACTAAGGCAATGCCGGAGTTCGGTGATACCTCGCTCGAGCGATGATAATAGCTCGCTCGAGTGATTTGATGTAACATTCTCATATTTTTTTGACCATCAAGACGATTGTTTCTTGAGTTAGTCAAAACATGAAAGTTGTAGATTTTTCTATTAGCTTTCCAACGCAAAAAGAATCGTCTTAATCGGAGTTTGGGATAAAAAGTTATGACCAAAATACTAAGGTAATGTCGGAGTTCGGTGATACCTTGCTCGAGCGATGATAAAAACCGACGGGTTTCCTCAACGATTCGCGCCGCGATCGATCCCACGAGTTCACAGAGACAACTCCAACACGCCCCCAATGATCTCAACCTCTCCCAATAGCCAACTACGAATCCAAGGTTGATTCAAGTTCTTTCTAAGGTTTAAGTGTTTTCAACAAAGAGGGTTCTAGAGAAGGAGGTTTTCTAAACCGATCTCCTACGATGATTGAAGAAGAGAGAAGAAGGAGTTTCACACGGTTGGGTAACTATCCTCTCTTAACAAAACCTAGTATAATACGGGAATGCAATTCCTTCTTATAATAGGATTGCTCACAAAGTAAAACACACACACACATCTTATGTATTATACACTTCTAATTTTAAAACTCAAGTCCGGTGTTGAGCGGCTACACTGAGGTCGGTGCATAACTTTCGCACGAGGGTCCAAATGGGCTCTAAATTAAAATCTGTCCGCACAATCACATCTAGATAAAAATCCAAAACAAATGGTGACGTCGGTTGCCGAGCCGAATACACACACAGGGTCAGTCTAACTCGGGTTCAAAATACGGGTCTTTACAGAAAGATGTAAGGTGAAGGAGGAGGTGAAGCTGAGAGAAGGTAAAAGTCAAAAGAAGAAAGACTCTATTCGGGCGGAGGCAGCGGAGGAGTGTAATGAAACGGCATCCTCAAAACGAAGGAAGAATGAAGGGGGTGATGGGATAAAGCTGAACGAGGGTCTGAACAAAAGGGTACCCCCAAAATGCAAGAGGTGTGAATGTCCTAGTGGAGCGAAGCCCAATAAGGAGCCGAATGAAAGAGTAAATCCCAAAGGCAATAATAAGGGGGAGTCTATTCATAACCAAGACTTATTTTCTCGGTGTATGCCGGCAGATTCGATGGGTTTTGAAAATTTCGAGTCTTGATTCTTTTTCGATGACGAAAGCGTTGATGAGTGTAACAAGTTGAGCGTTGGGGCGATCTTCCATTCGAAAGATGTTTTTCATACATTCTTGAGGGAATACGCTATCAGAAAGAATTTTAAATTGAAGCCCATAAAGACAAGTAAAACAGCTATTACAGCAAGGTGTGCAGATCCCTCTTGCCCCTGGCGTATACATGCTTGGAAGCAAAGAGACGTGTTGGCATTCGAAGTGAAAACTTATGTGTCGTGTCATTCATGTTTGTTTTCGGGGGTTGGTTCAGGTCGTCAACAGGCATCAAGTAAATGGATTGATAATCAGATTAGTAATCGAGTGAGCAAACATCCTAATATGAGACCCCATGAGATTGTATTCGATATGAAGGAAAAATTTGGTATAGAAGTCTGCTACTTCAAAGCATGGAAGGTAAAGGAAATCGCTTTCGAATATGCTTTTGGTGGGTGGGATGAATTGTACAATTTATTACCATCTTATTGCATTGAGTTAAAGCGAGTAGATCCTGGTGCCGTGATTATTTTACTCCGGCATGTTGACAATGCCTTCTTCCGATTTTTCTAGGCATTTGGCCCATCAATCTGCAGCTATCAGAAAAAAAACTTACGATAAATTATTTCAATTGATGGGGTTCATCTTAGAGGCAAATATGTCGGTAAACTCTTAATTGCGACAACAACTGATGGTAACAACGGGTTGTTCCCCTTGGCATTTGCAGTGGTTGAGAAGAAATCAAGGAAGCGTGGAGTTGGTTTTTAACTATACTACGTAAACAGATCATTGTTGATGATGAAACTCCTTTTGTGCTCATTAGTGATCGCAGCACAGCTTTGATGGAAGTTCTGAATGTCATTTTTCCACATGCAGTCCAAAGTTATTGTTTTAGGCACCTGTGTGATAACTTTAAAAAGAAATTCAAGTGCAAGTTTCTTGAAGGTTAGCTATGGAAAATTGCTCGCGAATTTACAATACCCGAATTTGAGGCAGAAATGGATGGGTTGAAGGCAAACAACCTTGATTGCTAGAAATGGTTAAACGATGTTGATAAACATCTATGGTCTAGAGACTATTTTCCAGGAAAGCGATATCATTTGTTAACAACAAATATATCTGAATCTTTGAACTCTGTGTTGAAGTTCGATCACATCCATCGTTGAAAAAACTCGTGAAAAGGTAACCAAATTTTTCTACCAAAGGAAGCTTGATGGTGCAGCCATGGGGACGGGTTTGACAGAGTAAGCCAGAAACTATTTGTGCGACAAGCTAATTATGCATTGCATATGTGGCCTACTCCCTGTAGTTTGAATGAGTTTAAGGTAAGGACCACTACTCGAAAATTCAATGTGAACCTAGAGATGAAAACATGTTCTTGCCGCCGATTTGATGTGTTGGGCCTCCCATGCTCCCATGCATTGGCAGTAATAAAATATAGGCAAGCTGAAGTGTTAGATTATTTGGAAGATTGGTTCAAGGTTGATAGATATCGTTCCACGTATGAGGAAGTTATGAACCCACTGGTGATGTAAGTGAGTGGGGTGGTAAATACGAGGGCGCTAAAGTTCTACCGCCACATCCTAGAAACCCCTCTGGCCGCCCAAAAAAAAAAAATAGGTATAGATACCTAGAGTGATATAGGAAAGGCCATTGCAAACCAGAGCATCAAAGGACACAATTGGAGGGGTGCCCACAAAAAAGGAGTGGAGCTGCACCAGAGGAATGCTTTTAGAGGTAGGAGGTACCCCTAAGAAAGTATTTGTGGCATGATTATTTAATCCTCACTGTTTATTTAAAAATATATATCAAGAGATTTTCTTCCATGATTATTTATTTCCCTCAATTGATTTATTTGCAGTTTGCCGGAGGAACACTTAAGTAATTATTGTCAACCACGCACACAAGTCTATGGTGGAAGGTATAATCTGCTATATTGGCGATTCTATCATTTGCCAACAATACTACCTTTCAAACCCTTGTAGTTTGTTCGTAATATTTTGAAAATGCCAATAAAATGAGACTGTTTTCCACTCATTATGTTGTTAAAATTTGAGATTATAGATGTATTTCACCCTTTTAGTTAAATTTAGTTAAATTGAATCTCTGATGGTAACCAAGCTCTCATATTATCTTTGAACTACTGCCAATACCAGTCCAGCAAAACTGTAGCCTCCTTGTTGATCTAAACGAGATCTTCATTGCAGTTTTAATTTCCAGATTTGACTAAGACAACCTTTAGCCCCCTAATTGTCGATATTCTAATTGATGTTAAATTTACCAAGTGGAATTGTCTCTCTATGAATATCAAACTGATTTTTTTAAGAGATGTCAATTACATCCTGATACAGAGAAATTATGAGTTGTAAACCCATAATCCCTATTTGATAGGCCCTTTCTTTTGAATGCTTCAAATATCAAATTATGCAAACCGTTATGTGGCAGTATTTTTTATATAGCGTATGACCATAAAATACTTAGAATCAGATTCTGTCAAAATTCACCAACATAGTTTATGAATCCAATGATCTCCATTTGACAATTTGAGCTTAAAACTCATAATGGTTTGTTCTACATTAATTCAGGAGTAGAGCATTGTCTCAGAGTTGTTATCAAAATTTCAAATTTCAGGACTGATACCTGAACTGAGAATGAAAATTGTGACAAATGCATAGTGTATTGGGAAAAACTCTCGACATGTAGACGGCTTCCTAAGCTTTCCAATAGCATATAATATGCACTTTTTGGCTCAATACTGTGAGAGATATCGTTAGATTGTTGAGGCTGACTTGAGATCTTCAAAATCAAAATCGCAAAAATATGGGTCAAGTTGCACAACATGGTCTGACGAACCTATACCTGATCAGTGATTCCACTTGTAAGATGTGCTCCAATCAGTCACCTTTCATTGGCATATGGAATCACCATCATACCAGTTTTAATGAATTTTCTCCGAATTTTTGAATGCTGAAACCACCCTTATGGAAACCTCTGTAATAGAGGCAGCCCACTTTAGGTTTAAGTTTTGACCTTGATGCATCAAAACCTATAGATGGTTGAACATGAAAGAGAATATTAGGGTAAAACAAACCTAGCTTGGATTTGAAAGATTCCTCAACAGAAGTTTGAGTCAACCTTTGACCAAATGCAACAAGAATGCTTCAAAGAGGGTCAAATGGTCAAGTTTATGAACTTAGCTGTGTACAGGATTGCATGAAGAATCTTTATATCAATTTGAGGTGGTTCGTGGGGCTGCTTTCTGGCGACTTGGGTTTGCTCCCCAAGGTCACTGTTTCGAAATGGCTCCCCTTTTGTTAAGCAGGTGTAGTGGGCGTCTGTAAACCGTGAAATAATCGTGGCACGATTGGGGCTCTCACCCTGTAGGGGTTGTCCATGCGTGTATTAACAATTTTCCCTGGAAAGTTCTTTGACTAGTTGATTAAAAATGATTTTTGACCTAAGTATATGTGGCATGTTGGCCTGTCAGTTGGACATTCCAATTGAGGGATCAGGTATGCTAGATACATAGAAATTCATAATTGTTCTTTTATAAAAATAAAATAGTGTTTAGTTTTGAAATTAAATTTCTGTTTTAGAGAATAAAGATACTTAGTACTTATATTATGGAAATAGGTAGGTGAACAGGAATTTTATTGTGTAATATAGCACTTAATTTCTATCAAGGAATATATTCCCTGCATTTATGAGGTAATTCTTCTCATCCGGGGGGAAAAAACAGTCGATCTTAGTGCAGAAATTACAAGGCCCAGGGAAAGAAATTCACTGTTTGTTAAAACCCTCAACCTGAACCTGACCCAGTTACCAAAATCATGTCGGGTTGGTCATGCTAGATAGGACGACAACGGTGGTGATGATGATGACGACGATGAGCTTCAATTGGATTATGGGTCAATTTTTCTTACATCATTTACGGGCTTGGCAGCTCAGGCTGGGCTTTAGTTGGAACTTGAAACATTTTCTTTCTTAAAACACTGCAATAGAAATATATATAGCTCAAAAATTGACAAATAATTGACAATGGTCTCTCCTTAGTTGGGGCGAAAAGAACAAGATCTTCATTAATTTCAACATTTAATTAAAAACAAGGACGAGTTCCAAATTAAAGAAAGTTTAGAGCTTGATTTATTATAGTTAATTTGGGCAATAAAAATTAAACTAGAATTTATATAATCATTTCCGCAAGAGACTTAATTTAAAAAAGCACTTCATTTTACCTTTCAAAACTTTATTTATATGAAGAGGAAGAAAAAACTTATTTCTGATTTCCTGTTTCATATAAAGCAATATGAAACAGGGGCCCCATTCGAAATAGAACTTGCCTTGTGCCCCCAAAATGTCAGGGCCGGCCCTGCACATACATTTCCCCCATACAGTTTTTTATTTGGGTCTGTGTGTGCGTGTGTATATATATATATATATCTCCTTTTCGAGAAATTTGTTTTTTTTTTTATTATCCTCCTAAACGATAATTGGTTCTTCATTGAAAATAGGTTTTTTCTGTTACTACAGGTGCAATGAAGACTCTCAATGGTTTCAGCTAGTACGCCATTTGGGTCATCGCAATTGAATCCAAAGAGTCGGGTACACATCAGTCTCGGCAGATTAGAAACCACGATTTTGAGCCATTATTCTGATTGAGGATCAAATGCAAAGGGTTCGTTTATGAGACTTTTTGTTTGTGGAGACCCAATTCCAAATTTATTTTCGTTGTAAATAAGGTTAGTCTTTGAAATGTAGTTTTGGTTGTGGAATAGGTAGTGGGGACGTTCACCAATGAGGACCCAATGGTCCCAATCTGGTTGTGGCTTTTTTCTCAGGAGTTTATCCTATTCTAAATATAGATTTAGGCCCATATTTCTACCTTCTCTGTCATATTTCTCTTCAAATGGTCAAGTTTAATCTCAGTGAAACACCAAAAGATGAACCGCGATCAGTAGTTTTTTGTTATAATTTTTTGCCTCTACTTTTCTGTTATAAATCTCAAAGTTGATTTAGTTGTGTAAGTTGATTTACAGGTAATTTATATAAAATTGTGCTGCCAAAAAGTGTTGTCATCCAAAGATGTACAGGGGAGGCTTAATAAGTAAATAGTGATTGAGGGTAATAAGCTTCATTAGATGACTCCCTCAAGGGCCATGATGTGGTCATAGATTTTCAACTTGTAAAGCATGTAGTCATGGAAGTCGATCTGTATTATTTTGTTTCAGGTAAGACGGAGACAAGAAGGAAGTGGATATGCCAAACGTCTGTTTCACAAATCTTGTGCTTTGTTTTTTAGCCCAGTTGTTGAGAATGTAAAGAAGCGGTTTTCCCCAATCATCCAAATCTCCCACCTTCTATTCTTAGCGAATGACATTGTTGGAAAGATTGTCTAAAAGCTGTGTTCTCAAACCTGGAGATTTATGTTTCTTTTCCATAGAAGAGTTAGTAACCAATGATTATTACATTGGTGCCACTGATTGTGAAGTGCTCTTTATCGCTCAATCCTATGTTGCTGAGGTTGGTGCGTGTTGGTGCAGTAATAGGAATTACTTGGTGTATGTGACTGTTATGTGTAAACGGGTGCATTTGTGTTGATGGGTGTGTATATAATAGTTTGTGTGACAGCCCGGATTTCGGCACCCTGAAACCCGTGCCATCAGCACGATCATCTTGACCATGCCCCTTAGCTAAGCACGGAACACTGGTATATCAAGCATGCAATAGAATAATAAACGAAATTTCGGGATTTAAATCTATACTAAGCAACTCCCCAAAAGACAGTTCTACCCTCATGCCTCTGCATGAATGGAGAACCGATCCGAACCATCGATGATAGCAATCATCACGGATGGTTCGTCCCAAAAGAATAATCCCAACTCCTTATATACATGGTTTAAACAAATTCAAAGCTTGACATACCAAGCCGTACAAAACTCTCTCAAAAAGCCCTCAAAGTGGCACAACGGAGTCCTCTAGAAGAAGTCCTCAGGAGGTGGCTCCAACTCTTCGCCGGCCGTAAGGTCCGACTCACCGGGGTCAGCATCTCCTGAAGCCTCGGCAGCTGCTAGTAGTGGACCTGCGACGTATAGTCTATAGGGTGAGCTACATCCTAGCTCAATAGGGAACAAACACAGTTGAACATATAAATTATTACTCACATATATTCCATGATATGCCATGCATGATGTGTCTATGCAGTTATTGATGAAAACAGTTAAAAAACATTTCATTACTGTTGATTTCTTATGTTTTCATTTACTCATGAATGATGCTGAAAAGGCCTAAAGCAAAACTTAAACTTTCAACTTAAGTAATCCCCGAGCAATATATCATCGAGCCCCAATGAGATACCCTTCATCGTCATCTATATAGACACTTTTAACGTATTCCCTGGGAATACAAATATAGTACCCAAGCCCCTTTCCCCTGGGGATTGGTGGCGGGGTTTCACTTATCTCAATTCAACAATGGATAAGCCTCCGTGATCGGCCCTACCGCCATCAGACGGTCACGGATATCCCGCCGTGTCGATTGTGGATATCCCGCCACGCCGGTGGGGTACCCTATCAAACCTCAAATAACAAAATATTTGCCTTACATATAGTTATTCACCGTGTAAGTGTGCTATCTTATATCAGTTAGGCCCTATCAATCATGATTCAATCTTGGATACATCCCTGGGATGTATCCATTCACTTGCATCACACCTGATGCTCTCATCTCTTTACTTCTTCATCCCCTGGGGATGGCTCATTATAATTACTCTTATGGATGTCACACGCACACACACTTTTCACAATTCTTAAGCAATAAAACATTTGAATTGAATTCTATATCACTACATACATGCTCTTGTAAAATAAAGTACATGTTCAACGTGTTCCCTACCTCAAGTCTTCATTTGATCATTGCACCAAGGTCCCACGTGGCTCCTTGTGCACTAGTTCACACGTACCACCTATGGTACCACATAACAGGTGAAACACATCACAAAAGGTGCAACAAAGAAGGTCTAAGACCCTCCAAGAATCTTAAAGTTAAACTCAAAGGTCAACATAAATTATCTCAGTCGATTAATCGAACTCCAAAATCGATTAATCGAATCTGATTCGATTAATCGATTCCAAAAATCGATTAATCGAAAGTCAATATCGATCAATCGATTTTTAAATCGATTAATCGAGATTCTCATTCGATTAATCGAATTCTAATTCGATTAATCGAAATTATCTGTTCAGCCAAGTCGATTCTCAATTCGAGTCATCGAGTTCCTAAAATCGATTAATCGATCCCAAATCGATTAATCGAAAATTGAAATCGATTAATCGAAATCCCATTTCGATTAGTCGATTTTCCCAAACCATTTCCTCCAGCCCCCCTTGGGTCCACTGGAGGTTCTCAGTCGATTAATCGATACCCAAATCGATTAATCGAAATCCAAAGTCGATTAATCGAACTCCAATTCGAATAATCGAAGTCGGGGTCCTCTGACTTTTCAACTTCCTGGCCAATTTTGATTAATCGAAACCCAATTTTGATTAATCGAAATTGTCAGATTCAGCCCATTTCGAGTTGTTCTTCCCAATCTTTTCCACACTTTTTTTTCCTCTATTTTTCTAAACCATCATCCTATGATTTAAACCATTTTCAACTACAATTTAGCCTCTATGATCTATGCATTCTATTCACAAAAATTTACCTTGAATAAATCTCAATTTGATTTCAAATCGAGCGGTTGGAAGGCTAGGGTTCCAGCTTTGCTTCTAGCGGATCCCTCGCGTCGAATCCGACGTTTCTTGCTCGAATCCCCCTTCTTCAACTAGCATTTACTCCTTGTATAAATCACTCTCTTTACTCTTCTCTCTCTCTTCTTTACTTCTCTCTCAACCACCAAACTCTTGATTTCAGGGCTATTAAACCCTTTTATCTCCCCCCCTAGCTTGTGTGTTGAGCACATGCACCTCAGTAGGTGTATGTGACTTTAGATTTTTCAACACACACCACATGGCTATACAACCCATCACATCACATTCACTCATCACACTCTACACTAACTATCGAACTCCTAATTGGTCAAACCTGTGATCGATCGGGCACGAATCTCGAGGTCATAGTTTAGCGTGATTTTTCGGGCTATTACATCCTCCCCACCTTGGGAATTTTCGTCCTCGAAAATAACCCAAGGTTTGTCTGGCTGGTTCTCTCTCCCCCCCCCACACTCTCAGGCGAGGTGGTCCAGGTGACTTAGACGTACTTAAGTATTCACAACACAAGCATGGAATTCAAATTTTTCTCCTTTTTTTTTTTTTGACGAAAGCAACAATTAACACAAAAATTTAGATTTTCCATTAATATCAGAAAATTTTACAAAGCGCCAATAAGTTGGCATACAAAAATATACATGTACAGTGCTGGTAAATTTGTGGCTGCCCGGTGGTGGTATGTTGTCTTTGGTGGGTAGTGGTGGCTGGCCGTCTCGGTCGGCGGAGCGGAGGTAGATGTGGAAGGAGCCGCGTCTGCAGTGGTGGGATGGAAGACGGGTCCTCTGTGGAAGGCTGTGCGTCCGGCGGTCCACTCCTCCTCCTGGGCGAGGTAGCGGCGGTAGTCGGTAGGATAGATGTGGTGGAGGGTGTGAAAGAGGAGGAAGTCCATCCTCTGGTTCATCCTTTCATTGTTGGCCTCCATACGGGCCAACACCTCCTCGATGGTCGGCCCAGATGATGCGGTGCGCCGGCGGTAGGATGAGGTGGGTGTCGCGGGTGCGGAGTGGGCAGGTGGCATCGGTGAGGCTGCGGTGTGAGAGGGAACCCTCTCCACGGATGGCTCAGCGGGGATAGGGTGTACCCCACCCACGGGTGGGTCCTGCTGAGGTGGTGGGGGTGGTGGCGGTGCTACTGCTGCTGCTGCTGCCACCGGAGCAGGACCCGGAGCCGGTAGGGTCCGCTTTAATAAATTGTAGCTACGGGTCCATGAAGACTTCGAAAACGTCTTCACGCGATCCGTAGCCCTCACCTCGTGAGGCGAGATGCTGTAGGAGGGATCATTGGAGTAGCACTCCAACATGCTCGAGATGAGCCGAGCATATGGCATCTTCTCCTTAGGCCGCATGTTGCCCTTCATCAGCTTTCCTTTGATGTACCTCATCCCTTCTAGGATGACCATGGTAGCATCAAACCATCGCCCTGAAGGCGCATAAAGTGCCTGTTGCACTTTGTCCACGCGCTCCGTATCGTGGTGCATTGGGTATAAGTTACACTTGATTATTGAATCAAACATCCACATGTAGTGGGGAAGGTCAACCCTCTTGATGGAGGAGCCCGACCCCTTCTTGCCATTGGTCATGCGGGTCATGACCTCCTCAAATCGAGGGTCCTCCTCGAAGGGTGGGAATAGGGTGGTCTCTGGGGTGAAATCGAGGTAACACTCGAGTACCTCGTGTATGTGGCGACGGGTGATTATGTACTCCCGACCCTCTATGGTGGTCTTAATCACGTCGTCGGTAGGGCCGTCCACAAGCCCTTGGTAAAATAATCTAACCAACCTAGGGTAGTAGGAACCCCGGATTGGTTTGAGAAGGTTGCCGAGACCGGCGTTGTTGAGGTAGTTTCTAGCCCATTGGGTCTCGCCCGGCAAATCGGGATTTGTGAATAGGGTAGGGTCGATAATATATTCGACCTCAAAGGTCTTGGCCGCCCACCATTCGTTTGGTTGCACCATGTTAGTGGGTGGTGGGGGCATTGGGGTCGATTCGCGGGAAGACTCGCATGAGGATGCGCTCGTCGAACCGGAGGTGGTCTCCGATGCCGATGGTGATGGAGTCCTCACCGGCGATGGGGTAGGTGGTGGTGGCGCGGCGTTCTTACGCCTAACCGGGAGCTTAGAGGTTGCCTTCTTCGAAGACAAATGGGTTTTGGGCGGCATTTTTAGGAAAAATAGGGTTTAGCTAGTTCAAATCGAAGGAAAAAGCGAAGTTAGGGTTTTACCGCGGGTTTTGGATGCGAACGTGGAAGTGAATCGAGGGAAAATCCCAACCCTAGAGCGCCGGATGGTCGGAGAGGAAGGAGGAGATGAAGCGCTAAAAATATCCCAAGCCAAATGATTTCGAATGGGGAATGAAATCCCCAAATTTTTATATATAGGCCTCGGCTCGATTAATCGAAATTCAAAATCGATTAATCGAGATTCAAAACTAGGTTAAGCCGCGCAAAATCGATTAATCGATTTCCCAAATCGATCAATCGAAAGTTAAATTCGATTAATCGAAAACATTTCGATTAATCGAAATCGTATCCGTTTAAAAATTTAAGTTTTTGAGCTCACTGGCGCGAGCCAGCCGATTAATCGAAATCCATTTCGATTAATCGAAATTCTAAAATCGATTAATCGAATTTCACTTCGATTAATCGAAATCGCAAGAATTTCTCAATTTCTGCATTCTTAAGTATTCGACATCAAATCCATTTCGATTAATCGAAATTCTAAAATCGATTAATCGAAATTCACTTCGATTAATCGAAATCGTCTATCTGAATTCAATTTCTTCTAAGTCCTTTTAGTAAATCGATTAATCGAGATCCAGTTCGATTAATCGAAATCGAAAATCGATTAATCGATACTGCTTCGATTAATCGAAATTTCATTAATTTACTCCCAATTGTTCTAATATTCCCAGCTCGTTCGATTAATCGAACTTGCAGTTCGATTAATAGAATTCCCAATTCGATTAATCGATTTCCCAAAATCGATTAATCGATCCCAAATCGATTAATCGAAATTCTAACTCAATCAATCGAAATTGCCTTCTATGTATATTCTAACTCTCATTTCAATTTCCAGTCACTGGTACATGCCAGTCGACTAATCGAACAAAATCGATTAATCGAAATTCCAAATCGATTAATCGATTTGAAATTTGATTAATCGGTTTTGCCCAATTTCTACAGATTTTCAGGTTCTTGGTTCTTTGCTTATTTTTTTTTTGACAATTTATGACATCAAGTGGTTCGCTGATCCATAGAAACACATTCACTTGATCATGTATATACAAGAAAAATCTGTTCCTTTAATCATACTCTTGAGCAAAATTTCCATCGAATTACAAGGATCGTGGAGATTCCACGAACACTTTTGTGGGTTACATTGGATTCTCACGTCGTTGGAAACAAGGCTGGATATTGTTCTTTCACATCGGCCTCTCGTTCCCAAGTAGCCTCTTCTTTTGGATGATTGTTCCATCGAACAAGCACTAAGGGAATCACTTTAGTGCGCAGTACTTGTTCCTTTCGATCCAAGATTTCCACAGGTTCCTCTATCATGCTCATGTCCTCACACATCCCTATAGGTTGCTTTCCTAATACATGAGACGGATCATTCAAGTACTTCCTGAGCATCGATATGTGGAACACGTTATGTACTCGATCAAATAGCGGTGGTAAACCAATGCGATATGCAACTTCACCCACGCGTCCCAAAATTTCAAATGGTCCAACATAACGTGGACTTAACTTCCCTCTCTTGCCAAATCTCATTACACCTTTCATAGGTGACACTTTCACAAACACGTGCTCGCCTACTTTATAGTCGACACTAGTCCGCTTCATGTCGGCGTAACTTTTCTGTCTACTCTGTGCTGACTTCAGCCTTTCTCTAATTATTCGAACGACGGTGGCGTTGTCTTCAAGTAGTTTTGGCCCTAACACAAATTTCTCACCTGTTTCCTCCCAATTGAGGGGTGATTTGCATCGTCGTCCATACAGAGCTTCATACGGTGCCATGCCAATGCTCGTTTGGAAACTGTTATTGTATGCGAACTCGAGTATCGGTAGATACTCATCCCAGTATCCTTGCATATCAAGCATGCACGCATACGAGCATGTCTTCTATTACTTCATCGTCCATCGGTTTGAGGATGGAGCCGAACTAAAAGTCTAGTCGTGTTCCCATTCCTTCTTGAAATTTCTTCCAAAACTTGGACGTATATAGTGGATCACGATCTAAAACTATGCTGCTTGGAATCCCATGTAATCTTACGGTCTCCTTCATGTATAAGGCCATCTTCCTCCGTCATCGTAGTATTGTACAGCAAAAAGTGTGCTGATTTGGTCAATCGGTCCACGACGACCCAAATGGCATTGTGTCTCTTAGCAGTACGGGGCAATCCAACAATGAAGTCCATTGAGATTGATTCCCATTTCCATTCTGGGATTGGTAAAGGTTGCAATAGTCCAGCAGGATGTCTATGATCAACCTTCACTTGCTGACAAGTCAAACACCGTGACACGTACTCGGCCACGTCTTGCTTGCCTCGCCACGGTGAGTTCTTTTTCAAATCTTGGTACATTCTGGTGCTACCAGGGTGGATAGCATAATTTGACTTATGGGCCTCATCAAGAATCGTTCGTCTTAGATCGGCATTGTCCGGAATGCAGAGACGGCCTTTAAACAACAAAGAACCATCTTCTTTTATTAAGAAGTCCGACCTGATGCCTTCACTTACGTCTTGATGAATCTTTATTAATGCCGGATCTTTCATCTGTAGATCGTGGATATGCTCAAATATCACTGGCTTTACTGGTATGTTAGCCAGAAAGGATCCGGTGGCTTTTGACTCAATGTTCGCATCGTAGAATGCCAGGTCTTCCAATAATTTCCATCGGTGCATACCCAAAATCAAACAAGCTAACTGAGCTGAACCTTTTCGACTCAATGCATCGGCTACAACATTCGCCTTACCTGGATGGTATTGTATGGAGCAATCATAATCCTTGAGGAATTCCATCCATCTGCACTGTCTCATGTTGAGCTCTTTCTGTGTAAACAGGTATCGGAGGCTCTTATGATCGGTGAAAATCTCAAAAGTCTCACCATACAAGTAATGTCTCCAAATCTTCAGCGCAAAAATGACTGCTGCTAGTTCCAAGTCATGAGTCGGATAATTTTTCTCGTGTACTTTCAGCTGTCTTGATCCATAGGCTATCACCTTCTTGTGTTGGTTGAGTACACAACCAAGGCCATTGTATGACGTCATTGCATACCACACATATCCTCCATCGCTCAAGGAATCGCTAACACTGGAGCCGAAGTGAGTCTTGTTTTGAGTTCTTGAAAACTCTTCTCACATGCCTCACTCCACTCAAACCTTGAATCCTTTCGTGTCAGCTTTGTGAGAGGTCCCGATATCTTTGAAAACCCCTCGACGAAACGTCGATAATAGCCTGCTAAGCCCAGGAAACTTGGACATGCCATCCTTTGTCTTTGTTGCCCCATTTAACTATCGCTTCTATCTTTCTTTGGATCTACTGTGACACCATGCTTTGAGACAACATGTCCCAAAAGCTAACCTCTTCCAACCAAAACTCACACTTGCTGAGTTTGGCGTACAATTGGTGTTCACGTAGCGTCTGTAGAGCAATCCTCAAATGTTCTTCGTGTTCCATCTTGGATTTGGAGTATATAAGTATATCATCAACAAACACTACGACGCAGGAGTCCAAGTGTGGTTTAAACACTCGGTTCATCAGATCCATAAACGACGCCGGAGCATTCGTCAATCCAAACGGCATCACAAGGAATTCATAGTGTCCATATCGTGTCTGGAAAGGCATCTTCAATGTCCTCGACTTTGACTCAAGAATCGATGATACCCAGATCTCAGGTCGATCTTGGAAAAATACCTTGCTCCTTGCAATTGGTCGAATAGATCGTCAATTCTAGGCAAAGGGTAGCGGTTCTTCACAGTGAGTTTGTTCAATTGTCGATAGTCAATGCATAGCCGGTCTAACAAACAAGACCGGTGCTCCCCATGGAGACACGCTCGGTCTAACAAACCCCTTGTCCATAAGTTCTTGTAGTTGTTCCTTCAATTCCTTTAACTCAGCGGGAGCCATTCTATAAGGTGCTTTCGAAATAGGCTCCGTTCCTGGTGCTAAGTCAATGGCGAATTCTACTTCTCTCTCTGGAGGTAATCCAGGCAATTCTTCTGGAAACACGTCGGCGAAGTCTCGCACAACTGCTATCACAGAAATGACGTTCTTTTCTTCCTTGTCCTCCTTTAAGAAAGCTAAGTATCCACTGTAACCCTTTCTGATCATTTTCTACCCTTCATCACGAGATCGGCACAGATGACGACCTCACTCCTTGAAACCGAAATGATCTTCTTGTTGTGTCTCAAAATGACTACCTTGTTCTTGCAATCGACGTTAATGTCACGCGCAAACCACCCATGCCAAGGATCACATCAAACCCCTGCATGTCTAACAGTATCAACTTTGCTTCTAATTCATGCACCTCTAAGTCTCGAACTGCTACAATGATGGATTTGCAAGCTAACTCCGTGTCTACTAACTCTCCAGTCGGAATAGACACAGATAGGACGAAATCCAACGTCTCTGGAACAATCTTCATCTTCTTTGCGAAACGTGGAGTGACGAATGAGTGGGTAGACCCTGGGTCTATCAACACTCGAGCGTCATATCCACCGAAGCATCCTTTTTCATATATATTTAAAGTACCTATAGCATACATACATACATACAATAATTTACACATCAATTTACACCCTTAATTCACATGCAGCTTTTTGTATTGAGAAAGAATCTATACAATTCCTAATGCATGCTCCCTCTCTATCTGAAATTTTAACGAAATGAAAATTTTCTTTAATTTGAACGAGTCTCACCTTGGATGACGTCATGCACGTTCCCTGCTTCCTGAGCAGTGACTGCATAGGCTCTCCCCTGAACGATCGGCTTCCTTACTTGAATTGGTCGTGGTGCTGCAACTGAAACCGTCTTTCTCTTATCCGTCTCGGGGCAATCCTTGATCAAGTGGCCCACCTTGCCACATCGGAAACAACCCCTAGTTCCCAATCTACAATCCACTGTCCTATGAGGCTTGCCACACTTTGCGCAAGTCTCCCGAGGTGCGAAAGAAATAGTACGAGAACCCTGTGTGACAGTGGCGCTAGTAGACATGGCAGGGCTCTCATAGCGAAAAGGTCTCCCCGACGCAAGTAATGGAAACATCTGTTGGTGTTGTTGTTGCGCCGGTCTTCCGAAATCCCCTTGGAACTGTGGTCTCTAATTTTGGGCTACGAACCTCGGCTTTTTGTTCACCGATTCGTAGTGCCCCGATCTTCCTTGTTCATTGCCTCCTCTCTGTTGCTCTCTCTGTCTATATCTATTTGTATTTTCTTCTTCCACAACCAATGCCTTACTCATGACCTCTTCATAGGTCCTTAGCTGAAATGGAGCTACGCCTCCCCTAACTTCAGGCTTCAAACCTTGCTGAAACCTCTTGGACTTCATCACTTCAGTAGCGACGTAATCCGGAGCAAAACGGGCAAGTCATAGAAACTCCACCCCATATTCTCTCACTGTCATCCTCCCTTGCACTAACTATAAAAATTGTATCTCAAGCTGGTTCCTCACCACTTCCGAAAAATATTGTTTATTGAACTCCTCAACAAACTCCTCCCAAGTTCAAGGCAACTCTGGGGTCTCTTGAGCCCGAGTCCGTATCACGGACTTCCACCAAGGCCCAGCCTCCCCATCCAACATATAAGCTGCCCATCTCACACTCTCATCTTCCGTGCAAGTTAGCACGCTAAAGACTTTCTCCATCTCCATCAGCCAGTTCTCAGCGGCCATTGTGTCTACCTGCCTAGAAAATGAAGGAGGTCTCATCCTCCTAAATTCTGTAAAAGATGAGGGCACGAACGCAGAGTCCTACAGTGGTGGTGTAGGTGGTCACTGTTCTCTGATCGAGCTGCAAAGGATGCGGCTTGTTGTGCCATGGCAGCTGCCATAGTCTCCATAGTGTGCATCATCCTTTGTCGCTCCTCTCTATCTTCTTGTCTTTCTCTCACTCTCTCTTGTTCTCTTAGATCTTGATCCTGCCGATCTCGATCCTCTTCATTATGCTGTCTACTACTCACGCCTGGGCCTCAAGATTCCTCTAAAGGCACTCTATTTGTAGGAGAGATGTAATCATCTCCACTACATAGACTCCTCTGTTGGCCTCCCCTTGGTCGGCCTCTTCCTCTAGATGACATTTGCGGCTGCATTTGAAACTAGAGTTTCGTTAGCAGAAGCCCCTATGTTCTGACCAAAAAGGACGATTGTCAGAATCGCTAAAAGAAAATGCTTTGATACCAACTGTGACAGCCCGGATTTCGGCACCCTAAAACCCGTGCCATCAGCACGATCATCTTGACCGTGCCCCTTAGCTAAGCATGGAACACTAGTATATCAAGCATGCAATAGAATAATAAACGAAATTTCGAGATTTAAATCTATACTAAGCAACTCCCCAAAAGACAGTTCTACCCTCATGCCTCTGCATGAATGGAGAACCGATCCGAACCATCGATGATAGCAATCATCACGGATGGTTCGCCCCAAAAGAATAATCCCAACTCCTTATATACATGGTTTAAACAAATTCAAAGCTTGACATACCAAGCCGTACAAAACTCTCTCAAAAAGCCCTCAAAGTGGCACAACAGAGTCCTCTAGAAGAAGTCCTCAGGAGGTGGCTCCAACTCTTCGCCGGCTGCAAGGTCCGACTCACCGGGGTCAGCGTCTCCTGAAGCCTCGGCAGCTGCTAGTAGTAGACCTGCGACGTATAGTCTATAGGGTGAGCTACATCCTAGCTCAATAGGGAACAAACACAGTTGAACATATAAATTATTACTCACATATATTTCATGATATGCCATGCATGATGTGTCTATGCAGTTATTGATGAAAACAGTTAAAAAGCATTTCATTACTGTTAATTTCTTATGTTTTCATTTACTCATGAATGATGCTGAAAAGGCCTAAAGCAAAACTTAAACTTTCAACTTAAGTAATCCCCGAGCAATATAGCATCGAGCCCCGATGAGATACCCTTCATCGTCATCTATATAGACACTTTTTAACGTATTCCCTGGGAATACAAATATAGTACCCAAGCCCCTTTCCCCTGGGGATTGGTGGCGGGGTTTCACTTATCTCAATTCAACACCCCTGAGGTGTGCTTACTGTGTACGGATAAGCCTCCGCACTGGCCTACGATTTCGCCGCAGTATCGGTCACGGATATCCTGCCGTGTCAGTCGTGGATATCCCGCCACGTCGGTGGGGTACCCTATCAAACCTCAAATAACAAAAATATCGGTGCCTTACATATAGTTATTCACCGTGTAAGTGTGCTATCTTATATCAGTTAGGCCCTATCAATCATGATTCAATCTTGGATACATCCCTGGGATGTATCCATTCACTTGCATCACACCTGATGCTCTCATCTCTTTACTTCTTTATCCCCTGGGGATGGCTCATTATAATTACTCTTATGGATGTCACATGCACACACACTTTTCACAATTCTTAAGCAATAAAACATTTGAATTGAATTCTATATCACTACATACATGCTCTTGTAAAATAAAGTACATGTTCAACGTGTTCCCTACCTCAAGTCTTCATTTGATCATTGCACCAAGGTCCCACGTGGCTCCTTGTGCACTAGTTCACATGTACCACCTATGGTACCACATAACAGGTGAAACACATCACAAAAGGTGCAACAAAGAAGGTCTAAGCCCTCCAAGAATCTTAAAGTTAAACTCAAAGGTCAACATAAATTATCTCAGTCGATTAATCGAACTCCAAAATCGATTAATCGAATCTGATTCGATTAATCGATTCCAAAAATCGATTAATCGAAAGTCAATATCGATCAATCGATTTTCAAATCAATTAATCAAGATTCTCATTCGATTAATCGAATTCTAATTCGATTAATCGAAATTCTCTATTCAGCCAAGTCGATTCTCAATTCGAGTCATCGAGTTCCTAAAATCGATTAATCGATCCCAAATCGATTAATCAAAAATTGAAATCGATTAATCGAAATCCCATTTCGATTAGTCGATTTTCCCAAACCATTTCCTCCAGTCCCCCTTGGGTCCACTGGAGGTTCCCAGTCGATTAATCGATACCCAAATCGATTAATCGAAATCCAAAGTCGATTAATCGAACTCCAATTCGATTAATCGAAGTCGGGGTCCTCTGACTTTTCAACTTCCTCGCCAATTTTGATTAATCGAAACCCAATTTTGATTAATCGAAATTGTCAGATTCAGCCCATTTCGAGTTGTTCTTCCCAATCTTTTCCACACTTTTTTTTCCTCTATTTTTCTAAACCATCATCCTATGATTTAAACCATTTTCAACTACAATTTAGCCTCTACGATCAATGCATTCTATTTACAAAAATTTACCTTGAATAAATCTCAATTTGATTTCAAATCGAGCGGTTGGAAGGCTAGGGTTCCAGCTTTGCTTCTAGCGGATCCCTCGCGTCGAATCCGACGTTTCTTGCTCGAATCCCCCTTCTTCAACTAGCATTTACTCCTTGTATAAATCACTCTCTTTACTCTTCTCTCTCTCTTCTTTACTTCTCTCTCAACCACCAAACTCTTGATTTTAGGGCTATTAAACCCTTTTATCTCCCCCCCTAGCTTGTGTGTTGAGCACATGCACCTCAGTAGGTGTATGTGACTTTAGATTTTTCAGCACACACCACATGGCTACACAACCCATCACATCACATTCACTCATCACACTCTACACTAACTATCGAACTCCTAATTGGTCAAACCTGTGACCGATCGGGCACGGATCCCAAGGTCATAGTTTAGCGTGATTTTTCGGGCTATTACAGTTTGTAAGTGAAATACATACTAATAATAGAAGGGGGATTGAGCTCATCCTCCTCCTCCTAAATCCTAACTCTAATGTCCTAAAACTTAACTACTGAAACAAGTATTGTGGGATCAGCTCATGCCTCTATATCTCGTTCGTCATCCTGGATCATCAAATCTGGACCAACCGACCACATGACCAGTATATGTTCATTATTTCATTCCCTATTTCCTATGTCGACACCGTGTAGTGTTAGTGGATCTCAAGTCTCTTGCTCTTGGTAAAGGAGTTACCCATGTTGGTCAATCATCCAAAAAAAAAGTTACCCATGTTGGCTAATTATCTTTAGAATCTACTTTATATGTTCTCAAGATGTCTGTTAATCTTCTTTCAGTCAGCAACATTATAAAATATCTTAATTGCAGTGTGAGTGTGTGACCTTTCGATCACATTGTATTTTTCAGGGTTTGTCCATGAGAAAGGTTATTGGTCATGGTCGTGAGGAGAGGGGATTATATTTGTTCAACAATATTAATATCCAGAGACCGATTGTTGCTACTGTTGTTGTGTTTACTGAAGATGATTGGCTGTGGCATATGCGGTTTGGGCACAACGTTTGCGACTTTGCGTCTTAGTTCCACAAAATCATAGTTCCTTTGATGCTTCCAAATTTCAATGTGATGTATGTCAAATGGCGAAACATTGTAGAACATCATATCCTTTTAGTGGTAATAGGAGTACTACACTCTTTCACATTGTCCATTATGAACTTTGGAGGCCATCTCCCATCGTTTCTTTACATGGCTATCGTTATTTTGGGTCATTGATTAATGATTGTACCCATGTTACTGTGGTATATTTATTAAAATAATGAAAGAGGTTGCTTTGCTCTTTCATGTCTTTCACAAAGTGGTCCAAACTCAATACCATGCCACAGTGGAGGTTTTGAAACTGATAAAGGTGGAGAGTATGCCTCCCACCACCATTAGTCCTACCTTCGTAGTCATGGAATTGAGTGGCAAACCACTTGTCCCTGCACAGAAGAAAATGGGGTGTCTGAAAGGAAAAAATAGGCATTGAATTGAAGTTGCTCGTGCTTTAGTGCTTGGTATGAATGTTCCAAGACATCTAGAAGGTGATGTGCTTATTACAAATTTCTTTATTAATAGAATACATACTCCTATGCTTGAGGGCTAGTCACCCTATAAATTGTTGTATCCTGAAAATCATCTTTTTCTGTCCCTCGTGCCTTTGAAATCTGGAAAGTGAAAGTCAACTTTTTTTTACTTTTTATGTGATTCAATGGTTTCAGGTACTCATCACTGCGCAGATCTGATCTGTTGATCGTTACTATTGCGCTGCCGGATTTTGGTGAAAATTGATGATGCTCTATATGCAACTAATTTATAAATTATTTCTGTTTAGGCTGATATAGGTTGCCGTAACAGCCTTTTAGTAAATTATTTAGAAAATTCAGCTAGTTATTCTTGTAGGCTGATATTACGCATCACCTGATGACTGCGGCCCTAACCTATTGGTGCCAGATCCCCAATCGACCTTTCTGGATTGCTTTTGGGCCAAACAATCAGAATGTTGAGAACGTGTGATTGCGGCCTGTTATGTTGGTTTTGCCCGAAACTATCGGGTGCAGTGAATCACTCACCTATAACCATAATTTCAAAATAAACTCAACTTCAGTCACCCGACTCATTGCGCTGGATGAGGGCACGATTTGTGTAGGCTGTAATCATCAACCCATAAAAATAAAGGGCAAGTTCGTGTCGTGGTAATAGGGCTAAATCACGCGTAATATGAAGAAAAGAGGGGTAACGGTCGGAATTTTTACGCCGCTCAATCGTTCGTTTCGCCGGATTCTACCATGGTAATCACCTGTTCATATTGCCTGTAATTATTTTGGCATACGAGCCCTCAGCTTCGTAATAAATTTTTTTTACCTGCAATTTTTGATGCAGCCAACAACGGCTCTATTTATTACGCTCCCACAGCCTTTCTACTGTAGTGTTTCAGCTCTCTTCAATGGCCTTTTGTGGAGTTCTTTGACGATCAGGCTTTTGCAGCAGCGAATGTCAATGATAGGGTATAAACCCTATTTCGAGTAGTCTTCATCGAGCAGAGCACCATCACGTAGGGTACAAACCCTACTTGCAGAAAATCTTGCCAAGATCTAGGCATTGCAGTGGAGGTAGGATGGATCTGTCCCAAAATGGTGCTCAGGTTCGTCTATCATCTCAAGGAGGAAGACTAGTATGATGGCTATGATTGGATGGTTGATGCAGAGATTTTTGGATGGCAGATCTGTTGGAAATGACCTAACAGATCTGGAGATGCAGAGTTTCTTGTATAAAAGGGCTTCATCTCCTCACCTTCTCACAGCCGACCCATCTCCAGCAAAGGTATGCAAGGCTTAACTTGCAGTTTCAATTTCCTCCTTTCATAGCCCTCATTTTTTTGATAAAATCTTCCTTGTTTTTGTGTTGTAGGATACATCTAAGTCGAAGCCCTAGGGAACTTTTGATCAGGTACTTACCCGTTGTTGATTTATAGGGCGATTTTTTCCTTTTAAAACCTACAAATTTGCTGTGGTTTTACGTGTTTTTTGTAATTTCTGTGCCTTTTTTTATTATTTATTACATTCAAATTTGCACTAGTTTGGAAATTTTCTAATATTGTTTATGGTGTTTCTTATAATTTTTTGCTCTAGTTTATGGGGCAATTTCTTCCTCTCAAAACCTTAATATTTGCTCTGATTTATGGTGTTTTCTGTAATTTCTTGGCCCTTTTAATAATTTATTACGTTCAAATTTGCTCTGATTTGTAAATTTTTGCTCTGTCTTTAGAGATTACAAATTTGTTTTGATTTATAATTTATTACATTATTTTTTGCTCTGATTTGTTAATAGTATATAGAGCTTTAGAAATTAATATGTAACCAGTAATGTGGTTATTAGTTTAAATATATATATATTAACTTCTAAAGCTTTAGGATAAAGGGGGGGGCGATCTAAATCAAGAAACAACAAAAACACATCAGAAGAAAAGCAAAGGCAACAATTCATTTGGCATCTATATATATATATATATATATATATATATATCAGCAGATAATTGCTGAATCTGAAGCCCTGCTGCTGTTTTACTTGGCCCATGTCATTTAAATGAAGAGACAATCGAAAATCAGAAGGTTATTTTTGTGTTGCATTATTAATTAATTCACTTGGGCATCTTATTTTTTAGTGAAAAAAATATAGTTCAATTCAAGTGTTTTATGATAGGTGAATACAATTATTGGGTACTCACAACCCCAATTTAAGGGATAATGACCAGATTAGATACATATGGAGGCTAGCTTTGAAACACCAATTGGGCAATGGGTTGCTGATTTGGAATGGAACCCATAAATAGGGTGCAGGCTGGCTTTGAAACAGCACAAATTGGGGCAATGGGTTGCTGATTTGGAATGGACCCCATAAATAGGGTGCAGATTGTCTTTGAAACAGCACAAATTGGGGCAATGGGTTGCTGATTTGGAATGGACCCCATAAATAGGGTGTAGGTTGGCTTTGAAACAACACAAATTGGGGCATTGGGTTGCTTATTTGGAATGGACCCCATTGTTTATTTTGCTTCGACTCAGGATGGTATACTTATACCACACATTTGGGTTCAGCTATGAGAGAGGTTGCAAAATCAATATAAATTACAAGGAAGTCCGGGGAAATGAGACAGCCTCAAACTATTGATTTACTTCAATGTTTTGCAATAAATGCTTTGGATTTCTAATTTTTCCTTTTGGTGAAATTATGCAGGATTATTGTTCGAGAATGGATTGCCTTGACAATCGGGTTCATTGGTGAAGATTGGCGTCCTTGAAGAAGCCAAAACTATGCTCAAAGAATGGATTTCTTTTGGTAGCAGCTACGATGGCCGTGTGCCCAATGTTCTCCTTTATGTAAGGTATCAACAGGTTTTGATTCATGTCAGATTTTACTCTTTCCCTGAGTGGTTTATGGGCACTTAAATTTTAAGAAGTTTTATCAAAATGTGCCCAAAATCTTACTTACTATCAGAAAATGCATCTTTGAATATATTTACCAAAACATGCATTTGATCCATGTCAAATTTTACTCTTACCTCATATGAATTTGGTAGCACATTTGAATAATTCTTTTAGTTTTTTGGTATCCGAGTCTGCTTCAAGAAACAAGGATGAATATTTTTGCATGAGAATAGGATCTCCATTTTTTAGGTGGACTCACAAATCAATTCAGTTAGATTTTTAGACCCAATTGAAAGGCTGAGATGAGTAATTAGAAATTGATTAACGAAATTTATTGGCTTTGAATTGAAGCCTAGCACACTAGGAAAATAGTGTACCTTGTTAGCCACCAGGTTCTAATTGAAAATAAAGTATCACACTTCTACTTTGTAACGTCCCAAAAAATTATTATTTAAATAGTGCACCTCGGGAAGCGGACCAACGGGTCACGTGTTTGACCGGGCAAACTTTGACTTGATTAACTTAGGATTAGTAAATTTGAGTTGAATAACTTATGATAATGGAGGGCTGTTGGCATAAGTGAATGTATATGCACACACGTACACTAGATGGTTATAGACGCTTAGCACCCAATCTAAGGATAAGGCTATAAGAAAGAAAGAAAAAGGGAAATAAATTGTTTGAATGAAGTAGTTGAGAGGAGAGTTAAGAGAAAGAGAGAGAGAGTGAGAGAGTAAATGTGACCAATCATACGAAGGCATTGAATACAGTTCTTTGATCTTGGCTCGCAAAGTCTAACGGATCGAGCTCGGGATCGAGGAGAGGTTTTAGTTGTGGGTTTGAGAAACCCTAGTAAGATCAGACTTGGGATCAAAGGATCCAACCGTTTGAAGGTGAGCTAAATTTTCTTAAGAGATTCTTTAAAATTAGTTTGATTTAGCAATATGTATATATATATATATAAATATAGATGTAAAGACATGAGATTGGTAAAGGTTTGAAGGGGTTGGGATGGGTTCAAGAAGTGATGAACTCGATCCAAAGCTGAGAATAGGCAAATTCGATCAAACGATTTCCAAACCGCTTGAACGAATTTGGCCTGAGGAGAAGAGTTAAGAAGATAGAAGGGTTTCTGAGTAAATCGATCGAACGATTTGAAATTCGTTCGTTCGATTTTGGAAACCGTTTGATCGAAATAAAAATTGATCGAACGGTTTGCTCAGAAGAAGAAAAAGGTAAAAGAAAAATTTGTTCGAACGAAATAGAAATCGTTCGAACGATATGAAATTCGTTCGAACGATTTAGAAACCGTTCGAACGATTTTGTGAATCGTTCAAACAATTTGGAAATCGTTCGATCGATTTGGTAAAAGTTAGACTTTGATGCCTAATTTAGCTTGTCAATGAATTGTAAGAGAACTTAAACTTTTTGAACCACTGTTTAGACATAGTAGTAATATTTATCATGCATTGATCATGCCTAGGTTAAGCCGAACCATTGAGTACTCATAGAAAGATCGGGTTTGAGGATTCAAAGGTTCGAGACGCATATAAGGTAGGGGAATATCTAACTAATATACTGTGTTGCGAGCACGTATGTAATGATAATGTATGATGCATGCTTCTTTAAATTTTGTTTTTGAATTATAGTTCATGTAAAGAGTAAAGTAGATGGCAATAGTGCATGTGTTTACACAAGTAAAAGAGGAATTGGTTAAGTAAAGAAAGATCATCCCAGGGATGTAGGAATACACAGGCATCACAGAGATGCAATAGACACGTGACATCCCAGGGATGTGAGGTGGATGAAAGATCCATGTTAAAGAGATAAACAGTAAACATGAATGCACGGGCTGAGTGTTATTAACTATTAGCACAAATTCACGGTGAATAACTATACTTATTGCACATTTCGATTTAAGGTTCAGAGAATACCCAACCGACGCGACGGGATAATCGTGACTGACGCGGCAGGATATCCCTGACCGGTACGGCGGCTAATCCGTACAACAGCAGACATCCTAGGGATGTATAGTAGTATTAAGCTCGTCGCCTAAGAGACAGGGATGAGGACAATTCCATGAAAAATAGTCTGATTAGACGACAATGGAGGGTATTCCATGGGGCTCGATGCTATATTGCTCGGGGATTATTTAAGTTAAGATTTAAGTCAAGATCTCAGCCTGGTTGCACATAAGGAAACTAGTAGTCATTGAAAGAAATGCATGATCAGAACAACAAAAGTAGTCAAATCGTCTTGTTACATCTTAAAATTTTTTTTCAAGAAATGATATAACTATGAATGCATGTCTATTCTTGTCATGAAATATATGTTTGTAAAATGGATATATTTGCTGTGATATTGCCCTATTGAGCTAGGATGTAGCTCACCCTTTGACTATATGTCACAGGTGTCGGTTTAGAAATTAATGAGGATGTAGGAATTGCTACAGACGAGGGTGATCCCGGTGATTCGGAGTACTTTCCTAGGGAAGAGACTGAGCCTCCTCCGGAGAGATTCTTCTAGAAGATCTTCGCTGCATATTTTGATTAGTTTTGATAGTTTGAGAAAGAGAATTAGGGCTTGGTACGCCCAGCCTTATTTTGAGAGTAAACAAATATGTAATATTCTTTTGCCGAACCATTGCCAATGTAATATTCTGCTAACGAAACTTTGGTTTCATATGCAGAGCACGATGTCTTCTGGAAGACGGGGTCGACCGAGAGGTACCCAAAATAGAAACCAGAGTGGTGACGAGAGATTTCAGGCAGGGTCTAGTAGTAGAGACCAGGAAAGTTCTCGAGAAGGAGAACAGAGGAGTGAGACGACTGACCGGATCACATTGGCAATGGAGACTATGGCCGCTGCGATGGCTCAGCAGATGCAGCAAACTGCCATACTGGCTGAGCAGACGGCACTATTGGCGGCGAATAACATCAACAATGCCAATAGTCATCTCCACCACCACCACCTCTTCCAGCATTGTTGCCATCGTCTTTTGTAGATTTTAGGAGATTGAGACCTCCTAGTTTCTATGGACAGACAGACCAATTAGAAGCAGAGAAGTGGCTGAACTAAATTGAAAAGCTTCTAGACAGACTACGGGGTACGGAAAGTGAGAAGGTAGGATGGGCTTCCTTCCAGTTGGAGGGAGATGTCGATCCGTGGTGGAAGTCTGTACTGAGGAGAAGAGAAGTTGAGGGCCCTCACCGTTTATGGACTTGGACGGAATTTGTGAGGGAGTTCAATAGGGAGTACTTCCCTAAACAAGTGAGAGTCCAAATGAGGAGAGAGTTCACAAACTTAGAGCAGAGAGGCATGTCAGTCAGAGAGTATGGTGTAGAGTTCACGCGGTTGTCTCGATTTGCACCGGAGCTAGCATCTACAGAAATCATAAAGGCGGCTAAATTTGAAGAGGGTTTAAGACCAAACATCCGTGAAAGAGTGTCAATCTTTGAACTAGAACGCTATGCAGATGTGATGGGAAAAGCCACTGTAGCCGAGAGGGATATATATGGGGTGTACAAGAGAAGAGATCAACACGACGGGGCAGGAACAGCTCAAGGGGGAGCGAGTGAGTATATCTCGGGGAACAAAAAGCCGAGATTTACCACGCCGACTCCACTCTCTAGACAGGGCATGTATACGAATTTCTCTAGGCCACCTACGTCCATGTTGGCGAGACCAATTCGATATGGGACCCTACCGCTACCATCGGAGTATCTACTACTCAAGGCATCTCTCGGGTAGCTTCCTCTACTCCAAAGGAGACTTGTGCCAAATGCGGCAAGCCTCACAGAACAGTCGATTGTAGAAGGGGAATGCAGGGGTGTTACCGATGTGGGAAACTAGGCCACATAATAAAGGATTGCCCTAAGATGAGCAAAGGGAGATAGCTTCTGCTTCTGCATCACGAACCGTACAGGCTAAGAGACCGGTTGTACAAGGGAGAACTTATGCAGTCACGGAAGAGAACGCTCAGAACTCCAATGATATTATTCAAGGTGAGTTCTACTTGAGTTTAATTAGCATGTTATCAAATTCAACATTTACAATGAATTAGTCGAAAAACAGTACATTTTTTTTTGGTTAGATTAATTATCATTTAAGAGTTTTGTTGGTCACTTGAATAATATATTTAAGTCAGTAACCAGAGTGAAATGATAAGATGTATGTACACTATAGGTACTTTATTTGTATATGGGAAAGAGAGTCGTGGAGCGTACGAGGCTAGAGCATTGATAGACCCAGGGTTTACTCATTCGTTTGTTACTCCTCGATTTGTGAGAAGGATGAGAATCAAGCCAGAGACATAGATTTCATCTTGGCTGTGACAGTTCCAACTGGACCAGTAGTAAATGTAGACTTAATTTGCAAGTCAGTAACTGTAGCTGTTAAAGATGGAGAGGTTTTTGAGTTGTCGGCAAATCTGATTCTGTTAGACATGCAAGGATTTGATGTAATCCTTGGCATGGACTGGTTGTCAAAACACTGTGCAACGGCTGACTGCAAAATTAAGATTGTCATCTTTAGGCCGAATAATAGGAGATCATTTCGATTTGTTGGAGTATGGACGAAATTCCTACCACTTGTGTCTGCCATCAAGGCCGAGCGCCTAATCAGAAATGGATGCAGTGGTTACTTAGCTTTCTTGAAGGATGACAAGAAAAGAAAGAATATTATTATGGAAATCGCAGTGGTGTGCCAGTTTGAAGATGTCTTCCCAAAAGAATTACCGAGCTTACCTCCGGATCAAGAAGTGGAGTTTGCTATCGACTTGGCACCTGGAACGGAGCCAGTTTCTAAAGCGCCGTATAGAATGGCTCCGGCCGAGTTGAAAGAATTGAAGGAACAACTGCAGGAACTTTTACATAAGGGGTGAGCCGGTTTTGTTTGTTAAGAAGAAGGACGGGTCAATGAGGTTATGCATTGACTACCGTCAGCTGAACAAACTCACTATAAAGAACAAGTATCCGTTGCCAAGAATAGATGATTTGTTTGACCAGCTACAGGGAGCCAAGTATTTTTCAAAGATCGACTTGAGGTCAGGATATCATCATCTCAGGGTCAAGGCAGAAGACATTCAAAAGACTACTTTTAGGATGAGATACGGACACTACGAGTTTTTAGTGATGTCGTTTGGGTTGACGAATGCGCCGGCATCCTTCATGGATTTAATGAATCGGGTGTTTAAACCACACCTGGACTCTTGCGTAGTTGTATTTGTCGATGATATCCTCATCAACTCCAAATCAAGGAAAGAACATGAGGAACATTTTAGATCCGCTCTACAAACACTGCGTGAACACCAATTATACGCCAAACTTAGTATATGCGAGTTTTGGTTGGAAGAAGTTACTTTTTTGGGACACGTCGTCTCAAAAGATGGTGTCACGGTGGATCCTACTAAGATTGAGGCAGTCGTGCAGTAGGAGAAACCAAAGACGGTCACCGAGGTAGTTAGTTTCCTTGGTTTAGCCGGATATTATAGACGTTTTGTGGAAGGATTTTCCAAACTATCGGGGCCACTGACTAAGCTCACACGGAAAGATGTGCGATTTGAGTGGACCGATGCGTGCGAAGCAAGCTTTCAAGAACTCAAGAAGCGACTTACTTCAGCACCGGTACTTGCAATTCCTTCAGGCAGTGGAGGTTTTGCAGTTTATAGTGATGCTTCCCATAATGGTTTAGGTTGTGTGCTAAACCAGTATAAAAAGGTGATTGCTTATGGGTCGAGACAATTGAAGGACCATGAGAAGAATTACCCGACTCATGATCTCGAGCTCGCTGTAGTCATTTTCGCGTTGAAAATTTGGCGACACTATTTGTATGGGGAGACCTTTGAGATTTTCACTGACCATAAAAGCCTCCGATATTTATTTACACAAAAAAAACTAAACATGAGGCAGAGAAGGTGGATGGAATTTCTCAAAGATTATGACTGCTTTATCCAATATCACCCAGGCAAGGCTAACGTCGTTGCGGATGCTTTGAGTCGGAAAGGTTCGACTAAATTGACGAACCTGATACTGGGAATGCACAGGTGGAAATTGTTCGAAGATTTGTCAATGTATGATGCGATGAGAGAAGTACAAGCTTCAGGTACTTTGTTGGCCAATATTTCAGTTCGACCAATGATTTTCGAACATGTACACGAATTACAGATGAAAGATGCCGAGTTGGTTAAGATTCGAAAGGAAGTGATGGAGGGGACTCAACCGGATTTCTCTATACGGGAGGATGGTTCCTTATTATTCAGGGGACGCCTCTGTATTCTGATTGATGCCGGTCTACGCCAGACTATTTTGGATGAGGCACACAAGTCAAAGTACGCCATCCATCTAGGTAGTACCAAAATGTATCAAGATTTGCGTAGAAGCTATTGGTGGAGAGGTCTCAAACACGACGTAGCAGAATATGTGTCTAGGTGCTTGACATGTCAACAAGTTAAGGTCGATCATCGACACCCTACTGGGTTATTACAGCCTCTGCCTATACCGGAATGGAAGTGGGAATCTGTCTCCATGGATTTCATCGTGGGGTTGCCACGGACAGTGAAGAGGTATAACGCCATCTGTGTTGTTGTAGATAGATTAACAAAATCGGCCCATTTCTTGCCCTAACAACACCATGTATAGGGCGGGCAAACTTGTGAAACTCTATATGAAAGAGATAGTATGCCTACATGGTATCCCAAGCAGTATTGTATCTGATCGTGACCCGATGTACACTTCAAAGTTTTGGCAGAAATTTCAAGAAGGTATGGGTACTCGATTATATTTCAGTTCAGCGTTCCATCCATAAACTGATGGGCAGACGGAACGAGTAAACCAAGTGATCGAAGATATGCTAAGGGCGTGCATGCTTGAATTACAGGGTTCATGGGATCAGCATCTTCCCTTGATCGAGTTTGCTTATAACAATAGTTTTCAAGCAAGCATTGGAATGGCGCCTTACGAAGCTCTTTATGGTAGGCGATGTTGATCGCCCATCAACTGGGAAGAAACTGGAGAAAAGTTTGTGCTTGGTCCGGATATTCTCGAAGATAATGCTATGGTTGTCCGGATGATAAGAGAACGACTGCGATCAGCACAGAGCCGACAAAAGAGTTATGCCGATGTCAAGAGAACGAGCCTAGATTTTGCCGTGGGCAATCATGTCTTTGATAGAGTATCACCTATGAGGGGTGTTATGCGGTTCGGAAGAAAAGGGAAGCTCAGTCCTTGTTACATTGGACCCTTTGAAGTTTTGGGTCGAGTCGGAGAAGTAGCCTATCGCATCGGATTGCCTTCGTTGTTTGATAGTGTGCACAATGTCTTTCATATCTCTATGCTCCGCAAGTACGTAAAAGACCCCACGCACATTTTAAGCGGTCAACCAATCGAATTGCATGAGGATATGACCATGGTTGAAGACGCTACTCAAATCTTGGACCGAAAGGAATGAACTCTACGTACGAAGGTCATTCCATTAGTGCTAGTCAAGTGGGGCAATCACCCTGTTGAAGAAGCAACTTGGGAGTGAGAGGCTGAAATTCGGGATCTGTATCCTCATCTATTTAAGTAGTGGAGATTGTAATTGATCTGTACTAGGTGTGAAATAATTGTATGAGACTTGGGATGATTTTGTTTAATTTTGTTTGTATGAACTGAGTATAAAACTGGTTTAAGCAGTGTTCGACTTCTGTGTTAAAATTTTTACGATTTTTTTTTTTTTTTGGTATGGGAAGTTATCATTTTATGTCCCTATCTCAAATTATGAAGATAAGGTGTACAACTAGCCGCCACCTTGTCAAGGCTTACAAATACAGTTCGATTTGGTTATAGAAAAATGAGCGAGCTCCGATGGTTTACTTGTTGGGTTAGATAGCTGTTAGACCATAGTGGAGTCTGGAGGAGTTACCTCCTCTTAAATAAGTGGTTTAAACAATCTGAGGGAGCAGCCTCAGTTTCAAAATTATGGTTTTTGTTTGATCGAAATTAAAATTCGATCGAACGAAATTTTGTGGGACAAAGTAACAGGTATAGCCAGAAATCGTTCGAACGAAATGTACCCACAGTAGGCACTAATGGTTTCTCAGAGAAATCGTTCGATCGATTTGGCAATCTATATATTGCTGCATTCGAAAAAAAATATCATTCGTTCGAAAAAAATCAGCAAGCTAATATTTTCTTTTGGGAAAAACCTTAGGGTTTGTGAAGGTCCTCGATCTTCGTTGATTCCGACAATCTTCATGCTTGAAACATTGTCATCATCCGTTTGGGTCGTCACGAGGTAATCATTAACCTCAATTTTAGTCTTTACAGATTCATTTCTCCTCGTAATTGGTAGAATTAGGGCTAAGCACATAAACTCTACATTGTGCTTTGCCACCCAAGACTAAGCCACTCATGGTACGGCAAGACCAAGAAACCCACTTTGGGTTCTTCCTCGCAACCACCGCCGAAGAAACCACCTACGGGTTCTTCATCGGCACCACCTGTACAACCACCACCTCCACCCCCTAACCGTGAACGACCAAATGAATGGTGGTCGGATAAGGATTTCGAACCTGAGTGGATAATCGATCCCAAGATTTTTGCCCAGCATGATGAAATGCATTGGGCATTCGATTACATTTCCACGGCTGGTCTAATGGGATCCTCAGACCATGCAACGAGAGTTACTACCCTCGGATTGTTCGGTTATTTTACCAGAATATGGAACTCATTAAGGACCCTACCATTTTAAAAACCAGATTGATAATAGACCGTATACCTTTACATTTGATGACGTGGTGGATGCGTTGGAATGTTTCCCCGCGTATGACCATGAAGATATCGCATTAGCTGAGCCTTTTCCAAAGGCCTTAGACTATTAGTATGTAGCCAATCACATGACGTAGGGACGAATAGCTTCGGGTCATTCTATCAAACGAGTTGATTTGCCCCGTGACCTCTGGATGCTTGATTCCATCATCCACTGTAATTTATACCCTTTAGGCCATCAGACCGAAAGAGTTGGTGAGGTTCAAATGGCGCTCTTTTAAGCTTTCAATGGGTGATGGTTCAATGCCCCCAAAATGGTTTTGGAGGGTATGAAGTATGCCCGAAAGAAGATGTTGCCTCATGTCAAAAAGTCAATTGACGATATGCCGTATGCAAGATTGATTTCCCTGATGGTAGAGGACTATGCGGGGGATGATACTTACACCCTCTCCCCACATGAGTTCAAGCTGACCGGTAATATTCAACACTTTACCATGGTGGATTGGAATCGAACGTACGTAAAATTAGTTAAAAAGTCGATAGCCGAGGTACAACCCCAACCGGAAATCAACCCTCAAGACCCACCACCACATGCTACCCCGGTTTATGATGAAGCTGCTGCTCATGTTCCTCCACAACAGCCTTTTGATCAGCGCACTCAGGAGCAAGCACCACCGCCACATGAGGATCTTCCAACTCCAACGGTTGCAAATCTTTATGCCTTGTTGGAGGCCAACACGCATCAAATGGCAAAGAACAATCGCCTCCTCAACCGCCGGTTGGATTATTATGACGCTCTGCGTGCCGAGATGATGCATTTCATGTACCCCGATGACTATCTTCAGCGCATGGCGGCAGCGCAAGCATGGGTCTCAGGCGCGTCGACTTCTGGCGCGGGCGGGCATGATGGTGATGGCAGTGATCCGCCTGCAGATGAGGGGTCTTGAGTGACCTTTGTTTGGTGTTATGTTTTGGGGGGGGTGAAAGTTTTGTTGGATAAATTGTAAACTTAAAACAGGTAGTCGAGGACATGTTCCTCTTGAACAATCATGGCATGGCTGCCACTCGACACTTGTGATGGCACTTTTTCTCTTCTATATATATTTATGTTTCTGTTTACTTTTTTTGCTTGGTGGGTGTGCTTTCGGTTTCGCTATCTACTCTATGTGTGTGGCTATTTCTCTATATCTCTATGCCGTTCATGCAGGATGGATACTTGAGCTGGTCTCACGTGTACTCATTTTTGTGTGAGGGCCCCCATGCTGAGGTGAGGGGAGGGGACCTTATTGAGTATCATTTTCGAGGACGAAAATTCCCAAGGAGGGGAGAATGTAACATCCCGAAAAATTATTATTTAAATAGTGCACCTCGGGAAGCGGACCAACGGGTCACGTGTTTGACCGGGTAAACTTTGACTTGATTAACTTAGGATTAGTAAATTTGAGTTGAATAACTTATGATAATGGAGGGCTGCTGACATAAGTGAATGTATATGCACACACGTACACTAGATGGTTATAGACGCTTAGCACCCAATCTAAGGATAAGGCTATAAGAAAGAAAGAAAAAGGGAAATAAATTGTTTGAATGGAGTAGTTGAGAGGAGAGTTAAGAGAAAGAGAGAGAGAGTGAGAGAGTAAATGTGCGCAATCATACGAAGGCATTGAATACAGTTCTTTGATCTTGGCTCGCAAAGCCTAACGGATCGAGCTCGGGATCGAGGAGAGGTTTTAGTTGTGGGTTTGAGAAACCCTAGTAAGATTAGACTTGGGATCAAAGGATCCAACCGTTTGAAGGTGAGCCAAATTTTCTTAAGAGATTCTTTAAAATTAGTTTGATTTAGCAATATGTATATATATATAAATATAGATGTAAAGACATGAGATTGGTAAAGGTTTGAAGGGGTTGGGATGGGTTCAAGAAGTGATCAACTCGATCCAAAGCTGAGAATAGGCAAATTCGATCAAACGATTTCCAAACCGTTTGAACGAATTTGGCCTGAGGAGAAGAGTTAAGAAGATAGAAGGGTTTCTGAGTAAATCGATCGAACGATTTGAAATTCGTTCGTTCGATTTTGGAAACCGTTTGATCGAAATAAAAATCGATCGAACGGTTTGCTCAGAAGAAGAAAAAGGTAAAAGAAAAATTCGTTCAAACGAAATAGAAATCGTTCGGACGATATGAAATTCGTTCGAACGATTTAGAAACCGTTCAAACAATTTTGTGAATCGTTCAAACGATTCGGAAATCGTTCGATCGATTTGGTTAAAGTTAGGCTTTGATGCCTAATTTAGCTTGTCAATGAATTGTACGAGAACTTAAACTTTTTGAACCACTGCTTAGACATAGTAGTAATATTTATCATGCATTGATCATGCCTAGGTTAAGCTGAACCGTTGAGTACTCATAGAAAGATCGGGTTTGAGGATTCAAAGGTTCGAGACGCATATAAGGTAGGGGAATATCTAACTAATATACTATGTTGCGAGCACGTATGTAATGAAAATGTATGATGCATGCTTCTTTAAATTTTGTTTTCGAATTATAGTTCATGTAAAGAGTAAAGTAGATGGCAATAGTGCATGTGTTTACACAAGTAAAAGAGGAATTGGTTAAGTAAAGAAAGATCATCCCAGGGATGTAGGAATACACAGGCATCGCAGAGATGCAATAGACACGTGACATCCCAGGGATGTGAGGTAGATGAAAGATCCATGTTAAAGAGATAAATAGTAAACATGAATGCACGGGCTGAGTGTTATTAACTATTAGCACAAATTCACGGTGAATAACTATATTTATTGCACATTTCGATTTAAGGTTCAGAGAATACCCAACTGACGCGGCGGGATAACCGTGACCGACGCGGCAGGATATCCGTGACCGGTACAACGGCTAATCCGTACAACAGCAGACATCCCAGGGATGTATAGTAGTATTAAGCCCGTCGCCTAAGAGAAAGGGACGAGGACAATTCCATGAAAAATAGTCTAATTAGACGACGATGGAGGGTATTCCATCGGGGCTCGATGCTATATTGCTCAGGGATTATTTAAGTTAAGATTTAAGTCAAGATCTCTGCCTGGTTGCACATAAGGAAACTAGTAGTCATTGAAAGAAATGCATGATCAGAACAACAAAAGTAGTCAAATCGTCTTGTTACATCTTAAAGTTTTTTTTCAAGAAATGATATAACTATGAATGCATGTCTATTCTTGTCATGAAATATATATTTGTAAAATGGATATATTTGCTGTGATATTGCCCTATGAGCTAGGATGTAGCTCACCCTTTGACTATATGTCACAGGTGACGGTTTAGAAATTGATGAGGATGTAGGAATTGCTACAGACGAGGGTGATCTCGGTGATTCGGAGTACTTTCCAAGGGAAGAGACTGAACCTCCTCCGGAGAGATTCTTCTAGAAGATCTTCGCTGCACATTTTGATTAGTTTTAATAGTTTGAGAAAGAGAATTATGGCTTGGTACGTCCAGCCTTATTTTGAGAGCAAACGAATATGTAATATTCTTTTGCCGAACCATTGAGAGTGACCGTAGTTACGACACTAATGGTTCGGGTTGGTTCTTTTATTCATGCGGAGGCATGAAATTAGAACTATCTTTTGGGCATGTGTTTTAGGATTAACATACTATAGAAATGGAGAATTATTTTGCATTAGTTTCTTCGGTTTAATATTATGAATGGGATGTACCAAGTGTTCTGCACATACATCATGGGGCACGACCTTGTGGGCTGTGCCGATGGCACGGGTTTCGGGGTGCCGAAATCCGGGCTGTCACATACTTGACCTCGATCTTGAGATTGAAGCCACCTTAAAACATCTAAGTGTAATAGTGATGGATTTTCATTTTCTTTACAAATTTCCAAGACACGCTGTTAAACATATATATATATATATATATTGTCATTTTTGAATATTTACACTTTCACAAAAAAAGAAAGATAATAAAGTCAAAACAATAATTGTATAGCTAATTATTCTCGCCAATCTGTTTCTGCAGGAGCTGCTCAGGTGTGGAAAGTTGTTCTAGACACTGTTGAATCTTCACTGCCCGAAGGCATCCCTGAAAACATTGGTACTGATCATAAATTGCAGGAGACTCTAAACAAGGCTGTCGAGTTGCTTCTCGAGTTATGGAAACTTAGTGGTCTCTTCCATGAAGCCATCTTGTCTTACCGATGAGCCCTCCTCTATCCTTTGAACCTTGATGGAGAGACCACTGCAAGAATACAGAAAGAGTTTACCATTTTTCTTCTTTATAATGGTTGTGATGCAACTCCTCCAAATCTCCGTTCACAAATGGAGGGTTCCTTTGTACCTAGAAACAATATAGAAGAATCAGTTCTTCTGTTACTGATTCTGTTGAGAAAGTTTGCTCTCAAAAGGATCGAGTGGGACCCACAATCCTCTATCACCTAACATTCGCGTTATCGGTGTTAGGGGAACTAAAAGCATTAGCGAATCAGATCGAAGAGTTGCTTCCAGGGGTTCTATTGAGAAAAGATAGATACTACACCCTTGCTTTGTGTTACTTTGGGGAAGGTGATGACTTGGTTTCTCTGAATCTATTGAGGAAACTATTGAGCAGGGGAGAGGATCCGAAATTCATCAAAGCTTTGCTAGTTGCTTCAAAGATATGTGGTGAGAATTGTAATAATGTAGAAGGTGTATCTTTTGCAGAGAGAGCGTTTAGTAATTTGCATGGTGGGTGTCATCAAATGGGATGTGTTGCCAATTGTTTACTGGGTGTTTCTCTTTTGTCACAAGCTAGATCGTCTGCATCGGATTCAGAAAGAGTTTCGAGACAAGCAAAGGTACTTGAGGCATTGGAAAAGGCTGAGAAGAGGATGGTAGAAAAGGATTCAAAAGTTATCTTCCATCTCAGTCTGGAGAATGCTGAGCAGAGAAAGCTGGATGCAACACTTGGTTATGCAAAGCGATTGCTGAAAATGGAAGGTGGATCAAACATTACAGGGTGGATTCTGTTGGCTCGGATATTGTCAGCTCAAAATCATTTTCTTGATGCTGAAACTATAATTAATGCTGCCTTGGATCAGACTGGCAAATGGGATCAGGGAGAATTGTTGCGAACTAGAGCAAAAATACAGATTGCACAAGGTCAATTAAAGAATGCTGTAGAAACATATACTCACCTTCTAGCTGCTCTTCAAGTTAGGAATAAGAGTTTCGGAGTTGGGAAGAAGCTTTTAAAGGTTTGATAAGAGATCCTTTTTTTGTCTCTGCGTTTCTATTCTTATTATATTGATTATTTTGGGCATAGAAAATCGAGTATGGCTGTGATGGTATTTTTGAAACAGTCACTGATGAAATTGTGAAAAAAAATGATCATTTGGAAAATGTTTTCATTTAGCATGTAAGTTTACCACTTAGCAAAGCTGACCCCAAATAGATGGGATACGGCTAAGATGATGACGATGATTGTTTAATTTTTATCACGAAGAGTGATCATGTTCTTGGCTATAAAAAAAAATAGTGATCATGTCCTTTCAGTAGGACCCGATTGCATTTAGAACGATTGAAATTAAGGGGTTCAAATTTGGTAGTTAGGTGCAAAGACTAGCATGTACTCTTTAACATCTATGATAATGTATATATTTTAGAAATCTGACCTGTATGATTGAATACCTGTGAAAGAACACGAGGGCATAAATGTTAAAACTATACAATTGCTTTTTTCACTTGGTTTCTACATCTTCCACCCATCTAGAATGGTTACCGCATCATCATCCCATGAATCCAATGGTGTTAAAAGCAGGAGACCTGATATCGGATTCCCTTAAAAGGACATTGTCACTGCCTTACACTACGTCAAAAAAGCCGATAAAAGATAGAAAATAAGACTGCATTTTTTTGTCCTAAAATAAGACGGAATGTAGTCGTCTTAAAGTTCACAATAAGACGACCACGCACTAACAAGTGGCATGATAATTAAGGACGGTTAATAAGACGGGATAAGTCGTCTTATTATTTCGATGGGTGTATACCTTTAATTAATCCCGTCTCTTGTTCTCCCTCAAAGTGTCCCTTCTTCTCTGTGATCTCCGAAGGGCAAAACCCAGCCGTCTTCTCTCTGATCTCCGAAGGGGCAAAACCCAACCGAAAGGGTGAAATCAAAATCCAAATCCCTTTCTCCATTGTTCTCTTCGATCTACAAAAGTAGGAAACCCTAATCATTCTTCTAATCTTTCTCTCTAGGCTCTCAAAAAATTGTTCAATTACAATTGATTCGGCAAACCCCAGGGATTTAACCAACTTCATCCTTCTCCTGTCACCCTGCTTCACAACAGTATCATATAATCTTCAAACCCAAGAAAAAATAGGTATCCTCCTCGGCTTCTCCTCCTCCTAATTCTGACACACTTTCTCACCCACCCCTAGAATTGGATTTCTTTTTTTTTTTTTTTTTTTTTAAAGCTTGATTTTTTTCCCCATTCCTCTATTTGTTAACAAAAAATTTAGTAATTAAGTTGTTTCGAATTATTACATCGTTGTGCAGATCGAGATCCTGGTCTCGACTTATCGGATTTGTTGCTGTATAAAGGTATTTTATTTATTTATTTATTTTTTACATTTCTTTTGTTTGATCTTGTTATGTTCCTACTATTCTAGATCCGAAGTTGGTAACTTCTTTTTTCTTTTACAAGTTTAATGTCGTTATTAGTATCTTTGGATATGAAATTGATCTTTCGGATGTTAAAAGATTCAAATCTGATGAGAATTTAATCCAAAAGGTGAATACAATAATTTTGTATGTTTCATTCTTCAATTTGAACACTAACAAGACATGGAAATTAGGTCTATTTGATTTATTCATTTCTCATTGATGTGTTATGTTCATTGCATCAATGAGAAATAGTCTACATGAAAATCTGAAATTTGCATTCTAAGTATAATGAGACGTTTTTGCTTAGATTTAGTGTTTAGGGTTTTGTTTAGATTTAGATGGCTTCATGATCGAGTTAGTTGACAAATTCAGCATTGTTTAGAAATTCTGTATATTGGATTTTCTGTTCAGCTGTTGAGCCTTTATTAATCTGGTTGTAGGTGTGTAGTATGTGAATTAACTCATTGATGGGGTGTAATATCCTTGATATTTTTGGCATGATTTTCGTTCACCTCGATAAGCGTGTCTGGAAATTATTGAAGGATTTTTCTGGATTTTTGGAAAGCTAAGGCTATGATAAGACTAATGGCCAAAGGATTTTATCCAAAGATGTGTGCAAGTCATGTAAACGATGACTTACACAATAAGGTTAGTGTTTGTGTTTAGCACCGGAAATTTTTACAAGTTAAATGGATAAGTTGTAATTAGAAATATCTAGATTTTTTTGTTAACTTTGTTTTGTATTATAAGAGAGAGATTTTAAAGAGAAATGTAACTTCTCTCTCTCATTTGATTTTTGAAAGCCTATAAGGCTTGCCTCACCTTGATCCTAGATCTTGTGAGCTTGAGAGTTCCTCTCCCCATCTCGACCATTGATTAGTATTCTGTTTGAATTTTGATCGGTTTGAACCATTGAAAGAGAGGAGAGATGTGGAGAGTGATAAGTTCTGTGTGATTTTGTTGGTTGCTTAGATAGTAGAACCTCATTAAAATCATGAATTGATTGGAAGCTCTGGTCTAATTAAGCCTTCATGTTTGGTTTCGGTGCCTGATTTGGTGCAACGGAAGCAACGATTTAAACTACAAGAGGTAGGCCTTTAAACCTCCTTGTGTCATTTGAATTCATATTCTGTTTAGAGTAGTTTATGGTGTTTGATTTTGGATAAGAAGGCTGTGGTTGAAGGAGAAAGAAAAGGGGTTCGAAGATAAATTTTTAATAGCCACAGACCTGAAAGAATTCAAGGGTCGAATTCCAATTCAAGGGTCGAATTTGGAATTCGACCATCGATTTGAAATTCGAGGGTCGAAAAGTGATTTTTAAGGCCTGATGTAGTTTTCAAAATTCGAGGGTCGATTTCCAATTCGAGGGTCGAATTTGGAATTCAACCATCGAATTGAAAATCGAGGGTCGATTTTCTAAGTTTAATGCCTGATGAGATATTTGGAATTCGAGGGTCGAATTTGAATTCTACCATCGAATTCAAATTCAAGGGTCGATTTTTGTTCTGTTTTTGTCCTTCGAAATTTTGGCTAAAAATTTTATAGGTAGACTTATGGTTTGACTTTTGGTCCTATATTAACACTGAGAGTGTTAATCTTTATAGGTTTTGAATATTGGGAGTCCACTGTGAGGACTGCATATGTTTGCTTTTGAACCTTCCTTGTTGAGGTAGGGGACCCTACACTTCATTTGCATTCTATTATGAGTAGGAACTATTTTTTATTGTTTTAATAAGAAGCATAATTTTTGGAACATTGTTTGAACACAGCATGAAAAAGAATCTGAAAATATGATACAAATAAGAAATTTGGAAACTTTGTTATGACAAAGAACTTTGTAATTTGAACCTCAGAACCTCAGTTAATTTTTGAATGAGAACTTCGAATCAGAACTCTGAAAAATCAGTAATATGTTATGAATAATAAGCTTTGATATAAGTTAGCATTTGCATTTGATTTGGGGTACATACGAACGATGCCCTAGATTCTACCAACCGTGTTTACGGTATTTATTTTGGTGCAAGTTTCCCTCATAGCGTAGGGGCTTGTTGTACTTCAGAAATTGGGTTCATGAATGACGATGGTCAGTAGGGTTTCCCATCGATCACGTAGTCCGCTCTCATGCTGTAGTAAATTTGGGAGATAAAATTAAGTTATAAATTTAAGACAAGAAGCATGCTAATTCAAAAGATTTTGAACACATTAGATGAATATTCTAGTTTTGACTCATGATTAGAACTAGAGATTTAGTTTACAAAGCATCATTTGAAAACCATATTTGATCCGATTTTTGTCTTTTATAAACCTTTACTTATAATGAAATACAAATAGCTCTGTTTCCTCTATTGGACTTTGTTGTTAGCTTACCCTCGACTATACGTCACAGGTGCTGAGACTGACCTAGGGTCAGAAGATCTGGAGGACTCTGATTACATTCCTGAGGAGGAATTGGATACACCTGTTGAGGAGTTTTTCCTTTGATTCTAGATCCCTTCTTTTTGGTACTTTTGTTAGAATATTCTTGGAATATTGGGCCCTAGGCCATTGTATTGTTCTTTTGATATCACTCGAGGAACCATTATTGTGAACCACTATTTTAGGTGTTAGATTGACCATCAGCGGTGATTTTTCTTGGTTCCTAAAAGTGATATATTTTTTTGTTCTTAAAAGCTTTTGTTTTTCGATTATTCTATGCTTTGCCTCTGTCCTATACCTTAGGGATTGGAAAAGTCGGGTCTTCACATGGGGTATCTTAGTTTCAACATGTAACTGATATGCCTTAAGGTTTTGCTTTCATATGGGATGAGAAATGATTATGTTAGCATATGTTGATGTTAATGATGGTAAGTAGATTGAATAGCATGCTTAGAGGTGCCATAAAAAGTATTGAGATTCTACAAAATAATTATTGTCATTCTTTTTCTAGGGAGTGTATGCGATATGCCTTAAGGTTTTGCTTTCATATGGGATGAGCAGAGGGAGAAAACTGGGAAGAGTCCTGATAGGACAACTTTGTGGTTTTGCTTTCATATGGGATGAGCCCATCTCCTCGCAGGACTCCCCCCTCCAGAGATGACAGTCTGGTTGGGCGCAAGCGAGAATGGTCCCAATCTCCAGGAAGTGTTTCGCCACATGGTCTGCGTGCTCAATCCAAAAGTCCATCCCCATGCAGCTCTGACGGCGATGTATGTTTCTCACATCCTTTCAATGGAGCCTTGGATTGCAATAAAATCAGGAGACAATATTTTAACTCTGGTATTCACTAAGCTTTAACTCTGCTATTTATCATTTTATTTGTTGTATAAGGAGGTCTGAAGCTCAACATGGCCATTTGATTTTGTGTATGTGTTGTGTCTTAAGAGAACAGAGCTTTACTTGTGAGTTTTGATGTGATTTCTTTTATCAGTTAAGGATTTTGTTTCATATTTTGTTCATCTTATAATAAAAGATGTCTTCTAGGCAGAATTCTTCAAACACATCGCCAGCATGATTGAAGTTTTAGGCCACCAACTGCAGTTTTCTCATACTAAAAATTTAGGTTTTGTGGATAATGGAAGTCTATCTTGTGAGTTATTTTTTGCCTCTTGTAATATGGTACATCAGCTGATACAGTTTTGTATTCATAAAAATAACAACATTTTTTATATACTAGAAAAATTTGTCAATAAAGACAGGCCAGAACCCAACTTAGAGTTGGGCCGGGTATGGGTCTTTAAATTTTAGAATTGAACCCTACCTGACCCAAACCCAAGCCCGGTCAAGACCCGGATATAAACATAATATATATTTTTTTCCTATATATCGGTGCTGATTTTTTGTGATTGTTATGAAATACAAATTATGTACTTAAAATAATAAATAATATAATTAGAATAAGTATATAATTAAAAAGTGATAAGTAATAGATCCATGAAACCACGTCTAAAGTTAACTCAATCAATTTAAAATAGGCAGCCTAAGGGAAACTTTTTCATTAAAACTCAAAATTAATCAATTAGTCATTGAATTCAGCTGAAAGGTGACTTTCACATACTTCATATCCCCAAAGTCATTGAAAATTAGCTTTTGTTGGACTCAATGGCTAAAAGAAGCTTCATATTTCAGTTCATTGGGTTCTTATTTTTGTGAACGGCACTCTTATGGGTACAATCTTATGAAAGAAAAGAAACCCATATAAGCAGTTGGACCCAGTCACAAACCCAATTAGGACCCAACCTAGACCTGACCCGTTTTTTGTTGGGCTGGTTTTGGATATGGTTTGACTTGGACCTGGATTTGTAACTAAAATAAGACCATATTTTTTTAATTTAACCCACTCCGGACAAAGCCGTCCACACCAAGACAGACATGTCCACACAAAATTTACTTGTGATTTCTCTCTTTCCATCTTTCACATTTTTTACCCTGACAATAAAACTCATGCTATGTTTGCTCTATTTTGGAATATGGAGTACGAGGGTCCGCACAATTTTTAATATTCCGAGCCCTTGCAAAGTAAAAGAGGACGTCTCATTTTAGGGTGCCTTTTACTTATAAACCAGATATCTTCTTTCGCAACCCGAGTTTCACGTGATCATTAACTGCTTGACTGCTTTGTATCAAACAATGAATGTGATCGTTTTCGCTCCAATCTTTCACAATAGAGTGGAAGTTCGGGTACCCAACTGATTTGAAACCTAAAATAGTGATTTTCAGTTCAGTTCAGCCGGAACTGAAACCAAACCACAACTACTCTGTTCGCTTTCAGTTCGGTTTTTTGTTTTATAATTATTTTGAAACCAAACCCAAAATTATCAATTTTTTTGGTTCGGTTTCGAGTTTTTTTATATATTATTTTTTCTACTTTTAAGGTATTCTTAATTCCATATTTATTTAAGGTATTTTTAATTCCTTAAGTATTTTATTTATTATATCTTTTGTTGATTCTTACTACTTTAACTTCAATCTTTTTTTTTTTATCGGAGTTTAACTTCAATCTTAGGAAACCAGAAGCACGACTAGGTTACTTGTCAGTGTTCAAGAATGACACTACTGCAAAATAGTGTCTTATTTGACTTGCTCCATGTGTCTTTGTGCATACATGAACATGGTTTGTATGGGGAATGTGGATGCCTTGTCATCCTTATGATTCCAGTATTATTGAAATCTTTTGTTTTCCATGCTTCTAAGTCGCGATCTTCAACAGGTACTAGATGCAATAGACCTTGCATGAGCAACAATGGCAAAAGTTCAGCAGAATTTGGTGTGGGACATTTCTCATCCCCAACTTTGGATCTTCAACAAATTAGGAAGCATCCTTAGTCAGTAAAGTGAAGAGACAAAAGTAACCCCAACTGCAATCTGACCAGTAAAGGATATTAGAAGATTTTACACAAACTCAAATTAGCACTATTACAGTCAAGGCCAGTTTGCTGGTTGCAGGGGGATTTCCAGTGAGAAATTATTTGTAAGGTAAGCGTATTGGTTTTGCTAGAAACACATGCACATAGTGTATGATAAGATGAACTCATGGTCACAAAGTGTATGGTAAGCGTATTTGTCCCCTCTCATGCTATAGTAAATTTGGGAGATAAAATTAAGTTATAAATTTAAGACAAGAAGCATGCTAATTCAGAAGATTTTGAACACATTAGATGAATATTCTAGTTTTGACTCATGATTAGAACTGGAGATTTAGTTTGCAAAGCATCATTTGAAAACCATATTTGATCCGATTTCTGTCTTTTGAAAACCTTTATTTATAATGAAATGCAAATAGATCTGTTTCCTCTATTGGGCTTTGTTGTTAGCTCACCCTTAACTATACGTCACAGGTGCTGAGACTGACCTAGGGTCAGAGGATCTGGAGGACTCCGATTACATTCCTGAGGAGGAATTGGATACACCTGCTGAGGAGTTTTTCCCTTGATTCTAGGTCCCTTCTTTTTGGTACTTTTGTTAGAATATTCTTTGAATATTGGGCCCTAGGCCATTGTTTTGTTCTTTTGATTTCACTCGAGGAACCATTATTGTGAACCACTATTTTAGGTGTTGGATTGGCCATCACCGGTGGTTCTTCTTGGTTCCTCATAGTGATATATTTTTTGTTATTAAAAGCTTTTGTTTTTGGATTATTCTATGCTTTACCTCTGTCTTTAGATCATTGTTATGTTGCTGGCTTCTATTTGATACGGCTTATTGAGAAATCAATAAGTTGATGAACTGGCCTTTCCTATACCTTAGGGATTGGAAAAGTCGAGTCGTCATAGTTGGTATCAGAGCAAGGCTCTAGGTTCAGAGTCTTAGGACTAAGGGTTAGATTGTTTTAACAATCAATACTGATCAATTGTTATTATTTTTTAACAATGACAGATCAGCATGCCTCCGCAGTTTAGAGGTAGACGTCGAGGTAGAGAAGGACCTCGTATGGCTCGCATTGAGGAGATTGATGAGGGCGTAGGCACCTTACATGGAGAGAGATTCATATCTGGCCCTAATGCAGATCCTTTGGGAGCTGCTAAGCCTTACGGGGGAAATGTTGACCAGGTGTTGGCAGCCTTGGCCAACACCATGGCTCAACAACAGACCATAGGCAGAGAGATCTTTGGCGGGACATCACCAGAGGATTCGCCGAGTTTAGGAGGATGAGACCTCCTACATTCTCAGGGCAGACGGATCTGATGGAAGCCGAGGCATGGCTTGATGAGATCGAGAAGATTTTTAAGGTGTTGCAGTGTACAGATGTTGAGAAGGTACGTTGGGCATCCTTCAAACTTTTAGGCGAGGCCAGTCCGTGGTGGAAGATGGAGACGTATGTGGGAGATGGAGATGTATGCGGGCGTCATGTCAAAGGCTCTCATTGGAGAGGAAGACATTCAAAAACAGTATCTGAGGCGAGAGCAGGGAAATAAAAATCGGTTTGGCCAGGGACAGATGAGTGCTTCAGAGCAGGTGAACAAAAAGTCGAGGTTCTCAAATCCTCCTCCCTATCCTAGTCAACCATCTTATTCCAGGACGGTTGTTGCTTTAGGACCAGTGTCGTCTTCCTATCAGAGACCGCAGAGTTCGTCACCAGGGCAACCTTTCAGAGTCGGGAGCACTACTGCGAGTGGAGCTTCTGTGGCTCATGGTTCAGTGCGGGGATCAGCTGTTACTCCTATTTCTACTCCAGTTTGTACAAGATGTGGGAAACCACATAAGACAGAGGATTGCCGACGAAACACTGGAGGATGCTTCAGGTGTGGACAGATTGGTCACATGATCAAGGATTGTCCTGCCGTTGAAAAAGGATGGACTACGTCAGTCCCTACACAGAAGTTGACGCGACCTACAGTTCAAGGTCGAGCTTATGCGGTGACTGCACAGGATGCCCAAACGTCGAATGACGTAATCCAAGGTATCATTAAAGTTGGGATGTCAATTCTCCATTGATTCTATTATTTAATGTTTAAATTCATTCAAGTAAATTTTAAACAACATTGGAATCATTGCATATAATTAACAAACTTTTTAATAAAGGTACCCTTATGATGAGTCGTCGAGGCGACCTGAGTAAAATTGAAGCATGAGTACTGATAGACCCTGGGTCTACACACTCATTTATTACTCCTCTTTTCTCAGAGGAGTTGGGTATCACTCCCGAACCCCTTGCTTTCATTTTGGACGTAAAGATTCCTACGGGACGTTCGGTATGCACTGATACAACATGTCAGTCAGTCATCGTGATGATTAATGAGCACGAGACAGTCTACGGAATGGATTGGTTGGCAGCTTATCACGCGAGCGTGGATTGTCTACGGAAGATCGTGACCTTCTGACCGCCAAAGCAAAAATCCTTCTAATTCTATGGAGTCAAATTGAAGGTTGCGCCATTGATTTCAGCCATTAAGGCCGAGCGCATGATGAAGAATGGATGCAGCGGGTATCTGGCTTACTTGCAAGATTCTACAGAGAAGAAGAATGACTTGGCTCTTACCATGGTGGTCTGCGAGTATCCTGATATCTTTCCAGAGGACTTACCTGGATTACCACCTGATCGAGAGATTGAGTTCGCGATTGAGCTAGCACCAGGTACAGAACTGTTATCCAAAGCTCCATATCGGATGGCGCCTGCTGAGTTGAAAGAGCTCAAGGAACAGCTTCAGGAGCTGCTAGACAAAGGCTTCATTCGACCGAGTGTTTCTCCTTGGGGTGCACCAGTTCTTTTTATTAAAAAGAACGATGGATCGATGCGTCTGTGTATCGATTATAGGCAGCTCAACATGATGACGATTAAGAATCGTTATCCTCTTCTGCGGATAGATGACTTGTTTGATCAATTGCAAGGTGCAACGTTCTTCATGAAGATTGATCTGAAATCAGGCTATCACCAACTCAAGATCAAGGCGGAAGAAATATCCAAAACTGCATTTCGGACGTGTTATGGCCACTATGAGTTTTTAATGATGTCGTTTGGATTGACGAATGCGCCAGCATCTTTCATGGATCTGATGAATAGAGTGTTCGAACCACATCTTGATAAATTTGTGGTAGTTTTCGTAGATGACATCCTCATCTATTCGAGAACCTGAGAGGAGCATGTGCAGCATCTGAAAATGGCTCTTCAAACACTCCGGGATCATCAGTTGTATGCCAAACTTAGTAAGTGTGAGTTTTGGCTTGAGCAGGTCAGTTTCTTGGGTCACATAGTCTCTGAAGCGGGTATCTCAGTGGATCCTACAAAGATAGATTCGGTGGTGAACTGGGAACAACCTATGACAGTTACAGAGGTCCAAAGTTTCCTTGGTTTGGCAGGGTACTATCGAAGATTTATCGAGGGTTTCTCGAAGATATCGGGTCCACTTACGCAGCTCATGAGAAAGAATGCGAAGTTCGATTGGACAGAGCAGTGCGAGCAGAGCTTTTAGGAGCTAAAGCGTCGATTGACTACGACACCAATACTTACTATACCTTCCGACAGTGGACGCTTCGCAGTGTACAGTGATGCTTCTTATGGCGGATTAGGCTGTGTGCTTAATCAACACGAGCGGGTCATTGCATATGGTTCTAGGCAGTTGAAGGACCATGAAAGAAACTATCTGACGCATGACTTAGAGTTAGCAGCAGTTTTATTTGCCTTGAAGATTTGGAGACATTACCTCTACGGTGAGATATTCGATATATTCATCGATCACAAGAGTTTCAAGTACCTATTCACTCAAAAGGACTTGAATATGAGGCAACGACGATGGATGGAGTTCTTGAAGGACTACGATTGCTCGATTCAGTACCATCCAGGAAAGGCAAACATCATTGCTGATGCTCTTAGTAGGAGGTCTTCAGCACAGTTGTCACATCTTGTTAGCCAGATTCAGAGATGGAAGGATTTAGAATATACGGCTTTGGGCAGCTCACGATTCGATGTAAAAGGTTCGGCAGCATTGATGGTTACACTTGTATTGCACCCTACGCTCTTCGAGAATATTAGGAAGCTTCAGATGATCGATGATGAGCTTATGGCGATCAGACGAGATGTGGAGAATGGCAGCAAGAAGGATTTCTCCATACGAGCAGATGGGACCTTGTTGTTTCACGACCATGTATGTCTACCGTTGAGTACTGAGCTTCGGGACACCTTTCTAGAAGAGGCTCACAAATCCATGTATGCCATAAATCCTGGAAGCACCAAGATGTATCAGGACTTGATGAAGAGTTTCTGGTGGTGAGGTTTGAAACGCGACGTCACTGAGACGTATCACGGTGCTTGGTTTGTGAACAGGTTAAGGTTGATCATCAGAATCCTGCAGGCCTATTGAAACCTTTACTTGTACCTGAGTGGAAATGGGAAGCTATTTCAATGGATTTCCTTCTCGAGTTGCCGAAAACACTGAGGAAGAACAATGCCATTTGGGTCATTGTCGATCGGCTAACCAAGTCAGCTCATTTCCTACCATACAATACTACGTATACAGCCAGTAGACTTGCAGAGTTATACCTGAAGGAGATTGTTAGACTGCATGGGATACCGGCTGGTATTGTGTCAGACAGAGACCCGTTGTTTACTTCACACTTTTGGCAGCGGTTTCAGGAAGGAATGGGTTCTCGTCTTGACTTTAGTTCAACATTTCACCCACAGAAGGACAGCCAGACTGAGCAAGTGAATCAGATCATCGAGGACATGTTGAGAGCTTGCATGTTGGATTTTCAGAGGTCTTGGGACCAACACTTACCTCTGATTGAGTTTGCTTACAACAATAGTTTTCAAGCTAGCATCGGTATGGCCCCGTTCGAGGCTTTATATGGACGACGGTGCAGATTGCCATTGAACTTGGAAGAAGTGGGTGAGAAGCTCATTATTGGCCCTGAGATAGTCGAGCGCACGATCGAAATGATTTGGTTGATTCACAAGCGACTACGAGTAGCTCAGAGTCGTCAGAAGAGCTACGCCGATCTCAAATGGAGACACGTGGATTTTAAGGTAGCTTTCTATATGCTAATGGGTATTTCATCACTTAATACAAATTCCACGTTAAAATTGGCACTAAGACTTGATTTTTCAGGTCGGCGAGAATGTTTTCGTTCAGATTTTGCCTACGAAGGGCGTTATGCGATTTGGAAAATGAGGGAAACTGAGTCCTTGGTACATTGGGCCTTTTGAGATATTAGGCCGAGTCGGAGAGGTTGCATACCGCGTGGCGCTACCACCGCAATTGTCAAGCATGCACAACGTCTTCCATGTGTCAATGCTACGTCGATACATACGTGACTCGACTCACGTACTTGATTACGAACCCATCGAGCTTCAGGATGGTTTGAGAGTGATTGAGGACCCGGTTTAGATCTTGGACCGCAAGGAGCAGATCCTATGCACTAAGAGGATTCCTTTGGTTCTGGTCCGATGGCGGAATTATACACCAGAGGAAGCCACCTGAGAGCGAGAGGCTGAGCTCCGAGAGCAATTTCCGTGCCTTTTTTATTGATTTTATTTCAATGTATAAGGGATGCCTGGTGTGTACACTTCTGTGCAGTATTTACTTGTTTTATAAATGTCTATAAATATTTGGCGAGTAATTTTGGCGGTCCATTGTATATCTATTAAATTTGTGACTATTTAAAAGTACCTACCTTATGGAAAACCTGAGGAATTTTGGGACTTCAACCGAACCCGGGAATGTTACTCACTAATGGGCATGTGAATTAATTCAGGAAATTTTTTTTAAGCTACTTCATTTCAAATTTACACGCAAAATTCGGCTGTGATACTGCTGTCATAGTCAAATACAGTGATCGAAGTGAAATGGGCTTAATGGTGGTCCATTTGGACCCAAAGGAATGCTTTAAAATGTCAAATTTTTGGACATTTTTGAAGGCCACAAGTATTCTAAAAATCGAGGGTCGAAAATGGAAATCGAGGGTCAATTTTCCATTAACAGTAACCAGGCATTTTGAGCAAAAATTAGGCCTGAGAAAATTCTGAAGAAATTGAGGGTCGATTTGAAATTCGACCCACGAATTTGAAATCGAGGGTCGAATTTCTTGATTTAAGTGGGGGGTTCTGTTTTGTTTTGGCATTTTGTGTTTGCACAACAGAGGGTTAGGGCTTCAGGTTCTTGAGGGTTTTCTGATTTTTGAGGCTTCTTTTCCAAATTTTTGGCCGAAATCAGAGAGGAAGTCAACTACAACTTGCAAGGGACTTGGATTTCACCTATTGGAACCGGATTGGGGCTTTGCTCAAGGTATAAACCCTATATTTTTGTGGATTACAGTTCCTATTTATGCATATTTTTGTTCTTTCTTGTTTTCTTGATTATGGGACCTAAAAAGCAAGCTCCCATATGCAATCTAACCTCTAAACGACCAGCTTCAAAGGCTGCGTCTTCAAGCCAAGCTAAACAACTAGCCCCACAGCCCAAACAGCCACCTTCTCAGTCGGCTCCACCATCCCACAGCCAATTCCACCACCTGTGTCCCCTCCAATCTGGGAACAGCCCAAAGAATTTTGGGGCATAAAGGGCTTCGCCACTGAGTACATATTTCACCCTGAGTTGTTTGATCAACAAACAACCACTCAGTCGGCGGCATAATATTTAGAAAAATCCCAATTGACTTCGCTTTGTACAACCTTTAGCGATCACTTCTATCCCCTTTTAGTGTGCTTATTTTATCAGCATATGTGTCGCGAGGATGGAAAGAAAATTTATACTTCGATTGACGGACGAGATTATACATTTGACCTTGAGGACATTGCCGTGGCAATGCGTTGCCCTATGGCACATTCTAAGACTATGGGATTGGGTCCTCCTTTCCCCAAACCTGTCCTTTTTCACGATGTTATTACCCAAATGAGGCAGGGACGTCATGGGTCGGGTGAATCTATTGTCCGTACACACATGCCCGACTCTATGTGGCTTTTGGACAAAATCTTCAAGACAACCCTCTACCCGTTTATTCACAAATTTGAGCGTGTCGGTCCCCTCCAGTAGATTCTCTTTGTTGCTTACACGGAGCGTTCGTTTAGCGCCCCTGAAATTATTTTGAAAGGCATTATTAAGGCTCAGGAGAAAATGGGGAAGCAAGTGAAGAAACCAAAAAAGGGCATTCCCAATGCTCGTTTGATTTCAGTTATGATCGAGATTTATCGAGCGGGCCCTGCGTATGAGATTCCCCCTACCGAACCGAAATCTACTCACGGTCCTAAAATGTATAACCTCGTCAATTGGGGTCAGACCTACGGTAGACTTGTTAAGACTCCCAAGGAAGCAGTAGTTCCTGAAGAGGAAGTTGAGGATGAGGATGAGGACCCGACACATGTTGCCCCAGAGACTGTTGCTCCTGCACCCACTCAGCCCCCACAGAGCGACATACTCACGCTTTCAGAGTTCACCCGATAGATGATTGCTGTGAGCCAGCAGATCCAGGAGCTCACACAGTATACCAGCTCCATGCGTCAGGAGTTGGACGTTCATGGCGGGGCTCTTACTTACTTGATGCAGCACGCGTTCCCCACCAATTATGCTACTTATATGGCCGACATCCGCACCTCCGTTCATCGCCCTTCGACATCGGGCGCTGGTTCCAGCATGCCCATTGAGGCCGGAGAGGATGGTTCAGGTGATGACACTGATGATGGGGACGATGACCAGGATCAGGCTGGTCCAGCTGCTGTGGGGGAGTTTTAGTGTTGCTTTGGGGGATGTGATTTATTTTTTGGATATTTTGGGGCATATACTTATTATTTCATGCATGGATTATTTTAGGACCTGGTGGTCCTACTTTTGCTATCTTTTATACTATTGTTTTGGACTTTTGATCTGGTAGTTTGTTTCGCTTGGTCTTGTATATATTTGCTCTCGACATTGTTACATCTAATTTATATGTGGGTTTTATATTTAGTTCCACATTCTCTTTGGCTTTGTTTTTGCCTTTTGCATTTTGGTATGTGGACATGTACTCTCATGCCAACATGAGATCTTGTTTTCCACTATCTATGTGGGTTTTGTATTTCATATTCTGTTGCTATGGTGGAATCATGTTATCTTTGTTGTTTTCATGAGTCATTGTGAGGCGGTCTCCATGCACGTGACACTTGGGGTGTAGGCATCCATGTACGGATGCAATTCACTATGGTCCTTCGGGTGTCACATACAGTACATCCAGGTTACTACGGATCCCATCCCTTGACTTGCGTGCCCTGCGAGATCAGCGCATGGTGACCATATTTTCCTTTTTGTTTTGTTGTATGATGTGTGTTGAATTACATTTTCGAGGACAAAAATTCCTAAGGAGGGGAGAATGTAATATCCCTGATATTTTTGACATATTATTTATTCACCTCGGTAAGCGAGTTCGAAAATTATTGAAGGAATATTTTGAATTTTTGGAAAGCTAAGGCTATGATAAGACTAATGGCCAAAGGATTTTATCTCAAGATGTGTGCAAGTCATGTAAACGATGACTTACACAATAAGGTTAGTGTTTGTGTTTAGCACCGAAAATTTTTACAAGTTAAATGGATAAGCTATAATTAGAAATATCTAGATTTTTTTGTTAACTTTGTTTTGTATTATAAGAGAGATTTTAAAGAGAAGTGTAACTTCTCTCTCTTGTTGGATTTTTGGAAGCCTATAAGCCTTTCCTCACCTTGATCCTAGATCTTGTGAGCTTGAGAGTTCCTCTCCCCATCTCGACCATTGATTAGTATTGTGTTTGAATTTTGATCGGTTTGAACCATTGAAAGAGAGGAGAGATGTGGAGAGTGATAAGTTCTGTGTGATTTTGTTGGTTGCTGAGGCAGTAGAACCTCATTAAAATCACGAATTGATTGGAAGCTCTGGTCTAATTAAGCCTTCATGTTTGGTTCCGGTGCGTGATTTGGTGCAATGGAAGCAACGATTTAAACTACAAGAGGTAGGCCTTTAAACCTCCTTGTGTCATTTGAATTCATATTCCGTTTAGAGTAGTTTATGGTGTTTGATTTTGGATAAGAAGGCTGTGGTTGAAGGAGAAAGAAAAGGGTCCGAAGATAAATTTTTAACAGCCACAGACCAGAAAGAATTCGAGGGTCGAAAAGTGATTTTTAAGGCCTGATGTAGTTTCAAAATTAGAGGGTCGATTTCCAATTCGAGGGTCAATTTTCTAATTTTCATGCCTGATGAGATTTTTGGAATTCGAGGGTCGAATTTGAATTCGACCATCGAATTCAAATTCGAGGGTCGATTTTTGTTCTATTTTTGTCCTTCGAAATTTTGGCTAAAAATTTTATAGGTAGACTTATGGTTTGAGTTTTGGTCCTATATTAACACTGAGAGTGTTAATCTTTGTAGGTTTTGAATATTGGGAGTCGTCTGTGAGGACTGCATATGCTTGTTTTTGAACCTTCCTTATTGAGGTAGGGGAACCCTACACTTCATTTGCATTGTATTATGAGTAGGAACTATTTTTGATTGTTTTAATAAGAAGCATAATTTTTGGAACATTGTTTGAACACAGCATGAATAAGAATCTGAAAATATGATACAAATCAGAAATTTGGAAACTTTGTTATGACTAAGTACTTTGTAATTTGAACCTCAGAACCTCAGTTAATTTTTGAATGAGAACATCGAATCAGAACTCCAAAAAATCAATAATATGTTATGAATAATAAATTTTGTTATAAGTTAGCATTTGCATTCGATTTGAGGTACATACGAACGATGCCCTAGATTCTACCAACCGTGTTGACGGAATTTATTTTGGCGCAAGTTTCCCTCATAGCGTAGGGGCTTATTGCACTTCAGAAAATGGGTTCATGAACGACGATGGTCAGTAGAGTTTCCCATCGGTCACGTAGTCCGCTCTCAAGCTATGGTAAATTTGGGAGATAAAATTACGTTATAAATTCAAGACAAGAAGCATGCTAATTCAGAAGATTTTGAACACATTAGATGAATATTCTAGTTTTGACTCATGATTAGAACTGGAGATTTAGTTTGCAAAGCATCATTTGAAAACCATATTTGATCCAATTTTTGTCTTTTGAAAACCTTTACTTATAATGAAATGCAAATAGATTTGTTTCCTCTATTGGGCTTTGTTGTTAGCTTACCCTCGACTATACGTCATAGGTGCTAAGACTGACCTAGGGTCAGAGGATAAGGAGGACTCCGATTACATTCCTGAGGAGGAATTGGATACACCTGCTGAGGAGTTTTTCCCTTGATTCTAGATCCCTTCTTTTTGGTACTTTTGTTAGAATATTATTTGAATATTGGGCCCTAGGCCATTGTTTTGTTCTTTTGATATCACTCGAGGAACCATTATTGTGAACCACTATTTTAGGTGTTGGATTGGCCATCACCGGTGGTTCTTCTTGGTTCCTCATAGTGATATATTTTTTTGTTGTTAAAAGCTTTTGTTTTTGGATTATTCTATGCTTTTCCTCTGTCTTTAGATCATTGTTATGTTGTCGGCTTCTGTTTGATACGGCTTATTAAGAAATCAATAAGTTGATGAACCAGCCTTTCCTATACCTTAGGGATTGGAAAAGTCGGGTCGTCACATGGGGTATCTTAGTTTCAACATATAACTGATATGCCTTAAGGTTTTGCTTTCATATGGGATGAGAAATGATTATGTTAGCATATGTTGATGTTAATGATAGCAAGTAGATTGAATAGCATGCTTAGAGGTGCCATAAAAAGTATTGAGATTCTACAAAATAATTATTGTCATTCTTTTTCTAGGGAGTGTATGCGATATGCCTTAAGGTTTTGCTTTCATATGGGATGAGCAGAGGGAGAAAACTGGGAAGAGTCCTGATAGGACAACTTTGTGGTTTTGCTTTCATATGGGATGAGCCCATCTCCTCGCAGGACTCCTCCCTCCAGAGATGACAGTCCTGTTGGGCGGAAGCGAGAATGGTCCCAATCTCCAGGAAGTGTTTCGCCACATGGTCGGCGTGCTCAATCCAAAAGTCCATCCCCACGTAGCTCTGACGGCAATGTGTGTTTCTCACATCCTTTCAATGGAGCCTTGGATTGCAATAAAATCAGGAGACAATATTTTAACTCTGGTATTCACTAAGCTTTAACTCTGCTATTTATCATTTTATCTGTTGTATAAGGAGGTCTGAAGCTCAACATGGTCATTTGATTTTGTGTATGTGCTGTGTCTTAAGAGAACAGAGCTTTACTTGTGAGTTTTGATGTGATTTCTTTTATCAGTTAAGGATTTTGTTTCATATTTTGTTCATCTTATAATAAAAGATGTCTTCTAGGCAGAATTCTTCAAACACATCAGCAGTTACACTTGAAGTTTTAGGCCACCAACTGCAGTTTCTCATACTGAAAATTTAGGTTTTGTGTATAATGGAAGTCTATCTTGTGAGTTATTTTTTGCCTCTTGTAATATGGTACATCAGCTGATACAGTTTTGTATTCATAAAAATAACAACATTTTTGATATACTAGACAAATTTGTCAATAAAGACAGGCCAGAACCCAACTTAGAGTTGGGCCGGGTATGGGTCTTTAAATTTTAGAATTGAACCCTACCTGACCCAAACCCAAGCCCGGTCAAGACCCGGATATAAACATAATATATGTTTTTTTCCTATATATCAGTGCTGATTTGTTGTGATTGTTATGAAATACAAATTATGTACTTAAAATAATAAATAATATAATTAGAATAAGTATATAATTAAAAAGTGATAAGTAATAGATCCATGAAACCACGTCTAAAGGTAACTCAATCAATTTAAAATAGGCAGCCTAAGGGAAACTTTTTCATTAAAACTCAAAATTAATCAGTTATTCATTGAATTCAGCTGAAAGGTGACTTTCACATACTTCATATCCCCAAAGTCATTGAAAATTAGCTTTTGTTGGACTCAATGGCTAAAAGAAGCTTCATATTTCAGTTCATTGGGTTCTTATTTTTGTGAAAGGCACTCTTGTGAAAGGCACTCTTATGTGAAAGGCACTCTTATTTCAGTTCATTGTACCCAATCTTATGAAAGAAAAGAAAACCATATAAGCGGTTGGACCCGGCCACAAACCCAATTAGGACCCAACCTAGACCTGACCCATTTTTTGTTGGGCTGGGTTTGGATATGGTTTGACCTGGACCTGGATTTGTTACTAAAATAAGACCATATTTTTTTAATTTAACCCACTCCGGACAAAGCCGTCCACACAAAGACAGACATGTCCACACAAAATTTACTTGTGATTTCTCTCTTTCCATCTTTCACATTTTTTACCCTGACAATAAAAATCATGCTATGTTTGGTCTATTTTGGAATATGGAGTACGAGGGTCCGCACAGTTTTTAATATTCTGAGCCCTTGCAAAGTAAAAGAGGACGTCTCATTTTAGGGTGCCTTTTACTTATAAACCAGATATCTTCTTTCGCAACCCGAGTTTCACGTGATCGTTGACTGCTTGACTGCTTTGCATAAACAATGAATGTGATCGTTTTCGCTCCAATCTTTCACAATAGAGTGCAAGTTTAGGTACCCAACTAATTTGAAACTTAAAATAGTGATTTTCAGTTCAGTTTAGCCGGAACTGAAACCTAACCACAACTACTCTGTTCGCTTTCAGTTCGGTTTTTTGTTTAATAATTATTTTGAAACCAAACCCAAAATTATCAATTTTTTTGGTTCGGTTTCGAGTTTTTTTATATATTATTTTTTCTACTTTTAAGGTATTCTTAATTCGATATTTATTTAAGGTATTTTTAATTCCTTAACTATTTTATTTATTATATCTTTTGTTGATTCTTACTACTTTAACTTCAATCTTTTTTTTTTGATCGGTGTTTAACTTCAATCTTAGGAAACCAGAAGCACGACTAGGTTACTTGTCAGTGTTCAAGAATGACACTACTGCAAAATAGTGTCTTATTTGACTTGCTCCATGTGTCTCTGTGCGTACATGAACATGGTTTGTGTGGGGAATGTGGATGCCTTGTCATCCTTATGATTCCGGTATTATTGAAAGCTTTTGTTTTCCATGCTTTATATGCTTCTAAGTCACGATCTTCAACAGGTAGTAGATGCAATAGACCTTGCACGAACAACAATGGCAAAAGTTCAGCAGAATTTGGTGTGGGACATTTCTCATCCCCAACTTTGGATCTTCAACAAATTAGGAAGCATCCCCAGTCAGTAAAGTGAAGAGACGAAAGTAACCCCAACTGCAATCTGACCAGTAAAGGATATTAGAAGGTATTACACAAACTCAAATTAGCACTATCACAGTCAAGGCCAATTTGCTGGTTGCAGGGGGCTTCCAGTGAGAAATTATTTGTAAGGTAAGCGTATTTGTTTTGCTAGAAACACATGCACATAGTGTATGATAAGATGGACTCATGCTCACAAATTCTCTTTCATGCACCCTTATATGCTGTCTAACATATTAGACTCTGCTTCGTTTTTGTAGGTGGGTCAAACCCAGTCATCATGAGCTGAATCTCGGCCGCAATCCAGGCCTAATTAATAGATGAGGTCAGCCTGGTGAGAACTATCATTTTGCTAGAATAGATTAATTACGTGTAGGATGAATGTACTATGGGTAACTAATGATTTAGCAACTTTGGTTACTTTAGAAACTTTTCAACTAGTATGTTTTGAAATAATTTTGGTTTCCTGAAAAAAGAGAATTGATTTAGAAAACCATTATGATTTAGCAACTTTGAATACGGTAGAGACTTTTCAACTAGTATCTTTTGAAATAATTTTGGTTTCCTGAAAAAAGAGAATTGATTTAGAAAAAATGTTTTATTTCATTGTCACTTCTCTAGTGGATTTTTGAATATTCCCATATTTCTTACACCATTAGTTATCATTTAAATGGTTTAACAACTTTTGAAATGCATGCTATTAAAGTTTAGGAACTGAATGTGTATCAGTTTTGGCTAGGCTAGAACTGAATATGATATCTAGACTCATTCAATTCAAAGAAGTGTGATATGCTTTGATATACACCGTGTTAGTCCAAGTGTTTGAATCAAATTTAGCACATTGTACCGAATTCAGCTCTAAACTATGTTGGCTAGCTCAATTGAATTGCTGCTCACTTCTAACTTGATTTCAGTAAATAGCAGCAATCAATATTTACTTGAACATGTAATGATCACAATGATTGATTGTTGCAGGTCTCAACTAATTACAATGACGATAAGGATGATTTGTTATCCAAATATTTTTTTCTATTTTTCTTGTATAACTTTTAGAAAGCTTCATTTTTTTTGTGAAACCTTTATTCTGATTTTCATAGATATATAATTATGAACATTTTGAGTTGGCACAGTCCTGTATCTCTTCATCATATTTAACAATTTGAACTCTCACATAAAACATCATCAAAGCACTAAAATTTCTAGTTATGTATTTTGTGCAATTCATTAACAATTTGAAATCCGTATAAAAAATTCTACACATTGCTAAGCCTTCAAGGTTTGATTGTTGCGAAAAGAATTGATCCTTTATTATTGATTGAAGGCTTGGACCCAACCTGGATTTGGTCCAAACTTGGACTTGACCTGAAATCTAAATGAGTTCTGCCTACCCAGACCTGATCCATTAATTAAGGGCAGGTCTAGGTCCAAATTTTATACCGATTATTGAATGGGTCGAGTCCAGTTCTCCTGCAACCTGGACCTCAGCTGATCCATTTGCATCGCTATCTGCTAGTTTTTAGAATCTTTTGTACTTTTTCTCTGAGTGCTGCGTTATACACTCCTAGTCATACCTTTGAATCAAATATTATATTTTTTTACTGATTTTCTCAAGGGTACTCTTCGAAGCAAAGGGCCTTTACAAAGAGGCGTTGAAAGCATTCACAAATGCCCTAGAATTAGAACCCAACCACATCCCTAGCATGGTCTCTACAGCCACTGTTCTCAGACAGCTCGGAGACCGACCATTGGCTATTGTCAGAACTTTTCTAATGGAAGCACTCCGACTCGACAGAGCGAATCATTCTGCGTGGTTCAATCTTGGTCTTGTTTATAAAGCTGAGGATGGTAGATCAGAACTTGAAGCTTCAGAATGTTTCCAGGCTGCTGCTCTTCTCGAAGAGACTGCACCAGTTGAACCCTTCAACACGAGCACTTTGTTCCTATAGGCCAACATAATACGCCTAAATTAATCCTTTTTGTTTTCTTTGAGATGCAATTACATAGGTTTTACAAATTATAATCTTTTGAATATATGAGAGTATGCAATAAAATGAGAGAATATTTTTGTTTGATTTGAGTTCTTCATAGTTTATAGTTTATTATAAGTTTCAGTTAAAAGCTTTTTGAGTTACATAGAAGAAAATTGGGTGATGGATGTAGCATATTTGAGCTTCTTGTCTCTTGAGGAAGTCAACATATATTGAAGTTTTCCGTGGAGTTGGCCACATCTATGTATCTTTTTTGATAAGACATCTAGGTATCTTTTATTTGACCGCAATTATTTTATGAGATCGGCTACACAGATAAGGGCCATGGTAGCCCACTTTTGCGCCGTATGGCTCACATCGTTGGTCAATCTAAATAGTCCACCAACCCAGTAGCTCATCCCAGCCCAAGAGTTAGCCCTATATGAACTTTGGAACTAGGGCTGTCAACGGGTTGGGTCAACAAGATACCCGACCCAGCTGACCTGGATTATTTATCCGGTTGGGAATATCAACTTGACCTGACGGATCGGTCATGCATGAGGGATATGACCTGACTTTCGGTTGGGTCAATCAAAAATCGGATTAGGCCGGCTCGACTCAACCTGCCTAATATTTTTATATATCAAATTCTAAAAAATAGGGGATTTTACTGGGTGGGGTTTTTTAGGTTGGGTGGTGCATATACCCTTCACTCGTCTAGTTGGGTCTAGTCGATGTCATTTTTTCGTTAGGTAGCCAAAACTTTGGCCCGACCCAACCTGTTGGAAGCCCTATATGGAACCTTCTTTTCTTTCTTTGTTTTTGAATGATTGCCAAGCAGGGATTGAACCTATAGCTAAGTGGGGAATGAACCTGCCACCTCAAGGTTGTATTATTGTTATCCTTCCAATGTCAAATTCGTCAATAATTATCAATATTGTTAGAGTGCCACAAGGAGGGCCACCATCGAGAGGGCAACTGGGGTCGTCACAATATTGATATAATTTTGAGTCTTGGTTTTTTCAATTATTGGACTGGGATATCAGGGTAATTTGGGTTGTATTTGGCTCTCTAGCATCAGTGGTTGAATTACCATGATAAATTTATTAAACAACTATAATTTTCAAATGGTGTTGCAATGTTGTAGTTCGTTATACTCAGAATTCAGTCTCAAACTAGCATCCATTAGCGCCCAAGTTGAACATTTGAAGTACTCACAAAAATATTACACGACTTGTTCTTTTCGTTGTAATATAAAATAGCATTAAAAAGGAGTTTTTACAAGTTTATTTTACAGCGAAAGGAACATTCATTTTATAACAAAATATTATATGAAAAGTGGATTTTGCATGTAATCCAGTCAATGTTTTTTTACATATAATATGCCTTTTACGAGGGAAGGATTACCATGAAACAAATGAACCCAAAGTGTTTTAAGGCTTTATAGGGGCATATAAAAAGGATTAAGATGGACATTGCATAGTAACTATATAGTAACTACATTAAGGTAATAATTCAAGCCTTTTGCCACTATTAAATACAAACAAAATAAAAATAAAGAACGAGAGTATTTCGATCGCAACGGTAATGGCTACAAGATGCGATCGCAAAATACTTAGTAGTGATATTTGCGCCGTCTCTTTGACCTTAACCCCATCAATACTCCCCGTCATTGACCTCCGGAACTCCATTTCCACCTCAGCAAGTTTGTGATATCCTTTATAACATTGGCCTTTAAAACCATTAACTTGGAGATGGCAGTCATGCCACCGATCATATATTCCTGGCCGTCGACCTGAAAATACGACGTAATACTTCCATTTTGCCATCCTGAAATATGATGAAAAAGAACATTATATATTATCAGTTCACAATAAATCTTAGAACGGGAAAGGGCCATTACGGGGCTTAATGCTGGTATCTTAGCGTCCCAGTTGAAATTTACAAGAATTATATTATGGGTCAAACCAATGCCGATATACTATCTGGGCCGAGTTAAAATCTAGCCAAAACCCGGTCTAGGGCCGGGTTTCCCTTCAATCTTCTAATCAATGTAGCACTGTTTCCAAAAGACGGAAATTAAAAAACAAAAATGAAAAAACAAAAATCACGATTGTGAAATGAACACAACCATAAGGGACCATCTCTTCTTAAAACAGAGTTTGGCATCCTCTTCAAATCCAAATAAAGTCCCAGCATTAATAAGGAGTTAAAGGGACTCAGTAATGATAATTGATTAAACTGGTAAAAAGAAGAAAAGGAAAATGGCAAATAAGAGAGAGAGAGAGAGGGAGAGAGGAGGATAGACAGAGCAAAGGCAAGAGAGAGAGAGGGAGAGAATATGAACGGGGAGCATGGATCAAAATCTCAGCAGAAATTTCAAAATTTCGGCTGAGACGCCTCGGTTTCGGCCTAAACCAAGACGATAAAATGTATATTGTCACCCCCTCTCTGGAAATACCAAATTATTGGCCGATAATTTTCGGTAATTTGATTTTTCAAATTTGCAGAGGATAATTTGATATTATCGCCCGATAATTTGAAATTATCGGCCGAATGGTGATTTCCGTTTCTTTAAGCTTTAAAGGGTATAAAATTGAATTTCTTTTAAGGGCAACCCATTTTTAAAAGGGGTTTTCGTTGTTTAAAGGGTATAAAAACCTATTTTTTTTAAGGCAACCCATATGTTGGAAGGGGTTTTAAAGGAAACCCACCGGAATTCGGCTCGTTCTCACCGGATTTGCTTAATAAAAGCCAGTTTTTGCCAAAAAAAGAAGAAGAAAGATAAACGGAATAATGGATTAGGTTTAATCACAGAAAAATTAAAAAAGACTGGAGGAGAAGAAGTAGAAGAAGAAAGGATTTTAAAAAAAAATGAGGAGGAGGAGACTCTCCTTACCTGTCTTTCTTCTTCTCAGTTTTCCCACGTCCTTCTTTCTTCTCCTTCTTCGTCTTCTTCCTGTTTTTTTTTCTTTGTATTCTTTTGGCTTTGCATTTTATATCGTGTATGGGACTGGATCACCTGCTAGTCAAATACACACTAGTCCTAGCCTATCAAATTTGAAACTTTAAAATTTATTAAATGGGGCGGGAATCCGTAGAATCCAACCGTAGCAGTTGCGCCCATTATCACAAAAGTTGCCGAAAATTTCCTACAATCCGTGAATTATTCATGAATTTAAGGTCCCCATAATAATTCCCGAACTATTACAGACAAATGTCAGAGATATTAAAAGTGACGGCCATTACAATTAGGTTATGCCTGATGAACGGGAAACAGTATCCAGTGGTGGACCCAATTAATGCCCAGCATGGGCAGATGCTCATGGTGACTATAGAAAGGAAAAAAAAATTGGGAGCCATTACTTGCACATGCTTTTCAAGTCATTGCACTGGAGTGCACCGAATTTAAAAGAAAGATTTGCAAATTTGGCGACCTCTACTATGTGAAAACACTATCTAAGCCGCTTGATTTGAAGTCCATGATTTAAAGATATCAATTGCGAAAGATTAAAACAAAACATAATTTTCATCATTTGATTAGATGGAGTGAAAGGCTATTATATACTTCAATGGTTGACTACAATAGATCATATGACAAGTATAGTGTTTTGCTCCAATTTGATGTACCAAAGAACTATTGATCATGAACTTCAATGGGAGTCTAACCATATTGCATTTTTACATCACATATTCCTAAAATATCAAGTCTTTCTTTAATTTCGGTGCAATCACTTGAAAAATGTGTGTAAGTAATGGCTCGCAAAGAAAATTATACAAAACCCCGATACACTTATTTTTTATTCAAACGAGCACTTAAGAAACCAAATGCTATCTCCTCACGTGTTTAATAAAAGGGTACTTCTATTAGCAACCACCATAGTGACAAATTTCTTTTTCTGCAGGGGTCATTTCGGATAAATTTCATGAAAAATTTGCAAAGTTTCGTGAAAATTTCGGGGAGTACGAAATTATATTAAATATAATATATATTTAAACTTCATAAAAATATTATTTATTATTTAAAAAATGAGAAAAATTAGAAAAAATATGACATTTTGAGAAATCATCAAAATTTCGCCCGACCCCTATTTCGGTAAATTTCGAACAAATTTATGAGAATTTCGGAGGAATTTGTCACTATGGCGCCCATTAGATAGTTGAAACCGCCCACACATGCAACCCCTTCAAAACATTTATTGTTTCAAATCAAGTGATGGAGATCATTTTTCCCCCCGATCTTCTACACAATGGATCTTTATATCATGTTGCACGTATCAAAGTAATGGTTTTTTATTTCACCGATTTAACTGATCCCCAAAAAATGCCCCTCAAATTCTATGACAGACATCACGGTCAAACATTATTTTAGGGTCATTGTTTGGGGATTCGTGAAATGTGGAATCACAGATTGACCGTATGATAGGTGACACATGGTCTAAAGATCCATTGTGTGGAAGATTGGCGTGAAACACGATCTCCATAATCTGATCCGAAACAATCAATGTTTTGAAGGGGTTTCCAATGTGGGTGCTTTTAGAGATTGAGTGGGCAATAATAGAGGTACCTTTAATAAAAACTCATAGTCTCAAGTTGTCTTGTTCCAGGAAAAAAAATAAAGAACTACGTCTTTATAACTCTTCACGTCTCAACTTTCTCTCCCTCATCCCTCTCTCTTAGTCTTTCCTAATAGCTCCAACATAATGGATGGTCAACGACAACGGGCGATGGTTGTCGGTCATAGCGCGATCGGCGATGCCTGGCACACGACTATTTCAGGCAACGTGAGAAAGTGTCCAGGATAATTGCCTTAAGAAGTGTCCACTCAAGATATCAAAATTGATATCAGTTTGTCCAACACCGATACCACTTGGGCGATACGTAATAGCTGATACTGATACGTATCAGCCTTTAAAAAAGAAAAGGTCTACGTCTCGATTGAAACCGACACGTATCGGTTGATAGCCGATATGTATCGGCGGCACTACAAAAAACTTGGCTATTACCAACGCCAATAACTGCCGCTATTAACAAAAACACCTGTTGAAGGATAGTGTCAAATAGATAATCTACTGACAGGTTTGAAGAAAGTGGCTTGAAAATTATTAGGCCTCGTTCGAGAGCCAAGAAAATGCATTTTCCTGAGGATTTTCAGCAGAAAATGAATTTCTGGGCATTTTTTGAGCTTTGTTTAGTCTTTTTGGAGAAATTTCTACAGAAAATGACATTTGGTTTCCTAAGCTTTTCTCTCAGGAAACCTCGTTTTCTGGGGTGGTTGAATATACTACACAATGAAACACTTACAGGATATTCATTCTTACCATTAAGAGGAGGATATTCATTCTTACCATTAAGTGGAGAAGTTTTACTGCCACACTTATTTAGTTACTGTCACGCCACTTCAACAATTAAAACAATGTTGACCGATTTGAATCATATGATGTAGAACATTTTTCATCCCAAGATTTCACACAACAGATCTTTAGATCATGTGCCTACCATCAAAGAGTCAGATTTTGGTTCCATGTGGCACACATCCGAAATGTTAAATGTGAACCACTTTTGATGGTATTATATGATCACTTTCATATTTCAGAAGTGTGTCACTTGGAATGAAAATCTAACCGTCTGATGCAAGACACATCCGAAATCTTTTTATGCATGATTTGGATGGTAAAGGCTCAACATCGTCTGATTGACACCAATTAACATTGTTTTCTTTGTTTAAATGTGGTGTCATACTTACGAAATTGGCCTATTGATTTTTAGAAACATTGTAATCGTCATTTTATGAAAGACTGTTCTTTCACGATTCAAACGCATTTTATGAAAACAAAAGCTGTAGCGTCCCGGAAATTTCGTACTTAAATAGTGCACCTCAGGATGCGGACCAATTGGTCAAGTGTTTGACCGCGCCAACATTGACTCAGTTGACTTCGTTGAACATGTGAAAGTGATGTAGTTAAGTGGAATAAGAGTGATAGATAGAATGTGTGAGTACATACACTTAGATAGTTGTATGTGCTTTACACCAAATTATAAAATTAGATTATAAATAAAAGAAAAGAAGAGGAGAGGAGTTATTTCCTTGTTTGAAGAGTGGTTGAGAGAAGTTAAGAGAGAGAGAGAGAGAGTAAATGTATGAGTGATTGTGAGGAAAATAAAGAGTATTGCATTGAATGCAAATCATCGACCTTGGCTCGGAGAAACTAACAGATCGAGCTCGGGATCAAGGAGAAAATTTGGTTGAGGGTTTGTGAAACCCTAGTGAGCTAAAAGTTTGGGATCAAAGGATCTAACTGAAAGAGGTAAGTTTAGATTTTGATATATTTATTTTGTAGTTAAAATATAGCATTTAGTAATTTAAACATGAGAAAATAAGGATAATAAAAAGGTAGTTGGATCGGATGAGTTCAAGGAGAGATGAACTCGATCCATGATCGAGAAGAAAAATTGCTCGAACGAAATGAGATTTCGTTTGAACGAATTTGGCTAGAGAAAGTAAAAACGAGAAAGAGGGTTTCTGAGTAAATCGTTCGAACGAAATTGAAATTCGTTCGAATGATTTTGCTATTGGGGACAGAGGTGTCCTGAGAGATTTGTTCGAATGAAATAAAATCGTTCGAACGAAATTGGAATTCGTTTGAACGATTTAGAATCGTTCGATCGATTTGGTAGATTTGAGCTTTAAGGCCCATTTTAGCTTGTAAAGAAGGAGTGGTTGAACCTAGGCTTTTTGACCAAATAGTTAAAGGTTGTAATAATGATTTTCATGTGTTGACCATACCTAGGTTAAGCCAGATTTTGACTTACTCGTAGAAGAGACGGATTAGAGAATCCGAGGACTTGAGATGCATGTAAGGTAGGGGAATATCTCAACTGGTACACTGTATTACGAGCACATATGTAGTGATAGTTTATGATGCATCTCTTAAAAATATTGTTTTGAGTTTCAGTTAATGAAAAGGGTAGTGGTTAATGGCAATGGTGTGTGTGTCTATAAAAATAAAATAGTAAACTTGTTAAGTAAGAGTTCAATCATCCCAGGGATGTAAGAACGCATAGGCATCGCAAAGATGCAACTGATAACGTGACATCCCAGGGATGTATGGTGGATGTAAAGATCCACGCTAAGAGATAAACAGTAATTTAGAATGCACGGGTTGGGTGTTATTATCTATTAGCACAAATTCACGGTGAACAACTATATGTATTGCACAATTTGATTTAAGGTTCAGAGAATACCCAATCGACGCGGCGGTATACCCGTGACTGACTCAGCAGGATATCCGTGACCGGTACGGCGGCTAATCCGTACACCAGCAGACATCCCAGGGATGTGTAGTAGTAGTATAGCCGTCGCCTACGAGTTAGGGACGTGGACAATTAAATGAAAAATAGTCTGATTAGACGACGATGGTGGGTATTCCATCGGGGCTCGATGCTATATTGCTCGGGGATTATTTAAGTTAAGATTTAAGTCATGGTCTCAGCCTGGTTGCAACTAAAGGAAATAGTAATCATTTTGAATTTCAAAGAGTAGATTGATAATTGTAGTCAAAGTGTTTATTGCATCTTAAATTTTTTTGTTTCAAGCAAAGATATCTGTGAGTTCATATGTTATTCCTGTCATGAAATATATGTTTGTAAGGAGGATATACTTGTTGTGATATTGCCCCTTTTGAGCTAGGATGTAGCTCACCTTTTGACTATATGTCACAGATGATGAGTTAGGAGTTGCCACTGACGAGTTGGGAGGTACCACGGATGCGGTCGAGCCTAAGGACCCAGAGTACTTTCCCAGGGAGGAATTTGAGCCTCCTCCAGAGAAATTCTTCTAGGAGATTCGCTGCTCACTTTGAGAGTATTTTGAGAAAGAAAGATTTACGACTTGGTATGTCCAGCCATATTTTTGTAAATGTAAAGATACATGTAATATTATTTTGTCGAACCATTGGGAGTGACCTTAGATAAGGCACTAATGGTTCGGGTTGGTTCTTTTGTTCATGCTGAGGCATGGAATGAGAACTATCTTTTGGATTATTATTTTGGTTTAACTTATAGTAGAATTGGAGATTTACTTTGCATTAAATCCTATATATGGGTACCATTGTGAATGGGATGTTGTTAAGACCTAAAAAGTATCACTTTTCACCCCTTAACTTAACCTTTGATTAGACCCTTAGCCATCTAATAAGTTCTTGTAAAGTGTTGTATGTAGGTAATAACCAACAGTGAAATAAGGCCAGGAATCCTGCTAAGGAGCTTGTTTTGGCACCAGAAGTCCCTCAGAAGGATGGACTCTGAATCAAGACCTGAAATGAGCCTTGCGCAGTCTAGCTGAGCTTCCCAAGACTCTACAATAACTTCTCGAGCAGATGATTGACTAAAGAGCTTCAGAAGCATAAACTCGCGTAGCTCTCACGAAGCTCAAGAGTAGAACACATCGGGCAGTCTCGCGCAGTTCGCTCAGAACGGCTGAGAAGAGAGAGCTTCAGAAGACTCCTCGCGCAACTATCGCGCAGTCGCCGCGGGATGCAATTATCAGAAGAGAACTCCTCGCGCAGTTCTCACACCATTCAAGAAGAGAGCATCCTTGCGAAGGTAAAGCCACCCTCGCGAAGATCAGTTAAGACATGGAACCTCGTGCAGTTCAGAATTCATTAAAGCCTCGCGAGGTAACTCACGAAGTCCATTGAAGAGAAGTGCTCGTGAAGTTCTCACGCTATTCAAATCTGTCCTCGTGAAGATCAACCCAGCGATTGCTTGAACTCCAACCTCGCGACTGCTTGAAGAGTAAACCAAGCCAACCTCGCGATGGCTAAAGTTTCAATTTCAAATCATCCTAGCGAAGAGCAAAAGCTACCACGTGACAAGTCTGGGAAACAATGGCTACCTAGCGAAGCTCTGAACCTCAAACTTCCATCTCTTTAGCAGAGGACTTTCTGGGAATTTCCAGCGATTAGGGCACGCACTCTCACGCTTAAATCTTCATGCACGCACCCTAAGGCATTGAAGAATCACTATTCGGCCACATGGCATCATTAAAAATTAGGGTTTCCTAACCCTAATGCGCCACCACACCACTGCTATAAATACCCATACTTAGCTTAGGTTTAAAAGGGAGCGTAGACCATCTTTTCTTTCTACATTCTGGAATAGTTGGGAACACATCTCATTTCTTGGAGACTTGATCTGAGATCGTTTTGTTTTTCTTTTTATAGTTGTAAGTAGTTTTCTTTTTCCTTTTCCTTCTCTCCATAGTCCAGCACTTGCTGGCTATGTCTTTATATGCATTTTGAACTAGATTAATGGAAGTTATGTAATAGGATCTATACTTTGTGGGATTTGTGTTTGAATGTGAGATGCTCTGTACAAGGCTGCTGCCTTGTGATCCGCCATTACTTTGGCTGTGATTCAAAGCAATGGAGGACTGATTCTAAGGACCATTCAGATCCAAGTGACCTGTGTGTCTGGGCTATCATGGTCCTATACAGCCTTAGCCCCACCACAGGAGCCACTAGATCTGAAATCCCCATGGGAGCTTGAGCTGATAGCCTTGTGACCATGGTGGTGGCAACGATATTCTTATTTTGTTTTGGACTCCGTGAGGAGGATAGCCTCTGGGATAGTCTGTGACCATTCAAGTGGACAGGTTATAGCCTTAGGGTGATTCTAATCCACCGATCCAAAATGGATCCTTCTTCTTTACACCTGAGCTTGTAGAAGCCTGGTGGGAGATTGTATAGAGGCAGACTCCCCTATATTTGTATAGATCCGCTATCAGATATTAGATCTGATCTGGTTATAGAGATTGTAGGCTTGTGACTGGGCCATTGTAGCCTCACTCAAGCAATGGATAGCTAGATCAAAGGTTGTACTCAATCTCTTGTTGGTTCTATGTGTCTGGGCTATCATGGTCCTATACAGCCTTAGCCCCACACATAGAGCTTTAGAGGTTGAAGTTTCCTATGGATTCTTAAGCTGGTAGCCTGGATGAAATAGTGCCTGCAATGATTAATTTGTTTTGACCCATCCCTGGATTGTGGTTCCCCTATGGGATAGTCTGTGACCATTTGAGTGGACAAGTTATAACCTTAAGGGATTGAATCATGGCAGAAGTGATGGGTTGGATCCTTTCTCCTCAGTGGTGATAATGTAGCCATTGGACATGATTTCTATAACATCATATCTGAATCTGAGTTACAAAACTCCTCTGATCTAGGCTCAATAACATACTTCTCATCCTTTTATATTTATTTTCCACACTCCATCCATCCTCTCAACCCTTTCTGTAGTTTAGACATTAGAGTACCTTAGAATACTTAGAATAAGTGACCTTAAACTCCCCTCCTTTTAGGACTGCCAGATCTGTAGTCAGATCAGGAGGGACTACTAGAGATGGCTCCTTTGGAGCTGCAAATCACCTTTCCCTGTGGGACAAACTCTTACTTATCAAAACTTGCTACAATGGACCCTGTATCTTGCAGGTCTAGGATTTCTTAGTTGTGCTGCTTTCATCCCCTATTTTACTCTTTCTTTGATTTTTAAATTACTTTTACCACCAACCAATAAAGAAAGCACACACTCAAAACCCACAACAGATGTACCAAGTGTTCCGCACATATTCATGGGGCACGGCCTCGAGGGCTGTGCCGATGGCACGGGTTTCGGGGTGTCAAAATCCGGGCTGTCACAAAAGCGATTACTTAAAAAATGTGATTTTTGTATTTTAAACGCATTTTTTCTCGATAAGGATCGGGTCAAGGTTTCAGTAACGGGTCGGGCTGATCCCTCAAATTATTGATTTATTTATTAATTTTTTTCCTTCACCGATTTTTTCTTAATTTCTGATTTGGTAATTGTGTTCTGACCCTATGTTGACTTCTATTTCTTTCATTTATATTGAATTTTTATAATAAGGTTCATTGTCTTGCACGGACGGTATTCCATGGGTAGGGTTGTCATTCGATAGTGCGACCCGATATTTTACCGGGTCGGGCATCATGAATGAGACATCCAACCCAGGTCGACTAAGAGGTTGGGTTGGGTCTGGCTAAAATCAAGTCGTGCAGCGTCAATGCGACCGAAGCCGATATTTCATATGTACAAAATATGGAAAATAGGTAGGAGTGTTATCGGATCGGTTCTAGCCGATTTTCATGCTTAATCGAAATCGAACCGATAATTATCGGTTTCTACTTTGTTAAACTGAAACCAAACTGATAACTATCGGTTTTCAAGTAAGTCCCCATCGGTGTAGACGTTTAAGACAACATTTCGAGAATCTTACCAACCAAAGTGTTAAATACATTACCGATTTAAAGCATATAAATTTTGACGATCATCCGATCAGTATAATCGCTTTGATGAAGGTCATAAATACGTGTGGCTATAGGGCATAGAAGTACACAACGAAAGTGTAGAACACAAGAAAATGTTAACTTTCCTAAGAAAATGAGTTTATGAGTAACGCCAAAAATATCAATCTTGGTTTTGTTTAATTGATCTTTTATATGATAAGAATATCAATCTTGACCACTTAATCTCTTGCCCAACCCGACCATTGAATCCTCGATGGAGAAGCACTAAATCATGAAATAAAATTATTGATTATTAAACGAGTTACATTAATAATAAAAAATTAAGGGGCAATTACCAATTTAAAACTTATTTAAATAAGGATTAAGGGGCAATCACTGATTTCATCCGATTATATATATTTATATTAAGTTGTTTTGTAATAAGATAAAAGATAAAACAGGTGTCGCCTAATGGAGACTAAGTTTGCTGACCGCATGCACAGACTAGGGCCATATGTGCAGCCCATCATTGGCACCTGTCAAAAGAATGAAGCTAAGGGCTTGGGAACCATCCGATCGGAAGACTTTACAATCAACTATTGAAAAATATGGATAATCTTCCATCGGACTGTTCCAATGGTGTAATGAGTTTGATCTCCAAATAAGCATGTAATATTGAAGTGAAAAACTCTTAGCCACTGTTCGAAATCAAAGTAATGACGTAGCTAGTTTGACAGATCAATTAATGCTTGCAGTGGAGCGTGGTCTAGTAAGACTTTATATCCAAACTTCATCTCCATGGAATGGTATAGGCGGACTTTCTCTCCCAACGGTAACCCTAAAGTAGAAACGCAACAGAAAATCAGTCTCTATTCTACCAGTTCACCACTTCTGAGATCCTCTTGCCCATTCCTAGGGTAAGAGAAAATCTTTGACCAGGTAAATTTCCAAGCTCGTTCCCAATATATAAGACGCCATTGGCCTCTACTATGCATACTCCCCTTCCTCCTTTCCTCAACCGGACTCAACCATGGTGTATATTTTACCAGTTGCTTGTGATGACGGTCCTGCCGGAACACCTCGGAACTCTCCAACCAACTCCGGCGGGACCAATATTGACATTCGGCGAAGACGCCAACGACGCCGTCGGCTTCTCTTCACTCCTTCGTTCCTATCAGACTAGCGGATAGTCCGCTGCCGGCTCTTTCGCAACCATCAAATCATCTATGCGACCCATCCAAGGTCTAATGGGCAAATGATGAGTGTGATAGCTGATCGAGTACCCCTAAATCCACCCCGTCGTCTCGAAGTTAATATTCCCTTTCTGGTTCCTCGGTGTATTGTGCAAACCATACCAAATACGATTCCAGTTGAGCGTGATGATGACCCTTCGGCAGCAGTATATGAAACATGTTCAAATGTGGCACCTGCTGCCCTCCCTCCTTGTGAAGACGATTCTAGTCTTGCAGCCCCTGACGACGACGCGGGCGTATCCATCGTTAGGGAGAATGATGATGGCGCATGATGGCCCCCGATTGTTTTTGGTATTTTGTTTTTTGGGATTCCGATCTCTTGGCTGTTATGCCAATGTTTCGTTGAAAATATTTTTGGTTGTTTTGGATTTACTTTCTTTGTTCTTCTTGGTGTTTTGGTTGGTGGATTGCTGGTGCACAGCATATCCAGGACGAAACTAATATCAGTTGTCTTTAAATGGTGGTTGTATATAGCTCGATGGGCAATTCCGAGCAAAGTTGGTGATGAATGCTTTTTAATGTTGGTTGTATATATACAAATATGAAATAGATATATAAATGCTATAATGTTTAATGGTGTACCGTGATCAAGTTTCTCTTGTGACCGATGTGTGAGATCCAACGATATTTTTAAAAATTTCAGAAAACTGTGCTTTCTCAAATTTCTGAAGTTCTTAAATCCATGAGAGCACAGCTTGCTCGCACATTAGAGGTCGGGTCTTTTTTTCCTGAAAATTTTATTTTTGAGGCATGTTTCTCTAATTACCCCCCAAAAAAAAAATTTAATGAAAAAAATTAAATAAAGTAAAAAATTGGTTGAACCATATTTACTTGAACCAATGGGACCCACCGAAGCCCATAATTAGATAATGTCACCTTTTTTAAGCGTATGAAAGCCTCATTATGAAATTTTAAAAATCGGCCCATTTAAAGCCCATCTCATTTTAGGCCCGACTCATTGGTTTCAAGTAATTTATGTAGAAATTACAATTTCGACCTCGTCGAACGGACCATTCCGGCCTGACCCAATGTGTAAGTAGGCCGTATATGGGCTGAGGTAGTAGGCCCAATCAGGTCTCAACTACCTCCAAACGTCTGACTAAGAAGCGGGCTGTATAATGCCCGACCCGACTTGGCCCATTGAGTTTCGTACTTAAGAGTCTTATCGCTAGTGAAAAGAGTAAAGTACATTCATAAACATTAACATAACCATCCAAAGTTGGCGTGGAGATATTTGGTAAGAGCCTGGATCTCCCAAGTAGTTACATGCTTGGCCCATTAGCTAACCGGTCCCCTTCTTTTTGCCGAGATCTGTATCCAAGCTTGTCAAAATGCAAAACCATAAGGGTGCATCTTGATATCTACGAAAAAAAATTCGTTATTTCCATTCAGATAGAATTTTGGGTTTCTATCATATAGAAGAATAAACTGCAAATACTTCAAAGAATGTAACAAAACTCACCATAAGATTGTGAGATATGATGCTACAACCTTGCTGCTCCATTCTCGAGGGTACAAACTTAATCCATTATATAAATAGCCAGGATATTAACAATTAAAATTCATGAGGTGATAGCAAAGTAGCTATTAAGTTGGATCAACTAAAATTCATGAGGTGATAGCAGAGTTGCTATTTAGTTGGATCAAGTATATATACTGGTTGCTTAAAGAACATCTAAAGACTAGAAGAAATATCACCAATGCCTGCTCAGTATTTAACTTGTTTCCTAAAGGTAAATGAACAAAAATAAATTGCATTAAGTAGAGAAAAAAAAAAAATGTCCCTGAAAAAAATCATTAGAGAGAATAAATGTGTGACAGCCCGAATTTCGGCACCCCGAAACCCGTGCCATCAGCACGACCCTCAAGGCCATGCCCTGTGATTCTTTACGAAGCATTGGTATATACAAGCCAAAAACTGCAATTAAGGCTCATGTATCTACTCTAAACAAGTACTCATATGTTTAAAAATAAATAGGGACTCTAAAGGTAGTTCTTGTCCCATGCCAATTCGTGGTCATAACTTACCCAAACCGTTGGTGATAATAGTTCATCCCAGACGGTTTGTCAAAAGAAAAACGGTATTTAATTACATTCAGATAAAGAGGCTTGACATACCAACCCATACCTAATACTCTCAACTCACTCTCAAAGTACGCAATGGGTCTCCTAGAAGAATTCCTCAGGAGGAGGCTCTGACTCTTCTGTAGGCACGTAATCTGAATCCCCTGGATCAACGTCTCTAGAAGTCTCCGCTACCACTAGTCCTGGACTTGCGACGTATAGTCTAAGGGGGGTGAGCTACATCCTAGCTCAATAGGGAAACATAGTAAACATATAGATTAAGCTCTCACATGTATGTTAAAAACAGTTTAAAAGCATGATTTATCTGATAGAACTGCTGAAAGACAAATTGAAACACACGGAAGTAAAATGATGGATACACTATTACTTTGCATGACTTTATTATTCTCATCTTACTATTATGGTAACGGATTCAACCTAATCACTTAAATCTTAACTTAAATAATCCCCGAGCAATATAGCACCGAGCCCCGATGGAATACCCACCATCATCGTCTAAATAGACACTTGTTAGGTGTTACATTTCAATACTACCCAGGCCCCTTTCTCTTAGGCGGCGGGGTCTATTCTCAATTTAACATCCTTGGGATGTGCTAGGGTGTACGGTTTGGCCGCCGAACCGGTCACGGATATCCTGCCGAGTTAGTCGTGGGTATCCCGTCATGTCTGTGAGGTATTCTAAATAAACCTTAAATAATAAAAATACAAAGTGTACTTTACATATAGTTATTCACCATGATTGTGCTAATTATATTACATTAGGCCTTCTCGTTCTTCTTTTGTTTTATCATTTGGGTTCATATGCATCCCTGGGATGCTACTGATTTAATGCATCATTACGATGCCCAATGTTACAATTCTATATCCCCTGAGGACCTCATGACCTCCTTTTAGATTCATACGCACACACACATGTTGGAAAAAACATTTAATATGACTATTTTCTTGAGCTGCTCTATATGATTGAGATACTCTACATACATGATGTTTGACGAATTAAAGTACATGTTTCAAGATATTCTCTACCTCAAAGCAAATCCAAAGCAGTCCTCTCTCATAGCAGTGATACGCAACGATCCCCACGTCAATCTACATTGCATGCGTTAAGAACATGCTTAGAATGGTCACTAGGGCCTTTGGAGCACACAACTCCCATGAACTGTGCTAAAATTTAATAAAACCCGCGTAGTTCCTCGTGCGAGCGAGCATTATTCCTCGCTCGAGCGGTCACTTAGCCTCGCTCGAGCGAGCACTTAATCTCGCGCGAGCGGTTAAAACGAGGTACTAACCCTCGCGCGAGCTAGTACCTTTCATCGCTCAAGCGGTTAAAATGATGTTGCTCGAGCGGTTAAAACGAGCTACATAAAGCCTCGCTCGAGCGAGCTTCCCATATACTATAGGTCTCACTCGAGCGAGCCCAGAATGAAAATATACTTATATTTATATTCTATCCTCGCTCGAGCGAGCCAAATAGGTCGCTCGAGCGAGCCACGATAGATACAAGTGCTCGATCCATTCGAGAATATAATTCCATCTTTTATCCAATGTCTTATTAGCATTAAATAACATAAAAAGACCTTTTTATAATTCCTCCGTATATTATCTAATCACCATAAATGCATTTAAATCATACCTCGATCGATGTATTCGATGTAAACTCGATCCAAGTTTCAACTAGATGAAAAGCTCTTCATGGTTCCTCATCTAGCCTTCCTCAAAATTTTCTACGGGCTTAAACCAACGAACCTAACCTTCTTTTACAATTTCCTCACTTCTTTCTCTCTCTTTTCCTTTTTCTCTAGGCTAAAACTAGGTTAAGTATAGGGCTCCTCTCTTCTTCCTTTTTACTTATATACTTATTAGTGAAAGTTAGTGTGTTTCTCACATACACACATAGCGTATACATGTTATTTTTTTGTTTCCTTGTGAACCACACATACGTGTGCATGGTTCCCAAAAATCTGGGGTCATGACATTCACCCTACCTTATAAGATTTTCGTCCTCGAAAATCGATGATATCGTAGAAAGTGGAGTACTCTAGAACAACCCACAATCATATAATCCAATGACTCATAGTTTAACCTGCATTAGGCAATTATTCACACCTATCTTATAGTATTACTTAATCATACACTTATCGTAGTCAATCTAAACGATAAGAAATATCGATAAGAAATATCGATGATAAGATACTTACTATCAAGAGTTTCCACAGTCATATAGTAATTGACCACATGGTAAGGCATATACGATGCTATTATAAAGTTAACCATCAACGTTTTGTGACAACCATGTCACGATAGTTTATAGAACAATAAAACCACTCCATCAAAATGATACCAACTAAAATATTACAACCAAAATATCACAACCAAAATTTCATTACCATTTCCAAAAAGAAATATGACTACCTAATCATCATCCTCCTCATACTTGTTGTCGTCATCGCCGGAGCCATCATCATCGTCATAGTCCTCGTCATCCTCATCCTTGACAACCTCCCTGGCGGTAGTGGTACCTGCTGTAGTGCTCCTTGTACAGGGCCCGAGCTAGATGCTCCAAAAATAGCGCCTCTCATAGCACCGACGCGGTCCATGTATGACTGCGGGTACGCATGGTCTATGAGGTCTATGAGTAGTGCCTCCTGAAACCTCTGATGTAACCTGATCTCCCGCCCCTGTTGGAGGATCTCTCGTATCATGCCGGTGTCGGTGGTAGGTAGGGGCTGTGATGATGAAGTAGAGGGAGCAGTCGGTCCCGCCCGTGCTTGTTGCGTGGCTTGTCGGGAAATTTGGCAGTCTCTCTTCTTATTGATAATAGTTTGAAGGCTCTTTAAATTTCGGCTTAAGTCTTGGGCTAAATAGGGGAAGGCGTTATTGATAAAAGATAACTCGTCGGCTCGGATCTTGAATCCTTCTTTCCCATTACGTGCATCGAGGAGTCGGGATATCAAACGTGCATATGGTAGGCGGTTGATAGGTGGAGGAACAACGCCCCTGACATTTCTTCTATAGGCATGCACCATGCCTTTGATGACTACCATGGGTGCACTAAACCACCTGTTGTGAAAGGAGGAGTGCAAGGCTCGCAAGAATGCGTCTCGGCGCTCTTGATCATGGTCGGTAGGGTGCAAATTCTTCTTAAAAATAATATCTAAAAGCCACATGTGTGGTGGTAGCTGGGATCGGGTGATGGATTGACCCGATGCGGACGTGCCGCCAGTAATATCAGAAATGATAGTTGGGAATTATACGTTCCCGGTAAACGGTGGTTGAGTGTGTGGGCTCGGGGTGTAGGAAATAGGGCAGTTCATGGCGGTGGAAACATCGCCACTTCCAAAACTTAACTCTTTTCCATCGATTGTGACGAGGATGGTGTCCTCATTCACATTCTTATTGAGAGTTTGATAAAACAGTTTTACGAGCCTCGGGTAGTACCGAGCTCCGAACGGTGTTAGCAATGGTTGTAGGTGGTTGTTTGTTAGAAAATCCGAAGTCCATTTGGTGGACATCGGATCAACAAAACAAGAGGGATGAATTTTCCATTCGACTTCCATGATCTTGGCTCCCCACCAATCATTTAGTTGGATAGGGGTGGTTGATGGGCATGGTGGTGGTGGTAGTTGTTGTTGTGGCGCCTTGCTGCGCGATGATGGTGATCAAATCGCCATTCGTTTTCTTGGTTGGGGGTCAGGGCTTGAAGAAGCCATTTGAAATCTATAGAACGTTTTGGAACGCAATAAAAATTGGAAAAGGGTAGATTTTACCTTCCAAAGTGTTTTTGACGGATCGGATCGTTTGAATCCGACTCGAATCGATCGGAAAAGCATGAAGATTGAAAACCCTAAACCCTCACTCGGCTCGGATCCCTCGCTTGAAGATGAAATGAACGTTTAGCCTTCTGTCTGCAATATATAGTCTGTCCTCACTCGAGCGGTCATTAGTTATTGCTCGAGCGAGCTCAGAACACTGACTGATATAAATTCATGGCCTCGCTTGAGCGGTCACTAACCCTCGTGCGAGCAATCCTATTATTTTATGTGGCTCGCGCGAGCGAGCATAAAATATCGCTTGAGCGAGCCCAGAACGTCTTTCTGGATTCCTTAAGCTTATATTTTCGCTTGATATGTTTTAAAGTTGAGGACATCATTCGTTCCTGATTTCCTTTGTGGAAATTTGAGATTTTTTATTCACATGAACCGATCTTCCTGGCAAAAATTTTAAACTAAATGCTCAAATTCTTCAATCTCATTTGTTTACTAGTTTCAAATAGAAATAAATATACTGTCAAAATATCACATATCATCATATTTAAGAAAACAACTAGTTAACGTTCTCAAACAAGTTGGGGTATTGTTCTTTGACATTTGCCTCTCTCTCCCACGTTGCTTCCTCAACCGGATGGTTATTCCAGTGCGCAAGCACTAAAGGAATAACTTTGGTGCGTAGCACTTGTACCTTTTGATCCAAAATCTCCGTCGGCTCTTCGATCATGCTCATATCTTCATGCATCTCGAATGATTTGTCGCTCAACACGTGATCAGGGTCATTAAGCTACTTCCTGAGTATAGATACGAGGAACACATTGTGTACCTAATCAAATAATGGTGGCAATCTAATGCAGTAAGCAACCTCCCCTACTAGACCCAAAACTTCAAACGGTCCAAGATAGCGGGGACTTAGCTTCCCTCTCTTTTCGAACCTCATCACGCCCTTCATAGGCGATACCTTCACGAAAACATGTTCTCTCACCTTAAAGTTCACGCTCGTCCCCTTGATATCAGCGTATCTTTTCTGTCTGCTTTGAGCTGCCTTTAGTCTTTCTCTGATCATGCGAACAATAACGGCGTTATCTTCAAGTAACTCGGGTCCCAAAACAAATTTCTCACCAGTTTCCTCCCAATTGATTGGCGATTTACATCGCCTTTCGTACAAGTCTTCATACGGTGCCATCCCAATGCTCGTCTGAAAACTGTTGTTATATGCAAACTCAATCAATGGTAGGTGTTGATCCCACGACCCTTGTAATTCCAACATACATGCCCTAAGCATGTCTTCAATGATTTGATTGACCCTCTTAGTCTGTCCGTCGGTTTGTGAGTGGAACGCTGTACTGAAATCTAGTCTCGCTCCCATTCCTTCTTGAAATTTCTTCTAAAACTTTGATGTATACAATGGGTCCCGGTCTGAAACGATGCTACTAGGAATCCCATGCAAACGAACGATCTCTTTCATATACAATTATGCCAGTCTTCCCGCCGTGTACATCGTGTGGTAAGGCAAGAAGTGTGCTGACTTGGTCGATTGATCGACCACCACCCAAATGGCATTGTACTTCTTTGCAATTCGCGGTAGCCCGACTATGAAGTCCTTGGAGATCGATTCCCACTTCCATTCCAGTATAGGTAGGGGTTGCAATAGACCTGCAGGGTGTTTATGATCAATCCTCACTTGTTGGCACGTCAAACACTGCGGCACGTACTCTACCACATCTTGCTTCAAACCTCTCCACCAGTAATTCTTCTTCAGATCTTGATACATCTTCGTGCTCCCCAGGTGGATAGCATAGCTGGACTTGTGGGATTCATCAAGAATCGTTCGTCTTAAATCGACATTGTCCGAAATATAGAGACGGCCCTTAAACAATAAGGAGCCATCCTCCTTGATTGAAAAGTCAGATATGATGCCCTCAGTTACATCTTGATGTATCTTGGTTAGTACTTGGTCTTCTACCTGAAGTTCTTGTATATGTTTGAATATCACCGGTTTCACTGATATGTTGGCCAAAAAGGCTCCTGTAGCTTGTGACTTGATGTCCGCACCATATAGTGCTAGATCTTCCAACAGCTTCCATCGGTGTATACCCAAAATTAGACTAGCCAACTGAGCTGAACTCTTCCGACTCAAGGCATTGGCCACTACGTTAGCCTTGCCTGGATGGTACTGTATGGAACAGTCATAGTCTTTGAGGAACTCCATCCATCTGCGCTGCCTCATATTTAGTTCCTTCTGTGTAAACAGATATCTGAGGCTCTTATGGTCAGTGAAGATTTCAAATGTTTCTCCGTATAAATAATGTCTACATATCTTCAAAGCGAATATGACCGTTGTTAGTTCCAGATCATGCGTCGGATAGTTCTTCTTGTGTTCTTTCAACTGTCTTGACCCATATGCTATTACCTTTTTATGTTGATTGAGCACGCAACCCAAACCATTATACGAAGCATCACTGTAGACCGTGAATCCCCCGCTGCCTGACGGAATGGCTAATACTGGAGCTGAGGTGAGTCTCTTTTTAAGTTCTTGAAAACTCTTATCGCACGCTTCACTCCACTCAAATCTTGAATCCTTTCTTGTAAGCCTCGTAAGAGGTCTCGATATCTTTGAAAACTCTGTCAATGAAACGTTGATAATAACCTACTAGTCTAAGGAAACATCGGACGTCTGTCACGGTCTTTGGTTGCTCCTAGTTCACTACTGCCTCGATCTTAGCAGGATCTACTGTGACACCATGCTTTGAGACGACATGTCCCAAAAAGCTAACCTCTTCTAACCAGAATTCACATTTGCTGAGCTTGGCGTACAATTGGTGTTCACGCAAAGTTTATAGAGTAACCCATAAGTGTTCTTCATGCTACGCCCTCGATTTTGAGTAAATTAGGATGTCGTCAACAAACACGACAACATAGGAGTCTAGGTGTGGTTTAAACACCCGATTCATTAAGTCCATAAACAACGCTGGTGCGTTTGTCAATCTGAATGGCATCACCAAAAATTCATAGTGTCATACCATTTTCTAAATGCCATTTTCTGAATGTCCTCAGCCTTGACTCTTAACTGATGGTATCCAGATCTCAGATCGATCTTGGAAAAGTACTTCGCACCTTGCAACTGATCGAACAAGTCATCTATTCTTGGCAAAGGGTATCGATTCTTCACTGTGAGTTTGTTCAATTATCGATAGTCAATGCACAACCGCATCGACCCATCTTTCTTTTTCACAAACAAAATTGGTGCTCCCCATGGAGATACGCTTGGTCTTATGAACCCTTTATCCATGAGCTCTTGCAATTGTTCTTTCAATTCTTTCAACTCAGCAGGAGCCATCCTGTATGGTGCTTTTAAAACAGGCTCCGTTCCCAGTGCTAAGTCGATAGCGAATTCCACTACTCTCTGGAGGTAATCCTGGCAATTCTTTTAGAAATATGTCTTTGAATTCTCACATTACTGCTATCTCGGAGATAACATTCTTTTCTTCTTTATCTCCCATCAGAAATGCCAAATAACCGCTACACCCCTTTTTGATTAAACGTTCTGCTCTGACGGTAGAGATGAGTGGCACTTGTATCGATCTCTCTCCTTGAAATCGAAACGATCTCCTCGTGTTAGGTCAAAAAATAACAACCTTGTTCTTGCAATCCACTGTTGCACAATGATGGGCTAGCCCATCCATGCCAAGGATCACGTCTAATCCTTGCATGTCCAACAATATTAATTGTTTATCTAATTCGTAGACAACGTCATCCCGGACGCTCACTACTAACGATTTGCAGACTAACTCTGTGTCCACAATTTTTCCCGTTGGGATTGACACTGATAACACAAAGTCTAGTGTCTCTTGAACGATCTTCATTTTCTTTGCAAATCTAGGGGTGATGAAGGAGTGGGTAGACCCTGGGTCTATCAACACTCGTGCGTCACGTGCTACATAGCACCCTTTTTCATAGACTGGTAACGTACCTATAACACATACATATACATACATAGCACATACTTTATTTAGAATCGTCTAACGTACAAACACGAGTCTACACACTATTCTAATGAATGCACCTTCTCTATCTAAAATTGTATTAAATTGAAATTCTTTATTTAAAAGGAATCTCACCTTGAATGACATCGTGTACACTCCCTGCTTCTTAGGCGGTAACTGCGTAGGCTCTCCCTTGAACAACTGGCTTTCGTGATTGAATAGGTCGTGGCATGGAAGTTGGGGTCGTCTTCTCTTTAATTGCCTCAGGGCAATCTCTAATTACGTGGCCTATCTTGCCACATTTAAAATCGCCTCGTATTCCTTGCCTGCAATCTACCATTTTGTGGGACTTGCCACACTTGGCACAAGTCTCTCTTGGTGTTGAAGAAGCAGCTCTCGAAAAACCTTGTGTAACTATGGCTCCAGTGGAAATAGCACGACCCTCATACCTCATCGGTCTCCCTGATGCTAGAAATGGGAATCTTTGATGAGTAGTTTGTTGTGCGGCTCTCCCATACCCTGTTTGGAATGGTTGCCTTTGATTCGATGCTACGAACCTCGGCTTCTTATTCATTGATTCATAACTCCCAGTCCTGCTTTGATCTATGCTTCCTCTTCCCTGTTGTTCCCTCTGACGGTATCGGTTATTGTTTTCTTCTTCGACTACTAATGCCTTACTCATGACCTCTCCATAGGTCTTCAGCTGAAATTGTGCAACCCCTCCTCGGATGTCCGACCTTAAACCCTATTGGAACCTCTTTACTTTCATCACATCAAAAATTACGTAGTCTGGAGCGAAACGAGCCAGTCTCATAAATTCTACTCCGTACTCTCTCATGGTCATCCTTCCTTGCATTAGTTGCAAAAATTGAGTCTCCATCTGATTTCTCACAACCTTCGGGAAGTATTGCTTATTGAACTCTTCAACGAATTCATCCCAAGTCCAGGGCATATATGGAGTTTCTTGAGCTCTAGTCCGCGAAACAGATTTCCACCAAGGTCCAGCTTCTCCATCTAGCATATATGCTGCCCAACGGACACTCTCGTCCTCTGTGCATGTCAGTACACTAAATACCTTCTCCATTTCACCCAGCCAATTTTCAGCTGCCATGGTGTCTGCCTACCCTGAAAAGCTAGGAGGTCTCATCCTCCTGAATTCGGTAAATGCTGAAGCCACTGGTAGTGTAGGTCCTACTGGGGGCGTAGGCGTCTGATGTGGTTTTGGGGCGGCATGTGCTGCCAAGGATGCTGCCTGTTGTGTCATGGTAGTTGCCATGGTTTCCATAGTATGCATCATCCTCTGACGTTCCTCTCTTTCTTCATTTCTTTCCCTCACTCTATCTTATTCCCTCTAATCTCGATCCTGATGGTCTCAATCCTGATTTTCTGCTTGATTTTGGTTCTCTCCTTGGCCACTGCCCTCGGGAACCTCCCTGTTTCTCAATGGCACCCTGTTCGTAGGCGAGATGAGCCCATCTCTACTGCGCAAATTCCTATCATGACCACCCCTGAATCGGCCTCTTCCTCTAGGAAACATAACGGTCTGCATGAGAAACCACGGTTTCGTTAGCAGCAGTCCCTATGTTCTGACCAACCGATTGTCAGAAACTAAAAGAAAGGCTTTAATACCAACTGTGATAGCCTGGATTTCGGCACCCCAAAACCCGTGCCATCAGCACGACCCTCAAGGCCGTGCCCTGTGATTCTTTACGAAGAATTGGTATATACAAGCCAAAAACTACAATTAAGGCACATGTATCTACTCTAAATAAGTACTCATATGTTTAAAAATAAATAGGGTCTCTAAAGGCAGTTCTTGTCCCATGCCAATTCGTGGTCATAAGAACTTACCCAAATCGTTGGTGATAATAGTTCATCCCAGACGGTTTGTCAAAAGAAAAATGGTATTTAATTACATTCAGATAAAGAGGCTTGACATACCAAGCTGTACCTAATGCTCTCAACTCACTCTCAAAGTACGCAATGGGTCTCCTAGAAGAATTCCTCAGGAGGCTCTGACTCTTCTGTGGGCACGTAATCTGAATCCCCTGGATCAACATCTCCAGAAGTCTCCGCTGCCGCTAGTCCTGGACCTGTGACGTATAGTCTAAGGTGGGTGAGCTACATCCTAGCTCAATAGGGAAACACAGTAAACATATAGATTAAGTTCTCACATGTATGTTAAAAACAATTTAAAAGCATGACTTATCTGATAGAACTGCTGAAAGACAAATTGAAACACACGAAAGTAAAATGATGGATGCACTGTTACTTTGCATAACTTTATTATTCTCATCTTACTATTATGATAACGGATTCGGCCTAATCACTTAAATCTTAACTTAAGTAATCCCCGAGCAATATAGCATCGAGCCCCGATGGAATACCCACCATCGTCTTCTAAATGGACACTTGTTAGGTGTTATATTTCAATACTACCCAGGCCCCTTTCTCTTAGGCGGCAGGGTCTATTCTCAATTTAACATCCCTGGGATGTGATAGGGTGTACGGTTTGGCCGCCATAGCGGTCACGGATATCCTGCCGAGTCAGCCGTGGGTATCTCGCCACATCGGTGGGGTATTCTAAAAAAACCTTAAATAACAAAAATGCAAAGTGTGCTCTACATATAGTTATTCAACGTGATTGTGCTAATTATATTATATTAGGCCTTCTCGTTCTTCTTTTGGTTTATCATTTGGCTTCATATGCATTCCTGGGATGCTACTGATTTAATGCATCATCACGATGCCTAATGTTACAATTCTATGTCCCCTGGGGACCTCATGACCTCCTTTTAGATTCATACGCACACACACATGTTGGAAAACACATTTAATATGACTATTTTCTTGAGCTGCTCTATATGATTGAGATACTCTACATACATGATGTTTGACGAATTAAAGTACATGTTTCAAGATATTCTCTAGCTCAAAGCAAATCCAAAGCAGTCCTCTCTCATAGCAGTGATACGCAATGATCCCCACGTTAATCTACATTGCATGCATTAAGAACATGCTTAGAATGGTCACTAGGGCCTTTGGAGCACACAGCTCCCATGAACTGTGCTAAAATTTAATAAAACCCGTGTAGTTCCTCGCACGAGCGAGCACTATTCCTCGCTCGTGCGGTCACTTAGCCTCGCTCGAGCGAGCACTTAATCTCGCGGGAGAGGTTAAAACGAGGTACTAACCCTCACGCGAGCGAGTACCTTTCATCACTCGAGCGGTTAAAATGAGGTCGCTCGAGCGGTTAAAACGAGCTACATAAAGTCTCACTCGAGCGAGCTTCCCATATACTATAGGTCTCACTCGAGCGAGCCCAGAATGAAAATATACTTAGATTTATATTCTATCCTCGCTCGAGTGAGCCAAATAGGTCGCTCGAGCGAGCCACGATAGATACAAGTGCTCGATCCATTCGAGAGTATAATTCCATCTTTTATCCAATGTCTTATTAGCATTAAATAACATAAAAAGACCTTTTTATAATTCCTCCGTATATTATCTAATCACCATAAATGCATTTAAATCATACCTCGATCGATGTATTCGATGTAAACTCGATCCAAGTTTCAACTAGATGAAAAGCTCTTCATGGTTCCTCATCTTGCCTTCCTCAAAATCTTCTACGGGCTTAAACCAACGAACCTAACCTTCTTTTACAATTTCCTCTCTTCTTTCTCTCTCTTTTCCTTTTTTTCTAGGCTAAAACTAGGTTACGTATAGGGCTCCTCTCTTCTTCCTTTTTACTTATATACTTATTAGTGAAAGTTAGTGTGTTTCTCACATACACACATAGCGTATACATGTTATTTTTTTGTTTCCTTGTGAACCACACATACGAGTGCATGGTATAAGATGTGCATGGTTCCCAAATATCTAGGGTCATGACAAAAGGCTTTGTATTATGTAATCCAACATAAAAGGAAATTTAGGAAAACATGAAAATTGAAAAATAGTAATGAAGAACTGAATATTTGACCAACGATACATAAAAAATACACCATAAGATCCAAAGTCTCAAAATGATTCACAACGCAAACATACAACTGAATGTATTTAGGGATTTATTTTTCATTTTTTAATTATTATATCAAGATAAAGCTTTTGTGCCGATAGAACACTAAGGCCAACACAATCCATTTCAAGTCCTTAGTGGTCTACTCTATGATAAACTTTTTTAAATGGATAGTTGCCAATTGGTCTGCTGGACTAGTTGGAGCATGGATCAAATTTCCAGATGAAACTAATACGTATTGTCTGATTCGTATATCGGTTTTGGGTTGATACATTTAATGCATCGACCCATATATTTTTGTATGTATCCGCCATTACATACCTTTGTATCAGTGATATGTATCGGTTATGGAGCTGGCCGATACATACCGGAGAACCAAGATTTTGACCCATGTCCAGCAGACCAATTGGCAACTATCCATTTAAAAAAGGCCAAGACAATCCATTTCAAGTCCTTAGTGGTAGCCACAACACTTAACATGAGAACTGCTTCAAACATACTTCAATAAACTTAACTACAAATATCTAAAACTGCAACCAAATATGTAGAACTGTAAATAAATGTTTGGGAGCCATTACTTGCACATGAGAAGTTGGCCCTTGCACATCGTTTACAAGAAAGACTTAGTACTTTGGAGACCTGTGTTATATGAAAACACCATCTAATCTAGACTAGGATGTTATTAGAGGTAGCAACTATAACCAGAAAGTCATCAACACAGAATAATCTAGACTGGGATGTTATTAGACGTACCACCTAATGTGTTCATGGATATGTAATAGTTGCCATCAATTTTCTAATGTGTATACTATATTTGGTCGAATATGTGCGTTAAAAGACCAAAATAGTTTCTGCACATGCTTTCTAGATCAAAATCCCCTACTCAAAAGTTTTGAGTAGGGGAAGGACGTAATATTGGATCCCTCTGAAGGACCTGAGCAATGCCCTAGGAATTAAATCCCTTGACAACCATTTAGAATAACTTAAAAATAACGAAAAACTTAACCATATCATACATCTGCGTTGTACACAGCACGAAAATCAATTTTAAATGGGCACTTCTCTTTGATTAAATTTTCCATCTCAACTGCACTGTTGAATGACTGAAACCGAAGATATATGTAATTATCCAAAGTGAACGAGAAATCTCTTCTGCCAAAGTATGACTAGTCACATGATGGATGTTTTTCATCTGCACACAAGCAGAAGTAATGTTAAACAAGAAACAAATGCCAACACCAAGGTATCTAACTCGGGATCGGTCCATGGAGGACCGATACAGTGCAATTTTTTATAAAAAAAGTGAGACAACTTGCAGAAAAAATACAAATCAAGGGGGAACGGCTGATACCCAATCAGTATCGACTGATACCTGATACGTATCGACTGAAACGGGACCATATGGGCCGATACCGAGACGACCTCAATACTGGTATCAGGGTGGTATCGGTTTCCAGTGAAACAGATACGTATCATCAATACATATAGGTATCAGCCAAGTTTTGATACCATGGCCCACATCACACGTACCAGTCAGTAGGGATAAATCCCTGTGAGTGCCCAACAACGGGTGGGATGCGAACTCAGAACCTCCGCTTCTTGAGGGTGGTCCTGGCCATTGCACGAACCCCTTGTTGGTTAGTTGCACACATAATGAAGTAATTTTATATGTCTCAATGTCTGAAGTAAACAAAATGTAAACCAATATATATAGCTTTAGAAGTTAGCCTATCTATTAAGAAACAGAATAGCACTCATGCCACCATAGTTTCCCAGATGAAAGATCGGTATTTTAGTTGAACCAGATTGGTCGAGGAATAACATGGAGGTATTGATAATTTGATACATCCAATATATACTTTGACAAATGAAAGTAACCCTAGACAAAACAGGTGTCGAAGTATATTTGACATTTGGAAATGCCAAAAACTAATTAATTTTTAAGTCTGCAGCAACATCAATAGATAGATTGTCAGCAATTGATATGGTTGGTGGAGGAAGAAGAAGATGATGATGAATTCTTGATATGGTGGGAGAGAAGGGTTCAGCTTCAAGGGAAGGAAAGATGGAGTAACTCGCCCCCACTTTTTATCTCATCCAACGGTTGGTATGCGATGATGGGCTGGTAATATGTCTCTCTCCAGCTTAAAGACCATGATAAGCAACACAAGAGAGGGCTTTTGGTAGGACTTGTCAGTGAAATGAGAATTTTTTTGAGAGAGGGAACTTGAAGGAAAAAATCTAAAAATAAATTGCTTCCTAACTTCCAAATGATTGAATTCATTTTTTAACCTCAAGCACACGAGGCGAGAGATACAAGTCAGCATTATTATATTATTATGAAAATTGAGTGTTGGTAGATAGGCCCCATCTATATTTTATGACCCAACATAAATTGAACATAGCGGTGACCATAAGAATAGTTTTAAATTGCATAGTATAAAAGAACAAGTCAGGAAAATAAATCTGTTAAAAAATAATAATTCGATCTGGTCCTGTTGGATGATTAGATTATATTTACCTAAAACAAGTAGAGAACCATTAAACTAATCTCATTAGAGAAGTGGGTAATAAATGATGCATCAAACTAGTCAATATTGTAATCATAAGAAAGGACATCAAGTGGAGGTTTCAGATTCTTGAACCCACAAAGTATACCGTTCCACTTGTGAACCTCAAGATATGTGCAACCAAATAGAAAGAGATAGACTTGATGAAACTTGTATGAAAGGGATAAACTTGTATGAAAGATATGTGCAACCAAGATATATTGGGACTTGGCTGAACATTCAAACTATCTACACAAAATAGTTGTCCAATTTGAAGAAAATATCTACATATTTAAAAGTTAAAATATAGCAAAAATCTATTTGGACAGTGGTTCACTAAGTTACCACAGTTGTTGAAGTCAATTTCCTCCGTTTGACCATCAACATACAATTTTACATTTTTGTTCAGCATCCAGATATAATACTAGTAAATTTACTTATCATGATCGTTTTAGTGAAAACGAAGACGACAAAGCATGATATGTTTCCTGATACAGATTTGGTTCAGAAACACTATCCTGATGAAGCAAAAAAACAAATGAAAGAAAAGATCCTCATACAGATCTAGTTCAGAAACACCATCCTGATGAAGAAAAAAAACAAATGAAACAAAAGATCCTGATACAGATTTGGTTCAGACACACCATCCTGATGAAGCAAAAAAACAAATGAAACAAAAAATCTTTCATTAACACAATTCATCAATTGAGTCCTTGAGTTACAAAAAAAAAAACACAATTCTCTTGTACTTTCACCAATCATTAGTATAGAGACTGCACATGAGCATATAAACTACACGTGGGCAATAGTGAACATGATGAACAAGGGTTAAAGAGCAGGTATCAGCTTATATTAGATCTCCATATTCTGAGAAGCAGTAATTTATACCATTACCAATTCATAAGCAAGAAGACAAACAAGTTTCAAACTGACCTAGTTTAGTTCAATGCCAGGTTTTGGATCTAAAGCATCCAGGCCAATAGTTTTTGCTCGAGAATTTGCAGGGAGCTCTTCCAGAAAATGAAGAGGGTGATTAGCCAAGGTCCCTCCGCAAGGAAAAATTTGAAGTTGATGGCAAAGTACCAAAACCTCAACAAGAGACAATGTGAAAAAAGTTTCAGACATTCAAAACAAAGGTAAAGGTGAAAACCATTCAAATAAACAAACATGCACTTGCACATTTTAAGACTCACATATTCCAGAATGATTGTTGTTGATTTCAACCATTATTGAGAAAGAAAATGAATAGAAAGCAATGTAATTCACCATTTTTTATGTTTACAAGATGAACTAGTGTTCTGCAATTGACGGATACTGTTGTATGAGTATGCTACAGGTAAACTGAAAGAACCCCTAAGTTTTCTAGGGGGTTGAGTATTGCTGTGGGTTCTGCCAAGGGGATCCTCTACCTCCATACTGAAGCAGATCCACCAATATTCCACTGAGATGTGGCCACCATATTCCACAGCCAAGGGGATCCGTCATGTAGATGTGGCCACCATATTCAGAAAAATTCCCCAAAAAAGTCAGAACTCAAATCTATGAATATATTAAATGTTAAAAAACAGAAATCACGAATCGGAACGTAAGATAAACGCAGGATCTAACCTTTCGTGATGATGTAATGTTGGAGCCTTCAATCTAATGGGGTTACAAAGTGCAGCATTCTACAAAGTGCAGCATTCTACCTCTGTCATGTTCATAATAAAATTAGGAATTGTGGGTTAACAATCCCGTTCCCCTCCTCCTTTTTTCGGGCTTGGGACCGACAGTACAAACAACATTGTATTGGCGGAGTTAAAAAGGGGTTAATTAAGAAGAATATCAATTTCAATTAAGCTGGTATAAATTAAAAAGGGGTTAATTAAGAAGAATACCAATTTTAATAGACTATTTTGACGTAGTGCTAGCTACAAGCCTGTGGTCAAATTAGTCATGTGTACCATGAGGGAAATCACGCAAATGAGAAAATATTAACCTAAATTCATAAAAGAATTCCTCCATTACTAAGCTATCAAGATATGGTAAAAGAAAATTTCTAACATTCATTCATCAACAAAAGCAGATTAAGGTGCAACAGGGTTGACCTGCACAATCATGTAACACTAAAATTTTCCTTTATATAAGCAAAATTGTGTGATATATATTATATTATAATGAAAAATATATAACAGAAATCAATCCCAACCAACAAACTCGAGAAACGTTTACCATTTCCTAAGAAACCAATGATAGATTATAAAGGGCTCCCATCACTGCAGACTAACTTATCCTTCTAAAACCACTTGGATATGAGTTTCACATACTAGATTATGTGGTAATCTTATCTTCTTCGTGCAAGTGAGGCAGTGTTGCGATATTCCACATTAAGAGGTATAGATTGTGTGAAAGGTAGGAAGCCCTCAATTGCAACATTGATTTGATGTCCAAACATAGATACACTCTCTGCTAAAACCAGTGAGGTGTAGTGATAGTTTCCAACTGCAACAGTTTCAACTCTAGCATGTACCTGCTCATAAAAGAATGTTTTATTTGATCAACGAAACCAGACTCTGCCATGGCCCATTGCCACCCATAATCAGAAGCACAAATTCACAAATATAAAATGAACCATTACCTGGGACTGAAGATGCAACAACATGCATTGAGCCGCCAAACCATCTTTGCGAAGAACAGTAGTAACATGTCCTAGTAGACCACCTCCGATCCCTCTAACCAAACTTGGCATTGGCTGTAGATTACAAAGTCCCTATACACAGTGACGTCAATGAATCTAAATATATCAGCAACAAAGATGCTTCTAGAAAACTAAATTCTTATACATACAATATACTTCAATGCTTATTTGTTGGTGCATATGTTGAAATCTTCTTAAATGGAAATGGCAGCACAAACCTTACTAGGAGGTAGACGAACTTAAACATCATCACCAAAATCGATCTTTAACTCTTCAGAATCCTCCTTATGTACGACAAGCTCGGGATCAAAAGTGAAAACACCAATGAACTCAAAAACATCATTAAGCTTCAAATTAGACTCTGGTGAATCATATATCTACAACACATGGATTTCTATCAGTCTTAAAAAGATGCCACTAAAATAGCAGACAGAAAAAGAAGGGAAAGGAAACACTACAATAGAGTAGCTCTAGAACAAAGCAATACTAGACCACAATTTAGATGCGTACAGATCCTTTTAACTAAAAACAAATTATGCACGACGGCTCACTCAAGAAATAACGGAAAAGAGAAGCCTGCATAATTGCCTAAAATTTCCTGTGTCTAGTGTTCATATTTCAAATGCACGACTTTGATGCCACATCTAGTATTGGTGAAATATTTACATTTTTTATGCAATATTTCTCAGGCAATTTATATCAGTACCCTCAACATCTTTCAGATCAAAGATATCCCTGTATGGGTACCATTAAAAAGCTACGATCCCATCAAGAAAAGTCTACAGTGTTTTAAGTTCGGTTTATTTCTCCTTCGAATGAGTTATGCATCAAATCAATGATATTTTGAGATCATATGTAATCAAAGAAGTACGTAGGAAGAATAATCTTTGAGATATCTATGACATGATGAGCCCATACTTCAAGAATTGTGAGGAGTTCTATCCATTCTGGCGATGTCGTGGGTATCATCAATAAATGAAGAATCACTAGTACAAGAAACTGTAGACTGCTAGTGAAATCCTACAAAAAAACCCATTGATTAAACAATTGGAGAGATAGATCAAACATGTAGAAAACATGAAGATAATAGAATATTAAAATAATTGGATGGTCCAGATGTCCATGCATAAAAGCCCTATGGGTGGGTATAGTTGTTTTCATTAGTTGATGATCTCAGCTACCAGGCGTTCAACACCATCCTTTCAAAATCTAGTTGTTGAGAGCCCAAACACCGAGCATTAGTTTCTTGACTAAAACAAGAAATCTTTGTTCCATTATGTAAAAAATATAATATAGACACTATTGGATTTATGTCTAGTGGTTGCCAAGCAGGTATTTCTTACATTAGCCACGAAAGAAATAAAACATAAAAAGAATAACAGCAAAGAAGGATAAAAATTTGCTAAGCATGAAGGGGGGACTGATCACAAACCTTGCTAATTCTAAATGCACTTTTGATTGGTCCGATATGATCATTTGAGCTACATTTTATCACCTATACATATTATTTTAGTATATATGTGATGCTTTCTTGTGCTTCTGTGCAGACACATAGGAAAACGGTGTATATCTGGGTCATGCATTGATCCTAATTTATTTTCAGTCTTCTATGCATCTACAAAGGGGGGTCTCCCCATCAAATGCAAGGAAAACAGGATTATAGTTCAAAATACCTGCTGCCCTAGACGTATCATTACAATTGATTGCCATTTATATGGAGATCTGTGCAATTTCGAACCTCGTTCCAAACACTAACCCACTGGAATAATTTAAGTGTTTGGCACCGTAAGAAGATCTATGATACATATTGGATGGAAATCATCAAAAAAATTACCTGCAGATTGAGATTGAAGCTTGATGGGCAGTGCAGGAAGGTGCATTTCCTCTAGCCATGAGCCCCATGAAGGAATTGGAGACCTCTCAATTCTAGTATTCATCCAGGAATCCCTCACCATGATCTTTTCAGTTTTTTTGCAAGGCCCCTAATAAATAAGCGTTCCAAGATTTATGGATGAAGGATCAAACAAAAAACACCAAAATAAACCTGTTCTGCATATAAATACCTATATTTTGAACCATTGCTATAAATACTTTTATGCTCATATTTATAGCCAATAAAGTATATAACTATATATACTTCAATATAGAATAACAAATCACTCTTTCTTTCTAAACCTAAGTAGCGACACATCTTTCAATAGGTACAGTTTTAAGCTAAAATAATTAAAAAAAACCATACTTGCCGCCTCCTTTGGCAATATAAAATGTACAAAGAGTGTCCCATGACGAAGCATGGCAAAAGAAAACCAGCAATCTGAAGGAGAGAAACCTGAAAACAAATTTTGACTCAATTCTACTTCTACAAAAAAATACTGCACTCATGCTTGCATAGATACAAATCCAAATGCGTAAATATATACATGCATAAATATCCCATGCATAGGCATTGTAGTATAATATGACTCAAATAAGTACCAGTAACCTCATTAATTAGCATATTATTCCTTAATAGGCAAGCTTTTGTATATGATGTTTTCCCCACTTTGTATTTTTATTATGAATGAATGGGCCAAAATTGGTTTAAAGTTTCCCACCTCATGTATCTATTTGAATCTGCTCAGCTAATGCTGAAACCTCTACACTAGCTTATGCTTAAGCTGCTAAAGATTTTGAAAATTGAAAAGCAAATGTAAATGTGAAAATAGTTCTTCAAAGATATCATATACTCTTCTTCATGGAACAAAATCAAATTATAAACTAGACCATCGATTCAGTGATTCTGGTTATCATGCAACATAGCTTCAAGTTACAATGATAAACATTTCAAAAAGAGAGCATAACAACCTTGACGATTGCAGTCTTAGCATTCATTAAAAATTCAAGTTCCTGAGCTTAAAGTTGATCTCACTTTAGAGTTTAGACAATAGTAATCAGGAACATGGTGGGGCCAAAGCCTTATCACCTAATAGAGGCCTCAACCCATATTATTTCATTAAAAATTTCACCAGAAACATAATATGTTAGGTATAATGCTATGGGTTGTAAAGATGGACCTCTTCCACCCACATCTTCTTAAAAATCTTTTCCTTCAGCCTACTCTACATTCTCTCTACTCTACATTCTCTCAAGATTAAATTACATCAAACGAAAAGAGAAAATTATTTGTTTTTCATGCAAATCATATACATTTTATCGGTATGCATGAATGGAAGTTACAAAATCATAAATTTTCCAACCTGCCATAAATTTTGGATGCCAAACAAAATTTTGGCTGCCCAATGGCTGAAGTGTATATGCCAGATTAGAACCGGCCTAACCAGACCTGATGGGTGAAGGTAAATGCCGAATTCAGTCGGGTCGGCCCAACCCGGATGAAAATCTCCTAAATCGTTTATATTAAATATAAAACATCGGATTTGGTCAGGTATGGCAGTTTTATCCGACTGGACCCAACTTTTGAATTGACCAGACCCAAAGGTCAAGTCGGCTACTTCAAGTCGACCCATGTTGAGAACTGGAAAATACCATTTTTCACCCCTTAATCTGGGCCTTGATAGACCCTTGAGAGAACTAAATAAGTGTTTTAAGTGTCGATGTTGCAGCTAACAATAAAGACAGGCTTAACCATAAAAGCAACTCAAAAGTGCCAAAAAGATGACAATCCATGTCAGTCAAAAGAAAGGAAGTGAAGAAACAACCTCATCAGCTGTTGAAAGGTCTAAAGTAAAGAGGCAAAGACCTGTAGGCGAAGCAGGGAACAATTCGAATAGAGAAATGCACTACAGAGTTCTTTTCGCAAAGAACCTGCACTTTTCGTAAAGAACCTTGAACTATGCGAAAAGGACTAAAACTCCAAGCGTAGCTTTCGAAGAGCATCTGAACTCCTCGAAGAGAAGATTGAACTTTGCGAAAAGGAGAAAACACACTTCGAAGAGAAGATTGAACTTTGCGAAAAGTAGAAAACACACTTCGAAGAGAAGATTGAACTTTGCGAAAAAGAGAAAACACAATTCGAAGAGAGATTGAACATTGCGAAAAGAGCTTCAGAAGTCACAGCACTCTGCGAAAAGGCCCTTAAGCTCTGCGAAAAGGTATTCTGGAGATTCGCAGCTTTAACAAGGGTAATTCAGTAATCTGTTGCACGCGTCCCAATGCATTTTAAAACTCAAGGACATTTCGAAAGATTCTGAGCACGAACCAAAGGCATATTCCACCCCATGTGAACACCCAAAGATGAAATTACTTGGCGGGAACTTCTAGAAGCTCAAACAGATTTTTGAATTTCCTAACAGAATTGATGCCTCTATTTCCTGATTGGCTGAACCAGATCAAGCAGTTCTGATTGGCCAGAACAGATCTGGATCCTGGTGCTCGACTCCTATTGGCTGATATGAATTTAACCAACTCTGATTGGTTGATACACATCTGAGCTGGACCTGGGGAAAGCTATAAATTGACGAAGCATTTGCCCAATTTGGGTATCCAGATTTTGAGTTTCATTTCTAACCCCCCATTTCCCAGCGAGACAGCTTGTCTGTAATCCCTGTAATAGCTTCACTTTGACTAGCAATTGAGAGCTGTGAGATATTTCTGTAATTCAAAAGAGAGTTGTTGTAATAACCCAGATTTTTGAATTTTATTTAATGGTATTAGATGATGTACCACACAATGCGTGGTGCTAACGCTCCACACCGGAATATACCCACTTTAGAAATAGTCTAATTTTTTTATATATATCAATATTAGACTCATTGCGGAGTACTTGTCGATACGATTCCAACGATATATAATTTGTCGATTTTCGATAAGAATATAAAAAGTTATGCCCGTTTGAAGAGTGAAGCGGGTTAAAGGGCACAATTGTAAATTCGGGAGAGAATCACCATTTACCTTGGTGCTTACACAAAGCGCTGGAGCAAAACCTCTTCTCAAGCTTTTCAAGTCACGTATGAATTCTACTTGCGTGTAAAAACTACTATTTTATTAAATCTTATACGAAAAATCTTAATTAGATATATATTTACTTCTTCTCTCAGTTGTCTTTCTTTATTCCCTCTTCTCTGACAGTGCCATCTTTCATAATTCCTCGTCGGATCTCTATCGATTTTCGATCTTATCAGAGAATCTTACACCATCAAAGTTTCTCATCGCCGCGACCAATTTATCATAAGAAAGGAATTCTCGTGAAAAGACTCGGCATATCGTCTCGAATCCGATCTCCATCAACCCAAATCATCGTAGGATTCGAATCACGCTTCAACAGGTGGGTGCCTCTAAATCCATCTTAAATTATTCAGTTATTTCTTAAAAAGAAAACCCTAATTTTTCCTTAAGTTTTGATAAATTTCGGGTCTTAAAAACATAGAAATTAGGCCCAAAATCGATAGGATCGTTTTTCCCAGATTTTTCGTGAAATTCGGCCAAACTCTTCAACAGACACAGCCTCGGTATTTTGGCCATAACTTTTTATCTCGAACTCCGATTAAGACGATTCTTTTTGCGTTGGAAAGTTAATAGAAAAATATACAACTTTCATGTTTTGACCAACTCATGAATCAATCGTCTTGATGGTTAAACAAATATGAGAATGTTACGTCAAATCGCTCGAGCGAGCTATTATCATCGCTCGAGCGAGGTATCACCGAACTCCGACATTACCTTAGTATTTTAGTCATAACTTTGTATCCCGAACTCCAATTAAGACGATTCTTTTTGCGTTGGAAAGCTAATAGAAAAATATACAACTTGCATGTTTTGACTAACTCATGAATCAATCGTCTTGATGGTCAAAAAAATATGAGAATGTTACGTCAAATTCTAGGATTGGCGCAACTTGCCTGTTTTGACTTGTTTTTGAGGAAACGCTTAAATAGGTCTATATTATTAGTAATTAGAGTTTATCTTAATGCATGAACATATATTGTGATGTAGATTGAGGGCGAGAGGCTATCAATAGGACCTTGCTTGACTTCGCATAACTCCGAGTTTTAGGTAGGAGAATCTCATCTTTACAGTATTTTATTTTAATTCGCATGGATATTTTAAATTAAAATCTTTAAACTTGCATATGCCATTGAAATCACATCTGTAAACTGAAATTGATATGAATGACTGAAAATCTAAATCTACCTGAATCCTGAAACCTGAATCTGTTTAAGCTCTAAAAATCTGAAATCAAGAACCTGAACTATGTATAAGAGACTTGTATCTGATTATATTAGTATCTGCATTTGTTTTATGATTGACCTGAACGACCCCTCAAAAAAAATTCCTGAACAACTTCCTGGCACAAGTTTCCCTCATTACGTAGGGGCTTGTTGCATCCTGAAAAAGGGTTCATGAACGACGATGGTAGGTAGGGGTTCCCATCGACTATATTCCTGCTCTCGAGATATAGTTTACTCGGGAGGTATTTTAAGTTGAGGATTAAGTCATGAATTACTGAACTTTGCATATAGAAGTTAGAGAAACTAAGACCTTTGAAACTCTTGCATACATTCTTGGCTGTTTTCACACATTTAGAAATAAATCTTACATATGATTTCCGCACCTAAATTCAGTTTATTATCTGCTTATATGTTTGACAAGCTATATTCCGATATTTGTTTTGAAACCATGTTAGTTAAAGTAAAATGCCGTAGATGTCTTTCTTCTACTGAGCTTTGTTGGTTAGCTCACTCCGACTATACGTCACAGGTTCAGGTATTGACGTGGCTATTCGATTTGTGAGGTGATCGACTACGTGCCTGAGGAAGAGCTTGAGGTTCCTCCTGAGGAGTTTTTCCCAGTATAGAACTTACTGATTTTCTTATTTGTGGTGAGAGTTAGACTTGAATTTGTGGGCCCATTTTAGTTGGATACCATAGTTCTATATTTGACATTGATTTCTGTTATGAGCCATGTTTCGATGATGGTCGGCCATCATCGGTGGTTCTTTACTTTTAATTGCTTCCGCATTTATTTTAGCTATGGATATTTATTGCGCTTTACTCTGATATGTGCCCTGTTTGTCCGGCTTATCGTTTATTCGATAGGTTGGCGAACCGGCCTTTCCTATACCTGAGGGATTGGAAAAGTCGGGTCGCCACAGTTGTATTCAAGACTGCAAATCCGAGGGCTGTTAAGCCGTGCTCTGTAATTGTAACGGTGGATTTTAAAAGGTTGCCGTAAACTATGCATTCTCCATTTGACTCATGTCAAGGGTTCCCTCTGATCTCCTCAGTACATTAGACTCCTTTAGATTCATTGTTTTGCATGCAATTTCCCTTGATTCATTAATCCTGTAAGAATTAGTGTTGGTAACCTAGTCTCTTACAGCATTTGTAGTGATGTTTCTTGTTCTGAATCGAGGATTTGGATTAAAGACTATTGGATGGTTTGGGGCCATTAAAGTGGACAGACCATAGTTATAAGTGTAAGCCTAATCCTTGAATTAGATTTATCTCTCTTACATCTGTGCTTGTAGCCAGATGAAGATTGGATCACCTCTACTGAGCTTCAGTTTTTCTCATTAGATTTCAAAGACTAAATCAAAGTTAGATATTACTTCTCCATTTTTTGTATAAGTTTACCTCAAACGTTTCCCCAACTCAGATCTGGATCATTTAGTTTAACTTTTACTTTTATCATTTAGTTAACGTGACAAATTCATCCTCCCATCTTATGTGCTTTGTAGATAGGATCAGAGGTCAGATCTGGTAGCTCAGATTTGAAGGTTTATCTTAAATTTTAAATCAATTCCCTGTGGATGATCTTTTACTCACTTACATTTAAAACTTGCTACAATTGGCCCTGATCTTGCAGGCTAATTCACTTCTATCTGTGCTGATATTTCTTTACTCTTTTTAATATTCTAGATTCATTATAACTTAGCAGTTGCAAACCTGTTTTCAAAACACAAAATCTGCTGCCACTCTTTTGTCTTTTTATCAAATTTGGGCAGTAGCCTGAGTTTTTCTTTTTATTTTTGTCAATACTTGAATAAGGTAATGCTGCAGATTTTGGATTTTTGCAGATCTGGAGCAGCCGTCCAACAAGGAGCATCTGGACTAAAGCTGGAGCAGATCTGTTTGAGTTTGCATCCCCTTCTCCTTTGCATTCATTTTCTCTTTTTAAATTCTTGAGAACCGGCAGTTCTGTTTTGTTTAATGTTTGTTTTGATTATAATTTCTGCTGTCCTTTAGGCATGCTGATTTTTTTTTTTTTTTTACAAAACCAAATACAAAATAAAAGAAAATGAAAACACAAATAGAAAATCTCTGAGTTGTTTCTCATTATTTTCAGCAGTAGTAAATAAGGGCTCTTGTTGAGCCCGGGCTGATCCAAAACAAGTAAAATATATATATATATATATATATATATCTTCCGGATGGGCTGTTTTTCTCCATTTGCATCCACTTTTCCCATCTGGACCTGCTGAGATCATTTTTTTTTTTTTAGGAATCATGTAGGATAATGAGTAGTGGATCATAGGCTGTTTTGAATATTCAATGGACCCACTGATTTTATTTTTCTTCGAGATTTCTTCATCATAAATGGGTCTCAGCTGTGTGTAAACCCTGTTTTTAATATGTGCTCCCATGCTTCATTATTTTTTTTTTTATTCATACACATCAACAACAAAGGGGTCAGTCTTATGAATCTCGCTTTTCACTGTATTCCTGTTAATTATTTTTATAATCACTTAGATTCATAAGTATCTCAGGCTTTTGGGTTTGTTTCTTTGGGCTTAGGATATATCATTTGGCATTAGATTTTCTGTTTTAGGAATTTTAGTTTCAAATTATGTTTTTAGATCGCTGATTTTTTTTCTTTCTTAGGTTAATGTGTCCTCGTTTTACTGATTTTTCTGTGAGTATAGTTAGTTTCTAACTTTGTTTTCCTATTTTGCATTCACAAATTCTATTTTTGTATCAACACTTTTCTTTTTCTTTTTTAACTTTGTATTCAGTCCCTTACCTTGCTTTTACTGTTTCTCTGTTATTAGCATTAGTTTCCTTCCATTTGCTTTGCAGTTCTTTTATTTTTCTGATCATATATTCAGTTTTTAGATTTTATTTTGTAGCAGTTCTAGCTTAGTTTTGTTATTTTTTCTGTTTTATCAGTAATTTCCTATATTTATATAACATTTTTTTTCCCTTTTCCTGCTCATATATTCAGTGTTATTTTCTTTATTTTCTGCTGCACATAGCTGCAAATTTTTTTCTGCTTAGTTTTCCTTTCTTCTTTTATCCTGCTGCCCCTCGTTTCTCAGTGTCTAGAACATTGAGGACAATGTTCATCTTAGGTATGGGGGTATGGAAGGTATGCCAATAAAATAAGTTAATGCTTGATGCAGCTTATAATCAGCAGAATTTTTGAAAATGAAGTAATCTCACACCTGTTTTTTTTTAAAAAAGATGAGGAAGTTAAAACTTTTTAAAATTAATTTCTAGTGTAATTCTAATACTTTCATAAAGTGAATGTCAGAAAATTTCCAAAATAAAAATTGATGTTTTAGTAAACCTAAAAAGAGAGAAAACAGTGATGATATACCTCAAGAATTTGATAGAAAACCACACCCAGTGAGATTTGGGCCTGCTGAAATGTATTCTTTGGAGGTATGAATTGGCAGTTTATTTTTCTGCTCTAGGGACTGTTTGAACCGGCTTGTTTTCACTAGAAGTTACACATATCCAAGTTAAAATATCTTGACAGCAATCATGATATTAAAGACATGATGTAAGGCCTCCTTTTGGACAGTTTGAACTTCAAAAAGCCCAACCTGCCCTTGATACACACCAATTGAGCTTTATAAATCCAAGATTTCTTTGAAACCTCATCAACCTCATTTAGCCTAACCCTCACTCTGAGAATTCAGAAGGTAAAGGAAAGAAAGATGAAGAAAGGTGAGTTGGGTAACAGTTTGGTAAAAGAAAAAGAAAAATAATTGAAGGCAATGATGTATCAACAGAAGAAATGTGGCATTCCAGTCAATGTTGATTTGAAAAAAAAAAAAAAAAAAGAAAAGAAAAGGAGAAGGCATTTCATTGGAAGTTTGAAAAAGAAAGAGAAAAAGATGGCCACTTTGGCTCTGAAAATTCAAAGAAGAAGATGAAATTGTGCTGAATTGAAGAAGGTGTGTCTATCACCTCCTTACCTTGACTGACTTCTCAATTTTGAACTCCATTCCACCCCTTTATTCTTGATAAATTTCACCCATAAGCCACATTACAACCTAAGTTAAAGTCCTTATTGATCAATGATAGATTGAGCCGTCACATGGAGATAAGGATTTGTGTAATCTATGGTGAAAAAAGTAGTAAATTCAGAACTGAAAAGCAATGCCTATGCTCCTGCTTACATTCCTATTTGAGGACTGTAATTGCTCTTGAGCTGTGTGAAATAGTGCAACCCTCATATTTGCATGGTGAGTGAAAACCCTGGTGAGAGTTGAGTTTGAAATCAAATTATTTGAGGTAACATCAAAAACTGAATTTTCAAATAGAAGGCAAGCTTTTCATTAATTTTTCTTGTAAAAGCTTTTTGACACCAACTGAGTGAATGGTAAAGGAATTACAGCAGAATTTTAGTTTTGAACTGATGTTTTCTTGAAAATCTTCTTACAACCTGACTGATGCAGGTGTGAATAATCTGATTGGATGAAAGTTTTCTTTAACAGAACTGCATTGATCTTAACTGATTTATTGGAGAAGTTTGTGGGTACCTTCACTGAAAACCCTCAGGAGACTTCACTCCACTAGGGATCGCCTAGGGGTTTAAAAGTCTTGTTGCATATGCTAAATGCAACTGTGCTCCCTACAAAAATGGCTTTTCATTCTATTTTTAAATTTTGTCTTTGCTCAGGGACTAGCAAAGCTTAGGTTTGGGGGTGTGTTGAGAACTGGAAAATACCATTTTTCACCCCTTAATCTGGGCCTTGATAGACCCTTGAGAGAACTAAATAAGTGTTTTAAGTGCCGATGTTGCAGCTAACAATAAAGACAGGCTTAACCATAAAAGCAGCTCAAAAGTGCCAAAAAGATGACAATCCATGTCAGTCAAAAGAAAGGAAGTGAAGAAACAACCTCATCAGCTGTTGAAAGGTCTAAAGTAAAGAGGCAAAGACCTGTAGGCGAAGCAGGGAACAATTCGAATAGAGAAATGCACTACAGAGTTCTTTTCGCAAAGAACCTGCACTTTTTGTAAAGAACCTTGAACTATGCGAAAAGGACTAAAACTCCAGGCGTAGCTTTCGAAGAGCATCTGAACTCCTCGAAGAGAAGATTGAACTTTGCGAAAAGGAGAAAACACACTTCGAAGAGAAGATTGAACTTTGCAAAAAGGAGAAAACACACTTTGAAGAGAAGATTGAACTTTGCGAAAAAGAGAAAACACAATTCGAAGAGAGATTGAACATTGCGAAAAGAGCTTCAGAAGTCACAGCACTCTACGAAAAGGCCCTTAAGCTCTGCGAAAAGGTATTCTGGAGATTCGCAGCTTTAACAAGGGCAATTCAGTAATCTGTTGCACGCATCCCAATGTGTTTTAAAACTCAAGGACATTCCCGAAGATTCTGAGCACGAACCAAAGGCATATTCCACCCCATGTGAACACCCAAAGATGAAATTACTTGGCGGGAACTTTTAGAAGCTCAAACAGATTTTTGAATTTCCTAACATAATTGATGCCTCTGTTTCCTGATTAGATGAACCAGATCAAGCAGTTCTGATTGGCCAGAACAGATCTGGATCCTGGTGCTCGACTCCTATTGGCTGATATGAATTTAACCAACTCTGATTGGTTGATACACATCTGAGCTGGACCTGGGGAAAGCTATAAATTGATGAAGCATTTGCCCAATTTGGGTATCCAGATTTTGAGTTTCATTTCTAACCCCCCATTTCCCATGCATGCCTTGCGTCTAATCCCAATAGCTTCACTTTGACTAGCAATTGAGAGTCATGAGATATTTTGTAATTCAAAAGAGAGTTGTATTCAAGATCGCAACCGAGGGTCATTAAGCGCGGCTCTGTAATTGTAACGGGGGATTTTAAAAGGTTGCTGTAAACTATGCATTCTCCATTGGACTCATGTCAAGGGTTCCCTCTGATCTCCTCAGTACATTAGACTCCTTTAGATTCATTGTTTTGCATGCAATTTCCCTTGATTCATTAATCCTGTAAGAATTAGTGTTGGTAACCTAGTCTCTTACAGCATTTGTAGTGATGTTTCTTGTTCTGAATCGAGGATTTGGATTAAAGACTATTGGATGGTTTGGGGCCATTAAAGTGGACAGACCATAGCCATAAGTGTAAGCCTATTCCTTGAATTAGATTTATCTCTCTTACATCTGTGCTTGTAGCCAGATGAAGATTGGATCACCTCTACTGAGCTTAAGTTTTTCTCATTAGATTTCAAGGACCAAATCAAAGTTAGATATTACTTCTCCATTTTTTGTATAAGTTTACCTCAAACGTTTCCCCAACTCAGATCTGGATCATTTAGTTTAACTTTTACTTTTATCATTTAGTTAACGTGACAAATTCATCCTCCCATCTTATGTGCTTTGTAGATAGGATCAGAGGTCAGATCTGGTAGCTCAGATATGAAGGTTTATCTTAAATTTTAAATTAATTCCCTGTAGACGATCTTTTACTCACTTACATTTAAAACTTGCTACAATTGGCCCTGATCTTGCAGGCTAATTCACTTCTATCTGTGCTGATATTTCTTTACTCTTTTTAATATTCTAGATTCATTATAACTTAGCAGTTGCAAACCTGTTTTCAAAACACAAATAAATCAAGCACACTTAGAAGCAACAACAACCCACCCCGACAAGATTACCAGCAAAGATGTAAAAAATTTCTCACTTTTAAGTACTAACAAAACCAGTGTTTTGAAAAGATCACCAAGGTACTCTTGGCCAGGGTTAACCTCCCTCATTACTCAATGAAGATAAAAAATTTTCAACAGGAACAACATTGATCACATGGATCGAGTGTCGACTTGACAACCTCCGATAGTTACATGTGTCATAATGTTGTTTGTCGAAGGACCTGCTACATAAAAATGAGATCTGCCATGAATTCATTTCAATGGTTCTCTCTCGCATCATTCCTTTCATTAATCATATGAAAAGATCATTTGAGACAAGTGAGACATACTGACCGTGTCTCCCAATAAGAGATGAGCGACTTACCTCCTTCAGTTTTCCACCTTCTAAAAGAAGCACTCGATCTGTCATTAGAACTGTTTCCAAGCAGTGCGCAGTCACAAGTACCTGCACATCTCTTTTTTCATCTTAGCCATTCATGAACAAATAATTTGATCACAAAACAAGGGAGTTAAACTTATTAACAAAAAACTTATCAAGCAAACAAATAAAAGTTGGCAATGGGCACAATGGTTGTTGGTTTTGTGGAAGAACAGAGACTGTTGATGGATCGACTAGCGGGACACTTGGGAACTGCATGGGACTTTGAATTCGAGGCAAAGGACCATTACCCATACCCATACTCAAACCCATACGAGAGATATAGTGCTGAACACCAGGAAACATCATTGGCGCCATGCCACTTCCAATCCACATTATCTGAGACATTTAGAAAATTTAAAAAAATTGTTGTATCTGATTATTTTTAAGGAAAGGCAGTCAACATTAACAAGAAAGTGATTCTGAGAATATGTGGTTTGCGGACCTGAACTTGCAGTTGAAGTGACTTCAAGTACTCAATTGCCTCGTCCAACACGGATGCTTTGTCTGACTGCAATTTTCAAAATGGGGATTGGAGAAATCAAATAAGGATACAATAGTACAAAGTTTGTATTAGAAGGAATGTTAATTTACCCAAATATGGGAAGTTCAAATTGTGTATCTTTAAAATGGCAATGGATATCTTAAATGGAACACAGATAGGTCACGACCATTCAGATTTATCCCACCTGGCACATATATTTGATTAATACAAGTATCCCACTTAAACATGTTTCAGCAAAAGAATTTTGCTTTTAAACCTTTTAGGTCTACAATCGTGGAGTCCATAATTAGAATTGCCAATGGGTCCCTTTCTAGCCTAAAATCCAATTATGAGTCAGGCTCATTTATTAATTGAATATAGAAGATTGGGCCTAGGCAGAGCCAAATTATGCTAAACTAGACTCGCCCTGATGGGCTTGGACTGGGTATCATTCATGAAGCCAGCCTATGGTAGACGAAATATCTAGCCAGAACCCGCTATGTGGTAGGAAGAGTCAGTGGTATGCTGAACCGGTCTGGCCTATTTGCTCCCTAATTTGTAAGGGATTAACTCACCTCACTGACATTATACTCAAGCTAATCATTTTAGGCACCAAATCCTGCCAAAAAATTTCATGGTTTTGGGAGGCCTTACCTACAGAGAAGTAAAGTTTTTACAAGATTGATAGGGTACAAGGCTCTTCATAACCTTCATACTCGTGTGAGATCGGTGACACTTCATTAATCCCTATTTGTAATGGTAGAGCCTCAAATGAGCAGGATAAATCCGAGTTCGAGTCAAGGCTCGTGATTGAAGCATTCCAATTGTGATTGGATAAGACTGATCAAATCAATACAATCTAATATCAAGTAAGATAGTGATCAAAGAAATTCAAAACTGTGGCTAGATAAACCATGATTGAGACACGAGTTGTCATAGCTTTGTCTTTGAGTAAAGCTGGTAATGGTTTCTACTATTCGGATGGATCAAAATATCATCAACTCCACAATGTGGAGAACAGTGGTCACCTAATCTAAACAAATGATTGGTTATGCTGCCGAGATCATGATCATAACTTTGCTTAATCAGCTTGTTAAAGTTAATGTATAAATATCAGGTACATGAGAAAAGAATTCACTAGTTATGACAAAGTTTATGACTGGTCACAGAAATGCATGTAGCTATCAGTGGGGCAAAGTGGAACGAGGTTAATAAATTTTTTGCCTAACTGTGGTAACTTGAAGGATTCTAGCGAAGCAAATTTGAGAGCAGCCTTACAATAAAGTAGAGATGTCTAGAAACTATGAGATCAACAGTCAACACCGGCTGATCAGGCTACAGAATAGCATCCTAAAATGACGTCAAATCTGACAGCATTGGAGGATCAGAACCCTAAATTTAGCCACCCACATATGACTTAATAGTCAGGACAGAAACCAGAGAATAAAAAACTCTTGACTTCTCTATTTTTTTCTCAAAATAAAAAATAAATTGCAAATCTTAATTCCAAATCCATGATAATTCTAATCTCTCCGAGTTTTTGTGCCTTTGCATGTATAAAAGAGAAGACTAAAAGTTCTAATTTTTTTCTATTGAGGAATCCTATTCTATTAAGACACTAAGTAAAACCTATTTTATAGGGATACCAGGCAAGTTGCTTATCTCTCTAGGCTATGCTCTTAACATAATTGGCTAATTATAGAATTGGAATGTGACTATTACCTCACACAGTAATATTTTAGTGTAGAAATGACATACACTAAATCATTGCTCGTGTATAGTTGAAAGAGAACCATTCCTCTCTTATGTATTGCATCAAACACTTGGTGTGCATGTAAAACAATGTCCCCATTCAAAAACCAAAAAAATCATCAATTAATAATGAGGATGTTATAATTTAATTATAGTAAATATATATATAAGATTTTTCCTCAAGATAAATGAAATGATGGGGACAATGTGATTCAAATATTTGTATTCTCAAGGATTCTAAAGCCAAAAAACCAATAATACCCAAAAAGTGAAACAGGGGTAAAGCATGACAACCAAGTCACAATAATCTAATTTCAGTGTGAAATAATTACAATTCCGAAAATAGAACTTTATCTAAGAAAACCAATAGTTAAAAGCATTCAATTCATAACCTAATTGATATAAAAGAGCAGAAGAATAAAAAATGAAAAAGATATGGTGAAAACGCATCTTAAAAAAAAGTTTTAGGATTAAATGCAAATATAATTTACCTATGATGATGGCTCAAGTTAATGATAGATAATGATGATATGGTGATGATTAAATGCAAGAAAAATAGGAATTGAAAGAAAAAGTTTAAAAATAAAAATAAAAATGTATAAAAAATCTTTCAAAAATCACATTCTCCATAGAACCGAGATATTAGAAAAATAAAAAATTCAAAAATCACATCCTACCTGTAAAGGATGATGAAGTTGATGATGGCCACAATCGTCTGATCTCTCAATTTGCGATGGGGATCAGAACACTTAAGGATCAACAATGATCCTCTAACAAAAATTAGAACGACGAAGAAGATGAAGAAGAAGAAGGGTTTCCGCTGGGAAAGAGATGGAGATTTGGGCGAGCAGAGACTCACTTCCACTGCTAGGTTTCCCCTGGGAAAGGAAGACGAAGAAGAAGGGTTTTGGAAAGTGATAAGTATTTGGGCTCCAATTTGTTTTATAAAGGTCTCCGCTACGAAAGTGATTGGAAGGTCACGGGTTCGAAGTCGCTTACTTACAAAGAAATACATTTAAGTGGGCCGTTGCATTGCTTTAACCACATATATGAGCCGTTGTGTACCTGGATTTCTTCCACAACGGCGTATGTTTGTGGTTTTTAAAAGTAAGTGATGTTGTATTTTCTTTGTTTTCACGTAGTGTCAATCGGCCCTACCATTCACACAACTTCTCTCAATTGGCCTTACCAAGCGAATTGCGAGAAGCTTTATTGGAATAAATACAATAGGGAAGCTCCCTATTGAAATAATTTTGTTTCCTTTCCCTGTTAGCCTTGTTTAACAAAAAAAAACTTTCAATACAAAATTAGTGGCAGTGCCCCTCCAACAAAAGTAACTACTAAGAAATACAGATCACTGATCTTTATTGTACCTACGGTAAGGGCTTCTTACGTATGGTTTCCAACGCTATCGTCCTCCTAAACAAATCCATGTCATGCTAAAGACACATGAAACAATTAAAATTATTGTGGAACTGTGTAAAAAGCCAAGCAGGAATCTAATTTTCGCCTTATGATGTACCTTAGTGAAGTTAAATGGCAGGCCACGAGAAGAATGATCAACATATTTCATCACAAATACACCACAATCGTCACCATTGACTTGTTTTGAAATATCTTCACGCTGTTGTATTGGACAATTGGCGATATCAAAAATGCTGACCCTTAAGTGCGCAAGTACTCGAGGGAGAAAATTCCTCTGCAAAGTATTAAAAGTTATAGTTCAAATATGTAGTAGCTTAAAAATTTTCTAAGGTGTTCACGTTTTCTGATTCTAAAATTAGAGGGCTTTGAGAACATACCAGTAGCAAAATCTCGTCGTGGTACCTTTCCATGTGGTCGTTGTAAAATGAGTCCAATATCTCCACTCTCTTCTCTTGCATATATATGATAAATAAAGCCCAATGGCCCCCCTTGTATATCGGTAAAAATACCTGTCACAAAAGATGATATTTAATAATTAGAGGATTGGGGACCTTGCACAATTATCAATAAAGGTCTATTCGTAGGTCCTCTAAGTAAACATTTGATAAATATCTACCTTGTCACAACTACTAAGCTTTTTTTGATGTAGTACAGGCTCAAGCCATTTTTTTAGATCGCCATTTGGAATATTAAAATGGTTAGGTAGGGGACCATCTGGAACATCATATTTTTTGTACTTTCTATTTACTCTCCACTTATTGTAGGCGTTCGATAATTGCGTCAACATTTCCTAAAACGTAAGAACAATAAAAATTATCAAAAACATAATCGAATCATGACTCATATTATCAAGTACTAACAATGGAATAATAATTACACTTACCAGATAATGCGCAGGGAAGAAATGACATCTGTGAAACATTTCTGGATTCCGGTCCTCTCGTCTCATCAGCAAATGAAAATATGTTGTCATCACTTGTGCCCACATAGATTTAGATGGTATCAAATTTGTTTAACCCAATGAAAAAAATTTATAGTGATGAATCAGATTTTAGACCACATTACCACTCCATCAACCCAGTTTGCTGGTTTCAACGACTGCAACTGCTCAAGGAAGATATGAGGTACTCCATCTACATTGATCCTTTTACTATGATACACAGCCCAAAACAATGAGGGTATTTCCAATACAGAAATATACAAGATAGATTTAAATGTGACGTCAATAAAAAATATCACTTACTTAGTGTTTGGATCTTCCCAATGCGAGTCAACCAATTTGTTGTCTTCCTCTGAGAGTGGGAGGTTAACTTGATGGCAAGCCTAATCAATAGACCCAAACGTTATGCCAAAATCACCTTCGTATTTATAACTCACATGAAGAGCTTAAGCAAGTATAGCTATGAATGTGAATAAGGAGTGAAGAATTTGCTATTATCAGGCTAACGGGTTTTCCATTACTGTTCTTTTGAACTTTATTTGTCGAAGGGTTACGACACTTCAACAGACTCAATAACCTCTTAAGACTTTCCCCTAAATGAATCTCCCTAGGGTCCTAAACAAAAAATTCACAACTGTAAGTATTACCAAATCAGGCGCATTTGAACAGGTAATTTTTAGGATGATAAATAATACCTCGTCAGCATCCATCGTATTACCCTCCTTTACATGCACCTATTTAAACCGTTAAACAAGTAAGAAATTGGCAATATTTTATTATACTCATATAATAAATTAAAATAATGTTACAAATTACCGTATCGGACTCCATAATTTTCTTCCCTTTGCATGGCTTAGTCTCCTTAGTAGTTTTTTTCTTTACTTTGAAATCGGTCGTGTAAGACGACCTCAAGGACATCGAAAGATATTTCTTTCTATGTGCCTTACCAGCGATATTTGTCACCTACATAAAATCAAATATATTGTTAGAAATCAGGATGGAGATTCACTTATTAATTAAATTTCAATATTGTCACCTCTAGCTCTCTTTTGATAGCTTCTTCCAAAGCCTTATCTCTTAAAAGTTCATCTAAATGAATAATCGGTGGTTTTCCCTCTTCATGAACTTTCATTCCTTTGTTTTCCATCATAAAGTATATGCTTTCGTAACAAAACTCCTTAGGGCAATGCACTCTTTCTTCTCCCACTTTCGTTGTTGTGCTCTTCATTGCCATGTTCTTAGACATGGGATGCCCTTCTTTCGCATCCTTAGTGAATACAAATCGATATATAAAATTACAGAAATTGATTGATTCAGGGTATAATATATTGAGAAGAAATTTAACTAGAAAAAGCAATGCTCTTACTTTAAGATTTGCAACTTCGCGCTCTAACACTTTCACCCGATTTGTCAGTTCCTTGTAATCTTCATAATTTTTTTTCTGTCTCTCATCAACATCCTTACTTACAGCCTCGCATGAGTTACATTTACTACCCGACTTTTCACCCACACTCTTACGCTTATTGTAATCTTCTTCCGCATGTGACATGGGTGAGATATCAAAAAAAATATTCTCATTAGCTTTTATCGCGTCACATAAAAAATATAAATAACATGAGGAGAACTACGCCACCTACCTTCGGATTTATAAAAGCCGCCTTGTAAAAATGGTGATTTCACCTTTCAATCTTCAAATATCGCAAATATCTTGGGACGACCAATGTAGATTGCGGGGAAGTTAAGTTTGGGAAATGCTCATAAGCCCAAATCTGCGATGATATCAAAAACAATATGATGCTCATTTAACAAGATTGGATTTACAATATTATAAAGGAGGAAATTATCGGCACGAGAAAATTACCTGAAGCGCAAATACGCACCCTTCGACAATGGTGTGGGTGTTCGTCGATTTATAGTTTAAAGCACATTTATTCAAAGACTCCATTAAGAAGTCATAAACTAGCTTTCCCCATGCAAATTTATGGAACTTTTGAATGTCGCAAACCATTTCAAAATAAATAATATCAATTTTCTTCTCACGGTTGGGAACCAAAAACACGCAATAATGTACAAGAGCGACAATCGCAGAAAATCTTTGGACTCTGTCATCGAAGCTAATTTACAAAGTACCCCTTGGATTTCATGTCTACTAATATCAGACATTTTCGCAAAGTGTTTTTTAATGAACTTCTCTACCTTAGGGTCATCTGTATTTGAATTTGGTTGATCACCACCGCTACAACCCACAACTTTTAGTCCTAGAACTAATTCAATCTCAAATTCCTCAAATTTAATTTTTTTATCACCGACTACTAACACACCACTACCAATTTCCATGTTTTCGATAATCTAAAAAATTAAATTGGGACAAATAGGTACTTTTAACAATGCCAGGAGTGGTGAGAATGCTATGGTTTTAATGCTTTCCCTCTCTGAGATAGATAAGGCACCGACAAAGGTACTCATCTTCTTTATATTGCAACTCAGGAGATCCTGAAAGGGGTAAAGAATTATTAATATACAATGCCATATTTTAACATTATTACACCAAACATAGCAATTGAAAGATTATTGAGGGAGAACGTACCATTTTCTCCATCTCTAAATTTAAAACGGTTCAGGATGACAAATGGTAATAATATGTTATATCCTACAAATATAAAACAAATCAAAGAATCATACTAGTGAAATAAACGAAATGATGAAAGAGAAAATGAGGATAAAAGAGTGATAACGAACAAGATTTAAACATAGATTGGCATAAATGAAAGGAAAATAGAAAACATATTCAAGGATCAAAATTTTGGCCAAAATGACCAGCATTTCGACATAAATTTTTGGTTTCGGTCCCCACTGAAATGATAATTTGGACCAAAATTTGGGTCCAACTTTGTATGCTATCCAAAATTTCAGCCAAATTTTCAATTTTCAGCAAAAATTTCAGTTCAAATTTTCCATTTCGGCAAAGCCTGAAACCAAAATTTTGATCCTCCAACATATGGCATCAAATATAGGGGGTACATTTGATTCACCGTATATCCAATTATTGAAGAGTAAGGATGTTTTGCAAATTTCCCCCTTTGCAAACATAGTGAAGAAACTGGGTACCCAAATCAACTGCACGAAAAGTCCTAATGTGGCAACCACCCCGAAAATTGAAGGAAAATGCCTGCGGAGAAGATGCTATACCCATTTAACGAGATACTAGAAATCCATATAGAGCCATACTGAAATTTGAGGGACAAGTTAGGCAATGACTCTTCTCTTTTGCTAGAAAAAAACAACGATGACCTTTGTTCTCTTGAAGGAGGGCCTGCCTTCATCTCTCTACAAATCTCATTCGAATGAGAGATTTTAGGGGGCAAATCTACCTCTTTATAGGAGGGTACAAGCGTAATGTCACGGCTGCCAACCTAATTTCCATGTGCTTCCAAGTTTTGTATGTCACAGCTTTCAAAACAGGCGAAACCTGTGAAAACCCACTTATCCCAAAAGTCTCGTTTTGGGATAATAGCCTCAAACGTTTCAATGCTAGGTACGTTTCTCTAATTTCCTCTAATATATTTTGTAAGTAAGCAATACAGTACGTGAAAATGAGAAAAAAATAACAATAACAGTGTAAAAGAAAGCACTGCCTGAAACAGTGGTAAACACATCGACAGCTGAAATCAATCATTTAACACCTTACAACCGTGGTTTTTTAAGAAAATGATAGGCGGGTAATTTTATAATTGTTAAAAGGGAAAAGTTGCCCTTCTAACAAATATACCCTATAAATACTAAAATGTGAAAAAATAAGTATGAATTAATTCTAAACTCATACCCCATCTATCTTCCTCGTTCTTTCTCTATTACCAAATCCTAGTTCCTCATTGCTGCACAGAAGAACAAGACGATCCACTCCATAGAGTCGATCCATTTCGAGCACATCCACTGACATATTATATAGTTATTTGCAGTTCTATATCTAATTGACTTTGCTGATGAACTTTATCTGGCATTCATCTAGGGTTTCTGATTCTCTTCTTCTTCTTCTTACTTTTTTTGTATGATTTTTAGGGTTTCTGAATTTGGATTTATTTGCAGGATGATTTCTCACAAGACTAAGCGTGGTACTGCTGTGCTCGCCCGTCTGAAGGCGTAAGAGGGAGTTCCTGGTGATTCCTGATGCACTTAAGTGAGTTCAATTGATATGATTTCATTCTTTTATCGTCTTTATAAATTTCTTATTTTTTATAATTTTTTTATTTTTATTATATTTTAGGGTTTTGAGGCCCAGCCTGGGCACAAGTACTGTTTGTTATTTTATCAGTACATGTGGAATTTTTTTTTTCCTTTTTCATTTTTTTTATTGTTGTTAACGAATCTGGAATCTGATTATCCTCCTAAAATGTTACAATATGTCTAGATGTTGAGGTCAAACCTATATATATATATATATAGGTAACAATCTAGACTTGTAATATGTTTTATGAACGAGGAATTTGGATTTTTATCAGTATTTGTGTTTCTTTTTTTTTGTTCATTTTTTTTTTATTGTTAAGGACTCTGATTATCCTCTTAACATGTTACAATACATCTACGTGTTGAAGTCAAAGCTGGGCAATCCCTCAAGAGTGATCCAGGATTTGATAAATATTTGCATCTCTCACAGGTTATATCATTTTACTCATTCTATTGTTTGATTGCTCAAGTTATTATTTTGCAATGGTATTTGTTGTTAACATTATATAGGCATCACTTGGGGAGGCAAAAAAGAAGGGAAATGAATCGATTCCCATCTTTGTGACTTTTGATGGGCAGAAATTAGTTCTCAGAACTGTTTCTCCTGAAAAGTGTAACCAAATTACCTTCGATTTGGTACTTGAAAAAGAAATTGAGCTATCTCACAATTGGAAAAATGGGAGCATCTACTTTTGCGGCTACAAAACTATCATTCAAGACGAATATCCTTGTAATCTTTTACTAGCAGAATTTTTTACCTTCAATCTATTTTATTCGTTTTTCCTTCTAATTGTAGTTCTTTTTCCTCTTTTGTTCTCCTTGACTTCGTTTTTTTGCTCTCTCCTCATGGTGAACGAGTTTAGTGGTATGATGTCTTCAAACCAGGCATTTGTTTCCCGTTTTATTATTTCTGAACTAGATATACTGTCTTCTAGTCTTCTTCCTCTATGTAAACTATCTGTTTTAAATCTTCCAGTCACCGACTCTAATTCTGCAGAAGATATTCCACTTAATCTAAATGAGAATGGTATGATGCTACAATTGTTAATATAATTGAAATTTGCATGCCATTCACAATTCTCATTGTATTTATTATCCCTTTTCTCAAAAAAATAATCAAGTGCTGCGGTGAAGGATGAGCACCAAAAACTTTGCAAGGAAAGCAAATGCTACCAAACCAAATTCATCAGTGGCTAAGCCAAATGTGAAAAAAGTGGAACCCGTTAAGGCTGGTGAACCTAAGGAAGAAGTTGCTGAGGTTGACGATGATGATGACTTTGATGAATATTCTCTCGATGATGAATCAGATGATGATGTGGTACATTTCCAATTTTGAAAAATAAAATATAACTTTCGTATGGCGAAATTTGGTGACTTGCATTCCTTGCCTTGCCTGTTAATCCTTATGTTTATAATGTCATATGATGAGGACGGCACAGAGCTTATGATTTCTCTTTTTCCATTTTGATAGGTCCTATTTTCTCACTCATATCTTATAGATAAGCTAATCTAGTTACTGATACTAGATATGCCTCATCTAGAAACTTGTGTCGCCTAACCTTCTTTCATTTTTTTCCCTACAGATGCTTGGCGCTGGGGACGAAAGTGAAGACGACAAGGACAATGATGATAGCTCCGATGAGGAAGATGAAGCTACACCTAAGAAAGTAATTACAACTATTTAGATTAATTGTTTTCATTGGCAATATATGATGATTTTGAGATGCAAAAAGCCCTTTTGCCACTAGGTTTTTCTTGGCCAACGTAACTATTTGAATGCCCCTGTTGTGGAGGTTGTTGGCAAGAAAAGGCTAGAAGAATCTGCTATTAAGACCCCTGCCCCAAAGAAGAAGGGCAAGATTGCAACACCATCAGTTGGGAAAAAATCAGGTGAACTCTTTTGTCATGTAACATCCCAAAAATTTGGACTTTGAATAGTGTACCTCAGGATGCGTGCCCGACTTTGAATAGAGTACCTTGAGATGCGTGCCCGTCTGATCACTTATTTGATCAAGTGAAGTCAACTTGATGACTTAGGTCGGTTTAGTTTGGTGCAAAAAGTGCACACTCTTGTAGTGTAAAAGCATTTAAGTGGGGCCATATACGTCTAAAGCGCATATGTGCTTTACACGAGAGCCGACCCTTTTTGCTTTAAGGGAAGGTTAGCTTCTTTTAGAAGCTTAGCCGTGTGAAAGAGTTAAGGCTTGGGGTTAGGGCTTTGGAAGAGAGAAAGAGGAAGAAGAAGAGGGAGAAATCTTGCGGATCCGGATGTGTCGAGTTTAGATTTTTTGTGTGAAAAAGTTTTGTGGACTCGTGGAAAGGAAGGATCGCCATCGGTTTCGACGTTTGTGCGTTGGTTGTGCGATTTGGAGCCGTTTGGGGGTTTGGAAGCCCATTTCTTTGAGCGAAGAGATCGTGTGTTTTGATCCATTAATCGTAGCATGGGTTTGGGTGAGGTGTGTGTGGAAGGTTTATCGGCGATTGGGAGGGGTTGGTTGTGATCGTGGAGTTTGGAGATGCTCGGTTTGGGTTTTGGAAACCCTCTTGCGAAACGAAGAAGATGATCCGATCTATGAGTTAATCGGTTGATTCAAGGTAGGAAATCCATGCTAGGTGAGTTTAAATACTTTATTTTATGGTTGTATAATTATATATGAGATTTGGGTTAAATTTGGGGAAGAAAAATTGGATTTTGAATGAGAAAACCCAAGGTTTGGGCGAAATCTGTAATTTTCGATCGATCGAAATTCGATCGAATTTGGCTTAAGACTGATGAATTTTGATTTCTTGATGTTTTCGATCTATCAAAATGGATTTCGATCGATCGAAATGGATTTCGATCGATCGAGTTTCAAATTCGATCGATCGAAAGGTATAGAACAGGGAGTGTCATGGACTTTTGTTGAAATTCGATCAATCGAAATGGATTTTGATCGATCGAGTTTCAAATTCGATCGATCGAAATTAGATTTCGATCAGTCAAATTTGACTATGCGTGACGACAGTGCTTCGGTGTTTTAGCCATAACATTTTGCCCCGAACTTAGAATCAGGATATTCATAAGGTGTTGGAAATCGTACAACCAGACCTACAACATTCATGTATATTAAAATCAATGAATCAAATGTTTTAAAGGTCAAAATATGGAAGGAAGTTACGTCAAGTTTGAGTTGGCACGTTTCGACTGAGGTACCGATATAGTCTTGGCATTTTAGCCGTACCTTTTTGTGCCAAACTCCGATTGATGTGATTCTTATTGTGTTGGAAAGATGACTTCGAGATCTACAATATTTATGTTTTGAATAACTCATGAATCTAAATGGTTAAAGGTCTAAAGTTTATGGGAAGGTAAGTAAAATTTTAGATTATCATGAATTTGTCCGTTTCCGCCTCGTGTTGAAAAACATTTATAGATGTCTAAGTTTCTAGTAACTAGAGTTAGTCTTTGATACATGTTATGTTCGTGATGTAGATTGAGGATGAAAAGCTATAGATAGAGCTTCCCTGGCTTCGTGCAGCATCGAGGTTCAGGTAGGGGAAATTCACCATCTAATTGCATTTTTGATTTTGTTCATAGATGATGTGATATAAATGAATGTTTTGAAAAATTTTTAGAAAATATGAAAGCTTTGAAGTATGAATTAGTAATTGAACGCATGTGTATGTCCGTTTCGGTTATGTATCGGTGTTCGTTCCGCTTATGTATCCGTTTGTGTTTCGTTCCATTTTCGAATTCGTTTATGTTTCTGGTAAGGATAAGAACTCTTTGAATCTGAGCAATGAGTGGCAGAGAGGAGTTGAGTCTCCGAAGAGGGGTTGAGTCCCCGGGGTTGTTACTCAGTTCCCGCTTATGGGATGCTTTGGCCCGTCGTTGATTTTTGACCCTATGTGATGTGATGCGATGATACTTTGTGTGCAAAGAGGGGTTGAGTCCCTGAGGTTACGACCTTGTTCCCACTTATGGGATGCTTTGGCCTTCTGATATATGTGCCTCGGTTCACCACTTATGGGATGTGTTGGTGATACTTTGTGTGCAAAGAGGGGTTCAGTCCCCGAGGTTTTTACCTTGTTCCCGCTATGGGATGCTTTGGCTTTTGATATGTTTGTTCCGTTTCTTGATACGCCTCATTTCTCGTATGCTTCGATTTGATGATATGGTGCTCCGTTTTGTTATGCTCTTACCGTGATATGTCACCGTCTCTAACATGTTCTGTTTTAATTTGTTCTGCTTCTATTTTCAGCTATGTTTTGATAATTATCTTTGTATTTCATATGTAATTGTTCTCGATATGCTTTGTTTCCGCTGCTCTATGTTTTGAAAATGAAAATGTAATATTTACAACTTAGTTTGATACAAAATGGTTTTGAAATTATGTCACCGAATCTATGCACTTCAATGATAAGATGTGAATTGTGTTTGAATTTCTTCTACTGAGCTTGGATGAAGCTCACCCTTCCACTATACGTCACAGGTTTGGCAGTTAGTAAGATACGGGATTTGGGTTTGAGGACTTGTGGAGTAGTAAGATTTTGGGATCGTAGATTGCATTTGAGTTTTGGTAAGTGTAGTTTTGTAATTCTTTGAATACACTTGTAGGTACTTAATTACTGTTCTTTCACTGTAGAACTGGAGTTTATGTTTTCGCTTTGTTGTACTAATATTTTCTGTTTCAAATTGTGATCTACGATCTGGCGGTCCGGGTTTTCCCATTTGGTATAAGTGAAAAAAAAAATATGTCTCAAAATTTAAGGTTGGGAAAATTCGGGCTGTCACAGTTGGTATCAAAGCTTTGGCGTTAGGTCTTTTAGGGAATGAGTGGAGTAGATTCTGTCAGGTCTTCGGGGGGATTCACTATCCCTAATTTGTTTTCTCTGGGTGGCTTTAGATTTCATCTGAGCGTGATGAGACTTTTGTTTCATTGTAACAGATTTTAATGGATCAACAGGGGAGAGGACGACCTAGAGGAGGTCGCAAGAGAAGTATGAGGAGTGTAGAGGGTATTCCTTCAGGTTTCGGGGGAGAGTTGAGACCACCTCCCGAGGTGGAGAGAGGCCATTGAGATGAATCTTCCGATAAGATGGCTAGGGCTATGGAAGCTATAGCCGCTGCGATGACTCAGTAGATGGCGTTGCTAGCCGCCAGTAACGCCAGTCAACAGTATCAACCACCACCACCACCTCCTGCTTTGTCGCAATCATCTTTTGTGGATTTTAGGAGATTGAGACCTCCTCTATTCTACGGGCAGACTGATCCGCTTGAAGGGGAAAAGCGGTTGAAACTGATGGAGAAGTTGTTAGAAAGACTTCAGAGCCCTGAACATGAGAAAGTCGGTTGGGCTTCTTTTCAACTGGAAGGTGACGCCGATGCTTGGCGGAAGTCAGAGTTGAGAAAGAGGGAAGTTGAGGGTCCATACGATCAATGGACATGGGCAGAGTTCGTTAGAGTGTTTAACAAGGAATATTTTCCTAAACAAGTCTGAAATCAGTTGAAAAAGGATTTTGCTAACTTGGTGCAAGGCGATATGACCGTTAGGGAGTACGGCAATGAATTTGTACGATTGTCAAGGTTTGCTTCGGAATTGGTAGCTACTGAAGAGATGAAGGCCAGCAGATTTGAAGAAGGCATGAGACCAAATATTCAAGAGAGAGTATCTATATTTGAGCTTGAAATGTATGCCGACGTGATGGGGAAGGCCATCGTTGCAGAAAGGGATATCAACAAGAGACGAGAGAAACAGAATAACAGTAGCATAGCGAGTCAAGGAGGGTGAAGCAATTATGAGCCGACAGATAAGAGCCATAAATTCTTAATGCTAGAGCCCTCTCAACTTGCTCAAACTATGTATTCAAGGCCACCTGCATCTGTGCCTATGAGACCCTTCTATCTTTCAGATCCTCCTACGGACGGAGCATCAAGGATTCAACAAACTATGCGCACCCCTTCATCTGCTCCAATTGAAGCTTGCTCAAAATGTGAAAAGCAATATAAGACAAAGGAGTGTAGACTGATCACAGGTGCATGCTTCAGGTGTGGCCAGAAAGGACATCGGCTAAAGGAATATCACGAGACTAAGAAAGGATAGACGACGTTGGTTCACCTTGGCCTCCGAATAGGTCCCCGAATAGGCCTTAGGTTCACCTTGGCAGTCAATGGTTTCAAATTCTTTGGTGGCCATTACATTTTGGATTCATGGCTAGGATATGTACTTCTTTGTTCCAATTTTGTGGTTTTAGATGGTTAGAATAGTTATTGATATGGGTATTGTAAAACTATTGAATCCTGGTGGATTCACTACAATCTTTGACTCTTGTTGGATGGTTGTTTTTGTCGTTTGAGTATGATTATTGCAAAGTTACCTAAGTTCTTTTGAGGATGGTTAGATATATATATTGTAACATCCCAAAAAATCATGTTAAACAGTGACCTCGGGATCCGTGCCCGATTGGTCACAGGTTTGACCAATTAGGAGTTTAATAGTTAGCGTAGAGTGTGATGAATGGATGAGATGTGATAGTTTGACTGACTGTGTGGTTTACGATGTAAATGTAAAGTCACATACACCTATCGCGATGCATGTGCTCAACACACAAGTGAGAGGAGAGACAAAAGGGTTTAATAACCCTAAAATCAATTGTTTTGGCTGTTGAAGGAGAGTAAAGAAGAGAGAGAGAGAGGAGTTATTACAGCTGATTGGATGGGGGGATTCAAGCAAGAAAAGCCGGATTCGACACGGTTTGGATCCGTTAGAGCCAAAGCTGGAACCCTAGCCTTTCCAACCACTAGATCTAATCAAATTGAGATTTGATTGAGGTAAATTTCTTGTGAATTAAATGCATAAGTTATGGGAGTTTAATCGTAGTTAGGAATGGTTAAAATCATAGATTAAAGGCTTAGAAAAAGAAAAAAAATAAATGGAGAAAGATTTGGAAGAATGTTTCAAAAGGTCAATTCGCCATTAATCAAAATTGAGTTTCGATTAATTGATTTTGGCCAAGAAGTTGAAAAGTCCGAGGACCCCGATCTCGATTAATCAAATTTAGTTTCGATTAATCGACTTTGAATTTCGATTAATCGATTTGGGTATCGATTAATCGACTGGGAACCTACAGTGAACCCCAGTGGAGGAAAGAAAACAGCTTGGAGAAATCGACTAATCGAAATGGGAATTCGATTAATCGATTTAGAATTTCGATTAATCGATTTGGGATCGATTAATCGATTTTGGAAATTCGATTACTCGAATTGAGAATCGACAAGATAGAGTAGGGAATTTCAATTAATCGAATTGGGTTTCGATTAATCGAATGGAAATCTCGATTAATCGATTTGAGAATCGATTAATCGATATTGACTTTTGATTAATCGATTTTGCAAATCGATTAATCAAATCAGATTCGATTAATCGATTTTGGAGTTCGATTAATCGACTGGGCTAGTTTTTGTTGACTTTTGAGTTTGACTTTAAGATTCTTGGAGGGTCTTGGACCTTCTTTATTACATCTTTAGTGATGTATTTCACATGTTATGTGGTACCATAGGTGGTACGTGTGAGCTTGGGCATAAGGAGCCATGTGGGACCTTGATGCATTGATCAGATAGAGACTTGAGGTAGGGAACACCTTGAACATGTACTTTATTTTACAAGAGCATGTATGTAGTGATATAGAATTCAATTCAAAATATTTTTATTGCTTAAGAATTGTGAAAAGTGTGTGTGTGTGACATCCATAAGAGTAATTATAATGAACCATCCCCAGGGGATGAGGAAGTAAAGAGATAAGAGCATCAGGTGTGATGCAAGTGAATGGATACATCCCAGGGATGTATCCAAGATTGAATTATGTTTGATAGGGCCTAACTGATATAAGATAGCACAATTACACGGTGAATAACTATATGTAAAGAACCTGATACTTTTGTTATTTGAGGTTTGATAGGGTACCCCACCGACGTGGCGGGATATCCACGAGTGACACGGCAGGATACCCGTGACCGATACGGCGGTGAAACCGTAGGCCAGTGCGGAGGCTTATCCATACACAGTAAGCACACCCCAGGGGTGTTGATTGAGACTAGTGAAATCCCGCCACCAATCCCCAGGGGAAAGGGGCTCGGGTACTATTTGTATTCCCAGGGAATACGTTAAAAGTGTCTATATAGATAACGATGATGGGTATCTCATCGGGGCTCGATGCTATATTACTCGGGGATTACTTAAGTTGAAAGTTTAAGTTTTGCTTTAGGCCTTTTCAGCATCATTCATGGATAAATAAAGGCATAAGTAAACTACCAGTAAAATGTAATGCTTTTAATTGTTTTCATCAGTGACTGCATAGACACATCATGCATGGCATATCATGGAATATATGTGAGTGGTAATTTATATGTTCAACCGTGTTTTGTTCCCTATTGAGCTAGGATGTAGCTCACCCTATAGACTACACGTCGCAGGTCCACTACTAGCAGCTGCCGAGGCTTCAGGAGATGCTGACCCCGGTGAGTCGGACCTCGCGGCCGGTGAAGAGTTGGAGCCACCTCCTGAGGACTTCTTCTGGAGGACTCCGTTGTGCTGCTTTGAGGGCTTTTTGATAGAGATTTGTACGGCTTGGTATGTCAAGCCTTGTTTTGGCTAAACAATGTACCTGTATAATTGAGACTATTCTTTTGGGGCGAACCATCCGTGATGAATTGCTATCATCGATGGTTCGGATCGGTTCTCCATTCATGCAGAGGCATGAGGGTAGAACTGTCTTTTGAGAAATACTTTTATATAGATTTAAATTCTGCAATTTCATTTACTATTTCATTTTATGCTTGATATGCCAATGTTCCGTGCTTAGCTAAGGGGCACGGTTAAGATGACCGTGCTGATGGCACGAGTTTCGGGGTGCCGAAATCCGGGCTGTCACAGTTGGTATCAAACCTATTTCTTTTAGCAATTCTGACAATTGTTCTTTTGGTCAGAACATAGGGGCTTCTGCTAACGAAACTTTAGTTTCAAATGCAGCCGTAAATGTCATCTAGAGGAAGAGGCCGACCAAGGGGAGGCCAATAGAGGAGTCTACGTAGTGGAGATGATTACATCTCTCCTACTAATAGAGTGCCTTTAGGAGGTACTGAGGCCCCAGGGGGCATAGTAGTAGACAGCATGATGAAGAGGACTGAGATCGTCAGGATCAATATCTAAGAGAACAAGAGAGAGTGAGAGAAAGATAGGAAGATAGAGAGGAGCGACAAAGGATGATGCACACTATGGAGACTATGGCAGCTGCCATGGAACAACAAGCCGCATCCTTTGCAGCTCATGCGTCAAGAGAACAGCAGCCACCTACACCACACCATGGGACTGCCTGCCCTCATCCTTTACAGAGTTTAGGAGGATGAGACCTCCTTCATTTTCTGGGCAGGCAGACACAATGGCCGCTGAGAACTGGCTTATGGAGATGGAGAAAGTCTTTAGCGTGCTGACATGCACGGAAGATGAGAGTGTGAGATGGGCAGCTTATATGTTGGATGGGGAGGCTGGGCCTTGGTGGAAGTCCGTGATACGGACTCGGGCTCAGGAGACCCCAGAGTTGCCTTGGACTTGGGAGGAGTTTGTTGAGGAGTTCAACAAACAATATTTTCTGGAAGTGGTGAGGAACCAGCTTGAGATACAATTTTTACAGTTAGTGCAAGGGAGAATGACAGTGAGAGAATATGGGGTAGAGTTTCTACGACTTGCCCGTTTTGCTCCGGATTACGTCGCTACTGAAGTGATGAAGTCCAAGAGGTTTCACAGGTTTGAAGCGAGGTTAGGGAGGGAGGCTCCATTTCAGTTAAGGACCTATGAAGAGGTCATGAGTAAGGCGTTGGTTGTAGAGGAAGAGAATACGAATAGATATAGACAGAGGGAGCAGTAGCGAGGAGGAAATGAATAAGAAGGACGGGGACCTGTGAACCGGTGAACAAAAAGACGAGGTTCGTGGCCCAAAATTAGAGACCACAGTTTCAGGGAGGTTTTGGAAGGCCGGCGCAACAACAACACCAACAGAGGTTTCCATTACTTCCGTCGGGGAGACCTTTACGATATGAGAGCCCTGCCATGTCTACTAGCGCCACTATCACACAGGGTTCTTGTACTATTTCTTCCGCACCTCGGGAGACTTGCGCAAAGTGTGGCAAGCCTCATAGAACAGTGGATTGCAGAGCGGGAACTAGGGGTTGTTTCCGATGTGGCAAGGTGGGCCACTTGATCAAGGATTGCCCCGAGACGGATAAAAGAAAGACGGTTTCAGTTGCAGCACCACGACCCATTCAAGCAAGGAAACCGATCGTTCAGGGGAGAGCTTATGCGATCCTTTGCTTTCGAAGCGAGAGCGTGCATGACGTCATCCAAGGTGAGGCTCTTTTAAATTAAAGAAAATTCCGTTTCATTAAAAATTTTAGATAGAGAAGATACATGCATTAGGAGTTGTATATATTCTTTTTCTCAATACTAAATCTATATGTGAATTAAGGGTGTATTTTGATGTGTAAATTATTGTATGTATATATGTATACTATAGGTACTTTAACTATATATGAAAAAAGATGCTTTGTTGGATATGACGCTAGAGTGTTGATAGACCCAGGGTCTACCCACTCATTCGTCACTCCACGTTTCGCCAAGAGGATGAAGATTGTTCCAGAGGCGTTGGACTTCGTCCTATCTGTGTCTATTCTGACTGGAGAGTTAGTAGACACGGAGTTAGCTTGCAAATCCATCATTGTAGCAGTTCGAGACCTAGAGGTGCATGAATTGGAAGCAAAGTTGATACTGTTGGACATGCAAGGGTTTGATGTGATCCTTGGCATGGACTGGTTGGCGCAACACTGTGCAACCGTCGATTGCAGGAACAAGGTAGTCATTTTTAGACCCAACACAAGAAGATCATTTCGGTTCCAAGGAGAGAGGTCGTCATCTGTGCCACTGATCTCAGCAGTAAGGTCCGAGAAAATGATCAGAAAGGGTTGCAGTGGATACTTGGCTTTCTTAAAGGAGGACAAGGAAGAAAAGAATGTCATTTCTGAGATAGCAGTTGTGCGAGACTTCGCCGACGTGTTTCCAGAAGAATTGCCTGGATTACCTCTAAAGAGAGAAGTAGAATTCGAATTCGCCATCGACTTAGCACCAGGAACGGAGCCTATTTTGAAAGTTCCATATAGAATGGCTCCTGCTGAGTTAAAGGAGTTGAAGGAAAACTACAAGAGCTTATGGATAAGGGGTTTGTTAGACCGAGCGTGTCTCCATGGGGAGCACCGGTCTTGTTTGTCAAGAAGAAAGATGGGTCAATGCGGCTATGCATTGACTATCGACAATTGAACAAACTCACCGTGAAGAACCGCTACCCTTTGCCTAGAATTGACGATCTATTCGACCAACTGCAAGGAGCTAGGTATTTTTCCAAGATCGATCTGAGATCTGGATATCATCAGTTGCGAGTCAAGGTAGAGGACATCCAGAAGACAGCTTTTCAGACACGGTATGGACACTATGAATTCCTTGTGATGCCGTTTGGATTGACGAATGCTCTGGTGTCATTTATGGATCTGATGAACCGAGTGTTTAAACCACACTTGGAATCCTGTGTCGTAGTGTTTGTTGATGACATATTGATGTACTCCAAATCCAAGACGGAACACGAAGAATAATTAAGGATTGCTCTACAGACGCTACGTGAACACCAATTGTACGCCAAACTCAGCAAATGTGAATTTTGGTTAGAAGAGGTTAGCTTTTTGGGACATGTCGTCTCAAAGCATGGTGTCACTGTAGATCTAGCAAAGATAGAAGCAGTGGTTAAATGGGAGCAACCAAAGACAGTGACCGATGTCCGAAGTTTTCTGGGCTTAGCAGGCTATTATCGATGTTTCGTTGAGGGGTTTTCAAAGATATCGGGACATCTCACAAAGCTGACACAAAAAGATTCAAGATTTGAGTGGAGTGAGGCATGCGAGAAGAGTTTTCAAGAACTCAAAACAAGACCCACTTCAGCTCCAGTGCTAGCGATTCCTTCAGGCAGTGGAGGATACGCCGTGTACAGCGACGCGTCATACAATGGCCTTGGTTGTGTACTCAACCAACACAAGAAGGTGATAGCTTACGGATCAAGACAGCTGAAAGAACACGAGAAAAATTATCCGACTCATGACTTGGAACTAGCAGCAGTCATTTTTGCGCTGAAGATTTGGAGACATTACTTGTATCGTGAGACTTTTGAAATTTTCACCGATCATAAGAGCCTCCGATACCTGTTTACACAGAAAGAGCTCAACATGAGACAGCGCAGGTGGATGGAATTCCTCAAGGATTACGATTGCTCCATACAATACCATCCAGGCAAGGCGAATGTAGTAGCCGATGCATTGAGTCAGAAGGGTTCAACTCAGTTAGCTTGTTTGGTTTTGGGTATGCACCGATGGAAATTATTGGAAGACTTGGCATTCTACGATGAGAACATTGAGTCAAAAGCCACCGGATCCTTTTTGGCTAACATATCGGTAAAGCCAGTGATATTTTAGCATATCCACGATCTACAGATGAAAGATCCGGCATTAACAAAGATTCATCAAGACGTGAGTGAAGGCATCAGGTCGGACTTCTCAGTTAAAGAAGATGGTTCTTTATTATTTAAGGGTCGTCTATGCATTCCGGACAATGTCGATCTAAGACGAACGATTCTTGATGATGCCCATAAGTCAAATTATGCTATCCACCCTGGTAGCACCAAAATGTACCAAGACTTGAAAAAGAACTACTGGTGGAGAGGACTGAAGCAAGACGTGCCCGAATACGTGTCACGGTGTTTGACTTGTCAGCAAGTGAAGATTGATCATAGACATCCTGCTGGACTATTGCAGCCTTTACCAATCCCAAAATGGAAATGGGAATCAATCTCGATGGATTTCATTGTTGGATTGCCCCGTACTGCCAAGAGACACAATGCCATTTGGGTCGTCGTAGAGCGATTGACCAAATTAGCGCACTTTTTGCCGTACAATACTATGTATACGGCAGGAAGACTGGCAGACTTATACATGAAGGAGATCGTAAGGTTACATGGGATTCCAAGAAGCATAGTTTCAGATCGTGATCCACTATATACGTCCAAGTTTTGGAAGAAATTTCAAGAAGGAATAGGAACACGACTAGACTTTAGTTCAGCTTTCCATCCTCAAACTGATGGGCAGACAGAGCGAGTGAACCAAGTGATAGAAGACATGCTCAGAGCGTGCATGCTAGATATGCAAGGATACTGGGACGAGTATCTATCGTTGCTCGAATTCGCATACAACAACAGTTTCCAAACGAGCATTGGCATGGCACCGTATGAAGCTCTGTATGGACGACGATGCAAATCACCCCTCAATTGGGAGGAAACAGGTGAGAAATTTGTGCTAGGGCCAAAACTACTTGAAGACAACGCCACCATCGTTCGAATAATCAGAAAAAGGCTGAAATCAGCACAGAGTAGACAGAAAAGTTACGCCGACATGAAGCGGACTAGTGTCGACTATAAAGTGGGTGAGCACGTGTTTGTGAAAGTGTCACCTATGAAAGGCGTAATGAGATTTGGCAAGAGAGGGAAGTTAAGCCCACGCTATGTTGGACCATTTGAAATTTTGGGACGCGTAGGTGAAGTTGCGTATCGCATTGGCTTACCACCGCTGTTTGATCGGGTACATAACGTTTTCCACATATCAATGCTTAGAAAGTATGTAAATGATCCATCTCACGTGTTAGGAAAACAACCTATGGAGATGTGTGAGGACATGAGCATGATAGAGGAACCAGTGGAAATCTTGGATCGAAAGGAACAAGTACTGCGCACTAAAGTGATTCCCTTAGTGCTTGTTCGGTGGAACAATCATCCAAAAGAAGAGGCTACTTGGGAACGAGAGGCCGATGTGAAAGAACAATATCTAGCCTTGTTCCCAACGACGTGAGAATCCAATGTAAACCACAAGCATGTTTGTGAAATCTCCACAATACTTGTAATTCAATGGAAGTCTTGATCAAAAGTATGATTAAAGGAACAGATTTTGTATGTACATGACCAAGTGAATGTGTTTTTATGGAACTATGAGCCACTTGATGTCATAAACTGCCAAAAGTAATCAAAGAACCAAAGGACTTGAAAATCTGCAGAAATTGGGTAAAATCGATTAATCGAATTTCAAATCGATTAATCGATTTGGAATTTCGATTAATCGATTTTGTTCGATTAGTCGACTGGCATGTGCCAGTGACTGGAAATTGGGATAAGAGTTAGGACAGACACAGAATACAATTTCGATTGGTCGATTTATAATTTCGATTAATCGATTTGGGATCGATTAATCGATTTTGGGAATTCGATTAATCGAATTGGGAATTCGATTAATCGAACTGCAAGTTCGATTAATCGAACAAAGTAGGAATGTTAGAAGAAATTAGAAATGAATTAATGAAATTCGATTAATCAAGGAGGTTTCGATTAATCGATTAGAGATTTCGATTAATCGATTTACTGAAGGGACTTGGGAAAATTTGAAGTCAGAGAAACGATTTCGATTAATCGAAGTAGAATTCGATTAATCGATTTGAAATTTCGATTAATCGAACCATAGTTTGACTAATCGAATAACTTAAGGAATCCTGAAATTTTTGGAAGTTACTGCACGATTTCGATTAATCGAAGTGAATTTCGATTAATTGATTTTGAAATTTCGATTAATCGACTGGCTCGCGCCAGTGAGCTCTAAAACTTAAATTTTTAAACGGATACGATTTCGATTAATCAAAATGTTTTCAATTAATCGATTTTGACTTTTGATTGATCGATTTGGGAAATCGATTAATCGATTTTGCGCGGCTTAACCTAGTTTTGAATCTCGATTAATCGATTCTGAATTTCAATTAATCGAGCCGGGGCCTATATATAAAAATTTGGGGATTTCATTCCCCATTCGAAATCATTTCCGCTCGGATATTTGGGCGCTTCATCTTCTTCTTCTTCTCCGACCATCCGGCACCCTAGGGTTTACATCTCCGTTGGTTTTCGGATCGGATTCTTGTGCTAGCGCATCCAAAACCCACGGTAAAACCCTAAATTCATATTTTCCTTCAATTCAAGCTAGAAGAAACCCTAGATTTTTGCTATTTTTTTTAACATGCCGCCCAAAACCCGGTTGTCTTCGAAGAAGGCAACCTCTAAGCTGCCGGTTCGGAGTAAGAACGCCGCGCCACCACCACCGCAGGACCCACCCGTGGGTGGGGCACACCCGGCAGAGCCATCAGTGGAGAGGGCTACCTCTCACACCACCGCCTCTCCGATACCGCCAGCTCACTCCGCGCCTGCTACACCCACATCGTCGTACCGCTGCCGTGCCGCTTCATCCGGTCCTACCATCGAGGACGTGTTGGCTCGCATGGAGGCTAACAACGAGCGGATGAACCGGAGGATGGACTTCCTTATGTTCCATACCCTCCGCTACATCTACTCGACCGACTACCACCGCTACCTCGCTCAGGAGGAGGAGTGGACTACCGGTCGGACCGCCTTCCATAGGGGTCCCGTCTTCCATCCCACCACTGCCACTACCGACGCGGCTCCTTCCACATCTACCTCCGCTCCGCCGACCGAGACGCCGCAGCCACAGCCGCCGCTACCTCCGACTACCCAGCCAGCACAGTCTCCACCACCGCAGCCACAGCCAGCTCCAGCAGACCCGCCAGCCCCCATAGCACCGTCAGCTCAGATGGAGCAGCCTGCTCCAGCACCGGACCAGCCTGACGAGGGGACTGCATGAGCCTCGTGCTCTCATTTTTGAGTTCTATTGTATGCATGTATATAGTGTACGCCAACTTATTTGGCGCGTTGTAAAAATTTTCAGAAATTAATAGAAATCACAAATTTTGGTGTAAATTTTTCATTATCGCAACCTTTATATTCTATGCTCGTTTTCTTTTTCTTTCTCTTATTGCCGTAGTACACCTGAGTCTACTGGGCCACCTCACCTGCGAGTGTGGGGGGGGGCAGACCTACGCACATTTGGGTTATTTTCGAGGACGAAAATTCCCAAGGTGGGGAGGATGTAATATCCTGAAAAATCACGTTAAATAGTGACCTCGAGATCCGTGCCCGATTGGTCATAAGTTTGACCAATAAGGAGTTCAATAGTTAGCATAGAGTGTGATGAACGGATGAGATGTGATAGTTTGACTGACTGTATGGTTTACAATGTAAATGCAAAGTCACATACACCTATCCCAGTGCATGTGCTCAACACACAAGTGAGAGGAGAGACAAAAGGGTTTAATAACCCTAAAATCAATTGTTTTGGCTGTTGAAGGAGAGTAAAGAAGAGAGAGAGAGAGAGAGGAGTTATTACAGCTGATTGGAAGGGGGGATTCAAGCAAGAAAAGCCGGATTCGACACGGTTTGGATCCGTTAGAGCCAAAGTTGGAACCCTAGCCTTTCCAACCACTAGATCTAATCAAATTGAGATTTGATTGAGGTAAATTTCTTGTGAATTAAATGCATAAGTTATGGGAGTTTAATCGTAGTTAGGAATGGTTAAAATCATAGATTAAAGGCTTAGAAAAAGAAAAAAAATAAATGGAGAAAGATTTGGAAGAACAGCCCAAAAGGGTGCTGAATCTGGCCATTTCGATTAATCAAAATTGAGTTTCGATTAATTGATTTTGGCCAAGAAGTTGAAAAGTCCGAGGACCCCGATCTCGATTAATCAAATTTAGTTTCGATTAATCGACTTTGAATTTCGATTAATCGATTTGGGTATCGATTAATCGAACTCTGAAACCCGGTGGAGGAAAGAAAATAGCGACTAATCGAAATGGGAATTGATTAATCGATTTCGATTAATCGATTTGGGATCGATTAATCGATTTTGGAAATTCGATTACTCGAATTGAGAATCGACAAGATAGAGTAGGGAATTTCGATTAATCGAATTGGGTTTCGATTAATCGAATGGGAATCTCGATTAATCGATTTGAGAATCGATTAATCGATATTGACTTTCGATTAATCAATTTTGGAGTTCGATTAATCGACTAGGCTAGTTTTTGTTGACTTTTGAGTTTGACTTTAAGATTCTTGGAGGGTCTTGGACCTTCTTTATTACGTCTTTAGTGATGTATTTCACATGTTATGTGGTACCATAGGTGGTACGTGTGAGCTTGGGCAGAAGGAGCCATGTGGGACCTTGATGCATTTATCAGACAGAGACTTGAGGTAGGGAACACCTTGAACATGTACTTTATTTTACAAGAGCATGTATGTAGTGATATAGAATTCAATTCAAAATATTTTTATTGCTTAAGAATTGTGAAAAGTGTGTGTGCGTGACATCCATAAAAGTAATTATAATGAACCATCCCCAGGGGATGAGGAAGTAAAGAGATAAGAGCATCAGGTGTGATGCAAGTGAATGGATACATCCCAGGGATGTATCCAAGATTGAATTATGTTTGATAGGGCCTAACTGATATAAGATAGCACAATTACACGGTGAATAACTATATGTAAAGCACCTGATACTTTTGTTATTTGAGGTTTGATTTGAAATAGGGTACCCAAGCGTGGCGGGATATCTATGAATGACGGCGGGGATACCCGTGACCGTCTGGCGAAACCGTGAGGCGGTCGGAGGCTTATCCATACACAGTAAGCACACCCCAGGGGTGTTGATTGAGACTAGTGAAACCCCGCCACCAATCCCCAGGGGAAAGGGGCTCGGGTACTATTTGTATTCCCAGGGAATACATTAAAAGTGTCTATATAGATGACGATGATGGGTATCTCATCGGGGCTCGATTCTATATTGCTCGGGGATTACTTAAGTTGAAAGTTTAAGTTTTGCTTTAGGCCTTTTCAGCATCATTCATGAATAAATAAAGACATAAGTAAACTACCAGTAAAATGTAATGCTTTTAATTGTTTTCATCAGTGACTGCATAGACACATCATGCATGGCATATCATGGAATATATGTGAGTGGTAATTTATATGTTCAACTGTGTTTTGTTCCCTATTGAGCTAGGATGTAGCTCACCCTATAGACTACACGTCGCAGGTCCACTACTAGCAGCTGCCGAGGCTTCAGGAGACGCTGACCCCGGTGAGTCGGACCTCGCGGCCGGTGAAGAGTTGGAGCCACCTCCTGAGGACTTCTTCTAGAGGTCTCCGTTGTGCCGCTTTGAGAGCTTTTTGATAGAGATTCGTACGGCTTGGTATGTCAAGCCTTGTTTTGGCTAAACAATGTACCTGTATAATTGAGACTATTCTTTTGGGGCGAACCATCCGTGATGAATTGCTATCATCGATGGTTCGGATCGGTTCTCCATTCATGCAGAGGCATGAGGGTAGAACTGTCTTTTGAGAAATACTTTTATATAGATTTAAATTCCGCAGTTTCATTTACTATTTCATTTTATGCTTGATATGCCAATGTTCCGTACTTAGCTAAGGGGCACGGTTAAGATGACCGTGCTGATGGCACGGGTTTCGGGGTGCCAAAATCCGGGCTGTCACATATATATACATATTATTAATGGTTGCGGGTTTATAGATTAATGATTTTAAATTGGGGTTAGCATGTTTGAACAATTGATTGTGGTATGAAGATGCAAATGGCAAGTGACAAGTAATTGCAGGATCATGGTTGTAACTTGAATTGTAGAGAGCTTTCTGCAGGGTAATGCTTTACATAACCTCCATGTTTATGGGATGGTTATCTTGTGAAATGGTTTAATTCCCTATGTGGATAATTGTGGTTGTGGTTAGTATCTCACATGGTTATAGATTATGGATGAATATTTAAATTCTCATTTTTGATAATCCTAATTATTTGAGGTGCCTAAATAGCTTGCAAAGCTTATCAAATACAGGGGTAACTTAGTTGCGTGGATTAATGTGATAGTTTGACCATTGTGGTGCCCCATCACTTTGTTCACCCTATGACTGCCGGGACGTCGAGTGTTCTTCCGACTTCCCACACTTCTTCGTCCACACCGATTGCGTCATGCTCCAGATGCGGGGGGACGACATACGGCAGAATGATGCCGGCGGACCACTGGTGCCTATTTCAATTGTGGTCAAGTGGAACATCAGGTACGGTTTTGCCCAGCGCCGAGGAAGAATAGGACGTCGGGATGATCGATGTTTTTTTTTTTGTGTGTGTTGTATTAGACAGATTTCATCCTTGTATTTTGAGGGTAGGATCGACGTTATTTGAAATTCTTTTCAAATTTATATGTGGGACGTATTAAATCAATTAATGGTTCGTTTTGGATAGTATGGGTGTGAAGGTTTCCTTTTCTTTTATGGTGATGGTCAATTTTTATGGTTTATATTGATCGTTTGTGGGTGTGACGATGAATATAACTTCAACAAATGATTACATTTTGAGATATTGTCGCGTGAGGGGGGTTTTATTGGTGCAGTGCCGATCTTTAGATGTGTGAATTTTCTTTCGATGTGTGTATGATTTCTTTTTGTTTTGTTTATGCAATTTCTATCAAACTGTGAACTGTGGATTAGATATCCGTCTGATTCTGGATCTGTGGTGTGGCTTTCGCCACCTTGGAGATCTGGCGTGTTGGTTAGGATAACGCCTGCCATAGATCTCATTTGTTTGTATCATTTTCGAGGACGAAAATTTTTAAGGAGGGAGGAATGTAATAATCACACTTTATTTTTATTGTGTACCAATCAATTTATATTCTGATGTGTACGATCAATTGATGTGTGTTGTGAGACCTCGTGACTAAGGGCAATTTTCGAGGACGAAAATTCTTTAAGGTGGGAAGGATGTAACATCCCAAAAATTTGGACTTTGAATAGTGTACCTTGGGATGCGTGCCCAACTTTGAATAGAGTACCTTGAGATGTGTGCCCGTCTGATCACTTATTTGATCAAGTGAAGTCAACTTGATGACTTAGGTCTGTTTAGTTTGGTGCAAAAAGTGCACACTCTTGTAGTGTAAAAGCATTTAAGTGGGGCCATATACGTCTGAAGCGCGTATGCGCTTTACACGAGAGTCGACCCTTTTTTCTTTAAGGGAAGGCTAGCTTCTTTTAGAAGCTTAGCCGTGTGAAAGAGTTAAGGCTTGGGGTTAGGGCTTTAGAAGAGAGAAAGAGGAAGAACAAGAAGGAGAAATCTTGCGGATCCGGATGCGTCGAGTTTAGATTTTTTGTGTGAAAAAGTTTTGTGGACTTGTGGGAAGGAAGGATCGCCGTCGGTTTCGACGTTTGTGCGTTGGTTGTGCGATTTGGAGCCGTTTGGGGGTTTTGGAAGCCCATTTCTTTGAGCGAAGAGTTCGTGTGTTTTGATCTGTTAATTGTAACATGGGTTTGGGTGAGATGTGTGTGGAAGGTTTACCGGCGATTGAGAGGGGTTGGTTGTGATCGTGGAGTTTGGAGATGCTCGGTTTGGGTTTTGGAAACCCTCTTGCGGAACGAAGAAGATGATCCGATCTATGAGTTAATCGGTCGATTCAAGGTAGGAAATCCATGCTAGGTGAGTTTAAATACTTTATTTTATGGTTGTATAATTATATGTGAGATTTGGGTTAAATTTGGGGAAGAAAAATTGGATTTTGAATGAGAAAACCCAAGGTTTGGGCGAAATCTGCAATTTTCGATCGATCGAAATTGGCTTAAGACTGATGAATTTCGATTTCTTGAGGTTTTCGATCGATCAAAATGGATTTCGATCGATCGAGTTTCAAATTTGATCGATCGAAAGGTATAGAACAGGGAGTGTCATGGACTTTTGTTGAAATTCGATCAATCAAAATGGATTTCGATCGATCGAGTTTCAAATTCGATCGATCGAAATTAGATTTCGATCAGTCGAATTTGACTGTGCGTGACGACAGTGCTTCGGTGTTTTAGCCATACCTTTCTACCCCGAACTCAGAATCAGGTGATTCTTGAGGTGTTGGAAAGAGGAAAACTAGACCTACAACGTTCATGTATATTAAAATCAATGAATCAAATGTTCTAAAGGTAAAAACTTAGAAGGAAGTTATGTCAAGTTTGAGTTGGCATGTTTCGACTGAGGTACCGATACAGTCTTGGTAGTTTAGCTGTAACATTTTGTGCCGAACTCCGATTGACGTGATTATTATTGCGTTGGAAATATGACTTCGAGATATACAATTTTTATGCTTTGAATAACTCATGAATCTAAATGGTTAAAGGTCTAAAGTTTATAGGAATGTACATCAAATTTCAGATTATCATGAATTTGTCCATTTCCGCCTCGTGTTGAAAAATATTTATAGATGTCTATGTTTCTAGTAACTAGAGTTAGTCTTTGATACATGTTATGTTCGTGATGTAGATTGAGGATGAAAAGCTATAGATAGAGCTTCCCTGGCTTCGTGCAGCATCGAGGTTCAGGTAGGGGAAATTCACCATCTAATTGCATTTTTGATTTTGTTCATAGATGATGTGATATAAATGAATGTTTTGAAAATTTTTTAGAAAATATGAAAGCTTTGAAGTATGAATTAGTAATTGAACGCATGTGTATGTCCTTTTCGATTATGTATCGGTGTTCGTTCCGCTTATGTATCCGTTTGTGTTTCGTTCCGTATCCGTTTGTGTTTCGTTCCATTTTCGAATTCGTTTATGTTTCTGGTAAGGATAAGAACTCTTTGAATCTGAACAACGAGTGGCAGAGAGAAGTTGAGTCTCTGAAGAGGGGTTGAGTCCCCGAGGTTTTTACTCAGTTCCCGCTTATGGGATGCTTTGGCCCCTCGTTGATTTGTGACCCTATGTGATGTGATGCGATGATACTTTGTGTGCAAAGAGGGGTTGAGTCCCCGAGGTTACGACCTTGTTCCCGCTTATGGGATGCTTTGGCCTTCTGATATATGTGCCTCGGTTCACCGCTTATGGGATGTGTTGGTGATACTTTGTGTGCAAAGAGGGGTTCAGTCCCCTAGGTTTTTACCTTGTTCCCGCTATGGGATGCTTTGGCTTTCGATACATTTGTTCCGTTTCTTGATACGCCTCATTTCTCGTATGCTTCGATTTGATGATATGGTGCTCCGTTTTGTTATGCTCTTACCGTGATATGTCATCGTCTCTAACATGTTCTGTTTTAATTTGTTCTCTTCTATTTTCAGCTATGTTTTGATAATTATCTTTGTTTTTCATATGTAATTGTTCTCGATATGCTTTGTTTCCACTGCGCTATGTTTTGAAAATGAAAATGTAATATTTACAACTCAGTTTGATACAAAATGGTTTTGAAATTATGTCACCGAATCTATGCACTTCAATGATAAGATGTGAATTGTATTTGAATTTCTTCTACTGAGCTTGGATGAAGCTCACCCTTCGACTGTTCGTCACAGGTTTGGCAGTTAGCAAGATACGGGATTTGGGTTTGAGGACTTATGGAGTAGTAAGATTTTGGGATCGTAGCTTGCATTTGAGTTTTGGTAAGTGTAGTTTTGTATTTCTTTGAATACACTTGTAGGTACTTAATTACTTTTCTTTCACTGTAGAATTGGAGTTTATGTTTTCGCTTTGTTGTACTAATATTTTCTGTATCAGATTGTGATCTACGATCTGGCGGTCCAGGTTTTCCCATTTGGTATAAGTGAAAAAAAAAATATGTCTCAAAATTTAAGGTTGGGAAAATCCGGGCTGTCACATGTCAAGTCCTTTGTTCAAGTAGTCAAGGACTCTTTTGATTCTGCTCTACTTTCAAATTGGACTATGTAGTTTTGTTATAGGATCCTAATGACAATTAACTTCCACAGATCTTGAAACTGATCAATTTATATGTCCATACAATTCTGTGGCTAAGAACCATGTCCTATGTTATAGAAATGGAATGTGTTCGATGGCCATGTCACATGACTCCCATCAATCACCCCAGTAAATAATGTTTTCAGAATTTTGTTAAGAGTCTTAAGACCTAAGCATATGGAAAAAAAAATACACTACTTAAATTTTTCTGTCCTTGATGTACTTCATGGGCATGACTGCATTTGTTCTACTTCGGTATGATTTTTTCTAATGCAATTGATTTATGAGAGTGATTGTTTTTCTTGTTTAAAATTTTCTAATTCTAAATTTAGATGTTTATATGGTTTGTGTTTCTACATCAGTTAAATGAGCACTATCAAAAAAATTTCTAGTCATCTGTACTCAATCAAGACTTCAGTTGTGTGGACAATTAAGCTCACAAAAAAAAACTCAATATGATATTTGGAAACAAGATTTTATATCGCCTTCCCTAGAACTGAAAAAGTTGATTCGAGTGGTTGACAAATTTTTGGTCGACCCTAAATTTTACTTTCAATTATCCGAGTGTGCTTCATGTTTTCAAACCTCAGGGCATACACAAAATTGGCTAAAGATTTATGATATAAAAATGTTTGTAGTGTATGTTATTAGAAATTTATCAATTTTAATCTAGGGTTTTCTATGGATTTTTCTTCATCACGCCCATATCAATGGGTTCTTGGATTGATTATGGTTTGTCATCAATGTGAGTGTATTAGAGTTCAATAGTGACATCTGTCGGATGATTCTGACGAATCAAGATCCTATGAATGGATGATTGAAATGATTCTGAGTGATTCACACTTCACATATAATTTGCTAAAGTGAATTATCAGAAGGAAATGATGATCAGAAAATCCAGGTGACAGGTTCTTTTTCTAAAAAGTGCAATCTAAAAAAGAACATACGGTTTTTGGCAAAATCAGGCTCTGTTGTATCTAGAAGGCAGATTTGCTGGGAACCGATTGCATCTTTGTTTATCAGAGGGAGTGGGGCCGTCTATTGTCTTTAAGACAGTGTAGTGAACTACGTGCCTTAGAGCCATTTTCAATACCATTTATTTCAACACCTGATTGAACTTGGGAAAGTTGTCGTGACACCTGATCCTTGGGTTGGTGCCACATGGCGCCCAGCTGGTTCGACCGCATAATACCTGGCCAGTTAATTTATTCTGTATTTGCTTAACGCTAAAAATTTACTATGTTTTAGCGAAATAATTAAAATTTCACAACCATTTCCAAAGAAGAAAAAAACATCAAAAGTGGGCAAGCCTTACAAAGATATTTAATTTCTTTTCTGTTTGGTTAACTCTATTAATTTAATACTTCTAGAAAAATAATTGAAATCTCACTAAATTTTGCGATCTATGCAACCTTTTCTGCAATTAATATTTATTTGAGATTCTTCGTCATTGTGCATCCAAATGAAGCCTTCATGATCGAAAAACAGAAGCAATTGAAAGCAAGCACAGTAGTAGATGGTAAAGATAATTTCGAATATCAATGAAGTAGCAGAAACAAAAAGATGAACTAATTGAATGAATCAACAAGTAAGGCCATGAACTCAGACAAAAATTGAATTTATATAGAACAAAATTGCAAAATTGATTGAAGAACTTACTAGTCGATTGGGCAAGGTATCCTGAATTGCTCCGAGTCTGGCTTGTGGTTACCACAGAACCTATCCAATTGCATTATACATAGAAGCAAACTGTAAGTGGAAGCTTAAAACCAATTTCAGAGAGAGAGAGAGAGAGGAGGTGGAGAGAGAGAGAGAGAGTAAATACAGGGATCCATTGAGAGGAGTATTTGCACAGAAATGCCTCTTCTTCAGGAGCCAAAACTTAGAGCACTGTTTCTCCATTTAATATATTTATTAAACAGTTTTAGAGAGAGAGAGATGGAGCTACAACGAGAGACGAAGAGAGTGCAGCGTTGGTATAAAAAAGGGCAAAGAGAAACGGAGGAGAAGAAGGGGTTTTTTCGTGACCTATAGATCTGAAACGAAGGAGAAGAAGGAGAAGAAAGGCAAAGAGAAATGAAGGAGAAGAAGGGGTTTTTTCGTCAGCAACAGATCTGAAACGAAGGAGAAGAAGGGCAAAGGAGAAGGGGCTTAAGGAGGGAAAATTGTTCTTAAACTAGCATACATAGAAGGGCAATTTCGTAAACTCCCTAATGCTGCACATGTGAGATATTTGTATCTCACAGCCTTTAGAACTTCTAAAAACCGTGAAAGCATGTTTGGCTAAAATCTTTCGTTTCAGGATAATAGCCTAAAACGTTCCCATTTCAAGCATTGTTTTCTAAACCCCCCTAAAAAAAAATGTCTTTTCCAAGGTCAACAGCGATAGGTCCACACTTGACTTGGTATTAGGTAGACGGTTCGTATACGGGTGGAACTTCGATAAACCGAACCAAAAGCGATTTTTCGATTTCATTTTCGCCAAAACCGATACCGATCAGTAACTTATCATTTTCAGTTTCGGTTAAACCAATAAGCAAAAAATCAAAAATGACACCGAACTACCCCAAACTAACCTTAGCTAACCCTAAATCACCCTATCTATCCTTATATTTTATATTTAGAATTTATATCTAATTTATGATAAGAACCATCAAAAAAATCGAACTCTTATTGATACAAATAAGACTTTTTACTTATACGGTTCAGGATATCTCTAGGTCAATTCAACTTAGGGTGGGGGTTTTTGTAATCGAAGTTTCTTCCCGTGCAACTGAATGTTCTTAAATCAGACGATAAGGATCATTTTACATTACAATATTTTCAATAATAAATCTTGAGATCATGGTTTACATACCAAACAGTGAGATGTTGATTCCACTTGTCACACATCTCAAAGTGATTGTCAATGAAGATCATTGAAACAAAAATCAATCCATCTATAAAAGCTTTGGTGGTATACCATTAATCTCAAGATCCATTTGTTTAAATCAGTCATTGACTTTTGACTATGTTGCCCTTAGAGATCTAGTTGGTGTAGATAGAGTTATCCTTTAAAAGAAAGTCTTGATATTTTGGGTACTTATACTACGTGAAAACACCATCTAAACCATCTAATTAGAAGGTCGTGATCTAAACATCTCTAATGCAAAAGATTGGCACGAAACATAATCTCTAATATATGATTCAAAGCGATCAACCATTGCATCTGATGATGATAGCTATTCATTGTATAGAAATTTGAGTGTAGTCGCTCTATATTTAAATCAACAATTACAATGCACGTGCACTTTTACTAGTCTATTAAAATACCAAAATATCCTCGATAACATTCTTAAATACACATGCAAGTTCGAGAGCAAGACATTTTAATCGGAGATCTATATGAAAACGACAAAATGAAGCATCTGTCCAACTCTGGAGTAGTCCCACCCAGAGCATCATGTGGCTATTAACCACTATGCATAAAGTATTAAACATCTAAGCCACTGATATTTACATCTACTTTTGTTTCCACCCCTGTTTTCACCATTTGCTTCTTTATAAACAATAATAATTGTAATTAGAAAATAAAAACCCCTCAACTTAGCCCGGATAAGAAGGAAAAAGTTTTAGATTACTGATTACGCAGAAACTGGAAGCTAGAAAGAACGATGTAGTTTATAAAGGGTTCAATTCACAATTATTATGCACTGAAAAAGGTATTATAATAATATCTTCTGTGAAAAGATTATTATAATTTATAGGTACCTCTTGCTTCACATTCACCATCAGCCACACCATTTCCTCCACAAACTCGGAGAAACCCTGACAACACCAAAAATAAATAAATAAAATAATAAAAAAGTAATTTCAGACATATAAATAAATATATATTTACCGTAAGATCTATTTAATAAATAAATAAATAATCCTCTGTTTCCAACTTACCTCATCCTCTTCTTCATCATAATCATCATACAAGTTTGCATCATACACCAACCTTTTCTTCTGATCCGATAACACTGCCACAGTGAAATAAATGAAGGGGAGTTTAGAAAACAATGGAAGGAGCTATAGAACTGAAACGAAGGGGCAATAGATCTAAAACGAAGGAGAAGAAAATAAATAAATAACAAACTAAAAAGTTAATTTCGGACATATAAATAAATATATATTTACCGTAAGATCTATTTAATAAATAAATAAATAATCCTCTGTTTCCAACTTACCTCATCCTCTTCTTCATCCTAATCATCATACAAGCCTGCATCATACACCAACCTTTTCTTCTGATCCGATAACACTGCCACAGTGATAAATAAATGAAGGGGAGTTTAGAAAACAATGGAAGGAGCTATTGAACTGAAACGAAGGGGCTATAGATCTGAAATGAAGGAGAAGGAGAAGAAGGGCAAAGAGAAACGAAGGAGAAGAAGGGGTTTTTTCGTCAGATCTCGAACGAAGGAGAAGAAGGAGAAGAAGGGCAAAGAGAAACACGAAGGAGAAGAAGGGGTTTTACGAAGGAGAAGAAGGGGTTTTTTCGTCAGATCTGGAACGAAGGAGAAGGGTGGCGAAGGAGAAGGGGCTTAACGAGGGAAAACTGTATTTAAATTAGCATATATAGAAGGGCAATTTCGTAAACTCCCTAATGCTGCGCGTGTGAGAAATTTGCATCTCACAGCCCTTAGAACTTCTGAAAACCGTGAAAGCATGATTGGTTAAAAACTTTGGTTTGAGGATAATAGCCTAAAACGTTCCCATTTCAGGCATTGTTTTCTAAACTCCCCTAAAAAAAACTATCTGAAATAAACATGAAATTATGTAGTGAGAAATATACAAAAAGATGCAAGAAACCAGAAATAAAACAGGACTTATTTTGCAAAGATAAAACTAAAAAATATAATAAATCGGGAAAAACAGTATTATGACTCTAAAATGAAAACATACTTTAGAAATTTGATAGAGCGGACCACAGCGCAGTCAACTCTACTCGGCCGAAAGACTCACAACTAGCAGATTTTGAGTGAATTTTTCTTAAAAACCAAAGAAAACTCAATCTTAAAAGTAAACCATCCTTTGAAATTTGAGAACCCTATCCTAATCCATCGAAAATCCTATCCTTCACAGAACCACCCTATCCTACTAATATGAAGATCAAGATCCCTATGCTAATCCAGATCCAAGTCACTTAAAGAATTTAATACCTACGCAAATTTACATGCTCTTTGTAACGATCCCTAGAATTAACACTGTAGTGGTAAGAGTTTGGTCAGGTCACTCACGTGTAAGGACCTCACTAAACTAACCGTTAAATCTATGCACAAAGTAAGACATTTGACATTGGGATTTAATCAGTAATCAGGTTCTTATCCCTAATCAAATCAGTAGTATCGACACTTGACACTGAAGCCAAAATCGATTGGTTTTATCTTCTTATACAGACCCAAAACCGTGTGAGCATTTGCATGGAATTATAGCCAAGATTCCAGCTTAAAATAAACAAAGGGCCTATAGCCTAATTTGGTTTTAAAACTAACCAAGAAGAGAGAAGGAGGCTATTAGATAACTTTTGTCGTGTTCTTATTTTGTCTTACCTGAAAAATAAATACTAGACTTCTTGTTTTGTTTCAATTTACACAAGTGTTTGAAAATGCATACAAGCAATCCTCCCTGTTTTTTTTATCTGTAATACCTTTACTTAGATATATTGGCTAGGCATAAAGAGTTACCCTAAGTAGCTTGTAAGCTACTTGCATGGCGAATTTGGAACATGACTTCGATGCGTCACCTCGAGGGAGCATGCACGCAAGGTCGATGTTCCCTGTTATAAGGACAATCCTTCATTCGCTCTTGGTGTTTTGCTACTAAACCAGCGGTACTTCAATCGGAAGAAAAATCTATGAGAAATTAGCAAACAGTGTGAAATATTAAAACACCTTGCTTAGTTCTGTTCCGGCTACGAGATCAGCAAGCAAAACGTCCTTCTTCTTCCATGCACTTAGACACCATGAATTCACCAAAACGGTTAGTCATTTGTTTGATTTGATCATAAAGAGTTTTCAGCTCAGAAATTAGCCTTCGTATGAAGTAGAGTGCAGATCGTTGCACTCCGGCTCTTCATTGAAGATCTGTAAATAAGAAAACAGATATATATATATATAAGGAATATATATATATATAGATATGTATGAAGATTTAGTGCAGATCCTTGCACTTCTGGCTTCATCAATCATCATAGAAAGGACGTTGAATTTGAGCTCTGAATTCAACATGAATACTTGAAGCTGACTGCAGATTGCTGCACTTCAAATCTGCATCAGATTTCTGCACTTCAAATCTGCATCAGAAATCTAGCCATATCAATGTAGAAATATTAGAGTGTAGATTTTAGATTTATACAAGTATATAGAAAAGCTGTTGCATTTATACAAGTATATATCTATATAGAAAAAATATATATAAGCAAAAAGAGGGGGAGCACAGCAGATTAAAAGGCCAAGAATAAGACCACCTGAAGCCCGGCAAGACACTCTGCTGAGTGGCTTGCCGCGGCAACCACAAAGGGTTGCCGCGGCAAGTGCATTCGGACCTTGGGTCCATGATGGGTCCAGGTAATTTCTTAAATGGGTCTTAGCCCACGTGGAACCATCTTGAGACTGTTAAGTTTTGTTTTTATTTATTTATTTATTCTAGATTTGATGCCACATGAAGTACTTCACCAATTGTGGAGAAATAAGAATTTCATGATGAGCTCGGATACTTGACTGTGCACCGACGATAGTACGTGTGAGACTTGAAGTATACAGGTAGGGAATGTGTATTGTTCGACATATTTTGTATAGAATGTCAATTAGTATTTATAGACATTCTGATGCTAAAAGAAGAGTAATCTTGTCATATGCCTTGTAAATTTGATCAGCTAAGCACTAGGAAACCTTGAGTAACCAATAGTTTTGATAAAGAAACTAAGTCCTTTATAGCACATAGTAGTTCTGATCCTAGGCAGTACAATACACTTCATATTCTATATCGTAGAATAAATGTCATTTTTAACAAGAAAAGTAGTGGCTATATATATATATATCAAGTGTTATCTATAATTAGTAAAACAAAAAGCATTGGGAATCATACATGAAATTGCATCTTGAATGTTCTACATTGTTCAGTAGTCAGATCCTGTTATTTGCAATGTCTTTGATACGTTATTATTCCAGTTTAAATCAAGTGATCTCGCTAACTCGGGAGCTTGACAAGTGATCCCGCTAACTCGGGAGCTTGAAGTATTCTAGTCCAAGTGATCCCGCTAACTCGGGAGCTTGACCTTGTTAATTCCCTGTTTTCGCCTGTATGTCTATCTTGTTCAGCTCGATTTTCAGTTTGATTTTCGTATCTGTTGCATCTATTGCATCTATTGCATCATGCATAAATTCAGTACATCAGCATGTTATAATTGTCATATGTTATAATCCAGTTATGTTTCTAAATAAGAATTGATAAACTGTCAATATAGAATAACAATGCAATATTCTCTACTGGGCTTTAGATGATAGCTCATTCCTCGACTTAATTGTCTTAGCTGCAGACCCTGACCCTGAGCACGCGACTGACCCTACATACGTGCCAGAGAAGGAGGAGAAAGACGACGACGATGAGGAAGATGACGTCCCAGAGGAGTTCTTCCTGTAGTTAGGTTTGTAGCTTGGGATATGGGGTAAAATGGGGATAGAGAGAGAGAGAGAGAGAAAAAGGGAAAAGATCATTTTTGGTCTGTATAATGATATATGTTGGTTTTCAGATTTCTGTTGAGATGGTATTATGATGTATAGGTTTCTTTTAACTGTTTAGATGACGGTTGGCCGTCATCGGTGAAAAGCTATACATCAAACCTTTTGCTTATATCACATATTTTAGTTTCTATTTGATAAGTTATTTGCCATATGAGTTATTTGTCAGAGTTTAAAATAAATTACTTCCACATTCTGCGACACTTTGATGTAAAATAAGGATGGAAGGATCATATCAGGTGATCCGATGGCGCGACCTTTCCTAGTTGAGAAACTGGGAAACGTCGGGCTGTCACACTCTTTGCCTCTACATTTATACAGGACGTCACATAAAGAGAAAGCGGTAGTCCGGTGAAGCAATATTAGGGTAACCTACTCTATGACTATGAGGGAGGCAAACATATTTAACAAGAAAAAATAGTAAGCCTAAATCAGCTTTGTATTGGACGAAATGTACGAGAAAATAAGCCTAGATCAGCTTTTAGTGCCAGATAGAAGCCTCCTCCCGAAATGTCTCGGCCATGCTTAAAACCCGAAACGTCTCACCTAATTTACAGTGAGTCAGGGATAAAAGATCTCTAAACTCGATTGACTCAAGGATATAGAAAGAAGGCAGTTCACTATTCTAAGCAGTCCAAATAAGTTTATCAACAAACGAAAAATTGTCTTGATTCTTCCAGTAAATGATCTGACCACAATCCACAAGAGAGACAAGCAAATTCATCACCAGCATTAACTTTACAAAATATAGGAAGTAAAAACAAAAAATAAATTCGATTTTAATAAATACTGGATAACTAGGACTCAGAACCATACAATAAAATTTATCGAAGATAAAAAAATAGAGATAGAAAAATTTTAAATGCAGATTAACAAGTAAGAATAAAAAGTTACCTTGTAGCTGCAGCTTGAATCAAAATGTGAATTATAACTTGAGACAAAATCGAAATCGATTTAGATTGGGCGGTCACTATCATCCAATGAGCATGCTTGTTTTGGTTCTGTAATCATGTTTACCACACGTACTACGGATCATTCAAACTGCAAAATAAAAAAATAAAAAACAAATTATAATCGTCAGATTCAGAGATGATCACAGAGGGATAATAGATCTATGATTTGTCTAAATCCAAAATAAAAAAATAAATGAATAAGTACCTCTGCGTCGAAGAAGGAGGTGCACAGTTGTCAGAGAACTTTCAGGCTATCGATCTGTAAGTGTCTAGATTCTAAAAGACTCTGAATCTAGAGAGTTAGGGTTTGAGGAGGAGGGAGATTACCTGAATCTGGAGAGCTAGTGTTTGACGAGGAGGGAGATGACTTGAATCTGGACAATTAGGGTATAATCTTTTGAGCCAATCTGAATCTGATCAGCTGAGAAGGTAATCTGAACGAAGATTTAGAAATCGCTTCAACACAGATCTCCCTTTCAATGGTGTTGTCTTCAACCTTCAACATAGATCCCCTTCAATTGAGGCTAGAGTTTTGAAGAGGAAGATGGAGTGAGCGAGAGATGGGGTGAGAGAGAGGGGGAGCTGGTAGTTTTGTTAGCTAGAGAAAAGAGTTGCCAAATAAATAAAAAATTAGGGTCCCAATAGTTTTGCATGTGATAATAGGAAGGAGTGCACGTCATATAAGAGTTAGGAATTAAACCACTGTTTTAACTTAATAAACAATAGATTTTGGGAGTGGATTATTACACCACTACTTGGGTAGTGGGTCTTTTTTATATTGCAAAAGTGATTTTCTTATCATTTTGACGTAGTGACTGCTTTTTGATGTTTCAGAACTACTGTTGTGGCTTCTCACTATTACAATTATAAGCTAGACTGGCTCATTGGCCCATTTGCATTTATATTAGTCAATCTTGGATTTTTTTTGTCATAGGAAATTAGTGTAATTAATGTGGTGTCTTGAGAATATGGAATATACTTTGAGAATGTAATTTTTTATATTTTTTTAGGCTAGGTTGTTGCTTTGGAAGTGTATGCTTATTTATTCCCGGATTTCTAGTTTGGGCTATGTATATCACTTATGTATCTTCATTTTATTAAGTCATTTGAACCAAATTTGAAAGGTTCTAAGTAGTTTATTACTTTAGTTTTTATTTTTTGTTTTTCTATACAAGAGAACAACTTTCTTCTCTTTAGAGTGTCATCTTCTTCCAATCCTTGTTGGTGTAATCCAACAAAGTGGATCAAAGCACGAGATTCATGGCTTCCCATATGTTGCAACCTCAACTTCATTGTTTCACTGGTAAGAACTACAATCAATGGAATATTCAAATGAAGGTTTTATATGAGTCTCAAGATTTGTAAAATATTGTTGAGACCGGATATGTAGAATCTGAGGATCAAGTGGCTCTCATACAAGCTCAACTCAATGAGTTGAAAGAAAATCGCAAGAAGGACAAGAAGCCTTTGTTGTTTATCTATCAAGCTATGGATGAAATTATCTGTAAAAGAATTTCATTGGTGTCATCGGCAGAGTAAGCATGGGATACTCTCTATGCTTCATACAAAGGTAAAGATAAAGTCAAATTGGTGCGGCTCCAAACTCTTCGATGTGAGTTTGATTCTATAAGAATGAAGGATTCGAAAGCGGTTGAAGATTATTTCAATGGGGTAATTTCTCTCGTTAATCAATTAAGGATTAATAGTGAAAATCTTCAAGATCAAAGAATTGTAAAAAAAATTCTTAGAAGCTTGACTCGTAAGTTTGAATATATTGTTGTTGTACTTGAAGAATCTAAGGATTTATCTACTTTATCTTTGGCAAGTTTGTTGGGATCGCTTCAATCCCATGAACTTTGTATGAAGCAATTTGATTCTTCTCCTTTAGAGCAAGCTTTTCAAACTCAAATTTATTTTAAGGAAAATTTTAGAGGTGGAAGAGGAAGATATTCTAATCGCAGACAAGGAAGGCATAATGGAGAAAGATATCTAGCAAAAGAAAAATATGAAGATGAGTCATCTACGTCATCAAGAGGAAGAGGAAGAGGCCGATCTTCTCTTTCTAATGCTCAATGTTATCATTGTCAAAAATATGGTCACACCATAAAATTTTATAGAAAAAGATTGGCGGAAGATGAAAAAAAAAAAATCAAATTTTATTCAAGTGAACAATCAAAGTAAGGAAGGTGACACTCTCTTTCTTGTTTGTAATATTCAAGAAGTTGCATTCAATGAAGGTTGGTATCTTGATAGTGGTTGTAGTAATCACATAACAGGAAATAAAGGCGTATTTGTCACTTTAGATGAATCTATTCAAAGTGAAGTAAGGACCGACGATGATAAACGACTTTCTGTAAAGGAAAGAGGTGATATTCTTGTTCAATCAAAGAAAGGCATTGAACGCATCTCAAATATTTTCTATGTACCCAGCCTCAAGCACAATCTTGTAAGTATTAGACAACTCCTTTTGAAATGGCACAATATTTATTTTAAAGGAGATGCATGTGAAATTAAGGATATGAACAATGCTCTCATTGCCAAAGTAAAGATGACTCCAAATAAGATATTTTCTCTTAAGTTTCAAAATAAAGTTCTTTCTTGCTTTAATTCCATTATCCAAGACAAATCATGGCTATGGCATCTTCGGTATGGCCACTTGAGTTTTAGCTTTTTAACTCTCATGTGCAAAAATCACATGATGAGAGGCATGGCAAATATTGATCGCAAAGACCAAATTTGTGAAGGATGCGCACTCGGAAAGCATCAAAGAAATCATTTTTCGATTGGGAGATCTTGGAGGGCATCAAACCCTCTTGAGTTTGTTCATTCGGACCTATACGGGCTTATACACACAACTTCTATTGATGGTAATCGTTATTCCCTCATTTTTATTGATGATTAAAGTCGTAAACCTTGGGTTTATTTTCTCAAACAAAAATTGGAGGTATTCGGCCACTTCAAAAGATTTATGGCCTTTGTTGAAAAGCAAAGTAGTTTTATGTTGAAAACTTTGTGTACCGATCAAGGTGGTGAATATGTTTCTCATGTTTTTTGAATTTATTAAAAGATAAAGGTATTCGACATCAATTAATCACTCGGTACATACATCAGCAAAATGGTGTTGCCGAAAGAAAAAATAAAACACTTATAGAATTGGCTAGAAGTATGTTAAAAGCCAAAGGGATGCCAAATATATTTTGGGCCGAAGCCGCTGTATGTGCCAACTATCTTTAGAATCGTGCTTTATCGAAAAGTGTTCAAGACATGACACCACAAGAAGCATGGAATGGACACAAACCATGTGTTGCGCATTTGAGGATATTTGGTCGCATTACATATTCTCATGTGTTGGATGAAAGAAGAAATTTTTTTTCGAAAAATGTATTCTTATTGGTTATAGTGAAACTTCAAAGGCATACAAATTATTTAATCCCATCACCAAGAAAACCATCATAAGTAGAGATATAAAATTTAATAAAGAAGAAGCTTGAGATTGAGATTTTCAAGAAAAGACACAAAATTCTATTTGTGTTAACGAAGAAGAAATGAAAGATGTTTAAAATTGTGAGGATAAAGAGGATAGGACTCTACCTTCCTCTCCATCTTCACCATCTTCATCATCATCATCATCAATGAGTTCTAATTCTCCTCCAAAGAAGACCAAAAGCATCAATGAAATTTATGAAGCATCAAGAAGACTTTTTGATGAAGATGAGATTAACTTTGCATTATATGCCAATGCTGATCCAATTTCTTTCGAAGAAGCAACTCAAGAAGGAACCATGCAATGAATCAAGAAATTGATTATATTAAAAGAAATGAGACTTGGGAGTTAACGAAACTTCCAAAGGGACACAAATCCATTGGTGTAAAATGGATATATAAAACCAAGTTAATTGTAAAAGGTGAAGTCACAAGGCACAAGGCTCAGTTAGTGGTGAAAGGCTACAAGCAAAGACATGACATAAACTTCAATGAAGTTTTTACTCCCGTTGCTCGGCTTGAGACTATTAGATTGGTCTTAGCATTGACAACTCAAAGAAATTGGAAGGTTTATCAAATGGATGTCAAATCAGCATTCTTAAGTGGTATTCTTGAAGAAGTTTATTTTGATCAACCTCCCGAGTATGTAGAAAAGGGTAAGGAGCACAAAGTTTATAGATTGAAGAAAGCACTTTATGGTTTAAAACAAGCATCAAGGGCGTGGTATAGCCATATTGATAAATACTTCATGAAGAATGGATTCAAAAGGAGGTGTCCTTTTGAACACTCTCTCTACATCAAAGAAAACAATCAAGGTGAGTTCTTAGTTGTTTATTTATATGTTGATGATTTAATCTTCACCGACAATAGTTCATGCATATGTGGTGAATTTAAAAAATCAATGATGCTTGAATTTGAGATGACCACTATGGGTCTCCTACATTTCTTTTTTGACATTGAAGTAAAGCAAAATGAAGATGAGATTTTTATATCTCAAAAGAAGTATGTAAAAGATTTATTGAAAAAGTTTAGAATGAAAGATGTCAATCCTATTTGCACTCCAATGGAGGTTGTTTTGAAATTTAGCAAAAATGATAATGAAAAAAGAGTTAATGAAACTCTTTATTGGAGTCTTGTTAGTAGCCTCATGTACTTGACGGCCACAATTCCAGATATTATGTTTGCGGTTATCATGATTAGCCATTTCATGGAATCACCTAGAAGAAGTCATTGGAATGTCGGAAAGAGAATTTTACGATATGTATGTGGTACCATTAATGATGGTAGACATTACAAAAGGGGTTTAAAATTCATGTTTGGTTGGATGTTGTGATAGTGATTGGGGTGGCAGTGTAGATGATGGCAAAAGCAGTTCCGATTATAATTTTAATATTGGTTTGGGTTCAATATCATGGACTTCAAAGAAACAACAAGTTGCTGCTCTCTCTACAACTGAAGCGGAGTACATTTCATTAGCATTGGCAGGTTGTCAAGCACTTTGGTTAAGATGGGTCTTAGAAGAACTTAAGCATCCATCAATTGAAGCTATAAATTTGTTTTTTGATAATCGTTCAGCCATTGCATTAACCAAGAATCCCATTTTTCACTACAAAAGTAAACACACATTCGAATTAAGTATCATTTCATCCGTGACATGATCAATGATGGTGAAATTGATGTGAAACCTTGCAATTCATAAGATCAAATAATAGATATTTTTATGAAGGCATTGAAGAAAGAAACGTTTATCAAGATCAAAGAAAGCTCAGCTTTTGATCGATCTAGCTCAAGAGGGGTTGTTAGAATTATAAGCTAGATCGGCTCATTGGCTCATTTGTAGTTATATTGGTCAATCTTGAAATTTTTTTGTCATAGGAAATTGGTGTAATTACTGTGGTGTCTTGAGAATATAGAATATACTTTGAGAATGTAATTTTCTATCTTTTTCTACGCTAGGTTGTTCCTTGGAAGTGTATGCTTATTTATTCCCGAATTTGTATTTTGGGCTATAAATATCACTTATTTATCTTCATTTTATTAATTCATTTGAATGCAATTTGAAAAGTTCTAAGTAGTATATTACTTTAGTCTTCATTTTTGGTATTTTTCTACACAAGAGAATAACTTTCTTCTCTTTAGAGTGTCATCTTCTTCTAATCCTTGTTGGTGTAATTCAACATGCACCCCATTCGGATTGTAAGCTGCATCTACTTGCCAAAATTCGCTTATCATTTTTTTTGTTTCTAGACTCTAGTATCTTTCATTGTCAATTTATTATATATATGCTAATATGCATGAATTCTTTTTTGGCAGAGATTTGGATTCATGCGAGCAGCATGAACTTTTTTATTTTGATCACATTCATTCTGGATCAAATCCTGCAAGTACAGTTGTTACCTTATATGGAGCCCTTGGGACAGACTGCTTCAAAGATTTCCACATCGCCCTTGCAAATGCATCAAAAGGTCTCAACATCCAGAAGCATGTTTCAATAATATTTTTATTATTGTCTTCTTTCATCATTTAAGTTTCTTTCGTCTGCATGGAGGGGATACAAGAAATGTATTAAATTTTTAGCCAAGTGGGCTGACATTTTTAATAAATCCAAGTTGTCAAAGTGGCTATATATTATATTAGAGATTAGCGAATTCCATTTGTGCAATCTAACCTTTTTCTGATGGACAACTGCTCATATCTAATATAGAGTCCACATTGAAGTGGTCAGATTTTTGAACCCTGACCTGTTATCCACTTTTGAACCTGACCTGGAGCTGTTAAAAAATGATATACCTATATATTGTGTAGCAAACAGGTATCAGGTTGGGTGTGGGTTAGGTTTGGGCTAACTTGAATACAACCTATTTATATAACATGTCAATATTTTCAACCGGCTTACTAGATGGGGACTCCTTAGATGGAAGTCATCAATATCTTAGTTTAATGATGTTCTCATTTTGAGTTCAGGCGAAGCTTTTCGATTTGAAGTTCACCTAAAACGGATCACTAGGGGACGGGGACACTTGGCAGGAGATGCGAAACAAATTAATTTTTTTTCTCTTTTATGTTGAAAATGGGCCATGGGGTCTTTAGATTGTTAACTCTCTTTTTGTTCTTCTTCTTTTTGTTTGAATAGAAGGATTGGGCATGTAGAGTTCAAAATGTTTGGCTGATTTGAAAGGTTGGATCATAGGTTGAGATGCAACCTTTTGTTTGAATAAAAGAATTGGGCATCTAATTTTTTTATTAATGGCATTAAATGATTTGCATTTGAGTTGAACAGATATGTTTAAATATGAGATTAATAGTTTTTTTTCTTTATATAATTTTTTTTAAAGCATTAAAAAAATTACATTAAAAAAAACATTTAAAAAACTTGCATTAAAAAAGCATAAAAAATTTGCATTAAAAAAATATTATTTAAAAAAAAATTGCATAAAAATTCGTCGACGTAAACTTTCTTTTTTTTTTAAATAGTTTTTTTTAAAAAAACAAATTGCATAAAAAACCCACTGTCAAATGTAGTGGTTTTTTCTATGACTGTTAAGAGCAGTCATTTTTGAAGTTTATAAACCACTGTCTTGTATAGTGGTAAAAAAAAACCACTACTTTTTTTACAACTGTTTAGAGCAGTGGTTTTGTGAAAAAAATCACTGTCAAAGACAGTGGTTTTTTGAAAAAACCACTGTTTAAGGCAGTGGTTTTTTTTGCTTTTTCACGTAGTGTTAAGTAAATAGTTTTATTTCTATTTTTCTTTTATTTTTCATTCCATTAATGGTACGAATGCACGTTCGAGGTTCCGACTAGATCAAGAACGAGATTGTAGTGTTGTAATTCCATTTAGAATAATCTCAGTGGCCTTGTAGGGATTGGGGATAGCCTAGAGAGGATATTCACCGACGGACTAGGCCTCGTAGGGTAGTCTTAGTTGGTTACGTGCAATGATGCTTAACGATTAGGTTATCTAACTCACGGTTACATCTCTCTAAGTGATAAACAACGCAACTGAGCTTGTAGCCAGGAGCTAGGGTACTTGGGATTCAAAATAGGGAAAAGTAAAGTTTTATTACTTATGAATCTAAGATCTAAGAGAGATCCCAGGCTGGTCTCTCAACATTTACAAATTTATTTTCATAGCTTTTGCTAGAATAATTAGGAATTCACTTCTATAAAAATCCCCTTCCTAAACAAGGCTTTGGTTTAAAATAAACAACTAGTCCTTGTGGTTCGACACCATGGTACTCGCCCAAGTACATTCGAACTTGTGTACTTGCAAGGTTTTGAAATAAAAAGATCAAGTTTTTGGCGTCGTTGCCGGAGACTACAATTTTATTTGAACTATTGAGTTTTAGGTAGTTTATATTAGTAAGTTTTCTAATTATAGATTTGTAGATCAAGGTCCGAGCCTCTCAAAGCTTCGAAGGGGACACCCGCGAGAGGCCAAGGTACATGCCTTTGTTTTCAGATTTAGTTAGATTTTTATTTTGTATTTTTTAGTTTGTGTCTCTATGATATGGAGTTTCCAACAAATCAAATGTCTCCATCTTCGGATGTGCTTAATTATGAGACTCTATACCACTATTGGGAGGCGTATGGTCCTAATTGGTGGGTCCCAAATCAAGGTTGTGACCCATGGAGTTCTGATTCCGAAGAACAGAGATTAGCTATGTTAAAAGAAGAACTCCAAACCAATTTAGACTTATCCAATTTAAACTTCCTTGAAAGTATCCACTCTCATATCTAGTCTCTTGCGAGAAATGAATACCAAATGGGGTAGACGACTGCTGCCATTGCTAGGGAGGAGGAAGATTCCTTACCTAGTCAAACTATAACCATCTCGCAAGACCAGGAGTTGAGAGGAGGATCTACCCCTGCCCTGAGATTGAGGATGAGACCATGACCTTTTGGGGCGGGCATGAGGAAGATTTCAAGGAAGACATGATTGGCCCACATAAGATTGAAACACCGGAAGATAGCCAACCAATCTATTGTGCAACTGTGGGATTCGAGACGATCCCGTCGCGACGATGCGCTCTTTAATGAAAAATATAGAGTTGCCACCTTGAGCTTTTGGTGTCCCAGGAAACCTAGATAATTTTTATAAGCACTAAAGTGCTACAAATATGACTCTGAATCCAGTCTACACCAAAGGCTCTTGGATAGGGGCTTTAGTTATCGATTGGGAAGATGTTAGGCACCCAATCAATCTGCTTAATGTGGTCTCTACTTATGGCCAAAACAAAAACAATATAAAAGAAATGAAAAGGGCTTCTTCTTGCCCAAATGGGTTTTAAAATCCTATTTGTGCCCCTCCGTTCCTACAAAAAATTTAGCGACGTAACGACACAAATAGGAGGATGGAGGAATAACCGAGAAGGTAGAGGCATAGAGGGGAGAGCCGGAGCTCTCGGGCCCTTCTTGCACCGCCGTGGAGCCTTATGTTGACTTTTTTTGGTGAGCTTTTGAAGGTTTGTATGGTATGGAATGAGGTTATAATCCTAAGGCTTGATGGCTAAGAGGTAGAGAGGGAAGGCTAGGGGGTAACACACCTCTAACCGAGAGCTTATGGGTGAAAAGCTAAGGTCTAAAGAGACTTTTAAAGTTATGGAATTTGTGTGGGAATGGTGCACTAGAGGAGAGAGAGCGAGAAGGGATTCCTTAATCTCTTAATTGCAAAATTTTTCAAGCAATTTGTAAGGGAGGGTGCCTCTCTATTATAGGAAAAAGAGAGGTTAGGAGGGTGCTTAGAGGCTAATTGGGATTAGCAATTAGGTAATAGGCCATCTAAGGTTTCCTAGGGTTTTTGGAGCCTTGAAAAATGTGAAGAGGTGCTCCAATGGTGGATGATAGGGTGAGGCTTTTAACCACTTAAGGGGTTGCACATAGATAGTAAATGGGTACAACAAAACTAGGAAAATACACCCCAAAGGTCAAGGTGGTCAACAAGTCACACCCTAATCACAAAATTAGAGGCAAAATCTAGGGGTTACTGTTCATATGCCTGACACAACTATTAGTTGCACCAAGTATATGCACAGTAAAACAGTGCTTGAATAGTGCCTGGAGGTTGGCTGCCCGCGGGGGGACCCACCTTAATGTTAGTGCAACTATTTGTTACGCCAAGCCATTTCTGGGGAGACATGGCTTGGTGCAACTATTAGTTCCACCAAATCCACCTATAACTGGTGCAACTATTAGTTGTGCCAAATCCCAAAGGGGGGCAGCATGAATTTACCATTCTACCCTTTGGATTAGGAATGCGATATCTTTCCGTATACAACTCCGATTGGGGTAATGTTTTGCTCGTTGGAAAGCTGAGGACTTCTACTTTTTAATGGTATAAGATTTGATTATAGTAAAAGGTCACAACTAGTCCCAATATACCACTCTTCATCCATTGCTCAGGAGAGCTAGGTTTAGGTCCGAAATGGGTTCTAAGGGTCAGGATGGGTTTTAAATGATTCGAGAAGGTTTCTAAGGGATCTAGAATAATTTCTAAGGGTTTAGAATGATTCTTAAGGTTTTTGAAAGGTTCTTAAGGGTTTCATATATGCCATCAAAAGCTCAGAGGTGCGCCTCTCTCGAAATGTGTCTCGATCGGGCCTTGGGCTAAATTTAGGTGTCTATAGATGCCAATCTTTGGTATCCGATCACTAATGATTAAATGCCAAAGAAAAGAGACATTCGAAGAGGCCCAAGGTGTTACTGACAAGTCTATCATATTCAAAATAAACTTATAACATCAGATGAGTAACATGGTGAGAAAATGAAAGCCTTGTATGTCGGGAAAAATGGTTGTTTCTCAAGGTAATCGGTCCCTAAGTGCTTAGCAACATTATTGGGCATAACCACCTCATCTGATTGGTCATGAGTGCCCCTGCTTGAAGTAGGGTTCTAGGTCTTTGGGTGAACCCATTGATCTCGAAGTTTATTTAACACAACTATCCAAGCGGAGCGAACAGAGGTTGCAACAATTTTTAGGAGTGTGCTATTTTTCCAACGTGCCCCGGATCATCATGACCCAGAGTACCTAACCCATAGATTCAGCCAAAATCGGGTGCCTAACAAAGGAGACATCCAATCCTGATCTCTGTTGGTAATGATCTTATAAATCAATTAACTATGCATAAACATGTACCCATTAAGGGCGGTAAGCAACAAAGGCGATGGAAGTCTCGACCCAGTTCCTATCCGGGTATAATTTATGAGAACAAACGACCATCCTATGGATACCCAGATGCAAGGCGTACACTTTATAGGGATGCCGTGCCAATATAGGTTTTAAGTCTGTGAAAATAAGGGGAATGAAACCTTCTGTAGGCATGTTTACATATAGTTTGATTGACATATAATTTCATTTTCAATAGGTTGGTTTCAACCAACGATTGACCTTTTTCATAACTAAGTTACCCGGACCTCAAACCCTGTAGGGCGCACGCCCGGGCAGCGCAGACCAAGAGTCCACACCTCCGAAATAGCTTGTGATGAATCTCAAGTTAGACACTCACGTTCATATGAATCCGCCAACTGAGCGCTCGTCGCAAAGATTTAGCAGTGGAATCGACTCAGTCAAAACAATGACTGTTTGACTGGGATTGACCCGTTGCTCCTACTTTGAAGTAGGATCCAAAAATTTAAGGTGAACCTTAGACTTTAGGACATTGATATGGCACAGCCGCATTGCTGATAAAATATTAACATTTTACCACATTAGAACATGCGTGTGCGTACAATCGTGTGAGGCATAGTCTGCCTCATTTGACCGGTCGCGAGTGTCCCTGCTCGAAGCAGGGTTCGAGGTCTTTGGGCAAGCCCACTAATCCCAAAGTTTATTTAGCAAGACTACTCGAGTGGAGTGAATGGATGTCACAACTCTTTTTGGGAGTGCGTGTTGTCTTTTCAAAACATATATGTTTGTTATTTTATGTGGGGAATTTTTAACATTTTTATTTTTATCATTTTCTGTAATTTTTAGAATTTTGAGTTTATCATTTTATGTGATTTTTTTATGATTTTTTTTTATTCTTAAGTTATCATTTCATGTGATTTTATCACTTTATTACTTCTACTATTTTATACGAATTATTTTTGGGATTTCTTTATCTTTTTCTTGTTGATTTTTAGATTTTCAAGTTTTTATTTTATTAGATTTTTGGTTTTTTAAAGCTATTATTTTATGGGATTTTTCTGGTTTTTTTAGAACTATTATTTTATGTGAATTATCCAATCATTTTATGTGAGTTATTCTATTATTTTTGGCTTTTTCTGTGGGGATCATTTTTTTTTTTAACTTTTTCATGTTTTTCTATGTAGGATCGGGATGCCTATTGCTCTCGGTCTATTTTATTCTTAGCACGGCTTCTCGGGTAAGTTGAATGGGAATTGTCACACCGTTTAGAGGCGCGTGCATCTATCGGGGGAAACAAAACTGAGAGAGGGGATACCGGGTTATGTATCTGACCCGCATCATGCCCAAAGACCCAGCCCGCGAGTGGCTGGCGTAACTCTTAGTTGCGCCAAGCCAAAAGAGGCCCCAAAATTGCCTGACGCAACTATTAGTTGTGCCAAGCCTGACTGGGGAGCCAATTTAAACAGCCCGAGTTCGGGCAACAGGGCATATTTTCGAAAAAACATTTCTCCCTCTCTTCAAAATCAAAAACCGGCCTCCTTAGGGTTCCTTTACATTGCTTCTACGCGTGCCCCATTGTCGGCATTTGCTTGTGCCGTTTGATCGTCCGAATCACGCTAGATCAAAGACCCCTTCTTCTTCACAAGGTAACCATTAAAAGCCCATCTGTCTTGATTTTTCTTGCTTTTTTTCTTGTAAATATGCTATGATCTTGAATTCTTTGATGAATAATGATTTATCTTCATTGTATGCATGTTTATTGAAGATATGTTGGTAATTTTTCATGAATGATGCCTTATTTTTATTATTTTATAGAATTTATTGGTGCCTAATGTATATATATATTTTTTGTTTTTATTTGTGTATATAGAATGAACTTTTTTTTTGTTGTTTTTATTTGTGTATATAGAATGGACTTTTTTTTTGTTGTTTTTATTTGTGTATATAGAATGGACTTTTTTTTTGTTGTTTTTATTTGTGTATATAGAATGGACTTTATTTTTGTTGTTTTTTATTTTATTTTTTGTTTTTATTTTTCATATAAAGTATTGGATTTTTGGCCTTTTATTTTTTGAACACTAAATTAGAAAGAAAAGGGATTTTCAGTTTCTTCTTTGAAATTTAATTAAGGAAAATGATTTTTGACTTCTCCTTAAATTAAGAAAACAAGAGATTTTATTTGTTTTGAAAACCAACTAAGGCATTTTTATTATTTTTGTGTTGGTTTTTTTTTATTCTATGGGCATAAACTAAGGGTTTTTTTTTTTGTCTTTGTTGTTTTTTTTAAAAATTTTTTATTTTTTAAAAGAAAGGCTCTTCTTTTTTGGTTTTTGATTTTTAGGAGCATAAACGAAAGGGATTTTTGGGTTTTGATTTTAGGGGTATAAGGAAGTGATTCTTTTTTTTTTTTTTGAAGGACCTAAAAAGATGAGGTTTCTCTTTTTATTTTTTAACTTTTTTTTTGCTTTTAGGAACATAAAGCAAGGATTCTTTGTTTTTGCTTTCCTAATCATAAAAGAAGGACTTTTTCTTTGGTTTTGATTTTTGAAGCATAAAGAAATGATGATGTTTTTGTTTGTTTTTTTTTTTTTTATCTTGCTTTATTATTAAACATAGTAAAAGGAACATTTGCCTTATTTTTATTTACTCTTGAAGATAACAAAGGCGGGACTTTTTTGTATTTCCAATCTAAAAGGGATTTTTTTATTTGTGTATGTATGTATCTTTATTTTATGAAAATGAACAGAAAGAGGGTGAGCATACTTACCTTCCCTTGGTGTGTATCATAAAAATAGTTCTTTATCACTGATCTACTCTTATGCGATTGTTTCCTATTTCCCCAAAATATCCGACGATGAAGAATATGCGCCTGAGGAGGGCCAAGAGGAGGGGCCTGGGGTAGTTTATGGCCCGTAGGGGGAGCAGTTCTTTACGGTAGATCGCAAGGTAGGTCCTTGGCTCGAGATGCAAGGTGAGGCTGCCCGAGTTGGCCTTCTCCACCAACAGTACATTCACATCTCAAATTTCGGCATAGCGGGCAAGGTAAAAGATAGGTTCAGTTCTTCCTTTCTTTGTCCAGCTTTTCTTTATTTCCAAGATTTGATGCATTTTTCTTTTTTGACGCAGGACCTGCCCCGAATTATATTCCACGGGGGGTGGTTTGATTTTCATGATTTCTATCGCTATGTTCCCCCTATGGTGAAGTTTCTGCTAGGGTACGTGGGCTTTGGGGAGTTCTTGTCTTGCCCCCTTATGAGGGTTGATGCCGCGTACCTGAAGGCATTGATAGAACGGTTCTTCCCTGAGACTATGACCATCCACATGCCTTATGCCGAGATGGCGCTGACGCCCATAGATTGGGGGATGATTACTGGCATCAGGGTGGGGGCATACCGATAGCCAGTCTCACTGTGTCGAGCAAAGAGGACATCATCCGATTGATAGGGGGTATCCTCCTTGTGGGCAAATGCATGACACCGAGGTTAAGATGGGGTGGCTATCCGGGCTCTATATGGCTGATGAGTTGGTGGATCTGGGCCAGCCAGATAGGGTGCTTTACATTACGCTTGAGCGGGCGATCATCCTAGCCCGCATCACTCTCCTGCTCTTGCTGGGTAAGACCCTCTTTACCAATGCGAGCGGCGGTCGAGTCAGCCTGGCATTGCTGAGTATTATGGACAACTAGCTCGACATCCATAGGTACAACTGGGGCAGGCCCGGGTATGCATGGTTGATGTATGGCGTGGCTTGAGCATCCATTGGGGAGGCCAAATTTGTTGTCGGCTTTTGGGCGGCATTGGAGGTAATCCCTAACTCTTTTGCTTTTGTCAGTTTTACTTGAATGGTCTTTCATGCTATTGACTTGTTCTTTTGTGCACTGCTCTTCTCAGGTATGGTGTACCATCACTTTCATCCTGGGTGTCCGCTTCTCCATTCCGCTGCATATACCTACCTCCTCCTCAGCAACTGGAACCAAGCCCGGCGTCGCGACATGGGCATGAAGCACTTACAGATGGACCTAAGGTCCCTAAGCAGGTAACACCCTTTTCAATTTTATTTATTTTAGTTTGGAGATTGTCCTTGATTTATTATGCTGCATGTCTGACTGATTGGCCACCTTTGGACAGATCCTTCACGACCCATACCTCACCTACATTTTCTGGGCAGGGCAGTTGTAGGTCCATCACGCCTATTCCACAACTGCTGTGTTAGTTTCTTCTATGGGGTGTGGGCCAGGGCCTACTATCTAGCTAAGCTAGTAGTGCACCAATACTAGGGCTATCATGCCATACCAATGGACCTACCCGTAGATGTTTTGGATCTCGTCGGTAGCATTGAGGATCTCACTGCGGCCTTCCTCTATAATGGGTTCCCTATCAATGCCCTTCTCGTGCCCGGGGACTATCATATATGGTACGAGTGCCTGTCATATTAGTTCATCTTGCTGCACTTCGTCCCTAGTGCCAACTTCCTTGCTTTTGACAGCCCGCGTGCTGAGGTAATTTTCCTTTCCCCTTTTTTAGATTAGTCCCCTTTTTGTCTCAATTTGGCCTTTGTTCCTACTGAGCAGATTTCTATTTTGTTCACAATTTTCTCAAGGCGATGACTCAAATGATGAATGTGGGGCGGCGGCAAGTACTGCTGATACTTTTGGGGCAGGTCCTTCAGGTGCTGGCCCGTCAAGTGCATGTTCCTTGGATGAGGGTTCTTCAGGAGCTCGCCCGTCGGGTGCTTCTCATGCGGGGGCCCTTGGTGGTGGTCCGCCTATGGTCTATGGAACTTTCTAACACCTTGACGATAATTTTCTCTAGAGCATGTGTGCCGATGTGGATAAGTACGCACGCATCTCTATCGAAGAGGCCCGGGTCCCTCCTCCTGAGGTAATTCCAGGGGTAAGCCCTCTTACGATCATTCGTCCTTTGTCTCGGCTTCTTTTGTAAATGCGTGTGTCTAGTAATTGACCTGGTAACTGACATCCTATCCCTCTGAATGCAGAACTTTGATTCGGCTATGGAGTATGCTGCATATCACCGTAACATCGCAGAGCTCCGAGACGTGGAGGCGGTGAGTATTATGCTGCTCCGTGTTGGTTGTTTATTTCAGACTCTTGCTGCTATTTTATTAAGAACAGTGGAGACAATAAATCAAGAGTGGGGAATTGGAGATGGGTCAACACAGACAGCCTGAAATACACACAGTCCTGCAAGATACAGGGTCCATTGTAGCAAGTTTTGATAAGTAAGAGTTTTTCCCACAAAGAAATTGATCTAGAATAAAAAATGGGCTATAATAGTAGGCCTTAAGATCTGGCTACAGATCTGACAATCCTAAAGAAATGGAGTTGGGTGTCACGACTACACTAAATTAATCCTAAAAATAGAGACATAAAATGTAGCCCTATCCTAAAGAATGGGTTAAGAGGAAGATGGTGGTAGTGTGTGATAAAATAAAATATAAAAATAATGAGAAGTAAGCAGGTTAAGCTAGAGTTAAAGCAGTGATGTAACTCAGATTTAGTCTGTCTCTGCAGTGTTCCTTGCCAAGACACTATTAAAAGCCTCAACAAGGTAAAAATATCTGGTTTAACCCATGCCATTTGGGGCGCTCATAGGGCTATATTCTACCCACTCTAATGGTCACAGGGTATCCGATAGAGTCTGTCAAATCCCATTGGTTAAAACAGACATTGCCAATCTAACCCAGAGGAGTGGACCGATCATTCCCCCAGCCACAAGGCCAGATCAAGCAATGAACACTATTGTAGCACTATATAATGCCAGTGCTACAAGCTCCCCAGATCTGCATACAGACCTGGCTGACATTCATAGGTATGCTAACCCATAAGATCCTAAGTACTTTGCTAAGGCCAACTGCTCACTAGTGCCCATAAAAATGATCATGCAACAGGTTGAATAAGGCTTTAAATTCAGCTAGTCATCGCTATAAATGACCTGCAATGACTCAACCTCAAGCTGTAATTACTATAAAGAGATTAGATCTAGCATCTGGTGTCGGCTAGGTAAAACAGAGGGGAGCTAGTTCCTGTACAAACCTCCTCACAAGGCTCTAGAAGCTTATGTGCAGGGGAGAAGTATCCTTCTCAAACATGTGAATGGACATAACCTTAGGGCTATACTTTGTCCACTTGAATGGTCACAGGGTATCCCATTGGTCTGTCCATCCCACAGAAGCCTGAGAAAGAACATGAAAATTGCTGCAACCACCATGGTCCACAGGCCTCCGAGTTCCCTGGATCTCACTACAGATCCAACATTGCTTTCCATGGGGCTATCAAACCAAGGGAAATCAGATGGTAAACAATAGATCTACTAGAAACTAAATGGGCTAGTCCTAAATACATGGATCCTATGGACATCTAAAGAAACCATAAGATCTTTAGATTCAATTAGGCATTAAAACAACAATCCATTGATGATCACAAAACTTACAATTAACTGTCTCCAGGCTATAGCCTGTACACAACTGCTCATCCATAATCCCAATGTATACCAAAAACCTATTACAAACTAAAATAAAAATAAACCTAGTTGCTTACAGGGGGGTTAGCCAGTAAGTGTTGGGTTAAGAGAGAAGAAAAATAGGAAAAAGAGATTATCAAACCCTAACCCTAGCTTGCTAGAGTTCTCAGCCGATAAAGGATGAAGGAAAGATGAAAATAATAAACTCTAAGTACAGCTTATATACTCTGTCCATAAGGCTTTGGCTCTGAAAAGATTAACCCTAATTTTTTCAGTAGACATGGCACTGTTTCAACCCTTGGATGTCTGGAGATATGCACCTCAAAATCTATACCTCGGGAAGTGTGCCCTAGCCTTGTAATTTCTAAAAAGTCCTTCAGTTAAAACTAAGAAGTGGAGAGACCGAGCTTCGTGGGGCTGGTATCTGTATAAGTTCATTCGCGCAGTTGTAGAGCCATCGCGGAGTTGCCTTTAGCTTGTGAGAAGTGCTTACTCGTGCAGTCAATCTTCAGTTCATCGCGTAGTTCCTTTGCGTTGTCTTACTGTCGCAGAGATGCTCTGGAGCGCCAGGACTCTTCACGTAGATAGAGCTTCAGAAGCTCTCTCTCTCGCTGAGTGCTCACGCAGTAAGGCGCATGCGCTCGCATAGTAACTGATTAGGCTCCAGGGCGAGCAAGAGAAATTTTGGGCATCTCTCTCTTCTTTGGCTACGCAAGAACTCCACGAGGTGATAGATTGTTCTTTGTGCATATGAACTCGCTATGTTCTACGCACAGCTGCTTTGGGCTCGATCTTCGTGAGGACAAATTTTGGGAGTTTTAAACCGCGAGATCTTCGCGATGTCTTTTCTGTTCTCCTCTTGATTGCGCGACCGATCTGTGCCAAGGCAACTTTCACTACATCATTAGCTTCGCGAGGGGGATCTTCAACTTCGCGAGATAATTCTTTTGTCACTCTGATGCATTGCATTTGCTGCTGTTGCAGCTTCCTCCATTCTTAGCTAACTTCTTCCATCTGCTAGGCTTTTGGTCAATGATAACTAGCAATTGAATCACCATGGTGAGCACCACCAGGGTATTCTATTAGACTTTGGCTCGGCTGTCATCTTTACATGTATTCCCTCTCTTCTTTGGACCAATAAGTATGGATTTTGTATTAAGCTACACAGATTATTGCTAACTACAAAATAAACTTAAAACATGATTATTAGTGAGCTTCAAGGTCCAGCAAAGGCTAGGTTAAGAGGTGAAAAGTGGTAACTTTTTTCAGTGAATAACACACCCCCAAACCTAATCTTTGCTAGTCCCTGAGCAAAGGAAAACTTAAAACAATTACTCTAAAAATTTAAATGCCACTTTCGTAGGGAGCACAGATATATTTAGCATATGTACCAAGTCTTTTGAACCCCTAGGTGATCCCTAGTGGACGAGTGAAGTCTCCTGAGGGTTTTCAGTGAAGATACCCACAAACTTCTCAATGAAACAGTTAACAACAGTGCAAGATCATCAAGTTAGCTGTCAACGAACAGAGCATCTGCTCACCTTTGAATCAATACAAATGTGAGAAATTTAAATACATGGTATGCACAAACATTTAAGCATCAGAAACTTCTCATGCATGCATAACATTTCCAATTAGTTCACAACAAGGGGGACAACACCTGTATGTCAGCACTGAGCTCATCATTAATTAAAAAATTAGGTTAGGTCATGCCCAATACATTCAATGTCAGACTCAATGCTTTCCAGGGCATACTCTCATAATGAACCTTGAGGGTTTCATTTTTTCTCAAGCTCAAGAGCAGTTACAGCCCTCAAATGGGTCTGTAAGTATGAGCATCGGTAAAGCATCTAAGTGCTGATATCATTGTCTAGTCCTCATCTCTGCATGATAGCTCATTCAATTGTGGATCACAAGGTCTTTTGATTGGGTTGTGATGTGGCTTATGGTTATAAAGACTGGAAGGTTAAGAAGGGATTTAAAATTGAGAAGGCAGTAGGTGAAGGAGGCGATTCATGACTTCACCTTCTTTAATTCAGCACATTTCATTTTCTTTAAAATTCTCCAGACTTGAAGTGGCCAGCTTCTCCTCCTATTTTTGATTTTTCAAATGAAATTTTCCTCTTTGACCCCTCTCTTATTCCTCTTCAATTTTTTTTTATTTTTAGATTCAATTAGACCATCAGATCTTTATTTCTTTGACCTACCACGTCCTTCCTCAGCTGCTACACTGCTAAGCTCTTAGGTTTCTCTTCTCCATTCACCCAATATTGACCTTATCTTGTCCATCTTCATCTCCTTTTCCTTTATCTTCTGATTCCTCAGAGTGAGGGTAAGTTTGAATCAGGTCCATAGGTTCAGGTACAAGTACTCAGGTGTATTTTAAAAGAAAATTAGAATTTAAGGCTCGAAGGGTGTATGCACAAGTGCAGTTGATTAGGGTTTGGTCTGTTTAGGCTCAAACTGTCCAAGAGAAAGCCTTGATCCTTTCCTACGTATCATCAATGTTGTCAATTATTTTGACTTGGAGATGCCTAACTTCTAATGAGGGCATGCCTCAGCCAGTCCTTAGGGCTGGAAGAATTGCCTCAGTCACTCCTCAAAGAAAGGAAGAAAATTTTGCATAGGCTCAAAACTCACTAGTTGTGGTCTTCTATTAAGTTCTTAGGCATGTCCTTATCTTTTTCTCTCTTTAGTGATTTACTAAGTACTGATGCAAGTGAGTTCTCCTGGTGTTCACCTCATGGAAAGGTTGAAATTTAATCAGTTTGTAATGCCTAAAGGTCTGTAAAAATTTTAAATTTCTTTAATTTTCATGATTCTTAGGTGAACATAGCTCCATTCCTATCTTTACTTACTTGACTCTATTGCACTTGGCTTAACTACTTCATTGGCAGAACCTGCCACACCCCCAAACCTATGAGGAGCAGTGTCCTCACTAATTCAAAGGTGAGATGTGCAGCAGGTATAAAATATAGAAATTAACTACCAAAAACTATAAGAGGGAAAAGCAGAACACATAACAAATAACAAAAAAAAAGAATAAATAAACATAAAAATAAAAAGTGATAGATTGAAAACTAAACAAAACAAAATAAAGAGTAGTGTTATTATACATCTAAAGTATGTACAAAGTAGGTGGAAGTAAACTACACAAAAAATGACACACGACTTCCTAATGAAATAGAAGTGCAAAATTTAATCATTAGAGTCCTTGGCCTCAGCCAGTGGTTCCTGGATTACCTTTCCTTTTGCTTGCTTCAAAGTGGTAGCCTTAGATAGTGGTCTTTTGGAAGTAACTTTGTTAGGCTTGGCTGAGCTTTTTCTTGGAGTGGAGGAAGGCTTTTATGTAGGTTCCTTGATTTTGAGTCCAAGTTTGACGAGGCTAGGACTCATGGCATCCGGACCTGATTGTTGAAGAGGTACATCAGGGTTGAGTTCTTTAAAAAGAGCCTCTGCCATCTCCCGATCAGTTTGTGCATTTGCCCTCTTCTCTAGGGCAGATTTCTTCTTTTCCTTAAAAATTGTGGGGTCAACACCAGGTGAGGGCACTGCAGAGGTCTCCAATGTGGAGGCCTCTGCAATCCTTATAGATTTTTTAGTGGCCACAGGGCTGCCACTAGGAGTAGGGTCTAGTATAGCCGCTAATGTATCGATGAATTTTGAACTCTTGGCCATGGGTGCTCAAAAATTTTAAAATGAGAGTTTACAAATCTCGAAAAATGCAGAACGCAATGAGTAAACACCGAAAAACTAAATTTTGGCCTTACTTTTCTCTGAAAATCAAATCAATCACAGCACAGAGAGGAAATGGAGATCGTACCATTTGAGACCTAGGGTTCCACCTCAACGTGTTCACAACAGCTCAAATCCCCTCAAACCTTGTCCAAAGAGACCGGAAGGTGCTAGGGAACAAAATGGTAAGAGGAAAATGCTTAAGGTGGAGTGGCTTCAGGGTAGAGAAGAAAGAAAGAACTGGGAGCTCTGGTTGAGTACGCCGAAAACTAGGGCAGATAGATGAAATGAAGAAAATGAGGGGTTTTCGCTGAGTTTATAGAGCAAATCCTGCGGTTCGCTCAGTTAGCAATAGGTGCTCACAAAGTAGGATTTTTGCGTAGTTGGCTTTTAAGTCCACAAGACATTTTGTGCACTGAAGGGCAAACTGCCTCACATTGAGAATCGTGGAGCTGACTCAGTGGTGCTAGTGCGCAAGGCTCTGTGCTGCTTCAGAAAGTTACCTTGTGCAACTCTCGTGCAGAATAGCACTAAAGCCATGCTTCACATACAGATTTGTTTTGTGGAGTAGAAGAAGCTCCGCGAGGCATTTTTCACAGCCTTTGCTCATGCTGTTAGCACGCGAGGAAGCCCGGTGGTGCTTCGTGCCGCAAATTTAAGCTTTCTTTAGCTCAACGAGACAGCATTTCTTCTCAATCTTTACTCTGTTAGCTCAGTGCAGCACATTGGTTAGTGCATCCATGTTGTTGTGCACCCAACCACTGTGCATGAGCACCAAACTCTTACATATATTTTATTTCAATAGTGAAAAATATATGCCCATTTTTAATCATCAATTCATCAGTATTGCAGAATCCTAAGAATAGTTTTTCAACTCAACTTCATGCAAATTATGATAAGGGCACCTCAACCATCCTTCGTTAAACAGTCAGCATACTCAGATTACACACATGCACAGGTATTCATTCACAAATTGTAAACATAGACACAACGAAACAAGCAATTCAACAACTTACTAAAAACACAACTGACAGAATTTCAAAGAACATAAATCAAAATAGCATTTTCATACATATGGTACACTTATTGTCAATATTTGGATCACTGGGCACTTGCCTCCTCCTGAGTAGAGGGTAGAGGATGCATCACCAATCATAAATTGACTTTTTGGGTTTGTTAGGGGCTGACTAGGCAATTTCCCTTCCTCCCTCCTATTCATAGTATTATAAATCTGACTTAGCTGGTCCTCAATATTTTTGATGCTCTGTCCATGAGAATTGACAGTTTGCACCAAGCTCCCCAAATTTTGCATTGAAGCTAGCATCTGCTCTTCAAATGAAGAGGATCTGGGCTGTTGTGGGGGTAGGACCAATTGCTTAGACTGTGGGACAGGTAACAGGAAATTTTTCCTTGGTGGGTAACCTTGAATAACCTGGTGCTGGGGTCTGTAGGGAGCTATCATTTGCTGCTGCTGGGGTTGAGGATATGAGTCTTGTCTCCACCTTAGATTTGGGTGGTTCCTCTCAGAATATCTAGCAGGCTGCTACCAAAAAGTTTGAGCAGCATTAGCATGCTCCAAAACAAGATCCAGAAACTGGTTGGCAGATGGACCATCATGAATAGAATATGTGGGGAATTGACATAACAAACATGCTTCCTCCACCTGTGCAACCATCTGAGGCTGCATCACATTTATCAGTTTATCAAACTTCAAGCTCAGGTTGTCCACCTTCCTCTCCAGATCACCTTGCACCTTCAGTTCATATATTCCACCTCTAAGGGTGGCCTCTTTTACCATCTTAGCTGGAATCTGACTATCATTACATGACAGAGATTCCTACTGCATGGAATTTTCCCCTATTATGTTAAACAACTCCTATGCTTCCTCAGCTGTCTTGTGGAGGTAGCTACCACTACAGGAAGTATCCACCGTATCCCAGCTCTTGGCATTAATTCCTTGATAAAATACTTGAACAAGCTATCACATTGGGATTTGGTGGTGGGGGCATTGTTTTAACATCTCCTGGAATCTTTCCCAAGCTTCATTAAAACTCTCAGTTGAGGACTGAGTGAATGACAAAATATTTGTCCTCATTTGACTTATTTTGTTCGTGGGGAAAAATTTTGTCAGGAACTTAGTTTGAAGGTCACTCCATGACTGTATGGTGTTGGCTGGGAGCTTTGATAGCCATGTTCTGGCTTTGTCCTTTAATGAGAAAGGAAAAAGCCACAATTTAGTGGCCTCAGGCCCCAAGCCAGCAATGTTGAAGGTAGTGCAAAGTGCTAAAACCTGGTCGATATGCTTGTAGGGATCTTCTTTACTCAGCCCATAAAATGAAGGCAGCATACTGATGGTGGAGGATTTAATTTCATAGTTCCCCTCAACAGAGGGAAACTGAATGCAGAAGGGAGAGGTGTACTCCCCAGGTGCATTGTATTCCTTTAATGTCCTCTGCCTCTCAGCTATAGTAGCTGGTTCAATCTCAATAGTAGGGCCCTGTGTGGTGTGCCTAGGTCTAAGGATCCTTTCAACTTCTAGATTTGGAGGTTCCAACTCAGGGTTTAAGGACCTTCGACCATGCATAAACTCACAACCACAGTAAGTATAGAAAATACTTACAAGCACACACAAAGAATCTCAAGTAAAAATTAAAAACTACACAGTTTATACTAAACAAATAACAAGGAATTAAACATAAATGGACTGAGATTTAGGGGGAAGGAAGTGCAAACAAAGCTAGCTACACTCCAGTTGTAACTTTAGCTTTTCCCTTCTTCTGCTATCCATTTCTACAAAATTCCTCAAAGAATTAGTAGTACTTTTTGTTCTAAATTAAGCACAGCTACAAAGAATTGGTTAGTCTAAATTATAATACAACTCAGGTCTACTAAAAAGATCAATATCCCTAGCAGTAGTGCTAAAAACTTGTTGGTTGTTTATTTCGGACTCTTGCTGTTATTTTATTAAGAACAGTGGAGAGAATAAATCAAGAGTGGGGAATTGGAGATGGGTCAGCACAACAAGTTTGAAATACACACAGTCCTGTAAGATACAGGGTCCACTGTAGTAAGTTTTGATAAGTAAGAGTTTGTCCCATAGAGAAATTGATCTAAAACCCAAAATGGGCTATAATAGTAGGCCTCCATATCTGGCTACAAATCTGACAATACTAAAGAAAGGGAGTTGGGTGTCACGACTACACTAAATTAATCCTAAAAATAGAGACATAAAATGTAGCCCTATCCTAAAGAAAGGGTTAAGAGAAAGATGGTGGTAGTATGTGCCAAAATAAAATATAAAAATTATTAAAAGTAAGCAAGTTAAGCTAGAGTTAAAGCAGTGATATAACTCAGATTTAGTCTGTCTCTGCAGTGTTCCTTGCTGAGACGCTATCAAAAGCCTCAACAAGGTAAAAATATTCGGTTTAACCCATGCCATTGGGGTGCTCATAGGGCTATACTCTGTCCACTCTAATGGTCACAGGGTATCCGATAGAGTCTGTCAAATCCCATTGGTTAAAACAGACATTGCCAATCTAACCCAGAGAAGTGGATTGATTATTCTCCCAGCCACTGGGCCAGATCAAGCCCTGAATACTATTGCAGCACTATCTAATGCCAGTGCTACAAGCTCCTCGGATCTGCGCACAGACCTGGCTGACATCCATAGGTATTCCAACCCATAAGATCCTAAGTGCTTTGCTAAGGCCAATTGCTCACTAGTGCCCACAAAAAGGACCATGCAATAGGTTGAATAAGGCTTTAGATTTAGTTGGTCATTACTACAAACGGCCTGCAATGACACAATCTCAAGCTACAATTATTATAAAGAGATCAGATCTGACATCTGATATCGACTAGGTAAAATAGAGGGGAGCCAGTTCCTGTACAAACCTCCTCACAAGGCTCTAGAAGCTCATGTACAGGGGAGAAGCATCTTTCTCAAATATGTTAATGGACACAACCTTAGGGCTATACTCTGTCCACTTGAATGGTCACATGGTATCCCATTTGTCTATCCATCCCATAGAGGCCTGAGAAAGAATATGAAAACTGCTGCAACCACCATGGTCCACAGGCCTCCAAGCTCCCTGGATCTCACTACAGATCAAGCATTGCTTTCCATGGGGCTATCAAACTAAGGGAAATCAGATGGTAAACAATAGATCTACTAGAAACTAAATGGGCTAGTCCCAAATACATGGATCCTATAGACATCTAAAGAAACCATAAAATATTTAGATTCAATTAGGCATTAAAACGGCAATCCATTAATGAACATAAAACTTACAATGAGCTGTCTCCAGGCTGTAGCCTGTACACAACTGCTCATCCACAATCCCAATGTATACCAAAAACCTTTTACAAACTGAAATAAAACTAAACCTAGCTACTTACAAGGGGTTAGCCAGCAAGTGCTGGGCTAAGAGAGAAGAAAAACAAGAAAAAGAGATGATCAAATCCTAACCCTAGCCTCCTGGAGTTCTCAGCCGACAGAGGATGAAAATAATAAACTCTAAGTACAACTTATATACTCTGTCCATAAGGCTTTGGCTCTGAAGAGATTAATCCTAATTTTTTTAGCAGATGTGGTACTGTTTCAACCCTTGGATGCTTGGAGATATGTGCCTCAAAATTTGCACCTCAGGAAGTGTGCCATAACCTTGGGAAATTCCCAAAAAGTCATTCCATTAAAATTGAGAAGTGAAGAGCCCGAGCTTCGCGGGGTTAGCATCTGCATTAGTTCATTCGCATAGTAGAAGAGCCATCGCGGAGTTGCCTTTAGCTGGTGAGAAGTACTTACTCGCGCAATCAATCTTTAGTTCATCTCATAGTTCCATTGCACTGCCATGCTATCGCGGAGATGCTTTGGCGAGCCAGGACTCTTCGCATAGATAGAGCTTCAGAAGCTCTCTCTCTTGCTGAGTGCTCGTGCAGTAAGGCGCCTGCGCTCGCATAGTAACTGATTAGGCTCTAGGGTGCGCGAGAGCTGAGCGAGAGAAATTTTGGGTATCTCTCTCTTCTTTTGCTATGCGAGAACTCCGAGGTGACAGATTGTTCTTTGTGCATATGAACTCACTATGCATGCACCTACAGTGGGCTCGATCATCGCGAGAGCTTTGCGAGGATAAATTCTGAGAGTTTTAAATCGCGAGATTTTCACGATATCTTTTATGTTCTCCTCTTGACCGCACGGCTGATCTACACGAGGGCAACTTTCATTGCATCATTAGCTTCGCGAGGGGGATCTTCAACTCTGCGAGATGATTCTTTTGTCACTCTGATGCATTGCATTTGCTGCTGTTGCAACTTCCTCCATTCTCAGCTAACTTCTTCCATCTGCTAAGCTTTTGATCAATGATGACCAATAATTAAATGACCATGGTGAGCACTACCAGGGTGTTCCATTAGACTTTGGCTCGGCTGTCATCTTTACATGTATTCCCTCTCTTCTTTGGACCAATAAACATGGATTTTGTATTAAGCTGCACAGATTATTGCTAACTGCAAAACAAACTTAAAACATGATTATTTGTGAGCTTCAAGGTACAACAAAGGCTAGGTTAAGAGGTGTAAAGTTGTACTTTTCGGTGAATAACACTCCGTTTTTCTCATCATCCTTTGTTCCTCAATTGATCCTGATTTCCAATTTGATTTTATCTTACAACGCGCACGTGCTACGGAGTCATGATCTTTGATCAGCATGATTTCGCAGGTGTGATCCCGTGTAGGAGACATGCGGACCTTCCAAAGCTCCTCATGTTGGCGGAAGAAGTCGAAGGGCGCCAACAAGGATTAGGCCCGAGTTTCTGCATTTCGAGCAATTCAAACATTTAGCACATTTTAGGATAATTTTGGGATGTTTAAACAGATTATGACAGATGATTGTATATTTTTTTTTGCTTGGATGATTTTTCTGCTTGGAGATATGCTCAGTGCTTTTCTTTGATTGCATGTTCTCTTTCTCTTGCATATATCAAATTGCTTGCAGGACGATCTTGATGTACACTCATGAAAGTGGCCCTCGAGGTCGCATGCCATGGTGCGGGTTTTTCCTATACAAAAAGTCAAATGTTTTCACTGTTAGGTGCCCTTTATTTTTATGAATGCTCTTTAAAGCATAAAATAGGTGATCAGGCTGATTGGCAAAGGGGGCTGCAAAAGCCCACAAAAAGTCCAAAAAAAACTCAGAAAAATGGTAAGGAGGGGGGGTTGTGATAGCGTAACTATTAGTTGCACCGGGCTTAAATTGGGGACAATTTACACTAGCGCAACAAATAGTTGTGCCAGCTTTAGCTTGGGATGCTATGGGGCCTTATATGCCCGAGACAGTCCAAATTCCCCTTCTTTCTTTTTGACTTGGCCTTTCTGACTGATTTTTTCTCTCCTGGCTTTTCTAGGGGAGGGTCCATCAACATACATTGAATTTTATATTTTTGAAAGATCTTTGTACATCTATAGACCCACCTTCCAATCATCCATTTCATGGAGGGCTTGGGACCAATTTACACCTTTCTTTGGGCTTGGAGCCCAATTTTCTCAAAAGTTGGCGTGAGAGATTGAATGAGAGTGAGCTCGTCGAACTTGAGCTGCTCGGACAAGCCCGTCTTCCCTACTTTCTTGAGGTTCCTCCCCGGTGGGACCTACTTCACTCGGTAGCTTCTTTTTGGGATGCAAATGCTCATGTGTTTCTTTTTGGGAAGTGGGAGCTAACTCCCATCCTTGAGGAGCTATCCAATTTATCCAGCTTGAAGTTTCACAGAGGCCTTGCAAGAGTCCCGCCGAAGTCGGGCTACTCCAAATCCATTCACCTTACCCTCAGTTTGAAGAAGTTTGAGTACGAGAAAAGTTTCATTGGAGGGCCCACAAGGTGTTCGATCAAATTCCTCAAAAAACTTTTCGGTGATGAAAGTCTTCAAAAATTATCGGTTAGGAATATCTTCAACACGAAAGCCTTTGCTCTCAGTCTCATTTCGGAAGTCCTTTTCTTTACTGGGGAGAGAGCTTCTCTCTAGCTCTTTTTGATGTTTTGATCGAGTTGGTAGGAGGCCGATTGGTGATGCACTTGATCCTTGCCGAACTATATCGATGCCTTGATGTATTTTCTTTGGGCAAGGTGGAGAGCCTTCGAGGATGTCCGTTGCTACTCCAGGTCTGGTTGGGTGACCATCTCTCTATCTTGGGTCCCGTGCCACACTTTTACATTGCCTGAGGTGAGGCCACTGGATGCTTTTTGGGTAGGTGTCATTTGCTTCTGCAAAGAAATTCGTCAGCTTCAAAGCTTTGGTTGACCGACGCCGAGCTAATATGGAGGCTTCCTTGGTTGGACCAGACCTTCCCCATAGTTCGTTCTAGAGACCATGAGGGCATTAACCTCCTAGGATTGTCTGGCAGCACCTTCTATTTCCCATTTTGGGTGTTGGGTCAGTTTGGTTGCTCTTAGCAGGTGCCCTGTGAGGCAAAACCTCCTCTATGTGACTTGATCTTTTCTAAAGGGTCCTTTAGGGACGTGGATCGGATCGCTGCTCTTTGGGAGACGTATTAGTCAACGCTTATGTGTGATATGGAGCAGGGTGATTCAGTTCAGTCTTCCCTTGAGTACAAGGCTTAGCTATTGGCTGAGCAGCTTGCTGCTGATCATCTGGATCAGGCAGAGAGTAGTGACATGGGAGGCCCTTGGCCGAAGAAGGAGACGACGCTTTGAGTCCGCATTGAGTTGTTGACCTATGAGAAGAGGGTCCTGCACGAGCTTTTAGCACAAGAGAAAGTTAGAGTAGGGATAACAGAGAGCGAGGTCCTTCGTCTGAAAGGATCTTTTAGTGTTTCCCTTGGAGCCATTGATGCTTATCGGAAGAGGTACAAGAGCTTGAATGATTGTTGATTGACCGAGTGGAATGTCCGGGAGGATAGTTATCGGAAGAGCTACAAGAGCTTGCTGGGCCATTGATTCCTTCCTGTAATATAACTTTTTACACAGATCAGATACACAGAAAAGGGGCGTAAGAAACTCCTTTACAGATACACAATTTTTGGTATACATATTTTTCTTTATGTTTTTGTTTTTTTTTGCTTTTGTAAAAAGAACGAGAGAAAGAAAGAAAGCTAAACATCACACCGACGATTTTTTAGGATGTGGTGTAAGCGGTGCAGTTGTAAATGGGAAAGAAGAATCTATTATATTTATAAAGACTTTTATTTTTATTCTGTGTTTTTTTTTTGGGTGTGGTGCCTTAACCACTGGGTGAGATCTCGAGTCCTCTTTTGAGCATGGTAAACCCCCTTTTAAACGGTCAGGTCTGGGTGAGTTTCATCATCTTGACCAAGACTGGACCGTCAATCTCTTTTGATCGATTCAAGCCTTTCTCCTTACCTTGAGTCATACGTTTGATGAGGCAGTTTCATGAAGACAATTCTGGTTGGGGCCTGATTTGAACTAACACAAGTGGCCTAGCCAGAAAAGGGGATCAGGGAGAGTAACCAAGAGGGCTCCTCAACCATCAATTTCATTAATCAAATCGAACCTTTCCTCTTTTTTAATTTTTTCTTTTAAAACTCTTTTGCTCACAACGCCAAAGGTGGGTTTGTCGTGCCTATTTTGCCCTCTTTTTACCCGTGGCACCCTTTCGGGTTTTCACCACGTCCATGGGTTTAGCTCTCTTACCCCAAGCACCCTTTCGAGTTTTCACCTGGTCCACACAAACTCGTTGTTTTTATCCATAGTGCCCTTTTGGATTTTCACTACGTCCATTTTGCTTTGAGCTTGTATTTTTTTTTATTTTTTCTTTTTACTTTCTTCAAAAGCCATGACCTATACCTCGATTTCGTCATAGCCGGCTAGATGGGGTTCGGGTGCCATCTCACAACTCGGCTCGTGTTAACTTAATAGATACTACGACTGCTTTTGAACCTATAAAGAGGGCTTTCTTCAGGGTGTAGCTTGGCCATGGGTTAGGTTAGGATTTAAAGGTATGTTGGGCTAAAAAAGGTTTTCTTGATACGGCTCGACTTTTCACAACAAACTTCTTTGAGGGATTTTACTATACATGCCCCATATATTTCTATTTTTTTTCTTTTTCTGTTATCTTATTTCAAGCAATCTCTTTTTGAGGTTTTGGTTTTAAAATTTTTTAAAATTTTGATGGTAACTTTACTTTCCTTTTTTGTATATGTACACATTTTTTTTGGGGTAGCAAAGGATATCATCATTTTTAGGGATGCTTTTTGGCTACTGTGCTTAGAATGATGGCCTCTTTTGGGTGGTTCTTAAGCAGTCACGTATCTGTTTCACCAATACTTACTTTATCATGATAGACTAAGCGTAGAACCATCAGACGTATCCAGCATTGATAGGCTCAGGGAGATGATCTCCATCCATGGTGGCGAGGCGGATGGCGTATCTTGGTAGCACTTCTAGGAGGACGTAAGGTCCTTCCCAGTTCAGGTTGAACTTCCCTCTCGGATCGGCGTGGAGGGATGGGAAGATCTTCTTCAGTACAGTGTCTCCTACCTTTATATCTCAACCACGGACACGTTTATTATAAGCGCGTTTGATTCAACCCTGGTAAACTTGAGTATGACACAAGGCTAGGAGTCTTTTCTCATCAAGTATATTCAATTGTTCAAAGTGAGATCTCTCTCTCTCTTTGCTTTGGGTAAGCCTGATTCCATGAGGATTCGGAGCGAGGGTACTTCAACCTCTACTAGTAGGACGGCCTCGGTTCCATACACAAGGGAGAATGGTGTTTCCCCTGTAGCAGTACCGATCGACGTTCTATAGGCCCACAAAGAAAATGGTAGTATTTTACTCCAATCTCGGTAAGTGATGACCATCTTTTCGAGGATGTGGACGATTGTCTTATTCATAGCTTCCACGACTCCATTAGTTAGAGGCCGATAAGGTGACGAGTGATGGTGTTTGATTTTGTATTGCTCGCAGAAGACTCGGATGCGCTTATTCGCAAAATTTGTGTCGTTGTCCGTGATAATATCCTTGTGTACTCCAAATTGGCACACAATATTATTTTTGAGAAACTTCTCGACGTGATTGGCCGTGATGTTGGCATATGACGCCGCTTCTACCCACTTGGTAAAATATTCAATGGCGACGAGAATAAACAGATGTCCGTTGGATGCTTTCAGATTAATCATTTCGATGATGTCAAGGCCCTAGGTAGCAAATGGCCAAGGAGTGGTCATGCAGTGTAGATCGATGGTAGGAGCGTGTATCAGACTGGACTATTCTTGACACTTGTAGCATTTCTGAACTTGTTTGCAGCAATTTGATTCCACAGCGGTCCAAAAGTACCCTTGCCATAGAATTTTCTTAGCGAGCATGTGACCACTAATGTGGGCATCGCATACTCCCTCGTGGATATCTCTAATGATGTTGATCGCTTCAATTTCTGTGAGGCACCTGAGCAAGATGTAATTGTACAATCGCTTGTAAAGGCATTCCCCACAAATGACGCAGCCGGTCACTAAACGTTGAATGGTTCATCGGTCCGTCTTAGATGTACCATCAAGGAAAGTTAGTGTCTCGAGGAAATTCTTAATATCTAAGAACCAAGGTGGCTCATCATCAAGCTTTATAGGTTCCTCAATCTAGAGGCAGAAGGTCAGCTCATTCCTTTGCTCAATCATGATCACTTCATCTCAGCACCATACGAGATTTCTATCATTGATACCAACATTGCTAGTGTGTCGGCAAAGCGATTCCTTAGCCAAGGGACATATGAGAATGTCAGGTCTCGGAAGCAAGCTATCAGATCCTAGAGGTGCTCATGGTAGGGGATCCGTTTCTCATCTTTTATTTTCCAATCTCCATTTGTCTGGCATATGATCAACTGCGAATCGCCAAATAGTCAGAGGTGAGTTATATTTAGATCAAGAGACGCCTGTAAACCAGCGACACAAACTTTTTACTTGACCATATTATTAGTGCAAGGGAAGTTGAGTTTGATAGAGATTGGTATGTCGGATCCTTTCGACAAAATCAGAATTACACCAACTCCCTAACCTTCGACATTTGTTGCCCCATCAAAGTGCATTAACCAAGATTCTTCTGCTTCTTCTATATCATCTTCAGCCATGAACAGGATGTCCTCATCGGGGAACTTAGTTCTCAAAGGTTCATAATCTGGCAAAGGAGTGTCGGCAAGATGATCGGCGAGTGCCTGTCCCTTGATCGACTTCTAAGTGACGTACGTGATGACAAATTCAGAGAATAAAAGCTGCCATCGTGCGGTTCGTCCAGTGAGAGCCGGCTTCTCGAACAAGTATTTTAATGAGTCCATTCGGGCCAAAAGTAGAATGGCTTGGGATAGCAAGTAATGGCGGAGCCTCTAAGTAGCCCATACAAGTTCTAGGCATGCTTTCTCCAAATGAGAATAGTGCATCTCATAATCAGTAAACTTCTTGCTCAGATAGTAGATGGCCTGCTCTCTTCTTCCCATCTCGTCATGCTGCATTAAGACACATCCCATCAAAACTTCCATTGTGGAGTGATACAGCAGGAGTGGTCTCCTCGGCTCAGGTGATTCCAAAATAGGTGGCTTAAGGAGGTAGCTTTTGATTTTATCGAATGCTGCCTGACAATCATCGTTCCATTCAACAGACGAATTCTTCCTTAGTAGCTTGAAGATCAGTGTGTATATTGGAGTTAGCTGTGCAATGAACCGACTGATATATTATATCCTGCACAAGAACCCTCTGACCTCTTTCTCAGTAGACGGTGGCGACATCTCTATGATGGCCTTTTCTTTGATTGGGTCAACTTCGATACCTCTCCTGTTGACTATGAATCCCAACAGTTTACCGGACATAGCACCAAATGTGCACTTCTGTGGATTTAGACGTAACTTGTACTTTCTTAGTCCTTCAAATAGCTTCTGAAGGTTTACCAAGTGATTGTTCGCTCCAGTTACTTGGCTATCATATCATCGACATATACTTCAATCTCTCGGTGCATCATGTCATGAAATAGCACAGTTATAGCTCTCTGGTACATTGCACCGGCATTCTTCAGTCCAAACGGCATGAATCTGTAGCAAAAGGTTCCCCAAGGAGTGATGAACACAGTCTTCTCTCGATCTACCTCTGCCATCTATGCAACCGTGGGATCCCTGACGGTCCCGTCGCGATGATGCGCTCTCTAATGAAAAATATAGAGTCGCCGCCCGGAGCTTTCGGTGTCCCGGGATACCTAGTTCATTTTTATGAGCACTGAAGTGCTAAAAATATGACTCTGAATCTGGTCCACACCAAAGGCTCTTTGGTAGGGGCTTCGGTTATCGATCGGGAAGGTGTTAGGCACCCGATCAACCCGCTTAACGTGGTCTCTACTAATGGCCAAAAATAAAATAGAATAAAAGAAAAGGAAATGGTTCTCTCTTGGCCAAATGGGCCTCCAAAGCTATTTGTGCCCCTCTATTCCTACCGAAAATTCGACGGCGTAACGGCACAAATGAGAGGATGGAAGGAGCTAGAAAGAGATAGGAGAAGAAAGGGGAGAGCCAGAGCCCTCGGGCCCTTGTAGCACCGTAGAGGAGCCTTGCGTGGCTTGCTTGTGATGAGCTTTTGATGGCTTGAATGGTAGAGAAATGGGTTCTAACCACTAAGGCTTGAAGCTAAGGGAAGGAGAAGGGAGGCTAGGGGATCACACACACCTAGGCTATGGGTTTTTGATGTAAGAACAAGCTTGGAAGGGGTTTTAGAATTTTGGAATTTTAGGTGAAAATAGTGTACCAAAGGGTGGAAGAACTTCTCACTTTTAAGCTCTTTCTCTCTTAAGACAAATTCTCAACCCTTAAACCAAGGGGAGGGGGGCTCTATTTATAGGAAAGGAGTAGATTAGGAGGCTACTTAGATGCTAATTGGAGTTAGCAATTAGGTAATCTCAAATCTAAGGTTTCCTAGGATTTTGGGAGCTTAGAAAGGTGTGAAGATGGTTCTAATGGTGGATGATGCGGTGAGGCCTTAAGCCACCTAAAGGGTTGCAAATAGGCATGGAATGGGTGCAACAGAACTATCAAAACACACCCCAAAGGTCGAGGTGGTCAACAAGTCAAACCCCAATCATAAATTTTGGGGCAAAGCGAGCGATTCGCTCAAATGCAGCGTAACTATTATATATCTGATAAAGCAGTCTTTGCAGTTCACGAAAGTTAGCCTCGCGAGGGGTTGGGGGACGCATTTATGCCTGGTGCAACTATTAGTTGTGCCAGGCCATTTATGGGGTAAAAATACCTGGCGCAACTATTAGTCACGCCAGGCAATTCTAGGGGGAAAATGGCCTGGCGCAACTATTAGTTGCGTCAGGCAAAAATCCTTCAAAAAAGGCCCGATTATCAAATGGTCATAACTTTTGATGTACAGCTCCGATTGAGGTGATTCCTGGCTTGTTGGAAACCTGGAGAAGTCCGCTTTCCAATGGTATATGATTTGATATTAGTAAAAGACCTCAGCAAGCCTTGGTGCACCACTCTTCATCCATTACCCGGGAAGGTTAGGTTTAGGGTTCAGAATGGATTTTAAGGGTTGGGATTGGTTTTTAAAGGTTTGAGGTAGGTTTCTAAGGGATCTAGAGTGATTCCTAAGGGTTTGAGGTGATTTCTAAGGGTTCCATACATGCCATCAAAAGCTCAGAATTGCACCTCTCTCGAAAGGTGTTTCGATCGGGCCTTGAGCCAAATTTGGGTGTCTACAGATGCCCCTCTTTGGTATCCGATCACTGGTGATCGTATGCCAAAGAAAAGAGACATCCGAAGAGGCCCAAGGCAATACTGATTGGTCTGCTGTATTCAGAACGAACTTCAAACATCAAGTGAGTAACACGGTGAGGAAACGAAAGCCCTGGAGTGCCAGGCTAATCATTCGTTTCTCGAGGTCATCGGTTCCCAAGCGCTTAGCGACATTACTGGGCATAACCGAGTTGGAATGAGTTACGAAAGCCCAATAGTTGGGAAAAACGTTCGCTTCTCGAGTTGCGAAAGCCCGTTAGTCGAGAAAAATGCCCGCTTCTCGAGATGATTTAAAGGTGATTGATGTTCGAGATTCATTATGAATGCAATAGCTTCGTAAGTAAGAGGGGTGATCGACCCACATTTAAAGATAGGTGCGAAGTAAACATATGCAAGGCTCCACATTTTGCGTCCAATCCTACAAGGCATTTGATGACCTCATTGGATTATTCGCAGGTGCCCCTGCAGAAAGCAGGGTTCGAGATCTTTGGGCGAACCCATCGATCCCGAAGTTTATTTAGCATGACCACCTGAGCAAAGTGAAAAGATGTCACAACGCTTTTTAGGAGTGTGTGCCATTTTTCAAATCGTGCTCCAGATCCACATGACCCAGAGTATTCAGTTTTGACTTCCTTGAACAGATCCAGCCAAATATTGGGCACCTCCCAAAAGGGGGCATCTAATTCTAGCTTCTGTTGACAATGATCATAATCATCAATTAACTATGCATAATCATGCACCCATCAGGGGCAATAAGCAACAACAAAGGCGATGGAAGCCCCGACCCAGACCCGGACCCGCCCGGGTATAATTTACGGGGACAAACGACCATCATATGGATACCCAGATGCATGCGTACACTACACTTTATAGGGATACCGCTGCCCATACAGGTTTTAAGCCTGTAGAAAATAAAAGGGAAATGAACCCTTCTGAATGCATGGTTACACATAGTTTGATTGACACATAATCTCATTCTCAATAGGTTGGTCTCAACCAATGATTGACCTTTTTCAACGGAGAATCTGAAGCTTAAGACAACTCAAGCTCACACGAATCCAAAACAGAGCACTCATCGCTCAAAAGATTTAGCAGTGGAGTTGACCCAATCGAAACATTGACTGTTTGACCGGGATTGACACCGTTGCTCCTACTTTGAAGTAGGATCCATGGATCCAAGGCGAACCTTTGACCTAGGACATTAATTTTGCACATCTGCATTATCGATAAAATATTGACATTTTACCGCATCGAAACACGCATGTGCGTCCTGTGGGGAATCCATTTTTTTTTTGTTTTCTATCATTTATGATGATTTTTTTTATTTTTCTGATTATTATTTTGTATGATTTTTGGGATTTTTTGAAGTTTATAATTTTATGTGAATTTTTTGGAATTAAAAAGCTATTATTTTATGTGAATTTTTTGAAATTTAAAAGCTATCATTTTATGTGAATTTTTTTGAATTTTGTTTTTTAAAAGCTATCATTTTATGTGAATTTTTTTGAAGTTTTATATACATGTATATATTTTTGGATTTTATGGAACTTTGAAGTTTATTGTGTTACCTTTTTTGTGAAGTCTTTTGTGAATGCTTCTGGCTTCTCTGCTAGGGATTTTTGTAGGACCGAGGTACTTGCTGACCCTGGTTCATTTTATTTTAGCACGGCTTCCACGGTAAGTCAAAGGATAATCGAAACGCCATCCTGGGGGCGCGTGCATCGGACAGGAGCAACGGAATGAACCATCCAAAGGGAACGGGGGACCCATTCTTCTCATCTAGCCCAAACCCGGCCCAAGACCTGTCCTAAATGCCTGGCGCAACTATTAGTTGCGCCAGGCCACTAGAGGCCTCAAAATAGCCTGGCGCACTATTAGTTGCGCCAGGTTTAGTTGGGGGTTTTAAAAGACAGCCCGAACACGGGCTGTGGGGTCTTTTATTCGAATTTTTTTTCTTCCCTCTTCTTTCTTGTAACCGAAAACTGCCCTCCCCCTACCTAGGGTTCCTTTACATTGCCTCTTCACGTGCCCATTGCCTTTGTTTTATTCGTGGATTGATCGTGGGTGCGCGCTTAGATCAAAGACCCCTTCTTCTTCATAGGGTAACCATTTAAACTCATTTTTCTTGATTTTTCTTGCTCCTTTATGTGAATGTGATCATGATCTTGTATTTCCTTGATGATAAATGATTTTTATTTTTATTATGAGCATGTTTTAGTGATGATGAGTTGAGAATTTTTCATGAATAACCATTTTTGGTGTTTTATGGTTTTTTTTTTTTTTTTTTGTGCCTAGCATATATATATTTTTTTTTGTGTTTTTTTTTCTTTTTTTTTTTTTGTTTGTGTATATAGAAGGGATTTCATTTTTGTTGTTTTTTTTTGTTTGTTTTTTTTGTATATAAGCAATGATGATGATTTTTTTCTCTCTTTTTTTTTTATACATTTTTGAATCCTAATTTAAAAAGATTTTTTTTGGTTTTACTCTCTCTCTCTCTCTCTCTCTCTCTTTTTTTTGCATTTTAATTAAGGTAGAGGATTTTTTTTGTTTCTATTTTAAAGTAAGGGATTTTTTTTGTGAAAGATTTTTTTTGGCTCTTTATTCAAGGTAAAGAAGAGGTTTTTTTTTCTATTTAGGATAAGGGATTTTTTTGAAAGATTTTTTTTGGGCCTCTTTATTCAAGGTAGAGAAGAGAGATTTTTTTGTTTCTTTTTCCTATTTAGGATAAGGGATTTTTTTTGTTTTTATTGAAAGTAAGGGATCTTTTTTTGCCTTTTTATTCCTGAAAGTTAAGGAGAAATGGTTTTGGGTGTCTTGTTTTTTTTTTATTTTATTAAGGAAGAGGATTTTATTCCTGATTTTTCTTGTTATTTTTCTACGGGACCTATTTATTTTGATTTTTGATTTTATGGGAAGAGAAAGAGATGTTTTTGTTTGCTTTTGAAGATAAAAAGGAGGGGAAGGGATTTTTTTTTTGCATTTTCTCATTTTAATTAAAAGGGGGTATTTTTATTTACGTGTGTGTATGTTTATGTATTATTTATTATTTATTTTTTTTTAGAGAAAGAGGAAAAGGGGTGGGCACACTCACCTTCCCTTGGCGTGTGGCACATAAATGGTTCTTTTATCACTGATCTGCTTTGATGTGACTATAAAGAGCACATCCACGAGGAAGGTCGAGGCGAGGGGCGAGAGAGTGTATGGTCATGAGGGGAGCAATTTATCCGGTGGGCGGAGAGCAGTCCAGCTCGAGATGCAGGGTGAGGCTGCCCGGGTCGGCCTCCTACATCAATAGTACACTCACATCTCAAACTTCGGCATAGCGGGCAAGGTAACAGATAGGTTCAATTTCTTTCTTTTGCGCAGTTTTACCCTACTTCCGCAATCTGATGTGTATTTCTTTGGGTGCAGGAGCTGCCTACCATCGTATTTCGTGGCGGGTGGCTCGACTTCCACGAGTTCTATCGTTATGTCCCTCCGTTGGTGAAGATCCTGTTGGAGCAGGTGGGCTTTGGAGAGTTTCTGTCCTGCCCCCCCATGAGAGCAGATGCGGCCTATCTGAAGGCTTTGATTGAGAGGTTTCGGCCTGAGACCATGACCTTCCACATGCCCTATGTCGAGAAGACGCTGACGCTTGTTGATTGGGCCATGATTACTGGTATTCGGATCGGGGGGGTGCCGATCTCCACTCTAGCAGCGCTGAGCCGTGAGGACGTTACTCGGTTGATCGGAGCCTATCCTCCTCATGGGCAGATCCACGGCATAGAGGTCAAGATGTCCTGGTTGACCTCCCTTTTTACTGCTGATGAGATGGTGGACCTGGGAGCTCTATATCACACCGGAGCATGCGATTGTTCTGGCTCGTATCACTCTCCTACTTCTGCTGGGCAAGACCCTCTTTACAAATGCCAGCGGGGGACGAGTCAGCTTGGCCCTATTAAGCGTGATGGATCCTTGGGGCGATGTTCCTAGGTATGATTGGGGAGGGGCCAGATATGCATGGTTGATGTACAACCTAACACGGGTCACGACTGAGGACTCGAAGTCTGCCGTAAGATTTTGGGCTGCTCTGGAGGTAATTCCTCATCCCTTTTGTTTTTGCCATTTTTGAATGAAGGGTCTTTATGTGCTACTGATCTGCTTTTTGTGCCATTGCTCCCATTTCAGGTGTGGGAATATCACCACTTCCACCCTGGGAACCCGCTCCTATTCTCGGAGGTGTTTACCTATTCCCTCCTCCGCAATTGGAACCATTCCTGGCGTCGCGACGTGGGCCTAAAGCACTTAGAGATGGGCTTGATGTCTTAGCTTGATTTGATGGTCCCTGAGTAGGTGACGGCTTTTCAACCTTCATTCGCTTCTAGTTTGGACATTTCTTCTCTTTTTTCTTTGCTGGGGTGTTGCCTGCTTGGTGTCTCTTCCTTGGTTGCAGATCCTCCCCGACCCGTACCTGAAGTCACGCTTCTGGGATAGAGCAGCTGTGGGCACCTCCCATCTATTTAACAACCGCCGCGTCATCTTCTTTTATGGGTCATGGGCCCGGTGCTACTATCTGGGGGAGAGGGTGATACACCAGTTCCAGGGCTACTACGCCATTCCTGTAGACCCTCCGATAGATGTTTGGAGACCTGCTGGTAGCATCGAGGAGCTGACGGCGGCTTTCTTCAACCATGGGTTCCCCATTCATGCCCTTCAGGTGCCTGGAGACTATCATTATTGGTACGAGTGTCTGCCTCATCGATTCATCCTGCCGCGCTTTGTCCCTAGCGCTAACTTTCTAGCATTTGGTGGCCCGGTTGGTCAGGTAATCAGCTTAGACTAGTTCCCCCTTATATTTTGAATCGGCCCTTGTCTAAGTAGATCTTTTCTTTTATTCCCAATTTGCTCCAGGAGATGATTCGGATGGTGGAGGTGGGCCGAGTACTGCAGATGCGTCTGGCATAGATCCCTCTGGTGCTGGTCCTTCCAGTGTAGGTTCCTCGGGTGCCAGTCCATCGGGTACCTCTTAGGCGGATATCCCTGGTAGTGGCCCGTCCGTGATTTATGGGACCTTCCGGCGCCTGGATGATAGTTTCCTCTCGGACCTCATGGTCTTTGAAGTGGATCGGCAGGAATTTCAGGCCGACGGCGTTCCCCCTCCCGAGGTGGTTCCAGGGGTAAGCCTTCTGATGTGTCAATCCCCCTCTACTTTGGTTTTCTTCTACACAAGCTATTAGGGGTGTCTTGACAACTGATCATTATCTCGCAGGACTTCAACTCGGCAATGGAATTTGCACAGTATCACCATCACTTGGCTGAGCTCAGGGAGGTGGAGACGGTGAGTACCTGGCTGCTTGACTCCTCTCCCTCCTTTTTTTGTTGTTGGCCCCTGTACTGATCTTGGCCTTGATTTTGCTTTGCAGCGTGCCAAGGCTAAGGAGTCACGCTCCCTGCTGGGTAGGATCTCGCAGGCATGGTCCAGAGTGGGGGACATGAGGACCTACCAGAGCTCCTCTCGCCGTCACAAGAAGTCCAAGGGGGCGAGCCAAGAATAGGCTTTAGTCTTTTTTGCTTTTTTAAAATTCAGTACCTTTAAGGTTGGATTTGGATTTGTAGACATGTTATGGGATGGATGATGTGATGATTTTTTTTGGATATATATCTCAGACAATGCTCTTAATGCCTTTGCTTTTGAATTCATGTCATAGTCTCCTTGCTCTTCATGTCTATCACTCTGCAGGATGTGCTTACCCAACACTTCTTAGAAAGCGGTTTTTAAATGCCACAATGTAGGATCGCTCCTACACATAACAAAGTGATGCTTTAAACTGTTAGTGATCGTAAAGGTAGGTGTACAAAATAAATAGCAAAAAGGGTGAAAGTCCCCCCTAAAGAGGTCTGGAAGTGGCTGTAGAGGGGGGGACCGTGGTGTGGCGCAACTAATAGTTGCGCCAACAGGATTTGGGGGCCAGAAGATGCTGGCGCAACTATTAGTTGCGCCAATAGGATTTGGGGGTCAGAAGATGCTAGCGCAACTATTAGTTGCGCCAGGCTTATTTGGGGGAAACAATTCATTGGCGCAATTAATAGTTGCGCCACCTCAAACCTGGGCGGCAGTGGGTTTTTTTATATGTCCGAGTGGGCCCAGAAATCAGCTCTTTTAGTTTGACCTGGCTCCTTTGACCGGTTCTTTTTGCTCTCATTTTTTCAAGGCGGGTCCATCACCATACACTGACTTTTATCCTCTCAAAAGATCCTTGTGCGCTCATGGACCCGCTTTCTAACCCTCCCCTATGTGGAGGGCCTGGAGCCGACTTATCCTCTTTGTTGGGTGGGGGCCTAAATTCTTAATGGCTTGGTTTGGGAGCCTGAATGAGAGCGAGTTTGCCGATTTGGAACGCCTTGGGCTATCTCGCCTTCCTTCCTTCTTAAAGGTTCCTCTCCGATGGGAATTTCTTCATGTTGCTGCTTCATTTTGGGATGTGAGCTCCCATGTATTTCGTTTTGGGAAGCGAGAGCTGACCCCAACCCTTGATGAGTTGTCCAATCTATCTGGCCTGAAGCTTCACCGGGTCCTTGCCAGAGTCGTGCCCCGACCGGGGTATTCCAAATCTGTCCATCGTATTCTCGGTTTGAAGAAATCCGAGTATGAGAAAAGTCTCGTCGGGAGGCCCACAAGGTGTTCGCTGAAATTCCTCAAAGAACTTTTCGGTGATGAAAGTCTACGAAAATTGCCAGTTAGGAACGCCTTTAATGTGAAAGCTCTAGCGCTCAGTCTCATCTCCGAAATCCTCTTTTACACTGGGGGAGATAGCTTCTCATTGGAAATTTGTGATGTTTTGACGGAATTGGAGGCGGGCCGGTCCCCGATGCATTTGGTGCTGGCCAAGCTGTATCGATGCCTTGACTCCTTTGCTCTGGGTAAGGCGGAGGGTCTTTGGGGATGTCCCTTGCTGCTTCAGGTTTGGCTGGGTGAGCATTTTAATGTTCTGGGGCCCGTGCCTCGCTTTTATATCGCCCAAGGTGAGGTGGTTCAATGTTTTCTGGGTAGATGCCACCTGCTTCCACAGGGCGACGTGCCGGCTCTGAAACTTTGGTTGGTTGACGCTGAGCTGATATGGAGGCTTCCTTGGTTGGATCAAACCTTCCCAGTGATTCGCTCTAGAGACCATGAGGGCATCACCCTCCTAGGCTTGATCGGCAGTACCTTCTACTTCCCATTCCGGGTATTGTGCCAGTTGTGCTGCTCTCAAGAGGTTCCTTGTGAGGCCAGGCCTCCTTTATGCAATGTGAGTTTTTCTAGGGGATCATCTGGGGACATGGATCTGATTGCTGCCCTTTGGGAGATGCGTCAGTCGACGCTGATGTGCGACATTGAGCAGGGAGACTCAGTTAGGGTTTCTCCTGAGTATGAGGCCTAGCTATTGACTGAGCCACCTGATACGGATTGCCCAGACTCGTCAGAGATCATTGACATTGGGGGCCCCTGGCCAAAGAAAGAGACGGCACTCCGAGCTCGCATCGACTTTCTGGTGGATGATAAGAGGGTTCTGCAAGCGCTTTTGGCGCATGAGAAGGTTAGTGCCGATACAGCAGAGAATGAGGTCCTTCGTTTGAAGGGATCGTTGAGCCTCACTTTTGGAGCCGCCGACTCTTCTCGGAAGAGGTTTAAGAGCTTGCATGGACGTTGGCTGACTGAGAGGAATGTCTGAGAGGATTACTTAATGCTGAGATTAGCGCCTTGAAGCGTGAGCTGGGCCGCTGATTCCCTCCTGCACATGAAACATTTTACACAGATCAAATACACAGAAAAAGGGGCATGAAAACCCCTTTACAGATACACACACATTTATACATATTCTATTATATATTTTATATTTTATTTTTTTTTGTTTGCGCTTTATACTTGTAAAAGGGAAAGCACGCTAGTCACCACACCGACTATTTTTGGGATGTGGTGTGAGTGGAGCGAAAGGTAGTTTACTATATACATCTACACAGGCTTTTTGGCTTTTTGGCTGCATTTTTTATTTTATGCATTTTTGGTTGTTTTTTTTTTTTTTTTTTGAGCCTTAATCATGGGTCCCATTTTGAGCATGGCCGAGCCCTTTTCATGCAGTCGGTCCTGAGTGGGTTTTCAAATTCACCAAGGCTGGAACGTTAATCCCTTTGGATTGAGTCCAACTTTTCTCCTCGCCTCGGGTCATATGTTTGACAGTGTGGTTTCACAAAGACAATTTCGGTCTGGACCTGATCTGATTTAGCATGAGCGGCCCAATCAGGAAGAGTAACAAAAGGTTTTCTTAAGAATCAATCAATCATTCCAACCCTTCTTTTTTAATCAATTTTTTTTTCTTCTTCTTCTTTTTTTTTTCTTTTCTTTTTTTATCTCCTTTTTACCCGTGGCGCCCTTTCAAGTTTTCACCACGTCCGTGGGTTTAGCTTTCTTACCCCATGCGCCCTTTCGGGTTTTCACTGTCACTTTAAGCTGTCATTGTTTTACAGTAATGCCCTTTCGGGTTTTCACCACGTCCATCTTGCTTTGAGCTTGTATTTTTATTTTATTTTATTTTTTCCTTTTATTTTCTTTTCTTTTTTCAACAACCACGACATAGACCTTGATTCCGTCATAGCCGGCTGGATGGGGTTCTGGTGTCGTCTCACGACTCGGCTCATATTAACTTAACAGATATTATGACTGCTTGCGAACCTACAAAGAGGGCTTCCATCAGGGTGTAGCTTGGCCATGGGTTAGGTTAGGATTTGAAGGTATGCTGGGTTAAAAGGATTTCCTTGATATGGCTTCAGTTTTCTCAACATACTTTCTTCCTTGGGGGTTTTATTGTACATGCCCCGTGATTCTTCTAGACTTTTTTGTTCTTTTTGCTTCATTTCAGGCAATCTCTTTTTGAGTTTTTGCTTTTTTTGATTTTTTTTTTGGATTTTGATAGTAACTCTACTTCATCTTTTCTCTCTTTTTTGGTATATGTACATGTATATATATATATATATTTTTTGGGGAATGGGTTTATTGAAAGAAAGGCCCAGGCTCAAATGGGGTAGCAAAGGATATCATCATTTTTAGGGATGTTTTTGGGCTACTGTGCTTGGAATGATGGCCTCTTTCGGGTAGTTCTTAAGTAGTCACATATCTGTTTCACCAATACTTACCTTATCGCGATTGACTAAGAGTAGAACCGTCGGACGCATCCAACGTTGATGGGCTCAGGAAGATGATCTCCATCCATGGTGGCGAGGCGGATGGCGTATCCCGGTAGCACTTCTCGAATGACGTATGGTCCTTCCCAGTTCGGCTTAAACTTTCCTCTTGGATCGGCGTGGAGGGATGGGAAGATCTTCTTTAACACAGTGTCTCCTACCTTTAGATCTCGACCGCGGACACGTTTATTGTAAGCGTGTACGATTCGGCCTTGGTAAACTTGAGTGTGGCATAAGGCTAGGAGTCTCTTTTCGTCAAGTAAGTTCAGCAGATCAAAGCGTGATCTCTCTCTTTCTGCTACGGGTAAGCCTGATTCCATGAGGATTCGGAGTGAGGGTACTTCAACCTCCACCGGGAGGACGGCCTCGGTTCCATACACAAGGGAGAATGGTGTTGCCCCTGTAGCGGTACGGATCGACGTTCGATAGGCCCACAAAGCAAATGGCAGCATTTCACTCCAATCTCGGTAAGTGACGACCATTTTCTCAAGGATGCGGACGACTGTCTTGTTCGCGGCTTCCATGGCTCCATTAGTTTGAGGCCAATAAGGGGATGAGCGATGGTGCTTGATCTTGTATTGCTCATAGAAGTCTCGGATGCGCTTATTCGCAAAGTTCGTGCCGTTGTCCGTGATGATATCTTTGGGTACTCCAAATCGGCACACAATATTGTTCTTGAGAAACTTCTCGACATGACTGGCAGTGATGTTGGCATATGATGCCGCTTCTACCCACTTGGTGAAGTATTCAATGGCGACGAGGATGAACCGATGTCCGTTTGATGCTTTTGGATTAATCATTCTAACAACGTCAAGGCCCCAGGTAGCAAATGGCCAAGGAGTGGTCATGCAGTGAAGATCAATGGCAGGATCGTGTATCAGACTGGAGTGTTCTTGACAGTTGTAGCATTTTTGAACATGCTTACAGCAATCGGATTCCATGGTGGTCCAAAAGTATCCCTGTCGCAGAATTTTCTTAGAGAGCATGTGACCGCTAATGTGGGCTCGCATACTCTCTCATGGATTTCTTTCATAATGTTGACCGCTTCACTTTCAGTAAGGCACCTGAGTAAGATGTTATTGTATGATCGCTTATAGAGGCATTCCCTGCAAATGACGTAACCTACCGCTAAACATTGAATGGTTCTTTGGTCTGTCTTGGATGTACCCTCTGGGAAAGTTAGGGTTTCGAGGAAATTCTTGATATCTGAGAACCAAGGTGGCTCATCATCAGTCTTTGTAGGTTCCTCAATCAGGAGGCAGAAGGCCGGTTCATTCCTCTGTTCGATCACGATCGGCTTCATCTCAACACCATAGGGGATTTCAATCATTGACGCCAAAGTTGCTAATGCATCGGCAAAGTGATTCCTTATCCGGAGGACGTATGAGAAAGTCACATCTTGGAAGCAAGCTATCAGATCCTCGAGGTGTTCGTGATAGGGGATCAGCTTCTCGTCTTTCATCTTCCAATCGCCATTCGTCTGGCATATGATTAACTGTGAATCGCCAAATACTCGAAGGTGAGTTACATTCAGATCAAGAGCTGCCTACAGACCAGCGGTGCAAGCTTCATACTCAACCATATTGTTAGTGTAAGGGAAGTTGAGCTTGATAAAGACCGGTACATGGGATCCTTTTGGTGAAATCAGGATGGCACCAACTCCTTGGCCCTCGGCATTGGTAGCCCCGTCAAAGTGCATTACCCATGATTCTTCTGCTTCTTCTATATCGTCCTCCATCTTGAACAAGATATCTTCATATGGGAACTCAGTCCTTAGTGGCTAATAGTCTGGTAAAGGATTGTCAGCAAGATGATTAGCAAGCACCTGCCCCTTGATTGATTTTTGAGTGACGTACGTGATGTCAAATTCAGATAATAAAAGTTGCCATCGTGCGGTTTGTCCAGTGAGAGCTGGCTTTTCAAACAGGTATTTCAATAGGTCCATTCGGGCCAAGAGCAGAACGGCCTGGGATAGTAAGTAGTGGCGGAGCCTTTGAGTAGCCCATACAAGAGCCAGGCATGCTTTCTCTAGATGAGAGTAGTGCGTCTCGTAATCAGTAAACTTCTTGCTCAGATAGTAAATGGCCTGCTCTCTTCTTCCTGTTTCATCGTGCTGCCCCAAGACAAATCCCATCAAAACTTCAGTCATGGAGAGATACATCAAGAGTGGTCTCCCTGGCTCAGGTGGTACCAAAATAGGTGGATTAAGGAGGTAGCTTTTGATTTTTTCGAACGCTGCCTGAAAATCGTCGTTCCATTCAACGGGCAAATTCTTCCTTAGTAACTTGAAGATCGGCATGCAGATTGGAGTTAGCCGTGCAATGAACCGACTGATATACTGTATTCTGCCCAGAAACCCTCTAACCTCTTTCTCGATAGACGACGGTGGCATTTCAGTGATGGCTTTAACTTTGATTTATCCCTCGATCCCTTACGCGATGAACCCTAGCAATTTCCCTGACATAGCACCAAATGCGCACTTCTGTGGGTTTAGACGTAGTCAATATTTCCTTAGCCTATCAAATAGCTTCTGGAGGTTTACCAGATGGTCGCTTCGCTCTGGTGATTTGGCTGTCATGTCGTCGACATATACTTCAATCTCTCGATGCATCATGTCATGAAATAGTGCAGTCATAGATCTCTGGTATGTTACACCGGCATTCTTCAGCCCGAATGGCATGACTTGATAGCAAAAGGTTCCCCAGGGGGTCATGAACGTTGTCTTCTCGCAATCAACCTCTGCCATCTTTATCTGATTATATCCTGAAAATTCATCCATGAAAGAGAGCATCCCGTGCTTAGCTGTGTTATCGACCAAGATGTTGATGTGTGGTAGTGGGAAATCATCCTTTGGGCTCGCCCTGTTCAAGTTGCAGAAATCGATACACATGCAAACCTTTCCATCCTTCTTCGGCACAGGTACGATATTGGCTAGCCATTGCGGGTATTTGGATACCATGAGAAACCCCGCGTCATATTGCTTGATGACCTCGTCTTTGACTTTCAGCGGTCGGAGACGTCTCAGCTTCTGCTTGACTGGCTTCACATCAGGGTAGAGAGGCAACTCATGCTCGACCAAATCGGTATCTAAACTAGGCATATCCTCATACGACCAGGCAAAAATGTCTTGGTATGACCGAAGGAAGTCGATCATGCTTTTTCTTTCCTCAGGAGATAGTGACGTTCCGATTTTGGTTATTCTGGGAACTTCCTCAGTTCCTAGGTTGACATCCTCGGTCTCTTCGACAATGGGGGTAGGGCCATGCTCAAAGTTGGCAAATCGGTCAAGGAGCTCATTGGGGAGCTCCTCCAAAGTGATATCCTCATCCAGACTCGTAACGCCTACCTCTTCTTGTATTTCTACCGGAAAGGGGTCGATTTCACGTGGGACGGGTATTTTGATTAAGGCATCCTTTTGTGGGGCATTTTCTGGAATTTCAAATGACAATATTTTTGGACTTTAGATTTTTTCAATGTTTTTGGGATTTTGTGTTTTCTCCATGTTTTTGAGTTTTTGTATTTTTTTCATGTTTTTGAGATTTTTGCTTTCCTCGGAGACGGGCCCTTGGCAAGGCGGGTTGCTATATACACAGGGTATTGCCAGCTAAGGGCTTATCTCACTTTTTATAGGTTTTTTTTTTTTTGGGAAACAGGCGCCAAGCTTTAGGCCACTTCCTGCTTCCAAGGTTTGGGGCAAAGATGCCCAGTTGCGTACCTGAGGGGCTGCTTCTTTACCTGTTGGAATGGAGGGTGCTGGATGATATGGCTCATTAGAGTCAGCCTCCATCATGTTAATCCCCATTTTATCTGAGATGATATCCTCAAATGTTAACACGGCTTTTTGGTGATTCACCATAGGGGGAGCTTGTTCAGGTACAGACTGTCGTTCCTCAAAAAGGGACAATGTGGCCAAATCTATCTCCAAGCTGGGAAGGGAGATCTGGGGATTGGTTGGATGAACTGGGGCTGTGGGTTTGTGTGGGGTCAAATGGGTTGCCCCATTTTGATTGATCTTTATGACCCCTGCGCTGACAAAGGAATCCCTGATGTGTGGCCTAGGGCGAGGTTTCTCTTTTATGTTGATTCCTCGAGCTTTTGCAGCTGTGGCAACCCTGGCTTTCTCTTTGGCCTCTCGGACCTCTTCTTCTGTGGGCTTGTATCCCAGCCCGAATCTTACTTTTTGTCCCTTAGCCACAACTGGCTCTCTTCTACCTTGTAATTTGGGTCCCAGACCCCTTCCTTTCTGATAGCCCCACTTTTGGAACATTGCCACTGCTGCCACCATACCGCCTCCCGTTTTAGACATGATGCCCTCCATGGGCTCTGGGAGTATTGCCGACACCTCGTATTCAAAATTGTGGAGGTCGACGTCCTCAGCGGTGTGTGGTACATCTAGCATATTAGGTTTTTCAACACTATTGGTGAGCTTTTCTTTCTCACCATGCCCCTCCCCAATGATTGTAACAATTTTATGCCCAGACACGAATTTGAGCTTCTGGTGCAAAGTGGACGGTATGGATCCGACCTCGTGCAGCCACAGGCGCCCCAATAATAAGTTAAAAGAAGATTTAATATCCATGACTTGAAACAAGATGGAAAAGGTCGTTGGCCCTATCAATAGCTCAAGATCAACTTCTCCCATTATTTCTCTTCTGGTATTATCAAATCCTCTAGCGCTGGTTCTGGTGGGCCTTAACATGCAGGGATCGACTCCTATCTTGGTGGCGGTTCTTAACGGGCATATATTCAATGCAGACCCGTTGTCGATTAGTACTAAGGGAATGACCATGTTTCCGAACTCAACAGTTATATTCAAAGACTTGGAATGGCTGCACCCTTCTTCTGGCACATCAGCATCAGAAAACAAAATGGCATTCGGAGCCATCACTTGCCCAATTATCTGTCCAACTTCATCTGGGCTGACCTGGAGCGATACATGCGCATTCTTTAACGCCCCCATTAATGCTTGGAAATGGAGTGGGGACGTCATCAGCAGATCCCATACAGTGATGTGGGTCGGCATTCTTCTCAACTGAGTCTCCAATATGTGTTCTCGACTCATCTTCTCGAAGCGGTTTACCGCGCTGTCTTTCTTCCCTTCGGGTTGGGCTTGCACTGCTGTTGGTACTTCTGGCTACTTTGATATCCTCCCCGACCTAGTAACAAAATCTACTGCCCCTTCTCTGTTGCTGCTACCGGCATTGACATCTGTTTGTTCGTAGCTCAGTGGGACCTGATGAGGATCATAGGTTGGTCCCGAGAGCTGGAAAGGTTTGGTTGTCGGTGCTTGAGGCACTTGTACTATCGGCTCAAGAGGTGGGGGTAATATTTGGTTCACCTTGGTGGCAGTGGGTTGGGTGGAAAGGTTAGGCCAAATGGGGGTTGTGAAGCTTGGGTGTGGTGGCACCGGAGGAAAAGAGGTAAAAGCAGGCCATTGATAGCCGGTGGGTATTGATGGGATATGAGGGGTCTGATGTGCCGTCAGGTAGTTGACCGGGGTGATGGGGCTTGCTGGTGGCTGAATTGGGGATGATGGGATGGGCATAGGCCTTTGATAACTGAGGGGTGTGGGTGTTGGATTGGGGGCTTGGTGGTTTATGGGGTAGTTGATGGGGGTTGTGGTATATGGCGGTAGCTGGAATGGGGCGGGCGCCGGCCATTGGTAGTTGGTGGGTGCGGGTATAGGAGTGGGGGCCTGGTGGCTTATTGGGTGATTTGTGGTATATGGTTGGTATGCATTTATATTCACATAATTAACAGGGTGTGGTGGGTGGAAAATATGCCCTGAGATCCAAAGGTTCCAATTGCGGAGTCGGGTTGGGAAAATAATCTGACAAATTCAGGGGTTCAACAACCCCAATATTCCTTTCCTCAATATTTTTTAACAGTGGTGCTACATAACTCTCTCGGTCACTGATATAATCGGACGGGTCAAACTCAAACTCTTCCTCATCCTCTATCATTCCGATGGTGGGTCTGGGACCTGCTCCTTCGGTGGGATGTGGGGGTAGTGGCAGCTGGTGGATATTAGCGTGCTGAGAGGGTGCAGGGGGAATGATTTTCCCAGCATCGATCAAATCTTGGATCACGTGCTTCAATGGGAAGCAATGATCAGTAGGATGGCCAGGACCCTGATGAAAATTGCAGTGGGTATTTGGGTCATAGTTCTTTGGGATCGGGTGAGGGGGAGGTTGCAGTTGGCGGATAACTACTAATCCCTTTTCTACTAACAGGGGCAAAAGTACACTCAAAGATTGCCCCAGAGGTGTGAAGACTCGGTCAGAAGTGCTCTCCTACGTTAGTCATCTACATTCCTTGCCCATTCCCCATTCTCTGCATCTGCTCATGCCTAATTGGTGCTAACGGGGCCGTCTGAAACTGAAACGGAGCAGTATTATTATTGGGCCTGGTGTTGGCTATGTTCTGGACATCGCCCCCTGTTCTCTCTTCTCGCTTCCGGAAAAATCTTCTAACCCCACTTGGTCCGCTCGGTATGTTTTTATTTAGACGCCCCTCCCTGATGGCATCCTCTCATCGGTTAGCATTCGTCACCAAGTCGGTGAAACTAGACTGTTGTTGGTATACGAGAAAATCAGAGATCACTGGCAAAGTGCTCTTCGAAATCATCTCTATCTATTCTTCGTCAGGTATTCTATTCCTGATCTGAGCTGCCAGCGCTCTCCATCGCCCCAAGTAGTCGCTGAAGGTCTCGTTCTGATTCTGCTTTAAACGGGCCAAGTCGGACTTGCGCGGCTCAATGTCTATGTTGTAGACATACTGCTCTTGAAAGAGGTGCGTTAAGTCCCTCCATGTTTTCATCATAGATGGTTCTAAGGATGTGAACCATCTCAAAGCCGGCCAAGTCAAACTTTTCTGAAAGACTTTTATTAGTAGTCTTTCATCTTCCCCGTATTGGCACATGTCCCCACAATAGGACTTGAGGTGCGCAATAGGATTGCCCGTGCCATTATATTTATCGAAGGCGGGCATTTTAAACTTGGGGGGCAAGGGGACCTCAGCGAACAGGCATAGGTCTGTGAAGTCCGTGGCGTGGATTTCAGCACCACCCATCTTCATTAGCTGCTTCTGTATTTTATCCAACTGTTCTTTCAGCTGTTCTGACTCTTTGGACACGAGAGTTGCTTTCTCGACAGTTGGTTGGACTTCACTCTGGACTATCAGGGGATGGGCAATTATGGGAGGAGGGTGAAGGCTGGTCAATGCCCCAGCATAGGCCCCGCTATTTCTAATCTCGTCCTCTTCATACTGCTGATCGGCGTAATGTGCAGTGAAGACGGGATTCTCAACTTGTTGCTGCATGGGTTGGATGGGAATGACATGAGTAGGGGTTGGGTGAGCCCATTGGGGGTGTGGAAAGGCTTGTTGGGTGATGGGAATTTTATTTTGAAGTGGGGTCGGATAGGGCCATTGGGTGTGAGGGAAAGTTTAGGGATGGCCTTGGGGTGTGGGGCCATGGGGGAATTGGGTTTGGGGGACGGCATGGGTTTGACCCAGCTGTGAAGGTTGGGTTAGGTGTTGGGGGTATTGTGTAAGGTATGGGTGTGGGGTTTGGTTTTGGGTCATGAACCCTTGGCCATTTTGGGTCATGGGCCACTGATGGGTTTGGGCCACGGGCCCCTGGTAGGTTTGGGCCATGGGCCCTGGGTAGGTTTGGGCCAATGAGCCTGGGTAGGTTTGGGCCATGGGCCCTTGGTGGGTCTAGCCCAATGGGCCTTGATGGGTTTGGCCATGGGCCCTTGGTGGGTCTGGCCCAATAGGCCTTAGTGGGTATGGGCCAATGGGCCTTGGTGGATTTGGACAATGGGCCCTTGCTGGGTCTGGCCCAATGGGCCTTGATGGGGGGCCATGGGCCCTTTGGTGGGTCTGGGCCGTGGGCCCTTGCTGGGTCTGGGTCATGGGCCATTGGTGGATTTGGGCCATGGGCCCCTGATGGGTTTGGATTTGATGGGTTTGGCCCAATGGGCCCTGGGGAGCATGGGTGATGGGGTGTTGGGCCATTGGGCCCTGGGACATGTGGGAATAGGGGGCTTGGGCCAATGGGCCCTAGGATAGGTGGGAGTTTGGAGGTTGGGCCATTTGGCCTTGGGGTGTATGGAAAAAGGGGGTTTGGGCCATGGGGCCTTGGGGAATGTGGGAAAAGGGGGTTTGGATGGTGTGGATTATGGGGGGTTGATGGGGGTCATGGGGGAGTGAGGCATGGAGATTGGCTAAGGTATGGGATGGGTTCATGGATGTGGGATGTGGAGGAGAGGTATTTTGGGAAGCCTTCCATGTGGAGTAGGCTTGGAACATCTCCTCCATCATGGCCATGGAGGAAGGATTGGAAGTGGATGGTGGATTTAATGGATGGTTAGGTATGGATGGGGTGGATGTGAGGGGAAAATTGGGCATGGCTCCGGTAGGTGATGGGATATGGGAGGGGTTAAAGGATTGGGGTGGAGCATTGGTGAAGGGGGATGGGTTGGAGATGTTTAAAGATGATGAAGGGTAAAGGGTAGGTGCTTGGGAAAATTTGGGCTTGGCCTCGGTAAAAAGTGACACATGTAGATGGGGATTTGTGGGGATTGGTTAGGGGCGGAGGTGACATAGGTGAATGAGGGCAGATCGGGTCTATAGGGGGATGATGGGAATTGGGGGATGGATGTGGATTGGGAGAATGGGTTAGGGTTTTGCATGGTTTGAGCAAAAGATGGAGAATGACGGGTTGGATTTTGGATATTTTGGGGGGTAGTGGTTGGAAATATGGGGGCGCCAAATGGGCCGGTGACGGTAAAGGGAGGTTGGGTGAGGGGGATGGTGGAAAAGATTTCTCCCGAATGGGAGTGGGTTGGAGAATGTGGCGGGGATGAGTTGGGATCGGCGTAAGCCGGGTCCACTACCCACGACATGTCTCGGTATCGGGTCGGGTAAGAATGCCTTGGGTAAGGCCCAAGAACCTTCCTCCTTCTTCCACTACGGGACGACGGAGGGCAAGATGATGCCGTTGTGCCGGCACCACAAACTATATCTTTTTGGGTTTTTGATTATATATTTTTTTTGTTTGAATTTTTTTTGAAAGAGTTTATGAAAAGCAAAGGTTCCGAGGCCTTGAAATTCCCTTTTCGGGTGGCCCTCGTACCTTGATTCAAGACCCGCGGTGACGGTTCTGATGCACTTCGGAAGAATCGAAGGAGAACCTTCGATCTATTGAAGGCACGGAAATTGAGGCAAATGACCCGATCCCCCGAAACGAGCCAAAAAGAAGTTGCCTTCTCTTGATCGGCGGGGGCGTATTGGGTGTTGGAGATGGTGGGGCCTAAACAAAACACTAAGCGCACTGATCGGGGAACTCGGGAGGTGGAAAGGCCACAGATTGGGGCTGGGGGATGTCAGGCAGACCTGGCGCAACTATTACCCACGCCAAGGTGGCAGGGCAGGTTTTTTACACTGGCGCAACTAATAGTTGCGCCAAGGTAAAAAGAGGGAGTTTAAAGCTGGCGCAACTATTAGTTGCGCCAGTTATAAATTCCATACTTTTGTGCTGGCGCAACTAATACATGCGCCAGCCAAAAATCTGATGCTCCAGAGTGTTTGACAGCAGCCACCAATCACCCAAAATGAGTCTCTTTTTTGGCTTTTGTGGAAGCTAGGCTTCCTGGAACTGAGCTGATTTCTTGATGATCAATTCTCTCCTCACCGATGCCTAAAGGATTGAGTCCGGTATAACTTGCTAGCGCGCTCCCCAAGGGTTTTAAGCTTTGTAGGAATGGGAACCCACCCGATATACCTCCGGCGCAAGCGCCTTCTCAGATACTAGGTGGGCTGGGACTTTTCTGGATCATCACCACTAGGGGCTGCCGCCATACTAAGACCCGGGTGTTTGTATGTGTGCCTAAACCAACCCTTTTGAAAAATCCACCCCGCAAAAAAAATTAATTAAGCTCCCTAACTTGGTTCAATTTTAATTTTTCAAAACTTTTCTCTTTTTTTTTTGGAAGTTTTCTTTAGTTCAAAGACCGGGGGTGATTATCCCGTGCCGCCACTATGGGCCGGCGTCCACTGTTAGGATATGAATAATAAAAAAAGACGGGGCCAGTCAAGCGACTAGGCGGGAAATATAAAGTGCTTAAATTTAAAAAGTGCCAGTCAAGTGACTAGGCAAAATGTTGCTGAAATTTAAAAAGTGTCAGTCAAGTGACTAGGCAAAAAGTTGCTAAAATTTAAAGCGGAAACGTAGGGGTGAGTAAAAAAGGTGCCAGTCAAATGACTAGGCAAAAATTACTGAAATTTAAAGCGAAATTGTAGGGGTGAGAAAAAAAAAGGTGTCAGTCAAGTGACTAGGCAAAGATTGCAGAAATTTAAAGCGGAATCGTAGGGGTGAGTAAAAAAGGTGCCAGTCAAATAACTAGGCAAAAATTATTGAAATTTAAAGTGGAATTGTAGGGGTGAGTAAAATGACGTAATCGGAGGGGTGAGTGATAAAAAAAATAGCAAAAATAATAAAAAACAACAATAAAATGTTAGAAAAATAAAAAAAAATGAAAAAGGCCTAGTTCAAGGGGAAGCTCTACTAGCTACAAAAATCCCCAGCAGAGTCGCCATCTGTGCAACCGTGGGATCCGTGACGGTCCCGTCGCGACGATGCGCTCTCTAATGAAAAATATAGAGTCGCCACCCGGAGCTTTCGGTGTCCCGGGATACCTAGTTTATTTTTATGAGCACCGAAGTGCTAAAAATATGACTCTGAATCCGGTCCACACCAAAGGCTCTTGGGTAGGGGCTTCGATTATCGATCGGAAAGGTGTTAGCCACCCGATCAACCCGCTTAACGCGGTCTCTACTAATGGCCAAAAATAAAATAGAATAAAAGAAAAGGAAATGGTTCTCTCTTGCCCAAATGGGCCTCCAAAGCTATTTGTGCCCCTCCATTCCTACCGAAAATTCGGCGGGATAACGACACAAATGAGAGGATGGAAGGAGCTAGAAAGAGATAGGAGAAGAAAGGGGAGAGCCGGAGCCCTCGGGCCCTTGTAGCACCGTAGAAGAGCCTTGCTTGGCTTGCTTTTGATGAGCTTTTGAAGGCTTGAATGGTAGAGAAATGGGTTCTAACCACTAAGGCTTGAAGCTAAGGGAAGGAGAAGGGAGGCTAGGGGATCACACACACTTAGGCTATGGGTTTTTTATGTAAGAACAAGCTTGGAAGGGGTTTTAGAATTCTTAAATTTTAGGTGAAAATAGTGCACCAAAGGGAGGAAGAACTTCTCACTTTTAAGCTCTTTCTCTCTTAAGAAAAATTCTCAACCCTTAAACCAAGGGGAGGGGGGCTCTATTTATAGGAAAGGAGTAGATTAGGAGGCTACTTAGATGCTAATTGGAGTTAGCAATTAGGTAATCTCAAATCTAAGATTTCCTAAGATTTTGAGAGCTTAGAAAGGTGTGAACATCGTTCTAATGGTGGATGATGGGGTGAGGCCTTAATCCACCTAAAGGGTTGCAAATAGGCATGGAATGGGTGCAACAAAACTATCAAAACACACCCCAAAGGTCGAGGTGGTCAACATGTCAAACCCCAATCACAAATTTTGGGGCAAAACTAAACAGTTACTGTTCATATGTCTAGCGCAACTAATAGTTGCACCAGGCAAAAGTACAGTAAAACAGTGCTGCACAGTTCCCTGGAAGTTAGCCTCGCGAGGGGTTGGGGGACGCATTTATGCCTGGCACAACTATTAGTTGCGCCAGGCAAATCTAGGGGGAAAATGGCCTGGCGCAACTATTAGTTGCGCCAGGCAAAAATCCCTCAAAAAAAGCTTGATTTTCAAATGGCCACAACTTTTGATGTACAGCTCCGATTGAGGTGATTCTCGGTTCGTTGGAAAGCTGGAGAAGTCCTCTTTCTAATGGTATATGATTTGATATTAGTAGAAGGCCTTAGCCAGCCTTGGTGCACCACTCTTCATCCATTGCCCGAGAAGGTTAGGTTTAGGGTTTGGAATGGATTTTAAGGGTCGAGATTGGTTTCTAAAGGTTTGGGGTAGGTTTCTAAGGGATCTAGGGTGATTCCTAAGGGTTTGGGGTGATTTCTAAGGGTTCCATACATGCCATCAAAAGGTCAGAATTGTACCTCTCTCGAAAGGTGTTTCGATCGAGCCTTGGGCCAAATTTGGGTGTCTACACCATCTTAATTTGATTGTATCCAGAGAATTCATCCATAAAAGAAAGCATCCCATGCCTAGCAGTGTTATCAACCAAGATGTCGATGTGCGGCAATGAGAAATCGTGTTTGGGACTTGCCTTGTTCAAATTGCAAAAATTGATAGACATGCAGACCTTTCCGTTCTTCTTTGGCACAGGCACAATATTGGCTAGCCACTGTAGGTATTTGGATACCATGAGAAACCCCGCGTCATACTGCTTGATGACCTCGTCTTTGACTTTCAACATCCACTCGAGTCGGAGACATCTCAGCTTCTGCTTAATCGGCTTCATATCAGGGTAGAGAGGCAACTCATGCTCGACCAAATCAGTGTCTAGACCAAGCATGTCCTCATATGACTAGGCAAAAACATCTTGGTATGACCGAAGGAAGTTGATCACGCTTTTTCTTTCTTTGGGAGATAGCGACATTTCGATCTTAGAAATTTGGGGAATCTCCTTAGTCCCTAGATTAACGTCCTCGGTTTCCTCGACAATGGGGGTAGGGCCATGCCCAAATTTGTCAGACCAGTCAAGGATCTCATTGGGGAGCTCCTTCGAAGGGATATCCTCGTGTAGACTCATAATACCTACCTCTTCTTGTATTTCTACAGGAAAGGGGTCGATTTTACATGGGACGGGTATTTCAATTAAGGCATCTTTTTGTGGGATTTTATTTGAAATTTTAAATGACAATAATTTTGGACTTTATATTTTTTCAATGTTTTTAAGATTTTCATTTTCTTCGGAGACGGACCCTTGGCAGCGTGAGTCTATGTATATACAAGGTATTGCCTGCCAAGGGCTTATATCACTTTTTATAGGTTGTTTTTTTTTATAAAATGGGTGCCAAATGTTAGGTCACTCCTCGCTGCTAGGGTTTGGGGCAAAGATGCCCAGTTGCATACCTGAGAGGCCGCTCATTTACCTTTTTGGATGGAGGGTGCTGACTGATATGGCTTTTTAGAGTCAGCCTCCATCATGTTGATCCCCATTTCTTCTAAGATGATGTCCTCAAATGTTAATACAGTTTTGTGGTGATTCACCATAGGGGGAATCTATTCAGGTACGGACCGTCATTCTTCAAAGAGGGATAGCGCGGTCAAGTCTATCTCTAGGCTGGAAGGGTGATGTAGGGATTGGTGGGATGAACCGATGCTATTAGCTCGTGTGGGGTTAATCGGGTTACCCCATTCCGGTCAATCTTCACGACCTTGACACTTACAAATGAATTTTTGATATGTGGCTTGGGACAGGGCTTCCCCTCTATGTGCTTCCCCCTAGCTTTTGTAGTTGCCGTTGCACGAGCTTTTTCTTTAGCCTCTCGTACTTCTTCTTCTGTGGGCTTGTAACCTAGCCTAAATCTGACTTTTTGACCACCCTTAGTTGTGACGAGCTCTTTTCTGCCTTAGAGTTTGGGCCCTAGACCCTTTCCTTTTTTATAGCTCCATTTTTGGAGCATGGCCACTACCGCTACCATTCCACCTCTGATTCTTAGAACGATGCCCTTGATGGGCTCCGGGGAGTATCATCGACATCTCATATTTGAAACTGTGGAGGTCGACATCCTCCACGGTGTGTGGCACATCCAGCACTTTAGGCTTTTCGACGTTGTTGGTGCCCTTTTCCTTCTCACTATGCCCCGCACCGATGATTGTGATGATCTTATGTTCGGATGCAAACATGAGCTTCTGGTGCAGTGTGGATGGGATTGCTCTGACTTCATGCAACCACGGGTGCCCTAACAGTAGATTGAATGAGGATTTGATGTCCATCACTTGAAATAATATGGAGAAGGTCATTGGCCCAATCAATAGCTCAAGGTCAACTTCTCCCATTATCTCTCTTCATGTGTTATTGAAACTTCTAGCACTGGTTCTTATGGGTCTCAGCATGCATGGATCTACCCCAATCTTGGTGGCGGTTCTCAGTGGGCATATGTTTAATACAGACTCGTTATCGATCAAAACCAAGGGAATTATCATATTTTTGAACTCAACAATAATATTAAGGGATTTGGAGTGACTGCTCTCTTCATCTGGTAAATCGACATCCAAAAATGAAATGGCATTTGGAGCCATAACCTAACCAATTATCTGCCCGACTTCATCCAGGCTAACTTAAAGTGACACATGTGCATTCTTTAACGCCCCTATTAATGCTTGGAAATGGAGTGGGGACATCATCAACAAATCCCATACAGTAATATGGGCAGGCATTCTTCTCAGCTGAGTCTCTAGTATATGTTCTCGACTCATTTTCTCGAAAGGATTCACAGTGCTATCTTTCTTTCCCTCTTGTTGAGATTGTGTTGCTGCTAGCACTTCGGCCTGCTTCAAAATCTTCCTAGATTGGGTAACAAAGTCCACTGCCCCTTCTCTGTTACTGCCAGCATTGACATCTGTTTGCTCATAACTCAGAAGGACCTAATGTGGGTTATAGGTTAGTCCCAGAATCTGAAATGGTATGGCTACAGGTATTAGATGCTCTTGAACTATGGCCTCTGGAGGTGTGGTTAACACTTGGTTTACCTCGGTAATAGCTGGTTGGGTGGCAAAATTGGGCCAGACGAGGGTGGCAAAGTTGGTGAGTGGTGGTGCCGGGGGAAAAGGGGTAGGGGTAGGCCATTGGTAGCGGACAGGTGCTGGAGGGAGATTAGGGGTATGATGGACTATCGGGTAATTGACGAGGGTGGTGGTGTATGGTTGGTATACATTTATATGCACATAATTGACATGAGTGGGTGATGGAAAATAGACCCTAAGATCTAAGGGCTCAACTCATGACGTTGGGCTGAGAAAATAATCTGTCATGTTCAGGGGTTCAATCACCCCGATATTCCTTTCTTCATAATTTCTCGGCAATGGTGCCACGTAACTCTCCCGATCACTGATGTAATCGAACGAATCAAATTTAAATTCCTCCTCATATCCCTCTACCATCCCGATGGTGAGTCTGGGACCTGCTCCTCCGGTAGGATGTGGGGGCAATGACACTTGATGAATATTTACATTCTGGTTTGCTTGAGAAGGTGCCGGTGGAATGATTTTTTTTGCATCGATCAAATCTTGGATCACATGTTTTAATGGGAAGCAGCGATCAGTCGGGTGACTAGGACCCTGATGAAAATTGTAGTGGGTATTGGGGTCAAAAATTTTCGAGATCGGGTGAGGAGGAGGTTGCGGTTGATGAATAGTGACTAATCCCTTTTCTATTAGTCAAGGTAGAAGTAAACTTAATGATTGCTCTATGGGTGTGAACACTCGGTCATAGAGGGCTCTCCTCTGCTTCGGAGTCATTTGCTTCCCTTGCCCATTCCCTGCTCTCTGTATCTGCTCAGTTCTGACTGGCGCTGGCTATGCTGCTTGAAATTGGAACGGGATTATGTTATTATTGGGCCTGATATTGGAAATGATCTGCACATCAGCCCTGGTTCTCTTATCATTCTTTTGTTCTGAAAACCTCCTAACCCCACTGCCTCCACTCTGTACATTCTTATTCAGACGACCTTCCCTGATAGTGTCCTCACAACGATTAGCGTTCCTTACCAGATCTGCGAAGCTAGACTGCTACTGGTTCACCAAGAAGTCTAAGATTATTAGCAGGGTATTCTTAAAGATCATTTTGATTTGTTCATCGTCAGGTATCCTGTTTCTGACCTGAGCTGCTAGTGCTCTCCAACGCCCCAGATAATCGCTGATGGTCTCATTTGGGTTCTGCTTTAACAGAGCCAAGTCAGACTTACAAGGTTCGATGTCAATAATATAGACATATTATTCCTAGAACTAATGCGTTAAGTCCTTCCACGTTTTCATCATAGATGGTTCCAAATACATGAACCACCTTAAGGTCGGACCAGTCAAACTCTTTTGAAAGACCTTTATCAACAGTCTTTTGTCCCCTCCATATTGGCTCATGTCCCCACAGTAGGACTTGAGGTGTACAATAGGATTGTCGATGCCTTTGTACTTGTCAAAAGCCTACATTTCTAATTTGGGAGGCAAGGGGACCTCAGTGAACAAACACAAATCTATGAAGTCTGTGGCGTGGATTTCAACACCACCCATTTTCATCAACTACTTCTGTATTTTGTCTAACTGTTCTTTCAGCTGCTCTGACTCCTTGGATATAGGGGCCACTTTCTCGGTATATGATTGGACGTCACTTTGGGCTACCAAGGGGTGGGAAATGATAGGAGGGTTAAGGCTAGTTAATGCTCCAGCATAGGCTCCACTGTTCCTTATCTCGTCCTCTTCATATTGTTGGTCTACGTAGGATGCAGTGAGGGCGACATTCTCTTACTGGTACTACATGGACTGGATGGGAATGGCAGGTATGGAGGTTGGGTGAGTCCATTGGGGATGAGGGAATGTTTGTTGGATGATGGGATGAGTGAAAGTTTGATTTTAGAGTGGGGCCTGATGAGGCCATTGAGCATGGGGGAAGGTTTGAAGCTGACTTTGGGATATAGCGATATGAATAAATTGAGGTTGATGTAAGGCATAGGTTTCAGCTGGGTATGAGGGTTGTAAATGGGTAAAATTTTAGAAGAATTGTGAAGGGTAGGGGCGTGAGGCTCCAAGGTTTTGCTGGGCTTGGGTTTGAGCCATGAAGCCTTGGGAGGGTTGGGCCACAAAGCCTTTGTCATTATAGGTTTGGGCCATGGGCCATTGATGGGTTTGGGCCATGAGCCCTTGATGGGTTTGGCCCAATGGGCGTTGATGGATATGGGCCAATGGGCCTTGATGGGTCTGGGCCATGGGCCCTTGATGGATCAGGCCCATTGGGCCTTGATGGGTCTAGCCCACGGGTCCTTGGTGGGTATGGCCCATTGGCCCTTGATAGGTTTGGGCCATGGGCCCTTGGTGGGTCTAGCCCACAGGCCTTTGGTATGTCTGACCCATTGGGCCTTGATTGCTCTAGCCCGCGGGCCCTTGGTGGGGTCTGGCCCATTGTGCCTTAATGGGTCTGAGCCATGGGCCCTTGATGGGTTTGGCCCAATGGGCCTTGATGGGTCTGGGCCATGGGCCCTTGGGACATGTGGGGAATGAGGTTTTGGGCCATTGGGCCTTAGGATATATGGGTAGTGGGGATTTGGGTGGTGTGGATGATGGGGGTCATGGGGGAATGAGGCATGGAGGCTTGCTAGGGTATGGGATGGATCCATGGGTATGTGTTGTGGATGAGAGGGGATGCGTTGGGAGGTCTTCCATTTGTTATATGCTTGGAACATCTCCTCCATCATGGCCATGGTAGGGGGACCAGATGGAGATGGGCTATTTGATGGTTGGAGGGGTGTAGATGGGGTGTGTGAAGAGGAAAAATTGGGCATGGCCCCGATAAAAGTGGGCATGACCCGGGTGAGGGGTGGGATATAGGGTGGATAGGAGAAATGAAGTGGGGTATTGGTGGATAGATTTGGTATGTATGGGGAGATGTATGGGGCATGGAGGTAGAGAATGAGGGAGGAAAATTGGCCATGGCTCCAAAAAAGATGGGCATGGCTTGGGTAAGTGGAGGGATGTGTGGGGGATTGAATGTGGTATGGATGGATGAGGGTGGATCAGGTTGGGAGGATGAGAAATGGGGCATGTTGGTAAAGGTAGAAGACAAGTTTTGAATGGGTGTAGAAGGAAGGTGAGATGGGTTGGAGATGGCTATGGATGAAGGCATGGTTTGGGAAAATGATGGGAAATTTGGATTTTGGGAAAAGGTGGAAGGGAAAATGGGGGCACTGAATGGGCCGGCTATGGTGAGGTTTGATTGGGCAAGGGGGGTGGAAGTAAAGGCCTCTTTGGTATGGGAATGGGTTGGAGAATGTGGCAGGGATGAGTCGGGATTGGCATAAGCCGGGTCCACGGGCCATGACAAATCTCGGTATCGGGTTGGGTACGGGTGCCTCGGATGGGGCCTGTAAAGCTTCCTCCTTCTTCCTCTACGGGATGACGGAGGGTACGATGATGTCGTTGTGCCGGCAGCAATCAAGACCCTATTTTAAATTTTTTATTTTAATTAATTTTTTTTTTGGATTTTTGTAAGTGAAAACAAATGAGGATTATGGGGCCTTTTTGAATTCCCTTCTCGCGTGGCTCTCGTACTCTAAATAGGTCCCACGACAAAGGTTTCGAAGCGCTTTAAAAGAATCAAAGGAAAATCCCTCGATCTATTGAAGGCATGAAAACCAATGTAAATAACCCGATCCCTCAAAATGAATAAAAAAGAAGTCACCTTCTTTTGACCGACGGAGGCATATTAGGTGTCGGAAATTACGGGGCCTAAATAGAGGCACTAAACACACTGATTGGGGAGTTCAGGGGGTAAATTAGGCCATAAATTCATACTAAGGCTGCTCAGAACCACACTAGCGCAACTATTAGTGGTGCCAGAGCAAAAGTTATAGATTTAAAGCTGGCACACTTAATAGTTGCGCCAGTGTTCTTTTAGAACATTTTGCATTGGTGCAACTATTACTTGCGCCAGACTAAAATGGTTCTCTGGTTTCTATGACAGCAGCAACCTGAGTTCGAAATGGGTCTCCAAACTGGATTTTGGTGGAAGCTGGGCTTCCGAGGACTGACTGTTTATATGATCTGCTCTCGTTCTCACCGAGCCTAAGGGTTTAAGGCCAAATTGGGTTCACTATCGCTCACTTTTTCTCGGGTTTTAAGCTTGGTAACGAGAAGGTTACTCACCCGATATACGTCAAGTGCAAGCACTTTTCTTAGGTATTAGGTGGGCTGGAACTTTTTCGGATCATCACCACTAGGGGCTGCCGCCGTACTAAGACCCGGGTGGTTATATGTGTGCCTAAATAACCCAACCCTTTGAAAATCTACCCCGTAAAAAATAAGTTAAATCCCCTTTGTTTGTTCAATTTTATTTTTCACTTTTATGGAAGTTTTCTTAAGTTGAAAGACCACGGGTGATGATCCCATGCCGCCTCTACGGGCCGGCGTTCACTGTTTGTAATATGATTGTAGAATTAAAAGCGCAAGTAGGCCCACCAAACAGCTAAGACACTTTAAATGATGGAAATGTAAATAAATTAAATGACAATACACAAGTAGACCTGCCGATCAGTTAAGGTGCTTAAAATGACATAATCATAAAGAAATTGAATGTGGTGTGCAAGTAGGCCTGCCATTCGGCTAAGGTTCATAAATGACGTAAAGTAGGGGTAAGTTAAATGACGTAATAGCAGGGGTGAGTAAAAAAATAGAAAAAAATAAAATATAAAACAATAATAAAAGGTTAGTAAAATAAAAATAAGAGGCTAAGTTCAAGGGAAAGCTCTACTAGCTAGTCCCTAGTACAGTCGCCATCTGTGCAACCGTGGGATTCGAGACGATTCCGTCACAACGATGCGCTCTCTAATAAAAAATATACAGTCGCCACCTAGAGCTTTTTGTGTCTCGGGAAACCTAAATCATTTTTATAAGCACCAAAGTGCCACAAATATGACTCTGAATCTAGTCTACGCCAAAGGCTCTTGGGTATGAGCTTTGGTTATCGATTGGGAAGGTGTTAGGCATCCAATCAACCCACTTAATGCGGTCTCTACTTATGGCTAAAATAAAAATAATATAAAAGAAATAAAAAGGGCTTCCTCTTGCCCAAATGAGTTTTAAAATCCTATTTGTGCCCCTCCGTTCCTAACGAAAATTCGATAGTGTAACGGCACAAATGAGAGGATGGAGGAATAATCGAGAAGGTAGAGGGGAGAGCCGGAGCTCTCGGGCCCTTGTTGCACCACTGTGGAGCCTTGCGTTGGCTTGCTTCAATGAGCTTTTGAAGGATTGTATTGTATGAAATGAGGTTCTAACTCCTAAGGCTTGATGGCTAAGAGGTAGAGAGGGAAGGCTAGGGAGTAACACACCTCTAACCTAGAGCTTATGGGTGAAAAGCTAAGGTCTAAAGGGACTTTTAAAGTTCTGAAATTTGTATGGGAATGGTGCACTAGAGGAGAGAGAGAGAGAGAAGGGATTCCTTAATCTCTTAATTGTAAATTTTTTTGAGCCATTTGCAAGGGGGGGTGCCTCTCTATTTATAAGAAAAAGAGAAGTTAGGAGGGTCCTTAGAGGCTAATTGGGATTAGCAATTAGGTAATGGGACATCTTTGGTTGCTTAGGGTTTTTAGTCCTTGAAAAATGTGAAGAGATGGTCCAATGGTGGATGATAGGGTGAGGCTTTAAACCACTTAAGGGGTTACACATAGATAGTAAATGGGTGCAACAGAACTAGCAAAACACACCCCAAAGGTCAAGGTGATCAACAAGTCAAACCTCAATCACAAAATTCGAGGCAAAAACTAAGGGTTACTATTCATATGCCTGGCGCAACTATTAGTTGCGCCAAGCATATGCACAGTAAAACAGTGCTTGAACAGTGCCTGAAGGTTGGCTGCCCGCGGGGGGACCCACCTTAATGCTAGCGCAACTATTAGTTGCGCCAAGCCATTTCTGGGTTGACATGGCTTGGTGCAACTATTAGTTGCACCAAATCCACCTATAACTGGCGGAACTATTAGTTGCGCCAAATCCCTAAGGGGGTCACATGAATTTACCATTTTGCCATTCGAGTTCGGAATGCGATATCTTTTCGTATACAGCTCCTATTGGGGTGATTCTTGGCTCATTGGAAAGTTTAGGACTTCTACATTTCAATGGTATAAGATTTGATTGTAGTAGAAGGTCATAGAAAGTCCCGGTATACAACTCTTCATCCATTGCTTGGGAGAGCTAGGTTTAGGTCCTAAATGGGTTCTAAGGGTCGGAATGGGTTTCTAAGGGTCCGAGAAGGTTCCCAAGGGATCTAGAATGATTTCTAAGGGTTTGGAATGGTTCCTAAGGTTTTGGAAAGGTTCCTAAGGGTTTCATACATGCCATCAAAAGCTCGGAGGTGCGCCTCTCTCGAAATGTGTCTCGATCAGGCCTTGGGCCAAATTTGGGTGTCTACATCTGTGTTACTTCTTTAATATCAAAAGATCAATTGCATGAGGAGGGCATAATTCCTTGTTTTACATCGACTGAGGAATCAAGCATTACATTTGAGGCACCTTATGTGCCTAGCGATCCATTTTTACAATGCTTCAACAAACCCTCAGGTCGATTCGTTTTTAACAATGATGTATTCGGTACTCCTAAATTTCCAACACACATTGAATCCGAATATGTCATGGCCTATAGGGTGGATGTGTCTCTGTATAGGCCACCCACAAAAAGCCTCAAGCCCCCTAATTTATATAAAGGATAACCAAAACATGTAAGATGAATGATCCTTTCTTGTTCCTATCAAAGCTTGAGGGTGGTCCGGCTGAAGACCACAAAATAAAAACTTAGCGCTTCTTGGGAGGCAACCCAAGCCCCTTGTAGATTATTAGATTAGGATTTTTATGTACTGATTTTTATTTGTGAGTATAAACCAAAAAAATAAAAAAGGAAATAAAAGAAATAAAAATGGATGTATAAAATAAAATTTAGGTGTGTATTGCTGAAATCTGGGAAGAGAACCACGTTCTCTACTAGATTTCGACTGGTCGAAGTGCTCAGAAGGCAAGGAAGACTAGTTGAGGGATTGCACCAAAAGGTTATTCTTATCGATCAAAATTGAAGTTTTGATCGGTTAGGATAGCGCAATAGAGGAGGTACCAAGCAGAAGATAACTGAGCTAGTTTGGACCGGTCGAAGTATTAGATTTGACCGGTGGAAACATTGAAGGCCTCAGAACTATAAAGAGTGATCAACCAAGATCTAGTCAACCGGTCAGAAAAGAAATGAGCTAAAAGAAAGAAAATAACAGAGGAATATTTTGATCAGTCGAAATGATTTTGACTAGTCGAATTTGGGAAGTAGCCTCAGAACATAGGTTGTTTTGAGGTATTATATTAGTTTGACTGGTCAATATATGAGGTTTCTGGGTTTATATAGCCATGTGACCGGTCAAAACTCCATTTTCGACCAATTCAAACCTTAAATCCTCCCATTCCTTTCTTCTTCCCTTAGTTGCCCTCTTGCTATTTTTATTGTGTGCAACCATGGGATTTGTGACCATCCTGTCATAGTGATGCGCACGCTTGCAAAAAATATAGAGTGGCCACCCGGAGCTTTTAGTGTCCCGGGGTACCTATATCATTTTTATGAGCATCGAAGTGCTAAAAATATGACTTCAAATCCGGTCCAAATCAAAGGCTCGTGGGTAGGGGCTTCGGTTATCGATCGGGAAGGTGTTAGGCACCCGATCAACTCGCTTAACGCGGTCTCTACTAATGCCCCAAACAAAAATAAAGTAAAAGAAAAGAAAATGGCTTCTTCTTGTCCAAAAGGGCTTAGAATCCTATTTGTGCCCCTCCGTTCCTACCAAAAATTTGGCGGCATAACAGCACAAAGGGGTGGATGAGAAGAGCCAAAAAAATATAGGAGAAGAAAGGGGAGAGCCGGAGCCCTCGGGCCCTTGTAGCATCGTAGGAGAGCCTTGCGTGGCTTGCTTTTGATGAGATTTTGAAGGCTTAAATGGTGGAAAGAGGGGTTCTAACCACTAAGGCTTACTTGCTAAGAGGTAGAGAAGGGAGGCAAATAGATATCACACACCTAACCTAGAAGCTTTTTAGGAAAGGTAAGGCATGGAATGAGGTTTTGTAATTCTAGAATTTGTATGGGAAGTGTGCACCAAAGGGAGAAAGATCTTATCACTTTAAGGTCTTTCTCTCTTAGGCCAAAATTCTCAACCCCTAAATCAAGGGGTGGGGAGACTCTATTTATAGGAAATGGGTGGATTAGGAGACCACTTAGATGCTAATTGGGGTTAGCAATTAGGTAATCTCAAATCTAAGGTTTCCTAAGATTTTGAGAGCTTAGAAAGGTATGAAGGTGGTTCTAATGGTGGATGACGGATTGGGGCTTTAGGCCACTCAAAGGGTGCAATAGGCATTAAAAGGGTGCAACAGAACTAGCAAAACACACCCCAAAGGTCAAGGTGGTCAACAAGTCAAACCCCAATTACAAATTTTGGGGCAAAAACCATGGGTTGTTGTTCATATGCCTGACGCAACTAATAGTTACGCTAGGCAAATATACAGTAAAACAGTAATAAACAGTGCCTAGAAGTTAGCCTGTGAGGGTGGGGTCCACCTTTGGCCGGGCTTAATTAATAGTTGTGCCAGGCAAAATTATTTATTCTTTTTTCATTTTTAAGATCTATATATTTACCTATATTTTTTTCATTTTTAAGATCTATATATATTTTTTGGATTTTTATTTTCAAATATTTTTTATTCTTTTTCTTTATTTTTGGCATGGAAGTACAATGCTGTAACTATGTACATGAAAAAGAGTACATGTTTTTGGATTTTTATTTTTCAGAGATTTTTTATTCTTTTTTCTTCATTTTTGAGATGGAAGTAAGATACTGTAACTATGTACATGAGAAAGAGTAGAAATATATGCACGCACATTTTTTTGTATTTATATTTTTCTTAATTTTTTTGTTCTTTTTTTTTTTTTTTAGGATGCCTTATCAGTGAGGTGAAGTCACAGGTCCCACTTTGAACATAGTCAAACTCTTTCATGCAGTCGGACCTAAGTGAGTTTTCGGATTTTACCAAGGCCAGAACGTTGATCCCTTTGGATTGAGTCAAACCTTTCTCCTTGCCTCGGGTCATACGTTTGATGGTGCCATTTCACAAGGACAATTTTAGTCGGGACCCGATTCGAACTAGCATGAGCGGCCCAGTCGGACAAGAGGGTACAGGAAGAGTAACAAAAGGGCTCCTCAAACATCAATCTTCTCAATCAGTCCAAACCTTTCTTTTTTTATTTTTTCTCTTTTCTTTTCCTTTTTTATTTATCTCCTTGTTTTTTACCCGTGGTGCCCTTTCAGGTTTTCACCACGTCCATGGGTTTAGCTCTCTTACCCCAAGCGCCCTTTCGGGTTTTCACCTGGTCCGCACAAGCTCGCTGTTTTTACCTATAATGCCCTTTTGGGTTTTTACCACGTCCATCTTTCTTTGAGCTTGTATTTTTATTTTATTCTTTTTATTTCTTTTTTCAACAACCATGGCATAGACGTCGATTCCATCATAGCCGGCTGGATGGGGTTCTGGTGTCGTCTCACAACTCGGCTTGTGTTGACTTAACAGATATTATGATTGCTTGTAAACCTAAAAAGAGGGCTTCCTTCAGGGTGTAGCTTGGCCATGGGTTAGGTTAGGATTTGAAGGTATGTTGGGCTAAAAGGGTTTCCTTGATACGACTTCAGTTTTCTCAAGATACTTTCTTCCTTGGGGGCTTTTACTATACATGCCCTATGATTCTTCTACATTTTTTTTGTTCTTTTTGCTCCATTTTAGGCAATCTCTTTTTGAGGTTTTGCTTTTTCGATTTTTTTCTTTTGGATTTTGATAGTAACTTTACTTCCCTTTTTCTGTATATGTACGCACATTTTTTTTTAGGGAAGGGGGTTATTGAAAGAAAGGCCTAGGCTCAATGGGGTAACAAAGGATATCATCATTTTTAGGGATGCTTTTTGGCTACTGTATTTAGAATGATGGCCTCTTTTGGATGGTCCTTAAGCAGTCACGTATCTGTTTCACCAATACTTACCTTATCGCGATAGACTAAGCGTAGAACCGTTAGACATATCCAACATTGATGGGCTCAGGAAGATGATCACCGTCCATGGTGGCGAGGCGGATGGTGTATCCCGGTAGCACTTCTCGGATGACATAAGGTCCTTCCCAGTTTGGCTTGAACTTTCCTCTCGAATCAGCGTGGAGGGATGGGAAGATCTTCAGCACAGTGTCTCCAACCTTTAGATCTCAATCGCATACACATTTATTGTAAGCGCGCGCGATTCTCCCCTGGTAAACTAAGTATGGCACAAGGCTAGGAGTCTCTTCTCTTCCAATAAGTTCAATTATTCGAAGCGAGATCTCTCTCTTTTTGCTTCAGGTAAGCCTGATTCCATAAGGATTTAGAGCGAGGGTACTTCAACCTCAATTGGTAGGAGGGCCTCAATTACATACATAAGGGAGAATGGTGTTGCCCCTGTAGTGGTACGGATTGACGGTCTGTAGGCTCACAAAGCAAACGACAGTATTTCGCTCCAATCTTGGTAAGTGACGACCATCTTCTCAAGGATGCGAATGACCGTCTTGTTAGTAGCTTCCATGACTCTATTAGTTTGAGGCCGATAAGGGGCGAGCGACGTGCTTGATTCTGTATTGCTCGCAGAAGGCTCGGATGCGCTTATTGGCAAAGTTTGTGTCGTTGTCTATGATGATATCTTTGGGTACTCCGAATTGGCACACAATATTGTTCTTGAGAAACTTCTTGACGTGAGTGGCTGTGATGTTGGCATATGATGCCGCTTCCACCCACTTAGTGAAGTATTCAATGTCGACAAGGATGAACCGATGCCTGTTCGATGCCTTCGGATGAATCATTCCGACGACGTCAAGGCATGGCCAAGGAGTGGCCATGTAGTGTAGATCGATGACAAGAGCGTGTATCAGACTAGAATGTTCCTGACACTTGTAACATTTCAAAATATATTTGCAGCAATCTGATTCCATAGTGGTCCAAAAGTATCTCTGCCGCAGAATTTTCTTAGCAAGCATGTGACCGCTGGCGTGGGCTCCACATACTCTCTCGTGGATCTCCTTCATGATATTGATCACTTCACTTTCTGTAAGGCACCTTAGTAAAAAATTATTGTAGGATCACTTGTAAAGGCATTCCTCACAAATGACGTAGCCTGCTGCTAGGCGTTGAATGGTTCGTCGATCCGTCTTGGACGTACCCTCTGGGAAAGCAAGTGTTTCGAGGAAATTCTTAATATCTGAGAACCATGGTGGCTCATCATTAGGCTTTGTAGGTTCCTCAATCTGGAGGTAGAAGGCTGGCTCATTCCTCTTCTTGATCATGATCGGCTTCATCTCAGCACCATACGGGATTTCTATCATTGATGCCAAAGTTGCTAGTGCATCGGCGAAGCGATTCCTTATTCGGGGGACATACGAGAATGTCACATCTTGGAAACAAGCTATCAGGTCCTTGAGGTGCTCATGGTAAGGGATCAGTTTCTCGTCTTTCATCTTCCAGTCATCGTTCGTCTAGCATATGATTAACTACAAATCGCCAAACACTCGAAGGTGAGTTACATTCAGATCGAGAGCCGCCTGCAGACCAGTGGCACAAGCTTCGTATTCAGTCATGTTGTTAGTGTAAGGGAAGTTGAGCTTGATAGAGACAGGTACATGGGATCCCTTTGGCAAAATCAGGATAGCGCTAACTCCCTGACCTTCTGCATTTGCTACCCCATCAAAGTGCATTACCCATGATTCTTCTGCTTCTTCAGTATTGTCTTCCGTCATGAAAATGATGCCCTCATCGGGGAATTCAGTTCTCAAAGGTTTATAATTTGGCAAAGGATTGTTGGCAAGATGATCGGCGAGTGCCTGCCCCTTAATCGACTTCTGAGTAACATACGTGATGTCGAACTCAGATAATAAGAGCTACCCACGTGTAGTCCGCCCAGTGAGAGCGGGCTTCTCAAACAGGTATTTGAACGGGTCTATTCGGGCCAAAAGTAGAATAGCTTGGGAGAGCAAGTAGTGGCGGAGCCTCTGAGTAGCCCATATAAGAGCTAGGCATGCTTTTTCTAAATGAGAATAACGCATTTCATAATCAGTAAACTTTTTGCTCAAATAGTAAATGGCCTGCTCTCTTCTCCCTGTTTCATCATGCTGCCCTAAGACACATCCCATCGAAACTTCTGTCGTGGAGAGATACATCAAGAGTGGTCTCCCCGGCTTGGGTGGTACCAACACAGGTGGGTTAAGGAGGTAGCTTGTGATTTTATCAAATGCTGCCTGACAATCATCGTTCCATTCAATGGGCGAGTTCTTCCTTAGTAGCTTGAAGATCGGTGTGCAGATAGGCGTTAGCTGTGCAATGAACTGACTAATATATTATATTCTAGCTAAGAACCCTCTAACCTCTTTCTCAGTGGACAGCTGTGGCATTTATGTGATAGCTTTAACTTTGACTGGATCGACCTCGATCCCTCTCTTACTGACGATGAATCCCAATAGTTTCCCTGACATCCCACCAAATGTGCACTTCTGTGGATTCAGACATAACATGTACTTCCTCAGTCTTTCAAACAACTTCTAAAGGTTTACTAAGTGATCGCCTTGCCCTGGTGATTTGGCTATCATATCATTAACATACACTTCAATCTCGGTGCATCATGTCATGAAACAGCACAGTCATGGCTCTCTGGTATGTTGCGTCGGCATTCTTTTGCCCAAATGGCATGACTCTATAGCAAAAGGTTCCCCACGGAGTAATGAATGCAGTCTTCTCTCGATCTGCCTCTGCCATCTTTATCTTATTATATCCAGAGAATTCGTCCATAAAAGAAAGCATCTTGTGCTTAGCAGTGTTATCGACTAAGATGTCGATGTGTGGCAGTGGGAAATCGTCCTTCGGGCTTGCTCTGTTCAAATTGTGAAAATCGATACACATGCGGACCTTCCCATCTTTCTTTGGTACAAGCACAATATTGGCTAGCCACTGTGGGTATTTGGATACCATGAGAAATCCTGCATCGTAATGCTTGATGGCCTTGTCTTTCACTTTCAACATCCACTCGGGTCAGAGACGTCTTAGCTTCTGCTTAACCAACTTCACATCAGGGTAGAGAGGCAACTCATGCTCGACCAAATCAATGTCCAGACCAGGCATGTCCTCGTATAACCAAGCAAAAATATCTTGGTATGACCGAAGGAAATCGATCATGCTTTTTCTTTCTTCGGGAGACAGTGACATTCCGATCTTGGTTATTCGGGGAATCTCCTTAGTTCCTAGATTGACGTCTTCGGTCTCTTCGACAACGGGGGTAGGGCCATGCTCAAAGTCGGCGAACCAGTCAAGGAGCTCATTAGGGAGCTCCTCCAAAGGACTATCCTCGTCAAAACTTGTAACACTACCTCTTCTTGTATTTCTACAGGAAAGGGGTCGATTTTATGTGGGACGGGCATTTCGATTAAGGCATCCTTTTGTGAAATTTTTTCTGGAATCTTAGAAGACAATATTTTTCGATTTTGTATTTTTTCAATTTTTTTGGGATTTTATATATTTTCAATGTTTTTGAGATTTTTATTTTCTTCGGAGACGGACCCTTGGCAAAATGGGTTGCTATATAGACAAGGTATTGCCTGCTAAGGGCTTATCTCACTTTTTATAGGTTGTTTTTTTTTTGGAAAACAGGTGTTAAACTTTAGGCCACTCCCTACTTCTAGAGTTTGGGGCAAAGATGCCCAACTGAATACCTGAGGGGCAGCTCCTTTACCTGTTGGGATGGAGGGTGCTGACTGATTGACTCATTAGAGTCACCCTCAGTCATATTGATCCCCATTTCGTCTGAGATGATGTCCTCAAATGTCAATACCATTTTGTGGTGATTTACCACAAGGGGAGTTTGTTCGAGTACTGGCCGTCGTTCCTCGAAGAGGAACAATGTGGCCAAATTTATTTCTAGGCTGGGAAGGGAGATCTAAGGATTGGTGGGATGGATTAGGGTTGTGGGTCTGTGTGGGGTCAAATGGGTGACCCCATTCCGATCGATCTTTACGACCCCAACACTGACAAAGGATTCCCTAATGTGCAGCCTAGGGCAAGGTTTCTCTTCTATGTTGATTCCTTGAGCTCTATCCGCTACGGCGACCTTAGCTTTCTCTTTGGCCTCTCGGACCTCTTCCTCTGTGAGCTTGTATCCCTACCAGAATCGGACCTTTTGCCCCTTAACAATAACTGGCTCTCTTCTGCCCTGCAGTCTAGGCCCGAGCCCTCAGCCTTTCTGATAGACCCACTTTTGGAGCATAGCCACCGCTGCGACCATACCGCCTCCCATTTTAGGCATGATTCCCTCAATGGGCTCTGGGAGTATCGCTGATACCTCATATTCAAAACTGTGGAGGTCGACGTCCTCAGCGGTGTGTGATACATCTAACATATTAGGTTTTTCGACGCTATTGGCGGCCTTTTCTTTCTTGTTGTGCCCCTCACCAATGATCGTGATAATCTTGTGCCCAAATGCAAACTTGAGTTTTTGGTGCAAAGTCGAAGGTATGGCTCCGACCTCGGGCAGCCACGAGCACCCCAACAATAAATTAAACGAGGATTTGATATCCATTACTTGAAATAATATGGAAAACGTCATTGGCCCTATCAACAGCTCAAGATCAACTTCTCCCATTATTTCTCTCCTGGTATTGTCAAATCCTCTAGCGCTAGTTCTGGTGGGCCTCAACATTCATGGATCGACCCCGATCTTGGTGGCGGTTCTTAATGGGCATATATTCAATGCGGACCCATTGTCGATTAGAACCAAGGGGATTACCATGTTTCCAGACTTGACCATTATATTCAGAGACTTCGAGTGGCTACGTCCTTCTTCCGGCAAGTCAGCATCAAAAAATGAAATGGCAATCGGAGCCATCACTTGCCCAATTATCTGCCCGATTTCATCTGGGTTGACCTGAAGTGACACATGCGCATTTTTCAATGCCCCCATTAATGCTTGGAAATGTAGTGGGGACGTCATTAACAGATCTCACACAGTTATATGGGCGAGTATTCTTCTTGAGTCTTCAGTATATGTTCCCGACTCATTTATTCAAAGGTTCACCACGCTATCTTTCTTCCCCTCAGGCTGGGCTTGTGCTGCTACTGGTGCTTCTGGCTACTTTGATATCCTCCCAGACGGTGTGACAAAGTCCACTACCCCTTCTCTACTGCTGCTACTAGCACTGACATCTGTTTGCTCGTAGCTTAGCGAGACCTGATGAGGATCATAGGTTGGTCTCGAGAGCTAGAAAAGTGTGGGTGTCGATACTTGAGGCACTTGTACTGTGGGCTCAGGAGGTGTGGGCAACACCTGATTTATTTCGGTGGGAGCGGGTTGGGTGGAATGATTGAGCCAAATGGGTATGGTGAAGCTCGACGGTGGTGGTATTGGGGGGAAGGAGGTAAAGGTAGGCCATTGATAGCTGGTAGGTGCTGGTAAGAGATAGGGGGTTGGATGGGCCGTTAGGAAAATGACCAGGGTGGTGGAGTTTGTCGATGGCTAAACTGGTGGTGATGGGGGGGGGGGTGCGTCGGCCATTGGTAGTTCATTGGTGGTGGGGGATTGGGGGCCTATTGGTTTATTGGGTAATTGGTGGGGGTGGTTGTGTATAGTTGGTATGCATTGATATGTACATAATTGATGGGAGTGGGTGATGGACAGTATGCCCTAAGATCCAAGGGTTCAATTTACAGATTCGGGTTGGGGAAATAATCTGACAAATTTAGGGGTTTAATTACCCCAATATTCCTCTCTTCAACATTTCTTGACGACGGTGCTACATAACTCTCTCAATCACTAATGTAACTGGATGGATCACATTCAAACTCCTCTTCAGTTTCTACCATTCTGACGGTGGGTCTAGGACCTACTCCTCCGGTGGGATGTGGGGGTAATGGAACCCGGTGAATATTCTCATGCTGAGAAGGTGCAGGTGAAATTATTTTCCTGGTGTCAATCAAATCTTTGATTGCGTGTTTCAATGGGAAGCAGCGATCGGTCGGGTGACCCGAACCCTAATAAAAATTGCAGTGGGTATTTGGGTTATAGTTCTTCGGGATCATGTGAGGGAGAGGTTGCGGTTGACGGATAGTGACTAATCCCCTTTCCACTAACAAAGGTAAGAGTACGCTCAAAGATTGCCCCAAGGGTGTGAACACTCGATCATAGCGGGCTCTTCTCTGTTTCGAAATCATTTGTATTCCTTCCCCATTCCCTACTCTCTACATCTGCTCAGTTCTTACTGGTGCTAGCGGGACTACTTGAAATTGAAACGGGGTAGTATTGTTATTGGGCCTGGTATTGGCAATGTTTTGAACATCGGCCCCTGTTCTCTTCTCGTTCCTTTGTTTTGAAAATCTTCTAACCCTACTGGGTCCACTCGACACGTTCTTATTCAGACGGCCATCCCTGATGGCATCCTCACATCGGTTAGCATTTCTCACCAGATCAACAAAGCTAGACTACTGCTGGTACACCAAAAAGTCTGAGATCACTGACAGAGTTTCCTTTGAAATCATTTTGATCTACTCATCGTTAGGTATCCTATTTTTGACCTGAGCTGCCAGTGCTCTCCAACGTCCTAAGTAGTCACTGAAGGTCTTGTTCTGGTTGTCTTAAAGGGGCCAAGTCTGACTTTCGCAGCTCAATGTCTATATTGTAGACATATTGTTCTTGAAAGAGGTGTGTCAAGTCCCTCCACATTTTCATCATGGATGGTTCTAAAGATGTGAACCATCTCAAAGCCGGACCGATCAGATTCTTCTGAAAGACTTTTATTAGTAGTCTTTTGTCCCCTCCGTATTGGCACATGTCCCCATAATAGGACTTCAGGTGTGCAATAGGATTGCCAGTGCCATTATATTTGTCGAAGGCCAACATTTTAAATTTGGGGGCAGGGGGACCGTAGTGAACAAACATAAATCTGTGAAGTCCGTGGCGTGGATTTCAGCACCACCCATTTTCATCAGCTGCTTTTGTATTTTGTCCAACAGTTCTTTCAGCTGCTCTGACTCTTTCGATACAAGGCCTGCTTTCTCTGCTGTTAGTTAGACTTCACTCTGGGCCACCAAGGGGTGAGCAATTATGGGAGGAGAGTTAAGGCTGGTCAATGACCCAGCGTAGGCTCCGCTATTCCTAATCTCATCTCCCTCATACTGCTGGTCGACATAATGTGCATTGGGGGTGGAATTCTCTTATTGTTGTTGCACGGGTTGGATGGGAATGACATGAGTGGGGGTTGGGTGAGCCCATTGGGGGTGAGGAAAGGTTTGTTGGGTGATGGGATTTTGGTTTTGAGGTGAGGCCTGATGGGGCCATTGGATATGGGGGAAGGTTTTAGAGATGCCCTTGTGGTGTGGGGCCATGGAAAAATTGGGTTTGGGGTATGGCATGGGTTTGACCCAGCTGTGAAGGTTGGGTGAAATGTTGGGGGTATTGTGGAAGGAATGAATGCAGGGTTTGAGCCATGAAGCCTTGGTAATTTTGGGCCATGGGCCACTGATGGTTTTGGGCCATGGGCCCCTGATAGGTTGGGGCCATGGACCCTTGGTGGGTTTTTCCTAGTGGGCCTTGGTGGGTCTGGGCCATGGGCCTGGGTAGGTTTGGGTGGTGGGGTACTGGGCCATGGGGCCCTGGGATATGTAGGAAAAGCGAGTTTGGGCCAATGGGCCTTGAGGCATGTGGGAGGTTGGAGTTTGGGCCATTGGACCTTGGGGTGTATGGGTAGTGAGAGGTTGGGCCATGGGGCCTTGGGGCATGTGGGTAATGGGGGTTTGGGTGGTGTGGATTATGGGGGGTTGATGGGGGTCATGGGGGAGTGAAGCATGGAGTTTTGATGGGGGTCATGGTGGAGTGAGGCATGGAGATTGGCTAGGGTATGGGATGGGTTCATGGGCATGGGGTGTGGAGGAGAGGTATTTCGGTAAGCCTTCTACATGAAATAGGCTTGGAACATCTCCTCCATCATGGTCATGGAGGGAGGGTTGGATGGAGATGGGGGATTTAAGGGGTGATGGGGCATAGATGGGATGGATGTGGATGGAAAATTGGACACGGCCCCAGTATGATCGGGCATGACCATTGTAGGTGGTGGGACATGGGGTGTATGAGATGGGACATTGGGAAAGGGGGAGGTGTGGTGGATGTATGGGGATGATGGAAGGTTAGGTGTAGGTGTTTGGGAAAAATCGGGCATGGCCCCGATAAAAATAGGCATGACCCGGGTAGATGGGGGATTTGTGGGGGGTTGGATAGGGAGGAAGTGGTGTATGTGAATGTAGGTTGATCTGGCCTATAGGGGGAAGATGGGAAATGGGGCATGGATGTGTATTGGGAGAATGGGTTTTGTGTGGATGTGGATGGGAGATGGGTTGGATAGGGAGGAAGTGGTGTATGTGAATGTAGGTTGATCTGGCCTATAGGGGGAAGATGGGAAATGGGACATGGATGTGTATTGGGAGAATGGGTTTTGTGTGGATGTGGATGGGAGATGGGTTGGATTTGGCATGGGTCTGGTTTGGGCAAAAGATGGAGAATGGGGTGTTGGACTTTGGATATTTTCGGGGGTAGTGGTTGGGAAGATGGGGGCGCCGAATGGGTCGGTAACGGTAAAGGGTGATTGGGTGAGGGGGATGGTGGAAAAAACCTCTCTCGAATGGGAGTGGGTTGGAGAGTGTGGCGGGGATGTGTCGGGATCGGCATAAGTCGAATCCACTACCCATGACATTCTACGAGAACGGGTTGGGTAAGGGTGCTTTGGGTAAGGCCCAAAAATCCTCCTCCTTCTTCCCCTACGGGACAGCGAAGGGCAAGATGATGCCGCTGTGCTGGCACCACCAACTATATATATATTTTTTTGGGTTTTGATTTGCTTTTTATTTTTTTGAATTTTTTAGAAAAAGTTTTTGAAAAACAAAGATCCTGAGGCCTTGGAATTCCCTTTTCGGGTGACTGTCGTATCCTAATTCAAGACCCACGGTGACGACTCCGACACACTTCGGAAGAATTGAAGGAGAACCTTCGATCTATTGAAGACACAAAAATTGAGGTAAACATCCCAATCATCGGGAATGAGCCAAAAAGTTGTCCCCTTTTGACCGGCAGGGGCATATTGGGTGTCGGAGATGGCGGGGCCCAAACAAGGCACTAAGCACACTAATCGGGGAACTCGGGAGGTGAAAAAGGCCACGAATGGACTGGTCTGCTGCAAAATAGGCCTGGCACAAATAATACACGCGCCCAAGTAGCAGGACCTCTTTTTTACACTAATGCAACTATTAGTTACGCCAAGGTAAAATTGGGGATTTTAAAGCTTGCGCAACTATTAGTTGCACTAGTTATAAATTCCCAAATTTTCCACTGGCGCAACTAATACTTACGCCAGGCAAAAATGGTGTTCTAGAATGTTATGATAGCAGAGGCAGTAGCCCAAAATGAGTCTTGCTTTTTTGGTTTTTTGTGGAAGCTAGGCTTCCAGGAACTGAGCTTTTTTTATTTTGGTGATCGATTCTCTCCTCACCGCACCTAAAGGGTTTGAGTCCGCTATAACTCGCTAGTGCGCTCCCAAGGGTTTTAAGCTTTGGAATGGAAACCCACCCAATATACCTCCGGCGCGAGCACCTTCTCAAATACTAAGTGGGCTGGGACTTTTCTGGATCATCACCACTAAGGGCTGCCGCCATACTAAGACCCAGGTGGTTGTGTGTTTGCCTAATCCCAACCCTTTTAAAATCTACCCAGTAAAAGCAAATTAATTAAGCTCCCTAGCTTTGTTCAATTTTAATTTTTTTTTCAAAGCTTTTCTTTTTTTAGAAGTTTTCTTTAGTTGAAAGATTGGGGGTGATGACCCCATGCCGCCACTACAGGCCGGTGTCCACTGTTGGGATATGAGTGCACAAGTAGGCCCACCAAATGGCTAAGGCACTTTAAATGATAGAAAATTAAAGAAATTAAAAAACAATGCTCAAGTAGGCCCGCCAATCGGCTAAGGCACTAAAATGACGAAAAAGTAAAGAAACTGAAGACAATGCACATGTAGGCCCGCCAATCGGCTAAGGCTTGTAAATGACAGAAAAGTAGGGGTGAGAATAAAAAATAAAAAAATAATAGTAAAAATGGTTAGTAAAATAAAAAATAAAGGGCCAAATTTCAAGGAGAAGCTCTATAAGCTATCCCTAGCAGAGTCGCCATCTGTGCAACCGTGGGATTTATGACCAACCCGTCGCAGCGATGCGCTCGCTTGCAAAAAATATAGTCACCACCCAGAGCTTTTGGTCTCCCGGGATATCTATATCATTTTTATGAGCACCGAAGTGCTAAAAATATGACTCTGAATCCGGTCCACACCAAAGGCTCTTTGGTAGGGGCTTCGGTTATCAATCGGGAAGGTGTTAGGCACCCGATCAACTCGCTTAACGCGGTCTCTACTAATGGCCAAAATAAAAATAAAGTAAAAGAAAAGAAAATGGCTTTTCTTACCCAAAAGGGCTTAGAATCCTATTTGTGCCCCTTCGTTCCTACCGAAAATTCGGCAGCATAACGAGACAAATGGGAGGATGAGAAGAGCCAAAAAGAGATAAGGGAAGAAAGGGGAGAGCCGGAGCCCTCGGGCCCTTGTAGCACCATAGGAGAGCCTTACGTGGCTTGCTTTTGATGAGCTTTTGAATGCTTAAATGGTGGAAAGAGGGGTTCTAACCACTAAGGCTTACTAGCTAAGAGGTAGAGAAGGGAGGCAAATGGATAGCACACACCTAACCTAGAGGCTTTTTAGGAAAGGTAAGGCATGGAATGAGGTTTTAGAATTCTGAAATTTGTATGGGAAGTGTGCACCAAAGGAAGAAAGATCTTCTCACTTTAAGCTCCTTCTCTCTTAGGCCAAAATTCTCAACCCCTAAACCAAGGGGTGGGGAGACTCTATTTATAGGAAATGGGTGGATTAGGAGATCACTTAGATGCTAATTAGGGCTAGCAATTAGGTAATCTCAAATCTAAGGTTTCCTAGGATTTTGAGAGCTTAGAAAGGTGTGAAGGTGGTTCTAATTGTGGATGATGGGTTGGGGCTTTAAGCCACTCAAAGGGTTGCAGATAGGCATTAAAAGGGTGCAACAGAACTAGCAAAACACACCCCAAAGGTCAAGGTGGTCAACAAGTCAAACCCCAATCATGAATTTTAGGGCAAAAACCATGAGTTACTGTTCATATGTTAGGCGCAATTAATAGTTGCATCAAGCAAATGTACAATAAAACAGTAATGAACAGTGCCTAGAAGTTGGCCCGCAAGGGTGGGGCCCACCTTAAAAACTGGCGCAACTAATAGTTACGCCAGGCTTTAATTTTGGGAGAAGTGGCCTTGCGCAACTAATAGTTGTGCCAGAAAAAATTATAACTGGCGCAACTATTAGTTTCACCAGACCATTTCTGGGGAGAAATTGTAATATTTTCAAAAATTGAGCGATGAATAGTGACCTCAGGATCTGTGCCCAATTGGTCGTAGGTTTGACCAAGTAATGGTCAAGCAGTAGACTTGAGAAGGAAAGTGTTTTGTGATGTAAAGGTGATATAAGCATGGAGTTAGAGGTTAGTTAAGAGTCATGTACACCTATCTCTGGTGTATGTGTTCAACACCAAAGAAAGAGGAGTTATACGGGTTAATAACTTAAAGAAAAGAAATTTCTCTTGTTTGGTTGGTGAGAGAAATTTAGAGGAGAGAGAGAGTAAAAGGGAGTTAATGGTAAGGAGAGTTATTGTGATTCGGATTTGAGGGCGGATTTGAGCATTGAATGCCGGATTCGACGCGTGAAGAACTGTTAAAGCAAGAGCTAGAACCCTAGCCATTAAACCAACCAATCTATTCTTTAAGAGATTGATTTGAGGTGAGTTTTGTTAGATTTAAATGCATAAAGTTTTGATGATTAAATTCAGTCAAGTGTAGTGAAAATGATGAATTAAAGACATATAAAAGAAAGAAAAATAGGAAGAAAAAGATTTAGAAGAACAGCCCGAAAAGGGGCTGAGTTTTGGCCAAATCGATTAATCGATTTGGAAAATCGATTAATCAATTTTGGTCTGGAAGTTGAAAAGGCATAAAAGATCGTGTTTGATTAATCGATCTTGAAATGGATTAATCGATTTTGAAATTCGATTAATCAATTTGGAAATCGACTAAGCGACTGAGTACCTCTAGTGGCTGGCGAAATAAGGCTTGGGGAAACTGATTAATCGATTTGAGAATTGATTAATCAATTGTGGATTTCGATTAATTGATTTGAGAATCGATTAATCGATTGTGGACTTTCGATTAATCAATTTAGGATCGATTAATCGATTTTGGATTTCGATTAATCGATTAATCGATTTAGGGTTTCGATTAATCAATTTTGGAGATCGATTAATTGATTTTGGCAGTTTGAGTTGACTTCTTAGTTGAACATTGAGGTTCATGGAGGGTCTTGGACCTTCTCTATTACATCCTTATTGATGTTGTGCATATGTTATGATGTACCATAGGTGGTACGAGCTAAGGTAAGCATGAGGAGTTGTGTGGGACCTTGATGCTTAGACAGTCAGACACTTGAGGTAGGGAACACCTTGAATATTTACTTTGATTACAAGAGCATGTATGTAGTGATATAGAAATGAAATAAATCATATAATCTCCATGTGTGTGTGTGTGTGATACACCAATGAAATGAAAATGCTTTAATCATATAATCCTCTCAGCATGTGTGTGTGTGTGACACCAAGTAAGCATATAAAAATGAGACATCCCCAGAGGATGAGAAAGTGACAAAGGCATCAGTGTGATGTGAGAAATTTAGACATCCTAGGGATGTAAGTGAGATTGTAAAGTAAGATTGAACAAAGACTGATAAGGCTTAATTGATATAAAGTAGCACATTTATACGGTGAATAACTATATGTAAAGCACATGATATTTTTATTATTTAAGGTTTGAATAGAATACCCCACTGACACGGTGGGATACCCACGACTGACTCGGCAGAATATCCGTGACCGGTACGGCGGCCAATCTGTACACTGGTACGGCGGTTTATCCGTACACAATTACATATCCCAGGGATGTTGAGATGAGATTAGACCCAGTCGCCTACAAGAAAGGGACCTGGTAGTATTCAAAGTGATGTATTTATAACAATTGTCTATTTAGACGACGATGGAGGGTATTCCATCGGGGCTCGATGCTATATTGCTCGGGGATTACTTAAGTTGAAATTTAAGTTTCTTTCGGCCTATTTAGTGTAATTCATGAACAGCTGATAATAAATGTAACATGTAAACCACCAGTAAACTTCAATGCAGATTGTAATCATTTAAATTGTTTCTCAGCAAGTTCATAAATACATCATGCTAAGAATATCATGGAATATATGTGAGGATTTGACTTATATGTTCATTGTGTTGTTCCCTATTGAGCTAGGATGTAGCTCACCCCTTTAGACTATACGTCGCAGGTCCTTTGCTTGAAGCCGTAGAGGCTTCAGGAGACGTTGATCCGGGGGATTTGGACTTCATGCCCGGAGACGAGTTAGAGCCTCCTCCCGAGGACTTCTTCTAGGAGACTTCGCTGTGTACTTTGATAGGGAGAGTTTTGAGAGTATTTTGTGTGGCTTGGTATGTCAAACCTTTATATTGAGAAACAATGTATTTAAATGATATAATTTTTTTGGCGAACCATCTGAGGTGATATGTTTATCACCGATGGTTCGGATCGGTTCTCTATTCATGCGTCAGCATGAAAGTAGAACTGTCTTTTGAGTTTATGCCTAGATTAGCATATTTATTTTTGCATCGTGCAGTTATTTGGCTTATCTTGTTTAGTTGTTGCTTGCTATACCAATGTTCCACCCAGATCTATGAGGCACGGTCTGGAGGATCGTGCTAATGGGACGGGTTTCAGGGTGCCAAAATCCAGGCTGTCACTGTTGGTATCAAAGCATTTCTTTTAGAAATTCTGACAATCATTATTTTTGTCAGAGCATAGGGGCTTCTGCTAATGAAACTTTGGTTTCACTTGCAGACGGTGATGTCTTCTAGGGGAAGAGGCCGACCCAGGGGCAGTCATAATAGGAATTTGCATAGTCGAGATGACTTTATCTCGGATGCCAATCGAGTGCCTTTGGGAGGTAGAGGGGCTTCAGGCAGTGGTGGCCAAGAGAGCCAAGATTAGGCAGAGAATCGGGATCGAGATTGTCAGGATCGAGATTAGTGGGAACAGTAGAGAATCAAAGAAAGAAATGAAGACAGAGGAGCGTCAGAGGATGATGCACATTATGAAAACTATGGCGACTGCCATGGCGTAGCAGGCAGCATCCTTGGCAGCTCATACTGCCCACGAGCAGCATTAGCCACCTACGTCTCCAGTGGCTCCGACACCGACAATGTCTTCTGCGTTTATTGAGTTTAGGAGGATAAGACCTCCTAGCTTTTCGGGGTAGGCAGAGCCCATGACGACTGAAAACTGGCTGAGTGAAATAGAAAATGTATTTAGTGTGCTCATGTGCACAGAGGACAAGAGCGTCCGTTGGGCAGCCTATATGTTAGATGGGGAGGCTGGGCCTTGGTGGAAATCCGTTTCTAGGACTAAGGCTCAGGAGACCACAGATTTTCCCTTGACGTCGGATGAATTCGTTGAGGAGTTTAATAAATAATATTTCCTAGAAGTGGTGAGGAATCAAATGGAAATACAGTTTTTACAACTCATGCAAGGGAAGATGACTGTTAGAGAGTATGGAGTAGAATTCATGCGACTTGCTTGCTTCACGCCCAACTATGTTATCACGGAGATGATGAGAGCAAAGAGGTTTTAACAAGGGTTAAGACCGGACTTGAGGGGAGCAGTAGCACCATTCCAGATGAGGACCTATGGAGAGGTCATGAGCAAGGCATTAGTGGTTGAGGAAGAAAATAATAATAAATATCACCAGAGGGAGCAGTAGGGAAGAGGAAACACAGATCAGAATAGAACGGGGAACTACGAGCCGGTAAACAAAAAGCCGAGATTCATAGCCCACAATCAGAGACCACCATTCCAAGGACGGTATCAAAGACCAGTGCAGCAGACCAACCAACTTAGATTTCCATTGCTTGCGTCAGGGACACCGATACAATATGAGAGCCCTGCTATCACTATCAGAGCTATAGTTACACAGGGTTTCCCACGAGCTGCATCTTCCACACCGCGGGAGACAAGTCTCACAAGACGGCAGACTGTAGGCTGGGTACTCGGGGTTGCTTTAGATGTGGCAAGGTGGCCCACTTGATCAAAGATTACCATGAAGTAAACAAGGAGAAGACGGCTTCAACTTCTATGCCACGACCTATACAATCGAGGAAGCCAATCATTCAAGGGAGAGCCTACGCAGTCACAGCTCAGGAGGCCCAAGATACAAACGATGTGATCCAAGGTGAGAATCTCTTTTAAATAAAGAATTTAGATTCTTGAAAATTTTTAAATAGAGAAGGTGCATCTATATAGAAAATAGAAAATAACCTATATGTAATAATTTTGGTATGATTGCATACATTATATAGATATGTGTATGTATGACTAGGTACTTTAGAAATCTATGAGAAAGGAAGTGATGTGACATATGAAGTTTGAGTGTTGATAAACCCAGGGTCTACCCACTCATTTATTACCCCTCGCTTCACAAAGAAGATGAAAGTTAGCCCAGGGGAGTTAGACTTTGTGTTAACCGTGGCTATTTCGACTGGGAAATCAGTTAATACCGAAAAGGTTTGTAAATCCGTGATCATGAGAATCATGGATGGAGATGTCTTTGAACTACCGGCAAATTTGATTATGTTAGACATGCAAGGATTCAATGTGATCTTTGGCATGGATTGGTTGTTGACTCATTGTGTAATCGTGGATTGCAAGAACAAGGTCGTCATCTTCAGACCTAATACGAGGAGATCGTTTTGATTTCGAGGAGAGATATCGACGTGTATGCCACTTATCTCTGCAGTCAGGGCCGAGTGCTTGATCAGAAAAGGGTGTAGTGGATACTTAACATTCTTGAAGGAGGATAAGGAAGAGAAGAATACTATTTCAGAGATAGCAGTTGTGCAAGACTTCGCTGACATGTTTTCGGAAGAATTACCCGAATTACCTCCAGATAGAGAAGTTGAGTTTGCCATAGACTTAGCACCAGGAACGGAGCCTGTTTCTAAAGCACCATATAGAATGGCACCTGCTGAGTTGAAGGAGTTGAAAGAGCAATTACAAGAGCTCATGGACAAGGGGTTTGTTAGACCGAGCGTGTCTCCATGGGGAGAACCCGGTCTTGTTTGTAAAGAAGAAAGATGGGTCAATGCATCTGTGGATTGACTATCGACAATTAAACAAACTCACTATAAAAAATAGTGTAGACACCAAAATTTGGCCTAAGGCCCGATCGAAATACATTTCGAGAGAGGCATATTTTTGAGCTTTTGATGGCATGTATGGAATCCTTAGGAATCACCCTAAACCATTAGGAATCACCCTAGATCCCTTAGGAACCTATCCCAAACCTTTAGAAACCAGTCCCGACCCTTAGATCCCATTCCAAACCCTAAACCTAACCTTTCCAGGCAATGGATAAAGAGTTGTATACCAGGACTAGATATGGTATTTTACTAATATCAAATCATATATCATTGGAAAGGGAACTTCTCTATCTTTCCAACGAGCAAAGAATCACCTCAATTGGAGTTGTATATCAAAAGTTATGACTATTTGACAATCGGGCTTTTTTAGAGGGATTTTTGCCTGACGCAACTAATAGTTGCGCCAGGCCATTTTCCCCCTGGATTTGCCTGGCGCAACTAATAGTTGTGCCAGGTCTTTTTCCCCCAGAAATGGCCTGGCACAACTAATAGTTGGGCCAGGTATAAATGGATCCCCCCACCCCTCGCGAGGCCAACTTCCAGGCTACTATTCATCACTGAACAGTAATTGTTGGATTTTACCGTGAAATTCGTGATTGGGGTTTGACTTGTTGACCACCTTGACCTTTGGGGTGTGTTTTGCTAGTTCTGTTGCACCCTTTTAACGCCTATTTGCAACCCCTTAAGTAGCTTAAGTCCTCACCCCATCATCCACCATTGGAGGATCCTTCACACCTTTCCAAGCTCTTAAAATCCTAGGAAACCATTGATGGCCCATTACCTAATTCCTAATCTTACTTAGCCTCTAAGTAGCCTCCTAATCCACCGGTTTCCTATAAATAGAGCCCCCCCCCCTTGGTTTAAGGGTTGAGAATTTTGGCCTAAGAGAGAAAGAGCTTAAAGTGAGAAGATCTTTCTCCCTTTGGTGCACACTTCCCATACAAATTTCAGAATTCTAAAACCTCCTTTGAGTGATATTTTACACCTTAGATTTCTTAATTTAGGTATATGCTACCCATTCACCTTCCCTCTCTACCTCTTAGTTAGCAAGCCATAGAGGTTAGAACCCCACTTTCCACCATACAAGGCCTTCAAGAGCTCATCAAAGCAAGCCACGCAAGTCTCTCCTACGGTGCTATAAGAGCCCGAGGGCTCCGGCTCTCCCCTTTCTTCTCCTATCTCTTTCTAGCTCCCTCCATCTTCCCATTTGTGCCGTTACGCCGCCGATTTTTCGGTAAGAACAGAGGGGCACAAATAGGATTCTAAGCCCTTTTGGGCAAAAGAAAGCTATTTTTTTTTTCTTTCACTTCATTTTATTTTTGGTCATTAGTAGAGACTGCGTTAAGCGGGTTGATCGGGTGCCTAACACCTTCCCGATCGATAACCAAAGCCCCTACCTAAGAGCCTTTGGTGTGGATCGGATTCAGAGTCATATTTTTAGTACATCGGTGCCCATAAAAATGAACTAGGTATCCCGGGACACTGAAAGCTCCGGGTGGTGACTGTATATGTTTTATCGTTAGAGAGTGCGTCGTCGCGACAGGATCGTCTCGATTCCCACGGTTGCACAGATGGCGACTCTGCTGGGGACTTTTAGCTAGTAGAGCTTCCCCTTGAACTAGGCCTTTTTATTTTTTTATTTTTCCTAACATTTATTGCTTTTTTTTGTCTTATTTTTGCTATTTTTTAACTCACCCCTCCGATTAAGTCATTTTTCTCACCCCTACTTTTCCGTCATTTACATGCCTTAGCCGATTAGCGGGCCTACATGCGCATTGTCTTTTAAAATTCCTTACTTTTCCGTCATTTTAGTACCTTAGCCAATTGGTGGGCCTACTTGTGCATTGTCTTTTAATTTCCTTTAAATTTTCGTCATTTAAAGTGCCTTAGACGATTGACGGGCCTACTTGCGCACTCATATCCCAATAGTGGACGCCGGCCCGTAGTGGCGGCACGGGGTAATCACCCCCGGTCTTTGAACTAAAGAAAACTTCCAAAAAAAAGAAAAAAAAAGCTTTGAAAAAATTAAAATTGAACCAAGTTAGGGAGCTTAATTAATTTGTTTTACGGGTTAGATTTTCAAAGGGGTTGGGATTAGGCAAACACATAAACACTCGGGTCTTAGTATGGCGGCAGCCCCTAGTGGTGATGATCCAGAAAAGTCCCAGCCCACCTAGTAGCTGAGAAGGCGTTTGCGCTGGAGGCATATCGGGTGGGTTCCCATTCCAAAGCTTAAAACCGTTGGGGAGCGTGCTAGCGAGTTATACCGAACTCAAACCTGTTAGGTGCGATGAGGAGCTAATTGATTGCTAAAGAATAGCTCAGTTCCCGAAAGCCTAGCTTCCACAAAAAACTAAAAAAAAGACTCATTTCAGGCATTAGTGGCTGCTGTTCAATGTTCTGGAGAACCAGGTTTTACCTGGCGCAAGTATTAGTTGCGCCAATGTAAAAACACTGGAATTTATAACTAGCGCAACTAATAATTGCGCCAGCTTTAAAATCCTAAATTTTACCTTGGCGCAACTTTGCACCAGTGTAAAATTGGTCCCCTGCAACCTGGGCGCATGGATTAGTTGTGCCAGGTTTATTTATCAGCCCACCAGCTCGAATCTGTGGCCTTCTTCACATCCCGAGTTCCCCGATTAGTGTGCTTAGTGCCTTGTTTGGGCCCGCCATCAACGACACCCAATACGCCGAGCCGGTCAAGAGAAGGCAACTTCATTTTGGCTCATTCCGGGGGATCAGGTTATTTGCCTAAATTTCCGTGCCTTCAAAAGATCAAAGGTTCTCCTTCGATTCTTCCAAAGTGCCTCGGATCATAGTCGTGGGTCTTGAATTAAGGTACGATAGCCACCCGAGAAGGAAATTCAAAGGCCTCGGAACCTTTGTTTTTCAAAACTCTTTCAAAAAATTCATAAAAAAAATAAATAATTAAAACTCAAAAAGAAATAGATAGTTTGTGGTGCCGGCACAACGACATCATCTTGCCGTCCGCCGTCCTGTAGGGGAAGGAGGAGGATCTTTGGGCCTTATCCAAGGCACCCTTACTCGACCCGCTCCCGAAAAATGTCGTGGGTAGTGGACCCGGCTTACGCTGATCCCGACTAATCCCCGCCACATTCTCCAACCCACTCCCATTCGGGAGAAGTTTTTTCCACCAACCCCCCTTTACCATCACCGGCTCATTTGGAGCCCCCGTTTTCCCAACCGATACCCCTCAAAATATCCTAAGTCCTACCCCCCATTTTCCATCTTTCGCCCAAACCATGCCCATGCCAAACCCATTTTCCCAATCCACATCCATGCCCCAATTCCCATCATCCCCCTATAGACCCGATCACCCCACATTCACATACACCACTTCTACCCTATACAACCCCCCGCAAAATCCCCCATCCATCCGGGTCATGCCCATTTTTATCGGGGCCATGCCCAACTTTCCTCATCCCTCCTCATCATGCCCCCCATCATCCCAAAACATACCCAATACATCCCCTCATCCACCCCATACCCCCCCACCTACCGTGGCCATGCTCGATTATACCGGGGCCATGCCCAATTTTTCCACCACCTCCATCCCATCTATACCCCTTCACCCCTTAAATCCCCCATCTCCATCCAACCCTTCTTCCATGACCATGATGGAGGAGATGTTCCAAGCCTACTCCTTATGGAAGGCTTTTCAAAACACTTCCTCTCCTCCACACCCCATGAACCCCTCCCATACCCTAGCCAATCTCCATGCCTCACTCCTCCATGACCCCCATCAACCCCCCATAATCCACACCACTCAAACCCCCATTACTCACTTACCCCAAGGCCCATTGGCCTAAACCCCCTTTTCTCACATATCCCAGGGTCCCATGACCCAATACCCCACCACCCAAGCCTACCCAGGGCCCATGGCCCAGACTCACCAAGGGCCCATGGCCTAAACCCATCAAGGCCCAATGGCCCAGACCCACCAAGGGCCCATGACCCAGACCCACCAATGGCCCATGGCCCAAACCCATCAAGGCCCACTGGGTCAGACCCACCAAGGGCCCATGGCCCAAACCCATCAAGGCCCACTAGCCCATACCCATCAAGGGCCCATGGCTCAGACCCATCAAGGCCCCATGGCCCAGACCCATCAAGGCCCATTGGGCCATACCCACCAAGGGCCCATGGCCCAGACCCATCAAGGCCCATTGGGCCAGGCCCATCAAGGCCCTTTGGGCCAGACCCAACAAGGGCCCTTGGCCCAAACCTACCCAGGCCCATTGGCCCAGACCCATCAAGGCCCATTGGCCTAAACCCCCTTTTCTCACATATCCCAGGGTCCCATGACCCAATACCCCACCACCCAAGCCTACCTAGGGCCCATGGCCCAGACTCACCAAGGGCCTATGGCCCAGACCCACCAAGGGCCCATGGCCTAAACCCATCAAGGCCCAATGGCCTAGACCCACCAAGGGCCCATGACCCAGACCCACCAATGGCCCATGGCCCAAACCCATCAAGGCCCACTGGGTCAGACCCACTAAGGGCCCATGGCCCAAACCCATCAAGGCCCACTAGCCCATACCCATCAAGGGCCCATGGCTCAGACCCATCAAGGCCCCATGGCCCAGACCCATCAAGGCCCATTGGGCCATACCCACCAAGGGCCCATGGCCCAGGCCCATCAAGGCCCTTTGGGCCAGACCCAACAAGGGCCCTTGGCCCAAACCTACCCAGGCCCATTGGCCCAGACCCATCAAGGGCCCGTGGCCCAAACCTACCAAGGGTCCATGGCCCAAAGCTATCAGTAGCCCATGACCCAAAATGACCAAGGGTTCATGGCCCAAACCCGAACCTCCCACTCATACCTTCCACAATACTCGCAAAATTTAACCCAACCTTGACAATCGGGTCAAACCCATGCCATACCTCAAACCCAATTCTCCCATGGCCCCACACCCCAAGGCCATCTCCAAACCTTTCCCCATACCCAATGGCCCTATCAGGCCCCACCTCAAAACCAAATTCCTATCACCCAACAAACCTTTCCTCACCCCCAATGGGCTCACCCAACCCCCACTCATGTCATTCCCATCCAACCCATGCAACAACAACAGGAGAATCCTGCCCTCGTTGCACACTATGCCGACCAACAGTATGAAGAGGACGAGATTAGGAATAGCGGGGCCAATGTTGGGGCTTTGACCAGCCTCAACCCTCCTCCCATAATTACCCATCCCTTGGTAGCCCAGAGCGAGTCCCAGCCAGCTGTTGAAAAAATGACCCCCAGATCCAAAGAATCGGAACAGTTAAGGGAGCAAATAGACAAGATCCAGAAACAATTGTTAAAAATGGGTGGTGCTAAAATCCACGCCACGGATTTCACGGATTTATGTCTGTTTGTCGAGGTCCCCCTGCCCCCAAATTTAAAATGCCAATATTCGACAAGTACAATGGCACAGGCAACCCGATTACACACCTCAAGTCTTATTGTGGGGACATGTGCCAGTACGGGGGGGACGAGAGACTGCTAATAAAAGTCTTTCAGAAAAGTTTGACCGGACCGGCCCTAAGGTGGTTCACATCTCTTGAACCATCCATGCTGAAGACATGGAAGGATTTGACGCATTTATTCCAGGAACAGTATGTCTATAATACTGATATTGAACCGCGTAAGACTGATTTGGCCCGTTTAAAATAGAATTTCAACGAGACCTTTGGCGACTATTTGGGGCATTGGAGAGCACTGGCAGCTCAAGTCAAAAATAGAATACCGGACGATGAGAAGATAGAGATGATTTCAAAGAACGCTCTACCAGTGATTTATGATTTTCTTGTATATCAACAACAGACCAGTTTTGCTGATTTTGTGAGGAATGCCAACCGCTGTGAGGATGCCATCAGGGAAGGGCAGTTGAGTAAGAATGTTTCTGGGGGCCCTAGCGGGGTTAGGAGGTTTACTGAGCAGAAGAACGATAGGAGGACAAGGGCAGAGGTGCAAAATATTGTGAATACTCGGCCCAATAATAACAATGTAGCCCTGTTCCAATTCCAAGCAGCGCAACTAGCTTCCGTCAGGATAGGGCCAGTATAAAGAGCAGGGAATGGGCAGGGAATGCAAATGACCCCGGAACAGAGGAGAGCCCACTACGATCGAGTCTTTACACCCTTAGGGCAATCCCTGAGTGTACTTTTTCCATTATTAATAGAAAAGGGTTTAATAACTGTTCTCCAACCACGACCTCCTCCTAATCCGATTCCATATAATTTTGACCCTAATACTCATTGCAATTTTCATCAGGGTCCAGGTCACCCGACTGATCGCTGCTTCCCATTGAAGCACGTGATCTAGGACTTAATCGATACTGGAAAGATCATCCCCCCTGCACCTACCCAAGCAAACCAGCATGCGAATATCCATCGGGTGCCTTTACCAACACACCCTACCGGAATAGCAGGTCCTAGACCCACCATAGGGATGGTAGAGGAATTTGAAGAAGAATTGAAGTTTGATCTGTCAGACTTCATTTGTAATCCAGAAATGTTTGTGGCACCAAGGCAAAGAAATCTAGGCGAAGGAACTGTTGGGGTGATTGAACCCTTGAATCTGGCAGATTATTTTCCTATCCCTACACCAACAGTTGAACCCCTAGATCTTAGGGCCTATTTCCCACCATCCACTCCCATTAACTATGTACAAATGAATGCATATCAACCATATTCCACCACTCCCATCCATTACCCAATAAACCAACAGACCCCCGATCCCCCACCACCAATAAATGACTAATGGCCTGCTCCCACCCCATTATCGTCAGCTCAATCACATGCAAACTCTACCACCCCTGTCAATTCCCTCATGGCCCATCAAACCCCCAACCCTCCGCATGCACCCATCAATTATCAATGGCCTGCACCCACACCATTATCCCTGGTGCAACCACCATTAAACCTCACCACCCCTACTTGGCCAAATTTTGCTACCCCCCCATCCATCACAGAGGAAAGCCATGTCTTACCTACCCTCCCAGAGCCATCAGTACATGCACTCCAGACACCAATAGCCATACCATTCCAGTTCTCAGGATCAACCTATAATCCACATCAGGTTCCGCTGAGCCACAGGCAAACCAATGCTAACGCCGACAGCAGCAGCAGAGAGGGAGCCGTGGACTTTGTTACCAAGTCGGGAAAGATCTCGAGACAACCTGAGACAGTGGTAGTAGCAGCAACAGCAACAGCACAAGCCCAACCCGTGGGGAAGAAACAAAGCACTGTGAATCCGTTTGAGAAGATGAGTCGAGAACATATACTGGAGACTCAGTTGAAAAGAATGCCGGCCCATATTACTGTATGGGATTTATTGATGACATCCCCACTCCATTTCCAAGCATTAATGGGGGCGTTGAAAATTGCTCATGTATCACTTCAAGTCAGCCCAGATGAAGTTGGGCAGATAATTGGTCAAGTGATAGCTCCCAATGCCATATCTTTTTCTGATGTGAACCTGCCAGAGGAGGGAAATAGTCATTCTAAACCTCTCAACATCACTGTAGAATCCGGGAATATGATAATTCCCTTGGTTTTAATTGACAATGGATCTGCATTAAATGAGTGCCCATTGAGAACTGCCACCAAAATTAGGGTGGACCCCTGCAAGTTGAGGCCAACAAGGACGAGTGCTCGAGGTTTTGATAACACAAGGCAGGAGATCATGGGAGAAGTTGACCTTGAGCTCGTAATCGGGCCCATGACCTTTTCCATACCATTCCAAGTGATGGATATCAAATCCTCTTTTAATCTACTAATAGGACGCCCATGGTTGCATGAGGTTGGGGCGATACCTTCTACCCTCCATCAAAAATTGAAATTCATATCAGGACAAAAGGTGATCATCATTATTGGTTAAGGGCACGATGAGAAAGACAAGGCTACCCACAGTATTGAAAATCCTAAGGTAGTGGATGTGCCACATACTACAGCTTTTGAATATGAGGTGTCATTGAGGCCCAAACCCCTAGAAACATCACTCAAAGAACTTGGGTGGTGGAATGGAAGTAGCGGTGGCAATGCTCCAAAAGTGGGGCTATCAGAAAGGAAGGGGTCTGGGACCCCAATTACGAGGCAGAAGAGAGCCAGTTGTGGCTAAGGGACAGAAAGTAAGATTTGAGTTAGGATACAAGCCCACAGAAGAAGAGGTCCGAGAGGCCAAAGAGAAAGCTAGGGTCGTCGCGGCTGCAAGAGCTCAATGAATCAACATAGAAGAGAAACCTCGCCCTAGGCCGCACATCAGGGATTCCTTTGTCAGTGCAGGGGTCGTAAAGATCAATCAAAATGGGGCAACCCATTTAACCCCACACAAACCCATAGCCCTAGGCAATCGCACCAATCCCCAGATCTCCCTTCCCAGCTTGGAGATAGACTTGGCCGTGTTATCCCTTATCGAGGAACGACGATCGGTACCTGAACAAACCCCCCTGTGGTGAATCACCACAAAATCGAGTTATAGTTTGAGGACATGATCTCAGACGAAATGGGGATCAATATGATGGAGGCTAACTCCAATGAGCCATATCAGTCAGCACCCTCCATCGCAACAGGTAAAGAAGCGCCCCCTCAGGTACGAAACTGGGAATCTTTGCCCCAAACCCTGGATGCGGGGAGTGGCCTAACATTTGGCACCCATTTCCCAAGAAAAAATAACCTATAAAAAGTGAGATAAGCCCTTGGCAGGCAATACCTTGTATATACACAAACCCGCCTAGCCAAGGGTCCGTCTCCGAAGAAAACAAAAATCTCAAAAACATTGAAAAAATACAAAATCTCAAAAACATACAAAAAAACAAAATCTCAAAAACATTGAAAAAATACCAAGCTCAAAAATATTGTTATTTGAAATTCCAGAAAATGTACCACAAAAGGATGCCTTAATCAAAATGCCCGTCCCACGTGAAATCGACCCCTTCCCTGTAGAAATACAAGAAGAGGTAGGGATCATAAGTTTGGATGAAGATGCTTCCTTCGAGGAGCTCCCCAATGAACTCCTTGACCAATTTGCCGACTTTGAGCATGGCCCTACCCCCATTGTCGAAGAGACCGAAGACGTCAAAATAGGAATTGAGGAGGTTCCTAGGATAACCAAAATCGAAACGTCACTGTCTCCTGAGGAAAGAAAAAGCATGATCGACTTCGTTCGGTCATACCAAGATGTTTTTGCCTGGTCATACGAGGACATGCCTAGTCTGGATACTAATTTGGTCGAGCATGAGTTACCTCTCTACCCTGATATGAAGCCAGGCAAGCAGAAGCTGAGACGTCTCCGACCTGAGTGGATGTTGAAAGTCGAAGACTAGTCATCAAGCAGTATGTCGCGGGGTTTCTCATGGTATCTAAATACCCGTAATGGCTAGCCAATATCATACCTGTGCCAAAGGACGGGAAGGTCCACATGTGTATCAATTTTCACAATTTAAATAGAGCAAGCCTAAAGGACGATTTCCCACTGCCACACATCAACATCTTGGTCGATAACACAGCTAAGCACGGGATGCTTTCTTTTATGGATGAATTCTCAGGATACAATCAGATCAAAATGGTAGAGGTTGATCACGAGAAGACAGCGTTCATTACCCCCTGGGGAACATTTTGCTATCAAGTCATGCCATTCGGGCTGAAAAATGTCGGTGCAACGTACCAGACAGCTATGACTGCACTATTTCATGACATGATGCATCGAGAGATTGAAGTATATGTCGATGACATGATAGCCAAGTCACTGGAGTGAAGAGACCATCTGGTAAACCTTCAGAAGCTATTTGAAAGGCTGAGGAAGTATCGACTACGTCTGAACCCACAGAAGTGCGCATTTGGTGCTATGTCAGGGAAGCTTCTAGGGTTCATCGTTAGCAGGAGGGGGATCGAGGTCGACCCAATCAAAGTCAAAGCCATCACTAAAATGCCACCACCGTCTATCGAGAAAGAGGTTAGAGGGTTTCTGGGCAGAATACAGTATATAAGTCGGTTCATTGCATAGCTAACTCCAATCTACACGTCGATCTTCAAGTTACTAAGGAAGAATTCACCCGTTGAATGGAATGACGATTGTCAAGTAGCATTCAAAAAAATCAAAAGCTACCTCCTTAATCCACCTGTTTTGGTACCACCTGAGCCAGGGAGACCACTCTTGATGTATCTCTCCATGACGGAAGTTTCGATGGGATGTGTCTTAGGGCAGCACAATGAAATGGGAAGAAGAGAGCAGGCCATTTACTATCTGAGCAAGAAGTTTACTGATTACGAGACGCGCTACTCTCATTTGGAGAAAGCATGCCTAGCTCTTGTATGGGCTACTCAAAGGCTCTGCCACTATTTGCTATCTCAGGCGGTTCTGCTCTTGGCCCGAATGGACCCATTAAAATACCTATTCGAGAAGCCGGCTCTCACTGGGCGGACTGCATGTTAGCAACTTTTATTATCTGAATTTGACATCACGTACATCACTCAGAAGTTGATCAAGGGGCAGGCGCTTACTAATCATCTTGCTGACAATCCTTTACCTGACTATGAGCCGTTAAGTACCGAATTCCCAGATGAAGATATCTTATTCATGACGGAAGATGATATAGAAGAAGTAGAAGAATCATGGGTAATGCACTTCGATGAGGCAACAAATGTCAAGGGCCAAGGAGTTGGTGCCATCCTGATTTCACCAAAAGGATCCCATGTACCGGTCTCTATCAAGCTCAACTTCCCTTACACTAACAACATGGCTGAGTACGAAGCTTGCATCACTGGTCTGCAGGCGGCTCTCGAACTGAATGTAACTCACCTTCGAGTATTTGGTGATTCATAGTTAATCATATGTCTGACGAATGGTGACTAGAAGATGAAAGACGAGAAACTGATCCCCTATCATGAACACCTCGAGGATCTGATAGCTTGCTTCCAAGATGTGACTTTCTCATACGTCCCCCAGATAAAGAATCGCTTTGTCGATGCATTAGCCACTTTGGCATCAATGATTGAAATCCCCTATGGTATTGAGATGAAGTCGATCATGATCGAGCAGAGGAATGAGTCGGCCTTCTGCCTCCAGATTGAGGAACCTACAAAGCCTGATGATGAGCCACCTTGGTTCTCAGATATCAAGAATTTCCACGAGACCCTAACTTTCCCAGAGGGTACATCCAAGACAAACCGACGAACCATTCAACGTTTAGCGACAGGTTACGTCATTTATGGGGAATGCCTCTACAAGCGATCATACAATAACATCTTACTCAGGTGCCTCACTGAAAGTGAAGTGGTCAATATTATGAAAGAAATCCATGAGGGAGTATGCGGAGCCCACGTCAGTGGTCACATGCTCGCTAAGAAAATCCTACGGTAAGGATACTTTTGGACCACCATGGAATCGGATTGTTGCAAACATGTTCAAAAATGTTACAAGTGTTAAGAACACTCTAGTCTGATACACCCTCCTGCCATTGATCTTCACTGCATGACCACTCCTTGGCCATTTACTACCTAGGGCCTTGACGTTGTTGGAATGATTAATCTGAAAGCATCAAACGGACATCGATTCATCCTCGTCACCATTAAATACTTCTCCAAGTGGATAGAAGCGGCGCCATATGACAACATCACTGCCAGTCACGTCGAGAAGTTTCTCAAGAACAATATTGTGTGCCGATTTGGAGTACCCAATGATATCATCACGGACAACGGCACAAAATTTGTGAATAAGTGCATCCAAGACTTCTGCGAGCAATACAAGATCAAGCACTATCGCTCATCCCCTTATCGGCCTCAAACTAATGGAGCCTTGGAAGCCGCAAACAAGACGGTTGTCCGCAGCCTTGAGAAAATGGTCATCACTTATAGAGACTGGAGCAAAATGTTGCCATTTGCTTTGTGGGCCTACCAAATGTCGATCCGTACTGCTATAGAGGCAACACCATTCTCCCTTGTGTATGGAACTGAGGCTGTCCTCCCAGTGGAGGTTGAAGTACCCTCACCCCGAATCCTCATGGAATTAGGCTTACCCGAAGCAGAAAGAGAGAGAGATCACGCTTTGATCAGCTGAACTTACTGGATGAAAAGAGACTCCTAGCCTTATGCCATACCCAAGTATACCAGGGGCGAATCACACGGACTTATAATAAACGCGTCTGCGGTCGAGATCTAAAGGTAGGAGACACTGTGCTGAAGAATATCTTCCCATCCCTCCACGCTGATCTGAGAGGAAAGTTTAAGCCGAACTGGGAAGGACCATGCGTCATTCGAGAAGTACTGCTAGGATACGCCATCCGCCTCGCCACCATGGACGGAGATCATCTTCCTGAGCCCATCAACGCTGGATACGTCCTACGGTTCTACTCTTAGTCTATCGCGATAAGGTAAGTATTGATAAAACAGATACGTGACTGCTTAAGAATCACCCAAAAGAATCCATCATTCTAAGCACAGTAGCCCAAAAACATCCCTAAAAATGATGATATCCTTTGCTACCCCATTTGAGCCTGGGCCTTTCTTTCAATAAACCCATTCCCCCAAAAAATATATATATGTGTACATATACCAAAAAAAAAGAGAGAGAGAAAAGATGCATGTGTATAAAGTTACTATCAAATCTAAAAAAATTGAAAAAGTAAAACCTCAAAAAGAGATTGCCTGAAATAAAGCAAAAAGAACAAAAAATGTAGAAGAATCACGGGGCCTGTGCAGTAAAACCCCCCAGGAAGAAAGTATGTTGAGAAAACTGAAGCCGTATCAAGGAAACCCTTTTAGCCCAGCATACCTTCAAATCCTAACTTGACCCATGGCTAAGCTACACCCTGAAGAAAGCCCTCTTTTAAGTTTACAAGTAGTCATAATATCTGTTAAGTCAACATGAGCTGAGTCGTGAGATGACACCAGAACCCCATCCAGCCGGCTATGACAGAATCAAGGTCTATGTCGTGGCTGTTGAAAAGAGAAAAGAAAATAAAAAGAATAAAAAAATAAAATAAAAGCTCAAAGCAAGATGGACGTGGTGAAAACCCGAGAGGGCATTATGGGTAAAAACAGCGAGCTTGTGCAGACCAGGTGAAAACCCGAAAGGGCGCTTGGGGTAAGAGAGCTAAACCCATGGACGTGGTGAAAACCCAAAAGAGCGCCACGGGTAAAACAAAGGGAGATAAAAAAAAAAAAAAGAGAAAAAATTGAAAAAGAAAGGTTTGGACTGATTGAGAAGATTGATATTTGAGGAACCCTTTTGCTACTCTTCCTGTACCCTCTTGTCTGATTGGGCTGTTCATGCTAGTTCAAATCGAGTCTTGACCATAATTGTCTTTGTGAAACCCGCACCGTCAAATGTATGACCCGAGGCAAGGAGAAAGGTTTAACTCAATCCAAAGGGATCAACGTTCTGGCCTTGGTAAAATCTGGAAACTCACTCAGGTCCGATTGCAAGAAAGAGTTTGACTATGCTCAAAATGGGACCTGTTACTCCGTCTCACTATCAAGGCATCAAAAGCAACAAAAAAAAAAAAAAAAAAAAGAAGAACAAAAGCTAAAAATAAAAAATCAAGAAAAATCCAAACACCAAAAAATATGCATATATTTCTACTCATTTCTATGTACATATTTCCAGCATCATATTTCAATCTCAAAAATGAAGAAAAATAACAAAAAATCTAAAAAATATCTCGAAAATGAAAAATATAGATAAAAGTTTATTTCTCCTTCTGTTAATTAGGATGCTTATTGTTACCTATATAAATAAAAAAGGGACTGACATTTTCTCAAGAATGTGCAGGAACATCAAACGGTCCAAAGCCTCGAAGCAGGCAACTTCTCAGCGATGGACAAATCAGATGAAGCATCCCGCCACCGACGTCGGGTCTATTAAAAAAGGGGAGAATGAAAATCATTTTGAAAAAGATAAAAAGAAATCTGTGAACTTTTACGCACAGCTATGCACTCGCGTATTTTCGATGCGGTAAAATATCAATATTTTATCGACAATGCAGCTGTGCAAAATTAATGTCCTAGGTCAAAGGTTTGCCTTGGGTCCATGGATCCTACTTCAAGGAAGGAGCAACGGTGTCAGTCCCTGTCAAACAGTCAATGTTTCGATCGAGTCGACTCCACTGCTAAATCTTTGCGATGAGCGCTCTATTTTGGATTCATGTGAACTTAAGTGTCTTAAGCTTCAGATTCTCCATTGGAAAAGGTCAATCGTTGGTTGAGACCAACCCATTGAGGATGAGATTACATATCAATCAAACTATGTGCAACCATACATTCAGAAGGGTTCATTTCCCTTTTATTTTCTGCAGGCTTAAAACCTGTATGGGCAGCGGTATCCCTATAAAGTATACGCCATGCGTCTGGGTATCCGTATGATGGTCGTTTGTCTCCATAAATTATACCCGAGCGAGTCCAGGTCGGGGCTTCCATCGCCTTTATTGTTGCCTATTGCCCCTAATGGGTGCATGGTTATACATAGTTAATTGATGTTTATGATCATCGTCGGCGGAAGCCAGGATTGGATGCCCCCTTTTGGGAGACACCCAATGTTTGGTTGGATCTGTTCAAGGTAGTTGAAGCTGAATACTCTAGCTTCTATTGATCCAGGGCACATTTTAAAAAATGGCATGCACTCCTAAAAAGCGTTGTGACATCTATTCACTTCGCTCGGGTGGTCATGCTAAATAAACTTTGAGATCGATGGGTTCGCCCAAAGATCTCGAACCCTGCTTTTAGTAGGGGCACCCGTGAATAGTCCGATGGGGCCATCAAATGCCTCGTAGGATTGGACGCAGACTGTGGAGCCTTGCGTATGTTTACTTCGCGCCTATCTTTGAATGTGGGTCAATCACCCCTCTTACTTACGAAGCTGTCGCGTTTAGAATGAATCTCGAACATCAATCACTTTTAAATTATCTCGAGAAGCGGACATTTTTCCCGACTAACGGGCTTTCGCAACTCGAGAAGTGAATATTTTTCCCAGCTATTGGGCTTTCGCAACTCATTCCACCTCGGTTATGCCCAGTATTGTTGCTAAGCGCTTGGTCACCGATTACCTCGAGAAATGAATGATTAGTCTGCACCCCAGGGCTTTTGTGTTCTCACCGTGTTACTCACCTGATGTTTGAAGTTCATTCATAATGCAACAAACTTGTCAGTAATGCCTTGGGCCTCTTCGGATGTCTCTTTTCTTTGGCATACGATCATTAGTGATCGGATACCGAAGATGGGCATCTGTAGACACCAAAATTTGGCCCAAGGCCCGATCGAAGCATATTTCGAGAGAGGCACATTTTTGAGCTTTTGATGGCATGTATGGAACCCTTAGGAATCACCCTAGATCCCTTAGGAACCTATCCCAAACCTTTAGAAACTAGCCCCGACCCTTAGAACCCATTCCAAACCCTAAACCTAACCTTTTCGGGCAATCGATAAAGAGTGGTATACCAGGACTAGCTAAGTTCTTTTACTGATATCAAATCTTATACCATTGAAAAGAGGACTTCTCCAGCTTTCCAACGAGCACGAATCACCTCAATCGGAGTTGTATATCAAAAGTTATGACCATTTGAAAATCGAGCTTTTTTGGAGGGATTTTTACCTGGCGCAACTAATAATTACGCCAAGCCTTTTTCCCCCAGAAATGGCCTGGTGCAACTAATAGTTGCACCAGGTATAAATGGGTCCCCCCACCCCTCGCGAGGCCAACTTCCAAGTTACTGTTCATCACTATTTTACTGTACATTTGCCTGGCGTAACTACTAGTTGTGCCAGGCATATGAACAGTAATTGTTGGATTTTACCCTGAAATTCGTGATTGGGGTTTGACTTGTTAACCACCTTGACCTTTGGGGTGTGTTTTGCTAGTTCTGTTGCACCCTTTTAATGCCTATTTGCAACCCCTTAAGTAGCTTAAGGCCTCACCCCATCATCCACCATTGGAGGATCCTTCACACCTTTTCAAGCTCTTAAAATTCTAGGAAACCTTAGATGGCCCATTACCTAATTCCTAATTTTACTTAGCCTGTAAGTAGCCTCCTAATCCACCTGTTTCCTATAAATAGAGCCCCCCTCCCCTTGGTTTAAGGGTTAAGAATTTTAGCCTAAGAGAGAAAGAGCTTAAAGTGAGAAGATCTTTCTCCCCTTGGTGCACACTTCCCATACAAATTCCAGAATTCTAAAACCTCCTTTGAGTGATATTTTTCACCTTAGATCACTTAGTTTAGGTATATGCTACCCATTCACCTTCCCTCTCTACCTCTTAGTTAGCAAGCCATAGAGGTTAGAACCCCACTTTCCACCATACAAAGCCTTCAAGAGCTCATCAAAGCAAGTCACGCAAGGCTCTCCTATGGTGCTACAAGGGCCCGAGGGCTCCGGCTCTCCCCTTTCTTCTCCTATCTCTTTCTACCTCCCTCCATCCTCCCATTTGTGCCGTTATGCCACCAATTTTTCGGTAAAAATAGAGGGGCACAAATAGGATTCGAAGCCCTTTTGGGCAAGAGGAAGCTATTTTCTTTTCTTTCACTTTATTTTATTTTTGGCCATTAGTAGAGACCGCGTTAAGCGGGTTGATCGGATGCCTAACACCTTCCCGATCGATAACCGAAGCCCCTACCTAAGAGCCTTTGGTGTGGACCGGAGTCAGCGTCATATTTTTAGCACTTCGATGCTCATAAAAATGAACTAGGTATCCCGGGACACCGAAAGCTCTGGGTGGCGACTCTATATGTTTTATCGTTAGAGAGCGCATCGTCGTGACGGGATCGTCCCGATTCCCACGGTTGCATAAATAGGTATCCTTTGCCTAGGATAGATAACTTATTTGACCAGCTGAAGGGAGCAAGGTATTTCTCCAAGATCGATATGAGATTTAGATACCATCAATTGAGAGTCAAGGCAGAGGACATCTAGAAGACTACATTCAGGACACGGTACAGACACTATAAATTCTTAGTGATGCCGTTTGGGTTGACGAACGCACCGACGTCGTTTATGGACTTGATGAATCGGGTGTTTAAACCACACCTGGACTCCTGTGTCGTCGTGTTCGTCGACGATATCCTAATATACTCCAAGTCAAAAGCGAAACATGAAGAACATTTGAGGATTGCTCTACAAACTTTACATGAACACCAACTATATGCCAAGCTTGCCAAGTGTGAGTTTTGGTTAGAGGAAGTTAGCTTTTTGGGACATGTCTCAAAGCATGGTGTCACAGTTGACCCGGCTAAGATAGAAGCAGTGGTCAATTGGGAGCAACCAAAGATCGTGACTGATGTCCATAGTTTCCTCGGACTAGCTGGCTATTATCGGGGTTTCGTTGAGGGTTTTTCAAAGATATCGGGACCACTCATGAGACTGACATAAAAAGATGCAAGGTTCGAATGGAGTGAGACATGCGAGAAGATTTTTCAAGAACTCAAGAAGAGACTCACTTCAGCTCCAGTACTAGCTATTTCTTCAGGTAGTGGAGGGTTCACAGTCTAAGTGATGCTTCGTATAATGGTTTGGGTTGTGTTCTCAACCAACACAAAAAGGTGATAGCTTACGGGTCGAGACAGCTGAAAGAACATGAGAAAAATTATCCGACCCATGATCTGGAACTAGCAACGGTCATATTTGCGCTGAAGATTTGGCAACATTACTTGTATGGTGAGACCTTTGAGATTTTCACCGACCACAAGAGCCTCAGATATTTGTTTACACAGAAAGAACTAAATATGAGGCAGCGCAGATGGATGGATTTCCTCAAGGACTATGACTATTCCATACAGTACCATCCAGGCAAGGCTAATATAGTAGCAGATGCCTTGAGTCGAAAGGGTTCAGCTCAGTTGGCTAGTTTGATTTTAGGTATGTACAGATGGAAGTTGTTTGAAGATCTAGCACTATATGATGCGAACATCGAGTTGCAAGCCACGGAAGCCTTTTTGGCAAACATTTCAATAAGGCCAGTGATATTTGAGCATATCCACGAGCAATAGATGAAAGACCAGACGCTAACCAAGATTCGTGAAGATGTGATTGAAGGCATCAAACTGGAGTTCTCAGTGAAAGAAGATGGTTCCTTATTGTTTAAGGGCCATCTCTGCATTCCGGACAATGCCGATCTACGGTAAACTATCCTTGATGAATCTCACAAGTTAAACTATGTGATCCACCCTAGTAGCACAAAAATGTATCAAAATTTGAAAAAGAATTACTGGTGGAGAGGTTTAAAGCAAGACGTGGCTGAGTATGTGTGACGGTGTTTAACATGTCAGCAGGTGAAGGTTGATCATAGACATCCTACTGGATTATTGCATCCTCTACCCATACCAGAGTGGAAGTGGGATTCGATCTCTATGGACTTCATAGTAGGACTACCGCATACAGCGAAGAGATATAATGCCATTTGGGTAGTCGTAGACCGATTAACTAAGTCAGCACACTTCTTGCCTTACCACACGATGTATATGGCAGGAAGACTTGCAAAGTTGTATATGAAAGAGATCGTTCGCCTACATGGGATTCCAAGCAGTATCGTTTCTGACAGTGATCCATTGTACACGTCAAAATTTTGGAAGAAATTTCAAGAGGGAATGGGAACGCGATTGGATTTCAGTTCAGCATTCCATCCGCAAACGGATGGACAAACAGAGCTAGTGAACCAAGTCATAGAAGACATGCTCAGAGCGTGTATGTTAGAATTTCAAGGATCATGGGATCAACACCTGCCATTGATTGAGTTCGCATACAACAATAGTTTTCAGACGAGCATTGGGATGGCACCGTATGAAGCTCTTTATGGGAGACGATGTAAATCGCTCATCAATTGGAAAAGTTGTTTTGGGACCCGAGATGCTTGAAGATAATGCCACCTATGTTCGTATGATAAGGGCAAAACTCAAAGCGGCTCAGAGCAGGCAGAAAAGCTACGCCGATATCAAGTGGACCAGTGTAGACTATAAGGTGGCTGAACACGTGTTTGTAAAGGTGTCGCCTATGAAGGGCATAATGAGATTCGGAAAGAGAAGGAAGTTAAGTCCTCGTTATCTTGGACCCTTTGAGGTTTTGGGTCGAGTAGGAGAGGTTACGTATCGTGTTGGCTTACCACCACGATACGATCAGGTATACAACGTCTTCCACGTATCTATGCTCAGAAAGTATGTGAATGATCCTTCTCATATCTTGGGAGGACAACCTTTTGAGACATACGAGGATATGAGCATGATAGAAGAACCGACAGGGATATTGGATCGAAAAGAACAAGTGTTGCGCACAAAGGTAATTCCATTAGTGCTTGTTCGATAGAAAAATCATCTGGCCGAAGAAGCTACGTGGGAATGAGAGGCTGACGTGAAAGAACAATACCCAGACTTGTTTGCGACGAGGTGAGAGTCAAAATTGTATCACCGCAAGCATGTTTGCAGATTTAAATCGTCTATTGTAATCCAATGTTGACCATTTGGCCAATTTATCCAATGGAGAGAATGTTAATCGAAAATTGTCCTATGATGCGATATAGAATGCATGGTTAGGATTCATCATACCATGCAATGGCTATGAAGACATGCTTCGCAAAACTAATGACCCACTGGTCATGTATTACCAAGAAAATAAAAGAGACATAATGCAAGAAAATTTTTGAAATTTTTGATGAAAACCGATTAATCGATTTGGAAATTCAATTAATCGATTTTTGTCGACTGATCGACTGGCATACGCCAATGAGTGGAGATCCAAAAATTTAGTAAAGTGAAATTTCAATTAATCGATTTGGAAAATTGATTAATCGATTTGGAAATTCGACTAATCGATCTGGGAATTCGATTAATCGACTGGCACATGCCAGTGATCTAGAAAATTTGAAATTTTAAGGGTATAACGATTTCGATTAATCTAGGTGAAATTCGATTAATCGATTTGGTAAATTGATTAATCGATTTGGTAAATTGATTAATTGACTGGCACATGCCAGTGAGCTAGCAAACCTGGAATATTAAATGACCAAAAAATTTGATTAATCGAAATGAATTCGATTAATTGATTTTGAATTTTCGATTAATCAATTTTAGAAATCGATTAATCGATATCGCGCGGCTGGAGAAATTTGAAAAAACTGATTAATCGATTTTAGAAATCGATTAATCGATTTAGGCCTATATATATGAAAGAGGGGGATTTTCTCCCCATTCGAAAACTTGTTTTGTTTTTTTTGCGCGCCACTTCGTCTTCCTCCTTTAGCCACCTCGCAAACTAGGGTTTTTGAACCGATTTCGAATCGAAATCCTCACACATTTGGATCAAACTCCTAAGGTAAACCCTAGATTTCAACTTTTTCTTGAAATTTCAATTTTTACAGCCCTACATTTTTTATTTTTGATTCAAAATGCCTTCGAGAACTCGCTTGACCATGAAGCAAGCGGCTTCGAAGCTCCCGGTACGGCGTAAGAATGCCACACCGCCACCACCATCACCATCACCTCTACAAACCCCATCCCCATCGTCATCGGATACCACAACCGGTTCGACGAGCGCATCTTCGCGTGAATCTTCACTGACCCTACCACCACCACCCGTAAACTTGCCCCAACCAAATGAGTGGTGGGCGACAAAGAACTTTGAAGATGAATATATTATCGACGAGGTCTTGTTTATTGACCCTGACGTCGAGGGTGAGACAAAATGGGCTAAGAACTATCTTATCAACGTAGGCCTCGGTAACCTATTGAAGCTGCTACACAGATATTACTACCCTAGGCTAGTTCGCCTGTTTTACTAGAAACTAGAAAAGGGCTGCATTGATGACACCGTGGTGACCATAATTGACGGTCGCCATTACCTTTTTACCAGAGCCCACATTCATCAATCCATTGAATGCTACCTCGACCACGTACCAGAGACCAACCTTTTTCCCCCCTTTGAGCAAGAAATCCCAATTTTGGAGATTCGGACCGAGATGACCAAGGGGCTCGACGGATCCAGATCGTCCATTAGGAGGGTAGATTTACCCCACTACATGTGGATGCTTGATTCTATAATCAAGTGTAACCTCTACCCGATGCGCCATGATACAAAGAGGGTGGAGTTGGTCCAACAGACCTTATATGCGGCATTCCGCAGCCGTTGACTCGACACCACCAAGATCGTCGAGATGACCTATATAAAAGGGAAGTTGATGAAGGGTCCTTTGAGGCCCAAGGAGAAGATGCCATACGCTCGCCTCATTTCGAGCATGCTGGAGTGCTATTCTGACGCTCCAGAGTACGCCATCTCAACCCATGAGGAGAAGGCTACGAACCACGTGAAGCACTACTCTATCGCTTCATGGGGTCTTACCTACTAATTATTGGAGAGGATCCTGCCAGTTGAGGGCCCAGCAGCAGCAATAGCACCACCACCACCCCCACCACCATAGCATGATCCACCAGCTAAGGGTGCACCGTCTCATGGCTCAGCTCCACCTGAGCAGCAGCCTTTGGTGCCACCTCATGCGCTATCACCATCAGCAGCTACTACACCTACCTCCTACTGCCGACGAGCGGCTCGCCCAGCGCGTACAATCGAGGATGTGTTGGCCCGGATGGAGGCCAACAACCAGCAAATGAACAGGCGCATGGACTTTTTGATGTACCACACCATGCGGTACATCTATCCTTTGGACTACCAGCAGCGCCTCACGCAAGAGCAAGCTTGGACTGTGGGCGCGACCACTTTCTATTTGTGTGCCGCAGATGTCAGCACATCTGGCTCGGTGCCACAGCGACCAAGAGAGGCGAGTCACCGAGCACCAGACCAGCCGGGAGAGGGGACGGCGTGAGTTTGCTGCGATGATGTTCTTTCGTGGTCACTTTTTGAGTTTTTGTGGTGTTATAATTAAACTTTAAATTGTAATTATTGAGACACAGGACAATTGTAAATTTTTGGCATACATGAAATGGAAATCATATCTTTTAGAAATTCGCTTGCATTTACGTTACTTCTTGCATTGTGTGTGACTAAATTTAATTTTTCATGATCAGGTACATGACATTACCTGTGTGTGGGGTACCCAATCGACACACCTTTTGGGTTCATTTTTGAGGATGAAAATTCCCAAGGTGGGGAGAATGTAATATCTCCGAAAGTTGAGCTATGAACAGTGACCTCGAGATCCGTGCCCGATTGGTCGTAGGTTTGACCAAGTGATGGTCAAACAATAGACTTGAGAAGAAAAGTATTTTATGATGTAAATGTGACCTAAGCATGGAGTTAGAGGTTAGTTAAGGGTCACGTACACCTATCTCTAGCGTATGTGCTCAACACCAAAGCAAGAGGAGTTATAAGGGTAATAACCTCAAGAGAAGTTATTTCTCTTGTTTGGTTGGTCAGAGAAATTAAGAGGAGAGAGAGAGAGAGAGAGAGAGAGTAAAAGGGAGTTAATGGCAAGGAGAACTATTGTGGTTCGGATTTGAGAATGGATTTGAGCATTGAATGCCGGATTCGACGCGTGAAGAACCGTTAACGCTAGAGCTGGAACCCTAGCCATTAAACCAACCAATCAATTCTTTAAGAGATTGATTTGAGGTGAGTTTTGTTACATTTAAATGCATAAAGTTTTGATGATTAAATTTAGTCAAGTATAGTGAAAATGATGAATTAAAGACATAGAAAAGAAAGAAAAATAGGAAGAAAAAGATTTGGAAGAATAGCCCAAAAAGGGGCTGAGTTTCTACCAAATCGATTAATCGATTTGGAAAATTGATTAATCGATTTTGGTGTAGAAGTTGAAAAGGCATAAAAGCCCGTGTTCGATTAATCGATCTTGAAATTGATTAATCGATTTTGAAATTTGATTAATCAATTTGGAAATCGACTAATCAACTGAGTACCTCTAGTGGCTGGAGAAATAAGGTTTGGGGAAACCGAATAATCGATTTGAGAATTGATTAATCGATTTGAGAATCAATTAATCGATTGTGGACTTTTGATTAATCGATTTGGGATCGATTAATTGATTTTGGATTTGGATTAATCGATTAATCGATTTAGGGTTTCGATTAATCGATTTTGGAGATCGATTAATTGATTTTGACAGTTTGAGTTGACTTCTTAGTTGAACATTGAGGTTCATGGATGGTCTTAGACCTTCTCTATTGCATCCTTATTGATGTTGTGCATGTGTTATGATGTACCATAAGTGGTACAAGCTAAGGCAAGCATGAAGAGCTGTGTGGGACCTTGATGCTAGGGCAGTCAGACACTTGAGGTAGGGAACACCTTGAACATGTGCTTTGATTATAAGAGCATGTATATAGTGATATAGAAATAAAATGAATCATATAATCTCCATGTGTGTGTGTGTGATACACCAATGAAATGAAAATGCTTTAATCATATAATCCTTTCAGTATGTGTGTGTGTGTGACACCAAGTAAGCATATGAAAATGAGACATCCCCAGGGGATGAGAAAGTGATAAAGGCATTAGTGTGATGCGAGCAATTTTGACATCCCAGGGATGTAAGTGAGATTGTAAAGTAAGATTGAACAAAGATTGATAAGGCCTAATTGATATAAAGTAGCACATTTATACGATGAATAACTATATGTAAAGCACATGATATTTTTCTTATTTAAGGTTTGAATAGAATACCCCACCGACGTGGCGGGATACCCACGACTGACTCGATAGAATATCTATGACTGGTACGGCGGCCAATCCGTACACCGGTACGGCGGTCTATCCGTATAAAGTAGCATATCCCAGGGATGTTGAGATGAGATTACACCCCGTCGCCTACGAGAAAGGAACCTGAGTAGTATTCAAAGTGATATATTTATAACAACTGTCTATTTAGACGATGATGGAGGGTATTCCATCGGGGCTCGATGCTATATTGCTCAGGGATTACTTAAGTTGAAGATTGAAGTTTCTTTCGGCCTATTCAGTGTAATTCATGAACAGTTGATAATAAATATAACATGTAAACCACTAGTAAACTTCAATGCATATTGTAATCATTTAAACTGTTTCCCAACAAGTTCATAAATACATCATGCTAAGAATATCATGGAATATATATAAGGATTTGACTTATATGTTCATTGTGTTGTTCCCTATTGAGTTTGGATGTAGCTCACCCCTTTAGACTATAGGTCGCAGGTCCTTTGCTTGCAGCCGTAGAGGCTTCGAGAGATGTTGATCCGGGAGATTCAGACTTCGTGCCCAGAGATGAGTTAGATCCTCCTCCCAAGGACTTCTTCTAGGAAACTTCACTGTGTACTTTGATAGGGAGAGTTTTGAGAGCATTTTGTGCGGCTTGGTATGCCAAGCCTTTATTTTGAGAAACAATATATTTAAATGATATAATTCTTTTGGCGAACCATCTGAGATGATCTGTTTATAACTGATGGTTCAGATCGGTTCTCTCTTCATGCATTGACATGAAAGTAGAACTGTCTTTTGAGTTTATGCCTAGATTAGCATATTTATTTTCGCATCATGCAGTTATTTGTCTTATCTTGTTTAGTTGTTGCTTGCTATACCAATATTCTGCACAGATCTATGGGGCACGGTCTGGAGGATCGTGCTGATGGCATGGGTTTTGGGATGTCAAAATCCAAGCTATCACAGAAATGGCTTGGCGTAACTATTAGTTGCGCCAAATCCCAAGGGGGGCCTACTTGAAATTCCCTTTTTGCCCTCCGGGTTCAGATTGTCGTATCTTTTGATCAGTAACTCCGATTGGGGCGATTCTTGGACCGTTGGAGAGCTGACAACTTCTACTTTTCAATAGTATAAGATTTGATTATAGTAGATAGCCATAACTAGTTCTAGTGCACCCCTCCTTTTTCAAAGGCTTTGGAGGTTAGGTTTAAGTTTAGAATGGGTTCTAAGGGTTGGGATGGTTAGGGTTGATTCCCAAGGGTTTGGAAAGGTTCCTAAGGGTTCAGGGAGGTTCTTAAGGGTTTCATACATGCCATTAAAAGCTCAAAAGTGCACCTCTCTCGAAATATGATTTGATCAGGCCTTGGGCCGAATTTGGGTGTCTACATACTGTTTACTATTTTTTACAATAAGGGCATTGCACTGTTCAAGGTTGGGGGTGTTGTGCTTAATGTGTGGTTCATGTTTCTAAACTTCTGCATCTTATACTTGATCATTGATCAAATACACCCTCAATACCATAATTGAATAAAGTATTGAACCGTCATGTGCTATATTTTCATGTTGTTTTCAGACTGTAATTGCCGATGCATGTGAATTCAAATTTGAAAATATTTATGCCCACTGTTGTTGCTTAGGATTATTAATTCCAATGTAAACATTTGAGGATTGGTCAAAATTTTATGCTTAGAAATTTTTTTGCACTTCTACCATACTTAAGTCTGAAAATTAAAGGATTAATTTGAATTTTGAATCTTAAGATCCTAGGAAAGACTATACGAGGTGAGCTTTAGAACTGTTTTTCTATTCTTGATGAATGCTAAAATAAACTCAAAGTATCTTTGGAATTCGTGCTTAATTGTTTTAATCTCCTACATTTTATCTCAGTTTGTTGATTATGCATTGTTTGTATTATTGTACTAGAACGCATTGTATTTGAACTCAAGACAAATAGGCATCATTACCACTAGAAAAGGAAATGATCAAAGGCCATCTATTGGCTTGTTTGTATCCAAAAATGTCCCACCTTATAGTGATTTACCTTTTTGCACCCTCTTTGAGCTTTGTTGAAAATTTTTGCCATGTTTCTTGATAAGCAACATTAACCATACTCTACACCAGTTTTAAAAATGTAAAGACCTTACGTTTCAATCTCTGAGAAATTGGGAAAGAGGGAAGATAGCAAGAGAGTAAGTAGAAAGGCATGGTAGTACTACTTGCAGGAAGCAATGGTAGAAGTATATTAGAAAATGGAGAGAGAAAAGAAAAGGAAATGAAAAATATGTATATGTTCAAAAGTAGAGAAATGAGAAGGAAATGAAAAATATGAGGAGGCAAGCAAAAGTAAAAGGAAAGGAGTAGAAAGAAGAGAAACTTGAGAAAAAGCAAAAAGAAAAATTATGAAAAATTGGCAAAAGAAAGAGTGAAAAGTGAGAAAATCAAATTAGTTTCTTTTCTAATTTCTCAGAGAAGTTGATCCCCAACTCCCCTTTCTTTCTTAACCTTTACCCGAGCTCCGTTACAACCCGAAATAAGACCTTCTTTATCCAATATTGAATGGTAAATGCCCTGTGGAGAGTAATAGTGCAATGCCTATGGTGCTTGGTATGACGTGCTGAGGATACAAATATCCTTTCATTGGGAGATTTATCATTTTAATTCTTTGATGCACCGTATTTCTTATGTCATGTGAGACCTTTTTATTTGTGTTGTAACTGTCTCTCACATGGGTGTGAAAAAGTGAATCATTTATCGGAGCGAGTTTGTTTTGAGTGTATATCTAAGGTAAGGATTGAGTCAAAACTTGGGATCCGATAATTTTTTGTTTGCATTAGTCCCGGATAGAAAGATTTTAGTATGGGTGAGCACACGCACAACACTCTAGGCATGAATGTAGGATTTATCTGATGATCGGAGCATTGAGTTAATTTGAATAGGCACCATTAGATATAATATGGCATTGGTATTTGAGAATGAAAGTTTCAATGTTAAAGTGGCTCTTATTTTCATAGATTAGCTTCTGCAATATTAGATTAGTTAGTTTTGTGGTAAGATTTGAATATTGTCTTTGCTTGAGGACTAGTAAAGTTGAGGTTTGGGGGTATAATCAATCTCAAAAATAGTATAATTTACCCTTGAATCTCATCCTTGTTAGCGCTCATTTGACTACTAATATGTGCTTTTAGTTCGTGATGTGTTGCAACAGGTGTAAAAGCGGGATAAATGATAAATGAGTTAAAAGAGCAAAGTTGAAGGAGTTTTGAGGCTGTGGCAAGAACCTACCAAAACAGCAGAGAGCAAAATGAGTGCCAATATTGACACATACATTTATTGGAACTGAGGCATATACCATTGGAAAGAAGACTTTCCCAGCTTTCCAACGAGCTAAGAATCACTAGATTCTAAGCTATATATCAAAAGTTACAGCTAATTGAAGTTTGGACAAAAACGCACATGCAGTTTCAACCAGTCGAAAATGTAATTTCGACCAGTCAAAAATGGGATTTCTGGAATGCAAACAAGGACTTCCCCAAATCTTGAAAGCTTCATAAATAAGATTTTGGACCAGTTGAAATGTCCATTTCGAACAGTCCAAACTACACAATAGAGAGGGTTTTTCCTATTTACATTATCTTGACTGGTTGAGCTCCATTCTCGATCGATCGAAGGTGAGATTTTATGCGGATCTTTAGGCGCATAGTTTGGAATTCTTGCTGATTTTCAAGCGCGAATAACTAGATTTTTTTCTAAATCAAGACTCCTCGATCTTCTACATTCCTAGTTTAGATAAGATTTGTTCTAGGGTTTGTTTCCTAGTAGAAATCGATGTTTTAGGGCCTCATACATCTATAAATAAGGTCCCTAAGTTTGGAATAAAAAAGCTTTCAGCCGTAGGGCTTTTTACTCGTAGGTTTTAGTTTTAGATTTTAGATCTGTGAGAGTTTATGAGATTGAGGGTTTTGTAATCATAGTTCTATGATCGATTCCTCGATGAAAAAGATCATAGAAATGATGCGCGGCTAAAACGTACTGAAGCATGGGATCTCTTGTACGATCAAAGATAAGTAAATAGTTTTATTTCTATTTCTCTTTTATTTTTGATTCTATTAATGGTACGATTGCACGTTCGATGTTTTGACTAGATTGAGAACGAGATGGTAACGTTGTAATTCTATTTAGAATAATCTCAGTGGCCTTGTAGGGATTGGGGTTAGCCTAGATAGGATATTCACCTATGGACTAGGCCTTGTAGGGTAGTCTTAGTTGGTTATGTACAATGATGCTTAACGATTAGGTTATCTAACTCATGATTAGATCTCTCTAAGTCATAAATGATATAACTAAGCATGTAGCCAGGAGCTGGGGTACTTGGGATTCAAAATAGGGAAAAATAGGATTTTATTATTTATGAATCTGAGATCTTAGAGAGATCCCAGGCTGGTCTCTCAACATTTCAAAATCAGTTTTCTTGGCTTTTCTTTGACAGTATAATTAGGAATTTACTTCTATAAAAAACCCCTTCCTAAACAATGCTTTAGTTTAAAATAAAAAACTAGTCCCTGTGGTTCGACACCCTTGTAGTCGTTGAAGTGTATTCGAACTTGTGCATTTGCAAGGTTTTGAAATAAAATGATCATTGTCCCTGTAAGCTCCATACGATAAAATTAAAGGCCAAAACAATTAACCAAAATCGTACCCTTGTCCATGATGCATTGATTTATGATGTTGAGATTTGAGGATCTTCAAGTTGATATAAGCCTTTCCGAGATACAGAGGTGGATTCTACTCGCTTTTTCTCTCGTATGGTTTTGCTAGACTTGGGACTTCAAGGATAGAATGTCTTTATAATCTCTCTACCATCATTGAGAGAATATGGGCTAGAAAATAGCTACATTATCCACTTTCCAAAAACCACTTAACCGTATGGGCATGATCCCACTTTCCAAAACCTCTTAACCGTATAGGGCTAATGGGTCAAACCATAATGGGCCTTAATGTGACAACTGGGCCACACCGGATCTCAAATGAGATCCGACAAACATTCTACCACGTGGCCCATGTTGACACAAAAATTAATTTTAGAAAAGAAAGTTAACGTATGACTATACTCATTTTGAAAACAAAAGAAATAAATAAAAGTGACATCTTTTCCCTTTAGGTTTTGGATAACCTTATACTCTATTGAATGTCTTTTAAACATATGAATCATCGCGGTTAACGCCTAGATTAATCAGACATTACCTTTAATGTATTACAATGATTGTAGTCCCATCCAACGGGTACTATATGTGGTATAGTTCTTTATGAATAAACTTCCAATACCTATTTTAGGACCTACTTTATTTGTCAACATAGACAATCAACCACAATTTACATCATGTATACAAGCATAAGTGAGACAGATAAACCAAGAATCATTAATAATTAATTGCAAATTAAACTTGATGGCGTCATGATGTACATCAAATTCATGAAAAATCAATTAGGCCCATATGATCCATATGTTCTTCATACAATTTGGATGGTAACCCTTTTGTCATGGGATCTGCAATCATTGTTGTGGTTCCAATTTCCTCAATTGACACCTGACGATTCTGAACGCGCTCTCTAACAACAAGATACTTTATGTCAATGAACTTGCTAATACTAATACTTGAATTATTGTTAGAGCAAGTCAGTGCTGCGTAATTATCACAATAGATCCTTAATGGCTTAGACATAGAGTCAACAATCTTAAGTCTGATGATAAAATTGTGTAGTCAGAGAGCCTGTGTTGTAGTTTCATAGCAACCCACATACTCTGCTTCCATGCTGGAAGATGTGGTCAACGTTTGCCTCTTGCTTCTCCACGAGATAGCGCTTTCAGTAAGAAGAAAAATGTATCCTCAGGTTGACCTTCTAGTTTCAAGACAACCACCAAAATCAGAGTCTGAATATCTTGTCACTTTCATATGATCTGATCGCTTATATGTAAACATGTAGTTCTTTGTTCCTTGTAGATATTACATTACTTGCTTTGCAGGTCGCCAGTGATTAATTCCTGGATTATTTTGATATTTGCCTAACAGTTCTACTGCAAATGCAATGTCTGGTCTAATAGAGACTTGAGCATATATCAGACTACCTACTGCAGATGCATAAGAAATATTTTTCATTTACCCTCTTTCTAAATTATTTTTCGGACACTGGTGTAGACTGAATTTATCACCCTTGACAATGAGTGCTTCCCCAAGTGAGCAGTTTCCCATTCGAAATCTTTCTAACATTTTGTAGATGTAGGCCTTTTGAGATAATCGTAATGTCCCTTGAGACCTATCTCAGTGAATCTCTATGCCAAAGGCATAGGATGCCTCACCCATATCCTTCATCTCAAAGTTTCGAGAGTGAAATTGTTTTACTTCATGTAGCAATCCCAAGTCATTACTGGCAAGCATAATATCATCCACATATAGGACTAAGAAAATGAATTTTCCCTCACTAACCATATTGTATACACAATTATTACGAACATTTTCTTTAAAACTAAATGAGGTTATAACATTGTGAAATTTGTGATACCATTTTCGAGAGCCCTGCTTTAGCCCATATATGGATTTCCTAAGTTTGTATACCAACTAATTTCCTTCACATGAAGAAAATCCTTCGGGTTGACGCATATAAACCACTTCCTCTAAGTCCCCATTTCAGAATGCTATCTTCACATCAATTTGAAGTAGCATTGGGTTACAATGAGCTACCAATGCCATGACCACTCACAACGAATATTTCTGAGAAACTGGAGAGAAAGTCTTTATAACAACCCTGATTTTTCTACACTTGACTTATTGACCCTGGATGATCGTGTGATTGCTTTGACTAGTTTGAGCTTGGTCAAACTTCTAATGCATGAAATGCGATCTCTGGCCCACCTATCTTAGTCTGGTATATGCACCCAATACCCGAAATTGAAACCATGTCCTAGTTCGAGCACTAACTTGGAACTCGAACCCGTGTGTGGAGTATGTGTGTTGCACATGACCCGAACCTGGGGTCGGACCAGGTTCGATTCCACCTGTTTCAAGCACCATAGTATATCATGGGCACCCTAGGCACGAACCTGACCCAAGCACTTGGGCGTCGATTAGTTTCAGCATCGGGTGAGGTTTACGCCGTGAATAGTCTGATTAGTTAGTGGCAAGAGAGTCGAATAGAGATGTGCGATTGTGTACCAAGTCAGACCATTCACTTGAAGGCCTTGGGATGGTCTTATACTTGCATTCTTGCACTGGCTGCACATTGGAAGTAACCAAAGTTTGGGAACCTATCATTTATCGGATTTGAGTTAAATGGGATCTCACAAGGATCTAACCTTAGACCCTAAGAGACAACACTGACTTCTGTATTGCAGCCCAACACGACATCACCACCTGATGGCTATACACAACTTTTGAGTGTAAGGCCACACTCTGAAGCAACCATCCTTAGAATAAAAGTCATTTGTTGTAGTTGGACCTAATCCACTTAAGACTCATTGGAGGCCAAATCATTTAAGGCCCATTGTGGAGAGCCATGAGATGACCCGCACACAACCTTTGATTTCGTAGGATACACCTGTGCAACCTTTGATTGTGCAACATTTTCACCCATTAGATGATAGCTTTGAGATGGCATGTACATGATGGTTGAGTGTGCAGGCTGCACTCTAAATCAGCACCACTTAAAATAAAGCCCACTTCTCACACTTCAAACTTGAAACAATTCGTTGAGTGAAAGGGGAGGGTTGAGAGTGAAGAAAAGGACTCATCTTCCTTCTTAGCTCCCTCTTGAACCCCAGTCACTAGAAATTGTTCCAACAGTAAGAAGATCTTTGATATTTCGACCACTACAATACCGTGAGATCGATGATCCAAGCATCGGACAGAGAAGAAGCTCTCGCGTCTAACCTCCTTGGCACCGATCAAAGAACCCGCATTTGGGAAGGTATGTATCGAAAATGCGATCATGAGAACATTAAATTCTAGGAATTTGAGACTTAATGTATGGATAAATCACATGCAAAAGGTTCGGCGATTGGATGTGTGTGGAGCGCGAAGATCGATATTTTTGAAATCGATTGCTGGAAATGGTTGCATGCGTGATAACCATAGGCGAGATTATCGTAGGGATGAAATAGAATAGGCATAGGCTTGATTTTTATGTGATTAGCGATTGCATGCAAATAAATTTGGGATTTCGAGTCGGGGAAGAAGACCCAAATTTGAAACTTTTAGAATTGAAGAAATCCCGCTCGAGCAGGTCCAAATCCCGCTCGAGCGTGGTCCCACCTTAAGCTGCTCGCTCGAGCAGGAAATTAGGCATATTTTGGCTCTAGAAAATCCCGCTCAAGGAGGTTTTGTGCTTGACAATAAATCGCGTTCAAGCGTGCCTGAATCCTGCTCGAGCGTGGTCTCAACTGAAGCATCCCGCTCGAGCATGCTTTCCTTCATGAGCCTGGTGCACTATTTTGGCCATAACTTCTTGCTCTGACCTTAGAATTATGCGATTCTTGAGATATTGGAAAGAAGACAACGAGCCCTATAACTTTTATAAATTAATAAATTTATGAATCTAATGTTTTAAAGGTCAAAAAGTGGTGGCAAGTAGGGACAAGTTCTACATGATCCAACGTTAACGTGAACTTGTCCTTTTCGCCCTAGTTTTGAGAAAAACTTAAGGAACTTTGACAAGTGTGATGCTTAGTCATTAACATGTATGTATATGAATACTTTGTAATGTAGGTTAAGGTTTGGAGAATGTTTGCAAGGATTTTTGCACTGTTTTGCGTGACCCTACGTGATTTTGCAATCGACTTTGTAAAACTTCATTAACCAATGACATTTCTTATTTGAATTCATAGATTTGTGTGATTTATTTTATTCGAATGTGAAAAATGCTCTTATCTATTGAGAATTAAATTTGCATTTGAATAATCAAAAAATGAATATGAGTTTTGACTTTCGAAAGTTTGAAATCGAAATCTTGCTTTTAGAAATGAAATCAGTTGGACTGGTGAAATCCCCTGACTGTTAGTTAGTATTGGACTCTTTAAACTTCGAATATGAACTTTGCATGTTTCATCAAAATTGAATTTCGAATGTGAGCATTGGAACTGATTTAGAAATTTGATTGTTAATCATGAGTTCACTTTTGAAAACTTTAAAATAGCGAATACTTGAAATTTGACTGCATCGAACCTCGAATCTTGAGCATGAAATTGTTATGAACCACGAATTTGATACGAATGTGTTCACACTAAATTCGATATGGACATGAATCTGACATGTAATTCAAACTTTGCATGTGAATTCATAAATGAATCGAAATCTGGACTATGTATAAGAACTTTGAGTTGAGTGTTGAATCTGACACGGATTAAGAACTTTATGTGTGAATCCATTGAATCCGTAATTTGAACCGGTGCGGTGGTTAATCCATAATTTAAATCGGTGCGGTGGTTAATCCATAATTTGAACTGGTCCAGCAGTTATTCAATGGGACTGGTATTGTAGTATATCTATAATTTGAATCTGAAACCTCGAACTATGAACCGGCACAGCGGGATATCCGTGATTTGAACCGGCATGGTGGGATATCCATGAATCAAACATGTAATCTATGTAAATGAACCGAAACTTAAGTTAGAAAAATTGATGTGGACCGCTATGAGCAGAATATTCTTGTGGACCGTTATGTTTAGAATATTCCTATGGACCGCTATGCGCAGAATATTCGTACAATGGTGAACCGCTATGGGCGGATTTAAATGTAAAATAATCTAACACGATCTTGAATCCGAATCACGCTTGACTTTGAACCGTATGAAAACACGATTTTTAAGTTCGTTTTGACATGAGAAAAAGTCTTTGTAAATTTTGTTTGATATGAATGTGACTTGACTGTTTTGAGATGAAAACTGCTTTGAAACATGTACTCATTTTAAAATGAAATGTTTTTGAAAACTTGTATTTTATACCTGCGTTTTGATGAGAAACTGCTTTGAAACCTTGTCATTTGAATCTATGCATAAGATGATAAATGTAATTGTTCTTGAGTTCTTCTACTGAGCTTGGACTGTAGCTCAACCCTCGACTATACCTCACAAGTATAGATCTTAAGTGAGAATCCGGAGCTTGAGGTGAATCCTTTTCTATTGGCCAATGGATTTGATCTTGATTTTGTTGTAGTTGTTGAGGTTTGGAGTTGGAATGTCCAATCATCTGGTAGATAGGTAGGATAAGATTTTGAATGTACACCTCTTGTGTAGACTTTGTACACCACTATTTAGGTGATGGTCGGCCATCACCGGTAGTTTTATATTGTTAGCTTGCATTTTATATAAAGATATAATCTTTAATTTACTGCCATAGGTATTAATTGCTTTGAGTTCCACATTGTGTGGATGTACCATGTTTGTTTCTGTATTCGGATTGTGATCTGCGACCCGATGGTCCGGTTTTCCTGAGTACCTATGTTGTTTAAAATAAATAAAATAATTAAAAAATGTCAGGAAAATCGGGCTATCACAGTCTCAGGGTAATCTATGCCCTCCTTTTGAGTGAATCCTTTGGCTACAAGTCTGGCCTTATATCATTCTATATTGCCATTTGAGTCTCTCTTAGTCTTGTAGACCCATTTACATCCAATGGCCTTGGCTCCTGTAACAACCCTGATTTTTTTGAGGGTTGAATCGTTGACCTTCAGCGAGGATACGACTACCGTGACCGATTAGACATTGGTCAAAATTGTTGATGACTGTGACGAGGCCCCTGGGTCATCTACTTTGATTTGGAGAACGCATCCGATACCCATGTCAAAACACTTAATCCGAATACACTCATATAAGTGTTTTATGTCAAAACACTTATATGAGTGTATGGGTCGGGTCAAAGTTTTTAAATAAACTTATATTGTACTAGACCACTAAGGCCACAAGCTCGACCTTACCCGAGTGTATCGATCATATACGTGTGATTTAGCATTAACCCGTACACCCACGATCAGCATAGGACGTAAACACTTAATCTAGTCCAACCCATGCATCAATCCATAAACCATAGATCGAGATAGCACGCCTAAAACTAATGACCACTTAAGTGTATCACTCATACACTAAATACATGAAGCCGCTAAATGTCGGATTCAAGCCTTATAAGGATTATATGAGTATATTTGTTGGCTGACTCACACTTTGGTGTGAGTCAAATTAGACTCCCATACACTTAAAATCAGTGTAAGTGATTTACACTAAAGCCAAGCCTTATAAGGGTTATAACCTTTCAAAACACCTTTTGACTCCACATACGGTGTGAGTCATAATCGACTCCCATGCACGTTAAGTGGAAATGAGAGATAAAACCCCCACAGCTATACCACTCATCCTTCACACATAGAAGTTTAAAGCCGAGCAACAATCTTCCCAGAGAAAGAAACCTATCATCTCTCCCATTTCAACCCTGAACAACCAGTATGTCTCATAGAGAAGGAAACCCTTCTTCTAGCTCTTAAACCCACATCTCTCTTCTATCCCTTCAAACCCTTGAATTCAAACCGATTGAATTCAAACCCGTGAATCACAAAGTGACCTTACGATTTGGTCGAGAGAATTGCGAAAAGTGACGGGATGATCTCGGAGAGTCCCTTGCATCCCTATGTCTTTCAATTACTTCACAAACTCAACACTGACACCATTTAGGCATTGTCGTAGCTAAAGAATCCACCAAAAGGCCCTGCAAAATGAACAACATATTAGATTACATTTTTTGGATTAGTTTTACAATAAATAATCAGGTTGTTGATGCCGATTCCATGTGATCGGATCGACAATTCTGAGATATAGGATTGTGTGAGGGTTTCGGAGTCGAAAACTTCGATTATCACACTCGAAACCTTTCATACCAAATTTATAAATACAAATGAGTTCTTTGTGCGATGTATAAAAGATAATATAGTGTGTGTAGAGTGTAGAAGGCCCCAGCAGACATAGAAAACCAAAGATCTGAGAAGGTAGAGGGAACATGCAGCAAGCCAAGATTCATCAGGCTTGCAGCAGCAACATCAAGCTTGCCACGGCAAGGTGTAACCTGATGGGCTTTGCCACGGTAACCTTGCATCTTGCCGCAACAACCCTGGGCAACCTTATGCTTTGACCCCGTTCGGTATTTCAGTCATAACGTTTGACCCCAAACTCCGATTGGTGCAATTATTGATGCATTGGAAAGAGTTCAACGAGCCCTATAACTTTCATGAATTAACAAATATATAAATATAATTTTTAAAATGTCAAAATTTAGTAAAAAGTAGGGACAAATTTCACATGATCCAAAGTTAATGTGAACTCGTCATTTTTGCCCTAGTTTGGAGAAAACTTTAGGAGCTTCAACATGTGTGATATTTAGTCACTAACATGTGAGTATACAAATTCCTTGTAATGTACGTTAAGGTTTGGGAAATGTCCGTGAGGATTTTGGCACCGTTTTGCCGCACTTTGCAAAATTTCGCAACCGAGGTAGGGAAAGTTTACTTCTAGATTGCATTTGATCTTTGATACTTAGATCATGTGATATAATTGAATGTGAAACCTGAGTTTTAGATATTTAAATTGAGTTTTAAATATTTAATTTGGTATGTTTGACATTAGTTTGGAAAATAAGTGTAGGAAAGAACATCTCGTCGAATCCTTGTTTTCCTGAAATTCATGCTATTGATGCAAGTAGAATGCACTGATATTTTCTAGAATTGCTAAACAAGAACATTGCCATGTCTTGAAAAGTATAAACCTGGGATTTTTGTACATGATCTGCATGTTTGGTACTAGAATTTTGATACATTATTGCATAAGTCCTTGATACATGTCCAGAATTTCTCATCTGATTTATGACATTACTACCAGCTCGCATATTTGTCTCCGAGATATTAGCATGCTCAATCCGATAAGTTTTAGTTCTCGTTTGCTTGATCTTGTATATGCTATATGACTCATGCTCTTGCTTGTGCCCCTGGGATTGTATTATCTAGTTCAAGTGACTCTGTTAACTTAGCTCAGGGACTTGATTTCTTGGTTGAAGTGACACTGTTAACCTAGCTTAGGGGCTGGACATTTGACACCACTTAATTGAACTTGAAAACAAGCTGTGAATATGAACTTTAATTTTAAACATGACTTCTGAATCTGAATTTAAATGTGGCATCCGAACTAGAATCTGAACTTCGAATTTAAGAAACTGTGGATCGAGCCACTTGAACCCACATCTCAAACACTGATCATTTGCGTATTTGAACCGACATGGCAGTTAATCTGTGTACTTGAACCAACACGACAGTTAATTCATGTATTTGAACAGACACAATGGTGGATCAGTATTTGAACCGACATGACTATTAATTCATGTATTTGAACCTGAATATGAACATGAACATGAAATCATGAATCTCTGTATTTGAACTGATACGGCGGTGAATCCGTGTATTTGAACTTCGAATTTGAACTTGTGAACAATGATATAAAATCTAAAACTCTTAATAAGAACCCTGAATATGATCTTTGAATTTTGAATAAGAACTATGAATCTGAAATTATGAAATTGAATTCTGAATCTGAATATATATTCAAACTTGAATTACGGATTGTGATTTTAGCTAAGATTTTGCAAAGCTCAGTTTTGAATAGGATATGTCTTTGAGATAAGTTTTTTTCTAAAATGTCTTTGAAGCATGTGCTTTTCCGATATATCTTTGAAAACAAGTTGTGCTTCTGATATGTCTTTGAAATGGGTTTTCAACCAATATGTTTTTGAAATCAGCTTTGATTCAATATGTCTTTGAAAATAGTTTGTTTCTGATACGAAAGAATGTATTCGTTTCGATTTGAAAATGCCTTTGAATTATGATCATTGGATCTGTATTTTGAAAATATGAGATGTGGTTAGTATGGATCTCTTCCCTATTGGGCTTGGATGAAGCTCATTCCTCGACTATACGTCACAGGTACAGGTCCTGTTCAAGAAGCTTGAAACGGATATGGTAGACTGCCTCTTTGAGCGTGGAGTGGAGATAATTGGGCTCCGTTTTGGACCTTTAGAATTGGTATATTACCAAACTTTGTTAGCAATTAAACTTGTACTTCTCTTTTTGTACACCACTGTTTAGGTGATGGTTGACCATCACCGGTGGTTTTAAATTGTAGATGGTGTTTTGTAATACATAAGATATAATCATCTTTCTGTCATGTATGTTTTATGCTTTGAAGCCTACTTTTTATGGACATACCATGTACACTGTATTTTGAATCATGATCAGCGATCCAACGGCCTGGGTTTTCCCATGTTGTGAATAGAAAAGAAAAAAAAAATTGTGTTGGGAAAATCCGGGCTGTTACAGTTGGTATCAGAGCTTAGGCATTAGATCTTCTAGGGACCCAAAGTTATGGTAGTAGATTCTATCAGGGCATAGGAGACCCAACCATGACTCTGTCACAGTTGATATCAAAGCTTAGGCTTTAGGTCATCTGGGGACCCAAGGCTATAGCATTATGTTCCGTCAAAACATAGGAGGGATCCATGATCCCTATTCCATAAGTCTTTTGAGGACTCGAAAATCATTTGTGGTAGCCCCTCGATTTGGTCAAAATGTAGGAAATCCTAAACTGAATTTGTGTGAGATTTTAGTCTTCACGATCATTTATAACTACAATATTGTTTGATTGTGACAGGTCATTATGGTTACTTGTGGCAGACCAAGAACTACCCGTACCAAGGACGCGTCGAGTGCCGAGAGAATTAAGCTGAGCACAAGTATCACCCCTCCGATAGGGGGAACCAATAGCAAGACCGATAGACAGTTACTCGAGTCCATGGTGGATACTATGGCAATACTCGCAGAGAGGGGATAGCCGTCTGGTTTCCAAGATTTTAGGAGGATGAGACCCCCGAGTTTCTATGGTCAGACTGAACCTTTTGAAGCCGAGCAATGGCTGATTCAGATAAAGAAAGTACTCCAGAGAATCCATTGTACTGAAGAAGAGAAAGTAAGTTGGGCCTCATTCCAACCTGAAGGTGAAGCGAACCCATGGTGGAAGTCTGTTGAGAGAATACGAGCATCGAGAACACCATGGACTTGGGCTGAATTCACTGACGTCTTCAATGAGAAGTATTTTCCCACAACCGAATGTCCTCAAATGGAAATCCAATTTACCAATCTGGTACAAGGGAAAATGAGCGTACGAGAGTATGAATCTAAGTTCATTCATCTATAACGATTCACACCGATGTTAGTGGCAACCGAACTCATGAAAACTCAAGAATTTGAATATGGGTTGAACCCAACGATTAGAGAGAGAATCTCCCTATTTAAAGTGACCACATATGCTCGAGTGGTACGATTAGCCCTTATTGCTAAGAGAGATGTTGACGATATGAGCAAGAGAAGAGAAGAATAAAATGTGAGTGGATGAAGTCGAGCACAATCACATGCCATCGAGCAGGCAAGCGACCAACCAAGATTTTTTATGCCAGCACCCTCGCAACCTGCTCAGATCACCCAGTCGAAACCACCTGTCTCCACATATACTAGACCTTTTCGTCTTTCATGCCCCGCTACGACCGAAGCAGCAAAGGTCCCATGATCTGCATGCCCCGTTCCATCTGCATCCATTGAGTCATGCTCAAGATGTGGGAAGCCACATAAGACAAAAAGTGTCAGTGGGCAACGGTGCCTGCTTCAAGTGTGGCCGAGTAGGACATCAGATACAGGATTGCACCGAGGGAAAGAAATGGCAGATCCAAGGTATAATTTTGCTAATTATTTCCCGTTTTTCCTTTAATCATAGATGACGAATATTTTGCAAGGTGTGTTACTATACTTTTGCATGAATTTTTTCATAATACACATACGCTTAACTCAGTCCTACACATGACACTTTGGCACCTTGAACTTTATTGAGCGATTTAAATATCTTTAGAATACAAGTCAGATCAGGTCGGTCTTCAACACTTTAGGATTTTGTGGCAATGATAATTAGAGACCGTTTAGTTCAAGCCAGTTTACATCCTTACAATGTGACGGGTGAGCATCGAATGCCGAGTCAGTTAGATCGCCATACGTCCCATGAGGAATTTTCGAGGATGAAAATCCCTTAAAGGAGGGGAGAATGTAGTGAGCCTACTCCTGATCGAAACAACCAAGAGCCTATTTCCTTCGAGGATGTTGAATCACCTACCCATGAGGAGAACATGACTACTCCTGATCGAAACTACCAGGTATCTGCGTCCTTTCACGTAAGATACATCAATTTTCTAGGATAAAAATTTTGTAAGGTGAGAAGGATGTAACAACCTAATTTTTTCGAGCGCTGAATCATTGACCTTCAACGAGGATATGACTGCCGTGACCGATTAGACGTTGGTCAAAATTGTTGATGACTGTGATGGGGCCTCTGGGCCATCTACTTTGATATGGTGAATGCATCTGATACCCAAAATTTGAGGATCAAGCTCTGACTCGAACACTGAATCAAGACTGAACCTCATGATGAGTAAGTTTGGCACATGACTTGAACCCTGGGATCGGTCCAATTCTGAGCACACCTTTCGGGTGCTGTAGTAATAACGCATGGACCAAATTAATTATTATTAAGTAATCTTATTTATTTTCGAAGACAAAATTCCCTTAAGGAAGGGAGGGTGTAACAGCTGACCAAATTTGTACTTAAATATACCGAGTATGGATTCGAGTAAGGTCGGGCTTGTGGCCTTAGTGGTCTAGTACAATATAAGTTTATTTAAAAACTTTGACCCGACCCATACACTCATATAAGTGGATCAGTCATATACGTGCGATTTAGCATTAACCCGTACACCCACAATCAGTATAGGACGTATACACTTAATCTAGTCCGACCCATGCATCAATCCATAAACTAGAGTTCGGTATAGCATGCCTGATACGAATGATCGCTTAAGTGTATCACTCATACACTGAGTACATGTAGCCGCTAAACTTCTGATTCAAGCTTTTCAACGCTTATATGAGTATATATGCTGGCTGACTCACACGTTGGTGTCAGTCACATTAGACTCTCATACACTTACAATCAGTGTAAGTTCTTTACACTAAAGCCAAGCCTTATAAGGCTTATAACCTTTCAAAATGCCTTTTGACTTCATGTATGGTGTGAGTCATAATCGACTCCCATGCATGTTAAGTGCAAATGAGAGATAAAACCCCCACATCTATACTACTCATCCTTCACACTGAGAAGTTTAAAGCCGAGTAACAATCTTCACAGAGAAAGAAACCTCTCATCTCTCCCATTTCAACCATGCACAACCAGTAGGTCTCACAGAGAAGGAAACCCTTCTTCTAGCTCTCAAACCCACATCTCTCTTATTTCTCTTCAAACCTTTGAATGCAAACCCATTGAATTCAAACCCGTGAATCACGAAGTGACCTTACGATTCGGTTGAGAGAATTGCAGAAAGCGACGGGTTGATCGCGGAGACTCCCTTGCGTCCCTATCTCTTTCAATTACATCACAAACTCGACACCGACACCATTTCGGCGTCGTCGTAGCTAAAGAATCCACCAAAAGGTACCCCGCAAAAAGAACCATGTATCAGATTAATTATTTTGGATTAGTTTTACAATAAATTATCTGGTTGTTGATGATGATTCCATGCGATCGGATCGACAATTATGAGATATAGGATTGTGTGAGGGTTTCGGAGTTGAAAACTTCGATTATCGCACTCCGAAACCTTTCATACCAAATTTATAAATACAAATGGGTTCTCTATGCGACATATAAAAGATAATATAGTGTATGTAGAGTGTAGAAGGCCCCAGCAGACTAAGAAAACCAAAGATCTGAGAAGGTAGAGGGAATGCGCAGCAAGACAAGATTCATCAGGCTTTCCGCAGCAACATCAAGCTTGCCGTGACAAAGTTTAACCTGACGGGCTTTACTGTGACAACCATGCATCTTGCCGTGGCAACCCTGGGCAACCCTGTTCTTTGACCCTGTTCGATATTTCGGTCATAACTTTTGACCCCGAACTCCGACTGGTGCGATCCTTGATGTATTGGAAAGGGGACAACGAGCCCTATAATTTTCATAAATTAACAAATTCATGAATATAATATTTAAAAGGTTAAAATTTAGTGACAAGTAGGGACAAATTTCACATGAACCAAAGTTAACGTGAACTCGTCATTTTCACCCTAGTTTGGAGAAAACTTAAGGAGCTTCGACATGTGTGATATTTAGTCACTAAGATGTGAGTATACGAATACCTTGCAATGTAGGTTCAGGTTTGGGAAATGTCCGTGAGGATTTTCGCACCGTTTTACCGCACTTTGCATAATTTTACAACCGAGGTAGGGAAAGTTTACTACTAAATTGCATTTGATCTTCGATACTTAGATCCTGTGATATAATTGAATGCGAAACCTGAGTTTTGGATATTTAAATTGACTTTTAAATATTTAATTTGGTTTGTTTGATGTTAGTTTGGAAAATAAGTGTAATGAAGAACTTCTCGCCAAATCCTTGTTTTCTTGAAATTCATGCTATTGATGCAAGTAGAATACACTAATATTTTCTTGAATTGCTAAACAAGAACATTGCCATGTTTTGAAAAGTATAAACCTGGGGTTTTTCTATGTGATCTGCATGTTTTGTAGTAGAATTTCAATACGTTATTGCATAAGTCCTTGATACATGTCTAGAATTTCACATCTGATTTATGACATTACTACCAGCTCGCATATTTGTCTTCGAGATATTAGAATGCTCAATCCGATAAGTTTTAGTTCTCGTTTCCTTGATCTTGTATATGCTATATAACTCATGCTCTTGCTTGTGTCCTTGTGATTGTGTGATCTGTTTCAAGTGACCCTGTTAACTTAGCTCAGGGGCTTGATTTCTTGATTCAAGTGACGACCCTATTAACATAGCTCAGGGGCTCAAAATTTGACACCACTTAATTGAACTTGAAAACAAGCTATGAATATGAACTTTGATTTTAAACATGACTTTCGAATCTGAATTTAAATGTAGCATTCAAACTTGAATCTGAACTTCGAAAATAAGAAACTGTGGATCGAGCTAACACGGCGGTGAATCTGTGTATTTGAACCCACATCTCAAGCACTGATCATCTGTGATTTGAACCAACATGATGGTTAATCCATGTATTTGAACCGACACGACGGTTAATTCGTGTATTTTAATCGACACGGCAGTGGATCAATATTTGAACCGACACGATGGTTAATTCATGTATTTGAACTTGAATATGAACATGAATATGAAATCATGAATCTGTGTATTTGAACCGTCACGGCGGTGAATCCGTGTATTTGAACTTCAAATTTAAACCTGTGAACAATGATATGAATTCTGAAACTCTGAATAAGAACCCTGAGCATGATCTTTGAATTTTGAATAAGAGCTATGAGTCAAAAATTATGAAATTGAATTTTGAATCTGAATATATATTCGAACTTGAGTTGAGGATTGTGATTTTAGCTAAGATTTCGCAAAGCTTAATTTTGAATAGGATGTCTTTGTAATAAGTTTTGTTCTAAGATGTCTTTGAAGCAAGTTTTTTTCCGATATAACTTTGAAAACAAGTTGTACTTCCAATATGTCTTTGAAATAAGTTTTGTTCTGATATGTTTTTGAAATAAGCTTTGGTTCAATGTCTTTGAAAATAGTTTGTTTCTGATATGAAAGAATTTGTTCATTTCGATTTAAAAATTTCTTTGAATTATGATCATTGGATCTGTGTTTTGAAAATATGAGATGTGGTTAGTATGGATCTCTTCCTTATTGGGCTTGGATGAAGCTCATTCCTCGACTATACGCCACGGGTACAGTTCCTGTTCAAGAAGCTTGAAGCGAATCTGGTAGACTACCTCTTTGAGCTTGGTGTGGAGATACTTGGGCTCCATTTTGGACCTTTAGAATTGGTATATTACCAGACTTTGTTAGCAATTGAACTTATACTTCTCTTTTTGTACACCACTATTTAGGTGATGGTTGACCATCACCGATGGTTTTAGATTGTAGATGGTGTTTTGTAATAAATGAGATGTAATCATCTTTCTGTCATGTATGTTTTACGCTTTGAAGCTCACTTTTTGTAGATATACCATGTACATTGTATTTTGGATCATGATCTATGACCCGACGATCCGGGTTTTCCCATGTTGTGAAAAAAAAAGAAAAAAAAATATGTTGAGAAAATCCGAGCTATCACAGCTCCCTTAGGCAAGGAAATGAGATCCCAAAAATGATTCTTAGCCATAGATTCCATCTCATCCTTCATGGAATTCAACCAATGCGAGAAGTTTTCTTCATTCATGGCTTGTGAAAATAAAAATTGTTCATCTTCTATTCCATGGTCAGTCTCTTGAAATTACAATATATAGTTAGACGGAATTATTAATTTCTTTACTCTTGAGGATCTCCTTAAACCTATTTCCTCATCTTCACCTTGCAGTGATTGGATAATAGGTTTAAGGAAAACCTGATCTTCAGTCATTATGTGTCAACTGATCTTCCATAGTGAGATCGGAAGGGTTGTCTTGAATCACAATTAGCCACTCTTTAATTGCAGGTAATATATATGAATCCTGCATTTCATCAAAGTCTAAACTTCAAGGTTGGAGACTCCCACTGAAGTTATGCTCCTCAAGAAATTTAGCATTTGTCGCTTTAACAATTTTAAGCACTTGATTAGGACAATAGAACTTGAATCCCTTGGACTTTTCTGCATTGTCAATGAAGAATCCCTGATTGTTTTTTAATCCAACTTTCTCTTATGTGGATTGTACACCCTGACCTCAATCGGACAACCCCATATGTGTATATGTCCAAAACTAGGTTTTCATCAATTCCATAATTCAAAGGGTGTTTTAGAAACTGATTTAGCGGGAACCCTGTTTAGGATGTACAGAATAGTTTTTAGGCCTTACTCCACAGAGATAAGGGAAGGGAGGGGTTACTTATCATACTCCTCACCATATCCATTAGTGCCCGATTCCTTCTTTCGACTACTCCATTTTTTTGTGGAGAGCCTGACATTATATACTGTGCAATAATACCTTCGCGTTTAAGGAAGTTGGCAAATGGACCTGGATTTTATCCTTTGCTCGTGTACTTGCCATAATATTTCCCTCCCCTATTTGATGTCACGATTTTGATATTTTTGCCTCTCTGTTTCTTTACCTCTGCTTTATAAATTTCAAAAGCATTTAATGCTTCACATTTATCATAAAACAGATAGAGATACATAAATCTTGTATGATCGTCTATAAAGGAGATGAAATATTTTTAATCATTTAAATATGGAGTTTGAAATGGTCTACATATATCGGTGTGTATGATTTCTAACGTATCAAAACACATCCTGGCACCCTTTTTGGTCTTGTTGGTCTGCTTACCCTTTATGCAGTTCACACAAGTTCCAAAATAAGAAAAATTAAGAGTTTTAAGGACTCCATCATTTATCAATCTTCTAATTCTATCTATGGAGATGTGCCCTAATCTCCGATGCCATAACCAGGAAGACTTCTCAATCACGATATTTCATTAAATATCAATACTATCATGCAAGGTTAACAGATTTTTATCCTGACTGGGTTTTATGGGAAGTTTATATAAACCATTAACTAGATTTCCAATACTAAACAAAGAGGAATCTTTAAACAAACTAAAGTTGGGTCCAACGAAATTAAAAATATAACCAAAAGTAATCAAACTAGAAAAAAAAATAAGGTTTTTGGAAAATGAAGGAATGTAAAAAGTTCTTTCTAGATCTAAAATAGACTCGGATTTAAGGATGAGTCTACATCTCGCAACAGCTGCCACACGTGAACTCATCCGATTTTCAAATAGTTGCATCGTTCACTTTTCATTGGTTTCCTTTGGTTGATGACCTTGCATGGTATTGGCAACATGGATTGATGAACCGGAGTCAATCTACCAAGTTTCATGAATAATATCAATAGTATTTGATTTATAACACACTAAAGACAAAAGATTACCTTTTTTCTATGAGCCAAGACTTATATTTTGGGCTCTCCTTCTTTATGTGTCCTGCCTTCTTACAAAAGAAGCATTTGATTGGCTCCCTATTGCCACTTGGTGCAGATGACAGTTTCATTTTCTTCTTCTTGCTAGGATGGGCATCATTCCCTTTCTTAACTTGTCCCTTTCCATGAGAAACTAGATGAGCATTTTCTAATTTTTCCTGCTTTAGCCTCCCCTCCTCTTGAACACACGTGGCCAACAATTGATTTGTTGACCATTTTTCCTTATGTGTGTTATAGGAGATTTTAAATGACTCATATTCTATTGGAAGGGAGTCAAGTATGAATTGGACAAGAAAAGCCTCAGAAAAGGTAATCTCAAGGGAGTGTAGCTGGGCAGCTATATCCCTCATTTCCATAATGTGTTCATGAATTCCTTTGTTACCATTGTGCTTCATGGAGGAGAGCTTATTCATTGGGGTGTTTGCAAGAGCTTTATTAGAACTTGTAAATTGTTCCTCAATGGCGTCGAGAAAATCTTTAACTTTAGTTTTGTCCGGGATAGATCCTCTAATGCTCTTCCTAATGTGAGACTTAATGAGCATTAGACTCAACCGATTGGATCGTTCTCATTTCTCATACAAGTTTTTTTTAGTTGGCGTGCTAGATTCCGAAGGGATGACGGGTTCATCCATTTAGAGTACCAAATCTCAATCCATAAAACCCAATGTAAGGAGAATCTCCTCCTTTCAGTCTGAAAAATTATCACCAATTAGAATAGGAATATGAATTGGCCCTTTTGAAACAATGGCAGACGACAAAACTACAATAATTAAAAGAATATAGTGCTTACAATGAATGCTATGATGAACATATAAATCCATACTTTATTTAGAATGCCAACCAATGTCAACATCCTAGATAATAAATCGATGAGATATTTTAACCCTCCTGTGGGTAGGGGTTGAAACTCACTAATGATTTATTTAATTGCCTTATAATGAGACTAAATAACGAATGACACTAAAATAGAAAACTTTCCCTACCTGTGGGCATTAGGAAAATCTCTATCTTAATGTCATGTTCAACATCTTATTCCAATTTATCTATGAATCAAAAAAACTTCTCTGTGGAGCCGAGCCACTTAGATTCATAGTCAATCATAATTTTTGCGATCACACAAAAAATAATTCAATTTAAAAGGCATGCTTTATACTAAATACACCATTGCAATTCAAGATGTTGTGGCTACTCATTAATCTATGATGTATTTAGTCCTAATGGTAACCTCAAAAGAAATAATTATCGGTTTTGCTTAATAGAGAGGTCTGATGCATAAACAGACCTCATAAACGAGTCTGGAAGGTTCGCGATACTCAAAAAACATATAGAATAAGTGAAAATCTGATAGCGATAGCTCCCATAAATAAATAAATAAATTTGGGCCCTTATTGGGTCGGGTTTTGGATCTGGTCAAACATTGACCAGGTCCAGGTCGGGTCTTGGATCTGGACAAACTTTGATTGAGCCTAGGCTAGGTCTTGGGTATGTGGGTCTATAGGTTAATGGGCCTACGTCTCATAAACTTACAAAAGAAAATTTTAAATTGTGGGAAGCACCTAGTATAGTGCTCTCCACCCACATCCCGAATCAACCCCTGAATAACCCATCTTCTTTGCCAAACACTCAGTAGGATACGTCTTTACCAAAACACCATTACCAGATCACATCTCGGTATTTTTCAGAGATGTCCTCATATGCCTAGCCAATGCCAGGTGGTCACGTCCAATGTCGAGAGTGATTGGCGACTGGTGATTGGCCGACGGAGATTGGCGACCGTCCGACGACAAGTGACTATCCGATAATGTTGGGGGCCGGTGTATGAGCGGTCAAAAAAATAAAAAATAAATCTAAAAAATTCCCAAAAACTAAAAAATAAATCGAATTAATCCATAGAAAAAATATCATCGAGAATAAATAATATAAAACTTCTCCATCAAACTTGATTTAAAAAATTTGGAGAGAAAGAAGAAGCCAAACTCAAAACTTTAAAGTCAAAATTGGCCATGAGAGAGTTAAACTTCTTCTCTTTAAGTCATAAGGCATCAAATAAAATTAAGCAGACACCATGATCAGAGATACCTACTCTGATACCGCAATATAAGCTCTATATGATAAAATTAAAGGCGGAAACGATTAATCAAAATCGTACCTCTGTCCATGATGTACTGATTTATGATGCCGAGATTTGAGGATCTTCAAGTCAATGCAAACCTTTCCAAGATGCAAAGATGGATTCTAAAGACTTTTTCTCTCGTATGGTTTTGCTAGACTTGGGACCTCATGGATAGAATGTTTTTATAATCTCTCTTCCATCATTGAGAGATTATGGGCTAAAAAATAGCTACATTATCCCACTCTCCAAAAACAATTGAAGCGTATGGGCATGATCCCACTTTTCAAAACCTCTTAACTGTATCGGGGCTAACGGGCCAAACCATAATGGACCTTAATGTGATAACTGGGCCACACCGGATCTCAAATGAGATATGGCTAACAGTCCCCACCCAAAATGTGTGTTACATGTGAGGGAGAGGCGTTACATATTTCCTAAGGATCGGACGAGTCCTTACACAATATGACAATTTACAATCTCCCCATCTGGCAAGAAAGCCGTCCTCGGCTCTGAAATCATTATGTAGCACCCCCGATGCCACATGTCAAGATATTGTAGGATGAGTCCTTACTCGATGTGGAACTTTACGATATTCTGTAACACCTCGACGCCACATGTCAAAATATTGTCCTCTTTGAGTGGCATCACTTGGTCCCACCATCCTTCCCTGGTCCTACCAGTAGCCTTTTGGTATGAGCCGTCCTCACCCAAAATACGTCTTACATGTGAGGGGGGAGTGTACATATGTCCTAAGGATAGGACATGAAATTCTCTTAATAAATGGAATTGATTAACTATTCGATTAATTCTACTTCAATCTAAAGATTACCAACAAACCAAAATCCCAACAACATAATATTTACGTGGAAACCCAGTCATTGGGAAAAACAATGGGACTGAAATCCACTATGAGATTAAACAATTACACATAATTTCAAATGATATATCAAAAAAATGCACATGCCCTTTCAAATCCCCATATAATCCAACTTCCCATCGCAGGTCATCTCCATATCCTTCATATTTGAATGCTATCCTCTATCGTTGATGAATGCACAAAAATTCATGTTGAGATCCCCAAGGCTATCAACCACACAACTTAATCCCTAGGGCACAAAACACCAAACTCATTTGGGAAAATTAACAAGAAGAGAATGAAGGAGAAAAGAATCTTTTGAAAAAAAAAAAAAAGTTTTAGAAATTCAATAAGTTTCAAAAGGAGGAAGAAGAAGTTTTACGGCAACGCTGCAGCACCCAAGGAAGAAGAATAATCAATTTTCTTAGCTCCCTTGCCTATCTTAAAAAACCTCTTATTAGAAACCCTAAAACTACCCAAGAGGACATTATGATCAAAAAGTCTAAAAAGCCATCTTTGGCAAAGGAACAAAAGAGTGATTAAGTCTTAGATCGAGAAACTACAGTTAGCTATGATTATAATGATAGCTCGTTGTGACCACAGCTAGTTGTCACATTCATGACAACTAGCTGTGGACCATAGCTCGCTGTGAATATCACAACAACTTGTTGTGGACTTCGTTACAGAATGCTGCCACAACTTGATGTGGGCAAACTCATAGCTCATTGTGGACACCACTTCAAGGCATCAAGAAATTATTTTGAAAAATCTTTATATGTTAAAGGCCTGGTCAAAGATATAAGTGTGAATGATAGCTTTGTTAATAAACACATGATCTATCCACCTTGGCACATAATCTTCCTAAAGAGAGATCTACACGATTTTTTGGAATAGAATATGACAACAAGATCTAACGATCTCCCCCTTTGTCACATTCTACGACAAAAACTATGTTTACATAAAATAACATGCAAGTACATCAAGAAAGTCCCATTAATCCTATACATTGATATACGTGAAGAAACCAATAGGAAAAATACATGGACTCTAGATCTCCCCCTAAATCTAAGCCTTTTCTAAACAAAGATGACTCATGATAATCACCTACAAACACAACCATACCAACATCCAAAGACAATAATATAATAAAATAAAATTAAAAATCAAATCTCAACAAGCATTTCTCTCCTCCATTTTTTGTAAGAAGGTGACAAGGGGATGCTGCAAAAAAAAACATTAGTAACAAGCACAAAGAAATTGATGTGATATGAAAAGAGAAATAAGCCAAATCAATAAGATGATTACACCAAGGAATCCGACCATATCATAAAAAAGGTAAAGATTAAACATGCCCCACATAGCTCGCGGTGACATAGTGACAACTAGTTGTCAGAAGCGAATAAAGGCACAAATAAACACATAAGAAAAATACGCAGTTCGCTGTGATATGATCACAGTTCGCTATGAGAAAAATAATCCCCTGCCACAGCTAGCTGTCACAACCTAGTATCTAGTTGTCTAGACCAAACACTGAGTAACATTGTCAAGCCACAACTAGCTGTGTGTACCAAACAGAGATCATAAAAAATATTAGTAAAAAAAATCTCTAGCCACAGCTAGCTGTCACAACTCAGTAGCTAGCTGTGTATACTAAACGGAGAGCAACAAAAAAACATCAGTAAAAAATTCTCCAGCCATAACTAGCTGCCACTAACTTGCAGCTAGCTATGTATACCAAATAGAGAGCCACAAAAAAATAATGCTCAGCTGCAGTTAGTTGTGGAGATACCATAGCTTGCTGTGCATAACAAAACAGAGAGCTATCAAGCAAAAAAATATATATTTTTTTTTAAATGAGGAAGGAGCTAAAAAAGAATACAAAATTGAAAAATCAGTTACCAATACTCATGATGAGATGATGCATAAATCAAATTAACAATCATGAAAGAGAAGCTTCCAATCAAGTATTCAACGCGGAACTACAAAATGCGATAGAACTACAAATTTATTCATGATTTCAGCAACAAACTTAAACATTTCACATAAAAAATGAAATTTCATCCTAAGATTGCAAGTTCAAATCATATACACAAATACTAGAGAGTGATACATCTATCCGGAGCATTGCTTAGAGGTGATTTACAAGACGGTTTTCAACCATATCATACATATTGCCATTGCCTCTCCTGCGATTGTAACACACTTGTAAATACAGTGTATACGTGGGTAAGACGCTTGACAAGGCCGTCCAAGTGATTTGAAGTGGGTAGCTCTCACAATGTGATAACCAAGCTCTCACTTTTTTCTTTTTTCTTAAAATACAGGGAAGAAAGACAAATACTCTAGATAAATCATATGATTCACAAGACATATCGCCTTTTTTCTCTTTCTCTCTCTCCCTCTCTCACTCTCTCTTTCTAAATCGTCCCATGTAATGGAATCTATCTCACATACCCTACGGATTAATACACCAACTTACACTAATTAGGTGCCAATTATGACCACTGTCGTAGTAAGGAGAGCTTTATGTAACCACATGAGATACTATAAGATTTAAGAGTCACTCTTAGTAAACATCAATAGATGAACTGAATAAAATTAGAAGATGAGAGAGTAAAAATTTCATGGAACATTTAATACAGAGCTAAAAATCAAGAATAAAGGGTAAATCTAGCACATTAATAGCCAATGAACGATAACAAGAGTACAAACTGAATTCATGATAGTTAACTAAATAGATGCATCATACCAATCAATTGAAGATTTGAAGTTCTTAAAAGAGCAAAAACAAGACAGGGATAAGAAAAAAATGAAAATATCCACAAGAGAAGACTCTACAGAAAAGTAAGGAACTAACCAAAAACAAAACTCTACTGAACGATGCACATACCTACTCAATGATGTACATACCTAACAATATTTTTCCTCACCCATTTCCCCTCCACTAAATTACCAAGAGCCCTCAATCAATAGATAACTATCTTATCATGCTTTTGGCTACAAAAGTCCACTTTCTTTTAGGACATGTGAAATTTATGTGTCATTTTCTATCACAGTAAAATTAAATTGAGCCCTTTTTGCCACTATCCATTTGAGGATATGAGGGGGTAGGTAAGAGAGGAGGTAGATTGAATGAATCTTCACCGTTTCTAGTGCCAAAGAGTTTGGGAGCATATTTCAAGTTTTCTTTTCCTTTGTTTCCTGAAGCTGAGTATTTGACATCAATAAATCCCAATCCAGTTTTATCATTCCAACCTCTGCTAGCATGCCCATTGAGTGTCCACCCTAGCATTTTTCAATTTTTCTAGGGTAACCCTTTCATTTGAAAGCTCCTTCTTGAGGCCTTCATTTTTAATGCAAAGATGATTGTATTTAGAGCAATACTCAACTCCTTAAAATTTCAAAAACTTAACTTTGTCCCTTAAACTTTTGATATCATCTTCTAAACTACAAACATTTTCAATCAAAATATTATACTGAACATTTTTCACAACACAAGTGGACGTAAGTAATGACATTTCTTTGATTAACTTTATCTTGCCTTTGTTCAACTGAACATTTTCAAGAAAAAGTTCATCATAAGCATCATTTAAGTCTAATTCATCCTCCTCTTCATCCGAAACAACTGAAATAGTTAAAGGATTATCTTGAATCTCCTTATGAATGGAAGCAACAAAAGCTCGAAACCCATGTTGAGATACATTTGACTCATCGGAGGAACTCTCTTCACCTGTCCCCTCTTGTTTTGTAGTGGCCACGGCTTTAAATTTAACAATATTTTTCTTCTTGTTGGACAATCATAGGCAAAGTGCCCATAGCCACGGCACTTGAAGCATTGGGTTTCCTCTGATGATTCCTTATAAAATTTTTTGGTGAAAACCTTTGATTTCTCATAAGACTTACCTGAACTCTTTCTATTTTTGAAAAATTCTTATATTTTTTTACAACAGAGGCAATGTCCTCTCCATCATCACTTTCATAGTCTTCATCACTATCCATTTTCTTAGACAATCGAAAAGCAACACTTTTATGTTTTTGTCTATCTCGAATCTCAAATTCATAGGTTTGAAGGGATCCCACTAACTCATCTATGTTGACCCGATCAATGTCCTTGCTTTCTAAGATGGCCTTCACCTTTGGACTAAACCTTTTAGCCAAAGATCTTAGAATCTTCCTGAAAATTTTACAAGGCGATATCTCTTCTTCGAGGTAGAAGGAACTATTGACAACATCATTGAGCTTAACATAGAAGTCCGCAAACTTCTCATCATCATCCATCCAAAGATTTTCAAATTGCATTGTTAGCATTTGCAATTTGTTGATCTTCGCTTGTGGAGTCCCTAGCCACTTCATAATTATAGATCCTACGAAACTCAGAAGCTGTTACAATACCAAAAATGGCATAAAATGCTCTAGAGTTAGCATTGGCAGCCTCTTTTTCTTCACCATTGTAATGGCTAGTGGGTTTCATAGAGATTCGCTCAATACCATCTAAATGAACCATCTCTTGAGGTGGGGACTAACTACTCTCTACAATAATCCAAACCATGAGGTCCATTGATTCAAGTCTTCCAATAAGGATAATTGTCACCATCAAACAAAGAAAGTCAAGTTATGGAAATGTCCTCTTTAGGAAAATCAAAATTTCCCGAATAAGCCATCAATGCTCGATTAAAAAAGAATCAAATCCGAGCGAACCTGCTTTGATACCAATTAAAATTCCCTTAATCAATGAAATTGATGGGTTATTCGATTAATTTTACTTTAATCTAAAGATTACACACAAACCAAAAATCCCCACAACATAATATTTACGTGGAAACCTAATCACTGGGAAAAACCACGAGACCGAAATCCGCCAACCTAATCCACTATGAAATTAAACAATTATACAAAGTTTCAAATGATATACCAAACAAATGCACATGCCCTATCAAACCCCCATGTAATCCAACTTCCTATTGCAGGTCATCTCCATAGCCGTCAGATTTGACTGTTCTCCTCTATCGTTGATGAACGCATAACAATTCACCTTTAGATCCACATGACAATCAACCACATAGCCTAATCCCTAGGGCACAAAACACACAACTCACTTGGGCAAATTAACAAGATGAAAATGAGGGCGAAAAGAAACCTTTTGAAAAAAATAGTTTTAGAAATTCACTAACTTACAAAAGGGGGAAGAAGAAGTTTTAAGGCAACACTGGAACACCCAGGGAAGAAGTAGAATAATTAATTTGTTTAGCTCCCTTGCCTTTCTTAAAAATCTTTTATTAAAAACCCTAAAACTACCCAAGAGGATAGTACCATCAAAAAGTCTAAAAAACCTTTTTTGGCAAAGGAACAAAAGAGTGATGTAAGTCTCAGATCAAGGAACCGTAGCTTGCTATGATTATAGTGACAGTGAGCTGTGACCACAGCTAGTTGTCACATTCATGGCAGCTAGATATGGACCACAACTCGCTGTGAATATCAAAATAGCTCGTTGTGGACAAACCCACAGCTCACTGTGGATGCCACTTCAAGTTATCAATAAATCATTTTGAAAAAACTTTATATGTTAAAGGCATGGTCAAAGATACAAGTGTGAATGATAGCCTTATTAATCAATACATAATCCATCCATCTTGGCACACAATCTTCCTAAGGGAGATCTACACGATTTTTTAGAATATAATGCGACAACAAGATCTAATAGGACGAGTCCTAATACAATGGGAGACTTTACAATCTCCCCATCTTGTAAGAGAGCCGTCATTGATTCTAATACTATTTTGTAACACCCCAATGCCACATGTCAATATATTATCCTCTTTGGGTGGATCCACTTGGTCCTACCAGCCTTCGCTGGTCTCACCAGTAACCCTTTCATTGTTTTTGGTATCCCCCAAAAAAGCGCCTTACATGTGAGGGGGAGGCACTACTTATTTTCCAAGGATAGGACCAGTTCTTACATGATGTGCGACTCTATAATCTCGCAAACTTTTAAGATTTCCGTACTCGGCTCTAATACCATTCTGTAATGCCTTGACCTCACATGTCAAGATATGCTCCTCGTTGGGTAGGTCCACTTTATCTCACTGGCCTCCCTTGGTCCCCTAAGTAACCCTTACCCATGAAGGCTTCATTTTTGGTATCGGCTGTTTGATCCAAAATGCATCTTACGTGCAAGGGGGAGGCATTACTTATGTCCCAAGAATAGGACAAGTCCTTACACGATATGGGACTTTATAATACTTTGTAACACCCCGATGTCACATTTCAAGATACTATCCTCGTTGGGTGGCTCCACTTGGTCTCACCAGCCTACCCTAGTTCGACCAGTAGTCCTTTTCTTTCAAGATTTTATTTTTGGTATAGTCATCCCCACCTTAAACGTGTCTTACATGTGAGGGGGAGGCGTTACTTATGTCCCAAGGATAGGACGCATCCTTACACGATTTTGGACTTTACAATCTCTCCATCTTGTAAGAGAGACATGCTCAGCTCTAATACTATTCTGTAATGCCCCGTCGCAACATTTCAAGATATTGTTCTTTGTGGGTGGCTCCACTTGGTCCCACTAGCCTTTCCTGATCCCACCAGTAGTCCTTTCCCTTCAAGGGTTTATTTTTGGTATGAGCAATCCTCACTCAAAGAAGACAATTTCTTGACATATGTCATCACACCATTAAAATTATAAAGTCCCATATCGTGTAAGGACTTGTCTTATCATTAGGACATAAGTAACGCCTCTCCCTCATATGTAAGATGCGTTTTGGGTGGGGACGACCCATACCAAAAGCAATCTTGAAAGGAAAGGGCTACTAGTGGGACCAAGGAATGCTAGGGGACCTATTGGAGCCACCCAAAATTTGACATCTTGACATGTGGCATCGGGGCGTTACAATATGCTCTAGTATCATGTTGGGGCATCCTCTAGAGTCCTATTTTTGCTGTTGGGTTGAAACTCATGAGGATGCTATTTAGGCACCATGTGGCATTGATGCATATGTTTTGATGTTATGTGGGTGTAACAAGATTAATTCAAAGACCTTCTATTTTTTTTTTTGAAAACTATTTTACTTACAATTGATCACAAGTCAATGACAATGGTTGTTCAAATGAACGGTGAACTAAAAAATCAAGTCCGAGATCAAGGTTGTACATATGCACATTTTTTACTTTTTCTCTAATCCGTTATGAATGGGTGAACCCTAGAGGGAATGGGTGCCATACGAAATTTGAGTGCAAGTGGCTGTCTAAAAGGAAACCATCAAAAGATTCAATCTCTACAAGTCTTAAAAAACCCTCATATATATATATATATTGGATTTTTTAGTGAATAAGAGTCATAAAAAAAACTTATTAGCTCTGGAAAGTTATCCAAAAAATAATTAGCATTGATAGTTCTCTCTCCTAATCTTGCCAAAATGATGAAAATACCTTTGAGCAATGATTGGTGGAGAGAGAAGTCAGTGTCAGCCGATTAATGAAGGCAATTGTTTTCATTTTTGAAATATTTATTTTATTAAAAGAAATATTAGTTTGGATGTTGTATATATTTCACACTTAGAAACGGTATTTAAAAGATCGTACACTGTTGAAATATTAGGGCATTTTAGATCTGAACCGTCAAAGACATAGCAATCTTAGGATGTTTTTTATAAAGTTATTATGGACAATATTTAGATCATTGATGAAGGCTAGATGCTTTTTCTATTAAAAAAGCTATTATTTTATTAAAAGAAAATGAGACACACTATCATATATGTCTCATACGATTCGATCTCCTGCTTAAAAGATTTTACACCGTTAACAGTTTAAGATATGCTTCATTTGGACTGTCCAAATAATAGTAGCATCCACAATAATTCTATCTGTTACTAGTAATATCAAGGATTAGATATAAATTAATTGGTCGATATTAAGATTATCAATTGGATGGTACAAGATCGGAGAACCACCATTACCCGTAAACGTCACATCAAAACTAAAATTGAAGAGAAATATGATTTTTTTTCCATTTCCTTTACTCTTTCGTCTTCTTTGTGTCCTCTGCGGCCAGTACTAGCAACACCACCGACACGAAGACAACCTGCGTTCTCTACTTCGACTGCCGGTGACACCACCCATCTACCTGCGTTTTTTGCACCATTTGTGATCTTTCAAAATTATAACCTTGCAAGTGCACAAGTTTGAAGTACTAGGGCGAGTACAAGGGTGTCGAACCATAGGGACTTGTTGTTTACTTCTAACTACAGTCTTAACCAAAGAAAGTCTTTGACTGGATTTTTTTAACTAAATGACATAAAAAGCAAGTAAAAACATAGATGGAAAAGATGTCTGAGAACAGCCTAGGATCCGTCTTGGCACACATACTTGTAACTAATATAAATCCTACTCTTATCCTATTCTGAATTTCGGGTAACAGTCTTGGTCTCTGCTACAAGCTAAAGCCAAGTATAAGAACTAGGTCCTATTCATAGTCACAGACCAGTTGGGACGATATAATCCGTCTAATCTCTAGCAACCTAAATAGTAAGCATCATTGCACGTAACCGATGAAACTAGACTACAAGTGCTAATCCGAAGGTGCCTATTCTAGTGGGTCTAATCCTAATCCCTACAAGGCCATTAGAATGAAATAAAACATAAATAAATCGCTAAAACTACGTTTGTGATAACAACCATAAACCTCAAACAAGCCGTCGTTCCACAGAATTAAAAATAGGAAAAGAAATAGAATTTATATTAAGAACTTATCTGTGATGTTACAAGGGATCCCAACCTTGGAGAAGTTAGCCACGCATCATCTGATTGATCTTCATCATTACTGATTTGATCATCGGACGATGATTACAAATTGTACAACCTCTCACAACTCTCCAAAATTGGAAACTAAAGCCTAAAATATGAAAGAAACTAAATCTAAGAAAGCTCTTGGCTGAAGGCTCCCTCTCTTCCTAAACGTAGGGTCCTTATTTATAGATCATAAGGCCCTAGTGCAGTGTCTATTCATAACAAGTAATCCCCAAAATTGCCCAAAAAACCAGCTAAAGAGGAAGGATATACATGAACTCTAGGAAGCCAGCAGTAATAGGTTGTAATGCCTGGAAATTCGCAGAGAATACTTATTTCGACCGATCGAACTTGGAACTGTCCTCAGGCTGCACAAATTCTCTTCTTTTGTTGAAATTCCTTCTCTATCTCTCTCTAACAAAATTCCTTCTCTATCTCTCTCTCTCTTAAGGTTCTTTCTATCTCTCATTTTATTTCCTCTCTCACGTGCGCTTCTCCGAATCAACTTTTTCTCTCTTTCTAGAGCTCTGACTGAAGCGCAAGCACCACAAGAGACAATTTTCTCTCTCTTGACAACTCCCTCTCTCTGGTGCTTTGACTGAAGCGCAAGCGTAATCTCTAGCGCAGAAGAGACAACCACTTTATCAACTTTTTTTTTCTCTCTCTCTCTCTCCCTCTCACTCTAGAGCTCTGATTGGATAGAAGCTCTAGCGCACAAGAGAAAACTATTTCTCTCTCTCTCTGGAGCTCTAATTGAATATAAGTGTTGCTTTGTCAACTTCCTCTCTCTCTCTCTGAATCTCTGACTGGAGCGTCGATCATAACAGTGCCATTTGACTATTAGAGGTAAAATTATAAATTAAGTAAAGTTACAGATTAACAAATATTTTAATTATATTCGACGTAGAAGTAGATGCTTCTTATGAGAAGTGATGCAAAGCGACGGCCCAACCATTTAATAACACCATCGCTCCTAAGTTGAAGCGCTGACCTTCTTTATGGTCGCGTCATCGCATAGTTATGAATTAGTTTCCTTTATAGCTCGTTGTTGAAGCAGACACTTTCATGCGAAGCGATTTGAAGCATTGTGGCTTAGAGTTAGAAGCGCCATCACTTCTAACTTGAAGCATTGACACTCTTTGTGGCCACGTCATCGCATCATTATGAATCATGTGGTGATCATAAAATTAGTAGCATTCAAAAATATTTTGAAATTATGTTAGATGCTTGTCATGCAAAGTGATACAAAGTGACAATGAGAAGAAGTAGAAGTGCCATCGATTCTAAATGGAAGTGTTGTCGCTACAGACACTTGTTATGTGTGGTTTTATTTATTTTTCGTCGAGTGCAGGGGCTGTAATGGACTCGATCGAAGGATTCAATGTAGGTTATGTTGATTTAAATGTCACCCCTAAGACGGTTTCTTTAAAAGGAGTTTTACTTGGTTGTGATACAAATATCAAACTACTCGATAGTTGTGGAGGGTCAGAGAATACCAGTGAGGAATGGAAGCCACGTATTGGGTTGAAATTCCAATCCAAAGATGAGGAGGCATATAACTTGTATAATTTATATGCGAGGAAAGTTGGTTTCAACGTTAAGAAAAGTTACATTTAGAAATCTGCAAAGGGGAGATCATAAATAGAAAATATGTATGTTCTTTCGAAGAGTTCAAGCAACCTAACAAGGGCAAAATACAGGCCGATATAAAGTGTTCAAGAGATAACAGATGCAGATGTGAGGCAAGATTGATGATTAGGATTGATGACCAAAAGTTGTGGGAGGTAATGAAATTTAGAGAGTCGCATAATCATCAGTTGTATACACTCACAAAGGTGAAGGAACTCCGATCACATAATAAGATGAGCGGGGCAAGTAAATCGTTGATTGGAGCTGTTAATGGCATAATTCTGCCTTCCAAGATTTCAATTATTTTGTCGAGTTTGGATGGAGAGGCTGGCGTGATGGTAAGCCCTCAACAAACTCGGGATTACCTAAAGAAGATAAGAAAGGAGAGTAACATCCATCCAATTTGCATGACAGTCATGAAGTCCTTCATTGATAGGCCGAATATAGGAGATGGTTTCTACTTTGAAGCTGAACTAGACAAAGAATATTGCATGCATAGTATATTTTGGGCTAATCATAGTTTGTGTGCAGCATATGAACATTTCGGTGATGTAGTGGTATTCGACACTACTTACAAAATAAACAAATTGCTATTGCATTTCGCTCCATTTATGGGGGTCAACCATCATCGGCAGACGACACATTTTGGATGTGCGTTGCTCATGGATGAGATGAAGGAGACATTCATTTGGTTGTTTAACACGTGGCTCAAGTGCAAGGGCGGTAAAAAACCTAATGCAATCATCACCGGCCAATACAATGAAATGAGCAAAGCCATCTTTGATGTTCTTTTGGGACCATGAATCGCCTCTGTATATGGCACATAGGGATGAATGAATTGAACCATCTCTCTTAGCTAAAAGTAAAGTTTGAGAATTTTGAGAGGAAGTACAATCAGTGTAAGTTCAGTCAAATGGTTGATGATTTCGAAAGGAGATGGGCAGAACTCGTGGAGGGGTTTCAATTGCAAGAAAATGTGTTGTTCAAACAAATGTATGCTCTTAGAAGGCAATGGATTGGATACTACTTAAGCGATATCTTTTGGGCCGGCATGACTTTTACGCAATGCGGTGAGAATATAAATTCTTTCTTCGATAGATATGTCAATGCCCAGACGAGTTTGACAGAATTTGTTAAGCAATATAATCTTGCTGTTCAATCTCATCGCGATAAAGAAAATAGGGAGGATCTCATCTCAATGTCTATGACACCGAAGTTCTTGTTCAAAAATTTAATCGAGAGGCATGCCGCTACTGTGTATACGAGAATCATGTTCGATAGATTCCACTCTGAGTTCCGAAAGTTTGCCTCTTTTAAGTCCCAAGAGGTGGTCGAAGAGGAAGTTAGGCTGATTATTATATACCAAGTGCATAAAAGTGGTGAGGATGGCATGGAGGATAGCGGTCAAATATTCAAAGTTCATTTCAAATGTGGAGATGCCACAACCATTTGTGAGTGCAAGCACTTAGAGACCGAGGATTTGTTGTGTTCTCACATCTTTCATGTTTACTTCAAGGAAGAGGTAGAGAAAATTCCATCTAGGTACGTTCTACCTCGATGGACGAAAGAAGCTAGATATAATACTATATGTTTGGGGGTCAGTGAGAAAGTGGATTCCAATTCTATTTCTATGATGAAAATATGAAAGTTGAGAGAAGTGTGACTAAAGTTAATTCAGTTGGGGATAGAATTTAATCGCTTGGTGGCTTACACGTTGGAAGGGATGGCCTAACTATTAGAAGGTGTAGAGGCCATTAAAAATGAAGAGGATAATAAGGGATGCACTACCATCACATCCTCTCCTTGTGGCTCCTACCAGGCTAGTGAAGGAATTTTATTGCAAGATCATGCCAACATTACAGTGTGAGATCCATTACGATGTGCCACTAAAGGTAGGCAATCAAGCAACAACGATAGAATGAAGTCTAAAATTGAGGTTGGTTTTGAACAATCAATGAAGAAGAGACACCATTGTAAGGCTTGTGGGGAGTTGGGTCATAAAATCATAACTTGCCCTCTAAAGAGGGTCAGGATGATGACTGCTAGCACCGAAAAAAGCCAATTAGAATAGGGGACGATGGAAAATGCGCTATCAAAGAGACAGTCTGATTCAATTATATGAAAAGCGCATTCTTTTTCATCTTGGAAGCACAGGCGCTTCGATTTCCAAGTATTGTCGCTTCATTTCAGAATCGTGGGCACGTCGCAAATGTTCTTTAAAGCGTTTTTCAATGCACTGACGCTTCTTCACGTTTCATTTGCGCTTATCTGACAAGTGCTGTTGTATTGTGATTTCTATATAATGTGGATAGCCTATGGTAATCTTTTCAAGTGTCGATTTAAGCATTGATTTCAACGTTTCATGGCGATCATTCCGAAGCGATGACACTTCGTAAAGGTAGCAAAGGTGCTTCGTGAATGAAGCGACGGTGCTCATGAAAGAAGTGATGGAGCATCTAGAAGGCAGCGACGGTGCTCTTGTTTAGAAGCATGGGCGCTTCATTTTTGAAGCGTTAGCATTTTGTTTTTGAAGCGTGGGCGCTTCATGAATTTCTATTTGCTCCTATTATATTACAGGTGTATTTGCATTCCTCTGAATTGTGTATGGAAAGTGCGATTTCACAGAGTCACACCGTTTAAAAATTTATGAAAGCGAGCTGATAAGACTTCTTTAATGGCTTGTTTGGCGGAACGAGTTCTTGGAAAAACTCTGTAACATCTTTTGATTTTATGGAAACTCTGTTTTTTTGCTGTTTGGCAATCATGTGGGATCAACAAATTAGAGTTTTTTTAAAGAGAAACTCGAATAAATGATTCAGCCAAAATTTGGCTGAAAATCGTTTCTGCCCATGACATGGGTTATAAAATTAAAGAGAAATTTTATTTATTACCCTTGCAACCTGAAGTTCGTTCCTCTCAACTCGAATATTTCATGCTAAAATCGTTTGATTTCTTTGGATCCATCGATCGAGGATTTTTTTTCACCATAATTTTTCATATAATGGATCTAGTGACCATGAGCTTATCATCAAATGCTCAATTTTTTCTTTGATGTCACTACAAAAAATAAGACTATTAGCGGCAGTTTTCTGCAGCGAAAAACTGCTGCTATAAACAAAAAACCTATTAAGACTATTTGCGGCAAGGGTATTAGCGAAAGTTTTTTGCTGCCGCTAATAGTCTTATTTTTTGTAGTGTGTGGCACACATGTCAATACCTCTCTGTTCATGCCCACATGTTCTTTGAGAGCGCCTATGTCCCAAACCCCTGAAAAAATGTAAATTTCTTCGGATCAAATGATGGAGATCTATTTTAACAAAGATCTTCCACAAAATAGATCTTGGTATCATGGTGCATCAATCTGACGGCCAATTTTTGATTTCCTATATCACCGATACCCAAAAAATGACTCTTCAATCATATAGCACACATCATGGTCAAACGTGACTTTAGGGTCTTTTCTGGGGACTATTGGGGACACGTGGAATCACAAACTGACCATCTGATAGGTGCTACATGATCTTAAGACCCATTCTGTGGATGATTGGGGTGAAAAACAATCAACCTCATCTGATCCAAAGCAATCAATAGTGTTCAAGGGGCCTGGGACGTGGGCGCTTTCAAAGAACGCATGGACGCGAACAGAGGTACCCATAAACAACGATGCCAATAAATGTTACCCAACCATCTAAGCCACTTAATTTGAAGGCCATGATCTAAGGATCGTAAATGAAAAGATTGTCACCAAGCATAATCGTTATCATATGACTCAATGCACTCCAAAGCCATTATCCGATTCGACAGTTGATTGTATCGAATCATATGATAGAGATTGAGTTTTGCACCACTCTTTTGCGCCGTAGATCTATAGATCATGGCCTTTATATCAGACGGTTTAGATGCAACCTCACCTTATAATCATACTATTTATTTGCACTGTAAAATAGTAACCTCGCCCCATCTCCTCCGACCAACATGCATTGACTGCTATGAATCTACAAAGGAGATTACTTTTTATCCCAATCTTCCACATCATGCATCTTGAGATCATGGATATATCATTAGACGGTTTTTTTATTTCATGTGGCACCCATTCCAAAAAATGACCCGTGATATGTATTTGAGCTTGTTGTATGTCTCACGAGTTTAGAGTTACTGTTTGGGATTTATATCATGCGGAATAAAAAACTATCTGAGTGTATGCCCATGATCTCAACACCAATCTTGTAAAAAGTTGGGAGAAAAAAAATATTTCATGTTCTAATTCCAAGCAGTTAATGCAATTTGGCCCGACGAGATGGGGTGAGGTTACAGGTTCACATGGTGTGAACAATGGTGCCTTAGGAAAATAATTTTACACAATGTAGCCAAACAGCTGAAAAAAATAAAATTAAACCATTGTAAAATTTTGAAAATAAAACTTCCCATGAGTTCTTTTATTTACAAGTCCATGTAAAGTGAAAAAAAAAGAAAACAATTTCCATGAGTTTGGTCAAACATGGCCTATTTATTCCTTCTGGATTTTATAGCGTCATAGCGACGCCGCCCTGTACATTACTCGTTGATGCCTCGCTTAGGAAGCGAACTTCCATCATTTTGGAGCGACGATGCTTTCTCGCGAAGTGACACCGCTACATGTATTAGGAGAGTGCGGTTCAACCTGGAACCATTGACTATGTTAATTTTTTGTGAATGCACTCCTGTGGAATGACATTTTCATATACTGATGGAGGGGGAGGAGGTAGAAGAAGAAGCACTGGCTTTGGAGCCGGCAGAAGAAGTATCAGCTCTAGAGCCGGGAGGCGAAGTACCGGCTCTGAAGCTGGGAGAAGGAGGGACTCCTAGTCTCCCACCACCGCCAGCGCAACGGGAAGGTCATCATCGTCTAGAATGATGATAACTTCACCGAGGGGAGGTGGAATTGCTTGCTCGTTGTCAACATTGGGCATGACATTCAGCTCATTGTTGTCGGGGATGTCGATAACCGAACCATCATAGGAATTGATGAAACGCCGGAGAGCTAGGCGGTTGCTCCTCCTCAAACCGTTGCGACGCCTTTTGGTACTGGCAGAGGTAGAGGTAGGTGTAATGCTAATCTAAGGGGATTCACAAGATGAAAAACATTGAGTGCCATGACGCCCTTTAAATAACAAAAAGTCATGCAACGACATTATGGTGCACCATCGCCAAATCTGGATTTCGTAAAATTAACTTGAATTACAATAGGTATCAAGCTTCCATTTGATGTTCTCCATGGCTTTTACTATTAGAAGCCTTAGCACTTCGTCTAGGAAGCATCAACACTTCAAAGGGAAGTGTCATCGCTTCTTATTTGAAGCGTCGTCACTTCTTAAATGAAGCGCTAGCGCTTCGAATAAGGGCCACGATGCTATGAATAAATTTATATTCACTTTTTGCACAGTTTTTTCTAACATTATTTCAGCAGCGGTTATTCGTATTCTAATGAAAAGCACTGTGGATTGACATTTTCATATACTCATGGAGATTCATTTTTATTACTCATAACTATTTATCAAGTAAAAAGAATTTACTTATCATGCAAAAATTATTTCTTTACAGAGTCTTTCTTTACACTATCTTTCTTTACACTGACTTCCTTTACACTGACATCCTTTATACTATCTTACTTTATCGTAAATGGGTCTAATGAAATTGAATATGGTATTGATGCATTGGACGATTTAGCGGACTCTGATTAAACCCTTAACGAGATCATCACAAGCATCCGTAGGAGTAAGGCTTACACTGTCAACAAAATACTACAAAAGATACGTGAAGACAGTGGAGATAGAAGGCTGAGGTCAAGGCGGAAGAAGGAAAGAGAATGAAGGGAGGAGGAGCAAGGAGAAGGTAAAGGGATATGATGGATGAGTGGATATGGTGATAGCAGTCGTTGGTTGAGGGAATGAAGGAGAAGGGAATGAAGGAGGAGAAAAGCAATGAATGAAGAACAAGGGAATGAAGGGAGAAGAAAAGGGGAGGCGAAAGAAGAAGGGGCTCGGAAGCAGCGACTGTTATTATTCCAATAAAAAAAATTGGTATCGGGAGAGATAGAGGGTCATCTCAAGGGGAAGGTGAAGCGATATGGTGGATGAGTGGATATGGTGATGGCAGTGGTTGGTTGGGGGAACTACATGCTCGTTGGGGATGACAACCGGCTCATTGTCATTGGGGACGTCGATAATCGAGCCTTTAAATGAATTGATAAAATGACGACGGGCAAGCTGGTGGCTCTTCCATAAACTATAGCGAAGAATTTAGGTATGGGATGAGGAAGATGAACAAACTGAGCACCATGATGCCCTTTAAATAGTAATTTGTCATGCAACCTCATTAAATAGACTGCTGAAGTCATAAAGGGATTTCGTAAATTTTTGCACCGCTTTTTTATTTTCCCCATGTCACTTATTGTTAGAAGCATCCGCGCTTCTTTAATAAAAGCCATCGCTTCTTATTCGAAGTATCATCACTTTAAATAGGAAGCGTCAACACTACAATTACGCAATGTTTCATACTTCCATTTATTACAAATTTTGAGGCGTTTGAATGTATGGTTGTATTGTCTTTTTGCGTTGTCTTTTCCAACTATATTGAGACAGTGACTGTTCTCATTTGAAAATAGTGCACTGCCACCAAAAATTGATTTCATAAATCTTTGAGCTTCATATTTATTGCATCGGGCTCAAATTACTATAATAAGCATAAGACATTCAAGAAACGTCAGCCCTAATGTTCAGGTAGTTAGGGCGAAGTGTTAGCCTAATATTCAGGGCATTGTCGCTTCTTATTAGTAGCGCTATTACATACGTTTGTGCCTTAAGTTAATTAGTAGCCCTAATGTTCAGGTCAATTTACATTCCAAGCATCAACTTTTCAATGAGATGCATCATCGAAATTAGATAGAAGTGCCAACGCTTCATTTAGACTCGTCATGTGTCAGCGCTTCAGACAAGAAGCATTAGCGCTTCATTTAGACTCATCACCACTTCTTTCTTGATGCGTCAAAGCTTCCAGTGCTTCATTTAGATTTGTCATCGCTTCTTTATTGATGCGTCATCGCTTAACTAAGGCGATATCTCTTCTTAATGACAAGCGTTGGGATTTTGATTATTATGAATTCGTATTCCAATAAAAAAATGTTGTTTAGGGTACCGTCAATTAATTCTTCATCCATATATCACTTCCAATAAGGGGCATTGGCGCATCAGTAATAAATGATATTAAGTCATAATTTAATAGCACTTCTTCTGAATAAATCCCGTGTATTATTAATAGTTTTCATTGTATCTATCATGTGTAAGTCTTATGTACATTATATGAATCCAGTACATGTTATGTATATCAAGAAATGTGAAGATACATCTATGTATAAAAAATATTTTTTTAAAAAAATTATAAAACAGATTCAACATCTTCACTGGCATCGCAATTTCCTTCCATGTGCATAGCATGGCTTGCCCAATCTCGACCCTGAAACGAAGGATATCTTTCTGCTAAAATGTAGGCTGGAGGCCCATGCTGAAATAATCATCGTATTTCATTAAGAAAACCCCACAGTCATGACTATTTTTTTGGCGCGACCCCTTGACACTCCGACATTCCGAAGGATATTTATGAAAAATGGATTCGGAGGCACTGTGGATATGTAACACAGCTAGGAGGTAATTCGTCTATCAATAAAAAAAGTTAAAGAGAAGTTACATGCATTTATAAAATATATGGGGGTGATGATGCTCCAAAGTAGAAGCGTTGTAGGTTCTTATAAGAAGCGACAACGCTTCTACTTCGGGCATCAATGCATTTATAAAATATATGGGGGCACTGACGCCCCGAAGTAGAAGTGTTATCACTTATAAGAAGTGACAACACTTCAATAAGGACACACTAGTACTTCTAGCGCTTCTAACAACAGTTTCCGAACTTATCAGTGTCTTTATGTCCTCGCAAAATTTGGTTTTCAAAAATTTATCTGGGCACGGGTCTAAGATAAGTATAGTTCTTTGTGATGGGAGTGTCACGACAAGCGCCTAGTGGGGTGGGTTAATGATGTGAATCAGGATAAATAATTCAAAATAATCAATCGTGTTAAAGGGGTAATTTTTATTTATGAAAAAATGTTGCAATGTCTTCGTGTCCTTTGCACCTGAAAAAATTTAACATAATGCATGCTCCGGCCTGCAATGTCAGGTGGCAGGTAAGCTGAATTGGTTTTGTAGTTCTGCTGAAATATTCTAAAATTCGTGATCATGCATTTGAGTGCAAGGGGGGACATCCGGAAAGCCTTCTCTTTCTTATTCTCACCAAGTTGAATGTCCTATCACTTGTCCATGACCCTAAATTGCGCAGACATTATCTGCATACGAAAATAGATTATATCAGTAAGGAATCAAGGATGTGCGTGGTTGATTAGGGATTAATACTCATTGGGTCTTCTATTTTTTGTTGGAATTCTAGGCGCCACATCAAGTCGATGGTAATACGTCGGGACCCAACAGTTGAGATGACAGTCCTACATTAAAATTAAGACATAAGGGGATATTAGTAAAATATGGAGTGCTGCCGCTTCATAGTAAACAAGTTTTCGCTTAGTAATAGATGCACTGACACTTTAAGATGTTGTGGCATTGACGCTTCAAGATGGTGTGGCACTAGCGCTTTCAGCTAAAGGTGACTACGCATCGACTACGACGCATTGTCACTTCGATAAAGGGTCACGGGGGATATACTTACTCTTTCTCCCAATCGGGCTTTTCCCAAATAGCCTTCATATAGGCCGAGGGTGATACGGGCAGGGAACCCCTCGCTTTGTCCATCTTATTACGGGGCTGGGAGACCAGCTCTCCCTTTCTTTTAGGGAGAGTTTGTGAGGTAGGAATTGCTACTAGAGCTTTACCCCTATTGCTCTCACTTCTCCTGAACACGATTGGGCCTTCATCTTACACCGAACATTTCTCCTCGGTGCAAGGTTGTGTAAGGAGTATCTCAGGATAAGAGTCATAAGATGTAGTAGGCGGTGGTGGTGAAGGTTGGATTATGGTTTGGAGTTTTATTATGGTTGGGGGTTGTGGTTGTGGTTGTGGTTGGGGCAATGGTTATGGTTTGGAGTTTCGTTATGGTTGTGGTTGGGGCTATGATTGTAATCAGCGGGGCTGGGGTTAGGGCAGGGGTTCGGACTGGGGTTGGGGTTAGGGTTAAGGTTGGGGCAGGGACTGGGACTGGGGTTGGGGTTGGGGCTGGGGTTGCGGTTGGGACTGGGGTGAGGCTCGGGCTGTGGTTGTGCTTGGGCCTTGGGGGTATGGGGTTGGGGTAGTTGTTGAGGATGGGACTGGGGTTGGGGTTAGGGTGAGGCTCGGGCGGTGGTTGTGCTTGGGCCTCGGGGGGTTGGGGCTAGGGTTGGGTCTGGGGCTGATGGTGGTGTTAAGGTTGGAGCTGAAACTGGGGTTGGGGTTGGATCTGAAGTAGGGGTGGGGCTCGGATGGTGGTTGTGCTTGGGCCTCGGTGGGCTGAGGCTAGAGTTGGGTCTGGGGCTAGTTGTGGGGGTTGGGGCTAAAACTGGGGATGGGGTTGGGTCTGGGGTTGGGGTTAGGGTTGGGGTTGGGGTTGTGGCTGGGGTGGGGTGGGGCTCTGGTGGTGATTGTGGTTGGGCCTCGGGGGGGTTACGGTTGGGATTGGGTCTAGGGCTAGTGGTGTCATTGGGGTTGGGGCTGAAACAGGGGTTGTGCTTGGGTCTGGGGTTAGGGATAGGGCTGGGGTTGGGGTTGGGTTTAGGGCTAGGGTGGGGCTCAGGCAATGATTGTGGTTGGGCCTCAAGGGGTTGGAGCTGGGGTTGGGTCTGGGGTAGGTGGTGGGTTGGGACCGGGGCTAGAACTGGGGTTGGGGTTTTGTCTGGGGTTGGGTTTGGGTCTAGGGCTGGGTTGGGGCTCTGGCGATGATTGTAGTTGGGGGTATGGGTGGGGTTTGGGCGGTGGTTGTGGTTGGGCCTCGGGGGGGTTTGGGCTAGGGTTGGGTCTAGGGCTGGAACGGGGATTGGGGTTGGGGCTACGATTGGGTCTGGGGCTGGGGAGGGGCTTGGACGATTGTTGTGGTTGGGGGTATGGGTGAGGCTTGGGCGGTGGTTGTGGGTGGGCCTCGGGGGGGCTGGGGTTAGGTCTAGGCCTGGTGGTGGGGTTTGGGCTGGGTTGGGTCTTGTGCTGGTGGTGGGGTTGGTATTGGGGTTGGAGCAGGGCTTGGGAACTGTCGACCTACAATATGAGGATAATAACAGTTAAATTTTAATGAATAATTAACATGTTGAAGCGATCACACTTCATATTCGTGATGTTGACACATCATAGTCAATGCATCTATGCTTCGTAGAGGTATCATCGCTTTATACTACGACACATTGGCATGTCATGTGAAGTCGATGGTGCTTCATGAGAAAGCATGGACACTTCATATACGAAGCGCTAGCGCTTCTTTAGATTTCCTTAAGTTCAACATACAAAAATACATACTTTAGACGCGTACCTCGATTAATTTTTTCATTGCCTGTTTTAGAAGCTTATGACCCTTCGGAAAGAGGGTCAACTATTGTATAATAAAACTCTGATCCTTCAAGATCTTGGCATTCTCTTTCTTTAATTTTAGGTTCTCCTGTTTCAGCTGGAGAACCTTTAGACTGAGGTCTGATCGGCTTATTATGTGTATTAAAATTATGTTAAAGTCAAGTCTTAACCTATTGCAAACACACAATGAAAATCATAATATTAGCATAGGATCGTTCTCATGAGGAAGTTTGTCTATCTATTACTTCTTATTTATATCTTCTATTTAAATCCTTATTTTAAAAACTTTTATTTATCTTTAAGATATAATCTATTGGAGAAATATGAATAAAAGAATTTGTTTTAATCTAAAGTGCATAAAATAAATCTAAATCCTCCTTTTTCTGATTGATTATAAATCTAAATCTTCCTTTAAGATATAATCTTTAAAATTATGTTACACCATATCTCTAGTTTCTCAGCATTGCTCGTCAATCAAGTTTAAGATCCTATCAATACAGATTTTCTAATCAACAACTTTTTGATGTAACACCTATTCCTCTATTTTTATGCTGGTAAAACTATTGACAGAGACATGATGAGACCTGACTGTACCAGGTGACTGCCTAAGGTCAAGCCCATCAAAATTCATGATGCACCCACCTTAGATTGATGGGATATTGCCTATTTTTAGTGGCACCCAAAGGGCCCCCCATTTACTTGAATGGGTGTGTTAGAAATTTAGTAAAACACACACCACATCTCATGCCTTGCAATCAACCCGGGCTGCTTCTTGTTGGACCTTGACCCGAGGTTTGAACCGAATTAGGCTTGAGCCTTGGTGGTGATGAGGAAATTATCACCAACGGATCAGATTTTGCAAGCGATCATAGGATTGTTTAGTGGGTTGAATCAAATCTTGACACTTAAAATTGAAGGAAAGTAGATGCACTAACATTTGGGTTGAGCGTTTATGCTTTGCTTTGGATAATGACACCCTTGTAATATTTGAATAATCCCAAGGGAAATTATAAATAAGTTACTTAATTTTAGTAATTAAAAATTAGAATATTACAAATCTCTAATAAATCCTAGCCCTTGATCCATTTGACCAAGATTTGACCCATCTTGCACCACATATTTTCGTTGGGAAAATCTAGGGTGTAAGATGCACCCATGTGCATGCACTACAAGATTAATAAGACTTTATAATTTCACAAAGTTCAAGGGTCTTGAAGACCACAAAAGACAAGAAGTGGACATGATATGTGGAGGAGAGAGGAGAGAGAGGGAATACTTTGGGAAGAGAAGAGATGCCTTGGGAAGAAATGAGAGGCCATATGGAAAATTTGTGCAGCCCATGTCCCCCAAGCCCTTGCAAATTCCAAATTCCATAGGGGGGACTCTCATTACACCCTTCTCCATCTTCTTCCCCACTTGGAAACCTCCATTAGAGCTCCCTTAGAACCCTAAAATTCTAAAAAATCTCTCTCATCAATCCAACCAGTGGATCTCAAATTCAACACCACCACTCTACCCCCCCGCTAATCCTAGTTCCACATATACATTTTTTAGCTTCATCTCAGCCCATTTATCCGCAAGGGTCAAAACAAACCAACAAGGAGAAACAAACTTACTAATGATAAAGACTTAGACTAGCTCTTGTCTAAATTTCTAGGCTAGTTGTATCAAATTTTTCATAAAAGCTATAGTGTTTCCTTGTTTGGATGACTAAAAATTATGGAATGATCATGTTCCCACATGAGACCAGAATATAATAGCTAATGGCTGTGATCTTTAGGAATATTACAAAGCCATCCAATGGTCCATGATGGCCACATAAGCCTAGACCACTAGATTCTTGTATTTTGTGAATTTTCTTACAGATTTCCATGGATTGCTTTGATTTTTCTACAGTATCATGAATAAGTTTTGTGATGAAATTTGGACCTGAGATATGGGTGGCCATGCATGTGATTTTTACATCCATGCAAGGCCATCCCATGGTCCCAATTGACCAACATGGTCAAACTAGGTCATCTATATAATATAGCTAGAATATTTTATATTTTTGATAGTGTAAAATGAAATTTGGCATAAAATTTCTTTGATATTCTGTAATAAGACATGGACATGAGCCAAGTGAAGTCATGCATGTGATCTTGGTACACATGCAAGGTCATCTAATGGCTTAGATTGACCAAGAAGGTAAAATTTTGGAAATTAGGATTTTTCCTTGGATTTCTTAGTACAATAAATGATTTTAAAAATTTAGAATTTCAAAGGTTCTAGACACACATGGCACCAGTGACTTGGGATGTTAATCTTGTAATCTAGTTGATCACACAAGACCATCCTATGGTCAAGATATGGTCAACTTTGACCACTATGCACCCAAGTGTAGAAAAACTTGGATTTTTAAATTTTCTTAATCATGCAATGCAATTTGAGATAAATAATTTTTGTATATGTGTGATATAAGTATAGTAGGTTCTGTTTATAAGTTTTTCATCTCTGTGATTCATCTTTTTTTTTTCACGGATTTCTAGGTCAAAGATTGGTCAAAACTACATCTTTTACTATGAATAGTGTAGAATTAATAAATGGTGATTCCTTGCATAGCTTAGTTATAGAAATTATGCTTTAATGATTGATGAAATTGCTGGAATATTCATGTGAGATTTCATGTTCTTGTTTTTCATGTATTGGCTTGATCATGCTAGATATGTGTGGTCCTCGATCACTTAAATTTTAGAATAAGATGTATGTGATCAAGCATGAAATGTTGTCTTATTTTTATGGGATTAAAAATAGGTTTTTAGTATGATTTGATGCCCGGAATATAGTGAAATTTACATGGTAATGGCCCAGAAAATTTTAGTCCATCTTGATAGATATCTAATCGGACGATCCCGAGTGATTGATTGGACAAAAATTTGTTTGATTGGCTAGGAATTCTTGATGAGAAAGCTTAGAAATTTCTTGATTTATTCATAGAATGATGAAGACTTAATGAAATTAGCTGAGTGTAAAAATTCTGTGAATATTTGATGTTTGACCATTGACCTTGATCGTGAAAATTTCAACGGTGTTAGATGCATGGATAGGACTAGATGTATGGATAGGATCTACTTGTGATCATTTAAAAATTTATTATATGAGGAGTTTTAAAAGGGATTTTTGTATAAAAGTATTCAAAGAGAAAATGGGCTTTTGAAATTTCAAATGTGCTCGATACGTTAGCTCGATCAGATGGCTCCTAAAGTCCGACCTGATAACTTTAGGAGTTTTAAAAATTTTTGTATGGATAGGATCAGATGTATGGATAGGATCTACTTGTGATCATTTAAAAATTTATTATATGAGGAGTTTTAAAAGGGATTTTTGTATAAAAGTTTTCAAAGAGAAAATGGGTTTTTGAAATTTCAAATGTGCTCGATACATTAAGCTCGATCAGATGGCTCCTAAAGTCCGACCTGATAGCTTTAGGAAAGTTGACACCGGTGACTAGGAAAGTTCCGGTAACCAATTTGTTTCATTTAATAGATTGGACGAACCCCAAACATGATCCCAATAGACCTGGGATTAACTCAGGAATGTCCTGGGCTGCGACCCGATAAAATGTGGTATTAGATGGACCCCATCGAAGGCCCAAATCTGTGGACCTTGCAGCCCACAGAAATCAGTCCCGGAATAGCTAACAGAATAAATAGAAATAAATTCCATAAAAATCCTGAATATTTTTGGGAAGTTCATTAATGAATCGTTGATGTCTGGTTAAATTTTCAAACCCGAAACCCATAGGGTTTGAAAATTACGACATCCGGAACATAGAGTGTCGAAGCTGCCTTGTTGCACATGAAAACAGAGCTATAACAAGCCTTGGTTTCTGAGCTCGAGAAATATTAAGAAAAATCTAGAATTAATTGAACACAGACTTTATTATGTCCCTAATTCTTGAGAGAAATTTTACATCTCAATTAGATCAAAATTCATGGTGAGAAAATCGGAAAAATTGCAGCCCGGAAGTTTGGCAAATGGCACACAGTCTGAAACCAGACCGGATACTCGATCGGATGGACCCCATTATGTACTCATTCATTGACTTTTGACATAAACAATATAAATGAAAAAGTTTGGCAACTCATAGATCTTTCTAAAGATCCATTGAGTGCACTATTTCCTTATCAAAGTTAAAAGTTATGGACCCGACTCCAAAGCCCAATAATTCTAGTATGAAATTCTAATAAAACAGAACAGATCTCGGTGATCTGTGTACCATGAGCAGGCCTGATCTTATTTTGGATGCCATCACTTGAGAAAGCTGATCTCATCAGTCATCTTTTCTAAAGTTTTGTAACCATTCAAAAATTAGATCGGATCCGAAAATGGCGGCCGATTTACCATAGGTTGTTCGCCACTTCTTCAAAAAATCTGAATATATGGGATAAAAGCTTAGTATTCGGACCTTAGCCCGAGACCCGTGACCAATTGGGCAGACCCAAACATATGGCCCCATGATGCGAACATATGATAAAACCCATGTTAAATTGATCAACCAAGTCAAAGGCCCGACTTTGTCGGCCCGAAAAGGCCCAAATCCTAACCCCTAGTGAATAGGATAGGTAAAGAAAACAAGAACCTTGTTAAAAGACCCGACCCATGGATCAACCAACCTAAACTAGTCCCTAAAGATACGAGCCCAGTCCAAGACATGTTGATCAAGGCCCATGAGAACTGAACATATATGGCCCCGGACCTTGGAAAGGCCCGTACCTTGTTTTAGATTTAGTAAAGACCTGAATCGCCTAGGAAATGGCCTAATGGATCCATTGGACCTATAACCCATTGGACTCATAACTTATTGGACCTGTTGGAATCTTTAGACCCATAAAACCACTGGACCTTTCTAGACCCATGACTCTTTTGATCCACGACCCATACCCGAAGTAATAGGCTATGTCAGAAAATTTACCCATCTTGGAATAGTTAGTTAGTTAACTTGAAATATAGGATTTCTAGAAACAGACACTTTGATGCCTCAAATCTCATTAGAGACAACCAAGTTTTTATCGATGATGATAAACATAAGTCCCCCTTTGGACATTAAACTAAGGTAACACTTGACATAAGTGTAAGTCGACGAGATCCTCCATTAGGGTCAAGTCATTTAAAACTCGGATCAGACTTCTGCTTTTACTTTATATCTTTTGAATTAGAACTGGTACTTGAAATAATGCTTGAACTAGAACTTGTAATTGAATCTGAATTCATGCTTGACCTCGAACTCGTATTTGAACTGGAACTTGGACTTGATTTTGAACTTGAACTTGATTTTCAATTGGAACTTGAACTTGACTTTGAACCAAAACTTGAACCTGAATTCCGGCTTGCACTAGAACTGGAACTTGAACTTGAATTTCTGCTTGCATTAGAACTAGAACTTGAGTTTGATTTAGAACTAATATTTGAACTGGAACTCGAACTTGATTTAGACTTGTATTTGAACTTGAAATTTGAACATGATATTGAGCTGGTATTCGAACTTGAACTAGAACTTGTATTTGAACTGGGACACGAACTTGTATTTGAACTAGAACTCGAACTTGTATTTGATCTTGTATTTGAACTGAAACTTGAACTTTTACTTGTATTTGAACTAGTATTTGAACTGGAACTTGAACTCGATCTTGAATTGGTATTTGAACTAGTACTTGAACTTGAACTCATACCTGAACTCGAACTAGAACTAAAACTTGTACATGAGCTTGAAATTGCGCTTGAATCTTGAATTTGAACTGGTACTTGAGCTTGAATTTGAACTAACACTTGACTTGAACTTATGCTTGAACTAGAAATTGTGCTTGCTTGACTTGAACTCATGTTTAAACTAGAACGTGTGCATTACTTGAACTCCTGCTCGATCTAGAACTTGTATTTGTGCTTGAACTCATGTTTGAATTAGAATGTACACTTGAACTTGATCTTGAACTCAGAAGCGAACTCGAGTCCTTGAACACTTGAACACTTGAACACCTAAGTACTTGAATACTTGAAACTTGAACTCGGTATGGGAACTTGAACTTGAACTTCTAGAAAGGAGTATACTTGAACTTGAATATGGAAATCCTGAATACACTGAACCTTGAATATTAATTACTTAATAACAAATCCTAAAATCTTGAAAGTGGAAAGAGATACTATCTTGAACTTGAAAGCTTCACATAGTTGATCACTGTTCTCACGGACAAGCTCACATGAGCATCCTGTACTTGAAAAGATTCTTGAAATGTCAGCTAAGGATCGGGTCTAGTTAGACCAATAGGGTCATTGATCCTTGCCTAGATTGGCTAAATGGCGGAGAGTGCCGACCTTTGTTCTCGCAAACATTGGCATCTTGAATCTTGAATCTTGGCCCATGGTTGATGTTCTTGTATCGACACCGAATTAATTAAAGGACACTAATAATAAACAAATACCCTAAATAAATAAGCAAGATATAAATAAGCTCATAAACGTTAATATTACTTATAAATATTGTTAGTTGTTAATCTGTGAAATAATTTTCCACACTTAGTTAATAATGTTGCATGTTAATTCGTATGTTTGTGTTCAATTGTGAATATTTTCCTTTATGTCAGAGAGTAATTTTTAATGTCTTCGTACTTAAAATTTTTGGATATCGTTAGTTTAATCTTGATTATTTCCATGTTATCACAATTGTTGGAAACCCCACATGCACTTGCATCTATGGAATGTTTGATAAAACTTGCTTTATGACAATGCTAACTAAGACTTTATTGAGCTTTATCGCTTACGGTCATTTCATGACCCAAAAATTTCAAAGGCCAGTCAGCAGCCACCTAGCCAGAGTTTGAGGAGCTGGACAAGGAAGGATTTAGGAGCAATCACGAGCTAATAGTTGAAGTCATCTTGCCTATAGAGCTACCGACACTGCACACTTTATATGATAGGATCTTTTCCTTTATCTTGTTTTGGCTTTAAGTCTAGTACTTTTGAGAAAAATAGATGATGTGTCTTTGTATTGGAACTTTAAAGTATATTGGCTTTTTAAAGCTTTACCTTTGAAAAATCTCTTGAATTACTTTTTTTGTATTTTCACACTTAGTAGAATTGATTACGATAAAGTCGTAAACCCGAACTTGCCCGATCAGGTTAACGAAAATGGGAAGTTAAACTGACAGTGTTTAATTAAAATTTTCTGTGACTACTTTGATAATTGAGACTAATTACATTCGCAATTTAAAACATTTCACACGATATAGAAAAAAAAACATGAGGCAATTTTCATGAAAATGGAAATGACTTAAGAACTTGAAATGCCCGAATCTGAATATTAAAAATATGAAAGCGATGTGTGTCGCACTCCTGCCTCGACGTCGCCGTTGGATATCGCGTGAGGTCGGGGAGGGTTGTGACACCTAAAATCTAGGAGTCAATAAAACCTTAGAAAACTGAAGATGAAAAAGTAAAAACCGTTACACTAATCTACAAATTCTAACCTGAGTCGTCAATTCAAATTAAAACTTGGAGATGTTTACAAAACTGTAAATTGTATAAAGTAAAATTTAAACTAAAAGGCAAAGTAAAATATATCTTCACCCCTTAGCCGCAATCGTTAATTACTCCTGAGAAACTACAAATATCTACTATAATCTTTAGCATTCAATTGCAGTCGTCAATTGCTCTTGAGAAACCTTGGATATCTAATCTATTCTAACTATTTTACACTACTGATCGGAAGAAAATCCAGCCTCAGGCATCAATTGATGTTGAAATTCTTCGATGATTATTCCTACACTGGGCTCTCTTATTTATAGATCATAAGGAGTCGATATACAAGTTCTAAATCTAATAAAAGAAGTAAAAACTATCCTAATATAACTCTACTTCTAATTTCATCTTTTCCTTGCTTTCTTTAGTTGATGCGCTTCTGGAAGGTTCTTTAACCTTCAACAGGAGAGTCTTCGGAGTATATCTTCATCAATCTTCTTAGATCTGTGATCAGCTGAACTTCTAATTCTAGGAGTCTTCTAATTCTGTTCATGGCGGTGATAGCTCTCACATGATCATCAACAATAACAGTAAATAGGAAAGCTTTTATTTTTTTGGAAATCATAGATAACAATTTCTTCCATTATAGCTTCTTTAGAAAATCATAAATCACAATTTTCTCTTCTTTCATGGCTTTCATACTAGACGATTTTCTATTCACGATTTATTACCTTTCTCTTCTATATCGTCTTTACTCTTTTGTCGCTTCTGAAGAATCATCTTTTTAAAGAATCATAAAATTATGATTTCTTATTTCTTTCTTTCGTCTTTTTACTTCAGCAGTAGCGCAAAATTGTTAAATATGATTTCTCAGCTTTTTTGTATTGGCGAATCATCTTTACACGCTCAATCATCATTCTTACTGCTAGATAAATCAACTAAAACTCTATATAAATCAAATCAATAAACTAAGTAGATGTTCAACATAGAAATAAGGAACAATAAACATTAATCGAAAGAAACATAATAAAACACTTCTTCATTTATAATGAAATTTTACATCTGTCACTGGAGGCATACCTCTTGAACATACAATCCAAAACAAAAGCTTACAACCTAACCTACAACCTAGTGCCTAACATGGAACCAAAAATGAACACAAAACCAAAATTGGACGCACAGAGCATCCAGTCAGAAGCAGCAGAATGGCAGGGAGAGGATTGGTTGGGGAACACCCTTTCCATCCACTTGGAGGACTTTCCTCCCGCCATCATCACCTCTTAACAATAGTGAAGGATGTATATCATCCCTCGATTTTTGATACCTCCCAAGTCATAGCCACATCCCCGTCGAAAACCACTTCAGGACAAAGAACCCGCGAAAAAATGAACATCGGAAGAAATGACAACGAAATCGGACAGTTATAGACACTCTAAACACTAACACACTCAGATAAAGAGAGAGATTGAAGAAAAATAAAGCAAATTCGGGTATATGTAGGCACTTGCCTGATTAAGCACCCGAGTGGGCACTCAATTGAACGGCCATACTCCCCAAAGACCCGACGAAATGATCCCGCCCTAAGTATCCAGTGCATAATCAAATCACCTGCCCAAATAGACGTGCGAAATTCAAAAAGAAGTCTGCACACCCTGCCCTTATGGCAGGGTGACAATCTAATCACACGCTCGGAAGCCAGCGCGTAATTGGTTTACACACTCACACCCAAACGTGCCATTGACTTCCTGAACTCTCAATCACACGGGCTTGACCAGCCGCGCAATTGGATTAAGTGCCCATATTCATGCACGCAATTTTTGGCTATGACATACACCTCAACCCGAATAGACATGCTTCCAACAAATAAGCATATGCCCTCGAAAAAAATTTGACAAAACAAACACACAACACCTCCTGTCGTAGTACGACGCACACTACCATCACGAACTAATAAGGGGTGATGACATTTCCTTATAGTCTCATCACAACCAAGACACCCCTTGAAGACCTACTGTAAATTAATGCCTTCACTACAATCAGAATTACTTCTTGAAGTCCCATTGCATGCTCACAAACACCCTACCTTTGTAGTCCCATCACAACCAAATCACCCCCCGACTACCTACCATGAATTCACATCCCACCACGATCAAAATTATTTCGTAAAGTCTCATCCCATACTCATAAGTACACGTGACCACTCCTCGACATTTGTTCACCAAAACAAGGAAAAACAAAAGTCACTTGTGACACCATCACTAAATACAAAGTCTCATCATGATGCAAAGCAATAACTAACAACGATGAAGTAGCCAATCACGCTACTTGTCCCACCACTATCAGAATCACTCTCCTTTGTTCCATCGCGTAACCTCACAATCCGACTAGAGGGAAAGTCCCGTCACGTAGCCTCAGCACACGTCCCTACTATAACATGTACCATCACGATAGAACACGCATAACCACCGCTATCCCCAACACCTAAACTCATCATCATAAATTAATCATACGCTCACGCCCCATCGTGATGCTAAAACCCCACAACGTGACATCACGCGCCACGTGACCAAAGGTAGGCTCGACTCATGTCTCGTCATAATAAGCCAAGATGCAATAGTCTCCCAAAAATCCAATCCAACCACCAAGGGCAAGTCTCGTCGTGATCCGAAGACTCCGTCATCGTCCCATCGTGAAGTGTCGAACCTCCCTCCAAACGTCTTACTACGACAATCATCACGTACCATCGCGATAACTCCCCAATGCCCCAACATGCAATAGTCGTCAGACTCCATCACAGCGGAAACACACGACTACTGATAGAAGAGAAGAGAAACTTCTCCAATGTGCCATCGCACCCATCAACCACCATGTCTCGTCGTGAACAGTTCGTCAGGTGACCCGGACAACCCCTCACACTGGCAGTCATCAGCCCCACTACAACAAATAGCAAAAGGGGGAAGAACAGACCCTCTGATGTCCCATCGTGTGACCCTGCACAATAGACAAAATGGAAGGATAAACTAACTAATGCCCCATCGCAAACCATACCCCTCCAAAATATTCCATCACGACGCTCTCACCAGAATGTGAAGTAACGTGAAGGTTACCTTAACAATGCATAAACACCAACAAGAAGGCTTCGAGTTCCTGTGGAAAAATTCACACGAAAACTCAGTAGTTCGATGGTGATAAAACCCATTGATATGAACGATGTAGGTGGTTAGTCCACCTCCATATGCTTCTATCCCATCTCTTAACCTTACACAAGTAGCTCTAACTAAAAGGAGAAAAGAAACGCACTGATGACCCATCTCAACGCCACCACAACAGCCAGCTAGGCCCATCGCAAGCAAAGCCTCCCGTCGGCAACAAATCAGGTAAGTAAACACCCCTCTCATACTAAATATTTCTTGTAAAATATAGTTAGATAATATTAAGTCAAATATTTTCAAAACTCATCTTTCTCGACTTGCGAATCACTGTAGTCCTCCCATAAGAGACATTCATCAGTATTCGTCGAGAAGGTCAGACGGAGTATTTGGCATTCCAAGTGTCGTCTTGACAACCACACAAACGATCGGGTCCACAAATCTCGGAAGCGACATTTTTTGCAGATTTACCACCAAATTGATCTTAAGTTAAAATCTCTAAATTTCTAAAATATATCTATATAGTTTCAACAATAAAAATAAAATAAATAAATAATACTAAATAAACTATTTATCTATCAAAGTTCATCTATCATCACTCTAATCTTTTTTATCCCCTGGGAAATCGAACACTAAATATACTCAACTCTGAGAAACATCACTCTAATCTTTTTTATCCCCTGGGAAATCGAACACTAAATATACTCAACTCTGAGAAATCATAAATGTCCACTGAAAAAGGGACGCCTGACGCGCCATTGGTGTGAGCAATAACGCGCTCGGTCTGACATGACTTGCGAAAGCCTTCACCATTAAATCATATTGCATCTTATTATTCAATCTCTGGACACTTGTATGACGCCCCTCGATACCTCGACTGCATCATTTTCTTGTTGTTTGACTGCCCCTTGCAGTAAGTTGTGACATGCAACGGGATGTCCCATGCACTCGCAGATGAGGATATGATGATTCTCCTACCGTTTGACCGCCACTTACAGTAAGTTGCGACATGTGACAGGATGCCCCTTTCACCCACGGATTAAGATATGTTGATTTCCCTTGTTGACAGCTACTCATAGCAGGTCGCGATACGTGACGGGAAGCCCCTCGCATCCACGATAAGGAATACACCTTTCGACAGCTACCACTGGGCCCCCGAGTTCTCCATTTTAGCTTGTGCTGATAAAAGAAAGCCAAACATTTCATGTCAGCATCACCAGTTCAGACTTGTGATTTCTCAGAAGAAGCGACAAGGCACCTGGGAAGAGGGGTGTCTACATCATCGACGCCTTCTTACTTTGCAAGAACGCGCAGAAGAGGGGCATCTGTAGACACCCCAATTTCACCCTCTCGGAGTATATTAATCTGTTCGGCCAACCTTTGACCATGCCTATGACTTTCAGAAGGGACTTACCTTCTCTGAAAGCTTTAAGACCCTAACATAGGGACCATATACTGAAACAATAGTATATGGCTGAACACAGGTTGAAATAATAGCTCTGTGGATCAAACTCCACTTAGCCAAGGCAAAATCCTGAACTGCGCCCCTAAATGGGCACGCGCAATCCGATTGCACGCCCACTCATTAGCGCGCAATTGGTCCCGTTGGACCAGGACGCTCCTTTTCGTGACCCCACATAAGAATGGATTGCGCGAGCTCCCTCACATGCATAATCCAATTGCACACCAGAGAACTGGAGCACAATTAGTCTAATAGGGATCGGCCTCTAATCATCTAGAAGCTGCTTTAGGGCCCAATTGTACGTCTGAATTAGGACACGCAATCAATTAAGCATGCTACACAAGGCGCACAAATAGGCCTAATCTGATTAAAACTCAGACACCCTGGCTGAGCCAGTCAGCCGGTCACTCGTTGAGTCAGTCACCGACTCACGGCTATTAAGCGCCCAGGATAGGGCGCATAATTGGGTTAAGTGCACCAGATAGGGCACGCAATTGGTTAATTACGCACTGCCAATAGGGCGCGCAATTGCCTGAATACCTATAAATAGACCCCAACCCCACACACATAAGAAGGAACACAAGCAACACATCGACATCCAACAATCGAGTTTTCGAGTTCCTTTTCTCCGACTTTAGGAATTTTGAGACTATTCCTTCTGCACTAAGCCTCAGGTAATCTCTTAGTTCCAGTTTTTAATTACCTTTTCTAGTTCTAGGTTCTAGTTCTAGTTTTTTACTTCTTAATTTCGTAGAACTTAGATCTTAGACTTTCACCTTTTTATTTCAATTTTAGATTTAGTTTCTAATTCCCATTTTTAATATTTGGTCCTAGGCTTCTAGAACCAGTTTTTAGTTTTTCAATGCTTATATTTTTTTATCATAATTAATCATTCTGATTCTTAATATTTTAGGTTTTCGATTCAAACTATTAATTCTCTTAGATCCTGATTTTAGGTTTTACTTCCTAAAACTAGTCTTTAATCTTAGTTTTAGGTTTCTATTTCTAGTCCTTGATCTCTAAAGCCCGATTTTAGTCCTAAATTATTTAAATCTTAATTTATAATTCTCTCGTTTCAATACTAGTCTTCAAAATCTTAACTTTCCAATTAAAAGTCAGTTTTTTTCAATCTATATCACTTTGTAATGACCCTTAACCAACCGATTTACCCAAGGGAGCTTACGGAGGGTACCCAGGAACGGGGTCGATCCTCCTTAGCATAGCGGGCCAAAACCCCTTTTTTTAATTAGACTCCTACTAGGATTAGGAGACTAGGTTAATTAGGTAGGATTAGCATAATTGCATTAAATAGATTCCCATTAAAACTATGATATTGTTAGTAATTAAATTTAAATTACTTAAATTAATTAGAATTCTAATGGAATTAGGATATCCAAATCAATTAGAATTCTAGTCGAAGTAAGAAAACTAAATTAATTAGAATTCTAGTCAAAGAAGAGAATGAGATTAATTAGATTCCTAATATAATTAGGAATCTTAAAATAACTAGATTTTAATATAATTAAGAAACATAAAGTAATTAGACTCCTAATAGAACAAGAATACTTAAAATAATTAGACTTTTAATAGAATTAAAATACTCGGGGTAATTAGATTTCTAATAGAATTAGGACACTACTTTTATTGAAACTAGGATATTTAGGCTAATTAGATTTCCTAAATACTAATTAAACTTCTAATCAGATTAGGACTCTTAGGTTAGTTACACTCCTAGTAAGGTTAGGAGATTAACTCAATTAGATCCTTGGTTTAATTAGAAGATTAGATTAGTTGAACTTTTGGTAGAATTAGGATTAGAGCGAGGACAGGAAAACTGGGTTAACTAAATTTGCCGGTGACCCAGTGTTGTTGACGTCGGCAGGCTCACGATTCAGTAAAGAAGTCGAACCTACACCCCGAAAAGCGTGATCAGTGACGTGTTGCAGCGTTGATAAATATCTGCAGCTGGTGATCACAACACATCTACAGATCAACACGTCGGCAGGCTCATGATTCAGAGTCCACATAGCCTAATTTGGGCCACTTATTTTGGGGACCGAAAGGGACCCAGAAAAAGTGCGTACCAATAATAGGGTTGAGCTTGATTCTTCTACCTTACAATTGTGCTTATAGCCAAGTGAAGGATTGCTGCAGATCTAACTCTTGATCTATTTTGCAATGAAGATTATCCCATAGCTATCAACTTCTCCATATTTTTTATTTTATTTTACCAACCCATTTTCACTCTCTTCCACCCCCTTTCTTTAGATCTAGTTTTTATTTCTATTTTTAGTTTAGTTTGTGACAACCCAAAAACCCCCTCTCTTTACCTTGCTTTCTTGTTTAGGTTTAGAGTTGCCAGATCTATAGCAGATCTAGAGATTTAGTATAGTTTTCAGATCATCACTCCCTATGGGACAAACTCTTACTTATCAAAACTTGCTACAACAGCCTTGGATCTTGCACGACTGTGTGTTTGTTTTGCTGCTGTATTCAATCCATTTTACCCCCTTCTTAGTTTGCCTTTTTTTTATTGCTGCCATACATTCTTTATCATTTTATTAATAAGAACACAACACATCTACAAATCAACAACAGGTTGCCAGAAAAGAACATCCAAGAATGATGGGGATTTGATTTTCCGATTTAACACATTATTCCATGTCCAAAATAACAAAGTCCACAAGAAAGAAAAGTTTGTCAATGATACCTCGAGGCCTTCTCTCTGACTTATCCGCTAATTGGAGTGTAACAGCAGTTGGTTGCAACTCACCAAGTCCCAATTTTTCATACACCGAATATGAGATCAAGTTTACACTTGCTCCCAAATTCAGAAGTGCTCTGCCAATTGTTTGTCCACCTATAACACATGAAATAGTCGGGACTCCATGGTCCTTGAGTTTTTGTGGCACATCCAATTTCACGATAGAACTAACTTGATCAGTCAAGAACACTTTCTTGGACACATGTGTACGTGCTTTTCTTTTATTGATGCACAAGTCCTTGAGGAGCTTGGTGTATATAGGAACTTGGTTAATGGCATCGAGGAATGGAAGATTGATCTTCACTTGCTTAAATGTTTCCAAAATATCATCCATTTTGATGGATCCTTCTCCAATCTGGATGGAGGTGTAAGGCAAGGAATGGTGCCTTGGGTGTATGGGGATTAATTTCAACTTCTGGGTCCTCTTTAGGTTCTTTTTGGACAACTTTGGGAGCTTCCTTTTCTTCTTTTCTGATTCTTTCTTCTTCTTATCTATCTATTCCGTTTCTTCTGATTCAGATGGAATTTCAATATGATTATCAATCACTCATCCACTTCTCAAGATAGCTACAGCCATCAGCTGGTAATTGGTCGATGGTCCTTCACCGGATCGTGCTTGGCCTCGAGGGTTATTGATGGGTTGGCTAGGGAGCCTTCCTTCTTCTCTTTGACTCATCTGGTTAGCCCATTAACCAAATTGGTCATGCATCTTAGCCATAGACTGTTGAAAAACTTACAAAGTTTGTTGTTGGAAAGCTTGCATATTCTGCAGCATCTTCTCTTCAAAATCAGAATTCTTGGAGCTAGAAGTATTAGACTAATTAAAATTTTGATTTTGACGGTACTCAAAATTCGGGTGATAATAATTCGAATTTTGTTGGAAATTCAAATTCTTTTAAAAGTTAGAATTCTGTTGTGGATGAAAGTCTTGTTGTCCACTTGGTGCATTCGCTCTGTACTGCTGGTTTTCCTGTCCAGTCTGGCTTGATCCTCCCCTTCCTAAGTTAGGATGGTTTTTTTATTTCGGATTGTAGGTGTTGGAATAGGGATTCCTATCTTTCCGTTGATATGATTGAGTCACATTTGCATATTCTTGAGGATTAGATTCTTCAAGAAAAATCATCAGAGTGGTTGGGAACTTATTAGATACGTGACCTTGATGCTCACAAATTGAACAAACAGTAGGACTGATGGGAGTTTGAGCTTGTTTTGTTGCTGCTAACAACATGTTCATTTGTTTTAACAACATATCAACGTTCATTGATAAAGTAAAGGTGTTATTGTTGACATAAAAAAGCTCACCTTTTGTCAACACATGAGATTTGGTTGACATATCAAGGTTGACACATCCCAATGTCTCGTTTTGCATTAAAGTTTCGCTTAATCTTTCAAAAAGAGCCCAAATTTCTCACTCCTCCTTTACGGCATAGGATCCTCCACAGGACGCATCGACCATGCGTCTTTCTTTTGGAATCAATCCATTATAAAAACTTTAGACTTGTTGCCATCTTGGAATTTGTTGATTAAGGCAACTTCTTAACTTTGCTATCTCGTCGGACACATTATGTACTCTAAACATTTTGCAAACCCCAATGAAATCGGTCAGATGAGCGTATGGATTTTCATTACTCAACCCGTTAAAAATTGGCAACATTTGAATCATTGCCAATTTAAATTCAAAATAATTCCCTGGAATGGGAGCATGAGTGATACTATCTTCATCCTCTTAAGGACCAGGATCATTGTATTGCTCCAATGTTCCTGAGCCATTTGGTGCTTCATTATGAGTTTCATCTTCTCTTCCATTATCATTGTTGTTATTCTCATTCTGACCTTCTTGTCTTCGATCAGCCATGGTCTCAGTATGATTATACTGAAGCCTAAGATTTCCATGGTTCACTCAGCAAGATCTTTCAATCTCTCGATTCAACGGTTGTAGATTTGGGCGTTGAGATCGGGTAAAGCTCATACATTGACACACCCAAAACAAGGATTACTGAACCCAAATAAACTCACAGGCAACTACAGTTCAAACTCAATTGATTGAGTTGAGACAATCAGTCGATTGAAACAAAACAGAGAACAGTACTCAGACAGTTCAACTTCTCAGTCAATTGATTGAAAGTTGAAAATCAATCGATTGAGATTGAGTACACTATCTAGGCAGAACGGATGACATAAACTGGAATGAAAATAGTATAGATCTAGTCAATCGATTAAGACATGCCAATCGATTGAAGAAAATTTGTGGGTAAAACAGTGGAATGATTGATAGATAGAGTTAATCGATTGAGTAACAAAATCAATTGATTGATTGACAAACAGTGAAATGAATCTCAGATTTCCTACAGCAGTTTTAGAGTCAAACCACAACAGAAATAAAAGTTTTTTTTTTAAAGAAGTGAAACAAGAAAATGGTCACAGTTGTAACTCGATTGATTGATTTGTAATGATTTTTTACAAATCAATCGATTCATAGGAAACAAAGAGCAGAATGGAATACAGATCTCTGCTTCTTAGTCAATCGATTGAATATGGAAAAGAAATCGGTTGACTGATAAACAGAGAACAAAAATCTCCTAAAAGTCAATAAATTTGCCTGGCTTCCCCGATAGCGGCACAAAAAATTTGATCACTTTAAAATAAAACCTTGCAAGTGCACAAGTTCTATCGTAGCGGGGCGAATACAAGGGTGTCGTACACACATGGAAGCGCGTAATTCGATTAATCTTTCAGAGGACGAAACAACCTAAGGAAGTACCAAAGGTGAGATTTGATTGCTAAGATTTACCCATACACAAAGCAATAATCATAAAAATTAAATCATTGCTATGCAAGGATGAACTATGACAAATAAAGTAACAATGATGAGATGATCAAGGAGTTAGCTAACCCTAGATTTTATAACTTTTGTACCAACATCCCATACAATTTCAAGTCAAATCATTATACCATAATTTTACTACAAGCAAAACGAATTGTTAAAAATGCAACTATTGATTCGACATACCCCATCCTAACCCTATGACGCATTCAATCACGACATGAATCACGCAAAAGACATAACGTATCACAAATGCAAAATTGCAACAATAAAAATCAATCGCACGACATCCTAAATGAGTCTACAAGATTGATTTAGGTGGAATAACCCTTTTATTATCGCCAAAAACCAAGATCGACGGCTATAAACGAGTATTCGAGGATAATACGATATGCCCACACTTAAAGATGAATAATTCAATAATTCTAACAAGAAATTATAAGATTACAAGTAAATTAGTTACTCATCTAGGGGTCGCTTCCTCCTTGAATGAGGGGTTTAGCCACTCATCCTCGATCCACACGCATGATGCAAATCCAAAGCCATCACAAAAAATGCTCTTTCATTTATCAACTATTTGATCTTTTTGGCACATATCAGAATCTTACAAAGATTTTATCCTAATTACAAACTACCACTAACAATGTTAAAGAAAACTTGAAAAATCCCGCAAAAATTCTGCCAAGAAGAAGCTCTCAAAACCCTAAACATAGGTTTGTTTATATAGGGTGTAGATAGGAAAACTTCCATAAAAGGATCAATCGATTGAATTTCAAAAATCAATCGATTGACTTCAAATTTGAATTTTGGCGGATTAATTTGAATTTGAATTCAATCGAATGATTTACACATCTCAATCAATTGAATTAGTTGAAATTAAAATTTAAGGAGGAAAGTGCTATCATCCAAATCAATCGGTTGATTCTTGAGATTCAATCGATTGATGACAACATGTGATATCTTCATTCTCATAGACATGATTGGATCAATCTGATTTCTTCATGAGTTTCGGTGCTTCTGCTGACCCTTTGGTCCAATGTTCCCATGTAACCCTTAATTACGCTCAATTATACTCTTTCAAGATCCAACAGTCAAAAACACTTGAATCCACTAAAACTCCATAACAACCGTCAGATAGCTTTCATTGGATGGCTAAGTGTCGGTATTGGGTATGAAATATAGTCACATTTCGGCACAGATCAATGACTTCATACTTTGTCTGATTGGTATCTGTATGACTGGGGCTGGAGTGACGAGGGAGTCTGCCAACTCATTCTCTAATCTTGTGATATGGGTGAAGGAAATCCTTTCAAACTTCTTTATCAGGAACTAAGTAGTCTCTAAATATGCCATCAGTCTTCTTTCTTTCATCTTCCATTCTCCAATAACATGTGAACGCACAAGTTTGGAGTCACGGATGGTCTTCAACTTCTTGATGCCTAGTTGTAGCGTTTTTCATAATCTAACAATAAAGGCTTCATATTCGATGATTTTGTTAGTGACTGGGAAATTGAGTTGAAAGGCCTTATATATGACGACTCTTTCTAAGCAAAATAAAATTATCTCGACGACTTTTCCTTTCTGATTAAGAGCCTCGTTCAAGTATAAGGTCCATGAAGTTTTTCAAGGTTCTTCCTCTTGAACTGAGAATAGGTCTTCATCGGGGAACTCAATGCGTACTGGCTCATTGCCTGGGAGTGAAAGATTAGCGAGATAATCAGTGATCGCTTGTCGTTTCATCGGCTTTTGCGTGACATAAGTGATGTCAAACTCTTGTAGTAGCATATGCTATCGAGCAATTTTTTCGAATGTGACTTTTCGAATATGTATTTCAAATGGTCCATGCATGCAGGTACCATTATCTTGTGAGTTCTAAAGTAGTGCCGATGTTTTGTTGAAGCCCATACTAGTGTTAGGCAGGTCTTCTCCATTGTTGTATATTTCTGCTCATACTCGACCATCGTCTTACTGAGATAGTAAATGACCTTCTCCTTCTTCCCATCTTCGTCGTGCTGCCCAAAGATTACCCCCATTGCTTTATCATTGGCTTAGACATAGAGGATCAAAATTTTTTTAGGGATTGGTGACAATAATATCGAAGGGTTAAAGAGATACTTCTTGATGTTGTGGAAGGCTTGCTGACACTAGTCATCCCATATGTACTCGGCTCCTCCTTTTAGTAGTCTGTAGAATGGATCACATCAGTCTGAGTGTTGAGAGATGAATCTCCTGATGAACTATAATCTTCCTATTAGGCCTCGTAGTTCTTTCATATTGCTGGGAGGTGGCATTTCGAGAATTGCTTTGACTATCACCGGATCGACTTCAGTTCCTCACTTGCTGACTATGAATCCTAGTAGTTTTTCAAAAGTTACTCTGAACACACTTTCCTTTGGATTCATTTTCAGTTGATATTTCTTGGACCGTTCTAGCACAAGCGGAGTGCCTCAACATGTCCTGCGCGAGTTTGTGACTTCACCAATATATCATTGACATAGACTTCTACACACTTATGCATCATGCCATGAAATATAGCCATCCTAGCGGGTTGATACATGGCACCTGCATTCTTTAGGTCGAATGGCATAACAACGTAATAGTAAGTCCCCCATGGCATTGTGAATGAAGTCTTCTCTTGATCAGATTCTACTAACTGGATCTGATTATATCCAGAGAAACCATCCATGAAGGACAACATCTCATGTCTCAGAATATTATCAACTATAGTGTCGATGTGGGGTAGAGGAAAGCCATCTTTTGGACATGCCTGATTGAGGTTCTAGATGTCAATGCATACCCGTACTCTATCATCTTTTGTGGCAACTGGCATTGTGTTTGCAACCCACTTAGGGTAGAGGACGACTCGGATGAATTTTACTTTGTGTAGTTTGTTAACTTCCTCTTTGACTTGTAATGCAGTTGGCGGGTGCATTCTCCTTAATTTTGCTTGATGGGTTTAGCATCGGGTTCTAGGACTAAAAGATGCTTTACTAGTCTCAGGTCTAAACCAGACATGTCTTCATAAGACCATGCGAAGGAGCTGAGGTGCTCTTGAAGGACATGGATTATCTGCTGACGTTCCTTGGGGCCGAGTCTTGCGCTAATTAGCAGCTTCTTAGGCTCTTCCTCGGTGTCGAATTTGATTTCCTCTGTGGGTTCTGTGGTGGCCTGGGTTTACTCTTCAAAGCGTTTGATGACTAGTTGGAAGTCCTGTGTTTCTTCGACGGTTTGTCCCTCTCTTTCTTCTTTAACGGTGAATTCATAGACTACAAGATCACTACACTAGGGGGTTAATTTCATGAGAGGTAACCCATCATCGGTACATTTGATGACTGGGACGTCGTCGATGAGGTGCAGGTCGAGGCTATTCATCCTCCTCTCCAAGTCCTAGAGTACCTCGTCAAGTATATTTATCGGTTTGCTTTTTCATCGAGACGCCCTGCGCTTTTGTGAGGGGGAAGTAGTAGAGTTGGTTTGAGCAAAAGGAGTGGCTTTGTGGTATCAAAAGTAACGACATGACTTGGTGAAAGTATATCAGTTATTTCCTCCTTAATTTTGTCACCATAACCACTACTTGTAGCCTTAAGGGAAAAGTCTCTTTGTCGGTCAATAGACGGGTCTGGGATGAAGGGCACCCTCTCTTTTTTGAAAATTTCTAATTTTTATGGGTTTTCAATTTTTAAATTTTTAGGCGTTTTGTAATTTTCTATTTTTTATTTATTTTTGATAATAAGTAGGATACAGGGTTGGATTCTTGAAGGGGAACCGACAGGGGCTCTTCCCTCAGTTGGGGGAGCATGACAGCTCCTGGAGCCATTTGTGCAACCCTTCAGATGATGTGGATTCATTTTGAATTCGACATTTTTTTTTTAGTCTACGTCCGACCCAATTCTTTGAAGGAGAGATGAAGGCAGCAGCCCATTTGACGATTCAGCCTCTTCTATTACATGGATTTCCCGATCTCCGAAGAATGTCTAAAGGTTCTCTAGCTCTTCTCCTCCAGGAGGGTCCGACTGGTTGTTTTTGAAGGTTGTAGGTTCCTCTTTATGATATCTCAGTATGAAAGCGCCTACTCTATAGTGGGACTGGTATGGCTGAGTGATGCAGGGATATCCCCACCGGCACTCCAACCTTGTAAATATTTGTCCAAAATTTGTGTCCCTGCCAGAGTCAGAATCTTCGTGTTGGGATTCATCCGTGTCTTTGAATATTCTTTGGAGATCTTCGCCTAGTTATTTTTCTAACTTGAGAGTGGGGAGATCTAGCCAATAATCATCGTCGTCACTTGGCAGGGGATGCCATTCTTCTTCCATGGATCTCTAAAAGATTTGGAGTGGTGGGGATTTTGGAGACTGAGAGTTGTCGAGTGTCAACTCTTCTTCGACTTCTATAGCGACGATATGGAAATCTTCCTCGTCTATTGACTCTCAGTCTTCTACCAATGGCTCAGGTCCTTAGCATTTTTGCTTGTCTATGTCAAGAGATTTTTAAGTCCCAAATAATGGGTCCCTCGATTGGTTTGTCTATAAGTCATCCTGACTTAAATCTATTAGATCAGTGACGGCTTTTGCTATTTGCTCGATCACTGTTATTTGGGGCTTGGTGAGGGGCTCTTCTTTCTTTGGCACATTGGCCTCCTCAGTAGTTTCGCAGACAACATGATCATATAGTGACCATTTGGGTGAAGTTGCGAAGGCATCTGATTCTTTGCCATCTGGTTGATAGCCTACACCAGTAAGTTTGCAGACCTTCTTCGGGACCGCGAGGCCTATCCGCCCTTGTTTATTCTTGTTGAGCCTTGTGTGTGGGATGTATCCTAGTTGGTACATGAGGTCCCATCCTTTTGCCGCAGTCGGGATTACATCGTGCATTCGCGTGAGATCGAGGTTAGCTTCTCTCTTTGTTAAATTTCGCTGAGGGACTGGTGGAGACTATAAAGGACTCACTTCTGCTATAGACGTGTTGACAGGATCTTTCATTCTCTTGATGTGGTTGGTAAATAGTACTAAGTCGTGAGCTGTTGGAATGCTTGCAGCATAATCAATATCAATATTCTCAAAAGGGGCATCGACATATACCCTGACGATAGTATCCTAGTGGGAGAAATTGATTCATTAGTGATATGTGGATGTCACGACCTTCATAGACTCCAGCCACTTTCATCCTAAGATCAAATTATAAATGTTGAAGGAATCTGATGCATGAAATGTGGTGTCGATGGTCATCAATCAGAGCCATACTTGAAACTTGATGGTGACTTTGACGAAGCGTAGGGAGCCATCATACGCGATGAGGGATAATGATGAAGGTCGTATATCTTGTTTTGTATACTCAACGATCTTGAGCGTCGTCATTGAGTAGATATTCAGTCCTGCTCTTGTGCTTACTAATGCGTGAGGAACTGAGAATCGTCTGTTTAGTACTGTTAAGTATATAGGGGTTGAACTTCCATGTAGCGATTCCTTCGGCTTGTTGGCATCCATGAAGGTGAGTGTTGGAGGTTGTGCTATGATTGAAGTAATCTCGTGTAGCTCTTTTAGAGTGGTATCATCGTCTACGATTTCTGCTAGTGCTTTCATTTATAATTGGTAATGCTTCGGTGCCTTCTTGATGGGTTCAAGTATTGATATCTTGGTCGGGACCTTCTCGATTTACCGTAGGCGATCGTATTCCTTGCCTGATTCTAGGGCTGGTTCTTTTCCAGGCCTGCATGCTTTATTCATGGCTGGTGGAGGCAGTTGAGGTGTCAGAATTTGAGGTGGAGGAATCACGTGAGGTGGGAGAATGAGATTCATTTCTCTGTCTCTTGTTATCCTCTCTAACTATTGAGTGCTTACATTGTCCCTTTCTCGGGGGAATGGCGGTGGCGGATAATTCGTCCTTGAATTGAGTACTACTGATCCTTGAGCCACGCCACAGCTCAAGGACTACTGATCCTTGAGCCACGGCGCGGCTTGTCCTGTTGAATTTCCTAAAACATTTGTCACACACAGGGTGAAATTGGAGGAAGGGATATGTACTGAGGTAACGCCATTCCATGGAGGGAGGTATTGCGTGTTGTATTCCTCTTCTAAAAAAGTAGAGATTAGTGCCTCTTCCCTTCTTGGTTTGTCATCTTACTGGCCTATTTCGACACTTGGGTTGCGCTCAGCTGTTGTCTCAGATTCTTGATCTGTAGTATCATTAACTTGTGGTAGATCTCGAGAAGTGGTCTTCGGCTTCAGGTTTTGAGTCGGATAGGGGAAGTGGTAATGGTGTTGGCTCCGAGTTTGGGGGAGTCAAGGGTTTTGGCGGCTGTCTTCGGAGATTAGGTCTCCTAGCCCTGAATGATTAAACTCGTATTCAGGTGAAGTTTGGGAATGGTGGAGGGTTTGGTGGTTCGATACTAGTTATCAAGATCGGAGGATGGGGTCGTACATTTGGAAGTCTCTGAGTTTCAATTGATTTAGCTTAAGTGCCTAGAAGATTAATAATAGTGATCAGGGTTGAAGGATGAATAGGGAGTCGGCTAGGGAGATCCACCGTGGTAATGTGGGAGACGGGTGCTTGGTGGTTAAGCATGGGATTGTTAATGATCCCTAGGTTTTGTGGATGCTGGTTATTATTTTTGAGGGATTCCCAATCAATTTGATCTTAGTCATTCATATCATAGATCACGCCCCGTAAGACCTAGCAATCCTACAAGTTGTGTCCCATGAATAGATGGAAAGCACATAACTTGTTGTAGTGAGGTATGTTGGCCAGGGGGCGTGGTCATTCCGGTGGGAATCTGATAAGGTTTTGGTTACTAAGGAGCCGGAAGATGTTAGGGATGGTATCGGGCAGTGGAGGATAATGCTCAAGATTTGGTTGGTAATCGGGCTGACTTGTTGATTGAAGCCTTGTGGTAGTGGTACATTGTTGTAGTTCAGAGGGTTAGTTGTCCAGTTCTGGGTTGGATTCTAGTTTTAGCTCTGGTAGGTGTTTTGGTTTGGATATTGGTTGTGGTTCTGGTACTAGTTCTGGGTTTGGTTCTGGTTGGGATATCATTATTGATTTTGATTCTGGCATTGGTTTTGATCGGGATTTCTCAGTTGGAAGTTCTCACTTCCGGTGTTTCGCCCTTGGTTGAAAATTGCGTTGACTTGCTCAAAGCATGAGGTCTTCTTCTTGTTCTCCGTCTATGAATCGCTAGAAGAGGCGCCTTTTGATGCTATTATGGAGAGGGAGAGGTCTTCGCTCTTGATGTGTTGTTGTATGCGGGAAGCACGCAGATGGAGAGTGGTAAAGTCCAGGCAATTAAGGGCACTCTGAAGAGGTTCTCTAATGTTGTCGATGATGATATTGATTGCGACATTTTCCTTCATCTGGCTTCCTGTTCGGGCTGCAAGCCTTCTCCAACGCCCTACGGAATCTATGAAGTCTTCATCAGGGTCTTGGTTTGTTGTCATCAGGTCACTGCGGCTGACTACTTCCTGGATCAGGTACTTGTATTAGTCTAGAAATTGACTAGCTAAGTGTGCAACCGTGGGAATCGTGATGATCCCGTCGCAACGATGCACTCTCTAACTATAAAAAATATAGAGTCGCCACCCGGAGCTTTCGGTGTCCCGGGATACCTAGTTCATTTTTATGAGCACCGAAGTACTAAAAATATGACTCTGAATCCGGTTCACACCAAAGGCTCTTGGGTAGGGGCTTCGGTTATCGATCGGAAAGGTGTTAGGCTCCCGATCAACCCGCTAAATGAGTGGCACTTTCCCTTGCCCGAAGGCACACCGATCCTATTGAGCCCTTCCCGCTTGCCAAAATTTGGGCAACGTAACGACTCAATTCTAGGATAGAGGAAAAGCAAAGAAGGTAAAGGAATAGAGGGGAGAGCCAGAGCTCTCGGGCCCTTGTAGCACCGTTGGGGCATTGGCTTACTTTGGTGAGCTTTTTGAAGGCTTGTATGGTATGGAATGGGGTTCTAACTCCTAAGGCTTGAAACTAAGAGGTAGAGAAGGAAAGCTAGGGGGTAACACACACCTAACCTAGAGGTTTTTAGTTAAATATTAAGATCTAAAGGGGCTTTTTCAATTCTGGAATTTGTATGGGGATGGTGCACTAAAGGGAGAAAGATCTTCTCACTTAAGCTCTTTCTCTCTTAGGTAAAAACTCTAAACCCTTAAGCAAGAGGGGTGGCTCTCTATTTATACAGAAAGCGAGGATTAGTGAGGGGTTAAAGTCCTAATTAGATTAGCAATTAGGTAATGGGCAATCTAAGGTTTTTGTGGTTTTCTAGAGCTTGGAGAAGAGGGATTTGGGTTTAATGGTAGATGATAGGGTGGGGACTTGAATGACAAAAGGGTGATAACTTAAGCTAATAGGGTCACTAGGGTCCTAAAGAAGCACACCCTAGACTTTAGGATGGTCCACAAGTAAAACCCCTAATGTCAATTTTGGCCATTTTTTGAAGGAAAACAAGGTCCAAACTGTTGGAAGTTGAAGACCTGCAGGGGCCCGGCCCGATTTGCAATTTCCTGCACAAATCCGTATTTTTCAAATTGCCAAACTTTTTATGTACAACTCCAAATTAGGCGATTCTTGGCTCGTTGGAAAGCTGGGAAAGTCTACTTTCCAATGGTATAGGCCTTAGGTTGGGCAACTATATATGCTAACCTTGGCACTCCTCTTTTCATCAGCTATTTTGGTTAGTTCGAAATTGGCTCTATGGGTCCGGTTTTGCAATATCTCGTATAAATTTACGATCTTCATTCTGTCATATCTTTTGATGTACAACTCCAAATTAGGCAATTCTTAGTTCGTTGAAAAGATGGGAAGCTCTACTTTTCAATGGTATATACCTTAGGTTGGGCAACTATCCATAAAAACTTTAGCACTCTTCTTTCTTACTGCTATTTAGGGAGGTTCGAATTGTGTCCGGGAAGGGTTCTAATAGGTCTGGGAAGGGTATGGTTAATTCCTACGGGTTCGAGATTGGTTTCTAAAGATTTGGGGTAGGTTCCTAAGAGATCTAGGGTGATTCCTAAGGGTTTAGGGTGATTCCTAAGGGTTCCATGCATGCCATCAAAAGCTCAGAATTACACCTCTCTCGAAAGGTATTTCGATTGGGCCATGGGCCAAATTTGGGTGTCTACAGATGCCCCTCTTTGGTATCTGATCACTAATGATTGTATGCCAAAGAAAAGAGACATCCGAAGAGGCCCAAGGCATTACTGACAGGTCCGCTGCATTCAGAACGAACTTCAAACATTAGGTGAGTAATACGGTGAGAAAACGAAAGCCCTGGGGTGCCAGGCTAATCATTCGTTTCTTGAGGTAATCGATTCCCAAGCGCTTAGCGACATTACTAGGCATAACCAAGGTGAAATGAGTTGTGAAAGCCCAATAGCGGGAAAAAATGCTCGCCTCTCGAGTTGCGAAAGCCCGTTAGTCGAGAAAAATGTTCGCTTCTCGAGATGATTTGAAGGTGATTGATATTCGAGATTCATTATGAATGCAACAGCTTTGTAAGTAAGAGGGGTGATCGACCCACATTTAAAGATAGGTGCGAAGTAAACATATGCAAGGCTCCACAGTTTGTGTCCAATCCTACAAGGCATTTGATGGCCCCATCGGACCATTCGCGGCTGCCCCTGCTAAAAGCGGGGTTTGAGATCTTTGGGCGAACCCATCGATCCCAAAGTTTATTTAGCATGACCACCCAAGCGAAGTGAATAGATGTCACAACACTTTTTGGGAGTACGTGCAATTTTTTTAAAGTGTGCCCCAGATCCACATGACCCAGAGTATCCAGTTTCGACTTCCTTGAACAGATCCAGCCAAACATTGGGCACCTCCCAAAAGGGGGCATCCAATCCTGGCCTCTGTTGATAATGATCATAATCATTAATTAACTATGCATAATCATACACCCATCAGGGGCAATAAGCAACAACAAAGGCGATGGAAGCCCCGACCCGGACCCACTCGGGTACAATTTACGGGGACAAACGACCATCATACGGATACCCAGACGCATGGCGTATACTTTATAGGGATACCGCTGCCCATACAAGTTTTAAGCCTACAGAAAATAAAAAGGGAAACGAACCCTTCTGAATGCGTGGTTGCACATAGTTTGATTGACACATAATATCATTCTCAACAGGTTGGTCTCAACTAACAATTGACCTTTTTCAACGGAGAATCTGAAGCTTAAGACAACTCAAGTTCACACGAATCCAAAACAGAGCGCTCATCGCTCAAAAGATTTAGCAGTGGAGTTGACCCAACCGAAACATTGACTGTTTGATCGGGACTTACACCGTTGCTCCTACTTTGAAGTAGGATTCATGGATCCAAGGCGAACCTTTGACCTAGGACATTAATTTGCACATCTACGTTGTCGATAAAATATTGACATTTTACCGCATCGAAACACGCATGTGCGTCGCATGAAAACATAGATTTCTTTTTCTTTTCAAAATGATTTTCATCATTTTTTTGTTAGACCTGACGTCGGTGGTGAGATGCTTTATCTGATTTGTCCATCGCTGAGAAGTTGCCTGCTTCGATGATTTGGACTGTGTGATGTTCCTGCACATTCTCGAGAAAACGTCAGTCCCTTTTTTGTTTATACATATAAAGAAAATGCATCCTAAATAATAAAAGAAAAAGTAAATTTCTACCTATACTTTTTCATTTTCAAGATATTTTTTTTGGATTTTTATTTTTGGAAATTTTTTTGTTATTTTTCTTCATTTTTGAGATTGAAATATGATGCTGAAAATATGTACCTGAAAATGAGTAGAAATATATACACAGTTTATGGTGTTTGGATTTTTCTTGATTTTTTTGTTTTTGGCTCTTTTTTTTTTTTTTTTTTTTTTTATGCCTTGATAGTGAGACGGAGTAACGGGTCCCATTTTGAGCATAGTCGAACTCTTTCATGCAGTCGGACCTGAGTGAGTTTCCAGATTTTACCAAGGCCAGAACGTTGATCCCTTTGGATTGAGTTAAACCTTTCTCCTTGCCTCGGGTCATACAATTGACGGTGTGGGTTTCACAAAGACAATTATGGTCGGGACCCGATTTGAACTAGCATGAGCGGCCCAGTCGGACAAGAGGGTATAGGAAGAGTAATAAAAGGGTTCCTCAAACATCAATAATCTCAATCAGTCCAAACCTTCTTTTCTTTTCCTTTTCTTCTTATTATTTTTTTTTTTTCCCCCCTTTTTTTACCCGTGGCGCCCTTTCGGGTTTTCACCACGTCCATGGGTTTAGCTCTCTTACCCCAAGCGCCCTTTCGGGTTTTCACTTGGTCCGCACAAACTCGCTATTTTTACCCATAGCGCCCTTTCGGGTTTTTCACCACGTCCATCTTGCTTTGAGCTTGTATTTTTATTTTATTATATATATATATATATATATTTTTTATTATTATATATATTTTTTCAAGAGCCACAACATAGATGTCGATTCCGTCATAGCCGGCTGGATGGGGTTCTTGTGTCGTCTCACGACTCGGCTCATATTGACTTAACAGATATTATGACTGCTTGCAAGCCTACAAAGAGGGCTTCCTTCAGGGTGTAGCTTGGCCATGGGTTAGGTTAGGATTTGAAGGTATGCTGGGTTAAAAGGATTTTCTTGATACGGCTTCAGTTTTCTCGACATACTTTCTTCCTTGGGGGTTTTACTGTACATGCCCCGTGATCCTTTTACATTTGTTTTTTGTTCTTTTTGCTTTATTTCAGGCAATCTCTTTTTGAGGTTTTACTTTTTTGATTTTTTTGAATTTTGATAGTAACTCTACTTCATCTTTTCTCTCTCTTTTTTTTTTTGGTATATGTACACGTATATATATTTTTTAGGGGAATGGGTTTATTGAAAGGAAGGCCCAGGCTCAAATGGGGTAGCAAAGGATATCATTATTTTTAGGGATATTTTTGGGCTACTGTGCTCGGAATGATGGCCTCTTTCGGGTGGTTCTTAAGCAGTCACGTATCTGTTTCACCAACACTTACCTTGTCGTGATGGACTAAGAGTAGAACCGTCGGACGTATCCAGCGTTGATGGACTCAGGAAGATAATCTCCATCCATAGTAGTGAGGCGGATGGCGTATCCTGGCAGCACTTCTCGGATGACGTAAGGTCCTTCCTAGCTTGGCTTGAATTTTACCCTCGGATCGCCATGGAGGGATGGGAAGATCATCTTCAACACAGTGTCTCCTACCTTCAGATCTCAACCTCGGACACGTTTATTATAAGTGCATGCGATTCGCCCTTGGTAAACTTGAGTGTGACACAAGGCTAGGAGTCTCTTCTCGTCTAATAAGTTCAGCTGATCAAAGCATGATCTTTCTCCTTTTGCTTCGGGTAAGCCTGATTCCATAAGGATTCAGAGTAAGCGTACTTCAACCTCCACCGGGAGGACGACCTCGGTTCCATACACAAGGGAGAATGGTGTTGCCCCTGTAGCGGTACAGATCGACGTTTGGTAGGCCCACAAAGAAAATGGTAGCATTTCGCTCCAATCTCGATAAGAGACGACCATTTTCTCAAGGATGCAGATGACTGTCTTGTTCGCGGCTTCCACGGCTCCATTAGTTTGAGGCCGATAAGGGGATGAGCGATGGTGCTTGATCTTGTATTGCTCACAGAAGTCTCGGATGCACTTATTCGCAAAGTTTATGCCGTTGTTCGTGATGATATCTTTGGGTACTCCGAATCGACACGCAATATGGTTCTTGAGAAATTTCTCAACATGACTGGCTGTGATGTTGGCATATGACGCCGCTTCTACCCACTTGGTGAAGTACTCAATGGCGATGAGGATGAACCGATATTCGTTTGATGCTTTTGGATTAATCATTTCGACAACGTCAAGGCCCCAGGTAGCAAATGGCCAAGGAGTGGTCATGCAGTGAAGATCAATGGCAGGAGCGTGTATCAGACTAGAGTGTTCTTGACACTTGTAGCATTTTTCAACATGTTTGCAGCAATCTGATTCCATGGTGGTCCAAAAGTATCCCTGTCGTAGGATTTTCTTGGCGAGCATGTGACCGCTGACGTGGGCTTCGCATACTCCCTTATGGATTTCTTTCATAATGTCGACCGCTTCACTTTCAGTAAGGCACCTGAGTAAGATATTATTGTATGATCGCTTGTAGAGGCATTCCCCGCAAATGACGTAACCTACCGCTAGACGTTGAATGGTTCGTCAGTCTGTCTTGGATGTACCCTCTGGGAAGGTCAGGGTCTCGAGGAAATTCTTGATATCTAAGAACTAAGGTGGCTCATCATCAGGCTTTGTAGGTTCCTCAATCTGGAGGCAGAAGGCTAGCTCATTCCTCTGCTCGATCACGATCGGCTTCATCTCAACACCATAGGGGATTTCAATCATTGATGCCAAAGTTGCTAATGCTTCGACAAAGCGATTCCTTATCCGGGGGACGTATGAGAAAGTCACATCTTGGAAGCAAGCTATCAGATCCTCGAGGTGTTCATGATAGGGGATCAATTTCTCGTCTTTTGTCTTCCAGTCACCATTCGTTTGGCATATGATTAACTGTGAATCACCAAATACCCGAAGGTGAGTTACATTCAGATCGAGAGCCGCCTGCAAACCAGCGGCGCAAGCTTCGTACTCAGCCATATTGTTAGTGCAAGGGAAGTTGAGTTTGATAGGGACCGGTACATGGGATCCTTTTGGTGAAATTAGGATGGCACTGCTCCTTGGCCCTCGACATTTGCTGCCCCATCAAAGTGCATTACCCATGATTCTTCTGCTTCTTCTGTATCATCTTCCGTCATGAACAAGATATCTTCATCTGGAAATTTGGTTCTTAACGGCTCATAGTTAGGTAAAGGATTATCAGCAAGATGATCAGCAAGCGCCTGCCCCTTGATCAATTTTTGAGTGACATACGTGATGTCGAATTCTGATAATAAAAGTTGCCATCGTGCGGTTCGTCCAGTGAGAGCTGGCTTTTCAAATAGGTATTTCAACGGGTCCATTCGGGCCAAGAGCAAAACGGCCTGGGATAGTAAGTAGTGGCGGAGCCTTTGAGTAGCCCATACAAGAGCCAGGCATGCTTTCTCCAGATAAGAATAGCGCGTCTCCTAATCAGTAAACTTCTTGCTCAGATAGTAAATGGCCTGCTCTCTTCTTCCTGTTTCATCGTGCTGCCCCAAGACACATCCCATCGAAACTTCAGTCGTGGAGAGATACATCAAGAGTGGTCTCCCTGGCTCTGGTGGTACCAAAATAGGTGGATTAAGGAGGTAGCTTTTGATTTTTTCGAACGCTGCCTGACAATCGTCGTTCCATTCAACGGGCGAATTCTTCCTTAGTAACTTGAAGATCGGCGTGCAGATTGGAGTTAGCTGTGCAATGAACCGACTGATATATTGTATTCTGCCAAGAAACCCTCTAACCTCTTTCTCGGTAGACGACGGTGGCATTTCAATGATGGCTTTAACTTTGATTGGGTCGACCTCGATCCCCCTTCTGCTTATGATGAACCCTCGCGGTTTCCCTGACATAGCACCAAATGCGTACTTCTGTGGATTTAGACGTAGTCGATATTTCTTTAGCCTTTCAAATAGCTTCTGAAGGTTTACGAGATGGTCGCTTCGCTCCGGTGACTTGGCTATCATGTCGGCGACATATACTTCAATCTCTCGGTGCATCATGTCATGAAATAGTGTTGTCATAGCTCTCTGGTACGTTGCACTGGTATTCTTCAGCCCGAATGGCATGACTCGATAGCAAAAGGTTCCCCAGGGGGTAATGAACGATGTCTTCTCACGGTCAACCTCTGCCATTTTGATCTGATTGTATCCTGAGAATCCATCCATAAACGAAAGCATCCTCTACTTAGCTATGTTATCAACCAAGATGCCGATGTGTGGCAGTGGGAAATCGTCCTTCGGGCTTGCTCTATTCAAATTGTGAAAATCGATACACATGTGGACCTTTCTATCCTTCTTCGGCATAGGTACGATATTGGCTAGCCATTGCAGGTATTTGGATACCATGAGAAACCCCGCATCGTATTGCTTGATGACCTCATCTTTGACTTTCAGCATCCATTCGGGTCGGAGACGTCTCTGCTTTTGGTTGATTGGCTTCATATCAGGGTAGAGGGGTAACTCATGCTCGACCAAATCAATATCCAGACTAGGCTACGACCAAGCAAAAATATCTTGGTATGACCGAAGGAAGTCGATCATGCTTTTTCTTTCCTCAGGAGACAGTGACGTTTCGATTTTGGTTATCCTGGGAACCTCCTCAGTTCCTAGATTGACATCTTCGATCTCTTCAACAATGGGGGTAGGGCCATGCTCAAAGTCGGCAAATCGGTCAAGGAGCTCATTGGGGAGCTCCTCGAGGGGGACATCCTCATCCAGACTCGTGATCCCTACCTCTTGTATTTCTACAGGGAAGGGGTTGATTTCACGTGGGATGGGTATTTTGATTAAGGCATCCTTTTGTGGGACATTTTCTGGAATTTTAAATGACAATATTTTTAGACTATGGATTTTTTCAATATTTTTGGGATTTTGTGTTTTTTCCATGTTTTTGAGATTTTTGTTTTCTTCTATGTTTTTGAGATTTTCATTTTCTTCAGAGACGGACCCTTGGCCAGGCAGGTTTGTGTATATACAAGGTATTGCCTGCCAAGGACTTATCTCACTTTTTATAAGTTATTTTTTTTTAGGAAATAGGTGTCAAACTTTAGGCCACTTCCTGCTTCCAGAGTTTGGGGCAAAGATGCCTAATTGTGTACCTGAGGGGCTGCTTCTTTACCTGTTGGGATGGAGGGTGCTGGTTGATATGGCTCATTGGAGTCAGCCTCCATCATGTTGATCCCCATTTCGTCTGAGATCATGTCTTCAAACGATAACTCGGTTTTATGGTGAATTACCACAGGGGGGGTTTGTTCAGGTACCGACCGTCGTTCTTCGAAAAGGGACAACGCGGTCAAATCTATCTCTAAGCTGGGAAGGGAGATATGGGGATTGGTGGGATGGACTGGGGCTTTGGGTTTGTGTGGGGTCAAATGGGTTGCCCCATTTCGATCGATCTTTATGACCCCTGCGTTGACAAAGGAATCCCTGATGTGTGGCATAGAGCGAGGTTTCTCTTCTATGTTGGTTCCTCGAGCTCTTGCTGCTGCGGCGACCCTGGCTTTTTCTTTGGCCTCTCGGACCTCTTGCTTTGTGGGCTTATATCCTAGCCCGAATCTTACTTTTGATCCCTTAGCCACAACTGGCTCTCTTCTGCCTTGTAATTTGGGTCCCAGACCCCTTCCTTTCTGATAGCCCTACTTTTGGAGCATCACCACCGCTACTTCCATTCCGCCATTGGTTGCAGAAGTGATGTTTCTAGGGGGTTCTGGGTCTACAACTGACACCTCATATTCAAAACTATGCAGGTCGGTTTCTTCCTCAGTATGTGGCACATCCACTACCTTAGGATTTTCAATGTTGTGGGTGGCCTTGTCTTTCTCATCGTGCCCTTCACCAATGATGATGATCACCTTTTGTCCTGATATGAATTTCAATTTTTGATGGAGGGTAGAAGGTATCGCCCCAACCTCATGCAACCATGGGCGTCCTATCAGTAGATTAAAAGAGGATTTGATATCCATCACTTGGAATGGTATGGAAAAGGTCATGGGCCTGATTACGAGCTCAAGGTCAACTTCTCCCATTATCTCCCGCCTTGTGTTATCAAAACCTCGAGCACTCGTCCTTGTTGGCCTCAACATGCAGGGGTCCACCCAAATTTTGGTGGCAGTTCTCAATGGGCACACATTCAATTTAGATCCGTTGTGAATTAAAACCAAGGGAATTATCATGTTCCCGAATTCTACAGTGATGTTGAGAGGTTTAGAATGACTATTTCCCTCCTCTGGTAGGTCCGCATCCGAAAAAGATATGGCATTGGGAGCCATCACTTGACCAATTATCTACCCAACTTCATCCAGGCTGACTTGAAGCGATACATGAGCATTTTTCAATGCCCGCATTAATGCTTGGAAATGGAGTGGGGATGTCATCAATAAATCCCATACAGTAATATGGGCCGGCATTATTTCTTCCCCGCGGGTTGGGCTTGTGTTGCTGCTGCTGTTGCTGCCGCTGTCTCAGGCTGTCTCGAGATTTTCCCCGACCTAGTAACAAAGTCCACGGCTCCCTCTCTGCTGTTACTACCGGCGTTAGCATTGGTTTGCTCGTAGCTCAGCGGGACCTGATGTGGATCATAGGTTGGCCCTGAGAGCTGGAATGGTATGACTATCGGTGTCTGGAGTGCATGTACTGATGGCTCTGGGAGGGTAGGTAAGACATGGCTTTCCTCCGTGACGGATGGGGGGGTAGCAAAATTTGGCCATGTAGGGGTGGTGAGGTTTAATGGTGGTTGCACTGGGGGTAATGGTGTGGGTGTAGGCCATTGATAATTGGTGGGTGCAGGCGGAGGGTTGGGGGTTTGATGGGCCATGAGGGAATTGACAGGGGTGGTAGAGTTTGCATGTGATTGAGCTGACGATAATGGGGTGGGAGCAGGCCATTGGTAATTTATTAGTGATGGGGGATTGGGGGTCTGTTGATTTATTGGGTAATGGATGGGGGTGGTGGAATATGGTTGATACACATTCATTTGTATAGTTAATGGGAGTGGATGGTGGGAAATAGGCCCTAAGATCTAGGGGTTCAACTGTTGGTGTAGGGGTAGGAAAATAATCTGCCAGATTCAGGGGTTCAATCACCCCAATAGTTCCTTCTCCTAGATTTCTCTGCCTTGGTGCCACAAACATTTCTGAATTACAAATGAAGTCCGATGGATCAAACTCCAATTCTTCTTCAAATTCCTCTACCATCCCTATGGTGGGTCTGGGACCTGCTATTTCGGTAGGGTGTGGTGGTAAAGGCACCTGATGGATATTCGCATGTTGGTTTGCTTGGGTGGGTGCAGGGGGAATGATCTTTCCAACATCGATTAAGTCCTGGACCGCATGCTTTAATGGGAAGCAGCGATCAGTCGGGTGACCCGAACCCTGATGAAAATTGCAATGAGTATTGGGGTCAAAATTATATGGAATCGGATTGGGAGGAGGTCGTGGTTGGAGAACAGTTATTAAACCCTTTTCAATTAATAATGGAAAAAGTATACTCAGGGATTGCCCTAAAGGCGTAAAGACTCGATCATAATGGACTCTCCTCTCCGGGGTCATTTTCATTCCCTGCCCATTCCCTGCTCTTTGTACTGGCCCCTCACGACGGAGCTAGTTCGCTTGGAATTGGAACGGGGCTACATTGTTATTATTGGGCCGAGTGTTCGCAACATTTTGCACCTCTACCCCTGTCCTCCTGTCGTTCTTCTGCTCAGTAAACCTCTTAACCCCGCTAGGGGCCCCTGAAGCATTCTTACTCAATCGCCCTTCCCTGATGGCATCCTCACAGCGGTTGGCATTCCTCACCAAATTGGCAAAACTAGACTGCTGTTGGTATACAAGAAAATCAGAGATCACTGGCAGAGTGTTCTTTGAAATCATCTCTATCTGCTCACCATCCGGTATTCTATTTCTGACCTGAGCTGCCAGTGCTCTCCATTGCCCTAAGTAATCGCTGAAGGTCTCATTTGGATTCTGCTTTAAACGGGCCAAATCAGACTTACGTGGTTTAATATCAGTATTATAGACATACTGCTCTTGAAACAAATGCGCTAAATCTTTCTATGTCTTCATCATGGATGGTTCAAGAGACGTGAACCACCTCAGGGTCGGTCCGGTCAATCTTTTCTGAAAGACTTTTATTAGTAGTCTTTCATCCCCCTCGTACTGGCACATGCCCCCACAATAGGACTTGAGGTGTGCGATCGGGTTGCTTGTGCCATTGTATTTGTCAAATACCGGCATTTTAAATTTGGGGGGCAAGGGGACCTCAGTGAACAAGCATACGTCTGTGAAGTCCGTGGCGTGGATTTCAGCACCACCCATTTTCATCAGCTGTTTTTGTATTTTGTCTAACTGTTCTTTCAGCTGCTCTGACTCTTTTGATACCGGGGTTGCTTTCTCGGCCGTCAATTGGACTTCACTCTGGGCCACTAGGGGATGGGCAATTATGGGAGGGGGTGGAGGCTAGTCAATGCCCCAGCATAGGCCCCGCTGTTCCTAATCTCGTCCTCTTCATACTGCTGATCGGAGTAATGTGTAGTGAAGACGGGATTCTCAACTTGTTGCTGCATGGGTTGGATGGGAATGACATGAGTAGGGGTTGGATGAGCCCACTGGGGGTGTGGAAAGGCTTGTTGAGTGATGGGAATTTGGTTTTGAAATGGGGTCGGATAGGGCCATTGGGTGTGAGGGAAGGTTTGAGGATGGCCTTGGGGTGCGGGGCCATGGGGGAATTGGGTTTGGGGGATGGCATGGGTTTAACCCAGTTGTGAAGGTTGGGTTAGGTGTTGGGGGTATTGTGGAAGGTATGAGTGTGGGGTTTGGGTTTAGGCCATGAACCCTTGATCATTTTGGGCCATAGGTCATTGATGGGTTTGGGCCATGGGCCCCTGGTAGGTTTGGGCCATGGGCCCTGGATAGATTTGGGCCAATGGGCCTGGGTAGGTTTGGGCCATGGGCCCTTGGTGAGTCTGGCCCAATGGGCCTTGATGGGTTTGGGCCATGGGCCCTGGGTGGGTCTAGCCGAATGGGACTTGGTGGATATGGGCCATGGGCCCTTGATGGGTCTGGCCTGATGGGCCTTAGTGGGTCTAGCCCAATAGGCCTTGGTGGATCTGGGCCATGGGCTCTTATTGGGTCTGGGCCATGGGCCCTTGGTGGGTCTGGCCTGATGGGCCTTGTTGGGTCTGGGCCATGGGCCATTGGTGGATTTGGGCCATGGGGCCCCTGATGGGTTTGGATTTGATGGGTTTGGCCCAATGGGCCCTGGGGGATATGGGTAATGGGGTTTTGGGCCAATGGGCCTTGGGAATGATGGGTAGTGGGGTATTGGGCCATGGGGCCTTGGAGGTCATGGATGGTGGAGTATTGGGCCATGGGGCCTTGGAGGTCATGGATGGTGGGGTATTGGGCCATGGGGCCCTGAAATGTGTGGGAAAAGGGGGTTTGGGCCAATGGGCCTTGGGGTATGTGGGAGTTTGGAGGTTGGGCCGTTTGGCCTTGGGGTGTATGGATGATGGGGGTTTGGATGGTGTGGATTATGGGAGGTTGGGCCATGGGACTTGGGGTATGTGGGTAATGGGTGTTTGGATGGTGTGGATTATGGAAGGTTGATGGGGGTCATGGGGGAGTGAAGCATGGAGGTTTGCTAAGGTATGAGATGGATTCATGGATGTGGGGTGTGGAGGAGAGATATTTTGGGAAGCCCTCCATGAGGAGTATGCTTGGAACATCTCCTCCATCATGGCCATGGAAGGGGGGCCGGATGCGGATGGTAGATTTAATGGATGATGTGGTATGGATGGGGTGGAGGTGGTGGAAAAATTGGGCATGGCCCCGGTATAATTGGGCATGGCCACGGTAAGTGGGGGTGTATGGGGAGGATGAGGGGATGCATTGGGTATGTTTTGGGATGATGGGGGGCATGATGAGGATGGATGAGAAAAATTGGGCATGGCCCTAGTAAAAATGGGCATGATTCGGATGGATGGAGGATTTTGTGGGGGGTTGGATAGGGTGAAAGTGATGTATGTGAATGTGGGTGGATCAGGTCTATAGGGGGATGATGGGAATTGGGGCATGGATGTGGATTGGGAAAATGGGTTAGGGTTTTGCATGGGCATGGTTTGGGCAAAAGATGGGGAATGGGGGGTTGGACTTTGGATATTTTGGAGGGTAGTGGTTGGAAATATGGGGGCGCCGAATGGGCCGGTAACGGTAAAAGGGGGTTGGGTGAGGGGGATGGTGGAAAAGACTTCTCCCGAATGAGAGTGGGTTGGAGAATGTGGCGGGGATGAATCGGGATCGGCGTAAACCGGGTCCACTACCCACGACTTTCTTCGGGAGTGGGTCGGGTAAGGGTGCCTTGGATAAGGCCCAAAAATCCTCCTCCTTCTTCTCCTACGGGACGACGGAGGGAAAGATGATGCCGTTGTGCCGGCACCACAAACTAAATATTTTTTGGGTTTTGATTATATATTTTTTTGAATTTTATGAAAACTTTTTTGAAAAACAAAGGTTCTGAGGCCTTAGAATTCCCTTTTCGGGTGGCTCTCGTACCTTAATTCAAGACCCGCGGCGATGGTTCCGATGCACTTCGGAAGAATCGAAGGAGAACCTTCAATCTATTAAAGGCATAAAAATCGAGGCAAATGACTCGATCCCCCGAAATGAGCCAAAAAGAAGTTGCCATCTCTTGACCGGCGGGGGCGTATTGGGTGTCGGAGATGGCGAGACCCAAACAAGGCACTAAGCACACTAATCGGGGAACTTGGGAGGTGAAGAAGGCCACAGATTCGGGCTGCTTAAACCCAGTTTATACTGGGCATATGTATTATATGCGCCTGACCAAAACTAAGCAGATTTGGCTGGGCGTATATATTATATACGCCTGAGTATTTCTGGGGATTTTTTGGCTAGGCGTATTTAATATATACGCCTGGCAAAACTGTTCTTTCAGCTTGGTTTGATAGTGTGCACAGCAAGCCCAAAATGAGTCTCTTTTTTTTTTTTTTTTTTTTGTGGAAGCTAGGCTTCCAGGAACTGAGCAGTTTTTTTTTTATGATCGATTCTCTCCTCACCACGCCTAAGGGGTTTGAGTCCGGTATAACTCGCTAGCGTGCTCCCTAAGGGTTTTAAGCTTTTTGGAATGGAAACCCATCCGATATACCTCCGGTGCGAGCGCCTTCTCAGATATTAGGTGGGCTGGGACTTTTCCGAATCATCACCACTAGGGCTGCCGCCATACTAAGACCCAGGTGTTTGTATGTGTGCCTAAACCCAACACTTTGAAAATCTACCCCGTAAAAAAAACAAATTAATTAAGCTCCCCAACTTGGTTCAATTTTAATTTTTTCAAAGCTTTTTCTTTTTTTTTGGAAGTTTTCTTTAGTTCAAAGACCGGGGGTGATATCTCGTGCCTCCACTACGGGCCGGCGTCCACTGTTAGGATATGAATAATAAAAAAGACGGGGCCAGTCAAGCGACTAGGCGGGAAATTTAAAGTGCTGAAATTTAAAAGGTGCCAGTCAAGTGACTAGGCAAAAAGTTGCTGAAATTTAAAGCAGAAACATAGGGGTGATTAAAAGAAAGGTGCCAGTCAAGCGACTAGGCAAAAATTACTAAAATTTAAAGCGGAGTCGTAGGGGTGAGTAAAAAAGGTGCCAGTCAAATGACTAGGCAAAGATTGCTGAAATTTAAAGCAGAATCGTAGGGGTGAGTAAAAAAAGGTGCCAGTCAAGTGACTAGGCAAAGATTGCTGAAATTTAAAGTGGAACCGTAGGGGTGAGTAAAATGACGTAATCAGAGGGGTGAGTGATAAAAAACAGCAAAAATAATAAAAAAAATAGCAATAAAATATTAGAAAAAAAAAAGGCCTAGTTCAAAGGGAAGCTCTACTAGCTACTCCCCAGCAGAGTCGCCATCTGTGCAACTGTGGGAGTCGTGACGATCCCGTCGCAACGATGCGCTCTCTAACTATAAAAAATATAGAGTCGCCACCCGGAGCTTTCGGTGTCCCGGGATACCTAGTTCATTTTTATGAGCACCGAAGTGCTAAAAATATGACTCTGAATCTGGTCCACACCAAAGGCTCTTGGTAGGGGCTTCGGTTATCGATCGGGAAGGTGTTAGGCACCCGATCAACCCACTAAATGCGGTCTCTACTTAAGGTCAGGTCTATGTGGGGCTGGTTTATATAGTATATATATATATATAATTATATATATATAAAAGAAAGTAAAATGAGCGGCACTTCCCCTTGCCCGAAGGCACACCGATCCTATTGAGCCCTTCCCGCTTGCCAAAATTTGGGTAGCGTAACGGCTCAATTCTAGGATAGAGGAAAAGCAAAGAAGGTAGAGGAATAGAGGGGAGAGCCGGAGCTCTCGGGCCCTTGTAGCACCGTTGGGGAGCCTTGCTTTTACTAGTGAGCTTTTTGAAGGCTTGTATGGTATGGAATGGGGTTCTAACTCCTAAGGCTTGAAACTAAGAGGTAGAGAAGGAAAGCTAGGGGGTAACACACCTATCCTAGAGGTTTTTAGTGAAATACTAAGGTCTAAAGGGACTTTTTCAATTCTGGAATTTGTATGGGGATGGTGCACCAAAGGGAGAAAGATCTTCTCACTTAAGCTCTTTCTCTCTTAGGTAAAAACTCTCAACCCTTAAGCAAGAGGGGTGGCTCTCTATTTATAGAGAAAGGGAGGATTAGTGAGGGGCTAAAGTCTTAATTAGATTAGCAATTAGGTAATGGGCAATCTAAGGTTTTTGTGGTTTTCTAGAGCTTGGAGAAGAGGGATTTGGGTTTAATGGTAGATGATAGAGTGGTGACTTGAATGGCAAAAGGGTGATAACTTAAGCTAATAGGGTCACTAGGGTCCTAAAGAAACACACCCTAGACTTTGGGATGGTCCACAAGTCAAACCCCTAATGTCAATTTTGGCCATTTTTTGAAGGAAAACAAGGTCCAAACTGTTGGAAGTTGAAGACCCGCAGGGGCCCGGCCCGATTTGCAATTTCCTGCACAAATTCACATTTTTCAAATTGCCAAACTTTTTATGTACAACTCCAAATTAGGCGATTCTTGGCTCGTTGGAAAGCTGGGAAAGTCTACTTTCCAATGGTGTAGGCCTTAGGTTGGGCAACTATATATGCTAACCTTGGCACTCCTCTTTTCATCAGCTATTTTGGTTAGTTCGAAATTGGCTCTATGGGTCCGGTTTTGCAATATCTCGTATAAATTTACGATCTTCATTCTGCCATATCTTTTGATGTACAACTCCAAATTAGGCAATTCTTAGTTCGTTGAAAAGATGGAAAGCTCTAATTTCTAATGGTAAATACCTTAGGTTGGGAAACTATCTATAAAAACTTTAGCACTCTTCTTTCTAATCGCTGTTCAGGGGGGTTCGAATCGTGTCTGGGAAGGGTTCTAATAGGTCTAGGAAGGGTATGGTTAATTCCTAAGGGTTCGGGATTGGTTTCTAAAGATTTGGGGTAGGTTCCTAAAAGATCTAGGGTGATTCCTAAGGGTTTAGGGTGATTCCTAAGGGTTCCATGCATGCCATCAAAAGCTCAGAATTACACCTCTCTCGAAAGGTATTTCGATCGGGCCTTGGGCCAAATTTGGGTGTCTACACTAAGTCATCGAATGTGTCGATCCTGTGGAGTGGTAGGCCGATGAACCAATCGAGAGATTCTCCATCTAGTGATCTCTGGAAGTAGTGGATGAGAAGTCTTTGATTATTGCGAATGGGTCGATAATCATTGCACAAGAACTCCAGATGGTGATTCAGATTCACCGTGCCATTGTATTTACTGAACATGGGAGTCTTAAAGCCCGTTGGTAAGTTAAATTTGAGGTCCTGACAAAATTTGTCAAATCCGAACGAAAATCTGGGATACTCTCTCTTAGCCATGTAATCATCTAGGACCTGAGTAAGGTCCTCCTTTTTTACATGGTGTCCTTCTTAATGGTTCGAGGATGAGTCCTCCCTTGGCGGTTGTTACTAACAATAGTGTACGCAGTCTACCTTGGGGTGATCTATGAGGTGACGTGGTACTTGGAGTGCAAGGCGGCTTCTCCCCTTTCTTTGTTGCTCTTGATCTTCTTGCTCCTGTTGCTCCATGGTGGCTCTGTATATGGCTCCTAGGCTTTGAAGTAATTCCTGGGCTTTTGGTTCTCCTCCCGATAACATGTGGAGGTTCAGACCTATGATTTGTTCGGCGGTGTAATTTTGTCTAACACTGCTTTCTCTTCTATTTTTGTTGTTGCTGGTGCTTGGAGGCTGTTGGTTGGTTTGGATGTGCTATTTTTATTAATGAAAAGATGATGATAAAGAATCACGTAAAATGATGACAAAAACAAAACAAAATGAAATAAAAAATGGATGAACACAAGGACAAAACCAAACTCACAGTCCTGCAAGAACCAAGGCCTGTTGTAGCAAGTTTTAAAAGTAAGAGTTTATCCCATAGGGAGTGATGATCTAAAACCTCAAGGGTTGTATAATAACTTCAAATCTGACTACGGATCTGACAACTCTAAACCGGTGCTTGAAAGCAAGGTAAAGAGAGGAAGTTTAGGTGTCTCAATAATAAAGTAAAGTAAAGCTAAAAATAGAAATAAAAACTACAGCTAAAGAAAGGGGAAGAAAAAGGATGATGTAGTGTGATTAAATAACATAAAATGACTGAAAAGTAGGCAACTAAGAATAAATCAACATTGCAACTCAGTGGTTGATTGGAATCTGCAGCAATCCTTCACTTGGCTAAAAGCACAAGTGCAAGGTAGAGGAATCAAAATCAACCCCTATGCATTGGCTGCTCTCAAAAGGCTATAATCTGTCCACTTAAATGGTCACTGACTATCCTAGGGAGATGATAAAATCACATGGATTAAACTTAGAAAACTAACCTAATCTGAGGGAATGGATTGATCTTAAGTCTATAATCTGTCCACTTAAATGGTCATAGACTATCCAAGGGATTTCCTCCAACCAATGAATTAAATCAGAATATGAAAACCATTGCAAACACTATGTTTGCAAGGCTACAAGCTCAAGCATTCATAGGAGCAAACAACCCTTGAAAATCTAGTGGAAACCACAGACAATCAGAAGTTGAATGGGGACTTAGACTCAGCTGATCATTGCTACAAAAGGCCTGCAAAGACCCAGCTCACAAGTCTGTAATCTCTACAGTATACCAGATCTAAACACTGATGATGGTGATGAAAAATAGAGTAGAGTTTAGCTCTACAACAATCTCTCACTAGGCTACAAGCTCAAGTGTAGAGAAGAAGAATCCATCTCAGATCTGTGACTTAGACCAGTCTTAGGGCTATAATCTGTCTACTTAAATAGTCACAGATTATCATCAGAGGTTATCTTCCTCACAGATGATGTGATAGAATAGGATAACTACAACTACCACCATGGTTACAAGGCTACAGGCTTAGGCAATCATGAGAGCATCAAACCCATAAAAATCTATGAAAAACACAGAAAAATACAAATTTAATGGAGCTTTAAAAATAGCATTTGATTGAACAAAAGAAACTTACAATGATCTGCCCTCAAGGCAATAGCCAGTGCAAACTCCATAACAGCTCACTCTATTTTCATACAAAACCCATTGCAAAACTAAAATATACTAGCTGCTATATAGAACATAGCTCAACATTGCTACAGAGCTAAGGAAGAAGAAAGGGGAAATTAAAAAAAGAAACTAAACCTTAAATGCTAAAACCCAAAAGGGGATCTTAGGCTAATCCTGGGATCATTTACAAAAGAGATAGCAATCCTATTTATACAATCCTTGAGACCCTAATGTGCATTGTCCAGTCCAAAATAAGGATGCTATAGAGTTGATGTCGTGGCTGCATTGTGGCCCTTAGATTGCCTTGGGATTTGTGGGACAGCTGGGTACCTCGGGAGGTGTGCCCTAGAAGGTGTGAAAACCCCAAAATGTCCCTGAACATTAAAAATAGCAAGTTGGGCCTGTGCCTCGCGAAGATGGAATGCTGCATATGGCCTCTCGCGAGGCTGTCGTGTGGATGGTTTGGTAGCTAGAGAAGGCTCCCGAGGTCCCTAGTGGTGTAACTCAAGTAGCTCACGAAGATGATTGGATCTATCGTTGAACTGCGCGAGACTGTGCAAGATCGATTTTTGGAGCTCTCTCTCCTTTTATGTTGCACGAAGTCGATTTAGCTGCTGAAGAAGGCAGCTTGTGAAGATGAAATGGAACTGTGTGAGTTCCTTTTTTATTCAGGTTGCAGGCTCACGAGGATGATTCAAAGCATGCAGGATTTTTACGACACGATAGAGTGCTGGTGTCACTGAACTGCACGAGATCCTCGCGTGTACTTTGTATACAGCCCGACAGGTTCAAGGGAACCACGCGACAACTTGTTTCTCTTCATGTTGTAGCATCTCTGTTGGTTCTCACTGCAGCTCTAAGGTGCATGCTTTGCTTGCCATATCAGCAAGTGCAGCTCTACCACAGCAGTTGCTCTAGTTCAGCAATGGTATCTTTTTGGCTTCTGTGTTGCAGCTGCTCAGTTCATCAATGAGATTTCTACTATGCTGTTGCATTTAAATTCACTGTAGCAGCACTCCATCAACTTCTGAACTTCCTCTTTCTCTCTCAGCAGGTCTCCAAGAGGTCCCAAATGCATGCCAAATTACCCCAATGGTGTGGACCACCATGGTGCATTCATTGTAAACCCATAAGCTCCACAGCTTGGCATAAAATGCTGTCTTCTTGGCTTGAAAATATAGGATTGCAGCATTAAGATCTGCTTTTGCTGTTATCTACACAACACACTTAAAAAAGCATTATTAACTGGCTCAGAGGTCCTTCAAAGACCAGGTTAAGGGGTGGAAAGTGATACTTTTCAAAGTTTAATATACCCCCAAGCCTAATCTTTGCTAGTCCTCGAGCAAAGGCAAAATTAGAAGCAGTTATTCAAAATAGAAAATGCCACTTTCATAGGGAGCACGGATACATTTAGCATATGCATCAAGCCTTTTAAACCCCTAGGTGATCCCTAGTGGAGGAGTGAAGTCTCCTGAGAGTTTTCAGTGAAGATACCCACAAACTTCACCATTAAAATAGTTAAATGTAGTGCAATCAATGACAAAATAGATTTTAATAAATAAAGCATCCTTTCAGACCCATTCTTTAAAAATTAGAGGAAATTACAGCAGTAATGCAGTCATTTAAAACTCAAAATCAACATGTGTATGAATAACCACCATTCAATTCACATCAGAAATATAATGTGCATAAATTAGTACTAAGCTTGCCTTAAATTCAAAAATCAGGTTGGATACAACCCCAATGAAATTAAAATTCAGACCCAATCTACGAGGGCTATCGCTCACAATGAAAATCAAAAGGGTGTTCACATTCTCATCAGCTCAAGAACAGTCACAGACCCCAAATGGGCATGCAAGCATGAGCATAGGCATTGCATCTAAGTTCTGACCTCCTCAAGTATTTTCACCATAGATTAGACAACTCCTCATCTCCACATGACAGCTCATTCACTTTAGATCAATAAGGTCTTAAAAATGGGTTGTAATGTGGCTTAGGGGCAAGGTTTAGAAAGAATGAAGGGGGTATAATGGATCAAAATTTTGAGAAATCAGCAACGTAAGGAGGTGATTCATGACTTCACATCCTTCAATTCAACCTACTTCATCTTCCTTAATGTTTTTTAGATTCAAAGTGGTCAACTCCTTCTCTTCTTTTCAAATTTCAAATGAAGTGACTTCTCTTGACTTCTCTTTCTTTTTCTCTTTTTAGATTTTTTATATATATATATTTTTTAATTTTATTTTATATGAAATGCCACACATACACCACTACTACACTGTTGATTTTAAGTTGCTTTTTCCTCTCCTTCCACCAAATGTTGGACCCCTCTAAACTATCTTCAACTTCTTCTCCTTTACCTTCTGAAATCTCAAAGTGAGGATCAGGTTGAATCAGGTCAATAGGTTAAGGTGTAAGTACTCTGGTGTTTGTCAAAGAAAAGTAGGATTTTAAAGGCTCAAAGAGTGTAAGCAAAGGGAAGTTTAATAGGTTAGAAATTTAGGCTCATGTCGTACAAATGAAGACCTTACATCATCTCTTTAGTGTCATGAGTGTTGTCCATCAGTTTTGATTTGGAGGTGCCTAACTTTTAGTGAAAAATGTTGAGTCAATCAGTCCTTAGAGCAGAAAAAAAAATGTCAAAAGAAAAACACTCTTCAAAAGAAAATTGATAGGCCCAAATCTCACTAGGTATGGTCTTCAATTTAACCCTTGGGGCATATTTTCACCTTCTCTCCACTTAGGTTCACTAAGTACTAACTGAAATTTTTTTCTGATGTTAGCTTCATGGTGGTGCTAAGATTTTAAAATTTCCAATTTTCAATTTTCTGCAAAAATTTTCAATTTCCATAAATTAAGTGGGAATTGACTTTATTCATCTCAATTTTCCTCACACTGCTGTACTAGAGTTAACTATTCTATTGGCTGGTCTACCCTGCCACACCCTCAAACCTAAGTTAACTAGTGTCCTCACTGTTTCATGAAACATGTAATAGGGGCAGCAGGGTTGACAAAAGAAAAACACACTAACCTACAATAGAAAACAAAGAGGAAACTAAGCTAAAAGACTGCAGAAAACTAAACTAAGGAGAAAAAGGAAATATACAAAAGATGAATACTAGGAAAATAAAGCAACTACACTAAATCCTAAAAACAACAACTATATGTTGCAGAAATGATAGTAAAAATAGTAGGCATATAAAAACATAAACTAAACTAAACACCTAACACAATAAAATCCTAAATACAATATTCTAAAATGATCTGAGTATGAATCAAAATTGATGACACAGAATTTAGAAAATTAAAAGCACACATTGTAAAGCAGGATTCATACAAAAATCATATCATACTACACTATATAGACAAAATTTTAAAACACTAAAAATAACTATGTTACATATGGTACGTAGTGTGAGATCAACTATCAATGGCAGGTCTTGAAAGTGAATGATTTTAGAGGGCTCAAAGAATTTTCAACCAGAGTAGTAGCCTCTGATCATTAACCCTCATGACTCTTCCCAATATTAAGGCTTATGATCTCAATAGTCTAGATGGGGGTGTATGCATGACAGAAAATTAAGACAATCATCTAGAACTCAGCTAAATTGAAAAGAAATGTAATATAAAATGAAAGGTCATACCTTTGCATTTGCAACAAACTTGAGGTCCTCCAGCTTAGCAGTTTACAGTTGCATGAAAGATGCAGGGAGCAGCTCCAGCTCCGCATTAGGTGGACAGTCACTTAAAAGGCAACAAAGGTGCCTCAGATGGCTGAGGGCAGTTGTCCAAGTGAAGTGGTGCACTCACCCCACTGAGAATCCAAAAATGAGTACTTTCTAGCACATAGGTGGGGGCCTCCTCAGTCCATATACTTCAACAAAACATCAAATTCCTCACCCAAGTTCAACAAGTTGGGCAAGGTTTCATCCACCATCTCACTAATGACTGTAACTGTTTAACAAATTTCATTTCCTCTATCATAGCCTTCCCCTTATAAGAAGAAGGACCTTTAAAATTTTAAGGAAATGACAGATGAGGTACTATTGGTCCTCATCTGCTGACACATCATTCTCAATTTTTTTTTCTCTTATTTTCTATATATTTTTATATATAGATTACAGCTGTAATTAATTCAAACACTAGATCTACAAGAAATAAAAACTAAACTCAGATTACTGTACTTAGATCAAAACTCCCCAACAACGGCACCAAAAACTTGTTGGTTGGTTTGGGTGTGCTATTTTTATTAATTAAAAATAGATGATAAAGAATCACATAAAATGATGACAAAAACAAAACAAAATGAAATAAAAAATGGATGAACACAAGCACAAAACCAAACTCACAGTCTTGCAAGATCCAGGACCTGTTGTAGCAACTTTTAAAAGTAAGTAAGAGTTTGTCCCACAGGGAGTGATGATCTGAAACCTCACTCCAGATCTGACTACAGATCTGGCAACACTAAACCTATGCTAGAAAGCAAGGTAAAGAGAGAAAGTTTAGGTGTCACAAAAATAAAGTAAAATAAAACTAAAAATAGAAATAAAAATTACAGCTAAAGAAAGGGGAAGAAGAAGGATGATGTAGTGTGATAAAACAACATAAAATGATGGAGAAGTAGGCAACTAAGAACAAATCAACCTTGCAACTCAGTGGTTGATTGGAATCTGCAGCAATCCTTCACTTGGCTAAAAGCACAAGTGCAAGGTAGAGGAATCAAAATCAACCCCTATGCATTGACTGCTCTCAAAAGGCTATAATCTGTTCACTTAAATGGTCACTGACTATCCTAGGGAGATGATAAAATCGCATGGATTAAACTTAGAAAACTAACCTAATCTGAGGGAATGGATTGATCTTAAGTCTATAATCTGTCCACTTAAATGGTCATAGACTATCCAAGGGATTTCCTCCAACCAATGAATTAAATCAGAACATGAATATCATTGCAGACACTATGTTTATAAGGCTACAAGCTCAAGCATTCATAGGAGCAAACAAACCTTGAAAATCTAGTGGAGACCACAAACAATCAGAGGTTGAATGGAGACTTAGACTCAATTGGTCATTGCTACAAAAGGCCTGCAATGACCCAACTCACAAGTGTGAAATCTCTATAGTATACCAGATCTAAACACTGATGATGGTGATGCAAAACAGAGTAGAGTTTGGCTCTGCAACAATCTCTCACTTGGCTACAAGCTCAAGTGCAAAGAAGAAGAATCCATCTCAGATCTGTGACTTAGACTAGCCTTAGAGCTATAATCTGTCCACCTAAATGGTCGTAGACTATCCTTAGAGGTTATCTTCCTCACAGATGATGAGATAGAACAGGATAACTACTGCTGCCACCATGGTTACAAGGCTACAAGCTCAGACAACCATGGGAGCATCAAACCCATAAAAATTTATGAAAAACATTGAAAAATACAGATTTAATGGAGCTTTAAAAATAGCATTTTATTGAACAAAAGGAACTTTCAATGATCTGCCCTCAAGGCAAGGCAGCAGCAAGTGCAAACCCTAAAATAACTCACTCTATTTTCATACAAAACCATTGCAAAACTAAAATATACTAGCTACTACATAGAACTTAGCCCAGCATTGCTACTGAGCTAAGGAAGAAGAAAGGGGAAACTGAAAAAGGAAACTAAACCCTAAAAGCTAAAATCTAAAAGGGGATCTCAGGCTAATCCTGGGATCCTTTACAAAAGAGATAATTGTCCTATTTATACAATCCTTGAAACACTAATGTGCATTGTCCAGTCTGAAATAAGGATGCTTTAGAGTTGATGTCATGGCTTCATTGTGGCCCTTGGATTGCCTCGGGATGTATCGGATAGTTGGGTATCTCAGGAGGTGTGCCCTAGATGGTGTGAAAACCCCAAAATATCCTTGAACATTGAAAACAGCAAATTGGGCCTGTGCCTCGTGAAGATAGAATGCTGCTGTGCGACCATGGATTCTCTCGAACCCGTCGCGGCCATGCACACGCGATGGAATAAAATGTAGAGTCGCCACCCAGAGCTTTTGGTGACCCGAGAAACCTTTAAATTAATATTTTGAGTATCGAAGTGCTAAATATGACTCTGATTTACCGGTCTTTGCCAAAGGCTCTAGGGTAGGGGCTTCGGTTATCGATCGGGAAGGGTTTAGGCACCCGATCAACCCGCATGTAGCGGTCTCTTTCTATGGCCAAAATAAAAACAAATGGGCAGAGTTCCCCTTGTCCGAAGGCAATACGGTCCTATCAAGCTTTGAGCCAAACCAGAATTTCGGCGGCATAACGACTTGAATCCTTGGACGGAGGAAACAACAAGAAGGTAGAGGAAGAGAGGGGTGAGCCGGAGCTCACAGGCGCTTGTTCCACCATAGAAGACCTTTGCTTCGGCGTGCTTTCGATGGCTTTATGTGGCTTAAACGGTAGAGGAATAGGTTCTAATGCTAGGATTCGGTAGATAGGAAGTGTAGGATGAAGCTAGGGACTAAGCTTGACTAAAAAGGGGTGATCTAATGATTGAAAAGGGTTGAAAAGGATGAACTAAGCATGCTGAAATTCTGGTTGAAGAATGCAAAATAATATATATTTTTCTCTCACTAGGGCTCTCTCTCTTAAGCTTAACTTTCAACCTTAATTTTTCAACCCTTTGGGAAGGGGGGGGCTCTCTATTTATAGAGAAGAGGTGGGTTAGAGGGTTACTTAAGAGCTAATTGGATTAGCAATTAGGTAATCCTCCATCTAAGGTTTTCTAGGTTTTTAGGGTCTTAGGGGTTTGGGAAATTGGTTTCAATGGCAGATGATGGGGTGAGACCATGGGTGACTTAAGGGTTGCCAATAAGTTCAAAGGGGATGCAACTAACCTTAAGACACCCACCTCAACCAAGGGGATGGTCAAAAGGTCAAACCATATGGAGGAAATTTGAACATTTGATGATAGTTACTGTAGCTAAGCTGGGCGTATATATAACATACGCCCATTTTATGTATAGTGATTTCTATGAAAACCAAAGGATATCTGAGAAGGTGGGTGTCCGTGGTGGGCCTTACTTATGCTGGGCGTATATATTATATATGCTCGGCAAAATTTGGCCCAAAAATGCCAGGCGTATATAATATATACCCCTGACCAAAATGGGGCCAAATTTGCTGGGCATATCTAATACATACGCCTGAGCAAAAGTTATGATTTTATGTAAAACGTCAATCGGCCATAACTTTTGAACCACAACTCCAAATTGGGTGATCTTTGGCTTGCTGGAATGCTAGAGAAGTCCTCCTTCCAATGGTATGGGGTTCCTCCTCAGCAATGGTCTATGTAAAATTTTGTAGCTCTCCTCCCATCAATTGCTTAGAAGGGTTTAAGTTGGGTCTAGGAAGGGATCCTAGGGTTTTAGGGGGGATCTTTAAAGGTTAGGGGAATGGTTCTAATGGGTTCAGGATGATTCCTAAAGGTCTGGGTTGGTTCCTAAGGGTTCAAGGGTGCCATCGGAAGCACAGGGGTACATCTCTCTCGGAGTACCGACTGATCGGGCCTTGGGCTGAATTTGGGTGTCTACAGCTGCATATGGCCTCTAGGGAGGCTATCGGGTGGATGGCTTGGTAGCTAAAGAAGGCTCGCGAGGTTCCTAGTGGTGCAGCTCAAGTAGCTCGTGAAGATTATTGGATTTGTCTTTGAACTACATGAGACTGCACGAGGTCAATTTATGGAGCTCTCTCTCCTTTTGGGTTGCGTGAAGTCGATTTAGCTACTGAAGAAGGCAGCTCATAAAGATGAAATGGAACTATGCGAGCTCCTTTTTTATTCAGGTTCCAGGCTCGTGAGGAAGATTCGAAGCGTGCGGGATCTGCACGATGCGATTGAGTGCTGCGGTCACTGAACCGCGTGAGATCCTCGCGAGTACTTTGAATGCAGCTCGACAGGTTCAAGGGAACCACGCGACAACTGGTTTCTCTTCATGCTGCAACTTCTCTCTTGGTTCTCATTGCAGCTCTGAGGTGCATGCTTTGCTTTCCATATCAGCAAGTGCAACTCTACCACAACAGCTGCTCTAGTTCAGCAATGCTATCTTTTTAGCTTCTGTGTTATAACTGCTTAGTTATTCACTGAGCTTTCTGCTATGCTGTTGCATTTAAATTCACTACAGCAGCAGTCCATCAACTTTTGAGCTTCCTCTTTCTCTCTCAGCAGGTCTCCAAGAGGTCCTAAATGCATGCCAAATTACCTCAATGGTGTGGACCACCATGGTGCATTCATTGTAAACCCATCCGCTCCACAGCTTGGCATAAAATGCAGTCTTCTTGGCTTGAAAATATAGGATTGCAACCTTAAGCTTTGCTTTGCTGTTATCTACACAACACACTTAAAAAAGCATTATTAACTGGCTCAGAGGTCCATCAAAGGCCAGGTTAAGGGGTGAAAAGTGGTACTTTTCACAGCTTAATAGAGGCGTGTGCAATATTCGTTGTTCTTCACAAGCCATGTGGATTTTGGGATTATGGGACGATCCATCATCGTAGGCGGGATTATCGTCGAACCCCCACAAGGGCAGGTCATTACTATTGGTAAAGTTTATCTAGCGTATTCCTGTGCAACCGTGGGAATCAGGTTCATCCTGTCGCAACGATGCGCTCTCTAACGAAAAATATAGAGTCGCCACCCAGAGCTTTCGGTGTCTCGGGATACCTAGCTCATTTTTATGAGCACCGAAGTGCTAAAAATATGACTCTGAATCTGGTCCACACCAAAGGCTCTTGGGCAGGGGCTTCGGTTATCGATCGGGAAGGTGTTAGGCATCCGATCAACCCACTTAACGCGGTCTCTACTAATGGCCAAAAAATAAAATGAAGTGAAAGAAAAGAAAATAGCTTCCTCTTGCCCAAAAGGGCTTCGAATCCTATTTATGCCCCTCTATTTTTACCAAAAAATCAGCGACGTAACGGCACAAATGGGAGGATGGAGGGAGCTAGAAAGAGATAGGAGAAGAAAGGGGAGAGCCGGAGCCCTCGGTCCCTTGTAGCACCGTAGGAGAGCCTTCCGTGACTTGCTTTGATGAACTCTTGAAGGCTTTGTATGGTGGAAAGTGGGGTTCTAACCTCTATGGCTTGCTAACTAAGAGGTAGAGAGGGAAGGTGAATGGGTAGCATATACCTAAACTAAGGGATCTAAGGTGAAAAATATCACTCAAAGGAGGTTTTAGAATTCTGGAATTTGTATGGGAAGTGTGCACCAAAGGGAGAAAGATCTTCTCAATTTTAAGCTCTTTCTCTCTTAGGCCAAAATTCTTAACCCTTAAACCAAGGGGAGGGGGGCTCTATTTATAGGAAACAGCTGGATTAGGAGGCTACTTAAGAGCTAAATGAGTTTAGCAATTAGGTAATCTCACATCTAAGGATTCCTAGGGTTTTTAGAGACTTGAAATATGTGAGATGGTCCTCCAATGGTTGATGATGGGGTGAGGCTTAAAGCCACTTAAAGGAGTGCAAATAGGCTTCAAGAGGGTGTAACAGAACTAATAAAACACACCTCAAAGGTCAAGGTGGTCAACAAGTCAAACCCCAATCACGATTTTTGGGGCAAATTCTATAGTTGCGCCAGGCAAATGCACAGTAAAATAGTGTAGAACGGTGCCTGGAAGTTAGCTCGCGGGGGTGGGGGCCACGTTTAACCTTGGCGCAACTATTAGTTGCACCAGGCTTAAAGTCTGGGAGAATTGGCTAGGCACAACTAATAGTTGTGCCAAGCAAAGTTATAATTGGTGCAACTATTAGTTGCGCCAGGCCATTTTTGGGGAGAAATAGCCTGGTGTGACTAATAGTCGCGCCAAATCCCCAGGGGGGCACTTGAAATTACCTCCCTGCCCTCCGAGTTCGGACCGCCATATATTTTTATATATACCTCTGATTGGGGCGATTCTTAGACCGTTGGAAAGCTGATGATTTCTACTTTTCAATGGTATGATATTTGCTATCAATAGAAGACCTCAGGTAGTCCTAGTGCACCATTCTTTCTCCATTGCTCAGGAAGGTCAGGTTTAGGGTTTGGAATGGGTTCTAAGGGTTAGGACTGGTTTCTGAAGGTTCAGGATAGGTTCCTAAGGGATCTAGGGTGATTCTTAAGGGTTTGGGGTGATTCCTAAGGTTACATGCCATCAAAATCTCAGAATCACACCTCTCTCCAAAGGTGTTTCGATCAGGCCTTGGGCCAAATTTGGGTGTCTACAAATGCCCCTCTTTGGTATCCGATCACTAATGATCGTATGCCAAAGAAAAGAGACATTCGAAGAGGCCCAAGGCATTACTGACGGGTCTGCTACATTCAGAATGAACTTCAAACATCAGGTGAGTAACACGGTGAGAAAATGAAAGCCCTGGGGTGCCAGGCTAATCATTCGTTTCTCGAGGTAATTGGTTCCCAAGCGCTTAGCGACATTAATGGGCATAATCGAGGTGAAATGAGTTGTGAAAGCCCAATAGCTGGGAAAAATGTTCGCCTCTCGAGTTGCGAAAGCCCATTAGTCAGGAAAAACTTCTGCTTCTCGAGATGATTTGAAGGTGATTGATGTTCGATATTCATTCTAAATGCAACAGCTTCGTAAGTAAGAGGGGTGATCGGCACAAAGTAAACATACGCAAGGCTGCACAGTTTGTGTCCATTCCTACAAGGCATTTGATGACCTCATTGGATTATTCGTGGGTGCCTCTGCTAAAAGCAGGGTTCGAGATCTTTGGGCGAACCCATCGATCCCAATTTTTATTTAGCATGACCACCCGAGCGAAGTGAATAGATGTCACAACGCTTTTTGGGAGTACGTGGCTTTGTTCGAAAGCATGCCTCAGTTCAGCATGACCTAGAGTATCAAGTTTCGACTTCCTTGAACGGATCTAGCCAAAAATCGGGCACCTCCCGAAAGGAGGCATCCAATCCTGGTCTCTGTTGACAATGATCATAATCATCAACTAACTATGCATAATCATGCACCCATCAGGGGCAATAGGCAACAACAAAGGCGATGGAAGCCCCGACCCGGACTCGCTCGGGTACAATTTATGAGGACAAATGACCATCATACGGATACCCAGATGCATGGCGTACACTTTATAGGGATACCACTGCCCATACAGGTTTTAAGCCTGCAGAAAATAAAAGGGGAATGACCCTTCTGAATGCATGGTTGCACATAGTTTGATTGATATGTAATCTCATTCTTAACTGGTTGGTTTCAACCAACGATTGACCTTTTCCAACGGAGAATTCGAAGCTTTAAGATACTTAAGTTCATATGAATAAAGCGCTCATCACAAAGATTTAGCAGTGGAGTCGACTCAATCGAAACATTGACTATTTGACCGGGACTGACACCGTTGCTCCTTCCTTGAAGTAGGATCCAGAATCCAAGGCGTGCCTTAAACTGAGGACGTTATTATAGCACAGTGGTGTTGCTGATAAAATATCGACATTTTATCACATCAGAACATGCAAGTGCGTCGCTGTGGGGAATGCAAATCTGTTTTTGATTTTTTTTTATCATTTTATGCGATTTTTGTTTTGAATTTTTCAACTGTCATTTTATGTGATTTTTTGAATTTTGAAGCTATTATTTTACGTGAATTCTTTGGAATTTTCAAGCTATTATTTTATGTGGATTTTTGGAATTTTCAAGCTATTATTTTATGTGATTTTTTTTAGAATTTTCAAGCTATTATTTTATGTGAATTTTTTTGGAATTTTCAAGCTTTTATGTGAATTTTTTGGAATTTTCGAGCTATTATGTGAATTTTCTTGTGGATACTTCTGGCTTCTCTGTGGGGATTTTTCATTTCTGTGTAGGACCGAGGTGCTTATCGACCTCGGTCCGTCTTTATTTTAGCCCGGCTTCCTTGGCAAGTTGAAGGATGTCCGAAATGCCGCCTTGGGAGCGTGTGCATCTACCGGGAGTGACAGATCAAACAATAAAACGTGGGGTAACCGATTTTCCTATCTGGCCCGTACCAGACTCGGAACCCGGCCTAACTGCCTGGCGCAACTATTAGTTGCGCCAGGCCACTATGGGCTTTAAAATAGCCTGGTGCAACTAATAGTTGCGCCAAGCAAAAGGAGGGCAAGTATTTGCCTGGGGGACAAAACAACTCGAACTCGGGCTGTGGGGCATCATTTCAAATTTTTTCCCCCTCTCTTCCTCTTTAAAACCGAAAATCGCCCTCCTCCTAGGGTTCCTTTACATTGCCTCTACGCGTGCCCTATTCCCATTGCCTTTGCTTGTGGATCGATCGCGGATTCACGCTAGACCAAAGACCCCTTATCTTCCGAGAGGTAATCCATCAAAACTTATTTCCTTTGATTTCTCTTACTTTTTCTTTGCAAATATGGTTATGATCTTGCACTCTTAGATGAATAATGGTTTATTTTTGTTGTGAATATGTTTATTGACGACGTGTTGATGATGATTTTTTTTTGAATAATGCCCTCTTTTTGTTGTTTTATGGATTTTTATTGGTGCCTAATATATATTCTTTGTTTTTTTTTTTTTTTTCATTTGTGCATAAGGAGGGATTTTTTTATTTTTTGTTTTTATTTTGAAAAGAAGGGATTTTTGGTCTTTTTCATGATGATTTTTTCTTTTTTGACATTATATTAGGAAAAGTGAATTTTTGGCTTCTTTTTTTTTTCGAAAATCAATTAAGGACAATGATGATGATTTTTTTTTTATTTCTATACATTAATTAAGGAAGATGAGTTTTGGTTTTTGTATATATATATATTTATTTATTTATTTATTTATTTATTTGTTTTTTGAGAATTGACTAAGAAAAAGGGGTTTATTATTATTATTATTACATATATTTTTAGCTTTTTAGTTTTTATTCTTTCCCTAAGGAATTTATTTATTTTTGTGTTGGTTTTTTTTTTTATTGAGTATAGAATGACGGATTTTTTTTGTTTTTAGTTTTTCTTAACATAAGAGAATGACTTTCCTTTTTTTGGTTTTTGATTTTAGGAACATAAAGAAATGATGATTTTTTTTTTTGTTTTTATTTTTCTAAACATAAAAGAATGACTTTTTCTTTGGTTTTGTTTTTAGAAGCAAAAAGAAATGATTTTTTGATTTTTTTTTTTATATTTTAACTCGCTTTATTTTTTTTAAACATAAAAAAGGGAAATTTGTTTTGTTTTTATTTACTTTTGAGGATGAAGAGGAAGGGATTTTTTTTTGCATTTGTATTTTATCTAAAGGGATTATCTTTGTTTTATGTGTGTGTATACCTTTGCTACTGAGAATGGTAGAAAAAAGATGAGCATGCTTACCTTCCCGTAGTCTATAGCACAAGATGGCTTTTTATCACTAATCTGCCCTGATGTGATATATATTTTTTTTTGTTGCCCCAGCATGTCGGGCGGTGATGAGCACATTCCTGAGGAGAGGCAGGAGGAGGGGCCCGAGATAGTGTATGGCCTGCGCGGGGAGCAGTTCCTCTGGGTGGAGCGGAGGGCAGGCCCCTGGCTTGAAATGCATGGCAAGGCTGCCCGAGTTGGCCTCTTGCCTCAGTAGTACACCCATATCTCTAATTTCATAATAGCGGGCAAGTTAAAAGATAGATTCAATTTCTTTCCTTTGCGCAGTCCTTTTTTTTTACTTCTGCAATCTGATGTGCATTTCTTTGGGTGCAGGAGTTGCCCAACATTGTGTTCCGCGGGGGGTGGATCAATTTCCATGAGTTCTACCTTTATGTTCCCCCCGTAGTGAAGGTCCTGTTGGAGCTGGTGGGTTTTGGGGAGTTCCTGTCCTGCCCTCCCATGAGGGCCAACGCTACCTATCTGAAGGCCTTGATCGAGAGGTTTCGTCCTGAGCCCATGACGTTTCATATGTCGTATGTCGAGATGATGTTGACACCCGTTGACTTGGCCATGATCACTGGCATTACGATAGGGGGGTCCCGATATCCACATTGGCGGTGCCGAGCCGTGAGGACATTACTTGACTGATTGGGGCCTATCCTCCTCGTGGGCAGACCCATTGCACAGAGGTCAAGATGTCTTGGCTGACCTCCCTCATTTTTACTGACGAGTTGGTGGACCTGGGTCAGCCAGATCGGGTGCTTTACATCATGCCAGAGCGGGCGACTGTCTTAGCTCGCATTACCCTCCTACTCCTGCTGGGCAAGACTCTTTTCACAAATGCCAGCGAGGGACGAGTCAGTTTGGCCTTGTTAAGCGTGGTTGATAATTGGGGCGACGTCCCCAGGTAAGACTGGGGAGGGGCAGGATATGCCTGGTTGATGTACAACTTATCTCAGGTTACGACCGGGGATTTGAAGTCTGTTGTGGGATTTTGGGCCGCCCTGGAGGTAATTCCTCTTTCCTTTACTTATGCCATCACTATCATTCATTTTTTTGTGACTGATCCATATATGCTACTGACCTGCTCTTGTGCCATGCCCCTCTTTCAGGTATGGGGATATCACCACTTTCAATCTGGGCACCCGCTCCTTTTCTCGGAGGTGCTCACCTATCCCCTCCTCAGCAACTGGAATCAGGCCCGATGCCGTGACGTGGGCCTAAAGCACTTGGAAATGGGCCTAAGGTCCCAGCTTGACTTGATGGTCCCCGAGCAGGTGATAACTTTTTAACCTTTGTTTACTTTTAGCTTGGGCATTTCTTTTGATTGAGGTGTTGCTTACTTGGTCTCTCTCACTTTTTGACTTTGAGCAGATCCTCCCTGATCCGTACCTGACATCCCCCTTCTAGGACCGAGCAGCCGTGGGTGCCTCCCACTTATTCAACAATCTCCATGTCGTCTTCTTCTATGGAGCATCGGTAAAATGCTACTATCTGGGGGAGCGAGTGGTGCACTAGTTTCAGGGCTACTATGCCATACCTGTGGACCCCCCGATCGATGTTTAGAGTCCTGCTGGTAGTATCGAGGAGCTGACGGTGGCCTTCTTCAACAACGGGTTCCCCATTCATGCTTTCCATGTGCTCGGGAGTTCATCTTCCGGCGCTTTGTCCCTAATGCTAATTTTCTAGCATTTGGCGGCCCTGTCGGTCAGGTAATTTCTTCTCAGCTTGGATTAGTTTCCCTTATATTTTGACTCAACTTTTGTTCTTATCCGAATGGATCCTTATTTGGTGCACAATTGCTCCGGGGGATGATTCGAACGGTGAAGGTGGGCCGAGTACTGTCGACATGTCAGGGGTAGATCCCTTTGGTGCTGGTCCTTCTGGTGTGGGTCCCTCGGGCGAGGGTTCCTCGGGTGCGCTGGTCCGTCGGGTACCTCTCAGGCGGGTGTCCCTAATGGTGGTCCATCTGTAGCCTATGGGACCTTTCGGCGTCTTGACGATGGCTTCCTCTCAGACCTCTGCGCCGACATAGATCGACAAGCATGGCTATTCGCTGAAGCGGCCCGTATTCCTCCTCCTGAGGTGGTCCCTGGGGTAAGTCTTCTGATGAGTCAATCCTCCCCCATTTTGGTTTCCCTGCATGCTTTTAGGATTGTCCCAACAACTGAATATTGTATTGCAGGACTTCAACTCAGCCATGGAATACGCGGAGTATCACCGTCATCTTGCAAAGCTTAGGGACGTGGAGATGGTGAGTACCTGGCTGCCCTGTTCCTCTTGTACATTTCATTATTACTGGTCCCTCAACTGATTTTGACATTGATCGTTCTTTGCAGCGTGCCCATGCTATGGATTCGCGTTCGCTACTCAGTAGGATCTCACAGTCGTGGTCTAGGGTGGGGGACATGCAGACCTATTTGGGCTCTTCTCGCCATCGCAAGAAATCAAAGGGCGCGAGCAAGGAATAGGCTCTTAGTTTCCTTTAGCATTTTTTTTTGGGAATTTGTTTTGGATCTATTTTAAACAATTTGGAGAATGGTTGGTGTTGTACTTTAGAAACAAATTTGATTTTTATTACCATTTGGGAGATAGTCTCGCTTTGATTTTATGCCTCGACTGCTTGGTATCAAATCTGTTTCGCTGTTAGATGAACAGGGTGTGTGAAGCAAACAAGCAAAAGGGGTGTAAGTCCCCCAAGTTAGGTCCCGAGATGGCTGAAGAGAGGGAGCTCGGAGTGTGGCGCAACTAATAGTTGCGCCAGGTTTAACTCTTGGCTAATTTGTTCTGGCGCAACTAATAGTTCCGCCAGGCAAGAAAAGGGGCCAAAATGCACTGGTGCAACTAATAGTTGTGCCAGGCAATATAGAGGGCCAAAATGCACTGGCGCAACTATTAGTTGCACCGGTTTTAACCTAGGGGCAATGGGTCCTTATATACCCGAGTCAGCCCAACAGTTAGCTCTTTTTATTTTGACTTGGTCTCTTTGACTGGTTCTTTTTGCCCTTGCTCTTTTTAAGGTGGGTCCATCGTCATACATCGATTCTTATCTCCCCAAAAGACCCTTGTACGTTCATGGACCCGCTTTCCAGCCCTCCCTTACGCGGAGGGCCCGGAGTCAATTTTCCCCGCTTGTTGGGTTTAGGGCCCAAATTTTTCAATGGCCTGGTTTGGGAGCTTGAATGAGAGTGAGCTCGCTGACTTGGAGCTCCTTGGGCTATCTCGCCTTCCTTCCTTCGTAGAGTTCCCCCTTCGGTGGGAACTTCTTCATGCCGCCGCTTCATTTTGGGATGTGAATCTCCACATATTTCGTTTTGGGAAGCGGGAGCTAACCCCAACCCTTGAGGAGCTATCTAATCTGTCTGGCTTGAAGCTTCACAGGGGCCTTGCAAGAGTCATGTCGCGGCCAGGTTATTCCAAATCCATTCACCTTACTCTCGGTTTGAAGAAATCCGAATATGAGAAAAGTCTCATTGGAGGGCCCACAAGTTGTTCGCTAAATTCCCTCAAAGAACTTTTCAGTGACGAAAGCCTCCAAAAATTGCCGATTAGGAATGTTTTTAACGTGAAAGCCCTAGCACTCGGTCTCATCTCTGAAATCCTTGATTCCTTTGCTTTGGGTAAGGTGGAGGGCCTTTGGGGATGTCCCTTGTTGCTTTAGGTCTGGTTGGGTGAGCATTTTGCTGTTTTAGGGCCTGTGCCCCGCTTTTACATTGCCCGAGGTGAGGTGGTCTAATGTTTTCTGGGTCGATATCACCTGCTGCCCTAGGGCGATATGTCAGCTCTTAAACTTTGGTTGATCCATGCCGAGCTGACATGGAGGTTCCCATGGCTGGACCGGACCTTCCTGATAATTCGTAGTAGAGATCACGAGGTCATCACCCTCCTTGGATTGACGGGCAGCACCTTTTACTTCCCATTCCGAGTGTTGCGTCAATTTGGCTGCCCCCAGCAGGTGCCTTGTGAGGTCAGACCCCCTTTATGTGATTTGATATTTTCAAGGGGATCCTCTGGGGACATAGATCGGATTGCTGCTCTTTGGGAGACGCATCAGTCGACATTGATGTGTGATTTTGAGCAGGGAGACTTGGTTAGAACTTCTCCTGAGTACGAGGCTTGGCTGTTGACTGAGCAGCCTGCCGCTGATGGCCCGGATTTGTTAGAGATCATTGATACTGGAGGCCCCTGGCCAAAGAATGACACAACACTTCGAGCCCGTATCGAGCTATTGGAGGATGAGAAGAGGGTCCTGCAAGGACTTTTGGCATGCGAGAGGGTTAGAGCAGACACAGCGGAGAGCGAGGTTCTCTGTTTGAAGGGATCACTGAACGTTGCTTTTGGAGCTGCCAACTCTTCTCGGAAGAGGTTCAAGAGCCTGCATGGTCGTTGGCTGACCGAGAGGATGACCTTTATGCTGAGATTAGCGCTTTGAAGCGCGAGCTGGGCCGTTAACTCCTTCCTGCACACAGAACTTTTTTGCACAGATCATATACACAGAAAAGGGGCGTAGAAAACCCCTTTATAGATGCACACATATTTTTGGTATACATATTTTCTTTATGTTTTTATTGTTTTTGCTTTATACTTGTAAAAAGGAAAACACGTTAGTCATTACACTGACTATTTTTTGGGATGTGGTGTAAGTGATGCAAAAGGTAGTCATATACATTAATACAGATCTATTTTTTGTTTATATATATTATCATTTTTTTCTTCTTTTTTTTGTGCCTTAATCATTAGGTGATACTTTGGGAATCCCTGGGTCCACCTTTGAGCATGGTCGAACCATTTCTTTGGAGCCGGACCCAGGTGGGTTTCCGAATTTTACCAAGGCCGGAATATTGATCCCTTTAGATCGAGTCAAACCTTTCTCCTTGCCTCGGGTCATATGTTTGATGGTGCGGGCTTCACAAAGACAATTCTAGTCGGGACCCGATTTGAACTAACATGAACAGCCCAGTCGGACAAGAGGGTACAGGAAGAGTAACAAAAGGGTTCCTCAAACATCAATCTTCTCAATCAGTCCAACCCTTTCTTCTTTAATTTTTTTTTTCTCTCTTCTTTTTTTTTTATCTCCCTTTTTAACCCGTGGCGCCCTTTCGGGTTTTCACCAAGTCCATGGGTTTAGCTCTCTTACCCCAAGCGCCCTTTCGGGTTTTCACCTGGTTCGCACAAGCTCGTTGTTTTTACCCGTAATGCCCCTTCGGGTTTTCACCACGTCCATCTTGCTTTGAGCTTCTTCTTTTTTTAAAATTTTTATTTTATTATTTTATTTTTATATTTTCTTCAAGAGCCACGACATAGACGTCGATTCTGTCATAGCCGGCTGGATGGGGTTCTGGTGTCGTCTCACAACTCGGCTTGTGTTGACTTAACAGATATTATGACTACTTGCGAACCTACAAAGAGGGCTTCCTTCAAGGTGTAGCTTAGCCGTGGGTTAGGTTAGGATTTGAAGGTATGGTGGGCTAAAAGGATTTCCTTAATACGGCTTCAGTTTTCTCAACATACTTTCTTCCTTGGGGGTTTTGCTATACATGCCTCGTGATTCTTCTTTGTTCTTTTTGCTTTATTTCAAGCAATCTCTCTTTGAGGTTTTGCTTTTTCAATTTTTTTTGGATTTTGATAGTAACTCTACTTCATCTTTTGTGTTTTTTTTTTTGGTATATGTACACGTATATTTTTTTGGAAAAGGGGTTTATTGAAAGAAATGCCCAAGCTCAAATGTGGTAGCAAAGGATATCATCATTTTTAGGGAAGCTTTTTGGCTACTGTGCTTGGAATGATGGCCTCTTTTGGGTGGTTCTTAAGCAGTCACGTATCTATTTTATCAATACTTACCTTATCGCGATAGACTATGAGTAGAACTGTCGGACGTATCCAACGTTGAAGGGCTCAAGAAGATGATATCCGTCCATGGTGGCGAGGCGGATGGTGTATCCTGGCAGCAATTCTCGAATGACGTATGGTCCTTCCTAGTTTGGCTTCAACTTTCCCCTTGGATCGATGTGGAGGGATGGGAAGATCTTCAGCACAGTGTCTCCTACCTTTAGATCTCGACCATGGACACATTTATTGTAAGCACGTGTGATTCTCCCCTAATAAACTTGAGTGTGACACAAGGATAGGAGTCTCTTTTTATCCAGTAAGTTCAGCTGATCAAAGCGTGATATCTCTTTCTCTGCTTTGGGTAAGCCTGATTCCATGACGATTCAGAGCGAAGGTACTTCAACCTCTACCGAGAGGACGACCTCGGTTCCATACACAAGGGAGAATGGTGTTGCCCCTGTAGCGGTATAGATCGACATTCGGTAGGCCCACAAAGCAAATGGCAGCATTTCACTCCAATCTCGATAAGTGGTAACCATTTTCTCAAGGATGCGGACGACTGTCTTGTTCGCGACTTCCACGGCTCCATTAGTTTGAGGCTGATAAGGAGATGAACCATGGTGTTTGATATTGTATTGCTCGCAGAAGTCTCGGATGCGCTTATTCACAAAGTTTGAGCCATTGTCCCTGATGATATCTTTGGGTACTCCAAATCGGCACACAATATTGTTCCTGAGAAACTTCTCAACGTGACTCATCGTGATGTTGTCATATGACGCTGCTTCTACCCACTTGGTGAAGTATTCAATGGCGACGAGGATGAATCGATGTCCGTTTGATGCTTTCGGATTAATCATTCCGACAACGTCAAGGCCCCAGGTAGCAAATGGCCAAGGAGTGGTCATGCAGTGAAGATCAATGGCAGGAGCGTGTATCAGACTAGAGTGTTCTTGACACTTGTAGAATTTTTGAGCATGTTTGCAACAATCTAATTCCATGGTGGTCCAAAAGTATCCCTGTCGTAGGATTTTCTTAGCGAGCATGTGACCGCTGACGTGGGCTCTGCATACTCTTTCATGGATTTCTTTCATAATGTTGACCGCTTCACTTTCAGTGAGGCACCTGAGTAAGATGTTATTGTATGATCACTTGTAGAGGCATTCCCCGTAAATGACGTAACCTGCTACTAAACGTTGAATGGTTCGTCGGTCTGTCTTGGATGTACCCTCTGGGAAAGTTAGGGTCTCGAGGAAATTCTTGATATCTGAGAACCAAGGTGGCTCATCATCAGGCTTTGTAGGTTCCTCAATCTGGAGGTAGAAGGCCGACTCATTCCTCTGCTCGATCACGATCGGCTTCATATCAACACCATAGGAGATTTCAATCATTGATGCCAAAGTTGCTAATGCGTCGGCAACGTGATTCCTTATCCGGGGGACGTATGAGAAAGTCACATCTTGGAAGCAAGCTATCAGATTCTCGAGGTGTTCATGATAGGGGATCAGTTTCTCGTCTTTCATCTTCTAGTCACCATTCGTCTGACATATGATTAACTGTGAATCGCCAAATACTCCAAGGTGAGTTACATTCAGATCGAGAGTTGCCTGCGGACCAGTACATGGATCCTTTCGGTGAAATCAGGATGTCGCCAACTCCTTGGCCCTCGACATTTATCGCCCCGTCAAAGTGCATTACCCATGATTCTTTTGCTTCTTCTGTATCATCTTCCGTCATGAACATGATATCTTCATCTGGGAACTCGGTCCTCAAAGGCTCATAATCAGGTAAAGGATTGTCGGCAAGATGATCAGCAAGGGCTTGCCCATTGATCGACTTCTGAGTGACGTACGTGATGTCGAATTCAGATAATAAAAGTTACCATCTTGCAATTCATCCATTGAGAGCTGGCTTTTCAAATAGGTATTTTAATGGGTCCATTCGGGCCAAGAGCAGAACCCCCTGAGATAGCAAATAGTGACGGAGCCTTTGAGTAGCCCATACAAGGGATAGGCATGCTTTCTCCAAATGAGAGTAGCGTGTCTCGTAATCAGTAAACTTCTTGCTCAGATAGTAAATGGCCTGCTCTCTTCTTCCCATTTCATCATGCTGCCCTAAGACACATCCCATCGAAACTTTCGTCGTTGAGAGATACATCAAGAGTGGTCTCCCTGGCTCAGGTGGTACCAAAATAGGTGGATTAAGGAGGTAGCTTTTGATTTTTTCGAACGTTGCCTGACAATCGTCGTTCCATTCAACGGGCAAATTCTTCCTTAGTAACTTGAAGATTGGCGTGTAGATTGGAGTTAGTTGTGCAATGAACTGACTGATATATTGTATTCTGCCCAGAAACCCTCTAACCGCTTTCTCGATAGACGGCGGTGGCATTTCAGTGATGGCTTTGACTTTGATTGGGTCGACCTCGATCCCCCTCCTGCTGACGATGAACCCTAGCAGTTTCCCTGACATAGCACCAAATGCGTACTTCTGTGGATTCAGTCGTAGCCGATACTTCCTCAGCCTTTCAAACAGCTTCTGAAGGTTTACCAGATGGTCGCTTCACTCCGGTGACTTTGCTATCATGTCGTCGACATACACTTCAATCTCTCGGTGCATCATGTCATGAAATAGTGCAGTCATAGCTCTTTGGTACATTACACCAGCATTCTTTAGCCCGAATGGCATGACTCGATAGCAACAGGTTCCCCAGGGGGTAATGAACACTGTCTTCTCGTGATCAACCTTTGCCATTTTGATCTAATTGTATCAAGAGAATCCATCCATAAATGAGAGCATTCCATACTTAGTTGTGTCATCAACCAAGATGTCGATGTGTGGTAGTGGGAAATCGTCCTTCGAGCTTGCTCTGTTCAAATTGTGAAAATCAATGCACATGCGAACCTTTCCATCTTTCTTCGGTACAGGCACGATATTGGCTAGCCACTGCAAGTATTTGGATACCATGAGAAACCCCACTTCATACTGGTTGATGACCTCGTCTTTGACTTTCAGCATTCATTCGGGTCAGAGACGTCTTAGCTTTTGCTTGACTGGCTTCATATCAGGGTAGAGAGGCAACTCATGCTCGACCAAATTGGTATCCAGGCTAGGCATGTCCTCGTACGACCAGGCAAAAATGTCTTGGTATGACCGAAGGAAGTCGATCATGCTTTTTCTTTACTCAGGAGACAGTGACGTTCCGATTTTGGTTATCCCGGGAACCTCCTCAGTTCCTAGATTGACGTCTTCGGTCTCTTCGACAATGGGGGTAGGGTCATGCTCAAAGTCGACAAATCAGTCAAGGAGCTCATCGGGGAGCTCCTCGAAGGGGACATCTTCTTTCAGACTCGTGATCCCTACCTCTTCTTATATTTCTACAGGGAAGGGGTCGATTCCACGTGGGACCAGCATTTTGATTAACGCATCCTTTTGTGTGGCATTTCCTAGAATTTTAAATGACAATATTTTTGGACTTTGGATTTTTTCAATGTTTTTGGGATTTTGTGTTTTTTTCGTGTTTTTGAGATTTTATATTTTTTCCATGTTTTTGAGATTTTTATTTTCTTCGGAGACGGACCCTTGGCAAGGCGGGTTTGTGTATATACAAGGTATTGCCTTCCAAGGGCTTATCTCACTTTTTATAGGTTGTTTTTTTTTGGAAAACGGATGCCAAATGTTAGGCCACTCCCCGCTTCCAGGGTTTGGGGCAAGGATGCCCAATTGCGTACCTGAGGGGCAGCTTCTTTACCTGTTGGGATGGAGGGTTCTGACTGATATGGCCCATTGGAGTCAGCCTCCATCATATTGATCCCCATTTTGTATGAGATCATGTCCTCAAACAATAACTCAATTTTGTGGTGATTCACCACAGGGGGGGTTTGTTCAGGTACCGGCCGTTGTACCTCGAGAAGGGATAACGCGACCAAATCTATCTCCAGGCTGAGAAGGGTAATATGGGGATTGGTGGGGTGAATTGGGACTATGGGCTTGTGTGGGGTCAAATGGGTTGCCCCATTTCGATCGATCTTTACGACTCCTGGGCTGACAAAGGAATCCCTGATGTGCGGCCTAGGGCGAGGTTTCTCTTCTATGTTGATTCCTCTACTTCTTGCAGCTGCGGCAACCCTGGCTTTCTCTTTGGCCTCTCAGACCTCTTGCTCTATGGGCTTGTATCCTAGCCCGAATCTTACTTTCTGTCCCTTAGCCACGACTGACTCTCTTCTGCCTTGTTATTTTAGCCCTAGACCCCTTCCTTTTTGATAGCCTCACTTTTGGAGCATCGTCGCTGCCGCTACCATACCGCCTCCCGTTATAGACATGATGCCCTTAATGGGTTCTGGGAGTATAGCTGACACCTCATATTCAAAACTGTGGAGGTTGACGTCCTCAGCGGTGTGTGGTACATTCAGCATATTGGGTTTTTCAACGCTATTAGCGGCTTTTTCTTTCTCGTTGTGCCCCTCTCCGATGATTGTGATGATCTTATGCCCAGATGCAAATTTGAGTTTCTGGTGCAATGTGGAAGGTATGGCTCCGACTTCATGTAGCCACGGGCGCCCCAATAATAGATTAAATGAGGATTTGATATCCATGACTTGACATAAGATGGAAAAGGTCATTGGCCCTATCAGCAGCTCAAGATCAACTTCTCCCATTATTTCTCTCCCGGTATTGTCAAACCGTCTAGCACTGGTTCTGATGGCCCTTAACATGCACTGATCGACCCCGATCATGGTGGCAGTTCTTAACCGGCATATATTCAATGCTGACCCATTATCAATTATCACCAAGGGGATAATCATATTTTCAGACTCAACGGTTATATTCAAAGATTTTTAGTGGCTACCTCCTTCCTCAAGTAAATCGGCATCAGAAAATGAAATGGCATTTGGAGCCATCGCTTGACCAATTATCTGCCCGACTTTAACTGGGCTAACTTGGAGTGATACATATGCATTTTTTAAAGCCCCCATTAATGCTTGAAAATGGAGTGGGGACGTCATCAAAAGATCCCATACAGTGATATAGGCGGGCATTCTTCTGAGCTGAGTCTCTAGTATATGTTCTCGACTCATCTTTTCGAAGGGGTTCATCGCGCTATCTTTCCTTCCTTTGGGTTGGGCCTATGCTGCTGCTGGTATTTCTGGCTGCTTTGATATCCTCCCTAGTCTAGTAACAAAATCTACTGCCCCTTCTCTGCTGTTGCTTCAGGCATTGATATCTGTTTGTTCGTAGCTTAGCGGGACCTGGTGAGGATCATATGTGGGTCTCGAGAGCTGGAAGGGTATGGCTGTCGGTTCTTGGGGTACATGTGTTGGCTTAGGAGGTGTGGGTAATACTTGATTCACCTCGGTGGCAGCAGTTTGGGTGGAAAGATTGGGCCAAATGGGGGTGGTGAAGCTTGAGTGTGGTGGCATTGGAGGGAAGGAGGTAAGTAGGCCATTGATAGCTAGTGGGTGCTGGCGGCAGATGGGGAGTCTGATGGGCCATTAGGTAATTGACAGGGGTAGTGGAATTTGTTGGTGGTTGAACTGGGGGTGAAGGATTGGGTGCAGGCCATTGATAACTGATGGGTGCCGATGTTGGATTGGGGGCCTGGTGGCTTAAAGGGTAATCGATGGGGGTTGTGGTGTATAGTGGTAGTTGAAATGGGGCGGGCGTAGGCCATTGATGACTGGCGGGTGTCGGTGCAGGATTGGGGGCATGGGGGTTTATAGGGTAATTGATGGAGGTTGTGGTGTATGGTTGGTATGCATTGATATTTACATAATTGACGAGTATGGTGGATGGAAAGTATGCCCGGAGATCTAAAGGTTTAAATTATGGGGTTGGGTTGGGGAAATATTTAGACAAATTTAGGGGTTCAAATATCCCAAGAACCCTCTAACTTCCTTCTCAGTAGATGGTGGTGGCATTTTAGTGATAGCTTTGACTTTGACTGGGTCGACCTCGATCCCTCTCCTGCTGATGATGAATCCTAACAATTTTTTGGACATAGCGCCAAAAGTGCACTTTTGTGGATTTAGACGTAACTTGTACTTCCTCAGTCTCTCGAACAGTTTCTAGAGGTTTACCAAGTGGTTGCCACGCTCCGGTGACTTGGCTATCATATCATCAATGTACACTTCAATCTCTCGGTGCATCATGTCGTAAAATAGTGCGGTCATAGCTTATTGGTATGTTGTGTCGGCATTCTTTAGCCTAAACGTCATGACTTTGTAGCAAAAGGTTCCCCAATGAGTGATAAATGCCGTCTTCTCTCGATCCGTCTCTGCCATCTTTATCTGATTGTATCCTGAAAATCCATCCATGAAAGAAAGCATTCCGTGCTTGACAGTATTATCGACCAAGATGTCGATAAGCAGCAGTGGGAAATCATCCTTCAGGCTCGCTTTATTGAAATTTCAAAAATCGATGCACATGCGGGCATTTCCATCTTTCTTCGGCACAGGCACAATATTGCCTAGCCACTACGGGTACTTGGATACCATGAGAAACCTTGCATCATACTGCCTGATGACCTCGTCCTTGACTTTCAATATCCACTTGAGTCAAAGACGTCTTAGCTTCTGCTTAACCGACTTCATATCAGGGTAGAGAGGCAACTCATGCTCAACCAAATCAGTGTCCAGGTCAAGCATGTCCTCGTAGGACCAGGCAAAAATGTCTTGGTATGATCGAAGGAATTCGATCATGCTTTTTCTTTATTCTAGAGAGAGTGACATTCCTATCTTGGTTACTCTAGGAATCTCCTCAGTCCCTAAATTGATATCTTCTATTTCTTCGATAATGGGGGTAGGGCCTTGCTCAAATTTGGCAAACCGATCAAGGAGCTCATTGGGGAGCTCCTCAAAGGGAATATCCTCATCTAGACTCGTAACACCTACCTCTTCTTGTATTTCTACAGGAAAGGGGTCGATTTTACATGGGACGGATATTTCGATTAAGGCATCTTTTTGTGAGATTTTTTCTGAAATTTTAAAAGACAATATTTTTGGCTTTTCTATTTTTTCTATATTTTTGGGATTTTGTATTATTTTCAATGTTTTTGAGGTTTTCGTTTTCTTCGGGGACGGACCCTCGGTAGTACGAGTTTATGTGTATACAAGGTATTGTCTGCCAAGGGCTTATCTCACTTTTTATAGGTTGTTTTTTTTTAGGAAATGGGTGCCAAATGTTAGGCCACTCCCAGCTTCCAGTGTTTGGGGCAAAGATACCCAATTGCGTACCTGAGGGTCACTCCTTTACCTGTTGGGATGGAGGGTGCTGATTGATATGGCTATTTGGAGTTAGCCTCCATCATGTTGATCCTCATTTCGTCTGAGATCATATCCTCAAATGTTAACACAGTTTTGCGGTGATTTACCACAGGGGGAGTTTGTTCAGGTACTGACCGTCGCTTTTCGAAAAGGGATAACGCAGCCAAATCTATCTCTAGGCTAGGAAGGGAGATCTGGAGATTGGTGGGATGAACATGGGCTGTGGGTTTTATGACCCCAATGCTGACAAAGGATTCCTTGATGTGTGGCCTAGGGCGAGGTTTTTCTTCTATGTTGATTCCTCGAGCTCTTGCAGCTGTGATGACCCTAGCTTTCACTTTAGCCTCTCGGACCTCCTCCTCCGTGGGCTTGTAACCTAAACCGAATCGGACCTTCTGCCCCTTGGCAATAATAGGCTCTTTCCTTCCTTGTAATTTGGGTTCCTTTCTGATAGCCCCACTTTTGGAACATAGTCACCGCTACTACCATTTTGCCTCTAGTTTTAGGAATGATGCCCTCAAGGGGCTCCAAGAGTATTGCCGACACCTCATATTCAAAACTATGGAGGTCGACATCCTCAGCAGTATGCGGTACTTCCAGTACATTGGGCTTCTCCACACTATTGGTGGCCTTTTCTTTCTCGCTGTGCCCCTCATTGATGATCATGATAATCTTGTGCTCTAATGCAAACTTGAGTTTCTAGTGCAATGTGGAAGGTATGGCCCCGACCTCGTGCAGCCACGGGTGTCCCAACAATAGATTAAACAAGGATTTGATGTCCATTACCTGAAATAAGATGGAAAAGGTCATTGGCCCTATCAACAGCTCAAGATCAACTTCTCCCATTATTTCTCTCCTAGTATTGTCAAACCCTCTAGCACTGGCTCTTATGGGCCTTAACATGAATGGATCGACCTTGATCTTGGTGGCGGTTCTTAATGGGCATATATTCAACGCGTACCCATTATCGATTAGAACCAAGGGGATTATCATGTTGCCAGACTCGACCATTATGTTCAAAGACTTCGAGTGGCTACCTCCTTCCTCTGACAAGTCAGCATCAGAAAATGAGATGGCATTCGAAGCCATCACTTGTCCAATTATCTGCTCGACTTCATCTGGGCTAACTTGGAGAGATACATGCTCATTTTTCAATGCCCCCATTAATTCTTGGAAATAGAGTGGGGACGTCATTAACAGATCCCACACAGTGATATGGACAGGCATTCTCCTTAGCTGAGTCTCTAGTATATGTTCCCGACTCATTTTTTCGAAGGGGTTCACAGTGTTATCTTTCTTCCCCTCTGGTTGGGCTTGTACTGCTACTGGTGCTTCTGGCTACTTTGATATCCTCCTAGACTATGTGACAAAGTCCACGACCCCCTCTCTGCTGCTGCCGATGGCGTTAGCATTGGTTTGTTCGTAGCTCAGTGGGACCTGATGAGGATCATAGGTTGGTCCTGAGAGCTGGAAAGGTATGGTTACCGATACTGGAGGTACTGGTACTGCGGGCTCAGACGGTGTGGGTAAAACTTGATTTATTTTGGTGGTAGCAGGTTGGGTAGAAAAATTGGGCCAAATGGGGGTGATGAAGCTTGAGGGTGGTGGCACGGGGGGAAAAGGGGTGAAAGTAGGCCATTGGTAGCTGATGGGCGATGGAGGATTGGGGGTTTGATGGGCCATCAGGTAGTTGACGGGGGTGGTGGAGTTTGTAGGTGGTTGAACTGGGGGTAATGGGGTGGACACAGACCATGGATAACTGACGGGTGCAGGTGTAGGATTGGGGACCTGTTGGTTCATTGGGTAGTTGATGGGGGTGGTGGTGTACCGTTGATATGCATTTATGTGCACATAATTGATGGGTGTGGGTGATGGAAAGTATGCCCTAAGATCCAAGGGCTCGACTTGTAGTGTGGGGCTGGGAAAATAATTAGATAAATTCTGGGGTTTAATCACCCCAACATTCCTTTCTTCGTCATTCCGTGGAAGTGGTGCTGCATAACTCTCCCGATCATTGATGTAATCGAATGGATCGAATTCAAATTCCTCCTCACTTTCTATCATCCCGATGGTGGGTTTGAGACCTGCTCCTCCAGTAGGATGTGGGGGTAATGGCACCTGGTGAATGTTTGCGTGCTGGTTTGCTTGAGAAGGTGCTGGTGGAATTATTTTCCCGACGTCAATCAAATCTTGGATTGCATGCTTCAATGGGAAGCAGTGATCAGTCGGGTGTCCTGGACCCTGATGAAAATTACAGTGGGTATTTGGGTCGTAGTTCCTTGGGATTGGATGAGGAGGAGGTTGCGATTGACGAATAATGACTAATCCTTTTTCCACTAACAAGGGCAAAAGTACACTCAAAGATTGCCCCAGAGGTGTAAAATCTTGATCATAGTGGGCTCTCCTCTATTCTGGAGTCATTTGCATTCCTTGCCCATTCCCTATTCTCTGCATCTACTCAGTTCTAGCGGGTGCTAGCGAGGCTGCCTGAAATTGAAATGAGGTTGTATTATTATTGGGCTTGGTATTGGAAATATTCTGGACATCGACCCCTGTTCTCTTCTCATTCCTTTGTTTTGAAAACCTCCTAACCCCACTGGCTCCACTCGATATATTTTTGTTCAGGCGTCCCTCCCTAATGGCATCCTCACAATTGACATGCGTTCAAAAGTTAGAGATAATTATCTCTATCTGCTCATCTTCAGATATTCTATTTTTGACCTGAGATGCTAGTGCTTCCATCACCCTAGATAATCACTAAATGTTTCATTCGGGTTATGCCTTAGACGAGCTAAATCTGACTTATGCAGCTCAATGTCCATGTTGTAAACATATTGCTCTTGGAATAAGTGGGTTAGATCTTTCCACGTCATCATCATTGAGGGCTCCAAGGATGTAAACCACCTCAGGGTCGGACCGGTCAAGCTCTTTTGAAAGACTTTTATCAGTAGTCTTTAATTCCCTCCGTATTAGCACATGTCCCCACAGGAGGACTTCAGGTGTGCAATAGGATTGCTAGTGCCATTATGTTTGTCGAAGGCTAGCATTTTGAATTTTAGAGGTAGAGGGACCTTGGCGAGCAAACACAAATCTGTGAAGTCTGTGGCACAGATTTCACCACCACCCATTTTCATCAACTGCTTTTGTATTTTGTCCAATTATTCTTTCAGCTGCTCTGACTCTTGCGATACAGGGGCCGCTTTCTTGGTCTTTGGTTGGACTTCACTCTGGGCCACCAAGGGGTGGGCAATTATGGGAGGAGGGTTAAGGCTAGTCAATGCCCCAGCGTAGGCCCCGCTATTCCTAATCTCGTCCTCCTCATACTGCTGGTCGGCATAGTGTGCAGCGAGGGCGAGATTCTCTTGTTGGTGTTGCATGGGTTGGATGGGAATGACATGAGTGGGGCTTGGGTGAACCCATTGGGGATGAGGAAAGGTTTGTTGGGTGATGGGATAAATGGAAGTTTGGCTTTGGGGTGGGGCCTAATGGGGCCATTGGATATGGGGAAAGGTTTGGAGATGGTCTTGAGGCATGGGGCCATGAGAAAATTGGGTTTGGGGTATGGCATGGGTTTGACCTGGGTGTGAAAGTTGGGTGAAATGTTGGGAGTATTGTGGAAGGTATGAGTGTGGGGTTTGGGCTTGGGCAATGAAGCCTTGGTTATTTTGAGCCATGGGCCATTGATGGGTTTGGGCCATGGGCCCTTGATAGGTTTGGGCGTGGGCCCTTGGTAAGTTTGACCCAGTGGGCCTTGGTGGGTCTGGCCTAGTGGGTCATGATGGGTTTGGGACATGGGCACTGGGTGAATCTGGGTCATGGGCCCTTGGTGGGTCTAGCCCAGTGAGCCTTGATGGGTTTTGACCATAAGCCCTGTATGGGTCTGGGCCATGGGCCCTTGCTGGATTTGGGTCAGGGGCCCTTGACGGTTCTGAGCCATGGGCCCAGGATGGGAGTGGGCCATGGGCATGTTTGGGTGGTAGGTATTGGGCCATTGGGCCTTGGAAAAAGGGGGTTTGGGCCAATGGGCCTTTGGGCCTTTGGGCATGTGGGAAGTGGGAGCTTGGGCCATTGGGCCTTAGGGGCATTTCAGGTAGTGGGGGTTGGGCCATGGGGCCTTAGGGCAGGTGGGTAATAGGGGTTTGGGTAGCGTGGATTATGGGGGGCTGATGGCGGTCATGGGGGACTGAGGCATGGAGATTGGCTAGGGTATGGGATGGGTTCATGGTCATGGGGAGTGGAAGAGAGGTATTTTGGGAAGCCTTCCATGAGGAGTAGGCTTGGAGCATCTCCTCCATCATGGCCATGGAAGGGGGATCGGATGTGGATGGTGGGTTTAAGGGGGGGTGAGATGTAGATGGGGGGGATGTGGAGGAAAAATTGGGCATGGCCTCGGTATGATCGGGCATGACTATGGTAGGTGGTGGGATATGGGGTGGATGAGATGGGACATGGGGAAATGGGAATGTATTGTGTATGTATGGGGATGATGAAGGGTAAGGTGCAAGTGTTTGCGAAAAACTGGGTATGGCCTCGGTAAAAATGGGCATGAGCCGGGGAGATGGGGGGATTTGTGGGGGGTCGGATAGGGTGGAGGTGACATAAGTGAATGAGGGTGGATCGGTCTATATGGGGAAGATGGGAAATGAGGCATGGATGTGGATTGGTTTGAGTTTTGTATGAATGTGGATGGGAAATGAGTTTGATTTGCATGGGCACGGTTTGATCACAAAATGGAGAATGGCGGGTTGGACTTTGGATATTTTGGGGGGTAGTGTTTGGGAAAACGGGGGCGCCAAATGGGCCGGTAACGGTAAAGGGTGATTGGGTGAGGGGGATGGTGGAAGAGGCTTCTCCCGAATGGGAGTGGGTTGGAGAACGTGGTGGGGATGACTCGGGATCGGCGTAAGTCGGGTCCACTACCCACGACATTCTACAGAAACAGGTGGGGTAAGGGTGCCTTGGATAAGGCCCAAAGATTTTCCTTCTTCTCCTATGGGATGATGGAGGGCAAGGTGATGTCGTTGTGCCAGCACCACAAGAACTCTATTTTTTAGGGTTTTTTTTTTTTTTTTTTTAAATTTTTTTTTTTTTGAATAACTTTTTATAAAACAAAGGTTTCGAGGCTTTGGAATTCCCTTCTCGGGTGGCCTTCATACCCTGATTTGAGACCCACAGCGATGATCCCAACGCACTTCGGAAGAATCAAAGGGAACCTTTGATCTATTGAAGGCACAAAAATCAAGGTGAACAACCCGATCCCTCGAAATGAACCAAAGAGGGGTCACCTTCTTTTGACCAGTGGGGGCGTATTAGGTGTCAGAGATGGCAGGGCCCAAACAAAGGCACTAAGCACACTGATTAGGGAATTCGAGAGGTGAAAAGGCCATAGATTTTGGGCTGCTGATGGTCAGAACAGGCTTGGCGCAACTAATACATGTGCCAAGGTAGCAGGGCTCCTTTTTTACACTGGCGCAACTATTAGTTGTGCCAAGGTAAAAACTAAGGATTTAAAGCTGGCGCAACTAAATAGTTGCACCAGTTATAAATATTATATTTTTGCACTGGCGCAACTAATACTTGCGCCAGGCAAAAATGATGCTCTAGACCTGATAACAGCAGGCAACAGTAGCCTGAAATGGGTCTATTTTTTATAGGTTTTGTGGAAGCTGGGATTTCGAGAACTGTGCTATTTTTTAGTAATCGGTTCTCTCCTTACTGCCCCTAAAGGTTTGAGTCCGGTATAACTCGCTAGCACGCTCCCCAAAGGTTTTAAGTTTTGGAATGGGAACCCATCCGATATACCTTCGGCGTAAGCACCTTCTCAGATACTAGGTGGGCTGGGACTTTTCTGGATCATCACCACTAGGGGCTGCCGCCATACTAAGACCCGGGTGGATGTATGTGTGCCTAAACCCAACCCTTTTAAAATCTATCCCGTAAAAGCAAATTAATTAAGCTCCCTATTCTTGATTCAATTTTAACTCTTTTTTCCAAAAAAAAAATTTTAAAGAAGTTTCCTTTAGTCCAAAAGACGGGGGTGATGATCCCGTGCCGCCACTATGGGCTGGCGTCCACTGTCGGAATATGTTTGTACAAGTAGGCCCACCAATCGGCTAAGGCACTTAAAATGACGGGAATGTAAGGAAAAAAAAAGACAATGCACAAGTAAGCCCACCGATCGATTAAGGCATGTAAATGACGGAAAAGTAGGGGTGAGAAAATAAAAAAACAATAAAAAAAATAGCAAAAAGGTTAGTAAAATAAAAAGGAAATGGCCAAATTTCAAGGAAAAGTTCTAAAAGCTATCCCCAGCAGAGTCACCATCTGTGCAACTGTGGGATTTGTGACGATCCCGTCGTGGCAATGTGCTCGCTAACAAAAATATAGAGTTGCCACCTGGAGCTTTCGGTGTCCTGGGAAACCTAGTTTATTTTTATGAGCACTGAAGTGCTAAAAATATGACTCTGAATCCGGTCCACACCAAAGACTCTTGGGTAGGGGCTTCGGTTATCGATCGGGAAAGTGTTAGACACCCGATCAACCCGCTTAACACGGTCTCTACTTATGGCCAAAACAAAAATAAAGTAAAAGAAATGAAATGGATTCCACTTGCCCAAATGGGCCTCAAATCCTATTTGTGCCCCTCCGTTTCGGCGGTGTAACGACACAAATGGGAGAATGAGAAAAGCCAAAAAGAGATAAGAAAAGAAAGGGGAGAGCGGGAGCCCTCAGGCCCTTGTAGCACCGTAGGGGAGCCTTGCGTGACTTGCTTTTGATAAGCTTTTGAAGGCTTGAATGGTGGAAAGAGGGGTTCTAACCACTAAGGCTTACTAGCTAAGAGGAAGAGAAGGGACGAAAATGGATAGCACACACCTAACCTAGAGACTTTTTAGGAAAGGTAAGGCATGGAATTTGGTTTTAGAATTCTGGAATTTATATGAGAAATGGTGCACCAAAGGAAGAAAGATCTTCTCACTTTAAGCTCTTTCTCTCCTAGGCAAAAATTCTCAACCCTTAAACCAAGGGGTGGGGGGGTCTATTTATAGAAAATGGGTGGGTTAGGAGGGTGTTAGATGTTAATCAAGATTAGGAGTTAGGTAATCTAACATCTAAGGTTTCCTAGGGTTTATGGAGCTTTGAAATGTGTGAGAAGGTCCTCCAATGGTGGATGATAGGGTGAGGCTTTAAGCCACTTGATGGGTTGCAAATAAGGTGTAAAAGGGTACAACTGAACTATCAAAAGACACCCCAAAGGTCAAGATGGTCAACAAGTCAAACCCCAATCACAAATTTTGAGGTAAAAAACTAGGGTAACTATTCATATGCCTGGCGCAACTATTAGTTGCGCCAGACAAATGTACAGTACAACAATTAAGTACAGTGCCTTGAAAGTTGCCTTACGAGGGTGGGGTCCACTTTAATACTGGCGCAACTATTAGTTGCGTTAGGCTTAAATTCTAGGAAAATGGCCTGGCACAACTAATAGTTGCGCTAGGCAAAGTGTAACTGGCACAACTATTAGTTGCGCCAAGCCATTTCTGGGGAGAAATGGCCTAGCGCAACTATTAGTTGCGCCAAATCCCAAAGGGGCCCACTTGAAATTACTCCTTTGCTCTCAGGGTTCGGACTGCCATATCTTTCAATGTATAACTCCGATTGGGGAGGTTCTTGGACCGTTGGAAAGCTGATGACTTTTACTTTTAAATAGTATAAGATTTGATCATAGTAAAGGCCATAGTTAGTTCCGGTGTACCACTCCTTTTTCAAGGCTCGGAAGGTTAGGTTTAGGTTCAGAACAGGTTCTAAGGGTTAGGATTGATTTCTAAAGGTTCGAGGTAGGTTCCTAGGGGATCTAGGGTGATTCCTAAAGGTTTGGGGTGATTCCTAAGGGTTCCATACATGCAATCAAAAGCTCAGGAACGCGCCTCTCTCGAAATGTGTTTCGAGCAGGCGTTGGGCCAAATTTGGGTGTCTACAGGAATGTGCGTGCGATTATATCATGCGCTATAATCCTTGTGTGTGATTAAGGTGTCACTAGGTCAGTGTACAGGTGACCTTTTGTACTGCACATTTGGAGTGTGTTGTTTGATTAGATTGCGTGGCCTATAGCCTATGTGTGATTGGAACGTCGCGCAATTGGCTCGGGCGATGGCTTCATTGAGCGTTTGGGTCATAGCGTGTGTTTTAGATTATACGCAGCGTGCGCGACACGTGATTGAATTAAACGCATGCGTTCTGGCATGTGATTAAGTTTGTACTCTATATAAGCAAGGGAACTTTCATTTATTGTTCATTCTCTGGTTTAGTCTTGAGTTTTGACCTTTTTCTGGATATCTTGTATTCTAAAATTCGTGTTTTAATGATATTGAGTCATATAATCATTCGATTGGGATACTGTTTCTTCCTATTTTCATTATTTCGCATGATCTTCATCCTGAGGTGATGCTCGTGGAAGGCGTTATTTTGGGAGTGGGCGGTATTAGGAATGAGGGCTCTAGTCTTCACATCGATCCCTTTTTTAGAGCAGTGAAGGTAGCGTTGAGGAAGCGGCGGTGGAGGTGGTGAAGATAGCGAAAGAACATGTGTTGTAAGTGGAGGGATGTGTTTCCCAACCAATGCTCTCTAAAGTCTTTGATTGGACGCTTAGAGCCGAATCTGGTCATTGCTTCATCTCAGTTTTGAACCCAGTCTTCAGTTTGGGTTGTAAATTCAGGAGGTATGCCTCCGGTGATACTTGTAAAACTTTTAAGTTATGAATAAAGGGGCATTTTTTTTTGTTTTATTTTGCTTGTTAATTCCTTTGACTTCATTTAATGGATCAGTTGGATTTATTTGATTTGTTTGACTTAATTTAGGATTTGTTTAGGGTTTTAGGATTCATTATGAATTTGCTCAGGGCTTATCACGAGGTTACTTTGCTTTGCTGAGTTTGGTTTAGGGGGTTTGCTTGGTTCTGTTTGGTTTGTTGAGGGCATTTTTTTTTTGTCCCAAACAAGTTAGGGTCTCACTTTAGAGAGTTTTTTTTTATTTAAAGTTTTGTCTGGTTTAAGGTTTGATTTAACTTCAGGTTTGGTCTTTTGTTTGATTCAACAGGATATTTAAAAGGTGTGAGTTTTCAAAGGTTCTAGATGGATGTTAAATGTTTAAATCCTAATTGTTTATCTAAGCTTGGGGGATTGGTGTTTATTAGGGGATTAAGTGTTGTGTGATTATTAATTTATCTAGGTTTTCCATGGATTGTGTTCTTTCAAAGGGGTTATGTGTTTTGTTTAGATTTAATTAGATTAGAAAAGTTTAAAGGTGTGACACTTGTCATTTGGTAATTCAGGAGGTATAGTTTATAAATGTGTGAGCTAAAAGTTTTGGGTTCTTGTTGTTTTGAATCTTATTTCAAGTTTGGGATTAAGAGTTTTGGGGCATTTTTTTTGTTTTGGCATTTCCTTGTTCATTAATGTCTTTTCTTCCTTTCTTTTTTGTATCCCGGGTGTTAGACTCTAAGAGTAGTGTTTATTGCATGGATTCTTGAGAATGGACGGGATTGGGAATGCAAGGTAGCGGTCGAATTGCTGCCATGCTAAGGGAAGAGATGGAGGAGAAAGAGGTGATAGAAAGAAAACTCAAGGATAAGGCAAGGTCAGAATTCTTGTGACCGATGCCTATCTTTCCTTGGTAGGCTCTGTAGATCATGTATTAGTTGCTCTTCCTTGCTATAGTTTCCAAGGTGAGCTTCTAAGGGCGGATCTCGCAGGTCCTAGGTGGCTTTTTGTGAGCCACTCTTTCTTTTTTGTCGGCTCGGGGCAAGGGGAAGAGGTTATTACGGCTAGAATTCGTTCAGGGTTCACCCTTTCTCCGGGCTTCTCCGAGATTTCTAGTTTCCCGAATAAATCCGGATTCGAGCATTACCTGAATGGGCTAGTTTTAAGTTTCTTGTTTCAAGTTATATATTCAGAGGGTATGCACTTGGTGTATTTTGTAATTATTTTATTTATGAAGTGATTATTGTTTTAATTTCCTTCGTAAATTGCGGTTTAGTTTATTTTATCGCTTATTTGATTTGTTTTGAGTGTGAGGTTTCATTTATTTATTTTGGATTGGGGCATGTTAGGAGCCTTTTTTTTTCGTTTTGACGTAGTTTGGGCTTAGTTGGAGTATATGAATGATGAGGTTTTCTTCTTGTTTAGTTTCGCCTTAGTTTGGGGCAAGTTTCTTTGTTTGCTTCAAATGGATGGATGATGGGGGCATTTATTATTTTTTTTGGGTTTGGTATTGGTTGGATTGTATAGGTGATGTTGGGGCTTCTCTTTTTTAGTTTAGTGCATTTTCTTTTGGTTATCGGGGTAGATATTTCTTTAGGTATGGAATGTTTTAGATCGGGCTTAACAAGGGCGTGGTTTGGCTAACAATTAATGTTGAAAATCTCTCAATTCACGTCTGTGAATGTGTTGTTCTAGGCATTTTTTTGTTTTGTGTTTCTGGATAATTGCGCACTTCACTTCGAGGGCATAAATTAATTGCGCGCCAGAGAGTGGACGTGCATTCAGAGTGTCAGATTGTAATTAAGCGCCAACTTTCGGTCGTTTGATTGATTTAAACGCAGGTTATCGGGCACGGGATTAGGGCAGTGGCTGGTCACTGTACGGGAGACCATTGGCATTCGCGTGCCACTGTGTGGATGCTTGAAGTAGTCACGCGCTCAGTAGGTACCAAGTTGTCGGGTTAGTTTGGCGGGCGACGATTAAGTTGCACGCTTGGCTCCAGGTGCTTAATATGAATTAAGCGCAGTGTGAGTGGTGCAGGATTGACTTATGTGCCTAGATTCGGGCACGCGATTTTAGTTGGTCCTATAAATACTTCAAAACTTTTCATTTTCATGGTGCGATCCGTGTTAGTCTTTGATTCTCTGTTTCCTTGTTCCTTTGTGCTCTAATTTCGTGTCTTCATGATAGCTCATGATCCAGACTTCCATTTTAGGCACCGTTTCCTCCATTTTTTTCAGTTTTTTGAGCTCTTTATTCTAGGATGGAGTCTGAGGGTGGTGGTAGGTACGGCATTACCGTTTCAGAGTTAGAGAGGATGTTAAGAGCGGAGATTGGTGAGACTTCTAAGGCTCGGACCAACGTTGTCGGGGAGGTGAATGTTGGGAAGGTGTTGGAGGTTGATCAGTCGAGGGTCAGGGAGGAGGTGCTCGAGATTGAGTAGGGAGTCACTGAGGATGAGGGTGAGAGGGTTGAGGATGAGACATCTGGGGATGAGAGAGATGCGAGTTCGGCTGTGGAGCACCAGGGTGAGGAGCATCGAGATCGTAGACACTTCCTACTAGAGGATTTCTTCGCTCGAGACTGAGTAGGCATCCATGAGCAAGAGTTCTTTCATTTTCTTAGGCATTTAGGTTATGACATAGGCTCATTAGGGTATAGAAACCCTTCTAATTTATGTCAAACCTGCATTGATCCTTGGTTGTGTGCTCACTCATGCATCATGATGGCATCTAGAGATAGGTCATGTTTCTATTCAGTTGTTCTTATCACATTTTGTGTGTTCGTTGTAAATTGTTATTTGAGTTTGAGGTACATTTGACTTACTTTTAGTTTTAAATTCATTTGTCTTTCGTCATGGGTATGTGCTAGTCTTACTGTTATTATTTGTGTTTTGTTCAATAGGAGCCCCCGCAGCTGGCTATCAGCTCGGCATGGGCTGAGTCTCATATTTGGTATCGTGACTTACCAGAGTTTTAGCGAGTGTGGCTGGTGTCTTTCGATTTTGGGCTGATTCTAGAGTTGGAGCCCTTTCAGGTCGATCGTGGCCTAATCGCGGCGAATCTAGAGAGGTGGAGGGAGGAGCATCAGACGCTTCTCTTTCCAGTTGGTATGATGTTGCCAACTCCGGAGGACTGGGCCTGCATCACTGGTCTTTGTTCTAGGGTGAGCTGATCATAGGGCGGATGGGAGGACATTATTTTGAGGTATGTGAGGAGATTCTGGGTGTGTCGTATAGGTTGAGCGGTTCAAGGCCAGGTGTAGTCCAAGTCACTTGATTTTTTGAGACGTTTGCGAGTGGCTTCGTCCCCTCGAGATACCATTCGGAGGCGAAGGTAACTTATGAGGCACGTTGTCCGATAGTGGCGGGTTGGGAGCTTATGGTGGAGCCCGGGTTAGTTGTGGATAGGGTGCTTCGAGCATTCTTGATGCACTTCCTTAGTGCTGTACTTTTCTCTTCTTTGACTTAGGGATGCATCACTGGGTTATTTTTTATGGTTCTCGGGGACTTGGATTGAGTCCCTTTCTACGCATGAGGTGCGGCTACATTGGCGCATCTCTATGTGTAGCTCTACCGTCGAGGATAGGGTGTCGCATCGATTGGAGGTTTCCTTACATTCATCCAGGTGAGTTTTAGCCAATTGACGTCATGATGTCTTTAGTTTGGTTAAATTTTTTGGTCGTAGTGACGATCTCAGTATTTTTTTTTGTGTGTTGTTGTTGTAGTTATTATTTTTCTTTTCAATTTTGGGCGTATGATCATTTCACTTTTCTTCATCCAGGAGTTTCGTTGGAGGTGACATCCACATTTCTGCGGATGCGCGTGTGGAGGGAGGCATTGAGGGGTCGTCGTTGATCTTTGGATCTTCAGACCGCGCGCAGCCTCTTTGAGGATATGCATGCAAGGCAAGTATAGATCGTCATGCATACATTTCTTTTTTCGTTTCATTTCGATCTTTTAAAATCTTCGTCTTCATTGAGGGGTCGGCTCGTGTGCTTGGTTATAGGTGATTTAGACGCCGTATGCGGATGAGGAGGATGCAGACGTGCCAGTGATTCAGTCTGACCGACCTTCTTTGATGTGGACATATGGGTTTATTGTTTCGAGAGGGTGGAGAGGATCCACACACCTTGGGTGGTACGATAGCTGGGGTTTGCTCAGGGAGTCCCTCTAGAGATTCACCACAGGGTGGCGAAGAGGATGATCGATCCTCCTGGCCAGAATTTTACAAAGCAGATGGCGCTTCAGTTAGCGGATTTTAGAGCTAGGAGGACCAGGGTTACAGGGATGCATGATGATGTGGACGCCCCAGAGTATGTGCGGTGGTTTAGTGTGTTGGGTGGCTGGCGCCTCTGCACACGTCCCTTCCATGGGAGTGGCTCTTTCGTGATCGATGGGCCAGAGTCGGCGTCAGCTTTAAGGGAGAGGTTGGCTACGCTGGAGCAGGGCCATCTCACCGGGAGCGTGCGGGGGGTATTAAACGCTCTCCATAGGGCGATGGAGCGGATGGGGTGTGCTCCTCGTCTGGATGAGGAGATGTTGCACTCCTTAGCCTCCTCGATTGCTAAGGCTAGGGCAGCGGAGGATGAGTTAGGGGCTCAACTTGCATGAGCGGATGGTTATTTTTTTTTTTATGTGGACTTGGTCTCCTGGTCATTCTGACATGATTGTGGTATCTCATTTTATTTTATTTTGGACAGTCTCAGAGGGAGGGTGAGGTTGCTCGTCAGGTGGCGATGATCGATTTGTTAAACGGTTAGCAGCAGGCCGACTGAGCGGTGGAGGTCAGCCTACGATCTAAGATTGATCGATTGGTAAGCATCTTTGTAAATATAATTTAGCATTGTTAGGACTGTGAGCTCGTTAACTGATGTGTTCATTATTATTCATAGAGAGCCGAGCTCGCTGCTAGAGGTTCCGTTCCGGCGTTGGATCCATCTTCTGTTGCTTCCTCCAGTCGGGGGGATCTAGCGATGGCTCAACTTCGCGCCGAGCTAGATCATTGGGTAAGTTCCATTCAATCGTTTAACTTGTTTGCATCATTGCATTAGTTTGTTGGGTGTCATTGTTCGCTTTCTTAGTTGCTTACTAATATCATGTGGTATTTCAACATCGGGTTGTCGAGGATCTTCAGGTGAGGGGGGCGACTGCTGCCTCTCTACGCCTAGAGAGTCGGGTATAGAATTTTTGATGTGGCGTAATTCTATTTAGGTTATTTTATCTTTATTTTGTTCTGACAAGTCTTATGTTGGCTTGTTTGGTTCTTTGTGCAAGCTGTTTCGAACTCCGCTCCCGAGGCTCCCCCTCAGACGTCTGCTCTTATCCCTACTCAGGTATGTTTTAGTTATTGTGTTCATAGTTTATTTGTCATTATAGTATTTTTCTCTTGTATTTGTTTGTTTCTGTTGTAGCCGCCTATGCTCATTATTCCTTCCGTGCCTCTTGCTGATCCGGTGACTGCTGAGACGGTTGGGCGACTCCTGGAGGAGAGGTTGGATATGGTATGACTATTTCCTTCTCAAAGTTTCTTATTTGGTTCATGTATATATATTAGTTTCTTTGACTTGGTGTGTTATGTACAGGTTCGTACGGCTTGAGAGCACGTCTAGAGGCGATGTGGCGCGCCACTCCTTGAGTGAGGCGAGATCCTTGGGGAGCGTAGAGTCGTGAGGACTTGTTCATTGAGATGATGGTTGTCACCTGAAGGACTGGTGAGGCATTGGAGGTAGTGACGCGAGACGTCTTGAGTAGGAGATCTGGTGTCCTAGATGGATTCTGATAATAAATCTGGCGAGGTGTGAGGAGTGCGTGGGTTGGTTAGTCGACTTGATGGATCGAGTTGAGGGGCTCTGGGTTCCTCGGTTGAGGTCTCATCACATGTCACATGATCATGTCAAGGATGATGCTTGTAGGGATTCGGTCGTTCATGATATTCTTGTGAGATATCCTCCTTGCTCCATATCGAGATGGTCTGTAAGCTAGACTAGTTAGGGGGATTCTGTTGCAAGGCCTCGTCATTTAGAGGTTTTGCCTACTCTGAGTGCTAGGATTGTATTTTCAGAGGACCAGTCTACGGACCTCCGAGCTGGCGATACTGTGGACAACAGCGCTCGGCCATCCCAGCGGCAGTGTAGGGAGAAGGTGTGTATGTTTTTCTTTTGCTGTGTGTGTGTGAGTTATACATTTATAGGGGGGATGCCCCTGGTGACAAGTGTACAATGGAAAAAACTTTGATATATATATATATGGAGATTTTTGTTTAGATGTACCTGATTAGCTCATTTTCCTTTCAATTACCTCTTGCGTCCACTTTTGCCTTTGGTTGCTTTAGCGCCGTCGACCGTCATTGGGACTTGGATGCTTCCTGAGCTGGCCCAATGATGGTTGAAGGTTTCTTACGTATCTGCACATGTGACAGTAATACTATCAGTAGTTTTTGTTCTCCCCCTTGCTTATTGTCAAGGGGGTAAGTGTCTCAGACTGAAGTCTGGTAGTAGAAGATGAATATGTACTTTTTTCATATATATATATATATATATATATATATATATATATTTTTTTTTTTTTTTTCTTTTTTTGAAATGAAAGTAATGCAATAGGGAAAGCAAATAAACTATGATAGAATTAATAATAAAATAATAACATAATAAAATAAATAAAAATGCCCTAGTGTAGGAGTGTGGTAGGATTGGCAATATGGTATCCTCGATAGCACTTTGTGGGTGGTAACTTCATCGTCCCTCATCTTCTTCATGGACAAGCTAGCACTTCTGCTATGATTCTTCTTCTAATCCTAAAAAAATACCCCAGCGTCAAGATGCAATGGAGCTTTTCTAGGTTTCAAGATGAGCACTTTGGGTCTATAAGTAATCATGGGTATTTGGTGAGTTAGTTTTGAAGAAAAGTTGATCGGTACTATCACCGAACCGAGGAGGTCTCTTTGATTAGGTCAATTGTATATAGGGGCCTATCCTAGGGTGGTGGCCGTCTTATCCCGTGGTTATTAGGGAAAAGTATCATAGGTATAGTAGGTGATTGCATTAATCATTATTCATCAGTTTTCAGTTTCATTTCTAGGAGCATCCTATTGGGCTTCTGATTTATCATCCGAAAATAAATAGAGAAGAGGGGAGCAAGGCTCAGTGACATGGGGAATAGTTCGTATCTAATGCTTCACAAAAGGGGTAGGTGATAATATTTTTCTTAGAGAGATATGGGATGCCATAATTGAGCTCTTCGTCATGTTTCGGTACCATAAAAAATCTCATATTCTATGGTTAGCAAAAGTTTATCCTCCTCCCGCCACCTTATGACGATATCTAATAGTATGGAGACATTAGGGATGCCCTCACAAGTTACTTATAGACTTTTAGTAACGTTACCAGAGATGTCCTCACGGTCTACTTATGCTTCCCTGAGCTCATTGACTTGGTCATTCGTCGTAATGCTCTCACTCAATTTTTAACATGTAAATGCATATAATTTTTTTGAATGCATCCTGCTAGCGCAAGAATAATGAGTTTTGATTGAACCTAACTCTTTTATTTTTTCTGCTCTAATGTCTCCTCCAATGGCGGGGGAAGGGAAATGAGGATCAGGCGTTACTGATGCTTTTGAAAGACGGTAGATAGGCAACTAGTCCTTTAATTAGATCGCTCGAGTGGGAAAGGGTGGGCAATAAATCGGAGGTCTTAAGGATATTTTGAGAATTAAAGGTGTACGACAAATGAATGGGTTGTGACGACTATGGGAGTGATAAGTATAAGTATTTAACTACAGGATGTGATCATCACAGGGCTAATGATAATATTTTCTAAGGTACATGGTGTTCCAAGGGCTAGGGAGTTCTTCCCCATCTTGGTTCGCCAGTTTGTAGGCATTTCCAAGGTATGCACCGTTATGACATATGGGCCTTCAGTTTTCCTTTTGGATGGGCATGCATGGAAGGCATAATTTTCTTTAAGACTAATTCTCCAATATTAAAGGTTCATTTGAGGACTTTCTTATCGTAAGCTCTGGCCACTCTCTGATATACCTGAGCGTGATCAACTACCCTTAGACATGTTTCATCGAGCTGCTCTAGCTATGTGGGTAGGACAATTCTCCTCTTGTCTAAGGATAGCTCATCATCGAGTTGAATCTGTAAGGATGGTACTTATATCTCATATGGTATGACTGTCTATATCCTGTAGGTAAGAAGGTAGGGAGTTTGGCCAGTGGCCGTACGAATAGAGGTCCTATAGGCCCAGAGTGCTTCTGGTAGTCATTCAGGCCAGTCGGCTCCATTGCATGTTTCAACTGTGTATTTCAGGATTAGAATCAGCATTTTGTTCGTAGCTTCTGCCTGTCCATTGCCTTGAGGGTAGAATGGTGATGAGTGGCATAGATCGGCATCGTACTTCTTGCGTAACTTCTTTGTCTTCTCTACGATGAATTGTGGTCCATTGTCAGTTACAAACATCCTGGGTACTCCAAATCTGGTGACGATATTTCAAACAATAAACCTTACGAGTGTTGAAGTGATGATTCTGACATAGGATTCAGCTTCTACCTATTTGGTGTAGTATTCAGTCGCTATAAGTATGAACGCGTGCTTGTGAGTGTTTCCAACGATATCTGTGAAAGGTCCAATGACATCGAAGGCCCACATTAAAAACGGCCATGGCAAAGTCATAGTATTCAATGCAACTGATGGAGCTTTGACGAGTGTGGCATGTTCTTGGCATTGCTTCCAGGATTGGACGTAGAGGTGGCAATCTCTGATCATTATCGGCCAGAAGTAGCCTTGTCGTATAACTTGATCGGCGAGTCTCTATCTACAGGAGTGGGCGTCGCAGGTACTGGCGTGTGCTTCTTGGATGATGTATTATCCTTCGACAGTCGTGATGCATTGTAGTAGTACTCCTTTAGTGAAGGCCTCTTTGTATAATGTTTCACCGAGTATGCAGAATCGGGCGCATTGGTTCCTTATAGTCTTCCGTTTGATCCTTGTGGCGTATGGAGGGACGTGTTGATATTTCAAGAAGTTTCAGATGTCGAAATTCAATGGTTGTCCATCATCGGTCGGTTATTTTTCAAATCTAAACATAGCAATTTTAGTTTATGTTTTGATGTGCTTTTTCATAGTGATCGCTTCTTGCGGTCCTATACTTGTGGGGAGGAATGGTAATTCTCTCTTGATGGTGTATGCTACCTTGTGGGTAGGTACTATCAGCTTTTTGATGAAGAAGGTCTTGGTACTTTGCTCGATAGGTAGCTAGCGTGGCTAAGGAATCTGCGAGCTCGTTTTCTAATCTAGGGATGTGCATGAAAGAGATTCTTTCAAATTTCTTTACTAAATATTGAGCAGTTTCTAGGTATGCCGTTAGTTTTCTTTCCTTAGTTTTTCATTCTCTTATGACTTATTAAATTACTAGTTTAGAATCACTGATGGTTTTTAACTGTTTAACACCTAATTGTAGTGCTCCTCGTAGTCCAGCTATAAACGCTTCGTATTCTACGACATTATTAGTGACAGAGAAATCTAGTTGAAAAGCTTTAGGTATGACAACTCCTTTTGGGCTTAGGAGGACTATCCCGATGCCTTTTTCTTTGTGATTTAGAGCACCGTTAAAATAAAGGATCCATGACATCTTATCAGGCTCTTCGTTGTGAATCGTGAATAGGTCCTCATCGGCGAAATCCGCATGTATGGGTTCATCACTAGGGAGTGGGAGGTCTACAAGGTAACCGGCAATTGCTTGTCCTTTGATTGATTTCTATGTGGCGTAAGTGATGTCGAATTCTTGTGATAGCATATGCCAACGAGCGATCTTTCCAGATGTTGCGGGCTTTTCGAATACATACTTCCGAGGGTTCATTCTGGCTAGTACTAGTATCTTATGTGCTCCAAAGTAGTGTCGTAATCTGGTAGAGGCCCACACTAAGGTGAGGCAAGTTTTCTCTATTGAAGTGCATTTTCATTTGTATTCGACCATCGTCCTACTGAGGTAGTAGATAGCCTTCTCTCTCTTACTGTCTTCTTCATATTGTCCTAGAATTACTCCCATTGCTTTATTGTTCACTAAGAGGTATAGAATTAGGGGTGTTTCAGGGACTGGTGGTGATAGTATTGACAGGTTGAGGAGGTATTTCTTGATATTGTCGAAGGCTTGCTGACATTGATCATCCCATTTGTACTCAGCTCCTCCTTTAGGTAGTCTGTAGAAAGGATCACATCTGTCTGAATGTTGGGAGATAAATCTCCTGATGAATTACAATCTTCCTATCAGGCCTCATAATTCTTTGATATTACTAGGAGGTGGCATCTCAAGGATGGATCTAACCTTTGCAGGTTCAACTTCGATCCCTTCCTTACTAACCATGAAACCAAGTAAGTTTCTGAAAGTGACCCCAAAGACACATTTCTTTGGGTTCATTTTTAGCTGATATTTCTTAGATCTTTACAGCACCAGTCGGAGCGCTTCAACATGTCCTATTCGTGTTTGGGACTTCACTAATATGTCATCGACGTAGACTTCTACACACTTATGCATCATATCATGAAAGACAGTCATCATGGCGCATTGATACGTGGCTCCTGCGTTCTTGAGCATAAAAGGCATAACAACGTAACACTATGTTCCCCATGGTGTGGTGATGGAAGTCTTCTCTTAGTTGAACTCTACTAATTTGATCTGATTATATCTAGAGAAACTGTCCATAAAGGATAGCATCTCATGTCCCGCGGTGTTGTCAACTAGAGTGTCAATGTTTGGAAGGGAAGTCATCTTTTGGGCATGCTTGGTTGAGGTTTCGGAAGTCGATGCAAACCCATACTCTGCCGTCTTTCTTGGCGACATGTACTATGTTAGCGACCCACTTAGGGTAGAGGACGACTCCGATAAATTTTTCTTTGTGTAACTTGTCAGCTTCCTCTTTAACTTGAAGGGTAGTTTGTGGGTGCATCCTGCGGAGTTTCTGCTTAACAGGATTTACACCGGGTTCTAGGACAAGGTGATGTTCTACTAAGCTTGGGTCTAAATCGGGCATGTCCTCGTAGGACCATGCGAAGGAATCGAGATGTTCTTACAGGACTTATGCAATTTGTTGGCATTCGTTGGAGTTGAGTGTTATACTAATCAATAGTTTCTTGGGTTTCTCTTCAGTGTCAAAGTTAAGTTCTTCCGTGGGTTCCGCGGCAGCTTGGGTTTTCTCATCGAAATGCTTGATAACCCGTTGGAAGTCTAGTGCCTTCTCGGCAATAGGTATTCTTTCTTCATCCTCGGTAAATTCGTATATTGCGAAATTGCTACACTGGGGATCTGAGTTTGCGAAAGCTAACCCTTCATCGATACAATCTATGACTGAGAGATCTTTGGTAAGGTGAAGGTCAAGACTACTAATTTTTCTCTCAAAGTCACGAAGTATTTCATCCGATAGGATCGCTAATTTGTTGTTTAAACGGGATGCTTTACATCCTCGTGCGAGGAATGGGATAGAAGCCTTAGGGGAAAAGTCTCCTTGTTGGCCACAAATTTGGTTCGAGATGAATAGTTCCCTTTCTTTTATAGGGTTTTCTGATTTTTTTGGAATTTGTATTTCTAAACTTTTAGGGTTTTCTATTTTTTCTATTTTTTTCATTTTTGATAATAAATATGGTACATGGTTGGTTGCCTCAAGGGACCCCAGGAGAATTTCTTCCTCTAGTTGAGGGGGCGAGACGGCTACTGGAATCATTCGCGTGATTCTTTAAAAAAAGCGAACTTGTGAATTTGGCATTTTTTTATTTTTTTTGGAGTCTTCACCTGATGAGATCTTTTGAATGAGTGATGCTGGTGATAGCAGCACTAACGTTTGGATTTCTTCTGCGACATTGATCGCCTCTTCTTTGAAGAAGCTCTGAAGATCGTAGTCAATTGAGCTATCATCCTCTGGTAATAATATTGTTCTTCCCATCGAGGGGGATCTCCCAAAGGATCCTCAGGGGTAGCGAGTTCCTTTCCTTGATCTTTATAATATGTTAGGATGAGCGCGCATGCTCGACAACGAGGTTGATAATGGTGGATAATGTAGGGGGTTACCCAAGGACATTCCCATCCTTCTAGGTTAGAGTCAAAAATGGTATTGAATTCATCTTCTTGATCGGATATTTCTCAAAGTCGTAGGTTAGCTTGCTCCGCTAACTTGAGTGTCGAGAGGACTATCTAGTAGTCCTCATCATCACTTGGGGGAGGTTGCCACTCTTCCTCTAGAGATTTCAAAAATATTTGGAGTTGCGACAAATTTGGGGATGTAGAAGTGCCTAATTCAAGTCCCTCTTCAAAGTCTATGAGGGTGACACGAGTATTTTCCTCTAGGTCCATCAGATGACAGTTGGGATTTTTTGCTTCTTGTGCCAGTAGCTTATTCGATGGGTCGTTACTTGTGTCGGTGGTCACGAGGTTGGAGTGATTCAATCCTTCTATCGTAGAGTGTCGGGTTCAACTAGCGAAGCACTCTAATATGTTGGCGCATGCCCCACAGCAGGGTTGGTAAGGCGATGCAAGGGGAGTCCCAAGGGCATTCCCATCCCTCAAGGTCGAGGCCGAGGCGGATGCTCTGCGAGTTAAGATTTTCTTATGGTGTATCATCTTCCTCCCATGTTGAGTGTAAGCAATCTTCACTATCTTGCAAGGCTGCTATGTGAAAACTTTCGTCGTCAGTGGACTACCAATCTTCTACTCATGGGTTAAGTTCTGGAGGTTCCTCTCTCCTCTCTTCTATAAATTCCTTAGTGTCAACCAATGGCTTGACTCCTTCGAGCGGTTGATCAATATCGTTGTTTAAATTGGTTAAATCGTTAAATGCTTCAGTCATTCACTCAATTTCTGCTTCTTGAGATCTAGTGAAGGACACTTCCTTATGCTTTGACACGTCTACTTTCTCAGTGGTCCCATAGGCGAAGTGGTCATATAGGGACCATTTTGGTGAGATAGGGGACAAGTCGGCTTGTGGGCCGTTCGATTGGTAACCTAACTCTTTGTGTTTACGTATTTACATTGGGACAACGGGCCCTACTCGACCTTGCTTATTTTTATCGAGCCCTATCTGGGGAACGTATCCAAATAGGTACATAAGGTTCCAGCCTTTTGTCATGGTAGGGTTAATGGCATAGAGTTTGGCAAGGTCTGGGCTAACCTCTCTTCTCATTAATTTTTGTTGACACGTTAGGGGAGAACGAGGAGGGATAGGGGGACGGACTTCTGCGATGGTTGTCTCATCAGGGATTCGAGTCTTTTGAATATGACCTGTGTTCAATACAAAATCATGAGCTGTTGGTATGCTCGCCGCGTAATCAATATCCATCTATTGGAGGGGTGCATCAGCGTATATAAGGACGATGGAGTCCTCGTATGGGAATTTGACGCATTGATGGTATGTGGATGCGACAACCTTCATTGACTCCAACCATTTTGTTTCTAAAATGAGGTTGCATGTACTAACAGAATCAGAAACACAGAAGGTAACATCTTTCGTTATAGGTCTGAGGCGAACCTGTAGCTTGATAGTTCCTTTGATAAAGTCACGCGACCCATCATAAGCTATGAGTGACAGTGCGAAGGGCTTGACATCCTGCTCCGTGTATTTGAGCGTCTTCAACGTGGTGAGAGGGCAGATGTTGAGTCCTGCTCCCCTGTCAATGAGTGTGTGTGGTACAGAGAATCTTCTAATTATGACCATAAGATATATGGGGGTCGCACTCCTGCGGAGTGACTCTTTAGGCATGTCAGCGCCTGTAAAATTGAGCACTGGAGGTTGCGCCATGACCGAAGTGATTTGATGAAGCTCATCTAAAGTCGTATCCTCATCCACTTGTGTGCCTTCAAGTGTCTTTATCAACAAATGGTGTTGGTCAGGTAATTTCTTGATGAGTTCTAGTATGGATATTTAGGCTGGGATCTTTTAGAGGTGCCACAGAAGATCGTATTCTTTCCCTGGCTCAAGCACGGTTTCTTTGCCTGACAGATGGGCCTTAGGCATGGGTGGTTGGAATGGTTGATGTGCAGGAATTGGTGGAGGAATGATATAAGGCAAGGGAAGCAAGTTATTCTCTCTTTCTCTCACATTCCCCTCTAGTGGTTGTGCGTTCGTGAAATCCTTATTTATAGAGAGAAAGCCGGAGGCGGGTAATTGGTTCCTGATTTAAGAATCGGGCAAGTCGGTTGCTGATTGAAATTGTCACTGCTTGATGCAGATGTATTTGTAGACTAGGTGAAATTTGAGGTTGGAACGCGTACCTAAATGGTACCGCTCCAAGATGGTAGGTACTGTGTGTAATCTTCCCCTTCTAGGAAAGCAGAGACCAGAGTCTCCCACCGGTCGAGATGTTCTTCTAGCTCACTTTCTTTTAGATTCAGCGAACGCTCGATGGTTATTTCGTTGTCTTGGCTTGGATTTTTTTGAGTGACACTTTCTACCCATGCAGCGATTTGGGCTGCAGTTTTGAGGATGTGATCTCCATATTTTGGTTCAGAATCGGACAAAGTGAGTGATAATGGTGTTAGTTCAGGATTTGGAGGGGTTGGAGGTTCCGGTGGGTGACTATGGAGGAATGGTCTCCTAATCATAAAGGAATGGACTCGTATCTGAGTGAATTTTGGATAAGGAGGTGGACTCAGAGGGGCGATGCGAGTGATCAAGGCCGAGGGCTACGAGGGTGAAGGAGATCTCGTCAGTGTGGTAAAAGTGGCAGAGGGTTGAATGCGAGTGATTAAGGTGGAAGGTTGGAAGGGAGATCGACCGGGGAGGTCTACGATGGAGACCTGTGCCGGTGTCGTTTGGTTATGGTTGGGCATGGGGGTATTAACGATCCCTAAATTTTATTAGGATTGGCTATTATTAAGGTTAGGATTCCTAAGCGCTTCCTAATCAATCTGACTTTAGTCATTCACGTCATAAATTATGTCTTAGAGGACCCAACAATCTTCTAGATTATGTCCTGTGTATCGGTGGAAGGCATAATATTTACTATAGTCTTGATTTTTTGACCATGGACATGGTTTTTCCTGCGGGAATTGGAGGAGATTCTGAGTGATAAGGAGACGAAAAATGTTGAGAATTATATCTGGTAAAGATGGATAGTGTTCCCGCCTCGGCTGGTAGGGGCCTCTTACTAGGTTAAAATTCTGCGGTGGGAGTACATTATTATAATTCAACGCATGGGCCGGTCGATTCTGTGTCGCATTTTCATTATGATAGGTGTTAGGGCTTCTGTTTTGGTATTGGCCTTGATTCTGATTCTGGCCTTGGTTTTGGTTGGTATACCGTTGTTGATTTTGATTTTGTCCGAAGTTCCACGATTGGAAGTTCCTGTTATTAGAGTTTTATCCTTGGTTGACAACGGTGTTAACTTGTTCGGTTCCTAAGGCTTTCTTATTATTTTTTGATTTTAATTCATTGAAAGAGCCTACTTTCGAGGTGACTATGGATAGAGCAAGGTCTTCACCTTTAATGTGTCACGCTAGTTGGGATGCCCGTGAGTGGAGTGCGGTGAAGTCGGGACAATCACTTACTACAAGTGTACTCTTTAACAGTTCTCTAGTGTTATCGATGATAATGTCCATTGAATCCTTTTCTTTCATTGAGGTGCCGGTCCTACCAGCGAGTTTTCTCTATCTGGCGACGAAGTCGATAAATTCTTCATCAGGTCCTTGCTTGGCTGCCATTAGATCACTGAGACTAACTGTCTCTTGGATCAAAAGTTTGTATTGGTCTAGGAATTGACCGACTAACTCATCAAAGGTTTCTATCTTATAAAGCAGAAGTCTCGCAAACCAATCTAAAGCTTCTCCTTTTAATGAGCATTGGAAATAGTGAATGAGAAGTCCTTGATTATCACGTATGGGTCGGCAGTTATTATAAAAGAGGGCTAAGTGATGATTCAGATTTCCCGTGCCATTGTATTCAGTGAATTTCAGTGGCTTAAATCCTATTGATAAATTAAACTTGACGTCCCGGCAAAATTTGTCGAATCTGAATGAGTGACCGGGGCGCTCTCTCTTGGCCATGTACTCATCGAGAATTTTAGGGAGATCGATTTTGATGGTGTTGTCTTTCGAAGCAACCCGTAAACAAACATTATCTAAAGAGTCATCATTAAAGAATGTATGAGCAGATTTTCTCAATGGCGTGGCGCGGGCTGACACCATGCTCGGGGTAGGAGGCGGCCTTTCTTGTTCTTCAAAAAATTGTCATGACCTAATGGTTTCGTATGCAACAGCCAACCCTTCAAGCAATTCTTCAGAGTCGTCATCTCCTCTTTGTATTCTTTGAATATTGAGTTCTACGATCTTTTGAGTGGTGAGGTTTTGTCTGATGTTACCATCTCTCCCATTATGATTATTACTAGTGTGTAAGGTAGAGAAGATATTTTTTTGCTCGTCGGCCATGTTTATCTCAGGTTGTCGTGGGCTGGAATTATGAAATGGTTCTTCTTCGTACGTGGGGTTATCATAATATCCCCACAATGGTTGGTCTCCTAAACTCACTCTTTGTATACTGGACATCTCCAATCTTTGACGCAAACTCATATATATATAAAAGGGGATCTAAATGACACGATAGGAAGAAAAAAAAAGGAGGTAATATGAAAACTTACTATCTAGAAAAGAGTTTGCGAAAGTGTCCTATCGCGATCGCCTGTCTGTTGGTGCACACTTTTTCTAGGTTCCTCTCGGTCCCCGTTGAATCAGCAGCTCCAATTCTGTCCAAGTGGACTCTAGCGATACGACGTTTGGAATAGTGGAGGTAAAATAAATGAAGAGGTTTTCTAGGAAGGTTCCTAGTTTGTTTGATCGCCAGCTACAGATATTTATCGATATTGCAACACGTCAATGATCACGCTTGAGAGCAGGTATGAGTTACTTCTATACTGAATCGTCCGCCTGTGAACGTCAATAACAGTGTCTTTTCCTTATATTTTAGATAGTTTAATTTCCCTTTTATTTCCCATTATTGTTATAGTTCTGGTCAGTTTAGATTTCCCTGATCTTATTGTGAGTTTAGTTTTGAATTTATTAGAGTGAGTGGATCTATTCTAATATTATAATTCTATTAGGAGTTTAATTAATTTAGTTTCCTAATCTTATTAGAATTCTAATTAATTTAGTGTCCTAATACTACTAGAAGTTCGATTAATTTTAGTCTCCTAATTCCATTAGAAGTCTTATTATAATCAGGTTTCCTAACTGTACTAGGAGTGCACATGTAATAGTTCTGGTGAAACTCTAATTAAATCAAGCATGCTAATTGTATTAGAATTCACATTAAGGAAGTATGCTAGTTGTCTTGGAACTCTAATTAAATCAAGTATGCTAATTGTATCGAAATTCTAACTAAAGCAATTATAACAGTCCTAACAGAATTCTAATTGAAATAGAAAACTAATTTTACTAAAATTCTAATTTAGGCAAGGGAATTAATTTTATTAAAACTAATTAAAAACAAATAGATTGATTTTATTAAAATCTAATTGAAATAAATAAACTAATTTTATTAAAATTTTAATTAAAGCAATGAATTAACTATACTCAATCTGATTTAAAGAAAGGAAATTAGTCAATTAAAATCTTATTTAAAGAAATTAATCAATCATACTAAAATCTAATGCACTTAATTAATTAAATATGCTGGAATAAAATAAATCTACTGATTAATTATACTAAAAAAATAGGAAAAAGCAATTAATTAATTCTAAAATCCTAAGGAAAAAGGAGTTTTGGGCCCGCTATGCTAAGGAGGATTGGTCTCGTTTTCGAGTACCCTCCGTAAGCTCCCTTGGATAAATCGGGTGGCTGAAATTAAAGATAAATTGAATTTTGGACAGTAAAATAGTATTTCGGATTTTTCAGAGTCGATTTCAGAGTGATAATTATGAATTAAATTGAGAATTAGAATTATAGAAACTAAAATTAATATGTCAAATTTTTGGAGATATTAAAATAGAGAATTAAAATTAAAATCTAAATTTTAAGACTGAATTTGGGTCCGAAATCAGAAAATCAGACCGTATGATTAAGGCTGGTTCTGAATTCAGAGAATTAGAACCAGAAATTAATGATAGGACTGTAGATTAAGATTTTAGAACTGAATTAAGGCCTATGGTCAATAAATTAGACCATTGGATTAAGGACTGGTTCTGAATTCAGAGAATTAGAACCAGATATAAAGTATTTGCGGTCTGAAAAGGATGCTACGGTCTCGGACTGAAAATTAAAAACTATAAGAAATGGTCTGGGCTTATACTAGTTGGAAAGCCTCCCAAAACATCTCCCCTCATTCTCACCACACATCTTCCAACCCATCATCCACATTCCCAAGCCTTCATGCTTCACTACCACAAACCCACCAAGGCCCAATGGCCCAAACCCCCATCATCCACACCCACCAAGGCCCAATGGCCCAAACTCCCATCACCCACACCCATCAAGGCCCAATGGGATAGACCCATAAGGCCCAAAGGGCCATCCCCATCAAGGCCCAATGGGCCAAACCCATCAAGACCCAATGGGGCAGATTTACTAGGGCCAATAGCCCAAAGGCAACAAACCCTAATGGGAAAATTTTTCCAAGGCCTTATGGTCCACACCCCTCCAAATCCCTCATCCAATACCCAAGCCCAGCAAGGCCCAAATCTTGGGTCCACATACCCATACCATCCACAATTCCCTCAATATCTCCCTCACACACAAACCACACACCCCGCCCCAGGCGGGAACCCGACACATACCCTTCACCAATTCCCCCATCCTCATACACCTCAAGGCTATCTCCAAGCATTCCCTCAAACACAATGGCCACATCAGGGCTTCACCCAAAATCTAAATTCCACTAATCCTATTACTTCACAAAATTTTCCCCTCCAATGGTCCCACCTGGCACCTATCCAGCCCAGCCGGCACCAACAAGAAAATCTCACCCTCACTGTAGCATATATAGACCCGCAATATGAGGAAGATGAGATTAGGAATAGCAGGGCTTACGCTGGGGCATTTGCCAGCATCAATCCCCCACCCATAATCACCAACCCCTCGGTAGCACAAAGTGAATCAAGGCCGACCATTGAAAAAGCAGCCCCGCTGTATAAAGAGTCTGAGTAGTTGAAAGAACAATTGGAAAAAATCTAGAAGTAGCTGTTAAAGATGGGTGGAGCTGAAATCCATGCCAGGGACTTCATGGACTTGTGCCTATTTGCAGAAGTCTCCTTGCCCCCAAAATTCAAAATGTAGATCTTTGATAATATAATGGCACAGGTAACCCCATCGCACACCTCAAGTCCTACTATGGGGACATATGCCAATATGGGGGGGACAAGCGCCTGCTTATAAAAGTCTTTCAGAAGAGTCTGACGGGCCTGACCATGAGCTGGTTCACGTCCCTAGAACCATCCATGATCAAAACATGGAAAGATCTGACATATTTATTCCAAGAGCTGTATGTCTACAACATAGACATTGAACCTCGCAAGTTTGATCTGGCCTGGTTAAAGTAGAACTCTAACGAGACCTTCAGTGATTACCTTGGGTGTTAGAGAGCACTGGCAGCTCAGGTAAGAAACATAATACTTGACGATGAGCAGATCGAGATGATCTCAAAAAATACCTTACCAGTCATCTCAGACTTCCTCGTTTACCAACAACAGTCTAGCTTTACTGATTTGGGAAGGAACGCCAATCATTGTGAGGATGCTATCAGAGAAGGGCGATTAAGCAAGAATGCATCTAGTGGGGTTGGCGGGGTCAGGAGATTCTCTGAGCAAAGAAATGATAGGAGAACCGAGGCAAAGGTGCAGAATGTCACGCATACCAGGCCTAACACCAGTATAATCCCATTCCAATTCAAAGCCGCATAGCTAGCTCCAGTCAGGTGTGAGCCGATACAGAGAACCGGGAATGGGCAAGGGGCACAGATGACCTCGAAATAGAGAAAGGCTCACTTTGACCTAGTTTTCACACCTTTGGGGCAATCACTGAATGTTGTGTTGCCCTTATTAATAGAAAAAGGGTTGGTCACAACACTCTAACCACGCCCTCCACCAAATCCTTTCCCGAGGAACTACGACCCTAACACCCATTATAAATTCCACTAGGGATCGGGTCACCCTACTAATCGTTGCTTCCCATTGAAGCACCCAATAAAGAATCTAATTAGGGCCAAGAAAATCATTCCCCCTGTGCTTCCCTAAGCCAACCAGCATGCCAACATTCACCAGGTACCGCTACCCCCGCACCCAACAGGAGGGGCAGGTCAGAGACCCTCTATCAGCATGGTGGTAGAGGATGATGAAGATTTTGACCCGTCAGATTACATCTACAACTAGGGAAATTTTATGGCACCATTGCAAAGAGATTGGGGAGGTAGAATTATTGGGGTGATCGAACCCTTGAATCTGACAGATTATTTTCCCAACCCCACTCCACAAATAGAACCCTTAGATCTTAGGGTATACTTCCCAACGCCAGCTCTTGTTAACTATGTCCAAATTAACTCCTACCAACCATAAGCGACATCCTCCACCAATTACCCAATGGCTGATTATGTCCCCCATCCACCTCTGGCGCCCATCAGTTATAAATGGCCCACCCCCATCACATCACCCCCAATTCAATCATCCATGGTCCTTGCCAACCCCATTTGGCCCACCTTCTCCACCCTTCTAGAAGTTAACCACGTGATACCCACCCATTCTAATCCCTCAGCACCACTGTCCCTAGTACCCACGACTTCCCCGTTTTAGATCTCGGGACTGACTTACAATCCTCATCAGGTCCCACTCAGCTATGAACAGACAGACGTCAATGCCGGCAGTCGCAGGGAAGGGGCAGTTGATTTTGTCACTAGGTCAAGAAAGATCTCTAAGCAACCAGATGCACTAGCACCAGCCTAGACAGAGGGAAAGAAAGATACCACTACAGCAAACCCGTTTGAAAAGATGAGCCGTGAGCACATACTCGAGACCCAACTCAGGAGGATGCCGACCCATATCACGGTTTGGAATCTATTAATGGCGTCCCCATTCCATTTCCAAGCTTTAATGGGGGCGTTAAAAAATACACACGCTCACTCCAAGTAAGCCTATATGAGGTTGGGCAGATAATTGGACAAGTGATGGCTCCCAATGCCATCCTCTTTCTCGAATACGGATCTACCAGAAGAGGGAAATAATCATGTTAAATCCCTCAACATAACCGTAGAGGTTGGAAACATGGTGATCCCACTAGCGTTGATTGATAACAGGTCCGCTCTAAATGTGTGCTCCCTGAGAACCACAACCAAAATAGGCTTGGACCCCTGTATGCTGAGACCAACAAGAACTACCACTAGAGGATTTGATAATACGAGAAGGGAAATAATTGGGAAAGTTAATCTTAAGCTAATGATCGGGCCAATGACCTTTTCCATACTTTTCAAGTAATGGACATCAAATCTTCTTTTAATCTATTATTAAGACGCCCTTGGTTACATGAGGATGGGGCGATACCTTCGACCCTGTACCAAAAACTCAAAATCGTGTCTAGGAAGAAGGTCATCACCATCATAGGTGAGGGGCATGAGGAAAAGGAGAAAGCTACCAACAGCATTGAGAATCCCAAAGTGCTAGACGTACCGCACACTACCAAAGATACGAACCTCCACAAGTTTAAATATAAGGTATCGACGGTTGTCCCGAAACCATTAGAAAGCATCACTCTGAAAATTGAAGGCGGGATGGTGGTAGTTGTGGCCATGCTCCAAAGGTGGGGCTATCAGAAAGGAAGGGGATTGGGTCCCCGATTGCAAGGCAGGAGAGAGCCAGTCAAGGCAAAAGGTGGGCAGTAGGTCCGATTTGGGTTAGGGTACAAGCCCACAGAAGAAGTGGCCCTAGAGGCCAAAGAGAAAGCCCGAGCCACAACGACTGCTAGAACTCGAGGAATCAACTTAGAAGAGAAGCCCCATCCCAAACCTCACATTCTAAACACCTTTGTAAGTGCAGGGATCATAAAAAAGATCATAATGGGGCCACGCAGTTAACCCCGCAGAAACTAGCGCCCCCTGTCCACCTTACCAATCCTCAGATCATCCCTCCCAACTTGGAGATAGACCTGGCCGCACTGTCCCTATTTGAGGAAGAGTCTACCATACCTGCGTAATCCCCCCTGTGGTAAATCACCACAGGATTTTGCTGACGTTTGAGGACAGAATCTCAGACGAGTCCATGATCAGCATGATGGAAGCTGACTCCAAAGAATCATATTAGCCAACCCCCTCCATCCAAATAGGTAAAGGAGCGGCACCAGAGTAAGAAATTGGGCATTTGTGCCCCAAACTTTGGAAGCTGCAAGTGGCCTAAAATGTGGCACCCGTTTTCCAAAAAAAAACAACCTATAAAACTTGAGATAAGCCCTTGCCAGGCAATACCGTGTATATATAGGGACTTACTTTGCCAACAGCCTATCTCTGAAGAAAACGAAAATTTCAAAAACATAGAAAAAATATAAAATCCAAAAATATTATCTTTTAAAATACTGAATAAAGTTAAAGAAAATGATGCCTTGATAGAAAAGCCCGTCCCATGTGAAATCGATCCCTTTCCTGTAGAAATATAAGAAGAGGTAGGAGTCACGAGTCTGGGCGAGGAAACCCCTACTGAAGAGCTCCCCATGAACTCCTTGAGTGGTTTGCCGACTTTGAGCATGGCCCTACCCCCATTGTTGAGGAAACAGAAGACGTCAATCTAGGGACTGAGGAGGTTCCTAGAATCACTAAGATCCGAACATCGCTACCTCCTGAGGAAAGAAAAAGCATGATTGATTTCCTTTGGTCATATCAAGATGTCTTTGCATGGTCTTACAAGGACATGCCTAGTTTGGACACAGATTTGGTCAAGCATGAGTTGCCACTCTACCCTGATATCAACCTAGTCAAGCAAAAATTGAGGTGACTTAGACCCGAGTGGATGCTAAAAGTAAAAGATGAGGTCATCAAGCAATACGATGCAGGATTTCTCATGGTCTCCAAGTACCCGCAGTGGTTAGCCAATATCGTCCCAGTGCCAAAGAAGGATGGAAAAATCTGCATTGCATTGATTTCATAAACTTGAATAGGGCGAGCTTGAAAGATGATTTCCCATTGTCGCACATCGACATCTTGGTCGATAACACTACTAACCATGGGATGCTCTCGTTCATGGACGAATTCTCTAGTTACAATCAGATCAAGATGGCGGAGGCAGATCGAGAGAAGACGGTGTTTATCACTCCTTGGGGAACTTTCTGCTATAAAGTCATGCCATTTGGGCTAAAGAATGCAGGGGCAACATACCAGAGAGCTATGACGGCAATATTTCATGGCATGATGCATCGAGAAATTGAGGAGTATGTCGACGACATGATCGCCAAGTCACCAGAGCAAGGTGACCATTTGATAAACCTCTAAAATTTTTTTGAGAGGCTAAGAAAGTACAGGTTATGTCTGAGTCCTCATAAATGCTCATTCGACGCCATGTCAGGAAAGTTACTAGGATTCATTGTCAGCAGGAGAGGTATCAAGGTTGACCCCATCAAAGTAAAGGCCATCACGAAAATGCCACCACCGTCTACAAAAAAAAAGGTCAAAGGTTTTTTGTGTAGGATATAGTACATCAGTTAGTTTATTACACAACCCACTCACATCTGCACGCCAATCTTTAGACTACTAAGGAAAAATTCTCACATTGAATGGAACGACAACTGTCAGGCGGCATTCGATAAAATCAAGGGCTTCCTTCTCAACCCTCTAGTATTTGTACCATCCGATCCGGGGAGACCACTATTAATGTATCTCTCCATGATGGAAGTTTTGATGGGATGTGTCCTAGGGCAGCATGCTGAGACAGGAAGAAGAGAGCATACCATATGCTAGCTCAGCAAGAAGTTCACCAACTATAAAATGCGCATTTCTCATCTGGAGAAAGCATGCTTGGCCCTCGTTTGGGCCACACAGAGTCTTCGCCACTACTTGTTATCCTAAGCCATGATACTCTTAGCATGCATGGATCCATTAAAGTACCTGTTCAAAAATCTGGCCCTCACTGGGCGGACTACGCGCTAGCAGCTTCTCCTATCTGAGTTTGACATCACATATGTCACGCAGAAGTCGATCAAGGGGCAATCACTTACTGAACATCTTGCCAAGAATCCCTTACGAGATTATGAACCTCTAAGGACCAAATTCTTAGATGAGGACATCTTGTTCATGACAGAGGATGATCCACTAGAGACCAAGGAGTCTTGGGTGATGCACTTCGACGGAGCGGCAAATGCCGAGGGTCAAGGAGTCGGCACTATTCTTATCTCACCACAAGGATCTCACATAACAATTTCCATCAAACTCAACTTCCCATGTACTAACAACATGGCTGAATATGAGGCCTGTGATGTTGGACTGCAAGCGGCACTTAACTAGAAAGTAACCCACCTCAGGGTATTTGGCGATTCGAAGTTGATCATATGCCAGACAAATGGAGATTAGAAGACGAAGGATGAGAAGTTGATCCCATACCATGAACACCTTGAAGATCTGATAGCATGCTTCGATGATGTTACTTTCTCCTATATCCCATGGATAAGGAATCACTTCGCCGACATATTAGCAACTTTAGCATCGATGGTAGAAATCCCTTACGGTGTTGAGATGAAGCCGATCATGATTGAGCAGAGGAACGAGCCTGCCTTCTGCCTCCAGATTGAGGAACCTTGGATGATCAACCACCATGGTTCTCAGATATCAAGAAGTTCCTCAAGACTCGAGCATTCCCTGAGGGGACTGCCAGAGAGGACAGAAGGACCATTCAATGTATAGAAGCAAACTATGTCATATGTGGCGAGTGTCTCTACAAGCGAGCGAATAACAACATCCTGCTTCAATGCCTAACTAAAAGTGACGCAACAAACATCGTGAAGGAGATTCACGAGAGAGTATGTGGGGCCCACGTCAATGGTCACATGCTCGCCAAAAAGATTTTATGCCAAGGATACTTATGGACCATTATGGAATCTGATTGTTACATGCATGTTCGGAAGTGCTACAAATGCCAAGAACACTCCAGTCTGATCCACGCTCCAGCCATTGATCTTTACAACATGACCACTCCATGGTCATTCACCACTTGGGGCCTCAACGTCGTCGAAAAAGTCAATCTGAAAGCATCAAATGAACATCAATTCATCCTGATTGCCATTGAATACTTCACCAAATGGGTAGAGGCAGCATCCTACACGAACATCAAGGCCTAACATGTTGAGAAATTCGTTTGCCAGTTTAGCGTACCCAAGGATATCATCACGGACAATGCGAACTTCATGAACAAGCACATCAGGGCCTTCTGTAAGCAGTACAAGATCAAACATCATCGCTTGTCACCATATCGACCGCAAATCAATGGGGCTATGAAAGCTGCTAACAAAATGGCCATCCACTTCCTTCAGAAGATGGATGTCACCTATCAAGATTAGAGCAAAATGTTACCATTTACTTAATGGGCTTACAGACCATCGATCTGTACCGTTACAGGAGCAACACTATTCTCCCTTATGTATGGGACTGAGGTTGTCCTGCCAGTTGAAGTTGAAGTATCGTCGCTCTGCATTCTCATGGAGTCTGGCTTACCCAAAGCTGAGAGAGAGAGATCCCGCTTTGAGCAGTTGAGCCTACTAGATGAGAAAAGGCTCCTTGCCTTGTGTCATACCCAAGTGTACCAGGGGTGAATCACACGCGCTTACAACAAACATGTCTGTGGTCGAGATCTGAAGGTAGGAGACACCGTACTCAAGAAAATCTTCCCATCCCTCCATGCCGATCCGAGAGGGAAATTCAAGCCCAACTAGGAAGGCCCTTATGTCATCCAAGAGGTGCTCTAGGGATATGTCATCCGCCTCGCCACCATGGACAGAGATCACTTTTCTGAGCCCATCAACGCTGCATACGTTCGATGATTCTACTCTTAGGTCTCCACGACAAGGTAAGTATTGATAAAATGGATGCGTGACTGCTTAAAGATACTTTAAAAAGAGGCCATCATTTCCAAGCTCAGTAGCCAAAAAGTGTCCTTGAATGACCATACCCTTTGCTACCCCCGTTGAGCCACCGGCCTTTCTTTCGCAAAGCCCTCCAAAAAATTTGTGTATAATACCAACAAAAAAAAGAGAGAAAAAGGGCTACTATCAAATCCAAAAAAAATCAGAAAAGCAAAATTCCAAAAAGAGGATGTCTAAAAGAAAAAAGAAACAAAAAAGTGGGGCATGTATAGTAAATATCCCCCAAGGAAGAAGTGTATTAGGGTAGCTGGAACCCAATCAAGGTAACCTTTTAAACCTAGAATACCTTCAAAATTCCTAACCTATCCCATGGCCACGATACATTCTAAGAAAAAGCCCTTTTTAAGGTCTACGAGCAGTCATAGTATTCTTCGAGTCAGCATGAGCCAGGCTGTGAGAAAACCCAAGAATTTCATCTAGCCGACTATGACGGAATTGACGTCCATGTCGTGGCCTTTGATAAGATAAAAGATAAGGATAAAAAGAAAAGAAAATAAAAATACAATCTCAAAGCAAAGAGGACATGGTGAAAACCTGAAAGGGCGCCATGGGTAAAAACAGTGAGTTTGTACGGACCAGGTGAAAACCTGAAAGAGCGCTTGGGATAAAAATGCAAACCCATTGACATAGTGAAAACCCGAGAGGGCGCTACGGGTAAAAGGAGGGATACAATGTGCCTGACGAAAACCCACCTTGGACGTTTTGAGTAAGAAAGTTGGAAAAGAGAAATTAAAAAGGAAAATAAACAAAATCCCCTTGGTTCCCCTCCCACATTACCCGATTCTCGACTGGGCCGCTCATGTTAGCTCAAATTCGGGTCTCGGCCAAGAATGACTTCACAGGCCGCACCATCAAACGTATGACCCAGGGTAAGGATAAAATGAGGATTCGATCCAAAGGGATAAATGTTCCGGCCTTGGTAGAAATTGCTGAACTTCTCCCAGGACCAACCGTGAAAAGGGGGCTTGACCATGCTCAAAAGGGGACTGTCATCAAACCGATAATTAAGGCATCAAACCAAAAAAAAAAAAAAAAAAAACAAAAGGAGAGGGGTTGATGATCCTTTCCCATTTCGCACACCCACACTATGTGCACCCTCCACTCCAGGATAATTGGTCTTGATGATCGGAAAGACCACATTTGCAAAAGATAATAAATTTTCCTTTCCCATTTCAGGCCCACACTGTGTGTGCCATGTCTCCAAAGGAAGAATCGGCACAATCCTCCCCATTTTTTAAAAAACAGGGAAAAGATAGAAGTTTGGTAAGATAATAGATTTCCCTTTCTCATATAGAAACCTGTATACAACTGACACCACATCCCAAAAAATAATATGTGAGATGTCTAGCTTCCTTCTTTCTTTCTTTACAAAAGTGCAAAATTAACAAGAACATAAAGAGAATATGTATACCAAAAAGATGTATCTAATTAGGGGTTTCTTACTCCCCTTTCTATGGTTTGATCTGTGCCAAAAGTATGTGCAGGAGGGAATCAATGACTGAACTCGTGGTTCAAGGCACGGATCTCTCCATGTAAAACATCCTCCCACACATCCCGCTCCATCATCCAGCGACCATGGAGACTCCTATACCGCTACTAGGAAGCGTTAGTGGCACCTATAGCATTTCTCAAGGATCCTTCTAGACAAAAGACCTCACATTCAGCTGCATCAGCCCTGACCTCTGCCTCCTCTGCTCTAACCGCCTATTTCTCTAAATTTTCATGCAGAACATGCTTCTCGTCCATCAGTAGCTCAATACGCATCTGAAGCATCGAGTCCTTCCTTGGCCAAGGCCCCACCGTATCACTGCTCTCTGTTTGATCCAAGTGACCAACAACAGGCTTCTCAGATAGTACCCAAGCCTCGTACTCTGGGGAGGACAAAACCGAATCTCCCTACTCTAGATCGCACATGAGCTTTGACTGACGTGTCTCCCAGAGAGCAGCTATCCTATCCATATCCCTAGAGGACCCCTGAGAGAAAATCAGGTCACATAGAGGCTGCTCTGTCACACAAGACACTTGCTAAGGGCAATCGAACTAGCGCAGCACCCAAAATGGGAAGTAGTAAGTATTGTCAGTCAAACTGAGGAGAGTAATGCCCTCATGATCTTTGGAGTGAACCACTGGGAAGGTCCGATCTGACCAAGGAAGCCTCCACACCAACTCGGCTTTGGCCAGCCAAAGCTTCAAACCCTACATATCTCCTAGTGGAAGCACATGGCATCGACCCAGAAAGCAGCGGGCCACCTCACCACGAGCAACGTAAAAGCGGGGCACAGGTCCCAAAATAGCAAGATGCTCCCCAAGATAAATTTGGAGCAAGATACGACATCCCCGGAGGCCCTCCACCTTGCCCAAAGCGAAGGCATCAAGGCAGCGATAAAGCTCCGCTAGCACCATATGCATTACAGAACGACCTCCCTCTATTTTTGCCAAGACATCACAAAGTGCAAGCGAGAAGCTCTCTCCCCTTATATAGAAAAGAACCTTGGAGATAAGGCAAAGGGAAAATGCCTTCACAATATGAGGATTTTTTATCGGTAATTTTTGCAAGCTTTCATCTCTGAAAAGTTATCTTAGGAATTTCACCGAACACCTGGTGGGCCCACCATTGAGACTTTTCTCATAATCATTTTTCTTCAAGCTCAAGGTGATCTGAGTGGCTCTGACATAACCTAGTTTCGGCAACACTCTCGCAAGGTCTCTATGTAGCTTCAAACCTGATAGATTAGAGAGCTCCTTGAAATTAGGCGTCAACTCACGATTCTCTAAATAGAAAACATGGGTGTTAACTCCCCAAAATAAAGCCGTGGCATGAATGAAATCTCAAAGTGGGGGAACTTTGAGGAAGGACGCGAGATAGGCCAAGCCGAGCCAATCCAAACTTGCAAGCTTGCTCTTGTTCATGCTCTCAAGCCACTTCCTTAGAAAACTGGGCCCCATGCCCAAAGAGGGAAGTATCATGGTGTCGGGCCCCCCTTGAGATGTGGGGTTGGAAAGTGGGTCCATTGATGTACAAAGATGTTCCCAAGGATACAAATTAAATGTATGATGATGGACCCACCTTGGGGGCAAGAAAAGAAAAAAGGGGGAGCAAAAATGACAAGTCATGGTCAAGAGAGGAAGAAAGTGCATTCTCGGGCTTAAGAAGGCCCCATTGCGCTCTAGAAGCACTTGGAGATAAAATACATGCGCCAGTACAATTTTCCCCAGATTTGGCCTGGCACATATAATATATGCGCCAGGTCACTTAGGTCCCCACATACAAAAAAGTGAAGGTGGGACTGTTTGCTTGCACTTTATGCCTCTTGTCTACAAACACACACAATAGGCCCTATACAAAGGGGCAAACTTGTTTTTTGGTTACATCTAACTTGTATAAATCTTCGTGGAAGAAAAATCCACACTGACGTGGAAATAGTGGCCAAGTGTTAACAGAGTGCGTAGTCCCAGAAATAATAACCATCTCACATCATCCAGTACATATATCTAAAATCCAAAAAGAAAATATGTCCCAAAAGGTCTCAAAATTCTAAAACAGGGCCTAATCCTTGTTGGCACCCTTGGACTTCTTGCGCCTGTGCGAGGAGCTCTAATATGTTCGGACATCTCCCACTCGAGCCCACGCCTGCGAAAGTCGGCTAAGCAGGGAGCGTGACTCCTTTTCATGGGCACGCTGAATGTCATACCCAAAGCTATCAGTCAAGATCAGTTGAAAAGGAAGAATAATAAGGCAATGATCGGAACCAGTCAAATGATACTCACCACTTCCACGTCCTGAAGATCGACTATTAAAGAAAATTGTAAATAATTGTAGGACAAAGAATACAGTGGTACTTCGAGAACAAGTTTACATGTTACGTATCCTAGCTTGCATGCAGTTTTCTATAATGAATGCAGTGTATCATTTCAGTTTCATTTTCAATGATTACAGGCGGTGTGTTGAGATTCACTCCCCATCCAAATGAATATATGGCCGACTGAATTTTTTATTTTGATAATATAATTGATATAAAAAATTATTAAAGGCAAATTATTTTTTTTAATTAATATGCTATGTAATGAAGAATGTGTGTGTACCGTGTGTATGATGTAGGTATGGAGTAAGTTTGAGGCCCCAAGGTCCTTAAAATAGTTGAAAAGAGGTTTCTTCAAAAATTTCAGACCTGAAATTTTCTGAAGAAACCGATGGATCGAAATTTCAGTTTGAGAAAATCGATCGATCGATTTTCTCAAGTGGCTATATGTAAAGTGAAACCAATCAATCGACTCTGACAATATAGGAACGAGTCGTGGGTTTCTTTTTTCTCATTTGCATGATTCAATTAGACATTTTAAGGGACTTTTCTCCCTTTTCTCATGTGAACTTGTTGCGCTTCATTCCCAACTTGCAAAAGCTTCCATTTCTTCCACGGAGAATGGATTCAAACTCCTTAGAAAGGTAAACCCTACCTTCCTTTGAATTAATTTTATTTATTTCTAGTTTGAAACCCTAGATTTGTGAATCTCCCTTGAAATACCGTGGCACCCAAGGCAAAACTCGCCGTTAAGAATTCCACATCAATGAGGCCCGCATCTAAGGGTGGTTCTTCGAGGCGACCCCCATCGCCGCATGTACAACCGTGGGATTTGTGACGATCCCGTCGTGGCATGCGCTAGCTAACAAAAATATAGAGTCGCCACCCGGAGCTTTTGGTGTCCCAAGAAACCTATATCATTTTTATAAGCACTGAGGTGCCACAAATATGACTCTGAATCCGGTCCACACCAAAGGTTCTTGGGTCGGGGCTTCGGTTATCAATGGGGAAGGTGTTAGGCACCCGATCAACCTACTTAATGCGGTCTCTACTTATGGCCAAGACGCAAATAGCATGAAAGAAATAAAAGAGTCTTCCTCTTACCCAAAGGGCCTTAAAATCCTATTTGTGCCCCTCTGTCCCTACCGAAAAGTCGTCGGCGTAATGGCATAAATGCAACGATGGAGGAAGACTAAAAGAGATAGGAGAAGAAAGGGGAGAGCCGGAGCCCTCGAGCCCTTGTAGTACCATGGGGGAGCTTTGCGTGGCTAGCTTTTGATGAGCTCTTAAAGGCTTGAATGACTTGAGAATGAGTTATAACTCTTAAGGGAGATGGCTAAGAGATAGAGGGAGGGTGCTAGAGTAGAACACACATCTAACCTAGAGGCTTTTGATGAAAGGCAAGGGTGGGAAGAAGGTTTTCGAATTCTAGTTTTTGTATGGCAAATGTGCACCAAAGGGAGAAAAATCTTCTCACTTAAGATCTTTCTCTCTTAGGCCAAAATTCTCAACCTTTAGTCCAAGGGGAGGGGAGTTCTATTTATAGGAAAAGGGTGGGTTAGGAGAGCATTTAGATGCTAATTGGGATTAGTAATTAGGTAATCTAATATCTAAGGATTCCTATGGGTCTTGAGAGCTTGGAGATGTGTGAAATGAAGCTCTAATGGTGGATGATAGGATAGGGGTTTAAGTCATTTAAGGGTTGCAAATAAGCTTTAAAAGGGTGCAACAATACTGACAAAACACACCCCAAAGACCCAAGTGGTCAACAAGTCAAACCCCAATCACAATTTTTGAGGTAAAACTAGAGGTTACTCTTCATATGCCTGGCGCAACTATTGGTTGCGCCAGGCATATGCACAGTAAAACAGTGTTGCACAGTGGACTGGGGAAGTTGGTTGCCTCCGAGGGGACCCACCTATAACTGGTGCAACTATTAGTTGCACTAGGCCATTTCTGAGGAAAAATGGCTTGGCGCAACTATTAGTTGCGCCAAAATCCTTGGGGAATTTTAGTGTGTTTTTACCTTTTTGCCCCTATACTTCAGATCGTGATATCTCTTCACACATAGCTCCGATTGGGGTGATTCTTGGCCTGTTAGAAAGCTGACGACTTCTACTTTTCAATGGTATATAATTTGATCATAGTAGAATGCCATAGCTAGCTCTAGTGCACCACTCCTCATCTACTACCCAAGAAAGCTAGGGTTAGGTTCAGAATGGCTTCTAAGGATGGGGATTTGGTTTATAAGGGTTTGAGAAGGTTCCTAAGGGATATAGGGTGATTCCTAAGGGTTAGGGATGGCTCCTAGGGTTTTAGTAAGGTTTCTAAGGGTCTCATGCACACCATCAACAACTCAGAGGTGTGCCTCTCTCAAAATGTGTCTCGATCAGGCCTGGGGCCAAATTTGGGTGTCTACAGATGCCCCTCTTTGGTATCCGATCACTAATGATCGATTGTCAAAGAGAAGAGACATCCAAAGAGGCCCAAGGCACTACTGATAAGTCCACTGTATTCAAAACAAACTTCAAATATCAAGTGAGTAACATGGTGAGAAAATGAAAGCCCTGCATGATAGGCCAAACATTCATTTCTCAAGGTAAACGGTCCCCAAGCGCGTAGCGACAATATTGGGCATAACCGAGGTGGAACGAGTTGTGAAATCCCTGTATGCCAAGCCAAACATTTGCTTCTCGAGATGACATGAAGGTATTTGATGTTCAAGATTCATTCTGAATACAACAGCTTTGCAAGTAAGAGGGGTGATCGACCCACATTCAATGATAGGCGCGAAGTAAACATACGCAAGGCTCCACAGTTTGTGTCCAATCCTATGAGGCATTTGATTGCTCCATCTAATTGTTTGCGGGTGCCCCTGCCTGAGGCAGGATTCAAAATCTTTAGGCGAACCCATCGATCCCGAAGTTTATTTAGCATGACTACCTGAGCGGAGCAAATAGAAGTCACAACACTTTTTGGGAGGACATGCCATTTTCAAAAATGTGTCCCAAATTAATATGTCCTAGAGCACCCAGCTTCAAGTACCACTAAATAGATCCAACCAGTTATTGGGTGTCTACCATAAAAGGGGACATCCAATCCTGGTTTCTGCCAATAATGATCATACATATCAACTAACTATGCATAAACATGCACCCATCAAGGGCAATAAGTAATAATAAAGGTGATGGAAGCCTCGACCCGGACCTGCCTGAGTATAATTTACGAGAATAAACGATCATCATACGGATACCCAGATGCATGGCGTACACTTTAAAGGGATATCGCTGCCCATACATGTTTTAAGGCTGTAGAGAAAATAAAAGGGAAATGAACCATTTCGAATGCTTGGTTGCACATAGTTTGATTGATACATAATCTCATTCTCAACAGGTTGGTTTCAACCAACAATTGACCTTCTACGAGGACTCTGAAGATTAAGACACTTAAGTTCATATGAATTCAAAAATAGAGTGCTTAGCTCGAAGATTTAGCAGTGGATCCAACTTGAACAAAACATTGACCGTTTGATAGGAATTAATGTCATTGCTCCTACTTTGAAGTAGGATCCAAAGATCCAGGGTGAACCCTAGACTCAGGACTTTAATATGGCACCGCTGCATTGTTGATAAAACATTGACCTTTTATCGCATTATGCATGTGCGTAGCTCTGTGGGGAAACACAAACAAGTTTATTTTTGTTATTTTTCGGTCATTGTATGTGATTTTTTTTGGATTTTAAAAGTTATTATTTCTTGGTTTATTATTTTATGGATTTTTTGTGGTTTTCTTTTTTATCTCTCTTTTTTTTTGTTAAGTTATTATTTTAGGCGATTTACTCTAACATTTTATGTGAGTTATCTTTTTGGCTTTTCTGTGGGGATTTTTTTATCATTTTTTGGACTTTCTTATATTTTTCTACATAGGATCGGGGCGCCTATTGCCCTCGGTCCGCTTTATTCTTAGCGTGGCTTCCTGAGTAGATCGAACGAAGATCAACACACTGCTTGAGAGCGTGTGCATCTGTTGGGAGTAAACGAAACGAAGAGAGGGGGACTGGGTTACACATCGGACCCGTACCAGGCCTAAGACTCAACCTACTAATGGCTGGCACAACTATTAGTTGCGCCAAGCCAAAAAGAGGCCAAAATTACCTGGCACAACTATTAGTTGCGCAAAGCCAAAAAGTGATCCAAGATTGCCTGGCACAACAAATAGTTGCGCCATGCTTGGCTGGGGAGTAATTTAAACAGCTCGAGTTCAGGCTGTAAGGTGTTTTTTCAAAAAAATTTCTTCCCCCTTCTCCTTAAAACCGAAAACCGACCCTCTTACGGTTCCTTTACATTGCCTCTATGCGTGCCTCATTGCCGTTGCTTGCTTGTGCTGATCGATTGCCGGCTTGCGCTAGATCAAAGACCCCTTTTTCTTGAAAGGTAATTATTTAAAATCTGCTTTATTTGATTTTTCTTGCTTTTTTTTCTTGCAAATATGATCATGATCTTGTACGTTTAGATGGTGAATGATTTATTTTTATCGTAAACAAGTTTATTGATGATGTGTTGACAATTTTTACGAATAATGCCCTCTTTTTTGTTGCTTTATGGATTTTATTGATATATATTTCTATGCTCTCCCCCTTTTGTTGTTTTTATTTGTATATATATGAGAAAGGGGCTTTTATTCTTGTTTGTTTTTTTTTGTTTTTTTTTCTTTCTGTGTTTGTGTGTTTTTTTTTGTGTTTTGATTTTGCAACTAAAGTGAAGGGATTTTTTTGTTTTGTAAATAAAGTAAAGGGATTTTTTTTGTTTTTATTTTTGCAAATAAAGTAAAAGGTTTTTTTTTTGTTTTGGTTTTTATTATTCTTTGTTTTGATTTTGAAAATAAAGTAAAGGGATTTTTTTGGTTTTTTTTATTATTATTATTTTTTGTTTTGTAAAATAAAGTAAGGGGATTTTTTGGTTTTTGTTTTATTATTTTTTGTTTTGATTTTGTAGATAAAGTAAAGGGATTTTTTTTTAGTTTTTATTTTTGTGTGTGCATCTTGGTTTCTAAAAGGAAAAGGGTGAGCACTACTTACCTTCCTTTGCAGCGTAGCATAAAATGGTTTTTTATCACTGATCTTCTCTGATGTAATTGCTTTTTGTTGCCTTAGTATGTCGGGTGATGATGAGCATGTTCCCGAGGAAGGCCAGGAGGGGGGGCTTGAGATCATCTACGATTTGTGGGGAGAGCAGTTCTTTTGGGTGGAGCAAAAAGCTGGCCCTTGGCGCGAAATGCAAGGCGAGGCCGCTCGAGTCGGCCTCCTACATCAGCAGTACACCCATATTTCAAATTTTGGCATAGTAGGCAAGGTAAAAGAAGTTTCAGTTCTTCCTTTCGTGCAGCTTTGCTTTACTTCCATTACTCTGATGCATCTTCTTGGTGCGCAGGACCTGCCCGCCATCGTATTTCGCGAGGGATGGCTTGATTTCCATGATTCCTACCTCTACGTCCCCTCCGTGCTGAAGTTCTTACTGGTGCAGGTGGGCTTTGGGGAATTTCTATCATGCTCGCCTATGAGAGCCGACACGGCATACCTGAAGGCGCTGATTAAGTGATTTCGCCCCGAGACCATGACCCTCCATATGCCGTACGCTGAGATGGCCTTGACGCCCGTTGATTGAGCAATGATTACGAGTATTAAGATGGGGGGCGTACCGATAGCTAGTCTCGCAGTACCGAGTAGAGAGGAAATTATTCGACTGATAGGGGCCTATCCCCCTCGAGGTCATATACGCGGCACTGAGGTTAAGGTGTCTTGGTTGTCTAGCCTCTTCGCGGATGGTGAGTTGGTGGATCTTGGGCAGCCGGATAGGGAGCTCTATATTACGCTCGAGTGGGCGATCATCTTGGCCCGTATCACTCTCTTGCTACTGCTGGGTAAGACCCCTTTTTCCAATGTGAGTGGCGACCGAGTCAGCTTAGCATTGCTGAGCGTTATGGACAACTGGGGTAATGTCCATAGGTATGACTGGGGCGGGGCTGGATACACATGGTTGATGTACGGCGTAGCCCGTGCTACTATCGGGGAAGCCAAATTCATTGTTAGCTTTTGGGCAGCCCTGGAGGTAATTCCTAACCTTTTGCTTTCATCAGTTGTATTTGGACAACTTTGTTTGTTACTGGCTTGTTCTCTTGCTCCCTGCTCCTCTTAGGTATGGGGGTACCATCATTTTCACCCCGGATGCCCACTCCTTCACTTGGACACATTCACCTACCCTCTTCTTAGCAACTAGAGCCATGCCTGACATCTTGATGTGGGCCTGAAGCACCTAGAGATGGGCCTGATGTCCCAACTTGACCTGATGGTCCCTGAGCAGGTAAAGCCCTTTTCAACTCTGTTTACCTTAGCTAAGAAATTCTCCCTGATTTGCTATGTTGTGTGTCTGATTGATTGGCTACCTCTTGATTTGGACAGATCCTCCATGATCTGTACCTCATTTCGATCTTCTGGGACCAGGCAGCCGTGGGTCCATCGCGTCTTCTCAATAACCGCCGCATCATTTTCTTTTATGGGGAGTGGCAAAGGGTTTACTCTTTGGGGGAGCAGGTGGTGCACCAGCATCAGGGTTACCATGCCATACCCATGGACCCTCCTGCCGATGTTTTGGACTCTACTGGTAGCGTTGAGGAGCTCACAGTGGCTTATCTCAATAATGGGCATGCTATCCATGCCCTTCTTATGCTTGGCAATTATCACATATGGTACGAGTGCCTGCCATATCGGTTTATCTTGCCGCGCTTCATCTCTAGCGGTAACTTTCTTACATTCGATGGCCCACTCGGGCAGGTAACTCTCCTTTCTCTTTTCAGATTAGTCTCCCTCTATTTTAATTTAGCCCTTGTTCTTCCTAAGCAGATCTTTGTTATGTCAATAGTTCGCCCAATGGGATGGCTCAGATAACGAAGGCGAGGTAGCGGCGGGAACCACAGATTACTCAGGGGCAGGTCCTTTTGGTGAGGACCCTTCTGGTGTCGGTCCCTCGGACGAGGGTTCTTCCGGCGTTGGTCCGTTGGGTTCTTCTCAAGGTGGTGCCCTTGGGGCTGATCCGACTGTGGTCTATGGGACCTTCTAACGCCTTGATGACAACTTTCTCTCGGGCTTGTGTGCCGATGTAGACAAGCAGGTGTGTATCTCTGCTGAAGCGGCCTGTGTTCCTCCTCCTGAGGTGATCCCAGGGGTAAGCCTTCTGACGACCCGTCTCACCCTTGTGTCAGCCTCCTTTTTGCACATGTCTTATGATTGCCCTGTTAGCTGACATTGTATCCCTTTGAACGTAGAACTTTGATTCGGCTATGGAGTATGTGGCATATCATCATAACATTGCAAAGCTTCGAGATGTGGAGACAGTGAGTATTCTGCTGTTCCTCTTTTCCTGTTATTGGTTCCTTCACTTTCTGCTCTTATCCCTCAATTGGACCTGATCTCTAATTTTTAGCCCTGACTTGCAGCGTACGCGTGCCAAGGAGTCACAATCTTTGCTTAGTAGGATTTCTCAGGCTTGGTCTCGGGTGGGAGATATGCGGACTTACCAGGGCTCCTCTCATCGTTGGAAGAAATCAAAAGGCGCAGACAAGGAATAGGCCTCAATTTCTATTTTTTAAACACTAGAACTTTTGGGATTGATGATTTTGAAATTTTAGACAATTACGGATGGATGATGTGGCACTTTGTGCATGATTTTTATTTTGGAAATATTTTAGTGCTTTGTCTTGATTGCATGCCATGGTTTCCTTGTACCGTATCTATTTTTCTGCAGGATGTGTTTGCCAAATGTTCACAGAAAGCGACCTTCACAGTCGCATGCTTTGATGTAGGATCAAACCTACACACCAAGAAACAAAGTAATTTCAAACTGTTAGGGGTATCTAAAGATTTGTGAATGTTTCCCATGACTACCAATAGTTTGACAAATTTTTAAAGGGCTGGCAAAAGGGCTCTGAAATCTCCCCTAATCAAGGCCCCAAAATCAACTTTGGAGGGGGAACTTTAGTCTGGCGCAACTAATAGTTCCAAGGGGAAATTGTGTTGGCACAACTAATAGTTGCGCTAGGCATTGTTCGGGACAAAAGTGCACTGGCACAACTATTAGTTGCACTAGTTTTGGGCTGGGGTGCTGTGGGGCCTTATATACTCGAGCCAATCCAAAATCCTTTTCTTCTCTATTTGACTTGGTCTTTTTGACTGATTCTTTTTGCTTTTATTTTTCTAGGGGCGGGTCCATCAACATACATCGAATTTTATATTCCTCAAAGATCCTTGTACATTTATGGACCCACTTTCCAACCCTCCCTTACATGGAGGGGCCGGAACCAATTTACACATCTCCTTGGGCTTGGGGCCCATTTTTCTTAGAAGTTGGCTTGGGAGTTTAAATGAGAGTGAGCTTGTTGAGCTTGAGCGGCTTGGTCTATCACGCCTTCCCTTCTTCCTCGATGTTCTTCCACGGTGGGACCTTCTTCACGCCGCCGCTTCATTTTGGGATGCAATTATCCATGTATTCCGTTTTGGGAAGTGGGAGCTAACTCTAACCCTTGAGGAGCTATCCAATTTGTTTGGTCTGAAGCTTCATAGAGGCCTTTCCAGAGTTATGCCAAGGTTGGGCTATTCCAAATCCGTTCACCTTACCCTCGGTTTGAAGAAATTTGAATAAGAGAAAAGTCTTATTGGGGGGCCCACAAGGTGTTCGCTAAAATTCCTCAAAGAACTTTTCGGTGATGAAAGTCTTCGAAAATTACCGGTTAGGAATATTTTCAATGCGAAAGCCTTCGCTCTCGGTCTCATGTTAGAAGCCCTTTTCTTTACTGGGGGAGAGGGCTTTTCCCTGGCTCTTTACGACGTCTTGATAGAGTTGGTGGAGGGCCAATCAGTGATGCACCTGGTCCTTGCTAAACTATATCAATGCCTTGAGGCCGAAAGCTCTAGGCGAGATGGAGAATCTCAGGGGATGCCCTTTCCTGCTTCAAGTCGGGTTAGGTGACCATCTCACTATCTTGGGTCTCGTGCCACACTTTTACATCGCTCGAGGTGAGGCGACTCGATGTTTTGCGGGTAGGTGTCACTTGCTTTCGCAGGGCGATTCGTCAGCTTTTAAGATTTGGTTGATCGACCCCAAGCTGAGATGGAGGTTTCCTTGGTTGGATCGGACCTTCCCAACTGTTCGCTCCAAAGACCATGAGGTCATCACCCTCCTAGGATTGACTGGCAGCACCTTCTACTTCCCATTCTGAGTGTTGCGTCAGTTTGGTTGCTCTCGGCAGGTGCCTTGCAAGGCAAAGCCCCCTCTATGCAACTTGATTTTTTCTAGAGGGTCCTCTGGGGACATAGATCAGATTGCTGCTCTTTGGGAGACGCATCAGTCGACGCTGATGTGTGATATGGAGCAGGGAGATTTGGTTCAATCTTTTCCCCAGTATGAGGCCTAGCTATTGACTGAGCAGCCTTTTACTGATCGTTTGGATCTCGCGGAGAGTATTGACCTGGGAGGCCCTTGGCCCAAGAAGGAGACGGTACTCAGAGCCCGCATCGAGCTACTGGTGGATGAGAAGAGGGTCCAGCACGAGCTTTTAGTGCAGGAAAAGGTTAGAGTAGAGATAACAGAGAGCGAGGTCCTTCGTCTGAAAGGATCCTTGAGTGTTGCCCTTGGAGCCGCTAATACTTCTCGGAAAAGGTCTAAGAGTTTGCATGGTCATTGATTGACTGAGCAAAATGGCCGAGAAGATAATTTTCGTGCTGAGATTAGCGCCTTCAAGCGCAAGCTGGGCCGCTGATTCCTTCCTGCACACAACTTTTTGCATAGATCAGATACACAGAAAAGGGGTGTAAGAAACCCCTTTACAGATACACACATCTTTTTGGTATACATATTTTCTTTATGTTTTTGTTGTTTTCTTATTGTTGTTTTTTGTAAGAAAGGAAAGAAAGAACGCTAGACATCACACCAGTTATTATTATTTTTTTGGGATGTGGTGTAAGCGGTACATTTGTAAAAGAAGGGAAGTTATATATTTACGTAGACTTTTTTGTTCTTTTTGTTTTGTGTATTTTTTGGGCGTGGTGCCTTAATCACTGGGTGAGGTCTCAGGTCCTCTTTTGAGCATGGTCGAACCCCCTTTTAAATGGTTGGGTCTAAGAGAGTTTCAACAGTTTTACCAACACCGGAACATCAATCCCCTTGGACTGAGTCAAACCCCTCTCCTTACCTCGAGTCATATGTTTGACAAAGCAGTTCTGAAGACAAACTTGGTCGAAACCTGATTTGATCTAACATGGGTGGCCCAGAAAAGGGGATCGGCGAGAGTGACCAAGAGGGCTCCTCAAACATTAATCAATCATTTCAAACCTTTCCTCTCCTCTTTTTTCTTTCTTCTTTTCTTCCTTTTTTTTTTAATCTCCTTTTTTCGCCGTGGTGCCCTTTCAGATTTTCACCACGTCCATGGGCTTAGCTCTCTTACCCCAAGCGCCTTTTCGAGTTTTCACCTGGTCTGCACAAACTCGTTGTTTTTACTCGTAGTGCCCCTTTGGGTTTTCACCACGTCCATCTTACTTTGAGCTTGTATTTTTATTTTCTTTTTCTTTTTACTTTTATTTCATTATTTTCAAAAGCCACGACATAGACGTCGATTCCGTCATAGCCGGCTAGATGAGGTTCTGGTGTTGTCCCACAACTTGGCTTGTGTTGACTTAACAGATACTATGATTGCTTGTGAACCTAAAAAGAGCGCTTCCTTCAGGGTGTAGCTTGGCCATGGGTTAGGTTCGGATTTGAAGGTATGTTGGGCTAAAAGGGTTTCCTTGATACGGCTTCAGTTTTTCACAATGTACTTTCTTCTTTGGGGGATTTTACTGTACACGCCCCATGATTCTATTTATTATTATTATTATTATTATTTAAACTTATTTCAGGCAATCTCTTTTTGAGGTTTTGCTTTTCTGATTATTTTAGATTTTGGTGGTAACTTTATTTCCTCTCTTTTTTATATATGTACACACATTTTGTTTTTTTGGGGAAGGGGTTTATTGAAAGAAGGGCCCAGGCTCGAATGGGATAGCAAAATATATCATTATTTTTAGGGATGCTTTTTTAGCTATTGTATCTAGAATGACAACCTCTTTTGGGTGGTTCTTAAGCAGTCACGTATCTGTTTCATCAATACTTACCTTGTCGTGATAGACTAAACGTAGAACCGTTGGACATATCCAGCGTTGATGGGCTCAGGAAGATGATCTCCATCCATGGTGGCGACGTGGACGGCGTAACCCGGTAGCACCTCTCGAATGAAATAAGGTCATTCTCAGTTAGCCTTGAACTTCCCTCTCGGATCGGCGTGGAGGGATAGGAAGATCCTCTTCAACACAGTGTATCCTATCTTTAGATCTCGACCACGAACACTTTTATTGAAAGCGCGTGCGATTCACTCTTGGTAAACTTGAGTGTGACATAAGTCTAGGAGTCTCTTATCGTCCAATAAGTTCAATTGTTCGAAGCAGGATCTTTCTCTCTCTGCTTCGGGTAAGCCTGATTCCATAAGGATTCGGAGCGAGGGTACTTCAACCTCAACTGGTAGGGTGACCTCGATTCCATACACAAGGGAGAATAGTGTTGCCCCTGTAGCAGTACGGGTGAACGTTCTGTAGGCCCACAAAGCAAATGATAGCATTTCACTCCAATCTTGGTAAGTGACGACCATTTTCGCGAGGATGCGGATGACTCTCTTGTTTGTAGCTTCCACAACTCCATTATTTTGAGGTTGATAAGGTGATGAGCGATGGTGGTTGATTTTGTTTTGCTCGCAGAAGGCTCGGATGCGCTTATTCACAAAGTTTGTGCTGTTGTCCAAGGTAATATCCTTAGATACTCCAAATCGACACACAATATTATTTTTGAGAAACTTCTCGATGTGACTGGCCATAATGTTGGCATATGATGTTGCTTCTACCCACTTGGTGAAGTATTCAATGGCGACGAGGATGAACCGATGTCCATTTGATGCTTTCAGATTAATCATTCTGACGACGTCAAGGCCCCAGGTAGCAAATGGCCAAGGAGTGGTCATGCAGTGTAGATCGATGGCAGGAGCGTGTATCAGACTGGAATGTTCCTGACACTTGTAGCATTTCTAAATGTGTTTGCAGCAATCAGTGGTCCAAAAGTATCCCTGTCGCAGAATTTTCTTAGCAAGCATGTGACTGTTGACATGGGCTCTACATACTCCCTCGTGGATCTCCTTCATGATATTGATGGCTTCACTTTTTGTAAGGCACCTGAGCAAGATGTTATTGTAAGATCGCTTGTACAGACATTCCACATAAATGACGTAGCCTGCTGCTAGACGTTGAATGGTTCGTCGGTCCGTCTTGGATGAACCCTCAAGAAAAGTTAGTGTCTCGAAGAGATTCTTGATATCTGAGAGCCAAGATGGCTCATCATCAGGCTTTGTAGGTTCCTCAATCTGTAGGTAGAAGGCCAGCTCATTTCTATGTTCGATCATGATTGGCTTCATCTCAACTCCATATGGGATTTCTACCATTGATGCTAAAGTTGCTAATGCATTGGCAAAGTGATTCCTTATTCGGGGGACATAGGAGAATGTGAGATCCTCCAAGTAGGCTATTAGATCGTTTAGGTGTTCATGGTAAGGGATCAATTTCTCATCTTTCATCCTCTAATCTCCATTCGTCTGGCATATGATTAACTATGAATTGCCAAACACTCGAAGGTGAGTTATGTTCATATCGAGGGCTGCCTGCAGACCAGCAGCACAAGCTTCATATTCAGCCATGTTGTTAGTGCAAGGGAAGTTGAGCTTGATAAAGATGAGTACGTGGGATCCTTCGGTGAAATCAGAATGGCATCAACTCCCTGACCCTCGGCATTTGCTGCCCCGTCAAAGTGCATTACCCATGATTCTTCGGCTTCTTTTGTATTGTCTTCTGTCATGAACAAGATATCTTCATCAAGGAACTCAGTTCTCAAAGGTTCATAATTTGGAAAAGGATTGTGGGCAAGATGATCAGCAAGTGCCTGCCCCTTGATTGACTTTTGAGTGACGTACGTGATGTTGAACTCGGATAACATGAGCTGCCAGATTACAGTCCGTCCAGTGAGGGCTGGCTTTTCGAAACAAGTATTTCAGCGGATCCATTCGGGCTAAAAGTAAAACGGTTTGAGATAATAAGTAATGGCAGAGCTTCTGAGTGGCCCATACAAGAGCTAGGCATGGTTTGTCTAGATGAGAATAGCGCGTCTTGTAATCAGTAAACTTCTAGCTGAGATAATAGATGGCGTGTTCTCTTCTTCCCGTCTCGTCATGCTGCCCTAAGACACATCCCATCAAAACTTTCGTCGTGGAGAGATACATCAAGAGTGGTCTCCCTGGCTCGGGTGGTATCAACACAGGTGGGTTAAGGAGGTAGCTTTTGATTTTATCGAACACTGCCTGACAATCATCGTTCTATTCAATGGGCAAGTTCTTCCTTAGTAGCTTGAAGATCGGTGTGTAGATAGGCGTTAGCTGTGCAATGAACCGACTGATATATTGTATTCTACCCAAGAACCCTCTGACTTCTTTCTCAGTAGATGGTGGTGTCATTTCAGTGATGACTTTAACTTTGACTGGGTTGACCTCGATCCCTCTCCTGCTGACGATGAATCCCAATAGTTTCCTGGACATAGCACGAAAGCGCACTTTTATGGATTCAGACATAACCTGTACTTTCTCAATCTCTCAAATAGTTTGTAGACACCCAAATTCGGCCCAAGGCCCGATCAATCTGTACTTTGGGAGAGATGTACCCCTGTGCTTCCGATGGCACCCCTGAACCCGTAGGAATCCACCTAGACCTTTAGGAATCACCCTGAACCCTTTAGAACAATTCCCCAATCCTTAGAGATCACCCCTAAACCCTAGATTCCCTTCCCATACCTAACCTGAACCTTTCTGAGCAGTTGATGGGAGGAGAGCCACAGAATTTCACACAGACCATTACCAAGGATGAGCCATATACCATTGGAAAGAAGAATTTTCCAGCTTTCCAACAAGCCAAAGATCACCCAATTTATAGCTACGGTTCAAAAGTTATGGCTGATTGAAGTTTCATATAAAATCATAAAAATTTTGGTCAGGCATGGATATTACATACGCCCAGCCAATTTAGCCCCAAATTAGTCAGGCGTATATATTATATATGCCTGCCTATTTTGGGGGAAATTTGGCCGAGCGTATATAATATATACGGCCAGCATAGGTGGGACCCACCACAGGCATCATCTTCCCAAAGCTCCCCTGTTTTTGGTGAAATTCACTGTTCCTAAATTAGGCGTATATAATATATACACCCAGCTTAGCTACAGTAACTGTCCTCAGTTGCTCGAATTTCCTTCACCTAGTTTGACCCTTTGACCATCCCCTTTGTTGGGGTGGGTGTCTTGAGGTTGGCTGTAACCCCTTTGAGCTTATTGGCAACCCTTAAGTCATCCATGGTCTCACCCCATCATCCGCCATTAAAATCAATTTCCCAAAACCCTAGGACTTTGAAAACCTAGAAAACCTTAGATGGGGGATTACCTAATTGCTAAACCAATTAGCTCTTAAGTAATCCCTTAACCCATCCCTTCTCTATAAATAGAGAGACCCCCCTCTTCCCAAAGGGTTGAATTTTTGTTGAAGGATTAGAGAGTGCTTAAGAGAGAACCCTAGTGAGAGAAAATGCCAATATTTTTCTAGAATTCCAGCATGTATATTTCATCTATTTCAGTCCATTTCCACCATTAGATCACTCCCTTTAGCTAAAGTCTAGCCTTTAGCCTCACCCTACACTTCATATTTTACCGAATCCTAGTGTTAGAATCCATTTCCATACCGTTTAAGCCATCGAAAGCACACCAAAGTGAAGATCTTCCACGGTGCAACAAGGGCCCGTGAGCTCCGGCTCACCCCTCTCTTCCTCTACCTTCTTGGTATCTCCTCCGTCCAAGGATTCAAGCCGTTACGCAGCCGAAATTTTGGTTTGGCTCAAAGCTTGATAGGACCATATTGCCTTCGGACAAGGGGAAACTCCGCCCTTTTATTTTTATTTTTGGTCATAGATAGAGACCGCTACGTGCGGGTTGATCGGGTGCCTAAACCCTTCCCGATCGATAACCGAAGCCCCTACCCTAGAGCCTTTGGCAAAGAACGGTAAATCAGAGTCATATTTAGCACTTCGATGCTTAAAATATCGATTTGAAGGTTTCTCGGGTCACCAAAAGCTCCGGGTGGCAACTATACATTTTGTCAAAAGCGAGCGCATCGCCGCGACGGGTTCGAGAGGATCCACGGTCGCCATAGTTTTTAGAGGTTTACCAAGTGATTGCCTAGCTCCGGTGACTTGGCAATCATGTCGTTGATGTACACCTCAATTTCTCGATACATCATGTAGTGAAACAGTGCAATTATAGCTCCCTGGTATGTTGCACCGGCATTCTTCATCCCAAACGACATGACTCTATAGTAAAAGGTTCCCCAGGGGGTGATAAACGCAGTCTTCTCTTGGTCTGCCTCTGCCATCTTTATCTGATTGTATTCGGACAATCCGTCCATAAAAAAAAGCATCCCATGCTTAGCGATATTATCAACCAAGATGTTGATGTGCGGTAATGGGAAATCATCCTTTGGGCTCGCTTTGTTCAAATTATAAAAATCGATACACATGCGGACCTTTCCATCCTTCTTCGGCATAGGCACAATGTTGGCTAGCCACTGCAAGTACTTAGATACCATGAGAAACCCTGCATCATACTACTTGATGACCTCGTCTTTGACTTTCAACATCCACTCGGGTCAGAGACATCTCAACTTCTGCTTGACTGGCTTCATATCAGGGTAGAGAGGTAGCTCATGCTCAACCAAATCAATGTCCAGACCAGGCATGTCCTCATATGATCAGGCAAAAATGTCTTGGTATGATCGAAGAAAGTCGATCATGCTTTTTCTTTCTTCGATAGATAGCGACGTTCCGATTTTGGTAATTCGAGGAATCTCCCCAATCCCTAGGTTAACGTCCTCAGTTTCTTTAACAATGGGGGTAGGGCTATGCTCAAAGTTGGAAAACCGGTTAAGAAGCTCATTGGGGAACTCCTCAAAAGGGACATCCTCGTCATGACTCGTAACTCCTACCTCATCTTGTATTTCTACAAGAAAGGGGTCGATTTTACGTGGGATAGGTATTTTGATTAAGGCAACTTTTTATGGAATTTTATTTGGAATCTTAAAAGACAATGTTTTGGGTTTTATATTTTTTCTATGTTTTTGGGATTTTGTATTTCTTCAATGTTTTTTAGATTCTTGATTTTTCCATTGTTTTTGAGATTTTTGTTTTCTTCGGAGGCGCACCCTTAGCAGCATGAGTCAGTGTATATACAAGGTATTGCCTGCCAAGGGCTTATCTCACTTTTTATAGGTTGTTTTTTTTAGGAAATAGGTGCCAAATTATAGGTCACTCCCTGCTTCCAGAGTTTATGGTAAAGATGCCCAATTGCATACCTTACTCTCTGCCCCTTTACCTTTTTAGATGTAGGAGGCTGGTGAATGTGACTCTTCTGGATCGGCCACCATCATATAGACCATAGGTTCGTCTAAGATTTCATCCTCAAACGTAAGCAGAGTCCTATGATGGTTTACCATAGGAGGAGTTTGTTCAGGTATGGGATTATGCTCATCAAATAGGGATAGGGCAGCCAGATATATTTCAAGGTTGGGAAGGGAGATCTTAGGATTGCTGGGATGGACAGGGGCTATGGGTTTGTGTGGGGTCAAATGGGTTACCCCATTTCGATCGATCTTTATGACCCCAATGGTGACAAAGGATTTCCTGATGTGCGGCCTAGGGCCGGGTTTCTCTTCTATGTTGATTCCTCGGGCTCTTACAGCTGCAGCGACCCTGGCCTTCTCTTTGGCCTCTTAGACCTCTTCCTCAGTGGGCTTGTAACCTAACCCAAATCGAACTTTTAGCCCTTTGGAAACAACTGGCTCTCTTCTACCCTGTAGTCTAGGCCCGAGTCCTCTACCTTTCTGATAGCCCCATTTCTGGAGCATGGCCACCGCTGCTTCCATTCTGCCACCGATTGTTGACGTGATGTTTCTCGAGGGTTTCGGGCCTACTGTCGACACCTTATACTCAAAATTGTGGAGGTCAGTGTCTTCCTCTGTATGTGGCACATCCACTACCTTAGGATTTTCAATGGTGTGGGTGGCCTTGTCTTTCTCATCATGCCCTTCGCCAATGATGGTGATCACTTTCTGCCCGAATATGAATTTTAACTTTTGATGGAGGGTAGAAGGTATCGCCCCGACCTCATGTAACCACGGGCGTCCTATCAACAAATTAAAAGAATATTTGATATCCATCACTTGAAAAGGTATAGAGAAGGTCATGGGCCCAATTACTAATTCCAGATCGACCTCTCCCATTATTTCTCTTCTTATATTATCAAATCCCCTAGTGCTAGTCCTTATCAGACTTAACATACAAGGGTCTATGCCGATATTGGTGGCAGTTCGTAATGGTCAAACATTCAGAGCCGACCCGTTATCAATTAAAACCAAGGGAATTATCATGTTCCCAAATTTGACAATAATATTGAGGGATTTGACATGACTGTTTCCCTCCTCAAGTAGATCTGCATCTGAAAACAAAATGGCATTGGGTGCCATCACTTGTCTGATTATTTGCCTGACCTTGGCAGGACTTACTTGTTGGGACACATGGGCATTCTTTAACGCCCCCATTAGAGCATAGAAATGGAGTGGGGACATCATAAAAAGATCCCAGACAGTGATATGGGTTGGCATCCTTCTTAACTGAGTCTCGAGAATGTGCTCTCGGCTCATCTTCTCAAATGGGTGAACTGCACTGCCTTTCTTCCCCTCTAGCCGTGTTGGTGCTGCTATTGTTGTTACCTCGAGCTATTTCGAGATTCTTCTCGACCTGGTAACGAAGTCTACTGCCCCCTCCCTATTGCTGCTGTCGGCATTAGCATCAGTTTGCTCATAGCTCAGCAGGACCTAATGTGGATCATAGGTTGGTCGTAAGCGCTGGAATAGTATGGTTGTCGGCTCCTAAAGTGCATGTACTGATGGCTCAGGATGTGTGGGCAATACTTGATTTATTTGGGTGGTGGCTGGTTGGGTGGCAAAATTGGGCCAAATGGGGGTGGTGAAGCTTGAGGGCAGTGGTACTGGGGGAAAGGGGGTAAACGTAGGCCATTGATAGCTGATAGGTACGGGTAGGGGATCGGGGGTTTGATGGGCCATTAGGTAATTGACGGGGGTGGTGGAGTTTGCAAGTGTTTAAACTAGGAGTAATGGGGTGGGCATAGGCCATTGGTAGTTTATTGATGGTGGAGGATTGGGGGCCTGTTGGTTTATTGGGTAGTTGATGGGGGTGGTTGAATATGGTTGATATGCATTTACTTGTACGTAGTTAATGGGCATGGATGGTGGAAAATAGGCCTTAAGATCTAGGGGCTCAACTGCTAGTGTAGGGGTAGGAAAATAATCTGTCAGATTCAGGGGCTCAATCACCCTAATAGTTCTTTCTTCTCGATCTTGCTGCCTTGGGATCACAAAATTTTCTCTGTTACTGGTATAATTAGAGGGGTCAAATTCATACTCTTCCTCACTTTCCTCTTCCATTCCTATCGTGGGTCTGGGACCTTCTATTCCGGTAGGGTGTGGTGGCAAAAGTACCTGGTGAATATTCGCATGCTGGTTTGCTTGGGTGGGTGCAGGGGGAATGATCTTCCCAGCATCAATTAAATCTTAGATCGCGTGTTTTAATGGGAAGCAGTGATTAATCAGGTGACTCGGACCATGGTGAAAATTACAATGAGTATTTGGGTCAAAATTATATGGAATCGGATTAGGAGGAGGTCGTGGTGGGAGCGTAGTTACTAATCCCTTTTCAATTAATAAAGGTAAAAGTACACTTAAAGATTGCCCCAATAGCATAAAAGCATGATCATAATGGGCTCACCTTTCTGGGGGGTACCCCCTGTCCATTCCTTGCTCTCTGCACTGGCCCCGGTCTGATGGGAGTTGGTTGTGCCGCCTTTAACTGAAAGGGGACTACATTGTTATTGGGCCTGGTATTGGTCACATTTTGCACCTCTGCCCTTGGCCCCCTATTGTTTCTCTGTTCGACAAACCTTCTAACCCCGCTAGGTCCCCCTGAAGCATTCTTGCTGAGCCGTACTTCCCTGATGGCATCCTCACAACGGTTGGCGTTCCTTACCAAATCAGCAAAACTGGACTGCTATTGGTAGACAAGAAAATTGGAAATTACTGACAAAGTGTTCTTTGAAATCATCTCTATCTACTCATCATCTGGTATTCTATTTTTGACTTGAGCTACCAGTGCTCTCCAACTTCTCAAATAGTCGTTGATGGTCTCGTTGGGATTCTGTTTCAACAGGGCTAAATCAGACATGTGCAATTCAATATCAGTATTGTAGACATACTATTCTTGGAACAAATGCGTCAAGTCTTTCCACGTCTTCATCATGGACGGTTCAAGAGACGTGAACCATCTCAGAGCTGGGCCGATTAAACTTTTCTAAAAGACTTTTATTAGCAGTCTCTCATCCCCCCCGTACTGGCACATATCTCCCCAATAAGACTTGAGGTGTGCAATCGGGTTGCTCATGCCATTGTACTTGTCGAATACTGGCATTTTAAATTTAGGGGGCAGGGGAACCTTAGCAAATAGACATAAATCCATGAAATATGTGGCATGGATTTCAGCACCACCCATCTTCAACAATTATTTTTGGATCTTGTCTAGCTATTCCCTTAACTGTTCTGGTTCTTTAGACATGGGGGCCACTTTTTCAACAACCGGTCTGGACTCGCTCTGTGCTATCAAGGGTGGGGTACCTATAAGTGGAGGATTAACAGTGGTCACCGCCCCGACATAGGCACCACTATTTCTGATCTCGTCCTCCTGATACTGCTGATCTATATAAGGTGCAGTAAGGACGGGATTCTCAAACTATTGTTGCATGGACTGGATGGGATTGGATTGGATATGGGTTTGGTGAGCCCCTTGAATGTAAGGGAAGTGTTGTGGGGTGATAGGATGAGTGGTAGTTTGGTTTAGGGGTGGGGCCTGATGGGGCCATTGGACATGGGGGGAGGTTTGGTGATGGCCTTGGGGTGTGGGGCCATAGGAAAATTGGGTCTGAGGTATGGCATGGGTTTGACCTGGTTGTGAAGGTTGGGGGTGGGTGAAATTTTGGGGGTATTGTGGAGGGTATGAGTATGGGGCTTGGGCCATGGGCCTGGGGTAGGTTTAGGCCATAAGGCCTTGGTTGGGTTGGGCTTGGGTAAAGGCTATGGGATTTGGGGGATCTTGGCCCATTAGGCCTTGATGGGTATGGCTCATTGAGTTTTTAGGGGTATGGACCATGGGCCCTTGGAGGGCTTGGGCTTGGGCCAAATGGGGTATGTGGGTCTGGCCCATTGGGTTTTGAGGGGTAAGGGCCATGGGCCATTGGTGGGTTTGGGCCAAATGGGGTATGTGGGTTTGGCCCATTGGGTTTTGAGGGGTATGGGCCATGGGCTATTGGTGGGTTTGGGCCAAATGGGGTATGTGGGTCTGGCCCATTGGGTTTTGAGGGGTATGGGCCATGGGCCATTGGTGGGTTTGGGCCATGGACCCTTGATGGTTTTGGGCCATGGGCTCTTGGGGTATGTGGGCCTGCCCCATTGGGTTTTGTGGGGTATGGGCCATGGGTCATTGGATGGGCCCTTGATGGGTTTGGGCCATGGGCCCTTGATGGGTTTGGGCCATGGGCCCTTGATGGGTTGGGCCATAGGCCCTTGATGGGTTTGGGCCATAGGCCCTTGGATATGGGTGATGGGATGTTGGGCCATTGGGCCTTGGAGATCATGGGTGGTGGGGTTTTGAGCCAATGGGCCTTGGGGCATATGAGAGATGGGGGTTTGGATGGTGTGAATTATGGGGGGTTGATGGGGATCATGGGAGAGTGAAGCATGGCGATTGGCTAGGGTATGGGATGGGTCCATGGATGAGGCGTGTGGATGATGGGGGTGTTTTGGGAAGTCTTCCATAAGGAGTAGGCTTGGAACACCTCCTCCATCATGGTGATGGAAGGAGGAACGGATGTGGGTGGTGGATTTAAGGGATGATTGGGTATAGATGGGGTGGATGTGGAGGGAAAATTGGGCATGGCCATGGTAAGTGATGGGATATGGGATGGATTGAAGGAATGGGGTGAGGCATTGGCAAAGGGGGATGGATTGGGGATGTTTAAGGATGATGAAGGGTAAAGTGTGGGCATGACTCGGGTAGATGGGGAAATTTGTGGAAGGTCGGATAGGGTGGAGGTGACATTGGTAAAGGATGGTGGATTGGGTATATATGGGGAAGATGGAAAATGGGGCATGGGTGCGGATGTTGAAATTTGGGTTGGATTCATCATGGATGGGGGTGGGAAATGTGTTGAGTTTTGAGGGGATGTGGCTGGAATGGGTGGTTGGTTTGGCATGGATATGGGGGGGAAACTGGCTTGAGAAAAAGATTGGGAATGAGGGGGTTGATTTGGATGTTTTGTGAAGTGGTGGTTGGGAAAATGGGGGTGCCAAACGGGCCGGTAACGGTAAAAGGGGATAGGGTGATGGGGATGGATGTGAAGGTTTATTCTAAATGGGAGTGGGTTGGAGAATCTTGCGGGGATGAATCGGGATCGGCGTAAGCCGGGTCCACTACCCTCGATATTCTACGGGAACGGGTCAGGTAAGGGTGCCTTGGATAAGGCCCAAAATTCCTCCTCATTTGCCTCCTACGGGACAACGGAGGGCAAGATGATGTCGTTGTGCCGGCACCACAAAGATTCTATTTTTAGGGTTTTGATATTTTTTTAAATTTTTTTAGAAATAATTTTTTATAGAAAACAAGGGTTCCAAGGCCTTGAAATTCCCGTCTTAGGTGGCTTTCGTACCCTAACTTGAGACCCGTGACGACGATTCTAATGTGCTTCGAAAGAATTAAAGAAAGACCTTTGATCTATTAAAGGCATCGAAATCGAGGCGAACAACCCGATCCCCTGGAATGAGCCAAAAAAAAGTTGCCTTCTTTTGACCGGCAGGGGCTTATTGGGTGTCGGAGATGGTGGGGCCTGATCAGAGGTACTAAATACACTAATCGGGGGACTCGGGACGTAGAAAAAGGCCATGGAATTGGGTTGGACTGCTCAGAACAACACTGGCACAACTAATACATGCGGCAGAGCAAAATTTTCCTAAATAAGGCTGGCGCAACTATTAGTTGCGCCAGTGCATTTTTGGGGATTTTTGCATTAGCACAATTAATACTTGTGCCAGGCTAAATTGGGTTTCCAAAATGCTTCACAGCAGCAATTTCAGCCCGAATTGAGTCTCTTTTTGGTTTTTTTGTGGAAGCTAGGCTTCCGGGAACTGACTGATTTTATATGATCGATTATCTCCTTACCACACCTAAAAGGTTTGAGTCTGGTATAACTTACTAACGCGCTCCCCGATGGGTTTTAAGCTTGTAGGAATGGGAACCCACCCGATATAACTTTGGCGCAAGCGCCTTCTCAGATACTAGGTGGGCTGGGACTTTTCTAGATCATCACCACTAGGGGCTGCCGCCATACTAAGACCTGGGTGGTTGTATGTATGCCTAAACCCAACCCTTTTAAAATTCTAACCCGCAAAGACAAATTGATTAAGTTCCCTAGCTTGGTTTAATTTTAATTTTTTCAGAGCCCCTTTTTTTTTTATGAGAGTTTTCTTTTGTTCAAAGACCGGGGGTGAGGATCCCGTGCCACCACTGCGGGCCGGCGTTCACTGTCGGAATATATTTGCACAAATAGGCCCGCCAATCGGCTAAGGCACTTTAAATGACAGAAAAATAAAGAAATTGAAAGACAATGCTCAAGTAGGCCTGCCAATCAGCTAAGGCACCTAAAATGACATAAATGTAAGGAAAAATAAAGACAATGCACAAGTAAGCCCGCCGATCGGCTAAGGCATGTAAATGACGGAAAGTAAGGGTGAGAAAATAAAAAAAATAGTAAAAAACAGTAAAAATGGTTAGTAAAATAAAAAGAAATGTCCAAATTTCAAGGAGAAGCTCTAAAAGCTATCTCTAGCAGAGTCGCCATCAGTGCGATCATGGAATTTGTGACTATCCCGTCGCGGCGATGCGCTTGCTAACAAAAATATAGAGTATCCACCCAGAGCTTTTGGTGTCTTGGAAAACCTATATCATTTTTATAAGCACCGAGGTGCCACAAATATGACTCTGAATCCGGTCCACACCAAAGGTTCTTAGGTAGGGGCTTCGGTTATCGATCATGAAGGTGTTAGGCACCCAATCAACCTACTTAATGCAGTCTCTACTTATGACCAAGACGCAAATAGCATGAAAGAAATAAAAGAGCCTTCCTCTTGCCCAAAGGGCCTTAAAATCCTATTTGTGCCCCTCCGTCCCTACCAAAAAGTCAGCAGCGTAACGGTACAAATACAAGGATGGAGGAAGACTAAAAGAGATACGAGAAGAAAGGGGAGAGCCAGAGCCCTCGGGCCCTTGTAGCACCATGGGGGAGCCTTGCGTGGCATGCTTTTGATGTGCTCTTGAAGGTTTGAATTACTTGAGAATGGGTTCTAACTCTTAAGAGAGATAGCTAAGAGGTAGAGGGAGGGTGCTAGGGTAGAACACACATCTAACCTAGAGACTTTTGATGAAAGGCAAAGGTGGGAAGAAGGTTTTTAAATTCTGATATTTGTATGGGAAATGTGCACCAAAGGGAGAAAGTTCTTCACACTTAAGCTCTTTCTCTCTTAGGCCAAAATTCTCAACCTTTAATCCAAGGGGAGGGGGATTCTATTTATAGGCAAAGGGTAGGTTAGGAGAGTGCTTAGATGCTAATTGGGTTTAACAATTAGGTAATCTAATATCTAAGGATTCCTAGGGTCTTGAGAGCTTTGAGATGTGTGAAATGAAGCTCTAATGGTGGATGATATGGTAGGGGGTTTAAGGCACTTAAAGGTTGCAAATAAGATTTAAAAGGGTGCAACAATACTGTCAAAACACACCCAAAGACCTAGGTGGTCAACAAGTCACACCCCAATCATAATTTTCTGGAAAAAATCTGAGGTTATTGTTCATATGCCTGGCGCAACTATTGGTTGCACCAGGCATATGCATCGTAAAGCAGTGCTGCACAGTGGCTTGGGGAAGTTGGTTGCCCGCGGGGGGACCCACCTATAACTGGCACAACTATTAGTTGCGCTAGGCCATTCCTGAGGAAAAATGGCTTGGCGCAACTATTAGTTGCGCTAAAACCCTAGCGGGGTTTTAGTGTGTTTTACCTTTTTACCCCTACACCTTGGATCGCGATATCTCTTCGCACATAGCTCCGATTGGGGTGATTCTTGGCCCGTTAGAAAGCTGACGACTAATACTTTTCAATGGTACATGATTTGATCATAGTAGAAGGCCATATCTAGCTTTGGTGCACCACTCCTCATCCATTACTCGAGAAAGCTAGGGTTAGGTCCGAAATGGCTTCTAAGGATGGGGATTGGTTTATAAGGGTTCAAGAAGGTTCCTAAGGGATCTAGGGTGATTCCTAAGGGTTAGGGATGGATCCTAGGGTTTCGGTAAGGTTCTTAAGGGTCTCATACTCACCATCAACAGCTCAGAGGTGTGCCTCTCTCGAAATGTGTCTCGATCGGGCCTTGGGCCAAATTTGGGTGTCTACACCGCCACCACGCGAACAACCGAATGAGTGGTAGGGAGAGAAAGGGTTCGAAGTTGAGTGGTCCTTTGAACATAAGCTCTTTGAAGAACAAGAAACTACCAAGTGGGCATTTGAGTACCTAGAAAAGGCCGAGTTGGAACCTTTGCTTCAATCCTTCCACGATTACTATTACCTGTGGATGGTAACACTATTTTACCAAAGCCTGTACCGGGGTGAGAACAGGGACAACATATACACCAAAATAGATAACAAGGTCTACGAGTTCACCATTGACCACATTGCTGATGCAATGGAGTGCCCCACTCAATTCGCACAAGACATGGGCTTATCGGCACCGAACCCCATACCGGTACCATTCCATATTGTTATTGAGAAGATGACTCATGGTGCACACGGATCTGGGCAGCCAGTGACGAGAGCCCAATTACTAGACAAAATGTGGATGCTGATTGTTATTTTCAAGTGTAATTTATAACCACTGAGACATAAATCGAAAAGAGTGGGAATCATTCAGCAGGCCCTTTTCTCGGCCTTTAGAGGACAATGGTTCAGTGCCTCGGCAGTGGTAAAAGAGGGGATAGATTATGCCCTTGAGAATATGTCGGACAGGAGAAAGGTGCCTTTGAAGACAAAGCCCTATGCTCGCCTTATCTCCCGCATGATAGAGGATTATGATGGTGAAGATGATTACGTGATAGTAGAGAGTGAACCATAGTTCACTGATATCGTCAAAAGGTATAAGATGAAGGACTGGAAGTACAATTTTAAACAATTCGAGAAGAGTGCTCAAGAAAGAGAAGATCAAGAGGAGCCTGAGCACGCCGAGCAAGAACAAGAACAACCAGAACCTGCCCCTCAACCTCAGCAAGCCGCCACAGCTCAGATACCTCCACCTCAGAGGGCACCAGCCATAATAATCGATGATGTACACTCCCTAATAGCAGAAAACAATCGTCTGCTGAACCGCCGATTGGATTTCCAGGAGGGTTTACTGATGCATATGATGTGACACGACTACCGTACCACTTATACACCATACGTCACTGACGCACGCACCTACTTTGGTGACCCATGCGACTATGCTACCGATGCATCTACTCCTAGAGCTAGCGGTGTTGCAGATCGAGGAGTTGGACCATCTGACCAGCAGATAGGTCAGTGAGGAAAGTTGTTGGAAAATTTTTGCATAACTTTTAAGAGTTTAATATTTCCATGTAATTTTGAGAACTATTGGGTCTTGGAGGCCTATTTTGTTTTGAATTTTATGGCATCTTGCTTAGTTAATAGTTAGTTTAGTTTTGGATTAGGTGATGGTATTAGTGTGATAATGTTATAATACTTAATTAATAGTTAGATGTGTAATGCTTAGATATGGATGATTGTTAGACATGGGTGATTGCTAGATCGGGATAAATTAGTAATGGCTAATTATCTGTAGTCATGGATAACTCGTTAGTTGTGGCTAACTTAGTGGTGCTTTTGTATGGAGACAATTTAGCGATGGATAAATTTTGTTAACTTAGTTGTGGATACCTCATGCTTAGTTGTCGATATTCTAGGATTGCTGCAGGTGTTGTGGATGGTGAATAACAGGAAGTTATATTGGTACTAGGCATACTTTAGTTGTGGATATTCCAGGATTGCTTTGGGAATGCATGTTCTATTGTCAATCTATTTTGAAATGAATTGGTGTTTTAAACGAATGAATGGTTAACTGATTGACTTAGACATTGATGTCCTTGGAAATTATAGTGTACTCAATTGTCTTTTATTGAATAATGTTGTTGAATTATAATTTAGGTAAAGGATTGGGTTCTCTTTAGGCAGAGAATTTCGATCTCCTTACGTGTCCTTTCGCTCGATGAGCATATGACTGGGTCTAGGATGAGTGTTGTTTATCGACCCAAAAGACACTCGCTGAATTTTCGAGGACGAAAATTTCTAAAGGAGAGGAGAATGTAACGTCCCAAAATTTCCGAACCCGAACGTACCCAACGCTGTGTACGAGTCCGACAAATCACACAATGACATCTTGAATTTTAGGAATGATTAATTTATAAGGAACAAAGAGTGGAAAGTAAGTTTAAAATCTTAATTGAGCCTTTAATGAATGACCGTGCACCGATGTGCTGTGTGCTGGCTTAACACCGAAATAAACCCTTTAAGTCAAGTAGATAAATTTGGGATAAATATCTAAGATGTTTATTTTTATTTTTTTTGCCTTGTAAGAGAGAAGAGAGAAGAGCAAAGTCCCTCTCCTCAAACCTTCTCAGGAAATTCGGCCGCGAGGTCGCACCGCAAGGTTCGCATTCTTCATGAGGAACTTGACACCTGCATTATGAGAGTCCAGTCTTGTTAGCTCTGATAGTGAGGAACCGTTGAACTTCAGGGTCAATTACATCTAAGAGAACGAGAGAGTGTGGGTTTAGACGGCTGTGAACCGATCACTGTGGATGCGTCATACACAAGTTGAGGAAGTGAATATTAATGTGTGTTGGAGTGGAGCTGCACCTTGAGCTTCATTGATTTGGATCGCCGCGAGAACCCACGAATTCACTTTGAAACCCTCTTTGGCAACCCTTCGTGAAAATTGAAAATTCAGCCAAGGAAAGGTGAGCAATGTTTTATTATTATGTAGTAAATAACAATTCTAAGCTTAGATAGATGAATGGGTGAAATTTCAGTTGTGTCGGATGAGTTTGGGGGAAAAATAAACCAAGGAAGAAGAAACCCGAAGGGCTACAGAATCTGTCAAAATCGATCGATCGGTTTCAAAATTGATCAATCTATTTTGACAGGATAGGGACGTGCAAGTATTCTAGAGAAATCGATCGATCAGTTTTGGAAATCTATCTATCAAATTTGAAATTGTAAAGAAACAGATCGATCGATTTGGAAATCGATCGATCAAATTGTATAGAACAAGGAAGTGTAGAAATTTTGGGGAGATCGATCGATCGGATTTCCTTGCCTTTGGAAATTGATCGATTGAATTGCTTTGTTTTGGCTGGTTCAATTTTTTTTGGAAAAACTTTGGGAAACTTCGAGCCAATTCATTTTTCGCCACCATTGACACATAGTACGCTCTCAATGTGATCTAGGTTAAGAATGGGAGACCGTAAATGCAGACCTTTGAATCACTTTGAATGGCTCCGAAATTAAGGTAGGGGAACCTCAATACCAATTTTATTTTTGTCTTAATTTACATGAATATCATGATATGATCAACATAAAATACGATAAATCTGGATTTGCTTTTGAATTTGATAATGAACTCTTAAATTTCTTTTGAATCCGCTTTGAATTTCAATTGCCTATGAACTCAGAACTCCAAATCTAGCTATATATTTAAATACACTGAATTATGTATTAGAATCAGCATTTGATTTAAGGTTCATACGAACGAACCCCTCCACTCTTTAAACTGTGCTGAAGGTGAATTTGAATGACGCAAGTTTCCGTCATAATGCAGAGGCTTGTAGCACTTCAAAAAAGTATTCATTGAACGACGATGGTTAGGTAGGGGTTCCCATCGAAAATCTCCGGCTCTCATGCTATAATTGCTTGGGAGATTTTTTAAATTATGATTTAAGTGACTGATAAGATAAGCATTGCATGTACAAATTAAGGACAAATGACAACCTAAAACTATTTGAATTCTTGATTGTTGAATTCGAATATGAATCATGAAATGATATTTTGTCAAAGAAATGGCATTTGATCTTAGTATTTGAAAATTTACTTATTTAATCCATTTTGAACATCCGCTTGAATTTTGTCTTTTGAAACCATGTTTGTTCTGATAAGATATAATTGAGATTGAGTTTCTTCTGCTGAGCTTAGATTGTTAGCTCACCCTGACTATATGTCACAGGTGTAGATACCACTCAGGAACAGGACTACTAGAGTGACCTGGATTACAATCCAGAGGAAGAGACGGACATTCCACCTGACGAGTTCTACCCAAAGGGTGGGATTTTGGGTCCATAGTTTTGGAATTTTGATACTCAAGACTTGGTACGTCTTGTAAAATTTTGTAAGTTACTGATATTAGTACAATTGTGAATACATTTTGTGAGCCGTTGTTTAGTTGATGGTTGGCCATCATCGATGACTCGTTTTAATCTTTGTTAATAGGTTTAGTAACGAGATAGAATCTTTCTTTCTTCTATATGTTATATCTGCTTAGTTTCTACTAATATTAAGGAGATACGGGTCAATGGCAAGCCGACTTTCCTAGTATTTCCGGTACGGGAAAGTCAGGTCATCACAAATAAGCACCGTGAAAATTTTTGCTTACCCTGACACTATGTGTCACAGGTACAAACGTTGACAAAGATCTTGAGTTGGAAGAGGACTCTGATTTTGTGCTTGAAGACAAGGAAGATCTCCCAACCTAAAGAATTCTATCCTTAGTGTGAATTCTTGATTAAGACTTGATACGACTTAATAAATTTTCTTTAGAAAATTTATTTATTATTTTTCGTGTATATTGATGTAAGTACCCCTGTTTGTGTGACATACGACCGTCACCAGTGGTATTTTTTATTAGTATTTTCATTTATAGATGTTAAAATTATTTGTTTTAGTTTAGCAAGTAATTCGATTAATGTTTTTATAATATTGTTTAAAAAATAATAGCACCTAATTTCTCAAATAAATTACCATTATATTGGGATTAAACCATTTAATGCCTATGACACGAATGTTAACAACACAGACTTTCATGTAGAAAATTCAGGTCATTACACCAATCCACTTGCGAAACCTATTACCGACTCTTTGTCTGAAGCCACATCATCACTATCATCTTCCTGGTAAGATCCATATAGTTTTAAATTTACAGATTTCATTAGCTAGGTGAAAATTGTGACATAAATTATATTGTTTTTCCAACAAAACCACAATGCACATTAACAAAAAAAATTATGAAAGCTAGAAGCCAATTACCACTTCCTGCTTGTACTAAAAAGAGTTCCCTTAGATATGGCACAAATACCAAAAAATAGCCTTAAACTCACATTTAGACATGATGTGGGCCACATTTTTGGACCAATGGCAAGGGAATAAACATTGACAATATGATGGTCACTCACCATAGTACCTGATATCCCATTTCAGGAAATAAAAAATCTTAATTCACCCAATCCACAGGAGAAAACGCTTCTTACTAGATGTCTGCTAAGGAAAATGTACCTCCATCACTCTTTGTAGAGCATCGTAGGCAGCTCAACTTGTACTTGAAATTACTCAATTGCCCATGAGTAATTTCACTTGAAGCTTTTCCATTTCCTATAAAGCTTTTCAATTTCCTTCACTTGAAGGAAATGGAAAAGCTTTTCCATTTCCTCTAGTTATTCTTGTAAAGCTTTTCCATTTCCTTCACTTGAATTTATTAAATAGGAAACAGTGGGTAGAAGGCTATATTAGAAACAGTGAAATGCTTCTTCAAAACAAGTAAAAGAGAAAACGGATCTAGAAAATTGTGGCAAGAAAGAACATAAAAAACAAGCCATCAGGAAAAGAGGATAAAAATAAAAACAGTTAGAAACAAAAGAGATACCTTCCTGAATTTTGTCTCAGTCAGACCATGTAAAATTTTGACTACTCAAAGGAATGTGTAGGGGGCAGATCATGAAGAAACTGGCAAAAATGACAGAAAAGTTTACATAGTATTATAACACACAGACACACAGACACACACACACACACACACACACATATATATATATATATACAAAAATAAGTATTTCAGCGGCTCTTGCTGTTAAGGCATTTTTTGGTAGCGATAGGACTAACAACAGCAGTTTTTTATAGCGACAGGGCAATTAGTATCAATTTCTTGTTAATAATGACAGTTTTTGGCTGCCGCTAATAGTTTTATTTTTTGTAGCGTATATATACACACACAAATATATATTCCAAGATACAGATCCCGAAACCCACCTTTATATTACAAAGAAGTATTTCACTGATGACACAAATAAAAATTGAAGTCAAGTAGAGTCAAGAAAATCAACCATTCCTAAAGAGCAACATTTCGGTCACAAACCAATCTACAATGAGAATATTGGCTCACATCGTATGGTAAGAGAGCATAAGATACCTGCTGAAAAGCAACATTCCAATCTCTTTACCACTTGTGACAGTGCAAATCTTGTCGTTGGATAAAATAGGTGATTTTAGAAAATGGTAATGAATCAGCCTTATGTGCACTAAATAACATGATTTAGTTTGCATTAACATTTAGTACTTTTATATATGCACAACATTTAGTACTTTTATATATGCTCCCCTTCTTTTTTGAAGTGAAAATAGGTTCCTTATCTATCAGAACACCAAAATCAGTAAATTAGTATATCTTGCTACAATCGGATGGATGGTTCCTTACCTATCGGAAATCATAATTTCTTTTTACCGAAGATGTGCTCAACTCTACAACAAAAAAAATAAATGAGGGCAAGATTTGAAATAATTTCAAATTAATATTTTTTATGTCTTTGTAAAATGACGGAATTTGGCATTGCCATTTCCAGGCAAAGAAACTTGTGATCCAAACAGTATATTTGGATTGATGAACTGAAATCCAAATCCATACCATGGAATGAACCTTCCCAAATATTGCAACCTAAGCGAAAGGCTAACAATAGTAAGAATGCTATTTGGATCTCCTGCATCTATATTAAAACCAAAATCAAATATATTTTTTTGGAGGACAAGCATAAAGGGATCTAATTCAGTACCTCTACCAACAAATCCTTTCTCGTAACCTAACCAAGCATAAAGGGAGCTCTAGATTGTAATCTCTAAAAAACTAATCTTAGGCCGATGAGTTTGGTTGAGAGTCTTTCAACTTCTCCAATTCCTTGCACTGTCAGAAGCTCTAATTAGGTATCACAATATACCTGTAGAATCAGAAAGTTAGGGATGCACAATTCCAGACTTAAGTCGTTAAATGGTGAAAAAGAAAGAAGGGAACTCCTCATTTCAAAAATACTAGACTTGATCAAGGCTTCTATAAAAGCCATGGTCTTCTACCACGGTGAACTGATGGTTATTGGGTTATTTCTAGAGTTATGGGAAACCAAAATTTCATTGAGATTCTGCCCAACTTGAGCACCCATGTTAGGCAGTTTTACTCAAAGAAGTTTCATTATACTGAGTTCCAAACTGGAATAAATAGACAACACCAAAATTACAAGGATGCAAAAATAGAGCCACTTACTCACTGGGATCCAAATCGAGCAACTCAACAACTGATTTAGATCACACCACAAGTTCAGGGTTCTCCACTTCACCAGAAGGGGGTACTTTGGTATATCAAGCATGTAGAACTTGCATATCAAAATAACTTTTTGTTTTTTTGAAATGAGCATATCAAAATAACTTACAAGAATGCATCAGTTAAATAAGTCATACCAAAATCATCAATTTTTTTTTATCAAAATGATCATCAATTTATTAATAATGCAGATATCATAAATTGATCGATTTAAAACAAGTGCTCATTGATCCATTTAAGAGAGGCTCAAATCTTTTGGCATAGTTACGACAAACACACAAGTGGAAATCACAATTAATACAATTAACTACTCATGGAAGATTAGTAAACAGACATTAAATCTGCCCTTCACAATTATCTTTATTAGGCACAAATACTAAACCATATCAAATTTACATGCAGAACAATCTCTCAATTTAAAGTTTCCCTAATCTCACATTAGTATAGATCACATCAAACCTAACTTAGCAGAAAAAGAAAAAAGAGCTCCAATATTCATGAAATGCAAAGCACTACAATACCTTGTTAGCTGAAAAAAACGCTACACCTGAAATGCAAAATGCTACACCAGAAAAAAGCGCTACTATATTCATGAAATGCAAAGGCTTAGAAGATTAGATTTGTAATGACCCTGATCATTATATATCATTGACTATTTGACTTCCATGACCTCGAAGTTGTTATTTATTATTGACCTATTAGATTTCACAGATGAGAAATATTACTGTATTTTTTATAGCAAATATAATATAACATTATTAATACATATCTTAAATTATAATAAATTATTCAAAAAGACATGTGCTGGTGTAATTGTATGTGCTCTTGATGTTGTTGGGGAGGTCTAGAGATCAAACCTTCATAAACTCTTGCTTTTACATTTACCTATTTAGCTCTCTCATTCGAATCTTCTTTTTCTCATGAGAAATTAGGATAAGTAAAGAAATAACAAGAGAAGTTTGATAGAATCTAAATAAGCTCAAATTCTCTCCCAATCTTATTCCATTCATAACTAAGTCAATATTGGACTTTACCTCGTGCGGCTATCCCAACCCAAACAACTCCTAAAAATATTGCGTACCAAATATTTTCAATTTTCATAATCCACATCTCACAACTACAATCGCCAACCCACCTTAATACAATTTCTTCTCCTATTCTCTCCGTGACAACCAAAAATCCCTTAGCTCTCCACTCTTAGCAGATTTCTAAAATTGTGTAAACCTCCACCGAAATAGGTAAGCCATCATTTTTTTTTTCTCCATATTTTCTCTATAATTTATTTCACACTCCTAATTTCACTTCTTATCCTAAAATACCTCTATATCTCAACCACCATGCACTTTTTTTAATATTTATATGTTTTATTGACGAGATTAATCATAGGTTCAGTGTGGATTATTGTTGTGCATAAATGACGGAGATCGATCGTCGGTGCAACAATCCATTGCAACATTAGGACTCAAGGTAGGGGGAAATTAATTATTTATTTCTTAATTGATTTATTTGACTAATTTATGGTGTATAAATAATAAATTTCTCTTTACTCCATTATGTCCTACCTTTAGCCCACTTATTTAACTAATCAAGTGTGAACAAATTACCTACATTGATTTCTATTTCTGACTTTACAATTTATTTAAGTAATTAATTAATTGTGTATTAGGACATATATGTAAATTCCTATTTATGATATTTTATTATGTTAGTTATGCCCTTAGCAATGTGAATTAGCATGTAAATTAGTGATAGGTGTAGAAATTTTAATTGTAAATAGTTTGGGTTTTTCCCTTACTTTAGTCAACTGTATAAGCTATCATAGACCTCTATTGGGCGAACCGTAAAAAAGTTAATGTAGATGACAGTACCGTCTACCAAATCTATTCTAACATCTAAGACTAGATCATTCTCTAGTCATCTAAAAAATTGGCCCTAAGATGCCCACTTTAAAATCTGCACAGTAAATTCCTACATCTGATTTTTTGTCTAAGTGTGTTGTGAATGTACTTTTAGCCTATGATCAGACACCCATAGGAGTGAAATCAGGAAATTTTCATTATAGTAGTGATCTTCATATCTAACGATTGAATTCGTCCGGTTCTTTCAGGAATTATAAAACCTAAATTTTTTATTAATTAGATCATACAATTCGATCGCATTGCTTTGTAATTTCAGAATTATTATATACACATGTATGTTCGTACGTGCTTTTTCTGGGTTCCTTTCGGTGCCCGAAATAAGTGGCCCAATTCGGTCCAAGTGGACTCTAGCTAGGGACGATGGAGTAATATACTAAGGAATATTAAATGCCGAAATTAAGAAGGTAAATTCTAGAGGAGAAATACGTAAGTTTATACGATCGCCGGTTATAGATGTTTATCGATGTTGCGACATGTCATTGATCACGTTTTGCTGGGTGTAGGTTAACTCCTTTGTTGAACGTCGGCCGACCGACTCCAACAGCTGTAGTTTGTCTGGCTTAACCTTCTGATTCTACTTTAAGTCTAATTACTTTATTTCCTTACCTTGTCCGGGTTTGACTGATTACGGGCTTCCTAGTAGTACTCTAACTATAACTGGTTGAGTGTCCTACTGCCATTCTAACTATATTTATTTTGGTGTCCAAATGTTACTCTAATTCTTCGTGGTTTAGTATCTTAATACCACTCTAATTCTAATTAATTTGGTTTCCTAATGTTACCCTAACTAAAAAAAAAGGGTTATGGCCCGCTGTGCTAAGGAGGATCGGCCCTATTCCGGGGTACCCTCTGTAAGCTCCCTTGGGCAAATTGGTTAGCTAAGGGTCATTTTAAAAATATTATGGATTGAAAATATAATTTAAATTGGGAAAAAAGAATTTATTGATCAAAATTATGAGTTTAAGGGTTAAGAATTAAAACTATGATTGAGGGCTACGAACTTGAAGTAAGAAATCAAGAACTAGAACTAGAAATTAAGAACTAGAACCTGAAAGTAAGGGCTAAGATCTAGAACTTAGAAAATTATGAACTAAGAACTAAGAATTAAGACCTAAGAACTAAAGATTAAGAACAAGGAATTAAAACCTAAGATCTAGAACTAGAAATTAAGAACTAGAAAGAGATTACCTGAAGCTAAGCACTTCTTCCTCCTTCTAGTGCCGTAAAGAGAAAAAAATCGAGCTTAGAAAAGGCCTGAGCTCAAGCGGGAGAGGATTGCTATTCGATTCGTCCAATTTGGGCGAGGTATGGGGGTCTTTCTATAGGTGTTGGGCTAATCTCGTGCATGTGGACATGGGCAGGATTGGCCGATTCCGCGCAAGTGAGGCAGCACTTAATTGAATTTTGCGCAGTGGCGTATGCGCTTGATTCAATTTGAGTAGGCCTCTAAACTAGGTTCCTTGTTCTAGTACGCTTGGGGAACCAATTCCGCGCAGTGGAATATGCGCTTGATCTGAAGTTCAGGCGGTCTAAGGAGTTAGAGGCCGAGTTCGATTGGGAACCAATTTCACGCTTCCAATGATGCGTGAAATTGAATTCCGTGCAATGGCATATGCACGGGATTCCGGTCCTTGGGCAGTTTGGGGAGTAGAGTCTCAGTCCAGTCTGGACCAATTCCGCGTATATGAACACCCATGGATTCGATTTCGTGCAAGTGTGTATGCGCGGAATCGGGTCTCCGGGCGATTAGGGGAAGTGGAGTTCCAGTCCAATTTGGATTGATTCCGTGTGTTAGCTCACACGTGGAATCGATCCCACACAAATCCACGCAAGTGTATCTTTGCGGGATTAGGGTCTTTGGGCGATGCACGAAAGGCAACCCTTGTCCAAGGGGGACTAATTCCGCACACTGTGTTTGCATGGAATTGGATTAAGAGCATAGTGACTTGCACGAATTCTAAGTCTTAAGTGGTCCGAGGGAAGAGTGAACCTGGTCCAAGTGGGACCAATTTCACGCATGTGGTCACAGATGGAATCAATTCCGCACATTCGTATGTGCGCGAAATTCGAGATTTTATCGGGTCGAGTTGGGTCTGAGTCGCAATGCTATTGTTTCAGCCTGGATCTTAACCATATACTATTATTTCAGTAATGGTCCTCATATTTAGGGTTTTAAGGTCTTCGGAGAAGGTTAGTCCTTTTTCGGAGATAATGGATAAGGTCAATGGTTGACCGAACATGATTGTATACTCCGAGAGGAAAAAATTGGAGTGTCTACAAATGCCCCTCTTCGGTGCATTCTTATGGAATAAAAATGCATCGAAGAAGCAGATACCCCTCTTCCGAGGTGGCTTCTTGTTTCTTTGGGAAATCACAAGTGTGAACCAGGGAGCTGACATAAAATGTTTGGCTTTCTTATCTATCAGCACAAGTTAAGGAGGAGCATTCGGGGGCCCAGTGATAGCTGTCGAGTGGTGTATCCTCATCTGTGGGTGCAAGTGGCATCCCGCCGCATATCTCGACCTGCTGTAAGGGGTAGTTAAACAGAGGAAAATTGACACAATCGAGGTACTGGGGGGCGTCATACAAATGTCCAGAGATAAGGTCAAGTGACCAAATAATATGATGTAGTGTGGTGGTGAAGGCTTTCGCAAGTCATGTCAGACTGGGCGCGTCATTGCTCACACTAATGGTGCGTCAAGGGTCCCTTTCCAGTGGACATTTATGATTTCTCAGAGTTGAGTATACTTAGTGTTCGATTTGCCAGGGAAAGGAACATATTGGAGTGATGAGAGATGGAATTTTGATAGAAAAAGGGTTTATTTATTATCATTTTTTGAAAGTTTGAGATTTTTAACTTAAGATAAATATGGTCGTAAAATGACGGAAAACATGACTTCTGAGACGTCGCTGAGAAAATCCACTAGAGTGGGATTTGATGACCTGACCGTTTATGTGGTTGTCAAGACGACACTTGGTATGCCAGTGCTTCATCTAATCTTCTCGCGGATACTGATGATTATCTCTTAAGGGAGGACTACAGTGATTCGCGTGTCAGGAGAGACGGGGTTTTTTGAAAACTTTTGACTTAATATTAGCTAATTATATTTTATAAGGAATATCGAGTAGAAAAAAAGGGGTGATACCTAATTTGTTGCACAATGGGATGTCCGGATTGCCTGATGAGATGTTTGCACTAGGACTTGATAATTAATGGGCGTTGTTATTTCGTGGTGGTTGCACTGTGGGACATCAGGGTGCGTAACAAGAGGCTCATGATGGGGCTTGATATTTATTGGGTGCGATGGGACATCGGAGAAATTCCTCTCTTCTTTTGTCTGCAAGCGTATGTTTCTACTGCAGTGGAGTCTAGTGACTGCTAGGCAATGGGACATTTGGGGGGATAGGCTTGTTGCTTTTCGCGATGGGATATTGGATGAGCTTCTCTTCTGGTTGTGTGCCGTGGCGGGTTTAGTGGTTATGCGATGGGGCATTTCAGTTGATGACTCCTTGACTGTTTTGATGTCGTGATGGGATAATGATGGTGTAGCTCTTTCTTTAACAGATCTTGGTTGTACGACGGGTTAGGGTTAGGTATCTTGAGATCGTGATGGGACTTTCCTTTGGCCTTGGTGGTGTGTGTAGATACTCCCATTTTGCCCTCTCGAAATATACAAATTTGTTTGGTCAACCTTTGACCTCATAACCCTGATATGGGACCATATGCTGAAATAATAGTATATGGCTGGATACAGGTTGAAACAATAGTTCTGTAGCTTAGGCCCCATTCCCCTGATGTGGGAACCATGGACTAAAACAATAGTACATGGCTGAGCAAAGGCTAAAACAATAGCTTTGTGGCTCAGATCCCGACGTAGGGAGACTATATACTAAAATAATAGTATATAGTCGGAATGCAGACTAAAACTATAGTCTCGCATTTCATACCCTTTTGCCTTGATACGGGCCCATATGCTGAAACAATAGTATATGGCTGGACACAGGCTGAAATAATAGTTATGTGGCTCAGGTCCCATACCCTTGACGTGGGAACCATGCACTGAAACAATAGTACATGGCTGAACACAGGCTGAAATAATAGTTCTATAGCTCAGATCCTAATGTAGGGAGAATATATACTGAAATAATAATCTGGTATTTTAGACCCTACCCTGACTCGGATAGCCTTGAATTACGTGCCTAAAATCACGTGCCCAATTCGATTGCACGCCAAATCATGAGCGCGCAATCAGTCCCTTCTCAGACCAGACTTCCTTTCTCAAGGCCAACTCGAGACTCGATCATGCATCTATCATGAGACATGCGATTAGATTGAGTGCCCCACCACCGACACACAATTAGCCTACGCCTGGCCTAGCTTCACGTCCTTGATCCCTAAGTTTCCTCGATTAAACGCTTCGAGAGTGGCGCTTAATTGGATTATGCACCCCAAAATGGGCGCATAATTAGTTCTAATGCTATTAGGACTAGAAAACTAACTGAGCAAGTCAGCCGATCACTCATTGAGTCGGTGACTGACTCAAAGCGATTAAGCACCGGAAAATCGACGCGTAATTTGATTAAACGCCTGAAACAGGACATTTAATTAGAAAAAAACCTATAAAAGATTTTTTTCTTAATTCGCCCTGAGAGGTTGGCAATTTTCGAGAGAGAACGGAATTTTTTTGGGATTCCGGAACTAGAGAACTCCGAGGACAAACCCATAGAGCAACCTAACCATGATTTCGAAATTCAAGTGCAGAATCTTCGAGGTTTCTCTCCGCAGCCCCGGTTCTAGGTAAAAATCTTAGTTCTAGACTTAGGATCTTTTCCTTAGTTCTTAATTATAGGTTTTAATTTTCAGTTCGAGACCGTAGCACCCTTTTCAGACCACAAATTTTTTATATCTGGTTCTAATTCTCTGAATTTAGAACCAGTCCTTAATCTGAAGGTCTAATTTACCGACCCTAGGCTTCAGTTCCATTCTAAAATCTCAATTTTCAGTCCTATCATTAATTTCTGGTTCTAGTCCTTGGATTCTAGAACCATTCTTTCATCAAACGGTCTGATTTTCTGATTTCAGACCCGAATTTTGTCTTAGAAATTTAAATTTAAATTTTAATTTCTTAGTTTAATATTTCTAAAAATCCAAGATATTAATTTTAGTTTCTATAATTCTAGTTTCTCAATTTCGTTCATAATTATTACTCCAAAATCGACTCTGAAAAATCCAAAATACTAGTTTATAATCCTAAATTAAAATGATTTATCTTTAGTTTTAGCCATCCAGTTTGCCAAAGGGAGCTTTTGGAGGGTACTCGGGAACAAGGCCAATCCTCCTTAGCATAGTGGGCCCAAAACCCCATTTTTTTTAGAATTCTAGAATTAATTAATTGCTTTTCTTATCTTTTAGTATAATTAACTAGTTGATTTATTTTATTTCAGCATAATTAATTAGATTTTAGTATGATTGATTAATTTCTTCAAATAAGATTTTAATTGGTTAATTTCTTGCTTTAATTAGAATTTCAGTCTGATTAATTCATTGCTTAAATTAGAGTTTTAGTAAAATTAGTTCTCTATTTTAATTAGAATTTTGGTAAGACTGTTATACTTGATTTAATTAGAATTCCAATACAACTAGCATACTTGCTCAATTTGAATTTTTGTACAATTAGCATGCTCGATTTAATTAGAGTTTCACTAGAGCTACTACATGTGCACTCTTAGTACAATTAGGAAACCTGATCACAATTAGACTTCAAATGGGATTAGGAGACTAAAATTAATCAGACTTCTAATGGAATTAGGACACTTAATTAATTAGACTTTCAATAAGGATAGGAATAGTAAAAATTAATTAGACTCTTAATAGGATTAGAATAAACTTATCTAACTAAACTCATAATAGAATCAGGGAAGTCTAAACTGATCAGAACTATAACAATAACGAGAAATAAAAGAAAAATTAAACTATCTAAATTATAAGAAAAGACATAGCTGCTGACGTTCGCAGGCAGACGATTCAGTAAAGAAGTAACCCACACCCGCTCTTAGGCGTGATCATTGACGTGTTGCAGCATCGTTAAACATCTGCAGCTGGCGATTGCAACAAACTAGGAACCACCCTAGAAAACCCTTTACTTTTGACATTCCAAACGCCGCTTCGCTAGAGTCCTCTTGGACAGAATTGAAGCCATTGATTCAACGGGGACAAAGAAAAAGAGTGCACCACTGATTCAACGAGAACCCAGAAAAAGAGCGCACCAACAGACTGGTGATCGCGATGGGACACTTTTGCAAACTCTTTTTCTAGATAGTTTTCATCTTATCTCCCTATTTTTCTTTACATCTTATTATTTAGATTCCCTTTTATATATATATATGAGTCTTCATCAAAAACTCGAGATGTCTGGTATACGAAGAGTGAGTTTAGGAGACCCACCATTGTGGGGATATCATAAAAACAGCCCCATATATGAAGAAGAACCATTTCACAATTCTAGCCCACAACAACTTGAGATTAACATGGCCAACGAGCAAGAAAATCCCTTCTCTACCCCACACACCGGTAATAATCATAATGGGAGAGATGGTAACATCAGACAAAACCTCACCGCTCAACAGATCGTAGAACTCAGTATTCAAAGAATACAAAGAGGAGATGACAACTCCGAGGAATTGCTTCGAGGGGTGGCCGCTGCATACGAAACCATTAGGTCACGACAATTTTCAGAAGATCAAGAGCGACAAGAGAGGCCACCTCCTACCCCGAGCACGGAGTCAGCCGGTGCCACACCATTGAGACAACCTACCCACACATTCTTAAACGATAACTCTTTAGACGAGGTTTGCTCATGGGTCGCTCTAAAAGACAGCACCATTAAAATCAAAGATCTCCCTGAAATGCTCGATCAGTATATGGCCAAGAGAGAGCGCCCCGGTCACTCATTCAGATTCGAGAAATTTTGTCAGGACGTTGAGTTTAATTTACCAATAGGTTTTAAGCCATCGTAATTTACCAAATATAATGGCACGGAAAATCCGAATTATCACTTGGCCCTCTTTTATAATGATTGCCAACCCATACATGACAATCAAGGACTTCGCATTCACGATTTCCAACGCTCATTAGAAGGAGAAGCTTTATATTGGTTTGCGGGACTCCCGCTTTATAAGATAGAAATCTTTGATGAGTTAGTCGGTCAATTCCAAGACCAATATAAACACTTGATCCAAGAGACAGTCAGTCTCAACGATCTAATGGCAGCCAAGCAAGGACCTGATGAAGAATTTACCGACTTCGTCGCCATCTAGAGAAAATTCACTGCTAGGACCGACACCTCAATGAAAGAGAAGGATTCGGTGGACATTATCATCGATAATACTAGAGAAATGTTAAAGAGTGCACTTGTCATAAGTGAATGCCCTGACTTCACTAAACTCCACTCCCGGGCATCCCGACTAGCGCGACACATTAAAGGCGGAGACCTTGCTCTATCCATAGTCGCATCGAAAGTTGGCTCTTCCAGTGAATCAAAATTGAAAAATAATAAGAAAGCCTTAGGAACCGAACATGTCAACACCATTGTTAATCAAGGACAAAACTTTGGGAACGAAAATTTTCACCCATGAAACTTTGAGTAAAATTAAAATCAACAACTATACACGAACAAAAATCAAGGCATTAATCAGAAAAGATATGCAAACTAAAACCAAAGCCAGAACCAGAATTAGGGCCAATATCAGAATAGAAATCAATATCCCAACACCTACCATAATTAGAACACGACGCAAAATCGACCAACCCACGTGTCGAATGACAATAGTGTGCCCCCACCGCATAACTTTAAGCAAGCCAGAGGCCCCTACCAGCTGAGGCGGGAACACTATCCCCCTTTACCGAATATGATTCTTAACATTTTTGGTCTCCTTAACACTCAGAATCTCCTCCGATTTCTGCAGGAAAGAGCCTACCCATGGCTGACAAATCTAGACTATAGTAAATATTGTTCCTTCCATTGATACGCGGGACACAACCTAGAAGACTGTTGGGTCCTCAGGGATGTAATCTATGACATGAATGACCCAGGTCAGATCGATTGGGAAGCGCTTAGGAATCCTAACCCTAATAATAACCAACCCCAACAAAATTTAGGGATCGTTAATAAACCTATGCCCAACAACAACCAAGCAACACCGGCTCAGGTCACCACCGTAGATCTCTCCGGTCGATCCCCCTTCCAACCTTCCACCTTAATCACTCGCATTCAACCCTCTACTACTTCCACCACACCAGCAAGAGCTCCTTCACCCCTGCATTCCTCGGCCCTGATCACTCACATCAATTCGCCGAATCCACCTCCTTATCCAAAATTCACTTAGATATGGGTCTATTCCTTTGGGGCTAGGAGACCACTCCTCCGTAGTCACCCACCGAAACCTCCAACCCCTCCAAATCCTGAATTAATGCCATACCGCTCCCTTTGTCTGATTCTGAACCCAAGTATGGAGATCACGTTCTCCAAATTGCAGCCCAAATTGCTGCATGAGTAGAAAGTGTCACCCGAAAGACTCCAAGCCAAGACAACGAAATAACCACCGAGTGTTCACTGAATCTAAAGGAAAGCGAGCCAGAAGAACATTCGGTAAGCATGTTCAGGTAAGCATTCCAACCTCAAATTTCACCCATTTTACAAATACATCCACGTCGAGCGTCGTCGAATTCGGTCAACAACCGACTTGCCCGATTCTCAAATTAGGAACCAATTACCAACCTCCGCCTTTCCCTCGAGATAAGGATTTCACGAATGCACAACCACCAGAGGGGAATGTGAGAGAAAGAGAAGTTAACTTGCCTCCCCCACCTCACATCATCCCTCCACCAATTCCTGCACTTCAACCATTCCAACCACCCTCACCTAAGGCCCATCGGCCAGGCAAAGAAACTGCGCTCTAGCAAGGGCAAGAATACGACCTTCTGCAGCATCTCCCGAAGATCCCGACCTAGATATCCATACTAGAACTCATGAAGAAATCACTTGACCATCACTGATTATTGTTATGGACACTTGAAGACACACAAGTGGATGAGGATACGATCCTAGACGAGCTTCATCCAATCACTTTGGTCATGGCGCAACCTCCGGTGCTCACTTTTACAGATGCAGACATGCCTAAAGAGTCACTCCGGGAGTGCGGCCCTCATATATCTTACGGTCATAATTAGAGGATTCTCTGTACCACACACACTCATTGACATAGGAGCAAGACTTAACATCTACCCTCTCACCACGTTAAAATGTTCTAATACACGGAGCAGGATGTCAGGCTATCAAGTTAAAGGTTTGCCTCAGACCTATAATGAAAGACGTTACCTTCCATGTTTCTGATTCCGCTAGTACATATAATCTTATTTTAAGAAGAAAATGGCTAGAGTCAATGAAGGCCGTCACATCCACATACCATCAATGCGTTAAATTCTCATACGAGGGCTCCATCGTCCGTATATACGCTGATGCACCCCTCCAGGAGATCGATACTGATTACGCGGTGAGCATACCAACTGCTCACGATTATGTGTTGAACATGGATCATATTCAAAAGACTCGAATCCCTGATGAGACAATCGTTGCGGAAGTCCGCCCCACTACCCCTCCTAGTTTTATCCTAACGCTTTGACAAAAATTAATGAGAAGAGAGGTTGGCCCAGACCTCGCCAAACTCTATGCCATTAACCCCTACCGCGACAAAAGGGTGGGATCTTATGTACCAACTTGGTTGTGTTCCCCACACCGGACTTGATAAAAATAAGCAAGGTCATGTAGGACTCATTGTCCCAACGCAAATACGTAAGCACATAGGGTTAGGTTACCAATCGGACGGCCCGCAAGCCGACTTGTCCCTTACCTCACCAAAATGGTCTCTATATGACCACTTTGCCTATAGGACCACTAAGAAAGCAGATGTGTCAAAGCATAAGGAAGTGTCCTTCACTAAATCTCAAGAAGTGGAAATTGAGCGAATGACTAAAGCGTTCAATGATTTAACTAATTTAAACGACGATATTGATAAATAGCTCAAAGGAGTCAAGCCCATGTTTGACACTAAGGAATTTGCGTAAGTGAGGAGAGAAGAACCTCCAGAACTCGACCCAGGAGTAGAAGATTGGGAATCTACTGACGATGAAGATTTTCACATAGCAGCCTTGTAAGATAGTGATGAGCACTTATGCTTAACATGGGAAAAAGATGACACTCCATAAGAAAATACTAGCTCGTATAGCATCCACCTCGGCCTTGGCCTTGAGGGATGGGAATGCCCTTAGGACTCCCCTTGTATCACTTACCCATACCAACCCCACTGTAGGGCATGCGCCAGCATATTAGAGCGCTTCGCTAAATGGACCTGACACTCTATGATAGAAGAATTGAATCACTCCAACCTCATGACCACCGACATAAGTAATGACCTACGAACTCAGCTACCGATACAAGAAGCAGAAAATCCCAACGGTCATCCGGTTGACCTAGGGGAAACACTCACATCGCCCTCATAGAATTTGAAGAGGAACTTGAACTAAACACTTCTACATCCCTAGATTTGTCGCAACTCCAAATATTTTGGACATCTCTAGAGGAAGAGTGGCAACCTCCCCCGAGTGATGACAAGGACTACTGGATAGACCTCTCGGCGCTCGAGTTAGCAAAACGAGCCAATCTAGGACTTCAATCACTATTAGATCAAGAAGATGAATTCGATACTATCTTCGATTTTAACCTAGAAGGATGGGAATGTCCTTGGGGATCCCCCTGCATTCTTCACCATTATCAATCTCACTGCCGAACATGTGCGCTCATCCTATCATATTATGAAGATCAAGGAAAAGAACTCGCTACCCCTGAGGATCCTTTGGGAGATCCCCCTCGGTGGGAAGAATAATTTTATTACAACCTAGAGGATGATAGTTCAATTGACTACGATCTTCAGAGCTTCTTCGAAGAAGAGGCGATCAATGTGCCAGGAGAAGTCCAAGCGTTAGTGCCGTTGTCACCAGTGTCACTCATTCAAAAGATCTCATCAAATGAGGACTCTAAAAAAAAAATGCCAAATTCACAACAAGTCTGCATTTCTCGAAGAATCAACTGAATGGCTCCAGCAACCGTCTCGCTCCCTCAACTAGAGGAAGCAATTCTCCCGACGTCCCTTGAGGCGATCGACCCTGTACCATATTTATTATCAAAAATTTTAAAAATAGAAAACTCTAAAAATTTAGAAATACAAAATCCAAAAAAATTAGAAAACCCCATAAAAGAAAGGGAACTCTTCGTCTTGAACCAAATTTGTGGCCAACAAGCAGACTTTTCTCCTAAGGTTTCTATCCCATTCCCCGCACGAGGATGTAAAGCATCCCGGCTAAACAACAAGCCAGTGATCATACCGGACGAGATACTTCATGACTTTGAGAGAAGAATCAATAGTCTTGACCTTCACCTTGCCAAAGATCTCTCTGTCATAGATTGTGCCAATGAAGGGTCACCTTTCGCAAACTCAGATCCCCAGTGTAGAAATTTCATAGTATACGAACTTACCGAGGATGAAAAAGGAATACAAGTTGCTGAGGAGGCACTGGACTTCCAACGGGTTATCAAGTATTTCGATGAGAAAAACCAAGCTACCGCGAAACCCACGGAAGAATATATCTTTGGGACTGAAGAGAAACCCAAGAAGCTACTGATTAGCACAACGCTCAACTCTAAGGAACGCCAACAAATTGCACAAGTCCTGCAAGAACACTTTTATTCCTTCGCATGGTCCTACGAGGACATGCCTAGTTTAGACCAAAGTTTAGTAGAACATCACCTCGTCTTAGAACTCGATACAAAGCCTGTTAAGAAGAAACTCCGCAGGATGCACCCATGAACTGCCCTCCAAGTTAAAGAGGAAGTTGACAAGTTACATAAAAGAAAATTTATCTGTGTCGTTCTTTACCCTAAGTGGGTCGCCAACATAGTACCTGTCACCAAGAAAGACGGCAGAGTACGGGTTTGCATCGACTTCTGAAACCTCAACTAGGCATGCCCAAAAGATGACTTCCCATTTCCACACATTGACACTCTAGTCGACCACACCGCTTGACATGAGATGCTATCCTTTATGGCCAATTTCTCTAGATATAATCAAATCAAATTAGAAAAGTTCGACCAAGAGAAGACTTCCTTCACCACACCATGGGGAATATACTATTATGTCATTATCCCTTTTAGGCTTAAGAATGTAGGAGCCACGCATCAGCATGCCATAATGGCTATCTTTCACGACATGATATATAAGTGTGTAGAAGTCTACGTCGATGACATATTAGTGAGGTCCCAAACTCGAGTAGGACATGTTGAAGCACTCCGACTGGTGTTACAAAGAGCGAAGAAATATCAGCTAAAAATGAATCCAAAGAAATGTGTCTTAGGGGTCACTTCTGAAAATTTAGTTGGTTTCATAGTTAGCAAGTGAGGGATCGAAGTTGACCTTGCAAAAGTTAGAGCCATCCTCGAAATGTCGCCTCCCAGTAATATCAAAGAGTTACGAGGTCTGATAGGAGGATTGCAATTCATCAGAAGATTTATCTCCTACCATTCAAACAGATGCGATCCTTTCTACAGACTACTTAAAGGGGGAATTGAGTACAAATGGAATTATCAATGTCAACAAGCCTTTGACAACATCAAGAAGTACCTCCTTAACCCACCGATACTATCGCCATCAGTCCCCTGAAGACCCCTAATTCTATACCTCTCAGCAAACGACAAAGCAATGAGAGTAATTTTGGGACAATATGAAGAAGACGGCAAGAGAGAGAAGGTTATCTACTATCTCAGTAGGACGATGGTCAAATACGAACGAAAATATACTTCAATGGAGAAGACTTGCCTCACGTTGGTGTGGGCACATAAAATACTAGTACTAGCCCAAATGGGAGTACGCATTTGAAAAGCCCGCCATGTCAGGAAAGATCACTCGCTGGCATATGCTATTGTAAGAATTCGATATCACTTACTTCACGCAAAAGTTGATCAAAGGACAAGCAATTGCCGATTACCTTGCAAATCTCCCACTCCCTAGTGATGAACCCATACATGCAGATTTCCCTGATGAGGACCTATTCACTATTCATAATGAAGAGCCTGATAAGACCTTATGAATCCTTTACTTTGACAGTGCTCTAAATCATAAAGGAAAAGGCATCGGGATAGTCCTCCTAAGCCCAGAAGGAGTTGTCATACCTAAGGCTTTTCAACTAGATTTCTCTGTCACTAACAATGTCGCAGAATACGAAGCCTTTATCGCTGGACTACGAGCAGCACTACAATTAGGTGTTAAATAGTTAAAAATCATCAATAATTCCAAACTAGTAATTTTACAAGTCATAGGATAACGGAAAACTAAGGAAAGGAGACTAAGGGAATACCTAGAAACTGCTCAATATTTAGTAAAGAAATTTGAAAGAATCTCTTTCACGCACATCCTTAGATTGGAAAATAAGCTCGCAGATTTCTTAGTCATGCTAGCCTCGGTCATCCAAATACCCATCAAGTAAAATACCAAGACCTTCATCGAAAAGCTGACAGTACCCACCCACGAGGTAGCATGGACCGTCACGAGAGAATTACTTGTCCTCCCCACAAGTACAGGACTGAAAGAAGAAGTCACCCTGGAAAAGCATGTTAAGACAGAAACTAAAGTCGCTATGTTCAAATTTGAAAAATCATCGACCGACGATGGTCAACTGTGGTATTTCAACTTCTGGAACTTCTTGAAACATCAACTGTCCCTCCATATGCCATAAAGATTGAATGGAAGACTGTAAGGAACCAATGCACCCGACTCTTCATACTCGGTGAAACATTATACAAAGAGGCCTTCACTAAAGGGGTACTACTACGATGCGTCACGACTGTCGAAGGATAGTACATCATCTGAGAAGCACACGCTTATGCCTGTGGTGCCCACTTTGATAGATAGAGACTCATCGATCAAGTTACACGACAAGGCTACTTCTAGCCAACAATGATCAGAGATTGCCACCTCTACGTCCAATCCTGTAAACAATGCCAAGAACACACCACACTCATCAAAGCTCCATCAGTTGCATTGAATACTATGACCTTGCCATGGTTGTTTTTTATGTGGGCCTTCAATGTTATTGGACCTTTCACAGACACCGTTGGGAACACTCACAAGCACGTGTTCTACGTACAGCGATCGAATACTACACCAAATGGGTAGAAGTTGAATCCTATGTCAGAATCATCGCTTCAACACTCATAAAGTTTATTATTCAGAATATCATCACTAGGTTTGGACTACCCAGGATGTTTTTCACTGACAACAGACCACAATTCATCGTGAAGAAGACGAAGAAGTTATGTAAGAAGTACAACATCGATTTATGCCACTCATCACCGTTCTACCCTCAAGGCAATGGACAGGCAGAAGCTATGAATAAAATGCTAATTTAAATCCTAAAATGCATAGTAGAAACATGCAATTGAGCCAACTAGCTTGAACGACTATCAGAAGCACTCTGGGCCTATAGGACCTCTATTCGTGCAGCCACTGGCCAAACTCCCTACGTCCTTACCTACAAGATGGAGGCAGTCCTACCATATGAGATACAAGTACCATCCTTATGGATTCAACTCAATGATGAGCTATCCTTAGACGAGAGGAGAATTGCCCTACTCACACAGCTAGAGCAGCTTGATGAAACACGTCGAAGGGCAGTTGATCACGCTCAGGTATATCAGAGGAGAGTAGCAAGTGCTTACGATAAGGAAGTCCTTGAACGAACCTTTAATATTAGAGAATTAGTCTTGAAGAAGATCATGCCTTCTAAGCATACCCATCCGAAAGGAAAACTGAAACCAAACTGGGAAGGCCCATATGTCATAACAGCCGCATACCCTGGAAATGCCTACAAACTGGCAAACCAAGATGGGGAAGAACTCCCTAGCCCTTGGAACGCCATGTACCTTAGAAAATATTACCCTTAGCCCTGTGATTGTCACATCCCGTGGTTAAATACTTATACTTATCACCCCCGTAGTCATCATGACCCATTCATTGGTCGTACGATTTCAATTCTCAGAATATCCTTAAGACCTCCGATTTATTACCCACCTTTTCTCACTCGGGCAATCTGATTAAAGGACTAGTGACCTATCTAACCTCTTTCAAAGGCATAAGTAACACACGATCCTCAATTATGGCATCCCGTATCCCTCTAAGAAAAAAATTATTACTTATCCCTTTTGAAAAGCATTAGATACAAACTATTCCCTATATCACTGAGCCTTATCCCCCTCCTCTATTTTTACTTCGGACGATAAATCAGAAGCCTTATAAGATGTTCCTAGAAATGAAACTGAAAACTGATGAATGATGATTGATGCAATCACCTACTATACCTACCATACTTCTCCGTAATAACCATGGGATAGGAGGATCACCACCCTAAGATAGACCCCTATATACAACTGACCTAATAAAAAAGAGAGACCTTCCCTGTTGGATGACAACACCAGTCAACTTTTCTTCAAAACTAACTCACCAAATACCCATGACTGCTTATAAACCCAAAGTGATCATCTCGAAACCCAGAAAAGCTCCACTGCATCTTGATGTTGGGGTATTCTTTTTTAGATTAGAAGAAGAATCATATTAGAAGAGCCGGCTTGTCCACAAAGAAGATAAGGAATGACAAAGTTACCATTCAAAAAGTATTACTATATATACCACACTGCCAATCCTTCCACGCTCCTACACTGGGGCATTTTATTTTTATTATCTATTTATTATTTCTATCATAGCGATTTGCTTTCCCTGTTACATTATTTTCATTTAAAAAATATAGACAAAAAAGAAGAAAAAAATAAAGAGCACATATCCATCTTTTACTACTGAACTCTGGTCTGAGACACTTCCCCCCCTTGACAACTAGCAAGGGAGAGAACAAAAACTACTGACAGCATTACTCTCACATGTACAGATACAAAGAAACCTTCAACCATCACCGGGCCAGCTCCGGAAGAGTCCAAGTCCCAATGACGGTCGATGGCGCTAAAGCAACTAAAAAGAAAAAGTAAACGCAAGAGGTAACTAAAAGAAAAGGAGCCAATCAGGTACGTCTAAACCAAAAATCTCTCTATATATGTCAAAATCTTTTCATTTCCTTTTATACTTATCACCGGGGGCATCCCCCCTATATATACAACGCACACATGCCATGGATACATAAATACACGCATGCACCCCTACTCCCTATGCTGCCGGTGGGATGGCTGATCACCGCTGTCTTAGGTATTATCAGCTCGAAGGTCCGCAGACTGGTCCTCTGAAAACACAATTGTAGCACCTGGAATCTTCGAAACCTCTAGACGACGAGGCCCCACTATAGAACCCCCCTCACTCGCCTGACTAACAGATCGCCTCGATCGTGAATGAGGAGGATACCTCACAAGAACCTCACGAATAACAGAATCCTCATGAGCATCATCCCTGACACGATCACGGGACGTGTGACGAGACTGCCTAACCGAGGAACCCGTAGTCCTCGACTTTGACCCACCAAGCTGACGAGACAACCTATGTATCCCCCGCTCACTCTGTGCCAAACGATACTGCAACTGATCTAGGGTCACCTGTGACTTTGCCCGCATCATTCGACGAGCCACCTCTAATGCCTCAGCTTGAGTCTTCTATGCAGCCATCATCTCGACAAACAAGTCGTCGCGACTCTGCGTCTCCCTAAGGATCCGTCTCGCCTCGGGAGTGGCGTGAGCTCGCGCTGCCTCTAGACACGCCTCCTCAAGCTGATGAACCTACATAGCGACACCAAGTCAAAGGAAAACTAATATATACATGAACAAAATAAGAAACTTTGAAAAGGAAAGGATTATACCAGATCTAGCCTCTCCTCTTGGAGTCGCCCAACAGTCTCAACAGTCACTGGATCAGCAGGAAGCACGAAAGGAACAGGGAACATAGGCAACTGTAAAAAGAACAAATAAACACATCAAAAAAATACCATAATGAAAAATAAACCATGTGCACAATAGCTAAAACATACCTGAGTAGGGATAGGAATAGACTCCTGAGGGGGAGCCTCGGGAGTAGAGTCCGAAACAGCCTGCACAAAGAAGCAAACAAACCAACACAAGACATGTCAGAACAAAACAAAGATGAAATAACCTAAATAGAATTACATCACATAAAAAAAAACTATACCTGACTTTCAGGGCGTAGAGAGGCAGCAATCGCCTCCCTCGCCTGAAGATCCTCTGCAACCCGACGCTAAAATACCGCATGATATTAGTAAGCTACTAAGAAAGTGAAACAATGACATCCAACAAACTAATGCAATAACACAAACAAGAGAAAAGATTGAATGGAACTTACCCAATGATCTAGCTCGGCCTGAAGCTGAGCCATCGCTGTATCCTCTCGACTGGAGGAAGCAACTGAAGATGGATCAGATGCTCGAACGGAACCTCCAACAGCGAGCTCGACTCTCTACGAATAACAATAAACACATTAGTTGGCAAGCTCACAATGCTAATAATTAATAAAACCATATTTGTAAAGACACTTACCAATCGATCGACCTCAGAATGTAGACTGGTCGCTGCTGACTGCGATAGACATCCAGCAAGGCCGGCTGACGAGCAACCTCACCCTCCCTCTCTGACTGTTCAAAATAAAATAAAATGAGACACCACAACCATGTCAGAATGACCAGAAGACTAGGTCCACACAATATAAAAAAACTATAAATTAACTCACCAGGAGTCGTCGAGTCTTCGCTAGCTGAGCCCCCCAACTCATCCTCCACCGCCCTAGCCTGAGCAATCGAGGAGGCTAAGGAGTGCAGTATCTCCTCATCCAGACGAGGAACACACCCCATCTGCTCCATCACCCTATGAAGGGCATCTAATGCCCCCCGAACGCTCACGATGAGATGGCCCTGCTCCAATGCAGCCAACCTCTCCCTCAAATCTGACACCGACTCCGGCCCACTGATCAAGAAAGAGCCATTCCCATGGAAGGGACGTGTGAAAAGGCACCAGCCACCCAATGCACTAAACCACCGCACATACTCCTGGGCATCTACCTCGTCACGTGCCCCTATAACCCTGGTCCCCTCTGCTCTAAAATTCACAATCTAAAGTGCCATCCGCTCCGTAAAATTTAGGCTAGGAGGGTCGGTCATCCTCTTCGCCACTCTATGGCGAATCTCTAGAGGGACTCCCTGAGCGAGCCCCAGCTACCGTACCACTCAAGATGTGTGGCTCCTCTCCACCCTCTCAAAATAATGGACCCATATGTTCACAGCAAAGAAGGGCCAACGATACTGAATCACTGGCACACCCACATCCTCCTCATTCGCATACGGCCTCCAAATCACCTACAACCAAGCAAACTAGCCAACCCCTCAACGAAGACTCAAATCCTAAGAGATCGAAATGAAATGAAAAAAAAACATATGCATGACGATCTATACCTACCCTGCGTGCATATCCTCAAAGAGACCACGCGCTGTCTGAAGATCCAAAGACCAACAACGACCCCTCAATGCCTCCCTCCACACATGCATCCGCAGAAACGTGAACCTCTCCTCCAAAGAAACCCCCAGACAAATAAAAGCGAAGTGATCATATGCCCAAAACTAGAAAACAAAATAGAATAAATGCTAAGTAGATGCTACTATCAGAAGACCAAGAAAGAAAAAAATAGACACTATGACATCAGTTAACTAAAACTCACCTGGAGGAAGGGAAGGAAACCTTCGATTGACACGACGCCCCATCCCCGACGGTAAGGCTGCTCATAGAGGTGCGCCAATGCGGCTGCGCCCCACGCATAGGTGGGGACTTTATCCAAGTCCCTGTGAACCATCAGAAATATCCCAGTGATGCTCCCCGAGTTGAAGAAGAGAAGAGTACCGCACTAAGGAAGTGCATCAAGAATGCTCGAAGCACCCTATCCACAGCCAACCCCGGCACCACCACACAACGCACCTCATAAGATGCCTTCGCCTTCGAATGGTGCCTCGGGGGGATGAAGCCACTCGCAAATGTATCAAAAAACCAAGTGACATAAACTACACTTAGCCCCGATCCGCCTGACCTATATGGCACACCCAAAATCTCCTCACACACCTTTAAATAATGTCCCTCCATCTGCCCCGTAATCGGCTCACCTTTAAAATGAAGGCCGATAATGCGAACCCAGTCCTCTAGAGTCGGCAACATCATACCAACTGGAAAGAGAAGCGCCTGATGCATCTCTCTCCACCTCTCCAAGTTCACAGCGATCAGGCTACAATCGATCTGAAAGGGCTCCAGCACTAGGATCAGTCCGAAATCGAAAGACACCAGCCATACCCAAAAAAACTTTGGCAAGACACGATACCAAGTATGAGACTCGGTCCATGCCGAGCTAATAGCCAGCTGCGGGGGCTCCTATTGAACGAAACACAAATAATAATAGTGAGACTAAAACATACCTATGACAAAAGACAAATGAATTTAAAACTAAAAGCAAGTCAAATATGCCCCAAAAATAATCACAATTTACAACAAACACATAAAATGTTATAAGAGCAACTAAATAGAAACATGACCTATCTCTAGATGTCGTCATGATGCATGAGTGAGCACACAATCAATCATTAATGTAGCTTTGACATAAATTAGAAGGGTTTTCAGAGCCTAATAAGCCTATGTCATAACCTAAATGCCTAAGAGAATTAAAGAACTCTTGCTCATGGATGCTTACCCTGCCTATAGCGAGAAGTGTCTGCGATCTCGGTGCTCCTCATCCGCACACTTAGGTATCTCACCCTCAACCCTCTCACCCTCATCCTCTCACCCCTGCTCAATCTTGAGCACCTCCTCCCTGACCCCCGACTGGTCAACCTCTAGTACCTCCTCTCTAACCACCTCCCCAACATCCACCTTCCTGATAATGTCGGTTCAAGCCTCGGAAGTCTCACCCATCTCTGCTCCTAACATCCTCTCCAACTCAAAAATAGTAATATCGTGCCCACCAATACCATTGCCCTCCATCTTAGAATGAAGAGCTCAAAAAATTGAAGAGAACGAAGGAAACAGCGCCCGAAATGGATTGCCGGATAGCAAAATATCATGAAAATACGAAAATTAGAGCACAAAGAAATAAGGAAATAGTGAATCGAAGACTAAAACAGATCGCACGATAAAAAATGAAAAGTTTTGAACTATTTATAGGACACACCAAAATCACACGCATAAATTCAGGCTCTCAAACCAATCACGCACCACTCTCACCGCGGTTAATTCGGATCACACGACCGGTCTTGAGGGTGTAACCTAATCGTCGCCCGCTCAAACCAACCCGACCATCTGGTTGTGCACAGCCTACTGAGTGCGTAATCACTTCAAGCATCCACATAGTGGCACGCGAATGCCAATGGTCACCCGTACAGTGACCAGCCACCATCCTAATCATGTGCCCAGTACTGTGCATTTAAATCGGTCAAACGACTGGAAACTGGTGCTTAAAAACGCTCTGACGCTATGAACGCGCGTCCACCCTCTAGCGCGCAACTAATTTATACGCTCGGAGTGAAGCGCGTAATTCTCCAGAAACACAAAAAAATGCCCAGGACAGCACATTCATAGGCCTAAATTGGGTGATCTCCGACACTAATTATTAGCCTAAACCATGACCTTGTTAAGCCCGATCCAAAACACTCCAGACTTAAAGAAATATGCACCCCGATAACTAAAAGAAAATGCTCCAGACTAAGACCAACTAAAAAATGCCCCGACACTGTTTACACACTCCAACCAAAACTAAACAAAAAAAAACTTGCCCTAACTAAGGTAAAATTAAACAAGAAAAATGTCCCCGTCGTTCATACACTCCAACTAAGCCCAAACTAAGTTAAAACTTAAAAAATGTTCCTAACATGCCCCGATCCCAAACAAATAAATTAAACAAATAAGCCTCACCCTCAAAACAAGTCAAATAAGTTACAAAGTCAACCAAGCCAAAGTGGCCAAATATAAATAATCACAAACGAAAAAAATGATAACTTCATAAATTGATAAAATAATTACAAAATACACCGAGGGCATACCCTCTGAATATACAACTTAAAACAAGAAATCTCGGAGAAGCCCAGAGGGGGGTAGCACCCTGAACGAATTCTAGCCATAATAACCTCTTCCCCTTGCCTTAAGCCGGCAGAAAAGAAAGAATGGCTCACGGAAAGCCACCCAGGATCTGTGGGATCCGCCCTTAGAAGCTCACCTTGAGAACCATAACGAGGAAGAGCAACTAATATGAAATCTGCAAAGCCTACAGAGGAAAAATAGGCATCAGTCACGAGAATTCTGACCCTGCCTTATCCTTGGGTTTCCTTTCTACCACCTCTTTCTCCTTCACCTCTTCCCTTATCATGGCAGCAATTCGACTGCTACCTTGCATTTCCAATCCCGTCCATTCTCAATAATCCACTCAATAAACACAACTCTTAGGGTCCAACACCCGAGATACAAAGAAGAAAGGAAGAAAAGACATTAGTAAACAAGAAAATGCCCAAAACAAAAAAAAATGTCTTAAAACTTTTAATCCCAAACTTGGAATAAAATTTAAAATAACAAGAACCCAAAACTTTTAGCTCACACATTTATAAACTATACCTCCTGAATTACCAAATGACAAGTGTCACACCTTTAAACCCTTACAATCCAATTAAATCTAAACCAAACACATACCCCCTTTGAAAGACCACAATCCATGACAGACTCAGATGAGCCAATAATCATACAACACTTAACCCCCTAAGAAACACCTATCCCCCCAAGCCTAGATAAACCAATAGGATTTAAACAATTAACACCCATCTAGAATCTTTGAAAACTCACACCTTTTAAGTCTCATGTTGAATCAAATAAAAGACCAAAACTCAAGTTAAATCAAACCTTAAACCAGACAAAACTTCAAATAAAAAAAAACTCTCTAAAGTGACACCCTAACTTGTTTGGGACAAAAAAAAATGCCCCCAACCAAACCCATTGGAACAAAGTAAACCTTTTAAACAAACCCCATAAAACAAACTGAACTCCAAGCTAAACTAAAACCTGAAATAAGTCAAACAAATCAAACAAATCCAACTAATCCGCTAATAAATTTAAACGAATAAACAAGCACGAAAAAAAAAAGCCTCTTTATTCATAACTCAAAAGTTTTACAAGTATCACCGGAGGCATACCTCCTGAATTTACAACCCAAAACGAAAACCTAAAACTTTAACCTACAACCCAAAATAAAGAATGGGTTCAAAACTGAGACGAAGTGAGAAGCAGATTCCACTCAAAGCGTCCAATCGGAGTCTTTAGGTTGAATTGGTTGGGAAACACATCCCTCCACTTTTTACTCTTTCTCTTTTGCTATCTTCACCTCTTCCACCGCCCCCTCCTCAATGCTGCCTTCACTGCTCCCTAAAAAGGACCGATGTGAAGACTAGCGCCCTCATTCCTAATACCGCCCACACCTAGAATAGCGTCGTCCCCGAGCAACACCTCGAGACGAAGATCACACAAAATAACGAGTATAGGAAGAAACGACATCCCAATCGGATGGTTGGATCACTCGATATCACTAAAACACGAATTTTAGAACACAAGATATTTAGAAAAAGGTAAAACTCGAGACTAAATCAGAGAATGAAAAATAAATGAAGGCTCCCTTACTTATATAGAGTATGGCCTTAATCACACACCAAGAAATGTGCGTTCAATTTGATCACTCGCTACGTACACTACGCATAATCCAAAACGCGCGCTATGACCCAAGCGCGCAAATAAGCCATCCCCGGCGCCAACGACACGACGCTCCGATCGTGCACACTCCATGAACCGCGCAAATTTATCAAATGACACCCTGCTACTGCGAGACCCGAAAGGCGCCCGTACACTGACCTGGTGACACCTTGATCATGCACCAGGATTATAACGTAAAATACAACCACATGCGCACTCCCACACTCGTAAGTAGCCCCACAAACCTGCGATCGCATGCCTAAAAATAGGCGTGCAATCTTCTTGAGCGACCTAAAATAGGCATACTATACCTGACTTTGGACGAAATCTACACCCTCACACCTTTGTATCCCATCTTGGTCAAAATTCTTCTATCCCATTGTGTAGCCTCACAGGCTGTTTCAATAGAAAAGAAAGACTTACTCACCCATCCCATCGCCTACCCTTACACGAGAAGGAAGCATCGACAACACCCATCCCCATCGCGATAAGGTCTACACACTCGATATCACTTTAATATCTAGTCCCATCATAATAAATTAACCATACCCTCATGTCCCATCGCGAGAAGTCGATAGCAAATCTCCCCAGAACGCGAGCACGCCATCGCTAACTACGCTCAGTCGACATTCAATCGCAAACATCACTACCTAAAAAAAAAAAAGGGAGAGCTCCGACAGCACATGCCACATCGTATGACGAAAAGAGGAAAAGATTGATCATGTCCCATCCCTAAAGCAAAGGTCTCTCTCTCCCAAATTGATCCCCACATCCCACTAGGACTCACCCAGCATGCAGCCAAAGAAAGGGAGAATCCCTAGGTCCCATCGTGACATTATTTCTCCCAAGACATCACATCACAACCCCAAAGTCCTGCCACAACAGACCTAAAGAGAAGAAATCTCCAAAGTCCCATTGCGACACTAGGGCGCCACCAGACCGTACAAGCTACGCACCATCCAGGTAAGTATCACCCCCAGGTAAGTACTACCCACTTTCTTTTTGTTTTACTCGATATTCCTTATATATATATAGTTAGCTATGATTAAGTCAAATGTTTTCAAAACCTTTCTCTCTCGACTTGTGAATCATTGTAGTCCTCTCATAAGAGACAATCATCAGTACTCGTCGAAAAGGTTAGATAGAGTATCCGGCATGCCAAGTGTCGTCTTGACAACCACACCAACAGTCGGGTCCACAAATCCCATACCGATGGATCTGCGTAGCGACATCTCGGAAGCCACATTTTCTGCTATTTTACTACTGAATTAATCTTAAGTTAAAATCCCTAAAATTTCAAATTTTCAAAGCCCTCGAATTTTTAAAATCCCCTTACTAAAAATAAAAAAAAGAGAGAAGAAAAAAAGAATAAAGCAACAAGATAAATAGACCCAACTCACCTTTCTTTAAATACCAAAAAAAAAATTGATTATGTGCCCCATCACTTGCGCACAATAAATTATACATAAACTTGACCTTTAACTCCTAAGACCCCCTGAACTCGCAATCAAGTGCATATCCCATTTCACAGAATTGGATCAAGCGCATACTCTAATGTGCAGAATCATTTATTTAGATGTATTAGCACTAGAATTTCCAACTTAGAGGCCGACTCCAAATGAATCAAGCGCATGCGCCACTACATAGAATTCAATTAAGCACACCTCACAAGACCCCCACCTCAATTACCAGCCCAAACCAGCCATTCCCCTGGAAAACTGAACATTGAGTATATTTAATCTAAGAACTTACAAACACCTATCGGAAAAGAAATGTCTAACGCGCATTGGTGTGGTGTGAGCAATGATGCGCCCGGTCTGACATGACTTGCAAAAGCCTTTAATATTTTATGATACTTTATTTTATTATTATCGATCCCTAGACCTTGTTTTGGACATTTGATTAAGGCCCCGGTACCTCGATTGCGTAAAAACCCTCTGTTAGCATGCAACATGTGGCGGGATGCGCCATGCACCCACAGACCCGGAATGTGCCCTTTGACAGCTACCATTTACCCTTCAAATGCTCTATTTTAGCTTGCGCCGATAGATAAGAAAGCCAACTGTGTCATGTCAGCATCCCCAATTCACATTTATGATTTCTCAAGAGAAACGAAAAGACACCTAGAATGAGGGGTGTCTACTTCTTTGACGCGTTCTTACTTCGCAAGAGCGTGCCGAAGAGGGGCATCTGTAGACAACCCCATTTTGCCCTCTCTAAATATACAAATTTGTTCGGTCAACCTTTGACCTTATAACCCTAATATGAGGCCATATGCTGAAACAATAATATATGGCTGGACACAGGCTGAAACAATAGTTCTGTGGCTCAAGCCCCATACCCTCGACGTGGGAACCATGCACTGAAATAATAGTACATTGTTGAGCACAGGCTGAAACAATAACCCTGTGGCTCAGTCCCTGACGTAGGAAGACTATATACTGAAATAATAATATATAGTCAGAATGCAAACTGAAACCATAGTCTCACATTTTAGACCCTTTTGCCCTGATACGGGACCATATGCTAAAACAATAGTATATGGCTGGACACAGGCTGAAATAATAGTTCTGTGGCTCAGGCCCCATACCCCCGACATGAGAACCATGCACTAAAACAATAATATATGGCTAAACATAGGCTAAAACAATAGCTCTATGGCTCAGATCACAACGTAGGGAGACTATATACTAAAATAATAGTATATAGTCAAAATGCAGGCTAAAACAATAGTCTGGCATTATAGACCCAACCCCGACCCGGACAACCCTGAATTATGCGCCTAAAACCACGCGTGTAATTCGATTGCATGCCAAATCACGAGCACACAATCAGTCCCTTCTCAAACCAGACTTCCTTTCCCCTGACCAACTCAAGACTATATCATGCGTCTATCATAAGACCCGCGATCGGATTAAGTGCCCCACCACCAGCGCATAATTGGCCTACACCCGACCTAGCCTCACCGTCCTTGATCCCTAAGTTTCCTCGATTAAACACTTTGAGAGTGGCACTTAATTTGATTACGCACCCCAAAATGGACGTGCAATTAGTTCTAACGCTATTAAAACTAGGAAAATAACTGAGCAAGTCAGCCGGTCGCTCACTGAGTTGGTGACCGACTCAAAGTGATTAAGCACCAGGAAACCGGCGCGTAATTTGATTAAACGCCTGAAACAGGGAGGTTAATTAGAAAAAATCCTATAAAAGAATTTTTCTTAATTCGCCCGGAGAGGCTGGCAATTTTTGAAAGAGAACAAACTTTTTTTGGGATTCCGAAACTAGAGAATCTGAGGACAAACCCATAGAGCAACCTAACCATGATTTTGAAATTCAAGCGCAGAATCTTCGAGGTATCTTTTCGTAGCCCCGATCCGAGGTGAAAATCTTAGTATTAGACTTAGGATCTTTCCCTTAGTTTTTAATTATAGGTTTTAATTTTTAGTCCGAAACCGCAGCACCCTTTTCAGACTGCAAATTTTTTATATCTGGTTCTAATTCTCCGAATTTAGAATCAGTCCTTAATCCGACGATCTAATTTACCGACCATAGGCTTCAGTTCCGTTGTAAAATCTCAATTTCCAGTCCTATCATTAATTTCTGGTTCTAGTCCTTGTATTCTAGAACCAGTCTTTCATCATACGGTCTGATTTCTGATTTCGGACCCGAATTCAGTCCTAGAAATTTTAATTTTAATTTAAATTTCTTAGTTTAATATTTCTAAAAATCCTAAATATTAATTTTAGTTTCTATAATTCTAGTTTCTCAATTTTGTTCATAATTATTACTCCGAAATTGACTCTGAAAAATCTAAAATACTAGTTTATAATCCTAAATCCAATTTATCTTTAATTTCAGCCATCCGATTTGCCCAAGGGAGCTTATGGAGGGTACTCGGGAACAAGGCCAATCCTCCTTAGCATAGCAGGCCCAAAACCCCTTTTTTTTTAGAATTCTAGAATTAATTAATTACTTTTATTATCTTTTAATATAATTAACTAGTTAATTTATTTTATTTCAACATAATTAATTAATTTAGTTAATTAGATTTTAGTATGATTGATTAATTTCTTCAAATCAGATTTTAATTGATTAATTTCTTGCTTTAATTAGAATTTCAGTCTGATTAATTCATTGCTTAAATTAGAGTTTTAGTAAAAATAGTTCTCTATTTCAATTAGAATTCTAGTAAGACTGTTATACTTAATTTAATTAGAATTCCAATACAACTAGCATACTTGCTCAATTTGAATTTTGGTACAATTAGGATGCTCGATTTAATTAGAGTTTCACCAGAACTACTACATGTACACTCCTAGTACAATTAGGAAACCTTGCCACAATTAGACTTCTAATGGGATTAGGAGACTAAAATTAATTAGACTTCTAATGGGATTAGGACACTTAATTAATTAGACTTTCAATAAGGATAGGAATAGTAAAAATTAACTAGACTCTTAATAGGATTAGAATAAACTTATATAACTAAACTCATAACAGAATCAAGGAAGTCTAAACTGATAAGAACTATAACAATAACGGGAAATAAAAGAAAAATTAAATTATTTAAATTATAAGAAAAGACGTAGCTGCTGACGTTCGCAGACGGACGATTCAGTAAAGAAGTAACCCACACCCGCTCTCAAGCATGATCATTGACGTATTGCAGCATCGTTAAACATCTGCAGCTAGCGATCGCAACAAACTAGGAACCTCTCTAGAAAACCCTTTACTTCTAACATTCCAAATGCCACATCGCTAGAGTTCACTTGGACAGAATTGGAGCCACTGATTCAATGGGGATCGAGAGGACCCAGAAAAAGTGTGCACCAATAGTGTGTGGGGCTTTAGCATCACGATGGGACATGAGGGTGTGACTGATTTATACCGATGAGCTTAAGTGTTGGGATAGCATTGGTTATATGTGCATTTTATCAAGATGGGATGTGTTATTTATGAGGATGTGTGATGGGATATCAGTGACTCTCTTTCTCTGGTCGGTGTGTGGGGTTACGCGATGGGACAAGGGAGAGTGATTCCGATCATGGAATGATTTATCTTGTGGCTACTTGGTCACCATTTAGGTGTCGTTGTCATCATTTTTTTGTTGTGTCACGACGGGACTTTTGTTGTTTATTATTTATTTTAATTTTAATTTTTTTGTATTGGTTCTAGTGGTTTGATTGTGATAGGGTATCGGTAGGTGTGTTATTACGATGAGATTATGAGCGATTATTTTTTTTATGTTATAATTTTTTGTCAAATTATTTATCGCAGTGGAGCGAGTGGCGGGCATCGGAGAGTGATTTGGTCGTGATGGTATTGCGGGGAGCAGCTTTTCCTTTAATTTTTTGTATGATTTTTTTTGTGATTTTATTTTATTTTTATTTTCTTAACATTGTATTTATTTTTATTATTTATTATTTTTATTTATTTACTTCATTGAGTGATTTTGCTTATTTTTATGGTCTAGATGGGCTGGAAGGAAAATTTTGGGTATTTGTTTTATTTAAGGTATGGGTTTCTATTTTGGTCTTATGTTTAGTTTGGAGTGACACTTGTTAGAAATGTGTGAATTGGGTTTGAGTTTGGATGGAGTGTTTAGATGTCTTGATCGTATTGGTTCATCTATTTTGTGATGGATTTGTGTCTTTTTAAGGGGTAAGTGTTTCGTGACTATTAGTTTATCTTCATTTTCCATGGATTGTACCTTGTTTGAAGGGCTAGGTGTCTTGTTTGGTTTTAATTAGATGGGGGGTATTTGTGAGTGTGACACTTGTAACATTATGGCTAAGGGGTATTTGCCTTTAAATACATACCTAGGGGTTGTTTTATTTTGCTTATTCTTTTATTATTTTTAATGGATTTGTAATTTCATTTTTATAGGAATTTGGTGCTTTTTTAATGAATTTTCTTCCATTTTATTGTGTTTCTCGGGTATTGCGTCCTAAAGAAATTTTTCATGGTTATTTGCTTGTTATGGTATCAGGGTTGTTGGGAAATGGGGTGGTGCTAGGATCAATGATGTTAATCTAACCCAAAGTTCTACCCTATTGGGGTAAGAGATGGAAGAGTTAAAGGTGGAGGAAAAAAAATCAAGGAAAAGAACTATGTCAGACTTCTCATGATCAGTGCCAATTGTTCCTTGGTAGGTTCTGTGGATTGGCCTTTGGTCGGCCCTCCCTTCGGGGTTTCCAAGATCAGCCTTCTATAGGTGTATGCCTCCGATCCTGAGTGGCCTTCTATGAGTCACTATTTCTTTTTCATCGGCTCGGGGCTCTGCTATGATATCCTTTTATTGTGTGACCAGGAAGATTGCATCATAGGCAGCATCTGAGAGGGTAAAGGAGGTGAAGATGCGAGTTTTGTTAAAATTCGTTCAGCGTGTGCTTCCACTCCAAGCCTGTCAGCCATTTCCGGCATTTTCCCTCAAGGGTGCCTATTCTGATTTTAAATTTGTCTTTTCTTTGGCGGGTTTAGTTTGATTCTTGTTTCGGGATTATTTTTGTATGTTCAAAGGGTATGCCCTTGGTGTAATTTGTAACGATTTTATCATATTTATGAAAAAAAATTTTATTAACAGTTACCTGAATTTTGGTGAATTCTGGTTTAGCTTAGTTAATTTAGTTTAGTTTGGTCTACTTTATTTACTTGAGTGAATTTCTAATTGGGTTTGGTTTAACTCTTAATGGTTAAGTCAAGAGTGTTTGGGTGTGTATGTGAAGCATTTATTCTAGTTTTTTAGGGTTCATAGTTTTAGGTTTAAGGTATTCTTTGGATAGTCTAAGCGTAGGTGTGGATCAGGCAGGATTCAGGAGTTAGAGGGCTAATTAAGTAAAGGTTTGGTGGTGTGAGATTCAATTTCGCGCAGGTTTAATTCCGTGTAATCAGATTTCATGTAGGCATGGATGCATGACATCGAGGAGTCTGGCGTTACATTACGTTGACCTCGAGGCCTCGACTTGAATTTTGCACAAGGATTATAGCGCATATCTTGAATTCCAGGTGATAAGATAGGCATGAGATTGAATTATCACATGCAGGATTCATTGGGGGTTGAATTTCGCGCGTTGTTTGCGTGAGATTCCCAATCCACGCGTTCTGACAGACGCTTTATTGGAATACGGGCAGAGTGTTTAACACGAGATTTGTTGGGTGTCTATATATTGGTGGGATTTTTCCATGTTTCTTCATTCTTTTCACTTTCTTTCTCTCTGCTTAGCGCCCCGAGGTTCGATGTCTCTTCTCCCTTTCTTCCTGATTTCGTGAGATCTTCATCTCGTCGTGATGTTCGGTGATGATGCCACTTGGAAGAGTCGTTGTAGTCAAACGGAGGTGTTATTAGAAGCACCGTTGTAGTCGAGGTGATCAACTGGCGAGCGGGTGCCTCTCCGTAGCTGCTAGCACGAAGTCGTGAAGGCAGCGACGGAGGAGGTGAAGATGGCGAAAGAGTGGTTTTACAAGTAGAGGGAGAAGGTGACCCAACCAATCCTCTCCTCGCCTTCCTGTTGCTTCTGATTGGACGCTCCTATGCGTCATTTGTTTTGGGATCCTTAGTCTTCGTTTTAGGTTAGGTTTAGGTTTTCATTTTAGGTTGTAAATTCAGTGGGTATGCCCCCGGTGTTACCTGTAAAAAGCTTTAATTTTTAATAAGATTTTTGTTTATTTTACCTTATTTCGTTAATTAAGCGTGTGTGCGCGTGTGTCAAGAGGTCATTTTGATTTGTGTTTGCATTTAAAGGCCTTCCAACTTCGGTATATATTTTTTTGTTGAGACTTTAAGATTCCGCGCATTCTTCTTGGCGCAGAATAAAATTTTGCATATGACCTAAGATGCAGGATCAAACAGTGAGCGAGTTCATTCTGCGCAGAGGGATATGTGTTTAATCTGATTAAGTGCATATGGTGTTGCGCGGGAACGAAAGGTTACTAGTTAACCGGGTGGCCTAGTGGAGGTGACCTGTGAATTCCGTGCAGCAGAAAATGCATTGAATTCCAATTTCGCGCAAGTGGTGTTATGTGGTTTCGGTTTGTCGCCCGCGCAGGTCGACGGGAGGCTCATTCAGCGCGAGGGAATTAGTGTGAGACTCAAAAATTGCGTATCTTTTAGTACTCTTGATTCAATTCCGCGTTGATATGATAGAACGAGATTGTCCAATGTCTGTAAAAGCTGAGAATTCCTCTCATTTTGTTCACGCATTTTGACTTTTCCTAACTTTCTCGCTTCCATGCTCTCGAGTGATCTAGTTTTCGTGTCTTGACAGTATCTCGTAATCCGTCTGTTGGATTTCTACATAATTTCTTATGTTCTTTTCCATTTTTCAAGTGATTTCTTGTGAGATGGAGCTTGAGAGTAGCATGACCGTCTCAAAGTTCATGGAGATGTTGAATGGTGAGGGTGTCCCAGGGATTCCTGTTGGAGGGGGAGCGGCAATTACTGAGAAGGGCGCTATCGAGGTGGTTGCAACAATCGAGGGGGAGTCGGAGTGCGCGGAGGAGTTGGCGTCCTTCCTCTCTGTCTACTTCCAGGAGTAACTTGTCTCTGGTCTTTTATATCTTTGTATAAGTTAGTCAAAGTCTGAAGCAGGGCGTCGGAGTCTTTTCCTCCTTTTGGGAGCGCATTGGCAGTGTGGTCTATAACTTCGCTAGCTGGGTAGCTTTGCTCGGTACCACTTTCTCCGCTATTGTTGCTGTAATTTCTGTTTTGTGGAGCAAAGGGTATTTTTCGCTCTCACTAATAATATTTACTTGGGCACGACATCGGACTGTCCACAGAGATGACCGAACATTATACTGGGATTGTTAGGGAGGCCCCATGAGGGTGGGTCATTATCACTAGGATTCATTTTGCTCTTTTTATATTTTTTTACCTACTATTTTTCATTACAAGGAGAAAATATAATGCAACAGGGAAAGCAAAACATTGAAGAGAACTCTAAAACTAAAAAAAATGCCCCAGTGTAGGAGCGTGATAGGACAGGCAATGTAGTATCTTTGGCAATCTTCCTTGAGCGATGACCTTATTGTTCTATGTCTAATTATGAACAAGCAGGGGCCTTAATGTGACTCCTCTTTCAAAAAAAAAATGCCCCAATGTTGAGTCGTAATGGAACTTTCCTGCGTGAGTATGTAGAGCAATGAGTGTGTTTAAGGAGTTAGTCTCGAAGAAAATCCTCTGATGATACTTTGCCGTATTGGGAAGAGGTTGTTTAGTTATATCAGTCATGTGCTGGATTTTACCTTTAACAGTGGTCGTCATATCACAAAGTCTTGGCTAGGGTGAGGTGAGTGGTAGGTAGTAGGTGATTGCATCAGTCATCAATCACAAGTTTTGGGCTTTATTTCTGGGGATATCCTCGGAAAGGTTCTGACTCACGGTCCGAGAGTAAAATTAAGGATGAAAGAGGGGCAATTCTCAGTAATGTGGGGACAATTTTCTACTTAACAACTTTAAAAGAGGTACGTAACAGCCTTTTTTCCTGGTGGTATGCAGTACCATGATTGAGCTCTTTGTCATATTTTGGTACCATCAAAGTTTCACATTCTTTGGTTAGCAGGGATTTGTCCTCCTCCCGCTACCTTACAACGATATCTAGTAGTGTAGAGGCACAAGGGAGATCCTCACAGTTTGCTTATACTCTCCTGATAGGGCTAATAGGAATGTCCTCACAGGTTGATTATGCTTCCTTGGGCTCATTGACTTGTTCACTCGTCGTATTGCTCTCACTCAAGTATGCTTCTGTTATCTCTGTATTTTTATCTCTCACTTTTGTCTCTCTTGAAGCATGTATATATATTTTGAAAGTAGTCTGCTAACGTAAGAATAGTGAGTTTGATTGAGCCTAACATCTTCATTTTCTATGCTCAAACGTCTCCTCTAATGGCAGGGGAAGAGGTGAGTGTCAGGTGTTACCTATGATTTTTAGAAGGGGTTGAGTATTCTACTAGTCCTTTTGATCAAATTGTCAGAGTAAGAAGGTAGCCAATGTGTCCAAAAGCTTCGAAGGATATTCTTGAGAATAATGGCGTACGACTGGTGAATGGGTCATGATGACTACGAGGGTGGTAATTATAAGTCACTATGTCCGACTATGGGACATGATGATCATGGTGCTAAGGGTAGTATTTTTTAAGATATATGGAATTCCATGTGTTAGGAAGCTCCTCCCCCTCTTGGTTTACCAACTTGTATGCATTTCCAGGGTGAGGGACTATTATAACATAGGGTCCTTCCCAATTTGGCTTCAGTTTTCTTTTGGGATGAGCATGCTTAGAAGGCATAATTTTCTTCAAGAATAACTGTCCAATTTTGAAGGTTCTCTCGAGGACTTTCTTATCGTAGGCTCTGGCCACTCTCCTTTGGTACACTTGCGCATGATCAGCTGCCCTTAGATGTGTCTCATCGAGTTATTCTAACTCGGTGAGTAGAGCAACCCTCCTCTCATCTATGGATAACTGATCATTGAATTAGACACGTACGGACAGTACTTTTATTTCGTATGGTAAACCTGCCTCGATCCCATAGGTGAGGAGATAAGGAGTCTGGCCAGTGGCTGCGCGAATAGAAGTTCTGTAATCCTAGAGTGCTTCAGGTAGTCGATCGGGCCAGTCGGCTCCATTTCTTGTCTCCACTGTTCATTTTAGAATCCAAATCAACGTTTTGTTTGTGGCCTCCGCTTGCCCATTTCCTTGAGGATAGAACAGTGACGAATGGTGTAGATCGATGGCATATTTCTTACATAGTTTCTTCATCTTTTCTGCGATGAATTGTGGTCCATTGTTTGTGATGAACATTCTGGGGACTCCAAACCTTATGATAATGTTCTGAACAATAAACCTTATGAGTGTCTTCTAATTAGTTTATTGTTTTTTTTTTCTTATCTGATGAGTTTTGTGTTTGTTTGGTTCACGTGCTGGTTATTCCAGACTCTACTCCCGAGGCTCCTCCTCAGGGGTCGACTCCCACTCCTTCCTAGGTATATTTGGTTAGCGTGGTTATTTTTCATTCTCAAATTTCTAGCACCATTGTATCTTTGATGCTCTTTCTTTATTTCTTATAGCCACCTACGTTCAAGGCTCCTTCAGCTAATCCGGCCACTACTGCCACCGTAGAGCATCTTCTACGGGAGCGTACTGAGCTAGTATGTCTTTGTTGTTTATACTCTTTTTCTTGTTATGCGTATGCACTTCTTTAGCCTTTGACTTGTACAGGTCTGTGAGCTGGAGCAATCGCATATGGAGCACAACGCGTCTTAGCTCGCTAGGAGATTCGTGAGATTCCTTTTGACATTGCGGAGCGCCATCTCCAAGAGGTGACTGTAGACTTGTTGGTTGAGCGGAGGACTCGGACAACAGAGTTAGAGAGTGCTCAAGCCGTGGCTGGTGCTGAGATGCAGTCGACGATAGATCTTTTACAGCACAAGTTGGCGAGAGTTGGTAGGAGAGTGTGAGGGATGGTCGACCATTTTCCAGGTCGGGATCGGGGGCTAGCGGCTCACTGGCAGAGATTCGTCGAGAGCTTCGTGAGCGCATGAGGGCCTATGCGCAAGCAGACTCAGCCCTAGGGCCTATGCTTGCCTTTGGTCCTCTGCGTTCACATTCTCGATGGGCCTCCAGCCGGGCGAGGCAGGGAGGTTCTATTGCTAGGCCTTCTCCTCGTAGGAAGTGTCCTCCTACACCGGGTGCTGGTATTGAGTTGTCAGGGGATCAGACCCCAGACTCGAGGTTGAGGATATGGGAGATGGTAGTGAGCGCCCTTCGCAGAAGCAGCGGAGGGAGTAGGGCATTTTTATTATTTCTTTTTTTTTTATCCATTGTATATATAGGGGGTATGCCCCCGGTGACAGATGTAAAGGAAACTTTTGATATATAAAAGAAATTTTTGGTTTAGATGTACCTGGCTTCGCTTCATTTTCTTGTTACCTTCTATCATCTTATTTTCGGCCTTGTCGCCTGTTACTAGGACTCGGATGCTCCTTGAGTTAACCCGGTAATAGTTGAAAGTTATCTTGTATCTGCACATGAGGATAAAGGCATTAGTAATTTTATTTTCCCCCTTGCTGATTGTCAAGGGTGGGAGTGTCTTAGACTGAGGTGTGGTAATAAGAGGGGCACACTTTTTTCTCTCTTTTTTTTTCATTATAAGGAAAGGAAAATAATGCAACAGGGAAAGCAAAAAATTGAAAGAAAATTCTCATACTAAAAAAAATGCCCCAGTGTAGGAGCGTGATGGAATAAGCAGTGCGATATCTTCAGTGATATTCCTCGGGTGGTGACTTCGTCATTCTGCATCTTCTTTATGGGCCAGTAGAGGTTTTTAATGTGATTCTTCCTCTGACTAAAAAAATGTCCCAGTGTCAAGGTGCAATAGAGCCTCTCTGAGTTTTTGATAAGTACTTTAGGCCTAAAGGTGGCCATGTGTATTTGGTGGGTTAGTTTTGAAGAAAAGTTTGTTTTGAGATTATCATCGAACCAGGGGGATTGTCTAATCATATCATCTGTATATTGGGGGTCTACCTTTGTTAGTGGTCATCCTATCCTGTGGTCATTGTTATAGGGGGTGTGCGGTAAGTATAATAAGTGATTGTATTAGTCATCATTCATCGGTTTTCGGTTTCATTCCTGGGAATATCCCAAGGGCCTTCCAACTCATTGTCCGAAAATAAAAATTAAGGGCGAAAGGGAGAAAAGGCTCAGTGATGTGGGGAAATAGTTTGTATCTGACGCTTTCTAAAAAGGATGAGTAACAGTCTTTTCCATAGAGTGGGTATGGGGTGCCATGATTGAGCTCTCCATCATGTTTCGACACCATCAAAGTGTCACATTCTTTGGTTAGCAAGAGTTTGTCCTCCTCCTGTCACCTTACTACGACATCTAGTAGTATTGGAACATCAGGGATGCCCTCGCAGCTTGCTTATACATTTCTAGTACAGGTATAAGGGATGTCCTCACGGCCTGCTTATGCTTCCCTGAGCTCATTGACTAGTTCATTCGTCATATTGCTCTCACTTGATTTTTTTTGTATATATGTATTTTTTTTTCGAAAAGCAACATATTAACACAAGAATTGTGAGTTTTGATTGAGCCTAACATCTTCATTTTTTTATGCTCTAACGTCTCCTCCAATAGAGGGGAAGGTGGATGAGAATCAGGTGTTACTTATGCTTTTGAAAGAGGTCAGGTATGTTACTAGTCCTTTAATCAAATTGCCCGAGTAAGAAGGTGGGCAGTAAATTGGAGGTCTTAAGGATATTTCGAGAATTAAGGGCGTACGATTGACGAATGGGTCATGATAACTACGAGGGTGATAGATATAAGTATTTGGCTACGGGATGTGATAAACACATTGTAAAAGGTAGTATTTTCTAAGGTGCATGGTGTTCCAAGGGTTGGGGAGTTCTTCCCCATCTTGGTTCACCAACTTGTATGCATTCCCTGGATATACAGCTGCTACAACATATACGCCCTCCCAGTTCGGTTTCATTTTTTCCTTTGGATGAGCGTGTTTGGAGGGCATGATTTTCTTCAAGACTAATTTTCCAATGTCAAAATTTTGCTCGAGGATTTTCTTATCGTAAGCCCTGGTCACTCTCCTTTAATATACCTGAGTATGATCAGCTACCCTTAGACGTGTCTCATCAAGTGTCTCTACCTCGGCGAGCAGAGCAATTCTCCCTTTTTCTATGGATAACTCATCATCGAGTTGAATTCATAAGGATGGTATCTGTATCTCATAGGGTAGGACTACTTCCATTCCGTATGTGAGGAGGTAAGGAGTTTGGCTAGTGGTCATGAGAATAGAAGTCCTATAGGCCCGGAGTGCTTCTGGTAATTGTTCAGGCCAGTCAGCTCCATTACTTGTTTCCACTGTTCATTTCAGAATTCGGATCAGCGTTATATTTGTAGCTTCTGCTTGTCCATTTCCCTAAGGGTAAAACGGCGATGAGTGGTGTAGGTCGATGCCGAATTTCTTGTAAAGCTTCTTCATCTTCTCTGCGATGACTTGTGACCCATTATCGGTGATGAACATCCTGGGTATTCCAAATCAAGTGATAATATTCCAAATGATAAACCTCACGAGTGTCGAAGCGGTGATCATAATATAGGATTCGACTTCTACCCATTTGGTGTAGTATTCGGTCGCAGTGAGTATGAACGCGTGCTTATGAGTGTTCCCAACTGTGTCCGTGAAGGGTCTGATGATGTCGAAGGCCCACATCGAGAATGGCCATGGTGAGGTTATAGGATTCAATCCAACTGATGGAGCTTTGATGAGCGCGACGTGTTCTTGGTGTTGTTTTTAGCATTGAATATAGAGGTGGCAATCCCTTTTCATTGTCGGTCAAAAGTTGCCTTATCGTATGATCTGATCTGTGAGTCTCTGTCTACCGGTGTGGGCCCCATAAGCACTGGTGTGTGCTTCTCGGATGATGTATTATCCTTCGATTGTCATGATGCATTGTAGTAGTACTCCTTTAGTGAAGGCTTGTTTGTATAGGGTTTCACCGAGTATGCAAAATCTCGCACATCGATACCCTATAATTTTCTGTTCGATCTTTGTAGCATAAGGAGGGATATGTTGATGCTTTAGGAAATTCCATATGTCAAAGTACCATGGTTACCCGTTGTCGGTTGGTGATTTTTCGAATCTGAATGTTGCGATGAAGGCTTCTTTCTCTATGGAAGTGCTTGGGGCAGGCTACCCTTCATCTGTGTGAGCTTCTGGTGCAATTGGTAGTTCTGGTTTCACTTGCCAATCGACTTTGTGTGCTGGCATCGTCAACCTCTTGATGAAAAAGGATTTCGTACACTATCCGACTGGTATCTGTATGACTGAGGCTAGTGTCGCGAGAGAGTCTACGAGCTCATTCTCTAGTCTCGGGATGTGCATGAAAGAGATTCTTTCAAACTTCTTTATCAGGAACGGAGCTATTTCTAAGTATGCCATCAGTCTTCTTTATTTGGTCTTCCATTCCCCGATGACCTACGATATTACAAGTTTAGAGTCATCGATTGTCTTTAACTGCCTGACTCCTAGCTGTAGCATTGCTCATAGTCCGGCGATGAAAGCTTCATAATTCTACAACATTGTTGGTGACTGGGAAGTCGAGTTGAAAGGCTTTCTGTATGATGACTCCTTCTGGGCTTAGTAGGACTATCCTAATGCCTTCCCTTTATGATTGAGAGCACCATCGAAGTAGAGGGTCCATGAGGTCTTATCAGGCTCTTCATCGTTAATTGAGAGCAGGTCTTCATCAGGGAAGTCTGCATGCACAAGCTCATCGTCAGAGAGTAGTAAGTCAGCGATGTAATTAGTGATCGCTTGTCCTTTGACAGATTTTTGAGTGACATAGGTGATGTCGAATTCTTATAGTAACATGTGCCATAGGGCGATCTTCCCGGAGGTAGCGAGCTTCTCGAAGATGTACTTCAAAGGGTCCATCCGTGCTAGTACTAATATTTTGTGTACTCCAAAATAGTCTCATAGTTTTGTTGAGGCGCACACCAGTATGAGGTAGGCCTTCTCCATTGGCATGTATTTCTATTAGTACTCGACCATTATTTTACTGAGATAGTAGATACCCTTCTCTCTCTTGCTGTCTTTTTCATATTGTCCAAGAATTACTCCTATTGCTTTATCGTTTGCTGAGAGGTAGAGGATTAGGGGTCTTCTAGGAACTGGTGGCGATAGTATTGCTGGGTTGAGGAGATACTTTTTGAAATTATCGAAGACCTACTGACACTGGTCATCCCATCTGTACTCAACTCCCCCTTTAAGTAGCTTGTAGAAAGGATCGCATCGATCTGATTGCTAAGAGATGAATCTCCTAATGAACTGCAACATTCCTATCAAGCCTCATAATTTTTTGATGTTGTTGGGAGGTGGCATCTCTAGGATGGATCTGACCTTCATCCGGTCAACTTTGATACCTCATTTTCTGCCTATAAATCCCAATAGGTTTTTAGAGGTTACTCCAAACATGCACTTCTTTGGACTCATCTTCAGTCGATATTGCTCAAATCTTTGTAACACTAGTTGTAGTGCTTCGGCATGTCCTACTTCTGTCTAAGACTTCACTAGTATGTCATCGTCATAGACTTCAACACATTTGTGCATCATGTCATGAAATATGGCCATCATGGCGCATTGATATGTGGCTCTAGTTTTCTTGACCCCGAAAGACATTCTGACATAGCAGTAGGTTCCCCATGGTGTGGTGAATGAAGTCTTTTCTTGGTCTGACTCTGCTAATTTAATCTGGGTGTATCAAGAGAAGTCATCCATAAAGGAGAACATCTCATGTCCAGTAGTGTTATCGACCAGGGTGTCGATGTGTGGTAGGGGGAAGTCATCTTTTAGGCATGCTTTGTTAAGATTTCAGAAGGTGATGCATACCCGCACTCTGCCATCCTTCTTGGCGACAGGTACTATGTTTGCAATCCATTTAGGGTAGAGGATGACTCCGATGAATTTCACTTTGTGTAGCTTGTCAACTTCCTCTTTGACTTGTAGTGTTGTCTGGGGGTGCATCCTTCTGAGTTTCTGCTTGATGTGTTTAGCATCAGGTTCCAGGACCAAGAGATGTTCTACTAAGCTCGGGTCCAATCCAGGCATATCCTCATAGAACCATGTGAAAGACCTGAGGTGATCTTGGAGGACTTGGATAATTTGTTGTCATTCCTTGGGTTTGAGTGTTGCGCTGATCAGCAGCTTCTTGGGCTCTCCCTTGGTGTCAAAATTTATTTCCTCAGTAGGTTCTGCGGTAACTTGTGTTTACTCATTGAAGATCTTGATGACTCGTTGGAAGTCTTGGGTTTCCTCGACGATTGGCGCTCCTTCATTGTCTGTGAGTTCATACACTTCAAAAGAACTACACTGGGGGTTAGTTTTGCGGGAGGTAACCCTTCATTGGCGCAATTTATGATCGCGACATCCTTTGTCAGGTGTAGGTCGAGGTTATTCATTCTCCTCTCGAAGTCTTGGAGTATCTCGTCGGGTACGATTACAGACTTATTACATCATCGAGATGCTCGACACTTTCACAAGGAAGTGGTAGTAGGGTCACTTCAAACCGATTTAAGGCAAGGTTCTCTGATGTTGAGGGCAGGACAATGACCGTGAGTGATCATGTCAGTTACTCCTTTTATTTCATTGAGGTGATCACTACTTGTATCCTTTGGAGAAAAGTCTCCTTGCTGGTCGCTAAATGGGTCTGGTATGAAGGGCTCCCTCCTTTTCTGTGATTTTCTAATTTATTTGGATTTTCTATTTTTATAATTTTATGGGTTTTAGGATTTTCTATTTTTTTAGTTTTTGATAATAGGTATGGTACAGGGTCAATTTCCTAAGGCAAAATCGGCGAGATTACTTCTCCTAGTTGGAGAAGTTAAATGGTTGTCGGAGTCGTTCGGGCGAGTCTTCAGATGATGTGGATCTGTTTAGAATTTGGCATTTTTTTTAGAGTCCTCGTCCGGGGTGATCCTCCTGATGAGCGATGTTGGCGATGGTTTACCAGACGGCTCCTCTTCCTCTTCTACTTCGTGAAGCACTTCGTCTTTGAAGAGAGACTGAAGACGATAGTCGTCCAAACTCTCTTCTTCGGAATCAAATCAGAGGTTCACTTGTTGCTAAGATTCTTCATTTCATATTAACCGTAGATACGGTTCGATGAACTTAATTACCAAACCTGGGTTGTTTTCGACCATTCTCCGTAGTGCAGGAATGGGATTGGTTCGGCCTTCTCGTTCAAAATCTTCTATTATTATTGTACAGGTCTGGCAATAAGGCTGATATGGTCGAACAATGTCAGAAAACTCTTGTGGGCACTCCCATGTAGCGAAGAAGTTCTCAAAAGTATCATCATTGAAGTCAGAATCTGGGAATTCCTTCCTCTGAATCTCGTGGTATATGGTGAGAAGTATGCAGGCCTGACAGTGGGGCTGATATGGGTGAGAGATGCAGGACAGGGGCATTCCCATCCTTCATTATTAGAGCTGAGGTAACTATTGCCACGGTCAAGATCTTCCTCTTCGTCTGATTGTCCTTGGAGGTTATGTTCCAACTGTTCTGCTAACTCAAGTGCGGAGAGATCTATCCAATAGTCTTCATCATCGCTCAGCGGCGGTTGTCATTCTTCTTCCAGTGAGTTCCAATATATCTGAAGTTGTGGTGCATCCAAAGATTGAGGAGCGTCGAGCTTTAATTCTTCCTAGATTTCTATGAAGGCAATGTGATGATCTTTTATCCTTGATGTCTGTAGTATCTCGCGCAAAATAACTCTTTCACACTGCATCAAGACGGACGCGCACAGGTTGCAATAGGGTGATTCTGAGTAAGGGCAGTGGTGCAGACACTACCAATTATCTAGTAAGGATTGATGATCAAGTTCATCATCAAAGTCTGTTTCTTCACTTCAGGAGTTATTGACCTCCTCGAGGAGCTTCAGCCGCTCTGCTCTTAAGTGATCTCCAAGTTCTATTTCTGTACAGCTAGTCCAGTAACCTTCTTCCTCACTTGACATTGAGGACCAATCTTCTCTTCCTGGTTTATGAGGCTGGGGTGTCCTTGACTCCAGTTCTTCTTCGTCTGCTAATGTGACAATGTGGAAGTCCTCTTTGTCAATCGACTCCCAGTCTTCGGCGCGTGGCTCTGGCTCTTCAGGGGTTTCGAATAATGGTCCAACTCCTTCGAGTGGCTTGTCCATGCCATCACTATCACAGCTGAGGTTTGCCAGGTCGGTGAAGGCTTTGGTTATTTGCTCGATCTCGGTTGCCTGAGATTTAGTGAAGCGTGGCTCCTTTCTTCTCTTTGGCACATTAGCCTTCTTAGTAGTTTCATATACGAAATGGTCATAGAGTGACCACTTTGGTGAAGTGGGTTGGATGTCGGCTTGCTTGTCGTCTGACTGGTAGCCTAATCCGATGTGTTTGCATAGTTTCTTTGGGATGATCGACCTTATGCATCCCTTCTTATCTTTGTTGAGTCCAGTATGAGGGACATATCCTAGCTGATACATCAAGTCTCATCCTTTTGCAGTGGTAGAGTTTATGTCGTATAGTCGGGTGAGATCAGGTTTGGCTTCTCTTCTCACTACTTTTTGTTGGTGGGTCGGAAGGGACCGAGGATAGTTAACTTCTGCTATTAATGTGTCATTAGGATCCTGCATCTTTTTTATGTCTTGTGTTCAGTACTGAGTCATGCACTGTCGAGATGCTTGTCGCGTAGTCTGTGTCAATTTCTTTGAGGGGCGTATATTCTGACAATGGAATCCTTGTGCGATAATTTGACGCATTGATGATACGTCGATGGTACTGCCTTCATGGATTCCAACCACTTCCTTCCAAATATCAAATTGTAAGTGCTTGAAGAATTAGAGACATGGAAAGTGACGTCCTTGGTGACTGGCATAAGGCAAACTTGCAACTTGATGGTTCCCTTGACGAAGCGTCGAGAGCAATCATAAGCGATGAGGGATAAAGATGAAGGCCTTATAACTTGTTCGGTGTATTCAAGGTCGTCAATGTCATTATAGGGCAGATGTTAAGTCCTGCTCTGGTGTCAACCAATGCGTGTGGTATTGAAATCCTCTAATTATGACGATTAGATAAATAGAAGTCGAACTTCCACGTAACGACACTTTAGGCATGTCGGCTTCAGTGAAGGTAAGCGCAGGAGGTTGAGTCATAACCGAGGTGATCTCGTCTAGCTGGTCTAAAGTGGTATCTTCATTCACATGTGTCTCATCCAATGTCTCCACAAGCAGTCGATGATGCTCTGACGATTTTTTGATGAGTTCGAGGATCAATATTTGTGTTGGCACCTTTGCGAGGTGTCGAAGAAGATCGTATTCCTGACCTATTTCTAGGGCATGTTCTTTGTCGGGTTGATGTGCTCTACACCCATTCTATTGAGTCGGTTGAGGCATTGGTACTGGAGGTGGAGGGTTTATGTGAGGTTGAGGGGGCACATTTACTCCTCGTTCTTTGGTTATCCGGTCAGATGGTTGTGCGTTGTTGCTCTGCTTTTCCCTAGGGAATGGTGGGGGTGGATAGTAGGTTCCAGATTTAAGGACTGGGCATGTCTGTTGCTGTCCTTGGAGTGTTGATGGATTCATCATGGTGCTTGCGATAAAAGGAGAGAAATTGGATGAAGGAATGCGTACTGGGGCTATGCCATTCCAAGGTGGGAGGTATTGAGTGTAGTCTTCCTCTTCCAGGAATGCGGAGATTAGTACTTCTTCCTTGGTGGGTCCTTCCTCTTGCTGTCTTTTCACTACCTCTGAGGGGTGTTCTTCAGTTATCTCCTCATGTTATTGACTGGTGGTATTCCGAGTGACGCTGTCTACCCACGCTGCGATCTGTTCTGTAGTTTGAAGGACATGGTCTTCATATTCTGGCTCGATGTTAGCGAGAGCTATGCCAAAGTTTGAGGGTGTTGAAGGTTCTATGGGTTGAATAATGGGTCTTCGAGCTCGGAAAGATTGAACTCGAACTCGAGTGAAATTTGGATATGGCGGAGGAATTAGTGGTTCAATTCAGGTTATGAAGGTAGAAGGGTGAGGTGGAATGATGGTGGGCCTCGGAGGATCATCTGAACTGGCTGTAGTATTAGGATGACTGACTCGTGTGATGAGAGTAGATGGATGAAAAGGAGCTTAGCCCGAAAGGTCGACCGTGATGACATGGGTGATCGGTCCTTGATTGTGGTTTGGCAAAGAGTTATTGACGATTCGAAGGTTTTGCGAAGGCTATTGGTTATTTTAGTTAGAATTTTGAAGGGATTCCTAGTCAATTTGATTCCGATCGTTCAGGTCGTATATCATATCTCTCAACACCCAACAGTCTTCCCAGTTATATCTCGCATTTCGGTGAAAATCACAGATCTTGGTGTAATCGAGGTTAGCAGGCTAGGGTCGTGGCCGCTCTCGTGGGAAGCAGATGAGATTTTGGTCACTTAGGAGGCAAAAAATATTAGGCATGGTATTGGGTAATGGAGGATAATGATCTCGTCTAGGCTGGTTGGGACCTCGGGTCTGCTAATTAAAATTTTGGGGTGGGGGTAGATTATTATAGCCCTAAGTATTGGCAGGACGGTTTTGGGTAGCGTTTTGGTTCTAGTTAGGATACTGGTTTCAATTAGGATATTGATTCTAATTTTGATTGGCATACCATTGCTGATTCTGGTATTGACCCTGACCGGAGTAACTTTGTTGGTTGTTCCCATCGCCTTGATTTTGATTAGCGACTGTGTTAACTTGCTCGGAGCCTGAGCCTTTCTTATTATTTTAGGGCTTTGAATCGTCAGAAGTCGATGCCTTCGGTGATGTAATAAAAAAGGCGAGATTGCCTCCCTTTACGTGTCACTGAATGCGACTGGCGCACAATGAAGAGTAGTAAAATCTAGGCAATCCCTTATGATCAGAGCACTTCGAAGGGGCTCTCTGACATTATCTATGATGATGTCGCTTGCATCTTTTTTTATCATTTGACTTCCTGTGTGAGCCGTAAGCTTCCTCTAGTGTGATACAAAATAGGCGAATTCTTCTTCGGTTTCTTGCTTCGTTGTTATCAAGTCGCTAAGACTGACGGCCTCCTGTATCAGATACTTATATTGATCTAGGAACTATCCAGCTAATTCTTCAAATTTATCGATTTTATGTAGCAGGAGCCCGACGAACCAATCGAGGGGTTCCCCTTCGAGTGACCTTTGAAAGTAGTGTATCAGAAGTCTGTGATTGTCGCGAATAGGTTGGCAGTCATTGCAAAATAATGCCAGATGATAGTTTGGATTTTCGGTGCCATTATACTTGTTGAATTTTAGGGACTTGAATCTCGCAGGTAGATTGAATTCGAGGTCTCGGCAGAAATTGTCGAATCCAAATGACAAACCTGGGCAGTTTTTCTTAGTCATGTATTTATCGATCATTTTTGGGAAGTCTTCTACCCTAACGACAACATCTTGCTTAGCATTCTGGGAATGGATTCTATCTTGATATCCATTACTGAGGAGCGTGTGGAGAGTGTGTCTAGGTGGCAACATGTGCAGTGATATTTTTGATGGAGTAGGGGGTGGCCTCTCCTGTCGTTGTCGTTGTCGTTCTTCCACCTCTCGCTGTTCTTTGATGGTCTCGTATGCTGCAGCTAAGCCGTGGAGTAGTTCATCAGCTTCATCTCCCCCCCTTTATAATTTCTGGACGCTGAGGTCTACAAGATGTGGAGTTGTGAAGTTCTGCCCAAAGTTGTTGTCTCTGTGTCAGTCATTGTGGCTGGTGCTCGGGGGTGTAAATGAAGTTTCCTCACGCCGGCCATGTTGATTTCCGAATTGTATTGTGTTGAGCCCTCAAGTGGCTGCTCATGGTATAGCGAGTTATTATGGTACCCCCATAACGACTAGTCATCAATTCTAATCCTTTGTATTCCTGACATCTTGAGCCTCTAGTGTATGCTCATGTGCTCTCGATAGCAGACTTAAATGCGAAGAGTAATAAAACTAAAGAAAACTAACTAGAAGAAGAGGAAAATTTAACTAAACACATTCAGCTTTAGCGACTAGATGTCCCATCGCGATCGTCAGTCTGTTGGTATGCACTTTTTCTGGGTCTCTTTCGGTCCCCTAAAAGAGTGGCCCAATTCAGTCCAAGTAGACTCATGGTAATTAAATACTGAAAATGAAGAGGTAAATCTCAAAGAAATACCTGGTTCGTTGCGATCGACTGCTATAGATATTTATCAACGCTGGAACACACTACTGATCATGCCTTTCGGGGTGGAGATATGGGTTGTTCTCTAGACTGAATACTGAATCATTGGCCGGCCGATGTCAGTAGCACTGGGTCGCCTATTAGTTTAGTTAAGCTAGTTTTCCTAATTCTCTTCTAACTACTTTACCTTTCCTACTCTTGCTATGACTCTTGACTATTTTATTTACTTGATATTATCGGAGATCTAATTAATTTTTAATCCTATTAGAAGTCTAATTAACCGGGGAATCCTAATTTGACTAGGTCTCCTAATCTGACTAAAAGTCTAATTAATGGCCTAATTCTAGTAAAAATCTAGTTATATCAGAATCTAATTAGGATTTTAACGAATATTCTAATTTTACTAGAAATACTAATCTTCCTAATTTTATTAAAACTATAGTTAAATAAACTACATAGACTAATTCTACCAAAACTCTAATTAATCTAAGTATCTTAATTTTATCAGAATTCTTAAAAAAAGGGGTTTTGTGCCCGCTAAGCTAAGGAGGATTGGCCCCGTTCCCGAGTACCCTCCGTAAGCTCCCTTGGATAAATCGGGTGGCTAAAGATTATTTTAGTAATAATATGAATTAAAATATTTATTTTTATTCTGAAATTATTGATTTACGAATCAAAAATCGAGAATCAAGTTAAAAATTAGAACTAAAATTCTAGGACTAGAAATGGAAATTCTAAGACTAAAATTAAGGATTGATTCTAAAAACTAAGAACTAAAATAAGAAAAACTAGAAATTTAGATTAAAACCTAAGATTTAAGATCTAGAATTTAAGAACAAGAGGGCTAAAACCTAAATCTAGAACTAAAATTAAAAAAGAGGAACTCGTTCTAGAACCGGGGAAAAAGGTAACAATTAAGGATTAAAGAGATTTAAAATCTAAGATCTAGAACTAAAAGCTTAAGAACCTAGAGTCTAGAACCAATGATCTAGAACTAAGAACTAGAACTAGAAGAATTAAAAATAAAAAAAAAGTATACATGTGGCCAGGGCCACAGAGAGGAATCTCGAAATCATAAGCTTGAAAGCGAGGAGCTCAAAAATTCGATTATTGACTGCGTTGTGATGTGTTTTTGGGACGAGGTGGTGGGTCCTATTTATAGGTATTTGGCCAATTGCGCGCCTTGTGGGGTGCGCTCAATTGGTCAGTGAATTTCAATTATGCGCCTTGTATGGTGCGCTTAATTGAATTATGCGCCCTATTTCAGGTGCTCAATCACTTTGAGTCGGTGACTGACTCAGTGAGTGACCGGCTGACTGGCTCAATCGGGTATCCCAGTCCTAGTCTAATTAGACTAACTGCGCGCCCTGATTAGTGCGCTCAATCAGTTAAGCACCTGAATACATGCGCTTACTAGGAAATTTTAGGCGGTCTAGGAAGTTAGAGACCGGGTTTGCTTAGGAGCCAATTATATGCTTGTGTTGAGGCGTAAAATTTGATTGCGCGCTCTAGGTAGGGCGTACAATCATGTCTTAGGTGGTTTCTAGAAGGGTACAAGGCCAGCCCAAAATGGACTAATTGGGCGTTGGGGACAAAACGTGCAATTTGATTGCACGCGCCCGGAGGAGTGCATAATCAAGGTCTAAGGCAGTCCTCTTGAAGTGAAATCCTAGTCCAAGAGGGACCAATTATGCGCCAGCCATGGGGCGTGCAATCGAGTTACGCGCGCTAGACAGGGTGCATAATTCAAGATTTTCTTGGGTTTGAGCAGGGTCCGAGCCACAGAGCTATTGTTTCAGCCTGGGTTTCAACCCTGTACTATTGTCTCAGTGCATGGTCCCCGTATAGGGTTTTATAGTCCTCAGAGAAGGTTAGTCCTTTTCTGGAGATCGTGGGCAAGGTCAAAGGTTGATCAAACAGGTTTGTATATTCTGAGAGGACAAAATGGGGGTGTCTACATAGGGATGTGTAGAATTTTTGGAGAAACCTATCGATCGGTTTGCTTTGTCTCAGGCTGCTTCAGTTTTTCTTGAAAAAACTCTGAGAAACTTCGAACCATCCCATTTCGCTATCATTGACACGTAGTGTACGGTCATGGTGTGATCTAGGTTAAGAGTGGGGGACATTGATAAGGACCTTCGCATTGATAAGAACCTTCATTTTACACCCAACTTATGATAGGGAAAACATAATGCACGACTTTTGTTTTGAGTTTAATGCATAGACCCCTTGATGTGATCAATACAAGTTTGAATATGAATTTGAAAGCATGTTAGAACTTTAGAATTTTGAACTATGGGCGATTGCATTTGTACATTGATTATAAAAATTTTAATCTTCAAATCTATGAATATGAATCCGTTGAATTCTGAGATTAGTTATATATTACAACTCTGATTTACATATTGAACTTCAATATTGCATGATGATTTAAGGTTATATGAACAAAACTACATAAGAACCGGTATGGAGGGTTATACCATCCACCATTGACTGGTACGGTGATTTATACCATACTCTTCGTAAGTGTTTATCAAAAGATGATGGTTAGGGGGCTTTCCATCGATAAGGCTCAACAATTCTATACCCACGTTGGAGTTACTTAAGTTAAAGATTTAAGTCACTGATGAACTAAGCATAGCATGTAAGATGTGAGAAATGCATAGAAAACCGAAATCATATGAGATTTTTGAATTTCGTCTGAATATTGATTTGAAATTGAAACTCTTTGAATTCCATTTGAACATGAAATGATACTTGAAAGTACATTAACTGATTTAGTTTTAATATGATAATGTTTTGATTTCAGTCATTAAAGCTATGTTTTGAATTTATGAATTGAAAATTGGCATTGGTCTTTTCCTACTGAGCTCCTAACAATTACGTCATAGGTTTAGATGTGGATTGGGATCCCGAACTAGAGAAGGACCCTGACTATAGTCCTGAGGAAGAGGAAGAGCTTCTACTAGAAGTTTACTACCCTTCGTGGTTATAGCTAGTTTTTGAACTCGGTACGCTATGGAAATTATTTTTGTGTATAAGTATATATGAAATTCCACTGTTTAGGTGGCGATCAGCCATAACCGGTGGTTTTATTTTTCCATTTTGGATTATGTTGTGCATAGAATTGGAATCATATTAGTGTTATATGATATTTGCTTTGGTATTTCTGTATGAGTGAATATGCTTTAGCATGCAAGCATCAGACGGTCCTGTTTTCCCTATTATTACGTGTAGAGGAAACCGGCTTGTCATTTGACAACTCGGCCTTTCCCATAAATTTGTGTGGGAAAAGTCGGGTTGTCACAATTGGTATCAGAGCAATGGCTTTAGATTCGGATTCTATAGGACGATGGGCCTGATTTTGTCATAATACATACTGATCGAATTTTATTCGATCAATGACAGATCAGTATGGCCCCACGTGTCAGAGGAAGAGGCAGACCAAAGAAGGTCCACATGGGAGACATTCCCGGTGGCAAGGGCACATCAAGTGGTGAAGGAATTGCCACTAGCCCTAATGCCATTCCATTGGGTGGTACTAATACCATCCCATTGGGTGGAGGAAGTAGTGACGGACAGCATGGGCACTTGTTGGAGATGATGGTCAAGACATTGGCCCAGCTTGCAATGCGACGCCCACCCTTGGGATTCCATGAGTTAAGGAGAATGAATCCTCCAAGCTTCCAAGGTCAACCTGACCCACTTGAAGCAGAAGATTGGTTAAATCAGATGGAGAAGCTCCTTCTGTTGATTTCGAGCACCATGGAAGAGAAAGTTAGTTGGGCTACCTTCCAATTGATAGGAGCGGCAGATGCTTCGTGGAAATCTATAGAGAGGATCAAATTACAAAAGATCCTTATTCCCCCATGGATGTGGGCAAGATTTTTTATGAGTTTAATGAACAATACTTCCCCGATGCAGTAAGGGATCAATGGGAAGTTAAGTCTGTGTTGTTGGAACATTGTCACATGACCGTACGAGAGTATGAAGCCGAGTTCACAAGGCTTGCCAAATTTGCACCTCTTCATGTCGCCACAGAACTTATGAAGACAAAGAAGTACGATCGCCATCAAAGGAAGAATTTCCTTGTTCAGTGCGAAGACTTATGCAGAAATCATCGAATTGACACTCATTGCCAAGCAGGACATTGAAGATATGTATAAGAGGAGAGAGATACAAAACAAGAATAGAGTGAGTAGGACGCAATCATATGCTTCCGAGCAATCAAGCAAGAAACAAAGGATGTTGATGCCGACATCGAGTCAACCTTCTTAGTCCACTTACTCAACATCGAGTCGGCCTACGCATTCCACGTATTCGAGGCTCGGCACCCACAAGGCAATTTTGCCCTTCCACTCCTACTACTACTGGGATGTCAAGAGGGAAACTGGCTTCACGTGCTGCTTCATTCGCGACGAATGAGAAGTGTACGCGGGGTGGGAAACCGTATAGAACAGAGGAATGCAAGTGGACAACTAGTGGATGTTTTAAATGTGGCAAGCAAGGACATTTTATCAGAGATTGTCCTGAGTGGAAGAAGGAACCAATGACAGCAATAATGACTCAGAAACCTTGGGCATCGACTCAAAGGCCCTCACGACCTACAGTACAAGATAGAGCCTATGTTGCCTCAGCACAAGATGCTCAGGCAATAAATGATGTGATCCAAGGTATGATTTCACCATTAGTGGTTAAATTACTGCCTTATTTTAGTTGATATATATTTTAAAGTGTGTTTCTAACTCAAGAAAAAAAAAATTTATGAATGCTAAGAGACCTTCATAGACATATTTAAGTAAACCGCATCTTTAAAACATATGTGCCCTACACATGTACAAGAGAAGTGATATCTATTACCACAAGGCGCAAGTGTAGATAGACCCTGGGTCTACTCACTCTTTTGTGACGTCTCAATTCGCTGTGGAATTGGGCATTACACTAGAACCACTGGACTTTATCTTGGCAGTGTTGGTTCCTACAGGAAGTTCACTAAATACTGACACGGTGGGCCGATTGATCATTATTCGAACTGAAGATCACGAGACCATGGTCGATTTAATCTTGTTGGATATGGAAGGATTCAATGTAATCCTTAGTATGAACTGGCTATTTGCTTATCATGCAAGCATTGATTGCCTTCGAAAGGTGGTCACTTTTCACCCACTGAAAGGCAAACCTTTTAAGTTTCACGACATTAAATATAGTCTCGCTCTGTTTATTTCTGCCATTCGAGCAGAACGTTTGATGAACAATGGATTCCATGGATACCTCGCGTTCATGAAGAGCTAATAAGAAGGGGATATTAACATCACCGATTTTCCCGTTGTATCTGAATTCCCTTATGTATTTCCCAAGGATCTCTCTGGACTACAACCGGATAGGGAAATCGAGTTCGAAATCTACTTGGCTCAAAGCACTGAGCTGTTATCGAAGGCACCATACCGTATGGTGCCAGCAGAATTGAAAGAACTGAAGGAGCAATTGCAAGAGCTACTGGATAAAGGATTTACCAGGCCTAGTGTGTCTCCATGGGGAGCACCTATTTTATTTGTCAAAAAGAAGGATGGTTTAATGCAACTGTCTATTGATTATCGTCAATTGAATAAGTTGAGGATCAAGAACCGCTATCCACTTCCTCGTATTGACGACCTCTTCAATCAACTACAAGGCGTAAAATTTTTCTTGAAGATCGACTTGAGGTCTGGTTACCATCAATTGAAAATCAAAATTGGGGACATTTCAAAAACTGCTTTCCGCATGAGGTATGGCCACTATGAGTTTCTAGTGATTCCATTTGGTTTGATAAATGCACTAGCGTCGTTTATGGATCTAATGAATAGGGTGTTCAGACCACACCTCGACAAGTTTGTGGTTGTCTTCGTAGATGACATCCTCATCTATTCGAAGATGAGAGAGGAGCATGAACAATATTTGTACACCGCTCTTCAAACACTTCGTGATCATCAGTTATATGTGAAATTAAGTAAGTGCGAGTTTTGGCTTGAACAGGTCAACTTCTTAGGACATGTTGTCTCTGAGGCTGGGCATAATCGTCGATCCATCCAAGATCGAAGCAGTTGTAAAATGGAAAACAAAAGTTCATAGTTTTCTTGGTCTGGCTGGATACTATAGGAGATTTGTCGAGGGTTTCTCCAAGATTTTGGGTCTACAAACACAACTCACAAGAAAAAGTGTCAAGTTTGAGTGAACCAAACAGTGTGAGAAGAATTTTCAAGAACTTAAGAGTAGGCTAACCAATGCACTAGTGCTTGACATACCGTCAGGCAGTGGAGGTTAATCAGAATGAGAGATCATTGCTTACGGCTCTCGGCAGCTCAACGACGACGAAAGGAATTACTCTACTCATGACCTTGAGTTGGTAGTAGTTGTTTTTGCCCTAAAGATTTGGAGGCATTATCTTTATGGGAAATGTTCAATATTATCACAGATCATAAGAGCCTCAAATACCTTTTCACACAGAAAGACTTGAACATGAGGAAAAGAAGATGGATGGAGTTTCTCATGGATTATGATTGCTCTATCCAGTACCACCCCGAGAAGGCTAATGTCATGGTAGGCACATTGAGTCGAAAGTCGTCTGCTCAGTTATCACGCCTCATCCCAAGTGTGCACCAATGGCAGTTACTCAAAGATATGGCCCTAAGTGACATGAGGTTCGATGTTAAGGGTTTGAGAGCTTTAATGACTACCATTGTTATTCGATCGACACTTTTTAAGAATATTCGTAATCTACAAATGACCGATGATGAACTCATGGCCATCAGAAAAGATGTGATTAGCTTAAATCAACCAGATTTCTCCATCAAGGAGGGCTGATGACTACTATTTCAAGGTCGAGTGTGTGTGACAACAAACACCGAGCTTCGAGACACCATTTTAGAGGAAGCTTACAAGTCGATGTACACCATCCACCCTGGGAGTACCAAGATGTACCCGGATCTGAAAAAGAGTTTTTGGTGGAGGGGTCTGAAGAAAGACGTAGAGGACTATGTTTCAAAGTGCTTGGTGTGTCAATAAGTTAAGATCGATCATCATAACCCGTCGGGTCTATTACAGTTATTGCTGATACCTAAATGAAAATGGGAAGCCATATCAATGGACTTCATTATTGGTTTGCCAAGAACAGTGAAAGGGCACAATGCTATTTGCATAGTTGTTGATTGATTAACCAAATTTGCACATTTCTTACGATACAGTATGAGGTATACAGCCAATAAACTCATAGAGTTGTACCTCAAAGAGATTGTCAGATGACATGGTATACCTGTTAGCATAGTATCAGACAGAGGTCCACTGTATACATCACAGTTTTGATAACGTTTTTAGGAAGGAATGGGTTCCATGTTAGATTTCAGCTTTGCATTTCACCCTCAAACCAATGGGAAGACAGAAAGGGTGAACCAAGTAATAGAAGACATGCTACGGGCTTGTATGTTGGATTTTCAAGAGTCGTGGGATAAACATCTACTCCTGATTGAGTTCGTGTACAACAATAGTTATTAGACGAGTATTGGAATGGCACCATTTGAAGCTTTGTATGGTCGGAGATGCAAGTCTCCACTCAATTGGGAAGAAGTTGGTGAGAAACTCATTTTAGGTTCAGAGACTGTGGAGAGCACGACTGAGACAATTCGGGAAATCTATGAAAGGTTACGAGTCTCCAAAAAAGTTATGCCGATCTTAAGAGAACAAGAGTCGAATTCTAAATTGGGGACAACGTGTTCGTTAAGATCTCGCCCATGAAAGGAGTAATGCAGTTTGGAAAGTGTGGGAAGCTAAGCCCGTGTTATGTTGGGCCTTTCGAGGTATTGGGCCGAGTTGGAGAAGTCACATATAGGGTTGCTTTGCTACCGCAACTATCCAACATGCACAACGTATTCCACCTATCAATGTTGTTGGAATATGTGAAAGACCCGATTCATGTCTTAGACTACCAACCTATTGAGCTTTAAGAAGATTTAACGGTAGCTGAAGAATCGATACAAATTTTAGACCGTAAAGAGCATACCTTACGGACCAAATAGATCCCCTTAGATTGGTGAAGTGGCGAGACCACTCTTTAGAGGAAGCCACTTGGGAATGTGAACCAAAGATCCACGACCAGTATCCACACCAATTCGAATGAAGTTCATCAATTCTGTGGGCACTTGTGATCTCGTTTCAATATAATTTCCTTCAATGTATGTACTTGTTGTTTCATTTTCATAGTAGCTGTTACTTGTATGCTATAGTTCTTTTGCAAAATTCAGGAGAATGGGTTCTAAGGACATTGCACTAGGAATTTGAAACTTTTATTTTATTTCTATAATATCATCGCAATCAGAATTTGACGGCCCAAAATTTTATTTAATGTGCTATGGATGGATGTGTGTGTGCATGCCAAGTTTGGTGTACAGAAGAGAAATTGGGACCTAAAGTCCTCAAAACAGGTGCGAAGACAAAATTTCAAGTTTGAAACTTTCTGAGAAAACCGATCGATAAGATTTTCTCTTTGGACAAACCGTTCGATCGATTTTGTCTAGCGGAAGTGTGTACAGAGAAACCTATTGAGCGATTTTGACAGTATAAGGGGTCGTGGGTCCTTTTCTCTCATTTGCACGACTCCACTTAGAAATTTTAGGGCTTTTCTCATCTTTTCCGTGAGTACTCGTCCTGCCTTATTCAAGATCTGCAAGAAGGTCAATTTATTCTACGGGAAATGGATCCAAACCCCCTAGAAAGGTAAACCCTACCATTTCTTTGAGTTATTTCTTCAATTTGCATGTTTTATATTCTAGATTCTTAGATCTACTTTGAAATACAACGACACCTAAGACTAAGGTAGCCATCAAAAACCCTACATCTAAGGTTCCCGCTTTGAAGGCCACTTCCTGGAGGTGCGCCAATGTTAACCCTCCGCCGCCACCACCAAAAGAGCAACCAAATGAATGGTGGGGTGAAAAAGAGTTTGAGGCCGAATGGTCTTTTGATCATGATCTCTTTGAAAACCAAGAGACGACCAAATGGGCATTTGAATATATTGAAGAGGTCGGGTTAGGACCTTCGCTTCAAACCATTCACTATTATTTCTACCCGCGGATGGTGAAACTATTTTACCATAATATGTACATTCGTGAGGACAAGGATATGCTATACACCAAGATAGACAACAAGGTCAGCGAATTTACCATTGATCACATTGTCGAGGTGATGGAATGCCCCTCAGCATTCGATCAAAACATGGGTTTATTGGCAGCGAAACTTAGACCAATTCCATTTCATATAGTTATTGAGAGGATGACTAATGGAGAACATGAGTTCGGACAGTCGCTGACGAGAGCCCAGTTACTGGACAAAATGTGGATGATGGATACTATTCAAGTGTAATCTATACCCATTAAGACACAAACAGGAGAGAGTAGGAGTCATTCAGGAAGCTCTATTCTTGGCCTATGAGCGAAAATGGTTTAGTACATCGGTAGTCGTGTTTGAGGGGATAACATATGCCCGTGAATGGATGTCGGATGGGAGGAAGGCACCTCTGAAGACAATGCCTACGCTCGCCTTATCACTCGCATGATTGAGGAGTATCAGGATGACCAAGATGAATATAAGATACCGCAGGATGAGCAACAGTGGACTGATAATGTTAAGAGGTATAGGATGAAAGATTGGAGTAAAAGTTTCAAGCAACTGGAGAAAAGTGTCTAGGATAGAGAAAATCAAGAGGCGGCCGAGCGCGCCGAACAACAAGCTGCCCCACCTCATTTGCCCCCACCTCATACGCCCCCACCTCTAACGCCGATGTGCCTTGCCGTGTTAGTGGAAAATAATTGTCAGCTGAACCGGCGATTGGATTTCCATGAAGGCTTCAGATGCACCTGATGAGACATGCATACCCTACTTCTTATTCCCCATATGTCGTTGAGGCACGTGACTATGCCACGGGTACATCTACTTCTACAGCTAGGGGTGCCGCTGACCAGGAAGCTGGACTATCTGACGAGCCAGTAGGTCAGTGAGGAGGGTTATTGGTAAAAAAATTCTGATAACTTTTTGAGAATTTAATTACTTTCATGTGGTTTTGAGAACTATTGGGCCTTGGAGGCCCTACTTTTGTTTTGGGTTTTACAGTATTGTAATTAGTTATCAGTACTTTCAACGGGTTGTAGAAAGTTTGAGTACTTGATGGATATAAATTGTTAATGTTTTAGTTTAGTTGTGAAAATAGTACCTTAATTGTGGATCATCTAATCTAATGGTGGATGGTTTATATTTAATTGTGATTATTTTGGTGCTATTATATAGAGAAGACTTACTTGTGGATATTAGGATTGTTGCAAACTTTGTTGTGGATATTAGGATTGTTGTAGGAATGTGTATCCTGTGTGATGAATAACAGGAGTGATAATTGATACTAGAAGTACCATGTTGTATGAAATTATGGATGTGTGCTCGTTTTCAAGGTTGCATGTCATACGATGAATGATTTTGAATGGTTAATTGCGAATGTTTATTAGCTATTGTGAAAGTATTATTATTTCAATGCATGGTAGGATGATTGACTGCATCCCTGATGTCCTTGGAATAGTTGTATGATTGATCGCCCGACTCTTGAATTAACATCTTAGAGTTTTGTATGCATAAGGAGATCTTAAGTTAAAGGATTGGGTTCTCTATCTGTAGAGAATTTCAATTTTATTAGTTTTACTATGTGTTCTCTTGTTTTTATGTAACCACTATCGACAGTTGTCATGCCATATATGCACTTAAGAAATGTGCTAACCGTTAGAACTCTAGCTTTTAAATCTAAAATTTTGATGGTAATTTGAGTTATTTGAGATGACAGGAGAGATTTTGAAATGACTCTGGATGAAATTAACGATTGACTCTATGTCTTCGACCCAAAGACCGTGTACCGAATTTTCGAGGACAAAAATTTCTTATGGGGGGAAGAATGTAACATTGAGGAAAATTTCGAACCCGAACGCGACCAACCATGTGTTCGTGTTCGGCAAGGTGACCAATGCCACCTTGAACTTTTCAACTAAATAGTTTATGATAATATAATATGTGTGCTAAGTAGGTATAGAATTCTTATTTGACCTTTAAGAGTGAGCCGTCCACCGAATCACGGTGTGCTTGCTCAACCAATGTGTCCCCTAAAGTCAAGTGGATAAAGTTGAAATAAATATCTAGATATTTATTTCCTTACTTTTGTTTTACTTTGTAAGAGAGAAGAGAGAAGAGAAAGCTCCTTCTTATCCTCATACCCTCTCGTAAGACTGAAGTCACGAGATTGCTTTGTAGGTTCCTTCATCTTCCTCACAAAGATCATCGCAAATTCCAATCGCTCTTGCGATTCCAACTGCGAAGAAGTTTTGAGCTCCGGTGTCGATTGGATCTAAAAGCGTGAGAATGTGGTTGTATACGGATGTAAACCGATCATCGTGGATGTGTTATCCACGATTGAGGAAGTGGAGACTAGTATGTGTTGGTGTGGAGCTACATTTTGAGCTTCGTTGATCACAATTATCGTGAGATTCTGCCATGTGACACCAAAAAACCTTTTCGATAGCAACCATCGTAGGTCGCTTGAACGACCGAGAAAAGTGAGCATTTTAGCTTTATCACATGATATTAGTTGTCCTAAGTTTAGAATAATGAGTGTGTGAAAATTGATGAAGATCATGTGAAATTTTGAGGGAAAATGGATCAAGGAAGAAGCCCCAGTGGGCTACAGAATTTGTCAAAACCGATCGATCGGCTTAAACCGATCGATCGAATTTGACAGAATAGGGATGTGTAGAATTTATGGAGAAACCGATCGATTGATTTTCTCGACCTTTAGAAATTGATCGATCGGTTTGCTGTCTCTGGCTGCTTCAGTTTTTCCTTCTTGGTGTGATCTAGGTTAAGAGCGTGGAACATTGAAAAGGACCTTCGCATTGATAAGGACCTTCGTTTTGCATCGAACTTAAGGTAGGGAAAACACAATGCACGATTTTTTTTTTGAGATTAATACATAGAATCCTTGATGCGATCAATACAAGTTTGAATATGAATTTGAAAGCATTTGAGAACTTTAGAATTTTGAACTATGGACTATTGCATTTGTACATCGATTATGAAAATTCGAATCTTCGAATCTATGAATATGAATCCGTTGAACTCTGAGATTAGTTATATATTACAACTTCGATTTACATATTGAAATTCACTGTTGCATGATAATTTAAGGTTATATGAACAAAACCCCATAAGGACCGGTATGGTGGGATATACCATCCACCCTGGACTGGTATGGCGAGATATGTCATCCACCGTGGACCGGTACGACGGTTTATACCGTACTCTTCGTAAGTTTTTATCGAAAGATGATGGTTATACCCACGTTGGAATTACTTAAGTTAAATATTTAAGTCATTGATGAACTAAGCATAGCATGTAAGATGTGAGAAATGCATAGAAAACCGAAATCATATGAAAATTTTGAATTTCGTCTGAATATTGATTTGAAATTGAAACTCTTTGAATTCCATTTGAACATGAAATGATACTTAAAATTACATTAACTGATTCAATTTAGATATGATAATGTTTTGATTTCAATCATTGAAGCTATGTTTTGAATTTATGAAATGAAAATGGGCATTGCTCTTTTTCCTATTGAGCTTGGACTGTTAGCTCATCCCGATAATTATGTCACAGGTTTAGATGTGGATCAGGATCCCGAACTAAAGAATGATCCTGACTACAAACCTAAGGAAGAGGAAGAGCTTCCACCAGAAGATTATTACCCTTAGTGGTTATAGCTAGTTTTTGAACTCGGTATGCTATGGGAATTATTTTTGTGTATAAGTATATTTGAAATACCACTGTTTAGGTGACGGTTGACCGTCACCGTTGGTTTTATTTTGTCATTTTGGATTACATTGCGTATAGAATTGGAATCATATTAGTGCTATGTGATATTTTCTTTAGTATTCCTGTATGAGTGAATATGCTTTATCATGCAAGCATCGGACAGTTCGATTTTCCCTATTATTACGTGTAGAGTAAACTGGATTGTCATTTGACGACTTGGCCTTTCCAAGAAATTCGTGTGGGAAAAGTCGAGCTGTCACAATCGGTATCTGTAAGTATTAAAGCTCTGACACCTATGTATGTGTAGAGAATATTTTAAGTTAAATTTAAGCCATGTAAGAATTTCAAGGCATGTGACGCCAAGATAAGATAATTGTTCATGTGCATGTTTCATTGAATATAATAAATAAAATAATAGGAGTATAATTTCTCATAAGTACCAATTTTGTGATTATTAATCAACTGCTTTCACAAGAATGGTTATATTTAGTCATAAATTTTCTATCTTAAGATCATTATTTTGTTAGTTGAATAAAAATTATTATATGCATGCTTATTGTTTAAATGTTTCAATTCATGAAGGGTAATTAATGTCTCCCTATTAAGCGTAGTGGATATTTCGTACTTATCCCGAAACTTTGTATCACAGATCATATTGACCCTGAGCTTCTTGAGACCCGGGAAGCCAAGGAAGAGGATCCAAAATAATTTCCTGAAGAAGCGGAAGCCTAGCCGAAAGATTTCTATCCATAGGATTCACGCTCTTCTCCATATGGGTATTAGGGAATACTATTTTGATGGCATCAGTTACTCTCTTGTTTTTGTTGTGGATGAACGACACTAGGGTTACGAGACACATGGTTAATATTTTGTTGTAAATAGACAAGACAAAATGTATAGATGGTTAGATAGTTGGATGTTTATTTTGTGTGATAAATAGTATTACTCATATGAAAAGAAACATCTTTTGGATATTCTTATTTTCGTATGAGTTATAAAAAAAAAAAACACTCATGTTTTATGAAGGATGTTGCCATCAAACTTAGGATTAGATACCTTGCAAGCTAAAGTCATGAAATTAACAGCCTGATATTTTAAATTTTTCTGCAAGAAATTTCGGGTCATTACAGAATCTGAATCCCAGGGATTGGTGGCAAGTCCAATGTAGGAGCTGGGGAGCCTTTTGTTATTGGAGTACTAGATTTAGACGACAGAGCAGATTTTGTATTTGGGAAGACATTGCGCTTAGGATTGGAGATTGTTGAACTGCCACCAAAGCCATTTCCATGGGGTACATTCCCATATAAAGGGAACGAGTCCCATGAGAATGCTGGCACAAATTCTGATCTAAGCATGGTAACTTTTGTCCTTTGGGGTGTTAATAGAAACACAAAACAAAGTTAGAAACAATTTCTTTCATATTATCAAAGAGTACATTTTCTCTCTCTAGTTTAAATAATTCACTCCACTTTCAATAATAATCTTTCCTTCATCAAGATCACTACTTCAGTTCCTAAATTGAGTGGGGGAGAAAAAAAATAGAGAGAGAAAGAACAATAGTTATAAGTGATATCTATAGTGTTCTAAGTACAGTTGTACAACTCTATGTGGCCATGTTCTTGGCTTATGCTTCAGTGAAATGGTGGAAGATCTTTACCCTGATCAATGCTCGGGAATCAACCCATTCGTTGCAATTTTTGCCATCTCACTTCTCTTTCGAATTCATTTCATGTATCAATCATTACAAAATGGACATCCTGTTCATAGCCGCCGATTCCGTCTCAAAGATTCTGTTTCTTATAGTAGTCTTCTTATCGGCTAAATTCTCTTGCCGAGGTAGTCTCGATTGGGCGATCACAACATTTTCTTAAATCTATGTCCACGCTTCCTAACACGCTCGTCATGGGAATCCCACTTCTTAAATCTATGTATGGTGATGATATGGAGGGATGGTCCAAGTTGTGATTTAAGTGTATACACTTTGTTATTGTTTTTGTTTGAATAGAGCTGCAAGGCTTCTGATAGTACATAAATTTAGTGACACTAAGAAGTCACAACTTCAAGATGATACTCAGAATATGACTTGCTCCAAATCTTGAAGAAATAAATAATGAGATCCGTAACTCTAGCAATTAGCTTTCTCACATTACTAGCATAAAACAGGCAAACGATGTTAGAAATAATGAAAGAACAAACCAGATCTAGGCCTGAATCGTTTGATCAACATATCAAATAAAACAATTATTTAGTAAGACAAATCCTACTTACTTGATTAGATGGTCGCGAAGACGTGCTTGATCGGCAGATCCTCGCTATAAGATCACGACCTTTAGAACAAACCACCTCTCTTTCTTTCTATCTCTACTGATGGGAATAACATTGAGAATGAATAAAGAGGGGACGTTGTCCTCCTTAAATAGACCTTGATTAGTCTCCTAGCCCATCAAGGAAATTAAATCTAGAGGATGTGTCACATTATAAAAGGGATTACCACAACCCTATAAATTAGAAATTCCACCAGATTGCGTGGTGATTCCCATTTGGCCACGTTTAAAAAGTCTCACCAATTCAAGTTTTAATAATTAATAAAAGAGGTTAGTGTGTGGGTCACAAATACCCAACAATCTCCCACTTGATCCACACACTACCAAAATATTATTTTAAATAAATTCATGAATTGGTCCTTTTGAAAAGCGGATGGCCATCCTTATAATTTTATAAAATCATTGACTTTCAAAGGACTTGGTACAATACATCATCCCCTCAAGTTCAAGAAACAACTATAATAATGGATCATGAATGCCTATAATGTACCATGCTTTACAATTGACAATAAGGCAGTTCCATGGTCACAAAAATTACTGTTGTTTAATTAACCCAAGAGTATTACTTGTGGTTTTGTGACACCAGTATATGCACACTTTAATGCAATCACTTGTGTGTATACCTGCATTCGTCCTACTTCATACCGTAAGATATGTTATCCTGATATCTTACGACATACGCCATGTAAAAACCATCACCCAACTATCAGGATAAAGGCTATACAACCATGGTGCCTAATCACGATAGCCCAAGCTTCCTTATTTGAGCACTTATGCTCCCAGTCCAACATTGCATATGCTAATAATGATAATCATGATAAATATTGAGTCAAATGAAAAATATGCATCAAATGATAATCAAAGATATAAAGAGTGTCGATAATAAAATAGAATAAACATTGTGGAAGAAACTCCCACTCAATTAATGTGCTCGAGTGTTTCTAACACTCCCATCCGGATCACGTGCGCCAAAAAAAGAAAAAACTTTTGTTTGAAACCCTTTTGTGAGATAACTCCCACTCAAACAGAGGCCACAAAAGACTTTAGTATCCCAATCTGGTCACCTCAATTTAAATAGATATTCTAATCATTAGTGGATTTGATATTGTCCTTTAATCCTGACTCCCACTGATTGTCTTATTTTCAAGAAAGTTGATGTAACTAGTCTCAACGGTTGTAATTAAAATAAATTATTTACTAGAGAACCATATCCAATACGAATAGAATCTAAAGTAATAGTCAAACTATCACCTAGAGGAGTAAAACTATAAACAACTCCAAGAAGTCTAATATTAGCAAAAAAAAAAAATTTGTCTAAAAGACTGAATAAAAATCTAAAATTCCTCCTCATTGCCAAAGAATAGCTTTTCATTCAGTCTGTAGCTCCTCGTGTTGCTTCTGCTGATTAGCCTCTCCTTGCTGCTTCTTTTTCATAACATTTTTCCATAAATAACAATCCTTCTTGAAGTGACCTTTCTTTTTACAGAAATGATAGCCATCGTCGTTATCATTCACAACAATTTTCTTCTTGAAGTCCTTCTTGTTCCCTTTATTTGTGAAGTGATTCTTTCTTTGACCATTTTTCTTAAAATTTCTCTTATGAGCAGGATTGTAGGCAAAATGAGCAGTCTCAATCGTGTTGCCCTGCAACCGTTGTTCTTCTGTTACACACATTGAGATAAGCTGATTCAAGTCTCATTTTTCTTTCTGGACATTGTAATTTACCTTAAAGGTATCAAACTGACTCGGAAGAAATGCAACAGCTAAATGTACTATAGCTGTTTCCTCAAAGGGAATGCCTTGCTCCTTGAGATTCATGGCTAACATGGACATTTTGAGAATGAATTCCCTAACAGAACCCTTTCCATCATAACGCATATTCACAAACTCTACAAGATAACCATATTACATAGATTTAGTGGACCCAATAAACTGATCCTCGATGTTTTTCAGCAACTCGCAGGCTGTGTCAGTGGTCTTAATACCACAACGAAGGACCTCACTCATGGAAGCACGAATAATCATAATGGACATACGATTTGCCATCTCCCACTTGACATGCAAAGCTTTTTCAAACTCTGAAAAGTTATCGGTAGGAGTTGCAGGACTATTTTCCGATAAAACAAAGTCATAATCTAAGTAACCAATGGTCAAATCCAGACTCATTCGCCAAGTGGAATAATTAGTACTAGTGAGCTTTTCAATGCTCGCCATCTGTTGTTGCAACAGTGATCCGTCCATAGCTGCAATGACATAGATCATGGTCAGCACACGTTCATTTAGAACTTGACATAATTTGAGTTCGTACCTGGGGTCAAGGTCGAATCAATCAGAGTGTATTAACCATGTGCAAAACCGTCCACTCTGAGGGACAGACATGACTCATTGTCTCAGCATCACCTTAGGGCAGAAGCTTTGACCAATTGTATGTCTCCCTAGTTCATGTCCGTAGCATAGACCTAGTCATTTGTGTTTATGTTTGATCCAAGCTAGTCATCAGCTTAGGCTAGAAGTGTCGCTCTTCTCTCACCTAGACAAGCATTACTATTCTATCCATTCCTCCTTCGTGAGTTTTCTAAGTCAGCTTTGGCCAGAAGTAGTAGGTCACGAAGGTGAATGCTCTCGCAATCTTAATGAGATGATTGTCTCAAAATTCTAGAATAACGTAACCTCCATAGGCCGGTCACCTTTGGGCAGACTACACACCTACTTTGGCAACGTTTCCCTGAACGACTGCTTTACCGGTCTTCCTAAACCCCTTTATAGGAAGAACCTATCACAAGGCATCCTATCATGTCATTGGTTTAAGGTTTCATGCCCTAAATATGTTCATATACTAAGTTTTAGGGAAAGTAGAGTTATAATGTGAAGGTGCACATGCATTAACTATGAACAATGACATGATAGTGTAAGACTGTTCATACAGAATGTTCAAAACAGTTCAACTATATATTTGGAACAAAAATAAATTTATTAACCTTTGACTGGAATTTTCATGTCTAAAACAGTTAAACAGTCCCATAGACCAGTCCAGAGTGTAGATCTCGTCGAGTAGATTAAAATCGATAGGTCATATGCGCGAAATAGAGTTGTTAAACTCCAGATATCGCGTTTTAAAGTTTGAACCCGAAAAGCGTTCAGTCGGGTTGCATAGACGAGATCTGAGTTTAAAAGCTTTATTTGCAACAGGCGGAAATAGTTCAAATATATAGTTGCAAACAAAAAATTTTGGGCCTAATCAAGTGTGTCGAGGCATGTGGGTCGGGTTGCGAGCCGGGGCCATGGGCCATAGGTCGGGCAATAGTCCGGGTCAATGGTCGAAATGGACCAGGTATAGATGGGCTGGTTACCGGGCCAAGTCACAGGCCAAAATAGGCCAGAAATAGATGGGACGAGTACCGAGCCGGGCTTTGGGATCTGGCCCGAGTGGACCGGGCCACATAGGCCGGACAATGGCCCGAAATTTGTGGGCCTACGTGGGTTGGATGTGGGTCAAGTAGACCAGGCCACATGAGTTGGGCTATGGGCCCAATGGACCGGGCCACGTGGTCGAAATGGGCATGATATCTAGTGGGCCGAAGGGTCCACGGGCTATATGAATCGGGCTGGGTCCACAGTCATATGGGTCACATGGGTCGGGCTGCGGGTCGGTGTATGGGCCACATGGGTCGGGCTGCGGGTCGGTGGCATAAGTGGACCGGGTCAGGTTCAAGGCCGATCGGGACCGGTCCAAGAAACCCAAGCCCCTCCCTCTTCTTCTTCTTCTTCACAAAATATATATATATTTTTTTTGAATTGTAGGGAGCAACAGTCCAAGAGGTTTAGATCCGCCCGCTCACCGGTCACCGCCGCCGATGGTCCGGTGAACCGTCCGGTCGGCCTCGGCGCCGGCCGTCAGCCGGTGACAGTTCGATGACCGGATTGTGTCGGACGGCGCCGGACCGTTGGTTCAAATTTTTATTTATTTTTTTATAAATCTGCAGCCACAAGGAGAATACTATCTGACCCATCACCGGTCTTGGCGCGGCGATTCGGTCTGTTGTCCGTCGACATGGCGTCGGCTATCCGCGATACGATTTGGTGGCGGACATTTTGAGGCGGCCGAACCGTCGACCAACATCTGAATTTTTATTATTATTATTTTTTTTAACAGTCGTCGGTCGACAGTTCTCCAGATCTACACAACCGCATGTTATCCTGATCTGGCCTAGCTTGATTAGAGTGGAGGGCTCAGAAATTATTATTATTATTTTTTGAAATACAAATCAAACTAAATCAGCCAACCAAGAAGCTCTGATACCAATTGTTAGATATAATGAAAGAACAAACAAGATCTAGGCTTGAATCGTTTGATCAACATATCAAGTAGAACAATTATTTAGTAAGGCAAATCCTACTTACTTGATTAGATGGTCGCGAAGACGTGCTTGATCGGCAGATCCTCGCTATAAGATCATGACCCTTAGAACAAACCACCTCTCTTTATTTCTATCTTTATTGATGAGAATAACATTGAGAATGAATAAAGAGGGGACGTTGTCCTCCTTAAATTGACCTTGATTAGTCTCCTAGCCCATCAAGGAAACTAAATCTAGAGGTTGTATCACATCATAAAAGGGATTACCACAACCCTATAAATTAGGAATTCCACCAGATTGTGTGGGGATTCCCATTTTGCCACGTTTAGAAAGTCTCACCAATTCAAGTTTTAATAATTAATAAAAGAGGTTAGTGTGTGGGTCACAAATACCCAACAATCTCCCACTTGATCCACACACTACCAAAATATTATTTTAAATAAATTCATGAATTGGTCCTTTTGAAAAGCGGTTGGCCATCCTTATAATTTTATAAAATCATTGACTTTCAAGGGACTTGGTACAATACATCATCCCCTCAAGTTCAAGAAACAACTATAATAATGGATCATGAATGCATATAATGTACCATGCTTTACAATTGACAATAAGGCAGTTCCATGGTCACAAAAATTATTGCTATTTAATTAACCCAAGAGTATTACTTGTGGTTTTGTGACACCAGTATATGCACACTTTAATGCAATCACTTGTGTGTATACCTGCATTCGTCCTACTTCATACCGTAAGGTATGTTATCCTGATATCTTACGACATACACCATGTGAAAACCATCACCCAACTATCAGGATAAAGACTATACAACCGTGGTGCCTAATCACGATAGCCCAAGCTTCCTTATTTGAGCACTTATGCTCCCAGGCCAACATTGCATATGCTAATAATGATAATCATGATAAATATTGAGTCAAATGAAAAATATGCATCAAATGATAATCAAAGATATAAAGAGCGTCGATAATAGAATAGAATAAACATTGTGGAAGAAACTCCCACTCAATTAATGTGCTCGAGTGTTTCTAACACTCCCATCCGGATCACGTGCGCCAAAAAAAGAAAAAACTTTTGTTTGAAACCCTTTTGTGAGATAACTCCCACTCAAACAGAGGCCACAAAAGACTTTAGTATCCCAATCTGGTCACCTCAATTTAAATAGATATTCTAATCATTAGTGGATTTGATGTTGTCCTTTATTCCTGACTCCCACTGATTGTCTTATTTTCAAGAAAGTTGATGTAACTAGTCTCAACGGTTGTAATTAAAATAAATTATTTACTAGAGAACCATATCCAACACGAATAGAATCTAAAGTAATAGTCAAACTATCACCTAGAGGAGTAAAACTATAAACAACTCCAAGAAGTCTAATATTAGCAAAAAAAAAAAAATTTGTCTGAAAGACTGAATAAAAATCTAAAATTCCTCCTCATTGCCAAAGAATAGCTTTTCATTCAGTCTGTAGCTCCTCGTGTTGCTTCTGCTGATTAGCCTCTCCTTGCTGCTTCTTTTTCATAACATTTTTCCATAAATAAGAATCCTTCTTGAAGTGACCTTTCTTTTTACAGAAATGATAGCCATCGTCGTTATCATTCATAACAATTTTCTTCTTGAAGTCCTTCTTGTTCCCTTTATTTGTGAAGTGATTCTTTCTTTGACCATTTTTCTTAAAATTTCTCTTATGAGCAGGATTGTAGGCAAAATGAGCAGACTCAATCGTGTTGCCCTGCAACCGTTGTTCTTCTGTTACACACATTGAGATAAGCTGATTCAAGTCTCATTTTTCTTTCTGGACATTATAATTTACCTTAAAGGTATCAAACTGACTCGGAAGGAATGCAACAGCTAAATGTACTATAGCTGTTTCCTCAAAGGGAATGCCTTGCTCCTTGAGCTTCATGGCTAACATGGACATTTTGAGAATGAATTCCCTAACAGAACCCTTTCCATCATAGCGCATGTTCACAAACTCTACAAGATAACCATATTACAGAGATTTAGTGGACCCAACAAACTGATCCTCGATGTTTTTCAGTAACTCGCAGGCTGTGTCAGTGGTCTTAATACCACAACGAAGGACCTCACTCATGGAAGCGTGAATAATCATAATGGATATACGATTTGCCTTCTCCCACTTGACATGCAAAGCTTTTTCAAACTCTGAAAAGTTATCGGTAGGAGTTGCAGGTCTATTTTTCGATAAAACAAAGTCATAATCTAAGTAACCAATGGTCAAATCCAGACTCATTCGCCAAGTGGAATAATTAGTACTAGTGAGCTTTTCAATGCTCGCCATCTGTTGTTGCAACAGTGATCCGTCCATAGCTGCAATGTCATTATCGGCCTGCGTTCATTAGAACTTTACATAATTTGAGTTAGTACACAGCAGGGTCAAGGTCGAATCAATCAGAGTGTATTAACCATGTGCAAAACCGTCCACTCTGAGGGACAGACATGACTCATTGTCTCAGCATCACCTTAGGGCAGAAGCTTTGACCTATTGTATGTCTCCCTAGTTCATGTCCGTAGCATAGACCTAGTCATTTGTGTTTATGTTTGATCCAAGCTAGTCATCAGCTTAGGCTAGAAGTGTCGCTCTTCTCTCACCTAGACAAGCATTACTATTCTATCCATTCCTCCTTCGTGAGTTTTCTAAGTCAGCTTTGGCCAGAAGTAGTAGGTCACGAAGGTGAATGCTCTCGCAATCTTAATGAGACGATTGTCTCAAAATTTTAGAATAACGTAACCTCCCTAGGCCGGTCACCTTTGGGCAGACTACACACCTACTTTGGAAACGTTTCCCTGAACGACTGCTTTACCGATCTTCCTAAACCCCTTTATAGGAAGAACCTATCTCAAGGCATCCTATCATGTCATTGGTTTAAGGTTTCATGCCCTAAATATGTTCATATACTAAGTTTTAGGGAAAGTAGAGTTATAATGTGAAGGTGCACATGCATTAACTATGAACAATGACATGATAGTTTAAGAGTGTTCATACAGAATGTTCCAAACAGTTCAACTATATATTTGGAACAAAAATAAATTTATTAACCTTTGACTAGAATTTTCATGTCTAAAACAGTTAAACAGTCCCATAGACCAGTCCAGAGTGTAGATCTCGTCGAGTAGATTAAAATCGATAGGTCATATGCGCGAAATAGAGTTGTTAAACTCCAGATATCGCGTTTTAAAGTTTGAACCCGAAAAGCGTTCACTCTGGTTGCATAGACGAGATCTGAGTTTAAAAGCTTTATTTGCAACAGGCGGAAGTAGTTCAAATATATAGTTGCAAACAAAAAATTTTAGGCCTAATTAAGTGGGCCGAGGCATGTGGGTCGGGTTGCGAGCCCGGGCCATGGGCCATAGGTCGGGCAATAGTCTGGGTCAATGGCCGAAATGGACCAGGTATAGATGGGCTGGTTACCGAGCCAGGTCACAGGCCAAAATAGGCCAGAAATAGATGGGATGAGTACCGAGCCGGGCTTTGGGATCTGGCCCGAGTGGACCGGGCCACATAGGCCGGACAATGGCTCGAAATTCGTGGGCCTACGTGGGTTGGATGTGGGTCAAGTAGACTAGGCCACATGAGTTGGGCTATGGGCCCAATGGACCGGGCCACGTGGTCGAAATGGGCATGATATCTAGTGGGCCGAAGGGTCCACGGGCTATATGAATCGGGCTGGGTCCACAGTCATATGGGTCACATGGGTCGGGCTGCGGGTCGGTGCATGGGCCACATGGGTCGGGCTGCGGGTCGGTGGCATAAGTGGACAGAGTCAGGTTCAAGGCCGATCGGGACCGGTCCAAGAAACCCAAGCCCCTCCCTCTTCTTCTTCTTCTTCACAGAATATATATATATATATATATTTTTTTTTTTTTGAATTGTAGGGAGCAACAGTCCAAGGGGTTTAGATCCGCCCGCTCACCGGTCACCGCCGCCGATGGTCCGGTGAACCGTCCGGTCGGCCTCGGCGCCGGCCGTCAGCCGGTGACAGTTCGATGACCGGATTGTGTCGGACGGCGCCGGACCGTTGGTTCAAATTTTTATTTATTTTTTTATAAATCTGCAGCCACAAGGAGAATACTATCTGACCCATCACCGGTCTTCGGCGCCGACAGTTCGGTGCGCTGTCCGATCAGCCGCGGCGTCGGCTATCCGCCGGTACCAGTCCGGTGGTCGGACATTTTCGGACGGCGCCGAACCGTCGGCCAACGGTATACAGAATTTTTATTATTATTATTTTTTTTAACAGTCGTCGGTCGACAGTTCTCTAGATCTACACAGCCGCATGTTATCCTGATCTGGCCTAGCTTGATTAGAGTGGAGGGCTCAGAAATTATTATTATTATTTTTTGAAATATGAATCAAACTAAATCAGCCAACCAAGAAGCTCTGATACCAATTGTTAGATATAATGAAAGAACAAACAAGATCTAGGCTTGAATCGTTTGATCAACATATCAAATAGAACAATTATTTAGTAAGGCAAATCCTACTTACTTGATTAGATGGTCGCGAAGACGTGCTTGATCGGTAGATCCTCGCTATAAGATCATGACCCTTAGAACAAACCACCTCTTTTTCTTTCTATCTCTATTGATGAGAATAACATTGAGAATGAATAAAGAGGGGACGTTGTCCTCCTTAAATTGACCTTGATTAGTCTCCTAGCCCATCAAGGAAACTAAATCTAGAGGATGTATCACATCATAAAAGGGATTACCACAACCCTATAAATTAGGAATTCCACCAGATTGCGTGGTGATTCTCATTTTGCCATGTTTAGAAAGTCTAACCAATTCAAGTTTTAATAATTAATAAAAGAGGTTAGTGTGTGGGTCACAAATACCCAACAAACGAGTCACCTCTGATTCACAAATTGAAAAAGAAGCAAAATTACATGGCATACCTGCCCATAAACATAGCAATTGAATCTTAGAGTACGTACAAAAATAATAACAAATCACGACATTAATAATTATGAATTTTGGCCTTAAACTATTACAGAACTAGATAATACATTCAAAATACATGCTTTTTCACTTCCTTTAACCATAAATCTGAAAAACAAAAAACCTACAACTATCCATTCCATTTCATACCAGTTATACAACCAAAGGAGCCAGATAACTTGAACCAACCAATTGCTCAACAACATAACTAACAAAACAAAAAATTGCTCAACAATATAACTACCAATTGCTCAACAACAAAGCAACATAACCAGACTGACAATGAGGAAAATGTGACCCACAGGGCACCACATGAATTAACAGCGCCGGTGAGGAGTCCCATCTATTGATGTGGGAAACTAGGGTCGTTTATAGGTTGCAAAAGATCAAAATGTCATGCAATCCGAGCTGAGATGAAGCGAAATCGACAGAAAATCCTAAATTAAAATAATAAATGTATAGGCAAATTCTCTGTAAAAGAGAATGATCAAGGTCAAAAGCATGAAGGGACTAGAGAGTACCTGATGAAATTATTCTAATCTAGAGATCCAAACAAAGCTAGAGATCCAGATCTATTAGAACAATCGCTTCCCAAAGCTCGAAAATCATTGCCTCTGTAAATTCCGATTGAAGATCTAAATATATACGAATAGTGGAGATTTCGAGGTCGAAATTAAATTGAAGAGCTTAGGGTTTGGTGATTAGAATTAGGGAACGACGAGAGGGGTGACTGCGAGAAGCGATCACGCCAAGATTTTGAGCGAGCCATGTTTCGAACGAATGAAATGGTGTAAAGAGAAGAGGCCGTATTTCTAGCTTGTAAAAATCTCAATTTTGCTCCTTTAAAACAACTGCTTTAGGCTGTTGTTATGTTTAAACGGTTTTCAATTGTCGTTTTTCTTAAACAAGTGTTGTTTTTCCTTTGTTTTGATGTACTGTGACTCGTTGGTAACTTCTTGGGAGGAGGAAAGTGAATTGAATCATCGTTGAGTAGAACTTTACTGTTGAAAGCCGAGAACGCCATTAAACTGAGGAATACAGTGACAGAGAGCACCGATAACACCAGCATCAGCGCATGGGCTATGCCACCTTTAACCTCTTGGGCGTACTCAGCTGAAACCAATGCCTGAACTGTCAATGGAAAGGAATAACCCCACCATGCAACATTGAACTTCTTCATTGACTTCTTTAAGAGGCATGACCTTGATACCTGTTTCATATAGAGAACCAGAAAAAGAACCCATGAGACATGGGGATATAGATTGCAATCTAGTTTGATTGCATAATTAAAATCCATTTTTGAATCAGTTTTACCCACTGAAATACGGCAGGTATTTATATTAAAATGATCATGGTTAAAATCTTTTATTTTTTTTTCAATTGTAAAAAGCCATAAATTGGGCGACATCCACATTTCTTAACTATCCTTTCGGGGCTGATCTCATTATTAAAGTGACACCAAATAAATGTGAAAACAGCGATGATGATGATGATGATGATAATGATAATGACGACTACAATGAGATGGTCATGCAGGAGACCCATAAGTTCTTGGTCCAGTTACATTACCTCTAAATCGTAAACTGTTAACAAATTCGTCAGCTCGGCCAGGACCAGCACGTAGCCTAAGCTTAAGTTTTCGGGCCAATCTCATTATTAGAGTTCCACCACTACAAAACAATAGACTATTAGCGACAGCCATAAACTGCTGCTAATAACAAAAGAACTGCCGCTAATACCCTTGCCACTAATAGTCTTAATAGTTTTTTTGTTAATAGCCCCAGTTTTTGGCTGCAAAAAACTGCTGCTAATAGTCCTATTTTTTGTAGTGCACTAATTATGAAATCGATGTTAAAGAAATGGGACAAGGCAATGATGATGATGATGATGGCAACTGCGATGAGATGGTCATGCATGAGACCAATAGCTACTTGGTTAAGTTACTCTGTCTAAACCGTGAAGTCTGACTCAAGATCAACTTGGCCAGTTTCTTAGGTTGCGTTTGGGTTAGCTCTTATAAGGGCAGACACAGCTCTTTGCCTACTCTTCACCAAAACAAATAAAATCTGTTCTAGTATAGAACAGACACAGAACAGTTTTATCACTTAGAACAGCTCCCCTCCAGAGCAAATGGGGTGACAAGCTGTATTACCAAACTTAGAAATAATTCCCCACTAGGCCAAAGAATCACCCTTTTGCCCGAAAGAGCTAACCCCCAAACGCAGCCTTAAAGGATTAACGGGTGGCTGGCCTCAACAGATGTGAGGCTTAAATCACCCCTTGGTCACAAATCTCTACCAAAAGCAGATATTTAATTCCATATGTCATACAGGCTAAAATATATAAATGTCAACTTTTGACTACCAAGCCCCACTTTCTATTGACGAAGTGAAGCTAACAGTTGGATGGAATGTGGCTCATAGTCCCTAATGAACTGATTAATTTTACTTTTAATAATAGAAGTTTATTATTACCAGTGATGCAAAGAGGAAGAGGGAGAGAAAGAAGAGCATCTTCGAAGTTGTATCGAAAGTTCCCGAAATCTTGTTCCATGCCAAGCTCGCCATGCTAGGCGTTGCAATGAACAAAAAGTATGAAGGCCGGAGCTTGGCGGGTAGGCGATCGCTACCTGGGAACCTTTGATATAGAGTGACAAAGAGAACAAGGTAGTGAATGATGCCTATTGAGAACATACATATAGACATCTCCTTCCAGCCCATCTGAGCAGCTGCCCATGCCGCCACCAAATTACCGATTGTCGATAACTGGCTAGTTGGGTTTGCAACCGTCGATAACAACCGCTTCCCCTTGGTAAACCACTGCCCATAAATCTTTACATCCAATAATACAATTGGGACCATGAAAACCCACCAAAGCACCAAGTAGTAGTTACTCCTGGCGTGAAAGATAGGGGAGGATTGGAGGAGGAGGAGCCATGAGATCCATGGGACAAATAGGTAGTTCACTCCAACATTGTGCGTGAACTCGGCCTTCACCATGTGAAACTGAAAGATGCACCTAAAGGCATAGAGCAAAAAGGAAGAGACGGTCGTGACGAGGGCGAGATACCAAAGAAGAAGAAAAGCCGAGGACGGGAGAACACGAAGCAGGCGTCGAAGGGTATGAGGGTCAGTGGTGGGTTCGCTTAGTGTCTTCCACAGCAAAGCCTGCCCGCAAAGCGAGAGGCTTATCCTGAAGTAGCCTGCATGAAATCTCGTCAAAACCGACGATTTCGATTGCATGTCGACCAATGTGTTGTCAATGCTTAGCTCTATTTGATCTTGGATTTGCTTAGCTTCCATGTCTCTAGCTTTAGCTAGAAGTGTTGTTTGACGTGAAGAATGTTTTCCTTCTTTCTTTTATAATACTTAGAAAGATATGAAACAAGTGGGCTGTGACTATAGACAAAGACGGCTAACTAGGCGCAGTATCTTTTGGACTCACTTGTTAAGGTGGGTTGTTGTGAATTGTGGACAAAGTACGGAAGGTTATGACAGGGACAGCATTCCATCTTTCGAAAAGGATGGATCATGGGTGCGAGCAATGCTTTAAAAATTAGAAGGGACTCAGAACCGACAAGGGTCTCCATTCGGGCCGGATCAGTTCAAGCCAAATATTAATATTTTCAATGAATATAGTAATTAATTATTATAATGAATATAGTGATTAATTATTTTATATATATATATATATAACTACAAACAAATTAATTAGCTTAATATATAAGAGATAGGCATAATATATTTGAAGCTTTGAAAAGGGCTCCTCCTTCAATGAGGTCTAATCAGTGTTCTAAGAACCAGTGGTTGAACCGCAACCGGTGAACTTTACAGATTGGATCAATTATCAAACCCTATTTACTAGATTTTAGCTTAAACTTGGAACCGCCGGCCGGTTGAACCGGCCAGTTCTTTGAATTTTAAGTCTAATCATCAGTGCCACGTCAGCCAGTTGAACCGGTTCAACCACTACAATGATCTAAGATGAATTGTAATTGGTCGATGCTTTAGAGGAATATTTATATTATTGACTTGTTTCTTAAACTTTTATGATTTGACAATGTAATTTAGCAATGTTTTAGAAACTCTTACATACTAATATATATTAAGTAATATAATAATATATATTTGTAGTAATTATATTTTTATATTTATATAATTAGTATAATTTATTATATAATATATAGTGTAACGTATTAATCTTATATGGATATCACATATGTTATATAAGATATTAGTTTTTAAAAATATTTTAATAAATTTAATTTAATTTATTAAAATTGTGAACAAGTGTCGATAAAAATAAGGTGTTTCCGGGGGACTGGGACAGTCAAAACTGTTGCTAATACTCTCGTCGCTAATAATCTTAATAGACTTTAATAATTTTTTTTATTAATAGCGGCAGTTTTTAGCAGTTGCTAATAGTCGTATGTTTTGTAGTGACTGCCGCTATTAACAAAAATAGCTGCCGCTGCGAATTATGTCGCTACTTAAACAATAAGGTTTTTTTGTTAATGACCACAGTTTTGGTTTCAGCTAAAATCTTATTTTTTGTAAAACATTCTGGTTCCCAGTTGATCACTGTTCTTTGGCCGTCAATGAACCGTGAAACAGTTGAACCGGACCCAGGATCCTTAACGGTTCGTTTAGTGTATGCTTTTATGCACGGATCATCAGTAGAGGTGAGAGATTTGACATGGAAAGGTGATGTTATATAGGAATGATTATTGCATAATCGTAAACACTTTTTAAGGGATTGTCATGTAGGATTCCACGCCAGATCCAGTGGGTGGTGGGGCCATATTAGGTATGCGTTCAATTGGATCATCCATCTAGTTACTAAATACACGTACGGGTCCCGATTCTTCTACACATGTAGGAAACTTTTTCATCAATTCTATACTTTAGGTCAGATTTACCCTAAAGAGGACCACATTAGGCAATTGAATAAGGGTACCTCTAGAGCTCCAATGTGTTCTCTAAAATCACCCACATCTTTAACCGCTTGAAAATCACTTAACTAATTGAATCAGATGATGGTAATTATTTTTCACTCTGACTTTCCACGGAATAAATCTTGAGATCATGACGCATCTGTCCCCCAAAAATATCTTTTGAATCATGTGGCACATATCATTCTCAAACATGATTTTAGAAAATATTTTTTTGGATCGGTGACACATGGAATCACAAACAATCATGTGATAGATGCGCCATGATCTCAATTGTTTGGAAGATCGGGATCTTCATCATATGATTCGTAGGAATCAATGATGTTTAAGGGGTGTTGAAAGTGGGGGCTTTCACAGAATATATTGGTACACTTGATAGTTTATACCCATTGAATAATTTCTACTCGTCGACCAAGAGTCTACAACTCGATGCCTAAACACTTTCCAAGCGGCGGTCTACGTTGTGCCATCAAATTCGCTAACTTTTTGAAAAGTATCCTTTTGATGGTAACTTTTTAAGTCGGCCATTAAAATTTTGTTAAATCCTATCTGTCCATGGTAAAGTTGAATTTTTTAAACAGTTGTCAATTTTCTAATAAATTGTGAAATATTTACTTTTTTCTTAGTTTTTTTATATTTTTACAATTTCTTATCAATATTTTTTTATAATTTTCTTTTTAGATTTCCCATATATCTATCAATTTTGTTTTTCTAAATTTATCAAAAAAGATCGAAATTTTTCCCAAGCCGCTATATTCTCCAAACCCAGCCAGCTCGGTCCACATAAAGCACAACATGTACCTTATATATTCAGATGTTTAAAAACCTCTTATAACAAGAATAAATTTTTGGCTAAATATCATAAGTTGTCTACTACTTGGACAGTTGGACGCCTAAATTGATGGACTAGGTGTATAAACTATCAAGTGTACCAAAATAGATGACTCGTACGATAAAATTGGTGTACACCTAGTGTACCTCATACAAATGTATGTGCACACAAGGTAACAAATTCGGTATCGAAATCGGTATCGATATCGGATATCGGTCCTTGGAGGACGATACGACTCGGCCGATACGTATAAATCGCGATATCGATACATATTGACCTATTTAATTTATATATATATATATATATATAGGTATTGGTCGATAACCGATATGTATCGGCTGATATGGGCCCGCATTGGTCAATATCGATGCCGAGTTCGGACACCGATACGTATCGGTTTGCCGAAAAACCGATACGTATCGCTAATACGTATCTGTAACGGCTGATATTTGATACCATGTGTGCATATATATGTGTGTACACTTTTATTTAATTACTATTTGAGATTATTGAAAATTATTTGTATGATTGAGATTGGGACAAAGTTTGACTCTCTCATTTATTGGACCTTGGGATAGATTAGAACTTTGGCACTTGTTGGACTAGGTTATTAGACCATTATTGGATTTTAACTAACTGGGCCTTAGAGGTTACTTGAATAGACAAATTATTCCCATAAGTGAAGGAATGAATCGAAGTCGACGGTTGATCGCAATATTAAGAAGAGTCATTTCTCCGATTGAATGTGCACAGATTTGAACGTTGGAGTTTTGGCTATAATAGGAGGCCTTTGTGTCATGAGCAAAACACTATAAAATAAAGAGAAATCGTTCATTGAGAAATAGCATCTATTCGATCTGCAATGACCAGCTTCGCGGCATCGTCTTCTTAATCTTGTGATCAACCATCGACTTCGATCTATACCTTCACTGGTATCAAAGTCAGGTTGTCATCTTTGTCGACAACGAGCAAGCATCAACATCACCGAACGATCATCAATAACAGATCTGGTCATAGCCTCAGATCAGATCCTGTAACCTACATCACCATCCAGATCCGATCCATTCCTCTACAGGACCCTCCCTACAAAGCTAATCTCAATTTTTTATTTCTCTCTCTCCGAGAAGAAGAGAGAATTTTTTTTTTCAATAGATTCATTGGCCTTAAAGAAAAACAAGAAACATATCAAATCTAGATAGCTTTTTGCACAAGCATGTGGAATTCTCTTATCAAGTTGTTTTGCACAAGTGTCTAACGATTGGACACTAAAAGGCCTCCTTTATCAAGTTATTTTTTTCATCCAAACCTAGCTTGAACCATACCATACACATTGTAGCCATTTACAACTATTCTCCTTTACCAAGTTTTAATTCGACGCTAATATTAACACCGAGCTCAGTACTTGTAATTCGGTATTTTAAAAATATAGGAGTCGATTCAACTGCAATTGAGGTACCATTTTCGCCAACAGATTCCTATGAATGTGACACATTCTGAAAACCTAAAATCTAGCATCAACATGTTTTGGGGCAGCATCATTGATCAACCCACTACGGACTGTCCACGTGCAATCGCTCGATATTAGTATCCTATCGATTGATTTCAGTAGAACCAGTCAGTCGTGCCTAAAACCTACTCATTTAAATTTATTTTTCCTTATATATATTTAGAAAATGACTTCTAAAGTAGTGATGTATTAATTATCCAATACTGAAAAACTGTTTGGTTTAAACTATCCAAATTGAAGATGTAAAATGAATCAAATTATAAGCTTAAATAAGATTGATTATGTTTTAGAAAATGAAGTTCCTAAAAAACCACCATCCGATGTTTCAAAAGATATTATGGAAAAATATCATAAATGGGTTGACGATGATAAAATTGCTAGAACTACTATTCTTACTTTTATGAATATCGAATTAGTTCGGGTATTTGAGGATTATAAAACTACTAAAGAAATGATGCATGCTATATATCAGAAATATGGAACCACTTCCCAAACCTATATTCAACTCCTTTTACAAAAAGATCATTCATGCAAAATGAAAGAAACGGCACCATTGCCATATACCAACATCTCCCACTTGGCCATGTGGGCCATGATATGTCTAAGGCCTTTGCCGTTTTAGGATTTACCCATTAGAATATATCCCAGTTGTGAGCTTTTGCACACCAAAAAATAGATTTCCCCATCACAACAAATCTTGTTTAAGTCATGAGGTTTTGCACGCCAAAGCAGATCTGCCCATCATGACCATTTATCCCAATTGTGAGGTTTTACTCGCCAAACAGATTTGCCCATCATAGTACTTCTTTTACAATAGAGATAAATTATTAAGTGCCTTGGAATCAATTTGACTTAGGCATCCCTAAGTTCAATCAAGCCAACATGCTTTGAAAATCACACTTATATCCCTTGTCAAAGGGTCGGCAACCATATCAGAAGAAGGTAAATGACTTATAGTCACTTCACATTTCTTTACTACATCTTGAATGTAGCGATATTGGACTTTAGTGTGTTTACCCTTAGAGCTTTTTGCTCCACTTTCAATCAATTTAATTGCAACTTTATTGTCACAAAATAAAAGCGCATGCTAGTTGGTTAAAATAGATGGTTGTAATCCTTTTTATTGAGTTTCAATCCTTTTTTCACTAGTGTAGACAAAGGATTACAGCCATCTATTTTAAGTTTTTTTAGAATTATATCAATCTGTCTTTCTTGACTTAAACAGATCATTCGAGATTTTCTATCTCTATTTATTTTTATTCCAAGATCATAGGATGCCTCTCCCATGTCCTTCTCAAACTGAGAGTTAAGACATGATTTGGCGTTAACAATCATTTCTAAATCATTTTCAGCTAGAAGTATTGTGACAGCTCGGATTTTCTATCCCAAAATTCATGTTGTTAGATCGTAGATCACAATCCGAAATACAGAATACTTGGTGCAGTCACAATGCAGATAAATACTTAATAAGCAATTTCATTATGGCAAAAGAAATCTCCATTTCTAAACAGAATAGACAAACAAAAGACAAAATAAATCATGGGTGATGACCGACCATCACCTAAACAGTTGTGTACAAGATGAATTTACAACATTACATGAATCCAAAGTTCTATAAATAAAATGGCTGGACGTACCAAGCTTAAGTCTCAAAGTCCAAGCTACTTGAGGTCCTCTAAGGAAAGTACTCCCCTTGTAGGAGCTCAATTTCTTCCTCAGGAACGTATTTCGGGTCACTCTCAAGTTTCGGATCCTTCTCTGCGTCTACACCTGTGAGGTATAGTCAGGGTGAGTTAACAGTCTAACCTCAGTAGAGGTCAATCAAACAATTCACATCTTATCATTTCAATGCACAAAATTAATGACTGAGTTCAAAACAATATCAAAACAGTTATTGAGTAATGGTATTCAAAACATGATTTTAATGACCTATTCACATGCATTTTCTTATCAAAGCGGGGATGTAAGGACAAAGCTCAAATAGAACTCACACATTTCATGATTCATATGCAGTTTCTTATCTAAATGCTTAACATAAACCATAATTTAACTAATTCTCCCAAGCATATATAACATTGGGAGCCAATGTTTTACTGGTGAAAACCCCCCCTAACCATCGTCGTTCAATGAACACTTATTGGTTGTCCGTGGCGGACAAAAAATCAAGTGGAATTGTATCGGTTCAGAGATGTACGGATATCCTGCCATACCGGTCAAAGAGCTTGGGGATTCATTCTGATGAACCTTAAATCAATGTGCAGATTTAATATATAAATCAACATAGTGTAGTGTATTTAATTCATAACAAATTTCAGAGTTCGAAGTTCGAATTTCAGAATTTGAATATCAAATAGTTCAGATGCCTTTTCAAGTAGTTTGGAAATGTTCAGATTCGAGGTTCAAAAATCATGTTCAAAAGCAAAACTGGACTTAAATTTCAAAGAATGCGAATACAATGCAAATACAAGTAAATTGTCTTATTCCAATTATTTTATCATGCCATCCATGCAAATCAAGTCAAATATGCAAGTGGTGTTGAGTTTTCCCCTACCTCAGTAACGTGACATGTAAATGTCGCGAAGATCCTAACGGATGATCCCGACCCTCAATTTATATCCTATGGCATTCAAAAACTACCCATCAATGATCAAGGAATCACAAACATCGAAGTTTCGAAAGATTGTTCAAAGAAAATCCCAAAACAATCAAAACTGGGGAAGTCGCGTGAGCGAGAAAAACCAATGCACTTTTGCACTGAAATTTGGTGCACATTTCGTGCACGCGAGCTTCATACCTGAAGCCAAGTCTCGCGCGAACTCCAATTCAAGTGAGCAAATTTCTAAAACTCTGCATACTTGTTCAATGTCAAAGTTTATTCCTTGCTCTCTTCTCTCACTCTAATTACACACTTCTTCACACATTTTTAAAGGGTTTTAATTATTAATTAAGACCACAATAAATCCACAAGATCTTACCTTCAAACTCATGAGATTAACGTGCACGACGATTGATTATCGAAATTAATGGCGCTTTTGTCACACACATCCAATGGTTTCAAAACCTATCCTCTCGTGATCGTCAACAGAGACCTGTACTAAAATCCAACCCTCCAAACACACACGACTATCCAAAGACTCTCGTGTGAAGGCGATTGCGAGATAGAACTCTTTACAGAAGAGGGTTTCAAGAACTAAAACAAAAAAGGGGGATTGGAACCATGCAGAGCTCACGGATCGCAACTGCGTCCCAGATTCATGCTCTCTTGTGATGAACAATCGATGTGACAGCCCAAATTTCGGCACCTCGAAACCTATGCCATCGGCACAGCCCACAAGGCCGTGCCCCATGATGTATGTGCGGAACACTTGGTACATCCCATTCATAATATTAAACCAAAGAAACTAATGCAAAATAATTCTCCATTTCTACAGTATGTTAATCCAAAAACACATGCCCAAAAGATAGTTCTAATTTCATGCCTCTACATGAATAAAAGAACCAACCCGAACCATTAGTGCCGTAACTACGGTCACTCTCAATGGTTCGGCAAAAGAATATTACATATTCGTTTACTCTCAAAATAAGGCTGGACGTATCAAGCCGTAATTCTCTTTCTCAAACTATCAAAACTAATCAAAATACGTAGTGAAGATCTTCTTGAAGAATCTCTCCCGAGGAGGCTCAGTCTCGTCCCTTGGAAAGTACTCCAAATCACAGGGATCACCCTCGTCTAAAGCAATTCCTACATCCTCATCAATTTCTAAACCGACACCTGTGACATATAGTCAAAGGGTGAGCTACATCCTAGCTCAATAGGGCAATATCACAGCAAATATATCCATTTTACAAACATATATTTCATGACAAGAATAGACATGCATTCATAGTCATATCATTTCTTGAAAAATAACTTTAAGATGTAACAAGACGATTTGACTACTTTTGTTGTTCTGATCATGCATTTCTTTCAATGACTACTAGTTTCCTTATGTGCAACCAGGCTGAGATCTTGACTTAAATCTTAACTTAAATAATTCTCGAGCAATATAGCATCGAGCCCCGATGGAATACCATCCATCGTCGTCTAATCAGACTATTTTTCATGGAATTGTCCTCATCCCTGTCTCTTAGGCGACGGGCTTAATACTACTATACATCCCTGGGATGTCTGCTGTTGTACGGATTATCCGCCGTACCGGTCACGGATATCCTGTCGCGTCAGTCACGATTATCCCGCCGCGTCGATTGGGTATTCTCTGAACCTTAAATCGAAATGTACAATAAATATAATTATTCACCTTGAATTTGTGCTAATAGTTAATAACACTCAGCCCGTGCATTCATGTTTATTGTTTATCTCTTTAACATGGATCTTTCATTCACCTCACATCCCTGGGATGTCACGTGTCTATTGCATCTCTGCGATGCCTGTGTATTCCTACATCCCTGGGACGATCTTTCTTTACTTAACCAATTCCTCTTTTACTTGTGTAAACACATGCACTATTGCCATCTACTTTACTCTTTACATTAACTATAATTCGAAAACAAAATCTAAAGAACCATGTGTCATACATTATCATTACATACGTGCTCGCAACACAGTATATTAGTTAGATATTCCCCTACCTTATATGCGTCTCGAACCTTTGAATCCTCAAACCCGATCTTTCTATGAGTACTCAATGGTTCGGCTTAACCTAGGCATGATCAATGCATGATAAATATTACTACTATGTCTAAACAGTGGTTCAAAAAGTTTAAGTTCTCTTACAATTCATTGACAAGCTAAATTAGGCATCAAAGCCTAACTTTAACCAAATCGATCGAACGATTTTCAAATCGTTCGAACGATTTACAAAATCGTTCGAACGGTTTCTAAATTGTTCGAACGAATTTTGTATCGTTCGAACGAATTTTATTTCAATCGAACGAATTCTCTTTTTTTCTTCTTTATCTTCTGAGCAAACCGTTCAATCGATTTTTATTTTGATTGAACGGTTTCCAAAATCGAACGAACGAATTTCAAATCGTTCGATCGATTTACTCAGAAACCTTCCTCTCTTTTCATATCTTCTTCTCTGGCCAAATTCGTTCGATCGGATTCTCATTTCGATTGAACGAATTTGTCCTTTCTTATCTATGGATCGAATTTATTATCCCTTGCAATCATCTTATCTCCTTCATGTAGATTCGTCATTGATTTCCCATATCTCAGCTTTCTAATTTACAATAACATAAGAAATTAATTATAAAGATTTTGCTCACCATCAATCGGTTGGATTTCTTGATCCAAAGCCTGATCTTGCTAGGGTTTCTCAATCTCACAATTAAAACCTCTCCTCGATCCCGAGCTCGATCTGCTAGTTCTCCGAGCCAAAGTCAATAATTTGCATTCAATGCAATTGCATGATTTCTCTTATTTACTCTCTCTCTCTCTCTCTCTTTCTCTTAACTCTCCTCTTAACTGCTCAATCAAAAGAAATATTTTATTGCCCTTTCCTTTTCTTCCTTATAACCTATCCATTTATCTTGGTGTTAAACACCAACATCTAAGGTACATGTGTGTGTGTGCATACATAAAGATACTCAGTCCATCTAAGGGGTAAGTTTATTATTATACACCTCATATACTGACGATTGACAAGTCGACCCTGTCAAAGGTGACCCGGTCAAACAGGTGACCAGTTGGTCCGCATCCCAAGGTGAACAATTTAAAATATGAAATTTCCGGGACGTTACATTCACCCCTCCTTGGGAATTTTCATCCCCAAAAATGATACGTAAGACGGTCCTCCCCCACAATCAGCATGGGGCCTCCACACGCAATGTGTACACGTAGGACTAGTTCAAATACCCATCCTGTATGAACCACATGTAGTCACAAAGAAAACAGCCACACACACAGAATAGATAGCTAAATTGGAAGCATATTCATTAAAAAAAAGTAAATATAAACACCATTATATAGACAAGATTAAAATTTTGTAGTCACAAAGTGTCGAGTGGCACCCATGCCACGATTGTTCAAGAGGAAACATGTCCTCGGGTACCAGTGTTAATTTTTTTTTTTTTTTTTACAAAATGTCCACCAAAATTTACAACCCACCCAAAACATGACACAAGACAAAAAGGGCACTCAAGACTCCCCGTCACCAGGCGGAATGCCGTCATCATCATGCGCTCCCGCACCAGAAGTCGACGCTCCAGAGACCCATGTTTGCGCTGCGGCCATGCGTTGAAGATAGTCATCTGGGTACATGAAACGCATCGTCTCAGCATGAAGAGCGTCATAATAATCCAACCTACGGTTGAGGAGGCGATTGTTCTTTGCCATTTTACGGGTGTTGGCTTCCAACAAGGCATATAAATCGGCAACCGTCGGGGTAGGAAGATCCTCATGGGGCTGTGGTACGTAATCCAGAGCATGCTGACCAACAGGCTGCTGAGGAGGAACATGAGCAGCAACTTCATCATAGATTGGGGTAGCATGTGGTGGTGGGTCTTGAGGGTTGATTTTCGGTTGGGGTGGTACCTCGGCTATCGGCTTTTTAACTAATTTTACATACGTCCAATTCCAATCCACCATGGTAAAGTGTTGAATATTACCGGTCAGCTTGAACTCATGTGGGGAGAGGGTGTAAGTATCATCCCCCACATAGTCCTCTACCATCAGGGAAATCAATCTCGCATACGGCATATCGTCAATTGACTTTTTGACATTAGGCAACATCTTCTTTCGGGCATACTTCATACCCTCCAAAACCATTTTGGGGGCATTGAACCATCACCCATTGAAAGCTGAAAAGAGCGCCATTTGAACCTCACCAACTCTTTCGGTCCGATGGCGTAAAGGGTATAAATTACAGTGGATGATGGAATCAAGCATCCAGAGGTCACGGGGCAAATCAACTCGTTTGATAGAATGACCCGAACCTATTCGGCCCTGGGTCATGTGATCGGCTACATACTGATAGTCTAAGGCCTTTGGAAAAGGCTCAGCTAATGCGATATCTTCATGGTTATACGCGGGGAAACATTCCAACGCTTCTGCCACGTCAACAAATGTAAAGGTATATGGTCTATTATCAATCTTGGTTTTTAAAATGGTAGGGTCCTTAATGAGTTCCATATTCTGGTAAAATAACTGAACAATCCGAGGGTAGTAACTCTCGTTGCATGGTCTGAGGATACCCGTTAGACCAGCCGTGGAAATGTAATCGAATGCCCAATGCATTTCATCACGCTTGGCAAAAATCTTGGGATCGATTATCCACTCAGGTTCGAAATCCTTATCCGACCACCATTCATTTTGTCGTTCACAGTTAGGTGGTGGAGGTGGTGGTTGTACGGGTGGTGCCGATGAAGAACCCGTAGGTGGTTTCTTCGGCGGTGGTTGCGAGGAAGAACCCGAAGTGGGTTTCTTCGGTGTCGTACTCGCCGTGGCTTGGCGAGTCTTGGGTGACATTTTAACTAAGCATAATGTAGAGTTTATGTGCTTAGCCCTAATTCTACCAATTACGAGGAGAAATGAATCTGTAAAGACTAAAATTGAGGTTAATGATTACCTCAAGACGACCCAAACGGATGATGACATTGTTTCAAGCGTGAAGATTGCCGGAATCAATGAAGATCGGGGACCTTCACAAACCCTAAGGTTAGCTTGCTGATTTTTTTCGAACGAATGAAATTTTTTTTCGAATGCAGCAATATATAGATTGCCAAATCGATGGAACAAATTTAAATTCGTTCGATCGGTTTTCAGCTATTAAATGCCAACTCAAAAAATCATTCGAACGAATTTTATTTTGATCGAACGAAATACCCAGGTCTAAATGCCTTTAAAAACTTGCGTTCGATCGGTTTATAAATCGATCGAACGATTTCTCAGACCACATTTTTAGGCCCTTTTTCCCTCTTACTGGCAAAAGGATTTCGTTCGAACGGTTTGGAATCGATCGAACGATTTCTCTGAGAAACCATTAGTGCCTACTGTGGGTACATTTCGTTCGAACGATTTGGGAAATCGTTCGAACGATTTCTGGCTATACCTGTTACTTTGTCCCACAAAATTTCGTTCGATCGAATTTTAATTTCGATCAAACAAAAACCATAATTTTGAAACTAAGGCTGCTCCCTCAGATTGTTTAAACCACTTATTTAAAAGGAGGTAACTCCTCCAGACTCCACTATGGTCTAACAGGTATCTAACAGCTATCTAACCCAACAAGTAAACCATCGGAGCTCGCTCATTTTTCTGTAACCAAACCAAACTATATTTGTAAACCTTGACAAGGTGCCGGCTAGTTGTACACCTTATCTTCATAATTTGAGATAGGGACGTAAAATGATAACTTCCCATACCAAAAAAAAACAAATCGTAAAAATTTTAACACATAAGTCGAACACTGCTTAAACCAGTTTTATACTCGGTTCATACAAAAAAAATTAAACAAAATAATCCCAAGTCTCATACAATTATTTCACACCTAGTACAGATCAATTACAATCTCCACTACTCAAATAGATGGGGATACAGATCCCGAATTTCAGCCTCTCTCTCCCAAGTTGCTTCTTCAACAGGGTGATTGCCCCACTTGACTAGCACTAATAGAATGACCTTAGTACATAGAGTTCATTCCTTTCGGTTGAAGATTTGAGTAGCGTCTTCAACCATGGTCATATCCTCATGCAATTCGATTGGTTGACCGCTTAAAATGTGCGTGGGGTCTTTTATGTACTTGCGGAGCATGGAGATATGAAAGACATTGTGCACCCTATCAAACAACGGAGGCAATCCAATGCGATAGGCTACTTCTCCGACTCGACCCAAAACTTCAAAGGGTCTGATGTAACGAGGACTGAGCTTCCCTTTTCTTCCGAACCGCATAACACCCCTCATAGGTGATACTTTCACAAAGACATGATCGCCTACAGCAAAATCCAGGCTCGTTCTCTTGACATTGGCATAACTCTTTTGTCGGCTCTGTGCTGATCGCAGTCGTTCTCTTATCATCCGGACAACCATAGCATTATCTTCGAGAATATCCGGACCAAGCACAAACTTTTCTCCGATTTCTTCCCAGTTGATGGGTGATCGACATCGCCTACCATAAAGAGCTTCGTAAGGCGCCATTCCAATGCTTGCTTGAAAACTATTGTTATAAGCAAACTCGATCAAGGGAAGATGCTGATCCCATGAACCCTGTAATTCAAGCATGCACGCCCTTAGCATATCTTCGATCACTTGGTTTACTCGTTCCGTCTGCCCATCAATTTGTGGATGGAACGCTGAACTGAAATCTAATCGAGTACCCATGCCTTCTTGAAATTTCTGTCAAAACTTTGAAGTGTACATCGGGTCACGATCAGATACAATACTGCTTGGAATACCATGTAGGCGTACTATCTCTTTCATATAGAGTTCCACAAGTTTGCCCGCCGTATACATGGTGTTGTAGGGCAAGAAATGGGCCGATTTTGTTAATCTATCTACAACAACCCAGATGGCGTTATACCTCTTCACTGTCCGTGGCAATCCCACGATGAAATCCATGGAGACAGATTCCCACTTCCATTCCGGTATAGGCAGAGGCTGTAATAACCCAGCAGGGTGTCGATGATCGACCTTAACTTGTTGACACGTCAAACACTTAGACACATATTCTGCTACGTCGTGTTTGAGACCTCTCCACCAGTAGCTTCTACACAAATCTTGATCCATTTTGGTACTACCCGGATGGATGGCGTACTTTGACATGTGTGCCTCATCCAAAATAGTCTGGCGTAGACCGGCATTAATCGGAATACAGAGGCATCCCCTGAATAATAAGGAACCATCCTCCCGTATAGAGAAATCCGGTTGAGTCCCCTCCATCACTTCCTTTCGAATCTTAACCAACTCGGCATCTTTCATCTGTAATTTGTATACATGTTCAAAAATCATTGGTCGAACTGAAATATTGGCCAACAAAGTACCTGAAGCTTGTACTTCTATCATCGCATCATACATTAACAAATCTTCAAACAATTTCCACCTGTGCATTCCCAGTATCAGGTTCGTCAATTGAGCCGAACCTTTCCGACTCAAAGCATCCGCAACGACTTTAGCCTTGCCTGGGTGATATTGGATAGAGCAGTCATAATCTTTGAGAAATTCCATCCACCTTCTCTGCCTCATGTTTAGTTCATTTTGTGTAAATAAATATCGAAGGCTTTTATGGTCAGTGAAAATCTCAAAGGTCTCCCCATACAAATAGTGTCGCCAAATTTTCAACGCGAAATTGACTGCAGTGAGCTCGAGATCATGAGTCGGGTAATTCTTCTCATGGTCCTTCAATTGTCTCGACCCATAAGCAATCACCTTTTTATACTGGCTTAGCACACAGCCTAAACCATTATGGGAAGCATCACTATAAACTGCAAAACCTCCACTGCCTGAAGGAATTGCAAGTACCGGTGCTGAAGTAAGTCGCTTCTTGAGTTCTTGAAAGCTTGCTTCGCACGCATCGGTCCACTCAAATCGCACATCTTTCCGTGTGAGCTTAGTCAGTGGCCCCGATAGTTTGGAAAATCCTTCCACAAAACGTCTATAATATCTAGCTAAACCAAGGAAACTACGTACCTCGGTGACCGTCTTTGGTTGCTCCCACTGCACGACTGCCTCAATCGTAGTAGGATCCACCGTGACACCATCTTTTGAGACGACGTGTCCCAAAAAAGTAACTTCTTCCAACCAAAACTCACATTTACTAAGTTTGGCGTATAATTGGTGTTCACGCAGTGTTTGTATAGTGGATCTCAAATGTTCCTCATGTTCTTTCCTTGATTTGGAGTAGATGAGGATATCATCGACAAATACAACTACGCAAGAGCCCAGGTGTGGTTTAAACACCCGATTCATTAAATCCATGAAGGACGCCGGCGCATTCGTCAACCCAAACGGCATCACTAAAAACTCGTAGTGTCCGTATCTCGTCCTAAAAGCAGTCTTTTGAATGTCTTCTGCCTTAATCCTGAGTTGATGATATCCTGACCTCAAGTCGATCTTTGAAAAATACTTGGCTCCCTGTAGCTGGTCAAACAAATCATCTATTCTTGGCAACGGATACTTGCTCTTTATAGTGAGTTTGTTCAACTGACGGTAGTCAATGCATAACCTCATTGACCCGTCCTTCTTCTTAACAAACAAGACCGGCGCACCCCAAGGGGATACACTTGGTCTGACAAACCCCGTATCTAAAAGTTCCTGCAGTTGTTCCTTCAATTCTTTCAACTCGGCCGGAGCCATTCTATACGGCGCTTTAGAAACCGGCTCCGTTCCAGGTGCCAAGTCGATAGCAAACTCCACTTCTCGATCCGGAGGTAAGCCCAGTAATTCTTCTGGGAAGACATCTTCAAACTCGCACACCACTGTGATTTCCGTAATAATATTCTTTCTTTTCTTGTCATCCTTCAAGAAAGCTAAGTAACCATTGCATCCATTTCTGATTAGGCACTCGGCCTTGATGGCAGACACAAGCGGTAGGAATTTCGTTCGTACTCCAACAAATCGAAACGATCTCCTAGTATTTGGCCTAAAGATGACAATCTTACTTTTGCAGTCAACCATTGCACAGTGTTTTGACAACAAGTCCATGCCAATGATTACATCAAATCCTTGCATGTCTAACAGAATCAGATTTGTTGACAACTCAAAAACCTCTCCATCTTTAACAGCTACAGTTACTAACTTGCAAATTAAGTCTGCATTTACTACCGGTCCAGTTGGAACTGTCACAGCCAAGACGAAATCTAATGTCTCTGGCTTGATTCTCATCCTTCTCACAAATCGAGGAGTAACAAACGAATGAGTAGGCCCTGGGTCTATCAATGCTCTAGCCTCGTACGCTCCACGACTCTCTTTCCCATATACAAATAAAGTACCTATAGTGTACATACATCTTATCATTTCACTCGGGTTACTGACTTAAACATATTATTCAAGTGACCAACAAAACTCTTAAATGATAATTAATCTAACAAAAAAAAATGTACTATTTTTCGACTAATTCATTGTAAATGTTGAATTTGATAGCATGCTAATTAAACTCAAGTAGAACTCACCTTGAATAATATCATTGGAGTTCTGAGCATCCTCTGCTGTGACTGCATAAGTTCTCCCTTGTACAATCAGTCTCTTAGCCTGTACGGTTCGTGATGCAGAAGCAGAAGCTATTCTCCCTTTGCTCATCTCAGGGCAATCCTTTATTATGTGGCCTAGTTTCCCACATCGGTAACACCCCATTCCCTTCTACAATCATTACTGTGAGGCTTGCATTTGGCTAAGTCTCCTTTGGAGTAGAGCAAGCTGCCCGAGAGATGCCTTGAGTAGTAGATACTCCGGTGGTAGCGGTAGGGTTCCCATATCGAATCGGTCTCGCCAACATGGACGTAGATGGCCTAGAGAAATTCGTATACATGCCCTGTCTAGAGAGTGGAGTTGGCGTGGTAAATCTCGGCTTTTTGTTCCCCGAGCTATACTCACTCGCTCCCCCTTGAGCTGTTCCTGCCCCGTCGTGTTGATCTCTTCTCTTGTACACCCCATATATATCCCTCTCGGCTACAATGGATTTTCCCATCACATCCGCATAGCGTTCTAGTTCAAAGATTGACACTCTTTCACGGATGTTTGGTCTTAAACCCTCTTCAAATTTAGCCGCCTTCATGATTTCTGTAGATGCTAGCTTCGGTGCAAATCGAGACAACCGCGTGAACTCTACACCATACTCTCTGACTGACATGCCTCTCTGCTGTAAGTTTGTGAACTCTCTCCTCATCTGGACTCTCACTTGTTTAGGGAAGTACTCCCTATTGAACTCCCTTACAAATTCCGTCCAAGTCCATAGACGGTGAGGGTCCTCAACTTCTCTTCTCCTCAGTACAGACTTCAACCACGGATCGGCATCTCCCTCCAACTGGAAGGAAGCCCATCCTACCTTCTCACTTTCCGTACCCCATAGTCTGTCTAGAAGCTTTTCAATTTGGTTCAGCCACTTCTCTAGTTCTAATGGGTCCGTCTGTCCATAGAAACTAGGAGGTCTCAATCTCCTAAAATCTACAAAAGACGATGGCAACAATGCTGGAGGAGGTGGTGGTGGTGGCTGATGACTATTGGCGTTGTTGACGTTATTCGCCGCCAATAGTGTCGTCTGCTCAGCCAGTATGGCAGTTTGTTGCGTCTGCTGAGCCATCGCAGCGGCCATAGTCTCCATTACCAATGCGATCCGATCAGTCGTCTCACTCCTCTATTCTCCTTCTCGAGAATTTTCCTGGTCTCTACTACTAGACCCTGCTGATCAGACACCGTGCTCTGCATATGAAACCAAAGTTTCGTTAGCAGAAGATCCCTTCACTCCAACAAAATCCAAGACTTTGTCAGAAATTCTAAAGAAAATGCTTTGATACCAACTGTGACAACCCGGATTTCGACACCCCGAAACCCGTGCCATCGGCACAGCCCACAAGGCTGTGCCCCATGATGTATGTGCGGAACACTTGGTACATCCCATTCATAATATTAAACCAAAGAAACTAATGCAAAATAATTCTCCATTTCTACAGTATGTTAATCCAAAAACACATGCCCAAAAGATAGTTCTAATTTCATGCCTTCGCATGAATAAAAGAACCAACCCGAACCATTAGTGCCGTAACTACGGTCACTCTCAATGGTTCGGCAAAAGAATATTACATATTCGTTTACTCTCAAAATAAGGTTGGACATACCAAGCCGTAATTCTCTTTCTCAAACTATCAAAACTAATCAAAATACGCAGCGAAGATCTTCTTGAAGAATCTCTCCGGAGGAGGCTTAGTCTCTTCCCTCGGAAAGTACTCCGAATCACCGGGATCACCCTTGTCTGTAGCAATTCCTACATCCTCATCAATTTCTAAACCGACACCTGTGACATATAGTCAAAGGGTGAGCTACTGTGACAGCCCGGATTTCGGCACCCCGAAACCCGTGCCATCAGCACGATCATCTTGACCATGCCCTTAGCTAAGCACGGAACACTGGTATATCAAGCATCAAAAGTACTATAAGTGAAATTGCGGAATTTAAATCTATATTAATTAACTTTCCCAAAAGACAGTTCTACCCTCATGCCCCTACATGAATGGAGAACCGATCCGAACCATCGATGATAGAAATCATCACGGATGGTTCGTCCCAAAAGAATAATCCAAAACCTTATATACATGGTTTTCACAAAATCAAGGCTTGACTTACCAAGCCGTACCAAACTCTATGTAAAATCCCTCAAAGTGGCACAGCGGAGTCCTCTAGAAGAAGTCCTCTGGAGGTGGCTCCAACTCGTCACCAACGCAAGATCCGACTACATGGGATCGGCGTCCTCCCATGGCAATTGCTAATAGTGGACCTGCGACGTATAGTCTATAGGGTGAGCTACATCCTAGCTCAATAGGGAACAAACACTGTTGAACATATAGATTATAACTCACATATATTCTATGATATGTCATGCACGATGTATCTATGCAGTTGTTGATGAAACAGTTAAAAAGCATTTCGTTTTACTGTTGATTTCTTATATTTTCATTTGCTCATGAATAATGCTGAAAAGGCCTAAAGCAAAACTTAAACTTTCAACTTAAGTAATCCCCGAGCAATATAGCATCGAGCCCCGATGAGATACCCTTCATCGTCATCTATATAGACAGTTTTAATGTATTCCCTGGGAATACCATATAGTACCCAAGCCCCTTTCCCCTGGGGATTGGTGGCGGGGTTTCACTTGTCTCAACCAACACCCCTGGGGTGTACTTACTATGTACGGATAAGCCTCCGCACTGGCCTACGGTTTCGCCGCCGTATCGGTCACGGATATCTTGCTGTGTCAGTCGTGGATATCCCGCCACGTCGGTGGGGTAACCTATCAAACCTCAAATAACAAAAATATCGGTGCCTTACATATAGTTATTCACCATGTAAGTGTGCTATCTTATATCAGTTAGGCCCTATCAAACACGATTCAATCTTTGGATACATCCCTGGGATGTATCCATTTACTTGCATCACACCTGATGCTCTTGTCTCTTTACTTCTTCATCCCCTGGGGATGGCTCATTCGTTTACTCTTATGAATATCACGCACACACGCTTTTCACAATTCTTTAAGCAGTAAAAATGATTGAATTGAAATCTATATCACTACATACATGCTCTTGTAAAATAAAGTACATGTTCAAGGTGTTCCCTACCTCAAGTCTTCACTTGATCAATGCATCAAGGTCCCACGTGACTCCTTGTGCACTAGTCCACACGTATCACCTATGGTACCATATCACAGGTGAAACACATCACAAAGGATGCAATAAAGACGGTATAAGATCCCCCAAGAATCTTAAAGTCAAACCAAAAGTCAACATAGTTTACTACAGTCGATTAATCGAATTCCAAAATCGATTAATCGAATCTGATTCGATTAATCGATTAATCGAAAGTCAATATCGATTAATCGAAGCAATTTCGATTAATCGAAATTCTCCTTTTCGCAAAGTCCATTCTCAGTTCGAACAGTCGAGTTTTCATTCGATTAATCGAATCCAATTTCGATTAATCGAAATTCTTCTTTTCGCAAAGCAAATTCACTGTTCGAACAGTCGAGTTTTCATTCGATTAATCGAATCCAATTTCGATTAATCAAATCCTTCTTTCGCAAAGTAGACCCTCGGTTGAGCAGTTGAGTTTCACAAGTTGATTAATCGATTCCAAATCGACATCGAAAACTAAATCGATTAATCAAATCCCATTTAGATTAGTCGATTTTTCCTCAATCATTTCCTTTAACCCCTCAGGGTCCACGGAGTTCTCGATTGATTAATCGATTCCCAAATCGATTAATCGAATCAAAAGTCGATTAATCAAATCCAATTGATTAATCGAAATCGGTCCTCGACTCTTCAACTTCACGGCCAATTTCGATTAATCGAAACCCAATTTTGATTAATCGAATTGTCGATTGACCTTCATTTGTTCTTCCCAATCTTTTTCCATACTTTTCTTCTATTTTCTAAGCCATTATCCTATGATTTAACCCACATTTCTTGCAACTTAACCCTATAATCTATGCATCTTATTTACAAAATTTTACCTTGAATAGATCTCAAGTTGATTTCAAATCTAGGGTTGGAAGGCTAGGGTTCGACTTTGGTTTCTAGCAGTTTCTTCGTCAAATCCGGCCTCTTTAATGCTTGAATCCTTCTTCCAATCACCCACAATAACTCCTCTCTTACTCCTCTCTCTTTCTCTCTTCTTTACTTCTCTCAACCAAAACATGAAAGTTAGGGTTTTCAACCCTTTTTTATCTTATCTCTTTTCTCGGTGTGGAGCACATACACACCCATCAGTGTATGCCACTCTACACACTCCTCTATCTCTCCACTCTTCTACACTGGTTCACACATCACATTTGCTCATCTCACCATAAGTTCATCAATGAACTATCTCATGGTCAAACCTAAGACCAATCGGGCATGGATCCCGAGGTCCTCGTTTGACATGCTTTTTCGGGTTATTACATCCTCCCCACCTTGGGAATTTTCGTCCTCGAAAATCACCCAAAGGTGTGGTGGTCTCGATCTCCCCCACTTTTTCGGAGGTGAGGTGGTCTATCACTTAGCACACACGCGAGTACATGGACATAGGCAATCAATGAACCATATATAACAGTAACAAAAATTGTATATATGAAAAAAAATCAAAAGTTACAATAGTTACTGAAATGGGGACCACAACAGAAAAAGTTACAATGGTTCACCCCTATACAAAAAGATGTACAATGCACAAAAACAAAACAAAACTACGGCAGTCAGGCCCCATGTTGGTGGATCCGCTGAAGCGCAGCCATTCGGAGTCATGGATCTGCCACGGTGGCTGGATGGCTGGTGGCGTGTAGCGGATGAGAAGTCTCGATCATTGCCGGGTGGAATCATGATCCGCAGAGGTGGAATGGTAGCGGAAGTAGATGGTGGCTGCGTCGTCGTCGATGGTGGTGGGGGTGCGGTGGAAGTAGAAGCATCGGCATCATGTAATTGCGTCCTAAAGACCGGGCCCTGATGAAAGGCGTGTGTGCGGTCCATTCTTCTTCAAGCCAAAGATATCCATGTAGGTGTGAGGGTAGATGAACTGGAGGGTGTGAAACATGAGGAAATCAATTCTCCTGTTCATCCTCTCTATTCGCCCATTCCATTAACACGTCCTCTATGGTAGGACGGATGGAGGGCAGCCGTGGTAGGTTGAGGTGGGTGTCGGGCGTGTGGACGCGGTGTCGGTGAGGCTGTGGTGTGGGAGGGAACCCTCTCCACGGATGGCTCTGCTGCGGCAGGGCGTGGCCCACCCTCAAGTGGGTCCTGCTGTGGTGGTGGGGGTGGTGGCGGTGCTCTTCTCTTCTTTGGGGGCTGCTGGGGGAGCGGGACCCGAGTCGGTAGGGTCTGCTTTAGCAGGTTGTAGCTACGGGTCCATGAAGACTTTGTGAACGTCTTCACGCGATCCGTAGCCCTCACCTCGTGAGGTGAGATGGTGTAGGATGGCTCGTTGGAGTAGCACTCCAACATGCTCGAGATGAGCCGAGCATAGGGCATCTTTTCCTTGGGCCTCATGTTGCCCTTCATCAACTTGCCCTTGATGTACCTCATCCCTTCTAGGATGACCTTGGTAGCATCAAACCATCGGCCACAGAAGGCCGCGTAAAGTGCATGTTGCACTTTGTCCACGCGCTCCGTGTCGTGGCGCATCGGGTAAAGGTTGCATTTGATTATGGAGTCGAGCATCCACATGTAGGGTGGAAGATCAACCCTCTTGATGGAAGTGCCCGACCCCTTCTTGCCATTTGTCATGAGGGTCATGACTTCCTCAAATCGGGGGTCTTCCACAAAGGGTGGGAATAGGGTGGTCTCCGGGGTGAACTCGAGGTAGCACTCGAGCACCTCGTGTATGTGACGCCGAGTGATCGTGTAGAGACGACCCTCGATCTTGGTGATGATGCAGTCGTCGGTAGGGCCATTGGTTAGCCCTTGGTAGAATAATCTCACCAATCTAGGGTAGTAGGAACCCCGGATTGGTTTGAGAAGATTGCCGAGACCGGCATTGTTTATGTAGTTTTGAGCCCATTGGGTCTCGCCCGGTACATCGGGATCGGTGAAAAGAGTAGGGTCGATGGTATATTCGACCTCAAAGGTCTTGGCAGCCCACCACTCGTTTGGTTGCTCCACGTTGGTGGGTGGTGGTGGCATGGGGGTGGATTCGCGGGAAGACTCGCGCGTAGACGCGCTCGTCGAACCGGAGGTGGTCTCCGATTCCGACGGTGATGGAGTCCTCACCGGCGATGGGGTAGGTGGTGGTGGTGCGGCGTTCTTACGCCTAACCGGTAGCTTGGAAGTTGCCTTCTTCGAAGACAATCGGGTTTTGGGCGGCATATTGGGAAAAATCTAGGGTTTTCTAACTCAAATTGAAAGGAAAACACGAATTTAGGGTTTACCGTGGGTTTTGGATGCGATGGTAGTTGAATCCGATCCGAAACCACTGAAAACGCAAACCCTAGAGTGCTCGGTTGGTTGGAGAAGAAGGAAGAAGGTGAAGCGCCAAAACCCCAAAGCAAGAAATTTTTTCGAATGGGGAATAAAATCCCCAATCTTATATATATAGCCCGCGGCTCGATTAATCGAAATTCAGAATCGATTAATCGAGATTCAAAACTAGGTTAAGCCGCGTAAAATCGATTAATCGATTTCCAAAATCGATTAATCGAAAGTCAAATTCGATTAATCGAAATCATTTCGATTAATCGAAATCGTATCTAATTAAAATTTTAAATTTTTAAGCTCACTGGCGCGAGCCAGTCGATTAATCGAAATCCATTTCGATTAATCGAAATTCCAAAATCGATTAATCGAGTTTCACTTCGATTAATCGAAATCGTGTGGTAACTTCTCAATTTCCAGAATTCTTTAAATAATCGATTAATCGAAACTCATTTCGATTAATCGAAACTTCAAAATCGATTAATCGAAACTATCTTCGATTAATCGAAATTGTCTATGTATTCAATTTCTTCAAATCTCTTAAGTAAATCGATTAATCGAAATATAATTCGATTAATCGAAATGTCCAAATCGACTTGTTGATTCCAAATCGATTAATCGAAATGTCCAATTCGATTAATCGAATTTGGTCTTCTATGTATATTCTAACTCTCTTTCACATTTCCAGTCACTGGCACATGCCAGTCGACTAATCGAACAAAATCGATTAATCGAAATTCCAAATCGATTAATCGATTTGAAATTCGATGTCGGTTTTGCCCTATTTCTACAAAATTTCAATCTCTTTCTTTCTTTACTATTTTTGACAATTTATGATGATTGGATCAAAATTTCCATTGAATTTCAAGCATAGTGGAGATTTCACAAACATGTTTGTGATTTACATTGAAATTTCACGTCGTTGGAAACAAGGCTGGATATTGTTCCTTCACATCGACCTCTCGTTCCCAAGTAGCCTCTTCTTTTGGATGATTGTTCCACCGAACAAGCACTAAGGGAATCACTTTAGTGTGCAGTACTTGCTCTTTTCGATCCAGAATCTCCACTGGTTCCTCTATCATGCTCATGTCCTCACACATCTCTATAGGTTGCTTTCCTAACACATGAGACGGATCATTCACGTACTTTCTGAGCATCGATATGTGGAAAACATTATGTACTCGATCAAATAGCGGTGGTAAACCAATGCGATATGCAACTTCACCTACTCTTCCCAAAATTTCAAATGGTCCAACATAACGTGAACTTAACTTCCCTCTCTTGCCAAATCTCATTACTCCTTTCATAGGTGACACCTTTACAAACACGTGCTCGCCCACTTTGTAGTCAACACTAGTCCGCTTCATATCGGCGTAACTTTTACATCTGCTCACTTTACTCTTCAACCTTTCTCTCGATAATTGAAGCAGTGGCGTTATCTTCAAGTAATTTTAGTCCTAATACAAATTTCTCACCTGTTTCCTCCCAATTTAGAGGTGACTTGCATCGTCGTCCATACAGAGCTTCATACGGTGCCATGCCAATGCTCGTTTGAAAACTGTTGTTATATGCGAACTCGAGCATCGGTAGATACTCATCCCAGTATCCTTGCATATCAAGCATGCACGCTCTGAGCATGTCTTCTATTACTTGATTCACTCGCTCTGTCTGCCCATCAGTTTGAGGATGGAAAGCTGAACTAAAGTCTAGTCGTGTTCCCATTCCTTCTTGAAATTTCTTCCAAAACTTGGACGTATATAGTGGATCACGATCCGAAACTATGCTGCTTGGAATACCATGTAATCTTACAATTTCCTTCATGTATAAATCTGCCAATCTTCCCGCTGTATACGTAGTGTTGTACGGCAAAAAGTGTGCTGATTTGGTCAATCGGTCCACGACGACCCAAATGGCATTGTGTCTCTTGGCAGTACGGGGTAATCCAACAATGAAATCCATCGAGATCGATTCCCACTTCCATTCGGTATTGGTAAAGGTTGCAATAGTCCAGCGGGATGTCTGATCAACCTTCACTTGCTGACAAGTCAAACACCGTGACACGTACTCGGCCACGTCTTGTTTCAGTCCTCTCCACCAGTAGTTCTTTTTCAAATCTTGGTACATTCTGGTGCTACCAGGGTGGATAGCATAATTTGACTTATGAGCTTCATCAAGAATTGTTCGTCTTAGATCGGCATTGTCCGGAATGCAGAGACGGCCTTTAAACAACAAAGAACCATCTTCTTTTTAGAAGTCCGACCTAATGCCTTCACTCACGTCTTGATGAATCTTCGTTAGCGGATCTTTCATCCAGATCGTGGATATGCTCAAATATCACCGGCTTCTTGATATATTAGCCAAAAAGGATCCGTCCTTTGACTCAATGTTAGCATCATAGATTGCCGGTCTTCCAATAATTTCCATCGGTGCATACCCAAAATCAAAGAAGCTAAGCGAAATTTGAACCTCAATGCATCGGCTACTACATTCGCCTTGCCTGGATGGTATTGTATAGAGCAATCGTAGTCCTTGAGGAATTCCATCCATCTGCGCTGTCTCATATTGAGCTCTTTCTGTGTGAACAGATATCGGAGGCTCTTATGATCGGTGAAAATTTCAAATGTCTCACCATACAAGTAATGTCTCCAAATCTTCAGCGCAAAAATGATTGCTGCTAGTTCTAAGTCATGAGTCGGGTAATTTTTCTCGTGTTCTTTCAACTGTCTTGATCCGTAAGCTATCACCTTCTTGTGTTGGTTGAGCACACAACCAAGGCCATTGTATGACGCGTCGCTGTACACGGCGTATCCTCCACCGCCCGAAGGAATTGCTAACACTGGAGCCAAAGTGAGTCTCGTTTTGAGTTCTTGAAAACTCTTCTCGCATGCCTCACTCCACTCAAACCTTGAATCTTTTCGTGTCAACTTTGTGAGAGGTCCTGATATCTTTGAAAACCCCTCAACGAAACGTCGATAATAGCCTGCTAAGCCCAGAAAACTTCGGACATCGGTCACTGTCTTTGGTTGCTCCCATTTAACTACTGCTTCTATCTTTGCTGGATCTACAGTGACACCATGCTTTGAGACGACATGTCCCAAAAAGCTAACTTCTTCCAACCAAAACTCACATTTGCTGAGTTTGGCGTACAATTGGAGTTCACGTAGTGTCTGCAGAGCAATCCTCAAATGTTCTTCGTGTTCCGTCTTTGATTTGGAGTATATCAATATATCATCAACAAATACTACGACGCAGGAGTCCAAGTGTGGTTTAAACACTCGGTTCATCAGATCCATAAACGACGCCGGAGCATTCGTCAATCCAAACGGCATCACAAGGAATTCATAGTGTCCATACCGTGTCCTGTCTTCTGAATGTCCTCTGCCTTGACTCTCAACTGATGATACCCAGATCTCAGGTCGATCTTGGAAAAATACCTTGCTCCTTGCAGTTGGTCGAATAGATCGTCTATTCTAGGCAAAGGGTAGCGGTTCTTCACAGTGAGTTTGTTCAATTGCCGATAGTCAATGCATAGCCGCATTGACCCATCTTTCTTCTTGACAAACAAGACCGGTGCTCCCCATGGAGACACGCTCGGTCTAACAAACCCCTTGTCCATAAGCTCTTGTAGTTGTTCCTTCAACTCCTTTAACTCAGCGGGAGCCATTCTATAAGGTGCTTTTGAAATAGGCTCCGTTCCTGGTGCTAAGTCAATGGCGAATTCTACTTCTCTTTCTGGAGGTAATCCAGTGCAACTCTTCCGAAACATCGTCAACAAGTTTCGCTGCGCGATCTCGTAAATGACGTTCTTTTCTTCCTTGTCCTCCTTTAAGAAAGCTAAGTATCCATTGCAACCCTTTCTGATCATTTTCTCGGCCCTTACTGCTGAGATCAGTGGCACTGATGACGACCTTACTCCTTGAAACCGAAATGATCTTCTTGTGTTGGGTCTGAAAATAACTACCTTGTTCTTGCAATCGACGGTTGCTCAATGTCATAACCACCATGCCAAGGATCACATCAAACCCTTGCATGTCTAAGATGTACTTTGCTTCTAGTTCATGCACCTCCAAATCTTGAATACGATGATGGATTTGCAAGCTAACTCGTGTCTACTAACTCTCCAAATGGAATAGACACGATAGGACGAAATCCAACGTCTGGGACAATCTTCATCTTCTTAGCGAAGCGTGGAGTGACGAATGAGTGGGTAGACCGGGGTCTATCAACACTCGGCGTCATATCATCCTTTTTCATATATATTTAGAGTACCTATAGTATACATACACACATACGATAATTTACATTAATTTACACCTCAATTTACATACGACTTTTGGTATTGAGAAAAGAATCTATATAATTTCCTAATGCATGCTTCTTCTATCTAAAGTTTTAAAAGAAAATTTTCTTTAATTTTAAAAGGAATCTCACCTTGATGACATCATGCACGTTCTCGCTTCGAGCGGATCAGCAGGCTCTCCCCTGAACGATCGGTTTCCTTGCTTGAATTGGTCGTGGTGCTGCAACTGAAACCGTCTTTCTTTTATCTGTCTCGGGGCAATCCTTGATCAAGTGGCCCACCTTGCCACATCGGAAACAGCCCCTAGTTCCCAATCTCTGATCCACCGTCTATGAGGCTTGCCACACTTTGCAAGTCTCCGGTGCGAAGAAAAGCGATATGAGAACCACAGTAATGTGATGGGCGCCCGATGAACATGGCAGGGCTCTCATAGCGAATAGGTCTCCCCGACGCAAGTAATGGAAACCTCGGTTGGTATTGTTGTTGTTGCTGTTGTGCCGGTCTTCCGAAACCCCCTTGAAACTGTGGTCTCTGATTCTGGCCCATGAACCTCGGCTTTTTGTTCACCGGTTCAGTTCATTTCCTCCTCTCTGCTGCTCCCTCTGTCGATATCTATTATTGTTCTCCTCTTCTACGACCAACGCCTTGCTCATGACCTCTTCATAGGTCCTCAGCTGAAATGGAGCTACGCCTCCTCTAACCTCAGGCTTCAAACCTTGCTGAAACCTCTTGGACTTCATCACTTCAGAAGCGACGTAATCCGGAGCAAAACGGGCAAGTCGTAGAAACTCTACCCCATATTCCCTCACTGTCATTCTCCCTTGCACTAATTGTAAAAATTGTATCTCAAGCTGGTTCCTCACCACTTCTGGAAAATATTGTTTGTTGAACTCCTCAACAAACTCCTCCCAAGTCCAAGGCAATTCTGGGGTCTCCTGAGCCCGAGTCCGTATCACAGACTTCCACCAAGGCCCAGCCTCCCCATCCAACATGTAAGCTGCCCATCTTACACTCTCATCTTGTGTGCAAGTTAGCGTGCCAAAGACTTTCTCCATCTCCACCAACATCTCGGGCCATTGTGTGCCGAGGTCTCATCCTCCTAAACTCAGTAAAGATGAGGGCACAGCAACACATCCCAGTGGTGTAGGTGGCTGCTTCTCTTGATGCATGATGAGCTTGCAAAGGATCTGCTTGTTGTGCCATGGCAGCTGCCATAGTCTCCATAGTGTGCATCATCCTTTGTCGCTCCTCTCTATCTTCTTGTCTTTCTCTCAATCTTTCTTGCTCTCTCAGATCTTGATCCTGATGATCTCGATCCTCTTCCTCATGCTGTCTGCTACTACTGCCCCCTGGGGCCTCGTTACCTCCTAAAGGCACTCTGTTTGTAGGAGAGATGTAACCATCTCCACTACGTAAACTCCTTTGATTTCCTCCCCTTGGTCGGCCTCTTCCTCTAGACGACATTTGCGGCTGCATTTGAAACTAAAGTTTCGTCAGCAGAAGCCCGTATGTTCTGACGAAAGAACCTTTGTCAGAATTGCTAAAGAAAATGGCTTTCATACCAACTGTGACAGCCCGGATTTCGGCACCCCGAAACCCGTGCCATCAGCACGATCATCTTGACCGTGCCCTTAGCTAAGCACGGAACACTGGTATATCAAGCATCAAAAGTACTATAAATGAAATTGCGGAATTTAAATCTATATTAATTAACTTTCCAAAAGACAGTTCTACCCTCATGCCCCTACATGAATGGAGAACCGATCCGAACCATCGATGATAGAAATCATCACGGATGGTTCGTCCCAAAAGAATAATCCAAAACCTTATATACATGGTTTTCACAAAATCAAGGCTTGACATACCAAGCCGTACAAAACTCTATGTAAAATCCCTCAAAGTGGCACAGCGGAGTCCTCTAGAAGAAGTCCTCTGGAGGTGGCTCCAACTCGTCACCGGCCGCAAGATCCGACTCGCCGGGATCAGCGTCTCCTGAAGCCGCGGCAGTTGCTAATAGTGGACCTGCGACGTATAGTCTATAGGGTGAGCTACATCCTAGCTCAATAGGGAACAAACACTGTTGAACATATAGATTATAACTCACATATATTCTATGATATGTCATGCACGATGTATCTATGCAGTTGTTGATGAAACAGTTAAAAAGCATTTCGTTTTACTGTTGATTTCTTATATTTTCATTTGCTCATGAATAATGCTGAAAAGGCCTAAAGCAAAACTTAAACTTTCAACTTAAGTAATCCCCGAGCAATATAGCATCGAGCCCCGATGAGATACCCTTCATCGTCATCTATATAGACAGTTTTAATGTATTCCCTGGGAATACCATATAGTACCCAAGCCCCTTTCACAGGGATTGGTGGCGGTTTCACTTGTCTCAACCAACACCCCTGGGGTTTACTTACTATGTACGGATAAGCCTCCGCACTGGCCTACGGTTTCGCCGCCGTATCGGTCACGGATATCCTGCCGTGTCAGTCGTGGATATCCCGCCACGTCGGTGGGGTAACCTATCAAACCTCAAATAACAAAAATATCGGTGCCTTACATATAGTTATTCACCGTGTAAGTGTGCTATCTTATATCAGTTAGGCCCTATCAAACACGATTCAATCTTTGGATACATCCACAGGATGTATCCATTTACCATCACACACGATGCTCTTGTCTCTTACTTCTTCATCCTCGGGATGGCTCATTCGTTACTCTTATGAATATCACTTTGCACACACGCTTTTCACAATTCTTTAGCGGTAAAATGATTGAATTGAAATCTATATCACTACATACATGCTCTTGTAAAATAAAGTACATGTTCAAGGTGTTCCCTACCTCAAGTCTTCACTTGATCAATGCATCAAGGTCCCACGTGACTCCTTGTGCACTAGTCCACACGTATCACCTATGGTACCATATCACAGGTGAAACACATCACAAAGGATGCAATAAAGAAGGTATAAGATCCCCCAAGAATCTTAAAGTCAAACCAAAAGTCAACATAGTTTACTACAGTCGATTAATCGAATTCCAAAATCGATTAATCGAATCTGATTCGATTAATCGATTAATCGAAAGTCAATATCGATTAATCGAAGCAATTTCGATTAATCGAAATTCTCCTTTTCGCAAAGTCCATTCTCAGTTCGAACAGTCAAGTTTTCATTCGATTAATCGAATCCAATTTCGATTAATCGAAATTCTTCTTTTCGCAAAGCAAATTCACTGTTCGAACAGTCGAGTTTTCATTCGATTAATCGAATCCAATTTCGATTAATCGAAATCCTTCTTTTCGCAAAGTAGACCTCGCTCGGCTTGAGTTTTCACAAGTTGATTAATCGATTCCAAATCGATTAATCGAAAACAAATCGATTAATCAAATCCCATTTCGATTAGTCGATTTTCCTCAAATCATTTCCTTTAACCACAGGGTCCTTGGAGTTCTCGATTCGATTAATCGATTCCCAAATCGATTAATCCAAATCCAAAGTCCATTAATCGGAATCAAATTCGGATAATCGAAATCTGGGTCCTCTGACTCTTCAACTTCACAGCCAATTTCGATTAATCGAAATTGTCGGTCAACCCTTCAGTTCTTTCCAATCTTTTCCATACTTTTTCTTCTATTTTTCTAAGCCATTATCCTATGATTTAACCCACATTTTACTGCAACTTAACCCCTATAATCTATGCATCTTATTTACAAAAATTTTACCTTGAATAGATCTCAAGTTGATTTCAAATCTAGGGTTGGAAGGCTAGGGTTCCAGCTTTGGTTTCTAACGGATTTCTTGCGTCAAATCCGGCCTCTTTAATGCTTGAATCCTTCTTCCAATCACCCACAATAACTCCTCTCTTACTCCTCTCTCTTTCTCTCTCTTCTTTACTTCTCTCAACCACCAAAACATGAAAGTTAGGGTTTTCAACCCTTTTTATCTTATCTCTTTTCTCGGTGTGGAGCACATACACACCCATCAGTGTATGCCACTCTACACACTCCTCTATCTCTCCACTCTTCTACACTGGTTCACACATCACATTTGCTCATCTCACCATAAGTTCATCAATGAACTATCTCATGGTCAAACTTAAGACCAATCGGGCACGGATCCCGAGGTCCTCGTTTGACGTGCTTTTTCGGGTTATTACAGCTACATCCTAGCTCAATAGGGCAATATCACAGCAAATATATCCATTTTACAAACATATATTTTATGACAAGAATAAACATGCATTCATAGTTATATCATTTCTTGAAAAATAACTTTAAGATGTAACAAGACGATTTGACTACTTTTGTTGATCTGATCATGCATTTCTTTCAATGACTACTAGTTTCCTTATGTGCAATCAGGCTGAGATCTTGACTTAAATCTTAACTTAAATAATCTCCGAGCAATATAGCATCGAGCCCCGATGGAATACCCTCCATTGTCGTCTAATCAGACTATTTTTCATGGAATTGTCCTCGTCCCTGTCTTTTAGGCGACGGGCTTAATACTACTATACATCCACAGGATATGCAACATTGTCTGGATTAATAGCCGTGCAGTCACGGATATCCTGCCGCGTCAGTCACGGTTATCCCGCCGCGTCGGTTGGGTATTCTCTGAACCTTAAATTGAAATGTGCAATAAATATAGTTATTCACCGTGAATTTGTGCTAATAGTTAATAACACTCAGCTCGTGCATTCATGTTTACTGTTTATCTCTTTAACATGGATCTTTCATCCACCTCGCATCCCTGGGATGTCACGTGTCTATTGCATCTCTGCGATGCCTGTGTATTCCTACATCCCTGGGATGATCTTTCTTTACTTAACCAATTCCTCTTTTACTTGTGTAAACACATGCACTATTGCCATCTACTTTACTCTTTACATTAACTATAATTATAAAACAAAATTTAAAGAAGCATGTGTCATACATTATCATTACATACGTGCTCGCAACACAGTATATTAGTTAGATATTCCCCTACCTTATATGCGTCTCGAACCTTTGAATCCTCAAACCCGATCTTTCTATGAGTACTCAACGGCTCGGCTTAACCTAGGCATGATCAATGCATGATAAATATTACTACTATGTCTAAACAGCGGTTCAAAAAGTTTAAGTTCTCTTACAATTCATTGACAAGCTAAATTAGGCATCAAAGCCTAACTTTAACCAAATCGATCGAACGATTATTAAATCGTTCGAACGATTTACAAAATCGTTCGAACGGTTTCTAAATCGTTCGAACGGTTTCTAAATCGTTCGAACGGTTTCTAAATCGTTCAAACGAATTTTATATCGTTCGAACGAATTTTATTTCGTTCGAACGAATTCTCTTTTTTTCTTCTTTATCTTCTAAGCAAACCGTTCAATCGATTTTTATTTCGATTGAACGGTTTCCAAAATCGAACGAACGAATTTCAAATCGTTCGATCGATTTACTCAGAAACCTTCCTCTCTTTTCATATTTTCTTCTTTGGCCAAATTCGTTCGATCAGATTCTCATTTCGATTGAACGAATTTGTCCTTTCTCATCTATGGAATGAATTTATTATCCCTTGCAATCATCTTATCTCATTCATGCAGATTAGTCATTGATTTCCCATATCTCAGCTTTCTAATTTACAATAACATAAGAAAATAATTATAAAGATTTTGCTCACCTTCAATCGGTTGGATTTCTTGATCCAAAGCCTGATCTTGCTAGGGTTTCTCAATCTCACAATTAAAACCTCTCCTCGATCCCGAGCTCGATCTGCTAGTTCTCCGAGCCAAAGTCAATAATTTGCATTCAATGCAATCGCATGATTTCTCTTATTTACTCTCTCACTCTCTCTCTCTTTCTCTTAACTCTCCTCTTAACTGCTCAATCAAAAGAAATATTTTATTTCCCTTTCCTTTTCTTCCTTATAACCTATCCATTTATCTTGGTATTAAACACCAACATCTAAGGTACATGTGTGTGTGTGCATACATAAAGATACTCAGCCCATCTAAGGGGTAAGTTTATTATTATACACCTTGTATTCCAACGATTGACAAGTCGACCCTGTCAAAGGTGACCCGGTCAAATAGGTGACCAATTGGTCCACTTCCCAAGGTGAACCATTTAAAATACGAAATTTCCGGGACGTTACTATCGAAGACGGAGAAAATTGCACAAAAGACTAATCACAATCTGGGGCTTCGGTGTGCAAGGCGCTCACGTGAGGAACAAAGCTTCTCCTCTCAAATTCTCTTTCTCATGTAAATGCAATAGCTTACGTGTGAAGCCATTGAACTTATATATCCATGGCTCCCGCTTCATTGTAAAGCACACACACCAACTTCTGCGTGTTAATCTTATCCAAGGCTTTGGCTTGGTGTAAAGCTTGCACACAAAATTTTATTTAGGCACTAGCTCTTACTCATAGAAGGCTCAATCCGGGATGGAGCTAGTATAACCATCCACTTACCAACTAGATTCACTGTAAGCTATTACACTGTAACGGTGTATTAGCCCTTGTTCAAAAGTTCAACCTTAAAACAAATCCAAAACAATTTTGCCAGAAAAATCTGAAACAGTACAATGTGTCGCAACTGGCACGTACATATCCACTTGGTACAATTTCGAAAAAATGGAGATATTACATCTTCCCCTCAAAGAAATTTTCGTCATCGAAAACTTACGATGTAACTTTCGGATTCGACCTGATCTAAAATCACTAAAACACACAAAATACTACAAATCACCATACAATATCCACACATTTTCCACAACAAAACGTCCGCGTTAAAAGTAAAAATCCACAACTAATGTAACAATTGTGTCCATACGCATTCACACAAGTCTAGTTCAATTAGCCACTGCTAATTTAACCATCATACCTACACGAAATTATCCAAAACTAATATATCAATCATCGACAATGATTGTTCAAATTCATCCACCCTACAAAATAAAAAGCACATCGATAGCAAGGTATCCATCCCACATTCCATAGCCATTCATCCACGACTACATATTAATCATGAATTATGGATAATTACTCTCACATAATAACCATAAGAAAACCACAACTTTTTCATGACAACTAATTACCATTGCAAACCAAAAATCTATAGCTAATTCAAAAAATTGGACACAACTAGTCTAACCACCATTTATTCTGCACACAGAACATTTACCTTGCATATCCACCACTATCTTAACACAATTATCCACAACTATGTTATCCACCATGAAATTATCCATAAACCACAAAATGATGTCCACAAAATGACAGTGATATCCACTTAAAACCAACAACAGATTTTCACACCCGATAATAATAACCATCTAATGATATCCACAGAGTTAAGCCACCGTAGAGATATCCACATAACCCCTTCATAATAAAATTAAAGCATCACAACCATGCCACCATTCATCCAAAAAAAAAAAATCTCACACTACCAAATATTTACAATCAATTACACCATTGTTCGAAAATTAAAAATTACCAAACGTTTACCAAATATTTCCCAAGTTTAAGCGAAATGTTAAAAAAAAACTATCTCACCAAAACTATATGACCCAAACCAAGAATTTCCCAACTAGTGTGCACCGTCACCTATCTACTTTGCGTCATCACCAACGGCTCGAGAACTCGATGCACCCGGTGTGTAAGTCCGCGCCATCGCCATGCGCTCAAGATGGTTCGACGGGTACATATAACGCATAGCGTCGACGAGCAGGGCCTCACAGTAGTTCATCTGACGTGTCATCTCTCCATTTTTCCGTAATATATCCTTGAGCATATCGTCCTGTAGATCCAGCCTCCTCTCGAGTTATAATCAGAGGTTTACACGGCCACCCTGGTCGGGTTGGGCTGGGGCATGCTGTGGAGGGGGTATATTAGGTTGAGCCACATGTTCAGGCTCGGGTAGTGGTTGTTGTTGTTGTTGTTCGTTTCGTCCTTGCGCACGTCGCACAATTTCTTGGTTCTGGTAGTGTTGCACGCTTGAAATCATACTTATGCAATTGAGTCTGAAATCCTCCCATCTATAGGCTTTTGTGTTGTCTATGTGCTTTGGTTCATTCGGTGAAATTTTGTATTTCTAGTTCATCTTGATCCTCGTACTACTCAATCAGAAGGGTAATCAACCGAGCATATGGTAGTTTCTTCAGAGGCTTTCTGTGACTACCCTGCATCGCATGATTCCGGGCGTATATAATCATGTCCCAGACAATAGCGGGAGTGCTGAACTATTTCTCCTGATAGGCCACAATTAAGGCTTGATGGAAGCTATCGTGCCTCTCCTATTCATGCCCCATTGGAAATAGGTTTTTCCTAAAAACTATGTCTACTAGCCACATGTTGGCCGGTAACTGGACTCTTCTGACTGATTGTCCAAACCCCTGCTCTCGATGGGTCATGTCGACTATAATGTTTTGGAATGGTACTTCTCCACGATTCGGGGGTCGTATATGTTTATAATTTATAAACTCGGAAGAGCATCCCATAGCAATGGAGATGTCCAATAGGTCGAATTGAAAAGTTCGACCATCGTTTTGCAGGCACAAGTGCCACTCGTCCTCACTTAAAATCAAATTTTGGTAAAATAATTTGAATAACCTAGGGTAATAATACTCGATAAAAGACGCGAGAAGTGACTTCATCCCGGTGCGTCAAGGTATTGTGATGTCCATCGAGTCGTGTCTCAATCATCAAAGAGGTCGTCATGAAATAACCATTCGGTTTCAAATATTTTTGCATTCCACCACTTGGATTGTTACCATCATACGGGCGGCAGAGGGTCAACCTTTGGCTTTTTAGAAGCCTTGACCTTTGATGTCAGGACTTTGAAAGTTGGTTGCTTCTGAGGTCCCATACTCTAGAAATTTGAAATGCCCAAAGGAAATTTAAAATAAAATTGAAACTTACTTCAGGGAAGCGAAGGACAAATAGAAACGATCGTCGCTTAGATGAAAGGTACGTGCTAATCCAAGGAAAATAGATGAACTCTCGCGGAATGGGGAAAAACCTTAGCTCCTCTTTCCAATTTTTGAATGGAATGGTGACAGAATGAGCCTGAAACCCATTTAAATGTCAACAGTCGTGGACACGAGAAGTAAAGTCGCGCGCGAATTCTGATTTACAATGGGCTGCTTGGAATTTCCCTCACGCGATTTGTAAAACTCGCGCGGGTGACTTTCTCGGTTCCTTTCATGTGTTGGGCCTTCTGAAGGAATCACGCGAGTGACTTAAAACTCACATGCGTGATTTCTCCAAATTCTATGATTTCTGTTGTTCTCTCCTTGAGCTATTTCCTACCTTCATATCTATTCCTTCTTCACCTACATCCAAAATTTTCTTGTCCTATATTTGTACGATATTTATACACCCACTCATACTACATTTAATCAAAAGTTTGGATTTTCGATCGTCAATCTATGACAATTTTAAGGAATTTGGTTCACAATCACCTGAAATTTCTAAACTTTTACGCGATCACCTTCAATTAACCATATATGAATGAATAAAATTTTTGGTTGGATGTACGATAACAGTCCCTTGTGATTTACTGCAATGATCCCATAACTCATGTTCCTTTCAATTACATATTACAAAATAAAGAACTCAAAATCTCAATGACTACAACCCACAAAACCTCTAAAAACGACTTTCTTCCCAAAAAACCTTCATGCTTTACTTAAAGAGCTGTGGATATGCGTTGCTTATGTCCGACTCGTGTTGCCATGTAGCCTCTTCTGGTGACTGGTTTCACCACTTCACAAGTACTAAGGGAACATGCGTTGCTTATGTCTAACTCCTTCCGGTCTAGAATTTGCATTGGTTCTTCTCTAACTATCATATATGCTTGAATTTCAATCGATTGGTAGTCTAAATTGTGAGTTGGATCTTTCATGTATCTCCTTAGCATCAATATGTGAAATATGTTGTGTATGCTCGATAGTTGCGGTGGTAGAGCGATACAACACCCAACCTCACCAACTAGTCCTAAAATTTCAAATTGTCCTACGTAATGTGGACTTAACTTTCCATGTTTCCCAAAGCGCATTACACCTTTGGTAGGTAAAATCTTTACAAATACATTGTCTTCGTTTTGAAACTCAATACTCGTTCTCTTCAGATCGGCATAGCTTTTCTGTAGGCTCTGTGCTACCTTCAATCTTTCACTGATTACACGTACTGCTTCGGTGGTATTCTCAATGATTTTCGGACCTAATATGAATCTTTCTCTAGTTTCTTCCCAATTGAGTGGAGATCTACACCTTTGCCCGTATAGTGCTTCGTAAGGAGCCTTACCAATACTCGTTTGATAACTATTATTATATGTAAGCTCAATCAGGGGTAGGTGTTGATCCCATGATCCTTGAAAATCAAGCATACAAGCTCGGAGCATGTCCTCAATAATTTGGCTCACCCTGTCAGTTTGTCCATCCGTTTGGGGGTGAAACGCGGAGCTAAAATCCAACCTTGAACCCATTCCTTCTTGGAATCATTGCCAAAACTATGATGTGTACAACGGGTCTCTATCAGAAATAATGCTCGTAGGGATACCATGTAATCGGACGATCTCCTTAAGATACATCTTTGCAAGCCTACTCATTGTATACTTTGTGTTGTATAGCAGAAAATGAGCTGACTTGGTTAGTCCTTCGATGACTACCCAGATGGAATTGTGCCCCTTCACCGTTCTTGGTAATCTAAGGATAAAATCTAGGGATTTTGCCTCCCATTTCCACTCGGGTATCGGCAAAGGTTGTAACAAGCTGGAGGGGTTTCGGTGATCAACTTTCACCTACTGACACACCAAGCAATTAGATACGTACTCGGCGACATCCTTCTGTAAACCTCACCACCAAAAGTTCTTCTTTAGATCTTGGTACATCTTGGTACCACCCGAATGAATAGCATACTTTGAATTATGGGCTTCTTCTAGAATAGTATGCCAAAAATTGGCATCAGTTGGTATGCATAGACGCCCTCTGAATAGTTGTGATCCATCCTCCTTGATGGAGAAATCCGGTTTAATGCCATTAATTACGCCTTGTTTGATTCCCAAGAGTTTTTCGTCATTCATCTAAAGCTCATAGATTTTATTAAAGATTGTTGGTCTGATGGTGATATTTGCCACCAAGACTCCTGAATCTTTCACCTAGATTCTCATGTCATGCAAGGATATGTCCTCGAATAACTTCCATCTACACATTCCCATGACGAGGCTTGCCAATTGTGTTGATGTCTTCCAACTCAAATTGTCTGCTACCACATTTGCTTTGCTTTACCGGGATGGTATTGGATGCTGCAATCATAATCCTTGAGAAATTTCATTCACCTTCTCTGGCTCATATTTCAAGTCTTTTTGCGTGAATTGATACTTGAGGCTCTTGTGGTCAGTAAATATCTCAAAGGTCTCCCCGTTAAGGTAGTGCCTCCATATCTTGAGAGCAAAAATCACTGCTACTAGCTCGAGATCATGTGTAGGATAATTCTTCTCGTGGTCATTGAGTTATCTCGAACCATAAGCGATGACTCTTTCATTCTGGTCGAGCACACAGCCTAATCTACTGTGTGAAGCATCACTGAGCACTGCAAACCCTCCGTTGCCTGATGGAATAGCAAGCATTGACGCTGAGGGCAATTTCCTCTTGAGCTCTTGAAAGCTCTTCTCATACGACTTGGTCCACTCAAACTTTACGTTCTTCCTTGTAAGTTGCCTGAGCAGTCCCAAAATCTTGTAGAACCCTTCAACAAACCTCCTGTAGTATCCAACCAAACCTAGAAAACTGTGGATTTCTGTTACGGTCTTTGATCATTCCCACTTTACTGTTGCTTCGATCTTTGCTGGATCTACTGTGATACCTATTTCAGAGACTACATGTCTCAAGAAGCTCACTTTCTCTAGCCGAAACTCACACTTGCTCAGCTTAGCATAGAGTTGATGTCCTCGGAGTGTCTAAAGAGCAATTTGTAGGTGGTGCTCGTGCTCTTCCTCTGACTTCGAGTGGATGAGGATGCCATCCACGAATACGATCACACATTTATCATGGTGTAGTTTGAACACCCTATTCATGAGATCCATTAATGATGTCAGAGCATTAGTCAAGCTGAAAGGCACTACTAAGAATTCATAATGCCCATATCTGGTTTGGAATGTCGTCTCCTGGATATCTTCAGCTTTAACTTTCAATTGTTGTTAATTAAATCTCGAATAGATCTTTTAAAAGAACCTTGCTCCTTGCAATTGATCAAAAAGATCATTGATCCTTGGAAGCGGATAACAGTTCTTGATCATTAACTTTTTCAATTGACGATAGTCGATGCACAGTCTCATCGACCTGTCCTTCTTCTTAACAAATAGGATCGGTGCTCCCTAAGGATAAACACTTGGTCTTATGAACCCTTTGTCCAAGAGTTCCTGTAACTGTTCTTTCAAGTCATTTAGTTCTATCGGTGCCATGCGATACGATGCCTTCGATATCAGTTTCGTGCCTGGGGCTAAATCAATCGCCAATTCAACTTCTCTATCAGGTGACAATCCTGGTAGTTCTTCAGGAAATACATCCGGGAACTCGCGTGCAATAGGGATTTTGGCAATGTTGTTCTTCTTGTCCTGTTGCTCTGGCAAGAACACGAGGTATCCATTGTACTCGTTTCTCATTAGACATTTGGCTTGAATAGCAGAGATGAATGGTGCGATTCCGGACTTGATGCCATGAAATCGGAACGACTTTCCTTTTGGAGAATGAAAGGTGACTACCTTTCATAGGCAATCGACGCTTGCACGATAAGTGGATAGTCAATCCATGCCAAGGATCATATCGAATCCCTGCATGTCCAACAGAATGAGATCTGTCATTGTATAATGATCTTCAACCGCGATGAAAACTGATTGGCAAATAGTGTATGTGTTCACTAAAGTTCCTGTAGGAACTGACACCGCTAGAATAAAATCTAAAGATTCTGGGATGACACTCAATTCGGTCGCGAACTGTGATGACATGAAAGAGTGCGTAGAACCAAGGTCTATCAAGACACGTGCGTTGTGCTGACATATATCACTATGTTGGTACATATCTAAGGTACCTAAATTTCAATGAAAGCGATTCAGTTAAGCGTATCTAAGGTGGTGTCATAGCATGCAATAACATTCTAATTGATAACACATCTCAAGAATATTAACCAACTAAAAACAAGGTAATAATTTAACCATCAACGGTAAAATCATACCTTGGATAACATCATTTGATTCTTGATCAACTTGTGCTGAAAAGACATAGGCTCGACCCTTAACCATGGATCAAAATCTCAGCCGAAATTTTAAAATTTCGGCCGAGACATCTTAGTTTCAGCCTGAACTGAGAAGATAAGATGTAAATTATCGCTCCCCCTTGGAAAATACTAAATTACCGACCGAAATTTGAAATTATCGGCTGCTAATTTGATTTTTCATATTATTGGCCGAGTGGTGGTTTTCGTTTCTTTAAGATATTTTAAAGGGTTATAAAACCCTTTAAAATACAAGCTCAGAAGTTTTAGCTTGGCTTGAGGCCAAACTTGCAGAAAGAAGTGGCCCTATGGGAGTTGGAGGCATATGCAGGTGTTATGTCCAAGGCTCTCAGTTCAGAAGAAGAGAATCAAAAGCAGTATGCTTGGAGAAATAGGCAAAATAAGGAGAGGTCATTTCAGGGACAATCTCATGACCCAGATTAGAACAAGAGGGCTAGGTTCTCAAGACCTCCTACATACCCTACTCACTCTCAACCAGCAGTAACTTTAGGACCGAGTTCTTATCAAAGGCCAGCGGTACCTGTGTCATCTAGACCATTCAGATCTTCTAGATCTTCTGCTAGTGGAGCTTCTATCACGCAGGGATCTTCTCGGGTCTCTTCATTTACTCTGGCTCCATCATGTGCCAAGTGTGGGAAACCATATAAGACAGAGGATTACAGGAGAAATATAGGAGCTTGCTTCAGGTGTGGCAAGATAGGCCACATGGTTAGAAATTATCTTGAGAAGAGCAAGGAAAGTAAGGAGAGGGCTGGATCGATATCCACTCAGAGATCTTCTTCACCTATTGTTCAAGGTTGAGCATATGCCATCACAGCAACTGATGCCCTGACATCAAATGACGTCATCCAAGGTATCATTATACTTTAAGAGTTAATTTGATTCATTGATATTCATATAATATAGCATGTTTGATAAGTTTATGCATAAACATATTAGTGATTACTGTACACTTAACTTTGTATGTTTAATAAATAAATAAAAGGTACCCTTGTCATGTGTCGTAAAGGCGACATGAGTCAAGCAGATGCTCGTGTGCTGATAGACCCCGGGTCTAGTCACTAGTTTATCACTCCTTCATTCTCTAAGAAGTTAGTCATCGTGCCTAAAACCCTTGATTTATTTTAGATGTATTTATCCCTACGAGAAGCTTAATAAGCATAGATACAGTATGTCAATCAGTTATCATGATGATTGAAGATCACGAAACGATGACTGATATGATTACTTTGAATATGGAAGGGTTTGACGTGATCATTGGAATGGATTGGCTGTCAAAATACCATGCAAGCATGGATTGTTTTCGAAAGATTGTAACTTTCCAACCTCCAAAGAGAAAATCCTTTCACTTTTGTGGAATCAAATCCAGAGTTGCACCATTCATTTCAGTTATCCGAGCAGAGCATATGATGAAGAATGGATGTTGTGGATATCTTGCTTATTTGTAAGATCATCAGGAGAAGAAAAGGGACATCGCTCTTATCACAGTTGCATGTGAATATCCAGATGTTTTCTCTGAGAAATTACTCGGATTGCCACCTGATCGAGAGATTGAGCTCACAATCCAGTTAGCACCTGGTACTAAACCGTTGTCAAAGGCTCCGTACAGAATGGCACCCACTTAGTTAAAGGAGCTGAAGGAGCAGCTTCAGGAGCTCTTCGATAAAGGTTTTATAAGGCCGAGTGTGTCTCCTTGGGGAGCGCCTATGTTATTTGTGAAGAAGAAGGATGGTTCAATGTGACTGTGCGTCAATTATCTCCAGTTAAATAAGATGATGATTATTAAGAATTGTTACCCACTTTCGTAGATTAACGACCTCTTTGATCAGTTACAAGGTGTAAGGTCCTTTTCAAAGATTGATCTAAGGTCGGGTTACCACCAACTGAAGATTAAAGTGGATGACATTTCCAAGATCGTGTTCTACACGAGGTATGGTCATTATGAGTTCTTGCTTATGCCTTTTGGGCTACCAAGTGTTCCTGCATCATTTATGGACTTGATGAACCAAGTATTCAAGCCGCACATCGATAAATCGGTGGAAGTTTTTGTTGACAATATCCTCATATATTCAAAGACAAGAGAGGAACATGTGCAACATTTGAGAGTTGCTCTTCAAACACTCAGGGACAACCAACTATACGCCAAGCTTATCAAGTGTGAGTTTTGGCTTGATTGGGTCAGTTTCTTAGGCCACGTTGTTTCTTAGGAGGGTACAACAGTCGATCCTGCAAAGATCGAATTTATAGTGAATTGGGGAGCAACCGAAGATGGTGACGGAAGTCTGTAGTTTCTTTGGCTTGGCGGGATACTATAGACGATTTGTAAAGGATTCTCTAAACTCTCAGGTCTGCTTACTCAGCTTACAAAGAAGAACACTAAGTTTAATTGGACAAAGTAGTGTGAGAAGAGTTTTTAAGAACTCAAGACGCATTTAACTACAACACTAGTGCTAGCTACACCTTCTAATGGAGGAGGTTTTGCTATATATAGTGACGCATTTTATAGTGGATTGGGTTGTGTTCTCAATCAAGATAAGAAGGTTATCGCTTACGGTTCTAAACAACTCAAGGACCATGAGAAGAACTATCCCACACATGATTTAGAGTTAGCAACGATAATTTTCGCTTTAAAGATCTGGAGGCACTACTTATACGGTGAGACATTTGATATCTTCACCAACCACAAAAGCCTTAAGTATCTATTCACCCAGGGCCTAAATATGCGACAATGGAGATGAATGGAGTTCTTGAAAGATTATGATCGTTCCATCCAGTATCATCTTGGGAAGGCCAATGTAGTGGCGGATGCTTTGAGTCGGAAGTCTTCGGCTCAGTTATCGCATCTCATTATGAGAGTACATCGGTGGCGCTTGCTTGAGGATATAGCCTTGTGTCATACGAGGTTCGATGTTAGAGGTTCAGGCACTTTGATGGCCACCCTTGTTATTAGGCTGACATTATTTGATAATATTTGCAAACTTCAAATGGCTAATGATGAGTTGATGACCATTAGACAGTGTGTGATCAGTGGAACCCGAGCAGATTTCTCCATCAGGGAGGATGGTACTTTGTTATTTCAGGATAGAGTGTGCATACTTAAATGTTGAGCTTCAAAATACTATTTTAGAAGATGCTCATAAATCAATATACGCACACCTTGGGAGTACCACGATGTATCAAGACTTGAAGAAAAGCTTCTGGTGGAGAGGCTTGAAAAAGGACGTAGCAGAGTATGTGTCCAGATGCTTCGTCTACCAGCAAGTAAAGGTAGATCATCAGAATCCGGTGAGATTGTTGCAACCTTTGCCTATACCTGAATGGAAATGGGAAGCCATTTCTATGGATTTCATATTGGGGTTGCCAAAGACATTGAGAAAACACAACGCCATCTGGGTCATTGTGGATAGACTAACCAAGTTTGCACATTTTCTACCATATCGTACTACATATACCGCCAACAAGCTTGTAGAGCTATATCTTAAGGAGAATGTTCGGCTTCATGGTATACTGGTCAGTATTGTGTCTGATCGCGATCCGCTTTACACATCACAGTTCTAACAGAGATTCCAAGAAGGCATAGGGTCTAGACTTGATTTCAGCTCAGCATTCCATCCTCAGACAGATGGGCAGACTAAAAGAGTGAACTAAATCATGGAGGATATATTGCGTGCATGCATGTTCGACTCTCACGGGTCATAGGATCAACATTGGCCTCTGATTGAGTTCGTGTACAACAATAGTTATCAATCCAGCATTGGCATGGCTCCCTACGAAGCGTTATACGAACAACGATGCAGATCTCTTTCGAATTGGGAGGAAGTCGAAGAGAAACTTATTTTGGGACTTGATATTATGGATAGTACAACTGAAACGGTTCGATTGATCCGTGAGAGATTGAGAGTTGCTCAAAGTCACCAGAAAAGTTATATTGATCTTCATCGAACACAAGTCACATTTTAGGTATACTTGATTGTGTTCATTACCTGTTCAATAATTTTTAAGTTTCCTTGTCTGCTCAATTAGCATAGAGTTAACACCTGTTTTTAGGTAGGAGACAAGGTCTTTGTCAAGATCTCGCCAACCAAGGGCGTGATGCATTTTGGGAAACGTGGAAAGTTAAGTACACATTACATTGGACCTTTTAAAGTACTGGGTTAGGTTGGAGAAGTCGCGTATAGGATTGCTCTGCCACTATAGCTTGCAAGCATGCATAACGTATTCCATATTTTCATGTTGAAGAAATACGTGAAAGACCTAACCCATGTCTTGGATTTTCAGTCGATTGAACTTCAAGAGGATCTAACTTTGGTAGAGGAACCTATGCAGAATCTAGACCCTAAGGAGTAGGTGTTACGGACTAAGATGATCCCACTTGGGCTAGTAAAGTGGTAGAATCATTCTTATGTAGAGGCTACTTGGGAGCGCGAAGCCGAAATTCGATAGCAATACCCACACTTGTTTAATTGATATGCGAGGTAAATTTAGAAGTTTGTATTTAATTCATTATAGTACTGCATACTTGTTAAATCAATTAGGCACATTTTAGATTGAATACCTTGCATATAATCCTGACATAACATTAGAAGATAACCTATGGTTCCTCAAAATGAGCTCACAGGTCATTTACACTTGTAATTTTGGAAAATAGCTTTACTGTAAAATCCAATCGATCAACTTTGTGAGTTGATCGATCAAACATATTTTTGATCTATCAAACTTACTAGTTGATTGATCAATCATTTATTGCATTTAAGACCTGTTCGATCGATCAAATTGAGTATTTGATCGATCAAATGATAAATCCGATCGATCAAACTGGAGTGTTGATCGATCAAATGACTTTGAACTCAGTAATATTTTTGAGTCATCCGATCGATCAAAGTTATGAATTGATCGATCAACTAGAAATCCGATCGATCAATTTAGGGATTGATCGATCAAACCTGTCGGGCTAGGTTTTTATTTTTATTTTTGAAAATCGATCGATCAATTTGAGCATTGATTGATCAAATTTGTCGATTTAAGTTGCGTTGGGTTTTTAAATTACCCATTTGAACAATCAAGGAAACCCAATCGAGCGAGAGCACTTTTAATCCTTGCGTTCGAAATCCATTTTCAGCTATTCCCGGCTGTCAAAGCTTCACGTCTTTCTTCCCTTGGATCGCATCTTACTCCCTTCTCACGGTAAACCCTAAATTTATCCATTTCTTTTGGGGTTTTGATCATTTTTTTTATTTTTAAACCATGGGACTGCGAACGAAGAACGCTTCATGCAAAGTTTCGACCTCGGGGGTTTGTGTGCCCGTGCCACATGTTGAACCGGTCGCACAACTCGTTGTGCAACCTGTGGCACCACCACAGCCACCTGTGCCGCCCGTTCAACCACCCCAACAACCACTCATTGTCCGGAAACTACCAGAAGAGTGGTGGGCCGCTAAAGCCTTTTTCCCCAAGTACGAGTTTACCCCGACCCTATTCAAGGATCAACCTGAACTGACATGGGCGATCGGTTACATTTCGAAACTAGGGCTAAAACCCTTACACGAGCCATTCCACGATCATTATTGCCCTAGGATCGTGCGCCTATTTTACTAACACCTTCAACGGGGTGGTGACGGTCATCAAATCATTACTAAAATAGACGGGTTGGAGTATAAATTCTACCAATTTCACGTCTCCGCTGCCTTACAATGTCCGTCCGGGTACGCTGAAACTTGTGGGTTGGCGGCACCTTATATCAAGGATGTGCCATTTGAGGACGTCATTGCTAAGATGATGTATGGCCAACAAGGATCGGGCCAATCCATTAAACGGGCCCAACTTTTAGATAATTTATGGATGCTTGATACCTTTATCTGGTGTACCATTTACCCATTTTTGCATAAATTGGAGTGTACGGGTATTGTGCAACAAGCCCTATTTTTGGTATTCAAAAATCGTTGGTTCTCCATTACCGACGTCGTCCTTGATGGCATGCTAGATGCCATGGACCGAATGTTGTAGAAGAAGGCTAAGGTGAAGAAAGAAATGTCATACGCTAGATTGATTACGTGTATGGTCGAGCAGCATAACGTCATACGAGAGGCGTATAGCATGGCCCCTGGAGAGCCGATGTGATAGCCCGGATTTTCCCAACCTAAAATTTTGAGACATTTTTGTTTTTCTTAAACTAACTTATACCAAATGGTAAAACCCTGACCGCTAGATCGTAGATCATAATCTGATACAGAAAACTTGGCACATCCATATACATACGAAAATCAAAGCAAAGTTACATATGTCATAAATAAAATTCCCCAGTTCTAATATCTAATATGTACAAAACTAAAAAAACACCAGTGAGGACCAACCATCACCAACAGTGGTGTGTACCAAACCTTAACTCACCAAATCCACAAGGCACTAATTCTACGATCCCAAAACATAGTACAATTCCTTATGCGAAAGCTCCATTTCTTCAAGTGCGTAGTCTAGGCCCCCCTCAAACCTACACCTGGGACGTATAGTCGGGGTGAGCTAACATCTAAGCTTAGTAGGGAAAACTTAATAGCTATTACATCTTATCAAATAAATGCATAGATTCAATGACAATCTTCAAAGCATTTTCATATCAAAACGGTATTTGAAAAGTTCCTTCAGTAATAAATTTCAAAACCAAATTTCAACCAACAATCTGAGTTCACATATTTTCATTTCAAACGGAAAGCAAAACTAATTTCTTATTTCTTATTTTCTAGGATTCAGACGAATTTACGAATCAAGGTTCAAGTTCACATCAAGGTTCATGTTCGGATTTGCAAACAATGTCGAATTTGTAACAAATAACCAATCTGAGACCAAAGCATCCCATGTCGCGGGAATAGAGCATCCTACGTGGAAGGAACAAGGTTAAAACCCCGGGGACTCTACCCCTCTCTGGAGCCTCTACTCCTCTCTGCCTCAAGTTCAGGGTTCAAGTTCAAGTTCAAGTTCAAATTCAAGTAACAAGTTCAAGTATCAAGCTCGGATTCAAGAACAGATCGACGTTTCGGATTCAAAGACGGATTCAGATTCAAGCTCGGAGTTCGAAATCAACGAATTCACGATTCAGACTTAGAGGTCGAATTCAAGTTCCAAATTCATGTTGAAGTTCATATGTCAAGTTCATTTTACGGAGTTCCAAATACATAAATTCAAGTATTAGTCAATGATGCAAAACTATTCCATTTTCAAATACAATCAAATATCAACTTCTTAAATTCATAAAATTTCAGTTCTAGTTTCAAAGAATTCAAACACTAGTTCAAATAAGGTCAAACTTATAATTAGTTTTCATTCAATCTTATCAAAATCATATCAAGGAACTATGAATCAAATTCACAAAATGTAACTATACACTAAGTTTTCCCTACCTTGATTTCGGAGTGGTTCAAAGCACCCCAATAGTCCTCACATACGGCCTCCTGTGGTCAATCTACATCACACATACAATGAGGTATCAAAACTTGCTTCAAGTTTCTAACAAATTCGATGTATTTACGTGTTTTCTCAAAACTGACGCAGAAACGGACAAGCTCGTGCTAACTTATAATTTGACGCAGCCTTCCCCCTAATTTTTTACCTTTAAATATTTGGATTCTCAAAATGGTTAATTCATAAAACTTGTAGCTCCTGTTATACTTTTTCCAACGCCTAAAGAAACATGCGATTTCGAGTTTGGGGTAAAATGTTATGCCCAAAATACCAAAGTTGTATTGGCAAGCTCAGTTAAATTCAACCAATCGATTTTCAATTTCGACCGGTCGATTTCTCCAGACCCCAATTTACACATTCACTATTTTTCACAAATCGACCGATCGATGCTAATTTTGATCGATTGATTTTCTAAATTGACTAGTCGAAAATATTCCGATCGGTCGATTTCTGTCTCATCAAAATTGGAATTTGACCCAACTTGTCACTAAATTCTGACTTTTAAAACGGTTGATTAACAAGTTGGTCAATTCATAAAAGTTGTAGAGATTTCTGTCCTCTTTTCGACGCTATAAGAATCACGGTAATCGGAGATTAGAACAAAAAGTTATGGCCTAAACACTAATATAGTGTTGGCGAACTCAGATGATTTCAAATTCGACCGATCGATTTTCAAATTCAACCGGTCGAATTCAAAATCGATTGGTCGGTTTCTCTAGAACCCAAAATTACCTGCTATTTGGTGAAAATCGACTGATCAAATTTGAAATCGACTGGTCAATTTTTGACAAATTTCACCCAAACTCAAGTTTGAGCTCCTCCACCCAATTTTCTCTCAAATCTTCGATGAATCTCATTAATTATCACGGACATTAACACATAAAGTTTAACAAATATTTAATTATGTTAAAGTATCACGATGCTCACCTTATCGAAGTCATTTTCCCCGTTCTACGAGATTTTGCCCAAACGAGGATTTCGGAGCGAAATTTGACGATCCTTCTGTCGATTGGATCGAAACGAAGCCTACGATGAAGCTCCGCTCTAACGCGCACTACTCTCCACTCTTCCTATTGTGTATATTGCGATCACAACGGTCAGCTCTCTATCGTCAACCCACACCCAAAATCTCTAAAAACTCTCGATGTCGAAACCTAACGGCTTCTTGCAGCACACACACTAACACGAGGTTAATACCTTAAAGTCCAATGGATCGATATGAGTTTCGGATGTCCACAGGCGATCTCTTCAGGCTCCTTCTCTCTTTCTCTCTCCAGAAGCCCAAGAACCCCCAAAATTGCAAACGTTAAGGCTTCTCAAAGAAGCTTTGCCTTTTTTTTTTATATAACTTAAAGGGGCTAGTTCCCCTATGCGTCACGTACATCCTTTTTTGGGTGTTATCCTTAACTAAGGAACTAGACTCCATGTGATGAAAATACACCTAAGCGAGGTGTTAGCTATTATAGAATTAATCTTTTGGTCCAGTGTGGGGCCTGTACACCCAAACCACTTATCAATTGGATTCGGTGTTGGGCCAATACATACAACCACGGTGTATGAACTTGGTCCTAAAAATCTTACACGATCTCAAATGAATCCATAGCGATCCCTTTTAAAAAATTTGAACAATGACGTGTTTCTTAACAGACATGCACCCAATCAGGACCTATTGTCGGCTCGAATAGTCAGTCCAATCGGTCGGCCCACATAGTCCATATATTCGATTAGAGGCCCAAGTTTGAAATTTTGGGCCTGGGTTCATGTGCAACATGCACAAATAGCATACACTCTACACAGGGTACGGATTGGGCTTTAAAGTGTTTGGCGCATAACTCAAATTATAACCAATGGGTTTCGAGACCATATTACATAGGTCAAATGTTTGACTTGTGTCAAAACAGTCGCACGACCATCCAAGGTCAACGAGTCAACGGTAGTAAAATAAGGGTTGTTACATTCTTCCCACCTTAAAGAATTTTCCTCCTAGAAAATTTTCGTATCCTTAGTTGGAGAGGTGAGGATACCTTGCAGTCTCAACAAAGGTAGTCATATCCTCCTCAAGAGTCAACGATTCGTCATCAATGAAGAATTTGGATTATTACATTCTCCCCTCCGTAAAGAAGTTTTCGTCCTCGAAAACTTATGATGGAACGTTCGAATCTGACAGGATCCAAAATCACCAAGCGTACAAAACGTCATACATCAAGCATATGAGAACCACACATGACCAATGGCAAAATAGCCGCATTAAATGGAAAAATTCACAGCGGAGCCACAGTTTTCCTATGCGAAGGTCATTCGCAAGATTAATCAAGTAAACGATCTATATTCATGATTTCCATTAAAACCACTACTCTACATAGCAAAATCATCCATTATAGACCGTACGTCGAGATTATGTTAATTATGACTTCAAAGATTTTTATTGCAACAATTGACCGATACATACACGAATCACATTTTGTCCACAACTACTTTATCTAGGCATAGTTCGCAACTAAATCATCAATCATCGACAATGATTGACCAATTTCATCCACCCTGCAAAATGTAGAGCACATCCACAGCAAGGTAGCAATTCCACTTTCTATAACCATTTCTAAATATAAATCTATAACTAACTTAAAAGAAGCCACAATTTGCTGAATAAGGACACCTGCAATCAATATACCTACAATCATTTGATCAAAAATTAGATATCCACAAACTTATATACACATCCTCAAGACCTGAGTCCGTCATCATTACAAAGTGTACACAAACTACAAATCCTAACAATTTGCTAAAAAGGCAATGCCCACAAAAATTTTAAAATCATTAACTAACAAAGTTAACTTTGGGCTGTTGAATAGTTGCTGAAGTCGTTCTTTCATTTCCTTTTTCGGGGCAGTCTTTGAGCCGATGTCCTTTTTGACCACAACCAAAACATACACCCGATGCTCGCCTACACTCCTCATCCTTATGATGTTTTCCGCATTGGACACATAATATAATCGATACGGACGAAGAGCTGTGTGTAATTGGTTGAACCCCCGATGCTCCGGCCGTAGGAGAATTCGAAAGGTGGAAGGGTCCCATAGGCGTAGATGCGGATGGCCTTGAATACATAGTTTGAGCAGGTTGAGAGGGCGCTAGCATCAAGAATCTTTGCCTCTCGTCTGTCGGCTCACAATTGCTCGACCTCCCTTGTCCCGCTATATTTTTACTTCACTGCTCTCGTCTCTTATACATATCTTCTATAACTTTCTCGGCAACCAACGCCTTACTCATCACTGTCGCATAGGTCTCCAATTCAAACACGGAGACCCTATCGCGTATATCTGGCCTCAGGCCTTCTTCAAATTTACTGGCCTTCATTAATTCAGTGGCCACTAGTTCCGGTTCAAACCTTGATAATCTTGTAAATTCAGTGCCATACTCCTGTATGGTCATACTTCCTTGCTCCAAATTAGCAAAATCTCTCTTCATTTGATTCCTCACCTGCTTGGGAAAATATTCTTTATTGAATACCGAAATAAACTCCACCTAAGTCCACAACCTGTGAGGATTTTCAACTTCTTTTTTTCTCAAAATCGACTTCCATCAAGGGTCGGCATCACCTTCTACTTGGAAAGAAGCCCAACCAACCTTCTCATTTTCACTGGCCTGTAATCGTTGTAGAAGCTTCTCTATTTGGTTTAACCACTTCTCTACTTCCAGTGGATCTATTTGTCCATAAAAGCTAGGAGGTCTTAATCTCCTAAATTCTACAAATGACGAGGGTAGTAGTGCTAGAGGAGGTGGTGGTGGCTACTAATGATTTACGTTATTGGCAACCAACATTACCGTCTGCTCGACCAACATCGATGTCTGCTGAGTTTGCTAGGTCATGGCAGCAGCCACTGCCTCCATGGCCTGAACAAACCTGTCAGTCGCTTCATTTCTCTGCTCCCTCTCCTCAGGAGGATGTCTCCACTCTCTATTCGTACCCAGAGGGATATCGTCTATACTTCTTAGGTTTCTTTGACGGCAGCCCCTAGGGCGTCCTCGACCTCAAGAATCCATCTCAATCTGTTACAATGAAACAAGGTTTCATTAACAGAAAGTCTCTATACTCTAACAAAATCTTAGGTTTATAGTCTGATCTAAGACCTGTCAGAAACTTCTAAAGCCTTTGCTCTGATACCAACTGTGACAGAGTCACAGTTGGGTCTCTTATGTCCTGATAAGATCTAATGTCATATCTCTTGGTCCCCAAAAGACTAACACCTAAAGCTCTTATTTGCCCAACCTAAAATTTTGAGACATTTTCCCAACCAACTGTGACAGCTCGAATTTTCCCAACCTAAAATTTGAGGCATTTTTTTTTTACTTAAACTAACTTATACCAAATGGGAAAACTCGGACCGCTAGATCGTATATCATAATCTAATACAGAAAATTTGGCACATCCATATATATACGAAAATCAAAGCAAAGTTACATATGTCATGAATAAAAATTTCCAGTTATAATATCTAATATGTACCGAACTAAACAAACACCAGTGATGACCAACCATCAACAACAGTGGTGTATACCAAACCTTAACTCACCAAATCCATAAGGCACTAATTCTACAATCCCAAAATATAGTACAATTCCTTATGCGGAAGCTCCTTTTCTTCAAGTGCGTAGTCTAGGCCCCCCTCAATCCTACACCTGTGATGTAAAGTCGTGGTGAGCTAACGTCTAAGCTCAGTAGAGAAAACTCAATAGCTATTACATCTTATCAAATAAATGCATAGATTTAATGACAATCTTCAAAGCATTTTCATATCAAAACAATATTTGAAAAATCCCTTAAGTAATAAATTTCAAGACCAAATTTCAACCAATAATCTGGGTTCACATATTTTTGTGTCAAATAGAAAGCAACACAAATTTCTTATTTCTTATTTTCTAGGATTCAGACAAATTTACGAATCAAGGTTCAAATTCACATCAAGGTTCATGTTTGGATTTGCAAATAATGTAGAATTTGTAACAAATAACCAATCTGAGACCAAAGCATCCCATGTCGCGGGAATAGAGCATCCTACGTGGAAGGAACAAGGTTAAAACCCTGGGGACACTACCCCTCTTTGGAGCCTCTACTCCTCTCTGCCTCAAGTTCATGGTTCAAGTTCAAGTTCATATGTCAAGTTCAAGTATCAAGTTCGGATTCAAGAACGGATCGAGGTTTCAGATTCAAAGATAGACTCAGATTCAAGCTCGGAGTTTGAAATCAAGGGATTCACGATTCAGACTTAGAGGTCGAATTCAAGTTCTAAATTCATGTTCAAGTTCATATGTCAAGTTCATTTTATGGAGTTTCAAATACATAAATTTAAGTATTAGTCAATGATGCAAAACTATTCCATTTTCAAATACAATCAAATATCAACTTATCAAATTCATAAAATTTCACTTCTAGTTTCAAAGAATTCAAATACTAGTTCAAATAAGGTCAACCTTATAATTAGTTTTCATTTAATCTTATCAAATTCATATCAAATAACTATGAATCAAATTAACAAAATGTAACTATACACTGGTTTTCCCCTACCTTGATTTCAAAGTGGTTCAAAGCGCCCCAATAGTCCTCACATACGGCCTGCCGTGGTCAATCTACATCACACATACAATGAGGTATAAAAAATTACTTCAAATTTCTAACAAATTCGACGTATTTACATGTTTTCCCAAAATCGAGACGGAAACGGATAAGCTTGTGTTAACTTATAATTTGATGTAGCCTTCCCCCTAATTTTTGTCCTTCAAATATTTGGATTCACAAAATGGTTAATTCATAAAAGTTGTAGATCTTATTGTACTTTTTCCAACGCCTCAAGAATCATGAGTCTAAGTTCAGAGTAAAACGTTATGCCCAAAATACCAAATCCGTATCGGCAAGCTCAACTAAATTTGACCAGTCGATTTTCATTTTCGACCGATTGGTTTTCAAATTCGACCAGTCGATTTTCAAATCGTCCGATCGATTTCTCTAGACCCCAATTGACACATTCAGTATTTTTCACAAATCGACCGGTTGATGCTAATTTCGATCGATCGATTTTCTAAATCGACCAGTCGAAAATAGAAAATCGACCAGTCGAAAATATTACTATCGGTCGGTTTTGTGTCTCGTCAAAATTGGAATTTGACCCAACTTCTTAATAAATTATGACCTAAAATGGTTGATTAACAAGTTCATCAATTCATACAAGTTTTAGATCTTTCTATCCGGTTTCCAACGCTGTAAGAATCGTAGCAATCGGAGATCAGAACAGAAAGTTACAGCCTAAATACTAACGTAGTGTCGGCGAACTCAGATGAATTCAACCGGTCGATTTCAAATTCGATCGGTCAGTTTTCAAATTCGACTGGTCAATTTCAAAATCGACCGGTCGATTTCTCTAGAACCCAAAACTACCTACTGTTTGGTGAGAAATCGACTGATCAAATTTGAAATCGATCGGTCAGTTTTTGACAAATTTCACCAAAACTCGGGTTTGAGCTTCTCCAACCCATTTTCTCTCAAATCTTTGATGAATCTCATCGATTATCACAGACATTAACACATAAAGTTTAACAAATGTTTAATTATGTTAAAGCATCACGATGATCACCTTATCGAAGTCGTTTTCCTCGTTCTACAAGCATTTGCCCCAACGAGAGTTTCGGAGTGAAATTTGATGATCCTTTCGTCGATTGGATCGAAACAAAGCCTACGATGAAGCTCCACTCTAAGGCGCACTACTCTCCACTCTTCCTATTGGGTATATTGCGATCACAATGGTTGACTCTCTACCGTTAACCCACACCCAAAATCTCTAAAAACTCTCGATGTCGAAACCTAACGGCTTCTCGCGACACACACACTAACACGAGGTTAATACCTTAAAGTCCAACGGATCGATCCGAGTTTCGGACATCCACAGGCGATCTCTTCAAGATCCTTCTCTCTTTCTCTCTCTAGAAACCCAAGAACCCCCAAAATTGTAAACGTTAAGGCTTCTCAAAGAAGCTTTGCCTTTTTTTTTTTTTTTTAATAACTTAAAGGGGCTAGTTCCCCTATGCAACACATACATCCCATTTTGGGTGTTAGCCTTATCTAAGGAACTAGACTCCACGTGAAGCAAATACACCTAAGCGAGGTGTTAGCTATTATAGAATTAATCTTTTGGTTCAGTGTGGGGCCTGTACACCCAAACCACTTACCAATCGGACTCGATGTTGGGCCAATATACACAACCACGATGTATGAACTTGGTCCTAAAAATCTCACACGATCTCAAATGAACCCAAAACAATCCCGTTTGAAAAATCTAAACAGTGACGTGTTTCTTAATAGACATGCACCCAATCAGGACCTATAGTTCACTCGAATAGTCGGCCCAATCGGTTAGCCCACATAGTCGTCATATTCGGTTAGAGTCCCAAGTTCAAAAATTTGGGCCTGGGTTCATGTGCAACATGCACAAACACGCATACACTCTATACAGGGTACGGGTTGGGCTTTAAAGTGTTTGGCACATAACTCTAATTATAACCAATGGGTTTCCAGAACACATTACATAGGTCAAATGTTTGACTTATGTCAAAACAGTCGCACGACCATCCAGGATCAATGTGTCAACGGTAGCAAAATAAGGGTTGTTACAGCCGAGAAGGAACAATAACATAAAGGCTTTTCAACTTAAAGATTGCACCAAAAGTTATAACCTTTTGGTGCTGAATTTACCTGAAGAGGGGGATGTTCCACCCGTCCAGGCCGGAGCCGAAGCTACTAAGTGAGCTCCAGATGTGGGGGAGGCACAACTTGATCTCCCACCTCAGCCTGATGTACCTGCTAGACCGGCCCCCATTCCTCCATGCCGACCTACATGCACTAGCACCTCACGATGTTCTAAGCCTTCCACCACTACCCTAGAATGTATGCTCGTGGCATTCAATGAAGGCAACAAACAAGTTCATGAGTGACTCGATGAGATGCAGGACTTCCACCGTCAGGTGCATCGACGATTGGATTTTCATGAGGGTATGCTTTTCCAGTTGATGCAGTAGGCTTACCCCACTACTGCTACCCCCATGATCGATCACGCCAGACATATTTGATCCACATGACTATAATCTGAGCCACCCGGGCCCGATGACCCGGCACCTCTGAGCACGGATCATCATCTACTCCACTAGCAGGTGATCACTCGATCTTTATATTTATAATTATATACATATAAAATTTATGATTCCATATTTAAATTCTGCTTTGCATTCACGACTATTTTCTGCATGAATTTCGTTTTGATTGCTTGTACCTGCTATGTTGCTATCTGTTTCACATACTCTGTACTCTGATTATCCTATATGCTTCATAGCTACTCTATAATCTATTTCTATCTGATACCTCTGATATAATTGGTTAAATACTGTGTGTGAGTGTGTTCTGTACGTGTGGTTGTTTGAGTCACGGTGGAGTGTTCTTCCGAGCACGTGACACTTAGGACGGATGCATCCATGTACGGATGCAATCCACTATGGCATTATGGGATGTCACATGCAGTACATCAAGGTTACTAAGGATCCTGGTCCTTCCTAAGCGTGCTTAGCATAGTCTATTTCACTGTGACCCACTCATACAGTTAGGACTGTTTATTTCTATTTCATTATGAGAGTTAGGATTAGGGAACACTGTAGGCCTGTCTAAGTATGTCTGACATTTTTGAGGATGAAAATTCCTAAGGGGGGAAGAATGTAACGACCCTAAAATCTGAAACATACTTAATTGCTTTGGTCTACGTGTCTGGTACAGAAATTGAGACGAACTTAAAATTTTCTAAGAAGAATATTAATATCAAGATTATTAATTTGTAGGTGTGTGAAGTAATAAGTCACTTGCGACACAAGTCTAAGATGCAGTTAGATTCTTTGTAGAATATGATATGCATGATTGTACAGTGTGGGCTCAACACCGGAGCGAAAGATTTTGAAATAGAAATATCTTGGATATTTCTCTAGTTAGCTTATAAGAGAAGGAAGAGGGTAGAGCTTCATCTCTCCTCATTTCATTCCTCTTTAATCAAGTTTCCTGTCTGTTAAATCACGTGGTGTGCAGATTACATACCACGTATTGCATATTCCAAGTTCTACAACACTTTCCTTGTGAAACAAAGGTTGGAGAAAACCCTATATTCTTGATGGTCTGACTTAGAGCTTGAAGGAGCCGACATTTTTGCGTAAACACCTCTGTGTATTAGCATGGAGTTGCACCTCTGGTTCTTCGGAGAGCTCGAAACGGCAAACTCTTGAATCCCGAATCCGAAATCCACTTTGAACCGAGGATGCCATGAACCAAGAAATAACCATCAAAGAGGTGATTTATTAGGTATTTGTAGGAGTTAAGTTGTAATAAATTTGTGTTTATGTGTGCTTGAATGATTCGTGGAGAATCATAAAGGCTATGGTTGAAATAGGTTAAAAATCAACGAACTGCATTAATGACAGAAACTATAATTTCCGATCGATCAAATTGAGTATTTGATTGATCAAATTGTAAAAACCCCCTATAGAATAGGAGGGTGATTTTAAAGAAGTTAATGCCCGATATGTCCGATCAATCAAATTGGGGATTTGATCGATCAAATTTGGAACTAGTTGATCAAATTATAAGTGATCGATCAAGTGGTAGAGTGATCGATCAATTGAGAAATTGATCCATCGAACTGTGAGATTGATCGATCAAATTGGGGATTTGATCAATCAAATTTTATAAATACCTTATATAACTGAAGGTCTATTTTTATGAAAATTTTACTTTGAAAATCCAATCGATCAAACATGAGGATTGATCGATCAAATTAAGGATCCGATCAATCAAATAGGGAGATTGATCAATCAAATATCCTCTGTTCTACTTGTGTAAAATGATGGGTTCCAATCGATCAAACATGATAATTGATTGATCAAATTATGAATCTGATCTATCAAATAGGGAGTTGATCGATCAGATTCCCTCTGTTCTGTCTGTGAAGGATTAAGGGATCCGATCGATCAAATGAAATGATTAATCGATCAGATGTGAATCCGATCGATCAAATAGGGAAATTGATTGATCGAATTCCCTGTTTTGAACTATTTTAATTTTCTAAGAAAGACAGTACTGGGCAGTGTACCAATTAGTATTCTAACACTTCTGACACTTAGTAAACTATATGTATGGTCTAGGTCATGACCAAGACACTTTAAGAAGCTTTGGATTTGCTTAGAAAGACTTGATTTGAGTTAGGAGAAATTCAACTTAACTTGTATCTGATTATGACTTCATGGTTCCCTAGCATTTGTATCTGATTTCTTCTATTTTAAAAGCATGCCTTGCATATGATAAAAGCTCTGTTATCTGTTCTCTGATATTTAATTCTGCTATTTGCTCTCTACTATCTGATTCTTGAGGTTCTGTATATGTATTTGATTTAAAGTTCATGTGACGAATCTCCATGACGTGATAGGATACCGACGACCGGCACGGTGGGATATCCATGTATCTAATTATAAACCCCCTGACACAGGTTACTCTCCTTTGAAGGGGCTTGATGAAAATATTTGAAATTATTCATTGAACGACGATGGTCGGAGTTACCTATCAGCACACATCTGGCTACCACGTGCTATATTTACGGGAGTTATTTAAGTATAAAATTTAAGTAACTAAATACACTATGCATACATTTGAAAACTCTAAGAATAAAGTTTGTTTTTGTTATTTTGTATCTGTTCTGTTCTGTAAAGTTTTGCATTTGATATCTGATAATTTTGTCTGCATTCTCTGATTTGATTATCTGTTCCAAGTTATGCTCTGCAAACCATGTTTTACATTTTAGATGTAATTTACTTGAGTCTTCTATTGAGCTTCGATGGTTAGCTCACCCTGATTTTATATCATAGGTTCTGAGGCTAGGATTCCTAGTACAAAGAATGACCTAGACTATCAGCCTGAGGCCAAGGCTGGGGCTAAGGAGGAGGACACTGACACTCCTGCTGACGAGTTCTATCAGTAGTTTGGGTATTAGTCTTGTATTTTTGAGATCTGTACATGTATTTTGGATTATCTGTGTGCCTGGTGGCCGCTATTTTGTATTTATTTCTATAGAAGTTTTACTTATAGTTTTATACATTTTAGAGAAACCACTATTGGGAACCATTATTTTAGGTGATGGATGTACATCACCAGTGGTTCTTCTTGATTCTTTTTTTAGGATGTATATTATTTTGATTGTATATATATATATATATTGATTATTTATTTCTTTTATTTTAGAGCCTTATATGATGACTCGATATTCCACTCTAGTTTGTGTCTGCTCTGATTTCCGCTAGATGAGCAGACACTCTTTGGTTTGTTCTAGGGATCATCAAGGGTTATGATCTTGATGGCACTGGTTTTCGGGTGCGGAAATCCAGGCTGTCACACAAGACCTAACTAATTAGGGACTTCTAGTGAGGAGCTTGATGAAGACCCATTATTAATTGAGAAATTTTATAATATTTTCTGTGTGAAATGTAACTTAAACCTTTTTTTTTATCAGTGAAATTATATAAAATGAGGACAAAACAAAAATTCAAGGAGTTAAGTTATGAACTTCGGCAATGCCATCACCCATAGCCAAGCACCCCAACAACAAAAGCAAAAAAGGTCCTAAGCTATGTTTGAAGGTAAGGAACCTCCATAGCATTATTAAGCCTAATGATTCCTCTACATGAGGATGGAATGTCCGAAAGGTGAGGATAAGTAATGTTATGTAAGGATAGAGCAGCCAATATAGCAAGTTCGTCTGCAGCTTGGTTAGCTTCCTGAAAGCAATGATGAAGTTCCCAGCTGTTCTCTTGAAGAGCATCAATAAAATTGTCTCCATCAGCTTTTAATTTCTGTAGAAATTTTTTAGACTTTATTACATTCATCAGAAACATCGAATCTGTTTCAATGATAATGGGAAAATTGAGAGCCTTTGCGCAACTAATTCCCTCCAACAGCACTCTAGTTTCGACTTCATTATTGGATAATAGGCGACCTTAGAAACATAACTTAAACTTGCTGTAATTATTGAACAAAATTTATTTTTGTTTTTTAATCAATTTCTCACCCAATGACTAATTTTAGGTCCTACTGATGCTAATTCATGGTAAAGTGAATCGAAAAACCTCCGTCTCATTAAAAAATTTTATAAAGAAGTTTTGGATGTGACTTTGGAAGCACTTCTCTAAGGTGAGCATGATGACAGTAGAAAAATGGATTATATTATCTAATCTAGTTGCATCATCTTCATGCTACTTGTTCTGTCAGTTATCACATTAATACTCCTAAAAAATGTGGCAGAAGCTTGACCCTGAAGGGATACTTCGTTGCACTCCTTTCCTTTACATTCCAAGCGTGGTTGCTATAATATATATTCCCTATATGGTTTCTCAAATTTCTCAATCTTTAATTTTATCTTCTTATTCTTAACTTAGTGCTAAACACTTAAAAAAAAACCCCATATCCTTTAGGTTTCCACTCGCCTATCTATTGGCTGTTTATGGATAATCAAAACCTAATTTAACAAAAACATGTATTCTTTATGAATTAATGGCATATGACCTCACAACTATTTTCAAGGTATCAAGTACAGGCTGATACCGATATGTATCGGTCTTTCAATATACCGATACCCCCAGTACCAGTATTGCAGTGGTATCAGTATCAGTATCGATATCGGCCGGTATTGTCTCGATATCGGCCTCTGTACTCTCGGTATCGACCGATACTGACCGATACAAAAATGAAAAAAAAAATTAATAATAATTTTCACTTTTTTTTCAAAAAAAAATTATACTCGTTGATACCGTATCGGCAGGTACGTGCCGCTCCAAGATGAACCGATACCAGGTACCAAAACTGAATTTGATATCTTGACCGTTTTACGGACTGTGTTTTGTATGCCACATGGTAAAAATCGGGGCAATCCAAGTCATCTAAGTGATAGCTCATATTTAGAGTTACTCGTGGCCCAAAAGGCACATTGATCGTGAGAATTGAATCGTGCAATCTATGCAATTTGATATCGACAATTGTGCTTATTTTGTTAATAGTAGATATTAACTGCACCAATGAGCTGGTCCTGCATCTCCAATAGCCATGATGTTGTATTTAATCTAAATTCGAATTGACCTAAGCATTGCCTTTCCACATTTAGTATCCACTGATCACTTATTCAAGATAAGTATCTAGTTTACCCTAAATGGATAAGATTCATAATATAAGTGGTTGGATAACCCTATTGCAGGTCTCTTCAATGGGAGAAATTGAAATGAAATAAAACATGCTTCAGTGGACAATTATTTAGTCATCACCTTTGATCATCAAAATCCATTTCACTGCATCTTCAAATTAAACTAAGTATAATAATTATCAATTTCTGAAGTTTCTTTCCCTAGTAAATAGCTTATGTTGGACCATGATATCAAATATTGGCCAATACCGATACGTATCGGTGATACATATTTGTTTTTTGGCAAATTGATACGTATCGGCGCCGATACATATCGGTATCCCAAATCGATATCGGTATCGAGATCGGCCGATATGTATAGGTTACCAGCCGATACGGTATCAGTTTATTTATTTATTTACTTTTTAAAGAGCGATACGTAACGGCTGAGTCGTATCGTTCCTCCAACGATAGATACCCGACACCGATTTTGTTACCTTGCATTGGACTTCAACTAGATTGCTATTTATTCGAGTGTAATTTTAGGCACAAAATATTGAACCCTAGGAGAGTTCGAGTTTACTTTTATCTTTTTTTTTTATGTAGCCCGTAGGGAAATCATTCAATGGATCGGGTCAACCCGTTACCCGACCTGTTAGATTTTGTTGTCACATTCTATGCCAAAAATCGTGTAGATCTCCCTTTGGAAATGTGTGTGCCAAGATGGATGGGTTCTGCCTTGATTAGTCAAGGTTATCACTCACACATCCTATGACATGTCTTTTATCTCTTAAAAGTCATGTTTTAAAAATGTTTTGTAAATGACCAGAAGTGATGTTCATAGCGAGTTGTGGGTGTGTCCACAGTGAGCTGTTGTTGCGGGCTATCTCAATGTTCACATCTAGTTGTGATATTGATCACAATGAGCTGTGATGTCCACGGTGATCAGTTGTAGTATTCACAGTGACTTATGATCACAGCTCGCTGTCACTTGAATAATAGCTCGCTGTGGTTCCTCGAGACAGCCATCATCACTATTGGTCTTTTGTGGAAAAGGGCTTTTTGGACTTTTCCGGGAATAGTCCTCTTGAGGGGTTTTAGGGTTTTGATAAAAAGGTTTTGAAAAGGAAGAAAAGATTAAGCAAGTGAAAGCTTTCTTCCTCCTTTGAGAGTAAACCCTTAAACCCCATCTTCTCACCATTTAAAACTCTTTGATTTGCAAAAAATAACTTTATTAAAAAGGGCTTCTTCATTATCTCTTCCCTATTTACTCAAGTGAGTTGAGTGCGTTGTGCCCTAGAGATTAGGATGTGTGATTGATAGCCTTGTGGATATCTAGGTGGATCATTGTGTGTTCATCAACGGTAGAGGAGAGCATTCAAATTTGAAAGCTATGGAGGCGACCCACGATGGAAAGTTGGGTTGCATGGGGGTTTGATAGGGTGTTGGTATATCATTCAAAACTCCTTGTAATTATTTGTTTCATAGTGGATTTAGTTTATGGACTTCGGTCCTATGATTTTCCCCCAGTGATTGGGTTTCCACGTATATCTTGTGTTGTGGTGATTGTTGATGTTTAGTAATCTTTAGATTAATTTAGAATTAATCGAATAGCCGATCAATTCTGTTGATAGACGAAATTTCAATTGGTATCAAAGCAAGGTTCACTTGTTTTGATGTTTTTTTAATCGAGCGTCTATGGAGTTTTCAGAAAATTCTGATTTACCTAGAGAGGGCATTTCGACAACACGACTTCCTCTATTTGATGGTCATAATTATTCTTATTAGACTGCTAGGATGAGGGCTTTTCTTAGATCTATGGACCTCATGGTTTGATCTGTTATTGAGAGTGGTTGGTCACTACCTCAAGAGATGGCCCATTTAGATGGGATTGAGAAAATCACTATAAAACCCACTAACCATTATATTAGTGAAGAAAAATAGGCTGCCAATGATAACTCTAGAGTATTGTATGCCATTTTTGGGGTTGTAACGACTTCTGAGTTTCATAGAATTTGTAATTGTGAGGTGACTAGAGATGCCTGAAAGATCTTGGAGACCACCTTTGAAGGGACTCTATAGGTTAAGATCAACAAATTACAAATGCTAACAACGTAATTGAAAATCTTCGGATGGATGATGATGAGAAGTTTACAAACTTATATGCTAAGCTAAATGATATAGTCAATGGTTCCTTCTATGTTGGAGAGGAGATGCCACCTAATAAAATTATCAGAACGGTTCTAAGATCTTTGCCTGAAAGGTTTAGACCAAAGGTGACGTCCATCACAGAAAGTAAGGACATTGACCAGATCAACATAGATGAGTTAGTGGGATCCCTTCAAACCTATGAATCTAAGATTCAGGGTAGTCAAAAGTGGAATGGTGTTGCTTTTCGATCCTCTAAGAAAAAGGATGAAGATGAGGATTGTGAAAATGATAATGAAGAGGACTTTGATTTGTTTGCTAAGAAATTTATGAAAATTTTCAAAACTAGAAAGAGTGTTGGCAAGTCTTTTGAGAAACCAAAGGTTCTCATAAAAAAATCACATAAGGAGTCTTATGAGGAAACTCAATGCTTCAAATGTCGAGGCTATGGGCATTTTGCTTATGATTGTCACAATAAGAAGAAAAATATTGGTAAATCTAAAGCCATGGCTATAGCAAAAGAAGATGACACTAGTGAGGAGAGTTCCTCTGATCAATCAAATGATTCCCAACATGGGATTCGGGCATTTGTAGCTTCCATTCATGAGGAGACTCAAGATAATCCTCTTGCTAGTCCTATTATTTCGGATGAAGAGAATGATGAATTGGACAAATATGATGCCTATGATGAACTTTATCTTGTAAGCGTTCAATTGAACAAAGATAAGATAAAGTTAATCAAATAAATGTCATTACTCACATCCTCGTGTGTTTCAAAAAATGTTGAGTATAATTTGGTTGTTGAAAATGTTGATATTTTGGAAAATGATGTCAAAAACTTATGGGACAAAGTCAAGATTTTTGAATTTGAAGGAACTGAGTATTTCTCCAAATACAACATTCTTTGTGTTGAGAATGAAAGGCTCAAGAATGAGCTTTCAAATGAAAAGGTCACCCTAGAAAAATTATAAAATGCTAGGGTGGACACTCAAAGAGCTTGGGATGCCTGAAGAGGTTGGAATGATAAAACCAGTTAGGGTTTTAAGGAGGTAAATCACTCTGCTTCTGACTCTGCTTCTGGGAACGAAGGAAAAGAAAAATTGAAATATGTTCCAAAACTCCTAAACTCCTAGGAAATAGAAATAGTGGAACTTCATTTATTTTACCTCCTCTTTTGCCTACCCCCTCATATATTAAAATGGCTAGTGACAAAAAGGGCCCAATTTATTACTACTGTGGTACAAAGGGACACATAAATCTTACGTGTCTTATAAGAAAAATGGACCTTTTTTTTCAAAAGTATGACAAGATAGTTTTCTATCGATTAAGGGCTCTTGAAAATTTAATGGAGTGGAAATGGGTGAAGAAAAATACTGAAAATGTTTTGGTAGCTCACACTACGTTACAAGCTTTTGAGCTATCTAAGTGGTTTCTAGACAGTGGGTGCTCAAAACATATGACTGAAAATAAGTAATATTTTTCATCTCTTGAAAAATGTGATTCTGCTTCTATCACATTTGGAAATGAGGCCAGTTCCAAAATTGTTAGGAAAGGAGTTGTTGATGCTCCAGGATGTCCTAAGCTCTCTGAAGTATTGTATGTTGAGGGATTAAAAGCTAATCTAATTAGCATCAGTCAACTTTGTGATGAAGGGATGAACATCACTTTTACTAAGTCAGTGTGTCCTATTTTGGATAAGTCTGGAAATGTCTTTCTAAGTGGAATCAGATCTTTAGAAAATTGTTATACATTTCATGTGTAATTTGATCTCTCTTGCTTGTTGGCTTTGAGTGATGAGCTTGAACTGTGGCATCATCGTCTAGGTCACATGAATACTAAGGATCTTGTGAAGATTGCTAATGATATATAAAATTGTCAAAGGTCTACCATAACTAAGAAAATTTCCGACTCGATATGTGATACTTGTCAGCTGGGCAAGCAAACTCAAGCTCCTCACAAGAAACTCTCTGGTACTGCTACCTCTCGGGTTCTTGATCTTATTCACTTCGATCTTGTTAGACTCACGAAAGTTAGCAGTATTGGAGGTAAGAGATATATCATAGTTATGGTTGATGATTTTTCTCGATATACTTGGATTATCTTTCTGAGAGAGAAATCTGAAGCCTTTGATGAATTTGTCATCATTGTTAGATATTGTCAGGTGAAAAGTTTAATGTCAAGAGTATTCGTAGTGATAGAGGTGGTGAGTTTAGCAATTCTAAATTTGATGAGTTTTATAATTCCTTGGGAATTATGTAAGAGTTTTCCTCACCTCACACTCCTCAGCAAAATGGAGTGGTTGAACGCAAAAATTGTGTGCTTTAAGAAATGGCTCGGACTCAGTGTTCAAAGGTTCATATTCAAGGTACTTTTAGATTCACTATACCGGGTTCTTATTCAAAGTTCATATGCAAAATCGTAATTCATATTTAAAGCTTATTTTCAAGTTCATAATTCAGATTGGAAAAGATTCAAAGTTCAATTTCAAGAATTCAATGATTCAGATTCCAAAGATTTATAGTACAGAGATTCAAATTCCAAAGATTCATAATTCAGAGGTTCACAGTTCTGAGGTTCAATGTTCAAATTCAATGTTCAAGTTTCAAAGATGTAATATTCAAATCTAAAGCTCAGGTTCAGGGATCATATTTCTGAGTTCCATACAATTTAGATGATTCTGAGACATAAATTATTCAATGCATAGAAAATAGTGCAAAAAATCCAATATTGTCAAATGATTCAAATAATGCAAGATTCATCTTTCAGAGATTCAAAATTCATGATTTCTAAATGCAAAAAAAGCAAAGACGTGTTTTAAATTCAAATTCTAATCATCATTGCTTCATTCTATCTATCACAGGTCAAAATGGTAATTAAGCATGGAGTTCCGCTACCTTAATCTCGAAGTTGTGCGAGGCAAGGCGAAGTCCTTACCAATTGCTTCCCGTCCTCAATCTATATCACGGAGGGTTCATAAATGATGTGTTAGTGTCAAAGAAATCGAATAAGTCAAGGTTCCTCAATCTTTGTCAAGGAAAAAGTTTAGATAGGTAGAAGGGAGAAGTTCTTGCAAACTTTGTCAAGGAAAAAGTTTAGAACTCATATCACTTGCCACCCAATTTTGACCTTTAAAATATTAGATTTGTGGAATTGCTAATTCACTCAAATTATAGCGCTCATTGTCCTCTTTCCAATGCCATGAGAATCACGTAATTCTATGTTCGGGTCAAAAGTTTTGACCAAAATACCGAGCAGGTGTCGGCATCATGCTCCAGCTCGCTACAATGAGTTATAAGGTCATTGTACTGAGGTGTTCAAAACTCAGGACCTCACTGTAGAGAGTTTGGACAATGTAAATTTTAGCCTGAAACTTATGTTGCACTCGCTATAGCGAGTGGTTTAGAAAGGACCTCGTACAGCAAGTTTGAATCTCACTGTAGCGAGTTTGTCAAATTTCGAGAGCTTCAGAATTCGTTCTTCTTCTTCCCAACTTTGAAAATCCCTAAAATTCAACAAAACCATTCCCCAAAACACTTTAAATAAAAGCTAAAAATATTTTTTTATGATTAAACCACGAATTTTACCTCTAAATTCGTGCATGCAAGATCCACTATGATCGGGATTAACGGATATTGGCGTTTACTGTCACGTGTGACCAAATCTTCGAATTCCTTGTATGCAAATTCAAATACTCATTAACCGAAATCAAAATCTCATAAATCAAGATTCACAGGATCAAGTTACGATGATTACCTTCTTGGACTGCGCACGCGGGTTTGTAATGATCAGAATCGTGAAGAAATTTGGCATGTAGCTTCGGGCTCGTTTGATGTTCCGATCTCCGATCGCAACGATGTTGCAATGGTCGGAATAGCTGAGATCTTCGAAGACGGAAGAGATGCCTTGGAAAAAAAATTGAATGGCCGAGGCTTCACAAAGAATTGAGGAAGGAGATGGCTTCTCTTCTCTCTTTCGGCCTTTTCTTCCTCTCTACGAAAATCACACATGGTTTATGTGTGAGGAGTAGTTTTATATTTAGGGGCCCTGATTCTGTGTGTAGTCGGCACGTCGATGATGGTCCATGACCTCCTTATTAAAAGCTTTAAAAAGAAATCCTTCTCAATGGAAATTTAAGAAATGATTTCGGCGTAATGGGTTTTCTTAAAACTTTTGGGGGTCTGATTCAGTGTGAACCGGCATACCGAAAATGGTGTACAAGCTGTCATTCAAAGTTCCAAAAATATAAGGTCTTAACAGGTTTTGATCCTTGGACCATTTGATTGCAAACCCAGCATCTAATCGGTGGTGCTCTCACGAAGCTTGTGTAACTTTTACACAATTAAATATATGTACCATCCCTCTATAGGCGTACATTAACAAGATGAAGTATCTCTAATTTTTGTGGCGATTGTCGTATGCCTTACCAAACACACACACATAGTTGCGTGTCAATGTTTTGAAAAATTTAGGTTGTTACACACGCGCACAACTTTGTGTGCGAAATTCGAAAAGCCACCCATGCACTCCGGCCTTGCGACCCGCCTATGCTTCAATTGCACAAGCCCAAGCCCAAGCGTAATTGGAATACACACCATACTCAACGCGCACAATTAATCCATTGACCAACAAATCACACATAGATTGAAAGCACTCATAACTGAATTAAACGCCCATCAAGCCGTGCGTAATTTCTCAACAAGATACACCCTGGACCATACGCACACACGCATCTCGAAAACTGAAAACAATTACTCATACACACACATCAACCTCTAGACATGCACATACGTCTAGCAAAGTCCTCTTGACAATTCTCTCCCTCCAAATACCCATGTCTCATCGCATAAACTCGTATAATGATGTCCCCATCAATGCACCCACAAATATACACGATGACATGTCCCATCGCGACAAACACAACTAGGGATTCGAGGTCATCTCCCCACAATCCCATTGCACATTCACAGACAAGTCATACCATCTCACCACGATCAGAAATAGACTGTCTCCCCACAGTCCCATCATGTGACCCCACACTCCGACTAAAGAAAGGGCTGCCAAAGTCCCATCGCACAACATGTCCCACAAGGACAAAATTCACACATAGTAACGTTCACCTCGGCTCCTGAACCTTTAATCTATCAAACCCATAATTCCATCACGATAACGCAAGAGCATCTCCCGATACCCTGTCACAAGTTCCAAGAATTACAACGAACATCAGCCCACTAGAAACTCAAAAGCAATAACAAACAATAAAAGTCCCATCGCGACGAAGGCACAACAATCACAATGACATCTGAAGTAACAGACCACACAATGAAAATAAACCACCATGTTCAAACCATTCCCTACAGCCCCATCCCGACACAACCCCATCCCATCATATAACCTAAGATCTGCCAAAGAAAGAAATAAATTGCCACTGTTCCATCACGACATCATACCGACCATCCCCTCACTAACACCAAACAAGTCGTCACTGCACGCGACCGGAGGGGAGGACCATCAACATCCCATCGCAAATCATACCTCCCCAAACGTCCCATCGCATAATCATCAAGCTCCATCATAAACCTTCACAGCACGTAATCAGAAGAGAAGCTCCACTGATGTTTCATTGCGAAGAAACATGCAACATGCTCGAGCCTCCCAAAGGTCCCATTGCACCAACAATCACCAAGCTCCGCCATGAAAGAAATGAAAGAAGAGAGAAGATTCTCCAACGTCCCATCGTGATAAGCGTCTCAAAATATCTCATCATACAATCATCACGTCCCATCGCAACCTACCCCGACATACAACCCTCCCAAATCTCCCATCACTGCAACCACCATAGCAGAGACACACACTCTTAGATAGAAAAGGATAGAAACCCCCCAATGTCCCATCGTGTGATGACTTCGCCCGGAACACACATAGCAAACCAGGTAAGTATCACTCTTCCCCTCTACTCGATATTTTTTGTAAATATAATTAGCTAATATGAGTCAAACATTTTCAAAATCCGTCTCCCCGAGTTCATGGATCACTGTAGTCCTCCCATAAGAGACAATCATCAGTACCCGCGAGAATGGTTAGACAGAGTATCCGACATACCAAGCATCGTCTTGACAACCAAATAAAGGTCGGGTCCCCAAATCCCGTACCGATGGATCTGCTCAGCGACGGCTCAAAAGCCACGTTTTTAACCATTTTACCACCGAATTGACCTTAGTTGAAAATCCTGAAATTTTGAAAATCCCTATCTATCAAACTTCACCTCTCATCAACCTAATCCATTCATTCCCCTGGGAAACCGAACACTGACTATACTCAACTCTGAGAACTCACAAATGTCCACTTGAAAGGGACTCCTAACGCGTCACTAGTGTGAGCAATGGCGCGCTCGGCTTAGCATGACTTGGGAAAGCCTTCGCCACCATACTACATCATACTATATGGTCACTTGACCTTGTCTCCAGACATTCATATGACACCCCTCGATATCTCGATTGCGTCAATTTTCCCCCATTTGACTGCCACTTGTAGTAGCTCGTGACATGCGATAGGGTCCCACTTGCACCTACAGATGAGGATATACCTCTCGACAGCTACAACTGGGCACCCGAATGCTTCCTTTTAGCTTACGCTGATAGATAAGGAGGCCAAGCATTTCATGTCAACACCATAGTTCACACTTGTGATCTCTCAAAGAAATGAGAAGGCACCCTAAAAGGGGGTATCTACTTCTTCGACGCATCCTTGTTCCACATGGACGCGCCAAAGAGGGGCATCGGTAGACACCCCATTTTCGCCCTCTCGGAGTATACAGGCCCACTAGATCAACCTTTGACCATGCCTATGACTTTTGAAAGGAGGCTCACTCTCTCTGAAAGTTCTAAAACCCTAGACACGAGGACCATATATTGAAATAATAGTATATGGCTGAGTCCCAGGCTGAAACAATAACTCTGTGGCTTGGACCCAACCTAACCCAGGAAGATCCTGAATTTCACGCCCTCCTAGAGGCGCACAATTCGCTTATGTGCAGGATACATGGACACCATTGGTCCCACTTGGAACAGGTTCGTTCTTCCTGTGGACCGCCTTAGGACCTGATCACTCGTGCTGGATAGGCCACACAAGCTGATTGCATGTCCAACCATTGACGCATAATTGGTCCCACTTGGACCCAACCTAAACCCTTCCCTAAACTTCCTGAAGACCCAATTTCGCGCCTAGGATAGCACACATAATCATTTGAATACCCCACCACCAGTGTGTAATTTATCCCCAGTTGGACCTGGTCTTTAATCCCCATGACCGCCCAAACTCCCCGATCAAGCACACATAAGTTGGCGCTTAATTGGATTGCACGCCCTATCGCGGGCACGCAATTATTTCCAAGTGAGTTGGAACTAGAATTCCTAGTTGAGCCAGTCAGCCGACCACCTGAGTCCGTGACTGACTCAAATTGGCCCTAGACAGGGTGCACAATCCAATTACAGGCGCTAGAAAGGGCGTGCAATTAGGTCCGACCGGCCAATTGTGCGCCCTGGGGAAATTGTGCACCTGCCTCAGGGCGCTCAAAAAGTTGTTGATGTGAATTATGGGTTGTGCTAATATTTATTAGTGTGAAAGTAGATGGGGAAAAGAATCCAAAATAAAATGAAACAAAACAAAAATTAGAGATGGAAGATAAGCTCAAGGCCAAATCACAGCCCTGCAAGATCCAGGGCTATTGTAGCAAGTTTTGAGTAAGAGTTTATCCCACAGAGAAATTGATCTAGGACCCAAAAAGGGTTGCATTAGTAGGCCTCGAGATCTAGCTACAGATCTGGCAATCCTAGAGAAAGGGAGTTGGGTGTCACAACTACACTAAACTAACACTAAAGAAGAGAAAGAAAGTACAATCCTATCCTAAAGAAAAGGGTTTATGAAGAAGGTGGTGATGGTGTGTGTTAAAACAAAGGTAAAAATTGATGAGAAGTAGGCAACTAAGCTGAGGTTATTTCAGTCAAGTAACTTAGATTTAGAGCTGTCTTTATAGCAATCCTTTAGATGGCTACAAGCACATCTACAAGGTGGAAGAATCCAACTCAACTCCTATAGTTTGACCTAGTCTCTTAAGGCTATAACATGTCCACTTAAATGGTCACAGGCTATCCAATAGAGAGGGTCAAAATATAGGAATTAAATCAGAAAACCAATCTATTCTAAGGGAATAGACTGATCTTAAGGCTATAACCTATCCACTTAAATGTTCACAGATTATCCAATAGATTACCTCCAACCAATGGATCATATCAGAACATAAAGATCATTACAGACACTATGTTTTCCAAGCTACAAGCTCAGACATCCATAGGAGCAAACAACTCTTGAAAAACTAGGGGAAACCACAGTTGTTCAAAGGCTATTTGGAGACTTAAATGCAGCTGGTCACTGCTACAAAAGGTCTGCAATGACTCAGCTCACAAGTCTGTAATCTCTACAGAGAAATCAGATCAAACATCTGATGATGGTCATATAAAATAGAGGGGAGCTTGTTCTTGCTACAACCTCTCATAAGGCTACAAGTTCAAGTGCAAAGGATAAGAATCCCTCTCAGATCTGTGGCTTGGGATCACCCTAGGGCTATAGTCTATCCACTCAAATGGTCAAAGGCTATCCACATCACAGAGGTATGAGATGGAACAAGATAATCACAGCTAACACCATGGTCACAGGGCTACAAGCTCAAGCTTCCATGGGGATTCCAAATCAGTAAAATCCTAAATGCATGGTATAGATCAAAGAATACTATGGACAGATAGGAAAATAATAGATTGAATAAGCATTAAAACACAAATTTCATTAATTAAACAATACTTATAATGAAATTTCTCAAGGTAGCAACCTTGTATAGAACAACCCTCAACAAATCCCAATGTGTATAAAACCCATTACAAAATTTAATCAAACTATACCTAATTGCTTATAGAGATCATAGCCAGCAAGTGCTGGTTTAAGGAAGAAGAAAAATGGATAAAGATGGTGATCTAACCCTAACCCTAATCTGCTAGAGCTCACAGCTGACTGAGGTTGAAGGAAAGATAAGTTTCTAAATTTAGATTGTAGCTTATATACTCAGTCATTGACGCCTTTGCCAATAGGGAAGGAAGCCCTAATTTTCTTACATGTGTAGCTCCTTTGCATCCCTTGGATGCCTTGAGATGTGTGCACATAGATCGAGGCCTCGAGAAGTGTGCCCTAGACCTGGGGAAGCCCCCAAAAGGTCCCTGAGTATGGAATTTGATAGCAGGAGCCCGTGCTTCGCGGGGCTAGGGCTGCTTTATTTGTTCCTCATGAGGCACGGCGCATGGTTGAAATAGCTACAAAAGAGAACTCACGTGGATGAATTTGCAGTGAGTGGTCTTAGCTCGCGTAGTGGAGCTTCAGGTAATTCCTGTCGTGAGGGTCTCGCATAGATGAGTTTAGATTTTGCCAGGCTCCTTGTATAGTGAGTAGTACAGCTCGCACAGTGGATGGTTTAGGCATTTACGCACGTGAGAGCTATGCAAGAGATTTTCTGGATCTCTCTCCCCTCTTGAGCTTCGCGAGAGCTGCGTGAGTGGCTGGTGTCTTCTGCATGGAGGAGTTGCATGAGAACTCTTCGCATGGCATTCCTGAGATTTTCCTGTCGTGGAATGTGCGAGTGCTTGGCGAGGATTGGATTGTTGAGAGCAAATGAAGCACGCGACTACTGCGCAAAGTAGTTCTCTGAGGCCATTCCTTCACTGAGCTGCGCGAGTTCTTCACGAGTGTGAGTATATTTCAGCCATATGAACCTTGCGCCAACTGTGCGAGGCAATGTAACTGTGTTCTGCTGTTGTGCTCCTTCTGCTGCTATAGCTTTCAACACTTTGGTCCACCAACCATTCCTCCTCTTGACTTCTAGGGTTCACTTGGCATGCAATATGGTCACAATGGTGTGTACCACCACGGTGTATTCTCTGTTCTTGCATCAGCTCCACATCTTAGCATGAATTATCTCTCTTTTTGGCTTCAAACACATGGAATTTATACTAAGCTGCAACTGTTATTATTAACTACAAAACATACTAAAGAGAGGATTATTAGACAGCACCAAGGTATGGTAAAGTCTAGGGTAAGAGGTGAAAAGTGATATTTTTCAGTGAATAACACACCCCCAATCCTAATCTTTGCTAGTCCTCGAACAAAGTAAAATTTGAATAACTACTCTAGGAATGTAAATGTCACTTTCGTAGGGAGCACGGATGCATTTAGCTTATGCATTAAGCCTTTTAAACCCCTAGGTGATCCCTAGTGGAGGAGTGAAGTCGCCTGAGGGTTTTCAGTGAAGGTACCCATAAACTTCTCAATAAAACAATTAACAAACGTGCACACATTATCAAATTAGTTTTCAATAAATAGAATATCAGTCCACCCTTGATTCTTTTCAAAATGTTAGGAGTTTAAACACATGAAATGCACAGACAATTTAACATGAAAAACTCTTACCTGCATGGACATCTTTTCCAATCAGCTTACAACAAGAAAAGCTGTAAGTGAATGTCAGTTCTAAGCTTACCATTAATTCAAAAATTAGGTTTAAACAATGCCCAATGCATTCAATGTCAGACCCAATGCTTACCAGGACAGTCTCTCATAAGTAAATTTGAGGGTTTTCATTTTCACACAAGCTCAAGAGCAGTTACAGACCCCAAATGGGTCTGCAAGCATGAGCATAGGCAAGTCTTCTAAATTCTGACATCATTAATTATTTCTCACCATGGATTAAACAACTCCTCATCTCCACATAACAACTCATTCTAATTAGGAACACAAGGTCTTATGACTGGGTTGTAATGTGGGTTATGGGTGAATGTTATAAAGAATGAAAGGGTGAAAAAGTTGTAAAATTGATAAATCAGCAGGTGAAGGAGGTGATTCATGACTTTACCTTCTTGAATTCAACATATTCCATTTTTTTTTTATATTTTTCAGACTTGAAGTGGCCAGCTTCTCCTCTTAGTTTCACTTTTTCCAATGAAATTTCCTCTTGACTCCTCTCTCTTCCTTTTCATTATTATTATTATTTTTTTTCTTTTGGATGCATTTTTTTTTTTAAATGCCACCCTCCTCCCAGCTGCTACACTGTTGTCCTCCTTTTGTGTTTTTTCTCCATTCACCAAATGTTGATCCTAGCTTGTCCATCACCAACTTCTTCTCCTTTACCTTCTGAATTCTCAGAGTAAGGGGGTAGGGTTGAATCAGGTCTACAGATTTAGGTTCAAATACTCTGGTGTATTTTGAAGAAAACTGAAAATTAAGGCTCGAAAGGTGTATGCACAAGGGCAGTTTACTAGATTAGGTATCTTTAAGCTCAAACTGTCCAAGAGAAGGCCTTGATCCTTTCCTAAATGCCATGGGTACTGTCAACTGTCTCAACTCGGAGATGCCTAACTTCTACTGTGAACCTAAACTCAGTCAGTCCTTAGAGCAGGAAGAATTACCCAAGACACTCCTCAAAGAGAAAAAAAATTTGTAGGCCCAAATCTCACTAGGGTCTTTCATAGAACTCATGGGCATGTCCTTACCTTTTTCTCTCTTTAATGGTTTACGAAGTGCTGACACAAATGAGTTTTCTTGGTGTTTACCTCATGGAAATGTTAAATTTTAAAAGATTTTAATGTCAAAAGGTCTGCAAAATTTTAAATTTTCTCATTTTTATAGTTTCTTAGGTGAACTTAGCTCTATTTTTATCTTACTCACTTGATTCTGCTGCACTTAAGTTAACTACATCATTGGCATACCTTGCCACACTCCCAAACCTATGAGGAATACTGTCTGCACTGTTTAAGAGATAAAGAATATATGCAGTAGTGTATATTTATAAAACTAACACATAAAACAAGGCAAGTGAAATTAATAAATAGCATAAATAATCAAAACTAAATAAAACTCAAACAAAAGATACCAAAAAGAACTTTCATTCATAAAACAATAATATGTACAATGCAAGTAAAAATAACTATAAAAGATTCTAGAAAACAAAGAAATCCTAACTAACTACAACTACAAATCTGCATCATCTGAATCTACATCTATAGGTTCGTGTATGCCTTTTCCTTTTTATTTCTTGAAAGCAGCAGCAGTGGATTTTGATCTCTTAGCAGTTGTCGTCATGTGCTTGGTGCTGCTTCTTTTCTTGGGAGGGGGTGCAGGCTTTTGAGATGATTCTTTTATCTTAACTCCAGGGATTGATTTTCTCTTAGGAACAGGGGCAGTTGCAGGGGGAGGAGCTGCTGCAGTGTAGAGTTTGGTAGCTGTTGCTGCTATATCTTTGTCAGCTAAATCAGATAGGGTTTGCTGCAATGCTACAGCAGTCTTGGCACAATCATTAGCTCTAGCTTCAACTAATCGATGGGCCAACTGTTGGTTCTTCACCACATCTTCAAGGGAATCTACTATAAACTTCTCCTGTTGGTATTGTTGCAAGGTCTGCTTCCAACCATGCTTCATCTTCTTCCTCTCCATCTTGTGAGTTAATTTCAAAATTTTGATTTGATGGAAGAAGGGCTGCTTGATTACAGTATTGATATCAACCATCTCCTTGATTACATCCCTCTTGATGTATGGGTTTTCATTCATTGCTTAGAGGAGGGTTGCAAATGGAGGTATGGAGAATGATGAGGCTAGTAACATTGTATTATCAACAGGGAGAGAAGGGTCAGTCAGAAAATGGGGTGGTGTGGATGAAGATGAAGGGATGGATGATGAGATGGGTAGAGGAGGTGCCAGCTCCACCTCTTGGGGGTCAGGTTGGGTAAGGTCCACTACCTCAGGATTAGTTTGGGTTGAGGCATAGGCCTGGGTAGGTGGGTCAATTTGGGTGGCTACAAAGGAGAATGTAGGTGGAGGGACTTCCTGAATTGGTTCTATGTGAGTAGCAACAACTGAAGTTGTTGCTAAGGTTAAAGGTTGGGGAGATGGGGGTGGCGTATGTAGATGGGTAGGTAGAGGGATAAATGACTGTTGTGATGGTGGGGTTACGGTTAACAAGGTGTACTGAATGGCTTCTAAGCTGGTTTGAATGGTAGCCTATTTTTATAGGGTTGAATGAATGGCTTGAAGGCTAGACTCAATGATTGTTTGGGTTTGGGTGTTGGCCATCATTTGGGTTTGGAGGGAAAGAAGGAGTCTAAGGATTTGGGGTAGGGGATTAGGTGTGATAGGTACTGTGGGTTGGGTGGTTTGAATTGGTTGAAAGGGTGAAGTAGATGCATGATGAAAATTAGTAGGTTGTGGTGAAGTAGGGGTAGGAATAAAATGAGGTGGCTAGGGTGAATTTGGAAAAGGGGTGAACTCATAATTGATATCTCCTATAATAGAATCCAACATTGCTGAGTACCCCTTTGTTGAGAAGGGGTCTTGGTCATGAGGAGGGGAAAATATAAGGGATTGGTCCAAGGGTTCAAGTGTGGCAAGTTCAATGTGTGCAGAGGGTTCAGTGGGATTAGGTACATCTGCTATGGAAATGTGTCGGATGTCAGTGAGCATAGGCTCTTTGCCAACATAGTGAAATGGAGATGGAGGTGATGGTGATGGTGATGGTAGATCAGTGAGTATAGGGTTTGATTTAGAAGGGGAAATGGATGTTGTTCCTATTAGAGAGGTGGTTGTGGGGATTGGGATGGGCTGAGAGGTTGGGATAGGTTCTAGAAGGATAGTAGAAGTGCTGGTTGGGGGCGCTTGGATTTGCATGGACTGAGGTAATGGGGTAGGAGCTGGTAAGGTAATGGGTTGGGGAGGTTCAGTGGGGGCTTTGGTGGATTATGAGGCTTTCTTTTTGGCGTATGTTTGTTTGACAGGTGGGTTTGGGTGAGCAGGAAAAATGGGTAGAATTGGCTCAGGGAGAGATGATGTAGGTGTGGAGGGCTGTGGGGTTGGGATGATGGTAGTAGGTGTAGATTTTGGGATTGGGTGTGAGGCAAGAGCTGGCATGGGAATGGAGGTGAGTGTGGAAGTTGTGTGTGTAGATGATGATGGTGGAATGGGGAGTGATGGAAATGGGAGGGTGGGGATAGCTGAGCTGACAGCTATAGGGGCAGAAGTGGTAGTAGTAGAGCTAGCAATGGTGACTGCAGCAGAGGTGGCAGCAGCAAAGATATCAACAGAGGTAGCAGTAGCTTCTTGAATGGTGGGGGCTTCTTGAGCTAGCTACTCTTCCTTCTTCTTCTTCTTTTCTATTAGTGTGTGGCTAATCCCTCATTGTTTCTTCCCACATCTGCTAGGGGGCAAGTTCACTGTCTCTTCATCATTTGGAAATGGTAGCCCCCAAGCTTCAGCAGAGCTGTGATGAACCTACAATAAGGCAGGGCATGGGGCTTCTGCTCCTTCTTCACCTTCTCATGGATGTCTTGCATCTCCTCAAATATAAGCTTGGTAGCATCAATGTAATGATCTAAGGAGAAGGACTAGAGGGCATCAGCTATGGGAGCCCTCCTCTCTTGCAAGTGCCCAGAGCAGTACACATTCTTCCTCAAAATTCCATCCATAAATCTTAGGCTTGGGGGCAGGTCTCTCTTTCTAATTGACACCCCAGATGCTGTAATCCCTCAAGTAATCTCTTTAGCAGTCTCAGGGATGGTTGCAATCAATGGTGCACCTAAGCCACACTCAGGATTGTATGTGGCTAGTATCCCAAGGATTTCTGTAATTACAGCCTGGTTGAACAACATTTCAAACTCATCAATTAATACTAGGAGAGTAGGGTTTCCATAATCACCTGTCTTGACCTTGATGTTCTGATAAAACAGCTGCACTAGTCTAGGAAAAACTAACTGCAGTAGGGGCCTAAGCTGGGGTAAAAAGGAGGCTTTGGTGAGGAACTCAAGGGATGCTACAGTTCATGGCTCTTCCTCAAAGAAAGCCTTATCAAAGGCAGTCTCAACCTCCAATTTGATGGCAGACAAACTCAGAAGGGGTTGTCAGTGGGTTGGGCTCCTCATCCTCTGGGTCATCCTCTGGGGCAACCTCAGGGACAACTTCCTTGCCCTTCTTTTGCTTTCTCTTAGACTTCTTAGGGCTCTTGGTGGCACGGGGGTGGTCTCTGGCCCTCTTCTTAGGTGGTGTTTTTTCTTGGGAGTAGAGGCATTAGAGGCAGCAAACTTAGCCCTCTTCATAGGAGCAGCCCTCTTTTTAATCTATTCCACTTGGGGCTCAACATGTGGTGCAGGTATGTTGTTGCTTCTTAGTGTGCTTGATTTATGTGAGTTTTGAAAACAGATTTATAGCTGCTAAATTACAGTGGTTCTAGACTATATAAACAAATAAAGAAATATCAGCACAGTTAGAAGAGAATTAGCCTGCAAGATCAGTGCCAATTGTAGCAAGTTTTAAAAGTAAGTGAGTGAAAGATCGTCCACAGAGAATTTGTCTAAAATGTAAGACAAACCTCCAGATCTGAGCTACCAGATCTGGCTTCTTATCCTATCTAGAAAACTGATAAGATGAGAGGTTTGAATTTGTCACGTTTAACTAACTAAAAACAAAGAAAATTTTAAACTAAATGATCCAGATCCGAGTTGGGGGAGTGATTGAAACAAAGATGGAGTAATATCTAAATCTGATTTGGTCTTTGAAATCTAATGAGAATAACTGCATTTCAAATAGAGGTGATCCAATCTTCATCGCTACAAGCACGGATGTAAGAGAGATAAATCTAATTCAAGGATTAGGCTTACACTTATGGCTATGGTCTGTCCACTTTAATGGCCACAAACCATCCAATAGTCTTTAATCCAAATCCTCAATTCAGAACAGGAAACATCACTACAAATGTTGTAAGAGACTAGGTTACCAACACTAATTCTTACAGGATTAATGAATCAAGGGAAATTGCATGCAAAACAATGAATCTAAAGGAGTCTAATGTACTGAGGAGATCAGAGGGAACCCTTGACATGAGTCCAATGGAGAATGCATAGTTTACAGCAACCTTTTAAAATTCATCCTTACAATTTACAGAGCACGGCTTAACAGCTCTCGGATTTGCAGTCTTGGATGTAAACTCTCCTTTGAATTACAGCAATATCTCACAGCTCTCAAATGCAAGTACAAAGTAGGCTATTACAAGGATTACAGACAAGCTGTCTGGCTGGGAAATGGGGGATTAGAAATGAAACTCAAAATCTGGATGCTAAAATTGGGCAAATGGTTCGTCTATTTATAGTTTTTCCTAAGTCCAGCTCAGATGTGTATCAACCAATCAGAGGTGCTCAGATCTGCATTGACCAATGGTGGTCGAGCACGAGGATCCAGATCTGTTCTGACCAATCAGAATTCTTCGATCTGGTTCAGCCAATCAGGTGAAAAAGGCATCAATTCTGTTATGCATTTTGAAAGTCTGTTAGAGTTTCTAGAAGTTCCCGCCAAGTTATTTCATCTCTGGGTGCTCACGTGGGGTAGAATATGCCTTTGGTTCGTGCTCAGAATCTTCCGGAATGTCCTTGGGCTTTTAAATGCTTTGGGGCGCGTGCAGAGATTACTGAATTGCCTTTGCAGATGCTGAGAATCTTCAGGATATCATTTCGAACAGTTTCGAGAACTTTTCGCAAGGTACTGTGACTTCAAGCTCTTTTCGCCTGATTGAGACCTTTTGAAAAAAGCTGTAACCACGGAGATCTATTCGCAAAGATTGGAGACCTTTTGCGAGCTTGGGGACCTTTTACAAAGATTGGGGACCTTCTGAATAGCATTACGTAGTGCATTCTTCTTTTGAATAGCTCTAAACCTCTTTCGAGTTGAAACCGGGGCCTTTGTCCTCTTTATTTTAGGCATTTTGACAGCCCGTGAGGTTGTCCTTTCTCCTTCTTCCTCCAGATCAAGATGGGTCATCATCTTTTTGGCACTTTTAAGCTACTTTCAAGGTTAAGCCTGCCTTTATTGTTAGCATAAAACAAACACTTAAAACACTTATTTAGTTCTCTCAAGGGTCTATCAAGGCCCAGGTTAAGGGGTGGAAATGGTATTTTCTAGTTCTCAACACACCCCAAACCTAAGCTTTGCTAGTCCACGAGCAAAGACAAAATTTAAAAATAGAATGAAAAGCCATTTTTGTAGGGAGCACAGATGCATTTAGCATATGCAACAAGCCTTTTAAACCCCTAGGTGATCCCTAGTGGAGGAGTGAAGTCTCCTGAGGGTTTTCAGTGAAGGTACCTACAAACTTCTCCAATAAATAAGTTAAGATCAATGCAGTTCTGTTAAAGCAAACTTTCATCCAATCAGATTATTCACACTGCATCGATCGAGGTTGTAAGAAGATTTTCAAGAAAACATCAGTTCAAAACTAAAATTCTGTTGTAATTCCTTTACCATTCACTCAGTTGGTGTCAAAAAGTTTTTACAAGAAAAATTAATGAAAAGCTTGCCTTCTATTTGAGAATTCAGTTTTGATGTTACCCCAAATAATTTGATTTCAAACTCAACTCTCACCAGGGTTTTCACTCACCATGCAAATATGAGAGTTGCACTATTTCACACACTCAAGAGCAATTCTGTCCTCAAATAGGATTGTGGCGAGCATAGGCATTGCTTTTCACGAATTTACTACTTTTTCACCATAGATTACACAAATCCTTATCTCCATGTGAGACTCAATCCATCATTGATCGAGGACTTTAACTTGGGTTGTAATGTGGCTTATGGGTGAAATTTATCAAGAATAAAGGGTGGAATGGAGTTCAAAATTGAGAAGTCGGTCAAGGTAAGGAGGTGATAGACACACCTTCTTCAATTCAAAGACAATTTCATCTTCTTCTTTGAATTTTGAGCCAAAGTGGCCATCTTTTCTCTTTCTTTTCAAACTTCCAATGAAATGCCTTCTCCTTTTTTTTTCAAAGCAACATTGATGGAATGCCACATTTCTTATAACGTCTGACATTGCCTTCAATTTTTTTTTACCAAACTGTTACCCAACTCACCTTTCTTGACTTTCTTTCCTTTACCTTGAATTCTCGAGTGAGGGTTAGGCTAAATGAGGTTGATGAGGTTTCAAAGAAATCTTGGATTTATAAAGCTCAATTGGTGTGTATCAAGGGCAGTTTCAAAAGGTTGGGCTTTTTGAAGTTCAAACTGTCCAAAAGGAGGCCTTACATCATGTCTTTAATATCATGATTGCTGTCAAGATATTTTAACTTGGATATGTGTAACTTCTACTGATAACAAGCAGGTTCAAACAGTCCCTAGAGCAGAAAAAATTTCCAATTTATACCTCCAAAGAATACATTTCAGGTCCAAATCTCACTGGGTGTGGTTTTCTATCAAATTCTTGAGGTATATCATCACTGGTTTCTCTCTTTTTAGGTTTACTAAAACATCAATTTTCTTTTGGAAATTTTCTGACATTCACTTCATGAAAGTATTAGAAGTACACTAGAAGTTAATTTTAAAAAGTTTTAACTTCCTCATTTTTCAAAAAAACAGGTGTGAGATTACTTCATTTTCAAAAATTCTGCTGATCATAAGTCATCAAGCATTAACTTATTTTATTGGCATACCATACTCCCAAACCTAAGATGAACATTGTCCTCAATGTTCTAGAACCGAGAAACGAGGCGAGGATAAAGAAGAAAGGAAAACTAAGCGAGAAAAAATTTGCGACTATGTGCGTGAGAAAATAAAGAAAATAACACTGAATATATGAGCAGGAAAAGGGAAAAAAAATGTTATATAAATATAGAAAATTACTGATAAAACAGAAAAATAACAAAACTAAGCTAGAGCTGCTACAAAATAAAATCTAAAAACTGAATATATGAATAGAAAAATAAAAGAACTGCAAAGCAAATGGAAGGAAACTAATGCTAATAACGAAAGCAGAAAAGCAAGGTAAGGGAGTGAATACAAAGTTAAAAAGAAAAGAAAAGTGTTGATACAAAACAGAATTTGTGAATGCAAAATAGGGAAACAAAGTTAGAAACTAACTATACTCACGAAAAATGACGGAAATCAAGAAACGAGGACACATTAACCTAAGAAAGAAAAAATCGTTGATCTAAAACAGAATTTGAAACTAAAATTCCTAAAACAGAAAATCTAATGCCAAATGATACATCCTAAGCCCAAAGAAAAAAAAAACCCAAAATCACGAGATACTTATGAATCTAAGTGATTATAAAAATGATTAGCGAGAATACAAGAAAAGCAAGATTCATAAGATGACCCTTTGTTGATGATGTGTATGAATAAAAAAAATAATGAAGCATGGGAGCACATATTAAAAGCAGGGTTCACACATGAGACCCATTTATGATGAAGAAATCTCAAGGAAAATAAAATCAATGGGTCCATTGAATATTCAAAAGCTATGATTCACTACTCATTATCCTACATGATTCCTAAAAAAGAAAAAATGATCTCAGCAGGTCTAGATGGGAAAAGTGGATGCAAATGGAGAAAAACAGCCCATCCGGAAGATATCTATATATATATATATATTTTTTTTTTGTTTTTATAATTTTTTTATTTTTTTATTTTTACTTGTTTTGGATCAGCCCGGGCTCAACAAGAGCCCTTATTTACTACTGCTGAAAATAATGAGAAACAACTCAGAGATTTTCTATTTGTGTTTTTAGCTTCTTTTATTTTGTATTTGGTTTTGTAAAAAAAAAAAAAATCAGCATGCCTAAAAGACAGCAGAAATTATAATCAAAACAAACATTAAACACAACAGAACTGCTGGTTCTCAAGAATTTAAAAATAGAAAATGAATGCAAAGGAGAAGGGGATGCAAACTCAAGCAGATTTGCTCCAGCTTTAGTCCAGATGCTCCTTGTTGGACGGCCAATGATTTCAGATTCAATGGCCACAGACCATCCAATGGCCTCCAGAGTAAAGGAATATCAGCACAGATAGAAGTGAATTAGCCTGCAAGATCAGGGCCAATTGTAGCAAGTTTTAAAAGTAAGTGAGTGAAAGATCGTCCACAGAGAATTTGTCTAAAATGTAAGACAAACCTCCAGATCTGAGCTACCAGATCTGGCTTCTTATCCTATCTAGAAAACTGATAAGATGAGAGGTTTGAATTTGTCACGTTTAACTAACTAAAAATAAAGAAAAATTTAAACTAAATGATCCAGATCCGAGTTGGGGGAGTGATTGAAACAAAGATGGAGAAGTAATATCTAAATCTGATTTGGTCTTTGAAATCTAATGAGAATAACTGCAGCTCAACAGAGGTGATCCAATCTTCATCTGGCTACAAGCACAGATGTAAGAGAGATAAATCTAATTCAAGGATTAGGCTTACACTTATGGCTATGGTCTGTCCACTTTAATGGCCACAAACCATCCAATAGTCTTTAATCCAAATCCTCAATTTAACACAGGTAACATCACTGCCAACGCCCCACCACAACTAGTTACCAACACTAATTCTTACAGGATTAATGAATCAAGGAAATTGCATGCAAAACAATGAATCTAAAGGAGTCTAATGTCTTGAGGAGATCGAGAGGAACCCTTGACATGAGTCCAATGGAGAATGCATAGTTCTGATTACCTTTTAAAATTCATCCTTACAATTTACAGAGCACGGCTTATGACTCTCGTTGCAGCCTTGGATGCAAACTCTCCTTTGAATTACAAGGTATCTCACGACTCTCAAATGCAAGTACATAGTAGGCTATTACAAGGATCACAGACAAGCTGTCAGGCTGGGAAATGGGGGATAAGAAATGAAACTCAAAATCTGGATGCCCAAATTGGGCAAATGGTTAAATCTATTTATAGTTTTCCCTAAGTCCATTTCGGATGTGTATCAACCAATCGAGGTGCTCGGATCAGATTGACCAATGGTGATCAAGACGAGGATCCGGATCTGTTTCGACCAATCGAATTCCTCGATCTGGTTCACCAATCAGTGAAAAAGGCATCAATTACATTATGCATTTTGAAAGTCTGTTAGAGTTTCTAGAAGTTCCCGCCAAGTTCTTTCATCTCTGGGTGCTCACGTGGGGTAGAATATGCCTTTGGTTCGTGCTTAGAATCTTCCAGAATGTCCCTGGGCTTTTAAATGCATTGGGGCGTCGCGAGAGATTCGAATTGCCTTGCGAGATCTTTGAGAATCTTGAGGATATCATTTCGCATGATTTGGAAAACTTTTCGCAATCTTGTGACTTCAAGCTCTTTTCGCCTGATTGGAGACCTTTTGAAAAAGAAGCGTAACTTCACGGAGATCTATTCGCAAAGATTGGAGACCTTTTCGCAGAGCTTGGGGACCTTTTCGCAAAGATTGGGGACCTTTACGAATAGCATTCTGTAGTGCATTCTTCTTTTCGAATAGCTCTAAACCTCTTTCCAGGTTGAAACCAAGCCTTTGTCCTCTTTATTTTAGGCATTTTGACAGCCCGGGAGGTTGTCCTTTCTCCTTCTTCCTCCAGATCAAGATGGGTTATCATCTTTTTGGCACTTTTAAGCTACTTTCAAGGTTAAGCCTGCCTTTATTGTTAGCTGTAAAACAAACACTTAAAACACTTATTTAGTTCTCTCAAGGGTCTATCAAGGCCCAGATTAAGGGGTGAAAAATGGTATTTTCCAGTTCTCAACAAGGTATATCAGAGGTCTCCACAGTGGAAGCCTCTGCAATCCTCACGGACTTCCTTGTGACCATGGGACTGCCAATTGGTTGAAGGTTGAGCATGGCTGCTATAGTATCAATGAACTTGGAACTCGTGGCCATGGTTACATAGATTCCTAAAAATAGGTCTTGAAACACACAGAACTGAGTAGTTCACACTCCAATGAATGTTTTGTACATAAAATCCTCCCTACTCAACACTTAAATAGCAGACTAATCAAACAAAGTGAGAGACTAAGGATACTTACCATGAAATAGCTAGGGTTTCAGTCTAAATGCTGCACAGTGGATCAAATTTCACCACACCAAGTGTAAAATGGTCAGAAGCTGGTGTGGAGCACAATGGTGGGAGCAGAGTGATTGTACTGTAGTAGAATGGGCACGAAAGGGGAAAAATGGGAGAGGAGAGCTCGGGGTGTGCACTGTGAGTTAGGGCAAAAAAGAAAGAAGAATGAAAAATAAAGATATCGCGGGGTATACATGGGTGAAACCCGTGCCTCGCACGGTTCTCGCTAGGTAATCGTGGAGCAGATTTGCATCTGAATCGCATGAGAGGAATATTGGCATTCCTCATGCAGCTGAAAGATACTCTCACGAGAAGCATATTTTCAGAGAACTAAGGTTCTCACGAGGTAGTTGATAGTACAAGCTTCAAAAATTTTGCTCGCGAGGCTCTCGCTATGAACAAAATGCATGATATCCACTTGTTGCGCAGCTCAGTGTCACAGAGAATAGAAGGCCTTGTGAGGCTCAATTTTAGGCTCTCTTCAGGTATTTCGCTCGAGCGGCTCTCGCGAAGATTCAAATTTCATATTGGAGCCTCGCGAGCACACCATATTTGCTTGAATTATGGCTCGCGGGGTTCAAATTGCCACGCGAGAAAGCCTAAAACTACTCGCGAAAGTGAAATCCATGCCACTGAGATTCGCAAGAGAGCTAAATCCAACACATCTCAGTGCCTGCACACTGGCATGTGCATCTAAACTGTCATGCACCCTACCATTGTGCGTCAGCACCAAATTTTTTCACATTTCATCTATTTCACCTCTAATAACTTCATGCTCATTTCAAACATATGCACAAAGTACACATCCTAGGAATCAAATGACTTTAAAGCACAACATGTACATGCACAAACCACATTTAAAAGTAGACTCATCAAACTAGATTCAGACTTTCTAAACACCCTTAACAGACTCAAAGCTAAAATAGCACACTAAAATCAAATGAAACACGAAGTATATAACAGCAATCAAAACAGCACACACATTAAAAATAAGCAAAAACTGTGCATGACAGATTTGTAAAAGCAAACACAAAAGTTCAAACAATTATGGCACACCATTAACAGAGTTGTGGATCACTTAGCAGTGGGAGGTTCATGAAGGTGGATGGTCTGTGGAGGCTCCATAAAATTTTTGACACAAATCTTCAGCCTTTGACCATTCACTTTCATGCTCTTCCTAGAAATGGGATCCATGATCTCCACAGCACTAGATGGGGAGACATGGATGACAGTGTAAGGTCCATCCCACCTGGATTTTAACTTCCCTGGAAAATTTTTTAACTTGGAGTTAAATAACTAAACCTTGGCACCAGCCTTGAATTCCTTCCTCATTAGCCCCTTGTCAAAGAAAGCTTTAGATTTTTCCTTGTAAATCCTTGAGTTGGCATATGCATCCAATCTCAACTCCACAAGCTCTGACAGCTGCAGCTTCATGTGCATTCCAACAGGTGTTAGATCCAAATTCAATATTTTAATAGCCCAATAGGCTCTATGTTCTAACTCCACTGGTAGGTGACAAGCCTTACCAAAAACTAGTCTGAAAGGGGACATGCCAATTGGGGTCTTATAGGTAATCCTATAAGCCCACAGTGTATCATTTAGCTTCATGGCCCAGTCTTTCGTATTTGTCCTAACCGTCTTCTCTAGGATGTGCTTAATCGCCCTATTTGAGATTTCAACTTGCCCACTAGTCTGGGGGTGGTAGGGAGTTGCAATCCTGTGAGTAATAAAATATTTCTTGAGCAAGCTCTCTAAATTTCTGTTACAGAAGTGGCTGCCCCCATCACTGATAATGGCTCTAGGGGTGCCAAATCTTGAGAAGATATTTTCTTTGATGAATTTCTGGATAACCTTGTGGTCATTAGTCCTTGTAGTAATGGCTTCAACCCACTTGGACAGATAGTTCACTGCCACAAGGATAAAAATGTAACCATTTGAGGGAGGAAAGGGGCTCATAAAATCAATTCCCCAGATATCAAATAATTCCACAACAAGAATGGGCTACAATGGCATTGAATTTTTTCTTGACAAGCCACCCATTTTCTGACATTTGGCATAGGCCTTGTAGTGGGCATATGCATCCTTAAACAAGGAAGGACAATAGAAGCCACACTGCAATACCTTAGCTGCAATTTTTCTCCCACTGAAGTGACCCCCACAGGCATTTTCATGGCACGTGCTCAGAATATTAGGGATGTTACTATCAGGGACACATTTTCTTATGATTTGGTCTGCACAATACTTGTATAGGCAAGGGTCCTCCCAGAAAAAGAACTTGACTTGTGAAAAGAACAAGTCTTTATCTATTTTGTTCCAATGGGAAGGGACCCTGCCAACAGGCAAGTAATTTACAATGTTGGCAAACCATGGCACAATGGACTTAGTAGCAAACAGCTGCTCATCAGTAAATAATTCATTAACTGGTGCAGCTGCATATTCATCCAACAAAATTCTAGAAAGGTAGTCAGCCACCACATTCGCCACTCCCTTCTTATCCTTGATCTCAAGATCAAATTCCTGCAGCTGGAGGATCCATCTGATTTGCCTAGGTTTAGCATCCTTTTTGGCCAATAGGTATTTAAGGGATGAGTGATCAATAAACACAATAATTTTGGACCCAAGCAAGTAGGGGCTAAACTTGTCCACAGGAAACACAATAGCTAGCAGCTCCTTCTCAGTTATGGTATAGTTGAGCTGAGCTTCTGCTAATATTTTGCTTGCATAGAAAATCACTGTGAGCAGCTTGTTCTTCCTCTGTCCTAAGACAACACCTATTTCCAGGTCTGATGCATCACACATCAGTTCAAAGGGGAGTGAGTAATCTGAGGCCTGAATTACAGGAGCAGTAGTGAGGCACATTTTTAAGACCTCAAAGGCCTCATGGCACTTAGTAGAAAATTCAAATTACACATCCTGGCACAGCAGGTGGCATAGTGGCTTTACAATTCTGCTGAAGTCCTTAATGAACCTCCTATAGAATTCAACATGTCCTAAAAAGGGTGTAATTTGTTTGACAGTCTTGGGTGGGGGCAGGTGCGAAATCAAGTCAACCTTGGCTTTGTCAACCTCTATACCTCTGTGGGAGACCACATGTCCTAACACAATTTCCTGTGTTATAATGAAGTGACTCTTTTCCCAGCTTATGACCAAATTGGTCTCTTCACACCTTTGCAAAACTAGGTCAAGGTGACTTAAGTACTAACTGAAGTTGTCCCCATATACAGAGAAATCATCCATAAAGAGTTCCAAAAACTTGTCAATCATATCAGAGAAGATTGCATACATGCACCTTTGAAATATGACTGGTGCATTGCATAGACCAAAAGGCATTCTCCTATAGGGAAAAGTGCCAAAGGGACATGTAAAGGTGATCTTCTCTTGATCTTGAGGATACATAGGGATTTGGTTATACCCTAAGTATCCATAAAGAAAGCAATAAAATGCTTTTCCAACTAATTTATCTATAATTTGGTCAATGAAAGGGAGAGAGAAGTGGTCTTTTCTGGTCTTGGAGTTGAGTTTTCTGTAATCTATATAAACTCTCTAGCCAGTGGTCTCCCTGGCTGGCATCAACTCCCCAGAGTCAAAAGTAATAACTGTTATGCCTGACTTTTTGGGTACCACCTGAATAGGTGACACCCACTCTGAATCTGAAATGGGGTAAATCACCCCTGCATCCAACAATTTTACTATTTCTTTCAAGACCACCTCTTGCATGTAAGGATTAAGCTTCCTCTGCGTCTCCCTAAAGGCTTTTGAACACTCTTCCAGGTATATTTTGTGCATGCAAACTGAGGCATCAATCCCCCAAAGATCAGCAATTGTCCAACCATTGCTTTTTTGTGCTTCTTGAGAATACTCAACAATTCCTCCTGCTGCTCACTAGTGAGAGAGGAAGAGATAATTACTGAAATCTTTTTATTTTGCCCCAAGAAGACATACTTTAATATGTCTGGGAGCTGCTTAAGCTCTAGATTAGGAGAACTTTCAATGGAAGGCAACAAAGGTGCCTTGGCGGTTTGAGGAAGGGGCAGTAATATAGGTTTTTAGTTGGAATGCTGCACTAGGCCCACAGAAGACTCTAATGTAGTGTTGTCTTTTGTCATGAAAACTTGGGCTTCCTCCTCAACCTTACTCCAAATATTTTCTAGGTTCTCAAAAACAGTATCCCAATCCAGCAGATTGGATAATTCTTCTTCTACAAGGCCATCTAGTACATCTATTGCACAATAGTCCTTAATGTCCATCTGAGGCTGCTTGACAGCAATGTACACATTTAACTGGGCCTTTATATTCCCAAAGGTCACCTCCATCACCCTTGACCTGCATTGAATGCAAGCATTCGCAGTGGTCAAGAATGGCCTGCCCAGGATGACAGGAATTGGGATTTTACTTTTGTAAGGGTCCATGTCTAAAACTAGGAAATCAGCAGGATAGTTGAACTGGTCTATCCCCCACCAAAACATCCTCCATCACACCCATAGGACTTTTCTCAGACCTGTCAGCCACTTGGAGCACAATTGGAGTTAGTTTTAGCTCCCCCAAACCTAGCTCCTCATATACAAAATATGGGAGTAGGTTCACACTGGCCACCAAGTCCAAGAGAGCTCTACCTATGGTGTGGTTTCCAATGATGCAGGGGATGGTAGGTACCCCTAGGTCCTGCAATTTTTCAGGTGTGGCTATGGACAACACTGATTCCACATGTTCCACAACAAATACTTTTTTTGACACTTCACCCTTGCTTTCCTTTTTTGTGTACAAAGATCCTTTAAGAATTTGGCATAAGCAGGGACCTATTTAATGGTATCAAGCAGGGGTAAATTTATCTTGACCTGCTTGAAGGTCTTTATCATTTCCTCCATCTGAGCATTCCTTTTATCAAAAGGAGATGGACCAGCAAGTGCACGAGGAAATGGCAGCTGTGGGACTGTTGGTGCCACAGCTGCATGCCTAGCAATATCATGATCAAATTTTTATTTTTTTCTCTTTTCTTCATTTATTATTTATTGTTAGTGCTCAACATCAGCCCCTTTATTTTGTCCTTGCTGTTCTACAGCAGGGGATGAATTCAATGGTTCTTCTACACTCATATTCTTTTCTTTTTCATTTTCTATGGTCTCCTCAGCTGCCCCTGCTACTAAATTATCAACCACCCTGCCATTCCTCAGGATAGTCATTGCATTAGCCTCCTCATGGGTAGAGGAGCCTTCTCCAATCATGTACTGCCCTTTAGGGTTAGCCAAGGGTTGACTAGGCAACCTACCCTCCTCTCTCTTGTTCAAAGCATTGCAGATTTGATCCAGCCGGTCTTCTCTTTTTTTAATGCTTTGCCCATGAGAGTTCACAGTTTGAACTAAGTTTCCCAGATTTTGTATTGATACCAGCATTTTCTCTTCAAAAGAAGAGGATCTGGGCTGTGATGGGGACATAACCAACTGATTTGGCTGTGGGGCAAGCAGCTGAAAATTATGCTTAGGTGCATATCCCCGGTTGAATTGGTGTTGAGGTTTGTATGGAACTGCCAATTGTTGCTGTTAGGGCTGCTGAAATGTATCTTGTCTCTACCTCAGATTGGGATGGTTTCTCCAGGTGTACCCAGCAGGTTGCTGCCCATATGCCTGTGCAACATTGGCATGTTCCATAACTAATTCAGGAATTGGTTGGCTGATGGACATTCTTGAAGTGAATGTGTGGGAGATTGGCATATCAGACATGCCTCTTCCACTTGTGCAGCCAATCTAGGCTACATCACATTCGTCAACTTATCAAACTTTAAACTCAGATTGTCCCCCTTCCTCTCTAATTCACTTTGCACCTTGACCTCATACATGCGACCTCTAGAGGTGGATTCTTTCACCATTTTAGCTGGGGTCTGACTGTCATTGCGGGACAATGACTCCTGCTGCATGGGATTCTCACCTATAATGTCAAACAACTCCCATGCCTCATCAACTGTCTTGTGGAGGTAACTACCCCCACATGAGGCATCCACCATGTCCCTACTTTGGGGATTAATTCTTTGGTAGAAAACTTGTACAAGTTACCACTGTAGAATTTGGTGATTGGGACATTATTTTAACATTTCCCGAAACCTCTCATGCTTCATAAAAATCTTCAGTTGAGGATTGAGTAAATGAAAGTATGTTTGTCCTCATCTAACTAGTTTTATTCATGGGGAAGAATTTTGTCAGAAATTGGCTTTGGAGGTCACTCCATGTCTGTATGTTGTTGGCTGAGAGCTTAGAGAGCCAAGTGCTGGCTTTATCTTTTAGGAAAAAAGGAAAAAAGCCTAAGTTTTGTGGCTTCAGGTCCTAAGCCAGTAGTGCTAAATGTGGTACAAAGTAACAAGAACTGATACATGTGCTTGTAAGGATCTTCCTTATTGACCCCATGAAAAGATGGCAGCATGTTGATGGTGGAGGACTTAATTTCATAATTTCTCTCAACTGAAGGAAATTGAATGCAGAAGAGAGATGTATAATCCCCAGGTGCATCATATTCCTTCAGTGTCCTTTGCCTTTCAGCCATCACAGCTGGCTTAGTTTCAATAACAGGGGCTGGTGTTGTGTTTCTCAGTCTAAGGACCCCTTCTACCTCAAGATTTGAAGGTTTTAATTCAGGGTTAAGGGAGCTTCTACCAAGCATACACACACAGAACAACAAGTAGAGAAAATACTCATAGCACACTACAAAAAATTTGCAAATAAAAATTACTGCTAAACAAAATTTAAAACTAAACTACTGCCAGGGAATTCAACAGCAATGGAACTGAGTTTTAGGGTAAAAGAAGTGCAAACAGTGTTAGCTAAAGTCCAGCTACAGCTCTAGCTTTTCCCTTCTGCTCCTGTCCAAATCTATAAAAACCAGTAGTACTTTTTATTCAAAATCAAGCACTGCTACAAAGAATTTTTGCAAACTAAAATACAATACAATACAACTCAGGTCTACTAAAAAGATCAATATCTCGGCAGTGGCACTAAAAACTTATTGATGTGAATTATGGGTTGTGCTAATAATTATTAGCGTGAAAGCAGATGGGGAAAACAATCCAAAATAAAATGAAACAAAATAAAAATCAGAGATGGAAGATAAGCACAAGACCAAATCACATCCATGCAAGATCCAGGGCTACTGTAGAAAGTTTGGAGTAAGTAAGAGTTTGTCCCATAGAGAAATTGATCTAGGACCCAAAATGGGTTGTATTAGTAGGCCTCCAGATCTGGCAATCCTAGAGAAAGGGAGTTGGGTGTCACAACTACACTAAACTAACACTAAAAGAAAAGACAGAAAGTGCAGTACTATTCTAAAGAAAGGGTTTATGAAGAAAGGGGTGATGGTGTGTGTTAAAATAAAGGTAAAAATTGATGAGAAGTAGGCAACTAAGCTAAGGTTATTTCAGTCAAGTAACTCAGATTTAGAGCTGTCTCTGCAACAATCCTTCACATGTCTACAAGCACATCTGGAAGGTGGAAGAATCTAACTCAACTCCTATGGTTTGACCTGATCTCTTAAGGCTATAACCTATCCACTTAAATGGTCATAGGCTATCCAATAGAGAGGGTCAAAACACAGGAATTAAATAAAAAAGCCAATTTGTTCTAAGGGAATGGACTGATCTTAAGGCTATAACCTGTTCACTTAAATGGTCACAGATTATCCAATAGATTTCTTCCAACCAATGGATCAAAACAGAATATAAAGATCAGTGCAGACAATGTGTTTGCTAGGCTACAAGCTCAGACATCCATAGGAGCAAGCAACTCTTGAAAAATTAGGGGAAACCATAGTTATTCAAAGGCTATTTGGAGACTTAAATGCAGCTGGTCATTACTACAAAAGGCCTGCAATGACTCAGCTCATAAGTTTGCAATCTCTATAGAGAAATTACATCTAATATCTGATGATGGCCATCTAAAACAGAGGGGAGCTTGTTCCTGCTACTACCTCTCACAAAGCTACAAGCTCGAGTGTAGAGGATAAGAATCCCTCTCAAATCTGTGGCTTGGAATCACCCTAGGACTATAACCTGTCCACTCAAATGGTCACAGGCTATCCACAAAAGTTATCCACATCATAGAGGTCTGAGATGGAACAAGATAATTGCAGCTACCACCATAGTCCAAGGGCTACAAGCTCAAGCTTCCATGGGGATTTTAAATCAGTAAAATCTTAAATGTATAGCATAGATCAAAGAATACTATGGACAGATAGGAAAACAACAATTGAATAAACATTAAAACATAAATTTCATTGATTAAATAATACTTACAATAAAATTTCTCAAAGCAACAACCTTGTGCAGAATAGCCCTCAACAAATTCAATGTGTACCATTACAAAACTAAATCAAACTATACCTAATTGCTTACAGAGATCATAGCGAGCAAGTCTTGGGCTAAGGAAGAAGAAAAATAGAAAAAGATGGTGATCTAACCCTAACCCTAATCTGCTAGAGCTCACAGCTGACTGAGGTTGAAGGAAAGATAAGTTTCTAAATTTAGATTACAGCTTATATACTCAGGCATTGATGCCTTTGCCAATAGGGGAGGAAGCCCTAATTTTCTTGCATGCGTGGCTCCTTTGTAGCCTTTGAATGCCTTGAGATGTGCGTACATAGATCGGGGCCTCGAGAAGTGTGCCCTAGACTTGTGGAAGTCCCTAAAAGGTCCCTAAGTATGGAATTAGAAAGTAGGAGCACGTGTTCACGGGGTTGGGGCTGCTTTATTTGCTCCTCGTGAGGCACGTTGCGTGGTTGAAGTAGCTGTAGAAAAGAACTCGCGGGGATGAATTTGCAATGAGTGGTCTCAGCTCGCGCAGTGGAGCTTCAGGTAATTCCTGTCGCGAGGGTCTCGCATAGATGAGTTTAGATTTCGCCAAGCTCCTTGTGTAGTGAGTAGTACAACTCGCGCAGTGGATGGTTTAGGCATTTACACGCGGGAGAGCTATGTGAGAGATTTTTTGGAGCTCTCTCTCCTCTTGAGCTCTGCAAGAGCTACGCGAGTGGCTAGCATCTTCTGCATAGATGAGTCGCGCTAGAACTCTTCGTGTGGCATTCCTGTGATTTTCCTGTCATGGACTGCGCGAGTGCTTCGCGAGGATTGGATTGTTGAGATAAAATGAAGTGCACGACTGCAGCACAAAGTAGTTCTCTGAGGCCATTCCTTCACTGAGATGTGCTAGTTCTTCACGAGTGTGAGTATATTTCAGCCCTATGAACCTCATGCCAACTGTGCGAGGCAATTTAACTATGTTCTGCTGCTGTGCTCCTTCTGCTGCTGTAGCTTCCATCACTGTCCACCAACCATTCCTCCTCTGGACTTCTAGGGTCCACCTTGGGATGCAATAGGGTCACCATGGTGTGTGCCACCAAGGCGTATTCTCTGTTCTTGCATCAGCTCCACATCTTAGCATGAATTCTCTCTTTTTGGCTTCAAACACATAGACTTTGTACTAAGCTGCAATTGTTCTTATTACCTACAAAACATACTAAACAGAGGATTATTAGATAGCTCCAAGGTGTAGTAAAGGCTAGGTTAAGAGGTGAAAAGTAATACTTTTCAGTGAATAACAGTGGGCAATTACCCCACTACCTATAAACAGACCCCTCTACCTCACAATTCTACACAATTTTTTACAGTGATCTCTCCTCTCTCAAGCCTAGGCCTCTTAGGGATTTCGAGTTTCCTTCTCTACAATGCCAGAAGAAGGAGAATCAGGGAGGAAGAAGTGCTCAACTTTAGATAATTGCTCCCCTAGTTCTTAGTTCTTAATTTTTTTAGTTCTTAACTCTTAGTTTTTAGTTCTTAATTGTTAGTTTTTAGATTTTAATTCTTAATTTTTAATCCTTAATTCATAGTTTCAGTTCCTAATTCTTAGTTCTTAATCTTTAGTTCTTAACTCTCAGTTATAAATTTTTAATCCCTAATTCTTAGTTTTTAAACTATAGGCAACCCTTACCTGCTGAAGTTGGCCAACCGAAGTTCAGTAAAGGAGTCAACCCGCCTCTCCGCGTGTGATCATTGATGTGTTGCAGCGTCGATAAGCATTTGTAGCTAGCGATTGCATCACCCAAGTATTCTACATTTAATATTCGCCTTTTCCTTTCAACAATTTAATATTTTCTAGTTTATTATTTTATCGCCCATAGCTAGAGTCCACTCGGACCGAATTAGGCCACTTCTTCCGAGGACCAAAAGGAACCCAGAAAAAGCACGTACCAATAGTAAGATTCAATCTCGTCGTTGGACTCCCTTGTTTTCCATTTGTGGTTCTACTTATAAGGAATTAGTGCCTTATTTTTATGCGAACTATGAGTCGAGTGTCTCTACTCTTGAAGAGATACATTAGTCTCATGTGTCAACGGATCTAAGATCTCTGTCACCCCCTATCAAATCTCTTCGAATCTCAGTATCCCTCTTGAACCCGAAGGGGTTTTCTATCGCCATGATTCGGATTCCCCTACTGGTGACTTGCCCGATGGATTAGTGTTGTTTTGAAGCAAGGAGGTAAATACATCCTTAGTGCAGTTTTCAGTTAAAAATGTGCCATTTAGAGGAGTTGTGGAACCAAGCAACAGCTAAGAGTGAGGGATGAATGGAATGGCGTCTGTTTTATCCCCGACTTCTCCAAATACAACGGCATCTTGAAGCTGGGATCCCCACCTACACAGCAGCAGTGTATAGGGAGCAGCAAAGGGGTCGCCTAGCCGCACACCTTGGAAAGCAAGCTGCAGTAGTGGAAGCTTTCAATGGAGTAGAAAATTCAGCAGCTACACATGAACTTGGACCTATCGACTGGTGGCTTGTAAAGAACATCCAAACAGCACTTCAGCCATCTCATTGAATAAAGCTCGACATCTTTCTTCCTCTCGAGCATTGTTGTAATAAAAATAGCAAACTTATCGTGCTGCATCAGCAGCCATGGAGCCTGTTGAATGGATCCTAGAAACCTCTCGAGGTGTATGCTGAAGTCAATAGATGCTTGAAACAGCCAAGTGAATGAGCTACAGCTTCATCCTGTCAAGTACAGCATGCCCACTAAAGCAACAGATTCTCCAACCTGTCAAGTTCACAGCCATACAGCTCCCTTGCAGCACCCAACCTTGAACAACCCATCGAAATAGTTGCTGAAGCCTTGAGCTGTTCTTGAACCTGTCAAAGGCTCAAAGGGATTGCAACCCATACTCCATTCACCAATCCTCTCAAAGCAAAACGCCCAGCCTTCTAACCAATCTTGTCGACCACTTGAAGCTGAAGCTACTGCATTCATCCAACCTATCGAACAGCAGAGCTCCAAAGCCATCCTCCCAGCAACCTATCGAGCAGTTCAAGGGGGTGGAACCTATTGAAATGCTAGAAAGAACCTGTCGATTGGTTTATGCAGCTAAAACTTCATCCTGTCGAATGGTGAGGAAGCTGAAGCAACCAAAACTGTCAACAACTAGAAGCTTCCAATCCTATCGAAGTGCAGCAGCCCTCTACAGCCAACCTATCGAAACACTCAGCTGAAACCTTCATCCTATCGAAACAGCAAGCAGCACCTAGCACCTATCGACCACTTGGAGGATGCTGCTGCAATCCTGTCGAAATGCTGAAATAACCAACTTGCACCTATTGACCTTACCATCTGATCAGCTACAAAATGAACCTAGTGAAATTCAGTTTGAAACTGTCGGCACCTTGCTGCATTTACACCTTCAACCCTATCGAATGGATGAGCTTCCAAAGGAACCTCTCGAAATGCATTTGCAGCCCCCATCAATCCTCACGACAAGCTGCAGCAGCAAACCCAACTTTCAACCCAAACCTATCGACATCTTCAAAGCTGAAGACATGTAGAGTTTCAGCTGCAATTCACACCATAGCACCCTTTGACCGCTTAAATATCTCAACTTGTCGAGAAGCCCAACCTCCAGCTTACCCCAAATGTGTCGAGATGCAGTCAAGATCCTATCCAACCGTCGAGTTCTCAGAAAGCCCCTTTAACCTGGCGTCTTGAGTACAGCTGCATATATATATATATATATATATATATATATATATATATATATATATATATATATATTTCTTGCTTCAGACGGGCCCATTTGGGGCTGTTTTGGTAACAAACAGCAAGGGTATTTTGGGGTAGCGAGAATGATTATTCTGTGGGCAATCACTTGAGGTGTGCAACTGGAAAAAGTAATGGACAGCAGGGGCAGCTTGGATCCATTTTGCGGACAGCAAGTATGAAGATGAGTAGCAGACATTTTTTGTGGTTGACAAGGGCAGATTAAGAACTCCAATACACAGAAAATGCTGCACATGGGTGTGAATAAATATTTGGTGGGAATGCAACTGAAGCACAACAGAAGGGATCCATCTCTACTCTTTGATTGGCTGAAACCCAAGGCACAAGGATCAATGCATATGTATAAATACCTATCTTTTTATTGTTTTTCCTCAGCAAGGAAAGTAGGAACAAAGGAATAGCCTGAGTTCTCCTTAGCTCAATTAGGTTTAGTTTAGGCTTTTATTTTCCTTTTCTTCCCCTTTCTCTCTCTAATCCAGCCTGTTGGATTAGATCTAGGTAGCAGCTCAGATCTATTTTGTAATTGTAATTTCGACATGAAGAAATGGGGATCGATGCACAGACTATAGATCTGGGAACAAGTTTATTGTAAGTTATTTTGTTTGAAGCAATAAAATATTAGTTTTAAAGCTTAATTCAATCTAAAGATCTACAGTGATTATCTTGTTCTAATCGAAGCCATCGGAATGGAAGAAATCTATTGGATGATCTGTTACCATTTAAGTGGACAGATCATAACCATATGATGAATCCAAACCAGGTGTAGACACCCAAATTCGGCCCAAGGCCCGATCAATCTGTACTTCGGGAGAGATGTACCCCTGTGCTTCCGATGGCACCCCCTGAACCCTTAGGAACCTACCTAGACTAGTAGGAATCACCCTAAGACCTTTAGATCCATTCCCCCAATCCTTAGAAGTCACCCCTACACCCTAGAATCCCTTCCCAGACCTAACTTAAACCCTTCTAGCGGTTGATGGGAGGAGAGCTACAGAATTTCACACAGACCATTACCAAGGCTAAGCCATATATCATTGGAAAGAGGATTCCTCTAGCTTTCCAACAAGCCAAATATCACCCAATTTGGAGCTACGGTTCAAAAGTTATGGTCGATTGAAGTTTCACATAAAATCATAGGACTTTTACTCAGGCGTAGATATTACATGCACCCAGCCATTTTTGCCCCAGATTAGTCAGGTGTATATATTATATACACCCGCCTATTTTGGGGAAAATTTGGTCAGGCATATATAATATATACGCCCAGTATAGGTGGGACCCACCACGGGCTTCATCTTTCCAAGGCTCCCCTGTTTTTGGTGAAGTTTACTGTTCCTAAACTGGGCGTATATAATATATACGCTCGGCTTAGCTACAGTAACTGTCATCAGCACCTCGAATTCCCTCCATCTAGTTTGACCCTTTGACCATCCCCTTGGTTGAGGTGGGTGTCTTGAGATTGGTTGCACCCCCTTTGAGCTTATTGGCAACCCTTAAGTCACCCATGGTCTCACCCCATCATCCGCCATTGAAACCAGTTTTCCAAAACTCTAGGACCTTGAAAACCCAAAAAACCTTAGATGGGGGATTACCTAATTGCTAAACCATTAACTCTTAACTAAGCCCCTAACCCATCCCTTCTCTATAAATAGAGAGGCCCCCCTCTTCCCAAAGGGTTGAATTTTTGTTGAAGGATTAGAGAGTGCTTAAGAGAGAAACCTAGGGAGAGAAAATGCCAATATTTTTCCAGAATTCCAGCATGCATACTTCACCTATTTCAGTCCATTTCCACCATTAGATCACTCCTTTTAGCTAAAACCTAGCCTCTAGCTTCACTCTACACCCCCTATTTTATTGAATCCTAGCATTAGAATTCATTTTCACACCATTTAAGCCATCGGAAGCACGCCAAAGCGAAGATCTTCTATGGTGCAACAAGGGCCCGTGAGCTCCGGCTCACCCCTCTCTTCCTCTACCTTCTTGGTGTCTCCTCCGCCCAAGGATTCAAGCCGTTACGCCGCCGAAATTTCGGTTTGGCTCAAAGCTTGATAGGATCGTATTACCTTCGGGCAAGGGGAAGCTCCGCCCTTTTTATTTTTATTTTTGCCATAGATAGAGACCGCTACGTGCGGGTTGATCGGGTGCCTAAACCCTTCCCGATCGATAACCGAAGCCCCTACCCTAGAGCCTTTGGCAAAGATCGGTAAATCAGAGTCATATTTAGCACTTCGGTGCTTAAAATATTGATTTGAAGGTTTCCCGGGTCACCAAAAGCTCCGGGTGGCGACTCTACATTTTATTAAAGGCGAGCGCATTGTCGCGACGGGTTCGAAAGGATCCACGGTCGCACAGATGGCGACTCTGTTGGGGATTTCACCCTAGCGCTTCCCCTCTTGTTGGCCTTTCCTTTTATTTTATTATTTTACTAACCATGGCTATTTTTTGTTCTAATTTGCTGTTGTTTTTTGTTATTTTTTGTTGTTTTTACTAACGTACTCACCCCTATGATTCAATCCTTTAAGTGCCTGAGCCGTTTGGCGGGCCTACTTGCACCTTAAATTTCAGCTTTTACGATTTTGTTATTTAAGCCGCCTTAGCCGTTTGGAGGGCCCGCTCGCATTTATTTTCACGTCATTTAAATTTTGGTCATTTACAAGCCTTAGCCATTTGGCGGGCCTACTTGCGCACTTTATTTCGGTCATCATATTTCACCTTTGAACGCCGGCCCGTTGAGGCGGCACGGGTTTGTCATCCCCGACCCGATTTTGGACTTAATCTCACTCCCCTATAAAAGTTTGTAATTAAAAGTGAACCAACAGTATGGAGACATAATTGAATTTATTTTTGCATTTTTGGGTAGTTTTCGGGGGGTTTAGGCATAGATACAATTTACCTGGTTCCCAGTAAGGCGGTAGCCCTAGTGGTGATGATCCTGAAAAGAACCACCCCTTCTAGTACCTGAGAAGGCGCTTGCGCCAGAGGTATATCGGTAGGGTTGCCAATTCCGATCAAGCCGTAAAACCCGCATTGGTGAGAGCGTAGAAAACCCAAAAGTCAGCCGTGTATTCCTAGGAAACAGAAAGGAGGGACCCGATAACATACACAGCAGTCCCCGGGAGCATTTCTCCCAAGAAACCAGTTCAAAGACCCACATTCGGGCTTGCTGTCTACTGTCAAAATATAACTGACAGAACCTTTTGCCCGACGTATATAATATATACGCCCCACAAAAAGGCCCCAGATTTACACAGGCGTATATAATATATCACCTTGACCAAAATCTATTTTTGGTGTGCATAATATATCGCCCGGTATATCTTTGAATTACTGACAACCCGACGAGGCCCAATCCACCACCCCAATTCCCGATTAAGCGGTATTAGTGTCGTAGCCTCCCATTCTCTAACACCCAATATGCCCCGCCCGGTCAAAAGAAAGCGACTTCTTATTGATTTGCTCAGGGGATCGGGTCATTTCGTGGATTCCTACTTCAATAGAGCGAAAGGTTCCTTTACGCTTCTTCAGTGTGTCGGATCCTAGTGGGACCTACTAAAGGTACATATATCGCCCGAATGAGGAGTTGACCACAGGCACCAGTCATCATTCATCTAAGTAGAGGAGTTAATTGCAATTTGAAAAAAAAGACAGAAAGAAAATCCTCATCTTCAAAAAATCCACCTTCAAAAAAAAAAAATCAATCAAAATAAAAAATAACAACAAAAAATTCACTTTTCAAAAACAAAAAATAAAATCATCATCATTTTCCAAAACCTAAAAAAAAAACACACAAACAATCAAAAATATACCTTGGTGTGGGATCACTCGACCTCAAACACCAGTAGAGGAGAACCAGAAGGTATTTGGCCCTTACCATGACATCAATACAACACTCATCGGGATCATGTCAAGAGCCGATACATCCCCATCATCCTTCCCATTCTTGTATAGGAGAAGACCTGATCTCCGACACCTTCGCCCAAACCAGGTTCGATATCACGGGCCCATTTGGCGCGCCCGTGTTCACCTCCACCCCATCCCCTTCCCTCACATTATCCCAACATACCCCTTTTTCATCCCCTACTGAAACCCCTCATTTCCCAACCTATCCCTACATCCCCATCTCCCATTCCAAACACCCTTACGCATCCCCATACTTCCAAAGACCCCCTAGGGGTCCCATCCCCGCCTACTTCCCGTTCCATCCCTCTCATCACCCATGCCCCCAACATCCTACATCCCATCCACCCCATCTCACATACCATTCCCACCATGGCCCATCCACATCCCAACATACCCCCATTTACGGGTCATGCCCAATTTCTCCCAACCACCTTCATCCTTAAGTGAGCCATCACCCCCAATCTCACACTGAATCCATGCCTCGATGGAGGACATGAGAACGATGTCAGACGTGGGTGCTTCGCAACCCTACCTCTCAAACCCCGCATCCAAATGTCCAAAACCTCCATACCCCATTCCCTCCTAACCATGCCCAACCACCCATGGTCCATACCTCCCAAAATCCCCCACCTCACTCCCAGACCCAAACTCACACAAATCCATGGGCCCCAGCCAAAACACCTCTAGAGCCATGGGCCCAGACCCAAGACCCTCAAAACCCATGGGCCTAACCCCAAACCTATCAGGCCCAGGCCCAAAACCCTCAAAACCCATGGGCCCAAGCCCGAGCCCATCAGACCCAGGTCCAGGTCCAAGCCCCCCAGGGCCTTTGGACCCAAACCTATCAAACCCAAGCCCAGGGCCCATGGACACAAACCCAACCCCCTCATGGCCCAGTAACCCAAACTCAACAAGGCCCATTGGCCCAAAGTCATATTAAGCCCCACACCCAGGCCCAAGGCCCGTCAGTCCAAGCCTTCCAAAACTATCAAACCCAAATCCCTCAAGCCCAAGGCCCTTCCGCCCACGCTCATCAAAGCCCATTCACTAACCCCATACCCCCCCACCAATACCCTTCATTCACCTATACCCCTTACGCCCCCATCCCACCTCCAATGGGAAATCCAATCCATCCCATTCCTCAAAACCACAACATCCCACCACCTCAATCACACCCCCATCACCCCCAGAACGTGCACCCAACTCAGCACATCACTTACCCACAAAACGCTCACCCATTTATCCCTTCTCATCCCCTACAAACCATATGGCCCCACCAGGTCATCCAACCCATCACCCCCTAAGTCCAAATAGCAGAGCTCGCCCCTCACCAATACCATGACCAACAGTACGAGGAGGATGAGATTCGCAATAATGGAGGAGCTGCCAGTTTCAACCCTCCCAGGCCCACCATCATCACACCTAGGGTTGAACCAAATCAGGGGCAAGCGGTCCCTGCCGCGACCTCAAAGGAACCAGAGCAGCTGAAGAAACGGATGAAGAATCTGGATGGGAGGAATGGAACTACACTCAACGGACTTTTCAGACTTATGTCTGTTCTCTGATGTACCCTTGCCATAGAAATTCAAGATGCCATCATTCGATAAGTATAATGGCATTGGCAACCCCATCGCCCACTTGAAATCTTACTGCGGGGATATGTGCCAGTATGGCGGAGATGAACGACTCCTCATCAAAGTGTTCCAGAAGAGTTTGATAGGCCTAGCACTGAGATGGTACACATCCCTGGAACCATCCATGATAAAAAATTGGAAGGACCTGACACGATTATTTCAAGAATAATATGTCTATAACATGGACATAGAACCAAGGAAGTCAGACTTGGCCCGATTAAAGCAAAGACATGATGAAGCATTCAGTGCTTACTTGGGGAGGTGGAGGGCCTTAGTCGCTCAGGTAACTCATCGGATCCCCGATGATGAGTAGATTGAATTGATAACCAAGGGAGCCCTCGGTCATCATGAATTTTTTAGTATATCATGCTGACAAGTTTTCTTGATGTAGTGCAACGCCAATCATTGCGAAGGCGCCATTAGAGAAGGCAGTTAGGAAGAATGTATAGCCAGCAGGGCCACCAGGTTGAAAAGAACCAAGAATTGAAAGAAGACCAGGGACAGAGGTACAAAACATTGTTTACCCCCAGGCCAATACCAACGCCCCCCCGATACAACTCCAGGTTACACAACCACCCCCGACCCATTTCGAGCAAGTATCAAGGCCAAGCAACGGACCAAGAGCCCCGTTTACCCCGAAACAAATGAAAGCACGTTTCGAAAGAGTATTCACCCCGTTGGGGCAATCCTTGAGTGTCTTACTGCCGGTATTACTACAAAAAGGCCTGGTCAATTTACTCTAACCTCACCTGCCACCCCACCCAATACCAAGGAATTACGATCCGAATCTGCATTGCAATTTCCACCAGGGACCGGGTCACCCTACGGACCGGTGCTTCCCATTAAAGCACGCGGTCCAAGATCTGATAGAGGCGGGAAAGATCATACCCCTGCCACTTCCCCTAGGGCAGAACCAGAATATCCATCAAGCCCCTCTTCCACCGCACCCAGGAGGCCCCAGGCTTAACATACATTGGATAGAGGAAGAAGAAGAAGAGTTTGACCCTTCAAATTATATTAGCAATCAGGAAGAATTTTCACTCCCCAGGCCGAACGAAGATGAACTATTTGTTGGGGTGATCGAGCCACTGTATCTTGTCGATTATTTTCCCACACCGGCTTGCCAAGAGGAGCCCTTAGATTTAGGGCAATATTTTTCCACCCCCGCTCCCGCCTCTCAAATCCAAACGGGCACAGCCCCACCGCAATCATACGCGTATCCACCCCACGCCCAATTTACCCCATACAGCCCTCCGTCACACATAAATCATCCTGTTCCCTACGCAATTCTGTCATCCCCATATTATCCTACCCCATACACACCCTCAAGTCCCTCCACCCAATACGTTACTCCGCCATCCCCAAGTTACCCCATTCCATACACACCTTCAATTCCCACCACCCAATTTACCCCATACACCCCTCCATCAATGCACAACTCCATCATCCCCAATCTATCCCATTTTATCTACTAACCCCCCCATCATCCCACCATGCCACAAACCCTTTATACCCCCCCATTCCACCCACTACCCCGCCATATCCAAACCATCCCGCTCAATGCACAACTCCATCATCCTCAATTTACCCCACTTCATCCACAAACCCATCACCATCCCATCATACCTCCTCATATACAAACCCTTCATATCCCTATCACCCCGCGCCCACCACACCTCAAACGTCTCCCCATCCCTCCAGCCCAGTCACACTCCCACCATCCCTTCGCTATTTTGGCCCTAACCCAACTCCACTGCCACCCGGACAAGCAAACCCTCACCCAATCCCCTCATCACCCAATCACCACTGGTCCTACCATGCCCAGGTAACACCAGTACAAGCCCCCTCCGTGCCCATAACTCCAATTCTGTCAATTCCCCCCACTACCATTCCACCCCTCATTGGAGTTAACCTGGTCGGACCCGAGAAACCAGTATATCCGGCCCAATCCCCCCCGGAATCCTCACGCACTCCATTTCTCATCCCAAAACCTGCTTATGACCCGCATCAGGTACCATTGAGCTATGAACAGACGGACATGAATGCCGGGTGAAACCAAGAAGAGGTTGTTGAATTCGTTACCCGATTGAGCCGGATTTCTACCCAGCCGGAAGCATCAGGGGCAGTCAGAGGAGAAGAAAAGAAGAAAGAAGAGGCCACAGGAAATCCCTTTGAAAAAATGGCCAGGGAGCACATACTGGAGACACAACTCAAGAGAACACCGGCACATATTACTGTGTGGGATTTGTTAATCACGTCTCCACTCCACTTTCAAGCCCTAATGGGAGCGCTCAAGGACGCGCATGTCTCCACCCATATAACTCCAAATGAAGTAGGGGAAATAATAGGACAAGTGTTGGCCCCAAACGCCATCTCTTTCACCGATGCAGACCTACCGATCGAGGGGAATGACCATTCTAAACCCCTGAATATAACAGTAGAAGTAGGGAACTTGGTGGTACCGTTGGTCCTGATCGACAACGGGTCGGCGCTGAACGTATGCCCTCTAAGGACGGCAATCAAAATTGGGGCGAACCCCGACACCTTCCGGCCATCCATATCAAGCGCACGGGGATTCGACAACACTAGAAGGGAAATCATAGGAAAAGTAGACCTTGACCTGATCCTCGAACCGCAAACCTTCACCACCCCCTTTCAAGTGATGGACATCAAGTCTACCTTCAATCTGCTATTAGGCCGGCCGTGGAAACATAAGCTCGGAGCAATACCATCTACCCTGCACCAAAAGCTTCGATTTATCTCAGAAGAAAAAATTGTCACCATCATAGGTGAGAGCAGAAAAGACATGGGGAAGAGCGCTCTGCACATTGAGAATCCGAAAGTGTTGAACATACCGCAAACAGTTGAGGACGCCGATCTCCATCGATTTGAGTATGACTTCTCAAATGTTACCCTCGGACCAACTGAAAAGACCCCGAATAAAATTGGAGGAGGAATGGATGCAGTTGTATTCATGCTCCACAGATGGGGCCATCAAAAAGGGAAAGGACTGGGCCCACGCCTTCAAGGAAGAACCGTCAAGGCCAAGGGGCAACAAACTAAATTCGGCTTAGGCTACAGGCCCAGAGAAGAGGAAGTCAGAGAAGCCAAGGAAAAGATGAGAGCCGGAGCAGCCGCCAAGGCCAGAGGAATCATCTTGGAAGAGGAACCTCACGCTCGGCCCCACATCCGTGAAACCTTTGTGAGCGCCGGGGTAGTAAAAATTGATCTGAATGGGGAGACGAGGGTAACCCCACATAAGCCTACTTCAATCCACCCCACCAATCCCTACATCATCCCCCCAGACTTCGAAATGGACTTAGCCACCCTTTCCTTGTTTGAGGAAGAAGTTCTTCGATCCACCCCTCACTCCAACACCAACCACTCTGGGCCCCTCCTAACCGTAGAGGACAAGGTCCCGGAGGATCTCTCTGTAAATATGTTGAGGAAAGAAATGCAAGAGCATACTGATACCGCTACCGACCGAAGAGGTAAAGGCCAGGCCTCGCACGTGAGTAACTGGGCATCCTTGCCCCAACTCTTGAGAGCTGCCAAATACCGTGAAAATGGCACCGACTCTCCAAAAAAAAACAACCTGTAAAAATTGAGGTTAGCCTCTGACCACTCTACCTTGTATATATAGAGATCCACCTGTGATGACTTAGAAAAATGCAAAAGACCATAAAAATAGAAAAAATACCAATTCCAAAAATATTGTCCTTTAAAATTCCCAATAAAATCAATGTCGTGATACCCGTCCCATGTGAAGCCAACCCCTTCTCTGTAGAAATACAAAAAGAGGTAGGAGTCACGAGTCTGGACGAGGAAGGCCAAACCGACGAGCTCCGCAATGAGCTCCTCAAACAATTTTCCGATTTTGAGCATGGCCCTACCCCGATCATCGAAGAAACGAAGGATGTCAATTTGGGCACCACAGAGGCCCCCAGAATCACCAAAATCGAAACATCGCTGTCCCCTGTGGGGAGGAAAGGTATGATAGACTTCCTTCGGTCATACCAAGACGTCTTCGCAAGGTCGTATGAGGACATGCCTGGTTTGGATACCGATCTGGTCGAGCATGAGTTGCCACTCTACCTTGATGTTAAGCCGGTAAAACATAAGCTGAGAAGACTCTGACCTAAATGGATGTTGAAGGTGAAGGATGAGGTCATTAAACAGTATGACGCAGGTTTCCTCATGGTATCCATGTACCCGCAGTGGCTAGCCAATATCGTCCCCGTACCAAAGAAGGATGGAAAGGTTCGAATGTGTATCGACTTTCGAAATCTCAACAAGGCGAGCCCTAAGGACGATTTCCCACTGCCACACATCGATATCTTGGTTGATAACACCGCAAAGCATGGAATGCTCTCATTTATGGATGGATTCTCAGGATACAATCAGATAAAGATGGCAGAGGTTGATCGCGAGAAGACAACGTTCATTACCCCCTGGGGAACCTTCTACTACAAGGTAATGCCATTCGGGTAGAAGAATGCTGGGGCAACCTATCAAAGAGCAATGACGGCCCTGTTCCATGACATGATGCACCGAGAGATCGAGGTATACGTCGACGACATGATTGCCAAATCGCCAGAAAGAGAGGACCACTTGGTAAACCTTCAGAAGCTATTTGAGAGGTTGAGAAAATACAGATTGCGGTGGAATCTCCAGAAGTGCGCCTTCGGCGCTATGTCTAGAAAGTTGTTGGGCTTTATTGTCAGTAGGAGAGGGATCGAGGTCGATCCGACCAAGATCAAGGCCATCACTGAAATGTCACCACCATCTACAGAGAAGGAAGTCAGAGGCTTTTTAGGCAGGATCCAGTACATCAGCCGATTCATCACATAGTTAACTCTGATATGCGCACCAATCTTCAAGCTACTGAGAAAGGACTCACCAGTTGAGTGGAATGATGACTGCCAGGCTGCATTCGATAAGATTAAGGGTTACCTCCTGAAACCTCCGGTATTGGTACCGCCTGTACCCGATAGACCCCTGATAATGTACTTATCCACGACTGAGTTTTCCATGGGCTGTGTGTTAGGACAGCATGATGAGACGGGAAGAAGAGAGCAGGCCATCTATTACCTAAGCAAGAAATTCATTGATTACGAGACGCGCTATTCTCATCTGGAGAAAGCATGCCTAGCGCTCGTTTGGGATACTCAGAGACTTTGACACTACCTATTATCCCAGGCCGTTCTACTTCTAGCCCAGATGGATATGTTGAAGTACCTATTCGAGAAACCTGCTCTCACTGGCCGAACTGCACGATGGCAACTATTCCTATCCGAGTTTGACATTACTTATGTCATCTAGAAGTCGATTAAGGGCAGGCACCCGCCGATCATCTTGCTGAGAATCCTCTGCCGAACTATGAGCCTCTAAGGACCGAATTCCCCGATGAAGACATTTTGTTCATGACCGACGAGGATACAGAGGAAATGGAGGAGCCCTGGGTAATGCACTTCGATGGGGCATCGCTTGTTGAGGGCCAAGGAGTTGGCGCCATTCTTATCTCGCCGAAAGGATCCCATATACCCATCTCAATCAAATTGAACTTCCCCTGCACCAACAATATGGCCGAGTATGAGGCCTGCATACTAGTTTCTGGTGGCTCTTGATCTAAATATAACTCACCTTAGGGTCTTTGGAGATTCACAGTTAATTATATGCCAAACCAACTGGGATTGGAAGACCAAGGATGAGAAACTTATCCCATACCATGAACATCTGGAGGATCTGATATCCTGCTTTGAGGAGGTCACCTTCTCCTATGTGTCGCGAGCAAGAAATCGGTTTGCTGACGCCCTGGCTACCCTAGCCTCTATGGTTGAGATTCCATATGGAGTGGTGATGAACCCGATCATGATAGAGCTGAGGAACGAACCGGCTTTCTGTCACCTGATCGAAGGACCTACAGAGATAGAGGATGAACCACCCTGGTTCTCAGACATCAAGAATTTCCTTGAGACCCGAACTATCCCAGAAGGAACATCAAAGGTAGACAAACGCACCATCCAGCGATTGGCAACAAACTACGTCATCTGCGGCGATCTCCTGTATAGACGATCTCACGACAATATTCTGCTCCGATGCCTAACCCAGAAAGAAGCGATTGAGATCATGAAGGGATCTGCGGAGCCCACGTCAGCAGTCACATGCTCGCTAAGAAAATTCTAAGGCATGGATACTTTTGGACTACCTTGGAGACTGATTGCTGCAAGAACGTACAGAGGTGCTACAAATGCCAAGAGCACTCCAGCTTAATACACGCTCCGGCCATTGACTTGCACAGCATGGCCACTCCTTGGCCGTTCTCCACCTGGGGTCTCGATCTCATCGGCAAGATCAATCTTAAGGCTTCCAATGGACATCAATTCATCCTCGTCGCTATGGAATACTTTACAAAATGGGTAGAGGCGGCCTCCTATACGAGCATTAAGGCTAGCCATGTTGAGAAGTTCATCAAGAACAACATCATTTACAGATTCGGCGTACCCAAAGATATCATCACTGATAATGGCACTAATTTCGCTAATAGGCACATCTGGGCCTTGTGTGAGCGGTTCAAGATCAAGCATCATCGTTCATCCCCACGGCCTCGAACGAATGGAGCGATGAGGCGTAACAAGACTCTGATTCGCATCCTGGAGAAGATGGTAGTTACTTACAGAGATTGGAGTGAGCAGTTACCCTTCGCACTTTGGGCCTATAGAACGTCTATCCGCACCACAACAGGGGCAACACCATTCTCCCTTGTGTATGGGACCGAGGCCGTGCTACTCGTTGAGGTCGAGGTACCATCACTCCGTATCCTTTTAGAATCCCATCTACCTGAAGCTGAGAGGGAAAGAGCCCATTTTGAACAGCTAGACCTAATTGACGGGAAAAGACTCCTAGCCTTGTGCCACACTCAGGTCTATCAGAGGAGAATTGCACGTGCTTACAATAAGCGCGTCCACGGCCGAGATCTGAAGGTAGGAGACACTGTACTGAAGAAAAATTTTCTGTCTCTCCACACCGATCCGAGAGGGAAGTTTAGGCCAAATTGGGAAGGACCCTACGTCGTCCGAGAGGTTCTGCCAGGATACGTCGTTTGCCTTGCCACCATGGACGGAGCCCACTTTCCTGAGCCCATCAACATTGGATACCTCCGTAAGTTCTACTCATAGGTCTTGGGACAAGGTAAGTTTCGATAAAAGTAGATGCGTGACCGCTTAAGGGCTCCATAAAAGAGGCCATCATTTCAAAGTCAAGTAGCCCAAAAGAATATTCCCTAAAAACCTTCACCCCTTTTTGCTACACACTTCAGGCCAACAACCATTTCTTTCATATACCCCACCCAAAATTCCAAAAAAAAGAAGAAAGAAGAAAAGGGAGGAAAAATCCAAACCAAAAGAAGAAGAAGAAGGCGCCCCCCAAAAAAAAACAACAAAGAAAAAGAGGGGTACCCAAAAAAAAAAAACAAAAAAATGATGATGACGACTGGGGCATAAAAAGCCTTTGGAAAGAAAAAGGAGTCCCCGAATCTAGAAATCATCCCAAACTTAGATCCAAATCCCCAGAAAAACCCAACCTGTTTGAACCCCAACCACAATACAACCCGGAAGAAAGCCCTCTTTAAGGTCCACAAGCGGTTATAACTTCTACTGCATCAGAACAAGCCGAGTTAACAAACCCCACAGAATTTCATTCAGCCGGCTATGACGGAATCGACGCCCATGTCGTGGCTTTCTGGTTCTAAAAAAAAAGGAGAAAGATTAAAAAAAAAAGAAAAAAATAAATTAATTTGAGTTCAAAGCAAGACGGACGTGGTGAAAACCCGAAAGGGCGCCACGGGTAAACACAACGAACTCACGCGGACTAGGTGAAAACATGAAAGGGCACCTGGGGTAAGAGAGCGAACCCATGGACGTGGTGAAAACCCAAAAGGGCGCTACGGGTAAAAACTGGGATGACAGGCATGGCAAAAACCCGTCTTGGGCGCTATGAGCAAAAAATGTCAAGAAAAGAGAGATTAGGAGAAGATTTGTCCTGGCCTGCCTGCTTTTGTTTGGATCCCTTGAGCCTCTCCTCCTCTTTGTTGGGCCACCCATGTGAAAATTGGATCAGATCCTGATCAAGTATGTCATCTCTACCACGGCGTCTGACGCATGACCAAAGGAAAAGACAGAAGGCTAGACCAATCCCGGGGAAGCTGACCTTCCCACGTTTAAAGGAAAAACCTGCATCTCACGAACAGGGTTCAGCCATGCTCAAAAAAAAAAAAAAAAAAAGGGACCCGCTGGTTTGGCCTTGTGGTTACCGACATCACAAAAGAAAAGAAAATTCCAAAAAGAAAATAGATTTCCCTTTCCCATAAAAAGCCCCACACTGTGGAGGTGAAAATTTCAAAAAAGAAAATAGATTTCCCTTTCCCATAAAAAGCCCCACACCGTGGAGGAGAAAATTCCAAAAAGACAATAGATTTCCCTTTCCCATAAAAAGCCCCACACTGTGGAGGAGAAAATTTCAAAAAAGAAAATAGATTTCCCTTTCCCATAAAAAGCCCCACACTGTGGAGGAGAAAATTCCAAAAAAGATAATAGATTTCCCTTTCCCATAAAAAGCCCCACACTATGGGGGAGAAAATTCCAAAAAAGATAATAGATTTCCCTTTCTCATAAAGAGCCCCACACTGTGGAGGAGAAAATTTTAAAAAAGAAAATAGATTTTCCTTTCCCATAAAAAGCCCCACACTGTGGAGGAGAAAATTTCAAAAAAGAAAATAGATTTTCCTTTCCCATAAAAGCCCCACACTGTGGAGGAGAAAATTCCAAAAAAGATAATAGATTTCCCTTTCCCATAAAAAGCCCCACACTGTGGAGGAGAAAATTTCAAAAAAGAAAATAGATTTCCCTTTCCCATAAAAAGCCTCACACTGTGGAGGAGAAAATTTCAAAAAAGATAATAGATTTCCCTTTCCCATAAAAAGCCCCACACTGTGGAGGAGAAAATTTCAAAAAAGATAATAGATTTCTCTTTCCCATAAAAAGCCTCACACTGTAGAGGAGAAAATTTCAAAAACAAAAAAAAAAAGAAGAAAATAGATTTCCCTTTTCCGTAAAAAAAAAAAAAAACCCCACTAGGTAAAAGAGAAAATCCCCATAAAAAGTCTTACATTGCAGAATTACAAAAAGAAAAATAAGAGCGCATGTATAGATTTCATTCCCTTTCTTTACAAGTGTTGCCTGCAGAGTGTCACGTCCCAAAAAGATAACGACATGACACACTTTCTATTTTGCTGCTTCCTTTACAGAAAAAAAAAAACAAAACCCAAAATGTATATAGCTGTGTATATATGAAAAAAAAAAAGAACAAAAAAAGATAACCCAAAAAGAGATCTCTGTTAGGGGGCTTTCCCCCCGTGTATATGATTTATGATATGTGCAGGAACAGGTCAAGGGCGGGGAGCATGCTTCAAAGCGCTAATCTCTACAAGCAGGGAGTCCTCGCGGGCATTCCGATCAGACATCCACCTACCATGAAGACTCTTCTGCCGGCTCCGTGAAGCTTCAGCTGCGTTGCGGGACTCAGTCAAAAGACCAGTCAACCGAAGAACCTTGCTCTCGGCTGTAGCAGCTCTCACCTCCGCAATATCAGCTCTGCCCCTTTCTGTAATGACCCAGAAAATTTGAACCTGAAACTAACCGCATCGATGTATGTGCCCGGCACGAAAATCGAGACAGAAAATTTAAAACTTTGAAAATAATATTAATAGAAATAATATTAGCCTATAATTGGGTTAGTTCACGTATGAAAACTCGTTTCGATCCGAGTTGAGTACGATGTCGAGACGGTACACTACGCCGTATCGACATGTTGGTGTTTCACACCGAAATCAAAATTAGAGATGCAACTGAAATATCTAAGATATTTCAGTTGGTAGCTTATAAGAGAAGGAAGGGAGAGGTAGAGGAAGTTCTTCTTCTTCTTCTTCTTCTTCTTCTTCTTCCCCTTGCCCTAGTTACTCGAACAGCTAAGGAGTCTGTAGCTAGGTAGGTTTTCAAGAGGGTTTTTGTATAAAACAGGATTAGCAAGATTGAAAGGTGAGTTTCCTAAGCTAGGGTATGTAGAGAGACCAATGGATTAAGCTTAGGTATGGGTTGTGTGTGTGTGAAGTCTATGCATGCTGAACCAGAGCTAAAAGGTTGCTCGTCGAACTCGGATCGGTGATAAACTCCGAGAGCTTGATCCGAAACCCTCTTCCGGATTGATTTGCCGAAACCCCGAAAGGGCCCACATAGAGGTGAGCTCTCTTGTTTAAAATGGGCAGTTGGATGCCCTAAATGTAGGATCTGTATGAATATTTAAGATTTTAATGGATTTTTGGAAGGAAAAGTAAGTTAGAAAAATTTGTTAGGTGAACTCCATTAATGACTGAAAATTCGTCATTATTGATCGATCAACAAGGTGTTGATCGATCACTGAGAGTGCAATTGATCGATCAACACACTAAGTAGGGAATTGATCGATCAACAGTGGTGGTGATCGATCAATTTATATATACAGTAAAGGAACATTAATGGCAGAGAGTTGGTGAGTTTGGGTTAATATTGGTGATCGATCAACAAGGTATTGATCGATCAATTGACTGGGTATTGATCGATCAACAGTGGTGGTGATCGATCAACACAGAGCCCATTGATCGATCAACCAACATGGTGATCGATCAATGGTGTAAAATATATACAAACAGTTGTGCTTTGGTGATCGATCAACAAGGGTGTTGATCGATCAATAAAGAGTTCATTGATCGATCAACAAGGTATTGATCGATCAATAAACCCTGTTTTCAGACAGTTAGAAAATGTATATGTAAGAACCACTGGACATTGTGCCAGTTCACAATCTGTCACTCTAACACCTAGAGTAACATGTTTATGGTCTAGGATCAGACTAAGATGCCTTGAAAAAGCTTTGGATTTGCTTAGAAGGAGCTTGATCCGAGGTAGGGGAATTCAACCGAAATTGCATTTATTTTTGATCTCATGGTTTATATCTGTCATACATATCTCAGCATAGTTTAATTCTGTTTTAAAAGCATGTTTAGCATATGTATGAGCATTCTATTATGTACTTGATCCGACATTTGATATCCGTATCCGAAATCTGAATTCTGTTAAGTATGATAAGTATGCATGTGATTTGAGGTTTGATATTCAGTAAAAATCCCACCGACTCGGTGGTATATCCGTTTCAGGCACACTTGTGCATTTGCTTTGTAATCCTCCGCACAATTGCACTCCATGTGTGGGGCATTGTTGCAATTCCGAAATTGTTCATGTGAACGACGATGGTTGGGATTATCCATCGGACCAAATCTGGCTACCACGTGCTATACTCACGGGAGTTACTTAAGTATACTACACTAAGTCATTATATGTTGTATTCATCAGTTCGGTACTGTTTTGGATAAATGTCTCATGTTTTATACATCTGTTGCATATTTTCAGTTTTGTTCTTTGATGACCATGTTATGAAATTAGAATGCAAATTTATTTGGAATTCTTCTATTGAGCTAGGATGTAGCTCACCCTGTTTGTAAACATTTAGGTTCTGAGGCGGTGACTCCCGGAACGGAGAGCGACCCAGACTATCAGCCTGATCCTGAGGCTGAGGCTGAGGAGGAGGAGACGGACGTCCCAGCTGACGACTTTTACCCATAGACTGGGTATAGCTTAGACAGTTTTGGGGTTTTAGGTTTGTTTGGAGACTTTGGATTATGTGTGCCTGGTGGCCACTTTTGTATTAATTTTTGTAGATATTTTATTTCTTTTATAGTGTTATTATACATTCTATCGGAACCATCATTGGGAACCATTGTTTGGGTGATGGATGTCTGTCACCGATGGTTCTTTTTGGTTCCTTTTTGAGGATGTATACTTTTTACATTTATAAATGAAGGTTTCCTTATTGTTCTTACTTTTAGATTGATTCGTTAGATGACTCTACTCACCGCTGTGGGATTTTATCTGTATATTTCCGCTTTATATACAGATATTGTATGATTTGTCCTTGGGATCATCCAGAGCATGATCCTGATGGCACGGATTTCTGAGCACAGAAATCCGGGCTGTCACACTTTCTTTCTCCAAAGCCTCGATCAAAGCCAGCCTCTCTACGGAAAGGGACTCGATCCGGGTCCGAAGCATCGCTTCCTTACATGGCCAGGGCCTTGTCTCTACCACATCTACCGAAGCTGGGCTAGGAGTAGGTAATTCCTCAGATACCAGCTAACCCTCGTAACTCGGAGAGACGACGCCCCCCTAAACCAAGCTACACATATGCGCCGATTGGCGGGTTTCCCAGAGGGCCGCTATGCGATCAAGATCACTAAGAGAACCTCGAGAGACTATCAGAGAGCACAAGGGTGGCCTCGCGGTACATGGCACATGCTGAGTATACCCGAATTGACAATGCACCCGAGATGGGAAGTAGTATGTGCTACCAGTCAACCCCAAAAGTGTGATGCCCTCACAATCCCGAGAGCAGACAATCGGAAAGGTGCCATCCATCCAGGGAAGTTGCCAGGTCAGCTCTGCATCAGATAGCCACAGGCTCAGTTCCTCGACGCTCCCACAAGGCAGTCTCGAACTCCGGATCAGAAAACCTCGAGCCACATCCCCTCTAATCAAGCAGAATCTCGGCACAGGCCCCATGATAGCCAAATGCTCTCCTAACCAGATCTGAACAAGGAGCGGGCTCCCGCTGAGAATCCCAACTCGGCCCGAGGCCACAGCATCCAGGCCTTGATACATCTCCACCATGACCAGGTGTACCAATGAGTGACCTCCCTCCAATTCGGTCAAAACATCACATAGCCCAAGGGAAAAGCTCTCACCCCCAGTGAAGAAGAGAACTTCCGACAGCAAATAAAGGGCAAAGGCCTTCACATTGAAGGGATCTCGATTAGGCAACTTTCGAAGGCTCGAGTCACCGAAAAGTTCTCTCAGGAATTTCACCGAACACCTGGTGGGCCCTCCGGCGAAACATTTCTCGTATCCACCCTTTTTTAAGCCAAGGACCGCATGGACGCCTTTGCATACCCCAGTTTGGGCACTACTTTGGCAAGGCCTCGATGCATCTTCAAGCCAGTGATGGAGGCTAGCTCTATCAAAGTTGGGGTTAGCTCCCTAGACCCAAATTTAAAGACATGGGCCCTATGGTCCCATGATGCCAAAGCCGCCTGTAGTAGGTTGGGCAACAGAGGAACAGCGAGGAGAGAGGAAAGGCGGGACAACCCGAGGCCATTCAGAATAGCAAGCTCGCTCTCAGCCAAACTATCATGCCATTTTTGCAAAAAGCTGGGCCCCGGGTCCAAACAGGGAAGTATACCGGCCCCCGTATAAAAGCTTGGGCCCCCTTTTGAAGGCAGGTCCATCGACGTACAAAGATGTTCTTTGTGAAATCGGTCAATATATGACGATGGACCCGCTAGAAAAAGAGGGGAAAGAAAGAAAATAAAAGGAGGGGCAAAACAGCCAAACCAAAGTAGAAGAGGAGACAAGGGGGGACCAGGCTCGGGTTATAAGGAGCCCGCTGAGCCCAATCTATAGCAGGCGTATATATTATATACGCCAAGGCAAATTTTGAACCATTTTTGCCCGGCGTATATAATATATACGCCCGGCCATTTTTACTGAGGATTGGTCAGGCGTATATAATATATCCTTGACTATTGATTGAATGTTGGCTGGCATATATATATATCGCAGCTTAAGCAGTGGTAAGGCCCCCCCCCTCACACTGGTCTATTTCTTTTCCCAAGGAGGAACGTAGTTTTATTTGGCCCACCTTTTCGTCGCGAGAGCGCACATGGGCGGCCATGCCACACACCCATGAGAAACACCCGGGTGGCGCCCCGCCCATAGGTCACATACGGAGAGTCACCTGCATGATCAACCTCATCATTGGAGAGGTGCCAGTTCATTCCAAGCGAGAAAAAGAGAGGAAACCACCAAAGCAAAGAGATAACCAAATAAAACAGTCGCATAAACCGTGAAAATTATAAAACCATAAAAAAAAAGTGACTGTTGTTGTCTAAAGTTATTACATGTCCCATATAAATCAAAAGTCTAAATTGTCTCATTGTGCCCACTTTTTCAGAAAAAAAAACTACTCCTGGGCAGCTCCCTTCGATTTCTTCCGGCACCGGCTCGCACTTTGGAAGGTGCAAGTCTCCCCCACCCGAGTCCACGCCTGAGAGATACGGCTAAGCAAGGAGCGCGACTCCTTCTCACGAGCACGCTACAGAGGCACACCAAAAGCCATCAGATAGAGAAACGGGCGAAAAGTAAATAAGGAAAATGACTAGGTTGGACTAGCATTACTCACCACTTCGGTCTCCCTAAGCCCAACGAGGTTACGGTAGTATTCGGCCTGACTCACCGCCGACTCATAATCCTGGCCAATAAGGAAAAGGAGGTGTTAGTCACACAGGCCATCAGCATTGTGCGACCATGGATCCTCTCGAACCCGTCACGGCGATGTGCTCGCCTTGGATAAAATGTAGAGTCGCCACCCGGAGCTTTTGATGACCCGGGAAACCTTCAAATCGATATTTTGAGCACCGAAGTGCTAAATATGACTCTGATTTACCGGTCTTTGCCAAAGGCTCTAGGGTAGGGGCTTCGGTTATCGATCGGGAAGGGTTTAGGCACCCGATCAACCTGCACGTAGCGGTCTCTATCTATGGCCAAAAATAAAAATAAAAAGGGCGGAGTTTCCCCTTGCCCGAAGGCAATACGGTCCTATCAAGCTTTGAGCCAAACCAAAATTTTGGCGGCGTAAAGGCTTGAATCCTTGGACGGAGGAGACACTAAGAAGGTAGAGGAAGAGAGGGGTGAGCCGGACCTCACGGGCCCTTGTTGCACCGTGGAAGATCCTCGCTTTGGCGTGCTTCCGATGGCTTAAATGGTGTGAAAATGGGTTCTAATGCTAGGATTCAATAAAGTAAGGGGTGTAGAGTGAGGCTAGAGGCTAGACTTTAGCAAAAGGGAGTGATCTAATGGTGGAAATGGGTTGAAATGGGTGAAGTATGCATGCCGGAATTATAGAAAATATTGGTATTTTCTCTCACTAGGGTTCTCTCTTAAGCACTTCTCTAATCCTTTAACAAAAATTCAACCAAAACTTCAACCCTTTGGGAAGAGGGGGGCCTCTCTATTTATAGAGAAGGGATGGGTTAGGGGCTTACTTAAGAGCTAATTGGTTTAGCAATTAGGTAATCCCCCATCTAAGGTTTTTTGGGTTTTCAAGGTCCTAGGGTTTTGGAAAACTGGTTTCAATGGCAGATGATGGGGTGAGACCATGGGTGACTTAAGGGTTGCCAATAAGCTCAAAGGGGGTGCAAACAATCTCAAGACACCCACCTCAACCCAGGGGATGGTCAAAGGGTCAAACTAGATGGAGGAAATTCGAGCTGCTGATGACAGTTACTATAGCTAAAATGCGTATATTATATACGCCTGCTTAGAACGATAATTTTCACCAAAATCGGGAGTTTTGAGAAGATGGAACCCGTGGTGGGTCCCACCTATCTTGGCGTATATTATATCGCTGAACCAAAAATAGGCAAGCGTATATAATATATACGCCTGACTAATCTGGGGCAAAAGTGGCTGGGCGTATGTAATATCTACGCCTGAGTAAAAGTCCTACGATTTTAGGTGAAACTTTAAACAGCCATAACTTTTGAACCGTGGCCCCAAATTGGGTGATCTTTAGCTTGTTGGAAAGCTGGAGAAGCCCTCTTTTCAATGGTATATGGCTCATCCTCAGTAGAGGATTGTGTAAAGTTTTACAGCTCTCCTCCCATCAACCGCCAGAAGGGTTTAAGTTAGGTCTGGGAAGGGATTCTAGGGTGTAGGGGTGACTTCTAAGGATTGGGGGAATGGCTCTAAAGGTCTTAGGGTGATTCCTACTGGTCTAGGTAGGTTCCCTAGGGTACAAGGGGGTGCCATCAAAAGCGTAGGGGTACATCTCTCCCGAAGTACAGATTGATCGGGCCTTGGGCCGAATTTGGGTGTCTACAGATGCCCCTCTTTGGTATTCGATCACTAATGATCGGATGCCAAAGACAAGAGACATCCGAAGAGGTCCAAGGCACGTTTGATGGGTCCACCTGGTTCAACTCAATTCTCAAACATTCATGGTGATGGTGAGTGTACGTAAGCCCTCTCATTTCGGGATATCGTCCATACCTCAAAGCTAACAGTCCTCAAGCACATTGCGACATTACTGGGCATAACTACGATGATCACAAAAAGTGTAAGCCCGCTAGTCGGGATATCATCCACTTCCTGAGGGAAATTATAGATTTGTGATGTTTGAGTATTAATCTGAACCAGACAGCTCCATGAAACGGGATGATCGATCTATGCTTCAGAATTGATGCGAAGCATATAAAGCAAAGGTCTTCAAACTGTGTCCAATCCTATGGAATATTGACAACTCCATTGGATTAGGCACGGGTGCCCTTACCTAGGTAAGGCTCAAAGTTTCTGGGTGAACCCATCAGCCTCGAGGTTGCTTTAGCATGATTGACCCGAGTGGAGAGAATATTGATGTCGCAACACCTTTTGGGAATGCATGCCCATTTTCTGAGTAATTTTTTTTTGTGTCATTTTCTGAATTTTCTTTTGTTTTGACGCCTCCAAGCAGAGCTTGATGTCCTCTGATAACTTTATTTTTGCACAACTCTTTAAGTGGATCAAATGCCAGTTTATACATTTTTAAGAGTGCGTGCGCCATGCTGGGGATAGGTGCACCTTGGGGATGTGTACGTTCCAGTGGTGAGGTGCTCCTGATTCACACGGACCGGAGTGCTTTAACTCGAGACAAAGCTAAAGATCGGGCTAGACCCACACATCCCTCGAAAGAGATGGCCAATTCTAGCCTCCGTCCCTAATGAAATCACATCTTACTAACTATGCACAGACAGACACCCATCAGGGGCGATAAGCAGCAAATAGGTGCGAACAGAAGTCTCGACCCTAAGGTACAATTTACGAGGACAACGACCATCCTGCTGATATCCAGATGCAAGTGCATACATTCAACAGGGACACCGTGCCTATACAGGTTTTAAGCCTGTGTAAAAGGAAATAAAAAGGGAAAAGAGCCCTTTGGTCTGTATGTTCTCACATAGTTTGGTCAGTTGTAATTTCATTTTTGACGCGTCAGTTTCGACTGACAATAGACTTTTTGAATGGTCTGAAGTTGGGGGCACTCTTGGTCAATATCAATCCGAAGGCGGATGACCAGAGTGAATGCCGGAAGGTGGGGTCAACCCACTCAGGGTTTTCACTAAGCAGCAACAAGTTGTTATTTGTTCTCTTTTCCTTTCTTCTTTTTTTTTCTTCTTTTTTTTTGCTTTGATTGAGACTCTGGGCATGCTCATGCTGCCTTTATTTTTGCACGTATCCTTAGGCGAATCAACTTGCCATGTTGATCCTCTTTAGGGACGCGTGCATTCCGGTGATGGGTTCTTGGTTTGCCTGCCGGATCAGGCCTTGATTTCTGCTGGGAGAGATCTGGGGCTAAGTGTATGCTCCCGGTGATGAATGAAATTTATTTGCCTGCCGGATCAGGTACAAAGTGTCCCCGCATGAAATGGGGTTCGAGAACTTTCAGGTGAACCCGATCATTTCGAATTGACTTAACACGGCTCTCGGGGTGGGGCAAACAGACGTTGCAACGCTCTTGTGAGAACCAGCGTTGTATTTTTTTATTTTTCTTTCTCTTTTATTTTTTTTTCTCTTTTTTTGATTTTGTGGGCGCATTAGGCGGGCGCCTATGGATCTTGATCCGTTTGTTGTAACACGGTCCCTTTGGGCCAATTGAAGGAAACTCAAAGGGTCATTTGGGGATGCGTGCACCATGGCCGACGACATGTGGGCTTCGAAGGGGGTCCGGATCGAGGTCCATAGCATACAAGGGGGCCGTTGGGCCTTAAAATTGAAAAAAGGAGGTCGGGCAGTTTTAAAAACTGCCATTTTTGATCGGGCGTATATAATATATACGCCTGACCAAAATCTGGCAAAAAATGGTCGGGCGTATATATTATATACGCCCGTCTAAAATCTGGCAGTTACGAAACTGCCCGAGCCCGAGCACAAAAGGGGCCCCCCTTTTCAAATTCTCTCTTCCTCCCTCCTTTCCTCTTGAGTCCGGGACAACCCCTTAGGGTTTTTTCATTTGATTTGGCTTGAGTTCTATTACCGGCGGCCGCGGGTGTGGATCGAAAGACGCTTATCCTCCGCCGCTATTCGTTTTTCTCTCCCATTGAAGGTAACCATTACCTTCCCCTTATTTTTCTTTTTAATTTTTGATGCTATTGCCTCTTTCTTTTCTTTTTGATGAAATGCTTTGTGATGCCTATATTTCCTTTTTCTCCTTTTCTTTTTTTTGCTTCTTCCCCTTTTCTTTTTTGGTTGTTTTAGTTGTTGTGTTTTTTTTGCTTCTTTTTTTTTATTACTAACCCAAAGGAAAAGAGACGCCTATATTTATACACACATTTTTGGGTTTGGATTAATATGTAAAAGAAAAGAGATGCCTATATTTATACGCATACTTTTTTGTTTGGATTAACATGCAAAAGAACAGAGATGCCTATATTTATACGCACACTTTTTTTTTTGGGATTAATACGAACACACATTTTTTGTTAATGGGTTAGCACACACACATTTTTTGTTTTTCTTTTGGATTGGTACACGCATCTTTTTTTTTTTTTTTAGTACACATACACACATTATTATTTTTTGTTTGGATTAGTATACTCACACATGGTTTTTTTTTCATTTTTTTTTGTATACACACACATCTCTTTTTTTCTTGGGTCAGTACCCATACACACATGATTTTTTGTTTTTTAGTACACACAGACATTCTTCTTCTTTTTTTTTTTTAGTGCCTACACATGGTTCTTTTTTTTTTTTAGGATTAGTGCATATATATGTATACATTTTTTTGTTGGCAATCCCCTCATATGCCGATGCGTCTTACATTTTCAGGATGTCTGGTGACGAGGGGCATGATCAGCAAGAAGGGCCGAAAATGGCCTACGGCCCCCTTGGGGAACAGTTCATTGTGTCTCAGCGCTCCTCTCAGCCTTGGTATGAGATGCAAGGTGAGGCCACCCACACCGGCCTCCTCTACTGCCAGCACACCCATATGTCCAACTTCGGGATCGTTGGTCAGGTAAACAGATGGGCCCCCTCCTCCTTTCCGCTTTTGTTTTCCTTTGATGCCCTCATTATATCTCCCTGCCCCTATCTGATTGATGCCTTTTGCTTGCAGCCCCTGCCGCACATTATGTTTCGAGGCGGTTGGTTTGACCTCCAGCGTCTTGTGCTTTACCTTCCCCCAGTGGTGAAGGACCTACTCACTGCTGCCGGTTTTGGGGACTTCATTTCGTGCCCCGCTGTAAGAGCTGATACGGCCTATTTAAAGGCACTGATAGAGCGTTTTCGCCCCGAGACGATGACATTCCACATGGCCGTGGCAGAGATGGCCTTCACACCGGCGGACTGGTCTATGATCACTGGGGTCCGTATCGGAGGAGTGCCCGTGGTACCTACCCGCACACCGGGTCAGGAGGAGGTGACTCAGCTACTAGGGGCCTACCCGTCCTCAGGGAACGTTCAGGGCTCGGAGGTCAAGCTATCCTGGTTGGTTGATTAGTTTGGGCCTAATGAGTTGGTGGACCAGGGGCAGCCTGACATGGACATTTCCTGCTGCCCACATCTCCTTCTTTCCTCTTCCGGCAAGACTCTCCTCTCCAACACCGTGGAGGGCGAGTCTCTTGTCTCGCCACTCGATGGTGAATCGAGACGTGCATCGATTCGATTAGGGGCGGCTACTCTATGTACTCATGTCCAAATAAAGCGGGCCGTTCTTGGGGAGTCTAGCTCCATTGTGGGTTTCTGGCCTGCCATCGAGGTATTTTATCTTTTGTTTTTAGTTTACTCAATTTTCTTTTAGTCCGGGGTACCTTCACTTTCAGCGCCCTCGCTTGATCGACATTGCTACGTTCCCCCTAATGAGTAACTGGCACGTGGGTCGCCGTCGGGACGTGGGTATGAAGCATTTGGAGTTAGGACTGCGCTCTCAGTTCGACCTGTTGATCCCAGAGCAGGTAAAGCGATTCCCTGTTTATAAATTTGACAGCTCAACTTTTGGGTGCTAGGAGTTCTGATCAAATGTGTGCATCCCCTTCCAATTTTCTCCTCTTTTGCAGGTCATCCTCGACCCCTACATAGGATCCCCCTTTTGGAATTTGCCCTCAGTGGGCCCCTCTCGTCTTTTGCTAGACCGTCGTATCATCTTTCTCTACGGGTCCTGGACTAGGGCCTACTATTTAGGGGAGAGAGCGGTTCATCAGTATCGCCCTCTCTTTGCCGTGCCCCAAGCTCCTCTCGCCGATGTGTTGGCCCCAGAGGGCTCCATTGATGAGCTTACTGCTTACTTTCTTCATCATGGGGTTCCTATCGATGACCTTCTCCTGCCCGGGGGGTATCAGTCTTGGTACGACTCCCTGCCCTATCATTTCTTGCTGCCTTGCTTCGTGCCTAGTGCTAACTTTTTAGCTTTTGGCGGGCCGCGATCTCAGGTAATGCCCCTTTTCTTCTTTCATTCAGCAGCTTTCATGTGGTTACTTTGATTGACCTGTCGCCCTTAATGATAAAATATTTCTCTCACAGCTTTGAGCTGGCGTATGACTCAGATGAGGGGGAAGAGGAGGCCGTTCCCTATGATGCAACAGGTGCTGGACCTTCCGATCCTTCCGGGGCTGGTGCCTCTGGTGTGGCTTCAGGTGTTGGACCCTCTGACCCTTCTGGTGCCGGTGCTTCTGGTAGCTCGCCCGTCGAGGTCCAGGGGACCTTCAAGCGCCTGGATGATGCCTTTTTGTCACGCGTGTGTGCCGACGTGGCCGAAAAGGCACAGATTTCTGCTGAAGCTATCCAGGTCCCACCTCCCGAGCTGATTCCTGGGGTAATCTCTATCTTGTTGCTCTGTTCTCTTTCCCTTTGAATTATGTTGATGGCCTGTGTGACTAACACCTCCTTTTTCTTACTGGCCAGGATTATGAGTCGGCAATGAGTCAGGTCGAATACTACCATAACCTCGTTGGGCTTAGGGAGACCAAAGTGGTGAGTGAATGCTGGCCCAACCTAGTCATTTTCCTAGTTTACTTTCCGCCTGTTTCTCTATCTGATGGCTTTTGGTGTGCCTTTGCAGCGTGCTCGTGAAAAGGAGTCGCGCTCCTTGCTTAGCCGTATCTCCCGAGCATGGACTCGGGTGGGGGAGACCCGTACCTTTCAAAGGGCGAGCCGACGCCGAAAGAAGTCGAAGGGGGCTGCCCAGGACTAGTTTATTTCCTGCAAATTTGACATAATAAAATAGTTTAGACTTGGCTTTATTTGGGGATATGTAATAACAACAATTTTTTTGTTTGGATGGTTTAAAATTTTTATGGTTTATATGAACATTTTATTTGGGTATTCCTTTGCTTTGGTGGTTTCCTTTCTCTTTTTCTTGCTTGGAATGGACTGGCACCTCTCCAATGATGAGGTTGATCATGCAGGTGACTCTTCGTATGTGACCTACGGGCGGCGCGCCACCCGGGTGTTTCTCATGGGTGTGGCATGGCCGCCCATGTGCGCTCTTGCGACGAAAAGGTGGGCCAAAATAAACTACGTCCCTCCTTGGGAAAAGAAATAGACCAGTGAGGGGGGGGGGGGGGGCTTACCAGCCTCAGCTTAAACTGGGCGTATATATTATATATGCCAGGCTAACATTCAGTAATCAATAGCCAGGCGTATATATTATATATGCCAGGCAAAATTTGTTCAAAATTTGCCTTGGCTTATATAATATATACTCCTGCTATAGATTGTACTCAGCGGGCTCCTTATAACCCGCGCCTGGTTCCCTCCTTGTCTCCTCTTTTACTTTGGTTTGGCTGTTTTGCCCCTCCGTTTATTTTCTTTCTCTCCCCTCTTTTTCTAGCGGGCCCATCGCCATATATTGACCGACAAAGAACCTCTTTGCACGCCGATGGATCTGCCTTCAAAAGGGGGCCCAAGCTTTTATACGGGGGCCGGCATACTTCCCTGTTTGGACCCGAGGCCCACCTTTTTGCAAAAATGGCATGATAGTTTGGCCGAGAGCGAGCTTGCTATTCTGAATGGCCTCGGGTTGTCCCGTCTTTCTTCTCTCCTCATTGTTCCTCTGTTGTCCAACCTACTACAGGCGGCTTTGGCATCATGGGACCATAGGGCCCATGTTTTTAAATTTGGGTCTAAGGAGCTGACCCCAACTTTGGAAGAGTTAGCCTCCCTCACTGGCTTGAAGATGCATCGAGGCCTTGCCAAAGTAGTGCCCAAACCAGGGTATGCAAAGGCGGTCCATGCGGTCCTTGGCTTGAAGAAGGGTTGATATGAGAAATGTTTCGCCGGAGGGCCCACCAGGTGTTCGGTGAAATTCCTGAGAGAACTTTTCAGTGACTCGAGCCTTTGAAAGTTGCCTATTCGAGATCCCTTCAATGTGAAGGCCTTTGCCCTTTATTTGCTGTCGGAGGTTCTCTTCTTCACTGGGGGTGAGAGCTTTTCCCTCGGGCTATGTGATGTTTTGACCGAACTGGAGGGAGGTTGCTCATTGGTACACCTGGTCCTGGCGGAGATGTATCGAGGCTTGGATGCTGCGGCCTCGGGCCGGGTTGGGATTCTCAGCGGGAGCCCGCTTCTTGTTCAGATTTGGTTAGGAGAGCATTTGGCTATCATGGGGCATGTGCCGAGATTCTGCTTGATTAGAGGGGATGTGGCTCGGGGTTTTCTGATCCGGAGTTCGAGACTGCCTGGTGGGAGCGTCTAGGAACTGAGCTTGTGGCTATCTGATGCAGAGCTGACCTGGCAACTTCCCTGGATGGACGGCACCTTTCCGATTGTCCACTCTCGGGATTGGGAGGGCATCACACTTTTAGGGCTGACCGGTAGCACATACTACTTCCCATCTCGGGTGCCAATTCGGTATATACTCGATGTGCCGTGTATCGAGGCCACCCCTGTGCTCTCTGATATTCTCTCGCGGTTCTCTTAGTGATCTTGATCGCATAGCTGCCCTCTGGGAAACCCGCCAATCGGCGCATATGTGTAGCTTGGTTTAGGGGGGCGTTGACTCTCCGGGTTACGAGGGTTGGCTAGTATCTGAGGAATTACCTACTCCTAGCCCACCTTTGGTAGATGTAATAGAGACAGGGCCCTGGCCATGTAAGGAGGCGATGCTTCGGACCCGGATCGAGTCCCTTTCCATGGAGAGGCTGGCTTTGATCGAGACTTTTGAGAAAGAAAGGGTCAGAGCTGATATTGCGGAGGTGAGAGCCGCTCTGAGCGAGGCGAGTTCTTGGTTGATTGGTCTTTGTGAGTCCTTGTGTGATTGAAGCTTCACGGAGACGGCAGAAGAGTCTTCATGGTAGGTGGATGTCTGATCGAAATGCCCACGAGGACTCCCTGCTTGCAGAGATTAGCGCTTTGAAGCGTGCTCCCGGCCCTTAACCTGTTCCTGCACATATCATAGATCATATACACAAGGGGGGAAAGCCCCCTAACAGAGATCTCTTTTTAGGTTATCTTTTTCTGTTCTTTTCTTCTTCCTTCTTTTTTTTTTTTTTTTATATATACACAGCTATATACATTTTGGGTTTAGTTTTTTTGTTGTAAAGAAAGCAGCAAAATAGAAAATGTGTCATGTCGTTATCTTTTTGGGACGTGACACTCAGCGGGCAACACTTGTAAAGAAAGGGAATGAAATCTATACATGTGCTCTTGTTTTTCTTTTTGTAATTCTGCAATGTAAGACTTTTTATGGGGATTTTTTCTCTTTTTTTTTTTTTCACCTAGTGGGATTTCTCTCTTTTTTTTTTTTTTTTTTAATGGACAAGGGGAATCTATTTTCTTCTTCTATTTTTTTGTTTTTGGAATTTTCTCCTCCATAGTGTGAGGCTTTTTATGGAAAAGGGACATCTATTTTCTTTTTTAAAATTTTCTCCTCTGCAGTGTGAGGCTTTTTATGGGAAAGGGAAATCTATTATCTTTTTGGAATTTTCTCCTCCGCAGTGTGAGGCTTTTTATGGGAAAGGGAAATCTATTATCTTTTTGGAATTTTTTCCTCCGCAGTGTGAGGCTTTTTATGGGAAAGGGAAATCTATTTTCTTTTTTGGAATTTTCTTCCTCACAGGGTGAGGTTTTTTATGGGAAAGGGAAATCTATTATCTTTTTTAGAATTTTCTTCCTCACAGGGTGAGGTTTTTTATGGGAAAGTGAAATCTATTATCTTTTTTGGAATTTTCTTCCTCACAGGGTGAGGTTTTTTATGGGAAAGGGAAATCTATTATCTTTTTTAGAATTTTCTTCTCTGCAGTGTGAGGCTTTTTATGGGAAAGGGAAATCTATTATCTTTTTTGGAATTTTCTTCCTCACAGGGTGAGGTTTTTTACGAAGCCAAACCAGTGAGTCCTATTTTGAGCATGGTCGAACCCTGTTGGTGAGGCACAGGTTTTTTCCTTTAAACATGGGAAGGTCAGCTGCCGTGGGATTGGTTCAGTCCTCTGTCTTTCCTTTTGGTCATGCGTCAGACGCTGCGGTAGAGACGACATACTTGATTGGGATCCGATCCAATTTCCAACAGGAGTGGCCCATCAAAGGGGAGAAGAGGCTTAAGGGATCCAAACAAATAGGCTGCTAGGATGATCTTCTCCCAATCCCTCTTTTCTTGACATTCTTGCTCATAGCGCCGCAGACGGGTTTTCGCCATGCCTCTCATCCCTGCTTTTTACTCAGAGCACCCTTTCGGTTTTCACCACATCCATGGGTTCGCTCTCTCACCCTGTGTGCCCTTCGTGTTTTCACCTGGTTCGCGTGAGTTCGCTGTTTTTACCCGTGGTGCCCTTTCGGGTTTTCACCACGTCCGTCTTGCTTTAAACTCAAATTAATTTTGTTCTCTTTTTTCTTTCTTTCTTCTTTTCTCTTTTTCTCTTTTTTTCTTTTTTCTCAAGAACCAGAAAGCCACGACATGGGCGTCGATTCTGTCATAGCCGGCTGAATGAAGTTCTGTGTGGTTTGTTAACTCGGCTTGTTCTGATGCAGTAGATGTTATAACCGCTTGTGGACCTTAAAGAGGGCTTTCTTCCGGGTTGTAATGTGGTTGGGGTTCAAACAGGTTGGGTTTTTCTGGGGATTTGGATCTAAGTTTGGGGTGATTTCTAGATTCGGGGACTCCTTTTTCTTTTCGGGGGCTTTTTATGCCCCAGTCATCATTCATTCATTTTTTTTTTGGGGGGGTATTTTTTTTTTTTTTTTTTTTGGGGTACCCCTCTTTTTCTTTGTTGTTTTTTTTTGGGGGGCGCCTTCTTCTTCTTCTTTTGGTTTGGATTTTTCCTCCCTCCTTTCTTCTCTCTTTTTTTTTGGAATTTTGGGTGGGGAATATGAAAGAAACGGTTGTTGGCGCGAAGTGTGTAGCAAAAAGGGGTGAAGGTTTTCAGGGAATATTCTTTTAGGCCACTTGACTTTGAAATGATGGCCTCTTTTATGAGGGCCCTTAAGCGGTCACGCATCTACTTTTATCAAAACTTACCTTGTCCCAAGACCTATGAGTAGAACTTACGGAGATATCCAGCGTTGATGGGCTCAGGAAAGTGGTCTCCGTCCATGGTAGCGAGGCGAACGGCATATCCTGGCAGAACCTCTCGGATGACGTAGGGTCCTTCCCAATTTGGCCTAAACTTCCCTCTCGGATCGGCGTGGAGAGACAGAAAATTTTTCTTCAGTACAGTGTCTCCTACCTTCAGATCTTGGCCGTGGACGCGCTTATTCTAAGCACGTGCAATTCTCCTCTGATAGACCTGAGTGTGGCACAAGGCTAGGAGTCTTTTCTCGTCAATCAAGTCTAGCTGTTCAAAACGGGCTCTTTCCCTCTCAGCTTCAGGTAGATGGGATTCTAAAAGGATACGGAGTGACGGTACCTCGACCTCAACGGGTACCACGGCCTCGGTCCCATACACAAGGGAGAATGGTGTTGCCCCTGTTGCGGTGCGGATAGATGCTCTATAGGCCCAAAGTACGAAAGGTAACTGCTCACTCCAATCTCTGTAAGTAACTACCATCTTCTCCAGGATGCGGATCAGAGTTTTGTTGGCTGCCTCTACTGCTCCATTCGTCTGAGGCCTGTATGGGGATGAACGATGATGCTTGATCTTGAACCGCTCACACAAGGCGGATCGCCTATTATTAGCGAAATTAGTGCCATTATCAGTGATGATATCTTTGGGTACGCCAAATCTGCAAATGATGTTGTTCTTGATGAACTTCTCAACATGGCTAGCCTTAATGCTCGTATAGGAGGTCGCCTCTACCCATTTTGTAAAGTATTCCACAGCGATGAGGATGAATTTATGTCCATTGGAAGCCTTAGGATTGACGCCGAGACCCTGTGTGGCTAACGGCCAAGGGTGGCCATGTTGTGCAAGTCAATGGTCGAGTGTATTAGGCTAGAGTGCTCTTGGCATTTGTAGCACTTCTGTACGTGCTTGCAGCAGTCAGTCTCCAAAGTAGTCCAAAAGTATCCTTGCCTTAGAATTTTCTTAGCAAGCATGTGACCGCTGAGGTGGGCTCCGCAGACCCCCTCATGAATCTCCTTCATGATCTCAACCGCTTCTTTCTGGGTTAGGCATCGGAGCAGAATATTGTCGTGAGACCGTCTATACAGGAGATCACCGCAGATGACGTAGTTTGTTGCCAATCGCTGGATGGTGGGTTTGTCTACCTTTGATGTTCCTTCCGGGATAGTTCGGGTCTCGAGGAAGTTCTTGATGTCTGAGAACCAGGGTGGTTCATCCTCTATCTCCGTAGGTCCTTCGATCAGGTGACAGAAAGTCGGTTCGTTCCTCTGCTCTATCATGATCGACTTCATCACCACTCCATATGGAATCTCGACCATAGAGGCCAGGGTGGCCAGGGCGTCCGCAAACCGATTTCTTGCTCGTGGCACATAAGAGAAGGTGACTTCCTCAAAGCAAGTTATCAGATCCTCCAGATGTTCATGGTATGGGATCAGTTTCTCATCCTTGGTCTTCCAATCCCCGTTGGTTTGGCATATAATTAACTGTGAATCTCCAAAGACCCTAAGGTGAGTTAAATTTAGATCAAGAGCCGCTTGTAAACCAGCTGTACAGGCCTCATACTCGGACATATTATTGGTGCAGGGGAAGTTCAATTTGATTGAGATGGGTATATGGGATCCTTTTGGTGAGATAAGAATGGCGCCAACTCCTTGGCCCTCAGCATGCGATGCCCCATCGATGTGCATTACCCAGGGCTCCTCCGTTTCCTCTGTATCCTCGTCGGTCATGAACAAAATGTCTTCATCGGGGAATTCGGTCTTTAGAGGCTCATAGTTCGGCAGAGGGTTCTCAGCGAGATGATCGGCGAGTGCCTGCCCCTTAATCGACTTCTGGGTGACATAAGTAATGTCAAACTCGGATAGGAGAAGGCTAACGTGTTCACCAGGAGAGCAAGTTTCTCGAATAGGTACTTCAACGGATCCATCCGTACTAGAAGTAGAACGGCCTGGGATAACAAGTAGTGTCGAAGTCTCTAAGTAGCCCAAACGAGCGCCAGGCATGCTTTCTTCAGATGAGAATAGCGCGTCTGGTAATCAGTGAATTTCTTGCTTAGGTAATAGATGGCCTGCTCTCTTCTTCCCATCTCATCATGCTGTCCTAACACACAGCCCATGGAAAACTCAGTCGTGGAGAAGTACATTATCAGGGGTCTATCAAGTACGGGCGATACCAATACTGAAGGTTTCAGGAGATAACCTTTAATCTTGTCGAATGCAGCCTGGTAGTCATCATTCCACTCAACTGGTGAGTCCTTTCTCAGCAGCTTGAAGATTAGTGCACATATCGGAGTTAACTGTGCGATGAATCGGCTGATGTACTAGATCCTGCCTAAAAAGCCTCCGACTTCCTTCTCTGTAGATGGTGGTGGCATTTCAGTGATGGCCTTGATCTTGGTCGGATCAACCTCGATCCCTCTCCTACTAACAATAAAGCCCAACAACTTTCTAGACAGCGCCAAACGCGCATTTCTGGGGATTCAACCGCAATCTATATTTTCTTAGCCTCTCGAATAGCTTCTGCAGGTTTATCAAGTGGTCCTCCCTTTCTGGCGATTTGGCAATCATGTCATCGACGTATACTTCGATCTCTTGGTGCATCATGTCGTGGAACAGGGCCATCATTGCTCTTTGATAGGTCGCCCCAACATTCTTCAGCCCGAATGGCATTACTTTGTAGCAGAAGGTTCCCCAGGGGGTAATGAACGTTGTCTTCTAGCGATCAACCTCTGCCATCTTTATCTGATTGTATCCTGAGAATCCAACCATAAACGACAGCATCCCGTGCTTTGCAGTGTTATCGACTAAGATGACGATGTGTGGCAGTGGGAAATCGACCTTAGGGCTCGCCTTGTTGAGATTTCGGAAGTCGATACACATTCGAACCTTTCCATCCTTCTTTGGTACGGGGACGATATTGGCTAGCCACTACGGGTACTTGGATACCATGAGGAAACCTGCGTCATACTATTTAATGACCTCATCCTTCACCTTCAACATCCATTCGAGTCGGAGTCGTCTCAGCTTCTGTTTCACCAGCTTAACATTGGGGAAGAGTGGCAACTCATGCTCAACCAGATCGGTATCCAGACCGGGCATGTCTTCATACGACCATGCGAAGACGTCTTGGTATGACCGAAGGAAGTCTATCATACCTTTCCTCTCCTCAGGGGACAGTGACGTTCCGATTTTGGTGATTCTGGGGGCCTCTGTGGTGCCCAAATTGACGTCCTCTGTCTCTTCGACGACCGGGGTAGGGCCATGCTCAAAATCGGCAAATTGTTTGAGGAGCTCGTTGGGGAGCTCGTCGGTTTGGCCTTCCTCATCCAAACTCGTGACTCCTACCTCATCTTGTATTTCTATAGGGAAGGGGTTGGCTTCACGTGGGACGGGTATCACGACATTGATTTTAACTTTATTGAGAATTTTAAAGGACAATATTTTTGGAATTGGTATTTTTTCTATTTTTATGATCTTTTGTATTTTTTCGGAGGTCATCCCCTGGCGAGGTGGATCTCTATATATACAAGGTAGAGTGGTCCAGAGGCTAACCTCACTTTTTACAGGTTGTTTTTCTTTAGAGAGTTGGTGCCCTTTTCATGGCATTTGGCGGCTCTCAAGAGTTGGGGCAAGGATGCCCAGTTACTCACCTGCGAGGCTTGGCCTTTACCTCTTTGATCAGGAGCGGCATCGGTAGGCTCTTGCATTTCTTCCCTCAACATATTTACAGAGGGATCCTCCGGGACCTTATCCTCTACGGTCAGGAGGGGCCCAGAGTGGTTGGTGCTGAAGTGAGGGGTGGATCGGGGCACTTCTTCAAACAAGGAAAGGGCGGCTAAGTCCATTTCGAAGTCTGGGGGGATGATGTAGGGATTGGTGGGGTGGATTGAAGTAGGCTTATGTGGGGTTACCCTCATCTCCCCATTCAGATAAATTTTTACTACCCCGACGCTCACAAAGGTTTCACAGATGTGGGGGCAAGCGTGAGGTTCCTCTTCTAAGATGATTCCTCTGGCCTTAGCGGCTGCTGTGGCTCTCATCTTTTCCTTGGCTTCTCTGACTTCCTCTTCTCTGGGCCTGTAGCCTAAGCTAAATTTAGTTTGTTGCCCCTTGGCCTTGACGGGGTCTCTTCTTCCTTGAAGGCGTGGGCCCAGTCCCTTCCCTTTTTGATGGCCCCATCTGTGGAGCATGAACACAGCTGCATCCATTCCTCCTCCAGTTTTATTTGGGGTCTTTTCAGTTGGTTCGAGGGTAACATTCGAGAAGTGATACTCAAATCAATGGAGATCGGCGTCCTCAGCTGTGTGTGGTATGTTCAGCACTTTCGGATTCTCAATGTGCAGAGCGCTCTTCCCCATGTCTTCTCTGCTCTCACCTATGATAGTGACAATTTTTCCTTCTGAAATGAATCGGAGCTTTTGGTGTAGAGTAGATGGTATTGCTCTTAGCTTATGTATCCATGGCCAGCCCAATAGCAGATTGAAGGAAGACTTGATGTCCATCACTTGAAAGGGGGTGGTGAAGGTTTGCGGTCCGAGGATCAGGTCAAGGTCTACTTCTCCTATGATTTCCCTTCTAGTGTTATCGAATCCCCGTGCGCTTGATATGGATGGCCGGAAGGTGTCCAGGTTCACCCCAATTTTGATTGACGTCCTTAGAGGGCATACGTTCAGCACCGACCCGTTGTCGATCAGGACCAACAGTACCACCAAATTCCCTACTTCCACTGTTATATTCAGGGGTTTAGAATGGTCATTCCCCTCGATCGGTAGGTCTGCATCGGTGAAAGAGATGGCGTTTGGGGCCAACACTTGCCCTATTATTTCCCCTACTTCATCTGGAGTTACATGGGTGGAGACATGCGTCCTGAGCGCCTCCCATTAGGGCTTGAAAGTGGAGGAGACGTGATCAACAAATCCCACACGGTAATATGTGCTGTTCTCTTGAGTCAGGTCTCCAAAGATATGTTCCCCGCCATTTTTTCAAAGGGATTTCGTGGCCTATTCTTCTTCTTTCTTCTCCTCCGACCGCTCGATGCTTCCGTCAGTAAATTTGGCCCGATCGAGTAACAAATTCAATAGCCTCTTCTTGGTTGCACCCGGCATTCATGTCCGTCTGTTCATAGCTCAATGGTACATGATGCGGGTCATAAGCAAGTTTTGGGATGAGAAATGGGGTGCGTGATGATTCTGGGGAGGATTGGGCCGGATATACTAGTTTCTCGGGTCTGACCAGGTTAACTCCAATGGGGGGTGGAATGGTAGTGGGGGGAATTGACAGAATTGGAGTTATGGGCACGGAGGGGGCTTGTACTGGTGTTACCTGGGCATGGTAGGACCAGTGGTGATTGGGTGATGAGGGGATTGGGTGAGGGGTTGCTTGTCCGGGTGGTGGTGGAGTTGGATTAGGGCCAAAATAGCGAAGGGATGGCGGGAGTGTGACTGGGCTGGAGGGATGGGGAGACGTTTGAGGTGTGGTGGGCGCGGGATGATGGGGGTATGAAGGATTTGTATATGGGGAGGTATGATGGGATGGTGACGGGTTTGTGGATGAAGTGGGGTAAATTGGGGGCGATGGAGTTGTGCATTGAGCGAGATGACCGGGACATGGTGGGGTAGTGGGTGGAATGGGGGGATATAAAGGGTTTGTGTCATGGTGGGATGATGATGGGTTGGTAGATGAAATGGGATAGATTGACGATGATGGAGTTGTGCATGGAGCGGGGTAATTCGGGGGTGATGGAGGGGTGTATGGGGTAAATTGGGTGGTGGGATTTGAAGGTGCGTATAGAATGGGGTAAGTTGGGGATGGCAGAGCATTGTATTGGGTGGAGGGACTTGAGGGTGTGTTTGGGGTAGGATAATATGGGGATGGCAGAATTGCGTAAGGAATAGGATGATTTATGTGTGACAAAGGGGTGTATGGGATAAATTGGACGTGGGGTGGATATGCGTATGATTACGGCGGGGCTGTGCCCGTTTGGATTTGATAGGCGGGAGCGGGGGTGGAAAAATACTGCCCTAAATCTAAGGGCTCCTCTTGGCAAGCTAGTGTGGGAAAACAATCGGCAAGATACAGTGGCTCGATCACCCCAACAAATAGTTCATCTTCGTTTGGCCTGGGGAGTGAAAATTCCTCCTGATTGCTAATATAATCTGAAGGGTCAAACTCTTCTTCTTCTTCCTCTATCCAATGTATGTTAGGCCTGGGGCCTCCTGGGTGCGGTGGTAGAGGGGCTTGATGGATATTCTGGTTCTGCCCTTGGGGAAGTGGTGGGGGTATGATCTTTCTCGCCTCTATCAGATCTTGGACCGCGTGCTTTAACGGGAAGCACCGGTCCATAGGGTGACCCGGTCCCTGGTGGAAATTGCAATGTAGATTCGGATCATAATTCCTTGGTATTGGGTGGGGTGGTGGGCAAGGTTGGAGTAAATTGACCAGGCCTTTCTGTAGTAACACCGGCAGTAAGACACTCAAGGATTGCCCCAACGGGGTGAATACTCGTTCGAAATGTGCTTTCATCTGTTTGGAGGTAAATGGGGCTCTTAGTCCGTTGCTTGGCCTTGGTACTTGCTCGAAACGGGTCGGGGGTGGTTGTGTAACCTGGAGTTGTATCGGGGGAGCGTTGGTATTGGCCTGGGGGTAAACAATGTTCTGTATCTCTGTTCCTGGTCTTCTTTCAATTCCTGGTTCGGCGGCTTTTCAAACCCCGTTGGCCGCATTCCTTCCTAACCTGCCCTCTCTAATGGCGTCTTCGCAACGGTTGGCATTTCGGACAAGATCAGCAAAACTTGACTGCTGCTGATATACTAAAAAATCTGCGATGACTGGGAGGGCTCCCTTGGTTATCAATTCAATCTGCTCATCATCGGGAATTCGATGAGTTACCTGAGCGGCTAAGGCCCTCCACCTCCCCAAGTAAGCACTGAATGTTTCATCATGTCTTTGCTTTAATCGGGCCAAGTCTGACTTCCTTGGTTCTATGTCCATGTTATAGACATATTGTTCTTGAAATAAGCGTGTCAGATCTTTCCAATTTTTTATTATGGATGGTTCCAGGGATGTGAACCATCTCGGTCGGGCCCAATCAAACTCTTCGAACACTTTGATGAGGAGTCGTTCATCTCGCCATTACATCGCACATATCCCCGCAGTAAGATTTCAAGTGGGCAATGGGGTTGCCAGTGCCATTATACTTATCAAATGATGGCATCTTGAATTTCTGTGGCAGGGGGACGTTAGAGAACAGACATAAGTCTGAAAAGTTCGTCGAGTGTAGTTCCATTCCTCCCATCTTCATCACCGCTCAGATTCTGCATCTATCTGTTCTTTCACCGCTTACGGTTCCTTGAGGCGTGGCGAGGACCGCTTCCTTGATTTGGTTCGACCCTAGGTGTGATGATGGTGGGCGGGGAGGGTTAAACTGGCGATCCTCCTCCACTATTGTGAATCTCGTCCTCCTCATACTATTGGTCGTGGTATTGGTGAGGGGCGAGCTCTGCTATTTGGACTTGGGGGGTGATGGGTTGGATGACTTGGTGGGGCCACATGATTTGTAGGGGATGAGAAGGGATAAATGGGTGAGCGTTTTGTGGGTAAGTGATGTGCTGAGTTGGTGGCACATTCTGGGGGTGATGGGGGTGTGATTGAGATGGTGGGATGTTGCGATTTTGAGGAATGGGATGGATTGGATTTCCCCTTGGAAGTGGGATGGGGGCGTAAGGGGTATAGGTGAATGAAGGGTATTGGTGAGGGGGTATGGGGTTAGTGAATGGACTTTGATGAGCGTGGGCGGATGGGTCTTGGGTTTGAGGGATTTGGGTTTGATGGTTTTGGAAGGCTCGAGTCGACGGGCCTTGGGCCTGGGGGTGAGGCTTAATATGACTTTGGGCCAATGGGCCTTGTTGAGTTTAGGTTACTGGGCCATGAGGGGGTTGAGTTTGTGTCCATGGGCCCTGGGCTTGGGTTTGGTAGGTTTGGGTCCATGGGTTTTTAGGATCTTGGGTCTGGGCCTAGGTTTGGTGGGCTTGGGCTTGGGCCCATGGGTTTTGAGGGTCTTGGGTCTGGGCCTGGCTTTGGAGGGCTTGGGCTTGGGCCCATGGGTTTTGAGGGTCTTGGGTCTGGGCCTGGGTTTGGAGGGCTTGGGCTTGGGCCCATGGGTTTTGAGGGTCTTGGGTCTGGGCCTGTGTTTGGAGGGCTTGGGCTTGGGCCCATGGGTTTTGAGGGGGGTCTGGGCCTGGGTTTGGAGGGTTTGGGCTTGAGCCCATGGGTTTGGAGGTGTTTGGGCTGGGGCGTGGGCTTGGTGGGTTTGGGCTTGAGCCCATGGGTTTGGAGGTGTTTGGGCTGGGGCCCATGGATTTGTGTGGGTTTGGGTCTGGAATTGAGGTGGGGGATTTTGGGAGGTATGGACGATGGGTGGTTGGGCATGGTTAGGAGGGAATGGGGTATGGAGGTTTTGGAAATTTGGATGCAGGGTTTGAGAGGTAGGGTTGCGAGACGCAGCCCACAGGGCATACATCGTTCTCATGTCCTCCATCGAGGGCATGGACTCAGGTGTGAGATTGGGGGGTGATGGATCACTTAAGGATGGAGGTGATTGGGAGAAATTTGGCATGACCCGAGTAAATGGGGGGGTATGTTGGGATGTGGATGGGCCATGTGGTGGGAATGGTATGTGAGATGGGGTGGATGGGATGTAGGATGTTGGGGGCATGGGTGATGAGAGGGATGGAATGTGGGAAGTAGGCGGGGGATGGGACTCCCTGAGGGGTCTTTGGAAGTATGGGGATGCGGTAATGATGTTTGGATGGGAGATGGGGATGTAAGGATCGGTTGGGAAATGAGGGGTTTCAGTAGGGGATGAAAAAGGGGTATGTTGGGGGAATGTAAGGGAAGGGGATGAGGTGGAGGTGAATACGGGCACTCCAAATGGGCCCGTGATATCGAACCTGGCTTGGGTGAAGGTGTCAGAGATCGGGTCTTCTCCTATATGGGAATGGGAAGGGGATGACGGTGGGGATGTATCGGCTCTTGACATGATCCGCTGATGAGTGTTGTATTGATGTTGCGAATAAGGGCCAAATACCTTCCTGGTTCTTCTCCTACGGGCCGGGTTTGAGGTCGTCGTAGTGCCGGTCACACCAAGGTATATTTTTTATTGTTTTTCTTAGTGTGTTTTTTTTGTTTTTTTTTTTGGGTTTTGGAAAATGATTAGTTTTGGTTTTGAAAAGTGAATTTTGATGATTTTCGATTTTTGATCTTGATTGATTTTTCCCCTTTTTTTTTTTTTGAAGGTGGATTTTTTTGAAGATGAGGATTTTCTTTCTCTTTTTTTTTTCAAATTGCAATTAACTCCCCTCTACTTAGATGACTGATGACCTGGTGCCCAGGGTCAACTCCCGTTTCGGGAGATATATGTACATTTAGTAGGTCCCACGGCGGGATCCGACACACTTCGGAAGAAGCGAAAGGGAACCCTTTCGTTCTATTGAAGGCGAGGGAATCCACGCAAATGACCCGATCCCCCAAAGCAAATCAATAAGAAGTCGCCTCCTTTTGACTGGGCGGAGGCATATTGGGTGTTAGAAAATGTGGGAGGCTACCACGAACACTAATACCGCTAATCGAGGAATTGGGGTGGTGGATTGGGCCTCCAAGATATATCGGGCGATATATTATGCACGCCTCGACCAAAAAGTACAGATTTGGCGATATATTATATCGCCGCTTAAATCTGATTTGGTGGGCGATATATTATATACGCCTGTGTAAATCTGGGTCTATTTTGCTGGGCGTATATATTATATACGCCGGGGAAAAGGTTCTGTTTGACAGTGGACAACAAGCCCGAATGTGGGTCTTTGAACTGGTTTCTTGGGAGAAATGCTCCCGGGGACTGCTGTGTTTGTTATCGGGTCCCTCCTTTCCGTTTCCTAGGGATACACGGCTGAATTTTGGGTTTTCTACGCTCTCACCAATGCGGGTTTTATGGCTTGATCGGAATTGGCAACCCAACTGATATACCTCCCATAAGCGCCTTCTCGAGTAATCTTGGAAGGTGGTTCTTTCGTGATCATCACCACTAGGGCTGCCGCCTTACTGGGAACCGGGTAAATTGTATCTGTGCCAAAACTCCCCGGAAACTACTCAAGAACGCAAAAATAAATTCAATTATGTCCCCATACTGTTGGTTCACTTTTAATTACAAATTTTTATAGGGGAGTGAAATTAAGTCCAAAATCGGGTCTGGGATAACAAACCCGTGCCACCTCAACGGGCCGGCGTTCAAAGGTGAAATATGATGACCGAAATAAAGGGCGCAAGTAGGCCCGCCAAACGGCTAAGGCTTGTAAATGACCGAAATTTAAATGACGTGAAAATAAATGCGAGCGGGCCCGCCAAATGGCTAAGGCGGCTTAAATGACTAGAATCATAAAAGCTAAAATTTTAAGGCGCAAGTAGGCCCGCCAAACGGCTAAGGCACTTAAAGGACTGAATCGTAGGGGTGAGTACGTTAGTAAAAATAACAAAAAATAGCAAAAACCAGCAGCAAATTTGAACAAAAAACAGCCATGGTTAGTAAAATAACAAAATAAAAGGAAAGGCCAACAAGAGGGGAAGCGCTAGGGTGAAATCCCCAGCAGAGTCGCCATCTGTGCGACCGTGGATCCTCTCGAACCCGTCGCGGTGATGCGCTCGCCTTGGATAAAATGTAGAGTCGCCACCCGGAGCTTTTGGTGACCCGGGAAACCTTCAAATCGATATTTTGAGCACCGAAGTGCTAAATATGACTCTGATTTACCGGTCTTTGCCAAAGGCTCTAGGGTAGGGGCTTCGGTTATCGATCGGGAAGGGTTTAGGCACCCGATCAACCCGCACGTAGCGGTCTCTATCTATGGCCAAAAATAAAAATAAAAAGGGCAGAGTTTGCCCTTGCCCGAAGGCAATACGGTCCTATCAAGCTTTGAGCCAAACAGAAATTTCGGCGGCGTAACGGCTTGAATCCTTGGGCGGAGGAGACACTAAGAAGGTAGAGGAAGAGAGGGCTGAGCTGGAGCTCACGGGCCCTTGTTGCACCGTGGAAGATCTTCTCTTTGGCGTGCTTCCAATGGCTTAAATGGTGTGAAAATGGGTTCTAATGCTAGGATTCAATAAAGTAAGGGGTGTAGAGTGAGGCTAGAGGCTAGACTTTAGCAAAAGGGAGTGATCTAATGGTGGAAATGGGTTGAAATGGGTGAAGTATGCATGCTGGAATTCCGGAAAATATTGGCATTTTCTCTCACTAGGGTTCTCTCTTAAGCACTTCTCTAATCCTTTAACAAAACTTCAACCCTTTGGGAAGAGGGGGGCCTCTCTATTTATAGAGAAGGGATGGGTTAGGGGCTTACTTAAGAGCTAATTGGTATAGCAATTAGGTAATCCCCCATCTAAGGTTTTTTGGGTTTTCAAGGTCCTAGGGTTTTGGGAAACTGGTTTCAATGGCGGATGATGGGGTGAGACCATGGGTGACTTAAGGGTTGCCAATAAGCTCAAAGGGGGTGCAACCAATCTCAAGACACCCACCTCAACCCAGGGGATGGTCAAAGGGTCAAACTAGATGGAGGAAATTCGAGCTGCTGATGATAGTTACTGTAGCTAAGCTGGGCGTATATATTATATACGCCCCGTTTAGGAACAGTAATTTTCAACAAAATCAGGGGAGTTTTGAGAAGATGGAACCCGTGGTGGGTCCCACCTATACTGGGCGTATATATTATATACGCCCGACAAAATTACCCCCAAAATAGGCATGCGTATATAATATATATGCCTGACTAATCTGGGGCAAAAATGGTTGGGCGTATGTAATATCTACGCCTGAGTAAAAGTCCTATGATTTTAGGTGAAACTTTGAACAGCCATAACTTTTGAACCGTGGCCCCAAATTGGGTGATCTTTGGCTTGTTGGAAAGCTGGAGAAGCCCTCTTTTCAATGGTATATGGCTCATCCTCAATAGTGGATTGTGTAAAGTTTTACAGCTCTCCTCCCATCAACCGCCAGAAGGGTTTAAGTTAGGTCTGGGAAGGGATTCTAGGGTGTAGGGGTGACTTCTAAGGATTGGGGGAATGGCTCTAAAGGTCTTAGGATGATTTCTACTGGTCTAAGTAGGTTCCCTAGGGTTCAGGGGGGTGCCATCGGAAGCGCAGGGGTACATCTCTCTCGAAGTACATATTGATCGGGCCTTGGGCCGAATTTGAGTGTCTACAAGCATAATTCGGGAGAAAGGAACAAGAACAAAGCAACAAGATAGAAATTACCCCAGGAATAAGCTCGGGAGGTGGGACCTGGATGGCTTCAACAGAAATTCGTGCCTTTTCGACCACGTCAGCACACACGCATGAAAAAAAGGCATCATCTAGGCGTTTGAAGGTCCCCTGGACCTCGACTGGCGAGCTACCAGAAGCACCGGCACCAGAAGGGTCAGAGGGTCCAGCACCTGAAGCCACGCCAGAAGCACCAGCCCCGGAAGGATCAGAGGGTCCAGCACCTGTTGCATCATAGGGAGCGGCCTCCTCTTCCCCCTCATCTGAGTCGCCGCCCCGCTCAAACTGTAGAGAGAAACATTTTATCATTAAGGGCGACAGGCCAATCAAAGTAACCACATGAAAGTTGCTGAATGAACGGAGAAAAGGGGCATTACCTGAGATTGCGGCTCGCCAAAAGCTAAAAAGTTAGCACCAGGCACGAAGCAGGAAAGCAAGAAATGATAGGGCAGGGAGTCGTACCACGACTGATACCCCCCGGGCAGGAGAAGGTCATCGATAGGAACCCCATGATGAAGAAAGTGAGATGTGAGCTCCTCAATGGAGCCCTCTGGGGCCAACACATCGGCGGGAGGAGCTTGGGGCACGGCGAAGAGAGGGCGATACTGATGAACCACTCTCTCCCCTAAATAGTAGGCCCTAGTCCAGGACCCGTAGAGAAAGATGATACGACGGTCCAGGAAAAGACGAGAAGGACCCACCGAGGCCAAATTCTAGAAGGGAGATCCTATGTATGGGTTAAGGATGACCTGCAAAAGAAGAGAAAATCAGAAGGGGATCCACACATTTGGTCAGAATCCCTAGCACACAAGAGCTGAGCTGTCTAATTTACAAAAAGGGAATTGTTTTACCTACTCTGGGATCAACAGGTCGAACTGAGTGCGTAGTCCTAACTCCAAATGCTTCATACCTACGTCTCGACGGCGACCCACGTGCCAGTTACTCATGAGGGGGAATGTAGCAATGTCAGACTGAAGCAGAGGGCGACCCGGTTGAAAGTGAAGGTACCCCCAGATCTGAGAAAGCAGGCAGATGAGGACAGGTATGCTATAAAAGAAAATTGGATAGACTAAAACCAAAAGATAAAATACCTCAATGGCAGGCCAGAAACCCACAGTGGAGCTAGACTCCCCAAGAACGGCCCGCTTTAGGCTGGACATGAGTACGGCATAGCCAGCGCCGCCCCAATCGAATCAATGCACGGTCTCCCAGTTCACCATCAGGCTGAGCAGGGACAAAGAGACTCACCCTCCACTGGTGTTGGAAAGGAGAGTCTTGCCCAGGAGGAACAGTAAGGAGATGCGGGCCAGCATAAGTGCGTGCGCGAGCTCGATGTAAATGTCCATGTCAAGCTGCCCCTGGTCCACCAACTCATTAGGCCTAAACTGATCAACCAACCAGGATAGCTTGACCTCCGAGTCCCGAGCATTCCCTGAGGACAGGTAGGCCCCTATCAGTTGAATCACTCCTCCCTACCCGGTGTGCGGATAGGTACCACGGGCACCCCTCCGATACGGACCCCAGTGATCATAGACCAGTCCGCCGGTGTGAAGGCCATCTTTGCCACGGCCATGTGGAATGTCATCGTCTCGGGGCAAAAATGCTCTATCAGTGCCTTTAAATAGGCCGTATCGGCCCTCATAGCAGGGCACGAAATGAAGTCCCCAAAACCGGCAGCAGTGAGTAGGTCCTTCACCACTGGGGGAAGGTAAAGCATGAGACGCTAGAGGTCGAACCAATCACCTCGAAACATAATGTGCGGCAGGGGCTGCAAACAGAAGGCATCAATCAGATAGGAGCGAGGTGATATAATGAAGGCAACAAAAGAAAATAAAAGTGAAAAGGAGGAGGGGGCCCATCTGTTTACCTGACCAACGATCCCGAAGTTGGACATATGGGTGTGCTGACAGTAGAGGAGGTCGGTATGGGCGGCCTCGCCTTGCGTCTCATACCAAGGCTGGGAGGAGCGCTGAGACACAATGAATCGTTTCCACCCGAGGGCCATCTCCGGCCCTTCTTGCTGATCATTCCCCTCGTCACCAGACATCCTGAAAATATGAGACACATCGGCATATGAGAGGATTGCCAACAAAAAAAATGTGTATATATATATATATATATATGCACTAATCCAAAAAATAACAACAAAAAAAACAACCATGTGTGTGTACTAAAAAAAAAAAAAGGAGAAGAGCAGCCCCAAAAAAAGAACCATGTGTATGTACTAAAAAAGCAAAAAAAAAGGATGTCTGTGTGTACTAAAAATAAAAAAAAAAACGAAACAAAAAAAACCATGTGTGTGTGGGTACTGACCCAAAAAAGAGATGTGTGTGTATACAAAAAAAAAAAACAACAAAAAAAAAAAAAAACCATGTGCGAGTATTCTAATCCAAAAAAACCAAAAAAATATGCGTGTATGTGTACTAACCTAAAAAAAAAAAAAAAAAATGCATGCACCAATCCAAAAGAAAAACAAAAAATGTGTGTGCGTATTAATCCAAAAAAAAATAGAAGTGTGTGTATAAATATAGGCATCTCTTTTCTTTTGCATATTAAGACAAACCAAAAAATGTGTGTATAAATATAGGCATCTCTTTTCTTTTGCATATTAATCCGAACCAAAAAATGTGTGTATAAATATAGGCGTCTCTTTTCCTTTGGGTTAGTACATAAAAAAAAATAAACAAAAAAGCAAAAAAAAATAAATAAATAAACAAAAAGCAAAACAACAACTAAAACAAAAAAAGAAAAGAAAAAGAAAAGGAGAAAAAGGAAATATAGGCATCACAAAGCATTTCATCAAAAAGAAAAGAAAGAGGCAATAGCATCAAAAATTCGAAAAAAAATAAGGGGAAGGTAATGGCTACCTTCAATGGGGGAGAAAAACGAATAGCGACGGACGATAGGCGCCTTTCGATCCACACCCGCGACCGTCGGTAATAGAACTCAAGCCAAATCAAATGAAAAAACCCTAAGGGGTTGTCTCGGACTCAAGAAGAAAGGAGGGAGGAAGAGAGAATCTCGAGCGGTTTAAATGCTTGCGGATTTTAGATGGGCGTATATAATATATACGCCCAACCATTTTTCGCCAGATTTTGGTTAGGTGTATATATTATATACGCCCGACCAAAAATGACAATTTTTAAACTGCCCGACCTCCTTTTTTTCGATTTTAAGGCCCAACGGCCCCCCTTGTATGCTATGGACCTCAATCCCGACCCCCCTTCGAGGCCCACGTGTCATCGGCCATGGTGCACACATCCCCAAATGACCCTTCGAGTTCCCTTCGATTGGCCCAAAGGGACCATGCTACAATAAACAGATCTAGATCCGTAGGCGCCCCCCTAATGCGCCCACAAAATCAAAAAAGAGAAAGAAAAATAAAAATACAACGCCGGTTCTCAAACGGCGTCAACGCTGTTTGCCCCACTCAGAGCCGTGTTAAATCAATTGAATGATCGGGTTCACTGAAGCTCTCGAACCCCATTTCGTGAGGACATTTTATACGACGCAGTGTGTAATTTTGCCCATCTCCGGTCACTGTTCCCTACAGAGTCCCCCAGCAAGAGTCAAGGCCTGATCCGGCAGGCAAACCAAGAACCCATCACCGGAATGCACACGTCCCTAAGGTATATCAACATGGCAAGTTGATTCGCCTAAGGATACGTGCAAAAATAAAGGTGGTTTGAGCATGCCCAGGGTCTCAATCTGACACGAAAAAAAAGAAAGAGAAAAGAGAAAAAGAAAAAAAAAAAAAAAGAAGAAAGAAAAGGAGAAGAAATAACAACCTGTTGCTGCTTAGTGAAAACCCTGAGTGGGTTGACTACACCTTCCGGCATTCACTCTGGTCATCCACCTTCGGATCTCTGTTGACCAGGAGTGCCCCCGACTTCAGACCATTCTAAAAGTCTATTATCAGTCGAAACTGACCAGTCAAAAATGAAATTACAACCAACCAAACTATGTGCGAACATACAGACCAAAGGGCTCTTTTCCCTTTTTATTTCCTTTTACACGGGCTTAAAACCTGTATAGGCACGGTGTCCCTGTTGAATGTACGCACTTGCCAGGTATCCATAAGATGGTCGCTTTGTCCTCGTAAATTGTACCTTAGGGTTGAGGCTTACGCTTACGCTTATTTGTCGCTTATCGCCTCGATGGGTGTCTGTCTGTGCATAGTTAGTAAGATGTGATTTCATTAGGGATGGAGGCTAGAATTGGCCATCTCTTTCGAGGGATGATTGGTCCTAGCCCGATCTTTTCAGCTTTGTCACAAGTTAAGGCACTCGGTCGGTGTGAATCAGAGCACCTCACCACCGAACGCGTGCACATCCCCAAGGTGCACCTATCCAAAGATGGCGCACTCTTAAAAGCGTGTCAACTGGCATTTGATCCACTTAAAGAGTTGTGCAAGAATAAAATTGCCAGAGGTCCTTGAGCTTGGCTTAGAAGCCTCGAAGCAAAAGAAAATTCAGAAAATGACACAAAAAAAATTACTTAGAAAATGGGCATGCATTCCCAAGAGGTGTTGCGACATCAATATTCGCTCCACTCGGGTCAATCATGCTAAAGCAACCTCGAGGTTGATGGGTTCACCCAGAAACTTTGAGCCTTACCCAGGTAAGGGCACCCGTGCCCAATCCAATGGAGCTATCGATATTCCATAGGATTGGACACAGTTTGAAGGCCTTCGCTTTGTATGCTTCGCATCAATTTCGAAGCATAAATCGATCATCCCGTTTCGTGGAGCTATCTGGTTCAGATTAACACTCAACATCACAAATCTATAATTTCCCTCAGGAAGTGGACGATATCCCGGCTAGCGGGCTTACACTTTTTATGACCATCGCAGTTATGCCCAGTAATGTCACAATGCGCTTGGGGACTGTTAGCCTTGAGGTACGGACGATATCCCGAAATGAGAGGGCTTACGTACACTCACCATCACCATGAATGTTTGAGAATTGAGTTGAACCAGGCGGACCCATCAAACGTGTCTTGGACCTCTTCGGATGTCTCTTGTCTTTGGCATCCGATCATTAGTGATCGAATACCAAAGAGGGGCATCTGTAGACACCCAAATTCGGCCCAAGGCCCGATCAATCTGTACTTCGGGAGAGATATACCCCTGTGCTTTCGATGGCACCCCCTGAACCCTTAGGAACCTACCTAGACCAGTAGAAATCACCCTAAGACCTTTAGAGCCATTCCCCCAATCCTTAGAAGTCACCCCTACACCCTAGAATCCCTTCCCAGACCAAACTTAAACCCTTCTGGCGGTTGATGGGAGGAGAGCTACAAAATTTCACACAGACCATTACCAAGGATTAGCCATATATCATTGGAAAGAGGACTCCTCTAGCTTTCCAACAAGCCAAAAATTACCCAATTTGGAGCTACAGTTCAAAAGTTATGGCCGATTGAAGTTTCACATAAAATCATAGGACTTTTACTCAGGCGTAGATATTACATACGCCCAGCCATTTTTGCCCCAGATTAGTCAAGCGTATATATTATATATGCCCGCCTATTTTGGAGAAAATTTGGCCGGGCGTATATAATATATACGCCCAGTATAGGTGGGACCCACCACGGGCTTCATCTTCCCAAGGCTCCCCTATTTTTGGTGAAGTTTACTGTTCCTAAACTGGGCGTATATAATATATATGCCCAACTTAGCTACAGTAACTGTCATCAGTAGCTCGAATTCCCTCCATCTAGTTTGACCATCCCCTTGGTTGAGGTGGGTGTCTTGAAATTGGTTGCACCCCCTTTGAGCTTATTGGCAACCCTTAAGTCACCCATGGTCTCACCCCATCATCCGCCATTGAATCCAGTTTCCCAAAACTCTAGGACCTTGAAAACCCAAAAACCTTAGATGGGGGATTACCTAATTGCTAAACCAATTAGCTCTTAAGTAAGCCCCTAACCCATCCCTTCACTATAAATAGAGAGGCCCCCCTCTTCCCAAAGGGTTGAATTTTTGTTGAAGGATTAGAGAGTGCTTAAGAGAGAACCCTAGTGAGAGAAAATGCCAATATTTTTCCAGAATTCCAGCATGCATACTTCACCTATTTCAGTCCATTTCCACCATTAGATCACTCCTTTTAGCTAAAACCTAGCTTCTAGCTTTACTCTACACCCCCTATTTTATTGAATCCTAGCATTAGAACTAATTTTCACACCATTTAAGCCATCGGAAGCACGCCAAAGCGAAGATCTTCCACGGTGCAACAAGGACCCGTGAGCTCCGGCTCACCCCTCTCTTCCTCTACCTTCTTGGTGTCTCCTCCGTCCAAGGATTCAAGCCGTTACGCCGCTGAAATTTTGGTTTGGCTCAAAGCTTGATAGGACCGTATTGCCTTCGGGCAAGGAGAAGCTCCGCCCTTTTTATTTTTATTTTGGCCATAGATAGAGACCGCTACGTGCGGGTTGATCGGGTGCCTAAACCCTTCCTGATCGATAACCGAAGCCCCTACCCTAGAGCCTTTGGCAAAGACTAATAAATCAGAGTCATATTTAGCACTTCGGTGCTCAAAATATTGATTTGAAGGTTTCCCGGGTCACCAAAAGCTCCGAGTGGCGACTCTACATTTTATTAAAGGTGAGCGCATCGTCGCGACGGGTTCGAGAGGATCCACGGTCGCACACCAGGGATGGAGAAAATCTATTGGATGATCTGTGACCATTGAAGTGGATAGATCGTAGCCATAAGATGAATCCAAACCACCGGTCTAGATCGGATTCTTATACCTTGCATTTGTGCTTGTAGCGAAATGAAGGATGGCTGCATATCCTCAAATCTTGATCTGTTTTGCCATAGAAATCAGGCCCTAGCTGTCTATTTCCCACCATTTTATATTTATTTCACCATTCATATTCCTCCATCTTTTAGTTTAGTTTTATTTCAGTTTTGTAAGCATCTCCAAGTTTTGACTTGAATTGACGACTCAGGTTAGAATTTGCAGATTAGTGTAATGGTTTCTACTTTTCCATCTTCAGTTTGTTAGAGTTTGATTGACACCCAAATTTTTGGTTGATTGTTGAGTAGATTAAATCTGTATTGATAGGATCCTAGACTTGATTGACGACCAATGCTAGGAAACTTGATATATGGTGTAACAGTACTGTTTATTTTCATAAATATCTGATAGCTAAGGATTAAGATTGACAACCTTAATCTGAAGAAGGAGGATTAGGATTAGATTAAATCTGTATTGATGGGATCCTAGACTTGATTGACGACCAATGCTAGGAAACTTGATATATGGTGTAACAATACTATTTATTTTCATAAATATTCGATAGCTGAGGACTAAGATTGACAGCCTTAATCTGAAGGAGGATTAGGATTTATTTTTATGCACTTTAGTTAAATAACGATTCCTTTATTCATATTTCTCCAGTAGTTCTATAAAATAATTAGATCTAGTGACACAGAAAAACTCTCTTTCTTTTCCCTGTTTTCATAGAATTGTCAGATCTGTAGCCAGATCTGGAGGTATACTATACTCCTTCTAGGTTTAGATTACTACTCCCTGTGGAATAAACTCTTACTTATTAAAACTTGCTACAAAAGGACCCTGTATCTTGCAGGTCTAGGATATTTTAGATGTGCTGAATCCATCCTTTATTTTGACTTTATTTTGTCATTAGCATTACACAATGTATCAGCACACTAGAAGTCCCCAACAAGTTTTTGGCGCCGCTGCCGGGGAGTTTTGATCTAGATAGTAGATTTGAGTTTTTCATTTTTGTAGATAAGATTTTTTAGTTTTTATTGTTGTTCTGTTTTAAATTTTTATATTGCATTCCAACTATTTGATTTACGGTTTGCTACAGTTTTTGTATAGAAAATCAGTTTTAAACTGCAACAACTCTGAATTTTCTGAGTTTTTATTCTTTACCTTCTAATTATTTGAATAAATGCTGCTGTCACTCATTTGTCTTTTTGTCAAATTGGGGCAGTAGCCTGAGTTTTTCTTTTTATTTTTGTCAACATACTTGAATAAGGTACTGCTGTAGTTGTTTTTTTTTTTTTTTTGCAGATCTGGAGCAGCTGCCAAACAAGGAGCAGATGGATTGCTGCAGGAGCAGTTCCACTTGAGTTTGCATCCCTTTCTCCTTTGCATTTATTTTTTTTAATTCTTGAGAACCAGCTGTTTTGTTGTGTTTGATGTTTGTTTTGATTATAATTTTTGTTGTCTTTTAGGCATGCTGATTTTTTTTTTACAAAACCAAATACAAAAATAAAAGAAAATGAAAATACAAATAAAAAATTTCTAAGTTGTTTCTTATTATTTTTTTCAGCAGTAGTAAATAAGGGCTCTTGTTGAGCCCGGGCTGATCCAAAACAAATAAAAAAATAAAAAATTATAAAAATATAAAAATATCTTTAGATGGGCTATTTTTCTTTGTTTTTATTCATTTTTCCCATCTAGACCTGCTGAGATCATGGGTTTTTATTTTGAGGAATCATTGAGGATAATGAGCAGTGGATCATATGCTGTTTTACATATTCAATGGAGCCACTGATTTTATTTTCCTTCGAGATTTCTTCACCATTAAATGGATCTCAGCTGTATGAATCCTGTTTTTAATGTGTGCTCCCATGCTTAATTATTTCAAAATTCTTTTTGATTCATACACATCATCAATATAGGGGTCAATCTTATGAATCTTGCTTGTCATTGAATTTTATTCCTGCTAATCATTTTTATAATCACTTAGATTCATAAGTATCTCAGGCTTTTGGGGTTTTCTTTGGGCTTAGGGGATTTATGATTTGGTCTTAGGATTTTCTGTTTTGGGAATTTTAGTTTTATTTCTGTATTTAGATTGCTGATTTTCATTCTTAGGTCTTAATTTTCTGCATTTTGGTAGTTTGGTATTCAGTTTCTAACTTTGTTTTCCTATTTTTGTATCTGCAATTCTATCTTTGTATATGCATTTTTCTGTTTTTATAGCTTTGTAATCAGTTCCTTACTTTGGTTTTACTGTTTTTCTATTATTAACAATAGTTTCCTTCCATTTGCATAGCAGTCCTTTTATTTTTCTGTCCGTACATGCAGTTTTTAGATTTTATTTTGTAGCAGTTCTAGCTTTGTTTTGTTGATTTTTCCTGCATTTGTATATCATGTTTTCCATTCTCCTGCTCATATATTCAGTTTTGCATTTTTATTTTCTACTGCATATAGTTTAGATTTTTCAGCTTATTTTTCTTTCTTCTTTTACCCTGCTGCCCCTAGTTTCTCATTGTGTAGAACATTGAGGACAATAATCATCTTAGGTTTGGGGGTATGGCAGCTGTGCCAATGAAATAAGTTAATGCTAGTGCAGCTATGTTGAAAAAGTTTTTAAAAATAAAGTGATTTCCCACCTGATTTTTGAAAAAAAAAGGAGGAAATTAAAAAAAAAATTAAAACTGAAATGAGTTGTAGTTTTAACATTTTTCATGAAGCAAATGTCAAGAATTTTCAAAAATTGATGTTTAGTGAACCTGAAATGAGAGAAAACTGTAAGGATACACCCCAGAAAATTTGATGGAAGGCCATACCCAGTGAGATTTGGGCTTGAAAAATTTTCTTTGAAGAGTGTCTTGGCAATTTTTTCTGCTCTAAGGACTGATTGGATCTAGTTTCTATCACTAGAAGTTAGGCAAATCCAAGTTGAAATAACTTGACATCATTCATGACATTGAGGGCATGAAGTAAGGTCATTCCTTGGACAGTTTGAGCTGAAAATATCCTTACCCTTTAAACTGCCCTTGATACACACCATTTGAGCCTTGAAATCACAATTTTTCTTTGATAGAAACTAGAAATTTTGAACCTAAAACAAAAAAAACCCCCCTTGACCTATTTCAGTTCACCCTCAATCTGAGAAATCAGGAGATAGAAGGAGAAGTAAGGTTAGAGGAGCAAGGTTCGATGATTGGTTGAAAGAAAAGATAACACATTTGGTGGTATTTGTGGCATTCCAATCCATTATAAAAAAGAAAATGATGAAAAATACAAAAGCAAAAGCATACAAAAAAAAAGAAAAGGAAAAACAGAAAATCAAAGAAAATGAATGAGAAAGAGAAGTCATTTCATTGAAAGACTGAAAAGAGGATTAGAAACTAGCCACTTCAAATCTAAAAATTCAAGAAGTAGATGGAATTGTGCTGAAATGAAGAAGGTGTTGCCTACACCACTTCCTTACTTTTACTGATTTCTCAATTTGAATCCTTTTTACCCCATTATTCTTTTACAAATTTCACCCATAAGCCACATTACAACTTAATAAAAAAGACCTTACTGATCTGAAATGAATTGAACTGTCATGTGGAGATGAGGATTTGTTTAATCTATGGTAAAAAGAGTTAGAAAATTTCAGAAGTTAGAGCAATGCCTATGCTCATGCTTGCAATCCTATTTGAGGGCTGCAACTACTCTTGAGCTGTGTGAAATGATACACCCTTCTATTTTTATTGTGAGTGACAGCCCTGATAAGAGTTGGGTCTGAAATCTGATTTGTTTGGGGCATTATCAAAACATAAATTTTAAATTAAAGGTGAGCTCTGCATTAATTTTCAGGCACAATGCCTTGACATGAATTGATTGATTGTGAGGGAATTACAGCAGAATTTCAGGTTTTGAATTGGTGATTTTTCTACTAAAAATCCTCTAGAATTGAATGGGCATGGTGTGGAATTTATTTTATTTTTCTTAAACTCTGTTTTAACATGTTGCATGAGTATTAACTGTTTTATTGGAGAAGTTTGTGGGTACCTTCACTGAAAACCCTCAGGAGACTTCACTCCTCCACTAGGGATCACCTAGGGGTTTAAAAGGCTTGGTGCATGTGCTAAATGCATCCGTGTCCCCTACGAAAGTGACATTTTAATTTCTTAGGATTAGTCATTTTAAATTTCACTTTGCTCGAGGACTAGCAAAGGTTAGGTTTGGGGGTGTGTTAGTCACTGATTTTTGCCACTTTCTACACCTTTACACCTGACTTTTACTAGGACTTAGAATATTTAATATTTGTTTTTAGTGCTGTTTTGCAGCAAGGAGGTAAATACATCTTTAGTGTAGTTTTCAATTAAAAAGGTGCCATTTAGAGGAGTTGTGGAACCAAGCAACAGCTAAGAGTGAGGGATGAACGGAATGGCGTCAGTTTTATCCCCGACTTCTCCAAATACAGCAGCATCTTCAACTTGGGAACCCCACCTACACAGCAGCAGTGTATAGGGAGCAGCAAAGGGGTCACCTAGCTGCACACCTTGGAAAGCAAGCTGCAGTAGTGGAAGTTTTCAATGGAGTAGAAAATTCAGCAGCTACACATGAACTTGGACCTATCGACTGGTAGCTTGTAAAGAGCATCCAAACTGCACTTCAGCCATCTCATTGAATAAAGCTCGACATCTTTCTTCCTCTCGAGCATTGCTATAATAGAAATAGCAAACTTATCGTGCTGCATCAGCAGCCATGGAGCCTGTTGAATGGATCCTTGAAACCTCTCGAGGTGTATGCTGAAGCCAATAGATGCTTGAAACTGCCAAGTGAATGAGCTACAGCTTGATCCTGTCAAGCACAACATGTCCACTAAAGCAACAGATTCTCCAACTTGTCAAGTGCACAGCCATACAACTCCCTTGCAGCACCCTACAACAAACATCTCGAGCAACCCAACCTTGAACCCATCGAAATAGTTGTTGAAGCCTGGAGCTGTTGTTGAACCTGTCAAAGGCTCAAAGAGAGTGCAACCCATACTCCATTCACCAATCCTCTCAAAGCAAAATGCCTAGCCTTCTAACCAATCTTGTCGACCACTTGAAGCTGAAGCTACTGCATTCATCCAACCTATCGAACAGCAAATCTCAAAAGCCATCCTCCCAGCAACCTATCGAGCAGTTCAAGGGTGCAACCTACCGAAATGCTGGAAGGAACCTATCGATTGGTTTATGTAGCTGAAACTTTATCTTGTCGAATGGTGAGGAAGCTGGAGCAACCAAACCTATCGACAACTAGAAGCTTCCAATCCTATCGAAGTGCAGCGGCCCTCTACAGCTAACCTATCGAAACACTCAGCTGAAACCTTCATCCTATCGAAACAACAAGCTGCACCTAGCACCTATCGACCACATGGAGGATGTTATTGCAATCCTGTCGAAATGCTGAAATAACCAGCTTGCACCTATTGAACTTACCATCTGATCAGGTGCAGAATCAACCTAGCGAAATTCAATTTGAAACTGTCAACACCTTGCTACATTTACACCTTCAACCCTATCGAATGGATGAGCTTCCAAAGGAACCTCTCGAAATGCATTTGCAGCCCCCATCAATCCTCACGATAAGCTGCAGCAGCAAACCCAACTTTCAACCCAAACCTATCGACATCTTCAAAGCTGTAGCTCATTCGCAGGGCATGTTGTGCTTGACAGGATCCATTTGACAGGCTCCATGGCTGCTGATGCAGCATGATAAGTTTGCTATTTTTATTACAGCAATGCTCGAGAGGAAGAAAGATGTCGAGCTTTATTCAATGAGATGGCTGAAGTGCAGTTTGGATGTTCTTTACAAGCCACCAGTCGATAGGTCCAAGGTCATGTGTAGCTACTGAATTTTCTACTCCATTGAAAGCTTCCACTACTGCAGCTTGCTTTCCAAGGTGTTTAGCTAGGTGACCCCTTTACTGCTCCCTATACACTGCTGCTGTGTAGGTGGGGTTCCCAGGTTGAAGATGCTACTGTATTTGGAGAAGTCGGGGATAAAACTGACGCCATTTCGTTCATCCCTCACTCTTAGCTGTTGCTTGGTTCCACAACTCCTCTAAATGGCACCTTTTTAACTGAAAACTACACTAAGGATGTATTTACCTCCTTGCTGTAAAACAACAATAAAAACAAATATTAAATTCTCTAAGTCCTAGCAAAAGTCAGGTTTAAAGGTGTAGAAAGTGGCAAAAATCAATGACTAACAGCAGTCGGTCGTGGATCATGTGTGTATTTCTGTGGGGTTGAATTCGAAATCGGTTATTCCTGCCAAATCTCTTAAACTTTATTTCTACATTCTGCATTTTCTAATCTTCGGTACCCTTTGGCCAAAGATTGGAAACTTTAATGAAGTTAGAATTCATGAGATGTTCATCATGTGGTTGCGAGACACCGGTCGTACGGCGTGTGCTCCCACCGCCATCTGGGGAATTATTCGTACCCGGTGTCTTAACCCTAGAGAGAATGTGTTGATTCCTTTTCCAATCATTATTTCCTAAATTATTGAAAATTTCATCAAGATGCCCGCGTATTCGGTCAAAACTTCTCAACCCACTAATTTTTTACCTTCAAATCCTACTACGGCTGTGACCAAGTGGAACAAGCACAATAATCCTTCACAGCCACCTGCATCTGCGCCTGCAGCGTCTTTGTCTACCCCGGCCCCGGCTCGTGATCGACCTCTCTCGACTCTTGAGTTTCAAAATCTTGTATTAAGTCGATTCAACTCTGTAGATCGTGATATCCCTACTTTATAGGATGATGTGGCCCTTGTGGGTGCTCATGTGGACAGTTTGACCGAAGAGTTGCAATGGTGGATGACTTCCGAAGAGACGGAAGATGGTGGCAGTGGTGCTTAAACATCTGAACTAGCGGTCGATGGTGGATCGGGTGGTGGTGTCTCAAACTTTATCGGGGAAGTATTTCTTTTACTTTGGTTGACGTACAAATTTATTTTGGTTATTGGCTGTGAGACATTGATACTTTATTTGATGTGGTTGTGGATAATTTTTATTTTCTTTGTGGATGGTGATTAGTTTACTTGTGGTTGATTGGTTAGATGTGTGCAGGAAATTGTATTTTTATTGTGGATCTATATTTGTGGTTGATGTTTGTATATTTATTTTTTTGTTGGATTTTTTTTTTGTATTTTCTTACTGATGGATATTTGGGGTGGTCTTGTGTAGTTGTACTTCTCTCTTTATCAATTCTGACAAAAAAGGGAGAAATGTTTAATGATGATGAGTGGTTAATTTGATTATAATGTCACTGTTAGAGAAATGTTTAATGATGACTGGTGGTTAATTTTGATTATAATATCACTGTTGGTTGTGGATGTATGTTTCGCTATCTATTTTGCAGCTGATTGATCAAGACCTATCTTGGCTTAAGATAGGCATAGATTTAGGGGGAGATCAATAGTCCATGTAATAATTCCTATCTGCTTGCTCATCTAGATCAATGCATAGGATTAGTGGGACATTTTTTATGTAATTTGTTTTGATTTAATGTAAACATAGTTTTTGTCATAGAATGTGACAAAGGGGGAGATTGTTAGATCTTGTTGTCGCATTCTACTCCAAAAATCATGTAGATTTTCATTAGTAAATGTGTGTGCCAAGATGGATGGGTCCTGCCTCGATTAATCAGGGTTATCTTTCACAAATACTATGACCTGTCTTTTATCTCTTAAAAGTTCTCTTTTGAAAATGTTTTGTAAATGGCTAGAAGTGATGTTCACAATGAGCTGTGGGTGTATCAACAGCGAGTTGTTGCCGCGGGGTGTCTCAGTATTCATAGCGAGCTGTGATGTCCACAGCGAGCTGTTGTGGTATTCACAGTGAGCTATGATCATAGCTCGCAATCACTTGAATCACAACTCGCTATGGTTCCTCGAGATAGCAATCATCACTATTGGTCTTTTTTGGAAAAGGGCTTTTTGGACTTTTCAGAGAATAGTCTTCTTGAGGGGTTTTAGGGTTTTGATAAAAACATTTTGAAAAGGAAGAAAAGATTAAGCAACTGAAAGCTTTCTTTCTCCTTTGAGAGTAACCCTTGAACTTCAACTTCTCACCTTTTGAAACTCTTTGATTTGCTCAAAACAGTTTTATTAAAAAGGGTTCCTTTCTTCTTCTTTATCTCTTTTCTATCTACTCAAGTGACTTGAGTTTGTTGTACCCTAGAGATTAGATTGTGTGATTGCTAGCCTTGTAGATTTCAAGGTAGATCGTTGTGAGTTCATCAACAGTAGAGGAGAGCATTCAAATCTGAAAGGTATGGATTAGATTAATGGTGGTGTTCCTTACATAAAATCAAAAGTAGGCTATACTATGCTATTTAGGGTGAACAATTTACCCCAATCAGGATCACGCCTTCTTTTGAAGTAGGATCGGAAAGGATTGGGATCATGATTTGGAACATATTATTAAAAGATAATTAACATAAGAGCAAGGTAACAAAATCGATATCGGACTCGGGTATCAGTCATACTACTCGGTCGATACGTATCGGCTGATACCGATACATATCGGCCGATACCGAGTTAGGATATCGATAAGTATCAGCGCCAATACGTATCGGTTTGCCGAGAAGGTTATGGATATCGGTGTCGGCCGATTTTTTATACCATGCATAGGAGAGCCCCACATGTGATTATTTTAACTTAGGGGCAGAGTTGTTTCAAATAGCATTTGAAATGACTTTCATCATGATGTGGGGCAAATTATTAAAAAGATAATAAACATATGATAGCTCTACCTATAATTAAAACAGTGGCAAGACCATTAAAATATTAAAAAATTAATAATAAATATAAAACACTAAAGTGTGAAAAATGAACGGCGAAAATAAATGTTATTTTACCATTCATTTTTAGTGTCACTACAAAAAGTAAGACTAGTAGCGGCAGTCAAAAACTACCGCTATTAACAAAAAACTGCCTCTAATACCCTTGCCGCTAATAGTCTTAATAGCCTTTAATAGTTTTTTTGTTAATAGCGGCAATTTTTTGAGGCAAAAAACTGCCGCTAATAAAAAAACGTTTTGTAGTGCATAATTGATTAGGCTGATCATACAATTTTGTATTGCTTATTTTGATTTCTTTTTCCAATTGTACTCCTTATTTGATTTCTTTTTATAATATATAGTTTTGATAATCAAGCTGCTCTTCTATGAGGCACACCATCATATGATTAGATGTCACATAACAACAAACCAATGTGTGGCCACATGACTTACTTGGTCCTTAGTACCATGCTATATATATAGACACGCAACAACATAGGAAAAGGTGTTCACACTCTATGGGAGGACGGTCAAGTTCCTCTAAGATTCCACATGGAGCTCCACATCGAAACATTGTTTCGATGCTGCATGGAGCTCGGATGCATTGCTTAGATCATCTTCAAAAAAAAAATTGAAAATTCATCTCTACCTTGTATTTTTTAAATCCTTACATGTCAATCATTGAAGTTTGTAAAAATTTGGCTGATGTTTTTTAAAAACAATTCTACAAATTAGATGTAGCGCTTGCCGCAACCTTCTACTAGAATTGTTGATTTCTAAACATAAATGTCAAAACTCTAATGGTTGTCCACATTTTCTGTTGATTCACATGAATACCAAGAGAAATGGGAAACAAAGATCGCCAAAGTGCATAATAGCCACTTGATAGGGTACTAGTTTTGACACATAACTAGAAAAACCTGCAGGAAGGTCATAACTAATATCCCAATGGGGTTGAATTAACGAATATCCCACCAAAATTCCTCTTCCAGTGAACCCGCAGGAATACCTAATACTAGCCACAGCTAGTCGGGCTTCAAAAGCTCTAAACAAAAACTCAACTTTCCAATTATATTCAAGCACTAACGGCTTTTAAATAGGCTTTTATAACGCAAAAATTTCTAACCCTAATTCCTAATTTAAATAATATAAATATCATAATTTTCCTAAAAGAATAATAAAATCCTCATCCAATAAGGAAACTAATCCTATTTCTAATAAAAGAAATAAATTATATTTGAGAAAATAAATTATATTTGAGAAAATAAAATAATAAAAGAAACTAATCCTAATTCAACTAAGAGTCTTGAAATTAGTCAGTTTCAATGTAGCTTCCAAAAATTGACCATAATTTCTTCAATACTTGTAGGACTTACACGTTTCTTAGCTCGTTCGAAAGCTACTTTGATAAACTTTCAAATAAGACTAATTTTGCATTAATCCGGCATCGTTTGACACTTCAAAATAGACCAAACATAAAAGTGACGAGATTGAAAGTTGCCTCCACAACCCTCCAATCAAAGACTTTTCTGTAATAAACTTTTCATTTTCTTTCTTCTCTTCTTCCACTTCTTCTTCCCACTTTCTCTAGTCCTCTTTCTCTAATTTTACACTGCATCATTGTTCCTCTCTTGAAAAAAGTTTGACCACGAACTTTCTAGAAATCGAACATCTTCTTCAAATAAGTCATAGGCCCATACATTATTTGCATAGATCGTTGTTCTCGGACCAACAAAAGAGTGATGGTGACGGTTTGAACTTCTTTATCATCTTCACAATCCTTGTATATGGGATACTGATTAGTTTTAAAATGTACCATTGCAAGTGCACAAGATCTATTGATGCACGGTGAAATCAAGGATGTCGATCTCACAGGAAAGCATGAAATTTAATTAATTATAGAAGCGCAACAAATCTAAGGAAGTACCAAAGGCGAGATCTTTATTACGATAAAAATTAATAACTACACAAAAACAATTAAAAAGATCTAAACAAAGTTTATGCAAGGAAAACAGTGAATAACCAAACAACGATGAAAAGATGATCAAGGAGTCTACTAACCCTAGATTTGTAATTTTTCTATCAACAATTCAAACATTTCAATGATAAATTATTTACCCTCCCTCTACTACAAGCAGAACGAATCGAAAAGAATGTGATGATGATATTCAGCATACACTATCCTAACACTATGACGCATCCAATCACAACATAAATCATGCGAAAGGCATAACATATCACAAACACAACCACAACAAGTAAAATCAATCGTACAACATCCTATATTGATCTACAAGATCAATCTATGTGGAATAACTCGTTTATTGGCACCGAACACACAGTTAAGGATTATAAACAAGTATTCGATGATAACAAAATATGCTCAAATATAAAGTCGTATGATTCAATAATTATGATAAGGAATATAAATATTAACCCTCATTTTACTACAAGCAAAACGATTTGAGAAATATGATTATTTAATTCGGCATACCATATCCTAACACTATTGTGCAACCGTAGGATTTTTGACGATCCCGTCACGACAATGCGCACTCACTAAAAGATATAGAGTCGCCACCGAGAGCTTTTGGTGACCTGAGAAATCTAAATCAATTCTAAAGTGCCAAAAATGTGGCTCTGGTTCACCGGTCTACGCTAAAGGCTCTTGGGTAGGGGCTTCGGTCATCGATCGGGAAGGTGTTAGGCACCCGATCAACCCGCTCTAATGCAGTCTCTAATTATCATCAAAGATAAAATGAAAATAGAAATAAAAAGAGCACTTCCTCTTGCCCGAAGCCACTATGATCCTATTTGTGCCCCTCCATTTCTACCGAGATTTCGACTACGTAATGACACAAATTCAACGATAGAGTAAAAGCTAAGAAGGTAGAGGAATAGAGGGGAGAGTACAAGCTCTCAGGCCCTTGTAGCACGTGTGTGGACCTTCGCGTAGGTGCACTTGGAGAGCTTCCGATAGCTTTAAAGCATGCTAGCAAAGGGGTAGGAGAGGAGGGTTAGGGGGTAACTCTCACCTAAACTAAGAGACCTATGGTGGAATATAAGGCTCAAATGAAGTTTTAGTATTCTAGAATTTGTATGAAGAAAAGGTGCACTAAAGGGGAGGAAAGCTCTTTCTCTTAGAAATTTTTTCAAGCCATTTGCAAGGGGGTACCTCTCTATTTATAGGAAAAGAGAGGGTTAGGGTGGTGCTTAGAGGCTAATTAGGGTTAACAATTAGGTAATCCTAGCATATAAGATGTTCTAGGGTTTCAAAGGCTTTGAAAAGTGGGCAATGGTCATCAATGGTAAATGATAGGTTGATGTTTCAAATGACTAAAGAGTTGTAAATAGGGTAACACAATCCTAATGAAACTCATCACACACTTTGAGGTGGTCAACAAGTCAAACCTCAAAAGTAAAATTTGAGCAAAAAACTTACAATTACTATAGCTAAGCCTTGCGCATGTATTAGATGCGCCAGGCAAAACTACAGTCCCTGACAGTTCAAAGCCCGCAGGGGGACCCACTTGTGCTTGGCGCAACTAATACATGTGCCAGGCCATTTTTGGGGAGAAATGGCTTGGCGCAAGTATTACATTCACCAAGTACACACATGTTTCTCATGAAGTTCTCACGTGGTTCAATGTAGGCCTCGCGAGGTTCCAATGTTGCCCATTTTGGGCCCCAAACTTTGGATCGCCGTAACTTTTGATGCGTAACTCGGATCGGGGTGATTCTTGGCTTGTTGGAAAGCTGGAAACCTCTACTTTTTAATAGTATATGATTTAATCTTAGTAGAGGTCTCTACCAGCCCTAATACTCCTCTCTCTAACCATTGCCTGGAAGAGTTAACTATGGGTTCGGAGGGGTTGGTTCCTAAAGGTTCGGGGAGGGTTTTAAAGGATCCGGGGTGATTCCTAAGGGTTTGAATAATGCTATCGGAAGCTCGGAGGTGCACCTCTCTCAAAGTATGTCTCGATCAGGCATTGGGCCAACTTTGGGTGTCTACAGATACCCCTCTTTGGTATCCAATCACTAATGATCGAATGCCAAAGACAAGAGACATCTAAAGAGGCCCAAGGCATCACTGACGGGTCCACTGTATTCAGAACAAACCTCAAACATTAGATGGTAACATGGTGAGTAAACAAAAGCCCTGTATGTTAGGAAAAATGTCCATTTCTCAAGGTTACCGGTTCCCAAGTGCTTACCGACATTATTGAGCATAACCGACATGGAGCAAGTTGCAAAAGCTCAATATGTTGGAAAAAACATTTGCTTCATGAGATGATTGAAGATGTTTGATGTTCAAATTTCATTCTAAATCCACCAGCTCCGTGAGTGAGAGGGTGATCGACCCATACTCAAAGATAAGCGCAAAGTAAATACACGAAGGTCCACAGTTGGTGTTCAATCCCATGAGGCAGTGACTACCCCACTTGATTGGGCACGGGTGCCTCTGCATTAAGTAGGGTTTGAGGTCCTTGGGCGAACCCATCAGTCTCGAAATTGATATAGCATGACTACTCGAGCAGAGCGAATTGATGTCGCAACGCTTTTTGGGAGTACGTGCCATTTTTTATTTTTATTTTTGTTATTTTATGTGGGATTTTATATGAATTTTTTTTTATTTCATGTGTATTTTTATATGGAATTTTTTGTGATTTTATGTGGATTTTTATATGGGATTTTTTTTTATTTTATGTGGATTTATGCATGGGATTTTTTGTGATTTTATGGGGATTTTTACATGGGATTTTTTTTGTGATTTTATGGGGATTTTTACATGGGATTTTTTGTGATTTTATGTGGATTTATGCATGGGATTTTTTGTAATTTTATGGGGATTTTTACATGGGATTTTTTGTGATTTTATGTGGATTTATGCATGGTATTTTTTGTGATTTTATGGGGATTTATGTTGTTGATTTTATGGGGATTTATGTTGTTCGAGATTTTGAGCAAGCTCAATGATCCGGAACTATTTATTTTAGCACAACTACCTGAGTAGGTCAAATAGAGATTAACGCATCGTTTGGGGGGCGTGTGCACCTTAGCGAGTCCAAGGAAGACCAAGCTTGGTGCGTGCGACAAACAAGCCGAGCCACAAAGGGGGCCAAGAGCAACCTGGCCAGAAAATATAGTCTGGGGCATCTATTAGTTGTGCCAAGCAAAAAATGGGGCAAAATTTGCTTGGCTCATGTATTAGTTGCACCAAGCAAACCTGGGGGGGTTTTTAAACACCCGAGCCCCAGCCAAAGGGGCGCTTTTTCGAAATTTTCTCTTCCTCTCTCTCCAAACCGAAATGGGATACCCCTCTAGGGTTTCTTAGGATTGATTCCAAGCGTACTTCATTAGTAGTGTTCGCTTGTGCCGATTAAACACCCGCTCTACGCCGGATCAAGGACCTAATTTCTTTTGAAAGTAATCACTTTAAACCCATTTTTATTTGAAATTTCTTGAAATCTTTTGCAATGTGTTTATGGTTCTTGTTTTTCTAGATGATAAGTGAATGATATTTCTTACAAGAGTGATTACTTGTGGTTGGTTTGATCCTATTCCATGTAAATGGTGCCCAATATATATTTTTTTCTTTTCATTTTTATTGGTTTTCCTTGAGTTATTTCATGATTAGGGCATATATATATATATTTTTTTTTGGATCTAAGTGTGGGCATATCTCTCTTCTTTGAAGAAGAATCTCTATTTTTTTTCCTTTTTTTTTATTTTGGTTATTTTTGGGTCATAAAAGAGAGATTTTGTTGCTTTATTTTTGCCCCTAAAGAAAAGATTTTTTTGTTTTTGCATGAAGAAGATATATATATATATATATATATATATATATATATATATATATATATATATTGTTTTTGTTTTTTTCGCATACATAAAGAAGAGAGATTTTTTTTGTTTTCATTTTGCATATATGAAGAGGATTTTTTTGTTTTCTTGTTTTTATTATTATTTTGTGGTATATATAAAAAAAAGGACTTTCTCTTCTTTTTTTTATTTTTTATCTTATTGATGATGATTTTCTTTGGTTGTATAAACACATGCACATATTATTATTATATTTTTATTTTTATTTTTATTTTTTTTGGATCCTTTTTCTTTTTTGTTTTTGTTGTTTTTTTTGGTTACACAAATGCACACCCATGTGTATATTTTCTATTTTCTTTGTGGATTTTTTTGGTTACACAAATGCGCCCACATGTATATTTTTTGTTTTCTCTTTGGATTTTTTTTTATTCCATAAATGCACACACAAGTGTAATTTTTTTATTTCTCTTTGGATTTTGAAAATGCGGGTGATTTGATGATGGCTCTTTTGAAACCGATGATGGCAATTTTAGGAAAGAAAAGGGGCCTACTTATCTCCCTGTTAGCCTGTCTAGCAAATTATTTCTTGCTACTGACATCTCTTGATTCTATTTCTTGTCGTTGTCTCAGAATGTCGAGCAAGGACGAGCATGTGCAGGAGGGAGGGCAGGAACAAGGAGAGGGGCCGGACGTGATCTATGGTTCTCGGGGGGAGCAAATTTTTGTGGTGCAGTGCTCTTCCCGTACTTGGTTTGAAATACAAGGCAAGGATGCCTGTACTGGCCTCCTTCATCTTCAATACATTCACATCTCTAATTTTGGGATTGTCGGGAAGGTAAAAAGCTTTGTGATTGTTCTTTGTGCGACCTTGCAATGCCTTCGGGATCTAATGCCCCTTTATTTGGATGCAAGACCTGCCTCCCATCACCTTTCGATGAGGCTGGTTGGACCTTCAGCGCTTCTGCCTCTACCTCCCTCCTATCATGAGATTCCTGCTCGCACAGGCCGGTTTTGGGGACTTCCTCTCGTACCCTGCTATGTGGGCGGACTCGGCCTATCTGAAAGCCTTGATTAAGCACTTTCGTCCCAAGACTATAACGTTTCACACGGCCATGGCGGAGATGGCTCTTACCCCGATCAATTGGGTGATGATTACGAGGATTCAGATAAGAGGGCTACCGGTGGCTAACCTTTGCATCCCTAGTTGGGATGAGATAGTTCAATTGATCAAAGATTACCCCACTTCTGGGAATCTGCATGACATCAAAGTTAAAATATCTTGGTTGTCTAATCTGTTTGCGATGAATGAATTGGTGGACCTGGGGCAGCCAGATGCAGATATTTTCATTGAGCCTGAGCGTGCCCTGCAGTTGGCCCGTATTTTGCTCCTTTTCCTGCTGGGTAAGACACTCTTTTTGAATGTCAGCAGTGGGCGAGTCTCATTGTTCCTGCTCAGCATTACGGGGAATTGGGACGAGGTGCATAGATATGACTGGAGTGGGGTCGGATATGTCATTCTGATGTCTAGCCTAGCCTTAGCCTCATTGCGGCACTCGGTTTCTATTGTTGGCTTCTGGCCGATGATTAAGGTAACCACTAATCCCTTTTTACCTTCCTTGGTTTACTGATTAGTCATCCATCCTGTTTCTGACACATCCCTTCCGCATATGACACATCTTTTCTGTATACTGTTCTTTTCAGATTTGGGGCTATCTGCACTTCCAACCTGGCCGCCCACTCCTTCACTCTAATGTACCGACCTATCTGCTTATGAGCAATTGGAACACACATCGTTGTAGGGATGTCGGCATGAAGCACTTGGAGATGGGCCTGAAGTCCCAGTTTGACTTGCTGATCCCGGAGCAGGTATGGATATCTCTCTTTCTTCCTTCTCGACGCTTCCCCTTTTGTTATACTGTATGTTTGGCTAATGAGACACCTTTCTGCCTAGGCAGGTCATCCACGATCCTTTTACTGGTTACCCCTTTTGGGATCGAGCAGCTACGGGTATGTCCCGCCTCTTCGTTGATAGTCGCGTCATCTTCTTTTACGGGGATTAGGCCAGGGCCTACTACCTGGGAGAGCGAGTGGTCCATTAGTACTGAGACCACTTCGCCGTACTGCAAGCTCCTCCTGCGGATGCTATGATACTTGTGGGTACAATCGAGGAGCTCACTGTCAAATTTCTTTAGCATGGGGTCCCTGTTATTGATCTTCTCGTGCCTAGGAGTTATGAGTTGTGGTATGAGTCTTTGCCCTACCTTTCCATCCTGCCATGTTTCGTCCCCGGCGCCAACTTTTTGGCCTTTGGTGGCCCGCGATCCCAGGTATTTCTTTTTCCTTAGGCACATTTTTAGCGGTTTTGATTCAGTTTTGGCTTCCACTGACTGAAACTCTGCTCCTTTTTACAGTTTGAGCAGGGAGGTGACTCCGATGATGATGACGAAGCGGCGATAGATACTGCCGATGCTACGGGAGTTGGTCCCTCAGGTGCCTCTGGTACTAGGGCTTTAGGTAGTTAGACTGTGGAGATCCAGGAGACCTTTAGACGCTTCGATGATGCCTTCCTTGGGGGTTTATGTAAAGCCGTAGAGGAGTGGGCCCGCATATCTACTGACGTGATCCGGATCCCCCCTCCCGAGTTGGTTCCTGGGGTAAGCCTTTCTTTTTCTGTATGATTGCCTTAAGAGAAAATGCCTGTGTTTGCACCTGTGGCTCTTGTAGTTGATGTCTCCCTCTTTCGTGTGCAGGACTATGAATCGGCTGTGAATTAGGCCAAGTACGACCACAACATAGCCGGTCTTCAGGACGTGGAAGTGGTGAGTATCATACTGACCTTTTCTGATCATTGCCCTGCTATTTTTCTCTTTCAATTGATCTTAACTGATGGCTTTGGGTATGACTTTCAACGTGCCCGTGAAAATAAGTCGCGCTCCCTGCTTATCTGACTTTCTTAGGCATGGGCTCGAGTGGGAGATGTCTGGACATATCAGAGTTCTTTGCTTAGGCGCAAGAGGTCCAAGGGCGCCAACAAGGACTAGGCCCTATTTCAGAATTTTGAGACCTTTGGGACATATTTTCTTTTTTAGATTTTGGATATATGCACTGGATGATGTGACATGGTTATTTTCGGATGGTTTTTTTAGTTTCTTCATATGAATGTTTGTGCTCTTTTCTTTTATTTGCATGCTCTATCTTTCCTCTGCTCATTGTAGTATATCAGATTGTTTGCAGGATGGGTTTGATTTTCACAAAAGGGATGGCCTCTGGGGCCACATACTTTGTTAATACTTGGCCCTCCTTTCCCATGCCCGCGTGGATTTTTCCTGCACGAAGATTTACTTGAGTTAGATGTGACTGAAAACCAAATTCTGCCTTTGCATGTGATTTAATGTTTTTTTTAAGAAAAGCAATGAATGTAGGCACGCTGGTCAGGGGTCTAGCACAAACAAAGCCTCTCCCCCAATCCCTTGTAATTTTCTCGAGGGGGGGGGCGGATAAATGTTCTGGCACATGTATTACATGCGCCAGGCCATTATGGGGAGATTTTTTCTTGGCACATGTATTACATGCGCGAGGCAAAACCTAGGGATGGTGGGGCCTTTATAGTCTAAGATTGCACTATTTTCCTTCTCTTTTGTCTCAGGTTTGGTATTTTTGCTCCCTTTCTTTTGCTTTATTTTCTCAAGGGTGGGTCCATTGTCCTACATTGCATTTGTATCCTTGGAACACTCTTTGTATGTCAATGGACCCACTTTCCGACCCCGCCTCTCAATGGGGGACACAGGACCACTATACTTCCCTCTTTGGGCCCGGGGCCCAGTTTTCTAAAAAATTGGTTTGAGAGCCTGAGTGAGGGTGAGCTCATGAGTTTGGATCAGCTTGAATTAGTCCGACTCTCGGCCTCCCTTGACGTCCCTCCGCTTTGGAATTTTATCCATGCCATGGCCTCCTCTTGGGAAGTGGATACCCACGTTCTGCATTTGGGGAGTCGTGAGTTGACCCCTACACTAGAAGAGCTCTCCAATTTGTTGGGTCTGAAGTTGCATAGAGGCCTTGCCAGAGTAACACAATGCTAAAGCCATTCACACGACTTTAGGATTGAAAAAGTATGATTATGAGAAAAGTCTCATTGGTGGGCCCACTAGGTGTTCTGTGAAATTCCTAAGAGAACTTTTCGGCGATGAAAGCCTGTGGAAGTTGCCGACCAAGAATGCTTATAATGTGAAGGCTTTTGCTCTCGGTCTTATCTCTGAGGTTCTCTTCTATACGGGGGGTGTTGTATTTAAATGTTGTGCTGATATATTTAGATAAGGTAGAATGGTAAAAATCAATGGCAGCAAAACAAATTAAAATATGGAATGGAATAAGATGAAATCAACACACAAAGAGCATTCTAAACTCAGTCCTATAAGATCCAGGGATGTTGTAGCAAGTTCTAAAAGTAAGTAAGAGTTTGTCCATAGGGAAATGTGATCTAAATTTTGTAAATCTCCAAATCCGCTATAGATTTGGAAACTTATTCCCATTTCAACTACGATTAAGTAAAAATAGGAAGAGAGAAAGTATTTGGTTATCACTTTAAACTAAAAACAGATTTTAAAAAAAACTAAACCAGAGGTGAGCAAAAGAATGATTTAAAGAGGAGTGTAAGCGTTTTGGTGAAATAAAAAAAATCAAATGTGGAGAATTAACAGCTCGGGATCAGTCTCACTGTGAAATTGATTTGTCAAAAATCAGAGCAGAGGACGGATCTGCAACCATCCTTCATTTGGCTACAAGCTCAAATGCAAGGTAGAACAATCCAGATCTACCCTGAGATATGGATTAGTCCTAGGGGTATAATCTGTCCTCTGAAATGGTCACAGAGTATCCCATGGATATAATCCAGTCATGGGGGATAAATTTGGAATAATAAAACCACTACAGATGCTATGGATGCAAGGCTACAAGCTCAGGCATCCATAGGAGCATAAAATCTATGGAAATTTGATAGAAATCAAAAGATTTGCAGATTAATTGAAGCTTAAAATCAACAATTCATTAATCTAATACAACTTACAACAATTGCTCTCAGATCTGCAGTCTCTACACTCACCACTCCTAATACAAAGCTCTCTCACCACTCAATTTATAGATCTAACTTCACCCTAGCTGTTAGAGGAATTTAGCAATCATGGTTGGGCTAAAGAGAGAATAGAAAAGAGAGAAGAAGACTAGACTTGTGGGAGGAAAAATTAATTCGAATTTTTGCTCAAACTCTGGATGCTTCCTCTGTTGCATTCCCCCATATTTATACAAATTCCCAAGTGCCTCAAATCTGATTTGACCAATCAGAGAGGAAAGGTAACAATTCTTTTGCAACCCTCCTGATGTGGCTGAATTTCCACCAAGCGATTCCTCCAATTTGTTAGATTCAGTTGAACCCACATGAGGCAGTTAGATCAGAAGCTCCTTTTGAAGTTCCAAAAATTCCCACCATGACTGTCTGACTGCTACTGAACATGTGCATCAAATCATTGAAGCCCCAAGTCTCTCAGTTCGACAAGTTAAAGCCTCTGAATTCGCACTTCAAGAGGTTCAGAGTTCCATTCAAGAGGTTCCAGCTGCTGATTTTATCAAATTCGATAGGTTGCTTTGAATTGCTCGACATCTTCATTTGCTTCAGCAATCATCTCGACCGATTGGCTCAACTACTCGAGATTCAGAGTAGCTTCAAGCATGTAATCGACATGTTAACCTGTACTGCTCGATAGGTTCTGCATTTGAAAGCCATTGTATTCTGATCCTCGAGAAGAACTCAAGAGGTTGCTGATTGAATCTCGAGAAGATGGTTGCTATCTTTTAACTTCTCAACAGGTTCAAGGAACCTCTTGACAAGTTCTCTTTCATTTGCTCAGCAGCATGTGCACCTCTCGTGGGGTTGTTCCAGCCCTCTACACTACTCGACTGCACATCAGATCTTCTCGACTAGTTTAATTCAACTACTCAAGACCTTCTCTTCTAAACTTTTGCTGCTTATGTCAGTCTACCACAGCTCTCTGTTATGCCTGAGTGTCTTCATCAGTCAAAGGTTGACTCAGACCTCTCTCTTATTGACCTTGGCTGCATGGTTTTCTACACTATGTTGTACATTATTGCTAACTATAAAATAATACTCAAAACACATTATTAATCAGCTCCAAGGTCTATCAAAGTTCAGGTTAGGAGATGAAAAATAGTATTTTTCACTGATTAACACACCCCCAAACCTAATCTTTGCTAGTTCTTGAGCAAAGGTAAAATTAAAAACAATTATTCAAAACAGAAAATGTCACTTTTGTTGGGAGAACATATGCATTTACCATATGCATCAAGTCTTTTAAACCCCTAGGTGATCCCTAGTGGAGGAGTGAAGTCTCCTGAGGGTTTTCAATGAAGTTACCCACAAACTTCCTTATGAACATAGTTAAATCAAGTGCAAATAGTGATAAGTTAGATTTTAACAAACACAACTTCATTCAACACCTTGCTTTCTCAAATTCAAAAGTTTTAAAACAGCACATGTAAATAATTTAATACCTAAATCATTATGTATATTCATTACAACCAATCCAAAAATCATCATGAGTGTAGTATCTACAAATTAGTATATAGTTTACCATTAATTTGAGAATTAGGTTCAACCAGTGCCCCAAAAAGTTCAATTTTAGACCCAATGCTCACCAAGGCTGTCACTCAAAATAAAATTGGAAGGTATATCATTTCACTCCAGCTCAAGAACAGTTACAGCTCTCATATAGGACTACAATCATGAGCATAGGCAGTGCTACTAAATTCTAAAATCCTCTGGCTCTTTCCACCAAAGATCAAATAGCTCCTCATCTCTATAGGGCAGCTTAATCCACTTCAGATCAGTAGGGTCTTTGTATTGGGTTATAATGTGGCTTATGGTCTGAGGTTTAAAAGAATAAAAGGGAATAAAAGGGTTCAAAATTGAGAAATCAGCAAGGTGGGGAGATGATTCATGACTTCGCCTTCTTTATTTCAGCACAACTTCATCTTCTTTTTGAATTTTCAGAGCCAAAGTGATCAGCTTCTTCTTTTCAAATTTACTAATAAAGTACTTTCTTGACTTCTCTTTCTCATTTTGTATTGTTTTTCTTTGTATTTTTCTCATTTTTTTTTTAAATATATATATGGGTTGGAATGCCACAACAATTCAACTGACACACAGCTGTCATCAAATGTCCTTTGTTCTTCTTCCACCTAATGTTAAACCAGCTCCACCTTCTTCAACTTCTTCTCCTTTACCTTCTGATATTTCAGAGTGAGGGTCAGGCTGAATCAGGTCACTAAGGTTTGGGTTCAAATTCTCTGATTTTTACAAGGAAAGCTTAGATTTTTAAGGCTCAAATGGTGTGTTATCAAGGGAAGTTCAAAGGATAAGGATTTTTAGGCTCAAATTGTCCAAATGAAGGCCTTACATCATATCTTTAATGTCATGAGTACTGTCAAGCTGTTTCAACTTAGGGTGCATAACTTCTAGTGAAAAATAGTAGGTTCAATCAATCCTTAGAGCAGAAAAAAATTGCCAAAAAACTCTTCAAAGAATTTTTGACAGGCCCAAATCTCACTAGGTATGGTCTTCCTTTGCCCTCATAGGGCATGTTCTTACCTTTTTCTCTCCTTGCTAGTTCACTATATATTGATTATAATAACCATTTCTTGATGACCTCCTTCATGGAAGTGTTGAATTTTTAAAGATCCTGCATTAAACAGTCTACTATCCTTTTTCAATTCTCCTTTGTTCAAATTTACTTAGGTGAAACTTTGTTTTAATTGTTTTGATCCTACTAATCACTACTGCACTTAGCTTACTCTTTCAAAAGTCTACCTTGCCATACCCCCAAACCTATGAGAAGCAGTGTCCTCACTAGTTCAATGAAAAGAAGGTAGCAAGGTAGGAATAGGACTAATCAAGAAGAGAATGTTATGTACAAAAGGAAGAAAGTAGAAGGCACAACTAAAATAGACAAGAGATATTTCATTCATAACAAGAATTTACAAAGGAAGTAGTAATATGGACAAAAAGGAACAAATGCAAAATATATACAGCATAGAAAACTCTCATGTTCAAAATGGTAAAAAGCCTAAAGCATCCTACTCTGAATCTGAATCTAAGCTAGACAGAGTAACTGGTGCCCATCCATATTGTTATAAAATTTTCTGATACATCTCTTTAAAAGTTTCCTTCTTCACATTCTCAGTTTTGGCAACACCAGCCTGTCTTTTTTGCAGCTAGCTTTTGTGGCTTGATGCTGCCCTGCTACATGGTAGGCTCATTGATGGACACCTCAGCTGATGAGGCTGAGTGTACTACTGAAAAGGATTTTTGGAGTGTCTCTTCCAGTCTTCCCAACATTTTTTATTTCTCCATCTCTTCTTCATACAGCTTGAGGGTTTGGTGCAACAAGAGCTCCCACTGCCTCTTCTCTACTCTGTGATCTAGATTCAACTATGAAATCTAAGCTAGGAATGACTATTTAATTATAGTGTTGATCTCAGTCATTCCTCTTATCACATCCCTCCTGATATAGGGGTTTTCATTCATAGCTCTCTTGAGGGTGGAGAATGGGGGCATGGGATTTAAAGAGGCAGAAACCAGTGTCCTCTTAGTTGGGTCATCAAAAATATGATATGGAGTGGATGAAGATGATGGGATAGAAGGGAAAAGTTGAAGTAAAACTGCCAGCTCCTCCTCTATGGGGTCAGTCTGGGTATGGGAAGAGGATAGAGTTAATTCTGTTTGGGTTGAAATGGCTGTGGAGGTTAATGGAATAGGGAGCAACTCAGCAAACTCAAAGTTTGTCTGAGTAACAGCAATGGTGGTGACTACTAAAGGGGAGTTCTGAGGAGGAAAATGTGATGGGGATACATGAATGAGTGGTGAAGAGGTATGAGGTTGAGTGGTTGAGGTAGATGGGCGTAAAGTGGATTGGATGGACTGAAGGCATGTCTGCATGACAACTTGGTTTTCAGTGTTTGTGTGGAGCTGGGATTGGATAGATGTGAGAATGGAAAGGATTTGGGTAAATGAATTAGGTAGGGACTGGGAAAAAAGGCTTAGTAGGAGGAATAGGAATAAAAGGGGTGGTAGGGCCATGCTGGAAATGATCAGGTTGTGGAGAATCAGGAAGGGGGTTGTACTCATGCCCAATATCCCCTACAATAGAGTCAATTAGGGTAGAGTACTCCTCAGTAGTAAAATGCTCCAAGTCCTAGGTATGGATAGGTGAGAGAGAGGTAGGTAGGTCAGTGGGAATGAGGGGATCAATATCAAATGGGATATAAAGGTGGGTCAGGAATTGGAGGTTCTGGGCTTGGAATGGATGGGCTAGTTATACAGGGTGTTGGTTTAGGTTGTTTGGATTTCCTCTGGTATGTGGTCTTAATGGTAGGTGTGGGCATGGCTAATGGGACAATGGTAGGAGGAGCTCACACAAGTGAGGTTGTAGTGATTGAAGAACATGTGGCTGTGGAACTGAGAGGCATAGGTGCAGGTATGGAGGGCAAGGTAACGGATGAGGTGATGATGGCTGGTACACTAGATGTAACAGCAAAGATTATGGATACAGGTGCTGAAATGGTCAAAGGAGCAATAATTGCAGTGGTGACCACCGTGGCTTCTTGGAAAGGGCTCTCAACCTACTTCTTCCTCTTCCCAATCAAGGTCATACTAGTTGACGATGCTTTCTGTCCAAATAATTTAGGAGGCAATGCCTCAGTTGACTCTCCTACTCTTAATGCATACTGCCCTTTCTTCAACATAGCAGTGATAATTCTATTATATGGTAAACCTGGCACAAGCTGTGCCTTCTTGATTTTGTCATGAATATCAGCCATCCCTTCAAATATCAGCTGAGGGGCATTGAAAAATTAGCCCTTGGAGTAAAAATAAAGGGCATCCACAATGGGGTGCCTTCTTTCTTGTTGATGCCCAGTCATAAAAACAGTCTTCCTCAAAATGGTATCAATGAAGAATAGACTGGGATCCAAATCTCTCCTCATCAAAGACTCTCCAGATCCCACAATTCCCTGAGTCAAGTGTCTGGCCATGACCCTAAATGATACACTATCAGGAACTCCTAAACTGCTAGCTGGATCATACTAAAATAGAACCCCCAACACCACACCAATGTCCTTGTAATCTACTACAATCTCCCAATCATCAATCAGAACCACAAGTGCAGGGTCAGTTGGCCATGCTGTCTTCTTCAACCTTAAATTCTGATACCACAATTTCACTAATCTGGGGTATACCTTCTCATTCAATGGGGTCAATAGAGGTTTCAAAGAAGCCTTTTCAAAATAGGTTAAAGTGTCACTACACTCCTCTAACTTGGTGGAGTAAGGTAAATCAAAGACTATCTCAGCTATCAGACCCAAAGCATCCACAAATTCATTAGGAGTTGTCAGAGTCATAGGTAACACAGGTAACTCCTCAGCAATGCCCTCACTATTTTTGGCTTTCTTAGATTTTTGAGTATTCTTGGGTTTATCCATACTCAACTTCCTCTTAGCAGGTGGATCCACTTGAGACTAGGAAGCAGCTATCCTACTTGATTTCCTAGTGGATTTGGTAGGAGATTGAATCAAGTCAAACAAAATGCCCTCAAATTGCTTAGGATCAGCCATTAAAAACACAGAACCTAATAAATTTCACATAGAGCCTATTCACTCACCATAATTTAACTCCACTTAAATCACTCTCACACACAACAGAGTATCCAGAAATGCAAACCACAGAAATGACAGATTCAAGAGGTAGAGTCGGTGAAGAACTTACCCAAAACCTAGGGTTTCTCAGTAAATGCAGCACAGAAAACCAAATCAGCAGCAACTAGGTGCAAAATGACAACTTCTCAAGGGTGATCCAATGGGCAAAAATATAGCTCAATTGAAAATGTAACCATTGAACTGGATAGTAAAGAAATAGAGGAGATTTCATGAAAAAGAAAGAGAAGGTTTAGAGCAGACGCAGAAAATGCTCAAAAAAACATTTCGGATGGTTTTAAAACCCAAAAATATGACTTCGACAAGTTGAACCATCCTATCGAGCAGTTAATGACAACCTGTCGAATAGATGAAACTACCCGACAATGCAAATAACTCCAGAAGATGGGTTCGAGAGGTTCTTCAAACCTCTAGATAGGTTTAATTCCTTCAGAAAATTGGATTCGAGAGGTTACCCCAAACCTCTCAATAGGTTCTCTAAACTTGTCAAATCCTTATTAAATCTCTTCAGAACCTATCGAAATCTCTTTTCAACCTATCGACAGGTCTCAGTACCGGTCGAATTCATATGAAACACCATCAAATCCTATCGAATAGGATTTCCAACCTCTCAACAGATCTCAGTTTTTCTTTCATGTTTTACCCCTCACATGTATACTGTCTATTTGCAACAAAAATCACAAATCCACCTCAGTATCAAGTCATTTCTCAGTTAAATAAACATCACTGAACCCACCGTAGATCAGACATTATACAAAGTAAACAATCAAACCAAAATTATAGACTTTATGCACATTACAAGACAGAATTAAAAACAACAAAAACATGTTAAGTGATAGTTATGTTACACAATTTATAGTGATGAAAAGCACACAAAATTGGGAGGTACTTGAAGGTTAATGGTCTCAGCAGGCTCCACTGTATTTTCAACATAAATTTTTAGCCTTTGACCATTCACTTTCATGACCCTTCCATCCTTGGGGTTCATGATCTCAACAGCTCCAGATGGGATACATGCAACACAGTGTAAGGTCCATCCCATCTAGATTTTAATTTCCCTGGAAAGAATTTCAGTTTTGAATTAAAAAGCCATACCTTATTACCTTCAACAAGCTCCTTCCTACGAAGATGTTTGTCACAAAAAGCTTTGGCCTTTTCCTTATAAATTCTGGCATTGGCATAGGCATCCAATCTCAATTCCTGCAATTCTGACAGTTGCAATTTCCTGTGAAGACCAGCAGTAGTTAGATCAAAATTTAATACTTTAATGGCCCAGTAGGCCCTATGTTTTAACTCCTTTGGCAAATGGCATGCTTTGCCATATATCAATCTAAAAGGAGACATCCCTATTGGCGTCTTATAGGTAGTTCTATAAGCCCAAAGAGCATCTTACAACGTCAAGGACCAGTCCTTCCTGTCAGTCCTCACAGTTTTCTCTAGGATATGCTAATCTCCCTATTATAAATTTCAACTTGCCCACTAGTTTGTGAGTGGTAGGGAGTGGCTATCCTGTGTGTAACAGAGTACTTTTTAAGCAAACTTGTAAAGTGTTTGTTCCAGAAATGACTCCCCCCATTACTAATGAAAGCTCTGGGGGTGCCAAATCTAGAGAAAATGTTGTCCTTCAAAAATTTGAGGACAACTGTGTGGCCATTAGTTCTTGTGGCAATGGCTTCTACCTATTTAGACACATAATCTACAGCTACCAAAATAAAATTAAACCCATAGGAAGGAGGAAATGGACCCATGAAGTCTATTCTCCAAAGATCAAACAATTCTACCACAAGTATGGGGTGCAATGGCATTGAGTCTCTCTTCGATATGCTCCCCATCTTTTGACATCTCTCACAAGCCTTGCAATGCTCCACTTCATCCTTGAACAAGGATGACCAATAAAATCCACTTTGGAGTACCTTTGCAGCAGTTTTCCTGCCACTGAAATGACCTCCACAGACCTGCTCATGACACATTATAAGAATGTTGTGGAACTCAGTTTCAGGAACACATCTCCTCACCATCTGATATGCACAACACTTGTAGAGGTAAGGATACTCCCACATAAAATATTTAATCTAAGAGAAAAATCAGTCTTTGTCCATCTTAGACCAGTGTGGGGGAATCCTACCAACAGCAAGATAGTTCCAATGTTAGCAAAGCAGGGTACACTCACATTGATGGCAAAAAGTTGCTCATCAGGGAAAGAATCATTCACAGGCATTTCAGCATAGCCAACACTCAAGATTCTAGACAAATGATCTGCCACCACATTCTCCACACCCTTTTTATCTTTAATCTCAAGATCAAACTCCTGCAGCAGGAGGATCCATTTGATTAATCTTGGTTTTGCTTCTTTCTTGGACAAAAGGTACTTCAAAGCTGAATGGTCAGTAAACACAATAATTGTAGATCCTAGCACATAAGATCTAAATTTTTCTGAAGTAAAGACAACTACCAACCGCTCTTTCTCAGTGGTGGTATAGTTTAGCTGAGCATTAGTCAGTGTCTTACTTGCATAAGAAACTACACTAGGTAGTTTGTCCTTTCTCTGTCCCAAAACTGCACCAATTGCAAAGTCTGATGCATCACATATCAGCTCAAATGGTAGAGAGTAATCAGGAGCTTGTATGACAGGTGCAGAGGTCAAACAATTTTTTAATACCTCAAAAGTGGTGAGACATTCATCAATGAACACAAATGGTACCTCTTGACACAGCAAGTGGCACAGAGGTTTGGAAATTTTACTAAAATCTTTAATGAATCTCCTATAAAAACTAGCATGTCCTAAAAAAGATCTGACTTATTTTATAGTTTTTGGAGGAGGCAAATGTGAAATCAGATCAATTTTTGCTTTATCCACCTCAATCCCCTTTTGAGAAACCACATGACCAAGAACAATTCCTTAGGTTACCATGAAATTGCTCGTTTTCCAGCTCAATACTAGGTTGGTTTCCTCACATCTCTGAAGTCCAAGGGAGAGATGTTGCAAACATTGATCAAAATCATCACCATACACAGAAAAATCATCCATAAAAATTTCTAAAAGCTTATCCAACATGTCAAAAAATATGGCATACATGCACATCTGAAAAGTAGCAGGAGCATTACACAGTCCAAATGGCATCCTTCTGTAAGCAAAGGTGTCAAATGGACAAGTAAAGGTAGTCTTCTCTTGATCTTGTGGATACACAGGGATCAGGTTGTAACTAGAGTATCCATCAAGAAAGAAATAAAACACCTTGCCTGCTAGTTTATCCAGAATTTGCTCAATAAAAGGCAGTGGGAAGTGGTCCTTCCTAGTCTTGGAGTGTAATTTTTTGTAGTCTATGCAGACCCTTCAACTAGTCACCTCCCTGGTTGGCATTAATTCTCTAGAATCATTAGGTACATAGTGATGCTAGACTTCTTGGGGATCACCTGAGTAGGTGACACCCATTCAGAATATGAAATTGGGTAGATGACTCTAGCATCTAGTAATTTGACCACCTCCTTCATCACTACTTCCTGCATGTGAGGATTTAACTTCCTCTGCATCTCCCTAGAGGGTTTGTAACCCTCTTCCAAGTGAATCTTGTGCATATACACAGCTGGTCTAATTCTTCCTAGATCAGTAATAGACCATCCTATTGCTTTTCTATGCATCTTGAGCACAAAAATTAATTTTTCTTCTTGTTCCTTAGTGAGGGAAGAAGAAATGATCACAGGCAATTTCTGATCCTAACCCAAGAATGCATATTTGAGAAACTTTGGGAGCTATTTTAACTCCAAATTAGGTGGGCTGATGAGTGAAGGCAGCAAAGGTGCCTTAGAAGGTAAGGGAAGAGGCAACACAACAGGTTTCCATTGAGAGTGCCTTACTGGCCCCACTGCAGAATTCAATGTTTTCACCTCTTCAGTCAAATGTGTGGGGGCCTCCCCTTCAATGGTTTCAGTCCAAACCTCCTCAAAAACATCAACAACATTATCCCAGCTCAGCAGCTTGGGCATGGTCTCCTCAACAAGCTCATCAAGCAAATCAATCATGAAATAGTCCTCACTCTCAAAGTGAGGTTGATTTGCTGCATTATAGACATTGAGCTTTACCTTCATGTTTCCAAAAGATACCTCCATCTCTCCAGACCTACACTGGATGCAGGCATTGGCAGTGGCTAAGAATGGCCTGCCCAAAATTACAGGGATAGATGTAGTGCACTTATTAGGTTCCATGTCCAAAACCAGAAAATCGGATGGATAAAAAAATTTGTCAACCCCAACCAGCACATCTTCAATAATGCCCATAGGTCTCCTCTCAGATCTCTTAGCCAGTTGCAAAATAGCATGTATGGGTTTTAACTCCCCTAAACCTAACTTCTCATATACAGAATATGGAAGTAAGTTAACACTGGCTCCCAGATCTAACAGTGCTTTCTCAATGGTGTGATCCCCAATGATGCAAGGAATTGTGGGAACTCCAGGATCTTAGAGTTTAGCTAGGATTGCAATGGATAAAACCTGGTTTACTTTTTCAGCAGAAAAGACTTTCTTGGATAGATGAATCCTAGACTGCCTTTTATGGGTGCATAAATCCTTTAAAATTTTTGCATAGGCTAGAACTTGCTTAATGGCATCAAGCAAGGGTAAAATTAATTTTTACCTACTTAAAGGTCTTGATCATTTTCTACACCTTAACATTCCCCTTATGGACTCTCATCTGCAACCTTTGCATTTTTTTTAGTTTTTTCTTTGTTTTGATTTTCATTTTCTGTTGGGACTCAACAACAGCCCCTTTATTTTTTAGATGTTGTTCTTGCTGTATATTGTCACTGATTAGGTTCTTTTGTGCTGTTATCCTTGTGATCTCACCATCAACATGGTTATTCACCAACCTTCCACTTCTCAAAGTAATGGCCTTAGCTTCTTCATGAGTTGAAGAAGACTCACCCAATATGTATTGACCTTTAAGATTGTTCATTGGCTGACTTGGCAGTCTGTCCTCCTCCCTTCTAGTAAAAGTATTAGATAACTAACCAAGATGGTCCTCTATCTTTTTAATGCTTTGGCTATGAGAATTGATAGTTTGGGACAAATAACTCAAGTTCTGTAATGAGGATAGAACCTGCTCCTCAAATAAAGATGCTCTGGTAGATGGGGGTGCTGGTGCTGGTGAACTTTGGTGACTTGGCTGAGCCTTTGGCTATGCCATAAGCTATTGGAAATGATGCCTTGGGAAGTAATTTTAGTGATATGGTTGGGAAGGTCGATAGGGCATTGCCTGCTACTACTGGGATTGAAAATTGTCTTGCCTCTACCTCAGATTGGGGTGGTTCCTCCAAGCATACCTAGCAGGCTGCTGCTGCCCAAAAGACTGAGCAGCATTTGCATGCTCCATGACAAGCTCTGAGTACTGACCAGCAGAAGGACAATCTTGAATAGAGTGTGGGGGGGACTGGCATATCAGGCATGCCTCCTCAATTTGTGCAACTATTTTAGGCTGTATCACACTCATCAACTTATCAAATTTCAGGCTTAAACTATCTACTTTTCTTTCTAGGTCATTGGACACATTCACCTCATACATTCTTCCTCTAGAGGTGGCTTCCCTTACCATTTTAGCTGGAGTCTCAATATCATTCCAAGATAGAGACTCCTGCTGTATGGAATTCTCACTGATTACATCAAAAAGCGCCCAAGCCTCATCAGCAGTCTTGTGGAGATAAGTACCCCCATATGAGGCATCCACCATATCCCTGCTCTTGGGATCAATTCCTTGGTAGAAGTTTTGGACAAGCTGCCACTCAGAAATTTGGTGGTAGGGACATTTCTTCAACAGTTCCTTAAACCTCTCCCATGCCTGATGGAAATCCTCAATTGGGGATTGAGCAAATGAAATGATGCTCTTCCTCAATTGACTGGTTCTAGACATGGGAAAATATTTGGCCAAAAATTGGTATTGGAGATCATTTCAGGATTATATATTGTTGGCTAGGAGAATGGAAAGCCAAGTTTTAGCTTTGTCTATTAGTGAACAAGGAAAGAGCCTTAGTCTAGTGGCTTCTTCTCTCAAGCCAGCAATATTAAATATGGTGCAAAGAGCAAGGAATTCATCAATATGTTTATAAGGATCCTCCTTGCTCAGCCCATGAAATGAAGGAAGCATCTGAATAATTGATGATTTGATCTCATAACTCCCTTGAACATAAGGGAATTGAATGTAAAAAGGGGAGGTGCTTTAAATTCCTTCAAGGTCCTTTGCTACTCCCTCATCACAAATGGCTCACCATTAACAACAAGTGCGTGTGGGGGGTGCTTAAGTCTAAGAAGCTTTTCAACTTCAAGGTCTAAAGGGATAAGCTCCGGGTTGAGAGATCTTCTACCAAGCATACAACACACACACTACAAAGACAACAACAACAATTTACAACAAACAAACACCAGGGACACAAAATACTGTTGAAATAAAGATTTGATAAAATGACAAAATTGAAACTATAAGAAAAGGAAAAGGAAATATAAACTCAAGCAAGATGTGCTCTAGCTGCAAGCTATGAACTGCTCTCCTGACTACAGCTTCAGATCTGAAATCAAATTCAACAAACTATAAAACTACAACAGCATTAATTCAAACACTATGACTACAAAAATTCTAACTAAAATGCAGATTTACCAAACTTAGATCTAAAAATCCCCAGCAGCTGTGCCAAAAACTTGTTGTATTTAAATATTGTGTTGATATATTTCTTAAAAGGTGGAATGGTAAAAATCAATGGCAACAAAACAAATTAAAATATGGAATGGAATAAGATAAAATCAACAAATAAACAACACTCTAAACTCAGTCCTGCAAGATCCAGGGTTGTTGTAGCAAGTTCTAAAAGTAAGTAAGAGTTTGTCCACAGGGAAATGTGATCTAAATTTTATAAACCTCCAGATCTGCTATAGATCTGGAAACCTATTCCTATTTAAACTAAGAATTAAGTAAAAACAGGAAGAGAGAAAGAGTTTGGATTTCACTTTAAACTAAAAACATATTTAAAAAAAACTAAACTAGAGGTGAGAAAAAGAATAATTTAAAGAGGAGAGCAAGAGTTTTGGTGAAATAAAAAAAATTAAATGTGGAGAATTAACAGCTCGGGATCAGTCTCACTTAAATTGATTTGTCAGAAATCATAGCAGAGGATGGATCTGTAGCCAGCCTTCATTTGGTTACAAGTTCAAATGCAAGGTAGAGTAATCTAAATCTACCCTGAGAAATGGATTAGTCCTAGGGATATAATCTATCCACTGAAATGGTCACAGAGTATCCCATGGATATAATCTAGTCATGGGGGATAAATTTAGAACAATAAAACTACTACAGATGCTATGGATGCAAGGCTACAAGCTCAGGCATCCATAGGAGCATAAAATCTATGGAAATTTGATAGAAATCAAAATATCTACAGATTAAATAAAGCTTTAAAATCAGTAATTCATTGATCTAATACAACTGACAATAATTTCTCTTAGATATGCAGTCTCTGCACTCACCACTCCTCATACAATGCTCTCTCACCACTCAATTTACAGATCTAACTTCATCCTAACTGTTAGAGGAATTTAGCCAACCATGGTTGGGATAAAGAGAATAGAAAAGAGAGAAGAAGACTAGAATTTTGAGAGGGAAAACTAATTCAAATTTTTGCTCAAACTTTGAATGCTTCCTCTATTGCATTCCCCCCCCCCCCCATTTATACAAATTCCCAAGTACCTCAGATCTGATTTGACCAATCAGAGAGGAAAGGTATCAATTCTGTTGCAACCCTCTTGATGTGGCTGAATTTCCACCAAACAATTCCTCTAATTTGTTAGATTTAGTTGAACCCACATGAGGCAGTTAGATCAGAGGTTCCTTTTGGAGTTCCACAATTTCCCGACAAGGTTGTCTAACTGCTGCTAAACTTGTGCATCAAATCATTGAAGCCCTAAGTTTCTCAGTTAGACAGGTTAAAACCTCTAAATTCGCACTTCAAGAGGTTTAGAGCTCCATTCGAGAGGTTTCAGCTGCTGATTTTATCAAATTCGATAGGTTGCTTTGAACTGCTAGACATCTTCATTTGCTTCAGCAATCCTGTCGACAGGTTGACTCAACTACTCGAGATTCAGAGTAGGTTCAGGCATGTAATCGACAGGTTAACCTATATTGCTCGATAGGTTCTGCATTTGAAAGCCATTGTATACTGATCCTCTCGAAAATAACTTGAGAGGTTGCTGATTGAATCTTGAGAAGATGGTTGTTGTCTTCTAACTGCTCGAGAATTTCATAGTAGCTTCAGCAAATGCTCGACAGGTTTAAGGAACCTCTCGATAAGTTCTCTTTCATTGGCTCAGCAGCATGTGCACCACTCGTGGGGTTGTTCCAACCCTCTACACTGCTTGACTGCACATCAAATCCTCTCGACTAGTTTAATTCAACTACTCAAGACCTTCTCTTCTGAACTTTTGTTGCTTATGTCAATCTGTCACAACTCTCTGTTATGCCTGAGTCTCTTCATTAGTCCAAGGTTGACTCAGACCTCTCTCTTATTGACGTTGGCTGCATGGTTTTTTGCACTGTGTTGTACATTATTGCTAACTACAAAATAATACTCTAAACACATTATCAATCAGCTCCAAGGCCTATCAAAGTTCAGGTTAGGAAGTGAAAATTGGTATTTTCACTAATTAACAGAGGGTGAGAGCTTCTCATTGGTACTTTGCAACGTTTTGGCAGAATTGGAGGCAGGTCACTCCGTGATGCATCTAGTCCTGGTGGAGCTCTACCCCTGCCTTGATGCCTTTGCTCTGCGCAAGGTGAAGTGCCTTAGGGGATGTCCGCTTCTATTCCATGTTTGGTTAGGGGAGCACCTTGCCATTTTGGGGCCCATGCCTCGCTTTTATGTTGCTCGTGGTGAGGTGGTCGGCTGCTTTTTAGGCAGATGCCACATGCTACCCTAGGGGAATTTCCAAGGATTGAACCTTTGGCTGGCAGATGAAGAGTTGGTGTGGAGGCTCCCTTGGTTAGACCAGACTTCCCCGGTGGTCCACTCTAGAGATTATGAGGGCCTCACTCTCCTCGGCCTGACTAGCAATACCTACAACTTCCCATTTCAGGTGCTACATAATTTTGGTTGCTCTCAGCAGGTGCCTTGTGCGGATAAACCTCCCATGTGTGACCTGATCTTTTCTCGAGGGTCTTCTGGAGACATGGGCAGGATAGCTGCTCTTTAGGAGATGCGTCAGTCGACGCTTATGTGTGACTTGGGGCATGGGGGTTCAGTTCTATCCTCCCCTGAGTACGAGGCCTTGTTGTTATTCGAGAAGTCTTCTGTTGATCACTTGGATCAAGTGGAGAGCTGTGATACGGCGGGGCCTTGGCCAAGGAAGGAGTCGATGCTTCAGAGGCGTATTGAGCTACTGATGGACGAGAAGTGAGTCCTGCAAGAGCATTAAGAGAAATACAAAGTTGGAGCAGAGGTGGCAGAAGCCAAGGCTGATGCAGCTGAGTGTGAGGCCCTTCATCTGGAAGGATCCTTGAGTGACGCTCTTGGTGCCACTGATGCTTCCCAGAAGAGGTATAGGAGTCTCCATGGTCCCTGGATGACGGTGCGGGATGTACGGAGGATGCTTTACGCGTAGAGATCCGTGCCTTGAAGCACGAGTAAGGTCGTTGATTTCCCCCTACACATACTTTTTGCACAGATCAAACCATAGAAAGGGGCATAAGAAACTCCTAATTAGATACATCTTTTTGGTATACATATTTTCTTTATATTTTTATTGTTTTGCACTTTTGTAAAGAAAGAAAGAAGTTAGACATCACACATATTATCTTTTGGTATGTGGTGTCAGCCAGGTACAGACTTATAAGCCGAACAAAAGGAAATCAATTTTTTGCAAGGATTTTATCTTCTCTATTTTGTTTTCGTAAAATGAGAAACTGGGGTGTTGTGTCGGCTATTCCTGGGGCACACACAGTGTTGGCCTAAAATAGGAAAGTTTATTATATTTTGTGATAGTGGCCTCTCCGCCTATGGTGGTGCACATAGTGTGGGGGTGAAAAATGGGAAAGGAAAATATATTATCTTTTACAAAAGTGGCCTTTTCGGTCATCGAGCCATTCATCCTAGAGTGGGGTGTGCACAGTGCTGGAAAGAGAAGACTATTAACTCTTTTTTTGGTTTTTCTTTTTTCTTTCAGTTTGATGCCTTAATTATCGTTGAGATGATTGGTCCCCTTTTGAGCATGGTCGAACCCCCTTTTCATAGTTGGTCCTAGGTGAAGTTCAACAATTTCTACCAAGGTCAAAACATCTATCCCTTTGGATCGAATCCTCATTTTATCCTTACCGTGGGTCATGTGTTTGACAGTGCGGCCCGTGAAGTCATTCTTGGTTGGGACTCGGATTTGAGCTAACATGAGCAGCCAAGTCGGGAATCGGGTAATGCGGGAGGGGAACCAAGGGGATTTTGTTTATTTTCAATTTCTCTTTTTCAACATTCTTACTCACAACGCCCAAGGTGGGTTTTCATTGTACCCATTGTTTCCCTCTTTTTACCTGCGGCGCCCTCTCAGGTTTTCACTACGTCCATGGATTTGCATTTTTACCCCAAGCGCCCTTTCAGGTTTTCACCTGTTCTGCAAAAGCTCGCTATTTTTACCCATGACGCCCTTTCCGATTTTCACCACATCCTTTTTACTTTGAGCTTATATATTTTTATTTTCTTTTATCTATTTCTTCTTTTATTTTTTCAAAGTCCACGACATGGATGTCGATTCCGACATAGCTGGCTGGATGAAATTCTTTGATTGTCTCACAGCCTGGCTTATGCTGACTCAACGGATATTGTGACTGCTCATGGACCTTGAAGAAGACTTTATTCAGGGATGTATCTTAGCCATGGGTAAGGTTAGGATTTTTGAAGGTATTCTGGGCTTAAAAGGTTTTCTTGATAAGGTTCCAGTTGCCATAATACACTTCTTCCTTGGGGGATTTTGACTGTACATGCCCCATTTTCTTTCTACATTTCTTATTTTTTTTTTTACTTTTCTTTTTAGACATCCTCTTTTTGGGAGTTTGCTTTTCTGAATTTTTTAGATTTTGATAGTAACTCTTTTTCTCTTATTTTTGTTGGTATTATACACACATTTTTTTTAGAGGGGTTTGTGAAAGAATGGCCAATGGCTCAACGGGGGTAGCAAAGGGTATGGTATTTAGGGACACTTTTTGGCTACTGAGCTTAGAAATGATGGCCCCTTTTTTAAAGTTTCTTTAAGTAGTCACGCATCCATTCTATCAATACTTACCGTGCCGCGGAGACCTAGGAGTAGAATCATCAAACGTATCCAGCGTTAATGGACTCAAGAAAGTGATCTCCATCCATGGTGGCAAGGCGGATCGCATATCCCGGAAGCACTTCTCAGTTGATGTAAGGTCCTTCCCAGTTGGGCTTGAATTTCCCTCTCGGATCAGTGTGGAGGGACGGGAAGATTTTCTTGAGTACGGTGTCTCCCACCTTCAGATCTCGACTGCAGACATGTTTGTTGTAAGCGCGTGTGATTCACCCTTGATAAACCTGGGTATGACACAAAGCTGGGAGGCTTTCCTCGTCTAGCAAGTTCAACTACTCAAAGCGGGATCTCTCTCTTTCTGCTTCGAGTAAGCCAGACTCTATGAGAATGCAGAGTGACGGTACTTCAACTTCGACTAGTAGGATGACCTCAGTTCCATATACAAGGGAGAATGGTGTTGCTCCCGTAGCGGTATGGATTGACGTTCGGTAGGCCCATCAAGCGAATGGCAACATTTTACTCTAATATCGATAAATGATGACCATCTTCTGAAGGATGTGAATGACCTTCTTATTGGCGGCCTCCACGGCCCCATTGGTTTGCAGCCGATACGGTGACGAACGATGATGTTTCATCTTTTATTGCTCGCAGAATGCCCTGATGCGCTTGCTCGCAAAATTAGTGTCTTTATCAGTGATGATATCTTTGGGCACGCCAAACTGGTAAACTATGTTGCTCTTGATGAATTTCTCGATGTAACCGACCGTGATGTTTGTGTAAGATACTGCCTCTACCCATTTGGTGAAGTATTCAATGGCAAACAGGATGAATTGATGTTCATTCGATGCTTTCGAATTGACGTTTTCGACGATGTCGAGGCCCCAGGTGGCGAAGGGCCATGGAGTGGTCATGCTATGTAGATCTATAGCTGGAGTCTGTATCAGACTAGAGTGCTTTTGACATTTGTAGCATTTCTGAACGTGCTTGCAACAATTAGATTCCATAGTGGTCCAGAAGTATCCATTGCATAAAATCTTCTTAGCGAGCATATGGCCATTGACGTGGGCACCGCATACTCCCTCATGAATCTCCTTCATGTTGTTCGCTGCCTCGCTTTTAGTTAGGCATCAGAGTTGGATGTTGTTATATGATCGCCTATAGAGACACTCGCTACAGATGATGTAGTTTGCTGCTAAATGTTGAATGGTCTGTCTGTCCTCTCTGGCCATCCCCTCTGAGAAAGTGCGATTCTCGAGGAAATTCTTGATATCTGAGAACCATGGAGGCTCATCATCAGGCCCTGTGGGTTCCTCGATCTAGAGGCAAAAGGCTGGCTCGTTCCTCTATTCAATCATGATTGGCTTCATCTCGACACCATATGGGATTTCTACCAATGATGCCAAAGTTGCTAATGCATCGGCGAAGCGATTCCTTATCCGCGTGACGTAGGAGAATGTGACATCTTTCAAGCAGGCTATCAGATCCTCGAGATGTTCATGGTAAGGGATCAATTTCACGTTCTTTGGCTTCCAATCTACGTTTGTCTGGCATATGATCAATTGTGAATCGCCAAATACCCTGAGGTGGGTTACTTTTAGGTCAAGTGCCGCTTGCAGTCCAGCTACACAGGCCTCATATTCAGCCATGTTATTGGTATAGGGGAAGTTGAGTTTAATGGAGACTAGTACGTGAGATCCTTTTGGCAAAATTAGAATAGTGCCGACTCCCTGGTCCTCGGCATTTGCTGCCCCATCGAAGTGCATTACCTAGAATTCTTTCGTCTCTACTGTATCGTCCTCTGTATGAGTAGGATGTCTTCATCTAAGAATTCGGTTCTTAAAGGCTCATAATGGGGTAAAGGATTCTCAGCAAAATGATCGGTGAGTGCTTGCCCCTTGATTGATTTCTGAGTGACGTAGGTGATGTCAAATTCTGATAGAAGAAGCTACCAACGTGCAGTCTGCCCAGTGAGAGCTGGCTTTTCGAACAAATATTTCAACGGATCCATTCGTGCGAGGCATGCCTTCTCCAGATGAGAATAGTCAGTAAATTTCTTACGCAGATAGTAGATGGTTTGCTCTCTTCTTCCTGTTTCGTCGTGCTGCCCTAGGACACATCCCATTGAAACTTCCTTCGTGGAGAGATACATCAAGAGTGGTCTCCCCGGTTGGGGTGGTACTAAAACTAGAGGGTTGAGGAGATAACCTTTGATTTTATCGAATGCTGCCTGACAGTCGTCGTTCCACTCAATGGATGAATCCTTTCTCAACAGTTTAAAGATCGGCGTGCAGATAGGAGTGAGTTGTGCAATGAATCGACTGATGTATTGTATTCTTCCCAAGAACCCTCTGACCTCCTTCTCAGTAGATGGTGGTGGTATTTTCGTGATGGCTTTTACCTTTATTGGGTCGACCTCAATACCTCTCCTACTGACAATGAATCCTAGCAACTTTTCTGACATGGCATCGAATGCGCACTTTTGAGGATTCAGATGCAACCTATACTTTCTTAGCGTCTCAAATAATTTTTAGAGGTTTATCAGATGGTCACTCTGCTCTGGTGACTTGGTGATCATGTCGTTGATGTATTCTTCGATCTCTCGGTGCATCATGCTATGAAATATTGTCGTCATAGCTCTCTGATACGTTGCCCCAGCATTCTTTAGCCCAAATGGCATGACACAATAGCATAGGTCCCCTAAGGGGTGATAAATGTTGTCTTCTCTCGGCCCGCCTCTGCCATCCTAATTTGATTATATCAAGAGAATCCATCCATGAACAAGAGCATCCCGTTCTTAGCAGTGTTATCGACCAAGATGTCGATGTGTGGCAAAGGGAAGTCATCCTTCGGGCTCGCCTTATTGAGGTTTCTAAAATCAATGCACATGCTGACCTTTCTATCTTTCTTTGGCACTAGGACGATATTGGCTAACCACTGCGGATACTTAGAGACCATGAGAAACCCTGCATCGTATTGCTTGATGACTTCGTCTTTCACTTTCAGCATCCACTTGGGACAGTGTCACCTCAATTTTTGCTTCACTGGCTTAATATCAAGGTAAAGTGGCAACTCATGCTCGACCAAATTAGTGTCCAAACTAGGCATGTCCTCATAGGACCATGCAAAAATGTCTTGGTATGACCTAAGGAAATCAATCATGCCTTTTCTTTCCTCAGGAGATAGTGATGTTCCGATCTTGGTAATTCTGGGCATCTCCTCAGTCCCTAGATTAACGTCCTCTGTCTCTTCAACAATGGGGGTAGGTCATGCTCAAAGTCAGCAAACTGCTCAAGGAGTTCATTGGGGAGCTCCTCAGTAAGGATTTATTCGTCTAGACTCGTAACTCCTACCTCTTCTTGTATTTCTACAGGGAAGGGGTCGATTTCACGTGGGATGAGATTTTCTATTAAGGGATCATTTTCTTTAACTTTATTCAAAATTTTAAAAGACAATATTTTTGGATTTTGTATTTTTTCTATGTTTTTGAGATTTTTATTTTCTTCGAAAATGGGCTCTTAGCAAAGCGGGTCCCTATATATACACGGTGTTGCCTGCTAAGGGCTTATCTCACTTTTTATAGGTAGTTTTTTTTGGAAAATGGGTGTCATATTTGTGGCCACTTGCCACTTCTAGAGTTTGGAGCACAGACACCCAATTACGTACCTGCGATGCTGCTCCTTTACCTTTTTGGATGGACAAGGCTGCTTGATGGGATTCTTCGGAGTCAGCCCCCATCATGTCGATCATGGATTCGTCTGAGATTCTTTCCTCAAACGTCAGTAGAGTCCTGTGGTGATTTACCATGGGGGGAATTGTGAAGGTAAGAGAGAATCTTCCTCAAAAAGGGACAGAGCGGCCAAGTCTATTTCCAGGTTGGGAGGGATGATCTGAGGATTGGTAAGGTGGACCGGGAGGGTTGACTTGTGAAGGGTTAACTGTTTGGCCCCATTCCGATCTATTTTTAAGATCCCTGCACTCACAAAGGTGTTTTGAATGTGAGGTCTAGGACGGGGCTTCTCTTCTAAGTTGATTCCCTGGGCTCTAGCAGCTGCTGTGGCTCGGGCTTTCTCTATGACCTCTCGGACCTCTTTTTCTATGGGCTTGTAACCTAATCGAAATCGGACTTGCTGTCCACCTTTTACCTTGACTGGCTCTCTCCTGCCTTACAATCAGAGACCCAATCCCCTTCCTTTCTGATAACCCTACTTTTGGAGCATGGCCACTGCCGCTATCATTCTGCCTTCGATTTTTGGAGTGATGCTTTCCAAGGGACCCAGGACTATAGCTGATACCTCGTATTCAAAATTGTGGAGGTCGGTATCCTCAGCTATATGTGGCACATTCAACACTTTTGGGTTCTCAATGTTGTGGGTGGCCTTTTCCTTCTCATCGTGTCCCTCGCCTATGATGCCCGGACACAAACTTGAGCTTCTGATGTAGTGTCGACTGTATCGCCTGGACTTTGTGCAACTAAGGTCACCCTAATAACAAATTGAAGGAGGATTTGATATCCATTACTTGAAATAGTATGAAGAAGGTCATTGGCCCAATTGCTAGCTCAAGATCAACTTCTCCCATTATTTCTCTTCTCGTATTATCAAAACCTCTAGTGCTGATTCTTGTTGGCCTCAATATGCATGGATCTACCCTTATTTTGGTGGTGGTTCTCAGAGGGCATACATTCAGAGCAGACCCATTATCAATTAATATCAAGGGGATTATCATATTTCCAAATTCCACAGTGATATTGAGAGATTTGGAATGACTATTTCTCTCTTTCGGTAAATCAGCATCATAAAATGAGATGGCATTGGGGGCCATCACCTGCCCGATTATCTGCCTGACTTCATTTGGGCTTACTTGTAGAGACACATGTGTATTCTTTAACACCATCATTAGTGCTTGAAACTGAAGTGGGGACGTCATCAATAGGTCCTAGACCATGATGTAGGCCGACATCCTTCTCAGCTGGGTCTCGAGTATGTGCTCACGGCTCATCTTTTCAAACGAGTTTACGGCTGTAGCATCTTTCTTTCCCTCTGGTTTGGCTAGCGCTAGTGCTGATGTGTCTGGATGCTTAGATATCTTCCCAGATCTTGTGACAAAATCAACTGCCCCTTCCCTACTGCTGTCGGTATTGATTTATGTCTATTCATAGCTGAGCGGGACCTGATGAGAATTGTAAGTCGATCTCAGGATCTGGAACGGGGAAGAGGTGGGTACTGGGGACATTGGAGCTGAGGGATTGGAATGGGTGGGTACCACATGGTTAACTTCTGGAAGGGTAGAAAAGGTAGGCCAAATGGGGTTGGTAGGGACCGTGGATGACTGAATTGGGGGTGATGTGATGGGGGTGGGCCATTGATAACTGATGGGCGCTGGAGTGGGATGGGGGACATAATCAGCCATTGGGTAACTGGTGGAGGATGCAGTGTATAATTGGTAGGAGTTGATTTGTACATAATTAACGAGAGTTGGTGCCGAGAAATATGCCCTAAGAGACAATGGTTCTATTTATGGTGCGGGGTTGGGAAAGTAATTTGCCAGATTCAGAGGTTCAATCACCCTAATATTCCTATCTTCCCAGTCTCTCTACAATGGTGCCACAAAATTCTCTCAGCCGCAGATCTAATCTGCTAGGGCAAACTCTAACTCTTCATCATCCTCTTCTACCATGTCCATAATGGGTCTTGGACCTGCCCCTTCGGGAGGGTGTGGGGGTAGCGGTACTTGGTGTATGTTGGCATGCTGGGTTGCTTGGGGGAGTGTGGGAGGGATAATTTTATTGGCCTCTATCAAATCCTATATTGTGTGCTTCAATGAGAAGCAGCGATCAGTAGGGTGACCCAGCCCTTGGTGAAAATTACAATGGGTGTTGGGGTTGTAATTCCTTGGGATGGGATTTAGCGGAGGTCGTGGTTGGAGCACTGTGAGAGGACCCTTTTCAATCACTAAGGGTAATAAGACATTCAATGATTGCGCCAAAGGTGTGAAAACTTGGTCGAAGCGGGCCTTTCTCTGCTCTGGGGTCATCTGTGCCCCCTGCCTATTCCCGGTTCTCTATATCGGCCTTCTTCTGGCTGGAGATGGCTGTGCGACTTTAAATTGAAATGGGACTATACTGGTATTGGGCGTTATATTTGTGACATTCTACACATCTGTCCCAACTCTTCTACCGTTCCTCTGCTCTGAGAATCTCCTGACTCGTCGGCCCCACCGGATACATTCTTGCTCAAACGCCCTTCTCTAATCGCATCCTCATGGCGATTGACATTTCTAACCAAATCAGTAAAACTGGATTATTGTTGGCAAACAAGGAAGTCTGAGAAGACTAGCAAGGTATTTTCGAGATCATCTTGATCTGCTCATCGTCAGGTATTCGGTTTCTCACATAAGCTACCAATGCTCTCCAACACCCAAGGTAATCGCTGAAGCTTTCTTTAGGGTTATATTTTAATCGGACTAAATCCGACTTGCGAGGCTCAATGTCTATGTTGTAGACATATTGTTCTTGAAACAGATGAGTCAGATCCTTCCATGTCTTTATCGTGGATGGCTCTAGGGATGTGAACCACCTCAAGGCCGGGCCCATCAGATTTTTTTGGAAGACCTTTATAAGCAGGCACTCGTCCCCCCCATATTGGTACATGTCCCCATAGTAGGACTTGAGGTGTGCGATGGGGTTGCCCGTGCCATTGTATTTATCAAAGGCCGACATTTTGAATTTTGGGGGCAAGGAGACTTCCGCAAATAAATATAAGTCCAAGAAGTCCGTGGCATGGATTTTGACTCCACCCATCTTTAACAGCTACTTCTGAATTTTATCCAATTGCTCTTTCAACTACTCAGACTCTTTAGACAACAGGGCAGTTTTTTCAACGGTCGGCCTTGATTCACTTTGTGCTACCGGGGGGTTGGTGATTATGGGTGGGGAATTGATGCTGACAAATGCCCCAGCGTAAGCCCCGCTATTTCTGATCCTATCTTCCTCATATTGTGAGTCTCTATATGGTGTAGTGAGAGTGAGATTTTCTCGTTGGTGCTGGTTGGGCTGGATAGGTGCCAAGTGGGACCATTGGAGGGGGAAATTTTATGGAGTGATAGGATGAGTGGAATTTTAATTTTGGGTGAAACCCTGATGGGGCCATTGTGTTTGAGGGAAAGCTTGGAGATGGCTTTGGGGTATTGGGACATGGGTGAATTGGGGTTGATGGAGGATAGGTGCCAAGCTTCTGCCTGGGGCAGGGTGTGAGGTTTGTATGTGAGGGAGATATTAAGGGAATTGTGGAGGGTATGGGTATGTGGACCCAAGGTTTAGGCCTTGCTGGGCTTGGATATTGGATGAGGGATTTGGAAGAGTTTGGGCCATAAGGCCTTAGGAAATTTGGCCCATTGGGCTTTGTTGGCTTTGGGGCTATTGGGTCTTGGTAGGTCTGGCCCATTGGGCCTTGATGGGTCTGGCCCATTAGGCCTTGATGGATCTAGCCATTGGGCCTTGATGGGTCTTTCTCATTAGGCCTTGAAGGGTCTGGCCCATTGGACTTTGAAGGGTCTGGCCCGTTGGGCCTGGAAGGGTCTGGCCCATGGGCTTTGAGGGGTTTGGCCAATTAGGCCTTGATGGATCTAGCCTATTAGGCCTTGAAGGGTCTAGCCCATTGGGCCTTGATGGGTCTAGCCCATGGGGCCTTGATGGGGTCTAGCCCATAGGGCTTTGGGTGGGTATGGGCTGTTGGGTGGTTTGGGCCATTGGGCTTTGGTGCCCACTCATATGACCCCATGGTTGGTGGGGGTCTTGAGTGGTATGAATGATGGGGGATTGATTGGTGTTTTTAGAAAAAGAAGCATGAAGACTTTAGAGGGTGTAGGATGGATGGGGGTGGTTTTGGGAGGCCATCTAAGTGGCATAGGCCTTGACCATGTCCTCCATCATAGCCATGGGATGGGGTGAGGGGGTGGATGAAAATGATTCATTTGAGGAGGGAATGTGGGGAATGGATTAGATGGATGCATTGGAAAAATTGGGCATGGCCCGAGTACAATTGGGCATGACCTGGGTGGATGGGGAGATATGTGGTTGATTAGGCATGGCTTGGGTGAAATGGGGTATGGTTTGGGGAAATGATGGAGAATGAGGTGTTAGATTTTGTGAAAATATGGGGAAACTAGCTATGTTAGATGTGGAGGGGGGATGGATTAAATCTTGGGTGGTGGACGGAGGATGGGATGTATGTTTGATGGATGGATGTGCGAAATTGGATATGTTGGAGGTAGAGGGAAAATGGGGTATGTTGGATGTGAATTGGGGAAGATTGTGCATGGTGGATGGGTTGGGTATGGGTGCACTTGGGGTGGATGTGGGGAAGTGGGGTGTATGTGGGGTGGATGTGGATGGGAATATGGGTGCACCGAAGGGGCCGGTGACAGAAAAGAGAGATTGGATGAGGGTGATGGATGTGAACATCTCTTCCGTATGGTAATGAGTCGGGATCGGCGTATGCTGGATCCACTACCTACAACATGGCTTGGCGGCAGGTTGGGTACGGGTGCCTCGAATGGGGCCCGTAAAGCTTCCTCATTCTTCCCCTATGGGACGCCGGAGGATAAGGCGATGCCGTTGTACCGGCACCACAATTTATTTTAGTCTTTTGGTATATATATATATTTTTTTTGAAAAATTTTGTAAGTCGATTTTTATGATGAAGGATCGGGGCCTTTGAATTCCCGTTTTGGACGGTATTTGCATAAATAAATCCCGCTGTGAGACCCCGACGCGCTTCAGAAGAATCAAAGGGGAACCCTTTGGTCTATTGAAGGCACGGGAATCAACGCAAACAATCCGATCTCCCATAGCGAGTCGATAAGAAGTTACCCTCTTTTGACTGGCAGGGGCATATTGGGTGTTGGATATTGCGGGACCTAATTAGAGGCGCTAAACTGCTAAGCGGGGAATTTGGGGATGTGAAAAAGGCCTCAAATTTTGAGCTGCTCTGCTCAGTGGGGACAACCAATACTTGGCGCGAGTATTACATGCGCCAGACCAATTTTGGTCCCATTTATGCTTGGCGCATATATTAGTTGCACCAAAGCAAATCTGGAAAAGAAATGTTTGGCGCATGTATTAGTTGCGCCAGGTATCTATAGTGGGGTCAATTTTCTTGACAGCAGTACAGCAAGCTCGAACTCAGTCTATTTTTTTAGTTTTCTAGAAGCAATGCTTCCGGGGGCCAATCTTTTAATTGCAACGGGTCGCTCCTCACCGAATCCTAGAGATACAAGGTCGATTTCGGGAATACTAGCGCTCTCCCTGAGGGTTTTAAGCTTTGTAACAGGATAGGTTTCCCAACCGATATACCTCCAGTGCAAGCGCCTTCTCAGATACTGGATGGGGTGGTACTTTTGCGGATCATTACCACTAGGGGCTGCCGCCATACTAAAAATCGGGTGTTTGTATCTTTGCCTAAAAATTCCACCCTTGAAAATCTACCACTGTAAAAAATCCAGTTAAGCCCCCCTTCTTGGTTCAATTTTAATTTCAGATTTTAAGGGTACTTTCTTAAAGTTCAAAAACGGGTGGTGATGCTCTCGTGCCGCCTATACGGGCCGACGTTCACTGGTAGAATATGATTGCAATGAAATTAAAAGAACAAGTAAGCCCGCCAAACGGCTAAGGCATGTAAAAGCGCAAATAAGCCCGCCAATCGACTAGGGCATGTAAATGACGGAAAAATAAAAGAAATGTAAGGATAATAAGCAAGTAGGCCCTCCAATCGACTAAGGCAAATAAATGATGAAAAAGTAGGAGTGAGAAAATTAACGGAATCGTAGGGGTGAGTGAAAAATAAGAAAAAAGAAAACGAATGTTAGTAAAACAAAGAAAAAGGTCACGTTTCAAGGGGAAGCTCTACTAGCTACTCCCCAACAGAGTCGCTATCTATGCAACCATGGGATTTTTTACAATCCAGTCGCGACAATGTGCACTCATTAAAAGATATAGAGTCGCCACCCGGAGCTTTTGGTGTCCTGAAAAACCTAAATCAAATTTATAAGCACTGAAGTGCCAAAAATGTGACTCTGATTCACCGGTCTATGCCAAAGGCTCTTGGGTAGGGGCTTCGGTTATCGATTAGGAAGATGTTAGGCACCTGATCAACCCACTCTAAAGCGGTTTCTACTTATGGCAAAAGATAGTATAAAAATAGAAATAAAAAGAGCATTTCCTCTTGCCCGAAGGCACTATGATCCTATTTGTACCCCTTCGTTCCTACAGAGATTTTGACGGCGTAACGGCACAATTTCAAGGATAGAACAAAAGCTAAAAAGGTAGAGGAATAGAGGGGAGAGCCGGAGCTCTCGGGCTCTTGTAGCACATGTGTGGACCTTCGCATAGGTGCACTTGGCGAGCTTCCGATAGCTTGGATGATGGAATAGGGGGGTTCTAACCTCTAAAGCTTGCTAGCTAAGGGGTAGGAGAGGAGGGCTAGGGGATAGCTCTCACCTAAACTAAGAGACCTATGGTGGAATATAAGGCTCAAATGAAGTTTTGGAATTCTGAAATTTGTATGAAGAAAAGGTGCACCAAAGAGGGGGAAAGTTCTCTCTCTTAATCTTTTCTCTCTTAGGAGTTTTTTCAAGCCATTTGCAAGGGGGGGTACCTCTCTATTTATAGGAAAAGAGAGGGTTAGGGGGGTGATTAAAGGCTAATTAGGGTTAGTAATTACTTAATCCTAGCATCTAAGGTTTCCTAGGGTTTCAAAGGCTTAGAAAAGTCAGCAATGGTCATCAATGATAGATGATACATTGATGTTTCAAATAACTAAAGGGTTGCAAATAGGGTAAGCATGGGTGCAATAGTCCTAATGAAACTCATCATACACTTTGAGATGGTCAACAAGTCAAACCCCAAAAGTAAAACCCACAGTTACTGTAGCTAAGTCTGGCGCATGTATTAGATGTGCCAAGCAAAAATACAGTCCCTGGAAGTTCAAAGCCAGCGGGGAGACCCACTTGTGCTTGGCGCAATTAATACATGCGCAAGGCCATTTCTGGGGAGAAATGGCTTGGCGCAAGTATTACATGCACCAAGTACACACATCTTTCTTGCGAAGTTCTCGCATGGTTCAATGTAGGCCTCGCGAGGTTCCAATGTTGCCCATTTTGGGCCCCCAACTTTGGACCGCCGTAACTTATGATGCATAACTCGGATCGGGGCGATTCTTGGCTTGTTGGAAAGTTGGAAACCTCTATTTTTAAATGATATATGATTTAATCTCAGTAGAAGTCCCTGCCAGCCCTGGTACTCCTCTCTCTAACCATTGCCCGAAAGGGTTAACTATGAGTTCGGAGGGGTTGGTTCCTAAAGGTTCGGGGAGGGTTTTACAGGATCCGAGGTGATTCCTAAGGGTTCAGATAATGTTATAGAAAGCTCGGAAGTGCGCCTCTCTCGAAGTATGTCTCGATCAAGCATTGGGCCAAATTTGGGTGTCTACAACTATGACGCATCAAATCACGACATGAATCATGCGAAAGACATAACATATCACAAACAAGCAACCACGATAATGATTATCAATTGTATGACATCAATATCGGTCTATAAGATCGATCTTGGTGGAATAACTATTTTATTATAACCGATAACCAAGATTGATCACTATAAATGAGTATTTGATGATAACACAATAAGCACACTCTTAAAGTCGTACAATTCAATCTTTGTAAAAAGAAATGATTGAAATGAAAATAAATTAACTACTTATCTAGGGTTCGCTTTCTCCTTGAATGAAGGGTTTTAGTCTCTCATCTCCGATCCACACTCAAGGCATAGATTCAAAATTATCAATAAAGTTCTTCAATTATCAAGTGTTTGGATCTTTTAAGAAAAAGACCTGGAACCTTACAAGGCTTTGATTCCTAATTACAAACTAAATTATCTAAAGTTAAAACTAAAAAAATGAAAAACTAAGGAGAAAATCTAATGAAAATTGGTCAAAAAAAGGCTCCCAAAAGAGGCTCCCCAAAACCCTAAACACTGTTTTGTTTATATAGGGCTCAGACCAAAAACCTTCCATAAACAGGTCCATTGATTGAATTCCAAGATTCAATTGATTGAATTCAAAATCTGAAATTGGCGGACATAAATGTCAATCGATTGATTTTGAGAAATTAATCGATTGAAATTTTGAATTTGAGCGGCAATTTAGCTGCCATAAACTCAATCGATTGATTTTTGGAAATCAATCGATTGAATTTAAATTCATATTTGAGTGGTAAAAATAGGTGTCATAAACTCAATCGATTGATTTTCAAAACTCAATCGATTGATTTAGACCCGTGACATATTGTAGTTCTCTTCAGTAATGATAGGATCAATCGATTCTTCATGGATTTCAGTGCTTTCGTTGGCTTCATGGTTCAATGCTCCCATGTTGTCCATAATTATGCTCTTTTATGCTTTTGTATGATCCAACGGACGAAAATACTTGAAACCACTAAAATTTTCACATCAGCCATCAGATAGCCTTCATCGAATAGCCAAATATTAGTATTAGGGTGCGAAATATGATCATATCTCGACACAGATTAGATACTCATATACCATGCTCCACCCACCGCTTGCTTTCATCTCATAGTGTTGATCATCGTCGCTTTGATTTGTTGATCGAAGGTTTCCACGCTAAGTTGAATAAATTTCATACCAATTGATGCAACGGTCGCTCACTAGAACCGTTGATTTCTAAACAAAATTGCTAGAAGTCTAATGGCCGTTCACCTTTTTTTGTTGATTCACACGAATAGCAAGAGAAACGAGAAATAAAGATCGTTAAAGGGCACGATAGCGACTTGAAAGGGTACTAGTTTTGACACAAAACTAGAAAAACCTGTAGGAAGATTGAAACTAATCTTCCAAGGTAGTTGATAATTTGAGGAATATCCCACCAAAATTCTTCTACCAGTGAACCCGCAGGAACACCTAATACTAGCCGCAACTAGCCGGCTTCAAAAGCTCCAAACAAAATATTTCATTCAACTCTCCAATTATACAATACAAAAAATAAGACTATTAGCGGTAGATAAAAATTGTTGCTATTAACAAAAAATTGCTGCTACTAGTCCTGTCGCTACTAAAAATTGCCTTGACAACAAGTGTCACTGAAACACCTTATTTTTGTAGTGATATTCCAACACTAACGACTTTTAAATAGGCTTTTACAATGCATAAAATTAGAAAATCTAACACTAATTCCTAATTTAAATAATAAAAATATCATAATTTTCCTAAAAAATAATAAAATCCTAACACAATAAGGAAACTAATCATATTTCTGATAAAAGAAATAAATTCTATTTGTAAAAATAGAATAATAAAAGAAACTAATCCTAATTCAACTAAGAGTCTTGAAATTCGTCACTTTCAATGCAGCCTCAAAAAATTGACCATAACTTCTTCAATAATTGTAGGAATTGTGTGTTTCTTTAGCTACTTTAATGAACTTTCAAATAAGACCAATTTCGGTTTAATCTGACGTCGTTTGACACTTCAAAATAGACCAAAGATAAAAGTGACGGAAATAAAAGTTGAAGACTCTGCGACCCTCTGATTAAAGATTTTTCAGCAATAAACATTTCATTTTCTTTCTTCTCTTGTTCCACTTTTTCTTCTCGCTTTCTCTAGTCTTCTTTATCAGATTTTGCACTGCATCAAAATTTCTTTTTTTTAAATTGATATAAATCATCTACCCGTGCTCTACATGACACCCAAACAATATTTTGGATGCCATGTGGACCTTCAAGGACGCTGACGGTCCTCCCATGGACGTTGGGTCTGGCTCCCCCTAATATATATATATATATATATATATATATATATATATATATATATATATATATGGAAGTTGGGTCCCTAGAACGTGATTGTAGGGTTGAACCCTACGATGTGGTCAACTGGGCGCCATGCAGAACCCAACTCGGAGATCGGATGCCACGGCAAGTTGATAATATATATAGAAAAAAAAATAGAAAATAATATTTTTCCACCATTGAATATTTGGTCAAAGTTGAAAAAACTCAATGCACCATGTTTGTTGGCCAAACCATGATATTTGACCTGTGATTTAAAACACAAAAAAGTTCAGAATTTTTTTTTTTTTTTTCTAAAATCCTAGAGGGACAGGTGAACCTTAGGGGGAACGGGTGTCATTTTCGGATTTGGGTGCCACATGGCAGCCCAAATGAATACGTAGTGAGTAAGCATACAATGACACAATAGGGTACACAACAAGTTTTTAACGTGGTAAAACCTGGTAATAGGGAAATACACACAAGACCGTAGCAAGGATCAAAATTTTGGGTAAAATTTCGGTTTCAGGCTTGGCCAAAAATGAAAATTTGAACCGAAATTTCGGCCTAAATTTTGCATCTCATACAAAAATGACCAAAATTTTGGTCCATAGTTATTGTTTCGGTGGAGACCGAAACCAATAATTTCGGCTGAAATTTCGGTCATTTCGGCCGATATTTTGATCCTTGGACCGTAGTACAGAACCGTAGTATGAATGTACTGTGAATTGAAAGCTTACAAAGAGTCAGAAATGATATAGAGAGCTATGCATGCGTGTCCTATCAAAGTCCTTTGAAGTGCAACGATTAACGCTAATGGCCTGGATGAAACATTTGTGTTGATTAACAATTTAACACCGTTGATGAAGATCTGACATTACCAATCCACTCTATCGTGACTCAACACTCTTAACTACCAAGTGAAGCACACTGTGCTTGGCATCGAATATGACAATCAGATCAAATTACTTCTATAAAGATAGTTTATTTGAAATATCTCTCTATTTTCAATAATAGATTAAAAATAATAATAAGCCACAAAGCCTGGCTCAGCCGGGTTAGAACCGGGCAAAGGTAAGGCTAAATTTTAGCAGGGCCGGCCCTAACCCCGCATGTTGAGTGTTAACAATCCCTTTCTGTAGATCCCCACCTCATATTACCCAATTCAAAAAGTTAGAGAACTCATTTTATAATAGAGTTAGTCGACAGCGGGTGTCAACCCATCATGTGCGGTATAGCAGTCTAAATATTTGTGTGACTTCTTTTGTTTTTATAATATAACTTTACCGATAAAATAAATAAATTTGTGTGACTCAATGGCATGCATTTACATTCATGTATTAGAAGTATGTGCAATCAGCCAGTCACACATGTGTGGACTACTGTGTCCACCCATGATAATAGCTAAAAATCTAGGAAAAAAAATAGTACATCTCTCGGACACTTGAAATTGCCAAGATAGGGAAATTTGGAAAAGGGCCAACTTGAAAACAGTTTTTGGCTATTAACCCACTTTAAGATTGTATTTGGGATTATTCTTTGGAGGCAAATAACAGTTCTCTGCTCTGCGCAGAGCACTTTAGTTTGAAATTATATAAGTTTGGATGTAAGTGCTCTTAGGTCTTTGGGAGAGTGACAAAGTTGATTTTGGTTATCTTTAAAAAGGGCAATATAAATCTACTCTTTTAAGTGGGCTGCTCTTTGACTCCAAAAAGCAATCCCAAACATAACCTAAACAGTTTTAGAAAATTGGGCTGTTCTCGGTTTTAAAAAAATGCTCAACTGAGTGTGGCGCCCATTCAGGGATTGGCTGCCACAAAAATTTAATTGGAAATAACCTAATATATACCCTATCTTTGACCCATCAAATAAAGGTTAAAACAGTCCTAAAAAATTTAGATATCACTAAAAACTCAACTGAGCGTGGCGCCCTTTCAGGGACGATTAGATATCACAAAAAAAATTGGACATGACCCAATATATATCCACAGTTGAAAATATAGTCAAATATGCCTAAAACCAATGAACCCAATTAGGTGGGCCTTACCTTATCTTTGAACCAATCAAATAAAGGTCAAAACAGTCCTAAAAATTTTTAAAAGAAAAAATATCATGTGCCACAGTCAACAGAAAATGGTCTCGTGTTGTCTTGCGTTCGAACATGTGCTCTAAAAATGCAAAAAGCCGTTTTTTTCCCTAAAACCTGTTTGAAGTGGTTTAATAGCTTAAAAGTGTTTTCAAGTAAGCCCGTTTTTCAAGGAAACTCCAAGTAATCCCTACTGGGTGGACCAAGTAGGGCAGGCTACTTTGTCTTTCATCCGCCTTAGTTTTGCGTTGGCTCTTTCGGTTTGCTCTGTTTTGTTTAGTTGCCTTTTTATTTTCGTTTTGCCTGTGGGCCTTTTCGAGCTCCTCGCTCGTTTGATCTTTGGTTGTATTTTCTTCTTTTAATGAGAATATAACCTTTTCAACGATTTAGAAAACAAGGAGGCCTTTGTTCTTCTAAAGAACCAAGAAGGTAGTTATGGGTCAGGTCCAGCCAAAATTTTGGCATCCCCTGCATCAATGGTATATGACCGATCCAACCCAACTGGTCAAGGGTGCATGCCCGATATTACCTGAAAAACAGGGTCGGGTGTGTTAGTTTAGGGTGGCAATGGGCTGGATACTTCTCACAGTCAGTTAGGTGCAGCCCATTTTAAAGCAGGTTTCTGCTTGATTATGAAGCCAGCAGGCCGGGCTTGGGCTACCAATTTAAGCCTTATAATTAAACAGGATGGGCTCAAGCCTAAGCCCCTAACTCTGTCGGGCTCTTATATTGATCGCCTTCTATCACCAATCTCATTCTATCCAATTAGAATGGAAGAGATCATGCTTCTCTCCATCGATTAACATTTTTCGAATTATAGTCTCAAACTCAACAAAAAATCATATTCTCAATAAATAGATAATGAAAATCTTATGTTCCCAATAAAAAAACATTTCTAACATAACATATATTCCTAAAGATAAATATTGAAAGGACAAAAGGATTAAATAATGGGCTCAGCCATGAATAAACGGTTGGGATGGGCCGGGCTTGAGTTTTGAAAGTTCGTGGCGGGCCAGGCTTGGGTATAATGGAGCCCAGTTAGTTATTGGGCTGGCCCGGACTGTCCCATTGACATCCCTAGATACGAGCGATACAAACTTGTTTCAAAGGAAAATTATAATGAACGGAACTCAAACAGCAGACCAACAACGGACTGCTTAGGTGGCGCGCTGCAAGTGGCTGGCCGGACCTGCATTGCTGGGACCCACTGACCATGCATCGAGCCACATAAGCAGTCCATTGAATGGTCTGTTGTTTGCCATCCGGCATATATCAGTGTCATATTTCAAATTATATGTATGCAAAAACCAGCCTACTTGCACAGTTTCTTTTCATGCCCATAACCACATATGTCTAAGTTCCAGTATCTTGTCTCTGCCTGAAACCTGATACGTCGCCATTCGTGTCTCTCGGCCATGCCCAAAACCTGATACGTATTGTTTTGGGTGATATGCAAACAATGAGGAAAACATAAATGTAAGCTGAAGTGAGTAAAACAAAAATATCATTGTAACACCCTGACTTTCAATAAAAGGAATAGTCTGTACAGAAGTAGCTTCAACAATGCAATCTAAGGGAGAACTGCTCAATTTAAGAGTTGAATTTTTACAAAACACCACCTCCTCCTGTATAATTCTGATAGATTTTGGCCCAACTATAGGAGATTCAGTGAGGATCTGATCATCGTTGCCCTGATCTAACAAAATTTCAACTCGATCGTTGCTTCTAACTGTAATCCAATTTTCATCCTGTGCCCAATTAGGCATTTGAGTTGCCACAATGCTGGCGCTCAACTGCCGGATCCTCTCCGCTATCGAACAACACCCGGAATAGATGTGGGTCGGATTCTGCTGTGTCTGTTCTTCATCTAGCGAGTCCCAAAGGCATTGATCGAAAATACTAGTAGGAGAATTCGATGGAGACCCGCAAATTTTCTTTGAATAAGGAGTCAAATCGACCACAAATGGATGTTTAAGAAGTTGATCAGCTGTCCACCTCTCCTTTGGATCTCTCCTCAGACATTTGCTCAAAAAATCCTTTGCCTGGTCTGAAATCCAGCATGGAAACTCTGGCACATCGCCAGAAAATCCAATTCGGTAAAGGGCAGAAACAGGGTCGACCATATCGGGCCACGGCGGGCGCCCTGTAGCCATCTCAATCACTGTGCACCCTAGAGCCCACAAGTCAGCAGCAAGGCCCTGTTCTTCCCCTCGTGCCACTTCGGGCGCCATAAAAACTGGTGTGCCTGCAATTGAGGATTGATTACCTGACGCATCAATCCTCCTGGCGCATCCGAGATCAGCAATCTTTGCCCCGTCCTGTCCAATTAGCACATTGCCACCTTTGATATCGCAATGTGCTATTCTCTTCGAATGTAGGTAATCAAGCCCAAGTAGAATCGATCGAGTATGAGATCGAATCGACTGCTCATTTAGCCTGCCGCCCTGCCTTTTTAGTACCTCAGAAAGTGATCCACCCGAATAGTACTCCATGAATAGATTATAGAGCAGCCGATCATTTTCGATGGTTATATTGTCACCCATGTATTGGACAATTTGAGGGCAATGGAGGAGGGACAGAATTCTTTGTTCCCTTTGGAGGAAGTAGGAGCACGAGAGCTCGGCTGATTTAACGGCGAAGATCTCGCCGGACTCACGGGCTGTGGCGAGCGAGACGGTAGCGGAGGAGCCACGGCCAATGACAGGGCCTCTGATACAATCTAACCACCACCCCATCAGCTGCTATGGGTGATGGGGTAGCTCTGTGGTTAGATCTTATGAGGGCAAAGTTTTGAACTGTTTACCTATTTATTGTCGGAGAGCAGGCTGTCTTCTGTATCCAGCTCTTTCATTGGTCACGGCTCCTTTATCGTGAGCTTGCCACTTGTCACAAGGAGGAACTTTGACAACCGGGCTGCCTTGTTGGCCTTTGCTTGAATCGCATTACACTTAACAGGCATCTTGGCATCAACTGGCATGTGGTCACGTGAGTACAAGTGGCATCAGATTGTAATACTTTTTTCTGTTTGGTGTTACCTAACCGGCTAACCCGTTTCACAATCCTATATTATGAAGCATTTGAAAAGCTTTCTAGGCCATCAATCTAGTAAAATAGGTTGCCTTCCACAGATGTCAGGGGCCTTGAAAATTGCAAATTTAAATTTGTGACATGATTCCAAGGCTGTCAACGGTTGGATTGGGTCGGGACAATCGGCCAAGGGTAAATGCCCATCCAACCCAATTTGATGGTTCAAATTAATCTAATGCTTCATGCCAGGCTCGATCAGACTGGTCATGATTATGTGCCCACCCGCTTTGGTCGGGCATCAGTTAAGGGGGCAACTGACCCGTTGACAACCCCTAATGATTCATTCCCCAAAAATGTTTTCATAAGCTTATGGTGTTGGTGAGGAGAGTCAGACGTTTCATTTTATTATAAGTTAAGAGTTAGATTTGATTAGGTAGGGAATTAGGTGTGTTCTGTTCAAGCTCTCCGGCATCTGTGGAAGTCAATGTTTTGACTCGATTGGCATCTGTGGAAGTCAATGTTTTGACCCGATTGATGGAAGGCTTACGGTGGGGGTGATTTCTTATTCATCCAAATATGATCAAATTAAAGTCGTTGATAAAGGTCAGAAGTTATAACGACTTTAATTAATAAATAAAAGGGGAGAGTGGAGTGGAGAGATGGCGAATTGGAGATTTGGTTGGTAGGAGTGGATCTAGGTAGGGATTTCTTGGACGGCGCCGCGTGGGAGAGGAAGCAAACGAATCTTTGGAGACACCTTTTATTCGTCGCTTGCAACCCAAACATTCGCTTCTCTTTTACACCACGCCACCCATCATCCATCCTACTCGCGTTCTACTTTTGGGGCTTAAAGAAAAAGTATTCACGGCTGGCTGGCTGGTACGCCGTTTTTGCTTCTTTATTTTGATGATACTCGCTTTATAGGTTGTGTCACCGCTAATTGAATGCATGTCACGTTTTGGAGGTATATTGGATTGCCTATGGCTGTTGGGTCGGGTCAATATTTTGACTGCCCGATAGAAAAAGGGCATATGCCTTAGCTGACCCGACTAGATGGTGCACTCGCACGATCTGAAAATTCAATGACCACCACCCCCCCCCCCCCTTTCCCAAAATTTTCGGGCCGTCTCAGGCCGAGCGACCCAACCTGACCTCTTAGTTGACTCGACCTGATCCAAAGGTTGGGCCGGATGTCTCATGCTCGACCTGAACTGATAGGCCAAGTTTATGTGCTCGACTTGATAAAATATTAGGTCAGATCGGTAGGTCACTAGGCTAGGCCACAACTGAAAAAAAAGGTCAAGTCCAGTCCCAATTGCGATCGTGGTTGATATCGAGGTTGAATCATGGTAAAGACAACTATATATAGTTTGTCATAACCGATATCCGACCCGACTTGATTATTTCAGGCCTCAATTGGAGACCTACCAAACCAAATTTGTAGAAACACAAGTTGGGTCAGGTAAGGTTGAGTCAGGCTAGGCAGGTTGGATTAGAATATAAAGTATGGAGTCGGGTCAAGTAGGTCGAGTTAGGGTCAGGTCAGAATCCACACAGTTACATTCTGCCACAACCTGAATCTGATCCAACATGATTATCTCAGGCCTCAACTTGAACCCAACCAAACTCAATTAGCAAAAACTCGAGTCGGGTTGGGTCAAGTTAGATACTATGAAGACCCAGACCCACATGCCACCATATTATCCGGTTCTGGGCTTAGGTCCCCGCCCTAATTTTGTTTTTGACATGGGCTTAAGTCCCCACCCAAAACGCGTCATGACATGCAGTGTCTGCAATCACATATTGCCCAGGGTCAGGATTTTTTCCTAACCGATGTGGGACTATTACAATCCCCCCACCTTATAAAAGAGTCGTCCTCGGCTCTGATACCATTCTGTGAAGACCTAGACCCACATGCCACAATATCGTCCGGTTCTGGGCGAGGAGAAGAGGAAATAGAATGAAACGATACTTATGTCGAGGAGGAAATTGAGAATCAAATTGAGGCGAGAGAGAAAAAAAATGACACCCTAATCTACCCAGCTTGACCGACGAGTTCGACAAGTGGATTATAGTCGAATATCCACTCTTAGAATGTTGCGATAAGAGAGACATAATATTTTCTAATGAATGTGAATTCAGTTTGGGGGAGAAAAATGAATTTCTAAGTTGTTGCCCATCTGTTGAATACATAAACAATCAACAAAAGGCCCAAAAGAGGCTAGTGGATTTGAATCTGGAGTGCGATTTTAGAGATGTCATGTATAGGGTAGAGATTGGAGGGTTAGAGAGGGACCATAGTGGTAGAACTTGGGCACATCATGGAGGTGTAACCAAGTCCCTGATCAGAGAAATGCAGAGACTATTAAATAAATCACTAGTCCTGCTTAGAAAAAATTTTATGAAGATTTGGGATCCTGGTGGACTTGGAATGTATTTACACATTGTAGATTAATTTCGTAATTTTTTTTTTTAAATAAATAAATAAATAAAAATTTAAAAATAAAATAAAATAATTTAAATAATTAAAAAAAAATTACTTAAATACACTAATTTTAATGGTTGATTATGATTTTAATAGTGTTATTCGAGTAGCATTTTGTTAGTTTTGATAATCTCCTCACTATTGTTGATATTTTTTTCTGTGATGAGGATGTTTGGATAGACTAGTATATTTTTATATAGGTTTGGGGAAGATTTTCCTATCTCTCTCATTTTCATTTGCTATCAAATCATTAGTCCATGTATGTTCTCTCACCTTAATCAAATATTTTATTTCTTGTTAACAATGAGGACATTATTTTGTTTAGGTTTGGGGGTATAGTTTGTGTGATTTTATTTTTTTTGATACCCCTAAAGCCACAAAAAAATAAAAAAATTATTTAGAGCCATCACACATTATTTTACAATAGTTTTCAAACTTAGGTTAATGATGCATGTGAATTTTATTTTGAGAATATCGATGCCATATTTTGATTACTTATATCTAGGATAATGAAATTTAATGTGATAATTTGATGATGGCCCTGAAATTCATGTCTAGACACTTTATGCACTTATATCATGCTAGGATCTGGAAATCAAAGAATCAATTTGAACTTTGAATCTTAAGTTCTTAGTGGAGATTAAACTCGGTGAGCTTTAGAGCTAATTTCCCGTCCTTAATGAGTGCTTACATAAACTCAAAATTATCTTTGAATACGAATTATTTTTACATAATCTCATACATTTTACTCTAACTTGTGATTTTGCATGACATTAAATTTATATTATTGTGCTAGAACATATCATATGTTTGCTCAAGACAAATAGACTAGGTTATCATCTCTTGAGGATATGATTGAAGGTCATCTTTGGCTCGTTTGTGCTTAAAATACCTCACCTCGTGTAAATTTATCATTCTAGTATTTTTTGAGCTTATTGAAAAATTTGGCGTCAAACATTCTTTGATAAGACACGTTAACCTTTATCCCTTTACCATTTTTGAAAATTTAGCCTTACCCTTTTTATTTATGAGAAATTAGAAACAAGGGACGAGAATGAACGAAAAGAGAGTAAGTAGAGAGATACTGAGTTGTGGTGTTTACTAAGAGTATATGGCAGAAATATGAAAGAAAAAAAATTAAAAGATAAAAAAAATAAAATTGAAAAAGAAAGAAAAATATGAAGTGCTTCAAGAAAATAAAATTCAAAAGAAGAAAAATGAGTGACAAAAGGAAAAAAAAAGTTGAGAAAAATAGAAAAATAGAAAAATAACGAGAAAAATAGTAAGAGATTAGAAAAGAAAAAGAAGAGAAATAGAAAAATCAGAAGTTGCTTCCTTTTCCAATTTCTCGAAAACTTTGAATCTCAACTTCCATTTCTTTCTTACCCTTACTCGAGCCCCATTATAACCCTACAAAAGACCTTCATGATCCAATCTTGCGTTGATAACTGCCATGTAGAGAGTGAATATATAATACGTATGAATTTTGATATGACATGTATAGAATATACAAGTATCTTTCTATGTGATTCTCTTTTATTCATTGATTACATCGCGATTTTTTTTTATCATATGTGACCTTTTTGCTTGCTTTGTATTGATCTCTCACATGTAAGCAAAAATGAACCCATTATCAGAGTGATCCTATTTCGAGAGTATACCTAAAGTAAGGATTGAGTCGAGACATGAATCTTGGTTTACTATTTAGACTGGTCCCGAGATGGATGAATCTTGGTTTAGGTATGCACACACTTCACGTTTAGTCATGAATGGATAAGTTATCTAACGATTTGAGCATTAGACTAATTTGAATGGATATTAGTATGATTGGTATAACATTGTTATTTGAAATTGAGAATTCGCATGTTGAATTGACTAATGATTTTGAATTTTGAAGTTAAATATATATGAAAACCATGTTAAAAATTCAATTTTATCGATGGATTCAAAAATATGTTGAAGTTTGTGGGTAACTTCACTGAAAACCCTCAGGAGACAAAACTCCTCCACTAGGGATCACTTACTAGTATAATGGCTTGTTGCATATGCTAAATACAATCGTGCTCCCTACGAAAGTAGCATTCTTTACTTTTATTAGATTGTTAGTTTATTTATCAGTTTTGTTTATCTTCTTTTTTGCTTGAGGACTAGCAAAGTGTAAGTTTGAGGGTATAAGGAGGTGTGAAATATGATCATATCTCATATCCTAAAACTTATATTTAGTAGCCCGATGAAGCTATTTAATATATTTTATATAGTGTGATTTATAGGTCTGGAGATAAGTTGAGCATAAAATAGCCCAAGAGTTTAGAAAATAACGTCAAATTCTTGCAACCTTAGATCATCTAGAACTTATCCTGACTTGTAGTTCAATTTTGATCTTTAAAATATCGAATTCGTGAAATTGCTAAATCACCAAAGTTGTAGAACTCATTGTCTTCTTTCTAATGCGGAAAGAATCACTTCAATCCGACTTGGGGGTAAAAAGTTATGGTCAAAATACTAAGACTATGTCTGTTGAAGAGTTGGGCCGAATTTCACGAAAATCTGAGAAAATCGATGGATTGAGCAATAGACTCGATCAATCGAGTTTTGGCTGAATCTTTATATTTTTAAAACAAAAAATTAGTCAAAATTGGGGGAAAAAAGTTGGGCTTCGAAATTAGATTCTATTTAAGGAAAAATTAGAGTTAGGGTCAAGTCTCTCTCCCTTTGAGGACCTTTTATTTTTTAAGTATTTTTAGTTTTTCTTTTAGCTTTTCCCTTTCCTTTTATAAGCATTGTTCTTTCCATTTCTTAGTTTTAGGTCCTAGATTAGTTTAATTTATGCATTTAAAGAACCATTGTACCTGTTGGATTAAAGCTTTCGTTGGAGTTTTTGATGTATTTTACAGTATTTTAATATCATTTGGCAATTTTATTTTAATCATGTCATTTATTTCAATCATGCGTGGCTAATTTCATTAAGGATGGGGATCTAATGAACTCTATCAGAGGTATTCATTCATAATAATACAAACTTATGGTTGAGATGTTAGATTATTTTAAGGGCCCTGATGTTACTATCAATATTAGATATAATCCAATTGCAATTTGAGATCTAGGAGTTAATCACACCTTATGATTTTAGATCTGCAATGGTGATTTTAATCTAATTACTACATTCTCAGGATTAAGTTCTACCACTACCTGAGGTGTGAGTGTTAATCATATACTCATGGGATGTTAATCATACATTTTTGTGATCTTAGATCGGTAGTATAGAATTTACCCCAAGGATTAAGTTCTGATTGTCATATGATGTGTGAGTGTTAATCATACACTCATGAGATGTTAATCATACATCTCCGTTATCTCAATTTTGCAATACAGAATTTGTGTATTCGGGTCCAGTGTTTGCACGTAGTGCATCTTATGGTAATCTCATATCCCATTCCATAGATTTGTATTGCATGAATGATAAACCTCCGATGGGGGGATTTAGTATCTCTATCTTTATCTTTTATTAATTGTTTAAATTCTATTTTAGTGTCTGATTTTTATCCTATCTACCAAACTCTCATAATTATAAAACTAGTTCAAATATTGTGCTAGATCTATGGTAATTCTTTTTGGTTAATTGCTATTTCATTTTCTAAATTTCTAACCAATCTTCATAGGAATGATCTCGTACTCTGCACCCACTGACTGCATCACGATTCCTGCACTTGCGAGTAAAACAAGATTAAAATCACAACAAAAATCCGGGTTGTTACATTCTCTCCCTTTTATAATATTTTCGTCCTCGAAAATTACGAACATGAGGCGATGAGCTCGGGGTACTTCTTCATAATTTTAGTTTCTCATTAAAAGTCAACGATTCAACATTAACAAAATTCTAGTCGTTACATTCTCCCCTCCTTAAAAATTTTCGTCCTAAAAAATTAGGCATTAATTAAAAACTAGCATCATCATCTCTGTTGATCTCGAATCACCTGTAAAACTTTAATATTTTCGACACCTAATATTTGATATCATCAAGGTAGGGCCCCCCTTTCTTTATAATGGTGGTCGACTCTAATTCATCAATTATAAAAATAATCTGATTTGACATCACAAATTTCTCCGAATGTGAGGTATGTCAAACTTTTGTCGGATATTTACTTGATCCAAATATTACAGTCATTTCTAATATAACCTAGTGTCTGTTATTCCTATAGTTGAGATCTCAGATCACCTAAGATCTTACACAGTCAAATCTTTAAGGGTTTATTTATCTAATTGCCCCTCAATATTAGAAAAGTTTCATCCATTATTTTCAATCCATATAGATTAACAGATCATTTCTAATGTTTCTCACAAGTTCCTAACTATATAAGTTGTTCTTAAATAAATCTTTAAATATAAAATTGAAAATTAGGGTCTTCTATCATTAACAATCGAACTTTCTTGAAACCAATAAGTCCTCAAAAGGCCTAAACTCTGGGGTCTATCTGAATCATTATAACCTCAATCAACATATTGTACTTACATAACGCATACTATTCGAAATGGCCGATTAATCGACAACTTAGAATAGTTGAGCTCCACTTTTCCTTTGCTCCAGTGTTAGTTAACTTTATGCTCTTTTATGCTCCTGTTGGCGGATTTCTGAGTGTGTGCTTGTTTTATTTGTTGGTGGTAAAAAAATAATTTAAAATCAAAGAAAGAGTAAAACAGGGGATGGAATCAGCATAACTGAGAAATCCTAGACCTGCAAGATACAGGGTCCATTGTAGCAAGTTTTGATAAGTAAGAGTTTGTCCCACAGGGAAAGGTGATCTACAGCTCCAAGGGAGCCATCTCTAGTAGTCCCTCCAGATCTGACTACAGATCGGGCAGTCCTAAAAGGAGGGGAGTTTAAGGTCACTTATTCTAAGTATTCTAATGTCTAAACTACAGAAAGGGTTGAGAGGATAGATGGAGTGTAGAAAATAAATATAAAAGGGTAAGAAGTATGTTATTGAACCCAGATCAGAGGAGTTTTGTAACTCAGATTCAGATTTGATGCTATAGAAATCCTGTCCAGTGGCTACATTATCACCACTGAGGAGAAAGGATCTAACCCATCACTCTGCCATGATTCCATCCTTAAGGCTATAACATGTCCACTCAAATGGTCACAGATTATCCCATAGGGGAACCACTATCCAGGGATGGGTCAAAACATAACCAGTAAATCATTGCAGGCACTATTTCATCTAGGCTACCAGCTCAAGAATCCATAGGGAACCTCAACCTCTAAAGCTCTATATGTGGGGCTAAGGCTGTATAGGGCCATGATAGCCCAGACACATAGAACCAGCAAGAGATTGAGTACAACCTTCAATCTAGCTGTCCATTGCTTGAGTGAGGCTACAATGGTCCAGTCACCAGCCTACAATCTCTATAACCAGATTAGATCCAGCATCTGATGGCGGATCTATACAAATATAGGGGAGTCTGCCTCTGTACAATCTCCCACCAGGCTTCTACAAGCTCAGGTGTAAAGAAGAAGGATCCATCTTGGATCGGTGGATTAGAATCACCGTAAGGCTATAATCTGTCCACTTAAATGGTCACAGCCTATCCCAGAGGTTATCCTCCTCACGGAGCCCAAGACAAAACAAGAATATCGTTGCTACCACCATGGTCACAAGGCTACCAGCTCAAGCTCCCATGGGGATTTCAGATCTAGTGGGTCCTGTGGTGGGGCTAAGGCTGTATAGGACCATGATAGCCCAGACACACAGGTCACTAGGGTCTGAGTGGCCCTTAGAATCAGTCCTCCATTGCTTTGAAACACAGCCAAAGCAATGGCGGACCACAAGGCAGTAGCCTTGCACAGAGCATCTCACACACAAACACAAATCCCACAAAGTACAGATCCTATTACAGAACTTCCATTAATCTAGTTCAAAATACATACAAAGACATAGCTTGCAAGTGCTGGACTATGGAGAGAAGGAAAAAGAAAAAGAAAGCTACTTACAACTACAAAAAGAAAAACTAAACGATCTCAGATCAGGTCTCCCAGAAATGAGATGGGTTCCTAGCTATTCGAGGATGTAGAAAGAAAAGAAAATCTAAGCTCCTAAACCTAAGCTAAGTGTGGGTATTTATAGCAGTGGTGTGGCGGCGCATTAGGGTTAGGAAACCCGAATTTTAACGATGCCACATGGCCGAATAGTGATCCTTCGATGCCTTGGGGCACGTGCACGGAGATTTGAGCGTGGGAGTGCGTGCCCTAATCGCTAGAAATTCCTAGAAAGTCCTCAGCTGAAGAGATGGAAGTTTGAGGTTCAGAGCTTCGCTAGGTAGCCATTGTTTCCCAGACTTGTCGCGTGGTAGCTTTTGTTCTTCGCTAGGCTGATTTGAAATTGGAGATTCCACCTTCGCGAGGTTGGCTTGGTTTGCTCTTCAAGCAGTCGCGAGGTTGAGTGAACATCCGAGCCTCAGATGTCGCGAGGTTGGAGCTTAAGCAGTCGCGAGGTTGATCTTCGCGAGGATAGATTTGAATAGCGCGAGAACTTCGTGAGCACTTATCCTCACTGGGCTTCGCGAGTTACCTCATGAGGCTTTGATGAGTTTTGAACTGCACGAGGTTCCATGTCTTAACTGATCTTCGCGAGGGTGGCTTTGCCTTTGCAAGGACGCTTTCTTCTTGAATGGCGTGAGAACTGCGCGAGGAGTTCTCTTCTGATAGTTGCATCCGGCGGCGACTGCGCGACAACTGCGCGAGGAGTCTTTTGAAGCTCTCTCTTCTCAGCCGTTCTGAGTGAACTGCACGCGGTTGAGAGAAGTCTACTTTGAACTACGCGAGACTGCGCGAGGTGTTCTATTCTTGAGTTGCGCTAGTTTATGTTTCTGAGGCTCTTCAGTCAATCATCTGCGCGAGAAGTTGTTGTAGAGTCTTGGGAAGCTCAGCTGGACTGCGCGAGGCTCATTTTCAGGTCTAGATTCAGACTTCATCCTTCTGAGGGACTTCTGGTGCCAAAACAGGATTTTTAGCAGGATTCCTGGCCTTATTTCACTGCTGGGTACTACCTACATAAAACACTTAACAGGGACTTATTAGGTGGCTATGGGTCTAATCAAAGGTTAAGTTAAGGGGTGAAAAGTGGTACTTTTCAGGTCTTAACACACCCCCAAACCTAATCTTTGTTAGTCCCTTAGCAAAGCCACATTAAATCTACTATAAAAATTAAATGCCACTTTCGTAGGGAGCACGGATACACTTAGCATATGTACCAAGCCTTTTAAACCCCTAGGTGATCCCTAGTGGAGGAGTGAAGTCTCCTGAGGGTTTTTAGTGAAGACACCCACAAACTTCTTCAATGAAACAATTAACAAAAGTGCAATATCATTTAATGAGCAATCAAGGGGCAGACTTAGTTTACTCTTGCATCATTAATCATAAAAGAAATTGAATTCATTGGTTGCACAGTAACTTAAACAGCATAAACTCTTCATGATTGCACAACATTTCCAATTAGTTTACAATCACAGAAAACTGCACTAGTGTGTGCCAGCACTGAGCTTATCCTTAGGTCAAAAATTTGGTTGAGGTCATACATAATGCATTCAAGTTCAAACCCAAAAATCTTTGCAGGGCATACTCTCATAAGGGTTTTGTTGAAGGGTTCATTCTCTCACAGGTTCAAGAGCAGTTACATCCCCCAAATGGGTCTGTAAGCATGAGCATAGGCAGAGTTCTTAAGTGCTGACATCATTGGCAGCTCCTCACCATAGATTGGATAACTCTTTATCTTCACATGACAGCTCACTCAACTTTTGGATCACAAGGGCTTTTAACTGGGCTGTAATGTGGCTTATGGAGTGGGGTTGAAAGAATGGAGGGTTGAGAAGGGGTTCAAAATTGAGAAATCAAGAGGGTGATGAGGTGATTCATGACTTCACCTTCTTGAATTTAGCTCCTTTCATCTTCTTTGAGATTTGCAGATTTGAAGTGATCAGTTTCTCTTCTTGATTTTGATTTTCCAATGAAAGTTCCTCTTGACTCCTCCCTTACTTCTCTTCCTTGTTATTTTTGTTTCCATCTTGTGGAATTTTCTGATTTTTATTTTTATTTATTTTTTTATTTTTTAATTTTTTTTTTTTTTTGTACTTTTCAGAAATGCCACCATGCTCCCAATTACCATACTGTCGGATTTGAGGTATTTCTTTTCCATTCACCTACTGTTGACCATAGCTAGTCCATCTTCAACTTTTTCTCCTTTACCTTCTGAATTCTCAGAGTGAGGGTAGGATGAAGCAGGTTCATAGGTTCAGGTTCAAGTACTCAGGTGTATTTTGAAGAAATTTAGGATTTAAGGCTCAAAGGGGGTATGGACAAGGGCAGTTACTTAAGGGTTGGTCTTATTAGGCTCAAACTGTCCAAGAGAAGACCTTGATCCTTTCCTCAGTTTCATGAGTACTGTCAGTTGTTTCAACTTGGAATTACCTAACTTCTGGTGAGTACAGTGACTCAGCCAGTCCTTAGAACTAGAAGGGATTGCCTTGGTTACTCCTCAAAAGATGGGAAATTTTTTTTATATAGGCCCAATTCTCACTGGTTATGGTCTTCCTTTGAACTTTTAAGTATGTCCTCACCTTTTTCTCTCTCTACTGATTCACTGAGTGCTGATACAAGTGAGTTTCCTTGGTGATATTATCATGAAAATGTAGAGTATTAGAAGTTTATAATGTCCAAGGTTTGCAAAAATTTTAAACTACTTATTTTCATGATTCTTAAGTGAACAGAGGTCCATTTACATATTACTCAGATGAGTCTGCTGCAGTTATGTTAGCTATTCCATTGGCAGGGTCTGCCTGGCACACCCCCAAACCTATGAAGAGCAGTGTCCTCACTGGTTTAAAGGTGTCTGTGCAGCAGAGTTATTACAGCATAAAAGACCAGAACAAGAAACAAACACACAACATACAAAGCAAAATAGTAATGATAAAAGAATAAAGTCTATTAAAAATTAGAAGTGTACAAACTACAAGAAAACAGATGCAAAAGAGTGCGAAAACAAATAAAATCCTATGGACAATCTAGTCAGAATCTGGCTCAAAACTTATCTCAACCCATTTTCTTGGCATGTTCTTGAAGGTAAGCCTCCTCCTCTTTCTTCCTTCGGTCTCTCTATGCCTTTCTTTGGTCGGCCGTTTTGGGTATGGTTGGAGCCTTGACCCTCATTTTTCTCTTCTTTAGTTCAGGAGGGATCTCTAAAGATTTATCAGTGGTTGGCTCAGGGGGTTTGGTGGGAGATTTTCCTTTGGGGCCCTTACCTTTGGAGGCTTGCCTTTGCTGGGCCGGAGGGGGAATAAGAGGGGATTGGGCTGGTGCTGGCTCAGGAGGGACAACAGGGGATTTAGCTTTTACTTTCTCTTGAGGCAGGAGAGGACTTTTCCCTTTCACTGGTTTAGGGGGAGCCACAGAAGATGGATCCGTACTTTGGTCAGAATGGCGGTGGCTCTTCCTTTCACGCTACCGGCTTAGTGGTGGTGCCTCCTCAGACTGGACAGATTTGTCTTTTCCAATTTTCAAAGAGCCACTTGGGGGAGTAGTCCTCTTGGCAGCAACCTTCCTTCGCTGAGGATAGGATTGTTCAGCAGGGCTTGATGAAGGAGCAGCAGCAGTAGTGGGGGCACTGTGATCCTTTGGTGGTGCAGAATCAGAGTCGGAGTCAAAAGGAAAAAGCTCCGTGGGATCCAATCCAAGGGCAGCAACAGCCTGTCTGCGTTCCTCTTTGGAAAGTAGGCGACCATGGGGATCAACCTGAGCAGAAGCTCTGGTGACCTTTGGAGGTGGGGATGGAGGGGCCGGCCTTTTACCTTTTTAGGCTGCAGTGGCTCTTTTGGAAGTGGGAGTTTTCTTGGAAGGAGTGTGTTTTCTTTTGGGAGCAGGAGAGGGAACAGGGGGGGCACTGAGACAGGAGTAGGAGCTCCAGTAGGAACTTGAGCAGGAGCAACAGGTTGTGTAGGTACTGCAGTAGAAACTGCAGTAGGCATTTGAGGAGGAACAGGAGGAGGTACCTAAGTTGGGGTTGTAGGAGGTGGGGGAACAGGTGGTGTAGGTGTTGGGGTAGGGGTAGTGGAAGAAGATGGGGCCACAGGGGGAGCTGTGGAAAAGTAGGAAGGCAACCCTCTGTTCCAAGATTTCAATTTTCTTGTTAGCCCACAGGAGATTGGTATCTGCAAGCTCCTTATTGAGTCGGTTGATCTCTTGAGCATTGTGCAATTTTTTCTCTAATAACCAGTTGTGCTTTTTCGCCCTTTCTGCATTGGCTTTTTCAATCTCAGTAGTCATTCTGTAATACGTTGCCGCAGCCTTGTTCGCATTTAGGGTCTCCAAAATTGCCTCCCACCCTTTGGAAATATCTCTCAGCTACTCACGGTGAGCAAGCTTCAAGTCACTAAGTTTCTGTAGCAAGGGGTATTCGATGGCTTGGTGAAGTTGGGCCATGCCATTGAAAACATCCCTTTTGATATAGGGATTGTCCCTCATGGCATGGAGGAGGGTGAAGTAGGGGGGGTGTAATAGGAGTGTCTGGATAAGATGGGTAGAAATGGAGTGGAAGAAGTAGAAGGGGATTGATCCTGGGGGGGAAGAGTGGGTGGTGTAAGGATGAAGTCAAGAGAAGGGGTGGAAGTGGCTGGGGTAGTCTGTGTTGAATGGTCAGTGAATTGAGGAGGGGGAGGGAGAAGAGGTGGAATAGAAGGTATGGGGGGAAAGTGAAATGAAGGAAGGGCAGTGGATGTGGATGGGTCTGGGTAAGGGAAGAATGGAATGGTGAAGGGTCGAAATGGAAGGGATGGGGTTGAAAATAAGTGGGGTTGAATGGGGAAGGTGGATGGGAAGGGAATGGGTTCAGTTTGGGTAGAAGTGTTGGTAAATTGAAGTGGAGGTAGTATTAGAGGGGGTAGGGTAGGTAGAGAGGGGAATGAGTGGTAGGGTATGGTGTCATGGAGGGAGAAGGGTGTAGGTAAGTCAATGTGGGTGAGGTTTGTTGGAATTGTGGAGTCAGAGGTGGAAGGGGGTTGGGTCAATGGGGTGGTAGGAGGTTGTGTAGGGATGATTGGGTTTGTCAAGGTTTGAAGGGTGGATTGTATGTTGGTGATGTCCGTTTGCATTTGGGCTTAGGTCTGTGTGGTGCTGGAGAGTTGGGTTTGGATGTCATGTATGAGGGAAAGGATATGGGTAAGGGTATCTGAGGTTGGTTGGGGTGGAGTATGAGGATAGGAGGGAACAGGTTGGAAAGGGGAAGTGGGGGCATGATGGAAAGTGGTAGGGGGAGAAGGTGAAAGGGCTAGGGAGTGATGTGGTGAAGGGAGTGGTGAATCTGGGAGAGGGATGTCATGGGTGGGCAAGGTATCAAGCAAGGTAGTCATGAAGGCCTGATATCCTGAAGTGGTGGCTAAGTTAAAGTCAAGATCATGGAGGGAAGATGTAGTTGGGAAGGGTTGGACTAGGGGTTGGTCAATATGGGGTGTGTCTATGGGAATGACAGTGGAGGTGGAAGTGGGTAGAGATAAGGTAGGGGTTGTGTGAGAGGTTTTCTTTTTAAGGTAGGTTATCAAGGGGCGGGGGGTTGAGGTCGAGGATGCCTGAGGTGAGGTAAGGTGGGTGAAGGGGGGGTGTTGTTATGGGGTTCAACACTTTCCACCCAGGAACGAATCACAGTGGGGGGTGGAATGGAAAAGGGAGAGAAGAGAGGGAAAGGGAGAGATGGAATAGGTGAAGAAGTTAGTGGAGAGGCAAGTGTGGTGGATGGAGGGATTGCTGCAGAAGCAGAGGTAACAGAAGCTTGCGCCACCTTCTTTGGGGCAGTGGCTTTAGCCTTCTTTTTGGGGGCAGGGGTGGCCTTTGCCACAACAGCTCCCTCTCCCTGCTCGAAAACATTCTGAGCTTCAGCCTTCTTCTTCTTCTTCTAGGGATCCATTAGACTTCTGCTGATCCCCCATTGTCTTTTGGCAAAAGTGGTGAGAGTGAGGTCAGCAGATAATTTCCCCACTGGTATCTTGTATCCTCACTTCAGAAGTAATTTGGTGATGAGTCTTCCATAGGGGAGAGTGTGTACCTTCTTTTGCAGCCCAAGCTTCACCATCATATCTTTCATGGCCTCAAAAATCAACCATGCAGTATTAAATTCGTGGCCCAGAGAGAAGGAATAGAGAGCATCAGCAATTGGTGTCCTCCTTTCTTGCTAATGGCCGGAGTAGTAGATATTCTTCCTGAGCACTTGATCGATGAACAGCAGCTTGGGATCCAAATCTCTTCTTCTGATGGAGTCTCCTGTGGCCTTCAAGCCTCTGGTAATGGCCTGAGCAATGGTATCGAGAGGGGCATTCACAGGGGCACCATAACCGCAGTTGGGATCAAAAATGGCAGGGATGCCCATGACTTCAGCAATCAACGCTGTGTTAAGCAGCATCTCAAAATTGTCAACTAACACAAGGAGGTCAGGCTGCCCATGTGTGTCTAGTCTGACCCTAAGGTGTTGGTAAAAGAGTTGCACTAACCTAGGATAGGCTAGTGCAGGAATCATTTGCATCAAGGGGAACAAACCAGCCTTGCGCAAGAACTCAATGGTAGGAGCTGACAACAGCTCAGATTCAAAGAACGATATATCAAAAATGGCTTCAGGTTCTAAGGGAATGGAAATGAGGAGCTCCGAGGGAGTAGAGTAATCAGGTGCTTTTGCAGCCACCTCAGAAATCACCTCCTTCCCATTTTGTTGTGCCGTAGAGGACTTGGCTTTCTTAGGGGCAGGCTCCATGGTGGCCTGGTGTAACAACCTGGATTTTTAGATTTTATTTTAACGGTGTTAGATGATGCACCACACTATGTACTGTGCTAACGCTCCACATCAGAATCGAAACCCACCTTTTAAAATAGAAAATTTCTAATTTTTCCCATATCAAAATTAGACTCATTGCGAAGTGCTCGTCGATACGATTCCAACGATATATAATTTGACGACTTCTGAAAAAAATATAAAAAGTTATGCCCATTTTAAGTGATCAAGCAAGTCAAAGGGGATAATTGTAATTTTGGGAGAGAAACACCAATTGCTTTGGTGCTTATGCAAAACGCTGGAACGAAACCTTTTCTCAAGCTATCCAAGTTACGTATGAATTCTTATTCCGTGTAAAAATCTCCTATTCTATGAAATCTCCCACGAAAAGTGTTAATTAGAGTTGACCTAAAATTTTATACCATTATAAATAAAACTTTAAAAGCTCTCTCCTCTCTATAATAAGAAATTATTCTCTCTCGAGACTTAGACGAGCCGATGCCTTGGGAATCGACCTTTTCAACCCGAATCGCCATTGATCTTTTGTTCACGCTTCAAGAGGTGGGTACCCATCAATCCATCTTATTCTTCTCAGATCCCGTCGCGTAGGATGCGCTCGATCGCGCATCGACGGGTTGAAAAATCTTATTTAAACCTAAATATCTCATAAATTAATAGATCTATATGTTTAATATATGCTTTCCCTTGAAAGTTATATATTTTATAATTGGGTTTATATGTTATTTCTCTTTTCTTTTCAAAAATTCCTTTTATTTGAGCCATTAATATTTTACCTTATATTAGGTCTGTATATTTAATATGTTTACTTCCTTTTTTATGTCTGTAAAATTAATTAAATTTTAATACTTATAAATTTGATGGATTGACTTAATTGGCATAATATCATATTAATATTATTTATTTCTAAATCTATATAGTATAAATTTATCCTTCTACTAAGACTATAATAATATATATCATTGTTGCAAGTTTATATTATTATTTATTTAAAATTAATTAAGCTCAAAAATTAAATTATATTTTTATTTTATTTAAATAAATAATAGATTGCACCAACTTAAAGTTTCGAGTCCGAACTTGCGGCTACGAACCCGAATTCACGTCCATGAACCCGACCTGGCGACCATTAATGCACCTGTCCTGATACTTTGGTCATAACTTTTTACGCTGACCTCGGATTAATGCGATTCTTGCGACATTGGAAAGAAGACAGCGAGCTTTACAACTTTGTGTGAAATAGCCATTTCACGAATCTGACTTTTTAGAGGTCAAAATAGAGCAACAAGTTGGGTTCAATTTTGAATGAATCAAGGCTATTCGAATTTAAGATTATTTTCTAATTCTCATGACCAAAGTTCCTGTGTATATTATATCTTAAGGTCTTTCGATCGATGGTCATGATAAATTATAACTTAATATGTATAAATACTATTTAATTTAATTATCTAATTATTATATACATATATCTCAATTTTATCGCTTCAACGCGACCTCTTCGATAATACAAAGTGTTAGAACTTCGATGCCTTTATGAAATCGAACTCTGACTTTTACGATTATCGAAATCATACTTATAACTCTATTCTATAATTATATTGGTGTGGTATGTAAATAAATATAAATATAAGCATAATCAAAATCTAAGTATAAACTGTCTGTATATGTGATACTTTTGTATTTACAACTTAATCAATTTATACGAGTTAAGAATATGTTAGATCATGAGTACGAGAGTGTATGAGATCATGCCTACGCTTGGGCGTGGTGATTCGCCGAGATGGTATCGAAGCGAGGAATACACCGTATTCACATGCCTTATAACTCATGGTGGAATGGGACCCATGACGAGTCGGGTGAGTGTGAATTCAGTGTAACTTCGTACACGGTGGCATATACAGTGATCCTATCACCCCGAGTTTTAATACGAGAGGATAAGATATGAGATATGATACGAGAATCGGGCTTTGGGCCTTAGCCGTGGTGAGGTTTCTTTTACGGTTACGTGAAACTCAATATATTGACGTCCATGTACGGATGCAACACCTCTATGGTAGTATAAACTATCACACGAAGTACATCCAGGTTACTACGGAACCTTTTTCTTGGGAAGCGTGAATTATAAAGGTTGCCTCACTATAGTTTGTCATAGGATTAAGTATAAGAGTATGATAAGATATGAGTATGAGATAAGATAAGTTATGATACGAGTACGATAATAAGACATCGCTGTGTAGGCCAGCAAAAGATAAGGAACTTAAGTCTCTGTACATGCCGTTCCTTGCGTAGCCACCGTAAGGGCAACAACGTCTTTCAGTCAAGACGAATCTCTGGGAGAGATTATGAGTATGAATGCGTTATGAGTGAGTTTGGCCATTATGTCTCCCCATTGGCTGGGTGGTGGAGTATGAGTATGACACGAGGGCGTTATAATATGGTGGTATGATACTATGTTGATCCTCCCATAGTAGCTCGAGCAGCGACTCTGGCATAGGTCGTTTAGGATTTCACTAGTATGCTAGTTACGCTCATGCGATGTACAGACGTATGTGCAAGAATGATAATAAGACATGATATAATATGTTATGAGATATGGTAAGATACGTTATGATACGAGTGTCAAGATCATAGTCTTGCATTTATGATATGATATGAGTTTTACGATATGCACGTGATTTTGTCTTCCTTTTGTTATCTGCTTTGAGATATTATGTTTATCACTCACCAGATGCACCCACAATGCACCTGAGTAGTATGGGGTGGATTGGTGGTGTATCCCACTGAGTTTACGTGACTGAGTAAACTCATCCCACGATAATCTAACAGTTGCAGGTGATTACGCTGGTGGAGTAGACGCTGGCCATCTAGATCTCGCCGACGCTGATTTCATTGATTCCGCGGGCGTTGAGTACCAGGAGCCTTTGGAGGGCGACGTTGCCGATCACCAGGAGGACTACAGTGTTGGTTTTGATCCGAGCGCCGGATATTGATTTAGTAGACTCGGTATTGGATTTTGTCTTATATTATTATCATTGACTCTATGCTTTTATTTTATTTTATCGGATTTGTCTTCGATTTGACTTACCTGTTAGTTGTGGATTGATAGCATTCTATCGCATTTTATCAGACTTATTCAGTATTTATGATTACATTCATATTCCACCCTATTTGTTAGATCTCACAGATTTTGTGGAACCATTATTGCGCGAGAACTCTGATTAGGTGTATGTCCGTTTAGCATATCCAGGATATGTGCGGGTCATAACTCGGAATTCTAGGCCCTCGGGATGGGGTAGAATTTTGGGTCGTGACACCTGGTCCCTGGCTCTCTTCACAGGTGCACTTTTAGGAGCCATCAAGAGTTTTCTTGGTGAGTGTGCAGTTGAAATTTTGAAAGGAAAGATTAAGAGCTGAGTTTAACCCAAAAAGTTAGGGTTCTATTCAATTGGACGCACGGTGGATCTCAAGAGCTCCTAGCAGGGGGCAAATGATGATGGAAGCTTTAAGAACAAAAATCTAGAATTTCAAAGTGAGCAATGAACTGTAGACAGGAAGCTGGAGGAGAGAGATTGAGAGGAATGGGAGCTAGGGTTTCGCTGGCAGGAGAGGAAAGAGAAAATAGTAAAGAAAAGCAGCGCGGGGTGGGATTTAAATATCGCGAGGCTCGACGCACTTTGAAAATATGCTCTCGCTGGCTGGGCATGAATGGGTCGCGAGATTAGATGTTCCTTTAAACTGCGCGAGGCAGCCCACCCAGTTATATCTGAAACTCGAGACAGCAAAACAAAGTAGTTCTTTATGAACTGCGCGAGAGGGGACCAAACCCATTATTCAGAACCCCGCGATGGCTTAACCGAGGTAGAATTCACTCACCCACTAGTCAGCTTTTTGACCCTGACTGTATCGGTGGATTCTCTCACAGACTCTCTTCCAGGGACACCCATAAGCATTATAAGGCATTCACAAATTCCCACACTCTCAAAGCATTAAATTCACACATCATGAAAAGCATTCAAATACTACCATTATAATTCAATCACTTGAAATTAGCAAACAAGGGGAACAGGAATAAAAGTAAGCTTAAAGCACTAAACTCAGATTCCAACAAGATTGCTACAAATTCCTTTAAACTGTAAAGTACATATTATACAAAGGTTCAGAGTTCTAATCATCAATTCAATGAAAGATCCCCTTCAGGGTCTGAGGATCCTTCACCAATCAAAAATTGGCCCTTGGGATTAACCACTGGTTGACTGGGCAACCTTCCCTCTTCTCTTTTGGCTAAGGTGTTCGCTAGTTGTCCAATCTGTTCTTCCATCTTCTTAATGCTCTGACCATGAGAGTTCATAGTCTGAGCCAAGGAACCCAGGTTTTACAGTGAGGTCAAGACCTGGTCCTCGAAAGAAGTATTTCTAGGTTGAGAAGGGGGTAAGACCAACTGATTTTTCTGCTAATGGGGCTGCTGATGGTGCTGGAAGGTAGACCTAGGGGCATTCCCTTGATTGAACTGCTGCTGTGGCCTTTGTGGTAAGGCCAGCATCTGCTGGGGCTGCATATAGTTGTCTTGCCTCCACCTCAGATTTGGGTGGTCTCTCCATTGGTAACCAGCATTTTGGTGCTGGTATCCATATGGCTGTTTATTGTAGCCCCCAGATTGTTGCTAGCCATAAGATTGAGCAGCAGCAGCATGTTTCAAAACCAATTCAGGAAATTGCCCTGCAGATGAACATTCCTCCACTGTGTGCTGTGGGGACTGGCATATCAGACATGCCTCCGCCACAGGAGCAGCCCTTCTGGGTTGCATCACAGTCAATAATTTGTCAAACTTCATAGAGAGGTTTGCCATCTGCAGCTGTAGGTCATTGTTCCCAGACACCTCATAAACTTTTCCTCTTGAACCAGCAGCAGGCCCCACCTTTGACTCAGATTCCTGACTAGTTCTTGCCAGGGATGGATTTTGAAAAGCATTCTCACTAATCACCTCAAACAATTCCCAGGCCTCCTCAGCAGTCTTGTGCATGTAAGATCCACCACAAGAGGCATCGACCATATCTCTATTTTTCTCATCAATCCCATTGTAGAAGCTTTGTACAAGCTGCCACTCTGGGATCTTGTGGTGGGGGCATTGTTTGAGCATCTCTTTAAACCTATCCCAGGACTGGTTAAAATCCTCAGTTGGGGATTGAGCAAATACAAGAATCTCTTTCCTCAACTGGCTAGTTTTGGTCTCAGGGAAGAACTTTGTTAGGAACATGGTCTGCAGGTCTTTCCATGAAGCAATGCTATTGTTGGGAAGAGTGGTCAGCCAGGTACTGGCCCTATCCCTCAGAGAGAAGGGAAAGAGTCTGAGCCTAGTAGCCTCAGGTCCCAAACCAGTGATATTAAAAGTGGTGCACAAGGCCAAGAACTGGTCAATATGCTTGTAAGGGTCCTCTTTGCTAAGCCCATGAAAAGTCAAAGATCTGGATGATTGAAGTTTTATCTCATAGTTCCCACGAACATCGTGGAATTGAATGCTAAAAGGGAGTTATAGTCATCCAGCATTCAACTCCTTGAGGGTTCTGGGTTGTTCTTCACCCATAATTGTCACAGATTCACTTGGGGGCTCTCTGGTGTGCCTGCTCTTCTAAGTCTCCTTCCCTTTCTAACTCGTGGGTTAAGAGGCTCTAAAGGTATGAGGGATCTCCTCCCTAGCATACAAGCACACCAACAGCAAGGAAAGCTTCTTGCAGGCACATTGCAAAAGAATAATTGTACACTAACAAATTTATCTAACTAGTTTACAGCTATTCAAAGAATACATTTAAAACTATCCTAGATACTGCTACAAATTTTTTTAAGAAAGATAGACAGAGCTTTAAAAGTCAGAGAGTTTGCAAACAGAGGTAGCTAAGCTCCAATTGCAGTCCAACTATCCTTCACTGCTGCTGTCTAGATCTGCAAGAAAGATTCAAAATTATGTCAGCAGTATCAATTATTCACATGTGCAAAGAATCCTAAGAATACAAAAACTAAGGGTCTACTAATAGATCATCTTTCCCCGGCAACGGCGCCAAAAACTTATTGGCAGATTTCTGAGTGTGTGCTTGTTTTATTTGTTGGTGGTAAAAAAATAATTTAAAATCAAAGAAAGAGTAAAATAGGGGATGGAATCAGCACAACTGAGAAATCCTAGACCTGTAAGATACAGGGTCAATTGTAGCAAGGTTTGATAAGTAAGAGTTTGTCCCACAGGGAAAGGAGATCTACATCTCCAAGGGAGCCATCTCTAGTAGTCCATCCAGATCTGACTACAGATCTGGCAGTCCTAAAAGGAGGGGAGTTTAAGGTCGCTTATTCTAAGTATTCTAATGTCTAAACTACAGAAAGGGTTGAGAGGATTGATGGAGTATAGAAAATAAATATAAAAGGGTGAGAAGTATGCTATTGAACCCAGATCAGAGGAGTTTTGTAACTCAGATTCAGATCTGATGCTATAGAAATCTTGTCCAATGGCTACATTATCACCACTGAGGAGAAAGGATCCAACCCATCACTCTGCCATGATTCCACCCTTAAGGCTATAACCTGTCCACTCAAATGCTCACAGATTATCCCATAGGGGAACCACTATCCAGGGATGGGTCAAAACATAACCAGTAAATCATTGCAGGCACTATTTTATCTAGGCTACCAGCTCAAGAATCCATAGGGAACCTCAACCTCTAAAGCTCTATATGTGGGGCTAAGGCTGTATAGGACCATGATAGCCCAGACACATAGAACCAGCAAGAGATTGAGTACAACCTTCGATCTAGTTGTCCATTGCTTGAGTGAGGCTACAATGGTCCAGTCACCAGCCTACAATCTCTATAACCAGATCAGATCCAACATCTGATGGCGGATCTATACAAATATAGGAGAGTCTGCCTCTGTACAATCTCCCACCAGGCTTCTACAAGCTCAGGTGTAAAGAAGAAGGATCCAGCTTGGATCGGAGGATTAGAATCACCCTAAGGCTATAATTTGTCCACTTAAATGGTCACAGACTATCCCAGAGGTTATCCTCCTCATGGAGCCCAAGACAAAACAAGAATATCGCTGCTACCACCATGGTCACAAGGCTACCAGCACAAGCTCCCATGGGGATTTCAGATCTAGTGGGTCCTGTGGTGGGGCTAAGGCTGTATAGGACCATGATAGCCCAAACACACAGGTCACTAGGATCTGAGTGGCCCTTAGAATCAATCCTCCATTGCTTTGAAACACAGCCAAAGCAATGGCGGATCACAAGGCAGCAACCTTGCACAGAGCATCTCACACACAAACACAAATCCCACAAAGTACAGATCCTATTACAGAACTTCCATTAATCTAGTTCAAAATACATACAAAGACATAGCCAGCAAGTGCTGAACTATGGAGAGAAAGAAAAATAAAAAGAAAGCTACTTACAACTACAAAAAGAAAAATTAAATGATCTCATGTCTGGTCTCCCAGAAATGAGATGGGTTCCTAGCTATTCCAGGATATAGAAAGAAAAGAAAATCTAAGCTCCTAAACCTAAGCTAAGTGTGGGTATTTATAGCAGTGGTGTGGCGGCGCATTAGGATTTAGAAATCCTAATTTTAATGATGCCACATGGTCAAATAGTGATCCTTCGATGCCTTGGGGCGCGTGCACGGAGATTTGAGCGTGGGAGTGCGTGCCCTAATCGCTGGAAATTCCTAGAAAGTCCTCAGCTGAAGAGATGAAAGTTTGAGGTTCAGAGCTTCGCTAGGTATCCATTATTTCCCAGACTTATCGCGTGGTAGCTTTTGTTCTTCGCTAGGATGATTTGAAATTGAAGCTTCCGCCTTCGCGAGGTTGGCTTGGTTTGCACTTCAGGCAGTCGCGAGGTTGAGTGAACATCAGAGCCTCAGATGTTGCGGGGTTGGAGCTTAAGCAGTCGCGAGGTTGATCTTCGTGAGGATAAATTTGAATAGCGCGAGAACTTCGTGAGCACTTATCCTCACTGGGCTTCGCGAGTTACCTCGCGAGGCTTTGATGAGTTCTGAACTGCACGAGTTTCCATGTCTTAACTGATCTTCGCGAGGGTGGCTTTGCCTTCGCAAGGACGCTTTCTTCTTGAATGGCGTGAGAACTGTGCGAGGAGTTCTCTTCTGATAGTTACATCCCGTGGCGACTGCACGACAGCTGCACGAGGAGTCTTCTGAAGCTCTCTCTTCTCAGCCGTTCTGATTGGACTATGTGCGGTTGAGAGAAGTCTGCTTTGAACTACGCGAGACTGCGCGAGGTGTTCTATTCTTGAGCTTCGCGAGAGCTGCGCGAGTTTATGTTTCTAAGGCTCTTCAGTCAATCATCTGCGTGAGAAGTTGTTGTAGAGTCTTGGGAAGCTCAGCTGGACTGCGCGAGGCTCATTTTCAGGTCTGGATTCAGACTTCATCCTTCTGAGGGACTTCTGGTGCCAAAATAGGCTTTTTAGCAGGATTCCTGGCCTTATTTCACTGCTGGATACTACCTACATAAAACACTTAACAGGGACTTATTAGGTGGCTATGGGTCTAATCAAAGGTTAAGTTAAGGGGTGAAAAGTGATACTTTTCAGGTCTTAACAGCTCCTTAGTGTATCCAATGGCAAAATTTGTCTGAAACACATAAAACCTCACAGATCTTATCAGATAGATTTCATTGGATGGCTAAATGTAGGCTTTAGAGGGTAAAATATTATCATATTTCACTATTCATCACACCCCAAACTTACACTCTGCTAGTCGTCGAGCAAAGGAGAAAATAAGCAAACTGAAGAATAAATTAGCATCCTAAAATAATTAATAAATGCCACTTTCGTAGGGAGCACGATTGCATTTAGCGTATGCAACAAGCCCTTAAACTGCTAGGTGATCTCTAGTGGAGGACTTTTGTCTCCTGAGGGTTTTCAGCAAAGTTACCCACAAACTTCAAAAATTTTCAGTCATTAATTTTTGTAGAAATTGTTAATTGTTTGTATCATGCAACTCCTCATTATCAAATACGCATGCCATGCTAATCTCATTGACACTTATTTGAGTTAATCCAACGCTTTGATTTCCAGGTATACCTATTATCCATCCTTAGAAGTATTAAGTATATTCACCAGACCAAGCTCTGCCCATCTAAAAATTCATCTTATTTGTGAATTGTTTGGGTCTGTGCTTGGACTCAATTCTTACAACAGGTGTGCCCTCAGCAATGAAAATTCTCTGATGACAGTTAAATTTTCCCTCATACGTGAGATATTGATGCAAATCGAAATAATTGTGATTGACGTGATTATTAAAACATAGTGTAATAATAAAGGAAAGTCTCATGAAGAAAGATGCTTGTTGTTTCATGCATGTCATATTAATTTATCATAGACATTGTGTTTTACTGTCCACAAGGTAATTACCATTCAATGATTCAATCAAGAGGGACTTTTCAGTGTTGTAATGGGGCTCAGGTCAGGGTAAGAAGAAAAAGGATATAGGATTCAAAAATTCCTGAGAAATTAAACCTCTACTCTATTGATTCTATGTTTATTCACTTATGTTTCTCACAATATTTTTTTTAAAAAATTTAATATATATAATTTTATTTTATTTTACTGAACACCTTATACTTTCTTCTCTTCTCTCTTTTTTTTTTTACTTGATGAAGATCACAACTTTCTTTTTCCACTCATATTCCTAATTTCTCAGGAATTAAATAGGTGTCGCGAATCTTTAATACGGGTGTAAAGGGAAAAGTAAGTGTGGTTTCAACAAAGAACATTATAGGTTAATAGTTTTCGATTAGGTTTAAAAGTGTATGAAAAAGGAACAATTATATCAGGTGGGGTATTTAAGCACAAGAGAGTCAAAAATGGCCCTTAATCATTTCTTCTCATGATCGTAATTATACCTATTAGTCTTGAGTAATTAACACAGTGTGTTCTAAGAAAACAATATGAAGGTTACTCATGCATGGTTACAAACCGAAAAGAACACAAGAGAATAATTTTACTGATTTGCATTCAAAAGAAAACTCCGAATTATTTCATTCACTCATCAAAGACGGGAATCAGGACCTAGAGCTCATCGGGTTTACTCTCTACTTAGACTTCTACAGTTCACATTTTAGATAAATTTCTTGAATTTTTAGACCTTTGTCATGGAATAAAACCTGATGAATTCTAAAGATGGATTTAGATCTACCTAGTAATCTCCACATTGAATTTTACCCTTATAATAACAATAATCATATTATGGCACTTAGTATTCTCAAGGCAAGGTTTGTGTGCATCAACAATTTAAATTCCAGAAAATTAATCAGAAAATTTTCATGAAATTCGGACTTGCGATCACTGTGTTCAGTGGATCAATCGAAGCGAGTTGCTCGATTGATCGACTTAAAAATAGTTCGAATTTTCAAAATTTCTCACCTTTTTTTTTTTTTTTTTTGACACTGAAAATATCAGCTCTTTCCACCCCCAAACCTAATTTGTGTAATGTCCTCATTGTACAAAAATTGAGGGAAAACCCCAAACCTGCATCAAAATACTCATAGACCAAAAGGCCAAGAAGGGGTGAAAAGCATCATTCATATAAAATTAAGAGTAAAAATTAATTTTATTAATTGAATGATGTGAATTACAGTTATTGAAAAGTAAAAAATACAATCCTAAATCTACCTAAAAACAGACCCGACCCTAAAAAGTAAAGCATAAAATATAAGAAAATCCTAAAACATCCTAAAGAAATTGCAACTTCTTAAACATCATCATCGTTTCGCAGCCTTGACTTTGGTTTTGGGAAGGCGAAGTTCCACATCACATAAGTGATACAACCAGGATTGGATGGCTCAGGTGTGATATTGGGGGAGGCGGTGTTGATGGAGTGACTGCACTTCTGGTGGCCAGATCTTGAAGTGTAGGTGTCGGGTACAGCTTTGCCCAAGTTTCAATAGGAATCAGGTCGATAATCACTCTCGGGATTGATCTTGGAATGAATGCCGCTAATGGATTGCAGCGTGGAGTTTGAGGAGGCGATGAAGGCGGCATGGGTGATGGTGGTGTTGTAAATGATGATGAAGGGGTGGGCGATGGTGATTTACTTGGGATGGTTTGAATGATTAGTTTTTTTCCAAGTCGATTCTTTCCATAACGGAGTAGATACAGGATCAAGGTTCACCATCTCCACATTGGTGAAATCCAACGGAATCGATGGTTCGGTACGTCGCACCTTTTTTCTGGCGGTTTCGTCCATTCTCTTTATGGTTGCACGAGTTTTATAATTTTTTTCGGCCATTGATGCTTGAGGAGAGTGGTGAGTAGGAGGGGAATGTGAAGATGATCTTAGGCTTGTGAAGAAGTTGAGAAAAAGAAAAAGTGTAATTTATTTAATAGATTAAGATTGAAAGAGAGAAGAGTCCTAATCAAACTATCCTACTAAAATTCTAACAAATATGAGGGGAGAATCTTGCTTAAAAATCGTACATGTACATACTCGATCAATCGACCGAATGTAGTCGATTAATTGAGAGACCTCATCCAATAACGTTTTTATATCTATAAACGTGATCGATCGACAGTGCAAATCGATTGATCGAGTGTACAGATAACTCAATCCCAACAGAGGCCTTATACTTTCTAGTGCGATTAATCGACATAGAAACTCAATTAATTGACTGCTAAAAATTCCACAAAAATAATTCGAAAATGAAAATTTCATTGATCTAATAGGCCTTATACTTTATTCATGACTGCTTAGAGTGAGACCCTGCCACAGATATTTATTTAAGAAGTTAGCAGCAACAGCAGCAACAACCTTGAGCACAAGGCCGAGTTTTTGCCATGTATCAACAGGACGCTTTGGCTACCGATGAGGTCGTTCAGGGTACAAATTTTACCTTATCTAATTTTCCTTAAGTTTTACTTCATTACAATTGATTTTATGACTTGTTTTGTGTATGAGTTTATTTTATTATTTTCTTAAGAATGCTATGGCGTTTGTAACTTAGACCACGTATGAACCCTCGTGTAATTCAGGAACTATGAAAGTTTCTAGACATATCGATTCGTCTGGATGTCATGCTTGGGTCTTGATCGACTCTGGATCAACCTACTCTTTGATTACACCGAGTTTTATTTCTGAAATCGAAGCTAAACCCATACCACTGGTTCGTACGCTTGCGATTTCTACACCGTTAGAGAAAGTGATGGTAACATCTAAAGTTTGCAAAGTTACGACCTTAGTAGTTGGAACACATGAGTTACCTGTAGATCATGTAGTGCTCGGATTTCAAGATTTTGATATAATCCTTGGCATGCATTGGTTGGCAGGTTATCACGCCTCAGTTGATTGCTTTTCTAAAGTAGTCATCTTCCGCTGATTGGGAGCCCTTTATTCAAAATTTGTGGTATTAAAAGGAGAGGAGCGGCCTTACTCGCTACACTCGACGGTGAACGTGATGAGAAAGCGGACTCCTTAGTTATTCCTATTGTTGGGGAATTCGTTGATATTTTTTTGAAAGATTTGCCTGGACTTCCACCTGACAGAGAAGTAGAGTTCAAAATTGATCATGTGCCTGGTACCTTACCGATTGTGAAAGTTCCGTACCAGATGGCACTAGTAGAATTGAAGGAACTGAAGATTCATTTGCAAGAGTTATCTGATAAGAGATTTATTTGCCGTAGTGAGTCACCGTGGAGAACACCGATCTTATTCGTAAAGAAGAAAGATGGATCGATGAGACTTTGTATTGACTATCGACAGCTGAATAATATTATCGTGAAAAATTGATACCCTCTTTCTCATATCGATGACCCATTTGATCAGCTACAAGGTGTTACTTACTTTTCGAAGATAGATCTTAGGTTCGGTTATCATCAGTTGAAAGTTAGAGCAGATGATATTTTGAAGACTGCTTTTAGAACAAGGCATGGACACTACGAGTTCCTTGTTATGGTGTTTGGGCTCACGAATGCGCTTGTCATGTTTATGGATCTAATGAATCACGTATTTAAAGAGTTTCTTGACAAGTTCGTCATTGTATTTATCAACGATATTCTTATTTATTCTCGCACGAACGAAGCTCACGAGGACCACCTTCGTATTGTGCTTGAAACTCTCCATGAGCACCGATTGTACACAAAATTGAGCAAGTGCCAGTTTTGGCTTGAGAAGGTATCCTTCTTGGGTCATGTAATTTTCGCCGTAAGGATTTCTATGGATCCATCAAAAGTTGAAGCTGTTGTAAATTGGCAAACACCGAAGAATGTCACCGAAGTGAGGAGTTTTCTTGGTTTAGCCGGATATAACCGTAAGTTTGTGGAAGGATTCTCTCGTTGGCATTACCGCTCACTATACTAACCCGCAAGAACAACAAATTTGTGTGGGTCGATCAGTGTGAGCAGAATTTCAATACGTTGAAGTAGAAGCTCACAACAGCTCCCATTCTTACCTTACCTTCTGGACCTGATGATTATGAAGTTTACACAGATGCTTCACGTCAGGGACTCGGATATCTGTTGGAGCAGCATGAGAGAGCCATGGCCTACAGCTCGAGACAGTTGAAGCCGCACGAGAAGAATTATCTGGTTCATGATCTTAAGTTGGCCACAGTCATCTTTGCACATAAGATTTGGCGGTATTATCTATACGTCGAGACTTTCAAGATTTATACGAACCATAAGAGCCTCAAATACTTATTTTCTCAGAAAGATCTTAACTTGAGGCAGAGACGTTGGATGGAATACATGAAGGACTACGATTGCTCGATTAATTACCATCCGGGTAAAGCAAATGTAGTTGCTGACTCTATAAGTCAAAAATCTTCAGGACTGCTAGTGCGTCTTAAAGCTTGGAAGCTGCTCGATGAGATTGCTCAGCTGGATGTACGACTTGACAGAATTAGTGAAGGAGTATACCTAGCCAGTATGATGGTCAAGCCATCATTTGTTGGCCGTATCAGAAACAGGCAACCCTTAGATCCCTAAGTTTCGAAGATTAAGGGACAGTTAGCCGAGGGCACTAAACTAGACTTTTCTATACGCTTTGATGGGACCCTCCTTTTCTAAGATAGATTGTATATTCCCGATGTTGCAACCTTGCAGAACGAGATTCTTAAGGAGGCACACAAATCTGGATATTCGGTGCACCCAAGAAGCACGTAAATATATCAAAATATTTGAAACTATTATTGGTGGCCGAATATGAAAAGACAAATTGTTGAATACGTCTCCAGGTGTTTGGTATGCCAGCAGGTGAAAGTTGAGCATCAGAAGCAAGCCGATCTTTTGTAACCTTTACCAATTCCCGAGTGGAAGTGGGAGAATATCTCTATGGATTTCATAATTGGACTTTCGAGAACTTTAAAGAAGCACAACACCATATGGATTATTGTGGACCGCTGGACCAAGTTGGCACACTTCCTACCTTTCAAGATTACCGATAGTGGGGACAAATTGGCTGAGACATATATGAAGGAAATAGTCAAGCTTGACGGGGTTCCTATGAGCATTGTGTCGGACAGAGACACGAAGTTCACTTTTGATCATTGGAAGAAATTTCTGGAAGCAATGGGTACGAGACTCGATTTCAGTATAGCCTTTCATTCAGAAACCGACGGTCAGACCGAAAGAGTTAATCAGATTATAGAAGACATTCTTCAAGCCTGCATGTTAGATTTTTGAGGAAATTGGGATGATCACCTTCCTTTGATTGAGTTTTTTTATAATAACAACTTTAGACAAGCATCAAAATGTCACCTTTTGAAGCTCTTTATGGCCAGAGTTGTAGGACGCCTCTTTATTGGGACGAGGTTGGTGAAAGAAAAATGCTTGGGCCGGAACTCGTAGAAATTACGATCGAGAAGGTTAAAGTTATCCGTCAGAGATTGAAAGAAGCTCAGGACTGTCAAAAAGCCTATGCCGATAGTAGAAGACGCTTAATAGAATTTGAGGTTGGTGATTTGGTTTTCATCCGAGTGTCACCAACTAAGGGAATCATGCTTTTTGGAATGCGAGGAAAGCTAAGTTCGAGATACGTGGGACCTTTCTTTATCACAGATCGCATCGGCGAGGTAGCATATCAAATTTCACTTCCAAAACACTTCGTCGGTATTCACAATGTGTTCCATGCATCTATATTGCATAAATACCAGCCCAATCCATCTCATGTCGTTGATATTGAACCAACTGAAGTCAGGGATGATTTGACCATCATAGAGAAGTCAGTTCGTATTGTAGATCGAAAGGAGCAGCTTATCAAGGGTAAATCCGTTCTGTTCATCAAAGTTCAGTGGCAGCATCACTCATCGAAAGAACCACTTGGAAACGAGAAGTCAAGACTTTGGAGAAATATCCTGAACTCATCTCTACAAGTACATAATTTTCGAGGACAAAAATATTATAAGAGGGAGAGAATTTAACGACTCGATTTTTAGTGCTCTTAATCTTGTGGTGTTAGATGTGTTTCGCATCGTGCACGGTGTTAGCGCTCCACACCGGATATTCTGATTTTATTTTAAAGGCTTTAGAAGTGTGCTTATACTAAATTTGGTGGTAGCGCTCCACACTAGAACCTACCCCATTTGAGAAAAATCTTATTTAAGAATAATGTACGCATAACTCTTCTCATTCTAATCTTCTTAAAAACCCTAGCCGTCTCTTTTCTCCTTAAGAGAACCCTAGCTGTCAACATCTTCTCATCCACCCGACTCTTCTCTAAACATCTTATTCTTTTTCTCTAAAAACTATTGTGTGTTCTTCCACAAGAACCATCGTGATTATTTTTCCACCATCAAGATCAAGGCGAAGAAGGCGGAGAAAACATGGATGGATCATTGCATGGACGTCGATCTTATCATCGTAATCATCGTCGATCTATCGAATCACGCTTCAAGAGGTGGGTACCCATCCATCCATCTCGTCCTTCTCCGATCCCGTCGCGTAGGATACGAATCGATCGCGTATTGATAAGCTAATAAATGAATCTAGATTTGTTTTCCTATAAAAATTACTTCTAGGATTGATATAATGGTTGATCCTTATTTTAATATAATTTTTATGAATTTTTCGGATATATTTTGGGTTTGTTTCAGAATCCAGATCTGTTCAAAATTTACGACAGTCGATCAATTGATTTACACTGTCGATTGATCGATTAGTTCGAAATCGTGGCCAAAAACTTTACATAGTCAATCAATCGACTTATATGCTCGATAAATCGATATTGAGAAAATTGACTAATAAGCCAAATTGCGTGCCTCACTTGATTGCTTCTGACACTGTACTGTCGATCCAACGAACCTCATGCTCGTCCATCGACCTCTGCAATAGCCTGCAAGCCTAATGAGTACCCTATAGTTAATACTATTACAGTAATAAGATAAAATAAAAAGTATACTCTTAATTATATCATATTATATTTATAATAGTTGTGGATAGGGACTAGTATTATAAAATTTATATGCACTCTATAACTTGCATTATAATAATATAATATTTCATTTAGAAACAAAGGTACTCAAGTACCTTACTTATTATAAAGTAATTTAATTCATTGTAGTCATGTATAATATTATTATATTGTGTAAGCCCTCTCCAAGCAACGGAATTGCCTCCTGTTACGAATTCTTTTATATATACATATCAATCGATCGACACTAACATTCGATCGATCTATTTGACACAAAACCAAATCCTTCTGTATTTTAAACTACTTTAAATTCGATGGATCGACCCTTAAGACTGATCGATCGACTCTGACTTGAAATGAATAATTTATTTAATATATAAATGATCGATCGACGTATCCAAATAGACATTAAATAATATTTTATTATTGTCTTCTCCTATAACTACCCTTGTAGGACCAAAACTCAATACACCCTAAATCACTCGATAGTTTCAATCGATGGTCGTGGTGCACTCCACTTTAAATTGTACTGTCCTTTTATTTAACTATTTAATTATAGCACACTATATATGTATCATTCTATCTCTTCAACGCGACCACTTCGATAACCAAAAAAGTTAGAAATTCGATACCTCGTGAAAATCGAACTTTGACCTTTAAGTTATCGAAATCACACTTATAGCTCTATTCTATAATTATACTAGTTTTTTATGTAGCTAAATATAAGTATAAACATAATTAAAATCTAAGTGTAAACCATTCAGTATATGTGATACTTTTGTGCTTGCATCCTGATCATGTTATATAAGTGAAAGATATATTAGATTATAGGTACGAGAGTGTATGAGATCATGCCTACACTTAGGCGTGGTGATTCATTGAGGTGATATCGAAGCGAAGAATACATCGTATTCACATGCCTTACAAATCATGGTGGAATGGGACCCATGATGAGTCGAGTGAGTGCGAATTCAGTGTAACCTCGTATACGGTGGCATATACAATAGCCCAATCACCCCGAGTTCAAATATGATAGTATAAGTTATGAGTTAAGTTAGGAGGTTCAACCATAGGCTTTAGTTGTGGTGAGGTCTTTTTTACGGTCATGTCAAACTCAGAATATTGGCATCCATATATATATGCAACCCTTTATTGCAGTATAGGTTGCCACATGAAGTACATCTAAGTTACTATAAAACCTTTTCCTTGAGGAGCATGATTTAGGAAAGTTACCCTAATATAGTTCATCTTAGAATTAAGTGTAAGGGAATGTTATGAGTATGTGATAAGATAAGTTATGATATGAGTACGATAATAAGACACTGTTGTGTAGGCTAGCATAAGATTAAAAACTTAAGTCTTTGTACATGTCGTTCTTTGCGTATCCACCGTAAGGGCAATAAAGTCTTTCAGCCAAGATGGATCTCTGAGAGAGATTATGAGTATGAATATGTTTATGAGTTACTTTGGCCATTATGTCTCCCCATTGACTGGATGGTGGAGTATGAGTATGATATGGTGGGCATTGTGATATAGTGGTATGATACTATGTTGACCCTTACATAGTAGCTCGAGCAATGACTCTGGCACATATCGTTTAGGATTTTATGAGTATGTTAGTTATGCTCATGCGATGTACAAATGTATGTGCGAGAATAATGATAAGACATGATATATTATGAGTTATGGTGAGGTATGTTAGGATATGAGTGTTTAAATCATGGTCCTATATTTATATTTATGTCATGCTACGAGCTTTATGATATGTACTTGATTTTGTCATGCTATTTCTGATTTCATTAAGATATTATGTGTATCACTCACTTGATGCACCCACAATGCACCTGAGTAGTATGGGGTGGATTGGTAGTATATTCACTGAGTTTACGTGACTGAGTAAATTCATCCCACGACAATCTAACAGCTGCAGGTGATTACGCTAGTGGAGTAGACGCCGGTCATCCAGATCCTGCTGACACTGATTTCATTGATCCCGTAAGCATTGAGTATCAGGAGCCTTGGGAGGGTGACGCTGCTGAGTACCAGGAGGACCTCAGTGCTGACTTTGATCCGAGCACCGATTACTAATAGTTTTGGACTCGGTATTGTGTTTCATTTTATACTTTTGGATTGACTCTATGATTTCATTTATTGGATTTGTCTTCGACTTCTTATTTCGGTTATTTATGGATTATCAGGATTTTTATTACATTTATTCAGCATTTATGATTGTTTTATATTCTACCTTACTGTGTTGGCTTTCACGGATTTTGTGGTGCGTGATAACTCTGATTAAGTGTATGCCCGCTTAGCATATCCGGGATATATGCGAGTCATAACTAGAAATTCTAGGCCCTCGGGATGGGGTCGAATTTCTGGTCGTGATAGATACAGATACTACTAAGGTAGGGAGTCAAGTCAGGTCGGATTAAGGTCAACATATTTACAGTCTACTACAACCCGAATCTGACCAAACTTGTTATTCCAGGCCTTAACGTGGACTCAACTTGACCTGAGCCAATTAGCTGAAACTTATGATGGGTCAGATCAGGTTGGGCTAAGTTGGATTAGGATATAAGGTACGAAGTCGGATCAGGTTAGGCCTGGTTTTAAGAACCGAAGATCCTAAGCAATCCTATTTAATAAATTGGTCAAGATTTCCAGCCCAGCCCATTTGCAACCCAAGCTAGGCCAGCCGCATCATATCCTCAAGAAAAGTTGTTCGATCCAAGTACATTACAACACAAAAGGTGTGCTTTGGACCCCTAATCTCCCGCCCGACCTATTTGCAACACTTTTTTCTTGGAAACCTCTATTTGCGCCTACGTGCTTTATGAGGGCGCACCCAAGTTCGAAACCCCCTGATTGGATTATGATGATGGAGATCGTTTCACCCCAATCTCTTATATGATGGATCTTGAGACCATAAGCATAACATCATACGGTCAGTTTTTATTCCACGTGGCATAAATTCCCAAAAAATGCCCTAAAATTACGTGGCACGCATCACGCTCAAACAAAATTTTAGAGCTATTTTTGGGATATGTACCACGTGAAATAAAAACATAATGTCTGATGATAAGATTGATCGTCTTAAAATATGACCTTGTAAGTGCACAAGTTCAGATGTACTAGGGCAAGTACACGGGTGTCAAACCACAGGGATTTGGTGTTTATCTTGATTTAACTTATGTTTTATAAAATATTTTGTATAGTCAGATTTCCTAAACTATCCTAAAATAAATAAAAGAAAATCTAAAATAGTTTTGAAATAAGAGAGAGGACAGTTTAGAATCTCTCTTGATTCTCGGACTTGCATATAATAAACCCTATTTCCCTTCTATAAATGAATCTCAGGTACCCTCGCTCCAAGCTACAAGCTCTGTCGCTTCATATATGAATTGGATAGATCTTATCGTCAAGGCATCATTGCACAAACAACAAAAACTACCCTATAAGGCCTAGTCTCTCGGTGAATATCCTATCTAGGTTAACCCCAATCCCTACAAGGCCACTGAGATTGTTCTAAATAAGATTACTGCGTTACCATCGCATTCTTAATATATTTGGAACCTCGAACATGCAATCATACCATTAAAACGAAACTCAAAAATAGAAAAATAAACATAAATTTATTGAATACTTATCCGAAATTTACAAGAGATCCCTGGCCGAAGCTTTAAGCACACATTGATTCACAAACCTTCATCATTTCTAAATCAGTCTCTGATCGACGATTGCATTCAATCTCTTTCTTTATTTCAGAACTAACCTAACCTAAACTATGGAACTCACAATAGAAACCCTCTAGAAAAGCCTGTTGTGTGAGTCTTCTAAAACCTAAACCTAGGGTCCTTATTTATAGAGTATATTGCCCTAGAACATTATGTACGACAAGTAACCCTAGAGAATTCCTAAAAATCCTCTAAGGAAGAAGAATCCGGATGGAAATCTGCACAGCCTGAGTAATTCAGCCTGCAGAAGAGAAATCCAGAGAAGATCTCGGACGTCGAAAGTTATCCATAGTTGTACCTGGTTTTGCACTTGAAAACTTTGTTGTGACCAGTCGAAGTTGCATTCTCCACCGGTCGGGCTTTGGATTAGATCTCTTGGTTGAAGATGCTTCGCGGGCCTTCAGATTTACTTGAATCTCTGACCGGTCAAACAAGTCGTGACCAGTCAAAAATATATGCTGATATATCCTTGTTCTGCTTGTTTGATTTTCGACCAGTTGAACTAGTTTTGGCTGGTCCGTCTTGAGATTTTTAAAGCTGTTGAGAGTTGTGATCGATCAAAGCTAGTACTTCGACCGGTCCACTTGGACTTTCTTCTTTTCCTCTATTTTTATCTTAGGATACTCTCTGTTTTGCGATCCTGACCGATCGAGTCTTCAGTTGTGATCGGTAAAAAAGACCTATCAGTTCATTCCTTCAGCTATTCTTCCTTTGATTCTTGCCATTGCTTCGGGTTTCCTCATAACTTTGCTCTTTTAACTCATTTATCGTCTATCCCGCTTTTACAGCTATTGCAATACAACATGAACTAAATTCACACATTAGTAGTTAAATGAGGGATAATAAGGCCTAGATTCGAGGATAAATTATACTACTTTTGAGACCGATCATACTCCCAAACCTCAACTTTGCTAGTCCTCGAGCAGTGACAACTTTAAAATCCTACCAGAAAGCAAACTAATCTAATATTATGCAGCTAATCTATGAAAATAAAAGCCACTTTCGTAGGGAACATGATTACATTTAGCAGATGCAATAAGCCTTTAAACCTCTAGGTGATCCCTAGTGGAGGAGTTGTGTCTCCTGAGGGTGAAGACATCCATAAACTTCCAAAACAGTTTTCAAATCCATCGATAAAAGAGTTTTCAAATATTGGTTTGCATATGATTATACATTTTAAAATCAAACCTATAATCATTTCAGCATGCAAATTTTCATTCTCAAATACCGATGCGATGATAATTTCACTGTTGCTTATTTCAGTTAACCCAATGCTCTGATCTTTAAACCAATCTTTCTTCCATACCCAGAGTGTTGTGTGTGTATGTGCCAATGCTTTAATCGTTCTATCACCTGACTAATCCAAACTGGGAATCGTCAGATCCCAAGTCTCGACTCAATCCTCACTTTAGGTATACACTCAATTAATTCACTCCGATGAATGATTTTGCTTTTTCGCTCACATGTGAGATAAAATTACAACACAAATAAAAAAGATCCCACATGATATAGAAAAGATGGTGCACCAAAGAATTTTAAAAGTAATCTCACAAGAATGACGTTTGTATCTTACGCACGTTATACCAAGCACCATAATCATTGCATCATCACTCTCCACAAGGCATTTACCTACCAAGATTGGATCACGAAGGTCTTTTTCGAGATTGTAATGGGGCTCAGGTGAAGGTTATGAAGGAAAGGGAAATCTAGATTCAAATTTCTCTAAGAAATCGGAAAAGGAGACATATTTGATTTTTCATTCTCACTCTTCCTTTTTCTGTAATTTTTAGAATTTTCCTTTTTGCTCAAATTTTCTCCTCTTTACTCCTTTTCTTTTTGAATATCATCTCATATATATATATATGAGATGATATTCTCTACCTTTTCCACACATATATATATATATATATATATATATTTTTTTTTTTTTCTCTCCACTTTTACAATTTTTCTGCCATATGCTTCATGTGGTCAACACTATTACGCCTCTCCATTGATTCTCTTATTCTCATTCCTCTTTCCCAATTTCTCATAGATTAAAGGGTAAGGTTTTGCATTTGTAACACTGTTGTGGGGTATAGTTAATGTAGCTTATCAAGAAACATCTATGGCAAAAATGTTCAACAAGGATCAAAGGGGGTGCGGGTGCAAAAAGGTAATTTTAATATGAGGTAGGGCATTTTAGGTTCAAACAAGCCAAGGATGTCTTTTGATCATTTCCTTTCAAGGTGGTAACGATGCCTATTTATTTTGAGTTCAAACATAATGAGTTCTAGCACCATAATATAAACAATGCATAATCAACAAACTGTGATAAAACATATGAGATTAGAATAAGTACGCACGAATTCCAATGATACTTTGGATTTATTTTAGCACTCATCAAGGACGAGGTAAAAGTTTTAAAGTTTTTCAGGTTTAGTTAATTTTAAGATCTTAAGAATTCCATATTTAAACTAATCCTTTGATTTCTGGACTTAAGCATGGCGAATAGTGAGATTTTTTTTCTAAGCATGAAATTCAGATCAATCCTTAAATATTTACATTGAAGTTAATTATCCTAAACAACATCAGTTTAATCATGGCATGGATATTTATAGAAATGAAAATTTTCCATGCGTCTTTGATTACATTTTGAAAACTACGGCAAAATAATCATGATGGTTTGAAAAACTAAACATAATAAGGTATTAAGGGTGTCTAAAACAGTGATTAATTATGTGATACAAAAATTAAAAATATTAACCATACATTCAGCACAACACTCCTAAACCTAAGTGGTGCTATGTTCCCATTGCACAAAAGAATAAACATGTACAACAACAATAAGGCAACAGAAAAATAAAATTAGATCAGCGCATGCACCAAGAAATGCCACTTATTGTCCCTTACGCTTCTAGGTAGACGAAGGAGCAGGAGGAGGAGGTATATTGACACCCTTCCCGTGAGAGGAAAGAGGTGTGCCGCTTAAATCTGCATCATCGGCATCTAGAACAATGGGGGACAATTAATTTCGTAAGTTATTCATTTCTTTATCCCATTGTCTATGTCCCTCCGTAAGTTTTAATGCTGCTTTCGTAAAAAGATCGGGCATCCTCCTTACTATAGTACCTCTCATAATTCCATTTAACTTTCATCGCCTCATAGTCCTTGTAACAACTTGAATTTTCCAAACACTAATACGCCAATATGCGTGTGTGCTTGGTAAGGCATACGACAACCACCGCAAAAAGTAGAGATACTTCATCTTGTTAATGTACACATACATAGGGATGGTACATATATTTAATTATGTAAAAGTTACACAAGCTCCGTGAGAGCACCCCCAGTAAAGGACTTAAGTCATAAGTGAGAGGTCTAGAGATCAAGTGGGCCAACTGCCCTATTTCTTTTTGAAACTTTTAGTAAGGAGACATGTACACCGACCTTAACGTGCCGGATGCACACTAAATCAGTGCCCTTTTCTATAAAACCCTTTCTCACGCATAACCCATGTGTGAGAACTCATTTGAGAAAGGAGAGTTCCGTTGAGGGGAAAGGAGCCGAGTAAAGAGGAAGACCCCCATTGCTCCTCAACTTCCTTTGGAACCCAACCATTTTGATCGCTCCCATTCTCTTTTTGGTTCAAGAAGGTCTTCATCGATTATGTCCGTGCAAGACTATCGATTACAACACTATTCCGATCGGAGAGGAGAACCAAATCATCGAACGAATGCAAAACTTTCACACCAAATCTCCGAAATCAACGATCGTAGGCTTGCATGCGTGAATCTTGAAGGTAAACATCGTACCATGATTCACATGAGCTCCGACTTCTGTAATTCCATTTGATTAACGTGTTTGTGAATCACATGCAATGATCTTGTGGATCGGACGAGGGAAAACTGTGAGCGGCGAGATCTTCGGATATCGATCATCGCGATCGTTGCATGCAAGATTTTAAAAGGTGAGATTCGTGGATTTATAGTGTAGACATTAATTATGTGAAATATAAGGTGCATGCAAGGGTTTCAGAGATCGAAAGTGTGAGAAGCGTGAACACCAACTTTTCGATAATCGACCTTCGAAATCATCACATGCGTGAGATTAGAGGGAAGAACTATGGCTTTAATAATATGAAGTATGCTTAGGTTCAGATTACATGTGGATGAGGCTTTATGGAATAAATTTTAGGAATTTCAGATTTGGGAAAGAAGATGAAGATGAAACAAGAGACACAGTTGCTACAGTGACCTTGTAACTCGCTGTAGCAAGGTTCTTCCTGAACCACTTGCTCTAGCGAGTGCACCAGGAAGTTTCAGGCTTAAAAATTTGGGTAAAACTTGCTGTAGTGAGGTTCTGGAGTTCTGAACAACTCGCTGCAGTGAACAGTAACTCACTGCAGCGAGTTGGAGCAAGGCGCCGATACATGCTCAGTATTTCGGTCATAACTTTTGATCCCGAATTCAGAATTAAGCGATTCTCATGGAATTGGAAAGAGGAAAATGAGTTCAATAATTTGTATGAATTAGAAAATCCACAAATCCAATGTTTTAGAGGTAAAAATTGGGTGGAAAGTGTGATGAGTTTTAAATGATCCCAAAATTTGCAACAACTTGTCCATTCCGCCTATCTAAACTTTTTCCTTGACAAAGCTTGAGAAACCTTGACTTATTCGATTTCTTTGACCCTAACATGTGGTTTATGAACCTTCCATGATATAGGTTGAGAACGGAAAGCAATTGGTAAGGACTTTGCCTTGCCTCGCACGACTTCGAGATTAAGGTAGGGGAATTCAATGGTTAACTACCATTTTGACCTTGATTCATAGATCTTTGTGACAAATAGAATAAAATTATGCTTAGAATCCGAATTAAAACTATATTTGATTGACATTGAATATATGAAATTTGATTTGATTTGACTATTGATGTGAAATTTGAACAGTTGAATGCTTTGAGTCTAGTAAAATTTCTAAGCCATGAAGTCTGAACCTTTGAATGCTTAGACCATTGAATTATAGAAGCATCTATTACATATTGAATATTATACATTTCAAAATCACTAAACTGTATTGAATTCTGAATTTAGAACCTCTGATCTTTGAAATCATCGAACGTTGAATGTGAACACCGAACTTAGAATATGGGCTTGACCATGAACTCCGAATATGAACTCTGAACCCCTTTGGACTCTGAAATATGATCTCTGAATCTGAGTTTTTGGATTTGTACCTTGAATCTGAGCGTCGAATATGAACATGGGATCTTTGAATCTTCGAACCCTAAATATTAACTCTGCAGTTAAATATGTTATCTTCGAATGTGAATCCAAAATTGAACTGATACAAAGGGTCATCCGTGTATTTGAACTGACACGGCAGTGAATCCTTGTATTTGAACCGACAGGGCGATGGATCCATATTTGTACCGATACTTAGAAATATGAACGTATGAACTAACACAACGGTGAATCCGTGTATTTGAACAATTAACTCTAAACTCTGATCATCCATTTATTTGGACTGACATGGTGGTTAATCCGTGTATTTGGACTGACACAGTGGTTAATCCATGTATTTGAATCGACATAGTGGTGGATCAGTATTTTGACCAACACGGTGGTGAATCTGTGTATTCAAACTTGGAATTAGAACTCTGAACATTGACCTGAACTTTGAATATGAAATTATGATTTGGACCGACACGACGGTAAATCCGTGTATTTGAACCCTAGGTTAGAAATTTGAACGCTGACTAGTGAACTCTGAACAATGAACTATGACTATGAACATTGAACACCGAACTCTGAATAATGAACTATGAACCATGAATACTGAACTCTGAATTTTGAATTGTACATCCGAAGTTTGAAATTTGAACATGAATATCAAATTGAACTCCGAATTCAAACCTTGAATTAGAACTTTGAATTTTAGTCTGAAACTCCGAAGTTGAATTTGAATATAAGATCTGTAAACTTAAAATTCATATCAAAATGCCTTGAATTTAGTCATTGTATTTATGCTTCCGTCACTGAATTTATGCATCAGCTTGGATAAAATATATTTAGTATTGATCTTCTCTTAGTGAGCTTGGACTGTAGCTCATCCCTTGATTATATGTCGCAGGTGTAGATATTGTTCGTGTGATGACCTGAATTTCCTTACCACAAAACTTCGCTATCAGATTGAGCATGCGATCTGAATTACAGTGATACTATGGTATCGAAGTGCATAGATCACTTTCTGACAACTCAATCTTTCCTCACATATAAACAATAGGAAGGATCGGGCCATCTATCAATGGTAAGCTTACAAAAGTGTGGAAGCAAAGTGTGGAAAGCGGAAAATAGAGCTATAACATAAACAAACTGGCAACATAAACTCACAAAGCTAATCATCATCTATGTCCAAAAACTAAATAGCATCAACACATGTGCCAAAATATATACATCCACCGGGGAAGGCCGTCCTTCACCTAAATAGTAGAGCAAAATATACTCAATCGTATTTAGTTTACATAACACTATACCGTATATCAAGATCCAAACTATCCAAGCTCACAACCCAAAACAGCTAAGGAAAGAACTCGTCTGGCTGTCCATCCGCATCCTCGGGGTTGTTATCCGGGTCTTCCTCCTACTCCGGATCCCTTGCAATATCAGCTCTTGCAGCTGTGATGTATAGTTGGGGAATGAGCTACAGTCCAAGCTCAATAGGGAATAACAAAGCTAAATTGCTTATTTTGGACATTCTTATTCATGAATCTTGATGCATAGATAAAAGTAGTTTAAAGAAATAAAGACTTTAGCTATAATGTCAAAGCATATCCTTTCATGAACGTGAATAATCATGTTCAAAATAATGCATATTAGATCAAGAAGAGTGTAACAAGAACTTGGAAACATGTCAAGCAAAGTAAGTCATAAGAACGTATAACAAGAATTCACAATCGAGTTCAAATGTCAAGCCCCTTCGCAACGTTAACAGGGTCACTTGAACCAATAAATCAAGCTCTTGAGCTACGTTAACAGGGTCACTTGAAATGAGATAGGCCAAGCCCTTGAGCTATGTTAACAGGGTCACTTAAAACCCAAAAGTCAAGTCCATGAGCTTCGTTAACAGGGTCACTTGATCTGAAGCGTCAAGCCCCTGAGGTAAGTTAATAGGGTCACTTGAACTGAGACCATCAAGCCCCTGAGCTATGTTAACAGGGTCACTAGATCAGAGACATGACGGAGATATAAGATGCGAACACGTACCCAAAACATATAGCAATGATACCATTCAAAAATGGAAGCTGGAAACATATGGGATCACAGAGAATAACATAATAAGATGTTGTGTACAAAAGCATGCAAATCATGTACAAAAATCCAATTGATAACTTTCAAAACATGCCAAGATTTTACATATATAAATTCTAGAAGATATTAAGTATTTATTATTTGCATCAATGACACGAATTCAAGAAAACAAGCAATCGTGCAAGATATTCTTCCCTACATTAAAGTCGGAACGCTGCGAGCAAAGTCACACGAATCAAGGTTAATTCCCTCACAACTGGTCCTCACATTCAACCTAAATTACATATCACACACTCACCAATGGTTAATGAACCATCCATGGTCAAAGCAAGGACACAAAGATTAAAAAGACACAATTCCCAAAGCTCACAAATAGGGGATACCTCGCTGTGGCGAGCTACAGGGTCACCGCGGCGAGATTCTCACGTGCCACATGACTCCAAGCTTCTCGCCGTGAAGAGAAATTCCATAGCTACAAGAGCCTGGTTTTCAAGGTAGCACTCACCGCAGCGAGTCCTTCATATCCAATCTCGCCGCGGCGAGCCTGAACAGCTTGCCTTTCCAAAATTCTCTTCTTTTAACCTTATGGCTTGATGTCTATGCCATGACTCTACTATTTGATGACCAATCGAACACAAATTGTACCAATACGCTAATTTCCTAGCCTTTATATATTTTAATTTCACTATCTGATGATCTGAAACATCGAGAATTGGGGAAATGGGTTTCTAAGCTCTTCATGCGCTCGATTCTCGACGTTTCGAGGCATGCATTCCCAAAATTCCACCAAAGAGGATCAGGTTTAGGAAAATCGAGTGCCCCTATAATCATTTGATCATGCATGCAACATTTCCAGCCATTGTATTTCACGAATTCGGCTATTAAGCCTTCCACATGTCGGATTCCCGAATTCCTCGCATGAGAGTCTATAATTTGTGTGAATCGATCCTAAATCTATGAAATGAGATTTACAAGATGCAGATCAAATGTTTACCATAGCGGACTCTTCGCATGGGAAGTTTCGAGCTCCGGTGAAGAGATGTCTTGCGGTTCACGTGATCAACCGTCCGATTCTTCGATCGTACAGGCTTGCTATATGGAGGATCGTTGCAAAGATCAAGATAGTGATGATTCCTTGTTGCACAAATTGGTTCTCGTTGAACGATTTGATGAGATCGGATGGTTTGAAGGGTTTTTCGAATGGAAGACAAGAAGAGAGAAAGTGGCTTTCTCTTACTCTCAACTCTATCAATCACGGCTCCCATGCAACTTATGCGTGGGAGTGGCTTTTAATTGATAGCCCAAAATCTAGTGTGAATCCAGTATATTGGCTTGTGTGTACGGGTATGCAAAATTAGAACAAGCAATGTCCTAGTGTGGATTCGGTACACCTGACTTGGTGAATGGTTTGTCTTAGGGTCTCAATTAGTGGATCCAAAATCTTGTCCTAATGATCTAATCAATCCTGACACTTGGGCTATTAACCAAGAGGCATGTCTCAAAGATTTCATTACTAGATCTACTCATAGGGCTTGATTAACCACTGGGTTCTGATGCCTAGTTATTGACAATACATCACATTCAGTGTACTGGTCTTTAAGACACATTCAAAATAAAGCACACAAGGGTGCTCTCATGGTTAGTGTACACTCGTTACACGACTTAGTAAATTGGATCCTATTCCGAAGATACCCCGTTCTTACTAGTGACCTGATTAACCTTGTTTATCGGTTGTACATCGACTCGGATATTTGTTATTGGTATGAATATATATATATATATACCCTGCGCATTCAGATTGGGAAAATTGCAGGGTGTTACATCCTCCCCCCCTTAAATAAATTATTGTCCTCGAAAATTGACGATCGTAATAGGGATATGGAAGACGCTTCTAGACTGTGACTGTAGTAACGATGTACGTCATGTCGTTAAAAGACATCGACAAAAGTAGATTGTGGATGTTTGTTTGACCAGTTTTAATCTACCGTAGAATTTGAAGTGTCATCAATGTGACCCAACCACTAATGACAAAATTTTCATTTTGCTGTAATCCTATTAATGTCACCTATATTTACAATGTGCAAGCAGGTGATTATAAAGAAGTTTCATGATCAAGTGTAAATTATCTACTAGAAGTGACAAACAATTTGATAACTTAGTTCTATAAAAAATTTGACACTAACTCCTATTTAGTTTGAAGCTATGCAAGATTCTGGAGTTATTCCTAATGTGACTTGATCCATGACAAAAATTTCTACTTATTGATTCACAACTATTCATAGCAGGAATTTGTATTGAAAAGATGATGATCATGCATAAGCTACCTAATACATTCATTCTCGGTCATTGAAAGCAAAGATTGTAGACAATGAACTTTTAGCATTGCACAATTTACAGCTTATACATGATTGATTTATATATTCCTCCACAATCATCAAAAGTAAGGAGTTTGACACGTTGAGTACTGATTACTGGGTCAGTCATCAATCCATCTGCTCACCTGGTTGCTCCGTGGATTGCTTTTCTCGACGTCTAGGCCCGAAAGTAGATGGACCAGCCCTAAAACCAGCCGCGTTCCTAGTATAATCCGAGGTATATTCCCATGCCCTTGCGATTCGTTGAGAGACGTCGTTCAGTAGTGCATGATCTCCATGAGCATTGCCTCCTGGAAATCCATCTGTCTAACGATCTTCGTCTAAGTGGCGGGGTTGTTGGAGAAGGTGCCCGGTGGTTGCGGTAGATCTCACACCCTCTTATTCAACTTCTTCTAACTCAGTATCCATTCCTCGATTCCAAAATGCTTGATGTTGTCAGTCCGACGCCCTTCATCCGTCTATTTCGCGTAGTCTCCAATCTCATCTTGGTAGTCCTCAACAAGTCGTGATAGGAGGCATGCGTACAACATGGTATTCGATGGTTTCTTTCTCATCTCCAACATCTGGTTGTGGGCATGAATCAGCTCATCGAAGACTATTTCTACTGCATCGAACCATCTGGCCTCAAAAATTGAGAATAGAGCTTACAGAAATATTCCTACCCTCTCTTCTTATTTTCTAAGGGGCTAGAGGTTACATCAGAAAATGATGTGGAGCCACCACATATTGGATGGTAACTGTGATCTTTTCACTGATTGACCCGGCCCGTGTTGTCCGTGGGTCATCTCTGCAATTATTTGATGAAAGGGTACTTTCTCAAGGTTTGGTGGCAGTAATCCCCAATTTTCCTTATACATTATCGAGGCACCCATGGTTGCGGCTATGCGGTCATGATTAAACCTAAACACTCAGTTGTCTATGGTCGTATTGAGTTTCCAATCCCGCTCAATGACGAGGTTCTGGAAGAAAAGTTTGACAATCTGCGAGAAGTAGTGTCCATGGAACGGTTTGAGTAAGGTCATCAAGCTAGCTCTTTCTAGGTAATTAACCGACCATTGGACCGCTTCCTCGCTATTGAAATATTGCTGGTCAAAGGACCATTCTGACTCGAATGTTTTTGCATCCCACCACGGGTTGGGTCGTTCCCGTATCGGTGGAGGGGTGGAACTTGACGGGGCTTTGTCCTTCGATTTCGCAGATGGTGTCGGCTTGGAAGCCATAGAATGAGGAATTGAAAATGAAATGGATAAAAGTTAGGATTTTACCTCAATGCACGCTCAAATCAAAGGAAATCAAAAGAATAGGGTTGATGAAGTCGCATGCACGTCGATTCTTAAAACCTTTGAGGGATTTGGCGCGAGAATCACCCCCTTTTTGAAGGAAGAATAGAATTGTTCCAAGCGGGAGAGAAGAAGAGAAAAGGGCCCCACGCTTGAGAGTTTCAAAAATGACACATTTGGGGTTTCATGGGCCCAATATACCTTTTCTAATCACCATAGTGACCATAAATTATTGCTGCGGCGAGCCACAATCTGAAGATCTTGCTGCGGTGAGCTTTAATCTTGTTGCGGTGAGGTGTATAGAAAGCATATGGGTTCTGTTTGGTTTTGTTTTGTGTGACTACATTCCAGATTTGTACTAAGCACTATTAATGTGTGTAAAGGGTTATTATATCCTAACATTTGTGGTCTGTACATCTATATATGATGAGATTAATTAGGTGTTGTTAAGAAAATCCAAGTAGTACACATCCATCCTAAATTTTGAGCACTAAAAATAGATACTGACATTATTAATGAGTAGCTGATCAGTACACGTAGAAATGACTGACCTTACTGAAATAGAAGCGGATACTGGTAGCAAATTTTGGCCTCACGCTCCCATGTTGCTTCAGCGATGGAGTGATTGTGTCATTGCACTAAGACTAGTGGGATTCGCTTGGTTCTCAAAATTTTTTCCCTGTGGTCTAATATCCTTATCGGCTCTTCGATCAGTGTCAAGTCTTCTTGTACTTCAGTTGGCTGGTAGTCCAACACATGTGACATGTCTCTCATATATTTTCTCAGCATCGACAAATGGAACACATTGTGAATGCTCGACAACTGCGGTGGTAAAGTGATGCGATAGGCCACTTTGCCAACACGACCCAAAATTTCAAAAGGGCCAATATAGCATGGGTTGAGCTTTCCTCATTTGCCAAATCGCATCACGCTCTTGGTCGGTGAAATCTTTACAAACACGTGATCTCCACTCTTAAAAGAACATGTTTGTTAGCACTATTCATACTATATTGAAACAGTAATGTGCACAAAAGACAGTATTGTGCACTAAAGTTACATGAAATTCCACACTTGATCTCTTAAGATCAACATAACTCTTCTTGCCGCTCTGAGTGATCTTTAATCATTGACATATGAGTCAGACAGTCTTATTAGTGCTCCCGATGAGTTCCAGGCCCAATAATGTACGCTCTCCCACTTCTTCTCAGTTGAGCAGAGATTTACATCGACAGCCATACAGTGCTATAAAAGGAGTCATCCCGATGCTCATTTGATAGCTATTATTGTACGTGAACTTGATCAGGGGCAAGTGCATATCCCATTATCCTTGGAAGTCCAACATACAGGCACATAACATATCTTCGATCACCTAATTCACCCTTTCAGTTTGTCCATCGGTTTGGGGCTGAAATGCAGAGCTAAATTCTAATTTGGAACCCATCCCTTCTTGGAATCACTGTCAGAATTGAGATGTATAGAGTGGGTCTCAATCTAACACAATGCTCGCGGGTATTTCATGTAGTTTAACTATCTCCTTCAAGTATAATTCTGCTAATTTGTTGGCTGAGTAGTGTGTACTGTAAGACAGAAAGTGCGTTGACTTGGTTAATCAGTCGACAACTAACAAAATTGCGTTGTGTCCTTTCTGAGTTCTCGGCAAACCGAGGATAAAATCCATAGAAATGTTCTCCCATTTCCACTCGAGAATTGGTAGTTGTTGCAATAGACTAGAAGAGTGTCTATGGTCGACTTTAACCTATTGGCAACTAAACACTTTTCCACATGCTCTGCAACATCTCTTTTCAGCCCTTTCCACCAAAAATTCTTCTTAAGGTCATGATACATCTTGGTGCTGCCCGGATGAATATCATATATGGACTTGTGGGCTTCCTCTAGTATCTCATGTCGCAAGTCAATATCGGTTGGTACACCTAGTCTATCTCTGAATAACAAGGACCTGTCGTCCTTAATAGAAAACATTGTCTGATTTCCATTGAGTACACTCTCTCGGATAACTATCAGTTCTATATCGGACATTTGGAGTTCTTTGATCGTATCGAAGAGTGTTGATCTTATCTTGATGTTAGCTATTAGAGCTCCCAAAATTTTCACCTCGAATGCAATGTCACATGAGACTATGTCCTCAAGTAGATGCCATCTGTGTATCCTAGCCACTGGATGTGACAGTTGAGTAGATGACTTTCGGCTTAATGCATTAGCTACCACGTTTGCCTTTCCTGGATGGTACTGGATGGTGCAATCATAATCTTTAAGGAACTCCATCCATCTCCTCTGCCTCAGATTCAGGTCCTTCTAGGTAAATAAGTACTTGAGGCTCTTGTGATCGGTGAATATCTCAAATGTTTCACCGTAGAGGTAATGTCTTCAGATCTTTAAGGCAAAAATGACCGCTGCTAGTTCCAGGTCATGTGTAGGGTAGTTCTTCTCGTGGTATTTCAACTGTCTTGAGCCATAAGCAACTACCTTCTCTTGTTGACTTAACACGCAGCCTAACCCACTGTGGGATGCGTTGCTGAACACTTTGAATCCCCCACTGCCTGATGGTAGAGTGAGTACTAGTGCGGAGGTCAATTTTCTTTTCAGCCGTTGAAAACTCTGCTCACATGACTCGGTCCACTCAAATTTAGCATTCTTTCGGGTGAGTGGTTTAGCAAGCTTTGCAAACCCTTCAACAAACCTTCTATAGTATCCAGCTAACCCTAGAAAACTATGAACTTCGATTATGGTTCTTGGCTGCTCCCATTTGACTACAACTTCTATCTTGGCTGGGTCCAGTTCTATTCCGGCTTCTGAAACAACATGTCCGAGGAAGCTTACTTGCTTTAGCCAGAATTTACACTTACAGAGCTTTGCATACAATTAGGTGTCTCGAAGTGTTTAAAGTGCTAGTCGTAGGTGCTGTTCATGCTCTTCTCTCGACCTTGAGTAAATGAGAATATCGTCTATGAACACAACTGCGCATTTATCCAAATAGGGTTTGAATACTCGGTTCATGAGGTCCATAAAAGACGCAGGTGTATTGGTTAGTCTAAATGGCATGACGAGAAATTCATAGTGGTTGTATCTCGTGTGAAAAGTTGTCTTCAAAATGTCTTCAACTTTCACCTTCATCTGATGGTAACCTGACCTCAAGTCAATCATGGAGAAAATCTCGCTCCTTGTAATTGTTCAAACAGATCGTCAATGCTATGGAGCGGATAACGGTTCTTTCTCGTCAGCTTGTTCAATTGTCTATAGTTAATGCACAGACACATAGAACCATCCTTCTTGCTTACTAACAGCATAGGTGCTCCCCATATAGCCACAGTCGACCTAATAAACCCTTTATCTAGAAGCTCTTACATCTGTTCTTTAATCTCTTTCAATTCAGCTGGGGCCATAAGATACGATGCCTTCGACACCGATTCTGTGTCGGGAGCTAAGTCCACTGCAAATTCAACCTCTCTGTCAGGTGGTAAACTCGGTAGTTCTTCAGGGAATACATCAGGGAAGTCACGCACAATAGGAATGTCACTAAGATAAATTTTTTCTTCCTTCCCTCCTTGTAAGAAAGTCAGGTACCCTGAACACCCATTGTTTAGTACTCTTTCGGCTCGAATGGCTGATATCAAGGGTGCGACGTTCAGCTGAGTATCGTAGAACTTGAATGGTTTTCCTTTCTTGGGGCAAAAAGTGACGATTTTCCGAAGGCAATCGACATTGGCGTGGTGTGTGGATAACCAATCCATGCCAGGGATTACATCGAATCCATGCATATCTAGCAAGATTAGATCCACCTTGGTCTCATGATCTTCAATGAGGGCGACTACTAATTTACACACCGTATCTGTTTTCATAGAATCTCCAATTGGAATTGAACTGTCAGAATGAACTCCAAGGGTTCAGGCTCGATGAGCAGTTCTATAGCCACAAATTGAGGGGTTACGAAGGAGTGGATAGACCTCTGGTCTATCAACACCCGTGCTCTGTGAGACCAGATATCCATTGCGGTATCACTCTTCAAGTACATGTGTATGGTACCCGAGTTTCATGTATACAGATAAATAATTGGGTGACTACTCAAATGTTCTAGCATTATCAAGTAGTGAATAGCATTGATTATCTTATTTAATGCACCTTCTTCATCTAAAATACAAAGAAATTTAATTGGCTAATATGAGGAAATTTATACCTTGAATCACCTCATTATTGGCTTGAGCATCTTGAGCTGTAACTGTGTATGCTCAGCCTTGTATCGTAGGCCATGTGGATCTCAATGTTGAGGGTATTGTGGTTGCACCCTCCATTTAAGGGCATTCTTTGATCTGGTGCCCCATATTCCCACATTTGAAACAAGCTCCCATAGTTTTACGACACTCCTCAGTTTTATGCAATTTTCCACACTTCACACATGCATTTATTGGTGTGGAGGAGGAAGTACGAGAAGTTGTGGTTTACACTCTTGACATACTCATGATTGTCGAGCTTGATGCGCTGAAAGGCCTTGGAGGTCTTGGAGGTAGAGGCAGCAAGGCTGCCGGATCAAATGACCTCATCGGTGTCACATGAGTGGACTGAGATGATGGGGGCATCACGTATCTGGGCCCCTTGCTGGCCTGCTCTGAGCTAACTGCTTGACACTGAGCATTTCTGCTTTTATTTTGCTCTTCTCGTCTCTTCCACATACTATCAACATCCCTTTCAGCAATGAGGGCCAATCTCACCACTCGTTCATAAGTCGTTGCTTCAAATAGGGATATCCTCTCTTTAATGACCGACTTCAAGCCATACTCAAATTTCTACGTCTTCATCAGTTCTGTGGCCACTAATATTGGTGCGAATCGTGATAGACGAGTGAATTCTGTCTCGTATTCTCGCACGCTCATTTGGCCTTGTACTAGGTTTGCGAACGGAATTTCTAATTGACGACTCTCCGGTGCCGGGAAGTACTTCTCATAAAAAGTTGCAGTAAATTTTGCCTAGGTCCAAGGTGTCCCTAGTGCTTGTATTCTTTCCACTGATTTCCACTAAGGGTCTGCTTCACCCTTGTAGACACCCAAATTTAGCCCAAGGCCCGATCGACGCATACTTCAAGAAGGGTGTTGTTGTCACCATCTTAGCATTATTATATGATTAAAATAGCAAATTATTGTATAAATTACAAAAATATTGAATAAAGGGAGCAGCCAGTCCTGCAAGATCCAGGGCTATTGTAGCAAGTTTTAAAAGGAAAGTAAGGGTATGTCCATAGGGAAATGTGTTCTAAAGGATGGTAAATCTTCAGATCCAAAGTAGATCTGGCACACTATCCTAATTTAAACTAAACTAAAGCAGAAAAGAGGAGAGGTTTGATGGCTTTGTCACTTTAACTACAAACTACAAAAGATAAATGCTATTGATCCAGCTCTAATCAAACACAGAGGTAAGGGGAGATATAGAAAAGATGAAAAATTAAAAGGGTGAGAATAACAGCTAGGGGTATTGGTCTCTCACTAAAAATCAATGGAATCAAAGGCCTTGCATAGATCTAATTTGCTACAATCCTCCATCTGGCTACAAGCTCCCCATTTCTGGCAGACACAAGGTATAAGGATCCAATCTCAACCAGAGAATTGAAGCAATCCTAAGGCTATGATCTGTCCACTTTAATGGTCACAGACCATCCTAGAGATTATTCCACTTCAAGGATCTTGATTAAAACAGAAAAACCATTGCAGATGCTGTAGATGCCAGGCTACCAGCTCTCCATTTCTGGTGGCATCCACAGGAGTATCTAATCCAGGGAAATCAATTACGAAAAAGTGAAATATAGATCAGAATAACCACTAAATTACACAATTATATTGCAAGCTTATAATACTATTACGCCCAGATTTGCAATCTATGTAATATACAGTCTAATATAAGCCTCTGAATCTCTCAATTTACAGCTTACAACCTCACCCTAACCACTGAGAAGAGTTTAACCACTCATGATTGGCAAAAGAGAGAATGGGAGAAGAAAGAAGGAGGGAGAATTTGGAGGGAAAATGGATATCGCACTAGGTTCTAGTTCTCTCTAATTATGGATGGATGTTTTGTATTTTCTTTAAGCTTTTATACTCTCCTCCTCTGTCCTCAGATCCGTTTCAGCCAATCAGAGCGCAGGGGAATAATTCTATTATTCTGGGCTGCTGATGTGGCCGATTTCTCTTCTAGAAGCTCTCTTCCCATTGGCTCTCAACTGGAAAAGACACATGAAGCAGTTAGGGTTTCTATGTGTGCCCAAATATGTACCAAAAATACCCTCAGGAGTCGCTGAAGTGCTTTGGATCTCGCGCACAAAAATCTGAAATTGGCAGCTGCTGAAGGAAGATGCTGAGAAGTTGCCAAAACGAGTGTCGAGAGGTTCAGGGGATCCTCTCGACAGGTTCTAAATTTGTATTATAATCACATCGACAAGTTGCATTAGCTTTTGACAGCTTTGCAGGCTTCTCGACAGGATTGAAGTACTAATCGACAAGTTTGGAATGGCTCTTGATAGGTTTGAACACATCTCCATAGGTTGATGAAGATCCTATCGACAGCTTGGGAGAACGTCTCGAGGGGTTGGTTTGAACTTGTCAATAGGATTGCAAGCTTATTTCTTCGTTTTGCTTAGTTCCACACTCATCCTCTCGACAGGTTATAGACAATCCTATCGACGGTTTATACAATCTTCAGTGAAGTGCTCGACAGGTTGGCTCAATCCTCACGAGACTGAACGTTGTTTCTGGTAAGTTATCGACAGGTTGTCTTGCACTTCTTGATGGGTTCAGTTGAACCTCATGATAAGTGACTGAATCCTCTCAGATTCATCTGTACCTTGAAGTATCCTCTCGATAGGTTCATTTACACATGTTCAACCTCTCGACTGCTTCATTCCTTACCCTCAGGACTTCTCGACAAGTGCTAGGAAACTCTCGATTGCTGCATGGAACCTCTCAGTAGCTTATTTTCAGTGCTTACCCAGCTGGCACACACCTTGGGTGTGCTGTTCTTCCTTTATTCATCACTCAGCAACCCCTTAGTAGGTTCAGACTTTATTTCTTGCAGCTGGACTTGGTCTCTGGCCTTTCCAATTAGGTAGCACAGTGCTTCTTGGGCTCGTTTAAGTGGAAGTCTGTTTTAAGCTTGCAATTTATTGCTTAAGTAGAAAATATACTCAAAACACATTATTAGTCCGCTCAAGGGTCCAACAAAGGTCAGGTTAAGAGGTGAAAAATGTTATTTTTCATTACTTAACACACTCTCAAACCTAAGCTTTGCTAGTCCCTAAGCAAAGGAGAAAGTAAAAATAATTAACCTACAAAATAAAATGCCACTTTCGTAGGGAACACAAGTGCATTTGACACAAGCCCCAAACCTTTTAAATCCCTAGGTGATCCCTAGTGGAGGAGTGAAGACTCCTGAGGGTTTATCATGAAGTTACCTACAAACTTCTCCAATAAAGTCAGTTAATAACAGTGCAACATATTAAAACAAAATTCAAGCAATATAAAATTCATTCCACACCTTGTCTATTCATTTCTAGAGGATTCTCAGCAAAAATATGATAGTTTAGAACTAAAATCTTGCTATAATTCCTTCAAAATCAATCAGCTCATGTTAGTGTATTTTGTATGAAAATTAATGCAAGGCTTACCTTCAACTTGAGAATCATGTTTTGGATAGTACCCCAATCAATCTTAATTTCAGACCCAAAACTCACCAGGGCTGTCTCTCTCAATAGAAATAGAAGGGTGTATCAATTCACACAGCTCAAGAGTAGTTACAACCCTCAAATAGGACTGTAAGCATGAGCATAGGCATTGCTCTAATTTCTAAAATTTTCTAACTCTTTTGACCATAGATTAAATAGATTCTCATCTCCACATGACAGCTCAATCAACTTTAGATAAGTAAGGACTTTTTATTGGATTGTAATGTAGCTTATGGGTGAAGTTTATAAAGAATAAAAGGGTGGAATGGAATTCAAAATTGAGAAATCAGTAAAGTAAGGAGGTGACATGTACACCTTCTTCATTTCAGCATCGATCTTCATCTTCTTTGAATTTTTAGAGCCAAAGTGGCTAGCTTTTTTTTTTTTTTTTTCTTCTTATATGCTTTTTCTCTTTTTTTTTTTCTCTATATTTTTATTGGCTGGATTGCCACAACTATACATCACACTTGCCTTCAACTGTATTTTCTTAATTCTTCACCAAATTGTCAAACCTTGCTCCTTCAACCTCACTTCTCCTCCTATTTCCTGATTTCTCAGGTTGAAGGTGAACTGAAACATGTCAAGAGGTTTTGGGTTCAAATTTTTTTGTTGTTGTCAAAGAAAATTGGGATTTTTAAAGCTCAGAAGGTGTGTATCAAGGGCAGTTCAAAGGGGTAAGGATATTTTAAGCTCAAACTGTCCAAAGGATGGCCTTACTTCATGTCTTCAATGTCATGAATGCTATCACGCTATTTCAATTCGGATTTGCCTAACTTCTATTGAGCAGAGCTAGGTCCAATCAGTCCTTAGAGCAAAAGAAATTGGCAAGACACTCTTTAAGAGAAATTTTTCTCAGGCCCAAATCTCACTGGATATGGTCTTTCATTGGACTTCTGGGGTATATCCTCACAATTTCCTCTCATTTCAGGTTCACTAAGCATTCATTTTTTTTTTAAAATTCTTAACATTTGCTTCATGAAGATGTTAGAACTATAACATGTTCTAGTTTTAAAAAGTTTTAATTTCCTCTCTTTGAAACAAAAATCAGGTGTGAAATTATTTCATTTCCTCAATTTATGTTAAAAATCTTGCTGCACTACCATTAACTATCGATTGGCAAGCTACCACACCCCCAAACCTATGAGGAGCAGTGTCCTCATTGCTTGAAAGATAGGGAAATGAGCAGCAAGAAAAAACAAAAGTATACAAAGTAAAGAAAACTGTAAACAAAAATGCGAACAATTGTAAACTATACAAAAAGTAAACTAGACAAAGCATCATAAAGAGAGAATTCATTAAATCACATAAAATTGTACAATTGAATAATAACATAAAAAGGGTGACAAAAGTAAAAATCCTAACTAAATACAGGAAAGGGTATAAACCTAAGAAAAATCGAGACACACATTAACAAAATATCCCGTCAAAAACAAAATGGTTGGTCCTCCTGGCTTCGGGATATCCTCAACCTACTGCTTCTGAAAGAGGAATTGCAAGCCAGGGAGGGGGAGAACAGGGATTTAAGGAGAAGGCTGCTGAGTGAGTGGTGGATGGAGTGAGGAGGATGGGGGAGAAGATGCAGGTGTATCTATCTTCTGTTTCTTCTTCTTTCTCTTATTCTTTTTCTTCTCCTCCTTGGCGAGAATCCTTTGGACTTCCTCATTCTCGTCCCACAAGAATTGTAATGGGTCAGGCTCTTTTGGTGGTGGCGGATCTTCCCAAACCGGGTTGAATTTGATTGGCAATTCAATGGGTTTGTCATCAGCCATAGTTGTGGGAGGGGTGAATTTATGAACGAATGCAATGGAGGGGAAAGGGCCTGATATTTAAAATGTGTGGGTGCTGGAATATGAATCTGCATAATAACTTTTCTCATCTTTCCAAGCTTAACTGCTAAAATGCTATGTTGGTTTTGAGAAGTATGGAACGCCGGGTGATTTAATATTGGCAATGGTATCACGAAGTGCATGGTGGTCTATTTTTAGCAATTGGAGTTAAGGCAAAGAGATGGGAGCTATTAAGGCTCAGACAAACGATTGGGGGCAAGGAGGAAAAATGAGCTTCGACAGGATTGAGGGCAAGGCATCGACAGGTTGAGACAACCTGTCGAGGAGTTAAAAAATGCTGAACTTCTCGAGAGGTTCAAGCAATCTCGTCGACGGGTAGAAGATTTTAAATGAATACATTTCGAGAAGTTCACAAAACCTCTCGACAGGTTCTTTTGGGTTGATCAGTCAATCCTCTTGATAGGTTCCTTCTTCCAAAAAGTCACTTCGGGGGGTTCATAGAACCTGTCAATAGGTACTTTGAACTTGTCAAGAAATCAATCAAAGCCTATAGAACCTGTCAAAATCTGTATGGATCCTATCGCCAACCAACTTCACACCTCCAACACCTGTCGAGAATTAATGCACACTGCTCGACAGCCTCCAGATCCTGTCGAAAAGTAAATTGGGTATTCTTAGAACCTGTCGAGATGTTCATAGAACCTGTCGTCAGGTTGTTTTCTAGTTTAAATAGACGTGTACTAAGTCCCCAGTTTCTTTCTCAATACCTTTGACACTCCACTCAGTCTTTTATTTTACACTTTTGACAAATTATCCTACATGCGGTATTGACCAAACATGGCAAATAGAAATGAATCAAAGACAAAAATAGTAGCAAAAATAACCAAAATCAGTAACTAGTATATATAGTGTACATTGTTGAAACTCAACAATGCTGTGGAGGTTCATGATAGTGGGTAATCATTATAGGCTCTACCACATTTTCAATAGCAAGTTGGAGCCTTCGACCATTTACTTTCATGGTCCTTCCATCTGTTGGGTCCTAGATTTCAATAACTCCAAATGAGGATACATGCTCAACTATGTAAGGCCCCTCCCATCTGGATCTCAGTTTTCCTGGAAATTTTTTTAACTTAGAGTTGAACAGCCATACCTTGTTGCTTGTTGTGAACTCCTTCCTCAGTAAATGCTTGTCATAGAAAGCCTTGGTCTTCTCCTTGTAGATCCTAGCATTCGAATAAGCCTCCAATCTCAGTTCTTTCAGCTCAAATAGCTGGAGTTTTTTATTTATGTCAGCAGAAGTTAAGTCAGTATTCAATGCTTTAATAGCCCAATATGTCCCGTGCTCAAGCTCAACTGGTAAATGGCATGCTTTGCCATATACTAGTCTGAAAGGGGACATCCCTATGGGGGCCTTATAAGCAATCCTATAAGCCCACAGAGCATTAGGTAATTTCAAGGACATGTCCTTCCTATCCACCCTCACTATTTTCTCCAAAATGTATTTGATTTCTCTATTAGAAATCTCCACCTGCCCACTGGTTTGTGGGTGATATGGGGTGGCAACTTTGTGTGTCACAGAGTTCTTCCTAAGTAGATTTTCAAATTGTTTATTACAAAAGTGGCTCCCCCCATCACTGATGATGGCTCTGGGGGTGCTAAACCTAGAGAAAATGTTGTCCTTCAAGAAGTTGAGGATAACATTGTGATCATTAGTTCTTGTTGCTATGGCCTCAACCCATTTAGACACATAGTCCACAACTACAATAATATAATTGTATCCGTACGAAGGAGGGAAAGGTCCCATGAAATCAATCCCCCATATGCCAAAAAGCTCAATCACAAGTATGGGTTGTAAAGGCATGGAGTTTGTTTTGGAGATACTTCCCATCTTTTGGCATCTTTCACAAGTTTTACAATGATGCCAGACATCCTTGAAGAGAGTGGGCCAATAAAATCCACATTGGAGCACCTTGGCAGCAGTCTTGTTCCCACTGAAGTGGCCTCCACAAGCCTATTCATGACACATAGTTAGTATGTTGTGGAATTCCTCTTCAGTGACACATCTCCTTACCACCTGGTTTGCACAATGTTTGAATAGGTATGGATCCTCCCACATATAATGTTTGATCTATGAAAAGAACAGATCCTTATCTGTTTTGTTCCAATGTGGGGGGATTTCACCTATTGCCAAGTAGTTCACAATATTTTCAAACCAAGGTGTAGAGGTGCTGACAACAAATAGCTGTTCATCCGAAAACGAATCATTAACAGGCAACCTATCAAATTCCTCTGCTAGGATCCTAGACAAATGGTCTGCAACCACATTTTCAACCCCTTTCTTCTCCTTAATCTCAAGATCAAACTCCTGTAATAGGAGGATTCATCTGATCAGTATGGGTTTTGCATCCTTTTTTGACAAAAGGTATTTGAGGGCTGAGTGGTCTGTGAAAGCCACTATCTTGGATCCAAGCACATAAGACTTGAACTTATCTAGAGTAAAGACAATTGCCAACAATTCCTTCTTAGTTGTAGTGTAATTTAACTGAGCATCAATAATGGTTTTGTTGGCATATGCAATCACACAAGGGGCCTTATCCTTCCTTTGTCCTAAGACTGCACCAATTGAAAAGTCTGATGTATCACACATCAGCTCAAAGGGTATGGAAAAATTGGCTGCTTGGAGGATAGGTGCAGAAGCTAGACGCGTTTTCAACAGCTTAAAGGCCTTAAGGCATTCATCATTGAAACCAAAGGGAACCTCTTGACACAATAGGTAGCAGAGAGGTTTCGAGATCTTGCTGAAATCTTTGATGAATCTCCTGTAGAAGCTAGCATGCCCCAAGAATGATCTGACTTGTTTCACAGTTTTTGGTTGGGGTAAATGTGCAATCAGATCTATTGTAGCCTTGTCTACTTCAATGCCTCTGTGGGAAATCACATGACCAAGGACAATGCCTTGAGTGACCATGAAATGACTCTTTTCCCAACTCAACACCAAATTAGTTTCCTCATATCTCTGCAACACAAGGCTAAGATGATGTAGACATTGGCTAAAATTATCTCCAAAAATAGAGAAATCATTCATGAAAATCTCTAGAAATTGCTCAATCATGTCAGAAAATATAGCATATACGCACCTTTGGAAAGTTGCTGGAGCATTACACAATCCAAATGGCATCCTTCTGTAAGTAAAGGTGTCAAATGGGCATGTAAAAGTAGTCTTTTCTTGATCTTGTGGGTAAACAGGGATTTGGTTATACCCTGAATAACCATCGAGAAAATAATAAAAAGACTTTCCTGCTAACCTATCCAAGATTTGGTCAATGAAGGGCAAAGGGAAATGGTCTTTCCTGATTTTCAGATTGAGCTTCCGATAGTCTATACACACCCTCCAACTTGTGGTTTCCCTGGTTGGAATAAGCTCACCAGAATTATTTTTTATCACAGTAATTCCAGATTTCTTGGGTACCACCTGAGTAGGTGCCACCCATTCAGAATCTGAAATTGGGTAGATGACTTCAACATCTCGCAATTTGACCACTTCTTTCATCACTACTTCTTGCATGTGGGGATTCAATTTTCTCTGCATTTCTCTAGAGGGTTTGGAACCCTCTTCCAGGTGAATTTTATGCATACACACAGCAGGGCTGATGCCCCCAAGGTTAGCAATGGCCCAGCCAATTGCTCTCTTATGCTTCTTTAAAACACACAACAACTTTTCCTCTTGCTCATTAGTGAGAGAGGAAGAAATAATCACTGACAATTTCTGATTTGCCCCCAAAAAAGTATACTTCAATGTCTTAGGTAGCTGCTTCAGCTCCACCTCTGGTGGACATACAAGTGAAGGCAACAAAGGTGCCTTTGATGGAGGTGGGAGAGACATCACATTAGGTTTCCAAGGAGGATACCTTGTTGCTGGTCCCTCATCAGAAATTAAGGCTTTCACCTCATGAACCATGGGTGTGGGGGCCTTCTCTTCCACAATCTGACTCCATACATTTTCAAAAGCATCATCAAGATCATCACAAAAATCATTATAATGAAGCAGCGTGGGAAAAGTCTCTTCCACAAACTCATCCAAAACATCAATTGAAAAATAATCCTCATTATTCAAGTGAGGTTGATGGGCTGCATTATATACATTTAATTTGACCTTCATCTTGCCAAAAGTTACCTTCATCACCCCTGATCTACATTATATACATGCATTTGCAGTGGCCAAAAATGGCCTACCCAAGATCATGGGGATGGGGGTAGCACACTTGCTTGGGTCCATGTCTAGCACCAGGAAATCAGCTGGGTAAAAGAATTTGTCAACTCCAACTAGCACATCCTCTATAATCCCCACTGACTTTCTTTCAGACCTATCAGCTAATTGTAAGACCACATGTGTGGGCTTCAACTTTCCGAGGCTCAACTTCTCATAAACTGAGTATGAAAGCATATTCACACTAGCTCCTAGGTCTAGTAAAGCCTTTTCAATGGTGTGATCCCCAATGATACTGGGGATTGTGGGGACTCCAGGGTCTTATAGCTTAGTTTGGGTTGTAATGGTCAACACTTGGTTCAATTTTTTAGCTTAAAAGGCCTTCTTGGATAAATGTATCCTTGACTGCCTTTTATGGGTGCAAAGATCCTTCAAAAATTTGGCATAGACTGGCACTTGCTTGATTGCATCAAGTAAAGGAAAGTTGATCTTTACTTATTTAAAAGTTTCCATCATTTCCTCTTATTTAGCATTCCCCTTATCAAAAAGAGAAGGTGCTTGAAGTGCCCTTGGAAATGGTAAGTGACTCCTCCTTCATTTGCTGCCTTAGCCAATTAATCACTTTTCTTTTTATTTTCATTATTTTGTTGGGGAGCATCAACATTCCCCTTATTCAGGCTATGCTGCTCCTGCTGCATATCTTTTGTGGCTGTTTCTTTTTATTTTTCTTTTTCTCAGACCCAATACCAACTTGATTGTCAAATGTCCTCCCACTTCTCAAAGTAGTGACAGATATAGCTTCATCATGTGAGGAAGAAACTTCACCCACCACATAATACCTCTTTGGATTATCCATGGGCTGATTAGGCAACCTCCCCTCTTCTCCCTTTGTCAAGCCATTAGATAGCTGACCAAGGTGGTCTTTCATCTTTTTAATGCTTTGACTATGAGAGTGGACTATTTAGAATAAAGATCCCAATTTCTGCAATGAGGCCAAAACTTATTCTTCAAAAGAGGGTGATCTGGTGACTGGTGCTTGTGCAGCTTGTTGCACAGGCTGAGCCACAGGCTAAGCCATGGTTTGATGGTATTGGGGCATTGGGATAAAATTCTGCTGATAAGTCTGGGGAGCATGTTTATAAGGCATTAATTGTTGTGGATAGAACTGCTGTGACTGGTTTTGAACATTGTCTTGCCTCCACCTCAGATTAGGGTGGTTTATCCAAGAGTAACTAGCATTTGGCTGCTGGCCAAAGGTCTAGCAGCCTGCACATGTTCCATCACTAGTTTTGAGAATTGAGTAGCAGAGGGACAATCTTGAATGGGATGAGTGGGAGATTGGCAGATGAGGCATGCCTCTTCCACATTAGCAACTAGTGGAGACTGCGTTGCTCCCATCATTTTCTCTAACTGTTGGGTCAAGTTGGCTACCTTTCTTTCCAAGTCATTATACCGACCAATCCCATATATTTTCCCTCTTGTTGTGTTTTCCCTCAACACTCCTGCTGAAATCTCCGTGTCCCTAGTGAAAGACTCCTGCTGTAAGGAGTTGTCACTAATAATATCAAACAATTCCCAAGCTTCCTCAACTGTTTTATGAAGGTATGTGCCTCCAATATAAGCATCCACTATATTTCTACTCTTAGAATCAACTCCTTGATATAAACTTTGTACATGTTGCCATTCAGGAATTTGGTGGTGAGGGCATTGCCTTAACAGCTCTTTGAATCTCTCCCATGCTTCATGGAACCCTTCAGTTAGGAGTTGAGAAAATGAGATGATATTTTTCCTCAACTGACTGGTTCTAGACATGGGAAAGAATTTAACTAGGAATTGACATTACAGGTCACTCAAAGAGTTGATACTATTAGGAGGAAGTGAGCACAACCAGGCCCTAGCTTTGTCCTTCAATGAAAAAGGAAATAGCGTAAGCTTGGTTGCTTCTGGCCCCAGTCCTGCAATGTTGAAGGTAGTACACTAGGCAAGGAATTCATCAACATGTTTGTATGGGTCCTCTTTACTTAAACCATGAAAGGAGGGTAACATCTGGATGGTTGAAGCTTTAATTTTATAATTTCCCTCTACAGCAAGAAATTGAATGCAAATGGGAGAGTTATATGCACCAGGTGCATAGTAATCCCTCAACAGCCTTGGTTGCTCATCCATATCAGCAGATTCAAATGCAACAGATGCAGGTGGGGTTTGTTTAGGCCTAAGAATCCTCTCAAACTCTTAATTGAATGGCACAAGCTAAGGGTTGAGGGTTCTTCTTCCAAACATACACCACTCACAATCCAATGCACAATTACAGCTCAAATTTAAAGCAAACAGTCACAAGTAAAACACTATTAGATCTAAAAATTCATAGATCTAGAAATGTAAAAGAGTAAGGAAATGCAAACTCAGCACAACTTGCTCCTCCTTCTAGTAAAAATTTCTTCTCTAAGCACAGCTCCACATCTGCAAAAAAAATTAGAAACTACACAAACAACTACAAAAGCAATTAATCAAATACTAAACAGACAATTTCAAATATAAAATCTAAAACAAGAAAAACTTAAATCTACCACTTTTAAAAATACAGTTCTCCGATAGCGGTGCCAAAAACTTGTTGTTGCTGCCGCCTTAGCATTATTATATGATTAAAATAGCAGATTACTGCACAAATTACAGTAATATTGAATTAAGGTGACCAACCAATCCTGCAAGATCTAAGGCTATTGTAGCAAGTTTTAAAAGGTAAGTAAGGGTATGTCCACAGGGAAATGTGTTCTAAAAGATGGTAACTCTCAAGATCCAGAGTAGATTTGACACTCTATCCTAATTTAAACTAAACTAAAGTAGGAAAGAGGAGAGGTTTGATGGTTTTGTCACTTTAAGTACAAACTACAAAAGATAAATGCTATTGATCCAGCTCTAATCAAACATAGAGGTAAGGGGAGATATAGAAAAGATGGAAAATCAAAAGGGTGAGAACAACAACTAGGGGTATTGGTCTCTCACTGAAAATCAATGGAATCAAAGGCCTTGCATAGATCTGATTTGCTACAATCCTCCATCTAGCTACAAGCTCCCTATTTCTGGCAGATGCAAGGTATAAGGATCCAATCTCAACCAGAGAATTGAAACAATCCTAAGGCTATGATATGTCCACTTTAATGGTCACAGACCATCCTAGAGATTGCTCCACTTCAAGGATCTTGATTAGAACAGGAAAACCATTACAGATGTTGCAGATGCCACGCTACCAGCTCTCCATTTCTGGCTGGCATCCGCATGAGTATCCAATCCAGGAAAATCAAATACGAAAAAGTGAAAGATAGATCAGAATATCCACTAAACTCCACAATTATATTACAAGCTTATAATACTATTATGCCCAGATCTGTAATCTGTGTAATATACAGTCTAATAGAATCCTCTAAATCTCTTAATTTATAGCTTATGACCTCACCCTAATTACTGAGAAGAGTTTAACCACTCATGATTGGCTAAAGAGAGAATGGGAGAAGAAAGAAGGAGGGAGAATTTGAAGGGAAAATGGAACTCGCACTAGGCTCTGGTTCTCTCAAATTCTTGATAGATGTTCCATATTTTCTTCAAGCTTTTATACTCTCCTCCTCTATCCTCAGATCCACTTCAGCCAATCAGAGAGCAAGGGAATAATTCTATTATTCTAGGCTACTGATGTGGCCGATTTCTCTTCTAAAAGCTCTCTTCCCGTTGGCTCTCAACTGGAAAAGATACGTGAAGTAGTTAGGGTTTCCATGTGTGCCCAAATATGTGCCAAAAATACTCCCAGGGGTCGCTGAAGTGCTTTGGAACTCGTGCACATAAATCTAGAATTGGCAGCTACTGAAGGAAGACACTGAGAAGTTGCCAAAATTAGTGTCGAGAGGTTCAAGGGATCCTCTTGACAGGTTCTGAATCTGCATTATAATCACATCGACAGGTTGCATTAGCTTCTGACAGCTTTGCAGGCTTCTCGACAAGATTGAAGTACTAGTCGACAGGTTTGGAATGGCTCTCGATAGGCTTGAACGCATCTCAATAGGTTGATGAAGATCCTGTCGACAGCTTGGGAGAACGTATCGAGAGGTTGGTTTAAACTTGTTGATAGAATTGCAGGCTTATTTCTTCATTCTGTTTAGTTCCACACTCATCCTCTCGACAGGTTATAGACAATCCTGTCGACGGTTTATACAATCTTTAGTGAAGTGCTCGATAGGTTGGCTCAATCCTCGCGAGACTGAACATTGCTTCTGCTAAGTTATCGATAGGTTGTCTTGCATTTCTCAATAGGTTCAGTTGAACCTCGCGATAAGTGACTGGATCCTCTCGAATTTATATCTACCTTGAAGTATCCTCTCGATAAGTTCATTTACACATGTTCAACCTCTCGACTTCATCATTCCTTGCCCTCAGGACTTCTCAACAGGTGGTGGGAAGCTCTCAATAGCTTCATGGAACCTCTTGGTAGCTTATTTCTAGTGCTTCCCCAGCTAGCACACACCTTGGGTGTGTTGTTCTTCCTTTGTTCATCACTCAGCAACCCCCTTAGTAAGTTTAGAGTTTATTTCTTGTAGCTAGACTTGGTCTCTGGCCTTTTCAATTAGGTAGCACAATGCTTCTTAGGCTCTTTTAAGTGGAAGTTTGTATTAAGCTTGCAATTTATTGCTTAACTTTAAAATATACTCAAAACACATTATTAGTCAGCTCAGCGGTCCAACAAAGGTCAGGTTAAGAGGTGTAAAATAGTATTTTTCATTACTTAACAAAGGGTGCACCCCCAAGCTTTCGAAAGTAGTTCCCAAACCCTTAGTAATAATTCCAAAACCTTTAGAACCCCTCTCGAACCCTTAGGAATCAACCCTAACCTTCCTAAACCCATTAGAATCCTTTTCCAGACCTATTTCGAACCCTCCTGAGCAGTGGATGGAAAGAGGAGTGCCAAATTTTATACAGACCTATGAAGAGCTAAGTGATATACCATTGGAAAGAGAACTTCCTCAGCTTTCCAAAGAGCTAAGAATCGCCTCAATCGAAGTTGCATATCAAATGTTACGGCAATTTGAAAAATCAGGCAGAAATGTAAGTATTTTTCCTAGCGTGTATAATATACACGCTTCGCCAATTTTGGTAAAATTTTGCCTAGCATGTGTAATTTTGGCCTTGAGTGTCTAATACACATGCTAGGCAAAATCTTATCTTTTTGTGGGCTCCAGGGCGGGTTATGAACCTCCATCTTCTTCCTAGGTTATTGTACACATGCCCAGCACGTGTAATATACATGCCACGCTTAGCTACAGTGACCTGTGGATTTTGCTCAAAAATGACTTTTGGGATTTGACTTGTTGACCATCTCAATGTTTAGGATGGATTTCATTAGGACTGTTGCACCCCCATTTAACCTATTTGCAATCCATGTGCCATTTGAAACCTCACCCTATCATCTACCATTGAACCCTATTCACACATATTCATAACCTTAAAAAAATGAAAAACCTTAGATTTAGGATTACCTAATTGCTAATCCTAATTAGCTTTTAAGTACCCACTAATCCTCTCCTTTTCTAGAAATAGAAAGGTACCCCACCTTGCTAATGGCTTGAAATTTTTCAAAGAGAGAAAATTCTAGTGAGCTCCCCTCCCATTTGGCTCCACTAAGCTCCCCTCCCATTTGCCTCCACTAAACCCATATAATTCCAGAATTGAGTTTCATCTTTGACACTTCATTCTACACCATCCATCCTTGAGATTTAGCTAGATCTAGTTCCTAGCCTTCTTCTCCTATCTCTTAGCTCCCTAGCCATTTACTTTCGGTAGCTCATCCAAGACTATCTCACGCGAAGATCCACATCAGAGCTACAAGGCCTGAGAGCTCTGGCTCTCCCCTCTACTCCTCTACCTTCTTTGCTTCTCCTCTATCCTAGAATTGAGCCGTTACATTGCCCAAATTTTGACAAGCAGGAAGGACTCAATAGGATCGGCATGCCTTCGGGCAAGAGGAGGTGCCGTTCATTTTTTGTTTCTTTATATATATATATATATATATATATATATATATATATATATGATAAACCAGCCACACATCCAAATAGCCATAGTAGAGTGTTGATTTTTTTTAGAGTTGCTTGATTATTGTAAGAAATGTGTGGTAAAAATGTGGTGACAAAAATAAATCAAAAGGTGGAGTGAAATGGATGAAAACAACAATCTAAAATATACACACAATCCTGCAAGATCCAGGGCCTGTTGTAGCAAGTTTTGATAAGAAAGGGTTGTCCCACAGGGAAACCTAATCTAGAACCACAAAAGTTGTTTAGTAGGCCTCCAGATCTGACAATCCTAAAGAAAGGAAGTTTTGGGTTGCCACTAAACTATACTAAAACTAAGAACATAACAATAAACTATAGTTAAAGAAAGGGATAAAAGAAGGGTGATGGTGGTTTGTTGAAATAAAGATAAAATGATGAGAAGTAAGCAACAGAGAGTAACTCGTAATGTAACTCAGATCTTGAAATGACTCAGCAGCAGTCCTTCAGATGGCTACAAGCACATCTGTTAGGTAGAAAAATCTCATCTAACCTAAGGGAATGGATTGATCTTAAGGCTATAGCTTGTCCACTTCAATGGTCATAGACTATCCTAGGGATTTCCTCCATTCAATGTATCAGATCAGAATATGAACACCATTGCAGATATTGTGTTTGCAAGGCTACAAGTTCATGCATCCATAAGAGCAATCAACCCTTAAAAATCCAGTGGAAACCACAAACAATCAGAGGCTGAATGAGGACTTAGACTCGACTGGTCATTACTATAAAAGGCCTGCAATGACCCAACTCACAAGTCTGCAATCTCTACAGAATATCAGATCTAAGAACAGAGGATGGCATTGCAACATAAAGGAGAGTTTGGTTCTGCAACTATCTCTCGCTTGGCTACAAGCTCAAGTGCAGAGAAGAAGAATCCATCTCAGATCTATAATTGAGACCAGCCTTAGGGCTATAGTCTGTCACTTAAATGGTCACAGGCTATCCTAAAGGTTATCTTCCCCATAGATGATGAGATAGAATAAGAAAATTGTTGCTGCTACCATGGTTGTAGGGCTACAAGCTAAAGCAACCATGGGTGCATCAAACCTATAAAACTCTAGGTGAGAAACACAAGGAAATGCAGATTCAATTGAACTATAAACATGGCATTGCATTGATTTAAAATAAAAGTTACAATGTTTGCCCTCTAGGGAACAGTTAGTGTAAAGTCCCAAATTAGCTCCCAAAGTTTATACAAAACCCATTACAAACTAAAGTAAACTATCTACTTATAAAAGATCTAAGCCAGTAAATTTTGAGCTAAGGAAGAAGAAAAGGAAAAGGATGTCCTAACCCAAACCCTAAATGACCTAACCACTCTCAAGCTCCCAGCCAAATTAGGTTAAGGGGAAGATGGTTTCAACATAAAAACTACAGCTTATATATGTTGGCGATTTTCAGTGTGCTTACTTTATTTGTTGGTGGTAAAAACAATTTAAAATCAAAATAAAATAGTGGATGGAATTAGCACTACTGAGAAATCCTAGACCTGCAAAATACAAGGTCCATATGTAGCAAGTTTTGATAAGTAAGAGTTTGTCCCAGAGGGAAAGGTGATCTACAACTCCAAAGGAGCCATCTCTAGTAGTCCCTCCAGATCTGACTATAGATCTGGCAGTCCTAAAAGGAGGGAGTTTAAGGTCACTTATTCTAAGTATTCTAAGATAACCTAATGAGTTAACTACAGAAAGGGTTGAGAAGATGGATGGATTGTGGAAAATAAATATAAAAGGGTGAGAAGTAGGTTATTGAGTCTAGATCAGAGGAGTTTTGTAACTCAGATTTAGATATGATGTTATGGAAATCCTGTCCAATGGCTACATTATCAACAAAGAGGAGGAAGAATTCAACTCATCCCTGTGCCATGATCCAATCCCTTAAGGTTATAACCTGTCCACTTAAATGGTCACAGACTATCCCATAGGGGAACCACAGTCCAGAGATGGGTCAAAACAAATTAATCATTGTAGGCACTACTTCATCCAGGCTACAAGCTCAGGGAATCCATAGGGAACCTCAACCTCTAAAGCCCTATGTGTGGGGCTAAGGCTGTATAGGACCATGATAGCCCAGACACATAGAACCAGTAAGAGATTGAGTACCACCTTAGATCTAGCTGTCCATTGCTTGAGTGGGGCTACAATGGTCCAGTCACAAGCCTACAATCTCCATCACCAGATCAGATCTAACATCTGATGGCGGGTCTATACAAATATATGGGGAGTCTACCTCTGCACAATCTCCTACCAAGCTTAACAGCTCAGGCTCAGGGAAGAAGGTTCCATCTTGGATCGGCGGATTGGATTCACCCTAAGGCTATAGCCTGTCCACTTAAATGGTCATAGACTATCCCAGAGGCTATCCTCCTCACAGAGCCCAAGATAAAACAAGTTAATTGCTGCTACCACCATGGTCACAAGGCTACCAGCTCAGGCTCCCATGAGAATTTCAGATCTAGTGGGTCCTGTGGTGGGGCTAAGGCAATATAGGATCGTGATAGCCCAGACACACAGGTCACTTGGATATGAGTGGATCCTTAGAATCAGTCTTCCATTATTTTAAAACACGGCCAAAGTAATGGCGGATCACAAGGCAGCAACCTTGCACAGAACAACTCACAAATACACAAATCCCATAAGAGTACAAATCCTATTACACAAACTCCATTAATCTAATCTCAATAGACATACAAAGGCATGGCCAGCAAGTGCTGAGCCATGGAGAGAAGAAAAAGAAGAAAAAGAAAACTACTTACGGCTACAGAAAAACAAGACTACAATGCTAAAAACAAAACAGAGCAAAGACTGAACTCTTTCGGTCTCCCTAAACCTAAACTAGGCTTAGGTTTATATAGCAGTGGTGTGGCGGCGCATTAGGGTTAGGAAATCCTAATTTTAGCGATGCCACGTGGCACATTAATGGTCCTTGGCTGCCTCGGGGCGCATGCATGGAGATTTGAGCTTGGAAGTGCATGCCCTAATCGCTGGAAATCCCCAGAATGTCCTCTACAGAATGATGGAAGTTGGAGTTCAGAGCTTCGCCAGGTTGCAGTTGATTCTCAGACTTGTCGCGTGGTAGCACAGACTTCGCGAGGATGAGTTTGCATTAAGACTTCAGACATCGCGGGGTTGCAGCTTCTTGATGCTTTGGGCAGTCGCGAGGTAGATAGTTAAGCTCTCACTGGATTGGGCTTCGCGCGGTTGGAACTGCGCGAGCATTCCCTTTCACAAAAGATCTTTGCGAGGCTAACTTTGGTCTTCGTGAGGCTGCTTTCTTCCTGAACAACGCGAGAACTATGTGAAAAGTTCACTTCTTAATGGACCTTCGTGAGGATCCTCGCGAGTCGCTGAGGCTTTTCTGAACTGTGCGATAGGTTCTCTTGATATTTGCAGCCTGCGGCTACTGCGCGATAGCTGCGCGAGGCAGGATTCTAAAGCTCTCTCTCCTCAGCTGTTCTGAACGAACCGCGCGAGGGTTAGAGGGGTCTTCTTGAACTGCGCAGGAGCTGCGCGACCTTTAACTTCTAAACTTAGCAAGAGCTGCGTGACTCAAGGCTTCTGAAGCTCTTCTGTCACTCTACTACGCGAGAACTTGTTTGTGAAGTCTTGGGACTTCGCGAGGACTGCGCAAAGTGTATTTTTCTGAATCCTCTGGAGGTTTGTCAGCTGTGCGAGGCTCTTCTATGGTCTGGATTCATGGTTCATTCTTCTGAGACACTTCTGGGGTCAAAATAGGCTCCTTAGCAGGATTCATGGCCTTATTTCCCTGCTGTTTATTACCTACAGAAAACACTTAACAAGTATTTATTAGATGGCTAAGGGTCTAATCAAAGGCTAAGTTAAGGGTGAAAAGTGGTACTTTTCAGGTCTTAACACACCCCCAAACCTAATCTTTGCTAGTCCCTTAGCAAAGCTACACTAAATCAACTATAGAATTTAAATGCCACTTTCGTAGGGAGCACGGATACATTTAGCATATGTACCAAGCCTTTTAAACCCCTAGGTGATCCCTAGTGGAGGAGTGAAGTCTCCTGAGGGTTTTCAGTGAAGACACCCACAAACTTCTCAATGAAGCAGTTAACAAAAGTGCAATTTATCAGATGAGCAGTCAAGGAACAAAGTTAGTTCACCTTCGAATCATTAAAAATATAAGAAATTCAAACACATTGGCTGCACAAAAATTTAAATAGTACAAGCTTCTCATGAAAGCACAGCATTTCCAATCAGTTTACACCAAAGACACTACACATGTGTGTCAACATTGAGCGCATCACTGGATCAAAAATTAGGTTGTAGATCATGCTTAATGCATTCAATATCAGACCCAAAACTCTCCGGGGCATACTCTCATAAAGAACTATTGAGGGTTTCATTTTCTCTCAAGCTCAAGAGCAGTTACATCCCCCAAATGGGTCTGTAAGCATGAGCATAGGCATAGCTCTGAAGTTCTGGCATCATTGACAGATCCTCACCATAGATTGAACAACTCTTTGTCTCCACATGACTCACTCAACTTTGGATCACAAGGGCTTTAATCAACAGAATGTGGCTTATGGAGTGGGTTTAAAAAGAATGGAAGGTTGAAAAGGGGTTCAAAATTGAGAAATCAGTAGGTGAAGGAGGTGATTCATGACTTCACCTTCTTTGATTCAGCTCCTTTCATCTTCTTTGAGGCTTTCAGATTTGAAGTGATCAGTTTCTCTTCTTGATTTCAATTTTTCCAATGAAAGTTCCCTCTTGACTCCTCTCTTACTCCTCTTCATTATTATTTTTATTTCTTTTTGATGCATTTTTCTTCTTTTTATTTTGTTTTTGGCTTTTCTGAAATGCCACCATTTTCTCAGTTACTATACTGCCAGACTTTGAGGTACTTCTTCTTTCTTCACCTAATGTTGACCATAGCTAGTCCATCTTCAACTCTTGTTCCTTTACCTTCTGAATTCTCAGAGTGAGGGTAAGGTTAAATCAGATACATAGGTTCAGGTGCAACTACTCAGGTGTATTTTTGAAGAAATTTAGGATTTAAGGCTCAAAGGGGGTATGGACAAGGGCAGTTGCTTAAGGTTCGTCTATTTAGGCTCAAACTGTCCAAGAGAAGGCCTTGATCCTTTCCTAAGTCTCATGAGTGCTGTTAGTTGTTTCAACTTGGAGTTGCCTAACTTCTAGTGAGCACAGTGACTCAGCCAGTCCTTAGAGCTAGAAAAAATTGCCTTAGTCACTCCTCAATGAAAAAATTTTGTATAGTAGGCCCAAATCTCACTGGTTGTGGTCTTCCTTTGAATTCTTAAGTATGCCCTTACCTTTTTCTCTCTCTAGTGATTCACTAAGTGTTGATACAAGTGAGTGTCCTTGGTGATCTCATCATGGAGATGTGAAATTTTAAAAGTTTATACTGTCCAAAGTCTGGAAAAATTTTAAATTTCATTATTTTTCTGATTCTCCAATGAACATGGTTCCATTTCCATATTACTCACATGATTATGCTGCACTTAGGTTAACTATTCCATTGGCAGGATCTGCCTGCCATACCCCCAAACCTATGAGGAGCAGTGTCCTCACTGGTTCAAAGTTGGGTGTGCAGCAAATTTATTAAGGGCATAATAAAAGGAAACAGCAAGAAAGAAAACAACCAAGAACAGTGAACTGTACAGAATAACAGAAAAAGAAAATTTCATTAAGACTATAAAAAAAAAAAAAAAAAAAGGAAAATTACAAAAAGAAAGAAGAAAGGAGAGAGGGATCAAGGAGGGGGGGGCTGAGAAGGTGGTGGAAGGGGTTGAGTGGAGGGGGCAGGGGATGGTTCTATCTTTTGCTTTTTCTTCTGTGGCTGGAGCTTTTCCTCCTCCTCCTTAGCCAGGATCTGCTGAACCTCCTCGTATTCATCGCAGAGGGGTTGTAGGGGGTCCGGCTCTTTAGGTGGGGGCGGTTCCAACCACATCGGGTAAAACTTGTTAGGCAGCGCATTAGGCTTGTCATCTGCCATTGTTAGGACTAGGGAAGGACCGCTAGGGTGAGAGGAGAAAGGATGAAGTGAATATGAAAGGGGCTCCCTGTGTATTTAAAGACGAGGATGGTGGAAGATGAAACGGTGGAATAACATCCAAGTCACCGCAATTAATTGAGAGTGAGTTGGGAAGTGACAAGTCCCAGCAACCAGTGTGGGAAATGACAAATGCATTTGACTCGCGTAGCTGGGCAAGGGGGTCGCGAGATAGGAACAAAATCTCACGATGATAAATGTTGTGGCTTGTAGTGCGCGAGAGTTTCCCAAATCTCAAATTGGAATGCGCGAGGCTTAGTTCCAAACAGGGAGCAATTCATGCAGTTCAGCATTCAATTCAAAAATCAGCAAATCGCAGAAGAAGTAATCATACCAACCCCACCGAAACTCTATCAGACCCCACAGACTCAGACTCCGATAATATGACTAAGCATTCCTATAAACAGTAAAAAGAACAAACCACACTAAAATACATAACATACACAATACACAGTTCTGTGAATCAATTCAATGAAAGTTCCCCCTGCCCCTCAAGGCTTGAGGATCCTTCACCAATCAAAAATTGGCCCTTGGGATTAACCACTGGTTGACTGGGCAACCTCCCCTCCTCTCTTTTGGCTAAGGTATTCTCTAGTTGGACAATTTGCTCTTCCATCTTCTTTATGCTCTGACCATGAGAATTCACAGTCTGAGCCACGGAACTCAGGTTTTGCAGTGAGGTCAAGACCCGGTCCTTGAAAGAAGAATTTCTGGGTTGAGATGGGGGTAAGACCAATTGGTTTTGTTGCTGATGGGGTTGCTGCTGGTGTTGGAAATTTGACCTAGGGGCATATCCCTAATTGAACTGCTGCTGTGGCCTTTGGGGCAAGGCCAACATTTGCTGAGGTTGCATATAATTGTCTTGCCTCCACCTCAGATTTGGGTGGTCTCTCCATTGGTAATCAGCATTTTGGTGCCGGTATCCATATGGCTGTCTGTTGTAGCCACTAGATTGTTGCTGGACAAAAGATTGCGCAGCAGCAGCATGTTCTAAAACCAATTCGGGATATTGCCCTGCAGATGGACATTCCTCCACTGTGTGCTGTGGGGACTAACATATCAGACATGCGTCCGCCACATGAGCAGCCCTTCTGGGTTGCATCATAGTCAGTAATTTATCAAACTTCATAGAGAGGTTTGACATCTACAGCTGCAGGTCATTGTTCCCGGACATCTCATAAACTTTACCTCTTGTCAATGCAGCAGGCCCCACTTTTGACTCAGACTCCTGACTAGTTCTTGCCAGGGATAACTTTTGAAAAGCATTCTCACTGATTACATCAAACAATTCCCATGCCTCATCAGCAGTCTTGTGCATGTAGGTTCCACCACAAGAGGCATCAACCATATCTCTATTTTTCTCATCAATCCCATTGTAGAAACTTTGTACAAGCTGCCAGTCTGGGATCTTGTGGTGGGGGAATTGTTTGAGCATTTCCTTAAACCTATCCCAGGCTTGATTAAAATCCTTAGTTGGGGATTGGCCAAAAGCAAGAATTTCCTTCCTCAACTAGCTAGGTTTGGTCTCAGGGAAGAACTTTGTCAGGAACTTGGTCTGTAGGTCTTTCCAAGATGTGATGCCATTGTTAAGAGTAGCCAACCAGGTACTAGCTCTATCCTTCAGAGAGAAGGGAAAGAGCCTGAGCCTAGAAGCCTCAGGTTCCAAACCAGCAATATTAAATGTGGTGCACAAGGCCAAAAATTGGTCAATATGCTTATAAGGGTCCTCCTTGCTGAGCCCATGGAAAGAGGGCAGCATCTGGTTGATTGAAGTTTTAATCTCATAATTCCCTTGAACATCAGGGAATTGAATGCTGAATGGAGAGTTACAGTCATCCGGAGCATTCAACTCCTTGAGAGTTCTGGGTTGTTCTTCACCCATGAGTACTGTCTCAGATACAATTGGGGGCTCTACTATGGTGTGCCTGTTCCTTCTTAGTCTTCTACCCCTTTCTATCTCAGGGTTGAAAGGCTCTAAAGTAGGACTAAGAGATCTCCTACCTAGCATACAAACACACCACCAGTAGGGACAACTCCTTGCAGGCACATTGCACTTGACTCAAAGAATTTATCTAACAAATTTATAGCTATTTAAGTAAACATAAATTTACAGCTATCCTAAATACTGCCATGGAAATTGTAAGGGAAATAGACAGAGTTTTAAAGGTTAGAGTCTGTAAACAGAGGTAGCTAATCTCCAAATGTAGTCCACTGTAAGAAAGATTCAAAATTACATCAGTCAAGAAAGATTCAAAATTACATCAGTCGTATCATTATTCAAAGCTACAAAGAATACTAAAAATACAAAAACTAAGGGTCTACTAATAGATCATCTTTCTCCGGCAGCGGCGCCAAAAACTTGTTGGCGATTTTCAGTGTGCTTACTTTATTTGTTGGTGGTAAAAACAATTTAAAATCAAGATAAAACAGTGGATGGAATCAGCACAACTGTGAAATCCTAGACATGAAAGATACAGGGTCCATATGTAGCAAGTTTTGATAAGTAAGAGTTTGTCCCACAGGGAAAGGTGATCTACAACTCCAAAGGAGACATCTCTAGTAGTCCCTCCAGATCTGACAACAGATCTGGCAGTCTAAAAAGGAGGGGAGTTTAAGGTCACTTATTCTAAGTATTCTAAGATAGCCTAATGGGTTAACTATAGAAAGGGTTGAGAAGATGGATGGATTGTCGAAAATAAATATAAAAGGGTGAGAAGTAGGTTATTGAGTCCAGATCAGAGGAGTTTTGTAACTCAGATTTAGATCTAATGTTTTAGAAATCTTGTCCAATGGCTACATTATCACCAAAGAGGAGGAAGAATTCAACTCATCCCTGTGCCATGATTCAATCCCTTAAGGTTATAATTTGTCCACTTAAATGGTCACAGACTATCCCATAGGGGAACCACAATCCAGAGATGGGTCAAAACAAATTAATCATTGTAGGCACTACTTCATCCAGGCTACAAGCTCAGGGAATCTATAGGGAACCTCAACCTCTAAAGCCCTATGTGTGGGGCTAAGGTTGTATAGGACCATGATAGCCCAGACACATAGAACCAGTAAGAGATTGAGTACCACCTTAGATCTAGCTGTCCATTGCTTGAGTGGGGCTGCAATGGTCCAGTCACAAGCCTACAATCTCCATAACCAGATCAGATCTGACATCTGATGGCGGGTCTATACAAATATATGGGGAGTCTGCCTCCACACAATCTCCTACCAGGCCTAACAGCTAAGGCTCGGGGAAGAAGGATCCATCTTGGATCGGGGGATTTGATTCACCCTAAGGCTATAGCCTGTCAACTTAAATGGTCACAAACTATCCCAGAGGCTATCCTCCCCGGGAGCGGCGCCAAAAACTTGTTGGCGATTTTCAGTGTGCTTACTTTATTTGTTGGTGGTAAAAATAATTTAAAATCAAAATAAAACAGTGGATGGAATCAGCACAACTGAGAAATCCTAGATCTGCAAGATACAGGGTCCATATGTAGCAAGTTTTGATAAGTAAGAGTTTGTCCCACACGGAAAGGTGATCTATAGCTCCAAAGGAGCCATCTCTAGTAGTCCCTCCAGATCTGACTACAGATCTGGCAGTCCTAAAAGGAGGGGAGTTTAAGGTCACTTATTCTAAGTATTCTAAGATAGCCTAATGAGTTAACTACAGAAAGGGTTGAGAAGATGGATGGATTGTGGAAAATAAATATGAAAGGGTGAGAAGTAGGTTATTGAGTCAAGATCAGAGGAGTTTTGTAACTCAGATTTAGATCTGATGTTATGGAAATCTTGTCCAATGGCTACATTATAACCAAAGAGGAGGAAGAATTCAACTCATCCCTGTGCCATGATCCAATCCCTTATGGTTATAACCTGTCCACTTAAATGGTCACAGATTATCCCATAGGGGAACCACAGTCCAGAGATGGGTCAAAACAAATTAATCATTGTAGGCACTACTTCATCCAGGTTACAAGCTCAGGGAATCCATAGGGAACCTCAACCTCTAAAGCCCTATGTGTGGGGCTAAGGCTGAATAGGACCATGATAGCCCTGACACATAGAACCAGTAAGAGATTGAGTACCACCTTAGATCTAGCTGTCCATTGCTTGAGTGGGGCTGTAATGGTCTAGTCACAAGCCTACAATCTCCATAACCAGATCAGATCTAACATCTGATGGCGGGTCTATACAAATATATGGGGAGTCTGCCTCTGCACAATCTCCTACCAAGCTTAACAGCTCAGGCTCGGGGAAGAAGGATCCATCTTGGATCGGGGGATTGGATTCACCCTAAGGCTATAGCCTGTCCACTTAAATGGTCACAGACTATCCCAGAGGCTATCCTCCCCGGTAGCGGCGCCAAAAACTTGTTGGCGATTTTCAGTGTGCTTACTTTATTTGTTGGTGGTAAAAATAATTTAAAATCAAAATAAAACAGGGGATGGAATCAACACAACTGAGAAATCCTAGATCTACAAGATACACGGTCCATCTGTAGCATGTTTTGATAAGTAAGAGTTTGTCCCACAGGGAAAGGTGATCTACAGCTCCAAAGGAGCCATCTCTAGTAGTCCCTTCAGATTTGACTATAGATCTGGCAGTCCTAATAGGAGGGGACTTTATGGTCACTTATTCTAAGTATTCTAAGATAGCCTAATGAGTTAACTACAGAAAGGGTTGAGAAGATGGATGGATTGTGGAAAATAAATATAAAAGGGTGAGTTGTAGGTTATTGAGTCTAGATCAGAGGAGTTTTGTAACTCACATTCAGATATGATGTTATGGAAATCCTGTCCAATGGCTACATTATCACCAAAGAGGAGGAAGAATTCAACTCAACCCTGTGCCATGATCCAATCCCTTATGGTTATAACCTGTCCACTTAAATGGTCACAGACTATCCCATAGGGGAACCACAGTCCAGAGATGGGTCAAAACAAATTAATCATTGTAGGCACTACTTCATCCAGGCTACAAGCTCAGGGAATCCATAGGGAACCTCAACCTCTAAAGCCCTATGTTTGGGGCTAAGGCTGTATAGGACCATGATAGCCCAGACACATAAAACCAGAAAGAGATTGAGTACCACCTTAGATCTAGCTGTCCATTGCTTGAGTGGGGCTGCAATGGTCCAGTCACAAGCCAACAATCACCATAACCAGATCAGATCAAACATCTGATGGCGGGTTTATACAAATATATGGGGAGTCTGCCTCTGCACAATCTCCTACCAGGCTTAACAGGTCAGGCTCGGGGAGGAAGCATCCATCTTGGATTGGGGGATTGGATTCACCCTAAGGCTATAGCCTGTCCAATTAAATGGTCGCAAACTATCCCAGAGGCTATCCTCCCCGGCAGCGGTGCCAAAAACTTGTTGGCGATTTTCAGTGTGCTTACTTTATTTGTTGGTGGTAAAAAAAATTTAAAATCAAAATAAAATAATGGATGGAATCAACACAACTGAGAAATCCTAGACCTGCAAGATACAGGGTCCATATGTAGTATGTTTTGATAAGTAAGAGTTTGTCCCACAGGGAAAGGTGATCTACAGCACCAAAGGAGCCATCTCTAGTTATCCCTCCAGATCTGACTACAGATCTGGCAGTCCTAGATGGAGGGGAGTTTAAGGTCACTTATTCTAAGTATTCTAAGATAGCCTAATGAGTTAACTACAGAAAGGGTTGAGAAGATGGATGGATTATGGAAAATAAATATAAAAGGGTGAGAAGTAGGTTATTGAGTCTAGATCAGAGGAGTTTTGTAACTCAGATTCAGATCTGATGTTATGGAAATCTTGTCCAATGGCTACATTATCACCAAAGAGGAGGAAGAATTCAACTCATCACTGTGCCATGATCCAATCCCTTATGGTTATAACCTGTCCACTTAAATGGTCATAGATTATCCCATAGGGGAACCACAGTCCAGAGATGGGTCAAAACAAATTAATCATTGTAGGCACTACTTCATCCAGGCTACAAGCTCAGGAAATCCATAGGGAACCTCAACCTCTAAAGCCCTATGTGTGGGGCTAAGGCTGTATAGGACCATGATAGCCCAGACACATAGAACCAGTAAGAGATTGAGTACCACCTTAGATCTAGCTGTCCATTGCTTGAGTGGGGCTGCAATGGTCCAGTCACAAGCCTACAATCACCATAACCAGATCAGATCAAACATCTGATGGCGGGTCTATACAAATATATGGGGAGTCTGCCTCTGCACAATCTCCTACAAGGCTTAACAGCTCAGGCTCGGGGAAGAAGGATCCATCTTGGATTGGGGGATTGGATTCACCCTAATGCTATAGCCTGTCCACTTAAATGGTCGCAGACTATCCCAGAGGCTATCCTCCCCGGCAGCGGTGCCAAAAACTTGTTGGCAATTTTCGGTGTGCTTACTTTATTTGTTGGTGGTAAAAACAATTTAAAATCAAAATAAAATAGTGGATGGAATCAGCACAACTGAGAAATCCTAGACCTGCAAGATACAGGGTCCATATGTAGTAAGTTTTGATAAGTAAGAGTTTGTCCCACAGGGAAAGGTGATCTACAGCTCCAAAGGAGCCATCTCTAGTTGTCCCTCCGGATCTGACTACAGATCTGGCAGTCCTAAAAGGAGGGGAGTTTAAGGTCACTTATTCTAAGTATTCTAAGATAGCCTAATGAGTTAACTACAGAAAGGGTTGAGAAGATGGATGGATTATGGAAAATAAACATAAAAGTGTGAGAAGTAGGTTATTGAGTCTAGATCAGAGGAGTTTTGTTACTCAGATTCAGATCTGATGTTATGGAAATCTGGTCCAATGGCTACATTATCACCAAAGAGGAGGAAGAATTCAACTCATCCCTGTGCCATGATACAATCCCTTATGGTTATAACCTGTCCACTTAAATTGTCACAGACTATCCCATAGGGGAACCACAGTCCAGAGATGGGTCAAAACAAATTAATCATTGTAGGCACTACTTCATCCAGGTTACAAGCTCAGGGAATCCATGGGGAACCTCAACCTCTAAATCCCTTTGTGTGGGGCTAAGGCTGTATAGGACCATGATAGCCCTGACACATAGAACCAGTAAGAGATTGAGTACCACCTTAGATCTTGCTGTCCATTGCTTGAGTGGGGCTGTAATGGTCCAGTCACAAGCCTACAGTCTCCATAACTAGATCAAATCTAACATCTGATGGCAGGTCTATACAAATATATGGGGAGTCTGCCTCTGCACAATCTCCTACCAGGCTTAACAGCTCAGGCTCGGGGAAGAAGGATCCATCTTGGATCGGGGGATTGGATTCACCCTAAGGCTATAGCCTGTTCCCTTAAATGGTCACAGATTATCCTAGAGGCTATCCTCCCCGACAGCGGCGCCAAAAACTTGTTGGCAATTTTCAGTGTGCTTACTTTATTTGTTGGTGGTAAAAATAATTTAAAATCAAAATAAAACAGTGGATGGAATCAGCACAACTGAGAAATCATAGAGCTGCAAGATACAGGGTCCATATGTAGCAAGTTTTGATAAGTAAGAGTTTGTCCCACAGGGAAAGGTGATCTACAGCTCCAAAGGAGCCATCTCTAGTAGTCCCTCCAGATTTGACTACAGATCTGGCAGTCCTAAAAGGAGGGGAGTTTATGGTCACTTATTCTAAGTATTCGAAGATAGCCTAATGAGTTAACTACAGAAAGGGTTGAGAAGATGGATGGATTGTGGAAAATAAATATAAAAGGGTGAGTTGTAGGTTATTGAGTCTAGATCAGAGGAGTTTTGTAACTCAGATTCAGATACGATGTTATGGAAATCCTGTCCAATGGCTACATTATCACCAAAGAGGAGGAAGAATTCAACTCATCCATGTGCCATGATCCAATCCCTTATGGTTATAACCTGTCCATTTAAATGGTCACAGACTATCCCATAGGGGAACCACAGTCCAGAGATGGGTCAAAACAAATTAATCATTGTAGGCACTACTTCATCCAGGCTACAAGCTCAGGGAATCCATAGGGAACCTCAACCTCTAAAGCCCTATGTGTGGGGCTAAGGCTGTATAGGACCATGATAGCCCAGACACATATAACCAGTAAGAGATTGAGTACCACCTTAGATCTAGCTGTCCATTGCTTGAGTGGGACTGCAATGGTCTAGTCACAAGCCTACAATCTCCATAACAAGATCAGATCTGACATCTGATGGCGGGTCTATACAAATATATGGGGAGTCTGCCTCTGCACAATCTACTACTAGGCTTAACAGCTCAGGCACGGGGAAGAAGGATCCATCTTGGATTGGGGGATTGGATTCACCCTAAGGCTATAGCTGTCCTCTTAAATGGTCGCAGACTATCCCAGAGGCTATCCTCCCCGGCAGCAGCGCCAAAAACTTGTTGGTGAGTTTCAGTGTGCTTACTTTATTTGTTGGTGGTAAAAACAATTTAAAATCAAATTAAAACAGTGGATGGAATCAGCACAACTGACAAATCCTAGACCTGCAAGATACAGGGTCCATATGTAGTAAGTTTTGATAAGTAAGAGTTTGTCCCACAGGGAACGGTGATCTACAGCTCCAAAGGAGCCATCTCTAGTTGTCCCTCCAGATATGACTTAAGATCTGGCAGTCCTAAAAGGAGGGGAGTTTAAGGTCACTTATTCTAAGTATTCTAAGATAGCCTAATAAGTCAACTACAGAAAGGGTTGAGAAGATGGATGGATTATGGAAAATAAATATAAAAGGGTGAGAAGTAGGTTATTGAGTCTAGATCAGAGGAGTTTTGTAACTCAGATTCAGATCTGATGTTATGGAAATCTTGTCCAATGGCTACATTATCACCAAAGAGGAGGAAGAATTCAACTCATCCCTGTGCCATGATCCAATCCCTTATGGTTATAACCTGTCCACTTAAATGGTTACAGACTATCCCATAGGGGAACCACAGTCCAGAGATGGGTCAAAACAAATTAATCATTGTAGGCACTACTTCATCCAGGTTACAAGCTCAGGGAATCCATGGGGAACCTCAACCTCTAAAGCCCTATGTGTGGGGCTAAGGCTATATAAGACCATGTTAGCCCAGACACATAGAACCAGTAAAAGATTGAGTACCACCTTAGATCCAGCTGTCCATTGCTTGAGTGGGGCTGTAATGGTCCAGTCACAAGCCTACAATCTCCATAACCAGATCAGAGCTAACACCCGATGGCGGGTCTATACAAATAAATGGGGAGTCTGCCTCTGCACAATCTCCTACCTGGCTTAACAGCTCAGGCTCGGGGAAGAAGGATCCATCTTGGATCGGGGGATTGGATTCACCCTAAGGCTATAGCCTGTCCACTTAAATGGTCACAGACTATCCCAGAGGCTATCCTCCCCGGCAGCGGTGCCAAAAACTTGTTGGCGATTTTCATTGTGCTTACTTTATTTGTTGGTGGTAAAAATAATTTAAAATCAAAATAAAATAGTGGATGGAATCAGCACAACTGAGAAATCCTAGATCTGCAAGATACAGGGTCCATATGTAGCAAGTTTTGATAAGTAAGAGTTTGTCCCACAGGGAAAGGTGATCTATAGCTCCAAAGGAGCCATCTCTAGTAGTCCCTCCAGATCTGACTACAGATCTGACAGTCCTAAAAGGAGGGGAGTTTATGGTCACTTATTCTAAGTATTCTAAGATAGCCTAATGAGTTAACTATAGAAAGGGTTGAGAAGATGGATGGATTGTGGAAAATAAATATAAAAGGGTGAGTTGTAGGTTATTGAGTCTAGATCAGAGGAGTTTTGTAACTCATATTCAGATACGATGTTATGGAAATCCTGTCCAATGGCTACATTATCACCAAAGAGGAGGAAGAATTCAACTCATCCCTGTGCCATGATCCGATCCCTTATGGTTATAACCTATCCACTTAAATGGTCACAGACTATCCCATAGGGGAACCACAGTCCAGAGATGGGTCAAAACAAATTAATCATTGTAGGCACTACTTCATCTAGGCTACAAGCTCAGGGAATCCATAGGGAACCTCAACCTCTAAAGCCCTATGTGTGGGGCTAAGGCTGTATAGGACCATGATAGCCCAGACACATAGAACCAGTAAGAGATTGAGTACCACCTTAGATCTTTTTGTCCATTGCTTGAGTGGGGCTGCAATGGTCCAGTCATAGGCCTACAATCTCCATAACCAGATCAGATCTAACATTTGAGGGCGGGTCTATACAAATATATGGGGAGTCTGCCTCTGCACAATCTCCTACCAGGCTTAACAGCTCAGGCTCGGGGAAGAAGGATCCATCTTGGATTGGGGGATTGGATTCACCCTAAGGCTATAGCCTGTCCACTTAAATGGTCGCAGACTATCCCAGAGGCTATCCTCCCCGGCAGCGGCGCCAAAAACTTGTTGGCGATTTTCAGTGTGCTTACTTTATTTGTTGGTGGTAAAAACAGTTTAAAATCAAAATAAAACAGTGGATGGAATCAGCACAACTGAGAAATCGTAGAGCTGCGAGATACAGGGTCCATATGTAGTAAGTTTTGATAAGTAAGAGTTTGTCCCACAGGGAAAGGTGATCTACTGCTCTAAAGGAGCCATCTCTAGTTGTCCCTCCAGATCTGACTACAGATGTGGCAGTCCTAAAAGGAGGGGAGTTTAAGGTCACTTATTCTAAGTATTCTAAGATAACCTAATGAGTTAACTACAAAAAGGGTTGAGAAGATGGATGGATTATGGAAAATAAATATAAAAGGGTGAGAAGTAGGTTATTGTGTCGAGATCAGAGGAGTTTTATAACTCAGATTCAGATTTGATGTTATGGAAATCCTGTCCAATGGCTACATTATCACCAAAGAGGAGGAAGAATTCAACTCATCCTTGTGCCATGATCCAATCCCTTAAGGTTATAACCTGTCCACTTAAATGGTCACAGATTATCCCATAGGGGAACCACAGTCCAGAGATGGGTCAAAACAAATTAATCATTATAGGCACTACTTCATCCAGGCTACAAGCTCAGGGAATCCATAGGGAACCTCAACCTCTAAAGCCCTATGTGTGGGGCTAAGGCTGTATAGGACCATGATAGTCCAGACACATAGAACCAGCAAGAGATTGAGTAGCACCTTAGATCTAGCTATCCATTGCTTGGGTGGGGCTGCAATGGTCCAGTCACAAGTCTACAATCTCCAAAACCAGATCAGATCTAACATCTGATGGCGAGTCTATACAAATATATGGGGAGTCCGCCTTCAGACAATCTCTCCTACTGTGCTTAATAAAAGCTCGGGAAGAAGGATCCACCTTGGATCGGTGAATTGGATTCACCCTAAGGCTATAGCCTGTTCACTTAAATGGTCACAGATTATCCCAGAGGCTATCCTCCTCACGGAGCTCAAGACAAAACAAGTTAATTACTGCTACCACCATGGTCACAAGGCTACCAGCTCAGGCTCCCATGAGAATTTCAGATCTAGTGGGTCCTGTGGTGGGGCTAAGGCAGTATAGGACCGTGATAGCCTAGACACACAGGTCACTTGGATATGAGTGGATCCTTAGAATCAGTCCTCCATTGCTTTAAAACACAGCCAAAGCAATGGCAGATCACAAGGCAGCAACCTTGCACAGAACAACTCACAAATACACAAATCCCATAAGAGTACAAATCCTATTACAGAGACTCCATTAATCTAATCTCAATAGACATACAAAGGCATGGCCAGCAAGTGCTGAGCCATGGAGAGAAGAAAAAGAAGAAAAACAAAACTACTTACGACTACAGAAAAATAAGACTGCAATGCTAAAAACAAAATAGAGCAAAGACTAAACTCTTCCGGCCCCCCTAAACCTAAACCAGGCTTAGGTTTATGTAGCAGTGGTGTGGTGACGCATTAGGGTTAGGAAATCCTAATTTTAGCGATGCCACGTGGCACATTAATGGTCCTTGGATGCCTCGGGGCACATGCACGGAGATTTGAGCGTGGAAGTGCGTGCCCTAATCGCTGGAAATCCTCAGAATGTCCTCTACAGAATGATTGAAGTTGGAGTTCAGAGCTTCGCCAAGTTGCAGTTGATTCCCAGACTTATCGCGTGGTAGCACGGACTTCGCGAGGATGAGTTTGCATTAAGACTTCAGACGTCGCGGGGTTACAACTTCTTGATGCTTTGGGCAGTCGCGAGGTAGATAGTTAAGCTCTCGCTGGATTGGGCTTCGCACGGTTGGAACTGCGCGAGCATTCCCTTTCATAAAAGATCTTCGTGAGGCTAACTTTGGTCTTCGTGAGGCTACTTTCTTCCTGAACAGCGTAAGAACTGCGCGAGAAGTTCACTTCTTAACGGATCTTCGCGAGGATCCTCGTGAGGCGTTGAGGCTTTTCTGAACTGCGCGATAGGTTCTCTTGATATTTGCATCCCGCGGCTACTGCGTGACAGCTACGCGAGGCAGGATTCTGAAGCTCTCTCTCCTTAGCTGTTCTGAGCGAACCGCGTGAGGGTGAGAGGGGTCTTCTTGAACTGCGCGGGAGCTGCACGACCTTTAACTTCTAAGCTTCACGAGAGCTGCGTGACTCAAGGCTTCTGAAGCTCTTTTGTCACACTAATGCGTGAGAACTTGATTGTGAAGTCTTGGGACTTCACGAGGACTGCGCGAGGTGTATTTTTCTGAATCCTCTGGAGCTTTGTCAGCTGCGTGAGGCTCTTCTATGGTCTGGATTCATAGTTCATTCTTCTGAGAGACTTCTGGGGTCAAAACAGGCTCCTTAGCAGGATTCATGGCCTTATTGCCCTGCTATTTATTACCTACAGAAAACACTTAACAAGCATTTATTAGATGGCTAAGGGTCTAATCAAAGGCTATGTTAAGGGGTGAAAAGTGGTACTTTTCAGGTCTTAACAATATACACATTGTCCAAAAAAATATCTTCCCCTGGCCAATAAGAGAAGAGGAGGGAAAATGCCCCATTTGCCACTACTGTCGTGGCTCATTTGTGGCCCTTGGATGCCTTGGGATGTGGGAAATAGATTAGAGCCTCGAGGAAATCTCCAAAATGTGTGCCCTAGAAGTGGGGAAATCTCCAAAATGTCCTTGTGTATGGACTGAGAAGGCAAGAGCTCGAGCTTCACGAGGATGGGTGCTGCATATTGGTCTCTCACGAAGTTGTCGCGTGGTTGGCATTGCAGTTAAAGGAGCCTTGCGGGGTTCCTTTTGCAATGAGTAGCATAGCTCACGCAGATGAGCTCCAAGTGTTTCAAGTCGCGAGGATGTCGCTAGGCTAAATTACAGCTAGCCAGGTTCTCGTGAGGATAGACTTTGAGCTTCGCGCAGATGATCGCCAGGATGACATGTGCTTCTCGCGTGGTTGGCATTGCCTTTGAAGCGGACAGGATCTGCGCGAGAGTTACGTGAGGATATTTTTTGAAGCTCTCCCTCCTCTTGAGCTACGCGAGATGTATGCGAGCTATAAGCCTGCTGCAGTGCACCGAGTGAGATCTGTGCGAGCTTCTAAGTGCTGCAGGCTTGAGCTTCATGAGAACTACGCGAGGGGGCTTTTCCAGCCAAGTTGAACTGTGCAAGGGTCCATTTGTGTTTCATTACTGTTGTGCACACCTACTACTGTTGTCTCCTCTACTAGGGTACAACTTTCTTTCATCCATTGGACTTTTGGGGTCCACTTAGGCACTCCAAATGCTCACTATGGTGTGTACCACCATGGTGTATCCTCTTCTCTTAACTCAGCTGCCCTCCTTGGCTTTAAATCTATCTCTTCTTGGCCTCCAAAGAGTGACAGTTGCACTACGCTGTAATATTATTATTAACTACAAAACACACTCAAAATATAATTATTAGATGGCTCCAAGGTGCAGTAAAGGCTAGGTAAAGAGGTGAAAAATGATATTTTTTAGTGCTTAACACACCCCCAAACCTAATCATTGCTAGTCCTCGAGCAAAGGAAAAATTAAACAACTACTCTAAAAGGTTAAATGCCACTTTCGTAGGGAGCATGGATGCATTTAGCTTATGCATCAAACCTTTTAAACCCCTAGGTGATCCCTAGTGGAGGAGTGATGTCTCCTGAGGGTTTTCAGTGAAGATACCCACAAATTTCTTAATAAACACAGTTAAACAAAGTGCAAACAGTGGCCAATCAGTTTGTAATTAATAAAGTTTCATTCCACCCTTGCTCTATCAAAATTAAAAGAGTTCTAAAATAGTATATGCAAACTGTTTAACACCTCAGTCATGCATGCATGGTCATCACATCCACTCTGCTGACACCAAAAAAATAATATGTGCAAAATAGTACTAAGCTTACCAGTAAATCAAAATTCCGGTTCAAACAATGCCCCAATGATTCCAATCTCAGGCCTAATGCTTACCAGGGCTGTCTCTCACAAATGAATTTAAGGGTGTACCATTTCACACAAACTCAAGAGCAGTTACAGACCCCAAATGGGTCTGCAAGCATGAGCATAGACATTTGCTCCTAATTTCTAACATCATCACACACATCTCATCATAGATTAGACATTCCCTTATCTCCACATGACAGTTCATTTGACTTAGGATCAACAAGGTCTTTTTGATGGGTTGTAATGTGGCTTATGGTCGAGGTTTAAAAAGAATGGAAGGGATAAAGGGGATTAAAACTAAGAAATCAATAGGTGTAGGAGGTGATTCATGACTTCACCTTCTTTAATTCAACATACTCATCTTCATTTACATTTTTCAGATTCAAAGTGGCCAGCTTCTCTTCTTCTTTTCAATTTTCAGATGAAGTTATCCTTTGATCTTCTCTTTTCTTTTTATTTTTGTTTCTTTTTTTTATTTTTATGAAATGCCACAATGTACCACTGCTACACTTCTGTTTATAGTTTGCTTCTCTCCTTTTCATCCACCAAATGTTGCACCCAACTTGCTTATCTTTAACTCCTTCTCCTTTACCTTTTGAAATCTCAGAGTGAGGGTAGGGTTGAAAAAGGTCTACAAGTTTAGGTTCAAGTACTTTGGTGTTTATTGAAGAAAAATTGAAATTTAAGGCTCAAAGAGTATATGCAAAAGGGCAGTTTCAATGGGTTGATACTTTAGGCTCAAACTGATCAAATCAAAGCCTTGATCCTTTCCTTAGTGTCATGATTACTGTCAAATAGTTTCAACTTGAGGTGCCTAACTTCTAGTGCAAAGAGGTTGAATCTGTTAGTCCTTAGAGCAGAAAAAGTTGCCATAGACACTCTTAACAAAAAAATTTTACAAGCTCAAAGCTCACTGGGTATGGTCTTCAATTAAACTCATGGGTATGTTCTCACCTTTTTCTCTCATTACTGATTCACTAAGCACTGATTGTGAAAGGTTTCTCTTGATGCTCACCTCATGGAAGTATTTAATTTTTCAATGGATTTCAATGCTAAACAGTCTGCATCAGTTTTAAATTTTTTCTCATTTTCAACATTGCTTAGGTGGATTCCACTCTATTTATTATAAAATTGATTTTTTACTGCTGCACTTAGGTTAACTATTTCATTGGCCTACTTACTGATTTACCCTGCCATACCCCCAAACCTAAATTAAACAGTGTCCTCACTGTTTCAGAGATAATACATGTGGGAGCAGTAGGGTGAAGAAGTACTTGGCAAGTAAAAATTAAAATGAAACAATGAAACAAAATGCAAAGTGGCTTACAACAAGAAATTTTATTAATAAGAACTATATACAACAGTGACAAAACAAAAACAAAAACAAACACAAAATTGAGACTATACAGGGACAACAAACACAAAACCTAAGTACAAAATGACTTAAACAAATCCTAAAGCTAATCTGAATCTAAGTCTGAGCTCAAGACAAAATCAGGGGTCTAGGCATATTTCTCTATATATTTGATCTTCTCTTTCATCACTGTGTTAGCACTAGCAGCACTAGCCTTGGTTCTTTTCGTAGCTAGCTTCTTGGGCTTTGTGTTGCGCTGCTATTGAGAAGGCTCCTTGATAGACACTCCTGCTGATGAGGGTGGCTTCATTACTGAGATGGTTGCTTGGTCATGAGTGGGAGAAAATTGAATGGAATGGTCAGAGGATCAAAGGTGTCAGGTTCTATATTTCCAGAGGTGGTGGGTGGTTCAATGTCAGTGGTCATAGGCGCACTGTTATCATATGTGAAAGGAGAAGGTGGGTTTAGAATTGGGCTATGTGGGTCAGTTGGCTCAAGGTTTGGTATGGGCTGGGTTAATGGAATAGGTTCAAAGCTTGGTATAGGGGCTGGTAAGATAGTGGGTATGGTAGGTTCACTGGGTGCTTTAGTTAGTTTAGAGGCTCTCTTTTTATATTTTCTTTGGATGGGTGGGGTGGGTAGGTTAAAAGGAAAGGTGGGTTGAGTTGGAGCTGGCATGGGGCTAGTAGTGGTAGTTGTGGAAGGTGTAGGGGATGGAATTGTGGGTATGGGGGCAGGTATAGATAGTGGAGGTTGCTGAGTTGAGCTGGCTGCAGGTGGTGGGATGATGACTAATGATGGAATGGGGTGTGGGATGGCTGAGCTGGTAGCAGGTGGAGGATTCAAAGTGGTTGCTACAGTAGTAACAACAACAGCACTTGCTTCTTATAGTGTAGGTGCTGCCTCAGACTCCTTATCTTTTTTCATCTTTTCAATCAGGGACATGCTATAGTATGACAGTGCATGGGGCTTCTGTTTCTTCTGTACTTTCTCATAAATATCCTTCATCCCCTCAAAAATCAATTGGGCCGCATTGAAGCAATGCCCTTGAGAGGAGTATATGACATCAGTTATGTGTCCCTTCTCTCCTGTTGGTGCCCAGAGCATAAAATATTCTTCCTCAGAACTTGATCCATAAAAAGCAAGCTTGGATCCAAGTCTCTCCTCCTGATAAAGTCTCCAGAAGCATTCTCAGCAATCTCAGAAATGGGGGCAGTCAGAGGTTTCCCTAAGGTACACTTTGGGTTGTAGGTAGCTCGTATGCCTAGGGCTAGGGCTATCTTAGATGTGCCCACTATCATCTCAAAGTTATCAACTAAAATTACAGCACAGGGTGTCCCTTATCAAATTTCTTCACCCTGATGTTCTAGTAGAATAATTGAACTAACCTAGGGTACACCAGTTCATTGGGATGTTTCAGTAGGGGCACCAAGGACACCTTTTACAGGAAATCTATGGATGGAGCAGTCAAGGGTTCCTTCTCAAAGAATGCCTTATCAAAGGCAGTCTTAGGCTCCAATTTGATGACAACCATAAAATTATTGGGAGCTGTTAGTGGATTAACTCAGGGACAACCTCCTCTCCCTTCTTTTGCTTCTTTGACTTTTTAGGGCTAGTAGTAACAGTCATAGCCCTCTTCTTTGGTGCAATATTCTTTTTAGGGTTCTCAGATGGGGAATTAGGGCATCAGAGGCCTCCATAGCAGAGGATTCAGCAATCCTCATAGATTTCCTAGTGGCAGCTAGAAAGGCAGTAGGTGGAGGGTTTAACAGGGCCTCTAGGTTTTCCACAAATGGAGATTGATTAGCCATTTGACTAAACCCTAAGTTCTAGCTCGTGAAATTAAAAACCTAGAAAGGTACAGCTCCACTGATTCTTATCAACAACTAATTCTTCCCAAAAATTTCAACTGCTACCTAAAATGATTTACTGACAACGAAGCTTTGTAAAAAGTTTAAAACTTACCCCATAAACCTAGGGTTTCAAAATTGCAGCTTCACAGTGGATCAATTTGCACTTTGCCAAGTGCAAAATGTGTGGCTTGTGAAGTTGAGCACACTACCTGGAGCAAGGTGCGAGAGGTGGAGCACTGTGAACAGTGAAGACAAAAGTTGGAAGGGCTGCAATGGGTGAGTTCGCGAGAGCTTGGTGCAAAAAATGGTTTGGCAGAGCCAACCAAGGGTCTTAAGGAAGGAAATTTGATTTTCGTGAGGATCTCGCGTGGATCTTCATGAAGACAATTTATATAAAAATGAGCCTCGCGAGCTCAAGTAAACACGAAATCAACCTCGCGAGATCTCACTAGGCTCTGCTTTAGGGAATACTGCTGGCAAAGATCTCATGCAGTATATGTTTTAAGTAGCAGAGCTTAGAGAACCTCCCTTTTCTTCAGTAACCAAAGCTTGCGAGGTTCTCGGAACCATGCGAGGCAGTAACAATTGGGACCTCCAGCTACTGCACTGACTTTACACTTAAGCTGCTAGGCCCACAGTCATGTGCATCAGCACACCAATTTCTGTCATAGATCTTCTATACCATAGCAAACTCGACACAACACACCTTATGAGACATGAAGACAAATGATTCAGGCACATCATGAATTATACAATCAAATTATCCCAAAATACAGACCACTTATAACAACCAACAGATTTAGTATAAAGCACACCCATACATGCAGATTACTCAACTCTTTAGATGAAGACTCATATCATAGATCCAGATTCTCTAGACCCTCATATATTCACTCAAACTCTAAACATCACACATAAACATATAGGGACAATATATGATAGAATTTTAAAAGCACCCAAAATAGTTATGTTACAAAGTGTATATGGCTGTGGATCACTCATGAGTGGGAGGTTCTTGAAGATACATGGCTGCAGAGGACACCATGGAATTCTCTACACATAATTTGAGTCTCTGACCATTCACCTTCATGATCCTCCCAGAAGTGGAGTCCATTATCTCCACAGCCCTAGATGGGAATGCATGAAGAACAGTAAAAGGACCATCCCATCTAGTTCTTAACTTTCCTGAGAAAAATTTAATATGGAGTTGAACAGCCATACCTTAGCACCATCCTCAGTCTTTTCATAAAAAGCCTGTTGTCAAAGAATGCCTTAGATTTCTCCTTATAGATCCTTGAGTTGGCGTAAGCATCTAATCTCAGCTCCTCCAGCTTAGACAGTTGCAGCTTTCTGTGTACACTAGCAGATGTTAGATCCATGTTTAAACTCTTAATGGCCCAAAAGGTCTTGTGCGCTAATTCTACTGGTAGATGACAAGCTTTGCCATAGACTATTTGAAATGGAGACATTCCAATTGGCATCTTATAGGCAATCCTATAGGCCCACAATGCATCAGTTAGTTTCATAGTTCAATCCTTCCTGTCAGTCCTCATTATCTCTCCAGGATGTGCTTGATTTCTCTGTTGGAAATCTCCACTTGCCTACTGGTCTATGGGTGACATGGAGTAGCAATCCTATGGGTAACAACATACTTCTTGAGCAAGCTCTCAAAGTTTATGTTACAGAAGTTGCTGCCCCTATCACTGATGATGGCTCAAGGGGTGCTAAATTTGGAGAAAATATTTTCCTTTATAAATTGCAGGACTAATTTGTGGTTATTGGTCCTTGTGGCAGCTGCTTCTACCCATTTGAAAATATAATCCACAGCCATAAGGATGAAGTTATAACCATCAGAAGGAGGAAAGGGCCCCATAAAGTCTATTCTCCAAATGCCAAATAGCTCCACAATAAGGATGGGCTGCAATGGCATTGAATTTCTCTTGGAAATGTCACCCATCCTTTGACCTCTGACACATGCCTGACAGTGTGTATGAGCATCCTTGAATAAAGAAGGCAAATAAAATCCGTACTGTAGCACCTTTGCTGCTATCTTTTTCCCACTGAAGTGACCCCCACAGGCATTTTCATGGCACATGCTAAGAATATTGGGGAAATCACAATCAGGGACACACTTCCTAATGATCTGGTCGGCATAATATTTGTGTAGGCAAGGATCCTCCCAGAAAAAGTACTTGACTTGTGAGAAGAACAAGTCTTTTTCCATCTCGGACCAATGGGAAGGGATCATGCTTGCAGCAAGATAATTGACTATGTTGGAAAACCATGGGACAACAACTTGAATGGCAAATAGTTGCTCGTCAGGGAAAACATCTCTAACAGGTGTATCAGCACATTCATCTAATAAAATCCTAGATAGGTGATCAGCCACCATATTTTCTACTCTCTTCTTGTCTTTGATTTCAAGATCATACTCCTATAGCAGGAGGATCCATCTAATCAACCTAGGTTTAGCATCTTTCTTAGCTAAAAGGTACTTGAGGACAGAGTGGTCTATAAATACAACAATTTTAGACCCCAATAGGTAAGGTCTAAATTTGTCCACAACAAAAAACACTGCTAGCAGCTCTTTCTTAGTTGTGGTGTAATTAAGTTGAGCTTCTGCCAATATCTTACTGGCATAATATACCACAGATGACAGCTTATCCTTTCTCTGTCCTAGGACAGCACCTACAGCCAGGTTTGATGCATCACACATCAGTTCAAATGGGAGAGAGTAGTCTGGGGCTTCGATCATAGAGGCAGAGGTTAAACATTTCTTTAAGACCTCAAATGCCTCAAGGCACTTAGCATCAAAATTGAATTGCACATCTTGAAAGAGCAAGTGGCACAAAGGTTTAGCAATTTTACTGAAGTCCTTGATGAAACTCCTATAGAATCCTGCATGATCCAAGAAAGACCTGATCTGTTTGACAGTTCTTGGTGGGGGAAAGTGTGAGATTAAGACAACTTTGGCTCTATCAACTTCAATGCCTCTATGAGACACCATATGGCCCAACACAATGCCTTGTGCTACCATGAAATGACTCTTTTCCCAGCTTAAGACCAGGTTGATCGCTTCACATCTTTGAAGAACTAGGCTAAGGTGATGCAAACAATAGCTAAAACTGTCCCCAAACACTGAGAAATTATTCATAAAGATTTCTAAAAACTTGTCAATCATGTTCGAGAAAATAGCATACATGCACCTTTGGAATGTGGCTGGGGCATTGCACAGTCCAAATGATATTCTTCTATAAGTAAAAGTGTCAAATGAATAGGTACATGTAGTCTTTTCGTGGTCCTAAGGATACACAAGTATCTAATTATATCCTAAGTATCCATCAAGAAAGCAGTAGTATACTTTCCCAGCCAATTTATCCAAAATCTAATCAATGAAGGGCAATGGGAAGTGGTCTTTTCTGGTTTTGGAGTTGAGCCTCCTATAATCAATGAAAACTCTCCAACCAGTGGTCTCCTTGATTGGCATCAACTCTCCAGAATTAGATGTGATAACTATTATACCAGACTTTTTGGGGACCACCTGAATAGGTGATATCCATTCTGAATCTGAAATGGGGTATATGACCCCAATATCTAACAGTTTCACCACCTCCTTTAAGACCACTTCTTGTATATGAGGATTCAGTTTCCTCTGCATTTCTCTTGAGGGTTTGGAACCCTCTTCTAGATGTATCTTGTGCATATAAACTGATGGATCAATCCCTCCTAAATATGCTATTGTCCAGCCTATTACTTTCTTATGTCTCCTGAGAACCCACACTAATTCCTCTTCCTGCTCACTAGTAAGAGAGGAAGAGATGATCACAGGAAGTTTGTTGTCCTGCCACAAAAAGGCATATTTTAATGTGTCTGGTAGCTGTTTAAGCTCCAGATCAGGTGGAATCTCAATAGAAGGCAATAATGGTGCCTTGGAAGTTTGAGGTAGGAGCAGTAATATGAGTTTCCAGATGGAATGCTGCACTAGGCCCATTGAATACCCTTTGTGTTGTTGTCTTCATTACTACAATTTTGGGCCTCCTCCTGAACCTCAGTTCACACACTTTCAGAATCATCAAAAAATTTATCCCAATCTAGCAGATTGGATAAGTTCTCCTCAACTAGGTCCTCTAATACATCCATTGCAAGGAAGTCGTCATTGTCCAGCTGAGGCTGCTTTGCAGTATTGTACACATTTAATTACACATTCATGTTCCCAAATGTGACCTCCATCACCCCAGACTTGAATTGAATGCAGGCATTGGCTGTGGCCAAGAATGGCCTGCCCAAAATCACAGAAATTGGGGTGCTGCTTTTTGAAGGTTCCATACCCAAGACCAAAAATTCAGCTGGGTAAAAGAACTTGTCCACCCCCACTAGCACATCCTCAACAACACCCATAGGCCACCTCTCAGACCTATCATCTAGCTGGAGCATAACAGGAGTAGGTTTAAGCTCCCCCAAACCTAGCTGTTCATATACTGAATATGGCAGCAGGTTGACATTGGCTCCCAAGTCCAAGAGTGCCTTGCCTATGGTGTGGTCTCTAATAACACAGGGGATAGTAGGAACCCCTAGGTCTTGCAATTTTATAGGTGTGGCTATAGACAACACATATTTTACTATTTCTGCTACAAAGACCTTCTTGGACAAATGGATCCTTGCCTTTCTTTTTTGTATACACAGGTCTTTGAGAAACTTGGTATAGGCTGGGACCTATTTTGATGATATCAAGCAGAGGTAAATTAATCTTAACTTGCTTGAAGGTCTCCAGCATTTCCTCCATCTAGGCATTCCCATTGTCAAAAGGAGATGGGCCAGTAAGTGCATGGGGAAATGGAAGCTGTGGTATTGGTGGTGCCGCAGCTGCAAGCCTATCATTTTCATAAAAAAAAATTTGCTTTTTATTTTTCTCATTTTTTTGGTTTTGTTGGGGCTCAAAATCAGTCCCATTATTGTACTCCTTCTGCTCATCAGCAGGAGTGAAGTTCAAGCTCTCCTTTGCACATTCATTCTCCTTCATTTTCTCCTTTTCCACCTGGTTATCCACCACCTTACTAGTCCTTAGGGTAGTGATTGCCTTAGCCTCCTCATGAGTTGAGCAACATTCTCCAATCATATATTGACCCTTTGGATTATTCATGGGTTGACTTGGCAGCCCGCCCTCTTCTCTCTTAGCCAAAGCATTAGAGATTTGACCAAGCTGGTCTTTAATTTTCTTTATGCTTTAGCTGTGAGAGTTCACAGTTTGAGATAAGAAACTTAAGTTTTGTAATGAGGACAAAACCTGTTCCTCAAAAGATGGAGCTCTAGGCTGTGGTGGTGGCAATGCCAATTGGTTTGGCTGTGAGGTTGACTGCTGATAGGGTTGTCTAGACATAAAACCCTAGTTATATTATTGTTGTTGTTGTGGTCTGTATGGTAATGCCAGCTGCTGTTGCTGGGGTTGCTAATATGTGTCTTGTCTCAACCTCAAATTGGGGTAGTTTCTCCATTGATGCCCAATAGACTACTGACCATATGATTGGGCAATAGCAGCATGTTCCATGACCAATTCAGGGTATTGACCTGCTGATGAACATTCCTCAAGTGAGTGTATGGGAGACTGACATATCAGACATGCCTCTTCCACTTGTGCAGTCAGTCTAGGCTGTATCACACACATTAATTTATCAAATTTCATGGTCAGGCTATCCACCTTTCTTTCCAGGTCACTGTGCACATTGACTTCATACATCTTCCCTCTAGAAGTGACTTCTTTCCTTATTTTAGCAGGAATCTCAATGTCATTTTGGGACAGAGACTCTTGTTGTATAGAATTCTCACTGATAATATTAAAAAGTTCCCAGGCCTCATCAACTGTCTTGTAGAGGTAAGTGCCCCCACATGAGGAATCCACCATATCCCTGCTCTTGGGATCAATTCCTTAGTAGAAGCTCTGGACAAGCTGCCATTGAGGAATTTTATGGTGTGGACATTGCTTCAATAGCTCTTTAAACCTTTTCCATGCTCTATGAAAATCTTCAGTTGAGAATTGACCAAAGGAAAGTATGCTCTTCCTCAACTGACTAGTTTTAGACATAGGGAAAAATTTAGCCAAAAATTAGCGTTGGAGATCATTTCAGGATTGTATGCTACCTGCTGGGAGCATGGAGAGCCAAGTTCTGGCTTTATCCTTTAGGGAAAAAGGAAAAAGCCTTAATTTGGTGGCTTCCTCTCCCAAGCCAAGATTATTAAATGTGGTGCATAAAGCAAGGAACTCATCTATGTGCTTATATGGGTCTTCTTTACTTAGCCCATGGAATGATGACAACATGTTGATGGTTGAGGATTTGATTTCATAATTGCCTTCTACTACAGGAAATTGAATGCAGAAGGCAGATGAATACACCCCTAGAGCATTGTATTCCTTAAGTGTCCTTTGTTACTCACCCATCACAGCTAGCTCAATATCAACAGCAGGGGCTTGTGTGGTGTTCCTTAGTCTAAGGACCCTCTCTACCTCAGGATTTAAAGGTTGGATTGGAGGTTTGAGAGACCTTCTACCAAGCATACACACAAACAACAAGGAAAGACACTACAGCACATTAAAAAAATGACCAACTACACTACTGCTACAAACTACTGTGAAATTTAAGGCCTTAATAGAAAGGAAACATAAAGCAAGGGAGAGAGGATGCAAACTAAGCCAACCAAGCTCCAGCTGCAGCTTCCAACTCCTCTTGTTGCAGCTATTCCAGATCTGCAAAAAACCAAAATTCTTCAATAGTACTTTTATTCAAACACAAAAATTGTTACAAATGAATTTATAAACTTACAAAATAAAAACTCAAGTCTACTAATTAGATCAAGGATTTCCTAATAGCAGCACTAAAAAGTTGTTGATTTTATTTTAGAGTTTCTTGATTATTGTAAGAAATGTGTGGTAAAAATATGGTGGCAAAAATAAATTAAAAGGTGGAGTGAAATGGATGAAAACAATAATCTAAAATATACACATAGTCCTGCAAGATTCAGGGCCTGTTGTAGCAAGTTTTGATAAGAAAGGATTGTCCTATAGGGAAACCTGATCTAGAACCATAAAGGTTGTTTAATAGGCCTCGAGATCTGGAAATCCTAAAGAAAGGAAGTTTTGGGGTTGTCACTAAATTACACTAAAACTAAGAACATAACAGTAAACTACAGTTAAAGAAATGGATAAAAGAAGGGTGATGGTGGTTTGTTGAAATAAAGATAAAATGATGAGAAGTAAGCAGCTAAGAGTAACTCTATCTAGAAATGACTCTGCAGCAGTCCTTCAGATGGCTACAAGCACATCTGGTAGGTAGAAAAATATCACCTAACCCAAGGGAATGGATTGATCTTAAGGCTATAGCCTGTCCACTTCAATGGTCACAGACTATCCTAGTGATTTCCTCCATTCAATGGATCAGATCAGAACATGAACACCATTACAGACACTATGTTTGCAAGGCTACAAGCTCATGCATCCATAGGAGCAATCAACCCTTAAAAATTTAGCAGAAATCACAGACAATCAGAGGCTGAATGGGGACTTAGACTCAGCTGGTCATTGCTACAAAAGGCCTGTAAAGACCCAGCTCGCAAGTTTGCAATTTCTATAGAATATCATATCTAAGAACTGAGGATGGCTTTGCAGCATAAAGGAGAGTTTGGTTCTGCAAATATCTCTCACTTGGCTACAAGCTCAAGTGTAGAGAAGAAGAATTCATCTCAGATCTGTGATTGAGACCAGCCTTAGGGCAATAGTCTATCCGCCTAAATGGTCACAATCTATCCTAGAGGTTATCTTCCTCACAGATGATGAGATAGAATAAGAAAACTACTGCTGCCACCATGGTTGCAGGGCTACAAGCTAAAGCAGCCATGGGTGCATCAAACCTATAAAACTCTATGTGAGAAACACAATGAAATGCAAATTAAACTGAACTATAAACATGACATTGTAATGATTTAAAATAAAACTTTCAATGTTTGCCCTCAAGGAAACAACTAGTGCAAAAGCCCAAATCAGCTCCCAAAGTTTATACAAAACCCATTGCAAACAGAAGTAAACTATCTACTTATAAAAGATCTTAGCCAGCAAATGCTGAGTTAAGAAAGAAGAAAAGGAAAAGGATGACCTAACCCTAACCCTAAATGACCTAAGCACTCTCGAGCTCCCAGCCAAATTAGGTTAAGGGGAAGATGGTTTTTATATAAAAACTACAACTTATATACACATTGTCCAAAAAAATATCTTGCCTTGACCAATAGGAGAAGTGGAGGGGAAATGGCCCATTTGCCACTGCTTTCATGGCTCATTTGTGGCCCTTGGATGCCTTGGGATGTGGGAAACAGATTAGAGCCTCGGAGTGTGTATCCTAGAAGTGATTGAGAAGGCAGGAGCCCGATCTTCGTGAGGATGAGTGCTGCATAGTAGCCTCTCGCAAAGCTGTCACGTGGTTGGCATTGCATTTAAAGGAGCCTCGTGAGGTTCCTATTGCATTGAGTAGCATAGCTCATGCAGATGAGCTCCAGGTTGTTCAGGTCGCTAGACTGAATTACAGCTAGCTAGGTTCTCGTGAGGATAGACTTTGAGCTTCTCACGGATGATCGCCAAGATGACATATGCTTCTCGCATGGTTGGCTTTGCCTTTGAAGCACTCGAGATCTACATGAGAGCTGCGTGAGGATATTTTCTGAAGCTCTCTATCCTCTTAAGCTGCGCGAGATGTATGTGAGCTATAAGTTTACTGTAGTGCACCGAGCAAGATTTGCTTGAGCTTCTAAATGCTGCAGGCTTGAGCTTCATGAGAACTGCATGAGGGGGCATTTTCGGCCAAGTTGAACTGCGCGAGGGTCCATTTGTGCTTCACTGTTGTTGTGCACTCCTGCTGCTGCTGTCTCCTCTGCTAGGGTCCAACTTCCTTTCATCCATTGGACTTTGTTGTGATTTTAAATGTGTTTTAAACTCGCAAGTGCACGAACCAGATTATAGTCAGTGGGTGCAGAGTAGGAGATCATTCCCACGAAGATTGGTTAGAAAATTACAAAGAGAAACTAGTAATTAATTAAAAGAACTACCACAGATTTAGCACAAGATTTAAACTAGCTTACGAATTTTCAAGAATGTGAAAGAAATAAATAAATAACAATGTACTAAAATTTAATGCAAGATATAAAGCGAGGTTTGGAATGCTAAATCCTCCCATCCATGGTCTAACATTTACCATCATCGATCTAACTGGTTGGAATTCAAGAGATGCAAGACACAAGATTGTTGTTCTTCCAAAACTGCAAAAGAAATCGGCAAAATATTCACCGTAAAAGAAACTTAGTTCTAATGATGATAAATAAATGTCATAGTTGAAATAAACAAAACATTCACCGTAAAAAAAATTTAATTCTAATGACGATAAATAAATGTTACAAACCAAATGAACAAAACATTTACCGTAAAAGAGGTTTCTAATGACGATGAATAAATGTCGCAAATATTATCAATAAAGAATCCGGTATAAATTCCAAATCACAGATCCGCGTTCATGGGAAGAGCATGACTAAATCCCATACCTTAGAAATGGTGTTCGGTATTTACATAGATCGGTAAGAATAAATAAGCGATAAAACCACAATGCACCAAACATTGAATTTCAACCACAGATCTATGATAAATAAATGAAACCTAGGATGGAATTCATTAGATCCCAATCCTCAAAGAAATTTAGCCACACATACTAGAAATGAACAACATAATTGAAATGAACATTAAAATACCGTAAAAGATTTTTCACAGAAATCCACGAAAGCTTTAATCCAACTGGTACAATCATTCTTTGAGTGCAGAAATTAAACTAATTTAAAAACTAAACCTAGAAATTTAAAGAACAATCCTTGGAAAAGAAAAAGGAAAAGCTAAAAACTAAAAATGCTAAGAAAATAATAAGGCTCCCCAAAGGGAGAGACCCCTGAACCCTAAACACTACTTTGTTTAAATAGGGATCGGACAGAAAATTTTACCAAATATAGGTCAATCGATTGAATTCAAATTTCAAAAATGACGACTTCATTTGAATTCAAAAATCAATCGATTGATTTTCAGATTTCAATCGATTGAGTTTAAATTTAAATCTTGAGCGGCAAACAATTGTCAAAGACTCGATCGATTGAATTATGGATCTCAATCGAATGATTTTGACATATGACAATTATAGTTCTCTTTATCTTCGACTGAATCAATCTATTCCTTCACCGTTTTTGGTGCTTCCGTTGGCTTCATGGTTCAATACTCCCATATAGCCTTTAATTATGCTCAATTATGCTCCTGCAAGATCCAATGGTCACGAATACCTGAAACCACAAAAACTGTACAATAGCCGTCAGATTGCCTTCATCGGGTGGCTAAATATAGGTTTTAAGGTGTGAAATATGATCATATTTTATACCTCATCAGACTTCTAGGGTCCACTTAGGCACTCCAAACTCTCACTATGGTGTGTACCACCATGGTGTATCCTCTTCTTTAACTTAGCTGCCCTCCTTGGCTTTATATCTCTCTCTTCTTGGCCTCCAAAGCATGACAGTTGCACAAAGCTGCAATTGGAATATCCTAAAAAATTAAGCGTTAAATAGTGACATCGGGATCCGTGCCTGACTAGTCGTAGGTTTGACCAAGTGATGGTCAAACAGTGGACTCATGAAGTGATGAACTAATGAGATGTAAATTTGACCTAAGTGTAGTGTATGGTGTGAGTTTAAGGCCACATGCACCTATCTCTGATGTATGTGCTTAACACCAAGACTAGAGAGAGGATATCAGGGTTTAATAGACCTAGTTTTCTTTGGTTTGGTTGTTGAAGAGAGAGTTAAGAAGAAAGAGAGAGAGAGGGAGTAAAGAGGAGTTATTGAGCCAAGAGTTAATGCAAATCAGGAGGGGATCAAGCATTGATTGTCAGATTCGACGTGTGAAAGATCGTTGGAGCGAAAAGTTGGAACCCTAGCCATCAAACCCAATGAATCAATCCTTTAAGGAATTTTTGAGGTGAGTTTTGTTAGATTTCAATGCCTAAAGATTGGATGAATTTAATTCAGTCAAGTATGGTTAAAATGATAGATTAAAGACTTAGAAAAGAAAGAAAATAGAAAAGAAATGAATTTGGGAAGAACAACACGAAAAGGGGCTAAGTCTGGCAAATCGATTAATCGATTTTAAGAATCGATTAATCGATTTTGGTCTAGAAGTTGAAAAGGCAAGAATGCCCGATTTCGATTAATCGATTTGGAAATCGATTAATCGATTTTGAAGTTCAATTAATCGATTTGGAAATCGACTAATCGACTAGGTACCTCTAGTGGCTGGAGAGAAAAGACTTGGGGAAATCGACTAATCGATTTTGGATTTCGATTAATCGAATTGGGATCGACTAATCGATTTCAAATTTTCGACTTCTCGATTTGAGAATCGATTTAGCCATTCAGGGGAAACTGATTAAACGATTGGGATTGATTAATCGATTTTTGATTTCGATTAATCAATTTTGGGAATCGATTAATCGATTTAGGGTTCGATTAATCAATTTTGGGAGTCGATTAATCGATTTTGACAGTTTTACTTAACTTCTTAATTAGACCTTGAGGATCATGGAGGGTCTAGGACCTTCTCTGTTGCATCCTTATTGATGTGTTGCATATGTTATGGTGTACCATAGGTGGTACGCGTGAACACATGGATAAGGAGCCGCGTGGGACCTTGATGCTTGGACCTTTAGAGACTTGAGGTAGGGAACACCTTGAATATGTACTTTAATTGCAAGAGCATGTATGTAGTGATATAGAACTCAAATTTGAAAATGTTTTAATTGTGTAAATCTTTGTAAAAAGGGTGCGTGTGTGACACCAAAAAAGTAAATGTGAACGAGACATCCCCAGGGGATGAGAAAGTGGTAAAGGCATCGGTGTGATGCGAGTAACTGAGACCAAGTAATCTAATGAAAATAAGGCATCCCCAGGGGATGAGAAAGTGATAAAGGCATCAGTGTGATGCGAGTAATTTAGGCATCCCAGGGATGTAAGTAAGATTGAATAACGACTGATAAGGCCTAACTGATATAAGATAGCACTTTTACACGGTGACCAACTATATGTAAAGCACATGATATTTTTGTTATTTAAGGTTTGAATAGAATACCCCACCGATGTGGCGGGATACTCACAACTGACGCGGCAGGATATTCGTGACTGGTATGACAGCCAATCCATACACCGGTATGGAGGTTTATCCGTACACAGTAAGCACATCCCAAGGATGTTGAGATGAGAATTAACCCCGCAGCCTATTGAGAAAGGGGATTGGGTAGTATTCCCAGGGAATACTTTTAACAACTGTCTATTTAGACTACGATGGAGGGTATTCCATCGGGGCTCGATGCTATATTGCTCGGGGGCTACTTAAGTTGAAGATTTAAGTTTTGCTTTAGGCCTAATCAGTGTAATTCATGAACAGTTTGAGAATAAATGAAACATGAAAACCACCAGTAAACTTCAAAGCATAATTGTCATCTTTTAAACTGTTTTCCCAGCAAATGCATAGATACATCATGCTTAGAATATCATGGAATATATGTGAGATTTTGACTTATATGTTCATTGTGTTGTTCCCTATTGAGCTAGGATGTAGCTCACCCTTTAGACTATACGTCACAGGTCCAGTATTAGCAGTGACCGAGGCTTCGGGAGACGTGGATCCGGGTGATTCGGATTACGTGCTTGGGGACGAGTTGGAGCCCCCTCCTGAGGACTTATTCTAGGAGACTCTGCTGAGCACTTTGATAGAGTGAGTTTTGAGAGTACATTTGTATGGCTTGGTATGTCAAGCTTTTTTTTAAAACCTGTAACTAAATTGATATAATTCTTTTGGCGAACCATCTGGGGTGATCTGTTGATCACCGATGGTTCGGATCGGTTCTCTTTTCATGCAGTGGCATGAAAGTAGAACTGCCTTTTGGGTTTATACCTAGAATAGAAATTTACTTCCGCATTATGTCGTTGTTGTTCCATTTTGTCTTAATATTGCTTGTTATACCAATGTTCCTTACATAGCTTTGAGGCACAGTCTAGAAGATCGTACTGATGGTACGGGTTTCAGGGTGCCAAAATTCGGGCTGTCATAGTTGGTATCAAATCATTTTCTTTAAAAAATTCTGACAATCATTCTCTTTGTCAGAGCATAGGGACTTCTGCTAAAGAAAACTTTATTTTCACGTGCAGACAGTAAATGTCTTCTAGAGGAAGGGGCCGACCCAGGGGTGGCCATGATAGAAATTTGCATAGTGGAGATGGGTAGATCTCGCCTACAAACAGAGTGCCCATGGGGAATAGAGAGGCCCCAGAGGGTAGTGGCAGTAGGCAAGCAGAGGATCAGGATCGCCATCGTCAGGATCGTGATCAAAGAGAACAAGAAAGGATAAGAGAAAGAAATGAAGAGAGAGAGGAGCGTTAGAGGATGATGCACACTATGGAAACCATGGCGGCTGCCATGGCCCAACAGGCAGCATCGTTGGCAGCTCCTATCGCTCATGAGCAGCATCAGCCACCGACACCTCCAGTGGCTTCGACACCGCCAATGTCTTCTATGTTTACTGAGTTTAGGAGGATGAGACCTCCTAGCTTTTGAGCCAGGTGAGCCCATGATGAGATGGAGAAAGTATTTAGTGTGCTCACATGTACGGGAGGGCAGAGCGTCTGGTCAAGGCACTATATGTTGGATGGGATGGAAATTTGGGCCTTGGTGGAAATCATTTCACGGACTAGGGCTCGGGGAGACTCAGTTTACTGGGCCGATGGGATGAGTTGTTGAAGAGTTCAACAAATGCAATTACTTCACGGTGGTGAGGAATTAAATGGAGATTCAATTTTTCTGACTTGTGCAAGGAAGATGAGCTGATTAGAGTATGGAGTGGAGTTCATCGACTTGGCTCTTCGCTTCTGGAATATGCTACATCACGGAAGAATGATGAGAGCAAAGAGGTTTCAGCAAGGGTTGAGACCGGACGTGAGGGGAGGAGTAGCACCATTCCAGATGAGGACCTATGGAGAGGTCATGAGCAAGGCCTTGGTGGTAGAGGAAGAAAATAATAACAAGTACCGCCAGAGGGAACATCAAGGAAGGTGGAATGTGGACCAGAGTAGAACGGGAAACTATGAGCCGGTGAATAAAAAGCCGAGATTCGTAGCAGGCAATCAGAGACCACCGTTCTAAGGAGGTTATGGGAGATCGGCGTAGCAGACCAACCAGCAGAGATTTCCATTGCCTGCATCAGGGTGGCCGATACGATACGAGAGCCCTGCTATTACTACCAGAGTTATAGTTACACAGGGGTTCTCGCAAGCAGCTTCTTCCACACCTCGTGAGACTTGTGCCAAGTGTGGCAAATCTCACAAGACAGCGGACTGTAGGATGGGTACTCGGGGTTGTTTTCAATGTGGCAAGGTGAGCCACTTGATCAAAGATTGTCTCGAGGTGAACAAAGGGAAGACGACTTCAGCACCGATACCACGACCGATACAAGCAAGGAAGTCGATCGTCCAAGGGAGAGCCTATGCAGTCACAGCTCAGGAGGCTCAAAATACAAATGATGTGATCCAAGGTGAGATTTCTTTTAAATAAAGAATTTCAATTCTTGAAAATTTTAGATAGAGAAGGTGCATCCATATAGAAAATAGAAAAGAAACTGTATGTAGTAAATTCTAGTATGATGATATACATTATATATATGTGTATGTATGATTAGGTACGTTACAAATTTATAAGAAGGGAAGCGATGTGACATATGAAGCTCGAGTGTTCATAGACCTGAGGTCTACCCACTCATTTGTTACCCCTCGCTTCACAAAGAAGATGAAAGTTGACCCAGAGGAGTTGGACTTTGTGTTAACCATGACTATTCTGACTGGGAAATCGGTTGATACCGAGAAAGGTTGCAACTCCGTGATCGTGAAAATCATGGATGGAGACAACTTTGAACTACCCGCAAACTTAATTTTGTTAGACATGCAAGGATTCGACGTGATCCTTGGCATGGATTGGTTGTCGATTCACTGTGTGACTGTAGATTGCAAGAACAAGGTCGTCATTTTCAGACCCAACACGAGGAGATCATTTCGATTTCGAGGAGAGAGGTCGACGCATATGCTACTTATCTCGGCAGTCAGAGCCGAGCGTTTGATCAGAAAAGGGTGTAGTGGATACTTGGAATTCTTGAAGGAGCATAAAGAAGAGAAGAATGTTATCTCCGAGATAGCCGTGGTGCGAGAATTTGAAGATGTATTTCTGGAGGAATTACCCGGATTACCTCCAGAAAGGGAAGTGGAATTCGCCATCGACTTAGCACTAGGATCGAAGCTTGTGTCTAAAGCACCATATAGAATGGCTCCTGTTGAGTTGAAGGAATTGAAGGAGCAATTACAAGAGCTAATGGACAAGGGGTTTATTAGACCGAGCGTGTCTCCATGGGGAGCACCGGTCTTGTTTATAAAGAAGAAGGATAGGTCAATGCAGTTATGCATTGACTATCGACAATTGAACAAACTCACTATTAAGAATCGATATCCTTTACCTAGGATAGATTACTTGTTTGATCAACTGCAAGGAGCGAAGTACTTTTTCAAGATTGATCTGAGATCTGGATACCATCAGTTGAGAGTTAAGGCAGATGATATTCAGAAGACTGCTTTCAGGACATGGTACGGACACTATGAGTTCTTAGTGATGTCGTTTGGGTTGACGAATGCACCGGTGTTGTTTATGGATTTGATGAATCGGGTGTTTAAACCACACTTGGACTCTTGCGTTGTGGTGTTTGTTGACGATATCTTGATATATTCTAAGTCAAAGGCGGAACACGAAGAACACTTGAGGATTGCTCTACAAACTTTGCGTGAACACCAATTGTATGCCAAGCTCAGCAAGTGCGAGTTTTGGTTAGAAGAAGTTAGCTTTTTGGGACATGTCGTCTCAAAGCGTGGTGTCACTGTAGATTTAGCGAAAATAGAAGCAGTGGTCAATTGGGAGCAACCAAAGACCATGACCGACGTTCGTAGTTTCCTTGGATTAGCGGGTTACTATTGACATTTTGTATAGGGGTTTTCAAAGATATCAGGTCCTCTTATGAGGCTTACAAGGAAGGATTCAAGATTCGAATGGAGTGAGGCATGCGAGAAGAGTTTTCAAGAACTCAAGAAGAGACTCACTTCGGCTCCAGTGTTAGCGATTCCTTCAAGCGGTGGAGGGTTCGCAGTATACAGCGATGTTTCATATAGTGGTTTATGCTGCGTGCTTAATCAACATAGAAAGGTGATAGCATATGGATCGAGACAGTTGAAAGAGCATGAGAAGAATTATCTGACACATGACCTGGAATTAGCAGCTGTCATTTTTGTGCTGAAGATTTGGAGACATGACTTGTACGGTGAGACTTTTGAGATTTTCACCGATCATAAAAGCCTCAGATATTTGTTTACACAGAAATATCTGAACATGAGGCAACACAGATGGATGGAGTTCCTCAAAGACTATGACTGTTCTATACAGTACCATCCAGGCAAGGCTAATGTAGTGGCTGATGCCTTGAGTCGGAAGGGTTCAGCTCAATTGGCTTGTTTGATTTTGGGTATGCACCGGTGGAAGTTATTTGAAGATCTGGCACTATATGATGCGAATATCGAGTCGCAAGCAATAGGAGCCTTCTTGGCTAATATATCAATGAGACCGATGATATTTGAGCATATCCATGAGCTACAGATGAAAGACTCGGTGCTAACCAAGATTTGTCAAGATGTAACTGAAGGCATTAGATCTAAGTTCTCGGTCAAGGAGGATGGTTCCTTATTGTTCAAGGGCCGTCTCTGCATTCCGAACAATACTGATCTACAGCGGACAATTCTTGATGAATCTCACAAATCCAACTATGCTATTTAGCCGGGTAGCATAAAGATGTACCAAGACTTGAAAAAGAATTACTGGTGGAGAGGCTTGAAGCAAGATGTGGCAGTTACGTGTCGCGGTGTTTGACGTGCCAACAAGTGAAGCTCTTTATGGACGGCGATATAGATCGCCCATCAATTAGGAGGGGACCGGTGAGAAATTTATTTTGGGACCCGAGATGCTTGAAGATAATGCCACCTATGTTCGAATGATAAGGGCCAAACTCAAAGCGGCTCAGAGCAGACAGAAAAGCTATGTTGATATCAAACGGACGAGTGTAGACTTTAAGGTGGGTGAACATGTGTTCATGAAAGTGTCACCTATGAAGGGGGTGATGAGATTTGGAAAGAGAGGGAAGTTGAGTCCCAGCTATCTTGGACCATTCGAAGTTTTGGGTTGAGTAGGGGAAGTTGCTTACTGCATTGGATTGTCACCATTATTTGATCGGGTACGCAATGTGTTCCACGTATCTATGCTCAGGAAGTATCTTAATGGCCCTGATCACGTGTTGAGCGGCCAATCATTTGAGATGCATGAGAATATGAGTATGATCGAAGAACCGGTGGAGATTTTGGATCGAAAGGAACAAGTGTTACAGAAAAAAGTGATTCCATTAGTGCTTGTTTGATGGAAGAATCATCCGGCCGAAGAAGCTACGTGGGAACGAGAGACCGACGTGAAAGAACAGTATCCAGACTTGTTTGCGATAGCTTGAGAGTCAAACTTGTATCACCGCAAGCATGTTTGTAGATTCAAACCATATGTTGTAATCCAATGTGGACCTTTGATCAATATATTAAGTAGAAAGAATTTTGATCCACACCGTATTCCTCATTACACTGTTGAATGCGTAGTTAAGATCCATCATTGCCACCTAATGGCTGTGAAGACATGTTTCACAAAACCAGTGTACCAAGAAACCAAAAGAGACAGAAAAATAAGAAAAGTTTGAAAATCTGATCAAAATCGATTAATTGATTTGGGAATTCGATTAATCGATTTTGGTCGAATAGTCGACTAGCATACGCCAGTGAGTGGAGATTGAATGGGGATGCAGAAAATTAACAAAGTGAGATTTCAATTAATTGATTTGGGGATCGATTAATCGATTTTAGATTTTGATTAATCGATATTGAAATTCGATTAATCGACTTACACATGTCAGTAACTTAGAAATTTTAGAAAAATTTAGGGACACTACAATTTCGATTAATCGAGGTGAAATTCGATTAATCGATTTTGGAAAATCGTTTAATCGATTTGGTAAATCGATTAATCGACTGGCACACGCCAGTGAACTGGAAATCCTGGAGATTTTAAGTGACCACAATTTTGATTAATCGAAATGAATTCGATTAATCGATTTTAAGTTTCAATTAATTGATTTTGGAAATCGATTAATCGATTTCGCGCGGTTGGAGTAAATTTTTGAAATTCGATTAATCGATTTGAGAAATCGATTAATCGAATCAGGCCTATATAATCAAAATGAAGGGGATTTCTCCCCATTTGAAAATTTTGGGGTTTTGGTTCTTGCGCGCCACTTCGTCTTCCTCCTCGAGCTATCATACCAGCTAGGGTTTTGGGAGTTTTGGATCGATTTTGGATCAAAATCATTATTGTTTGGGATCGACTACCTAAGGTAAACCCTAGATTTCAAGTTTCTTTCTGTTTCAAGCTATAAAACCCTAATTCCTTACATTTTGATTAAATATGCCGCCTCGAACTCGCTTAACCTCAAAGAAAGCGACTTCGAAGCTCCTGGTCCGATGTAAGAACGCCGCACCGCCACCACCAACACCATTTCCCGTAAGAACCCCATCCCCGTCATCATTGGATACCACATCCGGTTCGACGAGCACGTCATCATGCGAATCTACACCGACCATACCACCACCACCCGCCAACATGTCCCAACCAAATGAGTGGTGGGCGACAAAGAAGTTCGAAGATGAATATATCTTCGATGAGGAATTGTTTACCAACCCTGACGTCGAGGGTGAGACCAAATGGGCTCGGAACTACTTGGTCGAGGTGGGCCTCGACAACCTGTTAAAGCCGCTCCACGGGTGTTACTACCCTAGATTGGTCTGCCTATTTTACCAAGGCTTGGTGGAGGACCCGACCGATGACATTGTTACGACCAAGATTAATGGTCGTGACTACACCTTCACCCGTTGCCACATTCACGAAGCCCTAGAATGTTATTTGGACTTCGTGCCTGAGACCACCCTCTTCCCACCATTTATTGAAGAGGTGAAATTTGAGGAGATTATGACTTAAATGACCAATGGGAAGAAGGGGTCCGGATCGTCCATTCGGAGGGTCGATTTGTCTCATTACATGTGGATGCTTGATTCTATAATCAAGTGCAATCTCTACCTGATGCGTCATGATACTGAGAGGGTGGAGTTGATCCAACAGGCCCTATACGCGGCATTCTACAGCCGTTGGTTCGACGCCGCCATGATCGTCCTAGAGGGGATGGTCTATATAAAAGGGAAGTTTATGAAGGGTCATTTGCAGCCCAAGGAGAAGATGCCATATGCTCGCCTCATTTCGAGCATGCTAGAGTGTTATTCCGACGCTCCAGGGTACGCCATCTCGCCCCATGAGGAGAGGGCTACGGACCATGTGAAGCACTACTCCATCGCTTCATGGGGTCGTAGTTATAGATTGCTGAAGAGGACCCTACCATTCAGCCCAACATCGCCATAGCAGACCACCACGGTCAGACAGCGTGGGGAGCACACCCATTGTTCCACTAGCTGAAGGGGCACCCTCTCATACCACCGCATCACCTATGCCACCTTCGCAGTTAGCGGCTGTCACCCCTACATCATCATACCGCCGCTGAGCAGCTCACCCAGCGCCTACTATTGAGGATGTGTTGGACCAGATGGAGGCCAACAACTAGAAGATGAACCGACGCATGGACTTCTTGATGTACCACACCATGTGGTACATCTATCCATTGGACTATCAGCAGTGCCTTGCGCAGGACGAGGTATTGACTGTTGGCCGGACTGCTTTTCACTCGGGTGCAGTTTTTAACGTGAGTACCTCTACTACCAATGCATCTGGCTTGGTACCACCTGACCGAGACAATCGACCACAGCTAAGACGAGCCACTTGACACCGGACCACGGTAGGGAGGGACGGCATGAGTGTGGTGTACAGTTAGTTTTGGAGTTTTACTTGTAATTAAAATGATGTAACTGATCAAATTGTAAATTTTGGAAATCGAATAGTGCAATCTAAATCATCTTTTTGGAAATTGCTTGCCTTAAGTTATATTCTTACAGTGTATGGTGTACAGTTAGTTTTCGTAATTGGGTACGTGACCCCACCGTGTGTGGGATACCCACGTGTTGCACCTTGGCTTTATTTTTAAGGATGAAAATTTCCAAGGTGGGGAGAATGTAATATCCCAAAAAATTGAGCATTAAATAGTGACCACAGGATCTGTGCCCGACTGGTCGTAGGATTGACCAAGTGATGGTCAAACAGTGGACTCATGAAGTGATGAACTAATGAGATATAAATTTGACCTAAGTGTAGTGTATGGTGTGAGTTTAAGGCCACATGCACCTATCTCTGATGTATGTGCTTAACATCGAGACTAGAGAGAGGATATAAGGGTTTAATAGACCTAGTTTTCTTTGGTTTGGTTGTTGAAGAGAGAGTTAAGACGAGAAAGAGAGAGGGAGTAAAGAGGATTTATTGAGCTAAGAGTTAATGCAAATCAAGAGGGGGATCAAGCATTGATTGCCGAATTTGACGTGTGAAAGATCGTTGGAGCGAAAAGTTGGAACCCTAGCCATCAAACCCAACGAATCAATCCTTTAAGGAATTTTTGAGGTGAATTTTGTTAGATTTCAATGCCTAAAGATTGGATGAATTTAATTCAGCCAAGTATGGTTAAAATGATAGATTAAAGACCTAGAAAAGAAAGAAAATAGAAAAGAAATGAATTTGGGAAGAACAACTCGAAAAGGGGCTGAGTTTGGCCAAATGAATTAATCGATTTTGGTCTAGAAGTTGAAAAGGCAAGGTTGCCCGATTTCGATTAATTGATCTGGAAATCGATTAATCGATTGTGATGTTCAATTAATCGATTTGGAAATCGACTAATCGATTTTGGATTTCGATTAATCGAATTGGGATCGGCTAATTGATTTCGGATTTTTGACTGCTCGATTTAAGAATCGATTTTACCATTCAGGGGAAACTGATTAGTCGATTGGGATCGATTAATCAATTTTTGATTTCGATTAATCAATTTTGGGAATCGATTAATTGATTTAGGGTTCGATTAATCGATTTTGGGAGTCGATTAATCGATTTTGGCAGTTTCACTTGACTTCTTAATTAGGCCTTGAGGTTCATGGAGGGTCTAGGACCTTCTCTGTTACATCCTTATTAATATGTTGCATATGTTATGGTGTACCATAGGCGGTACGCGTGAACACAAGCATAAGGAGCAGTGTGGGACCTTGATGCTTGGACCTTCAGAGACCTGAGGTAGGGAACACCTTGAACATGTACTTTAATTGCAAGCGCATGTATGTAGTGATATAGAACTCAAATTTAAAAATGTTTTAACTGTATAAATCTTTGTAAAAAGGGTGCGTGTGTGACACCAAGAAAGTAAATGAGAATGAGACATCCCCAGGGGATGAGAAAGTGGTAAAGGCATCTGTGTGATGCGAGTAACTTAGACCAAGTAATCTAATGAAAATAAGGCATCCCCAGGGGATGAGAAAGTGATAAAGGCATCAGTGTGATGCGAGTAATTTAGACATCCCAAAGATGTAAGTAAGATTGAATAACGACTGATAAGGCCTAACTGATAGAAGATAGCACTTTTACACGGTGAACAACTATATGTAAAGCACATGATATTTTTGTTATTTAAGGTTTGAATAGAATACCCCACCGACGTGGTGGGATACCTACAACTGACGCGGTAGGATATCTGTGATCGGTACGGCAGCCAATCTGTATACCGGTACGGAGGTTTATCCGTACACAGTAAGCACATTCCAAGGATGTTGAGATGAGAATTAACCCCGCCGCCTATTGAAAAAGGGGATTGGGTAGTATTCCCAGGGAATACTTTTAACAGCTGTCTATTTAGACGACGATGGAGGGTATTCCATCGGGGCTCGATGCTATATTGCTCGGGGACTACTTAAGTTGAAGATTTAAGTTTTGCTTTAGGCCTAATCAGTGTAATTCATGAACAATTTGAGAATAAATGAAACATGAAAACCACCAGTAAACTTTAAAGCATAATTGTCATCTTTTAAAACTGTTTTCCCAGCAAATGCATAGATACATCATGCTTAGAATATCATGGAATATATGTGAGATTTTGACTTATATGTTCATTGTGTTGTTTTCTATTGAGCTAGGATGTAGCTCACCCTTTAGACTATACGTCGCAAGTCCAGTATTAGCAGCGGCCGAGGCTTCGAGAGACGTGGATCAGGGTGATTCGGATTACGTGCCTGGGGACGAGTTGGAGCCCCCTCCTGAGGACTTCTTTTAGGAGACTCTGCTGAGCACTTTGATAGAGTGAGTTTTGAGAGTACATTTGTATGGCTTGGTATGCCAAGCTTTTTTTTAAAACCTGTAACTAAATTGATATAATTCTTTTGGCGAACCATCTGGGGTGATCTGTTGATCACCGATGGTTCGGATCGGTTCTCTTTTCATGCAGTGGCATGAAAGTAGAACTGCCTTTTGGGTTTATACCTAGAATAGAAATTTACTTCCGCATTGTGTAGTTGTTGTTCCATTTTGTCTTAATATTGCTTGTTATACCAATGTTCCGTACAAAGCTTTGGGGCACGGTCTAGAGGATCATGCTGATGGCATGGGTTTTGGGGTACCGAAATCCGGACTGTCACGACAATATTATTATTAATCACAAAACACACTCAAAATACAATTATTAGATGGATCTAAGGTGTAGTAAAGGCTAGGTTAAGAGGTGAAAAATAGTATTTTTTTGTGATTAACATAGAGATCGCTTATGAGCGGGTTGATGGGTGCCTAACACCTTATCGATAATCGAATCCCCTTCCCTAGAGCCTTTGGCGTAGACCGGAATCAAAGTAATATTTTCGTACTGCAACACTTTCAATATTAATTTAGGTTTCTCGGGACACCAAGAGCTCTGGGTGGTGACTCTAGTTTTTATTAAAGAGTGCATCGTCGCGGCGGATTCATTAAAAAACCACGGTTGCACGATGGTGACTCCGCTGGGGAGAAATAGAGCTTCTACTTGAAGTTGGCCCCCTTTTTGTATGTGTTTTTCTTCTTTTTACTAACCTTTTTGCTTCCTTTTTTTGTTTTATGCTTACCCCTACCTTTTTGTCATTTACACACTTTAGCCATTCGGCGGGCCTACTTGAGCATTGTTTTATACTTACCCCTACTTTTTTGTCATTTACATGCCTTAGCTGATTGGCAGGCCTACGTGAGCATTGTTTTTACTCACCCCTACTTTTCCACCATTTACACGCCTTAGCCGATTGGCAGGCCTACTTGAGCTCTTTACGACCTTAGCCGATTGGCAGGTTACTTGATAGTTTAGTTTTTTTTTGTCATTTAAACGCCTTAGCCATTTGGTGGGCTTAGTTGCGCATTTACATTTCTCACAATCATATCCTATCAATGGATGCCAGCCCGTAGAGGCGGCACGAGAATATCACCACCCGATTTTGAACATTAAGCAAACTCCCTTAAAATTGAATTTAAAAATTGAACCAAGAAGGGGACTTAATTGAATTTTTATGGGGATAGATTTTACAAGGGTTGGGAATTTAGGCAGCGATACAAACATCTCGGTTCTTAGTACAGCGGCAGCCCCAAGTGGTGATGATCCCGAAAAGAACCACCCATCCAATATCTAGGAAGGCACTTGCGCTAGAGGTATATCGGGTGGGTTACCGATTCAGTTACGAAGCTTAAAACCCTTGGGGAGTGCGTTTAGTTGCCCCGAATCAGCCTTGTATCCCTAGGTTCAGAAAGGAGGGCCTGGAATAACAAAGAAAATTAGTCCTCGAAAGCATGGCTTCCCGAAAATTAGCAAATTATACCAATCTCGGGGTTGCTGTTCTGCTGTCAAGACCATTTTTATACCCTGTTTTCACCTAACGTGTGTAATACACACGCTAAGCCAACTTTTCCCAAAATTTCTCTAGCGTATATATTATACACGCTAAGCCAACCTTCTTCAGATTTAGCCTAGCGTGTGTAATACACACGCTAAGCCAAAATGTCCAGATTTTGGCCAAGCGTATATACTACACACGACAAGCCTATTCTGGGCTGGGTAGCCTGAATCAGAGGCCTTCTATCACTTTTCCTGAGTCCCCCGCTTAGCAGTTTAGTGCCTCTAATAAATCCTGCACCCTTCGACACCCAATACGCCCTTGCCGGTCAAAAGAGGTCACCCTCTTATTGACTTTTTTTGAGAGATTGAGCTATTGCGTGGATTCCCGTGCCTTCACATAGATCGAGGGTTTTTTCCTTTGATTCTTCCGAAGTGCATCAGGATCCCTCCGTGGGAAATATTTGAGGTGCGAACGCCGCCCGAAATGGGATTTCCAAGGCCCCGAAACTCATCATAAAAAGGTTCATTTTTTTAATCCAAAAAATCAAAACAAAAAAATTTTATGAGTTGAAAAATTAAAACCTAAAAAGAAAGATAGCATGTGGTGTCGGCACAACAGCATCGCCTTGCCCTCCGTCATCCCATAGGGGAAAGAGAAGACAGGTTTTTGGTCCTCACCCGAGGAACCCGTACCCAACCCGCCAACAAACTGTGTCGTGAGTGGTTGATCTGGCTTATGCCGATCCCGATTCATCCCCGCCACATTCCCCAACTCATTCCCACATGGAAGAAATCCCCATTTCCGATTCCCTCACCCCATCCCATTTCGATGTCACCGAACCCTTTCGTGCACCCATATTTCCATCCACATCCTCCATATCAACTTAAAATCCACCCCATTTTTCCCACACATCCACCCAAGCTAAGTCCCAATTTCCCCAATCCAATCAAGCCATATGTAGTTTTCCCCCATCCATACAAACGATGCCCATTTCCCCTCCACATGTACTCCAAATCTCCCCAAATTTTCCCCCACCTTTACCCAATATCCATCCCATTTCCCCCCACTTACACTCAAAATCCACCCCATTTTCCATCTCACTTTCCATCCACATCCACCCAAAATCCAACCCAATTTTCCGCCTTTACCCCGCAAGCAATGCCAAAATCTCCCCAATCCCCTCTAGGTATACCACATTTTCTCCCATCCACATCCAATACAATGCCCACCTTTACCCAAGTCATGCCCAAATTTTCCCAATCCCCTCCATCCAATTTTCCCTCATCCACATCCAATCCAATGCCCACCTTTACCCAGGTCATGCCTAATTTTTTCCAATCCCCTCCATCCAATTTTCACTCATCCACATCCAATCCAAATTCACCACATTTCCCTACAATCCCAATTTTACCTAGGTCATGCCCAATTTCCCTCACCCTTCTTCCCAGGTAATGCCCAATCTTCCATTTACATCCACCCCATCACCGAATCCCATGGCCATGATGGAAGAAATGGTTAGGGCCTACACAATTTGGAAGGCCTCTCAAAGCCTCCCCCATCCATCCCACACATCGCCAACCCCATCCCATACACTCCAAAGTCTTCATACTTCCTTCCCCCAAAACTCTAATCAACCCCTCATTATCTATACCACCCAAGGCTCCCATCAACCATGGGGCCATTTGAGTGGGCCTCAAGGCCCAATGGCCCAAGCCCACCAAGGCCCAATGGCCCAAGCCTACTAAGGCCCAATATCCCAAGCCTATCAAGGCCCAATGGCCCAATCCCATCAAGGCTCAAAACCCCAAGTCCATCATGGCCCAATGGCCCAAGCCCATCAAGGCCCCAGGCCCCATGCCTATACCCAAGCCCATCAAGGCCCACACCTGGAAGCCCCATTTTCAAATCCTCCATCATTCCCCCCAATATCCCACCTTCACCTATGCCCAATAGGCCCCCATTCCCTTACAAATAACAAACCCATCTCATCCAATTCCCCAACCTGGCATGGGCCCCATTTTTTCACATATCTCACACCCAATCCAATATGAGAATCCATCCCACGCCATCAACCACCCCCAATTCACCCATGCTCCTACCTCTCAAACCCATTAGCCTCATCAGGCACTAGCCCAAAAACTACAACTCACTCATCCCATCACCCCCCACAAATCATTCATCAAAGTCTCCCCCATGTACAATGGTCTCACCAGGCACCCATCCAGCCCACTCAAAACCAACAGGATAACATCACCCTCCCTCTGCCATATGTCGACCTCTAGTATGAGGAAGATGAAATCAGGAATAATGGGCCTATGCAGGGGCATTCACCAGCTTCAATCCCCCACCACCCATGTTCAGTAACCCACCAGTAGCCCAAAGTGACTGGAGGCAGCCTATTGAGGGGCCGGTCCCACCGTCTAGGGAGTCAGAGTTGTTAAAGGAGCAAATGGATAAAATACAAAAGCAACTGATGAAGATGGATGGAGCTGAAATTCACACTACTGAGTTCTCTGACCTATGTCTGTTTGTGGAAGTACCACTTTCCCACAAATTCAAAGTGCCTACTTTCGATAAATACAATGGCATAGGAAACCCAATTTCCCATCTAAAATCATATTGTAGAGATATGTGCCAGTATGGAGGGGATGAGTGTTTGCTCATAAAAGTTTTTTAGAAGAGCCTCATAGGCCCTGCATTGAGATGGTTCACGTCCCTTAAACCATCATGATTAAAACTTGGAAGGATCTGACTCAGTTATTCGAGGAGCAGTATGTCTACAACATGGACATCGAGCCCTGCAAATTTGATCTAGCTCGCCTGAAGCAGAAGTTTCATGAAACATTCGATGACTATCTGGGGAGATGGAGAGCCTTGGCAGCCCAAGTGAGAAACTGAATACCCGACGATGAACAAATTGAGATGATCTCAAAAAATACTCTGCCAATCATCTCAAACTTCTTGGTATACTAATAGCAGTCTAGCTTCATTGATTTGGTAAGAAATGCCAACCATTGTGAGGATGTAATTAGAGAGAGACGTTTGAGCAAGAGAGTATCCAGTGGGGCCAGTGGGGTTTGAAAGTTCACCAAACAATGAACTGAGAGAGGAGTAGGGGTAGAGGTACAAAATATAATGAACACATAACCCAAGACCAACATGGTTCCCTTTCAGTTCGCGATAGCACAACCAGCACTAACAAATCAGGCTCCGAGGCAAAACAATGTCCCCTAGGGGCAAATGACCTTGAACAAAGAAGGGCCCGATATGACTGAGTATTCACTCCCTTAGGACAATCCCTAAATGTCCTCTTGCCGTTGCTGATAGAGAAGGGTTTGGTTAATCAGCTTCAACCAAGACTCCCACTGAATTCTATTTCGAAGAATTATGATCCCAGCACACATTGTAATTTCCATCAAGAGCTGGGACATCCAACTGATCGGTACTTTCCTTTGAAAAATGCGATAGAGGATTTGATAGAGGCAAGGAAGCTCATACCCCGAACACCCCCTCAAGCAAACTTGCACACCAATATCATGCATGCATTGTTACCATCACACCCATAGAGAGAATTGGGCACAAGGGCAACTATTAACATGTTGGAGGAAGGGATAAAAGAATTTGATCCCTCTGAATCTACCACTAAGGGAGGGAATTTTGTAGTACCCGGGCAACAGAGTCATGAGAATAAGATCATTGGGGTGATTGAGCCATAAAATTTAACTGATTATTTCCCGAGCCCTACACCGCAAGCAGCACCTTTGGATTTAAGGATGTATTTCCCTACACCTGCGCCTGTTTCCCATGTGCAACCCAATTTTACTTCACCCCCGTAATACCAAGCATATCCAGCACCAACCTTGGTCAATTATATGGTGCCCAATTTTTCCCCATCTTCGACACCAGCCCAATACAGTTGGCCTTATTTTGCCACATCATCATCAGTCCAACTGCCTCTTGCACCAGTCAACCACATCTGGCCTAATTTTGCCACACCAGCCCCACCGGTTCAATCATATCAGGCATCCCCATCTGTCCCATTTCAAATCCTTGAACTAACATACGATCTCCATCAGGTCCTATTTGATTATAGTCAAACAGACATCAATGCGGGTAGTCGCACGGAAGGGACAGTTGATTTTGTTACTTGATCGGGAAGGATTTCAAAATAACCTGAGGTATCAGTACCAACCCGGCCGGAAGAGAAGAAAGAACATACTGTGTTGTACCCATTTAAAAAAATAAGTACAAAGCACATATTGGAAACACAGTTGAAGATAATGCTAGCCCACATTACCATTTAGGACCTATTAATGACATTCCTGCTTGTTAATCAGTGAAAAATATCATTTTTTACCTCTTAACCTGACCTTTGATGGACCTTTGAGTTGACTAATAATGTGTCTTAAGTGTTTTATAGTTAGTAATAAATTACAGTCCTACTGCAGAAATCTCTCTAAAAATGCCAAGAAGAGACCTGCTGCTTCAACGTGTACACATACAGCTCAAGCAATAAGCCATCAAGTAGATTCAAAAGCCTCAAAACTCTATGGCAATGGCATGTGTCCAACTATGCATTGGATGAAGAATGAATCCCTCAAAAGGGCACTGAGTGCTGGACAGATGAAAGCCAGAATCCCAAGCTGTGTACAAGCTGTGGAAGTAAAGAACAACAACCTATCGAGTGGTTATATGAAGCTATTGAGATGCAGTTTATGAGGCTATTGAGAGGTTCCCAGAACCTGTCGAGGAGTTAAAACTAAAGAAAACATCCTGTCGAGAGGACCTGAAGCTGAATTACAACCTATCGAGAGGTTCTATAAAAGAGAAATGATATTGTCGAGAGGATTACAATACCTATCGAATAGTTTGAACATCTAAAGAGGATCCTATCGAATAGTGCAAACCAACCTAGTGAGAGGATACCTGAAGCTGCTTTGAATCTCGTGAGGTTGCCTTCAACTTGTCGAACAGAGGGAAAGATCTTGTCGAAGACTTACCTGGAGCTGTATTGGATCTCGCGAGGTTGCATCATCCTATCGAGAGGTTGGCTGAACCTAGCATAATAGTTAGGCATTGATTCAACCTGTTGAGCAGTTCAACAAAACCGATCGAAGGCTACACTCAACCTGTCGAATGGAGTAACAATTACATTCAGAACTTGTAGAGAGGTTCTCTGAACCTCTTGATGCACGGATTTGGAACTTCTCAGTTCCAACTGAGAATGCACATTAACTCAGTGCTCTGCTGCACATGTCCCAAGGCTGTTTAGCTAGTTTGAGGGCATTTTCAGAATACAAATACACATGAATGAGAAGCTCTCTAAATCCCCCACATGTACTTGTCTAAGTCAAACCAATTGGAGGGAGATTCTAGAAGCAAAATCAGCCACATCAGCAGCTCAGAATAACATAATTATTCCCTCAAGCTCTGATTGGCTGATACTGATTTGAGACAGAGGGAGAAGGTATACATGGAGAAGAAGCATTACAGAAGAACAATCTAGAAATCTAGAAATTGAGAGAGCTCAGAGACAAAATTCGAATTCCTTTTCCCTCATAAATTTCATCCTTCTTCTTTCTTCCCCATTCTCTCGTTAGCCCACCCAATGGTTGGCTAAATACTTGTAGCAGCTAGGGTGAGGTAGATCTATAAATTGAGAGGTTTGAGAGCCTTGTATGAGGATTAGATGTTGCACAAACTACATATCTGAGAACAATATATTGTAAGTTATTTGAATCAATAAATTGTTGGTTTTAGAGTTCATTTAAAACCATCAATCTTGATTGCCATCTAATTTCCCTAGATTTAATATTCTTGTGGATGCCTGAGCTTGTAGCCTTGCATCCACAACATCTGTAGTGATTCTATTGTTCGAATTGAGGCCTTTGGATTGAAGAAAATCCCTAGGATGATCTGTGGCTATTGAAGTGGACAGATCATAGCCTTAAGATCAATTCAATTCTCTGGTGTAGATTGGATTTTTCTACCTTGCATCTATGCTTGTAGTCAAATGAAGGATAGCTGCAAATCAACCCCCTACATTGCTGCTGAACTAATCAATTTTCAGTGTAGACCAAAATCCGAAGCTGCTATTCTCCACCTTTGATTTTAATTCCCCAAAACCTTTTCTCTATTTCTTTAAATATGTTTTCTACTCATCTCTGGATCATTTTCATTTACATTTAATTTCTATAGTTTTAGTAAAGTGACAATCCCTTAAAACCTCTCCTCTTTCCTTTCTTGCTTTATTTTATATTAGGATAGGATAGAGTGACAGATTTGTTCTAGATCTGGAGATTTACCATATTTTGAAACACATTTCCCTGTGGATATACCCCTACTTACCTCTTTAAAGCTTGCTGTAACAACCCTGGTTCTTGTAAGCCCGGTTGCCTTACCTTGGTATCTTTTTATGTGATTTTTCTGTTAGTGTACTGGTTTTAACCTCTTAATAATAATAAGGTAGGCAATACAATAAGTTTTTGGCGCCGCTGCCGGGGATCTATTTTTTTAGAAGTGATAGATCTAAGTTTTTTCTTATTTTGGATTTTAGATTTGTAAGTATCTGTTTAGTGTTTGACTAATTGCTTTTGTAGTTTTTTGTAGTTTTCTGAATTTTTACAGATTTGGAGCTGTGATTGGGAAGTGCAATTTTGCTAAAAAGAGAAGCAAGCTGTGCATGATTTTGCATTTCCTTACTCTTTTACATTTCTAAATCTGTAAATTTTTATATCTATAGAAATAGTTTTTGTGTGTTTGTGCTTGTTTGTTGAAATTTGTGTTGTAATCTTGTGTGCTGTACATTGTGTTTGTGTATGTGGTGTATGTTTGGAAGGAGAACTCTCAACCCTGAGATTATACCGTTGAATCTTGAATTTTAGAGGATTCTTAGGTCTAGACAAACTTCACATACACCTGCTAAATCTGAGACTGCTGAAATGGGTGAGCAACCTAGATTGTTGAGAGAATATTTTACGCCTGGTACATATAATTCTCCTTTTTGTATATAATTTCCTGCTGTGGAGGGAAATTATGAGATCAAGTCTTCAATAATTCAGATGTTACCTCGTTTCCATGGGTTGAGTAAAGAAGACCCATATAGACATGTTTATGAATTTCTTGCTTTGTGTACTACTTTTAATATTACTGGTTTGGGGCCAGAAGCCACCAAGCTTAGGCTATTTCCTTTTTCATTATAGGACAAAGCCAGGGCCTGATTATCTATGCTCCCAATCAACAATATTAACTCTTGGAATGACCTGTAATGTCAATTTCTAGCTAAGTTCCTTCCCATGTCTAGAACAATTCAGTTGAGAAAAAGCATCATATCATGTTCTCAATTCTCAATTGAAAGCTTCCATGAGGCTTAGGAAAGATTCAAAGAGCTGTTAAGGCAATGTCCCCATCATTAAATTCCTTAATGGAAACTTGTACAAAGTTTCTATCAAGAAATTAATTTAAAAAGTAGAAATATGGTGGATGCCTCTTGTGCACATACCTTCATAAAACAACTGATGAAGCATGAGAATTGTTTGAGGTTATTAGAGAAAATTCAACACAATAGGAAACCTTGTCTAGCGATAATGAGTCTCCAGCTAAATTGATGAAAGAGAATACAACAAGAGGAAAAATGTATGAGGTTAGTGGCTTTAATGATTTGGAGAAAAAGGTAGATAGCTTGACTCAGAAGTTTGATAAGCTAATGAGAGCAATGCAGTCTCCAATGGCTGCCAAAGTAGAAGAGGCATGTCTAATATGCCAGTCTCCCACTCACTCCCTTGAAGAATGTCCCTCTGCTGCACAATTTTCAGATCTTGTTATAGAGCATGTTAATGCTGCTCAGTCCTTTGGACAGCAGCCAGCTGCTGGTTATCCTTAGAGAAACTACCCCAACTTGAGGTGGAGGCAAGATAATTTCTAAAACTAGCAGCAGTAGCAACAGCAGTAGCCAATTCCCTATAGAAATGCTTAGCTTTATCAGTAGAATTTTCTCCTAAGGCCTTAATACCACAGCCTATGGCCCAACCAATGGCGCAACCTATGCATCAAAATGCACCAGCCCCAGCACCCTCTAGAACACTCTCATTTAAAGAACAGATTCTAGCTTCATTGCTGACTTGGGCTCTTTCTCTCAAACAGTTAACTCTCATAGCCAAAGTATTAAGAAGATAGAGGACTACCTTGGTCAAATATCCAATACTTTGACTAGGAGAGAAGAGGGAAGACTGCCTAGTCAGCCAATGAACAATCCAAAATGATAGTATATGATGGGTGAGACTTTTTTATCACACGAAGAAGCTAAATCTGTCATGACTTTGAGAAGTGGGAGGCTGATTGACAATAAGGTTGGTGTTGAATCTAAGAGGAATGCAGGAAAAGAGAGAATAGCTCATCATGATATGTAGCAGGAGCAACATATGAGAAATAAGGAGAGTATTAATGAACCCTAATAGAAAAATGAAAATAAAAATAAGGAATAAACTGATGAGATTGCTAAGGCAGCAAACGAGAGATCAGTTGCTCATTTGCCATTTCCCAATGCACTTCAAGCACCTTCTCCTTTTAATAAGGGGAATGCTAAACTTGAGGAAATGATGGAAACATTTAAACAATTGAAGATCAATTTGCCTTTACTTGATGCAATCAAGCAAGTGCCAACCTATGCCAAGTTTCTGAAAGATTTGTATACACACAAAAGACAATCTAGGATACACCTATCCAAGAAGGTCTTTTCTGATAAAAAAGTGAACCAAGTGTTATCTATTACAACCCCAACAAAACTCCAAGACCCTTGAGTTCCCACAATCCCTTGCATCATTGGGGATCACACCATTGAAAAAGCCTTATTAGATCTAGGGGCTAGTGTGAACCTACTTCCATATTCAGTATATGAGAAGTTAGGTTTGGGAGAATTGAAGCCCACACATATGGTATTACAGTTGGCTGATAGATCTGAAAGGAGGCCAGTGGGAATGATAGAAGATGTGTTAGTGGGGGTTGACAAATTCTTTTATCCAGCAGATTTTCTGGTTCTTGACATGGAACCAAACAAGTGCACTATCTCCATTCCTATAATTTTGGGCAGGCCTTTCTTGGTCACTGCCAATGCTTGTATACAATATAGATTAGGTTTAATGGAGGTATCCTTTGATAATATGAAAGTAAAAATAAATGTCTACAATGCAACAAGTCAGCCTCACTTGGATAGTGAGGACTGCTTTATGATTGATGTGTTGGATGAGCTTGTGGAGGAACCTTTACCCAAGTTATTGCATTGTGATGATATGTTTGATATTTTTGAAAATATTTGGAATGAAATTGTGAAAGAAAAGGCTCCCACACCTGTGATTCAAGAGGTGAAAATCTTAAATTCTGAAGTGGGGCCAACAGCAAAGTATCCTCCTTGGAAACCAGTTGCGTTGCCTCTTCCCCCACCTTCTAAGGCACCTTTGCTGCCTTCACTCATAAGTCCACTTGATGTGGAACTGAAATAGCTCTCCAAGTCTTTGAAGTATGCATTTTTGGGAGTAAATTAGAAGTTGCCTGTGATAATTTCTTCTTCCCTTACTGATGAGCAGGAAGAAAAGCTGTTGTGTGCATTGAAAAGGCATAAGAGAGCAATAGGTTGGACTATTTCTGATCTTGAAGAAATTAGTCATGCTATTTGTATGCGTAAGATCCACCTGAAAGAGGGTTCCAAACCCTCTAGTGAGATGAAGAGAAAGTTAAACCCCCACATGTAAGAAGTAGTGATGAAGGAGGTGGTTAAATTGTTAGATGCAGGAGTCATCTATCCCATTTCAGATTCTGAATGGGTGGCACCAACTCAGGTGGTACCTAAGAAATCTGGAATCACTGTAGTTAAATCAGATTTTGGTGAGCTAATGCAAACCAGGGAGACCATTGGTTAGAGGGTTTGCATTGATTATCGAAAGTTTAATTCAAAAACCAGAAAAGACCATTTTTCTTTGCCCTTTATAGACCAGATTTTTGATAAGTTAGCAGGCAAAGTTTTTTATTGCTTTCTTGATGGATACTCTGGGTATAATCAGATTCCTGTGTATCCACAAGACCAGGAGAAAACAACTTTCACATGTCCATTTGGCACATTTTCTTATAGAAGGATGCTATTTGGATTATGCAATGTCCCTGTAACTTTTGAAAGGTGTATGTATGCCATCTTCTCAAATATGATTGATCAATTTTTAGAGATATTCATTAATGATTTTTCCGTCTTTAGGGACAGTTTTAGCCAATGTCTACATCATCTCAACCTAGTGCTACAGAGATGTGAAGAGACCAACTTGGTTTTAAGTTGGGAAAAGAGTCACTTTATGGTCAACCAAGGCATTGTCCTTGGCCATGTTATTTCTCACAGAGGCATAGAGGTAGACCAGGCTAAACTTAACTTGATTGCACATCTGCCCCCACCTAAAACTATCAAACAGGTCAGATCCTTTTTGGGCCATGATGGTTTTTATAGGAAATCCATCAAAGATTTCAGCAAAATCTCAAAACGTCTTTATCATCTGTTGCGCCAAGAGTTTCCTTTTGTATTCAAGGATGAATGTCTCACTGCTTTTGAGTTTTTGAAAGGATGTTTAACCTCTGCACCTGTCCTATAAGCCCCTGATTATTCTTTTCCATTTCTGGTAATGTGTGATGCATCAGATTTTACTATTAGTGCAGTTTTAGGGCAAAGAAAGGACAAATTACCTTGTGTGATTGCTTATGCAAGCAAGACAATGATTGATGCCCAGTTAAACTAAACCACAACTTAGAAGAAATTGTTAGCCATTGTCTATGCTTTGAAAAAATTTAAGTCTTATGTGCTAGGATCTAGGATTGTGGTATTCACAGACCATTCCGCCCTTAAATACCTTTTGTCTAAAAAGGATGCCAAACCAAGATTAATCAGATGGATCCTCCTATTACAGGAGTTTAATCTTGAGATTAAAGATAAGAAAAGGGTTGAAAATGTGGTTGCAGACCACTTGTCCAGGATCCTAGCTGCTGAGTTTGATGGACTGCCTGTCAATGACTCATTTTCGGATGAGCAGCTATTTGCTGTCAGCATGAGAGCACCTTGGTTTGCAAACATTGTTAATTATTTGGCAGTGGGTAGGATTCCCCCACATTGCAATAAAATGGATAAGGATCTGTTCTTCTCTCAGATCAGATACTACATGTGGGAGGATCCATACCTTTTCAAGAACTATGCAGACTAAGTTGTGTGAAGGTGTGTACCTGAGAATGAATTCCACAACTTACTAACAATGTGTCATGAAAAGGTTTGTGGAGGCCATTTAAGTGGAAACAAGACTGCTGCAAAACTACTTTAAAGTGGATTCTATTGACCTACTTTATTCAAAGATGCATGGCAACACTACAAGACTTGTGAAAGATGCCAGAAAATGGGAAGTATTTCTAAAAGAAATTCCATGCCTTTACAGCCTATTCTTGTAGTTGAATTGTTTGACATTTGGGGGATTGACTTCATGGGTCCTTTCCCTCCTTATGGATATAATTTTATTCTTATGGTTGTGAACTATGTGTCCAAGTGGGTCGAAGTCATAGTCACAAGAACCAATGATCACAGAGTTGTCATCAATTTCTTGAAGGATAAAGTTTTCTCTAGGTTTGATACCCCAGAGCTATCATTAGTGATGGGGGAAGCCATTTCTGTAATAGGCATTTTAAAAATCTGCTTAAAAAGTACTCTATGACACACAGAGTTGTCACCCCATACCACCCACAGACCAGTGGGCAAGTGAAAATTTCTAACAGAGAGACTAAACACATTCTAGAGAAAACTGTTAGAGGAGATAGGAAGGATTGGTCCCTGAAGCTGGCTGATGCTCTTTGGGCTTATAAAATTGCCTATAAGACCCTAATAGGGATGTCCCCCTTCAGGTTGGTGTATGGCAAGGCATACCATTTACCAGTGGAGTTAGAACACAAAGCTTACTGGGCTATCAAGACATTGAATTTTGATCTAACTATTGCTGGTATGCACAGGAGGTTGCAGCTGTCAGAACTTGAAGAATTGAGATTGGAAGCCTACTCCAATGCAAGGATTTACAAAGAAAAGGCCAACGCATTTTATGATAAGCATTTGCTGAGAAAGGAGTTTATTGTAGGCAATAAGGTATGGCTGTTTAATTCAAAATAAAAAAATTTTCCAGGCAAGTTGAAATTTAGATGAGAGGGGCCCTACATTGTGATGCATGTTTTCCCATCTGGAGCTGTTGAAATCATGGATCCTAAAGATGGTAGGGTCATGAAAGTCAATGTTCAAAGGCTCAAAATCTATGTTGAAAATGTAGAAGAGCATGTGGTGACCATTCACCTTCAAGAACCTCCAAAGTGTGAATATTTTCAGCATTGTACAATATGTATCATAGCTATCATGGTAGCTATTTTTATCTATTTTCTATCTGTCAGATCTATAATTTTTACTTAGTTTTTCATTGAGAATAATAACTTAGCTTTGTTGAGGTCAGTAAGGTCTTTGATACATGAGAAATTAATGGGAACAGGGGATGATTAATGAATTTGTATTAAATGGAGATAGTGAACTTATGTGAAAAAAAGTTAGGATTACAAAAAGACCTGTTGAGAGGTTAGAAATGCAATTTGATAGGTACTGAAGGTGTCCGTTGTGAATTTTGACAGGTACTGAGACCTATCGAGAGGATGTGAGATGAATTTGATAGGCACTGAAGGCATTTATTGAGATTTCGACAGGTTCTGTGTACCTGTCGAGAGGTTGAAAAACCTCTCGGAGCCTTAATTGCTAAAAAAACTAATCCTGTCGAGAGGTTGGCCAAACCTCTTGAATTGAAAATTTTGAAGCATATATACCTGTCGAGAGGTTTGATGAACCTCTCGAAACCTTCAGCCTGGGAGTCTGCATTTTCAAGTAATTTTAACTGTTCGACAGGTTGATTCAACCTATCGAAATCTTCTTTCCAATCGTGTCGAAATAGTGTTTTACTTGTTTTAAACCTATCGATAGGTTTAGTGTATCCATTTGACACCTTGAGCTAACACCTTGTTCCCCCTTTGCCTGAGTATCCATTTTCTTCTTTCTGCCAGTTATATTAGCTTTGCAAGGTCTACATTTCACACCTGCTTTGTCCCGATTTGGTTGTGTGCTACAAGTTCTAAGATACCATAGGGTTTTTGTGTAAGTTGTTTTTCAACTCCACTCTTGTGATTTTTCTACATTGCAGTTCTTTATTTTTGGAGGTTTGTGGTGTGTGTGGTTATTAATTGAGGAAGAAAGTTTGTTGTGATTGATTGAGAAGTATTGTGAGGATTTGGTGTTTTAATGGCCGAATTTGAGGGCACCTTGTCTGATTTGCTCCAATCCCCTTCCCAATCCACCCCAAAATCAACTAGGAAGTCTAGTAGGTTAGCTACATAGCCTAAGGCCAACCCACCTGCTAAGAGGAAATTAGTTGTGGACAAGCCCAAGAAGGCCCAAAAAGCCCAGAAAGCCAAGAAAGCAAAAGTTGTTGAGGAGGTTACTGAGGAAGTACCTAGACCTAACCCTGAGCCTGAGATTGAGCTACCGGTGAACTTGACCACACCTAATGAGTTTGTGGATACCTTAAGTCTAATTCCAGAGACAATCTTTGACCTACCTTATTTTACTAAGGTAGATGAGTGCAAGGAGACCTTGGCCTACTTAGTAAAGGCATCCTTGACACCTCTGTTGACCCCATTACAAGAAAAGGTCTACCCAAGACTGGTCAAGGTATGGTATCAGAACATCAGGGAAAAGCAGATGCCAAGGTTAACTGATCCTACCCTAGTGGTGTTGGTTGATAACTGGGAGTTAGTGGTGGATTACCATGACATTCGGTTACCATTGGGAGTCCCAACTTTATATGATCCAGCCAGCAGCTTGGGAGAGCCCCTGACAGTGTCTCTTTTTAGAACATGGCTAGACACTTGACTCATGGCATTGTGGGATCTGGGAAGTCTGTGATAAGGAGAGACTTAGACCCCAACTTTTTTTTCATAGATTCAATCTTGAGGAAGAATGTCTATGTAAGTGGACATCAGCAGGAGAGAAGAACCCCTATAGTGGATGCCCTTTACTTCTTCTCCAAGGGACAATTCTTTAATGCCCCTTGTTTGGGAGTCCCAGTGTGCTTACATTATTTGTTGGTGGTAAAAATAATTTAAAATCAAAGTAAAACAGGGGATGGAATCAGCACAACTGAGAAATCCTAGACCTGCAAGATACAAGGTCCATTGTAGCAAGTTTTGATAAGTAGAGTTTGTCCCACAGGGAAAAGGTGATCTACGGCTCCAAGGGAGCCATCTCTAGTAGTCCTTCCAGATCTATCTGTTTAGGGTCACTTATTCTAAGTATCCTAAGGTAGCCTAATGAATTAACTACAGAAAGGGTTGAGAAGATGGATGGAGTGTGGGAAAATAAATATAAAAGGGTGAGAAGTATGCTATTGGGTCTAGATCAGAGGACTTTCGTAACTCAGATTCAGATCTGATGTTATAGAAATCCTGTCCAATGGCTACATTGTCACCACTGAGGAGAAAGAATCCAACCCATCTCTGTGCCATGATCCAATCCCTTAAGGCTATAACCTGTCCACTCAAATGGTCATAGACTATCCCATAGGGGAACCACAGTCCAGAGATGGGTCAAAACAAGTTAATCATTGTAGGCACTACTTCATCCAGGCTACAAGCTCAAGAATCCATAGGGAACCTCAACCTCTAAAGCTCTATATGTGGGGCTAAGGCTGTATAGGACCATGATAGCCCAGACACATAGAACCAGCAAGGGATTGAATACAACCTTCGATTTAGCTGTCCATTGCTTGAGTGGGACTACAATGGTCCAGTCACAAGCCTACAATCTCCATAACCAGATCAGTTTTAACATCTGATGGCGGGTCTATACAAATATAGGGGAGTCTGCCTCTGTGCAATCTCCCACAAGGCTACAAGCACATGTGCATTGAAGAAGAATCCATCTTGGATCCTACGGATTGGCTTCACCCTAAGGCTATAGCCTGTCCACTTGAATGGTCACAGACTATCCCAGAGGCTATCCTCCTCATAGAGTCCAAAACAAAATAGTAATATTGCTGCCACCACCATGCTCACAAGGCTACCAGCTCAGGCTCCCAAGGGGATTTCAGATCTAGTGGGTCCTGTGGTGGGGCTAAGGCTGTATAGGACCATGATAGCCCAGACACACAGGTAACTTGGATCTGAATGGATCCTTAGAATAAGTCCTCCATTGCTTTGAAATACAGCCAAAGCAATGGCGGATCATAAGGCAACAGCCTTGCACAGAGCAACTCACACACACACGAATCCCATAAAAGTACAACACCCAATCACAAATTCCATTAATCTAATCTCAATAAACATATATAGGCATGGCCAGCAAGTACTGGGCCATGGAGAGAAAGAAAAAGAAAAAGGAAAACTACTTACAACTACAGAAGAACAGAAAAGAAAATGATCTCAGATCTCGTATCAGAGATAAAGTCGGGATTCCTAAACCTAAACCAAGTTTGGGTTTATATAGCAGTGGTGTGGCGGCGCATTAGGGTTAGGAAACCCTAATTTTAATGATGCCACGTGGTTGAATACTGTTCCTTGGATGCCTCGGGGCGCATGCACGGAGATTTGAGTGTGGGAGTGCGTGCCCTAATCCTTAGAAATTCCCAAAAAGTCCTCTACTGAAGCGATGGAAGGTTAAAGTTCAAAGCTTTTCTAGGTTGCCATCGTTTCCCAGACTCGTCACGTGGTGGCTCCGTTCTTCGCGTGGTTGAGTTTAACTTTGAAGTTTCAGCTGTCGCGAGGTTAGTGCGCTCTTCGCTGGATTGAGCTTCGCGAGGTTGGGTTGGAATAGCACAGGAACTGCGCGAGCATCACTCCAATGGATCTTTGCGAGGCTGCTTTCATCCTAAACAGCACGAGAACTGCGCGAGAAGTTCACTTCTTGATGGAACTTCGCGAGGATCCTCGCGAGGCTTTGATAGTTTCTGGACTGCGTGAGAGGTTCTCTTGACAGATTTTCACGAGGATCCTCGCGATAGCTTTGAGGCTTTTCTGAACTGTGCGACAACTTTCCTGAAGCTCTCTTAAACTGTGCGAGACTGCACGACCTTTAGCTTCTGAACTTCGCGAGAGCTGCGTGACTCAAGGCTTCTGAAGCTCTTTTGTCACTCCACTACGCGAGAACTTCTCATGAAGTCTTGGGGAACGTCGCGAGGATTGTGTGAAGCCTAAATTCCTGAATCCTTTGGAGCTTTGTCAACTGCGCGAGGCTTACCTCAGGTCTGGATTCATGGCTCATTCTTCTGAGGGACTTCTGGGGTCAAAACAGGCTCCTTAGTAGGATATATGGCCTTATTGCACTGCTGTTTATTACCTACAAAAATAGCTTAACAAACATTTATTAAACCGCTAAGGGTCTAATCGAAGGCTAAGTTAAGGGGTGGAAAGTGGTACTTTTCAGGTCTTAACACCCCTCAACTGATATTTGAGGCTATGGTGGATGTAAATGACAAGATAAAAAAGGGTCAGGTGTTGTCAGGGTTACCTTACAGCAGACTCATTACTGCTCTGCTAAGGAAAGGAAAATATGTGATCAAGAAAGATAAGCCAACAGAGGGTTTGAGTCCAAAAGAATTTGGGAGGAGAGCTTGGTCCACCAACATGACCTCGATTGGGAAAAGCAAGAATAAGCTAGCTGAGAGTTCTAAAAAGGAATCACCTCAGGTGACCAGCCTAGCATTGACTGTGATCTCTCTGACTCCCTAGCCAGCCTAGCTCAAGAGAGTCAGCAATAGTTCTATCACCCCTACTACTGTTGTCAGTTCTGTTGTTGTCATCCCTACTATCCTTGTGACCTCTGCATCCGCAACTGTCATCCATTCTACTGTGATTTCCTCTATTGTCAATTCTGTCAGTGTCATTCCACCCACCGCCATACTTTCAATTTCAGTACCCATTCCTTCCAGCAGCATAGCCATCCCCTCTACCATCACCACCATCACCCCTGTGTCAGATCCTCCTACCATATTTTAACCTTACCTTCACCACCCATAACAACCACCTACCAGAGAAAAACCAAATAAGCCACATCCCCAACACCCCCAGACCATCCCATTTGTAGAACCTTTAAGCCCTGCACTAGCAGCCCCACTTCCATCTACATCATCTGACCCAGTTACTTCCTCTCCACTATCCACACCTTCTGAGGTTGACCCCTCTACCTCCATCTAGTGGATGCAGTCCTGACTTTGCAACAGCAGGCCCATGAAGAGGAACTTGACCCAATTTTGGAGGCTCACAGGCAGGAGGAATGAAAACTATGGCAGATGATCCTCAACTCCCTTTACCTATATAGAATCTATAAGATAAAATCTGACATGCTTTCCAAACTTGTAGAGACTTTATCCCTTTATCCTGCCCTAAAAGCTACTGAGTCAACTGGCATTTCCATCAAGGAGCCTGGACCAAAGCCAAAGAAGAAGAAGAAGCCAGCTACAATCAAATCCACACCTGATGCTGCCAGTGCAGTGCCAGTAAAGAAGGACAAGAATCCTTATGAAGACAAATATGCCTGGACCCCTCCTTTTGTTTTAAGTTCAGATATTGAGTTTGATTAGGTGTAGAGTAGTTGGTGTGTTTAGATTTTGTATTACTATTGTTCTAGGTAGTTTGGTTGTATATAGTTTTCTTTTTGCATATTGTCATCTCTGTAACTATTTTGTATATAGTTCATTTTAATGAAATGTTCCTTTTATGTGCCATTGTCTATATCTCTGTTGTTTATGCTTTCCTATTTTGTGTCATTTTATTTTGCTTGTACCCTGCTGTTCTAAGTTGTTATATTTCTGAAACATTGAGGACACTGTTCCTAGACTTTTTAATGTTTGAATCTTTTTGAAAAATTCATCACTTCCATGAAAGATATCATCAAGAAATTTTATCATAATCAGTATGTAGTGAACCATTAAGGAGAGAAAAAGTTAAGAACATGTTTTGAGAGTCCTAAGGAAGACCATACCCAGTGAGATGTGGGCCTGTAAAAAATTTCTTTTGAAGAGTGTTTTGGTAAATTTTTTCTGCTCTAAGGACTGTTTGAACTCACACTTTTTTCACTAAAAGTTATGCACTCCAAATTGAAATAGCTTGACAGTACTCATGGCATCAAAGGCATGATGTAAGGCCTCCTTTGGATAGTTTGAGCTTGAAATTTCCTACCTTTCAACTGCCCTTAATACACACCATTTGAACTTTAAAAATCCAAGTTTTCTTTGACAGAAACCATAGAATTTAAACCCAAACCTCAGTGACCTGATGCAGCCTAACCCTCACTCTGAGATCTCTGAAGGTAAAGGAGAAGAAGCTGAAGAAGGTTGAGCTAGTTTAAAGTCTGGTGGAAGAAGAGGAAAGTACATTTGATGGCAGCTGGTGTAAATTGTATAATTGTGGCATTATAGCACACATAAGAAAAAATGAGAAAAATACAAAGGAAAGCATACAAAAAGAAGAAAAACAGAAAAATGATACAAAAAGAAAAAGAGAAGTCACTTCATTTGAAAATTGGAAGAAGATGAGAAGATGGCCACTTCAAATTTGAAAATATCAAAGAAGATGAAGATGTGCTGAGACGAAGAAGGTCTGTGCACCACCTCCTTACCTTATTGACTTCTCAATTTTGAATCCCTCTTTACCCTTTTATTCTTTATAAACCTCACCCATAAGCCACATTACAACCCAATAAAAAGACCTTACTAATCTGAAATTGATTGAGCTATCATGTGGAGATGAGGAACTGTGTAATCTATGGTGAAAAGAGTTAGAGATTTTAGAAATTAGTGCAACTGCCTATACTCATACTTGCAGTCCTATTTGAGGGCTGTAAGTGCTCTTGAGTTTGAGTGAAATAGGACACCTTTGAAATCATTTGAGAGAGTATGCATGTGAGATAATTGGGTCTGAGATTGGACCTATTAAGGCATTGTTTAAACCTGATTCTCAAATTAATGATGAAGTATATACTGTTTTTGAATATATCATTCTCTTGATGATTTCTGATTGGTTATGAGGAGTTTGAAAAAGGATTTAGGTATTAAATTTATTTACATTTACTATTTTGAAACTTCTGAATTCAAAAAGGGCAAGGTATGGAATGAAGCTGAATTTATTGGAACCTAACTTGTAACTGTCAGCATTTGATTTAATTATGTTCATATGGAAGTTTGTGGGTTACTCCACTGAAAACCCTCAGGAGACATCACCCCTCCACTAGAGATCACCTAGGGGTTTAAAAGGCATATGCTTAATGCATCTGTGCTCCCTACAAAAGTGGCATTTTCTATTTTCAATATTTGTTTTAAATTTCTCCTTTACTCAGGAACTAGCAAAGCTTAGGTTTGGGGGTGTGTTAATCAGTGAAAAATATCATTTTTTACCTTCTAACCTGACCTTTGATGGACCTTTGAGTTGACTAATAATGTTTCTTAAGTGAGTTTTGTAGTTAGCAATAAATTGTAGTCCTAGTGTAGAAATCCATCTAAAAATGCCAAGAAGAGACCTGTTGCTTCAACATGTGCACATACAGCTCAAGCAATCAACTATCAAGCAGATTCACAAAGCCTCAAAACTCTATGGCAATGGCATGTGTCCAACTGTGTACACATGGGAGCAAACCAACAGCTGCATTGGATGAAGAATGAACCCCTCAAAAGGGCACTGAGTGCTAGACAGATGAAAGCCAGCACCCCAAGTTGTGTACAAGCTGCGAAAGCAAAGAACAGCAACCTGTCGAGTGGTTATATGAAGTTGTCGAGAGGTTGGATGTAGTTTATGAAGTTATCGAGAGGTTCCTAGAACCTGTTGAGGAGTTGAAACTGAAGAAAGCATCCTGTCGAGAGGTTCTACAAAAGAGAAATGAAGCTGTTGAGAGGATTACAACACCTATCGAATAGTTTGAACTGCTGAGGAGGATCTTATCGAATAGTGCAAACCAACCTAGCAAGAGGATACCTGAAGCTACTTTGAATCTTGCGTGGTTGCCTTCAACCAGTCGAGAAGTGCTTCCAACTTGTCGAACAGAGGGAAAGATCCTGCTGAAGACTTACCTGGAGTTGTATTGGATCTCGCGAGGTTGCATCATCTTGTCGAGAGGTTGGCTGAAGCTACCACAGCAGTTAGGCATTGATTCAACCTGTTGAGCAGTTTAATATAACCTATCGAAGGCTACACTCAACCTATCGAATGGAGTAACAATTACATTCAAAACCTGTCGAGAGGTTCTCTGAACCTCTCGAAGCACGAATTTGGAACTTCTCAGTTCCAACTGAGAATGCACATTAACTCAGTGCTCTGTTGCACATGTCCCAATGCTGTTTAGCTAGTTTGAGGGTATTTTTGGAATACAAATGCACACGAATGAGAAGCTCTCTAACTCTCCCACATGTACTTGCCCAATTTGAACCAATTGGGGGGAGATTCCAAAAGCAAAATTAGCCACATCATCTGTATCAATGTAATTATTCCTCAAGCTCGATTGGTGAACAGAGATCCGAGATGTAAGGAGAAGGTCTAAATAGAGAAGAAGCATTACAGAAGAACCATCTAGAAATTCAGAAATTGAGAGAGCGCAGAACCAAATTTGAATTCCTTTTCCCTCCAAAATTTCATCCTTCTTCCTTCTTCCCTACTCTCTCTTTAGCCCAACCATGATTGGCTAAATACTTGTAGCAGCTAGGGTGCGGTAGATCTGTAAATTGAGAGGTTTGAGAGCTTTGTATGAGGATTAGATGTTGCACAAACTACAGATTTGAGAACAATGTATTATAAGTTGTTTGAATTAATAAATTATTAGTTTTAGAGTTCATTTAAATCCATAAATTTTGATTGTCATCTGATTTCCCTAGATTTAATATTCCTGTGGATGCCTGAGCTTGTAGCCTTGCATCCACAACATTTATAGTGATTTTATTGCTCTAATTGAGGCCTTTGGATTGAACAAAATCCCTAGGATGATCTGTGACCATTGAAGTGGACATATCATAGCCTTAAGATTAATTCAATTCTCTGGTGTAGATTGGATTTTTCTACCTTGCATCTGTGCTTGTAGCCAGATGAAGGATAGTTGCAAATCAACTCCCTGCATTGCTGCTGAACCAATCAATTTTCAGTGAAGACCAAAATCCCAAGCTGCTATTCTCTACCTTTGATTTTAATTCCCTAAAACCTTTTCTCTATTTCTTTATATCTGTTTTCTACTCATCTCTGGATCATTTGCATTTACATTTAATTTATGTAGTTTTAGTAAAGTGACAACCCCTTAAAACCTCTCTTCTTTCCTTTCTTGCTTTATTTTAAATTAGGATAGGATAGAGTGCTAGATCTATTTTAGATATGGAGATTTACCATATTTTGAAACATATTTCCCTGTGGACATACCCCTACTTACCTCTTTAAAGCTTGCTGCAATAGCCCTGGTTCTTGCAAGCCTGGTTGCCTTACCTTGGTGTCTTTTTCTATGATTTTTTTATTAGTGTGTTGGTTTTAACCTCTTAATAATAACAAGGTAGGCAATACAACACCGCTTCACTTCCAAGATCTAATGGGAGCATTGAAAGATGTGCATGTATCAGACAAGGTCTCACCAAATAAAGTAGGGAAAATGATTGGCAGGTGTTGGCTCCCAACGTCATTTCATTTTCAGATGCTGACCTACCAACTGAGGGAAGTAATTGTTCCAAACCCCTCAACATCAAGATAGAATGAAAAGACTTAATAATCCCTTTGGTGTTGATAGACAATGGTTTGACATTGAACGTATGCCCCCTCAGAACTGCAATAAAAATAGGGGTTGATCCCTCCACATTCAATCCAGCTTGAACAAGTGCAAGAGGGTTTGATAATACCAAGAGGGAAGTGATAGGAGAAGTCGATCTTGAGCTCACCATTAGGCCAATCACCTTCTCAATCCCATTTCAGGTCATGGACATCAAGTCCTCCTTCAACCTGCTACTAGGACACCCATGGCTGCATGAAATTGGGATAGTGCCCTCCACTCTACACCAACAGCTCAAATTCATCTTCGAAGAGAAAGTTATTGCCATCAGAGGTGAGGGACGAGAGGAAGGAGAGATATGGCCCACAACATCAAAAATCTCAAGGTACTGGATGTACCCCATACAGCTAAAGACACAAATCTCCACAGCTTCCAGTATGTTCTATCAACATTCATGCCAAAACCTATCAGAAAGGTCACCACAAAAGCCAGAAGTAGAATGACTGCAGCAGTGGCCATGCTCCAAAAGTGGGGCTATCAGAAAGGAAAAGGTTTGGGTCCCCATTTATAAGGTAGGAGAGACCTAGTCAGAGTGAAAGGCAACCAACATGTCAGATTTGGGTTAGGTTACAAGCCTATCGAAGAAGAAATTCAAGAGGCCAAGGAAAATGCCCGAACCATTACTGCAGCTAAAGTCAAGGGGATAGACCTGGAGGATGAACCTCGACCATGGCCTCACATCTAAAGTACATTTGTAAGCGCATGAGTCATCAAAAATGACAAGAATGGGGCAACTCAGTTAACCCTGTACAAAAGAGCCCCTGCCCATGAGACTAATCCTTGCATCAATATCCCAGACATCAAAGTCAACCTCTCATCCCTGTCACTCTTCGAGGAAGAGACACCCCTGTCCATACAGTAGCTTGTCATAAACCACCACAAACCCATGCTGACGTCCGAGGACAGGGTCTCAGACGAGCCCAGGATAAACATGATGGAGACTGACTCCCAAAAGCCATCTCAATCCGCCTCTTCCATAAGGCAACGTAAAAGGGCGGCTCCTCAGGTGAGGAATTAGGAGTCAATGTTAACCATGGAAGCATCAAATGGCCGCAAATATGGCACCCGCTTCCCAAAAAGAAACAACCTTTAAAAAACAAGGTTAGCCTTTGACAGGCAATACCATGTGTATATAAAAACCCGCTTTGCCAAGGGCCCATCTCCGAAGAAAATGAAAAATTTTAAAAATAAAAGAAATACAAAATAATCCAAAAAATTTATCTTTTAAATATTCTTGATAAAATTAAGAAAAATAATGCCTTAAATGAAAAGCCCGTCCCATGTGAAATCAACCCATTTCATGTAGAAATATAAGAAGAGGTGGGAGTCACGAGTCTGGACGAGGAGATCCCTACTGAGGAGCTCACCAATGAGCTCCTTGACCAATTTGCCAATTTTGAGCATGACCTTACCCCAATCGTAGAAGAAGTAGAAGACATCAACCTGGGTACAAAGGAGGTTCCTTGAATCACTAAGATCAGAACCTCGCTGTCCCTTAAGGAAAGAAAAAGCAGGATTGATTTCCTTTGGTCATACCAAAATGTCTTCGCATGGTCATATAAGGATATGCCTGGTTTGGACATCGATTTGGTCCAGCATGAGCTGCCGCAATATCTAGATATTAAGCTGGTCAAGAAGAAGTTGAGACTCCTCAGGCTAGAATGGAGGCTAAAAATGAAGGACGAGGTCATCAAATAGTACGACACAGTGTTCCTCATAGTTTCCAAGTACCCTCAATGGTTAGCCAACATCGTCTCGGTACCGAAGAAAGATAGAAAGGTTCACATATGCATTGGCTTTAGAAATCTGAAGAAGGTGAGCCCAAAGGATGACTTCCCATTGCCACACATCAATATCTTGGTCAATAACAGTGCTAGGCATGGGATGCTGTCATTCATGAACAGATTTTCTGGATACAATTAGATCAAGATGGCCAAAGCAGATCGAGAGAAGACAATATTCATTACTCCATGATAAACTTTCTATTATTGAGTCATGCCATTTGTGTTGAAGAATGCTAGGGCGACATACCAAAGGGCGATGACGGCATGCTAATCCGAGAGAGAAATTCAAGCAAAACTGGGAAGGACCTTACGTCATAGAGAGGTGTTGCCTTAATACGCGCTCCGCCTTGCCACCATGGACGGAGATCATTTTCCTTAGCCAATCAACGCTGGATACGTCCGACAATTCTACTCTTAGTCTTAGCGGTAAGGCAAGTATTGATAATACTGATACGTGACTGCTTAAGGATCCCATATAAGAGGCCATCATTCCAAAGCCAGGTAGCCAAAAAGTATCCTTGAACACTTATACCCTTCGCTACCCATCTTGAGCCAATGGCCTTTTCTTTCATTACCTCCTCCCTAGAAAAAGAGAGTTATATACCAACAAAAAAGAGGAGAAAAAGAGTTATCACCAAAATCTAAAAACATCAAAAAAGTAAAATCCCAAATAGAGGATGCCTGAAAATATATATAAATATAGAAAAGAAAAGAGATCATGGGGAGCTGAAGCCCACCCCCATTGTTCTATTGATGGCTGATAGGTCTGAGAGGAAACCCATGGGAGTGGTTGAGGATGTCTTAGTGGGGGTAGACAAGTTCTTCTACCCTACAGACTTCCTTGTTTTGGACATGGGCTGCAATAAGAGTACATCCCAGATACCTGTTATTCTGGGCAGACCATTCTTGGCCACTGCCAATGCATGCATTCAATGCAGGTCTGAGATTATGGAGGTCACTTTCGAACATATGAAAGTTGAGCTTAATGTGTACAACAGTGCAAAGTACCCTCAGCTGGATAATGAGGAATGCTTTGCAGTGGATGTACTAGAAGAAGTGGTTGAAGAAGAACTGCCTACTCTGCTGGAGTGGGGCAATATTGTCACAAATTTAACTGAAGTTTGGAACATGGTAGAGGAAGGAAGCCTAGCTTTAATGCCAGAAGACATGGCCCCATTGAGGTCTTCTGTGGTCTTAGTGCAGCATTCCAATTGGAAACCGACGTTGCTGCCCCTTCCTCCAACCAACAAATCACCAATCCTGCCATCCATCCAACAAGCCCCTGATATGGAGCTCAAGAAGCTTCCAGAGACATTGAAATATGCTTTCCTCGAGAAAGATAAGAAACTTCCTGTAATTATCTCCTCTTCTCTTGCCAGTGAGCAAGAGGAGGAATTATTAACAGTTTTGAGGAAGCACAAGAAAGCAATTGGCTAGACCATTGCTGATCTAGGAGGGACTGATGCATCAATCTGTATGCATAGGATTCATCTAGAGGAGGGCTCAACACCCTCCAGGGAAATGCAGAGGAAACTGAATCTTCACATGCAGGAAGTGGTCCTGAAAGAAATCATTAAATTGCTGGATGCTGGGTTAATTTACCCCATTTCTGATTCTGAATGGGTGGCATCTATCCATGTGGTGCCCAAGAAATCTGGCATAACAGTGACTCCAACTGCTCCCAAAGTTTCCTCTATAAAAATTGGAAAAGAGCCAGCTGCCCAGTCTGAAGAGGCAAAACCCCCTGGCCAGCCTGAGCCCAAAGTAAAAGGGAAATCTCCTGTGGTCCCCACTGAGGAAGGAAAAGGAAAATCTCCTGCAACCCCCCTGCAAAGAGGAAAGGAAAAGCCCCTCAAGAACCCAAGCAACCAAAAGTAAGGGTGAGGGCACCTAAAGCTCCAACTGCCAAGAAAACACCAGCCGAAACAAAAAAGGAAAGGGAGGCAAAGAAGAAACAGGACAAAGCTGCCCTTAGGGCACATGCTAAAAAGATGGGCTGGGATTTCTTTACCGATTCAGATTCAGATGCTTCCTCTTAGACTAGCTTAGATTGGACTTAGGTTTTACTTTTTTTTCTCTCCTTCCAATCTTCTCCATGTAAATATGATTGTACATGTCTCTTTCCAGTTAATAGAATTTTATTTTTTAATTTTTTGAATATTGACCTGTTCTGTGTGCTTTTCTATTTTCATCTTCATTTCTTTCAATTTTGTCATGGGAGATGTATGTCGGGTGGTTTTAATCCTTTCAAATAATAATCCATGTGCAAGGTAGATATAGATGGCAACTGACTGGATGACAGTACAGGATTCAAATGTTTTCATGTGACCGCACGCAAAGCAACCCAATTCCACACCTTCCACTGTGTAGCTGCGCGATACATAGAATCCCCTTCTATCCCAAACTTAGTTTTAAAACCTTCATTTATGGTGCGCTCTCTTTTCCCATAATCAGTTGTGCGTTTCTTAATTCCCCACACAATAATCATTTATTGCCAAGCTTCGCAAGGGACACAACTTTAAATAGGCCGATTCAGTTTCCACCGTCAAACTCTTTTAAATAGGCCTTTCGTTCCTCTCCATCTCATCCTTCATCTGCTAACCCTAGCCATCCGGCTCTCCTCACAACCATGGCGGATGACAAACCCTTCGGGTTCCCATCAAATTCTACCCCCTCTGGGAGGACCCCCCACCGCCTAAGGAGCCGGACCCATTACAATTTCTCTGGGATGAGTATGACGAGGTCCAAAGGATCCTCGCCAAGGAGGAAAAGAAAAAGAGGAAAAGGGCAAAGAGAGAAGAAGAAGAGAAAAATGGATCCACCTGCATCTCCCCCACCATCTTCCTCAAACCCTCCCCCATTGACTCTCCCTTGATCCCTTTCCCCCCCCACTTTGTCTTTTCTTTTTCCATCTTTTTGTAATATTTTCTTTTTATTTTAATGAATTTTTTTTTTTTAGTTCTATACTGTTCAATTACCATTTTCTATTTCTCTGTCTTCTTCTGTGTTTATTTCTATTTTTTTTCTGACTGGAATCTACTGTCTTTTATCACCTTTGAACCAGTGAGGACACTGCTCCTCATGGTTTGGGGGTGTGACAGGATAGGTCTGCCAATAGAATAGTTAATTTTAGTGCAGTAATGGTGGTATAACTGGGATGAACAAAGTCAAGTTCCACTTATCTTGATACAATAAGGAAACTTGTAAAAATTTAAATATTTTTTGCAGACTTTTCGAAACAGAAAAAGTTAAAAATCTTGACACCACCATGAAGCTAATATTAGAAATTTCTGTCAGTTAGTACTCAGTGAACCTAAGAGGAGAGAAACAGATGAAAATACACCCCATGGGTTAAATTTGATGACCATACCTAGTGAGATTTGGGCCCATCATTTTCTTTTGAAGAGTATTTTTGGCATTATTTCTGCTCTAAGGACTGATTGAATCAAAACTTTTTCACTAGAAGTTGTGCACCTCCAAATCAAAACTAATGAACAGCACACATGATACTAAGGAAATGATCCAAGGCCCTCATTTGGACAGTTTGAGCCTGAAAATCCAACCTTCTAAAGTCTGCCCTTTTGCATACACTAGTTGAGCCTTAAAAATCGTACTTTTCTTTCTCAAACACCAAAACACTTGCACCTTAACCTCATGACCTGATTCAACCTTACCCTCACTCTGAGAATTCAGAAGGTAAAGGACAAGGAGTTAAAGATACTGAGAATGGTCCAACATTCTATGGAAGGTGAAGAAAAGCAACTTGTGAACAGCCGTGTATCAATGGCAGTTGTGTGGCAGTTCATCATAAAAAATCAAAAAAAAAAAAAAAAAAGAATGAATAAAAACAAAAAGAGAAAAAGAAAGAAGTCTAAAGAACATCATCTGGAAATTGAAAAGAAGAGGGGAAGCTGGCCACTTTGAGTCTGAAATATAAAAAGAAAGATGAAGTTTTTACTGAAATGAAGGTTGTGAAGTCATGAATCACTCCTTACCTTGCTGATTTCTTAATTTGGATTCCTTTTTTACCCCTTTATTCTCTACATCCCTCAGCCATAAGCCACATCACAACCTAGTCAAAAATACCTTGTGGATCCAAAGTTAAATGAGCTGTCATGTGGAGATGAGGAGTTGTCCAATCTATGGTGAAAATTCTTGAAGATGTCAGAAATTAGAAGCTTTGCCTATGCTCATGCTTCCAGGCCCATTTGGGGTTAGTAACTACTCTTGAGCTGTTTTGAATGTGAAAACTCTCAGGTTGTTAATGTTGAGAGATAGCCTTAGTGAGAATTGGGTCTGAATTTTAACCTCATTGGGGTTGTATCCAACCTAAATTTCTAATTAAAGGCAAGCTGGGTACTGATTTTTATACATTGAAATTCTAATGATAAATGAATGGTGGTAAGGCAAACACATGTTAACTTTTATGTTTTAAATGGCCTGAAACATTGTTGCAGTTTCCTCTAAGTGTTAAAAAATTGGGTGTGGAATGAAGCTTTAAACATCGAAATCTGTGTTGTCATTATCTGCACTATACTTAACTGATTCTAATGGTGAAGTTCGTGGGTGTCTTCACTAAAAACCCTCAGGATACTTCACTCCTCCACTAGGGATCACCTAGGGGTTTAAAAGGCTTGGTACATATGCTAAATGTACCTATGATCCCTATGAAAGTGGCATTTAATTACAGCTTTGCTAAGGGACTAGCAAAGATTAGGTTTGGGGGTGTGTTAAGACCTGAAAAGTACCACTTTTTACCCCTTAACTTAATCTCTGTTAGACCCTTAATCATTTAATAAATGTGTTTTAAGTCTATTCTGTAGGTAATAAGCAGCAGCTGCAAATAAACCCCTAACGATGCCAAGAAGCCTACTACTGACCCAGAAGCCCCTCAAAAGTGTGAAGGTTTAAACCCAGACAGAGAATTGGCTAAAGCAGAGGCACAGTAAAGCAGAAACAAATCAAAGAGAATGCCTCGCGCAAATGTCATAGGGCTCAATCAAATCAGAAAGAATACATCACGCAGTTGTCGCGGGCTTCTGAAGGGAGCACCCCAGCCGGTCGCGAGTCTTTGCGCCGTTCGCGCGCAGATGGATGTCAGCAGGGAGTAAAAAGTATACTTCACGAGGTTCTCACGAGGCTCAGTCTTAAGCGCTCACGAAGCACTCGCGCAATCTCGCATAGCTCAAGAGATGAGTTTTCAACCTTCGTGCGATTCACTGAATAGAGAGAGCTCCAGGCATTCCAGCGCGCGGCTGTCGCGCAGTGGCCGCGGGACACACACTTTCAAGGAACTGCTCGCACAATCCAGAAGCCTATGTACTTTGTTCTCTTCGCGAGGATCACCGCGGGATTCATCCAGGAACGAACTGCGCGTGCCATTCTCGTGCCATTCAAATGCAAAGACCAATCCCACAATGACCAAAGCATTCCCGCGATGATGAAAGTACCAACCCCGCGACTGTAAGAGCTTCAAGTCAAAGCAACCCTGCGACGCCAATTCTACCATGCGGCAAGACCTGCAAACCTTTTCTACTCAGTGAGGATCAGGTTCTAAACTTCTCCCCACTTCTGCAAGGGCAATCTAGGAATCTCCAGCAATTAGGGCACGCACTCTAATGCTCTAATATCCGTGCACACGCCCCGAGGCATCCAAGGGACATGAATGGGCCACAATTGCATTGATAAAATTAGGGTTTTCCTAACCCTAATTTAGAGAGAATAGACTGCTATATAAGCCTAAGCCTAGCTTAGATTTAGGGGATTTTTTTTCTTGACTTCTGTGCTTCTTCTTGAAACCGACTGTAGAATTATAGTAGGCTAAGGTTAGGGTTTAGGAGTTTTCTTTTTTCTTTTTCCTTCTCTCCATAGTCCAGCACTTGCTGGCTATGCCTTTTGTATGATTATTTGGTATAGATTTTAATAGAGTTTTTGTAATAGGATCTATTGCATGTATGGGATGGTGTTTTTGTTGTGAGTTGTTCTGTACAAGGCTGTTGCCTTGAGATCCTCCATTGCTGAGTTGTATTGTAAGCAATGGAGGATTGCTTGTAAGGTTTTATTTAGATCCAAGTGACCTGTGTGTCAAGGTTAGGCACATTGCAGGCCTTCCCCCACCACAGGATCCACTAAATCTGAATCACCATGAGAGCTTGAGCTGGTAGCCCTGTGAACATGGTGGCGGCAGCAATGTTCTCATTCTATCTTAGACCTCTGTTAGGAGGATAGCCTCTATGGATAGTCTGTGACCATTCAAGTAGACAAATTATAGCCGTAGGGTGAGGCCAATCCACAGAACTAAGACAGATTCTTCTTCTCTACACTTGTGCTTGTAGCCTTGTGAGAGATTGTGCAGAGACAGACTCCCCTGTATTTGTATAGACCCACCATTAGATTGCAGATCTAATCTGGCTATAGAGATTGTAGGCTTGTGACTGGATCACTGCTGTCTTTCTAAAGCACTGAACAACCAAGCTTAAAAGCTAGTACTCAAATTCTTGCTAGTCCTGTGTGTCCAGGCTCGTGCACTTTGTAGGCCTAGCCCCACACAAAACTTTAGAGGTTGAGATTCCTATGGATTCTTGAGCTTGTAGCCTAGATGAAGTAGTGCCTACAATGATAATCTTGTTCTGACCCATCTCTGGATTGTGGTTCCCCTATTGGATAATCTGTGACCATTTAAGTGGACAGGTTATAGCCATAAGGGATTGGATCATGGCACAGGGGTGAGTTGGATTCTGTCTCCTCTTTAGTGATAATGTAGCCATTAGACAGGACTTCTATAGCAGCAGATCTGAGTCTGAGTTATAAGACCCATCAGATCTGTACCTAATAGCATACTTCTCACCCTTTTATATTTATTTTTTCACATTCTGGACCCTTTCTGTAGTTTAGACATTAAGTTACCTTAAGATTTAGATTATAGTGACCTTAAATCCCCTTCAATTTAGGATTGCCAGATCTGTAGTCAGATCTGGAGAGCCTACTAAAGATAGCTCCCTTGGAGCTTTAGATCAACTTTCCCTGTGGGGCAAACTCTTACTTATCAAAACTTGCTACAACAGGCCCTGTATCTTGCGGGACTGTGCATATTTTAGGCTTGCTGCTTCGTAGTTCTCACTCCACCTTTCGTTCATTTTCATTCACCCCATTCTTATCACTGTCTTCAATAGAGTCAGTAGTAAGCACTTAAAATACCCTAATAACGGGTTGGATGGGAATGACATGAGTGGGGGTTGGGTGAGCCCATTGGGGGTGAGGAAAGGTTTGTTGGGTGATGGGAATTTGGTTTTGAGGTGGGGCCTAATGGGGCCATTGGGTATGGGGGAAGGTTTTGGAGATGGCCTTGGGGTGTGGGGCCATGGGAGACTTGGGTTTGGAGTAGGGTTTGACCTGGGTGTGGAGGCTGGGTGAAATGTTGGGGGTGTTGTGGAAGGTATAGTGTGGGGTTTGGGTTTGGGCCATGAAGCCTAGGTCATTTTGGGCCATGGGCCACTGATGGGTTTGGGCCATGGGCCCTTGATAGGTTTGGGCCAGTGGCCGTTGATGGGTTTGGCCCAGTGGACCTTGGTGGCTCTAGGCGATGGGGCCTTGATAGGTTTGGGCCGTGGGCCCTTGGTGGGTCTGGGCCATGGGCCCTTGGTGGGCCTGGGCCATGGGCCCTGGGTAGGTTTGGGTGGTGGGGTATTTGGCCATGGGGCCCTGGGATATGTGGAAAAAGAAGGTTTGGGCCAATGGGCCTTAGGGCATGTGGGAGGTTTGAGATTGGGCCATTAGGCCTTGGGGTGTATGGGCAGTGGGAGGTTGGGCCATGGGACCTTGGGGCATGGGGGTTTGGATGGTGTGGATTATGGGGGGTTGATGGGGGTCATGGTGGAGTAAGGCCTGGAGATTGGCTAGGGTATGGGATGGGTTCATGGGAATGGGTGTGGAGGAGAGGTATTTTGAGAAGCCTTCCTTGAGGATTAGGCTTGGAACATCTCCTCCATCATGGCCATGGAGGGGGGATCAAATGTGGATGGTGGATTTAAGGGGTGATGAGACATAGATGGGGGGGGTGTGGAGGAAAAATTGGGTGTGGCCCCGGTATTATCGGGCATGGACATGGTAGGTAGTGGGATATGGGGTGGATGAGATGGGTCATTGGGAAAGGGGAAGGTATGGGGGATGTATGGGGATGATGAGAGGTTAGGTGTAGGTGTTTGGGAAAAGTCGGGCATGGCCCTGGTGAAAATGGGCATGACCCGGGTAGATGGGGGGATTTGTGGGGGGTTGGATAGGGCGAAAGTGGTGTATGTGAATGTGGGTGGATCTGGCCTATAGGGGGAAGATGGAAAATGGGGCATGGATGTGGATTGGGAGAATGGGTTTTGGTTTTGTATGGACATGGGTGGGAAATGTGATGGATTTGGTATGGTCATGGTTTGGGCAAAAGACAAGGAGTTGGGGGTTAGACTTTGGATGTTTTGAGAGGTAGTAGTTGGGAAAATGGGGGCGCCAAACGGGCCGATAACGGCAAAGGGTGATTGGGTGAGGGGGATGGTGGAAAAGGCTTCCCACGAATGGGAATGGGTTGGAGAGTGTGGTGGGGATGTGTCGGGATCGGCATAAGCCGGGTCTACTACCCACGACATTCTACGGGAACGGGTTGGGTAAGGGTGCCTTGGATAAGGCCCAAAAATCTTCCTCTTTCCCCTACGGGATGGCGGAGGGCAAGATGATGCCGTTGTGCTGGCACCACAAAGTATATATATATTTTTTTGGTTTTGAGTTGCCTTTTTTATTTTTTGGATTTTTGGAAAAAGTTTTTTGAAAAAAACAAAGGTTCGGAGGCCTTGGGATTCCCTTTTTGGGTGGCTCTCATGCCCTAATTCAAGACCCACGGCGACGACTTCGACGCACTTCGAAAGAATCAAAGGAGAACCTTCGATTTATTGAAGGCATGGAAATCGAGGCTAACAACCCGATCCCTTGGAATGAGCCAAAAAGAAGTTGCCCTCTTTTGACTGGCAGGGGCGTATTGGGTGTCGGAGATGGCGGGGCTCAAACAAGGCACTAAGCGCACTAATCGGGGGACTCGAGAGGTGAAAAAGGCCACGGATTCGGGTTGGTGCTGCGTAGAATAGACCTGGCGCAACTAATACATGCACCCAGGTTGCAGGACTCCCTTTTTACACTGGCGCAACTATTAGTTGCGCTAGGATAAAACGTGGGGATTTAAAGCTGGCGCAACTATTAGTTGCGCCAGTTATAAATTCCCAATTTTTATACTGGCGCAACTAATACTTGCGCCAAGCAAAAATGGGGTTCCAGAATGTTATGACAGCAGAGGCAGCAGTCCAAAATGAGTCTCTTTTTCATTTTTAGTGGAAGCTAGGATTCCGGGAACTGAGCTATTTTTTGGTGATCGATTCTCTCCTCACCGCACCTAAAGGGTATAACTCACTAGTGTGCTCCCTAAGGGTTTTAAGCTTTGAAATGGGAACCCACCCGATATACCTCCTGCGTGAGCGCCTTCTCAGATACTAGGTGGGCTGGGACTTTTCTGAATCATCACTAGTAGGGGCTGCCGCCATACTAAGACCCGGGTGATTGTGTGTTTGCCTAATCCCAACCCTTTTAAAATATATCCCGTAAAAGCAAATTAATTAAGCTCCCTACCTTGGTTCAATTTTAATTTTTCAAAGCTTTTTTCTTTTTTTTGGAAGTTTTCTTTAGTTCAAAGACCGGGGGTGATGATCTTGTGCCGCCACTATGGGCCGGCATTCATCGTTAGGATATGATAAGAAATAAGGAAAATGATGGGGCCAGTCAAGCGACTAGGAGAAAAATATAAAGTACTAAAATTTAAAGCCGAATTGTGAAGGTAGGTAAGAAAGGTGCCACTCAAGTGACTAGGCGAAAATTGCTGAAATTTCAAGTCGAAATATAGGGGTAAGTAAAAAAGGTGCCAGTCAAGTGACTAGGCAAAAATTGCTTAAATTTAAAGCATAATCGTAGAGGTAAGTAAAAAAGGTGCTAGTCAAGTGACTAGGCAAAAATTGCTGAAATTTAAAGCTGAAATGTAGGGGTAAGTAAAAAAGGTGCCAGTCAAGTGACTAGGCAAAAATTACTAAAATTTAAAGCCGAATTGTAGGTGTAAGTAAAATGATGTAATCGGAGGGGTGAGTAAAAACAAATAAAAAAAAATAGCAATAAAAAGGTTATAAAAATAAAAAATAAAGAGGCCAAATTCAAGGGGAAGCTCTACTAGCTACTCCCCAGCAGAGTCGCCATTTGTGCAACCGTGGGATTTGTGATGATCCCATCATGGCGATGCGCTTGCTTGCAAAAAATATAGAGTCACCACCCGGAGCTTTTGGTGTCCCAGGATACCTATATCATTTTTATGAGCACCGAAGTGCTAAAAATATGACTCTGAATCCGGTCCACACCAAAGGCTCTTGGGTAGGGGCTTCGATTATCGATCGAGAAGGTGTTAGGCACCCAATCAACCCGCTTAACATGGTCTCTACTTATGGCGAAACTAGAAATGATATAAAAGAAAAGAAAATAGCTTCCTCTTGCCCAAAAGGGCTTAGAATCCTATTTGTGCCCCTCCATTCCTATAAAAAATTCGACGACGTAATGGCACAAATGCAAGGATGAGAAAAGCTAAAAAGAGATAGGAGAAGAAAGGGGAGAGCCGGAGCCCTCAGGCCCTTGTAGCACAGAAGGAGAGCCTTGCATGGCGTGCTTTGATGAGCTCTTGAAGGCTTTGTATGGTATGGAATAGGGTTCTAACTCCTTAGACTTGAAGCTAAGAGGTAGAGAAGAGAGTCTAGGGGATCACACACACCTAACCTCGGGGCTTTCCATGAAAGGAAAGGGTGGGAAGAGGTTTTTGAATTCTGATTTTTGTATGGGAGGTGTGTACCAAAGGGAGAAAGATCTCACTTTAAGCTCTTTCTCTCTTAGGTATAAATTCTCAACCTCTAAACCAAAGGGAGGGGTGCTCTATTTATAGGAAATGGGTGGATTAGGAAACCACTTAGATGCTAATTATGGTTAGCAATTAGGTAATCTCAAATATAAGGTTTCCTAGGATTTTGAGAGCTTAGAAAGGTGTAAAGGTGGTTCTAATGGTGGATGATGGGTTGGGGCTTTAAGCCACTCAAAGGGTTGCAAATAGGCATTAAAAGGGTGCAACCGAACTAGCAAAACACACCCCAAAGGTCAAGGTGGTCAGCAAGTCAAACCCCAATCATAAATTTCAGGGCAAAAACCATGAGTTACTATTCATATGCCTGGCACAACTAATAGTTGCGCCAGGCAAATGTACAGTAAAACAGTAATGAATAGTGCCTGGAAGTTGGCCCGCGAGGGTGGGGCCCACCTTTAAAACTGGTGCAACTATTAGTTGCACTAGGCTTAAATTCTGAGAGAAGTGGCCTGGCATAACTAATAGTTGCGCCAGGCAAAATTATAGCTAGCGCAACTATTAGTTGCGCTAAATCCCTAGGGGGGCCCCACTTGAAATTCCCTTTTTGCCCTTCGAGTTCGGACTGCCGTATCTTTTGATCTGTAACTCTGATTGGGGCGATTCTTAGACCGTTGGAAAGTTGATGACTTCTACTTTACAATGGTATGAGATTTGATTATAGTAGACAGCCGTAGCTGGTTCTAGTGTACCCCTCCTTTTTCCAAGGCTTGGGAGGTTAGGTTTAGGTTCAGAACGGGTTCTAAGGGTCGGGATGGTTAGGGTTGATTCCCAAGGGTTTGGAAAGGTTCCTAAGGGTTTGGGAAGGTTCCTAAGGGTTTCATACATGCCATTAAGAGCTCAGAATTATACCTCTCTTGCAATGTGTTTCGATCAGGCCTTGGGTTGAATTTGGGTGTCTACAGTGTATTCGAGCATTTTTAACATGGTGAGAGGGCAGATGTTATGTCCTATTCCCGTGTCAATGAGTGCGTGTGGTATGGAAAATCCTCTAATTATGACCATAAGATATATGGGGGCCGCACCCCCGCGGAGTGACTCTTTATGCATGTCTACATCTATAAAAGTGAGCGCCGAAGGTTGGTCCATGTTCAAAGGATTTGATAAAGCTCATCTAGGGTCGTATCCTCATCCACTTGTGTCTCTTCAAGTGTTCTTATCAAAAACCGATGATGGTCAGGTGATTTCTTGATGAGTTCTAGTACGGATATCTGGGTCAGGATCTTCTGGAGATGCCGCAGAAGGTCATATTCTTTCCCTAGCTCGAGTGTAGTTTCTTTGCCTGGTCGATGGGCCTTAGGTGCGGGTGGTTGGAATAGTTGAGGTGCAGGAATTGGTGGAGGGATGATGTGAGGTGGGGGAGGCAAGTTAACTTCTCTTTCTCACACATTCCCCTCTGGTGGTTGTGTGTTCGTGAAATCCTTATTTCAAGAGAAAGGTGGAGGTGGATAATTGGTTTCTGATTTGAGAATCGGGCAAGTCAGTTATTGATCAAACCCAACGCGGCTTGACGCAGATGTATTTGTAAAATGGGTGAAATTCGAGGTTGGAACACGTACCTGAATGGTGCCACTCTAAGGTGGGAGATACTGTGTTTAATCTTCCTCCTCTAGGAAAGCAGAGACCAGCATCTCGCACGGGTCAGGATATTCTTCTGGCTTGCTTTCTTTTAGATTTAGCAAATGCTCGTTGGTTATCTCGTTGTCTTGGCTTGAAGTTTTTCGGGTGACACTTTATACCCATACAATATTTGGGCTATAATTTGGAGGACATGATCTCCATACTCGAGTTTAGAATCAGACAAAGGGAGTAGTAATGGTATTAGTTCAGGATTTGGAGGGGTTAGAGGTTTCAGTGGGTGACTACAGAGGAGTGGTCTCCTAGCTCTAAAGGAATGGACTCATATCTGAGTGAATTTTGGATAAGGAGGTAGATTCGACAGGGCGATGCGAGTGATCAGGGTCGAGGGATGAAGGGGTTTAGGAGCTCTCGCTGGTGTGGCAGAAGTAGCAGAGGGTTGAATGTGAGTGATTAAGCTAGAAGGTTAGAAGGGGGATCGACCAGAGAGATCTATGGTGGTGACCTGAGCCGGTGTTGTTTGGTTGTGGTTGGGCATGGGGTTATTAACGATTCCTAAATTTTGTTGGGGTTGGTTATTATTAGGGTTAGGATTCGTAAGTGCTTCCTAATCAATCTGACTTCGGTCATTCATGTCATAGATTACGTCCATGAGGACCCAACAGTCTTCTAAGTTGTGTCCTGCGTATCGATGGAAGGCACAGTATTTACTATTGTCTAGATTTGTCGGACATGGGCGGGGTCTTTCCTACAAGAATCGGAGGAGATTCTAAGTATTAAGGAGATGAAAAATATTGGGATCATATCCGGTAAAGAGGGATAGCATTCCCGCCTCGGCTGGTAGGGGCCTCTGGCTAGGTTAAAGTTCTGCGGTGGGGGTACACTGTTATAATTCAGCACGTGGGCCAGTCGATTCTGCGTTGTGTTCTGATTCTGGTAGGTATTGGGATATTGAGTTCTATTCTGATACTGGCCCTGATTCTAGTTCTGGCTTTGGTTTTGGTTTGCATAACTTTGCTTATTAGTGTCATGGTTTTGGTTCGTGTATCGTTGCTGATTTTGATTTTGCTCAAAGTTTCGTGGGTAAAAATTTTTGTTCTCAGAGTTTTATCCTTGATTAACAATGGTGTTGACCTGTTTGGTTCCTAAGGCTTTCTTGTTGTTTTTTGATTTTGATTCAATGGAAGAGCCCACTTTCGATGTTACTATGGATAGAGCAAAGTCTCTGCCTTTAATGTGTCGCTCTAGTCAGGATGCCCAGGTGTGGAGCGTAGAGAAATCGGGGCAATCACTTATGACAAGTGCACTCTTTAACGGTTCTCTAGTGTTATCGATAATAATGTCCACCGAATCCTTCTCTTTCATTGAGGTGTCGGTCCTAGCAACGAGTTTTCTCCATCTGGCGACGAAGTCGGTAAATTCTTCATCAGGTACTTGCTTGGCTGCCATTAGATCACTGAGACTGACGGTCTCTTGCATCAAGTGTTTGTATTGGTCTAAGAATTGACCAACTAATTCATCGAAGGTTTCTATCTTATAATGCAGGAGTCCCACAAACCAATCTAAAGCTTCTCCTTCTAATGAGCGTTGGAAATAGTAATGAGAAGTCCTTGATTATCACGTACGGGTCGATAATCATTATAAAAGAGGGCCAAGTGATGATTCGGATTTCTTGTGCCATTATATTTGGTAAATTTCAGTGGCTTAAATCCTATTGGTAAATTAAACTCGATGTCCTGACAAAAGTTGTCAAATCCGAATGAGTGACCGAGGCACTGTCACTTAGCCATGTACTCATCGAGCATTTTAGGGAGATCTTCGATTTTAATGGTGCTATCTTTTGGAGCGACCCGTGAGCAAATCTTGTCTAAAGAGTCATCATTGAAGAATATGTGGGCAGGTTGTCTCAATGGTGTGGCGCGGGCTGACACCGTGCTCTAGGTAGGAGGTGGCCTCTCTTGTCGCTCTTATTCTTCTGAAAATTGTCGTGACGTAATGGCTTCATATGCGACGGCTAACCCTCGAAGCAATTCCTCGGAGTCGTCGTCTCCTCTTTATATTCTTTGAATACTGAGTTCTATGATCTGTTGAGCAGTGAGGTTTTATCCGATGTTACCATCTCTCCCATTATGATTATTACCGATGTGTGGGGTGGAGAAGGGATTTTCTTGCTCGCCGGCCATATTAATCTTAGGTTGTCATGGGCTGAAATTGTGAAATGGTTCTTCTTCGTATGTGGGGTTGTCATTATATCCCCACAATGGTGGGTCTCCTAAACTCACTCTTCGTATACCAGACATCTCGAGTCTTTATTGAAGACTCATATATATATAAAAGGGAATCTAAATGACACGATGAAAAGAAAAAAAATAGGGAGATAAGATGAAAACTAACTTTCTAGAAAAAGAGTTTACAAAAGTGTCCCATCACGATTGTCAGTTTGTTGGTGCGTGCTTTTTCTGGGTTCCTCTCGGTCCTCGTTGAATCAATGGCTCCAATTCTGTCCAAATAGACTCTAGCGATGTGGCGTTGGGAATGTTAGAAATAAAGGGTTTTCTAGTAATGTTCCTAGTTTGTTGCGATCGCCAGCTGCAGATGTTTAACGACGCTGTAACACGTCAATGATCATGCTTTAGAGCGGGTGTGGGTTACTTCTTTACTGAATCGTCCGTCTGCGAACGTTAGCAGCTACGTCTTTTCTTATAATCTAGATAGTTTAATTTTTCTTTCCTTCCCTCTATTGTTATAGTTCTGATCAGTTTAGACTTCCCTGATTCTGTTATGAGTTTAGTTATATAAGTTTATTCTAATCCTATTAAGAGTCTAATTAATTTTTTCTATTCCTATCCTTATTGAAAATCTAATTAATTAAGTGCCCTAATCCCATTAGAAGTCTGATTAATTTTAGTCTCCGAATCTCATTAGAAGTCTAATTAATTTTTAATCTCCTAATCCCATTAGAAGTCTAATTGTGATCAGGTTTCCTAATTGTACTAGGAGTGCACATGTAATAGTTCTGGTGAAACTCTAATTAATTTAAGCATGCTAATTGTAGTAAAATTCAAATTGAGCATGTATGCCAATTGTATTAGAATTCTAATTAAATCAAGTATAACAGTCTTCCCAGAATTCTAATTAAAATAGAAAACTAATTTTACTAAAACTCTAATTTAAGCAAAGGAATTAATTTTATTAAAATCTAATTAAAACAAACAAACTGATTTTATTAAAAAACTAATTAAAATAAATAAACTAATTTTATTAAAATTTTAATTAAAGCAACAAATTAACTATACTAAAAATCTAATTAAAGCAATGAATTAATCATACTAAATTGTAATTAAAGCAAGAAATTAACCAATTAAAATCTGATTTAAAGAAATTAATCAATCATACTAAAATGTAATTAGCTTAATTAATTAATTATGCTGAAATAAAATAAATCTACTAGTCAATTATTCTAAAAAGATAAGAAAAACAATTAATTAATTCTAAAATCTTAAGAGAAAAAAAGGGTTTTGGGCCCACTATGCTAAGGAGGATTGGCCTCATTCCCGAGTACCCTCCATAAGCTCCCTTAGGCAAATCAGATAGCTGAGATTGAAGATAAATTGTATTTTAGACTGTAAAATAGTATTTTAGGCTTTTCGGAGTCGATTTTGGAGTGATAATTATGAATTAAATTATGAACTAGAATTATAGAAACTAAAATTAATATTTAGGATTTTTGGAGGTATTAAAATAGGAAATTAAAATTAAATTTTGAAATTTTAGGATTGAATTCGGGTTTGAAATCAGAAAATCAGACCGTATGATTAAGAACTAGTTCTAGAATCTAAGGACCAGAACTAGAAATTAATGATAGGAGTGAAAATTGAGATTTTAGAACAGAATTAAAGCCTAGGTCGGTGAATTAAACCGTCGGATTAAGGACTGGTTCTGAATTCGGAGAATTAGAACCAGATATAAAAAATTTGTGGTTTGAAAAGGGTGCTACAGTCTCAGATTGAAAATTAAAACCTATAATTAAAACTAAGAGAAATCCTATATCTAAAGACTAGAAGCTATGGTTGGAAACTGAAACTTAAATTCTTACCTAGGGTCTGTGCTGTGGAGAGAAATTTCGAAAATTTCGAAGCTTGAATCTCGAAATCATGGCTATGATTCTCTATGTGTTCGTTCTCGGAGTTCTCTCATTTCAAAATACTAAAAAAATTCGTTCTCTCTCGTGTTGTTTTTCTGTGTCGAATTAAAAAAAATATCTTTTATAGGTTTTTCTTCAATTACGAGCCCTTTTCCAGGCGTTTAATTGAATTACATGCCGGTTTCCCGGTGCTTAATCACTTTGAGTCGGTCACCGACTCAGTGAGCGACCTGCTAACTTGCTCAACGAGTTTCCTAGTCCTAATAGTGCTAGAACTAATTGCGTGCTAATTTTGAGGTGCGTAATCCAATTAAGCGCCACTCTTAAGGCGTTTAATCAAGGAAACTTAGGGCTCAAGGACGACGAGGCTAGGCTGGGCATAGGCCAATTGTCTGTCGGTGTTGTGGGGCTCAATCTGATCGCGCGTCTGGTGTCAGGCGTGCGATCGAGTCTCGAATTGGTCTGGGGAAAGGGAGTCTGGCCTGAGAAGGGACTGATTGCGCATTTGTGATTTGGCGTGCAATCGAATTGAGTGCTTGGTTTTAGGCAATTAATTTGGGGTTGCCCGGGTCAGGGTTGAGTCTGAAATGCCAGACTATTATTTCAGCCTGCATTTCGACTATATACTATTGTTTCAGTGTATAGTCTCCCTACATTGGGATATGAGCAACAGAGCTATTGTTTCAGCCAGTGTTCAGTCATGTACTATTATTTTAGTGCATGGTTCCCACGTCGGGGGTATGGGGCCTGAGCTATAAAACTATTGTTTCAGCCAGTGTCCAGTCATGTACTATTATTTTAGTATATGGTCCCTCATTAGGGTAAAAGGGATCCAAAGTGTACATGGCTTTGGATCACTCATGAGTGGGAGGGTCTTGAAGATACATGGTTGCAGAGGACTCCATAGAATTTCCCACACATAGCTTGAGTCTCTGACCATTCACCTTCATGATCTTCCCAGAAGTGGGGTCCATTATCTCCATAGCCCTAGATGGGGATGCATGAGTAACAACGAAAGGGCCATCCCATCTAAATCTTAACTTTCCTGGGAAGAATTTTAGTTTGGAGTTGAACAGCCATACCTTGGCACCAGCCTCAAAGTCTTTTCTCAGCAGGCTTTTGTCAAAGAAAGCCTTTGCTCTTAGTCAGGTGCAAAATGCTTGGGAGCTGACATGGAGCAAAGTGACAGGAGTAAGGTGTAAGAGGAGGGGTAAAATGGGCAGTGAAGGTGGAAGAATGGAAATGACAACTTTGTGGTGTGTGCTAGAAGCTAGGGCAGAGAGATGAAATGAAGAGGAAGCAATCACTGGGTTTAAATCAATGAAACTCGTGCTTCGTGAGGCTCTCGCCAGGTTATCGTGAGGATGAGATTAGAAGAAATAAGCCTCGAAATGGAATAAGCCTTGGATGCATATGCGATTAGCCTGAGATAAATCATACTATGAGTTAAGGAGCCTTGCGAACTAAAATGAGTATGGAATTCACTACTAGTGCAGCTTGAAAATGAGTCATGACAGCACATTTGTTGAGAACAAGGGCCTCGTGAGGCTCATTACACCAATCTAGCAGTTTGTTCGCGAGGCTCGCGAAGATAAGATTTGCACATCAGAGCCTCGCGAGCACTTCCTGTCTACCTGAACTATAGCTCACAGGGTTCAGTTAACCATGCAAGAAGGCCAAATTTTCTTGATAATTGCTCGCGATGGTGCTTGAACTTGCGACAAGGCCACATCCACTTTGCTTCGGTGACCCACTCGCATGTGCATTTAAACATCATGCACCTGCCATGGTGCACCAATACCATATTTCATCACATTTCCACTATTTCATAGGCTGTGAGGCTGCCCATTGCATAATTCATGCATACATATGTAGACAACGCATAAATCATAGCAGTCCAATCAATTTAAACCCCTAGTTGCGATCTACTCTACACACTCAAATCACACATGCAGATGGCCCATTCCATGGTAGATGAAGACTCATAAATTTAGATCCAGATACTCTAAACAGTTAAGCATTAACACAAAACATTACAACATATAAGAACAAACTAAAAACAACAAATGAAAGAATTTTAACACACACAAAATAGTTATTTTACAAAGTGTACATGGCTTTGGATCACTCATGAGTGGGAGGGTCTTGAAGATACATGGTTGCAGAGGACTCCATAGAATTTTCCACACATAGCTTGAGTCTCTGACCATTCACCTTCATGATCTTCCAGTAAGGGGTCCATTATCTCCATAGCCCTAGATGGGGATGCATGAGTAACAAAGGGCCATCCCATCTAAATCTTAACTTTCCTGGGAAGAATTTTAGTTTGGAGTTGAACAGCCATACCTTGGCACCAGCCTCAAAGTCTTTTCTCAGCAGGCTTTTGTCAAAGAAAGCCTTTGCTCTTAGTCAGGTGCAAAATGCTTGGGAGCTGACATGGAGCAAAGTGACAGGAGTAAGGTGTAAGAGGAGGGGTAAAATGGGCAGTGAAGGTGGAAGAATGGAAATGACAACTTTGTGGTGTGTGCTAGAAGCTAGGGCAGAGAGATGAAATGAAGAGGAAGCAATCACTGGGTTTAAATCAATGAAACTCGTGCTTCGTGAGGCTCTCGCCAGGTTATCGTGAGGATGAGATTAGAAGAAATAAGCCTCGCGAGCTGGAATAAGCACTGGATGCACTGTCGTGCAGTTCTGTGCAGGATAAATCACAGCTTGCGTAGTTCAGAAGGAGCCTCGCGAACTAAAATGAGTATGGAATTCACTACTAGTGCAGTTGAAAATGAGCTTCGCGACAGGCACATTTGTTGAGAACAAGGGGCCTCGTGAGGCTCATTACAGCTCAATCTACAGGCAGTTTGTTCGCGAGGCTCTCGCGAAGATAAGATTTGCACATCAGAGCCTCGCGAGCACTTCCTGTCTACCTGAACTATAGCTCACAGGGTTCAGTTAACCATGCAAGAAGGCCAAATTTTCTTGATAATTGCTCGCGATGGTGCTTGAACTTGCGACAAGGCCACATCCACTGCTTCTCAGTGCCAGCCCACTCGCATGTGCATTTAAACTGTCATGCACCCTGCCATGGTGCACCAATACCATATTTCTGTCACATTTCCACTATTTCATAGCTGTGAGACTGTTGCCCATTGCATAATTCATGCATACATATGTAGACAACGCAAATCATAGCAGTCAATCAATTTAAACCCCTAGTTGCACAGTCTACTCTACACACTCAAATCACACATGCAGATGGCCCATTCCATGGTAGATGAAGACTCATAAATTTAGATCCAGATACTCTAAACAGTTAAGCATTAACACAAAACATTACAACATATAAGAACAAACTAAAAACAACAAATGAAAGAATTTTAACACACACAAAATAGTTATTTTACAAAGTGTACATGGCTTTGGATCACTCATGAGTGGGAGGGTCTTGAAGATACATGGTTGCAGAGGACTCCATAGAATTTTCCACACATAGCTTGAGTCTCTGACCATTCACCTTCATGATCTTCCCAGAAGTGGGGTCCATTATCTCCATAGCCCTAGATGGGGATGCATGAGTAACAACAAAAGGGCCATCCCATCTAAACCTTAACTTTCCTGGGAAGAATTTTAGATTGGAGTTGAACAGCCATACCTTGGCACCACCTCAAAGTCTTTTCTCGAGCTTTTGTCAAAAAGCCTTTGCTCTTAGTCAGTGCAAAATGCTTGGGAGTGACATGGAGCAAAGTGACAGAGTAAGAGTGTAAGAGGAGGGGTAAAATGGGCAGTGAAGGTGGAAGAATGGAAATGACAACTTTGTGGTGTGCGCTAGAAGCTAGGGCAGAGAGATGAAATGAAGAGGAAGCAATCACTGGGTTTAAATCAATGAAAATCGTGCTTCGTGAGGCTCTCGCCAGGTTATCGTGAGGATGAGATTAGAAGAAATAAGCTGGAATAAGCACTGGATGCACTGTCGTGCAGTTCTGTGCAGGATAAATCACAGCTTGCGTAGTTCAGAAGGAGCCTCGCGAACTAAAATGAGTATGGAATTCACTACTAGTGCAGTTGAAAATGAGCTCATGACAGGCACATTTGTTGAGAACAAGGGGCCTCGTGAGGCTCATTACAGCTCAATCTACAGGCAGTTTGTTCGCGAGGCTCTCGCGAAGATAAGATTTGCACATCAGAGCCTCGCGAGCACTTCCTATCTACCTGAACTATAGCTCACAGGGTTCAGTTAACCATGCAAGAAGGCCAAATTTTCTTGATAATTACTCGCGATGGTGCTTGAACTTGCGACAAGGCCACATCCACTGCTTCTCAGTGCCAGCCCACTCGCATGTGCATTTAAACTGTCATGCACCCTGCCATGGTGCACCAATACCATATTTCTGTCACATTTCCACTATTTCATAGCTGTGAGACTGTTGCCCATTGCATAATTCATGCATACATATGTAGACAACGCAAATCATAGCAGTCAATCAATTTAAACCCCTAGTTGCACAGTCTACTCTACACACTCAAATCACACATGCAGATGGCCCATTCCATGGTAGATGAAGACTCATAAATTTAGATCCAGATACTCTAAACAGTTAAGCATTAACACAAAACATTACAACATATAAGAACAAACTAAAAACAACAAATGAAAGAATTTTAACACACACAAAATAGTTATTTTACAAAGTGTACATGGCTTTGGATCACTCATGAGTGGGAGGGTCTTGAAGATACATGGTTGCAGAGGACTCCATAGAATTTTCCACACATAGCTTGAGTCTCTGACCATTCACCTTCATGATCTTCCCAGAAGTGGGGTCCATTATCTCCATAGCCCTAGATGGGGATGCATGAGTAACAACGAAAGGGCCATCCCATCTAAATCTTAACTTTCCTGGGAAGAATTTTAGTTTGGAGTTGAACAGCCATACCTTGGCACCAGCCTCAAAGTCTTTTCTCAGCAGGCTTTTGTCAAAGAAAGCCTTTGCTCTTAGTCAGGTGCAAAATGCTTGGGAGCTGACATGGAGCAAAGTGACAGGAGTAAGGTGTAAGAGGAGGGGTAAAATGGGCAGTGAAGGTGGAAGAATGGAAATGACAACTTTGTGGTGTGCGCTAGAAGCTAGGGCAGAGAGATGAAATGAAGAGGAAGCAATCACTGGGTTTAAATCAATGAAACTCGTGCTTCGTGAGGCTCTCGCCAGGTTATCGTGAGGATGAGATTAGAAGAAATAAGCCTCGCGAGCTGGAATAAGCACTGGATGCACTGTCGTGCAGTTCTGTGCAGGATAAATCACAGCTTGCGTAGTTCAGAAGGAGCCTCGCGAACTAAAATGAGTATGGAATTCACTACTAGTGCAGTTGAAAATGAGCTTCGCGACAGGCACATTTGTTGAGAACAAGGGGCCTCGTGAGGCTCATTACAGCTCAATCTACAGGCAGTTTGTTCGCGAGGCTCTCGCGAAGATAAGATTTGCACATCAGAGCCTCGCGAGCACTTCCTGTCTACCTGAACTATAGCTCACAGGGTTCAGTTAACCATGCAAGAAGGCCAAATTTTCTTGATAATTGCTCGCGATGGTGCTTGAACTTGCGACAAGGCTTCTCGGTGCTGACCCACTCGCATGTGCATTTAAACTGTCATGCACCCTGCCATGGTGCACCAATACCATATTTCTGTCACATTTCCACTATTTCATAGCTGTGAGACTGTTGCCCATTGCATAATTCATGCATACATATGTAGACAACGCAAATCATAGCAGTCAATCAATTTAAACCCCTAGTTGCACAGTCTACTCTACACACTCAAATCACACATGCAGATGGCCCATTCCATGGTAGATGAAGACTCATAAATTTAGATCCAGATACTCTAAACAGTTAAGCATTAACACAAAACATTACAACATATAAGAACAAACTAAAAACAACAAATGAAAGAATTTTAACACACACAAAATAGTTATTTTACAAAGTGTACATGGCTTTGGATCACTCATGAGTGGGAGGGTCTTGAAGATACATGGTTGCAGAGGACTCCATAGAATTTTCCACACATAGCTTGAGTCTCTGACCATTCACCTTCATGATCTTCCCAGAAGTGGGGTCCATTATCTCCATAGCCCTAGATGGGGATGCATGAGTAACAACGAAAGGGCCATCCCATCTAAATCTTAACTTTCCTGGGAAGAATTTTAGTTTGGAGTTGAACAGCCATACCTTGGCACCAGCCTCAAAGTCTTTTCTCGAGCTTTTGTCAAGAAAGCCTTTGCTCTTAGTCAGGTGCAAAATGCTTGGGAGCTGACATGGAGCAAAGTGACAGGAGTAAGGTGTAAGAGGTGGGGTAAAATGGGCAGTGAAGGTGGAAGAATGGAAATGACAACTTTGTGGTGTGCGCTAGAAGCTAGGGCAGAGAGATGAAATGAAGAGGAAGCAATCACTGGGTTTAAATCAATGAAACTCGTGCTTCGTGAGGCTCTCGCCAGGTTATCGTGAGGATGAGATTAGAAGAAATAAGCCTCGCGAGCTGGAATAAGCACTGGATGCACTGTCGTGCAGTTCTGTGCAGGATAAATCACAGCTTGCGTAGTTCAGAAGGAGCCTCGCGAACTAAAATGAGTATGGAATTCACTACTAGTGCAGTTGAAAATGAGCTTCGCGACAGGCACATTTGTTGAGAACAAGGGGCCTCGTGAGGCTCATTACAGCTCAATCTACAGGCAGTTTGTTCGCGAGGCTCTCGCGAAGATAAGATTTGCACATCAGAGCCTCGCGAGCACTTCCTGTCTACCTGAACTATAGCTCACAGGGTTCAGTTAACCATGCAAGAAGGCCAAATTTTCTTGATAATTGCTCGCGATGGTGCTTGAACTTGCGACAAGGCCACATCCACTGCTTCTCGAGACCCACCACTGCATGTGCATTTAAACTGTCATTCACCCTGCCATGGTGCACCAATACCATCTTTCTCTCACATTTCCACTATTTCATAGCTGTGAGACTGTTGCCCATTGCATAATTCATGCATACATATGTAGACAACGCAAATCATAGCAGTCAATCAATTTAAACCCCTAGTTGCACAGTCTACTCTACACACTCAAATCACACATGCAGATGGCCCATTCCATGGTAGATGAAGACTCATAAATTTAGATCCAGATACTCTAAACAGTTAAGCATTAACACAAAACATTACAACATATAAGAACAAACTAAAAACAACAAATGAAAGAATTTTAACACACACAAAATAGTTATTTTACAAAGTGTACATGGCTTTGGATCACTCATGAGTGGGAGGGTCTTGAAGATACATGGTTGCAGAGGACTCCATAGAATTTTCCACACATAGCTTGAGTCTCTGACCATTCACCTTCATGATCTTCCCAGAAGTGGGGTCCATTATCTCCATAGCCCTAGATGGGGATGCATGAGTAACAACGAAAGGGCCATCCCATCTAAATCTTAACTTTCCTGGGAAGAATTTTAGTTTGGAGTTGAACAGCCATACCTTGGCACCAGCCTCAAAGTCTTTTCTCAGCAGGCTTTTGTCAAAGAAAGCCTTTGCTCTTAGTCAGGTGCAAAATGCTTGGGAGCTGACATGGAGCAAAGTGACAGGAGTAAGGTGTAAGAGGAGGGGTAAAATGGGCAGTGAAGGTGGAAGAATGGAAATGACAACTTTGTGGTGTGCGCTAGAAGCTAGGGCAGAGAGATGAAATGAAGAGGAAGCAATCACTGGGTTTAAATCAATGAAACTCGTGCTTCGTGAGGCTCTCGCCAGGTTATCGTGAGGATGAGATTAGAAGAAATAAGCCTCGCGAGCTGGAATAAGCACTGGATGCAGCGTAAATGCGATTACGTGCGAGATAAATCACGACTATGTAGTTCAGAAGGAGCCTCGCGAACTAAAATGAGTATGGAATTCACTACTAGTGCAGTTGAAAATGAGCTTCGCGACAGGCACATTTGTTGAGAACAAGGGGCCTCGTGAGGCTCATTACAGCTCAATCTACAGGCAGTTTGTTCGCGAGGCTCTCGCGAAGATAAGATTTGCACATCAGAGCCTCGCGAGCACTTCCTGTCTACCTGAACTATAGCTCACAGGGTTCAGTTAACCATGCAAGAAGGCCAAATTTTCTTGATAATTGCTCGCGATGGTGCTTGAACTTGCGACAAGGCCACATCCACTGCTTCTCAGTGCCAGCCCACTCGCATGTGCATTTAAACTGTCATGCACCCTGCCATGGTGCACCAATACCATATTTCTGTCACATTTCCACTATTTCATAGCTGTGAGACTGTTGCCCATTGCATAATTCATGCATACATATGTAGACAACGCAAATCATAGCAGTCAATCAATTTAAACCCCTAGTTGCACAGTCTACTCTACACACTCAAATCACACATGCAGATGGCCCATTCCATGGTAGATGAAGACTCATAAATTTAGATCCAGATACTCTAAACAGTTAAGCATTAACACAAAACATTACAACATATAAGAACAAACTAAAAACAACAAATGAAAGAATTTTAACACACACAAAATAGTTATTTTACAAAGTGTACATGGCTTTGGATCACTCATGAGTGGGAGGGTCTTGAAGATACATGGTTGCAGAGGACTCCATAGAATTTTCCACACATAGCTTGAGTCTCTGACCATTCACCTTCATGATCTTCCCAGAAGTGGGGTCCATTATCTCCATAGCCCTAGATGGGGATGCATGAGTAACAACAAAAGGGCCATCCCATCTAAATCTTAACTTTCCTGGGAAGAATTTTAGTTTGGAGTTGAACAGCCATACCTTGGCACCAGCCTCAAAGTCTTTTCTCAGCAGGCTTTTGTCAAAGAAAGCCTTTGCTCTTAGTCAGGTGCAAAATGCTTGGGAGCTGACATGGAGCAAAGTGACAGGAGTAAGGTGTAAGAGGAGGGGTAAAATGGGCAGTGAAGGTGGAAGAATGGAAATGACAACTTTGTGGTGTGCGCTAGAAGCTAGGGCAGAGAGATGAAATGAAGAGGAAGTAATCACTGGGTTTAAATCAATGAAACTCGTGCTTCGTGAGGCTCTCGCCAGGTTATCGTGAGGGTGAGATTAGAAGAAATAAGCCTCGCGAGCTGGAATAAGCACTGGATGCACTGTCGTGCAGTTCTGTGCAGGATAAATCACAGCTTGCGTAGTTCAGAAGGAGCCTCGCGAACTAAAATGAGTATGGAATTCACTACTAGTGCAGTTGAAAATGAGCTTCGCGACAGGCACAGTTGTTGAGAACAAGGGGCCTCGTGAGGCTCATTACAGCTCAATCTACAGGCAGTTTGTTCGCGAGGCTCTCGCGAAGATAAGATTTGCACATCAGAGCCTCGCGAGCACTTCCTGTCTACCTGAACTATAGCTCAGAGGGTTCAGTTAACCATGCAAGAAGGCCAAATTTTCTTGATAATTGCTCGCGATGGTGCTTGAACTTGCGACAAGGCCACATCCACTGCTTCTCAGTGTCAGCCCACTCGCATGTGCATTTAAACTGTCATGCACCCTGCCATGGTGCACCAATACCATATTTCTGTCACATTTCCACTATTTCATAGTCAGGAGACTGCCCATTGCATAATTCATGCATACATATGTAGACAACGCAAATCATAGCAGTCAATCAATTTAAACCCCTAGTTGCACAGTCTACTCTACACACTCAAATCACACATGCAGATGGCCCATTCCATGGTAGATGAAGACTCATAAATTTAGATCCAGATACTCTAAACAGTTAGGCATTGACACAAAACATTACAACATATAAGAACAAACTAAAAACAACAAATGAAAGAATTTTAACACACACAAAATAGTTATTTTACAAAGTGTACATGGCTTTGGATCACTCATGAGTGGGAGGGTCTTGAAGATACATGGTTGCAGAGGACTCCATAGAATTTTCCACACATAGCTTGAGTCTCTGACCATTCACCTTCATGATCTTCCCGTAAGGGGTCCATTATCTCCATAGCCCTAGATGGGGATGCATGAGTAACAACAAAAGGGCCATCCCATCTAAATCTTAACTTTCCTGGGAAGAATTTTAGTTTGGAGTTGAACAGCCATACCTTGGCACCAGCCTCAAAGTCTTTTCTCAGCAGGCTTTTGTCAAAGAAAGCCTTTGCTCTTAGTCAGGTGCAAAATGCTTGGGAGCTGACATGGAGCAAAGTGACAGGAGTAAGGTGTAAGAGGAGGGGTAAAATGGGCAGTGAAGGTGGAAGAATGGAAATGACAACTTTGTGGTGTGCGCTAGAAGCTAGGGCAGAGAGATGAAATGAAGAGGAAGCAATCACTGGGTTTAAATCAATGAAACTCGTGCTTCGTGAGGCTCTCGCCAGGTTATCGTGAGGGTGAGATTAGAAGAAATAATCGCTGCATTGCGCTGTGCAGTGATAAATCACAGCTCATGTAGTTGAAGGAGCCTCGCGAACTAAAATGAGTATGGAATTCACTACTAGTGCAGTTGAAAATGAGCTTCGCGACAGGCACATTTGTTGAGAACAAGGGGCCTCGTGAGGCTCATTACAGCTCAATCTACAGGCAGCTTGTTCGCGAGGCTCTCGCGAAGATAAGATTTACACATCAGAGCCTCGCGAGCACTTCCTGTCTACCTGAACTGTAGCTCACAGGGTTCAGTTAACCACGCAAGAAGGCCAAATTTTCTTGATAATTGCTCGCGATGGTGCTTGAACTTGCGACAAGGCCACATCCACTGCTTCGATGCACGCATGTGCATTTAAACTGTCATGCACCCTGCCATGGTGCACCAATACCATATTTCTGCCACATTTCCACTATTTCATAGCTCTGAGACTGTTGCCCATTGCATAATTCATGCATACATATGTAGACAACGCAAATCATAGCAGTCAATCAATTTAAACCCCTAGTTGCACAGTCTACTCCACACACTCAAATCACACATGCAGATGGCCCATTCCATGGTAGATGAAGACTCATAAATTTAGATCCAGATACTCTAAACAGTTAAGCATTAACACAAAACATTACAACATATAAGAACAAACTAAAAACAACAAATGAAAGAATTTTAACACACCCAAAATAGTTATTTTACAAAGTGTACATGGCTTTGGATCACTCATGAGTGGGAGGGTCTTGAAGATACATGGTTGCAGAGGACTCCATAGAATTTTCCACACATAGCTTGAGTCTCTGACCATTCACCTTCATGATCTTCCCAGAAGTGGGGTCCATTATCTCCATAGCCCTAGATGGGGATGCATGAGTAACAACGAAAGGGCCATCCCATCTAAATCTTAACTTTCCTGGGAAGAATTTTAGTTTGGAGTTGAACAGCCATACCTTGGCACCAAATTTCAAAGTCTTTGCTCAGCAGGCTTTTGTCAAAGAAAGCCTTTGCTCTTAGTCAGGTGCAAAATGCTTGGGAGCTGACATGGAGCAAAGTGACAGGAGTAAGGTGTAAGAGGAGGGGTAAAATGGGCAGTGAAGGTGGAAGAATGGAAATGACAACTTTGTGGTGTGCGCTAGAAGCTAGGGCAGAGAGATGAAATGAAGAGGAAGCAATCACTGGGTTTAAATCAATGAAACTTCGTGTTCGTGAGGCTCTCGCCAGTTATCATGAGGATGAGATTAGAAGAAATAAGCCTCATGAAATGGAATAAATCGGATGCACGTCGTGCAGTTACATGCAAGTGATAAATCACAGCCATGTAGTTCGAAGGAGCCTCGCGAACTAAAATGAGTATGGAATTCACTACTAGTGCGATTGAAAATGAGCTTCATGAGGCACATTTGTTGAGAACAAGGGGCCTCGTGAGGCTCAATCTCTGAGGCGGATTGTTCGCGAGGCTCTCGCGAAGATAAGATTTGCACATCAGAGCCTCGCGAGCACTTCCTGTCTACCTGAACTATAGCTCAGAGGGTTCAGTTAACCATGCAAGAAGGCCAAATTTTCTTGATAATTGCTCGCGATGGTGCTTGAACTTGCGACAAGGCCACATCCACTGCTTCTCAGTGCCAGCCCACTCGCATGTGCATTTAAACTGTCATGCACCCTGCCATGGTGCACCAATACCATATTTCTGTCACATTTCCACTATTTCATAGCTGTGAGACTGTTGCCCATTGCATAATACATGCATACATATGTAGACAACGCAAATCATAGCAGTCAATCAATTTAAACCCCTAGTTGCACAGTCTACTCTACACACTTAAATTACACATGCAGATGGCCCATTCCATGGTAGATGAAGACTCATAAATTTAGATCCAGATACTCTAAACAGTTAAGCATTAACACCAAACATTACAACATATAAGAACAAACTAAAAACAACAAATGAAAGAATTTTAACACACACAAAATAGTTATTTTACAAAGTGTACATGGCTTTGGATCACTCATGAGTGGGAGGGTCTTGAAGATACATGGTTGCAGAGGACTCCATAGAATTTTCCACACATAGCTTGAGTCTCTGACCATTCACCTTCATGATCTTCCCAGAAGTGGGGTCCATTATCTCCATAGCCCTAGATGGGGATGCATGAGTAACAACGAAAGGGCCATCCCATCTAAATCTTAACTTTCCTGGGAAGAATTTTAGTTTGGAGTTGAACAGCCATACCTTGGCACCAGCCTCAAAGTCTTTTCTCAGCAGGCTTTTGTCAAAGAAAGCCTTTGCTCTTAGTCAGGTGCAAAATGCTTGGGAGCTGACATGGAGCAAAGTGACAGGAGTAAGGTGTAAGAGGAGGGGTAAAATGGGCAGTGAAGGTGGAAGAATGGAAATGACAACTTTGTGGTGTGCGCTAGAAGCTAGGGCAGAGAGATGAAATGAAGAGGAAGCAATCACTGGGTTTAAATCAATGAAACTCGTGCTTCGTGAGGCTCTCGCCAGGTTATCGTGAGGATGAGATTAGAAGAAATAAGCCTCGCGAGCTGGAATAAGCACTGGATGCACTGTCGTGTAGTTCTCTGCAGGATAAATCACAGCTTGCGTAGTTCAGAAGGAGCCTCGCGAACTAAAATGAGTATGGAATTCACTACTAGTGCAGTTGAAAATGAGCTTCGCGACAGGCACATTTGTTGAGAACAAGGGGCCTCGTGAGGCTCATTACAGCTCAATCTACAGGCAGTTTGTTCGCGAGGCTCTCGCGAAGATAAGATTTGCACATCAGAGCCTCGCGAGCACTTCCTGTCTACCTGAACTATAGCTCACAGGGTTCAGTTAACCATGCAAGAAGGCCAAATTTTCTTGATAATTGCTCGCGATGGTGCTTGAACTTGCGACAAGGCCACATCCACTGCTTCTCAGTGCCAGCCCACTCGCATGTGCATTTAAACTGTCATGCACCCTGCCATGGTGCACCAATACCATATTTCTGTCACATTTCCACTATTTCATAGCTGTGAGACTGTTGCCCATTGCATAATTCATGCATACATATGTAGACAACGCAAATCATAGCAGTCAATCAATTTAAACCCCTAGTTGCACAGTCTACTCTACACACTCAAATCACACATGCAGATGGCCCATTCCATGGTAGATGAAGACTCATAAATTTAGATCCAGATACTCTAAACAGTTAAGCATTAACACAAAACATTACAACATATAAGAACAAACTAAAAACAACAAATGAAAGAATTTTAACACACACAAAATAGTTATTTTACAAAGTGTACATGGGTTTGGATCACTCATGAGTGGGAGGGTCTTGAAGATACATGGTTGCAGAGGACTCCATAGAATTTTCCACACATAGCTTGAGTGTCTGATCATTCACCTTCATGATCTTCCCAGAAGTGGGGTCCATTATCTCCATAGCCCTAGATGGGGATGCATGAGTAACAACAAAAGGGCCATCCCATCTAAATCTTAACTTTCCTGGGAAGAATTTTAGTTTGGAGTTGAACAGCCATACCTTGGCACCAGCCTCAAAGTCTTTTCTCAGCAGGCTTTTGTCAAAGAAAGCCTTGGCTTTCTCTTTGTAAATTCTTGAATTTGCACAGGCCTCTAATCTCAGCTCCTCTAGCTCGACTAGCTGCAATTTCCTTTATGAACCAACAACAGTTAGATCAAAATTCAGAGTTTTAATAGCCCAGTAAGCCCTATGTTCTAACTCCACTAGTAGATAACAAACCTTGCCATAAACCAGTCTAAAAGGGGACATTCCAATAGGGGTCTTAGAGGCAGTCCTACAAGCCCATAGGGCATCCTGCAGCTTCAAGTACCAGTCCTCCTATCAGTCCTCACAGTTTTCTTCAAAATGTGCTTGATTTCTCTATTAGAGATCTCCACTTGCCCACTGGTCTGTGGGTTGTATGGAGTAGCCACTCTAAGTGTAATAGTGTACTTCTTGAGCAATCTCTCAAAGTACTTGTTACAGAAATTACTCCCCCATCACTAATGATAGCTCTGGGGGTGTCAAATCTGGAGAAGATATTGTCCTTAAAAAATCTAAGGATAACTGCATGGTCATTGGTTCATGTGGCAATGACTTCTACCCATTTGGACATATAGTCCACAGCCATAAGAATGAAATTAAACCCATAGGAAGGAGGAGATAAACTCATGAAGTCTATTCCCCATAAATTAAATAGTTCTACCACAAGGATGGGGTGTAATGGCATTGAATCTCTTTTGGATATGCCCCCCAACTGTTGACATATTTGATAAGCCTTGCAGTGCTCCATTGCATCCTTAAATAAGGATGGCTTATAGAATCCACTTTGGAGAACTTTGGCAACATTTTTTCTTCCCCCAAAATGACCTCCACAAGCCTGCTCATGGTACATTGAAAGAATGTTGTGGAATTTATTTTCAGGAACACACTTCCTAACAATTTGATCTGCACAACACTTGTAAAGGTAAGGATCCTCCCAAAGAAAATATTTGACCTGAGAGAAAAATAGGTCTTTGTTTATCTTGGACCAATGTGGGAAAATCCTTCCTGGAGCAAGATAGTTTATAATGTTTACAAACCAAGGAACACTCACAGTGATGGCAAAAAGTTTCTCATCTGGGAAAGAATCATTCACAGGTATGTTTGCACAGTCAGATGGTAAAATTCTAGACAAGTGGTCTGCAACTACATTTTTTACACCCTTTTTATCCTTGATCTCTAGATCAAACTCCTATAACATGAGGATCCATCTGATCAACCTAGGCTTAGCTTCTTTTTTACACAATAGGTATTTCAGGGCTGAGTAATCAGTGGAAACAATAATTTTAGACCTTAAAACATATAGTCTAAATTTTTCTAAGGCAAAGACAACTGCCAACAGCTCTTTCTCAGTGGTGGTATAGTTCAACTGAGCATCAATCAATGTCTTGCTGGCATAATAAATTACACTGGGTAATTTATCTTTCCTCTGCCCCAAAACTACACCAATTGCAAAATCCAAAGCATCACACATAAGCTCAAAGGGAAGGGAGTAATCTGGGATTTGGATGATAGGGGCAAAAGTCAAGCACTTTTTCAGAATCTCAAAGGCAATCAAGCAATCAGCAGTGAATACAAAAGGCACATCCTGACACAGCAGGTGGCACAGAGGTTTAGAAAATTTTGAAAAATCCTTGATGAACCTTCTGCAGAAACTAGCATGCCCAAGGAAAGATCTCACTTGCTTAACAGTTTTTGGAGGAGGCAAATGTGACATCAGGTCAATTTTTGCGATATCCACCCCAATTCCTTTGTTAGAAACCACATGACAAAGAACAATTCCTTGGCTAACCATGAAATTGCTCTTTTCCCAGCTCAACACTAGGTTGTTTTCCTCACATCTCTGAAGCACAAGGGATAGATGATCCAAACACTGATCAAAATCATCACCATACACAGAAAAATCATCTATAAAAATCTCCAAACACTTGTCTAACATGTCAGAAAAAATTACAAACATGCATATCTGAAAAGTAGCAAGAGCATTACACAGTCCAAAAGGCATCCTTCGGCAAGCAAAGGTTTCAAAGGGACAAGTAAAAGCTGTTTTCTCCTGATCTTGTGAATGCATAGGGATCTGATTGTAACTAGAGTGTCCATCAAGAAAGCAATAGTAAGCTTTGCCTGCTAACTTATCTAGAATCTGGTCAATGAAGGACAGTGGGAAATGGTCCTTCCTAGTCTTGGAGTTCAATTTTTGGTAGTCAATACAGACCCTTCAACCAGTGGTCTCCCTGGTTGGCATTAATTCTCTAGACTCATTGGGCACTACAGTGATGTCAGACTTCTTAGGCACCGCCTGTGTAGGTGACACCCATTAAGAGTCAGAAATTGGGTATATTACTCAAGCATCAAGTAGCTTTAGCACTTCCTTCATCACCACCTCCTGCATATGAGGATTTAACTTCCTCTGCATCTCCCTAGAGGGTTTGAAACCCTCTTACAGATAAATTTTGTACATACACACAACTGGGTTAATTACCTCCATATCAGTTATAGCCCATCCAATTGCCTTTTTATGTATCTTGAGCACACCAATCAGTTTCTCTTCCTACCCCTTAGTGAGGGAAGATGAAATAATCATAGGCAGTTTTTTATGTTACCCTAAAAATGCATATTTGAGAGTGCTGGGGAGCAGTTTCAACTCCAAATCTGGGAGACTGACAAGAGATGGCAGCAAAGGTAACTTGGATGGCTGAGGCAGGGGTAGCAATTTGGATTTACATGTGGAATGCTGCACTAGGCCCCCTGAAGACTTTGATGTCTTGCTTTCTTTAACCAGGTAAATTGGGGCCTCCTCCTCATGAGCCTTAGTCCAAATATGTTCAAACTCCTAACTAATTATATCCCAATCTAGCAGATTGGATACATTTTCCTCCACTAGGTCATCTAGTGCATTAATTGTAAAGCAGTCCTTATGCTCCAGTTGAGGTTGCGTGGTTGCACTGTACACATTTAATTTGACCTTCATGTTCCCAAAGGTCTCCTCCATTATCCCTTAACTGTATTATATACAGGCATTGGCTGTAGCAAAAAATGGCCTGCCCAAATTGATAGGAATGAAGGTGCTACTTTTTAAAGGTTCCTATCCAAATAAGAAAATTAGCAGGATAAAAGAATTTATCCACTCCAACTAGTACATCTTCTACCACTCCCATAGGCCTTCTCTCAGACCTATCAACCAACTGAAGCACAATAGATGTTGGTTTAAGTTCCCCTAAACCTATTTGTTCATACATTAAGTATGGTAGTAGATTGACACTGGCTCCCAAGTCTAGAAGGGCTCTGCTTATGGTATGTTCACCAATGATGCAGGGGATAGTAGGTACCCCTGGGTCCTGCAATTTTGCTGGTGTGGAGATAGACAACACAGATTAGGCATTCTCAACTATAAAAACCTTTTTAGATAAATAAACCCTAGACTTCCTATGTTGCCTACAAAGGTCTTTGAGAAACTTTGCATAGGCTGGGACCTGGTTGATGGCATCAAATAGAGGTTAATTGATCTTAACTTGTTTGAAGGTCTCCATCATTTCCTCTATTTTAACATGCCCCTTATCAGAAGGGGAAGGGCCTTTTAATGCATGAGGAAATGGATGCTGTGGTACTGCTGGTACCTCAGCTGCATGCCTAGCTATTTCATGATCAAAATTTTATTTTTTCCTTTTTTCTTCATTTATTTCTTCTTCTTGGGGCTCAACAACAGTCCCATTATTATCCTCCTCCTGCCTAGCAGTAGGAGATGAGTTCTCCTCTTCTACACACATTTCTTTCTTTGTCACTCTCATTTTTCTCCTTTACCTCCCTGCCCACTTGATTATCAACCACCTTACCACTCCTTAGGGTAGGGACTGCCTTAGCCCCCTCATGAGCCGAGGAGCCCTCACCAATCATAAATTAACCCTTAAGGTTGGCTAGGGGTTAATTGGGTAGCCTTCCCTCCTCTCTTCTGACCAATACATTTGAAATTTGGCCAAGTCGATCCTCTATCTTTTTTATGCTTTGACTGTGAGAGTTCACAGTCTATGATAGAGAACCCAAGTTTTGCAGTGATAATAAAATCTGATCTTCAAAGGAGGGGGCTCTAGGCTAAGATGGTGGCAACATCAATTGGTTAGGCTGTGGGGCTGATTGCTGGAAGGCTTGTCGTGGTGCATAGCCCTGTTGATACAGTGGCTGTGCTCTATAAGGTAATGCCAACTGCTGCTGCTGAGGTTACTGATATGTGTCTTGTCTCCACCTCAAATTGGGGTGGTTTCTCCATTGATACCCAACAGATTGCTGCCCATATGACTGGGCAGCATTGGCATGTTCAGGATATTGGCTGGCTGATGGACATTCCTCAAGTGAATGTGTGGGAGACTGGCATATCAAACATGCCTCTTCCACTTGTGCAGTCAGTCTAAGCTACATCACATTCATCAATTTATCAAATTTTTTGCTCAGGCTGTTCACCTTCCTTTCCAAATCACTGGGCACACTGACTTCGTACTTCCTTTCTTTAGAGATGACTTCTTTCCCCATCTTAGCAGGAGTCTCAATGTCATTTCTGGACAGAGTCTCTTACTGCATGAAATTTTCACTTATAACATCAAAAAACTCCCAAGCCTCATCAACAATCTTGTGGAGGTAAGTACCCCCACATGAGGCATCCACCCTGTCCTTGCTCTTAGAATCAATTCCTTGGTAGAAGCTCTGAACAAGATGCCACTAAGGAATTTGGTGGTGGGGATATTGTTTCAAAAGCTCCTTAAACCTTTCCCAAGCTTGATGGAAATTCTCAGTTGAGAATTGTGCAAAGGAAATTATGCTCTTCCTCAATTGGCTAGTTTTAGACATTGGAAAAAATTTAGCCAAAAATTGGCATTTCATCTTTCCATGATTGTATGCTATTTGCTGGGATCATGGAGAGCCAAGTTCTGGCTCTGTCCTTTAATGAAAAAGCAAAGAGCCTCAGTTTGGTGGCTTCCTCTCCCAAGTCAGCAATGTTGAATATGGGGCACAAAGCCAAGAACTCATCAATGTACTTATATAGGTCTTCTTTACTTAGCCCATGAAATGATGGTAGCATTGGAATGATGGATGATTTAATCTCATAGTTTCCTTGAACAGTAGGGAATTGAATGTAGAAAGGGGAGTTGTATACCCCTGGTGCATTAAATTCCTTCAATGTTCTCTGTTGCTCACCCATCTCTACTACTAGCTCAGCATCCACAGCAGGGGCTTGTGTGGTGTTCCTAGGTTTAAGGGCCCTCTCTATCTCAGGATTTAGAGGTTCTAAGTCAGTGTTAAGGGACGTCCCACCCAGCATGCACACACACAGCAGTAAGTAAAGAACAACACAGACAGCACACTTAAAAAATTTATAACCAAAAAGAACTACTAACAAGTACTACTGAGCTATTGAAAATCAATACAATAAAAATGAAACTAAGAATTAGGGGGAAAGAAATACAAACCAAAGGTAGCTAAGCTCTAGCTGTAGTTCTAGCTTTTCCCTTTTTTTGTTGTCCAGATCTGCAAAAGCTAATAAAAAAATCAGTAGTATTTTTATTCAAAAACAGGCACTGCTACAAATAAATGTAGTACATAAAAAATACACTCAGGTCTACTAATTAGGTCAATGACAATCTCCGGCAGTGACGCCAAAAACATTTTGGGATATTTTAGGTGCTGTTAATTTTATTAGAAAACACAGTGGTAAAGATTAATCAAAGCAAAGGGGGGTGGAAATATATGAAAACATCAATCTAAAAAAAGCACAATTCTACAAGATACCAGGGCTTGTTGTAGCAAGTTTTGAAAGTAAGAGTTTATCCGACAGGAAAGTATGATCTAGAACCATAAGGAGGGTTATGTTAGTAGGCCTCCAGATCTGACTACAGATCTGGCAATCCTAAAAAAAGGGAGTGTTTTGGGGTTGTCATAACTAAAACTAAAACTAAGAAATAAAATGGAGTCCTATACTATAGAAAGGGTTTTAAAGAAGGTGTTGATGGTGTGGTAAAATAAAGGTAAAATGGTGAGAAGTATGCAGCTAAGATTAAGTCGGTTGTGCAACTCAGATCTAGAGATGACTCTTCAGTGATCCTTCAGATGGCTACAAGAACATATGCAAGGTAGAGGAATCCAAATCAACCCTTGTTAATTAGACTGCTCTCTTAAGCCTATAATTTGTCCACTTAAATGGTCACAGACTATCCTAGGGAGATGATCAACTCACATGGATTAAACTCAGAAAACTAACCTAATCCAAGGGAATGGATTGATCTTAAGGCTATAATCTGTCCACTTAAATGGTCACAGACTATCCTAGGGATTTCCTCCAACCAATGAACTAAATCAGAATATGAATACCATTGCAGACACTATGTTTGCAAGGCTACAATCTCATGCATTCATTAGAGTAAACAACCCTTGAAAATCTAGTGGAAACCACAGACAATCAAAGGTTGAATGGGGACTTAGACTTGACTGGTCATTGCTACAAAAGTCTTGCAATGGCCTAGCTCACAAGTCTACAATATCTACAGAATATTATATCTAAAATCTAAAAATGGCATTACAATACAAAGGGTAGTTTAGATCTACAAATATCTCTCACTTGGCTACAAGCTCAAGTGCAGAGAAGAAGAATCTATCTCAGATATGTAATTTAGATCAGCCTTAGGGCTATAGCCTGTCTACTTAAATGGTTACAGGCTATCCCAGAGGTTATCTTCCTCGCAGCTTAATGAAATTGAATAGGATAACTGCTACTGACACCATCTTTGCAAGGCTACAAGCTCAAGCAGCCCATGGGTGCATCAAATCCATAGAAATTTATGTGCAAAATATAGAAAATATATAGATTCAATTAAACTATAAGAATGACATTACATTGATAAAAAGGAAACTTACAATGTCTGCCCCCAAGGCAACAACCAGTGCAAAAGCTCAAATCACCCCTCAAGTTTATACAAATCCCTCAGTTGTCTCCTCACGTTGTTGGTTGATAGTATTTTGAGTGACGCTATCTACCCACGCCACAATTTGTTCTACAGTTTGAAGGACATGGTCATCATATTCTGGCTCGGCGTTACCGGGAGCTACGTCAAATTTCGACGGTGTAGAAGGTTCTACGGGTTGAATAATGGGTCTTCGAGCTCGGAAGGATTGAACTCGAACTCGTGTGAAATTTGGATATGGCGGAGGAATTGGTGGTTCAATTCGGGTTATGAAGGTAGAAGGATGAGGCAGAAGGATTGTGGGCCTCGGAGGATCATCTAAACTAGTTGTCGCGTCAAGATGTCTAACTCATTTGATGAGAGTAGATGGATGGAAAGGGGCTCGGCCCAGAAGGTACACCGTGGTGACATGGGCGACCGATCCTTGATTATGGTTTGGCAGAGGATTATTGATAATTCCAAAGTTTTGTGAAGGCTGTTAGTTATTTTGGTTAGAATTTCAAAGGGATTCCCAGTCAATCTGGATTCGATCATTCATGTCATATATCATATCTCTCAACACCCAACAGTCTTCCAGGTTATGTCTCGCATATCGGTGACAAGCACATAACTTGGTATAATCAAGGTTAGCAGGCAAGGGTCGTGGCCGCTTTGGTGGAAAGCGAATGAGGTTCTGGTCGCATAGGAGGCAGAAAATATTAGGGATGGTATTGGGTAACAGAGTATAATGATCTCGTCTAGGCTGATAGGGACCTCGGGTCTGCTGATTAAAATTTTGGGGCAGGGGTACACTATTATAGCCCTGGGTATTGGCAGGACGGTTTTGGGTAGCATTTTGGTTCTAGTTAGGGTACTGGTTTGGGATAGGATATTGGTTTTGATTTTGATTGGCATACCATGGTTGATTCTGGTATTGACCTTGACTAGAGTTCCTTTATTGGTTGTTCTCATCACCTTGATTTTGATTAACGGCAGTGTTAACTTGCTGGGAGTCAGAGCCTTTCTTGTTGTTTCGGGGCTTTGAATTGCCGAAAGTCGATGTCTTTGATGTTGTGATCGCAAAGGCAAGATCTCCTCCCTTTATGTGTCACTGAATGCGATTGGCACGCAGATGAAGAGTAGCAAAGTCTGGGCAATCGCTTATGATTAGAGCGCTTCGAAGGGGCTCTCTGACATTATCTATGATGATGTCGATTGCATCTTTTTCTCTCATTTGACTTCCCGTGTGAGCTGCGAGTTTCCTCCAGCATGATATAAAATTGGTGAAGTCTTCTTCGGTTTCCTGCTTTGTTGTCATGAAGTCGCTAAGACTGACGACCTCCTGTATCAAATGCTTGTATTGATCTAGGAACTGTTCAGCTAATTCTTTGAATGTGTCAATTTTATGTAGTGGAAGCCCGGTGAACCAGTAGAGGGCTTTCCCTTTGAGCGACCTTTGAAAGTAGTGTATCAGAAGTCTATGATTGTCGCGAATAGGCCGGTAGTCATTGCAGAATAAGGCGAGAACGTGGTTTGGACTCCCAGTGCTGTTATACTTGCTAAAATTTGGGGGCTTGAATCCCGCAGGTAGATTGAATTCGAGGTCTCGGCCGAAATTGTCAAATCCAATTGACAAATCAGGCCAGTTTTTCTTAGTCATGCATTCATCGATCATTTTGGGGATGTCTTCTACCCTTATGACAACATCTTGTTTAGCGGTCTGGGAATGGATTCTTTCTTAACATTCGCTACTGAGGAGCATGTGGAGAGTGTGTCTAGGTGGCGATACGTGCGGTGATATCGTTGTTAGAGTAGGGGGTGGCCTCTCCTGTGTTTGTCGTTCTCGTTCTTCCACCTCTCGTCATTCTTTGATGGACTCGTATGCTGTGGCTAAGCCGTGGAGTAGTTCGTCGACTTCATCTCCTCCCCTTTATAATTTCTAGATGTTGAGGCCTACAAGTTGTTGAATTATGAAGTTCTACCCAAAGTTGTTGTCTCTATGTCCGTCATTGTGGCTGGTGCTCGGGGGTGTAAACGGAGTTTCCTCAGCATCGGCCATGTTGATTTCCGAATTATATTGTGTTGAGCCCTCGAGTGGCTGCTCATGGTATAATGGGTTATTATGGTACCCCCATAACGGCGGGTCACCAATTCTAATCCTTTGTATTCCTGGCATCTCGAGCCTCTGGTGTATGCTCATGTGCTGTCGATAGCAGACTTTAATGTGAAGAGTAATAAAACTAAAGAAAATTAACTAGAAGAAGAGGAAAATTTAACTAAACATGGGCGGCTTTGGGGACAAGAAGTCCCATTGCGATCACCTGTCTCTTGGTACGCGCTTTTTCTGGGTCCCTTTCGGTCCCCTAAAAGAGTGGCCCAATTCGGTCCAAGTGGACTCTGGCAAAGGCGGTGTTTGTTTAGAGGTCATGAAATACTAAAAATGAAGAGGTAAATCTTAGGGAAATACTTAGTTCGTTGCGTTCACCAGCCGCAGATATTTATCAATGCTACAACACGTCACTGATCATGCCTTTCGGGGTGGAGATATGGGTTGTTCTCTTTACTTAATCATCGGCTGGCTAATGTCAACAGCACTGGGTCGCCTGTAAGTTTAGTTAAGCTAGTTTTTCTAATTCTCTTCTAATTCTCTTCTAACTACTTTACCTTTCCTACTCTTGCTATGACTCTTGACTATTTTATTTACTTGATATTAATGGGGATCTAATTAATTTTTAATCCTATTAGAAGTCTAAATAACCGGGGATTCCTAATTTGGCTAGGTCTCCTTATCTGACTAAAAGTCTAATTAATGGCCTACTTCTAGTAAAAATCTAGTTATATCAGAATCTAATTAGGATTCTAACTAATTTCCTAATTTTATTAGAAATACTAATCTTCCTAATTTTTTTAAAACTATAGTTAAATAAACTATGTAGATTAATTCCACCAAAACTCTAATTAATCAAAGTATCCTAATTTTATCATAATTCTCAAAAAAAGGGGTTTTGGGCCCGCTATGCTAAGGAGGATTGGCCCTATTCCTGGGTACCCTCCGTAAGCTTCCTTGGACAAATCGGGTGGCTAAAAATTATTTTAGTAATAATATGGATTGAAAAACTAATTTTTATTCTGAAATTATTGATTTACGGATCGAAAATCGAGAATCAAGTTAAAAATTAGAAATAAAAATAGAAATTCTAAGACTGAATTTAAGACTGAAATTAAGGATTGATTCTAGAAACTAAGAACTAAAATAAGAAAAACTAGAAATTTTGATTAAAACCTTAGATCTAAGATCTAGAATTTAAGAACTAGAGGGCTAGAACCTAAATCTAGAATTAAAATAAAAAAAGATGAACTGGTTCAAGAACCTGAGAACTAGAACCATGGAAAAAGGTAAGAATTAAGGATTAAAGATATTTAAAATCTAAGATCTAAAACTAAATGCTTAAGAACCTAGGGTCTATAACCAATGATCTAGAACTACAAGAATTAAAAACCAAAAGAAAAGTATTCCTGAGGCTAGGGCCGCATAGAGGAATCTCGAAATCCTAAGCTTGAAAGCGAGGAGCTTGAAAATTCAATTGCTAACTGCATTGTGATGTGTTTTTGGGACGAGGTGGTGGGTCCTATTTATAGGTATTTGGCCAATTGGTCAGTGAATTTCAATTATGCGCCCTGTCTGGTGCACTTAATTGAATTATGTGCCCTGTTTTCGGTGCTCAATCACTTTGAGTCGGTGACTGACTCAGTGAGTGACCAGCTGACTGGTTTAGCCGGGTATCCCAGTCCTAGTCTAATTAGACTAATTGCGTGCCCTGATTAGTGCGCTAAATCAATTAAGTGCCTGAATACATGCTCTTAATAGGGAATTTCAATCGGTCTAAGGAAGAGACCAAGTTCACTTACGAACCAATTATACGTTTGTGCTGAGGCGCATAATTCGATTGCACGCTCTAGGTAGGGTGTACAATAATGTCTTAGGCGGTTTCTAGAACGGTACAAGGCCATTCCAAAATGGACTAATTGCGCATTGGGTATAAAGCGTGCAATTTGACTACGTGTGCCCGGAGGAGCACATAATCAAAGTCGAAGGCCGTCCTCAAGAAGTGAAATCCTGGTCCAAGAGGGACCAATTATGCGCCAGCCATGGGGCATGCAATCGAGTTACGCGCGCTAGACAGGATGCATAATTTGAGACTTTCCTGGGTTTGATCCGGGTCAGAGCCACAGTGCTATTGTTTCAGCCTAGGTCTTAACCATGTACTATTATTTCAGTGCATGGTCCCCGCATAGGGTTTTAAAGTCCTCAGAGAAGGTTAGTCTTTTTTCGGAGGTCGTGGGTAAGGTCAAAGGTTGATCAAATAGGTTTGTATATTCCAAGAGGGTAAAATGGGGGTGTCTACAACTAGGTCTACATTATTGGGCTCAGATTCGAGGGGGAGCCAGTGACCGAGCTGGTGGAGGGAGACTACCGGGCGGTATGTGAGGAGGTGCTTGGGGTCGGGTACTAATTCAGCGGGTCCGAGCCAGGGGTGGTTCGAGTTTCCTGGTTCTTTGACACATTTCCCAGTGGTTTTGTTCCTCCAAGGGTTCACTCAGAGAAGAGGGAGGTGTTCCAGGAGCGCCACAAGGCTATGGCCCTTCGAGAGCCTATGACATAGTTGGGAGTAGAGACGGATCGAGTCCTCTGGGCATTTTTGATGCATTTTCTCAGTGTAGTGTTATTTTCGTCTTCGACCCAGGGCTATGTGATGGGTCTATTTTTAACACTTCTCAGGGACCTTGACCGGGTGCCCACCTATGCTTGGGGTGCGACGGCGTTGGTGCATCTCTATGAGCAACTATGCCACAGGGGGAGAGGTGTCGCCACCATCAGAGGCTTTCTTCCTTTCCTCCATGTGAGTTTTAGTTGATTGTTGGATTCTATCTTAGTTGTCTTGTCTTCATTTTAGTGATTATTTTGATGTTTGTGTGTGTTTAGTCTTGGGCGAATGATCATATTACGTTCTTACGTCTACAGGTCCCGGCGGAGATTGATTTCACGTTCCCGCATATGCACGTGTGGCGGAGGGCGATGAGGTGCCGCTTCTAGTCTTTGGATTTGCAGACCGCGCGAGGTCTCTTTGAGGACATGCATGCGGTGGAGGTACGTGTGGTCTATGTTGTTAGGGCATCTTAGGTTTTAGGCTTTAGATTTTACAAATGGCTTGTCTTGTTTATTTCTAATTATAGGTTATTTGGAGGCCCTATGCTGCCGGGGAGGATGTCGAGGAGCCGATGATATGGTCCGGTCAGCCTTTCTTTGATGTGGATATCTGGGTCCACTGCTTCGAGAAGGTGGAGCGCATCCACCTGTCTTGCATAGTCTGGCAGTTGGGGCTCCCTCAGGGAATCCCTCCTGAAATTTGCCACCGTGTGGTGAAGAGGATGACTAGTCCCCCTGGTCGAGACTTTGCATCATAGATGAGGACTCAGATCGTTGACTTTAGAGCTGGGGGGACCAGGGTGACAGGGGCGCGCGATGAGGCAAATGCCCGAGAGTTTGCGAGGTGGTTCAAGGGGATCGACGGTGGTCGACTATTCACGTGTCCATTCCATGGGACCGGCTCTTTGGTGGTTGGCGGTTCTCAGTTTGCCTCGGCATTGAGGGAGAGGCTGACCGCATTAGAGCAAGGCCACCTGGGTTTGAGTGTCTGGGGAGTGATGGACACCCTCCACAGGGTGATGGATCAGATGGGATGAGCCCCTAGGCTCGATGAGGAGATGCTGCGCTCCTTGATGGCCTCCGTCTTCCATGCCAAAGTAGCAGAGGACGATTTGAGGTCTCAGTTGGCAGAGATTCGATGATCTCTGGTGAATTGGCTTAATAAAAGTCGTTAGGGCATTCAATTTGCTTCTAGTCAATTTAATATGGTTGTTTTGGTTTTGTTTCCTCTTTCTTTGTTAGACTGAGAGGGAGAGTGGGGTCACGTCGGTGGCGTATCGAGTGCTCGAGGTCAGCAGCAGTGTCGAGAGGAAAGGCCATTTACGTTTGGTTTTAGTGCTATCTTCTTTTGTTATCTCTGATGTGTCTGTTATGGGTCATACTTGCAAAGGGCAGTGTTCTCTGTTGCTGGGGTCTACTCTGGCATTCGACCCATCTTTATTTGCCTCATCTAGTCAGGAGGATCCGATGATAGCCCAACTTCGGGCTGAGCTAGAGCATTGGGTAAGTATATTCGGCCTTTTGATTTTATTTTGTTTGGCTTATTTTGATTTTTTTTTTTTTGCTAACATTGTGTGGTGTATTCTCAGCGTCAGCTTGCTGGAGACCTCCAAATGAGGGAGGCCATAGCTGCTCCTCTACTCCTGGAGAGTCAAGTATAGAGTGTTTTAGTTTATGTGTATGTTGGTTTGTTTTATTTTGTTGGTTGGTTTTCTTTATGACATGTTTCGTGTTGGTTTGTCTTTTCTTGTGCAGGCCATCCCTGACTCTGCTCTTGTGGCTCCTCCCTGGGAGTCGACTCCTCCTGATACTCAGGTTTGTTTAGTTAGTGTAGTTTCATTTTCAATTTTTCAGTCGTGGCGTTATCTGATATGCTTCTTATTTGTGTTGTAGTCGCCTATGCCCGGGATCCTGCCTCTGCCTCCTACTGATTTGGTGACTGCCGCGACCGTTGAGTGCCTTCTTCGGGAGAGGGCGGATTTGGTATACTTCTCTTTCTGTTTAGTGTTTCCTTCCTTCATAGGTATGGTCGGTTCTTGATCTTTGGTAATCATGCAGGTTCATCAACTCAAGGAGTCACGTCTGGAGGTAGCAAGAGCGTGCGCCGTTCAAGAGGCGAGGCTGATTGTCAAAGACACGCATAGTCGTGAGGAACTGCTCGTCAATATGCTCATCGCGCAAGGGACTCAAGCTGAGATGGCCCCTTGATCTATGCGAGCTGAGATGCAGTTGACTATAGAGCGGCTGCAGTATTGACTTGGGAGGAGCGAGCGAGGGGTGCATGGGATGGTTGGTTGCCTCGCTCGGTCAGAGATGGTCGCCATTGGCTCTCTAGCTAGCCAGTCCCGTCGAACGATGAGTGAGCCAGTGAGGGACTATGTTCACTAGGACTCTGTTATTCGGGAGTTACTTGCTGAGGATCCTTCTTGTTCACGGTCTAGGCGGTTGGCCGGTCAGGGGAGTGAGGGAGGTTCTATTGCGGGGCCTTCCTTTTCGAGGGAGTGTCCGTCGACTCTGGGTGTCGAGATTGAGTTCTCGGTGGATCAGTCTTCTAATCTACAGGCCGATGATATTGGAGATAACGGCGATCGACCATCCCAGAGGCAGCATAGGGAGTAGGGCTATGTATATATTTTTTATATTTTTGTTATTATTTTTTGTTCATTGTATATACAGGGGGTATGCCCCTAGTGAAAGATGTAAAAGAAGAATTTGATATATATATAGATTTTTTTGGTTCAGATGTAGCTGGTTTCGCTTTTCCGTTTATGTTACTTTCCGTACTTTAGTTGCTTGCTTTTGGTGTCATCATCTATTATTAGCACTTGGATGTTCCTTGAGTTGCCCCAGTAATAGTTTAAGGTCGCTTTGTACCTGCGCATAAGGATAATGTTATCAGTAATTTTATTTTCCCCCTTGCTGATTGTCAAGGGGGGAGGTGTCCTAGACCGGGGTCTGGTAAGCAAAGCGGGATTATTATATCGTTTTCTTTTTAATTTTTTTTTTTTCATCTACTATTTTTATTTTTGTCTACTATTTTTCATTACAAGGAAAGGATGATAATGTAATAGGGAAAACAAATAACTAAAAGAAAATTCTAAAACTAAAAAAATACCTGAGTGTAGGAGCGCGATGGGATAAGCAGTGTAGTATCTTCGACAGTCTTCCTGGAGCGATGGCCATGTTGCTCCGCGTGTAACTATGAACAAGCAGGGTCCTTAATGTGACTCCTCTTCCAAAATAAAAAAAATGGCCTAGTGTTGAGTCGTAATGGAGCATTTTGGGAGAGTATGCAAAGCGATGAGTGTATTTAAGGGGTAAATCTCAAAGAAAGTCCTCTAATGATACTTTGTCGTGTTGGCAAGAGAGCATTTGGGTTATATCAGTCATGAACTGGATTTTACCCTTAACAGTGGTTGTCATATCGCATAGTCTTGGCTAGGGGTGAGGTGAGTGGTAGGTAGGGGGTGATTGCATTGGTCATCATTCATAATTTTTTAGCTTCATTCTCGGGGATATCCTTGGAAGGTTCTGACTCATTGTAGACACCCAAATTTGGCCCAAGGCCTGATCAAAACATACTTTGAGAAAGGCGCCGCCCGAGCTTTTGAAACCATCTCCCATACCCTTAGGGACCTTCCTATACCCTTAGGAACCTTCCCAAACCCTTAGAACTCAACCTAAAGCCTTAGAAGCCCATGCCCGACCCTTGTGAGTTAACCCTACACCCCTGAAACCCTTCTCGGACTAGCATCGAACCCTTCTGGGAAATGGTAGGAAAGATGTGTCCCAAGGCTTACAGGGACACCTATGCTGGACCTGAATTATGTACCATTGGAAAGTAGAGGTTCCCAATTTTCTAACAACTAAGAATCGCCTTAATCCGAGCCATACACCCAAAGTTACGGCGATTCGATTTGGGCAGAAATGAGGATTTCTTGCCTAGCGTGTATAATATACACGCTAGGCCACTTCTAAAGAAATTTTCCCATTCGATTTAGGCAAAAATGAAGATTTCTTGCCTAGCGTGTATAATATACATGCTAGGCCATTTCTAAAGAAATTTTGCATAGCGTGTATAATATACACGCTAAGCCACTTCTGTAAGAATTTGGCCTAGCGTGTATAATATACACGCTTGGCAAAATAAGCCTTCTTCCTCCCGAGTGTGGGCCCCATGGCGGGCTCTGAACTTCTCAAAGGCACTATACGTATGCCTAGCGTGTGTAATAAGCACGCTAGATTTAGCTACAGTACTTTTCGGATTTTACCCGAATTTCACTTTTGGGGTTTGACTTATTGACCATCCCAATATTTAGGGTGGGTTTCTTTAAGACTGTTGCACCCCCATTGACCCTAATTGCATCCTTTAACCCTTTGAAACCCCACCCTATCATCTATCGTTGAACCAAATTTCACACCGATCCATAACCTTGAAAACCCGAAAATCCTTAGATTTAGGATTACCTAATTGCTAATCACATTAGTTCTTAAGTACCCTCCTAAGCCTCTCCTTTGCTATATATAGAGAGCCACCCCTCCCTTTACAAAGGCTTGAAAAATTTTCCTAAGAGAGAAAGATTAGAGATTTCCTTCTCCCCTTTGGTGCACCATACCCATACAAATTTCAGAATTCAAAACCATCCTTTATCCTCCACCTTCCATCAAAATCCCCTTAGCCTAGGTGAGATCTACCCTTTAGCCTTCTTCTACCACTTAGCTACCAAGCCTTAGAGATTAGAACCCATCTTTCAACCTTTTAAGCTATCGAAATCTCATCAAGTGCAATCACGTGAAGGCCCACATCGGTGCTACAAGGGCCTAAGAGCTCCAGCTCTCCCCTCTATTCCTCTACCTTCTTGCTTTTCCTCTATCCTTGAATTTGCGCTGTTACGCCGCCGAAAATTCAATGATTATGGGGGGTGTAAATACGATCGGAGCACCTTCAGGCAAGAGGAACTGTTGTTTTATTTATTTCTTTTTACCATAAGTAGAGACCACTTACAAGCAGGTTGATCGGGTGTCTAACACCTTTTCGACCAATAACCGAAGACCCTACCCAAAAGCCTCTGGCGTGAATGTGTAAATCAGAGTCATATTTTTGTACTTCGGTGCTTTCAATATTGATTTAGGTTTCCCAGGATACCAAAAGCTTCGTGTGGTGACTCTATATATTTCCATACGAGTGCATTGTCGCGACGGGGGCTCGCGAGAGATCCCTTGATTGCACAGATGGCGACTCTGCTGGGGAGTAGCTAGTAGAGCTTCCCCTTGAAGGTTGGCCTCTATTGTTATTTTATTTCATTTTTACTAACATTTGTTTGTATTGTTTTCTTTCTTTTGTACTCACCCCTATGATTTCCTCAATTTTTTACTTACCCCTACTTGCCATCATTTACGAACGTCAGCCGATTGGCGAGCCTACTTGAGTATTGTCCTTACTTTCATTTATTTTCAGTCATTTACATTCCTTAGCCGATTGGTAGGATTACTTGCGCATTTACACGCCTTAGCCGTTTGGTAGGCCTATTTGAGCTTTTATATTTTTACAATCATATCCTACCAATGGACGTCGACCCATAGAGGCGGCACGGGATCATCACAACCCATTTTTGAACCTAAGCAAACCCCCATTTTAAAATTGAACCTCAAAAGTGAACTAACGGACTTAATTCAATTTTGCGGTGGTAGATTTTAAAGGGTGGAAATTTAAGCAGCGATACAAACGTCTCAGTTCTTAGTATGACGGTAACCCCTAGTGGTGATGATTTGGAAAAGTACCACCCCATCCAATATCTGAGAAGGCACTTGCGCTGGAGGTATATAGTGTGGGTGACTGATCCAATTACAAAGCTTAAAATCCTTCGGGAGATCGTTAGTCATCCCAAAATGACCTTGTACCCCTAGGTTCGGAGAGGAGGGACCCGTTATAAATAAAGAAAATTAGTCCCCGAAAGCACCACTTCCCGAAAACCAAAGAAACAGACCAAATTCGGGCCTGTTGTTTGCTGCCAAAATATTTTATATAAACTATTTTTGCCTAGCGTGTATATTATACACACTAAGCCAAAAATCCCCAGAATTATCCTAGCATGTATAATATACACGCTAAGCCAAAAATCCTCAGATTTTACCTAGCGTGTATAAGATACACATTAAGCCAAAATCTCTAGATTTTTGGCCTAGCGTACATAATGCACACGCTAAGCCTACTTCTGGCTGGGCAGCCCGAATATGAAGCCCTTTTCACTGTTCCCGAGTCCCCCACTTAGCGATTTTCATACTCCCGATTGTTCCCCCTACTTTCAACACCCAAAATGCCCTCGTTGGTCAAAAGAGGTCACCCTTTTATTGACTCGTCTGAGGGATCGGGGTCATCGCACGAATTTTTGTGCCTTCACATAGAATGAAGGCATCCCTTTGTTTCTTCCGAAGCGCATCAGAATCCTGCCGTGGGAGATATCGGAGGCATGAACGCTGCCCAAAAAGAGAGTTCCCTAGGGTCCCGAATAAAATCACCATTAATCAAGGGAGATTCCTATTTTTGTCATTCCAAATTTTATTTTTTTCAAGAAAGATTAAAGAGAAAGCTTGGGGTGCCGGCACAATGGCATCGCCTTACTCGATCCCGATTCATCCCCGCCACGCTCCCCAAATCATTCCCTTTAGGAGGAGATTCCCATCTCCATTCCGCTCACCCAACATCCATTTACCGTCACCGAACACTTCAGTGCACCCATATTTCCGCACACATCCTAAACATTCCCTCAAAATCCATTCCCCTTTCCCCCCATGACCACTCCAAGTTCACCTTCAACATCCATCCCCCATACAACCCCATCTCCCTCCACCTTAAATAAAAGCATTCCCAATCCCTCCACATCAAACTAGGGTGCCCCGAATTTTCCCACACCCAACCCTAATGTGACCCATTTTTCCCCTACATCCAATTCAAACAACCCCTATTTTTCCACATCCACCCACACCATGCCCAATTCTCCAAATCCACCACATATCTCCCTATCTACCCAGGTGATGCCCAATTTTTCCCATACACCCATCCCATCCATACCCCATACTTCCCCCTCACTAGATGGACCATCTACATCCACCCCCGCACCCAATCCAATGGCCATGATGGATGAAATGGTCAACGCCTACGCAATTTGGAAGGCCTCTCAAAGCCTCCCTCATCCACCCCATATCTCTAACCCATCCCATACACTCCCAAAGTCTATTTACTTGATTCCCCCAAGACCATCATCAACCCCCCATTGTTCATACCATCCAAGGTTCCCATCAACCATGGAACCATCTAAGTGGGCCTCAAGGCCCCACACCCTATACCCAATCCCACCAAGGCCCAATGGCCCAGGCCAACCAAGGCCTAATACCTCAAGGCCCCACACCCTATACCCAATCCCACCAAGGCCCAATGGCCCAGGCCCACCAAGGCCTAATACCTCAAGCCCACAAAGGTTCAATACCCCTAGCCCACCAAGGCCCAAGTCAACCAAGACCCCACACCCTATACCCAAGCCCACCAAGTCCAAATGGCCTAGGCCTAAGCCCACCAAACCCTAATACCCCAAGCCCACCAAGGCCCAATGGCCTAGGCCTAAGCCCACTAAGGCACAATACCCTAAGCCTACCATGGCCCAATACCCCAAGTCCATCAAAACCCCATGGCCCAGGCCTAAGCCCATCCAGGACCCATGTCCCATATCCAAGCCCATCAAGGCCCAAACCTATAAACCTCATATTCAAACCCACCACAATTTCCACAATATCCCACATACACCAAATAGGCCCCCATTCCCCCCCAAATGATACACCCCTCTTAGCCAATATCTTAACAAGGCATGGGCCTCATTCACCCACATCCCAAACACCCAATCCAGTATGGGAACCCAACTCATACCATCAACCACCCTCAGCTCACCCATCCCCATGCCTCTCAAACCCATCCCAAAGGGTTCCCCCAAGTGCAGTGGCCCCATCAAGAACCAACCCAAAATCTAGAATTCATCCATCCGGTTGCCGCACAAGCCACTCATCAGATCTTCCCTCATGTACATGGGTCCCCCCAAGCACCCATCTAGCCTACCCAGAACCAACAGGATAACCTCACCCTACCTCCACCATATGTGGAGCCATAGTATGAGGAGGATGAGATCAGGAATAGCGGAGCTTATGCAAGGGCACTCACCAGCTTCAATCCCCCACCACCCACGCTCACCAACCCACCAGTAGCCCAAAGTGAATGGAGGCCACCTGTTGAAAGATCAGCCCCACCATCCAAGGAGTTAGAGATGTTGAAAGAGCAAATGGATAAGATCCAAAAACAACTGATGAAGATGGGTAGAGCTGAAATCCATGCCACTGGCTTCTCTAACTTATGCCTATTCCAGAAGTCCCTTTGCCCCTAAAATTCAAAGTGTCGTCTCCTACAAATACAATGGCACAGGCAACCCCTTTGCACACCTCAACTCCTACTGCAGGGACATGTGTCGGTACGGAGGGGATGAGTGTTTGCTCATAAAAGTCTTCCAGAAGAGCCTTACGAGCCCAACTTTTAGGTGGTTCACTTCGTTGAAACCTTCCATGATCAAAACATGAAAAGATCTGACCTACTTGTTCTAAGAACAGTATATTTATAACATAGACATTGAACCCCGCAAGTCAAATCTAGCCCGGCTAAAACAGAAGCCCGATGAAGCATTCAACCACTACCTGGGGCGATGGATGGCATTGGGTGCTCAGGTTAGGAATAGGATACCCAATGAGCAAATCGAGATGATCTCAAAAAACACTCTGTTGGACATCTCGAATTTTCTGGTATACCAACAGCAGTCTAGTTTCGCTGACTTAGTGAGAAATGCCAACCGATGTGAAGATGCCATCAGAGAAGGATGGTTAAATAAAATTGTAAACAGCGGGGTTCGAAGGTTCACTGAACTAAGGAATGATAGAAGAACAGGGGCGGATGTACAGATGGTCATAAATACACGACCCAACACCAGTGTAACTCCATTTTAGTTCAAGGTAGCACAACCAACCCCAACCGGAAGCGAGCCAAAGAAGAGGACAGAAAATGGAGAAGGGGCACAAATGACCCCATAATAGAGTTGATCGAGTCTTTACACCTTTAGGACAGTCCTTGAATGTCCTTCTGCCTTTGCTAATTGAAAAAGGCTTGGTCACTGCACTCCAACCACGACCTCCGCAAATCTGATCTCAAGGAATTATGACCCCAATACCCATTGTAATTTTCATCAAGGACCGGGCCACCCAACTGACCGTTGCTTCCCTTTAAAGCATGTGATAAAATACTTAAAAGATGTCTGCAAGATCATTCCTCCGACACTTCCCCAAGCCAACCAGCATGCCAATATACATCAGGTGTCGTTACCACCACATCCACTAGGTGGAGCAGGCCCTAGGCTTGCCGTTAGCATGATAGAGGAGGATGATGAGGAGTTCGACCCTTCAGAGTATATCTGCACCCAGGAAGACTATATAACACCAAGGTAGAGAGATCCAGAGGATAGAAGCATTAGAGTAATTGAGCCCCTGAATTTGGCTGATTACTTTCCTAATCTCGCACCACCGACCGAACCCTTAGATTTAAGGGCATATTTTCCATCACCAGCTCCTGTCAACTATGTCAAAGCCAACCCATATCAACCATAGACAGCAACAGCCCCCACCAATTATATGATGGCTGATTTTACCCGATATCCCCCTCCAGTACAGATTAATTATCAATGGCCTACCCCAATCACCCCACCCCCAATATATCCATTCATAATCCCCATTAACCCCACGTGGCCCATTTTCGCCACTCCCCTGATCTATCCAACAGAGGTTAACCAAGTGTTATCCACCCATTCCAATCCACCAGTCCAAGCACCTTTGAGGCCTATATCAACTCCTTTCCAAATCTCAAGATTAAGATACGATCCCCATCAGGTCCCACTCAGTTATGATCAGACAGATATTAATGCAGGCAGCAGTAGAGAGGGGACAATGAATTTTATCACCCCATCAAGAAGAATCTCAAGGCAACTAGAAGTACCAGCACCAACCCAGCCAGAAGAGAAGAAAGAACCTATACCTGTAAACCCCTTCGAAAAAATGAGCCGAGAGCACATACTTGAAACATAATTGAAAAGAATGCTTGCACACATCATGGTCTGGGACCTATTAATGAAATCATCACTTCATTTCCAAGCTTTTATGGGAGCATTAAAGGATGCACATGTATCTATCCAAGTAACCCTGGACGAGGTAGGAGAGACCATCGAGCAGGTGTTGGCTCCCAATGCCATTTCCTTTTCAGATGCTGATTTATCAGATGAGAGAAATAATCACTCCAAACCCCTCAACATCACTGTAGAAACAGGGAGCCTAGTGATTCCATTGGTGTTAATAGACAACGGGTCTGCCTTGAATGTGTGCCCTCTCAGAATAGTAACCAAGATAGGGGTGGATCCCTCCACATTCAGGCCTGTAAGAACAAGTTCTAGAGGATTTGTTAACACGAGAAGAGAGATAATTGGAGAAGTTGACCTTGAGTTCGTCATCAGGCCAATGACCTTTTCCATACCCTTCCAAGTTATGGACATCAAATATATATTTAATCTGCTATTAGGGCACCCCTGGTTACAAGAGGTCGGGGTAATACCTTCAACCCTGCACCAAAAGCTTAGATTTGTGTCAGAGCAAAAGATTGTCACCATTCTGGGTGAGGGGCCAGAGGAAAGAGAAAAGGCAACCCATAGCATCGAGAACCCCAAAGTATTGGATGTGCCACAACAACCAAAGATACAAACATCCATAGCTTTTAGTATGATGTATCAACGGTAATCCCTAAGCCCCTCAAAATGATCATGACGAAAACCGATAGTGGAATGGTTGCAGCCGTAGCCATGCTCCAGAAATGGGGCTATCAGAAAGGTAAAGGGTTGGGACTTCTTCAGCAAGGACAGAGGGATTCAGTCCGATTCAAAAGCAGACATCAGGTCAGATTCAACTTAGGCTACAGGCCTACCAAAGAAGAGGTCCAAGAGGCCAAGGAAAGGCCCGAACCATTGCTGCTATAAAATCCCAGGGAATAGACCTAGAGGAAGAACTCCGCCCTAGACCTCACATCCAGAGTACCTTCGTGAGCGCGGGGATAGTAAAGATTGATTAGAATGGGGCAACACAACTGACCTCACACAAGCCGATAGCCGTAATTCACCCAACCAAGCCCCAAATCATTCCCCCTACCATAAAGATAGACCTGGCCTCCCTATTCATCTTTGAGGAGGAAGCTCTTCTGTCAATGCGCCCCCTGTGGTAATCACCACAGACCCATGCTGACTTTTGAGGACAGGGTCCCTAACGAGCCCATGATTAACATGATGGAGACTGACCCATAAAAGCCATCTCAATCAGCCTCCTCCATCCGAGCAGGCAAATGTGTGGCATCGCAAGTAAGGAATTAGGCTTTAATGCCTTTAACTTTGGAAGCTTTGAGTGGCCTAAAATTTGAGACAACTTTCTTAAAAAAAAAAAAAATAACCTATAAAAAGTGAGGTGAGCCCTTGGCAGGCAATACCATGTGTATATAGGGACCCGCCTTGCCAAGGGCCCATCCCCGAAGAAAACAAAAATCTTACAAAAATAGAAATATACAATACCTAAAAATATTGTCTTTCAAAATTCCTAAGAAAATAAAAAAAAATGATGCCTTAAAAGAAGAACCCGTCCCACGTGAAATCGACCCCTTTCCTGTAGAAATATATGAAGAGATATGAGTCACGAGTCTAGACGAGGAGAAACCTACTGAGGAGATCCCCAATGAGCTCCTTGACCGGTTTGCCAATTTTGAGCATGGCCCTATGCTAATTGTTGAAGAAACAGAGGATGTCAATCTAGGGACCAAGGAGATTCCTAGAATTACCAAGATCAGAATGTCATTGCCTCCCTAGGAAAGAGGAAGCATGATTGATTTCCTTCGGTCATACTAAGATATCTTCGTATGGTCATACGAGGACATGCTTGGTTTAGATACCGATTTGGTCGAGCATGAGCTGCCACTATATCCAGATATCAAACTGGTCAAGCAGAAGTTGAGACACCTCAGGCCATAGTGGGTGCTGAAAGTGAAAGATGAAGTTATCAAATACTACGATACAGGGTTTCTCATGGTCTCTAAATATTTACAGTGGCTAGCCAATATCGTCCCGATACCGAAGAAAGATGGAAAGTTCTGCATGTGCATCGACTTTAGAAAACTAAATAAGGCGAGCTCAAAGGATGACTTCCCACTTCCACACATTGACATCTTAGTCAATAACACTGCCAGGCATGGGATGCTCTCATTTATGGATGGATTCTCCCAGTACAATTAGATCAAGATGGCAGAAGTCGATCGAGAGAAGACAACATTCATCACTCCATGGGGAACTTTTTATTTCTGAGTCATGCCATTCGGGTTTAAAAATGCTGGATCGACTTTCCAAAGAGTGATGATAACACTATTCCATGATATGATGTACTAAGAAATTGAGGTGTACATCGACGACATGATCGCCAAGTCTCAGGAAAGAGAGGATCATCTAATAAACCTCCAAAAGTTGTTCGAGAGGTTGAGAAAATATGGGTAGCGCATGAACCCTCAGAAATGCGCATTTGGCTCCATGTCAGGAAAGCTACTAGGCTTCATTTTCAGCCGAAGAGGCATTAAAGTTGACTCGATCAAGGTAAAAGCTATTGTTGAAATGCCACCACCATCTATCTAGAAAGAGGTCAAAGGCTTTTTAGGTAGGATACAGTACATCAGTCAATTCATTACGCAGCTCACTCCCATCTAAATGCCGAACTTCAAACTACTGAAAAAAGATTCGCCGGTTGAATGGAACGACGATTGTCAAGCAACATTTGATGAAATTAACGGCTACCTCCTCAACCCACCGGTATTAGTACCACCTGTACCAGGGAGACCACTCTTAATATACCTCTCCACTACTAAAGTTTCAATGGGATGCATCCTAGGACAGCATGATGAGATAGAAAGAAGAGAGCAGGCCAACTACTATCTCAGCAAGAAATTCACTGATTATGAGACACGCTATTCTCATATGGAGAAAGCATGCCTAGCTCTCATTTGTGCTACACAAAGGCTTCGCCACTACTTGCTATCCCAAGCCATTCTACTCTTAGTGCAAATAGGTTCGTTGAAGTACTTATTTGAAAAGTCGGCTCTCACGGGTCAAACCGCACGCTGAAAACTCCTCATATTTGAATTCAACATCATGTATGTCACTCTGAAGTCGATCAAGGGGCAAGCACTAGCCGATCATCTTACCAAAAACCATCTTCCTAACTACGAGCCCTTAAGAACTGAATTCTCAGATGAAGACATCCTGTTTATGACAGAGGATGATAATGAGGAGACAGAGGAATCATGGGTAATGCACTTCGATGGGGCAGCAAATGATGGAGGTCAAGGAGTTGGTGTCATTCTGATTTCACTAAAAGGATCTCACATGCTAGTCTCCATCAAGCTTAATTTCCCCTGCACTAATAACATGGCCGAATACGAAGCCTGCGCAGCCGGCTTACAGGTGACACTTGATCAGGATGCGACTCATCTTAGGGTTTTTGGCGACTCATAGCTAATTATATGCCAAACCAACGGAGATTGGAAGACGAAGGATGAAAAGCTAATCCCATTCCACGAGCACCTCAAAGATCTGATAGCATGCTTCACTGATGTTACCTTCTCTTATGTGTCTCGACGAATAAATCGCTTCGCTGATGCACTAGCAATGTTGGCATCAATGGTCAAAATCCCCTATGGCATTGAGATGAAGTCAATCATGATTGAGCAGAGAAATGAACCTACCTTTTACCTCCAGATTAAGGAACCCCTAAGGTTTGATGATGAGCCTCCATTATTCTCAGATATCAAGAACATCCTTGAAACTCAAGCTTTCCTTGAGGGAACGTCCAAGACGGGCAGGCGGACTATCCAATTTATAGCGGCTAATTATGTCATTTGCGGTGAGTGCCTCTATAAACGGTCATATAACAATATCCTACTTAGATGCCTAACTAAGGGCGAGGCAGCCAACATCATGAAAGAAATCCATGAGGGAGTATGCGGGGCCCACGTCAATGGACACATGCTCGCCAAGAAGATCCTACGGCAAGGGTATTTCTAGACCACCATGGAAACTGACTGTTATAAGCATGTGCAGAAGTGCTACAAATGCCAAGAGCACTCTAGTCTTATACATGCTCCAGCAATAGATCTACACAACATGACTACTCCCTGGCCATTTACCACTTGGGGCCTCGACGTCATCGGAAAGGTCAACCCAAAAACCTCTAATGGGCATTAGTTTATCCTCATCGCCATTTAATACTTCACCAAATGGGTAGAGGCAACATTATATACTAGTATCATGACCAGTCATGTTGAGAAGTTCATCAAGAACAACATCATTTGTTGATTCGATGTACCCAAGGACATCATCACAGAAATGGTACCAACTTTACGAATAAACGCGTAAGAGCTTTCTATGAGCAATACAAGATCAAGCATCATCACTCATCCTCATATCGACTGCAAACCAACGGTGTCATAGAAGTTGCTAACAAAATTTTCATCCACATCCTTGACAAGATGGTCGTCACATACCGTGACTTGAGAGAAATGTTACCATTTGCATTATGGGCTGACAAAACATCGATCCGTACAACTACTGGGGCAACAGGGAAATTCAATCCCAACTGGGAAGGACCTTACGTCATCTGAGAGGTACTCCCGAGATACGCGATCCGTGTCGCCACCATGGACGGAGATCACTTTTCTGAGCCCATCAACACTAGATACGTACGCCGATTCTACTCCTAGTCTCTGTGACAAGGAAATTATTGATAAGATGGATACGTGACTGCTTATGGACCCCATAAAAGAGGTCATCATTTTAAAGCCATGTAGCCAAAAAAGCATCTCTGAACACTTATATCGTTGCTACACTCATTGAGCCATTGGCCTTTCTTCTGTTAAACCCCTCCCCAGAAAGGAAGACAGAAAAAAGTGTATATACCAAACAAAAATAGGAGAAAAAGAGTTACCATCAAATCCAAAAAAAATCAGAAAAGCAAAATCTCAAAAAGAGGATGTCTGAAAAAAGCAAAAAGAAGAAAAAAAATAGAAAAGAAAAGGTGGGATATGTACAGTCAAAATTCCCCAAGGAAGAAGTGCATTATGGAAACTGGAACCCTATCGAGGAAACCTTCTTAACCCAAGAATACCTTTAAAATTCCTAACCTATCCCATGGCCAAGATACATCCTGAGAAAAAGCCCTCTTTAAGGTCTATGAGCAGCCACAATATCCATTGAATCAACACGAGCCAAGCTGAGAGACGACAAAAGAACTCCATCCAGCCGGCTATGACGAAGTCAACGACCATGTCGTGGCCTTTAAAGAAAAAAAGAAAAATAAAAAATACAAGCTCAAAGTAAAAAGGACATGGTGAAAACTCGAAAGGGCGCCATGGGTAAAGCAGTGAGCTTATGAAGACCAGGTGAAAACCTGAAAAGCCACCTGGGGTAAAAATGCATACCCACAGACATAGTGGAAACCCGAAAGGGCGCTATAGGTAAAAAAGAGGGTAACAATGGGCATGACAAAAAACCCCTTGTGGGTGCTGTGAGTAAAAAAAATGGTTGAAAAAGAAAAATAGAAGAGAAGAGAAAAATCTTTTAGCTAATCGTTCGGTTACATTTTCGATTTAGCTGGTCGCCATTTGGGCCGCTCATGTTTGCTCAAATCGGATCTTGATCAAGTATATCTTCAAACTGCATCGTCAAACGTATGACCCAGGGTAAGGATAAAAAAGTTGTCCCAATCTGAAAGGGATGGACGTTATGAATTTTAAGATTCCTTGAACCCTACTCAGGCCCGACCAAGTAATTAGGTTCGACTATGCTCAAAATAGGTATGCTAGTCAAGCCAAGAAGGGTGATGCCCTCATGATCTCTAGATCGAACTACTGGAAGGTTCTGTCCAACCATGGAAACCTCCAACCAGCTCAGCATCATCTAGCTAAAGTTTCAGCTCGCAAATATTCCCCTGTGGCAACTTATGGCATCGGCCTAAAAACCAGTGAGCCGCCTCTCCACGAACCACATAAAAGTTGGGCACAGGCCTAAAAATGGCGAGATGCTCCCCAAGTGAAACTTGGAGAAGAACAGGGCATCCCCGGAGGCACTCAACCTTTCCCAAAGCAAAAGCATCAAGACAGCGGTAAAGCTCCGCCAGTACCATATGCATCACAGAGCGACCCTCTTCAAGCTCCGCCAGTAGGTCATAAAGTGCCAGAGAAAAACACCCCCCAGTGTAGAAAAGGACCTCTAAGAGAAGGCACAGAGCGAAAGCTTTTACATTATGGATGTTTCTAACTGGCAATTTTTGTAGGCTTTCGTCACCAAAAATCTCTCTCAGCAATTTCATCGAACACCTGGTGGGCCCACCAACAAAGATTTTCTCATAATCAACTTTCTTTAAACCAAAAGTCATGTGGACGGTTTTAGCATAACCTGGTTTCAGCACTATCCTGGCAAGACCTCTATCCATCTTTAAACCTGATAAGTTGGAGAGCTCTTCAAGAGTGGGAGTTAGCTCACGGTTTCCAAAGCAGAAGACTTGGGTATCCACGATCCAATGCGAAGCAGTCATGTAAAGGAAATCCCAAAGCAAAGGAATATCGAGGAAAGACGGGATATGGGCCAGCCTGAATTGATCCAAACCCGCAAGCTCGCTCTTGTTAAAACTATCAAACCATTTCTTCAAAAAATTGGGCCCCCCGCCCAAAGAGGGAAGTATAAAGGTCCCGGCCCCCCCAAGAGAGGCAGGGTTAGAAAGCGGGTCCATGGTCATACAAAGATGTTTAAAGGAATCACAATTCAATGTAAGACAATGGACCCACCCTTGGGAAAGAGAAAAGAAAAAATGGGAGCAAAATTTAAAGCCCAACTAAAGATAACAAAAAAGAGGTGCATTCTCAGGCCTTAAAGGCCCCACACTGCCCAAAAACTACCTAGCATATGTAAAATACACGCTAGTTCAAAATCTCCTAGATTTTTCCTAGCGTGTATATTACACACTCTAAGCGAAAGAATCCCCAAAAAATGCCAAGCCTGTATGACATACACGCTAGGGCAAAAAATGCTTAGATTTCCCTAGCATGTATATTACACACGCTAGTCCAGAAATCCCAACAAAAAAGAGAGAGAGAGAGAGAGAGAGAGAGAGAATTAGGGAGATTATTTTTTGTTGCTGGTCCTTTAACCGGCCCACACACACTTTCTTTTCTCATCCAAAGCACCCCAGATCACATGCTGGGATGCAGAAATCTGCCATCTAACCTATCTACATGATTTTCTTTCAGGTACTACCCACATAAACATATAAGGTCCGACCCTTTTTTAATCAAATGCACGACTTAAGGGTCATCCTCCCTACTCAGGGCCGATCCTGCAAATAAATAAGCATGCCATGGGAAAGAGATAGAACAAATAGATGGGGAAGGCAATAACATTCATTCTAAAAACCAATCATCCAAAATATGTTCATTACTTTTACTTCCCAAAAACAAAAGGAGAATGTTCAAAAGTTTCAAGTGTTCATAAAACAGGAAAGGAAAAGCAAGCTGCTCCTAATCAGTCCCTTGGTCCTCTTTCGCCGGTGCGAGGTACTCTAATATGTCCGTACATCCCCCACCCGAGACCACGCCTGGGACAGTCTACTGAGAAATGAGTGTGACTCCTTTTCACGAGCATGCTGCATGCATCATACCCAAAGGTTAGTTAAGGTCAGTTGAAAAATAAGGCAGCAAATAAGCAAGCAGAACCAATTAGTGTCATACTTACCACTTCCACATCCCGGAGGCCAGCAATATGACGATAGTATTCCTCCTAGTTGACAACCGACTCATAATCCTGCAAGGAGAAGAAAGAAAGGTAGGTCAGCTGCATGAGAAATAATATAAGAGCAAGCATGTCCCTAAAATAATAGGCGAAAAAGAAAACTCACCCCTGTAATCAAATCACCTCAGTAGATAAACGAGCCCGCTCTGTCACATTAGCACACAAGCCCGAGAGGAACACGTCGTCAAAAAGCCTAAAGTTCCCTTGAGTCTCCACAGTCGAGCTCCCTGAGGACCACGCACCTGAACGGTCTAAAGGTCAAATGCTTGACGGCTCTGTAGGACTCGCTTTTGCTATGTCCTCATCAAAATCCTCCTCTCCCTCAAACTAAAGAAAGATGCAAAAATCCAGTCAGTATGGAAAAATTAAGAAAAATAGGAATTCACATATGGGAGAAATAAAAAAGAGGAATACCTGAGATCATGGGCCTCCAAATGCCAAAAAATTGGCACCTGACACAAAGTGTAGGAGGATGGATCGATAGGGAAGAGACTCATACCACATCTATACCCCCCATGCTCAAAGAGAACATCAACAAGAAGCCCATGATGAAGGAGCCCATCTGCAAGCTCCTAAGCCATACCCTCCGGTGACATAACATCCTTGGGAGGACCCTGTGGCACTGCGAAATAGTCCCGATTCTGATGCACCACCCTCTCCTCCAAATAATAAGCTCTGACCCAGGAGCCCTAGAAGAAGATGATGTGACGATCAATGTATAGTCGGGGCTGGCCCACAGCGACACGATCCCAGCAGAGGGAGCCGACATAGGGGTCAAAATTTACCCTGCTCAGAAAAGAAGAGTCCTATTAGTCAAAGCAACACCATTTAAAAAGCCAAGAAAGGAAAGAGAGATGAGTGTCGATACCTACTCCAGGATCATCAAATTGAACTAAAACCTCAGGCCCAGTTCCAGATGCTTCATTCCCAAGTCCCTACGCTGACTCTTAAGCCATCAACTCATGAGGGGGTACATGAACTTGTCTGAGAAGAGGAGGGGGCGGCCTGGCTGAAAATGTAAGTACCCCCAAATCGGAAAGTACGAATAAACAGGAAAATATGTTAGAGGTAAGCTAGAAGACAAACCATGAGTGATAAAAGAGTTAGAAGGTCACCTCAATCGTGAGTTAAAAGCCAAGAACAGAGGCCCCACCCCCAATTGAGGCTCTGGCCAAACTGGCCATCAACACAGCATACCCAGCACCCCCAGTCAAAATGATGCACGTTCTCCCAGTTTCCCATCGGACCAAGAAGAGATAGCAAGACCCAGCCACCACTAGAATTGGAAAGAATAGTCTTACCTAGCAGGAAGAGGAGAGCGATAGAGGCTACCATCAATGCACGTTTAGGCTCAACGACAATATCCATGTTCGGCTAGTTCGGATCCACCAACTCGTCAGCATCGAACTGGTCTGCCAACCAAGATAGCTTGACCTTGAAGGCGGTCATATCATGGGAAGAAGGGTATTCCTCGATCAACTCAATCACCTCTGCATGATCTGGTACTCGGGGGGGAACCACTGATATCCCTCTTATCCAGATCCCAGTAATCATAGACCAGTCCACAGGGGTGATGGTCATCTCGGCTATGGACATGTGGAAGGTCATCGTCTCAGGATGAAACCACTCCATCAGGGCCTTCACATTGGCCTTATCCCCCCTCATAGTCGGGCATGACAAGAAGTCTCGAAAGCCGGCCTGGGCCAGAAGGAACCTCACAACCTGGGGAAGATGAACGTAGAGGCACTAAAGGTCGAACCAGCCTTTGCAGAACATGATTTGGGGCAGAGACTACATCAAAAGAATAAGGAATGTCAGATCTGAAAGGAAAGAGGCTCGAGCAGAAAAGAACAGCCAAGGGATACATTTTTTACCTTACTGGCTATGTCAAAGTTGGAGATGTGGGTGTACTACTGATGCAGTAACCCATTACAGGCTGCTCCGCCGTGCATTTCCCACCAGTCACGAGAGGAGCGCTAGACCTGAATAAGGCACTCCCCTCTGGCACCATAAATCACGTCGGGACCACGCTATGGCCTTGGTCCTCTTCACTCAATATCCTAAAAAGGGAACAGGTAGCAGATATATAAAAATGAAAAAATCATCATCATCATTGATCGAAAATTAGAATCAAGCCTTCAGGGGCATGGTTAAGGAGTATCAGATTAAAAGGAAGGTGAGTATGCCTCATTCGCACAAGAACCTTTTAATTTAAAAAAAAAGAGAAGAGGAAAAATCATCTCTTTTGTGTTAAAATCGGAGAGGGCATCGAAGGATGACCCCAAAACAGCCCCCACATTTTAGTTTTAGGAAAAACATCTTTCTTCCTCTCATTATTTTGGTTAAAAAAATCCCCACAATGCATACACATTGAAATTATGGGTGGGGATGCATTAAAAAAAAAAGAAAATTGAATAACCTTTTTCCACCATGTATTTCAAAAATCAAGATCACACTTGTATGAAGGAAAATCAAGATTTTTGAACAAAAGCTCAACCATTTTCCAAAAAAATTCAATATAAAGGATCAAAATACACCCATTTTCAAACAAAAATTCATGCAAATGGGTGCAACTTTCACAAAATAAATCATACATGCAAAGGAAATCATCTAGATCCAAGAACCCTATCCACATTTGAAGAAAAAGGAAGATAAATAAAAAGAAATAGGGTTCAAAATGATTACCTTAAAAGAGAAATAGGCCCTAGATCCGGCAGGAGGGAGCGTGATTAATCGAGAATGTTGAACACTGGTGTAATGCTGGGATTCGAATCGAATCCAAGGAACACATAGAGGGTCTCCCGTTTCGGTTTGAAGAGAGGGGGAAAGAAAGAATTTGAAAAATACCCAATTTTTGGGCTTCTGCTCGAGCCTGGGTGATTTAAGCCACAATTTGGCCTAGCATGTATATTATACACGCTAGGCTTAATTTTGCCAGATTTGGCCTACTGTGTACAATATACACGTTAGGCATAATTCTGCCAGTTTTGGCCTAGCGTGTATAATATACACACTAGGCTTAAATTCTCCCTTACACATATGTGTGTTCCCTTTTAGGTGCATACGTATGTGTAACCCCAACAAAAAAAAACAAATACAAAACAAAACAAAATTATGAACAAATAATAAAAACACAAACAAAAAAATATATATATACATTAAAAACAAAATAAATATGCGACTTACCAAAAGTGGCACACACTCCCAAAAAGTGTTACGACATCAATATTCGCTCCGCTCTGGTAGATGTGCTAAATTATCTCTAAGATCGACGAGTTCGCTTAGAGACCTCGAACCCAACCTCGATTAGGGGCCTATGACTAGTCGAGTGGGGCAATCAATGGGTCATGCAATTGGACACAAACTGTGGATCTTCGCGTCTTTGTTTCGCACCAATCTTTATGTATGGGTCGATCACCACCCCCCCCCCCCCCGCTTGCAGAGCTATTTTGTTCAGAATGAAACTCAAACATCACACCTCATCAAACCATATCGAGGAGCGAAAGTTTTCCCATCATATTGGGCTTTTGCAACTCACACCATCTCGGTCATGCCCAATAATGTCCCTAAGCGCTTGGGGACCGATAGCCTTGAGGAATTGATGTTTTTCCTGACATACAGGGCTTTCGTGTACTCTCCATATTACCACTTGATGTTTGAAGTTCACTTTGAATACGGTGGACCCATTAGTGTGCCTTGGGCCTCTTCGGATGTCTTTTCTTTGGCATTCGATCATTAGAGATTAGATACCAAAGAGGGGCATCTGTAGACTCCCAAATTTGGCCCAAGGCCTGATCAAAACATACTTAGAGAAAGGCACACCCCCGAGCTTCCAATAGCATCTCTCATACCCTTCAAAACCTTCCTATGCTCGACCCTTGGGAGTTAACCCTACAACCCTGAAACCCGTCTCGGACTTGCTTCGAACCCTTCTGAGCAATGGTGCGAAGGAGGTGTGCCAAGGCTTATAGGGAGACCTTTGCTAGAACTGAATCATGTACCATTAGAAAGTAGAGGTTTCCAAATTTCCAACAAGCCAAGAATCGCCTCAATCTGAGGCATACACTGAAAGTTATGGCGATTCGATTTAGGCAGATATAAGGATTTCTTGCCTAGCATGTATTATATATACGGTAGGCTATTTCTAAGGAAAATTTTCCTAGCGTGTATAATATACACGCTAATCAACTTCTGTAACAATTTGGCCTAGCGTGTATATTATACATGCTAGCTAAAGTAAGCCTTCTTCCTCCCGAGTGTGGGCCCCATGGCGGGCTTTAAACTTTTTCAAAGGCACTGTATATATGCCTAGAATGTGTAATATACACGCCAGGCTTATCTACTGTACTTTTGGGATTTTGCCTAAATTTCACTTTTGGGGTTTGACTTGTTGACCATCCCAACATGTAGGGTGGGTTTCTTTAAGACTGTTACACCCCCATAGCCCTATTTACAACCCTTTAACCCTTTGAAACCCCACCCTATCATCTACCATTGAACCCAATTTCACGCCTATGCATGACCTTGAAAAACTCAAAATCCTTAGATTTAGGATTACCTAACTGCTAATCACATTAGCTCTTAAGTACCATCCTAAGTCTCTCCTTTTCTATAAATAAAGAGCCACCCCTCCCCCCTCCGTTTACAAAGGCTTGAAAATTTTTCCATAGAGAGAAAGATTAGAGATTTCTTTCTCCCCTTTGGTGCACTAAACCCATACAAATTTCAGAATTCAAAACCATCCTTTATCCCCCACCTTCCATCAACAACCCCTTAGCCTAGGTGAGATCTACTCTTTAGCCTTCTTCTACCTCTTAGCTTTCAAGCCTTAGAGATTAGAACCCATCTTTCAACCTTTTAAGCTATCGGAAGCTCATAAAGTGCACTCACACAAAGGTCCACATCGGTGCTACAAGGGCCCGAGATCTCTGGATCTCCTCTCTATTCCTCTACCTTCTTTGCTTTTCCTCTATCCTTGAATTTGCGCTATTACGCCGCCAAAAATTCGGTGATTGCGGGGGGCGTAAATACGATCCGAGCGCCTTCGAGCAAGAGTAAGTGCTATTTTATTGTTTTCTTTTGGCCATAAGTAGAGACTGCTTACGAGCAGGTTGATCGGGTGCCTAACACCTTCTTGATTGATAACCGAAGCCCCTACCCAAGAGCCTCTGGCGTGAATCGGTAAATTAGAGTCATATTTTTATACTTCAGTGCTTTCAATATTGATATAGGTTTCTCGAGACACCAAAAGCTTCGGGTAGCGACTCTATATTTTTTCATATGAGCCCATCGTCGCTATGGGGGCTCGCGAGAGATCCCACGGTTGCACACTCATGGTTCGAAAGTAAAATTAAGGGTGAGAAAGGGATAAGGCTCAATGACGTAGGGATAGTTTTCTACTTAATAACTTTAAAAGAGGCAGGTAACAGTCTTTTTCTTGGGTGGTATGGGGTGCCATAATTGAGCTCTCCGTCATGTTTTGGTACCATCAAACTCTCACAGTCTATGATTAGCAGGGGTTTATCCTCCTCCCGCCACCTTTCGATGATATCTAGTAGTGTGGAGGCACCAAGGAGGCCCTCATGGTTTGCTTATACGCTCCTGGTAGGGCTACCGAGAATGTCCTCATAAGTTACTTATGCTTCCCTGGGCTCATTGACTTGTTCACCGGTCGTATTGCTCTCACTCAAGTATGCTTTTGTTATCTCTCTATTTTGATCTCTGACTTTTGTGACTCTTGAAGCATGTATATATTTTGAAAGTAGCCTGCTAAAGCAAGAATAGTAAGTTTTGATTGAGCCTGACAACTTTATTTTCTGCGGTTTAACGTCACCTCCAATGGCGGGGGGAAAGGGGTGAGAACTACTTTTAGAAGAGGTTAGGTGTTCTACTAGTCCTTTTGATCAAATCACCCGAGTAAGAAGGTGGGCAATGTGTTAAAAATCTTCGAAGGATATTCTTGAAAATAATGACGTACGACTGGTGAATGGGTCACAATGCCTACGAGGGTGGTAATTATAAGTAATTACGTCAGACTATGGGATGTGGCGATCACGATGCTAGGGGTAGTATTTTCAGAGGTACATGGCATTCCATGGGTTAAGAAGTTCCTCACCATCTTGGTTTACCAACTTGTATGCATTTCTAGGGTATGTGGCTATTATAACATAGGGTCTTCCCAATTCGATTTTAATTTTTCTTTAGCATGAGCATGCTTGGAGGGCATGATTTTCTTCAAGACCAGCTCCCCAATCTTGAAAGTTCACTTGAGGACCTTTTTATCCTAAGCTCTGGTCACTCTCCTCTAGTATGTTTGAGCATGATCGACTGCCCTTAGATGCATCTTGTCAAGTTATTCTAGCTCAGCTAGCAGAGCAATTCTCCCTTCGTCTAGGGATAGCTCATCATCGAGTTGGATTCGTAGGGACGGTAGTTGTATCTCGTAGGGCAAGACTACTTCCATCCCAAATGTGAGGTGGTAAGGAGTTTGGCCAGTAGCCATGCGAATAGAAGTCCTATAGGCCCAGAGTGCTTCTAGTAGTCATTCAGGCCAGTCGGCTCCATTTCTTATCTCCACTGTTCAATTTAGAATTCATATCAATGTTTTATGACCTTTACTTGTTTGTTTCCCTGGGGATAGAATGGTGACGAGTGGTGTAGATCGATGTCGTATTTCTTGTACAACTTCTTCGTCTTCTCTACAATGAATTGTGGCCCATTGTCAGTGACGAACATCCTGGGTACTCCAAACCTAGTGATGATGTTCTGAACAATAAACCTCACGAGTGTCGAAGCGGTGATTTTGATATATGATTTGGCTTCTACCCATTTGGTTTAATGTTCGATCGCAGTGAGTATGAATGCGTGCTTATGAGTGTTCCTAATAGTGTTTATGAAGGGTTCGATGACATCGAAGGCCCACATTGAGAACGACCATGATGAAGTTATGGGATTCAATGCAACTGATGGGGCTTTAATGAGAGTGGCATGTTCTTGGCATTATTTGCAGCATTAGATGTAGAGGTGGCAATCCCTTGTCATCGTCAGCCAGTAATAGCCTTGTCGTATGATCTGGTGAGCCTCTGTCTGCTAGTGTGGGCACCGCAGGCACTAGCGTGTACTTCTTAGATGATATATTATCATTCAGCTACCATGAGGTTCTTTGTATAGTATCTCACCCAGTTGATAGTACTTCTTTGATAGTACTCCTTCAGTTACAGTACTCCTTTGGTGAAGGCTTCTTTGTATAGTATCTCACCCAGGATGCAAAACCTTGCACATTGATTCCTGATTATCTTTTATTCAATTTTCATTGCGTAAGGAGGGACATGGCGATGCTTCAGAAATTTCCATGTGTCGAAGTACCATGGCTATCTGTCGTCGATTGGTGATTTCTGAAATCTAAAGGTTGCGACATCAACTTCTCTTTTCGTACAATTGCCTGGGGTAAGTTAACTTTCATTCATGATGGCTTTTGGTCTAGTTGGCAGTTCCATGTGACTTCATGTGCTTGCGTGGTCAGCTTCTCGATGAAGAAGGATTTCATACTTTGTCCAACTATTATCTGTATGACTGAGGCTAACGTGAGGAGGGAATCTGTGAGCTCATTCTCTAGTCTAGGGATGTGCGTGAAAGAGATTCTTTCAAACTTTTTTATCAAAAATTGAGTTGTTTCTAAATATGCCATCAGTATTTTTTCATTGGTCTTCCATTCCCCGATGATTTGTGCTATCACAAGTTTGGGGTCGCCGATTGTCTTCAACTGCTTAACATCCAGCTATAGCGCTGCTCATAGTTTGGCAATGAAGGCTTCATATTCTGCAACGTTATTGGTGACTGGGAAGTCAAGTTGAAAGGCTTTTGGTATTACAACTCCGTCTAGGCTTAGTAGGACTATCTCGATGCCTTTCCCTTTGTGATTAAGATCACCATCGAAGTAAAGGGTTGAAGTCTTGTCGGGCTCTTCGTTGGGAATCGAGAGTAGGTCTTCGTCGGGAAAGTCTACGCGTATGGGCGCGTTGCCTGGGAGTGGAAGGTTAGTGAGGTAATTGGAGATCGCCTGTTCTTTGATGGTCTTCTACAGGACATAGGTGATGTCAAACTCTTGTAGTAGCATATGCTAGCGAGTAATTTTCTTGAATGTAGCGAGCTTCTCAAAGATGTACTTCAGAGGGTCCATACGTGCTAGTACTAATATCTTATGCATTCCTAAGTAGTGTCGTAGTTTCGTCGAGGCCCACACTAGTGTGAGGCATGTCTTCTCAATTGCTGTATATTTCCATGTGTACTCAACCATCACCCTCCTGAGGTAGTAGATAACCTTCTCCCTCTTACCGTCTTCATCATGTTGTTCAATAATTACTCCCATTGCCTTATCATTTACTAATACATAGAGGATCAGGGGTCCTTCAGAAACAAGTGGTGATAATATTGGTGGGTTGAGGAGGTACTTCTTGATGTTGTCAAAGGCTTGCTGACACTGGTCATCCCAAATGTACTCGGCTCCTCATTTATATAGTTTGTTGAAAGGGTCGCATCTGTCTGATTGTTGAGAGATGAATCTCTTGATGAATAGTAGTCTTCCTATCAGACCTCATAATTTTTTGATGTTGCTGGGAGGTGGCATTTAGAGAATGGCTTTGACCTTTATCGGGTCGACCTCGATTCCTCGCTTACTACCGATGAATCCTAATAGTTTTTCAAAAGTCACTCCGAATACGCATTTTTTTGGATTCATCTTTAGCTAATATTTTTTAGAACTTTATAGTACTAGTCGTAGTGCTTCAGCATGTCCTGCTTGTGTTTGAGACCTTACTAGTATATCTTCAACGTAGACTTCCACACACTTGTACATCATGTAGTGAAAGATGGCCATCATGGCGCGTTGATACGTGACCCCTGCTTTCTTGAGGCCAAAAGGCATGACAACATAGCAGTAGGCTCCCCATGGCACAGTGATGGAAGTCTTCTCTTGATTGGATTTCTTTAGCTTGATTATGTTGTATTTGGAGAAGCCATCCATAAAGGATAACATCTCATGCTCAAAAGTGTTGTCAACTAGAGTGTCGATGTGAGGTAGAGGGAAGTCATCTTTCGGGCATGCCCGGTTGAGGTTTTGAAAGTCGATGCATACCTGTACTCTGTAGTCCTTCTTAGAGATGGGTACTATGTTAGCAACCCATTAGGGGTAGAGGACGACTCCAATGAATCTGGCTTTGTGTATCTTGTCGACTTCCTCCTTGCCTTGTAGCACTGATTGTGGGTGCATTCTCTTGAGTTTCTACTTGACAAGTTTTGCATCGAGTTCTAGGACCAGACGATGTTCCACTAGGCTGGGGTCTAGACTGGGCATGTCTTCATGGGACCATGCGAAGGAGCTGAGCTGATCTTGAAGGACTTGGATGATTTGTTGTTGTTCGTTGGGGATGAGTGTTGCACTGATTAGCAGCTTCTTAGGCTTATGCTCAGTTCCAAAATTAATTTCTTCAGTTGGTTCCGCGACAGCTTAAGTTTGCTCATCGAAGCACTTAATGACTCATTTGAAGTTCTGTGTCTCCTCAACGGCTGGTTCTCCTTCATTATAATCTGTGAACTCATACATTGCAAAATCGCTACACTGGGGGTTAGTTTTGCGAGAGGTAACCCTTCATCGATGCATTTGATGACCGCGACATCCTTAGTGAGGTGCAGGTCGAGTCTATTCATTCTGCTCTCAAAGTCAAGGAGTATCTTATCAGGTATGATTACAGGCTTGTTATTTCGCCGGGATGCTCTGCGCCTTTGCAAGGGAGAGGGAGTAGGTTCATTTTGAACAAAATCAAGGTAGGGCTCCTTGAGAGTGGGAGGATGATCGTGTGTGATCATGTTAGGTATTACCCCCTTGACTTCATTGGCGTGACCACTACTCGTAGCCTTATAAGAGGGGTCTCTTTGCTGGTCGCTAGGTGGGTGTGAGATTGAGGGCTCTCTCTCTCTCTTTCGATATATCCTAAATGTTTTAGGGTTTTGGGTTTTTCTATTTTTTATTATTTTTTATTAGAGATATGGTATAGGGTCGATTGCCTAAAGAGGAATTCACAGAGTTGCTTCCTCTAGTTGGGGAGGTGTGACGGCTGCTAGAGCTATTTGTGTGAGCGTTTGGGCGATGTGAGCCCGTTCTGAATTTGGCATTTTTTTTATGATCCTCGCTTGGCGTGATCTTCCTGAGGAAAGATGAAGGTGACAGTCTGGCTGATAATCCGGCTTCTTCTATCATATTGATCACCTCATCTTCGAAGGGTTTGGAGGTCATAGCCCTGTGAGCTCTCGTCTTCAAAACTGAGATGAAAATGTTCTTCTTGTTGAAGCTCATTCTCTTCAGGTGTGTCTAGCAGCTCTTCCTCTGGGCTTGTAAGTTCTTTTACTTGGACTTCATAATATGCCAGGATGAGTATGCATGCCCGACAGCAAGGCTGGTGTGGGTGTGAGATGCAAGGGTGTCACCAAGGGCATTCCCATCCTTCGAGCTCGAGGCCAAGGTCGTCGCTGTCGAAGTCGGGGTCGTCTTCACCACAAGATGGTCCTTGAAGTCCTTGGTTTAATTGTTCTGCCAACTCAAGGGCGGGGAGATCTATCCAGTAATCTTCGTCATTGCTTGAGGGCAATTTCCATTCTTCCTCTAGTGTGTTCCAAAATATTTGAAGTTACGGTGCATCCAAAGATTGGGGAGTGTCGAGCTCTAGTTCTTCTTCAACTTCTATAAAGGCAATGTGAGAATCTTCTGTGCTAACGGTTTATCAGATTTCGTCCATGATAGCCTTTTGACATCATAGCATCATATGCCTACACAGGCCACAATAAGGTTACTTCAGGTAAGGGCATCGACGTTGGCATCGCCAATTATCAAGTACGTGCTAATAATCAAAATCGTCGTTGAGATTCGAAACCTTACATTGGGAGTGATTGTCTTCTCCAAACCATTCTAGGCGATTAGCTCTCAGGAAGTCTTCAAACTCTATGGCGGAGAAGTTCACCCAAAAATCTTCCTCCTCACTTGATATTGACGGCAAATCATCCTACGCTAGCAATTGAAGCTCGGGTAGTGGAAGAGGGGAGGAAGTATCTGGTTCTCATCCTCTTTTAGCCCCTATAGATGCTATGTGAAAGTCTTCAACATTAGTTGATTCCCACTCTTCTACCTGTGGTTCAGGTTGTGGAGGTTCTTTCCTTCCTTCTTCTGAGGATTACTTAGTATCGAACAGCGGTTCGACGCCCTCCAGTAGCTTATCAATGTCATCGTCTTGATTTAAATTTGTTAGGTCCATGAAGGCTATGATTATCTGCTCGATTTCTATCTCCTATGTTTAGGGAAGGAGTCCCTTCTTTTCTTCAGCACATCGGCCTTCTCAGTGGTTCAATAGATGAAATGGTCGTATAGTGACCACTTAGGCGAGGTTGGTAGGAGGTCGGCCTGCTTGCCGTCTGATTGGTAACCTAATCCTATGTGTTTTCAAACCTTCTTGGGGACGACAGGTCCTATCTGCCCTTGCTTATTCTAGCCGAGCCTAGTGTGTGGGACGTATCCTACTTAATACATGAGGTCTCATCCTTTTTTTGCAGTTAGATTTATGTCATAGAGCCGGACGAGGTCAGGGTCGGCTTCTCTTCTCATTAATTTTGACTGCTATGGTGGAGAAGAGCTGGGATGAGTTATTTCTGCCTTTGCCGTGTCATCGGGCGTCACCTTTCTAAAGTGGCCGGTGGATAGGAGGGAGTCGTGAGCTGTCAAAATACTTGTTGTGTAGTTAGTGTCTATCCCCTGAAGAGGCGCGTTAGCATATATCCTGATCATGGAGTCCTCGTGAGGGAATTTGACACACTTATGGTATTTAGATGCTACAACTTTAATGGATTTCAACCATTTCCTTTCTAAGATTAAATTATAAGTACTAGACGAGTCGGACATGTGGGAGGTGACATATTTTGTTACTGACCCAAGGTAATTTGTAGCATAATGGTTCCCTTAACAAAGCACCGGGAGCCATCATATGCGATTAGGGATAACGACGAGGGCCTTATATCTTGCTTCATGTACCTAAGAATCTTGAGCATCGTTATGGGGAAAATATTGAGTCCTGCTCCTATGTCAAATAGTGCATGAGGGACCGAAAACCCTTTGATGATAACCATCACATATATGGCGGCAGAGCTCCCTCGCAGGGATTCTTTTGGCATATATGCATCTGTGAAGGTAAGGGCTGGTGGTTACGCCATGACGGAAGTGATTTGGTTCAGCTCATCCAAAGTGGCATCCTCATATATTTGTGTCTCTTTCAGCATCTTCATTAGTAGCCGATGGCGGTCAGGTGATTTCTTGATGAACTCTAGTATCAATATTTATGCTGAAATCTTTTGAAGATGCCGTAGGAGGTAATACTCCGGACCTGATTCAAGTTCGTGTTCTTTTCCTTGTCGATGCGCTTTACTTGTAGTTGGCTGAAGTGGTTGAGGTGCCAGAATTGGTGGTGGGTGAATGACATGAGGCAGGGAGGCAAGTTGGCTTCCTTCTTTCTCGTTATCCACTCTAGCGGTTGCGAGCCAGTAGCTTTTTTTATCCCGTGGGAACGGTGGCGGTGGGTAGGTAGTTCCTTATTAGAGGACTGGGCATGCCGGTTGTTGATCTTTTAGCCATGCCATGACTTGAGTTGATGAGCTGGCTGGAACATTGGTCATGAATGGGGTGAAATTTGAAGAAGGAATAGGTACTATAGCGATGTCGTCCCAAGGTAAGAGGTACTGCGTGTAGTCTTCTTCTTCAAGGAAGGTGGATATCAATGCTTCCTGCTTGGTAGATTCTTCTGGATGTTGCTTCATTCCTATACCTGGTTGGTGTTCGACTACAGCATCGTGTTTCGGGCTTGAGTTATTTTGCGAGAGTCCATCTACCCATGTCACGATTTGGGTTGCAGTTCGAGGTCAGTCCTTGTTCTCTGGTTCAGAGTCAGATGAAGGAGGCAGTGATGGAGTGGGCTCAGTGTTTGGAGGGATCGAGGGTTCTATCAAAGGTTCTTGAAGGTTTGGTATCCGAGTTCTGAATGATTGGACTCGGATCCTGGTGAAGTTTGGGTAAGGAGGGGGGTCTTGGAGGTGTAAGCCGAGTAATTGAGGTTGAGCGATGTGGCCGAGTAGCTAAGGGTCTAAAGGCTTAACTAGATTTACCGAGGGACCAGACGGGTTACACCAAATGATTAGAGTGGAAGGATGTATGGAGAATTGATTAGGGATGTCCACCGTGGTGATGTGCGCTACCGCTCTCTGGTTATGGTTAGGCATGGGGTTGTTGATAATCCCAGATTCTTTGGATGTTGGTTGTTGTTGGGGTTGGAATTTCTAAGTGACTCCCAATCGATCTGATTTCGATCATTCATGTCATAGATCACATCCCGGAGAACCCAATTATCTTCCAGGTTGTGACTTGCGAATCGGTGGAAACCACATAATTTATCATAGTCTAGGTTTACAGGCCAAATTTAAGGACACTCTGGTGGAAATCTGAGGAGGTTCTGATTACTAAGGAAGCAGAAGATGTTGAGAATAGTGTCGAGTAGTGGAGGGTAGTGCTCATGCTTCGGCTGGTAGAGGCTAGGTTCCAATTTTGGTTTGGGTAATGTTGCAGATTTTGACCTTGGTTTTGGTTTGCGTACCACTGTTGGCCATGGTTTTGTCCAGGATTTCTCGGTTGAAAATTTCCGTTCACAAAATTCTGCCCTTGGTTGGTGACGGTGTTGACTGACTTAGATCTCGAAGCTTTCTTGTTGCCCTTCATCTTAGTCTCGTCGAAAGAGGCTCCACGTGATGCTACTATGGACAAAGAAAGGTCTCCACCCTTGATGTGTCGTGTCAAACGAGAGGCTCGGAGGTGAAGAGCGGCAAAGTCTGGGCACTCACTTATGATAAGCGTGCTCCCCAGGGGTTCTTTGGTGTTGTCGATAATGATGTCGATGGAGTCCTTCTCTTTCATCGAGGTCCCAGTGATCGGCTTACTATGTGTATCTAATTAAGTCTTCACCTATTGCAAAAGCACAATGGAAATTGTAGAGCTAGTATAGGATCATTCCCACGAAGAAGTATTTATCTTATCTTTATTTCTATTTTTATTTCAAAATTTATATTTATCTTTTAAAGTTCTAAACTACTTGAGAAATATGAATAAAGAATGGGTTATTAATCAAAAGTGAATTAAATAAATCCTAATCCACCTTCTTCAGATTGAGGTCGTCAATCCCAATCTTTAGCTATCGGATACTTATAAAATAAACAAGACCGTTACACTGTATTCCAGTCGTCTAGAATTTGGACATCAATCAAAAACTAAAATTCTTTAACACGGATTTAACCTAATTAACAATTTCTTAAAATCTGGGCGTCAATCAAATTCAAGAAAATTTAAGATGGGAAAGTAAAAATCGTTACACTAATCTGTAAATTCCAACTGGAATCGTTAATTCAAATTTAAACATGAAGATATTTACAAGTGAAAAATAAAGCAAATAAAATCTAAACTAGAAAGAAAAATAAATATATCTTTCACCTCTCAACCGTAGTCGTCAATTACTTCTAAGAAACTAGGATATCTATACTAATCTTCATCACCCAATAGCAGTCATCAATTGCTCTTGAGAAACCTCTGATATCTAATCTAGAAAATAATAAAAATCTACTCTAATGATCAAAAGAGAACCCAACTTCAGTCATCAATTAATGCAAAGAATTTCTTTCATGCTTTATTCTTACACCGGGCTCTCTTATTTATAGATCATAAGGAGTCGGTTTACAAAGTTCTAATTTTAATAAAAGAAACTACTAAAGTAAAAGTATCATAATATAATTCTAATTTCTAATTTTATTCTTCTTTGCTTTCAAACCGTAGATGTGCTTCTAGAGTGTTCTTGATAACAACAGCAAAGATCTTCTTCATCAATCTTCTCAGAATCGTGATTCACCAAACTTCTAATTTTTGACATCTTCTAATTCGATGCATGGCAGTGATAGTCTTCACTGACGTGATCAGCAACAGTAGATGTAGCAGAGGAAAAACTTTTCTTTTATACAATAGTAAATTACGATTTATCATTTTCACACAACTTTCTTACTGGACGATTTTCTGTAACGAATCATCGCTTCTTTGATCGCTTTTTACTCTTTTGTTGCCTTTTGAAGAATCTTCTTTTTAAGAATCGTAAATTATGGTTTCTTAGTTTTTATCTTTTTTTTCCCATGTCTAGCTTTAGTGCACAATCATAAATTACGATTTCTTAACTTTTAGCAGTGGCGAATCGTTTTCTTTTGCACTATCGTCATTTTACTACTTTTTGAATTCATTTTGACAAAGATTAACACTTTAGCTATATTTTGTTATTTTTCCTTAATATTTGCACATCGTTAACTTGTTAGTAGCAAACTAAGTCCTAGCATCAATAAGTTAAGGGTGATAAAATGGTAAATTATGTGACTGATCACACCCCTAAACTTACGTTTTGCTAGCCCCTAGCAAACAAGGAAACATAAAATATCTAAAACTATGAAATAAAATGCCACTTTCGTAGGGAGCACGATTGCATTTGGCAGATGCAACAAGCCTTTAAACCCCTAGGTGATCCCTAGTGTAGGAGTTATAGTCTCCTGAAGGTTTTGAATGAAGTTACCTACAAACTTCAAAATATATTTTTGTAAGTTTTTTTTAGGAATTTTCAAAATATTTTTCAGAAAGAAATAAAATCTATGCTACTACTTAAATTAATCACTAAATGTTTGGTATGATTTTCAAAATTTCCAAATCTTTCACCTTTACTTTCCATCACAGAAATTATCATTGATCAGAATTCAGCAATTTCAATTCCATACAACGTGGAGTGTGTGCGTATCAGTAAAAAGTTTATTCATCATAGATTTTTTTAAACTGCAGATTAAGAAAACATTTTCATCCAAACTCTCACTATTGGCATATTTTAAAAAAGATATCAAAATTTTGGGTTCTCACATATGATATGTTTATGATAAATTCAAAGGACAATAGGATGGTAAATCTCATGGAATGGATAGTCAATTCTAATCATATGACTTTTCATTCATTCATAGTATCTATTTCATGCATCTCTACTAGACTCATACTATTGCAAATCGTAAATCACAAAGGTCATTCCTTCGGCTTGTAATGGGGCTTTGCGTTTAAAAGGATTTAAAAGAAAGGTAGATAGGGTTCAAAAGTTCCTAAGAATTTAGTTTTTCCTTCTCTATTTTCTTTCCTTCTTTTCTATTTCAGTAAGTATCCAAAAAGTTAGATTACTTCTTCCCATTTTTCTTTTGTTTCTTTGTTTTCTTGTGTAAACCCCTTTTTATTTTTCTTCAGTCAGAAGCTTTTCACTTTTCTTTTAATGAAATCGTCTTTTACGATTTTTCTTTTCTTTTACCATATTTTTTTCATACGGTTGTTTTTCTTTTCAGTTGTACCCTTTTCAGCAAGTCCTTTATTTGTTAAGCTTATACTCTTTTCACTCCCTCTTCTTCCCTTCTTTTATATTCTAAACTCTCAGAAATTATAAGGGTTAAAGGTAGAAAGCTTTGGGTAGTACATATGGTTAAAGGTTTATAAAATTTTGATACAAAGAAATTCAGTTTTAAGTTTCTAATATGGGTTTAAAGGATAAAATCTTTTGGGATTTTGGCTTTTTGGCTCTTGATTAAAAGATGGCCTTAGATCATCTTTATGATTTTACTAGCATAGATGTCTTATTGCTTTGATACATTTAATAAATAGTTTTAAAGAAATAAATCATTTACAGAATATTTTGATTCTAAGTTCAACAATATGAGATTTTACTTGAAAATAATAGAAGTTCAAGAGAAAATTAGCTTGAATAGAAACAGTCTTTCTCTAAGAATAAAAGAGGAAATATTAGCTCAAAAGCTCACTGATTTATAATTTTGAAATTATAATCTAAAATATTGCAGTTTTGATTAATCGTATAGCTTCAAACATTCGTTCTAATACAATGTTCTAAAGATGCTAAACATGAATTGCAACTGTTCTATTTTGATTGTTGAACTAATACTATGATGGATTGTTAAGTTTTATAGATTTCTAACTTTTTTCTTATCATAAATTTGCATCTAATGATTAACTTATTCTACTAATAACAAAAAATAAACTTATACAAAATGTAAATCAAATTAAACAAACTAATTATTGAACAGACTAATAAGCTAACTATTATACACAGAAGTTGTGTATCCCCCCCCCCCCCCAAACTTAAATAGGACAATGTCCTCATTGTGCAAAATAGGGGACGTAGTAAAAATTTTAATTTCAAAATTTTCATACCGGCGAGGTTCAGAATGTAGTAAATCCATACGATCACTCGACAACATAATATTGTACAGCATGAAGTATCTTACGATCAATTGTGTTTTACCACGATTTAGATCGTAACATACTTACTAGGAAATTTTTTTTAACTAAAGCAAAATAAAAAAGTTAGTTTACACATTTTACAAGATTTTGCTATAGATGAGTTAGTAGCTCGACGGTGCCCATGAGTATATCAGACATACTCAGAGTCTACCACTGATATAGTGATCGTTGGTCCTTCTTCGGTTGGAAAGAAAAATTCCATGGTTCCATATCCTCATTTGAGAATTAAGAAGGGAGATATGAACAAAATATGTGCTCTCCTCTAATTTTTTTAGGGTTTTGTAAAAAATTGACGATGCACCAAAAGCATTAGGAAATGGTAACTTCGGTATATATGGAACTTCATTCACAATATTGGGGTCTATTTTCAATTTCTTTGTGTGAAAGTGATTCTTTCAAACTTTTTTATCAAAAATTGAGTTGTTTCTAAATATGCTATAAGTCTTTTTTCATTGGTCTTCCATTCCCCGATGATTTGTGCTATCACAAGTTTGGGTCACCGATTGTCTTCAACTGCTTGACATATAGCTATAGCGCTGCTCATAGTCTGGCAATGAAGGCTTCATATTCTGCAACATTATTGGTGACCGGGAAGTCGAATTGAAAGGCTTTTGGTATTACAACTCCGTCTAGGCTTAGTAGGACTATCTCGATGCCTTTCCCTTTGTGATTAAGATCACCATCGAAGTAAAGGGTTGGAGTCTTGTCGGGCTCTTCATTGTGAATCGAGAGTAGGTCTTCATCGGGAAAGTCTGCACGTATGGGCGCGTTGCCTGGGAGTGGAAGGTTAGTGAGGTAATCGGTGATCGCCTGTTCTTTGATGGTCTTCTACTTGACATAGGTGATGTCAAACTCTTGTAGTAGCATATGCCAGCGAGCAATTTTCCATAATTTAGCGAGCTTCTCGAAGATGTACTTCAGAGGGTCCATACGTGCTAGTACTAATAACTTATGCACTCCTAAGTAGTGTCGTAGTTTCGTCGAGGCCCACACTAGTGTGAGGGATGTCTTCTCCATTGCAATATATTTTCGTGTGTACTCAACCATCACCCTACTGAGGTAGTAGAAAACCTTCTCTCTCTTACTGTCTTCATCATGTTGTTCGAGAATTACTCTCATTGCCTTATCATTTACTGATACATAGAGGATCAGAGGTCTTTTAGAAACTGGTGGTAATAATATTGGCGGGTTGAGGAGGTTCTTCTTGATGTTGTCAAAGGCTTGCTGACACTAGTCATCCCAAATGTACTCGGCTCCTCCTTTAAGTAGTCTATAGAAAGGGTCGCATCTGTCTGATTGTTGAGAGATGAATCTCATGATGAATCGTAGACTTCCTATCAGACCTCATAATTTTTTTATGTTGCTGGGAGGTGGCATCTAGAGAATGGCTTTGACCTTTATCGGGTCGACCTTGATTCCTCACTTACTACCGATGAATCCTAATAGTTTTTCGAAAGTCACTCCGAATATGCAACTTTTTGGATTCATCTTTAGCTAATATTTTTTAGAAATTTGTAGTACTAGTCGTAGTGCTTTAGCATGTCCTGCTTGTGTTTGAGACCTTACTAGTATATCTTCAATGTAGACTTCCACACACTTGTGCATCATGTAATGAAAGATGGCTATCAAGGCACGTTGATACGTGGCCCCTGCTTTCTTGAGGCCAAAAGGCATGACAACATAGCTGTAGGCTCCCCATGGCGCAGTGAAGGAAGTCTTCTCTTGATTGGATTTCGTTAGCTTGATCTGGTTGTATCCGGAGAAGCCATCTATAAAGGATAACATCTCATGCCCGAAAGTGTTGTCAACCAGAGTGTTGATGTGAGGTAGAGGGAAGTCATCTTTTGAACATTCCCAGTTGAGGTTTTGAAAGTCGATGCATACCCATACTCTATAGTCCTTCTTAGAGACGTGTACTATGTTTGCAACCCATTAGGGGTAGAGGACGACTCGAATGAATTTGGCTTTGTGTATCTTATCGACTTCCTCCTAGACATGTAGCACTGTTTGTGGGTGCATTCTCATGAGTTTCTGCTTGATAGGTTTTTCATCGAGTTCTAGGACCAGACGATGTTCCACTAGGCTCGGGTCCAGACTGGGAATGTCTTCATGGGACCATGCGAAGGAGCTGAGGTGATCTTGAAGGACTTTGATGATTTGTTGTTGTTCATTGGGGATGAGTGTTGCACTGATTAGCAACTTCTTAGGCTTATGCTCAGTTCCAAAATTGATTTCTTCAGTTGGTTCTGCGACAGCTAAGTTTTCTCATCGAAGCACTTAATGACTCGTTTGAAGTTCTGTGTCTCCTCAACGGTTGGTTCTCCTTCTTCATTATAATCTGTGAACTCATACACTGCAAAATCGCTACACGGGGAGGTTAGTTTTGCAAGAGGTATCCCTTCATCAATGCATTTGATGACTGCGACATCCTTAGTGAGGTGCAGGTCGAGTCTATTCATTCTCCTCTCACAGTCATGGAGTATCTTATCAGGTATGATTACAGGCTTGTTATTTTGCCGGGATGCTCGGCGCCTTTGCAAGGGAGAGGGAGTATTTTGAAGAAAATCGATGTTGGGCTCCTTGAGAGTGGGAGGATGATCATGTGTGATCATGTCAGTTATTGACCCCTCGACTTCATTGGCATGATCACTACTCATAGCCTTATAAGAGGGGTCTCTTTGCTAGTTGCTAGGCGGGTGTGAGATGAAGGGCTCTCTCTCTCTTTCGATATTTACTAAATGTTTTAAGGTTTTAGGGTTTTCAATTTTTTTTTTTTTTTTGATAAGAGATATGGTATAGGGTCGATTGCCTAAAGAGGAATCGACAGAGTTGCTTCCTCTAGTTGGGGTGTGACGGCTGCTAGAGCTATTTGTGCGAGTGTTCGAGTGACGTGTGCCCATTCTAAATTTGGAATTTTTTTTTATGATCCTCGCATGGGGTGATCTTCCTGATGAAAGATGAAAGTGACGGTCTGGCTGATAATCTGACTTCTTCTATCATATTGAACACCTCGTCTTCGCAGGGTTTGGAGTGCATAGCCCTGTGAGCTCTCGTCTTCAGAACTGGGTTGAAAATGTTCTTCTTATTGAAGCTCATTCTCTTCAGGTGTGTCTAGCTGTTGTTCCTCCGGGCTTGTAAGTTCTTTTACTTGGACTTCATAATATGCCAGGATGAGTATGCATGCCCGACAGTGAGGCTGGTGTGGGTGTGAGATGCAAGGGTGTCCCCAAGGGCATTCCCATCCTTCGAGCTCAGGGCCAAGGTCATCGCTGTCGAAGTCGAGGTCGTCTTCACCACAAGATGGTCCTTGAAGTCCTTGGTTTAACAGTTTCGCCAACTCAAGGGCGGGGAGATCTATCCAGTAATCTTTGTCATTGCTTAAGGGTGATTTCCATTCTTCCTCTAGTGAGTTCCAAAATATTTGAAGTTACGGTGCATCCAAAGATTGGGGAGTGTCGAGCTCTAGTTCTTCTTCGACTTCTATAAAGGCAATGTGAGAATCTTCTATACTGACGATTTATCAGATTTCGTCCATGATAGCCTTTTGACATCATAGCATCATAGCCCTGGACAGGCCACAATAAGGTTGCTTCAGGTAAGGGCAGCAATGTTGGCATCGCCAATCATCAAGTACGTGCTGATAATCAAAATTGTTGTTAAGATTTGAAACCTTACCTTAGGAATGATTGTCTTTTCCAAACCATTCTAGGCGATAAGCTCTCAGGAAGTCTTCAAACACTATGGCAGAGAACTTCACCCAAAAATCTTCCTCCTCACTTTATATTGATGGCAAATCATCCTATGCTAGCAATTGAAGCTTGGGTAGTGGAAGAGGGGAGGAAGTATCTGGTTCTCGTCCTCTTTTAGCCCCTATAGCCGTTATGTGAAAGTCTTCTTCATTAGTTGATTCCCACTCTTCTACCTGTGGTTCAGGTTGTGGAGGTTCTTTCCTTCTTCTAAGGATTACTCAATGTCGAATAGCGGTCCGACGCCCTCCAGCAGCTTATCAAAGTCATCGTCTTGATTTAAATTTGTCAGGTCCATGAAGGCTCTGATTATCTACTCGATTTCTGTCTCCTATGTTTAGGGAAGGAGTCCCTTCTTTTCTTCAGCACATCGGCCTTCTCAATGGTTCAATAGACGAAATGGTCGTATAGTGACCACTTAGGCGAGGTTGGTAGGAGGTCGGCCTGCTTACTGTCTGATTGGTAGCCTAATCCTATGTGTTTTCAAACCTTCTTGGGGACAATATGTCCTATCCGCCCTTGCTTATTCTGGCCGAGCCTAGTGTGAGGGACGTATCCTAGTTAATACATGAGGTCTCATCCTTTTGTTGTAGTTAGATTTATGTCATAGAGCCGGACGAGGTCAGGTCGGCTTCTATTCTCGATAATCTTGACTGGTATGGCGGAGAAGAGATGGGATGAGTTATTTCTGCCATTTCCGTGTCATCGGGCGTCACACCTTTCTAAAGTGGCCGGTGGATAGGTGGGAGTCGTGAGCTATCAAAATACTTGTTGTGTACTCAGTGTCTATCTCCTGAAGAGGCGCGTCAGCATATATCCTGATGATGGAGTCCTCATGAGGGAATTTGACACACTTATGGTATGTAAATGCTACAACTTTAATGGATTTCAACCATTTCCTTTCTAAGATTAAATTATAAGTACTAGACGAGTCGGGCATGTGGAAGGTGACATATTTTGTTACTGGCCCAAGGCGAACTTGTAGCTTAATGGTTCCCTTAACATAGCACTGGGAGCAATCATATGCGATCAGGGATTGCGACGAGGGCCTTATATCTTGATTTGTGTACTTGAGAATCTAGAGTGTCATTATGGGGAAAGTATTGAGTCCTGCTCCTATGTCAAATAGTGCATCAGGGATCGAAAACCCTCTGATGATTACCGTCACATATATGGTGGCAGAGCTCCCTCGCAGGGATTCTTTTGGCATATATGCATCTGTGAAGGTAAGGGCTAGTGGTTACGCCATGACGGAAGTGATTTGGTTCAGCTCATCCAAAGTGGCATCCTCATATATTTGTGTCTCTTTCAGCATCTTCATTAGTAGCCGATGGCGGTCAGGTGATTTCTTGATGAACTCTAGTATCAATATTTATGCTGAAATCTTTTGAAGATGCCGTAGGAGGTAATACTCCGGACCTGATTCAAGTTCGTGTTCTTTTCCTTGTCGATGCGCTTTACTTGTAGTTGGCTGAAGTGGTTGAGGTGCCAGAATTGGTGGTGGGTGAATGACATGAGGCAGGGAGTCAAGTTGGCTTCCTTCTTTCTCGTTATCCACTCTGGCGGTTGCGTGCCAGTAGCTTTTATATCCCGTGGGAACGGTGGCAGTGGGTAGGTAGTTCCTTATTTGAGGACTAGGCATGCCGGTCGTTGATCTTTGAGCCATGCCATGACTTGAGTTGATGAGCTTGCTAGAGTATGGGTCATGAATGGGGTGAAATTTGAAGAAGGAATAGGTACTATAGCGATGCCGTCCAAAGGTAGGATGTACTGCGTGTAGTCTTCTTCTTCAAGGAAGGTGGAGATCAATGCTTCTTGCATGCTAGATTCTTCTGGATGTTGCTTCATTCCTGTACCTGGTTGGTGTTCGACTACAACATCATGTTTCGGGCTTGAGTTATTTTGCGAGAGTCCATCTACCCATGTCACGATTTGGGTTGCAGTTCGGAGGTCATTGTCCTTGTTCTCTGGTTCGGAGTCAGATGAAGGAGGCCGTGATGGAGTGGGCTCAGTGTTTGGAGGGGTCGAGGGTTTTGTCAAAGGTTCTTGAAGGTTTGGTATCCGAGTTCTGAATGATTGGACTCGGATCCTGGTGAAGTTTGGGTCAAGAGGGGGGTCTTGGAGGTGCAAGCTGAGTTATTGAGGTCGAGCGATGTGGCTGAGTAGCCAAGGGTCTAAAAGGCTTAACTAGATTTACTGAGGGACCAGACGGGTTACACCAAATGATTAGAGTGGAAGGATGTATGGGGAATTGATTAGGGAGGTCCACCGTGGTGATGTGAGTTACAGCTCTCTAGGTATGGTTAGGCGTGGGGTTGTTGATAATCCCCAGATTCTTTGGATGTTGGCTGTTGTTGGGGTTGGAATTTTTGAGCGACTCCCAATCGATCTAATTTCGATCATTCATGTCATAAATCACATCCCAGAGAACTCAATTGTCTTCCAGGTTGTGACCTATGAATCTGTGGAAAGCACAGAATTTATCGTAGTCTAGGTTTACAGGCCGAATTCAAGGCCACTCTGGTGGGAATCTGAGGAGGTTCTGATTACTGAGGAAGCAGAAGATGTTGAGAATAGTGTTGAGTAGTGGAGGGTAGTGCTCACGCTTCGGCTGGTAGAGGCTAGGTTCCAATTTTGGTTTGGGTAATGTTGCAGATTTTGACCTTGGTTCTTGTTTGCGTACCACTGTTGCCCATGGTTTTGTGCAGGATTTCTCTGTTGAAAGTTTTCGTTCACAAAATTCTACCCTTGGTTGGTGACGGTGTTGACTAACTTAGATCCCGAAGCTTTCTTGCTGCTCTTCATCTTAGTCTCGTCGAAAGAGGCTCCTCATGATGCTACTATAGACAAAGCAAGGTCTCTACCCTTGATGCGTCGTGTCAAACGGGAGGCCTGGAGGTGAAGAGCGGCAAAGTCTGGGCAGTCACTTATGATAAGCGTGCTCCCCAGGGGTTCTTTGGTGTTGTCGATAATGTTGTCAATGAAGTTCTTCTCTTTCATCGTGGCCCCAGTGTTCGGCTTACTATGTGTATCTAATTAAGTCTTAACCTATTGCAAGAGAACAATAGAAATTGTAGAGCTAGTATAGGATCATTCCCACGAAGAAGTATTTATCTTATCTTTATTTCTATTTTTATTTCAAAATTTATATTTATCTTTTAAGGTTCTAAACTACTTGAGAAATATGAATAAAAATAGGTTATTAATCTAAAGTGCATAAAATAAATCCTAATCCACCTTCTTCAGATTGAGGTCATCAATCCCAATCTTCAGCTATCGGATATTTATAAAATAAGCAGTACCGTTACACTGTATTGCAGTCTTCTAGAATTTGGGTTTCAATTAAAAACTAAAAGTCTTTAATACGGATTTAATCTAATCAACAATTTCTTAAAATCTGGGCGTCAATCAAATTCAAGAAAATTAATGATGGGAAAATAAAAATCGTTACACTAATCTGAAAATTCCAACCTGAGTCGTTAATTCAAATTAACTCATGAAGATGTTTACAAGTAGAAAATAAAGCAAATAAAATCTAAATTAGAAAGTAAAATAAATATATCTTTCACCCCTCAGCCGCAGTCGTCAATTGCTTCTGAGAAACTAGGATATCTATACAAATCTTCAGCACCCAATAGCAGTCATCAATTGCTCTTGAGAAACCTTGGATATCTAATCTATAAAACAATAAAAATCTACTCTAATGATCAAAACAAAACCCAACTTCAGTCATCAATTCATGTAGAGAATTTCTTTGATGCTTAATTCCTATACCGGGCTCTCTTATTTATAGATCATAAGGAGTCGATTTACAAAGTTCTCATTTTCATAAAAGAAACTACTAAAGTAAAAGTATCCTAATATAATTCTAATTCCTAATTTTATTCTTCCTTGCTTTCAAAATGTTGATGTGCTTCTAGAGTGTTCTTGATAACAACAGCAAAGATCTTTTTCATCAATCTTCTCAGAATCGTGATTCACCAAACTTCTAATTTTAGAGATCTTCTAATTCGGTGTATGGCAGTGATAGTCTTCACTGACGTGATCAGCAGCAGCAGATGTAACAAAGGGAAAACTTTTCTTTTATACAATAGTAAATTACGATTTATCATTTTCACACAACTTTCTTACTGGACGATTTTCTGTAACGAATCATTGCTTCTTTTATCCCTTTTTACTCTTTTGTTGCTTTTTGAAGAATCTTCTTTTTAAGAATCGTAAATTATGATTTCTTAGTTTTTTTCTTTCTTTTCCCGTGTTCAGTTTTAGTGCACAATCATAAATTATGATTTCTTCGCTTTCAGCAGTGGCGAATCATTTTCTTTCGCTCTATCGTCTTTTTACTGCTTTTTGAATTCATTTTGACAAAGATTAACGCTTTAGCTATATTTTGTTGTTTTTCCTTAATATCTGCACATCATTAACTTGTTAGTAGCAAACTAAGTCCTAGCATCACTAAGTTAAGGGTGATAAAATGGTAAATTATGTGACTGATCACACCCGCAAACTAGCGTTTTGCTAGCCCCTAGCAAACAAGGAAACATAAAATATCTAAAACTATGAATTAAAATACCACTTTCGTAGGGAGCATGATTGCATTTGGCAAGTGCAACAAGCCTTTAAACCCCTAGGTGATCCCTAGTGTAGGAGTTATAGTCTCCTAAAGGTTTTGAATGAAGTTAGCTATAAACTTCAAAATATATTTTTGTAAGTTTTTTTTAGGAATTTTCAAAATAATTTTCAGAAGGAAATAAAATCTATGCTACTACTTAAATTAATCATTATATGTTTGGTATGATTTTCAAAAATTCCAAATCTTTCACCTTTACTTTCCATCACAGTAATTATCTTTGATCAGAACTCAGCAATTTCAATTCTATATAGCGTGGAGTGTGTGCGTATCAGTAAAAAGTTTATTCATCATAGATTTTTCTAAATTGCAAATTAAGACAACATTTTCATTCATACTCTCACTATTGACATATTTTTAAAAAGATATCAAAATTTTGGGTTCTCACATATGATATGTTTATGATAAATTCAAAGGACAATAAGATGGTAAATCTCCGGGAATGGATAGTCAATTCAGATCATATGACTTTTCATTCATTCATAGTATCTATTTCATGCATCTCTACTAGACTCTTACTATTGCAAATCGTAAATCACAAAGGCCTTTCCTTCGGCTTGTAATGGGGTTTTGCGTTAAAAAGGGTTTCAAAGAAAGGTAGATAGGGTTCAAAAGTTCCTGAGAATTTAGTTCTTCCTTCTCTATCTTCTTTCCTTCTTTTCTATTTCAGTAGGTATCCAAAAAGTTGGATTACTTCTTCCCATTTTTCTTTTGTTTCTTTGTTTTCTTGTGTAAACCCCATTTTTTTTTTCTTCAGTTAGAAGCTTTTCTCTTTTCTTTTAATGAAATTGTCTTTTACGATTTTTCTTTTCTTTTACCGTATTTTTTTCATACGATTGTTTTTCTTTTCAGTTGTACCCTTTTCAGCAAGTCCTTTATCTGTTAAGCTAATACTCCTTTCACTCCCTCTTCTTCCCTTCTTTTACATTCTAAACTCTCAGAAATTATAAGGGTTAAAGGTAGAAAGCTTTGGGTAGTACATATGGTTAAAGGTTTATAAAATTTTGGTACAAAGAAATTCAGTTTTAAGCTTCTAATATGGGTTCAAAGGATAAAATCTTCTGGGATTTTGGCTTTTTGGCTCTAGTTTAAAAGATGGCCTTAGATCATCTTTACGATTTTACTAGCATGGATGTCTTATTTCTTTGATACATTTAATAAATAGTTTTAAAGAAATAAATCATTAACAGAATATTTTGATTCTAAGTTCAACAATATAAGATTTTACTTGAAAATAGTAGAAGTTCAAGAAAAAATTAGCTTGAATAGAAACAGCCTTTCTCTAAGAATAAAAGAGGAAATATTAGCTCAAAAGCTCACTGATTTATAATTTTGAAATTATAATCTAAAATATTGCAGTTTTGATTAATCGTATAGCTTCAAACATTCGCTCTGATACAATGTTCTAAAGATGCTAAACATGAATTATAACTGTTCTATTTTGATTGTTAAACTAATACTATGATGGATTGTTAAGTTTTATAGATTCCTAATTTTTTTCTTATCATAAATTTGCATATAATGATTAACTTATTCTACTAATAACAAAAAACAAATTTATATAAAATGCAAATCAAATTAAACAAACTAATTATTGAACAAACTAATAAGCTAACTATTATACACAGAAGTTGCGTATCCCCCCCCCCCCAAACTTAAATAGGACAATGTCCTCATTGTGCAAAATAAGGGACATAGTAAAAATTTTAATTTCAAAATTTTCGTACCAACGAGGTACAGAATGTAGTAAATCCATACGATCACTCGAGAACATAATATTGTACAGCGTGAAGTATCTTACGATCAATTGTGTTTTACCACGATTTAGATCGTAACGTACTTACTGGGAATTTTTTTTTAACTAAAGCAAAATAAAATAGTTAGTTTACACATTTTACAAGATTTTGCTACAGATGAGTTAGTAGCCCGACTGTGCCCATGAGTATATCAGACACACTCAGGGTCTGCCAGTGATATAGTGATCGCTGGTCCTTCTTCGGCTGGAAAGAAAAATTCCATGTTTCCATATCCTCGTTTGAGAATTAAGAAGGGAGATATGAACAAAATATGTGCTCTCCTCTAATTTTGTAAGGTTTTTGTAAAAAATTGACGATGCACCAAAAGCATTAGAAAAAGGTAACTTCAGTATATATGGGACTTCAGTCACAATATTGGGGTCTATTTTCAATTTCTATTATTTTTAGTTTCTCCAGTGGGGAAACATCTGCTTTAATTTCAGGCTCACTATTCTTGGTCTCGGGGACGACTACTAACGTAGGCATCTCCACCTTGTTTTCAATAGTCTCACAACTTCTTAAATGTTGAACAGCTTGGATCCGTTTGGATCCGTTTTGGGAGAAGCAATGTATCTCCCATAAAAACTTGTCCTCTCGGGTTACCCACAAGTTGTGACTGTAACTGGTTGTTCTCTCATTCCACCAATTATGTTGCTAGCTACTCAACATGGGCTTCTAGCTTCGTAATGGATTGTGTGTGCGACTGTAAAACTTGAGAGAATTGAGCGAGCTAGGATAAATCCTTGGAACGTTGATGCCACTGTTACTATGGCAGCCCGGATTTCGGCACCCCGAAACCCATGCCATCAGCACGACCCTCAAGGTCGTGCCCTGTGATTTTGTACGAAGCATTGGTATATACAAGCCAAATACTGCAATTAAGGCACATGTATCTACTCTAAACAAGTATTCATGCATTTAAAATAAATAGGGTCTCTAAAGGCAGTTCTTGTCCCATGCCAATTCATGGGCATAAGAACTTACCCAAAGCGTTGGTGATAACAATTCACCCCAAACGGTTTGTCAAAGGAATAATGGTATTTAATTACATTTAAATAAAGAGGCTTGACATACCAAGCCGTACCTAATACTCTCAACTCACTCTCAAAGTACGCAATGGGTCTCCTAGAAGAATTCCTTAGGAGGAGGCTCTGACTCTTCTGTGGGCACGTAATCTGAATCCCCTAGATCAACGTCTCCAGAAGTCTCCGCTGCCGCTAGTCTTGGACCTACAACGTATAGTCTGAGGGGGGTGAGCTACATCCTAGCTCAATAGGGAAACACAGTGAACATATAGATTAAGCTCTCACATGTATGTTAAAAACAGTTTAAAAGCATGATTTATCTGATAGAACTGCCGGAAGACAATTTGAAACTCACAGAAGTAAAATGATGGATACACTGTTACTTTTCATGACTTTATTATTCTCATCTTATTATTATGGTAAAGGATTCGGCCTAATCACTTAAATCTTAACTTAAGTAATCCTCGAATAATATAGCATCGAGCCCCGATGGAATACCCACCATCGTCATCTAAATAGACACTTGTTATGTGTTACATTTCAATACTACCCAGGCCCCTTTCTCTTAGGCGGCGGGGTCTATTCTCAATTTAACATCCCTGGGATGTGCTAGGGTGTACGGTTCGGCCGCCGTACCGGTCACGGATATCCTACTGAGTCAGTCGTGGGTATCCCGCCACGTCGATGGGGTATTCTAAATAAACCTTAAATAATAAAAATATAAAGTGTGCTCTACATATAGTTATTCACCGTGAATGTGCTAATTATATTACATTAGGCCTTCTCATTCTTCTTTTGTTTTATCATTTGGATTCATATGCATCCCTGGGACGCTACTGGTTTAATGCATCATTACGATACCCAATGTTACAATTCTATGTCCCCTGGGGACTTCATGACCTCCTTTTAGATTCACGCACACACACACACCCCCATGTTGGTAACACATTTAATATGACTATTCTCTTGAGCTACTCTATATGATTGAAATACTCTACATACATAATTTTTTGATGAATTAAAGTATATGTTTCAAGATATTCCCTACCTCAAAGCAAATCCAAAGTAGTCCTCTCTCGTAGCGGTGATACGCAATGATCCCACATCAACCTACATTGCATGCGTTAAGAACATGCTTAGAATGGTCACTAGGGCCCTTGGAGCACACAACTCCCATGAACTGTGCTAAAATTTAATAAAACCCATGTAGTTCCTCATGCGAGCCAACACTATTCCTCGCTCGAGCGATCACTTAGCCTCGCTCGAGTGATCACTTAATCTCGCGTGAGGGGTTAAAAGAAGGTACCAACTCTCACGCGAGCGAGTACCTTTCATTGCTTGAGCAGTTAAAACGAACTACATATAGCCTCGCTCTAGCGAGCTTCCCATATACTATAGGTCTCGCTCGAGTGAGCCCAGAATGAAAATATACTCAGATTTATATTCTATCCTCACTCGAGCGAGCCAAATAGGCCGCTCGAGCGAGCCACGATAGATATAAGTGCTCGATCCGTTCGAGAAAATAATTCCATCTTTATCCAATGTCTTATTAGCATTAAATAACACAAAAAAAATATATTTTAACAATTCCTTCTTACATTATCTAATCACCATAAACATATTTAAATCATACCTCGATCGATGTATTTGATGTAAACACGATCCAAGTTTCAACTAGATGAAAAGCTCTTCATGGTTCCTCATCTAGCCTTCCTCAAAATCTTCTACGGGCTTAAACCAACGAACCTAACCTTCTTTTACAATTTCCTCTCTTCTTTCTCTCTCTTTTCCTTTTCTCTATCTAGGCTAAAATTAGCTTACGTATAGGGCTCCTCTGTTCTTCCTTTTTACTTATATACATATTAGTGAAAGTTAGTGTGTTTCTCACATACACACATAGCGCTTACATGTCACTTTTTTTTATTTCCTTGTGAACCACACATACGCGTGCATGGTATAAGATGTGCACAATTCCCAAAAATCTGGGGTCATGGCATTCACCCTACCTTATAAGATTTTCATCCTCGAAAATTAATGATATCGTAGAAAGTGGAGTACACTAGAACAATCCACAATCATATAATCCAATGACTCATAGTTTAACTTGCATTAGGCAATTATTCACACCTTATAGTATTACCTAGCCATACACTTATCGTAGTCAATCTAAATGGTAATGAAATATCGATAAGAAATAGCGATGATAAGATACTTACTATGAAGAGTTTCCACAGTCATAATAGTAATTGACCACATGGTAAAGCATATGCGATGTTATTATAAAGTTAACCATCAACGTTTGGTGACAATCATGTCACGATAGTTTATAGAATAATAAAACCACACCATCAAAATGATAACAACTAAAATATTACAAACAAAATATCACAACCAAAATTTCATTACCGTTTCCAAAAAGAAAATATGACTACCTAATCATCACTCTCCTCATACTCGTCGTCGTTGTCACCGAAGTCATCATCATCGTCGTAGTCCTTGTCATCCGCATCCTCGACAACCTCCCTGGCGGTAGTGGTACCCTCTGTATGACTGCGGGTACGCATGGCCCATGAGGTCTATGAGTAGCGCCTCCTGAAACCTCTGATGTAACCTTATCTCCCGCCCCTGCTGGAGGATCTCTCGCATCATGCCAGTGTCGGTGCTAGGTAGGGGCTGTGAAGATGAAGTAGAGGGAGCGGTCGGTCCCGCCGGTGCTTGTTGCGTGGCTTGTCGGGAAATTTGGCGATCTCTCTTCTTATTGACACTAGTTTGAAGGCTCTTTAAATTTCGGCTTCAGTCTTGGGCTCTATAGGGGACGACGTTATCGGTAAAAGATAACTCGTCGGTTCGAATCTTGAATCCTTCTTTCCCATTACGTGCATCGAGGAGTCGGGATATCAAACGTGCATATGGTAGGCAATTGATAGGTGGAGGAATAGCACCCCTGACATTTCTTTTATAGGCATGCACCGTGGCTTTGATGACTACCATGGGTGCACTAAACCACCTGTTGTGAAAGGCGGAGTGCAAGGCTCACAAGAATGCGTCGCGGCGCTCTTGATCATGGCCGGTAGGGTGCAAATTCTTCTTAAAAATAATATCTAAAAGCCACATGTGTGGCGGTAGCTGGGATTGGGTGATGGATTGACCCGATGCGGACGTGTCGCCAGTAATATCAAAAATGATAGTTGGGAATTCTACGTTCTTAGCAAAAGGTGGTTGAGTGTGTGGGCTCGGGGTGTAGGTATTAGGGCAGTTCATGGCGGTGGAAACATCGCCACTTCCAAAAGTTAACTCTTTTCTGTCAATTGTGACGAGGATGGTGTCCTCATTCACATTCGTTTTGAGAGTTTGATAAAATAATTTTACGAGCCTCTGGTAGTACCGAGCTCCGAACGGTGTTATTAATGGTTGTAGGTGGTTGTTTGTTAGAAAATCCGAAGTCCATTTGGTGGACGTCGGATCAACAAAACAAGAGGGAAGAATTTCCCATTCGGCTTCCATAATCTTGGCTCCCCACCAATCATCTAATTGGATAGGGGTGGTTGTTGTTGTGGCGCCTTATTGCGCGATGATGGCAATCAAATCGCCATTCGTTTCCTTGGTTGGGGGTTAGGGCTTGAAGAAGCCATTTGATATCTGTAGAACTTTTTGAATGGAGTAAAATTAGGAATAGGGTAGATTTTACCTTTTTAAACATTTTTGACATATCGGATCGTCCGAAATTGACTTGAATCGAAAGGAAAAAGAGCTTGAAAATTGAAAAACCCTAAACCCTTGCTCGGCTCAGATTTCCTCGCTTGGAGATGAATGATCGTTTAATCTTCCGCTTGTAATATATAGCCTATCCTCGCTCGAGCGGTTATTAGTTATCGCTCGAGTGAGCCCAGAACACTTACTGATATAATTTTATGGCCTCGCTCGAGTGGTCACTAACCCTTGCTCAAGCGGTCTCAGAATACTTCCTGTATATTATTTTATGTGACTCATGAAGCGATATATAAAAATCTCGCCGGCGAGCCGTAAATGTCTTTTCCGCTTCGTTGTCGGTATTTTCGCTTGATCTGTTCTAAGGTTGAGGACATCATTCATACATGATTTCCTTTGGGAATACTTGAGATTTTATTCACAAGAGAAGTCTGTTGAGGCAAAAGTTTAAGCTAATATGTTCAATTTCAATCTCATTTGTTTACTTGTTTCAAAATAAGAATTGATATACTGCCAAAATATCACATATTATCATATTTAAGAAAGCAACTAGTTAACATTCTCAAACAAGTTGGGGTATTATTCTCTGACATCTGCCTCTCTCTCCCACGTTGCTTCCTCAGCCGGATGGTTATTCCAGTGCACAAGCACTAAAGGAATAACTTTGGTGTGTAGCACTTGTTCCTTTTTATCCAAAATTTCCGTCGGTTCTTCTATCATACTCATGTCCTCATACATCTCCAAAGGTTGTCCTCCCAAGATGTGGGAAGGATCGTTCACGTACTTCCTGAGCATAGATACATGGAAGTGGTTATGTACCCGATCAAATCGTGGCGGTAAGCCAACACGATACGCAACCTCCCCTACTCGACCCAAAACCTTGAAAGGTCCAAGATAACAGGGACTCAACTTGCCTCTCTTTCCAAATCTCATCACGCCTTTCATCGGCGACACTTTTACAAACACGTGTTCACCCACTTTATAGTTCACACTCGTCCGCTTGATATCAACGTAACTTTTCTGTCTGCTTTGAGTCGCCTTTAGTCTTTCTCTGATCATGCAAATAATAGCGGCGTTATCTTCAAGTAACTCGGGTCCCAAAACAAATTTCTCACCAGTTTCCTCCCAATTGATTGGAGATTTACATCAACTTCCGTACAAGGCTTCATACGGTACCATCCCAATGCTCGTCTGAAAACTATTGTTATATGCAAACTCAATCAACGGTAGGTGTTGATCCCACGAACCTTGTAATTCCAACAAACATGCTCTAAGCATATCTTCAATGATTTGATTGACCCTCTCAGTCTGTCCGTTAGTTTGTGGGTGGAACGCCGTACTGAAATCTAGTCTCGTTCCCATTCCTTCTTGAAATTTCTTCCAAAACTTTGATGTATACAATGGGTCCCGGTCTGAAACGATGCTACTCAGAATCCCATGCAAACGGACGATCTCTTTCATATACAGCTCTGTCAGTCTTCCCGCCGTATACATCGTGTGGTAAGGTAAGAAGTGTGCTGACTTGGTCAATCGATCGACCACTACCCAAATGGCATTGTACCTCTTTGCAGTTCGCGGTAGCTCAACTATGAAGTCCATGGAGATTGATTCCCACTTCCATTCCGATATAGGTAGGGGTTGCAATAGACTTGCGGGGTGTCTATGATCAATCTTCACTTGTTGGCATGTCAAACACCGCGACACGTACTCTGCCACATCTTGCTTCAAACCTCTCCACTAGTAATTCTTTTTCAGATCTTGATACATCTTCGTGCTCCCCAGGTGGATAGCATAGATTGACTTGTGGGATTCATCCAGAATCGTTCGTCGTAAATCGGCATCGTCCGGAATACAGAGACGGCCCTTGAACAATAAGGAGCCATCCTCCTTGATTGAAAAGTCAGATCTGATGCCCTCAGTTATATCTTGACGTATCTTGGTTAGTACTGGGTCTTCTACCTGAAGTTCTCGTATATGTTCAAATATCACCGGTTTCACTGATATGTTTGCCAAAAAGGCTCATGTAGCTTGCGACTTGATGTCCACACCATATAGTGCTAGATCTTCCAACAGCTTCCATCGGTGCATACCCAAAATTAGACTAGCAAACTGAGTTGAACTCTTCCGACTCAAGGCATCGGCCACTACATTAGCCTTGCCTGGATGGTACTGTATAGAACAGTCATAGTCCTTGAGGAACTCCATCCATCTGCGCTGCCTCATATTTAGTTCCTTCTGTGTAAACAGATATCTGAGGCTCTTATGGGCGGTGAAGATTTCAAACATTTCTCCGTATAAATAATGTTGCCATATCTTTAATGCGAATATGACTGCTGCTAGTTCCAGATCATGCGTCGAATAGTTCTTCTCATGCTCTTTCAACTGTCTTGACCCGTAAGCTATTACCTTTTTCTGTTGATTGAGCACGCAACCTAAACCGTTATACGAAGCATCACTGTAGACCGCGATCCCCCACTGCCTGACAAAATGGCTAATACTGGAGTTGAGGTGAGTCTCTTCTTGAGTTCTTGAAAATTCTTCTCGCACGCTTCACTCCTCTCAAATCTTGAATCCTTTCTTGTAAGCCTCGTAAGAGGTCCCGATATCTTTGAAAACCCCTCAACGAAACGTCGATAATAACCTGCTAGTCCAAGGAAACTTTGGACATCTGTCACGGTCTTAGGTTGCTCCCAGTTCACGACTGCCTCGATCTTAGCGAGATCTACTGTGACACTATGCTTTGAGACGACATGTCAAAAAAAGCTAACCTCTTCTAACAAGAATTCACATTTGCTGAGCTTGGCGTATAATTAGTGTTCACACAAAGTTTGTAGAGCGACCCATAAGTGTTCTTCATGCTCTGTTCTCGATTTTGAGTAAATCAGGATGTCATCAACAAACACAACAACGCAGGAGTCTAGGTGTGGTTTAAACACCCGATTCATTAAGTCCATAAATGACACTGATGCGTTTATCAATCCAAACGGCATCACCAAAAATTCAGTGTCCATACCGTGTTCTGAATGCCGTTTTCTGAATGTCCTCAGCCTTAACTCTTAACTGATGGCATCCAGATCTCAGATCGATCTTGGAAAAGTACTTCGCTCCTTGCAACTGATCGAACAATTCATCTATTCTTGGCAAAGGGTATCGATTCTTCACAGTGAGTTTGTTCAATTGTCGATAGTCAATGCACAGCCACATCGATCCATCTTTCTTTTTCACAAACAAAACTGGTGCTCCCCATGGAGAGACGCTTGGTCTTATGAACCCTTTATCCATGAGCTCTTGCAACTGTTCTTTCAATTCTTTCAACTCAACAGGAGCCATCCTGTATGGTACTTTTAAAACAGGCTCCGTTCCTAGTACTAAGTCGATAGCGAATTCCACTTCTCTCTCTGGAGGTAATCCTGGCAATTCTTTTGAAAATACATCTTCGAACTCTCGCACTACTGCTATCTCAGAGATAACATTCTTTTCTTCTTTATCTCCCTTCAAAAATGTCAAATAACCGCTACACCCCTTTTTGATTAAACATTCTGGTCTGACTGCAGAGATGAGTGGCACCTGTGTCGATCTCTCTCCTCGAAATTGAAACGATCTCCTCGTGTTAGGTCGGAAGATAACAACCTTGTTCTTGCAATCCACTGTTGCACAATGATGGGACGGCCAATCCATGCCAAGGATCACATCGAATCCTTGCATGTTCAACAATATTAATTGTGCATCTAATTCGTAGACAGCGTCATCTCGGACGCTCACTACTACCAATTTGCAGACTAACTCTGTGTCCACTAATTCTCCCATTGGGATAGACACTGATAACACAAAGTCCAGTGTCACCGGAACAATCTTCATTTTCTTTACAAATCTAGGGGTGATGAAGGCATGGGTAGACCCTGGGTCTATCAACACTCGTGCGTCACGTGCTACATAACACCCTTTTTCATAGACTTGTAGCGTACCTACAACACATACATATACATACATAGCACATACTTTATTTAGAATTGTCTAACGTACAAACACGAGTCTACACACTGTTCTAATGAATGCACCTTCTCTATCTAAGATTATAAATTAAAATTCTTTATTTAAAAGGAATCTCACCTTGAATGATGTCATGTACACTCCCTGCTTCTTGGGCAGTAACTGCATAGGCTCTCCCATGAACAACTGGCTTTCGTGATTTAATAGGTCGTGGCATGGAAGCTAGGGCCGTCTTCTCCTTAATTGCCTCAGGGCAATCTCTAATTATGTAGCCTATCTTGCCACATTTAAAACAACCTCGCATTCCTTGCCTGCAATCCGTTGTTTTGTGGGACTTGCCACACTTGACACAAGTCTCTCTTGGTGTTGAAGAAGCAGCTCTCAAAAAACCTTGTGTAACTGTGGCTCTAGTGGAAATAGCAGGGCCCTCATACCTCATCGGTCTCCCTTATGCCAGCAATGGAAATCTTTGATGAGTAGTTTGTTGTCCGGCTCTCCCATACCCTGTCTAGAATGGTTGCCTCTGATTCGGTGCTACGAACCTTGGCTTCTTATTCATTGATTCATAACTCCCACTCCTGCTTTGATCTATGCTTCCTCTTCCTTGCTGTTGCCTCTGACGGTATCGGTTATTGTTTTCTTTTTCGACCACTAATGCCTTACTCATGACCTCTCCATATGTCTTGAGCTGAAATGGCACAACCCCTCCTCGGATGTTCGACCTTAAACTCTGTTAGAACCTCTTCGCTTTCATCACATCAGAAATTACGTAGTCTGGAGCAAAATGAGCCAGTCTCATAAATTCTACTCCGTACTCTCTCACGGTCATCTTTCCTTGCATTAGTTGTAAAAATTGAGTCTCCATCTGATTTCTCACAACCTTAAAAAAATACTGCTTATTGAACTCTTCAACGAATTCATCCTAAGTCCAGGGCATATCTAGAGTTTCTTGAGCCCTAGTCCGCGAAACAGATTTCCACCAAGGTCCAGCTTCTCCATCTAGCATATACGCTGCCCAACGGACGCTCTCGTCCTCTGTGCATGTCAATACACTAAATACCTTCTCCATTTCACCCAGCCAATTTTTGACTGCCATGGTGTCTGCCTTCCCTGAAAAGTTAGGAGGTCTCATCCTCCTGAATTGATAAATCTGAAGCCCTTTCGGTAGTGTAGGTCAGTGTAGGTCCCACTGGAGGCGAGGTGTCCGCATGAGCCGCCAAGGATGTCGCTATGTGTGCTATGGCAGTTGCCATGGTTTCCATTGTGTGCATCATCCTCTGACGCTCCTCTCTTTCTTCATTTCTCTCCCTCACTCTATCTTGTTTCCTTTGATCTCAATCTTGATGGTCTCGATCCTGATTTTCTGCTTGATTTTGGTTCTCTCCTTGGCCACTGCCCTCGAGAATCTTCCTATTTCCCAATGGCACCCTGTTGGTAGGTGAGACGAACCTATTTCTACTACGCAAATTCCTATCATGACCACCCCTGGGTCGGACTCTTCCTCTAGGAAACATAACGGTCTGCATGAGAAACCATGGTTTCGTTAGCAGCAGTCCCTATGTTCTGACCAACTGATTGTCAGAGACTAAAAAAAAGGCTTTGATACCAACTGTGATAGCTCGAATTTCAGCACCTCGAAACTCGTGCTATTAGCACGACCCTCAAGGCCGTGCCCTATGACTCTGTACGAAGCATTGGTATATACAAGCCAAATACTGCAATTAGGGCACATTTATCTACTCTAAACAAGTACTCATGCATTTAAAATAAATAGGGTCTCTAAAGGCAGTTCTTGTCCCATGCCAATTCATGGGCAGAAGAACTTACCCAAACCGTTGGTGATAACAATTCACCCCAGACGGTTTGTCAAAGGAATAACGGTATTAAATTACATTCAAATAAAGAGGCTTGACATACCAAGCCATACCTAATACTCTCAACTCACTCTCAAAGTACGCAATGGGTCTCCTAGAAGAATTCCTCAGGAGGAGGCTCTGACTCTTTTGTGGGCACATAATCTGAATCCCCTGGATCAACGTCTCCAAAAATCTCCGCTACCACTAGTCCTTGACCTGTGACGTATAGTCTGAGGGGGGTGAGCTACATCCTAGCTCAATAGGGAAACATAGTGAACCTATAGATTAAGCTCTCACATGTATGTTAAAAACAGTTTAAAAGCATGATTTATCTGATAGTACTGCTGTAAGACAATTTGAAACTCACGAAAGTAAAATGATGGATACACTGTTACTTTGCATGACTTTATTATTCTCATCTTATTATTATGGTAACGGATTCGGCCTAATCACTTAAATCTTAACTTAAGTAATCCCCGAGCAATATAGCATCGATCCCCGATGGAATACCCACTATCGTCGTCTAAATAGACACTTGTTATGTGTTACATTTCAATACTACCTAGGCCGCTTTCTCTTAGGTGGCGGGGTCTATTCTCAATTTAACATCCCTGGGATGTGTTAGGGTGTAAGGTTTGGCCGCTGTACTGGTCACGGATATCCTGTCGAGTCAGTCGTTGGTATCCCGCCACGTCAGTGGGGTTTTCTAAATAAACCTTAAACAACAAAAATATAAAGTGTGCTCTACATATAGTTATTCACCATGAATGTGCTAATTATATTACATTAGGCCTTCTCGTTCTTCTTTTGTTCTATCATTTGACTTCATATGCATTCCCGGGATGCTACTAGTTTAATGCATCATTACGATGCACAATGTTACAATTCTATGTCCCCTGGGGACTTCATGACCTCCTTTTAGATTCACGCACACACACCCCCCCCCACATGTTGGTAACACATTTAATATGACTATTCTCTTGAGCTACTCTATATGATTGAAATACTCTACATACATAATATTTTGACGAATTAAAGTACATGTTTCAAGATATTCCTTACCTCAAAGCAAATCCAAAGCAGTCCTCTCTCGTAGCGGTGATACGCAACGATCCCGCGTCAACCTACATTGAATGCATTAAGAACATGCTTAGAATGGTCACTAGGGCCCTTGGAGAACACAGCTCCCATGAACTGTGCTAAAATTTTATAAAACCCGCATAGTTCCTCGCGTGAGCAAGCACTATTCCTTGCTCGAGCAGTCACTTAGCCTCGCTCGAGCAAGCACTATTCCTTGCTCGAGCGGTCACTTAGCCTCGCTCGAGCGATCACTTAATCTCGCGCGATCGCTCGAGCGGTTAAAACGAAGTACCAACCCTCGCGCGAGCGAGTACCTTTCATCGCTAGAGCGAGCTAAATAGGCTGCTCGAGCGAGCCACGATAGATATAAGTGCTCGATCCGTTCGAGAAAATAATTCCTTCTTTATCCAATGTCTTATTAATATTAAATAACACAAAAAAAGACATTTTAACAATTCCTTCCTACATTATCTAATCACCATAAACGCATTTAAATCATACCTCGATCGATGTATTTGATGTAAACTCGATCCAAGTTTCAACTAAATGAAAAGCTCTTCATGGTTCCTCATCTAGCCTTCCTCAAAATCTTCTACGGGCTTAAACCAACGAACCTAACCTTCTTTTACAATTTCCTCTCTTCTTTCTCTCTCTTTTCCTTTTCTCTATCTAGGCTAAAATTAGGTTACGTATAGGGCTCCTCTCTTCTTCCTTTTTACTTATATACATATTAGTGAAAGTTAGTGTATTTCTCACATACACACATAGCGTTTACATGTCACTTTTTTTTGTTTCCTTGTGAACCAGACATATGCGTACATGGTATAAGATGTGCATGGTTCCCAAAAATCTGAGGTCATGACAATTACTATAAATCCCTAAGGATTTGAATCACTGTGTCATCAAATCCGTTGCTCGAAAGACTGAACTATTGCTGCTCATATGGCTAATATGGTCTCATGGGTGGTAGGTAGGTCTATTGGAAATTCAGTGCAGGAGGATAGTTTGGCTCAATAACAGATGATCCTTATTGTTGGCCACTAGTGGAGCCATAATTAAAACAAGGATGGTTACTCTGCTGTGAGTTGTACGTGTTATCATATTCACTCCGTTGGAATGCATACGCCCATTCCTAGTCGATCATCTTCGGGTATAGTGGAGCAACAGGGCAATTAAACACTCAAGATATTTATAGATTTGGAACAAGTGTGGTGTATAAACTAAAAATAATATAATAATAATTAAATTTTATTTATTTATTTATATTTTCTTTTCAATAAAAAATCTTCATCATTGAAATTTTACCAAAAATAATAAATTCTAATAAATATGCCAAAATAAAAAGACGTAATAAAAGAAGTATTTTATAAAAAATCTGGCCCAAATCGGGTTCAAAATCACTTCTTAAACACTAAAGAAAATATTACCAAAAAAGGAAAGAAATAACTAAAAAAAAGGGATTTGGAAGGGTAATCAATGGATTTTGGGCTCGAGAAAAATCAAAGGTAGCCACGGTGTGCCCACTGCAAAGTGCTTTCTGAATTGGAGTCATTTACACGATTTTGACACCCGTAGCCAAAGTTATGGCCAAAATACCGGCACTTACCCAAAACTTCCCCAATTAGGAAAAGATCATGATTTTATGCCAAATTATTATTTTTTTAATATTTTTATTTTATTTTCTTTTTATTTTAGAAGGCAGGGAGAGAAACAAATCTGAGCTTCTAGTTTCTGTGGCCGACAGAAGTGTTGAATTCTGATTCGCTACTCTGAATAAACATAAAAAAGCTTAAGAAACGATCAAAGAAAAATAAAAATATAAAAAAATAAAAAGGGAAAGATAAATATTTATTTTTAAAATGAGAATATAAACAAAAATAAAAGATAAAGCGCTTCCCCGGGAACGACACCAAAAATTTGATCGGCTTACTATGTGCATGTAATTAAGTCTTAACCTATTGCAAGTGCACAATGGAAATTGTAGAGCTAGTATAGGATTGTTTCCACGAAGAAATATTTATCATATCTTTATTTTTATTTCTATTTCAAAGTTTATATTTATCTTTTAAGGTTTTTTAGTAGCAAACTAAGTCCTACCATCACTATGTTAAGGGTGATAAAATGGTAAATTATGTGAATGATCACCCAGTCCTCGCAGCAAGTTTCCTCCATCGTCGGATAAAGTTAGCAAGCTCTTTGTCAAGTTCTTGTTTCGTTGCCACCAGGTCGCTAATGCTAACCATCTCCTGGATCAAATGCTTGTATTGATCGATAAATTAGTCGGCTAAGTCGTCGAATGTGTTGATTTTATGTCGTGACAGCCCGATGAACCAATCGAGGGCTTCTCCTTCTAGCGACCTTTGAAAATTGCAGATGAGAAGACCCTAACTGACACGTATAGGTTGACAATCATTATAGAAGAGGGCTAGGTGATGATTCAGGTTCCCCATGCCATTCTACATGTTGAACTTAGGTGGCCTGAACCCTGCAGATAAGGTGAACTCTAGGTCCCGACAGAATTTGTCAAATCCGAACACGATTCTGGGATGCTCTCTTTTAGCCATGTATTCGTCGAGCAACATAGGAAGGTCCTCCACTCTTATAGTGGCATCATTTTTGGTACCTAAAAGTGACCCCTATCCTATTGGTTATTGTTGAGGAGCGTGCGAAGCGCATGCCTTGGCGGTGACACGTGCGGCGATATCATGCTTGGAGTAGGAGGCGATTTATCTTCCCCTTGTTGTTCTTACTCTTCTTTGTCTTGTCATTCCTTGATGATCTCGTATGCCGCCGCTAGGCCCCGAAGCAGTTCTTCAGCGTCATCGCCACCTTTTTGTAATTTTTAGACGCTAAGTTCCACAAGTTATTGGATAAATAAGTTCTGCTCGATGCCACTATCTCTGGTCCGTCGTTGTGGCTAGTGCTCAGGGGTGTGAAGGGAGTTTCGTCACCACCGGCCATGTTGATCTCTGGTTTGTATTGAGCTAAGTCGTAAGATGGATCCTCGCTCTACACTGGATTGTTTTGATACCCCCACAACAGTGATCACCAAGCTTCAGTCTTCGTATCCCTGAAATCTCGAGTCTTTAGTGGACATTCGTATATTCCCGGGAAGTTCTCGACAGTGTGAGCGAGTGCGGAGAGAAACAGATTTGAAAAAAGAAAACTATGCATGCAGTAAAGAAAACTTAAGTAAACAAAGGTGACTTTAGCGACAAGATATCCCATCGCGATCACAGTCTGTTGGTATGCGCTTTTTCTGGGCTCCACTCGATCCCTGAAAGAAGTGGCCCAATTCGGTCCAAATGCACTCTGGCAAAGGTGGTGGATAAGAGATATTGAATACTAAAAATAAAGAGGTAAATTCAGAGTGAAAAATACTAGGTTCGTTGTGATCGCCAACTGTAGATGCTTATCGACATTGCAACACGTCGTTGATCATGTTTTACAGGGTGTAGGTTGACTTCTTTGTTGAACATCGGCTGGTCGACTTCAATAGCTCTGGGTTGCCTAGGAGTTTAGCTAATCTAGTTTTCCTAATCCTGCTCTAATGTTAATTAGTTTACTCTCCTAATATTACTCATAAGTCTAACTAATTTGATTTTCCTAATATTACTATAATTCTATTTAGTTTCCTACTTCGACTATAATTCTAATAAAAAAATGGGGGGTTGTGGCCCGTTATGCTAAGGAGGATCAACCCCGTTCCCGGGTACCCTCCGTAAGCTCCCTTGGGCAAATTGTGTGGCTAAGAATTGTTTTTAAAATATTATACATTGAAAACTGAATTTGAATTGAAAAGTTAAGATTTTGAAGATCGAAATTAAGAAAATTAAAATTAGAACTGAGAGTTGTGAACTATGAAAAATTTTAGGAACTAGAACTAAGAACTAAGAACTAGAATGTAAAAGTAGGAATTATAATTTAGAATTTAGGATTAAAAGCTAAAAATTAATAACTAATAGCTAAGAACTGGTTCTGGCGACTAAGAACTAGAACCAGAAATTAAGAAATAAGAACTAGAATTTTAAAATTAAGAACTAGAATTAAGAACTGTGAATTAAAACCTAAGATCTAGAACTAGAAACTAAGAACTAGAATCTAGAACTAAGAACTAGAACTAAAAAAGAGATTACCTGAAGCTGAATGCCGTAGAAGGGGTCTCGAAATCCTAAGCTTGGAAGAGAGGAACTAGAGGCTTGAATGTGAACTGAATTGACGTGTGGTAGGGGGGTCTATTTATAAGTATTCGAGTAATTACAAGACCTGTGGGAGGTGCGCAATTGGTTGGTCGGATCTAATTGCACGCACTATCCAGGGCATGTAATTGAATTACACACCCTGTCTCACACGCATAATACACTTTGAGTCGATCGTGGACTCAGTGAGTGACCGGCTGACTAGCTCAACCGGGTGTCCTAGTTCCAACTCACTTGGAATTAATTGCGTGCCCTGTGTAGCATGCACAATCTAATTAAGCACTGGTTTACATGCACTTATTTAGGGAGTTCTGGCGGTCACGAGAATTTGAGGCCTGGTACCACTGGGGACCAATTGCGCGCTGGTGGTGGGCGTGCAATCGATTACGCATGCTGGTGAGGGCACGTAATCGAATCTTCAGGGTGGTTCATGGAAGGTGGAGGGTTGGTCCAAGTTGGACCAATTGCACGCCAGTGGTGGGGCGTGCAATTTGATTATGCGCGCTGAACAGAGTGCGGAATCAGGTCTTATGGCAGCTTACGAGAAGGACATGTCTGGTCAAAGTGGGGCCAATTGCATGCATGTATCCATGCATGTAATCGAATTGCGTGCGACTGTTAGGGCGTGGAATTCGGAAGCTTCCTCGGGCTAAGTCGAGTCTGAACCATAGGGCTATTATTTCAACTTGGGATCAACTATATACTATTGTTTAAGTACATAGTCCCTTCTTGAGGGTTTTAAGGTCTACAGAGAAGGTCAGTCCTTTTTGGTAGATCATGGGAAAGGTCAAAGGTTGACTGAACAATTTTGTATACTCTGAGAGGGCAAAATTAGGGTGTCTACATACATATCCTTGAGGTGGCTACTTCTAGCCTAGTTACCATTCCCAGTGAGCATACTCCTCCACCCATGATTACATCAACTACAGAGCAGACTCCAATTATTTAGACAGTAGGAGAAGAACCCAGCTTTGAAACTCCACAAGTGGGTCACAGAATTGCTACATGAAGAAATATCTCCCCCCATTATTACCACAACAGTTCCCATGTCTTCAGGACAGCAACCTAACTGGGAAAGGAGATTACGAGAATTGGAATAGTGGCAAAATACAAATTCTCCTCATTTACTGTCATTGCCAGGTCTGGTACGAAGATTGATAGAGGAGATTCATAGGATGAAAAATAGATTCCTCGATTCACTACCTACTGCACAGGAATGTCGAGAATTAGATGAAAATCTTAAGCAACAGGCACGAAGAGATCAACAAGCTCGGTGGAGAGCAGAAATAGTAGGCGAAGTACAAAGAGCAATTGCTCACCTCCATAATCAAATTGCACAACTACAAGAGCAGAACAGAGTATTAGACGAAGGGAAGCAGACTTGGGAGTAACAAAAGAAGAAGGAAGAGGTAACAACACACCTAACAGAAAAGATTAGAGCTTTACTTGCAAATCCTACTGAAAGGGAAATTGTTCATTTAGAATATCAGCATACATTCAATGTCCAATTGGATGAGAAGACTCATCAACTTACAGTAGTAAAAGGGAAGTTATTAAAGCTCCAGTAGGACAAAGACTCTTTAATTCAGATTTGTGAAGGTCGGAAGGAACATATATAGTCTATCACTGAGAATAGCATTATTACAACAGACAGATTAAAAGCAGAAGCTAAGAAGTTGAGGAATGAGGGTAAAGAAAAGTTTACTGTTATTTGTAAATAAAAGGAAGATTTGAAAGATAAAGGAAAAGTTGAGGAGGAGCTACGAGTGCTAAATGAAAAGTATAACTTATTAATGGCTGAGAAAGAAAGTAGTGATGCTCTCTACAAGGAAGTAGGACCTGATTTGTACGAGGATCCTGTGTTAGTAGACGATGAGACTAACTTAGCCTCAATAGTTGTTGTCTTCAATTCAGAAGAAGAATTCTCATACCGCTCTACTCCAGCTACACCTTTAGCATCACCGTCAGCCACTTCTTTGCCAGCACCACAATAAGTTTCATCATCAATTGTTCCATACCCTTCATTACCGAGTGAGTAAAGAACAATTTTCACATTTTACCTCACAGGTATGATGATATGTTAAATTTTTAAAATTTTTACTATCCCCTATTTTGAGAACAATGAGAACATTGTCCTATTTAAGTTTGGGGGTACACACTTTGTGTATATCATTTTTTTTTAAAATATATTTTTTCTATTTTAGAGTAGTTTTATTTTAATTTTTAGGATTTTTAATTTTCTGTTAACCATCACATGTGAATCACGACAGAAGAAAATTACGATTCTAAAAATCCTTAACCATCATCTTAGTAGAAGTACAAACATCAATGATAGAAACAAATACGATTCATGTTTAGTTTCATTTGTACACTGTATTAAAAATAGAATGCTTGAAATTATACTTTGCTTTAAACTGCAATCTTTAGACTATATTTTCAAAAATCATATAACCAGTGAGCAATTGAACTTATTTCCTTTCTTTTGAGAGAGACTGTTTGTCTATCCAAATCCAAATTTTTCTTGAACTTCTTGACTGTCTTTAATGAAATCTCATATTGATGTAATTTGAATAAAATATTCTACTATTATGTTGATTGATTTTCTAGAACTATTTAGTATATGCATCAAAACAATATGACATTCTTATTAGTAATCGTGAAAGTGATTTAAGGCCATCGTTAACTCGTTTGAGCCAAAAAGCTAAAATTATGAAATATAATTTATCCCTTGAATCCATATTAGAAGCCTAAATCGATTTTATGTGACCAAGATTTTATAAACCCTTAACCATATGTACTGCCCAAAGTTTTCGATCTTTTTACCCTTGTACTTTTGAGAAGTTAAAAAAAAAGGAGAATTAAGGGAGTGGAAGGAGTATTCAAGAATAGATAAAGGGAGTGCTAAAATGGGTACAACTGATAAGGAAAAGTATTCTAGAAAAATATGGGAGTGATAAAAAACAATAGAAACAAGAAAAGAAAAAAGAGAAGCAAAAAGCTTCTAAATTGAGAAATAAATTTTCAAGAGATAAAGACAAATTAAGAGAAAAAGGGATTTGCTGAAAAAAAAAAAAAGTATTTGGAAAGAAGTTATCCAACTTTCTGGATACTTACTGAAGTAGAAGAGAAGAAAAAGAAGAAGAATAGTGGATAGATAAACTGAATTGTCAGAACTTTTGAATCCTTTCTTTCTTTGGAACCTTTTTAACCCAAAGCCCCATTACAATCCAAATAAAGACCTTTCTTATTCTTGATTTACAAAAGCATGAGTCTAGTAGAGATGTGTAAGATAAATACTATGGAGAAACAAGACACATAAGAAATAGAATTGATTATCTTTTTCCATGAGATTTATCTTCTTGTCAATTATCCTTTGAATTATTCATCATATATATCATATTGTAGAACCCAATAATTTTGATATCTTTTTTAGAGTATGCCAACAGTGAGAATTTGGATGAAAATATTTTTTAAATCAACAGTTTAGAAAAATCTATAATGAATAGATTCTTTCATTAGTACGCACACAGTCCACACTTAACCTGAATTGAAATTATTAAGTCTCTGATCAAGGATAACTACTAGGATGGGAAGTCCTGGCTGATGGAATCATATTTTTAAAAATTACAACAACCAGGTGATGATTGACTGATTAGTGTACAAGAGTAAGATAAAATTTTAAACTTTTGTTAAGTTTTTATGAAAAAATTTGAACAGACCCAAAAATATTTTTAAATTTGTTGGTAACTTCACTGAAAACCTTCAAGAGACTATAACTCCTCTACTAGGGATCACCTAGGGTTTAAAAGCTTGTTACATGTGCTAAATGCAATTGTGCTCCCTACGAAAGTGGCATTTAAATTTTTAGATTAGTTTATCTTTCCTTGTTTACTAGGGACTAACAAAGCATAAGTTTGGGGGTGTGATCAGTCACATAATTTATCACTTTATCACCCTTAACTTAGTGATGCTAGACCTATTTTCTACTAATGAGATGCTATGTGCAGATATTTAGAACAGATAGTAGAATAGAGCTAAAGTGTTAATCTTTGCTAAAATGAACTCAAAAAGTAGTTAGAAAGACGATCATTCAAAGATATGATTCCAATCGTATTTGAAAGCCAGGTGTAAATGAAATCATAATCTTGAGAGAGCCTAAACTAAAGAAAGAGAATAAATTATAATTGCGATTCCTTAGAAGATGTTGAAAGACTGAGAACGTGCTGAAATACGATTGAACGAAAGGGCGAGAAATTGTACTGATGAAAAATGCAATTGTATTTAGGATTGTATAATATTGAATCTAGAACAATTGCTACTGATCATGTGAAAGCCATACAGAAATAGAAAGTTCTCTTGAATTAGAAGTCTGCTATTCCACGGATTGGAGGAGATTGACAAAAGAATCCAAAAGATCTCTGCTACTAAAAATAAGGAGAAAAGTCCAACGTGCACCTACCATCTAAAGTAAGGAATATTCGGATTAGAAGTTTTTGTTATTGTAGGAATCTTCTATTCTTAGTAGTTTACTTTTATTAGAATTCAAATAATGTAAACCAAACCCTTATGATCTATAAATAAGAGGGCTCGACATAGAGGAAAACTTATCAAAGGAATTCTCAGCATCAATTGATAACTAAGGTTGGGTTTCCTGATGATTACCTTAGTGTAGAGTAGTTTAGATATCCAAGGTTTTTCGAGAGCAATTGACGACTATGATCGAAGACTGGAAGATTAGAGTAGAGTATCTATAGTTTCTCTGGAATAATTGACGCCTGTGACTGAGAGATGAAAGATCTTTTTATTTGCTTTCTAGTTTAGATTTATTTTTATTGCATTTTCCTTCTTTGTAAACATCTTATAATTCTTAATTTTAATTGATGCCTAAAGTCTTGAGTTTGAAAGATTAGCGTATCGATTTTTATTTTCCATCTCCAATTTTCTAGAGTTTGATTGACGCCCAAATTTCTGGAAGATTGTTGATTTGTATAAATCTATATTGAGGAATTCTAGTATTTGATTGACGACCAAGTTCTAGGAAACTGAGATATATTGTAACGGTATTTTTAATTTTGTAAATATTCGAGAACTGAAGGACTGTGATTGACAACCATAATTTGAAGGTAGGAGGATTTAGATTTATTTTTTTGCAATTAGTTTAATAACCATTCTTTTATTCATTTTTCTAAACCTTTAAAGATAGATAAAAGCATTTAGAAATTTTCAGACTTTCCACGTGGGAACAATCCTATTGCTTGTGCTATGATTTCCATTGTGCACTTTCAATAGGTTAAGACAGAGTAGAATTTATAAAGACCCATCAATTAACAACATATCCTGTGATTAAATCCGTGTATTAAAGTGTTGACATCCCATTGTGAAAGTGCTGACACCCCATTGTCAAAGCGATGACGCCCCATTGTCAAGGCGCTGACGCCCCATATTAAACGCGACAATGTTTTTCTCGTTTAAATTAATACGATCCATTTACTAATATTCAGGGCACTCTCGCTTTATTATGGGGTGCATGTTTTCTTATTGAGGCGCCATCGCTTCTAACACAAAGTGTTATTGCTTCGAAATCGACGTATCATCGCATTGAAATCGTTGCATCGTCGATTCTAACTCGATGCGTCATTAATTTTTATTTGAAGCATCAACGCTTAAATTAACTGTGCGCTAAGGGGTCCAATCTATTTACAATTTGTATTTGTTGCAACGACCGTTTCAAATTTGCTCAATGTTGGATAAACAAAAAGAAAATTTATATTAATATGAAAATAAATGTTTACAGAGATTAACTAAGAAGTTGATTACATAGAATATAAACCTCGAAAAAATCTAGACAAGGACTGACACGATAAAGTTTGCGATGGAGATCGGTCTCGAGGTCTTCCAATTTTTGGCTCCGTCAAGAGAGATGGCTCCCTCTTATTGTAAATTTCCAACCCACCATCCTCGTTAAGGAACTCGCACTGAGGATTCAATATTTGATGGTGACATTGGTGAGATTGTTAAGAAGTAGGGGAAGGTGAGAAGTTGGAGAAAAGGTCGGTTTGGGACAAGGTTTATGGCAATGGGTGGTCTCGATAGATGATTCGGCATCTGGAATGGGTCGCTAACGCTTCAACGTTTATAATCTCTTTTTTATAGCCAAAAGTTTGACCCTTTGCTTTTCAAGGATTCGATCAAGCCTTCTACTTATCATGTCATGGTCTGATTCTTCTGCCATGGGGTTAGGGCTAGGAGATGGAGAAAGACAATGCGTTTGGAATGGGAAGGGTTTGTGATCGGTCGTTGCTTTATAAGGAAAAAGTCTAGGGTTTGAAACGTCACATCAAAATAAATTTTGAGGGTTGGTGGTAGGTAGCGTATTCCCCGAACTTCTCTCGAATACCGATAAGAAGCGGGCCGCTGTTTGATGTTACCCATGGTACTTTTTCATAGAAGCGCTAGCGATTCAGTCAAACGATTGTCGAAGCATCATCGCTTCTAATTTGAAGCATCATCGCCTGTAATTTGAAGCATCATCGCTTATAATTTGAAATGTCATCGCTTCAATTACGAGTGGTGACGCTTCTTTATGCAAGCGATGTTTCATTTATTACGTATTTCGAGGACTTTGAAATTATTGACTGTGTTATCTTTTCGCAGTCTTTTCCAATATTATTTATTATAAAGGTTGTTCGTATCCCAATAAATTTTGATTATCAATATATCCTGTGAATATATTTCATGTATTAAATAATTCTTATGGAATATGATCATTGTACATAATATATCTATCCTAAGTAGTCCCTATGTACATATAATCTTCAGTACAATGCTATGTATGTCAACAAATGTGATAGTACAATTATGTATAACAAAAAATTTATAGAAGCGATTCCACATTATCACTGGCATCCCAATTCTCTTCCTAGTGCGTATCGATGGCATGCCCAATCTCCGCCCTGAAAGTTTTGATGACTTCTTGCTTGAAATCTAGTTGGAGTTCCCTACTTAAATAAACTATGTATTTTATCATGAAAACTCCACAGTCATAATCATTTGTTTGGAGCAGTGCTTCAACACCCTCAATGTTCCAAGGCCATTTGTCAAATATGGAATCCGACATGTCGTGCATATGAAACAGGGTTGGGTGGTAACGGGTCTGTCAAGAACAAATAAAGTAAAATTTAAGTTACACCTGCATTTAGAAAATAGAAGAAAGCGGTGATGCCTCATTGTCAATGCGGTGATACCCATTGTCAAAGCGCTGACGCCCATTGTCAAAACGTTGGACGGCTCATTGCCAAAGCGTTGACGCATTGACCCCCCATTTTCAAAGTGCTGATGCCCCATTGCCAAAGCGTTGACGCACTGACCCCAATTTTCAAACCGCTGACGCCTATTGTCAAAGTGGTGAAACCCCATCGTCAATGCGCTGACGGTCAATTGTCAAAGTGCTGACACCCATATAAAACGCATCAATGCTTCCACTAAGAGTCGTAAGTGATTTCGACATTACTTTTGACAGTATTCAAGCTTACCTTACTAGTGTCCTTATCGCCTTGGGAAATTGGATTTTTAGAGGATGATCTGGGAGGGGGTTGAGGACCACAATTTTATGAGTCGAGGGGATCGCCAAAGCAACCGCCCAGTGTCGTGGCTCATCTACGTGAAATAGAATAAAAATTTGGTCACAACCCATCGCATTCAAGGCGTAATTTTTATTTATGAAGAAATGTTGTAACGGCGGCGTGCCATGATGTGCCAAAAAATGGTCGAGGTAGTATCTACTCCGTCCTGAAATCCCAGAGGGCACATATTCTCCACTCTATTCAATATACCCCTCAAAATCTTTAAAATCCATGGTCATGCAATTGGGTCCAACGACGACCATCCGAAAAGTCTTCCTCTTCTTCTCAATGTCCTCCCGCTTATCCATGAACCTGAAGTACGTAGTCTTTATCTGTATATAAAAGTGTCAATATCAATATGGAATTAAGGAAGTGATTGGATTGAATAGGGATTAATACCTACTAGGTCTTCTATTTCCTGTTTGGATCACAGGCAGGATCCAAGGGTGGTCAAGAGTTCAAATAAAGACATAAGTGGATTAGTCTCTAGCGCTTCTAAGTAGACGAGATAGCGCTTAGTCTCAAAAGCACCGACATGATTATTGTAAGGCGATGACGTCTTCGATAATTACAAGTCAGTGCTTTGGAAGACATGTTACAAGTTGTATGAAGGGAATATACTTACTCATTCTCTTTGTTAAGCATTTCTCAAATAGCATTCATATAGGCTTGAAGTGATATATCACTAGATGGGGCCCCCACTAATTTGGACTTCTTTTTGTGAGTTTGGGGGACCAGCTCTCCCTTTCTTTTAGAGTGAGTTTGCACAGGGGGAATCATGAGGCTTTTAGCCAGATGCCTCTCACTTATCTTGAAGATGATTGGGACTTCATCCTCCTCTTCTTCTTCTTCTTACAACGAAGACCTCTCCTCAGTGCATGGGTGTTTAAGGGGCATCTCAGGACCTTCGTCATGAGATGCAGTAGGTGATGGTGGTGGTGGTGGTGGAGGCAAAGATTGTGGTTGGGGATGGGGTTTCTCCTTTGTAAGAGGTTGTGTCTTGGACTGTGGTTGAGGCATTGCTTTCGATTGGGTAAGGGCTTTGGGTTTGGAGGGAGTAGCAGGATGGGGTTTGGATGGGGCATGGGTGCGGAGTCTAAATGTGGTTGTGGTTGGGGTTGTGGTTGGGGCTAGGGCTGGGGCTTAGTTTGTGGTTGTGGGTGGGGCTGTGGTTGTGGTTGTGGTTAGGGCTAGGGCTTGGGCTGTGAGGTTTGAGGTTGGGTTGGGATTTGGCCTTGGGCTTGGGCTGTGGTTTGGGCATGGACTTGGGCTTGGGATGGGGCTTGGGTTGTGGTTGTGGTAGGGGCTGGGGCAGTGGTTGTGGTCATGGTTGGGGCTGGGGCTTGGGTTGTGGGTGGGGTTGGGGCTCGTGGTAGTCGGTTTCCTTAGGGTAGGCGGTGCAAGTCGCCCCAACTACGGCCTGAGGCAGACCTTTGGCATAGGGGGACAATTTTCTGATAATCCTAAGTGCGCCTGATTAGTCACATAATTTACCATTTTATTACCCTTAACATAGTGATGCTAGGCCATAGTTTGCTACTAATAAGTTACTGATGTGCAGATATTAGAGATAAATAGCAAAATAGAGCCTAAGTGTTAATATTCATTAAAATGAACTCAACAAGCAGTAAGAAAGACGATTGAGCAAAAAAAATGATTTTTCGCCTACTGAAAGCCAGAAAATTGTAATTTACGATTCTGTAAAAGAGACAAAAGGAGAAAAGAAAAAAATCGTAATCCAAATAATCGTCAACTATGAGGAAGCTATGGAAGATAGAAAATCGTGATTTACGATTTTCTATGAAAGAGAAGAAAAAGAAAATTATAATTTGCGATTTCCTAGAAAAGAAGCTTTCCTACTATTGTTGTTGCTGCTGATCATGTGCATATTATACCGCCAGTGTGATAGCCATGATTTCAGCACCCCGAAACCCGTGCCGTCAGTGGGTTGGCGCTAAGGCCGAACCCCGAACGGATACTTGGCATATCATTCACATAGCAAAAATAAAGTAGAACCATACTAACTAACCATCATAACAAAATAAGGAAACTAGTACTATCCCTCAAAAGCTTAAAATGATGGTTCTAATTCCATATGAATACCTATGGAAAGAGAACCAACGAGAATCACAGGAAAGGACCATTCCTTACCGAAACATGATTCACCAAAAAGAATTAAGTTACAATCATCATCCAAAATAAGTATCCTTTACATCATCTCAAAACTCTAGGCTCTCAACCTAAGGCCAGATATATTTGGCATCGTATACAAAAAATAACCCTCAGCGGGGGTATCTTCCAGACCCTCACCAGGTGAAAAATCAGGATCCTCTCTCTCTAAGATCTCAGTTCCAACGCCTTCACCTGAACCTGTGGTATTTAGTCGAGGAATGAGCTTCATCCAAGCTCAGTAGGGAAAAACTCATAGCATGCTTATTATAAACATCAAACATATATCTTATGGCATAATGAAATAGAATTGGTCAAAACATATGCACAGTGTGATTGTCATGGCATGAAATACACATGTGATGCTTGTTTGGAATTCATAAAACATGTTCACATCTTTATTCCAACATATGAAAAGAAAACTTAAAAGTGCTTTACTTAAAGTATTGAATGAGGAACTATAGCCTCAAGCCCCCGATGGATACCCACCATCGTCGCTCATGTAAACCATTTTTACATATATCCAGGGTCCCATAAAGTTGGACACTTGGCCGAACATAATTACTGTTATATGGTAGGAATCACAAATCACATAGCACAAAGGGTGTACGGATTGGCTGCCGTACCGATCACGGATATTCTGCTGCGTCAGTCACGGTTATACCGTCACGTTGGTCGGGTATTCACATAGAACCTTAAATAGAAGTGCATACATATAGCTTGTCGCCGTGTAAAGTGATAATTATAATTTAGCTCAAAAGTCGGAATTAAGTGTAAAGATCACACACAGACACATATTGGATTGAATCTTGAAAGATTCCGTACTTCTTATACAATTTGAAAACATACTGATACACATGCCTTTTCAAATTAAGGTCATAAACAAAATTCACATGATTGAATCAAAAATTGCATCATAACATAACTCACATGCTAATGTAGTGCACATAATATCAAGTGTTCCCTACCTCAAAATCTTAACCCGCACGTGCTAAATTCGCCGTTTGGGTTTGCCATTCGTCACATAACACCAGGTCACTTAAACATATAAAATTCATAATTCCCCCATTAGAACAATGCTAAACATACTATGACAACTCCCCTCAAAATCTCATAGTCAAAGCTTAATAAAATCCCAAATCTGGTAATTTTGATCAATCGAATCCCTATTTCAATTGATCGAAACCCAGTTTTGATCGATTGAACTCCGCATAACACATATCAGTCAGTTCTATCGAATGATTCTGCCACTTCGATCAAACAAACACAAATTCGATCGATCAAAAATAATTTCGATCGGTCGAATCCTCACAGAAGCCAAAAGACCACAACATAGTTCGATCGAACAAATCCTAATTCGGTCGATCAAAATCATATAATTCGATCGATCAAAAATATTTTGATCAATCGAATCTCTCAGAAGCTAAATAACAATCCACACAGTTCGATCGAACAAATTTTGATTCGATCAATCAAATTTCTAATTCGATCGATCGAAGATATTTCGATCGGTCGAATCCTTACAGCAGTCTTTTTCAAAATCTCTGTTCTATACATTTCGATCGATCGAGTGTGAGATTCGATCGATCAAAACACACTTCGTTCGATCGAAATTTATTTTGATTGAATGAGTTTCTTCAAACTTTGAATTCTTCCTTCTTAAGTCCATTTCGATCAATCGAACTAAATTTTGATCGATCGAACTAAATTTTGATCGGTCGAAATGAACAAATTTCTTCTGTTCTTGGGTTTTTTGCATTCTTTCTCTTCTCTTTATGAAATCAAACCCCATTCCTTATGATTCTTTGATCCAAAATTGAATAAAACAACACTAACACAATTCTATACCTTGATTTCCTCCAAATCTCCAATCCTTGCTTCTAGATCGGACTAGGGTTTCACCGAGTGAACAGAGGTTTGTTCAGATTCGATCAATCCTTCGCTTCACACTTTACAAACAAATCGATCCTTCATTCCACCACAATCAATACCCTCGATTCACCCTCTCTCCTCTTAACTTCTAATCATAGGTAACAGAGGGAAATAAATGCAAGCCCTTAAGGGTATTTATTTCTCTTTTATTACCAAGGCCTAGGCTTAGGTACCAAACAGCAACACCAAGGTTGGGTGTATGTTGTTCAATAACCCATAACCTAACCTACATATCTAAAATCCATTCAGTCGGATTTGATCTATAGAAATTACATAGTCCATTGGCACGGTCCTCGACGTACGGACAGTCAGGCATGCATACCGAGGCATATAGTTCATAGGTGAAAACTCAGGGATGTTACATTCTCCCCACCTTAGGAATTTTCATCCTTGAAAATTGATCCAACGTGCAGTTAGGCATAAGAAGGGTGGCCTCGTAAGGCACCACACATGGCTAAACAATCCATTTCGTGACGAAAATCTCATCACACACAGTCCACACACAATAAATTCTAGTTAATTCCATTCAGACACATCATTGACCATCAAAAGACTAGCATATCAAAAAATTTAGATCATCGTGGCAACCATGCCACCATTGTTATAAAGAACGAAAAGTAAACGTGGCAACCATGCCACCATAATTAAAAATTTATACATATCCACCAAAATTTTTATCTTTCAAAATGAAAAGACTCATAAGCTCACAAAGCTCTCACGCATCAGCTCCTCCCGCCACTCCAATAGGATCCGATGCACTAGTAGGATCCACCACATCCTCTGTCTCCTCATCGGCTTGACCCCGCTGGCCGCCTCATCAGGTTGTGGGTCCTCTGCAGCAACGTCAGACGTAGAAGCACCGAATACTTGTGCATGCATGACCGCCATCCTCTGAATGAAGTTGGTAGGGTACAAGGCATGCAAAATGTCCTCCACGAGCAGCTCGTAGTAATCAAGGCATTGATTGAGCTGGTGATTACTCTCCTAGATGAGAGCAGCCAACGCCTCATTAGTCCTCGGAGCTGCATGATGGTTGGGTGGTATCGGCGTACAAGATGGCTGATGTACAGGAGGGATGACATCTGGTTGGTCTTGAAGAGGCACATCAGGAGCAGGTTGGTCTTGCTGTGGTGCACCCTGGGCAGGCTCTTCCTGGGGTTGAGGAGGGATAGGAGATACTTGAAGAGCTGCCTGAAGGTGTGGTTTCAGCCGATTGAAGGTTTTCCTCCATTGCTTGAAGGTGTAGAAGACCCCAATATCAGAGGATTTAGGCTCCCGCGAAGAAACCTTGTGCACCGTGGTCGCCGAATACTCATCAAAGTTCGTCGAAATAAAGCTCGCATACAGAATGTGATCTTTAGGCTTTTCTGCCCCCACTAATAATGTCTTTCTCCCATGTCTTATCCCCTTAAAAACTACGACAGCCGCATCAAACCATTTGCCCTCTAAAGCGGCAAACAGCGCTTCCATCAACACCCCTAATCTCTTGGTTTTATGGCAAATCAGGTATAGGTTGCACTTAAAAATGGTATCGAGCATCCACATATAGCTCGACAAGTGGGCTCATCAAATGGCTCAACTAGGTGCAACCCACCCTTGAGTCATTCTCTCTGCCATGTAAAGATGGGTCAGATTTGGAGGATTTGGGGGCAACAAGTTAATTCCAGGGCCATAGTCTTCGAAACATTCCAAGGCCTTGTAGGCCATCGAATGGGTAAAACGTATGTCTTCCCGTCAATCTTGGTGCAGATGGTGGTTGTAGGGTTAGGCCCATCAAACATGTTTTGGTAAAACAAGCGCACGAGGCGCGGGTAATAGTACGGATGGATGCATTTTGAAAGGTTATCCAAACCGGCCTTACCCAAATAGTCAAGTGCCCAAGCGCCAATGTCGGGCACATTGGGCATTTTGAATAGCGCCGGATCGATGGTATACTCATAACAAATCCCTTCTCGGCCCACCATTCATTTGGTCGGTCTTGTTGGGGTGCTTGAGAAGGAGCTGATTGTTCGACAATGGGTTGCGATGGAGGGTTTGGTGGTGGTTGCGAAGGACCCGTGGTGGTTTTGGGTTGCGAAGAACCTGTTACGATTTTGGGCTTCTTCGACATAGGGGTTTTAGACGTGGTTAATCTCGTCTTAGGAGCCATGGTCAAATCCCAAAAAGTAGTGTTTCTACTTAAATCCCAAAAATTTAGCTCAAAGCATGAAATTAAGAACTCAAGATTAGGGATTTACCAGTTTGATGAGGTTTGGATTTCATTTCTTGAAGAATCCACGTGCAATCAATCGGTCGCTTGATCCCCCAACACGAAAACCCTCGAAAGCCCTAATAGAATGTGACAGCCCAGATTTCGGCACCCCAAAATACATGCCATCAACACGACCATCGAGGCTGTGCCCCATATAATATGCGGAACACTTGGTACATCCCTACCATATAGAAAATACAATAAGAATATAGTCCAGAACAAATCTCCAGTTCTACAATATACCACATCAAAACATTAGTCTAAAAGATAGTTCTAATCCCATACGTCTGTATGGACAAAAGAACTAACCCAAACCATCAGTGCCGTTACTATGGTCACCCCAAATGGTTCGACAAAAGAATATTACATGTCTTTACTTTTACAAAAAACAAAATACAGTTGCATGTGCGAAGCCTTAAATCTCTCCCTTACAAAATCTCAAAGTACACAGTGAATCTCCTAAAACAACTTCTCAGGAGGAGGCATAGATTCTTCCCTCGAAACGTAATCTAAGTCTTGGGGATCAACCTCGCCCTCAGTAACTCCTAACCATGAAACTGTGACGTATAGTCAAAAAGGGTGACCTACATCCTAGCTCAATAGGGACAATATCTGAACAGGTACATCTTGCTTACTCACATGCATTTAACAACATAAATAAAGCATGAGTCCATCAATGTAAATTAACTGGAAAACCATTTGAGATGCAATAAATTAAATAGAGTGCTTTTATTACTCTACTGATGACATCTGACGTTCATTAATTCTTATGATTTCAACAAGGCTGGTCTCATAACTCAAAACAGTTAACTTAAATAATCCCCGAGCAATATAGCATTGAGCCCCGATGGAATACCCTCCATCGTCGTCTAATCAGAATATTTTGCTATTAACTTGACCCACATCCCTTTCTCATAGGCGATGGGGACATCACTACTACACATCCCTGGGATGTCTACTCGTGCACGGATTAGCCGCCATACCGGTCACGGATATCCTGCCGAGTCAGTCACGGGTATACCGCCGCGTCGGTTGGGTATTCTACAAACCTAAAATCAATTGTGTGCTACATATAGTTATTCACCGTGTGATTGTGATAAATAAATATAAATTCTCAGCCTGTTTAATCTCATTTACATATGTTCAAATTCGTGGATCCTTACATCCACAGTACATCCCTGGGATGTCACACTCTCTGATGCACCCTTCAGATGCCCATAGTACACATACATCCCTGGGATGGTTGAACTCTTTTACTAGTTTACTTCTTCACATAGCATTTCTCATTTTTAATACTACTCTACATTTTACATTTTCAACTCACTTTGAAAGTGAATACGCTATAATTCAACTCAGCTTTAAGGAAAGATGAATTCATAGATTATCATCATATACATGTTCTCGTAATTAAGGGTACGAGTTCAGATATTCCCCTACCTCACTCGAGTTCACAATTTTCGGATCCTTCAATCCGAGCTAGCATTCAAACATCTCTAGGTCCGGCTTAAATTAGGCCTGGCCAAGCACATATAATTCATCACTATAAGTGTAAAAACATTGGGTTAAAAGCCTAACCCCAATACATGAACAACTCGTACGTAAAACCCAACAAAACCTGAATTTTATCCAAATCGATCGAACAATTTCTGAATCGATCGAACAATTTGAAAATTGATCGAATGAATTTAAATCGATCAAACGAAATTCCAAAATCGATCGAACAAATTCTGTTTCGTTCAATCGATTCCATAGATATCCATCCTATCATATTTTTGTTCCCTAGAAAACCGATTGAACTATTTTCAAATCGTTCACACAGGTTCCTAAATCGATCGAACGATTTGTAAAATCGTTCAAACAGTTCCTTTAGAATTTAAATCGAACGAACGATTTCTAAAATCATTCGAACGTTTCCTTCAGAATTCATTTCTTTTTCCTTATCTCTTCTTTGGTCAAAATCGATTGAACGAACTCTAATTTCATTCAATCAATTTTACCCATTTCCAGATCTGAACATGTTCTTTCTCACTCCTCATCATCTATCCTATTTATCACCCATTTATCTAATATACAACAATTTGAATTATCTATTTAACAATTTAAGAAAAACTTAGATTTGTTGATCTTACCCCATTCAAACGGTTGGATCTCTTTCTCTTGTTCTATGCCTTAGTTCACTAGGGTTTCACAAACCCAAATCTCTACTCTCTCGATCCCGAGTTCGATCCACTAACTTTCTGAGCCCAATCACTTGTATTGAATGCCCTTCATTAGATCTCACAACTCAAATCTCTCTCTCATTTACTCTCCTTTAATTTCTAAATAACCAAACCTAAGAGAAATATTCTCTTTCCCCTTTTGTCTTATAACTTAACACATGACTTGGGTGTTAAGCACCTATAACTAATTAGTGTATGTGTGTCGATACACCTTTGTCTATATTCACCACACCCCTCTCACATGATTTATCCAACCCATACTAACTATCCTAAGTCAACCAAGTCAAAGTTGACCCAGTCAAACGTGTGACCCATTGGTCCGCTTCTCAAGGTGCACTGTTTAGGTACGGAATTTTCAGGACATTGCATTCTCCCCTCCTTGGGAATTTTCGTCCACGAAAATTAAACTCAAGGCCCCTCCCCACACTCCGGGATGGGAGCGCACACATACAACATAGTTATTTATAACAACAGAGGTCGGATAAGGAGGAACTCATGCATATATGTACACAACATAGCACATAATTTACCTGTGCAAATACCCATCCTGCAAGAAACTCATGCACATATAAACAGCCACACCAGTAAACCAACTTAAACAACAAATCATGGCCCATATCAAAACACAAAACATATATATAAAAGTAAAATATGCAGAGAATTTTTTTTTTGAGTGGTAACCATGCCACGATTGTTCAAAAAGGACATCAGTCCCAGGTACCTGTTTTAAGTGTTTACAATTTTCAAAATTTGTTTCTAACTAGCGAGAAAAAAAAAAAACAACCCTCAAGACTCCTCGTCACTAGGAGGATCAGCACCAACATCGGACTGAGCACGAGCTCCCGTACCCGAAGTCTACACATCCCGGACTCAGCATGCAATGCATCGTAGTAATTGAGTCAACGGTTGAGAAGACGATTATTCTCCGCCATTTGGCGCATGTTGGCTTCCAACAAGGCATAAAGGTCAGCGACGGTCGGCGTAGGAATGCCCCCGTGGGGTGTTGGCACGTACTCCTATGCTGGGTGTCTAGGAGGCTCATCATAAAGTGGAGTATCGTGGGCTGGCTGGTCTGGGGGATGTGATTGATCCACTGGTTGCTGTTCAGGTTGTGGTGGTTCTTAAACCAAGGGCTTCTTTGTTAGTTTAACATAAGTTCTATTCCAGTCAATCATGGTGAATTGTTGAACATTGCCTGTCAGCTTAAACTCATTCTTGGAGAGGGTGTATGTATCATCACCTGCGTAGTCCTCGACCATTAGGGAAATGAGTCGGGCATACGGCATGTCATCGATAGGTTTCTTGGTGCCCTCAAGCATCTTTTTACGGGCATATTTCATCCCTTCAATGACCATCTTCGGTGTGTTAAACCATCGACCATTGAAAGCCGTAAAAAGTGCCATCTGAACTTCATCCACCCTTTCAATTTTATGTCATAAGGGGTACAAATTGCACTGAATAATCGAATCGAGCATCCATAGCTCGCGCGGTAAGTTGACACGTTTAATAGAATGACCTGACCCCGTTCTGCCATGGGTCATCTTAGCTGCGATAACTTTATAATCGAGAGTGGCCAGGAAAGGTTCCTCGAGGGCACTATCCTCATGCTATAGGTATGGAAACACTCTAATGCATCGGCCACATCATCAAAGGTGAACGTATAAGGCCGATCATCAATTTTGGTCTTGAGGATGGTGGGATCCTTAAGCAGTTCCATATTTTGGTAAAATAGTCAGACAATCCAAGGGTAAAAAGTGTCCTTGCATGGGCGAAGGATTCGCGTTAGACCCACGGCAAAAATGTAGTCAAAAGCCCACTGCGTCTCATCGCGTTCAGCGAAAGTCTTAGGATCGATGATCCATTTGGGTCTAAAATCCTTATTAGACCACCATTTGGTTGTTCTCGCGGTTGTGGTGGGGGTGGAGCTTGGGGAGGTGGTGCCGATGAAGAACCCGTAGGTGGCTTCTTCGGTGGCTGCTGGGAAGAAGAACCTGTAGTGGGTTTCTTCGGTGCCGCACTTGCCGAGGCTTGACGAGTTTTGGGTGGCATCGTGGAACAAAACTAAAACTAGGGTTTAAGGGCAACTCTAGCCCAAATCCTAGCAAAATGTAAGGGAAATGAATCCCTTGGAAAACACAATAAACCTAAAAGAGGTTTGAGGTTACCTTGGATGAAGAAAAGTAGGAAGTGGCCGGAGTTTGACAAAAACCGGCGACCCACACAACCGTAAAACCCTCCCAAAAGAAAGAAAACATAAGAGAGTCTTATTGGTTTCGAACAAAGAACAAAAATCGAATGCAGTTATATATAACTTTCAAAATCGATCAAACGATGTTAAATTCGTTCGATCGGTTTTTGAACATTAAATGCTAGCTAATAAAATTCGTTTGAACGAATGTAATTTTGATCGAACGAATTACCTTTGGTAAAGTGCCCTCCCAAAATTTCGTTCGATCGGTTTTGAGATTCGATCGAACGATTTGTTGGGCTTGATTTGAAGGTCATTTTCCACTCCACTGGCCAACACACTTCGTTCGAACGATTTGAAAAATTGATCGAACGGTTTCTGGCAACAACCTAAATGCCTACTGGCCTTTGCATTTTGCTCGAACGATTTCCAAAATCGTTTCAACGGTTTTCTAGGAACATAACAGGCCATAGCCTACAGGAATTCGATCGAACGAATTCAATTTTGATCGAACGAATTTCTTAACAATGCAAATGAGGGTACTTCTACATGTCCTATAACCCATAGTTTTTTTTTGTGAGCCAAATCAACTTGATAGTAGCTCCACCAATAAGGTAGTAGCTCCATGCTGATAACCTACACGTAGTTCAACACCAAACATGTGAATGCTTTGATCGGAACGTAAAATTGCAATACTCATCATTACAAAACATCTTCCAATACAATTTTACATATATTTGTTCATACAATTTAAGTTTTAACTTAGAACGATAAAACAGAATTGGATCTAGTACTCGGGTACTAGTGCTCAAACAAATGGGGATACAATTCCTTGATTTCAGCCTCTCGTTCCCAAGTTGCTTCCTCGACCGGATGATTTCCCCACTCGACGAGTACTAATGGAATGATCTTAGTACGTAGAGTTTTGTCCTTCCGATCTAAAATCTGAGTTGCTTCTTCAATCATAGTCATATCTTCATGTAGCTCAATCGGCTGACCGCCTAAAATGTGCGTGGGGTCCTTTATGTACTTTCAGAGCATGGAAATGTGAAAAACATTATGTACGCTATTAAACAATGGAGGCAAACCGATGCGATAGGCTACTTCACCAACTCGACCCATATATAACGAGGACTTAGCTTCCCCTTCCTTCCGAACCTCATCATACCCCACATGGGTGATACTTTCACAAATACGTGATCGCCAACGGCAAAATCGAGGCTTGTTCTTTTAAAATTGGCATAGCTCTTTTGCCTACTCTAAGTTGCCTTGAGCCTATCTCTGATCATTCATACAAACATGGCATTATCCTCAAGAATTTTTGGACCCAACACAAATTTCTCTCCGATTTCTTCCCAGTTGATCGGTGATCTGCATTGCCTTCCATAGAGAGCTTCATACGGTGCCATTCCGATGCTCGCTTGAAAACTATTGTTGTATGCAAATTCGATCAACGGTAGATGTTGATCCCACGAGCCTTGTAATTTGAGCATACACGCCCTGAGCATGTCTTCTATCACTTGATTTACTCATTCCGTTTGCCCATCAATTTGTGGATGAAACGCCGTACTAAAATCTAATCGAGTGCCCATACCTTCTTGAAACTTTCGCTAAAATTTAGAGGTATACAATGGGTCACGATCAGATACAATACTGCTCAAAATTCTGTGCAACCGCACTATTTCCTTCATATAGAGTTCCACGAGCTATCCGGCAGTATACATCGTGTTATAGGGTAAGAAGTGAGCTGACTTTGTCAGTCTATCGATGACAACCCATATAGCATTATGCCTCTTCGCCGTACGTGGCAACCCCACTATGAAATCCATGGAGATTGACTCCCATTTCCATTCTGGTATGGGTAGAGGCTGCAATAATCCAGTAGGGTGTCGATGGCCTACTTTCACCTATTGACACATCAAACATTTGGACACATACTCTGCTACGTCGCGTTTAAGACCTCTCCACCAGTAGGTCTTATGCATGTCTTGATACATCTTGGTGCTACCAGGATGGATCGCATATTTAGACTTGTGAGTTTCATCCAAAATGGATTGTTGTAGACCGGCTTCGACTTGAATACATAGACGTCCCCTGAACAATAAGGAACTATCCTCCCTTATAGAGAAATCTGGTCTAGTACCGTCCATCACTTCTTGTCGAATCTTGACTAACTTGGAGTCTCTCATCTGCAACTCGTGTATGTGTTCAAAAATTGTCGGCCTCACTGAAATATTGGCCAATAGAGCACCTAAAGCTTGTACCTCAATTTTTGTGTCATACAATGATCGGTCTTCAAATAATTTCCACCTGTGCATTCCCATCATTAGAGTAGCTAACTGAGCTGAACCCTTCCGACTCAAAGAATTCGCGACAACATTTGCCTTGCCTGGGTGATATTGAATGGAGCAGTCATAGTCTTTGAGAAATTCCATCCACTGTGATTGTCGCATGTTTAGTTTCTTCTATGTGAATAAGTATCGGTGGCTTTTATGGTCAGTGAAGATCTCAAAAGTCTCCCCGTATAAGTAGTGCCTCCAAATTTTCAATGCAAATATGACCGCTGCCAATTCAAGGTCATGTGTTGGGTAATTCGTCTCGTATTCTTTAAGTTTTCTCGACCCATATGTAATTACTTTCTTATATTGGTTGAGCACATAGCCTAAACCGTGATGTGAAGCATCACTGTAGACTGCAAAACCCCCACTGCCTGTAGGAATTGCAAGTACTGGAGCTGAAGTGAGGCACTTCTTAAGCTCTTGGAAGCTCTTCTCACAAGCTTCGGTCCACTCAAATCTCACGTCCTTCTGTGTGAGCCTCGTTAGCGGCCCCGATATCTTTGAAAATCCCTCCACAAATCACCGGTAATACCCAGCTAGACCAAGGAAACTGCGTATATCAGTCACTGTCTTAGGCTGTTCCCATTGCACTACAGCTTCGATCTTTGCTAGATCTACCGTGACACCTTCCTTTGAGACCAGATGCCCCAAAAAGCTAACTTCCTCCAACCAAAACACACACTTACTGAGCTTGGCGTACAATTGGTGTTCACGCAATGTTTGTAGAGCGGTTCTCAAGTGCGCTTCATGTTCTTGCTTTGACTTAGAGTATATCAGGATATCGTCGACGAATACAATGATGAAAGAGTCTAGGTGTGGTTTAAACACCTGATTCATTAAATCCATAAATGATGTCGGCGCATTCATCAACCCAAACGGCATCACTAAGAATTAGTAGTGTCTGTATCTCGTCCTAAAAGCAGTCTTTTGAACATTTTCTACCTTGACCCTGAGTTGATGATATCCGGATCTCAAGTCGATCTTAGAAAAATATCTTGCCCTCTGTAGTTGGTAAAATAAATCATCTATCCGTGGCAATGGATACTTGTTCTTTATAGTGAGTTTGTTCAACTAACGATAGTCAATGCACAACCTCATTGACCCGTCCTTCTTCTTAATAAACAAGACTGGTACACCCCAAGGCGATACACTCGGTCTCACAAACCCTTTGTCTAAGAGCTCCTGTAATTGCTCTTTTAACTCCTTCAACTCCGTCGGAGCCATCCTATATGGGGCCTTAGAAACTGGCTCCGTTCCTGGTGCCAAGCCGATAGCAAACTCGACCTCTCTTTCTGGAGGTAGTCCTAGTAATTCGTCTGGGAAGACGTCGTCAAACTCACGCACCACTGAAATCTTTGAAGCAACATGTTCCCTTCCTTGTCATCCTTTAGGAAAGCCAGATAGCCACTGCATCCATTTCTGATCAAACGCTCAGCTTTGATAGCGGACACGAGTGGCAAAAACTTTGTCCTCACTCCTACAAATCAAAAAGAGCATCTCGTATTCAGCCTAAAGGTGACAACTTTGTTCTTACAATCGGCTGTTGCACAGTGTTGTGACTACCAGTCCATGCCAAGGATCACATCGAATCCTTGCATGTCGAGCAAGATTAAATCTACTGGCAACTCAAAAACTTCCCCATAAATATCCCTATCTTTAATGGCTACAACAATTGACTTGCAGACTAAGTCTGTATCAACCGATTTTCCAGTCGGAATCGACACTGCCAAGACAAAATCCAAAGTCTCTGGCCTAAGTTTCATCTTTCTTGCAAATCGAGGAGTGACATATGAATGGGTAGATCCTAGATCCATTAGTGCTCTCGCCACGTACGCGACATCACTCCCCCTCCCATACACTTGTAAAGTACCTATAAGGCATACCTAGTTCAGCATTCCACTCATGCAACACATTTATATAATGTCAATTAGAATATCTACTCTCCCACATGTTACCTAGATGGATATTTCTCAAAATAAAACAAAACTGAAATGTGTTTTCGAGCTGTTTAACACAATGTACACATCAATCTAAATAAAAACTCACCCTGTATGATATCGTTGGAATATTGAGCGTCTTGAGCCGTAACTGCATAGGCCCTTCCTTGTACGACCGGCTTCGTTGCTTGGATTGGTCTCGGTGCAGGAGCAGAAGCCGTTCTTTCCTTTGCCATCTCGGGACAATCTCAGATGATGTGGCCTATCTTTCCGCATCTATAATATCCCTGCATGCCCCATCTATAATCAACTGTCCTATGAGACTTGCCACATTTGGCATAAGTCTCCTTTGGTGTAGAAGAGGCTGCTCGTGAGAAGCCTTGGTTAGCACACTCCTGTGGTGGCTGTAGAGTTCTCATATCGGATGGGTCTAGCCAATGCGGATACAGTTGGTCTAGAAAAATTTGTATATGCTATCTGTACAGGGAGTGGGGCTGGTGTTGTAAATCTCGGCTTTTTATTCCCTGAGTCATACTCACCCAACCTCCCTTGGTCTGGTCGTACTCCATCCTGATGATCCCTTCTTTTGTACACACCATAGATATCCCTCTCAGCCACTATTACTTTTCCCATCACATCCGCATAACGTTCAAGTTCAAAAATTGACACTCGTTCACGGATGTTTGGTCTCAGGCCTTCTTCAAACTTGGCTGCCTTCATGATCTCTATGGATACTAACTCTGGTGTAAACCGGGATAACCGTGTAAACTCTACACCATACTTTCGCACAGACATGCCTCTTTGCTGTAGATTTACAAAGTCTCTTCTCATTTGTACTCGCACCTGCTTAGGGAAATACTCCCTATTGAACTCTCGAACAAAATCCGCCCAAGTCCATGGGCGATGTGGGTCCTCAATTTCCTTCGTCCTCAGTACAAATTTCCACCATGGATCGGCATCTCCCTCAAGTTGGAAGGAAGCCCATCCTACCTTCTCATTCTCTGTACTCTGCAATCTGTCTAGAAGCTTCTCTATCTGGTTTAACCATTTTTCAGCTTCCAATGGATCTGTCTGCCCATAGAAGCTAGGAGGTCTCAATCTCCTAAAATCAACAAACGATGAGGGCAACAGTGCTGGAGGAGGTGGTGGTGGTGGCTGATGACTATTGGCATTATTGACATTATTAGCCGCCAATAGTGCCATCGATTATGCGATCATGCGTCTCGAGCCATCACAGCGGCCATAGTCTCCATAGCCAATGCGATACGATCAGTCATCTCACCCCTCCGATCTCCCTCACGAGAATTTTCTTGGTCTCTAATACTAGACCCTGCTCGAAACTCCTCTTCACCTCTCTGAGTCCTATTCTGGTTACCTCTCGGTCGACCCCTTCTTCCAGAAGACATCGCGCTCTGCACATGAAACCAAAGTTTCATTAGCAAAAGATCCCCTCACTCTGACAATAATCTAAGACTTGCCAGAAATTCTAACGAAATGCTTTGATACCAACTGTGATAGCCCAGATTTTGGCACCCTAAAATCTGTGCCATCAACACAACCCACGAAGTCGTGCCCCATATAATATGCAGAACACTTGGTACATCCCAACCATACAGAAAATACAATAAGAATATAGTGCAAAAAAAATCTCCAGTTCTATAATATACTACATCAAAACATTAATCCAAAAGATAGTTCTAATCCCATACCTCTATATGGACAAAAGAACTAACCTGAACAATCAGTGCCGTTACTACGGTCACCCCAAATGGTTCGACAAAAGAATATTACATGTGTCTTTACTTTTACAAAAAACAAAATACGACTGGACGTGCGAAGCCTTAAATCTCTCCCTTATAAAATCTCAAAGTACGCAGTGAATCTCCTAGAACAACTTCTCAGGAGGAGTCTTAGATTCTTCCCTCGGAGCATAATCTAAGTCCTCGGGATCAACCTCGCTCGCAGTAGCTCCTAACTCTGAACCTGTGACGTATAGTAAAAAAGGGTGAGCTACATCCTAGCTCAATAGGGACAATATCTGAACAGGTACATCTTGCTTACTCACATACATTTCATGACATAAATAAAGCATGAGTTCATCAATGTAATTTAACTAAAAAACCATTTGAGATGCAATAAATTAAACAGAGTGCTTTTGTTACTCTACTCATGACATCTGACGTTCATTAATTCTTATGATTTCAACAAGGCTGGTCTCATGACTTAAAACAGTTTACTTAAATAATCCCCGAGCAATATAGCTTCGAGCCCCAATGGGATACCCTCCATCGTCGTCTAATCAGACTATTTTGCTATTAACTTGACCCACGTCCCTTTCTCATAGGCGACGGGTACATCACTACTACACATCCCTGGGATGTCTACTCGTGCACGGATTAGCCGCCATACCGGTCACGGATATCCTGCCAAGTCAGTCACGGGTATACCGCCGCATCGGTTGGGTATTTTACAAACCTCAAATCAATTGTGCGCTACATATAGTTATTCACCGTGTGATTGTGCTAAATAAATATAAATTCTCAGCCTATTCAATCTCGTTTACATATATTCAAATTTGTGGATCCTTACATCCACCGTACATCCCTGGGATGTCACACTCTCTGATGCACCCTTCAGATGCCCATAGTACACATACATCCCTGGGATGGTTGAACTATTTTACTAGTTTACTTCTTCACATAACATTTCTCATTTTTAATACTACTCTACATTTTACATTTTCAACTCACTTTGAAAGTGAATACATTATAATTCAACTCAGCTTTAAGGAAACATGCATTCATAGATTATCATCATATATATGTTCTCGTAATTAAGGGTACGAGTTCAGATATTCCTCTACCTCACTCGCATTCATAATTTTCGGATCCTTCAATCCGAGCTAGCATTCAATCATCTCTAGGTCTGGCTTAAATTAGGCCTGGCCAAGAACATATAATTCATCACTATAAGTGTAAAAACATTGGGTTAAAAGCCTAACCCCAATACATGAACAACTTTTACGTAAAACCCAACAAAACCTGAATTTTATCCAAATCGATCGAACGATTTCTGAATCGATCGAATGATTTGGAAATCGATCGAACGATTTATAAAATCGATCAAACGAAATTCCAAAATCGATCGAACGAATTCTGTTTCGTTCAATCGATTCCATAGATATCCATCCTATCATATTTTTGTTCCCTAGCAAACCGATTGAATGATTTTCAAATCGTTCACACTGGTTCCTAAATCGAGCGAACGACTTGTAAAATCGTTCGAACGGTTCCTTCAGAATTCAAATCGATCGAACGATTTCTAAAATCGTTCGAACGTTTCCTTCAGAATTCATTTGTTTTTTCTTTTCTCTTCTTTGGTCAAAATCGATTGAACGAACTCTAATTTTGTTCAATTGATTTTACCCATTTCCAGATCTGAACATGTTCTTTCTCACTCCTCATCATCTATCCTATTTATCACCCATTTATCTAATACATAACAGTTTAAATTCTCTATTTAACAATTTAAACAAAACTTGGATTTGTAGATCTTACCCCATTCAAACGGTTGGATCTCTTTCTCTTGTTCTATGCCATAGCTCACTAGGGTTTCACAAACCCCAAATCTCTACTCTCTCGATCCCGAGCTCGATCCGCTAACTTTCCGAGCCCAATCACTTGTAGTGAATGCCCTTCTCTAGATCTCACAACTCAAATCTCTCTCTCATTTACTCTCCTTTAATTTCTAAATAACCAAACCTTTGAGAAATAAATTCTCTTTCCCCTTTTGTCTTATAACTTAACACATGACTTGGGTGTTAAGCACCTATAACTAAAGTGTATGTGTGGATACACCTTTATCTATATTCACCACACCCCTCTCACATGATTTATCCAACCCATACTAACTAACCTAAGTCAACCAAGTCAAAGTTGACCCAGTCAAACGTGTTACCTATTGGTCCGTTTCTCGAGGTTCACTATTTAGGTACGGAATTTCTGGGACGTTACACCGAAACCCCCAAATTTTCTAAAAATTTGAACTTAAAAATGTGGTTTCTATATATATATGCGTGATCCGATCGATCGAAAATATTTCGACCAGTCAAAATTCAATTTATAAAGAATATGCTGCGATTTCGATCGATCGAGGCTCATTTCGATTGATCAAAAGTAGCTTAAATGAGACTGGGGCCCATATTTCGATCGAATGAATTTTGGTTCGATTGATCGAAATCCTAAATTTGATCGAACGAAAATTTTTCGATCGGTTGAACTTCTCAGGCCAATAAAAATTTTTGATGGAACGAACCAAATTTCGTTTGCTCGAAATCAAAATTCGATCGATCAAAAAATAATTCGATCGAACGAATTTAACAAGCCTTAACTTACATAATATCCACTTTCTGCCAGGATATTTTGATCGGTTGATTTACACCTCGATCGGTCGAAATCATATTCGATCGATCAAAAATAATTTCGATCGATCGAAATTATCCAAAAACACACAATTGTTGTATTTTTGAGTTTTCTTTCACATTCTCGAGCTTTAAACATCAAACTCACCCATCTCATTCATCCTTCAAATTGTTTACATATACTTAGGGTCACAATGGACCCTTTACAAAATACTTTCCCTCTTTAGATCACAAAAACAATGAAGGATACTGGGCACGAATCTCGGCTTTGTGTTCCCACGTCGCCTCCTCTTTAAAGTGATTCTTCCATTGGACTAACACCAAAGGAATCCATTTAGTACGCAACACTTGTTTGGTTCAGTCTAAAATTTGCATTGGTTCCTCTATGACCATCAGATCCCTGTAGACTTCAATTGGTGGCGCATCGAGGATATGAGTTGGGTCTCGCACGTACTTTCGTAACATAGAAACATGAAATACATCGTGCACTCTATCAAACTACGGGGGAAATGTGTTAATCAGTGAATAGTACCACTTTTCACCCTTTAACATGAGCTTTGATAGACCTGTGAGTAGACTAATAAGTGCATGATGAGCATGTTTTGCAAATAGCAATAAAAAGTAGTCATAGTGTAGAAATCCACCCAAAAATGCTCCATAAGAAAGTCCACTTCTCACTATAGCTCCGGCCCAACTATGGCACACAAGAAGGTTCCACTCCAATGCCCACTTGGGGCATGCAGCAACAGCAAAGCAGTGCTGAAGAAGGAAAAACAAGCTGAAAACAACCTGTCGATAGGTTTTTGCAACCTATCGATAGGATCTGAAGGCTGAACAGGAAGAAGTCATGGAGATCAGAGTATTCGATAGGATTTGGAACCTATCGGGTAGTTGAAAACAAATAGGAAGCATCCTATCGAAAGGTCTCCTAGAGCTTAAAGAGATCCTGTCGAAAGGATCTTGGAACCTATCGCGCAAATGCCACTTATCCAATGGTTGTTGCAGCTCAGTTGGTGAACCTATCGAAAGCTGATGGAACCTGACAACAGGAACTAGAAGCAAACCTATCAAAAATCATTGTGCATAGATCAACCTGTCGAAAGGAGCCCCCAACCTGTTGAACGCACCAGATGAAGGCTGCGAAAGTTGGAGCTTTATTCTTAGCCAAACCTATCGAAATCTATCGAAAGGATCTTGAATCCTAGCGAAAGGAACAGAAGGCCTATTTGGATCCTGTCGAAAGCCTTAGGAACCTATTGAAATCGATTGAAGGACTTCTCAAAAAAGCTATTATGCATGCACTTCAAGTTGGTGACCTGCTGCACCCAATCTGAGGCACTCTGGTGACCGGCATGAAGTCTCTAGAAGTGCCCTGAGAAACCCTAACCGACCCACATGCTCTCCCCGAACTCTAACTAACTGAAAGAGCCTTCTAGAAGGGGAATAAAGGAGGGAATAATAAGATTATTGTGGAAGCTGAAATTGGCGGGAAAAATGGATTTGTGGCAGAGGAGGAAAGCTATAAAAGGAAGGGAAGCTGCTAAAAAAAGGGGATCAATTCTGGAGATCAGAGCTTGAATCAAAATTCTCTATTCTTCCTTTTAGCCCAACCATGGTTGGCTAATTTCGTTGGAGCAGCAAAGAGGGAGGTTTAGTCTATAATTGGGGAAAGCTAAGAGTGTTATTGAGGGTTGGATGTTGCATAGACTGCAAATCTGAGGGCATTTCATTGTATGATTAGTTTAATTCAATGTAATGTTGGTTTAACTGCTACAATTTGATCTATAGTTCCTCTGGTTTTATTTGGTGCTCGATCGGCTTTGTGTAGATGAGAATAACTCACCCACTTAACTGGTAGACCTCTTGGATGCCATTTAATTACCCTAGATCTAATATTCATGTAATTGCTTGTGTATGTGGCCTAGCAATTGCAGCATTTGTAGTGGTTATAATGTTCTGATGGAAGCATGAGAATGGAGTGAATCTATTAGATGATCTGTGACCATTGAAGTGGACAGATCATAGCCTTAAGATCAAGCCAAATCTCTAGCCTAGATCAGATTCTTCTACCCTACAGTTGTGCCTATGGCCAGATGAGGGATTAAAGCACTCTAAACTCTCTGTAACCCTGGCAGCTCAACCCAATTGCAGTACGACCAAACTCCAAGCTACTTCTTCCCATTTTTTGTTTTAAATTTCCCTTCACTACAAGAGTTGTACTCTGGATCCATTTCTTCAATTTTAATTGTATTTTGTAGTTTAGTTTTTAAGTGACAAACCCTTAGACCTCTCCTCTTTCTTTTGTTGTTTTAGCATTAGGAAGGGTGCCAGATCTACTTTAGATCTAGAGATTTGCCTAATTTTCAATCACATTTTCCTGTGGACATACCCTTACTTACCCTTCTTTAAAACATGCTCCAACAGGCCCTGAATACTTGCAGGTTTGTATGTCTGCTTGCTTTGGTGTGTGCAACCAATAGATCCTTTAATTGTGTGATTTTAAACCACTTTTTGAACACAAGGTAAGTGGCCAACAAGTTTTTGGCGCCATTGCCGGGGATCTGTGTGCTTAAAATTGGTAGATCTAAGTTTTTTTTTTTTTTTTTTAGTATAAATTGTAGATCTCTAATAGACTGTTTAAATTTTCACTAACTGCTTTTGAAAGTTTTTGCTGTTTTGTAGTAGTTTTTGTTATTTCTTCAGATCATAAGCTGTTGCTAATGAGAAGCATTTTGCTAGAGGTTGTGCTAAAGTTTGAATCCCTCTACTCCTTTTTTTTTTCTGATATGTGGATTTGTAGATTTATTAGTTAATTGTGTTGCTCCTGATTGCTGTGTTAAATTGGCTCTGCATTGTGTGCACATTAAGAGTGTGAGTGGTGTATGTTTGGATGAAGAACTCTCAATCCTCAGATTGTTCCATTAAATCCAGAGGTTGAAAGAGTCCTTAGGACTAAACAAATCGCACCCACATCTGCTGCATCTGGATTTACTGAAATGGGTGAGCAACAGCAACCTAGAACCTAAAAGGAATTCAATGCACCAAGGGTTTACAATTCACCTTTCTGTATTCAATTCCCTGTTGTTCAAGGGAACTATGAGATCAAGTCTTTCATAATCCAAATGCTACCCTCATTCCATGGACTGACCAAAGAAGACCCATATAAACACATTGATGAATTTTTAGGACTGTGCACTATATTCAATATTGCAGGTTTGGGGGAGAAAGCAACCAGGATGAGACTCTTTCCTTTTTCATTAAAGGATAGAGCCAGGACCTGGTTATCAATGCTTCCACCCAATAGTATTCAGTCCTGGAGTGATCTTCAATGTCAGTTTTTTGCCAAATTTTTTCCCATGTCCAAGACAGGCCAGTTGAGGAAGGGCATTATCTCATTTGCTCAAGATCCAACTGAGGACTTTTACCATGCTTGGGAGAGATTCAAAGAACTCCTGAAGAAGTGTCCCCATTATTAAATCCCTGAATGGCAACTTATTCAAAGTTTCTATCAGGAAATTGATTCTAAAAGCAGAGATATGGTAGATGCCTCTTGTGGTGGTACTTACCTCCACAAAACTGCTGAGGAGGCTTGGGAGTTGTTTGACATTATCAGTGAGAACTCCATGCAGAGAGAGACATTGTCTAGAGACTTGGACATTTCTAGAATGGTGAAAAAAAATACCACAAGAGGAAAGATGTATGAGGTGAGTGGGCACAATGATTTCGAAAGGAAAGTGGACAGTTTGACCCAGAAGTTTGACAAGCTCATGAGACCAATACAGTCACCCATGGCTGCTAAAGTGGAGGAGGCATGTGTTATATTCCAGTCCCCCATCACTCCCTTGAGGAATGCCCCTCAACTGTTCAATTTCCAAATTTAGTGATAGAGCATGTGGCTGCCACTCAGTCCTTTGGGCAATAGCCTACTGCTGGTTACCAATGGAAAAGCCACCCCAACTTGAGGTGGAGACAAGATACTTTTCCAAATCAGCAGCAACAGCCACAGCAGCCCATGCCTTATAAAGATGCTCAGTCATACCACCAAAATTACTTTCCAAGGCCCCACTATCAACAACCCATGACTCAACTTATGGCTCAGCCTGTGCAGCAAGCTGCACCCCCTCCAGCTGCTAGATCACTTTCTTTTGAGGAACAAGTTCTGGCTTCATTACAGAACTTAGGACCCTTGTCTCAAACTATGCACTCTCATAGCCAAAGCATTAAAAAGATAGAAGACCATCTTGGTCAGCTGTCTAATGCTTTTCCCAGAGAGAGGAAGGGAGGCTGCCTAGCCAACCCATGGACAACCTAAGGAGATAATATGTGGTAGGTGAGGTTTCTTCTTTCGAAGAGGAAGCCAAATCTGTTACTACATTAAGAAGTGGAAGGTTGGTGGACAATCAAGTAGGCAGTGGGCCTTTGAAAAATTCAGAAAAAGAAAAAGAGAAGGTACAACAGGAGCAACCCATGTTGAATAAGAAGGATAATGATGATTCTCAAGAAAAAAATAAAATAAAATAAAGAGATGATGAGTTGGCTAATGCTGCAAATGGGGGAGCAGTCCCACATTTGCAATTTCCTAAGGTAATGCAAGCACCTTCCCTTTTTGATAAAGGGCATGCCAAAATAGAGGAAATGATGAAAAACTTTAAGCAAGTGAAGATCAATCTGCCTGTGCTAGATGCAATCAAGCAGGTCCCAGCCTATGCAATGTTTTTAAAAGACCTTTTCACCCACAAAAGACAATCAAGGATACATCTATCCAAGAAAGTCTTTTCAGCAGAAAAAGTAAAACAAATACTGACTATTGCAACCCCAACAAAACTCCAAGACCCTGGAGTCTCCACTATCCCCTGCATCATTGGAGATCATACCATTGAAAAAGCCTTGTTAGATCTGGGAGCTAGTTTGAATTTTCTTCCATATTCAGTATATGAGAAGCTGGGCTTAGGAGAGTTGAAGCCCACACATGTGGTCTTACAACTAGCTAACAGATCTGAAAGAAAGCCTGTGGGGATCATGGAAGATGATTTGGTTGGAGTTGACAAATTCTTTTATCCTGTTGATTTTCTGGTGCTGGATATGAAGCCGAGCAAGTGTGCTACTTCTATCCCTATGATCTTAGGCAGGCCCTTTTTGGCCACTGTAAATGCTTGTATACAATATAGATCAGGGGTCATGGAGGTATCTTTTGGTAATATGAAAGTCAAGTTGAATGTCTACAATGCAGCTGATCAACACCACTTAGAGAATGAGGATTGTTTTTCCATTGATGTGTTGGATGAATTTGTGCAAGAAACTCTACCTCAGCTATTGCATCGTAATGATTTGTTTGATGTTTTTGAAGAAGTATGGAATGAAATAGTGGAAGAGAAAGCTCCCACATCTGAGCTTGAGAAAGTGAAAGGTGTGAATTCTCAAGCAGGGCCAGCAAAGCATCACCCATGGAGTCCTGCTTTACTACCTCTTCCACCACCTTCTAAGGCACCTCTATTGCCTTCACTCATCAGTCCCCCAGATTTAGAGTTAAAGCAACTCCCAAAATCCTTAAAATATGCCTTTTTAGGAGCCAATCACAAACTGCTAGATGCCTTGTGGGCTTATAGGACTGCCTCCATAGGGATGTCCCCATTCAGGCTAGTGTATGGCAAGGCACGTCACTTGCCTGTTGAGCTAGAACATAGAGCATATTGGGCCTTTAAAACATTAAATTCTGACTTAACTTCTACTAGTGTGAACAGAAAATTGTAAATATCTGAACTTGATGAGATGAGGATGGAAGCATATTCAAATGCCAGGATTTACAAAGACAAAACCAAGGCCTTCTATCGCGAGCACCTGCTGCAGAAATAATTCAAAACAGGTGCCAAGGTATGGTTATTCAATTGAATATTGAAACTCTTTCCAAGCAAATTGCAGTCCATATGGGATGGGCCTTACACAGTTTTTCATGTTTCCCCATCTAGAGCTATAGAAATCAGGGACCCTAAGGATAGTAGGGTTATGAAAGTCAATAGACAAAGGTTAAAAATTTGTATTAAAAAAATTTGTGAACTTGAGGAGACCATTGATCTTCAGAACCCTCCAAAGTATACATGATTTCAGTGTGTATCATATGTACTATAGTTTGATCTTGTTCTGCTTTGTTCTGTTTTGTTCTGCTTTATTCATCATGTCAATTGTGCCAACAATCTAGGGACCATGGGAGTGTGGACATAATGAGAACAGGTGGAATGGAAGCACAACAAAAGAGTTTGCTAGGTGCTGAGGCTGATGAGAGCACAAAAATGTTGTTTCTATGGGCATATGAGAACTTTCGATAGGTCATTTGACGATTTCGATAGATCACTAGATGATTTCGATAGGCGCTGAGATTTATCGATAGGTGAAAACAGCTTTTTGATAGGTTATAAAGGTTGAAAAGAAGTTTTCGATAGGTTCTGGATACTTATTGGGTACCTATCAAAAGGATAAATCATGCGCTACATGAGCCTATCGATAGGAAGGCTTTTTACCTATCGAAGCATTTCATCTGCACACTGTATTTTCATAATGTTCGACAGGACGCTTTGACCTATCGAAATCATCCAATGCATCCTAACGAAATCATTTTTTACCTCTTTATATACCTATCGGTAGGTCACTTTTGCCCATTCCACACTTTCTGTAAAACCCTAGCTCTCTCTTCCTCATTTGTCGCTACTCTCTTTCCGCCAAATACTCTCATGACTGTTTACCATTAGGTTTGTCATTCTTTAAGATCATTCAGCCCGCACTAAGGAGCATTTTGCACCGGATTTTTGTGAAATTGGAAGAGTGCATCACGGTTTCTGCAAAACCTTAGGAGTTCTGGGTAATCTGTCTCTCTGCCTCCCTTTGATTGTTTTCATAGTTTTGTACCTTAGCATCTCAATTCAAATTGGTGAGTGAGCTTTAAGAGAACAATTTATGGGAGCAACATGGATGATTCAGAAGAAACCCTAGCTGACCTATTCTGGCAACCAGCTGCTTCCACCCCCAAACCCTCCACGAAGTCAAAGCCTACCACCAAACCACCTACCAAGAGGAAGCTCCTTGAAGGGAAGCCCAACAAGGCTCCTAATGCTAAAAAAGCCAAGTCTATAGCAATTCAAGAACCTGCTGCAGAAATACCCATGGAGAGATCTGCTCAAACTGGGGAAGCACCTTTGCCCACCCCTGACATGCAGCCTATGGTGGAGCTTCCTGCTGCGTTAACCACTCCTAACAAGTTTGTGGATGGTTTGAGCCTGGTCCCTGAGACAAATTTTGATCTGGCATACTTTGCCAACATTGAGGAGTGCCAGGGAACACTATTGTATCTAAAGGAGGGATTGTTACCCTTACTTATACCCTTGAAGGAGAATGTGTACCCCGGGCTGGTTAAACTATGGTACCAGAATTTGAAAAAGAAGGTGGTGCCTGGGAAAGAGGCTGTGCTGGAAATTTTGATTGATGATTGGCAAATCACAGTGGACAGCAAGGATATTGGGATGGCTTTGGGAGTTCCACATCAATTTAACTCTACTAGATCTGAGGGATCACCCAAATGGGTTACATTTAAAGAATGGCTAAATAGCTCACTAATGGAAATGTGGGATCTGGTGAATCCTTGATGAGAAGAGACCTCCAACCCAGTCTTAGATTCATTGATGCTATTTTGAGGAAAAATGTCTATGTCACTGGGCACCTGTAGGAGAGAAGGCCCCCAATTGTAGATGCCTTGTACTACTATTCCAAAGGGCAATTTTTGAGTGTACCTCAATTGATTTTGGAGACAATGGTGGACATCAATGACAAAGTGCTGAAAAGACAAGCATTTGCTAAAGGAGGTGGGCTGCCCTTTAGCAGGCTCATTACATGCTTGCTCATGGCTGGGAAATATATGGTTAAGAGCAATGAGCTAATGGAGAAATTAACCACAAAAGTGTATGAAAAAAGGGAATGGTCCACCAGCCTCACCTTGATTAAGAAGAGTAAGCCAGCTGAGATGGAGGAGGCAAAGGAGGTACCCACTTCCATGGCAGCAGACCTTCCTGCTGAGATACCCTCATCCACCCCTTCACCTACCCTACCTATACCATCACCCATGCCTCCACCCACTTTGCTTTTCCCCTTTGTATCAGTCCCTCTTCCAATAGACCCCTCTCCTCCCACCTCTGGACCAGTTTTCCCTACACCCACCACTCAAGACCTCCAACCTGAAGTCCTTGAACCTCCAACCTTACAAGAGTTTACCCCTACCCTTTCCTCTCCTCCCTTTGACCAAGCCATTTTTGACTTTCCCCCTCTACCTACCTAGGGATTAGACCAATTCACCACTGCTGGGTTCACTACCCTCATGACATCCATTATAGAAGATGTCTCCCATGAGTACTCTCCACTTCCAGACTCTCCCATCCTACTCCCTCTCAATTTTACCATGCACCCTCCTCCCCTTTCCAGCCCATTCCAACACCTGTCCCCTCCAACCCCATCATGCCTGATTCCCTCACACAAATTCTCTCTCTACTACAGTCCATTCAATCCCAGTTTACCACCAACACCAACAACCAAGCCATCATGAGCTCCTGCCTTCAATCCATTCAATCCACCCTTACTCCATCCTCTTCAGTTCCTTAACCCCCTCAAACTTCTCCTCTTTCCCCTATCCAATCACCTATCCTTTTATCCCCTCCATCTTCATCCATAGTTCCACCCCCACAGTTGCTACCCAGTCTGAGGAGGTAGCCACTCCATTTTGCCCCATACCTATCCCATCCCCATCTTTTACCCCTTCCTCAACCCCAATAGTAGCCACTGATCCATGTGAGGAACTGGTTTTCTCCATCCCCTCCTCTTCTTCCACTCCACCCCCTTCTTTGCCCATTATCCTCAGGTTCCCCATGTACATACCCCCTTACCTCACCTTGTTGTATGCAATGCGGGACAACCCCTACATCCGTCGGGATGTCCTTAGTGGTATGGCTGCCCTCCGAGCTTCCCTAAAAGTCTCCTATGACGAGCGGATTGCTTTCATGGAATTGGAGCAGAGAATCCAGCTTCGGGATATCTCTCAGGGGTGGAAGGAAATCCTGACTCGTTATGAGTCCGCCAAACTTCTTGCTGAGGCTCAGACTCGCATTGTCGAGTTTGAGAAAAAGAATGTTGAGCTTCCCCAGAAAAAATTAGCCAATGCTCAGGAGATACTCAAGGCCACAAAGGAACTCTCTGAGTCAGACCTGCTTTATGCAGAAAAGAAAATAGATATTCTGGAGAGAAGAGTTGCTTCATTGATTTCTCAACCATTTCAACCTACCCCTCTTGCTACAGCTCCTCCCCCCAACCCTTCTGCCACTCAACCTACTCCCACCCCACCTGTAGATGTCCCCCCCATCTAGCCCAAGATCTTTCTATAGCTAAACCTTCCCCATCACAGCCTAAGAAGACTTATACAAAGAGAAAAGTTACTGCCAAGAGATCTATTTCCCCTGCTTCTGCTCGCAATAAAGGTAAGGAACCTGCTACCCAGTCTGAAGAGGTAGCAACCACCAAGTCCCCCACCCCCACATGACACCTCCTCCACCTTACTCACAAAGGAGGAAAGAAGGAAAGTTACTGCTGCCCTTGGCCTCGATCCTACTGTCCTCTTCCCCTCTGATTCCAATTCTGATTCTCTTGCTGCTTCTGCTAAGAAAGATAAGAGCTCTGCTGCCCATTTTGAGGAGGCCCCCAAGCAGTCCACTAAGAAGTCCCCACCTAAAAGAAAAGTTCCTTTATCCAAGGATGATTTGAAAATTTTGGCAAATTTGTATGATTGGCCTGATGATGCTTGTACATAAATATAGTTTAGGATTGTTTGTTTTCTCTTCCTGCTTTGGATCATGTACATATTTTAGTTGCTCATAATAATTTCTTTTCTGTGTTATGTCTTTCTTTGTGCTTATTCTTCTATATGTTCTTCATATACCCTGTTCACTGCTACCATGCTCTCTCAATAGTGAGGACACTTTAATTTAAGTTTTGGGGTATGGCAGGTGTGCCAATGAAATGAGTTAATGCTAGTACAGCTATGTTAAATTTTTTTTTTGAAAATAAAGTAATTTCCCACCTAATTTTTGAAAAAAAAAAGAGAGGAAATTAAAAACTTTTTAAAACTGAAATGAGCTATAGTTTTAACATTTCTCATGAAGCAAATGTCAAGAATTTTTAGAAATTGATGTTAAGTGAACCTGAAGTGAGAGAAAACTCTGAGGATACCCCCCAAAAAATTTGATGGAAGGCCATACCCAGTAAGATTTGGGCCTGAAAAATTTTCTTTGAAGAGTGTCTTGACAATTTTTCTGCTCTATGGACTAATTGGATTTAGTTCTGCTCACTAGAAGTTAGGCAAATCCAAGTTAAAATAGCATGACAGCATTCATGACATTGAGAACATGAAGTAAGGCCATTCCATCAACAGTTTGAGCTAAAATGCCCCACCTTTGAACTGCCCTCGATACACACCTTTTGAGCCTAAAAATCCCAGTTTTCCTTCATGAAAACTAGAAGAATGTGAACCCAAAACCTTTTTGACCTATTTCAACTCACCCTCAATCTAAGAAATCAGGAAATGGGAGGAGAAGTAAGGTTTAAAATTTGTTTGAAAGAGAAGGAAGCACATTTGATGGTATTGTGGCATTCTAGCCTACATAAAAAAAAAAAAAAAAAATATAAAAAATATAAAATCAAAGAAAAAGAATGAGACAGAGAAGTCATTTCATTGAAAGATTGAAATAAGGATTAGAAACTGATCACTTCAAATCTAAAAATTCAAGAAGTAGATGGAATTGTGCTGAAATGAAGAAGGTGTTGTCTGGACCACCTCCTCACTTTTACTGATTTCTCAATTTTGAATCCTATTTTACCCTTTATTCTTTTACAAATTTCACCCATAAGCCACATTACAACCCAATAAAAAGTCCTTACTGATCTGAAATTTGATTGAGCTGTCATGTGGAGATGAGGATTTGTTTAATCTATGGTGAAAAGAGTTAGAAAATTTCAGGAATTAGAGCAATGCCTATGCTCATGCTTACAATCCTATTTGAGGCCAGTAACTGCTCTTGAGCTGTGTGAAATGATACACCCTTCAATTTTGTTGTGAGTCAACAGCCCTGGTAAGACTTGGGTCTAAAATCTGGTTGTTTGGGGGATTATCAAAAACAAAATTCTTAAATTAAAGGTGAACTTTGCATCAATTTTCAAACATAATGCCTTGACATGGTCTGATTGATAATGAAGGAATTACAACAAAATTTCAGGTTTTAAACTGATGATTTATTTTTTGATAATCCTCTAGACTTAAATGCACATGGTGTGGAATTTATATTATTTGAATTTAAACTCTGTTTTAGCATGTTGCACAAGGACTAACTGATTTGATTGGAGAAATTTGTGGGTACCTTCATTGAAAACCCTCAGGAGACTTCACTCCTCCACTAGGGATCACCTAGGGGTTTAAAAGGCTTGATGCATATGCTAAATGCATCTGTGCTCCCTACAAAAGTGGTAATTTATTTTTCTTTATTTTTCCTTTGCTTAGGGACTAGCAAAGCCTAGGGTTGGGAGAGTGTTAATCAGTGAAAAGTACCACTTTTCACCCTTTAACATCAGCTTTGATAGACCTGTGAGTAGACTAATAAGTGTATGATGAGCAAGTTTTGCAAATAGCAATAAAAAGCAGTCATAGTGTAGAAATCCACTCAGAAATGCTCCATAAGAAAGTCCATTTCTCACTACAGCTCTGGGCCAACTATGACACACAAGAAGGTTCCTCTCCAATGCCCACTTGGGGCATGCAGTAATAGCAAAGCAATGCTGAAGAAGGAAAAACAAGCTGAAAACAACCTGTCGATAAGTTATTGCAACCTATCGATAGGATCTGAAGGCTGAAAAGGAAGAAGTCATGGAGATTAGAATATTCGATAGGATCTAGAACTTATTGGGCAATTAAAAGCAAGCGGGAAGCATCCTATCGAAAGGCCCCCTGGAGCTTAAAGAGATCTTGTCGAAAGGATCCTGGAACCTATCACGCAAATGCCACATATTGAATGGTTATTGCAGCTCAGTTGGTGAACCTATCGAAAGCTGATGGAACCTGTCGACAGGAACTAGAAGCAAATGTATCAAAACTCATTGCGCATAGATCAACCTATCGAAAGGAGCCCCCAACTTGTCGACCACACCAGATGAAGGTTGCAGATGCTGGAGCTTTATTCTTAGCCCAACCTATCGGAACCTATCGAAAGGATCCTGAATCCTAGTGAAAGGAACAGAAGGCCTGTTTGGAACCTGTCGAAAGCCTCAGGAACCTATCGAAATTGACTGAAGGACTTCTCAGAAAAGCTGTTGTGCACACGATGCAAGTTGGTGACCTACTGCATGCAATCTGAGGCACTCTGCTGACTGGCATGAAGTCTCTAGAAGTGCCCTGGGAAACCCTAACTGACCCACGTGCTCTCCCTGAACTCTAACTAATTGAAAGAGCCTTCTAGAAGGGGAATAAAGGAGGGAATAACAGGATTATTCTAGAAGTTGTAATTGGTGGGAAAAATGGATCTAAGGCAGAGAAGGAAAGCTACAAAAGGAAGGGAAGCTGCCAGAAAAAGGGGATCAATTCTGGAGATCAGAGCTTGCATTGAAATTCTCTATTCTTCCTTTTATCCCAACTACGGTTGGCTAATTTCTTGGAGCAGCAAAGAGGGAGGTTTAGTTTGTAATTGGGGAAAGCTGAGAGTGTTATTAAGGGTTGGATGTTGCATAGACTACAAATCTGAGGGCATTTCATTGTATGGTTAGTTTAATTCAATGTAATGTTGGTTTAACTGCTATAATTAGATCTATAGTTCCTCTGATTTCATTTGGTGCTCGATCGGCTTTGTGTAGATGAGAATAGCTCACCCACTTAATTGGTAGATGTTTTAGATGCCATTTGATCTCCCTAGATCTGATATTCCTGTAATTGCCTGTGTCTGTGGCCTGGCGATTGGAGCATTTGTAGTGGTTATAATGTTCTGATGGAAGCATGAAAATGGAGTGAATCTATTGGATGATCTGTGACCATTGAAGTGGACAGATCATAGCCTTAAGATCAAGCCAAATCTCTAGCCTAGATCAGATTCTTCTAACCTGTAGCTGTGCCTATGGCTAGATGAGGGATTAATGCACTCTAAACTCTCTGTAACCCTGATAGCTCAACCCAATTGCAGTAAGACCAAACTCCAAGCTGCTTCTTCCCATTTTCCGATTTAAATTTCCCTTCACTGAAAGAGTTGTACTCTGGATCCATTTTTACAATTTTAATTATCATTTGTAGTTTAGTTTAAAAGTGACAAACCCTTAGACCTCTCCTCTTTCGTTTTCTATTTTAGCATTAGGAAGGGTGCCAGATCTGCTTTAGATCTAAAGATTTGCCTAATTTTCAGTCACATTTCCCTGTGGACCTACCCTTCTTTAAAACTTGCTACAACAGGCCCTGAATACTTGCAGGTCTGTATGTCTGCTTGCCTTGGTGTGTGCAACCAATAGATCCTTTAATTGTGTGATTTTAAACCCCTTTTTGAACACAAGGTGAGTGGCCAAAATAATGCAACCTTATATGCAACTTCACCCACTCTTCCTAATACCTCGAAAATCCAATATAGTGAGGGCTCAACTTTTCAGGCTTTCCGAAGCACATCACACCCTTCATTGGAAATATCTTCGCAAAGACGTGATCTCCCACTTGAAAATTCATGCTTGATCGCTTGAAATCTGCATAGCTCTTCTGCTGACTCTGTGTCGTCTTGATTCTTTCTTGTATAATGCAAACGGTCTCGACATTTTTCCGTATGACCTTCGGTCCCAATACAAATTTGTCACCTGTTTCCTCTCAGTTGATTAGAGACCTACACCTCCGTCCGTAGAGTGCTTCATACGGAGCCATCCCAATGCTCTGTTGAAAGCTATTGTTATAGGTGAATTCTATCAACGGAAGATGCTGATCCCACGATCCCTGAAAATCAATCATGCACACTCAAAGCATATCTTCAATAATTTGATTGACTCTCTATGTCTGACCATCAGTCTATTGATTGAATGCAAAACTAAAGTCCAATCGCGTGCCCATACCTTCTTGAAATCTTTGCCAGAATATCGCTGTGTACAATGGGTCACGATCGGTCACAATGCTTTTCGGAATACCGTGTAGTCAGACAATTTCTTTCATATACAAATCTGCCAACTTGGTTGTGTAGTGTATGTTGTGTTATAGGGCAGGAAGTGAGCCAACTTCGTCAATCGATCCACTATTACCCATATGGCATTGTGGTGTCTCAACGTTCTCGGTAATCCCACAATAAAGTCCATGGAGATGGACTCCCATTTCCATCCCGGTATTGGCAGAGGTTGCAATAGACCTGCTAGGTGTCTGTGATCCACCTTTACTTGTTGGCACACTAGACATTTTGACACATATTCAGCAATATCTTTCTTCAATCCTCTCCACCAATAACTTTTTTACAAATCTTGGTACATCTTTGTACCACCAGGATGAATGGCATACTTGGACTTAAGAGCTTCGTCCAATATGGTTTGCCTCCGTTCGGCATCAACAGGTATGCATAACCTTCCACGAAATAGCAATGATCCATCCTCCTTAATAGAGAAGTCCACGCTTGTACCAGCAGTCACATCTTGTCTAATCTTTAAGAGCTCTGTGTCATTCATCTAAAGTTCATAGAAGCAATAAAAATAGTTGGTCTGATCGTGAGATTTGCCAACAACACACCAGAGTCCATGACCTCTATATTTTTGTCATAGAGAGAAAGGTCTTCCAATAGTTTCCATCGTCGAAGTCCCGTAATGAGACTAGCTAACTAAGCCGCATTCTTCCTACTCAATGTGTCAGCCACGACATTTGCTTTACGTGGGTGATATTGTATAGTACAATCGTAGTCCTTGAGAAATTCAATCCAACGTCGTTGCCTCATATTCAATTCTTTTTGTGTAAACAAGTATTTGAGGCTCTTGTGATCGGTGAAAATCTCAAAGGACTCACCATATAGGTAATGTCTCCAAATCATAAGTATAAAAATCATTGCGGCCAACTCCAGATCATGCGTCGGGTAGTTCTTCTCGTGTTCTTTCAACTATCTCGATCCATAAGCTATGACTTTGACATTTTGATTCAAGACACAACCCAAACCACCATATGACGCATCACTATAAACAGCAAAACCCCCACTGCCTAATGGAATAGCCAACACTGGAGCAGAGTAAGCCATTTCTTGAGTTCTTGGAAGCTCTCTTCAAATTCATTGGTCCACTCAAATTTCAGATTCTTTCTTGTAAGTCGGGTGAGTGGTCCTAAAATCTTGGAGAATACTTTCACAAATCGTCAATAATATCTAGCTAGACGGAGGAAACTACGAATCTCCATCACAATCTTAGGGTGCTCCCAATCTAATACTGCCTCAATCTTCGTCAGATCTATTGTCACGCCTGCTTCGGATACTACGTGACCGAGAAAACTAACTTGTTCTAACCAAAACTCACACTTGCTGAGTTTGGCATACAACTAATGCTCGCGTAGAGTTTGCAAGGTGATGCGCAAATGTTGTTTGTGTTCTTCTCTAGTCTTTGAGTAAATAAGGATATCATCCACGAACACCACTACGCATGTATCAAGATGTTGCTTAAAGACCCTACTAATGAGGTCCATAAATGAGGTTGGTGAATTCGTCAAGCCGAAAGGTATCACTAAGAACTCGTAATGCCCATATCTATTTCTGAATGTTGTCTTCTGCACGTCTTCAGCCTTCACCTTTAGTTGATGGTACCCGGATCTCAAGTCAATCTTCGTAAAGAATTTTGCACCTTGTAACTAATCAAACAGATCATCGATCCTGGGTAAAGGGTACTTATTCTTGATCATAAGCTTGTTTAACTGACGGTAGTCGATACAAAGTCTCATTGACCTGTCCTTCTTCTTAACAAATAAGACAGGTTCTCCCCAAGGGGATACACTTGGTCTTATAAAGCCTTTATCGAATAACTCTTGCAATTGCTCTTTTAATTCCTTTAGTTCAGTAGGAGCCATTCTATAAGGAGCTTTAGAGACTGGTTCCATGCCTGGAGCTAAGTCAATTGCAAATTCAATCTCTCAATTAGGTGGCAATCTGGGTAGCTCGTCGAGAAATACGTCTTCAAACTCACAGGCAATCGGAATATCGGTGATGACATTCTTCGTCTCCTTTTGTTCTTATAGGAAAGCTAAATCCCCTTCGTACCCATTCTTCATCATCCGCTCAGCTCGTAGCGCGAAGATGATCGACACTATCTTTCCCTTCTCACCAATAAACCAAAAGGAATTTTGTTTTGGCTGACAAAAAGTGACTACTTTCTGTAGGCAGTCAACGTTTGCGCGATAAGCGGATAGCCAATTCATGCCAAGGAGTACATCAAATCCTTGCATGTTTAATAAAATGAGGTCCGTTATGGTCTCTTTATCCTCCACTTGAATAATGACTAATCGACAATAGGTGTCTGCAGTTACTGCACTCCCTGTAGGAACAGATACATCAAAAATAAAATCTAACTCCTTGAGTACAATTTTCAATTTCATCGCAAATTCTAGAGTTATATACGAGTGGGTAGACCCTGGGTCTGTCAGAACTCTTGCAACACAACGATTGTCGTCATTTTCTCAATAGAGTTGTAGTATACCTATATGATTTAATACATACACTAACGTTTAGACATGCATGCCACAACCACACAGTTACCAAAATGCACCTAGATCTTTCCCTATCAATGCACTTCCTTCATCTAGAAAATAAGTAAATGAATCTAAGCATAAAAAAAGTTATACCTTGAATCACGTCGTTACTCCTACCGGCGTCTTAAGCTATTACAGTAAAAGCGCGGCCTTGAATGACAGGTCTCGTAGATTGTGTAGGCCTCTGCACCGTAGCAGTCAAAATAGTGCCCTCCTTTCTCATCTCGGGGCAGTCTCATAACCTGTAGCCTATTTTACCACATTTATAGCATCCTCCCGTGCCCGGTCTATAGTCCGATGTTTTATGTGGTTTGCCGCAACGGGCACATTTTACTTGTGGACTTGAAGATGCCGCTCTTGAAGATCCTTGTGTGACTAATGCCCCAGACGCCTAAGTCTGAGCAGGACCCTCTCTGTAGAATGGTCTCATAGGAGTAAATGCATTAGACCTTTGATAACTCATATAGGCTGGTCTTCAAACTAGAGTAGGTGCTGACAACCTCGGCTTTTTATTCCTCGAGTCGTAGTCAATCACTCCACCTGGACTTACTTTGTTCTTCCAATCACGCCTCTTATTTATATCTCTCTCTATAACGATGGTCTTCCCCATCACGTCAGCATACGTCTCAAGCTCAAATATCTATACCCTTTCCTGAATATTCGGTCTCAGGCCTTCTTCGAATCTACTGGCCTTCATTTCTTCTGTAGCTACCAATTCTGGAGCAAACCATGATAATCACACAAACTCATTGTCGTACTCCCTTACGGTCATGCTCCCTTGCACAAGATTGGCAAAATCCTTTTTCAATTGATTTCTAACTTGTTTAGGGAAATACTCCCTGTTAAATACTTTACACACTCAGCGCAGTCCATTGATCTTGTAAACCCTCGACTTCCCTCTTCCTTAACACCGACTTCCACCAAGCATCGGCGTCGCCTTCAAGTTGGAAGGAGGCCCAACCAACTTTCTCATGTTCAGGGCTCTGGAGTCTTTCTAGTAACTTTTCCATCTACTTCAACCATTTTTCTGCTTTAAGTGGATCAATCTGTCCTTGGAATACCGGAGGTCTCAATCTCCTGAAATCCACAAAAGATGATGGCAACAATTCAGGAGGTGATGGTGGTGGTGGCTGCTGCTGATGATTAACATTATTGGCGGCTAATAATGTCGTTTGCTCAACCAAAAGAGCGGTATGCTAGGTCCGTTGAGTCATAGCAGCGACTATGGCCTCCATAGCCCTAGCCATCCTATCAGTAGACTCATCATGATGACCCCTCCCCGCCTCAGGAGGTGGTCTCTGCTCTCCTCTGGAAGCTGAAGGAATATCATTAGTACTCCTCACACTCCTCTGGCGACCTCCTCTAGGCCGACCTCTTCCACATTGATCCATTGAAATCTGTTACAATGAAATAAAGGTCTCATTAACAAACCGTCCCTAATATCTAACAAAATCTCAATGTCAAAACGGTTTAAGACTTGTCAGAAGTCTCTAAAGCCATTGCTCTAATACCAACTATGACAGCCCAGATTTTGGCACCCCGAAACTCGCGCCGTGAGTGGGTTGGCGCTAAGGCCGAATCCCTAACAGATACTTGGCATATCATTCGCACAGTGGAAACAAAGTAGAACCATACTAACTAACCATCATAACAAAATAAGGAAACTAGTACTATCCCTCAAAAGCTCAAAATGACGGTTCTAATTCCATATGAATACCTATGGAAAAAGAATCGACGAGAACCACTGGTAAGGACCATTCCTTACCGAAACATGGTTCACCAAAAAGAATTAAGTTACAATCATCATCCAAAATAAGTATCCTTTACATCATCTCAAAACTCTATTCTCTCAACCTAAGGCCAGATATATTTGGCATCACAGAAAACAACCCTCAGGGGGGTTTCTTCCAGATCCTCACCAGGTGAAAAATCACGATCCTCTCTCTCTAAGATCTCCGTTCCAACACCTTCACCTAAACCTGTGACATTTAGTTGAGGAATGAGCTTCATCCAAGCTCAGTAGGGAAAAACTCATAGCATGCTTATTATAAACATCAAATATATATCTTATGACATAATGAAATAGAATTGGTCAGAACATATTCACAGTGTAATTGTCATGGCATGAAATACGCATGCGATGCTTGTTTGGAATTCATAAAATATGTTCACATCTTTATTCAAACATATGAAAAGAAAACTTTAAAATGCTTTACTTAAAGTATTGAATGGGGAACTATAGCCTTAAGCCCCTGATGGAATACCCACCATCGTCGCTCATATGAACTATTTTCACATATATCCAATGTCCCATAAAGTTGGACACTTGGCCAAACATAATTACCATTATACGGTAGGAGTCACAAATCACATAGCACAAAGGGTGTACGGATTGGCCGCCATACCGATCACAGATATCCTGCCGCGTCAGTCACGGTTATACCGTCGCATTGATCGGGTATTCACATAGAACCTTAAATCAAAGTGCATGCATATAGCTTATCGCTGTGTGAAGTGATAATTATAGTTTAGCTCAAAAGTCGGAATGAAGTGTGAAGATCACACACACACACACATATTGGATTGAATCTTGAAAGATTCCATAGTTCTTACACAATTCGGAAACATACTGATACACATGCCTTTTCAAATTAAAGTCATAAACAAAATTCACATGATTGAATAAAAAATTGCATCATAACATAACACACATGCTAATATAGTGAATGCACATAATATCAAGTGTTCCCTACCTCAAAATCTTAACCCGGACGCGCTCAATCCGCCGTTTGGGTTTGCCCTTCGTCACACAACACCAGGTCACCTAAACATATAAAATTCATGGTTCCCCCATTAGAACAATGCTAAACATACTATGACAACTCCCCTCAAAATCTCACAGTCAAAGCTTAATAAAATCCCGAATCTGGCAATTTTGATCGATCAAGTCCCTTTTTCGATCGGCCGTACTCCACATAACGCATCACTTCTCAATTCGATCGAACGATTCTACCATTTCGAATGAACAAACACAAATTCGATCGATCAAAAATAATTTTGATCGGTCAAATCCTCACAGAATCCAAAAGACCACAACACAGTTCGATCAAACGAATCCTAATTCGATCGATCGAAATCATATAATTCGATTGATCGAAAATATTTCGATCGGTCGAATCCCTTAGAAGCTAAATAACAATCCACACAGTTCGATTCAACGAATTTTGATTCGATCGATCAAATTTCTAATTTGATCAATCGAAGATATTTTGATTGGTCGAATCCTCACAGCAGGTTTTTCAAAATCTCTGTTCTATACATTTCGATTGATCGATTGAAACACACTTCATTCTATAGAAATTTATTTCGATCGAACGAATTTCTTCAAACTTCGAATTCTTCCTTCCTAAGTCCATTTCGATCGTTCCAACTAAATTTTGGTAGATCAAAATGAATAGATTTCTTCTGTTCTTGAGTTTTTCGCATTCTTTCTCTTCTCTTTTCGAAATCATACCCCATTCCTTATGATTCTTTGATCTAAAATTGAATAAAATAGCACTAACACAATTCTATACCTTGATTTCCTCCGAATCTCTAATTCTTGCTTCTAGATCAGACTAGGGTTTCACCGAGTGAACGGAGGTTTGTTCTGGTTCGATCAATCCTTCGCTTCACACTTTACAAACGAATCGATCCTTCATTCCACCACAATCAATACCCTCGATTCACCCTCTCTCCTCTTAACTTCTATTCATAGGTAACAAAGGGAAATAAATGCAAGCCGTTAAGGGTATTTATTTCTCTTTTTTTACCAAGGCCTAGGCTTAGGTACTAAACAACTAGACCAAGGTTGGGTGTATGCAGTTCAATAACCCATAACCTAACATACATACCCAGAATCTGTTCCGTCGGATTTGATCTATAGACATTACATAGTCTATTGACACTGTCCTCAACGTACGGACAGTCAAGCATGCATATCGAGGCATACAGTTCATAGGTCAGAACTCAGGAACGTTGTAGCCAGTAACAAAATTAGAAGATATATGAAATTAAAAGTTCAATTGATCATGGATCTGAGAAGATTGAAGAAGATAAGTTTTAGGAAATCTCGATTGCTGAAATAAAGGAGAATAATCCAAAAGCACATCTATTGTCTAAGCAAGGAAAAGATAAAATTAGGAATTATAGTTATATTAGGAATATTTTACTTTTAGTAGTTCCTTTTATTAGAATTAGAAGTCTTTTAGTAGGAATAAGCATCGAATTATTTCAGCATCAATTGACAATTGAGGTTGGATTTTCTTCCTATCAGTAGTGTAAAATAGTTAGAGTAGATTAGATATCAGAGGTTCCTCAAGAGCAATTGATGACGGAAATTGAGTGCTGAAGATTTGTGTAGATATCCTAGTTTCTCAGAAGCAATTGACGACTGCAGCTGAGGGGTGAAAGATATATTTATTTGCTTTCTAGTTTAGATTTTATTTTCCTTTATTCTCATGCTTTGTAAACATCTTTAATTTTTAATTTGAATTGATGACTCAGGTTATAATTTGCAGATTAGTGTAACTGTGCAACCGTGGGAATCGAGACGATCTCGTCACGACGAAGCGCTCTCTAACGATAAAAATATAGAGTCGCCACCCAGAGCTTTTGGTGTCCCAGGATACCTAGTTCATTTTTATGAGCACGTAAGTGCTAAAAATATGACTCTGAATTCGGTCCACACCAAAGGCTCTTGGGTAGGGGCTTCGATTATCGATCGGGAAGGTGTTAGGCACCCGATCAACCCGCTAAATGCGGTCTCTACTTAAGGCCAGGTCTATGTGGGGCTGGTTTATATAGTATATATATATATATAAAAGAAAGTAAAATGAGCGGCACTTCCCCTTCCCCGAAGGCATACCGATCCTATTGAGCCCTTCCCGCTTGCCAAAATTTGGGCAGGTCTCTACTTAAGGCCAGGTCTATGTGGGGCTGGTTTATATAGTATATATATATATATATATATAATTATATATATATAAAAGAAAGTAAAATGAGCGGCACTTCCCCTTCCCCGAAGGCATACCGATCCTATTGAGCCCTTCCCGCTTGCCAAAATTTGGGCAGCGTAACGGCTCAATTCTACGATAGAGGAAAAGTAAAGAAGGTAGATGAATAGAGGGGAGAGCCGGAGCTCTCGGTCCCTTGTAGCACCGTTGGGGAGCCTTGCATTGGCTTGCTTTGGTGAGCTTTTCGAAGGCTTGTATAGTATGGAATGAGGTTCTAACTCCTAAGACTTGAAACTAAGAGGTAGAGAAGGAAAGCTAGGGGGTAACACACGCCTAACCTAGAGATTTTTAGTGAAATACTAAGGTCTAAAGGGGCTTTTTCAATTTTGGAATTTGTATGAGGATGGTGCACCAAAGGGAGAAAGATCTTCTCACTTAAGCTCTTTCTCTCTTAGGTAAAATCTCTCAACCCTTAAGCAAGAGGGGTGGCTCTCTATTTATAAAGAAAGGGAGGATTAGTGAGGGGTTAAAGTCCTAATTAGATTAGCAATTAGGTAATAGGAAATCTAAGGTTTTTATGGTTTTCTAGAGCTTGGAGAAGAGGGATTTTGGTTTAATAGTAGATGATAGGGTGGTGACTTGAATGGCAAAAGGGTGATAACTTAAACTAATAGGGTCACTACGGTCCTAAAGAAACACACCCTAGAATTTGGGATGGTCCACAAGTCAAATCCCCAATATCAATTTTGGCCATTTTTTGAAGGAAAACCAGGTCCAAACTGTTGGAAGTTGAAGACCCGCAGGGTCCCGGCCCGATTTGCAATTTCCTGCACAAATCTGCAATTTTTAAATTGCCATAACGTTTTATGTACAACTCCAAATTAGGCGATTCTTGGCTCGTTGGAAAGCTGGAAAAGTCTACTTTCCAATGGTATAGGCCTTAGGTTAGGAAAATATATGTGCTAACCTTGGCACGCCTCTTTTCATCAGCTATTTTGGTTAGTTCGAAATTGGCTCTATGGGTCCAGTTTTGCAATATCTCGTATAATTTTACCATCTTCATTCTGCCATATCTATTGATGTACAACTCCAAATAAGGTGATTCTTAGTTCGTTGAAAATATGGGAAGCTCTAATTTCCAATGGTATATACCTTAGGTTGGGCACCTATCCATAAAAACTTTAGCACTCCTCTTTCTAACCGCTGTTCAGGGGGGTTCGAATCGTGCCCGGGAAGGGTTCTAATAGGTCTGGGAAGGGTATGGTTAACTCCTAAGAGTTCAGGATTGGTTTTTAAAGATTTGGGGTAGGTTCCTAAGAGATCTAGGGTGATTCCTAAGGGTTCCATACATGCCATCAAAAACTCAGAATTACACCTCTCTCGAAAGGTGTTTCGATCGGGCCTTGGGCCAAATTTGGGTGTCTACAGATGCCCCTCTTTGGTATACGATCACTAATGATCGTATGCCAAAGAAAAGAGACATCCGAAGAGGCCCAAGGCATTACTGATAGGTTCGCTGCATTCAAAACGAACTTCAAACATCAGGTGAGTAACACGATGAGAAAACGAAAGCCTTGGGGTGCCAGGCTAATCATTCGTTTCTTGAGGTAATCAATTCCCAAGCGCTTTGCGACATTACTGGGCATAACTGAGGTGGAATGAGTTGCGAAAGCCCAATAGCTAGGAAGAACGTTCACCTCTCGAGTTGTGAAAGCTCGTTAGTCGGGAAAAACGTCCGCTTCTCGAGATGATTTGAAGGTGATTGATGTTCGAGATTCATTATGAATGCAACAGCTTCGTAAGTAAGAGGGGTGATCGACCCACATTTAAAGATAGGTGCGAAGTAAACATATGCAAGGCTCCACAGTTTGCATCCATTCCTACAAGGCATTTGATGGCCCCATCGGACCATTCGTGGGTGCCCTTGTTGAAAGCAAGGTTTGAGATCTTTGGGTGAACCCATCGATCTCAAAGTTTATTTAGCATGACCACCCGAGTGAAGTGAATAGATGTCACAATGCTTTTTGGGAGTACGTGCCATTTTTTAAAGTGTCCCCCAGATCCACATGACCCAGAGTATCCAGTTTCGACTTCCTTGAACAGATCCAGCCAAACATTGGGCACCTCCCAAAAGGGGGCATCCAATCCTGGCCTTTGTTGACAATGATCATAATCATCAATTAACTATGCATAATCATGCACCCATCAGGGGCAATAAGCAACAACAAAGGCGATGGAAGCCCCGACCCGGACCCACCCGAGTATAATTTACGGGGACAAACGACCATCATATGGATATCCAGACGCATGGCGTACACTTTATAGGGATACCGCTGCCCATACAGGTTTTAAGCCTGCAGAAAATAAAAAGGGAAATGAACCCTTCTAAATGCATGGTTGCACATAGTTTGATTGACACATAATCTCATTCTCAACAGGTTGGTCTCAACCAACGATTGACCTTTTTCAACAGAGAATCTGAAGCTTAAGACAACTCAAGTTCACACAAATCCAAAACAGAGCGCTCATCGCTCAAAAGATTTAGCAGTGGAGTTGACCCAACTGAAACATTGACTGTTTGACCGGGACTTACACCGTTGCTCCTACTTTGAAGTAGGATCCATGGATCCAAGGTGAACCTTTGACCTAGGACATTAATTTTGCACATCTGCATTGACGATAAAATATTGACATTTTACCGCATCGAAACACGCATGTGCGTCGCATGAAAACATAGATTTCTTTTTCTTTTCAAAATGATTTTCATCATTTTTTTGTTAGACCTGACGTCGGTGGTGAGATGCTTTATCTGATTTGTCCATCGCTGAGAAGTTGCCTGCTTCGAGGCTTTGGACCGTGTGATGTTCCTGCACATTCTCGAGAAAAAGTCAGTCCCTTTTTTGTTGATACATATAAAGAAAATACATCCTAAACAATAAAAGAAAAAGTAGATTTCTACTTATACTTTTTCATTTTCAAGATATTTTTTTTGGATTTTTATTTTTGGAGATTTTTTTGTTATTTTTCTTCATTTTTGAGATTGAAATATGATGCTGAAAATATGTACATGAAAATGAGTAGAAATATATACACAGTTTTTGGTGTTTGAATTTTTCTTGATTTTTTTTATTTTTGGCTCTTTTTTTTTTTTTTTTTTTTTTTGATGCCTTGATAGTGAGACGGAGTAACGGGTCCCATTTTGAGCATAGTCGAACTCTTTCATGCAGTCGGACCTGAGTGAGTTTCCAAATTTTACCAAGGCCAGAACGTTGATCCCTTTGGATTGAGTTAAACCTTTCTCCTTACCTCGGGTCATACAATTGACGGTGTGGGTTTCACAAAGACAATTATGGTCGAGCCCCGATTCGAACTAGCATGAGCAGCCCAGTCGGACAAGAAGGTATAGGAAGAGTAACAAAAGGGTTCCTCAAACATCAATAATCTCAATCAGTCCAAACCTTCTTTTCTTTTCTTTTTTCTTTTTTTTCTTTTCATTTATCTCCTTTTTTACCCGTGGCGCCCTTTCAGGTTTTCACCACGTCCATGGGTTTAGCTCTCTTACCCCAAGCGCCCTTTCGAGTTTTCACCTGGTTCGCACAAGCCCGCTATTTTTACTCGTAATACCCTTTCGGGTTTTCACTACGTCCATCTTGCTTTGAGCTTGTATTTTTATTTTGTTTTTTTATTCTTTTTATTTTCTTTTTTTTTTTTTTTTTGAGCCACAGCATAGATGTCGATTTCGTCATAGCCGGCTGGATGGGGTTCTGGTGTCGTCTCACGACTCGGCTCATGTTGACTTAACAGATATTATGACTGCTTGCGAACCTACAAAGAGGGTTTCCTTCAGGGTGTAGCTTGGCCATGGGTTAGGTTAGGATTTGAAGGTATGCTGGGCTAAAAGGATTTCCTTGATACAACTTCAGTTTTCTCAACATACTTTCTTCCTTGGGGGTTTTTACTGTACATGCGCCATGATTCTTTTACATTTTTTTTTGTTCGTTTTGCTTTATTTCAGGCAATCTCTTTTTGAGGTTTTGCTTTTTTGATTTTTTTTTAATTTTGATAGTAACTCTACTTCATCTTTTCTCTCTCTTTTTTTTTGGTATATGTACACATATATATATTTTTTTGGGGGAATGGGTTTATTGAAAGGAAGGCTCAGGCTCAAATGGGGTAGCAAAGGATATCATCATTTTTAGGGATATTTTTGGGCTACTGTGCTTGGAATGATGGCCTCTTTCGGGTGGTTCTTAAGCAGTCACGTATCTGTTTCACCAACACTTACCTTGTCGTGATGGACTAAGAGTAGAACCGTCGGACATATCCTGCATTGATGGGCTCAGGAAGATGATCTCCGTCCATGGTGGCGAGGCGGATGGCGTATCCCGGCAGCACTTCTCAGATGACGTAAGGTCCTTCCCAGTTTGGCTTGAATTTTCCCCGAGGATCGGCATGGAGGGATGGGAAGATCTTCTTCAACACAGTGTCTCTTACCTTCAGATCTCGACCGCGGACACGTTTATTGTAAGCGGGTGCGATTCGCCCTTGGTAAACTTGAGTGTGACACAAGGCTAGGAGTCTCTTCTCGTCTAATAAGTTCAGCTGATCAAAGCGTGGTCTTTCTCCTTCTACTTCGGGTAAGCCTGATTCCATAAGGATTCGGAGTGAGGGTACTTCAACCTCCACCGAGAGGACGGCCTTAGTTCCATACACAAGGGAGAATGGTGTTGCCCCTGTAGCGGTACGGATTGACGTTCGGTAGGCCCACAAAGCAAATGGCAGCATTTTGCTTCAATCTCGATAAGTGATGACCATTTTCTCAAGGATGCAGACGACTGTCTTGTTCGCAGCTTCCACGACTCCATTAGTTTGAGGCCGATAAGGGGATGAGCGATGGTGCTTGATCTTGTATTGCTCGCAGAAGTCTCGGATGCACTTATTTGCGAAGTTTGTGCCGTTGTCTGTGATGATATCTTTTGGTACTCCAAATCGGCACACAATATTGTTCTTGAGAAACTTCTCAATGTGACTGGCCGTGATGTTGGCATATGATGCCGCTTCTACCCACTTGGTGAAGTATTCAATGGCGACGAGGATGAACCGATGTCCGTTTGATGCTTTTGGATTAATCATTCCGACAACGTCAAGGCCCCAGGTAGCAAATGGCCAAGGAGTGGTCATGCAGTGAAGATCAATGGTAGGAGTGTGTATCAGACTGGAGTGTTCTTGACATTTGTAGCATTTTTGAACATGCTTGCAACAATCCGATTCCATGGTGGTCCAAAAGTATCCCTGCCGTAGGATTTTCTTAGCGAGCATGTGACCGCTGACATGGGCTCCGCATACTCCCTCATGGATTTCTTTCATACTGTTGACCGCTTCACTTTCAGTAAGGCACCTGAGTAAGATATTATTACATGATCGCTTGTAGAGGCATTCCCCGCGACGTAACCTGCCGCTAGACGTTGAATGGTTTGTCGGTCTGTCTTGGATGTACCCTCTAGGAAAGTCAGGGTCTTGAGGAAATTCGTTATATCTGAGAACCAAGGTGGCTCATCTTCAGGCTTTGTAGGTTCCTCAATCTGGAGGCAGAAGGCCGGCTCATTCCTCTGCTCGATCCTGATCAGCTTCATCTCAACACAGCAGGTGATTTCAATCATTGACGCTAAAGTTGCTAATGCATCGGCAAAGCGATTCCTTATCCGGGGGACGTATGAGAAAGTCACATCTTGGAAGCAAGTTATCAGATCCTCAAGGTGTTCATGATAGGGGATCAGTTTCTCATCTTTCGTCTTCTAGTCACCATTCGTCTGGCATATGATTAACTGTGAATCACCAAATACTCGAAGGTGAGTTACATTCAGATCGAGAACTGCCTGCAGACCAACGGCACAAGCTTCATACTCAGCCATATTGTTAGTACAAGGGAAGTTGAGCTTGATAGAGATCGATACATGGGATCCTTTTGGTGAAATCAGGATGGTGCCAACTCCTTGGCCGTCGACATTTGCTGCCCCGTCAAAGTGCATTACCCATGATTCTTCTGCTTCTTCTGTACCATCTTCCGTCATGAACAAGATATCTTCATCTGGGAATTCGGTTCTTAACGGCTCATAGTTAGGTAAAGGATTATCAGTAAGATGATCAGCAAGCGCCTCCCCCTTGATCGATTTCTGAGTGACATACGTGATGTCGAATTTTGATAATAAAAGTTTCCATCGTGCGGTTCGTCCAGTGAGAGCTGGCTTTTCAAAAAGGTATTTCAACGGGTCCATTCGAGCTAAAAGAAAAACTTCCTAGGATAGTAAGTAGTGGCGGAGCCTTTGAGTGGCCCATACAAGAGCCAGGCATGCTTTCTCCAGATAAGAATAGCACGTCTCGTAATCAGTAAACTTCTTGCTCAGATAGTAAATGGCCTGCTCTCTTCTTCCTGTTTCATCGTGTAGCCCCAAGACACATCCCATCAAAACTTCAGTCGTGGAGAGATACATCAAGAGTGGTCTCCCTGGCTCAGGTGGTACCAAAACAGGTGGATTAAGGAGGTAGCTTTTGATTTTTTTGAACGCTGCCTGATGATCGTCGTTCCATTCAATGGGTGAATTCTTCCTTAGTAACTGGAAGATCAATGTGCAGATTGGAGTTAGATGTATAATGAACCGACTGATATACTGTATTCTGCCTAGAAACCCTCTAACCTCTTTCTCGATAGACGGCAGTGGCATTTCAGTGATGGGTGTAACTTTGATTGGGTCGACCTCGATCCCCCTTCTGCTTACGATGAACCCTAGCAGTTTCCCTGACATAGCACCAAATGCGCACTTCTGTGGATTTAGACTTAGTTGATATTTCCTTAGCCTTTCAAATAGCTTCTGAAGGTTTACCAGATGGTCGCTTCACTCCGGTGACTTGGCTATCATGTCGTCGACATATACTTCAATCTCTCGGTGCATCATGTCATGAAATAGTGCAGTCATAGCTCTCTGGTACGTTGCACCGGCATTCTTCAGCCCGAATGGCATGACTCGATAGTAAAAGGTTCCCCAGGGGATAATGAACGTTGTCTTCTCGCGATCAACCTCTGCCATTTTGATATGATTGTATCCTGAGAATCCATCAATAAATGAAAGCATCCCGTGCTTAGCTGTGTTATCAACCAAGATGTCGATGTGTGGCAGTGGGAAATCGTCCTTCGGGCTTGCTCTGTTCAAATTGCAAAAATCGATACACATGTGGACCTTTCCATCCTTCTTCGGCACAGGTACGATATTGGCTAGCCATTGCGGGTATTTGGATACCATGAGAAACCCCACATTGTATTGCTTGATGACCTCATCTTTGATTTTCAGCATCCATTCGGGTCGGAGACGTCCCAGCTTCTGCTTGACTGGCTTCATATCAGGGTAGAGGGGTAACTCATGCTTGACCAAATCAGTATCCAAACCAGGCATGCCCTTGTACAACCAAACAAAAACATCTTGGTATGACCGAAGGAAGTCGATCATGCTTTTTCTTTCCTCAGGAGACAGTGACATTCCGATTTTGGTTATCCTGGGAACCTCCTCAGTTTCTAGATTGACATCTTTAGTCTCTTCGACAATGGGGGTAGGGCCATGCTCAAAGTCAGCAAATCGGTCAAGGAGCTCATTGGGGAGCTCCTCGAGGGGGACATCCTCGTCCAGACTCGTGATCCCTACCTCTTCTTGTATTTCAACAGGGAAGGGGTTGATTTCACGTGGGACGGGTATTTTGATTAAGGCATCCTTTTGTGGGACATTTTCTGGAATTTTAAATGACAATATTTTAGGACTTTGGATTTTTTCAATATTTTTTGGATTTTGTGTTTTTTCCATGTTTTTGAGATTTTTGTTTTCTTCTATGTTTTTGAGATTTTTGTTTTCTTCGGAGACGGACCCTTGGCCAGGCGGGTTTGTGTATATACAAGGTATTGCCTGCCAAGGGCTTATCTCACTTTTTATAGGTTGTTTTTTTCTTGGAAACAGGTGCCAAACTTTAGGCCACTTCGCTCTGTGGTTTGGGGCAAAGATGCCCAATCATGCACTGAGGGCCGCTTCTTTACCTGTTGGGATGGAGGGTGCTGGTTGATATGGCTCATCGGAGTCAGCCTCCATCATGTTGATCCCTATTTTTTCTGAGATCATGTCTTCAAATGATAACTCAATTTTGTGGTGATTTAGCACAGGGGGGGTTTGTTCAAGTACCGACCGTTGTTCTTCGAAAAGGGACAATGCGGCCAAATCTATCTCCAAGCTGGGAAGGGAGATCAGGGGATTGGTGGGATGGACTGGGGCTTTGGGTTTGTGTGGGGTCAAATGGGTTGCCCCATTTCGATCGATCTTTATGACCCCTGCGCTGACAAAGGAATCCCTGATGTGTGGCCTAGAGCGAGGTTTCTCTTCTATGTTGGTTCCTCGAGCTCTTGCTGCCACGGCGACCCTGGCTTTTTCTTTGGCCTCTCGGACCTCTTGCTCTGTGGGCTTATATCCTAGCCCGAATCTTACTTTTTATCCCTTAGCCACAACTCGCTCTCTTATGCCTTGTAATTTGGGTCCCAGACCCCTTCCTTTCTGATAGCCCCACTTTTAGAGCATCACCACCGCTACTTTCATTCCACCGTTGGTTGCTGAAGTGATGTTTCTAGGGGGTTCTAGGTCTACAGCCGACACCTCATATTCAAAATTGTGCAGGTCGGTGTCTTCCTCAGTATGTGGCACATCCACTACCTTAGGATTTTCAATGTTGTGGGTGGCCTTGTCTTTCTCATCTTGCCCTTCACCAATGATGATGATCACCTTCTGTCCTGATATGAATTTCAATTTTTGATGGAGGGTAGAAGGTATCACCCCAACCTCATGCAACCATGGGCGTCCTATCAGTAGATTAAAAGAGGATTTGATATCCATCACTTGGAATGGTATGGAAAAGGTCATGGGCCCGATTACGAGCTCAAGGTAAACTTCTCCCATGATCTCCCGCCTTGTGTTATCAAAACCTCGAGCACTCGTCCGCCTCAACATGCAGGGGTCCACCACAATTTTGGTGGCAGTTCTCAATGGGCATACGTTCAATGCAGATCCGTTGTCAATTAAAACCAAGGGAATTATCATGTTCCTGGATTCTACAGTGATGTTGAGAGGTTTAGAATGACTATTTCCCTCCTCTGGCAGGTCCGCATCTGAAAAAGATATGGCATTGGGAGCCATCACTTGACCAATTATCTGCCCAACTTCATCCGGGCTGACTTGAAGTGATACATGAGCATTTTTCAATGCCCCCATTAATGCTTGGAAATGGAGTGGGGATGTCATCAATAAATCCCATACAGTAATATGGGTCGGCATTCTTTTCAGCTGAGTCTCCAGTATATGTTCTCGACTCATCTTCTCAAATGGATTCACAGTGCTCTCTTTCTTCCCGGCGGGTTGGGCTTGTGCTGCTACTGTTGTTGCTATTGCTATTGTTGCCGCTATCTCAGGCTGTCTCGAGATCTTCCCCGACCTGGTAACAAAGTCCACGGCTCCCTCTCTGCTGTGGCATTAGCATTGGTTTGCTCGTAGCTCAGCGGGACCTGATGTGGATCATAGGTTGGTCCTGAGAGCTGGAATGGTATGGCTATCGGTGTCTGGAGTGCATGTACTGATGGCTCTTAGAGGGTAGGTAAGACATGGCTTTCCTCCGTGATGGATGGGGAGTAGCAAAATTTGGCCAGGTGGCGTGGTGAGGTTTAATGGTGGTTGCACCAGGGGTAATGGTGTGGGTATAGGCCATTGATAATTGATGGGTGCAGGCAGAGGGTTGGGGGTTTGATGGACCATGAGGGAATTGACAGGGGTGGTAGAGTTTGCATGTGATTGAGCTTACGATAATGGGGTGCCAGCAGGCCATTGGTAATTTATTGGTGGTGGGGAATTGGGGGTTTGTTGGTTTATTGGGTAATGGATGGGGGTGGAGGAATATGGTTGATACGCATTCATTTGTACGTAGTTAATGGGAGTAGATGGTGGGAAATACGCCCTAAGATCTAGGAGTTCAACTATTGGTGTAGGGGTAGGAAAATAATCTGGCAGATTCAGGGGTTCACTCACCCCAACAGTTCCTTCTCCTAGATTTCTCTGCCTTGGTACCACAAACATTTCTGGAATACAAATGAAGTCTGACGGATCAAACTCCAATTCTTCTTCAAATTCCTCTACCATCCCTATGGTGGGTCTAGGACCTGCTATTCTGGTAGGGTGTGGTGGTAAAGGCACCTAATGGATATTCGCATGTTGGTATGCTTGGGTGGGTGCAGGGGGAATGATCTTTCCAGCATCGATTAAGTCCTGGACCGCATGCTTTAATGGGAAGCAGCGATCAATCGGGTGACTCGGACCCTGACGAAAATTGCAATGAGTATTAGGGTCTAAATTATATGGAATCGGATTGGGAGGAGGTCGTGGTTGGAGAACAGTTATTAAACCCTTTTCAATTAATAATGGCAAAAGTACACTCAGGGATTGCCCTAAAGGCGTAAAGACTCGATCATAACAGACTCTCCTCTCCGGGGTCATTTGCATTCCTTGCCCATTCCCTGCTCTTTGTACTGGCCTTTTCCGGATGGGAGCTAGTTGCGCTGCTTGGAATTGGAACGGGGCTACATTGTTATTATTGGGCTGAGTGTTCAGAACATTTTACACCTCTGCCCCTGTCCTCCTATCATTCTTCTGCTCAGTAAACCTCCTAACCCTGCTAGTGGCCCCTGAAGCATTCTTACTCAACCGCCCTTCCTTGATGGCATCCTCACAGCGGTTGGCATTCCTCACCAAATCGACAAAACTAGACTGCTGTTGGTATACAAGAAAATTAGAGATCACTGGCAGAGTGTTCTTTGAAATCATCTCTATCTGCTCATCATCCCGTATTCTATTTCTGACTTGAGCTGCCAGTGCTCTCCATCGCCCTAAGTAGTCACTGAAGGTCTCGTTTGGATTCTGCTTCCATCGGGCCAAATCAGACTTGCGCGGTTCAATATCAGTATTATAGACATACTGCTCTTGGAACAAATGCGCTAAATCGTTCCATGTCTTTATCATCGATGGTTCAAGAGACGTGAACCACCTCAGGGCAGGTCCGGTCAAACTTTTCTGAAAGACTTTTATTAGCAGTCTTTCGTCCCCCCCGTATTGGCACATGTCCCCACAATAGGACTTGAGGTGCGCGATCGGGTTACTTGTGCCATTGTACTTGTCGAATACTGGCATTTTAAATTTGGGGGGCAAGGGGACCTCAGCGAATAGGCATAGGTCTGTGAAGTCCGTGGCATGGATTTCAGCACCACCCATTTTCATCAATTGTTTTTATATTTTTTCTAACTGTTCTTTCAGCTGCTCTGATTCTTTGGACACGGGAGCTGCTTTCTCGACAGTTGGTTGAACTTCACTCTGGGATACCAGGGGGTGGGCAATTACTGGTGGAGGGTTGAGGTTGGTCAATGCCCCAGCATAGGCCCCGTTGTTCCTAATCTCGTCCTCTTCATACTGCTGATCGGCGTAATGTGCAGTGAAGACGGGATTCTCAACTTGTTGCTGCATGGGTTGGATGGGAATGACATGAGTAGGGGTTGGATGAGCCCATTGGGGGTGTGGAAAGGCTTGGGGATGGCCTTGGGGTGCGGGGCCATGGGGGAATTGGGTTTGGGGGATGGCATGGCTTTGACCCGACTGTGAAGGTTGGGTTAGGTGTTGGGGGTATTGTGGAAGGTATGAGTGTGGGGTTTGGGTTTGGGCCATGAACCCTTGATCATTTTGGGCCATAGGACATTGGTGGGTTTGGGCCATGGGCCCCTCGTAGGTTTGGGCCATGGGCCCTGGATAGGTTTGGGCTAATGGGCCTGGGTAGGTTTGGGCCATGGAACCTTGATGAATCTGGCCCAATGGGCCTTGATGGGTTTGGGCCTTTGGTGGGTCTGGGCCATGGGCCCTTGTTTGGTCTGGGCCATGGGCCTTTGATGGGTCTGGACCGATGGGCCTTGTTGAGTCTGGGTCATGGGCCATTGGTGGATTTGGGCCATGGGCCCCTGATGGGTTTAGCCCAATGGGCCCTGGGGGATATGGGTAATGGGGTTTTGGGCCAATGGGCCTTGGGGATGATGGGTAGTGGGATATTGGGCCATGGGGCCTTGGAGGTCATGGATGGTGGGGTATTGGGCCATGGGGCCCTGAAATGTGTGGGAAAAGGGGGTTTGGGCCAATGGGCCTTGGGGTATGTGGGAGTTTGGAGATTGGGTCGTTTGGCCTTGGGGTATGTGGGTGATGGGGGTTTGGATGGTGTGGATTATGGGAGGTTGATGGGGGTCATGGGGGAGTGAAGCATGGAGGTTTGCTAAGGTATGAGATGGATTCATGGATGTTGGGTATGGAGGAGAGATATTTTGGGAAGCCCTCCATGAGGAGTATGCTTGGAACATCTCCTCCATCATGCCCATGGAAGGGGGGTCGGATGTGGATGGTAGATTTAATGGATGGTTGGGTATGGATGGGGTGGAGGTGGTGGAAAAATTAGGCATGGCCACGGTAGGTGGGGGTGTATGGGGTGGATGAGGGGATGTATTGGGTATGTTTTGGGATGATGGGGGGCATGATGAGGATGGATGAGGAAAATTGGGCATGGCCCTGGTAAAAATGGGCATGACCCGGATGGATGGAGGATTTTGCGGGGGGTTGGATAGGGTGGAAGTGGTGTATGTGAATGTGGGTGGATCGGGTTCTATAGGGGGATGATGCGAATTGGGGCATGGATGTGGATTCGGAAAATGGGTTAGGGTTATGCATGGGCATGGTTTGGGCAAAAGATGGGGAATGGGAGGTTGGACTTTGGATATTTTGGAGGGTAGTGGTTGGGAATATGGGGGCGCGGAATGGGCCGATAACGGTAAAAGGGGGTTGGGTGAGGGGGATGGTGGAAAAGACTTCTCCCGAATGAGAGTGGGTTGGAGAATGTGGCGGGGATGAATTGGGATCGGCGTAAACCGGGTCCACTACCCACGACATTCTTCGGGAGCAGGTCGGGTAAGGGTGCCTTGGATAAGGCCCAAAAATCCTCCTCCTTCTTCCCCTACGGGACGACGGAGGGCAAGATGATGCCATTGTGCCGGTACTACAAACTAAATATTTTTTAGGTTTTGATTATATTTTTTTTTGAATTTTATGAAAACTTTTTTGAAAAACAAAGGTCCCGAGGCCTTGGAATTCCCTTTTCGGGTGGCTCTCGTACTTTAATTCAAGACTCGCGGTGATGGTTATGATGCACTTCGGAAGAATGGAAGGAGAACCTTCGATCTATTGAAGGCACGGGAATTGAGGCAAATGACTCAATCCCCCGAAATAAGCTAAAAAGAAGTTGCCTTCTCTTGACTGGTAGGGGCGTATTGGGTGTCGGAGATGGCGGGGCCTAAACAAGGCACTATGCACACTGATCGGGCAACTCGGGAGGTGGAAAGGGCCAAGGATTCGGGTTGAATGCTACCAAACAAACCTGGCGCAACTAGTACTTGCGCCCAAGTTGCAGGGGAGGACTTTTATACTAGCGCAACTATTAGTTGCGCCAGTTATAAATTCCAGTGTTTTTACACTGGCGCAACTAATACATGCGCCAGGCAAAAATTGCCTCTCCAGAACAGAAAGCAGCAGCCACTGATGCCCGAAATGAGTCTCTTTTTTGGTTTTTTGTGGAAGCTAGGCTTCCGGGAACTGAGCTATTTTTTGGTGATCGATTTTCTCCTCACCGCACTTAAAGGATTGAGTCTGGTATAACTCGCTAACGCTCTCCCCAAGGGTTTTAAGCTTCGGGATGGGAACCCACCCGATATACCTCCGGCATAAGCGCCTTCTCAGATACTAGGTGGGTTGGGACTTTTCTGGATCATCACCACTAGGGGCTGCCGTCATACTAAGACCCGGGTGTTTGTATGTGTGCCTAAACCAACCCCTTTGAAAAATCTATCCCGCAAAATAAATTAATTCAGCTCCCTAACTTGGTTCAATTTTAATTTTTTCAAAGCTTTTCTCTTTTTTTTTGGAAGTTTTCTTTAGTTCAAAGACCGGGGGTGATTATCCCGTGCCGCCCCTACGGGTCGGCACCCACTGTTAGGATATGAATAATAAAAAAATGACGGGGCCAGTCAAGCGACTAGGTGGGAAATATAAAGTGCTGAAATTTAAAGCCGAATTGTAAAGGGAAGTAAGAAAGGTGCCAGTCAAGTGACTAGTCGAAAAATGCTAAAATTTAAAGCGGAAACGTAGGGGTGAGTAAAAAAAGGTACCAGTCAAGTGACTAGGCAAAAATTGCTGAAATTTAAAGCGAAATCGTAGGGGTAAGTAATAAAGGTACTAGTCAAGTGACAAGGTGAAAATTGCTGAAATTTAAAGCGGAAACATAGGGGTGAGTAAAAAAGGTGCCAGTCAAGTGACTAGGCAAAAATTGCTGAAATTTAAAGTGGAATCGCAGGGGTGAGTCAAAAAGGTGCCAGTCAAGTGACTAGGCAAAAATTGCTGAAATTTAAAGCGGAATTGTAGGGGTGAGTAAAATTACGTAATCAGAGGGGTGAGTGAAAAAAAAAAAGCAAAAAAAAATAAAAAAAAAGAATAGCAATAAAATGTTAGAAAAATAAAAAAAGGCCTAGTTCAAGGGGAAGCTCTACTAGCTACTCCCCAGCAGAGTCGCCATCTGTGCAACCGTGGGTATCGAGACGATCCCGTCGGGATGAAGCGCTCTCTAACAATAAAAATATAGAGTCGCCACCCGGAGCTTTCGGTGTCCCGGGATACCTAGTTCATTTTTATGAGCACCGAAGTGCTAAAATATGACTCTGAATCCGGTCCACACCAAAGGCTTTTGGGTAGGGGCTTCGGTTATCGATCGGGAAGGTGTTAGGCACCCGATCAACCAGCTAAATGTGGCCTCTACTTAAGGCCAGGTCTATGTGGGGCTGGTTTATATAGTATATATATATATATATAATTATATATATATATATAAGAAAGTAAAATGAGCGGCACTTCCCCTTGCCCGAAGGCACACCGATCCTATAGAGCCCTTCCCGCTTGCCAAAATTTGGGCAGCGTAACGGCTCAATTCTAAGATAGAGGAAAAGCAAAGAAGGTAGAGGAATAGAGGAGAGAGCCGGAGCTCTCAGGCCCTTGTAGCACCGTTGGGGATCCTTGCATTGGCTTGCTTCGGTGAGCTTTTTGAAGGCTTGTATGGTATGGAATGGGGTTCTAACTCCTAAGATTTCAAACTAAGAGGTAGAGAAGGAAAGCTAGGGGGTAACACACTCCTAACCTAGAGGTTTTTAGTGAAATACTAAGGTCTAAAGGGGCTTTTTCAATTCAAGAATTTGTATGGGGATGGTGCACCAAAAGGAGAAAGATCTTCTCACTTAAGCTCTTTCTCTCTTAGGTAAAAACTCTCAACCCTTAAGCAAGAGGGGTGGTTCTCTATTTATAGAGAAAGGGAGGATTAGTGAGGGGGTTAAAGTCCTAATTGGATTAGCAATTAGGTAATGGGCAATCTAAGGTTTTTGTGATTTTCTAGAGCTTGGAGAAGAGGGATTTGGGTTTAATGGTAGATGATAGGGTGGTGACTTAAATGGCAAAAGGGTGATAACTTAAGCTAATAGGGTCACTAGGGTCCTGAAGAAACACACCCTAGACTTTGGGATGGTCCACAAGTCAAACCCCCAATGTCAATTTTGGCCATTTTTTGAAGGAAAACAAGGTCCAAACTGTTGGAAGTTGATGACCCACAAGTCAAACCCCCAATGTCTACTTTCCAATGGTATATACCTTAGATTGGGTAACTATCAACAAAAACTTTAGCACTCCTCTTTCTAACCGCTATTCAGGTTCGAATCGTGCCCGGGAAGGGTTCCAATAGGTCTGGGAAGGGTATGGTTAATTCCTAAGAGTTCGGGATTGGTTTCTAAAGATTTGGGGTAGGTTCCTAAGAGATCTAGGGTGATTCCTAAGGGTTCCATACATGCCATCAAAAGCTCAGAGTTACATCTCTCTCGAAAGGTGTTTCGATCGGGCCTTGGGCCAAATTTGGGTGTCTACAGTAACGATTTTTACTTTTCCATCTTTAGTTTTCTAAGGTTTGATTGACGCCCAAATTTTAGAAAATTGTTGATTAGATTATATCTCTATTGATAGGATTTTACAGTTGATTGATGACCAATGCTAGGAAACTAGAGATATGGTATAACGATACTGTTTATTTTTATAAATATCCGATAGCTAAAGATTATGATTGATGACCTCAATCTAAAGAATGAGGATTTAGATTTATTTTATGCACTTTAGATTAAGAAACCATTCTTTTATTCATATTTCTCCAGTAGATTAGATCCTAAAGATAAATAGAAATTTTTTAAATAAGGATTTAAATAGAAGATATAAATAAGAAGTAATTACATAATAAACTTCCTCATGGGAATGATCCTATGCTAGTAGTATGATTTTCATTGTGCGCTTGCAATAGGTTAAGACTTGAGTTTAACATAATTTTAATATACAAAACAAGATTGACCAAGTTTTTGGCGCCGTTGTCGGGGAAGCGGAATTTACCTTTATTTATATTTTATCTAACATTTCTATTCTTTTATAAACCAATATTTATCTTTCTCTTTTTACATTTCTTTATATATATATATTTTTTCTTTGATCACTTCTTAATCTTTTACAGGTTTATAAGGAGCAGCGAATCAAAAGTTTCCAACATCTGCCGACCATGGAATTTAGAAGCTCAGATTTATTTCTTTCCCTGCTTTCTAGAATAAAAATCATATAAACCTGAACTAAACTAGACATATTGCATTCTAGCCAACCTGCCTCAATTCTAAATCAATATGAATCTGGCAGGAGTAAATCAAAGTAAGGCTAAAACAATGGGGGAATACTATGCATTGGCACCTCTTATATTACCCCATGTATTCGCACCCCTATTGCCGGTTATGAGGCATTCAAAATCACGCCAAATGTGCTTCAAATACTTTATAACTTTCGTGGGTTGATTGAGGAAGAACCCCAATGGCATTTAAATAATTTTATAGAAATGTGTAACATTATTCAAATCAAATAATTGACAGGAGTATCCGTTTGTTTAAGGCTATTCTCATATTCTCTTAAAGATGAGGCAAAGCAGTGGTTACACTCTTTACCCCGAGATTCAATTGCTGATTGGGAGGGATTAAAACATGAGCTCCTTATGAAGTACTTCCCAATATGCAAAACGAATAGAATCTGACATCCTATTTTAACGTTCCATCAATTTCCGGATGAACCTCTTCAAGAGAGTTGGAGTCTCCTCGAGAATCTTCTCTATGTGTGCCCTCGTCATGGGGTCGCGAAATGGCAAATAGTGCTCACTTTCTATGAAGGATTAAATGACCAAACTAGGCATATGATTGATGTTGCATGTGGTGGTATGTTTCGTAATTTGACAGCAATAGATATTTGAGAACTCTTTGGGACCCTTAGCAAGAAAACGGTGCAAACCATAGCCCAACTCAAGTAGCTCCAAAGTGTTCTACTGATCTTTTTTACCCCACCGAGACCCAATACCATACTGCTAATGAGGATGCCCTGTTGCAAATAGCAGACAGCTAGGTGCACATAGCCGCATCCAGACAAAGTTACTCAATCACCTATGACAGTCTATTGTAAGTTGGAAACTCAAATTGAGCAGTAAACCCTTATGGGAGGAGAGAGTAACGTATCATCTTCACATGCAGTTGGTATGTCTAGAGGATGCATATCTGTGGGAGGGACATCAACTCCTTCTATTTTTAATTAATTCCCTCTAGAACCATTGAGCTACCGACTCACCCATAGCAAAACATCTGTAACATATGTATATAATATTAGAAAAAGAGTATTCTACGATTCACTGTATGTAAAAGTTCAGTCAATCATAAAAATCTCTTTAGGTCATAATCACCTAAAGCATATGGATTTACGATTTCTGGTGATACATAGAGTTAAATCGTAGTGAGTATGATTTGAAATGTCAATAAGTGTCACTTTCATTCTATAAAATTACAAACGACAACTCTAGGGAACAAGCAATCCCAGTGTTGAATCTTATCGATTACATTGGAATTCGAACCCATTAAATTCATAAGAGAAACAAACAAACTTTACATTCAAGACTACCACTTCCCAACCACCTTAGCCTAGGAACCTACACATAGACATTTACTCGAAGTGACGATTCAATACCCTGCCCTATAAATCAATACCCATACATTAACTAAAACCATCCCACTACCTTTCTTCTTCCTCTAACCCTATGACGGAAGAGCATAACCAAAGCGATTTTAGTAAGAAACTTGATAGAATCCTCGAGTTACACAAGGCCGAGCTACTGGCCGCACAACAGAAAGTAGAACATCTGAAGTGCCAACGACTTAGTAGAGATACTGAATCGTCCACTGAAACTACCCTTGACCCTAAACCTAACTCAAATCTGAAACCATATACCAGGAACCCATTTTCCCTCACTTGCTAACCCTTACACCCTCACAACCCACCTGAATGCAAACTCCCATATGAAGATGGTGGGTTGAGCAGTTCCTCGCCACCCTTCTCCATTGTTTATCTTCTCCCTTCAATTGCGCTACATTCCCTTCACATAGCTTTCGCAAGGGAGCAGTATAGGTGACGGGTGATCTAGAGATGTGTTCACTTTCTCACCCTTCGAAGCACTCCCCGTACGGCATTGCATTTCTTCCAAGGAAGAAATGTGAGGTGCTCCTTTTTGGGGATGCAAGATAAAGAAGGGTAGAGAGGAGTGTTCTGCAGCTTTTGGGAGTGCGACCTTGCAAAGGAGTGGACACTCTTTTGGTAGGAAGGAATATAAGACTTTAATTAAAGGTAGTTAGAAGCCGGAGGACCGATCTTCATTATAGATTTTTCTCGGACATTGCTGTCGGTGTCTTACTTTATTGTGTGTCTAGATTTTTTATAGGATTTTTTTAATGCAATTAGTTTTCTTTCCATATTTTTGTAATTAGTTCATATATATATATATATGGAAAAAAAATTTCTTCTTTGCTATTTTTGACTAATTTACTAACACGTGCAACTAACAATGTAGACACCCAAATTTGGCCCAAACCCTGATCGAAACACCTTTCGAGAAAAGTGCATTTCCAAGCTTTTGATAGCGTGTATGGAATCCTTAGGAATCACCCTAAAGCCTTAGGAATCACCCTAGATCCCCCAGAAACCAACACCGACCCTTAGAACCCTTTTCAAACCCTTACCTAACCTTCCTAGGCAAAGATGAGGAGGGGTGCACCGGAACTGGCTATGACCCTCTACAACAAGCAACTCTTATACCATTAAAGAGTAGAGGTTGTCTGCTTTCCAACAAGCCAAGAATCGCCCCAATCGGAGGTATATATCAGAAGATATGACAGTCCAAACCCGGAGAGGCGTGAAGGTACTCAAGGTGGCTCCTCAGATTTGGCGATTTATTAGTCGCACTAGGCTATTTCTCCCCAGAAATGGCCTAACGTAACTAATAGTTGCGCCAGGCATAAATTTTGTCTGGCGCAACTATTACTTGCGCAGGCCAATTCTCCCAGATTTTAAGCCTGGCGCAACTAATAGTTGCACCAAGTTTAAAGGGTGGCCCCCACCCCACGAGCTAACTTCCAGCACTATTCCTCACTGTTTTACTGTGCTTTTGCCTGGCGCAACTATTAGTTGCGCCAGCCATATGAACAGTAGCATTGGGTTTTGCCCCAAATTTCGTGTTTGGGGTTTGACTTGTTGACCACCTCAACCTTTGGGGTGTGTTTTGATAGTCCAGTTGCACCCATTCCTTACCTATTTGCAACCCTCCAAGTGGCTTAAAGCCTCACCCCATCATCCAACATTAGAACCACCTTCACACCTTTCCAAGCTCTTAAAATCCTAGGAAACCTTAGATTTGAGATTACCTAATTGCTAACTCCAATTTAGCATTTAAGTAGCCTCCTAACCTACCCTTTTCCTATAAATAGAGCCCCCCTCACCTTGGTTTAAGGGTTGAGAATTTTGGCCTAAGAGAGAATGAGCTTAAAGTGAGAAGATCTTTCTCCCTTTGGTGCACACTTCCCATACAGATTCCAGAATTCTAAAACCTCCTTTGAGTGATATTTTTCACCTTAGATCCCTTAGTTTAGGTATATGCTACCCATTCACCTTCCCTCTCTACCTCTTAGCTTCAAGCCTTAGGAGTTAGAACCCCATTTTCCACCATACAAAGCCTTCAAGAGCTCATCAAAGCAAGCCACGCAAGGCTCCTCTATGGTGCTACAAGGGCCCGAGGGATCCGGCTCTCCCCTTTCTTCTCCTATCTCTTTCTAGCTCCCTCCATCCTCTCATTTGTGCCGTTATGTCGCCGATTTTTCGGTAGGAACGGAGGAGCACAAATAGGATTCTAAGCCCTTTTGGGCAAGAAGAAGCTATTTTCCTTACTTCTACTTCATTTTATTGTTGGCCATTAGTAGAGACCGCGTTTAGCAGGTTGATCGGGTGCCTAACACCTTCCCGATCGATAACCGAAGCCCCTACCCAAGAGCCTTTGGTGTGGACCAGATTCAGAGTCATATTTTTAGCACTTAGGTGCTCATAAAAATGAACTAGGTATCCCGGGACACCGAAAGCTCCGGGTGGCGACTCTATATTTTTCATCGTTAAAGAGCGCTTCGTCGCGATGGGGATCTTCCCGATTCCCACGGTTGCACAGATGGCGACTCTGCTGGGGATTAGCTAGTAGAGCTTCCCCTTGAACTAGGCCTTTTTATTTTTCTAACATTTTATTACTATATTTTTATAATTTTTGTTGTTTTTTTGTCACTCACCCCTCCGATTACGTCATTTTACTCACCCCTATGATTCCGCTTTAAATTTCAGAAATTTTTGCCTAGTCACTTGACTGGCACCTTTTTTTACTCACCCCTACGATTTCGCTTTAAATATTCAACAATTTTTGCCTAGTCGCTTGACTGACACCTTTCTTTTACTCACCCCTACATTTTCGCTTTAAATTTTAGCAACTTTTTGCCTAGTCACTTGACTTGCACATTTTAAATTTCAGAAGTTTATATTTCCCGCCTAGTCGCTTGACTGGCCCCGTCTTTTTTTATTATTCATATCCTAACAGTGGACATCGGCCCGTAGTGGCGGCACGGGATAATCACCCCTGGTCTTTGAACTAAAGAAAACTTCCAAAAAAAGAGAAAAACTTTGAAAAAAGAATTAAAATTGAACCAAGTTAGGGAGCTTAATTAATTTGTTTTGCGGGGTAGATTTTTCAAAAGGGTTGGTTTAGGCACACATACAAACACCCGGGTCTTAGTATGGCGGTAGCCCCTAGTGGTGATGATCCAGAAAAGTCCCAACCCACCTAGTATCTGAGAAGGCGCTTGCGCCTGAGGTATATCTGGTGGGTTCCCATTTCGAAGATTAAAACCCTTGGGGAGCACACTAGCGAGTTATACCAGACTCAATCCTTTAGGTGCGGTAAGGAGAGAATCGATCACCATAAAACAACTCAGTTCCCAGAAGCCTAGCTTCCATAAAAAAATCAAAAAGAGACTCATTTCGGGCATCAGTGGCTGCTGTTCTCTGTTCTGGAGAGGCAGTTTTTGCCTGGCGCATGTATTAGTTGCGCTAGTGTAAAAACACTGGATTTATAACTGGCGCAACTAATAGTTGCGCCAGCTTTAAACTCCCAACTTTTACCTTGGCGCAACTAATAGTTGCGCCAGTGTAAAAGTCCTCCCCTGCAACCTTGGCGCAAGTATTAGTTGCGCCAGGTCTGTTTGGCAGCACCCAACCCGAATCCTTGGCCCTTTCCACCTCCCGAGTTGCCCGATCAGTGTGCACAGTGCCTTGTTTAGGCCCCGCCATCTTTGACACCCAATACACCCCTGCCGGTCACGAGAAGGCAACTTTTTTTTTGCTCATTTCAGGGGATCAGGTCCTTTGCCTCGATTTCCGTGTCTTCAATAGATCGAAGGTTCTCCTTCGATTCTTCCGAAGTGCATTAGAACCGTCGCCGCGGGTCTTGAAGTAAGGTACGAGAGCCACCCGAAAAGGAAATTCCAAGGACTCAAAATCTTTGTTTTTCAAAAAGTTTTCATAAAATTTAAAAATATATATATATAATCAAAACACAAAAAATATTTAGTTTGTGGTGCCGACACAACGGTATCATCCTACCCTCTGTCGTCCCGTAGGGGAAGAAGGAGGAGGATTTTTGAGCCATATCCAAGGCAGCCTTACCCGACCCGCTCCCAAAGAATGTCGTGGGTATTGGACCCGGCCTACGCCGATCCTGACTCATCCTCGCCACATTCTCCAACCGACTCCCATTCGGGGGAAATCTTTTCCACCATCCCCCTCACCCAACCCCCTTTTACCGTTACCGGCCCATTCGGCGCCCCCCCCAAAATATCAAAAGTCCAACCCATTCTCCATCGTTTACCCAAACCATGCCCATGCCAAACACATTTTCTCAATCCACATCCATACCCCAATTCCCATCATCCCCCTATAGACCCGATCCACCAACATTTACATACACCACTTCCACCCTATCCAACCCCCCACAAGATCCTCCATCCATCCGGGTCATGCCCAATTACATCGAGGCCATGCCCAATTATACTGGGGCCATGCCCAATTTTTCACATCCTTCCTCATCATGCCCCGCATCATCCCAAAATACATCCCCTCATCCACCCCATGCATCCCCACCTACCGTGGCCATGCCCAATTATACCAGGGCCATGCCCAATTTTTCCACCGCCTCCATCCCATCTATACCCCATCACCCCTTGAATCCACCACCCACATCCCATCCTCCTTCCATGGCCATGATGGAGGAGATGTTCCAAGCCTACTCTTTATGGAAGGCTACTCAAAACACCCCCTCTCCTCCACACCCCATGAACCATCCCATACCCTAGCCATTCTCCATGCCTCACTCCCCCATGACCCCCATCAACCCCCCATAATCCACACCACCCAAACCCCCATCACCCACATACCCCAATGCCCCATGGCCCAACCTCCCACCATCCATACACCCCAAGGCCAAATGGCCATACCCCACCCATTGGCCTAAACCCCCTTTTCCCACACATTTCAGGGCCCCATGGCCCAATACCCCATCATCCATGATCTCTAAGGCCGCATGGTCCAACACCCCACTACCCATCATCCCCAAGGCCCATTGGCCCAAACCCCCAATACCCATATCCCCCAGGGCCCATTGGGCCAAACCCATCAAATCCAAACGCATCAGGGGCCCAAGGCCCAATCCCACCAGGGCCCATGGCCCAGACCCATCAAGACCCATCGGGCCAGACCCACCAAGGGCATATGGCCCAAACCCACCAGGGCCCATGGCCCAGACCCAACAAAGCCCATTGGGCCAAATCCACCTAGGCCCATTGGGCCAAACCCACCTAGGCCCATTGGGCTAGACCCATCAAGGCCCATTGGGCCAGACTCACCAAGGGCCCATTGCCCAAACCTACCCAGGCCCATTGGCCCAAACCTATCCAGGGCCCATGGCCCGAACCCATTAGTGGCCTATGGCCCAACATGACCAAGGGTTCATGGCCCAAACCCAAACCCCACACTCATACCTTCCACAACACCCCCAACACTTAACCCAACCTTCACAGCTGGGTCAAACCCATATCATCCCCCAAACCCAATTCCCCCATGGCCTCATGCCCCAAGACCATCTCCAAACCTTCCCCCATACCCAATGGCCCTACCAGGCCCCGCCTCAAAACCAAATTCCCATCACCCAACAAACCTTTCCTCACCCCCAATGGGCTCACCCAACCCCTACTCATGTCATTCCCATCCAACCCATGTAGCAACAAGGTGAGAATCCCGTCTTCACTGCACATTACGCCGATCAGCAGTATGAAGAGGACGAGATTAGGAACAGCGGGGCCTATGCTGGGGCATTGACTAGCCTCAACCCTCCACTAGTAATTGCCCACCCCCTGGTAGCCTAGAGTGAAGTCCAACTAACTGTCGAGAAAGCAGCTCCCGTGTCCAAAGAATCAGAGCAGCTGAAAGAACAGTTAGACAAAATATAAAAACAGCTGATGAAAATGGGTGGTGCTAAAATCCACGCCATGGACTTCACAGACCTATGCCTATTCGCTGAGGTACCCTTGCCCCCCAAGTTTAAAATGCCAATATTCGACAAGTATAATGGCACAGGCAACCCGATAGCACACCTCAAGTCCTATTGTGGGGACATGTGCCAGTAGTGGGGGGGACGAAAGACTGCTAATAAAAGTCTTTCAGAAAAACTTGACCGGACCGGCCCTGAGGTGGTTCACGTCCCTTGAACCATCCATGATGAAGACATGGAAAGATTTAGTGCATTTGTTCCAAGAGCAGTATGTCTGTAATACTGATATTGAACCACGCAAGTCTCATTTGGCCCGGTTGAAGCAGAATCCAAACGAGACCTTCAGCGACTACTTAGGGCGATGGAGAGCACTGGCAGCTCAGGTCAGAAATAGAATACCGGATGATGAGCTGATAGAGATGATTTCAAAGAACACTCTGCTAGTGATCTCTAATTTTCTTGTATACCAACAACAATCTAGTTTTGCCGATTTGGTGAAGAATGCCAACTGCTGTGAGGATGCCATCAGGGAAGGGCATTTGAGTAAGAATACTTCAGGGGGCCCCAGCGGGGTCAGAAGATTTTTGGAGTAGAGGAACGAGAAGAGAACAAGGGGCGATGTCCAGAACATAGCCAACACCAGGCCCAATAATAATAATGCTCCGTTTCAATTTCAAGTAGTCCCACCCGCACCTGTTAGGCCTGAGCAGATGCAAAGAGCGGGGAATGGGCAAGGAATGTAAATGACCCCAGAACAGAGGAGAGCCTGCTATGACCGAGTCTTCACACCTCTGGGGCAATATTTGAGTGTACTTTTACCCCTGTTAGTAGAAAAGGGATTGGTGGCTATCCGCCAACCGCAACCTCCTCCTCACCCGATCCCGAAGAACTATGACCCAAATACTTACTACAATTTTTATCAGGGTCCGGGTAACCCTACTGATCGCTGCTTCCCATTGAAGCACCCCATCCAAGATTTGATTGATGCTAAGAAATCATTCCCCCTGCACCTTCTCAGCATGCTAATATTCATCAAGTACCACTACCCCCACATCCTACCGGAGGAGCAGGTCCCAGACCCACCATCAGAATGATAGAAGATGAGGAGGGATTCGAATTTGACCTAGCCGATTATATCAGTGATTGGGAGAGTTATGTAGCACCGCTGTTAAGAAACGTTGAAGGAAGGAATATAGGGGTAGTTAAACCCCTAAATTTGTCAGATTATTTCCCCAACCCAACTCCACAAATAGAACCCTTGGATCTCAGGGCATACTTTCCATCGCCCACACCCGTCAATTATGTGAATATCAATGCATACCAACCATACACCACAACCCCTATCAATTACCCGATGAGCCAACAGGCCCCCAATCCTACACCCGCACCTACCAGTTATCAATGGCCTATGCCCGCCCCATTCCAACTACCACCATACACTACAACCCCCATCATTTACCCAATAAACAACCAAGCCCCCAATCAAACACCTGCACCCATCAGTTATCAATGGCCTGCACCCACTCCATCACCCCCAGCTCAACCACCAGAATGTTCCACCACCCCGGTCAATTACCTGACGGCCCATCAGACCCCCCATCTGCCGCCAGCACCCACTGGCGGTCAATGGCCTACTTTTACCTCCTTCCCTCCAATGCCACCACCCTCAAGCTCCACCACCCGCATTTGGCCCAATCTTTCCACCCAACCCACTGCCACCGGGGTGAATCAAGTATTGCCCGCACCTCCTGAGACGACAGTACAAGTACCTCAAGAACCGGTAGCCATACCCTTTCAGCTCTCGGGACCAACCTACGATCCTCATCAGGTCCGGCTAAGCTACAAATAAACAGATGTCAATGTCAGAAGTCGCAGTAGAGAAGGGACAGTAGATTTAGTTACCAGATCAGGGAGGATATCGAAGCAGCCTGAAGCACCGACAGCAGCACAGGCCCAACCCGAAGGAAAGAAAGACAGCGCGGTGAACCCCTTCGAGAAGATGAGTCGAGAACATATATTGGAGACTCAGCTGAGAAGAATGTCTGCCCATATCACTGTATGGGATCTGTTGATGACGTCCCCACTCCATTTCCAACCATTAATGGGGGCGTTAAAAAATGCACATGTATCACTCCAAGTTGGCCCAGACGAAGTCAGGCAGATAATTAGTCAAGTGATGGCTCCAAATGCCATTTCATTTTCTGATGCCGACTTACCTAAAGAAGGAGGTAGCCACTCAAAATCTTTAAATACAACCGTTGAGTCCAGAAATATGATTATCCCCTTGGTAATAATTGATAATGGGTCTGCATTGAATATATGCCCGTTGAGAACCGCTACTAAGATTGGGGTTGATCCGTGCATGTTAAGGCCTACCAGAACCAATGCTAGAGGGTTTGACAATACCAGGAGAGAAATAATGGGAGAAGTTGATCTTGAGTTGTTGATAGGGCCAATGACCTTTTCCATCTTGTTTCAAGTCATGGATATCAAACCCTCATTTAATCTGTTGTTAGGGCGCCCATGGCTACATGAAGTCGGAGCCTTCCACATTGCACCAGAAACTCAAATTTGCATCTGGGCAGAAGATTATCACGATCATTGGAGAAGGGCACAGTGAGAAAGAAAAGGCCACCAGCAGTGTGGAGAAACCCAATATGCTAGATATTCCACACACCGCTGAGGACGTCGACCTCCACAGTTTTGAGTACGAGGTGTCAGCACATCTCCCAGAACCCATGGAGGGCATCATGTCTAAAACGGGAGGCGGTATGGTAGCAGCTGTAGCGATGCTTTAAAAATGGGGCTACCAGAAAGGAAGGGGTCTGGGACCCAAACTACAAGGCAGAAGAGAGCCAGTTGTGGCTAAAGGACAAAAAGTAAGATTCGGGCTAGGATATAAGCCCACAGAGCAAGAGGTCCGAGAGGCCAAAGAAAAAGCTAGGGTCGCCGCGGCTGCAAAAGCTCGAGGAATCAACATAGAAGAGAAACCTCGCCCTATGCCACACATCAGGGATTCCTTTGTCAGCGCAGGGGTTGTAAAGATTGATCGAAATGGGGCAACCCATTTGACCTCACAAAAACCCATAGCCCCAGCCCATCCCACCAATCCCCAGATCTCCCTTCCCAGCCTGGAGATAGATTTTGCCGCATTGTCCCTTTTCAAGGAACGATGGTCGGTACTTGAACAAACTCCCCCTGTGGTGAATCACCACAAAGTCGTGTTAACGTTTGAGGATATCATCTCAGATGAAATGAGGATTAACATGATGGAAACTGACCCCAAGGAGCCATATCAGTCAGCACCTCCATCCCAATAGGTAAAGCAGTGACCCCTCAGGTATGCAATTGGGCATCTTTGCCCCAAACTCTAGAAGCAGGAAGTGGCCTAAAGTTTGGCGCTTGTTTCCCAAAAAAAAACAACCTATAAAAAGTAAGATAAGCCCTTGGCAGGCAATACCTTGTATATACACAAACCTGCCTTGCCAAGGGTCCGTCTCTGAAGAAAACAAAAATCTCAAAAACATGGAAAAAATAAAAAATCTCAAAAACATACAAAAAACACAAAATCTAAAAAACATTGAAAAAATCTAAAGCCCAAAAATATTGTCATTTGAAATTCCAGAAAATGTCCCACAAAAGGATGCCTTAATCAAAATACCCGTCCCACGTGAATTCGACCCCTTCCCTATAGAAATACAAGAAGAGGTAGGGATCACGAGTCTGAACGAGGATGTCCCCTTCGAGGAGCTCCCCAATGATCTCCTTAATTGATTTGCCGACTTTGAGCACGACCCTACCCCCATTGTTGAAGAGACCGAAGACGTCAATCTAGGAACTGAGGAGGTTCCCAGGATAACCAAAATCAGAACGTCACTGTCTCCTGAGGAAAGAAAAAACATGATCGACTTCCGTTGGTCATACCAAGACATTTTTGCCTGGTCATACGAGGACATGCCTGGTCTGGATACTAATTTGGTCGAGCATGAGTTACCCCTCTACCTTGATATGAAGCCACTCAAGCAGAAGCTGAGACGTCTCCGACCCGAGTGGATGTTGAAAGTCAAAGACGAGGTCATCAAGCAGTACGATGTAGGGTTTCTCATGGTATCCAAATACCCACAGTGGCTAGCCAATATCGTGCCTGTACCAAAGAAGGATGGAAAGGTCTGCATGTGCATCGATTTTCACAATTTGAATAGAGTAAGCCCAAAGGACGATTTCCCACTACCACACATTGACATCTTGGTAGACAACACTGCTAAGCATGGAATGCTTTCTTTTATGAATGGATTCTCGGGATATAATTAGATCAAAATGGCGGAGGTTGATCGCGAGAAGACATCGTTCATTACCCCCTAGGGAACCTTTTGCTATCGAGTCATGCCATTCGGGCTGAAGAATGCCGGTGCAACGAACCAGAGAGCTATGACTGCACTATTTCATCACATGATGCACCGAGAGATTGAAGTGTATGTCGACAACATGATAGCCAAGTCACCGGAGCGAAGCGACCATCTGGTAAACCTTCAGAAGCTATTTGAAAGGTTGAGAAAGTATCAACTACGTCTAAATCCACAGAAATGCGCATTTGGTGCTATGTCAGGTAAACTGTTGGGATTCATCGTCAGCAGGAGGGGGATCGAGGTCGACCCAATCAAAGTCAAAGCCATGACTGAAATGCCACCGCCGTCTACCGAGAAAGTGGTTAGAGGATTTTTAGGCAGAATACAGTATATCAGTCGGTTCATTGCACAACTAACTCCAATCTGCACGCCGATCTTCAAGTTACTAAGGAAGAATTCGCCCGTTGAATGGAACGATGATTGTTAGGCAGCGCTCGAAAAAATCAAAACCTACCTCCTTAATCCACCTGTTTTGGTACCACCTGAGCCAGGGAGACCACTCTTGATGTATCTCTCCACGACAGAAGTTTCCATGGGATGTGTCCTGGGGCAGCATGATGAAACGGGAAGAAGAGAGCAGACCATTTACTATCTGAGCAAGAAGTTTACTGATTACGAGACGCGCTACTCTCATTTGGAGAAAGCATGCCTAGCTCTTGTATGGGCTACTCAAAGGCTCCGCCACTATTTGTTATCCTAAGCCTTTCTGCTCTTAGCCTGAATGGACCCATTGAAGTACCTATTTGAAAAGCTAGCTCTCACTGGACGAACCGCACGATGGCAACTTTTATTATCTGAATTCGACATCACGTACATCACTTAGAAATCGATCAAGGGGCAGGCGCTTACTGATCATCTTGCTAATATTCCTTTACTTGACTATGTGCCATTAAGAACCAAATTCCCAGATGAAGATATCTTGTTCATGACGGAAGACGATACAGAAGAAGCAGAAGAATCATGGGTAATGAACTTTGACGGGGCAGCAAATGTCGAGGGTCAAGGAGTTGGCGCCATCCTAATTTAACCAAAAGGATCCCATATACCGGTCTCTATCAAGCTCAACTTCCCTTGCACTAACAACATGGCTGAGTACGAAGCCTGCGCTGCGGGTCTGCAGGCGGCTCTCGATCTGAATGTAACTCACCTTTGAGTATTTGGCGATTCACAATTAATTATATGTCAGACGAACGGTGACTAGAAGACGAAAGATGAGAAACTGATCCCCTATCATGAGCACCTCGAGGATCTGATAGCTTGCTTCCAAGATGTGACTTTCTCATACGTCCCCTGGATAAGGAATCGCTTTGCCGATGCATTAGCAACTTTGGCGTCGATGATTGAAATCCCCTATGGTGTTGAGATGAAGCCGATCGTGATCGAGCAGAGGAATGAGCCAACCTTCTGCCTCCAGATTGAGGAACCTATAAAGCCTGATGAAGAGCTACCTTAGTTTTCAGATATCAAGAATTTCCTTGAGACCCTAACTTTCCCAGAGGGTACATCCAAGACAGACCAACAAACCAGTCAATGTTTAGCGGCAGATTACGACATTTGCGGGGGATGCCTCTACAAGCGATAATACAATAACATCTTACTCAGGTGCCTTATAGAAAGTGAAGCAATCAATATTATGAAAGAGATCCATGAGGGAGTATGCGGAGCCCACGTAAGGGGTCACATGCTCGCTAAGAAAATTCTGCGACAAGGATACTTTTGGACCACTATGGAGTCAGATTGTTGTAAACATGTTTAAAAATGCTACAAGTGTCAAGAACATTCACGCTCCTGCCATTGATCTTCACTGCATGACCACTCCTTGGCCATTTGCTACCTGGGGCCTTGACATTGTCAGAATGATTAATCTAAAAGCATCAAACGGACATCGGTTCATCCTCGTCACCATTGAATACTTTACCAAGTGGGTAGAAGCGGCGTCATATGCCAACATCACGGCCAGTCATGTTGAGAAGTTTCTCAAGAACAATATTGTGTGCCGATTTAGAGTACCCAAAGATATCATCACGGACAACGGCACAAACTTTGTGAATAAGCGCGTCCGAGACTTCTGCGAGCAATACAAGATCAAGCACCATCGCTCGTCCCCCTATCGGCCTCAAACTAATGGATCAATGGAAGCTGCGAACAAGACAGTCGTCCACATCCTTGAGAAAAATGGTCATCACTTATCTAGATTGGAGCGAAATGCTGCCATTTGCTTTGTGGGCCTACCGAACGTCGATTCGTACCGCTACAGGGGCAACACCATTCTCCCTGGTGTATGGAACCGAGGCCGTCCTCCTGGTAGAGGTTGAAGTACCCTCGCTCTAAATCCTCATGGAATCAGGCTTACTCGAAGCAGAGAGAGAGAGATCCCGCTTTGAACAATTAAACTTATTAGACAAGAAGAAACTCCTAGCCTTGGGTCACACTCAAGTTTACCAGGGGCGAATCGTACGTGCTTACAATAAACGTGTCCGCGATTGAGATTTGAAGGTAGGAGACACTGTGCTGAAGAAGATCTTCCCATCCCTCCATGCCGATCCGAGAGAAAAGTTAAAGCCGAACTGGAAAGGATCGTACGTCATTCGAGAAGTGCTGCCGGGATACGCCATCCGCCTCACCACCATGGATGAAGATCATCTTCCTGAGCCCATCAACACTGGATACGTCCGACGGTTCTACTCTTAGCCTATCGCAATAAGGTAAGTATTGATGAAACAGGTACGTGGCTGCTTAAGAACAACCCAAAAGAGGCCATCATTCCAAGCATAGTAGCCCAAAAACATCCCTAAAAATGATGATATCCTTCGCTACCCCATTTGAGCCTGGGCCTTTCTTTCAATAAACCCATTCCCCCCAAAAAATATATATATGTGTACCTATACCAAAAAAAAGATAGAGAAAAGATGCATGTGTATAAAAAAAAGTAAAACCTCAAAAAGAGATTGCCTGAAATGAAGCAAAAAGAATAAAAATAATGTAGAAGAATCACGGGGCATGTACAGTAAAACCCCCAAGGAAGAAAGTATGTCGAGAAAACTGAAGTCGTATCAAGGAAATCCTTTTAACCCAGCATACCTTCAAATCCTAACCTAACACATGGCCAAGCTACACCCTGAAGGAAGCCCTCTTTGTAGGTTCGCAAGTAGTCATAATATCTGTTAAGTCAAACATGAGCCGAGTTGTGAGACGACACCTAAACCCCACCTAGTTGGCTATGATGGAATCAACGTCTTTATCATGACTGTTGAAAAAGAACAAAAAAAAATAAAATAATAAATAAATAAATAAATCAAATAATAAAATAAAAATATAAGCTCAAAGCAAGATGGACGTAGTGAAAACTCGAAAGGTCATTACGGGTAAAAACAGTGAGCTTGTGCGGACCAGGTGAAAACCCGAAAGGGCGCTTGGGGTAAGAGAGCTAATGGACGTGGTGAAAACTTGAAAGGGCGCCACGGGTAAAAAAGGAGAAAGAAAAGAAAAAGGAAAAGAAAGGAAAGGTTTGGACTATTTGAGAAGATTGACATTTGAGGACCCCTTTTCGTTACTCCTCTTGTACCCTCTTGTCCGACTGGGCCGCTCATGCCAGTTCAAATCAGGTCCCGACCAGAATTGTCTTGGTGAAACCCACACCGTCGAACGTATGACCCAAGGCAAGGAGAGAGGTTTAACTCAATCTAAAGGGATCAATATTCCGACCTTGGCAAATTCGGAAACTCATCCAGGTCCGACTCCAAAAAGGGAGGGGGGGTTGACCATGCTCAAAGATGGACCCGAGGTTTCTCAAAATCTCACCCAATGATTAAGGCACAAAAAGAGAAGAAGAAAAAAAGAGGAGATAATACATAAACCAAAAAAAATAGATCTGTATAGATGTATATAACTGCCTTTTGCGTCTCTTGCACCACATCTTAAAAAAGTCGGTGTGATGACTAGCGTGTCTTCCTTTTTACAAGTATAGAAAGAAGAAAAAATAACAAAAAAAAATAAAATATATATATATATATATATATATATATATGTATACCAAAAATGTGTGTGTATCTGTAAAGCGGTTTCCTACGCCCCTTTTTTCTATGTATATGATCTGTGCAAAAAGTTCTGTGTGGAGGAAGGAGTCAACGGCCCAACTCGCGCTTCAAAGCGCTGATCTCAGCATAAAGATCATCCTCTCGAACATTCCTCTCAATCAGCCAACGACCATGCAGGCTTTTAAACCTCTTCCGAGAAGAGTCGGCGGCTTCAAAAGCAACACCCAGTGATTCTTTCAAACGGAGAACCTTGCTCTCCGCTGCGTCTGCTCTAACCCTCTCGCATGCCAAGAGTTCTTGTAGGACCCTCTTCTCATCCATCAATAGCTCCATACGGGTCCGAAGTACCGCTTCTTTCTTTGGCCAGGGGCCTCCAGTATATATAATCTTCTAAAAATTCGGGCCGTCAGCGGCAGGCCGCTCAGTCAACAGCCAGGCCTCATACTCAGGAGAGGTGCTAACTGAGTCCCCCTGCTCAAAATCACAGATCAGGGTCGACTGTCGCGTCTCCCAAAGAGCAGCAATCTGGTCTATGTCTTCAGAGGATCCCCTTGAAAAGATCAAATCGCATAAAGGGGGTCTGGCCTCACAAGGCACCTGTTGAGGACAGCCAAACTGACGCAACACCCGAAAGGGGAAGTAAAAGGTACTGCCGGTCAATCCTAGGAGGGTGATACCCTCATGGTCTCTAGAACGAATCACTGGTAAGGTCCGATCCAACCAAGAAAGCCTTCATGTTAGCTCAGCATCGACCAACCAAAGTTTCAGAGCCGATGTATCACCCTGGGGGAGTAAGTGGCATCTACCCAAAAAATAGTGGGCCACTTCACCTCGAGCAACATAGAAGCGAGGCACGGGCCCAAAAATGGCAAAATGCTCACCCAGCTAGACTTGGAGCAACAAGGGGCATCCCCGAAGGCCCTCCACTTTACCCAAGGCAAATGAATCGAGGCATCAGTACAGCTCGACAAGCACCAAATGAATCATGGACCGGCCCGCCTCCAGCTCCATCAAAAGATCACAAATTGCCAATGAGAAGCTTTCACCCCCGGTATAGAAGAGGATTTCAGAGATGAGATCAAGTGCAAGAGCCTTCACGTTAAAGACATTCCTAACCGGCAATTTTCGGAGGCTTTCATCACCCAAAAGTTCTTTGAGGAATTTTAGCGAACACCTTGTGGGCCACCCAATGGGACTTTTCTCATACTTGGATTTCTTCAAACCGAGAGTAAGGTGAACGGATGTGGAATACCTTGGTTTAGGCATGACTCTTGCAAGGTCACTATGAAGCTTCAGGCCAGACAGATTGGATAGCTCCTCAAGGGTTGGGGTCAACTCCCACTTCCCAAAATGGAATACATGAAGGTTCACATCCCAGCACGATGCGACGGCATGAAGGAGCTCCCACCGAGGAGTAATCCCTAAGAAAGAAGGAAGGCGAGATAGCCCAAGGCGCCCCAAGTTGGTGAGCTCACTTTCGTTCAAACTCCCAAACCAAGCCGCTAGGAACTTGGGCCCCAAGCCCGACAAAGAGGAAACAGTGGCTTCGGACCCTCCACGTAAGGGAGGATTAGGAGGCGGATCCATGAACGTACAAGGATCTTTTGGGAAGATAAGAATCAATGTAGGAAGATGGACCCACCTTGGAGAAACAAGAGTTAAAAAGAAAATGCCGGTCAAAGGAGCCAAGTCAAACACAAAAAAAAACAATTTCTGGGTCAATTCGAGCATATAAGGCCTCACTGCCCGCAGGCCAAAGCTGGCGCAACTAATAGTTGCACCAGCACATTGCTGCCCCTATTTTTGCCTGGCACAACTATTAGTTGCGCCAGTGCATTTGAACCCCCATGTTGGCCTGGCGCAACTATTAGTTGCGCCAGTGAAATTTCCTTGACACTTTAGCCTGGCGCAACTAATAGTTGCGCCAGACTAAACCCCCCCCCCCCCCCTCCAGCCATTTCAAGGTCGAACTGAAGAGGGGACTTCTGCCCCTATTTTGTTGGTTTTTATATATGTCGGCATTTCTAACCATCAATGACTTGTGGATTATTTTATTATGTGCAGGATTGATCCTACATTGAGGCATGCAACCCAAAAGGCCACTTTCTAAAAAGAGTATGAAGCAGGCACATCCTGCAGAGAAACAGATTTGATACCAAGCAAGCAGAGCATAAAAATCAAAGCAAGACCATTTCCCAAATAATTATAAAAATCATAAAATTTGTCTCTCAAAAGTGCCACACCAACCATTATCCAAATTGTTTAAAAACAGATCCCAAAATAAAATTCAAAATGCGGAAGAAAACTAATGGCCTATTCCTTGCTCGCTTCCTTAGACTTCTTGCGATGGCGAGAGGAGCTCTGATAAGTCCTCATGTCCCCATCAGAGACCACGCTCACAAATCCTCCGACTGTGAATGCGATCGCTAGCTCACAGACGCCGCAAGGCACTGGTCCAAGGATAAAATCAGTCAAGGGGCCAATAATAATGAAAAAAAATGAGAGAGGAGTTGAGCAGCCAGGAACTCACTATCTCCACCTCCCAAAGCTCTGCCAGATGATGATGGTACTCTGCATATTCCATATCCGAGTTGAAATCCTATGATACAGAATTCAATTGTTAGAACCCCCCCCCGAAAGCATGTATCGAAGGAAACCAAAATAAAGGAGAGGAGGCTCATCTGAAAACTCACCCCAGGGACCACCTCAGGAGGAGGAACGCGGGCCGCCTCGGCAGAGAGCCGTGCCTGTCGGTCCACATCGACACAGAGATTTGAGAGGAAGCCATTGTCCAGACGCCAAAAGGTCCCATAAGCTACAGATGGACCCCCACCAGGGACACCTGCCTGAGAGGTACCCGACGGACCTGCACTTGATGAACCCTCGCCCGAGGAACTCCGCACTGAAGGACCAAAGACCGGAGGGATCTACGACTGCCCACTTTCATCGTCCGAACCATCTCTCGGAGCAAACTGTGAACCAGACAAGAATCTATTCAGATAAGACTCAGGCTGAGTAAAAAGAAAAATAGAAATTAATCCAAGCAGAGAAGTGGTTACCTGACCAAGTGGGCCCCCGAACGCAAGGAAATTAGCGCTAGGGACAAAACGCGGCAGGATGAACCCGTAGGGGAGGCACTCGTACCAAGCATGATAATCCCCAGGCACATGGAGAGCGCGAATAGGGAACCCATTATTGAAAAAGGCCGCAGTCAACTCCTCAATGCTGCCAGCAGGGTTCCAAACGTCAGCCGGTGGATCCATGGGTATGGCATAGTAGCCCTGGAGCTGATGCACCAGCCTCTCCCCCAAATAGTAGCATTTAGCCTACGCTCCATAAAAGAAGATGACGCGGCGGTTGTTTAGAAGGCGGGAGGCATCCACGGCTGCTCGGTCCCAGAAAGGGGATGTCAGGTACGGATCGGGGAGGATCTGCTCAAAATCAAAGGGGGACCAAATAAGCAACGCCTCAATCAAAAGAAATGCTCAAGCTGAAAGTAAACTAAGGTCGAAATTATCACTTGCTCAGGCACCATCAAATCAAGTTGGGACCTTAGGCCCATCTCCAGGTGCTTTAGGCCCACATCGCGGTGTCAGGCCTGATGCCAGTTGCTGAGAAGGGGATAGATGAGCACCTCAGTGAAAAAGAGTGGGCGCCCAGGGTGAAAGTGGTGGTATCCCCATACCTGAAAAAGGGGCATGGCACGAGAGCAGGTCACCAATATAAATGGATCTGTCAGAAATGAAAAATGATGAGTAAATAATAGCAATAACAAGAGCGAAGGGGTGAAGAATTACCTCCAGAACGACCCAAAATCCCACGACAGACTTCGAATCCCCGGTCGTGACCCGGGATAAATTGTACATCAGTCAGGAGTATCCTGCCCCTCCCCAATCATGCCTGGGAACATCGCCCCAATTATCCATCACACTCAACAGGGCCAGGCTGACCCGTCCCCCACTGGCATTTGTAAAAAAGTCTTGCCCAGCAGGAGTAGGGGGGTGATGTGAGCTAGAACGATCGCCCGCTCCAGCGGGATGTAAAGCACCCGATCTGGCTGGCCCAAGTCCACCAGCTCATCAGCAGAAAAGAGGGAGGTCAGCCAGGACATCTTGACCTTTGTGCCATGGGTCTGCCCACGAGGGGGATAGGCCCCAATCAACCGTATGATGTCCTCCCGGCTCGGTACCACCAAGGTGGATATCGGGACTCCGCCGATCCTAATGCCAGTAATCATAGCCCAATCAACCGGCGTCAGCGCCAGCTCGGCATACGGCATGTGGAACGTCATGGTATCGGGATGGAACCGCTCAATGAGGGCCTTCAAATAGGCGGCATCCGCCCTCATGGCAGGGCAGGACAAGAACTCCCCGAAGCCCACTTGCTTCAACAAAACTTTCACCACGGGAGGGACATAAAGGTAGAACTCGTGGAAATCAAGCCACCCCCCACGGAACACAATGTTGGGCAGCTCCTGCACCCAAAAAAAATATATGTACACATCAGATAGCCGAGGTGATAAAAAAAATTGCACAAAGGAAGGAAACTGAACCTATCTTTTACCTTGCCTGCTATTCCGAAGTTGGAGATGTGAGTATGCTGCTGATGGAGGAGGTCGACCCGGGCAGCATCACCCTACATCTCGAGCCTTGGGCCCGCTCTCCGCTCCACCCAGAGGAACTGCTCTCCTCATGGACCATATACTATCTCGGGCCCCACCTCGTGGCCCTCCTCGGGAACGTGCTCTTCACCGCCCGACATGTTGGGGCAACAAAGCAATCACGTCAGAACATATCAATGATAAAGGGCCATGGTATCCTATGCTGCAAAAGGGGAGGTAAGTAGGCTCACCTTTCCCCTTTCATTTCACCTATTGAAAAAAAAATAAAAATGAATGGGAGATACACATGCAAAAAAGAAAAACAACAACAAAAATAAAAAAAAAATCCTTTTTTAGGCTGAAAACGCGAAACAAAAAAAATCTTTTCTTCAGAAAAGGATAATAAATAAAATTTTCCCTTCCTATCTTTGAAAATAAAGCAAGTTAGAAGCAAATAAAATCGTTCTTTTATCACTCTAAAATCTTTCTTTCTGTTTAGAAAAGAAGGGGGGTCCCTTCATTTTATGTTCCTAAAATCATAAAAACAAAAAAATCCTTTCTTTATGCCTCTAAAAACAAAAAAGTCTCTTTCCTTCTGTTTAGAAAACCCCAAGAAAAAAAAGAGGTCCTCCATTTTTATGTTCCTAAAATCATAAAAACAAAAATCCTTTCTTTATGCCTTTAAAAAAAAAAATCTTCTTCTTCCATGTAAAAAAAAAAAAAAGAAAAAGAGAAAGAGAGGAGGATATAAAAAGAAAGGGTGGGAAATCCTTTTCATGGACCACAAAATCAAAAAAAGAAGAAAGAAAGAATCCTTCTTGCATACTATAAAAAAAAAAAGAGAGAGAAGGCAAACACCGAAAATCCTCCTTTTGTGCCCATAAAACCGAAAAAAATCCCTCTTTTACAAAAAATCTAAAACAAAAAAATATTACATAGATCAATACTTTAGTTTTCAAAAAAAAAAAAACAAAAAAAAATGAAAACAAACAAAACAAAAACATATATATTAGGCATAAAAAAAAAAACACATAAAACAACCAAAATAAGACACCATTCATGGAATATCATCACCACATCATAAATGGATAGGCTCACAAGAAAAATAACCCATTTACCATCTAGAAATGCAAGATCATGATCATATTTGCATAAAAAAGCAAGAAAAATCAAGAAAAAAAGGGGTTCTAAATGATTACCCTATGAAGAAGAAGGGTCATTGGTCTAGCGTAGGCCCGTGATCGATCCGCAAGGCAGCAAAAGGTACGCTAGAGGTAGCGTAAAGGAACCCTAAAGGGGGAGGGGGAACGGTTTTTCAGTTTCGAAGAGGAAGAAGAGGGGGGGAGAATTCGAAATGAGGCCCCAATGCTCAAGTTCGGGCTGTTTATATACCCAGCCAAACCTGGCGCAACTAATAGTTGCGCCAGGCAAATGTTTGCCCTCCTTTGGCTTGGCGCAACTAATAATTGCGCCAGCCTATTTCAGACCCCATAATGGCCTGGCGCAACTAATAGTTGTGCCAAGTACTCTGGCCGGGTCATAGGCCTGGTAAGGGTCAAATGGGAAGACCGGTCCCCCCACTTCCTTTTGCTTGACTGTTGGGTCACTTCCGACCGATGCACGCGCTCCCAGGGCGGCTTTTCGGTCAACCTTCGATTTGCCCAGGAAGCCGTGCTAAAATAAGGACGGGCCAAGGTCAACAAGCACCACGGTCCTACACACAGGGAAAATCCAGGAAAATACAATCCCCACAAGAGAGCCGGAAATATTCACGAGAAAAGTCCACGTAAAACTCAAAAAAATCCGTATAAAACTCCAAAAAATTCACATAAAAATCCAAAAAATTCACATAAAATAATAACTCCAAAACTCCAAAAAAATTGACATAAAAATCCAAAAATTCACATAAAATAATAACTCCAAAACTCCAAAAAATCCACATAAAAATCCAAAAATTCACATAAAATAATAACTCCAAAACTTCAAGAAAAAAATTCACATAAAAATCCAAAAATTCACATAAAATAATAACTCCAAAATTCCAAAAAATTCACATAAGATAATAGCTTCAAAATTCAAAAAAATTCCATAAAATAACAGTTGAAAATTTCAAAATTGCAGAAAAATCATAGCGCACAAGCATAAAGCAGTAAAACGCCAATATTTTATCAGCAATGCAGTTGTGCCACATCAAAGCCCTGAGTCGGAGGTTCGCCTCGGATCTCTGAATCCCGCCTTAAAGTAGGAGCAATGGTGTCGGTCTCGATCAAACAATCAATATTTCCATCGGGTCAACTCCACCGCTAAATCTTTGCGACAAGCGCTTGGACTCATACGAACTTAAGTGCCTTAAGTTTCAGATTCTCCATTGAAAAAGGGTCAATCGTTGGTTGAAACCAACCTGTCGAGAATGAGATTATGTGTCAATCAAACTATGTGCAACCATGCATTCAGAAGGGTTCATTTCTCTTTTTATTTTTTGCAGGCTAAAAACCTATATGGGCAGCGGTATCCTTATAAAGTGTACGCTATGCGTCTAGGTATTCGTATGATGGTCGTTTGTCCTCATAAATTGTACTCGGGCGGGTCCGGGTCGGGGCTTCCATCGCCTTTGTTATTGCTTATTGCCCCTAATGGGTGCATGTTTATGCATAGTTAATTGATGCTTATGATCATTGTTGGCAGAAACCAGGATTGGATGTCCCTCTTGGGTTAGCACCCGATAACTGGTTGGATATGTTTAGTGGTATTTGAAGTTGGACGCTCTGGGTCATGTGGATCTAAGGCGTATTTTGAAAAATGGCACGAACCCCTAAAAAGCATTGTGATAACTATTCACTTCGCTCAGGTGGTCATGCTAAACAAACTTTGGGATCGATGGGTTCACCCAAAAATCTTGAACCCTGCTTTCGGTAGGGGCACCCGCGAATACTCCAATAAGGTCGCCAAATGCCTTATAGGATTGGAAGAAAACTGTGGAGCCTTACGTGTGTTTACTTCATGCCAATCTTTAAATGTGGGTTGATCACCCCCTCTTACTCACGAAGCTGTCGCATTTAGAATAAATTTTAAACAACAATCACCTTCAAATCATCTCGAGAAGTGGAAGTTTTTCCCAGCTATTGGGCTTTCGCAACTCATTCCACCTCGGTTATGCCCAGTAATGTCGCTAAGCGCTTCGGAACCGATTACCTCGACAAACGAATGATTAGCCTGGCACCCCAGGGCTTTCGTTTTCTCACCATGTTACTCACCTGATGTTTGAAGTTCATTCTGAATGTAGTGGACCCGTTAGTAATGCCTTGGGCCTCTTCGGATGTCTCTTTTCTTTGGCATACGATCATTAGTGATCGAATACCAAAGAGGGGCATGTGTAGACACCCAAATTTGGCCCAAGGCCCGATCGAAACACCTTTAGAGAAAAGCGCATTTTCTAGCTTTTGATAGCATGTATGGAATCCTTAGGAATCACCCTAAAGCCTTAGGAATCACCCTAGATCCCCCAGAAAGCAACCCTGACCCTTAGAACCCTTTTCAAACCCTAACCTAACCTTCCCAGGCAAAGATGAGGAGGGGTGCACCGGAACTGACTATGACCCTCTACAGTGACCAACTCTTATACCATTAAAGAGTAGAGGTCGTCTGCTTTCCAACGAGCCAAGAATCACCCCAATCAGAGGTATATATCAGAAGATATGGCAGTACGAACTCGGAGGGCAGGAAGGTAATTTCAAGGTGGCCCCCCTGGGATTTGGCGCGACTGTTAGTCGCGCCAGGCTATTTCTCTCCAGAAATGGCCTGGCGTAACTAATAGTTATGCCAGGCATAAAGTTTTCTTGGCGCAACTATTAGTTGTGCCAAGCCAATTCTCTTTGATTTTAAGCCTGATGCAACTAATAGTTGCGCCAAGTTTAAAGGGTGGCCCCCACCCCGCGAGCTAACTTCCAGCACTATTTCTCACTATTTTACTGTGCTTTTACCTAGCACAACTAATAGTTGCGCCAAGCATATGAACAGTAGCATTGGGTTTTTGCTCCAAATTTCGTGTTTTGGGTTTGACTTGTTGACCACCTCAACCTTTGGGGTGTGTTTTGATAGTCCTGTTGTACCCATTCCTTACCTATTTGCAACCCTCTAAGTGGCTTAAAGCCTCACCCCATCATCCACCGTTAGAACCACCTTCACACCTTTCAAAGCTCTCAAAATCCTTGGAAACCTTAGATTTGAGATTACCTAATTGCTAACTCTAATTTAGCATCTAAGTAGCCTCCTAACCTACCCTTTTCCTATAAATAGAGCCCCCCTCTCCTTGGTTTAACGGTTGAGAATTTTGGCCTAAGAGAGAAAGAGCTTAAAGTGAGAAGATCTTTCTCCCTTTGGTGCACACTTCCCATACAAATTCCAGAATTCTAAAACCTCCTTTGAGTGATATTTTTCACCTTAGATCCCTTAGTTTAGGTATATGCTACCCATTCACCTTCCCTCTCTACCTCTTAGCTTCAAGCCTTAGGAGTTAAAACCCCATTTTCTATCATACAAAGCCTTAAAGAGCTCATCAAAGCAAGCCACGCAAGGCTCCTCTACGGTGCTACAAGGGCCCAAGGGCTCCGGCTCTCCCCTTTCTTCTCCTATCTCTTTCTAGCTTCCTCCATCCTCTCATTTGTGCCGTTATGCAGCCAATTTTTTGGTAGGAATGGAGGGGCACAAATAGGATTTTAAGCCCTTTTGGGCAAGAAGAAGCTATTTTTCTTGCTTCTACTTCATTTTATTGTTGGCCATTAGTAGAGACCGCATTTAGCGGGTTGATCGGGTGCCTAATACCTTCCCGATCAATAACCGAAGCCCTTACCCAAGAGGCTTTGGTGTGGACCGGATTCAGAGTCATATTTTTAGCACTTAGGTGCTCATAAAAATGAACAAGGTATCCCTGGACACCGAAAGCACCGGGTGGCGACTCTATATTTTTCATCGTTAGAGAGCGATTCGTCGCGACGGTGATCTTCTCGATTCCCACGGTTGCACAAACATCTAACTTTTTTTTTATTATTTCATGGAATTAGTATTTCTCCTAAGTTTGGGGGAAGATTTTTTATTTTATTTTTACAGATTATAAACCCGAACACTAACCCAATAGTACAGTAAGATAATATTTTTCTATGTGTCCCGTATTTTGTTCAATGACGACATTGTCCTATTTAAGTTTCGGGGGAGGGGATACATATCAATTTTGAAAAATATAATATATTAGTATAGTTTTCGTTAGAGTTTTTTTTAAGTTAATCATTATATGAGAATTAAAAAATAATAATTTAAAATTCTGAAATTCTTAGCAACCCATCATAGTAGTAGTTCAAAATTTAAAATAAAAATAGTTACAATTTAAAGTAAAGCATCTCTAGAACACTGTATCAGGAGAATGTTTGAACCTATACGACTGATCTGAACTGCATATATTTTAGATTATAGTTTTAAAATCATTTAATCAGTGAGCTATAGAGCCTATTTCCTCTTTTATTCTGAGAAACGGAGACTATTTTTATTCATGCTAAATTTTCCTGAAACTTCTCTACTATTTGAAATCTCATATTGTTGAACTTAGAATCAAGATATTCTGTAAATTTGATGATTTATTTATTTTGAACTGTCTATTAAATATATCAAAGCAATAAGACATTTATATTAGTAAATTATGAAAATGACCAAAGGCCATCTGTTGTTAAACCAAAGCCAAAAAGTCAAAAATCCAAGAATATTTTATCCTTTGAACCCATATTAGAAGCCTAAAACCGAATTTCTTTGTACCAAAATTTTATATACCTTTAACCATATGTACTGCCCAAAACTTTCTATCCTTGACCCTTATAATTTCTGAAAGTTTAGAATATAAAAGAAGGGGAGAAGAAGGAGTGAAAGGAGTATATGCGTAACAAATAAAGGATCTGCTAAAAAGAGTATAAGTAAAAAGAAATACAATTATATGAAAATATGGGAAAAGAAAAAGAAATCGTAAAAAGATAATTCTATGAAAAAGAGAAGCAAAAAAATACTTCCAACATGAAAAGAAAATGGCATTTATACTAGAAAAGAAATGGGAAGAAGTTATCCAAAGTAAAGATACTTACTGAAGCTAAAAAATATAAAAGAAGAAGAGAAGGAAGAACTAAATTCTCAGAAATAATTTTGAATCCCCTTTATCTTTTTCTTTGAAACCTTCAGAAAACCCAAAGCCCCATTACAAGCCGACGGAAAGACCTTTGTGATTTAGATGTACAAGAATATGAGTCTAGTAGAGATATATAAAATAGATATTATGAATAAAAGAAGAAATTATATGAACAAAATTGATTATCCTTTCCTTGAGATTTATCTTCTTAGCTAATTGTCTGATGAAATTTTTATATATATCTACAATATTGTGAGAACCCAAAATTTAGATTATTTTTGAGAGTATGCCAATAAGTGAGAGTTCGGATGAAAATATTTTCTAAAAATTACAGTTTAGAAAAATCTATGATGAATAAACTTTTCACTGATAAGCACACACTCTACGCTATACCGAATTGAAATTATTGAATTTTGATAGAGGATGATTAAGATGATGAAGTGCTAAGGATAAAAGATTTGAAATTTTAAAAAAAATAATGAACATATAATGATTGACTGAAAAATTAGTATATCAAATCTATATTTCAAATATTTAGTTTCGAAAAATATTTGAAGTTTGTAGGTAACTTCACTGAAAACCTTCAGGAGACTACAACACCTCCACTAGGGATCACTTAGGGGTTTAAAGGCTGGTTGTATCTGCTAAATACAATCATGCTCCCTACGAAAGTGGCATTTAAATTTTAAATTTTACGATAGTTTAATTTTTCTTGTTTGCTAAGGACTAGCAAAACTTAAGTTTGGGGGTGTGATTAGTCATATCGTTTACCATTTTATTACCCTTAACTTAGTGATGCTAGGCCATAGTTTGCTACTAATAAGTTACTATGACAGCCCGGGTTTTCCTTACCACAAAAAACCTGCGTCGTTGGATTGCACACATGATTCGAGTTACAGTGGTGTTGTGGTACTTGTTGTACAACATCACTTCCTGATCGCTTGATCTTCCTAACATCAAATAACAGGAAGACCGAGCCATTGCATGATGGTAAGCACACAAGAACGAAAGCAAAAGATACATGCACACACATACACAGTGGAAACATAATATAGAACTATATCAGGTAAGAAGGGCAGCATAATTGTAACTCTAGCTATCATCTATACAAAAACAAAATACTCATTGTCCACCAATGAAGGCCGACCTCCATTTAAATAGTGGACCAAAAATAATCAGTATTTAATTACATGACCTTCAATATTCATTTACCGTCTTTCTCTTTCTCAAAAATATCAAAGTTCAACCCTCCAGCACTAAGGAAAGTGCCCCTCAGGTAGGTCCTCTTCTTCTTCTACAAGATTGTAATCCGGGTCTTCCTCCTGCTCCAGATCTCATTCAATCCCAGCTCCTACAGCTGTGATGTATAGTTAGGAGTGAGCTTCATCCAAGCTCAATAGGGAAAAACACAGTGCTAAATATACTTTAATATATCTAATTCAAGTTCTCGATGCATAAGTAAAAATGATTAAAATTCACATATATATATATATATATTCATATAGCAAATAGGAGTTCTAACGCATAATTTCCATTCCTTAATGAGTCAAATTATGCCAAAGAATCATTCATGCTAGAACAATGCATAGAGATATTTCAAGCTCGTGTACAAGTCAGATAATATAAGTGGAGGCGAGTAATGAACACATATAGTAAGACACTATTAAAATCAAGACAGATCACATATCAAGAAGCATGACATATCATATCAAGTGGCAGTAGAGTAAGTATCTCATATTAGGGAACTAAGTAGTCTGTATTAGGAACACATGGTTGTGACCCCGGGGACTCCACCCCTCTCATGGAGACTCCACTCCCCTTACTTCTAGTACCTTTAGAACGATTCACGTGGCAATGCTTCTCGTATTAGAGACTTGAGCAGTTTGTATTAGGAACACAAGGTTGTGAAGCCAGGGACTCCACCCCTCTCATGGAGGCTTCACTCCTCATTGCACGTGATCACATAAAGCATAGACACATAACGAGTATGTGTTGACACATATCAAGAACGGGTACGCGGAAAGACAAGACAATGCGAGGTCAAATGCAAGATCATGAATCATTTAAAACATGTATGTGAAATTTAAATCATAGTATTTGAGAATTTCATTTACATGTGCATATGCATATACATACATTAATTGCTGGAAAATATCATTCATTGGATAATTGCGTCATACACGTGAATTCGAGAGACATATACATAAGTGGCAAGGTATTTTCCCTACTTGAATTCATGTCGATCACATATGCAAGGATTCATGGTCCGATGGGTTAAAAACCTTGTTCCACGGTGAGTCTAACCTGAATCACGATGTCCATTACATGTCTTAGTCCACACATATAACTCACATGCATGCTAGCCGAGTCCCAAGTACCTACATTATAAATAGCTAGGAACAGAGGATCACGCTCAAGCGAGGCTTAATCCTGCTCGAATGATTCTTAGTGGCACCTATGCCCCACGCTCGAGCAGTTTTAACCCTAGTGAACTAAGCCTACAATTCACGCTCGAGTGTAGGCTTCAGAAGATATGCCGCTCAAGCGACTCCATTTACGCTCAAGCGTGCACCCAGTACAATTTCCCCACTTCCACTCGAACGATTTTGACCCAAACAAAATAGACCTAGTATTCCCGCTCGAGCATATGCTTCAGAACATTCCCTGCTCAAGCGATAAATTTCACGCTCGAGCGTGTTTCCAATACAAAGCCTCAGATTCTACTCGAGCGGCTTTGACCCGAGCCAAAATAGCCTGAAGTTCCCGCTCGAGCGTAGGCTTCAGGTGATGATTTCACTCGAGCGGGGTGATTCACGCTCGAGCGTAAACTATAGAGTTGCTATCTTAAACTGCACATACTCTGAACTCGAGCCAACCCTTAAGGCTTCCCGAGATGGTCTAACCACATATCTAACAAGCATAAAAAGAGCAATCGCTCAACTACAAGATATTTATTATAATACACCTACAATGAGATTCACCACACAAGACCCATCGTTATTTTCTACTTGCTATTATCCCCAAATTAGGGAGCTCATGCAAGGGTTTCAATGGTTAACCCCGACGCATCTCTTTTCGAGCTTCGGTTGCGTTCAATCCTTGAAAACCTTGCATGTGGCCTCGAGCATTGCTACTTGGTAGGATTTTTGGGCTTTACGTTGTGAAGTACACGAAAAGAGGGTTACCTCTATAAGCTTTCCTCGCATGCAACACTCGATGACACCAGGGCGCTGGATCAATGGTTTTGGTGTGCTGATTTCACGACTCCTTCTCGTTGAAATGCGAAGTTTACAGGGCCGTGGTGCTCGTAGTCATAGGGTTCAATTTCGATGTGGAGCGGAGGGGTTTTCGGCACGGATCAAAGCTCAGCTGAAATGCTTGAACCGAAAATGGAGGAGGAAGCGGACGGCTCTCCTTTCTTCACTTCGTTCTCTCCACACCTTACACAACCGACTAACCAATGCAAATATTCATTTACATGGTTACGTGCTTGCGTTTAAAATAGGGTAACACGGATTGGGTGCTTAGCTCATACATCGTTACACATGGCACATAGTCCATCCAATGGTTCTCCACTCATGGGCTACAGATGGGTCTCAATTCATCCAATCCCTACATAGGTTGTAGGGTCCTATTGGCCCTTTCAGGGAAAATCAATGGCATGAGACTCCTCACCATATTGGAGATGGCCCATAAGGGCTTAGCTCCTACAATGGCCCCAATTGGCTGGATCTAAGAAAGGCCAGTGGCCTAAGTTCAAATAGGCCCTCGACCTAACTTGGTTTCCTTATGGGTCTCAAGTGACTAGTGATCCCATGGATCGTTCCTATCGTAAGGTCCTAATGGTCCATGGCACACTGTCAATCTAGACCTCACACGTGTGATAGTGCGGGGTGTTACATCCTCCTCTCCTTAGAGGAAATTTATGTCCTCAAAATTAAAGGAAGTAATTGGGTAAGGATGGTAAGTTGATAAGGTTCACTAATATCGTAGGAGGCGTGGCTAGGAGGTTATGTGTGAAATTGGTTAACATAGTGGGGAACATTTCTATTGTGAATTTGAGGTATCAGTGTTTTCATGTGTACACATACAGGGTGGTTGACAGACAAGCAATTTAATAATAGTCACAGTTGATATTAAATCATTCCAAGGGTATACAAAATTCAACAATGGAAAAATGATAAGTATTACAATAAACTACGTTACCAACCCTTTAACTAAATGTGTTGAGAGTGATACCGTCATGAGCATACATAACTAGTCTAGACAAGGAGTAGTCATTGGGTGTTTAAGGCATTACAAAGGTATACCAAATGTGCTTAAAGTGTAATATGTGGATATCAATTATACGAAAGCTAACATTGTAATAATGTTGCTAAGGGTGTAGCGAAATTTGGTAGGGTATTACCAAAAGGCTTAGCGACATGTTTAGCAGATTCTCGTGCTCTCATGAATTGTTGCACGACGTCATTTGGAAAGCAATGGTGCATGATTTCCATGAGCATTGCTTCTTGGAAGTCCATCCGCTTGGCGATGTCAGCGTAATTGAACAAGGGGTCGACGGGTACGTCTACCGTTGGTGGTAGACCTCAAACTTTCTTACCTATTCGGTTCTGAGCCAATTCCCAATGCTCACATCCCAAGTACCTAATGTTATCAGATCTTGCGGTTCGCCATTCCTTATTGTGAATCCTCCAATTTCATCCTGGTACACTTTCACCATTCGTGATATGAGGCATGCATATGGCATGGTGGTCAGTGGTTTCTTTTTGGTCTCTAGCATACAATTTTGGGAGTGGAACAGTCCATCGGTGACCATTTCAGCCGCGTCAAGCCATCTCCCCTCAAACACTAAGAATAAGGTTTGTAAAAATACTCCATTTCTATCATCTTCTCTTGCTAAAGGGTAATGTTACCTCTAAGAACTATATTGATCCAACACATATTTGGCGGCAACTGTGCACCCTTAATAGATTGGCCAGGGCCATGCTTCCCATTGGTCATTTCCGCAACTATCTGACGGAAGGGCACTCTGGTAGGGTTTGGTGATAGTAGACCCCAGCTTGGTTCATATCCCAACGGAACACCCATGGCTGTGGTGATTCGATCGCGATTGAATCGAAACTTTTGATCATCAATATTAGTGCATAGGGTTTCATTTATGTCTACACTAAGGTTCTGATAGAAGAGTTTAACAATTCATGGGTAATATTATTTGTGGAAAGGCATGAAGAGGGCGGTGCAGCATACTCTCAAGGTAATAAATCGACTGTGAAAGTGGTTCTTCATCACTGAAATATGCTTGGTTGAAGGTCCACTCTGGTTTGCATGTTTTCGCATCACACCACGGGTCAGGTTGGTCTTGTGTTAGTGGGGATTTGTAGATAGCCAGGGCTTTGCCCTTGGCTTGATTGGAAGGTTTTGGGCGTATGGGATTCGACTTAGAGGCAGATTGCTTCTTGGAAGCCATGCAGAAATAAAATCGAATGAAAGACGGGTTTTTAAGAGCTTTACTGTTGGAAAGGAGGTATGCACGAGATCTAGAGCCAGAATGTGGATAATTCTTGCAAATGCACGAAGAACGGTGTTGTTTGGAGCAGATTCGAGCTTCTTCTTGCGGAGGAAGGGAGAAAACGAAGCATAAAAGGGTTTGAAACTTTGCGGGAGTGAAAAGGAGGGCTTCGGCCCTATTTAAAAACCTGATGGCCGCTCGAGTGGTCTTCGTAGCATGCTCGAGCGTGGGTTAAGTGGATGCTCGAGCGAATTTTTCACGCTCGAGCAGGCAGGACTCCGGTGGTCTAGACTGAGCTAGGGGTATTGGAAAATAGGCTGGTCGTAGATGCGAAAGGTATGGTGTATGTAGGTTCTACGACATCTCTATAGTGGTTTTATTTATACATCATGGCATACTTGGTGTGATTGTAGTTAAACTCTTTTCGACCTTTTATCCGGTTATATGCACCAAGTACATGTCGGATGTTAGTTACTCCTTACTACTAGTAGACAAGAATTTGAATAGTATATATAATTGATCGTAGACTTATTAATATGCACTAAAATGATGATCGACATCGTGGAAAATGAAAATTTTATTGGCTACTAACATACAAGCTTGTCGTACCTGACTGACCTTAGTTAAACAACATTGGATAATGTTCCCTGCCTTCCGCTTCCTGCTCCCAGGTTGCTTCGGCAGTGGAGTGATTTCACCATTGGACCAATAGTAGCGGAATTGTCTTGGTTCTTAGTACTTGTTCCTTGCAGCCCAATATCTTTATTGGTTCTTCAACCAGAGTTAGATCTTCTCGATTCTCGATCGATTGGTAGTCTAACACGTGTGTCACATCCTTCACGTATTTTTTGAGCATCGACACGTGAAAGACATTACGGACAGTAGATAATTGTGGCGGCAATGCAATGTGGTATGCCACTTCACCGACACGACCCAGAATCTTAAAAGGGCCAATATATCGGGGGCTGAGCTTTCCTCGTCGTCCAAACCGCATCACACCCTTGGTTGGTGAGATGTTCACAAACACATGATCTTCGACCTGACAACTAACATGGTTGCTAGGCTTAGGCAAACTGCACCAAAATTGTAAGGTGTAGCGATATATCTAAGTTACCTGAAATTCAACGGTCGATCTTTCAAGGTCGGTGTAACTTTTCCGACGGCTTTGGGCCACTTTCAATCAGTCCCGAATGAGACAAACAGTCTCATTTGGGCATTTTATGAGCTCAGGTCCTAGTAGCAATCGCTCTCCAACTTCTGTTATTCACTGAAAAGTACCACTTTTCACCTCTTAACCTAGTCTTTGTTGGAACTTGAAGCTCACTAATAATCATTTGTTAAGTGTGTTTTGTAGTTAGCAATAAAATATGCAGCTTAATACAAAATCCCTGCTTATTGGTCCAAAGAAGAGAAAGAAAGCATGGAAAGATGATAGTTGAGCCAAAGTCTAATGGAACACCCTGGTATGCTCACCATGGTGACTCATTTGGTGGTCATCATTGACCAAAAGTTTACCAGATGAAAGAAGTTAGCTGAGAATGGAGGAAGCTACAACAGCAGTAAGTGCAATGCATAAGAGGATTAAAAGACTCACCTTGCAGAGTTGAGGAGCTCCCTCGCGGAGCTAAGGATGCAGTGGAAGCTGCCCTCACACAGATAGGACGTGTAGTCAAGAGAAGAGCAGTAAAAAAATCGCAAAGATCTCGCATCTTAAAACCCTTAGAATTTGTGTTCGCGGAGATCAATCCTTAAAGCAGTCGCACACAGAATATAGTGAGTCCATATGCATAAAGAAAAATTTGCCACCTCGCAGAGTTCTGCGAAGCCTTCGAAGAGAGAGACGCCCAACCTTTTCCTCGCGCAACTCTCGCGCACTCTGAAGCCTAACCAATTACTATGTGAGCGTAGGAGCCTACCTGCGTGAGTATTCAGCGAGAGAGAACTTTTGAAGCTCTAATGCGTAAGATATCCAGGCATTTCAAATCACCTTCGTGACAACATTGCAACGCAAAGCAGCTGTGCGATCAACTGATAATCTACTGTGCGGGTGAATAATCCTCCTAAGCCAAATGCTCCTCCATGAAGGCTCTGCCACTGCGCGAGTGAATTAATGCAAATACCAGCCCTGTGAAGCTTGGGCTCTCCACTTCTCAGTTATAACTCAAGGACCTTGTGAGAATTTTCCAAGGCTAGGGCACACTTCTCGAGGCATGGATTTTGAGGCACACATCTCAAGGCATTTAAGGGTTGTAATAGTGTCATGTCTGCTGAAAAAATTAGGGTTAACCTTTTTTTAGCCAAGGCCTTATGGACAAAGTTATATAAGCTGTACTTAGAGTTAGTATTTTCATCTTTCTTTCATCCTCTGTTGCCTGAGAGCTCGAGCAAGCTAGGATTAGGGTTTGATCATTTATTTTTCTTATTTTCTTCTCTCTTAGCCCAGTATTGGGTGGCTAATCCTTTTGTAAGCAGCTAGGTTTAGTTTTATTTCAGTTTTGTAATAGGCTTTGTATACATTGGGATCTATTGGATGAACAATTGTATACAGGCTACAACCTTGAGACAGTCCATTGTAAGTTTTGCTTTTATCAATAGATTGTTGTTTTAATGACTAATTAAATCTATAGATCTTATAGTTTCCTTAGATGTCTGTAGGATCCAAGCTTTGGGACTAGCTCATTAAGTTTCTAGTAGATCTATTGTTTACCATCTAATTCCCCTTGGTTTAATAGACCCATGGATAGCAAGCAGGATCCGTAGTCAGATCTGGAGAGTTTGTAGCCCTAGGACTCCATGGTGGCAGTAGCAGTTTACATGTTCTTTCTCAGATCTCTATGGTATGGACAGACCAATCGAATACCATGTGACCATTTGAGTGGACAGAGTATAACCCTAAGGTGGTGTCTAGCCACATGTCTGAGAAGGATTCTTCTCCTCTGCACATGAGCTTTGAAAGCCTTGTGAAGAGATTTGTGCAGGAACTGGCTCCCCTCCATTTTATTTGGCCAATATTAGATATTAGATCTAATTTCTCTGTAGCCATTGCAGGCCTTTTGTAGAAATGACCAGCTGAATCTAAATCCTTATTCAACCTGTTGCATGGTCTTTTGGGTGGGCACATTGAGCCGTTGGCCTTGGTAAAGCACTTAAGATTTTATGGGTTGGAATACCTATGGATGTCAGCCAGATCTATACACAGATCTGGGGAGATCGTAGCATTGACATTACATAGTGTCTGCAATAATATTCATGGCCTAATCTGATCCATTGGTTGGAGAAATGATTAGTCCACTCCTTTTGATTAGGTTAGCATTTCTGGTTTAATCAATGGGATTTGACAAATTCTATCAGGTACTCTGTGACCATTTGAGTAGACAAGGTATAGCCCTAAGAGCGTCTCAAATGGCATGGGTTAAATTAGATTCTTCTACCTTGTTGAGGTTATTAATAGCATCTTAGCAAGTACCACTGCAGAGACAGTCTAAATTTGAGTTACATTACTGCATTAACTCTAGCTTCACTTGCTTACTTCCCATCATTTTTTATATTTTATTTTGGCACACACCATCACCATTTTCTCTTTAACCCTTTCTTTAGGATAGGACTGCACTTTATTTCATTCTTCAGGTAATTTAGTATAGACGTGACACTCAACTCCCTTTCTTTAGGATTGCCAGATCTGTAGCACTACGGTAAAAAGTCAAAAAAACCATTGCCCTAAACAATTGTAAAAAAAGGAGCGATTTTTTTTTACCACTATACGAGACAGTGGTTTATGAACTTCAACAACAACTGCTCTTAACAGTCATAGAAAAAACCACTGCTTTTTTTACAACTGTTTAGGGCAGTGGTTTTTTTATGCAATTTTTAAAAATATATATATATATATATTTAAAAAAAAAAAAAATTACGTCGACAATTTTTTATGCAAATTTTTTTTAAATAATATTTTTTTTAAAGAAATTTTTTTTAATGTAATTTTTTTTATGCTTTTTTAATGCAATTTTTTTAATATAATTTTTTAATGCTTTTATTTAATGCTTTAAAAAAAATTATATAAAGAAAAAAAGCTATTAATCCCATATTTAAACACATCCATTCAACTCAAATGCAAATCATTCAATGTCATTAATAAATAAAATAGATGCCCAATTCTTTTATTCAAATAAAAGATTGCATCTCAACCTATGATCCAACCTTTCAAATCAACCAAATATTTTAAATTTTACATGCTCAATCCTTTTATTCAAAAAAAAAAAAAAAAAAAAGAGTTAACAATCTAAGGACCCCGTGACCTATTTTCATAATTAAAAAAAAAAAAAAAAAAAAAATTTATATATATATATATATATATGCTTCGCCTCTCCTGCCAAGTATCCTCATCCCCTAGTGATCCGTTTGAGGTGAGCTTCAAATCGAAAAGCTTCTCCTGAAATCAAAAGGAGAACGTAATTAAATATTTATGATATTAAGCAATTAAATTGAGATATTGATGACTTCTATCTAAGGAGTTCCCATCTAATAGGTCGGGTTGAAAATATTGACATGTTATATAAATAGGTTATATTCAAGTTAGCCCAAACCCGAACCCAACCTGGTACCTGTTTGCTACACAACATATAGGTATATAGTTCTTTTAACAGATACAGGTATTTTGATTATTTTTCCTCTACAAGAGCATTTCAAATATATATGAATTTTGTAAAACTCCTGTGATACTTTAAAAATTAAGGCATCTTACCTCGAAAATATATATGAATTTTGTAAAACTCCTATGAGACTAGGAGGGAAAATAAACACCTAGTTAAATGGCCTTGTTTATGTGCAGAAGGCCATTTCTAGAAATCCTTCATCATGAAGTGCGCAAATGACACCAAGTGCAATTCCATATCCAGTTGTTGCAAGACTGGAGATAAGATACAAGAAGTTAGATCCTGAACCTATTGAATTTAAACTCTATGAGATCCAATGAGTTGGTAGAAAAAAACAAGAATAAGAAAATCAAGGGACCTGTCAGTGTTGCAATGTGTTAAAACAGACAGTTTGCTAAGATTTTTCAACTGGGACCGAAGTAAGTTTGCTCCATTAGATCCAATTGCTTTATTTGCATTAAAATCATCTATAAGCATAGTTTCAGCAGATTCAATATAACCCTGCAAAGATTAATAACATAGTTTATAACATGGTAAAGTGTGAACTTCCTCATTACCACAAAGATGGAAGTGGTGTCATGATTTGGAGGCATGCCTAAGCTTCAAGAAGGTTAAAATTTCTGTAATGCAAACTAATTAAGTCTAAATTAAAATAGAGTCCACAATGAATCAGACTTTTCCATTTAGAATCTGATACTCAATTGGAGTAACCAAATAAAGAATACTAAATATAGCATCCAACAGTAAAAGAATGTAAATCCAAAACAATGGTTGATCACCACCACTGATGAATCACACCATTTTCGTATAATAGTGATCAGGTAATTATATAATAGTGATCAGGTAATGTTTTGCTACCAAACAGAGCCTAACTAATTATATAATAGTGATCAGGTAATGTTTGGCTCATCAGATTTTAATAAGCTTGATATGTGAGTTAAGCATGTCTAAGCAATGGGGGTCCAAGTAAAAGCTTCAACTCTATGGTCTTGCTTACTACATGTATCATAATAAGAAGAGCACCAACTACCAACACTTATTTTATGAAAGATGGACTTTGACAAATAAAAAGATTCAATACGCAATTTCGCATATTGACCTCAATATATATATAGAGAGAGAGAGAGAGGATTTTGGCTCTGACCGACTAACATTTAAATGCTTGTTTTAATGATCTTATACCATTAAACTTAAACTTTTGATCTCAGCCCATTGAAATGTGATTATCATTATACTATGTGGTGAATATTTGTGATCAATCTAAATTGTTCAAGTGGCGATCTATCATTGCAACATGTCTCAGCCCAAAGAAACATGCTTATAATTGGATGTGAACCATCCAATTGATGAACTTTAATATCACTCATTAAAACTGAAAATAGTGATTGATATTAAAGTCCAGCGATCGGATGATTTAAATCTCCCTAAACCACCATTTTTGGAACTGTTGCAAGTCAATCCATGATCTATCATATCGACGATACAAATTATTTAACTACTTGAGAAATTGATTGAGACAACTCAAATTTGATCAAGACAGATTGAGTTAGAGGGGTGTCTCCAGTTATTTAAAACCCCAAAACTCAATCCAATACTCTAGAAATTCAAACAAGCATCTAATATTTTCAAAAAGTCTATCTAAATGGAGTACTTGAACAACACAAAAAAAATAAAGAGAGAATCAGGTTTATAGCTATTTTTAAATCCCAGTAAGATAAGTTATTTTTACTCAAAAAAATTAACTAATTTCAAGTCAATCAGATCTCAGACCTCATCGAGACAGAGTCAGGTTTAGATCTCAGTTTCCAATTTTGCTTATTTTCCATAGTTTATTGATAAATGAAGCAAATTGTCTAACATCAAATGTATTTAAAAATCACAATGTTAAAGCATAGATTTGGGAGATCACATATCCCATGACAACATATAGTATTGGATATGAATATTTAATATCCAAGTGAAGTAGGATGACAGAACTAATTTTGTGGGAATCACAAATCCACCACTTTATACTTTTAGCTATAAACAGTTAAAGGAGGATGACAGAACTAAAGCAGGAAACCTCACCTTTTCTGCATAGTGCCTTTTGTATGTATCTACATGCCTGTGAATATTTTATGATCAAAATACTTACTTCAATAAGTGTAACCGGGGGCTGCTCTGGCGACAGCATGTTGCAATGTTGAATCTCTAACTTTGTCAAATTCCAGATTGCAAGTAATTCTATAACAGTGGGCGTAGTGTAAGCAGCTCACCAGTAACAAGCCTGAACACAAGCAATTTAACATATGTAACATGTAAGGCGGAATGGGATTAGGTAAAAAAACAAAATTATTGTGCAAAACAGTGTGAGCCTTGCGATTAACAATGAAATACTCTATTTTTAGTTTGTGAGTTTCTTCTTGAAATACACTGCTTTTTAGAGTTTTCAAATGGTTACAAAACACATATAAGAAGTAATAAGTGATTATAACACAAACCACCTGACCAACAGTGTTGGGATGTGGGGACAACTTGTCAATTACCACTCATGTTACTCAGGTCATGGGGCATGCTGCCAAAGTGTTCCCCAAATCCCATCATTCAATCATGGAATGGATGATAGCAGATTTACGTGTACTAAGCTTAGATACTAGGGTTCTATGACAATGTTATTCTTTCATATGTCATTATATTCAACTGCAAAAGCTCAAGTATAATAATTCAACACATTATCCTTCCATAAGTTAACAAAGAAAGAAGCCAAATACATCTCTATATATCCAGCTGAGGGGTCTTCAAGTGATTTATCTTATATTAATATAGTAATCATCAGTTATTAAGTTTCTAACATAATGCATGTTAATAACTTAGTAGAGTATAATTATTATCATTAGAAACGGTTTACAACAATTTGTGATGTAAACTATTTCTAATGATCATAATTATATTCTACTAAGTTATCAACAAGGTTTCTTCATGTTTAGCAGTGATGAAGGTCCAAAGTCAGAACTAGAAGAAATCCTATCTTAATTTTACCACTTTTCCCTTTGTTTTATGACAAATGGTTTTCCTTGGTTGCAATTTATTTATAGGACTAAATACATATACCTAGATAGAGATGCAGATAAGCCTGTCTTCAGACATAATTTACGTATAAAGGGAAACAAGGATATAGCCACCAATATAAAAGATATAGCCAAGACCATTTATTTGGCACTTTATACATCTGTATTGTATAATATTCATCTTAATTCCACAGTTGAAAAGAAAATCAGGTAGGAATTGGGCTGCATCAAGGATCTACCTTGAAATATGAATACAATCAAAATTAAAGAGATGTCAAACATATACCTTTTCTTAGCCATGTACTACACCATCTTTTGGCAGAATTGCTAGATAAAATCCCACCTCGGTCAGCTGCAGATAAATAAGGAGATATACCAATGAGAGAATCTATTAATAATTCTTAATCAAAGCTCGGTCAGCAAGTTCTTCAAAACCATTAATCTAGGTAAGCTATCCCACAAAAAAATCAAAGCTCTAAATTATGATAATATCAAAATATGGCACCATACAATTACTGCTGAAAAGATGATGAGCGGGTTTATTACCGGACCATTAGGGAAAAACCCTCAATCACCTCACTTTTTAACACAAAGGCATGAATTTACTATCATACAACTGACCAGGTTTATTACATTCTCCTGTAGAATCTACACCAATAGATGTTTAAAACTCAATTAAAGTGGAATTAGCCTGAGTAAGATGACGTGTACTCCACGAGGGTGCGGTCCAAGATCTGTGCACAGCATGTTCAGCCCTTGTTGTAAACTAAATCATGTGACAACTTGGTGGGGCTTATCCACGACTTGACCTAAATAGTTAGATGGTTTGAAATGTCTGTGTGGTGTGTTTTTAAGCTACAACCTACCCAAGAGGTGGAAAACTTGGAATGGTTAGCCTGTGTGCTATTTATTGAAGAACTGAGCACCTGCAACAACACTCGGGTCAATCTCCTGTCCAACTGCTCAAGCCTTGGAAGCCGCACATGTATTTATGAGCATACAAATCAGTGAAAGTTCACTTTTGATCTTTCTGAGTTCAAGCTCAAAAATATCAATGCATCTTCCAAGGTTGGTATTGTGACATTCACCCAGGCACTGGTTCTGGCTCTCGGGTTTGTTGCCTTATAATATATTGAATGGCTCCCTGCAGATGGGGTCAGACTATTTCTCAAGATCCTCATGCCCATACTATTTTGATTGAAGTGACTGTAAGTGTTGCATGTAGGGGGCTCACTGGTAGGGGTGTCAATGGGAAGTTCGAGCTTGATTATGGATTGGAACCAAACCTGGTCTACCTGGGTCAGGCTAGCCCTACTGTTTAATGTCAATTGGCCAGCCTGATTTTAATCACGCTGACCACTTGGTCCCAAACCTTGCCATAACTAATCGAACCAGGATGGGTCTAGCTTTGATTACTAATTGGGTTTATGATTACTCCCCAAACCCAGTCCAAAGTCCGAACTAGGTTGGGCAGGCAGCCTGGCCCATTGACACCCCTACTCACTGGCTAAGGGTAGAAGACAGAATTGCACAAAGTATATAACACAGATCATATTAGAATATAGGAATGTATTATGAATAGAAAGGTAAAAAACTACAAGATTTATGTACTTTCCTTTTATCTCTTATCCTCCAGTTGCACATCAACCAAAAATAATAAGAAATTTATACATCAACATACATGTAGTAGTCATTAACATAAAACTCCACGACAATATATAACATTACATGAATTATGCAAGCGTCTCAATGGGCTGGGCCAGGCGGTGTTCAAGATGGGCCTTAAACGGGCCATTTATAATCAGGCCTCTTGGATCTAGCCCACACTTGGCCCGAGTATTAATCGCCGGGTCGGCACCAAATTTATTTATGTATCAGGCCTATTTACCTTAGGCCATACCGAGCCCATGGCATGTTGGGTCGCTAGCCAGCTCAAACATTTCTATACAAAATAACTCATTTGATCGACTAAGGTTGGCTTCGGGTGGGTCTTCAACTCTTGGAATGCATATAACAAATATAGGCTGTCGTGTGGCAGAAAAATATATCGCGGTGGCACTATTAGATAAAATATTAAATGATTCATTGTTAGACTTCTACCAAGCATATGTTATCAAAATACATACATATAATTCTCCTTCTCTAACCCTGATTTTGAATGTGAATGCAATTTACTAGGCACGTTTATTATTATAGTAGGGTTGTATGCCTTTCTATGGGGCAAACGAAGGGAGCCTTCTCCAGCTATTTCTGCTGATGTCAACAATTCCACTGTTGCTACAGAAACCTGAGGTAGGAGACTAGGCAAGTAATTAGTTCATTGCCAGTCTTTAAAAGACTACATGGGGTTTAGGCTCATTATATTTAAGTTGAGATTTGTAATATTCATATAAGAGTTGTTGGGTCATCTATATTTTACATGTTGCATTGTGGTTACAATCTCTGATTTCTAGGCGGGATATCATCATATAGATGGGACTTCGGGCTGCAGATTGGCTGAGTTTACCCGATGGATTGAGTAACCCAACCCGCCTTGTCGGGTTTGGGTCCAAAATGCTTCTCGTCCTGTTTAATAAACAGACGGGGTTCGGGTCAAATTTTTTTGACCTGAACCTTACTTAACTAGAACTGATGTGACCCAATTCCTTACCTGATATTTTGAACTAAGCTGGCTAAATGCAACCCGCTTGACTCGGCCTGACTTTTTGCTAATTGGGCCGATTTAGGTGTGAGTTAAGGGTTTAAGTAAATGGTCGGTTAGATTTTGGCAGAGGTTAACCGGGTTGACCCTGACCTGACCCGATTTGACCCATTTGCAACCCTAATGGGATTCAACCCAAAAGTCATGCTGATTGGAGTATCCAACCATCCAACCAAAGCACATTTCATTCATTAAATTTTGAACCATGATCCATTTACACTTTTAACTGTCCATGTCCTAAAAGCTCTTGATCAAACAATCATTTTTTGGGTGTCTCCCATCTACATGATGCCAATTAAGTGGACATCAGATTGGTTACCATGTGTAGACACCAATGTTTGAAAGGGAGTCTTCAATTTATCAAACCTAAAACATCCCATCATGATCACACTACTCAATCCTTCTTCAAAAGGGCCAACTTATATTAGAAAATGACCATATATCACATGTAACATATATGTGTGTAACACAAGGTGCATCTAATGCAGATTTTGTAGGCAGAATTGTGGATGTTGACTCTATTTGACTTTTTAATCCATATTTGACTGCAAACTTTTCTAATATATCCCAATAATAATACCAATTTTTTTTTTTCCTCCTAAGATAGTCCTAGTAAAAACTGTCATTTTGATAAGAGGATTGAATGCTCAACACCTTCCCTTTCTATCACCAAAGTCATTTCCTATATCTTAAGTACGGTCTGGTTTTGTTGGAGTTATTTCATATCTTTATAGGTTTCTTCGCTTTCTTTTTAAGTTATTTGGAAAAACTCTTAGAAGTTGGTATGCACAGCAACCCACCTTAACTTGATTCACGAGTTTAGGGTGACCAATGGTCTTGAGTCCATCTCTCATCTTTACTATGTTGATGATACTTTACTATTCTGTGATGCCAACTATGGTGATCTTTTGTGTGCAAAATTTGTCCTATGGTTGTTCAAGATGGTTTTCTTTCAGAAAGTCAACATAGCCAAATCTTACTGAATGGGTTGTTCAAGTGGAGAATGATGTAGCTGTTGCTTTAGCTGAGTATTTTGGATGCAGATGGGAGAAGTTGCCTTCCAAAATCTCCTCATTTATTGTTTATTCATGCACTATTGCCTAGATGGGTTTGTTAACAGGTTGGAAAGTACCATGAGGAGTGGAGTTTTCTATGGATTGGCGGATCTGAGTAGAAGATAATTCACTGAAAAAACTGGGATGTGGCTTGTTTTCCAAACGGCTAGGCCCTTCTGGGAAAAGCAAAATGGTCTAGGGCATCTAGGAGAGGATCTTGGAGGCCTATGGATGATGGTTCTTTCATCAAAATATGTGGTGTCCTTGAGGTGTGCTTTCCATAAAAGCAACAATTAGAGTTGTGGCTTTCTAGGAGACTCGATCATTTTTTGGTGTCACATCTAGTTGGGGGGAATCATTGATTTTTTTTTTCTCAATCCAAGATTGTGTCGATACCTCCTCAATGATTCCACTATGGAACATTCCTCTTCGGAGAAATCTTCGCGATAGCTAAGTGCGTGATATTATGTCTCTACTTCGAGTGCTTGTTTTACAGAGGGCTGACAAGCGCAGATGGTCCTTATAGGACAAAGGCACTATTACTGTTAGATCGTTCTATAACTTTTTGGGGAGGAGTGTCATAATATCTCATTATTGAAGGAGCATCGAGAATCCAACTAATATCCCAGTGTTTGGTATTAGGCTGTGTTGTCCGCCCAAAAATGATTGTTCTCGAGTTCGAGTCCTAGAATCAGCTACTCCAAAATGGGGGTATGGCTGCCTACAATCTACCTCTCGCAGATCCTGCTGAAAGCGGGAGCCTTGTGCATTGGGTTCGATCTTTTTTATCTCAATGTGTGGATGGTGTGTTCTTGGAGTAGAATTCCAACAATCAACAACCTGAGTAGAAGGGGCATGAAAATTTCGAAAAATGTCGTGTAATGGAGGTGCCAAAGTTTTTGATAATTAGTTTCTCTATTGCCTTCTTCCCCAGCTCTCTGGGAGTATTTTGTGTCTTTCTTTTTGTAGGGTGATTGAATCCTAGCCACTTGTAAACAATTTTGAGTGGAAAACGGGATCCTGCTGTTTTCTGGGTGGTTTGGGCTGAAAAAAATGGAAGAAGTTTTGAAGGGAAAAGGAAGACTTTTGGGGTTATTCCAATGGATGTTATGGACAGTGTTGGAGTGAGCTGGCCACTCCAAATTCATTGTTGGGTGGACCTGTCTTGACATCTAAGATAAATGGAAGTCAAGTTCTGGGAGAGGAAGGGACTGCTATGTAGTCGACGCTTTCTTTTTAGCATTCTTAGCTGCTGTTTAGTTGGTGCTGTTAATTCTGTTTATTTCTTGCTAAGTACTCGCTTAGTCTTGTTTAATTTTGTTATCTTTAATTAGATTACACTTCTTACAAATAATAATAGACTAATAATAATGAAGAAGGGAATTTGAGTGCAGCCTTTTGTCACTGTGTTTCAACGCAAGATCACGTGCTACGTGATTGTGTGTTACGCTAGATGGTTTGCTAGCCAAACTTGGTGTATTGAGCATTTTGGCCCTTCAAATCACAAGTAAGCTAGATGGTTTGCTAGCCAAACTTGGTGTATTGAATTCTTTTTTAACTTTGACTCAAAATCCTATAATAGAACACCTTTTTTTTTTTCTTTTTTTTTCCCTCAAAATATGGAAGCTGATCGACATTAGGCATGTTGCCTTCGCCGACTGAGACATGTGCAGCGCTGTGGTGCTATACATGCACGCACAACCCTAGGCCTCTAATAATAATAATAATAAAAATAAAACTCATAAGAGCTTGAAGGAGAGGTACTTACTTCCCAGTATGGCGGCTATTAACGGGCCTGATAAGGGGGGATTTGGGACGGGCTTATGCTCGTTCCAATTATTTTCAACCCCAAAAATTAGGCCTGAACCGGGCTAGATATAAAATCGGGTCAGGCTCAGACCGACTCCTTTGAGCCCAAACTTGACTTAAACCTGGTCGGCCCGGCCCAGCTTTTTACCTTAATTTAATCGAGCTTACTTGTGTCGGGCTGTGTTTTGGTCGGCCTAATTATTTTTACCCAAAAAATTAGGCTAAACGCCCGGCCTAGATATAAAATCAGGCTGGGCGCTGCATGAGTCCTTTCGAGCTTGGCCTTTTTATGTGAGCCCAAATCTGACCCATATCATGCTGAAGCCCAACCTGTTGAATACTGCTTTTTTAAAAACAATATGTGTTTTTTGCCCACGTGACTGCTAAACACGTATAATACCCATCAACACTTAGGACACTTAGGACATCAACACTTTAGAAGTTTTTAAACTAAAATGAAGGTATACGGAACATGCCTGGAGCAAACGCAACACAAGTACTTGAAGAGAATTCTTTACGTTATCAAAGAATGTATGTTAAGAGTGCAGCCGTGCCACCGCCTAGTGAATGCCCCACAATCTACAAAAAGGAAAACATTAGTTACTTATTTCCTTGCATTATAAAGATCTACAGCCATACTATGTCAAAGCCATACAAAAAAGAAACATAGGAAAAAATCCAGTTTCCACATTGATACCTGAATCTATATTCTATCATGTTTTGTTAGATCAAAAACTGAGTAGCTGTAGCCTCCAAGGTAAACAGATCTCATCTTTGATGTCATATAGAATGGTGAAGGCGCATAAGTTGTACTCCAATCACCCCCAGATCTGCAAGAAAAAGTGAAAGATTTGGATTGATAAAGAAAGATTTTAATTAAAGAACTAATATAACTTGAAATTAAGCTATTAAAACAAGTCATTAATCTACCTAAATCTAACCAAATTCATAGTAAATGGATTGATTATATATCAGAATAGTGACTAATCTATCTGTAACTAACCAAATAATAATTAAAAATATTACTTAATGATACCATCCAGATGTGTTTTATGTTGGTCTGAGATGAAGGAAAATGACATTTTTTTTTACTGTTCTTATACCTAGATGAGTTTAGATATCTGCTTTATAAAAGTTCAATTCTTGGTAGGTGGGGTATATCTGTTGATATATGTTAGACCAAATGACCAATAATTAATTCAGCATTCAAATAATTACTTCTTCCTGTGAATTCATCAAGATCAATACATGCGAAATGGTCAATGGGTACAAGTTTAATTGCTAATTAAATATGCTGACGGATGTAGTGTGCTGTCTCAGGACCTTGTTAAGAAGATAGAGATTGATCAGGTTCAATTAATAGCTATCAAGAAAGCTTTATTACTAGATGATGAACTTGATTTTCAGACTGATTGTGGAATTTGATTCCTTAATTAGCATAAATCAGATCAATAATCTGATTGATGGCTCATAAAAAACTATTTCATACTTAGGGACATTGAAGCCATGTATGATAAATTTCAGGAAATCACCTTCCTTCATTGAAGTCAATAATGTTGTCATCTTCCTCTCCAAGATAGGTGGACTGCTGGAAGACATTAAGTATTGGAAGGATACCTCCCATATGCCTGGTGAGCTTAGCTCAATACTCCGTGATGATAGCAATTGTTGATCCTATTTCGTTTCTAAAGTTGTTGATGCCTGACATACGGAACCTCTTTCCTGAAGATATCTAGTTCTATATTGAGGTATTTTTATTTGGTATTATTTATTTTTATATTTCTTTTGATAGGTCTATTCAATTCCACTACAAAAAATAAGACAATTTGCGGCAGTTTTTTCAGGGTTTAGGGTTTTCAATTCCACTACAAAAAATAATAACAACAAAAAACTGTTGTTATTAGTCATGTCGCTATTAAAAACTGTCGTTGATTGTCTTGCCGCTACCAAAAAATGCCTTGATAGCAAGTGCTGCTGAAACCCTTTATTTTTGCAATGATGATGTTGAAGCTCTCTAAAATCTGGATTGGTTAGATATAGTCCGGGGCCGGCCTTGGGCCAAGGCCCAAGAGATGGCCGCCTCAGGCCTCCAAATTTTTGGGGCCCTCAAATCTTTGAAGTCTTTACAATCTAATTGCTTAATATAATTTTTAATGTAGAAAAGTATTAAATAAATTTAATTGTTTAGTTAGTTAAGTAACTAGTGTTGCTTTACTTTTTAGCCAAGAGGTTGTGGGTTCAACTCTTCCCAGGTCCCATATTTGCATATTTTTTTAATAGATCGGGTCTTGGTCTGGTCGGTGCAGGTCATTGGCCAGGTCACTGACCTAACTGGGCTAGGCCGGGCATATGTATTCACCTACTGCCTACAACCCGCAAGGGGAGAGATTGACATTGATGATTTACTCACAACTGTGGTCAATCAACACCCTCTAAAATAGGACTCGCAAAGCTGACCCCAAATTGATGGGATAAGGCTATGATGATGATGATGATGATGATAACGATGATGATGTGGTCTACCAACACCCTCACCTCTTCTACTAAGTTGTATGCTAAAGTGTTCGCATCAGGGATTAAAAGACCGATACATATCGGCATATCCGTTCGGCTGTGTCCCAAGCCAATATGTATCAGATAACCAGCCGATATTAAATTGACTTCCTTTTTATTTTTAAAATATTAAATATATAAAAACTAATAAATAAATTTGCCCAAAGCACCGGTTTTCTGTATCACATCCAATTTATATTCGATATTTATCCGGCACATATTCGATTCCTATCCAATATGGGCTGGTATGGACTAGATATTTGATCTTGTTGACCCCTTCATAGAATCGGGGGTGATATCGCATTGGCCGATATTTAAAAGAAGGATTTTTAAAAGAGTGGAAAGATTATTATGCAAGGATTTCAAAAAAAAAAAACAGTGATTGATGGGACAGCTTGAGGAGGTTTGATGGACCTTAATATGCATAACATTATTTTTTCTGTAGTGACTGGACCTCAATATGCAGAAACTTCTAGATAACAAGTTCTCAAATAAATAAAAAAGCTTCTAGGTGTCAGTAGTCCTTCCAAGAATCTCTTTGGATTTCTAAGTGGAAACTTAGGGTCTTGCCGGAACAGCCTTACATAAAATCCCCCAACCTGCATGAATGTGCAGATTTGATTTGGTCTAAGCATATGAATGCCTACACTAATGCAAAAAATATGGTAATTAAATTTCAGAACATACCTGTGGCTCATCTCTCATTTCTTGTTGGCCAGATGCCTGCTCAGGTATATCCCAATCAATGAGACGGCCTTTCATCTGCTCACAATAGAGGTATGATGCCATAGTTTAAATTTGTGCTCACAATAGAGGCCCATGCATTGGTTGCACCATAAGCTTGCCCAACAAGGACACATCAGCTGCTCTTTGTTGTAAAGGGATATCCCCTATAGAGCATCACTTTTATTAGCAATATAAACACCAAGTTTAAAACACTTGAACTTGAGTTGAAAAAATGTAAGGTTTCAGTTGACCAGCTGCTAAAGGGTGGTCCTATTATGAAGAAAATGAATTCTGGGGTTACCTAATCTTGGTGGCTTCTTTATTGTCAGTTCTGGTTTTTTTTCTGTCCTAACCTCTCTCTGCTTAGTTGATCCAAATGTAATTTACTATCTTAATGAAATTTCATCTTCCTCGATAGATTTTTAAATTAAATAATCTTGTGACATTAATTTGCTAATCAATAAGGAAGTTTTCCTGTGACGCAGCTAAGGAAAAAAATTCAGCCTCATATGTTTTGGGATTTGTTTCTGATGTTTATTTGTCTCTCTGTTTTTCAGCGTAAAAATGGTGTAATGGGCCAATCTACTTTGCTAAAATTGTCAAACCTTGGGAAGTTCACAGCTGGTTCTTAGCATGGAAATCAGTGAAAGTATACGTTTTGACCATTTTAGCATGGAAATTGACCATTCAACCATACCTACTAACACAGCAACTAGCATACTCCCTTATTTCTAAAAAAAATTATTGACAAAAATAATCAATCTGTGTACTCTGATTGTAATCCATCCTCTCTGTATAGAGGGCTGCAAACAGGCTGTGGTTTGGCTAGAAGTTCACGATTCATGCCCGGTGGGACTGAAAATTGACCAAATTAATGAACAAGTGGCACCTACCCCTGTGTTCTGAGTTCAAAGGAGTCCCCTAACACACTCAAAAATATAATAAATAAAACATCTATCGAAAGGCGTGCATGTAGAATATATTCAACAACAATAACACAACCCTGGAACAAGAGTAACTGCTGAATTACCTTTAAGTGGATGAGTCATGGGATTTAAATTTAAAAAAAGCCCGTCAAGTCAAAATTAAATCTGAGTCAACAATGGCCAGGTTTGGTATCAATTTTGCTAATCCAAGCAGAGGGCATGCCAAACATTCTAAAAAGTTCTTTCAAATGATCATAGCTCCTCTGTTTTTCCTTTCTAGTTTTGATCTATCTCAAGGGCCTTATTAGTTATTAATATCGATCCCTTCCTACTATTTTCATCTGTTCCGGCTTATTTTGGGCATTATAGCCTACAACCTGGTTTATAAACTTATTAATTTTTTTGTATATAGGATATTAAAAAAATGATACTCTACCTCAATGACATTAAACGGTAAGATATTGATTACCTAGATTTGTGGCTTGAAACTTTCGGAAGCTGCTACCTTCCTACCTCAATTCTTGCATGTAAGAGAAAGAGTTGGTATTAGGTATTTAGATAGGCAAAATTGTGGAATCCCCTCAACCATCGACAGTGTTTATGCATCAAAAATGAAAGTGGTCAACTAGTCCTACATATAGGAAATGGAATAATTTAAATAGACTGACAACCGCTAGGGAAAAACATTTGTTTTTGCGTTTTAACTAGCAAAACAAAAATGATTCACAAAATCACCACAATTTTTGCAAGCATTTAGACTTAAACAAGTTAAGAACATTATACTGATAAAGAAGAGAATACATCATACGGAAAAAGTCACTAACAATTTTTTCTTTTTTCCATAGAAAATACAAAAGGCTCAACAATAAAAGGAGATAAACAAGATAAAATGCAACTAAAATTCATAGAGAAAGGAATTCAGATATAAATAGACTCTATAACTCAACCAAGTCCAAGACGTTAAGATGCTCAATGACTCGAGACAGAGTACTTGCTTTATATGTACCAATGTTCTCAATTAGAATAGTTTAAGTACTTACAGACCTGATCTTGAGGAGAATTAAATTTCAATACCCTGAATTTTTTACAGTGGCATGTTGCCTAGCAATTTTGATTCCCGAATTTTCAAGTTAATCCATTCAACTAGGCGGCTAATTTTCTCAAAAATACAGAAACAATCCCAATTTTTTTTTTCCTCATGAGTACCCAATTTCATGAGTCCTATGGAATCAAATCCAAAGCCAACACTCTCAGCATTTAATTAAAACCAATGGGCTTCTTTTTATGTAGCTTCAACAAGTATTCTCATCTAAAATATGACTGTATGGCAGCATTTCCATCTTCTAAGTAGTTGCCTTGTAACTTGACCAAGGATTTGGTTGAGTCAACAACACTGACAATAGCCCTATCTGATAGAGCTTTTTCATCAACTGAACTCAACCAACTAGCTTTCTTTAGCAGTTTATCTAACATAATGCCAGTTAATAACCTATAAGTTGACTAAGGACTTAACTCTCAACAAAATAGAGCAACTGAATGCTCTATTTTCCAGTTGTGAAGAAATAAGGATTACGAAATTTGTATACAACATCAACCTGAAATTAACTCTAGTTTAGACCTATCGCAGTTCGAGCTCAACCCAGTTTGAGCCTGCAGATTTGTTTGAATCCTAGTTTGATTACAAGATTAGTCTCAAATTCATACCTAGAAAAGAGATGTTGGATAAGAAGCTTTCTACTCCGAGAATCGGTTTAGGTTGGCATGTGGTTCAACTACAAATTTGGTATACTATCAACCCGGCTCATTTCAATATGTTTGAAAGGAGTAGGAATGCAAAACCTAAACCGAATCCCGATACAGAGCCGAAAGCCCAAAACCTAAAAAATACAGAGCTGATATCATGTACACCAGCCATGTGGTAGTATGGATCTCAATCCGTCTGCATAATCAATAACTTCCCTGCACTGATTTCAAAGATGATAGAAATCTGATTGCTACACAAGGTTTACTATGGTTGAGGGGCTGAGATTGGCCCGTTTACAGACGGCAGTACATGCCTAGTATACGTAATTAAAACTCAACACAAAAAACCAGCTTAAAAAAATACTAAAATGCAGCTTTAAAAAATACTAAAATGCAACTTAAAAAAAGTCTAATACAGCACTAAATAGGAAGAAAATCTCAGCAAACCGTGTTAAAAAAAATAGATCTCTCTCAGTAACCATGCAAAAGAAACCCTAACTTTCCGAATGCAAAACGGACCACGTGAAAAGAAGATTGGCTAAAAATCATTAAAAAAATAAAAAAATAAAAACAGGTAGAAACCCCAGAGTTTGCAAAACATAAATGCACTTCAAACCTTAACTTCTCTACACATAAAATGAAGAAACAAAACCCTAAAAAATAGCTGAAACGAACAAAGAGCTTAAAAATAGCTTTAAATGCGACTAAGGAAGAAAAAAATCTAGCAAAAACTGAGTCCAAAACCCTAGCTTTAGTTTAATTACCTAATGACGTATGGAGCTAGCCTATTTCATGGCCTAGTGATAATAGAACCTAGTCACTTGAGTATCATCGATTTTCGAGGACGAAAATCTTATAAGATGGGGTGAATGTCATAACCCCAGATTTTTGGGGATCGTACACGTCATGCAACATGCACGTGTGTAGGTGGTTCACAAGGGAACCAAAACTAATATGTATACACTTTTGGTGTGTGTGTGAAACACACTAACTTTCACAAAAAGATATATAAGTGAATGGAATAGAGAGGGGTTCCCCATATACATAACCTAATTATCCTAGAAAGAGAAAAGGTTGAATGAGGAGCTTTGGGGAGGAACCTTGGAGATCTCTTCGTCAAGTGTAGTTTTGAATCGCAGATCAAACTTATACGAGACCTATCGACGGAGGTATGTTAAACCACATGATAAATTTTTAGGTGTTTAAATAATGTATAGGATGGTGTTAAATAGATTTTAACGATGACAAGGTTTGAATGAAAGAAGAAAGAGTTTCTCGATTAGATCGAGGAGTTAAAAATTTCTGCTCCTCGCTCGAGCGGTCTAATTGGCTCGATCGAGCGAGGACAGAACACAAAAATTTAGTTCTGGGCTCGCTAGAGCGAGGCCCAAAACTAAGGGAAGCTCGCTCGAGCGAGGTCTCTAGTAGAGCTCGCTTTAACCGCTCAAGTGATCTCGATTTAACCACTCGAGCGAGAATAAATGACAGCTCGAGCGAGGCATCGGAAAGAGCTTCAAAAGGCTCGCTTTGATCGCTCGAGCGATCTCGATTGGACCGCTCGAGCGGGATCAAGTGACCGCTCGAGCGAGGATTAAGAGACCGCGCGTGCAAAGAATTGTGCTCGCTTGCGCGAGGCACCACATAATTTTTGAATTATTGGTGCAAATACATGGAGGCTATGTGCTCCAATGATTCTAGTAACCTTTCTAAACATATTCTAAATACATGAAATGTAGGTTTGACGTAAGATCGTGAAGTGTAAACCTCTACGAGAAAGTGTGCATTGGAATTGCGTTGAGGTAGGGAATATTCTTGAAACATGTACTTTATTTCGTCAACTCATATATGCAGTGCATTTCAATTAAAAAGTTGAGTATTGTATAATCTTTCAAAAAAAGGGGTGTGTGCGTAAGCTTCAAGGTGAAATCATGAAGTCCCCAGGGGACGAAATATTGTAAAGTGGGCATCTAAATGATGTATTAAATCAGTAGTACCCCAGGGATACAGATGAAAACAAACCGTGAAACTAAAGCATAATGATAAGGCCTAATGTACTAAGAATTAGCACAAGTCACGATGAATAACTATATGTAAAGCACATCGATATTTTTTTTGTTATTTGACGTTTGATTAGAATGCCCCACCGACGTGGCGGGATACCCACGACTGACGCGGCAGGATATCCGTGATTGGTACGGCGGGCAATCCATATACTTATAACACATCCCAGGGATGTAGATTTAATAATAGACCCCGCCACCTATGAGAAAGGGGCTTGGGCAGTATTCCCCGGGGAATACATATAACAATTGTCTAGTAGACGACGATGGTGGGTATTCCATCGGGGCTCGATGCTATATTGCTCGAGGATTATTTAAGTTAAAGGTTTAAGTGATTAGGCCGAATTCATAACTAAACCAGTAAGATGAGAACAAACAACACCATGAAAGGAAATCAGCTGTATCCATTTTAGTTATTCCAGTTATATCAATTGTTCTATTTAAAAGTGATATCTAGAAAATTGTGCTTTCAAAACTGCTAACATATATGTGAGATTTAATCTATATGTTCACTTTGTTTCCCTATTGAGCTAGGATGTAGCTCACCCCTTAGACTATATGTTGCAGGTCCAGGACTAGCGACAACAAGGACTTCTGGAGACCTTGATCCAGGGGATTCAGACTACGTGCCCACTGAGGAGTCAGAGTCTCCTCCTGAGGAATTCTTCTAGGAGACCCATTGCGTACTTTGAGAGTGAGTTGAGAGTATTAGGCATGGCTTGGTATGTCAAGTCTCTTTTTTTATAATTAAGTACCTTTATTCTTTTGGCAAATCGTCTGGGACGGACAGTTATCACCAATGGTTTGGGTCAGTTCTTATGCCCATGAATTGGCATAGGACAAGAACTGTCCTTAGAGACTCTTTTACCTTAAATGCATGGGCACTTGTTTAGAGTAGATGCATTCTTTATTGTAGTCTCGTGTATGTATATCCAATGCCTCGTAAAGAATCACAGGGCACGACCTTGATGGTCGTGCTGATGGCGCGGGTTTCGGGTTGCCGAAATTCGGGCTGTCACAGTTGGTATCAAAGCCTTTCTTTTTAGTTTTGGCAATCATCTCGTCAAAACATAGGGACTTCTGCTAACGAAACCGTGGTTCCTCACGCAGGCCGTTATTTTTCCTAGAGGAAGAGGTCGACCCAGGGGTGGTCACGATAGGAATCTACGTAGTAGAGATGGGTTCGTCTCGCCTACCAACAGGGTACCATTGGGAAATAGGGAGATTCTCGAGGGCAGTGGCCAAGAAGAAAACCAAAATCAAGCAGAAGATCAGGATCGAGATCGTCAGGATCAAAATCAGAGAGAACAAGATAGAGTGAGGGAGAGAAATGAAGAAAGAGAGGAGCGTCAGAGGATGATGCACACAATGGAAACCATGGCAACTGCCATGGCACAGCAAGCAGCATCCTTGGCAGCACATGCAGCCGCAGAACCACAACAGACACCTACACCTCCAGTAGGACCTACACTACCGGTGGCTTCAGCATTTATCGAATTCAGGAGGATGAGACCTCCTAACTTTTCAGGGCAGGTAGACACCATGGCAGCCAAAAATTGGCTGGGTAAAATGGAGAAGGTGTTTAGCGTACTGACATGCATAGAGGACGAGAGCGTCCGTTGGGCAGCATATATGCTAGATGGAGAAGCTGGACCTTGGTGGAAATCCGTATCACGAACTAGAGCACAAGAAACTCCAGATATGCCCTGGACTTGGGATGAATTCGTGGAAGAGTTCAATAAGCAGTATTTTTCGGAGGGTGTGAGAAATCAAATGGAGACTCAATTCTTGCAACTAATGCAAGGAAGGATGACCGTAAGAGAGTACGGAGTAGAATTTATGAGACTGGCTCGCTTCACTCCAGGCTATGTAATTTCGGATGTGATGAAAGCGAAAAGGTTCCAACAGGGTTTAAGGTCGGACATCCGAGGAGGGGTTGCGCCCTTTCAGCTAGAGACCTACGGAGAGGTCATGAGTAAGGCATTAGTAGTCGAAGAAGAAAACAATAACTGATACCGTCAGAGGGAACAATAGGGAAGAGGAAGCATAGATCCAAGCAGGACGGGGTGTTATGAATCAGTACATAAGAAACCGAGGTTTGTAGCATCGAATCAGAGGCAACCATTCCAGACAGGGTATGGGAGAGTCGTGCAACAAACTACTCATCAAGGTTTCCCATTGCTGGCATCAGGGAGACCGATGAGGTATGAGGGTCCTGCTATTTCTAACGGAGCTACAGCTACACAAGGTTTTTCGAGAGCTGCTACTTCAACACCAAGGGAGACTTGTGCCAAGTGTGGCAAGTCCCATAAAATGACGGATTGTAGGCAAGGAATGCGAGGCTATTTTAAATGTGGCAAGATAGGCCACGTGATTAGAGATTGCCCTGAGGAAATTAAGGAAAAGACGGCCCCAGCTTCCATGTCACGACCTATTTAATCACGAAAGCCAGTTGTTCAAGGGAGAGCCTATGCAGTTACCGCCCAGGAAGCAGGGAGGGTACACGACATCATCCAAGGTGAGATTTCTTTTAAATAAAGAATTTCAGTTTAATACCATTTTAGATAGAGAATGTGCATTCATTAGGATTGTGTAGAGAACCGTGTATATGCATTAGAAATTTCTAAATAAAGTATATGCTATATACGTATATGTATGTGTTATAGGTACGTTACAAGTCTATGAAAAAGGGTGTTATGTAGCACATGATGCACGAGTGCTGATAGACCCAGGGTCTACCCACTCCTTCATCACCCCTAGATTTGCAAAGAAGATGAAGATTGTTCCGGAGACACTGGACTTTGTGTTATCAGTGTCTATCCCAACAGGAGAATTAGTGGACACAGAGTTAGTCTGCAAATCGGTAGTAGTAAGCGTTCGGGATCACGTTGTCTACGAACTAGACGCACAATTAATATTATTGGACATGCAAGGATTCGACGTGATCCTTGGCAAGGATTGGCTGTCCCATCATTAAGTAACAGTGGATTGCAAGAACAAGGTTGTTATTTTCTGACCTAACACGAGGAGATCGTTTCGATTTCGAGGAGAGAGATCGACACAGGTGCCACTCATCTCTGCAGTCAGAGCAGAATGTTTAATCAGAAAGGGTGGTAGCTGTTATTTGGCGTTTCTGAAAGAAGATAAAGAAGAAAAGAATATTATCTCTGAGATAACAGTAGTGCGAGAATTCATAGACGTATTTCCAAAAAAATTGCCAGGATTACCCCCAGAAAGAGAAGTGGAATTCGCTATCGACTTAGCACCAGGAACGGAGCCTATTTCAAAGGCACCTTACAGGATGGCTCCTGCAGAGTTGAAAGAATTGAAAGAATAGTTGCAAGAGCTCATGGATAAAGGATTCATAAGACCAAGCGTGCCTCCATGGGGAGCACCAATTTTGTTTGTGAAAAAGAAGGATGGGTCGATGCAGTTGTGCATTGACTACCGTCAATTGAACAAACTCACTGTGAAGAATCGATATCCATTACCAAGAATAGATGACTTGTTCGATCAGTTGCAAGGAGCAAAATTTTTTTCCAAGATCGATCTGAGATCTAGATACCATCAGTTAAGAGTCAAGGCTGAGGACATTCAGAAAATGGTATTTAGAATACGGTATGGACACTATGAAATTTTGGTAATGCCATTCGGATTGACGAACGCACCGGCGTCGTTTATGGACTTAATGAATTGAGTGTTTAAACCACACTTAGACTCTTGCGTTCTCGTGTTTGTTGACGACATCCTAATTTACTCAAAATCGAAGACGGAGCATGAAGAACACTTACGAGTCACTCTACAAACCTTGTGTGAACACCAATTGTACGCCAAGCTCAGCAAATGTGAATTCTGGCTAGAAGAGGTAAGTTTTTTGGGACATGTCGTCTCAAAGCATGGTGTCACAGTAGATCCCACTAAGATCGAGGCAGTAGTGAACTAGGAGCAACCAAAGACCGTGACAGACGTCCAAAGTTTCCTTGGACTGGCAGGTTATTATCGATATTTCGTTGAGGGGTTTTCAAAAATATTAGGACCTCTTACGAGGCTTACAAGAAAGGATTCAAGATTTGAGTGGAGTGAGGCGTGCGAGAAGAGTTTTCAAGAACTTAAGAAGAGACTCACCTCAGCTCCAGTGTTAGCCATTCCATCAGCCAGTGGAGGATTCGCGGTCTACAGTGATGCTTCGTATAACGGGTTGGGTTGTGTACTAAATTAATATAAAAGGGGTCAAGACAGGTTGAAAGAGCACGAAGAACTACCCGACACATGATCTCGAACTAGCAATGGTCATATTCGCATTGAAGATATGGCGACATTATTTATCTGAAGAAACGCTTTGAAATCTTCACGACCATAAGAGCCTCGGATATCCGGATACGTATGAACTAAATATGAGGCAGCGCAGATGGATGGAGTTCCACAAGGACTACGACTGTTCCATACAGTACCATCCAGGCAAAGCTAACGTAGTGGCTGATGCCTTGAGTCGGAAGAGTTCAGCTTAGTTAGCTCACCGAAGGAAGCTGTTGGAAGATCTAGCACTATGTGGTGCAGACATACAGCCACAAGCCACAGGAGCCTTCTTTGCCAACATATCAGTGAAACCGGTGATATTTGAACACATACGAGAACTACAGATGAAAGACCCAACTCTAACCAAGATACGTCAAGATGTAACTGAAGGTATTACATCTGAGTTTTCGATCAAGGAGGATGGTTCCTTAGTGTTCAAGGGCCGACTTTGTATTCCAGACAATGCCGATCTGCGACGAACAATTCTTGATGAATCTCACAAGTCAAGCTATGCTATCCACCCGGGAAGCACAAAGATATATCAAGATTTGAAAAAGAATTACTGGTGGAGAGGCTTGAAACAAGAAGTGGCAGAGTACGTGTCGCGGTGTTTGACGTGCCAACAAGTGAAGATCGATCATAGACACCTCGCAGGCCTATTACAACCCCTACCTATACCGGAATGGAAGTGGGAATCGATCTCCATGGACTTCATAGTCGGTTTATCGTGAACTGCAAAGAAGTACAATGCCATTTGGGTAGTGGTCGATAGATTGACTAAGTCAGCGCACTTCTTACCTTACAACACGATGTATACGGCGGGAAGACTGGCAGAGCTCTATATGAAAGAGATTGTCCGTTTACATGGGATTCCGAGTAGCATTGTTTCAGACCATGACCGATTATATACATCAAAGTTTTGGAAGAAATTTCAAGAAGGAATGGGAACAAGACTAGATTTCAGTACGGCGTTCCATCCACAAACTGACGGACAGACTGAGAGGGTCAATCAAATCATTAAAGACATGCTTAGGCCATGTATGTTGGAATTACAAGGATCGTGGGATCAGCATCTACCATTGATTGAGTTCGCATATAACAATAGTTTTTAGACGAGTATTGGGATGGCACCATATGAAGCCTTGTATGGAAGACGATGCAAATCGCCAATCAATTGGGAGGAAATTGGCGAGAAATTTGTTTTGGGACCCGAGTTACTTGAGGAAAACGCAGCTATTATCCGCATGATCAGAAAAAGACTAAAGGCGGCTCAAAGCAGACAGAAAAGCTACGCTGATATCAAGCGGACGAGCATGGACATTAAGGTGGGAGAACATGTTTTCGTGAAAGTATCGCCTATGAAGGGCGTGATGAGGTTCGGAAAGAGAGGGAAGCTAAGTCCCCGCTACCTTGGACCGTTTGAAGTTTTGGGTCGAGTAGGGGAAGTAGCCTACCGCGTTGGATTGCCACCATTGTTTGATCAGGTACACAATGTATTCCACGTATCTATGCTCAGGAAGTATGTTAATGACCCTGATCATGTGTTGAGCGGCAAATCATTTGAGATGCATGAAGATATGAGCATGATCCAGGAGCCAGCTGAAATTTTGGATCGAAAGGAACAAGTGCTACGCACCAAAGTCATTCCGTTAGTGCTTGTACGCTGGAAGAACCATCCGGCCGAAGAAGCAACATGGGAGCGAGAGGCGGATGTCAGAGAACAATACCCCAATTTGTTTGAGAACACTAGCTAGTTGTTCTTGATAATAAGTAATATTTTGACAGTACATCGATTTTTTATTTTGAAACAAATAAACGAATGAGATAAAAAGAAAAAAATCCGAACATATGGCTTAAACTTTCATTAGAGAGACCGGTTCGTGTGAATAAAATCTAAATTCCTAACATAGGAAATCATGTGTGAAGGATGTCCTGATAATAGAAAGGACTAGAGGAAATAAGAGATTAGAGGAACCAGAAAGATATCTCTGGGCTCGCTCGAGTGAGACCCAAATGCTTGCTCGCGCGAGGCTACATAAAATGATACTTCCAAGTCGTTCTGGACCGCTCAAGCGAGGTATAGTGACCGCTCGAGCGATGTCTAGTGACCGCTCGAGTGAGCTTTTATTTAACCGCTCGAGCGAGATCTGTTAACCGCTCGATCGATGTCTAGTGACCGCTCGAGCGAGGACAAAATATATATTGCTAACAGAAGATTAAACGACCACTTCAACTTCAAGCGAGAGTCCGAGCGAGATAGGGGGTGGTTTAGGGTTTTCGACTTCCAAGCATTTTTCCGTCCGATTCGAACCAGATTAGGACGATCCGATCCTTACAAAACGATTCAAAAGGTAAAATCTACCCAATTCCTATCCTATATCATTTCTTTTGATTCTAAACAAGAACTATGGCTTCTTCAAGCCCAAATCGCCGTCGGCGCGTAACAAAGTTATGCAAGCTCCACAACCACCACCAACCCCATTTTCTACCCCAATCTCGCTCTAGACGATTGGTGGGGGGTCAAAATATTTAAAACCGAATGGGATATACATCCCTCTTGTTTTGGGGATCCGACGTCCACCCAATGGACATCAGATTTCCTCACCAACAACAACCTTAGACCTTTACTCACACCGTTCGGAGATCGGTATTACCCGAGACTCGTGAGACTATTTTACCAAACCCTTAATATGAACGTGAATGAGGACGCCATCCTCATCACGATCGATGGAAACGAATTAATTTTTAACTGTGCCGAAATTTCATCGGTTATGAAATGTCCCCACACCTATGCCCCTAGCCCACTCATCCTACCACCTTTTTTTGGGAACGTAGAATTCCCAACGATTATTTTCGACATCACTGGCGGCACGTCCGCTTCGGGTCAATCTATCACCCGATCACAGCTACCGCCACGTATGTGGCTTCTGGACGTTATTTTTAAGAAGAATCTACACCCAACCGGCCATGACCAAGAATGCCGTGACGCGTTTCTGTGGGCTTTACACACCGCATTCCATAATAGGTGGATTAACACGCCTATGATTATCATTAAAGGTATGGCGCATGCCTATAAATGGAACGTAAGAGGTGCTATCCCTCCACCCATCAACCGACTACCTTATGCTCGGTTGATTTCCTGACTCCTCGACTCATGAAATGGAAAAGGAGGATTCAAGATCCGGACCGATGAGTTATTTCTTACTGATGACGTCGTCCCCTATTTCACTCAAGACTGGAGCCGAAACCTAAAGAGCCTTCAAACTAGCGTCAACAAGAAAAGAGACCGTCAAGTCTCCTGACAAGCCACGCAACAAGCGCCGGCAGGACCTACTGCTCCCTCTACCTCATTTTCACAGCCCCTACCTACTACGACACTGCCATGATGCAGGAGATCCTTCAGCAGGGGCGGGAGATCCTTCAGTAGGGGCGGGAGATCAGATTACACCAGAGATTCTAGGAGGCATTACTCATTGATCTCATGGGCCAGGCTTACCCGCAGACATACATGGAGCGCGTCGGCGCTATGAGAGCTGCTATTTTTGGAGCGTCTAGCTCTGGTCCTGCTACCAGGAGCACTACGGGGGGTACCACTACCGCTAGGGTGATTGTCTAGGATGAGGACGAGGAGGACTACGATGAAGATGATGGTTCCGGTGACGACGACGACGAGTACGAGGAGGATGACGACTAGGTAGTCATATATTTCTCTTTTGGAAAATGGACATGTAATATTTTGTTAGGACATTCGTGGTGAGGTGAATTTTGGACGGTTATTTACAAACTATCGTGACATGAATGTCACAAAAATTTTCGTGGTAGTTAACGTTATGGTTGTATAACTCCTTAGTGTTATTATATGATCAATTACTGTCATGATGGTGGAAATACCTGATAGTGTAAAATTTTATCATTTATATTCTTGATATCATCTTCATTTTGACTATATGGGTATAAGTTGATGTGGGTTAACGCAATTCATTGCGAGGGTGACCATTTGTTTAATTACCTAATGACATATGGAGTTAGCCTATTTCATGGCCTAGTGATAGTAGTACCTAGTCACTTGAGTATCGTCAATTTTCGAGGACGAAAATCTTATAAGATGGGGTGAATGTCATAACCCCAGATTATTGGGGATCGTACACGTCATGCAACATGCACGTGTGTGGGTGGTTCACAAGGGAACCAAAACTAATATGTATACACTTTTGGTGTGTGTGTGAAACACACTAACTTTCACAAAAAGATATATAAGTGAATGGAATAGAGAGGGGTTCCCCATATACGTAACCTAATTATCCTAGAAAGAGAAAAGGTTGAATGAGGAGCTTTGGGGAGGAACCTTGGAGATCTCTTCGTCAAGTGTAGTTTTGAATCGCAAATCAAACTTATACGAGACCTATCGACGGAGGTATGTTAAACCACATGATAAATGTTTAGGTGTTTAAATAATGTATAGGATGGTGTTAAATAGATTTTAACGATGACAAGGTTTGAATGAAAGAAGAAAGAGTTTCTCGATCAGATCGAGGAGTTAAAAATTTCTGCTCCTCGCTCGAGTGGTCTAATTGGCTCGATCGAGCGAGGACAGAACACAAAAATTTAGTTCTGGGCTCGCTCGAGTGAGACCCAAAACTAAGGGAAGCTCGCTCGAGCGTGGTCTCTAGTAGAGCTCGCTTTAACCGCTCGAGCGATCTCGATTTAACCGCTCGAGCAAGAATAAATGACCGCTCGAGCGAGGCATCGGAAAGAGCTTCAGAAGGCTCGCTTTGATCACTCGAGCGGGATCAAGTGACCGCTCGAGCGAGGATTAAGAGACCGTGCTTGCGAAGAATTGTGCTCACTCGCGTGAGGCACCACACAGTTTTTAAATTATTGGTGTTGATACATGGAGGCTATGTGCTCCAATGATTCTAGTAACCTTTCTAAACATACTCTAAATACATGAAATGTAGGTTTGACGTAAGATCGTGAAGTGTAAACCTCTACGAGAAAGTGTGCATTGGAATTACGTTGAGGTAGGGAATATTCTTGAAACATGTACTTTATTTCGTCAACTCATATATGCAGTGCATTTTAATTAAAAAGTTGAGTATTGTATGATCTTTCAGAAAAAGGGGTGTGTGCGTAAGCTTTAAGGTGAAATCATGAAGTCCCCAGGGGACGAAATATTGTAAAGTGGGCATCTAAATGATGTATTAAATCAGTAGTACCCCAGGGATACAGATGAAAACAAACCGTGAAACTAAAGCATAATGATAAGGCCTAATGTACTAAGAATTAGCACAAGTCATAGTGAATAACTAAATGTAAAGCACATCGATATTTTTTTTGTTATTTGAGGTTTGATTAGAATACCCCACTGACGTGGCGGGATACCCACGACTGACGCGGTAGGATATCCGTGACCTGTACGGCGGCCAATCCGTATACTTATAGCATATCCCAGGGATGTAGATTTAATAATAGACCCCGCCACCTATGAGAAAGGGGCTTGGGCAGTATTCCCAGGGAATACATATAACAATTGTCTAGTAGACGACGATGGTGGGTATTCCATCGGGGCTCGATGCTATATTGCTCGGGGATTATTTAAGTTAAAGGTTTAAGTGATTAGGCCGAATTCATAAGTAGACCAGTAAGATGAGAACAAACAATACCATAAAAGGAAATCAGCTGTATCCATTTTAGTTATTCAAGTTATATCAATTGTTCTGTTTAAAAGTGATATCTAGTAAATTGTGCTTTCAAAACTGCCAACATATATGTGAGATTTAATCTATATGTTCACTTTGTTTCCCTATTGAGCTAGGATGTAGCTCACCCCTTAGACTATACGTCGCAGGTCCCGGACTAGCGGCAGCAAGGACTTTTGGAGACCTTGATCCAGGGGATTCAGACTACGTGCCCACTGAGGAGTCAGAGCCTCCTCCTGAGGAATTCTTCTAGGAGACCCATTGCGTACTTTGAGAGTGAGTTGAGAGTATTAGGCACGGCTTGGTTTGTCAAGTCTCATTTTTTGTAATTAAGTACCTTTATTCTTTTGGCAAATCGTCTGGGACGGACAGTTATCACCAACGATTTGGGTCAGTTCTTATGCCCATGAATTGGCATGGGACAAGAACTGTCCTTAGAGACTCTTTTACCTTAAATGCATGGGCACTTGTTTAGAGTAGATGCATTCTTTATTGTAGTCTCGTGTATGTATATACCAATGCCTCGTAAAGAATCACAGGGCACGACCTTGATGGTCATGCTGATGGCGCGAGTTTCGGGGTGCCGAAATTCGGGCTGCCAAAATTCGGGCTGTCACAGCATACCTAGATCTGCATTCACTAGCTTCTAATCCATCTCAAATCCTCCGCTCCACAAGATCAAAACCATATAACATACTAGATCAGCATTCAACGGTTCTCGATCCATCAGAAAAATGATCGGTTGATCGAAGCTGCCTAGAGTAGCTCATGGAGACCACGAAACAAGCAGAAAAACAAGAGAGAGGCTAGTGTTTGTCGATCGAGAGAGAGAGGTTAGGGTTTTTCGATCAAGAGAGAGAGAGAGAGGCTAAAGTTTCGAAGAGAAGAAGAAGGGTTGTGTTGTAAGAAAGGCGTCTTAATTCTCTTTAGTGATAAATAGTGAAAAAGAGAAGTTGGGGGGTGGGTGGGTGGGTGTGTTTGCACCCACTGATTTGCACGTGATAGGTGGATGATTTACAAAACCACTTATTTAATTTTAAAAAACACTATTTAAGGCAGTGGTATATTGCACCACTTTTTTAAGCGGTGGTTTATTTTATGATGCTATAGTGGTTTTTTTCCCATTTTGACATAGTGTAGTAAGATTTAGAGGCCTACTATTATAGCCCATTTTGGGCTCTAGATCAATTTCTCTGTGGGACAAACTCTTACTTATCAAAACTTGCTACAATAACCCTGAATCTTGCAAGCTTAGGATATTTTCGGATTGCTGTTTTCACCTGTGCAATCGTGGGATTTGTGACCATCCCGTCGTGGCGATGCGCTCGCTTGCAAAAAATATAGAGTCGCCACCCAGAGCTTTTGGTATCCCGGGATACCTATATCATTTTTTATAAGCACTGAAGTACCACAAATATGACTCTGAATCCGGTCCACACCAAAGGTTCTTGGGTAGGGGCTTCGGTTATCGATCGGGAAGGTGTTAGGCACCCGATTAACCCGCATAATGTGGTCTCTACTTAAGGCCAAAACAAGAAATAATAAAAAAGAAAGAAAAAGGCCTCCTCATGCCCAAATGGGTCTTAGAACCCTTTTTGTGCCCCTCCGTTCCTACCAAAATTTCGGCGGCGTAACAACACAAATGGGAGGATGAGAGGAGCCAAAATGAGATAGGAGAAGAAAGGGGAGAGCCGGGCCCCCCAGGCCCTTGTAGCACCAAAGGAGAGCCTTGCGTGGCTTATTTTTTATGAGCTTTTGAAGGCTTGAATGGTGGAAAGAGGGGTTCTAACCACTAAGGCTTACTAGCCAAGAGGTAGAGAAGGGAGGCAAATGGATAGCACACACCTAACCTAGAGGCTTTTTAGGAAAGGTAAGGCATGGAATGAGGTTTTGGAATTCTGGAATTTGTGTGGGAAGTGTGCACCAAAGGGAGAAAGATCTTCTCACTTTAAGCTCTTTCTCTATTAGGCCAAAATTCTCAACCCTTAAACCAAGGGGAGGGGGGACTCTATTTATAGGAATAGGGTAGGTTAGGAGGCTACTTAGGAGCTAAATGGGTTTAACAATTAGGTAATCTCATATCTAAGGATTCCTAGGATTTTTGGAGCATTGAGATGTGTGGAAGGGTCCCCCAATGGTGGATGATGGGGTAAGGCCTTAAGCCACTTGAATGGTTGCAAATAGGTAGGGAATGGGTGCAATAGAACTAGCAAAACACACTCCAAAGGTCAAGGTGGTCAACAAGTCAAACCCTAATCACGATTTTTGAGGCAAAATTCTGAGGTTACTGTTCATATGCCTGACGCAACTAATAGTTGTGCCAGGCCATTTCTGGGGAGAAATAGCCTAGTGCAACTATTAGTTGCGCCAAATCCCTAGGGGGCCTCCTGATTTTACTCTTATGCCCTTCGGGCTCGGTTCGCCTCTTTTGATGTATACCTCTGATTGGGACAATTCTTGGATCGTTGGAAAGCTGACGACCGCTACTTTTCAATGGTATGAGATTAAATCATAGTAGAGGGCTATAGCAAGTTTTAGTGTACCCCTCCTCAGCCATTTGGTTGATAAGGTTAGATTTTGAATCAGAACAGGTTTTGAAGGTCGGGATTGATTTCTAAAGGTTTGAGTCAGGTTCCTAATGGATCTAGGGTGATTCCTAAGGGTTTGGAAAGGTTCCTAAGGTTTCTAGGGGGGGCCTAAAGGTTCCATATATGTCATAAAAGCTTAGAACTGTACCTCTCTCGAAAGGTGTCTCGATCGGGCCTTGGGCCAAATTTGGGTGTCTATAGATGCCCCTCTTTGGCATCCGATCACTAATGATCGAATTCCAAAGAAAAAGAGACATCCGAAGAGGCCCAAGGCATTACTACATTCAGAGCAAACTTTAAGCATCAAACCAATAACGCGGTGAGAAAACGAAAGCCCTGGATGCCAGGCTAAATATTCATTTCTCAAGGTAATCGGTTCCCAAGTGCTTAGCGACATTACTGGGCATAACTGAGGTGGAATGAGTTGTGAACTCCCTATAGTCGGGAAAGATATTCACTTCTCAGGATGATTTTGAAGGTATTTTATGTTTAAAATTCATTCTGAATGCAACAGCTTCGCCAGTAAGAGGGGTGATCAACCCATATTCAGAGATAGGCATGCAGTAAACATATGCAAGGCTCCATAGTTTGCATCCAATCCTACGAGGCATTTGATGGCCCCAACTGACTATTCGCAGGTGCCCCTGCTGAAAGCAGGGTTCGAGGTCTTTGGGCGAACCCATCGATCCTAAAGTTTATTTAGCATGGCTGTCAGAGTGCAGTGAATAGATGTCACGGCGCTTTTTGGGAGTGCATGCCATTTTCGAAAGCATGACTTAGATTAACACGACCTAGAGCATCCAACTTTAATTACCTTGAACAGATCCAACCAAATATTGGGGTATCCCCATGAAGGGACATCCAATCCTAGTCTCTGCTGACAATGATCATCAACATTAATTAACTATGCATAATCATGCACCCATCAAGGGCAATAGGCAACAACAAAGGTGATGGAAGGCCCAACCTGGACCCGCCCGGATACAATTTACAGGGATAAACAACCATCATACGGACACCCAGACGCATGGCGTACACTTTACAGGGATACCGCTGCCCATACAAGTTTTAAGCCTGCAGAAAATAGAAAGGGAGATGATCCCTTCTGAATGCATGGTTGCACATAGTTTGATTGACACATGATCTCATTTTCAATAGGTTGGTCTCAACCAACGATTGACCTTTTCCAACGGAGAATCTGAAGCTTAAGATACTTAAGTTCATATGAATCCAAAATAGAGCGCTCATCACAAAGATTTAGCAGTGAACCCAACCTGATCAGAACATTGACCGTTTGATCGGGATTGACACCGTTGCTCCTACTTTAAAGTAGGATCCAGAATCCAAGGCGTGCCTTAGACTTAGGACGCTATTATAGCACAGTGGTGTTACTGATAAAATATCGACATTTTACCGCATCAGAACACGCATGTGCATAGCTCTGTGGGAAGCACAAATTTATTCTTTTTCTCTTTTTTCTTTTTTCAAAGATTTCTTTTTTCCATTTTTTTATTTTTTAAAACAAGCATTAGCTGGACCTTGAACCTCGGGAGGCGCACGCCCAGACAATGCATACCAAGAGCCCGTGCCTCCACAATGGTTTGCAATGAAACTGAAGCCAACGTACTCAAATTCATGTGATATCAAAAAGACCGAGTCATAATTTGGTGTCCACTGAAGGATACTCAATCTTGGCCTCCATCATCAATGAAGTTACAAATGAATAACTATGCGTAAATATGCACCCATTAGGGGCGATAAGCAACAAAGGCGATGGAAGCCCCGACTCGGACCTGCCCGGGTACAATTTATGAGAACAAACGACCATCATAAGGATACCCAAACACATGGCGTACACTTTACAGGGATACTGCTGCCAATATAGGTTTTAAGCTTGCAGAAAAATAAAGGAAATGAGCCCTTTTGCAGGCATGTTTGCACATAGTTGTCTGGCATAGTTTCATATCTGACAGGTTGGAATCAACCCAACAATGGATCTTTTTGAGGACAAAGTTATCCGGACCTCAAACCCCGTAGAGCGCATGCCCAAACTGCGAGGACCAAGAGTCTACACCTCCAAAAATATCACATGACGAACTTGAAGTACAAGGCACTCAAGTTCACCTGAAACAAAAATATGGAGCGATCAGGGTGGAGATTTAGCGGTGGAATCAATCCAATCCAGGCATTGACTGTTTGATCGAAATTGACACCGTCACTCCTATTTTGAAATAGGATCCATGGATCCAAGGCAAACCTTAGACTTGAGACATTAATTTTGCACAGCTGCGTTGCCGGTAAAATATTGACATTTTACCGCATCGAAAATACGTGAGTGCGTAGCTATGCATAGCTATGCGTAGCATGAAAACATAGATTTTTTTTTCTTTTCAAAATGATTTTCATCATTTTTTTTTGTTAGACCTGACGTCGGTGGTGAGATGCTTTATCTGATTTGTCCATCGCTGAGAAGTTGCTCGCTTTGAGGCTTTGGACCATGTGATGTTCCTGCACATTCTCGAGAAAATGTCAGTCCCTTTTTTTTTTATACATATAAAGAAAATGCATCCTAAACAATAGAAGAAAAAGTAGATTTCTACCTACAGTTTTTCATTTTCAAGATATTTTTTAGATTTTTGTTTTTGGAGATTTTTTGTTATTTTTCTTCATTTTTGAGATTGAAATATAATGCTGAAAATATGTACATGGAAATGAGTAGAAATATATACACATTTTTTTGTGTTTAGATTTTTCTTGATTTTTTGTTTTTGGCTTTTTTTTTTTTTTTTTTTGATGCCTTGATAGTGAGATGGAGTAACGGGTCCCATTTTGAGCATAGTCGAACTCTTTCATGCAGTCGGACCTAAGTGTGTTTCCGGATTTTACCAAGGCCGAAACATTGATCCCTTTAGATTCAGTCAAACCTTTCTCCTTGCCTCAGGTCATACGTTTCATGGTGCGGTTTCACAAAGAAAATTCTGGTCGGGACCCGATTCGAACTAGCATGAGCGGCCCAGTCGGATAATGAGCAACAGGGAGAGTGACAAAAGGGTTCCTTAAACATCAATCTTCACAATCAGTCCAAACCTTTCTTTTTTAATTTTTTCTCTCTTTTTTTTTTTTTTTTATTTATCTCCTTTTTTACCTGTGGTGCCCTTTCGGGTTTTCACCACGTCCATGGGTTTAGCTCTCTTACCCCAAGCGCCCTTTCGGGTTTTCACCTGGTCCGTACAAGCTCATTGTTTTTACCCGTAATGCCCTTTCGGGTATTCACCACGTCCATCTTGCTTTGAGCTTGTATTTTTATTTTTATTTTATTTTATTTTTCATTTCATTTTCATTTCTTTTCAACAGCCACGACATAGACGTCGATTCCATCATAGCCTGCTAGATGGGGTTCGGGTGTCGTCCCACAACTCGGCTTGTGTTGACTTAACAGATATTATGACTGCTTGTAAACCTAAAAGATGGCTTTCTTCATGGTGTAGCTTAGCCATGGGTTAGGTTAGGATTTGAAGGTATGCTAGGAAAAAAGGGTTTCCTTGATGTGGCTTCAATTTTCTCAACATACTTTCTTCCTTCAGGGTTTTTATTGTACATGCCCCGTGATTTTTCTACATTTTTTTTGTTCTTTTTGCTCCATTTCAGGCAATCTCTTTTTGAGGTTTTGCTTTTTCAATTCTTTTAGATTTTGATAGTAACTTTACTTCCCTTTTTATATATATACACACATTTTTTTCGGGGAAGGGGGTTATTGAAAGAAAGGCCCAGGCTCAAATGGGGTAGCAAAGGATATCATCATTTTTAGGGATGCTTTTTGGCTACTGTGTTTGGGATGATGGCCTCTTTTGGGTGGTTCTTAAGTAGCCACGTATCTGTTTTACCAATACTTACCTTATCGCGATAGACTAAGAGTAGAACCGTCGGACATATCCAGCGTTGATGGGCTCAGGAAGATGATCTCCGTCCATGGTGGTGAGGCGAATGGTGTATCCTGGCAGCACTTCTCGGATGACGTAAGGTCCTTCCCAGTTCGGATTGAACTTTCCTCTCGGATCGATGTGGAGGGATGGGAAGATCTTCTTCAACACGGTGTCTCCTACCTTTAGATCTCGACTGCGGACACGTTTATTGTAATCACGTGTGATTCGCCCCAGGTAAACTTGAGTGTCACACAAGGCTAGGAGTCTCTTCTCATCCAATAGATTCAACTGATCAAAGCGTGATTTCTCTCTCTCTGCTTTGGGTAAGCCAGATTCCATGAGGATTAGGAGTGAGGGTACCTCAACCTCAACTGGTAGGATGACCTCAGTTCCATACACAAGAGAGAATGGTGTTACCCCTATAGCGGTACGGAACGACGTTCTGTAGGCCCATAAGGAAAGTGGCAGCATTTCACTCCAATCTCAAAAAGTGATGACCATTTTCTCAAGGATGCGGACAACCGTCTTGTTGGTAGTTTCCATGGCCCCATTAGTTTGAGGTCGATAAGGTGACGAGCGATGGTGCTGGATCTTGTATTTCTCACAGAAGGCTCGGATATGCTTATTTACAAAATTGGTGCCATTGTCCATGATGATATCTTTGGGTCCTCCAAATAGGCACACAATATTATTCTTGAGGAACTTCTCAATGTGACCGGCTGTGATGTTGGCAAATGATGCCGCTTCTACCCACTTGGTTAAGTATTCAATGACGACAAGGATGAACCGATGTCCATTTGATGCTTTCAGATTAATCATTCCGACGACGTCAAGGCCCCAAGTAGCAAATGGCCAAGGAGTGGTCATACAGTGTAGATCGATGGCAGGAGAATGTATCAGACTGGAGTGTTCCTGAAACTTGTAGCATTTCTGATCATGTTTGCAACAATTCGATTCCATAGTGGTCCAAAAGTATCCCTGTCGCAGAATTTTCTTAGCAAGCATGTGACCGCTGATGTGGGCTCCGCATACTCCTTCGTGGATCTCCTTCATGATACTGATTGCTTCACCTTCTGTAAGGCACCTTAGTAAAACATTATTGTAGGATCGCTTGTAAAGGCATTCCCAGCAAATGACGTAGCCTGTCGCTAGACGTTGAATGGTTCGTCGGTCCGTCTTGGATGTACCCTCAGGGAAAGTTAGGGTCCCAAAGAAATTCTTGATATCTAAGAACTAAGGTGGCTCATCATCAGGCTTTATAGGTTCCTCAATCTGTAGCCAGAAGGCCGACTCACTTCTTTGCTTGATCATGATCGGCTTCATCTCAGCACCATACAAGATTTCTATCATTGACGCCAAAGTTGCTAGTGCATCGACAAAACGGTTTCTTATTCGGGGGACATATGAGAATGTCACATCTTGGAAGCAAGCTATCAGATCCTCGAGGTGTTCATGATAAGGGATCAGTTTCTCATCTTTCGTCTTTCAGTCACCATTCTTTTGGCATATGATTAACTGTGAATCACCAAACACTCAGAGGTGAGTTACATTCAGATCGAGAGCTGCCTACAAACCAGCGGCACAAGCTTCATATTCAATCATGTTGTTAGTACAAGGGAAGTTGAGCTTGATAGGGACTGGTCCATGGGATCCTTTTGGAAAAATCAGAATGGCGCCAACTCCTTGGCCCTCGGCGTTTGTTGCCCGTCAAAGTGCATTACCCATGACACTTCTGCCTCTTCAGTATTGTCTTCTGTCATGAACAAGATATCTTCATCTAGGAACTCAGTCCTTAAAGGTTTATAATTTGGTAAAGGATTGTCGGCAAGATGATCGACGAGTGCCTGCCCCTTAATCGAATTTTGAGTGACGTACGTGATGTCAAACTCAGATAACAAAAGCTGCCATCATGCGGTCCATCCAGTGAGAGCCGGTTTCTCGAACAGGTATTTCAACGGATCCATGCGAGCTAGAAGTAGAACGGCCTGAGATAAGAAGTAATGGCAGAGCCTCTGAGTAGCCCATATAAGCGTCAGGCACGCTTTCTCTAGATGAGAATAGTGCATCTCATAATCAGTGAACTTCTTTCTTAGATAGTAAATGGCCCGTTCTCTTTTTCTTGTCTCGTCATGCTGCCCTAAGACACATCCCATCGAGATTTCTATCGTGGAGAGATGCATCAAGAGTGGTCTCCCCGGCTTGGGTGGCACCAAAACAGGTGGGTTAAGGAGGTAGCTTTTGATTTTATCGAATGCTGCCTAGCAGTTGTCGTTCCATTCGACAGGCGAGTTCTGCCTTAGTAGCTTGAAGATCGGCGTGCAGATTGGAGTTAGCTGTGCAATGAACTGACTGATATATTGTATTCTGCCCAAGAACCCTCTAACTTCCTTCTCAATAGACGGTGGCAGCATTTCAGTGATAGCTTTGACTTTAACTGGGTTGACCTCGATCCCTCTCCTGCTGATGATGAACCCCAATAGTTTTCTAGGCATAGCACAAAATGCATACTTCTGTGGGTTCAGACGTAAACTATACTTCCTCAGTCTCTCAAACAGCTTCTGAAGGTTTACTAGATGGTTGCTTCGCTCCAGTGACTTGGCTATCATATCATCAACATACACCTCAATCTCTCAGTGCATCATGTCATGAAATAGTGCAGTCATAGCTCTCTGGTACGTTGCATCGGCATTCTTTAGGCCAAATGGCATGACTCGATAGCAAAAGGTTCCCCATGGAGTAATGAATGTAGTCTTCTCCCGATCGGCCTCTGCCATCTTTATCTGATTGTATCATAAGAATGCATCCATAAATGAAAGCATCTCATGCTTAGCAGTGTTATCGACCAAGATTGTCGATGTGTGGCAATGGGAAATCGTCTTTTGGGCTCGCTCTATTCAAATTGCAGAAATCGATGCACATGCGGACCTTTCCATCTTTCTTCGGCATAGGCACAATATTGGCTAGCCACTACGTGTATTTGGATACCATGAGAAACCCTGCGTAATACCGCTTGATGACTTCATCTTTGACTTTCAGCATCCATTCGGGTTGGAGACGTCTCAACTTCTGCTTAACCGGCTTCATATCGGGGTAGAGAGGCAACTCATGCTCGACCAAATTGGTGTCCAGACCAAGCATGACCTCGTACGACCAAGCAAAAAAGTCTTGGTATGACCGAAGGAAGTCGATCATGCTTCTCCTTTCTTCAAGGGACAACGACATTCTGATTTTGGTTATTCTAGGAATCTCCTTAGTCCCTAAATTGACGTCTTCAGTTTCCTCAACAATGGGGGTAGGGCAATGCTCAAAGTTGGCGAACCGGTCAAGGAGCTCATTGGGGATCTCCTCCAAAGGACTATCCTCATCAGACTCATAACACCTACCTCTTCTTATATTTCTACAGGGAAGGGGTCGATTTTATGTGAGACAGGTATTTCGATTAAGGCATATTTTTGTGTGATTTTATCCGAAATCTTATAAGATAATATTTTTGGGTTTTGTATTTTTTCTATATTTTTGGGATTTTGTATTTTTTCAATGCTTTTGAGGTTTTGTATTTCTTCGGAGATGGACCCTGGCAGCACGAGTCTGTGTATATACAAGGTATTGCCTACCAAGGGCTTATCTCACTTTTTATAGGTTTTTTTTTTTTTAGAAACAGGTGCCAAACTTTAGGCCACTCCCTGCTTCCAGAGATTGGGGCAAAGATACCTAGTTGCGTACTTGAGGGGTCGCTCTTTTACCTATTTAGCTGGAGGGTGTTGACTGATATGGCTCATTGGAGTCAGCCTCCATCATGTTGACTCCCATTTCATCTGAGATGATATCCTCAAACGTCAATACCACTTTGTGGTGATTTACCACAGGGGGTATTTGTTCAGGTACTAGCCATAGTTCCTCGAAGAGAGATAACACAGCCAAATCTAATTCCAGGCTGGGAAGGGAGATATGGGGATTGGTGGGATGTATAGGGGCTGTGGGTTTGTGGGGGGTCAAATAGGTTACCCCATTTTAATCGATCTTTTCGACCCCAACGCTGACAAAGGATTCCCTTATGTGTGGCCTAGGGCGAGGTTTCTCTTCTATGTTGATTCCTCGAGCTCTTACAGCAGCAGCAACCCTGACTTTCTCTTTAGCCTCTCGGACCTCTTCCTCTGTGGGCTTGTAACCTAGCCTAAATCTTACTTTCTGTCCCTTGGCAATAACTGGCTCTCTTCAGCCCTGTAATCTAGGCCCAAGCCCTCTGCCTCTCTGATAGCCCCATTTTTGGAGCATAGCCACTGCTGCTACCATTTCGCTTCCAATTTTAGGCATGATGCCCTCAATGGGCTCTGGGAGTATTGCCGATACCTCATATTCGAAGCTGTGGAGGTCGACATCCCCAGCGGTGTGCGGTATATCCAACATATTGGGTTTCTCAATGCTATTAGCGGCCTTTTCTTTCTCATTATGCCCCTCACCGATGATTGTAATAATCTTGTGCCCAGAGGCAAATTTGATTTTCTGGTGTAATGTGGAAGGTATGGCTCCGACCTTGTATAGCCATGGGCGCCCCAACAACAGATTAAAAGGGGATTTGATGTCCATTACTTAAAACAAGATGGAAAAGGTCATTGGCCCTATCAACAGCTCAAGATCAATTTCTTCCATTATTTCTCTCCTGGTATTGTCAAAACCTTTAGCGCTGGTTCTCGTGGGCCTTAGCATGCATGGATCGACCCCGATCTTAGTGGCGGTTCTTAACGGGCATATGTTCAATGCGGGCTCATTATCAATTAGAACTAAGGGGATAATCATATTTCCTGACTCAACAGTAATATTGAGGGATTTTGCATGATTGTTTCCCTCCTCAGGTAGATCTGTGCCCAAAAATGAAATGGCATTGGGTGCCATCACCTGTCTGATTATTTGCCCAACCTCATCTGGGCTCATCTGTTGGGACACATGGGCATTTTTTAACGCCCCCATTAGAGCTTCGAAATGGAGTGGAGACGTCATTAAAAGATCTAAGACAGTGATATGGGTTGGCATCCTTCTTAATTGAGTCTCGAGAATGTGCTCCCAACTCATCTTCTCAAATAGGTGGACTGCACTGTCCTTCTTCCCCTATGGTCGTGTTGGTGTTGGTGCTATTGCTGTTGCTGCTATTGTTGCCTCGGGCTGTTTCGAGATTCTCCCTGACTTAGTGACAAAGTCCACGGCCCCCTCCCTGCTGCTATCGTCGGCATTGACATCTGTTTGCTCGTAGCCTAGGGGGACCTGATGAGGGTCATAGGTTGGTCCTGAGAGCTTAAATGGTATGGCCATCGACACCTAAAGTGCATGTACTGATGGCTCTGGGAGGGTAGGTAAGACCTGGCTTATCCAAGTGATGGATGGGTGGGTGGCAAAATTGGGCTGAATGGGGGTGGTAAAGCTTGAGGATGGTGGTACTAGGGGAAGGAGGCAAAAGTAGGCCACTTATAGCTGGTAGGTGCTGGCGGGGGATCGGGGTTTGATGGGTCGTTAGGTAATTGACCGGGGTGGTGGAGTTTGTAGGTGGCTGAACTGAGGGTAATGCAGGCCATGGATAATTAACGAGTGTGGGTGTAGGATTGGGGGCCTAATGGCTTATTGGGTAATTGTTGGGGGTGGTGGTGTATGGCTGATATGCATTTATGTCCACATAATTGATGGGGGTGGGTGATGGAAAGTATGCCCTGAGATGCAAGGGTTCAATTTGCGGAGTCGGGTTGGGGAAATAATCTGACAAATTCAGGGGTTCAATTACCCCTATGTTCCTTTCTTCCATGTTTCTCGACAATCGTGCCACATAACTCTCCCGATCACTGATATGATCGGATGAGTCAAATTCAAACACCCCCTCATCTTCTATTATTTCGACGGTGGGTCTGAGTCCTGCTCCTCTGGTAGGATGTGGGGGTAGTGGCACTTGGTGAATATTCGCATGCTGAGAAGTTGCAAGGGGAATGATTTTCTCGGTATCGATCAAATCCTAGATGGCATGCTTCAAGGGGAAGAAACAATCAGTTGGGTGACTCGGACCCTAATGAAAATTATAGTGGGTATTCGGGTCATAATTTCTTAGGATCGGGTGAGGAGGAGTGTTGACAAGTGAAAAATACCATTTTTCACCCCTAAACTTAAGTCTTGATAGACCTTTGAGAGAACTAAATAAGTGTTTTAAGTGCCTATGTTGCAGCTAACAATAAAGATGGGCTTAACCATAAAAGCAGCTCAAAAGTGTCAAAAAGATGGCAATCCATGTCAGTCCAAAGGAAGGAAGTGAAGAAACAACCTCATCAGCTGTGGAAAAGTCTAAAAGGAAGAGGCAAAGACCTGTAAGAGAAGAAGGGAACAATTCGAACAGAGAAATGCAATACAGAGTTCTTTTCGCAAAGAACCTGCACGTTTCGTAAAGAACCTGGAACTCTACGAAAAGGAATAAAACCTCCAGGCTTAGTTTTCGAAGAGCATCTGAACTCTTCGAAAAGAAGATTGAACTTTGCGAAAAGGAGAAAACACAATTCGAAGAGAGATTGAACTCTGCGAAAAGAGGTTCAGAAGCCACAGCACTTTGCGAAAAGGCCCTTAAGCTCTGCGAAAAGGTATTTTGGAGATTCGCAGCTTTAACAAGGGCAATTCAGTAATCTGTTGCACGCGTCCCAATGCATTTAAAAGCCCAGGGACATTCCGAAAGATTCTGAGCACGAACCAAAGGCATATTCCACCCCATGTGAACACCCAAAGATGAAATTACTTGGCGAGAACTTCTAGAAGCTCAAACAGATTGGCTGAACCAGATCAAGCAGTTCTGATTGGCCAAAATAGATCTGGATCCTTGTGCTCGACTCCTATTGGTTGATACAGATCTATCCAATTCTGATTGGTTGATACACATCTGAGCTGGACTTAGGGAAAGCTATAAATTGACGAACCATTTACCCAATTTGGACATCCAGATTTTGAGTTTCATTCCTATTCCCCCATTTCCAAACCAGATAGTTTGTCTGAAATCCCTGTAATAGCTTCACTTTGACTTGCAATTGAGAGTTGTGAGATATTTATGTAATTCAAAAGAGAGTTGTATTCAAGACTACAAATCTGAGAGCTGTTTAAGCTGTGCTCTGTAATTGTAATGGTGGATTTGAAAAGGTTGCTGTAAACCATATATTCTCAATTGGACTCATGTTAAGGGTTCCCTCTGATCTCCTTATTGCAATAGACTCCTTTAGATTTACTGTTTTTCATGCAATTTCCCTTGATTCATTAATCCTGTGAGAATTAGTGTTGGTAACCTAATCTCTCACGGCATTTGTAATGATGCTTCTTGTTCTAAACTAAGGCTTTGGATTGAAGACTATTGGATGGTTTGTGGCCATTAAAGTGGACAGACCATAGCCATAAGCTTAAACCTAATCCTTAAATTAGATTTATTTCTCTTACATCTGCGCTTGTAGCCAGATGAAGATTGGATCATCTCTCAGTTGAGCTGCAGTCATTCTCATTAGTTTTCAAGGACCAAATCAAAGTTAGATATTACTTCTCCATTTTTTTTTACCTCAAACGTTCCCCCAACTCGGATCTGGATCATTTAGTTTAACTTTTACTTTTATCATTTAGTTAACGTGACAAATTCAACCTCCCATCTTATGTGCTTTGTAGATAGGATCAGAGGTCAGATCTGGTAGCTCAGACCTGAAGGTTTATCTTAAATTTTAAATCAATTCCCTGTGGACGATCTTTTACTCACATTTAAAACTTGCTACAATTGGCCCTGATCTTGCAGGCTAATTACTTCTATCTGTGCTGATATTTCTTTACTCTTTTTAATATTCTAGATTCATTATAACTTAGCAGTTGCAAACCTGTTTTCAAAACACAATTAAATCAAGCACACTTAGAATGAACAACAAGTTTTTGGCGCCGCTGCCGGGGAATAGATTTTAAAATTGGTAGACCTAAGTTTTTCAATTTTGTAGATTTGATTTTCATTTTAATTTTTGCTTTAAAACTGCACGTTGCATTCCAAGTGCTTGATTAAATGTCTACTGCAGTTTTGTATAGAAAACATGTTTTCGCAATGTAATTTTTTTATTTTTAGTTTTATTCTTTGCCTTCTAGTTATTTGAATAAATGTTCGCCACTCTTTTGTCTTTTTATCAAATTTGGGCAGTAGCCTGAGTTTTTCTTTTTATTTTTGTCAATACTTGAATAAGGTAATGCTGCAGATTTTGGATTTTTGCAGATCCGAGCAGTATCAACAAGGAGCATCTGGACTAAAGCTGGATCAGATCTACTTGAGTTTGCTTCCCCTTCTCCTTTGCATTCATTTTCTATTTTTAAATTCTTGAGAACCAGCAGTTCTGCTGTGTTTAATGTTTGTTTTGATTATAATTTCTGCTGTCTTTTAGGCATGCTAATTTTTTATTTTTATTATTTTTTTTTTTTACAAAACCAAATACAAAATAAAAGAAAATGAAAACACAAATAGAAAATCTCTGAGTTGTTTCTCATTATTTTCAGCAGTAGTAAATAAGGGCTCTTGTTGAGCCCGGGCTGATCCGAAACAAGTAAAAAAAAAATAAAAATAGAAAATTATAAAAACAAAAAAATATATATAGATATATAGATATCTTCCGGATGGGCTGTTTTTCTCCATTTGCATCCACTTTTCCCATCTGGACCTGCTGAGATCATTTTTTCTTTTTTTGGAATCATGTAGGATAATGAGTAGTGAATCATAGGCTGTTTTGAATATTCAATGGACCCACTGATTTTATTTTCCTTCGAGATTTCTTCATCATAAATGGGTCTCAACTGTGTGTGAACCCTGTTTTTAATATGTGCTCCCATGCTTCATTATTCTTTTTTATTCATACACATCATCAACAAAGGGGTCAGTCTTATGAATCTTGCTTTTCACTGTATTCCTACTAATCATTTTTATAATCACTTAGATTCATAAGTATCTCAAGCTTTTGGGTTTTTTTTTTTCTTTGGGCTTAGGATGTATCATTTGGCATTAGATTTTCTGTTTTAGGAATTTTAGTTTCAAATTCTGTTTTTAGATCGCTGATTTTTTTTTTCCTTCTTAGGTTAATGTGTCCTCGTTTTCGATTTTTCATTTTTTCAACTTTGTTTCCCTATTTTGCATTCACAAATTCTGTTTTTGTATCAACACTTTTCTTTTTCTTTTTTAACTTTGTATTCAGTCCCTTACCTTGCTTTTACTGTTTCTCTGTTATTAGCATTAGTTTCCTTCCATTTGCTTTGCAGTTCTTTTATTTTTCTGATCATATATTCAGTTTTTAGATTTTATTTTGTAGAAGTTCTAACTTAGTTTTGTTATTTTTCTGTTTTATCAGTAATTTCCTATATTTATATAACATTTTTTTTCCCTTTTCCTGCTCATATATTCAGTGTTATTTTCTTTATTTTTACTGCGCACATTTTTCCTTTCTTCTTTTATCCTGCTGCCCCTCGTTTCTCAGTGTCTAGAACATTGAGGACAATGTTCATCTTAGGTTTGGGGGTATGGCAGGTATGCCAATAAAGTAAGTTAATGCTTGATGCAGCTTATGACCAGCAGAATTTTTGAAAATGAAGTAATTTCACACCTGTTGTTTTGAAAAATGAGGAAGTTAAAACTTTTTAAAATTGATTTCTAGTGTAATTCTAATACTTTCATGAAGTGAAGGTCAGAAAATTTCTAAAAAAAAAAAATTGATGTTTTAGTAAACCTAAAATGAGAGAAAACAGTGATGATATACCTCAAGAATTTGATAGAAAACCACACCCAGTGAGATTTGAGCCTGCTGAAATGTATTCTTTGGAGGTATGAATTGGCAATTTTTTCTGCTCTAGGGATTGTTTGAACCGGCTTGTTATCACTTGAAGTTAGATATATCCAAGTTAAAATAGTTTGACAGCAATCATGATATTAAAGACATGATGTAGGGCCTTCTTTTGGACAGTTTGAACTTCAAAAAGCCCCACCTTTTAAAAAACTGCCCTTGATACACACCAATTGAGCTTTATAAATCCTAGATTTCTTTGAAACCTCATCAACCTCATTTAGCCTAACCCTCACTCTGAGAATTCAGAAGGTAAAGGAAAGAAAGCTGAAGAAAGGTGAGTTGGGTAACAGTTTGGTAAAAGAAAAAGAAAAATAATTGAAGGCAATGATGTATCAGCAGAAGAAATGTGGCATTCCAATCAATGTTGCTTTGAAAAAAAAGGAGAAGGCATTTCATTGGAAGTTTGAAAAAGAAAGAGAAAAAGATGGCCACTTTGGCTCTGAAAATTCAAAGAAGAAGAAATTGTGCTGAATTGAAGAAGGCGTGTCTATCACCTCCTTACCTTGACTGACTTCTCAATTTTGAACTCCATTCCACCCCTTTATTCTTGATAAATTTCACCCATAAGCCACATTACAACCCAAGTTAAAGTCCTTACTGATCAATGATGGATTGAGCTGTCATATGGAGATAAGGATTTGTGTAATCTATGGTGAAAAAAGTAGTAAATTCAAAACTGAAAAGCAATGCCTATGCTCGCTACATTCCTATTTGAGGACTGTAATTGCTCTTGAGCTGTGTGAAATAGTGCAACCCTCATATTTGCATGGTGAGTGAAAACCCTGGTGAGAGTTGAGTTTGAAATCAAATTATTTGGGGTAACATCAAAACTGAATTTTCAAATAGAAGGCAAGCGTTTCATTAATTTTTCTTGTAAAAACTTTTTGACACCAACTGAGTGAATGGTGAAGGAATTATAGCAGAATTTTAGTTTTGAACTGATGTTTTCTTGAAAATCTTCTTACAACTTTGATCGATGCGTGTGAATAATCTGATTGGATGAAAGTTTGCTTTAACAGAATTGCATTGATCTTAACTGATTTATTGGAGAAGTTTGTGGGTACCTTCACTGAAAACCCTCAGGAGACTTCACTCCTCCACTAGGGATCACCTAGGGGTTTAAAAGGGTTGTTGCATAGGCTAAATGCAACTGTGCTCCCTACAAAAGTGGCTCTTTACTTTGTTTTTTGTTTATTCTTCTTTTCTTTGCTCAGGGACTAGCAAAGCTTAGGTTTGGGGGTGTGTTGACAAGTGAAAAATACCATTTTTCACCCCTAAACTTAAGTCTTGATAGACCTTTGAGAGAACTAAATAAGTGTTTTAAGTGCCTATGTTGCAGCTAACAATAAAGATGGGCTTAACCATAGAAGCAGCTCAAAAGTGCCAAAAAGATGACAATCCATGTCAGTCCAAAGGAAGGAAGTGAAGAAACAACCTCATCAGCTGTGGAAAAGTCTAAAAGGAAGAGGCAAAGACCTGTAAGAGAAGCAGGGAACAATTCGAACAGAGAAATGCAATACAGAGTTCTTTTCGCAAAGAACCTGCACATTTCGTAAAGAACCTGGAACTCTGCGAAAAGGAATAAAACCTCCAGGCTTAGTTTTCGAAGAGCATCTGAACTCTTCGAAAAGAAGATTGAACTTTGCGAAAAGGAGAAAACCCAATTCGAAGAGAGATTGAACTCTGCGAAAAGAGCTTCAGAAGCCACAACACTTTGCGAAAAGGCCCTTAAGCTGTGCGAAAAGGTATTCTGGAGATTCACAGCTTTAACAAGGGCAATTCAGTAATCTGTTGCACGTGTCCCAATGCATTTAAAAGCCCAGGGACATTTCGAAAGATTCTGAGCACGAACCAGAGGCATATTCCACCCCATGTGAACACCCAAAGATGAAATTACTTGGCGGGAACTTCTAGAAGCTCAAACAGATTTTTGAATTACATAACAGAATTGATGCTTCTATCACCTGATTGGCTGAACCAGATCAAGCAGTTCTGATTGGCCAAAATAGATCTGGATCCTTGTGCTCGACTCCTATTGGTTGATACTAATCTATCCAATTCTGATTGGTTGATACACATCTGAGCTAGACTTAGGGAAAGCTATAAATTGACGAACCATTTACCCAATTTGGACATCCCGATTTTGAGTTTCATTCCTATTCCCCCATTTCCAAACCAGATAGTTTGTCTGAAATCCCTGTAATAGCTTCACTTTGACTTGCAATTGAGAGCTGTGAGATATTTCTGTAATTCAAAAGAGAGTTGTATTCAAGACTACAAATCTGAGAGTTGTTTAAGCTGTGCTCTGTAATTGTAATGGTGGATTTGAAAAGGTTGCTGTAAATCGTATATTCTCAATTGGACTCATGTTAAGGGTTCCCTCTGATCTCCTTATTGCATTAGACTCCTTTAGATTTACTGTTTTTCATGCAATTTCCCTTGATTCATTAATCCTGTGAGAATTAGTGTTGGTAACCTAATCTCTCACGGCATTTGTAGTGATGCTTCTTGTTCTAAACTAAGGCTTTGGATTGAAGACTATTGGATGGTTTGTGGCCATTAAAGTGGACAGACCATAGCCATAAGCTTAAACCTAATCCTTAAATTAGATTTATTTCTCTTACATCTGTGCTTGTAGCCAGATGAAGATTGGATCATCTCTCAGTTGAGCTGCGGTCATTCTCATTAGTTTTCAAGGACCAAATCAAAGTTAGATATTACTTCTCCATTTTTTTTTACCTCAAACGTTCCCCCAAATCGGATCTGGATCATTTAGTTTAACTTTTACTTTTATCATTTAGTTAACGTGACAAATTCAACCTCCCATCTTATGTGCTTTGTAGATAGGATCAGAGGTAAGATCTGGTAGCTCAGATCTGAAGGTTTATCTTAAATTTTAAATCAATTCCCTGTGGACGATCTTTTACTCACTTACATTTAAAACTTGCTACAATTGGCCATAATCTTGCAGGCTAATTCACTTCTATCTGTACTGATATTTCTTTACTCTTTTTAATATTCTAGATTCATTATAACTTAGCAGTTGCAAACCTGTTTTCAAAACACAAATAAATCAAGCACACTTAGAATGAACAACAAGGAGGTTGCGGTTGACGGATAGTGACTAATCCCTTTTCTACTAATAAAGGAAGAAGTACACTCAATGATTGCCCCAGAGGCATAAAAACTTGGTCATAGTGGGCTCTCCTCTACTCCAGAATCATTTGCATTCCTTGCCCATTCTCTATTCTCTGCGTCTGCTCAGGCCTGAATGGTGCTAGTGGGGCTACCTAAAATTGAAACGGGGTAGTATTGTTATTGGGCCTGCTATTGGCTATGTTCTGGACATCGCCCCCTATTCTCTTATCGTTCCTTTGCTCCGAAAACCTCCTAACCCCACTGGGTCCACTTGGCATGTTCTTACTCAGAAGACCCTCCCTGATGGCATCCTCACATCGGATAGCATTTCTCACCAGATCAGTAAAGCTGGACTGCTACTGGTACACCAAAAAGTTTGAGATCACTGGTAGAGTATTCTTTGAGATCATCTCTATCTGCTCATCATCAGGTACTCTATTTCATACCTGAGCTGTTAGTGCTCTTCAGCATCCCAAGTAGTCGCTGAAGGTCTCGTTCTAGTTCTGTTTTAAACAAGCCAAGTCTGACTTACGCGGCTTAATGTCTATATTGTAGACATATTGTTCTTGAAAGAGGTGTGTCAGGTCCTTCCACATTTTCATCATGGATGGCTCTAAAGATGTGAATCATCACAAAGCTGACTCAGTCAGACTCTTCTGAAAGACTTTTATTAGTAGTCTTTCATCCCCTCCGTATTGGCATATGTCCCCATAGTAGGACTTCAAGTGCACAATAGGATTGCCAGTGCCATTATATTTGTCAAAGGCTGACATTTTAAATTTGGGGGCAAGGCTCCCTCGATGAACAGGCATAAATCTGTGAAGTCTGTGGCGTGAATTTCAGCACCACCCATCTTCTGTAATTGCTCCTAGATTTTATCCAACTATTCTTTTAGCTATTCCTACTCCTTGGACATCGGGGCCGTCTTCCCAATTATTAGCCCGGACTCACTTTGCGCTGCCAAGGTTGGGGTAATTACAGGGGGAGGATTGACATTGGTCACTACCCCGACATAGGCCCCACTATTTCTGATCTCGTCCTCCTCATACTACGGGTCTACATAGGGTGCAGTGAGGATGAGATATTCATGTTGATGTATGGACTGGATGGGATTGGACCGGATGTGGGTTGGGTGAGCCCCTTGGGTGTAAGGGAAGTGTTTTGGGGTGATGGGGTGAGTAGTAGTTTGGTTTAGGGGTAGGGCCTGATGAGGCCATTGGACATGAGGGGAGGTTTGGAGATGGTCTTGGGGTATGGGGCCATGAGAAATTGGGTCTGAGGTATGGCATGGGTTGACCCGATTGTGAAGGTTAGGGGTGAGTGAAATTTTGGGGGTATTGTGGAGGGTATGAGTATGGGGCTTGGGCCATGGGCCCGGGGTAGGTTTGGGCCACAAGGCCTTGATCAGTTTGGGTTTGGGTAAAGGGCATGGGATTTGGGGAATCTTGGCCTATTAGGCCTTGATGGGTATGGCCCATTGGGCTTTGGAGGGCTTGGGCCATGGGCCATTGGTGGGTATGGGCCTGGGCCAGATGAGTCTGGGCTGTGGGCCCTTGGGGTATGTGGGCCATGGGCCTTTGATGCATTTGGACCATGGGCCCTTGATGGGTTTGGCCCAATGAGGCTTGGTGGTTATGGGCCATGAGCCCTTGGTGGGTCTAGGCCACGGGCTCTCGGTGGGTTTGGGCCATGGGCCCTTGATGGGTCTGGGTCATGGGTAGGTTGGGTGGTGGGGTATTGGGTCATGGGGCCCTAAGATATGTGGGAAAAGGGGGTTTGGGCCAATGGGCCTTGGGGTATGCTGGAGGTTGGAGATTGGGCCATTTGGCCTTGGGGTGTATGCGTAGTGGGAGGTTGGGCCATGGGGTCTTGGGGTATGTGGGTAATGGGGGTTTGGATGGTGCGGATTATGGGGGGTTGATGGGGGTCATTGGCGAGTGAGGCATGAAGATTGGCTAGAGTGTGAGATGGGTTTAGGGACATAGGGTGCGGTGGAGGGGAGGTGTTTTGAGAAGCCTTCCATATGGAGTAGGCTTGGAACTTCTCCTCCATCATGGTCATGGAGGGAGGATTGGATGTGGGTGGTGGAGATGGGATGGAGGGGAAATTGGGCATGGCCCTGATATGTTCGTGCATGGCCATGGTAAGAGGTAGGGTATGGGGTGGATTAGAGAGTTGAGGTGGGGCGAAGGATGTGGAAGGATTAGGGATGTTAGGGTGGATGCTCGAAAAAAATAGGGCATGGCCCCGGTAAACACGGGCATGACCCGGGTAGATGGGGGCATTTGTGGGGGGTTGGATAGGGAGGAATTGGTGTATGTGAATGTGGGTGGATCGGGCCTATAGGGAGAAGATGGGTAATGGGGCATGAATTTGGATTGGGAGAATGGATTTTGTGTGGATGTGGAAGGGAAATGGGTTGGACTTGGCATGGGTATGGTTTGGGCAAACGATGGAGAATGGGGGGTTGGACTTTGGATATTTTGGGGGGTATCGGTTGGGAAAATGGGGGCGCCAAACGGGCCGGTAACGGTAAAGGGGGGTTGGGTGAGGGGGATGGTGGAAAAAACTTCTCCCGAATGGGAGTGGGTTGGAGAATGTGGCGGGGATGAGTCGGGATCGGCATAAGCTTGGTCCACTATCCACGACATTCTTTGGGAATGGGTTGGGTAAGGGTACCTTGGATAAGGCCCAAAAATCTTTCTCCTTCTTCCCCTACGGGACGACGGCGGGCAAGATGATGCCGTTATGTTGGCACCACAAACTATATCTTTTTTGGGTTTTGATTTATATATATATTTTGAATTTTTTGAAAATATTTTGAAAAATAAAGGTTCTGAGGTCTTGGAATTCCCTTCTTTGGTGGCCCTCGTACCCAATTCAAGACCCGCGATGATGATTCTAATGCACTTCGAAAGAATCAAAGGAGAAAGAAATATGACTCTGAATCCGGTCACAAATATGACTCTGAATCCGGTCCACACCAAAGGTTCTTGGGTAGGGGCTTCGGTTATCGATCGGGAAGGTGTTAGGCACCCAATTAACATGCTTAACACGGTCTCTAGTTAAGGCCAAAACAATAAATAATAAAAAAGAAAGAAAAAGGCCTCCTCATTCCCAAATGGGTCTTAGAATCCTATTTGTGCCCTTCGTTCCTACCGAAAATTCGGGGGCATAACGGCACAAATGGGAGGATTAGAGGAGCCAAAAAGAGATAGGAGAAGAAAGGGGAGAGCCAGGGCCCTCGGGCCCTTGTAACACCATAGGAGAGCCTTGCGTGGCTTGCTTTTGATGAGTTTTTGAAAGCTTGAATGGTGGAAAGAGAGGTTCTAACCACTAAGGCTTACTAGCAAAGAGGTAGAGGAGGGAGGCAAATGGATAGCACACACCTAACCTAGAGGCTTTTTAGGAAAAGTATGGCATGGATGAGGTTTTTGGAATTTTGGAATTTGTGTGGGAAGTGTGCACCAAAGGGAGAAAGATCTTCTCACTTTAAGCTCTTTCACTCTTAGGCCAAAATTCTCAACCCTTAAACCAAGGGGAGGGGGGCTCTATTTATAGGAAAATGGTAGGTTAGGAGGCTACTTAGGAGCTAAATGGGTTTAGCAATTAGGTAATCTTATATCTAAGGATTCCTAGGGTTTTTGGAGCCTTGAGATGTGTGGAAGGGTCCCCCAATGGTGGATGATGGGGTGAGGCTTTAAGCCACTTGAAGGGATACAACTAGGTAGGGAATGGGTGCAACAGAACTAGTAAAACACACCCCAAAGGTCAAGGTGGTCAACAAGTCAAACCCCAATCACAATTTTCAGGGCAAAATCCAGAGGTTACTGTTTATATGCTTGGCACAACTAATAGTTGCGCCAGGCAAATGTATAGTAAAACAGTTTTAAACAGTGCTTGAAAGTTGGTTAGCGAGGGTGGGATCCACAATTAATACTGGCACAACTATTAGTTGTGCCAAGCTTAAATCCTGGGAGAAGTGGCCTAGCGCAACTAATAGTTGCGCCAGTGATAAACCTAGCGCAACTAATAGTTGCGCCAGGTAAAATTATCACTGGCGCAACTATTAGTTGCTCCAAATCCCTAGGGGGGCCCTCCTGATTTTACTCTTATGCCCTCGGAGCTCGGTTCGCCGTATCTTTTGATGTATACCTCCGATTGGAGCGATTCTTAGACCGTTGAAAAGCTGACGACCGCTACTTTTCAATGGTATGAGATTCAATCATAGTAGGGGGTTGTAGCTAATTTCGGTGTACCCTCCTCAGCCATTTACTTGATAAGGATAGGTTTGGGTCAGGTTCCTAATGGATCTAGGGTGATTCCTAAGGGTTTGGAAAGGTTCCTAAGGGTTCTAGAGGGGGCCTAAAGGTTCCATATATGTCATCAAAAGCTCATAACTATACCTCTCTCGATAGGTGTTCCGATCGGGCCTTGGGCCAAATTTAGGTGTCTACATCACCATATCACCATTATCCTCTGTTTTACTTTGATTTTAATTTTCTTCCAGCATCATATAATAAATCAGCACATCATTTGACACATAAAAACATCATCCGAATCCAAATAACAAGTTTTTGGCACCGTTGCTAGAGATATTGATCATTTTAGTAGACCTGAGTTGTACTATAATTTAGACTTCCAAATTATTTGTAGTTGTGCTTAAACTAGAATAAAGTACTACTGATATTTTTTGAATTTTACAGAAATGAACAGCAGAAAAAGGGAAAAGCTAGAGTTACAGCTGGAGTGTAGCTAGCTCTGTTTGCACTTCCTTTGCCCTAAATCTTAGTTCATTTATGTTTAATTCCTTGTTATTTTTTTTAATGTAAATCTATGTTGTTAATTTTTGTTTGAAATTTTTTTTTGTGTGCTTGTGAGCATTCTCTTTACTTACTGTTATTGTGACTGTATGCTTGGAAGGATATCCTTAAACCCTGAGTTGGAACCTCCAAATCCTGAGGTGGAAGGATCCTCAAACCAAGAAACACCACAGAAGGCCCTGCTGTTGAAACTGAACCAGCTATCATGGCCAAGAGGCAGAGAACCTTGAAGGAGTACAATGCACCTGGAGAGTACACTTCCCCCTTCTACGTATAATTCCCTTCAGTGGAAGAAAACTATGAAATTAAAGCCTCCACCATCAATATGCTACCATCCTTTCATGGGATTAGTAAAGAAGATCCCTACAAGCATATTGACCAATTTTTGGCACTTTGTACCACTTTCAATATTGCTGGCTTGGGACCTGAAGCCACTAAACTGAGGCTTTTTCCTTTTTCTTTAAAGGACAAAGCCAACACGTGGCTCTCTAAGCTCCCAACCAATAGTATATAGTCATGGAGTAACCTCCAAAGCCAATTCTTGGCTAAATTCTTTCCTATGAATAAGACCAGCCAGATGAGGACAAGTATTTTGTCAGTTACTCAGTCCTCAACTGAGAATTTTTATGAAGCTTATGAAAGATTCTAAGAGATGTTAAAACAATGCCCCCATCACCAAATTCTAATGTGGCAACTAGTGCAAGTATTCTACCAAGGAATTAATCCCAAAAGCAAGGATATGGTGGATACTTCCTGTGGTGGTAGCTACATCCACAAGACAGCTGAGGAAGCTTGGGAGCTGTTTGACATAATAAGAGAAAATTTCATGCAGCAGGAGTCTCTGTCACACAATGATAGCTAGACCCCAGCTAAGATGGTGAAAGAGGCCACCCTAGAGGTGGGATATAGGAAGTTAAGGTGCAAGGTGATCTGGAGAGGAAGGTGGACAACTTTTCCTTGAAATTTGATAAATTAATGAATGTGCTGCAGCCCCGGATGGTTGCACAGGTGGAGGAAGCATGTCTGATATGCCAATCTCCCACACATTTTATACATGATTGTCCATCTACTAACCAATTTTCTAATTTTGCTATGGAGCATACCAATGCTGCACAAACTTATGGGTAGCAGCCTGGTTAGTATTCTTAGAGGAACCACCCAAACCTAAGGTGGAGACAAGATTCATTTCCTCAGCCCCAGTAGCAGCAAGTGGTAGCTCCTTACAAACCCCAACACCAGTTCAACCAAGGGTACCCACTAAGGTAAAATTTTCTGCTACCTGCCCCCCAGTCTAACCAGTTGGTCCTGCCCCCAAAACAGTCCAGATCCTCTTCATTTAAAGAGAAGATGTTGGCTTCAATGCAAAATTTGGGGAACCTGGTACAGACTATAAATTGTCATGGACAGAGCATTAAGCAGATTGAGGACCAATTGGGTCAGATTTGTAATGCTTTGAATAGAAGGGAAGAAGGAAAATTGTCTAGTCAGCCCCTGACAAATCCAAAAGGGCAGTTTATGATTGGAGACGCATCCTCCACTAATGTGGAAGCTAGTGCTCAATGATCCAAAGATTGGTAATAAGTGTACCATATGTATAAAAAGTTTGTTCTGAAGTGTGTTGTTTAAAAATTTGTCAATTTCTGTTGTCAGTGTGATATTATTTTGTTTGTGTTGCTTTATCTATTTTTGAATTTTGTATTGAATTTCATGTGGAATACATGTGCATTTTGTCATTTGAATTTGCTGTGTATGTTTGTTGATGAATGGTTGAGGTTCTCTCATCATCATTGCCATGAACTTGATCTGAAAAACTATCTTTAAGATTTTACAATTTTGATGAATTGATATTGTTAATGGGTACTTAATTATCATGTTGAAATGAAGTACATGTGAGAGGTTTGGTACTGATACTCTGGGGTGCACAACAGCATGGATGCACTGACCAATGTGTAGCACTGAGTTAAAAGATTAAAGGTTGAGAATTCTGCTTTCTTGCGGGCCTTAAAGGCTTCAATCAGCTGTGCGAGCCCCTTTTTAGCTCTCCGAACAATCTACCTTGGCTCGAAATCTGGTTAGCCAGTCCTTGCCGAGTATTACATCATATCCTAGCATTTTCAGTAGAATTAGGTCAGCCTTAGTTTGGTAGTATTCCATGGTGACCACAACTGATCGACACACCAAATCAGTCCTTACTAAGCCACCAGTGGGTGTAGAAATGGCTAGGACAAACTCTAAGGGTTCAGGTGTGTAACCAATCTCCCTAAAAAATGCTGGTGTAATGAATGAATGTGTGGATCTAGGATCTATCAACAGTAGGGCTCTGTGGCCACATATATCCTCTGGTTTGCTCAACCAGATGACACCTAAGTTTAATAGACATTCTAAAATTAGCTGGATTATATGATATGTTATGACCTGCAGCATAATGTTAGTGGCTATTACTCCTATTTATGCACCTTCTTTATCTAAAATGTGAGAAAGTTGATTGAATTAATAAACGTGAAATTTCATACCTTGTATCACGTCGTTGGTTTGCTGCATATCCTGGGCTGATACTGCATATGCCCAGCCTGATACCATAGGCCGTGATGCTCTCTAGCTTGGTGTATTCATGGCTATAATACCCTTCATATCTGAGCAATCTCTGATGTGATGCCCCATTTGTCTGCATTTGAAGCAAGCTCCGGTGTTCTTACGACATTCCTCAGTTTTGTGTGGCTTTCCACACTTTGGGCGCATCAAGGATGGTGCTGAGGAAGCGGCACATGATGCCATCGATGGCGTCCTTACTGCGCCAGTGTCTGTCAGACCTGATGTACTCAAAGGCCTTGGAGGCCTTGGAGGTAGAGGCAGCAAGGTGTTCGAATCATAAGGCCTTGCGGATGCCGTAGGAGTTGATTGTGTGGGTGGTGGCATCAAATATCTTGACCTCTTACTGGCCTGCTCCACACTTGATGCTTGGTACTAAGCCTTTCTATTCTTTACGTGTTCGTCTCTTGCTTTATACAACTCTTCTAAGACCTTTTATGCGATAAAGAGCTAGCCTTACCACTCTCTCGTACGCGGTTGCTTCAAATAGCAATATTTTACCCTTGATGGCCAATTTGAGGCTGTACTCAAACTTTTGTGTTTTCATTAGTTCGGTGGCTACCAAGGCTGGTGCAAATCGAGATAAGCGTATAAACTCCATCTCATATTCTTGGACACTCATTTGCCCTTGCACCAAATTTGCAAACTGAATCTCCATTCGTCGTCTCTCGGTTGTAGGGAAATACTTTCGATTGAAAGTATCGATAAATTTTTTATCGATACTTTCAACCAAAATCGCCATGGTCTCCAGCAATTGTTGGTTATTTCCTGTGTCGTTGGTAGCTTGGTTCCCTCCATATAAGGCATTGTTCCGATTGTTGTCAACCCCTAAGGCATGATTGTTGTTGTTGCCGAGAGGGATTACATTCGGAGGTGTGACTACTCTCTCCCCCGTGGTCCTACTCGGTCTTCTGGGAGGCATGATGGCTTGTCATGACCAAGCAAAAAGCTGGGTCAAGTGGGTTCTAAGCCTAAAATCTTAGTTCAACTAATCTAGAAATCCTATTGCCCCTGTTACAAACTGACATCATAGTTCTATATGCCCGTCTGATGTACCGCTTGGGCTTTGATACCACCTATGACAACCCAAGTTTTCCTACCACAAAATCCTGTGCTGTCAGATCGCACACATGATCCGAGTTATAGTGACGTTGTGGTACCCATTGTACAACATCACTTCCTGACCGCTCGATCTTCCTATCATCAAATAACAGGAGGACCGAGCCATCACATGATGGTAAGTACACAAGAACAGAAGCAAAACATACACACACACACACACAGTGGAAACATAATACAGAACTATATCAGATAAGAAGGGCAGCATAACTGTAACTCTAGCTATCATTTATACAAAAACAAAATACCCATTGTCCACCGATGAAGGCCGACCTCCATCTAAATAGTGGACCCAAAACACTTAGTATATAATTACATAACCTTCAATATTCATTTACCGTCTTTCTCTTTCTCAAAAATATCAATGTTCGACCATCTAACACTAAGGGAAGTGCCCCTCAGGTTGGTGCTCTTCTTTTGTAGGATTGTAATCCGGGTCTTCCTCCTGCTTCGGATCCCGTTCAATCCCAGGTCCTGCAGCTGTGACGTATAGTCAGGAGTGAGCTTCATCCAAGCTCAATAGGGAAAAACATAGTGCTAAATATACTTTAACATATCTAATTCAAGTTCTCGATGCATAAGTAAAAACGAATGAAATTCACATATATATATTCATATATGAAATGCGAGTTCAAATGCATAATTTCCATGCCTTAATGAATCAAATCATGTCAAAGAATCATTAATGCTAGATCAATGCATAGAGATATTTCAAGCTCGTGTACAAGTCAGACAATATAAGAAGAGGCGAGTCATGAACACATAATAGTAAGACACTATTGGAATCATGACAGATCACATATGAAGAAGCACAACGTATCATATCACGTGGTAGTAGAGTAAGTATCCCGTATTAGAGAATTGAGTTGTCTGTATTAGGAACACAGGGTCGTGACCCTAGGGACTCCACCCCTCTCATGGAGACTCCACTCCCCTTACTTCTAGTACCTTCAGAACGATTCATGTGGCAACTCATCTCGTATTAGAGAACTGAGCAGTCCGTATTAGGAACACAGGGTCGTGACCCCGGGGACTCCACCCCTCTCATGGAGACTCCACTGCTCATTGCACGTGATCACATAAAGCATAGACACATGACGAGTATGTGTTGACACATATCAAGAATGGGTACGTGAAAAGATAAGACAATGCGACGTCAAATGCATGATCATGATTCATTTAAAACATGTATGTGGAATTTAAATCATAGTATTTGAGAATTTCATTTACATGTGCACATGAATATATATACATTAATTGCTGGAAAATACCATTCATTGGATAATTGCATCATACACGTGAATTCGAGAGACATATATATAAGTGGCAAGGTAGTTTCACTACTTGAATTCGTGTCAATCACATATGCAAGGATTTGCAGTTCGACGAGTTTAAAACCTTGTTCCCCGATGAGTTTATCCAGAATCACGATGTCCATTACATATCTTAGTCCACAAATATAACTCACAAGAATGCTAGCCAAGTCCCACGTACATACATTGTAAATAGCTCGGAATAGAGGATCACGCTCAAGCGTGGCTTAATCCCGCTCGAGCGATTCTCAGTGGCACATATGCTTCATGCTCGAGCGGTTTTAACCCGAGCGAATTAAGCCTATAATTCACGCTAGTGCGTAGGCTTCAGAAGATATCCCACTCATGCGACTCCATTTACGCTCGAGCGTGCACCCAATACAATTTCCCCAGTTCTACTCGAGCGGTTTTGACCTGAGTGAAATAGACCTAGTATTCCCGCTCAAGCCTATGCTTCAGAGCATTCCCTGCTCGAGCGATAAATTTCATGCTCGAACGTGTTTCCAGTACAAAGCCTCAGATTCCGCTCGAGCGGCTTTGACCCGAGCCAAAATAGCTTGGAGTTCCTGCTCGAGCGTAGGCTTCTTGTGATGATTCCGCTCGAGTGGGGCGATTCATGCTCGAGTGTAAACTACAGAGTTGCTGTCTTAAATAGCACATACTCTAAACTCAAGCCGGCCCTTAAGGCTTCTTGAGATGGTCTAACCACACATCTAACAAGCATAAAAAGAGCAATTGGTCAACTAAGAGATATTTATTATAATACACCTATAGTGAGACTCACCATGCAAGACCCAACGTGATTTTCTACTTGTTATTATCCCCAAATTAGGGAGCTCATGCAATGGTTTCAATGGTTAACCTTGAAGTGTCTCTTTCCAAGCTTCGGTTGGGTTTGATCCTTGAAAACCTTACATGTGGCCTTGAGCATTGCTACCTAGCAGAATTTTTGGGCTCTACGTTGTGGCATACATGAAAAGTGGGTTACCTCTATAAGCTTTCCTTGCATGCAATGCTCGACGACACCAGGGCATTGGACCAATGGTTTCGGTGTGCTGATTTCGCGACTCCTTATTGAAATGTGCAGTTTACAGGGTCGTGGTGCTCCTAGTCATAGGCTTCAATTTCGATGCTAAGTAGAGGGGTTTTCGGCATGGATTGGAGCTATGCTGAAATGCTTGAACCGAAAATGGAGGAGGAAGGGGACGGCTCTCCTTTCTTCACTTCGTTCTCTCCACACCTTACACAGCCGACTAACCAAGGCAAATAATCATTTGCATGGTTACATGCATGTGTTTAAAATAGAGTGACCCGGATTGGGTGCTTGGCTCATACATTTTTACCCATGGTATGCAGTCCATCCAACGGTTCTCCACTCTTGAGCTGCAGATGGGCCTCAATCCATCCAATCCCTACAGAGGTCGTAGGGTCCTGTGGGCCCTTTCCGAGAAAATCAATGGCATGAGTCCACACCATATTAGAGATGGCCCACAAGGATTTAGCTCCTGCAATGGCCCCAATTGGCTATTCTAAGAAAGGCCTGTGGCCTATGTCTAAATAGGCCCTCGACCTAAGTTGATTTCCTTGCGGGTCTCAAGTGACTGGTGATCCCATGGATCGTTCCCGTCGTACGGTCTTAATGGTCCGTGACACACCGTCAATTTGGACCTCACACGTGTGACAGTGTGGGGTGTTATAGTTACTGATGTGCAGATATTAGAGATAAACAGTAAAACAGAGCCTAAGTGTTAATATTCATCAAAATGAACTCAAAAAGCTGTGAGAAAGACAATTGATGAAAAAGGCAATTTCTCGCCTACTAAAAGCCAGAAAATCGTAATTTACGATTTTACAAAAGAGACAAAAGAAGAAGAGTGAAAAATCGTAATCCAGATAATCATTAACTCTGATGAAGTTATGAGAGATAGAAAATCGTGATTTACGATTTTCTACGAAAGAGATGAAAAAGAAAATTGTGATTTGCGATTTCCCAGAAAAAAAGCTTTCCTACTATTGTTGCTACTGCTGATCACATGCATATTACACCGCCATGAACAGAATTTGAAGATATATAAAATTAGAAGTTCAGCTGATCACGGATATGAGAATATTGATGAAGATAGGCTTTAGGAAATCTCGATTGCTGAAATAAAAGAGAACAATCCAGATGCACATCTACCATTTAAGAAAGGAAAAGATAAAATTAGGAATTAGAGTTATATTAGGAATCTTTTGTTTTTAATAGCTTCTTTTATTAGAATTAGTAGTCTTTGTAAATCGACTCCTTATGATCTATAAATAAGAGGGCTTGGTGTAGGAATAAGCATCAAAGAATTTCAGCATCAATTGACAACTGAGGTTGGATTTTCTTCCCATCAGTAGTGTAAAATAGTTAGAGTAGATTAGATATCAGAGGTTTCTCAAGAGCAATTGAAGATTGCAATTGAGTGTTGAAGATTTGTGCAGATGTCCTAGTTTCTCAAAAGCAATTGATGACTGCAGCTAAGGGGTGAAAGATATATTTATTTGCTTTCTAGTTTAGATTTTATTTTCCTTTATTCTCATGCTTTGTAAACATCTTCAAGTTTTAATTTAAATTGATGACTCAGGTTAGAATTTGCAGATTAGTGTAACGGTTTTTACTTTTTCATCTTCAGTTTTCTAAGGTTTGATTGATGCCCAGATTTTAGGAAGTTGTTGATTAGATTAAATGTGTATTGATAGGATCTTAGACTTAATTGACGGCCAATGCTAAGAAACTAGAGATATGGTGTAATGGTATAATTTATTTTTATAAATATCTGATAGCTAAAGATTGGGATTGACAACATCAATTTGAAGAAGGAGATTTAGATTTATTTTATGCACTTTAGATTAAGAAATCATTCTTTTATTCATATTGCTCCAGTAGATTAGATCTTAAAGATGAATAGAAGTTTTTAAAATAAGGATTTAAATAGAAGATATAAATAAGAAGTAATTAGATAAATAAACTTCCTCATGGGAACGATCCTATGCTAGTACTATGATTTCCATTGTGCGCTTGCAATAGGTTAAGACTTGAGTTTAACATAATTTTAATATACATAACAAGATCGACCAGCTCCCCAACGGACTTTCCACCACACTGCGGGCCTACAATATTTTAAGAATATCAGTTAATGTTTAATCAATAATTAATATGTAGAAGCGTTCACGCTTCATATCCGAAGCCTAGATGTATCATAGTCAAAGCATCGTCACTTTATAGAGAAGTGTGTCACTACATGTATGTAGAAGTGTCAACGCCTCGTGTAAAGCGTCAAATCCTTATACGGAAGCAACGACGACCATCTAAAGCACATTGCATCATGTGACGGCGTTGGTGCTTCACATTCGAAGCGTCGACGGTTCGTCGTTGGATTTCCTCAATTTCAGTATTTCACCACCATAGTTTTGAAGCATTCTTTGGATAATTTACTCAAAATCTCTTTCTGAGACGCCTATTCATTCCAGAAGAGGGCGAATTGATTCTTAATATAACCCTGTTCCTTCAAGATCATGGTGATCTAACCCTTCAGTTTCTGGTTCTAATGTTCCAACTGGAAAACCATTACACTGAGATCCTTGAACCCTGTGCTCCACTCTCTAATTGATCTCCCACAGTTTGTAATTCTTCAATCGGCAGACTACTTCTGTCACAACCCCAGATTTTTGGGATAAGTGCACGTCATGCACTATATACATGTATATGTGTTTCACAAGGAGACCAAAACGAACCGTAGACACTATATGTGTACGTGGGAAACACACTAGTATTTCCCTAACTTATAAGTATATAAGTGAAAGAGAGAGGAGAGAAGAGCCCTTGCGTAACTCTATTCTAACCTAAATAGAGAGAAGGAGAATATAGAGAGAAAGAAAAGAAGAGCCTAGTAAAGAACTAGGGGTTCGTTGGGACTTAAATCGGCAGAAGAGTTGGAGAAAAGGCTGGAGGAGGAACCTTGGAGGCCTGTTAGCCTAGTAGAATTTTGAATCTTAAATCAAACTTGCGCGAGACTCATCGTCGGAGGTATGTTAAAGGCATGATAGGTGCTTAGGCATGATTTAAATAATAGGAAGAATGTTGGTTGAATGTTTTTTGTTATGTTAAGGTTTGAATGAAGGGAGAAATGGTGTTCTCGATCTGATCGAGGAGCAAAAATCATCGGTCCTCGCTCGAGCGGTCTAAAGGGCTCGCTCGAGCGAGGATGAATAGGAAAAATATAACTATGGGCTCGCTCGAGCGGTCCCCAAAATTAGAGGGAAGCTCGCTCGAGCGAGGTCCCCAGTAATGCTTCAGTGGCTTGATTTAACCGCTCAAGCGACCTCGATGTAACGGCTCGAGCGAGGTCAGGTGACCGCTCGAGCGAGGTCAAGTGACCGCTCGAGCGAGGTCAAGTGACCGCTCGGGCGAGGTCTGGTGACCACTCAGTTCTTGAATTTATGGGTACAAGAAACTTGGAGGTTGTGCACCCCAATGATTCTAGTAACCTTTCTAAGAATATGCTACATTGAAATGTAGGTTTGACACATGATCGTGAAGTGTAAACCTCTACGAGAAGGCATGCTTTGAAGTTCGTCGCGGTAGGGAATATTCTTGAAACATGTGCATTATTCCGTCAAATTCATATATGTAGTGAAATCCATTAAATAGTCAAATACTGCATGATCAATATGAAAAGAGTGTGTGAGTGAGTTTCAAACGTGATAGTCTTGAGGTCCCCAGGGGACGAAAAATTATAAAGTTAAACATCTGAAGGATGCGATGGAAATCAGGGGCATCCCAGGGATGCAGATGAAAACTAACAGTGAAACGGAAGTAATGTGATAAGGCCTGATGTAATATAATTAGCACAATCACGGTGAATATGTAGAGCACATTTGATATTTTTATTATTTAAGGTTTGTTTAGAATACCCCACCGACGTGGCGGGATACCCACGACTGACTCGGCAGGATATCCGTGAGCAGTACGGCGGAAAATCTATACTTTCATAGCACATCCCAGGGATGTAGATCTAAGAATAGACCCCGCCACCTATGCGAAAGGGGCTTGGGCAGTATTCCTAGGGAATACATATAACAACTGTCTAGTTAGACGACGATGGCAGGTATTCCATCGGGGCTCGATGCTATATTGCTCGGGGACTACTTAAGTTAAGATTTAAGTGATTAGGACAAATTCACAACTAAACTAGTAAGGAGATTAAACAAAACCATGCAGAGTAACAGTCGAAATCATTATTTTTATTCTAGATATTTCAATTGTTTTCCATAAGTGTTACTCGATAAATTATGCATTTTAAACTGCTGATATATGTGTGAAGGTTAATCTATATGTTCTTTTTGTTTCCCTACGGAGCTAGGATGTAGCTCACCCCCCTTAGACTATACGTCGCAGGTCCAGGACTAGCGGAAGTAGAGATTTCTGGAGACGCTGATCCAGGGGATCCGGACTACGTGCCCATGGAAGAGTCAGAACCTCCTCCTGAGGAATTCTTCTAGGAAACCCACTGCATACATTGAGAGTGAGTTGAGAGTATTAGGTACGGCTTGGTATGTCAAGCCTCTTTATTTCGAATGTTTCAAATACCGTTTCTTTTGATAAAACGTCTAGGATGAACTGTTATCACCAATGGTTTGGGTAAGTTCTTATGCCCATGAATTGGCATGAGACAAGGACTGCCTTTCGATACCATGATTATATTTTTATATGAAATTTTATTTAGAGTAGCTACGTGCGCCTTAATTACATTTTTGGCTTGTATATACCAATGTTTTGACCTTGAGGGTCGTCTTGATGCAGTTTGAGGGTGCGAAATTTGGGTACATCACGATTAGTATCAAAGCCTTTCTTTCTAAGTTCTGGCTATCATCTCGTCAGAATATAGGGACTTCTGCTAACGAGACTATGGATTTCTCATGCAGACCGTTATGTTTCCTAGAGGAAGAGGCCGACCCAGGGGTGGTCATGATAGGAATTTATGCAGTAGAGATGGGTTCGTCTCACCTACAAACAGGGTACCACTGGAAGCAGGAGATTCGAGGCGGTGGCGGAGGAAACCAAAATCAAGCGGAGGATCAAGATCTAGATCGATAGGATCGAAATCGGAGGAACAAGATAGAGTGAGGAGAGAAATGAAGAAAGAGAAGAGCGCCGAGGATGATGCACACAATGGAGCACGACAACCAGCGTCCTTGGGCGCATATGCCTTGAGAACCACAACGAACACCCACACTCGATGGGACCTACACCACCAGGGCATTCACCGAGTTCAGAAGGATGAGACCTCCAAACTTTTCAGGACAGGCAGACACAATGGCAGCCGAAAATTGGCTGGGTGAAATGGAAAAGGTGTTTAGCGTACTGACATGCACAGAGGATGAGAGCGTCCGTTGGGCGGCATATATGCTTGATGGAGAAGCTGGACCTTGGTGGAAATCCGTTTCGCGAACAAGAGCACAAGAAACTCCAGATATGTCGTGGACTTGGGACGAATTCGTAGAAGAATTCAATAAGCAATATTTTCCTGAAGTTGTGAGGAATCAGATGGAGGACCCAGTTTTTACAACTAGCGCAAGGAAGGATGACCGTGAGAGAGTACGGAGTAGAATTTATGAGACTGGCTCGCTTCGCCCCAGACTACGTAGTTTCAGACGTGATGAAAGCAAAGAGGTTCCAACAAGGTTTAAGGTCGGACATCCGAGGAGGGGTTGCACCTTTCCAGCTGAAGACCTATGGAGAAGTAATGAGTAAGGCATTAGTAGTCGAAGAAGAAAATAATAACCAATACCGTCAGAGGGAACAACAGGGAAGAGGAAGCATTGATCCAAGCAGGACTGGGAGCTATGAATCGGTACATAAGAAACCGAGGTTTGTAGCACCGAATCAGAGATAATCGTTCCAGACAAGGTATGGGAGAGCTGCACAACAAGCTACTCATCAAAGTTTTTTGTTGCTGGCATCAGGGAGACCGATGAGGTATGAGGGTCCTGCTATTTCCAGCGGGGCTACAACTACCCAAGGTTTTTCGAGAGCTGCTGCTTCAACACCAAGGGAAACTTGTGCCAAGTGTGGCAAGTCCCACAAAACAGCAGATTGTAGGTAGGGAATGCGAGGCTGTTTCAAATGCGGTAAGATAGGCCACATTATTAGAGATTGCCCTGAGACAGTTAAAGAAAAGACGGCCCCAGCATCCATGCCACAACCTATTCAATCACGAAAGCCAGTTGTTCGAGGGAGAGCCTACACAGTTACCGCCCAGGAAGCAGGGAGTGTACACGACATCATCCAAGGTGAGATTTCTTTTAAATAAAGAATTTCGGTTTCAATACAATTCTAGATAGAGAATGTGCGTTCATTAGGACAAGTATATATATAACAGTTGTTGCGCGCTAGAAAATTTCTAAATAAAGTATATGTTATGTACGTATATGTATGCATTATAGGTACGTTACAAGTCTATGAAAAAGGGTGCTATGTAGCACATGACGCACGAGTGCTGATAGACCCAGGGTCTACCCACTCCTTCATCACCCCTAGATTTGCAAAGAAGATGAAGATTGTTCCGGAGACACTAGAATTTGTGTTATCAGTGTCTATCCCAACAGGAGAATTAGTGGGCACAGAGTTAGTCAGCAAATCGGCAGTGGTAAGCATTCGGGATCACGTTGTCTACGAACTAGACGCAAATTTAATATTGTTGGATATGCAAGGATTCGACGTGATCCTTGGCATGGATTGGCTGTCCCATCATTGTGCAATAGTTGATCGCAAGGATAAAGTTGTTATTTTCCGTCCTAACACGAGGAGATTGTTTTGATTTCGAGGAGAGAGATCGACACAGGTACTACTCATATCTGCAGTCAGAGCAGAACGTTTAATCAGAAAGGGGTGTAGCGGTTATTTGGCATTCCTAAAAGAAAATAAAGAATAAAAGAATATTATCTCCGAGATAGCGGTAATGCGAGAATTCCCAGATGTATTTCCAGAAGAATTGCCAGGGTTACCTCCAGAAAGAGAAGTGGAATTTGCGATCGACTTAGCACCAGGAACGGAACCTGTTTCAAAGGCGCCTTATAGGATGGCCCCTGCGGAGTTGAAAGAGTTGAAAGAATAATTGCAAGAGCTCATGGACAAAGGGTTCATAAGACCAAGCGTGTCTCCATGGGGAGCACCAGTTCTATTCGTGAAAAAGAAAGATGGGTCGATGCGGTTGTGCATTGACTACCGTCAATTGAACAAAGTCACTGTGAAGAATCGATATCCGTTGCCAAGAATAGATGACTTGTTCGATCAGTTGCAGGGAGCAAAACATTTTTCCAAGATCGATCTAAGATCTAGATACCATCAGTTAAGAGTCAGGGCCGAGGACATTTAGAAAACGGCATTTAGAACACGGTATGGACACTATGAATTTTTAGTAAACGCACCGGCGTCGTTTATGGACTTGATGAATCGGGTGTTTAAACCACACCTAGACTCCTGCGTTGTAGTGTTTGTTGATGACATCCTGATTTACTCAAAATCGAAGGCGGAACATGAAAAACACTTACGAGTCGCTCTACAAACCTTGCGTGAACACCAATTATGCGCCAAGCTCAGCAAATGTGAGTTTTGGCTAGAAGAGGTTAGATTTTTGGGACATGTCGTCTCAAAGCATGGTGTCACAGTAGATCCCGCTAAGATCAAGGCACTAGTGAACTGGGAGCAACAAAAAACTGTGACAGTCGTCCGAAGTTTCCTCGGACTGGCAGGTTATTATCGACGTTTCGTCGAGGGGTTTTCAAAACTATCAGGACCTCTTACGAGGCTTACAAGAAAGGACTCAAGATTTGAGTGGAGTGAGGCGTGTGAGGAAAGCTTTCAAGAACTCAAGAAGAGACTCACCTCAGCTCCAGTGTTAGCCATTCCATCAGGCAGTGGAGGATTCGCGGTCTATAGTGATGCTTCGTATAACGGGTTGGGTTGTGTACTAAATCAATATAAAAAGGTAATAGCTTACGGCTCCAGACAGTTGAAAGAGCACGAAAAGAACTACCCAACACATGATCTGGAACTAGCAGCAGTCATATTCACATTAAAGATATGGCAACATTATTTATACGGAGAAACATTTGAAATTTTTACTGACCATAAGAGCCTCTGTCATTTTACTGAAGGAACTAAATATGTGGCGCGAGGTGGATGGAATTCCTAAAGGTACCATCGAGCAAAAGCTAACGTAGTGGCCGACGCCTTGAGTCGAAAAAGTTCGGCCCAGTTGGCTAGTCTAATTTCGGGTATACATTGATGGAAGCTGTTGGAGGATCTAGCGCTATGTGGCGCAGACATATAGCCACAGGAGCCTTTTTAGCCAATATATCAGTGAAACCAGTGATATTCGAACACATACGAGAACTACAGATGAAAGACCCAATTCTAACAAAGATGCGACAAGATGTAACTGAAGGTATTACATCTGAGTTTTCAATCAAGGAGGATGGTTCCTTAGTATTCAAGGGGCGACTTTGCATTCCAAACAATGCCGATTTGCGGCGAACGATTCTTGATGAATCTCACAAGTCAAGCTATGCTATCCACCCGGGAAGCACAAAGATGTATCAAGATTTGAAAAAGAATTACTGGTGGAGAGGCTTGAAACAAGATGTGGCAGAGTACGTGTCGCGATGTTTGACGTGCCAACAAGTGAAAATCGATCATTACTGACCTCTACCCATACCGGAATGGAAGTGGGAATCTGTCTCTATGGATTTCATAGTCGGCCTACCGCGAACTGCAAGGAAGCATAACGCCATTTGGGTAGTAGTCGTTCGATTGAGTAAGTCAGCACACTTCTTACCTTACAACACGATGTACATGGCGGGAAGACTAGCAGAGCTCTATATGAAAGAGATCGTCCGTTTACATGGGATTCCAAGTAGCATTGTTTCAGACCGGGACCCATTATATACATCAAAGTTTTAGAAGAAATTTCAAGAAGGAATGGGAACTAGGCTAGATTTTAGTACCGCATTTCACCCACAGACCGACGGACTGACTGAAAGGGTCAATCAAGTCATTGAAGACATGCTTAGGGCATGTATGTTAGAATTACAAGGATCATGGGATCAACACCTACCATTGATTGAGTTCGCATATAATAATAGTTTTCAGATGAGCATCGGAATGGCACCGTATGAAGCCTTGTACGGAAGACGATGCAAATCACCAATCAATTGGGAGGAAATTGGTGAGAATTTTTGTTGGGACCCGAGCTACTTGAAGATAACGCGGATATTGTCCGCATGATCAGGGGAAGACTAAAGGCGGCTCAAAGCAGATAGAAAAGCTATGCCGACATCAAGCGGACGAGTGTAGACTTTAAGGTGGGTGAACATGTGTTCGTGAAAGTATCACCGATGAAGGGGGTGATGAGATTTGGAAAGAGAGGGAAGCTAAGTCCCAGCTATCTTGGTCCGTTTGAAGTTTTGGGTCGAGTAGGAGAAGTAGCCTACTGCATTGGATTGCCACCATTGTTTGATCAGGTACACAATGTATTCCACGTGTCGATGCTCAGGAAATATCTCAATGACCCTAATCATGTGCTAAGTGGCCAATCATTAGAAATGCATGAAGATATGACCATGATTGAAGAGCCGGTAGAAATTTTAGATCGAAAGGAACATGTGTTGCGAACAAAAGTTATTCCCTTAGTGCTTGTCCGATGGAAGAACCATCCGGTCGAAGAAGCAACATGGGAACGTGAGGCGAATGTTAGAGAACAATATCCCAAATTGTTTGAAATTGCCAACTGAATGGTTTTATTCAATTGAGAATATGTGATTGCGGGTAGTATGACGTCTATATATATATTTTTTTTTTTCTTTTTTCGATAGATTAAAGTTTTTTTTTATATATAAATATATATTGACTCCAAGCAATGATTGAACCACTTTTCGTTGAACTTTTTCCTTAATAAGACTAGTAATGAGATTAGAAACTGAAAACGAGCAGAAAGGTACCAGCAAAAATATTTCTGGTCTCGCTCGAGCGACACTTATGTTCGCTCGAGCGAACCACATAAAATCACAACTTCCTCTCGCTTGAGCGATAGCTATTCCTCGCTCGAGCGAGGCATTTTGACTGCTCGAGCGAGAAACTATAACCGCTCGAGCGAGGCCATAACATATAAAAGGAAACATCCTGGGCTCACTCGAGCGATAACTAACGACCGCTCGAGCGAGGAGGGACTATATATAGCTGACGGAAAAATAAAACGCCATTTCATCTTCAAGCGAGAGGAGTGGAGCTGAGCGAGGGGTTTAGGGCTTGTTATCTTCGATCTTTCCCATCCGATTCGAGCCGGATTTAGACAATTCGATCCATTAAGAACATTCTTCTAGGTAAAATCTACCCATTCCCGAATTTTTTCTTTTCTTTTTAAGCTCTTTAGATACCTAATGGCTTCAAGCCCAAATCCACAACCTAAGAAGCGGATGGCGATTTGGTCGCCGTCGGCGCGCAACAAAGCGCCGCAAACTTCACAACCATCACCAAACCCATCCTCCACTCCGATCACACTAGATCATTGGTGGGGGGCCAAAATTTTTGAAACCGAATGGGATATACATCCCTCTTATTTCGGGGATCCGACGTCCACCCAATGGACATTGGACTTCCTCACCAACAACAATCTTAAGGCCCTGCTTACACCGTTCGGGGATCGTTATTACCCGAGGCTTGTGAAGTTATTTTATCAAACCCTAAACTTGAACGTGGATGAGGACGCTATCCTCGTCACAATCGATGGAAATGAACTGATCTTTAGATGTGTCGAAATTTCATCGGTCATGAAATGTCCTCACATCTACACCCCTAGCCCACTTATCCTACCACCTTTTTCTGGGAACGTCGTTTTCCCAACGATCATTTTCGATATCACAGGCGGCATGTTCGCTTCGGGACAATCTATTACTTGATCACAACTACCGCCGCGTATGTGGCTTCTAGATGTCATCTTCAATAAGAATCTACACCCAACCGGCCATGATCAAGAACGCCGAGATGCGTTTCTGTGGGCCCTACACACCGCATTCCATAATAGGTGGATCAACGCACCTATGATCATCATAAAAGGCATGGCACATGCCTATAAAAGAAATGTAAAGGGTGTTGTTCCTCCACCCATCAACCGACTACCATATGCTCGGTTGATTTCCCGACTCTTCGACTCACGGAATGGGAGGGGAGGATTTAAGATCCGGGAGGACGAGTTGTTCCTCACCGATAACATCGTCCCCTATCTCGCCCAAGACTGGAGCTGCAACCTAAAGAGTCTACAAACCAGCGTCAACAAGAAAAGAGACCATCAGGTCTCCCGACAAACCACCCATCAAGCGCCGGCAGGACCGACCACTCCCTCTACCTCAGTTCCACAGCCCATACCCACTACCAACACTGGCATGATGCGGGAGATCCTTCAGCAAGGGCGAGAGATCAGATTGCATAAGAGGTTCCAGGAGGCACTACTTATCGACCTCATGGGCCAGGCTTACCCACAGTCATACATGCAGCGCGTCGGTGCCATGAGGGATGCTATTTTCGGAGCGTCTAGCTCCGGCCCTGCTACGAGGAGCGCCACAGTGGGTACCATGACCATCAGGGTGGACGACGAGGATGAGGATGACGAGGACTATGAGGATGATGATGGCTACGGCGACGACGACGACGACTATGAGGAGGATGATGACTAGATGGTCACATTATTTTTGAAAAATAATATGTAATATTTTGTTGAGACATTTTGTGGTGAGGTGGTTCCTGGTCAGTGTTTTTACAAACTATCGTGACATGAATGTCACAAATTTTGTGGATGATTAACATAACGATTGAATAAGTGTTGTGAATGATTATTCTATATTTTATGATCCTTTTCAACTATATGGAAATAAATTATGTAGTTAGCTGAAAACGACAAACCGTTTAATTACTATTTTAGATATTCATGGTCTGGTAATAGTAGTAGTACCTGGTTACGAGAATATCGTCGATTTTCGAGGACGAAAATCTTATACGTTGGGGTGATTGTCACAACCCCAGATTTTTGGGATAAGTGCACGTCATGCACTATATACATGTATATGTGTTTCACAAGGAAACCAAAATGAACCGTAGACACTATATGTGTACGTGGGAAACACACTAGTATTTCCCTAACTTATAAGTATATAAGTGAAAGAGATAGGAGAGAAGAGCCCTTGCGTAACTCTATTCTAACCTAAATAGAGAGAAGGAGAATATAGAGAGAAAGAAAAGAAGAGCCTAGTAAAGAACTAGGGTTCGTTGGGACTTAAATCGGCAGAAGAGTTGGAGAAAAGGCTGGAGGAGGAACCTTGGAGGCCTGTTAGCCTAGTAGAATTTTGAATCTTAAATCAAACTTGCGCGAGACTCATCGTCGGAGGTATGTTAAAGGCATGATAGGTGCTTAGGCATGATTTAAATAATAGGAAGACTGTTGGTTAAATGTTTTTTTTTATGTTAAGGTTTGAATGAAGGGAGAAATGGTGTTCTTGATCTGATCGAGGAGCAAAAATCATCGTTCCTCGCTCGAGCGGTCTAAAGGGCTCGCTCGAGCGAGGATGAATAAGAAAAATATAACTCTGGGCTCGCTCGAGCGGTCCCCAAAACTAGAGGGAAGCTCGCTCGAGCGAGGACCCCAGTAATGCTTTAGTGGCTCGATTTAACCGCTCGAGCGACCTCGATGTAACCGCTCGAGCGAGGTTAGGTGACCACTCGAGCGAGGTCAAGTGACCGCTCGGGCGAGGTCTGGTGACCACTCAGTTCTTGAATTTATGGGTACAAGAAACTTGGAGGTTGTGCACCCCAATGATTCTAGTAACCTTTCTAAGAATATGCTACATTGAAATGTAGGTTTGACGCATGATCGTGAAGTGTAAACCTCTACGAGAAGGCATGCTTTGAAGTTCATCGAGGTAGGGAATATTCTTGAAACATGTGCATTATTTCGTCAAATTCATATATGTAGTGAAATCCATTAAATAGTCAAATACTGCATGTCATTATGAAAAGGGTGTGTGAGTGACTTTCAAACGTGATAGTCTTGAGGTCCCCAGGGGACGAAAAATTATAAAGTTAAACATCTGAAGGATGCGATGGAAATCAAGGGCATCCCAGGGATGCAGATGAAAACTAACAGTGAAACGGAAGTAATGTGATAAGGCCTGATGTAATATAATTAGCACAATCACGGTGAATAACTATATATAGAGCACATTTGATATTTTTATTATTTATGATTTGATTAGAATACCCCACCGACGTGGCGGGATACCCACGACTGACTCGACAGGATATCCGTGAGCGGTACGACGGCAAATCCGTACTTTCATAGCACATCCCATGGATGTAGATCTAAGAATAGACCCCGCCACCTATGCGAAAGGGGCTTGGGCAGTATTCCCAGGGAATATATATAACAACTGTCTAGTTAGACGATGATGGCGGGTATTCCATTGGGGCTCGATGCTATATTGCTCGGGGACTACTTAAGTTAAGATTTAAGTGATTAGGCCAAATTCACAACTAAACTAGTAAGGAGATTAAACAAAACCATGCAGAGTAACAGTCGAAATCATTATTTTTATTCCAGATATTTCAATTGTTTTCCATAAGTGTTACTCGATAAATTATGCATTTTAAACTACTGATATATGTGTGAAGGTTAATCTATATGTTCTTTTTGTTTCCCTACGGAGCTAGGATGTAGCTCACCCCCCTTAGACTATATGTTGCAGGTCCAGGACTAGCGGCAGTAGAGATTTCTGGAGATGCTGATCCAGGGGATCCAGACTACGTGCCCACGGAAGAGTCAGAACCTCCTCCTGAGGAATTCTTCTAAGAAACCCACTGCATACATTGAGAGTGAGTTGAGAGTATTAGGTACGGCTTGGTATGTCAAGCCTCTTTATTTCGAATGTTTCAAATACCGTTTCTTTTGATAAAACGTCTAGGATGAACTGTTATCACCAATGGGTTGGGTAAGTTCTTATGCCCATGAATTGGCATGGGACAAGGACTGCCTTTCGATACCCTGATTATATTTTTATATGAGATTTTATTTAGAGTAGCTACGTGCGCCTTAATTACAGTTTTGGCTTGTATATACCAATGTTTTGTAAAGAACCCAGGGCACGGCCTTGAGGGTCGTGCTAATGGCATAGATTTCGAGGTGCCGAAATTTGGGCTGTCACAACTTCCATTTTTCATTAAATCACTACTTTGCAGACCTACGGGGATTTGGGTTCTTCTGCTTCTTCTTTCTCTTCTTCTTCTTCTTCTTCCTCCTCTGCCTCTTCCTCGTCCGACATGCTAATAACGTCAATGTACATTTTTTTCATCCGCACCGTAATGAGAGGGACCGGTTGTCCTTCACACGCTTCTATAGGACTTTGCCCTGTTCCTCATACGGCTTCTACCACAAGTAGGGTCCTTTCATAGGGTGTGGCCTCTAGTTCTCGGATGTGGGCGACCTACAAGATGATAGATATTCCACCTTATTTTCTACTAATAAAGAATTTGGGAAAAGGAGACCACTTTCTTAAGAACTGATTGTGCTCTTCTTAGAGGCTCCATTGCTTCATTTGAAAGCGATTGTGTTCGTGTTATACGAGTCATCGCTTCATTTGGAAGCGATTGCGCTCATGTTAGAGGCGCCATCACTTCATTTGGAAGCGGTTCCTCTTCTATATTGTAGCGACAACTGATCGCTACTTATATGTGTATCTAATTAAGTCTTAACCAATTGCAAGCGCCTAATGAAAATTATAGTACTACTATAAGATTGTTCCCATGAGGAATGATTAACTTCTGAAAGCTTCTATTTGTCTTTATAAATTGCGAAATATGAATAAAAGAATGGTTTTTAATCTAAGTGCAGAAAAATAAATCCTCCTTCCTCTAGATTGTGGTTTTCAGTCACAATCCTTTAGCACTCGAATATTTATGAATTGAAAATACCATTACAGTACATCTCAATCCTCTAGAATTTAGGCTTTAATAAAAAACTAGTATCTTTCAATATAGATCTATACTAATCTTTAATCTACTAGAAATTTGGGCGTCAATCAAACTCCAGAAAATCAAAGATGGAAAAATAAAATCGTTACACTAATCTGCAAATTCCCAATCTAAGGCATCAATTCAAATAAAAAATTGGAAGATGTTTACAAAGCAGTAAAGTGCAATAAAAATAAATCTAAATTAGAAAGCAAGGTAGAACCATCGAAAGGGTTGATCTTTTAGCTTCTTCAACCTTGGTTGTCAAGCAAGACGTCGAAGAACTGTGGAAAACTTTACTTGATAAATCTATTCTATAATTTTGATCAGAAGAAAACCCAACCTTAGTCATCAATTGATGTTGAAAAATTCTTCAATAACTATCCTATTTGTCGAGCCCTCTTATTTATAGATCATAAGGGGTCAGTTTAGAAAACTCAATTCTAATAAAAGAAACTACTAAAACAAAAGGTTTCCTAATATATTTCTACTACTAATCCTACTTATTCCTTGCTTTTCAATGGTTGAGGCACTTATGCATTTGTTCCTTGATTTTCACAGCAGATTCCTTTAAGAGTTTCTCATCATCAATCTTCTCGAATTCGTGAGTTGCCAAATTTCTAATTCAAAAGGTCTTCTAATTATATGCATGGCGGTGCAGATCTCATGTTCAACAATAGTAACAAACTTCTATTCTTGTATAATCATAATCACTATTTCTATTTTTTATATAGCTTTCTCTCAGAACGACTAATAGCTTTTCTCTTGTATTGCATTCCTTTTGAACGTCTTTCTGAAGAATCACAATTTACGATTTATTATTTATTTTCTATACTCCGTTCCATCGTCTTTTACGATTTTTGGTTGACATGAATTGTTCTTGCGTTCAATCGTCTTTCTTACTGCTTTGTGAGTCATTTTGACAAAGATTAACACTTTGGATCGATTTTGTTATTTATTCTTAATATCTGCACATCATCAACTTATTAGTAGCAAACTAAGGTCTTGCATCACTAAGTTACGGGTGGAAAAATGATAAATTATGTGACTGATCACACCCCCAAACTTAAGCTTTGCTAGTCCCTAGCAAACATGGAAAATAAACTACTTTTATAACTATAAATTTAAATGTTACTTTCGTAGGGAGCACAATTGCATTTAGCAGATGCAACAAGCCTTTAAAACCCTAGGTGATCCTGTAGACACCCCCATTTTGCCTTCTCAGAATATACATTTTTGTTCAGTCAACCTTTGACCTCATAACCCTGATATGGGACCATATGCTGAAACAATAGTATATGGCTGAACACAGGCTAAAACAATAATCTTTGTAGCTCAGGTCCCAGTGTAGGGAGATTATATACTAAAACAATAGTATATAGTCAGAATGTGGACTGAAACAATAGTCTTGCATTTCAGACTAAAGACCAGACCCAGACAACTCTGAATTAAGCGCTTAAAACCCCGCGTGTAATTCGATTAGACGCCAAACCACTAACGCGCAATCAGTCCCTTCTCAGACCAGACTGCCTTTCCCCAGACCAACTCGAGACTCGACCACGCGCCTGACACTAGACGCGCAATCAGATTGAGCGCCACATAACCGTCGTGCAATTGGCCTACACCTGGCCTAGCCTCACTATCCTTGACCCCTAAGTTTCCTCGATTGAACACTATGAGAGTGACACTTAATTGGATTACGCACCCTAAAATTAGCACGCAATTAGTTCTAACATTATTAGAACTAGAAAACTCACTGAGCAAGTCAGCCGGTGGCTCACTAAGTTGGTGACCGACTCAAAGAGATTAAGCACTGGAAAACCAACGCGTAATTAAATTAAACGCCTGGGAACGGGTGCGTAATTGAAGAAAAACCTATAAAAGTTTTTTTTATTTTTCGCCCCAGGGAGGCTGGCAATTTTCATGAGAGAACAGATTTTTTTGGGATTCCGAAACCGAAGCACTGCGAGGATAAAACCCATAGAGCAACCTAGCCATGATTTCAAAATTCAAGCTTCAAATCTCTGAGTTTTCTCTCCGCAGCCCCGGTCCTAGGTAAAAACCTTTGTTTTAGACATAGGATTTTTCTCTTAGACTTAATTATAGTTTTTAATTTTCAGTCCGAGACCATAGCACCCTTTTCAGATCGCAAACATCTTATATCTGGTTCTAATTCTCGAAATTCGGAGCCAGTCCTTAATCCGACAGTCTAAGTTATCGAACATAGGCCTTAATTCCATTCTAAAATCTTAATCTCCAGTCATATCATTAATTTTTTGTTCTAATTCTTTGAATTCAGAACCAGTCTTTAATTATACGGCCTAATTTTCTGATTTCGAACCCAAATTCAGTCTTAAAATTCAAATTTTAATTTTAAATTCCTATTTTAATATCACCAAAAATCCTAAATATTAATTTTAATTTCTATATTTCTATATTCATAATTTAATTCATAATTATCACTCTGAAATCGACTCCGAAAAAGCCAAAATACTATTTTACAGTCCGAAATTCAATTTATCTTCAATATCTGCCACCCAATTTCCCCAAGGGAGCTTACGGAGGGTAATCGGGAACGAGACCAATCCTTCTTAGCATAGCGGGCCCAAAACCCTTTTTTTTTAGGATTTTAGAATTAATTATCTGCTTTTCCTTATTTTTTAGTATAATTAATTGGTGTATTTATTTTATTTCAATATACTTAATTAATTAACTTAATTAGATTTTAGTATGATTGATTAATTTCATTAAATCAAATTTTAATTGATTAATTCCCTGCCTTAGTTACAATTTAGTATGATTAATTTCATTGCTTTAATTACAGTTTTAGTATAGTTAACTCAATGCTTTAATTAGAATTTTAATAAAATTGGTTTATTTATTTTAATTAGATTTTAATAAAATCAGTTTATTTTATTTAATTAGATTTTAATAAAATTAATTCCTTTGCTTAAATTAGAGTTTTAGTAAAATTAGTTTTCTTATTTCAATTAGAATTCTGGTAGGACTCTTATAATTGCCTTAGTTAGAATTTCAACACAATTAGTATACTTGATTTAATTAGAATTCCAATACAATTAGCATACTTGTCCAATTCGAATTTTAGTACAATTAGCATACTCAAATTAATTAGAGTTTCACTAGAACTATTACATGTGCACTCCTAGTACAATTAGGAAACGTGATCAGAATTAGACTTCTAATGGAATTAGGAGACTAAAACTAATCGGACTTCTAGTGGTATTAGGATACTAAATTAATTTGAATTCTAATAAGATTAGGAAATTAAGTTAATTTACCCCTAATAGGATTATAATATTAGAATAGATCCACTCACTCTAATAAATTCAAAGCTAAACTCACGATAGAATCAGGGAAGTCTAAATTGATTAGAACTATAACAATATCAGGAAATAAAAGAAAAATTAAACTATCTAAATTATAAGAAAAAGATATTGCTGCTGACGTTCAAAGGCAGACGATTCAGTGAAGAAGTAATCCACACCTGCTCTCAAGTGTGTTGCAGCGTCAATAAATATTTGCAGCTGACGATCACACAAACTAGGAACCTTCCTAGAAAACCTTTACTTTTAACATTTCAAACGCCGCATTGCTAGAGTCCACTTGGACAGAATTGGAGCCACTAATTGAACGGGGACCAAGAGGAACCGAGAAAAAGCGTGCACCAATAGACTAGCGATCACGATGGGACACTTTTGCAAACTCTTTTTCTAGATAGTTAATTTTCATCTTATCTCCCTATTTTTTCCTTCCATCGTGTCATTTAGATTCCCTCTTATATATATGAGTCTGCGACAAAGACTCGAGATGTCTAATATACGAAGAGTGAGTATAGGAGACCCACCATTATGGGGATATTATGACAACCCCACATACGAAGAAGAACCATTTCACAATTCCAACCCATGACAACCTGAGATTAACATGGCTAGCGAATGAGAAAATCTCTTCTCTACCCCACACACTAGTAATAATCATAATGGGAGAGATGGTAATATCGGTCAAAACCTTACTGCTCAACAGATCGTAGAACTCAGTATTCAAAGAATGTAAAGAGGAGATGATGACTCCGAGGAATTGCTTCGAGGGTTGGCCGACGCATACGAAACTATTAGATCACAATAATTTTTAGAAGAACAAGAGCGACAAGAAAGGCCACCTCCTATCCCGAGGATGGTGTCAGCCCGTGCCACACCGTTGAGACAATTTGCTCATACATTCTTCAATGGTGACTCTTTAGACAAGGTTTGTTCACTGGTCGCTCCAAAAGACAGCACCATTAAAATCGAAGATCTCCCTGAAATTCTCGATGAGTACATGGCCAAAAGAGAGCACCCCGGTCACTCATTCGGATTCAAAAAAATTTGCAAGGACGTCGAGTTTAATTTACTAATAGGATTTAAGCCAACAAAATTTACCAAATATAATGGCACGGGAAATCCGAATCATCATTTGGCCCTCTTTTGTAATAGTTATCAACCCATACGTGATAATCAAGGACTTCTCATTCATTACTTCCAACGCTCATTAGAAGGAGAAGCTTTAGATTGGTTTGCGGGACTCCCGCTTTATAAGATAGAAACCTTCAATGAATTAGTCGGTCAATTCCTAGACCAATACAAATACTTGATCCAAGAGACAATCAGTTTCAGTGATCTAATGACAGCCAAGTAAGGACCTAATGAAGAACTTACCGACTTCGTTGCTAGATGGAGAAAACTCACCACTCAAACCTGCACCTCAATGAAAGAAAAGGATTCAATGGATATTATCATCGATAACACTAGAGAACCATTAAAGAGCGCACTTGTCATAGGTGATTGCCCCGACTTCACTGCACTCCACTCCCGGGCATCCTGACTAGCGTGACACATTAAAAGCGAAGACCTTGCTCTATCCAAAGTCACCTCAAAAGTAGGCTCTTCTAATGAATCAAAATAAAAAAATAATAAGAAAGCCTTAGGAACCGAAAAGGTCAATACCGTTGTTAATCAAGGAAATTTCCACCCATGAAACTTTGGGCAAAATCAAAATCAGCAACGATATACAAACCAAAACACAGGCATTAATCAACAAAGATATGTAAACCAAAACAAAGGCCAGAATCAGAATCAAGACCAGTATCAAAATAGAAATCAATATCCCAACACCTACCAGAACCAGAACACGATGTAGAATCCACCGGCCCAAGTGCCAAATTAAAATAGTGCACCCCCACCACGGAACTTTAACCTACCCAGAGGCCCCTACCAGTCGAGGCAGGAACACGATCCCCCTTTACTGGATACGAACCCCAACATTTTTTATCTCCTTAATACTTAGAATCTCCTCTGATTCCCACAGGAAAAACCTTACCCATGTCCTACAAATCTATACTATAGTAAATATTATGCCTTCCATCGATACACAGGACACAACCTAGAAGACTGTTGGGTCCTTAGGGACATAATTTATGACATGAATGATCGAAGTCAGATAGATTGGGAAGTGCTTATGAATCCTAACCCTAATAATAACAAACCCTAAGAAAATTTAGGGATCATTAGTAACCTCATGCCCAACCATAATCGAACGACACTGGCTCAGGTCACCACCGTAGACCTCCCCGGTCGGTCCCCCTTCCAACCTACCACCTTAATCACTCGCATTCAACCCTCTGCCGCTTCAGCCACACTAGCGAGTACTCCTTCACCCCCGTATCCCTCAGCCTTGATCACTCACATCGCCCCGCCAAATCCACCTCCTTATCCAAAATTCACTCAGATACGAGTCCATTCCTTTAAGGCTAGGAGACCATTCCTACGTAGTCACCAACCAGAACCTCCAACCCCTCCAAATCCTGATCCAATGCCATTACTGCTCCCTTTGCCCAATTTTGAACTAGAGTATGGAGATCACGTCCTTCAAACTATAGCCCAAATTGCTGCATGGGTAGAAAGTGTTACTCGAAAAACTCTAAGCCAAGACAATGAAATAACCACTGAGCGTTCATAGAATCAAAAAGAAAGTGAGCCAGAGGAACATCTTGACCCATGCGAGACACTAGTTTCTGCTTTTTTAGAAGAGGAAGATTACACATAGTACCTCCCACCTTGGAGCGGCACCATGCAAGTACCTGTTCCAACCTTGAATTTCACCCATTTTACAAATACATCCACGTCAAGCCGTGTCGAGTTCGGTCAACAACTGACTTGCCCGATTCTTAAATCAGGAATCAATTATCTGCCTCCGCCTTTCTCTCGAAATAAGGATTTCACGAATGCATAACCACCAAAGAGGAATGTGAAAGAAAGAGAGGTTAACTTGCCTCCCCCACCTCACATCATCTCTCCACCAATTCTGGCACCTCAACCATTCCCACGACCCGCACCTAAGGCCAATCGGCCAGGCAGAGAAACTGCGCTGGAGCCAGGCCAAGAATACGACCTTTTGTGGCACCTCTAAAAGATCCTGACCTAGATATCCATACTAGAACTCATCAGGAAATCACCTAATCATCACTGGTTATTGATAAGGACACTTGAAGACACGCAAGTAGATGAGGATACGACCCTATATGAGCTTCATCAAATCACTTCGGTCATGGCACAACCTCTAGCACTGACTTTTATAGATGCAAACATGCCTAAAGAGTCACTCCGTGGGAGTGTAGCCCCCATATATCTTACGGTCATAATTAGAGGATTCTCTGTACCACACGCACTCGTTGACACGGGACCAGGACTCAACATCTGCCCTCTCACCATGTTAAAGACACTCGAATATACGGAGCAGGATGTCAAGCCCTCCGCACTGTCACTCATAGCTTATGACGAGTCGCGTCACTTTGTCAAAGGAACTATCAAGCTGCAGGTTCGCCTTGGACCTATAATGAAAGATGTTACCTTTCATGTTTTTGATTCTGCTAGTATGTACAATCTCATTTTAGGAAGAAAATAGTTAGAGTCAATGAAGGCTGTCGCATCCACATACCATCAATGCCTCAAATTCCCATACCAGGACTCCATCATTCGTATATACGTTGATGCAGCCCTCCAGAAGATGGATACTGATTACGCAGCGAGCATACCAACTGCTCACAATTATGTATTAAACATGGGTGATATTCAAAAGACTCGAATCCCTGATGAGACAACTGTTGCTGAAGTTTGTCCCCCTACCCCTCCTAGCTTTTCTCCAATGCGTCAACAAAAATTAATGAGAAGAGAGGTTGGCTCAGACCTCACCAAACTCTATGCCATTAACCCTACCTCAACAAGAGGCTGAGACCTTATGTACCAGCTTAGATATGTTCCCCACATCGGGCTCGGTAAAAATAAGCATGGTCATGTAGGACCCATTGTCCCAACACAAATACGTAAACACATAGGGTTAGGTTACCAATCAGACGGCCCGCAAGCCGACTTGTCCCCTACCTCACTAAAATGGTCTCTATATGACCACTTCGCCTATGTGACCACTGAGAAAGCAGATGTGCCAAAACATAAGGAGGTGTCCTTCACTAGATCCCAAGAAGTAGAAATTGAGCGAATGACTGAAGTATTCAATGATTTAACTAATCTAAATGACGATATTGATAAATCGCTCGAAGGAGTTAGGCCCATGTTTGACACTGAGGAATTTGCAGAAAAGAGAAGAGAAGACCCTCCAGAACTTGACCCAAGAGTAGAAGATTGGCAATCCACTAACGACGAAGATTTTCACATAGCAACCTTACAAGATAGTGAAGAGTACTTACACTCACCGTGGGGGGAAGATGATGCTCCATACGAAAATACTAGCTCGTATAGCATCCACCTCGGCCTTGGCCTTGAGGGATGGGAATGCCCTTGGGACTCCCCTTGCATCGCTTACCCATACCATCCCCGCTGTGGGGCATGCACCAGCATATTAGAGCACTTCGGTAGTTGGACCCGACACTCTACGATAAAAGAATCGAATCATTCCAACCTCATGACCACCGACATAAGTAACGGCCCACCAACTCAGCTATCGACACAAGAAGTAGAAAATCCCAACGGTCATCTAATGGACCTAGGGGAAAATACTTGCATTGCCCTCGTAGGATTTGAAGAGGAATTTGAACTAGACACTTCTACATCCCCAGATTCACCGCAACTCCAAATATTTTGGAAATCTCTAGAGGAGGGGCAATCTCCCCCGAGTGATGATGAGGACTACTGGATGAACCTCCTGACACTCGAGCTAGCAGAGCGAGTCAATTTAGGACTTAAAGCACTATCAGATTAAGAAGATCAGTTCGATACCGTCTTTGAATCTAATCTAAAAGGATGGGAGTGTCCTTGGGAATCCCCCTACATTATTCACCATTATCCAAATGTTAGTGCTGCTGTCACCAGTGTTACTCATTCAAAAGATCTCATCAGATGAGGACTCCAAAAAGAAATGCCAAATTCACAACAAGTCCATATTTCTTGAAGAATCGCCTGAGCGGCTCCAGCAGCTATCTCGCTCCCTCAACTAGAGGAAGCAATTCTCCCAACGCCTCTTGAGGCGACTGACCCTAGACCATATTTATTATCAAAAATCAAAAACATAGAAAAAATAAAAAACCCTAAAAATTCATAAATACAAAATCTAAAAAAATCAGAAAGCCCTAGAAAAGAAAGGAAACTCTTCGTCTCGAACCAAATTTGTGGCCAATAAGGAGACTTCTCTCCTAAAGCTTCAATCCCATTCCCCGCATGAGGACGTAAAGCATCCCATTTAAACAATAAACTAGTGATCATACCAGATGAAATACTTCGTGACTTTGAGAGAAGAATTAGTAGTCTTGACCTTCACCTTATCAAAGAGCTCTCAGTCATAGATTGTGCCGAAGAAGGGTCACCTTTCGCAAACTCAGATCCCCGGTATAGCAATTTCGTAGTATACGAACTTACCGAGGATGAAGAAAGAGCACTAGTTGCCCAGGAGGCACTGGACTTCCAACGGGTTATCAAGCATTTCGATGAGCAAACTCAAGCTGCCGTGGAACCCACGGAAGAACTTAACTTCGGCACTGTAGAGAAACCCTAGAAGTTATTGATAAGCGCAACGCTCAACTCCAATGAAAGTCATCAAATTGCATAAGTCCTGCAAGAACACCTCGATTCCTTCGGATGGTCCTACGAGGACATGCCCAGTTTAGACCCAAGTTTAGTAGAACATCGCCTTCTCTTGGAACCCGATGCAAAGCCTATTAAGCAAAAACTCCACAGGATGCAACCCACAAACCGTCCTCCAAGTTAAAGAGGAAGTCGACAACTTACACAAAGCCAAATTTATTTGAGTCATTCTTTACCCTATGTGGGTCGCCAACATAGTACTTCACCAAGAAAGACGATAGAGTACGGGTTTACATCGACTTCCAAAACCTCAACCAGGCATGCCCAAAAGATGACTTCCCACTTCCACACATTGACACTCTAGTCGACAATACTGCGGGACATGATATGTTATCCTTTATGTATGGTTCCTCTGAATATAATCAGATCAAATTAACATAGTCCGATAAAGAGAAGACTTCTTTTACCACACCATGGGGGCCATACTGTTACATTGTTATGCCTTTTGGGCTTAAGAACGCAGGAACCACATATTAACGTGCCATGATGGCTATCTTTCACGACATGTTGCATAAGTGTGTAGAAGTCTACGTCGATGACATATTAGTAAAGTCCTAAACACGAGTAGGACATGTTCAAGTGCTCTGACTAGTGTTACAAAGAGCTAAGAAATATCAACTAAAAATAAACCCAAAGAAATGTGTCTTCGGGGTCACTTCCAGAAAATTACTTGGTTTCATAGTTAGTAAGTGAGGGATTGAAGTTAATCCTACAAAAGTCAGAGCCATCCTCGAGATGCCACCTCCTAATAATATCAAAGAGTTACGAGGCCTGATAGGAAGATTGCAATTCATCAGGAGATTTATCTCCCAGCATTCGGACAAATGTGATCCTTTCTACAGACTACTTAAAGGAGGAATTGAGTACAAATGGGATGTTCAGTGTCAGCAAGCCTTCGACAATATCAAGAAATATCTCCTTAACCTGCCAATACTATCGCCACCAGTCCCCGAAAGACCCCTAATTCTATACCTCTCAGTGAATGATAAAGCAATGGGAGTAATTTTGGGATAATATGAAGAAGACGATAAGAGAGAGAAGGATATCTACTACCTCAGTAGGACGATGGTCGAATACGAACAAAAATACACTTCAATGGAGAAGACTTGCCTCACCTTGGTGTTGGCCTCTACCAAATTACGACACTACTTCGGAGCGCATAAAATACTAGTATTAGCCCGAATGGACCCTCTGAGGTACGTATTCGAAAAGCCTGCAACATCAAGAAAGATTGCTCACTGGCAGATGCTATTGCAAGAATTCGACATCACTTACGTCACGCAGAAATCGATTAAAGGACAAGCCATTGTCGATTACCTTGCAGATCTCCCACTCCCTAGTGATGAACCCATACATGCGGATTTCTCCAATGAGGACCTATTTATAATTCATAATGAAGAGCCCGATAAGACGCCATGGATCCTTTATTTTAATGGCAATCTAAATCACAAAGGGAAAGGCATCGAGATAGTCCTCCTTAGGTCAGAAGGAGTTGTCATACCCAAAGCTTTCAACTAGATTTCCCTGTCACTAACAATATTGCAGAATACGAAACCTTTATAGCTAGACTACGAGCAACACTATAATTAGGTATTAAACAGTTAAAAACTATCAGTGATTCCAAACTAATAATTTCATAGATCATAGATGAATGGAAAACTAAGGAAAGGAGATTAATGGCATACCTAGAAACTGCTCAATATTTAGTAAGAAAATTTGAAAGAATCTCTTTCATGCACATCCCTAGATTAGAAAACGAGCTCGCAGCTTCCTTATCCACCCTAGCCTCGGTCACCCAAATACCTATCAGACAAAATACCAAGACCTTTTTCATCGAAAAGCTGATAGTACCTACCCACAAGGTTGCATGGACCGTCAAGAGAGAATTATCCATCCTCCCCACAGGTACAGGACCAAAAGAAGCAATCACTCCGAAAAAGCACATCAAAATAGAAACTGAAGTCGCTATGTTTAGATTTGAAAAATCACTGACCAACGATGGACAACAGTGGTATTTTGACATCTGGAACTTTTTGAAACATCAACATGTCCCTCAATATGATACAAATATCAAATAGAAGACTATAAGGAACCGATGCGCCCAATTATGTATACTCGGTGAAATATTGTACAAAGAAGCCTTCACTAAAGGGGTACTACTACGATGCGTTACGACTATCGAAGGATAATACATCATCCAAAAAGCACATGCCAGTACCTGCGGCGCCCACTCCGGTAGACAGAGAGTCGCTGATCAAGTTACACGACAATGATACTTCTGACCGACAATGATCAGAGATTGCCACCTCTATGTTCAATCCTGCAAACAATGCTAAGAACAACCGTACTCGTCAAAGCTCCATCAGTTGCATTGAATACTATGACCTCGGCATGGCCATTTTTTATGTGAGCCTTCAATGTCATTGGACCTTTCACAGACACCATTGGGAACACTCACAAGCACGCGTTCATACCTACAGCGACCGAATACTATACCAAATGGGCAGGAGCTAAATCCTATGTCAAAATCATTGCTTCAACACTCGCAAGGTTTATTGTTCAAAATATCATCACCAGATTTGGAGTACCTAGGATGTTTGTCACTGACAACGGACCATAGTTCATCGTGGAGAAGATGAAGAAGTTATGCAAAAAGTATGACATCGATCTATGCCACTCATCACCGTTCTACCCTCAAGGCAATGGGCATGCAAAAGCTACAAACAAAACACTGATTCGAATCCTGAAACACACAGTAGAAACAACCAATAGAGCCGACTAGCCTGAACAACTACCAGAAGCACTCTGGACCTATAGGACCTTTATTCGTGTGGCCACTGGCCAAACTCCCTACCTCCTTACCTACGGGATGGAGGCAGTCCTACCATATGAGATACAAGTACCATCCTTACAGATTCAATTCGATGATGAGCTATCCTTAGACGAGAGGAGAATTGCCCTACTCATGCAGCTAGAGCAGCTCGATGAAACACGTCTAAGGGCAGTTGATCACGCTCAGGTATATCAGAGGAGAGTGGCCAGGGCTTACGATAAGAAAGTTCTTGAATGAACCTTTAATATTGGAGAATTAGTCTTGAAAAAAATTATACCTTCCAAGCATGCTCATCCGAAAGGAAAATTGAAACCGAAATGGGAAGGCCTATATGGCATAACAGCCGCATAGCCTGGAAACGCCTACAAACTGGCAAACCAAGATGGGGAAGAACTCCCTAGCCCTTGGAACGCCATGTACCATAGAAAATACTACCCTTAACCCTACCCTGTGATCGTCACATCCCGTGGTTAAATACTTATACTTATCACCCTCATAGTCGTCACGACCCATTCATTACTCGTACGCCTTCAATTCTCTGAATATCCTTAAGACCTCCCATTTATCGCCTAACTTTTCTCACTCGGGCAATCTGATTAAAGGACTAGTGACCTATCTAACATCTTTCAAAAGCATAAATAACACCCGATCCTCATTTCCCTTCCCCCACCATTGGAGGAGACGTTAGAGCAAAAAAAAAATTAAGATGTTAGGTTAAATCAAAACTCATCATTCTTGCGCTAGCAGGATGCTTTCAAAAAAAATATGCATATAAAAACTTGAGTGAGAGCATTACAACGAATGAACAAGTCAAAGAGCTCAGGGAAGCATAAGCGGACCGTGAGGACATCCCTGGTAATATTACTTGAAGTGTATAAGCAAGCTACGAGGGCATCCCTGATGTCCCCATACTACTAGATATCGTTGTAAGGTGGCAGGAGGAGGACAAACTCCTGCTAACCATAGAATGTGAGATTTTTTATGGCACCGAAATATGATAAAGTAGCTCAATTATGGCATCCTATATCCCTCTGAGAAAAATATTGTTACCTATCCCTTTTGGGAAGCATTAGATACGAACTATTCCCCATATCATTGAACCTTACCCCCCTCTTCTATTTTTATTTTCGAACGATAAATCAGAAGCCTTATAGGATGCTCCTAGAAATGAACTAAAAACTGATGAATGATGACTGATGCAATCACCTACTATACCTATCATACTTCTCCCTAATAACCATGGGATAGGATGACCACCACCCTAAGATAGACCCCTGCATACAACTAACCTAATCAAAAAAGAAAAAAAAATCAAAAAAAAAAAAGGAGACTTCCCCGATTCGATGACAACACCGGTCAACTTTTCTTCAAAACTAACTAACCAAATACCCATGACTGCTTATAGACCTAAAGTGCTCATCTCAAGACCCAGAAAAGCTCCATTGCATCTTGACACTGGGGCATTTTTTTTTAAATTAGAAGAAGAATCATATTAGAAGCGTCGGCTTATCCACAAAGAAGATGAAGAACGACGAAGTTACCATTCGAAAAGGGCTACCGAAGATACTGTACTGTCAATACCACCACGCTCCTACACAGGGGCATTTTTATTTTTATTATTTTTTTACCATTTTCATCTTAGCTATTTGCTTTCCCTGTTGCATTACTTTTATTTTTAAAAAAAGAAGAAAAAAAAGGGGGCCTATATTCAACTTTTGTTACCAGACCCCGGTCAAGATACTCACCCCCCTTGACAACTAGCAATAGGGCAAACAAAACTACTGACAACATTACTCTCACACGTGCAGATACGAAGCAACCTTCAACCATCACCGAGCCAGCTCAGGATGCATCCAAGTCCCAATGACGGTCAATGGTGTTAAAGCAACTAAAAAGCAAAAGTAGACGCAAGAGGTAACTAAAAGAAAAGGAACCAATCAGGTACATCTAAGTCAAAATCTCCTTATATATATCAAAATCTTTTCATTTCTTTTTACACTTATCACCGAGGGCATTCCCCGTATATATATATATAACTCACACGCACAGTAAAAAATATATATACACACACACCTACTCCCTACGCTGTCGCTGGGATGGCCGAGGGCTGCGGTCTCCAGTGTCATCAGCTCAGAGGTCCGTAGACTAGTCCTCTGAAAACACAATCCCAACACCTAAAGTCCTCGGAACCTCTAGACGATGAGGCCCTACAACAGAACCCCCCTCACTCGCCTAACTACCAGCTCGCCTCGATCGCGAACGAGTAGGATACCCTGTAAGAATATCACAAATGACCGAATCCCTACAACCATCATCCCTACCAAGATCATGAGACGTGTGACGAGACTACCCAGCCGACGAACCCATAGCCCTTGACTCTGAGCCATCAAGCTGACTAACCAACCTACGTACTCCTCGCTCACTCCTCATCAGACGATACTGCAACTGATCTAGGGACACCTGCATCTCTGCCCATTTCGTCCGACGTACCGCCTCTAATGCCTCAGTTTGTGTCCTCTTTGTGACCATCATATCAATGACCAGGTCCTCCAGACTCTGTGTCTCCTAGAGAATCTGTCTCACCTCAGGAGTGGCGTGCGCTCGCGCCGCCACTAGACGCGCCTCCTCATGCTGACGAACCTATATAACCACACCAAGTCAAAGCAAAACTAACATATACATGAGCAAAACAAGAAACTTTGAAAAGGAACGAATTATACCAGATCCAGTCTCTCCTCCAGAAGTCGCCCAACCATCTCAGCAGTCACTGGATCAATAGGAGACGCGGAAGGAACAACAAACGTAGGCACCTGTGACTAGAATAAACAAATACATCAGAAGAATACTTTAATGACAAATAAACCACAAACACAATAACTAAAATATACCTGAGTAGGGATAGGAACTGACTCCTGAGGGGGAGACTCAGGAGCGGAGTCCAGAACAGCACGTTCATAGCCCCTAAATTGGGTGATCACCAACACTAATTACTAGCCTAAACCACGCCCTTGTTAAGCTTGATCCAACACATTCTAGGCTTAAAAGAAATATCTACCTCGATAACTAAAAGAAAATGCACCAAACTGAAAAAAAAGGCCCCAACACCACCTATACGCCCCAACTAATACCAAACCCAAGAAAATGAATCCCCCCATCATCCATTCATTTTAACCAAAACTAAAAAAAAAAAAACTTGCCCCAACTAAGGCAAAACTAAATAATAGAAATATCACCATCATTCATATACTCCAATTAAGCCCAAACTAAGTCAAGACAAAAAAAATGCTCGTAACATGCCCTGATCCAAAATAAATAACATGCCCTGATCCAAAATAAATAAGTTAAACAAGTAAACCTCGCACTCAAAATAAATCAAGTAGGCCACAAAATAAACTAGACCTGAATTCACAAAAGAAATAATTGAGATAATAATCACTTCATAAATAAATAAAATAATTACAAAACACACCGAGCGCATACCCTCTGAATATATAACTTGAAACAAGAAACTTAAAAAAAACCAACATGTTCAAGCAATGCCCGAATCCGGATTTATTAGGGAAACTAGAAATCTCGGGAAAGCTCGGAGGGGGGAAGCGCCCTGAACTAATTCTAACCGTAATAACCTCTTCCCCTTGCCCCGAGCCGACAGAAAAGAAAGAGTGGCTCACGAAAAGCCACCTAGGACCCGCGGGATCCACCCTTAGAAGCTCACCTTGGAAACCATAACAAGGAAGAGCAACTAATACGGGATCTATACTATCGAGGAAAAATAGGTATCAGTCACAAGAATTCTGACCCTGCCTTATTCTTGGATTTCCTTTCTACCACCGCTTTCTCCTCCATCTCTTCCCTTAGCATGGCAGCAATTCGATCGCTACCATGCCTCCCCAATCCCGTCCATTCTCAGTAATTCACATAATAAGAACAACTCTTCGGGTCCAACACTCGGGATACGGAAAAGAAAGGAAGAAAAGACATTAATGAACAAGAAAATGTCCAAAAAAAAAAAAAATACCCCAAAACTTTTAATGCCAAACTTGAAATAAGATTCAAAATAACAAGAACCCAAAACTTTTAGCTCACACATTTATAAACTATACCCCTTGAATTACCAAATGACAAGTGCCACTCCTTTAAACTTTTCCAATCTACTTAAATCTAAAACCAAACACATGCCCCCTTTGAAAGACCACAATCCTTGATAAACCTAGATGAACCAATAATCACACAACACTTGACCCCCTAAGAAACACCAATTCCCCCCAAGCCTAGATAAACTAATAGGATTTAAACATTTAACACCCATCTAGAACCTTTGAAAACTCATACCTTTTAAGTCTCATGAGTGAATCAAACAAAAACTAAAACTCAATTTAAATCAAACCTTAAACCAGACAAAATTTTAAAACAAAAAAAAAACACTTTAAAGTGAAACCCTAACTTGTTCAGGACCAAAAATGCCCCCAACAAACCAAACAGAACCAAGTAAACCCCCTCTAAACCAAACTCAGCAAAGCAAAGTAACCTCGGGATAAGCCCTAAGTAAATTTGGAATGAATTCTAAAACTCTAAATTAAATTCTAAAATAAATCAAATAAATCAGATAAATCCAACTAATTCGCTAATAAGTTTAAACAAATAAACAGGCAAAATAAAATAAAATAAATGCCCCTTTATTCATAACTCAAAAGTTTTACAAGTATCACTGAAGACATACCTCCTGAATTTACAACCCAAAATGAAAACCTAAACTTTAACCTACAACCTAAAACAAAGACTGGGTTCAAAACTGAGACGAAGTAAGGTGCAGATTCCGCTCTGAGCGTCCAATCAGAGACTTCAGGGAGAATTGGTTAGGAAACACATCCTTCCACTTTTTAGTCATGCTCTTCCGCTATCTTCAGCTCCTCCATCGCCGCCTCCTCAACACTACCTTTACTGCTCCCTAAAAGGAATCGATGTGAAGACTAGCGTCCTCATTCCCAATACTGCCCATTCTCAGAATAATGCCGTCCTCGACCATCACCTCAGGCTAAAGATCACGCGAGATAACGATTATAAGAAGAAACAGCATCCCAATCGAACGGTTAGATCACTCGATATCACTAAAACATGAATTTCAGAATATAAGATATCTAGAAAAATGTTAAAACTTGAGACTAAACCAGATAATGAAAAACAAATGAAAGCTCTCTTGCTTATATAGAGTACGGACTTAATCACACGCCATGAAACGCGCATTTAATTCGATCACATTCCACACACATCGCGCACAATCTAAAACACGCACTACGACCCAAGCGCTCAATGAAACCATCACCCGTGCCAACGGCGCGACACTCCTATCATGCACAGGCTATAGGCCGTGCAATCCAATCAAATGACACACTCCCGATGTGTAATACGAAAGGTCACCCGTACACTGACCTGGTGATGCCTCAATCACCCGCAAGGATTATAGCACGTGATATAATCACACGCACATTCCTCCACGCATAAACGCCCCTTCAAACCTACTATCGCACGCGTGAAAACAGGCACGCAATCGTATTGACTGACATAAAATAGATGTGCAATACCTGACTTTAAACAAAATTTACACCCCCAAGGCCTTATTGTCCCATCGTGGTCCAAATTCTTTTGTCCCATCGCGGAGCCTCACAGGATACTCTACCGAAAAAAAAGAAAAAAAAACCTAGTCACCCGTCCCATCGCGTACCCTTGCATGAAAAGAAAGACCTACTCACCCATCCCCATCGCGATAACATGCACACACATGATATCAACTCAGTACCCAGTCCCATCACAATAAATTAACCATACCATCATGACCCATCGCGAAAATCCAAAAGTAAACCACCCAAAGACGAAGCCAATCATGACGCAACCACAATGTGATCTCTTTTGTAATCCAAGATCTGCCAAAGAAAGACACCAACGTTCCATCACGCATATATCCCACCAGCACGCTATCGCTAGCTACGCTCGGTCGACATCCCATCGCGAGCATCACTATCTGAAAAAAAAAAGCTTGGACAGTACATGCCACGCCATATGACGAAAAGAGGGAAAGATTGATCATGCCCCATTGCTAGGGCAAAGGGCTCTCTCTCTCTCTCTCACGAATTGATTCACCACATCCCACCAGGACTCACCCAACACGCAGCCAAAGAAAGGGAGAATCCCCAGGTTCTATCGCGACATCATTTCTCCCAAAATATCACATCACAACTGCTAAGCCCTACCACAACAGACCTGAAGAGAAGAAATCTCCAAAGTCCCATCGCGACACTACGACGCCACCAGACCGTGCAAACTACGCACAATCCAGGTAAGTATCACCCCCAGGTAAGTACTACCCACTTTTTGTTTTACTCGATATTGCTTCATATAAATATATTTCCTCTCGACTCGCGAATCACCGTAGTCCTCCCATAAGAGACAATCATCAGTACTCACCGAGAACGTTGGACGGAGTATCCAGCATGCCAAGTGTCATCTTGACAACCACAATAACGCTTGGGTCCACAAATCCCGTACCAGTAGATCTGCTCAACGACATCTTGGAAGCCACATTTTTTGCCATCTTACCATCGAATTGATCTTAAGTTAAAATCCCAAAAATTTCAATACTCCTAATTTTCAAAATCCCCTTACTTCTAAAAAAAATAAACAAAAGGGAGAGTAGAAAAGAAGAACAAAGCGACAATATAAATAGACTCAACTCACCTTCCTTTAAATACATTAAAAAAGAAACAAAAAAAATCAATTAAGCTCTCCATCACCCGCGCACAATAAATTGCACCTAAACCTAACCTTTAACTCCTCAGACCCCTGAACTTGCAATCAAGCGCATATCCCACTGCACAGAATTAGATCAAGCGCATACACCACTGGGCAGAATCATTTGTTTAGGCACATTAGGACTAGAATACCCAACTTATTGGCTGACCCCTGAACTCGCAATCAAGCGCATATCCCACTGCACAGAATTGAATAAAGCGCATACTCCACTGCACAAAATCGTTTGTTCAAAAACATTAGCACTAGAATTCCCAGCTTAGAGGCTGACTTCAGATGAATTAAGAGTACGCGCCACTGTGCATAATTTAATTGAGCACACCTCACAAGACCCCCACCTCAATTATCAGCCCAAACCGGCCATTCTCCTGAGAAACTGAACATTGAGTATATTTAATCTAAGAACTTACAAATGCCTATTAGAAAAGAAATGCTTGACACGCATTGGTGTGAGCAATGATGCGCTTGATCTGACATGACTTGCAAAAGCCTTCGATATTTCATGATACTTCATTTTATTATTATCGGCCCCTGGACCTTGTTTTGGACATTTGATTGATGCCTTGGTACCTCGATTGTATAAAATCCCTCTGTTAGCTCGCGCCATGCGATGGGATGCACCATGTACCCACAAACCTAGAATGTGCCCTTTGACAACTACCATTTGCCTTTTAAATACTCCATTTTAGCTTGTGTTGATAGATAAGAAAGCCAAACATGTCATATTAGCATCACCAATTCACATTTGTGAATTCCTAAGAAACGAAAAGACAACTCGAATGAGGGGTGTCTACTTCTTCGACTCGTTCTTACTTCGCAAGAGCGCGCCGAAGAGGGGCATCTGTAGATACCCCCATTTTGCCCTCTCAGATTATACATTTTTGTTCGGTCAACCTTTGTCCTCATAACCCTGATATGGGACCATATGTTAAAACAATAATATATGGCTGAACATAGGCTGAAACAATAAGCTTTGTGGCTCAAGTCCCAACATAGGGAGACTATATACTGAAACAATAGTATATAATCAGAATGCAGATTGAAACAATAGTCTTGCATTTCATATTAGAGACCAGACCCGAACAACCCTAAATTAAGCACTTAAAACCCCGTGCATAATTCGTTTGCACGCCAAACCACAAACGAGCAATCAGTCCCTTCTCAGACCAAACTTCCTTTCCCCAGACCAACTCGAGACTCGATCACACACCCAACACTAGATGCATAATCAAATTGAGCACCACATAATCGATGCGCAATTGGCCTACGCCCGACCTAGCCTCACTGTCCTTGACCCGTAAGTTTTCTCGATTAAACGCTACGAGAGTACTACTTAATTGGGTTATGCACCCCAAAATTAGCGCGTAATTAGTTCTAACGTTATTAAGACTAGGAAACTCATTGAGCAAGTTAGCCAGTCACTCACTGAGTTGGTGACCGACTCAAAGCAATTAAGCGCCGAGAAATCGGTGCGTAATTCAATTAAACGCCTAAAAAAGGGCAGGTAATTGAAGAAAAACCTATAAATATATTTTTTTATTTTTCGTCCTTGGGAGGCTGACAATTTTCGAGAGAGAACGGATTTTTTTGGGATTCCAAAACTAGAGAACTTCGAGGAAAAAACCTATAGAGCAACCTAGCCATGATTTCTGAATTCAAGCTCCGAATCTCCGAGATTTCTCTTTGCAACCCCGGTCCTAGGTAAAAACCTTAGTTTTAGACCTAAGATTTTTCTCTTAGTCTTATTTATAGTTTTTAATTTTCAGTCCGAGACCGTAGCTCCCTTTTCAAACCGTAAACATCTTATATCTGGTTCTAATTCTCTGAATTCAGAGTCAGTCCTTAATCCGATGGTCTAATTTATCGACCATAGACCTTAATTTCATTCTAAAATCTTAATCTCTAGTCCTATCATTAATTTCTGGTTCTAATTCTCTGAATTCATAATCAGTCTTTAATCATATGGTCTAATTTTCTGATTTAGGACTCGAATTCAGTCCTAACATTTAAATTTAAATTTTAAATTCCTATTTTAATATCTCCAAAAATCCTAAATATTAATTTTAGTTTCTATAATTCTATGTTCATAATTTAATTCATAATTATCACTCCGAAATCGACTCCAAAAAAGCCAAAATACTATTTTACAGTCAGAAATTCAATTTATCTTCAATCTCAGCCACCTGATTTGCCCAAGGGAGCTTACGGAGGGTACTCGAGAACGAGGCCAATCCTCCTTAGCATAGCGGGCCCAAAATCCCTTTTTTTCAGAATTTTAGAATTAATTAACTATTTTTTCTTATTTTTTTAGTATAATTAATTAGTAGATTTATTTTATTTCAACATACTTAATTAATTAAGTTAATTAGATTTTAGTATGATTGATTACTTTTTTTAAATCAGATTTTAATTGATTAATTCCTTGCCTTAATTAGCATTTAGTATGATTAATTTCATTGCTTTAATTAGAGTTTTAGTATAGTTAATTCAATGCTTTAATTAGAATTTTAATAAAATTAGTTTATTTATTTTAATTAGATTTTAATAAAATCAATTTATTTTATTTAATTAGATTTTAATAAAACTAATTCCTTTGCTTAAATTAGAGTTTTAGTAAAATTAGTTTTCTTATTTCAATTAGAATTATGGTAGGACTGTTATAATTGCCTTAGTTAGAATTTCAACACAATTAGAATACTTGATTTAATTAGAATTCCAATACAGTTAGCATACTTGCCCAATTCGAATTTTAGTATAATTAGCATGCACAAATTAGTTAGAGTTTCACTAGAACTATTACATGTGCACTCCTAGTACAATTAGGAAACCTGATCATAATTAGACTTCTAATAGAATTAGGAGACTAAAATTAATCGGACTTCTAGTAGTATTAGGACACTAAATTAATTAGAATTCTAATAAGATTAGGAAATGAAGTTAATTAGATCCCTAATAGGATTATAATATTGGAATAAATCAACTCACTCTAACAAATTCATAGCTTAACACACGATAGAATCAGGGAAGTCTAAACTGGTCAGAACTATAACAATAATGGGAAATAAAAGAAAAATTATACTATCTAAATTATAAGAAAAAGACATAGCTGCTGACGTTCGCGGGCGGACGATTCAGTAAAGTAACCCCCACCTGCTCTCAAGCGTGATCATTGATGTGTTGCAGCGTCGATAAATATCTACAGCTATCGATCTCACAAACTAGGAACCTTCCTAGAAAACCCTTTACTTTTAACATTGCAAATGCCGCATCGCTGTTGAGCACCGAAATATGCCACTTTCTACCCCTTAACTTGACCTATGATGGACCTTTGAGTATGTTAATAATGTCTTTTAAGTGTGATTTTATAGATAACAGCAAAATAAGAGCTTAATGCTGCAATCCATACTTTTGAACCCAAGAAGAAGGAATTTTGTGTTTCGTAGTGGAGCTGATGGATTTATTGAGGAAGGACCATGGTGGTGTACACCATTGGGATTGCATTTAGCATGCTTTGGTTCTTTGAAGTCCTGCTGAGAGAGAGAATTGTGAAGCCCAAGTTTTATGGACTGCTGCTGCAACGAATTATACATTGAGCAAACTTGCAATTCAGTAATTTGTATATTCAGCAGTGCAGCAGTTCAAGTGGCACTTGTGCAGCTTTGGTTAAAGCAATCTTTGAAGCATAATAGCAGCTGATACCATTAAAGATGTGAGCACTTTAGTGCTGATGCACCAAGCCATAAAACTGCAAAGCCAACATGCATAGCTGCCTTGAAGAACTTGAACAGTTGGCTGAAGTGTCACTGCTGCACTCAGCAGTTTTAGTGCTACAAACCAAGACCTTCAAGCTGTTTTATTGCGGGAAAATGAGCCACATTAGTAGCACAATTGTTGTATTTGAAGGACTAGAGAAGATGTCAAAGCTGGAATGTGGAATGTAGAGCTGTTATGTGCTGAAAATAGACTCCACAAGGGGTTGTTTTGAACTCCATGAGCTACTATGTGTTAAAATTAAACCTATCGCAACCTATTGCAACCTATCGAATGATTGAAAGAACCTGTCGAATGGTTGTTTGAACCTATCGAGCATCTGGTTGATAGGTTCTGATGCCTGAATCAACCTGTTGAAAGGTTCTGATGCTGAAAATGAACCTGTCGAGCATCCTGTCGAATGGTTGAATGAACCTATCAAATGCATACCTGAAGCCCATTCAACCTGTTGAACAGTTGCCTGAACCTGTCGAGATTGAAGTTCTGAAGCTCCAACCTATCGTGGCACGAGTTCCAGCGATCTATTTCATACTTTAGGGACATTTTGGGGATTCCGATGGTTCTAGGGCACACATCCCAATGTCCCACACATCTCAAGGATTTATCTCGGGTTCCATTAGCAAATATCAATGGCGGACAGGGGCATTTTTGAGAGCTGTAAGAACACATCAGCTGGGCACAAAACTCTGCACATGGGACAACAACCCACATGCAATTTTCCTTGGCCGAAATGAAGACACCTCAGCTGTTTATAACAGAACTGAGTCCTCTGCTCTCTAATTGGCTACAACTCAAAGCACATGGGTCACTACATACCAATAAATACCCATCTATTTTGTTATTTTTCTTCAGCAAGGAAAGTAGGAACAAAGGAATAGCCTGAGTTCTTCTTAGTTCATTTAGGTTTAGTTTTAGGTTTTATTTTCTCCTTTTCTCTTCCCCCTTCTCTCTCTAATCCAGCCTGTTGGATTAGATCTAGGTAGCAGCTCAGATCTGTTTTGTAATAATAATTTCGGCATGAAGAAATGTGGATCAATGCACAGACTACAGATCTAGGAATAATGTTATTGTAAGTTGTTTTTTATTAAAGCAATAAATTATTAATTTTAAAGCTTAATTAAATCTAAAGATCTTGTGGTCCCATTAGATTCTCGATCGGATTTGTGTAGATGGGTCTAGCCCACCCACTTAACTGGTAGATCTCTTGATGACCATCTGATTTCCTTGGGTTTGATATGCCTGTGGGTGCCTATGCCTATGGCCTTGCATTCACAACATTTGTAGTGATTATCTTGTTCTAATTGAAGCCATCAGAATGGAGGAAATCTATTGGATGATCTGTGACCATTCAAGTGAATAGATCATAGCCTTAAGATCAATCCAAACCATCGGAATGGAGGAAATCTAATGGATGATCTGTGACTATTTAAGTGGACTGATCATAGCCTTAAGATCAATCCAAACCACTAGTCTAAATCAGATTCTTATACCATGCATTTGTGCTTGTAGCCAAATGAAGGATGGCTATATATCCTCAGATCTTGATCTGTTTTGCAATGAAAACCAGGCCCTAGCTACCTATTTCTCTCCATTTTATATTTTATTTTACCATCTATCTTCCTCCATCTCTTAGTTTAGTTTTATTTTAGTTTTGTAGAATTAGATCTACTGACACCCAAAAAGCTCTCTTTCTTATTAGAATTGCCAGATCTGTAGTCAGATCTGGAGGTCTACTATACACCTAGGTTTAGATTACTACTCCCTGTGGGACAAACTCTTATTTATTAAAACTTGCTACAAATGGGCCCTATATCTTGCAGGTCTAGGATATTTTAGATGTGCTGAATCCATCCTTTGTTTTACTTTGATTTTATTTCCTTTCTTTTCATTACACAATAATCAGCACACTGAAATTCCCCAACAATTGCTAGAGTCCACTTCGACAGAATTGGAGCCACTAATTCAACGGGGACCGAGAGGAACCCAGAGAAAGAGTGCACCAATAGATCCCTAGTGGAAGAGTTATAGTCTCCTAAAGGTTTTCGGTGAAGTTACCTATAAACTTCAAAATATTTTTGGATTTTCGCAAATTTTCAAATAACAAGTAAAAAAGCAAAAACTACAAATTCTATTCTACTGTTGGTCACTAATCAGTTAAACAGCACGGGTATATTGCAAATTTAAAATTTGTACATTCGTCATCCTTACTTTCCATCCTAACAGTCATCCTTTTTCAGAGCTCTAGAAATTTCAATTCTGCTAAGCGTGGAGTGTGCGCGTACTAGTGAAAGGCTTATTCATCATAGATTTCTCTAAACTGCAGATTTAGAAAATATTTTCATTCAAACCTTACTGTTGGCATACCCTCAGAAAGAAATATTAAAAAATTTTGGGTTCTCTCAGTACGATGGTTCAAAAATAATTTAAAGGACAATTGAAAAGAATTATAAATCTCATGGAAGGATAATCAATTTTATTCATATGTTTCCTATTTCTCCATAGAATTTATTGCGCACATCTTTACTAGGCTTTGTGCAACCGTGGGAATCGAGACGATCCCGTCGCGACGATGTGCTCTCTAACGAAAATATAGAGTTGCCACACCAAAGGCTCTTGGGTAAGGCCTTCGGTTATCGATCGGGAAGGTGTTAGGCACCCGATCAACCCGCTTAACGAGGTCTCTACTTATGGCCAAAAGTAAAATGAAACCAAAGAAAAGAAAATGGCTTCCTCTTGCCCAAATGGGCCTCCAATCCTATTTGCGCCCCTCCGTTCCTACCGAACATTCGACGGCATAACGACACAAATAAGAGGGTAGGGAATGCTGAAAAGAGATAGGAGAGGAAAGGGGAGAGCCGGAGCCCTAGGTCCCTTATAGCACCATAGAGGAGCCTTTCATGGCTTGCTTTGATGAGCTTTTGAAGGCTTGAATGGTAGAAAAAGGGGTTTTAACCACTAAGGCTTACTAGCTAAGAGATGGAGAAGAGAGGCTAGGGGATCACACACACATAGGCTAAAGGTTTTGGATGTAAAAGCAAGCTTGGGGAGGATTTTTTGGGTTCTGAAATTTTGGTGAAAATAGTGCACCAAAGGGAGGAAGAACTTCTCACTTGAAGCTCTTTCTCTCTTAACTAAAATTCTCAACCCCTAAACCAAGGGGTGGGGGGCTCTATTTATAGGAGATGGGTGGATTAGGAGGGTGTTTAGAGGCTAAACAAGGTTAAGAATTAAGTAACTCAATATCTAAGGTTTTTTAAGGTTTTTAGAGCCTTGAAGAGTGTGAAAAGGTCCTCCAATGGTGGATGATGGGGTGAGGCCTTAAGCCACTTAAAGGGGTCCACAGAGGTTTCAAAAGGGTGCAACAGAGCTAGAAAAATGTACCCCAAAGGTCAAGGTGGTCAACAAGTCAAACCTTAAACACGAAATTTGGGGCAAAATCCAACAGTCACTGTTCATATGCTTGACACAACTATTAGTTACGCCAGGTAAATGCACAATAAAATAGTGCAGAGCAGTGCTGGAAGTTGGCTCGCGAGGGTGGGGCCCACATTTGAATCTGTCACAACTATTAGTTATGCCAGGCTTATAAATAGGGGGGATTGGCCTGGCGCAACTATTAGTTGAGCCAGGCAAAGTTTATTACTGGTGCAACAATTAGTTGCGCCAAATCTCTAGGAGGGCCCACTTGACTTTATCTTCCTACCCTCTGGACCCGGTTTGCCATATCTTTTGATGTATACCTCTGATTGGGGCGATTCTTGGACTGTCAAAAAGCTGATGACCTCTACTCTTCAATGGTATGGGACTCGATTTCCGTAAAGGGTCATAGCTGGTTTCGGTGCACCCCTCCTCATCCATTATCTGGAAAGGTTAGGTTTGGGGTTTGAAAGGGGTTCTAAGGGTCGGGATTGGTTTCTAAAGGTTCGAGGTAGGTTCCTAAGAGATCTAGGGTGATTCCTAAAGGTTTGGGGTGATTCCTAAGGGTTCCATACATGCCATCAAAAGCTCAGAATTGCACCTCTCTCGAAAGGTGTTTCGATCGGGCCTTGGGACAAATTTGGGTGTATATAGATGCCCCTCTTTGGTATCCAATCACTAATGATCGTATGCCAAAGAAAAGAGACATCCGAAGAGGCCCAACGCATTATTGACAGGTTCGCTACATTCAGAAGGAACTTTAAACATCAGGTGAGTAATATGTTGAGAAACCGAAAGCCCTGGGGTTCCATGCTAAACATTTGTTTCTCGAGGTAATCGATTTCCAAGTACTTAGCGACATTACTGGGCATAACCGAGGTGGAACGAGTTGTGAAAGCCCAATAGTTGGGAAAAGCGTCTGCCTCTTGAGTTGTGAAAGCCTGTTAGTTGGGAAAAAATGTCTACATCTCGAGATGATTAGAAGGTGATTGATGTTCGAGATTCATTCTGAATGTAATAGCTTTGTAAGTAAGTGGGGTGATCGACCCACATTTAAAGATAGGTGCAAAGTAAACATACGCAAGGCTCCATATTTTGCGTCCAATCCCACGAGGCATTTGACGGCCTCATCGGACTATTCGCGGGTGCCCCTGCTGAATGCAGGGTTCAAGGTCTTTGGGCGAACCCATCGACCCCGAAGTTTATTTAACATAACTGCTCGAGTGAAGTGGATAGATGTCACAACACTTTTTGGGAGTACATGCCATTTTTGAACACGTGCCCCAGATCCACATGACCCAGAGCATCCAGCTTCAAACACCACTACATAGGTCCAACCAGTTATTGGGGTGTCTCCATGAAGGGACATCCAATCCTGGTCTCTACTGATAATGATCATAAACATCAATTAACTATGCATAATCATGCACCCATCAGGGGCAATAAGCAATAATAAAGGCGATGGAAGCCGCGACTCGGACCTGCCCCGGTATAATTTATGGGGATAAATGACCATCATACGGATACCCAGACGCATGGCATACACTTTACAGGGATACCGCTACCTATACAGGTTTTAAGCCTACAGAAAATAAAAGGGAAATGAACCCTTCCGAATGCATGGTTGCACATAGTTTGATTGATATGTAATCTTATTCTCAACAGGTTGGTTTCAACCAACGATGGACCTTTTCTAACAGAGAAATTGAAGCTTAAGAAACTTAAGTTCATATGAATCCACAACAGAGCACTCATCGCAAAGATTTAGCAGTGGAGTCGACTCGATCAAAACATTGACTATTTGACCGGGACCGACACTGTTGCTCCTTCCTTAAAGTAGGATCCAAAAATCTGAGACGAACCTCCGACTCAGGACTTTATTATGGCACAACTGCATTGCGGATAAAATATTGAAAATTTACCGCCTTGTGCTTATGTGTTTCTGTGGGGATTCTCTATTTTCGATCTCTAACTATTATTTTGTAATAACTTTTTGGTATTTTTCAAACTAATTTATGTGATTTTTTTGGAATTTTGAAGTTATGTGAATTTTTGGCATTTTTCAAACTAGTTTAAGTGAATTATTTGGATTTTTTTTTTTGGCTTCTCTGTGGGGATTTTGGATTTTTTTTATTTTTATTTTTTATGTAGGACCGAGGTGCTTATTGACCTCGGTCTGTCTTTATTTTAGCACGGCTTCCTCGATGAGTCGATGGATGATCGAAATGCCATCTTGGGAGTGTGTGTATCGGTCGTGGGCGATAAAACAAATAAGGAAAAAGTGGGAAACCGGCCTTCCTATCTGGCCCGTACCAGGCCCAAAACTCAGCATAAGTGCCTAGCGCAACTAATAGTTGTGCCAGGTCACTAGGGGCCTGAAAATAGCCTGGCGCAACTATTAGTTGCGCCAAGCAAGTGGAGGGCAAAAATTTGCCTAGCGCAACTATTAGTTATGCCAGGCTTGGCTAGGGAATTTAAACAGCCCGAGTTCGGGCTGGGGGGCTTTATTTCAAAATTTTCTCCCCCCTTCTTCTCCTTTGAAATCAAAAACTGCCTCTTCCTAGGGTTTCCTCTCATTGTCCCTACGTGCGCTCCATTGCCGTCGTTTTGCTTGTGTGGATCAATTGTCGGCTTACGCTAGACCAAAGACCCATTATCTTTCGAAAGGTAACCATCAAAACCAATTTCCTTTGATTTCTCTTACTTTTCTTTGTAAATAAGATGATGAACTAGCATTTTTAGATGGGAAATGGTTTATTTTTATTGTTTTTATGCTTATTGACGATGTGTGGATGCTTCCTTATGATTAATGCTTTATTATTTTTTTTTTGTAGTTTTATGGGTTTATTGGTGCATATATATTATTTATTTTTTTTTTTTTTTTGGGTTTTTATATGGAATGGTTTTTTTTTTGTATTATGTTGTTTACACATATTTTTTTGTTTTTGTGTTGTTGTTTTGTTGTTTTTTTTTTGTAAAAGGTGTTTTTGTTTTTGAAGGAACCTTGTTTTGTTTTTCTTTTCTTTGTTTTGTTTTTGTTTTGAAAACTTTTAAACAAAGTAAAAAGGGGTTTTTTTTTTTTTTTTGAAAGGATTTGTTTAAATGAAGTAAAAGGTTATTTTTTTATTTTTTTTTATTTTTTTTATTTTTCTTCTTTAAGAACTTTGTAACCAAAGGAACTTTTTTTCTTCCTTTTTGAAATCTTTTTAAACAAAGTAAAGGGGTTTTTTTTTGTTGTTGTTTTTTTGAAAGAATTTTTAAGGTAAAAGGCTCTTTTTCTTTTTCCTTCTTTTTCTTTTGAAAGAATTTTCCTAACAAAGTGAAGAGGATTTTATTTGCTTTTTCTTCTCTTTTTTGTTTTGAAAGAATTTTTTTCTAACAAAGTGAAAAGGATCTTATTTTCTTTTTGTATTTTGAAAGGACTTTTCTATCAATGTGAAAAGGATTTTATTTGCTTATTTTCTTTTTTTTTTGTTTTGAAAGAATTTTCCTAACAAAGTGAAAAGGATTTTATTTGCTTTTTTCTCTTTTTTTATTTTTGAAAGAATTTTCCTAACAAAGTGAAAAGGATTTTATTTGCTTTTTTCTTCTCTTTTTTGTGTTTTGAAAGAACTTTTCTACCAAAGTGAAAAGGATTTTTTTGTTGAAAGAACTTTTCTACCAAAGTGAAAAGGATTTTTTTTGTTGAAAGAACTTTTCTACCAAAGTGAAAAGAATTTTTTTTGCTTTTTTTCTTTTTTTTTGTTTTGAAAGAACTTTTCTACCAAAGTGAAAAGGATTTTTTTTGTTGAAAGAACTTTGTTTTTTTTTTTGTTTTAGTTTGTTTTTTGAAAGACAAAGTAAAAGGTTTTTTTGTCATTGTTTTTTTTGAAAGACAAAGTAAAAGGTTTTTTTGGTTGTTTTTTTTTTAAAGAACTCGTTGCACGTGTATCTTTGTACTTGACCAGATGTGATTGCCTTTTGTTGCCCCAGTATGTCAGGTGGTGATGAGCACATTCCCGAGGAGGGCCCCGAGGAGGGACCCGAGATCATATATGGCCCGAGGGGGGAGGAATTTGTCTGGGTGGAATGGAAAGTGGGCCCGTGGCATGAGATGCAGGGTGAGGCTGCTCGAGTCGGCCTCCTTCACTAGCAGCACACCCATATTTCAAACTTTGTGATAGCGGCCAAGGTAAAAGAGAGGTTCAATTTATTTCCAATATGCACCTTTTTTTGCTTTGCCTCTTTGATCTGATGCGCATTTCCTTTGGGTGCAGGACCTGCCTAATATTGTATTCCACGGGGGGTGGCTCGACTTTCACGAGTTCTACCTCTACGTCCCCCCCGTGGTGAAGGTCTTGTTGGAGCAAGTGAGCTTTGGGGAGTTCTTGTCCTGTCCCACCATGAGGGCCAATGTTGCCTATTTGAAGACCCTGATTGAGAGGTTTCGCCCTGAGACCATGACATTCCATATGCCGTACGCTGAGATGACGTTGACGCCCGTCGATTGGGCCATGATCACCGGTATCAGGGTGTGGGGGATTCCAATATCTGATCTACCGATATCGAGCCGGGAGGACATTACTCGACTGAATGGGGCCTATCCTCCTCGCGGGCACACCCATGGCATAGAGGTCAAGATGTCTTGGCTGACCTCCCTCTTTTCACCTGATGAGTTGGTAGACTTGGGTCAGCCAGATAGTGTGCTCTATATTATACCAGAGCGTGCAATTGTCCTAGCTTGCATCACCCTCTTACTCCTACGGGGCAAGACCCTTTTCACAAATGCCAGCGAGGGCCGAGTCAACCTGTCCTTGTTGAGCGTGATGGACAATTGGGGCGACGTCCCCAAGCACTACTGGGGAGGGGCAGGGTATGTGTGGTTGATGTACAATTTATCTTAGCTTACGATCGGGGATTCGAAGTCTGTCGTGGGTTTTTGGGCCGCCCTGGAGGTAATTTCGCATCCCTTTGCCTTTGTCAACTTTTTTGTTGCATGACCTTATATGTGCTATTGACCTACTCCTGTGTGCTGTCTCTTTTTTTCTTTAGGTATGGGGATACCACCACTTTCACCTCTGGCGCCCGCTCCTTCACTCGGAGGCGCTCACCTATCCTCTGCCTAGCAACTGGCATCAGGCCCGACGTCGTGACGTGGGCCTAAAGCACCTGGAAATGGGCTTAAGGTCCCAACTTGATTTGATGGTCCCCGAGCAGGTAACAACTCTTCAACCTTTGTTTACTTTTAGCTTGGAAATTTCCTCTGACTGAGGTGTTGCTTACTTGGTTTCTCTCTTTTTTGACTTGAGCAGATCCTCCCCGATCCGTATCTGGCATCCCCCTTCTGGGACCGAGCAGTTGTGGGTGCCTCTCGTTTATTCAGCAATCGCCGCGTCGTGTTTTTCTATGGAGCGTGGGCTAAATTTTATTATCTGGGAGAGTGAGTGGTGCACCAGCTTCAGGGCCATTATGCCATACCCGTGGACCCCCTGGTGGATGTCTGGTATCCTGCTAGTAGTATCGAGGAGCTCACAGCGGCTTTCTTCAACAATGGGCTCCCTATCCATGCTCTTCACGGGCCTAGGGACTATCATCTCTGGTATGAGTGCCTGCCTCATCGATTCATCTTGCCGTGCTTTGTCCCTAGCGCTAATTTTCTAGCATTTGGCGGCCCGCTCGATCAGGTAATTTGTCTTGGCTTGGATTAGTTCCTTTTATGCTTTTATTTGGTTTTTGTCCCTTCTAAATGGATCTCTATTTTGTTCACAGTTTTCCCTAGGAGACGATTCAAATGGCGAAGGCGAACCAAGTGCGGCTGATATGTCGGGAGTGGATCCCTCTGTTGTTGCCCCCTCTGGTACTAGTCCCTCGGGTGAGGGCTCGTCAGGTGCTGGTCCATCGAGGACCTCTCACCCTAGTATCCCTGGTGGTGATCCGTCTGTAGTCTATGGGACCTTCCGGCACCTCGAAGATAGCTTCCTCTCGAGCCTCTGCGCTGATGTACATCGACAGGCACGACTCTCGGCCGAAGCGGCCCGCGTTCCCCCTCCTGAGGTGGTCCCAGGGGTAAGTCTTCTGATGACCCAATCTCCCTCCATTTCGGTGTCCTTCTGCACACGCTTTAGGATTGTCCTAACAACTGATATTGCATCTTTCTGAACGTAGGACTTCAACTCGGCCATGGAATACGCGACATATCATCGCCACCTGGCGGAGCATAGGGAGGTAGAGACGGTGAGTACCTTGCTATTCTTTTCCTCTTTATTTTCCTTGTCATCATTTTCCCCTTAACTGATCCTGACTCCTGACCTTGGTTTGTGCCTCGCAGCGTGCTCGTGCTAAGGAGTCTCGCTCCTTACTCAATAGGATCTCGCAGGCGTGGTCTAGGGTGTGGGACATGCAGACTTTTCAGAGTTCTTCTCACCGCCACAAGAAGTCAAAGGGCGCAAACCAGGGATAGGCCTTTAGTTTTTTCGAAAAAAGACTCAGTACTTTTGGAATTTGGATCTGTTTAAACAATTTGAGGGATTGTTGATGTGATACTCTGGAAACAAATTTTTATTATTATTTTTGGAAGATAGTTTCACTTTGATTTTATTAGTATCAGATTCGTTTCTCTGCAGGATGTGTTTGCCTAAAAATGCTCTCAGAAAGTGACCCCTTGGGTTGCATACCTTGATGTAGGATCAGTCCTGCACATAAACAAAACAAAGGCCCAGTTGTTAAATGACCAGCGTGTGTGAAATAAACAAAAGGGGTGCAAGTCTCCCAGCTAGGTCCCAAAATGGCTGAAGAGGGGGGGCCGGGAGTGTGGCACAACTATTAGTTGCGCCAGGTCAAAATCTCAGGGAATTTGTATTGGTGCAACTAATAGTTGCGCCAGACAAAATGAGGGCCAAAAATGCACTGGCGCAACTATTAGTTGCGCCAAGTTTCACCTGTGGGTCCTTATATACCCGAGTTGGTCCAAAAAATCAATTCTTTTTTACTTGGCCTCTTTGACTGGTTCTTTTTTCTCTCTTTTTTCTTCAAGGCGTGTCCATCATCATACATTGACTTTTATCCTCCCAAAAGATCCCTGTATGTTCATGGACCCGCTTTCTATCCCTCCCTTACGTGGAGGGCCCGAAGCCAATTTACCCCATTTGTTGGGCTTGGGGCCCAAATTTTTAGCGGCCTGGTTTGGGAGCTTGAATGAGAGTGAGCTAATCGACTTGGAGCGCCTTGGGCTATCTCGCCTTCCTTCCTTCCTAGAGGTTCCTCTTCGGTGGGAACTTCTTCATGCCGCCGCTTCATTTTGGGATGTGAACTTCCACGTATTTCGTTTTGGGAAGCGGGAGCCCAACCCTTGAGGAGTTATCCAATCTGTCAGGCCTGAAGCTTCACAGGGGCCTTGCAAGAGTTACGCCTCAGCCGGGCTATTCCAAATATGATCACCTTACACTCGGTTTGAAGAAATCCGAGTACGAGAAAAGCCTCATCAAGGGGCCCACTAGGTGTTTGCTGAAATTTCTCAAAGAACTTTTTGGTGACGAAAGCCTCCAGAAATTGCCGGTTAGGAATGCTTTTAACCTGAAAGCTCTAGCACTCTGTCTCATCTCTGAAACCCTCTTCTTCACCGAGGGAGAGAGCTTCTCATTGGCAGTTTATGATATTTTGACGGAGCTGGAAGCAGGCCGGTCCATGATGCATTTGGTGCCTGCTGAGCTGTACCGATGCCTTGATTCCTTTGCTTCAAGTAAGGTGGAGGGCCTTTGGGGATGCCCCTTGTTGCTTCAGGTTTGGTTGGGTGAGCATTTTGCTGTTTTGGGGCCCGTGCCCCACTTTTATATTGCCCGAGACGAGGTGGCCCAATGTTTTCTGGGTAGATGCCACTTGCTTCTCCAGGGCGATGTGTCAGCTCTGAAACTTTGGTTGGTCGATGCTGAGCTGACATGGAGGATTCCTTGGTTGGACCGGACCTTCCCGATAATTCCTAGTAGAGATCACGAGGGCATCACCCTCCTAGGATTGATGGGTAGCACCTTTTACTTCCCATTCCGAGTGTTGCGTCAGTTTGGCAGTCCTCAGCAGGTGCCTTGTGAGGCCAAACCCCTTGTATGTGATTTGATCTTTTCTAGGCGATCCTCTGGGGACATAGATCGGATTGCTCCTCCTTAGGAGACGCGTCAGTCGAAGCAGATGTGTGATATTGAGCAGGGAGACTCGATTAGGACTTCTCCTGAGTACGAGGCTTGGCTGTTGACTGAGCGGTCTGCTGCCGATGGTCCAGATTTGTCAGAGATTATTGACACTGGAGGCTCCTGGCCAAAGAAAGTGATGGCACTCTGAGCCCGCATCGAGTTACGGTGAATGAGAAGAGGGTCCTACAAGAACTTTTGGCAAATGAAAAGGTTAGAGTAGAAACAGCAGAGAGTGAGATCCTCCGTTTGAAGGGATCACTGAGGGTCTCTTTTGGAGCCACTGATTCTTCTCGGAAGAGGTTCAAGAGCCTGCATGGTTGTTGGCTGACTGAACGGATTGTCTGGGAGGATGACCTTCATGCTGAGATTAGCGCTTTGAAGCGCGAGCTGGGCCACTAACTCTTTCCTGCACACAGAACTTTTTACACAGATCAGATTTACAGAAAAGGGGCGTAAAAAACCCCTTTATAGATACACACATGTTTTTTTGGTATACATATTTTCTTTATGTTTTGGTTATTTTTTGTTTATACTTGTAAAAAGGAAAATACGTTAGTCATCACACCGACTATTTTTTTTGGGATGTGGTGTAAGTGGTGCAAAAGGCAGTTTATTATATATATCTATACGAATCTATTGGCCTTTTGGTTTTATTTTGTGCATTTTTTTTTTTTGTGCCTTAATCACTGGGTGAAACTTTGGGAAACCCTTGGTCCACCTTTGAGCATGGTCGAACCCTTTCTTTGAAGTCGAACCTGGGTGGGTTTCCAGTTTTTGCCGAGGCTGGAACATTGATCCCTTACGATTGAGTCAAACCTTTCTCCTTGCCTGGGGTCATACGTTTGGCGGTGCGGTTTCACAAAGACAATTCTGGTCAGGACCCGATTTGAACTAGCATGAGCGGCCCCTAAAAAGGGATTTGGGAGAGTAACCAAGAGGGCTCCTTAAACATTTAATCAATCATTTCAACCCTTCTTTTCTTTTCCTTTTTCTTTTCTTTCTCCTTCTCTCTTTTTTTTTCTTTTCATTTATCTCCTTTTTTACCCGTGGTGCCCTTTCTGGTTTTCACCACGTCCATGGGTTTAGCTCTCTTACCCCAAGCGCCCTTTCGGGTTTTCACCCGGTCCGCACAAACTCATTGTTTTTACCTATAGCGCCCTTTTGAGTTTTCACCACGTCCATCTTGCTTTGAGCTTGTATTTTTATTTTATTTTTATTTTTATTTTATTTATTTATTTTATTTTATTAATATTATTTTTTTTCATTTCCTTTTTTCAACAACCACGACATAGACGTTGATTCCATCATAGCCGACTAGATGAGGTTCAGGTGCCGTCTCACAACTCGGCTTGTGTTGACTTTTAACAGATGCTATGATTGCTTGTGAACCTAAAAGGAGGGCTTTCTTCAGGGTGTAGCTTGGCCATGGGTCAGGTTAGGATTTGAAGGTATGCTGGGCTAAAAAAGTATTTCCTTGATACAGCTTCAGTTTTCTCAAATGGGGTAGCAAAGGATATCATCATTTTTTAGGGGATGCTTTTTGTTTTTGCTACTGTGCTTGGAATGATGGCCTATTTTGGGTGGTTCTTAATCAGTCACGCATCTGTTTCATCAATACTTACCTTATCGCGATAGACTAAGAGTAGAACCGTCGGACATATCCAGCATTGATGGGCTCAGGAAGATGATCTCTGTCCATGGTGGCGAGGCAGATGGCGTATCTCGGCAGCACTTCTCGGATGACGTAAGGTCCTTCCCAGTTTGGCTTGAACTTTCCTCTTGGATCGGCATGCAGGGATGGGAAGATCTTCTTCAGCACAGTGTCTCCTACCTTTAGATCTTGACCGCGGACACGTTTATTATAAGCGTGTGCGATTCGCCCTTGGTAAACTTGAGTGTGACACAAGGCTAGGAGTCTCTTCTCGTTCAATAAGTTTAATTATTCAAAGCGGGATCTCTCTCTCTTTGCTTCGGGTAAGCCTGATTTCATGAGGATTCAGAGTGAGGGTATTTCAACCTCTACCGGGAGGACGGCCTCGGTTCCATACACAAGGGAGAATGGTGGTGCCCCTGTAGCGGTACAGATCGACGTTCGGTAGGCCCACAAAGCAAATGGTAGCATTTCGCTCCAATCTCGATAAGTGACGACCATTTTCTCAAGGATGCGGATGACTGTCTTGTTCGCGGTTTCCACGGCTTCATTAGTTTGAGGCCGATAAGGGGATGAGCGATGGTGCTTGATCTTGTATTGCTCACAGAAGTCTCGAATGCGCTTATTCACAAAGTTTGCGCCGTTGTCCGTGATGATATCTTTGGGTACTCCAAATCGGCACACAATATTATTCTTGAGAAACTTCTCGACGCGACTGGCCGTGATGTTGGCATATGATGCAGCTTCTACCCACTTGGTGAAGTATTCAATGGCGACGAGGATGAACCGATGTCCGTTTAATGCTTTCGAATTAATCATTCTGACAACGTCAAGGCCCCAAGTAGCAAATGGCCAAGGAGTGGTCATGTGGTGAAGATCAATGGTAGGAGCGTGTATCAGACTGGAGTGTTCTTGACACTTGTAGCATTTTTGAACATGTTTGCAACAATCTGATTCAATGGTGGTCAAAAAGTATCCCTACCATAGGATTTTCTTAGCGAGCATGTTACGGCTGACGTGGGCTCCGTATACTCCCTCATGGATTTCTTTCATAATATAGACCGCTTCACTTTCAGTGAGGCACCTAAGTAAGATGTTATTGTATGATCGCTTGTAGAGGCATTCCCCGTAAATGACGTAACCTGCCGCTAAACGTTGAATGGTTCATCGGTCTATCTTGGATGTACCCTCTGGGAAAGTTAGGGTCTTGAGGAAATTCTTGATATCTGAGAACCAAGGTGGCTCATCATCAAGCTTTGTATGTTCCTCAATCTGGAGGCAGAAGGCTGGCTCATTCGTCTGCTCGATCATGATCGGCTTCATCTCAACACCATAGGGGATTTCAATCATTGGCCCCAAAGTTGCTAATGCGTCAGCAAAGCGATTCCTTATCTAGGGGACGTATGACAAAGTCACATCTTGGAAGCAAGCTATCAGATCCTCGAGGTGTTCATGATAAAGGATCAATTTTTCGTCTTTCGTCTTCCAGTCACTATTCGTCTAGCATATGATTAATTGTGAATCGCCAAATACTCAAAGGTGAGTTACATTCAGATCGAGAGTCACCTGCAGACCAGTGGCGCAAGCTTCGTACTCAGCCATATTGTTAGTGTAAGGAAAGTTGAACTTGATAGAGACCAGTACATGGGATCCTTTCGGTAAAATCAAGATGGCGCCAACTCCTTAGCCCTTGACATTTGCTACCCCATCAAAGTGCATTACCCATGATTCTTCTGCTTCTTCTATATCATCTTCTGTCATGAACAGGATGTCCTCATCGAGCAACTCAGTTCTCAAAGGCTCATAATCAGGTAAAGGATTGTCGGCAAGATGATCAGCAAGCGCCTGCCCCTTGATCGATTTCTAAGTGACGTACATGATGTCGAATTTAGATAATAAAAGTTGCCATCATGCGGTTCGTCCAATGAGAGCTGGCTTTTCAAATAGGTATTTCAATGGGTCCATTCGGGCCAAGAGCAGAACCACCTGAGATAGCAAGTAGTGGTGGAGCCTTTGAGTATCTCATACAAGAGCCAGACATGCTTTCTCCAGATGAGAGTAGCGCGCTTCATAATTAGTAAACTTCTTGCTCAGATAGTAAATGGCCTGCTCTCTTCTTCCTGTTTCATCGTGTTGCCTAAAGACACATCCGATCAAAACTTCTGTCGTGGAGAGATACATCAAGAGTGGTCTCCCTGGCTCAGGTGGTACCAAAATAGGTGGATTAAGGAGGTAGCTTTTGATTTTTTCGAACGCTGCCTGACAATCGTCGTTCCATTCAACGGGTGAATTCTTCCTTAGTAACTTGAAGATAGGCGTGCAGATTGGAGTTTGCTGTGTAATGAACCGACTGATATACTATATTCTGCCTAAAAACCCTCTAACCTCTTTCTCGATTGACGATGGTGGCATTTCAGTGATGGCTTTGACTTTGATTAGGTCAACCTCGATCCCCCTCCTGCTGACGATGAACCCTAGAAGTTTCCCTGACATAGCACCAAATGTGCACTTATGTGGATTCAGTCGTAATTGATACTTCCTTAGCCTTTCAAGCAGCTTCTGAAGTTTTACCAGATGGTCGCTTCGCTCCGGTGATTTGGCTATCATGTCGTCGACATACACTTCAATCTCTTGGTGCATCATGTCATGAAATAGTGCAGTCATAGCTCTCTGATACGTTGCACCGGCATTCTTCAGCCCGAATGGCATGACTCGATAGCAAAAGGTTCCCCAGGGGGTAATGAACGCTGTCTTCTCGCGATCAACCTTTGCCACCTTTATCTAATTGTATCCCAAAAATCCATCCATAAAAGAAAGCATCCCCTGTTTAGCAGTATTATCAACCAAGATGTCGATGTGTGAAAATGGGAAATCATCCTTTAGGCTTGCTCTGTTGAAATTGCGGAAATCGATGCACATGCGGACCTTTCCATCCTTCTTTGGTACAACGATATTGGCTAGCCACTGCGGGTAGTTGGATACCATGAGAAACTCTGCATCGTATTGCTTGATGACCTCATCTTTGACTTTCAGCATCCATTCGGGTCAGAGACTTCTTAGCTTCTACTTGACTGGCTTCATATACGGATAGAGAGGCAACTCATGCTCGACCAAATCGGTATCCAGACCAGGCATGTCCTCGTACAACCAGGCAAAAATGTCTTGGTATGACCGAAGGAAGTCGATCATGCTTTTTCTTTCCTCGAGAGACAACAACATTCCGTTCTTGGTTATTCTGGGAATCTCCTCAATCCCTAAATTGAGTCCTCAGTTTCTTCAACAATGGGGGTAGGGCCATACTCAAAGTTGACAAACCGATCAAGGAGCTCGTTGGGGAGCTCCTCCAAGGTGATATCCTCGTCTAGACTCGTAACGCCTAGCTCTTCTTGTATTTCTACAGGAAAGGGATTGAGTTTACGTGAGACGAGTATTTCGATTAAGGCATTCTTTTGTGAGGCTTTTTCGGGAATTTTAAAAGATAATATTTTTGGGTTTTGTATTTTTTTTCATGTTTTTGGAATTTTATATTTTTTCAATGTTTTTAGGATTTTGTATTTTTTCCATGTTTTTGGGATTTTGTATTTCTTCGGAGATGGACCCTTGGGAAAGCGGGTTGCTGTATATACAAGGTATTGCCTGCCAAGGGCTTATCTCACTTTTTATAGATTGTTTTATTTTGGGAAATAGGTGCCAAACTTTAGGCCACTTCCTGCTTCTAGAGTTTGGGGCAAGGATGCCCAGTCGCATACCTGAGGGGCCGCTTCTTTACCTGTTGGGGTGGAGGGTGCAGACTGATATGGCTCATTGGAGTCAGCTTCCATCATATTGATTCCCATTTCATTTGAGATCATATCCTCAAACTATAACTCAATTTTATGGTGATTCACCATAGAGGGGGTTTGTTCAGGTACCGACCATCGTTCCTCGAAAAGGGACAACGCGGCCAAATCTATCTCTAAGCTGGGAAGGGAGATCTAGGGATTGGTGGGATGGATTGGGGCTGTGGGTTTGTGTGGGGTCAAATGGGTTACCCCATTTCGATCGATCTTTATGACTCCTACACTAACAAAGGAATCCCTGATGTGCAGCCTCGGGCGAGGTTTCTCTTCTATGTTGATTCCTCGAGCTCTTGCAGCCGCGGCGACCCTGGCTTTCTCTTTGGCCTCTCGGACCTCTTCTTCTGTGGGCTTGTATCCTAACCCGAATCGAACCTTCTGCCCCTTGGCAACAACTAGCTCTTTTCTTCCTTATAATCTGGGTCCCAGACCCCTTCCTTTCTGATAACCCCACTTTTCGAGCATTGCCACTGCTGCTGCCATACCGCCTCTTGTTTTAGGCATGATGCCCTCAATGGGTTATGGGAGTATCGCTGATACCTCATATTCGAAACTGTGAAGGTCGACATCCTCAACGGTGTGTGGTATATCGAACATATTGGGTCTTTCGATGCTATTGGCGGCCTTTTCTTTCTCACTGTACCCCTCCCCGATGATTGTAACGATCATATGCCCAGACACAAACTTGAGTTTCTGGTGCAAGGTGGAAGGTATAACTCCGACCTCATGCAGCCATGGGCGCCCCAATAATAGATTAAATGAGGATTTGATATCCATGACTTGAAACAAGATGGAAAAGGTCATTGGCCCTATTAACAGCTCAAGATTAACTTCTCCCATTATTTCTCTCCTGGTATTGTTAAACCCTCTAACGCTAGTTCTGGTGGGCCTTAACATGCACGGATCAACCCCGATCTTGGTGGCGGTTCTTAATGAGCATATATTCAATGCAGACCCATTATCAATTAGTACTAAGGGGATTACCATGTTTCTAGACTCGACTATTATATTTAAAGACTTCGAGTGGCTACCCCCTTCTTTCGACAAGTCAGCATCAGAAAATGAAATGGCATTCGGAGCCATCACTAGCCCAATTATCTGCCCGACTTCATCTGGGCTAACTTGGAGTGATACATGCGCATTTTTTAACACCCCCATTAATGCTTGAAAATGGAGTGGGGATGTCATCAACAGATCCCGGACGGTGATATGGGCGGGCATTCTTCTTAGTTGACACTCTAATATATATTCTCGACTCATTTTTTTGAAAGGGTTCACAACACTGTCTTTCTTCCCCTCTGGTTGGGCCTGTGGTGCTACCGACGCCTCTGGCTGCTTCGATATCCTTCCTGACCTGGTGACAAAGTCCACTGCCCCTTCTCCGCTGCTGCTGCCGGTGTTGACATCTGTTTATTCATAGCTTAACGAGACCTGAGGAGGATCATAGGTTGGTCCCGAGAGCTGGAAATGTATGGCTGCCGGTTCTTGAGGTATTTGTACTGTAGGCTCTGGAGGTGTGGGCAATACTTGATTCACCTCGGTGGTAGTGGGTTGGGTGGAAAGATTGGGCCAAATGGGGGTGGTGAAGTTTGAGGGTGGTGGCATTGGAGGGAAGGAGGTAAAATTAAGCCATTGATAGCTGGTGGGTGCTGGCGGCAGATGGGGGGTCTAATGGGCCGTTGGGTGATTGACGGGGTTGGATTTTGCAGGCGGAACTTGGGGTGATGGGATGGGCGTAGGCCATTGGTAATTTCCGGGTGCAGGTGTGGGATTGGGGGCTTGGTGGCTTAAAGGGTAATTGATGGGGGTTGTGGTGTATGGTGGTAGTTGAAATAGGGCGGGCACAGGCCATTGATAACTTGCGGGTGCGGGTGCAGGATTGGGGGCCCGGGGGCTTATAGAGTAATTGATGGGGGTTGTGGTGTATGGTTGGTATGCATTGATATTTACATAATTGACGAGTGTGGTGGACGGAAAGTATGCCCGGAGATCCAAGGGTTCAAATTACGGGGTTGGGTTGGGGAAATATTCTGACAAATTTAGGGGTTCAATTACCCCTACGTTCCCCTCTACTATGTTTCTTGACAAAGGTGCTACATAACTCTCCCGATCACTGATATAATCGGATAGGTCAAATTCAAACTCCTCCTCATCTTCTATCATTCCGACGGTGGGTCTGGGACCTGCTCCTCCGGTGGGATGTGGGGGTAGTGGCACTTAGTGAATATTAGCATGCTGAGAGGGTGCAGGGGGAATGATTTTCTTGTCATCGATCAAATCCTGGATGGTGTGCTTCAATGGGAAGCAGCGATCAGTAGGGTGACCCGGACCCTGATGAAAATTGCAGTGGGTATTTGGGTCATAGTTCCTTGGGATCGGGTGAGGAGGAGGTTGTGGTTGGCGGATAGCCACTAATCCCTTTTCTACTAACAGGGGTAAAAGTACACTCAATGATTACCCCAGAGGTGTGAAGACTTGGTCATAGCAGGCTCTCCTCTGTTCCAGGGTCATTTGCATTCCTTGCCCATTCCCCATTCTTTGCGTCTACTCAGGCCTAACGGGAACTGGTGGGGCAACCTGAAATTGAAACAGGGTTGTATTGTTATTGGGCCGCATATTGACTATGTTCTGGACATCGCCCCTATTCTATTCTCGTTCCTTTGCTCTAAAAATCTTCTAACCCCACTGGGTCCACTCGGCATATTCTTATTGAAACGCCCCTCCCTAATGGCGTCCTTGCATCGGTTAGCATTTCTCACCAAATCATCAAAGATGGTCTGCTACTGATATACCTAAAAGTCCGAAAGCACTGACTGAGTGTTATTTGAAATCATCTTTATCTGTTCATCATCAGGTATTCTGTTTCTGACCTGAGCTGCCAATGCTCTCCATCACCCCAAGTAGTCGCTGAAGGTCTCGTTTTGGTTCTGCTTTAAACGGGCCAAGTCGGACTTACGCGGCTCGATGTCTATATTGTAGGCATATTATTCTTGAAAGAGATGCATCAAGTCCCTCCACGTTTTCATCATAGATGGTTGTAAAGATGTGAACCATCTTAAAGCTGGCCCGATCACTCTTTTTAAAGACTTTTATTAGCAGTCTTTCGTCCTCCCCGTATTGACACATGTCCCCACAGTAGGACTTCAGGTGCGCAATAGGATTGCCAGTGCCATTATATTTGTCGAAGGCTGGCATTTTAAATTTGGGGGGCAGGGGGACCTCAGTGAACAGACATAAGTTTGTGAAGTCTCTGGTGTGGATTTCAGCACCTTTCATTTTCATCAGCTACTTTTGTATTTTGTCTAACTGTTCTTTCAGTTGTTCCGACTCTTTTGATACAGGGGTCGCTTTCTCGGCCATCAGTTGGACTTCACTCTGGGCCACCAGGGGGTGGGAAGTTATGGGAGGAGGGTTGAGGCTGGTCAAAGCCCCATCATAGGCCCCACTATTTCTAATCTCATCCTCTTCATACTGTTGGTCGACATAGTGTGCAGCGAGGGCAGAATTTTCCTGTTGTTGTTGCATGGGTTGGATGGGAATGACATGAGTGGGGGTTGGGTGAGCCCATTGGGGGTGAGGAAAGATTTGTTGGGTGATGGGAATTTTGTTTTGAGGTGGGGCCTGATAGGGCCATTGGGTATGGGGGAAGGTTTGGAGATGGCCTTGGGGTGTGGGGCCATGGGAGAATTGGGTTTAAGGTATGGCATGGGTTTGACCCGACTGTGAAGGTTGGGTTAAATGTTGGGGGTATTCTGGAAGGTATGAGTGTGGGGTTTGGGTTTGGGCCATGAACCCTTGGCCCTTTTGGGCCACAGGCCATTGATAGGTTTGGGCCATGGACCCTTGGTAGGTTTGGGTCACGGTCCCTTGGTGGGTCTGACCCAATGGGCCTTGATGGGCCAAGTCCATGGGCCATTGATGGGCCTAGTCGAGTGGGCCATTGATGGGTCTGGGCCATGGGCCCTTGGTGGGTCTGTACCATGGGCCCCTGGGTAGGTTTGGGTGGTGGGGTATTGGGCCATGGGCCCTTAGGATATGTGAGAAAAGGGGGTTTCGGCCAATGGGCTTTGGGGTAAGTGGGTAATGGGGGTTTGGGTGGTGTGGATTATGGGGTGATGATGGGGGTCATGGGGGAGTGAGGGTTGGATGGAGATGGGGATTTAAGGGATGATGGGGTATAGATGGGATGGAGGTGGCAGAAAAATTAGGCATGGCCCCGGTATAATTAGGCCTGACCATGGTAGGTGAGGGGTATGGGGTGGATGAGGGGATGTATTGGGTATGTTTTGGGATGATGGGGGCATGATGAGGAGGGATGAGGAAAGTTGGGCATGACCCGGATGGATGGGGGATTTTGCGGGGGGGCGGATAGGGCAGAAGTGGTGTATGTGAATGTGGGTGGATCGGGTCTATAGGGGGGTGATGGGAATTGGGGCACGGATGTGGATTGAGAAAATGGGTTCAGTTTTTGTGTGGATGGGAAATGGGTCGGATTTGGCATGGGCATGATTTGGGCAAAAGATGGAGAATGGGGGGTAGGACTTTGGATATTTTGGGGGTAATGGTTGGGAATATGGGGGCGTCGAATGGGCCGGTGATGGTAAAGGGGGGTTGGGTGAGAGGGATGGTTGAAAGAACTTCTCCCGAATGGGAGTGAGTTGGAGAATGTGGCGGGGATGAGTCGGGATCGGCGTTAGCCAGGTCCACTACCCACAACATTCTACGGGAACGGGTTGATAAGGTGACTAGGGTAAGGCCCAAAAGTCCTCCTTCCCCTGCGGGACGGCGGAGGGCAAGATGATGTCGTTGTGTCGGCACCACAAATCCCTTTTATTTTTTTTGGTTATTTATTTATTATATATATATATAGTTTTTGAATTTCTCGAAAGAGTTTTTTGGAAAACAAAGGTTCCGAGGCCTTGGAACTCCCTTTTTGGGTGGCCCTCGTACCTTAATTCAAGACTCGCAACGACGATTCTGACGCACTTCGAAAGAATCGAAGGAGAACCTTTGATCTATTGAAGGCATAGAAATCGAGGCAAACAACCCGTTCCCCCAAGATGAGCCAAAAAGAAGTTACCTTCTTTTGATCGACGGAGCGTATTGGGTGTCAGAGATGGCAGGGCCCAAACAAGGCACTAAGCACACTAATCGGGGAACTCGGGATGTGAAAAGGGCCAAGGATTTGGGTTGGTGGGCTGATAAGCAGGCATGGCGCAACTAATACATGCGCCCAAGTTGCAAGGGACCCCTTTTACACTACTGCAACTATTAGTTGCGCTATTTGATGTTCTTCGTCTGAGTTTTCGACAACATTTAACATAAATAAATCATCTATGTTAGTATCAGAATCAGTTTCGGATTCTAATTCATAGATGATACTATTATCATCACTTGAAATTTCTTCACCAAAATAAACATCTAGATCTTCTTCATCTAAATATTTAATCATTTTTATTGTGTTTTTTCCTCGTTTTGGACATTGAGGAGAATAATGTCCTTCATTGCAAATAAAACATCAACATTTCTTTTTGGTCGTAGTTGTTTTATCTGTTTTCTCAATTTGCTTTTTCTTTTTAATATATTTTTTATTTTTAACAAACCTTTTTCTTTTGTTCCACGGTTTCCATTTGAATTTTTTCTTCTTAAAACCTTTCTTATATCCCTTTCGCTTAGGGATATTGCATCCTATTTTCCAATTTTCTTGAAGGATTTTATCACAGCATTTATGTCCAAAACTAGAGTTCGTGATTTGATTCTGAACTTGTTTCTTAGCTTTTATTTCTAAACATCTATCTACTATTAATCTTAGGATAAAAGATGTTCTAAGTCCTAAGGTATCTTGTTTAGATAATTTACTAATAAAATCGGGATAGCCTTTGATGGCTAATTCATCCCATGGTGCCGGAAGTTTATGGTAGAATTGTTCTAACCAAGATATATTAATTGGGGGTTTCAATTGATAGTAATATTTTTTAAAAGTATTGCAATATTCTTGAAATTGGCAAATATTGCATAATTCTAATTTTGATAATATATATATTGCATCATCTTGTAGGTTTTGTTCACATGTATATCCACAAAGATGTTCTTTAATAATTATCGTAAAGTGTTTTAAGATATCATCAAGATTATTGAAACTTCCTAATAAGGATGCTTTTTGCATTCTTCCATCATTAGATTTTTCCCATTGTTTTATCCATTGCAAAACATCTCCTTGAAGTGTTGCTGCAATATAGTCAAGGAATCTTTCTTTCGACCAAGTTGCTTTCTGGTTTGTAATTACTATGGACATGGATTGTGCCCAATCGTCAATTACCTTTTCTTGATCTTTAAAAGGAACATTTGTTAAATCCAGATATGTTCCACCTTGAGCTACGTTTTGTTTGTTCAAATCGTCTCTTCTATTATTTGTAGGAATTGGAATTTCCTCATCTTTAATTCCTGATGTAGAACTACCATCATTCATATGAATATGATGTTTTAGATATTATTCTTGTTCTTCAAGAGTTAAGGTTTTTAAATAGGTTTCTAAATTTTTAAATTCTTCTAATGGCTCTTCAGCTTTTCTTTTTCTTGGAGTCATAGGAGTTTGTGACTCACTAAGAGTTGAAGAGGTATCTGATTCATCCGAAGTGATATTCATTGTATCAGCTTCAGATTCTTCATTTAATTCCTGGTTTTGGAAATATGTTAAAAGAGATTCATTTTTTTGAGAGACCTCTGTGATTTGTAATATTATATGATTTCTATCTTCCACTGGAAGGGTTTCATCCAGATATAAGTTTTGTCAATACTCAATGATTTCCTTTACATTTAAGTATTCTTGATAATTATATTCAATATTTTCTTGTAAGACACAGATGTCATCGGTATTGATTTCATCAATTCCATAGAATAATCGTGTAGTCGAATATTCATCATTTTGTTTTTCTAAATTTAACTGCTCTAATTTTGTTATTAGATTTTCTATTTTTGATTTGGTTTCTTCTTTTAAATCCAAATCAATTAATTTGCCTAAGGCCAAAATATTTTCTTTATTTATCATTACTTCATTGTGAATAGCATACAGCTGTATTTCCATATCGTCTTATTTCTTATAAATTTTCTTTAACCAAGTACCAGTTATATCTAATAGACTATTTATACAACCGCTTATTATATGCATATTACTTTCAGAATTTCTATCTATATGGAATGTATGCCTATAATCTTTTTGGTTTTTATGATTCCAAGAACTTATACAATCAATAGGTATTTCTAGATTTTTACTAGATGTTTCTGCCATGTTATTTGATACAGGTACCTAAAACCGCTTAACGTATGGTTGGTGCCTAAACCGTTCCCACATAGACAAAAAGCTTTTATAGCTATGAAAGTCTTTGAAGGGATATGGGCTTTACCAAACGATAAGTATATGGGTTTTATATCAAATAAGTAGTCAAAAAGATTTAGTAAAAAGACTCTTTTTTTTTTTTTTTATCCTTTACTGATATAATCCCAAAGTAGATAGATAACCAACATTATGATACAAATAAGGTAAAACATAATAATAAATATATTAATGAAAATAACATCTATCGGTTCCATTATAGTACATACTTACAATGACTAGTACAAACCACAATAGACGCCAATGCTAATACCAAACTCTAACACTTGAACAAGGCTCTGATACCATTTACAATACTGCGGAAATGTTTCTCAACTCGATGTCTTCCTTAAGGGTAGGTTATGTCCTTAAATAGACTTTACATCCATACCAGGACAAACAACTTTATTCAACAGTAAAGATGCTTTCGATTTTTTCAAAGCATTTACTTACATCTAGACAAATAGTAAAGATGCTTTCCCTTAAAATAATATAATGGGCGACGTCATGGCTGACGATTGTGCGTAGCAACGTGTCCTGGATGAGCTGCAGTCGTCCTTGCTACTGATGATAGTGGTGTGGTCACTAGGCTTCCATACGATTTTTCAGATTACGGTAGAAAACCGAATCTTCTGAGGTAGGACTATGATGATCATAGCTGTCTTTCATCTCATCTTCTTCGAGCATCGTTGTTTCGATCTCGTGATTCTCTGGGAGGTCAAGATCTTTTCGAGAATCAAATTTTAATAATAATGAAGCTGCTTCAATTTTTTGCTCTTCAGTCCTCATATATTCAATCGGTAAATTTGTAGTGAAAATTCTTCGACCATCTGATATGTTGATTTGATTATCAGCAGCACGGATTTATCTTGCCATTGAAGAGAATGTTTTTAGAGACCAAATCCAGTAGGATTTTGGATTTATGGACATGATGCCTGCTTTAACCATGGTGTCTTCGACTTCATCGAACTCGTAGTCTTTAGTTTTATCTAAAAACCAAATTTGATATGGCTGGTAAAATTTTTCTTTTGATCTCCATCCTATTGTGCTTGTGATCCAAAATGTATAGTAGACAGTGCGATTGAGATTTTTGGTGAGATGATAGATCATTTTTTTTATCATCATCGGGAATTTAGTGATAAGATAACCGGGAAAGATTAGTTGTTTTACTAATCCCCAATCAAGACATTCTCCCAGATTATATATGGGATTTTCCGTATAAATTGATAATTTTGGAAGAAAATCCTCATAACGCTGAGCTATGTTATAATTATCCATTAAGATCTGTTTTATCTTAACTTCTTGATTTTCAATTTGTGCTATCAGGGGTTTACTGATATCACATGGCAGAATATGTTTAATTTATTCAAACAAACAAATTTGTTTTTATTTGTGAAAAATGGGGTCTGGATAATTTGAATCCATAAGATCTGCTAATTCTAAAAAGTGATTTATTTTTTCAAGAGTGAAGTTTTCTGCGAACGTTTCAGAATCCCAAGCTATGGATTTAACAAGGGCATTAGAACTATCTTGTAGTTTTTCTAGCTTTTGTTCTTTTTCATGGATTTTATGAGCAAGGTTGCTCATGTGACACCTGAATTATTTTTTATCGTTCAGAAGTTGGCATTTCCAGGCTCCATTAATCTCATGATAAAGTTCTGGACTTATTCCTGGATTATAGAAATCAGTAACGTTATTCATCGAGATGCTCATTTGTTCTAGCAAATATTGTGACTGTTGTACTTGATACAACGTAAGCTGATTTAGCTTCATTGAAATCATTGTGAACTTGGTAAAGGGAGTTTGGGAAATTGGTAACTTGTTTTTGGCAAGCTAAGAAAGAGGTATATAGTCCGGGTTGATGACCTCTTAACACAACATAAGTTTTTCCAACAAAGGTTTTTTCAACATAAGGTTTTCTTATGTTTGGAGGTGGTTTAGAAGAAGAGGAGGAGTTTCCTTCTTCTGTCATCTTCTGTCGTTTACAGAGTAAAATCCACTGATTTAGTGGTAACATAAATCTTCTTCCTGCAATAAATATGCCCACTTTGGTTAGTGGTTTAAACTTGAATCTCTGCTTAAGAAATCAGCCAAAACGTTAGTACTTCCTTTCACAGGTTCAACTTCAAAAGTATAAAGAGCTATTTGATTATACCATTTTAATCGTCTTCCATCTAAAATATCTCTTTTATTAATTAAAAAGTCTCATACTGCTTTATTAGCAGTTCTGACAATAAAAACTTTCGGGGCTAGATATATATGAAATCTTTTGAGAGCCAGTTTTATTGCTAGTAATTCTTTTTCAAAGTTGATATAATTCTGTTCATTTGGTTTAAATTTTTCAGAATTATAACCACATAATTTTTCTTTACTTTGTACCTTCTTTGTTGAAGGTGATTTTCTTGGTTTTATTCCATTAGATTGACAAGAATCTCTTTCTTCCCAATCTTCAGCAGGAATGGCTTTTAAAACACATCCCCAATAATTATCTGAAGCATCTGTTTCAAGAATTAATTTATCTCCTGTTGTTGGAAGATACACTGTAGGATATTCTTGAATATCTTGTTTTATTTGTTTTAATAAAGTTTTATCTTTATCTGTCCATGTGAATTATATTTCTTAGTAAAAGATTTTTTTTTTTCTGCTAAATTTTTCAAATAATTTCTTCCATAATTTAATAAGCCGAAGAGACTTTGTAACTATTTTTTATCAGTTATTTCTTCGGGAAAATTTTTTATTTTTATAATGATATGATCTTGTAGTTTTAGACCATCATGGGTTAGAATAAGACCTAAAAATTTTATTGATTTTTTTTCAACTTCTATTTTGGAAGGTGATAAGATAATTCCATGTTTTTGGAAAATATCACACATTTGTTTTAAATGTTTTTTGTGTTCTTCTTTTGTTTTAGAAAATACTAGAATATCATCGATATATACCACACAAAAATCTTTATAGGGGGCAAAAATTGAATCCATCCATCTTTGATAGATTTGAGGAGCAGTATTCAAGCCAAATGGCATGACATTCCTTTGATAATGTCCACATGGAGTGCTAAAAGTAGTTAAAGGTTTAGATTGGTCATCTAACTTTAATTGCCAGTATCCTGATTTACAGTCGAATTTACTGAAGAATTTTGATCCTTTGATTTGATTAATCAAAACATCTTCCTTGGAATAAAGTATCCGTCAAATTCTAAATTTTTATTTAGTCTTTTATAATTTAAAACCATTCTAGCTTTTCCGCATTTTATTTCAGCATGATTTCTTACTAAAAATGCTAGGCTAGAATGAGGACTTTTTGTTGATTCAATGAGTTTTTTTTCTAATAAATCTTTAATTTGTATTTCAAATTCATCTATGTCTATTTTTGTATAGACCATAGGTTTAACCCTAATTAGGATATTAGGATCTTTTAAAGTTATGGTACAGTATCGGGGACTTTTATGCCATAATTTTAGTGGATTGTCACTAAAATTATATTTGAGAATGGTAAAAAGCCAATGAGATTGACTTAGTTGAGTAATAACCTCACCACGCTTGCTGGGGGTGAAGCCTTTGTGACATTTAGAGTTATGAACTTGTAGAAGTGCAATGGGGACCAGTTCGTCTTTGAGGGAGAGACCAATAGAGCCTATGGTTAAGGTCATTGGTAAATAGGCAGCAATGAAATTGTTTCCTAACAAGAAATCGCCATGCATGTTGGGAAAACATAAAATTTTAGGAATAATGAATTTTTTGTCATGTAGCCAAATAGAAATATTTTTTGCCTTAAGCTCAATAATTGTCTCTCTTCCTTCGATGCCTTTTACTTTAATAGGATGTTTAACGTTAACCCATTTTTCAAAAGGCAAAGCATTATACCGGCAAGCACTTATTGTGGCTCCGGTATCCATTAAGACACATAAATTATATGATTTATAATTTTGAAACATAAAATTTTCTAAGACGTATGTATATCGTCCTTTTCCATAGCTAGGAGAAAATAAAATTTCAGCATTTTTTGACTGAAAATGATACAGTTCAACTGTGTTTAGTTCATGAGTTTGTGTTCCGGGTAAGATAGGAACTTGTATATTTTTTACTGCTATATGTGATTGGTCTTGAGTTGGTTCGAGAGCACTAGATGTTGATGCTCTTGACTCCATAGTTTTTATAGGAAGCCATTCATCTTTTATAGTATTAAAGGAGGCAGTCCTTGTATCTCTAAAATATAAATTGTTGCCAGAAGCTTGTATTTCAATCATCTGGTTTTGAGATTTTAGTTTTTGTTCTAAAAGATCTTCAAATAACCATTGTTTGGGTATCTGTAAATCTTTCTAGTTTATTAATCGTGGTTGGATTTCTGAATCATATGATTTGGGTTCAAATATTTCAATCAGATTCTTATCTGATTTATGCATTTTTGTTATTGGTTTTGATGTTAATTCATGTTCTGTTTGCCAGGTTATGGCTAAGTTATGTGAATCTTCCTTCATTTCTAATCCTTTGGTTTGGATTTTAATTTTTATTGTATCTTCAATATTTGGGTCGTCTAGCGAAATAAAATAATTTGGTTTTAGTTTAAACCAAACCATTCCATAGGCCAAATTTGATTGAATTCCTCCAATCAAAGATTGTAGAGGATTAAGTAATCTTTTATCCATTACTACAGCTAGTATAGGAGTATCTATACCATGTCTGAACAACCCAGTTATACATATTTGTAATACACCAATATGGATATATTTTAATTTTGGATTCTCCTTTTTCCATCTTAAGATTTTCTTTTTATCAAACAGTGTTATTTCTGCTGTAAGATTAGATGTGCTTTTTGCAGAAGTGTTTCCTGAAAAAGCTTCAAATATTCTTCTGGACAAGATTTTATCTAATGGAGAGATTTTATAGATATCTTCTTTATTAAGATTTTGTTGTAACTCGAGTTCTCGAAGTTGTTCTTCAGAGAAAGATATTTCTTTACCTATTACATCTTTTAAAGTAATCATTTGATGTTCTTCGTCTGAGGTTTCGACGACATTTAACATAAATAAATTATCTATGTCAGTATCAGAATCTGTTTCGAATTCTAATTCATAGATGATACTATTATCATCACTTGAAATTTCTTCACTAAAATAAACATCTAGATCTTCTTCATCTAAATATTTAATAATTTTTGTTGTGTTATTTCCTCATTTTGGACATTGAGGAGCATAACATCCTTCTTCATTGCAAATAAAACATCGACATTTCTTTTTTGTCGTAGTTGTTTTATCTGTTTTCTCAATTTGCTTTTTCTTTTTAATATATTTTTTATTTTTAACAAACCTTTTTCTTTTGTTCCATGATTTCCATTTGAATTTCTTCTTCTTAAAACCTTTCTTATATCCCTTTCGCTTAGGGATATTGCATCCTATTTTCCAATTTTCTTGAAGGATTTTATCACAGCATTTATGTCCGAAACTAGAGTTCGTGATTTGATTCTGAACTTGTTTCTTAGCTTTTATTTCTAAACATCTATCTGCTATTAATCTTAGGACAAAAGATGTTCTAAGTCCTAAGGTATCTTGTTTAGATAATTTACTAATAAAATCGGGATAGCCTTTGATAGCTAATTCATCCCATGGTGCCGGAAGTTTATGGTAGAATTGTTCTAACCATGATATATTAATTGGGGGTTTCAATTGATAGTAATATTTTTTAAAAGTATTGCAATATTTTTGAAATTGGCAAATATTGCATAATTCTAATTTTGATAATATATATATCGCATCATCTTGTAGGTTTTGTTCACCTGTATATCCACAAAGATGGTCTTTAATGATTATCATAAAGTGTTTTAAGATATCATCAAGATTATTGAAACTTCCTAATAAGGATGCTTTTTGCATTCTTCCATCATTGGATTTTTCCCATTATTTTAACCATTGCAAAACATCTCCTAGAAGTGTTGCTGCAATATAGTCAAGGAATCTTTCTTTCGACCAAGTTGCTTTCTGGTTTGTAATTACTATGGACATGGATTGTGCCCAATCGTCAATTACCTTTTCTTGATCTTTAAAAGGAACATTTATTAAATCCAGATATGTTCCACCATGAGCTACGTTTTTTGTTCAAATCGTCTCTTCTATTATTTGTAGGAATTGAAATTTCCTCATTTTTAATTCCTGATGTAGAACTACCATCATTCATATGAATATGATGTTTTAGATATTCTTCTTGTTCTTCAAGAGTTAAGGTTTTTAAATAGGTTTCCAAATTTTCAAATTCTTCTAATGGTTCTTCAGCTTTTCTTTTTCTTGGAGTCGTAGGAGTTTGTGACTCACTAAGAGTTGAAGAGGTATCTGATTGATCAGAAGTGATATTCATTGTATCAGCTTCAGATTCTTCATTTAATTCCTGGTTTTAGAAGTATGCTAAAAGAGATTCATTTTTTTGAGAGACCTCTGTGATTTGTAATATTATATGATTTCTATCTTCCACTGGAAGGGTTTCATCCAGATATAAGTTTTGCCAATACTCAATGATTTCCTTTACATTCAAGTATTCTTGATAATTATATTCAATATTTTCTTGTAAGACACATATGTCATCGGTATTGATTTCATCAGTTCCATAGAATAATCGTGTAGTCGAATATTCATCATTTTGTTTTTCTAAATTTAACTGCTCTAATTTTGTTATTAGATTTTCTATTTTTGATTTGGTTTCTTCTTTTAAATCCAAATCAATTAATTTGCCTAGGGCCAAAATATTTTCTTTATTTATCATTACTTCATTGTGAATAGCATACAGTTGTATTTCCATATCGTCTTATTTCTTATAAATTTTCTTTAACCAAGTACCAGTTATATCTAATAGACTATTTATACAACCGCTTATTATATACATATTACTTTCAGAATTTTTGTGACAGCCCGAATTTTGGTGCCCCAAAAACCATGCCGTCGGTGGGCTGGCGCTAAGGCCGAGCCCGAAAATGGATCACATCGCGTCACAACATGCACAGCGGAATCTAAGCAGAACCAATTCCAACTCGTAGCATAAGCAAAACAAATATTTTAGCATTCAATCCCAAAAACCCACAATAAACAAATGGTTCTAATTCCATAAAAAGCCTATGGGGAAAGAACCATTGAGAACCACTGGTAAGGACCCTTCCTTACCGAAACATGGTTCAATAAAATATCCAAAAAAAAACTAATATTGAGAGTTTATCTCCTTACAACCAAAACAGAACAAAATTTAATACATCACTCAGGGCCAAACCTACCCAGGTCTAGCACAAATGAAACAATCCTCAGGATGGGGCTCCTCAAGGTCCTCGTCGGGGGAGTAGTCCGGATCTTCCTTCTCCGGGATCTCCGCCTCAACACCTTCACTTGAACCTGTGACATTAATGAAGGAATGAGCTTCATCCAAGCTCAGTAGGGAAAAATCTCATAGCATGCTTATCATGATATCAAACACATATCTTATGGCATGACGAAAATGAAATAATTCTGAACACATGCAAAGCGGTGATTCTCATAACCTTGACAGACACATGCAATGCTGATGGTTTCATGAACATGCTCCCAATCTCCAATCCGACATAAGAAAGAAGAAACTTAAAGATGATTTACTTAAAGTAATAGAATGAGGAACTATAGCCTCAAGCCCCCGATGGAATTCCCACCATCGTCACTCACATGAGTCATTTGCACATATATCCAAGGTCCCATCGAGCTGGACACTTGGCCGAATGAATTTACCGTTGTATAGTAGGAGTCACATAGCACATACACACATCACACAAAGGATGTACGGATTGGCCGCCGTACCAGTCACGGATATCCTGCCGCGTCAGTCACGGTTATACTGCCGCGTCGATCGAGTATTCACATAACCTTAAATCGTAAGTGCATACGTATAGCTTATCACCGTGTAAAGTGATAATCATAGTTTATGTCAAAATCGGAATGAAGTTTGAAGATCTCACATACACATGTCATAAAGGATCTCAAAGATTTCATAAGCTTCACATATTTTTAAATCACACGTATCACATGCCTCATCAATTTGAATTCATATACGGAAATCACATGGTCAAAGTAGAACGTATCACATGCCTCATTAATTCGAATTCATATGCGAAAATCACATAGTCAAAGCGGAAATGCATCATATCATAACACACATGTTAACGAAATCAATACACATGATATCAAGTTTTCCCTACCTCACAGATTGGACTCGTGCTTGCTCAAGCCTTCACAAAGGTCGGGTCCTTCTTAATCATGAAGCTTACCTAAACATGTTCATTTTTATTCATTAGAAAGAGGCAAAACACATTGCCAAAAGTCCCCGTGAAATCTCACAGTCAAAACTCACCAAACGCAGAAATCTGGAAAATTTGATCGATCGAATCCCTATTTCAATCGATCGAAATAAATTTCGATCGGTCGACCTCTTCCAGAATTACAAAGTGTATACTCATTTGATCGAACGAGCTTTTCTTATCGATTGAACGAAAGTAATTCGATTGATCGAAACAAAATTTGATCGGTCGAATTCCACAGAAGGCATTCTACCTTCACACAGTTCGATCAGATGAATCCCTATTCGTTTGATCGAAAACACATAATTTGATCGATCGAATTTAATTCAATCGGTCGAATTCACACAACAAAATTCTAACGTTTTGTTTCTATACAAATCGATCGATCGAACTACAGGGTCGATCGATCGAAAACTTTTCGTTCGATCGAAATAAAGTTCGATCGAACGAAATTCTCAGGACTTCATTTTTTTTTTTCCCATTTTTACTGTCATTTCGATCGATCGAACCATAATTCGATCGATCGAAATGAGCAGATTTCGCTCAAATTTGGGTTTTTCACTCCCAAGCACTTTTCACTTTGAATCCATCTCCATTCTTATGATCCCCACATGGATACACACTAATTTAACTCCACACTACGGATCTAAAACAAATATTCACACTCCTTACCTTGCTTTCAAATGAATCCTCTTCCTTGCTTCAAAAACAGTTTGGGTCTTTTTTTTTCCTCCGAGTCACAAAAAATCAATCCGATCCTCGATCGAGCAGCTGCCTCTCTCCATGCTAACTAATCGATCTCATCATCGCTGGCATTCAATGCCTTAAGGTTATCCTCTCTCTTCTTAACTCTCGTTCACAAGCATTTAATATGCAATTAAATGCCCTTGGTCTCCTTTTATACATTAGCTCTTATACTTTAGTGTAGGACAGCTACACTGAAGGGACGTGTGTGAGAGCTTCAAGCTCCCACATCTAGTCTACATAAGATCAATCCAGTCCATTGGATTTGATCTATAGACATTACATCATTGATAAAGGGGGGTCCTCGGTGCATGATCCGTCGGTACACGCACCGAGTCTTACGGATCAAGGCCCAAAAGGTTGGGATGTTACATCCTCCCCTCCTTAAAAATTTTCATCCCCAAAAATTGTCCTAATGGGTGGCAAAATGCCCGAAGGGTTGTCTCGTAAGGTACCACACATGGCTAAACAGTCCATATCGTTATAAAACTTCAGCCCACACACACACACAGTCTGCACATAATCAAATTTTTAGCAATGCCAATTCGGTCACAATTATTATCAAGAGTTAATAAAACCATACAAAAACACTGTGGCAGCCATGCCACTATAGTTCAAAAATCAAAAGATAACAAAAGTGGCAACCATGCCACAACAGTTAAACTTTATACATTTAATTACCAAAATAGATTTGAAAGAAAAAGACACATCCCTCGGCTCCCTAGCTCTGTGGAGGATCCCCTGCATCAGCTCGGCTCTCCGGCTCAATAGGTAAATCCTCGCCCTCCGGTACATCGTGAACCTGCTCCTCCTCAACGTCGGCCTGCTCCTCACTAGACTGTATGTCCTCCGCGCCCAAGTCGGACGGAGCCACGTCATACACCTGTGCTCGCATAGCCGCTATCCTCTGCCTATAATCGGTGGGGTATACAGCCTGCAACACATCTCCAATGAGCAGCTCAAAGAAATCCAGACGTTGATTGACTTGACGGTTGCTCTCCTGAATGAGAGTTGCCAAGTCTTCAAGGCGTAACGGAGCAACTTACTAGATTGGTGACGCGGGTACCTCAGTAGGAATGTCCGGGGCAGGCACATCCTGGGCCGGTGGAATGATCTCAGGGTGCTCAGGAATAGGAACCTCGGGCATAGGCTGGTCGAGAGGTAGAGTGTCGGGAATAGGAGCATCACGGGCAGGCAAATCTTGAGGCTGTTGGGGAACAGGAGGTCCTTGTGGGGTAGGTAGAAGATGTGGTTTTAGGCGGTTGTATGTCTTCTTCCACTATTTAAACGTGTAGAGGACCACGTTATCAGACGATTTAGGCTCATTTGGGGAAACCTTGTGGACAGAAGTGGCTGAAAACTCGTCAAACATGGCGGAGATGAAACTGGCGTAAGGAATGTAGTCTTCGGGTTTCTCTGCTCCCGGTAGGAGCTTCTTCCTACCGTGCTTAATTCCCTCAAAGATGACGGCTACGGCGTCAAACCATTTGCCCTCAAAGGCGGCAAATAGTGCATTCATCAAGACGCCCAATCGTTGGGTCTTATGGCGGATCGGATATAGATTACACTTAAAAATGGTATCGAGGATCCACATGTACCTCGGTAGGTGAGCTCAGTTAATGGCTCGCCCTTTGGCAACATGCCCTTGCATCATTCGTTGGGCTATAAAAGTATGGGTTAGGTTAGGGGGGTTTGGTGGCAACAGTTCATTCCCCTCGCCAAAGGCGTCATAACACTCTAAGGCCGAACAGGCCATCGCGTGGGTAAAAGTATAGGTCTTGCCATCGACCTTGGTACAAATGGTGGTATCGGGGTTTGGCCCGTCAAACATGTTTTGATAAAATAACCGCACGAGGCGCGGATAGTAAAAAGGGTGAAGGGGCTTCAAGAGGTTGTAAAGCCCGACCTTACCCAAGTAGTCAAGTGCCCAAGCATCGATGCCGGGCACATTGGGTGTTTCAAAAAGGGTTGGGTCTATGGTATATTCATATGTGAAACCCTTGTCCGCCCACCATTGGCTGGGTAAAATGTGTTGAGGTGCTTGCGGAGCATCCGATTGCTCGGCAGGCAATGTAGGTGGCGGAATGGGTGGTTGAATGGGTGATCGAGGTGGCGGAATGGGCGGTTGCGAAGGACCTGTAGCAATTTTGGGTCATTTCAAAGTAGGTTTGGCATCCTTCCGTTTAGGTGCCATTAAAAGAATTTGGGTTTTGGAACAAAATTTAGGGTTTTAGAAGCAAAACTAGGGTTTTAGGGGAAATTCAAAAATATTTAGGTCAGAACCAAGAATCTATAACCCAAAATAATTGCTTACCATTTGTATATGGTTAGTTTTTTATTCCTGGAGCGAAAAGACGCAATTTGATGTCCGTTAGGCTCCGAAGGATGAAAACCCAAACGGCTTGCTCAATGCTTCAGAAATTTCGATCGGACAAAAGAAAAAAAAAAATCACAGTTTATATATATAAAGAAGGAATTCGATCGATCGAATTCGTTTCGATCAGTCAAAAATTGACTTTAACAGAAACTAAAACGATTTCGATCGATCAAACACAATTTTGATCGGTCAAATTTCGTCTAATAACAATTGGGTTCCACCCTGTCGATCGAATGAATTTAAATTCGATCGGTCGAAATTCAAACATTCGATCGATCGAAAACTTTTCGATCGATCAAATTTTCTCAGGATTAAGAATTTGTGATCGAACGAAATAAATTTTTGTCCGATCGAAGTCATGATTCGATCGATCGAAATAAATTTCGATCAAACGAATTCTCCTAGCCAAAAGAAAAATTTGCTGTCTGTCCCTGCCAGTATAATTCGATCGGTCGAACTCATAATTCGATCAAGAAAATACTTGATCTTTGTATTTTCGCATGCTCATTAACATTTTGACACAATAAATCAGAAAATCAAGTTTTATAATCCAAATTTCACTAGCTTTTACACGTCAAGCTTTTGGTTTGACATCTGCAACAAACTCTCTCATCTCTCAATTTGAGAACAAAGAGGGATACTAGGCGAGAATCTTGGCTTCGCGTTCCCACGTCGCTTCCTCTCTGGAGTGATTCTTCCATTGGACTAACACTAGAGGAATCTGTCTTGAGCGCAAAACTTGCTCAGTTCGGTCTAGGATTTGCATGGGTTCTTCGATGATCGTCAAATCTCGGTAGACTTCAACTGGCGGTCCATCGAGGATGTGAGTCGGATAGTGCACGTATTTCCACAACATAGAGACATGGAATACGTCGTGCACTCGATCAAGTTGCGGGGGTAATGCAACCCTATATGCAACTTCACCAACTCTCCCCAATACCTCGAACAGTCCAATGTAGCGAGGAGCTAACTTTCCGCTCTTCCCAAAGTGCGTCACCCCCTTCATTAGGGATATCTTGACAAACACATTATCTCCCACATGGAAATCCATTCTCGTACGCTTAATGTCTGCGTAGCTCTTCTGACGACTTTGTGCCGTTCTGATTCTTTCTCTGATAATCCGCACAGTTTCGGCGTTCTTCCTGATAACATCTGGTCCCAACACAAATTTATCACCGGTTTCCTCCCAGTTAATCGGAGACCTACATCTCCGTCCATATAAAGCCTCATATGGAGCCATTCCAATGCTCTGCTGAAAGCTATTATTGTAAGCGAATTCTATCATCGGCAGATGTTGATCCCATGATCCCTGAAAATCTATCATACATGCTCGCAACATGTCTTCAATGACTTGATTAACTCTCTCTGTCTGTCCATCAATCTGCGGATGGAAAGCAGAACTAAAGTCCAACCTCGTGCCCATGCCTTCTTGAAATCTTTGCCAGAATACAGATGTGTACAATGGGTCATGATCGGACACGATGCTCGTAGGAATGCCATGCAGTCGGACAATTTCTTTCATATACAACTCTGCCAACTTGCTTGCAGTGTATGTTGTGTTATAGGGCAAAAAGTGTGCCGACTTGGTCAGTCGATCCACTAATACCCATATGGCGTTGTGGCATCTCAACGTTCTCGGCAATCCCACAATAAAATCCATCGAAATGGACTCCCACTTCCATTCCGGTATCGGTAGAGGTTGTAATAGACCGGCTGGGTGTCGATGGTACACTTTGACATGTTGACACACGAAGCACTTGGACACGTACTCTGCAATGTCTTTCTTCAATCCCCTCCACCAATAACATTTTCGCAAATCTTGGTACATTTTAGTACCACCCGGATGGATGGCATATTTAGACCTATGAGCCTCGTCCAAGATAGTTTGTCTCAACTCGGCATCCGTAGGCATACAAAAATGTCCTTGAAATAGTAATGACCCATCTTTCTTGATAGTAAAGTCTCCATTTTCAGTTGCTTTTCGTCGAAGTTTCACGAGTTCATCATCTTTCATCTGAAGCTCATAGATGCGGTCAAAAATAATCGGCCTAATCGTAAGGCTTGCCAACAGTACTCCGGTATCCTTAACTGCGATGTTCTTATCATAAAGCGAAAGGTCTTCGAATAACTTCCATCTGTGAAGTCCCGCAATAAGGCTAGCTATTTGGGATGTGTGCTTCCGGCTCAGTGCGTCAGCCACGACGTTGGCTTTACCTGGGTGATATTGAATTGCGCAATCATTGTCCTTGAGGAACTCAATCCACCGTCGTTGCCTCATATTCAACTCTTTCTACGTCAATAAATACTTGAGGCTTTTGTGGTCCGTAAAAATCTCAAAGGTTTCACCGTACAGGTAATGCGTCCAAATTTTGAGCGCAAATACCACCACGGCTAACTGTAAATCGTGAGTCGGATAATTCTTTTCGTGCTCTTTCAACTGTCTTGAGCCGTAGGCGACAACTTTACTGTGCTAATTCAGTACACACTCCAGACCACCATATGACGCATCACTATAAACAGTAAAACCTTCGCTACCCGATGGAATGGCCAACACTGGAGCGGAAGTAAGTCGTTTCTTGAGTTCTTGGACGCTTTCTTCACATTCTTTGGTCCATTCAAATTTTATGTTCTTCCTTATAAGTCGGGTAAGTGGTCTCAAAATCTTGGAGAAATCTTCAACAAAGCGTCGGCAGTATCCTGCTAGACCGAGAAAACTGCGAATCTCTGTCACGGTCTTGGGTTGCTCCCAATCTAGCACTGCCTCAATCTTCGTTGGGTCAACAGTCACGCCTGCTTCAGATACTATGTGACCAAGAAAGCTCACTTGTTCCAACCAAAACTCACACTTACTAAGTTTGGCATACAGTTGATGCTCTCGAAGGGTTTGGAAAGCAATGTGTAAGGGATGTTCGTGTTCCTCCCTAGTCTTCGAATAAATGAGAATGTCGTCCACAAACACCACTACACATGTATCAAGGTATCATTTAAAGACCCGATTCATGAGGTCCATGAATGACGCTGGAGCATTCGTCAAGCTGAAAGGCATCACTAGGAACTCGTAATGCCCATACCTGGTTCTGAAGGCAGTCTTCTTCACGTCTTCCGCCTTTACTCTCAATTGATGGTACCCTGACCTCAAGTCGTTCTTCGAAAAATATTTTGCCCCTTGCAACTGGTCGAGCAGATCGTCGATCCTAGGCAATGGATACTTGTTCTTAATCGTGAGCTTGTTTAACTGACGATAGTCGATGCAAAGTCTCATCGACCCGTCTTTCTTCTTAACAAACAGGACCGGTGCTCCCCAAGGAGACACACTCGGTCTTATAAAACCCTTATCCAATAGCTCTTGCAGTTGCTCCTTCAACTCTTTCAATTCGACTGGAGCCATTCGATATGGAGCTTTGGATACTGGTTCGGTTCCTGGAGCCACATCGATTGCAAAGTCGATCTCCCGGTCGGGTGGTAATCCTAGTAATTCGTCGGGAAATACGTCCTCGAACTCACATGCGATTGGAATATCTGTGATGACATTCTTTTCCTCCTTTTTCTCTTGCAAGAATGCCAGATACCCTTCGCATCCATTCCTCATCATCAATTCAATTCGCACTGCGGAGATGATCGGCGCTACCTTCCCTTTTTCACCGACAAATCAGAACGACTTTTGTCTCGGAGGACGAAAAGTGACTATTTTCCGTAGGCAATCCATGCTTGCATGATATGCAGATAGCCAGTTCATGCCAAGAAGCACGCCAAGTCCTCTCATACTCAACAAAATGAGGTCTATGACTGTCTTCTGATCCTCCACTTGCACAATGACTGATCGACAACAAGTGTCTGCAGTCACGGCACTACCCGTAGGAACTGTTACGTCCAGTGTGAACTCTAACTCCTCGGGTGTAATCTTTAACTTTTCTGTAAATTTTGGGGTTATATACGAGTGGGTAGACCCTGGGTCTATCAGAACTCGTGCTACACAATGATCACCGTCGTTTTCACGATAGTGTTGGAGTGTACCTATATGATTTAAGACACAAACTAACATTCAGACATGCATTGCATGCACACACACATCAATATTCACCTAGATCTTTCCTATCAATGCACTTTCCTCATATAAACCGTTAAACTCTTTAACACAAAATAAATTTATACCTTGGATCACGTCGTTGCTTGTGCGGGCGTCTTCGGCGGTTATAGCAAATGCACGGCCCTTCAGAACTGGTTTTGTGGACTGTGCAGGCTTCGATACTGTAGTGGCCGAAACGGAGCCCTCTTTCCTCATCTCTGGGCACTCTCAAATCATGTGGCCAACTTTTCCGCTTTTGAAACATCCACCCGTGTCTCTTCTACAGTCGGATGTCTTGTGAGGTTTATCGCAACGAGCGCACTTCAATTGTGGACTGGTAGAGGCAACTCGAGAAGGTCCTTGTGTGACTGATACCCCAGACGTCTGAGTCTGGGTAGGGCCCTCTCGTCGGAATGGTCTCGTCGGAGCAGATGTATTTGACCTTTTAAAATTTGAATTGGCTAGTCTTGGAACTGGAGCAGGTGCAGACGTCCTCGATTTTTTATTCCTTGAGTAGTCATATTCACTTGCCCCTCCCGAACTTGGTTTACTTTTCCAATCTTTCCTCTTATTTATATCCCTCTCCGCTACAATCGCCTTTCCCATCATTTCGGCGTATGTCTCTAACTCAAAAATGGATACCCTTTCTTGGATGTTTGGTCTTAGGCCTTCTTCAAATCTACCGGCCTTCATTTCTTCCGTAGCTACTAGCTCCGGAGCAAATCGCAACAGTCTCACAAATTCATTGCCGTACTCCCGTACGGTCATGTTCCCTTGGACTAAATTTGTGAAGTCCTTCTTCAACTGGTTACGGACTTGTTTCGGAAAATACTCCTTGTTGAAAGTTGTTACAAATTCTGTCCAAGTCCATTGTGTATATGGACCTTCCACTTCTCTTTTGCATATAACAGACTTCCACCATGCGTCTGCATCACCCTCCAACTGAAAAGATGCCCATCCTACTTTCTCATGCTCTAGGCTCTGTAGTCTCTCTAGTAGCTTCTCCATTTGTTTTAACCATTTCTCCGCTTCTAGCGGATCCGTCTGCCCATGGAAGACAGGAGGACTCAATCTCTTGAAGTCCACAAATGATGATGGTAGTAGGGCAGGAGGAGGTGGTGGTGGTGGCTGATGCTGCTGGTTGTTGTTGGCAGCAAGCAACGCCGTCTGCTGGGCCATTGCATTAGCAATCGTTTCCATGGCCCTTGTCAACTTGACTGAAGGTTCATCTCTGCTTCTTTCTTCCACAATTGGAGGCGATCTCAAATCTCTTCCGGATCCTGAAGGAATATCTTCGGTATGCCTCTCACCTCTTTGGCGACTACCTCTCGGTCGACCCCTTCCACGATGTTCCATTAGGATCTGTTACAATGAAACAAAAGTCTCATTAATAGAAGGTCCCTTGCACACAACCAAATCTCAATCTAGAAAGGTTAAGACTTGTCTGGCGTCTCTAAAGCCACGCTCTGATACTAATCAGTGACGGATTTGACACTCAAACCTCAGTCGTCCGATGGTCATGCCTAAGGCCAAGCCCGAAAATGGATCACATCGCATCACAACATGCACAGCGGAAACTCGTAGCATAAGCAAAACAAATATTTTAGCATTCAATCCCAAAAACCCACAATAAACAAATGGTTCTAATTCCATAAAAAGCCTATGGGGAAAGAACCATTGAGAACCACCGGTAAGGACCCTTCCTTACCGAAACATGGTTCAACAAAATATCCAAAAAAAAAACTAATATTGAGAGTTTATCTCCTTACAACCAAAATAGAACAATATTTAATACGTCACTCAGGGCCAGACCTACCCAGGTCTAGCACAAAAGAAACAATCCTTAGGATGGGGCTCCTCAAGGTCCTCGTCGGGGGAGTAGTCCGAATCTTCCTTCTCCGGGATCTCCGCCTCAACACCTGAACCTGAACCTGTGACATTAATGAAGGAATGAGCTTCATCCAAGCTCAGTAGGGAAAAATCTCATAGCATGCTTATCATGATATCAAACACATATCTTATGGCATGACGAAAACGAAATAATTCTGAACACATGCAAAGCGGTGATTCTCATAACCTTGACACACACATGCAATGCTGATGGTTTCATGAACATGCTCCCAATCTCCAATCCGACATAAGAAAGAAGAAACTTAATAAAGATGATTTACTTAAAATAATAGAATGAGGAACTATAGCCTCAAGCCCCCGATGGAATACCCACCATCGTCACTCACATGAGTCATTTGCACATATATCCAAGGTCCCATAAAGTTGGACACTTGGCCGAACGAATTTACCGTGTACGATAGGAGTCACATAGCACATACACACGTCACACAAAGGGTGTACGAATTAGCCGCCGTACCGGTCACAGATATCCTGCCGCGTCAGTCACGGTTATACCGCCGCGTTGGTCGGGTATTCACGTAACCGTAAATCGTAAGTGCATACGTATAGCTTATCGCCGTGTAAAGTGATAATCATAGTTTATGCAAAACCGGAATGAAGTGTGAAGATCTCACATACACATGTCATAAAGGATCTCGAAGATTTCATAAGCTCCACATATTTTCAAATCACACGTATCAGATGCCTCATCAATTTGAATTCATATACGGAAATCACATAGTCAAAGTAGAACGTATCACATGCCTCATTAATTCAAATTTATATGCAGAAATCACATAGTCAAAGCGGAAATGCATCATATCATAACACACGTGTTAACGAAATCAATACACATGATATCAAGTTTTCCCTACCTCACAGATCAGACTCGTGCTTGCTCAAGCCTTCACAAAGGTCGGGTCCTTCTTAATCACGAAGCTTACCTAAACATGTTCATTTTTATTCATTAGAAAGAGGCAAAACACATTGCCAAAAGTCCCCGTGAAATCTCACTGTCAAAACTCACCAAACGCAGAAATTTGGAAAATTTGATCGATCGAATCCCTGTTTCGATCGATCGAAATCCATTTTCGATCGATCGAAATAAATTTTGATCGGTCGACCTCTTCCAGAATTACAAAGTGTATACTCATTCGATCGAACGAGTTTTTCTTATCGATCGAACGAAAGTAATTCGATCGGTCGAATTCCACAGAAGGCATTCTACCTTCACACAGTTCGAACGGACGAATCCCTATTCGTTCGATCGAAAACACATATTTCGATCGATCGAATTTAATTCGATCGGTCGAATTCTCACAACAAAATTCTAACATTCTGCTTCTATACAAATCGATCGATCGAACTACAAGGTGGATCGATCAAAAACTTTTCATTCGATCGAAATAAAGTTCGATCGAAAGAATTTCACTCCCAATCACCTTTCACTTTGAATCCATCTCCATTCTTATGATCCCCACATGGATACACACTAATTTAACTCCACACTACGGATCTAAAACAAATATTCACACTCCTTACCTTGCTTTCAAACGAATCCTCTTCCTTGCTTCAAAAATAGTTTGGGTCTTTTTTTTTTTCTCCGAGTCACAGTGGGTCAATCCGATCCTTGATCGAGCAACTGCCTCTCTCCATGCTAACTAATCGATCTCATCATCACGGGCATTCAATGCCTTAAGGTTATCCTCTCTCTTCTTAACTCTCGTTCACAAGCATTTAATATGCAATTAAATGCCCTTGGTCTCCTTTTATACATTAGCTCTTATACTTTAGTGTAGGACAGCTACACTGAAGGGACGTGTGTGAGAGCTTCAAGCTCTCACATCCAGTCTACATAAGATCAATCCGGTCCGTTGGATTTGATCTATAGACATTACATCATTGAAAAAGGGGGGTCCTCGGTGCATGATCCGTCGGTACACGCCCCGAGTCTTACGGATCAAGGCCCAAAAGGTTGGGATGTTACAATTTCTATCTATATGGAATATATGCCTATAATCTTCTTGGTTTTTATGATTCCAAGAACTTATACAATCAATAGGTATTTCTAGATTTTTACTAGATGTTTCTGCCATGTTATTTGATACAGGTACCTAAAACCGCTTAACGTATGGTTGGTGCCTAAACCGTTCCCACATAAACAAAAAGCTTTTACAGCTATGAAAGTCTTTGAAGGGATTTGGGCTTTACCAAACGATAAGTTTATGTGTTTTTTTTTAATTCAATCAAATTTGGCCTATGGAATGGTTTGGTTAAAACTGAAACCAAATTATTTTATTTCGCTTGACGACCCAAATATTGAAGATACAATAAAAATTAAAATCCAAACCAAAGGATTAGAAATGAAAGAAGATTCACATAACTTAGCCATAACCTGGCAAACCGAACATGAATTAACATCAAAACTAATAACAAAAATGCATAAATCAGATAAGAATTCGATTAAAATATTTGAACCCAAACCATATGATTCAGAAATCCAACCACGATTAATAAACTGGAAATATTTACAGATACCCAAACAATGGTTATTTGAAGATCTTTTAGAACAAAAACCAAAATCTCAAAACTAGATGATTGATATACAAGCTTCTGGCAACAATTTATATTTTAGAGATACAAGGACTGCCTTCCTATAAAAACTATGGAGTCAAGAGCATCAACATCTAGTGCTCTCAAACCAACTCAAGACCAATCACATATAGCAGTAAAAAATATACAAGTTCCTATCTTACCCGGAACACAAACTCATGAAGTAAACATAGTTCAACTGTATCATTTTCAGTCAAAAAATGCTGAAATTTTATTTTCTCCTAGCTATGGAAAAAGACGATATACATACGTCTTAGGAAATTTTATGTTTCAAAATTATAAACCATATAATCTATGTGTCTTAATGGATACCGGAGCCACAATAAGTGCTTGCCGGTATAATGCTTTGCCTTTTGAAAAATGGGTTAACATTAAACATCCCATTAAAGTAAAAGGCATCGAAGGAAGAGAGACAATTATTGAGCTTAAGGCAAAAAATATTTCTATTTGGCTACATGACAAAAAATTCATTATTCCTAAAATTTTATGTTTTCCCAACATGCATGGCGATTGCTTGTTAGGAAACAATTTCATTGCTGCCTATTTACCAATGACCTTAACCATAGGTTCTATTGGTCTCTCCCTCAAAGACGAACTGGTCCCCATTGCACTTCTACAAGTTCATAACTCTAAATGTCACAAAGGCTTCACCCCCAGCAAGCGTGGTGAGGTTATTACTCAACTAAGTCAATCTAATTGGCTTTTTACCATTCTCAAAGATAATTTTAGTGACAATCCACTAAAATTATTGCATAAAAGTCCCCGATACTATACCATAACTTTAAAAGATCCTAATATCCTAATTAGGGTTAAACCTATGGTCTATACAAAAATAGACATAGATGAAATTTGAAATACAAATTAAAGATTTATTAGAAAAAAAACTCATTGAATCAATAAAAAGTGGGCCTGCATTTTTAGTAAGAAATCATGCTGAAATAAAACGCGGAAAAGCTAGAATGGTTTTAAATTATAAAAGACTAAATGAAAATTTAGAATTTGACGGATACTTTATTCCAAGGAAGATGTTTTGATTAATCAAATCAAAGGATCAAAATTCTTCAGTAAATTCAACTGTAAATCAGGATACTGGCAATTAAAGTTAGATGATAAATCTAAACCTTAACTGCTTTTAGCACTCCATGTGGACATTATCAATGGAATGTCATGCCATTTGGCTTGAATACTGCTCCTCAAATCTATCAAAGATGGATGGATTCAATTTTTGCCCCCTATAATGATTTTTGTGTAGTATATATCGATGATATTCTAGTATTTTCTAAAACAAAAGAAGAACACAAAAAACATTTAAAACAAATGTGTGATATTTTCCAAAAACATGGAATTATCTTATCACCTTCCAAAATAGAAGTTGAAAAAGAATCAATAAAATTTTTAGGTCTTATTCTAACCCATGATGGTCTAAAACTCCAAGATCATATTATTATAAAAATAAAAAAATTTCCCGAAGAAATAACTGATAAAAAACAGTTACAAAGTCTCTTAGGCTTATTAAATTATGGAAGAAATTATTTGAAAATTTTAGCAGAAAAAGAAAAATCTTTTATAAATAAATTGAAAAAAGAAATAGAATTCACATGGACAGATATAGATAAAACTTTATTAAAACAAATAAAACAAGATATTCAAGAATGTCCTACTGTGTATCTTCCAACAACAGGAGATAAATTAATTCTTGAAACAGATGCTTCAGATAATTGTTGGGGATGTGTTTTAAAAGACATTCCTGCTAAAGATTGGGAAGAAAGAGATTCTTGTCAATCTAATGGGATAAAACCAAGAAAATCACCTTTAACAAAGAAGGTACAAAGTAAAGAAAAATTATGTGGTTATAATTCTGGAAAATTTAAACCAAATGAACAGAATTATATCATCTTTGAAAAAGAATTACTAGCAATAAAACTGGCTCTCAAAAGATTTCATATATATCAAGCCCCGAAAGTGTCACAACCCAGATTTTTGAGATCTGTGCATGGCACACTTTGTTGCACATAGGTATATGTGTTTCACAAAGGGACCAAAACACCTAAATACTTAAAGTGTGTACATGGGAAACACACTAGTATATCCCAATTCTGATAAATATAAAAGTGAGGAAGAGAGAAGAGGAGTCCTTACGTAAAACTATTCTAACCTAAATAGAGAGGAGGAGATTATAGAGAAAAAGAAAGGGAAGAAAGGAGCCTGGGAGAACTAGGGTTGCAGAAACTTGGCTCGGCAAGGAAGATCAGAGGTAATGACGGGAGGACGAACCAGGGAGGCCGGATAGCCTAGTTGGTATACAAATCTTAAATCGGACCTGCGCGTGATTCATCGTCGGAGGTACGTTAAAAACATGATAGATGCCTAGGAATGTTTTTATATAGTAGGAAGGATGTTGGCAGTAAGTTTACTCTATATAAGATTAAGGTCAAATGAAGGATGGAAGCATGATCTCGATCTGATCAGGGACAAAACCATTGTTCCTCGCTCGAGCGGTCTTAAGAGGCTCGCTCGAGCGAGGATGAACAAAGAAAAGAACGACTCTGGGCTCGCTCGAGCGGTCCCTTAAACTAAAGGGAGGCTCGCTCGAGCGAGGGTCCACAGAAAAAGTCGAGAGCTCGATTTAACCACTCGAGCGATCTCGATTTGACCGCTCGAGCGAGGTCAAGAGACCGCTCGAGCGAGGTCAAGAGACCGCTCGAGCGAGGTCAAGTGACCGCGCGAGCGAGTATAACTGACCGCGCGAGCGAGGTCTGGTGACCACTAAGATGTTAGTTTTCTGAAATAAGAAACTCGGGTGTCTTACACCCCAAATGACCTTAAACCATCCTAAAGTAAATTCTCTTTTAATGTAGGTTGATGCATTATAACCGCTAAGGACAAGCGTGCTTTGAGACTGTTGAGGTAGGGAGTATTCTTGAAACATGTGCATTATTCTGTGAACTCATATGCGTAGTATAGTCTATTTAAATAGTAGTATATACCATAAACTCTCATGATAAGTGTGTGTGTGTGTAAAGTGTGAAGAATCCTGAGGTCCCTGGGACGAAATATATAATGTGGTTAAATCAGATAAAGTTGAAATAGAAGTATGGGGCATCCCAGGGATGCGTAAGAAATAAAATAGAGAAACAGAAACAATGTGATAAGGCCTAATGTAATATATCTAGCACATTCACGGTGAATAACTATATGTAAAGCACATTGATATTTTTATTATTTAAGGTTGATCAGAATACCACACCGACGCATGGATACCCACGATCGACTCGGCAGGATATCCGTGACCGCACGGCGCCAATCCAGATAGTTGTAACACATCCTGTGGATGTAGATTGAGAATAGACCCCGCCTATGAGAAAGGGGCTTGGGCAAGATCTGTGATACACATAATAACTGCCTAGTTAGACGACGATGGCGGTATTCCATCGGGGCTCGATGCTATAGTGCTCGAGGATTACTTAAGTTAAGATTTAAGTGATTAGGCCAAGTTCACAAACAAATTCATAAAGAGATTAAACAGAAACTGTGCTAAGATTGGTTGGGAATCATTGCTTTATTTTTATCCTTCAAATTGTTGTACATAAATATTTCTTGAGAAATTATGTTGTTGGTACTAACATATGTGCGGGAGATGATCTATATGTTCTTTTGTTTTCCTACGAGCTAGGATGTAGCTCACCTTAGACTATACGCCGCAGTGTCAAGGACTAATCAGAAGAAGGACTTCGGGTGAAGTAAATCCAAAGGCATCGGTGTCTGTACCCACAGAAGAGTCAGAACCTCCTCCTGAGGAATTCTTCTAGGAAACCCGCTGCATACTTTGATAGTGAGTTGAGAGAGAGTACTGTGTATGGCTTGGTATATCGAGCCTTTTTATTTTGAATGTTTTAAATACTGTCACTTGGTAGACCACCTAGGAGGAATAAGTATCATTAAACTTTCGGGTATGTCCTTATGTCCATGAATTGGCATGGAACAAGAACAGCCTGGTAGGATCAACTAACTTATAAGTTCTTATTGTTGCTTAGAGTATTCGCATGTGCTTCAATTACCGTTTGGCTGTATATATGAAGAGGAGTTATGATATGAATGTAAGGCACGGCCTTGAAGGTCGTGCAGATGGCACGGATTTCGAGATGCCGAAATTTGGGCTGTCACAGTTGGTATCAGAGCATTTTTCCTTCCAAAGTTCTGACTATCATATCGTCAGAATATAGGGACTTCTGCTAACGAGATTTTAATTCTCATGCAGACCGTTATGTTTCCTAGAGGGAGAGGCCGACCCAGGGGTGGCCATGATAGGAATTTACGCAGTAGAGATGGGTTCGTCTCACCTACGAACAGAGTGCCATTGGGAAACAGGGAGATTCCCGAGAGCAGTGGCCAGGGAGGAAATCAAAATCAAGCAGAGGAGCAAGATCTAGATAGACATGATCGAGACCAAAGGGAACAAGATAGGGTGAGAGAAAGGAATGAGGAAAGAGAAGAGCGTCAGAGAATGATGCACACAATGGAGACCATGGCAACTGCCATGGCACAACAAGCGCCGCCTTGGCAACAAGATACAAGACAGTCGTAACCACAACGAACACCTACCCCTCCAGTAGGACTTACACCTTCAGTGACATCAGCATTCACCGAGTTCAGAAGAATGAGACCTCCCAGCTTTTCAGGACAGGCAGACACAATGGCCGCCGAAAACTGGTTGGGAGAAATGGAGAAGGTGTTCAGCATACTGACATGCACAGAGGATGAGAGCGTCCGTTGGGCAGCATATATGTTAGATGGAGAAGCTGGACCTTGGTGGAAATCAGTGTCGCGGACGAGAGCACAAGAAACTCCAAACGTGCCGTGGACTTGGGACGAATTTGTAGAAGAATTCAATAAACAATATTTTCCTGAAGTTGTGAGAAATCAAATGGAGACCCAATTTTTACAACTAGCACAGGGAAGAATGACCGTGAGAGAGTATGGAGTGGAATTCATGAGACTGGCTCGCTTCGCCCCAGACTACGTAATCTCAGACGTGATGAAAGCGAAGAGGTTCCAACAGGGCTTACTACGACATCCGAGGGGGTGTTGCGCCCTTCCAGCTGAAGACTTATGGAGAAGTAATGAGTAAGGCATTGGTGGTTGAGGAAGAAAATAATAACCGATACCGGCAGAGGGAACATCAAGGCAGAGAATGCACCGATCTGAATAGGACTGGGGGTTATGAATCGTCATATAAGAAACAGAGGTTTATAACACCAAATCAGAAACCGTCATTCCAGTCGGGTTATGGGAGAGCTGCTCCACGATCGACTCATCAAAATTATCCGTTACTCGCATCAGGGAGATCGATGAGGTATCAAGGTCCCACTTATTCCAACAGGACTACAACTCCACAAGTTTTTCCGATAGCTGCTAATTCATTTCCAAGGGAAACTTGTGCTAAATGTGGCAAGTCCCATAAAACAATTGTAGGCAAGGAATGCGAGGTTGTTTCAAGTGTGGCAAGATAGGTCACATGATGGAGAAAGTAAAGAAAAGACGGCTCCAACCTCCATGCCACAACCAATTCAAGCTCAAAGCCCGTTATTCGAGGAAGAGCCTACGCAGCATCGCCTCAGAAGTGTGGAGTGTACACGACATTATCCAAGGTGAGAACTCCTTTAAAATAGAGAATTTCGGTTTCAATATAACTCTAGATAAAGAATGAGTTTATATTAGGATATATAAATATATATATCATATTAAACGTAAGAGTGAAAATTGTTTATGGATATGTTGTGTACGTATATGCATGTATTGTAGGTACGTTACAGATTTATGAGAAAGGGTGCTACGTAGCACATGACGCGCGAGTGCTGATAGACCCAGGGTCTACCCACTCCTTCATTACCCCTAGATTTGCGAAAAGAATGAAGATTGTTCTGGAAACTCTGGACTTTGTGTTATCAGTGTCCATCCCAACAGGAGAATTAGTGGACACGGAATTAGTCTGCAAATCGGTAGTAGTAAGCATTAGGGATCACGTTGTCCACGAATTAGAGGCAAATCTAATATGGTTGGACATGCAGGGATTCGATGTGATCCTTGGCATGGATTGGCTGTCCCAACATTGCGCAACAGTGGACTGCAAGGATAAAGTTGTTGTTTTCCGTCCTAACACGAGGAGATCGTTTCGATTTCAAGGGGAGAGGTCGACTCAGGTACCACTTATATCTGCAGTAAGAGCAGAACGTTTAATTAGGAAAGGGTGTAGTGGTTATTTGGCATTTTTGAAGGAGGATAAAGAAGAAAAGAATATTATCTCCATTTAGTCAGAAAGTAGAATTCTGCATGTATTCTGCAAGAATTGCCAGGATTACCTCCAGAAAGAGAAGTAGAATTTGCAATCGATTTGGCACCAGGAACGGAACCTGTTTCAAAAGCACCTTATAGAATGGCTCCTGCAGAGCTGAAAGAATTGAAAGAACAACTGCAAGAGCTCATGGACAAGGGGTTTATACGACCAAGCGTGTCTCCGTGGGGAGCACCAGTGTTGTTCGTGAAAAGAAGGATGGGTCGATGCGTTTGTGCATCGACTACGCCAATTGAATAAAGTCACGGTGAAGAATCGATATCCGTTGCCAAGAATAGATGACTTATTCACCAATTACAAGGAGCAAAACACTTTTCCAAGATCGACCTAAGATCCGTACCATCGCTAAGAGTCGTACGAGGACATTCGTAAAACGGCTTTTAGAACACGGTATGGACACTATGAATTTTAGTGATGCCATTACAAATGCACCAAGGCTGCTTATGGATTTGATGAATCGAGTGTTTAAACCACACTTAGACTCTTGGGTTGTAGTGTTTGTTGATGACATCCTAATCTACTCAAAATCAAAAGCGAACATGAAGAACACTTACGTGTCGCTTCTACGAACTTTGCGTGAACACCAAGCACGCCAAGCTCAAAGAAATGTGAGTTTTGGCTAGAAGAAGTCTTTTCCGGGACATGTCGCTCCAAGCATGGTGTCACCGTGGATCCCGCTAAGATCGAGGCGAGTGAATCGGGAACAACCAAAACCGTGATGATATCCTGAGTTTCTGACCGTGATATTATCGGCGTTGCTGAGGGGTTTTCAAAATATCGGACCTCTCACAAGGCTTACAAGAAAGGACTCAAGATTTGAGTGGAGTGAGGCGTGTGAAAAGAGTTTTCAAGAACTCAAGAAAAGACTCACCTCCTCATGTTAGCCATTCCATCGTGCGGAGGATTCGCAGTTTATAGTGATGCTTCAGATAACGGGTTGGGTTGTGTATTAAATCAATAAAAAGGTAATAGCTACGGCTCCGGAAAGTTGAAAGAGCACGAAAGGAACTACCCAACACACGATCCGAACTAGTCAGTCATATTCGCATTAAAAATATGGCGACATTACCTATACGGAGAAACATTTGAAATTTTCACCATAAAAGCCTCGTATACTGCTTATGTACGAAGGAACTGAATATGAGGCAGCGTAGGTGGGTGGAATTCCTCAAAGATTACGTCTGTTCTAAATAGTATCATCCAGGCAAAGCTAACGTAGTGGCCGACGCCTTGAGTCGAAAGAGTTCCGCACAGCTGGCTAGCCTAATTTCAGGTATACATCGATGGAAGTTGTTAGAGGATCTAGCGTTATGTGGTGCAGACATCCAACCACAAGCCACAGGAGCCTTCTTAACCGACATATCGCTGAAGCGGTGATATTTGAACACATAGAACTACGGATGAAAGACCCGATTCTAACACGGATACATCAAAATGTAATAGAAGGTACTACCTACCGAATTTCCAATCAAGGAAGACGGTTCCTTAACATTCAAAGGGCGGCTTTGCATTCCGGACAACGCCGAATTGCGGCGAACGATTCTTGATGAATCACACAGGTCAAGTTATGCGATCCACCCAGGAAGCACGAAGATGTATCAGGATCTGAAAAAGAATTACTGGTGGAGAGGGTTGAAACAAGATGTGGCAGAGTATGTTTCACGATGTTTGACGTGCCAACAAGTGAAAATCGACCATAGACACCCCGCAGGCCTATTACAGCCCTTACCCATACCGGAATGGAAATGGGAATCTATCTCAATGGATTTCATAGTCGGGTTACCACGAACTGCAAGGAGGCATAACGCCATTTGGGTAGTGGTTGATCGATTAACTAAGTCGGCACATTTCTTGCCGTACAACACGATGTACACAGCGGGAAGATTAGCAGAACTTTACATGAAAGAGATCGTTCGGCTACATGGGATACCAAGTAGCATTGTTTCAGACCGAGACCCATTATATACGTCAAAGTTTTGGAGGAAATTCCAAGAAGGAATGGGAACTAAGTTGGATTTCAGTACGGCATTTCACCCACAAACAGACGGGCAAACTGAGAGGGTCAACCAAGTCATTGAAGACATGCTTAGGGCATGTATGTTAGAATTGCAAGGATCGTGGATCAACATCTACCATTGATTGAGTTCGCTTATAATAATAGTTTTCGACGAGCATTGGGATGGCACCGTATGAAGCCTTGTACGGAAGACGATGTAAGTCGCCAATCAATTGGGAAGAAGCGGGAGAAATTTGTTGGGACCCGAGCTACTTGAAGATAACGCCGCCATTGTCCGCATGATCGTGGAGAGGCTAAAGCGGCTCAGCACATGCAGAAAAGTTATGCGACATCAAGCGGACCTTAGCAGAGTTTAAAGTGGGGGAACATGTGTTCGTGAAAGTATCACCAATGAAGGGAGTGATGAGATTTGGGAAGAGAGGGAAACTAAGTCCCCGCTATCTCGGACCGTTTGAAGTTTTGGGTCGAGTGGGAGAAGTAGCCTATCGCATTGGTTTGCCACCATTGTTTGATCAAGTACACAATGTTTTCCACGTATCGATGCTTAGGAAATATCTCAATGACCCTGATCACGTACTGAGCGGCCAATCATTCGAAATGCATGAAGATATGACCATGATTGAAGAACCCGTAGAAATTGTAGATCGAAAGGAACAGGTGTTGCGAACAAAAGTGATTCCCTTAGTACTTGTTCGATGGAAGAACCATCCGATCGAAGAGGCAACATGGGAACGTGAGGCGGATGTTAGAGAACAATATCCCAAATTGTTCGGAGTTGCCAACTGAATGATTTTTATTGGTTTGAAAATATGTAATTTCGGGTACTATGAAGGTTAGGTATGTTTTCTTTTGATATATGATTGCAAACAATGTTTGAAAAAAAAAAAAAAAAAAAAAAAAAAATTTCTCGTTGAACTCTAAATTTATGAATCTAGTGATAAATCGAAATTTAATGAACAAAAAGGTCCCAGATAAAAGTTTCTGGTCTCGCTCGGCGACCACTACGACCGCCGAGCGAAGCCCACATAAAATCATACTTCCTCTCGCTCGAGCGATAACAAATCCTCGCTCGAGCGAGGTATGTAGACCGCTCGAGCGATGGTTTATAACCGCTCGAGCGAGTGATATATAATATAATATGATTTCGTGCTCGCCGGCGAGGCTAATGACCGCCGAGCGAGGCGGAACTATAAATATGGAGAGGCCTTGGCCTGCTTTCATCTTCAAGCGAGAGAAGAGGAGAGGGGGGTTAGGGCAAGCGATTTTCAATCTTTTCTTCGGTCCGCTTCAAACCGGATTTCAGCAATCCGATCCATTAAAACTACTCTTCTAGGTAAAATCTGCCCCTCTCTAAAAAATTTCTTGGCATTTATTATTTAAATACTTAATGGCTTCAAGCCCAAACCCACAACCAAGAAACGGATGGCAATTCACCGGCCGTAATAAAGCGCCACAAACCTCTCAACCATCATCAAACCCACCTCTACTCCAATCACACCGGATGATTGGTGGGAGCAAAATTTTTGAAGCCGAATGGGAAATACATCCTCTTGTTTGGATCGGCGTCCACCCGGTGGACATCGGACTTCATCACCAACAATCAACTCAAGTCCCTCCTTACGCCATTCGGGATCGATACTACCCGAGGCTAGTGAAGCTTTTCTACCAAACCTTAAACATGAGCATCGATGAGGATGCCATACTTGTTACCATCGATGGTAACGAGTTAGTTTTAGATGTGCCGACATCTCCTCGACCATGAAATGCCCCACATCTACACTCCTAGCCCACTCATACCACCACCTTTTTCCGGGAACGAGATTTCCCAACGATCATCTCCGACATCAGGCGGTAGGTCCGCCGGACAATCCATCACCCGATCACAACTACGCGCATGTGGCTTTTGGACATAATCTTCAAAAAGAATTTGCACCCACCGCCATGACCAAGAACGCCGAGATGCGTTTTTGAGCAATACACACCGCATTTCACAATAGGTGGATCAATGCACCTATGGTCATTATAAAAGGCATGGCGCATGCCTCTGTAAGAAATGTGAGGGTGCCGTCCCTCCACCTATCAACCACCAGATGTGACGATGATTTCCCGACTTTTGGAGTCGCGAAACGGGAAGGGAGGATTTAGGATTCGGGAGGACGAGTTGTTCCTCACCGACAACGTCGTCCCATACCTCGCCCAGGATTGGAGCAGAAATCTTAAAAGCCTCCAAACCAGCGTCGACAAGAAGAGAGACCGGTGTCTCCGGATCACCACCCATCAAACACCAGACCGACTACTTCCTCCACCTAGCCTTAGCCCATACCCACTACTGACACGGGCATGATGCGAGAGATCCTTCAGCAAGGAAGGGACATTAGGTTGCATCAGAGGTTCCAGGAGGCGCTACTTATCGACCTCATGGGCCATGCGTACCCGCAAACCTACATGCAGCGCGTTGGTGTCATGAGGGATTCTATATTTGGAACATCTACCTCCGGACCGGCTACTAGGAGCGCCACAGGGGGTACCGCAGCCGTCACGGTGGACGACGACGATGACGACGACGACGACGACGAAGACGACGATGACTATGAAGAGGAAGAGGATTAGGAAATAGCAAATAATCGAACACCTGGCATGTAATATTTTGAAAACTTGATATGGATGTTAAATTTTTTTTTTGTGTTAAAAACTATCGTGGCATGAATGGCACAAGTTTTGGTTTGGGTAGATGATAAATATGTGTGGAATGTGTATCGATGATATTTTTATTAAATTGTTTTGTTTTGTTGTATGGAAATTGTGGGTATGACCAACACTGATAGCTGCAAATGCGGCTACATAGTTAAATTCCTGACTGTTATGCAAGTCAGATGACAAAAGTGGTACCGAGTTAAGAAAATAATATCGATTTTCGAGGGCGAAAATCTTATAAGTTGGGGTGATTGTCACAACCCAGATTTTTGAGATCTGTGCATGGCACACTTTGTTGCACATAGGTATATGCGTTTCACAAAGGGACCAAAACACCTAAATACTTAAAGTGTGTACATGGGAAACACACTAGTATATCCCAATTCTGATAAATATAAAAGTGAGGAAGAGAGAAGAGGAGTCCTTACGTAAAACTATTCTAACCTAAATAGAGAGGAGGAGATTATAGAGAAAAACAAAGGGAAGAAAGGAGCCTGGGAGAACTAGGGTTGCAGAAACTTGGCTCGGCAAGGAAGATCAGAGGTAATGACGGGAGGACGAACCAGGGAGGCCGGAGAGCCTAGTTGGTATACAAATCTTAAATCGGACCTGAGCGTGATTAATCGTCGGAGGTACGTTAAAAACATGATAGATGCCTAGGAATGTTTTTATATAGTAGGAAGGATGTTGGCAGTAAGTTTACTCTATATAAGATTAAGGTCAAATGAAGGATGGAAGCATGATCTCGATCTGATCAGGGACAAAACCATTGTTCCTCGCTCGAGCGGTCTTAAGAGGCTCGCTCGAGCGAGGATGAACAAAGAAAAGAACGACTGGCTCGCCGGTCCTTAAACTAAAGGGAGGCTCGCCGCGGAGGTCCTGAAAAAGTCGAGAGCTCGATTTAACCGCTCGAGCGATCTCGATTTGACCGCTCGAGCGAGGTCAAGAGACCGCTCGAGCGAGGTCAAGTGACCGCGCGAGCGAGTATAACTGACCGCGCGAGCGAGGTCTGGTGACCACTAAGATGTTGGTTTTCTGAAATAAGAAACTCGGGTGTCTTACACCCCAAATGACCTTAAACCATCCTAAAGTAAATTCTCTTTTAATGTAGGTTGATGCATTATAACCGCTAAGGACAAGCATGCTTTGAGACTGTTGAGGTAGGGAGTATTCTTGAAACATGTGCATTATTCTGTGAACTCATATGCGTAGTATAGTCTATTTAAATAGTAGTATATACCATAAACTCTCATGATAAGTGTGTGTGTGTGTAAAGTGTGAAGAATCCTGAGGTCCCTGTGACGAAATATAATGTGGTTAAATCAGAGAAAGTTGAAATAGAAGTATGGGGCATCCCAGGGATGCGTAAGAAATAAAATAGAGAAACAGAAACAATGTGATAAGGCCTAATGTAATATATCTAGCACATTCACGGTGAATAACTATATGTAAAGCACATTGATATTTTTATTATTTAAGGTTGATCAGAATACCCCACCGACGTGGCGGGATACCCACGACTGACTCGGCAGGATATCCGTGACCGACGGGCGCCAATCCAGATAAGTTGTAACACATCCTGTGGATGTAGATTGAGAATAGACCCCCGCCTATGAGAAAGGGGCTTGGGCAAGTATTCTGTGGGATACACATAATAACCTGCCTAGTTAGACGGCGATGGCGGGTATTCCATCGGGGCTCGATGCTATAGTGCTCGAGGATTACTTAAGTTAAGATTTAAGTGATTAGGCCAAGTTCACAAACAAATTCATAAAGAGATTAAACAGAAACTGTGCTAAGATTGGTTGGGAATCATTGCTTTATTTTTATCCTTCAAATTGTTGTACATAAATATTTCTTGAGAAATTATGTTGTTGGTACTAACATATGTGCGGGAGATGATCTATATGTTCTTTTGTTTTCCTGAGCTAGGATGTAGCTCACCCTTAGACTATACGTCATGGTGTCAAGGACTAACGGCAAGAAGGACTTGGTGAAGTAAATCCAAAGGCATCGTGTTCCATCTACGAAGAGTCGAACCTCCTCCCGAGGAATTCTTCTAGGAAACCCACGCATACTTTGATAGTGAGTTGAGAGAGATGTGTATGGCTTGGTATATCGAGCCTTTTATTTTGAATGTTTTAAATATCGCACTTGGTAGACCACCTAGGAGGAATAAGTATCATTAAACTTTGGGGTATGTCCTTATGTCCATGAAGTGGCATGGAACAAGAACTGCCTGGTAGGATCAACTATCTTATAAGTTCTTATTGTTGCTTAGAGTTTTCGCATGTGCTTCCATTACCGCTTGGTCAGTATATATGAAGAGGAGTTATGATATGAATGTAAGGCACGGCCTTGAAGGTCGTGCAGATGGCACGGTTTTCGGGATGCCGAAATTGCCATCATAGTTGGTATCGAGCCTTTTTCTTTCAGTTCGACTATCATATCGTCGAATATAGGGACTTCGCTAACTAGATTTTAATTCTCATGCATGCTATGTTTCCTAGAGGGAGAGGCCACCTGTGGGTGGCCATGATAGGAATTTACGCAGAGAGATGGGTTCGCCTCACCTACACAAGCAGTGCCATTGGGAAGCAGGAGATTCCGAGGCGGTGGCGAGGAGGAAACCAAAATCAAGCGGAGGGCAAGATCTAGATAGACATGATCGAGACCAAAGGGAACAAGATAGGGTGAGAGAAAGGAATGAGGAAAGAAGAAGCGTCAGAGAATGATGCACACAATGGAGACCATGGCAACTGCCATGGCACAACAAGCAGTGTCCTTGGCAGCGCATACAGTACCAGAACCACAACGAACACCTACCCCTCCAGTAGGACTTACACCTTCATTGGCTTCAGCATTCACCGAGTTCAGATGAATCAGACCTCCCAATTTTTCATGACAGGCAGACACAATGGCCGCCGAAATTTGGTTGGGAGAAATGGAGAAGGTGTTCTGCGTACTGACATGCACAGAGGATGACAGCGTCTGTTGGGCAGCATTTATGTTAGATGGAGAAAATGGACCTTGGTGGAAATCGATTTGGACGAGCACAAGAAACTCCAAATGTGGACTTGTGGACTTGGGGAATTTGTAGAAGAATTCAATAAACAATATTTTCACAGTTGTGAGAAATCAAATGGAGAGCCAATTTTTACAACTTGCACAGGGAAGAATGACCGGGAGAGAGTATGGAGTGGAATTCATGAGACTGGCTCGCTTCCCCCCAGACTACGTAATCTCAGACGTGATGAAGCGAAGAGGTTCCAACAGGGCTTATGGTCAGACATCCGGGGGGGTGTTGCGCCCTTCCAGCTGAAGACTTATGGAGAAGTAATGAGTAAGGCATTGGTGGTTGAGGAAGAAAATAATAACCGATACTGCGTGAGAGGAACATCAAAGGCGGAAAATGCACGATCTAATAGGGCGGGGGTTATGAATCGGCATATAAGCAGAGGTTTATAACACCAAATCGAAACCGTCGTTCCAGTCGGGTTATGGGAGAGCTGCCCACAATCGACTCATCAAAATTATCCGTTCTTTCGCATCGGGGAGATCGATGAGGTATCAAGGTCCCACTTAATTCCAACGGGACTACAACTCCACAAGTTTTCGAGAAGCTAATTCATTTCAAGAAACTTGTGCTAAATGTGCAAGTCCCATAAAACAACAGTTGTAGGCAAGGAATGCGATTTCAAGTTGTGGCAAGATAGGTCACATGATTAGAGATTGCCCTGAGACAGTCAAAGAAAAAACGGCTCCAACTTCCATGCCACAACCAATTCAAGCTCGAAAGCACATTATTAGAGGAAGAGCCTCTGTGATTCGCCCAGAAGCGAGGAGTGTACGACATTATCCAAGGTGAGGTCTCCTTTAAAATAAGAATTTCGGTTTGCAATACAACTCTAGATAAAGAATGAGTTTATATTAGGATATATAAATATCTATATATCATATTAAACTTAAGAGTGAAAAATTGTATTATGGATATGTTGAGTATGCGTATATGCATGTATTGTAGATGCGTTCTGATTTATGAGAAAGGGTGCTACGTAGCACATGACGCCGAAGTCTTGATAGACCGAGTCTACCCACTCTTTCATTACCCCTAGATTTGCAAAAGAATGAAGATTATTTCGAAACTGGACTTTGTGTTATCGGTGTCCATCCCAACGGAGAATTAGTGGACACGGAATTAGTCGCAAATCGGTAGTAGTAAGCATTAGGGATCACGTTGTCCACGAATTAGAGGCAAATTTAATATGGTTGGACATGCAGGGATTCGATGTAATCCTTGGCATGGATTGGTTGTCCCAACATTGCGCAACAGTGGACTGCAAGGATAAAGTTATTGTTTTCCGTCCTAACACGAGGAGATCGTTTCGATTTCAAGGGGAGAGGTCGACTAGTACCACTCATATCTGCGATGAAGCGAGCGTTTAATTCGAGGAAAGGGTGTAGTGGTTATTTGGCATTTTGAAGGAGGATAAAGAAGAAAAGAATATTATCTCGACATAGGCGGTGTGAGAATTCCAGATGTATTCGGAAGAATTGCCGAGATTACCTCGAAGAGAAGTAGAATTTGCAATCGATTTGGCACCGAGAACGGAACACTTTCAAAAAGCACCTTATAGAATGGCTCTGAGTTGAAAGAATTGAAAGAACAAGCGCAAGAGCTCATGGACAAAGGGGTTTATACGACCAAGCGTGTCTCCATGGGGAGCACCGGTGTTGTTCGTGAAAAAAGAAGGATGGTCGATGCGGTTTGTGCATCGACTACCGCCATTTGAATAAAGTCACGGTGAAGAATCGATATCCGTTGCCAAGAATAGATGACTTATTCGACCAATTACAAGGAGCAAAACACTTTTCCAAGATCGACCTAAGATCCGGGTACCATCAGTTAAGAGTCAGGGCCGAGGACATTCAGAAAACGGCTTTTAGAACACGGTATGGACACTATGAATTTTTAGTGATGCCATTTGGGCTGACAAATGCACCAGCGTCGTTTATGGATTTGATGAATCGAGTGTTTAAACCACACTTAGACTCTTGGGTTGTAGTGTTTGTTGATGACATCCTAATCTACTCAAAATCAAAAGCGGAACATGAAGAACACTTACGTGTCGCTCTACGAACTTTGCGTGAACACCAACTGTACGCCAAGCTCAGCAAATGTGAGTTTTGGCTAGAAGAAGTCAGCTTTCTGGGACATGTCGTCTCCAAGCATGGTGTCACTGTAGATCCCGCTAAGATCGAGGCAGTAGTGAACTGGGAACAACCAAAAACCGTGACAGACATCCGAAGTTTCCTAGGACTGGCAGGATATTATCGACGTTTCGTTGAGGGGTTTTCAAAAATATCAGGACCTCTCACAAGGCTTACAAGAAAGGACTCAAGATTTGAGTGGAGTGAGGCGTGTGAAAAGAGTTTTCAAGAACTCAAGAAAAGACTCACCTCAGCTCCAGTGTTAGCCATTCCATCAGGCAGTGGAGGATTCGCAGTTTATAGTGATGCTTCGTATAACGGGTTGGGTTGTGTACTAAATCAATATAAAAAGGTAATAGCTTACGGCTCAGGAGCAGTTGAAAGAGCACGAAAGGAACTACCCAACACACGATCTAGAACTAGAACGCAGTCATATTCGCATTAAAAATATGGCGACATTACCTATACGGAGAAACATTTGAAATTTTCACTGACCATAAAAGCCTCAGATACCTGTTTACACAGAAGGAACTGAATATGAGGCAGCGTAGGTGGATGGAATTCCTCAAAGATTACGACTGTTCTATCTGGTACCATCGAGCAAAGCTAAAGTGGTAGGCGCCTTGAGTCGAAGAGTTCGCTAGCCTAATTTGGTATACATCGATGGAAGTTGTTGGAGGATCTAGCGTTGTGTGCGGACATCCAACCACAAGCCACGAGATCCTTCTTAGCCAACATATCGCTGAAGCGGTGATATTTGAACACATCGAGAACTACGGATGAAAGACCCGATTCTAACAAGGATACATCAAAATGTAATAGAAGGTACTACCTCGAGTTTTAATCAAGGAAGACGGTTCCTTAACATTCAAGGCGGCTTTGCATTAGGACAACGAATTACAATGACGATTCTTGATGAATCACACAGGTCAAGCTATGCGATCCACCGAAGCACGAAGATGTATCGGGATCCTGAAAAGAATTATTGGTGGAGAGGGTTTGAAACAAGATGTGGCGGTATGTTTCACGATGTTTGACGTGTCAACAAGTGAAAATCGATCATAGACACCCCCGGGCCTATTATGACCCTTACCCATACCGGAATGGAAATGGAATCTATCTCAATGGATTTCATAGTCGGGTTACCACGAGCGCAAGGAGGCATAACGCCATTTGGGTAGTGGTTGATCGATTAACTAAGTCGGCACATTTCTTGCCGTACAACACGATGTACACAATGGGAAGATTAGCGAACTTTACATGAAGAGATCGTTCGGCTACATGGGATTCAAGTAGCATTGTTTTCGAGACCCATTATATACATCAAAGTTTTGGAGGAAATTCCAAGAAGGAATGGGAACTAAGTTGGATTTCGATGACGGCATTTCACCCACAAAATGCAGCAAACCGAGAGGGTCAACCAAGTCATTGAAGACATGCTTAGGGCATGTATGTTAGAATTGCAAGGATCGTGGGATCAACATCTACCATTGATTGAGTTAAACGCTTATAATAATAGTTTTCAGACGAGCATTGGGATGGCACCGTATGAAGCCTTGTACGGAAGCGATGTAAGTCGCCAATCAATTGGGAAGAAAGCTGGGAGAAATTTGTTTTGGGACCGAGCTACTTGAAGATAACGCGCCATTGTCCGCATGATGGGGAAAGAGGCTAAAGCGGCTCGGGCAGCGCATGTAAAAGTTATCTTGACATCAAGCGGACTAGTGTAGACTTTAAAGTGGGTGAACATGTGTTGGAAAGTATCACCAATGAAGGGAGTGATGAGATTTGGGAAGAGGAAACTAAGTCCCCGCTATCTTGGACCGTTTGAAGTTTTGGGTCGAGTGGGAGTAGCCTATCGCATTGGTTTGCCACCATTGTTTGATCAAGTACACAATGTTCCACGTGTCTATGCTTAGGAAAATATCTCAATGACCACGATCACGTCTTTGAAAGCGGCCAATCATTGAAATGCATGAAGATATGACCATGATTGAAGAACCCGTAGAAATTTTAGATCAAAAGGAGCAGTGTTGCGAACAAAAGTGATTCCCTTAGTACTTGTTCGATGGAAGAACCATCCATCAAGAGGCAACATGGGAGCGTGAGGCGGATGTTAGAGAACAATATCCCAAATTGTTCGAACTTGCCAAAAGGTTTCATTGGTTTGAAAATATGTAATTTGGTACTATGAAGGTTAGGTATGTTTTCTTTTGATATATGATTTGCAAACAATGTTTGAGAAAAAAAAAAAAAAAAAAATTTATGAATCTAGTGATAAATCGAAATTTAATGAACAAAAGGTCCCAGAGAAAGTTTACGGTCTCGCTCGGCGACCACTTACCGCTCGAGCAAGCCCACATAAAATCATACTTCCTCTCGCTCGAAAGGAACAAATCCTCGCTCGGCGAGGTATAGACCGCTTCGGCGATGGTTTATAACCGCCGGCGAGGTAACGATATATAATAGATTCTGTTCTCGCTCGGCGAGGCTAATGACCGCCGGCGGCGGAACTATAAATATGGGAGAGGCCTTGGCGCTGCATTCATCTTCAAGCGAAGGAAGAGAGAGACGAGAGGGTTAGGGCAAGCGATTTTCAATCTTTTCTTCCGCTTCCCGGATTTCGATCCATTAAAACTACTCTCTAGGTAAAATCTACCTATTTCCTAAAAAATTTCTTCATTTAAACCCTTTAAATACTTAATGGCCTCAAGCCCAAACCCACAACCCAAGCGGATGGCAATTCGATCCGCAGCAATAACAAGCGCCACAAACCTCGCAACCATCATCAAACCCACCCTCTACTCCAATCACCTTTGGATGATTGGTGGGGATCAAAATTTTTGAAGCCGAATGGGAAATACATCCCTCTTGTTTGAGATCCGCGTCCACCCGTGGACATCGGACTTCATCACCAACAATCAACTCAAGTCCTCCTTACGCCATTCGAGGATCGATACTACCCGAGGCTAGTGAAGCTTTTCTACAAACCTTAAACATGAGCATCGATGAGGATGCCATACTTGTTACCATCGATGGTAACGAGTTAGTTTTAGATGTGCCGACATCTCCTCGACCATGAAATGCCCCACATCTACACTCCTAAGCCCACTCATCCTACCACCTTTTACGGGAGCGTAGATTTCCCAACGATCATCTCCGATCATCATGGCGGTAGGTCCGCCGGACAATCCATCACCCGATCACAACTACCCGCGCATGTGGCTTTTGGACATAATCTTCAAAAAAATTTGCACCCCAACGCCATGACCAAGAACGCCGAGATGCGTTTTTGCGAGCACTACACACCGCATTTCACAATAGGTGGATCAATGCACCTATGGTCATTATAAAAGGCATGGCGCATGCCTACAGAAGAAATGTGAGGGGTGCTGTCCCTCCACCTATCAACCGACTACCGTATGCACGACTGATTTCCCGACTTTTGGATTCGCGAAATGGGAAGGGAGGATTTAGGATTCGGGAGGACGAGTTGTTCCTCACCGACAACGTCGTCCCATACCTTGCCCAAGATTGGAGCCGAAACCTTAAGAGCCTCCAAACCAGCGTCGACAAGAAGAGAGACCGGCAGGTCTCCAGATCAGCCACCCATCAAACACCGGCAGGACCGACTACTTCCTCCACCACAGTTCCGCAGCCCATACCCACTACTGACACGGGCATGATGCGAGAGATCCTTCAGCAAGGAAGGGACATTAGGTTGCATCAGAGGTTCCAAGAGGCGCTACTTATCGACCTCATGGGCCATGCGTACCCGCAAACCTACATGCAGCGCGTTGGTGCCATGAGGGATTCTATATTTGGAGCATCTACCTCCGGACCGGCTACGAGGAGCGCCACAGGGGGTACCGCAGCCGTCACGGTGGACGACGACGATGACGACGACGACGACGACGACGAAGACGACGATGACTATGAAGAGGAAGAGGATTAGGAAATAGCAAATATTCGAACACCTGGCATGTAATATTTTTGAAAACTTGATATGGATGTTAAAATTTTTTTTTGTGTTAAAAACTATCGTGGCATGAATGGCACAAGTTTTGGTTTGGGTAGATGATAAATATGTGTGGCATGTGTATCGATGATATTTTTATTAAATTGTTTTGTTTATGTTGTATGGAAATTGTGGGTATGACCAACACCGATATGCAAATGCGGCTACATAGTTAAATTCTCGATCGTTATGCAAGTCGATGACAAAAGTGGTACCGAGTTAAGAAAATAATATCGATTTTGAGCTGAAAATCTTATAAGTTGGGGTGATTGTCACAACCCGATTTTTGAGATCTGTGCATGGCACACTTTGTTGCACATAGGTATATGTTTCACAAAGGGACCAAAACACCTAAATACTTAAAGTGTGTACATGGGAAACACACTAGTATATCCCAATTTAAATATAAAAGTGAGGAAGAGAGAGAGGAGTCCTTAACGTATTCTAACCTAAATAGAGAGGAGGAGATTATAGAGAAAAAAACAAAGGAAGAAAAGAGCACAGGAGAACTAGGGTTCGTTGAAACTTAGGCTCGGCAAGGAAGATCAGAGGTAATGACGGGAGGATTTAACCGGGAGGCCGGAGAGCCTAGTTGGTATACAAATCTTAAATCGGACCTGGTGATTAATCGTCGAGAATGCGTTAAAACATGATAGATGCCTAGGAATGTTTTTAAATAGTAGGAAGGATGGTGGCAGTAAGTTTATTCTATATAAGATTAAGGACAAATGAAGGATGGAAGCATGATCTCGATCTGACCAGGGACAAAACCATTGTCCCTCGCTCGAGCGGTCTTAAGAGGCTCGCTCGAGCGAGGATGAACAAAGAAAAGAATGTGGCTCGGGCTAGCTCGGCGGTCCCTTAAACTAAAGGAGGCTCGCTCGGCGAGGGTCCATGTAAAAGTCGAGCTCGATTTAACCGCTCGAGCGATCTCGATTTGACCGCTCGAGCGAGGTCAAGAGACCGCTCGAGCGAGGTCAAGTGACCGCATGGCGAGAGTATAATGACAAAGATGTTGGTTTTCTGAAATAAGAAACTCGGGTGTCTTACACCCCAAATGACCTTAAACCATCCTAAAGTAAATTCTCTTTTAATGTAGGTTGATGCATTATAACCGCTAAGGACAAGCATGCTTTGAGACTGTTGAGGTAGGGAGTATTCTTGAAACATGTGCATTATTCTGTGAACTCATATGCGTAGTATAGTCTATTTAAATAGTAGTATATACCATAAACTCTCATGATAAGTGTGTGTGTGTGTAAAGTGTGAAGAATCCTGAGGTCCCCAGGGGACGAAATATAATGTGGTTAAATCAGAGAAAGTTGAAATAGAAGTATGGGGCATCCCAGGGATGCGTAAGAAATAAAATAGAGAAACAGAAACAATGTGATAAGGCCTAATGTAATATATCTAGCACATTCACGGTGAATAACTATATGTAAAGCACATTGATATTTTTATTATTTAAGGTTGATCAGAATACCCCACCGACGTGGCGGGATACCCACGACTGACTCGGCAGGATATCCGTGACCGGTACGGCGGCCAATCCGTATAGTTGTAACACATCCCAGGGATGTAGATTGAGAATAGACCCCGCCGCCTATGAGAAAGGGGCTTGGGCAGTATTCCCAGGGGATACACATAATAACTGTCTAGTTAGACGACGATGGCGGGTATTCCATCGGGGCTCGATGCTATAGTGCTCGAGGATTACTTAAGTTAAGATTTAAGTGATTAGGCCAAGTTCACAAACAAATTCATAAAGAGATTAAACAGAAACTGTGCTAAGATTGGTTGGGAATCATTGCTTTATTTTTATCCTTCAAATTGTTGTACATAAATATTTCTTGAGAAATTATGTTGTTGGTACTAACATATGTGCGGGAGATGATCTATATGTTCTTTTGTTTTCCCTACGGAGCTAGGATGTAGCTCACCCCTTAGACTATACGTCCGCAGTCAAGGACTAACGGCGAAGGACTTCGGTGAAGTAAATCCAAAGGCATCGTGTCCACTCACAGAAGAGTCAGAACCTCCTCCTGAGGAATTCTTCTAGGAAACCCGCTGCATACTTTGATAGTGAGTTGAGAGAGAGTACTGTGTATGGCTTGGTATATCGAGCCTTTTTATTTTGAATGTTTTAAATACTGTCACTTGGTAGACCACCTAGGAGGAATAAGTATCATTAAACTTTCGGGTATGTCCTTATGTCCATGAATTGGCATGGAACAAGAACTGCCTGGTAGGATCAACTAACTTATAAGTTCTTATTGTTGCTTAGAGTATTCGCATGTGCTTCAATTACCGTTTGGCTGTATATATGAAGAGGAGTTATGATATGAATGTAAGGCACGGCCTTGAAGGTCGTGCAGATGGCACGGATTTCGGGATGCCAAAATTCGGGCTATCATAGTTGGTATCAGAGCCTTTTTCCTTTCAGAGTTCTGACTATCATATCGTCAGAATATAGGGACTTCTGCTAACGAGATTTTAATTCTCATGCAGACCGTTATGTTTCCTAGAGGGAGAGGCCGAGGGTGGCCATGATAGGAATTCTTGATGAGATGGGTTCGTCTCACCTACAAGCAGTGCCATTGGGAAACAGGAGATTCGAGGCGGTGGCCAGGGAGGAAATCAAAATCAAGCAGAGGAGCAAGATCTAGATAGACATGATCGAGACCAAAGGGAACAAGATAGGGTGAGAGAAAGGAATGAGGAAAGAGAAGAGCGTCAGAGAATGATGCACACAATGGAGACCATGGCAACTGCCATGGCACAACAAGCAGCGTCCTTGGCAGCGCATACAGTACCAGAACCACAACGAACACCTACCCCTCCAGTAGGACTTACACCTTCATTGGCTTCAGCATTCACCGAGTTCAGAAGAATGAGACCTCCCAATTTTTCGTGAGACGTATACAATGGCCAAAACCGGTTGGGAGAAATGGAGAAGGTGTTTAGTGTCTTGACATGCACGAGAGGATGAGGCGTCGTTGGGCAGCAGATATATGTTAGATGGAGAAGTTTGGACCTTGGTGGAAATCGGTCATGACGAGAGCACAAGAAACTCCAAAGCCGTGGACTTGGGACGAATTTGTAGAAGAATTCAATAAACAATATTTTCCTGAAGTTGTGAGAAATCAAATGGAGACCCAATTTTTACAACTAGCACAGGGAAGAATGACCGTGAGAGAGTATGGAGTGGAATTCATGAGACTGGCTCCGCCCTGCATCACGTAATCTCAGACGTGATGAAAGCGAAGAGGTTCCAACAGGGCTTATGGTCGGACATCCGAGGGGTGTTGCGCCCTTCCAGCTGAAGACTTATGGAGAAGTAATGAGTAAGGCATTGGTGGTTGAGGAAGAAAATAATAACCGACATCCGAGAGGGAACATCAAGGAGAGAATGCACCGATCTAATAGGACGGGGGTTATGAATCATATATAAGAAATGAGGTTTATAACACCAAATCGTTCAGTCGGGTTATGGGAGAGCTGCTCACGATCGACTCATCAAAATTATCCGCTCGCATCGGGGAGATCGATGAGGTATCAAGGTCCCACTAATTCCAACAGGACTACAACTCCACAAGATTTTCCGAGAACTGCTAATTCATTTCCAAGGGAAACTTGAGCAAAATGTGGCAAGTCCCACAAAACAATGTTGTAGGCAAGGAATGCGAGGTCTGTTTCAAGTGGCAAGATAGGTCACATGATTAGAGATTGCCCCGAGACAAAGAAAGAAAAGACGGCTCCAACCTCCATGCCACAACCAATTCAAGCTCGAAAGCTCGTTATTCGAGGAAGAGCCCTCTGTGATTCTCGCCAGGAAGCAGGGAGTGTACACGACATTATCCAAGGTGAGAACTCCTTTAAAATAGAGAATTTCGGTTTCAATATAACTCTAGATAAAGAATGAGTTTATATTAGGATATATAAATATATATATCATATTAAACGTAAGAGTGAAAATTGTTTATGGATATGTTGAGTACGTATATGCATGTATTGTAGGTACGTTACAGATTTATGAGAAAGGGTGCTACGTAGCACATGACGCGCGAGTGCTGATAGACCCAGGGTCTACCCACTCCTTCATTACCCCTAGATTTGCGAAAAGAATGAAGATTGTTCTGGAAACTCTGGACTTTGTGTTATCAGTGTCCATCCCAACAGGAGAATTAGTGGACACGGAATTAGTCTGCAAATCGGTAGTAGTAAGCATTAGGGATCACGTTGTCCACGAATTAGAGGCAAATCTAATATGGTTGGACATGCAGGGATTCGATGTGATCCTTGGCATGGATTGGTCCCAACATTGCATAGCAAAGGATGGACTGCAAGGATAAAGTTGTTGTTTTCCGTCCTAACACGAGGAGATCGTTTCGATTTCAAGGGGAGAGGTCGACTCAGGTACCACTTATATCTGCAGTAAGAGCAGAACGTTTAATTAGGAAAGGGTGTAGTGGTTATTTGGCATTTTTGAAGGAGGATAAAGAAGAAAAGAATATTATCTCGGACTTAGCTGGTGAGAGAATTCTGGATGTATACCCAGAAGAATTGCCAGGATTACCTCCAGAAAGAGAAGTAGAATTTGCAATCGATTTGGCACCAGGAACGGAACCTGTTTCAAAAGCACCTTATAGAATGGCTCCTGCAGAGCTGAAAGAATTGAAAGAACAACTGCAAGAGCTCATGGACAAGGGGTTTATACGACCAAGCGTGTCTCCGTGGGGAGCACCGTTGTTCGTGAAAAGAAGGATGGGTCGATGCGTTTGTGCATCGACTACCGCCAATTGAATAAAGTCACGGTGAAGAATCGATATCCGTTGCGCAAGAATAGATGACTTATTCGACCAATTACAAGGAGCAAAACACTTTTCCAAGATCGCTAAGATCCGGTACCATCGATTAAGAGTCGTACGAGGACATTGTAAAACGGCTTTTAGAACACGGTATGGACACTATGAATTTTTAGTGATGCCATTTAATGACAAATGCACCGGCTGCTTATGGATTTGATGAATCGAGTGTTTAAACCACACTTAGACTCTTGGGTTGTAGTGTTTGTTGATGACATCCTAATCTACTCAAAATCAAAAGCGGAACATGAAGAACACTTACGTGTCGCTCTACGAACTTTGCGTGAGCACAATCAGACGCCAAGCTCAAAGAAATGTGAGTTTTGGCTAGAAGAAGTCAGCTTTCTGAGACATGTCGTCTCCAAGCATGGTGTCACTGTGGATCCCGCTAAGATCGAGGCAGTAGTGAACTGGGAACAACCAAAAACCGTGACAGATATCCGGAGTTTCCTCGGACTGGCAGGATATTATCGGCGTTTCGTTGAGGGGTTTTCAAAAATATCAGGACCTCTCACAAGGCTTACAAGAAAGGACTCAAGATTTGAGTGGAGTGAGGCGTGTGAAAAGAGTTTTCAAGAACTCAAGAAAAGACTCACCTCAGCTCCAGTGTTAGCCATTCCATCAGGCACTGGAGGATTCGCAGTTTATAGTGATGCTTTGTATAACGGGTTGGGTTGTGTATTAAATCAATATAAAAAGGTAATAGCTTACGGCTCCAGAAAGTTGAAAGAGCACGAAAGGAACTACCCAACACACGATCTGGAACTAGCTGCAGTCATATTCGCATTAAAAATATGGCGACATTACCTATACGGAGAAACATTTGAAATTTTCACTGACCATAAAAGCCTCAGATACCTGTTTACACAGAAGGAACTAAATATGAGGCAGCGTAGGTGGATGGAATTCCTCAAAGATTACGACTGTTCTATACAGTATCATCCAGGCAAAGCTAACGTAGTGGCCGACGCCTTGAGTCGAAAGAGTTCATATTGGCTAGCCTAATTTCAGGTATACATCGATGGAAGTTGTTAGAGGATCTAGCGTTATGTGGTGCAGACATCCAACCACAAGCCACAGGAGCCTTCTTAGCCAACATATCAGTGAAGCCAGTGATATTTGAACACATACGAGAACTACAGATGAAAGACCCGATTCTAACGGATACATCAAAATGTAATAGAAGGTACTACCTCGAGTTTTTAATCAAGGAAGACGGTTCCTTAACGTTCAAGGCGGCTTACTTTGCACAACGCCGAATGACGATTCTTGATGAATCACACAGGTCAGGTTATGCGATCCACCCAGGAAGCACGGAGATGTATCAGGATCTGAAAAAGAATTACTGGTGGAGAGGGTTGAAACAAGATGTGGCAGAGTATGTTTCACGATGTTTGACGTGTCAACAAGTGAAAATCGACCATAGACACCCGCAGCCTACCCTTACCCATACCGGAATGGAAATGGGAATCTATCTCAATGGATTTCATAGTCGGGTTACCACGAATCGCAAGGAGGCATAACGCCATTTGGGTAGTGGTTGATCGATTAACTAAACATTTCTTGCCGTACAACACGATGTACAATGAGGGAAGATTAGCGAACTTTACATGAAAGAGATCGTCGCTACATGGGATTCCAAGTAGCATTGTTTGAATCGAGACCCATTATATACATCAAAGTTTTGGAGGAAATTCCAAGGAATGGGAACTAAGTTGGATTTCAGTACGGCATTTCACCCACAAACAGACGGGCAAACTGAGAGGGTCAACCAAGTCATTGAAGACATGCTTAGGGCATGTATGTTAGAATTGCAAGGATCGTGGGATCAACATCTACCATTGATTGAGTTCGCTTATAATAATAGTTTTCAGACGAGCATTGGGATGGCACCGTATGAAGCCTTGTACGGAAGACGATGTAAGTCGCCAATCAATTGGGAAGAAACTGGGGAGAAATTTGTTTTGGGACCCGAGCTACTTGAAGATAACGCTGCCATTGTCCGCATGATCAGGGAGAGGCTAAAGGCGGCTCAGAGCAGACAGAAAAGTTATGCTGACATCAAGCGGACCAGTGTAGACTTTAAAGTGGGGGAACATGTGTTCGTGAAAGTATCACCAATGAAGGGAGTGATGAGATTTGGGAAGAGAGGGAAACTAAGTCCCCGCTATCTCGGACCGTTTGAAGTTTTGGGTCGAGTGGGAGAAGTAGCCTATCGCATTGGTTTGCCACCATTGTTTGATCAAGTACACAATGTTTTCCACGTATCGATGCTTAGGAAATATCTCAATGACCCTGATCACGTACTGAGCGGCCAATCATTCGAAATGCATGAAGATATGACCATGATTGAAGAACCCGTAGAAATTGTAGATCGAAAGGAACAAAAGGCGAACAAAAGTGATTCCCTTAGTACTTGTTCGATGGAAGAACCAGCCGATCGAAGAGGCAACATGGGAACGTGAGGCGGATGTTAGAGAACAATATCCCAAATTGTTCGAAGTTACCAACTGAATGATGTTATTGGTTTGAGAATAAGTAATTTCGGTACTATGAAGGTTAGGTATGTTTTCTTTTGATATATGATTGCAAACAATGTTTGAGAAAAAAATTCTCGTTGAACTCTAAATTTATGAATCTAGTGATAAATCGAAATTTAATGAACAAAAGGTCCCAGATAAAAGTTTCTGGTCTCGCTCGGCGACCACTTACGACCGCTCGAGCAAGCCCACATAAAATCATACTTCCTCTCGCTCGAGCAATAACAAATCCTCGCCGGCGAGGTAGACCGCCGGCGATGGTTTATAACCGCTTCGAGCGAGGTAATATATATAATAGTTATGATTCTCGCTCGCCGAGCGAGGCTAATGACCGCCGAGCGAGGCGGAACTATAAATATGGGAGAGGCCTTGGCGCTGTTCATCTTCGCGAAGGAAGAGGAGAGGCGAGAGGGGGGTTAGGGCAAGCGATTTTCAATCTTTTCGTTCGCTTCAACGGATTTCAACCATCCGATCCATTAAAACTACTCTTCTAGGTAAAATCTGCCCCTCTCTAAAAAAATTTCTTGGCATTTAAACCCTTTAAATACTTAATGGCTTCAAGCCCAAACCCACAACCCAAGAAACGGATGGCAATTCGATCGCCGTCGGCGCGCAATAAAGCGCCACAAACCTCGCAACCATCATCAAACCCACCCTCTACTCCAATCACACTGGATGATTGGTGGGAAGCGAAAATTTTTGAAGCCGAATGGGAAATACATCCCTCTTGTTTCGGAGATCCGGCGTCCACCCAGTGGACATCGGACTTCATCACCAACATTCAACTCAAGTCCCTCCTTACGCCATTCGGGGATCGATACTACCCGAGGCTAGTGAAGCTTTTCTACCAAACCTTAAACATGAGCATCGATGAGGATGCCATACTTGTTACCATCGATGGTAACGAGTTAGTTTTTAGATGTGCCGACATCTCCTCGACCATGAAATGCCCCACATCTACACCCTAGCCCACTCATCCTACCACCTTTTAGGAACGTAGATTTCCCAGCGATCATCTCCGACATCATGGCGGTAGGTCCGCCTGGACAATCCATCACCCGATCACAACTACCTTGGCGCATGTGGCTTTTGGACATAATCTTCAAAAAGAATTTGCACCCCACCGGCCATGACCAAGAACACCGAGATGCGTTTTTGCGAGCAATACACACCGCATTTCACAATAGGTGGATCAATGCACCTATGGTCATTATAAAAGGCATGGCGCATGCCTACAGAAGAAATGTGAGGGGTGCTGTCCCTCCACCTATCAACCGATCACGTATCGATCGATTTCCCGACTTTTGGAGTCGCGAACGGAAGGAGGATTTAGGATTCGGGAGGACGAGTTGTTCCTCACCGACAACGTCGTCCCCATACCTCGCCGATTGGAGCAGAAATCTTAAAAGCCTCAAACCACGTGCCGACAAGAAGAGAGACCGGCAGGTCTCGGATCGACCACCCATCAAACACCGGGCAGACCGACTACTTCCTCCACCACGTTCCAGCCCATACCCACTTGACACGGGCATGATGCGAGAGATCCTTGACAAGGAAGGACATTAGGTTGCATCGAGGTTCCAGAGGCGCTACTTATCGACCTCATGGGCCATGCGCATAAGAAACCTACATGCGGCAAGGTTGGTGCCATGAGGGAATCTATATTTGGAACATCTACCTCCGGACCAGCTACTAGGAGCGCCACAGGGTAGGTACCAGCAAATCACGGTACGACACGATGATGACGCGATTTACGGCAATGATGACGACGACGATGACTATGAAGAGGAAGAGGATTAGAAAATAGCAAATAATTCGAACACCTGGCATGTAATATTTTGAAAACTTGATATGGATGTTAAATTTTTTTGTGTTAAAACTATCGTGGCATGAATGGCACAAGTTTTGGTTTGGGTAGATGATAAATATGTGTGGAAAGATATCGATGATATTTTATTAAATTGTTTTGTTTTGTTGTATGGAAATTGTGGGTTGCAAATGCGGCAATTACATAGTTAAATTCTGATCGTTATGCAAGTCGGATGACAAAAGTGGTACCGAGTTAAGAAAATAATATCGATTTTCGAGGGCGAAAATCTTATAAGTTGGGGTGATGATTTTTGAGATTGTACGGCACACTTTGTTGCACATAGGTATATGTGTTTCACAAAGGGACCAAAACACCTAAATACTTAAAGTGTGTACATGGGAAACACACTAGTATATCCCAATTATAAATATAAAAGTGAGGAAGAGAGAAGAGGAGTCCTTACGTAAAACTATTCTAACCTAAATAGAGAGGAGGAGATTATAGAGAAAAACAAAGGGAAGAAAGGAGCCTGGGAGAACTAGGGTTGCAGAAACTTGGCTCGGCAAGGAAGATCAGAGGTAATGACGGGAGGACGAACCAGGGAGGCCGGAGAGCCTAGTTGGTATACAAATCTTAAATCGGACCTGAGCGTGATTAATCGTCGGAGGTACGTTAAAAACATGATAGATGCCTAGGAATGTTTTTATATAGTAGGAAGGATGTTGGCAGTAAGTTTACTCTATATAAGATTAAGGTCAAATGAAGGATGGAAGCATGATCTCGATCTGATCAGGGACAAAACCATTGTTCCTCGCTCGAGCGGTCTTAAGAGGCTCGCTCGAGCGAGGATGAACAAAGAAAAGAACGACTCTGGGCTCGCTCGAGCGGTCCCTTAAACTAAAGGGAGGCTCGCTCGAGCGAGGGTCCACAGAAAAAGTCGAGAGCTCGATTTAACCGCTCGAGCGATCTCGATTTGACCGCTCGAGCGAGGTCAAGAGACCGCTCGAGCGAGGTCAAGTGACCGCGCGAGCGAGTATAACTGACCGCGCGAGCGAGGTCTGGTGACCACTAAGATGTTGGTTTTCTGAAATAAGAAACTCGGGTGTCTTACACCCCAAATGACCTTAAACCATCCTAAAGTAAATTCTCTTTTAATGTAGGTTGATGCATTATAACCGCTAAGGACAAGCATGCTTTGAGATTTGAGGTAGGGAGTATTCTTGAAACATGTGCATTATTCTGTGAACTCATATGCGTAGTATAGTCTATTTAAATAGTAGTATATACCATAAACTCTCATGATAAGTGTGTGTGTGTGTAAAGTGTGAAGAATCCTGAGGTCCCCAGGGGACGAAATATAATGTGGTTAAATCAGAGAAAGTTGAAATAGAAGTATGGGGCATCCCAGGGATGCGTAAGAAATAAAATAGAGAAAGAAACAATGTGATAAGGCCTAATGTAATATATCTAGCACAATCACGGTGAATAACTATATGTAAAGCACATTGATATTTTTATTATTTAAGGTTGAAGGATACCCTGACCCACTCGGCGGGATATCCGTGACCGATGCCGCTGACCAATCCGTATAGTTGTAACACATCGGGGATGTAGATTGAGAATAGACCACGCCTATGAGAAAGGGGCTTGGGCGATTTCGAGGGATACACATAATAACTGTCTAGTTAGACGATGGCGGGTATTCCATCGGGGCTCGATGCTATAGTGCTCGAGGATTACTTAAGTTAAGATTTAAGTGATTAGGCCAAGTTCACAAACAAATTCATAAAGAGATTAAACAAAACCGTAAGCTAAGATTGGTTGGGAATCATTGCTTTATTTTTTATCCTTCAAATTGTTGTACATAAATATTTCTTGAGAAATTATGTTGTTGGTACTAACATATGTGTGGGAGATGATCTATATGTTCTTTGTTTTCCCTCACGAGCTAGGATGTAGCTCACCCCTTAGACTATACGTCGCAGTCAAGGACTAACGGCAGAAGGACTTGGTGAAGTAAATCCAAAGGCATCGGTTCTGCACCACGAAGAGTCGAACCTCCTCGAGGAATTCTTCTAGGAAACCCATTTGCATACTTTGATAGTGAGTTGAGAGAAATCTGTATGGCTTGGTATATCGAGCCTTTTTATTTTTTGAATGTTTTAAATCGCCACTTGGTAGACCACCTAGGAGGAATAAGTATCATTAAACTTTGGGTATGTCCTTATGTCCATGAATTGGCATGGAACAAGGTAGGATCAACTAACTTATAAGTTCTTATTGTTGCTTAGAGTATTCGTGTGCTTCATTACTTTAGTATATATGAAGAGGAGTTATGATATGAATGTAAGGCACGGCCTTGAAGGTCGTGCAGATGGCACGGATTTCGGGATGCCAAAATTCGGGCTATCATAGTTGGTATCAGAGCCTTTTTCCTTTCAGAGTTCTGACTATCATATCGTCAGAATATAGGGACTTCGCTAGATTTTAATTCTCATGCGCCGTTATGTTTCTAGAGGGAGAGGCCGACCCAGGGGTGGCCATGATAGGAATTTACGCAGTAGAGATGGGTTCGTCTCACCTACAAACAGAGTGCCATTGGGAAACAGGGAGATTCCCGAGAGCAGTGGCCAGGGAGGAAATCAAAATCAAGCAGAGGAGCAAGATCTAGATAGACATGATCGAGACCAAAGGGAACAAGATAGGGTGAGAGAAAGGAATGAGGAAAGAGAGCGTCAGAGAATGATGCACACAATGGAGACCATGGCAACTGCCATGGCACAACAAGCAGCGTCCTTGGCAGCGCATACAGTACCAGAACCACAACGAACACCTACCCCTCCAGTAGGACTTACACCTTCAGTGGCTTCAGCATTCACCGAGTTCAGAAGAATGAGACCTCCCAACTTTTCAGGGCAGGCAGACACGATGGCCGTCGAAAACTGGTTGGGGGAAATGGAGAAGGTGTTCAGATCTTGACATGCATGAGGATGAGAGCGTCTGTTGGGCGATATATGTTAGATGGAGAAGCTGGACCTTGGTGGAAATCAGTGTCGCGGACGAGAGCACAAGAAACTCCAGATGTGCCGTGGACTTGGGACGAATTTGTAGAAGAATTCAATAAACAATATTTTCCTGAAGTTGTGAGAAATCAGATGGAGACCCAATTTTTACAACTAGCGAAGAATGACCGTGAGAGAGTATGGAGTGGAATTCATGAGATTGGCTCGCCGCTCTGCATCACGTAATCTCAGACGTGATGAAAGCGAAGAGGTTCCAACAGGGCTTACGGTCGGACATCCGAGGGGGTGTTGCGCCCTTCCAGCTGAAGACTTATGGAGAAGTAATGAGTAAGGCATTGGTGGTTGAGGAAGAAAATAATAACCGATACCGTCAGAGGGAACATCAAGGCAGAGAATGCACCGATCTGAATAGGACGGGGGGTTATGAATCGTCATATAAGAAACAGAGGTTTATAACACCAAATCAGAAACCGTCGTTCCAGTCGGGTTATGGGAGGAGCACACGATCGACTCATCAAAATTATCCGTTGCTCGCATCAGGGAGATCGATGAGGTATCAAGGTCCCACTAATTCCAACAGGACTACAACTCCACAAGTTTTTCCGATAGCTGCTAATTCATTTCCAAGGGAAACTTGTGCTAAATGTGGCAAGTCCCATAAAACAACAGATTGTAGGCAAGGAATGCGAGGCTGTTTCAAGTGTGGCAAGATAGGTCACATGATGCGAGATTGCCCTGAGACAGCCAAAGAAAAGACGGCTCCAACCTCCATGCCGCAACCAATTCAAGCTCAAAGGTTATTCGAGGAAGAGCCTCTGGCGATTCGCCCGAAGCGAGAGTGTACGACATTATCCAAGGTGAGAACTCCTTTAAAATAGAGAATTTCGGTTTCAATATAACTCTAGATAAAGAATGAGTTTATATTAGGATATATGGATGTAAATATATATCATATTAAGCGTAAAGTGAAAATTGTTTATGGATATGTTGATGCGTATATGCATGTATTGTAGATGCGTTACTGATTTATGAGAAAGGTGCTCGTAGCACATGGCAGCGTGATCTTGATAGACCGAGTCTACCCACTCCTTCATTACCCCTAGATTTGCGAAAAGAATGAAGATTGTTCGAAACTCGGACTTTGTGTTATCGTGTCCATCCCAAGGAGAATTAGTGGACACGAATTAGTCTGCAAATCGGTAGTAGTAAGCATTAGGGATCACGTTGTCCCACGAATTAGAAATCTAATATGGTTGGACATGCAGGATTCGATGTGATCCTTGGCATGGATTGGTCTGTCCCAACATTGCGATTGACCGCAAGGATAAAGTTGTTGTTTTCCGTCTAACACGAGGAGATCGTTTGATTTCAAGGGGAGTGGTCGACTCAGGTACCACTTATATCTGCAGTAAGAGCAGAACGTTTAATTAGGAAAGGGTGTAGTGGTTATTTGGCATTTTTGAAGGAGGATAAAGAAGAAAAGAATATTATCTCGGACTTAGCTGTGGTGCGAGAATTCCCAGATGTATTCCCAGAAGAATTGCCAGGATTACCTCCAGAAAGAGAAGTAGAATTTGCAATCGATTTGGCACCAGGAACGGAACCTGTTTCAAAAGCACCTTATAGAATGGCTCCTGCAGAGCTGAAAGAATTGAAAGAACAAGCGCAAGAGCTCATGGACAAAGGGGTTTATCGACCAAAGCGTGTCTCCGTGGGGAGCACCGGTGTTGTTCGTGAAAAAGAAGGATGGGTCGATGCGTTTGTGCATCGACTACATAATTGAATAAAGTCACGGTGAAGAATCGATATCCGTTGCCAAGAATAGATGACTTATTCGACCAATTACAAGGAGCAAAACACTTTTCCAAGATCGACCTAAGATCCGGGTACCATCAGTTAAGAGTCAGGGCCGAGGACATTCAGAAAACGGCTTTTAGAACACGGTATGGACACTATGAATTTTAGTGATGCCATTTAATGACAAATGCACCGGCGTCGTTATGGATTTGATGAATCAGTGTTTAAACCACACTTAGACTCTTGGGTTGTAGTGTTTGTTGATGACATCCTAATCTACTCAAAATCAAAAGCGGAACATGAAGAACACTTACGTGTCGCTCTCTGAACTTTGCGTGAACACCAAGCATGCATAGCAAATGTGAGTTTGGCTAGAAGAAGTCACTTTTACGGGACATGTCGTCTCCAAGCATGGTGTCCTTTGTGGATCCCGCTAAGATCGAGGCAAGAGTGAATGGGAACAACCAAAAACCGTGTGAGATATCCGGAGTTTCCTCGAATTTGGCGTGATATTATCGACGTTTCGTTGAGGGGTTTTCAAAAATATCAGGACCTCTCACAAGGCTTACAAGAAAGGACTCAAGATTTGAGTGGAGTGAGGCGTGTGAAAAGAGTTTTCAAGAACTCAAGAAAAGACTCACCTCAGCTCCAGTGTTAGCCATTCCATCAGGCAGTGGAGGATTCGCAGTTTATAGTGATGCTTCGTATAACGGGTTGGGTTGTGTACTAAATCAATATAAAAAGGTAATAGCTTACGGCTCCAGACAGTTGAAAGAGCACGAAAGGAACTACCCAACACACGATCTGGAACTAAATTGCTATGGCGACATTACCTATCTGGAGAAACATTTGAAATTTTCATCGACCATAAAAGCCTCAGATACCTGTTTACACAGAAGGAACTGAATATGAGGCAGCGTAGGTGGATGGAATTCCTCAAAGATTACGACTGTTCTATACAGTATCATCCAGGCAAAGCTAACGTAGTGGCCGACGCCTTGAGTCGAAAGAGTTCCGCACAGCTGGCTAGCCTAATTTCAGGTATACATCGATGGAAGTTGTTAGAGGATCTAGCGTTATGTGGTGCAGACATCCAACCACAAGCCACAGGAGCCTTCTTAGCCAACATATCAGTGAAGCCAGTGATATTTGAACACATACGAGAACTACAGATGAAAGACCCGATTCTAACACGGATACATCAAAATGTAATAGAAGGTACTACCTCTGAGTTTTTAATCAAGGAAGACGGTTCCTTAACGTTCAAGGGGCGGCTTTGCATTCCGGACAACGCCGAATTGCGGCGAACGATTCTTGATGAATCACACAGGTCAAGTTATGCGATCCACCCAGGAAGCACGAAGATGTATCAGGATCTGAAAAAGAATTACTGGTGGAGAGGGTTGAAACAAGATGTGGCAGAGTATGTTTCACGATGTTTGACGTGTCAACAAGTGAAAATCGACCATAGACACCCCACAGGCCTATTACATCCCTTACCCATACCGGAATGGAAATGGGAATCTATCTCAATGGATTTCATAGTCGGGTTACCACGAACTGCAAGGAGGCATAACGCCATTTGGGTAGTGGTTGATCGATTAACTAAGTCGGCACATTTCTTGCCGTACAACACGATGTACACAGCGGGAAGATTAGCGAACTTTACATGAAGAGATCGGCTACATGGGATACCAAGTAGCATTGTTTGATGAGACCCATTATATACGTCAAAGTTTTGGAGGAAATTCCAAGAAGGAATGGGAACTAAGTTGGATTTCAAGACGGCATTTCACCACAAGCAAAACAGACGGCAACCGAGAGGGTCAACTAAGTCATTGAAGACATGCTTAGGGCATGTATGTTAGAATTGCAAGGATCGTGGGATCAACATCTACCATTGATTGAGTTAAACATAATAATAGTTTTCAGACGAGCATTGGGATGGCACCGTATGAAGCCTTGTACGGAAGACGATGTAAGTCACCAATCAATTGGGAGGAGCATGGGGTGGAATTTGTTTTGGGACCCGAGCTACTTGAAGATAACGCTGCCATTGTCCGCATGATCGTGAGAGGCTAAAGCGGCTCGGCAGTGCATGTAAAAGTTATCTTGACATCAAGCGGACCATGTAGACTTTAAAGTGGGGAACATGTGTTCGTGAAAGTATCACCAATGAAGGGAGTGATGAGATTTGGGAAGAGAGGAAACTAAGTCCCCGCTATCTCGGACCGCTTGAAGTTTTGGGTCGAGTGGAGAAGTAGCCTATCGCATTGGTTTGCCACCATTGTTTGATCAAGTACACAATGTTTTCCACGTATCGATGCTTAGAAAATATCTCAATGACCACGATCACGTCTTTGACCAATCATTCGAAATGCATGAAGATATGACCATGATTGAAGAACCCGTAGAAATTGTAGATCGAAAGGAACAGGTGTTGCGAACAAAAGTGATTCCCTTAGTACTTGTTCGATGGAAGAACCATCCGATCGAAGAGGCAACATGGGAACGTGAGGCGGATGTTAGAGAACAATATCCCAAATTGTTCGAAGTTACCAACTGAATGATTTTATTGGTTTGAGAATAAGTAATTTCGGTACTATGAAGGTTAGGTATGTTTTCTTTTGATATATGATTGCAAACAATGTTTGAAAAAAAAAAAAAAAATTTCTCGTTGAACTCTAAATTTATGAATCTAGTGATAAATCGAAATTTAATGAACAAAAGGTCCCAGATAAAAGTTTCTGGTCTCGCTCGAGCGACCACTTACGACCGCTCGAGCAAGCCCACATAAAATCATACTTCCTCTCGCTCGAGCAATAACAAATCCTCGCTCGAGCGAGGTATGTAGACCGCTCGAGCGATGGTTTATAACCGCTCGAGCGAGGTAACGATATATAATAGTAATGATTCTCAGGTTCTCGCCGGCGAGGGCTAATGACCGCCGAGCGGCGGAACTATAAATATGGGAGAGGCCTTGGCGCCTGTTCATCTTCAAGCGAAGGAAGAGGAGAGACGAGAGGGGTTAGGCAAGCGATTTTCAATCTTTTCGTCCGCTTCACCGGATTCAACCATCCGATCCATTAAAACTACTCTTCTAGGAAAAATCTGCCCCTCTCTAAAAAAATTTCTTGGCATTTAAACCCTTTAAATACTTAATGGCTTCAAGCCCAAACCCACAACCCAAGAAACGGATGGCAATTCGATCGCCGTCGGCGCGCAATAAAGCGCCACAAACCTCGCAACCATCATCAAACCCACCCTCTACTCCAATCACACTGGATGATTGGTGGAAGCGAAAATTTTGAAGCCGAATGGGAAATACATCCTCTTGTTTCGAGATCCGCGCACCAGTGGACATCGGACTTCATCACCAACATTCAACTCAAGTCCCTCCTTACGCCATTCGGGGATCGATACTACCCGAGGCTAGTGAAGCTTTTCTACCAAACCTTAAACATGAGCATCGATGAGGATGCCATACTTGTTACCATCGATGGTAACGAGTTAGTTTTTAGATGTGCCGACATCTCCTCGACCATGAAATGCCCCCACATCTACACTCCTAGCCCACTCATCCTACCACCCTTTTCTGGGAACGTAGATTTCCCAACGATCATCTCCGACATCACTGGCGGTAGGTCCGCCTCGGGACAATCCATCACCCGATCACAACTACCGCCGCGCATGTGGCTTTTGGACATAATCTTCAAAAAGAATTTGCACCCCACCGGCCATGACCAAGAACACCGAGATGCGTTTTGGCGAGCACTCCACACCGCATTTCACACTAGGTGGACCAATGCCCCTATGGTCATCATAAAAGGCATGGCGCATGCCTACAAGAAATGTGAGGGTCTTGTCCTCCACCTATCAACCGATCGCCAGTATCGATCGATTTCCGACTTTTGGAGTCGCAAAAACGGAAGGAGGATTTAGGATTCGGGAGGACGGTTCCTCACCGACAACGTCGTCCCATACTCGCCAGATTGGAGCAGAAATCTTAAAAGCCTCCAAACCAGCGTCGACAAGAAGAGAGACCGCAGGTCTCCGATCACCACCCATCAAACACCGGCAGACTGACTACTTCCTCCACCCGGTTCCAGCCCATACCCTCTTGACACGGGCATGATGCGAGATCCTTGACAAGGAAGGGACATTAGGTTGCATCGAGGTTCCAGGAGGCCACTTATCGACCTCATGGGCCATGCATGCAAACCTACATGCGTACGTTGGTGCCATGAGGATTCTATATTTGGAACATCTACCTCCCGGACCCGGCTACTAGGAGCGCCATCCCGCAAGTACCCGGACGCCACGGTGACTATGAAGAGGAAGAGGATTAGAAATAGCAAATAATCGAACACCGCATGTAATATTTTGAAAACTTGATATGGATGTTAAATTTTTTTTGTGTTAAAACTATCGTGGCATGAATGGCACAAGTTTTGGTTTGGGTAGATGATAAATATGTGTGGAATGTGTATCGATGATATTTTTATTAAATTGTTTTGTTTTGTTGTATGGAAATTGTGGGTATGACCAACACTGATAGCTGCAAATGCGGCTACATAGTTAAATTCCTGACTGTTATGCAAGTCAGATGACAAAAGTGGTACCGAGTTAAGAAAATAATATCGATTTTCGAGGGCGAAAATCTTATAAGTTGGGGTGATTGTCACAACCCAGATTTTTGAGATCTGTGCATGGCACACTTTATTTTGTTGCACATAGGTATATGCGTTTCACAAAGGGACCAAAACACCTAAATACTTAAAGTGTGTACATGGGAAACACACTAGTATATCCCAATTCTGATAAATATAAAAGTGAGGAAGAGAGAAGAGGAGTCCTTACGTAAAACTATTCTAACCTAAATAGAGAGGAGGAGATTATAGAGAAAAACAAAGGGAAGAAAGGAGCCTGGGAGAACTAGGGTTGCAGAAACTTGGCTCGGCAAGGAAGATCAGAGGTAATGACGGGAGGACGAACCAGGGAGGCCGGAGAGCCTAGTTGGTATACAAATCTTAAATCGGACCTGAGCGTGATTAATCGTCGGAGGTACGTTAAAAACATGATAGATGCCTAGGAATGTTTTTATATAGTAGGAAGGATGTTGGCAGTAAGTTTACTCTATATAAGATTAAGGTCAAATGAAGGATGGAAGCATGATCTCGATCTGATCAGGGACAAAACCATTGTTCCTCGCTCGAGCGGTCTTAAGAGGCTCGCGCGAGCGAGGATGAACAAAGAAAAGGACGACACTGGGCTCGCTCGAGCGGCCCCTTAAACTAAAGGGAGGCTCGCTCGAGCGAGGGCCCACAGAAAAAGTCGAGAGCTCGATTTAACCGCTCGAGCGATCTCGATTTGACCGCTCGAGCGAGGTCAAGAGACCGCTCGAGCGAGGTCAAGTGACCGCGCGAGCGAGTATAACTGAAGATGTTGGTTTTCAATAAGAAACCCGGGTGTCTTACACCCCAAATGACCTTAAACCATCCTAAAGTAAATTCTCTTTTAATGTAGGTTGATGCATTATAACCGCTAAGGACAAGCATGCTTTGAGACTGTTGAGGTAGGGAGTATTCTTGAAACATGTGCATTATTCGTGAACTCATATGTAGTATAGTCTATTTAAATAGTAGTATATACCATAAACTCTCATGATAAGTGTGTGTGTGTGTAAAGTGTGAAGAATCACGAGGTCCCTGTGGACGAAAATATAATGTGGTTAAATCAGAAAGTTGAAATAGAAGTATGGGGCATCCTGTGGATGTAAGAAATAAAATAGAGAAACAAACAATGTGATAAGGCCTAATGTAATATATCTAGCACATTCACGGTGAATAACTATATGTAAAGCACATTGATATTTTTATTATTTAAGGTTGATCAGAATACCCCACCGACGTGGCGGGATACCCACGACTGACTCGGCAGGATATCCGTGACCGGTACGGCAGCCAATCCGTATAGTTGTAACACATCCCAGGGATGTAGATTGAGAATAGACCCCGCCGCCTATGAGAAAGGGGCTTGGGCAGTATTCCCAGGGGATACACATAATAACTGTCTAGTTAGACGACGATGGCGGGTATTCCATCGGGGCTCGATGCTATAGTGCTCGAGGATTACTTAAGTTAAGATTTAAGTGATTAGGCCAAGTTCACAAACAAATTCATAAAGAGATTAAACAGAAACTGTGCTAAGATTGGTTGGGAATCATTGCTTTATTTTTATCCTTCAAATTGTTGTACATAAATATTTCTTGAGAAATTATGTTGTTGGTACTAACATATGTGCGGGAGATGATCTATATGTTCTTTTGTTTTCCCTACGGAGCTAGGATGTAGCTCACCCCTTAGACTATACGTCGCAGTCAAGGACTAACGCAGCAAGGACTTGGTGAAGTAAATCCAAGGCATCTGTTCGTACACAAGAGTCAACCTCCTCGAGAATTCTTCTAGGAAACCCGTTGCATACTTTGATAGTGAGTTGAGAGAGAGTACTGTGTATGGCTTGGTATATCGAGCCTTTTTATATTGAATGTTTTAAATACTGTCACTTGGTAAACCACCTAGGAGGAATAAGTATCATTAAACTTTCGGGTATGTCCTTATGTCCATGAATTGGCATGGAACAAGAACAGCCTGGTAGGATCAACTAACTTATAAGTTCTTATTGTTGCTTAGAGTATTCGCATGTGCTTCAATTACCGTTTGGGTGTATATATGAAGAGGAGTTATGATATGAATGTAAGGCACGGCCTTGAAGGTCGTGCAGATGGCACGGATTTCGGGATGCCGAAATTCGGGCTGTCACAGTTGGTATCAAAGCCTTCTTTCCATAGTTCTGACTATCATATCATCAGAATATAGGGACTTCTGCTAACAAGATTTTAATTCTCATGCAGACCGTTATGTTTCCTAGAGGGAGAGGCCGACCCAGGGGTGGCCATGATAGGAATTTACGCAGTAGAGATGGGTTCGTCTCACCTACGAACAGGGTGCCATTGGGAAACGGGGAGATTCCCGAGAGCAGTGGCCAGGGAGGAAATCAAAATCAAGCGGAGGAGCAAGATCTAGATAGACATGATCGAGACCAAAGGGAACAAGATAGGGTGAGAGAAAGGAATGAGGAAAGAGAAGAGCGTCAGAGAATGATGCACACAATGGAGACCATGGCAACTGCCATGGCACAACAAGCGTCCTTGGCGGCGCATACGATTGCAGAACCTAGCGAACACCTACCCCTCCAGTAGGACTTACACCTTCATTGGCTTCAGCATTCACCGAGTTCAGAAGGATGAGACCTCCCAATTTTTCAGGACAGGCAGACACAATGGCCGCCCAAAACTGGTTGGGAGAAATGGAGAAGGTGTTCAGCGTACTGACATGCACAGAGGGTGAGAGCGTCCGTTGGGCAGCATATAAGTTAGAGGGAGAAGCTGGACCTTGCTGGAAATCGATGTCGAACGAGAGCACAAGAAACTCCAAACGTGTGGACTTGGGACTAATTTGTAGAAGAATTCAATAAACAATATTTTCCGGTTGTGAGAAATCAAATGGAGACCCAATTTTACAACTATACGAGGGAAGAATGACCGTGAGAGAGTATGGAGTGGAATTCATGAGATCGGCTCGCGCCTGCATCACGTAATCTCGCACGTGATGAAAGCGAAGAGGTTCCAACAGGCTTACTACGGACATCCGAGGGGTGTTGCGCCTTCCACCAAGACTTATGGAGAAGTAATGAGTAAGGCATTGGTGGTTGAGGAAGAAAATAATAACCGACATCGCCGAGGAACATCAAGGCAGAGAATGCACCGATCTGAATAGGACGGGGGGTTATGAATCGTCATATAAGAAACAGAGGTTTATAACACCAAATCAGAAACCGTCGTTCCAGTCGGGTTATGGGAGAGCTGCTCCACGATCGACTCATCAAAATTATCCGTTGCTCGCATCAGGGAGATCGATGAGGTATCAAGGTCCCACTAATTCCAACAGGACTACAACTCCACAAGTTTGCCCGATAGCTGCTAATTCATTTCCAAGGAAAACTTGTGATAAATGTGGCAAGTCCCATAAAACAAACAGTTGTAGGCAAGGAATGTGGCAAGATCGGTCGCATGATGGGAGATTGCCCAGAGACAACCAAAGAGAAGACGGCTCCAAGCTCCATGCCGCAACCAATTCAAGCTCGAAGGCCTGTTATTCAAGGAAGAGCCTCTGATTCTTGCCCAGAAGCGAGAGTGTACCATTATCCAAGGTGAGAACTCCTTTAAAATAGAGAATTTCGGTTTCAATATAACTCTAGATAAAGAATGAGTTTATATTAGGATATATAAATATATATATCATATTAAACGTAAGAGTGAAAATTGTTTATGGATATGTTGAGTACGTATAAGCATGTATTGTAGGTACGTTACAGATTTATGAGAAAGGGTGCTACGTAGCACATGACGCGTGAGTGCTGATAGACCCAGGGTCTACCCACTCCTTCATTACCCCTAGATTTTAAAAAGAATGAAGATTGTTCGAAACTCGGACTTTGTGTTATCGGTCCATCCCAACAGAGAATTAGTGGACACGGAATTAGTCTCGCGTAGTAAGCATTAGGGATCACGTTGTCCACGCGAATTAGAGGCAAATCTAATATGGTTGGACATGCAGGATTCGATGTGATCCTTGGCATGGATTGGCTGTCCCAACATTGCATATGATGGACGCAAGGATAAAGTTGTTGTTTTCCGTCTAACACGAGGAGATCGTTTTCGATTTCAAGGAGAGGTCGACTCAGGTACCACTTATATCTGCAGTAAGAGCAGAACGTTTAATTAGGAAAGGGTGTAGTGGTTATTTGGCATTTTTGAAGGAGGATAAAGAAGAAAAGAATATTATCTCGGACTTAGCTGTGGTGTGAGAATTCCCAGATGTATTCCCAGAAGAATTGCCAGGATTACCTCCAGAAAGAGAAGTAGAATTTGCAATCGATTTGGCACCAGGAACGGAACTTTCAAAGCACCTTATAGAATGGCTCTCGCAGAGTGAAGAATTGAAAGAACAACTGCAAGAGCTCATGGACAAGGGGTTTATACGACCAAGCGTGTCTCCGTGGGGAGCACCAGTGTTGTTCGTGAAAAAGAAGGATGGGTCGATGCGTTTGTGCATCGACTACCGCCAATTGAATAAAGTCACGGTGAAGAATTGATATCCGTTGCCAAGAATAGATGACTTATTCGACCAATTACAAGGAGCAAAACACTTTTCCAAGATCGACCTAAGATCCGGGTACCATCAGTTAAGAGTCGTACGAGGACATTCGTAAAACGGCTTTTAGAACACGGTATGGACACTATGAATTTTAGTGATGCCATTTAATGACAAATGCACACGCCGTTTATGGATTTGATGAATCGAGTGTTTAAACCACACTTAGACTCTTGGGTTGTAGTGTTTGTTGATGACATCCTAATCTACTCAAAATCAAAAGCGGAACATGAAGAACACTTACGTGTCGCTCTACGAACTTTGCGTGAGCACCAACTGTACGCCAAGCTCAGCAAATGTGAGTTTTGGCTAGAAGAAGTCAGCTTTCTGAGACATGTCGTCTCCAAGCATGGTGTCACTGTGGATCCCGCTAAGATCGAGGCAGTAGTGAACTGGGAACAACCAAAAACCGTGATGTATATCCGAGTTTCCTGACCGCGAGGATATTATCGGCGTTCGTTGAGGGGTTTTCAAAATATCGTGACCTCTCACAAGACTTACAAGAAAGGACTCAAGATTTGAGTGGAGTGAGGCGTGTGAAAAGAGTTTTCAAGAACTCAAGAAAAGACTCACCTCAGCTCCAGTGTTAGCCATTCCATCAGGCACTGGAGGATTCGCAGTTTATAGTGATGCTTTGTATAACGGGTTGGGTTGTGTATTAAATCAATATAAAAAGGTAATAGCTTACGGCTCCAGAAAGTTGAAAGAGCACGAAAGGAACTACCCAACACACGATCTGGAACTAGTCATAATATTCGCATTAAAAATATGGCGACATTACCTATACGGAGAAACATTTGAAATTTTCATACCATAAAGCCTCGACTACCAGTTTACACGTAAGGAACTAAATATGAGGCAGCGTGAGGTGGATGGAATTCTCAAAGATTACGATTCTATACAAGATCATCCGAGCAAAGCTAACGTAGTGGCCGACGCCTTGAGTCGAAAGAGTTCCGCACAGCTGGCTAGCCTAATTTCAGGTATACATCGATGGAAGTTGTTAGAGGATCTAGCGTTATGTGGTGCAGACATCCAACCACAAGCCACAGGAGCCTTCTTAGCCAACATATCAGTGAAGCCAGTGATATTTGAACACATACGAGAACTACAGATGAAAGACCCGATTCTAACACGGATACATCAAAATGTAATAGAAGGTACTACCTCTGAGTTTTTAATCAAGGAAGACGGTTCCTTAACGTTCAAGGGGCGGCTTTGCATTCCGGACAACGCCGAATTGCGGCGAACGATTCTTGATGAATCACACAGGTCAAGTTATGCGATCCACCCAGGAAGCACGAAGATGTATCAGGATCTGAAAAAGAATTACTGGTGGAGAGGGTTGAAACAAGATGTGGCAGAGTATGTTTCACGATGTTTGACGTGCCAACAAGTGAAAATCGACCATAGACACCCCGCCGGCCTATTACAGCCCTTACCCATACCGGAATGGAAATGGGAATCTATCTCAATGGATTTCATAGTCGGGTTACCACGAACTGCAAGGAGGCATAACGCCATTTGGGTAGTGGTTGATCGATTAACTAAGTCGGCACATTTCTTGCCGTACAACACGATGTACACAGCGGGAAGATTAGCAGAACTTTACATGAAAGAGATCGTTCGGCTACATGGGATACCAAGTAGCATTGTTTCAGACCGAGACCCATTATATACGTCAAAGTTTTGGAGGAAATTCCAAGAAGGAATGGGAACTAAGTTGGATTTCAAGTCTGACATTTCACCCACAAAGCAGACGCAAACGGAGAGGGCCAACCAAGTCATTGAAGACATGCTTAGGGCATGTATGTTAGAATTGCAAGGATCGTGGGATCAACATCTACCATTGATTGAGTTCGCTTATAATAATAGTTTTCAGACGAGCATTGGGATGGCACCGTATGAAGCCTTGTACGGAAGACGATGTAAGTCGCCAATCAATTGAGAAGAAACTGGGGAGAAATTTGTTTTGGGACCCGAGCTACTTGAAGATAAACGCCATTGTCCGCATGATCGTGGAGAGGCTAAAGGCTCGAGGCAAAGAGAAAAGTTATCGACATCAAGCGGACCAGTGTAGACTTTAAAGTGGGGGAACATGTGTTCGTGAAAGTATCACCAATGAAGGGAGTGATGAGATTTGGGAAGAGAGGGAAACTAAGTCCCCGCTATCTCGGGCCGTTTGAAGTTTTGGGTCGAGTGGAGAAGTAGCCTATCGCATTGGTTTGCCACCATTGTTTGATCAAGTACACAATGTTTTCCACGTATCGATGCTTAGGAAATATCTCAATGACCCTGATCACGTACTGAGCGGCCAATCATTCGAAATGCATGAAGATATGACCATGATTGAAGAACCCGTAGAAATTGTAGATCGAAAGGAACAGGTGTTGCGAACAAAAGTGATTCCCTTAGTACTTGTTCGATGGAAGAACCATCCGATCGAAGAGGCAACATGGGAACGTGAGGCGGATGTTAGAGAACAATATCCCAAATTGTTCGGAGTTGCCAACTGAATGATTTTTATTGGTTTGAAAATATGTAATTTCGGGTACTATGAAGGTTAGGTATGTTTTCTTTTGATATATGATTGCAAACAATGTTTGAAAAAAAAAAAAAAAAAAAAAAAAAAAATTTCTCGTTGAACTCTAAATTTATGAATCTAGTGATAAATCGAAATTTAATGAACAAAAGGTCCCAGATAAAGTTTACGGTCTCGCCGCGACCACTTACGCCCGCGCGAGCAAGCCCACATAAAATCATACTTCCTCTCGCTCGAGCAATAACAAATCCTCGCTCGAGCAAGGTATGTAGACCGCCGAGCGATGGTTTATAACCGCTCGAGCCAGGTAACGATATATAATAGTAATCGGTTCTGCTTCGCCGAGCGGAGGGCTAATGCCCGCCGGGGCGAGGCGGAACTATAAATATGGGAGAGGCCTTGGCGCATGTTCATCTTCAAGCGAAGGAAGAGGAGAGACGAGAGGGGGTTAGGGCGATTTTCAATCTTTTCGGTCCGCTTCCAGCCGGATTTCAACCATCCGATCCATTAAAACTACTCTTCTAGGTAAAATCTGCCCCTCTCTAAAAAAATTTCTTGGCATTTAAACCCTTTAAATACTTAATGGCTTCAAGCCCAAACCCACAACCCAAGAAACGGATGGCACTGACATTGGCCAAGCAATAAAGCGCCACAAACCTCGCAACCATCATCAAACCCACCTCTACTCCAATCACACCGATGATTGGTGGAAGCGAAAATTTTGAAGCCGAATGGAAATACATCCCTCTTGTTTCGGAGATCCGGCGTCCACCCAGTGGACATCGGACTTCATCACCAACATTCAACTCAAGTCCCTCCTTACGCCATTCGGGGATCGATACTACCCGAGGCTAGTGAAGCTTTTCTACCAAACCTTAAACATGAGCATCGATGAGGATGCCATACTTGTTACCATCGATGGTAACGAGTTAGTTTTTAGATGTGCCGACATCTCCTCGACCATGAAATGCCCCCACATCTACACTCCTAGCCCACTCATCCTACCACCTTTTTCCGAACGTAGATTTCCCAACGATCATCTCCGACATCACTGGCGGTAGGTCCGCCTCGGGACAATCCATCACCCGATCACAACTACCGCCGCGCATGTGGCTTTTGGACATAATCTTCAAAAAGAATTTGCACCCCACCGGCCATGACCAAGAACACCGAGATGCGTTTTTGCGAGCAATACACACCGCATTTCACAATAGGTGGATCAATGCACCTATGGTCATTATAAAAGGCATGGCATGCCTCTGTAAGAAATGTGAGGGGTGTCCTCCACCTATCAACCGATCGCCAGAGTATGCACGATCGATTTCCCGACTTTTGAGTCGCGAAACGGGAAGGGAGGATTTAGGATTCGAGGACGAGTTGTTCCTCACCGACAACGTTGCCCCATACCTCGCCAGATTGGAGCGAAATCTTAAAAGCCTCCAAACCAGCGTCGACAAGAAGAGAGACCGGCAGGTCTCCAGATCAGCCACCCATCAAACACCGGCAGGACCGACTACTTCCTCCACCACAGTTCCGCAGCCCATACCCACTACTGACACGGGCATGATGCGAGAGATCCTTCAGCAAGGAAGGGACATTAGGTTGCATCAGAGGTTCCAGGAGGCGCTACTTATCGACCTCATGGGCCATGCGTACCCGCAAACCTACATGCAGCGCGTTGGTGTCATGAGGGATTCTATATTTGGAACATCTACCTCCGGACCGGCTACTAGGAGCGCCACGATGGTACCGTAGTCAGCCACGGTGACAGCGATTTGAAGAGGAAGAGGATTAGGAAATAGCAAATAATCGAACACCTGGCATGTAATATTTTGAAAACTTGATATGGATGTTAAATTTTTTTTTTGTGTTAAAAACTATCGTGGCATGAATGGCACAAGTTTTGGTTTGGGTAGATGATAAATATGTGTGGAATGTGTATCGATGATATTTTTATTAAATTGTTTTGTTTTGTTGTATGGAAATTGTGGGTATGACCAACACTGATAGCTGCAAATGCGGCTACATAGTTAAATTCCTGACTGTTATGCAAGTCAGATGACAAAAGTGGTACCGAGTTAAGAAAATAATATCGATTTTCGAGGGCGAAAATCTTATAAGTTGGGGTGATTGTCACAACCCAGATTTTTGAGATCTGTGCATGGCACACTTTGTTGCACATAGGTATATGCGTTTCACAAAGGACCAAAACACCTAAATACTTAAAGTGTGTACATGGGAAACACACTAGTATATCCCAATTGGATAAATATAAAAGTGAGGAAGAGAGAAGAGGAGTCCTTACGTAAAACTATTCTAACCTAAATAGAGAGGAGGAGATTATAGAGAAAAACAAAGGGAAGAAAGGAGCCTGGGAGAACTAGGGTTGCAGAAACTTGGCTCGGCAAGGAAGATCAGAGGTAATGACGGGAGGACGAACCAGGGAGGCCGGAGAGCCTAGTTGGTATACAAATCTTAAATCGGACCTGAGCGTGATTAATCGTCGGAGGTAATGCTAAAAACATGATAGATGCCTAGGAATGTTTTATATAGTAGGAAGGATGTTGGCAGTAAGTTTACTCTATATAAGATTAAGGTCAAATGAAGGATGGAAGCATGATCTCGATCTGATCAGGGACAAAACCATTGTTCCTCGCTCGAGCGGTCTTAAGAGGCTCGCTCGAGCGAGGATGAACAAAGAAAAGAACGACTCTGGGCTCGCTCGAGCGGTCCCTTAAACTAAAGGGAGGCTCGCTCGAGCGAGGGTCCACAGAAAAAGTCGAGAGCTCGATTTAACCGCTCGAGCGATCTCGATTTGACCGCTCGAGCGAGGTCAAGAGACCGCTCGAGCGAGGTCAAGTGACCGCGCGAGCGAGTATAACTGACCACAGATGTTGGTTTTTCAATAAGAAACTCGGGTGTCTTACACCCCAAATGACCTTAAACCATCCTAAAGTAAATTCTCTTTTAATGTAGGTTGATGCATTATAACCGCTAAGGACAAGCATGCTTTGAGACTGTTGAGGTAGGGAGTATTCTTGAAACATGTGCATTATTCTGTGAACTCATATGCGTAGTATAGTCTATTTAAATAGTAGTATATACCATAAACTCTCATGATAAGTGTGTGTGTGTGTAAAGTGTGAAGAATCCTGAGGTCCCCAGGGGACGAAATATAATGTGGTTAAATCAGAGAAAGTTGAAATAGAAGTATGGGGCATCCCAGGGATGCGTAAGAAATAAAATAGAGAAACAGAAACAATGTGATAAGGCCTAATGTAATATATCTAGCACATTCACGGTGAATAACTATATGTAAAGCACATTGATATTTTTATTATTTAAGGTTGATCAGAATACCCCACCGACGTGGCGGGATACCCACGACTGACTCGGCAGGATATCCGTGACCGGTACGGCAGCCAATCCGTATAGTTGTAACACATCCGTGGATGTAGATTGAGAATAGACCCGCCTATGAGAAAGGGGCTTGCGTATTCGGGGATACATAATAAGCTGTCTAGTTAGACGACGATGGCGGGTATTCCATCGGGGCTCGATGCTATAGTGCTATTACTTAAGTTAAGATTTAAGTGATTAGGCCAAGTTCACAAACAAATTCATAAAGAGATTAAAACAAAACGTGCTAAGATTGGTTGGAATCATTGCTTTATTTTTATCCTTCAAATTGTTGTACATAAATATTTCTTGAGAAATTATGTTGTTGGTACTAACATATGTGCGGGAGATGATCTATATGTTCTTTTGTTTTCCCTACGGAGCTAGGATGTAGCTCACCCCTTAGACTATACGTCGCAGGTCAAGGACTAACGGCAGCAAGGACTTCGGGTGAAGTAAATCCAAAGGCATCGGTGTCCATGACCACGAAGAGTCAGAACCTCCTCCTGAGGAATTCTTCTAGGAAACCCGCTGCATACTTTGATAGTGAGTTGAGAGAGAGTACTGTGTATGGCTTGGTATATCGAGCCTTTTTATTTTGAATGTTTTAAATACTGTCACTTGGTAGACCACCTAGGAGGAATAAGTATCATTAAACTTTCGGGTATGTCCTTATGTCCATGAATTGGCATGGAACAAGAACTGCCTGGTAGGATCAACTAACTTATAAGTTCTTATTGTTGCTTAGAGTATTCGCATGTGCTTCCATTACCGTTTGGCTGTATATATGAAGAGGAGTTATGATATGAATGTAAGGCACGGCCTTGAAGGTCGTGCAGATGGCACGGATTTCGGGATGCCAAAATTCGGGCTATCATAGTTGGTATCAGAGCCTTTTTCCTTTCAGAGTTCTGACTATCATATCGTCAGAATATAGGGACTTCTGCTAACGAGATTTTAATTCTCATGCAGACCGTTATGTTTCCTAGAGGGAGAGGCCGACCCAGGGGTGGCCATGATAGGAATTTACGCAGTAGAGATGGGTTCGTCTCACCTACAAACAGAGTGCCATTGGGAAACAGGGAGATTCCAGGAAGCGATGGCGGAGGAAATCAAAATCAAGCAGAGGAGCAAGATCTAGATAGACATGATCGAGACCAAAGGGAACAAGATAGGGTGAGAGAAAGGAATGAGGAAAGAGAAGAGCGTCAGAGAATGATGCACACAATGGAGACCATGGCAACTGCCATGGCACAACAAGCAGCGTCCTTGGCAGCGCATACAGTACCAGAACCACAACGAACACCTACCCCTCCAGTAGGACTTACACCTTCATTGGCTTCAGCATTCACCGAGTTCAGAAGAATGAGACCTCCCAATTTTTCAGGACAAAGTGCATACAATGGCCACGAAAACTGGTTGGGAGAAATGGAGAAGGTGTTCACAGACATGCATGCACAGAGGATGAGAGCGTCTGCTAAGCATATATGTTAGATGGAGAAGCTGGACCTTGGTGGAAATCAGTGTCGCGAACGAGAGCACAAGAAACTCCAAACGTGCCGTGGACTTGGGACGAATTTGTAGAAGAATTCAATAAACAATATTTTCCTGAAGTTGTGAGAAATCAAATGGAGACCCAATTTTTACAACTAGCACAGGGAAGAATGACCGTGAGAGAGTATGGAGGAATTCATGAGATCGCTGCCGCCTGCATCACGTAATCTCGTGACGTGATGAAAGCGAAGAGGTTCCAAAGGCTTACTGGTCGGACATCCGAGGGGTGTTGCGCCTTCCAAATTTGAAGACTTATGGAGAAGTAATGAGTAAGGCATTGGTGGTTGAGGAAGAAAATAATAACCGATACCGTCAGAGGGAACATCAAGGCAGAGAATGCACCGATCTGAATAGGACGGGGGGTTATGAATCGTCATATAAGAAACAGAGGTTTATAACACCAAATCAGAAACCGTCGTTCCAGTCGGGTTATGGGAGAGCTGCTCCACGATCGACTCATCAAAATTATCCGTTGCTCGCATCAGGGAGATCGATGAGGTATCAAGGTCCCACTAATTCCAACAGGACTACAACTCCACAAGTTTTTCCGATAGCTGCTAATTCATTTCCAAGGGAAACTTGTGCTAAATGTGGCAAGTCCCATAAAACAACAGACTGTAGGCAAGGAATGCGAGGCTGTTTCAAGTGTGGCAAGATAGGTCACATGATGAGAGATTGCCCTGAGACAGCCAAAGAAAAGACGGCTCCAACCTCCATGCATAACCAATTCAAGCTCGAAAGCTCGTTATTCGAGGAAGAGCCTCTGCATCGCCAGCGAAGGGAGTGTACACGACATTATCCAAGGTGAGAACTCCTTTAAAATAGAGAATTTCGGTTTCAATATAACTCTAGATAAAGAATGAGTTTATATTAGGATATATAAATATATATATCATATTAAACGTAAGAGTGAAAATTGTTTATGGATATGTTGAGTACGTATATGCATGTATTGTAGGTACGTTACAGATTTATGAGAAAGGGTGCTACGTAGCACATGACGCGTGAGTGCTGATAGACCCAGGGTCTACCCACTCCTTCATTACCCCTAGATTTGCGAAAAGAATGAAGATTGTTCTGGAAACTCTGGACTTTGTGTTATCAGTGTCCATCCCAACAGGAGAATTAGTGGACACGGAATTAGTCTGCAAATCGGTAGTAGTAAGCATTAGGGATCACGTTGTCCACGAATTAGAGGCAAATCTAATATGGTTGGACATGCAGCGATTCGCGATCCTTGGCATGGATTGGTCATCCCAACATTGCGCAACAGTGGACTGCAAGGATAAAGTTGTTGTTTTCCGTCCTAACACGAGGAGATCGTTTCGATTTCAAGGGGAGAGGTCGACTCAGGTACCACTTATATCTGCAGTAAGAGCAGAACGTTTAATTAGGAAAGGGTGTAGTGGTTATTTGGCATTTTTGAAGGAGGATAAAGAAGAAAAGAATATTATCTCGGACTTAGCTGTGGTGTGAGAATTCCCAGATGTATTCCCAGAAGAATTGCCAGGATTACCTCCAGAAAGAGAAGTAGAATTTGCAATCGATTTGGCACCAGGAACGGAACCTGTTTCAAAAGCACCTTATAGAATGGCTCCTGCAGAGCTGAAAGAATTGAAAGAACAACTGCAAGAGCTCATGGACAAGGGGTTTATACGACCAAGCGTGTCTCCGTGGGGAGCACCAGTGTTGTTCGTGAAAAAGAAGGATGGGTCGATGCGTTTGTGCATCGACTACCGCCAATTGAATAAAGTCACGGTGAAGAATTGATATCCGTTGCCAAGAATAGATGACTTATTCGACCAATTACAAGGAGCAAAACACTTTTCCAAGATCGACCTAAGATCCGGGTACCATCAGTTAAGAGTCAGGGCCGAGGACATTCAGAAAACGGCTTTTAGAACACGGTATGGACACTATGAATTTTTAGTGATGCCATTTGGGCTGACAAATGCACCGGCGTCGTTTATGGATTTGATGAATCGAGTGTTTAAACCACACTTAGACTCTTGGGTTGTAGTGTTTGTTGATGACATCCTAATCTACTCAAAATCAAAAGCGGAACATGAAGAACACTTACGTGTCGCTCTACGAACTTTGCGTGAGCACCAACTGTACGCCAAGCTCAGCAAATGTGAGTTTTGGCTAGAAGAAGTCAGCTTTCTGAGACATGTCGTCTCCAAGCATGGTGTCACTGTGGATCCCGCTAAGATCGAGGCAGTAGTGAACTGGGAACAACCAAAAACCGTGACAGATATCCGGAGTTTCCTCGGACTGGCAGGATATTATCGGCGTTTCGTTGAGGGGTTTTCAAAAATATCAGGACCTCTCACAAGGCTTACAAGAAAGGACTCAAGATTTGAGTGGAGTGAGGCGTGTGAAAAGAGTTTTCAAGAACTCAAGAAAAGACTCACCTCAGCTCCAGTGTTAGCCATTCCATCAGGCACTGGAGGATTCGCAGTTTATAGTGATGCTTTGTATAACGGGTTGGGTTGTGTATTAAATCAATATAAAAAGGTAATAGCTTACGGCTCCAGAAAGTTGAAAGAGCACGAAAGGAACTACCCAACACACGATCTTGAACTAGTCATCATATTCGCATTAAAAATATGGCGACATTACCTATACGGAGAAACATTTGAAATTTTCACATTACCATAAAAGCCTCGGATACTGTTTTGCATGAACTAAATATGAGGCGGCGTGGATGGATGGAATTGCTCAAAGATTACGACTGTTCTATACAGTACCATCCAGGCAAAGCTAACGTAGTGGCCGACGCCTTGAGTCGAAAGAGTTCCGCACAGCTGGCTAGCCTAATTTCAGGTATACATCGATGGAAGTTGTTAGAGGATCTAGCGTTATGTGGTGCAGACATCCAACCACAAGCCACAGGAGCCTTCTTAGCCAACATATCAGTGAAGCCAGTGATATTTGAACACATACGAGAACTACAGATGAAAGACCCGATTCTAACACGGATACATCAAAATGTAATAGAAGGTACTACCTCTGAGTTTTTAATCAAGGAAGACGGTTCCTTAACGTTCAAGGGGCGGCTTTGCATTCCGGACAACGCCGAATTGCGAACGATTCTTGATGAATCACACAGTCAAGTTATGCGATCCACCCAGGAAGCACGAAGATGTATCAGGATCTGAAAAAGAATTACTGGTGGAGAGGGTTGAAACAAGATGTGGCAGAGTATGTTTCACGATGTTTGACGTGCCAACAAGTGAAAATCGACCATAGACACCCCGCCGGCCTATTACAGCCCTTACCCATACCGGAATGGAAATGGGAATCTATCTCAATGGATTTCATAGTCGGGTTACCACGAACTGCAAGGAGGCATAACGCCATTTGGGTAGTGGTTGATCGATTAACTAAGTCGGCACATTTCTTGCCGTACAACACGATGTACACAGCGGGAAGATTAGCAGAACTTTACATGAAAGAGATCGTTCGGCTACATGGGATACCAAGTAGCATTGTTTCAGACCGAGACCCATTATATACGTCAAAGTTTTGGAGGAAATTCCAAGAAGGAATGGGAACTAAGTTGGATTTCAGTACGGCATTTCACCCACAAACAGACGGGCAAACTGAGAGGGTCAACCAAGTCATTGAAGACATGCTTAGGGCATGTATGTTAGAATTGCAAGGATCGTGGGATCAACATCTACCATTGATTGAGTTCGCTTATAATAATAGTTTTCAGACGAGCATTGGGATGGCACCGTATGAAGCCTTGTACGGAAGACGATGTAAGTCGCCAATCAATTGAGAAGAAACTGGGGAGAAATTTGTTTTGGGACCCGAGCTACTTGAAGATAACGCTGCCATTGTCCGCATGATCAGGGAGAGGCTAAAGGCGGCTCAGAGCAGACAGAAAAGTTATGCTGACATCAAGCGGACCAGTGTAGACTTTAAAGTGGGGGAACATGTGTTCGTGAAAGTATCACCAATGAAGGGAGTGATGAGATTTGGGAAGAGAGGGAAACTAAGTCCCCGCTATCTCGGACCGTTTGAAGTTTTGGGTCGAGTGGGAGAAGTAGCCTATCGCATTGGTTTGCCACCATTGTTTGATCAAGTACACAATGTTTTCCACGTATCGATGCTTAGGAAATATCTCAATGACCCTGATCACGTACTGAGCGGCCAATCATTCGAAATGCATGAAGATATGACCATGATTGAAGAACCCGTAGAAATTGTAGATCGAAAGGAACAAAATTGCGAACAAAAGTGATTCCTTAGTACTTGTTCGATGGAAGAACCATCCGATCGAAGAGGCAACATGGGGAACGTGAGGCGGATGTTAGAGAACAATATCCCAAATTGTTCGAAGTTACCAACTGAATGATTTTTATTGGTTTGAAAATATGTAATTTCGGGTACTATGAAGGTTAGGTATGTTTTCTTTTGATATATGATTGCAAACAATGTTTGAGAAAAAAAAAAAAAAAAATTCTCGTTGAACTCTAAATTTATGAATCTAGTGATAAATCGAAATTTAATGAACAAAAAGGTCCCAGATAAAAGTTTCTGGTCTCGCTCGAGCGACCACTTACGACCGCTCGAGCGAGCCCACATAAAATCATACTTCCTCTCGCTCGAGCGATAACAAATCCTCGCTCGAGCGAGGTATGTAGACCGCTCGAGCGATGGTTTATAACCGCTCGAGCGAGGTAACGATATATAATAGTAATCGTTCTCGCTCGCCGAGCGAGGGCTAATGCCCGCAGGAGCGAGGCGGAACTATAAATATGGGAGAGGCCTTGGCGCCTGTTCATCTTCAAGCGAAGGAAGAGGAGAGACGAGAGAGGGGGTTAGGGCAAGCGATTTTTCAATCTTTTCGTCCGCTTCACCGGATTTCAACCATCCGATCCATTAAAACTACTCTTCTAGGTAAAATCTGCCCTCTCTAAAAAATTTCTTGGCATTTAAACCCTTTAAATACTTAATGGCTTCAAGCCCAAACCCACAACCCAAGAAACGGATGGCAATTCGACCGCCGTCGGCGCGCAATAAAGCGCCACAACCCCCGCAACCATCAACAAACCCACCCTCTACTCCAATCGCACGGGATGATTGGTGGGAAGCGAAAATTTTTGAAGCCGAATGGGAAATACATCCTCTTGTTTCGGAGATCCGGCGTCCACCCAGTGGACATCGGACTTCATCACCAACATTCAACTCAAGTCCCTCCTTACGCCATTCGGGGATCGATACTACCCGAGGCTAGTGAAGCTTTTCTACCAAACCTTAAACATGAGCATCGATGAGGATGCCATACTTGTTACCATCGATGGTAACGAGTTAGTTTTTAGATGTGCCGACATCTCCTCGACCATGAAATGCCCCCACATCTACACTCCTAGCCCACTCATCCTACCACCCTTTTCTGGGAACGTAGATTTCCCAACGATCATCTCCGACATCACTGGCGGTAGGTCCGCCTCGGGACAATCCATCACCCGATCACAACTACCGCCGCGCATGTGGCTTTTGGACATAATCTTCAAAAAGAATTTGCACCCCACCGGCCATGACCAAGAACACCGAGATGCGTTTTTGCGAGCAATACACACCGCATTTCACAATAGGTGGATCAATGCACCTATGGTCATTATAAAAGGCATGGCGCATGCCTACAGAAGAAATGTGAGGGGTGCTGTCCCTCCACCTATCAACCGACTGCCGTATGCACGACTGATTTCCCGACTTTTGGAGTCGCGAAACGGGAAGGGAGGATTTAGATCCGGAGGACGAAGTCGCTCCTCACCGACAACGTCGTCCCATACCTCGCCCAGGATTGGAGCAGAAATCTTAAAAGCCCCCAAACCAGCGTCGCCAAGAAGAGAGGCCGGCAGGTCTCCAGATCAGCCCCCCATCACACACCGGCAGGTCCGACTACTTCATCCACCACGCCGCAGCCCATACCCACTCATCGACACGGGCATGATGCGAGAGATCCTTCAAAGAAGGAAGGACATTAGGTTGCATCGAGGTTCCAGGAGGCGCTACTTATCGACCTCATGGGCCATGCGCGCAAACCTACATGCGCAGCGTTGGTGTCATGAGGGATTCTATATTTGGAACATCTAGGCTACTAGAGCGCGGGGTACCGCAATATGTCACGGTGGACTACATTTATGATGACGACGACGACGAAGACGACGATGACTATGAAGAGGAAGAGGATTAGGAAATAGCAAATAATCGAACACCTGGCATGTAATATTTTGAAAACTTGATATGGATGTTAAATTTTTTTTTTGTGTTAAAAACTATCGTGGCATGAATGGCACAAGTTTTGGTTTGGGTAGATGATAAATATGTGTGGAATGTGTATCGATGATATTTTTATTAAATTGTTTTGTTTTGTTGTATGGAAATTGTGGGTATGACCAACACTGATAGCTGCAAATGCGGCTACATAGTTAAATTCCTGACTGTTATGCAAGTCAGATGACAAAAGTGGTACCGAGTTAAGAAAATAATATCGATTTTCGAGGGCGAAAATCTTATAAGTTGGGGTGATTGTCACAACCCAGATTTTTGAGATCTGTGCATGGCACACTTTGTTGCACATAGGTATATGCGTTTCACAAAGGGACCAAAACACCTAAATACTTAAAGTGTGTACATGGGAAACACACTAGTATATCCCAATTCTGATAAATATAAAAGTGAGGAAGAGAGAAGAGGTCCTTACGTAAAACTATTCTAACCTAAATAGAGAGGAGGAGATTATAGAGAAAAACAAAGGGAAGAAAGGAGCCGGAGAACTAGGGTTGCGAAACTTGGCTCGGCAAGGAAGATCAGAGGTAATGTGGGAGGACGAAGGGGAGGCGGATAGCCTAGTTGGTATACAAATCTTAAATCGGACCTGGCGTGATTTAATCGTTGATAGATGCCTAGGAATGTTTTATATAGTAGGAAGGATGTTGGCGTAGTTTACTCTATATAAGATTAAGCAAATGAAGGATGGAAGCATGATCTCGATCGATCATGGACAAAACCATTGTTCCTCGCCGAAGCGGTCTTAAGAGGCTCGCCGAGCGAGGATGAACAAAGAAAAGAACGATCGCTCGCCGAAACTAAAGGGAGGCTCGCCGAGCGAGGGTCCATGTAAAAGTCGAGAGCTCGATTTAACCGCCGAGCGATCTCGATTTGACCGCCGAAAGCGAGGTCAAGAGACCGCCGAAAGCGAGGTCAAGGACCGCGCGAGCGAGTATAAATCGACATGAAAGCGAGGTGTGACCACTAAGATGTTGGTTTTCTGAAATAAGAAACTCGGGTGTCTTACACCCCAAATGACCTTAAACCATCCTAAAGTAAATTCTCTTTTAATGTAGGTTGTTGCATTATAACCGCTAAGGACAAGCATGCTTTGAGACTGTTGAGGTAGGGAGTATTCTTGAAACATGTGCATTACGTGAACTCATATGCGTATAGTCTATTTAAATAGTAGTATATACCATAAACTCTCATGATAAGTGTGTGTGTGTGTAAAGTGTGAAGAATCTGAGGTCCCTGTGGGACGAAATATATAATGTGGTTAAATCAGAAAGTTGAAATAGAAGTATGGGGCATCCTGTGGATGCGTAAGAAATAAAATAGAAAGCGAAACAATGTGATAAGGCCTAATGTAATATATCTAGCACATTCACGGTGAATAACTATATGTAAAGCACATTGATATTTTTATTATTTAAGGTTGATCGAGAATACCCCACCGCGTGGCGGGATACCCTGACTCGACTCGGGGATATCCGTGACGTGCGGCAGCCAATCCAGATAGTTGTAACACATCCCAGGGATGTAGATTGAGAATAGACCCCGCCGCCTATGAGAAAGGGGCTTGGGCAGTATTCCCAGGGGATACACATAATAACTGTCTAGTTAGACGACGATGGCGGGTATTCCATCGGGGCTCGATGCTATAGTGCTCGAGGATTACTTAAGTTAAGATTTAAGTGATTAGGCCAAGTTCACAAACAAATTCATAAAGAGATTAAAGAAGCGTGTTAAGACTGGTTGGGAATCATTGCTTTACTTTTATCCTTCAAATTGTTGTACATAAATATTTCTTGAGAAATTATGTTGTTGGTACTAACATATGTGCGGGAGATGATCTATATGTTCTTTTGTTTTCCCTACGGAGCTAGGATGTAGCTCACCCCTTAGACTATACGTCGCAGGTCAAGGACTAACGGCAGCAAGGACTTCGGGTGAAGTAAATCCAAAGGCATCGGTGTTCCGTACTACGTAAGAGTCGTAACCTCCTCCTGAGGAATTCTTCTAGGAAACCCGCTGCATACTTTGATAGTGAGTTGAGAGAGAGTACTGTGTATGGCTTGGTATATCGAGCCTTTTTATTTTGAATGTTTTAAATACTGTCACTTGGTAGACCACCTAGGAGGAATAAGTATCATTAAACTTTCGGGTATGTCCTTATGTCCATGAATTGGCATGGAACAAGAACTGCCTGGTAGGATCAACTAACTTATAAGTTCTTATTGTTGCTTAGAGTATTCGCATGTGCTTCCATTACCGTTTGGCTGTATATATGAAGAGGAGTTATGATATGAATGTAAGGCACGGCCTTGAAGGTCGTGCAGATGGCACGGATTTCGGGATGCCAAAATTGAGGCATCATAGTTGGTATCGAGCCTTTCCTTTCGAGTTCGACTATCATATCGTCGAATATAGGGACTTCGCTAACGAGATTTTAATTCTCATGCAGACCGTTATGTTTCCTAGAGGGAGAGGCCGACCCAGGGGTGGCCATGATAGGAATTTACGCAGTAGAGATGGGTTCGTCTCACCTACAAACAGAGTGCCATTGGGAAACAGGGAGATTCCCGAGAGCAGTGGCCAGGGAGGAAATCAAAATCAAGCAGAGGAGCAAGATCTAGATAGACATGATCGAGACCAAAGGGAACAAGATAGGGTGAGAGAAAGGAATGAGGAAAGAGAAGAGCGTCAGAGAATGATGCACACAATGGAGACCATGGCAACTGCCATGGCACAACAAGCAGCGTCCTTGGCAGCGCATACAGTACCAGAACCACAACGAACACCTACCCCTCCAGTAGGACTTACACCTTCATTGGCTTCAGCATTCACCGAGTTCAGAAGAATGAGACCTCCCAATTTTTCAGACAAATGCATACAATGGCCGCCGAAAACTGGTTGGGAGAAATGGAGAAGGTGTTCAGCGTACTGACATGCACAGAGGATGAGAGCGTCCGTTGGGCAGCATATATGTTAGATGGAGAAGCTGGACCTTGGTGGAAATCAGTGTCGCGAACGAGAGCACAAGAAACTCCAAACGTGCCGTGGACTTGGGACGAATTTGTAGAAGAATTCAATAAACAATATTTTCCTGAAGTTGTGAGAAATCAAATGGAGACCCAATTTTTACAACTAGCACAGGGAAGAATGACCGTGAGAGAGTATGGAGTGGAATTCATGAGGCTGCTCGCCGCCCTGCATCACGTAATCTCGTGATGAAAGCGAAGAGGTTCCAACAGGCTTATCGGACATCCGAGGGGTGTTCGCCCTTCCACCAAGACTTATGGAGTAATGAGTAAGGCATTGGTGGTTGAGGAAGAAAATAATAACCGATACCGTCGGAGGGAACATCAAGGCGAGAATGCACCGATCTGAATAGACGGGGTTATGAATCGTCATATAAGAAATCGAGGTTTATAACACCAAATCGTAAACCGCTCCGTCGGGTTATGGGAGAGCTGCTCCACGATCGACTCATCAAAATTATCCGTTGCTCGCATCAGGGAGATCGATGAGGTATCAAGGTCCCACTAATTCCAACAGGACTACAACTCCACAAGTTTTTCCGATAGCTGCTAATTCATTTCCAAGGGAAACTTGTGCTAAATGTGGCAAGTCCCATAAAACAACAGATTGTAGGCAAGGAATGCGAGGCTGTTTCAAGTGTGGCAAGATAGGTCACATGATGCGAGATTGCCCTGAGACAGCCAAAGAAAAGACGGCTCCAACCTCCATGCCGCAACCAATTCAAGCTCGAAAGCACATTATTCGAGGAAGAGCCTCTGTGATTCTTGCCCCAGAAGCGGGAGTGTACACGACATTATCAAGGTGAGAACTCCTTTAAAATAGAGAATTTCGGTTTCAATATAACTCTAGATAAAGAATGAGTTTATATTAGGATATATATATATATATCATATTAAACGTAAGAGTGAAAATTGTTTATGGATATGTTGAGTACGTATATGCATGTATTGTAGGTAATGCTTCTGATTTATGAGAAAGGGTGCTACGAGCACATGGCCATGAGTCGATAGACCGAGGTCTACCCACTCCTTCATTACCCTAGATTTGCAAAGAATGAAGATTGTTCGGAAACTAGACTTTGTGTTATCGGTGTGCATCCCAACAGGAGAATTAGTGGACACGGAATTAGTCTGCAAATCGGTAGTAGTAAGCATTAGGGATCACGTTGTCCACGAATTAGAGGCAAATCTAATATGGTTGGACATGCAGGGATTCGATGTGATCCTTGGCATGGGTTGGCTGTCCCAACTTTGCGCGTGGATTGCAAGGATAAAGTTGTTGTTTTCCGTCTAACACGAGGAGATCGTTTTCGATTTCAAGGGAGAGGTCGACTGTACCACTTATATCTGCAGAAGAGCGACGCGTTTAATTAGGAAAGGGTGTAGTGGTTATTTGGCATTTTGAAGGAGGATAAAGAAGAAAAGAATATTATCTCGGACTTAGCTGTGGTGCGAGAATTCCCAGATGTATTCCCAGAAGAATTGCCAGGATTACCCCCAGAAAGAGAAGTAGAATTTGCAATCGATTTGGCACCAGGAACGGAACCTGTTTCAAAAGCACCTTATAGAATGGCCTCGCAGTTGAAAGAATTGAAAGAACAAGCGCAGAGCTCATGGACAAGGGGTTTATACGACCAAGCGTGTCTCCGTGGGGAGCACCGGTGTTGTTCGTGAAAAGAAGGATGGGTCGATGCTTTGTGCATCGACGACTACCGCCAATTGAATAAAGTCACGGTGAAGAATTGATATCCGTTGCCAAGAATAGAATAGATGACTTATTCGACCAATTACAAGGAGCAAAACACTTTTCCAAGATCGACCTAAGATCGGTACCATCGCTAAGAGTCGTACGAGGACATTAAAACGGCTTTTAGAACACACGGTATGGACACTATGAATTTTAGTGATGCCATTTGGGTGACAAATGCACCGGCGTGGTTTATGGATTTGATGAATCGAGTGTTTAAACCACTTAGACTCTTGGGTTGTAGTGTTTGTTGATGACATCCTAATCTACTCAAAATCAAAAGCGGAACATGAAGAACACTTACGTGTCGCTCTACGAACTTTGCGTGAGCACCAACTGTACGCCAAGCTCAGCAAATGTGAGTTTTGGCTAGAAGAAGTCGACTTTACAGAGACATGTCGTCTCCAAGCATGGTGTCACTGTGGATCCCGCTAAGATCGAGGCAGTAGTGAACTGGGAACAACCAAAAACCGTGACAGATATCCGGAGTTTCCTCGGACTGGCAGGATATTATCGGCGTTTCGTTGAGGGGTTTTCAAAAATATCAGGACCTCTCACAAGGCTTACAAGAAAGGACTCAAGATTTGAGTGGAGTGAGGCGTGTGAAAAGAGTTTTCAAGAACTCAAGAAAAGACTCACCTCAGCTCCAGTGTTAGCCATTCCATCAGGCAGTGGAGGATTCGCAGTTTATAGTGATGCTTCGTATAACGGGTTGGGTTGTGTATTAAATCAATATAAAAAGGTAATAGCTTACGGCTCCAGACAGTTGAAAGAGCACGAAAGGAACTACCCAACACACGATCTGGAACTAGCTGCAGTCATATTCGCATTAAAAATATGGCGACATTACCTATACGGAGAAACATTTGAAATTTTCACTGACCATAAAAGCCTCAGATACCTGTTTACACAGAAGGAACTGAATATGAGGCAGCGGAGGTGGATGGAATTCCTCAAAGATTACGACTGTTCTATACAGTATCATCCAGGCAAAGCTAACGTAGTGGCCGACGCCTTGAGTCGAAAGAGTTCCGCACAGCTGGCTAGCCTAATTTCAGGTATACATCGATGGAAGTTGTTAGAGGATCTAGCGTTATGTGGTGCAGACATCCAACCACAAGCCACAGGAGCCTTCTTAGCCAACATATCAGTGAAGCCAGTGATATTTGAACACATACGAGAACTACAGATGAAAGACCCGATTCTAACACGGATACATCAAAATGTAATAGAAGGTACTACCTCTGAGTTTTTAATCAAGGAAGACGGTTCCTTAACGCATTCAAAGGCGGCTTTGCATTCGGACAACGCCGAATTGCGTACGATTCTTGATGAATCACACAGGTCAAGTTATGCGATCCACCCAGGAAGCACGAAGATGTATCAGGATCTGAAAAAGAATTACTGGTGGAGAGGGTTGAAACAAGATGTGGCAGAGTATGTTTCACGATGTTTGACGTGCCAACAAGTGAAAATCGACCATAGACACCCCGCAGGCCTATTACAGCCCTTACCCATACCGGAATGGAAATGGGAATCTATCTCAATGGATTTCATAGTCGGGTTACCACGAACTGCAAGGAGGCATAACGCCATTTGGGTAGTGGTTGATCGATTAACTAAGTCGGCACATTTCTTGCCGTACAACACGATGTACACAGCGGGAAGATTAGCAGAACTTTACATGAAAGAGATCGTTCGGCTACATGGGATACCAAGTAGCATTGTTTCAGACCGAGACCCATTATATACGTCAAAGTTTTGGAGGAAATTCCAAGAAGGAATGGGAACTAAGTTGGATTTCAGTACGGCATTTCACCCACAAACAGACGGGCAAACTGAGAGGGTCAACCAAGTCATTGAAGACATGCTTAGGGCATGTATGTTAGAATTGCAAGGATCGTGGGATCAACATCTACCATTGATTGAGTTCGCTTATAATAATAGTTTTCCGAGCATTGGGATGGCACCGTATGAAGCCTTGTACGGAAGACGGCGATGTAAGTCGCCAATCAATTGAGAAGAAAGCGGGAGAAATTTGTTTTGGGACCCGAGCTACTTGAAGATAACGCCATTGTCCGCATGATCGTGGAGAGGCTAAAGGCGGCTCGAGCGCATGTAAAAGTTATCTTGACATCAAGCGGACCAAAGTGTAGACTTTAAAGTGGGGAACATGTGTTCGTGAAAGTATCACCAATGAAGGGAGTGATGAGATTTGGGAAGAGAGGAACCTAAGTCCCCGCTTTCTCGGACCGTTTGAAGTTTTGGGTCGAGTGGGAGAAGTAGCCTATCGCATTGGTTTGCCACCATTGTTTGATCAAGTACACAATGTTTTCCACGTGTCGATGCTTAGGAAATATCTCAATGACCCACGATCACGTCATCGAGCGCCAATCATTAAATGCATGAAGATATGACCATGATTGAAGAACCCAGAGAAATTGTAGATCGAAGGAACAAAAGTGTGTTAAACAAAAGTGATTCCTTAGTACTTGTTCGATGGAAGAACCATCCGATCGAAGAGGCAACATGGGAACGTGAGGCGGATGTTAGAGAACAATATCCCAAATTGTTCGAGTTGCAATGATTTTTATTGGTTTGAAAATATGTAATTTCGAGTACTATGAAGGTTAGGTATGTTTTCTTTTGATATATGATTGCAAACAATGTTTGAAAAAAAAAAAAAAAAAAAAAAAAAAATTTCTCGTTGAACTCTAAATTTATGAATCTAGTGATAAATCGAAATTTAATGAACAAAAGGTCCCAGATAAAAGTTTCTGGTCTCGCTCGAGCGACCACTTACGACCGCTCGAGCAAGGCCACATAAAATCATACTTCCTCTCGCCGAAAGCATAACAAATCCTCGCCGAAGCGAGGTATGTAGACCGCTCGAGCGATGGTTTATAACCGCTCGAGCGAGGTAACGATATATAATAATCTTTGCTTCGCTCGAGCGAGGGCTAATGACCGCTCGAGCGAGGCGGAACTATAAATATGGGAGAGGCCTTGGCGCCTGTTCATCTTCAAGCGAAGGAAGAGGAGAGACGAGAGAGGGGGTTAGGGCAAGCGATTTTTCAATCTTTTCGGTCCGCTTCCAGCCGGATTTCAACCATCCGATCCATTAAAACTACTCTTCTAGGTAAAATCTGCCCCTCTCTAAAAAAATTTCTTGGCATTTAAACCCTTTAAATACTTAATGGCTTCAAGCCCAAACCCACAACCCAAGAAACGGATGGCAATTCGTCGGCGCGCAATAAAGCGCCACAAACCTCGCAACCATCATCAAACCCACCCTCTACTCCAATCACACTGGATGATTGGTGGGAAGCGAAAATTTTTGAAGCCGAATGGGAAATACATCCCTCTTGTTTCGGAGATCCGGCGTCCACCCAGTGGACATCGGACTTCATCACCAACATTCAACTCAAGTCCCTCCTTACGCCATTCGGGGATCGATACTACCCGAGGCTAGTGAAGCTTTTCTACCAAACCTTAAACATGAGCATCGATGAGGATGCCATACTTGTTACCATCGATGGTAACGAGTTAGTTTTTAGATGTGCCGACATCTCCTCGACCATGAAATGCCCCCACATCTACACTCCTAGCCCACTCATCCTACCACCCTTTTCTGGGAACGTAGATTTCCCAACGATCATCTCCGACATCACTGGCGGTAGGTCCGCCTCGGGACAATCCATCACCCGATCACAACTACCGCCGCGCATGTGGCTTTTGGACATAATCTTCAAAAAGAATTTGCACCCCACCGGCCATGACCAAGAACACCGAGATGCGTTTTTGCGAGCAATACACACCGCATTTCACAATAGGTGGATCAATGCACCTATGGTCATTATAAAAGGCATGGCGCATGCCTACAGAAGAAATGTGAGGGGTGCTGTCCCTCCACCTATCAACCGACTGCCGTATGCACGACTGATTTCCCGACTTTTGGAGTCGCGAAACGGGAAGGGAGGATTTAGGATTCGGGAGGACGAGTTGTTCCTCACCGACAACGTCGTCCCATACCTCGCCCAGGATTGGAGCAGAAATCTTAAAAGCCTCCAAACCAGCGTCGACAAGAAGAGAGACCGGCAGGTCTCCAGATCAGCCACCCATCAAACACCGGCAGGACCGACTACTTCCTCCACCACAGTTCCGCAGCCCATACCCACTACTGACACGGGCATGATGCGAGAGATCCTTCAGCAAGGAAGGGACATTAGGTTGCATCAGAGGTTCCAGGAGGCGCTACTTATCGACCTCATGGGCCATGCGTACCCGCAAACCTACATGCAGCGCGTTGGTGCCATGAGGGATTCTATATTTGGAACATCTACCTCCGGACCGGCTACTAGGAGCGCCACGAAGTACTGGCAAATGCATTACTTGAAGAGGAGGAGGTTTAGGAAATAGCAAATAATCGAACACCTGGCATGTAATATTTTGAAAACTTGATATGGATGTTAAATTTTTTTTTGTGTGTTAAAAACTATCGTGGCATGAATGGCACAAGTTTTGGTTTGGGTAGATGATAAATATGTGTGGAATGTGTATCGATGATATTTTTATTAAATTGTTTTGTTTTGTTGTATGGAAATTGTGGGTATGACCAACACTGATAGCTGCAAATGCGGCTACATAGTTAAATTCTCACATTGTATGCAAGTCGATGACAAAAGTGGTACCGTTAAGAAAATAATATCGATTTTAGTGAAAATCTTATAAGTTGGGGTGATTGTCACAACCCAGATTTTTGAGATCTGTGCATGGCACACTTTGTTGCACATAGGTATATGCGTTTCACAAAGGGACCAAAACACCTAAATACTTAAAGTGTGTACATGGGAAACACACTAGTATATCCCAATTCTGATAAATATAAAAGTGAGGAAGAGAGAAGAGGAGTCCTTACGTAAAACTATTCTAACCTAAATAGAGAGGAGGAGATTATAGAGAAAAACAAAGGGAAGAAAGGAGCCTGGGAGAACTAGGGTTGCAGAAACTTGGCTCGGCAAGGAAGATCAGAGGTAATGACGGGAGGACGAACCAGGGAGGCCGGAGAGCCTAGTTGGTATACAAATCTTAAATCGGACCTGAGCGTGATTAATCGTCGGAGGTACGTTAAAAACATGATAGATGCCTAGGAATGTTTTTATATAGTAGGAAGGATGTTGGCAGTAAGTTTACTCTATATAAGATTAAGGTCAAATGAAGGATGGAAGCATGATCTCGATCTGATCAGGGACAAAACCATTGTTCCTCGCTCGAGCGGTCTTAAGAGGCTCGCTCGAGCGAGGATGAACAAAGAAAAGAACGACTCTGGGCTCGCTCGAGCGGTCCCTTAAACTAAAGGGAGGCTCGCTCGAGCGAGGGTCCACAGAAAAAGTCGAGAGCTCGATTTAACCGCTCGAGCGATCTCGATTTGACCGCTCGAGCGAGGTCAAGAGACCGCTCGAGCGAGGTCAAGTGACTGCTGAAGTAGTATAATCACTGCTGCGAGGTCCAGATGTTGGTTTTCTAATAAGAAACTGGTGTCTTACACCCCAAATGACCTTAAACCATCCTAAAGTAAATTCTCTTTTAATGTAGGTTGATGCATTATAACCGCTAAGGACAAGCATGCTTTGAGAGACCTGAGGTAGGGAGTATTCTTGAAACATGTGCATTATTCAGGAACTCATATGCGTAGTATAGTCTATTTAAATAGTAGTATATACCATAAACTCTCATGATAAGTGTGTGTGTGTAAGTGTGAAGAATCACGAGGTCCCTGTGGGACGAAATATAATGTGGTTAAATCGAGAAAGTTGAAATAGAAGTATGGGGCATCCTGTGGATGCGTAGAAATAAAATAGAGAAACAGAAACAATGTGATAAGGCCTAATGTAATATATCTAGCACATTCACGGTGAATAACTATATGTAAGGCACATTGATATTTTTATTATTTAAGGTTGATCAGAATACCCCACCGACGTGGCAGGATAACCACGACTGACTCGGCAGGATATCCGTGACCGATGCACGCAGCCAATCCAGATAGTTGTAACACATCCGAGGATGTAGATTGAGAATAGACCCCCCCGCCTATGAGAAAGGGGCTTGGGCAGTATTCCCAGGGGATACACATAATAACTGTCTAGTTAGACGACGATGGCGGGTATTCCATCGGGGCTCGATGCTATAGTGCTCGAGGATTACTTAAGTTAAGATTTAAGTGATTAGGCCAAGTTCACAAACAAATTCATAAAGAGATTAAGCGAAGCTGCTAAGATTGGTTGGGAATCATTGCTTTACTTTTATCCTTCAAATTGTTGTACATAAATATTTCTTGAGAAATTATGTTGTTGGTACTAACATATGTGCGGGAGATGATCTATATGTTCTTTTGTTTTCCCTACAGACTGGGATGTAGCTCACCCTTAGACTATATACGTCAGGTCAAGGACTAACGGCGCAAGGACTTGGTGAAGTAAATCCAAAGGCATCGTGTCTGCAGCCCTGAAGAGTCGAACCTCCTCTGAGGAATTCTTCTAGGAAACCCACGCATACTTTGATAGTGAGTTGAGAGAGAGACGTATGGCTTGGTATATCGAGCCTTTTATTTTGAATGTTTTAAATACTGTCACTTGGTAGACCACCTAGGAGGAATAAGTATCATTAAACTTTCGGGTATGTCCTTATGTCCATGAATTGGCATGGAACAAGAACTGCCTGGTAGGATCAACTAACTTATAAGTTCTTATTGTTGCTTAGAGTATTCGCATGTGCTTCCATTACCGTTTGGCTGTATATATGAAGAGGAGTTATGATATGAATGTAAGGCACGGCCTTGAAGGTCGTGCAGATGGCACGGATTTCGGGATGCCAAAATTCGGGCTATCATAGTTGGTATCAGAGCCTTTTTCCTTTCAGAGTTCTGACTATCATATCGTCAGAATATAGGGACTCGCTAAATCTAGATTTTACCTCATGCGCACTGCTATGTTTCCTAGAGGGAGAGGCCGACCCAGGGGTGGCCATGATAGGAATTTACGCAGTAGAGATGGGTTCGTCTCACCTACAAACAGAGTGCCATTGGGAAACAGGGAGATTCCCGAGAGCAGTGGCCAGGGAGGAAATCAAAATCAAGCAGAGGAGCAAGATCTAGATAGACATGATCGAGACCAAAGGGAACAAGATAGGGTGAGAGAAAGGAATGAGGAAAGAGAAGAGCGTCAGAGAATGATGCACACAATGGAGACCATGGCATCTGCCATGGCACAACAAGGGCAGCCCTTGGCAAACAAGATACAAGACTGTAACCACAACGAACACCTACCCTCCAAAGAGGACTTACACCTTCATTGGCTTCAAAGATTCACCGAAGTTCAAGAATGAGACCTCCCAATTTTTCGACAAAGTGCATACAATGGCCCAAAACTGGTTGGGAGAAATGGAGAAGGTGTTCAGCATCGACATGCACAGAGAGGATGAGAGCGTCTGCTAAGCAAAGATATATGTTAGATGGAGAAGTCGGACCTTGGTGGAAATCTGTGTTAACGAGAGCACAAGAAACTCCAAACGTGCCGTGGACTTGGGACGAATTTGTAGAAGAATTCAATAAACAGTATTTTCCTGAAGTTGTGAGGAATCAAATGGAGACCCAATTTTTACAACTAGCACAGGGAAGAATGACCGTGAGAGAGTATGGAGTGGAATTCATGAGACTGGCTCGCTTCGCCCCAGACTACGTAATCTCAGACGTGATGAAAGCGAAGAGGTTCCAACAGGGCTTACGGTCGGACATCCGAGGGGGTGTTGCGCCCTTCCAGCTGAAGACTTATGGAGAAGTAATGAGTAAGGCATTGGTGGTTGAGGAAGAAAATAATAACCGATACCGTCAGAGGGAACATCAAGGCAGAGAATGCACCGATCTGAATAGAATAGGACGGGGTTATGAATAAATCATATAAGAAACAGAGGTTTATAACACCAAATCAGAAACCGTCGTTCCAGTCGGGTTATGGGAGAGCTGCTCCACGATCGACTCATCAAAATTATCCGTTGCTCGCATCAGGGAGATCGATGAGGTATCAAGGTCCCACTAATTCCAACAGGACTACAACTCCACAAGTTTTTCCGATAGCTGCTAATTCATTTCCAAGGGAAACTTGTGCTAAATGTGGCAAGTCCCATAAAACAACAGATTGTAGGCAAGGAATGCGAGGCTGTTTCAAGTGTGGCAAGATAGGTCACATGATGCGAGATTGCCCTGAGACAGCCAAAGAAAAGACGGCTCCAACCTCCATGCCGCAACCAATTCAAGCTCGAAAGCCTGTTATTCGAGGAAGAGCCTACGCAGTTACTGCCCAGGAAGCAGGGAGTGTACACGACATTATCCAAGGTGAGAACTCCTTTAAAATAGAGAATTTCGGTTTCAATATAACTCTAGATAAAGAATGAGTTTATATTAGGATATATAAATATATATATCATATTAAACGTAAGAGTGAAAATTGTTTATGGATATGTTGAGTACGTATATGCATGTATTGTAGGTACGTTACAGATTTATGAGAAAGGGTGCTACGTAGCACATGACGCGCGAGTGCTGATAGACCCAGGGTCTACCCACTCCTTCATTACCCCTAGATTTGCGAAAAGAATGAAGATTGTTCCGGAAACACTGGACTTTGTGTTATCAGTGTCCATCCCAACAGGAGAATTAGTGGACACGGAATTAGTCTGCAAATCGGTAGTAGTAAGCATTAGGGATCACGTTGTCCACGAATTAGAGGCAAATCTAATATGGTTGGACATGCAGGGATTCGATGTGATCCTTGGCATGGATTGGCTGTCCCAACATTGCGCAACAGTGGACTGCAAGGATAAAGTTGTTGTTTTCCGTCCTAACACGAGGAGATCGTTTCGATTTCAAGGGGAGAGGTCGACTCAGGTACCACTTATATCTGCAGTAAGAGCAGAACGTTTAATTAGGAAAGGGTGTAGTGGTTATTTGGCATTTTTGAAGGAGGATAAAGAAGAAAAGAATATTATCTCGGACTTAGCTGTGGTGTGAGAATTCCCAGATGTATTCCCAGAAGAATTGCCAGGATTACCTCCAGAAAGAGAAGTAGAATTTGCAATCGATTTGGCACCAGGAACGGAACCTGTTTCAAAAGCACCTTATAGAATGGCTCCTGCAGAGCTGAAAGAATTGAAAGAACAACTGCAAGAGCTCATGGACAAGGGTTTATACGACCAAGCGTGACTCCGTGGGGAGCACCAGTGTTGTTCGTGAAAAAGAAGGATGGGTCGATGCGTTTGTGCATCGACTACCGCCAATTGAATAAAGTCACGGTGAAGAATTGATATCCGCTTGCCAAGAATAGATGACTTATTCGACCAATTACAAGGAGCAAAACACTTTTCCAAGATCGACCTAAGATCCGGTACCATCGCTTAAGAGTCGTACGAGGACATTCAAAACGGCTTTTAGAACACGTATGGACACTATGAATTTTTAGTGATGCCATTTAATGACAAATGCACCGCGCCGCTTTATGGATTTGATGAATCGAGTGTTTAAACCACACTTAGACTCTTGGGTTGTAGTGTTTGTTGATGACATCCTAATCTACTCAAAATCAAAAGCGGAATATGAAGAACACTTACGTGTCGCTTCATTTAACTTTATGCGTGAACACAACCAGACGCCAAGCTCAAAGAAATGTGAGTTTTGGCTAGAAGAAGTCAGCTTTCGAGACATGTCGCTCCAAGCATGGTGTCACCGTGGATCCCGCTAAGATCGAGGCAAGAGTGAATCGGGAACAACCAAAACCGTGATGATATCCGAGTTTCTGACGGTGATATTATCGGCGCTTTCGCTGAGGGGTTTTCAAAATATCGTGACCTCTCACAAGGCTTACAAGAAAGGGCTCAAGATTTGAGTGGAGTGAGGCGTGTCAAAAGAGTTTTCAAGAACTCAAGAAAAGACTCACCTCAGCTCCAGTGTTAGCCATTCCATCAGGCACTAGAGGATTCGCAGTTTATAGTGATGCTTTGTATAACGGGTTGGGTTGTGTATTAAATCAATATAAAAAGGTAATAGCTTACGGCTCCAGTCAGATGAAGGAGCACGAAAGGGACTACCCTACACGAACTGAACTAGCAGTCATATTCGCATTAAAAATATGGCGACATTACCTATACGGAGAAACATTTGAAATTTTCACCCACCATAAAGCCTCGATAATTGCCAGCTACGTAAGGAACTAAATATGAGGCAGCGTAGGTGGATGGTATTCCTCAAAGATTACGACTGTTCTATACAGTATCATCCAGGCAAAGCTAACGTAGTGGCCGACGCCTTTGAGTCGAAGAGTTCCTACACCGGCTAGCCTAATTTCAGGTATACATCGATGGAAGTTGTTAGAGGATCTAGCGTTATGTGGTGCAGACATCCAACCACAAGCCACAGGAGCCTTCTTAGCCAACATATCAGTGAAGCCAGTGATATTTGAACACATACGAGAACTACAGATGAAAGACCCGATTCTAACACGGATACATCAAAATGTAATAGAAGGTACTACCTCTGAGTTTTTAATCAAGGAAGACGGTTCCTTAACGTTCAAGGGGCGGCTTTGCATTCCGGACAACGCCGAATTGCGGCGAACGATTCTTGATGAATCACACAGGTCAAGTTATGCGATCCACCCAGGAAGCACGAAGATGTATCAGGATCTGAAAAAGAATTACTGGTGGAGAGGGTTGAAACAAGATGTGGCAGAGTATGTTTCACGATGTTTGACGTGCCAACAAGTGAAAATCGACCATAGACACCCCGCCGGCCTATTACAGCCCTTACCCATACCGGAATGGAAATGGGAATCTATCTCAATGGATTTCATAGTCGGGTTACCACGAACTGCAAGGAGGCATAACGCCATTTGGGTAGTGGTTGATCGATTAACTAAGTCGGCACATTTCTTGCCGTACAACACGATGTACACAGCGGGAAGATTAGCAGAACTTTACATGAAAGAGATCGGCCACATGGGATACCAAGTAGCATTGTTTCGCATCGAGACCCATTATATACGTCAAAGTTTTGGAGGAAATTCCAAGAAGGAATGGGAACTAAGTTGATTTCAAGACGGCATTTCACCCACAAAGCAGCAAACCGAGAGGGTCAACTAAGTCATTGAAGACAGGCTGAGGGCATGTATGTTAGAAGTGCAAGGATCAAGGGATCAACATCTACCATTGATTGAGTTCGCTTATAATAATAGTTTTCTGACGAGCATTGGGATGGCACCGTATGAAGCCTTGTACGGAAGACGATGTAAGTCGCCAATCAATTGAGAAGAAACTGGGGAGAAATTTGTTTTGGGACCCGAGCTACTTGAAGATAACGCTGCCATTGTCCGCATGATCAGGGAGAGGCTAAAGCGGCTCGAGCGAGAGCATGTAAAAGTTATCCGACATCAAGCGGACCAGTGTAGACTTTAAAGTGGGGGAACATGTGTTCGTGAAAGTATCACCAATGAAGGGAGTGATGAGATTTGGGAAGAGAGGGAAACTAAGTCCCCGCTATCTCGGACCGTTTGAAGTTTTGGGTCGAGTGGGAGAAGTAGCCTATCGCATTGGTTTGCCACCATTGTTTGATCAAGTACACAATGTTTTCCACGTATCGATGCTTAGGAAATATCTCAATGACCCTGATCACGTACTGAGCGGCCAATCATTCGAAATGCATGAAGATATGACCATGATTGAAGAACCCGTAGAAATTGTAGATCGAAAGGAACAGGTGTTGCGAACAAAAGTGATTCCCTTAGTACTTGTTCGATGGAAGAACCATCCGATCGAAGAGGCAACATGGGAACGTGAGGCGGATGTTAGAGAACAATATCCCAAATTGTTCGGAGTTGCCAACTGAATGATTTTTATTGGTTTGAAAATATGTAATTTCGGGTACTATGAAGGTTAGGTATGTTTTCTTTTGATATATGATTGCAAACAATGTTTGAAAAAAAAAAAAAAAAAAAAAAAAAATTTCTCGTTGAACTCTAAATTTATGAATCTAGTGATAAATCGAAATTTAATGAACAAAAGGTCCCAGATAAAAGTTTCTGGTCTCGCTCGAGCGACCACTTACGACCGCTCGAGCAAGCCCACATAAAATCATACTTCCTCTCGCTCGAGCAATAACAAATCCTCGCTCGAGCGAGGTATGTAGACCGCTCGAGCGATGGTTTATAACCGCTCGAGCGAGGTAACGATATATAATAGTAACTGGTTCTGTGCTCGCTCGAGCGAGGGCTAATGACCGCTCGAGCGAGGCGGAACTATAAATATGGGAGAGGCCTTGGCGCCTGTTCATCTTCAAGCGAAGGAAGAGGAGAGACGAGAGAGGGGGTTAGGGCAAGCGATTTTTCAATCTTTTCGGTCCGCTTCCAGCCGGATTTCAACCATCCGATCCATTAAAACTACTCTTCTAGGTAAAATCTGCCCCTCTCTAAAAAAATTTCTTGGCATTTAAACCCTTTAAATACTTAATGGCTTCAAGCCCAAACCCACAACCCAAGAAACGGATGGCAATTCGATCGCCGTCGGCGCGCAATAAAGCGCCACAAACCTCGCAACCATCATCAAACCCACCCTCTACTCCAATCACACTGGATGATTGGTGGGAAGCGAAAATTTTTGAAGCCGAATGGGAAATACATCCCTCTTGTTTCGGAGATCCGGCGTCCACCCAGTGGACATCGGACTTCATCACCAACATTCAACTCAAGTCCCTCCTTACGCCATTCGGGGATCGATACTACCCGAGGCTAGTGAAGCTTTTCTACCAAACCTTAAACATGAGCATCGATGAGGATGCCATACTTGTTACCATCGATGGTAACGAGTTAGTTTTTAGATGTGCCGACATCTCCTCGACCATGAAATGCCCCCACATCTACACTCCTAGCCCACTCATCCTACCACCCTTTTCTGGGAACGTAGATTTCCCAACGATCATCTCCGACATCACTGGCGGTAGGTCCGCCGGACAATCCATCACCCGATCACAACTACCGCAAGATGTGGCTTTTGGACATAATCTTCAAAAAGAATTTGCACCCCACCGCCATGACCAAGAACACCGAGATGCGTTTTGCAGCAATACACACGCATTTCACAATAGGTGGATCAATGCACCTATGGTCATTATAAAAGGCATGGCATGCCTACGTAAGAAATGTGAGGTGCCGTCCCTCCACCTATCAACCGACCGCCAGATGCATTCGATCGATTTCCCGACTTTTGGAGTCGCGAAACGGGAAGGGAGGATTTAGGATTCGGGAGGACGAGTTGTTCCTCACCGACAACGTCGTCCCATACCTCGCCCAGGATTGGAGCAGAAATCTTAAAAGCCTCCAAACCAGCGTCGACAAGAAGGGAGACCGCAGTTCTCAGATCACCACCCATCAAACACCGCAGACCGACTACTTCCTCCACCACAGTTCCGCAGCCCATACCCACTACTGACACGGGCATGATGCGAGAGATCCTTCAGCAAGGAAGGGACATTAGGTTGCATCAGAGGTTCCAGGAGGCGCTACTTATCGACCTCATGGGCCATGCGTACCCGCAAACCTACATGCAGCGCGTTGGTGTCATGAGGGATTCTATATTTGGAACATCTAGCTCACGATTTACGACGATGACATTTATTTATTTACCACGATTTAAGACGACGATGACTATGAAGAGGAAGAGGATTAGGAAATAGCAAATAATCGAACACCTGGCATGTAATATTTTGAAAACTTGATATGGATGTTAAATTTTTTTTTTGTGTTAAAAACTATCGTGGCATGAATGGCACAAGTTTTGGTTTGGGTAGATGATAAATATGTGTGGAATGTGTATCGATGATATTTTTATTAAATTGTTTTGTTTTGTTGTATGGAAATTGTGGGTATGACCAACACTGATAGCTGCAAATGCGGCTACATAGTTAAATTCCTGACTGTTATGCAAGTCAGATGACAAAAGTGGTACCGAGTTAAGAAAATAATATCGATTTTCGAGGGCGAAAATCTTATAAGTTGGGGTGATTGTCACAACCCAGATTTTTGAGATCTGTGCATGGCACACTTTGTTGCACATAGGTATATGCGTTTCACAAAGGGACCAAAACACCTAAATACTTAAAGTGTGTACATGGGAAACACACTAGTATATCCCAATTCTGATAAATATAAAAGTGAGGAAGAGAGAAGAGGAGTCCTTACGTAAAACTATTCTAACCTAAATAGAGAGGAGGAGATTATAGAGAAAAACAAAGGGAAGAAAGGAGCCTGGGAGAACTAGGGTTGCAGAAACTTGGCTCGGCAAGGAAGATCAGAGGTAATGACGGGAGGACGAACCAGGGAGGCCGGAGAGCCTAGTTGGTATACAAATCTTAAATCGGACTGGCGTGATTAATCGTCGAGGTAATGCGTTAAAAACATGATAGATGCCTAGGAATGTTTTTATATAGTAGGAAGGATGTTGGCAGTAAGTTTACTCTATATAAGATTAAGGTCAAATGAAGGATGGAAGCATGATCTCGATCTGATCAGGGACAAAACCATTGTTCCTCGCTCGAGCGGTCTTAAGAGGCTCGCTCGAGCGAGGATGAACAAAGAAAAGAACGACTCTGGGCTCGCTCGAGCGGTCCCTTAAACTAAAGGGAGGCTCGCTCGAGCGAGGGTCCACAGAAAAAGTCGAGAGCTCGATTTAACCGCTCGAGCGATCTCGATTTGACCGGCGAGGTCAAGAGACCGCCGGCGAGGTCAAGTCATGACCATGAAAGTATAATCGACCATGAAAGCGAGGTCTGGTGACCACTAAGATGTTGGTTTTCTGAAATAAGAAACTCGGGTGTCTTACACCCCAAATGACCTTAAACCATCCTAAAGTAAATTCTCTTTTAATGTAGGTTGATGCATTATAACCGCTAAGGACAAGCGTGCTTTGAGACTGTTGAGGTAGGGAGTATTCTTGAAACATGTGCATTATTCTGTGAACTCATATGCGTAGTATAGTCTATTTAAATAGTAGTATATACCATAAACTCTCATGATAAGTGTGTGTGTGTAAAGTGTGAAGAATCCTGAGGTCCCCAGGGGACGAAATATAATGTGGTTAAATCAGAGAAAGTTGAAATAGAAGTATGGGGCATCGAGGATGCGTAAGAAATAAAATAGAGAAACAGAAACAATGTGATAAGGCCTAATGTAATATATCTAGCACATTCACGGTGAATAACTATATGTAAAGCACATTGATATTTTTATTATTTAAGGTTGATCAGAATACCCCACCGACGTGGCGGGATACCCACGACTGACTCGGCAGGATATCCGTGACCGGTACGGCGGCCAATCCGTATAGTTGTAACACATCCCTAGCATGTAGACAGAGAATAGACCCTGCCGCCAATGAGAAAAGGGGCTTGGGCGATTTCGTGGATACACATAATAACTGCTAGTTAGTTACGATTGCGGGTATTCCATCGGGCTCGATGCTATAGTGCTCGAGGATTACTTAAGAAGTGATTAGGCCAAGTTCACAAACAAATTCATAAAGAGATTAAACAGAAACTGGGCTAAGATTGGTTGGGAATCATTGCTTAATTTGTATCCTTCAAATTGTTGTACATAAATATTACTTGAGAAATTATGTTCTTGGTACTAGCATATGTGCGGGAAGTGATCTATATGTTCTTTTGTTTTCCCTAGAGCTAGGATGTAGCTCACCCCTTAGACTATACGCAGGTCAAGGACTAACGGCAAGAAGGACTTGGTGAAGTAAATCCAAAGGCATGTGTCTGACCACGTAAGAGTCAGAACCTCCTCCTGAGGAATTCTTCTAGGAAACCCGCTGCATACTTTGATAGTGAGTTGAGAGAGAGTACTGTGTATGGCTTGGTATATCGAGCCTTTTTATTTTGAATGTTTTAAATACTGTCACTTGGTAGACCACCTAGGAGGAATAAGTATCATTAAACTTTCGGGTATGTCCTTATGTCCATGAATTGGCATGGAACAAGAACTGCCTGGTAGGATCAACTAACTTATAAGTTCTTATTATTGCTTAGAGTATTCGCATGTGCTTCCATTACCGTTTGGCTGTATATATGAAGAGGAGTTATGATATGAATGTAAGGCACGGCCTTGAAGGTCGTGCAGATGGCACGGATTTCGGGATGCCGAAATTCGGGCTGTCATAGAAAGTTTTTATTATCAGAACTGATAATAAAGCAGTACGAGACTTTTTAATTAATAAAAGAGATATTTTAGATGGAAGATGATTAAAATGGTATAATCAAATAGCTTTTTATACTTTTGAAGTTGAACATGTGAAAGGAAGTACTAACGTTTTGGCTGATTTCTTAAGCAGAGATCCAAGTTTAAACCACTAACCAAAGTGGGCATATTTATTACAGGAAGAAGATTTATGTTACCACTAAACCAATGGATTTTACTCTGAGTGGATTTTACTCTGTAAACAACAGAAGATGACAGAAGAAGGAAACTCCTCCTCTTCTTCTAAACCACCTCCAAACATAAGAAAACCTTATGTTGGAAAAACTTATGTTGTGTTAAGAGGTCATCAACCCGGACTATATACGTCTTTCTTAGCTTGCCAAAAACAAGTTACCAATTTCCCAAACTCCCTTTACCAAGTTCACGATGATTTCAATGAAGCTAAATCGGCTTTTACGTTGTATCAAGTACAACAGTCCCAATATTTGCTAGAACAAGCGAGCATCTCGATGAATAACGTTCCTGATTTCTATAATCCAGGAATAAGTCCAGAACTTTATCATGAGATTAATGGAGCCTGGAAATGCCAACTTCTGAACGATAAAAAACAATTCAGGTGTCACATGAGCAACCTTGCTCATAAAATCCATGAAAAAGAACAAAAGCTAGAAAAACTACAAAATAGTTCTAATGCCCTTGTTAAATCTATAGCTTTGGATTCTGAAACGTTCGTAGAAAACTTCACTCTTGAAAAAATAAATCACTTTTTAGAATTAGCAGATCTTATGGATTCAAATTATCTAGACTCCATTTTTCACAAATAAAAATGAATTTGTTTGTTTGACAAAATTAAACATATTCTGCCATGTGATATCAGTAAACCCTTGATAGCACAAATTGAAAATCAAGAAGTTAAGATAAAACAGATCTTAATGGATAATTATAACATAGCTCAGTGTTATGAGGATTTTCTTCCAAAATTATCAATTTATACGAAAAATCCCATATATAATCTAGGAGAATGTCTTGATTGGGGATTAGTAAAACAACTAATCTTTCCTGATTATCCTATCACTGAATTCCCGATGATGATCAAAACAATGATCTATCATTTCACCAAAAATCTCAATCGCACTGTCAACTATACATTTTGGATCACAAGCATAATAGGATGGAGATCAAAAGAAAAATTTTACTAGCCATATCAAATTTGGTTTTTAGATAAAACTAAAGACTACGAGTTCGATGAAGTCGAAGACCCCATGGCTAAAGCAAGCATCATGTCCATAAATCCAAAATCCTACTGGATTTGGTCTCTAAAAACATTCTCTTCAATTGCAAGACAAATCCGTGCTGCTGATAATCAAATCAACATATCAGATGGTCGAAGAATTTTCACTACAAATTTACCGATTGAATATATGAGGATTGAAGAGCAAAAAATTGAAGCAGCTTCATTATTGTTAAAATTCGATTCTCGAAAAGATCTTGACCTCCCAGAGAATCTCGAGATCGAAAGAACGATGCTCGAAGAAGATGAGATGCAAGACAGCTATGATCATCATAGTCCTACCTTAGAAGATTCAGTTTTCTATCATAATCTGGAAAATCGTATGGAAGCATAGTGGACCACACCACTATCATCAGTAGCAAGGATGACTCCAGCTCATCCAGGACACGTTGCTACGCACAATCGTCAGCCATGACGTCGCCCATTATATTATTTTAAGGGAAAACATCTTTACTATTTGTCTAGATGTAAGTAAATGCTTTGAAAAAATCGAAAGCATCTTACTGTTGAATAAAGTTGTTTGTCCTGGTATGGATGTAGAGTCTATTTAAGGACATAACCTGCCCTTAAGGAAGACATCGAGTTGAGAAACATTTCCGCAGTGTTGTAAATGGTATCAGAGCCTTGTTATACATATTTAGGAGTATCTATACCATGTCTGAACAACCCAGTTATACATATTTGTAATACACCAATATGGATATATTTTAATTTTGGATTCTCTTTTTTCCATCTTAAGATTTTCTTTTTATCAAACAGTGTTATTTCTGCTGTAAGATTAGATGTGCTTTTTGTAATAGTGTTTCCTGAAAAAGCTTCAAATATTCTTCTGGATAAGATTTTATCTAATGGAGAGATTTTATAGATATCTTCTTTATTAAGTTTTTGTTGTAACTCGAGTTCTCGAAGTTGTTCTTCAGTGAAAGATATTTCTTTATTAAAGGTTTGGGGTGATTCCTAAGGGTTCCATACATGCCATCAAAAGCTCTGAATTGCACCTCTCTCGAAAGGTGTTTCGATCGGGCCTTGGGCCAAATTTTGGTGTCTATAGGCTCATGTTGTTGTAAATCATAAATCAATAAGGTCTTATTTGGCTTGTAATGGGGCTTTGGGATAAAAGGTTCCAAAGAAAGGTAAAAGGATTCAAAGTTTCTGAAAATTTAGCTTATATTTCACGTGTCTTTTTCTTATTCTTTCTTTTCTACTTCAGCAAGTATCCAGAAATTGGATAGCTTCCTCCCATTTTTTTTTTTTTTTTTTCTGCAAATCAGATTTTCTTTAAGACTTCAACTCAGAAGCTTTTTACTTCTCTTTTCATATGATTGTAATTATGATTTCTTTTCAATCATCCTCTTGAATAATTCTTCAATTTCCAAAATCGTGTTTTTTGATTTCTTTTCTATCCCATATTTTCTTCATTGTATTTCTTCTCAGTGGTACCCTTTTTGGGTTCTCCCTTATCTATGTACTTATACTTCCTTCACTCCCTCTGCTTCCCTTTTTCACATTTTAAATCCTCAAAAATGTAAGGGTTAAAGGTTGAAAGCTTTGAATAGCACATATGGTTAAGGGTTTTATAAAATTTGGTATAAAGAAATTCGGCTTAGGCTTCTAATATGGCTTCATGGGATAAATATTTTTTTTTGGGACTTTGGCATTTTGACTCTTAAGATATATAAAAGATGGCCTTAAAACATCTTCATGACTTACTAGCATGGATGACTTATTGTTTTGATGTAAGTAAGCATATTCACAGAATACATTGATTCTAAATTTAGTAATATGAGATTTTTTAGTAAAAATAGTAAAGAAGTTCAAGGAGAATTTTGCTTCGAATAGATGATAGTTTTGTCTCCAAAGAAAGGAAAAATTAGTCTCTAAAGCTCACTGGTTATATAATTTTAAAACTATGATCTAAATTTTACAGTTTAAATCAAAATATTATTTAAAACATTCAATCTGTTATAGTGTTCTGGAAGACTTAAACATGAATTGCATCTATTCTATTGTTTTGATTTTTGAACTTCTGCTATGATGGATTGTAAGGTTTTAGGAATTATGAGTTTTTTTTCATTACTCACATGTGATGGTTAAACAGAAACATTTTAAATTACAAATACTAGATTAAAACAGAAAAAATAAATTTTTTTTCCTGCAAAAAGTGCAAAAAGTAAAAAGTTAAACTAATATAGATAAATTACCCCTTAAACTTAAACAAGACAATGTCCTCATTGTCGAAAAAATAGGGGATAAGAAAAATTCTACCGAAAATTACTACTTACCTGCATGAACCAGGTATAAAGTTTACAGAACTGGTCAACAATCTCCCCCAAACTTGAGGAAAATCACGTCCGACAAAAATATAGACAAGCAGTAACAAAAATAGGACATTAGACTTATCAATAGGATATCAGACTTATCAATAGAAATAGAAAGTAAAAGAAATTTCACTTATATTCATGGAATATTTTACAACGAAACTATTTTTTTTAAAATAACTATTTACATAAAAGATGGAATCCTAGGAAAAATCTAGACACAAACTAACTACGACACTGGCAGCAACGTCCGAGGTAAAAAGATGTCTGTGATAAAGATCGGCCCTCTACTTCTAACCAAAATTGTTGCCTCCCAAAAAACTATTAGTCCCCTCCTTTGGATGGGTACATCCAATAGAAGTTGTAGAAGGGGTGGATTTAAGAAGATGGAGGAGGTGGTGGGGGATGAGGTGTATGACGCGAAGAGGATTTATGACGTTAGGGAGATTGAGGTGGTGTTTCGTCAGCCAGTTCCGGAATGGGGATAGAAGAGAAGAGAGCGATGATTTCACTAATTAAGCACCCTTGTTCCTCTAGGAGCGTGGTGACTTCATCCTCATGGCGTCGTATGAGGCGATCAAATGCCTCTGTAATATTCATCCAACTTGGTTACTTTGCCATGGTGAGAATGTAGGTACTAGAAGAAGACAAAAAGGAATGGAATTAATTGACTAAGAGTTTGGTTACTTATTTATAATCAATCCAAGTTGAGGATTTGAGCAGTTGCCATAAATGGGCATTATGGGCTGGCGTTGAAGAATGCAAACCAGTTGGTAATGCCATTAATTGTTGTAAGGCATGTCTGCTTAGCGTGAATCGAGGCGACTCCTTTGTTATCGGAGGTTGTGCCTTTCTGATAGCAAAATACGCGGCCCAGGTAACTCGTTCTCTCCTCAATCGTAATCACTACGATTTCCCTAGGGAGGACTCCTAAACTAAAAAAGGTCGTACTTCCTAGGATTCATCATAACACACCTAATATTATCCAGAAATAACATACTCACAAAATCGCTATGGATGAGTTGGTAGCACAACAATGCCCGGGAGGATATCAATTATACTCTGGGTCTTTCGCATGGTGGCCACTTCCCCTTTTTCTTCTAAAGATACCACCAGTTTGAGTCTCTGCCCATCAACCTTGAGAATACGATCGCCCATGGGATTCTGAATAGTCATAGCCCTATGAGGGAATGCATCTACAATGTTATAGGGTACCAACGACTTCATAATTTCCCTGGGAATAACCTTAATCTTGAGTTATATAGCCAAACTTGTTGGCCCGACTCAAAGCTCTTTCTCAAAATGTGCTTATCATGGAATGCTTGGCCTTATAAATTCGAACATTTTCATAGGCATCATTGCGAATTTCCTCTAGCTCATTGAGTTCTAGTTTCCATTGCTCGCAAAATGTAGTCAAATCAAAGTTTAGTACTTTGATAGTCCATAGTGCTCTATGCTCAAGTTCCACAGGTAAATGGCAAGTTTTTCTGTATACCAGTCAGAAAGGGGACATGCCAATAGGTGTTTTATAGGTTGTCTTGTATGCCCACAAGGCATCATGTAATCTCAAGGACCAGTCTTTTCTATCAGGGCGAACGATTTTTTCCAGAATTTTCTTCATTTCTCTAGTAGAGACCTCAACCTGACCACTGATTTGCAGGTGATAGGGGGTGGTGATTTTGTGATTAATAAAGTATTTCTTGAGCAAGCTTTCGAAATACCTGTTACAAAAATGGCTTCCTCCATCACTAATTATGGCACGTGGGGTCCCAAATCATTAAAATATGTTCTCCCTAATGAAAGAAACTACCACCTTATCATCATTTATTCTCGTAGTTGCTGCTTCGACCCATTTTGAAACATAGTCCACAGCCACAAGTATATATATATATATATATATCCAAAAGAAGGTGGAAAGGGGCCCCTAAAATCTATGCCCGATACATCAAATAGCTCTATGACCAAGATTGGTTGAATGGGCATAATGTTTCTCCAGGACATGGCTCTTGCTTTGTGACAATGGTCATAGGCTAGACAAAAATATTGGGCATCTTTAAATAAGATAGGCCAATAAAATCCCAATTGCAATACCTTAGCAGTTATTTTCTTTCCACCAAAATGGCCCCCACAAGCATAGGTGTGACAAAATTATAGGATATTGTGGAAGTCACTATTGGAAACACATTTCCTGGTTATTTGGTATGGGCATATTTTAAATAAATCAGGATCCTCCCAAATATAATATTTGACATTGGGAAAGAAAATATACTTGTCCTGCTTTGTCCAGGTCGGAGGAATCTTACTTGTAGCCAAATAATTTACAATGTTTGCATACCATGGAACTGTAGTTTGGATGGCAAAAAGTTTCTCCTCCGAAAAGGTATCATGCAAAGATTCTTGGTTGATGGATTCTGGTAGTTCTAGTCTGGACAGATGATCAGCCACCACGTTCTCCACTCCTTTCTTATCCTTGATTTTAAAATTGAACCCCTGCAAAAGTAGGAGCCATTTGATTACCCTTGGCTTGGCATCCTTTTTAGATAATAAATATTTCAGTGCAAAATGATCAACGAAGATTATGATCTTCGATCCCAAGAGGTACAGTCAAAATTTATCTAATGTGAGCACGATAGCGAGAAGCTCTTTCTTGGTGTTAGTGTAGTTTACTTGAGCCTCAATCAAAGTTTGACTTGCATAATAAATTACGTAAGGGATCTTATCTTTCCATTGTCCCAAGACCGCACCCATTGCGTAATTGGAAGCATCCCACATTACTTCAAAAGGTAAGGAGTAGTCAGGCGATTGAATGATTGGTCTTGATGCAAGAAGTGCCTTGAGATTATTGAATGCATCAAGACAGGCATCGCCAAAGTCAAAGGGTACATCATTTGCTAAGAGATGGCATAAGGGTCTCGAGATTTTAGAAAAATCATTAATAAAGCAGCGATAAAAGCCAGCATGGTCGAGAAAAGATTGAATCTGTCGTACCGACGTTGGTGGTGAAAAATTTGCTATTATATCAATTTTGGTCTTGTGAACCTCTATTCCTCTTTTGGAGACAACATGCCCTAAGACTGTGCATTCCTGAACCATGAAATGGCTCTTCTCCCAACTTAGCACCAAATTAGTTTCTTCACATCTCTCTAGAATGATGGCAAGATGGTCAAGACAAGAATCAAAAGTTCAGCCAAAGACCAAGAATTGTCCATGAATACCTCAAGAAACTTGTCTATCATATCAGAAATGATGGCCATCATGCATCTTTGGAACATTCCTGGTGCATTACAGAGCCCAAAAGGCATGCGTCAATATGCAAATGCTCCAATGGGGCACGTAAAGGTGGTCTTTTCCTGATCTTTCGGGTATACAGGAACTTGATTATACCCAGAATATCCATCTAGGAAGTAAAAATATTCTTGACCCATAAGTTTTTCCAAAATTTGATCAATTAACGGTAATGGGAAATGATCCTTGCGAGTCATTGAGTTAAATTTTAGGTAATCAATATAGACGCACCAAACCGGTACCAATTCACCGGCTGAATTCTTTTTAACAGTAATCCCTAATTCCTTAGGGACTACTTGAATGGGGCTTACCTATTCACTATCAGAAATCGGTTAACTTATGCCAGCATCTAATAGTTTAACTATTTCTTTTTGTACTACTTTCCTCATATTTTGATTTAATTGTCGCTGACTTTCCCACGAAGTTTTGGCATTATCTTCTAAGTGAATTTGATGCATGCATATTGATAAGTCAAGCCCTCTAAGGTCAATGACAGTCCATCCTATCGCACGCTTGTGCTTTGTAAGTATGGCCAACAACTTATTCTCCTAGTCCGTATTAAGAGGTGATGAAATAATAACTGGAAGAGTTTCATTGGGCCTGAGAAAAGAGTACTTAAGGGTATCGGGAAGTGGTTTCAAATATAAGGATGGTGCTTGTTCAATGGATGGTAATAACGACTCCTTGGAAATAATGGGTTAAAGGTCTAACCATGGTTTCCATGTTTTTGATTGGGAATCAACGAAGGATCCTTCCAGTATATAGGTCATTTCCTCAAACTGTTGTTCTGTAACATCCCTGATTTCCGTGTACTATGTAGGTCACGTGTGCCATGAACAGTGCCATTGCGTTTGTGGTTCACAAGAGGACCAAAATCTCTATATATGCTCTTGGGTGTATGTGTTTAGCATGTAGGCCAAGTGGATGCAAAACATATGTAGGAATGTATGTGGTTAGCACATTAGACAAAAGCAAGTAGAGAAAGGGGGGAAGGAGTCTCCCACATGGTTATTATAGAACAAATAAAGAGAGAGTGAAAGAGAGAGTAAGAGGGAAGAGGGTTTGAGTTGTAAGAGAGACTTAGAAATTTAGACCTTCTTTGGACCCAAAGGTGAGATTACTCTAAGAATATTAAGCTTATGGTACAAAGATGATGTGGTGAAACCCTTGAGGAAGATCTAAGGGTTTGGAGATTTTGATTTATCTAGAAAAAGGTTGAAGAGGAAGGGTTTTGGAAACCCTCTTTATTGAGTTGGTCATGGATCGAATCTAGAAGAGATTCCTTAATCTAAGGTATGTTTTTAATGATTGTATGTGCTTTAAATAAAGCATAAATTGTTAGTTGGATCATTTTGACATTTATAGGGTATTCAATGAAGTAGGAAGTTAGTTCTCGAACTGATCGAGCATTAACTATTGTCGGTCCTTGCTCGAGCGGTTTAAATGGCTCGCTCTCCCGAGGAGGATCACAAAATATAAGTATAAAATATGTTCTGGGCTCGCTCGAGCGAGACCCCTTGCGAAGGGAAGGCTCGCACGAGCAAGGGGTCGCATAAGCTACAGATGCCTCGTTTTGAAGCGCTCGAGCGAGGATGATACCTTGTTTATAATCGCTCGAGTGATGAATAGTGTTTGCTCGCGTGATGAATAGGATCACTCACACGATAAATAGTGATTTCTAGCGCGATAAATAGTGATCGCTAGCACAATGAATAGTGCTTACTCGAGCTAGGAATAATGATCGCTTGTGCGATGAACAGTGTTCCCTCGAGCGATGAATAGTATTCGCTCGCACGATGAATAGTGATCGCTCGAGCGAGGCACTACATGAAATTTTAGTTAATTTTTATTGTTCTTGGAAGCTTTGGTTCTCGAGATTCTTGGGAGGACTTTCTAAGAATATTTGGTCATATTGTGATGTAGGTTTGACATAGGTTGAGGCACTTGATTTCCCCAGGGGGTAGTGATACACCAAGTGATGGTTTCGCGTTGAGATAGGGAACACCTTGAACATGTACTTTAATTTTCAAAAGCATGTATGTAGAGTCATTCACAGTAATATTTATGCATCAAAAATGTGATTTCAAAGAGAGTGTCTATGTGTAATTACAAAATGAACTCATAAGGTCCCCAGGGGACATGAAATGTGTTAATGGGCATCAAAGTGATGCGTTGAGATAGTGACACCCCAGGGGTGTAAGAGTAACATGTCAGCAAAGTGAAAGAAACAGTGATAAGGCCTAATATACTAGAATTAGCACAATTACACGGTGAATAACTATATATAGTGCACTTTCGATATTTTTGTTATTTGAGGTTTGAATAGAATACTCCACCGATGTGGTGGGATACCCACGACTGACTCGGTAGAATATCCGTGACCGGTACGGCGGCCAATCCGTACACCAGTTTGACATCCCAGGGATGTGAGTATGAGATTAGAACCCCGTCGCCTATGAGAAAGGGACCTGGGTATTATTCAAGTAAGAAACAGATATGACAAGGGTCTATTTAGACGACGATGGTGGGTATTCCATCGGGGCTCGATGCTATATTGCTCGGGGATTATTTAAGTTAGGATTTAAGTGATTAGGTCGAATCAATAACTAACACCAGTAAGTCGAGAATGAACAAAACCATGTAAAGTAACAGTTGCATCTATCATATCTTTTTTGTTCATCTAAATTGTTTCTCAGTAATTCCATCAGATAAACCATGCTTTCAAACTATTTTAGAATACATGTGACAGCTTAATTTATATATTCACTTATTATTTCCCTATTGAGCTAGGATGTAGCTCACTCCTTTAGACTATACATTGCAGGTCCATTGCTTGCGGCTACCGAGGCTTCGGGAGATGTAGATTCGGGGGATTCGTATTATGTGCCTGGGGAAGAGTTGGAGCCTCCTCCTGAGGACTTTTTCTAGAGGACTCGTGCACACTTGAGAGTTATTTTTGAGAGCTTTTCTTACGGCTTGGTATGTCAAGCCCTATTTTTTGAAACAATGTAATTAAATGATATATTCTTTTTGGCGAACCATCTGGGGTGATCTGTTTATCACCGATGGTTTGGGTTGGTTCTTCTGTTCATGCATTGGTATGGAAGAAGAACTGTCTTTTGAGCTTTCGCTTTAGATTAATATATTTTGATTTTACGTCATTCAGTTTATCTGTCTTATTTTGAGTAGTTATTGCTTGGTTATACCAATGTACGATATGGACTTCAGGGGCACGACCTGGAGGGCCGTGCTGATGGCACGAGTTTCGGGGTGCCAAAATCCAGGCTGTCACATGTTCAATCTCTCCCAAGTCCGTATATCACAGTGGTGTCTCCAACACTTCCTTGGATAAAACTTTGGGCAATACTTCTTCTACTAGTTCATCAATTTCATCTACACAGAATCATTCTTCATCATCGATTGAAGCCATCTGGTATGCGGCTGAGAAGACATTTAACTAAATTCGCATATCCCCGAAAGAAACTTCCATCACCCAGGTTTTGCAGTTAATGCAAGTATTAGTTGTAGCCATAAAGGGTCTACCGAGAATGACTAAGATTTGTGCCAGGGATTTTGAACTTGGCTCCATGTCTAATACCAAGAAATCAATAGGAAAAATAAATTTATCGACTCCAACAATAATGTCTTCAATGATTCCCACGGGCCTTTTTCCCGATCTATCGGCTAATTGAAGAGTTACCAATGTAGGCTTCAAATTTCCTAGTTTCAGTTTCTCATACACAGAATTTGGCAGTAGATTCACACTAACACCCAGATCCAGAAGTGCTTTATTGATGGCGTGATCACCTATGATACATAGAATTGTGGGCACTCTTGGATCCTTAAATTGGGGTGGGGTTCTGGCTTGCAAGAATGAGCTTACTTGCTCGGTCAAGAAGACTTTCTATGACAATCGCGTGCATATCTCTTTCAAAAATCGTGCATAGGCTGAAACTTGCTTGATTGCTTCCAGGAGGAGTAAATTGATTTTTACCACCTTGAAGATTTCAGTGATATCTTCTAATTTTTTTAGATTTTTATCAAAGGGAGATGGTGCACTAAAAGCATTTGGGAATGCTAACTTTGGCACATCAGGTGCTTCAGTTACGGGTTTAGCTGCACTATCATTATTATCATTTTTTTGTTTTTCATTTTCTATGTTTTCTGATTTATCCTGTAGAGGGGTTTCTTCTCTGGCTTCATTCTCATTTTCTCTGGGCTGAGATATGACTACTGGTGTAGGCATCTTTACCCTATTATCAATAGTCCGGCCACTCCTTAAGGTCTGGAATTGGTGTTTTTCCCTCTTGGAGTTGCTTTCTTAAGTTGTTCACTGTCAATGAGCACTCTTTGTTACTCTCTCTTTCCTCCCGCTGCATGGCTAGTTGACCAATTTGGGTCTTTAGATTCATAATGGACTGAGTGCAAGAGCGTAAGTTTTGGGAGATCTGGGATAATTGGTCTAATTCCCTAGAGTGATGGTGCGCCTATTGTTGCAAATCTTGGAGGATTTGAACAACTGTAACATCTTCGTTTTGATTCTGAGGACAAAGTTTTTGGTCAAAATATTGGTATGGAACATATGACTGTTGGGACTTCAGAGAATGTTGTGGGTATATACATAAGATAATTCTGGCCGAGGTACCCCGAGAAAGCCATAGTAGTTACTCCACTGAGGGTTCTAGGAATTCTCAACATTACCCCCGTGAGAGGCAAAAGCCTGCTCTGTCTCCAACATAGCTGAATACAAAGGTGTCGTTGGAAACTCCATTGGGGTGTAGGTCATATTATAATTTGGCCAAAATATTTCATCACGGCCTTGCATCTTATATATAGATTCTTTTTTCTTTTTTTTTTTGAAAAACAGGGAGAGAAAAGAAATCTGAGCCTCTAGTTTTTGTTGCCAGCAGAAGTGTTGAAACCTTCGAATCATTGCTCCGAATAAACCTGTAAAAGCTCAAAAAGTGATTAAAGAAAATTAAAAAGCGAAAGATAAATATTGGTTTTCAGAAAAAAATTTCGCCTTCCCCGACAACGGTGCAAAAAACTTGATCACTATATATGTGCGTTTCTTATTAAGTCTTAACCTATTGCAAGCGCACAATGGAAATTATTGCACTAATATAGGATCGTTCCAACAAGGAAGGATTAACTTCTGAAAGCTTTTATTTCTCTTTAAAGATTGTGAAATATGAATAAAAGAATGGTTTTTCATCTAAGTGCAAACAAATAAATCTAAATCTTCCTTCCTCCAGATTGTGGTCATCAATCACAATCCTTCAGCAATCAGATATTTATGAATTGAAAATACTGTTACGCTATATCTCAAACCTCTAGAATTTGAGCATCAATCAAAAACTAGTATCCTTCAATATAGATCTATACTATTCTCTAATCTATCAGAAATTTGGGTGTCAATCAAAGTCCAAAAAATCAAAGATGGAAAAGTAAAACTGTTACACTAATCTGTAAATCCTCAATCTGGGGCGTCAATTAAAATAAAAAACTTAAAGATGTTTACAAAGTAGTAAAGTGAAATAAAAATAAATTTGAACTAGAGAGCAAAGTAGAACCATCCAAATGGTTGACCTTTCAGTTTCTTAAGTCCTCAGAGAACTGTGGATAATTTTACTTGATAAATATATTCTACAATTTTGATCGGAAGAAAACCCAACCTCAGTCGTCAATTGATGCTGAGAAATTTTTCAATAACTATCCTTTATGTCGAGCCCTCATATTTATAGATCATAAGGGGTCGGTTTACAAAACTCAATTCTAATAAAAGAAACTACTAAAATAAAAGGTTTTTTAATATAATTATACTTCCTTGCACTTCAATGGTTGATGCACTTACTTCTTCCTTGCACTTCAATGGTTGATGCACTTACTTCTTCCTTGCACTTCAATGGTTGATGCGCTTCAATGGTTGATGCACTTACTGATCCTACTTCTTCCTTGCACTTCAATGGTTGATGCGCTTACTGATTTGTTCCTTGATTTTTGCAGTAAAGTCCTTTAAGAGTTTCTCGTCATCAATCTTCTCGAATCCGTGAGTTTCTAGATTTCTAATTCAAGAGGTCTTCTAATTCTAAGCATGGTGGTGTAGATCTCACGTTCAGTAGCAATAACAAGCTTCTATTCTTGTACAATCGTAATCACGATTTCTCTTTTTTTATACAACTTTCTCTCAGGAAGATCGATGTTTTTCTCTTGTATCGCATTTCTCTGGAACGTTTTTTTAAAGAAGCAAAAATTATGATTTCATATTTCTTTTCTTTACTTTGTTCCGTCGTCTTTTACGATTTTTGGTTGACTTGAATTGTTCTTGCATTGGATTGTCTTTCTTACTGCTTTTTGAGTTTATTTTGACAAAGATTACTATTTTGCTATTTATCCTTAATATTTGCACATCATCAACTTGTTAGTAGTAAATCAGATTCTTGCATCACTAAGTTAAGGGTGGAAAAATGGTAAATTATGTGACTGATCAACAACGCCTATAGTTGGAAGCGATATTGCCTCTTATCGAATTTACCTTCTGCTGGAAGTCTGCGATGTACAGTTTTCTCATTTTGTCATTTACTTCCCATTTTAGCAGCCTTGGGAAGCAGACATCGCCAACAACCTTGGGTGGGGTGCACCCGCCGTTCATCTCGTATGTCCAAATATGAGAAAATAAAATAAATATTTCATGACTTTCGTAATCGTCAACATTTCGTAGAAAATAAAATAAGACATTATGGAAGACGACATTACCTGTAGGGAAATAGTGGAGCCGTAAATATTGTAATCCTGCGAAGTCTGTGCTTTTTCAGCTATATCTCTCATCCTCTTCGCTTTGTCCACCCACATTAGACGCTGATGGTATGAAAATGGGCCCCATGGATATTCATTGAAATTGGGGAGATCATCAACGAGCTCTAGGTGGGGATTCTCGAGGGTGTATTTTATGTTAGGAAAGAGGACGGTGGCAAGGACGAACAATAGACAGTTTCAGAAAGTCACCGTCAGCATCCTGGTCGAGACTCGTAATGGCATCTTCGATGTGTCTTCTATTTACATCTTTAAGACCCCTAAAAAACCTATATATAATGGTTTGTTCTTTGGCAATCTCCACCTTCAGAGGGTAATGAGGGGGCTCGGTCATTTGAGGACCAGTCATCAAGGCAAAATCAAGGGCCCGAAACCTGATGATGCCAGACTTTCCAGTCCCAAAATTCCAAATGCTTCAATGGTCATAGAACATGATGATTGCATCCAAAAGGATGTTGATGCTTATCATGCCCGTTGGAGCCAGAAAGAATACATTGAAGATCAAATCCCTAAACAAATTTTTCCTCCACTCAAATGCCTCGTCATAAATGATCCGATACTTTTGGATGGTGAACTTAGCCGTTGGAGTCTTCAAAATCATCTTCAAAATATGTGAAACATAAAAAAGAGAAGTTTACAGAAGAATGTACTAATAATAGGAGTGGCGTTGCTTCCATGTACATGCGCAACCGCCTCATATGTTGGAGCACAGACGTTCCAAAAGCTAGAGCGGTGAGGAGCCCCCTACCCATATATGAGGTGCAAACCCTTCATCTATGGAAGGGATGGCACATATATTTGGCATTTTTAAAATGGGACGGAAATAAAATGACACTTACCTTGTTATTGGATGCAGAAATATCGTTTTTCCACTTTTATGTTTCTTACTGCGCTCCGAGAAGATGAAAATTGGGGGGGCAAAGGTGTGAATTTGTAATTCACTAAATTTTTGCCTTAAATATTTTTCTTGAATGGGAATGATGGCCAATGCACAACACGGTGCCACATGCCATAATCCTGTTCGCCTCGCCTCGATCCTCATTTAATATTCTAACAATGGTAATAAATGAAATACGTTATGGCATTGATTCACAGAAAATTGTGCTATTTGTCAAAATTTGAGGCGCTTGATATCATCTACGAAGCGCTAATGCTTCCTTCTTGTTGTGCAAGCACAAACAGAAGAAAGTGTCGGTGCTTCTTACCTGAGCGCTAGCGCTTCTCACCTGAGCGCTAGCGCTTCTCAGGGGGAACCAAGCTTCCTCTGACAGAAGCGCCATTAATGCTCAACATTGAAGCAATAAATGTAAAATATTTGGCCAATAACTGTTCACCCCGAAGGGTCTCGCAAATAGTCAATTCAAATGGTAATAATTACCATTGAGAACCACGAAGTCATGCCCTGCTTCTCATTTAATGTTCGGATAATGGTAATAAATGAAGTAAGGTCAGACGTGCTACGTGTCATAAGGAAGGCATCTTCCATAGTTCCATTTCACAAATGGAGCGCAAACGCTTCAACATAGTGGTGCTACCACTCAGTAAAGAAGAGTTTGTTCGTCTTGTACAAAGTGTAAGCGCTTCGTACCGTGGCGCCGTACATAGTAATTTCCAAAATTATTAATAGCCATTAAAGAAGGTGATATCATGCGCCGCTACTCATTTAATGTTCTGACAACCATAATAAATGATATTATGTCAGATGTTGCGATAGCGCGTCATATAGGAAGCGCAATCGCCTCCTTGATAGAAGCATAAGCACTTTGAATCATGTGGTCTTCTCGTATGTCTTTTCAAATATAATCATGATAAAATCACAATGTCAGGCACGTATCCCTAGCGCATCACCACGCTTTGCCCTTCTAATTATGTCAGTGTCAGTGGTAATCATGGTTAAAGCATGGTGAAATTAGGAAAAGGAGGGACTATCACATCAGCGACAGAGGCAGTACATGTCGAGCTCTTATCAACATGCGCAGAGATATCTCTATGCCCGGGTGTATATCCCCGGCCCTCATATATAAATGAGTACGAGAGAGGGAAAAAGGTTTGGTTCATGCTCGGGGTATACATGAGTGCACACGCCCTATAAAAATAATGAGTCTAAGGCCACGTAACATTGGTCAAAGGTTTGATTAAAGCTAACCTAGTCAAAATAGTTGCTTTGTCATCAAAGGTCAATGATTCAACATTTGTGAAAATTAGGGTCGTTACTCAAGGTCAAAGGTTTTATATAGACCATGGTATGTAAACGTTATTCTTTGTTAACCAACGTCATGAAATGACATGAAGGTTTAAAGGTTCATGCCAATCTTGAGGTCTATAGAACAATGCAACATAAGGTGAAGAAGACGAGTAAGAAAGAGAATCCTTTCTTAATCTTCTGAAGGATTTGATAGCATCTTAAGCATCAACATATATACAATGCTCCAATCGATTATATGCCAAACCTTGGTCTAATATCAATTGTTGAATCCAAGGATTTGATTACCAAAAGATTTACCTAGGATTAGTTTACCAAAGGTTTTGCCCATCTGTCTAGGCGCACGATCGATGACAACATGAACTAAATAAATACTTTCAATGTAACAGCCATAAATTTTCAAAAATTTTGAATCGTTGACCTTTGACGAGAATGCGGCCTTTTGATTGATTTGACCCAAGTCAAGCATTTGACTTATGTCGTATGGCCTCTAAACCCCACTCCTTATAATTGGAGTTACGCGCCAAACACATTAAATCCCAACTCGTACCCTATGTAGAGTGTGTCTGTGTTTGCGTATATTGCACACGAACCCGAGCCCAATAACCCAACCTGTCACCCAAACTCAATTATGGGTATATATGTATAAATGTACATCATCGATTTCCTAACATTGCTACGCCCGACTACGCATACGTGTTCGACAACGCACGCAATACTGCCTTGAAACTTTTGAATTTCATTAATTTAAAAGAATGTATTTTGTATAAAAAGTGTCTGCGATTAGTTGGGTAATTAGTTACCCGAGATCCGTGAAGGCGCCAATGGTAGAAGATTGGTTTGTAAGTGAGGCTAGAGCTTGAGTTTTTGGCCCTTGATGAGAAGCCCGTGCACTGATTTGCAGTGTGCCAACTTCACACCAAACCCACCACCATGTTATAAGCAAGCCCCTCAAGTGGGCTGTTCACTTGATTGGAATTAGAGAGAAGAGAAAGAGACGAGAAAAGAGTGGAGATAAAGAAGATCTCCATCCTTCATTGCTCTCCTTCTTCTTGAGTTGTTGATTCCACTCTCTACTCCTTTGTTCTTATTGCAAGAAAAATTTCGACTTTGGAGCGGTTGTGAGCAAGGAGCGAGAGAATTCCATCCCTCTTTGTGCATTTGAGGCCCAAATTTCATGGATATTTCTATAAATCCTCCTTCTTCACTCAAGCAAGCTTTGGCTTGTTAAATACTTTAAGAAGAATCAATCTTCGCCTCCGTTTCGACCGGAATAGAAAAAGGGTTTCAAACCGATGGAAGAACACCGATTCCTCACTACGATCTCCATTGGCATTGCTCGTGTGAAGATTAGAAGGTAAGATTTATGTTTAATAGTGTATAGGTAGTTTAGATTTGATGTATGGGTAGATGGGGGTGTGTACTTTGAGTTTTAGGCAATTCGGATCGAGGAAGAAGAAGCCTGAATGAGTTCTGAATCTATCAAAACCGATCGATTAGTTTCAGAATTGATCGATTGGATTTGACAGAACACTGAATTGTTAAAATTCTGGAGAAACCGATTGATCGATTTTTTTTCCCTTGGAAAAATTGATCGTTCGATTTTGACTGAAGTGCGGACACAACTTTGGTATTTTAGCCATAACTTTTTACTTAGAACATGGAATTATGTGATTCTCACAGCGCTAGAAAGAGGACAACGAGCTCTATAACTTGTGTGAATTAATAAATTTATTAATCAAATATTTTAAAGGTAAAAATTGAGGGGAAATTTGGGACATGTTAACATGATTCGAGGTTAGCATGAACTAGTCCATTCCGCCTAAGTTTTGAGAAAACTTGAAGAAACTTCGACACAAGTGATTCATTAGTCATTGACATGTGTTTTACGAAATATTTGTGATGTAGATTGAGAGCGGGAAGCCATCGATAGGACATTGCTTTGTTTTGCACAACTTCAAGGTTGAGGTGGGGAAAATTTAATACCAAATTACATTTTTGACTTTGATTCATAGATATCATGACCTGTCTACATTTGAAATGATAAAATCTTTGGAATGTCAGACTTTTTGTATAAGGGAAACTTCAATGCATGAATTCGTCCTGGTTTTCGATTTATAGACTCTTGCAATATGATTTGAGTGCATTAGAACTTGTGATTATAGTTTGGAACCTTGAATTCTTTAAAGAGTGTTAAAAATCTGAACTTGAAATAGGGATTTGAGATTTTGGTATGAATTGATATCTGCAACTTACATATTTGACTTTGAATCATCGTTTAGCATGGAATTCGTAAGTAGAAAGTATTTGATCAATTAGAAGTTAGGAATCATCATCTCGTACAAGAACTCTTTGGAAGATGGAACTTATCGAATTAAGAGTTAGAGTTTAACTAAAAGTGAATTAGAGTTTGTTGATTTGATTGTATTTGTGTGAGTGAAACCCTTGAACAATGAATCCTAACATTGCATAGCATATATAGTGGATTGATATCGAGGTTATCCGTACACAGTATACAGTGCATAGCATACATAGTAGACCGATACAGCGGTTATCCATACACATTGCATAGCATGCATAGTAGACAGGTATGGTGATTATCCATATGCATTTCATAACATACATAAGTGAATACAGAGTGAGTGAGTATGCCATGAATGAAGGGAATACACAGTGAATGGTAGACATTGAGTGGACTTTGGAAGGTGGATCGTTATGACAATTATCTTTACACAGTGAGCGAAGGGCATACGTAGTGAATAATGGGCATTGAATCATCGCTTAGTGAACGATGAAATCTGAGGATGAAATTAGTGAATAGTGTATAGTGAGTAAGAAAATTTGAACTTTTGTTCAGTCATTGAGTATTTGTTCTATTATCGCTTTTGTTTCAATTATCGAATTTCTGCTCTGTTATCTCATTTTTTCTATCATTGAATCCATTCTTTGTTCTACTTTGACCTCTGTGATTTATGCATTGTTCGTTCTGCTTGAACTCTATTGATATTTCTTCTACTGAGCTTAGACTATTAGCTCACCCCGACTATACGTCACAGGTATAGCTTCAGATTAGGACCTTGGACTTGGGTAGAATTTGAATTTATGTATCGGAGAAAGAAGTACAATAGTTGCTATAGATTCAGACTTGGTATAGTTTTCAGTTGATCTTTTTAGCTTTTGACCTTGGAGCATCTTAGAGCATCTTAAAGATTTTGTAGTACTTTTTTACATACTTTTGGGTACCACTGTTTAGGTGATGGTTGGCCATAACCGATGGATTATTTTAAGTTCATTCAGTCATGTGTTCTATATAGAAACTAAATTTCTAGTTGTTGTATATATATATATATATGCTTTGATTTCCGCACTTATATGTGGATGTACCAAGTAAATTTTGTATTCAGATTGTATTATGCGATCTGGCGGTCTGAGTTTTTCGAGTTGGTAAAAAATATATATATCTCAAAAAATTATGTTGAGAAAATTTGGGCTGTCATAGTTGGTATCAGAGCTTAGGCTTTAGGTCTTATGGGAGACTCAAAGCCATAGCTCTTAGTACAGGAATATAGTAATAGATTTGTCAGAACATAGGTTGTGAGTGTTGGAATTCTATCACAACATAGTGACCATCTGCTAATTTAAACTTTTGTTTCATTGTGATAGATTGATATGGCCCCACGCGATAGGTCGAGACGCAATAGAGGCGCCCCAAGTGGCAAGGGAACATTTAGTAGCGAGAGAGTCGCCACCAGTGCGAATGCTCCGTTGGGAGGAGAGAGCGAAGGTGGACGAGTCACCCAAGTGTTGGAGACCATGGCCAACACGATGGCACAACAACTAGCAACAATGGCGTAACAGACGAAAATACTCGAAGCTAGACACTAACCTTCCTAATTCATGGAGTTCAAAAAGATGTGTCCTCCAAGCTTTTCTAGCCAAGCTGATCCACTTGAGGCCGAGAAATGGTTGAATGAGATGGAGAAGATCTTCAGTGTGCTTCCATGCACCAAAGATGAGAAGGTTAGATGGGTTGCCTTCAAGTTAGATGGAAAGGCGAATCCGTGGTGGAAGTTCATATCAGGAACCAGAGAACAGGGGATTCCTAATACTCCTTGGACTTGGGCGGAGTTTGTTGAAGCATTCAACGAAGAGTACTTCCCCAACGTAGTGAGAGATCAGTGGGAAGTCTAGTTTATTTCACTAGAGCAAGGTTAAATTTCAGTATGTGAGTACAAAACTGAGTTCACTAGGCTTTCGAGGTTTGCACCTCAACATGTGGCCACAAAGTTGATGAAGGCCAAGAAGTTTCAACGTGGCCTGAGGCCTAACATCCATGAAAGGGTTTCACTGTTTGAGTTGGGAACCTAGGCAGGAGTAGTGGCCAAGGCCCTTGTTACTAAGCAAGACATTGAAAAAAATGCCACAGAAAAGAGTAGTACCAAAAAGACAGGGCAAGTCAAACACGACCTTGTGCTTCCTAGCGGACGGGCATGGAACTGTAACTACTGATGCCAAAACATATCCAGCCTGCTCAAACCGCCTACTTGAGATCACCCATACCTACGTCTTCGAGGACTTTTCGCCTTTCAAACCCTACAACGGCTGTAGTGTCAAGGGTGCGGCAGCCTTCACGCACCACTTCATCCGCACCGGTTGATTCATGCACACGGTGTGGAGGATGACATAAGTCGGAAGAGTGATGGTGGGCCACAGGCGCATGCCTTAAGTGTGGAAAGATTGGACATCAGATAAGAGATTGTCCCAAAATAAGGGAAGAAGCAACAACATCGGCGGCTACTCGGAGGCCATCCTAATTGACCATTCAAACTTAGTTCATGGGTAGCCTTCGTTAATCAAGGAATGAGCTTGTGTAGTGGTAATTGACCTACCTTTGATGAACGGTAACACTTTTATTATGGCAACGATATACTTATGTTGGTTGGTTATTAAACTTTTGGGGACGCCTTTAGCAATAATAAAATTTTGTACTTATTTGTTTAAATTTTTGGATTAATGGTTACATGGATAGTTCATGGTTTAAAGTTTGTTATAATGAAGATAGACTATTCATTATGGTAATTCGTGTTAGTTTTAATTATGGGAATTTTGGGTGAATGTTGAATCCCAAATAGTTGCGGATATATTCTACCGATTAATTGTAGATATTCTCATGAGCAGTTAGTTGGGGATCAGTCTTGGCTATGTAGTTGTTGATAATTCTCCTTCCTTATGGATATCTTGTTTAGCTATGGATATCCTTATGTAGTTGTGGGTAGATTTTGGTGATGGTTTAGTAGTGGATAATCTATGCTGATATTTTATAATGATGGTGTAGTTGTCGCTATTATGATTTAGTTGTGGATATCTTAGGGTGATATTATGTGGCAATGGTTTAGTTATGAATACTTCATGTTTGGTTGTGGATACTTCATGTTTAGTTGTGGATACTTCATGTTCAGTTGTGAATATTATTATATAAATGTATGGTTGGATGATAGAAGAAATCTCCGATCAAACTTGACAATTTACCCTATGTCTTCCAACTCAAAGAAAACGTAGTGAATTTTCAAGGAGAAAAATTCCTTCAAGGAGGGGAGAATCTAATGACCCCAATCTTCGCTGATGTCGAATTATGAACCCTTGAAGAGAATGTGACTATCCTTGTTCGGATCTATCAAGTGTCTGTATCTCATCGAATAAGGCACGTAAATTATCGAGGATGAAAATTTGGTGGGAAGAATGTGACAACCCGAAATTTTCAAAAATGTTGAATCGTTGACCTTTGACGAGAATGCGACCTTTTGACTGATTTGAGCCAAGTTAAACACTTGACCTATGTCGCATGGACTCAAAACCCCACTAGTCATAATTAAAATTACGCACGAAACACATTAAATCCCAACTCGTACCCTATGTAGAGCGTGTGCATGTGTGTTTATGTTGCACATCAACTCGAGCCCAATAACCCAACCTGTCACGTGGCACTTAAACTCAATTATGGGTTTATATGTATAACTGTATATCATAGATTTCCTAACATTGTCACGCCCAACTACGCAAACGTGTTAGGCAAGGCACGCAATACCGCCTTGAAACTTTTTAATTTAATTAATTTAAAAGAAAGTATTTTATGTGAAAAGTGTGTGCGGTTAGTTGGGTAATTAGGTACCCGAGATCCGTGAAAAGTGAGGTTGGACCGTGTGTTTTTTACCCTTGATGAGAAGCCCGTGCACTAACTCGCGGTGTGCCAACTTCACACCAAAATCACTCCCATGTTATAATCAAGCCCCTCACGCAGGTTGTTCACTTGCTTGGAATTAGAGAGAAGAGAAAGAAGAGAAAGAGAAGAGAAAAGAGTGGAGATAGAGAGGATCTCCATCCTACACTACCCTCCTTCTTTAGTTGTTGATTCCACTCTCTACTCTATCTTAGTTCTTACCTCAAGAAACACTTCGACCTTGATGCGGTTCTGAGCAAGGAGAGAGAGAATTCCATCCCCCAAACCTTCTTTGTGCATTTGAGGCCCAAATTTCATGGATATCTCTTTCTTCACTTTAGGAAGAATCGATCTTCACCTCCATTTCGACCGGAATAGAAAAAGGGTTTGAAACCAACAGAAGAACGCCGATTCCTCGCTATGATCATCGTTGGCATTGCTCATGTGAAGATTAAAAAGTAAGATTTATGTTTAATAGTGTAGAAGTAGTTTATATTTGATGTATGGGTAGATGGGGGTGTGTACCTTGAGTTTTGGGCAATTTGGATCGAGGAAGAAGAAGCCCGAATGAGTTCTGAATCTGTCAAAACTAATTGATCAGTTTTGGAATTGATCGATCGGATTTGACAGAACAGAGAACTATTAAAATTCTAGAGAAGTCGATCGATTGATTTTTTTGCCTTGGAGAAATCGATCATTCGATTTTGACTGAAGTGCCAACACAACTTCCATATTTTGGCCAAAATTTTTTACTCGAAATTATGCGATTCTCGTGGCGTTGATAAGAGGACAGCGAGATCTATAACTTGTGTGAATTAACAAATTCATGAATCAAAATTTTTAAATGTCAAAATTGAGAGGGAAGTTGGGACAAGTTCCACATGATCCGAGGTTAGCACAAACTTGTCCATTTCGCCTCAGTTTTGAGAGAACTTAAAGAAACTTCAACATGTGTGATTCATTATTCATTGACATGTGTTTTATGAAATATTTGTGATGTAGATGGAGGGCGAGAAGCCATCGATAGGACCTTGCTTTGTTTTGCACAACTTCGAGGTTTAGGTGGAGAAAATTGAATACCAAATTATATTTTGGACTTTGATTCATATATATCGTGACCTGTCCACATTTGAAATGTTGAAATCTTTGGAATGTCAGACCTTTTGCATAGGAGAAACTTCAATGCATGAATTCGTCTTTGTTTTCGATTCATAGACTCTCGTGATATGATTTGAGTGCATTAGAACTTGTGATTTAAGTTTGGAACCTTGAATTATTTGAAGAGTGTTGAACATCTGAACTTGAAATAGGGATTTGAGATTCTAGTATGAATTGATACCTGCAACTTACGTATTTGACTTTGAATCATCGCTTAGTATGGAATTTGTAAGTAGAAAGTATTTGATCAATTGGAAGTTAGGAATCATTGTCTCGTACATGAACTCTTTGGAAGATGGAACTTATCGAATTAAGAGTCGGAGTGTAAGACTTGAATTTGAAAGTGAATTAGAGTATGTTGATTTGATTGTATTTGTGTGAGTGAAATCCTTCAACAGTGAATCCTAACATTACATAGCATACATAGTGGACCGGTACGGCGGTAATCTATACATAGTGTACAGTGCATAGCATACATAGTGGACCGATACAACGATTATCAGTACAGATTGCATAGCATGCATAGTGGACCGGTACGGTGGTTATCCGTCCGCATTTCATAACATACATAAGTGAATATAGAGTGAGTGAATACGTTGTAAATGAAGGGAATACACAGTGAATGGTAGACATTGAGTGGACTTTGGAAGGTGAATCGTTACAACAATTATCCATACACAGTGAGCAAGGCATATGTAGTGAATAATGTTCATTGAATCATGGCATAGTGAATGATGAAATCTGAGGATGAAATTAGTGAATAATGTATGGTGATTAAGAAATCCGAGCTTTTGTTTAGTCATCGAGTATTTGTTATGTTATCGCTTTTATTTCTATTATCGAATTTCTGCTCTATTATCTTGTCTTTTTCTATCATTGAATCCATTCTTTGTTCTACTTTGACCTTTGTCATTTATGCATGCCTCATTTTGCTTGAACTCTATTATTGAACCCATGTTTCATTTTGCATTGAACTTTGTCACCAAATCCATGTTTTGTTATTTCTTTGTACTCTGGTCTTGATTTTTTGTATTGACATGATAAATGTGATTACTATTGATATTTCTTCTACTGAGCTTAGACTGCTAGCTCACCCCGACTATACGTCACAGGTAGAGCTTCATATCAGGACCCTAGACTTGTGGAGAATCTGGATTTACGTATCAGAGAAAGAAGTACAATAGTTGCTATAGATTCGGACATGGTATAGTTTTTAGTTGATCTTTTTAGCTTTTGAGCTTGGTGCATCTTAGAGCATCTTAGAGATTCATTAGTACTTTTGTACATACTTTTGGGTACCAGTGTTTAGGTGAGGGTTTATTTTAAGTTCTTTCAGTCATGTGTTCTGTATAGAAACTAAATTTCTAGTTCTGCCATGTGTATATCTGCTTTGATTTTTGCAGTTATATGTGGATGTACCAAGTAAATTTTGTATTCAGATTATGTTCTGTGATCTGGCAGTTCAGGTTTTTCCAGTTGGTCAAAAAATATATATATATCTCTCAGAAAATTATGTTGGGAAAATCCGGGCTGTCACATTGAATGTGTACCTTTTATAGTAAATTTGAATCATTGATTTTAATCCACTTGTTCTCGCACTACCGCACCTTGATTGAAGAAGATGCGAAACTTCTAGGGAGTCTATACACACCTCGATGGAAATGGATCATTGAGGAATTGTGGGGGAGGATTGTACGTCCTCACAATTTATAACTTGGTAGAAGACCAAATCCTACTTAGAATATAAATTCATCACACATTCCAAGTAGGAATAGTAGACCACATATGAATATATGCAAAAGTCATGAACTGCTAAAATTTTGGTTTCCAATTTACTTTAATCATATAAACAATTTGCAACTAGTCCTTTTGATAAAATCCCTACGTGCGAGCTCACAAATGAAAATAATTTTAGCTATAAAATTTGGAACAAAACACACACATATATGTCATCCATGCATAATATATATGCAACGATTGCGAACTTGTTTGACTAGTTGACCTCAATATCTAGAGCTTTAGACATTTGCCCCAGTGGGGATGCACTCAAGCATGTAGCATTGAAGTCAGGGTTTCAAATCTCTTGTTTCCTTATAAAGAAAATACTTCTATAAATGTTCCAATCCCCTCCTATATGTCAATTTCTAGGATAATTAGCACCCATTTGGATCTTGTAAATTTTTAATTTAGGGAAAGCTTAATCCAAAGACAAATTAGTTTGTGGATAATTTTCTCTATGAACTATTTTTTCTATTGTTTGTGTAACATTTGGGCATTCAAGTGATCAGTAAGTTTGTTGTTTGGGTAACATCTAAGCATTCCAATGACTCATCTATTCATCGTTTAATGGTGGTGAATAGGTGGTGGTTGTTAAAAAATAAAATACAGAAGAAAATAAGAAGAAGATGAAAGAGAGAAGAAGTAGCTAGAATCATAGAAATACAGAAAATACAAATTGCCACAAATTGATTAAATTGCGTTACACGTCATTACAATATTCTGACCACAAAGTTTATAAATAAGATTACAAATATAACCGTGAGTGGTTACAATTGGTTTAGATAACTGACATATGTAGTTATCAAAATAAGGTTCACGCTAAGATTACAAATAAGATAATGTGGTAGTTATCAAATAGCATTAACGCTAACACTCCCCCTCAAGTTGGAATGTTAACATTGAGAACATCCAACTTTGACTTAAATGGTAATATCCTTGCATCACAACAATAGAAATCCTGCAAATGAGTGACTTGAGAAGAATGCATCCCAATAATAAAAGGGCAAATAAAGTGTCTTTCTATCTTTGAAACAACCCCAAATTTGGGAAACCTTGTGGACCAACTTGGTACATGTGTCGGTGCGGTGCACTGTACCATTTCGGATTTGGTAAGACCACTTAGTGTGTGTGAGAATGAACGAACATTTGAGTTGTGTATGGGGTTCACAAATGAACCAAATTCTTGTGTGAAACACCAAAGTGGGAGTGTTTGTGCTTTGCAAGGAAGCCATTTGGGTTATAAGATAAGGGTAAAACTCTTTTCTTTGTTTTTGCCTTTGAAATTCTAAAGAGAGAGCGTGAGCTTGAGAGAGAGAGAGAGGAAGAGAGCTTGTGAGAACGGCGTGTTGAGATCAAAATTTGTGGGCGGTCTAGCGTGCAAGTCGCTCCTTCATCTTGATCATTAACTCAAGAGGTAACCTAGGTAGTGTGTGTTTGGGTGGTGAAGAGTGTCAAGGATCCATGTTGAGGTCGCCGTAGAGCGTGAGGAGGGAGTGTGTTCATTAGAAAGGATTCGAGTATGAGTATGTCCTAGTATGATTGTGAGGAAGTGAGACACAAGCCTTCCGAATTCATGAGGAAGAGGCATCGATGGATGCATTCATTTGACCTCAAATCCATGTAAATAAATGAGGTAAGTGCTTGTAGAATTTGAGTGCTTTTATGGTGAAGTAATGGTCATGAATTAGGGCAATTAATGTCCTAAATGTGTTGCATTTATTGTGGATGAGGATTAGGTGAAAGGGGAGAAAGGAAAGAAAATCTGATTTTGAGGAAAAATCCTAAATTCCTGAAAGTCGCTTGTGTGACTTTGATATTTGCTCGCGGGACTTAAACTTGCTCCTGCGAGATGAGCTTCAGAATAGGCGTGAAACTCACCCATGAATAATCGCTCGCGCAACTGAATCTGGCTATGAGAAGTTGCTCACACGACCTTAGAACTGGCACGCGACTATCTCAGGCTATGAAAGTAAAAGAAAGCAAAGAGTACAGTTGTGACGACCCGACGTTTCCCTTCATAGTATATTAGAACCGTTGCGTCGTCGGATCACCTAACATGATCCTTTCATCTATGGGGTCATTTCTTATACAAAGTTTTGCAAATGCGGAAGCAATGAATTTACTCTGACAATTGATAATATGGCAAAATAACTGATTTTACTTATCTAAGCAGAAACTAGTAACAATATAGATAAAAACAAAGGAGTTGATGTATAGCTTTCCACCAATGATGGCCACTCGTCATCTAAACAATGGAAAGAAAACCTATACATCCTATAACAAGTATCACAAAATGCCATCCATAATTCTTATAAGTTTATCTAATACCTCTGTCTCAACCTTTCTATCTCTCTCTCTCACAAAACCCAAATCTATTTCGGGAAGAATTCTATCGCGAAATCGTCTCCTTCCTCCTCTTCAGGCACGTATGTAGGATCCGCTGCTTGCTCAGGGTCCAGATCTGTAACTAAAATATTTAAGGCGTAGAATGAGCTACCATCAAATCTCAATAGAAATATTATATTGCTAGCATATATTGTCGATTTATCACATTCTCATAGAGCAGCATAAATATAATGAAGAGCATGCTTTTATTCTTATACAATTAATATAATATGTGGATAAACTGAATGAAGTCATGATACAATAGGTAAGAGAATCAAGCTGAATTAAGATACACGTGCAGACTGAAACAGAAAAATCAAGCTCCCGAGTTAGCGAGATCACTTGGACTAGGACAAAGCAAGCTCCCGAGTTAGCAGGATCACTTGGACTAGGACAAAGCAAGCTCCCGAGTTAGCGGAATCACTTGAACCGAGAAACTCAATCTCCCGAGTTAGCAGGATCACTTGACTCGAAACAGAATAACAACGTATAAAGGATGCCACATGACAGGATCAGAATAATAAACAATGTATAACTTCAAAGAATGTGCGTCCCATGTATGTTTGCATAATGCATTGTGCTAAAACTATTTGTAAAATTGACATAAAGTTAGAATCCTGCTCTGTACGACATATTTTTATTTCTATCCATCTGATATTCAGAGCTGAGCTGTCTTGCTAGATTATCGATTTCCAAAACTGATCTGTAGTAATATCAAATTGTAGGACTATGTGGTAAATGCTAGTATGTGTTTCTCATCAAATCAACTGCTAAATGAGTTCACTCATTTTACATCACATCAAGTAAAAAAATTAGGTTACTCCTAGCATGCTTATTAGTGAATTTTATGTCTATATAATTCTTTATCAAATCATACATGAGAATTTAATTGACGCTATATATGAGAAGAAAGAAAACATAGAATAACAACATAAGATGCCTACCTTTTCATGAGTTTATGGCGATCTGTTTGTACGTGTTTTCATGCATTGAAGCTCATCGCTTACACTAGTGCACCAAGTTGCACCTATCACATATTAACATGTATTTATAAATGTGAGTATATATGTTGCATGTGGAACGGCCCAAATGTTAGTATATCAAATGGGCTCATGGTTTATCTTGGACCATTAATGGTTCCAAGGTCTGTTATGCAAAGAACACAGCCAAAAACAGTAGTCAAAAGGGGTTGCCACGGCAAGCAACTTCAGCTTGCCGCGGCAAATTGCCTGTTGAAGTTCTTGTCGCAGCAAGCAGTCCAGCAGAAGCTCTTGCCTCGGCAACCTTGTAGGGTTGTCATGGCAAGCCCTACTTGCCGTGGTGTCTTCCTTCTCTTTCTGTTGGTTTGTGTCTTTTGGTGCCTTTATGCACCCTTGAAGCTTTGCTTATATATATATATATATATATATATATATATATATATATATATATATGACTATATATCTGTCTATATATATGAATATATATCTAGTTATATTTATAGATATTATAAATGGAATTTTGCATAGTAATATATATATATTCAGTTTGTCAGGTCATTAGAGAAGATCCGGAGTGCACCAATCTGCACTCAGGCTTCATGTAGTCAAGCTGAGAGGTAAATCTGAGTTACATTTGCTTATGAGCGGACGACATACCTTTTGGTTGTGAGATGACAATGATACCGACTTGTATTAAGGTGTCGAGCGCTAAGAATGAGAACCAATTTGGCGATTTACTGTCTGATCTTATGTTCTAAATTTGTATCCAAGGTTACACAAGCAATGGGATGAGATAGCAGAAGTTGCTTTTCTCTTTTCCTTCCTAGGATTTAGTTTATTTGTTACAGTAGCTCTGGCTGTGGAGTTTCTAGTTGTAGAGTTTGTTTGCGGCAAAATGAAACGGGGAAGATGAAAGGCTTTATCTTACTTTTTATAACCATGTGGCTGCACTTTGTGTGCATGCGAATGCATAATGATTCACTGAGTCGTGTAGTCCAGATACAATCCAAGCAGCTTATTAATTGTTGTGAGGGGCATTCCCTTATAAAATCCATACTACTTAATATGGTATAAGTAGATAAGATAAAGACAGCTTACTTGTTGTCTTTTGCAATGCAAGGCTGGAATCCCATATCCATCCACTACATGCTATTGCAGGAATTAACATACAAGATGAAAGGGCCAATACAAGCTTGCTTTCACTGCTAAGCCAATACACTAAGTGTCCATGTATTACATAGATCCAATTTACACACTATTAGTTAGGCATCTTTTCGTTGAGACCTTTATACACTAGTATTTAAGCATAGACGTATTTAAGCATTCAGTGTATTGAAAAGTGAGGTTTCCTACCCCATTTGACTGGACCCCTATGGAGCCCATATCCTTATTTATTGGACCCATGCAACGACATAAATCCGTTATGTCTTGTTTTTAGGCGCCTGCTTCACTGAACTTGTGGCCATATTTAGAAGGTGTGACATCGGTCATCTGTTACAACAGTCGCTCGGGTGAGGGAGCATGACTGTGAGGTGCTATGTGACTCGCTCGCGCGACCCTAGACCTCGCGTGCGCGACTGAGCAAGTTTGGGCAAATTTGGATTTTTCTTCGAGAAAATTTTGAATCTTTTGTGTGTGTGATCCTTTAAGCATTAGTTAACGACTTGTGAGTACCTTGAAATGTAAGTTATGATTCGGGATTGCGCATAAAGATTTTTGCTCTGTCTTTGCATGATTTGATGGGATTTTCATAAGCGATAGGGGAAATTCAATAGCATGACCTTTGATATGAAATGTGTAGATAATGTGAATGTGATAAGCATGTGTGTGTGTGTGTGAACATGATAAATACGTGAACATGATAAGAAATATGTGTGAAAGAGATAAATATGATGAGCAAGCGTGTGTGAATGTGATAAGCGTGTGTGTGAATGTGACAAGCAAGTGTGTGAAACTTCACATCTAGTTATAAATTAATCACATTGATAAATTACATGGTGATAAACTATAAGTTAGAATCTGCACAATGATTTATGATTTTTGTGAAATGAATCCCTATTGTGTATTCGGTATGGCGGGATATCCATAGACTTGGACCGGCCAATGGTCAATACGTGGCACAAGTGACCTTGTTAACATAGCTCAGGGGCTTGTCATCATGAAACCAATGACCCTGTTAACTTAGCTCAGGGGCTTGGCAATTGTGTAAAAATTTTCATTAAACGATAGTGGTTCGGGGACTCCCATCAGTATTATTGTGGATCCCAATGCTATATATGCTTGGGAGATTATTTAAATTATGATTTTAAGTCATTTTGAAGTTCAAGAAGCATGTAAATATAAATTAAGCAAGAACATTGAAAATAGGAAGTAAGTCACGTGCGTGTGTACCTTAAGTTCAATTTTGTAAAATGTGCTTTGAATTTAGTCATAAGATCTATGATTTGAATATGATATACATGCTAGCGATATTCCCCTATTATGCTTCGACTGTTAGCTCACCCTTTTGACTATACGTCACAGGTACAGATGAGGGCTTAGGCATTGAGGAGTCTGGCCATGAAGAAGATCCAAATTATATTCCAGAGGAAGAATCTGATCTTCTGCCAGAGGATTGCCTCCCTTAGGGGAGTTTGGGAGATATTTTGAGATTTTGTGTAAGGCTTGGTATGTCCAGCCTTTGTATTAATTTAGAACTATGGATTCATGAAAAGTAAACTATGATTTTTAACCACTGTTTGGGTGATGATTGTTCATCACCAGTGGTTCGTTTTGGTTCTATTAGGCTTACGGGTTGCATAAGGACAAAACCATTATTTTGTCTTGTTTAGATATAGAATTGTAGTTCTTTGCCATATATATATGATGACTCTATCTGCTCATTTATAGAAATCAACTTAGTTCCACTATATGAGTTGACATCTTGAGTGTTCAGTTCAGGGATCATTTGAAATGGCGATCTGATGGCACGAGTTTCAAGGTAGGAAATCCGGGTTATCATAATTGATATCAAAGCTATGGCTTTAGAAATTCTGACAAGACCTAGACTTAAACTTCACTTCTAGTTTTAGATGTTGTCTGATTATAGGGGCCTTCTATTAATGAAATTTTTGGTTTCGTGTTAACAGATTGAGATGTAACCTACTGGTAGACCAAGAGGTGGTCGTACTAGAAGTAACAGAAGTGGTGAAGGGGTTACTACGGGTTCGAATTGGATCCCACTGGGTGAGAGAGGTCCTCTAGAGGAGGAAAATTAAGGAAGAGATGAAACAGAAAGAATAGCACAGGCCATGGAGACTGTGGCCAATGACTTGGCATAGCAGACAGAGCTGATGGCAACAAATAATGCCAACCGTTATCAACCTCCACCTACACCTACAGCTTTCATAGAATTCGGGAGGATGCATCCTTCGAATTTCTCAAGACAAGCTAAGCCAATTGAAGCTAAGAATTGGCTTAATGATATGGAAAAGATATTCAATGTGCTTCCTTGCATTGAAGATGAGAAGATAAGATGGGTTGCATTCAAGTTAGGCAGGGAAGCAGGTAGATCCAGGTATATTATGGGCGTGGGAATAGTTTGTTGAAGAGTTCAATAAACAATATTTTCCTAACATAGTGAGGAATCAGATGGAAGTGAGATTTCTTCAACTGGAAAAAGGGTGGATGTTTATACAAGAGTATGGAGTAGAGTTTACAAGACTTTCCCAATTTGCATTAGAACATGTGGCCTCAGATCTAATGAAGGTCAAGAAGTTTCAGTGCGGCTTAAGGCCGAGCATTCAGGATCGAATTTTAGTATTGGAATTAGAGACCTATGGAGAGGCGATGAGTAAAGCATTGGTTGCCGAATAAGACATAGAAGATATGTACAAGAGATGGTACCAGCAAAATAGGGGAAAGGCAAACTAAGGAAGATCGGGTAACTATGAACCAGCGATCAAGAAGCCGAGGTTTGAAATACATACACCAATGAAACCAAATCAGATCAGTTATTCAAGGCTGCATTTGCCTCCACCTACGAGATTCTATTGTCCACCTGGTCCTACCTTTATGTTAGGAGCTTTGGTTACTCAGGGATTTTCATGAGCTGCATCGTCTAAACCAGCAGAGACATGTACTCATTGAGGAAAATTGCATAAGACATCTAAGTGTCAGCATGATACGGGAGCATGCTTTAAGTGTGGCAAGATGGGGCATATAATCAGAGACTAACCAAAGATAAGAAAAGGGGTAATATCATCAGCTATTTCACCTAGACCTACACGACCCACGAGACCCACAGTTCAAGGCCATGCCTATGCCATAAATGCCATTGATGCCTAGACATCCAACGACGTCATTCAAGGTATAACTCAGTTAAATTATTCAATTCTTATATGAAAATATTTTAATTATCATCATACGTAGTTACGAATTCATTTGCAATTTAGAAATGCCACAACATGCAATAAATATGCTCTAAGTAGAATATTATGTTTGACAACTAGGTACCTTACTTATGCATCAACGTGATGACACTTGTAAACATAGAGCACGAGTGTTAGAAGACCCAGGTTCGACACACTCCTTTGTGACTTCACAATTTGTGACAGAGTTGGGAGTTAATCCGGAGTCATTTGATTTTATTCTGGCCGTGTCAGTTCCTACAGGAAGTTCGGTGAACACAGATTTGTTCTGCCGATCAATTGTCATCTTAGTTGAAGATCATGAGACAGTGGCAGATCTAAATTTATTGGAAATGCAAGGATTCATTGTAATCCTTGGCAAGGACTGGCTATCCGCTTATCATGCAAGCATTGATTGCCTACAGAAAGTAGTCACTTTCTATCCTTCGAAATAAAAGTCATTTCTATTTAGTGGTGACAAGGCAAACGTTGCCCTGTTCATTTTCGCAATACAAGCTAAACGTATGATGAGAAACGAATGAAGTGGCTACATCATATTTTTAATAGAACAATAGGATGAGAAGAATGACATCGTCGAGATTTCGGTTGTTTGCGAGTTTTCAGATGTGTTTCCTGAAGAACTACCAGGGTTACCACATGATCGAGAAGTGGAGTTTGCAATTGACTTAGCTCTAGGCACGGAGCCAATATCTAAAGCACCATATAGGATGGCTCTAACAGAATTGAAAGAGTTGAAAGAGCAATTACAGGAACTCTTGGACAAAGGGTTCATAAGACCAAGTCTTTCTCCTTAGGGAGCACCAGTCTTATTTATCAAGGAAGGGTCGATGAGACTATGCATCAACTATCGTCAGTTGAACAAATTAATGATCAAGAACTATTATCTGCTTCTAAGGATAGATGATCTCTTTGATCAATTATAAGGAGAAAGGTTCTTTTCAAAGATTGATTTGAGATTCGACTATCATCAGTTGAAAGTCAAGGTGAAAGATATTCTGAAGACAGCATTCAGAACTAGATATAGGCATTATGAATTCTTAGTGACGCCTTTTAGCTTAACTAATGCTCCAGCTTCTTTCATGAACCTCATGAATAGAGTATTCAAACCACATCTTGACACATGTGTGGTATTATTTGTAGATGACATCCTTATCTGCTCAAGGACAAAGGATGAGCATGACCAACATTTTTAGATTGCTTTTCAGACATTACGAGAACACCAGTTGTATGCAAAGTTTAGGGCATGTGAGTTATGATAAGAATAGGTGAGCTTTTTGGGGCATGTTGTCTCTAAAGCATGTATCATAGTAGATCTAGCTAAGAAAAAGACCACTATACAGTGGGAACACTCGAAGACGGTCATAGAAGTAAGAAGTTTTCTAGGTTTGGCTGGTTACTATAGATGGATTGTAGAAGGATTTTCTAAACTCTCTGGTCCGCTTACATAACTTACAAGGAAGAATGCGAAGTTTAAATGGACCGAGTCATGTGAGAAAAGTTTCCAAGAACTTAAGAAAAGGCTTACATCTACACCAGTGCTTACTATTCCAATCAGCACTGGAGGGTTTGTTGTGTTTAGCGAAGCATCACATAACGGGTTAGGCTGTGTGCTAAACCAGAATAAGAAGGTTATTGCATATTGATCAAGACAACTCAAGGATCATGAAAGGAATTACCCCATATATGATCTTGAACTAGCTACGATGATTTTCACATTAAAGATATAGAGATATTACTTGTATGGGGAGACCTTCGAGATATTCACCGATCATAAGAGCCTCAAGTACCTATTCACTCAGAAAGACTTGAAAATGAGGCAATGAAGATGGATCGAATTTCTCAAGGATTACGATTGCTCCATTTTATATCATTCAGGTAAAGCAAATGTTGTAGCGGATGCCTTGAGTAGGAATAGTTTGCCTCAGTTGTCAAGTCTTATTATGGGAATCCACCGATGGAAACTCTTTGAAGATGTTTCACTGTACGATGCTAAAATTGAGGTGCAAGATTCAGGAGCCCTACTAGCAAATATCGCTATCCAATCAACAATCTATGATGATGTTTACGAGCTGCAGATGAAAGATGCAGAACTAGTGAAGATCAGACAAGGTGTGACTAAGGGTACTAGACCAGATTTCTCCATCAAGGAGGATGGATCATTGTTATTCAGAGGACACTTTTGTATACCGACCGATGCTGATCTATGACATACCATTTTAAACGAGGCACACAAGTCAAAGTATGTCATTCATCCAGGTGATACCAAGACGTATCTAAGAAAATGTTTATGGTGGAGAGGTTTGAAAAAGGATGTCACCGAGTACATTACAAAGTGTTTGGTGTCAGTAAGTGAAAGTGGATTACCGACAACCATCGGGTTTATTACAACCTCTACCGACACCAGAATGAAAGTGGGAGTCCATTTCCATAGAATTTATTTTATGATTACCGAGGACGGCAAAGGGACACAATGCTATATGGGTAGTCGTAGACAGATTGACCAAGTCTGCCCATTTCTTGCCTTACAATACCCAATATATAGCGAGTGGGCTTGCTGAGATGTACATGAAGGAAATCGTTCGATTGCATGGTATTCTGTTGAGTACTATTTCCGATCGTGATCTGTTGTATACATCACATTTTTGGCAGAATTTCTAAGAGGGAATGGGTTCAAGATTGAACTTCAGCTCAACATTCCACCCACAGATGGATGGACAGACCGAAAGGGTAAACCAGATTATTGGAGATATGCTCTGAGCATGCATGCTTGATTTTAGAGGGTCATGGGATCAACATTTACCATTGATCGAGTTTGCATATAGTAACAGCTATGAGTCGAGCATAGGTATGGCTCCCTAGGAAGCATTATATGAGCAAAAATGTAAATCTCCGCTAAATTGGGAAGAAATGGGGGAAAAGTTTGTTTTGGGTCCTGAAATCCTTGTAAATGCTACTGAAGCGGTACGTTGGATTCGAGAGAGGTTAAAGATTGCTCAAAGTAGACAAAAGAGTTACGCAGATCAAAAATGGACAAGTGTAGACTTTCAGATTGGAAACCATGTATTTCTCAAGATTTCACCTTTGAAAGGTGTGATGCATTTTGGGAAGCATGGAAAACTTAGCCCGCGCTACATTGGACCATTCCACGTTTTGGGTCGAGTTGGTGAAATTGCATATCGGATTGTGTTACCTCTGCAACTCGAGAGAGTACACATTGTATTTCATATATCTATGTTAAGGAAATACGTGAAGGATCTGACTCACATTATTGACCAGCAACCGATAGAACTCTATAAGGATTCGACAGCTAGAGAGGACCCGTGCAGATTCTTGACAGGATAGAGCAAGTGCTACGTACTAAACATATTCCATTAGGACTAGTGATGTGGCAAAATCATGCATCGGAGGAAGCTACGTGGGAATGCAAGTCAAACATATGCAACGTGTATTCGCAACTCTTTGAGTAATCTTTGTGTAACATCCTGAAAATTTTGACTTTGAATAGTGTGCCTTGGTGTACGTGCCTTATTAGTCACGTGCCTGATTTTGTGAAATTAATTAAGTGGGGTATTTCAGGTTGGATCTTAAGTGGAAAAAGACCGATTTAGATTGTGTGTTTAGCATTAGATGATTTCTTATGCACCAAGCTTCAGTATATTGGCTCAACACCGAGTCCGATTACTGGATCGTTTAGGTGTGTAGGCCCATACCTAATCAAAGAAAACTATTTTGTTACGAGATAACACCTAAATAGGTACGTTCATTTCACACGAGAGCTAGATCCTTAGATGATAACTAATATGCCCAAAGATAAGTATATGTGTTTTGTATGGGAACCAATACCATTTAGTTAAAGAAGGCAATTTCTTCTTTTGGAAAACAAGGGGTTTTGGGTTTTGGGTTTTTGAGGAGAGAAGGAAGAGAGAAAAAGGAGGAGATGAAATGAACGTATTGAATCCATGTGCGCCGAGCCTTAGATTTGTGTGAAGAAGGTTTGTGAAATCGTTTAAGGGGAAGATTGATGTCGGTTTCGACGTTTGGAGTGCTTAAGTGGGTTTTGGAGCCATTGGGGGTTTTGAAACCCTCTTCTTGCGAAGAGATCATGAGTTTTGATCCACTTTTAGTGGCGAGGATTTGTGTATGTGTGTGTCGGAAGGATCACCACGAATTCGTTAGCTTGGTCGTGATTGTAGAACTTGAAAAGGATCGATGTGGGTTTTAGAAACCTTTTTGTGCAACAAACAGAACGACCTGATCTATGGGTAAATCGTCGATTTAAAGAGGTAAATAACGCAAGCCTTTCATGTATTTAACTAAATATAGGTTGCTTAGTTGTGTGCAAAAGATTAAGATAAAAAAGATTGAATTTTGATGTAAAATGGGTTTTTAAAAGTCTAAAAACGTGTAAATCGCTCGCCCGGAGCTCGCTCGAGAGAGTGTCAGAATCTGTCTCAGTATTTCAGCCATAACATTTAATTCCAAACTCTGATTAATACAATTCTGGCGGTGTTGGAAAGAGAACAACGAACTCTACAACTTTTGTGTTTTGACCAACTTAAGAATCTATATACTTAAAGGTCAAAAATTGAGAGAGACGCTACGTCAAATTCTTAGTTAGCATGAACTTGTTCATTTTCGCCTCTTTTGAGAAAACACTCAAAGAGGTCTAGGTTATTAGTGATTAGAGTTAACCCTTGACGCTTCAATATATGTGTGAATATGGGCGAAGGATGGTAGAGAGTTGAGAAGGATCAAGAGAAGAATAATGGTAGATCTGAGACATTTATATTTCTCACTCGCGCGACTGCTATAGCTCGCTCGTGCGAGAGACAAATATGGGGACATTTGTTCTGTGCTCGCTCATGTGAGGCCTTAGGTTAAATAAGGATCGCTCGCATGAGTTTCAGAGGACTCGATTATAATCGATCGAGCGAGGGGTGTGCTCACTCGAGCGAGGCCAAAGGCTCAATCGAGCGAGGTACAGAGTTATGCTTTGTTTTGTTTTGTTTGAGCTCCTTAGAGATGTGTTCCTTGGATCCTTTAGAAGATTTCTAAGGAAAATTTTGGGTATATTGAATGTAGGAGTAAAGTGTTGAACCATGCGTGGAATGTGAATTGTGTTGAGCGTGCTTTGAGGTAGGGGAACTTCAACACAAACAGGCATGTTTAACTTTGATGCCTAGTTATTTTGAGGTATTTATATGAAAAATGATAAGTTTCTTTGATGTATTTAGATGAAAAATGATAAGTTTTCTTGATGTATTTTGATATAAGTTTGATAGTGATTTGAACTATAACTTGAACTCCTTGCAAAATAGAAATTGGAAATGTTTGAGTCGAAAATGATGAATTTTGAACTGTGAACTTAACCTAAAATTTCTACTATGGTATTCGATTTTAAACTTGATTTTTAAATGGTGAGTTTTACAACCTTTGAACCAAGAATGTGAGGTTTAGACCGTGAATTAGAAATCTAAACTAGAATGTGAACTCGAAATCGTTGAGTCTTGTAGATTTGTGAGAAGGTACACCCTTTGACCGCTGTGGCGGGATTTATGTACACCCTTGGACCGCTGTGGCAATATTTATGTACGCCTTTGGATAATTTTTATGAGATTTTACGTACTCCTTTGGACACTGTTGTGAGTCATGTACGCCCTTGGATCTCTTTCACGGAATTTTACGTACTCCTTTGGACTTTGTTGTGCTTATGTACGCCCTTGAACCATTTTTACGGGATTTACGTACTCCTTTGGACTTTGTTGTGCTTATGTACGCCCTTGAACCATTTTTACGAGAATTACATACACCTTTGGACTTTTTGCGCTTATGTACACCCTTGAACAGCTTTTGCAAGATTTTACGTACTCCTTTGAACCTTATTGTGACTCGGTACACCCTTGGACCACTATGGCGGGATTCATGTATGCCCCTGGACTGCTTTTACGGGACTTTATGTACTCTTCAGATTATACTTCGTGAATCAAATCATAAGTCATGAGATTAAAGTGGACCGCTATGGGCGGATATTATATATATGGACTGCTATGGGTGGATTATGTGTATGTGGACCGCTGTGGACGGATTATGCTTGTCGTGGACTGCTATGGGCAGAGTAAGGTATCATGTGAGCCGCTGGGGTGGATTTGAAAATCAGTTTTATGTGATAAATAAATGTTTTGAAATCACTTTTGTGTATAAAAAGGAAATCAATTTTGAAATCAGTTTTGTATGATAAGGAAATCAGCTTTTAAATCAGTTTTGTGTGAAAAAGGAAATCAGTTTTGAAATCAATTTTGTGTGATATGGAAATCAATTTTGAAATCAGTTTGTGTGATAAGAAAATAATATCTGAAATCAATCTTTGTTTGATAAGAAAAGTACCTTTGAAATGAGTTTAAACTTTAAATAAGAAAAGGTTTGATTATGACATTGAATCTATGTTTCGTTATGATAAGATGTAAAGTTGTGCTGAGTTCCCTCTGCTGAGCTAGGATGTAGCTCACCTTCGACTATACGTCATAGGTATAGCTTCTATTTGGGCACCGAACTTTCAGATTGAGGAATTGAGGAGTGCTATGATGTTCAGGGTCGCTCATTGAGTACTTTGTGGAGTTTGGTGAGTGTGGCTTGGTACAATGCGCTATTATATACTCGTTGTACACTACTGTTTGGTGATGTTGGTATATCACTGGTGGTCATTATTAGTTGTTGTAATATTGGATATTAGAATTGGAGATTTATTTAGGTCATATGTATTATCCGCTTTGATTTCCACATGTGCGTGTGGGTGTACCCAGCATTCTGTATTCGGATCGTGTTCTACGATCCGACGGTCCAGGTTTTCCCATTTGGTTTAGGTGTAAAGTTAAAGAAGAAAAAATAAATATGCCTCAAAATTCAGGTTGGGAAAATCCGAGCTGTCACAGTTGGCATCAAAGCTTAGGCGTTAGGTCTTATTGGGACTCAGACGCGATGGTATTAGATCGTGTCGGAAGTCTAGACCCAATTGTGACTTTGTCACAGTTGGTATCAGAGCTTAGGCATTAGGTCTTGTTGGGACCCAAAAATTTAGGACTCAATTGCAATGGCATTAGATTATGTCGGAACTTAGGAGGGGTTCGCAATCCCTATTCTGAAATCTTCTAGAAATTCAGAGTCGTGTGAGTCTTAGCCATATATGCGAAGAGTGACTGTAGGGCCAGAAATGTGACATTAGATTTTGTCAGAGTATAAGTTGTGAGCTTTTGAAAGTCCTATTTGAGTATAATAATCGAATACTAATTGAAACTTTTGTTTCATTGTTATAACAGATCATTATGTCTGGTAGAGGTAGATGACCCAGAGATGGTCGAGGTTCCCAGTCAAACGTAAATGAGAGTGAACGAGAAGAAAGACAAAGGATGATACAAACCATGGAAGCCACGGAAAATGTTATGGCTCAACAAGCGGTAGTGTTAGCATCTAATAATGCCAATAACCATCAACAACCACTCCACCACAACCGTCAGCATTTATAGAATTTCAGAGGATGCACCCTCCAAATTTCTCAGGACAAGCTGTGACAGCCCAGATTTTGATGCCTCGAAACCCGTGCCGTCGGTGGGCTGGCGCTAAGGCCGAGCCCGTGAATGGATCACATGACGTCACAACGAGCACCACGGAATCTAAGTAGAACCAATTCCAACTCGTAGCATAAGCAAAACAAGTATTTTTTAGTATTCAATCCAAAACTCAAAAAATAAACGGTTCTAATTCCATAAAAAAAAAAGCCTATGGGAAAAAAACCATTGAGAACCACCGGTAAGGGCTCTTCCTTACCGAACATGGTTCAACAAAATTAATCATTTACATCATATAGAAGTCATCTCTCTCTCCTTATCCAAAACAAGGCAAAATTTAATACACAACCTAGGGCCGGACCTACCCAAGTCTAGCACAAAGAAAGCAATCCTCGGGATGAGGCTCCTCAAGGTCTTCGTCGGGGGAGGAGTCCGGATCTTCCTTCTCAGGAATCTTCGCCTCAGCACCTTCACCTGAACCTGTGACATTTGTAAAGGAATGAGCTTTATCCAAGCATAGTAGGGAATGATTCATAGCATGCTTATCATAACATCAAACATATATCTTATGGCATAATGTAAACAAAATTACTCTGAACACATGCAAGGTGATGAATCTCATAATCTCGGCACTCACACATGCGATGCTAATGAAATCATGACGTGCTCACATCTCTACTCTGACACAAGAAAGAAGAAAACTTAAAGGTGTTTTACTTAAGGTACTAGAATGAGGAACTATAGCCTCAAGCCCCCGATGGAATACCCACCATCGTCACTCACATGAGTCATTTGCACATACATCCAAGGTCCTGTAGAGTTGGACACTTGGCCGAACACATATTCACCGTTATACGGTAGAAATCACAATGCACATATCACAAGGGTGTACGAGTTAGCCGCCGTACCGGTCACGGATATCCTGCCGCGTCAGTCACGGTTATACCGTCGCGTTGGTCGAGTATTCACATAACCTTAAATCGAAAGTACATACATATAGCTTATCGCCGTGTGAAGTGATAATTAATTTATATCGAAAACCGGGAAGAAGTACGAAGATTGCACATACACATATCGCATGGATTTCAATGATTTCTTAAGTTCATAAAATTTTGAATCTTTCGCACACATGTCTTATCTCTTCAAATTGCGTAAGCGGAAATCACATAACTGAATCGAAGAACATATCATAACATAACACACATGCTTATGAAAAGATGCACATGATACAAGGATTTCCCTACCTCACAGATTCGACCCGTGCTTGCTCAAGGCTTCACAAAGGTCGGCTCTTCTTACTCATGAAGCTCACCTAAACAAGATCATTTTCATTGATCAGAAGGAGGCAAAACACATTGCCAAAAGTCCCCGTGAAATTTCACAGTCAAAACTCACCAAACGCAGAAATCTGGAGAATTCGATCGATCGAATCCCTGTTTCGATCGGTCGACCTCTTCCAGAATCACCAAACATTTTCTCACTCGATCGGATGAATTTTTCTAATCGATCGAATGAAAGTAATTTGATCGGTCGAATTCCACAAAAGGCATTTTACCTGAACCCAGTTCGATCGGACGAATCCCAATTCGTTCGATCGAATTCTCACAACAGAATTCTAATGTTCTGTTTCTATCCGAATCGATCGATCAAACTACAGGGTCGATCGATCGAAAACTTTTCGTTCGATCAAAATCACTTTCGATCGAACAAATTTCTCAGGATATCGTCTCATCCCATTTTTTAATGCCATTTCGATCGATCGAACCAGAATTCGATCGATCGAAATGAGCAGATTTTGCTCATTTTTGGGTTTTTCACCCCCGATCTCTTCTCACTTTGAATCAATCTCATTTTCTTGAGATTCTCATAAGGACACGCACTAAATCCACTCTACACTACAGATCTAAAACAGACATTCACCCTCCTCACCTTGATTCAAGCAAATCCTCTTCCTTGCTTCAAAACGAGTCAGGGTTCACTAAGCGGCCGTAGTTCGTTCATATCTCCAATTAATCCATCGTTGCATTGATGATGAACGAATTGATCGCACAATTGTGAGCATTCAACTTTAAGTTTTACCTTCTTTCATCTTAACTCTCATTCACAAGCATTTAATACACAATTAAATGCCCAGGGTTTTCTTTTATACTCTATCTCTTCTACTTGAGTGTAAAACAACTACACCAAAGGGACGTGTGTGAGGGTTTCAAACTCCCACATCCAGTCTACATAAGATCAATCCAGTCCGTTGGATTTGATCTATAGACATTACATCATTGTAAAAAGGCTGTCCTTGGTGCATGATCCGTCGGCACACGCACCGAGTCTTACGGATCAAGGCCCAAAAGGTTGGGACGTTACACAAGCAGATCCAATGGAAGCAGAAAACTGGCTCATAGATGGAAAAGATATTCAATGTGCTTGCATGCACTGAAGATGAGAGAGTCAGATGGGCAGCTTTCATGTTGGATGGTGAGGAGAGCCCGTGGTAGAAATCTGTGTCTAGGACCAAGGCACAGGAGACTCCAGGTGTATTATGGACTTGGGATGAGTTCGTAGAGGAGTTTAACAAGCAGTACTTCTCTAAAGTAGTGCGCAATCAAATGGAGGTTCAATTCCTTCAACTTGTGCAAGGGAAGATGACAGTGAGAGAATATGGGGTGGAGTTCATGCGACTTTCACGTTTTGCTCCTGAGTTTGTAGCCTCGGATCTAATGAAGGCTAAGAAATTTCAATGCGGCTTAAGGCCAGATATCAGGAGAAAAGTCGCTGCTTTTGAGGTAGAAACTTATGGCACAATAATGAGCAAGGCTCTTGTGGTGGAAGAAGACGGGGAAGAAATGTATAAGTGAAGGGACCAACAGTGTAGAGAAAGAGCAAGCCAAATGTAGCCATATGCCCATGAGCAGGCACCCGAGATACCAAGACTCTCATTGCCAACACCTCCTCAGTCTACTCAGATCATTTATGCAGGACCACCTACATCTATGCCTGTAGTTACCTTTCGTCCTTCGAATCTTATGACAACTGGAGTGCACAAACACAACAGACTCAACCCACATCTTCCTTTGCGACAGGCACATCATGCCAAAGATGCGGGGGACGACATCGAGCAGCCAAGGGTAAGTGAACCATGGGTGTATGTTTCAATTGTGGTCAAAGGGGCATCCGGTAAGGGACTGTCCAAAACCGAAGAAGGATAAGACATCTTTAGCGTGAGAAATTAGCGATCAATATGAGTGTCGTATGTATCTTGTTCTCGTGTGTTTAATCTTAAAAAAAATGTCAATCTTTGTATTTTGGGTATCGGATCGATGCTATTAGATCCTCTTTTTGACTAATGTATGTGGGAATCGTTAATACAATTAATGTTGGACATTAACGGTTTCAAAGTCTTCCTTTTCTTTTATGACAATGTTCAAACTTTATTATGGTACAAGTTGTACTCATTGTGGCAATGATTTTTACCTCGGTGGGCATGTTCGCGCTAGTTGATATTGTAGAAATATAGTTTCACAAATGATTACCTTATTAGATAATTGATGGTACGCCGATCTATTGATATGTGGATTTTCATGCAGGATGATGGATCATTTGGTTTGGAAAATTCAGTCTTTCATTGTAAACTCAATGTGGATATACCCAGTAGATTAATTTAATTGAATGATTATAAGAAATTCATTTCTTCATTCAGGGTGCGTGCATCGTTTCATCGTTATGGGTCAGTTCTCATCAATCGGAATCGTTGTTAGTGAGTTAGCGTTCGGATGTGTCGTCGTCAATTTTCGAGGATGAAAATTCCTATGGAGGGAAGAATGTAACAACCCCGAATTTATTTTGAGGATAAATCGATTCATATGTGGACGTGAGTGTTCAACTTTATGAGCATGATAAAACTTGGTTACTAAGGGCAATTTTCGAGGATGAAAAATTTGACTTTGAATAGTGCGCCTTGGTGCGCATGCCTGATTGGTCACGTGCTTGATTTTGTGAAATTAATTAAGTGGGGTATTTCAGGTTGGATCTTAAGTGGAAAAAGACCGATTTAGATAGTGTGTTGAGCATCAGATGATTTCTTATGCACCAAGCTTCGGTGTATTGGCTCAACACCAAATCCGATTAGTGGATGGTTTGGGTGTGTAGGCCCACACCTAATCAAAGAAAACCATTTTGTTATGAGATAACACCTAAATAGGTACATTCGTTTAACACGGGAGCTAGATCCTTAGATGAGAACTAATACCCCCAAAGACAAGTATATGTGTTTTGTATGGGAATAAATCCGATTTAGTTAAAGAAGGCAATTTCTTCTTTTGGAAGCTAACATCCGGTTTGCACAAGGGGTTTTGGATTTTTGAGGGGAGAAGGAAGAGAGAAAGAGGAGGAGATGAAATGAACGTGTTGAATCCATGTGCGCCGAGCCTTAGATTTGTGTGAAGAAGGTTTGTGAAATCGTGTAAAGGGAAGATCGTCGTCGGTTTCGACGTTTGGAGTGGTTAAGTAGGTTTTGGAGCCGTTGGGGGTTTTGAAACCCTCTTCTTGCGAAGAGATCATGAGTTTTGATCCGCTTTTAGTGGCGAGGATTTGTGTATGTGTGTGTGGGAAGGATCACTTAAGAATTCGTTAGTTTGGTCGTGATGGTAGAGCTCGGAAAGGATCGATGTGGGTTTTAAAAATCCTTTTGTGCAACAAAGAGAACGATCTGATCTATGAGTAGATCGTCGATTTAAAGAGGTAAATAACACAATTCTTTCATGTATTTAACTAAATATCAGTTACTTAGATGTGTGCAAAATATTAAGATCAAAATAATTGAATTTTGATATAAAATGGGTTTTTAAAAGTCCAAAAACATGTAAATCGCACACAGTTGCTCGCCCGGAGCTCGCTCGAGCGAGCTATAATCGCTCGCGCGAGTGTCAGAACCTATCTCGGTATTTCAGCTATAACTTTTTATTTCGAACTCTGATTGATACAATTCTTACGGCATTGGAAAGAGGACAACGAACTCTACAACTTTTGTGTTTTGATGAACTTAATAATTTATATAATTAAAGGTCAAAATTTGAGGGAGATGTTACATAAAATTCTTAGTTAGCATGAACTTGTTCATTTTTGCCTCTTTTGAGAAAACACTCAAAGAGGTCTAGGCTATTAGTGATTAGAGTTAACCCTTGATGCCTCAATATATGTGTGAATATGGGCGAAGGATGGTAGAGAGTTGAGAAGGATCGAGAGAAGAAAAATGGTAGATCTGAGACGTTTATGTTTCTCGCTTGCGCGACTGTTATAGCTCCCTCGCGCGAGAGACAAATATGGAGACATTTGTTCTGTGCTCACTCGTGCGAGGCATTAGGTTAAATAAGGATCGCTCGCACGAGGGCTAGCATGAGTTTCAGAGGGCTCGATTATAATCATTCGAGCGAGGGGTGTGCTCGCTCGAGCGAGGCCAAAGGCTCAATCGAGCGAGGTACAGAGTTATGTTTTATTTAGTTTTGATTGAGCTCCTTAGAGATGTGTTCCTTGGATCCTTTAGAAGATTTCTAAGGAAAATTTTGGGTATATTGAATGTAGGAGTAAAGTGTTGAACCATGCGTGGAATGTGGATTGTGTTGAGCGTGCTTTGAGGTAGGGGAACTTCAACACAAACTTGCATGTTTAACTTTGATGCATAGTTTCTTTGAGGTATTATATGAAAAATGATAAGTTTCTTTGATGTATTTAGATGAAAAATGATAAGTTTTCTTGATGTATTTTGATGTAAGTTTGATAGTGATTTGAACTATAACTTGAACTCCTTGCAAAATAGAAATTTGAAATCTTTGAGTCGAAAATGATGAATTCTGAACTGTGAACATAACCTAAAATTTCTACTATGGTATTCGATTTTAAACTTGATTTTTAAATGGTGAGTTTTAAAACCTTTGAACCAAGAATGTGAGCTTTGGACACTGAATTAGAAATCTGAACTAGAATGTGACCTCGAAATCGTTGAGTCTTGTAGATTTGTGAGAAGGTACACCCTTGGACCGCTGTGGCAGGATTTATGTACACCCTTGGACCGCTGTGGCAGGATTTATGTACGCCTTTGGACCATTTTTACGATATTTTGCGTACTCCTTTGGACACTGTTGTGAGTCATGTACGCCCTTGGACCGCTTTCGCGGGATTTTACGTACTCCTTTAGACTTTGTTGTGCTTATGTACGCCCTTGAACCGTTTTTACGGGATTTACGTACTCCTTTGGACTTTGTTGTATTTATGTACGCCCTTGGACCGTTTTTACGGGATTTACGTACACCTTTGGACTTTGTTGCGCTTATGTACGCCCTTAAACCGCTTTCGCAGGATTTTACGTACTCCTTTGGACCTTATTGTGACTCGGTACACCCTTCGACCGCTATGGCAAGATTCATGTACGCCCTTGGACTGCTTTCGCAGGATTTTACGTACTATTCGGATTATACTTCGTGAATCAAATTATAAGTCGTGAGATTAAAGTGGACCGCTATTGGCGGATATTATATATATGGACCGCTATGGGTGGATTATGTGTATGTTGACCGTTGTGGGCAGATTATGCTTGTCGTGGACTGCTCTGGGCAGAGTAAAGTACCATGTGGGACGTCAGGGCGGATTTCAAAATAAGTTTTATATGATAAATAAATATTTTGAAATCACTTTTGTGTGTAAAAAGGAAATTAGTTTTAAGATCAGTTTTGTATGATAAGGAAATCAACTTTTAAATCAGTTTTGTGTAAAAAAGGAAATCAGTTTTGAAATCAGTTTTGTGTGATATGGAAATCAATTTTGAAATCAGTTTGTGTGATAAGAAAACAGTATTTGAAATCAATCTTTGTTTGATAAGAAAAGTACATTTGAAATGAGTTATAACTTTAAATAAGAAAATGTTTGATTATGACATTGAATCTATGTTTCGTTATGATAAGATGTAAAATTTTGCTGAGTTTCCTCTACTGAGCTAGGATGTAGCTCACCCTTCGACTATACGTCACAGGTATAGCTTCTATTTGGACATCGGAGTTTCAGATTGAGGAATTGAGGAGTTCTATGATGTTCGGGGACGCAGATTGAGTACTTTATGGAGTTTAGTGAGTGTGGCTTGGTACAATGTGCTATTATATACTGGTTGTACACCACTGTTTGGTGATGTTGGTTTATCACTGGTGGTCGTTATTAGTTATTGTAATATTGGATATTAGAATTGGAGATTTATTTAGGTCATATGTGTTATCTGCTTTGATTTCCACATGTGTGTGTGGGTGTACCTACCATTCTGTATTCAGATCGTGTTCTATGACCTGACAGTCTGGGTTTTCCCATTTGGTTTAGGTGTAAAGTTAATATGTCTCAAAATTCAGGTTGGGAAAATTCGGGCTATCACACTTTGTGTTAGTGAACACTGTAAATTTATCCTTAAAATGTAGGACTTGTAATCGTCAGATTAATTGAAAGTGTATGCTAAATTAATGGATGAGTTGTTCTAAAGTGGTTATCGTAGTATTGAGAATGCCCTACGCAAAGTTCGTGTCATGATAAGAAGAATTGAAACATAAAACAGCAAAAATTTGAAGAAACTATAGAACTCGTGCGCGCAATATTAAAGTCGCTTGTGCGACTTCTTCAGTAGTGCACACAAGAATAGAGTGAACACAGTCACTCGCGCACCTGGTTCAGGCTCTCGACTTAGGTATAAGTCGCTCACGTGACTTATAAGGTCGCTCGCGTGACTGTTGGGATATAAGTGGCGTACGGGTCATTTTCTCTCATTCTTTTTTTGCGTGAGAGATATTTGAAGCTAGAGTTTTTCTTCCAAACCCCAAATCATCACGATTTCGTAGGATTTACTTGGGGAAAAGCTCAGATTGACTTACACCTTCGATCTCAAGATTCTTTCTCCTATTTTCCCCAAGGGTTAAAAAACAAAAATTCTCGTTTCTAGTTGAATCTCATTCTTTCTTTTGTTAAATCCATCATCATGGGGCCTAAAAAGATGTCCGCGTCCAAACCATCACCATCGAAGGGTGCAAAGGTGGTTCCACCACCGATTGTATGTGAACAACCCACAGATTGGTGGGATTCCAAAACATTTGAAATGGAGTGGACCATTCAAAAAAATCTCTTTGAGGACCACGAGGAGACAGAATGGACACGATGTTACCTAGCCGGGGCCGGGTTGAAACTGCTTCTCAAGCCACTTCATGAATATTTTTACTCTAGGCTTGTCTGACTTTTTTATCAACACCTACACCTGGGTGATGATCAAACCGAACTAATGACCGAATTGGACAGTCATGCGTTTAGCTTTGATAATTTGGGCATAGCCAATTCGATGGGCTGCCCTACATAGTATGAAGAGGGTGGACCATTACAACCCCTGAACCTTCACAAGGATTCTTTTGCGAACATAATCACCAGAATGACTAACGAACAAACCGGGTTCGGGATGTCTGTAAAATGAGTACAGCTGCCCGCTACATGTGGCCATTGGATATAATATTTAGGAAAAATTTATATCTACTTGGACATGAACAGGAGAGGAGGGATGTATTAGTCCAGGCTCTTTATTCCGCAAACATAGGAAGGTGGATCTCCGCCCCTTCCATTGTTTCTGAGGGCATTGTCTAGGCCCGAAACAATGCACGACAGAGAACAATGAAGGTGAGCCTTAAAATGTTACCATATGCGCGCTTGATCACTAAGATGATGAAGCAATATATTGAGGATCAGACTGATGGAGAATACCACATCTCGAACAATGAGCCACGTGTAACCGGTAACACCCAAACCTACAAGTTTGATGATTTGAGAGAAAGTTTGGTAAGTTTAAGGGCGAGCGTAAAGCGCCGCCAAGCCGAGGAACTTTTACAACAACAACAACAACAACAACAACCACAACCACCCCAACAACCTCATGTGGAGCCAGGCCAAGCGGCTCAGTACCCAGTGCCACCACCGATTCTCCCATACAATGGTGCTAACTTTGCGGTAGAACTTTTTCCCTTGATGGATTTGCAAGATATTGCGCTCTAACAACTCCAACAGCAGAACACCCACCTTACAAGACAATCTTACTACCAGGAGGCCATTGATCAGTCATATAATTTGCCATTTCATCACCCTTAACTTAGTGATGCTAGGACTTAGTTTGCTACTAACAAGTTAACGATGTGCAGATATTAAAGAAAAATAGCAAAATAGAACTAAAGTGTTAATCTTTGTCAAAATGGACTCAAAAAGCAGTAAAAAGATGATTGAGCATAAAAGACAAATCTTCGCTTAAAAGAAATAAAGAATCGTGTTTTACGATTGCGCGAAATAATATCTTGAGAAGAGAAATCGTAATCTATGATTCTCTAAAGAAAAGCTGTAAAGACGATACAAGAGAGAGCAAAGAATCGTAAAAAGAATCGTTAGCAGGAAACCTACTGAAAATAGAAAATCGAGACTTACGATTTTCCAGAAATAATAGAAAGAAGAAATCATAATTTATGATTTCTCAAAAATAGACGCTTTCCACTACTGCTGAATGAGAGAAGATACACTGCCATACATATTTTTAGAAGTCTTGTACAATTAGAAGTATGACCAACCATGGATATGAGAGATTGACGAAGAAGACTCTTAAAAGGACTCTTTTGCTGAAAATTACAGAACACTCTAGAAGCACATCTACGGTTTGAAAGCAAGGAAGAATAAAATTAGGAATTACAATTATATTCGGATACTTTTACTTTAATAGTTTCATTTATTAAAATTAGAACTTTGTAAACTGACTCCTTATGATCTATAAATAAGAGAGTTCGATGTACAAATAAACCATCGAAGAAATTCAGCATCAATTGACGACTAAAGTTGTATTTTCTTCTGATCAGTAGTATAAAATAGTTAGAATAGATTAGATATCAGATGTTTCTCAAGTGCAACTGACGACTACTATTGGGTGCTAAAGATTAGTGTAGATATCTAGTTTTTTAGAAGCAATTGACAACTGCGGCTGAGGGGTGAATGATATATTTATTTTTCTTTCTAGTTTAGATTTTGTTTACTTTATTTATATTTTGTAAATATCTTTAAGTTTTAATATGAATTGACGACTTGGTTGGAATTTGCAGATTAGTGTAACGATTTTTACTTTTCCATCTTCAATTTTCTCGAATTTGATTGACGACCAGATTTTAGGAGATTGTTGATTAGATTAAATCTGTGTTAAAGAATTTTAGTGTTTGATTGACGCCTAAATTCTAAAAGACTGCAATACGGTGTAACGGTACTATTAATTTTTATAAATATTCGATAGCTGAAGATTGGGATTGACAACCTCAATATGAAGGAGGATTAGGATTTTTTTTATGCACTTTAGATTAAGAAACCATTCTTTATTCATATTTCTTCAGTAGTTTAGGACATTAAATGATAAATATAAAATTTGAAATAGAAGTAGAAATGCAGATAAAATAAATACTTCTTCATAGGAACGAATATATACTAGCTCTACAGTTTCCATTGTGCGCTTGCAATAGTTTAAGACTTATTTAGATACACATATAAGTAGCGATCAAGTTTTTGGCGCCGCTGTCGGGGAAGGTGATTTATCTTTTTATTTATATTTCTGTTTTGAAATAAATATTTATCTTTCTCTTTTTATATTTTTTTAAATTTTTTACTTTCTTTGATCACTTCTTAATCTCTAGCAGGTTTATTCGGAGCGACGACTTAGAGTCTCAACTTCCCCTGATCAGCGAAGTTCGAGGCTTAGATTTGTTCTCTTTCCCTACTTTCTGGAATAAAAATCATATAAAACCAAACCAAAACTAGACTTATTACGTTCTAGCCAACCTACTTTGATTCTAAATCAATATGAATATGGCAGGAGTAAAGCAAAGTAAGGCTAAAACGATTGGAGAATACTATGCAAGGACACCTCTTACACTACCCCCATGTATTCAAACCCCTATTGTTAGTTATGAGGCTTTCGAAATCATGCCAAATATGCTACAAATACTCCCCACCTTTCGTGGGTTGATTGACGAAGACCCCTAATGGCATTTAAATAATTTTATAGAAATGTGTAACAATATTCGAATCAAAGAACTGACAGGAGTATCCGTTCGTTTCAGACGATTGCTTATTGGGAGGGATTGAAACGCGAATTCCTTATGAAGTACTTCCCAAGGTGTATAATGAATAGAATCCATCATCTTATTTTTACATTCCATCAATTTCCGAATGAACCTCTTCAAGAGAGTTGGAGTTTCCTCGAGGATCTTCTCTATATGTGCCCTCATCATGGGGTCGCGAAATGGAAAATAGTGCTCACTTTCTATGAAAGATTAAATGACCAAACTAGGCATATGGTTGATGTTGCCTGTGGTGGTATGTTTTGTAACTTAACAACTGTCGATGCTTGGGAACCCTTAGCAAGGAAATGGTGCAACACAATGCACCGAGTGAGATTGATTCAAAGACTTCTAGAAATATACCCCCTATGCTAGGAGGATTATATAAATTAAAGTCAATAACAAAAGGTCTTCCGAAGCTGAAGCTTTGGAAAGAAAAAATTCAATCTTTGATGGGTATAAAATTGCACCCAACATCAGGACAAGGTGAAGCTTGTGGTCCTAACCATAGCCCAACTCAAACTGCTCCACAGTGTCCCACTGTTCCTTTTTACCCCATGCAGACCGAAGACCATACTGATGCTGAGGAATCCCTTATGCAGATAGCCGAAAGGTGGCTGTAACATGGTCAGATTCAAACATCGTTACTCAATAACCTCCTAGAATCCATTACATAGTTAGAAGCTCAGGTTGAGCAACTAACCATTTTGGCTAACTCGAGAGGCAGTAGCTATTCATCATCATGGCCAGTACACACCCCAGGAGGACATATTATCATTGGTGGTACATCAACTCCCCTTGACCATTAGTGAGCTCCTCGAAAACCTGTCGAGCTACCGACTCACCTATAGCAAGCACTTTAAATATACATATATAATATCAGAAAAAGAGTATTCTATGATTTACGACATGTAAAAGTCCAGTCAATTGTAACAGTCTCTGTTGTTATGTCACAGTCACTTTACTCGTATGGATTTACGATGTCTTGTGATATGAAGAGTCAAATCGTAGCGAGTACGACTTGAAGCGTCAATAAGTCTCACTTTCATTTTATAGACCTACAAAGGACAATTCTAGGGAACATGCAACTCCAGTGATAGATCATATCAGGTGCATTGGAATTTGGACCCATTAAATTCCTAAGGGAAAGAAACAAACTTTGCATTCAAGACTACTACTTCCCAACTACCCAAGCCTATAAGCCTATACCTTGACACGTGAACCCTTCCCCTCTCAATAAAATTAGACCCGTACCTGCCTAAAAACCCATCTCATTCGTCTTCCATCTCAAAACCTTAAACCCCATGGCGGAAGACCAAAACCCTAGTGATTTCAGCAAGAGACGAGATAAAATTCTTGAAATACATAGGGTCGAACTCCTGGCAGCCATCCAGAAGGTAGAAAATCTAAAGCGCCAGAGACTTATACCCAATGTTGAATCATCCTCATGGCCAATACACAGTCCAGGAGGACATATTATCATGGGAGGTACATCAACTCCCCTTGACCGTTAGTGAGCTCCTCGTGGACCTGTTGAGCTACCGACTCACCCGTACCAAGCACTTGTAATATACGTATATAATATTAGAAAAAGAGCATTCTACAATTTATGATACGTAAAAGTCCAGTCAGTCACAACAGTCTCTGTTGTTATGTCATAGTCAATGTCTCATGATATGAAGAGTCAAATTGTAGCGAGTACGACTTGAAGCGTCAATAAGTCTAACTTTCATTTTATAGAACTGCAAACGACAATTCTAGGGAACAGGCAACTCCAGTGATCGATCTTATCGGGTACATTTGAATTTGGACCCATTAAATTCGTAAGGGAAACAAACAAACTTCACATTCAAGACTACCACTTCCCAACTACCCAAGCCTATAAGCCTATACCTTGACCCATGAACCCTTCTCCTCTCTATAAAACAAGACCCTTACCTTCCTAAAAATTCATCTCTTTCATCTTCCATCCCCAAACCTTAAACCCCATGACGGAAGATCAAAACCCTAGTGATTCTAGCAAGAGACTTGATAACATTCTTGAAATACATAGGGCCATACTCCTGGTCATCATCCAGAAGGTAGAAAATCTCAAGCGCCAGCGACCTATACCCAATGCTAAATCATCCACCAAAACTACCCTTGACCGTAAACTTAACCCAAATCAAAAACCATATACCACTAACCCATCTTCCCCCACTTCCTAACCTTTATACCGTTACAACCCACCCCGAATGCGTGTTCCTTTATAATAATAATGGGTTGTATTTTTCAGTGTCATTTCCCATCCCATTCTTGATCTCACCACCCCTTTCCATTGCTAATACTTTCCCTACCGACTATGTACGTTCTCTTCACATAGTCTTCGCAAGGGAGTAGTATAAGGAAAAGGTGATATAGCAATGAGATCTTGAGATGTGTTCACTTCTCACTCTTTAAATGACCTCCACAGTGGAATTGCATTTCTCCTGTGGAAGGAATGTGAGGTACCGCTTTCCCTTTCTGGGGGGATGAAGATGTGTCGTCTTCCATCTCCTCATTTTCTTCGCTCAACTACACTGAGTGTGTAGGTGATGAATCAAGGAGATAAAGAAGGGCACAGAGAAGTGTTTCGACAGCTCTAGGAGGAGTGGCCCATGCCAAGGAGTGGATACTCCTTTGATAGAAAGAAATATGAGACTTTGCTTCAAGGTAGTTAGAAGCCGAGGACCGATCTTTATCAAAGATTTCTTTTTAGACGTTGCTGCCAGTGTCATGTCTAACTTAGTGTGTGTCAAGATTTTTCCTAGGTTTAATTCTTAATGTAATCTTCTCTTTATCTCATGCAAATATTTTTGTTTAATGTATATATTAATTTCTTTTTATCATTTTTTTATTTATTGTTTCTAACTATTTGTTTATAGTGGAAGAAATGTCTCCCAAGTTTGGAGGATCATTGTTGAATCCTAATATAGATCATTGACCCGACAACTAAATAACACCAACACCATTACGGTAAATAAGGAAATTAGTAAATTCTAACACAAATTTTTTTTATGTCCCCTGTTTTGCACAATGAGGACATTGTCCTATTTAAGTTTGGGGGATATACAAATCTGTATATATTAGTAAGTAACAGTTTTTATGTGCATTTATTATTAGAAAAATTTTTAGTTTCTCTGCTTTTAGTTGGAAAAATAGTAATTTTACTCTAGTGTTAATCAATATATGGAAAGTATGATAAAAAAAAATTGTGAATCTATTAAACTTTACAATCCATCATAGCATATGTTCAATAATCAAAATAAAACAGCTGCAATTCATGAATAACACCTTTGAACACTGTATCTAATAAATGCTTGAAACTCTACTGTAGACACCCAAATTTGGCCCAAGGCCCGATCGAAACACATTTTGAGAGAGGCGCATTTTTGAGTTTTTGATGACATGTATAGAACCCTTAGAAATCACCCTAAACCCTTAGGAATCACCCTAGATCCCTTAGGAACCTATCCCAAACCTTTAGAAACCAGCCCCGACCCTTAAAACCCATTCCAAACCCTAAACCTAACCTTCCCAGGCAATGGATAAAGACTGGTGTACCAGTACTATTTGTAGTCTTTTACTGATATCAAATCATATACCATTGGAAAAAGGACTTCTCCAAATTTCCAACGAGCCAAGAATCACCTCAATCGGAGTTGTATATCAAACGTTATGACCATTTGAAAATCGGACTTTTTTGGAGGGATTTTTGCCTGGCGCAACTAATTTTTCCCCTAGAAATGGTGCCAGGTATAAATGGGTCCCCCACCCCTCGCAAGGCCAACTTCCAGGCTACTGCTCATTACTGTTTTACTGTACATTCGCCTGGCACAATTATTAGTTGCACCAGGCATATGAACAGTAACTGTTAGTTTTGCCCTGAAATTCATGACTAGGGTTTGACTTGTTGACCACCTAGACCTTTGGGGTGCGTTTAGCTAGTTCTGTTGCACTCTTTTGAAGCCTATTTGTACCCCTTCAAGTGGCTTAAGGCCTCACCCCATCATCCACCATTGGAGGATCCTTCACACCTTTCCAAGCTCTTAAAACCCTAGGAAACCTTAGATTGCCCATTACCTAATTGCTAATCTAATTAGGACTTTAACCCCTCACTAATCCTCCCATTCTCTATAAATAGAGAGCCACCCCTCTTACTTAAGGGTTGAGAATTTTGGCCTAAGAGAGAAAGAGCTTAAAGTGAGAAGATCTTTCTCCCTTTGGTTCACACTTCCCATACAAATTCCATAATTCTAAAACCTCCTTTGAGTGATATTTTTCACCTTATATCCCTTAGTTTAGGTATATGCTACCCATTCACCTTCCCTCTCTATCTCTTAGTTAGCAAGCCTTAGAAGTTAGAACCCCACTTTCCACCATACAAAGCCTTCAAGAGCCCATCAAAACAAGCCACGCAAGGCTCTCCTCTACGGTGCTACAAGGGCCCGAGGGCTCCAGCTCTCCCCTTTCTTCTCCTATCTCTTTCTAGCTCTCTCCATCCTCCCATTTGTGCCGTTACACCGCCTTTGGTAGGAACGGAGGGGCACAAATATGATTCTAAGCCCTTTTGGGCAAGAGGAAGCTATTTTCTTCTCTTTTACTTCATTTTATTTTTGGCCATTAGTAGAGACCGTGTTAAGCGGGTTAATCGGGTGCCTAACACCTTCCCGATCGATAACCGAAGCCCCTACCCAAGAGCCATTGGTGTGGACTGAATTCAGAGTCATATTTTTAGCACTTCTGTGCTCATAAAAATGAACTAAGTATCCCGGGACACCGAAAGCTCCGAGTGGTGACTCTATATTTTTCGTTAGAGAGCGCATCGCCGCGACGGGATCGTCCCGATTCCCACGGTTGCACATATACGATTAATTTAAACTATAAAATTTTGATTATGGTTTCAAAATTATAAAACCAGTGAAATCTTGAGCTAATACATCCTCTTTATATTGTGAAAGAGACTGCTTTTATTTTCAAACTTAAAATTTCCTTGAACTTTTATTGAGAAATAACATATTGTTGAACTTAAAATCAAGATATTCTATAATTATGATGATTTGTTTCTTTAGAACTATATGTTAAACACATCAAAACAAGAAGACATCTCTACTAGTAAATCGTGAAAATGATCAAAGGCCATCTTTTATTACACTAGAGCCAAAAAGCCAAAATCCCATAAAGGATTTTATCCTTTGAACCCATATTAGAAGCCTAAAACCGAATTTCTTTTTACCAAAATTTTATAAACCTTTACCATATGTACTACCCAAAGCTTTCTACTTTTAGCCCTTATAATTTCGGAGAGTTTAGAGTATAAAAGAAGGGAAGAAGAGGGACTAAAAGGAGTATACACTTAACAGATAATGGAACTGCTGAAAAGGGTACAACTGAGAAGAAATACAAGAAAAATATGAGAAGAAGAGAAAATTTGTGAAAAGATGATTTAGAAATTTTTTTGAAGAAATCGTAAAATACGATTCTATAAAAATGGGATTTACACAAGAAAACATAAGAAAAATGGGAAGAAGTCATCCAACTTTTTTTATACTTACTGAAATAGAAAAGAAGGAAAGGAGATAGAAATGGAAGAACTAAATTCTCAGATAGTTTTGAGCCCTATCTGCCTTTCTTTGAAACCTTTTAACCCAAAGTCCCATTACAAGCCGAAGAAAAGATTTTGTGATTTACGATTTGCAAAAGTATGAGTCTAGTAGAGATGCATGTAATAGATGTGAACGAAAAACTCAAATAATCAGAATTGATTATTCATTCCATGTGATTTACCTTCTTATTGTCCTTTGAATTTATCATGTACATATCATATATTAGAACCCAAAATTTTGATATACTTTTGAGAGTATGCCAATAGTGAGAGTTTGGATGAAAATATTTTCTAAATCTGCAGTTTACAAAAATCTATGATAAATAAACTTTTTACTGATGTGCACACAATACACGTTGTATAGAATTGAAATTGCTGAGTTCTGATCAAGGATAATTACTGTAATGGAAAGTAAAGGTGAATGATTTAGAGTTTTTGAAAATCATACCAAACATATGATGATTAATTTTTGAAAACTATTTTGAAAATTCCTGAAAAATACAAAAATATATTTTGAAGTTTGTAGGTAACTTCACTAAAAACCTTCAGCAGACTATAACTCCTCTAGAAGGGATAACCTAGGGGTTTAAAGGCTTGTTGCATTTGCTAAATGCAATCGTGCTCCCTACGGAAGTGACATTTAAATTCATAGTTTTAGATATTTATGTTTTCTTGTTTGCTAGGGACTAACAAAATGTAAGTTTGCTACTAACAAGTTAACGATCTGCAGATATTAAGGAAAAATAGTAAATTAGAGCTAAAGTGTTAATCTTTGTCAAAATAAACTCAAAAAGCAGTAAAAAGACGATTGAGCGTAAAAGACAAATCTTCGCCTAAAAAGAAATGAAGAATTGGGTTTTACGATTGTGCGGAACAGTATCCTGAGAAGAGAGAAATCATAATTTACAATTCTCTAAATAAAAGTTATAAAAATGATACAAAAGGAACCAAAGAATTGTAATAAAGAATTGTTAGCCGGAAGCCTACTGAAAATAGAAAATGGTGATTTATGATTTTTCAGAAAGAATAGAAAGAAGAAATCGTAGTTTATGATTTCTCAAAAATAGACCCTTTCCACTGCTTCTAAATAAGAGAAGATACACCGCCATACATATTTTTAGAAGTCTTCTACAATTAGAAGTATGACTAACCATGGATCTGAGAGATTGACGAAGAAGACTCTTAAAAAGTCTTTGTTGCTGAAAATCAGAGAACACTCTAGAAGTACATCTACGGTTTGAAAGCAAGAAAGAATAAAATTAGGAATTACAATTCTATTAGGATACTTTTACTTTAGTAGTCTCTTTTATTAAAATTTGAACTTTGTAAACCGACTCCTTATGATCTATAAATAAGAGAGCCCGGTGTAGGAATAAACCATCAAAGAAATACAACATCAATTGACGACTGAAGTTGTATTTTCTTCCGATCAGTAGTGTAAAATAGTTAAAATAGATTAGATATCAAAGGTTTCTCAAGTACAATTGACGACTGCTATTGGGTGTTAAAGATTAGTGTAGATATCCTAGTTTCTCATAAACGATTGACGATTGCGGCTGAGGGGTGAAAGACATATTTATTTTTCTTTCTAGTTTAGATTTTATTTGCTTTATTTACTACTTTATAAATATCTTCATGTTTTAATATGAATTGATGACTTGGGTTGGAATTTGCAGATTAGTGTAACGATATTTACTTTTTCATCTTCAATTTTCTCGAATTTGATTGATGACCATATTTTAGGAGATTGTTTATTAGATTAAATCTTTGTTAAAGAATTTTAGTTTTTGATTGACGCCCAAATTCTAGAAGACTGCAATTCGGTGTAATGGTACTATTTATTTTTATAAATATCCGATAGCTGAAGATTGGGATTGGCGACCTCAATCTGAAGGAGGATAGGGATTTATTTTATGCACTTTAGATTAAGAAACCATTCTTTATTCATATTTCTTTAGTAGTTTAGGACCTTAAAAGATAAATATAAACTTTAAAATAAAAGTAGAAATGAAGATAAGATAAATACTTCTTCGTAGGAACAATCCTATACTCGCTCTACAATTTCCATTGTGCGCTTGCAATAGGTTAAAGACTTAATTAGATACACATATAAGTAGCGATCAAGTTTTCGTCGCCGTTGTCGGGGAAGGTGATTTATCTTTTTATTTATATTTTCATTTTGAAATAAATATTTATCTTTCTCTTTTTATATTTCTTTAAGTTTTTAACTTTCTTTGATCACTTCTTAATCTCTCGCAGGTTTATTCAGAGCGACGACTTAGAGTATCAACTTCCTCTCATCAGCGAAGCTCGAGGCTTAGATTTGTTCTCTCTCCCTGCTTTCTAGAATAAAAATCATATAAAACCAAACCAAAACTAGACTTATTGCGTTCTAGCCAACCTACCTTGATTGTAAATCAATATGAATATGGCAGGAGTAAAGCAAAGTAAGGATAAAACGATTGGGGAATACTATGCATGGACACCTCGCATACTACCCCCATGTATTCAAACCCCTATTGTTTGTTATGAGGCTTTCAAAATCACACCAAATATGCCTCAAATACTCCCCACCTTTCGCTGGCTGATTGAGGAAGACCCCCAATGGCATTTAAATAATTTTATAGGAAAGTGCGACAATATTCGAATCAAATAACTGACAAGAGTATCTGTTCGATTGAGGCTATTCTCATTTTCTCTTAGAGACGAGGCAAAGCAGTGGTTGCACACTTTACCTCAAGATTCAATTACTGATTGGGAGGGATTGATACACAAATTCCCCATGAAGTACTTCCCAAGGTGCAAGACGAATAAAATACGACATCTAATTTTAACGTTCCATCAATTTCCGGATGAACCTCTTTAATAGAGTTGGAGTCGCCTCGAGGATCTTCTCTATATGTACCCTCATCATGGGGTCGCGAAATGGCAAACAATGCGCACTTTCTTAGAAGGATTAAATGACCAAACTAGGCATATGGTTGATGTTTCCTGTGGTGGTAGGTTTTATAACTTAACAACAGTGGATGCTTGGGAGACCCTTAGCAAGGAAACGGTGCAACACAATGCACCTGGTGAGATTGATTTGGGGACTTCTAAGAAAATACCCCCTATGCACGGAGGATTATATAAATTAAAGTCAATAACGAAAGGTCTTTCGAAGCTGAAGCTTTGGAAAGAAAAAATTCAATCTCTGGTGGGTATAAAATCGCACCCAACATCTGGACAAGGTGAAGCTTGTGGTCCTAACCATAGCCCAACTCAAACCGCTCCACAGTGTCCCGCTTTTGCTTTTTACCCCACGCAGACCGAAGAACATACTGACGCTGGGAAAGCCCTGATGCAGATAGTCGAAAGCTGACTGCAGCATGGTCAGATTCAAACGGAGTGACTCAATAATATCCTGGAATCCATTACATAGTTAGAAGATCAGGTTGAGCAACTAACCATTTTGGCTAACTCGAGAGGCAGTAGCTATTCATCATCATGGCCAGTACACACCCCAGGAGGACATATTATCATTGGTGGTACATAAACTCCCCTTGACCATTAGTGAGCTCCTCGTAGACCTGTCGAGCTACCGACTCACCTATAGCAAGCACTTTAAATATACATATATAATATCAGAAAAAGAGTATTCTATGATTTACGACATGTAAAAGTCCAGTCAATTGTAACAGTCTCTGTTGTTATGTCACAGTCACTTTACTCGTATGAATTTACGATGTCTTGTGATACGAAGAGTCAAATCGTAGCGAGTACGACTTGAAGCATCAATAAGTCTCACTTTCATTTTATAGAACTACAAAGGACAATTCTAGGGAACATGCAACTCCAGTGATAGATCATATCAGGTGCATTGGAATTTGGACCCATTAAATTCCTAAGGGAAACAAACAAACTTTGCATTCAAGACTACTACTTCCCAACTACCCAAGCCTATAAGCCTATACCTTGAAACGTGAACCCTTCCCCTCTCAATAAAATTAGACCCGTACCTGCCTAAAAACCCATCTCATTCGTCTTCCATCTCAAAACCTTAAACCCCATGACGGAAGACCAAAACCCTAGTGATTTCAGCAAGAGACGGGATAAAATTCTTGAAATACATAGGGCCGAACTCCTGGCAGCCATCCAGAAGGTAGAAAATCTAAAGCGCCAGAGACTTATACCCAATGCTGAATCATCCACAGAAACTACCCTTGGCCCTAAACTTAATCAAAATCTGAAACCATATACCACTAACCCATCTTCCCCCACTTCCTAACCTTTATACCGTTACAACCCACCCAGAATGTGTGCTCCTTCATAATAATGATGGGTTATATTTTTCAGTGTTATTTCCCATCCCATCCTTGATCCCCTCACCACTCCTTTCCATTGCTAATACTTTCTCTGCCGACTGTTTACGTTCTCTTCACATAGTCTTTGCAAGGGAGCAGTATAGGTAAAAGGTGATCTGACAATGAGATCTTGAGATGTGTTCATTTCCCACTCTTTAAATGACCTCCATAGTGGCATTGCATTTCTCTCGTGGAAGAAATGTGAGGTACCCCTTTCCCTTTGTGGGGGGATGAAGATGTGTCGTCTTCCTTCTCATTTTCCTCTCTCAATTACATTGAGGGTGTAGGTGATGAATCAAGGAGATAAAGAAGGGCACAGAGAAGTGTTTCGACAGCTCTTGGAGGAGCGGCCCTTGCCAAGGAGTGAATACTCCTTTGGTAGGAAGAAATATGAGACATTAGTTCAAGGTAGTTAGAAGCCGAGGATCGATCTTTATCGAAGATTTCTTTTCGGGCGTTGCTGCCAGTGTCATGTCTAACTTAGTGTGTATATAGATTTTTCCTATGTTTAATTCTTAATGTAATCTTCTCTTTATCTCATGTAAATATTTTTGTTTAATGCATATGTTAATTTCTTTTAACCATTTTTTTATTTATTGTTTCTAACTATATCTTTATAGTGAAAATTTTTTGTTTATACCGAAAGCAATGTCTCCTAAGTTTGGAGGATCATTGTCGAATCCAAATATAGATCATTAACCCGACAACTGAATAACACCATTATAGTAAATAAGGAAATTTGTAAATTCTAACACAAATTTTTTTTATCACCTGTTTTGCACAATGAGGACATTGTCCTATTTAAGTTTGAGGGGATATACAAATCTGTATATATTAATAAGTAACAATTTTTATTTGCTCTTATTACTAGAAAAAATTTTAGTTTCTCTACTTTTAGTTAGAAAAATAGTAATTTTAGTCTAGTGTTAATCAATATATGCAAAGTATGACAAAAAAATTATGAGTCTATTAAACTTTATAATCCATCATAGCAAAAGTTCAATAATCAAAATAAAATAGCTGCAATTCCTGAATAGCACCTTTGAACACTGTATCTAATGAATGTTTAAAACTATGCATTTAATTTAAACTGCAAAATTTAGAGTATAGTTTCAAAATTATAAAACTAGTGAGATCTTTAGCTAATACATCCTCTTTATATTCTGAAAGAGACTGCTTTTATTTTCAAGCTTAAAATTTCCTTGAGCGTTTACTGAGAAATCACATATTGCTGATCTTAGAATCAAGATATTCTGTAATTATGATGATTTGTTTCTTTAGAACTATCTGTTAAACACATCAAAATAAGAAGACATCTATACTAGTAAATCGTGAAAATGATCAAAGGCCATCTTTTGTTACACTAGAGCCAAAAAGCCACAAAAGATTTTATCCTTTGAACTCATATTAGAAGCCTAAAACTGAATTTCTTTTTACCAAAATTTTATAAACCTTTAACCATATGTACTACCCAAAGCTTTCTACCATTAACCCTTATAATTTCGGCGAGTTTAGAATATAAATGAAGGGAAGAAGAGGGACTGAAAGGAGTATACACTTAACAGATAAAGAATCTGCTGAAAATGGTACAACTGAGAAGAAATACAAGAAAAATATGGGAAAAGAAGAGAAAAATCGTAAAAAGACGATTTAGAAAAATTTTAGAAGAAATCGTAAAGTACAATTCTATAAGAATGGGATTTACATAAGAAAATAAAAGAAAAATGGGAAGAAATCATCCAACTTTTGGATACTTACTGAAATAGAAAAGACCTTTGTGATTTACGATTTGCAAAAATATAAGTCTAGTAGAGATGCGTGAAATACATACCATGAATGAATGGAAAAGTCATATGATCAGAATTGATTATCCATTCCATGAGATTTACCTTCTTACCGTCCTTTGAATTTATCGAGTGCATATCATATGTGAGAACCCAAAATTTTGATATCCTTTTGAGAGTATGTCAATAGTGAGAGGTTGGATGAAAGTATTTTCTAAATCTGCAGTTTAGAAAAATCTATGATAAATAAACTTTTACTGATATGCACACACTCCACGCTATATAGAATTGAAATTGCTAAGCTTTGATCAAAGATAATTACTGTGATGGAAAGTAAAGGTGAAAGATTTTGAATTTTTGAATATCATGCTAAACATTTGATGATTAATTTCTAAAAAATATTTTGAAAATTCCTAAAAAATATAAAAATATATTTTGATGTTTGTAGGTAACTTCACTGAAAACCTTTAGGAGACTATAACTCCTCCACTAGTTATCACCTAGGAGTTTAAAGGCTTGTTGCATATGCTAAATGCAATTGTGCTCCCTACGAAGGTGATATTTAAATTAATAGTTTTAGATATTTTATATTTTCTTGTTTACTAGGGACTAGATAAATGTAAGTTTGGGGGTGTGATCAGTCACATAATTTACCATTTTATCACCCTTAACATAGTGATGCTAGGACTTATTTTGCTACTAACAAGTTAATGATCTATAGATATTAAGGGAAAATAGGAAAATAGCTAAAGTGTCAATCTTTGTCAAAATAAACTCAAAAAATAGTAAAAAGATGATTGAGCATAAAAGACAAATCTTCGCCTAAAAAGAAATGAAGAATCATATTTTACAATTGTACGGAATAATATCCTAAGAAGAGAGAAATTGTAATTTATGATTCTCTAAAAAAAAGTTGTAAAGGCGATATAAAAGGAAGCAAAGAATTGTAATGAAGAATCGTTAGCTGGAAGCCTACTGAAAATAGAAAATCGTCATTTACAATTTTTCAGAAAGAAAAGAAAAAGGAAATCATAATTTATGATTTCTCAAAAATAGACCCTTTCCACTACTGCTGAATGAGAGAAGATGCACCGCCATGCATATTTTTAGCAGTCTTCTACAATTAGAAGTAAGACCAACCATGGATCAGAGAGATTGACAAAGAAGACTCTTAAAAGGACTCTGTTGCCGAAAATCAGAGAGCACACTAGAAGCACATCTATGGTTTGAAAGCAAGAAAGAATAAACTTAGGAGTTACAATTATATTAGGATACTTTTACTTTAGTATTTTCTTTTATTAAAATTAGAACTTTGTAAACCGACTCCTTATGATCTATAAATAAGAGAGCTCGGTGTAGGAATAAACCATTGAAGAAATTCAGCGTCAATTGACGACTGAAGTTGGATTTTCTTTTGATCAGTAGTGTAAAATAGTTATAATAGATTAGATATCAGAGGTTTCTCAAGTGCAATTGACGACTGTTATTGGGTACTAAAGATTAGTGTAGATATCCTAGTTTCTCAGAAGCAATTGACGATTGCGGCTGAGGGGTGAATGATATATTTATTTTTCTTTCTAGTTTAGATTTTATTTACTTTATTTACTACTTTGTAAACATCTTCTAGTTTTAATATGAATTGACAACTCAAGTAGGAATTTGTATATTAGTGTAACGATTTTTACTTTTCCATTTTCAATTTTTTCAAATTTGGTTGACGACCAGATTTTAGGAGATTGTTGATTAGATTAAATATGTGTTAAAGAATTTTAGTTTTTGATTGACGCCTATATTCTAAAAGACTACAATACGGTGTAACAGTACTATTAATTTTTATAAATATTCAATAGCTGAAGATTGGGATTGACAACCTCAATATGAAGAAGGAGGATTAGGATGTATTTTATGCACTTTAGATTAAGAAACCATTCTTTATTCATATTTCTTCAATAGTTTAGGACCTTAAAAGATAAATATAAACTTTGAAATAGATGTAGAAATGAAGATAAGATAAATACTTCTTCGCGGGAATGATCCTATACTTGCTCTACAATTTTCATTGTGCGCTTGAAATAGGTTAAGACTTAATTAGATACACGTATAAGTAGCAATCAAGTTTTTGGCACCGCTGCCGGGGAAGGTGATTTATCTTTGTATTTATATTTTCATTTTGAAATAAATATTTATCTTTATCTTTTTATATTTTTTTAAATTTTTTACTTTCTTTGATCACTTCTTAATCTCTCGCAGGTTTATTCGGAGCGACGGCTTAGACTTTCAACTTCCCCAGGTCAGCGAAACTCGAGGCTTAGATTTATTCTCTCTCCCTACTTTCTAGAATTAAAATCATATAATACCAAACTAAAATAACACTTATTGTGTTCTACCCAACCTGCCTTGATTCTAAATCAATATTAATATGGCAGGAGTAAAGCAAAGTAAGGCTAAAACGATTGGGGAATACTATGCATGGACACCTCTTACCCTATCCCCATATATTTAAACCCCTATTTTCGGTTATGAGGCTTTTGAAATCACGCCAAATATTCTTCAAATACTCCCCACCTTTCACGGACTGATTGAGGAAGACCCCCAATGTCATTTAAATAATTTTATAGAAATGTGTAATAATATTCGAATCAAAGATCTAACAGGACCATCCGTTTGTTTGAGACTATTCTCATATTCTCTTAGAGACGAGGCAAAGTAGTGGTTACACTCTTTACCTCAAGATTCGATTGCTGATTGTGAGGGATTGAAATGCGAATTCCTTATGAAGTACATCCCAAGGTGCAAACGAATAGAATTCGACATCTTATTTTTACGTTCCATCAATTTCCGGATGAACCTCTTTAATAAAGTTGGAGTCGCCTCGAGGATCTTCTCTATATGTACCCTCATCATGGGGTCGCGAAATGGCAAACAATGCACACTTTCTTTGAAGGATTAAATGACCGAACTAGGCATATGGTTGATGTTTCCTGTGGTGGTAGGTTTTATAACTTAACAACAGTGGATGCTTGGGAGACCCTTAGCAAGGAAACGGTGCAACACAATGCACCTGGTGAGATTGATTCGGGGACTTCTAGGAATATACCCCCTATGCAAGGAGGATTATATAAATTAAAGTCAATAACAAAAGGTATTTTGAAGCTGAAGCTTTGGAAAGAAAAAATTCAATCTCTGGTGGGTATAAAATCGCACCCAACATCTGGACAAGGTGAAGCTTGTGGTCCTAACCATAGCCCAACTCAAACCGCTCCACAGTGTCCCACTGTTCCTTTTTTCCCCACACAGACAAAAGACCATATTGATGCTGAGGAAGCCCTTATGTAGATAGTTGAAAGCTAGCTACAACATGGTTAGATTCAAATGCAGTTACTCAATAATCTCCTGGAGTCCATTACACAGTTAGAAGCTTAGGCTAAGCAACTAACCATTTTGGCTAACTCGGGAGGCAGCAACTATTCATCCTCATGGCTAGTACACATCCCAGGTGGACATATTTTGGCACCGCTGTCAGGGATATTGATCTTTTTAATAGATCTAGATTGTATTATATTTCAGCTTCGAAAATTCTTTATAGCTGTGCCTTGAATAGAATAAAAAGTACTACTGATTTTTATGAAATTTTTACAGAAGTGGACAACAGCAACAGGGAAAAGCTAGAGCTGCAGTTGGAGTTTAACTAGCTCTGTTTGGACTTCTTTTACCCTAAAACATAGTCCCTCTTTATTGAATTCTCTGTCATTAGTTTAGTTGTAAATCTATTTAGTTGTTAATTTTGTTTGAAAATTTTTTCTATGCTGTGAGCATTTTCTTTACTTGCTGATTTTGTGTATATATGCTTGGAAGAAGGTCCCTTAACCCTGAGTTGGAACCTCCAAATCCTGAGGTTGAAAGGGTCCTTAGACCAAGAAACACCACACAAGGCCCTACTATTAAAACTAAGCCATCTGTCATGGCTGAGTGGCAAAGAACCCTGAAGGAATACAATACACTTGGGGATTACACATCTCTCTTTTGCATATAATTCTCTTTAGCTTAGGGAAACAATGAAATCAAGTTCTCCACCATTAACATGTCATCTTTTCATGGGCTCTGTAAGGAAGATCCTTACAAGCACATTGACCAATTTTTGACACTTTGCACCATTTTCAATATTGCTGGCCTGGGACCTTAAGCCACCAAACTGAAGCTTTTTCCTTTTTTCCTAAAGGACAAAGCCAGCACCTGGCTCTCTAATTTCCCAGCCAATAGCATACAGACATGGAGTGACCTCCAAAGCCAATTTCTGGCTAAATTCTTTCCCATGAATAAAATTAGCCAGATGAGGACAACCATATTATCATTCACTCTGTCCTCAACTGAGAATTTTTATGAGGCATGGGAGAGATTTCAAGAGATGTTAAAACAATGTCCCCACCACCAAATTCCACAGTGAAAACTTGTGTAAGTATTTTACCAAGAAATTAATCCCAAAAGTAGGAATATGGTGGATGCCTCTTGTGGGGGTAGTTACCTCCACAAGATAGCGGATGAGGCTTGGGAGTTGTTTGACATCATAGGGGAAACTTTCATGCGATAGGAGTCACCGTCTCGCAATGACAGCCAGACCCCTGCTAGATTCGTGAAAGAGTCCACCCCTAGAGGTGAAATGTATGAAGCTAAGGTACAAAGTGATCTGAAAAGGTAGGCGGACAATCTGAGTTTAAAGTTTGATAAATTGATGAATGTGATATAGCCTAGGATGGTTGCACAAGTAGAAGAGGCATGTCTGATATGCCAATCTCCCACACATTTACTCCAAGATTGCCCATCAGCCAACCAATTCTCTGATTTAGTTATGGAGCATGCCAATGCTGCCCAAGCATATGGGCAACAACCTACTGGGTACACATGGAGAAACCACTCAAATTTGAGGTGGAGACAAGACACATACCCTCAGCCTCAGCAGCAGCAGTTGGCAGCTCCATATAGACCTCAGCACCAATTTAACCAAGGTTATCCACCAAGGCTGAATTTTCAGTTGCCTGCCCCACAGCCCAATCAGTTGTTCTTGCCCCCATAACAACCCAAATTCTCTTCCTTTGAAGAGAAAATGCTGGCATCTATATAGAATTTGGGGAACTTGGTCTAAACTGTGAACTCTCACGAGCAAAGCATTAAAAAAATAGAGGACCAGCTGAGTCAAATCTGTAATGCTTTGAATAAGAGAGGGGAGGGAAAACTGCCTAGTCAACCCTTGGCTAATCCAAAAGGGCAGTACATGATTGGAGAAGTATCCTCTACCCATAAGGAGCCTAATGTAATCACTACCTTGAGGAGTGGCAGGGTGGTTGATAATTTAGTGGGCAGAGCAACTGAGGAGGTCATCGAGAGTGAAAATGAAAGAAATGTGAGTGGTGAAGAACCAAAGAAGTCATCTCCTGTTGTAGATCAACAAGGGAAAAATAAAAGGGTTGATGTTGAGCCCCAACAACAAACAATAAAGGAAGAAAAAATAAAAAAATAAAAATTTGACCATGATGTTGTTAAGCATGCAGCTGTGGCACCAGCAGTCCCACAGCTGTCATTTCCTCATGCACTTGCTAGCCCATCTCCTTTTGATCAAGGGAATGCTCAGATAGAAGAAATGATGGAGACCTTCAAGCAGGTCAAATTCAATTTGCCCTTGCTTGATATTATAAAATAGGTCCCTGCCTATACTAAATTTTTGAAGGACCTCTGCACACATAATAGAAAAGTAAGGGTGCAGTTGTTCAAAAAGGTTTTTTCTGTTGAGCATGTTGAGTAAGTTTTGTCCATTGCCACACCTGAGAAATTACAGGATCCAGGGGTACCTACCATCCCCTACATAATTGGAAACCATACCATTGGTAAAACCCTCTTGGACTTAGGGGCCAGTGTGAACCTACTCCCATATTCTATGTATGAGGAGGTAGGTTTGGGGGGGTAAAAATCTATATCAGTTGTGCTCCAACTGGCTGATAGGTCTGACAGGAGACCTGTGGGTGTGGTGGAGGATGTTTTGGTGGGGGTGGACAAGTTTTACTATCCTGCTGATTTCCTTATTTTGGATATGGACCCTTATAAAAGTAAAACCCTAATTCCTATCATCCTTGGCAAACCATTCTTAGCCACTACAAATGCTTGCATTCAATGCGGGTTAGGGGTGATGGAGGTGACCTTTGGGAACATGAAGGCCCAATTAAATGTGTATAATACTGCAAGGCAGCCTCAGATGAACATTAAGGACTATTGTGCAATTGATGTACTAGATGGCCTTGTAGAAGAAGAATTATCCAATCTGTTAGATTGGGATAATGTGACTGAGAACTTGGAAAATATTTGGAGTATGGTTGAGAAGGAGGCCCAAGTTCTCATGACAGAAGACAACACTAAAATTGAGTCTTTTGTGGGCCTAGTGCAGTATTCTAGCTGGAATCCTACATTATTGCCCCTTCCTCAAACCACTAAGGCACCTTTGTTGCCTTCCATTGAAAGTCCCCCTGAGCTGGAGCTGAAATAGCTCCCAGACACATTAAAGTATGTCTTCTTGGGGCAAAACAATAAGTTTCCAGTGATTATCACCTCCTCTCTCACTAGTGAGCAGGAGGAGGAATTATTGAGTGTTCTCAAGAAGCATAAAAGGCTATGGGGTGGACAATAATTGATCTTGGAGGCATTGATGTCTCAGTTTGCATGCACAAAATTCACTTGGAAGAGGGCGTAAAACCCTCTCGGGAGATGCAGAAGAGACTTAATTCTCACATGCAAGAGGTGGTTCTAAAAGAGATAGTAAAACTATTGGATGCAGGGGTGATTTACCCCATTTCAGATTCAGAGTGGGTGTCAACCATCTAGCTGGTACCTAAAAAATTAGGCATAAAAATTGTTACTTCTGACTCTGGAGAGTTGATGCCAACCAAAGACACCACTGGCTGGAGAGTTTGCATTGATTACAGGAAACTCAACTCCAAAACCAAGAAAGATCACTTCCCTCTCCCTTTCATTGACCAAATTCTAGATAAGCTGGCTGGGAAGACATTTTACTACTTTCTTGATAGATACTCAGGGTCTAACCAAATCCCTGTGTATCCTCAAGATTAAGAAAATGCCACTTTCACATACCCATTTAGCACCTTTGCTTACAGGAGGATGCCTTTTGGACTGTGCAATGCCCCAGCCATATTTCAGAGGTGCATGTATGCTATTTTTTCTGATATGATTGACAAATTCCTAGAAAACTTCATGGATGACTCCTCAGTTTATGGGGATAGCTTTAGCCAATGTTTGATTCACCTTGACCTGGTTTTACAAAGATGTGAGAAGACTAATTTGGTCCTAAGCTAGGAAAAAAGTCACTTTATGGTGACACAAGGAATTGTGTTAGGCCATGTAATCTCTCACAGAGGAATTAAGGTTGACAAGGCTAAAGTGGACTTGATTTCACACCTACCCCCATCCAAGACTGTCAAGCAAATCAGATCCTTCTTAGGACATGCTGGATTTTACAGGAGGTTCATTAAGGACTTCAGCATAATTGCTGAGCCATTGTGCTACCTACTATGTTAGGATGTGCCATTTAAATTTTCTGCTGAGTGCCTTACGGCCTTTGAGGTCTTAAAAAAGTGCCTTACCACTTCTCTTGTAATCCAGGCCCCAAATTACTCACTCTTTTGAACTGATGTGTGATGCATCAGACTTGGCCATAGGTGCTGTCTTAGGACAGAGAATAGTTAAGTTGCCTGTAGTGATTTATTATGCAAGCAGAATACTAACTGAAGCTCAACTCAATTATACCACCACTGAGAAGGAGCTGCTTGTTGTGGTGTTTACTGTGGACAAGTTTAGACCCTACTTGCTGGGGTCTAAAATTGTTATTTTTACTGATCACTCAGCCCTGACATACCTATTGGCTAAGAAGGATGTCAAACAAAGGCTGATTAGATGGATCCTCTTGTTACAGGAGTTTGAACTTGAGATCAAGGATAAAAAGGGAGTTGAGAATGTGGTGGCTGACCACCTCTCTAGAATTATTTTGGAAGAATGTGCAGCAACACCTGTCAATGAATTGTTCCTTGATGAACAGCTATTTGCTATGCAGTCTAGTGTGCCCTGGTTTGCACACATTGTAAATTTTTTTACTATTGGTAAGATTCCCCCTCACTGGTCCAAGATGGACAAAGACCCATTTTTTTCTTAGGTCAAACATTTTCTGTGGGAGGATCCATACCTTTACAAGCATTGTGCAGATCAGGGTGTTAGAAGATGTGTGCCCGAAAGTGAGTTCCATAGTATTCTTTCTATGTGCCATGAGCAAGCCTGTGGAGGTCACTTTAGTGGTAAAAAGACTACAGCAAAAGTATTGCAATGTGATTTTTATTGGCCTTCTTTATTCAAAGATGCATATATACATTGCAAAACCTGTGAAAGATGTAAAAGGTTGGGAGGCATTTCCAAAAAAGATTCAATGCCATTGCAGCCCATCCATGTGGTAGAACTTTTTGACATTCGGGGCATGAATTTTATGGGCCCCTTTCCTCCTTCTATGGGTTTCAATTTCATACTTGTGGCAGTAGACTATGTGCCCAAATGGGTGGAAGCCATTGCCACAAGGATCAATGACCACATTTGGGCTGGTTTATGGCAATGGCTTCCAAATGGGTGGAAGCCATTTCCATAAACCAACTCAATTTGGCACCCCCAGAGCTATCATTAGTGATGGGGGGAGTCATTTCTGTAGCAGGCCTTTTGAGAACCTGCTCAAAAGTATTTTGTTACATACAGAATTGCAACTCCCTACCACCCACATACCAATGGGAAAATTAAAATTTCTAATAGGGAGATCAAGTATATCTTGGAGAAGACTGTGAGGACAGATAGAAAGGATTGGGTACAAAAGTTGAATGATGCTTTGTGGGCTTATAGGATAGCCTACAAGACCCCTATTGGCATGTCCTCATTTAGGCTGGTTTATGGCAAGGACTGTCACCTACCAGTAGAGTTGAAGCACAGAGCCTATTGGGCTATCAAAACACTGAATTCTGATCTAACAACTGCTGATTCTCACGGGAAATTACAAATCTCAGAGCTTGATGAATTGAGAATAGAGGCCTATACTAATGCCAAAATTTATAAGGAGAGAGCAAAGGCATTCTTTGACAAGAAGCTAATGAGGCAGGACTTCAATGTTGGTGCTAAGGTTTAGCTTTTTAACTCTAAATTAAAGTTTTTTCCTGGGAAATTAAAATCCAGATGGGATAGACCTTACACTGTCATCCATGCCTCCCCATCTGGTGTTGGGGAGATCTTGGATCCTATGTCTAGGAAGATCATGAAAGTGAATGGTCAAAGGCTAAAAATTTGTATATAAAATTCAGTGGAGCCCCCTCAGACCATTCACCTACATGAACCTCCCACTGCTTAGTGATCCATAGCTTTGTAAAATGTATACCATAAGTGTTGAAAATTTTGTTTTATTTTGTTTTGCTTAAAAATCTATCAAGTAGAGTTTTTAGTGTGATGTTGAGTTGTCTGTTTTGTTTTGTTGTTTTGAATTGTGTGTTGAAAATGTCATGTGCATATTTGTCATCTGAATTTAATGTGCATAGACTTGATGTTGATGTGCATGACTATCGCTGCTATGGTTGAGGAGTTGTCCTTGTAATGCTCAGGAATCTGATTTAAATGAATCTCTTTAGCATTCTAAATTTGTCATGTACACATGGTGATGGGCACACAATTAGCATGATGAAATGGAGTACATCTGAAGGGGTTGGCGCTGATGCACAATGGATAGGTGCATGACAATATGGATGCACTGGCCAATGTGAAGCACTGAGAAAAATGTTAAGTGGTGCTTTCTCGTGAGGCTCTAGGGCTTCATTTTCACATTCGCGAGCCAATTGTAAGCTTTCTCGCAGAGTTCTGATGGCAGTTTTATACCGCGCGAGAGCTTTGCTAGAAAAAGGCACCTGCTGAAGCCTAATAGTGAGCCTCGCGAGACTTTATCTTGGCAGCAATATGGAACTATGCAAAGAACAACATTCACACATTTTAAGCCTCGCGAGGCCTTGCTACTCTAGCTGCGCGAGGGATGCAAATCTGCCTCGCGCGCTAAGGCTCAGATTCAGCTCAACGAATGACCTCGCAAGGCACATAGAGCCTCTAAATCTGTCCCCGCGAGGAAACTTTCTTCTTCGCGACATCACTCCTCACGAGATTGAATTTTTACTATGTGAGAAATGTACCCCGCGAGTACCTGGCAATAGCCGCGTGAGGCACGCGATCAACCTTATAAACCCTGCGATTTTTTCCATTTTCTCCATTCTATCTCTTTGCCCTAGCCTTCACTGAGCACTTTCGAGCTCCCTCTTTTCTTCTTTCTTCTATACAGCCTAATCCACTCCACCTCAGCTACATTCCTCCTAAAATTTTATTCTCCAACACCTCCTGGTCACTGTGAACTCGGTTTGGGGGGATTTGAACCATTGTGCAACGTGTGAGGTGGAACGCTAGCAAATTGTTGGTAAGATCTCTCATCCTCTTATTTGATTTCATTTGCTACTATTTTAGAGTTAAGAGGAGAGGTATTTGTGGGCATTCCCTCCATTGAAGTGTGAGCTATCTCTATCTATCAGTCTAAAGCCCTAATTTTGAAGGATTGAGTAGCCATGGCCAAAAGTTCAAAGTTCATAGACACATTGGCTGCCATGCTAAACCCTCCACACACTGGAAGCCTTGGGGTAACTTGTAAATCAGTGAGGATTATAGAGGCCTCCACAGTGGAGACCTTTGAGGTACCTACACCCACTTTGGAGTCCCAAATGGAGCAAACTGAGAAGAGGGCAGCCCCATTGAAGAAGGGCAAGGCTGTGGCCTCTGATGCCCAAGCAAAAAAGAAATCTGCTCCTAAGAAGAGGGCCAGAGAGCACCCACCTACCAAAAGCCCTGAAAAATCAATGAAAAAGTAGAAAAAGGGCAAGGTTGCGGCCCATGAGATCCCTGAGGTTGAAGCAGAGGAGGACAATGAGTACCTCAGAACCCCTCTGAATATGTGGCAACAATTAAACTGGAGGCAGAGATAATTTTTGATAAGGTGTTATTTGAGGACCTACCTGAGACATCAGCCTCCATTGAATACCTAACCAAAGCCACTCTGTTGCCCCTATTGAGGCCCCCAATGCAGCTAGTCTTCCCTAGATTAGTGTAATTATTTTATCAGAATATTAGAGTGAAGATTGGGGATGATGGGAACCCAACATTGTTGGTATTAATAGACAAGTTTGAGATGCTATTCAATCAGGCAGTCACATCCGAAATACTTGGGATACTAGTCAAGTATAGCCCTAAGTGTGGCTTGGGTCCCCCTTTGATAGCCACCATTCCAGAAATTACAAAGGAGCTGATTAGAGGGATCACTGCATCAGGGATGTCCATCAAGATGAGAGATATGCACCCCAACCTCAGATTTATGGATGGGTTGTTGTGGAAAACTATCTATTGCTCTGGCCATGAGCAGGAGAGGAGGTCTCCCATTGCAGATGTACTCTACTCATTCTATATGAACCACTACTTGGATGCTGCCAAGTTAATTTTTGAGGTGATGAAGGATATTCATGAGAAGGTAAAGACAAAGAAGAAACCCTACTCACTCCCCTACTGCAGGCTTATTACAGCCTCCTGAAGCTTGGAGGATACCCATTTTAGATGGATGAGGTGACTATTGCCCTGGCCCCAGAAAATATGAAAAGAAATAATGGGGGATCAGTAGTACTTTGATAGAGAAGAAGAAAAAGAAGAAGAAGGAGCTACTAGCTCCAGCAGCCCCCACTATTCAAGAAGTAGCAGCAGCTGCTGCTACTGCTACCTCAGCAGCCCCCACCTCTGCAGCCACTACTTCAACCTCTGCTATGCTAGCCAGCCCTTCTGTCCATATCCCCATCCCTGAGGCAGCCACCTCAAGTGTGCCAACCAGCACTCAAGCCATTACCTCATCAACCATACCCTCACCTCTAGCTACACCCATAACCCCTGCACCCCCTGCACCTACTACCTACACCCTAGCCTCACAACCCCCCATAGTTTCACCATCCTTATCTCAGCCAATTTAAACCTCAGCCACAGCCACCTTATCCTCATTATCACACACCATACCTACTGAGACCTTACCCATACCAGTACCTTTGCCTACTTACCCAGCTCACCCTAGCCCACCTGTGAAGACCACCTATAAAAAGAAAAGAAAGATAACCAAAGTCCCCCATTGAGCCCCAACCCACCTATGTTTTCCAAACTATCCCTATCCCAAACACCACAACTATCCCAGACCCAACCATTGGCCTACCACCACCCTCACCAACCCAAACCTCCCGAGCCCAGGCCTCTGAAACTGAGCCTATATTCCATAAAATCCCTCACAGTTCTCCAACTACCTCACATCAGTCCATTGAAACGTCCACACCTTTTCAACTTGATTTCCTTGAACCCTTATGCCAATCCATGCCATTTTCCCCTACCCATGACCAAGACGCCATCCCAACAGAGGGGTTCTCAGCCATTATGACCTCTGTCATAGGGGAAATCAATTATGAATTCCCCCCTCTCTCAGACTCCCCTCACCCTCTTCATTTCACCCCTCCTCCAGATTCACCACAACCCCATCAATTTGCCCCTACACCTCCATCACCATAGCCCACCACCTTTCAACATGCACCCACTTCCCCAATTTCAACCAATTCCATCCATCACTCCTGATTTCCTACCCCAAATCTTCGACCTCCTCCTCTCCCTTCAATCCCAAGTGTTGGGCAACTCCCAAACTCAATCATCCATTATGGCCAATCTCCAATCCATGCACTCCACCCTCCTAAACCAAGCCTCCATTCATAGTAGTTTAGAAGCCATCCAATCAACCTTGTCACTTTTAACCAAACCATCACAACAGCTACCTATCCCTACACCCACCCATTTACCTACTCCACCCACTTCTCCCCAACCCATAGCCTCAGCTGTAACCTCCCCTGTTGTTGCACCCATTGCACCTATCCCAGAAATCCCTCCTACTACATTTACCAATGCCTCCACTCAAACTGAAATTGAACTTGAACCAGAACCCCAACCTGACCCTATCCAACTACCCATTATTCCCCTACCTCTACCAATCACCTACCCACAATCCCAACCTAATATCCCACATGCTATAGCCACCTCTGATGCTACTACAGATGGGGAGGGCCAAATCCCAACCTCCTCACTTCCAACCCAAACAGACCCAAAGATTTTAGACCTCCATGAACCTGCCCTTGAAGTCTCCCAGCCCATACCCTCTACCTCTACCCCACCCATGCCATCATCCATCCCTTCCTCCATTGCTGAGCAACCCATACAACCTGCCTCATTCTTTTCCATACCTCCATACTCATCCCTCCTATATGCCATGTAAAATAACCCTTACCTTAAAAAAGAAGTCATTAGAGGCATGGCTGACCTCAGAACCTCCATCAGGCAGCCCTATGAAGAGAAGATAAGTCAAATGGAGCTGGATCACAAAGTTCACTTGCTGAGAATATCAAAGGGGTGAGGTAGAAATTTGATTTAATATGAGGCTCAAAAGAATACTGCAGCAACTGAGAAATTGAGAGCAGATGGACTTGAAAGAAGGTTAGCTGCCTCTAAAAAGGTCACAAAGGCCACCAGGGAACTCTATGAAAGTAGAGTAATGTTTGCTGAAAAGAATGCAAAAATCCTTGAAAGGAGAGATGCTAAACTGACTGGCACAGAGCCTGCACAAGCTACTGCCCTTCCACCCAGTTCAACTGCTGCTGCTAAGAAGAATGAGAACGGAAAAGGAGGCCAAGTCATGGTTTAGCTAGCAGATAATTGAGATGATTAGACTTGCACATGTCATTAGTTAGGATATTTTTGTATAATCTTTTTGTAATTATTTTCCCTGGCATTGTATAAATTTCTATGTTATAAATGAAATTTCACTTTTTATCTTTTTGTTTGTTTGTTTGTGTGTTTTAATTGTTTGTGTGTGCTTTGTTTGATTCTGCTACTTGCCTTATTTTGTATTTGATTTTGTGTATGATAACCTGCTGCACATGTGCTTTATTTTTGAATCATTGCGGACATTGCTCCTCATAGGTTTGGGGGTGTGACAAGATTTGCCAATGATGTAGTTAACCTAAGTACAACAGAATTAAGTGAGTGAGATAGATATAGAGCTGTATCACCTAAGAAACATTAAAAATGAGAAATTTAAAAATTTTGCAGACCTTTCAGTATTATAAACTTTTAAATTTTAACATTTCCATGAGTTGAACACCAAGAAAGGTCACTTGTGTCAGTACTTAATGAACCATTAAAGAGAGAAAAAGGTAAGGACATGCACATGAGTTCCATAAAAGACCATACCTAGTGAGATTTGGGCCTACAAAATTTTTTTCTCTTTGAGGAGTGACTGAGGCTATTCCTTTTCTGGTCTAAGGACTGGCTAAGCCAATGTCTTCAATAGAAGTTAGGCATCTCCAAGTTGAACTAGCTGACAGTATCCATGACATTTAGGAAAGGATAAAGGCCTTCTCTTAGACAATTTGAGCTTTAAAATACCAAACCCAGTAAACTGGCCTTGTGCATACACATTTGAGCCTTAATTTCTAGTTTTCTTCAAAATACACCTGAGTACTTGCACCTAAACCTGTAGACCTGACTCAAACCTACTCCCACTCTGAGAATTCAAAAGGTAAAGGAGAAGGAGTTGAAGATGGATAAGCTAGGGTCAACATTAGGTGAATGGAGAAGAAACACAAAAGGAGGATGGCAGTGTAGCAGCTGGGGAGAGGGTGGCATTTCTGAAAAATAAAAACTAAAAGAAAAGAAAATTTTATCCAAAAGAAAAACAAAAATAGAATAATGAAAAGGAAGAGAGAGGAGTCAAGAGGAAATTTCATTGGAAAAAATAAAAATAGGAGGAGAAGCTGCCCACTTCAAGTCTGAAAAATGTCAAAGAAGATCAAATGTGTTAAACTAAAGAAGGTGAAGTCATGAATCACCTCCTGCAGATGTTGATTTCTCAATTTTGCATCCTTTTCATCCTTCCGTTCTTTATAACCTACACCCATAAGCCACATTACAACCCAGTCATAAAACCTTGTGATCCTAAGTTGAATGAGTTGTCATGTGGAGATGAGGAGTTATCCAATCTATAGTGAGGAATAGCCAATGATACCAGAATTTAGTAGCTTTGCCTATGCTCATGCTTGCAGGCCCATTTGGGGACTGCAACTGCTCTTGAGCTTGTGAGAAAATAAAAACCCTCAAAGTTCTTTATGAGAGATTGCCCTGGTGAGCATTGGGTTTGTTATTGAATGTATTGGGCATTGCCTAAAACCTAATTTTTGAATTGATGATGAGCTCAGTACTGACATACATGTGTTTTTCTCTTGTTGCAAGTTAATTGGAAATGATCTGCATGCATGCAAGATTTTTAATGATTAAATGTCTGTGTACATCATTTGTTCAAATTCCACACATTTTTAATCAAAGGTGAACTGATGCTCTGAGTAATGATAGCTGACTTGATAATGTTGCATTTTAATTAACTGTTTCATTGAGAAGTTTGTAGGTACCTTCACTAAAAACCCTCAAGAGACTTTACTCCTCCACTAGGGATCACCTATGGGTTTAAAAGGCTTGATGCATAAGCTAAATGCATCCGTGCTCCCTACGAAAGTGGCATTTACATTCTTAGAGTAGTTGTTTAAATTTTGCTTTGCTTAGGGACTAGCAAAGATTAGGTTTGGGGGTGTATTATTCACTGAAAAGTATCACTTTTAACCTCTTAACCTAGCCTTTGCTGGACCTTGAAGCTGACTAATAACTCTTCTTTAGCTTGTTTTGTAGATTAGCAATAACTTGTGCAGCTTAATACAAAGTTCATGCCTTTAGTGCCAAGAAGAGAGAGAATTCAAGCAAAGAATAACAATTGAGGCAAAGATTGATGGGACACCATGGTGGTACATACCATGGTGACTATTTTGCACGTCATGATGGGCCAAGGAAATCTAACTGATGAAAGAAGCATAGATGGTAGTGGAGAGAGCTACAACAGCAGCAGCTGCATAACAGCAAAGGAGCAAATGAGTTATCTTGCATAGTTGAGATGCTGCCTCGCGCTGTTCAATTCACTAGCAATGTCTTCTCGCGCAAATGTTACATGCAACACAATAGAGCTCACGAAGAAGTCGCATAGCTTAGTGAAGGGATTATCACAGAGCAGTCTCTCGCGCAGCAGTCACGCACTTTAGCTGTAATAAACACATAAAGAACTCACGAGGCTCTCGCACACTAAGCCTTCAGAAATCCAGTTCGCGAAGTTCTCGTGAGGATCAAAGCTTATATTAACCACGCGCACTATCTCGCGAGGTCACTTTCCATAAAGAGCAACAGCTAATTTGTGAGGTTCTCATGTGGCTCTAAAGGAGAGAGACGCCCAAAAAATATCTCGCGCAGCTCTCGCGCGCCTAGAAGTTCAACCCTGTACAGAGCGACCTGTGTGATCATGTGAAAAGAAGCTGAGCAAGAGTTAAAAGGCAGCCTTGATACACCCTCATGAGAGAAACTTTTGAAGCCCTACTGCATGAGCAAGCCAAGCAGTGCAACTCATCCTTACTACAACATTGCAATGCAAAGTAGTTGCGCGACCATTTGAAGATCTGTTGCGCAAACTAGCAGCCTCGCAACTAAAATCTTACCACGCAAGGACTCTGCAAACCATGCGAAAGATTTAATATGCAGAAGGCAACCTCGCGAAGCTCGGGCTCTCCACTTCTCAGTCTTAACTCAGGGCCCTTTTAGAGATTTCCCCAGGTCTATGGCACACGTCACGAGGCTTGAATCTTGAGGCACACCCCAAGGAATCCAAGGGTTGTAATAGTGCCACATCTACTAAGAATTTAGGGTTAATCTTCTCTGAGCCAAGGCATTAGGGACTGAGTATATAAGCTATAGTTATAACTTAGAATTACCATCTCTCCTTCAACCTCTGTCTGTGGTGAGCTTGAGCAGGCTAGGGTTAGGGTTTGATCATTTCTTTTTCCCATTTTTCCTCTCTCTTGGCCCAACACTTGCTGGCTAAATCCTCTGTAAGCAATTAGGTGTAGTTTTATTTAGTTTTGTAATGGGTCATGTGAACATTAGGATTTTGTAAAGAGCTATTATGCACAAGGTTGTTGCCTTGAGAAATCTCATTGTGAGTATGTTTTGATCAATAAGATTTATATTTTAAAGGTTTATTCAATAAGTTATTTTTCTATGTGCCCATAGTTTTGTTCAAGCTAAGCATGCATTTAGGATTTGAGCTGATTGAAAGGCCCATGAAAGTTTTAGCTTGTAGCCCTGGGACCATGGTGGCAGCAGCAGTTTACATGTTCCTTCTCAGACCCTTATGGTGAAGATAACCTCTGTGGATAACCTGTGACCATTTAAGTGGACAAACTATAACCGTAGGGTGATTTCAAGCCACAGATCTGAGAAGGATTCTTCTCCTCTGCACTTGAGCTTGTAGCCTTGTGAGAGGTTATTACAGGAACAAGCTCCCCTCTATTTTACTTAACCAATATCAGATGTTAGATATAATCTCTTTGTAGTGATTGCAAACTAGTGAGTTGAGTCATTGCAGGCCTTTTGTAGCAATGACAAGCTGCTTTTAAGTCCCCAAATAGCCCTTGAATAACTGTGGTCTTTACTAGTTTTTCAAGAAGTATTTTCTCCCATGGATGCTTGAGCTTGTAGCCTGGTAAACATGGTGTCTGCAGTGATATTAATGATCTGATTTGGGCCATTGGGTGGAGGGCATCTATTGGATAGTCTGTGACCATTTAAGTGGACAGGTTATAGCCTTAAGATCAGTCTACTCCATTGGATTAGATTGGTTTTTTTACTTAGTCTATGTAGTTTGATCCTCTCTATTAGATAGTCTGTGACCATTTAAGTGGATAGGTTATAGCCTTAAGAGATCAGCTCAAACCATAAGAGTTGAGTTAGATAGTTCTTCCTTGCAAATGTGCTTTTAGCCATATGAGGGATTTGCTATAGAGACAGCCCTAAATCTGAGTTACATAACTGAATTAACTTTAGCTTAATTGCCTACTTCCCTTACTTTTATCTTTATTTTCACACACACCATCACCACCTTCTTCATAACCCTTTCTTTAGGATAGGACTGCACTTTATTTCTCTTCTTTTAGTGTTAAATTAGTATAGTTGTGACACCCAACTCCCTTTCTCTAGATTGTCAGATCTGTAGCCAGATTTGGAGGCTTACTATAATAGCCAATTTTGGGTTCTAGATCAATATATCTGTGGGACAAACTCTCACTTACTTAAAACTTGCTACAATAGCCTTATATCTTGCAGGTTGTGTGTACTTTAGGTTGTTGTTTTCATAGCCATTTCACCCCACCTTCGTATTCTGATTTTTACCATCTCATCACTTTAAATAACATCACCCTACCTAAGTAACCAACAGAGGTACATCAACTCCCCTTGACCGTTAGTGAGCTCCTAGTGGACTTGTTGAGCTATCGACTCACCCATAGCAAACACTTGTAATATACGTATATAATATTAGAAAAAGAGTATTCTACGATTTACGATATGTAAAAGTTAAGTCAATTGTAACAGTCTTTATTGTTATGTCACAGTCACTTTACTCGTATTGATTTACGATGTCTCGTGATACGAAGAGTCAAATCGTAACGAGTACGACTGGAATCGTCAATAAGTCTCACTTTCATTTTATAGAACTACAAAGGACAATTCTAGGACACAGGCAACTCCAGTGATCGATCTTATAGGCTACATTGGAATTTGGACCCATTAAATTTTTAAGGGAAACAAACAAACGTCGCATTCAAGACTATCACTTCCCAACTACCCAAGCCTATAGGCCTATACCTTGACACATGAACCCTTCCCCTATCTATAAAACTAGACCCTTACCTTCCTAAAAACTCATCTCTTTCGTCTTCCATCTCCAAACCTTAAACCCCATGACGGAAGACCAAAACCCTAGTGATTTCAGTAAGAGACTTGATAAAATTCTTGAAATACATAGGGCCGAACTCCTGGCCACCATCCAGAAGGTAGAAAATCTGAAGCGCCAGTGACCTATACCCAATGCTGAATCATCCTCCGAAACTACCCTTGACCCTAAACTTAACCCAAATCAGAAACCATATACTACCAACCCATCTTCCCTCACTTCCTAACCTTTATACTGTTACAACCCACCCTGAATGCTTGTTCCTTTGTAATAATGATGGGTTGTATTTTTCAGTGTCATTTTCCATCCCATCCTTGATCTTCTCACCACCCCTTTCCATTGCTAATACTTTCTCTGCCGACTGTGTATCTTCTCTTCACATAGTCTTCGCATTGGAGCAGTATAGGTAAAAGGTGATCTGACAATGAGATCTTGAGATGTGCACTTCCCACTCTTTAAATAACCTCAACAGTGAGATTGCATTTCTCTCGCAGAAGGAATGTGAGGTATCCCTTTCTCTTTGTGGGGTGATGAAGATGTGTCATCTTCCTTCTAATTTTCTTCGCTCAGCTACACTAAGGGTGCAGGTGATGAATCAAGGAGATAAAGAAGGGCATAGAGAAGTGTTTCAACAGCTCTTGGAGGAGCGACCCTTGCCAAGGAGTGGATACTCCTTTGGTAGGAAGAAATATGAGATTTTTCTTCAAGGTACTTAGAAACCAAGGACTGATCTTTATCGAAGATTTCTTTTCGGGCATTGCTTCCAGTGTCATGTCAAACTTAGTGTGCGTCTAGATTTTTCCTAGGTTTAATTCTTAATGTAATCTTCTCTTTATCTCATGTAAATATTTTCGTTTAATGTATATGTTAATTTCTTTTAACCATTATTTTATTTATTGTTTCTAACTATTTCTTTATAGTAAAAATTTTTTGTTTATACCGGAAACAATGTCTCCCAAGTTTGGAGGATCATTGTTGAATCCTAATACAGATCATTGACCCGGCAACTGAATAACACCATTACAGTAAATAAGAAAATTAGTAAATTCTAACACAAATTTTTTTTATGTCCCTTGTTTTGCACAATGAAGACATTGCCCTATTTAAGGTTGAGAGGGATATACAAATCTATATATATTAGTAAGTAATAGTTTTTATTTGCTTTTATTATTCGAAAAAAATTTATTTTCTCTACTTTTAGTTAGAAAAATAGTAATTTTAGTCTAGTGTTAATCAATATATGCAAAGTATGATAAAAAGAATTGTGAATCTATTAAACTTTACAATCTATCATAGCAAAAGTTCAATAATCAAAATAAAACAATTGCAATTCATGAATAGCACCTTTCAACACTATATCTAATGAATGTTTGAAACTATACGATTAATTTAAACTATAAAATTTAGATTATAGTTTCAAAATTATAAAATCACTGAGATCTTGAGCTAATACATCCTCTTTATATTCTGAAAGAGACTGGTTTTATTTTCAAGCTTAAAATTTCGTTGGACTTTTATTGAAAAATCACATATTGTCGAACTTAGAATTAAGATATTTTATGATTATGATGATTTGTTTCTTTAGAACTATCTATTAAACATCAAAACAAGAAGATATCTATACTAGTAAATCGTAAAAATGATCAAAGGCCATCTTTTGTTACACTAGAGCTAAAAAGCCAAAATCACACAAAAGATTTTATCCTTTAAACTCATATTAGAAGCCTAAAACCGAATTTCTTTTTACTAAAATTTTATAAACCTTTACCATATGTACTACCAAAAGCTTTCTACTTTTAGCCCTTATAATTTCGGAGAGTTTAGAGTATAAAAGAAGGGAAGAAGAGGGACTAAAAGGAGTATACGCTTAACAGATAAAAGAACTGCTGAAAAGGGTACAACTGAGAAGAAATACAAGAAAAATATGAGAAAAGAAGAGAAAATTCGTGAAAAGATGATTTAGAAATTTTTTTGAAGAAATCGTAAAATACGATTCTATAAAAATGGGATTTACAGAAGAAAACAAAAGAAAAATGGGAAGAAGTCATCCAACTTTTTGGATACTAACTGAAATAGAAAGGAAGGAAAGAAGATAGAAAGGAAAGAACTAAATTCTCAAAAGCTTTTGAGCCCTATCTGCCTTTCTTTGAAACCTTTTAACCTAAAGTCCTATTACAAGCTGAAGAAAAAATGTTTGTGATTTACGATTTGCAAAAGTATGAGTCTAGTAGAGAGATGCATGAAATAGATACTAAGAATGAACGAAAAAGTCATATGATCAGAATTGATTATCCATTCCATGAGATTTACCTTCTTATTCTCCTTTGAATTTATCATGTGAATTTTGATATCCTTTTCAGAGTATGCCAATAGTGAGAGTTTGGATGAAAATATTTTCTAAATCTTTAGTTTAGAAAAATCTATGATAAATAAACTTTTTACTGATACGCACACACTCCACGCTATAGAATTGAAATTGTCCAGTTCTGATCAAGGATAATTATTATGATGGAAAGTAAAGGTGAAAGATTTAGAATTTTTGAAAATCATACCAAACGTATATTGATTAATTTCTGAAAAATATTTTTAAAATTCTTGAAAAATATAAAAATATGTTTTGAAGTTTGTAGGTAGCTTTACTAAAAACCTTCAGAAGATTATAACTCCTCCACTAGGGATCACCTAAGGGTGCTAAATGAAATCGTGCTCCCTACAAAAGTGATATTTAAATTTATAGTTTTAGATATTTTATGTTTTCTTATTTGCTAGGGACTAGCAAAACGTAAGTTTGGGGGTATGATCAGCCATATAATTTCCTATTTTATCACCCTTAACTTTGTGATGCTAGGACTTAGTTTGCTACTAACAAGTTAATGATCTGCAGAGATTAAGGAAAAATAGTAAAATAGCTAAAGTGTTAATCTTTGTCAAAATGAACTCAAACAGTAGTAAAAAGGCAATTGAGCGTAAAAGACAATTCTTCGCCTAAAAAAAATGAAGAATCGTATTTTACAATTGTGTGGAACAATATCCTGAGAAGAGAGAAATCATAATTTACGATTCTCTAAAGAAAAGTTGTAAAGACGATACAAAAGGAAGCAAAGAATCGTAATGAAGAATCGTTAGCTAGAAGCCTACTGAAAATAGAAAATCGTGATTTACGATTTTTCAGAAAGAATAGAAAGAAGAAATTGTAATTTATGATTTCTCAAAAATAGACCCTTTCCACTGCTGCTGAATGAGAGAAGATACACCGCCATGCATATTTTTAGAAGTCTTCTACAATTAGAAGTATGACCAACCATGGATTTGAGAGATTAATGAAGAAGACTCTTAAAAGGACTCTGTTGCTGAAAATCAGAGAACACTCTAAAAGGACATCTACAGTTTGAAAGTAAGGAAGAATAAAATTAGGAATTACAATTATATTAGGATACTTTTACTTCAGTAGTTTTTTTTATTAAAATTAGAACTTTGTAAACCGACTCCTTATGATCTATAAATAAGAGTGCCTGGTGTTGGAATAAACCATCAAAGAAATTCGGCATCAATTGACAACTGAAGTTGGATTTTCTTCCGATCAATAGTATAAAATAGTTAGAATAGATTAGATATCATATATTTCTCAAGAACAATTGACAACTGCTATTGGGTGCTGAAGATTAGTGTAGATATCCTAATTTCTCTTAAGCAATTGGCGACTGTGGCTGAGGAGTGAAGATATATTTATTTTGCTCTCTAGTTTAGAATTTATTTGCTTTATTTACTATTTTGTAAACATCTTAAAGTTTTATTTTGAATTGACGACTTAGGTTGGAATTTGCAGATTAGTGTAACGGTTTTTACTTTTCCATCTTCAATTTTCTTGAATTTGATTGACGACCAGATTTTAGGAGATTGTTGATTAGATTAAATTTGTGTTAAATAATTTTAGTTTTTAATTGACACCCAAATTTTAGAAGACTGCAATACGGTATAACGATACTATTTATTTTTATAAATATCTGATAGCTGAAGATTGGGATTGACGATCTCAATCTGAAGGAGGATTAAGATTTATTTTATACACTTTAGATTAAGAAACCATTCTTTATTTATATTTCTTCAGTAGTTTAGGACCTTAAAAGATAAATATAAACTTTGAAATAGAAGTAAAAATAAAGATAAGATAAGTACTTTTTCATGGGAACAATCTTAAACTAGCTATAAAATTTCCATTGTGCAATTGCAATAGGTTAAGACTTAATTAGATACACATATAAGTAGCGATCAGCCATGCTGAGCGATGTCATGCAATATGCATACCCATCTGACTAACTCCAACGCATGGCTGCTGCGCGAGCCTACGTACTAGAGACATCGAGTTCCGGAGCCGGTGGAATTGGTGGTGATGATGAGGATGCGCAGCTGGGTGGTGATGACAACTGAGGATTAACCGAGAGGCAAGGGTTATTGGTTATTTTGTTTTGGTTATATTAATTTGAAATGTTGTAAGACTTAAATATTTTGAAGTTTAGAAAATGGTGGGAATTTTTGGAAGGCAATGTATACATTTTTACTTGGTTGTAGATAGCATGAGTTAAGAATGATTCTGATTTAAATTGTGTAGCTATCATTGTTATGCGTGTGAATTGATTTAAACCGATTAATTATCCGTTCTTTGTGAATGCGTTCTCATTTGGATGTGGACTATCTGTCACTCGTATGATTGTCAATAAATCATGTGTCGAATAGTTATCATTGAACTTATTACAGGTGCGATCTATGCCCCATGGGCGAAATGAATCTACATGAATTGTTATGAATGGTTAGCCATTCTGAAATTAATTCTCTTGTTATCGACATTTAGGTTGTGGATTGGCTGTATGTGTTTGTTACAAGTACGATGTTAGAAATAGTTATGGCTAATTCAAAACTGTGTGGGATGGATGTAGTATGTGTAAGTACAAAGGCATCTATACATGTACCTATGAGTATTCACGTGTTAGCAGTGCGTGACGTGTCCTACTTACGCAAGTATATTACGGGTACCCATTCGTATGTGTGGCAATTTTCGAGGATGAAAATTTTATAAGGAGGGGAGAAGGTAACAACCCCAAATTTGGGAAACCTTGTAGACCAACTTGGTACACATGCCGGTGTAGCGCATTGTACCATTTCAGATTTGGTAAGACCACTTAGCGTGTGTGAGAATGAATGAACATTTGATTTGTGTGTATTGGGTTCACAAATGAACCAAATTCTTGTGTGAAACACCCAAGTGTGAGTGTTTGTGCTTTGCAAGGAAGCCATTTGGGTTATAAGATAAGGGTAAACCTCTTTTCTTTGTTTTTGCCCTTGAAATTCTAAAGAGAGAGAGAGTGAGCTTGAGAGAGAGAGGAAGAGAGCTTGTGAGAATGGCGTGTTGAGATTGAGATTTATGGGCGAACTTGCATGCAAGTCACTCCTCTATCTTGATCATTGACTCAAGAGGTAACCTAGGTAGTGTTTGTTTCGGTCGTGAAGAGTGTAAAGGATACATGTCGAGATCGCCGTAGAGCATGAGGAGAGTGAGTTCATTAGAAAGGATTCGAGCATGAGTACCTCCTAGTAGAGGAAGTGAGACACAAGCCTTCCGAATTCGTGAGGAAGAGGCATCGATGGATGCATTCATTCGACCTCAAATCCATGTAAACAAATGACGTAAGATCTTGTAGAATTTGAGTGCTTTTATAGTGAATTAATGGTCATGAATTAGGGCAATTAATACCCTAAATATGTTGCATTTATTGTGTATGAGGGTTAGGTGAAACGGGAGAAAGGAAGGAAAATCGGATTTTGAGAAAAAAACCCAAAATCCTGAAAGTCGCTTGCGCGACTGTCTTAGGCTATGAAAGTAAAAGAAAGCAAAGTGCATAGTCACTATAGCTAGCTCGCACGACTGAGAGGTGCCATGCGACTCGCTTGCGTGACCCTAGGCCTCGCGCGCTCGACTGAGCAAATTTGGATATTTCTTTGAGACACTTCCGAATATTTTGTGTGTGTGATGCATTAGTTAATGAGTTGTGAGTAGCTTGAAATGTAAGTTATGATTCGGGATTGCGTATAAAGATATTCGCTCCACCTTTGCGTGATTTCATGGAATTTTTGTAAGAGGTAGGAGAAATTCAATAACATGATCTTCAATATGAAATGTGTAGATAATGTAAATGTGATAAGCATGTGTGTGTGATAAGCAAGTGTGTCTGTGTGTGAACATGATAAGTGTGTGTCTGTGTGTGAACATGGTAAGTGTACGTGAACATGATAAGAAATATGTGCGAAAGAGATAAGTATGATGAGCAAACGTGTGTGAATATGATAAGCGTGCATGTGAATGTGACAAGCAAGTTCGTGAAACTTCACATCTAGTTATAAATTAATCACACTAATCAATCACACGGTGATAAACTATAAGTTAGAATCTGCACAATGATTTAAAATTTTCGTGAAATGAATCCCCATCGCGTATCTGGTACGACAGGATATCCGTACACTTCGATCGGCCAACAGTCAATGCGTGGCACTAGTGGTGCTATTAACATAGCTCAGGGGCTTGGCATCAAAACATAAGTTACCCTGTTAACATAACTTAGGGGCTTGGCATTTATATAAAATTATCTGTTGAACGACGATGGTTCGGAGATTTTCATCAGTATTATTGTAGCTCCCAATGTTATATATGCTTGAGAGATTATTTAAATTATAGTTTTAAGTAATTTTGAAGTTCAAGAAACATATAATTCTAAATTAAGCAAGAACATTGAAACTAAGAAGCAAGTCACGTGTGTGTGTACCTTAAGTTCAGTTTTATAAAATGTGCTTTGAATTCAGTCATAAGATCCATGCTTTGAATATGATATGTATGGTAATGATATTACCCTATTGAGCTTAGTCTCTTAGCTCACCCTTTTGACATATGTCACAGGTACAGATGAAGGCTTAGGCATTGAGGAGTCTGGCCGTGAAGAAGATCCAGATTATATTCCAGAGGAAGAATCTGATTTTCTACTAGAGGACTGCTTCTCTTTGGGGCCTTTGGGAGATATTTTGAGATATTGTGTAAGGCTTGGTATGTCCAGCCTTTATATTAATTTAGAACTATGAATTCATGAAAAGTAAACTGTGATTTTGAATCACTATTTGGGTGATGATTGTTCATCACCAGTGGTTCATTTCGGTTCTGTCAGGCTTATGGGTTGCATAAGGACAAAATTGTCATTTTATCTTATTTAGATATAGAATTTTAGTTCTTTGTCATATATATATGATGACTCTATCTACTCATTTATAGAAATCAGCTTAGTTCCACTGTGAGAGTTGACATCTTGAGTGTTCAGTTCAGGGATCATCGGAAACGGCGATCTGATGGCACGGGTTTTAAGATAGGAAATCCGGGCTGTCACAATCTTCTCCTTCTCTCTTTTATCTTATTCTTATTTTCTTCTTTAGTTTATAATTTTAACATGGTATCAGAGACATGATCGGCTCCATGCATTCAAGCCGTTCATGGTCCTGACATTTCTTCTACTATCATATTTTCATTTTTTTAATCTCTTCTACATGAAAATATTGATTCATGTAATTTTTATTTTTCCTCTTCATCTCTTTTACATTTAGTGAGAGAGGACTTTTTATTCATGTGGATATATTTTTCACATTGATTTGTTTAGTGGATGTATTTTCCACTGTGGTCTTCGTTGGCCTTTTATACTCCAAGTGGATGCCTTTTCTCATAATTTTTTAGCCTTTTACTTTCATGTGGACGTCTTTTCCTACAATTTCTTTGGCCATCTTTTCCCACACTTTATTTGGCCCTGTTATAATTCACGTGGATGTCTTTTCTTATATTTTTTTGGCCTTTTATTTTTATGTGCCTTTTATAATTCACGTGGATGTCTTTTCTCATATTTTCTTTGGCCTTTTATAATTCACGTGAATTTTTTTTTTCATATTTTCTTTAGCCTTTTATAATTCATGTGGTTGTCTTTTTTCAAATTTTCTTTAGCTTTTATAATTCAGTGGTGCACATAATGGGGTGATGGTAATGTGGTAGTGGTGGTGGAGGAGGGTAGTACTGAAGAATAAGGTTGTGGCGGTGGTGAGGTGTTGGTCAACAATGGTTGTTGAGTGGTGGTGATGATGCTATTGATGGTGGTGGAGGAATTGGGGTGGTTCTTGCGCTAGTGTTGGTGCTGGTGGTGGCGTGGCGGTTGGGGTCTTGGTTGTGCTGGTAGTCATGGTGTCAATGGTGGTGGGAGAGTTGCCATTATAGTGAGCCGATAGAGGTTGTTATGTAGTGTGGTAGGATTGTAGTGGTGATGGTGGTGTTTGGGTGGTGTTTGGGTGGTGGTGATGGTGGCGGGTTTGGTTGGGTTAGTGAGTTTGGTTGTGGTGTTGATGGGGTGGTGGCAGTAATGGTTTTGGTAGTGGTGATGATGGTGGCAATCGTATTGGTGGTCTTCATGAGACGAAGGAAGTTGTAGTAGTGGGGTGGCCACGGTGGTGAGGCGGGGAGGTAGTGGTGGTAGTGGTGGTGATGGAGGTTGTGATGGTGGTACTGATGATGATGGTGGAGGTGGCGATGGTGAGGTGGAGGAGGTTGTGGTTGGGGTGGTAGCGATAGTCGTGGTGGTTGATGGTGGTAGTACAGTAGAGGGGTGGAGGTTGTAGGGGTGGTGGTGGAAGTGGGGTGGTGAGAATGGTGTTGGTAGGGTGGTGGTTGGGGTGAGACGGAGGAAGTTTTGGCTATAGTGTGGCAAAGATGTTGGTGGTGAGGTGGAGGAGGTTGTTCTGGTGAGAGGTTATGATTGTGGTGATAGCGCACGTAGTGGTGGTGATAGTATTAGGGTGGTCGAGTGGTGTTAGATTTTTTTATTATAAGAGAATTAATTTATCTCCAATTTTGATGATGAGAAATTTCACTCGTTATTGATACATTTTGATGAAAGAAGAAAAAGTCACAAGCCATATTTTATACCCGAGCATAATCTAGATACTTTTTCCAAGGAAAACGAAGTCTTTGACTTTTTATTTGGTACATCTAAATTGCCTCTTCCTCTTCCGATTCCCCAGTGCTGATTATCCCTTTTAGGGCCCACCTTATCTATTCCCATCCAAACCTAGGAATCCATTACTCTCATATTGGTATATGATTGTCAATGGGTCGGGTCAGGCCAAAATTTAGGCGGCTTAATGAGAAAATGGCATATGCTTGACCCAACTTGATGGTGCACTCGACCCGACTTGACCTAACAGTGTACTCGACCTGACCTGGCCCAATGGTGCACTTGACCCGACCCGACCAAACGAGTCAAGGGTATATGCAGCCCACACCAACCCGACAAAAAACCGCTACTTTCTATGATTTTTATATATAAACTATCGGGTCAAATCCGGTGGACCGGATCCACTTCTTGCTTGATCTAACCCGACTCGACACAACAGGTGCAGTTTACCTTCTCCGACTGGTAAAATATCTGGGTCGGGTTGGTTGATATCGAGTCGACTAGACTTCTTGATACTGCTACGTATTTCTTCCCAATCTTCTCCTAAAACCTCCTTACATCCATTTTAGCTCACTTAAACTCCCTCGATTAAACCTTTCTAATTCTTAGAAACCATAAGACCCCTAAAATTTAACAAATTATCTAATCATGTATCCATCTTTAACTATTATCCTACGGCCTTTCTGAAACAATTATGGCATGTGTGACATTTGTGACATTCAAAAGTTGTTCCAAACAATAAAATCACAATCCTTGTGACGTGAAATTATCCAATGGAAGTTAAACATTTTTCAAACATCAAATGATCCATCTTGATGCAATTTCTCTATAAATTGAATCTCTTTCTCTATAAAATGATAAGTTTTGAAACCCTAATTTCAACTCTAGCGAATCATCTTCTATATTGATCAACTTTTGTCTCTAGAAAACTCTACTATAACATCCCAACCCTAGAGAAACCCTAGAGATTCTTGATCCACACTTTCTCATAAATTATTTTTTTTGGTACACACTTGCCTTTTTAAAGACACTTTCTTTTTTCATAAATATGATTGTTATTTGATTTTTTCCGTTGATAAACAAGCAATCAAGGCAACAAGTCTCGATCGGAACCGCCTACTAGATTTCGATATATATTTCAGATGCTCATATGACAGGTTATATGACTAATTAATTCTAGCCATCCGTTGACAAACCGGCAATGCAACACGTCTCGATCTCAACCGTCTACTTGTTTCCATAGATTCACTACAAAAAATGAGACTATTAGCGGCAGTCAAAAACTCATGCTATTAACAAAAAATTGCCGCTACTAGTCTTAATAGTTTTTTTATTAATAGCGGCAATTTTTTGCTCCAAAAAAATTGCCGCTAATAATCTTATTTTTTTGTAGTGATCATTGATTAAAGATTGTGACATCCAATCGAAAAAATCATGCTCATGTGTCAAATGCAATATTTATTGTACACATCACATTTTCCTTCCGGTTGTGGAGTACTATGGCTGCTATGCTATACTGCATTCGAATGCTATTGAAGAAGGGCCAAAAAATTGTAAAATGAATTTATTTTCTAGAATCACATGACACGTGTGTAATGATGGTAAATCGGTCCCAAAATATACTCTTATAAAAAGTCTAAATTCTTTTTATTAAAGTTTTCTTCATCCTTTTATATAAAAATAGATAGTTTCCTTTATTCGCAGTACATGAGACTGCTCTCACATCCTAGTTTCGAAAATCTAAAAAAATGATTATGTTAAAAGTTACACCCTCACTTTATTTTTGTTTTATTTTCTTTACTTGGTGAGAAAGCAGTCAGTGTCAATAATGGTACCTAAAATAATAAGATTGGGACTGTAGCTCCAACTTAAATTGAAAATATTAAAATCTTGAGGTGCTAGGGTAAATCGTTGATTATCCACATGGGTTATCCATTCAAATTATTAAGGGAACTTTGCCTTCTTATATAAATAATAGGAAAATTATAATGAACGGATCTCAAACAACATACTAACAACGTACTGCTCTGCTTATGTGGCGCGATACAAGCGATTTGCCCGACCTGCATTGCTGGGCCTACTATGCTTGCATCACGCCACGCAACCGATCTATTGAATGGTCTGTTGTTTGCAAGTTGCCAATCAACAGTGTCCTAAATAATATATAATAAACGGATTAATCATTATTTATATATATATATATAATGGATAACCCGATTCTTATATATTACTCATATAAGAAGACAAAGTTCTCTTAATAATTTGATTGGATAACCAACTTTAAGCCGATATGAAAGAATGCTATTTTTATTTTTTTTGTGATGGCATACGGCATAGACAATATGGTGTATGACCGCGGGCAGAGCCACAATGGGGCCAAGAAGGGGCAGCTGCCCCTCTTTACTTTCAACCGGTTCTTATATTTATAACTCAAGATTCTTCCTTCTCAACCCAGTTTGGCAGGCTTTAACCATTGATGTTTTGAATTAGACGACAGGGATCATTTTGGTCCCAATCTTCAACAAATAAGATCTTGAGATCATGAGCCTACTATCAAATCGTCAAATTTTAATTTCATGTGACACACATCCCAAAAAATATACATGATCGTGAGAGTACATCAAATGTAGTTTTTGGTTCAATTTTTGGGATTTGTAATATGTGCAATTAAAATCTGACTGTCTGGTGGTAGGACCGTAATCTCAAGATCTATTTTGCCAAAGTGTGAAAGCTCAGATTTTTTCCAACATGATTTTCTGAAATATATATATATTTTTTCTTCAACTTTAATTTAAACCAAATGAGAAGACCCGGACTGCTAGATCACAGAACACGATCCGAATACATAATTACTTCATACGTCCACACAGTGCGAAAATCAAAGCAGTTACAATAGATAACAAAAGGAAATGATTCTATTCAATATAGAACATCTAAAATAAAATAATCGAAATCAAACTACCGGTGATGGTCGACCATCACGTAAACAGTGGCACACAAAATGTATATATAATACAATTTATAATTCTACAAAGTTTCATGAATATACCAAGTCTAAAGTCCAAAAGTCACTAGACAAAGTCCAAAAGGTGTCAAGTCCAAAATCAATGAATTGCAGGATCCTCTTTAAATCTGATTTAGATCTGCACCTGTGACATATAGTCGAGGTGAGCTAACAGTTTAAGCTCGGCAGTGGAAAGCTCAATACAATTTCACATTTTTTCATAAAGAAGCATAGATTCAATGACAAAAATCAAAACATGTTCATATCGAAACGAAAAATATTTACATATCAAACAGAAACTGATTTCAAAGGACATTTTCATATCGAAACAAAATTTCAAATCATATTCTCAATGGTTTAATTCTCGAAATTTCATAAGATTCAGATGTCTTTTTCATTTTCCTAAGTTCTGATTTCTGGTCTATCTTGATAAAGGAGGATAACAAGGCGTAAACAAAAGCGATTGTCCAAGGTGTCAATTACAGATCAAGATTATCCCAATATTATCCAAAATTCAGAGTTCGAATTTCAGAGTTCAGAACAAATTTGCAAACAATGTCAAATTTGTAACCAAAAAGTTCAGAATATAGAGTTCAGAAGTCACATCCAAAATTGACAGTTCAAGAGTGTACGTAAATTCTGCCAGAGCGGTCCAAGGGCGTACAGATGACCAAACAAAATGGTCCAAGGGTGTACAAGATGTCTAAAAGTAAACGTAAATCTCCCTAAAATGGTTCAAGGGCGTACATAAATACAAAAATATCCAAAGGAGTACGTAAATCCCGCCCAAGCGGTCCAAGGGCATACAGTCGCACAAGTTCAAAATCATATTCAAGGGTTCAGAATTTAAATTCCAGTTCATGTTTTGCAATTAGAGTCCAAAGTTCATGTTCAGAATTCAAAGGATTCAAAGTTCATATATCGAGTTCAAAGGATTCAGAGTATGAAGTTCAGATTCGAAATTTCGAGTGTGAAGATCATGTTCAAAGCTAACTGTTAAATTTCAAGGTTGAAATTCTAAATTCAGACTCATGTTTCAATTTCACATTTAAAGGTTAGAATTCTGATTTCAATGTCAACTTCCATGTTTTAAAGGATTCAATGAATCAAGGAATTCACATACAAGTCAATAATTCGAAGATTTCATTTTTCTTAGAGTTTATATCAAAAAATAATTTAGAGTTCACGTTTAAAGATCATATTCAATGTTCAATATTCAATATAAGAGTCAAAGATCGAAATTCAAGCTCATAGTTCAAAATTCATATTATTATTTTAGAGTCAAGTTCAAATGCGATATTTCGAAGAATACAAATACCAATAAAAAACTTTCAAAGCATTTGCATGCATCATGACATCTATGGATCGAAGTCAAACTGCAATTCGGTAGTGAACTTTTCCTACCCGAAGTTCAATTTCAAAAGATTCGATATTTCAAAACACTCAATGCGGATCAACAATTCAACATGTCAATTATTCGAAGGCAATCATATTAAACAAAGTTCTGGATTGATTCCTAATAATCACATTCAATCTAGTTAAGTAAAAGAAACTATGAATCAAATTTAAAAAGTGTAATAATCTCATTTTCAAAAGCAATTTGGATTTCACATTCAACATCGAATTCGGAGTTCTAAATTCAGACTCATAGTTCAAACCTTCAAATCTCAAAAATCATAAGTTTCAATTACAAATACTAGTTCAAATTCAATTCAAACTTATCGCATTTCGTTCGATCATATCAAAACATCTATGAATTTCAGTCAAAAATACAATTGTGTGTCGAATTTTCCCCACAAGGATTTCATGGTTCAGATTCAATTTTCAAACGATTCAACAATCCAAACGTTCAAATTTTCAAATTCTGATTCAACAGATTCATATGATTCATATGATTCGATATTTCTAAAGAGTCAATGCAATTTAATATCTCAAAGATTCCAATATGTTAACAACTTCAAAAATCAATTTCTAAGGATCATATTCAATTCGATTAACTCAAGGTAACTATGGATCGGAGTTAAACATGTAAGTTTGCATTGAAGTTTACCTACCTCAGATTCAACGTCATCCAAGAACGAAAGCAAAACAAAGGTCCTACCAACGGTTTCCAACTCTCAATCTACATCACATATACGATGAAGCATCAAGGATTTATTCTAATTACTAACAAATTTGACGTATTTATATATTTTCTTAAAACCGAGGCAAAAATGGGCAAGTTTGTGCCAACTTAGAACTTGACCCAACATCCCCCTCAATTTTGACCTTTAAAATATTTTATTCATAATTCTGTTAATTTAAAAAATTTATATAGCTCATTGTCCTCTTTCCAACATCGTAAGAATAGCATCAATCCAAGTTCGGAGTAAAATGTTATGGCCAAAATACTGAGGTTGTGTCGACACTTCAGTCAAACTAGAACGATCGAATTTCCCAAGGCAAAAAAAATTGATCGTTCGATTTCTCCAAAAATTTTACACATCTCTATTCTATTTAATCCGATTGATCAATTTCGAAATCGATCGATCGGTTTTGACAGACTCAGAACTCATTCGGGCTTCTTCTTCCTCCATCCGAATCGATCAAAACTCATTCCACTCACTCCAAATAACATACAAATTAAATCTAAACCAAATCTACACTATTAAACATAAATCTTACCTTATAAAACTCGCAAATACGGTGTTTGCAATGATCGATACCAAAAGGGGTTTTGGTGACGAGGGCGTGGATTCTCGCGTGCCCTATAGCAAAATAAAGCTCAAATGAAGCTCCGCACTACCACGTAATGATCTTCATGTTCTATGTCACTCACTTCACATTCACGGTGGCGAATCGAGCTTATGCAAAGCTATTCTTCCTCTCCACGATCCTCAAATGCTGAAATAGAGGTTTCTTCCTTGCGATGCAAAGCGGAGCACGGATCTATTCAATGGAGTGGAGGAATTTGAGAGGAGATCAATTATTAGGATCTCATCACAACGAAAAAATGAGAAGAGGGTTTGGGGGGCTCTCTTCCTCCCACAACTCTCAACGTGTTTTGCAAATGGGCTTTGCAATGCCTTTGGCTTCTTTATACCCATGGGGCCTTATTTGGTGTTAGACCGGTACGCGTGAGTCGGTGTGTAGATTTGTCATCAAGGGTTAAAATGAGATCTAATCTCACTTGCAAACCAAATATTTCAACGTCAGTGCTCTCATGGATCTCGAGTAACCAATTGTCCAACTGATCACACACACTTTTCCCCCAAGGTATGTTCTTTTAATTTAATATTTTAAAAATTCAAGGTGGTATCGCATGCCTTGCCGAACTCGTATACTTGGTTGGGTGCCACGTGACAGGTTGGGTTATTGGGCTCGGGTCTACTCTCGGTTCGAGTCAAAATTCGGGTTGAGACTCATATTCAAGCTTGGGCTCAAGTTCGTGTGCAACGTGCACAAACACGCATACACTCTATATAGGGTATGAGTTGGGATTTAATGTGCTTTGTGCATACCCCCAATTACAACAAGTGGGGTTTGAGGCCACATTCCCTAGGTCAAATGTTTGACTCCGGTCAATTTAGTCAAAAGGCCGCATTCTCGTCAAAGGTGAACAATTTAATATTTTTTGAAAATTTCGGGTTGTTACATTCTTCCCTCCTTAAAGAATTTTCATCATTGAAAATTTACAATGTTAACTTTTGGAGTGTATAACCTAGTGGACGTGTGGCATGAAGGTGAAACATATTAACGAAATGTGAATGCGTCAATGCTTCGAAAATGTGGGATGTTACATTCTCCCTGTTGGTGTGCGCTTTTTATGGGTTCCTTTCGGTCCCCGAAAAGAGTGGCCCAATTCGGTTCAAGTCGACCCTGGCTAGGGGCAATGGAGTAATAAATTAGAAAATATTAAATTTCTAGAAGAAAAAGGTGAATATTAAATGGAAAATACCTAGATGATGCGATCGCCAGCTGGAGATATTTATCGACATTGCAATATGCCATTGATCACCCTTTAAGAAGAGCAGGGGCTTGCAGGTTGAACTCCTTTACTGAATCGTCAGCTGGCCAATGTCAGCAGCTATGGGTTGCCTATAGTCTAAGTAGTTTGATTTCCTACTTCTGATAGGACTCTAACAAATCTAATCTTCTAATCCTACTGGAAGTCTAATCGGCATGGTCTCCTTATCTTACTGAAAGTCTAATTGATCTAGTCTCTTAATCCTATTAGGACTCTAATTAACCTAGTCTCCTAATCCTACTATGAGTCTAATTAAAAAAGGATTGTGGCCCACTATGCTAAAGAGGATCAGCCCCATTCCCTGGTACCCTTCGTATGCTCTCTTAGACAAATCGGGTGGCTAAGGAATATTTTGTAAATATTGAAAATTTTAAAACTAAATTTGAACTTAAAATTTGAGAATTAGGAATCAAAAATAGAAATCGAGAATTAAGAATTTAGAACTAGAGTGAAGAATTCATACTAGTATTAAGAACTAGAAGGAAAATTAAGAACTAGAAAGAAAATAAGAACTCGAGCTAGAACCTAAGAACTAAAACTAGAAAGAGAACTAGAATGTAGAATTAGAACTAAGAATAAGAAACTAGAATTTTCTAAAAGGAAGCACCTCAAAAGAGAGAATTGTGTAGAAGGGAATTATGTAGAGTGGTTAGGGGGTAGGGGTCTATTTATAGGCTTTTACTAGAAATCCTAGTGTAACTCTAATTCCTAATTCAAATAAAAGAAACATCCTAATTCTTAATCCTGGTATAACTCTAATTCCTAATTCTTTTAAAATAATAAAATAAAGTCCTAAAGCAATAAGAAAACTAATCCTATTTCCAATAAAAGAAACAAATCCTATAAAATTGTAAAAGAGACTAATCCTAATTTGATTTGGAGTCTTGAAATTCATCACCTTTTGGGCAGCTTTCAAAAATTGATCATAACTTCTTCAACTTATTGGGATTACGCATTTTTTGACTCGTTGGAAAGCTACTTCAATAAGTTTTCAAATGTGACCAATTTTAAAATAGGCCAAACATAAAAGTGACGGGATTGAGAATTGAGAAAGGTTGGGGAGACCTATTTGGCTCTAAGCTAGGTGTTTCCTCCTTAAATACTACTTTGAGACTAATGGGCTGGTGCCGCTAGCTTGACTACGTAAGGCTCTCGGGGAAGGGTCTGCATTCTAGAAGTCTAGAAGGCAGCTCGACCCCTTTTGGAAGCCCCATAGAGAACTTCAAATTTTCTCAAAGGGAGAAGTCTCGGAGAGAGAAAAATAGTAAATTAAATTGATTCTTTATGGCTAAAAGTAATTTTAAAAAGACTAAGTTTGAATTGATGATTAAAAGCTTAGAAAATTGAGGATTTGAAATTTTAGATATTAGGGATTAGGAACTAAGGACTGAAATCTAGAACTTAAGAATTATGAACTAGAATTAGAAACTCGAATGAAAATTAAAAATTGGGGTCAAAATTAAGAACTAGAACCTAGAAGTTAAGTCTAAAAAACTTGAATTGAGTTCTAAAAACTAGAAATTAAGAACTAGAAACTAGAACCTAAGAGATTACCTGAAGTCGGGCGCCGAAGAGAGAATCTCGAAATCCCTTAGCTTGGAAGAAAGGAATTTGAAAACTCGATTGCTGCATGTTTTGTATTTTTGGGTGAGGTAGGGGGTCTATTTATAGGTATACAGGTAATTATGTGCCCTGTGGGAGGTGCATACTTAGCCGATCAAATTCAATTACGCGGCCTGTCTGGCATGCTTAATTGAATTATGCATCCTGTCCCGGGCATTTAATTACTTTAAGTCGATGACCGACTTAGTGAGTGACCGGCTGACTGGCTCAGCCAAGTATCCAAGTTCTAGTCTAAATGAAACTTATTTAGTGCCCTGTGTAGCACGTGCAATCAAATTAAGCGTCGATTTACATGCGCTTAATAAGGAAGTTCTGGTGATCACAGGAATTAGAGGCCAGGTCCCACTGGGGACCAATTATGCACGGGTGGTGGATCGCGTAATCGATTGCGCACACTAGTGAGGGCACGGAATCGAGTCTCAAGGCGGTCTTAGAAAGGTATAGGATTGGTCTAGATTGGACCAATTGCGCGAAAAAGTCCCATGGGAAGAACGGGTTTGGTCCAAGTGGGACCAATTACGCGCCAACTATGGGGCATGCAATCAAATTGCTCGCACTTGTGTGGGCGCATAATTCATCAAACTCATAGTCTTTAGTTTTATCTAAAAACCAAATTTGATACGACTGATAAAAATTTTCTTTCGATCTCCATCCAATTGTGCTTGTGATCCAAAATGTATAGTAGATAGTGCGATTAAGGTTTTTGGTGAGATGATAGACCATTGTTTTGATCATCATCGGGAATTCATTGATAGGATAATTGAGAAAGATTAGTTATTTTACTAATCCCCAATCAAGACATTCTTCCAGATTATACATGAGATTTTTCGTATAAACTGACAACTTTGGAAGGAAATCTTCATAACATTGAGCTATGTTATAATTATCCATTAAGATCTGTTTAATCTTAAACTCTTGATCTTCAATTTGTGCTATCAGGGGTTTACTGATATCACATGGCAGAATATATTTTATTTTTTCAAACAAATAAATTCTTTTTAATTTGTGAAAAATGGGGCCTGGATAATTTGAATCTATAAGATCTGCTAATTCTAAAAAGTGATTGATTGTTTCAAGAGAGAAGTTTTCTGCGAATGTTTCAGAATCCCATGCTATGGATTTAACAAGGGCATTTGAACTATCTTGTAGTTTTTCTAGCTTTTGTTCTTTTTCATGGATTTTATGGGAGAGGTTGCTCATGTGACGCCTGAACTATTTCTTATCATTCAGAAGTTGGCATTTCCACGCTCCATTAATCTCGTGATAAAGTTCTGGACTTATTCCGGGATTATAGAAATCAAGAATATTATTCATTGAGATGCTAGTTTGTTATAGCAAATATTGTAATTGTTATACTTGATACAAAGTAAAAGCTGATTTAGCTTCATTGAAATCATCGTGAACTTGGTAAAGAGAGTTTGGAAAGTTGATAACTTATTTTTGACAAGCTAAGAAAGAGGTATATAGTCCGGGTTGGTGGCCTCTTAACACAACATAAGTTTTTCCAACAAAGGTTTTTCCAACATAAGGTTTTCTTATGTTTGGAGGTGGTTGAGAAGAAGAGGAATTTTCTTCTTGTGTCATCTTTTATCGTTTATAGAGTAAAATCCACTAGTTTAGTGGTAACATAAATCTTCTTCCTGCAGTAGATATGCCCACTTTGGTTAGTGGTTTAAACTTAGATCTCTGCTTAAAAAATCAGCCAAAACATTAGTACTTCCTTTAACATGTTCAACTTCAAAAGTATACAGAGCTATTTGATTATCCCATTTCAATCTTCTTCCATCTAAGATATCTCTTTTATTAATTAAAAAGTTGTGAACTACTTTATTATCAGTTCTGACAATAAAAATCTTAGGAGCTAGATAAATATGGAATCTTTTAAGAGCAAGTTTTATTGCTAATAATTCTTTTTCAAATATAATATAATTCTGTTTATTTGGTTTAAATTTTCCAGAATTATAGCCACATAATTTTTCTTTACTTTGTACCTTTTTGTTAAAGGTGATTTTCGTTGTTTTATTCTATTAGACTGACAAGATTCTTTTTCTTCCCAATCTTCTGCAGGAATGGCTTTTAAAACACATCCCCAACAGTTATCTGAAGCATCAGTTTCAAGAAATAATTTATCACCGGTTGTTGGAAGATAAACTGTAGGACAATCAGCGTCGGCGAGATCTAGATGGTCGGCGTCTACTCCACCAGCGTAATCACCTGCAACTGTTAGATTATCGTGGGATGAGTTTACTCAGTCACGTAAACTCAGTGGGATACACCACCAATCCACCCCATACTACTCAGGTGCATTGTGGGTGCATCTGGTGAGTGATAAACATAATATCTCAAAGCAGATAGCAAAAGAATGACAAAATCACATGCATATCGTAAAGCTCATATCGTAAATGCAAGACCATGATCTAAACACTCGTATCCTAACGTACCTTACCATATCTCATAATATATCATACCATGTATTATTATCATTCTCGCACATACGTCTGTACATCGCATGAGCGTAACTAACATACTAGTGAAATCCTAAACGACCTGTGCCAGAGTCGCTGCTCGAGCTACTATGGGAGGGTCAACATAGTATCATACCACCATATTATAACGCCCTCGTGTCATACTCATACTCCACCACCCAGCCAATGGGGAGACATAATGGCCAAACTCACTCATAACGCACTCATACTCATAATCTCTCCCAGAGATCCGTCTTGGCTGAAAGACGTTGTTGTCCTTACGGTGGCTACGCAAGGAACGGCAAGTACAGAGACTTAAGTTCTTTATCTTTTGCTGGCCTACACAGCGATGTCTTATTATCGTACTCGTATCATAACTTATCTTATCTCATACTCATGTCTTATCATACTCTTATACTTAATCCTATGACAAACTATAGTGAGGCAACCTTCCTAATTCATGCTTCCCAAGAAAAAGGTTAGTAGTAACTTTGGATGTACTTCGTGTGATAGTTTATACTACCATAGAGGTGTTGCATCCGTACATGGACGCCAATATTCTGAGTTTCACGTGACCGTTAAAGAAACCTTACCACAGCTAAAGGCCCAACGCCCGATTCTCGTATCATATCTCATATCTTATCCTCTCGTATTAAAACTCGGGGTGATAGGATCATCAGATATGTCACCGTGTGCAGTTACCGAATTCACACTTACCTGACTCGTCATGGGTCCCATTCCACCATGAGTTATAAGGCATGTGAATACGGTGTATTCCTCGCTTCGATACCATCTCGGCGAATCACCACGCCCAAGCGTAGGCATGATCTCATACACTCTCGTCCTCATGATCTAACATATTCTTAACTTGTATAAATTGATTAAGTTACAAATACAAAAGTATCACACATACAGAACGATTTATACTTAGATTTTGATTATGCTTATATTTATGTTTATTTACATACCACACCAATATAATTATAGAATAGAGTTATAAGTGTGATTTCGATAATCGTAAAAGTCAGAGTTCGATTTCATAAAGACATCAAAGTTCTAACACTTTGTATTATCGAAGAGGTCGCGTTGAAGCGATAAAATTGATATATATATATATATATAATAATTAGATAATTAAATTAAATAATATTTATACTTATTAAGTTATGATTTATCATGACCATCGATCGAAAAACTTTACAATATAATATACATAAGAACTTTGGTCATGATATTTAGAAAATAATCTTAAATTCGAGTAGCCTTGATTCATTCAAAATTGAACTCGACTTGTTGCTCTATTTTGACCTCTAAAAGGTCAAATTCGTGAAATGGCTATTTCACAGAAAGTTGTAAAGCTCGCTATCTTCTTTTCAATGACGCAAGAATCGTATTAATCCGAGGTCGGAGTAAAAAGTTATGACCAAAATACCGAGACATGTGCATCAATAGTCGCGAGGTCGGGTTCATGGACGCGAATTCGAGTTCGTAGCAGCAAGTTCGGACTTGAAACTTTAAGTTGGTACAATCTATTATTTATTTAAATAAAATAAAAATATAATTTAATTTTTGGACTTAATTAGTTTTAAATAAATAATAATATAAACTTGCAACAATAATATATATTATTATAGTCTTAGTAGAAAGATAAATTTATACTATATAGATTTAGAAATAAATAATATCAATATGATATTATGCCAATTAAGTTAATCTATCAAATTTATAAGTATTAAAATTTAATTAATTTTACAGACATAAAAGAGGAAGTAAACATATTAAATTTACAGACCTAATATAAGGTAAAATATTAATGGCTCAAACAAAAGGGATTTTTGAAAAGAGAAATAACATATATAAACCAATTTACAAAATATATAACTTTCAAGGAAAGCATATATTAAACATATAGATCTATTACTTTATGAGATATTTGGGTTTAAATAAGATTTTTAAACCCGTCGATGCGCGATCGAACGCATCCTACGCGACGGAATCTGAGAAGAACAAGATGGATTGATGGGTACCCACCTCTTGAAGCGTGAACGGAAGATCAACGGCGATTCGGGTTGAAAAGGTCGATTCCCAAGGCATCGGCTCGTCTAAGTCTCGAGAGAGAATAATTTCTTATTATAGAGAGGAGAGAGCTTTTAAAGTTTTATTTATAATGGTATAAAATTTTAGGTCAACTCTAATTAACACTTTTCGTGGGAGATTTAATAGAATAGGAGATTTTTACACGGAATAAGAATTCATACGTAACTTGGATAGCTTGAGAAAAGGTTTCGTTCCAGCGTGTTTCTCTCCCGAAATTACAATTATACCCTTTGACTTGCTTGATTAGTTAAAATGAGTATAACTTTTTATATTCTTGTCAGAAATCGTCAAATTATATATCGTTGGAATCGTATCGACGAGCACTTCGTAATGAGTCTAATTTTGATATGGGAAAAATTAGAAATTTTCTATTTCAAAAGGTGGGTTTCGATTCTGATGTGGAGCGTTAGCACAGTACATAGTGTGGTGCATCATCTAACACCGTTAAAATAAAATCTAAAAATTTGGGTTGTTACATTCTCTCCCCCTTATAATATTTTCGTCCTCGAAAATTACGTGTATGAAGCGATGAGGTCGGGGTACTTCTCCAAAGTCTCGGCTTCTCGTTCCCAAGTAGCTTCATTCGGTGAATGATGTTGCCACTGCACTTTGACGAAGCGAACAGATTTACCCTTGATGAGCTGCTCCTTTCGATCTACGATACCAACCGGCTTCTCTATGATGGTCAGATCATCTCTGACTTCAGTCGGGTCGATATCAAGGACGTGAGATGGATCGGGCAAGTATTTGCGCAACATAGACACATGAAACACATTGTGGATACCGGCAAAGTGTCTCGGAAGTGAAATTCGGTATGCTACCTCACCGATGCGATCTGTGATAATGAAAGGTCCTACGTATCTCGGACTTAGTTTTCCCCGCATTCCAAAACGCATGATTCCCTTAGTTGGTGACACCTGAATGAAAACCAAATCACCAACCTCAAATTCTATCAAGCGTCTTCACTCTTTGCGGCGTGAGGCTTTCGGCGGTCTTGAGCTTCTTTCAATCTCTGACGGATAACTCTAATCTTCTCGGTTGTGGTTTTTATGAGTTCCGACCCAAGCATCTTTCTTTCACCAACCTCGTCCCAACAAAGAGGCGTCCTACAACTTCGGCCATAAAGAGCTTCAAAAGGCGACATCCCGATGCTTGCCTGAAAGCTATTGTTATAAGAAAACTCAATCAAAGGGAGGTGATCATCCCAATTACCTCGGAAGTCTAACATGCAGGCTCGAAGCATGTCTTCTACGATCTGATTAACTCTTTCAGTTTGACCGTCGGTCTCTGGATGGAAGGCTGTACTGAAGTCGAGTCTCGTGCCCATTGCTTCCTGAAATTTCTTCCAATGATCAGAAGTGAATTTTGTGTCTCTGTCCGACACAATGCTCACAGGAACCCCGTGAAGCTTGACTATTTCCTTCAGATACGTCTCAGCCAGTTTGTCTCCACTATCTGTAATCTTAAAAGGTAGGAAGTGCGCCGACTTAGTCAATCGGTCCACAATAACCCAGATGGCGTTGTGCTTCCTTGAAGTTCTAGGGAGTCCGACTATGAAATCCATAGAGATGTTTTCCCACTTCCACTCGGGAATCGGTAAGGGCTGCAAAAGACCGGCTTGCTTCTGATGCTCAACTTTCACCTGTTGGCATACTAAACACCTGGAGACGTATTCGGCAATTTCTCTCTTCATATTTGGCCACCAATAATAGTTTCGAATATTTCGGTACATTTTTGTGCTTCCTGGGTGCACCGAATATCCAGATTTGTGTGCCTCCTCTAGAATTTCGTTTCGCAATATTTCAACATCGGGGACATACAATCTATCTCGGAAAAGGAGGGTCCCGTCAAATCATATAGAGAAATCTGGTTTAGGGCCCTCGGCTAACTATCCCTTAATCTTCAAAATTTCGGGATCTAAGGGTTGGCCATTTCTGATATAACCTAGAATCAGCTATTCCTATAGTTGACATCTTAGATCACCTAGAATTTTAAACAGTCAAATCTTCAAGGATTTATTTATCTAATTGTCCATCAATTTAGAAAAGCTTCATCCATTATTTTCCAATCCGTCTAGATCATTTCTAATGTTTCTCACAAGTTCCTAACTGTATAAGTCATTCCTAAATAAATCTTTAAATACCAAATCGAACCTTAGAGTCTTCTATCATCAACGATCGAACTTCCTTGAAACCAATAAGTCCTCAAAAGATCTAAAATCTGGGGTCTATTAGAATCATTATAACCTCAATCAATATATTATACTTACATAACCCATACAGTCCTCGAATCCATCCATCTTTGATAGATTTGTGGAGCAGTACAGAGGGTAAAATTAAGGTATTTACAGATGCCCCTCTTCGGTGCGCTCTTGCGAAGTAAGGATGCGTCAAAGAAGTAGACACCTCTCTTCCGAGGGTGCCTTCTCGTTTCTTTTGAGAAATCACAAGTGTCAACTGGGGATGCTGACATGGAATTCTTGGCTTTTTTATCTATCAGCGCAAGCTATCGAAAGGAATATCCTCAACTGTGGGTGCAAGGGGCATCCCGTGGCATATCGTGACTGGCTGTAAGGGGCAGTCAAACAGAGGGAGAGTACTTAGTGTTCAGTTTCCCAAGGGAAAGAACAGATTGGAATGATGAGAAGTTAATTTTGATAGATAGGAGAGTTTATTTATTATTATTTTATTATTTATTTTAAATTTTTTTTTAAATTTGGGAATTTTAACTTAAGATCAATTTGGTGGCAAACTGGTAGAAGACGTGGCTTTCGAGATGTCACTGAGCAGATCCATCGGAGTGAGATTTGTAGACCCGACCATTAATGTGGATGTCAAGATGACACTTGGTATGCCAGATGCTCCGTGTAATGTTCTCGTGAATACTGATGATTGTCTCTCATGGGAGGACTACAGTGATTCCCAAGTCATGAGAGACGAGTTTTGAAAATGTTTAACTTAATATTATCTACTTATTTTACAGAGAATATCGAGTAGAAAGGGGTGCTTACTTACCTGAATTGTTGCCGGCGAGAGGCTTTTGCTTGCGATGGGACTGGTCGGTTGGTACCCCCTTTGTTGTGTTCCAATGGGACATCAGAGAGTTTCCTCTCCTCCTTCATTTCTGCTGTAGTAGAGCCCGATGGTCGTCAGTGGGATGGGATGTCTGGATCGCCTGATGAGATGTTCGCAATGGGACTTGATAGTTGATGGGTGCCATGGGACGTCAGAGAAATTCCTTTCTGTTATGTCGGTAGTCGTGTGTTTCTGTTATGGCGGAGGCTGGCGACTACTGCATGATGGGGCATTCGGGAGTTATCGCGATGGGAGGTGATGATTTTCGTGGTAAGACATTTGGAGGGAGGTTCAACTCTCTGTGATGGGATATTTGATGAGCCATCCCTTTTGGTTGTGTGTCGTAGCAGGTTGCGACAAAATTTCAGGGAAGTGTAATCAGTGATGGGACATTGGTGGTTATGCGACGGCAAAGCTATGTTCATTTCCTTCTTTGGGAGATCTTAGGTTATATGACAAATTCAAGTTATAGTTGCATCGCGACAGGACATGTTTATGCGTGTATGATGGAGTGTCGATCCGATAACCCTTTATCTATTTTACGACGTGATGAGATAATGATGGTGTCTTGAGGTTACGACGGGACTTGCCCTTTGGCCTTGGTGATGTGGCAAGGATTTTAGCGTCACAATGGCACATGAGGCGCGTGTGATGTTACGCGATGGGACAAGGGAGAGCGATTCAAATCGTGATAGGACGAGTAGCATGATTGGCTACTTTGTCGTCGTTAATTTTTACTTTGTGTTGCGATGGGACTTTGTATTTAACAATGGGAATGTGAGTGATGATTTTATTTTATTTTATTTTGTCAGTTTATTTTGTGCAGCAGATGTTGGGGAGTCATCACGTATACTTGTGAGTATGCGATGAGACTCTGGGAAATAATTTTGATCATGGTGGGACGCGAATTCACAGTAGATCATCAGGGGGTGATTTGGTTGTGATGGGACTACGGGGAGATGTCCTCACCCCTGATTGGTTTGCGATGGGTCAAGGTGATTATGTATGTGTCTTATTGCTATAGGACATGTGTTCTTACATGTTTGTTTTGTTTAAGGTTTTTGTTGAGGGCATATGTTTGTTTTGGTTAGGGTGTGTACTTGGTTCGAGGTGTGTGTCATAGCTGGGTAATTACGCACCAAGTGTGGGGCATTTAATTCAATTGCGAGCCTGGTTGGGCGCGCACGATTAGAGAGGTTTCAGGGGTCAATTACGTGTCAGAGTGTGTGCATGGAATCCAATTACGTGCTCTGATCAGTGTGCGTGATTGAAGCGTCACCAAGTCAGGGTGTGGGTGACCATTGGAATTGCGCACAGGGTGGAGGGCGCGGGATTGGTTCATCACCCCTTTTGGGCTGACGGAAGTTTAATTGCATGACCTAGGGAATGCACGTGATTCGGAATGAGCACGATTTTGCCTGCGCTTAATTGGATTATGCATCGTATTTAGGGTGCTTAATTCGTTGAGCGTCTATATATGTCTGAGTTTTCTTCGGTCTTCTTCATTCTTTTATTCTATTTTATTATGTTTTATGTTCGACCTGAGTTTGAAGTATCCTGATTTCTGTATTTTAGTGATATCGTGTGATCCGACCGTCCTATTGTGATGTCGTTTCTTTCGATGCTCGTTGTTCCGCGCATTCTTCATCCTAAAGTGGTCCCAAATGGTGGTGTAATCAGAGAATTCATTGTGTCTTGGGGGGTGTTGGGATTGAGGTGCGATGTACATCCTTCATTATTGTTAGGAGGTGAAGATAGCGGGAGGGAAATCCTCCAAATGGATGGAAAGGGTGTTACCAACCAATCCTCTCCTCGCTTTTCTGTTGCTTATGATTAGATGTTCCTTGCATCGTGTTTTGGGTTTGTGTCTATTTAGGGTTCCATGTTTGTTTTAAGTTGTATATTCAGGTCCTAGGTCTTCGCTATGGGTTGTATGTTCAGGAGGTATGCCTCCAGTGATACCTGTAAAATCTTTTCCATAAATAAAATGGTATTTTGTTTATTGTGTTCATTTTATTTACATTTGTTCATGTTTATTGTTGTTTCTTGTTTGCCTTGCTTTGGTCATTTGTTTTAGGGTCCCATGGTGAAAAAGTAAGAAACAAACTGAAAATAAAAAAATGCCCCAGTTTGGGCTGTCAATCTTGTGACCGGAGTATCGCTACCAAGGTGCTAGCGTTCCTAAAAAAAAATGCCCCATTGTGAAGTGACGATGGGACTTTTATCAGTCTCATAGATGTTTTGGAGTGTATTTGCGATGCTATTGGGAAGTAGTTTGATTATTTCGGCCACATGTCGGGCTTGATTGTATAAGTGTTGAATGATCGTCATGTATCGTAGCTTTTAGCAGGATTGAGGTGAATGGTAGGTAACTGGTGATGGCATCGCTTATCATTCGAAAGTTTTTGGTTTTATTATGAAAGAGATTTTGAAAGTCATTTGACTCATTGTCTCAAGAGAAAATAAAGGGTGGAGGAGAGATAAAGTTTATTGATCTGAGGGTAGCTTTTTATTTAATCGATTTTTAAAATAGTAGTCAACTACTTTCTTCTCGTGTGGGTAATGCAGTGCTATAATTGAGCTCTCCGTCATAGTCTAGCACCATCAAATCATCAAATTCTGTGGTTAGTAGACAGTTTATCCTTCTCCTGGCACCATACGGCGATATCAAGTAGTGTGAAGATGTCAGGGATGCCCTCGTGGCTTACTTGTACTTCCCTAATAAGATTACCAGGAATGCACAATTTGCTTATGCTTCTCTGAATTCATTGACTGTTCATTCGCCGTATTGCTCTCACTCAGTTGTGCTTCTTTTCTCTCTTTTTTTCTCTCTTTTTTTTTTAAGCATCTATGTATATTTTTTTTGAAACATCCTCCTGACGTAAGAATTATGAGATTTGATAAAACCTTCCATTTTTATTTTTTTCTGCTCTAACATCAACTCCAATGCTGGAAGGGTTTGTGAGAATCTAGAGTTTTCTAAATTTTACAAAGAGAGTTTCATGATCCACTAGTCCTTTTGATCAACTCGCCCAAATAGGAAGGTGGTCAATGAGTCAGATGATCCCTAAAATATTTTTCGATAATAATGACCTAGGACTGTCGAATGCCTTGCGATGACTACGAGGATGATAAATATATAGTTACGCCTGTTTAGGCTATGAGACATGATGGTCGAGTTAGGGGTAGCATTTTGGGGTTTAGGAAGTCCTTCCCCTCTTGATGTTTCCTGGACATGTTGCTGAGATAATATAAGTATTTCTCACATGGGCTTTAATTTCCTTCAGGTGAGGCGATTGTGTAGACATTGTTTCTTAGCACTAGCTCTTCGACTTCGAGTTCTCGGTGAAATTAAATTTTAGGTTTGGACACCAAAATCTAGGGTCATGGATGTTGATGGGTATAAGAATATTTTTTATGCTTTTAAGTATATATATATATATATTAGTTTTTGAAAAGTTTATGTATTTCTTTGATTTTTTAGTATATATTTTTTTATTTTGTAGATATTATTATTATTTTTTTTTCTTAAGATATAGCATCAGCTCCTGAAGTTATGGACTGACTCAGGAAGTCCGCTTGGTGGGACATGTTGAATGGCGAGAGTGACCATTCGATTAGATGATATTGTTTTGGGGTCCTCAATCCCTCTCGATCTGATTGATCTGGGATGCGAGAGATGTTATGTTTAGGTTGGTTTTTTGGATGATATGAGATCTGTCACAATAGGTGTGGCGTCGTTTGATTTCTTCCTTTGATAAATCTTTTATAGTCGGGGCCTCCTTGTCGGGAGGGACCTTCTTTCGTTTTTCGACGGAATGAGGCATCTCGTAGAGTTGGGGAGTAGAGTTGTTCGATAGTTTTCTAGAATTATTTGCGGGTTGTTGGAAAGTTGTTCGTGGGTGAAGTTGGAGTAAAAATTGTTGAGAGCAAAGGTAGGGTCGTAAAGGTACGGAGAGGATAAGGCAGAGGGAGAGGAGGAGGAGGAGACACTAGGGCGTAGGCCAAGGTGGACCTTTTCTCCGTGTGGGACAGTTTTGTTTTCCCTTGTTTCGTTTGATGTGTATTTTAGATTTATCATGAGATTGTTTTAAAGTTTTGTTTGTAATTTTTCGAGGAGGTTTAGCGTCGAAGGTTTGATGTTACGGTATTATCGTCGGTTGAATTTCTACGGGGACCTTGACTGTGAGGTCTATGGAGATTTTGATCTGAGATTCAGATGAAATTTTAGTTGTGATGTCAATTTTATGTTGTGACGTTTGAGGATTAGCTGAAATGTTAGTTTGGATGTTGATCGGGGTTGTAAGATTTAAGCTTGGTTTACTTTCGAGAGTGGGAGGAGTGATGGATTTTTGGATTGGTTCATCGATAGGTTCAATAGATGATATTGATGCTGTAGAGGTAGATTTGGTGATATATTCGGATTTGATCAATTCTGGTTTGGTGGCAAGTTCGGGTTTAGGTTTGACAGTGGGTTCATGTTTGATAATAGGTTCAAGTTTGAGTTTGATGATAGGTTCATGTTCGGGTTTGATGCTAGGTTCAAGCTTGATGATAGGTTTAGTTTCGATGATGGGTTCGTGTTGGATGATATGTTCAAATTCAATGATGGGTTCAGGTTTGTTGATTAGCTCAGGTTTAGTAGCAAGTTTAGGTTCGAGGTTCCGTTTAGGTTCAAGGTTTAGTTTCGTAGTCAGTGGAACGGTAAATTCGATAGTGGATCCTTCTTTCAGAGTTGAGGGGATGATAAGTTCGGTGGTGAGTTATGTAGGGGTTGATTCACGAGTTGGTTCTGAAATTAGCCCATCGAGTGATTCTGGAGTGGGCGGTTCGGAGGTCTGTTTGGCGATAGAGCCGAATTTGGGGTTTCGTTTTGAAGGTGGTGAGGTGATGAGTTAGGTAGTGAGTTTAGGTTTTGAAATGGGTTTTGGTTCTTGAGCTGGTTCCAAGGATTGAAGTGTTTATTGAGTTCAAGTTTTAAGGCAGGTGTAGGGCTTGATTAAGGGACTGGTTTTGAGAATGGTGGGGCAATGTGTTTGACAATGTGTTCATTTTCGGGGGGTTTGTTTTGTAGTTGATTTGGAAGCAATAGGGCTAGTGATTTCGGGGGTACATTGGATTATGGGTTTGGGTTCAGAGTTTAGTTTTGTGATCGATTTAAGTTTGAATGGTGTTGTAGTATATGGATAGATTAGTTCGGGAATTTCTTCGGGAACCGGTATGTATCGGTTGTAAGGTTGGTTTAGGTGTAAGCTCGGGGAGTGTTGTGGTTGACTCATTGGTAGGTAAGTTATCGAGTTCAAAGTTAGGTCTAGTTGGTTCGGAGATAAGTGCTTTGAGCTTGGCGATGAATTTGGTGATGGGTTGAGTTAGTTTAGAGGGTGAATTCGGTGATAGTTTGGATTTTTGTGATCTTAGTGACCGGTTCAGGGTGAAAGGTAATTTCACGTTTATAGGCACGTAGGATAGGGTTAGTTTGTTGTGAGTGAATGGTATGGACGTGGTCCGATGCAAGTTCAATTTTGTGAATCAGGCTAGCTGGGTGGAATGGGGCAGGAGTGAATGAGTGTACAACATCGTATGCGAGTCGAGGGCTTGATGGAGTTTAGTCAAATAACAGGTTCTAATAGGTGACGTTGGTTTGTGGAACGTTGGGGTATTGGTTTTGATCCTAGTCGGGGTATAGAGATTGGTTATGGTCAGGGTATAGGTTTGTGTATAGATCTTGAGCTTAGTCATATGGGTGGTATGGTTGAGGGTTTGTTTGGTTTTGTTCTTGGTTCATGTTGATTTGTTCAGGGCTTAGAGTCTCATTTAGGGTGTTTGTCTCAAGGTCATTAGAGGAGGATTCGTTGGATGTTAGTGTAGAGAGTAGGGCTCTCAATGGGCCGGATTAAGGCCGGGTTGGGGTTCAATCTGGCCTTAACCTACCCGGGCCGGGTCCCAATTATTTTAGCCCGGCCCTAACCTGAGCTACGATGTACTCAGCCCAAGCCTGGCCCCTACTGGGCCGGGCCGGGCTTGGGTGTTTTTTTGACCTTTTTTTCGACTGTCTTTTTTTTAATAAACTTTGGTTAGGCTATTTTTTGGGGTTATTTTTTCTAATATGTAACATCCCCAAAATTTGAGCAATAAAAAGTGTCCTCGAGATGCGTGCTCGACTGGTCGTAGGTATGACCAAGTGAAAGTCAAATAGAAGACTTAAAAAGGACTTATTAGGTGTGATGTAAATATGTTGTAAGTGTTGGGGTTGGTGTTAGTTTAAGGGTCACGTACATCTATCTATGGTGTATGTGCTTTACACCAAAACTAAAAGAGGAGTTAAAATGGTTTAATACCTAGGAGAAGGTATTTCTCCTTGTTGGTTGGAGTGAAGTTTAGAGGAGAGAGAGACAGAGGGAGAATAGGAAGAGTAAATGCAAGAAAGGTAGTGTGGATTGGAATTGGAGAACGGGCTTGAGCAATTAATGCTGAATTCGACGCGTAGAATTCGTGGAAGATGAAGTTGGAGCCCTAGTCATTAACCCAACCATTCAATCAATCAAGAGATTGATTTAAGGTGAGCTCTATTTAGATTGCTATAAACAGGTTGTTGTGTATTTAATTGAGGTTTAAATGATGAAATAAATATAGAAAAATGAAGGAAAATAGAAAGGAATAAAGACTGGAAGAAATGCCTGCAAAGGGCTGAGTTGTTGACCAAATCGATTGATCGATTTTTGAAATCGATCGATCGATTTAGGCCTGAGGGATTTCTAGGCATAGCTGCCCGAAATCGCTTGATCGATTTGAAAATCAATCAATCAATTTGTAGAAATCGATTAATCGATCAGAAATTGATTAATCGTCTGAGCACTTCCAATGACTGGAAAATGGAGAGCTGGGAAAATCGATTGATCGATTTTAAAATTGATCAATCAAGTTTGGATTTTCGATTAATCAATTTGGGATCGATTAATCGATTTTGAGATTTCGATTGATCGATTTTGAGAATCGATCAATCAATTTTGGGAATCGATCAATCGATTTGAACAGTTTTTGTGAACTTTTGAATTGAACTTTGAGGGTCTAGGAAGGTCTTGTACCTTCTTTAATGCATCCTTATTGATGTCTTACTTATACTATGGTGTACCATAGGTGGTTCGAGCAAATACAAGCATGTTGAGTCGAAAACGTGATGCTTGGTGATTTCGAAAACGTGAGATAGGGAACACTTTTAACATGTATTTTAACTTCAAGAGCATGTATTTAGTGATATAGAAATGAATACAATTGCATAGAAAATGTGAAACAGTAAATGTGTGTGTGAGTGACACAAAGCAAGCAAGTAAATATGTGGCATCCCTAGGGGATGAGAATGTGACAAAGGCATCTGTGTGATGCATTGATTTAGACATCCCAAGGATGTATGTTAAATTATAAAGGAAGAATGAATGAGAATTGATAAGGCCTAATCTATTATGTTTAGCACAATCAGCCTAATCTATTATGTTTAGCACAATCACACGGTGAATAACTTTATGTAGTGCACTCGGTACTTTTGTTATTTAAGGTTTGAACAGAATACCCCACCGACGTGACTGACGCGACAGGATATTCGTAACTGGTAGGGCAGCCAATCCGTATACCAGTTGCACATCTCAGGGATGTTGATATGAGAATTTGACCCTATCGCCTATGAGAAAGGGACCTGGATAGTATTGAGAAATGAAAATAGTGATATGAAAACTTTCTAGTTAGACGACGATGGAGGGTATTCCATCGAGCGCCTGACTCTATAGTAAGTTGGGAAATATTTAAGTTACAGATTTAAGTCTTTAGGCCAAATCAGTGGTAAGTTGAGAACAATGAGAACATGTGCATTAATAGTAACACTCAGTGTATTTATTTTCCAGTCATTTAAACTACTGATTTTCCAGTAAATTCGTAATACATCATGCTGTTTAATATCATAGAATATATGTGAGAGCTTGACTTATATGTTCATTGTGTTGTTTCCCTATTGAGCTAGAATGTAGCCCACCTTTTAGACTATACATCGCAGGTCCTATGCTTGCAGCTGCTGAGGCTTCGGGAGACGTAGATTCGGGGGATTCGGATTACGTGCTCGGGGAAGAGTTGGAGCCACCTCCTGAGGACTTCTTCTAGAAGACCATGCATACTTTGAGAGTGATTTTGTGAACTTTCTATACAGCTTGGTATGTCAAGCCTTATTTTTGAGAAAATGTAATCAAATGATCTATTCTTTTGGCAAACCATTTGGGGTGATCCTGTTGGCCACCGATGGTTGGGGTCAGTTCTTCTGTTCATGCATTGGTATGGAAGTAAAACTGTCTTTTGAGCTTTTGTTTTAGGATTGCATACCTTTATAGCATGCTTGTTTCAGTTCACATGCTTTACTTGATTTGTTGTTGCTTGGTTATACCAACGTTCCGTGCAGATTGATGGGGCACGGCCTCGAGGGTCGTGTTGATGGCATAAGTTTTGGGATGCTGAAATCTGAGCTGTCACAGTTGGTATCAGAGCAGTTTCTTTTAGAAATTCTGACAATCCTTATTTTTGTCAAAGCATAGGGACTTCTGCTAATGAAACTTTAGTTTCGCGTGCAGACCATGATGTCTTCTAAAGGAAGAAGAGGTCAACCTAGAGGCGGTCAGGATATAAATTTGCGTAGTGGAGATGACTTCATCTCACCTACGAACAAAGTACCTATGGGAAGCAGAGGGGCTTCGGGTAATGGTGGCCAAGAGAGCCAAGATCATGAAGAGAGTCGAGAAAGAGACCATCAGAAAAGAGACCAAAGAGAATAAGAAAGAAACAGGGACATAAATGAGGAGAGGGAAGAGCGTCAGAGGATGATACATACAATCAAAACCATGGCGATTGCCATGACACAACAAGTTGCATCCTTGGCGGCTCACAATGCTAATGATCAATGACAGCCACCTACACCTCCAGTAGCTTTGACACCGCCAGTGCCCTCTACGTTTACTAAGTTTAGGAGGATGCGACCTCTTAACTTTTTAGGGCAAGCGGAGCTGATGGCTGCTGAGAATTGGCTGAGCGAGATGAAAAAAGTTTTCAGCGTGCTTACGTGCACGGAAGATGAAAGCGTCCGTTGGGCAGCTTACATGCTAGATGGGGAGGCAGGGCCTTGGTGGAATTCCATTTTTAGGACTAGGGCTCTAGAGTCCCCAGGATTGCCATGAACTTGGGACAAGTTTGTAGAAGAGTTTAACATGCAGTATTTCCCCGAGATAGTGAGAAATCAGATAGAGATATAGTTTTTATAGCTCGTACAAGGGAGAATGACAGTAAGGGAGTATGGAATGGAGTTCATGAGACTAGCTCGCTTCGCTCCTGATTGTGTGGTTAACGATGTGATGAGAGCAAAGAGGTTTCAACACGAGTTGAGGCCGGATATTAGAGGGGGAGTAGCACCATTTTAGTTGAAGACCTATGGAGAGGTCATGAGTAAAGCTCTGGTCATTGTGGAAGAAAATAATGATCGATACCACAGAAGAGAGCATCATGAGAGAGGAAACGTAGATCAAGGCAGGACTGGGAACTACGAATCGGTGAACAAAAAGTCGAGATTCGTAGTGCCTATTCAGAGGCAACCGTTCCAAGCTGGGTATGTGAGACCGGCGCAGCAGACAAACTACTAGAGATTACCACTACTTACGTCGGGGAGGTTGATGAGATATGAGAGCCCTGCTACCACCACTGGAGACACAGTTACACAGGGTTTCTCACGAGCTGCTTCTTCCACACCTAGGGAGACTTGTGCCAAGTGTGGCAAGTCTCACAAAATAGCGAATTGCAGGCAAGGAACATGGGGTTGCTATAAATGTGGAAAGGTGGGCTACGTTATTCGAGATTGTCCTGAGGTGAACAAGGAGAAGACGGCTTCTGTGTCAATGCCATGACCGATACAAGCGAGGAAGCCGGTCGTACAAGGAAGAGCATAAGCAGTCACTGCCCAAGAAGCAGGGAACGTACATGATGTTATCCAAGGTGAGATTCCTTTTAAATAAAGAGTTGCAATTTCTTAAAATTTTAGATAGAGAAGGTGCATTCTTTTGGAAATCATGTAGACTTGTTCTTATGCATTAAATTTTAATAAATAAATATGCATTATATTTGAATATATGTATGCTATAGGTACATTACAAGTATACGAGAAAGGATGTGATGTAGCATGTGAAGCACGAGTGTTGATAGACCCAGGGTCTACCCACTCCTTTATTACTCCCAAGTTTGCAAAAAGAATGAAGAATGTTCTGGAGACATTGAACTTTGTTCTATCAGTGTCTATTCTGACTGGAGAATTAGTTGACACAGAATTGGTTTGTAAGTTAGTGATAGTTGGCATCGATGATGGAGAAATGCATGAACTGGCAGCACAATTAATACTGTTAGACATGCAAGGATTCGATGTGATCCTTGGCATGAACTGGTTGTCACAATATTATGCGACTGTAGACTGCAAGAACAAGGTCATCATCTTTAGACCTAACACAAGGAGATCATTTCGATTTCGAGGAGAGAGATTGACGCATATGCCACTTATCTCTGCAGTCAGAGTCGAGCGCTTGATTAGAAAAGGGTGCAGCGGTTATTTAGCATTCTTAAAAGACGATAAAGAAGGGAAGAACGACATCTCAAAGATCATGGTCGCGTGTGTATTTGAAGATGTATTTCTGGAGGAATTACCCGGATTACCTCCCGATAGAGAAGTGGAGTTCGCCATCGACTTAGCACCGGAAACGGAGCCTATTTTGAAAGCACCATATAAGATGGCTCCTGCTGAGTTGAAGGAGTTGAAAGAGCAGTTACAAGAGCTCATGGACAAGGGGTTTGTAAGACCGAGCGTGTCTCCATGGGGAGCAGTGGTCTTGTTTGTAAAGAAGAAGGATGGGTCAATGCGACTGTGCATTGACTATCACCAGTTAAAGAAACTCACCATAAAGAACCGGTATCCTCTGCCTAGGATAGATGACTTATTTGATCAGCTGTAAGGAGCAAGGTTTTTTTTTCCAAGATCGATATGAGATTTGGATACCATCAGCTGAAAGTCAATGCAGAGGACATCTAGAAGACTACTTTTAGGACACGGTACGGACACTACGAGTTTTTAGTAATGCCATTTGGGTTGACGAATGCACCAACGTCGTTTATGGATTTGATGAATCGGGTATTTAAAACACACCTGGACCCCTGCGCCGTGGTATTCGTTGACGATATCCTAATATACTCCAAATCAAAAGCAGAATATGAAGAACACTTGAGAGTTGCTCTACAAAATTTGCATGAACACCAAATGTACGCCAAGCTCAATAAGTACGAGTTTTGGTTGGAGGATGTTAGCATTTTGGGACATGTCGTCTCAAAGCATGGTGTCACAGTAGAACTGGCTAAGATTGAAGCAGTGGTAAACTGGGAGCAGCCAAAGACCGTGACCGACGTCCGTAGTTTCCTTGGACTAGCAGGCTATTATTGACATTTTGTTGAGGGGTTTTCAAAGATATCAGGACCTCTAACAAGACTTACGCGGGGGGATGTAAGATTCGAGTGGAGTGAAGCATGCGAGAAGAGTTTTCAAGAACTCAAGAAGAGACTCACTTCAGCTCCAGTATTGGCGATTCCTTCAGGCAGTGGAGGGTTTGCGGAATACAGTGATGCTTCATATAACGGTTTGGGCTGCGTGCTCAACCAACACAAAAAGGTGATAGCTTATAGGTCAAGTAGTTTAAAGAGCATGAAAAGAACTACCTGACACATGACCTGGATCTAGCAGCGGTCATATTTGCACTGAAGATCTGGCGACATTATTTGTACGGTGAGTCCTTTCAAATCTTTACCGACCATAAGAGCCTTAGATACTTATTTACACAGAAAGAGTTGAATATGAGGCAACGCAGATGGATGGAATTCCTCAAGGACTATGACTGTTTCATACAGTACCATTCAGGCAAGGTTAATGTAGTAGCCGATGCCTTGAGTTAGAAGGGTTCAACTTAGTTGGCTAGTTTGATTTTGAGTATGCACAGATGGAAATTGCTTGAAGACCTTTCATTGTATGATGCAAATAATGAAGTGCAAGCTACAGGAACCTTTTTGGCTAACATATCAGGGAGACCGATGATCTTTGAGCATATCCACGAGCTACAGATGAAAGACCCTGAGTTGACCAAGATTCGCCAAGATTTGATTGAAGGCATAAAACCAGAGTTCTTAGTGAAAGAAGATGGTTCTTTATTGTTCAAGGATCGTCTTTGCATTCTAGACAATGTCGATCTGTGGCAAACTATCATTGATGAGGCTCACAAGTCATATTATGCGATTCACCCTGGTAGTACAAAAATGTATCAAGATTTAAGAAAGAATTACTGGTGGAGAGGTTTGAAGCAAGACGTGGCTAAGTACGTGTCATGGTGTTTGACATGTCAGCAGGTGAAGGTCGATCATAGACACCCAACTGGATTACAGCCTCTGCTTATACCAGAGTGGAAATGGGAGTCAATCTCTATGGACTTCATAGTTGGACTACCGCATACAGCGAAGAGATATAACACCATTTGGGTAGTCGTAGACTAATTGACCAAGTCAACACACTTCTTGCCTTACAACACGATATACACGGCGGGAAGACTTGCGGAGTTACATATGAAAGAGATCGTGTGCCTACACAGGATTCCAAGCAGCATTGTTTCTGATCGTGACCCGTTATACATATGAAAGTTTTGGAAGAAATTTCAAGAAGGAATGGGAATGCGATTGGACTTCAACTCAGCTTTCCATCCGCAAACTGATGGATAAATAGAGCGGGTGAATCAAGTCATAGAAGACATGCTCAAGCATGTATGCTTGAAATGCAAGGATCATGGGATCAACACCTACCGTTGATTGAATTCGCATACAACAACAGTTTCCAAGCGAGCATTGACATGGCACCATATGAAGCTCTTTATGGAAGGCGATGTAGATCACCTATCAACTGGGAAGAAACCAGTGAAAAGTTTGTTTTGGGGCCAGAGTTACTTGAAGATAACGCCACCATTGTCCGTATGATCAGATAAAGACTTAGGTCGGCTCAGAGCAGACAGAAAAGCTATGCCGATATCAAGAGGACGAGTGTAGACTACAAGGTGGGTGAACACATGTTTGTCAAGGTATCACCTATGAAAGGCGTTATGAGATTTGGAAAGAGAGGCAAGCTAAGTCCCCGCTATCTTGGACCATTTGAAGTTTTGGGTGGAGTAGGGGAAGTCGCTTATCGCATTAGTTTGCCACCGTTATTTGATCAGGTACATAACGTCTTCCACGTATCTATGCTCAGGAAATACATGAATGATCCTTCCCATATCTTGGGAGGTAAATCATTGGAAATGCATACGGATATGAGCATGATCGAAGAATCGGCAGAGATATTGGATAGAAAGGAGCAAGTACTGCGCACCAAGGTGATTCCTCTAGTACTTGTTCGATGGAAGAATCATCTGGTCGAAGAGGCAATGTGGGAAAGGGAGACAAATGTGAGAGAATAGTATCCGGACTTGTATGCAGCGAGTTGAGAGCTTACTTGTATCATCGCAAGCATGTATGTAAAATTGAGCAGACTAAGTAATCGAACGTTGGGCGTTTTGCCAACCCATTCAATGGAAAGAGTGCGAATTGTAACCGTGCCGTGATGTGATTAAGAATGTGTGGCTTAATGTTCATTATGATAAGCAATGGCTAATGAAGACATGCTTCACAAAGCCAATGACCACCTGGTCAAGAACTACCAAGAAAATAAAGGAAAAATAAAGCAAAATTTTTTTTGATAATCTATCAAAATCGATTAATCGATTTCCAAATCGATCAATCAATTTTGGAAATTGATCAATCGATTTTGTTCGATTGAACGACTGGCACACGCCAGTGAGGGAAAAATTTAAAAATTTATTCACATTAAATTTCAATTAATTGAATAGGAATTAAATTAATCGATTTTGGAAATCGATCAATCGATTTCGCACAGCTTAGTTAAGTTACAAAAATCGATCAATCGATTTTTGCCTATATAAGGCAGTTTTGGGATTTTCTTCCCATTCGAAATTCAGTTTTGGGTTTTTGGGTGCCATTTTTCTTTTTCTCTTTTACTACCATAACAGCTAGGGTTAAGGTTTTTTTGGATCGATTTCGGATTGAAGTCTTGAGCCAATCGGATCTAGTGCCTCAGGTAAGCCCTAGATTCAGTTTCTTTTTCGATTTGCACCATCGCAGCCCTAAGTTTACATTTTTTTGGATCAAATGCCGCCTAGAACACGATTGGCTATGAAGTAATCGACGTCCAAACTTCCGGTATGGCGTAAGAATGCTGCACCGCCACCCCCATCACCATCACCCCCATCATCACCAGTTTCTTCATCAGATTCTGAATCTAATTCGACGGACGCGTCTTCACGCGAAGCATCGCCGATACCCCAACCACCACCCAGAAATTTGCCCCAACCAAATGAGTGGTGGGCAAAAAAGGAGTTCGAAGATGAGTACATCATCAACGAAGTTCTGTTTACCAACCCCGATGTCGAGAGAGAGACCCAATGGGCCTGGCAATACCTTCAGAATGCAGGTCTCAAAAATCTTTTGAACCCTTTGCATGGGTACTTTTATCCTTGACTCGTGCACCTATTTTGCCAAAACCTAAGGGCAGGTCGGGTTGACAACACCGTTACGACCGAGATCGATGGTCGTAGTGATACATTCACCCGCCGCCATGTTCATGAATCTCTAGAATGTTACCTATATTATGTGCCCGAGACCACCCTTTTTCCACCATTTGTCGAGGAAGTTCAATTTGAGGAAATTATGGCCGAAATGACCAAGGGGAGCAAAGGATCGGGCAAATCCATAAGGAGGGTAGACTTACCCCATTACATGTGGATCCTCGATTCTATAATCAAGTGTAATTTATGCCCCATGTGTCACAACACCGAGAGGGTAGAGTTGGTCCAACAGGCCTATACGCGGCATATCACGGCCGTTGGTTCGACGCTACAAAATTAGTCATCAAGGGTATGGTGTACATCAAAGGGAAGATGATGAAGGGCCCTTTGAGACCCAAGGAGAAGATGCCCTACGCTCGGCTTATATCGAGCATGTTGGAATGTGACTCTGACGCCCCAAAGTATGCTATTTCACCTGTTGAGAGGAAGGCTACGAACCACGTGAAGCATTACTCCATCGCTTCGTGGGGCCGTAGCTATAGGATGTTAAAGAAAACGTTACCAGTAGAGGGACCAGCACCTGCTTATGCTGGAGATGCACCACCACCACCACCACATTAGGATCCGCTAGCAGGGGGAGCACACCCTGTTATGCCACTGATGGAGGGAGAGCAGTCTCATGGCTCAGTGCCACCTGAGGGGCAGCCCATAGTGCCACCTCCTACTACATCACGATCACCTCCAGCTACTTCTACACCTACATCATCCCACCGTCAGTGAGCCACTCGCGCCGCCCCTACTGTTGATGACGTGTTGGCTCATTTGGAGGCCAACAACCAACAGATGAACCACCATTTAGACTTCCTGATGTACCATACTATGTGGTACATCTATCCCGCAGACTTTAAACAGCGTCTCATAGAGGTGCAGACTTGGACTCTTGATGCTCCGTGAGGATGCTTCAAAGTGAGTGCATCGTCTAATTCGGGCCACAGCTAGGCGAGGCTCATGACAGACGTTGCAGACCAGCCTGGAGAGGGGACGGCGTGAGCTTGCGATAATGACATTTCTTTTTGGTTGTGATTACTTTTTGTAGTTTTGTTGTAATTATTTAGTTTGGAAAAAAAAAAAAATTCTTTATGCAACTATCTAGGCATGGATTCCATTATATCGGGGATATTACTGTTTTGTACTGAAAGTAAATCCAAGTTAACGTTGTGAATTTCCTTCACTTGCACTATATTTCTCGTTCAGTTACATTGCTAAATTATATCCATGCGGTCATTGTAGTGTATTTTGGTTTGAAGCTTCTTTTTTGTGTGTGAGTTCACTCAATGAAATGGGTTCATTTGAGGAAAATTCTCAAGGTGAGAATGATCCCAAAATTTAAGTGAATAGTGTCCCCGGGATGTTGAGCTAGTCATAGGTATGACCAAGTGAAAGTTAAACAGAAGACTTAAAAAGGACTTATTAGGTGTGATGTAAATGTGTTGTAAGTATTGGGGTTGGTGTTAGTTTAAGGGTCACGTACATCTATCTATGGTGTATGTGCTTTACACCAAAACTAAAAGAGGAGTTAAAAAGGTTTAATACCAAGGAGAAGGTATTTCTCCTTGTTGATTGGTGTGAAGTTAAGAGGAGAGAGAGAGAGGGAGAATAGGAAGAGTAAATGGAAGAAAGGTAGTGTGGATTTGAATTGGAGAACGGGCTTGAGCAATTAATATCGGATTCGACACGTAGAATTCGTGGAAGCCGAAGTTCGAGCCCTAGTCATTAACCCAACCATTCAATCAATCAAGAGATTGATTTAAGGTGAGCTCTATTTAGATTGCTATAAACAGGGTGCTGTGTATTTAATTGAGGTTTAAATGATGAAATAAAGATATAAAAATGAAGGAAAATGGAAAGAAATGAAGACTAGAAGAAATGCCCGCAAAGGCCTGAGTTGCTGACCAAATCAATTGATCGATTTTTGAAATTGATCAATCGATTTTGGCTTGAGGGTTTTCTGGGCATAGCTGCCCAAAATCGATTAATCAATCAGAAATCGATTAATCGTCTGAGCACTTCCAGTGACTGGAAATGGAGAGCGGGGAAAATCGATTGATCGATTTTAAAATCGATCAATCGAGTTTGGACAGTTTCTGTGGACTTTTGAATTGAACTTTGAGGGTCTAGGAAGGTCTTGTACGTTCTTTAATGCATCCTTATTGATGTCTTACTTGTGCTATGGTGTACCATAGGTGATACGAGCAAATACAAGCATGTTGAGTCACGTGGACCTTGATGCTTGGTGATTTTAAAAACGTGAGGAAGGGAACACCTTGAACATGTATCTTAACTTCAAGAGTATGTATGTAGTGATATAGAAATGAATACAATTGCATAGAAAATGTGAAACAGTAAATATGTGTGTGAGTGACACAAAGCAAGCAAGTAAATATGTGGCATCCGCAGGGGATGAGAATGTGACAAAGGCATCTGTGTGATGCATTGATTTAGATATCCCAGGGATGTATGTGAAGTTGTAAAGTAAGAATGAATGAGAACTGATAAGGCCTAATCTATTATGTTTAGTACAATCACACGATGAATAACTATATGTAGTGCACTCGGTACTTTTATTATTTAAGGTTTGAACAGAATACCCCACCGATGTGACTGACGCGGCAGGATATCCGTAACCGGTACCGCAGCCAATCCGTACACCAGTTACACATCTCAGGGATGTTGATATGAGAATTTGACCCTGTCGCCTATGAGAAAGGGACCTGGGTAGTATTGATAAAGGAAAATAGTGATATGAAAACTGTCTAGTTAGACGACGATGGAGGGTATTCCATCGGGCACCCGACTCTATAGTAAGTTGGGGAATATTTAAGTTATAGATTTAAGTCTTTAGGCTAAATCAGTGGTAAGTTGAGAGCAATGAGAGCATGTGCATTAATAGTAACACTCAGTGCATTTATTTTCCAGTCATTTAAACTGCCGATTTTCCAGTAAATTCGTAATACATCATGCTGTTTAATATCATAGAATATATGTGAGAGCTTGACTTATATGTTCACTGTGTTGTTTTCCTATTGAGCTAGGATATAGCTCACCCTTTAGACTATACATCGCAGGTCCTATGCTTGCAGCTGCTGAGACTTCGAGATACGTAGATCTGGGGGATTCGGATTACGTGCCCGAGGAAGAGCTGGAGCCACCTCCTGAGGACTTCTTCTAGAGGACCTGTGCGTACTTTGAGAATAATTTTGAGAGTGTTCTGTACGGCTTGGTATGTCAAGCCTTATTTTTAGAAAAATATAATTAAATGATATATTCTTTTGGGGAACCATCTGGGGTGATCCTGTTGGCCACCGATGGTTCGGGTTGGTTCTTCTATTCATGTGTTGGCATGGAAGTAGAACTGTCTCTTGAGCTTTTGTTTTAGGATTGCATACCTTTATAGCATGCTTGTTTCAGTTTACATATTTTACTTGATTTGTTGTTGCTTGGTTATACCAACGTTCCGTGCCGATTGATGGGGCACGGCCTCGAGGGTCGTGCTGATGGCATGGATTTCGGGGTGCCGAAACCTAGGCTGTCCCATAATAAAATTGGGCTGGGTTGGTTTTTTTTCTACTAAAAGTTTGAAGAAGGTTAAAAATTTAATTAAATAATTATATTACCATTATAGAGACTCAAGTACATGATTTTATTCAAATATTTTATTTTAATTTGTTGCATAATGGTTATAATGGACAACGGTTGCTTGAAAATCTATTAACAAGTCATCCAAGTTGTGTAGCTAAAAAGCAAAGCAATGCATCGGTTGCTTGAAAATAAATTAAGTCATCCAATTTGTCTAACCAAAAAATATATGCACAAGGTTATTGCGCTTTTGACTTAAATGCCCCAAGTTTAAACCATTCAAGGGTTTAATCTCATGACATTTAAGTAAATCGTATTTAACTATATAAAAATAATTATAATTTTAAAAAGATAAATACAATATATATATATATATATATATATTATATCCGGGCTGGGTGCGTGCTGAATGTTGGAACACTCAACCCATGCCCGGCCCAGAGTTATTCGGGTTGTATCATGCTTAGCCCGATCCAGATACCTGGCCAGGTTTGCTTAATAAAAAATACCACTTTTTTCGGGTCAGGTGCCGTCCAAAATCCGGGCTGCCCCGGCCCATTGAGAGCCCTAGTAGGGAAATTAAGGTCCCCATTTTTCAGGTGACGCTTTATGCGTAAAGCGCGTTGATAAAGGCTTGCGAAGTCGTGATAGTCGCTTTAGATGAGTGTGCTTCGAAGGGTTCTCGGGTATTCATGATCAAAATCTCTATCGCATCATTTTTTCTTATTTGATTCCTTGTTTGGGCAGCAAGCCTCCTCCAGCGGTTAGTGAGCGTCGTGAACTCTTCGTCGTCTTCTTGTCTTATATGCATCAAGTCAGCAAGACTGGCCTCCTCATTAGTCAGGTGCTAGTACTGGTCTAGGAATCTATCGGTTAAGTCTTCGAAGGTCTCGATTTTGGCTAGAGGCAGAGTAGCGAACCAGTCAAGGGCTTCTCCTTGTAAAGATCTATGAAAGTAGTGGATTAAGAGCTCGGGATTGGGGTGGATTGGTCGGCAATCGTCAAAGAATACGGCCAAGTGGTGGTTCTTGTACCATTGTATTTGTTAAATTTTGGAGGTTTAAAGCTAGCGGGTACAGTGAAGTCAATGTCTCGGCAAAATTTATCGAATCCAAAGGATTGTTTTGAGTGTTCCCTCTGAGCCATGTAGTCATCTAGGAGTCGAGGGAGGTCATCTATGTTAATGATGAAATATTTTCTAAATGCCTTAGGAGAGGGTTGTCTTTGACGGTTGTTGTCGTAGGGATGCGAAGGGTATGCGTGTTATCTGTCGGCATCCTTTCTTCTCTCCTGTTTCTCGAGGTAACTTGGCGTTCGTCAACCAACTTCTGATCCATGGTGGCTTCGTATATCTCGGCTAGGGCTTGTAGGAGAACATCAGCTTCTTCTCCTCCCTTCATCAGCTTATTGCTGGTGAGATCCAAAATTTGGCTAACAGTGTATCTTTGCTCGCTATCATCTTCGTTACTACTGCTGTGATTTGTATTATGTGGAGCAAAGGGATATTTTTCGCTCTCACTAACCATGTTTACCCGAGCATGATGCTGGGCTATCCACGGAGAGGGCCTAACATTATACTCGAGGTCGGTATGGGAGCCCCATGTGAGTGGGTCACTGTAATTAATGTTTAATTTTCTAATGCCTGACATTTTAAAAAAAATTATTTGTTTTTTTTTTGTCTTTTTATTTTTTTTTTAATTTTTTATTTGTAAAACTGAGTATGCAGGTGAGTGTGTAAAAAGTGATAAAGTAAAGTGAAGGAAATAAAAAATCAAATTAAATAAAGTAAGGAAAATAGAAAATCAAATTAATCAAATCGAGGCAACCTTAGTGAAAAAGAGTCCCATCGCGATCACTAATCTGTTGGTGCGCGCTTTTTGTGGGTTCCTTTCCGTCCCCGGAAAGAGTGGCCCAATTCAGTCCATGTGAACACTGGCTAGGGGTGATGGAGTAATAAAAAAAGAAATATTAAATTGCTGAAAGAAAAAGGCAAATATTAAATGGAGAATACATAAATTATGTGATTGCCAACTATAGATATTTATCGACGTTGTAACACGTCACTAATCACGCTTTAAGAAGAGCGGGGGCTTGCTAGTTGAACTCCTTTACTGAATCGTCAGCTGGCCAACGTCAACAGCTATGGGTTGCCTAGAGTCTAACTAGTTTGGTTTTTTACTTCTACTAGGACTCTAATGAATCTAATCTCCTAATCCTACTGAAAGTCTAATTGGCCTGGTCTCCTGATCCTACTGAGAGTCTAATTGATCTAGTCTCCTAATCCTACAAGGAGTTTAATTAACCTAGTCTCCTAATCCTACTAGGAGTCTAATTAAAAATGGGATGTGGCCCGCTATGCTAAGGAGGATCGGCCCCGTTCCCGATTACCCTCAGTTTTATAAATATTGAAGATTTAAAAACTGAATTTGAACTTAAAATTTGAGGATTAGGAATCAGAAACAGAGATCGAGAATTATGAATTTAGAACTAGAATGAAGATTCAGACTAGCATTAAGAACTAGAAAGAAAATAAGAACTCGAACTAGAATCTAAGAACTAAGAACTAAAACAAAAAAGAGAACTAGAATTTAGAATTAGAACTAAAAATTAGAATTTTACTAGAGTGGCTAGGGGGTAGGGGTCTATTTATAGGTTTTTACTAGAAATTCTAGTGTAACTCTAATTCCTAATTCAAATAAAGGAAATATCCTAATTCTTAATTCTAGTGTAACTATAATTCTTAATTCTTCTAAAATAATAAAATAAAATCCTAAAGTAATAAGGAAACTAATCCTATTTCTAATAAAAGAAACAAATCCTATAAAATAGTAATAGTGGCTAATCTTAATTCGATTAGGAGTCTTGAAATTCGTCACTTTTTGTGCAACTTTTGAAAATTGATAGTAACTTCTTCAACTTGTCAGAATTGTGCCTTTTTTGGTTCGGTTGAAAGCTACTTCGATAAGCTTTTAAATGTGACCAATTTCCCATTAATCCGACTTCGTTTGATATTTCAAAATAGGCAAAAAATAAATGTGACGGGATTGACAATTGGGAAAGGTTGGGGAGACCTATTTGGCTCTAAGCTAGGCGCTTCCTCCTTTAATACTACTTTGAGACTAATGGACTGATGCCTCTAGCTTGACTACCTGAGGCTCCTGGGGAAGGGTCTGCAATTCTAGAAGTCTAGAAGGCAGCTCGACCCCTTTTGGAAGCCCCATAGAGAACCTCAAATTTTCTCAAAGGGAGAAGTCTCAGAGAAAAATAGTAAATTGGTTTTTTATGGCTAAAAGGATATTTAAATAGACTGAGTTTGTATGGATGACTAAAAGCTTGGAAAATTGAGGATTTGAAATTTTAGAGATTAGGGATTAGGAACTAAGACTGAAATCTCGAACTTAAGAATTAAGAACTAGAATTAGAAACTAGAATGAAAATTAAGAATTGGGGTCAAAATTAAGAACTGGGGTCAAAATTAAGAACTAGAAGTTAAGAACTAGAAACTTGAATTGAGGACTAGAAAGTAGAAATTAAGAACTAGAAACTATAACCTAAGAGATTACCTGAAGCCGGGCGCCAAAGTGAGAATCTCAAAATCCTTAAGCTTGGAAGAGAGGAACTCGAAAATTCGATTGCCGCATGTTCTGTATTTTTGGGCGAGGCAGGGGGTCTATTTATAGGTATACGAGTAATTATGCGCCTTGTGGGAGGTGCATAATTAGCTGGTCAAATTTGATTACACGGCCTGTCTGGCACACTTAATTGAATTACGTGCCCTGTCCCGGGCGCTTAATCACTTTGAGTCGGTGACTGACTCAGTGAGTGACCGATTGACTGGCTTAGCTAAGTATCCTAGTTTCAGTCTAATTGAAACTAATTGCGCGCCCTATCTAGCACGCGCAATGTAATTAAGTGCCGATTTACATGCGCTTAATCAGGGAGTTCTAGTGGTCACGAGAATTAGAGGCCAGGTCCCACTGGGGACCAATTATGCATGGCTGGTGGAGCGCGTAATCGACTGCACGCACTAGTGAGGGTGCGGAATCGAGTCTCAAGGACTAGTCTAGATTGGACCAGTCCTAGGAAGGTATAGGACTGGTCTAGATTAGACCAATTGTGTGTCAGTGACTGTGTGTGCAATCTGATTGCGTGCGCTAGACAGGATGTGGAATCAAGTCCATAAAAAGTCCCATGGGAAGAACGGGTTTGGTCCAAGTGGGACCAATTGCGCGCGCTTGTGTGGGTGCGTAACTCGGGACCTTCCCCGGACTAGGTTGGGTCTAGATCACAGGGCTATTGTTTCAGCATGTGCTTCGATTATATACTATTGTTTTAGTACCTAGTCCCCGTATTTGGGTTGTGGGATTAGAGCTATTGTTTCAGCCTGCGTTCACCCATATACTATTGTTTCAGTACATGGTCCCTGTGTTAGGGTTTTAAGGGTTTCAGATAAGGTAAGTCCCTTTTGAGAGTCGTGGGTAAGGTCAAAGGTTGACTGAATAGGTTAGTATACTCCGAGAGGGTAAAATTGGGGTGTCTACATTCCCCTCCTTTAGAAATTTTCATCCCAAAAAATTGACGATACTATGACAAAAATAACCACTAACACCTCAGAGAGTCCATTTGTCCTGCAACACAAAAGGCATATCTACATCGAAGTATCCACAATTAAATTGGCAATCTACCACCATTACGATGATCTATAATTAAAGCAACACATTATTCATGACAAAACCACACATTATTTGTGACGAAACTATCCATCATTAAAAACTATAAATCCACTACCATCATTAAATTAGTCGCTGCTAGTGTAACAATTGTACCTGGAACGAAAATATCCACAACTACCTTCTCCACAATTTATCCACAACTATTCTATTCTCGCATCATCCACAACGAAAATCATAATTGATAACAATAATATCTACAACTAATCAGCTATCAATCCTATGACATATCATAAAAAGGCACATTAATTCACAATTAGAATCCAAATATAATTGAAAACGTAATTGAACCAAAGTGTTTCATAATCACCAAAATAATACATTCACCACTAACTTGGAATTTCGATAATCATCAGAAATAGTAATCATCATCAGAATAAATTTAAGCCATCAATTACTCAAAAGCTTACCATTAAATCAAGCATACCATTACCACAACGAGGTTAACCATCAATGTGACGACCCGACTTTTCCAATCCCTCAGGTATAGGAAAGGCCGGTTCGCCAACCTATTGAATAAACGATAAGCCGGACAAACAAGGCACATATCAGAGTAAAGCGTAATAAATATCCATAGCTAAAATAAATGCGGAAGCAATTAAAAGTAAAGAACCACCGATGATGGCCGACCATCATCGAAACATGGCTCATAACAGAAATCAACATCAAATATAAAACTATGATATCCAACTAAAAAGGGCCCACAAATTCAAGTTTAACTCTCACCATAAATAAGAAAATCAGTAAGTTCTATACTGGGAAAAACTCCTCAGGAGGAACCTCAAGCTCTTCCTCAGGCACGTAGTCGATCGATCTCATATACTCGAATAGCCACGTCCAAGACAGAACACCGTGACGATAGTCGAGTGAGCTAACCAACAAAGCTCAGTAGAAGAAAGACATCTACATTTTACTTTAACTAATATGGTTTCAAAACAAATATCGAATATAGCTTGTCAAACATATAAGCGAGATAATAAAAGCTGAATTTAGGTGCGTAAATCATATGTAAGATTTATTTCTAAATGTGAAACAGTTTCAAGAAGAATCGTGTTTCAGTGTCTTAATTTCTCTAACTTCTATATGCAAAGTTCAGTAATTCATGACTTAATCCTCAACTTAAAATACCTCCCGAGTAAACTATATCTCGAGAGCAGGAATATAGCCGATGGGAACCCCTACCTACCATCGTCGTTCACGAACCCTTTTTCAGGATGCAACAAGCCCCTACGTAATGAGGGAAACTTGTGCCAGGAAGTTGTTTAAGAATTTTTTGAGGGGTCGTTCAGGTCAATCATAAAACAAATGCAGATACTAATATAAATCAGATGCAAGTCTCTTATACATAGTTCAGGTTCTTGATTTCAGATTTTCAGAGTTTAAGCAGATTCAGGTTTCAGGATTCAGGTAGATTTAGATTTTCAGTCATTCATATCAATTTCAGTTTACAGATGTGATTTCAATGGCATATGCAAGTTCAAAGATTTTAATTCAAAATATCCATGCGAATTAAAATAAAATACTGTAAAGATGAGATTCTCCTACCTAAAACTCGGAGTTATGCGAAGTCAAGCAAGGTCCTATTGATGGCCTCTCGCCCTCAATCTACATCACAATATACGTTCATGCATTAAGATAAACTCTAATTACTAATAATATAGACCTATTTAAGCGTTTCCTCAAAAACAAGTCAAAACAGGCAAGTTGCGCCAATCCTAGAATTTGACGTAATATTCTCATATATTTTTGACTATCAAGACAATTGATCCATGAGTTGGTCAAAACATAAAAGTTGTAGATTTTTCTATTAGCTTTCCAACGCAAAATGAATCGTCTCAATCGGAGTTCGGGACAAAACGTTATGACTAAAATACCAAGGCAATGTCGAAGTTCGACAATACCTCGCTCGAGCGATGATAATAGCTCGCTCGAGCGATTTGATGTAACATTCTCATATATTTTTGACCATCAAGACGATTGATCCATGAGTTGGTCAAAACATAAAAGTTGTAGATGTTTCTATTAGCTTTCCAATGCAAAAAGAATCGTCTCAATTGGAGTTCAGGATAAAATGTTATGACTAAAATACTAAGGTAATGTCGGAGTTCAGTGATACCTCACTCGAGCGATGATAATAGCTCGCTCGAGCGAGCTACAGCGACGATATTTCGCTGGTTTTCACCCGAATCGAAACCCATACATCCCAAAGAAAAACCCATGGCTAATCTAATGATTTAATAAAAAAGTTTAATTAAAACGTACCTTTAATCTAAGGATTCCTAGATTAGAAATGAGTCACGCGAATGGAGATTCGGAACGAAACCGACGGGTTTCCTCAACGATTCGCGCCGCGATCGATCCCACGAGTTCACAGAGACAACTCCAACACGCCCCAAATGATCTCAACCTCTCCCAATAGCCAACTACGAATCTAAGGTTGATTCAAGTTCTTTCTAAGGTTTAAGTATTTTCAACAAAGAGGGTTCTAGACAAGGAGGTTTTCTAAACCGATCTCCTACGATGATTGAAGAAGAGAGAAGACGGAGTTTCACACGGTTGGGTAACTATCCTCTCTTAACAAAACCTAGTATAATACGGGAATGCAATTCCTTCTTATAATAGGATTGCTCACAAAGTAAAACACACACACACATCTTATGTATTATACACTTCTAATTTTAAAACTCAAGTCCGGTGTTGAGCGGCTACACCGAGGTCGGTGCACAACTTTCACTTCGAGGGTCCAAATGGGCTCTAAATTAAAATCATCATAATCACATCTAGATAAAATCTAAAACAAATGGTGACGCGCCGGTTTGCCGGAGCCGAATACACACACATGGTCAGTCTAACTCGGGTTCAAAATACGGGTCTTTACATTCTACCCTCCTTAGGAATTTTCGTCCTCGAAAATGTACGGATAGCTAAACCGAACTGCGGTAAGTCCTTATCCTGACACCAGTATAAACCAAAACCGAAACAGAATAAAGCCAATGTACGTTGGTCGCGATGCGGTAGGCTTCTCTAAGCACGCTTACAAGGGTCGGGATCCGTAGTAACCTGGATGTACTGCGTGTGGCATCCCATACTGCCATAGAGGATTGCATCCGTATATGGATGCATACCTTCCCAAGTATCACGTGCCTGGAAATATACTTCACCATGACACAAACCTAGCACACACACCTACCTCACCCTTTTGGTAATTATTTGAGCAGAAATTTCAGATGTCAGAATCGAACACTTATTCAAAAGCATGATCACGTTGCACGGTAACATGTTCTAACTCGATGACACGGGTTCCAACATATACGGTGCTAACCGAGAATGAATAAATATGACATTTAAGATTTTATTGTGTGATCGTTATAGATATATATGTAAAGCATCGATGTTATGAACCAATTTAACATTGAAGAATTTGAAGAAATTCTCCCCTTTTTTTTTTTTTTTTTTAAAGAAGCAAATTCAAGAATTTAAAGGTACGTATGGTTTTCTTACATAACTATAGTTTACAATATACCTTCACTCGAAAAGTTGTGGAAATTGCTCGCGAATCTCCGCTTCACGCTCCCATGTGGCTTCCTCTGAAGAATGGTTCCGCCACTTCACGAGTACTAAGGGAATGCTCTTTGTCCGTAAGATTTGTTCTTTATGATCCAAGATTCGTATCGGTTCCTCAACCAAAGATAGGTCTTCTTGGAGCTCAATGGGCTGGTAGTCCAATACGTGTGTCGGGTCCTTAACATATCTTCGTAACATGGACACATGAAACACGTTGTGCATTTCCGATAGCTGCGGTGGCAAGGCTACTCGATAGGCAACCTCGCCGACTCGGCCCAATACCTCGAAAGGTCCAACATAGCGCGGACTCAGCTTCCCACGCTTCCCAAAACGCATCACTCCTTTTGTAGGAGAGATTTTGACAAATACGTTATCTCCCACCTTAAACTCAACATGGTTTCTTTTCAGATCAGCGTAGCTCTTCTGACGACTTTGAGCAATGCATAGTCTCTCACGGATTAACCGAACTGTCTCGGTTGTATTCTCCACAATCTCGGGACCTAAAATGAGTTTCTCACCCACTTCTTCCCAATTAAGCGGAGACACACATTGGCCCATACAAAGCTTCGTAGGGTGCCATGCCGATGCTAGCCTGGTAACTGTTATTGTAGGCGAACTCGATCAGCGGTAAATGTTGGTCCCATGACCCCTGAAAATCCAACATACAAGCACATAACATATCTTCTATAATCTGATTCACCCTCTCAGTCTGCCCATTGGTCTGAGGATGGAATGTTGTACTATAATCGAGCCTAGAGCCCATTCCTTCTTGAAATCGATGCCAAAACTGAGATGTGTACATCGGGTCTCTATCGGATACGATACTGAGCGGTATACCATGCAGCCTAACTATCTCCTTGATGTATAATTCTGCGAGCTTGTTGGCGGTATACGACGTATTATAAGGAAGGAAGTGTGCGGACTTAGTCAATCGATCCACAATGACCCAGATGGCATTGTATTTTCTTAATGTTCTTGGCAATCCCAAAATAAAGTCCATAGAAATGGCCTCCCATTTCCACTCAGGTATCGGTAGTGGTTGCAAATCCGCCGGATTTGATGATCCACCTTTACTTGGCACACAAGACATCTTGAGACATACACGACATCTTTCTTTAAACCTCTCCACCGTGCTTTTCTTTAAGTCCTGGTACATCTTGGTACTGCCAGGGTGAATAGCGTACATAGACTTATGAGCCTCTTCCAAAATAGTGTCCCGAAGCTCAGTACTAGTTGGTACGCATACCCGGTTTCTAAACAACAAAGTGTCATCATCTTTGATAGAAAAATCTATTTTGCTTCCCCCAATCACATCCCGTCTGATAGCCATAAGTTCATCATCCGTCATCTGAAGTCTGCGAATGTTCTCATAGAGGGTGGAACAAATCACCAGTGTAGCCATTAACGCACCTGAACCTTTTACGTCAAATCTCATTCTACTTAGAGCCATATCTTCCAATAGATGCCATCTTCGCACCCTTGCGGTGAGATGTGATAACTGAGCAGAGAACTTCCGACTTAACGCATCTGCCACTATGTTTGCTTTCCCGGGGTGGTACTGGATGGTACAATCATAATCTTTCAAGAACTCCATCCATCGATGCTGTCTCATATTCAACTCCTTTTGTGAGAAGAGATACTTGAGGCTCTTATGATCGGTAAATATATCGAAGGTCTCCCCATAAAGGTAATGCCTCCAGATCTTCAGAGCAAAAATCACTGCTGCCAACTCAAGATCATGCATCGGGTAATTCTTCTCATGGTCTTTTAGCTGTCTAGAACTATAAGCAATGACTCTCTCATTCTGGTTAAGCGCACAGCCTAAACCCCCATATGATGCATCATCAGATATCGCAAAGCCTCCTCTCGATGGTATAGCAATCGCGCAGAGTCAATCGTTTCTTGAGTTCAAAACTTTGCTCACACCGCCTCAATCAAATTTAGTATTCTTCTTCGTAAGTTGTGTAAGAGGACCTGATATCTTGGAGAAGCCCTCCACAAACCTTCTGTAGTATCCTGCCAAACTGAGGAAACTACGAACCTCCGTAACGGTCTTTGGCTGTTCCCAATTCATCACTGACTCAATCTTTGCTGGGTCAACTGTAATACCGGTCTCAGAGATAACATGGCCTAGGAAACTGACCTGCTCAAGCCAAAACTCACACTTACTAAGTTTTGAATATAACTGATGGTCTCTAAGGGTTTCTAGAGCCACTCGCAGATGTTGCTCATGTTCTTCTCGCGTCTTTGAATAGATGAGGATGCCATCTACAAAAACTACTACAGACTTGTCCAAATGTGACTTGAATATCCGGTTCATCAAGTCCATAAATGACACGGGTGCGTTTGTCAACCCAAATGGCATGACCAAGAACTCGTAGTGCCCATATTGGGTTCTGAACGCTGTCTTCTGAATGTCTTCAGACTTAATTTTCAACTGATGGTACCCTGACCTCAAGTCGATCTTCGAGAAGAGCCTTGCTCCTTGTAACTGATCGAACAGATCATCAATTCTTGGAAGTGGATAACGGTTCTTAATTGTTAACTTATTTAGCTGGCGGTAATTGATGCAAAGCCGCATTGAACCGTCTTTCTTCTTTACAAATAGAACTGGTGCTCCCCAGGGTGACACACTCGGTCTAATAAAGCCCTTATCTATTCCAGCGCTCTCCTTCAACTCTTTCAATTCTGTAGGCGCCATTCGATACGGAGCTTTTGATACTGGTTCAGTACCCGGCGCTAACTCAATTACAAACTCAATCTCCCTGTCAGGTGGTAATCCCAGTAGATCTTCAGGAAAAACATTTGAATACTCGCAAGCAATCGTAATATCTGCAATATTTTTCTTCTCCTTCTTATGATCTTGCATGTAGGCCAGATAACCACAACACCCGTTCCTCATCATACGGTCTGCTCGAATGGCAGAGATAAACGGTATCACACAAGATTTGACTCCGCAAAATCGAAAAGATTTTCTCTTCGGCGGGCGGAATGTTACAATCTTTCGAAGACAATCCACGCTCGCATGGTAAGTAGATAACCAATCCATCCCTAGTATCACGTCGAACCCTTCCATGCTCAAAATGATCAAATCAGCCACTGTCTCGTGGTCTTCGATCATCACAATCACTGATTGACACATGGTATCGGTGCTCACTGAGTTGCCCGTAGGAATTGACCCTGCCAAGATGAAATCAAGGGCCTTGGGAATGATTCCCAACTTCTCAGCGAACAATGGAGTAACAAAAGAATGTGTAGACCCAGGGTCTATCAACACTCGCGCTTCGGTTTTGCTTACATCGCTCCCCCGATGCATAAAAAGGGTACCTTAGTTTAGACAAGCGTTTCAATTAAAAGTTTCTAAGCATGTGTGTTCATCCATAACTTATTAACAAAATTTATTAAATATCAAGCAATTATATAACACATAAAATAAGAAGACATCTCAACTTTTAATAATACCTTGGATCACGTCGTTCCATGTTTCAAACTTCTTGAGCCATCACGCATAAGCTCGACCTTGAGAAATGTAGGTCGTCGAGTAGAAGTCGAACTAGTTCTTCCCTTGTCCTCCGAGGACAATCCTTAACCATGTGTCCGATTAGCCACACCGAAAACATGCTCCAGTGTTCCTCCTACAATCCTCGGTCTTGTGTGGTTTCCCGCACCTTAGGCACATAGTGACCGAAACAAAAGATGGTGCAAGAGAGGATCCTTGTGCCACTGAAGCTCCACTAGCCGTAGAACTCACCGGTCATTTGGATTGCAGTGATGATGCCGCCAATCTCGATAAGGGGTCGGTCAAGAAAATGTTGGTCTAGAAAATGCAAGTTGAGTAAGGTTCACTGGCGGCTTTGTAAACCTGTCTTATTTTCATAAGTACCTGACTGCCCTTGTACAACCCTGTCCTTGTTCGGCTGACTGCTTCTCAAAAACCGCTTTTGAATTTCTTCCTCTGCTATGAGGGCCTTTGACAGTACTCCTCCATATGTTTCCATTTCCCACATAGCCACGCTCTCCTGTATACTCGGCCTAAGACCCAGCTGAAATTTTCTGGCCTTCATCATATCGGTGGCCACATGTTGAGGTGCAAACCTTGAAAGTCGCGTGAACTCATCTCCATACTCACGCACTGACATTGTCCCCTGCTTTAGCTCGATGAACTGAACTTCCATCTGATGCCTAACGATCTTGGGAAAGTACTGATCGTTGAACGCCTCGATAAACTCAGCCCATGTCCAAGGAGTATTGGGAAACTCCTGCTCCCGGTGTCTAGCCACGGACTTCCACCATGGTCCAGCATGTCCATCCAGTTTGAAGGTTGCCCATCTAACCTTCTCGACATCGGTGCACTGAAGCACCTCGAAGATCTTTTCCATCTCATCCAACCAACCTTCAGCTTCCATTGGGTTGGTCTGTCCAGAAAAATTTGGAGGTCTCATCCTCCTGAATTCGGCAAATCCTGATGATTGTTGTTGTTGTCCAGCAATCAGCTCGCTATTTGACGATTGCGGCGATCTCTTGAGCCATAGATGCGGTCTGCTGAGCAATGTTGGTGGCCAGACTTCTCAACACTTGTTCCATTCTTTCACCCTGACCTCTATCAACTCCGTCTCCTATAGGGACTGCTTTAGAACCGGATGCGAAGGCAACCCCCCTTGATGTACCGACACCTTCAGGAATGTCCTCTAAAGGCACCGTCCTATCTCTGCCTCTGCCTCTAAATCTTGGGGCCATCGATCCGCTCATTGTGAACACCACAACATCACAACATTGATTGTAAAGACAATCACAAACAGATTAGTGATTCGACCTAACGACATGACTCTCGACTTAACTGCACATGGGTCCTTAGAGAATCTAAAACCATGGCTCGATATACCAGACGACCAATTTTCCAATCCCTAAGGTATAGGAAAGGCCGGTTCGCCAACCTATCGAATAAACGATAAGTCGGACAAACAGGGCACATATCAGAGTAAAGCGTAATAAATATCCATAGCTAAAATAAATGCGGAAGCAATTAAAAGTAAAGAACCACCGATGATGGCCCACCATCATCGAAACATGGCTCATAAAACGTCAAATATAAAACTATGATATCCAACTAAAAGGGCCCACAAATTCAAGTCTAACTCTCACCACAAATAAGAAAATCAGTAAGTTCTATACTGGAAAAAACTCCTCAGGAGGAACTTCAAGCTCTTCCTCAGGCACGTAGTCGATCGGTCCTCACATACCGAATAGCCACGTCGATCTAACACAGACGTATAGTGAGTGAGCTAACCAACAAAGCTCGAGAAGAAAGACATCTCGACATTTTACTTTAACTAATATGGTTTCAAAACAAATATCGAATATAGCTTGTCAAACATATAAGCGGATAATAAACCTGAATTTAGGTGCGTAAATCATATGTAAGATTTATTTCTAAATCAGGAAAAAGTTTCAAGACAGTATCGTGTTTGATGTCTTAGTTTCTCTAACTTCTCTATGCAAAGTTCAGTAATTCATGACTTAATCCTCAACTTAAAATACCTCCCGAGTAAACTATATCTCGAGAGCAGGAATATAGTCGATGGGAACCCCTACCTACCATCGTCGTTCACGAACCCTTTTTCAGGATGCAACAAGCCCCTACGTAATGAGGGAAACTTGTGCCAGGAAGTTGTTTAGGAATTTTTTGAGGGGTCGTTCAGGTCAATCATAAAACAAATGCAGATACTAATATAAATCAGATGCAAGTCTCTTATACATAGTTCAGGTTCTTGATTTCAGATTTTCAGAGTTTAAGCAGATTCAGGTTTCAGGATTCAGGTAGATTTAGATTTTCAGTCATTCATATCAATTTCAGTTTACAGATGTGATTTCAATGGCATATGCAAGTTCAAAGATTTTAATTCAAAATATCCATGCGAATTAAAATAAAATACTGTAAAGATGAGATTCTCCTACCTAAAACTCGGAGTTATGCGAAGTCAAGCAAGGTCCTATTGATGGCCTCTCGCCCTCAATCTACATCACAATATATATTCATGCATTAAGATAAACTCTAATTACTAATAATATAGACCTATTTAAGCATTTCCTCAAAAACAAGTCAAAACAGGCAAGTTGCGCCAATCCTAGAATTTGACGTAACATTCGCATATATTTTTGACTATCAAGCCGATTGATACATGAGTTGGTCAAAACCTAAAAGTTGTATATTTTTCTATTAGCTTTCCAACATAAAAAGAATCGTCTTAATCGAAGTTCGGGACAAAACGTTATGACTAAAATACCAAGGCAATGTCGAAGTTCGACAATACCTCGCTCGAGCGATGATAATAGCTCGCTCGAGCGATTTGACATAACATTCTCATATATTTTTGACCATCAATACGATTGATCCATGAGTTGGTCAAAACATGAAAGTTGTAGATTTTTCTATTAGCTTTCCAATGCAAAATGAATCGTCTCAATCGGAGTTCGGGATACAATGTTATGACTAAAATACTAAGGTAATGTCGGAGTTCGGTGATACCTCGCTCTAGCAATGATAATAGCTCGCTTGAGCGAGCTACAGTGACGCGATTTCGCTGGTTTTCATCCGAATCGAAACCCATACATCCCAAAGCAAAACCCATGGCTAATCTAATGATTTAATCAAAAAGTTTAATTAAAACGTACCTTTAATCTAAGGATTCCTAGATTAGAAATGAGTCACGCGAATGGAGCTTTGGAACGATACCGACGGGTTTCCTCAACGATTCGCGCCGCGATCGATCCCACGAGTTCAAAGAGACAACTCCAACACGCCCCCAATGATCTCAACCTCTCCCAATATCCAACTACGAATCCAAGGTTGATTCAAGTTCTTTCGAAGGTTTAAGTGTTTTCAACAAAGAGGGTTCTAGAGAAGGAGGTTTTCTAAACCGATCTCCTACGATGATTGAAGAAGAGAGAAGACGGAGTTTCACACGGTTGGGTAACTATCCTCTCTTAACAAAACCTAGTATAATACGGGAATGCAATTCCTTCTTATAATAGGATTGTTCACAAAGTAAAACACACACACACACATCTTATGTATTATACACTTCTAATTTTAAAACTCAAGTCCGGTGTTGAGTGGCTACACCGAGGTCGGTGCACAACTTTCGCACGAGGGTCCAAATGGGCTCTAAATTAAAATCTGTCCGCACAATCACATCTAGATAAAAATCCAAAACAAATGGTGACGTCGGTTGCCGAGCCGAATACACACACAGGGTCAGTCTAACTCGGGTTCAAAATACGGGTCTTTACAATCAATTACCAAAAGTTATCCATTTATGAAAAGTATATCACTTCTACAACAACTTAAACTATGAATTTCCAAAGGTTAACCATTAATTGCAGTTACGATTTCCATATACATACACCAAAGATCTGATGAAATAGCACCGATCATACATCCAAATAAAAAAGATTACCATTATCGGGATTAAACGTACAATGATATGATATATGCGACACTTATATGTATCGACGGGTTCTCATGTCGATGTCGTCCTATCCTTCTTTGGCTTCGACAGTCCCTTGTCTGATGCCCCATCCGGTCACAATTGAAGCATGCACTCATGGTCCACTTACACATCACTGCCCGATGTCGTCCTCCGTATCTTGGGAACAACTTACCCGTTGCAAATGAAGAGGTGGGTGGAGCCTGTTGTATTCAAGGTACTCCAATTGTCGTAGGATTCGAAGGGCAAAAGGTCGCTATAGGAGTGGACATAAGCAGTCCTGCATAAGCGGTCTGAGCAGGCTGAAGGGGTGCGGGAATTAAGATCCTTGATTTCTTATTCGCTGGTTCATGAGCATATGATTGCGTACGACTTGCCCTATTCTTTTGGCACTGCTCACTTCTCTAATGTATTTTTTCAATATCTTGCTCTGCAATAAGGGCCTTGGCCATTACCTCTATAAATGTTCCTATCTCAAACAGTGAGACCCTCTCCTGAATGTCAGGCCTTAGGCCATGTTGAAACTTCTTCACCTTCATCAACTCCGTGGCCACATGTTGAGGTGCTAACCTCGAAAGCCTAGTGAACTCGACCCCGTACTCGCGTATGGGCATTCGACCCTGCTCCAAGTTTATAAACTGAACTTCCCATTGATTCCTCACTACATTGGGGAAGTACTCGTCATTGAATTTCTTAATGAACTCAGCCCAAATCTATGGAGTATTTGGAGTCTCTTGCTCTTTTGCTCTTGATACTACCTTCCACCATGGATCAGCCTCTCTTAAAGATTGCCCATCATACTTTCTCCAATTCGTTCAACCATTTCTCGACATCAAGTGGATCAGCTTGACCCGAAAAACATGGAGGATTCATCTTTCTGAATTCCTGGAATCCAGAAGGCTGTTGTCTTGCTGCAAGTTGCGCCATCGTATTGGCCATGGTTTCCAATACTTGTGTGAATTGTCTTCCTTCACTCTCTCCTCCCCACGAAGTGCTATTTGTATCGGTGGCAATTCCTTCACCGCCAGGGGTGTCTCGAGTATGAACTATTCTAGGACTACCTCATGGAGGCATACTGACCAGTCATGATTCAAACAAAGATTTAATCGGAAGTGATCATGAAGATCCAAAGCATTAATCGTAATCGAACATACACTAAGTCTTTCTATGTTCCCTATGTTCCGATAAAACCAAAAGTCATAACCTTGGGGTTTCTCATAAGAACTGAAGCCCAGACCCAGACAGAACCTAATGTAATAGAACCTACTGCCATAGCTTTGATACCAACTGTGACAGCCCAAATTTTTCCCAACACGATTTTATGAGATATATATTTTTTGTTTCTTCAACTTTAAACTAAATGGGATGACCCGGACTGCCAGATTGCAGAATACGATCCGAATACAGAATTACTTGGTATGTCCACACAGTGCAGAAATCAAAATAGATACAATACATGGCAGAAGGAAATAATTCCGTTCTACATAGAACATCTAAAACAAAATAACCAAAATCAAACCACCGCTAATGGCGACCATCACCTAAATAGTGGCACACAAAATGTTTATACAATACAATTTCTAATTCTATGAGGTTTCGTGAATATACCAAGTCTAAAGTCCAAAAGTCACTAGACCAAGTCCAAAATCAATGAATTGCAGGATCCTCTTCAAGCTTGATCCATATCTGCACCTGTGACGTTTAGTCGAGGTGAACTAATAGTTTAAGCTCAGCAAGGGAAAGCTCCATATAATTTCACATTTTGTCCTAACGAAGCATAGATTCAATGACAAAAATCATAACATGTTCATATCGAACGAAAAATATTTTCGTATCAACCAAAAACTGATTTCAAAGGCCATTTTCATAACAAAATAAAATTTCAAATCATATTGTCTATGCTATAATTATCAAAGTTTCATAAGATTCAGATTTCTTATTAATTTTCCTAAGTTCTGATTTCTAGTCTATCTTAACAAAGGCCGAAAACAAGGAGTAAACAAAAACGATTGTCCAAGTTGTCAATTCCAAATCAAGATTACCCAAAGATAGTCCAAAATTTAGAGTTCGGATTTCAAAGTTCAGAACAAATTTGCAAACAATGTTGAATTTGTAATTGAAAAGTTCAGAATACAGAGTTCAGAAGTCACATCCAAACTTCACATTTCAATAGTGTACGTAAATCCCGCTAGAGCTGGCCAAGGGTGTACAAGATGTCTAAAAGTGTACGTAAATCCCGCCAAAGTGGTCCAAGGGCGTACATAAATACAAAGATGTTGAAATGTGTACGCAAATCCCGCCAGAGTAGTTCAAGGGCGTACTTAAATACAAAGATATCCAAAGGTGTACATAAATCCCGCCAAATTGGTCCAAGGGCGTACAGTCGCACAAGTTCAAAATCAGATTCAAGGGTTCAGAATTTAAATTCCAATTCAGGTTTCGAAATTAGAGTCTAAAGTTCGTGTTCAGAATTCAAAGGATTCAAAGTTCATATACCAAGTTCGAAGGATTCAGAGTACGAAGTTCAGATTCAAAATTTTGAGTGCAAAGATCATGTTCAAAGCTAACTGTTAAATTTCAAGGTCGAAGTTCTAAATTCAGACTCATGGTTAAATTTTATATTTAAAAATCAAATTTTAAAGTCAACTTTCGTGTTTCAAAGGATTCGATGATTCAAGGAATTCACATACAAGTCAATAATTTGAAGATTTCATTTTTTTCTGAGTTTATATCAAATATTAATTCCGAATTCACGTTTAAAGATCGTATTCAAGGTTCAATATTCAATATCAGAGTCAAAGTTCTAAATTTAGGTTCATAGTTCAAAATTCATATTATGATTTCAGAGTTCAAGTTCATATGCGATATTTTGAAGAATACAAATACGAATAAAAAACTTTCAAAGCATTTGCATTTATCATGGCATAAATGGTTCAAAGTCAAAATGCAATTCGGTGGTGAACTTCCCCTACCCAAAGTTCAATTTCAAACGATTCGATATTTCAAAAGACTCAATGCGGATGAATAATTCAAAGTGTCAATTATTCGAAGGCAATCATATTTAACAAAGTTCTGAATTAATTCCTAATAATCACATTCAATCTGGTTACATCAAAGAAACTATGAATGAAATTCACAAAGTGTAATAATCTCATTTTCAAAAGCGATTTGGATTTCACATTCAACGTCGGATTCGAAGTTCTAAATTCAGACTCATAGTTTAAGCCATCAAATCTCAAAGATCCTAAGTTTCAATTTCAAATACTAGTTAAAATTAAATTCAAACTTATCACGTTCGATCATATCAAAGCATCTATGAATTTGAGTCAAAAATACAATTGTGTGTCAAATTTTCCCCACAAGGATTTCATGGTTCAGATTCAATTTCAAACGATTCAATAATCCAAAGGTTCAAATTTCCAAGTTCAGATACAACAAATTCATATGATTTGATATTTCCAAAGAGTCAATGCAATTTAATATCTCAAAGATTCCAATATGTTCACAACTTCAAAAATCAATTTCTAAGGATCACATTCAATTCGATTAACTCAAGGTACTGATGAATCAGAGTTAAACATGTAAGTTTGCATTGAAGTTCCCCTACCTCAGATTCGATGTCGTGCGGGAACGAAAGCAAAACAAAGGTCCTATCAACGCTTTCCAACTCTCAATCTACATTACATTTATAATGATGCATCAAGGACTTATTCTAATTACTAACAAATTTGACATATTTATGTGTTTTCCCAAAATCGAGGCGAAAATGGGCATGTTCATGCCAAGTTAGAACTTGACCCAACTTCCTCCTCAATTTTGACCTTTAAAATATTTGATTCATAAATTTGTTAATTCAAAACATGAGCTTGTTATCCTCTTTCCAACGCCATGTGAATCGCGTCAATCCGAGTTGGGAGTAAAAGGTTATGGCCAAAAAACCGAGGCTGTGTAGGCACTTCAGTCAAAATCGAAGGATCAATTTTCCCAAGGCAAAAAAAATTGATCGTTCGATTCTGTCAAATCTGATCGATCGATTCAGAAACCGATCGATCGATTTTGATAGACTGAGAACCCATTCGGGTTTCTTCTTCCTCCATCTGAATTGATCAAAAATCATTCCACTCACTCCAAATCACATTCGATTGAAACCTAAACCAAATCCACACTATTAAACATAAATCACACTTTCTAAAAATCGTGAATAATTGGTTTGTGATGATCGATACCAAAAGGGGTTTCGGTGATGAGTGCGTGGATTCTCGCGTGCCCTATATCGAAACAAAGCTCAAATGAAGCTTCGCACTACTACGCATGATCTTCGTGTTCTAAGTCACTCACTTCACATTCACGGTGGCGATTCGAGCTCGTGCGAAGCTACGCTCCCTCTCCACAATCTTCAAATGCCGAGATCGAGGTTTCTTCCTTGCGATGCTAAGCAGAGCACAGATCTATTCAATGGAGTGGAGGAATTTGAGAGGAGATCAATAGTTAGGATCTCACCACAAGGGAAAAACGAGAAGAGGGTTTGGAGGGGTCTCTTCCTCCCACGACTCTCAACATGTTTTGCAAATGGGCTTTGCAATGCCTTTGGCTTCTTTATACCCATGGGGACTTATTGGGTGTTAGACCAGTATGCGTGAGTCAGTGAGTGGGTTTCTCATCAAAGGTTAAAATGATATCTAATCTCACTTGTAAACCCAATCTTTCACCATCAACGCTCTCACAAATCTCGAGTAACCTATTGTCCAACTGATCACACACACTTTTACCCAAGGTACGTTCTTTTAATTTAATATTTTGCAAATTCAAGGCGGTATCGCGTGCCTTGCTGAACTCATATACTTGGTTGGGCGCTACATGACAGGTTGGGTTATTGGGCTCGTCTCTACTCTCGGTTCAAGTTGAAATTCGAGTTGGGGCTCATGTTCAAGCTTGGGTTGGAGTTCATGTGCAACGTGCTCAAACACGCATACGCTCTACATAGGGTATGAGTTGGGATTTAATGTGCTTGGCACATACCCCCAATTACAACAAGTGGGTTTTGAGGCCACGTTACTGAGGTCAAATGTTTGGCTTTAGTCAATTCAGTCAAAAGCTTGCATTCTCGTCAATGATCAATGATTTTACATTTTTCGAAAATTTTGGGTTGTTACATTCTTCCCACCTTAAAGAATTTTCGTCCTCGAAAATTTACTACGTAAACTTTTGGAGTGTATAACACAGTAGACATGTGGCACGAAGGTCCAACATATTGACGAAATGTGAATGCATCAATGTTTCAAAAATGTGGGACATTACATTCTCCCCTCCTTTAGAAATTTTTGTCCTCGAAAATTGACGATAGTATGACAGAAATAACCATTAACATCTCATAGAGTCCATTTGTCCTGCAACACAGGAGGTATATCTACATCGAAGTATCCATAATTAGATTGGCAATCCGCCACGATTATGATGATCCATAATTAAAACTAGACATTATTCATGACAAAATGACACATTATCCGTGACGAAACTATCCATCATTAAAAACTATAAATCCACAACCATCCATCATTAAATTTAAATTAGCCGCTGTTAATATAACAATTTTACTTGCATTGAAAATATCCACAACTACCATCTCCACAATTTATCCACAACTATTCTATTCATGCATCATCGACAACGAAAATCATAATTGATAATAATAATATCTACAACTAATCAGCCATCATTCCCCTAACAAATCATAAAAAGGCACATTAAATAGTAATCATCATCACAACAAATTTAAACCATCAATTACTCAAGTTGATCATTAAATAAAGCATACCATTACCACAATGATGTTAACCGTCAATTAGCAAAAGTTATCCATTTATGAAAAGTATATCACTTCCACAACAATAATTTTTACTATGAATTTCAAAAGGTTAACCATTACTTGCAGTTACAATTTCCATGTACATACGCCAAAGATCTGATCTAATAGCGCCAATCATACATCCAAATAAAAAAGATTATCATTATCGAGATTAAACGTACAAGGACACGATATATGCGACACTTGTATGTATCGACGAGTTCTCATGCTGAAGTCATCTTGTCCTTCTTTGACTCCGAGCAGTCCCGTATCTGATGCCCCATCCGGCCACAATTGATGCATGCACCCGTGGTCCACTTACACTTCACTGCCCAATGTCGTCCCCCGTATCTTGGGCATGACTTACCCATTGCAGATGAAGAGGTGGGTGGAGCCTGTTGTATTCGAGATGCTCCAGTTGTCATAGGATTTGAAGGGCAAAATGTCACTGTCGGTGTGGACATAGGTGGTCTTGCATAAGCGGCCTGAGTAGGCTATGGGGGTGCGAGAATTAAGAGCCTAGGTGTAATAGCCCGAAAAATCATGCTAAACTATGACCTCGGGATCCGTGCCCGATCGGTCATAGGTTTGACCAAATAGAAGTTCAATAGTTAGCATAGAGTGTAATGAGCGGATGTGATGTGATAGTTTGCGTAGCTATGTGGGGTGTGTTATAAATCTGAAGTCATATACACCTATCGAGGTGCATGTGCTCAACACACAAGCTGGGGGAAGGATAAAAGGGTTTAATAACCCTAAAATCTTGGAAATTGGTTGTTGAAGGAGTAAAGAAGAGAGAGAGAGAAGTGACAGGTTAAGCAAGCATAGTGATGCAAGGAGTAAATGCTAGTTGAGGAAGGGGGATTCGAGCAATAAACGTCGGATTCGACGCGAGGGATCCGCTAGAAGCAAAGCTGGAACCCTAGCCTTCCAACCACTTGATTTGAAATCAATTGGAGATTGATTCAAGGTAAAATTTTGTGAATAAAATGCATAGATTGTAGGGGTTAGATTGTAGTTGAAAATGGTTTAAATCATAGGAAAATGGTTTAGAAAAATAGAGGAAAAAGTGTGGAAAAAGATTGAGAAGAACAGCCAAAAGGGGGCTGAATCTGACAATTTCGATTAATCAAAATTGGCCAAGAAGTTGAAAATTCAGTGGATCCCGATTTCGATTAATCGACTTTGGATTTTGATTAATCGATTTGGGCATCGATTAATCGACTGGGAACCTCCAATGGACCCCAGCGGCTGGGGGAAATGACTTGTAGAAAATCGACTAATCGAAATGGGATTTCGATTAATCGATTTCAATTTTTGATTAATCGATTTGGGATCGATTAATCGATTTTAGGAACTCGATTACTCGAATTTAGAATCGACTTGGCTGAACAGAGAATTTCGATTAATCGAATTAGGATTCGATTAATCGAATGAAAATCTCGATTAATCGATTTGAGAATTGATTAATCGATATTGACTTTCGATTAATCGATTTTGGAAATCGATTAATCGAATCAGATTCGATTAATCGATTTTGAACTTCGATTAATCGACTGAGATAAATTATGTTAACTTTTGAGTTTGACTTTAAGATTCTTGGAGGGTCTTGGACCTTCTTTATTGCATCCTTTGTGATGTGTTTCACCTGTTATGTGGTACCATAGGTGGTACGTGTGAACTAATGCACAAGGAGCCACGTGGGACCTTGATGCGTTGAGCAAACAAAGACTTGAGGTAGGGAACACCTTGAACATGTACTTTATTTTACAAGAGCATGTATGTAGTGATATAGAATTCAATTCAGATGTTTTATTTCTTAAGAATTGTGAAAAGGGTGTGTGTGTGACATCCATAAGAGTAATTAAAATGAGCCATCCCCAGGGGATGATAAAGTGAAGAGATAAGAGCATCAGGTGTGATGCAAGTAAGTGGATACATCCCAGGGATGTATCCAGGATTGAATCATGTTTGATGGGGCCTAACTGATATAAGATAGCACACTTACACGGTGAATAACTATATGTAAGGCACCGATATTTTTATTATTTGAGGTTTGATAGGGTACCCCACCGACGTGGCGGGATATCCACGACTGACACGGCAGGATATCCGTGACCGATACGGCGGCGAAACCGTAAGCCAGTGCGGAGGCTTTTCCGCACATAGTAAGCACACCCCAGGGGTGTTGATTTGAGACAAGTGAAACCCCGCCACCAATCCTCAGGGGAAAGGGGATTGGGTACTATATGGTATTCCCAAGGAATACGTTAAAAGTGTCTATATAGATGACGATGAAGGGTATCTCATCGGGGCTCGATGCTATATTGCTCGGGGATTACTTAAGTTGAAAGTTTAAGTTTTGCTTTAAGCCTTTTCAGCATCATTCATGAGTAAATAAAAGCCACGAGTAAACTACAAGTAAAATGTAATACTTTTTAACTGTTTTATCAGTAATTGCATAGACACATCATGCATGTCATATCATGGAATATATGTGAGTAATAATTTATATGTTCAGCTGTGTTTGTTCCCTATTAAGCTAGGATGTAGCTCACCCTATAGACTATACGTCGCAGGTCCACTACTAGCAGCAGCCGAGGCTTCAGGAGACGCTGACCCTGGTGAGTCGGACCTTGCGGCTGGCGAAGAGTTGGAGCCACCTCTTGAGGACTTCTTTTAGAGGACTCCGTTGTGCCGCTTTGAGGGATTTTTGAGAGAGATTGGTATGGCTTGGTATGTCAAGCCTTGTTTTGGTTAAACCATGTACATATATTGAGTTGGATTATTCTTTTGGGGCGAACCATCCGTGATGATTGCTATCATCGATGGTTCGGATCGGTTCTCCATTCATGCTGAGGCATGAGGGTAGAACTGTCTTTTGAAGAATTTCTTAATATAGATTTAAATTCTGCAGCTCCTTTATTATTTCCTTTTATGCTTGATATGCCAATGTTCCGTGCTTAGCTAAGGGGCATGGTCTAGATGACCGTGCTGATGGCACGGGTTTCGGGGTGTCGAAATCCGGGCTGTCACACTAGGTTTCTGGTTTGCTGGCTCATGGGCATATAATTGCGTTTTACTTGCCCTATTGATTTGGCGTTATTCTCTTCTCTGGTGCATTTTCTTAATATCTTTCTTTGTAATAAGGGCCTTGGCCATTACCTATGGATACATTCCTAGCTCAAATAGTGAGACCCTCTCCTGGATGTCAGGCCTTCATCCACGTTGAAACTTCTTGGCCTTCATCAACTCTGTGGCCACATGTTGAGCTGAAAACCTCGAAAGCCTAATGAAATCGGCTCCATACTCGCGTACGAGCATTCAGCCCTGGTCCAAGTTTATAAACTAAACTTCCCATTGATTCCTCACTACGTTGGGGAAGTACTCGTCATTGAATTTCTTAATGAACTCAGTCCAAATTCATGGAGTATTTGCAGTCTCTTGCTCTTTTGCTCTTGATATTGCCTTCCACCAATAATCAGCCTCTCCATCTAACTTGAAGGCTGCCCATCTTACGTTCTTATCCTCAGTGCAGGGTAGCACACTGAAGAACTTTTCCATTTCGTTAAACCATTTCTCGGCCGCAAGTGGATCAACTTGTCCCGAAAAGCTTGGAGGATTCATCTTTTTGAATTCCTGGAATCCAGAAGGCTGTTGTCTTGCTGTAATTTACGCCATCGTAATGGCCATGATTTCCAATACTTGTGCGACTAGTCCTCCTTAAGTCTCTCCTCCCCACGAAGTGCTATTTGTACCGATGGTGATTCCTTCACCACCAGGGGTGTCTCCAGTATGAACTGTTCTGGTTCTACCTCATGGAGGCATACTGACCTGTCATGATTCAAACAAAGATTTAATCAGAAGTGATCGTGAAGATCCAAACCCTTAATCATAATCGAATATAAAGCAAGTCTTTCTATGTTCCCTATGTTCTAGCAAAACCAAAAGTCAAAATCGTGGGGTTTCCCATAAGACCTGAAGCCCAGACTCTGGCAGAACCTAATGTAACAGAACCTACTACCATAACTTTGATACCAACTGTTACTGCCCGATTTTTCCGAACACGATTTTTTTAGATATATATATATATATATATATATATATATCTTCAACTTTAAACCAAATGGAAAGACCCGGACCGCCAGATTACAAAACTCGATCCGAATATAGAATTACTTGGTACGTCCACACAGTGTGGAAATCCGAGCAGTTACATTACATGGCAGAAGGAAATGATTCCATTTTATACAGAACATCTAAAATAAAATAATCGAAATCAAACTACCGGTGATGGCCGACCAACACCTAAACAGTGGCACACAACATGTATATACAATATAATTTCTAATTCTATGAAGTTTCGTGAATTTACCAAGTCTAAATTCCAAAAGTCACTAGACCATGTCCAAAAGGTGCCAAGTCCAAATTCAATGAATTCCAGTTTCCTCTTCAAGCCTGATCCAGATCGTCACCTGTGACATATAGTCCGGGTGAACTAACAGTCTAAGCTCAGTAGAGGAAAGCTCAATACAATTTCACATTTTATCATAATGAAGTATAGATTCAATGACAAAAATCAAAATATGTTCATATCGAAATGGAAAATATTTTCATATCAAACAAAAACTAATTTCGAAGGCCATTTTCATATCGAAACAAAATTTCAAATCATATTATCTATTGTATAATTCTCAAAGTTTCATAAGATTCAGATTTCTTATTCATTTTCCTAAGTTCAGATTTCTAGTCTATCTTAACAAAGGCAAAAAACAAGGCGTAAACAAAAGCCATTGTATAAGGTGTCAATTACAAATCAAGATTGCCCAAAGATTGTCCAAAATTCAGTGTTTGGATTTGAAAGTTCAGAACAAATTTACAAATATTGTTGAATTTGCATCCGAAATATTCGGAATACAGAGTTAAGAAATCACATCCAAAATTCATATTTCAAGAGTGTACGTAAATCCCGCCAAAGCTGTCCAAGGGCATATGGATGACCCGCCAAAACGATCCAAGGGTATACAAGATGTCCACAAGTGTACGTAAATCCCGCCCAAGCAATCCAAGGGTGTACATAAATTCAAAGATGTCGAAAGGTATACGTAAATACTACCAAAGCGGTCCATGGGTGTACATAAATCCTGCCAGAGTGGTCCAAGGGTGTACAGTCGCACAAGTTCAAAATCAGATTCAAGGGTTCAAAATTTAAATTTCAATTCAGGTTTCAAAATTAAAGTCCAAAGTTCGTGTTCAGAATTCAAAGGATTCAAAGTTCATACATCGAGTTTGAACGATTCAGAGTACGAAGTTTAGATTCGAAATTTTTAGGGTGCTAAGATCATGTTCACAGCTAACTATTAAATTTCAAGGTTACAGTTCTAAATTCAGACTCATGGTTAAATTTCATATTTAAAAATTAAAATTCTGATTTTAAATTCAACTTTCGTGTTTCAAAGGATTCGATGATTCAAGGAATTCACATTCTAGTCAATAATTCAAAGATTTCATTTTTTTTAGAGTTTATATCAAAAATTAATTCAGAGTTCACATTTAAAGATCATATTCAAGGTTCAATATTCAATATCAGAATCAGTTCTAAATTTAGGCTCATAGTTCAAAATTTATATTAAGATTTCAGAGTTCAAGTTCATATGCGATATTTCGAAGAATACAAATACGAGTAAAAAACTTTTAAAATATTTGAATGTATCTTCGCATCTATGGATCAAAGTCAAAATGCAATTCGGTAGTGAACTTCCCCTACTCGAAGTACAATTTCAAAAGATTTGATATTTCAAAAGACTCAATGCGGATCAACAATTCAAAGTGTCAATTATTCGATGACAATCATATTTAACAAAGTTCTTAATTGATTCCTAATAATCACATTCAATCTGGTTATATCGAAGAAACTATGAATTAAATTCACAAAGTGTAATAATATCATTTTCAAAAGCGATTTGGATTTCACATTGAACGTCGGATTCGGAGTTCTAAATTCAGACTCATAGTTCAAACCTTCAAATCTCAAAGATCCTAAGTTTCAATATCAAACACTAGTTCAACTTCAATTCAGACTTAAAACATTTTGTTAGATCATATCAAAACATCTATGAATTCGAGTCAAAAATATAATTGTGTGTCGAATTTTCCCCATAAGGATTTCATGGTTCAGATTCAATTTCAAACGATTCGACAATCCAAAGGTTCACATTTTCAAGTTCAGATTCAACGGATTCATATGATTCGATATTTCTAAAGAGTCAATGCAATCTAATATCTCAAAGATTCCAATATGTTCACAATTTCAAAAATCAATTTCTAAGGTTCACATTCAATTCGATTAACTCAAGGTAACTATGAATCGAAGTCTAACATGTAAGTTTGCATTGAAGTTCCCCTACCTCATATTTGACATCGTGCAGGAACGGAAGCAAAACAAAGGTACTATCAATGGTCTCCAACTCTCAATCTACATCACATATGTGATGATGCATCAAGGATTTATTCTAATTACTAACAAATTTGACATATTTATGTGTTTTCTCAAAATTGAGGCAAAAATGGGCAAGTTCGTACTAACTCAGAACTTGACCCAACTTCTACCTTAAATTTGACCTTTAAAATATTTGATTCCAAAATTTATTAATTCATAAATATTATTGAGGTCGTTGTCTTCTTTCCAACGCCGTACGAATCGCGTTAATCCGAGTTCGGAGTAAAACGTTATGGCCAAAATATCGAGGTTGTATCGGCACTTCAGTCAAAATCGAACGATTGATTTTCCCAAGGCAAAAAAAATCAATCGTTTGATTTCTCTAGAATTTTTACACATCTCTATTTTGTCAAATTTGATTGATCAATTCCGAAACTGATCGATCACTTTTGACAATCTTAGAACCCATTCGAACTTCTTCTTCCTCCATCCGAATTGATCGAAACTCATTCCACTCACTCCAAATCACATACAAATGAAAAGTAAACCAAATCCATACTATTAAACATAAATCTTACCTTTTAAAACTCGCGGATACGGGGTTTGTGATGATCGATACATAAAGGGGTTTCGGTGACAAGTGTGTGGATTCTCGCGTGCCCTAAATCGAAACGAAGCTCAAATGAAGCTCCACACTACCACACAATGATCTTCATGTTCCAAGTCACTCACTTCACATTCATGACGGCAATTTGAGCTCGTGCGAAGCTATGCTCCCTCTCCATGATCATCAAATACCAAGATCGAGGTTTCTTCCTTGCGATGCAAAGCGGAGCACAGATCTATTTAATGGAGGGGAGGAATTTGAGAGGAGATCAATGGTTAGGATCTCACGACAATGGAAAAACAAGAAGAGGGTTTGGGGGGCTCTCTTCCTCCCACGGCTCTCAACGTGTTTTGCAAATGGGCTTTGCAGTGCCTTTGACTTCTTTATACCGATGGTGCCTTATTGGGTGTTAGACCTATACGTGTGAGTCAGTGTGTGGGTTTCTCATGAATTGTTAAACTATGATCTAATCTCACTTGTAAACTCAATCTTTCATCGTCGATGCTCTCACGGATCTCGAGTAACTAGTTTTCCAACTGATCTGACACACTTTTCACCCAAGGTATGTTCTTTTAATTTAATATTTCAAAAATTCAAGGCGGTATCGCATGCCTTGCTGAACACATATACTTGGTTGGGTGCCACGTGACAGGTTGGGTTATTGGGCTCGGGCCTACTCTCAGTTCGAGTCGAAATTCGGTTGAGGCTCATGTTCAAGCTTGGGCTCGGGTTCGTGTGCAACATGTACAAACACACATACGCTCTACATAGGGTACGAGTTGGGGTTTAATGTGTTTGGCGCATACCCCTAATTACAAGTTGGGTTTGAGGCCACGTTACCTAGGGCAAATGTTTGACTCAGGTGAATTTAGTCAAAAGGTCAAATTCTAATCAAAGGTCAAAATTCAACATTTTTCAAAAATTTCGAGTTGTTAAACCATGATTGGAAGAAATTAACAGAATGTGAGTGCTTTGTTGGGTAGGATTTTTTTAATGATAGCATTCTTTACAGATTGAGTATCTGAGGAAACTAAGTAGAAAGAAAACCCCTAATTATGTGAATGATGGGAGTGCGTTTGGAAATCCTGGTATGGCTGGTGGGGGCGGCTTCATCTCTAATTCTGATGGGAATATACTGGAAACCTTCAGTTTTCACATCAGCATGTGTACTAACAATGAGGCTGAGCTTGCAGCTACAACTCATGGTATTCAGATCCTTATGTCTCTCCCTGGGGAGGAGTTCATAGTTGAAGGAGATTCTAGCTGCATCATCAATTCGATTCGAGGCTCTACTTGTCTTCCGTGGAGATATGCTAGATTATATCAGGGGATTATTTCATCAATTGGACTTCGTCCCATTACTCTCTCGCTGATTCCTCAATCAGCTAACAAAATTGCTGACACGGTGGCCAAGGAGGAAGCCGCTTTAGGCCCCTGGGAGTTTGATGATGTGCCCTCATTGGGTATCCCCGTAGGGAATTTTGAGCTCCTTGCTTATCCTCCCGATTTTCTTTGTTCATAGCATTCTTGTAGTCTTTATTTTTTTGGTTATAAAATTTTCCCACCATTCATAAAAAAAGAACGAAACCCATTATCAGCTTCATGAAGAAACTCATGCCATGTGCCGGCTTAATGTTAGCCTCTTTCTACTATACCTTCTCAATAAATCTGCCATTATCTATGTGGTTCAACACAAGGAAACAACAAATAAATTTAAACTCACCAATAACTCTGATAACCAAAGCCAAATAATTGCACTAATGGAATCTCACCAAGAAAGCCAGTCTCTCTTTTTCTATCATTTTATTAATGTGGAGATCATGTTGACTAAGCAAAGGTTCTCTTGGAGACAAACTTATTCATACTACCCATTATACTTCCTAACGCTTAATGTTTCATGATAACTCATATGAATTTTCAGACCTAAAATTTTCCTAGACAAAATTATATGCCATAAAACAATATATAGAAGGTAAATAAAAAATTTAGAAGTTCTCTAAGCTATGAAGATATTGATAAAAGATGAAGTCATGCACGTTTATACCAGTGGGTTACTTTTTAGGGAAAAAGTGGTCAACCAAAGATGGAAATAAGGAACAAAAAGCAAATAAGAAGAGAAAAAAAGACACTTGGAGTAAAACTAATGTTATAACAGGCGCTAACTTGGCCATAGACAATTGCATCATCAAGCAAATATTCATAAGTCACTTCCAGTAACGGTAAAAAAAAATTAACAAGAAGAAGAATAGAAGTACATAGAAGTAAGAAATACAATATCTCAAAGATAGAAATCAGGAAACCTGATTGCATGCCCAAACATGGGATGTTGTAGATAAAAAGAAAACTTGGGAATGAGAGATTCCCATCAAACATTAAGCATCCCCTTGCTTAGGGTGCAATTTGGAATCCTATGGGTGAAACTCCCATCAAACATTAAGCATTCCCTTTGCTTAGGGCGCAATTTGGAATCTTATGAATGAAAAAAAAGGAGCCATTACTTGCACACGAAAAATTGGCCCTTGCATCAGTTTATAATAACTATTGATATTGTCAAATTAGCAGCATAAAAAATCATAATTTCATCAACTAGACCCTTGCTGCCAACTCTAGTTAATATTCGAATGGAAAATGCTAGTTACAACCTCGCTGCGTCGGCAAGCATGTGCTAGCTTCATGCCAACTCTGCTTTTTCGGTTCGCATATTAACGAGAGTTGGCAGTAGGAGTCTAGTTGATAAATGTACGATTTCTTCGGGTACTAAGTTGGCAATATCAATTTTTTTGCGTTTTAGTGATATCGGGGTGAAAGTTCAGGGTGTTTTTTCTGAAAATTTTCCAAAAAAAAAATAAAAAATAAATAAAAATATATATATATATATATATTTTTTTTAATTTGCAAATGACCATAATACCCTTGTGATTGCACCTACACTTAAAATCAAGAATAAAACAGCCAGATGATGTTCTGCATCATCCGACAAATAGGATTTGTTGTTTGAGGGTTCAAATCTTAGATCCAAGCTTCAAAATTGAGCGTGATTTACTGAAGCGATAATGATGATCGATCGTGGTTTTTCTGTTAGGATTACCTTTTAAGGATTTAAGGTGATAAAGCTACATTTTTACTTACATTTTTTGGGGCTCCTACAAATTAAAGAAGACTACTCCCCGTCCAGTTTATCTTTTTTCTGATTCTATAGCTTAACAAAATTTTGCATAGAGGTAACGGACTGTTACACGATAGGGATTAATATTTTTAACGAAGCCAATACATGCATCCCAAATGTAAGCCATTGTACCATTGTAATCATTGCACAAGCAATATTTGATTGCACCCCACTTAAATCGGAAAAAAGTGAACATTATCTTAAATGGGCATTATGTGATTGCACTCATTTAAAACACACAAAAAATGGGAGCAACAAAATTAATAAATCACAGAAAAATATATCACGCATTTGAGAAATCGTAGATAAATCATCTAAAATCTAATAAATTTGTGTGACAGCTCGGATTTCCACACCTGAAAACCCGTGTCATCAGGATCATAACCCTTGATGATCCCCAGAACAAAACAAGGAGTGTCTGCTCATCTAGCGAAAATCATAGTAGACAGAAACTAAAGTGGCAGATCGAGTCATCATATAAGGCTCAAAATAAAAAAGAAAGGAAACAAAATCATATATATATGTATAACAAAAGAATATACATCCTTAAAAAGGAATCAAGAAGAACCACTGGTGATGGACATCCATCACCCAAAATAATGATTCCCAATAGTGGTTCCTATAGAATGTATAAAATCGTAAGTAAAACATCTACAGAAAATAAATACATAATAGTGGCCACCAGGCACACAGATAATCCAAAATATATGTATAGATTCCAAAAATAAAAGACTAATACTCAAACTACTGATAGAACTCGTCAGGAGGGGTGTCAGTGTCCTCCTCCTCAGCCTCAGGCTGATAGTCTGGGTCACTCTCAGTACTAGGTGCCCTAGCCTCAGAACCTATGATACAAAATCGGGTGAGCTAACCATCTATGCTCAATAGAAGAAACTCAGTTAAATTGCATCTAAAATATAAAATATGGTTTGCAGAACATAACCCAGAATAGTTGTCAAATCAGAGAATGCTGACAGATGATCAGATAGCAGATGCAGAACTTTAAAGAACAAAACAGATGCAGAATATCAAAAAATAGATTTTATTCTTAGAGTTTTCAGATGCAATACATACAGTATTTAATGACTTAAATTATATACTTAAAATAATTCCCGTGAAAATATCACGTGGTAGCCAGATGTTTGTTGATGGATCATCGTTCAATGAACAATTTCAGATATTTGCATCAAGCCTCTTCAAAGGAGATCAACTTGTGTCAAGGGGTTTATAAATCAAATACACAGATATCCCACCGTGCCGGTCGTGGGTATCCTGCCACGTCAAGAGAATTCGTCACATGAACCTTAAATCAATACACATAGAGAACATCGGGAATCAGATAGCAGAGAACAGATGACAAGAATCAGATAACAGAGATCAGAGATAACAGAGCTTTCATTTATATGCAAGACATGCTTTTAAAACAGAATAAGTCAGATACAGATGCTAGGAAAATATGCAGTCATAATCATATACAAGTTAAGTTGAATTTCCCCTACCTTAGATCAGGTCTTTCTAAGCAAATCCAAATCTTTTTAAAGTGTCTCGATTTTAACCTAGACTATACGTAAAGTGTCAGAAGTTTTAGAACAATAACTGGTATAAAGTCTAGCCTTGTTTTCCTTAGAAAACCAAAACAGGCAAAATAGAGGAATTCGATCGATCAATCTCCCTATTTGATCGATCGGATTAACTATTCGATCGATCAATCACTTCATTTGACCGATCGGATCCCTTAAACCTTCATAGACAGAACAGGAAAATTTGATCGATCAACTTCCTATTTGATTGATCGGATTCACAATTTGATCGATCAATTCTCATGTTTGATCGATCGAAACCCATTATACAATATATGCAGAATAGAGGAAATTCGATCAATCAATCTCCCTATCTGATCGATCGAATCCTTAATTTAATCAATTAATCCTCATATTTGATCGATCTGATTTTCAAAGTCAAATTTTCATAAAAAAAGACCTCCTATTATATAAGGTATTTATAAAATTTCATCGATCAAATCCTCAATTTGATCGATCAATTTCTTAATTGATTGATCAGTTCACACTTGATCGATCACTTCATAGTTTGATCGATCAAATCCCCATTTTGATCAATCGGACTTATCGGGCATTAACTTCTTCAAAATCACCCTCCTGTTCTATAGGGGGTTTATACAATTCAATCGATCAAATCTCAAATTTGATTGATCAGATTATAATTTGATCGATCAAATAACCAATTTGATCAATCGAAAATGACAGTTTCTATTATTAATATAGTTCGTTGATTTTTGACCTATTTCAACCATAGCCTTTATAATTCTCCATGAATCATTCAAGCACACTTAAATACATATTTATGACATATAATCTCTTATAAATACCTAATAACTCACCACTTTGATGGTTGTTTCTTGGTTCACATCATCCTCGGTTCAAAGTGGGTTTCGGACTCGAAATTCAAGCGTTTGCTGATTTGATCTCCTCGACGAATCAGAGGTGTATCACCACATCAACGCACAGACGTGTATTGCCTTCCCAAAGCGATTCGACGTACACACATCAATTCCTCACGTTCTAAATCAGAGGATCCATAATCTAGGGCTTTTTTCGAGCTTTGGTTTCGCAGAGGGTTCTCTAGCATTAGCTTGCAAGCAAGTTTTCAGAGTATGGAAGAGAGAAGTGGTACTCTCTAACCTTCCTTCCCTTATAAGCTAACTAAAGGAAATATCTCTGATATTTCTCCTTCCTATGTTTAAACTTCAGCATTGAGAACATGCACCCACTCACGCATATCATATTCTACAAAGGGTCCAATCAGATCTCAGATTTATGTCACAAGTGACCTATGGATTCATGTGCTTACAAATTAATAATATCGCTATTAATATTATTATTATAAAATTTTAAGTTTGTCTCGATTTCCGTGCCAGGCACATACACCAAAGCAGTCATAATATTTTAGAATTTTAGGGTCGTTACATTCTCCCCCCTTAAGAATTTTTATCCTCGAAAATGTCAGGCAGACTCAGACAGGCCTACGGTGTGCCCTAATCCTAACAATCTCTCAAAACAAAACAAAAATAAACCAGTCCTAACTGTAAGGAGTGGGTCACAGTGCAATAGACTTCATTAAGCATGCTTGTGAAGGGCGGGGATCCGTAGTAACCTAGATGTATTGCGTGTGGCATCCCATAATGTCATAGTGGATTGCATCCGTACATGGATGCATCCGTCCCAAGGGTCATGTGCTCGAAAGAACACTCCACCGTGACTCAAACAACTACACATATATCACACACAAGTATCAAACAGAAACAAATTATAGGGAAGATATGTCACATGCAAGGTGTACAAAGGGCAAAGCATGCAAAACAGTTAGCAAATATAGCTGGCACAAGCAATCAAAACGTATTGTATGCAGGAAACAATCATGAATGCAAAGTAGAATTTAAATATAGAATCAGAATTTTATATTTATATAAGTATAAAAATAAAGATCGAGTGATCACCTGCTGGTGGAGCAGATGATGATCCAGGCTCTGTAAGTGCTAGTCTACTGGGTCTGGGAGGCTCAGTGCAGTAGTCACATGGATCAACGATGTGCTAGCGACCGTGACCTATCATGGGAGTAGCAGTAGTGTGGTATGCCTACTACATCAACTGGAAAAGCATACCCCCATGAAAATCCAATCGTCAATGTACCTGATCGTGGAGCTCCTGCATCTCATCTAGCCGCTCATGAACTCATTTGTTGCCTTCGTTGAAAGTCACAAGCACACTTTCCAGGGTGGTGGTGGAAGGCTCAGAACGTCGCGAGGTGGTAGCACGTGTAGGTCAGCGTGGAGAAATGGGTGCTAGTCATGCAGGTACTTTCGACTGAGGTGGAAGATCAGGTTGTGCTTCCCCCACATTTGGAGCTTGCGCAATAGGCTCGGCTCTAGCTTGGACTGGTGGAACATCCCCCTCCTCAGGCAACTTCTTCACCAAAAGGTTATAGCTCTTGGGCCAATCCTTGAGCTAAAAAACCTTGATGTTATTATTCCTTCTCAACTCCCCAGGTGCCATGTTATACGCCTCACGTACGGCGTTATACTGCTTGACCATATGTGTGATCAATCGAGCGCATGGCATTTCTTTATTAGCCTTAGCCTTCTTCTCCGACATCCGGTCCATGGCATCTAGTAAGCCATCAATGACAACATCGGCAACAGAGAACCAACGGTTCTCGAATGTCAAAAATAGAGCTTGTTGTACAATACCAGTGCGCTCTGATTTGTGCAAAAATGGGTATCAAGTATCCATAAATTGTCAGGGAGTTGGGATCGCTTAACGGATTGACCCGATCCTTGTAGCCTGTGTGTCATCTTAGCGATGTCATCCTCGAATGGCACATCCATGATATAAGGTGCCAACAATCCAGAGGTCTCAACATTACCAGAAAGGCATCATTGTAAGGCGTCGGAGACATGAAATTGGTTGAATTTGTACTCCAACCCGTCGATTTTGGTAATGATTTGATGACGGTCACTGCCCCGTCGAAGGTGTTGGTAGCGTAGGCGAACTATTCTCGAGCAATAATGGTCATTAAATGGCTCGTGCATGGGTTTTAATCCCAATTTTGTGATGAAGTTGCTTGCCCATGTCATTTCGGGTCAATCCTCAAATAGTGTGGGAGTGAACTCATACTCGGGCAAGAAAGTTTTGGTTGCCCACCACTCTTTTGGTAGTTCCCGGTCGATGAGTGGTTGTTGGGGTGGTTGATCGGGCGGCACGGGTGGCTGTGGTGGTGCCATGGGTTGCACAACGCGTTATGCGACCAGTTCAACGTGTGGCACGGGTACATGAACCCACGATATAGGAATTTTGCGTGAAGCATTTTTCGTTCGCGGTCCCATGGTTGAAAATGACCAAAAATACATAAAAGCCCCAAAGAATAGAAAAATTTAGGGCTTACCGTGTTAGAAGATAAAAAGCGATCCAAGGAAGTGAGAAAGCGAAGCTTTGATAGCCGAAAGTAGCCGGAAATGACCTTCGAACTCAAGGGAAGCAAATAGCTCTCACTCGATTAGGTTTCCTTGATCGTTCAAATGGGAAATTTTAAAACCCAACGCAACTTAAATTGATCGATTCGATTGATCAATGCTTAGATTGATCAATCAGATTTCAAAATCAAAAACCTTAACCCGGCAGGTTTGATCGATCAATCCTTTATATTGATCGATTGAATTTTAAATTTGATCGATCAATTCATCTAATTGATCGATAAGATAGGTATAAAATAGAGCAAAGCCTAAAGTTCATTTGATCGATCGAATTAGTAATTGATCGATCAAATCATCAATTTGTTCGATCAGATTACATTTGATCGATCAATTCACCATTTGATCGATCGAATTTTACAGCAAAGCTGTTTTCCAAAATTACAAGTTTAAATGACTCGTGAGCTTAGTTTGAGGAACCATAGGTTATCTTCTAATGATATGTCAGTATTATATGCAAGGTATTCAATCTAAAATGCGCCTAATTGATTTAACAAGTATGTAGTACTATAACGAATTAAATTCAAACATCAAAATTTACCTCGCATATCAGTTAAACAAGTGCAGGTATTGCTTGCAAATTTCGGCTTCGCGCTCCCATGTGGCCTCTGCAGAAGAATGATTCTGCCACTTTACTAGAACAAGTGGAATCATCTTAGTCCGTAACACCTGTTCCTTACAGTCCAGAATCTGCATAGGTTCTTCTATCAGAGTCAAATCCTCTTGAAGTTCAATCGACTGAAAATCCAAGACATGGGTCTTTGACGCATTTCTTCAACATAGAAATATGAAATACATTATGCATGCTTGTCAACTGTGGTGGCAGAGCAATCCTATATGTGACTTCTCCAACCCTATCTAGCACTTCAAAAGGTCCAATGTAATGTGAACTTAACTTTCCACGTTTTCCAAAATGCATCACACCCTTGGTTAGCGAGATCTTAATAAAGACCTTGTCTCTTACCTGAAAATAGGTGTTAAGTCTATGCTAATTAAGCAGACAAGGAAACTTAAATTATTGAACATGTATTGAACACAATCAAGTATACCTGAAACACGATTTGCATTCGATGAAGAACGGCATAACTTTTCTGGCAACTTTGAGCAACTCTAAATCTCATACGAATTAACTGAACTGTCTCAGTTGTATTGCCCATGATATTAGGTCCCAAAATAAGTTTCTCACCGACTTCCTCCTAATTCAACGGAGATCTGCATCGTCATCCATATAAAGCTTTGTAGGGAGCGATACCAATACTGGACTGATAACTATTATTATACGCAAACTCAATTAGAAGCAAATATTGATCCTATGACCCGTGAAAGTCTAACATACATATACATAACATATCCTCTATGATCTAATTCACTCTTTCAGTCTGCCCGTCTGTCTAAGGATGAAACGCTGAGCTGAAATTAAGTCTTGACCCCATGCCTTCTTGAAATCTCTGCCATAACTGTGATGTATAAAGCAAATCGCGATCAAACACAATACTGACCGATATACTATGAAGTCAAACAATCTCTTTAAGATACAGCTTTGCAAGCTTACTGGTGGTATACATAGTATGATACGGCAGAAAATATGCAGACTTGGTCAGTCTATCCATAATGATTCATATGGCATTATGTTTTCTCAATATTTTTGACAACCTAGTATAAAATCCATAGAAATGGCTTCCCATTTTCATTTAGGTATAGGCAAAGGTTGCAACAATCCTGCCGGATTCCGATGATTTACGTTTACTTGTTAGCAGACCAAGCATCTGAACACATACTCAACTAAGCCCTTCTTCAAGCCTCTCCACTATAAGCTTTTCTTCAAGTCTTGATACATCTTGGTACTCCCAGGATGTATAGCGTACATTGATTTATGAGCTTCCTCTAAAATGGTGTCTCGAAGCTCAACATTGGTAGGTATGCACACTCGATCCTGGAATACCAAATTACCATCTTCGCTGATGGAGAAATCTATTCGGGTTCTGCTAATCACTCTTTGTCTAATGGTCATAAGCTCCTCAACGACCATTTGGAGTTTGCGAATATTTTCAAATAATATTGGCCTGATAACAAGGGTGGCCATCAACGCGCCTGAACCTTTAACATCGAACCTCATATCACATAAGGCCATATCCTCAAGCAAATGCCACCGATGCACTCTCGTAATGAGATGCGATAGCTGAGCCGAAGATTTTTTACTCAAAGCATCTGCCACTACATTGGCCTTCCCAGGGTGATACTGATAGAGCAATCGTATTCTTTCAAGAACTCTATCCATCTTCGTTGTCACATGTTCAAGTCCTTCTAGGTGAATAGGTACTTGAGGCTTTTATGATCGGTGAGGATATCAAATATCTAACCATACAAATAGTTCCTCCAGATCTTCAAAGTAAAAATTATCGCTGCTAACTCAAAATTATGAGTGAGATAATTCTTCTCGTGGTCCTTGAGTTGTCTAGAGCCGTAAGCGAGATAACCTTCTTGTCTTGATTGAGAACACAACTCAATCCACTGTAAGATGCATCATTGTATATTGCAAAACCTCCTCCACCAGAAGGTATAGCTAACACAGGTGTTGTATTTAAACGCGTCTTGAGTTCTTGAAAACTCTTCTGACACTGTTCCGTCCAATCAAACTTAGCATTCTTCTTTGTAACCTGAGTAAACGAACCTGAGAGTTTAGAGAACCCTTCTACAAACCGTCTACAATTTCCCGTCAAGCCAAGGAAACTACGGACTTTCGTTACCGTCTTCGGCTGCTCCCAATTCACTATAGATTCGATCTTTGTAGGATCGACTGTTATACCCTCCTCAGAAACAGCGTAGCCTAAGAAACTGACCCGATCAAGCCAAAACTCACACTTGCTAAGCTTGGTGTATAATTGGTTGTCCCTGAGTATTTGAAGAGCAACTAGCAAGTGGTGCGCATGTTCCTCTCTTGTCTTTGAATAAATGAGGATATCGCCAACAAAAACCACCACTGATTTATCGAGGTGTGCTTGAATACTCAGTTCATCAAGTCCATGAACATTGCAGGTGCGTTCGTTAGCCCAAAAGGCATAACTAAGAACTCATAATGACCATACCTCGTGCGAAATGCAATCTTGGAAATGTTGTCCACTTTAATCTTCCGTTGATGGTAACCTGACCTCAGATCAATCTTTGAGAAAAACCTTACACCTTGCAACTGATCAAAAAGGTCATCAATCCACAAAAGTGGGTAACGATTCTTAATTGTCATCTTGTTTAACTGACACTAATCTATGCACAGCTGCATCGAACCATCCTTCTTTTTCATAAATAACACAGGTGCTCCCCAAGGAGACACACTTGGTCTAATAAAACCTTTGTCCAACAGCTCCTGAAGTTGATCATTCAATTCCTTTAACTCAGCAGGCGCCATTCCATATGGAGCCTTTGATAGTCGTTCAGTACCCGGTGCTAAATTAATTGCGAACTCAATCTTCTGATCAGGTGGCAATATAGTTAATTCCTCAGGGAAGACATCTGGATATTCACATGCAACTGTGATAAGAGCGATGTCCATTTTCTTCTCTTGATGATCTTGCAAGTAAGCAAGATATCCACAGCATCCAATTTTCATCATACACTCCGCTCGAATAGCTGAAATGAATGTTGTGACTTTAGATTTGATTCCATAAAAGTGGAAAGATTTTTTATTTGGAGGTCGGAAGGTCACAATCTTCTGAAGACAATCCACACTCGCATGGTATGCTGATAGCCAATCCATTCCTAGAATCACATCAAACCCTTCCATATGCAAAGAAATCATATCCGTCATCATTTCGTGATCTTCAATCATCACGATAACTGATTGACATACTGTATCTGTGCTTACTGAGCTTCCCGTAGGGACAGATATAGCCAAAATAAAATTAAGGGTCTTAGGAACGATGCCTAACTTCTCAGAGAATGACGGAGTGATAAACAAATGACTAGACCCGAGGTCTATCAATACTCGAGTATCTACTTGACTCTCATCGCCTTTACGACGCATAATAAGGGTACCTTTTATTTGTATATTAAACATACAAAGTTAAGTGTATAGCAATCACTAATATGCCTATGTATAAACTTATCAAAACATGCTATATTATAAAAATATTAATAAATTAAATTAACACTCAAAGCATAATGATACCTTGGATGACATCATTTGAGGTCAGGGCATCAGTTGCTGTGACGGCATATACTTGACCTTGAACAATAGATCGAGAAGATCTCTGAGTAGATACCGAACCAGCCCTCTCCTTACTTTCCTTACTCTCCTCGGGACAATTTCTAACTATGTGGCCCATCTTGCCAAACCAGAAGCAAGCTCCTGTATCTCTCCTGCAGTCCTCTGTCTTGTGTGATTTCCCACACTTTGCACATGACGGAGCCGGAGTAAAGGAAGAGACCCGAGAAGATCCCTGTGCAATGGAAGCTCCACTAGCAGAAGATCCAGAAGATCTGAATGGTCTGGATGGCACAAGTATTGCTGACCTCTGATAAGAACTTGGTCCTGAAGATATTATTGGTCTAGAGTGAGTAGGGTATCTAAGAGGTCTTGAGAACCTAGCTCTCTTGTTCTGATCAAGGTCATGAGATTGTCCCTGAAATGACCTCTCCTTATTCTGCCTATCTCTCCAAGCATACTGCTTCTGGTTCTCTTCTTTAGAAATGACAGCCATGGGCATAACTCCTGCATATGTCTCTAACTCCCATTGGGCCACTTCTTTCTACAGGTTTGGCCTCAAGCCAAGTTGAAACTTCCGAGCTCGCATCAACTCAGTGGTTATATGTTGCGGAGCAAATCTTGACAACCTATCAAATCCAGCACCATACTCTTGCACCGACATAGCTCCTTGTTCCAACTTGATAAACTTCACCTCCCACTGATGTCTCACTATCTTGGGAAAGTACTTATCATTGAAAGTTTCAACGAACTCATCCCACATCCAAGGGGTATTGGGAAATTCTTTTTCACGGTGTCTTGATACTGATTTCAACCAAGGCCCAGCTTCACCATCAAGCTTGAAGGTTGCCCAACGCACCTTCTCAACATCAGTGCATTGAAGCACCTCAAAGACTTTCTCCATCTCTTCTATCCAACCCTCGGCCTCAATCGGATCTATTTGACCTCAGAAATTAGGAGGTCTCATTCTTCTAAACTCGGCAAAGCCTCCTAGTTGATAAGGTGGTCTCGCTGCTTGTTGATTCATTGCAACAGTCTGTTGATCTATGTTGGCAGCCAAAGCTTCCAACACTTACTCCATTCTTCCATCACCACCTCCTCTTCCTGCTCCTAAGGGAATTGTATTAGAAGCATAAGCAAACCCTGCTCCACGTAAAGGACCAATGCCCTCATCTATTTCTTTCATACGACCCATTCTCGATCCGTCTCTACCTCTGCCATGTCCTCTGAACCGTGGGGCCATAATACTGGTTTGTCATTGTGAAAATAATAATATCAATCAGTACACAGATTGTAAAAACAATCAAACCTATAATCCCCGTGGTTCGACCTAGAGCCTAAGCTTTGATACCAACTGTGACAGCTCAGATTTTCACACTAGAAAACTCGTGCCATCAGGATCATAACCCTTGATGATCACCAAAATCAAAAAAGGAGTGTCTGCTCATCTAGCGGAAATCAGAGCAGACACAAACTAGAGTGGCAGATCGAGTCATCATATAAGGCTTAAAATAAAAAAGAAAGAAAACAAAATTATATATATATATATATATATATAATAAAAGAATATACATCCTCAAAAATGAACTAAGAAGAACCACTGGTGATGAACATCCATCACTCAAAATAATGGTTCCCAATAGTGGTTCCTATAGAATGTATAAAATCGTAAGTAAAATATCTACAGAAAATAAATGCAAAATAGTGGCCACCAGGCACACAAATAATCCAAATTACATGTATAGATCCTAAAAATACAAGACTAATACCCAAAATATTGATAGAACTCGTCAGTAGGGGTGTCAGTGTCCTCCTCCTCAGCCTCAACCTCGGCATCAGGCTGATAGTCCGGGTCACTCTCAGTACCAGGTGCCCTAGCCTCAGAACCTATGATATAAAATCAGGGTGAGCTAACCATCTATGCTTAATGGAAGAAACTCAGTTAAATTACATCTCAAATGTAAAACATGGTTTGTAAAACATAACTAAGAACAGATGTCAAATCAGAGAATGCAGACAGATGATTAGATAGCAGATGTAGAATATTAAAAAATAGAACAGATGTAGAATATCATAAAATAGACTTTATTCTCAGAGTTTTCAAATTTATGCATATAGTATTTAATGACTTAAATTCTATACATAAATAACTCCCCTGAATAGAGCACGTGGTAGCCAGATGTTTGTCGATGGGTAACCCCGACCATCGTCGTTTCATGAATAATTTCAGATATTTGCATCAAGCCTCTTCACAGACGAACAACTTTTGCCAGGGGGTTGACAAATTAGATACACTAATATCCCGTTGTACCAGTCGTGGGTATCTTGCCACGTTAGGGGGATTAGTTATATGATCTTTAAATCAATACACATACAGAACATCAGGAATCAGATTGCAGAGAACAGATGGTAGGAATTAGATAATAGATATCAGAGATAACAGAGCTTTCATTTATATGCAAGACATGCTTTCAAAATAGAAGAAGTCAGATACAGATGCTAGGAAAACATGCAGTCATAATCAAATACAAGTTAAGTTGAATTTCCCCTACCTCAGATTAGGTCTTTCTAAGCAAATCTCAAGCTTTTTAAAGTGTCTCGATTTTAACCTAGACCATACGTATAGTGTACTAAGTGTCAGAAGTGTCATAATAATAATTGCTACAAAGTCTAGCCTTGTTTTCCCCAGAAAATAAAAATAGGTAAAACAGAGGAATTCAATCGATCAATCTCCCTATTTGATCGATCGGACTCACTATTCGATCGCTCAATCACTTCATTTGATCGATCGGATCCCTTAAACCTTCATGGACAGAACATGAAAATTTGATCAATCAACTTCCTATTTGATTGATCGGATTCACAATTTGATCGATCAATTCTCATGTTTGATCGATCGAAACCCATCATGTTACATATGCAGAACAAAGGAACTTTGATCGATCAATCTCCCTATTTGATCTATCAGATCCTTAATTTGATTGAGCAATCCTCATGTTTGATCGATCTAATTTTCACAGTCAAATTTTCAAAAAAATAGACCTCCTGTTATATAAGGTATTTATAAAATTTGATCGATCAAATCCCCAATTTGATCGATCAATCTCACAGTTTGATCGATCAATTTCTCAATTGATCGATCAGTTCACACTTGATCGATCACTTCATTGTTTGATCGATCAATTTCAAATTTGATCGATTAAATCCCCATGTTGATCGATCAGACTTATCGGGCTTTAACTTCTTCAAAATCACTCTCTTGTTCTATATGAGGTTTATACAATTCGATCGATCAAATCTCAAATTTGATTAATCGGATTATAATTTGATTGATTCAATACTCAATTTGATCGATCGAAAATGACAGTTTTTATCATTAATACAATTCGTTGATTTTTAACCTATTTCAACCATAGCCTTTATTATTCTCTACGAATCATTCAAGCACACATAAATACATATTTATGACATGTAATCTCTTACAAATACCTAATAACTCACCTCTTTGAGGGTTGTTTCTTGATTCACGGCATCCTTAGTTCAAAGTGGGTTTCGGACTCGGGATTCAAGAGTTTGCTGATTCGATCTCCCCGATGAACTAGAGGTGTATCACCACGTCAACACATAGACATGTATTGCCTTCCCAAACCAATTCGACGTACACACATCAATTCCTTCATGTTCTAAATCAGAGGATCCGTAATCTAGGGTTTTTTTCAAGCTTTGGTTTCGCAGAGGGTTCTCTAGCATTAGCTTGCAAGCAACATTTTCAGAATATGGAAGAGAGAAGTGGTATTCTCTAACCTTCCTTCCCTTATAAGCTAACTGAAGGAAATATCTTCGATATTTCCCCTTCCTATGTTTAAACTTTGGCGTTGAGCACATACACCCACTCACGCATATCATATTCTAACAGGGGTCCAATCAGATCTCAGATTTTTGTCACAAGTGACCTATGATTTCATGTGCTTACAGATTAATAGTATCGCTATTAATATTATTATTATAAAATTTTAAGTTCGTCTCGATTTCCATGCTAGGCACGTACACCAAAGCAGTTAGAATGTTTCAGAATTTTAGGGTCATTACAATTTGAGATAAATCTTCTTCTCTTTCAATCGAATCGACAAAATATGATTCATGCAATACTTGACTATATTGAATCATATGATAGAGATTGAGTTTTCTGCCAATTTTTCGTGTTGTAGATTTGTAGATAATGGCCTTCAAATCTAACGACTTAGATTGTGTTTTCACATGGCACAGATCCCCAAAATACGATCTTTCTTTTAAATCAAGTACAAGGGCCAACTTCTCATGTGCATGTAATGAATCCCTTCCTAAAAGACCTGATCTTATCTTGGAAGACAGAAGAAAGCAACTGCTAACAAAGATAGGTTTTGGGCCTATTTGGACACAATTGCAATTTGAGAACAAGTTGAAAAAATGATAAATATTAAGGCTAAATTAGATTACCTTTTCAATGATTAGGAAGCATATATTATACAAAAGTGCATTTAAATTTAAAACTAATAAAATTGTGCATCATCTTCTGATCATTGTGAGGCGTTGGCATTTCTGGAAGCGAGTAAATTTGTGGTGCAATGCGGGTTCAAGAAACAAATTTTTGAAGGAGATTCCTCAAGGATTATCAACACTGTGGCTTGCTCAGAGAGGGATTTGTTTGATTTATCTTTTCTGTTTGACGATATCAAACAATTGAACTCCATGTTGGAGTACTCATGTTGGTCTCTTATCAGGAGATCGGGTAACTTGGTAGCTAGTGCACTAGCTAAAATAGGATTAAGAGAGGATTGTGATGAGGTTTGGATGGAGGATGCTCCTCCTCAAGTTTATGATTACGTTGTAACTGACTTTCAGTAGCTCTTTTATTCAAAGGTTTCTATTATCAAGAAATAAATAAATTTAAAACTAATAAGACCTATCTTCAACAAAAGGTTTGTCGACCAAGTATCATGGGATCCTATTTTATCTCATTCTATTGAGTAAGTTGATTGGAACAAACAAATATGATGATGATTGGTGGTTATGATTCGTAATATGCCCCCTTGAGTTGACATATGGACATTGAGAATACCCAACTTGCTGACGAGTTTATGAAATTGAAAGGTGCCAAGTGGCTTGGTGAAAACATCAATGGTCTGTTGATCAATGGAGATGTGAGCAGTGCGAATCACCCCGGAATGTATTTTCTCATGAACGGCGTAGCAATCAATCTCGATATGTTTTGTACTTTCGTGATAGACAGGGTTTGCAACAATATGTAGAGCAGCCTTGTTATCACAAAATAGCAAGGCCATTTGAGGGTGGTCGATTTGTAAATCGCGGAGAAGGTAAAAGAGCCATGTGATTTCACAGCTCGTAGTAGCCATCGCACGATACTCAACTTCTGCTGAAGATCAGGAAACCATTGATTATTTCTTGGATTTCCATAAAATGGGAGAAACGCCTAACATTGTACAATATCCTATAATGAATCGTCGAGTCTCCAGACAGCTGGCCCTATCAAAGTCACAAAATGCTTTGAGTTGTGCGGTGGAAGAAGAAGAAAGTAGAATGCCTTGCCTGAGAGTTTGTTTTATATATCGGAGAATTCGATAGGCAGCCTCAAGATGTGGTTCTCTCTGTTTGTTCATAAATCTACTTAAGAGTTGCACTAAATAAATTATGTCTATGCGCGTAATAGTGAGGCAAATGAAGCACCCAAGAAGACGGCGAAATCTGGTCGGATCAGAGAGAAGACTCCTAGTAGAGGCATTAAGTTTGATGTTTAGTTCCATGGGAAAAGCAGCATGGCGAGCTCCAAGGAAGCCGATGTCTTCAAAAATTTCTAACGCATATTTGCATTGAGAAAGAAATATACCCTGATGTGACCTAGCAACCTCGATTCCTAAGAAAAATTTGCGAAGTCCAAGATCTTTGATTTTGAACCGCCAATGTAAAAATGCTTTGAAAATAGCAATGGAGTTGTTATCATTTCCAGTAATGATGATATCATCGACATTGATATGGACGGTGTTGAATGGGGATCCAATTGATCGGGTGAATAAAGCACAATCAACCTTTGATTGAGTGAAATCTGCATCAAGAAGAGTTGTTGTGACCTTTGCAAACCATTGCTAGGAAGCTTGTTTTAACCTGTACAGTAACTTGTTCAAGTGACACTCATAATTTTCCTTTTTGTGTGCAAAACTAGGTGGAAGAGTCATAGAGAATTCTTCATCAAGGTCGCCATGGAGAAAGGCGTTATGAACATCACGTTGATGTAATTGCCAATTACAAAGCACAATGACGACCAATAAGCAACGAACTGTAACAAGTTTTGCAACTGGAGTGAATGTCTCATGATAGTCCAATCCTTCCTTTTTGGTTGTATCCTTTGGCTACAAGACGGGCTTTGTACCGTTCTATAGACCCATCAGAATTTTGTTTGATTTAATAAACCCATTTATAGCCGATGGGTGTCTTATGAGTAGGCAACGAAGTCAAGGTCCAAGTATGGTTTTCTTCTAAAGCTCGGATCTCATCAGCCATGGCAATACACCATTTTCGACCTTTCACGGCCTTAGTGAATGTTTTGGGTTTTGTGACAAAGGAAATGGCTACAGAAAATGCACGATAAGAAGGAGAAAGTTTATCATATAATAAAAAATTAGCTAGGTTGTTGCCGAACTCAAGAAGATTGTTGTCTACCAGATGAAAAAGCAACCCAATCTTGTGAAAGAACATCAGGAGCAATGTCCATGGCTGATGGAGGATGAAGTTGATTGGATTCTAATGGTATGGTAGTAGAATCTTCGTTTGGAGAAGATGGCACTTGTGGATTGGGGAAATTTTCATTAGATTGAGTCAAATCTTGTTGGTCTGTAATAGGTAAAGGAAAAGTAATTTTAGGGGTGTTTGTGTGGTCCAATTGGTAAGGAAAGATATCTTCGTGAACTATGACATCTCCAGATATGAAAATATTTTGTGCGTCAAGATTCAACCATTTGTAGCCTTTTGTACCATAGGGGTAACCAAGAAAAATACATCTTCTAGCCCATGGGTAAAATTTAGATAGCTGCATGGCGAGTGTGGAAGCATAACAGAGGCAACCGAACACCTTTAAATGAAACTAATGGGGTTTGGTATTGCAAACAACCTCATATGGGATTCGATTAGAGAGAATGGGAGCTGGTGTTTGATTGATGAGATAAGCGGCTATGAGAATACACTCATCCCAGGATTTAATGGGTAAGTTAGCTTGAAAACACAAAGCTTGGGCCACATTTAGAAGGTGGTGATGCTTTCATTCAACAACACCATTTTGTTGCCATGTAGCAACACAACTGCGTTGGCGAGCAAAAAAACTACTAATGGCTGTTAAGATTATTAGTGGCAATTTTTTTGTTAATAGCGGCAGTTTTTGGCTGCCGCTAATAGTCATATTTTTTGTAGTGATATCAAATTCAATTCCGTTGTCGCTACGAACTTGTTTGATTTTTTTTTTTAAATTGGGTATTGATTAAGGCAAAACAACGTTTGAGAAGATGTGGAGTCTCTGACTTGTACCACATGAGGTAAACCCATGTACATCACGTGAAGTCATCAACAATTGTTAAAAAATATCGAGCCCTACTAATTGAAGGTGTAAGATAATTTCCCCATACATCACAGTGGATCAAATGAAAAGGTTCTGTGGTAGATACATGACTATAAGGAAAAGCGAGTCATTTTTGCTTAGCAAGAGGACAAGTACTAAAATGCTTACTTTCTGAAATAGAAATATCAGGTACAGTTCTTGCTAAAAAATTTAAACAAGAAAAAAACGGGTGCCCAAGTCTTTTGTGTCAACGATCGAAGGTAGAAACAACAACAACATTGTGAGCAGCAACTTTATTTAGAAGTAGAAGGTAGTAGAGACCATGTATTTCCTTACCCGCTCCAATCATCATCCTCGAGGACAGGTCTTGCATGTATAGAAAAGGAATAAAAATGAAGGTTATGGAGCAATTAGATGCACTAGTAAGTTTACTAGCGGAAATAAGATTGAAATTGAAGGAAGTTCGCACAAAACATATTTTTACATGAGAAATTATGACAAATGAACAGTCCCAATGTGAGTAATAGGTGCAAGAGAACCATTTGGAAGTTTAACATATGTTGTGCCAAGAGAGGTGATTGAGGTAAGATGTCAGATGGAGCTCACCATGTGATCAGTTGCACCTATATCCAGAATCCATGGAACGGTATGTCGAAAAGATGCAAAACAAAGTGACATACATGAGAGGTTAATAACTGATTGCGAGGTTCCTGCCTGGTGAGCCATTGGATGCGAGCTGAGTATTTAGAAGCACGAGAAGTTGTTGACATTGATATGCTGTGAAAGGAAAATTTGAACCAGTTGCTGCTAGACTTGATTTAAAGATATATCTCTCTTACTCCGGTGAAATCAATGCCCGGGTGGGTACCCATGAAGGCTATAGCACTTTTCGATGGTGTGCCCTTGTAGTGAGTGTAAGTGGGACGTTCACAATGTGATCCAGTAGTGGTGAAATTTATTTCGCTGTCACAATTGCCATATTCGAATTGCGAAACATTTTTACTAAGGAGTGCAGCAGCTTTGGTATTCCTTGGAATCAAAATAGTAACTTCACGTTGTCTTTCCTCTTGAAGAATGAGAGAAAAAAAGCAAGAGTGACAGAGGGAAGCAAGTCCATAAGAAGTATTTGCTCACGGATAACAACATAAGATTCATTATGACCATAAAAAATTGAATGAGTCTATCACTACGTCAAAAGGAGGGAAAAACCATTATAGCTTTATAAAATAAACTACTGTTTAAAAAGTGGTATACTATTCCACTCATTAAAACAGTAGTTTTCCTCCCTAAAATAGTAGTTTTCTAAGTTTAAAGCACATCACTTGTAAGTTTAAAACACAGTCATATGTAAATTTAGAGCAAATGAATCGGGTCGACGTAGACGAACCCTAAATCGAAAACCCAGCCTCTCTTTATATATCGCTCTAAAAAACCAAGCCTCTTAGTCTGACTTCTTCATTCTCTGTGAAACCCTCTCCTCACCTCTCTCACCTCTTCACCTTCCTCTCCTCACCTCTTTGCCTTCCTCTCCTCGAACTAGCATCTTCTCAACCGATCATCTTCATCCTCTCAACCGATCATCTTCTCAACCGATCATCTTCCCTCCTCCCCAAACCCTATTTCATTATTTCGATTTGATTTGGGCCTAACCTCTTCGATTCATTTTTTTTCCCCAATTCCAATCACAAAACCCTAAGCTCTTCGATTCAATCACCCGAATCGATCTCACACTGTGCCCTAGGATCACCGACGAAACCCTAGCCGCGATCTCTTTACTTTGTAGATTCAATTTGGTGTCCATTGATCTCTCGAGATCAAGGTTTTTTGCGCACATAGGGATCAAGGACTTGGTTTCGAATTGTTTGAATTTGCTCATCTCCCTCCTCCCCAAACCCTAACTCATTGTTTCAATTAGACTTCGGCCTAGCCTCTTCAATTTAATTTTTTCCCCCCAATTCCAATCACAAAACCTTAACTTCTTCGATTCGATTTCGGCTTCGAAATCTCCACCGTCCATATTCGGATCTTCAATCAAAGCGAATCGGTGACCCTAATTTTTGCAAATCGAAATCGATGTGTGCCATGTGGAATCTCTGATCTACAGCAAGTTGAAATTCAAAGCAACCTTAAAATACCTGTCATTCAAGCCCTAGAGCAGGTATGCATGGAGTTGTTTTTTTTTAAATTGCTCTCTGTTTTTTTGTCAATTTGTGCAAAATATGTTTGGTATGTTCTATCTTTCTCTATTTCTCTCTCCCTCTATATATATATATATAGAGTAATATATAATAAATGAATGGCAGAGGAAAGACAGGAGGGTTTTCATAAATAGGCCTTGTATATCTAATATGTGGTGTGTGCTCAAGCTTTCTATATATATATATATATATATATATATGTGGAGTAATATATAATAAATGAATGGCAGGGAAATACTATTAACACCATTTTGCAATAATAGAGAGGTAAAGGAAATTGGGATTTGGTTCATAGTAGTCCACCTGAAATTATATTGACTTCCAATATCAGAAATGAATATTTTGAAACCAATATAATTGATGCATTCCTTAATCTCTAATTTCATGGAATAGTATCCGTAGGGATTTTGTGATTCATACAGTCAATAGCCACTTTTGAATCTGATTCCAATGATACATAATTCGTTTGCATATATATTAAAAATAGTTGATAATTAATGACAGAAAGCCCTAAACTACCACTATTAACTAAAAAACAGCCACTATTACACTCGTCACTAATAGTCTTACTAGCCTTTAATAGTTTTTTTGTTAATAGTGGCAGTTTTTGGCTGCCGCTAATAGTCTTATTTTTTGTAATGCCGTCAAACTTGAATACCCCTTCCTAATATCATTTATTTTAAAATAATACCAATGCCAGCGCTATCATCTGTTTTTATCCCATCAGTGCTAATCTTGATGACGAATCCCTTTGGTCTTGTCCACCCAACCTTACCAAGAGGGCTGCATGCTATAAAGATTATTAGTTAGGTCCCGATTTAGATCCACTGGGCTATAGTTGAGGTGTTCAAATTTAGTCCCATTCATCCTCTCTCTCTCTCTAATAGTTTTTGGCCACCGATAATAGTCTTATTTTTTGTAATGCCATCAAACTTGAATTCCCCTTCCTTCCGGATCTCATTTATTTTAAAACAACACCAATGCCAGCCCTATCATCTGTTTTTGTCCCATCAGTGTTAATCTTGACGACGAATGCCTTTGGTCTTGAGGGCTGCATGCTATAAAGATTATTAGTTAGGTCTCGATTTAGATCCACTGGGCTGTACTTGAGGTGTTCAAATTTAGTCCCATTCATCCTCTCTCTCTCTCCCTCTCTCTCTCTCTCTATATATATATATATATATATATATATATATATCTTAGTAGTAGGTGTCTGCTCGAACTGAGCTATCAATTGCTGCCTTCGTGAAAATGATCAACAAGTGCTCAAGAGGAAAATGTTGAAGCAAGGATTCACATCCTTGAGAAACATGTCATCTAGGCTACCAACAGGAGTCATGGGATCCCTGGAACTGAACTCCTGAACATTAAACAAAATGCAGAAATAGATTTTTAGAGGGCAGAGTATCATTCAAAGTTGATTGAAATACAAATAACTAGACACCCCCTCTGGATGCAAATCTAACACGGTCCAAACAGTGATCATACTGTGTTAGGACATGGGTCGGTATGTCTCATGAACTGACTTTCAGATCAGGCATCGGGACAAATCAGAGAAGTGGGTAAGTAAGCTACAACAGAGTTGTGACCTCAAGGTTGAGAAGAGCCTTTGAATCTTTTCTGAATTAAACAAGAAATATGAAAACTAAGATTTTCCCTTTTGCATGCTAGTGATTATTGTGAGAAGCAATGGGGTTCTATCAATCATACATACCAACAAGTTAGCAGCCTCTTGATCATATTCTGGTGTTTGATGAGAGCTACTGTGTCCCTCGTAGTAGGTCTTCCCAGAGTATTTATCTGCCTTTACCTGCCATACAGCATAGTATCATCAATTTAAAAACCTGAGCCATTTGTGTTGATTTGAGAATATATCTCCATATGGAAATAATAGAACTGCATACAGAAGATAGCAGAATATAGTTCACTTTGGTTGAGTACCAAGTGCTAGAACTTTTCTTTTTTCTATAGCTAAGGAGTAAGGAAATTTATTTGTAGAAAGAAAAAATCAAGAGGACAAAAACCCTGCATCGTCCAAACAGCTTACATAGGCACTACTAATCTAGACACTCCACTATAATAACTCGGTTTAAACCACTCAACTCATAGTTGATGCCTAGAATGCTCTAATATTATGTTACTAGTAATATAAATCATGGGATCAAGTACCGGCCGACACTGATGTGTATCGGCGATACATATTGGTATTTGGCCTGGTCGATACCATTACCTTTACTTGTATTGGTGTTGACCACTGTCGGCCTTTGTCAGTCGATGCAGCTGATATATATTGGGAGTATCAATAGATACCGTCCCTTTCTCTTTTATTAATCCTTTTTTCAACGTTCAAAAAAAAAAAACTCCCAAAGATAAGTAATCGGTCCAAAGAGTGGCTGATATCAGATCTGATGTCAAGATTTAAATACCTAGATATAAATACGTAAATGATTCTCTGATTGTATATTAAAGATATTAAAGGCTCTAGCTGAAGATTGCTTCAAAGCCTAAAAATTTCTCTGAAAACCCACTTGTAAAAGAGGACGTCAATGCCAAGCTGCATCAGTATTTCTAAAATAACAAGTAGTAGGTAAATACATAAAAAAAATCCATTCTCACATCCATATTTTGGAATCAAAGTTTTTGATGGGATCTGATCCTTAAGATCACTAGTGAGGAATTGACAATCAAAAGAAGAGTTATGAATTGAAGAGGAACAGGGTTTAATGTTTGGGAGCACATGATGTATTCTTGTTTTTCTATTTGCTAGGACAAGAAACATTGTATCATAGAGAATGACAGAGAAAATAAAATTTTGGCTATTTTTGTGTCCAATGGAGCTTATTGTCAATATTGCGCTCCTTCAAGGCAACACCGCCGCAGGTTGGTGTTGGCATTTTATGTTTACGTCACGTGCCATATATGGCGATCCATAAGCGCTAATTTAAATTAAATAATCTGTGAAACTACTTCAACTCTAGCACATTGCTATCAAATTCTGCATGACATTACAATGATTGTTTATTTCCCAATTCTATGCCATATAGCTGTTTCGTTGGGGCCATTGGTTAAAATCTCAGTTTTCCAGTCGTATTGTCTAGCTCCAAAACAGATACAGCATCCAATACGTACCGGTTTTGGCCGATACATTGGCATGTATCGGACGGTTCATACCGATACATACAAAATTATATGGTCATTATATTCAAGGTATCAACATGCGGCCCGGCCCAATCGTCCGTGTATTGGCCCGTCTAGAATTTTGAACCATGCTTGGGACCAAAGATTTGTCACTGGTACATACCGATACATACAAAAATATATGGTTGATATATTCAATATGTCATCCCAGCCTGGTCTGGTCCAAAACCAATGCGTATTGGACAATACATATCAGCTTCATCCGGAATTTTGAACCATGGTTGGGAGTTGGGTCTAAAGAATTGTCACTAATTACACTCAAGTCAATCAATAGCATGATTGAGAAATGCCCATGGCTTATTCATACTTTGTTTGTTGGAATGGAGGAAAGAAACAAGAGTTAAATATAAAAATGGGAGCATCGACCAACTTGATCATACATTATTGTATGTCTAAATGGATCACCCTTTTATGAAAGAAAATCAAAATTATACAATACAGGAATAGAAGAGAAATTCATAAATAACATTTAAGAGATATTTACAACAATTCCATCTAAGAGTGGGATGAGTTTGCTTTAGATAGACACTTTGTTACCTCAATTTAATTCTGGAGCAAATTCAGAAAATCATGGACAGAACCTCACACATCCCAACCTAGAAGCTAAAGGAGGACTCCACTCTTAATATAAAAGTCATTGATATATATATATATATATATATATATATATATATATATATATTATGTATTATTTAGAAGCTGGGAGTGAACTTGTGACCTCAAGGTTCCGATATTGTCAACCTTCCGGTTGAGCTACAGGCCCAACCCCAAAATCATTTGTTGACGGAAGGTTTGGTTTCAACCCTAGGTGGTAAATGTTTAAAAAGGTTAACTAAGTCTGGTCCCTATTTAGTAAATATTTTAGGGCTGCTTGCATAAAAAATTAAACCTGAAAAATGGCATATTTAGATTTATAAATCAGATGGATTCCCATGGATTCTGAGCTTATAGGCATCTATAGGAGTCTTTTGTTTTCTGCTCTTTGGATAGCTTGTCTATGTTAATGGAAAAGAAAAAATATTTAATATGCCCAATATATCTAGACGGGTTTTTTTATTTGCAAGTGCGAGGGTACTTTTCCTATTTTTTTTCTCTAGGAAAAAGAAGAATTTTTCATACTTACTTTTTCTGGTCTTAAATCATATCCAAACAATGGTTAACTTATATAAAAAATTGATGACTATTTGATTAAAATCCAAAAATAATAATTAATGGGAGAGTCGCTAAAATTTTTCTTCACTAGTTTCCTTTGCATTATAACAAAATAATGTCTGGTCCCATTTTAATCCATGTTTTGCATTTATTTTTTTTTGGATGAATCACATTTTTAAATTCTCAAATGCCAACAAATCATTTCATTTAGTCTGGATCTTACATTGGACACATGATTTATTTGGCAATACTAAATAAGCTGGCCACCTATCTTACATCGGATGAGTGAATTTATATTGTTATTATTATTAAAGAGTGATTCCTCTCTTGTTGGTCGCTACCACACAAAATACATGGGTACATCTAACACCACAAATACACTTACACACATTCACACACATATATACTGTGTATTTATTTATTTATTTATTCTTAAAAGGCCTAATTAGGGCCTTGGGTCCAGATTTTGGAGTCAGGTTCGGGTTTGGTTCATATCTAGAGTTTACTCACCCGATAAGCATCATCTAGATATGACAATGAAATTGAACTGGTTGGAAGTTTTTTTATTGTTGGCCATGGTTAGGGGTCTTTAGGGGTCGGGCTTGGTTTGGCCCGAGCCTTAAATGGGCCAATTATAATTGAGCCTCTTAGAGCTAGCCCATACCTGGACCGACTACAAATCGGGCAGGGGCAGTCCATAAATAAACATCGGATTGTATACATGCAATTAGCTTGGAAGGGAAACCGCCTTCCAAAGATGCTAAATAAGCATATTTCTTTATCTTTTTCCCATCCATAGATAAACATGGCTAGAAGGGTATATAGCAATGGTTTTAAATTTCATCGAAACAAGATTTCTTGCATTTCAAGCATGGATGAACAAATTGTCACTTTTAGTTTTTAATGGCTAATATTGTTGATACTTGTTTTTTCCCTCAATTCTCCTACTTGAGTTTTTTTTTTTTGTAGAAGATGCCTCCAGCAATTCCAAATAAAAAATGGATGACAATAGTAGAATGTCTGTCTTCTGAATATCTCGATGGCGTTGCATCATTTATTTTGTTTGCAAAACAAAATATTGAGGATGTTAATTGGTGTTGTTGTCCGTGTGTTAAATGTTGAAATTTTCAAAAGCATAACCTTAAAACAATTATGGAGCATTTAATTTGTGATGGCATGAATTGTTCGTACACGACATGGACGTTTCATGGGGAGTTGTCTTCTACAAATCGTGTCAATGTTGGGGTTTTTAGTAGTTCAACTAGTAACCAAAATAATGGTATGTTTCCAAGAATGGAAGAAATGTTGAACAACACATTTGGACATGTTCATCTTGAAGACCTACCTGAGGATGAAGATGATGATCAGGATGAAGGTGATGATCAGGATCCACATGATTTACTTGAGGATATAGAGTACAGTAACTAGAAGAAACATGCATTAGAACCACTATATCCGTCATGTAAGGGTGAGCATACGAACTTGTCAACTACAGTTGAGTTGTTGAGTATGAAGGCTAGACATCAGTGGTCTAATAAAAGTTTCACTAAGTTGTTAAAAATGCTAAAAGAAATTTTGCCCGTGTCAAATACTTTACCTGATAGCACCTACGATACAAAGAAGTTAGTTAAGTCTTTGCGCATGAAACATGAGATTATTCATGCTTGTCGCAATGATTGTATATTATATTGGAGAGATCATGCTGATAAAAATGAGTGTTCTACATGAGGTGAGAGCAGATGGAGACCCGTGAAAGCTTCAAAGCCAAATTTTGAACAATTACCGTGGAAGAAGTTAAGATACTTTCCACTAACCCAAAGACTTCAAAGATTATACAGTGTACCATGGATTGCAGAGACAATGACATGGCATGCATATGCAATTGAAAATGAAAGTTACATGGGTCATCCAGTGGATTCTTCAAGTTGGAAATCAATCAATGCTCGTTGGAGTGACTTTTCTCTTGAGACACGTAATGTTCGTTTAGGACTTGCAATAGACGGATTTAATCCTTTCGGAAACAAGAGTAATTCTTATAGTTGTTGGCCTGCTATGATTGTTCCATTTAATCTTCCTCCATCTATGTGTATGCGAAAAGAGTTTACAATGTTAATTCTATTAATTTCAGGCCCAAAAGGTCCAGGGCACAACATTGATGTCTACTTATAGCTACCGATTGTAGAGTTAAATGAATTATGGTCCGCTGGTGCTACAACATATGACTCTTATAAAAAATCTATGTTCAACATGAAAGCAATTCTATTATGGGCTATACATAATTTTCTAGCATATGGTCATCTTACGGGATGTAGGACAGCGGGAAAGTATGGTTGTCCTGTTTGCAGTGAAGAGGTTGATTCGGCATGGTTATCACATGGAAAGAAATATGCGTACATGGGCTACAGAAAATTTCTTACTGATATGAGTCATCCTTTTAGAACTCAAAAGTCACAGTTTAATGGGAAGGAAGAACATAGAAAGCATCCCTACCGGTTGAGTGGTTCTGAAGTACTACGTAAAATGAGATGTATCAAAACAAAATTTGGAAAGGTAGCAAGCAAGAAGAGGAAGAGATCCGAGACTGTGCATGAAAAGAGCAGTGCATGATCAAAGAGATCAATCCTATATGATTTACCATATTGGAAGGTGGATAATTAATATATTTTATTTTTCTAATATGAAATTTATACTTCACTTCACTCAAATATTAACACATGTCCTTTATGTTTGTAGGATATTCTTATTCGTCATAATTTGGATGTAATGCATGTGGAAAAAAATGTCACAGAGAACCTAATTGCAACAATTATGGACACAAAGGGTAAAACCAAAGATGGTGTTGAAGCATGTTAGGATCTCAAATATATGAATATATGGAAAAATTTGTGGCCTGTGGAAGAAAATGATAAGTTGTATTATCCTAAAGCTCCATTTTGCTTGTCACGAGCAGAAAAAGAAATAATTTATAAAATCTTGCACAATTTGAAGGTTCCTATTGGATACAGTGTAAATTGGAAGGACAAGGTATGCTTGAAGGAATTTCAACTCAAAGGCTTGAAGTCACATGATTATCATATCCTCATGCAACAGTTACTACCAGTCTTGCTGATCCATGCATTCAAGAAAGAGAAACCATTGAGAGCTGCTATTCGACAATTGTCAATATTTTTTAATGTCCTATGTTCCAAGGTTATCTCCCGTGTTGACCTTTTGAACATGAGAAGGCATATAGTCGAAACACTATGTGTATTTGAAAACTACTTCCCGCCGTCATTTTTTATTTCTATGATACACCTTGTTGTTCACTTAACAGAGAAAGCGCTTGTTTGCCGACCTGCCCGATATCGATGGATGTATCCTTTCGAGAGGTAAATTATCGTAGTAAAATTAATAACTTTTTTTAGTTAATAACGTTAGCATTGATATCTAATTGAAAAAAATGTGCAGGATGATGAAGACATATAAGCATTATGTGAAAAATCAGACATATCCAGAGGGGTGTATTATGGAGCAATATCACATGGAAGAATGTATGAGGTATTGCATGAAATATATGCCAAATTCTAGCAGAGGAAGCCATAAGAAAGGAGAAAATGCGTTCGTGGAACAAGATGTTACTTTTGGGTATCCTATCGATGGAAGTGGAAAAACTTATCTTCTTCAACACGTGCAGTATGAGCAAATACGTAGATGGGTTCTAAAGCATTATCCAGAAAATATTGAGTGGGAGAAGTAAGTAATTTATTTTATATTTTTAAATTATATATTTTATTTTTAAAATGATATAATATAATTAAGAGTTAATATTTACAGGAAGTACCAGACTTATCTTCAAGATCACAAGTCAAGCAATAAGCATCAGAGGGACAACTACATTCCTTGGTTAAGAAAAGAATTAGAAAATGAAGAAAATTCTATCATGAAGAGCCTTGATGATGGTCCAGACTTCAATGCCATATCATATAATGTTTACATGATCAATGGTTATTAGTTTTATACTGCACAATCAGAAATGAATAAAAGCACATAAAATAGTGGAGTATCCATGAAGGCTTTAACTAGCTTCAGGTCAAGTGTGAATGATGAGAACCATGTGGAAGAAGAAGTTACTTATTATGGTATTATCAAACAAATACTTGAGTTGGATTATGGTTACTTTAAAAAAACAGTCTTCTACTGCGACTGGGCTCGTATAAAAGATAAAAAGAATGGTTGTGTGGTTGACCCAGAAATTGGGTTAGTGTTTGTTAATCTTAGGAGATTTATGAGGATTTCACATGAAGATGATGAGTCGTTTATTCTTGCCTCTCAAGCCACTCACGTCTTCTATTGTAAAAATCAAACTAGGGATGATTGGTATGTCGTATTGGATGCTCCAAAGAGATTGACTTGGGATGTGGATGCCTATGAAGATCCCTTAGCACTTGAAGGAAGACCAAAAGCAGATGCTTTAGCATTAGCATTAGCAACTGATGTTGTGGATGAGAACGAGGATGAAGATTAATCTAGTTCTTTCATATTGTTCACTTGAATCTTATTTCTTCTATCCAATAATTGTAACAAAAGAATTACTTACATTTCTTGTTGTTGATTTTCCCATTTTAATGGTGTTATAAGTTAGCTACAATTTTCAATTATCTTATGAATGCATTTTATATCCTTCAATGATAGTTTGATCAACAACTAGAGTTTGCCAATGTTTTCAGCAAAAGATAATGGCACAGTTTGGATCAAAACTGAGTGGATCTGAATCAGTTGGAACTCAAGAGAGTGGTTAGTCTATTATTTTCTATTGTTTGGTAAATGTTATTTACAAATTATTAACAATATTTTATTTATCCACGTACGCGTTTGAAAATTCAGATGAATGAACATGGGCAGCCTATTGGAGATGCTTCAACTCAATTTGCCACATTTGTTGGTCGGATGACGAGGACTCATTGTCCACCTGCATATGAGTCTTGGAATGTGACGACCCGACTTTTCCAATCCCTAAAGTATAGGAAAGGTCGGTTCATCAACTTATTGATTTCTCAATAAGCTGTATCAAACAGAAGCCGGCAACATAATAATGATCTAAAGGCAGAGGCAAAGCATATAATAATCCAAAAATAAAAGCTTTTAACAACAAAAATATATCACTATGAGGAACCAAAAAGAACCACCGGTGATGGCCAATCCAACACCTAAAATAGTGGTTCATAATAATGGTTCCTCGAGTGATATCAAAAGAACAAAACAATGGCCTAGGGCCCAATATTCAAATAATATTCTAACCAAAAGTACTAAAAAGAAGGGCTCTAGAATCAAGGAAAAAACTCCTCAGCAGGTGTATCCAATTCCTCCTCAGGAATATAATCGGAGTCCTCCAAATCCTCTGATCCTAGGTCAGTCTCAGCACCTGCGACGTATAGTCGAGGGTGAGCTAACAACAAAGCCTAATAGAAAAAACAGATCTATTTGTATTTCATTATAAGTAAAGGTTTTCAAAGACAGAAATCAGATCAAATATGGTTTTCAAATGATGCTTTGCAAACAAAATCTCCAGTTCTAATCATGAGTCAAAACTAGAATATTCATCTAATGTGTTCAAAGTCTTCTGAATTAGCATGCTTCTTGTCTTAAATTTATAACTTAATTTTATCTCCCAAATTTCCTATAGCATGAGAGCGGACTACGTGACCGCTGGGAAATCCAACTGACCATCGTCGTTCATAAACCCATTTTCTGAAGTGCAACAAGCCCCTACGCTATGAGGGAAACTTGCACCAAAGTAAATACCGTTAACATGATTGGTAGAATCTAGGGCATCGTTCGTATGTAACTCAAATCAAATGCAAATGCTAACATATATCAAAGCTTATTATTCATAACATATTACTAATTTTTCAAAGTTCTGATTCAAAAATTGACTGATGTAACGACCCGACTTTTTCAATCCCTAAGCTATAGGAAAGGCCAGTTCATCAACTTATTGATTTCTCAATAAGCCGTAACAAACAGAAGCCGGCAACATAACAAAGATCAAAAGACAGAGGCAAAGCATATAATAATTCAAAAAGAGAAGCTTTTTAACAACAAAAATATATCATTATGAAGAACCAAGAAGAACCACCGGTGATGGCCAATCCAACACCTAAAATAGTGGTTCACAATAACAGTTCCTCGAGTGATATCAAAAGAACCAAAATAATGGCCTAGGGCCTAATATTCAAAACAATATTTAGACAAAAGTACCAAAAATAAGGGATCTAGGATCATGGGAAAAACTCCTCAGCTGGTATGTCCAATTCCTCCTCGGGAATGTAATCGGAGTCCTCCAGATCCTCTGAGCCAAGGTCAATATCAGCACCTGAGACGTATAGTCGAGGGTGAGCTAACAGCAAATCCCAATAGAGGAAACAAATTTATTTGCATTTCATCATAAGTAAGATTTTCAAAAGACAGAATCGGATCAAATATGGTTTTCAAATGATGCTTTGCAATTTAAATTTCCAGTTCTAATCCTGAGTCAAAATTGATAACATAAATCTGATGTGTTCGAAAATCTTCTGATTTATCATGCTTCTTGTCTTAAATTTATAACTTAATTTTATCTCCCAAATTTTCTATAGCATGAGAGCGGACTACGTGACCGATGGGAAACCCTACTGACCATCGTCGTTCATGAACCCATTTCGAAAGTGCAACAAGCCCCTACGCTATGAGGGAAACTTGAGCCAAAGTAATACCGTCAACACGGTTGGTAGAATCTAGGGCATCATCCGTATGAACCCTAAATCGAATGGAAATGCTAACATATGTCAATGCTTATTATTCATAATATAATACTGATTTTCTGAAGTTCTGATTCAAAGTTCTGATTCAAAGATTTAACTGAGGTTCTAAGGTTCAATTTGCAAAGTTCTTAGTTATAACAAAGTTTCCAAATTTTTGGATTTGTGTCATATATTCATAGTTTTATTCATGCTGTGTGCAACAGAATTTCTAAAATTCATACTTCTTAATTGAAACAGTCAAACAGTCTATACTTATAATTTAATGCAAATTAAATACAAGGTTCCCCTACCTCAAAAAGAAGGTTCAAAAAGCAAGCATAAACAGTCCTCACCAAGGATTTCCAATACTCAAAACCTACATATATTAACACTCTCAGTGTTAATATAGAACCAAAAAATCAAACCAAAGCTTACCGAGAAAAATCCGACAAAAATTCAAATGCCAGAAACAGGGTAGAATTCGACCCTCGAATTCAAATTCGTGGGTCGAATTTGAAATTCGATGGTCGAATTCAATTTTGACCCTCGAATTTCAAAACTGCTTCAAACTTTTAAAACTCAGAAAATCGACCCTCGATTTTCAAATCGATGGTCGATTTCTAAATTCGACCCTCGAATTATCAAAATTGCATCAGGCCTCTAAAAACACATTTCGACCCTCGATTTTGTAATCGATGGTTGAATTTCAAATTCGACCCTCGATTTGAAAATCGACCCTCGAATTTCGCTTGTTCTTTGGCTGTCAAAAATTCCTATGTCCGGACTCTTTCTCTCTTATTCAACCACAGCCATCTTAAATCGTTGCTTTCGTTGCACCGATTCACGCACCGGAACCAACCTCCAAGCTCAATGGTTTAGATCTTCAAATCAATCTATATTCATAAAGAGGTGTTCAGTGCCTTAGTCACAACAAAATCATATAGAACTTCTCACTCTCCACATCTCTCTTCTCCTTCAATAGTTCAAACTGATCCGAAATCAAGCATAAGGCTAACTAATGGTTGAGATGGGGAGAGGAATTCTCAAACTCTCTAGATCTAGGATTAGAAGATGCAAGGCTTAAGGACTTAAATTTCCAACGAGAGAGAGAAGTGAAACTTCTCTTTCAATCTCTCTTATAACCAAAAGCCAAGTAATAAAATATCTAGATTTTATAATTTTTCAACTTATCCACTTAAGTTGAAAAATTATCCGGTGCTAAACACAAACACCTACGTCATTGTGTGAATCATTGATTACATGACTTGCACAAATCTTCCGACAAAATCCTTTTGCCACAAGTTTTATCATACCCTTAGCTTACCAAAAATCCAAAAATATCCCTCAACAATTTCCGGACATGCTTACCGAGGTAAACGAAAATAAGCCAAAATATCTGGGATATTACATTCACCCCTCCTTAGGAATTTTCGTCCTCGAAATTTGAATGCATCACATATCAAACAACGAAACGAAAAAGGAAACATGGGTCACCGTGTTCCGATCCCGCTATTGGGGCTCCCAGTGTGCTTACTTTATTTGTTGGTGGTAAAAGCAATTTATAATCAAAGTAAGACAGGGGATGAAATCAACACAACTGAGAAATCCTAGACTTGCAAGATACAGGGTCTATTGTAGCAAGTTTTGATAAATAAGAGTTTGTCCTACAGGGAAAAGGTGATCTACGGCTCCACGGGAGCCATCTCTAGTAGTCCCTCCAGATCTGACTATAGATCTGGCACTCCTAAAAGGAAGGGAGTTTAGGGTCACTTATTCTAAATATCCTAAGGTAGCCTAATGAATTAACTACAGAAAGGGTTGAGAAGATGGATGGAGTGTGGGAAAATAAATATAAAAGGGTGAGAAGTATGCTATTGGGTCTAGATCAGAGGAGTTTTGTAACTCAGATTCAGATCTGATGTTATAGAAATCCTATCCAATGGCTACATTATCACCACTAAGGAGAAAGAATCCAACCCATCTCTGTGCCATGATCCAATCCCTTAAGGCTATAACCTGTCCACTCAAATGGTCACACACTATCCCATAGGGGAACCACAATCCAAAGATGGGTCAAAACAAGTTAATCATTGTAGGCACTACTTCATCCAGGCTACAAGCTCAAGAATCCATAAGGAACCTCAACCTCTAAAGCTCTATGTGTGGGGCTAGGGTTATATAGGACCATGTTAGCCCAGACACATAGAACTAGCAAGGGATTGAGTACAACCTTCGATCTAGCTGTCCATTGCTTGAGTGGGACTACAATGGTCCAGTCATAAGCCTACAATCTCCATAACCAGATCAGATCTAACATCTGATGGCGGGTCTGTACAAATATAGGAGAGTCTGCCTCTATACAATCTCCCACAAGGCTACAAGCACATGTGCAGAGAAGAAGAATCCATCTTGGATCCTACGGATTGGCTTTCACCCTAAGGCTATAGCCTGTCCACTTGAATGGTCACAGACTATCCCAGAGGCTATCCTCCTCATAGAGTCCAAAACAGAACAGTAATATTGCTGCCACCACCATGGTCACAAGGCTACCAGCTCAGGCTCCCATGGGGATTTCGATTCTAGTGGGTCCTGTGGTGGGGCTAAGGCTGTATCGGACCATGATAGCGCAGACACATAGGTCACTTGGATCTGAATGAATCCTTAGAATCAGTCCTCCATTACTTTGAATCATAGCCAAAGCAATGGCAGATCTCAAGGCAGCAGCCTTGCACAGAGCAACTCACAAACACACGAATCCCATAAAAGTACAACACCTAATCACAAATTCCATTAATCTAATCTCAATAAACATACATAGGCATGGCCAACAAGTGTTGGGCCATGAAGAGAAAGAAAAAGAAAAAGGAAAACTACTTACAACTACAGAAGAACAGAAAAGAAAAAGATCTCAGATCCCGTATCAGGGATGAAGTCTGGACTCCTTAAACCTAAAGCAAGTTTGGGTTTATATAGCAGTGGTGTGGCGGCGCATTAGGGTAAACCCTAATTTTAACGATGCCACGTGGCCGAATACTGTTTCTTAGATGCATCGGGGCGCGTGCACAGAGATTTGAGCGTGGGAGTGCGTGCCCTAATCCTTGGAAATTCCCAGAAAGTCCTCTGCTGAAGCGATGGAAGGTTAAAGTTCAGAGCTTCGCTAGGTAGCCATCGTTTCCCAGACTCGTCGCGTGGTAGCACTGACTTCACGAGGATGAGTTAGCATTAAAACTTCAGACGTCGCGGGGTTGCAGCTTCTTGATGCTTTGAGCAGTCGCGAGGTAGATAGTTAAGCTCTCGCTGGATTGGGCTTCGCTCAGTTGGATTGCTACTTGTGAATAGCGCGGGAACTGTGCAAGCATTCCATTTCACAATAGATCTTCGCGAGGCTAACTCTAGCTTCGCGAGGCTGCTTTCTTCCTGAACAGTGCGAGAACTGCGTGAGAAGTTCACTTCTTAATGGAACTTCGCGAGGATCCTCACGATAGCTTTGAGGCTTTTCTGAACTGCGCGATAGCTCCTATGATGCTTTGTATCTCGCGGCAACTGGGTGGCAGCTGTGCGACAACTTTCCTGAAGCTCTTTATCCTTAGCTGTTCTGAGCGAACTGCACGAGACTGCTCGACCTTTAACTTCTGAACTTCGCGAGAGCTGCGCGACTCAAGGCTTCTGAAGCTCTTCTATCACTCCACTGCACAAGAACTTCTCGTGAAGTCTTGGGGAACGTAGAGAGGACTGCATGAAGCCTAAATTCCTGAATCCTTTAGAGCTTTGTCAGCTGCGCGAGGCTTACCTCAGGTCTGGATTCATGGCTCATTCTTCTGAGGGACTTCTGGGGTCAAAACAGGCTCCTTAGCAGGATTTATGGCCGTATTGCACTGCTGTTTATTACCTACAAAAATAGCTTAACAAACATTTATTAAAGGGCTAAGGGTCTAATCACAGGTTAAGTTAAGGGGTGAAAAGTAGTACTTTTCAGGTCTTAACACCCGCAGGGCACGCAAGTCAAGGGATGGGATCCGCAGTAACGTGGATGTACTGCATGTGGCACTAGAAGGGCCATAGTGGATTGCATCCGTACATGGATGCTCACACCCCAAGCGTCACGTGCCGGGAGACCGATGCACAGTGACTCATGAAAGCAATAAAGATAACAAAACCCACATAGATAGTAAAACCCACACCGATAGGAAAACCCATAGAGCAAACCAAAAACCACATAAGTATAGTATATGTCCATAGAACAAAATCTAATCCACATCGCAAGTCAAACGCAAATAGCAAATATATACAAAAGTAAACAACAGAGTAGCTGACCCAAATTACAAAACAGAATTATAAAAGATAACAAAAAGGAGGACCACCAGGTCCTAAATAATCCATGCTGTAAAAATAAATACAGGCCCCATAAGCACAAAATAAATCACAGCCCCCCCCCAAAGTAACACTAAAAATCCCCTACAGCAGATGGACGATCGATTGGATCAAGATCCCACCATCGGTAGGTGACTGAACCATCCACTCCGGCCTCGTGAGGGCATCTTTGCTACCCGGCGTGACGAAGGACGATAAACGAAGGCACGGATGTCGGCCATGTATGTAGTATAATCATCAGAGAACGCATGTTGCATCAGGTAAGAAAGAGCGCCGCCATGAACCTCCAACTCCTGACGCATAGAGCTGGTATGCTGGGTGAGCTCCTGGATCTGGTGGCTCATCGCAGTCAGCTGGCGCGTAAACTCCGTGAGCATAAGGATATCGCTCTGTGGTGGTGGAGTAGGGGCAGTCGTCTCAGGGGCAACACGTGTAGGGTCCTCATCATCATCGCTAGCTGCTGCATCAGGTACCACTGGGTCCTTGGAGGTGTTGACAAGTCTACCATAGGTTTGACCCCAATTGACGAGGTTATACATTTTTAAACCATCAGTAGATTTGGGTTCGGTAGGGGGAATCTCATACGCAGGGCCCGCTCGGTAGTTCTCAATCATCACAGAAATCAAACGGGCATAGGGAATGCCCTTCTTCGGTTTCTTCACTTGCTTGCCCACTTTCTCACGGGGTTTAATAATTCCCTTTAAAAGGACCTTAGGAGCACTAAACCATCGCTCCTTGTAAGCAGCAAACAAAATTTGTTGTAGGGGACCGGTGCGCTCGGATTTATGACCAAAGGGGTAAAGGGCAGTCTTGAAAATTTTATCCAATATCCACATTGATTCAGGCATATGTATGCGGACAATGGATTTACCGGACCCACGACGACCCTGCGTCATTTGGGTAATCACATCCTTAAAAAGGGCTGGTTTGGGGAAAGGAGGACCCAAACCCATAGTTGTAGAGTGTTTCAGCGGGCAACGTAGTGCCACAGCCATGTCCTCGAGGTCAAATGTGTAATCTCGGCCGTCAATGGAGGTATAAATCTTTTTACCATCCTCACGGCGCATATGTTGGAAAAACAGGTGCACCAAACGAGGGTAAAAATGGACACTAAAAGCTGTGCACAGTGAAGTCATCCGGGCTTTTTCGAGGTATTCTCCCGCCCACTGAGTGGTTGTTTGCTGGTCAAACAACTCCGGGTGAAAAATATACTTAGTGGTGAAGCCCTTGATGCTCCAAAATTCATTGGGCTATTCAAAAATCGGAGGGGACACATGTGGTGGTATGGGCTTTGTGGGTTGTGGAGCCGACTGTGTTGGTTGTTCGGCCTGTGGGGCTGAGTGGGGTTGGTGGCTTAAGGAACCAGCCTTCGAAGCCGGCCTCTTGGATGTAGGGTTTTAGATTGGAGCTTGTTTCTTTGGCCCCATTGAACAATAATAAACAGCTAATAGAAAATAGGAAGAAAAAATCCCAAAATGAGCTAGCTTTGTGAGGGTTTACCTTGAGAAAGCCCCAAATCCGGTTCCAAATGGTAGAAATCCAAGTCCTTTGCAATTTGTAGTGAATTTCCCCTCGGATTTCGACCAAAAATAGGAAGAACAGCTCCAAAATCGCCAAAAACCCCAAAAACCCAAAGCTTAAACACACTGATAAGCAAACTCGAAATGGCCAAATAAAACAGAAGCCCATACTTAATCGATAAAATCGACCCTCGATTTAAAATTTGTGGGTCGAATTTCAAATCGACCCTCGATTTGAAAATCAACACTCGATTTTCTCAAAAAATTTCTTAGGCCTATTTTTTTGGCTTAAAACTGCCTGGTTACTATTGATGCAAATTCGACCCTCGAAATTCAGTTTTGACACTCGAATTTTAACACACCTGAGGCCTTCAAAATTTTCAAAAATTTTGAAATTTACAACTTGTCTTTGGGTCCAAATGGACCTTGTTGGAGCCCTTTTTATCCCAATCATGAATTCAGACCATGACAGCAGTATCAAGGCCAAATTTCTCATGGAAATTGAAGGAAGTAGCCGACTATAGGCCGAAATTTAGGTCACCAGACCAGTAGGGAGTAACATACCAGAGTTAGGTCTAAGGCCCAAAAGTATCCAATTTCCATAATGTAGGGACTTTTAGACAGGCACAATCATGAAGAGACATTGATCCGCCAAAAATTTTATAAATTCCTATAATAAGAAGTACATCATACAAAGCTCAAATACAAGACAGCCCATTTATAGGTTCGCAACGAGATCAATCAAAAAGGCGGGGAAATTGTTCTCGGAGCTCAACTTCACGCTCCCAAGTGGCTTCCTCAGGTGTGTGATTCCGCCATTGTATGAGAACTAAAGGAATTCTCTTTGTGCGTAGGATCTGCTCCTTGCGATCCAAAATCTGAACCGGGTCCTCGATTACCTTCAAACCATCCTGAAGCTTGATGGGTTGGTAATCAAGCACGTGAGTCGGGTCACAGATGTATCGACACAACATCGACACATGGAAGACGTTGTGCATGCTAGATAATTGCGGCAGTAGTGCCACACGATATGCAACTTCTCTGACTCAGCCTAATATCTCAAAAGGCCCAACATACCGAGGACTCAGTTTCCCTCATTTCCCGAATCGCATAATGCCCTTCGTAGGCAAAATCCGAACAAAGACATTCTCGCCAACCTGAAAAAATTGAGTAGTAGTGCCAATTTCACATGGAATTTATACCAAGTGAAGAAATACACATGTACATAGCGAAAGCTACCTTAAAATCCACGTGTCTCCATTTGAGATCGGCGTAGCTCTTTTGACGACTCTGAGCTACTCGTAGTCGCTCGTGAATCAACCGAACCGTCTCGGTCGTGCTCTCAACTATCTCAGGGGAAATAATGAGCTTCTCACCCACTTCTTCCCAGTTCAACGGCGATCGACACCTTCGTCCATATAGAGCCTCGAACGGAGCCATACCGATGCTAGCCTGAAAGCTATTGTTATAGGCGAACTCGATTTGAGGCAAGTGTTGGTCCCATGACCCGTGAAAATCCAACATGCAAGCTCTCAGCATGTCCTCAATGATTTGGTTCACTCGCTCAGTCTGGCCATCCGTCTGTGGGTGAAACGCCGAACTAAAGTCAAGACGAGAACCCATTCCCTCCTGAAATCGCTACCAAAAGTGTGAAGTAAACAACGGGTCTCTGTTTGACACAAATACTAGTCGGTATCCCATGCAGTCTAACAATCTCCTTCAGGTATAACTCTGCAAGTCTACTGGCTATATACGTGGTATTGTATGGCAAGAAATGAGCAGACTTGGTTAGCCGATCGACAATGACCCAGATGGCATTGTTCTTCCTCAGTGTTTTCGGCAACCCGAGTATGAAATCTAGCGAAATGGCTTCCCATTTCCACTCAGGCACAGGAAAAGGCTGCAATAGGCCTGCAGGATTTTGATGATCAACCTTAACCTGTTGACAAACCAAGCACCGCGATACATACTCAGCGACGTCGTGTTTCAAACCTCGCCACCAGAAACTCTTCATCAAGTCCTGATACATCTTGGTGCTACCAGGATGTATGGCATACATGGATTTGTAAGCCTCTTCCAAAATGGTGTCCCGAAGCTTTGTACTCGACGGTACACATACACGGTCGTGAAACAACAAGGTCCCATCTGCTAGTATGGAGAAATCCTTCTTGCTGCCATTCTCCACATCTCGTCTGATTGCCATCAGCTCATCATCGGTCATCTGAAGCTTCCTAATATTCTCGAAGAGCGTAGAGCATAATACAAGTGTGGCCATTAATGCTCCCGAGCCTTTTACATTGAATCGTGAGCTACCCAAAGCCATATCCTCCAAAAGCTTCCATCCCTGAATCCGGCTAACAAGATGTGACAACTGTGCTGAAGACCTCCTACTAAAAGCATCAGCAATGGCGTTTGCCTTTCCCGGATGGTACTGAATCGAGCAATCATAGTCCTTCAAGAACTCCATCCATCGCCGCTGCCTCATATTCAAGTCCTTTTTGAGTGAATAGGTACTTGAGACTCTTGTGATCAGTGAATATATCGAAGATCTCACCGTAGAGGTAATGTCTCCAGATCTTTAAGGTGAATATAACTACTGCTAAATCTAAGTCATGCGTCGAATAGTTTCTTTCATGGTCCTTCAACTGCCTAAAACCATACTCAATGACCCACTCATCTTGATTAAGCACACAGCCTAATCCGCCATAAGAAGCATCATTGTACACTGCGAAGCCTCCACTGTCGGAAGGTATAGCAAGTACTAGTGTCGTAGTCAATCGATGCTTTAGCTCCTGAAAGCTCTGCTTGCACTGCTCTATCCAATCGAACTTTGCATTCTTTCTCGTGAGCTGCGTAAGTGGACCCGATATCTTTGAGAAACCCTTGACAAATCTCCGATAGTACCCTGCCAAACCAAGGAAACTTCAGACCTCTGTTACTATCATAGGTTGTTCCCAGTTCACCACCGAATCTATCTTTGTAGGATCCACTGAGATACCCGCTTCAGAGACTACGTGGCCTAAGAAACTGAGCTGCTCAAGCTAAAACTCACACTTACTAAGTTTGGCATACAACTGATGGTCCCTAAGTGTTTGAAGTGCCATCTTCAGATGCTGCACATGCTCCTCTCTGGTTTTCGAATAGATGAGGATGTCATCTATGAAAACTACCACATATTTATCAAGATGTGGTTTGAACACCCTATTCATCTGATCCATGAAAGATGCAGGCGCATTCGTCAATCCAAACGGCATCACTAAAAACTCATAGTGGCCATAACGTGTTCGAAACGCAGTCTTGGATATATCTTCCACCTTGATTTTGTGCTGGTGATAGCCTGACCTCAGATCAATCTTTGAAAAGAACTTTGCACCTTGCAACTGATCAAATAAGTCATCTAACCGTGGAAGAGGATAACAATTCTTAATCGTCAGCTTGTTGAGCTGCCTATAATCGATACACAGACGCATCGATCCATCCTTCTTTTTCACAAAAAGAACTGGTGCACCCCAAGGAGAAAGACTCAGTCGAATGAAGCCTTTGTCTAACAGCTCCTGAAGCTATTCCTTAAGTTCTTTCAACTCAGCAGGTGCCATCCGATATGGAGCTTTGGATAACGGTTCTGTACCCGACGCTAGCTCAATCGCGAACTCTATCTCTCGATCTGGTGGTAATCCAGGTAAGTCCTCTGGAAAGACGTCAGGATAATCGCAGACCACCTTGATAAGAGCCAAGTCATTCTTCTTCTCTATAGAATCTTACAAGTAGGCTAGATACCCACTGCAACCATTCTTCATCATACGCTCTGCCTTAATGGCTGAAACCAATGGCGCAACCTTGGATTTAACTCCACAGAATCAGAAGGATTTTCGCTTTGGCGATCGGAAGGTCACTATCTTTCGTAGACAGTCCACGCTCACGTGATAAGCTGCCAACCAATCCATTCCAAGAATGACGTCGAACCCTTCCATGCTCAACGTAATCATGTCGGTCACTATCTCGTGCTCATCAATCATCACGATGACTGACTGACATGCCGTATCAGTGCATACTGAACTTCCTGTAGGAATCTTTACATCCAAATTAAAAGCAAGGGGTTCGGGAGTGATACCCAACTTCTCTGAGAAGGAAGGAGTAATAAACGAGTGTGTAGACCCAGGGTCTATAAGTACTCGTGCTTTAATTTTACTCAGGTCACCTCGACGACTCATCAGAAGGGTACCTTTAGTTAAAATTTTTTGTTAATTATATGCAATGATTCCAATGTGGTTTTAACATAATTGCTTGAATGAATTTAAACATTAAATAATTGAATCAATGCATCAATGACATCTCAACTTTAATGATACCTTGGATTACGTCATTTGACGTTTGGGCATCCTGTGCAGTCACCGCATAAGCTCGACCTTGAACTGTAGGTCGCGTCGACTTCTGCGTAGAGACTGTCGTAGTCTGTCCTTTCTCAACAGTAGGACAATCCTTGATCATGTGACCAACCTGTCCACACCTAAAGCATCCTCCAGTGTTCCGTCGGCAATCCTCAGTCTTATGTGGTTTCCCACATCTTGCACACATTGGGGTAGAAACAGGAGTAACAGCTGATCCTCGCATCGAACCCTGAGCCACAGAAGCTCCACTCGCAGTAGTGCTCCCGGCTTTGAAAGGTTGTCCTGGTGACGAACTCTGCGGTCTCTGATAGGAAGACGTCACTAGTCCTGAAGCAACAGCTGGTCTAGAATATGATGGCTGACTAGGGTAGGGAGGAGGTTTAGAGAACCTCGGCTTTTTATTCACCTGCTCTAAAGCACTCTGTTGTCCCTGGCCAAACCTATTTTTATTTCCCTGCTCTAGCCTCAAGTACTGTTTTTGAATGTCTTCCTTTGCAATGAGGGCCTTTGACATGACGCCCGCATACGTCTCCATCTCCCACATCGACACCCTCTCCTGAATGTTCGGCCTCAAACCTCTCTGAAATTTTTGAGCCCTCATCAGCTCAGTGGCCACGTGTAAGGGTGCAAATCGGGAAAGCCTATCAAACTCTGTGCCATACTCGCGCACCGACATCTCATTCTGCTTCAACTCAATAAATTGGACTTCCCACTGATTACGTACGTTCTTTGGAAAGTACTGATCGTTGAACGTCTCCACGAACTCTGCCCAAGTCAATGGAGTATTGGGGTAATCCTGCTCTCTCATCCGGGAAACAGACTTCCACCACGGGCTGGCCTCACCCAAAAGTTTGAAGGATGCCCAGCGTACTTTCTCGACATCTATACACTGCAACACCTCAAATATCTTTTCAATCTCATCAAGCCATGCCTCAGACTCCATAGGATCTGTCTGCCCTGAGAATGTAGGAGGTCTCATCCTCCTAAACTCTACGAATCCTCCTGGCTGATGTCTGGCTGCCAGCATCTCTATCTGTCGGTCTATGGCTGCAGTCTGCTGAGCCATGTTGTTGGCCAAGGCTGCCAACACCTCGTCAACATTTCCCCCTTCTTGCCTAGCAGCTCCCAAAGGATCTGCATTAGGGCCAGATGCAGCTCGCCCTCTGCCATATGAGGTGCCAACGCCCTCATCTATCTCTTTGATTCGAGTCGTATGAGGTCCCTCTATACCTCGGCCTCTGCCTCTAAACCGTGGAGGCATGCTGATCTGTCATCGTTGAAAAACAATAACAATAGATTAGTATTGATTGTTTAAAACAATCATCCCTTAGTCCTAAGACTCTGAACCTAGAGCCTTGCTCTGATACCAACTGTAACGACCCGACTTTTCCAATCCCTAAGGTATAAGAAAGGCCGGTTCATCAACTTATTGATTTCTCAATAAGCCGTAACAAACAGAAGCCGGCAACATAACAAAGATCTACAGACAAAGGCAAAGCATATAATAATTCAAAAATAGAAGCTTTTTAACAACAAAATAATATCACTATGAGGAACCAAGAAGAACCACCGGTGATGGCCAATCCAACACCTAAAATAGTGGTTCACAATAATGGTTCCTCGAGTGATATCAAAAGAACCAAAATAATGGCCTAGGGCCTAATATTCAAAACAATATTTAGACAAAAGTACCAAAAATAAGGGATCTAGGATCAAGGGAAAAACTCCTCAGCTGGTATGTCCAATTCCTCATCGAGAATGTAATCGGAGTCCTCTAGATCCTCTGACCCAAGGTCAGCCTCAGCACCTGAGACGTATAGTCGAGGGTGAGCTAACAGCAAAGCCCAATAGAGGAAACAAATTTATTTGCATTTTATCATAAGTAAGATTTTCAAAAGACAGAATCGGATCAAATATGGTTTTCAAATGATGCTTTGCAATTTAAATTTCTAGTTCTAATCCTGAGTCAAAATTGTTAACATAAATCTGATGTGTTCGAAAATCTTCTGATTTATCATGCTTCTTGTCTTAAATTTATAACTTAATTTTATCTCCCAAGTTTCCTATAGCATGAGAGCGGACTATGTGACCGATGGGAAACCCTACTGACCATCGTCGTTCATGAACCCATTTCGAAAGTGCAACAAGCCCCTACACTATGAGGGAAACTTGCGCCAAAGTAATACCGTCAACACGGTTGGTAGAATCTAGGGCATCATCCGTATGAACCCTAAATCGAATGCAAATGCTAACATATGTCAATGCTTATTATTCATAACATAATACTGATTTTCTGAAGTTCTGATTCAAAGATTTAACTGAGGTTCTAAGGTTCAATTTGCAAAGTTCTTAGTTATAACAAAGTTTCCAAATTTTCAGATTTGTGTCATATATTCAGAGTTTTATTCATGTTGTGTGCAACAGAATTTCCAAAATTTATACTTCTTAATTGAAACAGTCAAACAGTCTATACTTATAATTTAATGCAAATTAAATACAAGGTTCCCCTACCTCAAAAAGAAGGTTCAAAAAGCAAGCATAAGCAGTCCTCACCAAGGACTTCCAATACTCAAAACCTACATATATTAACACTCTCAGTGTTAATATAGAACCAAAAAATCAAACCAAAGCTTACCGAGAAAAATCCGACGAAAATTCAAATGCTAGAAACAGGGCAGAATTCGACCCTCGAATTCGAATTCGTGGGTTGAATTTGAAATTCAATGGTTGAATTCAATTTCGACCCTCGAATTTCAAAACTGCTTCAAACTTTTAAAACTCAGAAAATCGATCCTCGATTTTCAAATCGATGGTCGATTTCCAAATTCGACCCTCGAATTGGAAATCGACCCTCAAATTCTCAAAATTGCATCAGGCCTCTAAAAACACATTTCGACCCTCGATTTTGAAATCGATGGTCGAATTTCAAATTCGACCCTCGACTTGAAAATCGACCCTCGAATTTCGCTAGTTCTGTGGCTGTCAAAAATTCCTATGTCCGGACTCTTTCTCTCTTATTCAACCACAACCATCTGATCTTATTTAAACATAAAACATGATACTCTAAACAAACATAATTTAAAGGACACAAGAAGGTTTTAAAAGACTACCTTTTGTAGCTTAAATCGTTGCTTCCGTTGCACCGATTCACGCATCGGAACCAACCTCCAAGCTCAATGGTTTAGATCTTCAAATCAATCTATATTCATAAAGAGGTGTTCACTGCCTCAGTCACAACAATATCATATAGAACTTCTCACTCTCCACATCTCTCTTCTCTTTCAATAGTTCAAACTGATCCGAAATCAAGCATAAGGCTAACTAATGGTTGAGATGGGGAGAGGAATTCTCAAACTCTCTAGATCTAGGATTAGAAGATGCAAGGCTTAAGGACTTAAATTTCCAACGAGAGAGAGAAGTGAAACTTCTCTTTCAATCTCTCTTATAACCAAAAGCCAAGTAATAAAATATCTAGATTTTATAATTTTTCAACTTATCCACTTAAGTTGAAAAATTATCCGGTGCTAAACACAAACACCTACGTCATTGTGTGAGTCATTGATTACATGACATGCACACATCTTCCGACAAAATCCTTTTGCCACAAGTCTTATCATACCCTTAGCATACCAAAAATCCAAACATATCCCTCAACAATTTTTGGACACGCTTACCGAGGTAAACAAAAATAAGCCAAAATATCCGAGATATTACAACTGAGGTTCTGAGGTTCAAATTACGAAGTTCTTAGTCATAACAAAGTTTCCAAATTTCTGATTTATATCATATGTTCAGATTTTTATTCATATTGTGTGCAACAATATTCCAAAATTTATGCTTCTTATTGAAACAGTCAAAACAGTTTCTACTTATAATCAAATGCAAATGAAGTGTAGGGTTCCCCTACCTCAACAAGGAAGATTCAAAAACAAGCATAAGCAGTCCTCACAAAGGACTCCCAATATTCAAAACCTACAAAGATTAACACTCTCAGTGTTAATATAAGACCAAAAGTCAAACCCAAAAGCTTCCCGAAAAAATTCCAACAAAAATTTTAAGGATCTGAAACAGGGCAGAATTCGACCCTCAAATTCAAATTCATGGGTTAAATTTGGAATTCGATGGTCGAATTCAAATTCGCCCTCGAATTCGAAAAATCTCTTCAGGCTTGAAAATTCAAAAATTGACCCTCGATTTTCAATTCGATGGTCGAATTCCAAATTCGACCTCGAATTGGAAATCAACCCTCGAATTTTGAAAACTACATTAGGCTTAAAAAACAGATTTTAACTGTCGAATTTCAAATCGATGGTCGAATTCCAAATTCGACCCTCGAATTGGAATTCGACCTTCGAATTTGTTCAAGTCTGTGGCTGTCAAATCTTTCATCCCTGAATTCTTTCTTTCTTTCAACCACAGCCATCTAATCTTGTTTAAACACACCACATGCTACTCTAAACAAAACATAAATTTAAATGTCCCAAGGAGGTTTAAAGGCCTACCTCTTGTAGTTTAAACCGTTGCTTCTGTTGCACCAAAACACGCACCGGAACCAATCTCCAAAGCTTATCGGTTTAGAACTTCAAATCAGTCCATCATATAATGGGGTGGCCACTGCCTCATCAACCAACAAAATCACACAAAATTTATCACTCTCCACATCACTCTTCTCTTTCAATGGTTAAAACTGATCAAAATTCCAATACAATTCTAATCAATGGTCGAGATAGGGAGAGGAATTCTCAAGCTCTCAAGATCTTGGATTAAGATGAGGCAAGGCTTAGAGGCTTAAAATTTCCAACGAGAGAGAGAAGTTACACTTCTCTTTTAATCTCTCTTATAACCGAAAACCCAAAAAAACAAATATCTAGATTTTTATATTTGTCACTTATCTAGTTAAATTGCAAAATTTTCCGGTGCTAAACACAAACACCAACTTTATTATGTGCGTCATCTATTACATGACTTGCACATATCTTCTGACAAAATCCTTCTTGCCATTAGTCTTATCATAGCCTTAGCCTTCCAACAATCCAAAAAAATCCTTTAAAAATTTTTGGGCACACTTACTAAGGTAAACAAAAAAAAAGCCAAAAATATCAGGGATATTACATTCTCCCCTCCTTAAGAATTTTTGTCCTCGAAAATGTAAGGCAACACACACCATTCAACGAAATAATAAGGAAAATATGGGTCACCGTGCATTGATCTCGCAGGGCACACAAGTCAAGGGATGGGATCCGTAGTAATGTGGATGTACTGCATGTGGCACCAGAAGGGCCATAGTGGATTGCATCTGTACATGGATGCCTACACTCCAAGTGTCACGTGCCAGGAGACCGCCTCATAGTGACACATGAAAATAACAAAGATAACAGAAGCCCACCCTAGCAATAGAAAATGAAAGACAAAGCCACAAAAATAGAAATACCCACATAGATAGCAAAACCCATAGATAGCAAAAGAGTACATGTCCACATATAAAGTAGATGGAACAAGGTCGAGAACAAATACATATAAGACAAAAGAAAACTAAGTATCCAATCAAACCCCCAAAACAAGAAATATAAAAGATAGCAAACAGTAGGACCACCAGGTCCTAAATAATCCATGCATGAAATAATAAATACATGCCCCAAAATATCCAAAAATAAAATACAACCCTCCCAAAGTAACACTAAAACTCCCCCACAGCAGCGGGACCAGCCTGATCCTGGTCGTCGTCCCCATCATCAGTGTCATCACCTGAGCCATCCTCTCTAGCCTGAGTAGGCATGCTGGAACCGGCGCTCGATGTCGAAGGGTGATGAACAGAGGCATGGATGTCAGCCATATATGTAGAATAATCGGTGGGGAACGCATGCTGCATCAAGTAAGTAAGAGCCCCGCCATGAATGTCCAACTCCTAACACATGGAGCTGGTATGCCGTGTGAGCTCCTAGATCTGCTAGCTCACCGCAATCATCTGGCGTGTAAACTCTGATAGTGTAAGTATGTCGCTCTGTGGGGGCTGAGTGGGTGCAGGAGCAGTCGTGTCAGTGGCAACATGTGTAGGGTCCTCATCCTCATCGCCGGCGTTTGCATCAGGAACTACTGCTTCCTTGGGAGTCTTCACAAGTCTACCGTAGGTCTGACCCCAATTGACGAGGTTATACATTTTAAGACCGTCAGTAGATTTTGGTTCGATAGGGGGAATCTCATACGCGGGGCCCGCTTGATAATTCTCGATCATCACAGAAATCAAACGAGCATAGGGAATGCCCTTTTTCAGTTTCTTTACCTACTTCCCCATTTTCTCCCGAACCTTAATAATTCCCTTTACAATTATTTGAGGAGAACTAAACCAACGCTCCTTGTAAGCGGCAAACAAAATTTGTTGGAGGGGACCGACACGTTCTGACTTGTGACCAAACGGGTAGAGGGTTGTCTTGAAAATTTTGTTTAAAAGCCACATAGAGTCGGGCATGTGTGTACGGACAATAGATTTACCCGACCCATGACGACCCTGCGTCATTTGGGTAATAACATCGTGAAAGAGGACTGGTTTGGGGAAAGGAGGACCCAATCCCTTTGTCTTAGAATGGGCCAGCGGACAACGCATTGCCACGGCAATGTTGTCAAGGTCAAAAGTATAATCTCTCCCATCAATTGAAGTATAAATTTTCTTTCCATCCTCGCGGCGCATATGCTGATAAAAGAGGCGCATCAAACGAGGGTAAAAATGGTCGCTAAAAGCTGTGCAAAGTGAAGTCATCTGGGCTTTTTCTAGGTATTCCGCCAGCCACTGAGTGGGTGTTTGTTGGTCAAACAACTCGGGGTGAAAGACGTACTCAATGGCAAAGCCCTTAATTCCCCAAAATTAGGTGGGCTGTTCTCGTATTGGAGGGGACACAGGTGGAGTTGGCTGATGAGGTGGTGGAGCCGACTGAGGTGGCTCTTCAAGTTGTGGGGCTGGCTGTTTAGTGCGGCTTGAGGAACCAGCTTTCGAAGCCGGTCTCTTGGAGGTAGGGTTGCGTATAGGAGCTTGCTTTTTAGGCCCCATTGAAGCAACAATAAAATCTAACAGATAGCAGGAAGAAAAAACTCCAAAATGAGAAGTTTTCATGAGGATTTACCTTGAGAAGCCCCAAATCAAATTTCTAATGGTTGAAATCCAAGGCCCTTTATGCAATCCGAGTGAAATCCCCTTGAATCCAGCCAAAAATATGAAGAACAACTCAAAAATCTGCAAAACCACCGAAAACCCTAAGCCCAAACCCTCAGATGTGCAAACACGAAATGCCAAAAATAAAATAGAACCCCCACATAATCGAGAAATTTGACCCTCGATTTCAAATTCGTGGGTCGAATTTCAAATCGACCCTTGATTTTGAAATCGACCCTCGATTTCTTCAAAATTTTGTCAGGCCTGAATTTTTGGCTTAAACTGCCTGGGTACTGTTCAAGGAAATTCGAACCTCGATTTCCAATTTCGACACTCGAATTTCTCAAGGTCTGTTTTCCTTTAAAATTTCAAATTTTTTTTAAAATGAGGTCCATTCCTTGGTTCCAAATGGACTTCCTCAGAGCCCAATTCACTCAATTATGGAATGCGACATTTCTGGCATCAAATAGAGCTGAATTTAACTTAGAAAAAAATCAAGTAAATGAATTATTTAATAAAAAGCTCTATTTATGTCAAAGACCATTAGGAAGTAGCATCCCCGATTTTGGTCGAAGGCCTAAAATTCATCGGGTTTTCCATAAGGTAGGTACGTTTAAACTGTCACAAAAATCAATAGATACCCAAAGTGTTGCCAAAATTACTCGCAAAATTTTTAGACTTTTATAAAACAAGTACACAAAATGCTAAGTATGATATAGTCAACACAAAATTTCTCAAAATTAATCGAATAGGCTCGGAGCTCAGCCTCTCGCTCCCAGGTGGCTTCCTCCGGTGTATGATTCCACTATCGAACGAGAACCAAAGGAATCCTCTTAGTGCGTAGGATCTGCTCCTTACGGTCCAAGATCTGAACCGGGTCCTCAATCACCGTCAAACCATCCCGAAGCTCGATGGGTTGGTAATCAAGTACGTGAGTCTGGTCACGGATGTATCAACGCAGCATCGACACATGGAAGACGTTGTGCATGCTTGACAATTGCAGCAGTAGTGCCACGCGGTATCAACCTCTCCGACTCGGCCTAATATCTCAAAAGGCCCAACGTATCGAGGACTCAGTTTCCCTCGTTTCCCAAATCACATAACTCCCTTCATAGGCGAAATCCGAACGAAAACATTCTCGCCAACCTTAAAATCAATGTGTCTCCGTTTGAGATCGGCGTAGCTCTTTTAATGACTCTGAGCTACTCGTAGTCGCTCGCAAATCAATCGAACTGTCTCGGTCATGCGCTCGACTGTCTCAGGGCCAATAATGAGCTTCTCACCTACTTCTTCCCAGTTCAACGGCGATCTGCACCGTTATCCATATAAAGCCTCGAATGGAGCCATACTAATGTTAGTCTGAAAGCTATTGTTGTAGGCGAACTCGATCAGAGGCAAGTGTTGGTCCCATGACCCATGAAAATCCAACATGCATGCTCTCAGCATGTCCTCTATGATCTGGTTCACACGCTCAGTCTGGCCGTCCGTCTGTGGGTGAAACACCAAACTAAAGTCAAGACGAGAACCCATTCCCTCCTAAAATCGCTGCCAAAAGTGTGAAGTAAACAACGGGTTCCTGTCTGACACAATACTAGCCGGTATCCCATGCAGTCTAACAATCTCCTTCAGATATAACTCTGCAAGTCTACTGGTTGTATACATGGTATTGTATGGTAAGAAATAAGCAGACTTGGTTAGCCGATCGACAATGACCCAAATGGCATTGTTCTTCCTCAGTGTTTTTGACAACCCGAGAATAAAATCCATTGAAATGGCTTCCCATTTCCACTCAGGCACAGGTAAAGATTGTAATAGGCCTGCAGGATTCTGATGATCAACCTTAACCTGTTGACAAACCAAGCACCGCAATACGTACTCAGCGACGTCACGTTTCAATCCTCGCCACCAGAAACTCTTCATCAAGTCATGATACATCTTGGTGCTACCAAGATGTATGGCATACATGGATTTGTGAGCCTCTTCCAGAATGGTGTCCCGAAGCTCTGTACTTGACGGTACACATACACGGTCATGAAACAACAAGGTACCATCTGCTCGTATGGAGAAATCCTTCTTGCTGCCATTCTCGACATCTCGTCTGATCGCCATCCGCTCATCATTGGTCATCTGAAGCTTTTTGATATTCTCGAAGAGTGTAGGGTGTAATACAAGTGTGGCCATCAATGCTCCCGAGCCTTTGACATCGAACCGTGAGCTGCCCAAAGCCATATCCTCTAAAAGCTTCCATCTCTGAATCTGGCTAACCAGATGTGACAACTGTGCTGAAGACCTCCTACTAAGAGCATCAGCAATGACGTTCGCCTTTCCCAGATGGTACTGAATCGAGTAATCGTAGTCCTTCAAGAACTCCATCCATCGTCGCTGCCTCATATTCAAGTCCTTTTGAGTGAATAGGTACTTGAGACTCTTGTGATCGGTGAATATATTGAATATCTCACTGTAGAGATAATGTCTCCAGATCTTCAAGGCGAATATAAATGCTGCTAACTCTAAGTCATGCATCGAATAGTTTCTTTCATGGTCCTTCAGCTGCCTAGAACCATACGCAATGACCCACTCATGTTGATTAAGCACACAGCCTAATCCGCCATAGGAAGCATCACTGTACACTGCGAAGCCTCCACTGCCAGAAGGTATAGCAAGTACTGGTTCCGTAGTCAATCAACGCTTTAGCTCTTGAAAGCTCTGCTCGCACTGCTCTGTCCAATCGAACTTTACATTCTTTCTCGTGAGCTGTGTAAGTGGACCCGATATCTTTGAGAAACCCTCGATAAATCTCTAATAGTATCCTGCCAAACCAAGGAAACTTCGAACCTCTATTACTGTCATAGGCTATTCCCAGTTCACCACCGAATCTATCTTTGTAGGATCCACTGAGATACCCGCTTCAGAGACTACGTGGCCCAAGAAACTGACCTGCTCAAGCCAAAACTCACACTTACTGAGTGTGGCATACAACTGATGTCCCTGAGTGTTTGAAGAGCCATTTTCAGATGCTGCACATGCTCCTCTCTAGTTTTCGAATAAATGAGGATGTCATCTACGAAAACTGCCACAGATTTATCAAGATGTGGTTTGAACACTCTGTTCATCAGATCCATGAATGATGCAGGCGCATTCGTCAATCCAAACGGCATCACCAAAAACTCATAATGGCCATAACACGTCCGAAACATAGTCTTGGATATATCTTCTGCCTTGATCTTGAGCTGGTGATAGCCTGACCTCAGATCAATCTTCGAAAAGAACTTTGCACCCTGTAATTGATCGAACAAATCATCTATCCGCAGAAGAGGATAACGATTCTTAATCGTCATCTTGTTGAGCTGCCTATAATCGATACACAAACGCATCAATCCATCCTTCTTTTTCACAAAAAGAATCGGTGCACCCCAAGGAGAAACACTCGGTCGAATAAATCCTTTGTCTAACAGCTCTTGAAGCTGTTCCTTGAGTTCTTTCAACTCAGTAGGCACCATCCGATATGGAGCTTTAGATAACGGCTCGGTACATGGCACTAGCTCAATCGCGAACTTAATCTCTCGATCAGGTGGTAATCCAGGTAAGTCCTCTGGAAAGACATCAGGATACTCACAGACCACCTTGATAAGAGCCAAGTCATTCTTCTTCTCTGTAGAATCTTGCAAGTAATCCAGATACCCACTGCAACCATTCTTCATCATGCGCTCGGACTTAATGGCTGAAATCAACGGCGCAACCTTTGATTTGACTCCACAGAATCGGAAGGATTTTCGCTTTGGCGGTTGTTAAGTAGTGAAAAATACCATTTTTCACCCCTAAACATGAGCTTTGAAAGACCCTTGAGAAGACTAAATAAGTGCTTTAGTGTGCATTTTACAGCTAACCAATTAGACAGGTCCAAGTCCGAAAAGCATCCTAAAATGATCAAAAAGCTGACAACTCATGTCAAGCTCAAAGAGGGAGTGAAGAAATAGCCTCAGCAATGGCTAAAAAGGTCCTAAAAGAGCAAGAAAAGACCTGAAGAAGAAGGATCCATTCGCAAAGAAGAAATCAAGTTAAAAGTTCAAATCGCAAAGTAAAAAGTACTTTTCGAAAAGGTCAAAGTTACATTGAATTGATTACGGAGTGTAATGAACTACTCGAAAAGAACCATGTTACTGTTGAATAGTTGAAATTTCCTTTTCGAATAGAAGATCTGGGAGAAGTCCTGCGAAAAGACTTTACGAAGCCAAATTGCTTTGCGAAAAAGAACTTACGGAGCCAAAACACTTTGCGAAAAGGCACTTAAACTCTCTGAAAGGACATTACGGGAATTACACTTGTTTAAAGGGCATTTCAAATCTCGCACGCCCCAATGCATTTAACGGCCGGGGACATTTTGGAAGATTCCAATCAAGATCCAAAAGCATATTCCAACCCATGTGAGCGCTCAAAGATGAAATCACTTGGCGTGAACTTCTAAACTCAACAGATTTTTGAATTCCATAACAGAATTGATGCTTCTAGCGCTTTGATTGGTGAACGGATCGAGCATTTTCATTGGCGAATAGATCTGGATCCCGTGCTCAAGCGCCATTGGGCAATCGGATCGAACACTTGATTGGTCAATTCAATACATGCGAGGATCAAGGAAAGCTATAAATAGAAGACATTTGCCCAATTGTGGCATCCAGTTTTGAGTTCATTTCTATTTCCCGCTTTCCGGTCGGATAGCTTGTCTGTACCCGTATTTACTTTTGAGAGTTTAGAGCTATTTGTAACTCCAAGGAGATTGGATTCAAAGGCAGTCGAGGGCTCTCTAGCCGTGCTCTGTAATTGTAAGATTGAATTTAAAGGTTCTTTGTAATGTGTTTTCTCCATTGGATTCATGTCAAGGGTTCTTATTGATCACCTTAGTGCATTAGACTCCTTTAGATTCACTACTTTGCATGCAATTTCCTTGATTCATTACTCACATGCAATTAGCGTTGGTAACCTAGTTAAGCGGCACTTGCGATGATGTTCATGTTACGAATTGAGGATAGGTCAACAACTATTGGATGATCTGTGACCATTTAAGTGGACGGATCATAACCATAGTCTAAACCCTTCCTTAATTGATTTATTTCTCTTACATACATCTTTGGTAGCGGATGAAGATTGAATCAACTACATTTAGTTGCGATTCTCCATTAAAATTCAAAGCGAAATCACGAAAGTTATTATTTCTCCATTTGATTTATTTTAATCACTTCCCCAACTTGGATCTGGATCAGTTAGTTAGTTCTTTTCTTTATTTGCTTTTAGTTAACGTGACAAAACCCAACACTCTCTTTTTATACGCTTTCTAGATAATTATAGAGCCGGATCAGTATCGGATCTGGAGGTCTATCTCATATTTCGACAAATTCTCGTGGGACGATCTTTAATATACTTACTTTTAAAACTTGCTACAATTTTGATCTTGCGAGCTATTGTTAGCCCTCAATGTCTTGATATCTCTTTCATAATTTAAAATTATGTAACTTAATATTCATTAATTCGTCATTCAAAACACACATAAATCGAGGCACATGTTAGGCAACAACAAGTTTTTGGCGCCGTTCTTAGGGAATTTGTTCTAAAATAGATAGACCTATGTTTTATTCTCTTTTATTTATTATTTATTAATTCATTTTTTACATTGTTATCTCTGCGTGGTTACAAATACAATTGCGTAAAGGAAAGGAAAGCACCTAATTGACAGGTTTGCGGTACCAAATTCTCTCTGCGTTGTATGTTTGGTAGGAGAACTCTCAATGAGATTCTCCTTTTAATTCGAAGTTGAAAGACTCTAAAGCAGAGCATACACCACGTTACGCTACAATGGGTGACGAACCTAGATTGTTAAGAGACTACTTTGCTCTGGTGCCTATAATTCCCTTTTGCATTCAATTTCCCAGTGGAGGGAAATTATGAGATCAAATCATCAACCATCCAAATGTTGCCTTCATTTCATGGATTAAGTAAAGAAGATCCTTACAAGCACATTGATGAATTTACGGCTTTGTGCACAACATTTAACATATGGACTTGGTCGAGGCAACCAAGTGAGGCTCTTTCCTTTTCATTAAAGGACAAAGCTAGAGCATGGTTATCTATGTTAGCACCAAAGCGACATCACATCATGGAATGATTTGCAATGTCAATTTTGTCAAAATATTTCCCAATGACTAAAACCAGCCAACTAAGACAAAGCATCATCTCTTTCTCCCAAAACTCAAGCTGAAACTTTCCATGAGGCATGGGAAAGATTCAAAGAAGCTGATTAAGACAATGCCCTCACCATCAAATTCCTAAATGGCGGCTTGTTCAAAGCTTCTATCAAGGAATTGATCGGAAAGGGCAAGAACATGGTGGATGCCTCCTTGTGGAGGTACCTACTTACAAAAGCAGTTGAAGAGGTTTGGGACCTCTTTGAGGTGATTGGAGAAAATTCAACCCAATGAGGAATCTCTGTCAAGAGACACGAGAATCCGGCTAGGGTGAATAATCCCCAATTCACAAGAGGAAAGTTTATGAAGTCAATGAGTTTGGAAAGGAAAGTGGATAATTTGACCACAAAATTTGATAGGTGATGGACTCATTTAAAGCTCCAAATGGGTCAAGAGTAGAGGAGGCATGTCGATATGCAGGTCCCCTACTCATTCAATTGATCAATGTCCATACGCATCACAATTTCGAACTCATGATGGAACAAGCTCATGCATTTCGATCTTATGGGCAAAATGACTACCCATGGAGATCTCATCCTAATCTCGAGGTGGAATCGGAAATTACATTAGCAACAGCAATGACAAAAATCAAATACCTTTCAAACACCTTTCGACCATATCGAATTTTACAATAAACAAAATTTTCAGCAACCTAACCAACAACCATGCGACATTCTACCAGCCCCCTCCTAGATCCCTGACCATTTGAAGCGGGTCTTAAGTTCACTTAATTTGGAACTCTATCTCGGCCTTGAACCTTCACAGTCGAGCATTAAAAAATTGAAGAAACTTTGGGCCAACTCTCAATTCATTAGCTAAGAGAGAGGAGAGGCGAGACTACCCAGACCTTTGAACAATCCTAAGGGCCAGTTCATGGTTGGAGAATCCTCAAATGGCCATGAGGAGATTAAAGTGTGACCACTTTGAGAAGTGGAAGAGTAATAAAAACACGATTGGGTAGTGAAGAGGAAAAAGAAGAAGAACAAGATGCGAGGAACAAGCATGATGAAAACAATGAGGTTGTTGATTTACATCGAGAAAACCCAAAAAATGAAAAAGAGAAAAATAAAAAATTGTTGAAAAAGATGAGGAGGAGATTTGTTCCCCACCTCCCATTCCCTCATGCAATGAAGTCAGTTTCTCCTTTTGACAAAGGAAACACAAAATTGAGGAAATGATGGAGACATTCAAGCAAGTTAAAATTAATCTACCTACTTGATGCAATCAAGCAGTCCTGCATATGCTAAATTTCTCAAGGATGTGTGCACCCACAAAAGGCAATCTAGGATACATTTATCTAAGAAGGCCTTTCTTTGTGGAGAAAATCAACCAAGTACTATCCATTGCAACACCCCCTAAAATGCAAGATCCACGGAATCCCCACAATCCTGCATCATTGGGGAGCATACCATCGAGAAAGCCTTGCTAGATCTGGGAGCTAGTGTCAACGCTTCCTTATTCTAGAAGCTAGGTTTGGGAGAATTAAAACCCACTCAAGTGGTGTTGCAACTAGTAGATCTGAGAGAAAACCTATGGGATTGATTGAAGATGTGCTTTGGTAGGAGTAGATAAATTCTTCTATCCTGCGATTTTTGTTGGACATGGAACCAACCAAAGTACCACTTCCATCCACTGTCATTTTAGGGAGACCATTCTGGCTCTGACTAATGCTTGTATTCAATGTCGATGCGGTATCATGGAGTTTCTTTTGGTAATATGAAAGTCAAATTGAATGTTTATAATCTTTGTTAACCAACCTCAATTTTCTGTGAAGAGTGCTTTCATGTTGACATCATGGATGAACTTGTGGAGGAGTCTTTGCAAAAATTTCTGCAGGTGAAGACTCCACCACGTAACTAAAAATGATTGGGAATCCGAGAAAGAAGGAAAGGAGATCAAATTCAAAGGAGTACGCTTTGTGCAAGGCACTCACAAACAATCCTCAAGTTCTCCTCTTGGAGACACTGCTCCTCTCCCTCTTCCACAAATTACCAAGGTACCTTTCTTGCCCTCTTTTCTCCACGAATTGGAACTCAAACAGCTCCCCAAAAATCTGAAATATGTGTTTTGGGAGATCATCAAACACTACGTGATTATTTCTTCCTCCCTTACAAAGGAGCAAGAAGAGGAGGCATTGGTAGTTCTAAAAAGACAAGAAAGCAATTGGACCTGGACCATTTGATTTAGGAGGAATAAACCCAGTATGCATGCATAAGATCCACGGAAGAGGATGCCAAGCCTTCTAGAGAAATGCAAGAAGGTTGAATCCTCACATGCGAAGTGGTAATGAAGGAAGTTGTCAAGCTGCTAGATCTTTGGGGTCATTTACCCCATTTGATTCTGCTTGGTAGCACCCACATAGGTGGTGCCTAAGAAATCTGGCATCAACTTGTAGCAGTGAATGGTGAACTTATGTCCACCGGACAAACAAGCTGGATGGAGGGTGCATAGACTACAGAAAATTAAATACCATGACAAGGAAAGACCATTTCCCCTCCCTTCATTGACCAAATCCTTGATAAGCTTGCAGGTAAAGCTTACTCGCTTCCTTGATGGGTACTGCTGGTTACAACCGGATCCTGTACCCACAGGACCAAGAAAGACCACCTTCACACACCCTTTGGCACTTTTGCCTATAGGAGGATGCCCTTTGGTCTTTGCAATGCCCTGCTACTTTTCAAAGATGCATGTATGCCATCTTTTACGACATGATTGATCAATTCATGGAGATCTTCATGGATGACTTTTCAATTTATGGAGATAGCTTTTCCCAATGCTTACACCACCTCAAGTTGGTGTTGCAAAGATGTGAAGAAACCAATTTGGTTCTAATTTGGGAAAAGAGTCATTTTATAGTCACCAAGGCATTGTCCTAGGACATGTGGTCTCCCATAAAGGCATAGAGGTGGACCAAGCAAAATTGATCTAATTGCACATTTGCCTCCTCCAGGCGTTAAGCAAATCGAAGTTTCTTAGGGCATGCAGGATTTTATAGGAGGTTCATCAAAGATTTCGATAAAATTTCCAAGCCACTCATCATTTCTTGTGTCAAGATGTTCCTTTTGTGTTTACTAATGAATGCATGATGACCTTTGAGGTCCTTAAGAAATGTCGATTTGGCTCCCATCTTGCATCCCCGACTATTCGGTGCCCTTTGAGTGATGTGTGATGCATCGAGACTATGCCCTAGGAGCTGTCCTAGAGGCGAGAAAGAGATAAGCTTCCCCATGTCATAGCTTATGCGGCAGATCCATGATAGATGCCCAGCTCAACTACACAACAAGCGAGAAAGAGTGCTGGCCATTGTGTTTGCATTGGAAAAATTCGGGTCTTATGTTTTAGGTTCACAAATTGTGGTGTTCTTGACCACTCGCCTAAAATACCATACATGTCTAAGAAGGATACCAAGCCAGTTAATCGGGTGGATCCTCCTATTACGAGTTTGATCTCTGATTAAGGATAAGAAAGGAGTGGAAAATGTGGTGGTGATCACCTATCGAATTCTCAATCGAGGATGATAGCTTACCCATTAATGAATCATTTCACGATGAGCAACTTTTTGCCATCAATACCCACGATCCTTGGTTTGCAAACATAGTCAACTTCTTGGCTCTTGGGCCAGATTCCTCAACATTGGAATCGAATGGATAAAGATCTTTTCTTCTCACGAGTTAAACATTTCATTTGGGAAGATCCTTATCTATTCAAGAATTGCGGAACCAAGTGATCGGAAGATGTGTCCCGGACCATGAATTCTCGGCATATTGTCAATGTGTCATGAAGCAGGCTGTGGAGGCCATTTGTGGTAATAAAACAATAGCAAAAATTCTGCGGTGTGGTTTCTATTGGCCCACAATCTTTAAAGATGCCTTACTTTAAATCTTGCGGAAGCGCCAAAAATTGGGCATTTCCAAAGAAACTCAATGCCCTCTGACCAATCCAGTGGTTGAGTTGTTTGATGTTTGGGGAATAGATTTTATGGGCCCTTTCCTCCTTCTAATGGAAATAACTTCATTTTAGTAGCGATGGACTATGTCTCCAAGTGGATTGAAGCCATAGCTACTAAATCAAATGATCACAAAGTGGTTTTGAAATTTCTCAAGGACCACATTTTTTCCAGTTTAGTTTTCCCAGGCCATCATCGGTGATGGGGAAGCCATTTTATTGTAACAAGCAGTTTGAAGCTCTATTAAAAAAGTACTCTGTCACTCATAGAGTAGCCACTCCTATCATCCACAAACCGGTGGACAAGTGGAATTTCAAATAGAGAAATCAAACACATTTTGGAAAAAAGCGAAGAAGAAGGGACGAAGGATTGGTCCTTTAAGCTTAATGATGCTTTGTGGGCATGAGCGCCTACAAAACTCCAATTGGAATGTCCCTTTTAGGTAGTCTATGGCAAAGCATGTCATTTGCCAGTGAAGTTAGAATACAAAGCTTTGGGCTATTAAAACATTTAATATGGATCTAACCTGCTTTGGTAATCACGAGAAACTTCAACTCCTTTGAATTGGAAGAGTCTGCGGATGGATGCTTATACAAGCTCCAGTTGTATAAGGAGAAAGTCAAATCATTTCATGATAGGAGTTTAATGAGAAAAGAGTTCATCGGGTCCAAGGTATGGTTATTCAACTCTAAACTTAAATTCTTTCCGGCAAATTGAGATCCGGATGGGAAGGGCCATACATCATCAAGGCCTCCCCTCGGGAGTGTGGATATTTCAGATCCCAAGGATGGAAGAATCCTTAAGGTAAATGGTCGAGGCTCAAGCCATGCATTGACAACACTCGAGAGCTGTCTTGCCCATCATCATCACGAATCTCCAACAATCGATGGTAGAAAATTGTATATTATGTTTGTACAACATAGTTTTCTTGAATTTCTCATTTCTATTTCTTTTCTTGTTAGCATAGTTTAAATACACTTAAAAGTTCAAATCATAAGCAAAACTACTTTTCAAAAGCCCAAAGTTCTATTCGAATAGATTACGAGTCTGCAATGAACGCTTGAAAAGAAAGATGTTCTTTTCAAATAGTTAATTATGTTCTTTTGAATAGAAAATGCGATGCTAAGTCCTTTGCGAAATAAACTTTACGAAGCTATCTACTTGTCGAATAGCACTTTTGCCATTTGAAATAGAAAAAAAAGGGCTCTTTTGGAATACACTTTCTCAAGATTTTTTAGCTTCAAGTATATTTAAGTCGTTTTGAAGTTAGCTTTGTATTTGCAAACACTCTCTGTGAGCACGCTCCACTAAAACCATAGCTCACTCTCTTCTCACACGAGCTCCACAAAGATATCCGTTTGTTCCTAATTGTTTGGCGTTTCCATTTTTAGAGATCAAAGGTCGTGATCACATTGGCGATCTTTACAAACAAAGCGACTCGTTCAAGCACAAACCTTAGATCGTGGTATTTTTCTATCCATTCTCGCTCAATCTTTTAGAAAATCTAAATCTCATGTTAGCATGTGTGGGCTTTTGTTTCCTCCATTTTAAATATGGGAAGGAGAAATCCTTAGGCGCCACTTTTCTAAAGGGCAATTTTCAATGCCCCATGCTCATCCCAGAAGCAATGGCTGATGTAGTGCCAAGATAAAGAAAAGCAGAAAATTGCTGGCCTCCCTTTGGAAGACTAATTCTGACCCTCCTAAGAGCCAAGTTTGACATAGATAGGGAAGAGCCCTTTGAAGTCCTCACCCCCATAACTTTGGCAAGAAAGCACGGACCACAAGTCGCTATGTTGAGAGAATGAGAGCAGCGGAGATCCAGGCATGCCCTGCTCTTGCCCCCCCTCTCATTCTTGAACCCATTCTGCCGAGCACAGAGCGAGCAGTTCCTGCTTTGCTAAGCTGACAGAACCTAGCCACCAAGTGTGGGTGGGCTGAACAACCACCTATGGAACAGGTACATGAACCTGTGGAGTGAACTAGCACGAGTCCAAGAGATACCCTGCTGCAGATTTGAAGCGCTATGGAGCCTCCACCCACGCGCACCTCGACCCCGCCATTTTACAAGAACCATTTCTGTGGTGACCAGCTCTCTAGCTGCACCACTGCTTGCACCCATTCTACCGGCCACTACACACACAGTACCCTATTCCCCCACCCTTCCACCCCACACCCCTTCCACATTGGAGCTCATCCAAGCCCTAAGCACCCTTACCACCCACCCCGGTACCCCTGCCCTCCATGTTGCCTCACAAGCAACCCAAAGCAGACCAGAGTCCTAGTGCTTCCCCTCCACTACCACCCGGGCTACCCAAACCACACAGACACAGCCTTACCTCCCCTTGAGATAGCTACCCAAGCTGACCCTCTCTTACCCTCCCTCCCCATGCACCACTTTAGTCCCCTACTTGAGAAAAAGACAAAATAAACCCCTCACCCTTACTCCCTTTCCTCCCTCTTTTCCTTTTATTTTCTGTCAAATTTCTGGTTCATGCAATTTGCTTTCTGCAATTCCTTGCTATTATTTTTTCTTTGTTTTCCCCTAATAAGCGTGACTATAACCACCTTTGAACCGGTGAGGACACCTTTGCTCCTCATAGGTTTGGGGGTGTGGCGAGAGTCTGCCAAGGAATAGTTAACCTAAGGACAAGAATCACCTAAGTAATCGAAATGAATTATTTTACTTAAGAATCATGACAATTAGGAAGTTTAAAATTTCTTTGCAAAATTTAGACATCATAAACCTTTCAATATTCTACATTTCCATGATGTTAGCACCATGAAAACTCACGTATCGACATTTAGCAAGTCATGGGAAATAGAAAAGGTAAAGACATACTTAAAAGCTCAAGGAAAAACCATAACCGGTGAGAATTGAGCCCATATATTTTCCATCTCTGTTGAAGAGTGGGAGGCAATTTTTACGATTCAAAGGATTGGTAGGCATTAGATCCACTAGAAGTTAGGAAACTCCAAATTAAAACAAGTAACATCACTCATGAAACGAGGAAAAGATCAAGGCCTTCTTGGGACGGCTTGAACCTAAGAACCAACCAAGAAAATTCTGCACTTTGTTTGTACCCCATTTGGTCATAAATCCTACAATTCTTCATCAAAAAATACCCAAAAGTACTTGCACGAACCTATGGAACCAATTCAGCCTTCCCTCACTCACGAGAATTCAGGAGGTAAAGGAGAAAAGAAGGCGAAGATGGACCATTTGGGCAACATCAAGAAAATGAAGAGAAAATACCTCAAAAAGCAGGCAATATGGTGACCGAGAAAGGAAGAGACAAACAATGTGAAAAAGTTGCAAGCAAAAAGGCAAAAGGGACCTTATGATGAAAAAATGCAAGATCAAAGAAAAGAACTGATCACCGTGAATGTGAGAATCTCGAAAAGAAAGAAGCTAAACTCAAAAGGTGGAGTCATGAACCATCTCCTGCACTTCTGAGTTCTCAAATTCAAACCCTGTTCAAACCGCCTTTCCTTGAAACTTCACTCCATAAGCCATACAAACAAACCTAGATTAAAAGCCCTTGTGATCCAAAGTTGAGTGAGTCATGTGGAGATAAGAAGTGACCCAATCTATGGTGAGGAGATGTCAATGATGCCATTGCCTAAGAATCATGCCTATGCTCATGCTTACAGATCCATTTGGGAGATGTAAGCGCTCTTGAGCTTGAGTGAAAATGAACCCCTCAACAAAACACATTGAGAGTATACCAGGTGAGTGTTTGGGTTGGAACTTGAGCATAATAAGTATGACTTACAACCTAATTTTTATTTGGATGATGAGCTCACCTTTGGCACATTTGTACAATTTTCTATGGCTGCTCACGCATTGGAAATATTGAAACATTCATGAGGTTCTTAAAATGTTTAAATTCTGTGCAAACAATAATCAAATTTTCTGTTTCATCATTGATTCAAGAGTAACTAATCCTGCTCCTTGATTGCTCATTTGATAATTTTGCACCGATGTTAACTGTTTCATGGAGAAGTTTGTGGGTACCTTCTTTGAAAACCCTCGGAGACTTCACTCCTCCTCTAGGGACCACCTAGGGGTTGAAAAGGCTTGTTGCATATGCTAAATGCACTGTGCTTCCTACAAAAGTGGCTCTTTACTTTGTTTTTTATGTTTCTTTGCTCGAGGACTAGCAAAGCTTAGGTTTGGGGTGTGTTAAGTAGTGAAAAATACCATTTTTCACCCCTAAACATGAGCTTTGAAAGACCCTTGAGAAGACTAAATAAGTGCTTTAGTGTGCATTTTACACTAACCAATTAGATGGTCCAAGTCCGAAAAGCATCCTAAAATGATCAAAAAGTCGACAACTCATGTCAAGCTCAAAGAGGAGTGAAGAAATAGCCTCACAATGGCTAAAAAGGTCCTAAAAGAGCAAGAAAAGACACGAAGAAGGATCCATTAGCAAAGAAGAAATCAAGTTAAAGTTCAAATCGCAAAGTAAAAAGTACTTTTCGAAAGGTCAAAGTTCTGCTCGAATTGATTACGAGTTGTAATGAACTACTCGAAAAGAACCATGTTCTGCTCAATAGTTGAAATTTCCTTTTCGAATAGAAGATCCGGGAGAAGTCCTTTGCGAAAAGACCTACGAAGTCAAATTGCTTTGCGAAAAGAACTTGGAGCCAAAACACTTCTGAAAAGGCACTTAAACTCTACTGAAAGGACATTACTGGGAATTGACATGTTTAAAGGGCATTTTGTAATCTCTCAGCGCCCCAATGCATTTAATGCCAGGGACATTTCGGAAGATTCCAATCAAGATCCAAAAGCATATTCCAACCCATGTGAGCTCAAAGATGAAATCACTTGGCGTGAACTTCTAAACTCAAACAGATTTTTGAATTCCATAGCAATTGATGCTTCTAAGCGCGATTGGTGAACGGATCGAGCATTTTCATTGGCGAACAGATCTGGATCCCCGTGCTCAACGCCATTGGGCAATCCAGATCTGAACACTTCGATTATGGTCAATTCAGCCTGGATCAAGGGAAAGCTATAAATAGAAGACATTTGCCCAATTGTGGCATCCAGTTTTGAGTTCATTTCTATTTCCCGCTTTCCCGGGATAACATATGCACTTCTGTAATAGCTTCTTTTGTATTTGCTTTTGAGAGTTTCGAGAGCTATTTGTAACTCCAAGGAGATTGGATTCAAGGCTATGGTCCAGGGGTCTCTAGTGCTCTGTAATTGTAAGATTGAATTTAAAAGGTTCTTTGTAATTGTTTTCTCCATTGGATTCATGTCAAGGGTTCTTATTGATCACCTTAGTGCATTAGACTCCTTTAGATTCACTACTTTGCATGCAATTTCCCTTGATTCATTACTCTGTGCGAATTAGCGTTGGTAACCTAGTTAGCGGCACTTGCTGATGATGTTCATGTTACGAATTGAGGATAGGTCAACAACTATTGGATGATCTGTGACCATTTAAGTGGACGAGATCATAACCATAAGTCTAAACCCTTCCTTAATTCAGATTTATTTCTCTTACATCTGTCATCTTGGTAGCCGGATGAAGATTGAATCAACTCTGTTTAGTTGCAGATTCTCCATTAAAATTCAAAGCGAAATTAAGTTATTATTTCTCCATTTGATTTATTTTAATCACTTCCCCAACTTGGATCTGGATCAGTTAGTTAGTTCTTTTCTTTATTTGCTTTTAGTTAAACGTGACAAAACCCAACACTCTCTTTTTATCTGCTTTCTAGATAATTATAGAGCCAGATCTGGTAGCACAGATCTGGAGGTCTATCTCATATTTCAGACAAATTCTCTGTGGACGATCTTTAATATACTTACTTTTAAAACTTGCTACAATTGGCCCTGATCTTGCAGGCTATTGTTAGCCCTCAATGTGCTGATATCTCTTTCATAATTTAAAATTATGTAACTTAATATTCATTAATTCGTCATTCAAAACACACATAAATCAGGCACATGTTAGGCAACAACAGCGGTCGGAAGGTCACTATCTTCCGTAGACAGTCCATGCTCGCGTGATAATCTGCCAACCAATCCATTCTGAGAATGACGTCGAACCCTTCCATGCTCAACGTAATCATGTTGGTCACTGTCTCGTGCTCATCAATCATCACAATGACTGACTGACATGCTGTATCGGTACATACCGAACTTCCCGTAGGGATCTTTACATCCAAAATAAAGGCAAGGGGTTCGGGAGTGATACCCAACTTCTCTGAGAAGGGGGCAGTAATAAACGAGTGTGTAGACCCCGGGTCTATAATTACTCGTGCTTCAATTTTACTCAGGTCGCCTCGACGACTCATCATGAGGGTACCTTTATTAAAAAGTTTGTTAATTATATGCAATGATTCCTATGTTGTTTAAAAATTTATTTGAATGAATTTAAACATTAAATAATAGAATCAATGCAGAATTGACATCTCAACTTTAATGATGCCTTGGATTACGTCATTCGACGTTTGGGCATCCTATGCAGTCACCGCATAAGCTCGACCTTGAACTGTAGGTCGCGTCGACTTCTTCGTAGAGACTGTCGTAGTCTGTCCTTTTTCAACGGTAGGACAATCCTTGATCATGTGACCAATCTGTCCACACCTGAAGCATCCTCCAGTGTTGCGTCGGCAATCCTCCGTCTTATGTGGTTTCCCACATCTTGCACACACTGGGGTAGAAATAGGAGTAACAGCTGATCCCTGCGCTGAACCCTGAGCCACAGAAGCTCCACTCGCAGTAGTGCTCCCGGCTCTGAAAGGTCGCCCTGGTGACAAACTTTGCGGTCTCTAATAGGAAGACGACACTGGTCCTGAAGCAACAGTCGGTCTGGAATAAGATGGCTAACTAGGATAGGGAGGAGGTTTAGAGAACCTCGGCTTTTTATTCACCTGCTCTTAAGCACTCATCTGTCATTGGCCAAACCAATTTTTATTTCCCTGCTCTCGCCTCAAGTACTATTTTTGAATGTCCTCCTCTCCAATGAGAGCCTTTGCCATAACGCCCGCAAACGTCTCCATCTCCCACATCGACACCCTCTCCTGAATATTCGGCCTCAAACCTCTCTGAAATTTTTGAGCCCTCATCAGCTCAGTGGCCACATGTAAGGGTGCAAATCGGGAAAGTCTGTCAAACTCTGCGCCATACTCACGCACCGACATCACATTCTGCTTCAGCTTAATAAATTTGACTTCCCACTGGTTGCGTACGATCTTCAAAAAATATTGATCGTTGAACGTCTCCACGAACTCCGCCCAAGTCCATGGAGTATTGGGGTAGTCCTGCTCTCTCATCCTGGAAACAGACTTCCACCACGGGCTGGCCTCGCCCAAAAGTTTGAAGGATGCCCAGCGTACTTTCTCAACATCTGTACACTACAACACCTCAAAAATCTTCCCGATCTCATCATGCTATGCCTCGGCCTCCATCGAATCTGTCTTCCCTGAGAATGTAGGAGGTCTCATCTTCCTGAACTCGGCGAATCCTCCTGGCTAATATCTGGCTGCCAGCATCTCAGTCTGTTGAGCCGTGTTGTTGGCCAAGGCTGCCAACACCTGGTCAACATTTCCCCCTTGTCCTCTACCTGTTCCCAATGGATCAGCGTTTGGACCGGTAGCCACTCTTTCTCTCCCTCTCGAGGTACCTACGCCCTCGTCAATCTCCTCTATGCGAGCCGTACGAGGTCCTTCTCTACCTCGGCCCCTGCCTTTAAACTGCAGAGGCATGCTGATCTATCATTATTGAAAAACAACAACAAATGATCAGTATTGATTGTTCAAAACAATCCAACCCTTAGTCCTAAGACTCTGATCCTAGAGCCTTGCTCTGATACCAACTGTGACGACCCGACTTTTCCAATCCCTAAGGTATAGGAAAGGCCGGTTCATCAACTTATTGATTTCTCAATAAGCCGTATCAAACAGAAGCCGGCAAAATAACAATGATCTAAAGACAAAGGCAAAGTATATAATAATCCAAAAACAAAAGCTTTTAACAACAAAAATATATCACTATGAGGAACCAAGAAGAACCACTAGTGATGGCCAATCCAACACCTAAAATAGTGGTTCACAATAATGGTTCCTCAAGTGATATCAAAAGAACAAAACAATGGCCTAGGGCCCAATATTCAAATAATATTCTAACCAAAAGTACCAAAAAGAAGGGATCTAGAATCAAGGAAAAAACTTCTCAGCAGGTGTATCCAATTCCTCCTCAAGAATATAATCGGAGTCCTCCAAATCCTCTGATCTTAGGTCAGTCTCAGCACCTGTGACGTATAGTCGAGGGTGAGCTAACAACAAAGCCCAATAGAGAAAACAGATCTATTTATATTTCATTATAAGTAAAGGTTTTCAAAGACAGAAATCGGATCAAATATGGTTTTCAAATGATGCTTTGCAAACAAAATTTCCAGTTCTAATCATGAGTCAAAACTAGAATATTCATCTAAGGTGTTCAAAGTCTTCTGAATTAGCATACTTCTTGTCTTAAATTTATAACTTAATTTTATCTCCCAAATTTCCTATAGCATGAGAGCAGACTACGTGACCGATGGGAAACCCTACTGACCATCGCCATTCAGGAACCCATTTTCTGAAGTGCATACCGTCAACACGGTTGGTAGAATCTAGGGCATCGTTCGTATGTACCTCAAATCGAATGCAAATGCTAACATATATCAAAGCCTATTCTTCATAACATATTACTGATTTTTCAAAGTTCTGATTCGAAGTTCTGATTCAAAAATTGACTGAGGTTCTGATGTTCAAATTACGAAGTTCTTAGTCATAACAAAGTTTCCAAATTTCTGATTTGTATCATATGTTCATATTTTTATTCATGCTGTGTGCAACAATATTCCAAAATTTATGCTTCTTATTGAAACAGTCAAAAGAGTTTTTACTTATAATCAAAGGCAAATGAAGTGTAGGGTTCCCCTACCTCAACAAGGAAGAATTAAAAACAAGCATAAGCAGTCCTCACAATGGACTCCCAATATTCAAAACCTACAAAGATTAACACTCTCAGTGTTAATATAAGACCAAAAGTCAAACCCAAAAGCTTGCCAAGAAAAATCCGACAAAAATTTTAAGGATCTGAAACAAGGCAGAATTCGACCCTCGAATTCAAATTCGTGGGTCGAATTTGGAATTCGATGGTCGAATTCAAATTTGACCCTCGAATTCCAAAAATCTCTTCAGGCTTGAAAATTCAAAAATCGACCCTCGATTTTCAATTCGATGGTCGAATTCCAAATTCGACCCTCGAATTTTGAATACTACATCAGGCTTAAAAAATAGATTTCAACTGTCGAATTTCAAATCGATGGTCGAATTCCAAATTCAACCCTCAAATTGGAATTCGACCTTCGAATTTGTTCAGGTCTGTGGCTATTAAATCTTTCATCCCCGAATTCTTTCTTTCTTTCAACCACAGCCATCTGATCTTATTTAAACACACCACATGCTACTCTAAACAAAACATAAATTTAAATGTCACAAGGAGGTTTAAAGGCCTACCTCTTGTAGTTTAAACCGTTGCTTCCGTTGCACCAAAACACGCACCGGAACCAGTCTCCAAAGCTTATCGGTTTAGAACTTCAAATCAGTCCATCATATAACGGGGTGGCCACTGCCTCATCAACCAACAAGATCACACAGAATTTATCACTCTCCACATCATTCTTCTCTTTTAATGGTTCAAACTGATCAAAATTCCAATACAATTCTAATCAATGGTCGAGATGGGGAGAGGAATTCTCAAGCTCTCAAGATCTTGGATTAAGATGAGGCAAGGCTTAGAGGCTTAAAATTTCCAATGAGAGAGAGAAGTTACACTTCTCTTTTAATCTCTCTTATAACCTAAAACCCAAACAAACAAATATCTAGATTTTTATATTTGTCACTTATCTAGTTAAATTGCAAAATTTTCTGGTGCTAAACACAAACACCAACTTTATTGTGTATGTCATCTATTACATGACTTGCACATATCTTCCAACAAAATCCTTCTTGCCATTAGTCTTATCATAGCCTTAGCCTTCCAACAATCCAGAAAAATCCTTTAAAAATTTTTGGGCACGCTTACTGAGGTAAATGAAAAAAAAGCCAAAAATATCAGGGATATTACATGGAAAATTGTACTCGTTTCTATAAAAGAGAAAATATGGCGCTTTGTCTCAGTGAGTGCATGATGTTCATGCCATTTTCATTTAGTCATTCTACAAATAATTTTGATATCGTTTTATTTTTATTATAGGATAAATATAATGTTCCAATTAGTCAAAAAAAGATGGTCTTAACGAAAGCGAATTTAACTTGGAAGCAATGGAAACATGACGTTCGCACAGTTTATGATAAATATGAAATGGACGTAGAGCGGATGAAGTATCGACCAAAGAATGTAAAGGGAGATGATTGGAAAGCGTTTATTAAAATGTGCTCAACAAAGGAAGATAAAGCACGCCGAGAAAAGGGGAAGACTTGTAGGGAAATGATGATAAACCCACACACCACTGGTAGACGAGGATCAGCTAAGATGGCAGAAGAGATGGTAAAATCTACCACATAAATTTTTTAAATAAATTTGTTAGAATATTCACAATTGCTTATGACCTTATTATACAGAAAAAGCATAATTCGACAGGTACAGTGACGAGGACACAAATAATTTTAGCCTCTCATACTAAGAAGGATGGGACGTCCTTGGGCACACAAATAGTAAGATTATTTTAATTATTCATTTGCCATTGATAAATAATTAATATTGATCTTTAGTATCACTATATTTAATCATTATTTATTTTATTCAGGATGAAATTAGGAGGCTTGCCTTATCTGATCCATTCCTTGGAGAAAAAGATTTAGATAATGGCTACGGTTTGTGGGCGCAATGGAAGGGGCAACATACGGGGTATGGGTACGGGTGTATCTAAGACCTCCATTCAAGCGTCTGCTCAGGCTAGGGAGATTGCTCACCAAGAAAAGATAGCACGTGAGAGCATTCAATCACAGGTTGATATGCTTAGACATGAGCTTGATGGGGAGCATAGAGCACGCAAGATCCTTGAGGAAAAAGTGAATTTACTATCACCTCTAGCTCCTTCTAAAGGGACATCTATATCGACATCGGTTGACCAATTCGATTCTTATCAGGTATAAATTCAATGCTATGAAATAATAATCATTGGAGTTGTCATTATCATATCTTATTGAAAGTACTTTTCCATTGTTGTTTTAGTCTCTCTTAAACTCTACAGTTTAAAGGCTATAATTTTTTTAGGGAACTCGACCGTCATCGGTTCAGCCTGAGATACTTGTGAACCAACCATCCATGCGCTACCTATTGAAAAATTTAAAGAATAAAGTCATTGGACTAGGGTGAATGCATAGAGAGGCGACAACATCAAGAGATTCATACGCCATAATTGATAATATTTTCGAGGTCAACACGGAATTATATTGTGACAGCCCGGATTTCGGCACCCCGAAACCCGTGCCATCAGCACGATCATCTTGACCGTGCCCCTTGACTATGCACGGAACACTGGTATATCAAGCATAAAAAGAAATAAGAACAACTTGCGGAATTTAAATCTAATTAGAAATACTTTTCAAAAGACAGTTCTACCCTCATGCCTCTACATGAAGGGAGAACCGATCCGAACCATCGATGATATAAATCATCACAGATGGTTCGCCCCAAAGGAATAATCCAAACTCTATACATATACATGTTTTCACAAAATAAAGGCTTGACATACCAAGCCGTACAATCTCTACTCAAAACTCCTCAAAGTAGCACAACGGAGTCCTCTAGAAGAAGTCCTCGAGGTGGCTCCAACTCTCGCCCGAAAGTCCGACTCACGGATCGGCGTCCCCTGAAACCTCGGCTGCTACTAATGGACCTGCGGACGATAGTCTATAGGGTGAGCTACATCCTAGCCCAATAGGGAACAAACACACGAACATATAAGTTATAACTCACATATATTCTATGATATGCCATGCATGAAGTAACTATCACATTGTTGATAAAAGCAGTTAAAAGCATTACGTTTCTTGTTGATTTCTTTATGTTTTCATTTACTCATGAATAATCTGAAAGGCCTAAAGCAAAACTTAAACTTTCAACTTAAGTAATCCCCAGCAATATAGCATCGAGCCCGATGAGCTACCCTTCATCGTCATCTATATAGACGGTTTTAATGTATTCCACAGGAATACCATATAGTACCAAGCCCCTTTCCCACGGGATTGGTGGCGGGTTTCACTTATCTCAATCAACACCCCCGGGTGTGCTTACTATGTCTGGATAAGCCTCCCGTGACCGACCTACGGTTTACGCCACGTATCGGTCACGGATATCCTGCCGTGTCAGTCGTGGATATCCCGCCACGTCGGTGGGGTAACCTAAGGAACCTCAAATAACAAAAATATCGGTGCCTTACATATAGTTATTCACCGTGTAAGTGTGCTATCTTATATCAGTTAGGCCCTATCAAACATGATTCAATCTGTGGATACATCCCTGGGATGTATCCATTAACTTGCATCACACCTGATGCTCTTATCTCTTACTTCTTCATCCCCTGGGGATGGCTCATTCGTTTACTCTTATGAATGTCACACACACACACTTTTCACAATTCTTTGAGCAGTAAAAATAATTGAATTGAAATTTATATCACTACATACATGCTCTTGTAAAATAAAGTACATGTTCAAGGTGTTCCCTACCTCAAGTCTTCACTTGTTCAATGCATCAAGGTCCCACGTGGCTCCTTGTGCACTAGCTCACACGTACCACCTATGGTACCACATAACAGGTAAAACACATCACAAGGGATGCAATAAAGAAGGTATAAGATCCTCCAAGAATCTTAAAGTCAAACCTAAAAGTCAACAAAATTTACCCCAGTCGATTAATCGAAATCCAGAATCGATTAATCGAACTTGGTTCGATTAATCGATTTCCAAAATCGATTAATCGAAGGTCAATATCGATTAATCGAAGTAATTTCGATTAATCGAATTCTCCTTCAAAGTAAACTCAACCGTTCGAACAATGAAGTTTGCTCGACATCGAATCCAGCCGATTAATCGAAACTCTTCTTTTCGCAAAGTACACCTACTGTTCGTACAGGCGAGTTTTCATTCGATTAATCGAATCCAGTTTCGATTAATCGAATTTCTTCTTTTCGCAAGGTACACCTCTCTGCTTGAATTTAAGTCCATTAATCGATCCCAAATCGATTAATCGAAAACTAAAATCGATTAATCGAAATCCCATTTCGATTAGTCGATTTTTCCTTAAATCATTTCCTCCAACCCTTGGGGTCCACTGGAGGTTCCCAGTCGATTAATCGATTTTCAAATCGATTAATCGAAATCCAAATTCGATTAATCGAAATCCAATTCGATTAATCGAAATCGTGTCTTCTGACCTTTCAACTTCCTGGCCAATTTCGATTAATCGAAACCCAATTTCGATTAATCGAATTGTCGTTCAAATTTTTCGAGTTTGTTCTTCCCAATCTTTTCCCATACTTTTTCCTCTATTTTTCTAAACCATTATCCTATGATTTAACCCACATTTAACCACAACTTAACCCCTATGATCTATGCATCTTATTTACAAAAATTTACCTTGGATAGATCTCAAGTTGATTTCTATCAATAGTTGGAAGGCTAGGGTTTCTAGCTTTAGCTTTTCCAGCGGATCCCTTGCGTTGAATCGGCCTCTTTAATACTTGGATCCTTCCTTCCTCAGCTAGCCTTTACTCCTTGCATTAATCACTCTTTTTACTCTCTCTCTCTCTTCTTTACTCTCCTTCAACAACCCAAAATACCCATCTAGGGTTATTAAACCCTTTTATCCCTCTCTTAGTTTGTGTGTTGAGCACATGCACCTCAATAGGTATATGCGACTTCATATTTACAACACACACCACAAAATCACTCAAGCTATCACATCTCGTCCGTTCACCACATCCTATGCTAACTCTTGATCTCCTGATTGGTCAAACTTGTGACCAATCGGGCACGAATCCGGTCATAGTTTTGCGTGATTTTTGGGCTATTACATCCTCCCCACCTTGGGAATTTTAGTCTCGAAAATCACCCAACGTGTGGTGGTGTCTGCGCTCTCCCCACTTTTCGAGGTGAGGTGGTTCATTTTTACCCATACGTATTTAAGTCTCCACACATTCACACAATACAAACATGGAAGTAAAATGTAACAAAATTTAACAATTTATATAAAAAGCTTTCTTTGTATTAAGGATTGAAGATTTTGTTACAATGCCAATAAGTTGGCGTACAATATAAACTACAGGTATAAATCAAAATACAAAATACATAGACGACTCAAACAGTCCCCGTCGGTGATTCAGCCGATGGTGGCAGTGATCGGTGGGTCTGCAGGCTGCTCTTGCGTCAAGGGCGTGCCTGGGTCAGGAGTAGATGTGGATGTGGAGGGAACCGCGTCCGTGGTGGGATGGAAGGCTGGTCCTCTATGGAAGGCGTGCGTCCGTCCACTCTTCTTCATGGGCCAACATATCCATGTAGGTGTGGGGTAGATGAATGGAGGTGTGAAACATGAGAAATCAATCCTCTGTTCATCCTCTCGTTATTTTCCATTCTGCCAAGACGTCCTCTATGGTAGGACTGGATGGAGGCCAGCCAGTGATAGGATGAGGTGGAGTCATGGCGCGGAATGGGTAGGTGGTGTCGGTGAGGCTGTGGTGTGGGAGGGAACCCTCTCCATGGATGGCTCGGCTGCGGCAGGGTGTGCCCCACCCTCAAGTGGGTCCTGCTGAGGTGGTGGGGGTGGTGGCGGTGCTACCGCTGCTGCTGCTGCTGCTGCTGGGGCTGCTGGGGCGGGAGCGGGACCCGGAGCTGGTAGGGTCCGCTTCAACAGGTTGTAGCTACGGGTCCATGAAGACTTTGTGAACGTCTTCACGCGATCCGTAGCCCTCACCTCGTGAGGTGAAATAGTGTAGGAGGGCTCGTCAGAGTAGCACTCCAACATGCTCGAGATGAGCCGAGCATACGGCATCTTCTCCTTGGGCCGCATGTTGCCCTTCATCAGTTTAGTCTTGATGTACCGCATCCCCTCAAGGATGACCTTGGTAGCATCAAACCATCGGCCACAGAAGGCCGCGTAAAGTGCATGTTGCACTTTGTCGACACGCTCAGTGTCGTGGCGCATCGGGTAGAGGTTGCATTTTATTATGGAGTCGAGCATCCACATGTAGGGTGGAAGATCGACCCTTTTGATTGAAGTGCCCGACCCCTTCTTCCCGTTTGTCATGCGGGTCATGACTTCTTCGAATCGAGGGTCCTCCTCGAAGGGTGGAAATAGGGTAGTTTCGGGGGTAAACTCGAGATAGCACTCGAGCACCTCGTGTATGTGACGTCGAGTGATCGTATAGAGACGACCCTCGATCTTGGTTATAATACAATCGTCGCTAGGGCCATTGGTTAGCCCTTGGTAGAACAACCTCACCAATCTAGGGTAATAGGAACCCCGGATTGGTTTGAGAAGGTTGCCGAGTCCGGCACTGGTTAGGTAGTTCTGAGCCCATTGGGTCTCGCCCGGTAAATCGGGATTTGTGAATAGGGTAGGGTCGATGGTGTATTCGACCTCAAAGGTCTTGGCTGCCCACCACTCGTTTGGTTGCTCCACGTTGGTGGGTGGTGGTGGCATGGGGGTGGATTCGCGGGAAGACTCGCGCGTAGATGCGCTCGTCGAACCGGAGGTGGTCTCCGATTCCGACGGTGTCGGAGTCCTCACCGGCGATGGGGTAGGTGGTGGTGGTGCGGCGTTCTTACGCCTAACCGGCAACTTGGAGGTTGCCTTCTTCGAAGATAAACGGGTTTTGGGCGGCATGTTCACTAAACTAGGGTTTATCTAGCTTGAATTGAAGAAAAAACGGAAATCTAGGGTTTACCTTAGGTTTCGGAGGCGAATGCGGCGATTTCGGACGCGAATCGGCGGAAAACCCAAACCCTAGAGCACTCGGTTGGTTGGAGAAGAAGGAGAAGATGAAACGCCCAAAAATCCCAAGCCAAATGATTTCGAATGGGAAATGAAATCCCCAAATTTATTTATATAGCCTGCTCATTAATCGAAATTCCATTTCGATTAATAATCAAATTCAAAACTAGGTTAAGTCAGAAAATCGATTAATCGATTTAAATCGATTAATCGAAATAAAATTCGATTAATCGAAAATATTTCGATTAATCGAAATCGTGTTTGTTTAAAAATTTAAAATTTTTGAGCTCACTGGCGCGTGCCAGTCGATTAATCGAAATTCATTTCGATTAATCGAAATCTCAAAATCGATTAATCGAACTTAGTTTCGATTAATCGAAATCGTGCAAAAACTTCAAAAATTTTCCAAAATTTCTTAAGTATTCGATTAATCGAAATCCCATTTCGATTAATCGAAATTTCTTTCTATGCATTTTCTAACTCAACTTTTCATTTCCAGTCACTGGCACATGCCAGTCGACTAATCGAACAAGATCGATTAATCGAAATTCCAAATCGATTAATCGATTTGAAATTCGATTAATCGATTTTGCCCAATTTCTGCAGAATTTCAATCTCTTGTTTCTTTTTACTATTTTTGACAATTCATGACAGATTGGATCAAAATTTCCATTGAAATACAAGTATAGTGGAGATTTCACAACACGTTTGTGGTTTACATTGCATTCTCACGTCGTTGGAAACAAGGCTGGGTATTGTTCTTTCATATCGGCCTCTCGTTCCCAAGTAGCCTCTTCTTTAGGATGATTGTTCCATCGAACAAGCACTAAGGGAATTACTTTAGTGCGCTGTACTTGTTCTTCCGATCCAAGATCTCCACTGGTTCCTCTATCATGCTCATGTCCTCACACATCTCTATAGGTTGCTTCCCTAACACATGAGACGGATCATTCACGTACTTTCTGAGCATCGATATGTGGAAGACATTATGTACTCGATCGAATAGCGGTGGTAAACTAATGCGATATGCAACTTCACCTATTCGTCCCAAAATTTCAAATGGTCCAACATAACGTGGACTTAACTTCCCCCTCTTGCCAAATCGCATTACACCTTTCATAGGTGACACCTTCACAAACACATGCTCGCCCACTTTGTAGTCAACACTAGTCCGCTTCACATCGGCGTAACTTTTCTGTCTACTCTGTGCTGTCTTCAACCTTTCTCTGATAATTCGGACGACGGTAGCATTATCTTCAAGTAGCTTTGGTCCTAATACAAATTTCTCACCTGTTTCTTCCCAATTGAGGGGTGACTTGCATCGTCGTCCATATAGAGCTTCATATGGTGCCATGCCAATGCTCGTTTGAAAACTGTTATTATACGCGAACTCGAGCATCGGTAGATACTCATCCCAGTATCCTTGCATATCAAGCATGCAAGCTCTGAGCATGTCTTCTATCACTTGATTCACCCGCTCTGTCTGCCCATCAGTTTGAGGATGGAAAGCTGAACTAAAGTCTAGTCGAGTTCCCATTCCTTCTTGAAATTTCTTCCAAAACTTGGACGTATATAGTGGATCACGATCTGAAATGATGCTGCTTGGAATCCCGTGTAATCTTACAATCTCTTTCATATATAGGTCTGCCAATCTTCCTGCCGTATACGTAGTATTGTATGGCAAAAAGTGCGCTGATTTGGTCAATCGGTCTACGACGACCCAAATAGCATTATGTCTCTTGGCAGTACGAGGTAATCCAACAATGAAATCCATTGAGATCGATTCCCACTTCCATTCTGGTATTGGTAAAGGTTGCAATAGTCCCGCAGGATGTCTATGATCAACCTTCACTTGTTGACAAGTCAAACATCGTGACACATACTCGGCCACGTCTTGTTTCAGTCCTCTCCACCAGTAATTCTTTTTCAAATCTTGGTACATTTTGGTGCTACCAGGGTGGATCGCATAATTTGACTTATGAGCTTCATCAAGAATTGTTCGTCTTAGATCGGCATTATCCGGGATGCATAGACGGCCTTTAAACAACAAAGAACCATCTGCTTTTACTGAGAAGTCCGAACTGATGCCTTCACTCACGTCTTGACGAATCTTTGTTAATGCTGGATCCTTCATCTGTAGATCGTGGATATGCTCAAATATCACTGGCTTTACTGATATGTTAGCCAAAAAGGATCCAGTGTCCTTTGACTTAATGTTCGCATCATAGTATGCCAGGTCTTCCAATAATTTCCATCGGTGCATACCCAAAATCAAGGAAGCTAACTGAGCTGAACCTTTTCGACTCAATGCATCGGCTACTACATTCGCCTTGCCAGGATGATATTGTATGGAGCAATCATAATCCTTGAGGAATTCCATCCATCTCGCTACTGCTCATATTGAGCTCTTTCTGTGTAAACAGATATCGGAGGCTCTTATGATCGGTGAAAATTTCAAAAGTCTCACCATACAAGTAATGTCTCCAAATCTTTAGCGCAAAAATGACTGCTGCCAGTTCCAAGTCATGAGTCGGGTAATTTTTCTCGTGTTCTTTCAGCTGTCTTGATCCGTAAGCTATCACCTTCTTGTGTTGGTTGAGCACACAACCAAGGCCAGTCAGATCCTCCATCGCTGAAGGAATCGCTAACACTGGAGCCGAAGTGAGTCTCGTTTTGAGTTCTTGAAAACTCTTCTCGCATGCCTCACTCCACTCAAACCTTGAATCTTTTCGTGTCAGCTTTGTGAGAGGTCCCGATATCTTTGAAAACCCCTCGACGAAACGTCGATAATAGCCTGCTAAGCCCGTAAAAACTTGGACATCGGCCACCGCCTTTGGTTGTTCCCATTTAACTCATCGCTTCTATCTTTCTTTGGATCTACCGTGACACCGTGCTTTGAGACGACATGTCCCAAAAAGCTAACTTCTTCCAACCAAAACTCACACTTGCTGAGTTTGGCGTACAATTGGTGTTCACGTAGCGTCTGTAGAGCAATCCTCAAATGTTCTTCGTGTTCCGTCTTGGATTTGGAGTATATCAGTATATCATCAACAAATACTACGCGAGAGTCCAAGTGTGGTTTAAACACTCGGTTCATCAGATCCATAAACGACGCTGGAGCATTCGTTAATCCAAACGGCATCACAAGGAATTCATAGTGTCCATACCGTGTCCTGAAAGCTGTCTTCTGAATGTCCTCGGCTTTGACTCGCAGCTGATGATACCCAGATCTCAGGTCGATCTTGGAAAAATACCTTGCTCCTTGCAGTTGGTCGAATAGATCGTCAATTCTAGGCAAAGGGTAGCGGTTCTTCACAGTGAGTTTGTTCAATTGTCGATAGTCAATGCATAGTCGCATTGACCCATCTTTTTTCTTGACAAATAAGACCGGTGCTCCCCATGGAGACACGCTTCGGTCTAACAAACCCCTTGTCCATTAGTTCTTGTAGTTGTTCCTTCAACTCCTTTAACTCGTGAGAGCCATTCTATAAGGTGCTTTTGAAATAGGCTCCGTTCGGTGCTAAGTCAATGGCGAATTCTACTTCTCTTCTCGAGGTAATCCGAATTCTTCCTGAAACACGTCGTGAAGTCTCTCACAATTGCTATCTCGTAAATGACGTTCTTTTCCTCCTTGTCCTCCTTTAAGAAAGCTAAGTATCCACGCATCCCTTTCGATCATTTTCTACCCTTCATCATGAGATCGTTACATATGATCGACCTCACTCCTTGAAACCGAAATGATCTTCTTGTGTTGGGTCCGAAAATGACTACCTTGTTCTTGCAATCAATGGTCGCACAATGTCGCCAACCATCCATGCCAAGGATCACATCAAACCCTTGCATGTCTAATATCAACTTTGCTTCCAATTCATGCACTTCTAAGTCTTGAACGCTACGATGATGGATTTGCAAGCTAACTCCGTGTCTACTAACTCTCCAAATGGAATAGACACGAGATAGGACGAAATCCAACGTCTCTGGAACGCTCTTCATCTTCTTAGCAAAGCGTGGAGTGACGAATGAGTGGGTAGACCCGGGGTCTATCAACACTCGAGCGTCATGTCTAAATACACTTCCCTTCTCATACATAGTTTAAGTACCTATAATATATATACACATACATACGAAATTTACACATCAAAATGCACTCTCGTTTATATTAAAAGAATCTACACTATTCTAATGCATGCACCTTTTTCCATCTAAAATTCTTTATGAAACGGAATTTTTCTTTAATAAAATAAAATTTCTCACCTTGGATGTCGTCGTGCACATTCCACCTTCTGACGATATAGGCTCTCCCCCTAACAATCGGCTTCCTTGCTTGAATGGGTCGTGGTGCTGCAACTGAAGCCGTCTTGCCCTTGTCTGTCTCGGGGCAATCCTTGATCAAGTGGCCCACCTTGCCACATCGGAAACAACCTCTAGTTCCGATTCTGCAGTCTATAGTCCTATGCGGCTTGCCACATCTGGCACACGTCTCTCGAGGTGCGGAAGATACGATCAGAACCACCGTGTGATAGTGGCACCGATGAGACATGGCAGGGCTCTCATAGCGAATAGGTCTCCCCGACGCAAGTAATGGAAACCTCTGTTGGTGTTGTTGTTGCTGTTGTTGCGCCGGTCTTCCAAAACCTCCCTGAAACTGCGGTCTCTGATTTTGGCCCATGAACCTCGGCTTTTTGTTCACCGGTTCATAGTGCGCCGTTCTTCCTTGTTCATTTCCTCCTCTCTGTTGTTCCCTCTGTCTATATCTATTATTGTTCTCCTCTTCTACGACCAACGCCTTGCTCATGACCTCTTCATAGGTCCTTAGTTGAAATGGAGCTACGCCTCCCCTAACCTCAGGCTTCAAACCTTGCTGAAACCTCTTGGACTTCATCACTTCAGAAGCGACGTAATCCGGAGCAAAACGGGCAAGTCGTAGAAACTCTACCCCGTATTCTCTCACGGTCATTCTCCCTTGTACTAACTGCAAAAATTGTATCTCTAATTGGTTCCTCACCACTTCCGGGAAATATTGTTTGTTGAACTCCTCAACAAACTCCTCCCAAGTCCATGGCAACTCTGGGGTCTCCTGAGCCCGAGTCCTTATCATGGACTTCCACCAAGGCCCAGCCTCCCCATCTAACATGTAAGCTGCCCATCTTACACTCTCGTCTTCCGTGCAAGTTAGCACGCTAAAGACTTTCTCCATTTCCATCAGCCAATTCTCGGTGCCATTGTATGTAGGAGGTCTCATCCTTCTAAACTCTGTAAAAGATGAGGGCACAGGCAACGCAGGTCCTACAGGTGGTGTAGGTGGCTGCTGTTCTCTAGACGCATGAGCTGCAAAGGATGCGGCTTGTTGTGCCATGGCAGCTGCCATAGTCTCCATAGTGTGCATCATCCTTTGTCGCTCTTCTCTATCTTCTTGTCTTTCTCTCAATCTTTCTTGCTCTCTCAGATCTTGATCCTGATGATCTCGATCCTCTTCCTCATCTTTATGCTACTACGCAGGCACTCTATTGGTAGGAGAGATGAAATCATCTCCACTACGCAAACTCCTTTGATGGCCTCCCCTTGGTTGGCCTCTCCTCTAGTGACATTTTGCGTACATTTGAAACTAAAGTTTCGTTAGCAGAAGCCCCTATGATCTGACGAAAGAATCCTTGTCAGAATTGCTAAAAGAAATTAGCTTTGATACCAACTGTGACAGCCCGGATTTCGGCACCCCGAAACCCGTGCCATCAGCACGATCATCTTGACCGTGCCCCTTGACTATCTGCGGAACAGGTATATCAAGCATAAAAGAAATAAGAACAACTTATGAATTTAAATCTAATTAGAAATACTTCTCAACGGACAGTTCTACCCTCATGCTTCTGCATGAAGGGAGAACCGATCCGAACCATCGATGATATAAATCATCACAGATGGTTCGCCCCAAAGGAATAATCCAAACTCTATACATATACATGTTTTCACAAAATAAAGGCTTGACATACCAAGCCGTACAATCTCTACTCAAAACTCCTCAAAGTAGCACAACGGAGTCCTCTAGAAGAAGTCCTCTGGAGGTGGGTCCAACTCCTCGCCGGCAGCAAAGTCCGACTCACGGATCGTCTCTCTGAAACCTCGGCTACTAATGGACTGCATGACGACGATAGTCTATAGGGTGAGCTACATCCTAGCCCAATAGGGAACAAACACTGCTGAACATATAAGTTATAACTCACATATATTCTATGATATGCCATGCATGAAGTAACTATGCAGTTGTTGATAAAACAGTTAAAAGCATTCGTTTTACTGTTGATTTCTTATGTTTTCATTTACTCATGAATAATGCTGAAAAGGCCTAAAGCAAAACTTAAACTTTCAACTTAAGTAATCCCCGAGCGATAGCATCGAGCCCCGATGAGCTACCCTTCATCGTCATCTATATAGCTTTAATGTATTCCAGGAATACCATATAGTACCCAAGCCCCTTTCCCCTGGGATTGGTGGCGAGTTTCACTTATCTCAATCAACACCCGGGTGTGCTTACTATGTCTGGATAAGCCTCACTGGCGACCTACGGTTTTCGCCCAGATCGGTCACGGATATCTGCCCGTGTCGTCGTGGATATCCCGCCACGCGTCGGTGGGGTAACCTAAGGAACCTCAAATAACAAAAATATGATTGCCTTACATATAGTTATTCACCGTGTAAGTGTGCTATCTTATATCGCTTAGGCCCTATCAAACATGATTCAATCTGTGGATACATCACAGGATGTATCCATTAACTTGCATCACACCGATGCTCTTATTTCTTTACTTCTTCATCCCCCCGATGGCTTCATTCGTTACTCTATGAATGTCACACACACACACTTTTCACAATTCTTTGAGCAAAGAAAATAATTGAATTGAAATTTATATCACTACATACATGCTCTTGTAAAATAAAGTACATGTTCAAGGTGTTCCTACCTCAAGTCTTCACTTGTTCAATGCATCAAGGTCCCACGTGGCTCCTTGTGCACTAGCTCACACGTACCACCTATGGTACCACATAATGTAAAACACATCACAAGGGATGCAATAAAGAAGGTATAAGATCCTCCAAGAATCTTAAAGTCAAACCTAAAAGTCAACAAAATTTATTCTACCGATTAATCGAAATCCGTAATCGATTAATCGAACTTGTTCGATTAATCGATTTCAAAATCGATTAATCGAAGGTCAATATCGATTAATCAAGTAATTTCGATTAATCGAAATTCTCCTTTCGCAAAGTAAACTCACCTCAACAAATGAGTTTCCGCTCGATTAATCAATCCAGCCGATTAATCGAAACTCTTCTTTTCGCAAAGTACACCTACTGTTCGAACAGTTGAGTTTTCATTCGATTAATCGAATTTCTTCTTTTCGCAAGGTACACCTACTGTTCGAACAGTTGAATTTCACAAGTCCATTAATCGATCCCAAATCGATTAATCGAAAACTAAAATCGATTAATCGAAATCCCATTTCGATTAGTCGATTTTTCCTTAAATCATTTCCTCCAACCCTTGGGGTCCACTGGAGGTTCCCAGTCGATTAATCGATTTTCAAATCGATTAATCGAAATCCAAATTCGATTAATTGAAATCCAATTCGATTAATCGAAATCGTGTCTTCTGACCTTTCAACTTCCTGGCCAATTTCGATTAATCGAAACCCAATTTCGATTAATCGAAATTGTCGTGTTCAAATTTCTTTCGAGCTGTTCTTCCCAATCTTTTCCCATACTTTTTCCTCTATTTTTCTAAACCATTATCCTATGATTTAACCCACATTTAACCACAACTTAACCCCTATGATCTATGCATCTTATTTACAAAAATTTACCTTGGATAGATCTCAAGTTGATTTCTATCAATAGTTGGAAGGCTAGGGTTTCTAGCTTTAGCTTTTCCAGCGGATCCCTTGCGTTGAATCGGCCTCTTTAATACTTGGATCCTTCCTTCCTCAGCTAGCCTTTACTCCTTGCATTAATCACTCTTTTTACTCTCTCTCTCTCTTCTTTACTCTCCTTCAACAACCCAAAATACCCATCTAGGGTTATTAAACCCTTTTATCCCTCTCTTAGTTTGTGTGTTGAGCACATGCACCTCAATAGGTATATGCGACTTCATATTTACAACACACACCACAAAATCACTCAAGCTATCACATCTCGTCCGTTCACCACATCCTATGCTAACTCTTGATCTCCTGATTGGTCAAACTTGTGACCAATCGGGCACGGATCCCGAGGTCATAGTTTTGCGTGATTTTTCGGGCTATTACATATATGCAAGCGAAGGAACATTTGGCGATGTTACAATTGGTGATATTATTACTTGGCCCAAGGGACTTGTAGATTTTATTTAATCTTGTTTAGGGGTAAATTTGATTCTATTTTAATGAGTGATTTTATTTTCATAAATATGTTTATATTTCCATCTAGCCTACTCACATCATGCCTGATCCAACCCGATTGTGCAATCAATATTGTTTCATTGTTTTCATATAGAAAGTGATGTGTTAGAGCATACTCTATTATTTATATATATATATATATATATATATAATAAAGCAAAAGTTGAAGTTCTCACTTTTCTTGTTGCAGCCCAAGACCCAAAAGGCAAAGGAAGAACAATAAAGATCAAATGAAGAACTGTGATCAAATGAGATGATTTAAGAACATCTCTGCGAATGGTCGGCTTTTGACATGCCATAGCTTTTCAGAGGATTTTTTTTTTTTTTTTGTATTTGGAGAAAATTGAGAAGAAAAAAAATCAGAACTCTACACTTTCGTTTCTTTTTTCAGACTTTTAAAAAAAGAAGCAATACATGAAATGAACTAGCCATCAATCTTTTTTTTAGAATATCTTGTTTATCTCCTACTTTAGGGCTGAAAAATTGGCCGCTGAAAAGGTATGCATGGCTTTATTCCCTGATCCAATATTGACTTTTCTTGTATTGAGTCAGAGGTAATTTTATCTATTTGAACACTATTATGAAATCTCCTCCAATTCTTGCATAAATTTCGTCTGAGATTTTCTAGGCTTTTATGAAATTGCAGGTGAAAGAGGAGCTGCATGGTTCTATGCTGCCTTTTTTTACTGCCGGGCCACAAATAGCACTGATAAAAGATTCACCCAGCTGGACCTAAAGACAGCTCATCAAGCAGATCAATTTAACTACCTACTCATCATCTTTTCAGCAGTAATTGTATGGTACCATATTCTGATATTATCATAATTTAGAGCTTTGATTTGTTTGTGGGATAGCTTACCTAGATTAATGGTTTTGAAGAACTTGCTGACCGAGCTTTGATTAAGAATTATTAGTAGATTCTCTCATTGGAATATCTCCTTATTTATCTGCTGCTGACTGAGGTGGGATTTTATCTAGCAATTCTGCCAAAAGACGATGTAGTACATGGCTAAGAAAAGGTATATGTTTGACGTCTCTTAAATTTTGATTGTATTCATATTTCAAGCAATGATAGTGGCAATTGAATTTTTGGCATCAGCAATCATTTTTATATTAGCTAAGAATTCAAATTCCTGAACTTGGTATAAGTCTGTTTAGGAATGATGGGGGTTGTAAGAAGCATTTATGAACGCTTTCCATGAGAAGCACGTATTTTAGGTCAGATTTAGTTCGGTTTCTGCGCTCAATCGTGTTTATCTTTTTCAAATATATTCAATAATGCAACACAGGGCATCCTCTCCTCATTCTTTTTCAAATATGCAGGTCTGCTGTCTTCTCTATCTTTTTCTAAATTCAACATTTTTTTCTTTAAATTTGGAAAAAAACTCTTGCTTCCTTACGATCTAGCTATGTAAGTGGATCTAGCACATTTCAATTCTCTGGTAGATGGTGTCTAGATGTGAGACCTGGCATTTTCCTTTACTTGCCTTAAATTAGGTAACAGGACATGCTAGCTAGATCCTTATCCTGTTTGCATGCAATAATGGATATGGTGTCAGATTCACTTATGTGATCCTCTTTAACTTTTTAGGTGGTAATTGACTTCCTCATTTTTTTCCAGATAATCAGGTTAAATTGTAATGTTGTCTCAATATTCTATAAATGCCACATTTTCTTTTAAATTTGGAAAACATCCATGGTGGACCTGTTAGTTCTAAGGTAAATATAAGTGAATCTAGCATCTTGCAAATCTCTGATTAGATGGTGCTAGGATGTGGGACCCACTCTGTGGAAATATAAATATGGTAGGAATTAAGTTTCAGGAGTAGGGGAATTTCAAGGGTGGATACCCACTCTATGGAAATATAAATATCTTCATGAATCTTTTCCCTTCCAATCTCATTTGACTTTTCGTTCCTTGCTCACTAATAGAGATCGTTTTTGTGTGTCCATGTTGTACCATATGCTTTGATGACTATCTGATACTATTTTGATCATTATTCTTCATGTATGAGCTCTTCATGTTGGGACCATATGCTTTGATGACTGTTTGATACTATTCTCATTCTAAATGCAGCTATGGGATTTAAATATGGAAGCTGGCCCTGTTGCAACATTCCAAGTTCATGAGTATATACGACCTAAGGTGGTGTTTTATGTCTGCCTTTTAGTTCATAGTCATAAAAGTCTCCGTCTTTTTCCAAAAATTGGAAAAAGTCAGCGATTTGCAGTCATCCGGACTTTATCGCCACTAATTGGCCAAGTCGCTACCTGGCCGATTAATTGGCAATGTTTGTGACGTGATCCGATTATTATTATTTTTTCGTCACTTATACTTGAGGGGGAAAAAACCTTAGGTTTTTTATTATTTTGTTCAGTTTATTCATAGAAAACCTTTAGGTCTTGCCTACTTTGTACTATTTGCTGATTAAATCATTATTTTTAACTTGAAATATATTACGATATATTTTTTATGTTTTTTTGAATTTATTTATTTCCCCGATTTTTCCCGACTTTGACTGATTTTTACTGCTTTTCCCGACTTAGACCCTTGCCTATTTATTGCCGACTCCCGACTTTGTGAGTATGCTTTAGCTTTCAAACAGACAGTTGTTTCGGTGAACCCATTATTCATTTACTTTCTGTGCAGCTATGTGATTTATATGAAAATGATTCAATTTTTGACAAATTCGAGTGTTGTCTAAGTGGAGATGGTTTATGTGTTGCTACTAGGTCTTACAGGTATTTCATTCCTGGTCTTGTTGCGTTACATGCATTTTTTTTTTTTCTACTTTCTATCAGCTCACTCGGAATTGTCCTCCATTACAGCAATATGTTCCGTGTTTTTGGTTGTGTCGGGGGAAGCACTGAGGGAATGACGTTAGAAGCCGGCAAAAACCCTACAAGGTACTTAGAAGTTTTAATTCTTGTTCGAGATCCTAGTTAATTCTAGAATTTAAAATTTCCCTGGTTCTAATTTATCTTGATTAATGGATTTCATATCCCTAGGAAGCAAGTTCAGATGCCTTCTAGGCCTTTAAGATCGCTCACCAGCCTAGCACATGCTCATAGACGAGGTCAGTATTGGCCGTAGTTGAATTTGCTCTTAAAAACACTATGCTTTTATTTCAAATTGGCAACTCTACCTGGATTGAGCTTACATATGGTTATTTTATGAAAAATTACCAATTTATAAACAATCGCCCACAAGAATGAGATCTGAATGATTGATCTTTTGTTTACCAACTGTAAACACCTTCTTACAAATTTTCACATAGTTAATGGTTTTGTGGCTTAATTGATGCTAATGTACACGATTACACGTGGTGTGATCATTTAGTGGCACAATCTCAAATTTTTAATTGGGCACAAGTATTTACATGTGTAACTACGTACATATGTAATGTCTGCATGTAGATATCCATATGCCTGAATATCACACATCCCGCCTCTCTCATCTCTCTCTCTCTCTCTCTCCTTTTTTTTATGTGAACATGAACGACATCTACTTCTATTAGAATATAAGAAAAACAAAGACAAATATATTACAAAGTGGCATTTGGCCCCCAATTTCTTCAGCCACAAAAGTTTTTAGCTTAAAGTTAAGCTCTCGTCCTTAAAATTAAGCCCTATCTTCCTACCCTTAGTGGCAAAACTAACATCAGCCCTCTATTTATTTGAGAGAAACACATATTTTGTAAATTTTGAAGTTTCCATCTCTCTAAACTTAATGAGGTGGTCATTTACATCTAGCAATAGGACTATAAATTTTCCATCGTCTCTACAAGAGAGATTCAGCCTTGTCTAAAGAGTCCTTTAGTCAAGAAACCGGCTCTTTTAGCATGCCTCTGGCACACATGCTAGTCAATCTTGACTTTCCAATCTTTGGTTACTTCTGAGGTGGGCCGTAGGTGAAAAAAATCACATTGTTCATAGGTATTCAAACCGTCCAGTCGATGGACTCTTTTCTGGATCATTGCTGATAGTTTTTTACTGCTCTGAGTAGGAAACTGATCCAATATTTAGGAGCTTTAATTCAGGCCATTTTGGATATGGCCCTTCCAACATGGCCAAGAGATATGGATTATCCAAATTAGTTAGTGTCATTTACTCTCTGGTGCCACTTACTAGATGGCATCAAGAAATAAAATGGACCTTATCTTTACTTTTATTCAGTTCTATGTAACAATATTACTCAGCTGGTCAATTGCCACCACCAAACAGAGTAAATAGATTGGCGACTAATTGTAATATCCCAAAAATTACGCGTTAAATAGTGACCTCGAGATCTGTGCTCGACGGGTCATAGGTTTGACCATGTAAGAGTTCACGAGTTGACATAGGATAAGATGAACGGATGAGATGTGAGAATTTAAGTGAATGTGTGGAATGTGACGAAATCTGGAGTCACATACACCTACTTCTGGTGTATGTGCTCAACACACAGGTTGGAGGGGAGATAAAAGGGTTTAATAGCCCTAGTTTCTCTTTTGTTTGGTTGTTGAGAGAGAGTAAAGAAGAGAGAGAAAGAAGGAGAGCATAGTTAATGCAAGGAGTTAATGTCAGTTGAGGAAGGGGGATTCAAGCAATTAACGCCAGATTCGATGCGAAGGATTCGCTAGAACCAAAGCTGGAACCCTAGCCTGTCCAACCACTAGATCCAAATCAATTGAGATTGATTGAAGGTAAAATTTTGTAAATTAAATGCATAGGTTATAGAGGTTTAAATTCAGTCAAGAATGTTTAAAATGATAGATTAAGTGCTTAGAAAAATGAAGGAAAAAAAAAGAGTAGGAAAAGATTTGGAAGAACAGCCCAAAAGGGGGCTGAATCTGGCCAAATCGATTTATCGAAATTGGGTTTCAATTAATCGATTTTCGCCAAGAAGTTGAAAAGTCAAATAACCCGAATTCGATTAATCGAACTGAGTTTCGATTAATCGACTTTGGTTTTCGATTAATCGATTTAGGTGTTGATTAATCGACTGGGAACTTCCAGTGGCTGGAGGAAAGTGGTTTGGGGAAATCGACTAATCGAATTGGGATTTCGATTAATCGATTTTGGATTTTGATAAATCGATTTGAGATCGATTAATCGATTTTGGAAATTCGATTACTCGAATTGAGAATCGAACTTAAAGAGATGAGAATTTCGATTAATCAATTTGGGATTCGATTAATCGATTGGGAATCTCGATTAATCGATTTTGAGAATCGATTAATCGATTTTGGATCTCAATTAATCAATTTTGGGAATCGATTAATCGAATTAGATTCGATTAATCGACTTTGGAGTCCGATTAATCGACTGACTTAAATTTTTTGACTTTTTAGTTTGCCTTCAAGATTCTCAGGGGGTCTTGAACCTTCCTTGTTATATCTTTAATGATGTGTTGCATGTGTTATGTTGTACCATAGGTGGTACGTATGATCGTGGGCACAAGGAGCCACGTGGGACCTTGATGCTTTGAGTTGTCAGAGACATGAGGTAGGGAACACCTTGAACATGTACTTTAATTTACAAGAGCATGTATGTAGTGATATAGAATCAAATTGAAAACTGTTTTATTGCTTAAAGTTTTGTGAAAAGTGTGTGTGAGTGACATCAATAAGAGCATCTAATAATGAGCCATCCCCAGGGGATGAGGAAGTGAAGTAATAAGAGCATCAGGTGTGATGCAAGTGAATAGATACATCCCAGGGATGTATCTAAGATTGAATAATGTCTGATAGGGCCTAACTGATATAAGATACCACACTTAAATAGTGAATTACTTCCGTAATTATTGTTATCATTTTCAGTTTATTTCTATTGCTTGATATACCAGTGTTCCGTGCTTAACCAAGGGGCATGGTCAAGATGATCGTGTTGATGGCACGGGTTTCGGGGTGTCGAAATCCAGGCTGTCACAGTTGGTATCAAAGCTATTTCTTTTAGGAATTCTGACAATCATTCTTTTTTCCAGAACATAGGGACTTCTGCTAACGAAACTTTAGTTTCAAATGCAGCCGTCAATGTCATCTAGGGGGAGGGCCGATCGAGAGGAGGCTAGCAAAGAAGTTTGCATAGTGGAGATGGTTACATCTCTCCTACCAATCGAGTACCCTTAGGAGGTAGTGAGGCCCCAGGGGGCAGCAGTAGTAGACAATAAGAGGATGAGGATCCAGATCGTCAGGATCGAGATCAGCGAGAATAGGAGAGGGTGAGAGAAAGACAGGAAGATAGAGAGGAGCGCCAAAGGATGATGCACACCATGGAGACCATGGCACAACAAGCCACCTCCTTTGCAGCTCATGCAGCGAGAGAGCAGCAGCCACCTACACCACCTGTAGGACCTACATTGCCTGTGCCTTCATCTTTTACTGAGTTTCAGAGGATGAGACCTCCCTCGCTTTTGGGCGGTAACCACGATGGCGTGAAGGAATTGGTTAATGGAAATGGAGAAGGTATTCAGCGTGCTGACATGCACGGAGGATGAGAGTGTACAATGAGTAGCCTACATGCTAGATAGGGAGGCTGGGCCTTGGTGGAAGTCCGTGATACAGAATAGGGCTCAGGAGACCCCAGAGTTGCCGTGGACTTGGGAGGAGTTTGTTAAGGAGTTCAACAAACAGTATTTTCCAGAGGTGGTAAGAAACCAAATGGAGATTCAGTTTCTACAATTAGTGCAAGGGAGGATGAGCGTGAGAGAGTATGGAGTGGAGTTTCTACGACTCGCCCGTTTTGCTCCTGATTACGTCGCCACCGACGTGATGAAGGCAAAGAGGTTTTAGCAAGGCTTGAATCTTGAGGTTAGGGGAGGAGTAGCTCCATTTCAGCTGAGGACCTATGAAGAGGTCATAAGTAAAGCACTTGTTGTAGAAGAGGAGGACAATAACAGATATAGGCAGAGAGAACAACAAAGGGGAAACACAGATCAAGGAAGAATGGGGAACTACAAACCGGTGAATAAAAAGCCAAGGTTCGTGGCCCAAAATCAGAGACCACAGTTCCAAGGGGGTTCCGGAAGACCGACGCAGCAGCACAACCAACAGAGATTTCCACTACTTACGTCGGGGAGACCATTACGCTATGAGAGCCCTGCCATGTCTCATCGGGCGCCTACCGTCACAGCCTCAGTTTCTTCGTGCCAAGTGTGGCAAGCCTCATAGGACAGTGGATTGCAGAGTAGGGGCCAAGGGTTGTTTCCGATGTGGCAAGGTGGGCCACTTGATCAAGGATTGCCCCGAGGTTGATAAAGGGAAGACAACTTCAGTTGCAGCGCCACGACTCATTCAAGCACGGAAGCCGGTCGTTCATGGAAGAGCCTATGCAGTCATTGCTCAGGAAGTAGGGAACCTGCATGACGTCATCCAAGGTGAGATTTCTTTTAAATAAAGGAATTTCAATTTCATTAAAGTTTTAGATAGAGAAGGTGCATTCATTAGGAATTAGTGTAGATTCTTATTCTAAACATTGAATTTATATGTGAATTAGGGGTGTAAATTGATATGTAAATTATTGTATGTATGTATGTATACTATAGGTACGCTAACTGTATATGAGAAAGGATGTTTCGTTGGATATGACGCTAGAGTGTTGATAGACCAAGGGTCTACCCACTCATTCGTCACTCCACGATTTGCCAAGAGGATGAAGATCATTCCAAAGGCGTTAGATTTTGTCCTATCTGTGTCTATTCCGACTGGAGAGTTAGTGGACACAGAGCTAGCTTGCAAATCTGTCATCGTAGCAATTCGAGACCTGGATGTGCATGAATTGGAGGCAAAGTTGATACTGCTGGACATGCAAGGGTTTGATGTGATCCTTGGCATGGACTGGTTGGTGCAGCATTGTGCAACGATCGATTGCAAGAACAAGGTTGACATCTTTAGACCCAACACAAGAAGATCATTTCGATTTCAAGGAGTGAGGTCATCACACATGCCACTGATCTCAGCAGTAAGGGTCGAGCGAATGATCAGGAAGGGTTGCAGTGGATACTTGGCCTTCTTAAAGGAGGACAAGGAAGAAAAGAACATCATCTCTGAGATAGCAGTTGTGGAGACTTCGCCGACATCTTTCCAGAAGAGTTGCCTGGATTACCTCCAGAGAGAGAAGTAGAATTCGTCATTGACTTAGCACCGAGAACGGAGCCTGTTTCAAAAGCACCATATAGAATGGCTCCTGCTGAATTGAAGGAGTTGAAAGAGCAACTACAAGAGCTCATGGACAAGGGGTTTGTCAGACCGAGCGTGTCTCCGTGGGGAGCACTGGTCTTATTTGTTAAGAAGAAAGATGGGTCAATGCGTCTATGCATTGACTATCGACAACTGAACAAACTCACTGTGAAGAATCGCTACCCTTTGCCTAGAATTGACGATCTGTTTGATCAACTGCAAGGAGCGAGGTATTTTTCCAAGATCGACCTGAGATCTAGATACCATCAGTTGAGAGTCATGGCAGAGGACATCCAGAAGACAGCTTTTAGGACACGGTATGGACACTATGAATTCCTTGTGATGCTGTTTGGGTTAACGAATGCTCCGGCGTCATTTACGGATCTGATGAATCGGGTGTTTAAACCACACCTGGACTCTTACGTCGTAGTGTTCGTTGATGATATTTTGATATACTCCAAATCTAAGACGGAACACGAAGAACATTTAAGGATTGCTCTACAAATGCTACGTGAACACCAATTGTATGCCAAACTCAGCAAATGTGAGTTCTCATTGGAAGAGGTTAGCTTTTTGGGACATGTTGTCTCAAAGCATGGTGTCACTGTAGATCCAGCGAAGATAGAAGCAGTGGTTAAGTGGGAGCAACCAAAGACAGTGACCGATGTTCAAAGTTTTCTTGGGTTAGCAGGCTACTATCAACGTTTCATTGAGGGGTTTTCAAAGATATCGGGACCTCTCACGAAGCTGACACGAAAGGATTCAAGATTTGAGTGGAGTGACGCGTGCGAGAAGGGTTTTCAAGAACTCAAGACGAGACTCACGTCAGCTCCAGTGCTAGCGATTCCTTCAGGCAGTGGAGGATACGTAGTGTACAGTGATGCTCATACAATGGTTTGGGTTGCTTGCTCAACCAACACAAGAAGGTGATAGCTTATGGATTAAGACAGCTGAAAGAACACGAGAAAAATTATCCGACTCATGACTTGGAGCTAGCAGCAGTCATTTTTGCGCTGAAGATTTGGAGACATTACTTGTATGGTGAGATGCTTGAAATTTTCACCGATCATAAGAGCCTTAGATACCTGTTTACACAGAAGGAGCTCAACATGAGACAGCGCAGATGGATGAAGTTCCTCAAGGACTATGATTGTTCTGTACAGTACCATCAAGGCAAGGCTAATGTAGTAGCCGATGCTCTGAGTCGGAAGAGTTCAGCTCAGTTAGCTTGTTTGATTTTGGGAATGCACCGGTGGAAATTATTGGAAGACTTTGCGCTCTATGATGCAAACATTGAGTCGAAAGCTACAGGATCCTTTTTGGCTAACATATCAGTGAGACTAGTAATGTTTGAGCATATCCACGATCTACAGATGAAAGATCCGATGTTAACAAAGATTCATCAAGACGTGATTGAAGGCATCAGGCCGGACTTCTCAGTGAAAGAAGATGGTTCTTTATTGTTCAAGGGCCGTCTCTACATTCTGGACAATGCCGATCTAAGACGAATGATTCTTGATGAAGCCCACAAGTCAAATTATGCTATCCACCCTGGTAGCACCAAAATGTACCAAGACTTGAAAAAGAACTATTGGTGGAGAGGTTTGAAGCAAGACGTGGCTGAATACGTGTCACGGTGTTTGACCTGTCAGGAGGTGAAGATTGACCATAGGCATCCTGCTGGACTATTACAGCCTTTACCAATACCAGAATGGAAGTGGGAATCGATCACTATGGATTTCATTGTTGGATTACTGCATACTGCCAAGAGACACAATGCCATTTGGGTAGTCGTGGATCGATTGACCAAATCAACGCACTTTTTGCCTTACAATACGATGTATACGGCAGGAAGACTGGCAGACTTATACATGAAGGAGATCGTAAGATTACACGGGATTCCGAGTAGCATAGTTTCAGATCGTGACCTACTGTATACGTCCAAGTTTTGAAAGAAATTTTAAGAAGGAATGGGAATGCGACTAGATTTTAGTTCAGCTTTCCATCCTCAAACTGATGGGCAGACAGAGTGAGTGAACCAAGTAATAGAAGACATGCTCAGAGCGTGCATGCTGGATATGCAAGGATATTGGGATCAATATCTACCATTGATCGAATTCGCATATAACAACAGTTTCCAAACGAGCATTGGCATGGCACCGTATGAAGCTCTGTATGGACAACGATGTAAATCACCCATCAACTGGGAAGAAACAGGTGAGAAGTTTATTTTGGGGCCAGAACTACTTGAAGACAATGCCACCGACGATAATCGAGATAATCGGGTCAAGTCAAGACAGAGTGAGTAAAAGTTAATACCGACATCAAGCGGACTAGTGTCGACTATAAAGTGGGTGAACACGTGTTTGTGAAAGTGTTGCCTATGAAAGGCGTGATGAGGTTTGGCAAGAGAGGGAAGTTAAGTCCCCGTTATCTTGGACCATTTGAAATTTTGGGTCGCGTAGGCGAAGTTGCTTACCGCATTGGATTACCACCGTTATACGATCGAGTACATAATGTTTTCCACGTATCGATGCTCAGGAAGTACGTGAATGATCCATCTCATGTGTTAGGAAGTCAACCTTTGGAGATGCATGAGGACATGAGCATGATAGAAGAACCGGCAGAGATCTTGGATCGAAAGGAATAAGTACTACATACTAAAGTGATTCCCTTAGTGCTTGTCCGATGGAAAAATCATCCTACCGAAGAGGCTACGTGGGAACAAGAGGCCGACGTGAAGGAACAGTATCCAAGCTTGTTTGCGACGACTTGAGAGTCAACATTGTAACACCGCAAGAATGTTTGCGGATTCTCATTTTCCATGTAATTCAATGATGACCGGTTGGTCAATATATTCAATGAGAATTCGAAAAAAAAAATAAAAAAATTTGAGATAAATATCACCATGGAAATAAAGGACAAAAAGAAACCACAGAATTCGAGAAGTCGGGTCAAAACCGATTAATCGATATTTCAAATCGATTAATCGATTTGAGGATTCGATTAATCGAGTTTTGGTCGACTAATCGACTGGCATCAGCCAGTGAGGAAAAATTTTAACAGATGAAAATTTTGAAATTTTCGATTAATTGAGGGAATTCGATTAATCGATTTTGTAAATCGATCAATCGACAGTGGACTCGATTAATCGACTGGCAGAGGCCAGTGGGCCTGATATTTGAAAGATTTAAAGTAGTGAATTCGACTAATCGATCTAAGATTCGAATAATCGAATTTGGATTTTGATTAATCGATCTTGAGATTCGATTAATCGAATAACTTAAGGGATTTTAAATGAAAATTTGAGTTATATGAAATTTCGATTAATCGATGACGATTTCGATTAATCGATTTGTAATTCGATTAATCGAACTAGAAAATTTGACTAATCGAGTCATTTAAGGAATTGGAAAAAAATTTGAAGGACCATGCGATTTCGACTAATCGAAGTAAAATTCGATTAATCGATTTTAAAATTTCAATTAATTGAAATGGATTTCGATTAATCGACTGGTTAACACCTGTGAGCTCAAAATTTTGAAATTTTAAACGGCTATGATTTCGATTAATCGATTTTGTATTTCGACTAATCGATTTTGGAAATCGATTAATCAATTTCGAGTGCCTTAGCTAGTTTTGCAACTCGATTAATCGACTTTGAGAAATCGATTAATTGAATATAAGCCTATATATATAAATTTGGGGATTTTGCTCCCCATTCGAAATCATTTGGGTTTTGTGTTTTGGGTGCCATTTCTTCCTCTTCTCCAACCTACTGTGATCCCTAAGGTTTGGACATCTCTGATCAACTCCAGATCACATTCGAGTAACATCGCATCATACACCTAAGGTAAACCCTAGATGTGTGTTCTTTCTTCAATTTGAGTTAGAGAAACCCTAGTTTTCTTGAATTTTCACCACGATGCCGCCCAAAACCCGTTTGTCTTCGAAGAAGGCAACCACCAAACTACCGGTCCGGCGTAAGAACGCCGCACCGCCACCACCGACCCCATCACCCATGAGGACCCCGTCGCCATCGGCATCGGACACCACGTCCGGGTCGACAGGCGCATCTTCGCCTGAGCCTTCACGTGAATCCACACCTAGGCCACCACCACCCACCAATGTGGTTCAACCCAACGAGTGGTGGGCGGCTAAGACCATTGGGATCGATTACATTATCGACCCAACCCTATTCACAAACCATAATGTGCAAGGCGAGACCAATTGGGCTCGTAGGTACCTTGAAAATGCCGGACTCGGCAATCTTTTGAAACCGACCCATGGGTCCTACTACCCTCGATTGGTTTGACTATTTTACCAGGGCCTTACCGATGACCCTACCGACGACGTGGTCTTGACCAAGATAGAGGGTCGAGACTACACCATTACACGTCGCCGCGTCCATGAGGCACTTGAGTGCCATTTGGACTTTGTCCCTGAGACTACCCTATTCCCACCGTTCCCAGAGGAGGTGGATGTTGAAGAAATCATAAGGGACATGACCAAGGGGAAGAGGGGCTCAGGCACCTCAATTCGGAGGGTAGACTTACCTCTGTATATGTGGATGCTCGACTCCATCATTAAGTGCAACCTCTACCCGATGCGACACGATACCGAGCTGGTAGAGTTGGTTTAAAAAGCACTTTACGCAGCTTACAAGGGCCGTTGGTTCGATGCCACCATGATCATCCTCGAGGGGATGAGGTACATGAAGGGCAAGTTAATGAAGGGCAACCTAAGGCCCAAAGAAAAGATTCCCTATGCTCGGCTCATCTCGAGCATATTGGAGAGCTATTCTAACGCTCTGGCGTACACGATATCGCCCCACGAGGTGCGGGCGACGGACAAGATCAAACGGTTCTCACAGTCCTCGTGGAACCGTAGTTACAACCTTCTAAAGAAGGTCTTACCTGCAGCAGGCGCAGCTGTAGCACCACCACCACCCCCTCCACCACAGCCAGACTTTCCCGTCGAGGGAGCACCACCAGTGGGCGAGGCCCCACCAGTGATTCCACCTGCTGCGAGCCAGCCTGTCATTCTACCTTCTACCACAGCAGCTACACCCCCACCTCTATCCACCTCAGCGACGCCGACGTCATCCCGTCGCCGACCCGCAGCTCTTTCCGGCCCTACTATAGAGGACGTGTTGGCACGTATGGAGGCCAACAACGCACGCATGAACCGCCGGATGGATTTCCTCATGTACCACACCATGAGGCATATCTACCCACATGATTACCAGCGACGGTTAGCTGAGGAGGCGGAGTGGACCGCCGGGCATACTGCCTTCCACACCGGCATCAAGATTCTCGCCACGCGTCGCTGCCAGTACTTCCACTTCGCTCCACCGACGCCGATCGACACCCCACAGCTGAGACACCCGCAGCCGCCACGCCCACCACCGGTCGACATGACCACCATCCACAGAGCAGCCAAGACAAACACATTGTATTTTGGTTATATGAAAAAATTTTGGTTGTACTGTGGGTTACGTTCATGTAAATCTTTTGTAAATTTTCTGTTAATTAATATAATGATTTTGTAAATTTTCTAGTGCAATTATATTTTTATGCTATGTGTGTGTCTGTGCTATGTTGTGTTCATCAACTGGTCCACTTCACCCACGAGTGTGGGGGGAGGGGACCAGACCAACGCACCTTTGGGTTATTTTCGAGGACGAAAATTCCCAAGGTGGGGAGGATGTAATATCTCAAAAATTACGCATTAAATAGTGACCTCAGGATCTGTGCCCGACGGGTCATAGGTTTGACCATGTAAGAGTTCACGAATTGACGTAGGATAAGATGAACGGATGAGATGTGAGAATTTAAGTGAATGTGTGGAATGTGACGAAATCTGGAGTTACATACACCTACTTCTGGTGTATGTGCTCAATACACTGGTTGGAGGGGAGATAAAAGGGTTTAATAGCCCTAGTTTCTCTTTTGTTTGGTTGTTGAGAGAGAGTAAAGAAGAGAGAGAAGGAGAGCATAGTTATTGCAAGGAGTTAATGTCAGTTGAGGAAGGGGGATTCAAGCAATTAACGCCGGATTCGACGCGAGGGATTCACTAGAACCAAAGCTGGAACCCTAGCCTGTCCAACCACTAGATCCTAATCAATTGTGATTGATTGAAGGTAAAATTTTGTAAATTAAATGCATAGGTTATAAAGGTTTAAATTTAGTCAAGAATGTTTAAAATGATAGATTAAGTGCTTAGAAAAATGAAGGAAAAAAAAAGAGTAGGAAAAGATTTGGAAGAATAGCCCAAAAGGGGGCTGAATCTGGCCAAATCGATTAATCGAAATTGGGTCTTCGATTAATCAATTTTCGCCAAGAAGTTGAAAAGTCAAATAACCCAAATTCGATTAATCGAACTGAGTTTCAATTAATCGACTTTGGTTTTCGATTAATCGATTTAGGTGTCGATTAATCGACTGGGAACATCCAGTGGCTGGAGGAAAGTGGTTTGGGGAAATCGACTAATCGAATTGGGATTTCGATTAATCAATTTCGGATTTCGATTAATCGATTTTGGAAATTCGATTACTCGAATTGAGAATCGAACTTAAAGAGATGAGAATTTTGATTAATCGATTTGGGATTCGATTAATCGATTGGGAATCTCGATTAATCGATTTTGAGAATCGATTAATCGATTTTAGATCTCGATTAATCGATTTTGGGAATCGATTAATCAAATTAGATTCGATTAATCGACTTTGGAGTCTGATTAATCAACTGACTTAAATTTTTTGACTTTTTAGTTTGCCTTCAAGATTCTCGGGGGGCCTTGGACCTTCCTTGTTACATCTTTAATGATGTGTTGCATGTGTTATATTGTACCATAGGTGGTATGTATGATCGTTGGCACAAGGAGCCACGTGGGACCTTGATGCTTTGAGTTGTCAAAGACTTGAGGTAGGGAACACCTTAAACATGTACTTTAATTTACAAGAGCATGTATGTAGTGATATAGAATCAAATTGAAAACTATTTTATTGCTTAAAGTTTTGTGAAAAGTGTGTGTGAGTGACATCAATAAGAGCATCTAATAATGAGCCATCCCCAGGGGATGAGGAAGTGAAGTAATAAGAGCATCAGGTGTGATGCAAGTGAATAGATACATCCCAGGGATGTATCTAAGATTGAATAACGTCTGATAGGGCCTAACTGATATAAGATACCACACTTACACGGTGAATAACTATATGTAAAGCACCTGATATTTTTGTTATTTGAGGTTTGATAGGATACCCCACCGACGTGGTGGGATTGTGTGACGGGATATCCAAGTGGACAATCTGGCCAGTGAAACCGTAAGCAGTCTTGAGGCTTATCCGTACATAGTAAGCACACCCCAGGGGTGTTGAATTGAGATAAGTTGAAACCCCGCTACCGATCCCCAGGGGAAAGGGGCTTGGGTACTATTTGTATTCCTAGGGAATACGTTTAAAATTGTCTAAATAGATGACGATGAAGGGTATCTTATCGGGGCTCGATGCTATATTGCTCGGGGATTTCTTAAGTTGAAAGGTTAGGTTTTGCCTTAGGCCTATTCAGTGTCATTCATGATTAATTAAAAGATATGTGTAAACTACCAGTAAAATGTGATTCCTTTTCAACTGTTTTCTCAGTAATTGCATAGACACATCATGCATAAGCATATCATGGAATATATGTGAGTTTTAATTTATATGTTCACTGTGTTTTGTTCCCTATTGAGCTAAGATGTAGCTCACCCCCCTTAGACTATTCGTCGCAGGTCCACTATTAGTAGCTGCTGAGGCTTCAGGGGACATTGACCCTGGTGAGTCGGACCTTGTGCTTGGTGACGAGTTGGAGCCACCTCCTGAGGACTTCTTCTAGAGGACTCCGTTGTGCATCTTTGAGAGTTTTGTGAGCTTATTTGGTACGGCTTGGTATGTCAAGCCTAGTTTTCGTTAAACAATGTAATTAAATGTTGAGACTATTCTTTTGGGGCGAACCATTTGTGACGATTGGCAATCATCGATGGTTCGGATCGGTTCTCCATTCATGCAGGGGCATGAAGGTAGAACCGCCTTTTGATCAGTACTTAAATAGTGAATTACTTCCGCAATTATTGTTATCATTTTTAGTTTATTTCTATTGCTTGATATACCAGTGTTCCGTGCTTAGCCAAGGGGCATGGTCAAGATGATCGTGCCGATGGCACGGGTTTCGGGGTGCCAAAATCCGGGCTGTCACACTAATCAGACTACTATTTGCTCTTATCAACTGACCATCATAATTACAAAGATGGAATACAGTAATAGGGAAAAGGACTAATTCCTGCTGATGTCCGTCGACGGGCTATTGTTCCGGTATTACATCAAACTAAATGCCCCAACTTTTGTGGGTTCTTTGTTGGAGATCTTTAGTAAAAAATGTGAAAATTTCTGGTTGTCTAGGATAACCAGATATTTATATAGAGTCCTATAGGTATGGACCGAATACAATAGTCGTGATTGTACTAGATACTTCTAAGATTTTTGAAAGATCAAGTTGTTTCCCCACTAGGATTTTGGAAAGATCAATATCTCAGTTTAATGATGTTTTCTTTTTTATTTCAGGCAAAGCTTTTCAATTTGAAGCTCACCTCAAATGGATCACTAGGGGACGGGGACACTTGGCAAGAGAGGCGGAGCAAATTTAATTTTTTTTGTTCTTTTATTTTTAAAATGGGCCATGGGGTCCTTATATTGTTCACTCTCTTTTCTTCTTCTTTTTATTTGAATAAAAGGATTGGGCATGTAGAGTTTAAAATGTTTGAATGATTTGAAAGGTTGAGATGAAACCTTTTGTTTGAATAAAATAATTGGGCTGCTATTTTTTTTATTAATGGCATTAAATTATTTACATTTAAGTTGAATGGATGTGTTGAAATATGAGATTAATGACTTTTTTTCTTTATATAATTTTTTTTAAAGCATTAAAAAATTGCATTAAAAAAAAAGTTTTACAAAAAGCATAAAAAAAATGCATTAAAAAAATATTATTTTAAAAAAATTTGCATAAAAAATTATCAACGTAAATTTTTTTTTTTAAATATATTAAAAAAAAAAAAATTGCATAAAAAACCACTGCCCTAAACAGTTGTAAAAAAAGCTGTGATTTTTTCTATGACTGTTAAGAGCAGTTGTTGTTGAAATTCATAAGCCACTGTCTTGTATAGTGGTAAAAAAAAATCACTCCTTTTTTTACAATTGTTTAGGGCAATGGTTTTTTGAAAAAAATCCACTATCAAAGATAGTGGTTTTTTGAAAAAACCACTGTTTAAGGCAGTGATTTTTTTGGCTTTTTCACGTAGTGTATGTTGTAGTTGGTAATCAAATAAGGTCTTCAAAGCACCACATGTACAACCAGGGAAAGGTTGCAAATTGGCAAGTTCATCCCATAATCCCTTCAGCTTGGTCTAATAAGCAGCAACAAATAATTGTTCTTGTGTCAAACAAATAATCAATTTTTCATTTTTAAAAGTGTGGGGAGCATTTACTTGAGAGAATCGCTCCTTTAAATCAGAACATATCTCATGCGCATTTTCCTCATAAATAACGCTACTTGCCAATTCCTTTGATATAGAATTGAGAATCCAGGAAATTATCATATTGTTGCATCGAACCCATTGCGCCAGAGAATTTGGTTCGCTGGGCTTCTTGATGGAGCCATCAATAAAGCTAGTTTTGTTCTTTGCACTTAGGGCCATCACCATGGCTCTGCTCCATGTTGGATAATTCTCCCCAGTTAGAAGTTAGGACACGAAAACTAAACCAGGGTCATCACCAGGATGCACAAAAGTGGGTTGTTGAAATCCTCTGTTGTAGCTATGTTGAAGGTAAGTTGCCTAACAATGAAAGAGGAAGAAAAAGAAAAAGAACATTAAAGACGGAATAGTCGTCGCAAACAAAAACAGAGTGTCAAGGCTCTGATGCCATGACAAATATTGAGGCTAACTTCGCTTACTTTTTCATTGATCTGGAAGTGTATATTTATATACAAAAGTGCATTTAAATTTAAAACTATTAAGTAATAGCACTCTACACCGTATCCTTCCGAACCTCTAGATAACCCTTTAGTTACCCATGTAAGCACGTTGTGACCCACATTCCCATGACATCATAATCGAGAATGTTCATTACTGCATTATAAAAAAGGGTACCCTAACTCTTTTACAATATACCGACAAAAATAAAAAAAATCAATTTTCCACTTTTTTGTTCATTTTCTCATCTTCTTATCTCTTCCTACATGGTATCAAAGCTCCTTCATTAAATATCCTACAAGCTCTCTTCGATCCAACTGTGGTTATATCCATGGCTTCGCTACCTTCTAACCTCCAATTTCTGTTGTCTAATATCCACTCTTTAGTTACTGTGAACTTAGATTCCTCTAGCCATAGAACTTGGAAATCACAAACTAGAAACATCCTTGAGGTTACTGGCTTTCTTCAATACATAGATGATCCAGATTCTTACCCTTTCTCAACCATTATTGATTTAGATGACAAACATATTTCTAACCCAAAATACACTGAATGTGTAATGACCCGAAATTTCAAAGACGTTGAATTGTTGACCTTTGACAAGAATGCGGCCTTTTGACTGATTTGACCCAAGTCAAATGTTTGACGTGTATAACATGGTCTCAAAACTGCACTTGTTATAATTTGGGGGGCACTGAGCACATTAAAATCCCAACTCGTAACCTATGTGGAGCGTATGCGTGTTTGTGCATGTTACACACGAACCTGAACCCAATGCTTGAACTTGGGCCACAACCCGAATTTCAACTCGAACCAAGAGTAGACCCGAGCTCAATAACCCAACCTGTCACATGACACACAGCCAAGTATACGTATTTGGCAAGGCACGCAATGTCGCCTTGAGTTTTTGAGACACTTAGATCGGGAAAGTACATCTTTTGAGAAAGGTGTAAAGTAGTCACTACAAAAAAATAAGACTATTAGCGACAGCCAAAAACAGCCACTATTAACAAAAAACTGCAACTAATACCCTTGCCGCTAATAGTCTTTAATAGTTTTTGGTTAATAGCGGCAGTTTTTTGCTCCAAAAAACTGCCGCTAATAATCTATTTTTTTGTAGTGAGTTAAATTGGAAATTAGTGAGCCAAGACTCAAGAGAGCGTCGACAGTAAAAGAATTAGTTTATAAGTGAAGATTGGTCCATTTTGACCTTTGATAGAGAAACTGTGCACCGATTCACAGTGTTCATGCTTAATACCGTGTAGGGCCCCATACGTTAAAAGGATAAAGTCAAATGAAAAACTAAATATATTAGAATCTTGCTTGTTTTGCTTATAAGACGGGTGTTTCCGCTTAACACTATAACCAAGACCAAATATAAATGGTGCATAGCTTCTCACGTAAGCTGTGATGGGCTCTGTACCATGTGATCGATAATCACAAACTAATCATCTGATGGTAAGGTGATGGTTTCGAGATCCGATGGATGAAAGAAGGGAATGAGACTAGATCACCATCATGTGATTCGAGGTAGTATGTGGAACTTGGGTTTCCACCAGTAATTTGGTTGGCACAAATAATGAGACCCAATCTATTTGTAACGTCCCGAATATTTTGAAAAAAAAAGCCAAACGTGACCGACTACGTGTACGTGTTCGGCGTGGCGATGATGCCGCCTGAGATTTTTAAAAATATAATATGGGTGGAAAATTGAATTTAAGATCTTATGAAGACCCATGTACCGACACGCAGTGTGCTGGCTTAACCCCGAATTTGGCCATAAATTAAGAGTAGTTATAAATGAGCTTCATGACAACATCAATGGTGAGAGATCTGGATTTAAGTAAAACTAGACACTTTTGACCTTAGATGAGGAACCGTGCACTGAACCGTGGTGTGCGTACTCAACACCAAAGAGTAAATTCATGTTAAGTGGATAAGGTTTGGGAAATAAATATCAGAAGGGTTGATATTTATTTCATTTGGGTTGTTTTGCAGGAGAAGTGTAGACAGAGAGTGAGAGAGAGAGCTTCTTCTTCTCCTTCAAACTGTTCGTGAGAAATCAATTGACAAGATCACTTCGTGAGCTTCAATTTCTTCGCGAAGAATTTGACTCCAATGTTGTGAGAGTTTAAACTTGTTAACTCCGACCTTGAGGAGCCTTTGAATTTCAATTTTGAGTGAAGATAGGAGAGTGGAGGAATTAGTCACAAAATGAGTGCGAGCCAATCGTTTTTAGACACTTCGTTCGCGAATTTGAAGAGTTAAGATCAATTGTGGGTGTGAGCCACTGTGTGGGTGTGACAGCCCGGATTTTGGCACCCCAAAACTCGTGCCATTAGCACGACCCTCGAGGCCGTGCCCCATAAACCTGCACGAAACATTGGTATAACCAAGCACAATAAAGCATAAGAAATGAATTGAACAGGATCTCCCATACATTAATGAAATATTATTCTAATAAGAACCCAAAAGATAGTTCTAATCCCAGCCACTGCATAAGCAAAAAAACCAGCCCGAACCATCGGTGATAAAACAAGGCCACCCTAAATGGTTCACCAAAAATATATCAATAATAATTATATTTTTTTTCAAAAAGGGCTTGACATACCAAGCCGTGCAGTACTCGCACAAAACATAATCAAAGTACGCAGGGGTCCTCTAGAAGAAGTCCTCAGGAGGGGGCTCCTGATCCTCTCCAAGTACGTAATCCAAATCTCCCAGATCAACGTCTCCAGAAGCAGTAGCAGCCGCAAGTATGGGACCTGCGACGCATAGTTTAAAGGGTGAGCTACATCATAGCTCAATAGGAAAACGAATTGAATAAACATATAAGTTAAACTCTCACATATATTCTATGATAATTAAAAGCATGATGTATCAATAAGTTTACTTGGAAAAGAAGTTTAAATGACTGAAAAGATGCATTTGGATGTCATTATTACTTTACATATTTCATTTGTTCCCAACTTGTTCATTAACCACAATGATTCGGCCTAAAGACTTAAATCGTAGCGTAAATATTCCCCGACTTACTATAGAGTCGGGCGCCCGATGGAATACCCACCATCGTCCTCTAATCAAATATTTTCATATCTTTTAATACTACCTAGGTCCCTTTCTCATAGGTGATAGGGTTCATATCTCATACATAAGCACCTACATCCCTGGGATGTTCAACTGGTGTACAGATTGGCCGCCGTACCGATCACGAATATCATACCGCGTCAGTCCTGGGTATACCGTCACGTCGGTGGGGTATTCTCCAAACCTTAAATATCAAGTACACTACATATAGTTATTCACCATGTGATTGTGGTAAATATAGTAAATTAGGCCTTATCATTCTCATTCTCTTTGCTTTACATGATCACATACATCCCTGGGATGTCTAAGTCAATGCATCACACAGATGCCTTTATCATATTCACATCCCCTGGGGACGTCATACTTATTTTCTTCACTTTGTGTTCACACACACACACACACACTTAGGATTCATATTTTAGATACATGATTTCATTTCTATGTCACTACATACATGTTCTTGCTCTTAAATTATATGTTTATGGTGTTCCCTACTTCATGCATCCGAATTTCCAAGCATCAAGGTCCAACGTCGTTCCCCATGCTTGTCTTTACTCGTACCACCTATAGTACACCATAGCACAAGCAAAGTATCAAGAAAGATACATAGAAGATGGTACAAGACCCTCCCTTAAACTCAAAGTCCAAAACAAAGGCCAACATAAACTGTCTAAATCGATTGATCGATCTCCAAAATCGTTCAATAGAAATCCCAAAATCGATTAATCGATCCAAATCGATTAATCAAATTTCCAAAATTGATTGATCGATTTCTCAAATCGATCAATTAGTTTTTCCAAGCTTTCATTTTCCAGTCACTGGGAGTGCACAGACGATTAATCAATTTTTCATCAATTAATCAAAATTCAAAATCGATTGATTGATTTCTCAAATCGATCAATTGGTTTCGGGCCTCTTTGGCTAGCTAACTTCCAGGCCAAAATCGATTGATCGATTTTCCAAATTGATCAGTCGATTTGGTCAAAAATTCAGCCCTTTTGGGCATTTGTTCCAAATTTCTTCCTTATCATTTCTCTTTCATTTTTATTCTTTAATTCATCATTTAAATCACAATTAAATACACAACAACATGTTTATAGCAATTTAAATAGAACTCACCTCAATCAATCTCTTGATTGAGTGAATGGATCGATCTAGGGGTTAGGGTACCTAGCTTCGACTCCCACAAGTTTCAACGCGTCGTATCCGAAGTTATTGCTCAAACTTGTCTTTAATTTGGAATCCACTTTAACTCCCTAGCAATCACTCGTTCATTACTCTCTCTCTCTCTCTCTCTCTCTCTCTCTCTCTCTTCTTAACTCCACACCAACCAAAACAAAGAGAAACAACTTCGCTTAAGCTATTAAACCTCTTAACTCTCTCTATTGCTTGGTGTAAAGCATATGCATCCAAGATAGGTGTATGCTACCTCTCACTTAGTTTTAAACTGCACACACTTACACATACTTATAACATCAACCTAAGTTGAAATCACAGTCATCGAGTTGACTTTTACTTGGTCAAACCTATGACCAGTCGGGCACGCATCCCGAGGACACTATTCAACGCCCAAAATTTGGGAATGTTATAGTGGGACTCTGTTTTGATTCCGATCTCTGCAAGAAATTACAAGATTTCTTTCGAAACCCCCTTTTTGATTGAAATCTTCGTGAGCTACGTAAACGACTTAGAAAGGTGAGCATATTAATCTTTTAATGTTTTATTGATGGTTTTAAACTTTAAAAACGAATGGAGATCCTTTAAAATTTGGGGGAAAATAAGTCAAGGAAGAAGAAGCCGAAGGGCTACAGAATCTGTCAAAGTTGAACAATCGATTTTGGAAATCGATCGATTTGACTGGAGTAAGAGATGTAGGATTTCTGAAGGAATCGAATGATCAATTTTCCTAAATCGATCGAACGAGTTTTAAATTGAACGATCGATTTTCGAAATTGATCGATCTAGTCTAACAGAACTAAGGTGCAATTTTTTTAAGGAAATTGAATGATCGATTGGAAATCGATTGATCGATTTCCCCTGTTTCTATTTTTGTCAGTTTTTCTTTGAAAAAAAAACTCTAGGAGACTTGAGCTATTTGTTTTTCGATGCTATTGACACATAGTACGGTGTTAATTAAATCTAGGTTAAGAATGGGAGGCCATAGATGAGGTCATTTGAATCACTTTGAATGGGTCTGAATCTAAGGTAGGGGAATTCAACATCTATTTGCACTTTTGATTTTAATTCATAGATGCTTTTGATATTTGTTTCATTTCAATCATTGACTCGTAGCTTGGGGAACATTCGTTGGTTTTGCTTCTTGACTCGTAGTTCATATGATATTCATTTTGTTTGCTTTTGACTCATAACTCATAAGATATTTATTTATTTTTAGAATTTTAGAACTCGTGACAATTTGCATGCTCATCTTGAAAGCTTTGAAAATAAAGAGTTCCTCACATAGGTCTTGAACTTTGCATATGAATTTGTTAGTTCTCGAAATGGGAAAAGAAATTGAGGTTTGTCGTGAGTTATTAAATGCTTATTATGTTTTAGCATTGCATGTTGATTTAAGGTTCACTCGAACGAACCCCTCTAGTCCTTGAACCGTGTTAATGGTACACTTGGCAGGCACAAGTTTCTCTCATAACGCAAGGGCTTGTCACACTCCCAAAAATTATTCATTGAACGATGATGGTTAGGGTTCCCATCGAGAATCTCAGGCTTCCAAGCTATACTTGCTTGGGAGATTGATTTAAGTTATGATTTAAGTTAATTTATTAAGGTAAGAAATTGCATGTTTTGGCACAAAAATGTTTTGTTGAGCACTGTCACTAGAATTCTGTCTTAGCATGAAATTATCATTGTCTCTGCTACTATAATTGTCATTTCATCTATTCTCCATTTTCATTATTAGAGCTGTTATGGAATCATTCCTTATTTTTGCTTTTGTTTCTGTTTCTATCATTGAATTTACTATTCTATTTCGGCTCTTGAATTCTGTCACTAATCTATGCATTGATATGATAAATTGTTGACCTTTTCTCTACTAAGCTTAGACTATTAGCTCACCCCGACTATACGTTACAGGTAGAGGTTATGACCAGAACCTTGGGCTTGGAGGAGAAAACCCTGAGTCTGTGCTGGAGAAGGAAGTAGATCTTTTGCATTGGGGATTTTACCCATAGTTCATTGGAAATTAGACTGGGCATATTGTAAATTTTTATATTTTAGACTTGGTATATTTTGGAATAGTTCTTTTGTGTAAGAATATTACCACCACTGTTTTAGCGATAGTCTGTTGTCGCCGATTGTTGGTTTATTTTGATATTTCCTTTTATCAATAATGCAAATAGGAATTATATTTTGATGTATGTTAAATCCGCTTAATTTCTGCATTTTGTAGATGTACCAAGTAAATATTCTGTATTCAAATTGTATTCTACGATCTGGCGGTTCGGGATTTTCCCATTCAGTATAAAAATAAATAAATAAATATCTTTGAAAATTGTGTTGGGAAAATCCAGGCTATCACAGTTGGTATCAGAGCCTAGGCTTTAGGACTTATGGGAGACTCAGACCCGTAGCTCTAAGTGCAAGAATATGGAATTAGAGTCTATCTAAACATAGGCTATGAGTGTTAGAGTTATGTCAAGACATCGGGACCATTTGTTAATTGAAACCATTATTTCATTTTGACAGATCAATATTGTGCCTCGCAAAAGAGCGAAGATCGTACGTACCGGAGAAAATGATCATGAACAAACTAGGCAGCTGCTAGAAACAATGGTCAACACGATGGCCCAGTAGACCGCACTGCTCGCAGTGATATTACGAGACACTGCGCACACCTCTCCATCTACAACGGTTGAGTTATGATCACAGTGTGGAAAATAGCACAAGACAGAGAAGTGTAGATGAGCCATAGGTGTGTGTTTTAGGTGTGAGCGAATTGGACATCTAATAAGAGAATATCCCAAATTGGAGAGAGACGTGACGACATCGGCAACAGCTCAGGATCCCTCTTGGTCCACAGTTCAGGATTGTACCCTTGCCATCTCTGCACGAGATGCTCAGGCAGCCAGAGGAGTTGTCCAAGTGCCCTCTCGCTCTTCAGATCCAACAATAGCTAGAGAATTAGTAGTGTGGCAGACCTTACATATCTCCTTATTCACACTGATTGATATGTGTGCACGATGCTGAAAGTGGCATAGGACAGAGGAGTGTAGGCACGCATCGGGCGCATGCTTCAAATGTGGTCAGGTGGGACATCAGGTGAAGGATTGCCCCGAGACAAATCAAGGAAAGATGTCATCAACATCTACTCTGGGACCATCTCTGCCTGCAATTCGGGATCATACCGATGTTACATCGACACACGATGCTCAACCAACCAATGAGGTCATACGAGGTAAAAGTTCATTATTGATTGTTAAGGTTTTACTTATTCTCAGTTGATGAATGTCCTTGGAAGTTGTATGCTATTTCGACATTTTAGTAATAATATCATGATGCCATCATATATACACCTAGTTGAAATGTAGGCATGAACCCTAGGTACCTTATACCAATATCGGAGTAGTGGCATATGTCGAAACAAGGCCCACGTTATGGTGGATCGAAATCTACTAGGCATATGAGTGCGGATTAGATGTAATCCTTGGCATGGTTTGGCTATCCACTTACCATGCCAACGTAGATTGAATTTGAAATGTGGGTGCCTTTCGCCCTCTAAGAGTAGAGCCCTTCTGATTTAGTGATATCAAGTCGAGAAGAGTTGAAATTTTAAAGGGAATTCTAGTCTGGGCGATGGATAATTTAGGATTAAGAACTTTTAAGAATTTAAAGGATAGTGATGATCATTAGTGTACAAGTGAGAAATTTGATTAGGGAACCTATTAAGCTCGGGCACTTAGAGATGATTCGAACACATGACATGTTAATGATGTTAGAAATGATTTTGACACTCGAGTAAGTTACGAATAAGAAATTAAAATGCTATGAAAGTAGTGAATTTTGAAAGATCATGGCGTTGATTAAAGTTTAGAGATTTAACTAAACAGGTGATTTTAGGTCAGTCGGAAGAAACCTAGTGTGACACTTGGTGTGACAATTAAGTCGTCAAATGCTTGAAGGACAATTAGTTCCAATGAATCTGATAAATAAATAAATAAAATTTCAAGTGCTTTTGGACAAGGAAATTTGAATCAAGTGTGATCATTTAATTGAGGCTAAAGAGATAGAATCTTGGTAGCATTCATTGGGATTGATAAACTATAAGAAATAATTAAAGAAAGAAATTGGTAGAAATCAATCTTAGTTTTGATCCTCACATCTCCACCTTATGGAACGCTTGATCTGCGAACACTTGACCTAACGATGATTTGATGAAGTGCTAGTTCATTTCAATGCACCAAGTATGGGGAATTAAGGATGAATTGACAACTTTGATGAAACAAACTAATCAAACTAGTAGTCAATAAAAGTTTGGAGTAGCCAACGATTTACAGAAATTCATAATCAAGTTGATTCTAGATTTTGTCAACTCATAAGTCGATTCTGCTAGAGAACTTATAATCTATTGATGAATGACCATTGCCTAAGAATAGATCTAGAATATTCTAGGCTGATGATTTAGAGTCAATCCTTTGTTGAAACTAATTGCGGGTCTTTGTAACACGCCATTCCGACTTAGCTTAGTCATTAAATGCAAATCGTCTTATAAACACCGCACTAATCACTTAGTTGATGTTTACTATCGTGGTAAGGGAATGAATTACTCTAGTGGTAATAATTGAAGATTGTTTGTAAAATGACATTATTACGTATATGTAGGACTTTAATCATATGCATCAGAATAGTGTGATTGTGAATGACAATCTAGAATTATCTCTTCGATCGGATGGTTGGAGATATTGTAAATGATTGTCTTTTCTTCTATAATCTGAATGATAATTGAGTGTTATAGGAATGATTGAAAGTATGAATTTTGGATTACAGGATTGTTGTTGTGAGTTATAATAAGCTCCTTTTGTAGTGACTGCATACCTTGATGGATGTACTTTTTGTCGAGGTCGCACATTAAAAAAATGGTTAAGATTGTTAGTTTGGGTTTCAAGTGATCATCAGCGATTTCAATTAGTTGTGGATAGTTCTTAATGATAATTGTAGTGATGAATTGTTTGTGGTTGTTTTACCTAGTTGTGGATAATTCAGTGTGGAGATATTCTCGCCATTGTGGATGTGTCTCTATCCACATGCATGGTTGGATGATTGACAGATTCAGGAATAATGATAAAAAATGACGTAAGATTTGATGCTTCTAGTAAGGACTTAAAGATTTGTTGAGCAGACCCTTATCTAGGCTTCAATTATATGAATCGATGTTCAATCGTGGATTTTTAACTACATAATGTATATTTTCGATTCAAGGATTGTGTCCTCTTCCTAAGTGTTCACTTGTTCTGGTATTCCTATGGTGAACAGTCGCAATGCATTCATTCCTTTGTATTGTATAATGATGCAATTTAGACTAAGCATCGTCAATGCACTCACATCGGTAAACTGTTTGGTTAAATTTTTGCGCATTCTGAATACTTTTCATATGTTGCGAGAACTATCAGGTCTAAGAGACCCTACTTTCATTTTGTTATGGGTTGCTTAGTTATTAGCTGTGGAAGATTGACCACTTTGGTTTTAGTTATGGATAGTGATTGGTGGATTTGATAGTTATGAGTATTTTATGGATGGGAATTCTTGTAGATAACTTTATTTGCTAACTGCTTTGTGGTTAGATGGTTGATGTGGATAAATTTAGTTGTGAATAATAATTGTTAATTGGTGCATCCTCCTTGCTTAGTTGTGGATATCTAGGACTGTTGCAGGTGTGTGTTTTCAATGATGAATAACAGGAAGTTATCTTGGTGTTTTGAAATACATGTACTATTTTAAATCTAACTGACAAGGCATTCTACCTATTGTGGTTGTGCTATATATTTTGTGAGCTTATGGGTGTTTAGTGTAAATGCATGGTTGGCTGATTGATGGATATCTTGGAGCCCTAGTGAGTCATAGTTTACTCAGTCATCTTACTTTGGAATAAATCGGTGAATTTTAATTCAGTTAAAGGATTGGGTTCTCTTCATATAGGGACTTTCAATCTCCTTAGGTGATCTTTTGAGTGGTGAGATTATGTTTTAGAATAGATGTAGTCTATTACACCAACCATTATGCCCTCAATTTTCGTGGACGAAAATTCTTTAAGGTGGGAAGAATGTAATGACCCAAAATTTTTGAAGACGTTGAATTGTTGACCTTTGACAAGAATGCGGCTGTTTGGCTGATCTAACCCAAGTCAAACATTTAACCTATATAATGTGGTCTCGAAACCCCACTTGTTATAATTGGGGGCGCACTGAGCACATTAAAATCCCAACTCGTAACCTATGTGGAGCGTATGTGTGTTTGTGTATGTTGCAGACGAACCTAAACCCATTGCTTGAACTTGGGCCACAACCCGAATTTCAACTCGAACCAAGAGTAGACCCAAGCTCAATAACCCAACCTGTCATGTGACATACAACCAAGTATATGTATTTGGCAAGGCACGCAATATTGCCTTGAGTTTTTGAGACACTTAGATCAGGAAAGTAAATATTTTGTGAAAGGTGTAAAGTAGTTAAATGGGAAATTAGTAAACCGAGACCCGAGAGAGCATCGACGGTAAAAGAATTCGTTAATAAGTGAAGATTGGTTCATTTTGACCTTCGATAGAGAAATCGTGCACCGACTCACTGTGTGTATGTTTAATACCGTGTAGGGCCCCATAAGTTAAAAGGATAAAGTCAAATGAAAGATTAAATATCTTAGAATCTTGCTTGTTTTGTTTATAAGAAGGGTGTTACCGCTTAACACCGTAACCAAGACCAAATATAAATGGTGTATAGCTTCTCACATAAGCTGTGATGGGCTCTGTACCATGTGATCGATAATTACAAACTAACCTTCTGATGGTAAGGCGATGGTCTCAGGGTCCGATGTATGAAAGAAGGCAATGAGACTAGATCGCCATCATGTGATTCGAGGTAGTATGTGGAACTTGGGTTTCCACCAGTAATTTGGTTGGAACAAATAATGGGACCCAATCTATTTGTAAAGTCTCGAACATTTTCAAAAAAACAACCAAACGCTCCGGAGTACATGTACGTGTTCGGCATAGCGATGATGCCGCCTGAGATTTTAAGAAATAATATGTGTGGAAAAGTGAATTTAAGATCGTATGAAGACTTGTGTACTGACTCGCAAGGTGTCGGCTTAACACCGAATTTGGCCATAAATTAAGAGTAGGTATAAATGAGCTTCATGAGAACATCGGTGGTGAGAGATCTAGATTTAAGTAAAACTAGACCCTTTTAACCTTAGATGAGGATCCATGCACCTAACTGTGGTGTGCGTGCTCAACACCAAATAGTAAATTCATGTTAAGTGGATAAGGTTTGGGAAATAAATATCAAAAGGGTTGATATTTATTTCATTTGGGTTGTTTTGCAAGAGAAGTGTAGAGAGAGAGTGAGAGAGAGAGAGAGCTTCTTCTCCTTCAAACCGTTCGTGAGAAATCGATTGAAGAGATCACTCAGTGAGCTTTGATTTCTTCGGGAAGAATTTGACTTTGATGTGGTGAGAGTTTAACCATGTTAACTCTGACCTTGAGGAGCCTTTGAATTTCAATTTTGAGAGAAGATAGAATAGTGGAGGAATTAGTCGTGAAATGAGTGCGAGCCAATCGTTCTAGACGCTCCATTCGCGAATTAGGAGAGTCAAGATCAATTGTGGGTGTGAGCCGCTATGTGGGACTCTGTTTTGATTCCGATCTCCGTAAGAAATTACAAGATTTCTTTCAAAACCCCCTTGTTGATTGAAATCGTCGTGAGCCGCATAAACGACCTAGAAAGGTGAGCATATTAATCTTTTAATGTTTTATTTATGGTCTTAAACTTAGATTTGTGTGTACATGTGAATCAATTGGAGATCCTTTAAAATTTGGGGGTGAACAAGTCATGGAAGAAGAAGCCGAAGGGCTACAAAATCTATCAAAATTGAATGGTCGATTTTGGAAATCGATCGATCGATTTTTGATAGGACTAAGAGATGTAGGATTTCTGAAGGAATCGAACGATCAATTTTCCTAAATTGATCGATCGAGTTTTAAATTGAACGATCGATTTGATAAATCAATCAATTGAGTCTGACAAATATCGGCATGTCAGTTTTCTGAAGGAAGTCGAACGATCGATTAGGAAATTGATCGATTAATTCCCCTAGTTTATGTTTTTGTCAATTTTTCTTTGAAAAAAAAAATTTGTGGGAGACTTGAGCTATTTGTTTTTCGACGCTATTGACGCATAGTACAGTGTTAATTAAATCTAGGTTAAGAATGGGAAGCCGTAGATGAGGTCATTTGAATCACTTTGAACGGGTTCGAAGGAAGGGGAAATTCAACATCCACTTGTACTTTGGATTTTGATTCATAGATGCCTTTGATATAAGTTTCGTTTCAATCCTTGACTCATAGCTTGTTGAACATTCGTTGGTTTTACTTCTTGCCTCGTGGTTCGTATGATATTCGTTTTGTTTGCTTTTGACTCATATCTCATAAGATTTTTGTTTATTTTTAGAATTTTAGAACTCATGACGATTTGCATGTTGATCTTGAAAGCTTAGAAAATAATGAGTTCCTAACATAGGTCTTGAACTTTGCATATGAATTGTTTAGTTCCCGAAGCGGGAAAAGAAATTGAGGTTTGCCGTGAGTTATTAAATGGTTATTATGTGTTAGCATTGCATGTTGATTTAAGGTTTACTCAAACGAGCCACTCAACTCCTTGAACCGTGTTGATGGTACACTTTATAGGCACAAGTTTCCCTCATATTGCAGGGGCTTGTCGCACTCCGGAAAATTATTCATTGAACAACAATAGTTAGGGTTTCCATCGAAAATCTCCAGCTTCCAAGCTATACTTGCTTGGGAGATTGATTTAAGTAATGATTTAAGTTAATTTATTAGGGTAAGAAACTGCATGTTTTGACACGAAAATGTTTTGTTGAGGTCCGTTACTAGAATTCTATCTTAGCATGAAAGTGTCGTTGTCTCTGCTACTATAATTGTCATTTCATCTATGCTTCGTTTTCATTATAAGACCTGTTATGGAATCATGCCTTGTTTCTGCTTTTATTTCTATTTCTATCATTGAATTTATTGTTCTATCTCGGCTCTTAAATTCTGTCACTAATCTATGCATTGATATGATAAATTATAACTGGTATTGACCTTTTCTCTACTGAGCTTAAGCTGTTAGCTCACCCCGACTATATGCCACAGGTAAAGGTTGTGACCAGAACCTTGGGCTGGGAGGACAAAACCCCAAGTTTGTGCCGAAGAAGGAAGCAGATCTTTCGCGTTGGAAAATTAGACTGGGTGTATTGTAAATTTTTATACTTCAAACTTGGTATATTTTTAGAATAGTTCTTTTGTGTAAGACTATTACCACCACTGTTTAGGCGACAGTCGATTGTCACTAATGGTTGGTATATTTTGATATTTCCTTTTGTCCACAATGTAAATAGGTACTATATTTTGATGAATGTTATATCCGCTTAGTTTCTGCATTTTGCGGATGTATCAAGTAAGTATTCTATATTCAAATTGTGTTCTGTGATAAGGTGGTCCAGATTTTCCCATTCAGTACAAATATATATATATATATATATATATATATATATCTGAAAATTGTGTTGGGAAAATCTGAGCTGTCACAGAATGGACCAGTTACCAGTTTCTGCCATCCATGCCACCATCACACCCTCTGTTCTTCCATACGTTATTTCAATTAAAAGCTCTGACGAACTATTTGTTGCCCTTGATACCAGGCTTAACAATCCCTCCACATCCCATATTATGCAAAAAAAATCCCAACTCTAGCAGCTTTAGAGAGGGAAACTAATAATGCAAGAGTATGTTGATTCGATTTAAATATTCGTTAGCGATCTCGCAGCTGCATCATCACCATTATATGACAAAAATGTTATTCTCTACACTTTAAATGGTCTTCCCCGGTCTTAAGGCGCAGTCAAAACGTTGGTCCGCACACGTCCTATTCTCATGATTCTTGATGAGTTTTTTTCTCTACTATCCAATGAAAATCTGAATCTGGAGTTCGAAGCGGATGATGATGGAAAGTCCAACACAATAACAACCATGGCTACTACTCAAATTCCTACCTTTCAATCTTGATCCGTTTCGTGGTGGTCGTAATGGCGGGCGATGAGGCCATGACAATGGTGGATTTCGCAGCTGCTCTGGAGGAAATTGCTTGGGTGGTTGAATTCTCTGGCAATACAATCAGCCCCTAACCCACCCTATCAATCTCCAACACTTTATTCTTTTTGCCACATTTTTGGCCACTCCAACCATAATGTCGATCATTGTTGGTACCGCAATGACTGGCCTCAACCGCTCCTTCTTCCCACACCAAATCAAACATTTGCTCTTACCCAACACAATCCTCTTGATTCCAAGTGGTATATTGATACTGGGGCTTCTATCCACACCACATTAGATCTGTCACAACTCATCGGTCACAGTCAATACCATGGGTCAGATTAGTAATGGGTAAGTGCTTTCTATCTCCGCGACAAGTTGTAATATCATCTCTACTTCCCATAATAAATTTACTCTCAATAGGTTCTATCTCCAATACAGGTTTTGACATCATCTCTACTTCCTATAATAAATTTACTCTCAACAGGTTCTATCTCCAATACGGGTTCTAATATCATCTCTATTTCCCATAATAAATTTACTCTCAACAATGTCTTACATGTGCCTCATATGTCCACCAATTTATTATCTATGCACAAATTCGCAAAGGATAACAACGGTGTTCTTACCATTGATTCTTTTGGGTTTTTGGTTACTGACAAAGAAACGAGGAGGATTCTGACCAAGGGCAGTAGCCAACATGGACTTTATCCCATCCGATCCTCATCATCATCCCCAAACCCCACTGCAACCTTCATTTCCTCTTAGCAGCCCGCAATAATATGATATAATCAGCTCGATCATCCCTCATCAAATACCCTTCGATTTTTAGCTTCTAAATTTCATCTTCCTCCTAGTAAAATCCATTTATATTGTGAGCATTGTAACATTGGGAAAGCCCATAAACTTCCCTTTGATTTATCTTCATCTCAACCTCAAGCACCTTTAGAACTTATCCATGCAGGTGTTTGGGGTCCATCCCCCTCGACTTCTTTTTGATGATATAAATATTATGTTACCTACATTGACGAATTTTTTTATTTTTGTTGGTTATATCCTCTCATACAAAAATCTTATGTTTATCGTTCTTTTGTTTATTTTAAAAACTTAGTTGAAAATCAGTTTTCTCGTAAAATAAAAAAATTTCGTTGTGACAATGGGGGAGAATAATAAACAAATGCTCCATCTGTGTATCACTAATGGCATCATCCATAAAAAATCGTGCCCACATACGCCTGAGCAAATTGGCTTGCAGAGAGGAAACACTGACATCTCATAGAAACTACCATTACTCTAATGCACACCGCATCTATGCCTCTCACATATTGGTTAGATGCCCTGTGTACCGCCGTTTTCCTCATCAACCAATTTCCCAACACCACCATTGGCAACAAAATCCCTTATGAAAAACTTTACAATGCTGCCCCAGAGTTTCAATTCTAAGGACATTTGGCTGTTGTTGTTATCCTTGGTTGAGACCCTACTTTGTCCATAAATTAGAACCCCGATTCACTCAATGTTGCTTTCTTGGTTACTCCTCTGAACACAAAGGCTACCGAGGTCTCGAAATTAATATAGGTAAAGTATACATTTCGAGATATTTTAGCTTCCTTGAAAATTCCTTTCCTTTCAAAGACCCGTACCCACCTTCTTCAATTTCCACAAGTTGTCCCATTGCTATAAATATGCCACTTACCTCAACACCCATCCAACCAACCTCTCCACTAGTCACTTCCAATCCTCCCCATATACCAATTTCTCACCCCACATCACCTACTACCATTAACCCCTATACTACACCGGTTCACATCATTCCACCAACTTCCCTACAAATTAGTAATCAATTTACCTCTTACCCCCATCCTGTCTTCTATTCATACATTCCCTAATCAACACTCATTCTACCCTTACAACCAACAATACCCATCAAATGAAAACCCTATCGAAAGAAGGGATGTTTAAGAAGAGACATCCTTTCTCTTCATACCCAATCCTCTCCTACTCTTAATGAACTGTGAACTTATCTTCAAGCCTCTAAACTTCCCGAATGGCGATCTGTCATGTCTAATGAATTCAATGCCCTCCTTCAACCGGGCATGTTGACCCTAGTCCCAATGCCTCGCAATAGAAAAATTATTGGGTGTAAATGGATCTTTAAAATCAAAACTCATGCAGATAGTACTATAGCACGACACAAAGCCCGACTCATCGCCAATGGCTATGATCAAGAATATGGCCTTGATTGCACCAAAATATTTAGCCCTATTGCCAAACATTCAACAATTTGTGTTATAATTTCAATGGCTATCCATTACAATTGGACAATTAGATAATTAGATATGGCTAATGCTTTTCTCCATGGACATTTAAAAGATGACATTTACATGTGGCAACCACCTAGTGTAGACACCCCAATTTTTCCCTCTCGGAGTATACAAATCTGTTCGGTCAGCCTTTGACCTTGCCCACGATCTCCGAAAAGGGCCCAACCCTCTCCACAGACTGTAACACCCCAAACCCGAGAACTATACAATACAGTGTATGGTTGAGAAATGGACTGAAACATCAACCCAGAAACTCGGACCCATCAAGGCCCGAAAGCCCCGAAATATGCGCAAGAAATTATGCGCTTAATTCAATTGCACGCAGGACTACCTACGCACAATTAGTCCAACTTGGATGTGGCATGAACTTCTGTGCATCGCCCGAAGTTCCCAATTCCACGGGTACCTTGTCGCGCAGAATTCGATTATACGTGTCACCAAACATGCGTAATTGGTCCATACATGGACTAGAATTCTAACACCCCAGACCGCCCAAAGTCCTCAATTAGCGTGATTGAATTCCACACATGGATCCATGTGCAGAATTAGTTCCAAGTACACTGGAACTGGGGCACCGATTGACACCTAATCAGTCGGTCATTCTAGAGTCTGTGACCAACTCAAACTGAATTACATGCATAATACCATGTGCGAAATTCAATCCCACACATGGCTATATGCGGTAATCAGTCAATTACGCTCATGCCCACACCTGCGTAATTAGCCCTATACCTATAAAAAGATCCCTACCTCACACCCAAACTCACCAATTGTACCAATTTTCGACCAATTCAACAACGAATCTCTCCTCTCTCGAGCTTAGGTTCTCTCCGCGGCGCTGAAAGAAGGGGAAGCAAGGAAGAGGAAGCTCTCAGCTTCAGGTAACTTCTCGCTTAGTTCTAGTTCTAGTTCTTAATTTTTAGTTATAGTTCTAGTTCTTAAATTTTAGTTCAAGTTCTTCATTTTTAGTTCTAATTCTTAATTCTTAGTTCTAGTTCTTAGTTCTAATTCGCAGTTCTTAATTCTTAAATTCTTCTTTTATAATTCTTGAATTCATAGTTCTCAATTTAAATTCAGTCTTTAACCTCCAGTATTTACAAAATAGCCCTTAGCCACTTGATTTGCCCAAGGGAGCTTACGGAGGGTACCCGGGAATGGGGCCGATCCTCCTTAGCATAACGGGCCACAACCCCCTTTTAATTAGAGTAGCTGTAGGAAACTAAGTCAAGTAGAGTTAGAGTAGTATTAGGAGATTCATAATTAATTAGATTCAGAGTAGGATCAGAAGACCAAATCGATCAGACTTAGAGCAAGATTAGAAAATCAAACTAATTAGACTTTCAGCCGACCCATAGCTACTGGAGTTGGCAGGCCGATGTTCAGTAAAGAAGTCAACCTACACCCCGCGTGTGATCAATGCCGTGTTGTAGCATCGATAAACATCTGTAGCTGGCGATCGCATCCATCCAGATAATCTCCATTCAAAATTCCCCTTTTTTTAATAGTTTTTAGTTTATCATTCATCACCTTTGCCAGAGTCCACGTGGACCGAACTGCGCCACTTATTTCGGGACTCGAAAGGATCCTAGAAAAAGCGCATATCAACACACTGTAGATCGCGATGGGACCTCTTATTGCTAAAGTCGCCTCTGTTTAGTTAGTTTTTATTATCATTTGTATATATATATATATATTGTTTTATGTTTTTTCTTACTCTGTCTTTTATCACTCCTCGCATACACTCACACTCTCAGGAACTCTTCGAGAGTGCATTAATATTTATAAAAAATTAGAGATGTCAGGAATACGTCAGATAAACCTTACTAATAGTGGTGACCCGCCATTATGGGACTATCACAACAATCCCGTATACGATGACGAGCCATCTTACGACTCAGCGCGATACCACCCGAAAATTAACATTGTCGACAGTGAGGGAAGGCCCTTCACTCTTCCGAGCACCAGTAACAACGACGGACGGAGAGATAGCGGCATTGGGCAGACCTTCACGACCCAACAACTCATAAAACTCAGCATCCAAAAGCTATACAGAGGAGGTGATGAGGTCGAAGAGCTACTCCAGGGCATGGCCATCGCATACAAAACCGTTAAAGAGCAGCGAGACGAGGAGGAGTTAGAGCAACAGAGAGAAGAGAGACCATCGTCTACCCCGAGTACAACATCGCCTCACATATCGCCGCCAAGGTATACCGCTCGCACCCTCTTTAGTAATAACTACCAGGACCAAACAAACCCTTGGAAGGTCAAGAAAGACACCAATCTAAAAATGGAGGATCTCACCCGAGTCCTTGATGACTAGATGACCAAGAGAGAGCGTCTCAGATTCTCATTCGGATTTGACAAATTCTGTCGAGACCTCAAATTTAACCTACCTATAGGATTCAAGCCTCCCAAATTAACCAAATACAATGGAACATGGAATCCATATCACCACCTAGCACTATTCTGCAATGATTGTCGACCTATACGCGACAATCAAGGACTTCTCATCCTCTACTTCCAAAGTTTGTTAGAAGATGAAGCTCTCGATTGGTTTGTCAGATTGCCACTACACAAGATCGACACGTTTAATGACTTGGCCAGTCAATTCCTCGACCAATACAAGCACCTGATCCAAGAGACAGTTACCCTTAGCGACCTGATGGCTATGAAACAAGAATCCGACGAGGAATTCACAGACTTTGTCAGACGATGGAGGAGACTCGCAGCCAGAACTAGATGCCCAATGAAAGGGAAGGACTCCATTGATATCATCATCGATAATGCCAAGGAGCCCTTGAGAAGCGTTCTTGTCATAAGTGACTACCCCGACTTTGTTGTCCTCCACCTCCGAGCCTCCCATCTGCTACAACACATCAAGTGCAGGGATCTTGCTTTATCCATAATAGCGTCAAGAGAAGCCTCTTTCGGTGAATCAAAGACGAAGAACAATAAGAAGGCCTCAGGATCTAAGCAAGTCAATGCAGTCTAACCAAGGATAGAACTCCGAAAATGGGAATTTCTAGCCAAGGAATCTTAGATAGAATCAAGATCAATAGCGATACTCGAATCAAAATCAAGGTCAGTATCAAAGCCAAAATTCGTACCCTAATCATAATTCTTACCAAAACCAGAACTAGAATATAGCACAGAACTGAGTAGTCAACCCTCTGAATTATAACAATGTACCCCCATCGCAAAACGTCAACCAACAATCCAAAGGCCATTACCAACCAAAATGCGAACACTACCCTCCATTACCCGACATAATCCTTAACATCTTTCATCTCCTCAGCAATCAAAACCTCATTCGATTCCCACCAGAACGACCACACCCTTGGCCAGCACATCTCGACCACAGTAAGTTATGTGCCTTCCATAGGTTAGCAGGATATAACTTAGAGGACTGTTGGGTCTTACGAGACGTGATCTATGACATGAACGACTGGAACCAGATCGACTGGGAGGCTCTTCGAACTGCTTATTAGAATAATAACTCTCCTCCATAAAACTTAGGGATCATTAACAATCCCAAGACAAACCACAACTAGGGACCCATCTCCCACATCACCACTTTGGACCTTCCCAGCCGTCTTTCGGTTCATCCCTCGACCCTAATTACCCGCATCAATCCCCCAGGCCCTCCAACCAACCCGATCAAACCACAAAGACGTCCCCAAATTCTACCATATCCTTCGACCCTCATAACCCAGATCGAACCACTGACTCCCCCACTACACTCAAACTTTACTCGAATACAAGTACAATCATTCAGGACTCGGAGGCCTAACCTTCAGAAACCACCACCAGAACCCTTGACTCCCCCAAACTAATAACCAGTTTCATCAACACTACCCATCTATGACATTTAACCTGAGGACGAAGAAACCACCTTTCAAGGTCTATTGTAGGACGACGACACGCCGGACCAAGCATCCGAGGCGACTGTAGAACACGAACCAAGCATTAAAGCGGGATGATAGGACGAAGAATCAAGCAAGGAAGAGACGGTGATCTCTACATTTCTAGAGGAGAAGGACTACACACAATACCTCCCACCATGGAACGGCATAACCCCGGTACATATTCCTTCCTCGAACTTCACTCCATTCATGATGAATACTTAGGGAAGCTCATCTACCAAGTTGTGGCATGGTCTAAGGATCGACAACCAGCCTGTCCTATCCTCAAGTCCAGAACCAGTTACCCTCCACCGTCGTTCCCCCGGGAGAGGCAGAATGAAAGCATTCAGCCACCAGAGAAGATAGCAAGAGAAGCCAATTTGCCTCCTCCACCTCACATAATTCCTCCACCACCAGCTCCAGTGCCACCACCACTTCAGCCAACTGCAAACAAGGTACGCAGGCCTAGTAAAGAGCCAACACTTGAATCAAGCAAGGAGTGTGACCTCCTACAACACCTTGAGAAGATTCCCGCTCAAATATCCATACTCGAACTCATCAAGAAGTCACCTGAGCATCACCGACTGCTAATGAAGGTGCTAGCCGAGACACGCGTAGACAAAGATACTACTTTGGACGAGCTGCAGGGGATCACTTCAATCATGACGCAACCTCCAGCACTCACCTTCACAGACCCTGACATGCCTAAAGAGTCACTATGGCGAAGCGAAGCTCCCATATACTAGATAGTCATAATCAAGGGATTCTCGATTCCTCATGCATTAGTCGATACTAGTGCAGGACTCAACATCTGTTCGATAACAACGCTCAAGACGGTTGAGTACACGGAGCAAGTCATAAGACCCTCATCACTATCCCTCATTGCGTATGATGGCTCTCGACATTGTCAAAGGAACAATCAAACTGCAAGTCAGCCTCCAGTAACAAAGGACGTCACCTTTCACATCTCGAATTCCTTCAGTACCTATAACCTAATCTTAAGAATAAAAATGGTTAGAATCTATGAAGGCCGTAGCATCCACATAGTATCAGTGCCTCAAGTTCCCCCATAACGACTCCATCACCAGGATATATGTCGATGCACCGTGCAAGGAAATGGATACCGACTACACAGCAAGCATTCCAATAGCTCCAAACTCTGTGTTAATCACCGACCATATTAAGAAGACGAAAACTCTTGACGACACGTCAGTGGCGGAAGTCAGTCATCCGTGGTCTCCCCCAACACGCCAATGAGGACTAACAAAGAGGGTGACCAGTCCTAACCTCACGCAACTTTATGACATAAATCCAACCACAACAAAGGGATGGGATCTCATGTACCAGCTAGGGTACATCCCACACACAGGGCTCGGCAAGAACAATCAAGGGCGAATAGGCCTTATGGTCCTGAAGAAGGTTCATAAACACAACAGTGTAGGATACTGACCAGATGCAAAGGAAAGTGATGCCTTTGCAACTTCACCCAAGAGGTCACTCTACGATCATGTTGTCTATGGAACCACCAAGAAAGTCGGCGTGCCAAAGAAATGGGGATCCCTCATCAAGCCGTAGATAACAGAAATTGAACAGATGGTCAAACCCTTCGTCAATCTAACAAACTTGAACCAAGAATATGATATTGATAAACCAGTCAAAGGAGTTGGACCACTGTTCAAGACTGAAGAGCTTCCTATTGTGAAAAGGCAAAGGTTCCCATAACCTAAGCCGCACATAGAAGATTGAGAGTCAACTGATGAAGAGGATTTCCATGTCGCAGCTCTAGGGGTTGAAGAGGCACTGGAGCTAGATACTCCTTGATCCCTGCTGTTATCCCAGCCTCACGAACCATCAAAAGAAGACTGGTTGTCGATGTCAAGCGAAGAGGAAGACAATTAGATGAATCTTTTTGCCATAAAACTAGAAGATCATTTGAGAGCGGACCGTCTGAAATTACTCAAGGAGAGCGACCACTCCCAGAATGTGGATTCAGGCCCTGACAACGAATTTGACTACCGGCACATACTCGACAATTGGCAATACCCGCATCGATGTCCTTACCCAAAGTTGCCCTACTACAGCTTGTGCACGTTTATGCTAGGACAATGCGAGAAAGCCATCCTAGAAGAGGTCCGATGAACGACTCATGTAGAAAATTCTCACATTACCCTAAGAGGTTGAAGAAGAACTAGAGTTAGATGCTCCCCAATCTCTGGGATCACCTCAGGTTCAAATATTCTAGAGATCATTAGAGGAGGAGTGACAACACCACGAAGCGATGATGAAGACTACTGGATAGATCTCCCAGCTCTAGAGTTATCTAAAGAAATAGACCAAGGCCTCAAAAGGCTATCAGGTGGAGAAGAAGAGTCCAGCTCCAACGACGGCAACCCCAACCCTGATCTTGAAGGATGGGAATGCTTTTGGGAATCTCCTTGCATCACTCACCCGTATCAACCCTGCTGCAGGGCATGCACCATCATGTTAAAATATTTTAAGCCGGGAGATGAAGCTAACCTCACACTTCTCTAAATGAAGGCCTGCAAATAGGGAATGGCGTCTAGATTAACCCAAGACCAGCTGCCTCTCACCTAAGACCTCGACCTAGAGAGGAGTGTGTCTGGCCGTATATCTATGGATTCCTTCAAATCAAACCACCGTGGGAAAGATGCCTCTTCATAATGAGCCCCTGGCCACAAACAGAGGCTCCATCCTTATTACTTCACAAAGAACTACGTGTGTTGCATCTTGGATGCCCAAGGATTGGCCTATGCCCCTTGTATCTAGACCCGTTCATTTTTTAAGCATGTGCTTTCATTCTATAAAATCGTAAGGCAAAAGGCGAAGGACCTTCGACACCACTAGCAAATACCCAGGCAAAGTCACTCCAACCAGAGGACAAAGAAGCTGAAGGTCATCTGGGGGACGCAGAAGAAGACGATGTCCTAGTCATAGAAGAAGCTCGAACATCAACCCGACCGCCCCCTTCATCGCTCATTCAGAAGATCACGCCAGAGGAAGACTATAAAAAAAATGCCAAATTCAAAATGAATCCACATCATCTGAAGGCTCGCACGAACGACTCCAACTGTCATCACACTTAACTAAGAGAAGTGCCCCCGTCAATTCCTCTTCAGGTAACAACCCTGTACCATACCTATTATCAAAAATAAAAAAATAGAGAATCCCAAAACCCCTAAAAATATAAAAATAGAAAATCTAAAAGAATTAGGAAAATTCATAAAAGAGAGGGAGCCTTTCATCCCAACCCCATCCGGCAACCAACAAAGAGACTTCTCTCTTAAGGCTACAAATGAAGGTCACGCCGCTCAACTCAAAGAGGAATCAACTCATATACCTGCGCAAATTCGTGCCACTACCTTTGTAACAGTTGCCAGGATGTGACACTACATGGTATCAGCACGGGTCAGGCTAGGCGTGTGTCGAAAACACATGACGCAAACGGAATTTGACTAGCTTGATGTTCAACTTATACAAGTGATAGTGTAGTACCAAGTACCAATACACTAGAAATAGGAATCAGGTTCCATATACCATTAGGATAAATTAGCCAAAAATACCGAATAAAACCAATGATATCTTACATAAATATATTAGTAATTCGTCCCTATGTATAATTACTTGTTAGTTGTTACTTAGCTTTAGCTTTACTAGCACTAATCCAGTTACTTAGAATAATAAATTTATGTTGGCCTTATACTACAGCCTAACACAATCAGAAAAAAAATGGGCTTACATATACAAACCCAGCCCGAATGGCTTATATATAAATTAAGTATGGGTGACTCGCATATAAACACTTCTTTGCTTGTCTGTTATGGTAATATACTTACAAACCAAATGTAGGCCTGATACAATAGTAAAGCCTTGCTTTACTATTGCTTTGGCTTATCTGCTAGCACAGGAAGAGTCACATGGAAGTCCGGCTTTTTCTTGGTTTTTCTACAATACACTGCCATATGTAGTACCTGCTTTACACGGACGTTTAACTTGCAAGAGCTTATAAGCTGCTTGCATGAACTATTGAGTACACGACTCAAATGAGTCATCTTGCGGGTGCATGCACGCAAGTGTAGTAACCCCGTTATAAAATACAAAAAAAAACAAAGCCTTGCATCTTCCCCGTTTCAAATTCCCTGCAACTATAACCTACACAGCCAACCCTTAAGACATCTTGAGTCTATCTATTGAGCTCTAGGAATTTTGTGCATCATTTGAGGATAGCCTAGAAAGACCGTCGTAGTTCTCAAACTCGGCAAGCAAAGCGTATGTTCGGCACCGCACCGTCAAAATCTGAAACTCACCAACAAGGTAAGTTGTTCGTTCTTGTACAAGATGTAGCTCAGAGTTAGCCTCAGCGTGAAGACATGAAATTGAGTACAGATTTCTGTGCTCCGGAGTCTTCGTTGAAGATCTGTGGAATTGAACATATATATATATATATATATATATATATATATATATGCTCTAAATTTGTACATGTATATATATATATATATATATCTATATGTAGATATATATCTATATAAAATATATATATATATATATATATCAAAGCAAGGGAACAGCAAGAAGACACCAAAGCCAGAGAAGCCAAGCTGAACCACGGCAAGCCTAGCTTGCCGCGGCAACCTCCAACAGCTAAGGGTAGGGCTGTGTTCTTTTGGCATCTCGGACCTTGGATCCATGAAAGGTCTAGGTGATTACATCTTTGAGTCTTAGGCACACAGTGAGCCATCTGTGGACTGCTAGCTTTTAAGATAAATTAATTCTATTTTATCCTAGATTGGTTCCACTTGGTGCACTCTGGATCCTCCCTGATAAACTGAATATATATAGGATATATTATGCCCAATTCCATGCTATATTAAAGAAGATAGATAGATATATATATATTATATCTATATATAAAATATATATCTAAGCAAAGCCCCAAAGGAACCACGACACGTTGGTAAGCTTGCCGAGGCAAGTTTATGAGCTTGCCTAGGCAAGGTGTGAACTTGCCTAGGCAAGGTTGTGAGCTTGCCTAGGCAAGGCTGTGAACTGGCTGAGGCAGGGTGCTTGCCGAGGCAAGCCTATGCTTTGACCACTATTTAGTATTATGATCATAACCTTTGACCCCAAACTCCAAATGCCACGATTCTTGATGCGTTGGAAAGGGGACAACGAGCCCTACAACTTTTATGATTTAACAAAGTTCTGAATATAAAGTTTAAAGGGTCAAACATTAGTGACAAGTTCTGACAATATGCTCAGTTGCAAAGCTTGCTGCGGCAACCTATGTTCCTTGCCACGGCAACCCTGCATCTGGCGTACTTAGTGACACCTCTATCAGGGATTTCTTCTGGGATGACTTGCTAAGTTTGACCATGAGACTTGGGACCATAAATGGTCCATATTTGGGGTCTATGTTGACCCAATTAACCATTAAAAATACTAAAATTATGACCATATATCCAAGGTATATGGTGCACATAACGTGCTCATGCCGATGACTTCATTTGGATGAGTGCAAGCACATGACTGTAAGCAAGTCTCATACGTAACGCACAGGCATGATCTTACGGTAGGAAAATTACCCTCCTAATTTATATGGTATTTTCTTATTCTCGTCTAGTTAAGCAAGATATTGACATGAGCATATGTAGACCTATACGCATATTAGTTTTGGCATGAATAATGATAGAGACATTACTTGGAGTTCAGTTCAATTTAAATTAAGAATAAATATGCTAGTATCAGAAAATATGATAGTTCTGTTCATCAAGTGATAGATATCATTGATGAGATGTGTGTTCCGATGTAATATCTGATTTTGAAATTGATATACTAGTCTTGAAAATGGATAAAGTTATATGGCCATACAATGTCAATTTGAATATGCTAGCTTGATAGTTCAGCTTTGAGAGTTCAGATGTGATAGGACAGTTTTGAAAATTAAGCTTTGATAATTGCTAGCTCAGTTTTACTAAAAAGTAAATAGGATGACCATGCTATATTAGTTTTGGTTATGTTCATTTGATAGTTCAGCTTTAGAATTCAGACTTGATAAGTGCAGTTTTGATAATTCAGCTTTAATAAAGTATTAGCTCAATTTTATGGAATAAATGGATATAAACATACTATGTTATTGTTGAGTATGCTAGTTTTCGTTATGTATAAGCATATGAAGCTCAGTTATGCTAGGCAAGCTTTGAGACACTTTTAAGTTATTACATGATGTAGCATACTTGAGGTATATATGTGCATGATGTTCTCGCATATTTGAATCTCATACATGGTCTCGTCTTAACTCTCGCTTGCTTTGGATTCAGTCAAGTGGCCCTACTAACTTAGCTCAGAGGCTTGACCAGTCTCGTATCAAGTGACCTTGCTAACATAACTCAAGGGCTTGATTTCTTGAGTCAAGTGACCCTGTTAACCTTGCTCAGGGGCTTAATATCCCAGTCCAAGTGATCCCGCTAACTCGGGAGCTTGACAAGTAATCCCGCTACTTAAGAGCTTGATTTTCTTGTCCTTTTACATGTCTTGTTTCAGCATGATTCCTTGATATTATCCCGCATGATTTCCTTGTCAGTACTCATATTTGGTCAACATGAACATGTCAGCATGAGTATGTCAGCATTGTCAGCATGATACAATAATTACATGAATTAGTACTTTTCTGTGATTTACTGCTAGGATATATTGATGCTAGAATAGACATAATATAAGATGACATGTGCTTCATTTATTTTTGCATCTAGACATGGATTGATAATCTCTTATATAAATTAGCATCTTAATTGTCCCTATTGAGCTTTGATGATAGCTCATCCTATGACTTTATGTCTTAGTTGTAGATATTGCTCAGGACCCTGAGGACTGATCCTACCTACCAGCTTGAGGAGGACGAGGAGGAAGGTTCTGCTGAGGACTTCTTTCATTGAGAGATTTGAGAGAGAGTAGTGATTTTAAACATGTATAAACAGCAGTGTGGTATAAGATAGTTTACTACTTCAGGTATAGGTTTCTGTTTATATTCCTGTTCAGTTTGCTGCTTTTTGCTGCTTTAGATAAATGAATGAATATCAGTTATTTCCATATTTCTACGTATCAAAGTTAATTAAATTCACTTCTGCATATGTAACACTTTGTACATGATGCCCTTGTATGATCAGATCATGTTAGGTGATCCGACAGTGCGACTTTTCCTATTTACGAGAAGGGGAAAAGTCGGGCTATCACAACCTTCGACACTATAGATCCACACCTTGATCCTGCTCGACATGACCTTACTACTGCACCTTCCCAAGAACGTAAAGCATCTCGGTGGAGGAATAAGTCAGTACTGATACCCGACGAGATACTCTACGACTTCGAGAGAAGGATGAATAGCCTCAATTTCCAAGTCATTAAAGACATCATTGCCATCAATTGCACTGATGAAGGATTACCTCTCACAAAACTAACCTCTTAGTGTAGCAATTTTGCAGTCTATCAACTCACAGATGATGAAGAAGAAGGACAAGCCGCTAATGAAGCACAGGACTTCCAACAATTCATCAAACGCTTCGACGAGGAAACTCAGGCAACCGTGAAACTTACTAAGGAAATCAACTTCGGCACCGAGGAGAAGCCCAAGAAGTTGTTGATTAGTGTAACACTTAGACCCAAGGAACGACAACAGATCATCCAAATCATCAAAGAACACCTCAGCTCCTTCGCATGGTCCTACGAAGACATGCCCGGTTTGGACCTGAGCTTAGTAGAATATCGTCTAGTCCTGGAACCCGATGCAAAACCTATCAAATAGAAACTGAGAAGAATACACCCATAAACAACACTACAAGTCAAAGAGGAAGTTGACAAGCTACACAAGGCTAAATTCATCCAAGCCGTACTCTACTCCAAATGGGTTGCTAACAGTCGCCAAGAAGGACGACAGAGTATGGGTATGCATCGACTTCTGAAATCTTAATCAGACAAGCTCAAAAGACGACTTTCCTCTCCCACACATCGACACTCTACTCGATAACACTGCTGGACATGAGATGTTATCCTTCATGAATGGCTTCTTCGGATACAACCATATCAAGTTGGCAGAATCAGACCATGAAAAGACTTCGTTCACTATGACATGGGGAACTTACTGCTATAGCGTCATGCCTTTCAACCTCAAGAACATAGGAGCCACGTATCAATGCGCCATGATGGCTATCTTTCATGACTTGATGCACAAGTGTGTAGAAGTCTACATTGATGATATACTGGTGAAGTCCCAAACACGAGCAGAACATGCTGAAGCCATTAGATTGGTGCTAGAATTATCTAAGAAATATCAATTAAAGATGAATCCCAAGAAATGTGTGTTTGAGGTAACCTCAGAAAAATTATTAGGATTCATAGTCAACAAACGAGGAATCGAAGTTGACCCAATGAAAGTAAAAGCTATTCTCGAAATGCCACCTCCCATCAACATCAAAGAACTACGAGGCCTGATAGGAAGATTTCAATTCATCAGGAGATTCATCTCCTAGCACTCAGACAGATGCGACCCTTTCTACTGACTACTCAAAGGAGGAGCCGAGTATATATGGGATGACCAGTGTCAGTAAGCCTTCGACAACATCAAGAAGTTCCTCCTTAATCCTCTAATATTATTGCCACCTATCCTCAAAAAACCCCTGATCCTCTATATGTCTCAGCCAATGATAAAGCAATGAGAGTAATCCTAGGAAAACATGATAAAGACAGGAAGAGGGAGAAGGCCATCTACTACCTCAGCGGGACAATGGTCGAGTATGAGCAAAAATACACCGTAATAGAGAAGACTTGCCTAACACTAATATAGGCTTCGACGAAACTACGACCTATTTCAAGGCTCACAAGATAATAGTACTAGCAAGCATGGACCCCCCTGAAGTACATCTTCAAAAAGCCAGCCACATCCGGAAAGAGCGCTTAATGGCATATGCTACTACAAGATTTTGACATTACCTATGTCACACAAAAGTCAATCAAAGGACAGGTGATCGCCGATTACCTCACAAATCTTCCACTCCCAGGCAACGAGCCAGTATACACTAACTTCTCCGATGAAGACCTACTCATGGTACAAGAAGAAAAGCCTAGTAAAGATTTATGGAACTTATACTTCGACGATGCTCTTAATCAAAAAGGAAAAGGCATTGGGATAGTCCTATTAAACTCAGAAGGAGTTTTCATACCAAAGGCCTTTTAACTTGACTTCCCGATCACGATAATGTTGCAGAATATGAAGCTTTCATCGCTAGATTGCGAGCAGTACTACAATTAGGAGTCAAGTAGCTGAAGATCATTAGTGATTCCAAGCTTGCTATTTTGTAAGTAATTGGGGAATGGAATATAAAAGAAATAAGACTGATGGCATACTTAGAGACCACTCAATTCTTGATAAAGAAGTTCGAGAGGATTTCCTTTACACATATCCTAAGACTAGAAAATGAGTTAGCAGACTCTCTCACTATGCTAGCCTCAATCATACAGATACCAATCGGACTAAGCACCAGGTCATTCATCATCAAAAAGCTAACCATGTCTGCACACGAGGTAGCATGAAAAGTCAAACCAGAATTACTAGTCCTCCCGAAGACAATAAAGCAAGAGGGAGCATCCACCATAGAAAATCTAGCTAAGAAAGAAGCTACCGTTGCAACCTTCAGAGTTGAAAAGTCACCTACCGACGACGGACAATGATGGTATTACGATATTTAGAAAATTCTAAAATATCGACACATTCCCGACTATGCAACGAGGATCAAACAAAAGACAATAAGGAACAGATGTGCCAGGTACTGCGTCCTAGGCGACGTACTACAAGGAAGCCTTCACTAAGGGAGTATTGTTATAGTGTGTCATAGTGGCCGAAGGATAATATATCATCCGAGAACCACACGTCAGTGCCTACGGTGCCCATGCTGGTAGACAAAAAGTCACTGATCAATTATATGATAAGGTTATTACTAGCCCATGATGACAAGTGATTGTCACCACTATGTCCAATGTTGCAAGTAATGCCAAGAACATGGCGTGCTCATCAAAGTACCATCAGTTCTACTAAATCTCATGGTCTCATTGTGGCCATTCTCAATGTGGGCCTTCGATATAATCGGAACCTTCACAAACACATTTGGGAATACTCACAAGCACGCCTTCATTCTCACTGCAACTAAATACTACACCAAGTGAGTAGAAGCCGAATCATATGTAAGAATCACTGCTTTGACTCTTGTAAAGTTTAATATTCGGAACATCATTACAAGGTTCGGAGTTCCCAGAATGATCATCACCGACAACGGGCCACAATTCATCACCGAGAAGATGAAGAGACTATGCAAGAAATACGACATCAACCTGCAACACTCCTCGCCCTTCTATCCTCAAGGGAATGGGCAAGCAGAGGCCACAAATAAAATGTTGATCCAAATTCTGAAACAAATAGTAGAGATGAGCAGTGGAGCCGACTGGCCTGATCGATTACCTAAAGCACTTTGGACCTATAGGACTTCTATTCACATGACCACTGGTCAAACTCCTTATCTTCTCACATACGGGATGGAGGCAATTTTACCTTACGAAGCACAAGTGTCATCTTTGCATGTCCAACTTGACGACTAGCTATCCATAGATGAGAGGAGAGTTGCTCTACACACTCAGTTAGAACAACTCGATGAGACGCGTCTAAGGGCAGTCGATCATGCACAAGTATGTCAAAGGAGAGTGGCCATAGCCTACAATAAGAAGATCCTTAAGCAAACCTTCAAAATCGGAGAGTTAGTCTTGAAGAAAATCATGCCCTCCAAGCATGCTCACCAAGCTCACCCCAAAGGGAAATTGAAGCCGAACTAGGAAGGACCATATGTTATAGCAGCCACGTACCCTCAAAAATGCTTACAAGCTGGAAAACCAAGATGGGGAAGAACTCCCAAACCCTTGGAACACCATGTACCTGAGGAAATACTACCCTTAGCACCGTGATCATCATGTCCCGTAGTCAAACATAGATACTTATACCTACCATCGCCGTAGTCATTATGACTCATTCACCAGTCGTACATCTTTATTTCTCAGGATATCTTGGAAACCTTTTGACCCACTGTCTGCCTCCTTACCGGGCGATTTGATTGAAAGGACTAGTGGAATACCCAGCCTCTTTCAAAAGCGTAGGTAACATCTGATTCTCACCCCTTACCCCCACCATTGGAGGAGACGTTAGAGCACAAAAAAATGAAGATGTTAGGTTTAATCAAAACTCTCTATTTTTGCGTCAGCATGTTGCTTTCAAAAATATGCATATACTTAACTAAGAGAGAGCAATATGACAATGAACAAGTCAATTAGCCCTGGGAAGCATAAGCAGATCTTGAGGACATTCCTGGTAGTCTTATTAAGAAAGTATAAGCAAACTATGAGGGCATCCCTGGTATCTTCACACTACTAGATATCGTTATTAGGTGGTGGGAGGAGGGCAAACTCCTGCTAATCATAGAATGTAAGACTTTGATGGTACCGAAGCATGATGGAGAGCTCAACTATGGCACCCCTATACCACCCGAGAAAAATATTGTTGCTTATCTCTTTTAAAGTTGTCAAGTAGAAAATTGTCCCTACATTATTGAACCTTACCCCATCTTTTACCCTTCTTTTCTTTGTTTTCGAACGATGAGTCAAAACCTTTTCTAAAGATATCCTCACAAATAAAATCAAAAACTCGTGAATGGCAACTGATGCAATCACCTATTATCTACCTCTCACCCTACTCCTATCACGACTACACTAAATGATAGCCACTGTCAAAGCTAAAACCCGATACGCAACTGATGTAACCAAACACCCCCTCCCAGTACGATGAAACGTTATCAGAGAATTTTCTTCCAAATTAACTCACCAACACACACATAGCTTTCCATAGATCCAAGTGCTCACTAAACTAAGAAAAGCTCCATTGTACCTCAACACTGGGGCATTATTTTATTTCAGAAAAGGGACCACACTAAGGTCCTGGCTTACCAATGATTGGATGCAGAACAACAAGGTCATCACTCCGGGAAGACCATTGAAGATATCAAGCTGTCGATTCTACAACGCACCTACACTGGGGCATTTTTTTTTAGAATTTTTAGTCTTTGGATTTTATTGTCAATACTTTCTTTTCCCTATTGCATTATTCTTTCCCTTGTAACAAAAAGTAGATACAAAAAAAAAGATACAATGATACATTCATTACCAAACTCCGGTTTGAGACACCCCCCCCCCTTGACCATTAGCAATGGGGAAAATAAAATTACTAATAAATTTGTCTTCATGTGCAGATACGAGGCAACCTTCAACTACTACGGGGCCAGCTCCAAAGCATCCAAGTCCCAATAATAGATGACGGCATCCAAGCAAACAACTAAGGTACAAAAAAGGGCAAAGTGAAAAGCTAAAAGAGGTACATCTGAACAAAGAAATCTATATATATACATCATTTTTTTTACATAAACCACCAGGGGATACCCCTTGAATATACAACAGAAATATAATATAAAAATACCCTATTCCCTACGCTGCCTCTGTGATGGCCAGTCGCTGCTATCCCCGGTATCATCAGCCATTGGATCAGGAGTCTAATCCACTAAGACATCAATTGAAGCCCCCGGAGTAGGTGGACACACCCTAGGAGGGGAGGGCCCGGCTACTGAACCTCCCTCGCTCGCCTGACTGGCAGACCACCTAGATCGTGAGCGTGAAGGACCCTCCGACATCACAGCATGAAAGACAGAGTCCTCGTGAGCATAGTCCGTAACACGCTCATGAACCATGCGACGAGGCTGACCAGCTAGAGGCTAGTGCCCACTGACTCTGACTCGCCAAGTGACCAACCATCCCTCTGATCCCCTAATCCCTCCTAGCCAGCTGGTGCTACAGCCAATCTATAGTGACTTGCATCTCCGCTTGCACTGTCTGATGAATGGTATCCAACCTCCGTCGTGTGTGCCCCCTGATGAATAAGCAAGTCGATGAACATCTTCACATGATCCTGCTCTCGATCGTCTGTATCAATGCACCGCCTCGCCTCATGGATGGCACGAACTTGCTCAACCTCCAGACGAGACTCCGCGAGCTGACGAGCCTGCACGAGAATGAATAACTAAGAACCGGCACAACCATAAAAGGGGGAAACCCTGAAAAAAGGGAAGAAATGACAACATACTAGATCCGCCCGCTCCCGCAACATGCACTCAATTGTCATGGAAGTCACCGGATCCCCGATCGACACAGGAGGAGGAGACGACATCACCACAGGCTACCACAAGAAGAATGAAGATGTATCGGAGAAATAGAAACAAATACAAAACCGAAACTAGCAACCACACTAACCCCGCGTACCTGAGTAGGAATAGGGGTAGGATCCTGGGGTGGAGCATCGGGAGCCAACTCAGGAATGACCTACACCATACAAACAACAAACACAAAACGCATTAGATAAAACTAACAAACAATATGAACTGCATCCACAAACTAAAGCACACACAACATACCTGACTCCCCGGGCACTGCGAGGCAGTTGTGGCCTCCCTCGTCTGAAGATCCACAATAACTTGGCACTAAACACATTCCAACATGACATTAGTAAACCAAACGAGACAAACAAACAAAATAGGATAACTCAAACCAAAATGCCCACCCAATGATCTAACTTAGCGTGAAGTGATCAGTCACATAATATACCAATTTATCACCCTTAACTTAGTGATGCTAGGACTTAGTTTGTTACTAATAAGTTACTGATGTGCAGATATTAAAGATAAATAGTAAAAGAGAACCAAAATGATAATATTCGTCAAACTAAATTCATAAAGTAATAAAAAGATGATTAAACCAAAAGACGAATCTTCGTCTACTAAAAGGATGAAAAATTGTGCTTTACGATTTTGCGAAACGATGCAAAGCAAAAGAAAACTACAGAAAATCATAATTTATGATTCTTCAGAAGAAGCCGTTCAAAAGAGTGCGATATAAGAAAAGTGATGAATCGTAAAAAAAAAGAAAATCGTTCAATAGGAAGCTATATAGAAAGTAAAGAATAGAAAATCATGATTTACGATTTTCCAGAGAAGAGGCTTTCTAAAGCTTGTGATCACGTGAGAATGAACACCACCATGCACAAACTTAGAAGAATTCTTTTCTTAAAAGTTTGGCTGATCACGGATCTGGGAGATTGACAAAGAAGAATCTTAGGAGGACTCGGCTGCTGAAACAAAGGAAAAAATCTAGAAGCACATCAATAGAATAGAAAGTAAGGAACTATAAGATTAGAAGTAGAGTTATATTAGGATAGTTTTATTTCTTTTATTAGAATTAGGAATTTTGTAAACCAACTCCTTATGATCTATAAATAAGAGGGCTTGGTATAGGAATAACCATTGAAGAAATTCTCAGCATCAATTAACGACTGAGGTTGGGTTTTCTTTTGATCAACATTAGAATAGTTTTGTTTAGGTATCCATAGTTTCTAAGAAGTAATTGACGCCTGCTTCTGAGCGGTGAAGGATACAAATTTATTTTGCTTTCTAGTTTAGATTTATTTTATTGCAATTTCTTGCTTTGTAAGCATCTTCAAATTTTAATTTGAATTGACGACTCAAGTTGAAGTTTGCAATATAGTGTAACGGTATTTTAAATTTGTAAACATCCGATAGCTGAAGATTGTGATTGACGACCATAATCTGAAGTAGGAGGATTTAGGATTTATTTTTCGCAATTTAGATTAAGAAACAATTCTTTATTCATATTACTCCAGTAGTTTAGGATCTTAAAAGATAAGTATAAGTTTTTAGAAAAATTAAATCAATATATATAAACTTGCCTCTGTGGGAACGATCCTTTGCTAGTACTATAATTTCCATTATGCACTTGCAATAGGTTAAGACTTAATTAGATACACATATACGTAGTAAGCTAACAAGTTTTTGGTGCCATTGCAAGGGACAACGTTTATCTTTCTCTTTTTATATTTCTTTATATTTTCAATTTTCTTTGATCACTTCTTAAATCTTTCGCAGGTTTATTCGGAGCGACGACCCAGAGTATTAACTTTTCCTGATCAAAGAAGCTCTAGGCTTAGATTTGTTCTCTCTCCCTACCTTCTAGAATAAAAATTAAATAAAGTTAAAATATATATATATATATAGTTTTCTTTCTTATATGCATCACACCCGATCTCAAAGCCTAGATTTCTTCGAGTGTGATCCAAAAATTGAGAGGACTCTCTTGGGAAATTTGGCAGCAAACCGATTTTTTGCGAGAGAATTTAGAGACATGGCTGACAATCTGTCAATACAAGCACATTTCAGCCCCATAGCTCTGACTGAGCCCTCTTGTATAGTTATATCAGAGGTGCCTGCGGGTCAAAATTATGAAATCGAGCTCAGAACACTTCAATCTATACCGACCTTTCATGGGCTAGATCGATAAGATCCCTACCCGCATCTGAGGGACTTCATAGAGCTTTGGACAATTTACAACTATTAGCAGCCAATAAAGCGGCCGTAAAACTACGTCTATTCCCATTTTCTCTCAAGGATAGGGCAAAGACATGGTTAATTTTATGTAAGTGGAGGAGCCTTTATGGCTCAAAATGGCCAGCAGTCCTAGAACTTATTCGAGAAACTGGATAATAACTCAAAGTAGAAATAAGCTCTGCTTAGATCTGATCCAAATGTCACTCACCACACCCCACTCGCGAGGGGTAGACTTTACAATATCAGCAAAGATAAAGTAAAGGAGGATGACATGAGTACGAAAATTTTAGCTCTTGAACATCAAATTGTGACATTAATGGCAACCAAACCTTGCATTTCAGATAGCGCTTTTGCAAGCTATTCTAATTGTCGTACTCAAAATTTACTGAAAACCCAGTTGCTACACCATACCAGGAGGTAGTGGAAAATGAACAAGTAATGGCTTTTAAGAGGGGAGATTATGGGAACACCTATAACCCGTCATGGAGGAACCACCCTAGATTCAATTATGGTTCCATGGGAGGAGCAAAGCTAGCTCCAACAGCTGTGCAGCCCAGATTTCCCCATACTCAAATTTTCCATTAAAGACCTCAATAGCCGGCCGTGCAGCCCCAATTTGGACCACAGAGCAATGCACCTAATGTCACAGTTTTTCAAATGCTCAAGGATTTATTGCAATAGTTGCATCAGCACTCGAAAGATTTACATCAGCTTGCGTAATTCTCTCAAGTGCACAATTCACATACACAGTCCATTTCGAAGCTGGAAAGCCAGATAGGCCAACTAGCTTCTTAAGTGGCTAAAAGGGAGAGTGGTCAATTGCTTACACATCCGATCAATAATCTTAGAGGACAAGTGTTCTTGGGGGAGACATCGGCTCCCCAAAATCAAATATATAAACCTCATGGATCGTTGAACTATCGACTCATCCATAGCATTAATTGTAAAATATGTAAACCATAAATTTTTCTTTTATGTTTAGTTATTACAATACGACCTAAATCATTCAAAAATGATAGATCGTAAATCATACCTACTGTACATTATAACGAACAATCGTATGGATTTACGATTGATCGTCATTATGTCTATCAGTAAAAGCGCAGCGATTACTATTCTTACTTATAGAAAGCTAGAATCCACCAATGATTCTAGTTCAAAACCCAAGTGATGACCGGTTCAGCAAGTCATCATTGAAAATAGGGCCTACATATTCGTAAAAAGGATACGTCGGCCCCATTTTCAAACTCCCTAGTTTTCCCCTCCTACCTTCCCTCTCTTTTCAAAAAGTTCTTAATCCTAACTATTCTTCCACTCAACCCAACTATTTATTTTCCTATGAACCCCTTGCTTCATTTGTTCTATTTTGGGAACCCTACGTGCATTCCATTTCACATCTATAACTTAGGGTTTCAATTGTCTAGAGGTAAGGTGACGATTTGAATGATCGAATGGAAGAGTTTCTACAAGAAATATTTATTCAATATATGAAATTCATGGTTAATTAATGGTCTTGCTATTAACTTTTGCAAAAACGAATTGTAGCATGGCGAACGATACGGGCAAACGACAAAGAGAAGATGAAGAAAAAGAGGGAGGTAATAGTTCGGATAACACCCCAATCATTAAACGTATCGCACAGTCTGCTGCCCTCAAGGCTAAATTAAAAGCAGCTGACCCACCTAAGAAGAAGTCTAAATCTTTCGGGGTGGTTATCAGAGAACTTTCCTAAGACACACATGAGACTGACTCTGTGTGTGCCCCCAAAGAGAGCATAAAATTGGATAAGGGCAAAAAGCCAACGTCTTCGGCTACTACAGCAGATCGACCCCCTACTTCAATGAAACACCATATTGTGGGAGCTGAAATCGCAGTAGATGTTGAGTTTTTGAAAAAATTAGATATTAATAGAGAAGCTATTAAATATTTCAAGGATGTCGGGCTGCATTATTTCTTAGAACCAGGAGTCACACCAATCTATCCCAGACTGGTGAAACAATTTTACAAAATCATGACCACAAGCAGCCAGGAACCATCACCAACCCTCTCCACCAGTATCAATGGACTATCGATCCAAATTACGAAGGAAATGGTCACCAGGGTAATGCATGCACCCCTAGAAATACCACATGTATCCCAGGATAACCTAGAGGCCAACGTTTTGAGGATGTCATCAGATACCCTCCCTGACTTTACCCAAATGGCAACAGAGCTATTAGGAAAGTCTCCACGAGGCAGATCCTTTTTCCTTTGAAAAGATCTGAAAGCAAGGAGTTTATCACTTCACTTCTTCGATGTCCTAATTCATAAGACTATTCACCCCATGGGTCATGGAACGCAGAGAAGGGCACTTTTTACAAAAGCATTATACTTAATGGTGAACCGCTATTGGTTCAATGTGCCCTCCTATCTTTTTAAAGTCATCACCACCGTGAGGGAGAAATTGGGTCAAAAAAAATACCAGACGAAGAAGTTGACTTTGCCTTTGGAGGTCTTATAATAAATCTGCTAATGAATGTGGGATATAACATATATCCCAAAGAAAAGGCCCTGCCGAGAACAGAGGAGAGCCTTACTGCCAAGACCTATAGGAGAACTCTGAGTGTCACAAATAAACAGAATATGCCTATTTTAGCAAGCACAGAGAGTGTCCCCTCTAGGCCTGAGGGCCAAGAAGAGGCTGTTAGGGAGCAGCCAACAGAAAGTACAGCAGTAGAAGAAGTAGTTATGGAAGAGGGAGTGAGTACTTCTACTCCATCTCATGAGAGAGCAGAGATTACCTCTTCACCACCAGAGAGAATAACCGAGTTAGGAGTCCCAGTTGCTAGACCAAGCTAGTTTGTATGACCCTACTTTGGACTCACCAGTAGGGCCTGCTATGCCCCCTTCAACTGAGGCAGACCCACTACTAGCTATTACTGAAGTAGACCCTGTGAGCCCAAATATTGAAATAAATCTAAAAATTCCTTCACCATTGGACCAATAGATTGTGGCTACTTCTAGCCATACCCCAGTAGAGCTTGTTGCTCAGCCTACCAGTTCAGCCACTACAGAGCAAATTCTCATCGTTCAAGCAGTAGAAGCCAGACCAAGCTCTGAATTACTAAGAGGGGGTTTCACAAATTATTAAATAAAGAAGAAATAACCCCCATTGATCCTCCAGTTACCACCACATTAATCCCTAAACTAGAAAGGAGATTGAGGGCAGTAGAGCAATGACAAGTTACACATGAACCAAATTTATTACCATTCCAAGATGTAGTGAGCAAATTGAGGGAAGTAGAGAAATGGTTAAATACATACGCCCCGAATTTGGCCCCACTACCAAGCGTGGTAAAAAAATAGATGGAGGAGTATCAAAGATTGAAGAAGAGAGTCTTGAAAACTACACTAACGACTCAAGAGCGCACAGAGATAATGGAAGGCTTGCGACGAGAGGCTATACAAGATTACCATGTGAAATGGGCGACAGAAACAAAGAAGAGAGTTCAGGATGCCACTTCAACCCTTCAAGCGCAAATCACCCAACTGCGAGAAGATAATAGAATAATAGTGAAAATCAACAAGTATGGGAAGAAGAGAAAAAGGAATATGAAGACAAAATCGCAATCCAGATTGAACAGTTTGGAAGTTTAATGGAAGTTCCAGATGATGCAAAAATTGTAAAAGAAAAAGCTCTTAAAGAGTACCAGTAAAAACACCATAAAGAGCTAGATGAGAAGAATCATTTACTGACTGTAGCTGAAGAGAAAATTCGACAATTGCAAGAGGATAAAGAGTCCCTAACTTCAATCAATGTCGAACAGAAGAAGATAATTGATTCAATAACAAAGAAGTGCTTTGCCGCAGTAGCAAAAAAACAAGATAAAGCAGAAAAGTTGAGCACAGAAATTCAACTAAAAGCTGCTATGATGAAGAAGTTGACTGCGGATGTCAAAGACAAAGAGAAGGTTGATAAGGAGCAATAGTGTTTGGAAGGAACCTCTTGCCGAATGATTGATGAAAAGGAAAATACAGACGAGGCTGAACCAGCAGCACATGGGGATTCACATGCAGAAAAAGAACAAGATGGTTATTCTATGGTTGACGTGTCAGACTGGGAAGATGGGCCCACTAGTTCTACCCTTGTACCACACCTTACATCACCAAGGGAGTGAAAAATACAGAACATCATAAGCCTCACAGGTATGATTTTTAAATTAGTACTCTAGATTTTTCCTAGGTTTATACTCTTTTATGTAATTAGTTTTTATTTTCTTTTGATTAACTGTGTAATTGTTACTAACTTTTCTTTAATTTTTGTTATTGATATCTTTCAAAATAAAATGGATGTGTTTACCTCAAGTTTGGGGGACATTCTTTACAGAATTTTTTTCACATCCGGTAAACGATCAGTCATATCAATAATTTTTAGGTAAATAAATTTTAAGTGTCCCCTATTTTTGTGCCAATGAGGGCAATGTCCAACTTAAGTTTGGGGGGATACACAACTTTTGTGTAGAGTAGTAGTATATTTAGTATATCAGTAGTTTATTTTTGTAAATTTTTTTTTTTTTTTCAAATTTTTCCATAAGTTGATCATTACATAGGAATTATGATAGAAAAAAATTAATCTTGCAAACTTACGATTCATTATAGTAGAAGTTTAATAATTAGAATATAGAACAGTTACAATTCATGCTTCACTCGTTGAACACTATATTAGAATGGATATTTGAAATAATAGAATAATCTAAACTGTAATATTTTAGACTATAGTTTCAAAATTATAAACCAGTGAGATTTTGAGCTATATTTCCTCTTTTATTCAGAGAGAGAATATTTCTTTTCAATCATAAAATTTTTTTAAACTTCTTTACTGTTATGAAATCTCATATTGCTGAATTTAGAATCAAAATAATCTATGAATATGATAAACTAATTTTTTATTTAGAACTATCTATTAGAAATATCAAAGTAATAAGGCATCTATGCTAGTAAATCGTAAAGATGATTTAAGGCCATTTTTTATTTAAATCAAAGCCAAAAATCTAAAATTCTAAAAAATATCTTATCCTTTGAACCCATATTAGAAGCCTAAACCAAATCTCTTTGGTGTCAAAATTTGATAAACCCTTAACCATAAATACTACCCAAAGCTTTTAACCTTTAACCCTTATAATTTTAGAGAGTTTAGAATATAAAAGAAAGGGAAGAAGAGGGAGTGAAAGGAGTAAAAGTCGAACATCTAAGGGAAATGTTAAAAAGAGGTATAGCTGAAGAAATAAAATGAAATGGGAAAGGAGTAAAAGAAAGATTGTAAAAAGACGATTTAGAAAAACAATAAGAGAAAAATCGTGAAATACGATTTTACAACTGAAAAAATGGGATTTATAAAAGAAAAATAAATAAATTAGTAAATGGGAAGAAGTTATCCAATCTTGGATACTTACTGAAGTAAAATAGAAAAAAAAAATGATAGGAGAAAAAAGAGCTAAATTCTCATAAAAACTTTCAATCCTTCTACCTTTCTTTGATACCTTCTAAAACCCAAAGCCCCATTACAAGCTGAAGGAAAGACCTTTTTAATTTACGATTTGCAAAAGCATATGCCTAGTAGAGATATAAATACTAGATACTATGGATTACACAAGGAATCATATGAATAGAATAGATTATCTTTTCCATAAGATTCATTAATTTTTGCAAGTATCTTTGAATGAATTTTTCTGAAAAATATACTGAGAGAACCCAAAAGTTTCGATATCCTTTTGAGAGTATGTCAATAGTGAGTTTTTGAATGAAAATATTTTCTAAATCTACAGTTTAGAAAAATTTATGAATAATAAACTGTTCACTTATATACTCCCTGCTTATTATGAGTTGAAATTGTTGGAGTTCTAATCACAGATAACTGTTGTAAAGGAAAGTAAGGATAAAAGATTGATAATTTTAGAAAATCATAACAAACTATATGTTGACCAAATTGACCACTTAGTTAACTTAGTCAACTTAATTAACTTAGTGTACAAAATTAGAATTTTAATTTTTAATACTTTTTTGAAGAATCCAAAAATATTTGAAGTTTGTAAGTAACTTCACTGAAAACCTTCAGAAGACTACAACTCCTCCACTAAGGATCACCTAGGGATTTAAAGGCTTGTTGCATCTGTTAAATGCAATCGTGTTCCCTACGAAAGTGGCATTTAAATTCTTAGTTTAGGTTGTTTTATATTTCCTTGTTTGTTAGGGACTAGCATAACATAAGTTTGGGAGTGTGATCAGTCACATAATACCCCAATTTATCACCATTAACTTAGTGATGCTAGAACTTTGTTTGTTACTAATAAGTTACTGATATGCAGATATTAAAGATAAACTGTAAAAGAGAAACAAAATGATAATATTCGTCAAAATGAACTCATAAAGCAATAAAAAGACGATTAAACCAAAAGACGAATCTTCGCCTACTGAAAGGATGAAAAATCGTGTTTTACGATTTTGCGAAACGAAAATCATAATTTACGATTCTTCAGAAGAAGTCGTTCAAAAGAGCCCGATATAAGAAAAGAGATGAATCGTAAAAAAAAAAAGAAAATCGTTCAATAGGAAGCTGTATAGAAAGTAAAGAATAGAAAATCATGATTTACGATTTTCCAGAGAAGAGGCTTTCTAAAGTTATTGATCATGTGAGAATGAACACCGCCATGTAAAAAATTAGAAGAATTCTTATCTTAGAAGTTTGGCTAATCACAGATCTGGGAGATTGATGAAGAAGAATATTAAGAGGACTCTGCTGCTGAAATAAAGGAAAAAATCTAGAAGTACATCAATAGAATAGAAAGCAAGGAACTATAAGATTAGATATAAAGTTATATTATGATAGTTTTATTTCTTTTATTAAAATTAGGAGCTTTGTAAATCGACCCCTTATGATCTATAAATAAGAGGGCTTGGTATAGGAATAACTATCAAAGAAATTCTCAGTATCAATTGACGACTAGGGTTGGGTTTTGTTTTGATCAACATTAGAGTAGTTTAGTTTAGGTATCCATAGTTTCTTAGAAGTAATTGACGCCTGCAGCTGAGGGGTGAAGGATAAATATTTATTTTATTTTCTAATTTAGATTTATTTTATTGTAATTTCCTGCTTTGTAAGCATCTTCGAATTTTAATTTGAATTGACGACTCAAGTTAAAGTTTGTAATATAGTGTAACGGTATTTTAAATTTATAAACATCCGATAGCTAAAGATTGTGATTGACGACCATAATCTGAAGTAGGAGGATTTAGGATTTATTTTCTACAATTTAGATTAAGAAATAATTTTTTATTCATATTTCTCCTGTAGCTTAGGATTTTAAAAGATAAGTATAAGTTTTCAGAAAAATTAAATCAATATATATAAACATGTCTCTCTGGGAATGATCATTTGCTAGTACTATAATTTTTATTATGCACATAGAATAGGTTAAGACTTAATTAGATACACATATAAGTAGTAAGTCATGAAGCTGGGCCATCGTTGGGTCCTCATGAGTGGAGGACGCCGCTGAAGGTAGATCAAAAGGGGGAGCAGATGCCCCAGTAGCTCTAAGCTCCGTCCTCTACAAATATAATAAGTAGCACATCAGAAAAATACAAAATGCTAACAATTAACTAACATTAAACCAAACCAATAGCAAACACATACCAGTCACTTGATCTCTAAGCGCATGCCGAGCTGCTCACCCCAGGGCAACTCAATGAGTTGTGTCTGGCAGGCGACCTCCCTCTCCCTTGTTGCCTAAGAAACACATGGGCCACGCCAACTAACTAAGACAAAACAAACTAACTAAATATAACCCAAGAAAGGAAGAACAAACTAAACTCACCAGAACACGACGAGCCTCTGCCAGCTCGATCCTCACATGGTCATTTGCAGCCCTAGCATCAGCTATCGAGGTCACCAAGGATCTCAACATCTCCTCGTCAGGATGGGGGGGCACTCCCCATCCTCTCCAACGTTGCGTGTAGAGCCTCCAGTGCTCCTCGAACCCCAGGCCCAAGGTGGCCCTACTCAAATGCAGTCACTCCCATCGACAACCACTGGAACCACTCCTCCCTCAACACCCGGAAGCTCAGGCATCTCGACCGCCAAAGCAGCTGCCAGCTCCAGCTCCGAAATAGTCGAACTAAACTTAGGCTCCGACTCAAAAGAAAGCGCTAAAAAAATGGAGAAGTACACAAGAAATGGCACTCAAATATGACGGATGGATCGCAAGATATCTCACAAACACGGAAAATTGGGCACCAAGGGAGTAGAGAAGGCACAAAATGCAAAGAAAAGTCATAACTCGCAAGTGAAATGAGAGGAATTTTCAGTTTTTATAGACACCAATCAATCCCGCGCTATCCCCTAGCACGGAATTGAATCGAGCGCACTAAGTAACGCTCGAATTCCGAGTCCCACGCAAATCTTCAAGAGCGGAATGAGACTTCTGTCCACCCGCGCGGGCGATAAACCAAAATCACATTTCATACTCTACGCAGAATTCGAATTTCACGCGCCCGCCACTACACATAATTCAAACGTTGCCCCTACTCATCCAGCCTATGGACCATTAACCTTTCGATTTCACGTAATAAATACTGCACACTATTTTATTACATGATAACACTTCAATGTGTAAGGAAGTCGCTGCCCTTCGGGTCCCGCACACTATGACACAAATCGGATTATGCACTAACCTGCATGCGCGTAATTACTAAACCCGGACAAAAAAAATATATACCAAGGCGAAGGAGGCCTCTAAACACAAATATAAACCCATAAGGCCTACAAATACAAACACATACATTACCAAACCACACAAACACACTAGGTAAAACATTAAGGCAAAAGACAAAGAAAATTATTATAAAATTTTATTCATGATTCGAAATTATTACAGGTGTCACTGGAGGCATACCTCCTGAACATACAACCCAAGACAGAAACCTAAAAACTTAACCTACAACCTAAAATGAAAATTGAGGATCCCAAAACAGACATGTGACTAACACGAGTGTCCAATCATAAGTTTTAGAAAGGCGGAGGAAGGATTGGTTGGGAAACACCCCTTCCATCCATTTGTATACTTCTCTCCCTTCCGCCATCTCCACCTCCTCCGCCGCCGCCTCGACCACGACAGCACCTCTAACAACGAACACTTTGACCACAACGACACCTCCAAGTCACGTCACCATCACACGCTGCATTAGGGCAAAGATCACACGAAATCATGAGGAAAGGGAGAAGAGACATTGAAACCAATCTCAGATCACCAAAAGAGGAAAAGAATAGGAACCAAATGAAGAAAAATGAAAAAATCCTGACAATATATAGACGTTCGGGCCATTAAGCACCTAAAAACACGTGCGTAATTCAGTTGCACGCTATCACCCTTGCGCATATTTGAAATAACACGAAACCCTCACTGCGCATAATTAAGATCCCATCAAACCGAAGAGGTGACAATTCGGTCACACGCTAGAGTACTCGTGAGGAATCCAAAACACATGCAATACGCCCTGCACGAAATTCGAACTGACGCTTGAATGTCAGTGTAAAGTAACGCTTGACTTTTCAATCACGCATCTTCGGAGCAATGCGCAATTGGATTACACGCATCCGACACTGCTTGTAATTAAGATGCTCAACACCCAGATGATCCTGCTTGGAATTCCATCTTTCGCCATGAACCATACGCAGAATCCCCTAGCTATAACCAAAAAATATACACAAATCAGTAGCGACCAGAGACGAAACCATAGGCTTGTAGCCATACATAAAACAGCACCTACAGTGCAATACTTATGCATACATCCACACTACCTTAGAAACGTTTCAAACTTAAGTGCCAATGCTCCAAAAACCAAAAGGAAGCCCCTACCCTCGCGCACACTCCAAACTCTAATCGCACCAATGCAAACCAAACCAAAACACACCCAGGACCAAGTCAAGATTAGCTAGACTAGACCAAACCGAACTAAACTAAATCCCATCAAACCAAAACTCATGAAACTCAAAATAAAGTAATGAAAAACAAAACCACTTTCATAAACAAGACAAAATCGTTACAAAATACACCAAGGGCATACCCCCTGAATATACAACTTAAATTAGAAGTCAACACATTCGAGCAAGGCATGCCCAAATGAGGGTGCTCAGGAGAAGAGAGAACTAGGTGGCTTGCTGACATCTCGTGCATAATTATGACATCTCGCGCATAATTTATGAGGACAAACACTCAAAGACACCCGAGGCCGAGACATGCACCTATGGAAGGCCAATTTAGAAAGCCCCCAAAGGAGGGTTCATAGAAGGTCAATCGGCAAGGCCTACCAAGGAACAACTGGGACTGATCACGAGAACTCTGACCCAACACTTTTCCTCGGTTTCCTTCCCACCACCTTTTTCTCTTCCACCTCTTCCCCCAACACAGTTGCACTTCGTGTGCTACTTTTCATTCCCAACACTGTCTATTCCCAAGAAATAAACTGCCGACACCCACCTTAGGGCAGAGCACCTAAGAAACAAAATAAAATGGAGAAAAAGACATAAAAGAAAATAAAAATCCCAATTGCTAGAATTTATTACAAGATCACTAAATTAAATTAAGCAAAATTCAAAGAAAAACCCAACCCCTAAGCACCTATTTATAAGCAAAGACCCCTTAAAACCACCAAATGACAAGTGTCTCATTCACAAGCATTCTTCATCCATTTCAATTAGAGCAAGACACTTAGCTCTCAAAGAAAGCACAATCCATGGCAAAAGGAGATAAACCAATGAGCTCAAGGCACTTGCCCCCTTAAGAAAAATAAATCCATGACAAAATAGATGAACCAATGACACTAAGGCATCTAACATACCCATGCAACTCTAATTTAAACCCACACAACCTAGACAAGTGTCACTCTCATAAAACAAAAGACCAAAACAAAAATTTGAAACCTTAAACCAAGCAAACACATGAAGTTCCTTCCCCCACAAAAAAAAAATCCACCAACTCAAAATTTAAACAAAAAACCCTACAATGTAACCCGTCACTCACACCGTCAAAACCAACTAGGGCTCTAACTCACCCCAGCTCGAACACAAAATAAAATAAAACAAAATAAAATAAAATAAAACAAAATAAAATAAAACAAAGCAAAATAAAACAAAACAAAACAAAGTAAAATAAAACAAAATAAAGCAAAACAAAAAAAGATAAAGCAAAATAAAAATAAAATACAAAACAAAACAAAATAAAGTGAGAAAAAAAAAAGAGAAAAATCACTCCTTACAGTCCCATCGCTCCCAAAAAAATTCGGAACACCCATCTGATACCTTTTCAGTGATCAATGGGATAATCACAACAGAAATAGGCTCATCAGAACCCCAAAAAATAAATAAATAAATACATAACAAAGGTCCCACAACGAGAAAGCCAAAGCCATAAAAATGCCCCACCACGGTCGAAGACCAGAAAGGCCTATCCTTCACAGTTCCGTCGCGATCCCAGCACACCGCTCAAACTAACTCAACCCATCGTATAACTCAAGATTTGCAAAAGAAAGAAATAAACTATCCCAGCATCCCACCACGAAGCCATCAAGCCCCTTCGCAACTTACCCCAACACACGATCAGAAGGGAGGATTAATCAAACATCCCATTGCAAAATCCGAACCTCCCATCCATCACAGAGTGTCTCAACCACCATGCCCCATCATGGCAGAAATGGAAGAGGAGAGGAAACTCTCTAATATCCCATCGCATGACCACCATGAAAATAACAACCAGCAAGTCCCATCACGCGCAACACCAAGACTACTCAAATCAGGTAAGTACCACCCTCTCTTAGCTCGATATTCTCTTTATAAAATATAGTTAGCTAATATTAAGTCAAACATTTTCAAAACTCGACTCTCCTAATTCGTGAATCACTATAGTCCTCCCAAAAGAGATAATCATCAGTACTTGCGAGAAAGGTTAGATGGAGTATCAGGCATATCAAGCGTCATCCTGACAACCAAACAAGGGCCGGGTCCCTAAATCCCATACTGATTGATCTGCTCAGCGACGTCTCGGAACCCACATTTTTTGCCGTTTTATAACCAAATTGATCTTAGTTAAAACCCCGAATTTGTAAAACCCCCATTTATCAAACTTCTGTCTCTCGTCACCCTAATCCGTTCTTTCCCCTGGGAAATCAAACACCAAGTATGCTCAACTTTGAGAAATTACAAATGTCCATTGGAAAGGGACCCCTGACGTGTTGCCGGTGTGAGCAATGACACGCCCGGTCTGACATGACTTGCGAAAGCCTTCTCTATTATATTACATCATATCATCCGGTCACTTGACCTTGATTCTGAATGTTCGTATGACACCCCCGGCACCTTGTTTATGTCAATTTCCCTCTGTTTGACTGCCACTTGCAGCAGGTTGGGACATGCGACGGGATGCCACTTGCAACCGTGGATGAGGATACACCTCTTGATAGTTACCACAGGGCCCCCAAATGCTTCTTTTAGCTTGAGCTGATAGATAAGAAAGCCAAGCACTTCATGTCAGCTCTCCGGTTCACACTTGTGATCTCTCAAGGAAACGAGAAGGCACCCTAAAATGAGGATATCTACTTCGATGCATCCTTGCTCCATAAGAATGCACCAAAGAGGGGCATCTGTGGACACCCTACAAACCTATTCGGTCAGCCTTTGACCTTGCCCACGATCTCCAAAAAGGAACCACCTCTCCACAGACTGTAACACCCCAAACCCGGGCAGTATACACTACAATGTATGGTTGAGAAATGGCCTAAAACATCAACCCAGAAACTTGAACCCATTAAGGCCCAGAACCCTCCGAATTACACATAAGAAATTATGTGCTTAACCAACTTGGAGTTGGCATGAACTTTCGTGCACCGCCTGAAGTTTTCGATTCCACGTGTACCCCGATGCACGAAATTCGATTATATGTGTCATCAAATACACATAATTGGTCCAGACATGGACTGGAACTCTAACTCCCCAGACCGCCCAAAGTCCTCAATTACGTACATGCTGCCATGTGCAGGATTGAATTCCACACATGGATCCATGCGCAGAATTAGTTCTAAGCAAACTGGAACTGAGACACCGATTGACACACAGTCAGTTGGTCATTCTCAATTCCGTGGCCAACTCAAACTGAATTACACGCATAATACCATGCACGAAATTCAATCACACGCATGGCTGTATTCGCATAATCGACCAACTACACTTGTGCCCACACACGCAAAATTAACCCTATACCGATAAAAAGACCCCAACCTCATGCCCAAACTCACCAATTGAACCAATTTTTGATGAATTCAACCACAAATCTCTCCTCTCTCAAGCTTAGGTTCTCTCTGCGACACTGAAAGAAGGGGAAGCAAGGAAAAGGAATCGCTCATCTTTAGGTTACTTCTCCCTTAGTTCTAGTTCTAGTTCTTAATTTTTAGTTCTAGTTCTTAATTCTTAGTTCTAGTTCTTAGTTCTAATTCGCAATTCTTAATTCTAAAATTCCTCATTTTTAATTCTTGAATTCTTAGTTCTTAGTTTAAATTTAGTCTTTAACCTCCAGTATTTATAAAATAACCCTTAGCCACTCGATTTGCCCAAGAGAGCTTACGGAGGGTACCCAAGAATGAGGTCGATCCTCCTTAGCATAATGGGCCACAACCCCCTTTTAATTAGAGTAGAAATAGGAAACTAAGTCAGTTAGAGTTAGAGTAGTACTAGGAGATCCATAATTAGTTAGATTCAGAGTAGGATCAGAAGACCAAATCGATCAGACTTAGAGCATGATTAGGAAACCAGACTAACTAGACTTTCAAGCGATCCATAGTTGTTGGAGTTGGCAGACCATTGTTCAACAAAGAAGCCAACCTACACCCCGTGCATGATCAGTGATGTGTTGCAGCATTGATAAACATATGCAGTTGGCGATCGCATCCATCTAGATAATCTTCATTCAGAATTCCCCTTTTTTTAATAGTTCTTAGTTTATCATTCATCCCTTTGCCAAGGTCCACATGGATCGAATTGGGCCACTTATTCTGGGACTCGAAAGGATCCTAAAAAAGTGTGTACCAACACCTAGATTTGAGGATCCCTCCTTTCCAAAGCACGTTTGCAAACTCCACAAAGCCATTTAAGGCTTAACACAAGCTTTGCGCATTTGGTTTTCGATGTTGTCAAAAATTTTAGTTTGTGCAACACAATGCATGTTGCATTGCCATTGTGCTCGTTTATGTGGATGATATTTTGGTCACCGGTAGTGACAACACCTACATCACAAAATTTGTATGCACTTCCAGTCTACTCACATGCCTTCATGAGTGATTGCAAGCTAAACAAAAGTCCATTCTCCACAAAACCATCCACCTACCCAAATGGAGACATAGAATTCTCTGATGTCATGGTCGTTTATAATCTGAAACCTTGCAAGTGCACAAGTCCCGAATGTACTAGGGCTAATACAAGGGTGTCGAACCAAAGAGACTTGATGTTGATCCTCTAACTACCGTCTTGATCGAAAAGAATTTTAAAAGGAGTTTTCTAATTTAATTAACTAAAAATTAAATAAAACAGATTTGGAAAAGTTATGAGAAGGCAACTTGGGATCCGTCTGGGATCACAGACTCGTAAGTAATCTAACTCCTATTCCTATCCTATTTCAAATTTTGGGTACTATCCTGCTCTTCGCTACAAGCTAAAGAGAGCTATAAGAATCAAGTCTTATTCATAGTCATGGACCATTCTGAACGTATATGATTCGTCTAATCACTAGCGACCTAAACAGTAAATATCATTGCACATAACCGCCAAAACTAGGCAACAAGCACTAATCTGAGGGTGTCTATCCTATTAGATCTAACCCTAATCCCTACAAGTCCATTAGGATCAAATAAAACACTACTGTCACATCCACGGTAACGACCATAGACATCAATCATCCAATCGTACCATATGAAATTCAAAATAGAAAAAGAATAGAAATTATATTAAATACTCATCTATGATATACAAAGGATCACAGCCTTGGAGAAGTTAGTCGCGCATCACTAGACTAGTCGTCATCATCTCTAATTCAATCATCTATTGATGATTACAAATTACAATCTCACAACCCTCCAAAACTAGAAAACTAAACTTAAAACTAAACCGAGGAAGACTCACGATTGGGAAAACACTATGCCGAAGGACTTCATTAGTCTAACCCTAGGGTCCTTATTTATTGAACATAAAGCCCTAATACAAGTTTAAACATGGCAAGTAATCTCCTAGAATCCCAAAAATCACGTTGAAGAAGATTGGTTGCAGTAGGACTTCTCTGCCGCCAAGGAGCACAGGCTGTAAAGCCTAAAATTTCATAGCAAAACCTTGTTTCGACCAGTTGAGAATGAATCTCGATCGATCAACTTCTAAACTTCCACTCCAAGCACACATTCCTCACTGTCTCTGGATTTCGACTAGTCTAGCTTCAATTCTTTTGCCAAATGCTTCTTCTGACTCGATCGATTGAAACGGCCTTTCGACGGATTATACATAAGAGATATATAATCTATATCAGGTCTCGACTGGTCGAATTCAGTTTCAACCGGTCCATATTGGATTCCTGAAGCATCAAGGGTGTTCCAACCGGTCGAGATCTACAATCTCTTTTGGTTTTCTTCTTTTCTTTGTTACTGCGCAATTTAGCCCGGTCCAAAATGGATCTCGATCAATCTAAATGGTCTGTCTTGGGACTCCTTTACTTTGTTTCAGCACTGTTCTCTTTCGTTGCTTTGGGTCTTCTTCTACTGTGCTCTTTTAACCACTTTTGTGTTCTTTCTACCTTCAAACCTGTTGTGACACATCTTATACTAAAGGCAAACATTAGTAGTCATTTGAGGGTTAGCAAGGCCAAAATTTGGGCATAAAATATGTTGTTTTGAAGGCTGAACATGTCACCTTGTATTGCAACTTGGTTGGGGCTCTACAGTACCTCACGATTACTCGCCCGAATCTCTCACATGTGGTCAACAAAGTGTGTCAACATATGCATAAGCCACTTAATAACCATTTTTGTGAGGTCAAAAGAATTCTATGGTTTATCAAAGGTACAATCAGCCATGGCTTAACCTTCACACCTGATTCTTTTGATATCATAGCCTACTCAGATGTCGATTAGGCTGGTGACATTATTTATTGACGGTCTACCTCTGGATTTTACCTCTTCTTAGGACCAAACATTATTTCATAGTGTGCAAACAAGCAACCCACCATTGCCCGCTCATCAACCGAGGTCGAATGCCTTGCATTGGCCCATATTACGGTTGAGGTGTCATGGCTAAAATAGTTACTTCAGGACCTCCACATTCCTAAACGATCAAAGCCAATCATCTGGTGTCACAACATCTCTGCGATAGATTTGGCCCCAAATCTTGAGTTTCACTCTCACACCAAGAATATTGAGGTTGATTATCACATCATCCATGAAAAGGTAATCAACAATTAGCTTCAAGTCTTCCACATCTCCCCTTTGATCAGATTCTAGATATATTCACCAAACCCCTCTCATCTCCTCAATTTGCTTATCTCCAAGCAAGCTGATTGTGATGGAGGTATAAAACATGCCTACTCAGGCCATCCATAGAACCACTCGAGCCGCTTATACTCCGCGTAGAGGTAGTGGTGACTTGGTACCTGGGGCACGCAATGTAGTGCCGGCAAGGCATGTGACATCTTGGTGCCTGGAGCACGCGATGTGATGCCGACAGGGCATGCCACATCTTCATGCCTAGGGCATGCAACTTCTTCATGCCTAGGGCATGCGACTTGGGGCCAGGAGGGCCTCGCGACACGGTCATGCTGCGGTAGTCAAGACACGGTCTTAGGGTAAGGCTTGGGAGTGACACGGCCGCAACAAGGATGCAACATGGCCAGCTGGGCTAGTGATATGGGGCATTGCGGTGTGAATAGTAAAGTATGTCAAACCAAGAGGTTTGAGGTTCTCCTGTCATTTTGGCTGAATTACTATTTTACCCTTATATGGGGGAAGGGAGCTCGAAAGCTATTTCCCTACACATGAGGCCTTACGTCGCCTGAAGAGGCGTAAGTGTCTCCTAGGCCTGAAAGGGTGGGCTTAGGATATCGACTCAACGATGCCGTATGGCACCCAAGGTGAGGTTAAAGTATGACTCGGACTACGCGTCACGGTACATACAATTGGGCAACTTCACGAATGCTATGTGGGACTCAGTAGAGCACAACAGCATGAGGGCTGCATGGGACTCCGTTGAGCACGATAGCATGAGGTAGGTACACGACTATGGGCTTGGTTCGGTATGAGAGCAAGGTATGATGGCAAAAGAAGTTGCATGTCAATACTGTTGTGAAGCGAGATACTAGTGCAGTGCATAGGGTGAATCTTGAGCAGGCCAAGTATGGAATAGTGGTTCAAACGAGCATGTCGCAAGGGGCACGATACATCAGATAGTAGGCTGTGAAACACAGGTAACCATGAGGGGGAGTTCCCGTCCTCTATGAGGGTAGTATCAGAGCTGATGAAGAGATTGGTTGGCTTCGTTGTATGTGGTAGTAAGGCATCACGTGAGTTGATGGTGCATCGAAGGATGCTCCCATGACAGTTGGTATCAGAGGTAGGCTGACTTAGCGCATCGGGCGTTAGGTGTCTCATGGTCTGACACTGCTGGAAGAGTGACCCTGTGACATTTGGTATCAGAGCCAAGTTCGATCCAAAAGGGATGATACTAATGAGCTAATTGGTGCCAGCGACATGTGATGTGGTGCCAAGAGGGCATGTAACATCCTCGAATTAGGGCTTGAGGTGAGGCAAACGGGCCAATGAATAATACAGCATGTACAGTCTTAGGGGCTTGAGGTGAAGCGAAAGTGTCGATGACCAATACAGCATGGATAGTATTAGTGACTGAGGCACATGATGTGGTGCCAAGAGGGCACGCGACATCCCTGAGCTATCTAGTATCGCAGAAAGGTCAGTGGCTTGCTACTTTGTTATGCAATGACAAAGCATCGATGGAGTGTAGTGAAGACATGGAGTTCAGGGACTGCATCATCGAGTGAGGGCACATTCAAGGGTCAGAAGTGTATTCACGTCAAGAGGACATTGACAATTTTGAGTGGAGGAGGATGTGATGGAGGTATGAAACGTGGATACCCAAGCCTTCCGCAAAGCCACTCGAGCCTCTTGTACTCTGCGTAAAGGCAGTGGCAACTTGGTGCCTAAGGCACACGATGTGGTGCCGACAGGGCACGTGACATCTTAGTGCCTGAGGCATGCGATGTAGTGTCGGTAGGGCACGCGACATCTTTGTGCCTGGGGCATGCGACTTGGGGCCAGGAGAGTCTCACGACATGGTAGTGCTACGATAGTCGTGACATGGTCACAGGTAAGGCTTGGGAGTGACATGGCCGTGACACACATGCGACATCGCCAGCTGGGCTAGCAATGTCGGGCATTGCAGTGTGAATAGTAAAGTATGTCAAAACAAGGGGTTTAAAGTTCTTTTATCATTCTGGCTGAATTACTATTTTACCCTTAGATGGGGGCAGGGGGCTCGGGAGCTATTTCCCTATACACGGGGCCTTGCCTCGACAGAGGGGGCGCAAGTGTCTCCTAGGCCTGAAAGGGTGAGCCTCGGACATCGACGCAATGATGTCGTGTGGCACCCAAGGTGAGGTTGATCTATGACCCGGACTAAGCATCGCGGTGCATATGGCTGGGATACTTCACTAGCACTATGTGGGACTCAGTAGAGCATGACAGCATGAGGGCTACATGGGACTCCGTTGAGCATGGCAGCATAAGGTAGGCACACGACTGTGGGCTTTGTTCGGTATGCGAGCAAGACATGCGGCATAGGAAGCTGCATGTCAATACTGTTGCGAAGCGAGGTACTAGTGCAGTGCATAAGGTGAAGCTTGAGCAGGCCAAGTATGGAACAGTGGTTCAAACAAGCATGTTGTAAGGGGCATGATACATCGGATAGTAGGCTGTAAAACACAGGTAACCATGAGGGGGAGTTCTCATCCTCTAGGAGGGTGGTATCAGAGCTGATGAAGAGATTGGTTGTCTTCATTGCATGCGGTAGCAAGGCACCACATAGGTTGATGGTACGTCAAATGATGCCCCTGTGATAGTTGGTATCAGAGGTAGGCTGACTTAGCACATCGGGCATTAAGTGTCGCACGGTCTGACACTGCTGGAAGAGTGACCCCGTGACATTTGGTATCTGAGCCAAGTTCAATCCAGAAGGGATGATACTAATGAGCTAATTGGTATCAGCGACATGCAATGTGGTGCCAAGATGGCACGCGACATCCTCGAATTAGGGCTTGAGGTGAGGCAGAAGCGCCGATGAATAATACAACATGTATAATCTTGGGGCTTAAGGTGAAGCTGAAGCGTCGATGACCAATACAACATGGATAGTATTGGTGCCTGAGGCACATGATGTAGTGCTAAGAGGGCACGAGACATCCCCGAGCTATCTAGTATCACAAAAAGTTCAGTGGCTTGCTGCTTTATTATGCAATGATAGAGCATCGATGGAGTGTAGTGAAGACATGGAGTTCAGGGACTACATCATCGAGTGAGGGCACATTTAAGGGTCAGAAGTGTCTTCACATCAATGAGGACGTTGATGATTTTGAGTAGAGGAGGATGTGATGGAGGTATGAAACATGGCTACCCAAGCCATCCACAATGCCACTCGAGCCGCTTGTACTCTGCGTAAAGGCAGTGGCAACTTAGTGCCTGAGACACACGATGTGGTGTCGGCAGGGCACGTGACATCTTGGTACCTGGGGCACGCGATGTAGTGCCGATAGGGCACACGACATCTTTGTGCCTAGGGCACGCGACTTGGGTCTAGGAGAGTCTTGCGACATGGTCGTGCTATGGGAGCCGTGACATGATCACAGGTAAGGCTTGGGAGTGACACGACTACGACACGCATGCGACATGGCCAACTGGGCTAGCGATGTGGGGCATTACGGTGTGAATAATAATGTATGTCAAAATTGAGGTTCTCCTGTCATTCTGGTTGAATTACTATTTTACCCTTATATGGGGGAAGGGGCTCTAGAGCCATTTCCCTACACACGAGGCCTTGCCTCGCCAGAGGGGGTGCAAGTGTCTCCTAGACCTGAAAGGGTGAGCCTAGGACGTCGATGCAATGATGTCATGTGGCACCCAAGGTGAGGTTGAAGTATGACTCGGACTAAGCGTCGTGGTGCATACGGCTGGGCAACTTTACGAGCGCTATGTGGGACTCGGTAGAGCATGACAGCATGAGGGCTACGTGGGACTCCGTTGAGCACGGCAGCATAAGGTAGGCACACAACTGTGGGCTTGGTTCGGTATGCAAGCAAGACATGACAGCATGGGAATCTACATGCCAATACTATTGCAAAGCGACGTACTAGTACAGTGGATAGGGTGAAGCTTGAGCAGGCCAAGTATGAAATAGTGGTGCAAGTGAGTGTGTCGTAAGGGGCACGATACTTCGGATGGTAGGCCGAGAAACAGAGGTAACCACAAGAGAGAGTTCCCGTCCTCTAGGCGGGTGGTGTCAGAGCTGATAAAGATATTAGTTGGCTTCCTTAAATGTGGTAGTGAGGTACCGCGAGAGTTGATAGTGTGTCGAAAGACACCTCCGTGATAGTTGGTATCAGAGGTAGGCTGACTTTGCACATTGGGCATTAGGTGTCACACGGGCTGACACTGTTGGAAGAGTGACCCCGTGACATTTGGTATCAGAGACAAGTTCGATCAAGAAGGGATGATACTAATGAGCTAATTGGTATCAGCGAATGCAATGTGGTGATAAGAGGGCACGCGACATCCTCGAACTGGGTCTTAGGGTGAGGTAAAAGTGTCGATGAACAATCCTGCATGTACAGTGTTAGGGCTTGATATGAGGCATAAGCGCCAATGAATAATACAGTATGGACAGTATTGGTACCTGGGGCACGCGATGTGGAACCATAATGGCACGTGACATCCCTGAGCTATCTAGTACCGTAGAAAGGTCAGTGGCTTGCTACTTTGTTATGCAATGACAGAACATCGATGGAGTATTGTGAAGACATGAAGTTCAGGAACTGCAGCATCGAGTAAGGACACATTCAAGGGTCAGAAGTGTCTTCGCATCAACGAGGACGTTGACGACTTTGAGTGGAGGTGGATGTGATGGAGGTATGCAACATGGCTACCCAGTCCATCCGCAGCGCCACTCGAGCCGCTTGTACTCCGCATAGAGGAGCAGCGACTTAGTGCCTGAGGCACGCGATGTGGTGCCAACAGGGCACAAGACATCTTGGTGCCTAGGGAATGCTGTGTGGTGCTAGCAGGGCACACAACATCTTTTTGCCTGGAGTACATGACTTGAGGCTAGGAGGGCCTTACGACATGGTCGTGTTGTGGTAGTCACGACCGAATCGCAGGGTAAGGCTTGGGAGTTACATGGCTATGACACGCACGCAACATGGCCAGCTGGGATAACGATGTGGGGTGTTACAGTGTGAATAGTAAAGTATGTCAAACCAACGAGTTTGAGGTTCTCTTGTCATTCTTATTGAATTACTATTTTACCCTTATATGGGGGAAGGGAGCTCGAGAGCTATTTCCCTTCACACGGGGCCTTGTGTCGTCAGATGGGGTGCAAGTATCTCTTTGGCTAAAAAGGGTGGGCCCAGGACGTCGATGCAGTGATGTCGTATGGCACTAAAGGTGAGGTTAAAGTATGAATCAGACTATGAGTCGCAGTGCATATGGCTAGGCAACATTATGAACGCTGTGAGGGACTCAGTAGAGCATTACAGTATTAGGGTTGTGTGGGACTCCATTGAGCACAGCAGCATGAGGTAGGCACATGACTGTGGGCTTGGTTTGATATATAAGCAAGATATGACAGCATGGGAAGTTGCATGCCAATACTACTACGAAGTGAGGTACTAGTACAGTGCACAGGGTGAAGCTTGAGCAAGCTAAGTATAGAACAGTGGTTCAAGTGAGCATGTTGTAAGGGGCACGATACATTAGATGGTAGGCCGTGAAATAGAGGTAACCACGAGAGAGAGTTCCCATCCTCTAGGCGGGTGGTATCAGAGCTGATGAAGATATTGGCTGGCTTTGTTGTATGTGATAGTGAGGCACCGCGCGGATTGATGGTGCATCGAAAGACACCCTTGTGATAGTTGGTATTAGAGGTAGGTTGACTTAGCACATCGGGCATTAGGTGTCCTACGGGCTGACACTGCTGAAAGAGTGACCCTGTGACATTTAATATCAGAGCCAAGTTTGATCCAGAAGGGATGATACTAATGAGCTTATTAGTTCCAGCGGCCCACAATGTTGTTCTAAGAGTGCACGCGACATCCTCGAATTGAGGCTTAAGGTGAGGCGGATGTATCAATGAACAATATAGCATATACAGTCTTAGGGCTTGAGGTGAGGTGGAAGCGCCGATGAATAATACAGCATGGATAGTATTGGTGCCTGGGGCACGCAATATGGTGCCAAGAGGGCGCGCAACATCCCCAAGATATCTAGTACCGTAGAAAGATCAATGGCTTGCTGCTTTGTTATGCAATGACAGAGCGTCGATGAAGTATAGTGAAGACATGAAGTTTAGGGACTGCAGCATCAAGTGAAGGCACATTCAAGGGTCAAAAGTGTCTTCGCGTTAACGAGGACATTGACGATTTTGAGTGGAGGATGTGATGGAGGTATGTAGCGTGGCTACCCAGGCTATCCGTAATGCCACTCAAGCCGCTTGTACTCCGCGTAGAGGCAGTGGAGACTTGGTGCCTGGGGCACACGATGTGGTGCCGACAGGGCATGTGACATCTTGATGCCTGGGGCACACTGTGTGGTATCGGCAGCGCACACGACATCTTCATGCCTGGGGCACGCAACTTGGGGCCAGGAGGGCATCGCGATGTGGTCGTGTTGCGGTAGTCGCGACACAGTCACAGGGTAAGGCTTGGGAGCGACTCGATCGCGACATGCAAACGACATGGCAAACTAGGCTAGAGATGTGGGGCGTTGTGGTGTGAATAGTAAAGTAAGTCAAACCAAGGGGTTTGAGGTTCTCCTGTCATTCTAGAAAAATTACTATTTTACCCTTATGTAGGGTAAGGGAGCTCGAGAGCTATATACCTACACAAGGGGCCTTGCGTCGACAAAAGGGGCGCAAGTATCTCCTAGGCCTGAAAGGGTGGGCCTGGGACCTCGAGGCAGCGATGCCATGTGGCACAGAAGGTGAGGTTAAAGTATGACCCGGACTATGGGTCGCGGTGTATACGGCTGGGTAACATCACGAGCGCTGTGTGGGATTTAGTAGAGCACGACAACATAAGAAATGCATAGGACTCCATTGAGCACGGCAGCATTAGGTAGGCACACGATTATGGGATTGGTTCGATATGCGAGCAAGACATGACGGCATGGGAAATTGCATACCAATACTATTGTGAAGCAAGGTACAAGTGCAGTGCACAGGGTGAAACATGAGCAGGCCAAGTATGGAACAGTGGTACATGAGAGCCTGTCATAAGGGGCACGATACAGCGGATGGTAGGCCGTGAAATAGAGATAACCATGAGGGAGAGTTCTCGTCCTTTAGGCGGGTGGTATCAGAGCTGATGAAGAGATTGATTAGCTTCATTGCATGCGGTAGCAAGGCACCATGCGGGTTAATGGTACGTCGAAGAATGTCCCCGTGACAGTTGGTATCAGAGGTAGGCTAACTTAGCGCATTGGGCGTTAGGTGTCACACGAGCTGACCCTGCTGGAAGAGTGACCCCGTGACATTTGGTATTAGAGTCAAGTTAGATCTAGAAAGGATGATACTAATAAGCTAATTGGTGCCTGCGGCACGTGATGTGGTGCAAAGAGGGCATGCAACATCCTCGAATTATGGCTGGAGGTGAGGCAGAAGCTCCGATAAACAATACAGCATGTACAGTCTTGGAGCATGAGGTGAGGCAGAAGCATCGATGACCAATACAGCATAGACAGTATTGGCGCCTAGGGCTTGGGATGTGCTGCCAAGAGGGCACGCGACATCCACGAGCTATCTAGTACTACTGAAAGGTTAGTGGCTTGCTGCTTTATTATGCAATGATAAAGCGTCGATGGAGTGCAGTGAAGACATGGAGTTTAGGGACTGCAGCATCTAGTGAGGGCACATTCAAGGGTCAGAAGTGTCTTCACGTCAACGAGGACGTTGACAATTTTGAGTGGAGGAGGATGTGACGAAGGTATGCGATATGGCTACCCGGGCCATCCGCAGCGCCACTCGAGCCACTTGTACTCCGCATAGAGGCAGTGGCAACTTGGTGCCTGGGGCACGCGATGTGGTGTCAGTAGGGCACGTGACATCTTGGTGTCTGAGGCACACGATGTGGTGTCAACAGGGCAAGCGATATCTTAGTGCCTGGGGCACGCGACTTGGAGATAGGAGGGCCTCGCGACATGGTTGTGCTGCGGTAGTCATGACATGGTCGCTAGGTATAGCTTGGGAGTGGCACGACCGCGACACGCATGCGACAAGGCCAGCTGGGCTAGCGATGTGGGGCGTTGCGATGTGAATAGTAAAGTATGTCAAACCAAGGGGTTTGAGATTCTCTTGTCATTTTTGCTAAATTACTATTTTACCCTTATATAGGAGAAGGGAGCTCGAGAGCTATTTACCTACACACAGGGCCTTACCTCAGCAGAGGGAGTGTAAGTGTTTCCTAAGCCTGAAAGAGTGGGATGTCAATGTAGCAATGCCGTGTAGCACTGAAGGTGAGGTTGAAGTATGACCCGGACTACGCATCGTGGTGTATACGACTGGGCAACTTCACGAGCGTTATGTGGGACTCAGTAGAGTATGACAGCATGAGGGTTACGTGGGACACCGTTGAACATGGCAGCATGAGGTAGGCACACTATTGTGGGCTTGGTTCAATATGCGAGTAAGACATCACGGCATGGTAAGCAGCATGCCAATACTATTACGAAGTGAGATACTAGTGCAGTATACAAGGTGAAACTTGAGCAAACCAAGTATGGAATAGTGGTGAAAGTGAGCATGTCGTAACAGGCATGATACATCGGATGGTAGGCCGTGAAACAGAGGTAACCATGAGGGGAGTTCATGTCCTCTAGGCGGGTGATATCATAGCTGATGAAGATATTGGTTGGCTCCATTGCATGCGGTAATGAGGCACCGCGTGGGTTGATGGTGCGTCGAAAGATGCCCCCGTGATAGTTAGTATCAGAGGTAGGCTGACTTAGCGCATCGAGCGTTACGTATCGCACGGGCTGACACTACTGAAAGAGTTACCCCGTGATATTTGGCATCAGAGCCAAGTATGATATAGATGGGATCATACTAATGAGCTAATTAGTGCCAGCAACACGCGATGTGGTGCCAAGAGGGCAGGCGGCATCCTCTAATTGGGGCTTGAGGTGAGGTGGAAGCGTCGATGAACAATACAGTATGTACAGTCTTAGGGCTTGAGGTGAGGTGGAAGCGCCGATGAATAATACAGTATTGAGAGTATTGGTGCCTGGGGTACGTGATATGGTGTGAAGTGGGAACGCGACATTACCGAGCTATCTAGTACCGTAAAAAGGTTAGTGACTTCCTGCTTAGTTATGAATGACAAAGCATCAATGGAGTGTAGTGAAGAAATAGAGTTCAGGGACTGCAGCATCGAGTGAGGGCACATTCAAGGGTCAAAAGTGTTTTCGCATCAACGAGGACATTGACAATTTTGAGGGGAGGAGGATGTAACAGAGTTATGCAATTTGACTACCCAGGCCATCTACAGCACCACTCGACAAGGACATTGACGATTTTGGTGACTTGGTGCTTGGGGCACGCGATGTGTTGTCGGCAGGGCAAGTGACATCTTGGTGCCTGAGGCATGCGATGTGGTGCCAGCAGGGCATGCGACATCTTCGTGCCTGGGGCATGTGACTTGGGGCCAGAAGGGTCTCGCGACATGGTCGCGCTACGGTAATCGTGACACGATCGCAGGGTAAGGCTTGAGAGTGACACTATCGCAACATGCATTTTATAAGGCCAGCTAGGCTAGCAATGTGGGGTGTTGCAGTATGAATAGTAAAGTATGTCAAATCAACGGGTTTGAGGTTCTCTTGTCATTCTAACTAAATTACTATTTTACCCTTATATGGGGGAACAGAGCTCGGGAGCTATTTCCCTACACACGGGGCCTTGCATCGCCAAAGAGGGCGCAAGTGTCTCTTAGGCCTGAAAGGGTGGGCCTAAGACGTCGATGCAACAATGCCGTGTGACACCCAAGATGAGGTTGAAGTATGACTCGGACTACGCATCGCGGTGCATATGGCTGGGCAACTTTACAGGCATTGTGTGAGACTCTGTAGAGCACGACAGTATGAGGGCTGCGTGGGACTCCGTTAAGTATGGTAGCATGAGGTAGGCACACGACTGTGGGCTTGGTTCGGTATGTGAGCAAGACATGACAACATGGGAAGCTACTTGTCAATACTGTTGAGAAGCGAGGTACTAGTGCAATACATAGGGTGAAGCTTGAGCAGGCTAAGTATGGAATAGTGATACAAGCGAGCGTGTCATAAGGGATACGATTCATCGAATAGTAGGCCGTGAAACAGAGGTAACTATGAGGGAGAGTTCCTGTCCTCTAGGTGGGCGGTATCAGAGCTGATGAAGAGATTGGTTGGCTTTGTCGCATGTGGTAGCTAGGCACCACGCGAGTTGATAATGTGTCAGATACTCCCGTGATAGTTGGTATCAGAGGTAGGCGGACTTAGCGCATCGGGCATTAGGTGTCGCACGGGCTGACACTGTTGGAAGAGTGGCCCCATGACGTTTGGTATCAAAGCCAAGTTCGATCCAACAGGGATGATACTAATGAGCTAATTGGTGCCAACGGCACCCGATGTGGTGCCAAGAGGGCATGCGACATCCTCGAATTGGGGCTTGAGGTGAGGTGGAAGTATTGATGAACAATACAGCATGTACAGTCTTGGAGCTTGAGGTGAGGCGGAACCACCGATGAACAATACAACATGGACAGTATTGGTGCCTAGGGCACGCGATGTGGTGCCCAGAGGGCATGCGACATCCCCGAGCTATCTAGTACCGCAGAAAGGTCAGTGGCTTGCTGCTTTGTTATGCAATGATAAAGCGTCGATGGAGTGTAGTGAAGACATGGAGTTCAGTGACTGCTACATCGAGTGAGGGCACATTCAAGGTTCAGAAGTATCTTCGTGTCAACAAGGACGTTGATGATTTTGAGTGGAGGAGGATGTGACGGAGGTATGCAATGTGGCTACCCGAGCCATCCGCAGCGCCACTGAAGCCGCTTGTACTTCCCGTAGAGGCAGTGGCAACTTGGTGCCTGGGGCACTCGATATGGTGCCGGTAGGGTACGTGACATCTTGGTGCCTGAGGCACACGATGTGGTGCCGGCAGGGCACGCAACATCTTTGTGCCTGGGACACGCGACTTGTGGCCAAGAGGGCCTCGTGACATGGTCGTACTGTGGTAGTCACGACACGATCGCAGGGTAAGTCTTGGGAGTGACACGGTCATGCCACACATGCGACAAGGCCAGCTGGGCTAGCGATGTGGGGCGTTGCAGTGTGAATAGTAAAGTATGTCAAACTAAGGGATTTGAGGTTCTCCTGTTATTCTGACTGAATTACTATTTTACCCTTATATGGGGAAAGGGAGCTCGGGAGCTATTTTTCTACACACGAGGCCTTGCCTCGCCAGAGGGGGCGTAAGTGTCTCCTAGGCCTAAAAGGGTGGGCCTCGCACGTCGACGCAACAATGCCGTGTGGCACCCAAGGTGAGGTTGAAGTATGACCCGAATTACACGTCGAGGTACGTACGGCTGGGCAACTTCACGAGCGTTGTGTGGGACTCAGTAGAGCACGACAGTATGGGGGCTACGTGGGACTCTATTGAGCACGACAGCATGAGATAGGCACACGACTGTGGGCTTACTTCGGTATGCGAGCAAGACATGACGGCATGGAAAGCTGCATGCTAATACTGTTACAAAGTGAGGTACTAATGCAGTGCACAGGGTGGAGCTTGGGCAGGCCATGTATGAAACAGTGGTGCAAGGGAGCGTGTCGTAAGGGGCACGAAACATCAGATGGTAGGCCGTGAAAAAGAGGTAATCACGATAGGGAGTTCCCGTCCTCTAGGCGGGTGGCATTAGAGCTGATGAAGAGATTGCTTAGATTCGTTGCATGCGGTAGTGAGGCACCGCGTGGGTTGATGGTGCGTCGAAGGACGCCCCCGTGACACTTGGTATCAGAGATAGGCTGACTTAGTGCATTGGGCGTTAGGTGCTGCGCAGGCTAACACTGCTGAAAGAGTGACCCCGTGACATGATGGTCACAAAATACCCATCATCTTGAGGGGGGTAATAGCACTCCATACCGTATCCTTCCCAAACTCTAGATACCTCTTCAGTTACCCATGTAAACACATTGTATACAACATTCCCAAGACATCAAAATCGAGAATGTTCGTTACTATATTTAATAAAAAAGGGGAACTCTCTTACAATATACCCAAAAAAATAAAATTAAAAATCATTTTTTTACTTTTATGTTCATTTTCGCATCTTCTTCTTATCTCTTTCTACCATAAGACCTATCTACAACAATTGTGGACTTCAACAAGAGGGTTGTTGACCGAGTATCATGGGATCCTATTTTATCCCATTCTGTTGAGTAAGTTGATTGGAGCAACCAGATATGATACCGATTGGTGGTTATGATTCGTAATAAAAATTTTCAAGCTCAAATTATCTCATTTGCAAACAATCAAATAAATCCATAGATCAATTTACTTCAAGTTTTTATGATCAATTGAATAAGACAGCACCCCAATTTGCAAAATACAATGATCAATATCGCCCCATTCAAGAGTTCTTAGAAAGCGAAGACGAACAAACAACAAAAGAGATCAAAGTTACATTCATAAATGACGAGTAGAGTGTCCAAGCTAAAATTATCTCATTTTGTGTGAAAATCCAACAATCAACGATACGATAAGATCAAACCCCCTCTATGAACATGTCAAATGACTGACCCAATGATTTTTGTCTACAGTTAAACCTCTCTAACTTGCAAGATGATTTATTGCTTAATTCTCAAATTCTTAGCCGTCTAGCTAGGGCTTTAAGAAGCGTAGACTACGATAAGATCAAACCTCCGAGTTACATTCCTAGACGTACATCACATCACACGTACCAGTCAGTAGGCATAAATAAAGGATCGGATTCGAACTCAAGACCTCCGCTTCTTAAAGGTAGTCTTGGCCATTGTGCCAACCCCCATTGGTTCACAGTTGCTAAGCTCATCAGCAATTTGCAAAACAAGATGACCTACATATTGCCCATTATGTGAATTAAGGGGTGGCCAAAGAGGCACTTTGAGAAACTTTGAAATAGAATATAAAAACCAAATCAAATGGTCTATAGGGAAACCCATTCGCCACCTCAATTTGGGAATTAGAATGACTTTAAGGCCCTGTTTGATAGCAATGAAACTCCAAAGAGGAAATGAAATCAATTTCTTAGTTGATTTCCTAGGAAATGGTTTCCTCTAGAAATGGATTTTCCACTGTTTGATTAGTGTGTTTGAGAAATGAATTTCATTGGAACTTGATTTATCTTGTTTAATTAGTATCTTTGAAAATGAATTTTTTAATTTTGATCATTTATTATTAAAGTCAAATATTAACCAATGATTTTTTTAATGATATTCTATTATGTTACAAATTAATACTATCGTAATCACTATTTATTACTAAGTTACATAAGTTAGAGTCTGAAAAGCCAAACTCAAATAAAAAGTTAAATTTTGACCAAAAATTTTGATAAAAAAAATATGTAAAGCTAAATAACAAAGTTGTAAATTCTAGTATCAATTGTAAGTTTATACGTTGAAATGAAATTAAATTTTTATAAAAGTCAAACTTTAACTAAAATTTTAACTTTGACCAAAAGAAAATTTTGCAATGTACCAATTAGTTATAAAAGTTCAATTGTAAATTAATATAACAATATTTATATTTATCTTTAGGTTACACTAGTTAAAATTTGATCAAATATTCACTTTTAATAAAAGTCAAACTTTGACTAAATGTAAAACTTTGATTAATAAAAATTTTTAAGACTAAAGTACAAAGTTATATAGTAAATGCTAGTATGTATTATATGTTGAAACAAAATTAAATTTTTAAACTTGAAAGAAAATTCAATTTTTTTAAAAGTGAAACTTTGACTAAATTTTTTAACTTTGACCAATAAAAAATTAGACAATCTACCGCCAACCTGCAAATTAAAATAATAGTATTCATATCCATCGCTAGGTTATACTAGTAAAAACTTTGACTAAATATCAACTTTTTAAAAAGTCAAACTTTGACCAAATATAAAAAAAAGTAAAATAAAATTTGGTAATATACTAGAAAATAATAAATTTAAAAAATGATAATCTCATTGGGGATACAGAAGTTCAAAAAAATCAAATTGTGTTTAAAAGTCAAAGTTTGACCAAATATCAAACTTTGACTAATTAAAATTTATATTACCAAAATATAAATAACAATAGTAATAATCACTATCTACTGTCAATATACACTTCTCAACTTTTGACTAAAGTTAATATTTGAATAAAAGTCAAATTTTGACTAAAAGTCAAACTTTGACCAATAAAAATGAGGCAATGTATTTTCAAATTATAAATAAAAATAATGATAGATATTTTTAATTATAATATTTCACTAATAAAAATTTATAACATTTTATGGAAAATCAAACTTTGACCAAGAAAAATTTGTACTGATACGATATAAATTTATGTAGTAGTAGACTCTATCTATAAGCAGGTTTCAAGTTTGATTAAAAATAAAATTTATGTAAAAGTCAAAGTTTGACTAATACAATTGAGAATCTAATATCAAATTATACATCAATACGACAGTATCCTTTTTGCATCATCAAATTATTAGAGTCTAAGTTTAATAAAAAATAAATTTTAATTAAAAGTTAAAGATTGACCTTAAGTCAACTTTTGACCTTTAAAATTTTGATAATATATTACTAACTTACAACTTATTATCATGTTTCAATAGTCAAAGTTTCATCAAAAGTCAAAATTTTATATAGCTTATAAATCCAATTAAAGTTTGATTAAAATTCAAACTTTGACCAAAGTTAAATATTAGCTGAAAAGAGTATGATCTAGATAATGTAGTGGTCATAATGATTGGACTGGTATGATGGTTATAGAAATTGAAGTTACTTTTTAATAGTCAATTTTTATTTTTATTTGCTTTTAGATTTTTTACTTAGATTTTCAATAACAAAACATTATTATTTTGTTAGTAGAAAACTCAATTTCAGCCACTTGAAGGGTTGAAATGATTTCCTCCTAAAATGATTTGGTGTATGGAAATTCAATTTCCATACAGGACGACTTAATTTCATTTTCATCTCCTTAAATAGCTATCAAACAAGAACAATTGAAAACTAAGTTTCATTTCCACAATGAAATTACATTTCCATGTTATCAAACAAAGTGTCACGACCCAGAATCCTTACCCGATATCGAGGGCCTAGAATTCCGTGTTATGACACCACATGCTGGTTAAGGCAATAAGCAGACATACACATAATCTATAAATTGACTTAGCATATGGATTGAGGCATTTAAGATAGCATTAAAAATAATTTACTCATAAATTAATAACGAAAAACATAGACAATAATAATGAAGTACTTAATCCTAACCATGCATCTAGGATATCAAATCAAAATCAGTTTCAGATAGGGTAAAACGGTCTCAAATGTAAACTCACACCATATATCAAGGCTAAAACAAGTCTCTCAAGAAATAATGAAAACTAGAGTAAAAGGGTTCTCAATGCTGGTAAAAATCTGCAGGATCTACGCTCTCATCAAGGTGGTAGCCGACATCCTTGTTTATATGAGCCATCTCCGGATCAGCAGCTTTCAAATCATCACGGACGGGATAAGCAGAATCTTCACCTGAAATTGTTAGATTTTGGGAGGGGGGTGAGTTTACTCAATCGCGTAAACTCAGCGGGTTGCACAATCGATCCATCATAACTTACTCAGGTGGGCGTGTGTGCAATGGCTTGAATTGTGGTGCATTTTTAAAATATAACCAACATCTTAAATAAATGAAATAACTTATCCATAATTCATAGAATATCATAATCAAGACTGAAAAATATACTAATATAACATAAAGAGTGCATGATGCTTCTATTTTCTTATCTCTTTTCCTATTTGTCTCATCAACTTAGCATACGTAACATATCGTAAGTCTTATTAATTACTCCATACGCCTACACAACGTACTTCGCATCTTATCTTATTTAAACGATCTGTGCCAGGATCGCTGCTCGAGCCTACCACGCGAGGTCCACGTGTAGATAACCACCTAACCTCCATATCATAACATAAACCACCATCCAGCCAGATGAGGTTGCCGGCATAGTAACCACGATGTCCCCTTAGTTCGAGACAAGGCTATAATGTCCTTAAGACCCGTCTTGGCTGCAGACGTTAAGCCCTTACGGTGGCTCGTAAGGTATGGCACGTGTAGAAACTTAATTTATATTTAGCTGGCCTTCACAGCGTATCTTAACATATCATAACATTATTCGGTTCTGGGCTTAGGTCCCCGCCCCGATTTTATATTTTCGTGGGCTTAAGTCCCCACTTTCTTAATATACATGTGTCTTAACATATTCTTTTCTCATTTTTTTTTTTTAAAACTTAGTTAGAATAGGCCACGGTGCGATAGGCTTCACTAAACCACGTTTTCCAAGGGACGGGTTCCGTAGTAACCTAGATGTACTTCGTGTGGTATCCCATACTACCATAGAGGGGTTGCATTCGTACATGGATGCCTACATTCCAAGTTCCACGTGACCGTGAAAGAAACCCCACCGTGATGAAGGCTTAAGTCAGGTGTCATATTTTATTCTTAACCTATATGCGTATGCCCTATTGTGATTTTCTATATGATGAATGTCATATGATAATGGTGAACATATATAAGAATGAATTATAACATAAACCTTAAACATTTCATATTTTTGAAGAAAATTAATAAAAAGCATAACATACGAAATATTAAAGTAAAACAGAAAATAAGATATATTTAACTATATTTATTTTACAATAGTATTGAAACTATACTTTATTAAGGTTAATTATATTCATGAAATTTGGAGATTGACTGGTATAGCGATCCAACCTATTTTAAAATTCTAAAGGAGCGCATGTGTCAATTCAAGAATTGTATGAGGCTTAGAGGAGGTAATAGAATAGTAAATATTGAAAAACGTTCATATTTGACCCCTTAAACTTATAGATTGTTATTCGATGTAAGCTATTTAATGTATTTTATTTTATCTTAGCGATTTATAAGTCTAGAGATAAGTTTAGCATAAAGTAGTCAAAGAGTTAAAAAAATAATGTCAAACCCGTGTAACCTTGGATCATCTAAAACGTATCCCGACTTGCAGCTCAATTTTGACCTTAAAAATATTAAATTCGTGAAATTGCTATTTCAGACAAAGTTGTAGATCTCGTTGTCTTCTTTCCAATGTCGCAAGAATCACGTCAATCCAATTCGGGATAAAAAGTTATGACCAAAATACCGAGGCTGTGTCTGTTGAAGAGTTTGGCCGAATTTCACGAAAATCTAGGAAAAATGATCCTATCGATTTTGGGCCTAATTTCTATATTTTTAAGACCCAAAATTTATCAAAATTTAAGGAAAAATTAGGGTTTTCTTTTTAAGAAATAACTAAATAATTTAAGATGGATTTAGAAGCACTCACCTGTTGAAGCGTGATTCGAATCCTACGATGATTTGGGTTGATGGAGATCGGATTCGAGAGACGATATGCCCGAGTCTTTTCGTGAGAATTTCTTTCTTACGATAAATTGGTCATGGCGATGAGAAACTTTGATGGTGTAAGATTCTCTGATAAGATCGAAAATCGATGGAGATCCGACTAGGAATTATGAAAGATGGCACTGTCAGAGCTTTTGCAAAGAAGAGGGAATAAAGAGAGACAACTGAGAGAAGAAGTAAATATATATCTAATTCCCTGTATAGGTTAACTCTAATTAAGACTTTCCGTATAAGATTTAATAAAATAGTAGTTTTTACACGCAAGTAGAATTCATACGTGACTTGAAAAGCTTGAGAAAAGGTTTTGCTCCAGCACTTTGTGTAAGCACCAAGGTAAATGGTGATTCTCTCCCGAATTTACAATTGTGCCCTTTAACCCGCTTCACTCTTCAAACGGGCATAACTTTTTATATTCTTATCGAAAATCAACAATTTATATATCGTTGGAATCGTATCGACGAGTACTCTGCATTGAGTCTAATATTGATATATAAAAAAAATCAGACTATTTCTAAAGTGAGTATATTCCGGTGTGGAGCGTTAGCACCACGCACTATGTGGTACATCATCTAATACCATTAAATAAAATTCAAAAATCTGGGTTATTATATCCTCTCCCCCTTATAATATTTTCGTCCTTGAAAATTACGTACCGATTATTCAAAAAGCTGAGGATGATTTTCTTTGATGTCATCTTCATTTTCCCAGGTCGCTTCTTTTGGCGTGTGATGTTGCCATTGGACCAACACTAATCTCATAGTTTTGTTTTTGAAGACTTGAACTTTGTGATCGAGGATCTTGATCGGTCTTGCTATGGTAGTGAGATCCTCCTTTATATCGACGGGTTCGATCTCCACTATGTGTGATGGGTCATAGATGTATCTCCTCAGCATTGAGACATGAAAAACGTCATGGATTCCTATATATTGTGGTGGTAGAATGACTTTATACGCAACCTCGCCCACACGTTTTGTGACCTCGAAAGGCCCTACATATCTGGGGCTCAGCTTCTCGCGCTTTCCAAAGCGCATGACTCCCTTAGTCGGAGAGACGCGAATGAATACTGCTCGCCAACTTTGTTAAACAAATTTTGTGTTTAATCACGAATACAATTGCAATGAAATTTAAAGTTCAAAATTTTCAATGTGTTACCTCAATTCTAAATTACGGTGAGGGTTGGCGTATTTTCTCCGACGATCTGAGCTATCTTAAGTATCAGTTTGACTTTCTCAGTCGTAGTTTGGACTAGTTCGGGTCCAAGCATCTTCCTAACTCCAACTTCGTCCCAACACAATGGCGTTCTGCAACTTCTGCCATATAAAGCTTCGAAAGGGGACATTTCTATACTTGTCTGGTAGCTATTATTGTAAGAGAACTCGATCAGCGGGAGGTGATCGTCCCAGTTCCCTCGAAAGTCGAGCATACACGCTCGTAACATATCTTCAACTACTTGATTCACTCTTCGCCGTCTCATTACGTGGGTGAAAGGCAGTACTAAAATCTAATCGAGTACCCAGAGCTTTTTGGAAGGCTGTCCAGTATTTTGAAGTAAATTTGGAGTCTCAATCAGAGACAATACTGACTGGGACCCCATGTAGTTTGACAATTTCTTTCAAATATGTTTCGGCAAGTTTGTTCCCATCTGTGGTAGTCTTGAATGGTAAGAAATGAGCTGACTTGGTCAATCATCAGCGATAACTGATTGCATCATTCTTCTTCATCGTCTTTGGTAGACCTACGATGAAGTCCATAGATATGTTTTCCCACTTCCATTCCGGGATGGGTAGGGGTTGTATAAGTCCGGCCAATTTTTGATGCTCTGCCTTGACTTGTTGACACACTAAACATCTCGACACGTATTCGGCTATTTCCCGTTTCATATTCGGCCACCAATACCAATTTCTCAGATTTCGATACATCTTCGTACTGCCTGGATGTACGGAGTATCTTGATTTGTGATCTTCATCAAGTATCTCCTTTTTCACTTGAGGGTCATTTGGTGCATGCCTTTGTCTGCGAAGAGTAACATCCCATCCGTCCTTAGTGAAATCGGGTTTCGATCTTATGGTTTCAATGATTTTAAGGATCTTTGGGTCTGTACGTTGTATTTCCCTGATTTTGTCCAAAATGAACGGACTCATCACAATTCGTGCCAAATATACACCATCGTCAATCTCTTGGAGGTAAATGTCTTCTTCGGCGAGTTCATTGAAGGGCTTCCAAATTTTTAATCTGGCTAATAGTGCCGAAGATTTTCTACTAAGTGCATCAGCGACGACATTTGCTTTTCCGGGGTGGTAATTTATGGAGCAGTCGTAATCTTTCATGTATTCCATCCATCTACGTTGTCTCAAATTCAGGTCCTTTTGTGAGAAAAGGTACTTGAGACTTTTGTGATCCGTATAAATCTTGAACGCGTCATGTTGTAATAAAATAGAGTCATGACCAGGATAGTTCTTTTCCTTGAGGTTTGAGCTGTCTTATTCAAAATAAACTCATTAAGTATTAAGAATGACAATAGAACCATAGCGATAACTTTCTTACTTTGTTCAAGCACACCACCAAGTCCCTGGCGAGATGCATCTGTGAATATTTCAAATTCACTAGTGTTGGAAGTGGAAGGTAGGGTGAGGATTGGTGCAGTAGTAAGCCTCTTCTTCAGTTCTAGAAAACTTGATTCACATTCATCGGTCCACACAAATTTGACATTCTTCTGTGTGAGGCGGGTGAGCGGTAGAGCAATGCGTGAAAATCCTTCAATAAAGCGACGATAGTAACCCGCCAATCCGAGGAAACTCCTAACTTCGGTAACACGCGTCGGTGCTTTCCACTCTATAATTGCTTTGATCTTAGAAGGATCGACGGTCACTCCTTCTGCTGATACCACGTGTCCCAGAAAGGTTACTTGTTTTAGCCAAAACTCACACTTACTGAGTTTGGCATACAATTGGTGATCTCGGAGTGTCTGAAGTGCTAGACGCAAGTGTTTACATGCTCTTCCTCTGATCGTGAGTAGATGAGGATGTCATCTATGAATACAATGATAAATTTATCAAGATACAGCCTGAACACCCGATTCATTAGGTCCATGAATACAGCTGGGGCATTTGTTAGTCCAAAAGGCATGACTAAGAATTCGTACAACCCATTCTTGCAAGCGAAAGCCGTTTTTGGAATATCTTCTTCTCTCACTTTCAGCTGGTGATAACCCGATCTAAGATCAATCTTAGAAAAACACTTGGCACCTTGGAGATGATCGAATAAATCATCGATACGTGGGAGAGGGTATCGATTTCTGATGGTTACACTATTCAACTGACGATAATCGATGCATAGCCTTATCGAACCATCTTTTTTCTTTACAATTGAGAATTTAGTATCAAATTATACATCAATACGACAGTATCCTTTTTGCGTCATCAAATTATTAGAGTCTAAGTTTAATAAAAAATCAATTTTAATTAAAAGTCAAAGATTGACCTTAAGTCAACTTTTGACCTTTAAAATTTTGATAATATATTACAAACTTACAACTTATTATCATGTTTCAGTAGTCAAAGTTTCATCAAAAGTCAAAATTTTATATAGGTTATAAATCCAATTAAAGTTTGATTAAAATTCAAACTTTGACCAAAGTCAAATATTAGCTGAAAAGAGTATGATCTAGATAATGTAGTGGTCATAATGATCGGACTGGTATGATGGTTATAGAAATTGAAGTTACTTTTTAATAGTCAATTTTTATTTTTATTTGCTTTTAGATTTTTTACTTAGATTTTCAATAACAAAACATTATTATTTTGTTAGTAGAAAACTCAATTTCAGCCACTTGAAGGGTTGAAATGATTTCCTCATAAAATGATTTGGTGTATGGAAATTCAATTTCCATACAAGACGACTTAATTTCATTTTCATCTCCTTAAATAACTATCAAACAAGAACAATTGAAAACTAAGTTTCATTTCCACAATGAAATTACATTTCCATGTTATCAAACAAAGCCTAAGTATCAACCAATTTGAGAATTGGAGGGTATGAAACATGAGCATAAAAATCAAACACTAAAAAAAAAAATAACACTAACATACAAGAAAAATGGCGAATTATCGAACCTTGGTATCCAAAGCACTCATTTTCGTATTACAAGGAAACTCAAATAAAAATACATCACATATATTTATATGCAATGACACACCCATAGGGGGAAGAAAGCACGAGATGACTCCTGCATATATATATATATATATATATATATATATATATATATATATATAACATCACCAATCTCCATCATTAAAAAAAAAAAAAAAAAACATCACCAATCAGAAACACGCCGGCGGTGATCTTTGCCTAGAGGTGAGGAGTGTGGGAGGAACTCGGAGTAAACTTCCATGAAGAACTTGGTGACGATGTCGACATAAAAGGGGCACTTGAGGCGCGAGTAGTATTGGATCGCCTCTTCTATGTCGAGCATATGATTCACATTACTTCTATCGACAAGCTCCAATTCCTTCATCTTTTGTACCACAGATAAACACTCCTCCACTCTAATGGTCTGAGAAGATGATTCTTCTTCTTCTTCGCTCCTCTTTCTCTTCTTGTTCTCCTCGTCTCTTAGTTCCTCTCTCATCTTCCCAAACATCAAGAAGCTCCCATTATACAGGTCATCTCCATTCGCGGGCTCCATAATTCTCTTCTTCTTGCTCTTCTTTTTCTTCTCTTGATCAGTGTCCCATTTATCTACAAACTCGCAGTAGAAGTTATCCAGAGCTCTGAAGCTCTGATCGGTCTTGGAGTTGCCACAAAGGAAGGGGTTGTTGAAGAGAGGAGGTGTTTTTGGTAGTCTCTCATAGCCTCCAGACACAAAGGCCTTAAAGCTCTCAAGGGTCTTGTTGAGTAGCTTCTTTGCCTTAGAAATTGAATTTTTTAAGAACATTTGTCGCTTTAAAATGTTATTTTGGTTGGATTGGGTGATGGGTATCTTTCTGCAAAACAACAAATTAGAGGTACCTATCTCCTAAACCATCTGGTTTCTCTTTGGGTATTCCAATATACAAATAAGTTTGAGAGCGGAAAGTCAAGAAAAGGGGTGGAAGAAGACTATTCTATGCTTTTGGCTCCACTTTGTTTTCAATTTAGCCGCTATTGTTGTCTTCTTTCACTCTTTCTTATAGCCAGGTCACAAACGGATACGGTTCGATATTGGATATGTATTTACCAAACTAGCCGATATTGAAAAATATATAATTAAATTAAAAAATTTGCCCAAAGGGCATTGATCGTATTTTGTTTCTTTCATATCGGATGGATCCGCGATATGACCCGCGGCCACATATTTGACTTGTTTGGGATTTGATGTTGTGGGTGTTTATCATATAGAATGGGGCCTAATCCGCCAATATCTAAGAACATGCTTATAACCGTTGGATTGGAGAAAGGCTACATTATCTTTGTTTAATTAGTATGATGATTAGGGAAAGGCTATACTATCTTTCTTTAATTTGTAGTGACTCTCTTTTTGCTAGCTTTTTACTACTGATAGTGGAGTTTGTAGTGACTTTAGGAGAAAGGAGCGGGTGGCTGTTGCGGGATTATATTGTGGCGTGAAGAATCTAATGTCCCTCTTTCCACAAAGAATTGGTATTAGGTACCCCAACCATGAGGGCAAGGTGTTGTTGAGAGGGAGCTGGGCATATGGTAAGATTTGGCACTCTTTTTGGTCATGTGGAACATGCACTATAAAAATATGATGTCTCAGAGTTGTTATTAAGGCAGCTTTCGGTAACAATAGGACTAATAGTGACAGTTTTTGATAGGGACAGGACTAATAGCAGTTGTTATTAAGGTAGCTTTCGGTAATAACAAGACTAATAGCGGCAGTTTTTGGAAGCGATAGAATTAATAGCAGTCATTTTTTATTAATAGTGATAATTTTTGACTGCCGCTAATAGTCTTTTTTTTTTTAGTAATGTGATATGAAGGGCCCGATGTGAAGATTTAGATGGTCGAAGATGAATCAAATATATATATATATATATATATATATATATATATATATATATATATAATCCTTTGATCCAAAGGAAATCAAATATTTTGAAAAGAATATGTAAAATTGATTTCAAACATTTTCAAGGAGTCGACCCTCTTTAAACTAGATTACCAGTGGTACCGAATCGTGAGCCAGTCTATTTCAAATAGCTAAACCCGCTACTACGTTTATTTTGCAAACGATTTGATAAAGGGTACTGGTATTTGCAGCTGCAGATCCGGCATCCACACAACTGATCATTTTATGTGGTACACATTTAATCTATGAGGCATGATCTAATGATCAATTCTAGAAAAATAATCTCTATCCTATACATTGAACAGCCTTCCGTGCAACTGGAAGAAGATGCTACTTGAACACTCGACCTTACTTAAAGGTAGTCAATCACAAACCGACAACACTTAAACGTATTTTTTTATATGAAATGCAAACATTTTCATAAAGAGTGACTATCGGTATTTACAACTAACATTTAAAGTTAAAACTCATCATACTCCTGCTCCTAGCAAATTGGGTTTGCTGTGAACTGCCAACCCAAATCCCAACCGAGCGAATTAGGTAACATTGAATCGAACGACTGAGAAGTTTTATTCATTATCTTCAACCACATGGAATCTTTCAAAATCAAATAGCACAAATGATGGAGAAAATGCCAACAACCTAAGATAAGTTATTTGTTCGAATCAAGATTTGGAGTGAGCCAGTTACCATTTCCAAGTCGTTGATGTTGGAAACAATTGTATCGAGTTGCAAGAGAAGATAAAGATTAAAATAAAAATACAGTGAATAAAAGAAAGACCTCGGGTCCCCTTTTATAGAAATCAAGAGGTGCAACCGTACCGATTGGACGGAACGGTTATAGTAACTGATCAGACACAACGGTTACAAAAGATCCGTTTAGATACAACAGTTACAAAAAATAGATTTTATAAAATTTAAATGCTTTTAAAATTTAAATGCAAATGATTAAAACACGGTTAGTCGTTTGTCTAAAAAATTATTTTATAAATGCAACGCATCGCCACGCCACGTACACGCGTTTGCACTGCTCGACCCACCCGCCCGACTACATTTCGGCTGCAGGTGTGTGGATCGATGGGTTGCATGGCGGTAGAAGCTACAAAATTCAGTGCCCCATGGGTGAAGGCTATAAGCCTTAAGCCAAGACTACAAATTATAACTCAAGCCCCCAAAAGAGTTTTACCCGGTATGAGACTATTTACAATAGTCCAAAAGACAAACTTTTAAAATAATTAAAATATCCAACAATCCCCCACTATTTTAAAGATTTTAAAATATTAAATAATCCCCCACTATTTTTAAAGATTGAAAAAACATAATAAAGTTAGAAATATGTGCATAAATGAAAATGTCTTACAGACTTGAATTTTCAATTTAGTGAAAATAATTCAAGACTTGTAAAGGTCATTAGTGAAACTAAGTCTTGAACTAACGATTTTATACGATAAATCGGAATTATGTCACACACGTATTTCATATATTTGATGTTCAATAAAAGAGGTTAGCACATTTAGGCCCTATGCTAGTACCCTGATTTTCGTAAGGGTTTATGAGATAAAGACATGTCTCATTGAAAGCGGCTCCACCCTCACACTTATATAGGTAGACTTATAAGAGACATCCTTGTAACTTTAACATCTTAACACATTGTGTTATAAGACTATTAAGAGCAATGCTCAACCTCCCCTTATCTATTACAAGTGAAACACTATCCTTCCTGGAATGTATATGAGATTTATTTCTCATCAATGTAGTGTCCTTTAGCTGCCACGGATTTATGACTTATTTTTTCCTTTAAACCTAAACATTGATTAAACAAATATTAGGTAGGATTTCCATCATAAATGATTGTTTAAGTTTAATGGCTTTAAACTCATCCCATTAAAGTTTTATGAATCTTATCTCTGCCAAGGCTTTTCGTAAATGGATCCGTCAGGTTTTCTGCAGACCTGACCCCAATTACTGAGATTACTCAATTTCTAAGTAATTGTTTTACATAGTTATGTCTTAGACCAATGTGTCTATTTTTTCTATTACATGTTTGACTATAAGCCTTTGATAGTGTTACTTCACTATCACAATGTATAATGATAGGTGGCAATTGTTTAATCATAATTGAAATTTCTATTAGTAAATTCCTTAACCATTCTGCTTCTTTTTCACTTGCCGCTAAGGCAATGAATTCTGATTTCATAGTGGAATGTGTGATGCAAGTCTGATTCTTTGATCCCCATGATATCGTAGCACCTCCAAAAGTGAATATCCATCCACTTATAGACTTTGATTCTTCCAAATCAAATATCCAACTTGCATCGTTATATCTTCTAAAACTTGAAGATATCCAAAAAATTGCAAACCATAATTAATAGTACCCTTTAAATATATAAAAACATGCGAAATAGCATTCCAATGAATAGAACTAGGGTTACTTGTAAATCTACTTAACTTACTATAAATGCGATATTCGGTCGTATACAATGTATTGCATACATAAGGCTACCAATAACCCTTGCATATTCTAACTGTTGCACACATTGTCTATCAATTTTAGTCAATTTAATATTAATATTTAAAGGTGTATTGACAGATTTCAAATTAAAATAATTAAATCTTTTCAACATAATGAGATTGAGTTAAAGTTAACCTATTCTCATTTCTTATCATTTTGATTCCCAAAATTACATCTGCCTGACCCATGTCTTTCATGTTAAAAGATGAACTTAAAAAAAATTTAGTTTCTAAAACAACTTCTAAATTAGTTCCAAAAATAAGTAAATCATTTACATAAAGACATATAATAACACCATTATTATGAGAAAATTTATAATACATACATTTGTCAGCTTCATTAGTTTTGAATCTAAAATTGATAATGTCACGACCCAGAATCCTTACCCGACCTCAAGGGCCTAGAATTCCGTGTTATGACACCGCACGCTTGTTAAGGCGATAAGCGGACATACACATAATTCTTATACCGATTTAGCATATGGATCAAGGCATTTAAAAGCATCATTTAAAAATAAATTATTCAAGAAAACAACAGCGGAAAACGTAGATAACGTTAATTAAGTGATAAATCCTAACCATGCATCTATAATCGAAAGCAAGCAGAGGTTTTACGTAGAATAAAACAGTCCCAACGCAAACCCAAGATTGGTGCTGAAAAATAAAAGTATCTAATAACAAATCTCCCCTGAAAAATAATAAAACTATGACTAAGAATCTCTCAATGCTCAAAGTAATCACGGATCTATTCCTCGTCAAATGGTAGCCGACGTCTTCACGCTCTTGAGCCGCATCGAACAAAGAAGATCCCCATCCTCGGTGATGGAAAATCGAGTTCTCACCGTGGCTGTTAGTTTTGGGGAGGGGGTGAGTTTACTCAGTCACGTAAACTCAGCAGGTTGCACAATCGATCCACCATAAAATACTCAGGTGATCGTGTGTGCAATCGCTTGAGTTGCAATACATTTTGAAATAAATCAAACAGCTATAAATGATTACAAAAATATCTAAGATCTCATATCTATCATAACAAAACTGAAAAATATAGCATAAAAAGAAAAAGAAGTAACATAAAATGAAAAGACCTGACATGACATGAAATAAATATGATGCATCAAGTTCTGATCTCCTTTTGTGTCTGCTTTGTCGACTTTTCCTATGTGGCATATCTTAAGACTTAATATTGCTCCATACGCCTACACAACGTACTTCACATCTTACCTAATTTTCGTATACGACCTGTGCCAGGGCCGCTGCTCGAGCCTATCACGCGAGGTCCACGTGTAGATAACCACCTAACCTCCATATCATATCGTATACCACCATCCAGCCCGATGTGGTTGCATGCATTTAAACTGCTGTCCCTTACATTCGGGACACCGTCAGATCATATTGTCCTTAAGACCCGTCTTGGCTGCAGACGTTAGATCTTGCGGTGGCACGCAAGACATGGCACGTGTAGAAACTTAATTTGTATTTTGCTGGCCTTCACAACGTAACTTAATTATCCGTATTCGTAGCTTACCTTATCTTACATATCATTTCTTATTGTTTGCTGAAAACTTAATTTGAAGTGAGCCACGGTGCGATAAGATTCACAAAATCACGCTTTCAAGCGGGTTCAGTAGTAACCTAGATGTACTTCGTGTGATGTTATACTCCCATAGAGGTGTTGCATCCGTACATGGATGCCTACATTCCAAGTTCCACGTGACCGTGACGGGAACCCCACCATGACGAAGGCTTAAAAGTCGTGTGACATAGCTTATTTCTTTTTAATTGTGCGTATGCCCTATCGTGATTTTTCTATGTGGTGCATGCTATATGATGAAAGGACTAACTTGGCCTAAAGAAACTATTTCATACACCTTACATACTTGTGAATATAAAATAATAATTAACATTTGAAGCAAATGTATATTTCATACAAAAAAATTGTGAAGAAACCTTCTATGGTAGTCGATTCTTGATCTCATAATATTTGTGCTTAGTATCGACACCTTTTACTAATTTGACCTAAGAGTGGGTCAATGTGGCGATCAAATGATCCACTTAGCCTAGTTATACAAGGGTTAATATCCTCACTAAATTTTCCAATTTCGAGCCTCAAAGCGTCCTAGAAATTTTAGTGACACTTTCGATCCATTAGATTACATTGAGTTACTATTAAGATCGTTTTGAAGTTGGTCCTATGGGCCACTTGCGCCTTAATTCTCAAAAATTAAGGGTCAAAGGTAACCCATGTATTATTCCATGTGGCACCTAAGGCTAAAATAAGAAGGCACGAACTTTGAGTCATTTATCCTCTAATCTGAACCATTGGATGGTTAGACAATAAAATTTTACCTAAGGTTGATTCTTTTGTCCCGATCCCAATTCGATCTCTAGCACACTAGATCTTCCAGTCAACGTTTTACAAGATCTAGCAGTCAAGTGCACACTTAGTGTACCTACCATGTGTCGATCAGATTGAATAGATCTGAACCATCAGATATTTAAGAAAAATGATTCTAAGGTATTAGGTCGTTGGGCCCAATTTATTTTGACCTCTAAGGTCTCAAATCTAAGGGTCAAATCCTTCATGTTCACTGATCTCTAAATAGCCTTTTAATTTTCTTGATTTGTGGGCCAAATTCTTGAGTTCTGGGCCATTAGATGTCACGAGGATTTCAATTTGTGGAGATGGTCCATCTCTGTTCTATTTCTTGGGTTGGGCCCACCAGGTCCAACCTTAAATCTATTTTATTTGAAATCAATGGTGCTAAAAGGATGGTTGCACCAAAGTATTTATATCAGGTAAAATTCTTCAAAGTGCCCAACTACCATAGTTGGCACGGGCAAGTTATCACCGGCATTGTCGGCGTTTAGTTGGGCCGATCCCCGAAATTTATCTTATCCTCACTGACGAAATTGTGGAGAAGAAGAGCTCTCTCTCTCTCTCTCTCTCTCTCTCCACTGTAAACACCTATATAAGTAATACAAAACACTATATATATTCATTTTATATCTATATATATCAAGGGCAACTATTATATGTCCATGTATAGGATTTATGTTATTATACACACCGAAATACATGTATATATATAACTTTTGAATACCTAAATAAGATAAATAGATATTCATTTAATATATATATATATATATTTATTCTTATTATTATTAAAATAAAAAGTTGAATATTTTAAGATCGATCGAGGGGCACCCACTTGTTGGAGCGTGCACGTAGGAGTTGATTTCAAGCGCTAGATCGGCGATGTACTTTCGGCAGTGGATCGACGGTTTCACACTTATGCAAATCAGATTCAAGGCAACACTTTGGCTCTGTGTGGTATTTGTGCGCCACCGTAATGATCGGGCAGAGGGCTGCTAGGCGTTTGGAAGGAGCGTGGTGGTTGGGTTTGGTTCAAAAGTGAGAGAGGGAGGCAGAGGAAGATGGTCGCTTGGTTTAGTGGGTTAAGATATATGTATATTTATAAACAAGTCTATCTATATAGAGAGGGAGGTAAGGTTTTAGGTTAAAAGCCTTTGGTGGCTCTTATTTATAGAGAGAGGAAGAGACGGACGGGTGACCTAAATGGGTAAGTTCCCAAACCTAAAAAAGAGTTCCAAGAGAGTAGGAGTCCTTTTTGGGACTCTTCTTATTTGGTAAACAAAATAATTTAGTTGCCCTATACAGTGTAAACGTAATAAAATAGAAATTCCTAAAATTAGCATTTGTGTGGGTCAGGATAGAGTGTGCGTACACGTACCCCCTCTTGGTGCATCCTAAATCTATCGCCATTCATTTGAGCCACAGATAACCGGGTCATAACATTCTTCCCCCCTAAAAAAAAATTTTCGTCCTCGAAAATTACGTACCAGTTACTCGAAAAGTTCAGGATCTGTTGTTTTGATGTCGTCTTCATTCTCCCAGGTTGCTTCCTTTGGCGTGTGATGTTGCCATTGAACCAACACCAACGTGATCGTCTTATTTTTGAAAACTTGCACCTTTCGATCGAGGATCCTAATGGGCCTTGAAATGATAGTAAGATCCTCTTTGATATTGATGGGCTCGATTTCCACTATGTGTGAGGGGTCATACACGTATCGCCTCAACATAGACACGTGGAATACGTCGTGGATTCCCGAGTATTGTGGTGGTAGAGCAACTTTATAAGCAACCTCGCCCACACGTTTGGTGACTTCGAAAGGTCCTACGTATCTGGGGCTCAGCTTCCCACGCTTTCCAAAGTGCATAACTCCTTTGGTCGGGGAGACACTAATGAATACACGTTCTCCAACCTGACAGAAGATTTTACCATTCAAAATACGAATAAAATTTTAATGAAATTCAATCTTTTGAGTCGAAAAGTTGTACCTCGAATTCCAAGTTACGACGGTGGGGGTTGGCATACTTCCTTTGACGATCCTGGCGATTCTAAGCCGCTCACGATTAGCTTGACTTTTTCAAATGTGGTTTGAACTAGTTCGGGTCCAAGCATCTTTCGCGACTTCATCCCAACACAAAGGTGTTCTACAACTTCTCCGTATAACGCCGAAGGAGACATTAGATGCTTGCCAGGTAGCTATTATTATAGGAGAATTCAATCAAAGGGAGGTGATCATCCCAATTCCCTCGGAAGTCTAGCATACAAGCTCTCAACATATCTTCGACTACTTGGTTAACCCTTTCGGTTTGTCCGTCAGTTTGCGGATGGAAGGCGATCAAATCAAGCGTGTCCCCAAGGCTGTTTGGAAGGTAGTCCAATATTTGGAGGTAAATTTCGAGTCTCTATCGGACACGATGCTTACTGGCACACCGTGCAATTTCACGATTTCCTTCAAGTAAGTCTCTACAAGTTTTTCTCCATCTGCGCAATGTTCTAAAAGGTAAGAAATGTGCAGACTTTGTTAATCTGTCGACTATTACCCAAATGGCATCGTTCTTCTTCAACGTTTTTGGCAGGCCAACGATGAAGTCCATTGATATATTTTCCCACTTCCATTCCGGAATAGGTAAGGGTTGAATGAAACCGGCCTGTTTTTGGTGCTCTGCTTTGACCTGTTGGCACACTAAGCATTTTGATACATATTCAGCTATTTCTCGCTTCATGTTTGGCCACCAATACCAGTTCTTCAAATTTCGATACATCTTAGTGTTGCCTGGGTGTACTGAGTACCCTGATTTGTGACCTTCATCGAGTATTTCCTTTTTAACCTTAGGGTCATTAGGTACGTACAATCTCCGTCTAAAGAGTAATGCTCCATCTTCTCTGAGACTAAAATTAGGTTTTGATTCCTTATTCATGGCCTTAATGATTCGTAAAATTTCTAGATCTATTTGCTGCAACTCCTTGATTTTATCTATGATAAATGGATTTATCAGAATTTTCGCCAGATATACACCTTCTTCGAGCTTTTGGAGATAAAAATCTTCTTCTGCTAGTTCATCGAGGGTCCTCGAAGTTTTTAATCGGGCCAAAAATCCTGACGTTTTTCTACTGAGTGCGTCAGCGACGACGTTCGCTTTACCAGGGTGATAATTAATCGAACAATCGTAATCCTTCATGTACTCGACCCATCTGCGTTGTCTGAGGTTCAAATCTTTTTGTGAGAAGAGGTACTTGAGGCTCTTATGGTCAGTATATACTTTGAACGTTTCACCATAGAGATAGAGTCGCCACAATTTGAGAGCGAAAATGACTGCTGCCAATTCTAAGTCGTGAACTGGGTAGTTTTTCTCATGTGGCTTCAGTTGTCTTGACCCGTATGCAACGACCCTCCTATCTTGTTGCAGTACACAACCAAGTCCTTGGCGAGATGCGTCGATGAATAATTCAAATTTACCCTTGTCTGTATTAGAGGGTAAGGTTAGAACTGGTGCTGTAGTAAGTTTCTTCTTCAACTCCTGAAAACTTCTTTCACACTCATCTGACCATACAAATTTTGTGTTCTTCTTAGTAAGGCTTGTAAGGGGTAGAGCAATTGAGAGAATCCCTCAACAGCGTCGATAGTAACTCATGAGTCCGAGGAAACTCCTTATTTGATAGATTTTGGTGCCAATTGATCCGCCTCAATTTTGTTGGGTCAAGATAATACCTTCTGATCACATGCCCTAGAAAGGTTACTTGTTTGAGCCGTAAATCGCACTTACTAAGTTTAGCATATAATTGGTGATCACGGCGTCTGAAGTGAGAGGCGAAGGTGTTCTTCATGTTCTTTCTCCGATCGTGAGTAAATGAGGATGTCATCTACGAACACAATGATGAATTCATCAAGATACTGCCTGAATACTCGATTCATCAGGTCCATGAATACAGCTGGTGCATTTGTTAGTCCGAAAGGCATGACTAAGAACTCGTACAATCCATTCTTGCAAGCGAAAGCTGTCTTTGGAATATCCTCGTTCCTCACTTTCAATTGATGATAACCCGATCTAAGGTCAATCTTAGAAAAACACTTGGCTCCTTGGAGCTGGTCGAACAAATCATCGATACGGGGGAGGGGGTATCGATTTCTGATGGTTACGCTATTCAACTGACGATAATCGATGCATAGCCTCATCGAACGTCTTTCTTCTTTCTGAAGAGCACCGGGCTCTCCATGGCGGCGATTTCGCCTCGATAAATTTCTTTTCGACTCCTTGAGTTCTATCTCCAATTCCTTTAATTTGCAGAGCCATCCGGTATGGTGCCTTGGCAATTGAGCGGTTCCTCGATCGATCGATCTTGAACTCGATTTCTCGGCCGGGTGGGACACTGGGTAAGCCCTCAGGAAATACGTAGACGAAGTCTCAGACGACTGGAATTTTTGTAGGATCGTCCGCCGTATCTTGCTCTTCGTCTAATGCTGCGAATAGAGGTGCGCCCTTCGTTTTAATTCCCGAAATGCGAATGGAGGCTCTCGAGTGGTTGGAAAATGACCACTTTAGAGAAACAGTCCATCGAAGCGTGGTAAGTGGCTAGCCAATCCATGCCCAATAGGATATCGAAATCGAAAGTCTAACACGATGAGATCTCGAGTTCATGACCCTTGATGTTTATGATAGTGTTTGACATACCAGTAGCTATCAACACTTCTTCACGGTGTTGAAATTACCGCTTCTTCTCCGTGGTGTAGGTATAGTACGTATTTCGACACGAATCACAGGGTAATAAAGAGTGTGTAGAACCCGAATCTATAAGTGCGAGAGCTAAGTGCCTATTAGTATTCTCCGGTGGATGACCAATAAATTACACTTTATACGATATGAGATTAAGAATATTATTGATCTTATATTGATTATGCGTACTTTTATATTTAATAAGTTATGCTAATAATTGAAATAGTAACTTCTACTAGGCAGGCATACCTTGGATCACTTCTTCACTAGCCAGGTGTCTGTTGTAATGATCTGAATACTGCGTCCTTGGTTCAAAGGCCTGCTTGTAGGCCTTGAGGTTTCTCCCGACATTCCCTAGCAATATGTCCTTCCTTTCCACAGTTGTAGCATTTTCCTGCCTTGCATGCACACACGGTCGATGTCGCTTGTTGCACTTAGGGCATGACTCGAACGGTACATAACTTCCTGTGGTCAGTGGAAGGGGGCAGTTTCTCGATTGGAAGGTAGTGGTTGGTTGAGTTTGTTGAGATAGGAATCGAGGCTTTTTATTCACTTGAGGGTTAGTGTAGGGCTGAAACCTCTGATAGGAGGTAGGTGTTGGCCTCTGAGGAACAAAAGGGGCTCGCTGGACCGCCTTGCCTTTCTGAGCCTCAATTCTAGCAACTTTTCGTTCACCATTTCTCCCGACTCTCTCTTGAATCAGGCACGTTCACGAGTTCTCCATATGTTTCAATCTTCATAGCAGCTAACTTCTCACGAAGAAGGGTCGCAAGTCGCTACGAAATGCAAAGCGCTTATCGCCTTATCTCTGCGATCGATTCCCAAATCTAGATAATCGGTCAAATTTGGCCTCATATTCGCCCTTGTCATATTCCCTTGTCGTAGGTCAATGAATTCCTTCTTCTTCCGAGCCCCGTGGTCGCAGAGATATACTTCGAAGTAAGCATTCCTAAACCGCTCCAAGTCCATTCCTCTTCATTGTTTCGATTTGCGCCTCTCTTTGTGCTTTCCACCAATTCTACGCTTCTGGTCTAGGTAAAATGTCGCCCACTTTACCTTTTCGTGTTCTCGCAGTGAAGAGATTCAAGAATTTCTCGATTGTACTTATCCAATCTTCCGCGATCGGGTCGAGTGACCATGGAAATAGGGAGGTCGAAGTTCTGAATACTTGGAATCCAGCATGATAGGGTAGAATTTCTCGCCGAGGAGAAGGTCGTTGATTGACAAGCTCTTGGATGGCCTCGCTTTTGTCGCTCCTTTGCACTTCCATCTCGCAAGAATTGAGTCCTTTCTCGCTGCAGACTGCCATGAGCCATCTGTTGACTAAAAGTAGTCGCCATTTCACGTAATAGGCGATCGCTTGATTCTTGAGGACCTTCCGTGATGAGGCCTCATTCACTTGAGAGTCATTAGTTTCTCGCGTGGAGCCATTAAGTCCGATTCCACAAAACGTCGATGTTAGTAAATTGCATTTACATAGTACTAAAAGGAAGTAAAGCCTAGGCTCGATACCAACTCATCACGACCCGTAATCCTTACCCGACTCAAGGGCCTAGAATTTCGTGTTATGACACCCGCTTGTTAAGGCGATAAGCGGACATACACATAATTCTTATACCGATTTAGCATATGGATCAAGGCATTTAAAAGCATCATTTAAAATAAATTATTCAAGAAAACAACTAAAACGAGATGGCGTTAATTAAGTGATAAATCCTAACCATGCATCTATAATCGAAAGCAAGCGAGAGGTTTTACGAGAATAAAACAAATTCCCAACGCAAAACCCAAGATTGGTCAAAAATAAAAGTATCTAATAACAAATCTCTCCTGAAAAATAATAAAACTATGACTAAGAATCTCTCAATGCTCAAAGTAATCCGCCGGATCTATTCCCTCGTCCAAATGGTAGCCGACGTCTTCACGCTCTTGAGCCGCATCAGGAACAGCAGCATCCCCATCCTCAGTGATGGAAAAATCGGAGTTCTCACCTGCAACTGTTAGTTTTGGGGAGGGGGTGAGTTTACTCAGTCACGTAAACTCAGCAGGTTGCACAATCGATCCACCATAAAATACTCAGGTGATCGTGTGTGCAATCGCTTGAGTTACAATACATTTTGAAATAAATCAAACAGCTATAAATGATTACAAAAATATCTAAGATCTCATATCTATCATAACAAAACTGAAAAATATAGCATAAAAAGAAAAAGAAGTAACATAAAATGAAAAGACCTGACATGACATGAAATAAATATGATGCATCAAGTTCTGATCTCCTTTTGTGTCTGCTTTGTCGACTTTTCCTATGTGGCATATCTTAAGACTTAATATTGCTCCATACGCCTACACAACGTACTTCACATCTTACCTAATTTTCGTATACGACCTGTGCCAGGGCCGCTGCTCGAGCCTATCACGCGAGGTCCACGTGTAGATAACCACCTAACCTCCATATCATATCGTATACCACCATCCAAATTTCGATGTGGTTGCATGCATTTAAATCAGTGTCCCCTTACATTCGGGACACTGCCGTATCATATTGTCCTTAAGACCCGTCTTGGCTGCAGACGTTAGATCTTGCAGTGGCACGCAAGACATGGCACGTGTAGAAACTTAATTTGTATTTTGCTGGCCTTCACAACGTAACTTAATTATCCGTATTCGTAGCTTACCTTATCTTACATATCATTTCTTATTGTTTGTTGAAAACTTAATTTGAAGTGAGCTACGGTCGATAAGATTCACAAAATCATGCTTTCAAGGAACGGTTAGTAGTAACCTAGATGTACTTCGTGTGACACCCCATACTCCCATAGAGGTGTTGCATCCGTACATGGATGCCTACATTCCAAGTTCCACGTGACCGTGACGGGAACCCCACCATGACGAAGGCTTAAAAGTCGTGTGACATAGCTTATTTCTTTTTAATTGTGCGTATGCCCTATCGTGATTTTTCTATGTGGTGCATGCTATATGATGAAAGGACTAACTTGGCCTAAAGAAACTATTTCATACACCTTACATACTTGTGAATATAAAATAATAATTAACATTTGAACAGAACAGATATTTCATACAAAAAAAAATTGTGAAGAAACCTTCTATGGGCCGCCGATTCTTGATCGACTTACATTTAAAGTTTCATAATATTTGTGCAGTCTTAGTATCGACACCTTTTACTAATTTGACCTAAGAGTGGGTCAATGTGGCAGTCAAATGATCCACTTAGCCTAATTATACAAGGGTTAATATCCCTCACTAAATTTTCCAATTTCTGAGCCTCAAAGCGCGTCCTAGAAATTTTAGTGACACTTTCTGATCCATTAGATTACATTGAGTTACTATTGAGATCGTTTTGAAGTTGGTCCTATGGGCCACTTGCGCCTTAATTCTCAAAAATTAAGGGTCAAAGGTAACCCATGTATTATTCCATGTGGCACCTAAGGCTAAAATAAGAAGGCACGAACTTTGAGTCATTTATCCTCTAATTTGAACCATTGGATGGTTAGACAATAAAATTTTACCTAAGGTTGATTCTTTTGTCCCGATCCCAATTCGATCTCTAGCACACTAGATCTTCCAGTCAACGTTTTACAAGATCTAGCAGTCAAGTGCACACTTAGTGTACCTACCATGTGTCGATCAGATTGAATAGATCTGAACCATCAGATATTTAAGAAAAATGATTCTAAGGTATTAGGTCGTTGGGCCCAATTTATTTTGACCTCTAAGGTCTCAAATCTAAGGGTCAAATCCTTCATGTTCACTGATCTCTAAATAGCCTTTTAATTTTCTTGATTTGTGGGCCAAATTTTCGAGTTCTGGACCATTAGATGTCACGAGGATTTCAATTTGTGGAGATGGTCCATCTCTGTTCTATTTCTTGGGTTGGGCCCACCAGGTCCAACCTTAAATCTATTTTATTTGAAATCAATGGTGCTAAAAGGATGGTTGCACCAAAGTATTTATATCAGGTAAAATTCTTCAAAGTGCCCAACTACCATAGTTGGCACGGGCAAGTTATCACCGGTATTGTCGGCGTTTAGTTGGGCCGATCCCCGAAATTTATCTTATCCTCACTGACGAAATTGTGGAGAAGAAGAGCTCTCTCTCTCTCTCTCTCTCTCTCTCCACTGTAAACACCTATATAAGTAATACAAAACACTATATATATTCATTTTATATCTATATATATCAAGGGCAACTATTATATGTCCATGTATAGAATTTATGTTATTATACACACCGAAATACATGTATATATATAACTTTTGAATACTTAAATAAGATAAATAGATATTCATTTAATATATATATATATATATATATATATATTCTTATTATTATTAAAATAAAAAGTTGAATATTTTAAGATCGATCGAGGGGCACCCACTTGTTGGAGCGTGCACGTAGGAGTTGATTTCAAGCGCTAGATCGGCGATGCGACTCCTACGCGTCGATTCGGCGATGTGCTTTCGGCAGTGGATCGACAGTTTCACACTTATGCAAATCAGATTCAAGGCAACACTTTGGCTCGGGTGTGGTATTTGTGCGCCACCCCGTGGGCCGATCGGCAGAGGGCCTGCTAGGCGTTTTGGAAGGGAGCGTGGCTGTTGGGTTTGGTTCAAAAGTGAGAGAGGGAGGCAGAGGAAGATGGCTGTTTGGTTTAGTGGGTTAAGATATATGTATATTTATAAACAAGTCTATCTATATATAGAGAGGGAGGGTAAGGTTTTAGGTTAAAAGCCTTTGGTGGCTCTTATTTATAGAGAGAGGAAGAGACGGACGTGGGTGACCTAAATGGGTAAGTTCCCAAACCTAAAAGGGGCAAGAGTTCCAAGAGAGTAGGAGTCCTTTTTGGGACTCTTCTTATTTGGTAAACAAAATAATTTAGTTGCCCTATACAGTGTAAACGTAATAAAATAGAAATTCCTAAAATTAGCATTTGTGTGGGTCAGGATAGAGTGTGCGTACACGTACCCCCTCTTGGTGCATCCTAAATCTATCGCCATTCATTTGAGCCACAGATAACCGGGTCATAACAGATAATTGTATTATCAAACTTTTCATGCCACTATTTTGGTGTTTGTTTTAACCCATATAGAGATTTAATAAGTTTACAGACTTTCTTATCTTGTCCAGGTAGAACAAATCCTTCTGGTTGTTCCATATAGACCTCTTCTTTTAAATCACTATTTAAAAAAGCGATTTTAACATCCATTTGATGGATTTATAACTTATATATAGAAGCTAAGACAATTAGAAGTTTTATAGTCGAAATTTTAACAACAGGTGCGTAGGTGTCAAAATAATCAACACCTTCCTTTTGTCTATATTCTTTGGCAACTAATCTTGCCTTAAATTTTTTTATAGCTCTATCTGTTCTAAGTTTTCTTTTAAATATCCATCTACATCTTATGGGTTTAGATCATTCTGATAAATCTACTAATTTTCATGTTTTGTTTCCCAATATTGAATCTATTTCATCATTGATAGCTTCTCTCCAAAAAGCACTATCTCTAGATTTTATGACATCGTTAAAAGTTTAGACACAAATATTTCTTAGTACTTTTGGTCACATTTCCTTCAATCAAATAGATATAATAGTCTTTTGAAATACTTGTTTCAAACCGTTGACGTTTACTTCGTCGTAGCAGTTAACAAAGCTTCACCCCATAAATTTTAATCAGAATTAGCGTTGACTAACATTGCATTAGTCATATCTACTAATGTTCTACTTTTTCTTTCGGCAACTCCGTTTTATTGTGGCGTACAAAGAGCCGTCACCTCATGACGAATTCCATGAATTTCACAGAAATCGAAGAATTCATTTGACATGTATTCTCCACCCCGATCAGATCTAATGACTTTTATTCTTTTATTTAATTAATTTTCTACTAATGCTTTATAAACCTTAAATTTTTCAAAAGCCTCATTTTTTGTATTTAACAAATATATATGACCATATTTTAAAAAATCATCTATAAAAGTAATAAAATATCGTTTACCTCCTCTAGTAGGAACATTATTTAAATCACAAATATCACTGCGTATTAAATCTAATAAACATGAATTTCTAATAACACTAGGAAAATATTTTCTAGTAATTTTAGTCTTAGCACATATACTACAAGCACTGCTAGCAAAAGATTTATGTTTTAGAATTAAATCTAAGTTAGTCATGTATTTTATAGACCTATAATTAATATATCCTAATCTATTATGCCATAAATTAGAAAGAGAAACCGAGTAAGAAGAATGAGAGATTTTATTGATTGAATCAACTATATTGAGTTTCAACATGCCTCCCATGGCATATCTTTTTCCAACAAATTCGTCATTCTTGGATAAGATAAACTTATCTGATTCAAATACAAGTTTGAAACCATATTTGATTAGTAAACCACCTGATACAAGATTCATGCGAATGTCGGGTACATGGAGCACATCAGTAAGAGTCACGACTATTTCAGATGTGAAATTCAATTTCACTTTTCTATGCCCTATGATCTTTACCGTAGACGAGTTCCCCATGAAGAGATCTTGATCATCGTCAGCTTTATCATACGTCACAAATATGTCATAATTATTTCAAACATATTTTGTAGCACCCGTGTCGATCCACCATTCATTGATGACACAAATCAGATTTACCTTCGAAAGAACGACTACAAAGTTGTTTTTCTCTTCCACTGCATTCGCTTGATTCTTCAATTTCTTGAAGAGGCGACAATCCTATTTGAAGTGTCCGGGTTTCCCATAATAGTAGTAGCCTCCGCTCTTCGGTACCATAGTCTTGGCGAATTTCTTATTTTCCCTAGATTGGGAAAATCCTCTCTTCCTCTTCTTTGATGGTCCACTGACAACCTTAAACTCAACCAAGTATGCTTTTGATGTCATATCAATGTGGTCTTCGATTTTGTCCCGAACACGGGATTCTTCCTTAATATGTAAATGAAGGAGAAGATTTTCCATAGAAATCTTCTCGTTATTACGTTTAAAGATTTTTCGATAATCTTTTCAAGATGGAGGCAACTTGGCGATTATCGCACCAACCAGAAAATCCTCAATAAAATGAGAACCATTAGCAATCTTATAATTTATAACTACTTGAAAATCATGCACTTGACTAAGAATAGGTTTATCATCAATCATCTTAAAATTGAAAATTTGATTGATAATGTAAGAATTATACCCTGCATCTTCTGTTTTGTACTTCTTTTCGAGTGCGTCTCAGAGTTCCTTCGAAGTGTTGTAGGTGTGGTACACGTCAAACAACTAATCCGACAATGCATTCAGAATGTAGCCCTTGCATGTGTAGTCGTCTTCTTCCTATTTCTGTTTTTTTCCGCCTTCATTGAGTGTTGATGATTCGGTAATAGTTGGGCACGAATTCGTAATAACGTACACAACTTTCAGTGTAGTTAACAGAAAGTGTAATTTCTGTTGCCACCGTTTGAAGTTAGAACCATCAAAACTGTCCAACTTGTGAATGTTGTTGGGCAGCGTGGGATGGATTTTGTCGGTTTGTACGGAAGAAGTCGAAGACTGGATATGGGCCATCTCGGTTTAAAATTGTTGCAATAATTGTATCGGGTTGCAAGAGAAGATAAAGATTGAAATGAAAATACAGTGAATAAAAGAAAGACCTCGAGTCCCCTTTTATAGAAATCAAGAGGTGCAACCATACCGATTAAACAGAACGGTTACAGTAATCGATCAGATACAACGGTTGCAAAATATCCGTTTAGTCTTTTGTCCAAAAGGGGACCCGAGGATGTGTGATTGATGGGTTGCATAGCGGTGGAAGCTACAAAATTCGGTGCCCCCTAGGTGAAGGTTACAAGCATTGAGCCAAGACTCCATATTATAACCCAAACCCCCAAAAGAGTTTTACCCGATATGGGACTATTCACAATAGTCCAAAAGATAAAAGCTTTTAAAATAATTAAAATATCCAACAGTTGAGAGATGTACAAATATTTATAACCATCGAAAACAATGTTAAGTAATTATTTATTTATTTTTTTAAGTAAAATAGGGTGGCCCAAGTGCAAGCCTAGACCAGGCCCTAAGGGGTATAGTGACAAATTTCGCCGAAATATGGCGAAATTTTGTGAAAATAGCCGAAATGAGGGTCAAAGGAAAATTTCAAAGAAAATTCCGTACTTTTCGAAAATTTCCGTAATTTCGATATTTTTGGTGAAATTTTGATAATTTCGGTAAATTTCAAAAATTTTGAAATTTTTATTTTTTTATTTTTTTTTAAGTTACTAATTTAATAGTAACCGGAGATAGCAAGTATGTTGTCTGAGCACCACACGGTTGTGTATATGCTTAGCTGAAAGGTTGAAAGTAACCTATTATATAGGTGTTTTGGAGTGGCCAGATTTTTGTCCTCACCCATGTGTGATTAAAACTAATTAGAAATACATTTTTTTCCAACACTTGAAATAACACTACACTTGAAAATTCACTCATTTGTCATAAGCTGCATTTAAGCAATAGTTCTAAACCTACTTGGAACAATTACTTAAATATATATTTTTATATATTTTTAATCACCGAAATTTTCTTAAATTTTTTTTGAAATGTATCGAAATTAATCTGAAATGTACCGAAAGGGACCCCACTAAAAAATTATAAAAAACGAAATTTGTCACTATGCTAAGGGGTGCCATCACCCCAACCACGCCACAAGTATTTTACTATTTATGTACGATATTTGCACCCATTTATCGTAGAAGAGGTGCCCTTCGAACTCACGACTTTGGGACTTGCGAGCATGCCTAAGTCGTCAATAGTTGCGACAACTCCTCGGTGGGCGTCGAAATGAGTGTATATATTTGACATTTTCACTGAATGTCAAATATATATCTCTATCAAAGGGACATTTGACACCAAATACCAACCCTATGATTAATGAGATTAACTTCACTCATCCACATCTTATATTATCAATAATTCTAGTAGATTTCCACCGAATTTTAGGGCTCTATCATCAGTCAAAGTTTTAGTTTGACATGATCATTGGTCTGAAAGGCTCTTTATAAGCTGGAAAGTCCGTTCTCCCATGGAATTGTCACTTGCTGATTAAGGGTGAACAAATACATTGTCAAGCCTTGAGATCCGTGTAAAACTTATTTTTAAATCCTCTAAGGAATGTATAATGGTATCAAATATTGGCCGATATAAGCGATATGTATCGGTTTTCTAATAAACCGATACATATGAGATATCAGCCGCACGATTTGTTCGATCTGCCATGACTGTACTCTGTCTTCTTCTCTGTGCTCCGTCTTCTTCGCTTCTTTCTTCTCTTCTCAGCTCAGTGGTCCCTTATATTTATTTGTTTAAAAAAAAGGAGGTTTTTATTGATTAAAAAATGACTTGAAGTCTGGAAGAGAGTGGAGGCCGTTGCTTCCGTACAGCTGGCTCCCGTAAAGCTTGCGTGAGAGTGGTAGATATTGAAGGGATTGGGTGCCTCTGATCTCACCCAAACCATCTCTGAGAGCGCCCACTTTCTAAATTCCTTGAAAACAATTGATTGCTTTTAATCAGATGCTTCAGATGTTTCAGATCATATTTCAGCCCAATATTCCACATAATAGATCTTAAGACTATTTTCACCAATCAAGCTGTAACTATTTGATTAAAAGTGTCACTAATACCCAAAAAATGTCCTTTAGGCATGATGTGTGCAATAATACTCAAAGACAATTTTCAGGAAATTTGTAATACATATAATAAAAAATTACCATTTGACGGTGAGCCGTGATCTCAAGATCGTGTGTGTGGAATATTAAGATGAAACATGACTTGCATGATCCGATCAGGCATAATCAGTCTAGATGTGAGTGCTTTAAAAAAATGCGTGGCCGCCAACAGAGGTAGCCTTATTTAGTTAACCTTTTAACTTTATTTTAGGGACTCAAATTACCATTACTGCTGTCTTTTCGGGATTCAGTTTTATACTTTTATCATTATTGCTGTCACGCAAAACTGCCAAGCAAACAGCAATCTAATGCTTGACGGACACGTGGAGGTAAGTTGGCTTCCTCCACGTCTCAGCTTCTTGGAAGTGAATCATCAATCTGTGTTGCTGCTTTCACGCGCAAGAAACGAAACCAACCAATCTGTCTTGTTGCTTACCCGCGCAGGTTACGAAAACAACCACCAATACGTATTGGTATCGGCCCTCTATGGACATATACTCTATACCAATACCAAGTTTAACACCTTGATGGTGGCACCCTGTTATGTTGACAGTTAAAACTGACCTAACCTTAAACCCCTATGGAACTACCCCAAAATCGGAAAAACTAAAATCGATTCCAAATTGATTCAGTTACAGTTTTGGGTGGCTGAAACCAAAAATCCGTCCGATAGGGTGATGAAACCTTTGGAAAACACACAAAAAACCAAAACCAAAAGTGAACCAAAAAAAAATCAGTTCAATTCGATTTCGACTTTGAATTTTCGGTTAATCGAACGAAAACTGATTTCTTTGTTTCTGCTTCAGTTCAGGATTAATCGAACATAAAACCCCAAAAATGGATTTTGGTTCGATTTAGATTAGAGAACCAAACTTGCAACCCTAACGCCCTTTATTTTGTAATAGATTTCAAATCTAAAGAAAATTGAATTAAGTCTCAAAGTGCCAATGTTAGATTTTGTTATTGTATTATACTCCAAAAACTGTGTAAATCTCTCTTAGGACATGTGAGTGCCAAAATGGATGGGTCCTGCCTTGGTTAATCAAAGTTATCAATCACACATCCATGGCCTGTCCTTTATCTCTTAAAAGTCATCCTTTAAAAATGTTTTGTAAATGATCAAAAGTGATATTCATAGCGAGCTGTGGGTGTGTCCACAGTGAGCTATTGTTACAGGCTTTCTCAGTGTTCATAGCGAGCTGTGATATTAATCACAGTGAGTTGTGATGTCCACAACAAGCTGTTGTGGTATTCACAGCAAGCTGTGATCACAACTCGTTGTGGTTCCTCGATACAACCATCATCACTCTTGGTTTTTTGTGAAAAATGGCCTTTTGGACTCTTCCGGGAATAGTCTACTTGAGGGGTTTTGATAAAAAGATTTTGTAAAGAGAGAGAGTCAAGCAAGTGAAAGCTTTCTTCCTCCTTGTGAGTAAACCCTAAAATCAACTTTTACCTTTTGAAATCCTTGATTTGCAAAAACTGAATTCAAAATGTTTCCCTTCTTTCTTCATTATCTTCTTCCTATTTTACTCAAGTGAGTTGAGTGTGTTGAGCCCTAGAGATTAGTATGTATGATTGATAGCCTTAGGGATCTCAAAGTAGATTGTTGTGCGTTCATCAATGGTACAGGAGAGCATTAAAATCATAAAGCTATAGAGACGACATGCAATGGGAAGTTGGGTTGCACGGGGGTTTGATAGGGCAAATGTGCATGAGTTCGATATATTATTCGAAATTCCTTTTAATTATTTTATTTCATAGTAGATTTAGTTTGTGGACTTCGGTCCCGTGATTTTTCCCCAGTGATTGGGTTTCCACGTAAATTTTGTGTTATGGTGATTGTTGGTAATTGTGTAATTTTTATATTAATTTAGAATAATCGAATAGTCAATCAATTCTTTTGATTAACGGAATTTCAATTGGTATCAAAGCAAGGTTCTCTCGCTTTGGTTCTTTGTGAATCGACCGTCTATGGCTAATTCGGAAAATTTTGATTTACCTAGAGAAGGCATTTCCACAATACATTTTTCTTTGTTTGATGGTTACAGCTATCCCTATTGGAAGGCTAGGATGAGGGTTTTTCGTAGATTTATGAACCTCATGTTTTGGTTTGCTGTTGAGAGTGGTTGGTCACCACCTCAAGAGATGGTATATTTAGATGGGATTGAGAAAATCACTATAAAACCCACTAACCGTTACAGTAGTGAAGAAAAATAGACTGCCAATGATAACTCTAGAGTATTGGATGCCATTTTTGGGGTTGTAACGGCTTCTGAATTTTGTAGCATTTGTAATTGTGAAGGGGCCAGAGATGTCTGGAAGATCTTAGAGATCACCTTTGAAGAGACTCCACAAGTAAAGATTAAAAAATTGTAAATGCTAACAACGCAATTTGAAAATCTTCTAATGGATGATGATGAGAAATTTACGGACTTCAATGCTCAGCTAAATGATATAGTCAATAATTCTTTCTACCTAGGAGAGAAGATACCACCTAATAAAATTGTCTAGAAGGATCTAAGATCCTTGCCGGAAAGGTTTAGACCAAAGGTGACGGCCATCTCATAGAGTAAGGACATTAACCGAATCAACATAGATGAGCTAGTGGAATCCCTTCAATCTTATGAATCTGATATTCAGGGTAGTCAAAAGCGGAAAGGTGTTGCTTTTCGATCCTCTAAGAAAAAGGATGAAGATGAGGATTGTGAAAGTGATAATGAAGAGGACGTTGCTTTGTTTGCCAAGAAATTTAAAAAAAAATTCAAAAATAAAAAGTGTGATGGCAAGTTGACTTGCTTTTTGTTGTGTATTATAATTATATTAAATTCAAGTCTTAACCTATTGCAAGCGTATAATGAAAATTATAGTACTAGCATAGGATCATTCCCACGAGGAAGTTCAATATCTTATTAATCCTTATTTCTATCTTCTATCTAAATCCCTATCTTAAAAACTTTTATTTATCTTTAAGATTTCCTAATCTATTGGAGAAATATGAATAAAAGAATGAGCTATTAAACTAAAGTACATAAAAATAAATCCTAATCCTCCTTCTTCAGATTAAGGTCGTCAATCTTAATATTCAATTTTCGGATATTTATGAAAATAAATAGATTTAATCTAATCAACAATCAATCAAAAATTTGGGCGTCAATCAAGTCTAAGATTCTATAAGCACAGATTTAATCTAATCAACAATCAATCAGAAATTTGGGCGTCAATCAAACTCTAGCAAATTGAAGATGAAAAAGTAAAAACTGTTATACTAATATGCAAATCCTAACCTGAGTCATCAATTCAAATTAAAACTTGAAGATATTTACAAAGCAAATCAAATCTAAACTAGAAAGCAAAGTAAAATATATCTTCACCCCTCAGTCGCAGTCATTAATTGCTCCTAAGAAATTACATATATCTACACTAATCTTCAGCACTCAATTACAGTCGTCAATTACTCTTGAGAAACCTCTGATATCTAATCTACTCTAACTAGTATACACTACTTTAATCGGAAGAAAATCCAATCTCAGGCGTCAATTGATGCTTAAATTCTTCGATGCTTATTCTTATGCCTAGCCCTCTTTTTTTAGATCATAAGGGGTCGATTTACAAAGATCTAGTTCTAATAAAAGAAACTACTAAAAGCAAAAGTATTCTAATATAACTTTAATTCTCTTTCTATGCTTTCTATAGTTGAGCGCTTCTAGAGTGCTCTTTATTGAGCTGCAATAGAGTCCTTTAAATTTAGATCTTCATCAATCTTCTCAGATCCATGGTTCATCAGACTTCTAATTGCAAGAGTCTTCTAATTCTGGATATGGCGGTGATAGCTCTCACGTGATCAGAAATAGCAGCAATAATAAGAAAACTTCTATTTTTAAAAAATCGTAAATAACAATTTCTTCTTTCATAACTTCATTAGAAAATCGTTAATTACGATTTTCTATTTTCAGTAGGCTTCCTCATAGTTGACGATTCTCTGAATTACGCTTTATCGCTTTTCTCCTTTTATTTCTTTTGAAAAATCGTAAATTACAATTTCTGACTTTCAGTAGCGGCAAGTCGTCTTTTTCACTCAATCAATTTTCTTATTGCCTTGTGAGTTTATTTTGACAAAGATTAACACTTAGGCTCTAATTTGTTGCTTATCTTTAATATTTGCACATCAGTAACTCGTTAGTAGCAAACTAAGTCCTAGTATCACTAAGATAAGGGTGATAAAATGATAAATTATATGACCGATTACACCCCCAAACTTAAGTTTTGATAGTCCTTAATAAACAAGGAAACATAAAATATTTAAAACTTTTAGATTTGAATGTCACTTTCGTAGGGAGCACGATTGCATTTAGCAAATGCAACAAACCTTTAAACCCCTAGGTGATCCCTAGTGGAGGAGTTGTAGTCTCCTGAAGGTTTTCAGTGAAGTTATGTATAAACTTCAAATATTTTTAGATTTTTCAAAAAATATATATATTTTTTTAAAACTAAAAATTTTAAATATAAACTAATTTTTCAGTGAGTCATTATATATTCATTATTTCAAAATATTTTAAATCTTTTATCCTTAGCTTCCCATCATCGCAATTATCCTTGATCAGAACTCAATAATTTCAATTCTTGTATAACGTAGAGTGTGTGTATATCAGTGAAAAGTTTATTCGTCATAGATTTTTCTAAACTGCAATTTTTAGAAAATATATTTATTCAAACTCTCACTTATTGGCATAGTCTCAAAAATAATTAAAATTTTGGGTTCTCATGATATGATCTATTCGTGAAATTCAAAGGACAATCAGCTAAAAAGATAAATCTCATGGAAAGGATAATCAATTCTTTTCATATAATTTCTTTATTTATTCATAATATCTATTTTATATATCTCTACTAGACTCATATTTTTGCAAATCGTAAATCATAAAAGTTTTTCCTTCGACTTGTAATGGGATTTTGGGTATTCAGAAGGTTTCAAAGAAAAAGATAAAGAGAATTTAAAATTATTTCCAAAAGTTTAGCTCTTTTCTTCTCTTCTTCTTCTATTTTTCAGCTTTAATAAGTATCCTTATGTTGGACAACTTCTTCTCATTTCTTTTTCTTTTTGTAAATCTCATTTTTTTGCGTTTTCAATTTGGAAGCTCTTCGCTTCTCTTTTCATAAAATCGTCTTTTACGATTTTTCATTCATTTTTTTTTCTTTTCTCATATTTTTATATATTTAAATTATTATTTCATTTGTACCCTGTTCAGCAGATCCTTTATCTGTTAACTCATACTCTTTTCACTCCCTTTTCTTTCCTTCTTTTACATTCTAAACTCTCAGAAATTGTAAGGGCTAAGGATAGAAAGTTTTGGGCAGCACATATGGTTTGGCTTTTGGGCTCTGGTTAAAAAAAAATGACCTTCGATCATTTTCACGATTTACTAATATGGATGTCTTATTGCTTTAATATATTTCATAGATAGTTCTAAACAAATAAATTTTCATAATCATAGAATATATTGATTCTAAGTTCAGCTTTATGAGATTTCAGATAGTAGAGAAGTTCAAGAAAATTTTAAGCATGAATAAAAACAGTCTCTCTTTCTCTCAGAATAAAGAGGAAATAGGCTCTATAGCTCACTGATTATATAATTTTGAAACTATAATTTAAAATATTTTGCAGTTCAGTCAATCGTATAGTTTCAAACATTCTTGTGATACAGTGTTCTAGAGATGCTTTACTTTGAATTGTAACTATTTTTATTTTTATTTTTGAACTACTACTATGATGGTTTGCTAAGAAATTTAGATTTTATATTTTTTCATAGTTTGCATATAATGATTAACAAAAAAGAAATAAAAAATTAATTTTTTTTTTTTAAATTTCTGCTAAAAAGAAAACTAAACTAATCTATACAAAGGTGGTGTATCCCCTCCAAACTTAAATAGGATAATATCCTCATTGTGCAAAACAGGGGTCATACAGAAAAAAATTACCTATTTTATTTACTGCTATGTTAGTAACCAACCGGGTATATGATCTGGAAAAAAAATTTCAAAAACCTTTCCCTCTAAACTTAGGAGAAAAATACTTCCGATTCTCATGAAAAAATAAAAAAAATGTTAGATGTTAGTAACAAAAATAAAAAAAAGACAGTAATAAAAAAAAACTTTTCATTTATGAACTAATTATAGCAACATAGAAATTAATTACATGAAATAAATCCTAGGAAAAATCTAGACACACACTAAACTAAGACTCTGGTAGCAAGGCCCAAGAAAAATCTTCGATAAATATCGGCCCTCGGCTTTCAAAATGTTATCGCCCATAGCAAAAGATACGCCCTAGAAGTAGGTGCGTCAATAGGAAAGGAAAAAGGATGGTTAAGAGGATTTAGGAGGTTGCGGTGGGGGATATGAAGATGAAGTGGGGGGTGGAGGAGGTGGTAGGGGGGAGAAGAGGGTGATGATTTCATTAATTATTCGCCTCCGTTCCTTGAGGATTTTTGAGAGTTCCTCCTCGTGGCGTAGGAGGCGAGTGAATGCTTCAGTGAATTCAGACTAGTTTGATGGGTTTGCCATTGTGAATATGGTGAAGATAGAATGGAATGACGGTAGTCTTTATTTATAGGGAATTCGGAATATGAACAATTGCTATTAATGGAAGTTATGGTTGGCGTTCAGGAGTGTAACCGATTGGTATATCTATTAATGGTCAACGACGTGTCTGCGCAGCGTGAATTGAGGCGATGCTTTGTTATCGGAAGTTGTGTCTATGCGATAGTTAGGTACTTGGTTAAATTCACTCTTGCATCAATTAATCGTAATCACTACGATGGAATAATAGGTACGAGAAATTGTAATCACTATGATTTTTCGTATCTTCTTACTAAAAATTCCTATGTTGCATCTACAAAATTGCTAGGGATGAGTCGGTAGTACGACAATCGTTCAAGAGTATATCAGACATACTCTTGGTCCTTAAGAGACATAGTGACCACAGTCTTTGTGACAACCCAGATTTTAGCTCTCCAAAACCCGTGCCATCAGTATGATCCTCGAAGTCGTGCTCCAAATGCCTGCACGGAACATTGGTATAACCAAGCAACAATAAAACAAGATAAAGCATAAGAACTGAATCGAACTAAATCTCCAGTTCTATAGATATAACCTTCAAAATAAATAACCCAAAAGATGGTTCTAGTCTCTTGCCAACGTATGAGTAAAAAAACCCACCCGAACCATCAGTGACATAGTCACCCTGGATGGTTTGCCAAAAGAATGTATCATTTGTTTAATTACATTTTCTCAAAAATAGCTTGACATACCAAGCCGTACAGTACTCTCTCTCAAAACTAAATCAAAGTTGCGCAGGGGTCCTCTAGAAGAAGTCCATAGGAGGGGGCTCCAAATCCTCCCCAGGCACGTAATCCGAATCCTCCGGATCTACACCTCCTAAAGTAGTAGCAACCACAAGCACATGACCTGTGACTTATAGTCTAAAGGGAGAGCTACATCATAGCTCAATAGGGATACAAATGAATGAACATATAAGTTAATCTCTCACATATATTTCATGATATTTAGCAGCATGATGTATCAATGAATTAACTGGAAAAATAATTAAAATGACTGAAAAGATACATTGAATATTATTGTTACTTTACATGTTTCATTTGTTCTCAACTTGCTCATATAAGATAATGATTTGGCCTAAAGACTTAAATCATAACTTAAATATTCCCCGATTTACTCTAGCATCGGGCGCCCAATGGAATACCCTCCATCGTCGTCTAATCAGACCATTTTAATTATCTTCTTCCATTCATTCAATACTACCCAGGTCCCTTTTTCATAGGCGACAGGGTTTAATCTCAACATACATACATACATCCCTAGGATGTGCAACTGGTGCACGAATTGGCCGCCGTACCGATCACGGATATCCTGTCGTGTCAGTCGTGGAAATCCCATCACGTGGATGGGGTATTCTCCAAACCTTAAATATCAAAAGTGTACTACATATAGTTATTCACTGTGTGATTGTGCTAAATAGAGTAGATTAGGCCTTACCAATCTCATTCACTTTGCTTTACATTTTCACATACATCCCTGGGATGTCTGACTCAATGCATCACACAGATGCTCTTATCACCTTCACATCCCCTGGGGATGTCACATACTTATTTACTTTACTTTGTGTTCACACACACACTTGAGCTTCACTTTTATATGTATAAGTACTCAGTTCTATATCACTACATACATGCTCTTGCTATTAAAATACATGTTCAAGACATTCCCTACCTCACGCGTCAAGATCTAAGGCGTTTCCATGCTTGCACTCACTCGTACAACCTATGGTATACCATAGCATAAGCAAAGCATCAAGAAAGATATACCAAAGAAGGTACAAGACCCTCCTAAAACCTCAAAGGCTAAAATAAAAGCCAACAAAAACTGTCCAAATCGATTGATCGATCTCAAAAATCGATCAATCAGTTTTCCCAAGCCCTAACTTTCCAGCCACTAGGAATGCTCAGACGATTAATCGATTTTAAATAAATTAATCGAAATTCATGAATCGATTGATCGATTTGAAATCGATCAATCGGTTTCGGGCATTCTTGCCCAGCTTACTTCTTGATCAAAATCGACTGATCAATTTTCCAAATCGATCAATCGATTTGGTCAGAAATTTTGCCCTTTGCGGGCATTTCTTCCAACTTTCCTCTCTTTCATTTCTCCTTTCTTTTCTACATTTTTACTTTGACATTTAGCCAATCTATCCTAGGGGTAAAACACAACACCATATTCATTAAAATCCAACAAAAACTCACCTTAATCAACCCTTGGTTGATTCAATGCTTTGGCTAAAAGGCTAGGTTTCCTAGCTCCGACTTCGACGAATTCTCCTACACGCTGTCGTCGAAATTTATAGCTCACGTGTGGCTTCAATCTATCATTCCACCCAATTCCCTAGCAATTAATCCACCTCTTACTCTCTCTCTCTCTCTCTCTCTCTTCTTAACTCTCTACACCAACCTAAACAAGGCAATAACTTCTCTTAAGTTATTTGCCTCCTCTTTACCCTCTCTTACTTTGGTGTAAAGCACATACACCAAAGATAGGTGTAAGTGTTCTCTAAATACATCTAACACTACGCATACATGCCTATTAACATCAACCCAGTTGAATGGTAGTAAACGAGTTGATTTTCACTTGGTCAAACCTACGACTATTCGGGCACGCATCCAGAGGACACTGTTCAACGCCCAAATTTCGGGGATGTTACATTCTCCCCACCTTGGGATTTTTTATCCCCAAAAATGTACCCAAAGGCTTTCCAGTGGAATACCCACACATTGACAAATGGATTTTCATTTCATAACAAACATCACACATCCTGCATGTAGACTTAGTATAATTGCAACCATTGGAGGAAATAACATAAGCAAAAATAGTTTACTCAACAAAATCGGATTTTTTTTTTGTATTCCATGTAGCGGTTACCCGCACCCAAAAATAATTACAATTCCAAAGGCAATGGCGTCCTTGCCAGATAGTTCCATATATAATATTTCCAACATAATTACAATCCCAAAAAGATAATTACAATGCAAAAAGAAAACCACAAGGTAACAATCAAGCAATCCCATCCTTGGGCTCTCATCGCCGTCGCAGACGCTGCACAGAGCCAAGCATTAGGAGTCCATGTTCGCACGTGATGCAATCCGGTAATCAAGTACATGAACTACATCGTCTGGTAGAGCAATGCCTCATGGAAGTCCAGCCTGTGGTCCATGCGCGTGCTGGTCACCTCCATACGTCGCTGGTGCTCCAACATCTGTCGATTATTCTCTGCCATGAGGGCGAGAACATCATCAATGGTACTCATCACAGGGGCTTGAGAGGCCCGTCTCCGGTGAGAGCGTATAGGACCTGTAGGTGTGGACTGTGAAGGACCAGTGGGTGACACTGAAGGATGCTCCTCAGGTGGTACTGGGTCATGAGGCTGCTCCCCCTCAGCGTGGTCTTTTGGTGACACAACAAGGTGATCCCCTCTGCTGGCGGGTCCTGCTGTGGTGGTGCATCGCCAGCCTGTGCAGGTACTGGCCCCTCTACTAGTAGAGCCTTTTTCAACATTCTATAGATGCGACCCCATGAAGCGATGGAATAATGTTTCACATGATTTTTGGCCTTGCGCTCGGAGGGAGAAATCAGTTTCACATGATTTTTGGCCTTGCGCTCGGAGGGAGAAATCGCATACTCTGGGGCATCAGAATAGCATTCCAACATACTTGAAATCAGTCGAGCGTAGGGCATATGCTCCTTGGGTTTCAAAGGGCCCTTCATCATTTTCCCTTTGATATAAACCATCCCTTCAAAAACTATCTCGGTAGTGTTGAACCAACGGCCGCGGTATGCCACTTATAAGGCCTGTTGGACCAACTCTACACTCTCTGTATCATGACACATAGGGTATAGGTTGCACTTGATTATTGAATCAAGCATCCACATGTAAGGAGGTAAATCGACCCTCCGTATAGATTTTCCAGATCCCTTATTTCCCCCGGTCATTTGGATCCTAATTTCTTCAAAATTGATGAGCTGTGGGAAAGGGGGTAAAAGGTTGGTCTCGGGCACATGGGTTAAGTAACACTCGAAAGATTCATGGATGTGGCGTAGGGTAAATGTGTATTTATGACTGTCGATCTCGGTCGTAACTGCGTCGTCTATGCGGCCCTTTTGGAGGTTTTGATAAAATAATCTCACGAGTCTAGGGTAGTAGTACTCATGTAATGATTTCAAAAGGTTGCTGAGGCCCGCGTTAATGAGGTATTGTTGGGCCCATTGGGTTTCGCCCTCAACCTCGGGGTCGGTAAACAAGGCCTCATCTATAATATATTCATTTTCAAATTCTTTTGCTACCCACCATTCATTTGGTTGGAGTAAATTTTTGGGTGGTGGGGGTGGGGGCGTTGATTCGCGTGATGACGCGTCGGTCGAGTATGATGAATTCGATAATGATGATGATGATGATGAGGAGGGTGAAGGTGTAGGTGGTGGTGGCACGGCATTCTTATGCCGAACCAGTAGTTTGGAGGTAGCCTGCTTAGAAGCTAACCTAGTTTTCGATGGCATTGTGGGTTTAAAATTGAAAAAATTTCAAAAACCTAGGGCTGAGATGATTCGAATCAAAAGGGAATCAAAAGCCAGGGTTTACCTTACATGTTCGATCCAACTAGCTAGGGTTTGATTCCCAAAATCATCGAAACTCATGCGATTTTGGTAGTCAAAGAAGGAGAAAAAAACTAGCGCCCAAAAGAAAAGAAACAAACTAAATTTCAAATGGGAAAAAAAAATCCCAAAACTGGCTTATATAGGCAAAAATCGATTGATCGATTTCAAAAATCGACTGATCGATTTCAAAAATCGATTGATCGATTTTTACAACTTAACATCAGCTTCGCAAAATCAAATGATCGATTTCAAAAATTGATTGATCAATTTTCAAAATCGATTAATCGAATTCATCTCGATTAATCGAAATTTGCTGCTATTAAATTTTCAGGTTTTGTTCTTACTGGCATATGCCAGTCATTCTATCGAACGAAATCGATTGATCGATTAATAGATTTGGAAATCGATTAATCGGTTTTGACAACAAATTTAAAAAATTTTGCCTTTTATGTCCTTTCACTTCCTATTGTCATTTTTGTCCGTTTGTCAATGGCTTGTAGTTAAGTCTCTTGCGGACCTTTCGTTTGTTCCTTAGAACCTTTTGGCCATCGATTTCTCATGATGCGATTCCCATGAAACCATGCATTTGAATCGCACAACGATAGATTTACAACTCACGTTCGTTTCATTCATTCCTTGAATAAGTTGGCCTAAATGCTCAACTTTTGATTACATAAACGGTTCAAACTTACAAGCATACATGTGAAGATACAATTAGGCTCTCAACTCACAGTAAACAAATCTAGGTATTGCTCTCTCACATCTGCCTCTCATTCTCACGTAGCTTCTTCGGTCGAATGATTCTTCCATCGAACAAGCATTAAAGGAATCACTTTCGTGTGCAACACTTTCTCCTTTCGATCCAGTATCTCCGTCGGTTCCTCTACCATGCTCATATCTTTGTGCATTTCTAAAGGTTGACCTCCCAAGATGTCATTCACATACTTTCTGAGCATAGATACGTGGAAAATGTTGTGCACCCGATCAAATCATGGTGGTAATCCAACACGATCAAATTGTAGAGGGATTTTCATATTTTAAAAAATCCCTCTACAAAACGTCGATAGTAGCCCGCTAGACCAAGGAAATTACGGACGTCTGTTACCGTCTTTGGTTGTTCCTAGTTCACCACTGCTTCAATCTTAGCCGGATCTACTGTGACACCTTCCTTTGAGACTATATGTCCCTAAAAGCTAACTTCTTCTAACCAAAACTCACACTTATTGAGTTTGGCGTACAGTTGGTGTTCACATAAGGTTTGTAGAGTAACTCTCAAGTGTTCTTCATGTTCCTTCTTCGAGTTGGAGTAGATTAGTATATCGTCGACGAATACTACGATGCAAGAGTCCAGGTGTGGTTTAAACACCCGATTCATCAAATCCATGAACGATGCCAGTGCATTTGTCAAACCAAACGGCATCACTAAGAACTTGTAGTGTCTGTACCGTGTCCTGAATGCTGTTTTCTGGATGTCCTCTACCTTGACTCTTAGCTGATGGTATCTAAATCTCAGATCGATCTTAGAAAAGTACCTCGCTCCTTGCAGCTGATCGAATAAGTCGTCAATTCTAGGTAATGGATATCAATTCTTGATGGTCAATTTGTTTAACTGGCGATAGTCAATGCATAGTCGCATTGACCCATATTTCTTCTTTACAAACAAGATCGGTGCTCCCCACGGAGACACACTAGGTCTTACAAATCTCTTATCCATGAGCTCTTGCAATTGCTCTTTTAACTCCTTCAACTCAACAGGAGCTATTCTATATGGTGCTTTGAAAATAGGCTCCGTGCCAGGTGCCAAGTCGATAGCAAACTCCACCTCTCTATCTAGAGGTAATCCTGGTAATTCCTCCGAAAATACATCTTCAAATTCTTGCATAACTACTATCTCTGAGGTGATGTTCTTCCCTTCCTTATCTTTCTTTAAAAATGCCAAGTAACCACTACACCCCTTTCTGATCAAACGCTCGGCGCTGACTGCAAAGATAAGTGGCATAAACGTCGATCTCTCTTCGAAATTGGAACGATCTCCTCGTATTAGGTCAAAAGATGACAACCATGTTCTTACAATCTACCGTCGTACAATGCTGTGTTGACCAATCCATGCCAAAGATCATATCGAATTCTTGCATGCCCAACAAAATCAAATTCGTCGGTAGTTCAAAGTCATCTCCGTCCCTAATGGTCACTATCACCGAGTTACAAATCCTTTCCGTATCGATCAATTTTCCAGTCGGGATAGAAACCGCTAAGATGAAATCCAACGTCTCCTGATTGACCTTCATCTTCCTTGCGAAACCAGGGGTAGTAAATTAGTGGGTAGACCCCGGGTCTATCAACTCTCTTGCTTCATAGGCTATGTCACTCTACTTGCCGTACAGTTGTAAGGTACCTATATATAGCATACATATTCATATACATGGCAAGTATATACATCAAAATTTATGAATAGGATTAGTCTACTCTACTTCTTATATGAATGCACCTTCTCTATCTAAAACTTTTAAGAAATTGAAATTCTTTTATTTAAGAGAAAATCTCACCTTGAATCACATCGGTGGTATTGCGCGCTTCCTGAGCCGTACTTGCGTAGGCTCTTCCTTATATGACCGGCTTCCTTACTTGTATAGGTCGTGGCATTGAAACAGAAGCTGTCCTCTCCTTAGCCATCTCAGGGCAATCTCGGATAATATGGCCCACCTTTTCACATTTATAGCAACCCCGAGTACCCTTTCTGCACTCAGCTATTTTATGAGACTTGCCACACTTGGCACAAGTCTAAACCGTAGTAGACGCTGCTCGTGAGAAACCCTGTGTAACTGCTGCTCTCGTGGTGGTAGCAAGGCTCTCATATCTTATCGGCCTCCCCGACGCAAGCAATGGTAACCTTTGATAGTTTGTCTGCTGCGCCGGTTTAACATACCCAGTATGGTTGCCTTTGAATAGGTGCTACGAATTTTGGCTTTTTGTTCACCGGCTCGTAGTTTCCAACTTTATTCTGATCCACTCTTCCTCTGCCTGACTGATCCCTTCTTCTATATCTATCTTCATTATCCTCTTCAATAACCAAGGCTTTGCTCATAACCTCTCCATAGGTCTTCAACTCAAATGCCGCTACTTTCCCCCTGATGTCCGGCCTCAAGCTGCATTGTAGTCGTTTTGCTTTCATCAGGTCCGTGACTATAAATGTCACAACCTCAGATTTTTGAGATAAGTGCACGTCATGCATTACACATAGATATATGTGTTTCACAAGGAGACCAAAACGAACCAAAGACACTAAGTGTGTACGTGGGGAAACACACTAGTATATCCCTAACTTATAGATATAAAAGTGAAAGAGAGAGAGAGGAACCCTTACGTAACTCTATTCTAACCTAAATAAAGAGAAAGAGAATATAGAGAGAAAGAAGAGAAGAGCCTAGTAGAGAACTAGGGTTCGTTGGGACTTATGTCGGCAAAGGAGATTAGAGGAAAAGACTGGAGGAAGAACCTTGGAGGCCTGTTAGCCTAGTAGAATTTCGAATCGTAAATCGAACTTGTGTGTGACTCATCGTCAGAGGTACGTTAAAGACATGATAGATGCCTAGGAATGTTGTAAATAGTAGGAAGAATGCTGGCTGAATGTTTTTTTTTTATGAGATTAAGGTTAAATGATGGGAGGAAGCATGTTCTCGATCTGATCGAGGAGCAAAATCATCGTTCCTCGCTCGAGCGGTCTAAAAGGCTCGCTCAAGCGAGGATGAACAGGAAAAAATATAACTCTGGGCTCGCTCGAGCGGTCCCCAAAACTAAAGGGAAGCTCGCTCGAGCGAGGGTCCCCCAGTAATGCTTCGATGGCTCGATTTAACCGCTCGAGCGACCTCGATTTAACCGCTCGAGCGAGGTCTAGTGACCGCTCGAGCGAGGTCAAGTGACTGCTCGAGCGAGGTCAAGTGGCCGCTCGAGCGAGGTCTGGGGACCACTCAGATCTTGGTTTTTCGAATACAAGAAACTTGGGGGCCATACACCCCAATGATTCTAGTGATTGTTCTAAACCTATTTTTGAAATGTAGGTTGATGCATTATAACTCTCTACGAGCAAAGTGCGTTTTGAGATTCGTCGAGGTAGGGAATATTCTTGAAACATGTGCATTATCCCGTGAACTCATATGCGTAGTATAATCTATTTAAATAGTCACATATTGCATGAATCCTCATGATAAGGGTGTGTGAGTGAGTTGAAACGTGAAAGTCTTGAGGTCCCCAGGGGACGAAAAATCATATAGTTCAAACAAAGAAGGGTGCGACAGAAATATGGGGCATCCCAGGGATGCAGATGAAAACTAAAAGAGAAACGGAAGTAATGTGATAAGGCCTGATGTAATATAATTAACACAATCACGGTGAATAACTATATGTAAAACACATTGATATTTTTATTATTTAAGGTTGATTAGAATACCCCACCGACGTGGCGGGATACCCACGACTGACTCGGCAGGATATCCGTGACCGGTACGGCGGCCAATCCGTGCATTCATAGTATATCCCAGGGATGTAGATCTAAAAATAGACCCGCCACCTATGAGAAAGGGGCTTGGGCAGTATCCCCAGGGGATACGTATAATAACTGTCTAGTTAGACGACGATGGTGGGTATTCCATCGGGGCTCGATGCTATATTGCTCGGGGACTACTTAAGTTAAGATTTAAGTGATTAGGCCAAATTCACAACTAAACAAATAAAGAGATTCAACGAAACCATGCTAAGTAACGATCAAAATCATGGGTTTAATTCCAGTTACTCAAGTTGTTGTCCATATGTGATTGCTCAATAATTCTATGCTTGTTAAATTGCTGACATATGTGTGAAGGTCAATCTATATGTTCTTTTTATTTCCCTACGGAGCTAGGATGTAGCTCACCCCCTTAGACTATACGTCGCAGTCCGTGACTAGCGGCAAAGAAAGACTGGAGAAGTCGATCCACGGTTTCGGTTTCGTGCCTCTGAAGAGTCAGAACCTCCTGAGGAATTCTTCTAGGAAACCCGCTGCATACTTTGAGAGTGAGTTGAGAGTATTATGTATGGCTTGGTATATCAAGCCTCTTTAATTCGAATGTTTAAATACCGTTTCTTGACAAAATGTATTAGGATGAGCTGTCATAACTAAACTTTTGGGTAAGTTCTTATGCCCATGAATTGGCATGGGACAAGGACTGCCTTGTGATACCTTGATGGTGTTGAGGTTTTATTTAGAGTAGCTACGCATGTCTCAATTAAAGTTTTGGTTCGTATATATATCAATATTTTGTAAGGAACCTGGGGCACGACCTCGAAGGTCGTGCTGATGGCACGGATTTTAGGGTTCCAAAATTTGGGCTGTCACAGTTGGTATCAAAGCGTTTTCTTTCCAGGTTCTGACTATCATATCGTCAGAATATAGGGACTTCTGCTAATGAGATTATGGATTCTCATGCAGACCGTTATGTTTCCTAGAGGGAGAGGCCGACCCAGGGGTGGTCATGATAGGAATTTGCGCAGTAGAGATGGGTTCGTCTCACCTACAAACAGAGTGCCATTGGGAAACAGGGAGATTCCCGAGAGCAGTGGCCAGGGAGGAAACCAAAATCAAGCAGAGGAGCAAGATCTAGATAGACAGGATCGAAATTAGAGGGAACAAGATAGGGTGAGAGAGAGAAATGAAGAAAGAGAAGAGCATCAGAGAATGATGCACACAATGGAGACCATGGCAACTGCCATGGCACAACAAGCGCCCTTGGCAACAAGATACAAGCACTGTAACCACAATGAACACCTACCCCTCCAGTAGGACTTACACCCTCAGTGGCTTCAGCATTCACCAAATTCAGAAGGATGAGACCTCCAAACTTTTCAGGACAGGCAGACACAATGGCCGCCGAAAACTGGTTGGGGGAAATGGAGAAGGTGTTTAGCGTACTGACATGCACGGAGGATGAGAGCGTCTACATGGGCATATATGTTAGATGGAGAAGTCGGACCTTAGTGGAAACTGCTTTTAACAAGAGCACAAGAAACTCCAGATATGCCGTGGACTTGGGACGTTTAATTCAGAGAAGAATTCAATAAACAATATTTTCCGGGTTGTGAGGAATCGATGGAGACCCAATTTTACAACTAGCGCAGGAAGGATGACCGTGAGAGAGTATGGAGTGGAATTCATGAGAGGCTCGCTGGTTCTGCATTACGTAATTTCAGACGTGTTTGAAAGCGAAGAGGTTCCAACAGGCTTAAGGTCGGACATCCGAGGAGGGGTTGCGCCTTCCAAACCTATGGAGAAGTAATGAGTAAGGCATTGGTAGTCAAGAAGAAAACAATAATCGACACGAGGGAACAACAAGGTAGAGAAAGCATTGATCCGAGTTGGACGGGGAGTCATGAATCGGTATATAAGAAACCGAGGATTGTAGCACCGAATCGTAGACAATCGCTGCATAGGTATGGGAGAGCCGCACAACAAGCTACTCATCATGGCATCAGGGAGACCGATGAGGTATCAAGGTCCTGCTTTTTCCAGCAGGGCTACAACTACACAAGGTTTTTCGAGACCTGCTACTTCATCACCAAGGGAAACTTGTGCTAAGTGTGGCAAGTCCCACAAAACAACGGATTGTAGGCAGGGAATGCGAGGCTGTTTCAAGTGTGGCAAGATAGGCCACATGATTAGAGATTGCCCTGAGACAGTTAAAGAAAAGACGGCCCCAACTTCCATGCCACAACCTATTCAATCTCGAAAGCCTGTTATTCGAGGAAGAGCCTACGCAGCTACTGTGAGAGGTGGAGTGTACGACATTATCCAAGGTGAGATCTCCTTTAAAACAGAGAATTTCGGTTGCAATACAACTCTAGATAGAGAATGGGCTTCCATTAGGATAAATATATATATACCCATTATTAAACTTTAAAACGAAAAAAAAAAAAAAAAAAGGGAGTGGATTTTTTTTTTTTTCTTTTTTTGTATATGTTATGTACATATATGTATGCATTATAGGTACGTTACAGATCTATGAGAAAGGGTGCTACGTAGCACATGACGCACGAGTGTTGATAGACCCAGGGTCTACCCACTCCATCTCCCCTAGATTTGCAAAGAAGATGAAGATTGTTCCGGAGGCACTGGACTTTGTGTTATCAGTGTCCATCCCAACAGGAGAATTAGTGGACACGGAGTTAGTCTGCAAATCGGTAGTAGTAAGCATTCGGGATCACGTTGTCCACGAATTAGACGCAAATTTAATATGGTTGGACATGCAAGGATTCGATGTAATCCTTGGCATGGATTGGCTGTCCCATCACTGCGCAACAGTGGATTGCAAGGATAAAGTTGTTGTTTTCCGTCCTAACACGAGGAGATCGTTTCGATTTCAAGGGGAGAGATCGACTCAGGTACCACTCATATCTGCAGTCAGAGCAGAACGTTTAATCAGAAAGGGGTGTAGCGGTTATTTGGCATTCTTGAAAGAAGATAAAGAAGAAAAGAATATTATCTCCGAGATAGCAGTGGTGCAAGAATTCCCAGATGTATTTCCAGAAGAATTGCGGGATTACCTCAAAGAGAAGTAGAATTTATGATCGACTTAGCACCGTGAACGGAACTGCTTTCAAAGGCACCTTATAGGATGGCCTCGAAGTTGAAAGAGTTGAAAGAACAATTGCAAGAGCTCATGGACAAGGGATTCATACGACCAAGCGTGTCTCCATGGGGAGCACCAGTGTTATTCGTGAAAAAGAAAGATGGGTCGATGCGGTTGTGCATCGACTACCGCCAATTGAACAAAGTCACGGTGAAGAATCGATATCCGTTGCCAAGAATAGATGACTTATTCGACCAGTTGCAAGGAGCAAAACATTTTTCCAAGATTGACCTAAGATCTAGTTACCATCAGTTAAGAGTCAGGGCCGGGGACATTCAGAAAATGGCTTTTAGAACACGGTATGGACACTATGAATTTTTAGTGATGCCATTCGAACTGACGAATGCACCGGCGTCGTTCATGGACTTGATGAATCGAGTGTTTAAACCACACCTAGACTCCTGCGTTGTAGTGTTTGTTGATGACATCCTAATCTACTCAAAATCGAAAACGGAGCATGAAGAACACTTACGAGTCGCTCTACAAACCTTGCGTGAACAAATCGACGCCAAACTCAAAGAAATGTGAGTTTTGGCTAGAAGAGGTTAGCTTTTTGGGACATGTTGTCTCCAAGCATGGTGTCACTATAGATCCCGCTAAGATCGAGGCAGTAGTGAACTGGGAACAACCAAAAACCGTGACAGACATCCGAAGTTTCCTCGGACTGGCAGGTTATTATCGACGTTTCGTAGAGGGGTTTTCAAAAATATCAGGACCTCTTACGAGGCTTACAAGAAAGGACTCAAGATTTGAGTGGAGTGAGGCGTGTGAGAAGAGTTTTCAAGAACTCAAGAAGAGACTCACCTCAGCTCCTGTGTTAGTCATTCCATCAGGCAGTGGAGGATTCGCAGTTTATAGTGATGCTTCGTATAACGGGTTGGGTTGTGTACTAAATCAATATAAAAAGGTAATAGCTTACGGCTCCGCATACTTGAAAGAGCACGAAAAGAACTACCCAACACACAATCTGGAACTAGCAGCAGTCATATTCGCATTAAAGATATGGCGACATTATTTATACGGAGAAACATTTGAAATTTTCACTGACCATAAGAGCCTCAAATACCTGTTTACATAGAAGGAACTGAATATGAGGCAGCGTAGGTGGATGGAATTCCTCAAAGATTACGACTGTTCCATACAGTACCATCCAGGCAAAGCTAACGTAGTGGCCGACGCCTTGAGTCGAAAAAGTTCGGCCCAGCTGGCTAGTCTAATTTCGGGTATACATCGATGGAAGTTGTTGGAGGATCTAGCGTTATGTGGCGCAGACATACAACCACAAGCCACAGGAGCCTTCTTAGCCAACATATCAGTGAAACCAGTGATATTCGAACATATACGAGAACTACAGATGAAAGACCCGATTCTAACAAAGATACATCAAAATGTAACTGAAGGTATTACATCTGAGTTTTCAATCAAGGAAGACGGTTCCTTAATATTCAAGGGGCGACTTTGCATTCCGGACAATGCCGAATTGCGGCGAACGATTCTTGATGAATCTCACAAGTCATGCTATGCTATCCACCCGGGAAGCACGAAGATGTATCAGGATCTGAAAAAGAATTACTGGTGGAGAGGTTTGAAACAAGATGTGGCAGAGTACGTGTCACGATGTTTGACGTGCCAACAAGTGTAAATCGATCAGCCTATTACACCCTTTACCCATACCGAATGGAAGTGGAATCTATCTCAATGGATTTCATAGTCGGTCTCATCATGAATCGCAAGGAGGCATAACGCCATTTGGGTGGTAGTCGATCGATTGACTAAGTAACACTTCTTACCGCAATACTATGTATGTACGGGGAAGATTAGCAGAACTCTATATGAAAGAGATCGTCCGTTTACATGGGATTCCAAGTAGCATTGTTTCAGACCGGGACCCATTATATACATCAAAGTTTTGGAGGAAATTCCAAGAAGGAATGGGAACTAGGTTAGATTTTAGTACGGCGTTTCACCCACAAACCGACGGACAGACTGAGAGGGTCAACCAAGTCATTGAAGACATGCTTAGGGCATGTATGTTAGAATTGCAAGGATCATGGGATCAACATCTACCATTGATTGAGTTCGCTTATAATAATAGTTTTCAGACGAGCATCGGAATGGCACCGTATGAAGCCTTGTACGGAAGACGATGTAAGTCGCCAATCAATTGGGAGGAAATTGGCGAGAAATTTGTTTTGGGACCCGAGCTACTTGAAGATAACGCGGCTATTGTCCGCATGATCAGGGAAAGACTAAAGGCGGCTCAAAGCAGACAGAAAAGCTATGCTGACATCAAGCGGACTAGTGTAGACTTTAAAGTGGGTGAACATGTGTTCGTGAAAGTATCACCGATGAAGGGAGTGATGGGATTTGGGAAAAGAGGGAAACTAAGTCCCCGCTATCTTGGACCGTTTGAAGTTTTGGGTCGAGTGGGAGAAGTAGCCTACCGCATTGGGTTGCCACCATTGTTTGATCAGGTACACAATGTATTCCACGTGTCGATGCTCAGGAAATATCTCAATGACCCTGATCACGTGCTGAGCGGCCAATCATTCGAAATGCATGAAGATATGACCATGATTGAAGAGCCGGTAGAAATTTTAGATCGAAAGGAACCGTGTTATGTAACAAAAGTTATTCCCTTAGTGCTTGTCCGATGGAAGAACCATCTGGTCGAAGAGGCAACATGGGAACGTGAGGCGGATGTTAGAGAACAATATCCCAAATTGTTCGAAATTGCCAACTGAATGGTTTTATTCTTTTGAGAATATGTGATTTGCGGGTACTATGAAGGCTATATATATAGATATATATATATTTTTTTTAGATATATTGACTCCAAACAATGATTGAACCACTTTTCGTTGAACTCTTATTTAATGAAACTAGTGATGAGAATTGAAATCGAAAACGAGCAAAAAGGTACCAGAGAAATGTTTCTGGTCTTGCTCGAGCGACCACTTATGTTCGCTCGAGCGAACTACATAAAATCACAACTTCCTCTCGCTCGAGCGATAACTATTCCTCGCTCGAGCGAGGCATTTCAACCGCTCGAGCGAGGCATTATAACCACGCGAGCGAGGCTATATTATATAATGAAAATCTTCCTGTTCTCGCTCGAGCGAGAACTAATGACCGCTCGAGCGAGGAGGAACTATATATATATGGTGGAGGGCAAGACGCCTGCTCATCTTCAAGCGAAAGGGAGAGGAGACGAGCGAGGGGTTAGGGCAAGCGATTTCCAATATTTTTTCGTCCGATTCCAGCCGGATTTGGACAATCCGATCCGTTAAGACTACTCTCCTAGGTAAAATCTACCTATCCCTGAAATCTTTCTTTTCCTTCTAAACCCTTTATATACTAAATGGCTTCGAGCCCAAACCCCCAACCTAAGAAACGGATGGCGATTCGGTCGCCACCGGCGCGCAACAAAGCGCCACAAACCTCACAACCATCGTCAAACCCGCCCTCCACTCCAATCACACTGGATGATTGGTGGGTAGCCAAGACTTTTGAAGCCGAATGGGATATACATCCCTCATGTTTCGGGGATCTGACGTCCACCCAGTGGACATCAGACTTTCTCACTAACAACCATCTCAAGACCCTGCTTACGCCGTTCGGGGATCGGTATTACCCGAGGCTAGTGAAGTTATTTTACCAAACCCTAAACTTGAACATCGACGAGGATGCTATACTCGTCAAAATCGATGGTAATGAGCTAATCTTCAGATGTGCCGACATTTCCTCGATCATGAAATGTCCCCACATCTACACCCCTAGCCCACTCATCCTACCACCTTTTTCTGGGAACGTAGATTTCCCAACGATCATCTCCGACATCACTGGTGGCATGTCTGCCTCGGGACAATCTATTACCCGATCACAACTACCGCCGCGTATGTGGCTTTTAGATATCATCTTTAAAAAGAATCTACACCCAACCGGCCATGATCAAGAACGCCAAGATGCGTTTCTGCGTGCCCTACACACCGCATTTCATAATAGGTGGATCAACGCACCTATGGTCATCATAAAAGGCATGGCGCATGCTTACAAAAGAAATGTAAGGGGTGCTGTTCCTCCACCCATCAACCGACATCAGATGCTCGGTTGATTTCCGACTCTTAGACTCACGGAATGGGAAGGAGGATTTAAGATCCGGAGGAGTTGTTCTCATCGATAACGCTGCCCCTACCTCGCCCAAGACTGGAGCCGAAACCTTAAGAGCCTGCAAACCAGCGTCAACAAGAAGAGAGACCGTCAGGTCTCCCGACCAACCACCCATCAAGCACCGGCAGGACCGACCACTCCCTCTACCTCAGTTCCACAACCCATACCCACTACCGACACGGGCATGATGCGGGAGATCCTTTAGCAAGGGTGGGAGATCAGGTTGCACCAGAGGTTCCAGGAGGCACTACTTCTCGACCTCATGGGCCAGGCATACCCGCAGTCTTACATGCAGCGCGTCGGTGCTATGAGGGATGCTATTTTTGGAGCGTCAAGCTCCGGCCCGGCTACGAGGAGTGCCACAGCGGGTACCACAGCCGTCACGGTGGACGATAAGGATGGGGATGGCGAGGACTACGACGACGACGACTATGAGGAGGATGAGGACTAGATAGTAACGTAAATTTTGAACACATTATATGTAATATTTTGAGACATTTTGTAAGGAGGTGGGTTCTTGGTCAAAAATTTTAAAAACTATCGTGACATGAATGTCACAAAGTTTTTGTGAATGATAAATATATATGGAATGAGTATAGTGATAATGATCCCTTTCATTTATGTGAAAAAAAAAATTTGTTGGCATGGCTAACGCTTGTTGCTGCGAAATGCGGCAAACCGGTTAATCACTGTTTTGGATATGCGAGTCGGATAACAGAAGTGATACCTATTTAAGAGAATAACATTGTTTTTTGAGGACGAAAATCTTATAAGTTGGGGTGATTGTCACAACCTCAGATTTTTGAGATAAGTGCACGTCATGCATTACACATAGATATATGTGTTTCACAAGGAGACCAAAACGAACCAAAGACACTAAGTGTGTACGTGGGGAAACACACTAGTATATCCCTAACTTATAGATATAAAAGTGAAAGAGAGAGAGAGGAATCCTTACGTAACTCTATTCTAACCTAAATAAAGAGAAAGAGAATATAGAGAGAAAGAAGAGAAGAGCCTAGTAGAGAACTAGGGTTCGTTGGGACTTATGTCGGCAAAGGAGATTAGAGGAAAAGACTGGAGGAAGAACCTTGGAGGCCTGTTAGCCTAGTAGAATTTCGAATCGTAAATCGAACTTGTGCGTGACTCATCGTCAGAGGTACGTTAAAGACATGATAGATGCCTAGAAATGTTGTAAATAGTAGGAAGAATGTTGGCTGAATGTTTTTTTTTTATGAGATTAAGGTTAAATGATGGGAGGAAGCATGTTCTTGATCTGATCGAGGAGCAAAATCATCGTTCCTCGCTCGAGCGGTCTAAAAGGCTCGCTCGAGCGAGGATGAACAGGAAAAAATATAACTCTGGGCTCGCTCGAGCGGTCCCCAAAACTAAAGGGAAGCTCGCTCGAGCGAGGGTCCCCAGTAATACTTCGATGGCTCGATTTAACCGCTCGAGCGTCCTCGATTTAACCGCTCGAGCGAGGTCTAGTGACCGCTCGAGCGAGGTCAAGTGACCGCTCGAGCGAGGTCAAGTGGCCGCTCGAGCGAGGTCTGGTGACCACTCAGATCTTGGTTTTTCGAATACAAGAAACTTGGGGGCCATACACCCCAATGATTCTAGTGATTGTTCTAAACCTATTTTTGAAATGTAGGTTGATGCATTATAACTCTCTATGAGCAGGCGTGCCTTGAGATTCGTCGAGGTAGGGAATATTCTTGAAACATGTGCATTATCCCGTGAACTCATATGCATAGTATAATCTATTTAAATAGTCACATATTGCATGAATCCTCATGATAAGGGTGTGTGAGTGAGTTGAAACGTGAAAGTCTTGAGGTCCCCAGGGGACGAAAAATCATATAGTTCAAACAAAGAAGGGTGCGACAGAAATATGGGGCATCCCAGGGATGCAGATGAAAACTAACAGAGAAACGGAAGTAATGTGATAAGGCCTGATGTAATATAATTAACACAATCACGGTGAATAACTATATGTAAAACACATTGATATTTTTATTATTTAAGGTTGATTAGAATACCCCACCGACGTATGGATACCCACGATCGACGGCAGGATATCCGTGACCTGCATAAAGGGCCAATCCAGACATTCATAGTACATCACAAATGATGTAGATCTAAAATAGACCCGCCACCTATGAGAAAGGGGTTTGGGCAAGATCCTGTGGGATACGATAATAACCGCCTAGTTAGGACGACGATGGTGGGTATTCCATCGGGCTCGATGCTATATTGCTCGGGACTACTTAAGTTAAGATTTAAGTGATTAGGCCAAATTCACAACTAAACAAATAAAGAGATTCAACGAAACCATGCTAAGTAACGATCAAAATCATGGGTTTAATTCCAGTTACTCAAGTTGTTGTCCATATGTGATTACTCAATAATTCTATGCTTGTTAAATTGCTGACATATGTGTGAAGGTCAATCTATATGTTCTTTTTATTTCCCTACGGAGCTAGGATGTAGCTCACCCCCTTAGACTATACGTCGCAGTCCGGGACTAGCTAGAAAGACTTGGAGAAGTCGATCCACGTTTTGCTGTTTCGTGCCCACAGAAGAGTCAGAACCTCCTCCTGAGGAATTCTTCTAGGAAACCCGCTGCATACTTTGAGAGTGAGTTGAGAGTATTATGTATGACTTGGTATATCAAGCCTCTTTAATTCGAATGTTTAAATACCGTTTCTTGACAAAATGTATTAGGATGAGCTGTCATCACTAAACTTTTGGGTAAGTTCTTATGCCCATGAATTGGCATGGGACAAGGACTGCCTTGTGATACCTTGATGGTGTTGAGGTTTTATTTAGAGTAGCTACGCATGTCTCAATTAAAGTTTTGGTTCGTATATATATCAATATTTTGTAAGGAACTTGGGGCACGACCTCGAAGGTCGTGCTAATGGCATGGATTTCGGGGTTCCGAAATTCAGGCTGTCACAATAAAATCAGGAGCAAAGTAAGCAAGCAGCATAAACTCAACCCCATACTCTCTAACTGACATTCTTCCCTGCTCAAGCTGTAAAAATCTTACTTCCATTTGATTGCATACAACTTCAGGGAAGTACTGATTGTTGAATTCTTCCACAAACTCATCCCATGTCTAGGACAATCCTGGGGTCTCCTGAGCCCTAGTCCTAGAAACGGACTTCCACCAAGGGCCTGCCTCCCCATCTAGCATGTAAGCTGCCCAACAGATACTCTCGTCTTCCATGCACGTAAGCACGCTAAAAACTTAATCCATCTTGCTCATCCAATTCTCCACATCCATTGGCTCCGCTTGCCCTGAAAAGATAGGAGGACACATCCTCCTAAATTCTATAAATGTTGAGGACACTAGCGGTGTAGGAAGAATTGGAGGTGTAGGTGGCTGATGCTGATTAGTGGTATTGTGAGCTGCCAAGGATGCTGCTTGTTGAGCCATGGCGGCTGCCATGATTTTCATAGTGTCCATCATCCTCTGACGCTCTTTTCTCTCTTCATTTCTTTCTCTTACTCTTTCTTGTTCCCTCTGATCTCTATCCTGACGGTCTCTTTCTTGGCTCTCCTTATGGTCTTAGCTCTCTTGGCCACTACTTCCTGAAGCCCCTCTGTTTTCCATTAGTACTCTATTCGTAGCCGAGATGAAATCATTTCTACTACGTAAATTTCTATCATGACCACCCCTGGGTCGTCCTTTTCTCTTAGAAGACATTACGGTCTGCACATGAAATCAAAGTTTCATTAGCAGAAGTCCCTATGCTCTGAAAAAACTAAGAATTATCAGAATTGCTAAAAAAAACTGCTTTGATACCAACTATGACAGCTGATGTGAATTTAATTGTGATGTTTTACTCGCAAGCTCATGAATCAGATTGTAGATAGTGGGTGCAGAGTACGAGATCGTTCCCTTGAGGACTATTTTAGAAGATCTAAAAAGATGAAATAGTAACTCAAGAAATCTACCAAGATTTAACAGTACCCTACCAATATTATGATTTAGGTAGTTTTGTGAGCTAAGATAATTACTAACTACAAAATAAAGCTTAATTGATAATTCAAAAATAAAGGTAAAGATGAAGATACTAAATCCTCCCATCTTTGATTTGTTCTTCCCATAATACAAATCTAAGGATTAAATATGAGATATACCATTGAAAAATATCTTTTATAGAAGATAAATGATCAAAACCCGGATAGGTTCCACATTACATCCCTATAATCAGAACTTAATTTCAGAGATGATTTTCATATATAGATTTGGGATCAAGGGCATGACTCGGCACACTTGATCTCAGATACAAATAGAAATCATCCCCAAATTAGGTAAAAACTCTAACAAGAATACCACCATAGATCTGAGATCGAGGGCATGACTTGGCACACTCGAGTTCAGATCAGGGAGTAATTAAGATAAAATTACCATTACAGATCCAAGATCCAGGGCATGACTCGGCACACTCGATCCCAGATCGTAATCGTAAGTAGATCCACATGATAAAAACAAAAAGATTATATAACAATGATTGGGGTAAAATTACCGTCACAGATCTGAGATCCAGGGCATGACTCGGCACACTCGATTTCAGTTAGTGGCGGGGATTTCATCCGTTCGTGAGAGCATAACAACCATAAAATAAAATCTCAAAGTTTAATCCTAGATCTATACCATTAGAAGTACATCCCTCGGATGGGAATCATTAGATTCCCATCCCTAAGAAATTAGCCACACATATTGTAATTGAACGACATAAAAAAGTAATAAATGGAAAATAACATTAAAAATACCTCAACCTTCAATAGAAAATGGTCGATCGATCGACTGAAAGGTCGAGCAATCGACCTTCTAAGATTTTCGTGAACATCAGCCCAACTCTCCATCACATACTTCTTTGGTATTGTCGCCATAACGTTTTATTCTAAACTCGGATTGAGGCGATTCTTATGGCGTTGGAATGAAGACAGAAAGCTCTACAACGTTGGTGTTTTAACCATTTCGTGAATCTAATGTCTTGAAGATCCAAATTGAGCTGCATGTCTCACTAAGTTCTCAATGACCCAAGGTTGCAGTGTTTGACATTATTTTCGGAAATCTTGGGCAGTTTTATGCATTTGGATTGTATTCACCTGAAACACTTCAAATCTAGTAATTCTCATCAAATAGCCTTCATCGGATGGCTAAATGTAAGTATTTAGGGGTAAAATATCATCATATTTCACTACTCATCAACAGCCCAGGTTTTGGCTCCCCGAAACTCGTGCCATCAGCACGACCCTCGAGGTTGTGCCCCAAATGCCTGCACGGAATATTAGTATAACCAAACAATAATAAAATAAGATAAAGCATAAGAACTGAATCAAACCAAATCTCCAGTTCTATATATATAACCTTCAAAATAAATAACCCAAAAGATGGTTCTAGTCTCTTACCAATGCATGAGCAAAAGAACCCACCCGAACCATCAGTGACATCACAATAGTCACCTTGGATGGTTCGCCAAAATAATATATCATTTGTTTAATTAAATTTTCTCAAAAATAGTTTGACATACCAAGCCGTACAATACTCTCCGTCAAAACTAAATCAAAGTTGTGCAGGGGTCCTCTAGAAGAAGTCCTCAGGAGGGGGCTTCAAATCCTCTCCAGGCACGTAATTCGAATCCTTCAGATCTACGCCTCCTGAAGTAACAATAGTCGCAAGCAAAGGACCTGGAACATATAGTCTAAAGGGTGAGCTACATCATAGCTCAATAGGGATACAATAGAATAAACATATAAGTTAATCTCTCACATATATTCCATGATATTTAGCAGCATGATGTATCAATGAATTAACTAGAAAAATAATTAAAATGACTGAATAGATGTACTAAATGTTATTGTTACTTTACATGTTTCATTTGTTCTCAACCTGCTCATATAAGACAATGATTTGGCCTAAAGACTTAAATCATAACTTAAATATTCCCCGATTTTACTATAGCATGGGCACCCGATGGAGTACCCTCTATTGTCGTCTAATAATACCATTTTCATTATCGTCTTTCATTCATTCAATACTACCCAGGTCCCTTTCTCATAGGCGATGGGGTTTAATCTCAACATACATACATACATCCCAGGGAAGTGCAACCGGTGTACGGATTGGCCGCCGTACCGGTCACAGATATCCTGTTGAGTCAGTCGTGGGTATCCCGTCACGTCGGTGGGATATTCTCCAAATCTTAAATATCAAAAGTACACTATATATAGTTATTCACCGTGTGATCGTGCTAAATATAGTAGATTAGGCCTTATCAATCTCATTCACTTTGCTTACATTTCCACATACATCCCTGTGATGTCCGACTCAATGCATCACACAGATGCTCTTATCACCTTCACATCCCTGGGGACATCACATACTTATTTACTTTACTTTGTGTTCACACACGCACACACTTGAGATTCACACTTCTATATATAAGTACTCACTTCTATATCACTACATACATGCTTTTGCTATTAAAATATATGTTCAAGGCATTCCTTACCTCACGCATATACTTCCTCAAGCGTCAAGATCCAAGGCATTTCGCATGCTTACACTCACTCGTACAACCTATGGTACACCATAGCATAAGTAAAGTATCAATAAAGATGCACCAAAGAAGGTACAACACCCTCCTAGAACCCCAAAGTCTAAAATAAAAGCCAACAGAAACTGTCCAAATCGATTGATTGATCTCCAAAATCGATTAATCGATCCCAAATCAATTAATCAAAATTCCAAAATCGATTGATCGATTTCTCAAATCGATCAATCGGTATTCCCAAGCCCTGATTTTCCAGCCACTGGGAATGCTCAGACGATTAATCGATTTCAAATCGATTAATTGAAATCCACAAATTGATTAATCGATTTGAAATCGATCAAGCGATTTCGGGCATTCTTGCCCAACTTACTTCTTGATCAAAATCGATTAATCAATTTTCCAAATTGATCAATCGATTTGGTTAGAAATTCTGCCCTTTGTGGGCATTTGGTCCAACTTTCCTCTCTTTCATTTCTCCTTTCTTTTATACATTTTTACATTGACATTTAGCCAATCTATCCTAGGGATAAAGCACAACACCATATTCATTAAAATCTAACAAAAACTCACCTTAATCAACCCTTGGTTGATTCAATGGTTTGGCTCAAAGGCTAGGTTTCCTAGCTCTAACTTCAATGAATTCTCCTACGCGTTGTCGTCGAAATTTATAGCTCATGTGTGGCTTCAATCCGTCATTCCACCCAATTCCCTAGCAATTACTCTACGTCTCTCTCTCTCTTCTTGACTCTCTACACCAACCTAAACAAGGTAATAACTTCTCTTAAGTTATTTGCCTCCTTTTTACCCTCTCTTGCTTTGGTGTAAAGCACATACACCAAAGATAGGTGTAAGTGATCTCTAAATACATCTAACACTATGCATACATGCCTATTAACATCAACCCAGTTGAATGGTAGTAATTGAGTTGATTTTCACTTTATCAAACCTACGACTATTCGGGCATGCATCCCGAGAACACTGTTCAATGCCTAAATTTCGGGGATGTTACAGTCTTCTTTTCTTGTAAAGTCACCATCAGTTTAAGTCTCTGCCCATTAACCTTAAATGTACGATTATCCTTGGGATCCTGAATAGTGACAGCCCCGTGAGGGAATGTTTCTATGATGTTATAGGTTTCGTCCCAATGACTTCGTAATTTTCCAGGGAACAACTTTAGCCTTGAATTGTATAACCAGACTTGTTGGCCTGACTCAAAACTTTTTCTTAAAATATATTTATCGTGAAATGCTTTAGTTTTGGCCTTATAAATTTGGGTATTTTGATAGGCATCATTTCAGATTTCCACTTACTCATTAAGGTCGAGTTTCCGTTGTTCACCAGATGCAGTTAGTTTGAAATTAAGTGTCTTAATTGCCCAGAAAGCTCTATGCTCTAATTTGATAGGTAAATGGCAAGCCTTACCGTATACTAGTCTAAAAGGTGACATACCGATGGGGGTTTTGTAGGCTGTTCTGTATGCCCATAGAGCATCATATAGTCTTAGGGACCAGTCCTTTCTATCAAGTCTAACAATTCTTTCTAATTTTTTTTTTAACCATTGGTCTGAGGGTGATAGGGAGTTGTGATTTTATGTGTAACCCCATATTTCTTAAGTAAACTTCCAAAATACCGGTTACAAAAATGACTGCCCTAGTCACTTATCATAGCCCTTGGGGTTCCAAACCGTGCAACAATGTTTTCCTTAATAAAAGAGACTACCACCTTATGATCATTAGTCCTAGTGGCTGATGCTTCGTTCCATTTGGAAATATAGTCAATTGCTATAAAGATATACATATATCCGTACAAGGATAGAAATGGGCCCATAAAGTCTATGCCCCATACATGAAAGGGTTTCACGACCAAAATCGGTTGAAGGGGCATCATATTTCTTCAGGATATGGCTCCTAATTTTTGGTATCGATCGTAGGCCTAACAAAAATTCTGAGCATCCTTAAATAACGATGGTCAATAAAATCTTGATTACAGTACCTTGGCAGTCATTTTCTTCCCACCGAAATGGTCCCCACAAGCATAAGTGTGATAAAATTATAGGATATTATGGGTGTCATTATTGGGCACACATTTTTGTATTATTTGGTTTGAGCATATTTTAAATAGGTCTAGGTCCTCCCAAATATAATATTTGATGTTAGTAAAGAAAATATATTTATCTTGATTAGACTAATTTGAGGGAATCTTACCTGTTTCCAATAGTTTATGATATTGGCATACCATAAAACTGTTACTTGGATGGTAAAAAGTTGTTCGTCTGAAAAGGTATCATGGAGAGGTTCTTTACTGGTGGCTTGAGGCATCTCGATTTTAGACAAATGATCCGCCACTACATTTTCAACTCCCTTCTTGTTCTTTATTTCTAAGTCAAATTCCTGCAAAAGTAGGATTCAACGGATTAGTCTCAGTTTGGTATCCCTTTTTGCCAATAAATATTTGAGTGCAGAGTGATCCAAAAAAATGATAGTTTTAGATCCCAATAGGTACGGTCGAAATTTGTTTAATGCAAATACGATAGCAAGAAGTTCCTTCTCAGTAGTGGTGTATATAACTTGTGCTTCAATTAAGGTATTGAAAATTTGGGAAATTTAAATTTTTTTAATATAATCTATTAAATTTATCAATTAAAATCTACTCACAATCATCATACAATCAAAATAAGTACGCAAGACATTTTTAACGTGGAAAACCCGTCACAGGCAAAAACCACGGGATCTATCTCAGATCCAAAAAGAAATTCACTATGAACAAAAAACTTTACAGTGCTTCTTTGGAATGATATGCCCTAGCACTCCAATCACCAAACATGACAACCTTTCTCCATCATACTATCCATAGTGAACATTTCCATCAACCTACGTTCCTTGCGAAGGTTCACTTGTCTCACACAAGTCTTACGCTCTCAAACATGAATTCATAACGACCCATAAACATCAAAGAGATTAGAGAATGAAATCAAAAGATGTAAAGTAATCTCAATGACACAATTTTGGACAAATAAAAATTTTAGAAAGAAGATTTTCGGATCAGTTATGAAACTGCCCGAACTTCCTAAAATTTATATGTTTTAGGATCACGGACGTCCGTGAATCACTCACGGTCGTCCGTGACAACGGACGTCCGTGAGTGTACTACGGACGACCGTGGGTCCAAAAAAAATGACAAACTAATTTGTCAAACTTAATTACTTGGCAAAACTATTTCCTAAAGAAGCAATACTGTTTTTTGAGTCATGATGGTGACAAAAAGTCTTACAATCTCCCCCTTTGTCACAATCATGACAAAAAAAAGGAAAAATAGAAAATACAATATATTCATTTCCCTTGTAAGTCCTATACATCAATCTAGAATGCAAATACAGAAATTACAACTCTATTTGCTCCCCCTAACTATTTGCCAAGTAAAAGTGTAACCTTAACACTATATCAAAAAAATTATCTTTTAGTTGTAGCTCTTCACCTGTTGAAATAACCATAGAACACATTAATAGCACAAGTGAAATATAAGGAGTATCTCCCCCTTTTTGTCATAATGTGACAAAGGGTACTTTTAACCAATGAAACTACATTCAAATATAAATTTTGAAGTTAAGCACAAATGAAGGAAACTTTTAACACCATATTAATTTAACACTATATTAAAATTTAAAAGATTAAAACATGAAAAGAAGAATTATAGCATTACAAAAACATAATATATCCTCAAACCAGAATAAATTTGTCAGAATTACAACATTATAACAAAATAAACATCATTCTGGAGGTGGAAAGTGTGCTCTTGGAGGCGGGAAGACATTGTTAAAACGATTCATCATCGCTTCAAAACCGTCAATCATTGTCATTTGTAATGAAGAAATTTGTTCCCCATAGATATTGAACCCAGTTTCAATCCGATTTGATAAGTTTTGAATTTCAGAATGCATATGTTGCATCTCAGTATGCATCCTATGAAAATGTTGATCATAATAATGACCCTCTTGACCTTGATACGGAGGAACTGGTGGTGGAGCAGCGGCTTCTTGAGGAAAACCTTCTTGAGCAGGAAAATCTTCTGCCTCATCTTCATCAGACGTATCATCTAATAATTCAACATCGTCCAAATCTAGTGTAACTCTTTTCCCAATTTTTTTTAACTTTCCTAATGGTGCCATGGCTCTAGAAGTAGCCAGAAAAGGAGGAAGAGTCATTTGAGACTCAACAATCTTGCTAATGATTATAGGAAAGGGAAGAGACATTTTAGAGGTATCATCCCTCATGCGTTGAACGATTAATTCAAAAATTATTGAAGATACACACAAAGGACGAATTTTGTCTAACAGGAACATTAGATAAATAATGTCCCAATGCACTTGATCTTTATTTCCCGCTCTTGGTGTAAGAGTGGCAAAAAGAACGTGGCGAAGCCATTGAAATTTCATTTTCAAGGAAGAATAGTGCAATGCAATTCCAGTGAGTAGAGACGGTGCATTGCATACATAGTCATAGACGGTGGAAGGACTAAACAGTGATTGAATTTGACTTTCATCTACAGGATAACTATACCCATTTTCATTTAAAGGAATGCCCAAGATTTCAGAGATAAGTAAAGGAGAAAAAGTGATTTGCTTACCAAAAATGTAAGTCACTGCATAACACTCCATCCTACTCTCTACAATCTTGGCGTTGAGGAGATTAGCATAAAAACACCAAACCACATCGGTGTAAGCAGAGCTCGTTAGAGAAAGAAGTGAAAGCCAACCCAGAGAAGCAAACATGTCATACAAATCATGATCTTTGAGAAATTTGTCAAGAACAACCCGTTCGACTATGAGATTTCTATTAAGAAATAGACGTTGAAAACGTTCTTCATGGCTTTTGGAAGGAAAACGTTGAAGTTCATGCGATGAAGAAGAGGAAGAACCTTTAGATTTCTTAGAGTTTTTCCTATTTAGAGGCATTCTCTATTTTTCGTTGAAATGAAGAGCAGAGTGAAAAAAATTTTGAGTGAAAAATGAAGAAGACGGTTCAAGAGTTTCGTTTTTAAAAAAAATTTGAACGGACGTCCGTAAGAAGATCACGGATGTCCGTATGACATTGAGATCCGTGGAAACCAAATTTAACCGCTTTGAGAATGCTTTGGAAATTGAACTGACGGACGTCCGTGGAGACATGCAAACGTCGTGAATGACCGAGTTGTCGGTGTAATGCTTGGAAAAAGACCGTTGAATTTTTTGGGCGATTATAAACCGGACGTCGGAGTGATTCACAGACGTCGAGTTGAAAGCGATGAACCTATTGAAATACGGACGTCCGTAGTGATTCACGGACGGCCGGGTGGAATTTATTAGTTTGGGGTTGAGAAGACGGACGTCCGTATAGACGTCACGGACGTCCGTGACACTTAATTTTTATTTTTATTTTTAAAAATTGAAATTTATTTATTTATTTATTTATTTTTATTTTTTTTAAAATTATAATATGTAATAAAATTTCATGTGAAAGAATAAAAAAAATATCCTAAAATGCATACGAAGCAATAAGAGTAGCATAAAATTCACTATTTTCTATACACATCAAAGGTATTACATTAGAAAAAATAGTTAACAAAGGAAGATTTTAAAAATCAAAGTTAATTGCAACAACAACATATGGTCCAAATAATATTGAGATTCCCACTTTTTTTTTTTTTTTTTTAAATGTTCTCCAAAAAGGAAAGATACTCACACCTTTTTAAGCTTTCTAAAAGACCTTTTTAATAAGCTTTAGAACATTGACTCCCAACTAGTTAGTTTAGGGCAATAGATTTGAAGAAATCCCAACGGTTTTACTTGCTCAAGTCAATTAGGCTACAAGGTAGAGTGAAAGAAAAATTTGAATATTCAATCTGAAATTCACTTGCTTTCTATTCAACTCATTTAGCGAGGGTTAGGCCAATGACTCCTAATTCAGTTGACTTAGGGCATTAAGTATAGAATACTCCACGGGCTTATTGACTCGAGTTGAAAAGGCAAATTGAAAGAAAAATCAGAAGAATACAGAACATTATTTGAATAAAAAAAATCAAGATTCAACATTTACCCAGAGCATAAGCTTGTTGCAATAACTATTAGTAAAAAATTCCTTTATATACTAACGATAATAAAAAATACCTTGATGATACAGAATAAAAGCCAATTCAGTGTAACTCAAAATAATACAAATGCATTCTTAGAAAATTTTATAACATGATCACGCATGAAACTTTAGAACGTATCAAACAAAATTATATAAAAATATCTGCGAAGAAAGAAAAAAAAAATATATATATATACAAGTGATGAAATAGTGATTAATCGATGAAGCATAAACCAATGGATTTTCGAAGAAATTCAAATCGATCAAAATCCAACGATTTTGTAAAAATATCTGCTAATTGTAATTGTGTGTGTATGTGCTTCAGTAGAATAATTTTTTCTTCCACCAAATCACGTATGAAGTGGTGTCGAATATCAATGTGTTTAGTCCTAGAATGTTGTACAGGATTTTCAGAAATACAAATAGCACTGGTGTTATCACAAAACAAGGTCATTACACCTTGAGAAATCCCATAGTCAGACAACATTTGCTTCATCCATAAGAGTTGAGTGCACCCATTACCAGCAGAAATATATTCTGCTTCAGCAGTGGATAAAGAAACCGAAGCTTGTTTTTTGCTGAGCCAAGACACAAGACAATTTCCGATATAAAAACAACCGCCACTCGTGCTTTTACGATTATCAGAGTTACCGGCCCAATCAGAATCGGAAAAACCAATGATATGAGATGTGGTATCGAAAGGATACCAGAGTCCTAACTCTAGTGTACCGTTAACATAACGAATGATACATTTGAGAATAGTTAGATGAGACTCCTTAGGAACTGCCTGAAATCTAGCGCACATACCCACACTGTAAGCAATATCCGGTCTACTAGCAGTAAGATAGAGAAGACTACCTATCATGCTTCTATAAATTGTATCCCCTACAGTTTTACCATTTACATCTTTTGTCAATTTCACTGACGTACTCATAGGGGTGCGGGCAGGTTTACTTGATTCCAAACCAAATTTCTTTACAAGTTCTTTTGCATATTTAGATTGGGAAATGAAAATGCCAGTGGAACATTGTTTTATTTGGAGACCTAAGAAGCAATTTAACTCACAGAATAAACTCATTTCAAATTCATTGCTCATTAGAGTTTGAAATTTATGAGCATTTAAGTCTAATGTGGATCCAAAGATAATGTCATCAACATAAATTTGAGCAACAGTTAAATTAGATGATTCTTCTTTCAAAAATAATGTTTTATCCACACTACCACGTTTAAAACCATTAGTGATTAGGTATTTTGTGAGTCTATCATACCAAGCACGAGGTGCTTGTTTCAGGCCATATAATGCCTTTTTAAGTTTAAATACATCATGAGAATGATGTGGATCTTCAAATCCTTTGGGTTGTTCCACATACACTTCCTCAGTCAAAAAACCATTTAAAAATGCACTCTTTACATCCATTTGGTATAATTTAAATTTTAAATGACATGCCATTGCTAAGATTATGCGAATGGACTCAAGCCTAGCTACAGGAGCAAATGTTTCATGAAAATCAATACCTTCAACCTGAGTGTACCCTTAAGCCACCAATCTTGCTTTGTTTCTAATGATTTTACCTTCTTCATTAGTTTTATTTTTAAAAATCCATTTTGTACCGATGATTCTAATATTTGGAGGTCTAGAAACAAGTTCCCACACATCATTCCTTTTGAATTGAGAGAGCTCATCTTGCATCGCAGTAACCCAATGCTCATCAAGAAGAGCTTCTTTAATATTTTTTGGTTCAAGATTTGATGTGTAACATACATGAGAAAGAAGGTTTGACAGATTTTTAAATTTTCGTCTAGTAAGAAGTTGAGTGGACAAGTCACCAATGATGGCAGAAGATGGGTGACTTTTCATATCACGAGCATAGGAAGGCCTATGTCGAGACTCATTTTCAGAGATATTGTTGTGTGGAATATCTACACTGATATTTTCAGTGATATTAGTTGTAGTGTGTGTAGAATTTTCATTGTCAGAAGATAAATTAATGTTCTCAAGTCTAATTTTTTCATGATTAATAGGAACAACAAGAACTTCATCGTCAATATCTCTATTTAAAACAGAAGAAGAATCTGATTTTTGATCTTCTACAACCACATTAACTGATTCAATGACAGTAAGAGTTCTTAAATTAAAAACCCTATAGGCTCTGCTGTTCAATGAGTAACCAAGAAAAATACCATTGTCAGTTTTAGGATCAAATTTTTTAAGATATTCACGATCTCTTAAAATGTGACAAGCACTACCAAAAACTCGAAAATAACTAACTTGAGGTTTTTTAGCATTCCATATTTCGTATGGAGTCTTAGTAGTGTTTGGTCTAAGGTATACTCGATTTGAAATATTACAGGCTGTACTAACAGCCTCAGCCCATAGATTTTTAGCCACATTATTTGCATTTAACATAACCCTAGCCATCTCTTGAAGGACCTATTTTTCCTCTCAACCACACCATTTTGTTGAGGTGTGTGAGGAGCAGAAAATTCATGCTTTATTCCATTTGAAGCACAATATTTTGCAAAAGATGAATTTTCAAATTCTTTACCATGATCACTTCGAATTCGAATTATTGAAAGATTTTTTTCAATTTGAGTTCTCTTAGAGATGATAATAAATTCATCAAAAGCTTGAGATTTTTCTCTAAGAAAAGCAACCCAAGTATATCTAGAAAAATCATCAACCACAACAAGTACATATTTCTTACCTCCTAAACTACTTGTTCTCATGGGACCTACAAGATCAAAATGTATTAATTCAAGAATCCTAGAAGAAGTAGGAACATTTACTTTCTTGTGAGGAACACGGGTCTGTTTACCCATTTGACAAGCACCACAAATAGATCCATCTGGTTTACTTAATTTAGGTAAACCTTTAACAAGTTGATCAGAGGCTAATTTGTAAAGATCATTTTTATTCATGTGACCAAGCCTCTGATGCCAGATATTGATCTCATTTGTTTTAGTGATAAGACAATTATTTTGGAGATGATCGCTAAAAGTGTAACAGTTATCAGTAGATCTAATCCCTACAAGAACAATTTTGTCATTAGAATCAACAACAGTGCACAGATTTTTTGAAAAATTAATATTCATCCCATCATCACATAAATGGCTAATACTAATGAGATTAGCCTTAAGTCCTTCAACATAAAGGACTTCTTTTAGTTTAGGACAACCAGGAGCATTAATTGTTCCTCTTCCAGTAATTTTACAAGAACTTCCATTACCGAAAGTCACATTTCCTTCTGAGCATGGACTAAGATGAGAAAAGAATGATTTCTCACCAGTCATATGCCTAGAACAGCCACTATCAAGGAACCACTTAGATGATTCACTTGCTTTGAGAGAAATATGAGCAACCTGAGCAGTTAAATCAGATTTCCGAATCCAAACACGTTTGTATTTAAGATTTGATTTGTTATGAATCACATGGTTGTTGTTATATTTATGTGAACTACTCAATGAAATGACTTTATTGTTCTTAATAGTTTGGTAGTGAGGAACATAGTATTGAGAGTATTCAAAGTCAAATGGACAATACACATAAGTATGCCCTTCCCATCCACAAGTATAGCAGATTGGCACTCTCCTATTAATAAATCTAGTATTGGAAGATTTGAATTTATTGTCCTTTTGTCTAGAATTTGTAGAGAGTGATTTGATTTCTTTAACAAATTTTGGAGCATGAGTTACAACAGGTTTTAGATTTTTATTTTCTACATGATGATATCCAATACCTGTTTTATCTGTTGTTCTTTGACCAGAACTGAGTAATTTTTCCATTTTCTCATTAGTCTTGTAAATGTTTGAATATTTTTCAGAAATAAAAACAAGTTCCCTTTTTAAATTTTCATTTATTTCAATAAGAGAATTTACTTTATTTTCTTGTTCAATAAATTTTGGAGTTAAACAATTTACATTGTCTTGGAGATTTCTTATAATATTTTTTAACTCAGTCACTTCTTTGATTAATTTAATTTTTTCTTTAGTTAGATGTATTGATTCTTGATAAAGTTCACTGTAGGCATTTGTCATATCCAATACATCACCATCAATTTCATTAGCAGATGAGATTGAATCAATAGAGTCAGTGTCAATATGAGAAGGAGTTTGATAATTATTAGTTTCCACAATAGAGGCAACAAACGCTCTAAATCCATAAGAACTAGATTCAGATTCATCAGAAGATGACTCAGTTGATATTTCAATCTCATGTGATGCAGTCAAAGCTTTGAATTTTCCTTTATCATTTTTCTTACTAGGACATTTATTAGCGTAATGTCCATAACCATGACACTTAAAACATTGAGTACTGTCAGGAAAATCCTTTTTAGGTTTCTTTTCAAATAATTTAAATTGTTCAGAATTTTCAAATTTTTTAAAAGGTTGTTTCTTATTTTTATAGAATTTTTTAAATTTTTTAACAAATAAAGCAAGTTCATCTGATTTGTCAGAATCACTGCTAGAATCAGACTCAACCTTTGATGATTTAAATGCAACACTTTTAGTGGCATGATTATCTTGAATTTCATATTCATAAGTTTGTAATGACCCAACGAGTTCATCTAAGTTTAGATTGTCAACATCTTTAGATTCAACAATAGCATTGACTTTTGATCTGAACCTTTTAGGTAGAGACCTTAGAATTTTTCGCACAATTTTAGTATTAGAAATAGGTTCTCCTAAATTAAATGAGCCATTTACAATATCATTTGCTTAATATAGAAATCAGAAAACTTTTCATCGTCATCCATACGAAGATTTTCAAATTGAGAAGTGAGCATTTGAAGTTTGGAAATCTTTACTTGAGGAGTCCCTTCATAAGTGGTTTCAAGAATTTTCCATGCATCTTTGGCTATGGTGCAAGTACTTATTCGACGAAACTCAGAAGCAGTAACTGCTCCAAATAAAGCATTTAGGGCCTTGGAATTATAACCAAGATTATCATATTCCTGATCATCCATAAAGATCTAGGTTTGATAGTGGTATGTGGTATATTATCGACAACAGAGGTCGTAGTTGGTGGTAACCATCCGTCCTCAATAGAATACCAAATGTGAGGATCAAGTGAACTTAAAAATGCTCTCATCCTTGCCTTCCAGTAAGGATAATTAGAGCCATCAAACAGAGGGGGTCTAGCAGTAGACGCACCTTCTCTAGGAAGATCGTGATATCCCAAATTAGACATAACACTTAATTTGTTAAAATTTACCAAGTGACCAGGCTCTGATACCAATTGAAAATTTGGGAAATTTAAGTTTTTTTAATATAATCTATTAAATTTATCAATTAAAATCTACTCACAATCATCATACAATCAAAATAAGTACGCAAGACATTTTTAACGTGGAAAACCCGTCACACAGTAAAAACCACGGGATCTATCTCAGATCCAAAAAGAAATTCACTATGAACAAAAAACTTTACAGTGCTTCTTTGGAATGATATGCCCTAGCACTCCAATCACTAAACATGACAACCTTTCTCCATCATACTATCCATAGTGAACATTTCCATCAACCTACGTTCCTTGCGAAGGTTCACTTGTCTCACACAAGTCTTACACTCTCAAACATGAATTCATAACGACTCATAAACATCAAAGAGATTAGAGAATGAAATCAAAAGATGTAAAGTAATCTCAATGACACAATTTTAGACAAATAAAAATTTTAGAAAGAAGATTTTCGGATCAGTTATGAAACTGCCCGAACTTCCTAAAATTTATATGTTTTAGGATCACGGACGTCCGTGAATCACTCACGGTCGTCCGTGACAACGGACGTCCGTGAGTGTACTACGGACGACCGTGGGTCCAAAAAAAATGACAAACTAATTTGTCAAACTTAATTACTTGGCAAAACTATTTCCTAAAGAAGCAATACTATTTTTTGAGTCATGATGGTGACAAAAAATCTTACAGGTATGACTCGCATAATAAACTACATGGGGAATCTTATCTTTCCGTTGTCCTAAGACGGCGCCTATGCATAGTCAAATGCATCGCACATTATTTCGAAAGGTAGGGAATAATCTGGGGGTTGTATGATTGGTGTAAACAAGAGAAGGGCTTTGAGCTTATTGAACGTGTTAAGACAGGCATCATTAAAGTTGAAAGGTACGTCATTTGCTAAAAGGTGACATAAAGGTCTCGAAATTTTTGAAAAATCTTTAATAAAGCGACGGTAGAAGCCAGCGTGGCCAAGGAAGGATGGAATTTGCAGCACTGAGGTAGGTGGGGGTAGATTAGATATCACATCAATTTTAGCCCTGTCAACTTCTATTCCTCTTTTGGAGACGATATGCCCTAACACAATGCCTTCTTGAACCATAAAGTGGCTCTTCTCTCAGCTCAACACTAGGTTGGTTTCTTCACATCTTTCTAGAACAAGGGTTAGGTGATCAAGGCAGGAATTGAAGATTCGGCCAAATATCGAAAAATCATCCATAAATACTTTCAGAAACCTATCTATTATGTCAAAAAAGATAGCCATCATGCATCTTTGGAAGGTTGCTGGTGCATTACACAGCTTGAAGGGCATGCGTCGGTAAGCAAACGTTCCAAAAAGATACATGAAGGTGGTCTTTTCCTGGTCCGTCGGATACATTGATACTTGATTGTACCCTGAATATACATCTAGAAAGTAAAAATATTCTTGACCCGCTAGCTTTTCCAAAATTTGGTCAATAAAGGGCAATGGAAAGTGATCCTTGCGTGTCATGGAGTTAAGCTTCCGGTAGTCAATACATACACGCCACCCTGTGGTTTCATGTAATGGCACTAGTTCGTTGAATGCATTTTCTTTCACAGTAATCCTAGATTTCTTTGGAACTCCCTGAATGGGGATTACCCATTGGCTATCGGAAATTGGGTAGAAAATATCTGCATCTAACAACTTTACGATCTCCTTTTGTACTACCTCCCTTATGTTCGGATTCAACCGTCGCTGACTTTTTCGTGAGGTTTTGGCATTATCCTCCAAATGAATTCGGTGCATAAAAATTGACGGATCAATCCCTTTAAGGTCGACAATGATCCATGATGAGTACTGAAAAATGAGGATATTTCACCCCTAAATACCTATATTTAGCTGTTCAATGAAGGCTATCTGATAAGATTGACTAGATTTGAAGTGTTTCAGGTAAATACAAGCCAAGTATAGAAAACAGTCCAAGAATTCTGAATATAATGTCAAAACACTGCAACTTCGGGTAATCGAGAACTTGGTGCGACTTGCGGCTAAATGTGGACCTTCAAGACGGCCGAATTATGAAATTGTCAAAATATGAAAGTTGTAGATATTTGCGTCAACTTTCCAACGACACAAGAATCGTCTCAATCCTAGTTCAGGACAGAATGTTATGGCTGAAATACCGAAGCAGTGTCTGAACCAAGAAGAAGTGCTGAATTTCACGGATTTCTGGGGTCGATGCATCGACCCTACAGGTCGATTAATCGAGCAGTCGGTCGACACAAGCGACCGAAACCTGATTTTTGGGACTTTTTGGCGGCTCGATGCATCGACCCTCCCTGGTAGATTAATCGACCCGAAAATAGTGGCTCAGGAGACTTCTGCGAGGAGAGTCTATTTAAAGCGACTCAAACACTTCGGAAAATATATCTTTTTAGAATTAGAATTACGTAGGAATTAGTTTTAGGAAAGAGTTTTAGTTTTTAGTGTTCTTAGTTTTTAGCCATTATTTTTCATAGTTAGACATAGAAATAGGAAAATTTTATTATTCTTTTGAGAGCTTTGTTCCCTTTAATTTTTCAGTACTCATTCCTAAATTTTGTTCAAAGTTTATTTCTGCATTAATTTCATTTCTGAAGATCATCATATTTGTGGATCAACGTAATTTCTTTTGAAGTTTGAGGTAATTTTAATTAATGTTATTTTCCCGTCTTTATTTATTTATGTCATTTACTTACAATATGTGTGGCTAAATTTATAGGGATGGGGATCTAATGATTCCCATCCGAGGGATGTGCTTTTAATAATATAAATTAAGGATTAAAATATGAGATTTTACTTTATGGTTAAAGTATCATGAATGGATGAAATCGCCACTAACCGGATCGCGTGCCAGTCATGCCCGGATCTCAGACCGTGATTTTGCAATTTTACCCAATCATTGTTATGGTCTTTGCTTTCATCGTGTGGATCTAATTACGATTATGTTCGGGATCGAGTGCCGAGCCATGCCCTGGATCTTGGTTCTGTAATGGTAATTTTATCTTAAATAATCCCTAATCTGAATAAAGTGTGCCGAGCCATGCCCTTGATTTCAGATTTGTAAGTGGTATTCTTGTTGAAATTTTCACCCACCTTGGGGATGATTTTTATTTGAACCTGAGATCATGTGTGCCTAGCCGTGCCCTTGATCCCAGATCTATATATGAAAATCATCTAAGTCCTGATTGCAGGGATGCAACGTGGAACCTATTAGGGTGTTGACCATTGATCTTCCATAAAAGATGTTTGTTACCAATGAAATATCTCATAATTTAATCCTTAGATTTATATTATAGGAAGAACGGACCAAAGATGGGAGGATTTAGCATCTTCATCTTTATCATCATCTTCACTTTTATTTTTGAATTATCAATTGAATTTTAGTTTGTAGTCATTAATTACCATCTCATTAATCGCTTAAATCATAAAACTGATAGAATACTGTTAGATCTTCATAGATTTCTAGAATTGCTTGTCTCTTTTAGGTATTTCAAAATTAATCCTCGTGGGAACGATCTCGTACTCTGCACCCACTATATACAAACCGATTCGTGCACTTGCGAGTAAAACATTACATAAAAAAATCACGTCAAGTTTTTGGCGCCGTTGCCGGGGATTAAATTAAGAAAATCTGAATTTTTGGTAGACAATAAATTTTAGGAATTTTCGAGGATTAAAATAGTATTTCTGCTTAATTAAAAAAAATAATAATAATAAAATAAATAAATAAATAAATAAATTTGCTGGGAGTCGATGCATCGACCCCCATTGTCGATGCATCGACCTTGCCTCGATTGATCGAGTGTGACTCGATCAATCGAATTTATTATTAAAAAAAAAAAAAAAAAATTTTAAAAAAAAAAAATTTTAAAAAAAAAAAATAAATAAAAAAATTTGTTATTAGTGAAATCATGTCAATGCATGGATTCAATCTAAAATCATGTGCTATTTGTGGAAATTCGATGCACATTTCACCTATGTGTCCCTTGAATAACTCAAATTATTACCCTGAACAAGTCCAACCAAATTCGGTTTGGAACACTCATGACTGGCAGAGTCAATCTAATGACATGTGGGGTTTTAATCAACCTCTAATGTGTGATATGATGCCGTACAATGATCAAAATTCTTATCCCAACAAATTTCCTTATGAGTTTTCACAGCAAACTCAATACTTTCAAGACACAAACTCATATGAACCAGCCCAAAATTCTTCTTACTCCTTAGAATATTTAAAAGGTTTGGTGCACACCAATACTCAAAGAATTTCTAGGATACAATCTCAAGTTAGTCAGATGATCGAGTACTTACAAAGGAAAGTTGAAATAGAGGAGTCCCTCATTGATACCGATCAGAATAAAGAACATCTTCAAGAGGACTCATCTGATTTTGTTCAAAAATATGAGGATGACCAATTGGTCACTACGCTTGAGAATGGCATAACGAGCGTTGAGGTAGTGCAAGTGCGAGGAGAAGAGGAAATGGAATGGAACGATACTTATGTCGAGGAGGGAATTGAGAATCAAATTGAGATGAAAGAGAAAGAAAATGACACCCTTACAACACCTGATAAGGGAAACATAATTTTTTTCGATGAGTGTGAATTCGGTTTAGGGAAGAAAGAGGAATTTCAAATCTGTTGCCCATTCGTTGAATACATAGATAATCAACAGAATGCCGAAAAAAGATTCATGGGTTTGAATCTGGAGTGCGATTTTGGGAATGTCAAGTACAGGGTAGAAATGGATCATAATGGTGGCACTTGGGCACACCATGGGGGTGTAACTAAGTCCTTGAAAAGAGAAATACCGAGACGATTAAATAAATCGCTGATCCTGCTTAGAAAATTTTTCATGAAGATTTGGGATCCTGGTGGACTCGGAATGAATTTACACCTTGTAGATTAATTTCGCATTTTTTTCTCTAAAAAAAAAAAAAAAAAAAAATTGTTTTTCTTCCTCGATTAATTGACTCCTTGTAGTCGATTGATCGACAGTCATAATGACTGTTTTCTTTTTCAATGCAGTTTGTATTTTTGGTTAATTTCTTTTCGATGTTATAAAAAAAAAAAAAAAAAAAAAAAAAAATTTGGTTGATTAATCGACCCTTTTGGTTGATTAATCGACTGTAAAGATGGAGTCTCCTTTTTCAAGGAGACTGCCTTAATGAGGGGCTTGACTTTTGAGTAGTCGATTAATCGACTCCTTGAGTCGATGCATCGACTACTCCACTTTGAAAAATGTGATGCTTTTCGAATTCTGTCCATTTTTGTCTTATTTGGAGTCGATTAATCGACTCTTTATGAGTCGATTAATCGACTTTTATTTTGGGACATGCATTTTTGGTTTTTCTCTGCCTCGATTAATGTCGATTAATCGAGGATGTACGTCGATTAATCGACTTATCCACTTCCGGACATTGCGTCTTTTAACTTAAAGACGTTGCGTGTTTCCATGCGTTGGGACTTCTGACGCGCCCATTTTCAATGGAGTTGATTAATCGACTCTTTTGGTCGATTAATCGATTATTTTGCGTGTGTCCGTCCCAAGAGGACGCCTTTGCGCCTATTTAAATGGAGCAGTCTCACTACGATTTTCATTGAGTTTGTTTTTTTGACTGCCTCCGACATTCCGACAGTGCAATCATGGCTTCGACCTCTGCCGCGCCGCAAAGACTTGTACAACGCCCTGCTGGTCATCCACGTGATCAGCCAAGTGGTCACTTCGCGACCCGCGACCTATGTTCCGAATATGTTTTTGATCTCGCGGCTTTTCAAGCACTGCCTATCTGCGCAGTTTCCCTCGCTTATGCGATGGCTCTCAATGCCCATTTTCTCCTCACTCCACCCATGATCAAAGTGTCCGAACGCGTTGTTCGGTTATTCTATCAGAATATGGCATGGGTGCCCGCCTCCATCGAGAATCAAGTCGTCGCCCACTTCACTGTTATAATTGATGGGTGGTCGCGCCCGATTTATCCGCACACCATTGCGGAGGTCTTTAATGTTTCATGCGAGCGCCCTCACAATCACATTCTGGGTGAGGAACTCGACGAGTCTCAGGAGGATATTATCAACGAGATGTGCCGCGGCATATTTTCTTCTGGGATCGCCACTAGGCAATCGGCGTTGCCGCGCCCGCTTTTGTTTTGGGATAGTGTGGTCAGTAGCAATCTTTGTCCCCGTGGCTACGTTTCTGAGCGCACCGGTGATCGGGTTCAAGCACTTTATGGGGCCCACCGCAATTCATGGATCAACGTGCCCAGGATTATTCATGATGGCATGTGGCGATGCCATGACGAACTCACTAAACCTACAACTGGTGAAGCCCCGTTGGTCTACTTCCCCCATTATGTTATGAAGTTGCTTAATTTTCTTCGTTTCCCGTTCTACCGGGATGATGATATCGGGGACCTTGCATTCTATCGTTATGATGCAACCCAGTGGAACCGCAGTATGCGTCTCTTGGGAAATGTCCCTGATGTCCCTGCTGATGCACCGGCCCAACCGGCTCCACCACGCCAGCGCCGCCGCGTCCGTCAGGATGACCAACATGCGCCTGATCAAGGACCCGAGGAGGGTGTGTCGCTTGGCTCGCTCCAAGCCCAAATTACCTCTTTACAAGAGGAGCAGCAGCGACAACATGGTGCACTCCTGCGCCGTAGCCACTATGATCGTTCCTTCCTCCATCAGATCGGGCAGCGCATGTGGCCTGATAGTTATGATGAGATGCGCGCCAGGGCCCGCCAGGCCGAGGAGGATGGAGATGATTAGTTTGATTAGTCTAGGATTAGGATTTTTCATTTTGTGTTATTTTTTTTTCTTTCTTTTGTTTAGGCTGTTTATTTTAGGAGTCAAATCAGAAGTGTCCATGTAATCATCGTCTTTCTCAATGAAAAAGTGTGTTTTCTAATCTGTGTGGGATTGTCAACATTTTGCAAATTACCGGTTGCCTTTAGAGTAGTTGGAACGCACTTTTAAAATGCCAATTTTCACAAAATTTCAACTCTCTGCCAAGATGGTGTCGATTAATCGAGGGTTATACTCGATTAATCGACCCACTGTTTGCGAAAAAAAAAAAAAAAAAAATTTTTTTTTGGGAGTCGATGAATCGACCCCTCTGTCGATTAATCGACCCCCAAAGGGTCGATGCATCGACCTTTCGGGATCGATTAATCGACCCTATATTGCATTAAAAAAAAAAAAAAAAAAAAAAAAGATTTTGGGTGTCGATGCATCGACCCCTTGTCGATGTCGACAAAGGGTCGATGCATCGACCTTCAGGGTTCGATTAATCGACCCCACCGTTTTTGGTTTTTTTTATTTTTTTGCAACGGCACTCCTATTGGAACTCTAATTTGCCACTTTTCTCACGCCCGTGGACTCCCTTAGACGTATTGCCACACTCTTCATTGTTTCTTTTTTTTGCAGGACACCTCTTTCCAATCCTACTCCATCTCTATATATTTTCCCTTTATATTCACCTTTAGGCTCACTTTTCATTAACTCTGCACAATCTTTCTTATGGTCCGACGATTTTATCTCATCAGAGCACGATTATCAAAGATGGAGGAGACTGCTAAAAAGCGGGAGCGCCGCTCTCATCGGACGGTCCCTTTTGTGCCAAACAATGTTGAAATCATCGACCTCGATCCGATGATCATTCCTTACTGGGGAGAACCATCTCGAAAAAAGGTAAATCGCTCCAAATCTCCTACACCGTGCATCAATACTGATATCGAGATAATTGATGTGATGCCGTCACCGTCTCCCCCATCTTCATCTCCTACTTTCGCCTCCCCACCTCCATCCATACAATCGGCGATATCTCATCAATTTCCCCTTGATCTTTGGGAGAAATTGTTCCCTGTGCCTAAGAATATCAATTTAAGTGACCCGAGGTGGATTGGTCCGCCTGCCAATGATTAACAGAGTTGGATTCATGTTTAGTTTAGGATTTAGGATTTAGGATTTAGGTTTTATTAGTTTTTTTTTTTCTTCTTTCCTTTTTGTTTTGTTTTGTTTAATTTAGGTTGTTTTTCTTTCCCTAAATAGTGTAACCATATTCCCTTCAATATATTTTTATCATGTTCCAATTTGATACACATATTCTCTGCACCTGATCTTTGTGTTGAGGTATTTTTTCAACAGTTTGAAGTGCGCTTCTTCTTTTCTGAGGACATTGTCTTCTTTAGGTTTGGGGGTATGGTTATTTATTTTGCGTCACTTATATATTTTATCTGAAAATAAAAAATAAAAAATAAAAAATTTTAATTTTGAAGTCATCATGCACATTATTTTACGATTGTTTTCAAACTTTAGTTGATGATGCATGTGAATTTAATTTTGAGAATAATAGTGTCATATTTTGATTACTTGTATCTAAGATGATGAAGCTTAATGTGATATGTTGTGGATAATTTTGATATTCATGCTTAGAATTTTTACACTGATACCAAGCTAAGACTTAGAAATCGATGAACTGTTTTGAATGTTGAATCTTAGGTTCTCAGTGGAGATTAAACCCAGTGAGCTTTAGAGCTAATTTCCCGTCATTGATGAGTGAATATATAAACTCGGAGTTTTCTTTGAATACGACTTATTTTGCATAATCTCATACACTTCATTTTGACTTGTGACTTTGCATGAAATCAAATTCATATCATTATGTTAGAATGTACTGTATATCTACTCAAGACAAATAGGCAAGGTTACTATCTTTTAAGGACATGATTGAAGGCCATCTTTGGCTCGTTTGTGCTTAAAATGCCCCACCTCAAATAAAGTTATCTTTCTAGTACCCCTTTGAGCCTATTGAAAAATTTACCTTTATACATTCTTTGATAAGCCACGTTAACCTTTAACCCTTCACCATTTCTGAAAATTTAGCTTTACCCTTCTTATTTATGAGAAATTAGGAACGAGGGATGAGAGTGAACGAAAAGAGAGTAAGTGGAGAGATACTGAATTGTGGTGTTTACTGAGAGTGTATGGCAAAAATAAAAAGAAAAAGGGGAGAGAAAAAGAAAAAGAAAATTGTGAAAAAGAATGAAAAATATGAGGTGCTTCAAGAAAAAGAAAGTTGAGAAAATAGAAAAAAATTGAGAAAAATAGTGAGAGATTAGAAAAGAAAAAGAAGAGAAATAGAAAAAAATAAAAAAGGAGTTTCTTTTTCAATTTCTCAGAAACTTTGAATCCCAACTTCCAATTCTTTCTTACCCTTTCCTAAGCCCCATTACAACCCTAAAAAGACCTTCATGATCTGATCTTGCATTAGTAACTGTCTTGTGGAGAGTACGTATGTGATACTTATGACACTTGATATGACATGCTTAGGATATACAAGTATCTTCTTATGAGATTTATTTTTGTTCATTGATTGCATCGTGTTTCATTTATCATGTGAGACCTTTTTATTTGCTTTGTATTGACCTCTCACATATGTGCGAAAACTTATCCACTATCGGTGTCTTTATATTTTGAGAGTATACCTAAAGTGAGGATTGAGTCAAAACAACAGATCCAATGGTTTTCCGTTTGAATTAGTTCTGAGATGAATGAATTTTGGTTTGGATATGCACACACTTCACGTTTAGGCATGAATGGATGAGCTATCTAACGATTTGAGCATTAGACTAATTTGAATGGATATTAGTATGATTAGTATAACATTATTATTTAAAATTGAGAATTCGCATGTTGAATTGATTAATGATTTTTGTTTTTGAATGGTATATATGTTATCAAAATCATGTTTTGAAAACTCAATTTTATCGATGATTTCAAAAATATATTGAAGTTTGTGGGTAACTTCACTGTAAACCCTCAGGAGACACAACTCCTCCACTAGGATCACCTAGGGGTTTAAAGGCTTGTTGCACATGCTAAGTGCAATCGTGTTCCCTACGAAAGTGGCATTTATTTTCTTTAGTTTGCTTTGCTCGAGGACTAGCAAAGTGTAGGTTTGGGGGTATGATGAGTACTGAAAAATGAGGATATTTTACCCCTAAATACCTATATTTAGCTGTTCGATGAAGGCTATCTGATAAGATTGACTAGATTTGAAGTGTTTCAGGTAAATACAAGCCAAGTATAGAAAACAGTCCAATAATTCTGAATATAATGTCAAAACACTGCAACTTCGGGTAGTCAAGAACTTGGTGCGACTTACGGCTAAATTTGGACCTTCAAGACGGCCGAATTACGAAATTATCAAAACATGAAAGTTGTATATCTTTGCGTCAGCTTTCCAACGGCACAAGAATCGTCTCAATCCGAGTTCGGGACAGAACGTTATGGCTGAAATACCGAAGTAGTGTCTGAACCAAGAAGAAGTGCTGAATTTCACGGATTTCTGGGGTCGATGCATCGACCCTACAGGTCGATTAATCGAGCCAGAGTCAGAGTTTGACACAAAACTGACACTGGAAACCTGATTTTTGGGACTTTTTGGCGGCTCGATGCATCAACCCTCCCTGGTCGATTAATCGACCCGAAAATAGTGGCTCAGGAGACTTCCGCGAGGAGAGTCTATTTAAAGCGACTCAAACACTTCGGAAAATATATCTTTTTAGAATTAGAATTACGTAGGAATTAGTTTTAGGAAAGAGTTTTAGTTTTTAGTGTTCTTAGTTTTTAGCCATTATTTTTCATAGTTAGACATAGAAATAGAGAAATTTTATTATTCTTTTGAGAGCTTTGTTCCCTTTAATTTTTCAGTACTCATTCCTAAATTTTGTTCAAAGTTTATTTCTGCATTAATTTCATTTCTGAAGATCATCATATTTGTGGATCAACGTAATTTTTTTTGAAGTTTGAGGTAATTTTAATTAATGTTATTTTCCCGTCTTTATTTATTTATGTCATTTACTTACAATATGTGTGGCTAAATTTATAGGGATGGGGATCTAATGATTCCCATCCGAGGGATGTGCTTTTAATAATATAAATTAAGGATTAAAATATGAGATTTTACTTTATGGTTGTTGTGCTATCATGAATGGATGAAATCCCCGCCACTAACCGGGATCGCGTGTGCCGAGCCATGCCCGGGATCTCAGATCTGTGACGGTAATTTTATCCAATCATTGTTATGGTCTTTTTGCTTTCATCGTGTGGATCTAATTACGATTATGTTCTGGGATCGAGTGTGCCGAGCCATGCCCTGGATCTTGGTTCTGTAATGGTAATTTTATCTTAAATAATCCCTAATCTGAATAAAGTGTGCCGAGCCATGCTCTTGATTTCAGATTTGTAAGTGGTATTCTTGTTGGAATTTTCACCCACCTTGGGGATGATTTTTATTTGAACTTGAGATCATGTGTGCCTAGCCGTGCCCTTGATCCCAGATCTATATATGAAAACCATCTAAGTCCTGATTGCAGGGATGCAACGTGGAACCTATTAGGGTGTTGACCATTGATCTTCTATAAAAGATGTTTGTTACCAATGAAATATCTCATAATTTAATCCTTAGATTTATATTATAGGAAGAACGGACCAAAGATGGGAGGATTTAGCATCTTCATCTTTATCGTCATCTTCACTTTTATTTTTGAATTATCAATTGAATTTTAGTTTGTAGTCATTAATTACCATCTCATTAACCGCTTAAATCATAAAACTGATAGAATACTGTTAGATCTTCATAGATTTCTAGAATTGCTGGTCTCTTTTAGATATTTCAAAATTAGTCCTCGTGGGAACGATCTCGTACTCCGCACCCACTATATACAAACCGATTCGTGCACTTGCGAGTAAAACATTACATTAAAAATATCACATCAGTCCACCTAATTGCACGTTTAAATTTATTTAGTATGACCAGCAACTTGTCCTCCTATTCCATACTAGGAGCAGATGAAATGATTGGTAGTAGAGTTTCATTAGGTCCAAGGAAAGCATCCTTAAGAGTGTTGGGAAGTACTTTTAGGTCTAAGGATGGCACTTTTTTGATGAATGGTTGTAAGTCTTTATTGGAAGTAGTAGGCAAAGGTTCTATCCATGGTTTCCATATTTTGGACTGGAGTTCACAGGCAGATGTGTCCAACCCAGAGGTTACTTTTTCTATTTGAAAGTCTGGTTCTTCTGAATCTATATACCATGATGAGGTTTGTAGCATTTCTTTAGATAGGGCAAGAGGCAATACGTCAATGCTGGATCATTCCTTATCATCTATTGAGGCCATTTGGTTGGCTGTTGAGAAGACATTCAACTGGATTCTCATATCTCAAAAACAAACTTTCATTACCCTGATTTTACAATTTATGCAAGCATTGGCTGTAGCCAAGAATGGTCTACCGAGTATAACGGGAATTCGTGTTGGGGATTTCAAACTTGGTTACATGTCTAACACCAGGAAGTCAATAGGAAAAATAAATTTATCGACTCCAAACATAACAGCTTCAATTACTCCTACCGGCCTTCTTTCTGATCTATCAGCTAACTGAAGAGTTACCGGGGTAGGTCTTATTTCTCGTAGTCCTAGTTTTTCATAGATAGAGTATGGTAGTAAATTTACGCTCACTCCTAGATCCAGGAGTGCTTTGTTGATAGCATGGTTCCCTATAATATAGGGGATTGTAGGAACTCTAGGATCTGTAAGCTTGGGAGGGGTCCTAGATTGTAAGACAGAACTCACTTGCTCGATTAAGAAAATTTTTTATGAGACGTTGGTTCGCCATTTTCATTTTTGTGTGCACATCTCTTTCAAGAATCATGTATAGGCAGAGACTTGTTTGATTGCTTCTAATAGAGGTAGATTAATCTTCACTTCCTTGAAGATTATTGTGAGTTCCTCTAGTTTTTTTAGATTTTTACTAAAAGGTGATGGTGTACCAAAGGCATTAGGGAAATGTAACTTTGGTATGTAGGGAACTTCAGTTATAGGTGTGGGTGTGCCATCTTTCCCTTTTTAATTTTTTTTTCTCTGTTTTCTGGCAGTGGGTTATCTTTTGTTACATCGTTTTCCTTTTTCTGAGGTTCAGGGTTGTCTATTGGTTTAGGCATATCTACTTTGTTATCCACAAGCTTACCACTTCGTAAAGTTTGAACAACTTGGGCATGGGGTGTAGGGTTGTTTACCATCTCATCACTCAATTTTCCCCCTAAGTTGATCGCCGATAGTGACAATCCATCATTATTCCATGTTTCCTCCCATTGTGTAGCAATCTATTCAATTTTAGTTCCTAAGTTTGCAATAGTCTGGGAACAAGAATATAAGTCTTGGGAAATTTGGGAAAGTTGAGATAACTCTTTAGAGCATTGGTGCGAGTGTTGCTGCAGATCTCGAAGAATCTGAACAACAGTGGCATCTTCGTCCGTAATAGGTGACTGTTCAAAAAAATGATTTGCGGCGTATATTGGTTGAGAATTATAGGGGTATTGCTAATGTGCATAAGAGTAGTCTTGCTGAGCCATCGGTGGAAAGTTGCAATAGTCTCCCCACGGATGATTATAGAAGTTCTCAGGACTTCTCCATTGAGCAGCGAGGAGTTGCTCAGGGGTAGGTGAGTACTCTTGGGGGTCGTAAGTCAACTGATAGCTTAGCCATGTTGGGTAATCATGGCCTTGCATGTTTACAAAAAATACTGGTTATATATATATATATATATATATATATATATATATATATATATTTTTAAAGCAGGGAGAGAAACGAATCTGAGCCTCTTGTCCTTGTGGCCAGCAAAGGTGTTGAAGTTCTGATCTATTACTCCGAATAAACCTGCAAAAACTTAAGAAGTGATCAAAGAAAAATATAAAGAAATATAAAAAGAGAAAGATAAATATTGGTTTCTAAAAGGAAAATAATATTAGATAAATACTTGAAAGAATCAGATAAATCCGCTTCCCTGACAGCGGTGCCAAAAACTTGACTTGCTTCTTATTGTGTATTATAATTATATTAAATTCAAGTCTTAACTTATCGCAAGCGCACAATGAAAATTATAGTACTAGCATAGGATCGTTCCCACGAGGAAGTTCATTATCTTATTAATTCCTATTTCTATCTTCTATCTAAATCCCTATCTTAAAAACTTTTATTTATCTTTAAGATTTCCTAATCTACTAGAAAAATATGAATAAAAAAATAGGTTATTAAACTAAAGTGCATAAAAATAAATCCTAATCCTCCTTCTTAAGATTAAGGTCGTCAATCTTAATCTTCAGCTTTCGGATATTTATGAAACTAAACAATACCATTACACCATATTTCTAGTCTCCTAGCATTAGTCGTCAATCAAGTCTAAGATCCTATCAACACAGATTTAATCTAATCAACAATCAACCAAGAATTTGGGTGTCGATCAAACTCTAGCAAACTGAAGATGGAAAAGTAAAAATCGTTACACTAATTTGCAAATCCTAACCTGAGTCATCAATTCAAATTAAAACTTGGAGATGTTTACAAAGCAAATAAAATCTAAATTAGAAAGCAAAGTAGAATATATCCTTCACCCGTCAGCCGCAGTCGTCAATTGGTCCTAAGAAATTACAGATATCTACACTAATCTTCAACACTCAATTGCAGTCGTCAATTGCTCTTGAGAAACCTCTGATATCTAATCTAATCTAACTAGTATATGCTACTTTGATCGAAAGAAAATCCAATCTCAAGCATCAATTGATGCTGAAATTCTTCAATGCTTATTCCTATGTCGAGCCCTCTTATTTCTAGGTCATAAGGGGTCGGTTTATAAAGATATAGTTCTAATAAAAGAAACTACTAAAAACAAAAGTATCCTAATATAACTCTAATTCCTAATTTTATCTTTCCTTTCTTTCTTTAGTTGATGTGCTTCTAGAGTGTTCTTTATTGAGCAGCAACAGAGTCCTTCAAATTTAGATCTTCATCATTCTTCTTAGATCCGTGGTTCATCAGACTTTTAATTCCAGGTGTCTTCTAATTCTGGATATGGCGGTGATAGTTCTCACGTGATCAGCAATAGGAACAATAGTAGGAAAGTATTTTTAGGAAATTGTAAATAACGATTTCTTCTTTTATAGCTTCTTTGGAAAATCATTAATCACGATTTTCTATTTTCAGTAGGCTTCCTCATAGTTGACGATTCTCTGAATTACGCTTTATTACTTTTCTCCTTTTGTTTCCTTGGACGGATCGTAAATTATAATTTTCTAACTTTCAGTAGCGATAAATCGTCTTTTTCGCTCAATCATTTTTCTTATTGGTTTTTGAGTTCAGTTTGACAAAGATTAACACTTAGGTTCTAATTTTTTGCTTACCCTTAATATCTACACATCAGTAACTCGTTAGTAGCAAACTAAGTCCTAGCATTACTAAGTTAAGGGTGATAAAATGATAAATTATGTGACTGATCACGAGTCCTATGAGAAACCAAAGGTTTTCACCAAAAAATCATATAAACAATATTCTGAGGAATCCCAATGCTTCAAATGCTACGGCTATGGGCATTATGCTTATGATTGTCCCAACAAAATGAAAAATATTGGTAAATCTAAAGTCATGGCCATAGTAAAAGAAGATGACACTAGTGAGGAGAGTTCCTCCGATGAGTCAAATGAGTCCCAACATGGGTTTTGGGCGTTTGTAGCTTCCATTCATGAGGAGACTCAAGATAATCCTTTTGCTAGTCTTGTTGTTTCGGATGAATTAGACATAAATGATGCCTATGATGAACTTTATCTTGTGAGCATTCAGTTAATCAAAGACAAGATAAAATTAATCAAAGGTTTGTCACCACTCACATCCTCGTGTATTTTAAAAAATGTTGAGTATAATTTTTTGATTAAAAATGTTGGTACTTTAGAAAATGATGCCAAAATCTTAAGGGACAAAGTCAAGTTTTTGAAATTTGAAGGAGCTGAGTATTGCTCCAAATACAACCATCATTGCATTGAGAATTAAAGGCTCAAGAAGGAGCATTCAAATGAAAAGGTCACTCTAAAAAAATTATAAAATGCTAGGGTGGACACTCAAAGAGCTTGAGATGTCTGCAAAGGTTGGAATGATAAAAGCAGTTTAGGTTTTAAGGAGGTAAATCACTCTGCTTCTGGGAACAAAGGAAAAGAAAAGTTGAAATATGTTCCCAAACTCCTAAGAATAGAAACAGTGAAACTTCATCCATTTTACCTCCTCTTTTATCTATCCCCTTAAATCCTTAAATGACTAGTGGCAAAAAGGAACCCAATTTATTTCTACTGTGGTAGAAAAGGACACATAAATCTCACATGTCCTGTAAGAAAAATGGACATTTTTTGCCAAAAGCATGACAAGATAGTGTTCTATCGATTTAGGGCTCTTAGAAATTTAATGGAGTGGAAATGGGTGAAGAAATATATTATAAATGTTTTGGTTGCTCACACAGCGTTGCAAGCTTTTGAGCCATCTAAGTGGTTTCTAGACAGTGGGTGCTAAAAACATATGACTGAAAAAAAGTCATATTTTTCATCTCTTGAGAAATGGGATTATGGTTCTCTCACATTTGGAAATGGGGGCTGTTCCAAAATTGTTAGGAAAGGAGTTGTTGATGCTCCAGGATGTCTTAAGCTCTCTGAAGTGTTGTATGTTGATGAACTAAGCATTAGTCAACTTTGTGATGAAGGGATGAACATCACTTTTACTCAGTCAGGATATTCTGTTGTGGATAAGTTTGGAAATGTCTTTTTAAGTGGAATCAGATCTTCAGATAACTATTATATGTTTCAAATGCAATCTAGTCCATCTTGCTTGTTGGCTGCTAGTGATGAGCTTGAATTGTGGCATCGTCGTTCTGTGCAACCGTGGATCTTATCAATCCGTCATGACGATGCGCTCGTTCTAAAAAACTAGGGTCGCCACCCAAAGCTTTTGGTGTCTCGAGAAACCAAAATCAATATTGAAAGCACCAAAGTACCAAATATAACTCTGATTTGCCGATCCACGCCAAAGGCTCTTGGGTAGGGGCTTCGAATATCAATTGGGAAGGTGTTAGACACCAGATTGACCCGCTCGTAAGCGGTTTCTACTATGGTTGGGTCTATGTGTGACTGATTTATATAATATATATATATATATATATATATTATTATATATATAAAAAAAGAAATAAAATGAGCGGCACTTCCCCTTGCCCGAAGGCACACCGATCCTATTGAGCCCTTCCCGCTTACCAAAATTCGGGCAGCGTAACGGGTCATTTATAGGATAGAGGAAAAGCAAAGAAGGTAGAGAAATAGGGGGGAGAGTCAGAGCTCTTAGGCCCTTGTAGCACCTATGTGAACCTTCGCGTGGCTGCATTGGATGACCTTCCGATAACTTTAACGATTGAGAGATGGGTCTTGAACTCCAAGACTAGGTGGCTAGGAGGTAGGAGAGGGAGGCTAAGGCCTTGCTCCTATAAGATCTAAGGGATTTAAGATGAAAAAAGTGGTTAATGGATGAACCTAGGTTATGGAATTTGTGGGGTTTTAATGCTAAAAAGGGGTGAAAGGGATCACTAAAGGTTTCTCTCTCTTGGGAAATTTTTTCAAGCCATTTGCAAGGGGGGGTGCCTCTCTATTTATAGAAAAGAGAGGATTAGAGGATACTTAGAAGCTAATTAGGGTTAGTAATTAGGTAATCCTAACATCTAAGGTTTCCTAGGATCTTAAGGGCTTGAAAAGATGTGAATCAGGTTCAATGGTAGATGATAGGGTGAGGTTTCAAATGACTAGAGGGCTGCAAATAGGGTAAGTTGGGGTGCAACAGTCCTAATGAAACACACCCTAAATATTGGGATGGTCAACAAGTCAAACCCCAAAAGTAAAATTTGGGCAAAATCCAAGTTTTACTATAGCCAAGCCTGGCGTGTATATTATCCAGGTTAAGCATAGCTATAGTGCCAGAGAAGTCCAGAGCCCGCTGGGGGGGCCATCTATGTTTGGCGTGTATAATCTACACGCCAATCCCCCTCTGGAAAAAAATGGCCCGACATGTATAATATACACGCCAGGCAACATTTCTCCAGAAATGGCCTAGCATGTGTATTACACATGCCAAGCATGCCCATCCCCTCGAGAGGTTCTTGAGAAGTTCAACCAAGTGTAGTTTTTGAGTCCTTTTCGAATTGTCATAACTTTTGAAGTATGACTTGGATCAGGGTGATTCTTAGCTTGTTGGAAAGCTGGGAACCTCTACTTTTCAATGGTATAAGATACAGTCTCAATAGACATCCCTGTAAGCCCTGACACATCCTTCCCTAGAGGTTGGGGATAATTCCTAAGGGTTTAGGCAAGTTTCTAAGGGTTTGGGAAGGTTCCTAGGTGTATGGGAAAGGCTATCGAAAGTTCGAGGGTACGCCTTTCTCGAAGTATGTTTCGATCAGGCCTTGGACCAAATTTGGGTGTCTACAATCATTTAGGTCACATGAATACTAAGGACCTTGTGAAGATTGCTAATGACAAAATTGTCAAAGGTCTACCAAAACTAAGAAAATTTTTTGACTCAATTTGTGGTGTTTGTCAGTTGGGTAAGCAAACTCGAGCTCCTCACAAGAAACTCTCTAGTACTGCTACCTCTTGGGTTCTTGATCTTATCCACTTTGATCTTGTTGGACCAATAAAAGTTAGCAGTATTGGAGGTAAGAAATATATCTTAGTTATGGTTGATGCTTCATCTGATTTGTTCGAACGTCGGTGGCGAGATGCTTCATCTGATTTGTCCATCGTTGAGAGGTTGCCTGCTACAAGGCTTTGGACCATTTGATGTTCCTACACTTTCTTGAGAAAATGTCAGTTCCTTTTTTGTTTATATAGGTAACAATATGCATCCTAATTAACAGAAGGAAAAGCAAACCTTTACCTACACATTTCAATTTTCAAGATTTATATATTTTTAAATTTTTATTTTCAGAGATTTTTTTATTCTTTTTCTTCATTTTTGAGATGGAAGTACGATGCTGTAAATATGTACATGGAAGGAGTATATATTTTTTTAGATTTTTTTAGATTTCTTATTTTTGTTATTTTTCTCTTTCTTGTCTTTTTTTTTATCTAATGCCTTAACAATGAGACAAAGTAACGGGTCCCATTTTGAGCATAGTTGAACCTGTTCATGGGGTTAGACCTGAGTGAGGTTCATAATTTTTACCAAGGTTGGAACATCCATCCGTTTGGATCGAATCAATCTTTTCTTCTTACCTCGGGTCATACGTTTGACGGTGCAGTCTGAAGATATACCGGATCAGGACCTGATTTGAGCAAATATGAGTAGCCCAATTGGCAACTAGATAATTCAGAAATGCAATCAAAGGAATGACTGAATAATTTTTCTTTTTCTTTTTCAACCTTTTTTCTACTCACAGCGCCTAAGACGGGTTTTCGCCATGCCTGTTGTTGCCGTCTTTTTTACCTGTAGTGCCCTTTCAGGTTTTCACTACGTCTATGGGAATGCATTTTTACCCCATGCGCCTTTTCAGGTTATCATTTGGTCTGCACAAGCTCACTGTTTTCACTCATGGCGCCCTTTCGAGTTTTCACCACGTTCTTTTTGCTTTAAGCTTGTATTTTTTTTTCTTTTCTTCTTTATTTTCTCAAAGGCCACGACATGGACGTTGATTCCGTCAGAGCTGACTGGATGGAGTTCTTTTTTCGTCTCTCAGCTTGGCTCGTGCTGACTCAATGGATACTGTGACTGCTTGTAGACCTTAAAGAGGGCTTTTTCTTGGGATATATCTTGGCCATGGGATAAGTTAGGAATTTTGAAGGTGTTCTTGGGTTAAGAAAGTTTCCTCGATAGGGTTTCAGTTGTCGTAATACACTTCTTCCTTGGAAAATTTTGATTGTACATGCCCCACTTTTTCTTTTCTATTTTTTTTGTTTTTTTTGCTTTTTTTTCAAACATCCTATTTTTGGGATTTTGCTTTTCTGATTTTTTTAGATTTGATGGTAATTCTTTTTCTCCTTTTTTTTGTTTGGTATATACACTTTTTCGTCTTCTTTTCTGGGGAAGGTTTTAACGAAAGAAAGGCCAATGGCTCAATGGGTGTAGCAAGGGAATAAGTATTCAGGGATGCTTTTTTGACTACTTGGCATTAAAATGATGGCCTCTTTTATGTGGTCCTTAAGCAGTCAACGTATCCATCTTATCAATACTTACCTTGTCGCGGGAGCCTTAGGGATAGAAACGTTGAACGTATCCAGCATTGATGGGCTTAGGAAAGTGAGCTCTGTCCATGGTGGAGAGGCGGAGCACGTATCCTGGGAGCACTTCTCAGATGACATAAGGTCCATCCCAGTTAGGCTTGAATTTTTCTTTTAGATCGGTGTGGAGAGACGGAAAGATTTTCTTGAATATAGTATCACCCACTTTCAAATCTCGAACGTGAACACGTTTGTTGTAAGCACGTGCGATCCTTCTCTGATAGGCCTGGGTGTGACACAAGGCTAGGAGCCTTTTCTCATCGAGCAGGTTCAACAGCTCAAAACGGGACCTCTCTCTTTCGGCTTTCGGTAGATTAGATTCAATGAGACTGCTGAGCGAGGGTGCTTCAACCTCAATTGTCAGGATGACCTCGGTTCCATACAAAAGGGAAAATGGCATTTCCCCTTTAGCGGTATGGATCGATGTTTGGTAGGACCATAATGCGAATGGTAACATTTTGCTTCAGTCTCGGTATGTGACGACCATCTTCTCAATGATGCGGACCACTGTTTTGCTAGCAGTCTCTACGACACCATTGGTTTACAGTTGATATGGTGACGAGCGATGATGTTTGATTTTATATTACTCGCAGAAGGCTCTGATACGCTTGTTTGCAAAGTTGGTGCCATTATCCATGATGATGTCTTTGGGTACACTGAATCAACAAAAAATATTAATCTTGATGAACTTCTCGACATGGTTGGCCGTGATATTTGTATAGGATGCCACCTCTACCCATTTGGTAAAGTATTCAATGGCGACGAGGATAAACTGATGCCTATTTGAAGCTTTTGGATTGACTTTTCCGACAATGTCGATGCCCCAAGTGGCGAATGGCCAAGGAGTGGTCATACTGTGTAGATCTATGGCTGGAGCATGTATCAAACTACAGTGTTCTTGGCATTTGTAGCATTTCTGAACGTGCTTGCAACAGTCAGCTTTCATGGTAGTCCAGAAATATCCTTGCCGTAGGATCTTTTTGGTGACCATGTGCCCATTGATGTGGGCCCCACATACTCCCTCATGGACCTCTTTCATAATGTTGGCTATCTCGCCCTCAGTTAGACATCAGAGCATGATATTATTATATGACCACTTGTAGAGGCACTCACCGCAGATGACGTAATTGGCCGCTAAACATTGGATGGCCCGCCTGTCCGTCTTGGACGTACCTTCAGGAAAAGTTTGAGTTTCAAGGAAATTTTTAATATCCGAGAACCATAGAGGCTCATCATCTAACTTTGTGGGTCCCTCAATTTGGAGGCAGAAGGCCGGCTCATTCCTCTGCTCAATCATGATCGGCTTCATCTCGACACCATATGAAATTTTGACCATCGATGCCAACATTGCTAGTACATCGGTAAAGCGATTTCTCGCTCACGGGAGATAAGAGAACGTAATATCATTGAAGCATGCGATCATATCCTCAAGGTGCTCGTGGTATGGGACCAACTTCTCATCTTTCATCTTCTAATCTTCGTTGGTCTGGCATATGATTAACTATAAATCGCCAAACACCCTAAGATGAGTTACATTCAGGTCCAAGGCTGCTTGTAGGCCTGCTACATAGGCTTCATATTCGGCCATGTTGTTTGTGCATGGGATGTTGAGCTTGATGGACACTGGTACGTGAGACCCCTTTGGCAAAATCAGAATAGCACCGACTCCTTGACCCTCGACATTTGTTGCCCCGTCAAAGTGTATTACCTAGGATTCCTCTGTCTCCGCTGTATCATCCTCTGTCATGAACAAAATATTCTCATCTGGGAATTTAGTTCTCAAAGGCTCGTAGTCAGGTAAAGGATTTTCGGCAAGATGATCAGCAAGTGCTTGCCCCTTGATTGACTTTTGTGTGGCATATGTGATGTCAAATTAAGATAGGAGAAATTGCCAGCGTGCAGTTCGGCCAATGAGAGTCGACTTTTCGAATAGGTACTTCAATGGATCCATTTGTGCTAGGAGTAGAACAACTTGAGATAGTAAGTAGTGGCGGAGCCTCTGGATAGCCCATATGAGAGTCAGGCATGCTTTCTCTAGATGAGAATAGCGTGTCTCATAATCGGTGAATTTCTTACTCAAGTAATAAATGGTCTACTCTCTTTTTCTTGTTTCATCATGTTGCCCTAGGACACATCCCATCAAAACTTTCGTTGCTGAGAGATACATTAAGAGTGGTCTCCCAGGTACGGGCGGCACCAAAACTGGTGGGTTGAGGAGGTAACCTTTAATTTTATCAAATGTTGCCTGATAGCCGTCATTCCATTTGACTGGCGAATCTTTCCTTAGTAACATGAAGATCGACGTTTAAATAGGAGTTAGCTGTGCAATGAATCGATTGATGTACTATATTCTACCAAAGAAGCTTCTGACTTCTTTCTCGATAGATGGTGGTGGCATTTCAACATTTGCTTTTACCTTGATTGGGTCAACCTCGATGCCTCTTCTACTGACAATGAAGCTCAGTAGTTTTCCTAACATGGCATTGAATGCACACTTCTGAGGGTTCAGACGGAGCCTATATTTCCTAAATCTTTAAAACAGCTTCTAGAGGTTCACCAGATGGTCACCTCTTTTCGGTGATTTGGCGATCACCTCAACGCACACCTCAATTTCTCGGTGCATCATGTCATGGAAGAGTGTTGTCATCGCTCTCTGATATGTTGCCCCAATATTTTTTAGTCCGAAAGGCATGGCTTGATAGCAGAAAGTTCCCCATGGAGTGATAAATGCTATCATCTATCGGTCTACTTCTGCCATCTTGATCTGATTATATCTAAAAAATCCATCCATAAATGAGAGCATCCCATGCTTGGCAGTGTTATCGACCAAAATATCGATGTGTGGCAATGAGAAGTCGTCTTTCAAGCTTGCTTTGTTCAAGTTTTTGAAGTTGATGCACATGCGAACCTTTCCATCTTTCTTTGGTATAGGGATGATATTGGCTAGCCATTGAGGATACTTAGAGAGCATGAGAAATCTTGCATCGTACTGCTTGATGACCTCATCCTTCACTTTCAACATTCATTCTGGTCCTGAGGCGTCTCAACTTCTGCTTGACCGGCCTAACATCTAGATATAGCGGCAACTCATGCTCGACCAAATTGGTATCCAAACCAGGCATGCCCTCATATGACCATGCGAAAACGTCTTGGTATGACCAAAGGAAACCAATCATGCTTTTTTTTCCTCAGGAGATAGCGACATTCTGATCTTGGTGATTCTAGGAACCTTCTTTGTACCCAGGTTGACATCATCTGTTTCTTCAACGATCGAGGTAGGGCCATGCTCAAAATCGACATATCGTTCAAGTAGATCACTGGGAAGCTCCTCAGCAGGGATTTCCTCGTCCAGATTTGTGACTCCTACCTCTTCTTATATTTCTAAAGGAAAGGTCGATTTCACGTGGGATGGGTTTTTCAATTAAAGCATCTTTTTTCTTGATTTTATCGAGAATTTTAAAAGATAATTTTTTTTGGTTATTTTGTATTTCTTTTATTTTTTTAAAATTTTCTTTTTATTTGAAAGTAGGCCCTTGGCAAGTCGGGTCTCTATATACACATGGTATTGCCTACCAAGGGTTAACCTCACTTTTTACAGGTTATTTTTTTTTGGGAAGTGGGTGTCGAATTTTAGGCCACCCGATGCTTCCAGAGTTTGGGGCATAGACGCCCAATTTCGTGCATGTGGTGCCACTCCTCTACCTATTCGAATGGAGGGGATTGATTGATATGACTCTTCGAAGTCAGCCTCCATCATATTGATTATGGGTTCGTCTGGGATTCTATCCTCAAACATCAACAAGGTCCTGTGGTGGTTTACCACAGGGGGGAGATTGTGCAGGTACAAAAGATTCTTTCTCAAAAAGGGACAGAGCTGCTAGGTCTATTTTTAGGTTGGAGGGAATAATTTGGGGATTGGTGCAGTGGACAGGGGCTAACGATTTGTGGGGGGTTAATTGTGTTACCCCATTCTGATCAATCTTCACAATCCCTGCGGTCACGAAGGTATTTCAGATGTGAGCTCTAGGTTTATTCCCTTGGCTCTAGTAGCGGCTCTTGTTCTGACCTTTCCCTTGGCCTCTCGAACCTCTCCTTCAGTGGGTTTATAACCTAACCTGAATCTAACTTGTTGTCCGCCCTTCGCCCTGACTAGCTCTTTTCTGCCTTGTAATCGGGGTCCCAGCCCCTTACCTTTATGATAGCCCCATTTCTAGAGCATGGTCACAACCACAACCATTCTGCCTCCGATCTTCAGGGCGATACTTTCTGGGGGCTCTTAGACTACCGCCGAGACCTTGTATTTAATGTTATGGAGGTTTGTATCTTTGGTTGTGTGCGACACATCTAACATTTTTAATGTTAGATGATTGTGGGTGGCTTTTTCTCTTTCATCATGCCCTTCACCTATGATGGTGATGATTTTTTACCCAGCCACGAATTTAAGTTTTTGATGTAATGTCGAAGGTATTGCCCCGACCACATGTAACCAAGTGCACCCCAACAGCAGGCTGAAGGAAGACTTGATATCCATTACTTAGAAAGGTATGGGAAAGGTCATTGGCTCGATCACGAGCTCGAGGTCAACTTCCCCGATTATTTCTATTCTCGTGTTATCAAATCCTCTGGCACTAGTTTTTATCGGCCTTAACATATAAGGATCTACCCCTATTTTGGTAGCTGTTCTCAGAGGGCACACATTTGAAGTAGATCCATTATCGATCAATACCAATGGGATTACCAGATTTCCAATTTCAATAGTGATATTGAGGGATTTGGAATGATTATTTCCCTCCTCTTGTAAATCAGAATCCGAAAAAGAGATAGTATTGGGGCCATCACCTACCCGATTATCTGCCCGACTTCATCTGGGCTTACTTGGAGAGACACATGCGTATTCTTTAATGCCCCCATCAGGGCTTGGAAGTGAAGCAAGAATGTCATTAACAGGTCCCAGACAATGATATGGGCTGACATTCTCCTTAGTTGGGCTACAAGTATGTGTTCTTGGCTCATCTTCTCAAATGGGTTTACCGTAGTAGTATCTTTCTTCCCTTCTTGCCGAGCTAGCATTGGTACTGGTGCATCCGGGTATTTGGAGATTTTTTCTGACCTGGTGATAAAATTCACTGCCCCCTCCTTACTGCTGCCTGCATTGACATCTGTTTGGTCATAACTAGCAGGACCTGATGGGGATCGTAAGTTAGTCCCAAAATTTGAAATGGGGTGAAAGAAGGTGTCTGTGCTGATGGATTGGGATGGGCGGGGATCACCTGGTTAACTTCTATAATAGATGGAAGGGTGGAGCAAGTGGGCCAAATGGGGTTGGCGAGGATTGTGGATGACTATATCAGGGGTGATGTGACAGGGGTGAGCCATTGATAATTGATCGGTGATGGGGGGTGGGGGACACAATCTTCCATTAGGTAGTTGGTAGGGGTGGTTGTGTATGGATGATATGAATTGGTTTGGACGTAATTGACGAGAGTTGGCAATGGGAAATATACCCTACGATCTAAGGGTTCTGCTTGTGGTGCGGGGTTAGGAAAGTAATCAGCCAAATTGAAAGGTTCAATCACCCCGATGCTTCTATCCTCCCAGTCTCTTTGTCATGGTGCTACAAAATCTTCCTGGGTGTGGATATACTCCAACGGGTCAAACTCCTCGTCATCCTCTTCTACCATGCAAATAGTTGGTCTTAGACTTGCCCCTCTTGGTGGGTGTGGTGGTAGTGACACTTGGTGTATGTTCGCATGCTTGTTAGCCTGGGGAAGTGCCGGAGGGATGATCTTACTAGTCTCTATTAAGTCCTGTATCGCATACTTCAGGGGGAAATAATGATCAATCGGGTGGCCTAGTCCTTGAGGAAGTTGCAATGGGTGTTGGGATCATAGTTCCTCAGAATTGGATTCGGTGGGGGTCGTGGTGGAGTGCTGTGACCAAACCCTTTTCAATTAACAAAGGTAGCAAAATGTTCAAGGACTATCCCAAGAGTGTGAAGACTCAATCAAAACAGGCTTTTCTCTGCTCTGGGGTCATCTGTGCCCCTTGTCCATTTTTGATTCTGTGCATCGGCTCGCTTCTGGTCGGGGCTGGCTGTGTCGCCCTAAATTGGAATGGGGTTGTGTTGGTATTGGGATGTGTATTTCCAACTGTTTATATATTTGCCCTGGGTGACACAGCCAAGTTACCAAATCAACAAAGTTAAACTGCTATTGGTATACTAGAAAATCTGAGATGACCGGGATGGTGTTTTCAAAATCATTTCAATCTGCTCATCATCGGGTATTCTATTCCTGACCTAAGATGTCAGTGCCCTCCACCGCCCAAGATAATCACTGAATGCTTCGTCGGGCTTTTGCTTTAGCCAGGCTAGGTCCGATTTTCTGGGTTCAATGTCTATGTTTTAGACATATTGCTCTTGGAATAAGTGGGTTAGATCCTTCCAAGTTTTGATCATGGAAGGTTCCAACGAAGTGAACCACCTTAAGGCCGGGCCTGCAAGGCTCTTTTAGAAGACCATTATTAGCAAACACTCATCTCCTATGTACTGGCACATGTCCCCACAGTAGGACTTGAGATGTGTAATGGGTTTACCCATACCATTATATTTGTCGAAGATTGACACTTTGAATTTCGGGGGTAAGGGGACTTAAAAAAATAGGCACAGGTCGGAAAAGTCCGTGGCATGGATCTCAGTTCTACCCATCTTCATTAATTGTTTCTGGATCTTGTCCAGTTGTTCCTTCAATTGCTCGAATTCTTTGGATAGTGGTGCCGTTCTTTCTACTGTCAGCCTCCATTCACTTTGTACTGTGGGTGGGTTGGTGATTATAGGTGGTGGAGGATTGATACTTGTGTGTGCCCCCATATAGGCCCCTCTATTTCTTATCTCATCTTCCTTATACTACCGGTCTTCATAGAATGGGGGAAGGGTGAGATTTTCCTGTTGGTGTTGGGTAGTCTGAAGGGGTGCTAGATGGGACCACTGTACATCGAGGAAGCTTTGAGGAGTAGCTTGTGGGATGATGGGGTGAGTGAATGGTGGATTTTAGGTACGTGCCTGAAGAGGCCATTGTACATTTTGGATATTTTGGAGACTTAGTTGGGGAATGAGTGGATGGGTAAATTGGGGATGACTGATGGTATGGGATGGATTCCCATATTGAGTTGAGTGTGAAGAATGTGGATGGATAGGGCCCAGGCTGAGTTGAGGGATTGATGAGAGGGGTGTATTATCTGAGGGGGAATGGGGGCCTGTTAGGAAAATATGGGATATTGTGAGAATTGTGGAGGGTTTGAAACTGAGGCTCCAAGGTTTGGGCATTGATGGGCTTGGGCCTAGGATATTAGGCCTTGATGGGCTTAGGCCATTGGGCTTTGGTGGGCTTGGGCCAATGGGCCTTGGTGGGTTTGGGCCAATGGGCCTTGGTGGGCTTGGGCCATTAGGCCTTGGTGGGTTTGGGGTATTGGACCTTGATGGGCTTGGGCCATTGGGCTTTGGTGGGTCTGGCCCATGGGGACTTGGTGGGTCTGGCCCATGGGGCTTTGGTGGGTCTGGCGCATGAGGCCTTGATGGGTCTGGCCCATGGCGCTTTGGTGGGTCTGGCCCATTAGCCCTTGATGGGTATGGCCCATGGGGGCTTGAGGCCTGCTCCAATGACCCCATGGTTGGTGAGGGTCTTGGGTGGTATGGATAATGGGGGGTTGATGAGAGTTTTAGAGAAAAGGGGCATGGAGATTTGGGAGAGTATGGGATGGGTTTGTGATGGGTGGATAAGGGAGGCTACTTTGAGAAGCCTTCTAGTTGGTGTAGGCCCTGACATTTCCTCTATCATGACCATTGGATTGGGTGAGGGGGTGGGTGCAAGGGGTGTATCTAATGAAAGGGGAATATAGGGTATGGATTGGTGGGTGTATGGAAAAAATCGGGCATGGCCCCGGTAAAATTGGGCATGACCTGGGTAAATGAGGGGGTATTGTGTGTGGTTTGTGAGGATGAGGGATGATTGGTCACTACTTGGAGGGGTTGGGGAAAATGTGGGGTAAAGGTGGAGGATTGGTTTGGATTTTGGGAAGGTATGGATGAGAGATGGGGGGGATCTGGAAGAGTGGAAGTGGCAAAATGTGGCCTGTTTGGATCGGTAGGAGATGAGGGGGTATATTGGATGTGGAAGAAAAATAGGGTAAATTTTGGTTTGAGGTGGGGAAAGAATAGGGTGACACATAAGGTGGATTCGGGGTAAAGGTGGGGGAAAATTGGGGGGATTAGAAGTGAATGTGGATGGATCTTGAACGGATGTGGGTGGGGAAAGGGATGAGCTTTGAATGGGTGCGGATGAGAATATGAGTGCACCGAAGGGTCCGGTGATAGTGAATGATTGTTGGGTGAGTGGAATGGAGGTGAACATTTCCTCCGAATGAGAATGGGTTGGGGAGCATGGCGGGGATGAATCGAGATCGGCATACGCCAGATCTACAGCCCACGACATGGCTTGGTCACGGGTTGGGTATGAATGCCTCGGGTGGGGTTCGTAGAATTTTCTCCTTCTACCTCTATGGGATGATGGAGGGTAAGGTGATGCCGTTATGCCGATGCCACAAGCTATATATTTTTGGGTTTTTTATTTTATTTTAAAGTAAGTGAATCTTTACGATGAAGAATTCCGGGGCCTTTGGAATTCCCATTTTGGGTAGCGTTTGCACCCTAAATATCTCCACGGCGGGCTCCCAACGTGCTTCGAAAGAATCAAAAGGAAAATCCTTTGATCTATGTGAAGGCACGGGAATCCACGCAAACATCCCGATCCCCCGGAGCAAGTCAATAAGAGAGTGACCTCTTTTGACCGACGAGGGCGTATTGGGTGTCGAAGAGTGTGAGATCTATCAAAGATGCTAAACCACTAAGCGAGGGACTCAGGGAGGTGATAAAGGCCTCAAATTCGGGCTGCCTAGCTCAGAACAGGCTTGGCGCGTGTAGTATATGTGCCAGGAAAAAATCTAGAGATTTTGGCTTGGCGTGTGTATTATACACGCTAGAGCAGTTCTGGGGAAAAAATGGCTTGGCGTGTATTTTACATACACTAGGAAAAACTGGTCTTTTTTTTGGTTTTCTGGAAGCGATGCTTCTAGGGACTGATTTCCTTATTGTAATGGGTCCCTCCTCACCGAACCTAGGGATACAAGGTTGATTCGGGACAACTAACGCATAACCTTCGTAACTGGATCGATCACCCCCCCTATATACCTCCGGCGTAAGTGCCTTCTCAGATACTAGATGGGGTGGTACTTTTCCAGATCATCACTACTTGGGGCTACCGCCATACTAAGAACCGAGATGTTTGTATCCTTGTGTAAAATTCCCAACCCTCATAAAATCTACCCCCAAAAAAAAATTCAATTAAGTCCCCCTCTTGGTTCAATTTTAACTTTAATTTTTAAGGGGGTCTGCTTAATATTCAAAAATGGGGGTGATGGTCCTATGCCTCTACCGGCTGGCATCCACTGATGAGATATGATTGCGAAAAGTAAAAGCTCACGTAGGCCCACCAAACGACTAAGGCGTGTAAATGCACAAGTAAGCCCCCCAATCGGCTAAGGCATATAAATAATAAAAAAAATAAATGAATCGTAAAGACAATGCTCTAGTAGGCCTGCCAATCGGCTAAGGCACATAAATGACGGAAAAGTAGGGGCAAGTAAAAATAGACCGAATCGTAGGGGTAAGAAAAATCCACAGAATCGTAGGGGTGAGTGAAACAAAGTGAAAACAACCAAATGTTAGTAAAAATAAAGAAAAAGGCTAAATTTAAAAGGGAAGCTCTACTAGCTAATGCCATCCCCAGCAGAGTCGCCATTAGTTCAACTGTGGATCTTATCGATCCGTCATGACGATGCGCTCGTTATAAAAAACTAGAGTCGCCACCCGGAGCTTTTAGTTTCCCAAGAAACCGAAATCAATATTAAAAGCACCAAAGTGCCAAATATGACTTTAATTTACCGATTCACGCCAAAGGCTCTTGGGTAGGGCTTTGGTTATCAATCTGGAAGGTGTTAATGTAACATCCTGACAATTTCTGAAATTATAGGTCCTGTTTGGGTGCGTGCTGGTTGAGAAGTGCATCACCGTTTTGGATTTTTCAGATGAAATCATTTTGGGTCCGTTTGGACTACGTCTAGAGTTTTTGGACCAAAGCTTATACACCGTGGTGGTGTGCAGGCCCCACACTGAACCGAAGGATAATTTTATAATATATAATACCTTAGTTAGGTATATCTGTTTCACGAGGAATCTAGTTCCGTGGATAAGACTAACACCCAAATGGGTGTGTGTGTTTAGTAGGGGAACTAGCCCCTTTAACATAGAAAAAGGCAAAGCTTTCATTAGAAGCCTTTACCGGTTGCAATTTTTGGGGGTTCTTGAGTTTCTAGAGAGAGAAATTAGAGGAGATCGCTCATGTGGACATCCGAAGCTCGGATTGGCTCCGTTAAGCTTCAAGGTATCGGCCTTGTAGTGATTTGTGTGTCGTGAGTGCCGTTGGATTTCGATATCGATGGGAATTTTAGAGATTTTGCGTGTGTGGGTGGAAGGTAGAGAGAGCCAACTGTTGTGATCACAATATACACGATAGGTAGAGTGAAAAGTAACGTGTGATCAAGAATGGAGTTGCCGTGGACTCAATTTCGCTCCGAAACCCTTGCTCGGGCATGAGCTTGTAGATCGAGGAATTGAGCAACTTGAGGTATGGAAATTGCCCTAAATTATGGTTTATAGTTGTGTTAGTTTGGTTTATGCATATGGGTGAATAATTAGAAGAAAGGAGTTAAGATTTGAGAGAAATTTGGGTTTGCGATGATAAAACCCATGGGACTGATGAAATCTGTCAAATTCGATTGATCGAAATTGGATTCGATTGATTGATTTTGACATAAGAGTGTGAAATGCGATCTGCCTTGAAATTTGATCGATTGAAATGAAATTCTACCGATCGAATTTGACAGAATTTGTTGACACTACTTCGGTATTTTAGCTTAAACTTTCTACCCCAAACTTAGAATCATGTGATTCTTGAGGCGTTGGAAAGAGGACAAGGAGATCTAAAACTTTTGTGAATTAACAATTTTGTGAATCTAAAGATTTAAAGGTAAAAAATTGGTGAAAAAGTTGCATCAAATTCTAAGTCAGCACGAACTTGTATGTTTTCGCCTCTTTTTGAGAAACACTTAAAAATTTCTAAGTTATAGGTAATTAAGGTCAATCCTTAATATATTGTATATGTGTGATATAGATTAAGCACGGGAGGCCGTATGTGAGGACCATTGGGTCGCTTTGAACCGCTTCGAAATTAAGGTAGGGGAACTTCATTTCAAATTTACATGATTGGCTTTGATTCATAGTTCATTGACATGAATGAATTTGTTAAATGAAAAGTGAATGTGTTATTTAAATATGAGGAAACTACTATATCGATTTCAGTGTTGATAATTTGATCCGTACGATGACGATTAAATTTTGAACACATATTGACTGCTTTGATTACATTAGAAAGATGTGAATTATTGATGCTTGGAAAGGCCGATTAACTTGGTATTTGAACTTTAAAGAGAAACTTGCATTGTGCATTGTGAATCCTTTAGATTCTTTGACTGCATCCCTTGGAGCTGGTACGATAGCATAATCCATACATTGCATTCATACATACGCTGCATATGCATCCCTTGGAAGCAACATTCATCCATTAAAAATCATGCATCCCTTGGACAATCATTGATAAGCTTGGACACCCTTGGATAAACTTGGACACCCTTGGATACAGTGCATCCCTTGGACAAACATTGATAACGTGGACACCTGGGATACATTGTGACACTCTTGGATATGCTGAGACACCCTCAGATATATTGTGACACCCTTGGATTTATTCGGTTGCAAATTCGACATTGTTTGCAAATGTGCTTGAAACTTGGACACCTTTGGACAATTCTGATTATTTTAAGATGTTCTTTTATATCTACTATTGATGAAACTCCGTTTTGCGAAGTGAATGCTTTGAAAGTTGGTTTTGAAATGAAAATTGATAAAGGCTTTGAAATTTAGTTTTTCTGAGAGATAGTTTTAAACTCCTGTCAGTGAATCTATGTTTTCTTATGATAAAATGTAAATTGATATTAAATATCCTCTACTGAGATTAGATGTTAGCTCAGCCCCCCCCCCCCCCCCGACTATATGTCATAGGTGTAGGTTTGAGGAGGGCCCAGATTACATACTAAAAGAAGGGAGCTTCCCCATAAGGATTTGTACTTTATTCTGGGATTGTAGAATTAGTGCTTTGTGGATTTGGTGAGTTAAGGTTTGGTACATTCGTACTAGTGTACACCATTGTTAGGTGATGGTTGGTCATCACTGGTATTTATTTAGTTTTATTCTTGTTGGATATTAGATCTGGAGGTTTTAATTATGCCATATGTAATAATTGCTTTGATTTCCGTATATATATAGATGTACAAAGTATTCTGTATCAGATTGTGATCTACGATCTGGTAGTCCGGGCTTTCCCATTTGGTTTATGTTGAAGAATATATATATATGTATATATATATATGTCTTTTAGGTTGGAAAAATCTAGGCTGTCACAGTTGGTATCAAAGCTATGACTTTAGAGATCTCTGACAAGACCTCGACTTAGACTAGGAGTTTAAGATTTTGTCAGAGTATAGGGACCGTCTGATAATGGAATAGTTGTTTCCTTATAACAGATTAAGATGTATCCAAGAAGTAGAGGATGACCGAGAGGTAGTCGTGATTGAAATTTGAGGAGTTGCGATGAGAACCATGCAGGTTCTAGTGGAGATCAAAGACACTCGCCTGATGAGAGAGATTAGAGGAATGAAGCGACGGATAGGATGGCGTAGGCCATGGAGGCTGTGGTGGCTACCATGGCCCAACAGACTCAGCAAACTGTACTATTGGCTAAGCAGACCGCCCTATTGGCTGCCAATAATGTGAACCATTAGTAGCCACCACCACCACCTCCTCCAGCGCTATTACCCTCATCATTTATTGACTTCAGGAGATTGAGACCTCCTAGTTTCTATGGGTAGATGGATCCGCTTGAGGCGGAAAAATGGTTAAATCAAATTGAGAAGCTTCTACAGAGACTTCAGAGCACTGAGGATGAGAAGGTTCAATGGGTTTCCTTCCAGCTTGAGGGTGATGCCGATCCATGGTGGAAATCGGTAGTCAGGCAGAGAGCGATTGAAAATCCTCATGGTCTATGAACTTAGGCAGAGTTCGTTGAAGTATTCAACAAAGAATATTTCCCCAAGCAAGTGAGAAATCAGCTGAAGAAATATTTTGCCAACTTGGAGCAAGGAAATATGACCGTACAAGAGTATGGTAATGAGTTTACAAGGTTATTGAGGTTTGCACCGGAACTAGTGGCCACTAAATTGATAAAAGACAATAAATTTGAGGAACGCTTGAGGCCAAATGTACAACATAGGGTTTTGATGTTCGAGCTAGAGTCCTATGCTAAAGTGATTGGAAAAGTGATTGTTTCCGAGAAAGCTATAGAAGACATGTACAAGCGACAAGAGCAGCAAAATAAAAATATAACATGTCAAGGGAGGACAAGTACTTATGAGCCAGCAGACAAGAGGCCAAATTTATTGATGCCAACACCATCTCAACCTACTCAAACTGCATACTCAAGACCACCCATATCCATATCCACGCATGGGGTGCCCCTTCGCCTTACAAATCCCACGACCGCTAGGGCATCGAGCGTACCGCAAATTTCTCATACTTTCTCATCAGCACCGATTGAGTCATGCTTAAGATGCGGGGGACGACATACGACATAGTGATGTAGGTGGACTATGGGAGCTTGTTTCAATTGTGGGCAGATGGGCATCAGATACGGTACTGCCCTGAACTGAAGAAGGACAGGATGACTTCGACATGAGAACCCATCGATCCATACAAGTGTCCTTGTGTGTTTAACCACGGAACATATAAAATTTTTGATTTCGATGTATGCCCGGTCCTATTGGCTCAAATTTTCGGTGAATGTATATGGAACTTGTAAATACCATTAACGGTTACTTTTGGCAGTTAATGGTTTGAAAGCTTTCTTTTGTGTTGATGGTCAAATTTCATTTCATGGTTAATATTGTCAGTTTGTGGGTTGAAAATTTTGTGATGCGGATAGGATATACGTCGGTAATACATTATACTAGTTAATAAATATCGAATTTCCATACTAGTTATCGATATTCATTGTCGATATGTTCGTACTAACTGGTAGTCGTTGTGGGTGTGTATTAGTAGCCTTGTGGATACATTTCTATCATGAGTTTAGTTGGTTGTGCCTAGTTGGGCTATGTGATATTCTATTCCTAGCTAGATTCGAATTGTTCCGCATTATGGCTAGTTTTTTTTCGTGGGTGAAACTAGCATACATTGTGCGCATCAAACTTTTCTCGGATTGAGAGTGTCAGTTTCCTCCATGGTCGATTGTCCTAGATAAGTAGTTGTCTAGAGTTGAGTTGCATTGCTGTGTGTCATTTGAGTTTCGCAAATGATTACTACATTAGATACCTGACTATCTCGTCATGGATTTTCGAGGACGAAAATTCCTTTAAGGAGGGGAGACTGTAACGACCCCCAAATTTCGTTGATGTTGAATCATCGACTTTTGAAGAGAATATACCTACTTTTGTTCATGACTAATAAGTATCCACACCTCTTCGACTGAGGATACGAAAATTTTTTAGGAAGAAATTTCTTTAAGGTGGGAAGAATGTAACATCCTGAAAATTTATGAAATTATAGGTCCTGTTCTCGTTGAGAAACGCATCATCGTTTTGGATTTTTCCAATGAAATCATTTTGGGTCCCTTTAGACTACGTCTAGAGTTTTTGGACCAAAGCTTATACACCGTGGTGGTGTATTGGCTCAATACTGAATCCGGTTGATGAGTGGTTTAGGTGTGCAGGCCCCACACCGAACCAAATGATAATTTTATAATAGATAATACTTTAGTTAGGTATATCTGTTTCACGAGGAATCTAGTTCCTTGGATAAGACTAACACCCAAATGGTTGTGTTTAGTAAGGGAACTAGCCCCCTTTAACTTATAGAAAGGCAAAGCTTTCATTAGAAGCCTTCACTGTTTGCAATTTTTGGGGGTCTTGAGTTTCTAGAGAGAGAGAAATTAGAGATCTCTCATGTGGACGTCCGAAGCTCGGATCGGCTCCGTTAAGCTTCGAGGTATCGGCCTTGTAGTGACTTGTGTGCTGTGAGAGCCATTGGATTATGATATCAATGGGATTTTTAGAGATTTTGCATGTGTGGGTGGAAGGTAGAGAGTGCCAATCGTTGTGATCGCAATATATGCGATAGGAAGAGTGAAGAGTAACATGTGATCAAGAGTGGAGTTGTTGTGGTTTCCGTTTTGCTCCGAAACCCTCACTTGGGCGTGAGCTCGTAGAACGAGGAATCGAGCAATTTGAGGAATAGAAATTGTGTTAAATTATGGTTTATAGTTGTGTTAGTTTGGTTTATGCATACGGGTGAATAATTAGAAGAAAGGAGTTAAGATTTGAGAGAAATTTGGGTTTTGGATGATAAAACCCAAGGGACTGATGATAAAACCCAAGGGACTGATTTGAGAGAAATTATGGTTCAACATCCGACACTTCTTTATTTGGATGCAGGACTTGCCTTCCGTCACCTTCTGAGGAGGCTGGCTGGACCTTCAGCGCTTCTATCTCTACCTCCCTCTGGTCATGAAGTTCCTTCTTGCCCAGGCTGGTTTCAAGGACTTCCTCTCATGCCCTGCCATGTGGGCTGATGCGGCCTATCTGAGGGCCTTCATCGCGCGCTTCCATCCCGAGACCATGACCTTTCATATGGCCATGGAAGAGATGACTCTTACCCTCGTCGATTGGTCTATGATTACGGGGATTCAGATTGGGGGTATGCCAATGGCTGACCTTCCCGTGCCCAGTCGGGATGAGGTGATTCAACTATTCGGGGATTATCCCACCTCTGCAAATCTGCATGGCTCCGAGGTTAAAATGTCCTGGCTGTCTGATCTATTTACGAAGAATGAACTGGTGAACCTGGGGTAGCCAGATGCAGATATTTTCATTGAGCCAGAGCGTGCGGTGATGTTGGCTCGCATTTCTCTCCTCTTCCTGCTGGGCAAGACCCTCCTCTCAAATGCCAATGGCGGCCGAGTCTCATTGTCCCTGCTTAGTCTTATGGTAAATTGAGATGACATGCATAGATACGACTGGGGTGGGGCTGGATATGCCGTTTTGATGTCTAGCCTAGTCCGAGTCTCATTGGGAAACTCGGTTTCTGTTGTTGGGTTATGGCCGGCGATTGAGGTAACCACTAACTCTTTTGCTTTCCTTGGTTTATTGGTTAGTCATCCATCTTGTTTCTGACATACTGTTTCTTTATATTGTTCTTTTCAAATTTGGGGCTATCTGCACTTTCGGCCTAGCCACCCCCTCTTGCATTTCGATGTATACACGTATCCACTCATGAGCAACCGGAACACACACTGCCACAGGGACATTGGCATGAAGCATCTGGAGATGGGCCTGAGGTCCCAGTTCGACCTGCTGATCCCAGAGCAGATATGACTATTTCTCTCTTTTCTTTCTTAGCATTTCTTTTAATGCGACCTGCTTGGCTGACGGGACATTTTTCTATCTGGGCAAGTTATCTATGACCCCTACATTAGTTCTCCTTTTTGGGATCGAGCTATTGTGGGCCTGTCTTGCTCTTTTGTTGACTGCCATGTCATCTTCTTCTAAGGGGCCTGGGCCAGGGCATATTACCTGGGAGAGAGAGTGATCCACCAGTATCGAGACCACTTTACCGTGCCACAGGCTCCTCTTGTGGATGTCATGGCTCTTGGGGGTACTGTTGAGGAGCTCTCTGCCTAGTTTCTTTATCATGGGGCCCCCATCAATGATCTCCTCATGCTTGTGGGTACCCGCTGTGGTATGAGTCCCTACCCTGCTGATCAATTCTTCTGCGCTTCGTACCTGGTGCCAATTTCTTGGCCTTTGGTGGTCCGCGATCTCAGGTATTTCTCTTTTCCTTAGGCACATTTTTAGTTGTTCTGATTCAGTTTTAGCTTCTACTGACTGAAACTCTGCTCCTTTTTATAGTTCGAGTAGGGAGGTGACTCTGATGATGATGACGAGGTGGCAGCGGGTACTGCTGATGCTACGAGAGCTGGTCCCTGAGGTACCTCTGGTACTGGTGCCTCCGGTAGTTCGACTGTTGAGGTCCAGGGGACCTTTGGACGCCTCGATGATGCCTTCCTTGGGGGTTTATGTAAGGCCATAGAGGAGCGGGCCCGTATATCTACTGAAGTAATCGAGATCCCTCCTCCTGAATTGGTTCCTAGGGTAAGCAAATTTTCTCTTTCTGCATGCTTGTTTCTAAGAAAAATGCATGTGCTGGCGCCTGTAGCTGAATGTCTCTTTCCTTTTTGTGTAGGACTACAAGTCGGCGATGAACCATGCAGAGTATTATCGCAACATAGTCTGTCTTCGGGACATGGAAGTGGTAAGTATCATACTGATTGGTTTTGATCATTGCCTTGCTATTTTTCTCTTTCAAGTAATCTTGACTAATGACTTTGGGTATGACTTTCAGCGTGCTCGTGAAAAGGAGTTGCGCTCCTTGCTTAGCCGACTTTCTTAGGTGTGGGCCTAAGTGGGAGATGTCCGGACATATCAGAGCTCTTTGCGTAGGCACAAGAAGTCCAAGGATGCCAATAAGGATTAGGCTTTGTTTTTAGGTTTTCGGACTTTGAGACTTTCTGGGACACCTTTTATTTTTGGAATTTGGAAATATGTACTGGATGATGTGACGTTGTTATTATTTTCAGATGTTTTTTTTTCAGCTTTTCTAGACAAATGTTGGTGCCTCTCCTTTTAATTGCATGCTCTATCTCTCCTTTGCTTGCTATAGTGTATCAGATTGCTTCCAGGATGGGTTTGATTTTGTCAAAAGGGATGGCCTCTAGGGCCGCATACTTTGTTAACACTTGGTCACTATTTCCACACTGGTGTGAATTTTTCCTGCATGAAGATTTATACAAGTTAGATGTGACCAAAAACCAAATTTGCCCCTCCGTATAGGGCCTATTGTCTATCTTTTTAGATAAGAGGTGTAAAGTGTAGATAAGCAATCGAGGGATTAGTAAAAAACCCCTCCCCAACCCACACTTTTTTGCTTGTGGGGACCTAAGTGACCTGGCGCATGTATTACATGCGCTAGGCCAAATCTTGGGAATATTGCTCTGGCGCATGCATTACATGCACCAAGTGCTTCTAGAGGGCAGTAGGGCTTTTTAAGCCTGAGAATGCACTTTTTCTGCTCTCTTGACTTTGACTTGCCATTTTTTTCTCCCCCTTTTTTTTCTTTTCTTACCCCCAAGGTGGGTCCATTGTCCTACATTGAATTTGTATCCTTGGGAATATCTTTGTATGTCAATGGACCCACTTTCCAACCCCGCCTTTCATGGGGCGTCTGGGACCACGATACTTCCCTCTTTGGGCGTGAGGCCCAATTTTCTAAGGAAGTGGCTTGAAAGCATGAATGAGAGCGAGCTTGTGGGTTTGGATCAGCTCGGCTTAGCCCATCTCACGTCCTTCCTTGAAGTTCCTCCGCTTTGGGAGTTCATTCATGCCGCGGCTTCATTTGGGGAGTTAACACTCATGTCTTCCATTTTTGGAATCGTGAGTTGACTCCTACTCTCGAGGAGCTCTCCAATCTATCAGGTTTGAAGCTGCATAGAGACCTTGCAAGAGTGCTACCGAAATCGGGTTATGCCAAAGCCACTCAAATCACCTTGGGCTTGAAGAAAAATGATTATGAGAAAAGTCTCATTGGGGGGCCCAATAGGTGTTCGATGAAATTCCTAAGAGAACTTTTTGGAGAGGAAAGCCTGCGAAAATTGCCGATAAAAAATCCTCATAATGTGAAGGCCTTTGCCCTTCGCCTTATCTCCGAGGTTCTTTTCTAAACTGGGGGAGAGAGCTTCTTGCTTGCACATTGTGATGTCTTAGCGAAAATAGAGGGAGGTCGCTCTGTGATGCATATGGTACAGGCAGAGTTTTATCGCTGTGTCGATGCCTCCACTCTGGGCAAGGTGGAGGGCCTCTGGGGATGTCCCATCTTGCTCCAAATTTGGCTTGGGGAGCACCTTGCAATCTTGGGACCCGTGCCCCACTTTTACGTTGCTCGTGGTGAGGTGGCCTGCTGCTTTTTGGGCAAATGCCATATGCTTCCACTGGGAGATATGCAGGGTTTGATGCTTTGGCAGGCCAAAGCCAAGTTGGTGTGGAGGCTTCCTTGGTCAGATCGGACCTTCCCAGTGGTTCGCTCCAGAGATCATGAGTGCATCACTCTCCTCGGTTTGACTGGCAACACTTACTATTTCTGATTTCGGGTGCTATGCCAGTTCGGTTGCCCTCAACAGGTGCCTTGTGTGACCGAGTCGCCCCTGTGTGACCTGATTTTCTCTCTGGGGTCCTCTAGGGACATGGATAGGATAGCAGCTCTCTGAGAGATGCATCAGTCGACGCTCATGTGCGATCTAGAGCAGGGGGATTCAGTTTTGTCTACTCCGGAGTACGAGGCTTGGCTACTATCTGAGGCGTATCGAGCTACTGATGGACGAGAAGAGCATCCTGCATGAAAATTTAGAGAAACAGATGGTTAAAGCAGAGGTGGTAGAGGCCAAGGCTGATACAGCTGAGTATGAGGTGCTTCGTCTGGAAGGATCCTTGAGTGACGCTCTTGGTGCCATTGATGCTTCCTAAAAGCGGTATAAGAGTCTCCATGGTCGCTAGATGATGGAGCGGGTGTACGGGAGGATGCTTTACGTGCAGGTGATGGCTTCAGAATGGGGTAAGCCGGCTAGCATTAAGTGAATGGGTCCCGAGAGAGCAAGCAGAGGGTGGAGCCACAGATGCAAAGAATAAAGAAGAATCTCGAGGTTCTTTGGTACATCAGCCTTCTTTTTCTTCTCAATGAGAATGCCACTGATTCCCCATTACTTCTTCCCATAATTTTTGGGGTTTAGGGCAATGATTTCTTCATTCATTTGAAATTGATACTTTCCAAGCTTCAGCAAGGCAGTAATAAGCCTGCAGTAGGAAAGGGAATGGGGTTTCTTCTTTGTTTTCACCTTCTCCACAATGTTTTTCATCCTCTCAAAAAATAACTTGGCAGCATCCAAGTAATGATTCTTGTGAAAGGAGAAGAGTGCATCAGCAATGGGAGATCTCCTCTCTTGCTCATGTCCAGAGAAATAAACATTTTTCCTCAGCACCCCATCCATAAATCTGAGGAGGGGGTGCAGATCTCTCTTCCTTATTGATACCCCTGATGCAGTGATTCCTCCAGTCAACTCCTTGGCTAAATCTGGGATAGTGGCTGTCAAAGGGGGACCCAAGCCACATTCAGGGCTATACCTGGCTGGTATCCCAAGAATTCTATCAATTGCTACCTAATTGAACATCATCTCAAATTTGTCAATTAACACCAGCAATGCTGGGTTCCCATCATCCCCAATCTTGATTCTGATATTCTAGTAAAACAATTGCACTAGTCTAGGGAGGACTAGTTGCATTGGGGGCCTCAGTAGGGGCAACAATATGGCTTTTGTGAGGTATTCCATGGAGGCAGCTGTTTTAGATATCTCCTCAAAGAAAGCCTTATAAAAAATTATCTCAGATTCTAGCTTAATTGCTACAACAAATTCAGATGGGACCCTGAGGTATTCATTATCTTCTTCCTCTTCATCCTCAGGGACCTCAGGGGCTACTTCCTTGCCCATTTTTTGTTACATCTTTGACTTCTCAGGGCTTTTAGATGGTGGGTGCTCTCTGGCCCTCTTCTTAGGAGCAGATTTCTTTTTGGTACCTTGGGCATTAGAGGCCACACCTTTGCCTTTCTTCACAGTTTTCTCAACTTTGGGCTCCTTGGTGGGTGCAATTATCACAGGGGTCTCCACATTGGAGGCCTCTGTAATCTTTGCAGATTTTCGAGTGGACATACGACTCCTAGTAGGTGGTGGGGTTACCAAAGCAGATAAGGTGTCTGAGAATTTTGAACTCGTGGCCATAACTATCAAAATTCTCTAAATTAGGGTTTCAAAATCCCAGCAATGGTAATGCACTCTTTCATAAATAAAATAGACCCCAAATTTCTCTCTTCTTACTCTAGATTAATGTCCAATTAAATCAACTGAGAGAGAGTGAGAAATCTTACCAAATGACAGCTAGGGTTTCACTTCACACATTGCAAAGATGTTCAAATCCCCCCAAACCTAGCTCAAAGTGACCAAGGGGTGATGGGGAGGAAAAATGTATGAGGAAACTAGATGAGGTTTAGTGGAAGGGGTAGTATAGAAGAAAGAAGAAAAAGGGGGAGCTCGAAAGTGTGCAGGGAAAGTTTGGGCTAAAAGATAGAATGAAGAAAATGGAGCAATATGTAGGGTTATAGGGCTAAACCAGTGCCTCGCACAGCTGTCGCTATGTTCTCGCGGAGTATATTCCTAGCACGATACACAACTAACTTCGTGAGAGCTTCAGTTGCGAAGAAAAGTAGAGCCTCGCGAGGACAGATTCAAAAGCTTTATGTGCCTCGCGAGGCTCTTCGCAGAATTAAATTCAGGCCTAAGCACGCGAAGTAGTTGCTCATATCTCGCACAGCTTGAGTAGCGGAGCCTCGCGAGTATTAAAATGTGAGTCTCAAGCATCTCGCGGGGCTCACCATCAGGCCGCGACATATGTCCTTGTGCTCGCAAAGGTTTTGCGCGGTAAAAAATATTCATCAGAACATTGCGAGAAAGCTTCAGGTTGCTCGCGAGCATGAAATTTAGGCCATTTAGCCTCGCAAGAGGGCAACACTTAAACTTTTCTCTGAGCTCATGCCCCGACCTGTGCATGTACAATATCAAGCACCAATTCAGTGTGCATTAGCACCATTCCATGACATGTACTCCATTTCATCATGACAGTTAAGTTACCCTTTATCAACATTGAAATATTACAAATTTAGAATTCTAAAGATAATCATTCAGATCAAATTCATGAAATGTATTGTGAGAGTATCTCAACTATCACCAACAGACTTGAGCATCAAAATTCAGATGAAAAATTTGCACTTGCACTCAAAACAAAACCAAATAATATAAATTCAAACACACAATCAAAGCATTATTATCCTAAAAGTAGTACTTGAAAAAGTTCTAAACAACACAAAACATAACACGCAGTCAAAACATAAGGTACACACATTCTTTGGTTCTTCACCACTCACCTTCTTTTCATTGGTACTCTCAATGACCTCCTCAGTTGCCTTGGCTTACTAAACCATCATCCACATGGAAAGAGGATGCATCTCCAATCATGTACTGCCCTTTTTGATTGGCTAATAATTGACTAGGCAGTCTACCCTCTTCTCTTTTGTTCAAAGCATTGCAGATTTGATCCAGTTGATTATCTATTTACTTAATGCTTTGCCCATGAGTGTTCATAATTTGGACTAAGCTCTCCAAAATCTATATGGATGCTAGTATTTACTCTTCAAAAGAAGAGGATCTGGGCTGTTGTGGGAGTAGGGCCAACTGGTTGGGCTGTGGGGCAGGCAACTGTAAATTCTGCCTAGGTGGGTATCCTTGGTTAAACTAGTGCTGTGGTCTAAATAGAGCTGCCAACTATTGCTGCTAGCGTTGAGAGTATGTATCTTGTCTCCACTCAAATTTGGGTGGTTCCTCCATGAGTACCCGATAGGTTGCTACCCTAATGCTTGGGCAGCATTGGCATACTCCATAACAAAATCAGGAAATTAGTTGGCTGATGGACAATCCTGGAGTAAATGTGTGGGAGATTGGCATATCAGACATGCCTCCTCCATTTGTGCAACCATCCTAGGCTGCATCACATTCATCAATTTGTTAAACTTCCAGCTCAAATTGTCCACCTTCTTCTCCAACTCACTTTGTACCTTCACTTCATATATTCCACCTCCAGGGGTGGACTCTTTCACCAAATTAGCAAGGGTCTGGCTGTCATTGTGAGACAGTGACTCCTGCTGCATGGAATTTTCTCTTATAATATTAAACAGCGCACAGGCCTCATCAGCGATCTTATGGAGGTAACTACCACCACATGAGGCATCCACCATATCCTTGCTCTTGGAATTAATTCCTTGGTAGAATACTTGCATTGGTTGCCACATTGGAATTTGGTGGTGGGGGTGTTGTTTTAACATTTCCTGAAATCTCTCCTATGGTTCATAAAAATCTTTAGTTGAGGACAGAGTAAATGACAAAATACTTGTCCTTATCTAGCTGGTCTTGTTCATGGGAAAGAATTTAGCCAGGAATTGGCTCTGGAGGTCACTCCATGTTAGAATGCTATTTGCTGGGAGCTTAGAGAGCCAGGTTCTAGCTTTGTCCTTTAGGGAAAAAGGAAAAAGCCTCAGTTTGGTGGCCTCAGGTCCCAAGCCAGCGATATTGAAAGTGGTGCAAAGTGCCAAAAATTGGTTAATGTGCTTGTTAGGATTTTCCTTACTAAGCCCATGAAAAGATGGCAGCATATTGATGGTGGAGGAATTGATTTCATAGTTTCCTTCCACTGAAAGGAATTGAATGCAGAAGGGGGAAGCGTAATCCCCTGGTGCATTGTATTCCTTCAAGGTTCCTTGCCTCTAAGCCATGTTAGCTTGCTCAGTTTCAATAGTAGGGCTGTGTGTGGTGCTTCTTGGTCTAAGGATCCTTTCAACCTCAGGATTTAGAGGTTCCAACTTAGGGTTAAGGGACCTTCTTCCAAGCATACACCTACAAACTCAGCAAGTAAGAAAAATGCTTACAACACTCAAAGAATTTCTAAACTAAAATAACAACTACACAAATTTACACTAAATTAATTACAGGGAATTCAACATTAAGGGACTAAGTTTTAGGGTAAAACAAGTGCAAATAGAGCTAGCTAGACTCCAGCTGCAGCTCTAGCTTTTCCCTTCTGTTGTTGTCCAATTTTGCAAAATTCGAAAGAAAAATTAGTAGTACTTTTATTCTACTATGGCACAACTATAAAGAATTTTCTAAAATGAAATATAATACAACTCAGGCCTATTAAAAAGATCAATAACCCCGGCAGCGGTGCCAAAAACTTGTTGTCTTCGGATTAATGTGTACTGCTTTTATTGTGTGGTGAGAACAAATTAAAAATCAAAGTAAAATAAAAAATGGAAATAATACAACTAAAATAATCCTAAGCCCGTAAGATACAGGGCTATTGTAGCAAGTTTTGATAAGTAAGAGTTTATCCTTCAGAGAAATTGATTTAGAACCTAAAATGGGCTATAATAGTAGGCCTCCAGATCTGGCTACATATCTGACAATCCTAAAGAAAGGGGGTTGGGTGTCACAACTACACTAAATTATCTACTAAAAAGAAAAGAAATAAAGTGCAGTCCTATCCTAAGAAAGGGTTATGAAGAAGATGGTGAAGGTGTGTTAAAATAAAGATAAAAGGATGGGAAGTAAGCAGTTTAGGTTAAAGCTTCATTTAGTTATGTAACTCAGATTTAGGGCTCTCTGCAGCAAGTCTTTGCTGAAGTGCTATCAATAACCTCAACAAGGTAGAAGAATTCAACTTAACCCATGCCATTTGGGGCGCTCTTAAGGCTATAGTCTGTCCACTCAAATGGCCACAGTCTATCCAATAGAGTCTATCAAATCCCATTGATCAAGCCAGAAAAGCTAACCTAATCCAAAGGAGTGAGCTGATCAAACCTCATCCAATGAATCAAATCAGGCAATGAATACCATTATAGACACTATATTTTCCAGGCTACAAGCTCTCCAGATTTGCATATAGATCTGGCAAGTATTCATAGGGGTATTAAACCCAAGAAGATCAGGTGGCAATTAAAAGATCTAAAGGTTAAGCGAATGGGCAATTCCCAAATACACAAATTCGATCGAGAATCTAATGGAACCAAAAGATCTATAGATTTAAATGGAGTTTAAATCAACAATTTATTGCTTAAAAATAGATTGCAATGAAATGTCCTCACAACTACAATCACTACAGAGAAGCCAGATCTAACATCTGATAGTGGTCAAATAAGACAGAGGGGAGCCTATTCCTACACAATCTCTCACTAGGCTACAAGCCCAAGTGCAGAGAAAAAGAATCCATCTCAAATTTGTGACCAAGTTTGCCCTAGGGCTATAGTCTGTCCACTCTAATGGTCAAAGGCTATCCACAGAGGCTCCCTTACCCACAAATGCTGAGATAGAACATGTAAACTACTGCCGCCACCATGGTCCTAGGGCTACAAGCTCAAGCTTCCATGGGCCTTTCAATAAGCTCAAATCCTAAATGCATGATATAGCCTGAATAAAACTACATGCAAATAGGAAAATAATAGATTAAGTAAGCATTCAAACACAAATTCCATTGATCTGATGTTACCAATAATGAAATCTCTCAAAGCAGCAGCCTTGTGCACAATAGCTCAACACAAAATTCCAATGCTTAAATGACCTATTACAAAGCTGAATAAGATTACACCTAAGTGCTTACCAAAGATTTAGCTAGCAAGTGCTGGGCTAAGAGAGAAGAAAAAAATGGAAAAAGAGATGATTAAATCCTAACTCTAACCCTAATCTGCTTGAGCTCTTAGCCGATAGAGGTTGAAGAAAAGAGTGATTGATAAAATTTCTAAGTTACAAGTGTAGCTTATATACTTAGTCCCAATACTGTGGCTAAGAGGAGAGTAAACCCTAATTTTTCAAGCAGATATGGTATTATTACAACCCTTGGATGTCTTGGGATGCTTGCTTCGAAATCCATGCCTCGGGGTGTGTGCCCTAGACCTGGGGAAATCCCCAAAAGGTCCTTGAGTTAAGATGGAGAAATGGAGAGCTCGAGCTCCGTGAGGCTGGCTTTTGCATATCACTTCTATTGCACAGCTATAGAGTGTTCATAGGATAGAGTTTATCTTGGAATGTTGCTGTCTCACGCAGTAGAGCTTTGGATGATTGCATAGCTGCTTCAGCTTTGAATGCACTCAAATAGAAGAGCTTCAGGTGCTTGCTTGCTCATGCAAAAGAGCTTCAAAAACTTCATTTGCTAGGTACTTACGTAGATCCCTTTGCATCTTGCTCGATACAGATTTAAACTTTTAGACACATTAGAGCTGCGCAAGAGAACTTCTGGGTATCTCTCTCTTCCAGAGCCACGCGAGAACTATGCAAGTTTTTTGCTACTATTCACACCAATTAGTCTCGCGTGGTAGTGCGCGCAGTTTCATTAAGGCGTGATCCTCGTGAGAGCTTCGCGAGTTGTATTTCTGGAAGCTTAGTGCGTGAGAGCTCTGCGAGTTTCTTCACATGTTGATTTCAACTGAAGTGTGCGATTGCTGCGTGAGAGCTGCTTTGTGATAACCCCTTCATTGAGCTGCATAACTTTTTCATGAGCTTTATTATGTTGCATGTCTTAGCTGCATTAGGGAGCTCTGCCAGTGAATTGAATAGCACGAGGTAGCACCTCAGCTGTGCGAGATAGGTCATTGGCTCCTTTGCTGCTCTGCACATGCCTTTGTTATAGCTTCCTCCACTCTCACTTATACTTCCTTCATCTGTTGGACTTCCTTGGTCCATTATGACATGCAAAATAGCCACTATGGTGTGTACCACCATGGTGTTCCATCACTTTCTGGTTCAGCTGTCATCTTTTGCTTGAATTCTCTCTTCTTGGCACCAAAAGCATAGACTGTGTTAAGCTGCATAATTTATTCCTAACTATAAAACAAGTTAAAAAGGAGTTATTAGTTAGCTTCAAGGTCTAGCAAAGGCTAGGTTAAGAGGTGAAAAATTATACTTTTCAATGATTAACACACCCCCAAACCTAATCTTTGCTAGTCCCTGAGCAAAGTAAAATTTAAACAACTACTCTAAGAATATAAATGCCACTTTTGTAGGGAGCACGGATGCATTTAGCTTATGCATTAAGCCTTTTAAACCCCTAAGTGATCCCTAGTGGAGGAGTGAAGTTTCCTGAGGGTTTTCAGTGAAGGTATCCACAAACTTCTCAGTGAAACAGTTAACAAAAGTGCACATAGTGGTTAATCAATTTGAAATAAATACAGTTCACTTTACCCTTGCTCTATCAAAGTTAGAAGAGTTCTAAAGTAGTATATGCAAATAATTTAATACCTCAGTCATGCATGCATGCTCATTACATCCAATCAGCTGACATCAAGAAAATAATATGTGCAAAACAGTGCTAAGCTTACCAGCACATCAAAATTCAAGTACTTTGGTATTTATTGAAGAGAAATAGGCTTTTAAGGCTCAAAAAGTGTATGCACAAGGATAGTTTCGTAGGTTTGATCTTTTAGGCTCAAACTGTCCAAATGAAGCCCTTAATCCTTTCCTTACTCTCATGATTACTGTAAAAAAACATCAACTTGGGGTGTCTAACCTCTAGTGAAAAGGGCTTGACTTAGTCAGTCCTTAGAACAGAAAAAATTTGCCACAAACACTCCTAAAAAAAATTTATAGGCTCAAAGCTCACTGGGTATGGTCTTCAATTGCATTCACAGGGGTATGCTTTCACCTGTTTCTCTCTTTACTGGTTTACTAACTACTGTTTATAAAAAAATTTCCTGATGTTCACCTCATAGAAGTATTGATTTTCAAATGATTTTAGTGTTAAAAAGGTCTGCACAGTTTTTAAATTTCCTCACTTTCAACTTTGCTTAGGTGAAGTTTATTCTATTTATTCCTCACTTATTTAATACTGCTGCACTTAGGTTAACTAGATCATTGGCAATCCTTACCACACCCCCAAACTTATGAGGAGTAGTGTCCTTACTGATTCAAAGAGAAGAGGGCATGTACAGCAGGGAACAAAAACAAAAGTAGACAACAAATAGAGGAAGTAAAAGCAAGAACAAAGCACACATAAACAACTAAAATAAACAAACTATCTATGAGCAGAAAGTAAAGTAAACAAAACAAAACTAAAAATAATTTCATTGCTAAAACAAACATGTGTACAATGCAAAGGAAGGTGAACTATAAAAAGCATATCCTAACAAAGTACATGTCCACAACTAATCATTCGAATCATCTTCTACAATAGGGGGATCTTGAATTCCTTTGCCCTTTGCTTGCCCCACAGCAGCAACAACAGACTGTGACCTTTTGGAAGTAGTGCTTCTTGGCATGGAGGAACTTTTCCTTTTAGGAGTGGGCTTTTTCTTGGAAGTAGGTTCTTTGATTTTGATTTCAGGCCTGACTTTGCTAGGTTCCTTGTGTGTAGGGGTTGTTTCTTGGTGAGGTACGTCAGGGTTTAATTGTTTGGAAACAACTTCTGCTAACTCCCGATCACTATGTTCAGTTAAGTTCTTCTGCAGTGCTACAATAGTCACTCCATAGTCAAATACTTTATCCTCTGCTACTCTCAAGTCTGCTTATAATTTCTTAATGACATCCTCCATCCCCTCAGCCCTAGTCTTTTCCTCATTGTATTATATCATTATCTCTTACCAACCATGTTTGATTCTCTTCCTTTCTAATTTATGAGTGAGTATCAAAAGTTTGATTTTCTCTAGGAGGGGTTGTTGCACAGAGTGTCTATGGTCAGCCATTCCTTTGACCACATCCCTCTTGATGTAAGCATTTTTCTTCATGGCTTGAAGGAGGGTGTAGTACGGAGGTCTAGGGTTGAAAGAGGCTGGTAGTATGGGTTGGGCATCACTAAAGGAAGGGCTAACCAATAAAGATGGAGAGGTGGGTGGTGGCAAGGGTGTTGGGGAATCTAGCACCTCAGGGTCAGTTTGGGTGGCAGATGCTTTAAGGGTAATGGGAACAGATTCCATAGGGGTAGCAACAACAGATGTTTCTACTATGGCTAAGGGAGGGGTAGATTAGGGTGGGGTAGGCAAAGAGGAATGTAGGGGGACAAATGACTGTTGGGAAGGATGGGTTAAAAGTGACAGTGTGAATTGAATGGCTTGTAAGCTTTTTTGAATGGAGGCTTGGTTTTGGAGGGTGGAGTTCATGGATTGTAGATTGACTGTAATTGATGATTGGGTTTGGGTATCGGCCAAAACTTGGGCTTGGATGGAAAGTAATAGGTTAAAGATATGGGGTAGGAAATCAGGGGCGGGGGCTGGAATTGGTTGAAATGGGGAAGTGGGTGCATGGGTGGAGGTGGTGGCCTATGGGGACTGTGGAGGAGGGGTGAAATGTGGAGGGGGAGGGGAATCAGGGAGAGGGGTAAACTCATAGTTGATGTCCCCTATGATAGAGGACATCATGGCTGAGTATCCCTTTTCTGAAAGAGGGATTTGGTTATGGGTAGGTGAAAATGGGATGGATTGGTCTAAAGGCTCATAGGCAACAGCTTCAAAAGGTATGGAAGTGTCAATGAACTGAGAGGGGATAGTGGAAGAGCTATGAGGGATTTAAAAAATGGGAGGCTTAGGCTCAAAGGCTTGGGCTGGTGAGGGTGGTGGTAGGTCAATGGGTGGGTTTTGTATGGTTGTGGATTCAGTAGTTGGGATGGTTTGGGAGATAGAGGTGGGTAGGGGTTCCTTCTGTGCTTTGACTAATCTTCTTTTCTTTTTATAGATTGTTAGTGCAGGTGAGGGTGGCTGAGGGATTGGTATGGTTTCTTCATATGTGGAATAGATGGTTGAGCTTGGTGTGGCTGATGTGATGGATGAGGGAAATGTTCAGGTAGCAGCAAGTATGGGGGTTGTGGGGATGGGTAAAGTTAGTTGGAATGAGGGTAAGGGGACTATGGGAGGTTGTGAGGCTTGAGTTGAGGGAGTAGTGGCTGGTAAGGTGATGGCTTCAGAAATGGGGGTGGTGCTGGCTGGCACAAGTGAATGGGCTGCCTGAGAGAGGGCAACAAAGGGTGGAGCCAAAGATGCAGCAATAGCAGCAACATCAGAGGTTGCTGGTACATCAACCTTCTTCTTTTTCTTCTCAATGAGAGTGCCACTGATCCCCTATTGCTTCTTCCCACAATTTTTGGGGTTCAGGGCAACAGTTTCTTTATTCATTTAAAATTAATACTTTCCAAGCTTCAGCAAGGCAGTAATAAGCCTGCAGTAGGGAAGGAAATGGGGTTTCTTCTTTATTTTCACCTTCTCCACAATGCCTTTCATCCCCTCAAAAATTAACTTGGCAGCATCCAAGTAATGATTCTTGTGAAAGAAGAAGAGTGCATCAGCAATGGGAGATCTTCTCTCCTGCTCATGTCCGGAGCAATAAACATTTTTCCTCAGCACCCCATCCATAAATTTGAGGTGGGGGTGCAGATCTCTCTTCCTTATTGATACCCCTGATGTAGTGATTCCTTCAGTAAGCTCCTTGGCTATATCTGGGATGGTTGCTGTCAAAGGGGGACCCAAGCCACATTCAGGGCTATACATGGCTGGTATCCCAAGAATTCTAGCAATTGTTGCCTAATTGAATAGCATATCAAATTTATCAATTAACACCAGCAATGCTGGGTTCCCATCATCCCCAGTCTAATTCTGATATTCTGGTAAAACAATTGCACTAGTCTACGGAATACTAGTTGCATTGGGGGCCTCAGTAGGGGCAGCAATGTGGCTTTTGTGAGGTATTCCATGGAGGCAGCTGTTTCAGATAGCTCCTCAAAGAAAGCCTTATCAAAAATTGTCTCAGATTCTAGCTTAATTGCTGCAACAAATTCAGATGAGACCCTGAGGTATTTATTATCTTCTTCCTCTTCATCCTCAGGGACCTCAGGGGCTACTTCCTTGCCCATTTTCTGTTTCTTCTTTGACTTCTAAGGGCTTTTAGATGGTGGGTTCTCTCTGGTCCTCTTCGCAGGAGCAAATTTCTTTTTGGTACCTTGGGCATCAGAGGCCACACCTTTGTTCTTCATAGTTTTCTCAACTTGGGGCTCCTCATGAGTGCAGTTATCACAGGGGTCTCCACATTGGAGGCCTCTGCAATCCTTACAGATTTTTGAGTGGCCACAGGGCTCCCAGCAGGTGGTGGGGTTACCAAAGCAGACAAGGTGTCTGAGAATTTTGAACCCATGGCCATAACTATGAAATTTCTCCAAATTAGGGTTTCAAAATCCCAATAATTGTAATGCACTCTTTCACAAATAAAACAAACCCCAAATTGCTCTCTTCTTACTCTAGATTAATGTCCAAATAAATCAACTAATAGAGAGTGAGAAATCTTACTAAATGACAGCTAGGGTTTCACTTCACACATTGTAAAGATGTTCAAATCCCCCAAACCTAGCTCAAAGATACCGGGAGGTGATGGGGAGCAAAAATGTATGAGGAAACTAGCTGAGGTTTAGTGGAAGGGGTATTATAGAAGAAAGGAGAAAAAGGGGGAGCTCAGAAGTGTGCAGGGAAAGTTAGGGTAAAAAGATAGAATGAAGAAAATAGAGAAATTCACAGGGTTTATTGGGCCAAACACGTGCTTCGCGCAGCTGTCGCTAAGTTCTCGCGGAGTACATTCCTCGCGCAGTACACAACTAACTTCACAAGAGCTTCAGTCATGAAGAAAAATAGAGCCTCGTGAAGACAAATTTAAAAGCTTTATGTGCCTTGCGAGGCTCTTCGCAGAGTTAAATTTAGGCCAAAGCGCACGAAGTAGTTGCTCATATCTCGCGCAGCTGAAGTAGCGGAGCGTCGCGAGTATTAAAATGTGAGTCTCAAGCATCTCGCAAGGCTCACCGTCAGGCTGTGACATATGCCCTTGTGCTCGCGAAGGTCTCACACAGTACATAATATTCATTAGAACACTGAGAAAGCTTTAGGTGGCTCGCGAACATGATATTTAGGTCATTTATCCTCTCGAGAGGGCAACACTTAAACTTTTCTCTGAGCTCGTGCCCCGACCTGTGCATGTATAATATCATGCACCAATTAAGTGTACATCAACACCACTCCATGACATGTACTCCATTTCATCATGACAGTTAAGTTACCCTTTATCAACATTGAAATATCACAAATTCAGAATTCTAAAGATAATCAGTCAGATCAAATTCATGAAATGTATTGTGAGAGTATCTCAACTATCACCAACAGACATGAGCATCAAAATTCAGATGACAAATATGCACTTGCACTCAAAACAAAACCAAACAATGTAAAATCAAACACACAATCAAAGCATTATTACCCTAAAAGCAGTAATTGAAAAAGTTCTAAACAACACAAAACAAAACACACAATCAAAACATGTAGTACACACATTCTTTGGTTCTTCACCACTCACCTTCTTTTTATTGTTACTCTCAATGACATCTTTAGTTGCCTTGGCTTACTAAACCATCATCCACATGGGATGAGGATGCATCTCAAATCATGTACTGCCCTTTTGGATTGGCTAATGGTTGACTAGGTAGTCTACCCTCAGCTCTTTTGTTCAAAGAAATGTAGATTTGACTTAGCTGGTCCTCTATTTACTTAATGCTTTGCCCATGAGAGTTCACAGTTTGGACTAAGCTCTCCAAATTCTGTATGGATGTAAGCATTTGCTCTTCAAAAGAAGAGGATCTGGGCTGTTGTGGGGGCAGAGCCAACTGGTTGGGTTGTGGGGCAGGCAACTGAAAATTCTCCCTAGGTGGGTATCCTTGATTAAACTGATGCTGAGGTCTATTTAGAGCTGTCAACTGCTGCTGCTAGGGTTGAGGGTATGTATCTTGTCTCTACCTCAAATTTGGGTGGTTCTTTCATGAGTACCTGATAGGTTGCTGTCATAATTATTGGGCAGCATTGGCATGCTCCATAACAAAATCAGGGAATTGGTTGGCTGATGGACAATCTTGGAGTAAATGTGTGGGATATTGGCATATCATACATGCTTCCTCCACCTGTGCAACCATCCTAGGCTGCATCACATTCATCAATTTATCAAACTTCAGGCTCAAATTGTCCACCTTCTTCTCCAACTCATTTTGCACATTCACTTCATATATTCCACCTCTAGGGGTGGACTCTTTCACCAACTTAGCAGGGGCCTGGCTATCATTGTGAGACAGTGACTCCTGTTGCATGGAATTTTCCCCTATAATATCAAACAGCTCCCAGGCGTCATCAGCTGTCTTGTGGAGGTAACTACCACCACATGAGACATCCACCATATCCCTGCTCTTAGGATTAATTCTTTGATAGAATACTTGCACTAGTTGCCACATTAGAATTTGGTGGTGGGGGCATTGTTTTAACATCACCTGAAATCTCTCGCAGGCTTCATAAAAATCCTCAGTTGAGGACTGAGTAAATGATAAAATACTTGTCCTCATCTGACTGGTCTTGTTCATGGGAAAGAATTTAGCCAGGAATTGGCCCTAGAGGTCACTCCATGTTAGATTGCTATTGACTGGGAGTTTAGGGAGCCAGGTGCTGGCTTTGTCTTTTAGGGAAAAAGGAAAAAGCCTCAATTTGGTGGCCTTAGGTCCCAAGCCAGCGATATTGAAAGTGGTGCAAAGTGCCAAAAATTGGTTAATGTGCTTGTAAAGATCTTCCTTACTAAGTCCATGAAAAGATGGCAGCATATTGATGGTGGAGGAATTGATTTCATAGTTTCCTTCCACTGAAGGGAATTGAATGCAGAAGGGGGAAGTGTAATCCCCTGGTGCATTGTATTCCTTCAAGGTTCTTTGCCTCTAAGCCATGTTAGCTTGCTTAGTTTCAATAGTAGGGCTGTGTGTGGTGCTTCTTGGTCTAAGTATCCTTTCAACCTTAGGATTTAGAGGTTCCAACTCAGGGTTAAGGGACCTTCTTCCAAGCATACACCTACAAACTCAGCAAGTAAGAAAAATGCTTACAGCACTCAAAGAATTTCTAAACTACAATAACAACTACACAAATTTACACTAAATTAATTATAGGGAATTCAACATTAAGGGACTAAGTTTCAGGGTAAAAGAAGTTCAAATAGAAGTAGCTAGACTCTAGCTTTTCTCTTCTGCTGTTGTCCAATTTTGTAAAATTCAAAAAAAAAATTAGTTGTACTTTTATTCTACTATGGTACAACTACAAAGAATTTTTTAAAATGAAATATAATACAACTCAGGTCTACTAAAAAGATCAATATCTTCGGCAGCAGCCCCAAAATATTGTTATCTTCGGATTAATGTGTGCTGATTTTATTGCGTGGTGAGAATAAACTAAAAATCAAAGTAAAATAAAAGATGAAAATAGCACAACTAAAATAATCCTAAACTTGAAAGATACAGGGCTATTATAACAAGTTTTGATAAGTAAGAGTTTGTCCCATAGAGAAATTGATCTAGAACCCAAAATCGGCTATAATAGTAGGCCTCCAGATCTGACAATCCTAAAGAAAGGGAGTTGGGTGTCACAACTACACTAAATTATCTACTAAAAAGAAAAGAAATAAAGTACAGTCCTATCCTAAGAAAGGGTTATGAAGATGGTGAAGGTGTGTTAAAATAAAGATAAAAGGATAAGAAGTAAGCAGTTTAGGTTAAAGGTTCATTCAGTTATGTAACTCAGATTTAGGGCTCTCTGCAGCAAGTCCTTGCTGAAGTGCTATCAATAACCTCAACAAGGTAGAAGAATCCAACTTAACCCATGCCATTTGGGGTGCTCTTAAGGCTATAGTCTGTCCATTCAAATGGTCACAACCTATCTAATAGAGTCTGTCAAATCCCATTGATCATGCCAGAAAAGCTAACCTAATCCAAAGGAGTGAGCTGATCAAACCTTATCCAATGAATCAAATCAGGCCATGAATACCATAGCAGACACTAAATTTGTCTGGCTACAAGCTCTTCAGATCTACGTATTGATCTAGCAAGCATTCATAGCGGTATTAAACCTAGGAAGATCAGGTGGCAATCAAAAGATCTAAAGGTTAAGCAAATGGGCAATTCCCAAATACACAAATTGGATCGAGAATCTAATGGAACCAAAAGATCTATTGATTTAAATGAACTTTAAATCAATAATTTATTGCTTAAAATAGCTTCTAATGAAATGTCCTCACAGCTGCAATCACTACAGAGAAGTGAGATCTAACATTTGATAGTGGTCAAATAAGATAGAGGGGAGCCTGTTCCTACACAATCTCTCACCAGGCGACAAGCCCAAGTGAAGAGAAAAAGAATTCATCTCAGTTCTATGACCAAGTTTGCCCTAGGGCTATAGTCTGTCCACTCTAATGGTCAAAGGCTATCCACAGAGGCTCCCTTACCCACAAATGCTGAGATAGAACATGTAAACTACTGCCGCCACCATGGTCCTAGGGCTACAAGCTCAAGCTTCCATGGGCCTTTCAATAAGCTCAAATCCTAAATGCATGATATAGCCTGAATAAAACTACATGCAAATAGGAAAATAATAGATTAAGTAAGCATTCAAACACAAATTCCATTGATCTGATGTTACCAATAATGAAATCTCTCAAAGCAGCAGCCTTGTGCACAATAGCTCAACACAAAATTCCAATGCTTAAATGACCTATTACAAAGCTGAATAAGATTACACCTAAGTGCTTACCAAAGATTTAGCTAGCAAGTGCTGGGCTAAGAGAGAAGAAAAAAATGGAAAAAGAGATGATTAAATCCTAACTCTAACCCTAATCTGCTTGATTTAGCTAATAAGTGCTGGGCTAAGAGAAAAGAAAAAAAATGAAAAAAAAAATGATCAAACCCTAGCCCTAACCATAAGCAGCTGAGCTCTCAGCCGACAGAGATTAAAGGAAAGAGTAATTGATAAAATTTCTAAGTTACAAGCGTAGCTTATATACTTAGTCCCAATGCTATGGATGAGAGGAGAGTAAACCCAAGCAGATGTGGAACTGTTACAACCCTTGGATGTCTTAGGATGCGTGCATCAGAATTTGTGCCTCGAGGTGTGTGCCCTAGACTTGGGGAAATCCCCAAAAGGTCCTTGAGTTAAGATGGAGAAGTGGAGAGCCCAAGCTTCACACGGCTGGCTTCTGCCTATCACTTCTATCACACAGCTGTAGAGTATTTGCGGGGTAGAGTTTGGCTTGGAATGTTTCTGTCTCACGTAGTAGAGCTTTGGATGATCACGCAGCTGCTTCAGCTTTGAATGCACTCGCGTAGAAGAGCTTCAGGTGCTTAGCTTGCTCACGCAGAAGAGCTTCAAGAACTTCATTCGCGAGGTACTCACGCAGATGCCTTTGCATCTCGCTCGGTATAAATTTAAACTTTTAGATGTGTGAGAGTTGCGCGAGGGAACTTTTAGGTGTCTCTCTCTTCCAGAGCCACGCGAGAACTGCACGAGGTTTTTATTGTTGTTCATGCCAATTAGTCTTGTGAGGTAGTGTACGTTGTTGCATTAAGGCTTGATCCTTGTGTGAGCTTCGTGAGTTGTATTTCTAGAAGCTTAGTGCGCGAGAGCTCCGCGAGTTTCCTCATATGTTGATTTCAGTTGAAGTGTGCGGCTGCTGTGCGAGAGCTGCTTTGTGATAACCCCTTCATTGACTTGCACGACTTCTTCGTGAGCTCTACTATATTGTATGTCTTAGCTACGCGAGGGAGCTCTGCCAGTGAATTGAACAGTGCTAGGCAACGCCTTAGCTGTTCGAGATAGGTCATTGGCTCCTCTGCTGCTATGCACATGCCTCTGTTGCAGCTTCCTCCACTTTTACCTATACTTCCTTCATCTGCTGGACTTTCTTAGTCCATTATGACATACAAAATAGTGACCATGGTGTGTACCACCATCGTGTTCCATCACTTTCTGGTTCAGCTGTCATCTTTTGCTTGAATTCTCTCTTTTTGGTTCCAAAAGCATAGACTTTGTGTTAAGCTACACAATTTATTCCTAACTACAAAACAAGCTAAAAGGAGTTATTAGTCAACTTTAAGGTCCAGCAAAGGCTAGGTTAAGAGGTGAATAGTGGTACTTTTTAGTGATTAACAGTGACCCTTTCGAGAATCGGGTAATGCGAGAGGGGAACCGAGGGGATCTTGTTTATTTTCATTTTCATTTTCTCTTTTTAACTTTCTTAGTCACAATGCCCAAGGTGGGTTTCCGTCATGCCTATTGTTTTTCCTCTTTTTACCCGTAGCGCCCTCTTGAGTTTTCACTAAGTCCATGGGTTTGCATTTTTATCCCAGGCGCATTTTTAGGTTTTCACCTGGTCTGCACAAACTCGATGTTTTTACCCATGACGCCCTTTCAGGTTTTCACCACGTCCTCTTTGCTTTGAGCTTGTATATTTTTATTTATTTCCATTTTTTATCTCTTTCTCTCTCTTTTTTTTATCTTATCAAAGGCCACAACATAGACGTTGATTCCGTCATAGTTTGCTAGATGAAATTCTTCGGTTGTCTCACAGCTTGGTTCGTGCTGACTTGATGGATACTATAACTACTTGTAGACCTTAAAGAGGGTTTTTTCTTAGAATGTATTGTGGCCATGAGATAGGTTAGGAATTTTGAAGCTATTCTAGATTTAAAAGGTTTCCTTGATTTGGTTCCAGCTACCATAATACACCTCTTCCTTGGGGGATTTTGACTGTACATGCCCACTTTTTATTTTTTATTTTTTATTTATTTCTTTTCTTTTCAGACATCCTCTTTTTTGGATTTTGCTTTTTTGATTTTTTTTTGGATTTGATAGTAACTCTTTTTCCTTTTTTTTTGTTGGTATTATACACACATATCTTTTTAGAGGGGTGTGTGAAAGAAAGGTCGATAGCTCAACGGGGTAGCAAAGGGTATATTCATTCAGGGACACTTTTTGGCTACTGAGCTTTGAAATGATGGCCTCTTTTTAAAGTATCCTTAAGCAGTCATGTATCCAATTTTTTCAATACTTACCTTGTCGCGGAGACCTAGGAGTAGAAACATCGGGCATATCTAGCGTTGATGGGCTCAGGAAAGTGATCTCCGTCCATGGTGGCGAGGCGGATGGCGTATCCTGGGGGCACCACTTCGATGATGTAAGGTCCTTCCCAGTTGGGCTTGAATTTCCCCTCGGATCGGTGTGGAGGGACGAGAAGATTTTCTTGAGTGCGATGTCTCCTACCTTCAGATCTCGACTGCGAACACTTTTGTTGTAAGCGTGTGTGATTCACCCCTGGTACACTTGGGTATGACACAAGGCAAGGAGCCTTTTCTCGTCCAGCAGGTTCAACTTCTCAAAGCGAGATCTCTCTCCTTCAGCTTAGGGTAGGCCAAACTCCATGAGAATGCAGAGCGATGATACTTCAACCTCAACTCGTAGGATGGCCTCGGTTCCATATACAAGGGAGAACAGTGTTGCCCCTGTAGCGGTGCGGATCGATGTTTTGTAGGCCCATAAAGCAAATGGTAACATTTCACTCCAATCTCGATAGGTGACTACCATCTTCTCAAGGATGCAGATGATCATTTTATTAGTAGCTTCCACAGCCCCATTGGTTTGTGGCTGATACAGTGATGAGCGAGGATGTTTGATCTTGTACTGCTCACAGAAGGCCTTGATGCGCTTGTTTGCGAAGTTTGTGCCATTGTCCGTGATGATATCCTTGGGTATGCCAAATTAGCAAACAATAATACTTTTGATGAATTTATCAACATGCCGGGTCATGATGTTCATGTAGGATGCTGCCTTTACCCATTTGGTGAAGTATTCAATGGCGACCAGGATGAATTGATGCCCGTTTAATGCTTTCGGATAGACTTTTTCGACTACGTCGAGGCCCCAAGTGGTAAATGGCCATGGAGTGGTCATGCTATGAAGATCAATGGCTGGAGCATGGATCAGACTGGAGTGTTCCTGGCATTTGTATCACTTCCGGACATGCTTACAATAATCAGATTCTATAGTGGTCTAGAAGTATCCTTGGCGTAAAATCGTTTTAGAGAGCATGTGGCCATTGACGTGGGCCCCACATACTCCCTCATGAATTTCCTTCATGATGTTCACTGCCTCGCTTTCAGTTAGGCATCGGAGCGGGATGTTGTTATACGATCGCTTGTAGAGACACTCACCGCAGCTGACGTAGTTTACCGCTAAATGTTGGATAGTTTGTCTGTCCCCCTTGGATGTCCCTTCAGGGAAAGCTTGAGTCTCAAGGAAATTTTTGATATCTGAGAACCACGGTGGCTCATCATCCAACCTTGGGGGTTCCTCAATCTGGAGGTAGAAGGTCGGCTCGTTCCTCAGTTCAATCATGATCGGCTTCATCTCAACACCATAGGGGATTTCTACCATCGATGCTAAAGTCGCTAATGCATTGGTGAAGCGATTCCTTATCCGTGGGACATAGGAGAAAGTAACATCACCGAAGCATGCTTTTAGATCTTCAAGGTGTTCATGGTATGGGATCAACTTCTCATCCTTCATCTTCCAATATCCATTCATCTGACATATGATCAACTACGAATCGCCAAATACCCTGAGGTGGATTACTTTTAGGTCAAGTGCCGCTTGCAGTCCAACAACATAGGCCTCATACTCAGCCATATTATTATTGCAGGGGAAGTTGAGTTTGATGGAAATTGGTACGTGAGATCCTTTTGGTGAGATCAGAATAGCACCGACTCCTTGACCTTCGGCATTTGTCGCTCTGTCGAAGTGCATCACCCAAGACTCCTCTGTCTCTACTGTATCATCCTCTGTCATGAACAAGATGTCCTTGTCTAGGAATTTGGTCGTTAGAGGTTCATAATCGGGTAAGGGATTATTGGCAAGATGATCAGTGAGCGCCTGCCCCTTGATCGATTTCTACGTGACGTATGTGATGTCAAATTATAATAGGAAAAGCTACCAGTGCACAGTTCGCCCAGTGAGGGTCGACTTTTTGAATAGGTACTTCAATGGATCCATGCGTGCTAGGAGTAGAACGGCTTGGAATAACAAGTAGTGGCAGAGCTTCTGTGTGACCCCGTACGAGAGCTAAGCATGCTTTCTCCAAATGAGAATAGCGCGTCTCGTAGTCAGTGAACTTCTTACTCAGGTACTAGATGGCCTACTCACCGTTTCCTGTCTCGTCATGCTGCCTTAGGACACATCCCATCAAAACTTTCATCATGGAGAGATACATTAAGAGTGGTCTCCCTAGCTCAGGTGGTACTAATACTAGAGGGTTGAGAAGGTAGCCTTTGATTTGATCGAATGCCACTTGACAATCGTCATTCCATTCAACGGGTGAATCTTTTCTTAGTAGATTGAAAATTGGTGTGCAGATAGGAGTGAGTTGTGCAATGAACCGACTAATGTACTATATCCTGCCCAAGAAACCTCTGACCTCCTTCTTGGAAGACGGTGGTGAAATTTCCGTGATGGCCTTTACCTTGATCGGGTTAACCTCGATACCTCTTCTGCTAGCAATGAATCCTAGCAACTTTCCTAACATGGCACCGAATGCACATTTCTGAGGATTCAGACATAACCTATATTTTCTCAGCCTCTCAAATAGCTTTTAGAGGTTTATCAGATGTTTACTTCGCTGTGGTGACTTGGCGATCATGTCGTCGACATACACCTCAATTTCTCAGTGCATGTCGTGAAATAGTGTCGTCATAGCTCTCTGGTATGTTGTCCCGACATTCTTTAGCCCAAATGGCATGACTTAATAGCATAAAGTTCTCCAAGGAATTATAAACGTTGTCTTCTCTTAGTCTACCTCTGCCATCCTGATCTGATTGTATCCGGAGAATCCATCCATGAAGGAGAGCATCCCGTGCTTAGAAGTGTTATTGACCAAGATGACGATGTGAGGTAATGGGAAGTCGTCTCTTGGGCTTGCCTTGTTCAGGTTTCTGAAATCAATGCACATGCAGACATTTCCATCCTTCTTCAGTACTGGAATAATATTGGCTAACCACTGTGGGTACTTGGAGACCATGAGAAACCTCACATCATATTGCTTGATGACCTCATCTTTCACTTTCAGCATCCACTTGGGTCGGAGTTGCCTCAACTTTTTCTTGACTGACATGAAATCAGGGTAGAGTGGCAACTCATGCTGGACCAAATCGGTGTCCAAACCAGGCATGTCCTTGTATGACCATGCGAAAATGTCTTAATATGACCGAAGAAAATCAATCATGCTTTTTCTTTCCTCGAGAGATAGCGATGTTCCGAACTTAGTGATTCTAGGAACCTCTTCAGCCCCTAGATTGACGTCTTCTATTTCCACAATAATGGGGGTAGGGCCTTGCTCAAAGTCGACAAACCACTCCAGGAGTTCATTGGGGAGCTCTTCAGTGGGGATTTCCTCGTCTAAACTCATGACTCCTACCTCTTCTTGTATTTCTACAGGAAAGGGGTTGATTTCACGTGAGACAGGCTTTTCTATCAAGGCATCATTTTCTTTAACTTTATTCAAAATTTTAAAAGACAATATTTTTAGATTTTGTATTTTTTCTATGTTTTTGGGATTTTCGTTTTCTTCGGGGATGGGCTCTTGGCAAAGCGAGTCCCTATATATACACGGTATTGCCTGCCAAGGGCTTATCTCACTTTTTATAGGTTATTATTTTTGAGAAATGGGTGTCGTATTTTAGGCCACTCACTGCCTCCGGATTTTGGTGCACAGATGCCCAATTCCGTACCTGTGGTGCTGCTCCTTTACCTATTTGGAAGGAGGGGGTGGTTGATATGATTCTTTAGAGTCAACCTCCATCATGTTGATCATGGACTCGTTTGGGACTCTATCCTCAAACGTCAGCAAGTTCCTGTGGTGGTTTACCACAGGGGGAGATTGTGCGGGTATGGAAGACACTTTCTCAAAAAGGGATAGAGCTGCTAAGTCTATTTCCAGGTTGGGAGGGAAAATTCAAGGATTAGTGGGGAGGACAAGGGCCGCAAGTTCGTGTGGAGTTAATTTTATTACCCCATTCTGATCAATCTTTACAATCCCCGCACTCACAAAGGTATTTCGAATGTGAGGCCTAGGACGGGGCTTCTCTTCTAAATTGATCCCTCGAGCTCTAACAGCTGTTGTGGCTCGAGCTTTCTCCTTGGCCTCTCGTACCTCTTCTTCTGTGGGCTTGTACCCTAATCCAAATTGGACCTGCTGTCTGCCTTTGGCCTTGATTGGCTCTCTCCTACCTTATAATCGGGGTCCCAATCGCCTTCCTTTTTGATAGCCCCACTTTTGGAGCATGGCCACAGCCGCTACCATTTCACCTCCATTTTTTAGGGTGATACTCTCTAGGGGTTTCGGGATCACCGTCAATACCTTATATTCAAAACTGTGGAGGTCCGTATCTTCGGTCGTGTGCGACACATCCAACACTTCGGAGTTCTCAATGTTGTGGGTACCTTTCTCCTTTTCCTTGTGCCCCTCACCTATGATTGTGATGACCTTCTGCCTAGACACAAATTTGAGCTTCTGGTGCAGGGTCGAAGGTATCACCCCAACCTCATGTAACCAAGGGCATCCTAATAATAGATTGAAAGAAGATTTGATGTCCATCACTTGAAAAGGTATGGAAAAGGTCATTGGCCCGATCACAAGCTCAAGATCAACTTCCCCAATTATTTCCCTTGTATTATCAAACCCTCTAGCACTAATTCTTATTGGTCTCAACATATAGGGGTCCACACCTATTTTGGTGGCGGTTCTCAGGAGGCACACATTCAAAGCGGACCCATTATCAATCAACACTGGTGGGATTACCATGTTTCTGGCATCTATGGTGATGTTGAGGGATTTAGCATAATTATTTCCCTCCTCCGGTAGATCCGTATCCGAGAAAGAGATGGCATTGAGAGCCATCACCTGTCCGATTATCTGCCCAACCTCATTTGGGCTTACTTGGAGTGAGACGTGTGTATTTTTTAATGCCTCCATTAGAGCTTGGAAATGGAGTGGGGACGTCATTAATAGATCTCAAATCGTGATATAGGCCAGCATCCTCCTGAGCTGGGTCTCAAGTATGTGCTCACGGCTCATCTTTTCAAACGGATTTGTTGTAATGGTATCTTTCTTTCCCTCTGGCTAGGCTGGTGTCAGTGCCGATGCGTCTAGCTATTTGGAAATATTTCTTGACCTGGTGACAAAGTCAACTACCCCTTCCTTGATGCTGCCGACATTGATGTATGTTTGATCGTAACTGGGAGGGACCTAATGAGGATTGTAAGTTGGTCTTGTGATCTGGAATGGGGTGACATGAGGTGCTGGAGATGCCTGCGCCAATAGATTGGGATGGGCAGGGATCACGTGGTTAACTTTTGGAAAGGTGGAGAAGGTGGGCCAAATAGTCGGTGGAGATCACGGATGACTAGATTGGGGGGGATGTGATGGGGGTAGGCCATTGATAACTGATGGGTCCTGAAGGTGGATGGGGGGCATAATCAGCCATTGGATAATTGGTGGAGGATGTCGCGTATGGTTGATAGGAGTTAATTTGGACATAGTTAACGGGAGCTGGCACTGGGAAGTATACCCTGAGATCTAAGGGTTCTATTTGTGGAGTAGTGTTGGGAAAGTAGTCAACCAGATTCAAGGGTCGATCATCCCAATACTTTTATCTCACCAATCTCTCTATAGTGGTGCCACAACTTTCCTGGTCGCAGATGTAATCTGATGTGTCAAAATCTTCATCATCCTCTGCCACCATGCTCGATAGTGAGTCTCGGATCTACCCCTCCTGTTGGGTGCAAGTGTAGCGGTACCTGGTGTATGTTAGCATGTTGGTTGGCTTAGGGAAGTGTAGGGGGAATGATTTTCTTGGCCTCAATCAAATCCTGTATTGTGTGCTTTAATGGGAAGTAGTGATTGGTAGGGTGATCCGGTCACTAGTGGAAGTTACAGTGGGTGTTAGGGTCAGAGTTCCTTGGGATGGGGTTTGGTGGAGGCTGCGGTTGGAGTGCTATGACAAACCCCTTTTCTATCAGTAAGGACAATAAAACATTCAGTGATTGTACCAAAGGTATGAACACTCGATCAAAGTGGGCCTTTCTCTATTTTAGGGTCATTTGTGCTCCATGTCCATTCTCGATTCTCTGTATCAGATCGCTTCTGACTGGAGCTGGCTGTGCAAATTTAAATTGGAATGGATTTATACTGGTGTTAGGCCTGGTATTCATGACATTCTGTACCTCTATCCTAATTCTTCTATCATTTCTTTGCTCAGAGAATCTCCTGACCCCGCCAGCCCCACCGGATACATTCTTGCTTAAACGCCCTTCTCTGATAGCATCTTCGCAACGATTGGCGCTCCTTACTAAATTAGTAAAGCTGGACTGCTGTTGGTAGATGAGGAAGTCTGAGATGACGAGCAAGGTATTTTTTGAGATCATCTCGATCTGCTCATCGTCTGGTATTCTGTTTCTTACCTGAGCTGTTAGTGCTCTCCAACGCCCAAGATAATTGTTAAAGGTCTCGTTAGAGTTCTGCTTTAAACGGGCTAGATTTGACTTACGAGGTTCGATGTTTATGTTGTAGACATACTGTTCTTGGAATAAATGCGTCAGATCTTTCCATGTTTTCATCATGGATGGTTCTAGGGACGTGAACCACCTCAAGGTTTGAGCCCGTCAAACTCTTTTGAAAGACTTTTATAAGCAGGCACTCGTCGCCCCCCCATATTGGCATATGTCCCCATAGTAGGACTTGAGGTGTGTGATGGGGTTGCCCCTGCCGTTATAGTTATCAAAGATCGACATTTTGAATTTTGGGGGCAAGGGGACTTTCGCAAATAAACATAAGTCTGAGAAATCCGTGGCATGGATTTTGGCTCCACCCATCTTCAATAGCTACTTCAGGATTTTGTCCAATTGTTCTTTCAACTGCTCATACTCTTTAAAAAGCAGGGCTATTTTTTTAACGGTCAGCCTTGATTCACTTTGTGCTACCGAGGGGTTGGTGATTATGGGTGGGGGATTGATGCTGGCAAATGCCCTGGCATAAGCCCCACTATTCCTGTTCTCGTCTTCCTCATATTGTGGTTCTATATATGGTGCAGTGAGGGTGAGATTTTCTTATTGGTGCTGGCTGGGCTGGATAGGTGTCGGATGGGACCATTAGAGGTGAGGAAAATTTTATGGAGTGATAGGATGAGTGAAATTTAGATTTTGGGTGAAGCCTTGATGGGGCCATTGTGTTTAAGGGTATGCTTGGAGAAGGCCTTGAGGTGTATGAGGATGAGGGAATTGGTGAAGGGTATGTGCTGAGTTCCCGCCTAGGGTGAGGTGTGAGGGAGATATTGAGGGAATTGTGGGGGGTATGGGTATGTGGACCCAAGGTTTGGGCCTTGCTGGGCTTGGGTATTGGATAAGGGATTTGGAGGGGTTTGGGCTATAAGGCCTTGGAAAATTTGGCCCATCGGGCTTTATTGGTTTTGGCCTATTAGGCCCTGATAGGTCTGGCCCATCGGGCCTTGAGGGGTCAGCCCCATTGGGCCTTGGTGGGTCTAGCCCATTAGACCTTGGTGGGTTTGGCCCATTAAGCCCTGGTGGGTCTGGCCCATTGGGCCTTGGTGGGTGTGGATGATGGGCGTTTGGGCTATTGGGCCATGGTGGGTTTGAGGTAATGAAGCATGGAGGCTTGGGAATGTGTATGATGGGTTGGAAGATGTGGGTTGAGACTGGGGGGGATGTTTTGGGAGGCTTGCCAACTAGTGTAAGCCTAGACCATTTCATTCATCATGGCCATTGGAGAGGGATTGGATGGAGGTAGCTCCTTTGAGGGTATTTGGGGTGTGGATGCTGTAGATGTGTGGAAAAAATTGGGCATGGCCCTGGTAAAATTAGGCATGACCTGGGTAAATGGTGGGATATGGGGTGGATCGTAGAAACTGGGTGTGGCATGGGAAAATGCTGATAGATTGGATATATGTTGGGAGGATGAAAAATGGGGTATATTGGTGAAGGTGGAAAATTGGGCCGGGTTTCGGGTGGATGTGGATGGAATGTGAGATGGATCTGGGATGGACATGGCAGGGGGAATAGACCTTGTTTGTGAAAATGAAAGGGAGTGGGGTGTCAGATTTTGGGGGTTTTGAGTGGTGGTGGATGGGAAAATGGGCCACCAAAAGGTCCGGTGAGGGGGATGGATGTGAAAACCTCTTCGGTATGGGAATGAGTTGGAGAATGTGGCGAGGATGAAACGAGACCGGCGTATGCCAAATCCACTGCCCATGACATGGCTTGGTTACGGGTGAGGTACGGGTGCCTCGGATGGAGCCCGTAAAGCTTTCTCCTTCTTCCCCTACAGGATGACGGAGGATAAGGCGGTGCCGTTGTGCCGACACCACAATTTTTTTGGTTTTTTAGTTTATTTAATTTTTTGAAATTTTGTATTTGGATTTTTATGATGAAGGATTTCGGGGCCTTTGAATTCCCATTTTGGGTGGTATTTGTACCCTCAATAAATCTGATGGCGAGACCTCGACGCACTTTGGAAGACTCAAAGGGGAACCCTTTGATCTATTGAAGGCATGGGAATCAACGCAACCAACCCGATCCCTTGGGACGGGTCAATAAGAAGTTGCCTTCTTTTGACCGGCGGGGGCGTATTGGATGTTGGATAGTGTGGGACCTAATCAAAGGTGCTAAACCACTAAGCGGGGAACTCGAGGATGTGAAAAAGGCCTCCGATTTTAGGCTATTCTACTCATTTGGGATCAACCAATACTTGGTGCATGTATTACATGCCACAGACCAACTCTGGTCCAATTTATGTTTGGCGCATGTATTACATGCACCAAAGAAAATCTAGGGTTTCCAGACTTGGCACGTGTATTAGTTGTGCCAGGCAAACAGTAGGGTCAGATGTCATAACCCCAGATTTTTGGGAACCGTGCATGTCATATACCATGCACGTGTACGTGTGGATCACAAGGGAACCAAAACTAACAACTATACACTATGTGTGTGTGTGTAAAACACACTAGCTTTCACAAAAAAATATATAAGTGAATGAAGGGGAGAGGGGTTTCCCCAATACGTAACCTAATTATCTTAGAAAGAGAAAAGGTTGAATGAGGAGCTTTGGAGAGGAACTTTGGAGATCTCTTCGTCTAGTAGAGTTTTGAATCGTGGATCGAACTTATACGAGACCTATCGATTGAGGTATGTTAAATGCGTAATAAATGCTTAGGTGTGTCCTTAAATAATGTAGAAAGTATTGGTTGAATGGTTGTCGATGATAATAAGGCTTGAATGAAGTAGGAAAAAGGGTTCTCGAACAGATCGAGGAGTTAAATTTCACCGCTTCTCGCTCAAGCGGTCTAAATGGTTCGCTCGAGCGAGGACAGAAGATACAACCTGAGAACGAATTTTTTTTTGGGCTCGCTCGAGCGAGACCCAAAATAAAGGGGAAGCTCGCTCAAGTGAGGCTTCCTATTTTGCTTCAAATGGCTCGTTTTAACCGTTCGAGCGATCCCGTTTGAACCGCTCGCGTGATGTAAAATGCTCACTTGAGCGAGGTCAAGTGACTGCTCGAGCGAGGAATTGTACTCGCTCGCTCGAGGCACCACGCAGATATTAATAGTTAGTGTAAACCCATGGAGGCCATGTACTCCAATGATTCTAGTGACATTTCTAAACATATTCTAAACACATGAAATGTAGGTTTGACGTGATCGTGACGTGTAAACCTCTATGAGAAAAGTGTGCATTGGATTTGCGTTGAGGTAGGGAATATTCTTGAAACATGTACATTATTTTGTCAACTCATATATGTAGTGTATTTCAATTAAATAGTCGAGTATTGCATGATCACTATGAAAAAGGGTGTGTGTGTATAAGTTTCAAAAGTGAAAATCATGAGGTCCCTAGGGGACATAGAATTGTAAAGTGGACATCTAGATGATGCATTTGAATCAGTGGCATCCCAGGGATGTAGATGAAAACTAACAGTGAAACTAAAGTAAAATGATAAGGCCTAATGTAATAAAATTAGCATAATCACGGTGAATAACTATATGTAGAGCACATTCGATATTTTTATTATTTAAAGTTTGATTAGAATACCCCACCGACGTGGCGGTATACCCACGGCTGACTCGGCAGGATATCCGTGACCGGTACAGCGGCCAATCCGTACACTTATAGCACATCCCAGGGATGTAGATTTGAGAATGGACCCCGCCACCTATTAGAAAGAGGCTTGGGCAGTATTCCCAGAGAATACACATAACAACTGTCTAGTTAGACGACGATGGTGGGTATTCCATCGGGGCTCGATGCTATATTGCTCAGGGACTACTTAAGTTAAGATTTAAGTGATTAGGCCGAATTCACAACTAAACCAGTAAGGTGAGAACAAACAAAAACTATGCAAAGTAACAGCTGTATCCATCATTTTATTCCAGCTATTTCAATTGTTTTTCCCAAAAGTAATATTCGATAAATTGTGCTTTTAAAAGTGCTAACATATATGTGAGATTTAATCTATATGTTCATTTTGTTTCCCTATTGAGCTAGGATGTAGCTCATCCCTTAGACTATACGTTGCAGGTCCAGTACTAGTGGCAACAGAGGCTTCGGGAGATGTTGATCCAGAAGATTCAGATTACGTGATCGGAGAAGAGTTAGAACCTGCTCTTGAGGAATTCTTCTAGGAGACCCTTTGCGTACTTTGAGAATGAGTTGAGAGTATTAGGTACTGCTTGGTATGTCAAGCCTCTTTATTTGAATGTAACTAAATACCGTTATTCTTTTGACAAACAGTCTGGGATGAACTGTTATCACCAACGGTTTGGGTAAGTTCTAATGCCCATGAATTGGCATGGGACAAGAACTGCCTTTAGAGACCCTATTTATTTTTAAATATATGAGTATTTGTTTAGAGTAGATACATGTGCCCTAATTGCAGTTTTTGGCTTGTATATACCAATGCTTCGTAACGAATCACAGGGCACGGCCTTGGGGGGGTCGTGTTGATGGCACGGGTTTCGGGGTGCTGAAATCTGGGCTGTCACAGTTGGTATCGAAGCTTTTCTTTTTAGTTTTGGCAATCATCGCGTCAGAACATAGGGACTTCTGCTAACGAAACCGTGGTTTCTCATGCAGATCGTTATGTTTCCTAGAGGAAGAGGCCGACCCAGGGGTGGTCATGATAAGAATTTACACAGTAGACATGGGTTCGTCTCGCCTACCAACAGGATACCATTAGGAAATAGGGAGATTCCCGAGGGCAGTGGCCAAGGAGAGAACCAAAATCAATCAGAAAATCAGGATCGAGATCGTTAGGATTGAGATCAAAGGGAACAAGATAGAGTGAGGGAGAGAAATGAAGAAAGAGAGGAGCGTCAGAGGATGATGCACACAATGGAAACCATGGCATCTGCCATGGCACAACAAGCAGCATCCTTGGTAGCACATGTAGCCCCAGAACCACATCAGACACCTACGCCTCCAATAGGACCTCGCTACGGGCTTGATTTACTAATTCAGGAGGATGAGACCTCCTAGCTTTTCAGGGTAGGCAGACACCATGGCAGCCGAAAATTGGCTGGGTGAAATGGAGAAGGTATTTAGTGTACTAACATGCACAGAGGACGAGAGTGTTTGTTGGGCAGCGTATATGCTAGATGGAGAAGCTGGACCTTGGTGGAAATCTGTTTCACGAACTAGAGCTCAAGAAAGTCCAGATATGCCCTGGACTTGGGATGAATTCGTTGAAGAGTTCAATAAGCAATATTTTTCGGAGGTTGTGAGAAATCAGATGGAGACTCAATTTTTGCAACTAATGTAAGGAAGGATGACCGTGAGAGAGTATGGAGTAGAATTTATGAGACTGGCTCGTTTCGCTCCAGACTACGTAATTTCTGATGTGATGAAAGCAAAGAGGTTTTAACAGGGTCTAAGGTCGGACATCCGAGGAGGGGTTGCGCCCTTTCAGCTAAAGACCTATGGAGAGGTCATGAGTAAGGCATTAGTGGTCGAAGAAGAAAATAATAACCGATACCGTCAGAGGAACAATAGGGAAGAGGAAGCATAGATCAAAGTAGGACTGGGAGTTATGAATCTGTGAATAAGAAGCCGAGGTTCGTAGCACCGAATCAGAGGCAACCGTTCCAGACAGGGTATGGGAGACCCGCACAACAAACTACTCATCAAAGATTCCCATTGTTGGTATCAGGGAGACCGATGAGGTATGAGGGTCCTGGTATTTCCAATGGAGCTACAGTTATACAAGGTTTTTCGAAAGCTGCTTCTTCAACACCAAGAGAGACTTGTGCCAAATGTGGCAAGTCCCACAAAATGGCGGATTGCGGGCAAGGAATGCGAGGCTATTTCAAATGTGGCAAGATAGGCCATGTAATTAGAGATTGCCCTAAAGCAATTAAGGAAAAGACGGCCCCAGCTTCCATGCCACGACCTATTCAATCACGGAAGCCAGTTGTTCAAGGGAGAGCCTACGCAGTTATCGCCCAAGAAGCAGGGAGTGTACATGACATCATTCAAGGTAAGATTTCCTTTTAATGAAGAATTTCAATTTAATACAATTTTAGATAGAGAAGGTGCATTCATTAGAACAGTGTGTAAAACCGTGTTTGTACGTTAGACAATTCTAAATAAAGTATGTGTTATGTATGTATGTGTATGTGTTATAGGTACGTTACAAGTCTATGAAAAAGGGTGGTATGTAGCACGTGACACACGAGTGTTGATAGACCCAGGGTCTACCCACTCCTTCATCACCCCTAGATTTGCAAAGAAAATGAAGATTGTTCCGGAGACACTGGACTTTGTGTTATCAGTGTCTATCCCAACGGGAGAATTAGTGGACACAGAGTTAGTCTGCAAATCGGTAGTAGTGAGCGTCCGGGATGACACTGTCTACGAATTGGACACACAATTAATATTGTTAGAGATGCAAGGATTCGACGTGATCCTTGGCATGGATTGGCTGTCCCATCATTGTGCAACGGTGGATTGCAAGAACAAGGTTGTTATTTTCCGACCAAACACGAGAAGATCGTTTCGGTTTCAAGGAGAGAGGTCGACACAGGTGCCACTCATCTCAGCAGTCAAAGCAGAACGTTTAATCAAAAAGGGGTGTAGCAGTTATTTAGCATTTTTGAAAGGAGATAAAGAAGGAAAGAGGGTTATCTCTGAGATAACAGTAGTGCGAGAATTTGAAGACGTATTTCCAGTAGAATTGCCAGGATTACCTCCAGAGAGAGAAGTGGAATTTGCTATCGACTTAGCACCGGGAATGGAGCCTGTTTCAAAAGCACCATTCAGGATGGCTCCCGCTGAGTTGAAAGAATTAAAAGAACAGTTGCAAGAGCTCATGGATAAAGGGTTCATAAGACCAAGCGTGTCTCCATGGGGAGCGCCAGTTTTGTTTGTGAAAAAGAACGATGGGTCGATGCAGTTGTGCATTGACTTTCGACAATTGAACAAGCTCACTGTGAAGAATTGATACCCTTTGCCAAGAATAGATGACTTGTTCGATCAGTTGCAAGGAGCGAAGTACTTTTCCAAGATCGATCTGAGATCTGGGTACCATCAGTTAAGAGTCAAGGCTGAGGACATTCAGAAGACGACATTCAGAACAGGGTATGGACATTATGAATTTTTGGTGATGCCGTTCAGATTGACAAACGCACCAGCATCGTTTATGGACTTAATGAATCGGGTGTTTAAACCACACCTAGACTCCTGCGTTGTCGTGCTTGTTGATGACATCCTGATTTACTCAAAATCAAGGGCGGAGCATGAAGAACACTTACGGATCACTCTACGAACCTTGCGTGAACACCAATTATACGCTAAGCTCAGTAAATGTGAATTCTGGTTAGAAGAGGTTAGCTTTTTGGGACATGTCGTTTCAAAGCATGGTGCCACAGTAGATCCCGCCAAGATTGAGACAGTAGTGAACTGGGAGTAACCAAAGACTGTGACAGACGTCCGAAGTTTCCTTGGACTAGCAGGTTATTATCGACACTTCGTTGAGGGGTTTTCAAAAATATCAGGACCTCTTACGAGGCTTACAAGAAAGATTCAAGGTTTGAGTGGAGTGAAGCATGTGAGAAGAATTTTCAAGAACTCAAGAAGAGACTCACTTCAGCTCCAGTGTTAACCATTCCGATAGGCAGTGGAGGATTCGCGGTCTACAGTGATGCGTCGTATAACAGTTTGGGTTGTGTACTCAATCAACATAAAAAGGTAATAGCTTATGGGTCAAGACAGTTGAAAGAGCGTGAGAAGAACTATCTAACACATGACCTGGAACTAGCGGCGGTCATATTCGCATTGAAGATATGGCAACATTATTTATACGAAGAAACGTTTGAAATCTTCATCGACCAAAAGAGCCTCAGATATCTGTTTACACAGAAGAAACTAAATATGAGGCAGCGCAGATGGATGGAGTTCCTCAAGGACTATGACTATTCTATACAGTACCATCCAGGCAAGGCTAATGTAGTGGCCGATGCCTTGAGTCGAAAGAGTTCAGCTCAGTTGGCTAGTCTAATTTTGGGTATACACCGATGGAAGCTATTGGAAGATCTAGCACTATATGGTACGGACATCAAGTCATAAGCTGCAGGAGCCTTTTTGGCCAACATATCAGTGAAACCGGTGATATTCGAACATATACGAGAACTGTAGGAAGAGGACCCAACACTAACCAAGATACGTCAAGATGTAATTGAGGGCATCAGATCCGACTTCTCAATCAAGGAGGATGGTTCCTTATTGTTCAAGGGTCGTCTCTGTATTTCGGACAATGCCGATTTAAGACAAACGATTCTTGATGAATCCCACAAGTCAAGCTATGCTATTCACTCAGGGAGCACGAAGATGTATCAAGATCTGAAAAAGAATTACTGGTGGAGAGGTCTGAAGTAAGAAGTGGCAGAGTACTTCTCACGGTGTTTTACGTGTCAGCAACTGAAAATTGATCACAGACACCCTGCGGGATTATTACAATCTCTGCCAATACCAGAGTGGAAATGGGAATCGATCTCTATGGACTTCAACGTTGGACTACCGCGCACTACAAAGAGATATAATGCCATTTGGGTAATAATGGATCGACTGACCAAGTCAACACACTTCCTACCTTACAACACGATGTACATGGCAGGAAAACTTACAGAATTATATATGAAGGAGATAGTACGCCTACATGGAATCCCAAGTAGTATCGTTTCAGATCGTGATCCATTATACACGTCAAAATTTTGGAAGAAATTTTAGGAAGGAATGGGAACCCGACTGGACTTCAGTTCAGCCTTCCATCCGCAAATGGATGGGCAAACAGAGCGAGTAAATCAAGTGATAGAAGACATGCTCAGAGCGTGTATGTTAGAATTGCAAGGATCGTGGGATCAGCACCTACCCTTAATTGAGTTTGCATATAACAATAGTTTCCAAACGAGCATTGGAATGGCACCGTATGAAGCCTTGTACGGAAGGCTATGTAAATCACCAATTAATTGGGAGGAAACTGGCGAGAAATTTGTTTTGGGACCCGAGTTACTTGAAGATAACGCCGCTATTATCCGCATGATCAGAGAAAGACTAAAGGCGGCTCAAAGCAGACAGAAAAGCTACGCTGATATCAAGCGGACGAGCGTGAACTATAAAGTGGGCGAACACGTGTTTGTAAAAGTGTCGCCGATGAAAGGCGTGATGAGATTTGGAAAGAGAGGCATGTTGAGTCCCTGTTATCTTGGACCTTTGAGGTTTTGGGTCGAGTAGGGGAGGTTGCGTATCACATTGGATTACCTCCAGTGTTCGATCGGGTACATAACATTTTCCACGTTTCTATGCTCAGGAAGTATGTGCGTGACCCTTCTCACATTTTGGAAGGTCAACCACTGGAGATGCACGAAGATATGAGCATGATAGAGGAACCGACGGAGATATTGGATAAGAAGGAACAGGTGCTACGCACCAAAGTCATTCCCTTGGTACTTGTTCGATGGAAGAATCATTTGGCCGAGGAAGCAACGTGGGAACGAGAGGCTGATGTCAGAGAATAATATCCCAAATTGTTTGAGAGCGCTACCTAGTTGTTTTCTTAAATATGATGCTAAGTGATATTTTGACAGTATATTGATTTCTATTTTGAAACAAGTAAACGAATGAGATTAAAATTTGAGCATTTAGCTTAAATTTTTGTCAGAAAGATTGGTTCATGTGAATAAAATCTCAATTGCCTGACATAGGGAATCATGTGTGAAAGATGTCCTAATAATAGAAGAGAGCAGAGAAAATATGAGCTTAGAAGAGCCAGAAAAATGTTTCTGGGCCCGCTCGAGTGATCACTTACGCTCGCTCGCGCGAGCCACATAACTATACACAGAAACCTTTCTGGACTCGCTCAAGCGAGGACTTTTCAACCGCTCGAGCGAGGTCAGACTATAAAAAGCGAACGGATTACTATTTACTTATTTCTTCTTCACGCGAGGCAAGCGAGCCGAGCGAGGGTTTAGGGTTTTCGACTTCCAAGCTATTCTGTCCGATTCGAGCCGGATTCGAACGATCCGATCCGTCAAAAATAGTTTTTAAAGGTAAAATCTACCTTTTTCCAAATTTTATTGCATTCAAAAAGCTCTATAGATATCTAATGGCTTCTTCAAGCCCTAATCCCCAACCTAAGAAGCGAATGGCGATTCAATCGCCGTCATCGCGCAACAAAGCACCGCAACCACCACCAACCCCATCTCCTACCCCAATCGAACTAGACGATTGGTGGGGGGCAAAAATTTTTGAAACCGAATGGGATATACATCCCTCTTGTTTTGGGGATCCGACATTCACCCAATGAACATCGGATTTCCTCACCAACAATAACCTTAGACCATTACTTACCCTGTTCGGAGCTCGGTACTATCCGAGACTCGTGAAACTATTTTACCAAACCCTTAATATGAGCGTGAATGAGGACGCCATCCTTGTCACGATCGAAGGAAAAGAATTAATTTTTAGTTGTGTCGAGATTTCGTCAGTTATGAACTGCCCACACATCTATGCCCCGAGCCCACTTATCCAACCACCTTTTACTGGGAACGTAGAGTTCCCAATGATTATTTCCGACATCATTGGCGGCACGTCCGCTTCGGGTCAATCTATCACCCGATCTCAGCTACCGCCACGCATGTGGCTTTTGGATATCATTTTTAAGAAGAACTTACACCTGACTGGCCATGATCAAGAACGCCCCGTGACGCATTACTGCAAGCTTTGCACACCGCATTTCATAATAGGTGGATTAGCGCGCCCATGGTAGTCATTAAAGGCATGGTGCATGCCTATAAAAGGAACGTAAGAGGTGCTATTCCCCCACCCATCAACCGACTACCTTATGCTAGGTTGATTTAACGACTCCTCGACTCACGAAATGGAAAAGAAGGATTCAAGATCCGAACCGACGAGTTATCTCTTACCGATAATGTCGTCCCCTATTTAGCCCAAGACTGGAGCCGAAACTTAAAGAGCCTTCAAACTTGTGTCAACAAGAAAAGAGATAGCCAAATTTCTCGACATGTCGCGCAACAACCACCGGCGGGACCAACTGCTCCCTCTACTTCATGTTCACAGCCCCTACCTACCACCGACACTGGCATGATGTGAGAGCTCCTCCAGTAGGGGCGGGAGATAAGGTTACATTAGAGGTTTCAGGAGGCACTACTCATAGACCTCATGGGCCAGGCATACCCGCAGTCATACATGGAGCGCGTCGGTGTCATGAGAGACGCTATTTTTGGAGCGTCTAGCTCGGGCCCTGCTATGAGGAGCACTACAGGGGGTACCACTACCGCCAGGGTGGTTGATGAGGATGAGGATGACGAGGACAACGACGATGATGATGGCTCCGGCGACGACGACGACGTGTATGAGGAGGATGATGACTAGGTAGTCATATAATTTTCTTTTGTAAAAAAAATGGAAATGTAACTTTTTATTAGAACATTTCATAGTAAGGTGGTATTTGACACTTTATTTACAGACTATCGTGACATGAATGTCACAAATTTTGGGTGGTAATCTCTATTATAGCTTCGATATATATATAAATTGTTATCGCATAATAAGTTAGTATAATGACTGTGGAGTTACCAAATAATATATGAGTATCTTGTCTCTTTTTTCGTTTAAGATTGGCCTAGGTGAATGTATGAATGTGATGTACAATAAAGTATGGTTTATAGTTGCTCAATGTAGGTTTGATCTAGGGTCATTGGACCATATGATTAACTACCTGATGATGTAAGGAACTGGTCTATTTATAGGAAAAGGGTAGGTTAGGAGGGTGCTTAAGGGCTTATTGGGATTAGCAATTACGTAATCTCCTAATCTAAGGTTTCCTAGGATTTTGAAAGCTTAGAAATGTGGGCAAGGGGCTTCAATGGTGGATGATAAAGTAAAGTTTCAAATGACTAAAGGGTTGCAAATAGGGTAAACATGAGTGCAACAGTCCTAATGAAAACCTATCCCAAACATTGAGATGGTCAACAAGTCAAACCCTAAAAATGAAATTTGAGCAAAAAATCATTAGTTACCGTAGCTAAGCCTGGCGCATGTATTAGATGCGTCAAGCATAGCTATAATGCCTGAAAGTCCAGAGCCCGAGGTGGGTCCCACATATGCTTGGCGCGTGCATTAGATCCGCCAAGCCATTTTTGGAGAAAAATGGCTTGGCGCATGTAATACATGCACCACATGTGCCCCCATCCAAGTGTAATTTTGGTTGTTTTTTGGATCACTGTAACTTTTGAAGTATAACTCGGATTGACGTGATTCTTAGCTTCTTGGAAAGTTGAGAACCTCTACTTTTCAATGGTATAAGATTCAGTCTCAGTAGGGGTCCCTTGCAGCCCTGTTTTAACTCTCTCTAACCATGGCCCGGGAGGGTTAACTAAGGGTTTCAGAGAGGTTTCTAAAGCTTGGGGGTAATTCCTAAGGGTATGGGCAAGTTCCTAAGGGTTTGGGAAGATTCCTAAGGGTATGGGAGAAGCTACTAGAAGCTCGGTAGGGCACCTTTCTCGAAGTATGTTTCAATCGAGCCTTGGGCAAAATTTGGGTGTCTACAGGTATGTGCATCATTGAGTAGGGTCCCTTTGCTCTATTTTGCTTAATTTGTCGTAGATCATTCTCTTGTGAATATGTTCATATTTTTGAAATTTTTTCTTTATTACTCTTTCATGTTTTACGTTCTTGTTTGAACTTCTTTGGTGATATAATTGTTTGTTGTGATGCATCTTCTGAGTTATCTATCATAATTTGAGTTTGTTCTCCTGTTTTCATTCTTTGGCTATTGATGTGCTTGATTTCCTCATTTATTCATGATTTTTAGCTCTACTCTCTTATTGTCACATGGAATCCTTGCTCTATCATATTCTATTTTGTTCAATTTATCTTTTGATGTACACTAAGAGTGACTCTTGATCCAATAGTATCTCATGTGGTTATGTAAAACTCTCCTTACTATGGTGGTGGTCACAATACGTACCTAATTAGTGTAAGTTTGCATATCACTTCGTAGGGTTTGTGAGATAGTTTGCATTGGTTTGGACGATTTATAAAAAAAAATGAGGGAGAGAAATAGAGCGTTATGTCTTGTGAATTTATCCAAAGTGCTTTGTCATCACATTGTGAGAGCTACCCACTGCAAGCCGCTTTGATGGCCTTACTGAGCTTCTTACCCATGTATGCACTGTGCCTACAGGCATGTTCATATCACAGGAGAGGCAATGGCAGCATGTATGACATGATTGAAATATGTCCTTTAAACCACCTCTGAGCATTGCTCTAGATTGAGATGTCACTCCTTAGTGTTTGTGTATATTGGTTGAACTTGTAATTTGAAGATGAAATTTTATTTTCTTCATGTGATATGTTTATGGTTGTTGAAATCATGAATAATTCAGTAGGCCTATCGCAAAAATAGATCCATTCTGAATGCAGGATTAGATGATTAGATGCACTTTCTTCATGATGGCTTGTTTGTTTCTGCATCATATCATTGTTTGATATCGCCACTGATATTCAAGTTGTGTGTTCCTTGTGAGTTCTTTGTTAAAAAATAAAATAAAAAATAGACAGCTTCCTGTGACAATCCCACAGCGAGCTACAGTTGGGATTTTTTTCTGTGAGTTTTTCTTAGTTCTCTGCCTTGTTTTCACTCTATAATTTTTCACTATCCCTAGCGATCTGTTGTTTACCAACAACAAACTGTGGCTGGGGACTTGTTTCCGTAAGGTACTCTTATTTCTCTAGGGTTTCTATTGACATCTTGCTACCTGATCTGACAGCTCGCTGCTACTTATTTTTTCTCCTTTCACAGCACGCTGTGTTCTCACCATAGCGAGTTGTGGCTCTTTAGAAGCTATCTGTTTTGTCTTTCACAGCTCGCTGCTGTCATATAACTATGAGTTGTCGCTGTTGGCTTGGTTGTTATTTTGTGTTTCACAGCTCATTGCTGTGATCCCACAACGAGCTATGTATTCTCTTGTGCTTCCTATTTGCTTATTCACAGTGAGCTGCTGTCTATTTACTGCTCAATGTGGCTGGAGTTCTGAGCCTCTTGTCACTGCTGACAGCGCACTACGATCGTTTTACAGTGCGTTGTGTAATTTTTTAGCCTCCCTGTTCTCTTGTCAACAATGACCTACTGTCTACGGACAATTCGCTGTGGTTGACAATTTTGAGTCCCTTATTTCTAATGACAGCGTGCTGTTCTCGCTCCACAGTGCATTGTGTATATTTTTAGCCATTCTGTTTGCTCATTCGTAGCTCGCTACCATTCCATTACAACTCATACTGGATGTTGACAACTCGCTGTCACCGTGTAACAACGAGCTATGGTTTTCTTGGTAACTGTACGATAGTTATGTTTTACTAGGGGGCATGTTGTTGTCAGCCTGACAACGCGCTGTGCCCGCGATTTAAGAATTCACATTAAAAAATTTTGAAATGTATTTTCAGCAGGAACCATTCTTTTGCTTTAATGACAGCATGTTATGGCTCCTACCAAGTGAGATGCACCCTTTGTTTGTTTATAAAAGAGAAAAAAAAAAACAAATTTTTTTTTTGGATCTGTTTTCTTTTCTCTCCTTCACCGATCTCTTTCCTCTCTTTCTCTCTCTGGTACTCCTCCTTTCCTTCAATGGCTCTGTGAAAGAAGCTCAAGAAAGCCTCGTCATCAACCGACTCCACGGCTCCCCCTCCTTTTATCTCGGATTCGACTGAGGCAAACTTTTCTTTCTATGTTCGTGGTCCCTGGAAATGGAGCGCTACTTCGATCTTGACTGCTTACTACTTGTCGAAGTACTCTTTTTAGGTAAGATTTAATCCCGAGGTTGGGTTCCTTTTCTTACAATTCATGGTTCCACATACTCTGAGTTGGTCCCTTATTTTTATGCCAACTACAAGTCCGAGTCGAGTGTCTCATCCCCAGAGAAAAAATCCATAGTCTCCTATGTCAATGGCACCATGATCACTGTCACTCTTGAGTCACTTTCGACGATTCTTGGGATTCCTCTTGATCCCAATGGGGTTATTTATCCCCATGATTCGAATTCCCCAATCAATGACTTGCCCAATGGCTCGTGGCAATTAATCGTCGATCATGTTTGTATCTCTCCAGGGTTGAATCCGAAATCAGCCATCCTCGTAAAATCTCTGAAATTTCGCTTCTACATTTTGCGTTTTCTTATCTTCGGCACCCTCTGGTTGAAGATTGGAAATTTTAATGAAGTGATAATCAATGAGATTTTCATCATGTAGTTGATCGACACCAATCGTCCAGTGTGTGCTATCCATGTGTTAAGGACGACGTAGCCCTTGTGGGTGCTCACATTGATACTTTGATGGAGGATTTTAGACGGTGGATGACATCCAAAGAGACTGATGATGGTGCGAAAAGTGTTGTGGTGCATCGGGCAGTGGAGCGAAAGACTGATCAGGGAAGTATTTCTTTTCCCTTTGAAAGTTGAGAAGTGATACTTTTTTAGTTGGCTATGTGTGGTGCTACAATTTCTTATGGTGGATATTGGGTAGTTTAATGGTTGATATTAGTGGTTTTTATTGTGGATGATGGGTAATTTTCATTTGAATTTGGTTATAATTTTTTTTATGTTGGGACATGTTTAATTGTGGTTGTTGACATATGATACTTTTAGTTTGATGTGGGTTGTGTTATTCTTTTAATTGTGGAAAAATTGTGGATGATGGTTAATTTCTATTTTGGATATTGGGTATTTGTCTTGATAATGGTTATTGTGGTGGCCAAGTGGGGCCTTATCATGCATTGTTTATGTTTATTGTGGATGTAAATTTTATTGGTGAATATTGGTTGGGCTTATTGTGAATGATTAGTTAATGATAATGTGCCTTTTGGTGGATGCTGGATAATTGTGATGTCCTACATATTATTGTTGATGTTTGCTTCCCTTTGTCAATTTAGACAAAAAGGGGGAGAAGGATGGATGTTTTTGATAATCATATGATTGTTGGATGTAGTTTGCAATTTATCTATTTTTTAGGTAGTTAATTAAGACCCATCTTGGCTTAGGATAGGCATAGATTTAGGGGGAGATCAAGAGTCCATGTAATTATTCCTATTTGTTGCCTCATATAAATCAATGTATAGGATTTGTAGGACAACACTATATAAAAATTGACAAAAAACAATGGCCCAAAACCGTTGTAAATGTCATAAGCAACAGTTTTGAGCCGTTGTAAGGGCCGTTGTTTATAGAGCAGTGGTTTTCATAAACAACGACCCCAAACTATTATTTATTTACCAGATAAATCACAGTTTATGTCCGTTGTAAAATAACAATGTTTTTAAGCTGTTGTTTTAATGGAAAAAAGGGTTGTTATTTTTCTTTAGAAACTACGGTCTAAATCAGTGGTATATGTAAACAACGCCAACGAACCGTTGTTAATTTCCTCCAAGCAACAACGGTTATGGACCGTTGTTTGTGGCTGTTGCAAAATAACAATAATGTTGAGCCGTTGTTCCTAATGGGAAAAGGATTGTTATTTTTATTCCGAAACTACGACCTAAATCAGTGGTATATGAAAACAACTGTTATGGACCATTATTTTTTTTTTTATTTAAAAAATAAAAATAAAAATGCATAGCTTCCATTTTTTTATTGTAATTAGAGTCATTTTACCTGTTACAAATATTGTATCAACCACATATCACTCTACGTGGAAAAAAATTCATAATCCATTCAACTAAATGGAAAAATAATAAGCCAAAAATAAAATTATTCTACAACATCGTATTAATACATTCAACACCATCTCATTAAAATATTCAAAGATATTATATTAATATATTCAACAACATCCTATAAACACATTCAACAACACCCTATTCGAACATGACTCGGGTTGCCAATAAACCTAATGACATAGAATTTTAATGTCTCATTGCTTGATACCTTTGATTGAGCACCTTTCAACTCATTGTAGAGATGGCTTTTCTTTTATGATTTGTTTCACCCACTTCTAATATGGATCTTGTGTGTTTTCAACTTGCGCCCAGCTCGCAGACCACGAGTTTTCCTACCATAAAAACAAACTAAGTCACATCAACAAATTTCATAATAAAATGATACTCAAAGTTTGCATTTGTATTCAAAAAAAAAAAGTGTGCATAAGAGCAACTTGCATAAGAATTTTTATATAATTATATCAGGAGCTTAAAATTGGAAAGGAATACGTAAAAAATGATCCACAGAGCTCTGGAGCCTTATACCATCTTGTAGAAACATAGTCCTACAAAAAAATTATAATTCATGAGACCTACAAAAAGAGTACAATTTTTATATTAATTGCGGCAAAATTACAAACTGCTATGTTTTTATTATCACATTTCATATAGTACAATTCTTTTTGGTCACTGAGAAAAATAAGATAACAAAAAATTAAAAAAATAAAGAATACTGCTTGAGTTAGGATAACAGTTGCTGTAAAGCTCATATGCTGATGTACAGTTTCTTTAAAGCTCACACACACACACATTCTTCTCACACCAAATCAACAAATTTATCTCCCATAAACTACCAATAGTTTGTTCCACAATCGCACTAACATAGCACATGGCCAACATTATGGATGGATCATGAGGCATGCTGGTTAGGTGGCTGAAATGTGTTTGCGTCTGGAATACAAAATGCACATTTTAAACAAAAATGAGTCTTAATAAAATGAGTATAATGCGGGTTTAATACATTGAACTCATAGCCTTAAGACTTTACACAAAATTAAGTCTAGAGATCTGTGCTTACACGGTATAATTCTAATGATCACTTCTAGAATTAATTTAAAGGGTTTATATACGTAAAGATTTGATGCTAGATGCGGCTGCTCAATCTCAAAACGGGTGGCTTGAAGCTCACTATCCCTGTGATTTCTCTCCCTGTCATCAAGCTGTTGATATCATAAGTACCTTCATATGAGAATATCAACTCCAAATCACAAAATGCCTGAAACCAACGACTAGAGATTAATAAAGCTTGTTGCTGATCAGATGCCAAAGTGTGGATTATTCATCAGATGCAGTATTTATAAAGTTCCAATTCATAAAAAAAGAAGAGCTCAACTGGAAGGTGCACAATAAACTAAAGGCCAAATATATATATATATATATATATATATATATATATATATATATATATATATATATATATATATATATATCTGTGTCTATGTCTGTGTGTGTGTGTGAGAGAGAGAGAGAGACAAAAAAATAAGAAAAAAGAAACTAAATTGTTGAATCATGATTGAATAGTTACATGATAATTCATATACAATATATAGAACCAATCCTCTACTTAGTATGTAAATAGAGATCGCCTCTAGTCACCTGCATCAATTGATGACTAATTTTTCCACATGACACACATCCTTAATCAACCCACTTCATCCACGTGAATAGCCAGCTTGTGAACTTCACTTAGACAAAAAATACACCCCATAACCAAATTGGTACATGATATATCAATGCTATCTAAGTAAGAAATATATCCTTTCCAATAAAGAAGTGCCTACAACTACTACTTTTTACCCCAAAAAAACATGCTACATGATATAGAGTGCCTTTAAATCCACCCACCGAATCTTTGAGTTCACCCATGCTGAAACCTATTGACTGCTTTGAATCCGACTCTGCAGATCATTTTTCATCCCAATCTTTCACATGATGCATCTTGAGATCATACTGTTACCCTCCATCGCCAATTTTTGATTTCACATGGTATCCATTCCAAAAAGGTGACCTCAACATCACATGGAACTCATCACACTCAAATAAGGTCACTTTTTTGGGTTGTGTACCACATGAAATGAAAAACATATCGTCAGATGGCACGCCCATGATCTCAAGATCCATTATGTGAAAGATTGGAATGAAAAACGATCTACATCATCGGATTCAAATTAGTTAATGGGTTTCAATGTGGGTGAACTCAAAGATTCAGTGGGTGGAATTAAAGGTACTCCATGATATAATATCTACGGGATAAACCTACTACTCCCCATAGGTACCATTTAATAAAGGGAGCGACAATTTGCACATGAGATTTAATACCATTGCATATAGTTTAAAAGAGAGACTTGGTATTTTTGGGACTTGTGCCACATGGAATATCATCCTAAGTCGTATGATTTGAAGGCTATATTCTAATGATCTATGGTCCCAAATATTGGCACAAAACATAATCTCTATAATCTGATCCAACACAGTCAACCATTGAACTGGATGATCGGCTTTGACTGTGTCGGATGAGTAGATGGAGTTAGTGTTTCATGCCAATCTTTGGCACCACAGATCTTTACACCATGGCCTTCAAATCAGATGGCTGTGATGGTCTTCCATGTGGCACAGGTCTAAAAAATACAAAGACTTTCTTTATAAACTATGCGCAATGGCACAAATCTTGTGTGCAACTCCTTACTCCCTTAAACGATTCCCAGTTTAGACAACATGATTTCCGTGCAGGCTAATCAATCTTGACTCCTGACTGTCCAATCTATTGGCCAGCTCTTGGATGGGTCATAGATTAAAAATGGACCCAATTAGAAGTCCATAATGTCATCAGATCAATTGCCTATATCTGGATGATTTATAAAAATTTGGCATGGAAACAATCTAGAAAATTACACATTGATCATACAGTAAAAAAAAATTTGATTTGTGCATTTTTGGGCTATGTTCCATCCAAGAGGTAATAGAAGATTGGATGACCAAGATTAATCTCCATATGAGCTACAGTTGACCAATTATAGCATACATCCCAACAAGAACTAATGTGAAGATCAATTAATAATTAATACATAGCATAATGCAATGAGGAATGACTGAATTTTTTTTCATCATAAGACATAGCTCCATATAAATAAACACATAAAAAAAACAATTACAGGAATAAAATCTCATTTTTGACCGATAAAAAAACTACAAAAAAGGGCATCCCATTTTTTTTGCTATTGATTGTCTAGGTCTGAACCCAAAAACTTGAATCCTCGGAGAAAATCACAAAATTACCTCACTCATGAAAATATAGAATACGATTTATGCAATCTCACCAGATAATGGAAACTTGCGAAAACCATAAAAACTCAGTCTTTTACCCAAAAATAAGAGAGAGAGAGAGAGAGACCTAGACTCCTCAGTTGGAATATGGTTCCAGTATCTCTGACCATCAATCCCCGTTATCGACAAGGCCTTTGAAGAAATCGACAAGCAGATTCCACCCGTACTCTTCTCCAGCTAAACTTCCTACACACCAAAAAAACCCTAATCTATTATCACTATAAGTTCAGCTCAAACCGTATGAGGCCTTATCCAATCTACATACCCTGGCAGATAGAACAGAGAGAGAACAAAAAGAAAGAGATCACACCTTTGTGCCCCCATCAATCGGATTCGGCTGACAAAACCTTCTTACTCAATTTCACAGATCGAGAGAGTGGGTGGAAGAAGACTAAGAAGATTAGGGTGCCAATTAATATTTGGGCGCAATATTTGAGCTCTTATTTCGTTTAGCAATTAATATTTGTCGCGTATTAATTTATAATTAATTTTTGGGTGCCTGAGGTCACAGGTTCGAACCTACTTATATGCAAAAAGGGGATTAAAGTGGACCACTGTATCACCTAAACCTCAATCTTGGGCCATTGCATTGGTTAATTTCTTTACAATGGCCAGAAATCGTGGTTGTTTTTAAGTGACTGGTGTTGTTTATTCCCCATTTTCACGTAGTGCAATTTTGATATAATTTGTTTTGATTTATTGTAAACTTTGTTTTTATCGTAGAATGTGACGAAGGGGGAGATTGTTAAATCTTGTTGTCGCATTCTACTCCAAAAACTGTGTAGATCTCCCTTAGGAAGTGTGTGTGCCAAGATGGATGGGTCTTGCTTGATTAATCAAGGTTATCAGTCACACATCCATGACCTGTCCTTTATCTCTTAAAAATCATCCTTTAAAAATGTTATGTAAATGACTAGAAGTGATGTTCACAGCAAGCTGTGGGTGTGTCCATAGTAACCTATTGCTGCAGGCGGTCCCAGTGTTCACAGCGAGCAGTGATATTGATCATAGCTCACTGTGATGTCCACAACAAGCTGCTATGGTATTCACAGTGAGCTGTGATCAGAACTCGCTGTCACCATCATCACTCTTGGTGTTTTGTGAAAAAGGGGCTTTTTGGACTTTTTCGAGAATAGTCCACTCGAGGGGTTTTAAGGTTTTGATAAAAAGGTTTTGTGAAGAGAGACACAGCCAAGCAAGTGAAAGCTTTCTTGTGACGACCTCAGATTTCCTTACCCAAAACCCGAGCCATCGGATCATGCGACACGGCCCAAACATAACAACTCAATTCTCCAGAGTTAATAGGTCGGAAGAACCAAGCCATTAGCATAACGGTAAGCACGCATATATTCAAAATCAAAGTACGCAACAGATATAGCAGAGCAGAAAACAAGGAAGCTAATACTAACTACTCACACGAGCTCCAAGCTTAACTATTCATGAACTGGTGAAGTCTGTTCTTCACCTAAACAGTGGATGCCACATATATTCACATCGTATTCTTTTATCCGAATAGTTACCTTACAAAATCCCAAAATATCACGCGCAGCCAGATAACAAAAACTTTCAAAATATCCAAGATAAATCAAGCTCCACTCGGCGCAGCTACTGATAATGCTCCTCGAGCAAATCCTCCTCGTCTTCGGGAATATAGTCAGGATCCTCCTCCTACTCCGGATCTAGCACAGGGTCAGCTCCTGCAGCTGTGACATATAGTCGAGGGATGAACTTCATCCAAGCTCAGTAGGGACATATACAGTGCAAAATGATATAGAATCATTCTAATCTTATGGCATAGATGCATAAGTAAATCAATTTATCAGTTTCATATGATATCAAAAGCACACGAGCATAAACAAGTACTTGAAAACATGAGTTCATAAACATGTCATGTCATGATGCAAGTAGCGTACAAATTCAAATAAAAAAATCAAGCAAGGAACTAGAACTGACTTTCATATCAAGTTTGGGATGACAAGTTTGTACAAAATGAGCATATAGGATTGTATAATCGAGCATGACACAAAACAAGCATATAGGATCATAAAATTGAGCATGGAACATCACATCAAGTAGTCGAGTCACATTATATTAGTGTAAGTATCCCGTAGTTGGAATAGAGTAGTCCGTAGCAGACATAGGGTTAAAACCCTAGGGACTCCACCCCTCCCTTGGAGATTCCACTTCACTCACATCTAATCATGAACACGAGAAAAAACTTGTGGCAATTGCATCCCGTAGATGGAACTGAGCAGCCCGTAGCGGACACTAGGTTAAGACCCTGGGGACTCCACCCCTCTCATGGAGGCTCCACTCAGTTGCACACAATCTCACACATAACGTATATACATGAATATGGAACGAGCATGAATTGATTCTTACACATGGAACGTTTACACACATTTGAAGCGGACAAGTATCATATCACAATACAGATTCGGGTTTCTCAATAGAATTTAAGACTTAATGCAAGCAAGATGTCAAGTAAAACATGCAATTTCGTGTGCGAAAGCAATCTTAAATCATATGCATAGCTTTCATTTATCGAATACGAGACAAAAATATAAGTCAAATATGAGCAATTTTCATTTATGGTATCCCATGATTCAAGTCAAACATATAACTTTGCATTCGAAATTTCCCTACCTTAAGTCAAGTCGAGCACACGTGTAGATTCTACAAGCTCAATTCGAGACGTTTTCCCCGTGCTTTTCTCCTAATTCACAAGGCCAAACACATGTCTTAGTCATCGGCGTTCAATACGTTCACGCGCGCATGGGTTACAATCACTTAGGTCAAGTTAGGCCCAAAACAGGGTTTCCTGCTCCAGCGTGGCTCATTCCCGCTCAAGTGGTTCTCAGTGGCACCTACAATCACACATGAGCAGCTCTTACCCGAGTGTATTAAGCCTAAGATTCCCGCTCGAGCGTAGGTTTTAGGTCATTCCCCGCTCGAGCGTCTCCATTCCCGTTGGAGCTATTTTCTTAGCACAAACCTCAAATCACACTAGAGCGGTTTTATCCCGAGTGATTTTAGCTTCCAAATCCCGCTCGAGCGACTCCAATCATGCTCAAGCAGTTTCCAATAGAAACCCTCATATCACGCTCGAGCGGTTTCGACCAGAACCAAATTGGCCTAGAATTCTCGCTTGAGCGTAGGCTTCAGGTGATTTTACCCTCGAGCGGTTCTAAATCACGCTGGAGCTTACTTCATACATTTTTTCTCTTTTATAGATCATAGCATCAGCTCGGGCTGACCTCTAAGGTCTCTCAAGCCTGCATAAAGGCACTCCCATGATATTACATTCTCATTACTCTCCTACGAGATTCTCTTTCAAACTCATCCAAGTATACATCTCACGCATTGATGAATTTTAAACCCGCTATTTATCCCCAAATTTTGAAGCACATGCAAGGGTTCCAATGATCGAACCAAAATGCATCCAGTCTCGCGATTCTCATGCGTTCGGTCTGTGGAATCTTTGCATGTGGTTTTGATTATCAATCAATTGATATCAAAACTCGAACTCTAAAACAAATTGCATGCGCTACAAGGGTTACTGTTATTAGTTTCCTCGCATGAGGAGTTCTTCAGCCCGTCAGCGTCAGATTAACACCATCAAAGTGTCGATTCTATGAACCATTCGATGCTCTTCGCCTTAATCGAGCAAACCACTAAGCCTGGGGTTCTCAATGGTTGAAGAGAACGATTTCTATTGAGCGAAAGGTTTTTAGGAGAGATCAGAGGGTTAGGTTTACCAGGAATCAAACAAGGAGAAGGGCATTGGCTTCTCTTTCTCTCTCATTTCTCCTCGAGCTGCAACAACCAGCTCTTCTCTATGTAATGATTTGCATGGAGATGTGAGGGCTGGGTAAATAGAAAGGCTAGGATTCGGTGTATAACTCACATACACCAATATTGTGTATGCCAACATCTCTTAGCTTATAATTCATGGGCCCAAGTGCCCTATTCCTAATAGATCTTATCCCCGCTACTTTCTGTACGGGTCTTAGTGGTCTGTTGGTTCTAATGGGTCCTAAGTGACCAGTCTTCCCCTAGCACTTGCATTCAAGGTGGTCTAAAGGGATTTTACATTCTAAAGAGACCCAAGATGGGTTTGGTTTTGAAAGGGTTGTGGGTCTTGGGTTCAATGGATCTTTAAGTGAAATTAGTCCCCATGTGGGTCTCAAGTGTAATAGTTTCCTATGGTCTCAAATGACCAACTTTCAAATGGGACAAGTGGGCTAGTGTCTAAGTGGATGGCTAGTGTCTAAGTGGATTTCTTCTGTTCGAGGTCTAATGGTCTGTGACACAACACGTGTTCCGAATTATAGGGTGTCACATCCTCCCCTCCTTACGAGAATTTTCGTCCTTGAAAATTGAAGGAAGTAGTCGGGGTTGGAAAAATATGTTGGTAATGTTTTACTAAGATTCTGAATAATGTTGTTAAGCATTCAATTACAAAATTTGTTAACAAGGTGGGGAAGGTTCAGAAAATTTTATAGTTTAGTTTACCCTGAATTAAAAAAAATTAATGATCGTGTAGAAAAGACAACTATTGTATGTGAAGATGATTGGCTTGTTGAGGGATCAAGACATTTCATTGAGAAATAAACTCTAACACTGCGTTCTACTATTAGAAAGACATACTAATATTTTATTCATTCATTTGGTAGTCATTGATGAGTATTATATGAAAATCCTACAATAATACTATGAATGATCAAACTAAGTGTAATGCATCTAATTCAATACCTTCCATATGCACAAGTTATATAGCTGAACTAAAATACACAGAATAATCCAATGGTTACTCTCTATTCTTACGGTTATTAAAAGAGAATTTATAGGGATGTTAACTCGAGTTGCTACTATTAGTTATAGGCATACAGATTATTGACTCCTAACGCAATTAACATCTTCTAAAGGTAATTATCATGCGAAGGTTTAAAGAGCTCACCAGAAGTCTCCGCCGGTTATTTTCTACGACGTCGAGCTCCAACGTTAGAGGGACCAGCTTCTGATCTAACTGCATTTCTCGCGAACTCGGATGTATATCCTCGATCTCTTAAAATCCGTTGCGTGACATCGTTTGGAAAACAGAAATGCATGATTTCCATGAGCATCACCTCGTGGAAATCCATACATTTATTAATTTCTGACGGGATAGTGGGGCTGTCAGAGAGAGGGGGCGGCGGTTGTGGGATAGTCTGAACCCTCATGTTCAACTTCTTCTGGGTCGATATCCATTATTAAATTATGAAAGTCTTGACGTTATTAGTTAGGCACGTTTCATCCGCCGGTATTGTATAGTTACCAATCTCATCTTGATAGCCCTCAACAAGCCGCGATATAAGGTGTGCATATGGCATGGTGTCCAACGGCTTCTTTCTCGTCTCTAACATACAGTTGTGGCCATGAAAGCCATCAATGACTACATTGGCCGCAGCAAACCACCTATCCTCAAAACTGCAAATAGAGTTTACAATAGTACTCCCACTCTCTTTTCTTCTTTTCTCAGAGGATAAAGATTACTTCGAAAGATAGTGTCGATCCACCACATCTTGGATGGTAACTGTGATTTCTTCACAGATTGACCCAGCCCATGTTGCTCGTGGGTCATAACTGTGACCATTGGGTGAAAAGGTACCTTCTATAGGTTTGGTGGTTGTAATCCCTAGTTCTCTCAGTACATTAATGGGACCTCCATAGCAGTGGCTATGCAATCATGATCGAACTTAAAGATTCGGTTGTCTATAGTGGTACTGAGTCTTCCATCTCATTCAACGTCGAGATTTTGGTAAAAGAGTTTGACAATCCGCGGATAGTAGTGTCCATGGAATGGTTTGAGCAAGGTCGTCATGCTGGCCATTTCTAGATAGTTAATTGACCAATGAAGTGTTTCTTCGCTTTCAAAATAAAATTTGTCAAAGGACCATTCAGGCTGAAATATCTTGGCATCCCACCACAATTCGGGTTGTTCTAGGGTCAGTTCTGGAACATTCTTCAATCGTTTCAAAGCTTGAGGTTTTGGGGTTGATGATTTAGAGGGTTTTGAGACCATTAGCTTCTTTGATGCCATGCCGTAGTGAAAACAAGGAAAATCTAAGATTTGACAGAAATAGGGGTTTGTATGCTTTTACCATTCACAAGGAAGGTGTGCAGAAGATCTAGGGCCCAAATCCGAATGAATCTCGTATGAGTGCAACAAAATGGCATTCCTTCGAGAAGATTAGGGCTTTTTCTTGCGAAGAGAGGAAGAAAATGAGCGTGAGAGTGTTTTTGAAACATCGCAGGAATGAATAAAGGGTTTCCACCCTATTTATAAACTCGATGGCTGCTCGAGCGGTCTCTGAAGCATGCTTGAGCATGACTTAAGTGGACGCTCGAGCGGTAGTTTTACGCTCGAGCGGGCCAATCTGAGTTGTGGCTAGTTTGAGTCGGGGCATTGAATCTCAGCCCAGTCTTTTGATTGCTCTTCTAACACTATGAGTTCGATTCGATGGTGGGTAGAATGACTTTTCACTCAGTTACCTGTGCTCATACTACATGTTCTTGTATCCATAACAAAATTTCACAATTTTTTTGCTTGTATTTTAAAACATCAAGAGGTACATTTGTTACACATACAGGTTGCCATACAGTCAAAACTTGGTTCAATGGCCTTCATTAGTTTTGAAACTTAACAATTCCAAGCAAATAGATTCAGATATTGGTCTTGAATCTCCACCTCTCGTTCCCATGTCGCTTCTGCGATGGAATGGTTGTGCCATTGTATTAGAATGAGTGGCATACTTTTAGTTCTTAAGATTTGCTCTTTGCAATCCAACACCCTCATCGGTTCTTCTATCAGCATCAAGTCTTCCTGAACCTCAAGGGGTTGGTAATCCAATATGTGTGACATGTCCTGCACATATTTCCTCAACATCGACACATGGAACACGTTGTGGATGCTTGACATCTGCTGTGGTAGGGCGACACGATAGGCTCCCTCACCAACACGTCCTAAAACTTCAAAAGGACCAATGTACCGGGGGCAAAGCTTTCCTCGTTTGCTGAATCTCATCACGCCCTTGGTCGGCAAGATCTTTATAAATACGTGATCCCCCACCTGAAATTCAAATGACTATTAGTGTCATACCGATTTGGTTGATATACAAAGCAGTCTTGAGCACAACAACTACCTGAAATTCCACGTGTGTTCTCCTAAGGTTCGCATAACTCTTCTGACAGCTTTGGGCAACTTTGAGACATTCGCGAATAAGTTGAACAGTTGCATTGGTACTCTCAATGAGTTCTGGGCCCAGTAAAACACGTTGTCCAACCTCTTCCCAATTGAGTGGAGATTTACATCGATGGTCGTAGAGTGCTTCAAAAGGAGCCATCCCGATGCTAGCTTGATAACTGTTGTTGTACGCAAACTCGATCAAGGGCAAGTGCTTGTCCCATGATCCTTGAAAGTCCAACATACAGGCCCTGAGCATATCTTCTATCACTTGATTCACCCTTTCAGTTTATCCATCAGTCTGCGGGTGAAAAGCTGAACTGAATTCTAGTTATGAACCCATTCCCTCTTAAAAACGCTGCCAAAATTGGGATGTTTAGAGTGGGTCCTAGTCTGAAACAATGCTTGAAGGTATGCCATGCAGCCTTACAACCTCCTTTAGATATAATTCAGTAAGTTTGCTTGCAGTGTAACGCGTCTTGTATGGAAGGAAGTGTGTTGACTTGGTTAGTCGGTCAATAACCATCCAAATAGCGTTATGCCCCATCTAAGTCCTTGGCAAACCAAGTATGAAGTCCATTGAAATATTCTCCCATTTCCATGCGGGAACTGGCAGGGGCTGCAATAAACCAGCAGGGTGTTTGAGGTCAACCATGACCTAGTGACAGATCAAGCATCTCGCTATATGCTCAACAACATCTCTCTTCATTCCCTTCCACCAAAAGTTCCTCTTCAAGTCATGGTACATTTTGGTGCTACCCGGGTGTATAGCATATACAGATGATCTATGGGCTTCTTCCAAAATCTCCTGCCATAATTCACTATCAGATGACACACAAACTCAACCTCTAAACAATAAGGAACCATCATCCTTAATAGAAAATTCCAGTTGATTTCCATTGTCTATACCATGCCTGGTAGCCATATGCTTTGGATCTTTCAATTGGGTTTCTCTGATCCTATCAAAGAGGATCGATTTGATCTTGATATTGGCTAACAGTGCTCCCGATTCCTTCACTTCAAACAGAGTGTGACTTAAGGTTATGTCCTCAAGTAGCTTCCCCCTGTGTAACCTAGCCATAAGGTATGACAGCTGAGCGGATGATTTTCGGCTAAGTGAGTCAACTACCACATTTGCTTTCCCCGGATGGTACTGGATGATGCAGTCGTAATCCTTGAGAAATTCCATCAATTTCCTCTGCCTTAGATTGAGTTCCTTCTGGGTAAACAAGTACTTGGGGCTCTTGTGGTCTGTGAAAATTTTAAAGGTCTCACCATAGAAGTAATGCCTCTAAATCTTCAAAGCAGAAATGACCAATGTAAGCTCTAAGTCGTGTAGATCTGGGTTTCTCAATAGAATTTAAGACTTAATGCAAGCAAGATGTCAAGTAAAACATGCAATTTCATGTGCGAAAGCAATCTTAAATCATATGCATAGCTTTCATTTATCGAATACGAGACAAAAATATAAGTCAAATACGAGTAATTTTGATTTATGGTATCCCATGATTCAAGTCAAACATATAACTTTGCATTCGAAATTTCCCTACCTTAAGTCAAGTCGAGCACACGTGTCGATTCTACAAGCTCAAATCGAGACATTTTCCTAGTGCTTTTCTCTTAATTCACAAGGCCAAACACATGTCTTAGTCATTGGTATTCAATACGTTCACACGCGCATGGGTGACAAACACTTAAGTCAAGTCAGGCCCAAAATAGGGTTTCCTGCTCAAGCATGGCTCATTCCTGCTTGAGCGATTCTCAGTGGCACCTACAATCACGCGCGAGCGGTTCTTACCCTAGCAAATTAAGCCTTGGATTCTTGCTCGAGCGTAGGCTTCAGGTCATTCCCCACTCGAGCATCTCCATTCACGTTGGAATGGTTTTCTCAGTATAAACCTCAAATCACAGTTGAGTGGCTTTATCCCGAGTGATTTTAGCTTACAAATCCCGCTCGAGTGGACGCTTCAGGTATTTTCCCGCTCGAGTGACTCCAATCATGCTCGAGTGGTTTCCAATACAAACCCTCATAACACGCTCGAGCGGTTTCGACAAGAACCAAATTGGCCTAGAATTCCTCCTCAAGCATAGGCTTTAGGTTATTTTACGCTCGAGCCATTCTAAATCATGCTTAAGCGTACTTCACAGATCTGTTCACATTGACAGATCACAGCCTCAGCTCGGGCTGACCTCTAAGGTCTCTCAAGCCTACATAACGGCACGCCCATGATACTACATTCGCCTCATTACTCTCTTATGAGATTCTCTTTCAAACTCATCCAAGTAAACACAATAATCTCACGCATTGATGAATTTTAAACCTGCTATTTATCCCCAAATTTCAAAGCACATGCAAGGGTTCCAATGATTGAACCAAAATGCATCCATTCTCGCGATTCTCATTTGTTCAATTTGTGGAATCTTTGCATGTGGTTTCGATTATCAATCAATTGATATCAAAACTCAAACTCTAAAACAAATATTATGCATTACGAGGGTTACCGTTATTAGTTTCCTCGGATGCGGAGTTCTTTGGCCCGTCGACGTCAAATTAACACCATCAAAGTCGATTCTACAATCCGTTCGATGCACTTCGCCTTAATCGAGTGAAGTACTAAGTGTGGGGTTCTCAATGGTTGAAGAGAACGATTTCTATTGAGCGAAAGGTTTTCAGGAAAGATCAGAGGGTTAGGTTTACAATGAATCAAACAAGGAGAAGGGCATTGGCTTCTCTTTCTCTCTCGTTTCTCCTTGAGCTGCAGCAGTCGGCTCTTCTCTATGAAATGATTTGCATGGAGACCTGAGGGCTGGGTAAATAGAAAGGCTAGGATTCAGTGGATAACTCATATACACCAATATTGTGTATGCCAACATCTCTTGGCTTCTAATTCATGGGCCTAAGTGCCTTGTTCCTTATAGATCTTATCCCCTCTACTTTTTGTACAGGACCTAGTGAACTGTTGGTTCTAATGGGTTTGAAGTGACCAGTCTTCCCCTAGCACTTGCATTCAAGGTGGTCTAAAGGGATTTTACAATATAAATAGACCCAGGATGGGTTTGGTTTCCAAAGGGTTGTAAGTCTTGGGTTCGATGGATCTTTAAGTGAAATTAGTCCCCATGTGGGTCTCAAGTGTAATAGTTTCCTATGGTCTCAAATGACCAACTTTCAAATGGGTCAAGTGGGCTAGCATCTAAGTGAATGGCTAGTGTCGAAGTGGATTTCTTTAGTTCGAGGTCCAGTGGTCTGTTACACAACACGTGTATTGAATTACAGGGTGTCACATTTCTTCCCCTAGAGAGTAAACCCTAACATCATCTTCTTATTCCTTTTGAAATCCTTGATTTGTAAAAACTATTTTATTCAAAAGGTTTTCCTTCTTGCTTCATTATCTTCTTCCTATTTTACTGAAGTGATTTGAGTGTGTTGAGCCCTAGAGATTAGGGTGTGTGATTGATATCCTTGTGGATCTTAAGGTGGATCATTGTGTTCATCAATGATAGAGGAGAGCATTCAAATCATAAAGCTATGGAGATGACATGCGATGGGAAGTTCGGTGGCACGGGGGTTTGATAGGGCATGTGCATGTGTTCGATATATCATTCGAAACTCCTTGTAATTAATTTATTTCATAGTGGATTTGGTTTATAGACTTCAGTCCGGTGGTTTTTCCCCAGTGATTGGGTTTTCACGTAAATCTTGTGTAGTGGTGATTGTTGATATTTGTGTAATCTTTAGATTAATTTAGAATTAATCGAATAGCCAATCAATTTCATTGATTAATGGAATTTTACACAACCATTTACATAATTCAAAATTGGGTACGATTTGCAACCAAAGATATGATGTTTGCAACCAATGGTTCTTTGAGACGATGGAGATTATTTTTGGTCCCATTCTTTTACACAGTAGATCTTGAGCTCATGTTCCACCTATTAGATACTTAGACATTGATTACACATTGCACACATCTACAAAAGTGACTGCGATCATGGCGTAACATGATAAGGGTTCTCAAGTTACTTTGAGATGTGTGCCACGTGGAATAACATCTGATAGTCTAATAGGTGACCCATGATCTTAAGATCTATTTTATGAAAGATTGGGACAAAAATATCTCTATAATCTTATTTGAGGCAGTTTCTTGTGTCAATGGTTGTGGAGATCAAATCTTCAGGTGCAAATACTTGTACCCTTAAAATTCAGCTCATATAAATATGGGCTACACGTTACATTGAATGTACCGGTGGATCTAACATAAAAGTCTCCTTGTACAACTGAGTCATTTGGGTGCCACATGGCACCCAATCAGAGGATCAATTGCCACACCAACATGCAATCAATAACTCTCCAAAAGGGGAAAAAAAAATTTACACCACTGATTTATTGGTCCAAGAGTTGAAAATATTTGCGGATAAATTTTTTGAGTGAAAGAATCAAATCTTGCGTGCAGGGATTAATGGCCAAGATGCTTGATTTTTCCATTGGATCTTCGATTTCTTCGAACTCGTAGTCTCTAGTTATGTCTAGAAACCAAATCTGATATGGTTGATAAAACATTTCTCTTATTCTCCAAGTAACGGTACTTGTGTAGTATACCGTTCTATTAGGATTTTTTGTAATATGATAGATCATTGTTTTGATCATCATTGGAAACTCATTTATGGGATACCTTGGGAAAATTAATTGTTTAACTAATCCCCATTCAATACATTCTTATAAATTATATGTTGTGTTTTCAGTGAAAATTGATAATTTTGGTAAAAAATCCTCATAACAATGAGCTAAATTGTAATTGTCTATTAAGATTTGTTTAATCTTAACTTCATGATTTTCAATTTGTGTTATCAGTGGATTGCTGATATCACTGGGAAAAACATGTTTAATTTTCTTAAACAAACAAATTCTTTTTATTTTATGAAAAATGAGATCTGGACAATTTGAATCTAAAAGATTTGCTAATTCAAGAAAATGAACAATTTTTTCAATTGTGAATTTTTAGAATCCCATGATAGAGTTTTTACAAGTGCATTAGAACTATCTTGTAATTTTTCTAATTTCTTTTCTTTTTTCGTAATTTTACGAGCTAAAGAACTCATATGTCTACGGAATTGTTTTTTATCATTTAGGAGTTGTCTTTTCTATGATCCATTCAGGTCATGATACAAATTTGGATTTTCCAGATAAAATCATCTTGGGTCCCTTTGGACTACGTATGTGATTTTTGAACCAAAACTTATACACCGTGGTGGTGTATTGTCTCAACACCGAGTCCGATTGATAAGTGGTTTAGGTGTGCAGGTCCGACACCAAACCAAAAGATGATTTGTATAATAGCTAATACCTCGCTTAGGTGTATCCGTTTCACGCAGAATCAAGTTCTTTGGATAAGTTTAACACCAAAATGGGGTGTATTTGTTTTATAGGGGAACTAGCCCCCTTTAAATTATAAAAGGCAAAGCTTCCTTGGGAAGCTATTACCGTATGCAATTTTGGGCTTTTCTTGGGTTCCTAAAGAGAGGTGGACGAGATAACTCATGTGGACGTCCGAAGCTCGGATCGGCTCCGTTGGACTTCATGGTATTAGCCTCGTGTAAATTTGTGTTTCACGAGAAGTCGCTAGATTCCAATGCAACCGAAATTTGTGAAGACACGAAGGTTTATTCCTTCAAACCCCTTTTTGGTTTGGGTAATTCGAGGTTCCGAAGTCGGTGAATCTCGCAAGGGTTTTGTCCCGCATTAGGAGAGGAGTTTAAGCTTTGATCAAGTTCGGTACGAGTGCAAGAGGTTAAACTCTCAAACTGCTTTCCGTGGAGGAACCGCCGCTCGGTTTTTGCTCAGAATATATGACGATCTTGCGAGTTAGGAAGGTAAGATTTGGTTTAATTTGTATGGAATAAGTTTAATAATTTGTTTATGTGTGTGTTTGTAAATGGGTGAGATGAGTTTTGGATGATTTGGATCAAAGAAGAAGAAGCCTGTGTTTATGAAAAATCTATCAAAACTGATCGATCGAAATTAGTATCCAATTGATCGATTTTGACAGGATAATAATGTGAAAGGCTTTTGGAGAAACCAATCGATCGAAATGAAATTCGATCGATCGATTTATGAAATTGATCAATTGAAATGGAATTCAATCGATAAATTTGGAGTCTGATCGACCGATTAGTACACTGATTGACTGAATTCTAAAACAAAGAGAGAATTAGGTTCCAGAAGAAACCGATCGATCAAAATGGAATTCGATCGATCGATTTGGAAACTGATCGATCGATTTGGGAATCGATCGATCAGATTGTTCAGGTAGAGAAATATGAATTTTTTGAAGAAACTTATCGATCAAAATGGAATTCAATCGATCGATTTGGAAATCGATCAATCGATTAGGGAAGCGATCGATCGGATTGTTCAGGCAGAGAAATGTGAATTTTGTGAAGAAATCGATCGATCGAACTTCAATTCGGTTAATTGATTTTGGAAACCAATCGATCGGTTTGGGATTCGACTAATCGATTAGGTCAGATTATGAGATTTTTCAATTTTTGATGAAAGGACTTGGGGAGACTTTAGGGTTTCCATTTTTTCATCACATTTGATATATAGTATGAAATGTTGTTGTGTTCTAGGTTGTGATCAAGGGTGCGTGACGGGAAGGTTGCCTTGAAAGAGGAAATCTTCGTTTTGGCTTCGAGGTTAAGGTGTGTTCTAGGTTTTTGATGAAAGGACTCGGGGAGACATTAGGGTTTTCATTTTTTCATCACATTTGACATATAGTATGAAATGTTGTTGTGCTCTAGGTTGTGATCAAGGGTGCGTGATGGGAAGGTTGCCTTGAAAGAGGAAATCTTCGTTTTGGCTTCGAGGTTAAGGTGTGTTCTAGGTTTTTGATGAAAGGACTCGGGGAGACATTAGGGTTTTCATTTTTTCATCACATTTGACATATAGTATGAAATGTTGTTGTGCTCTAGGTTGTGATCAAGGGTGAGTGATGGGAAGGTTGCCTTGAAAGAGAAAATCTTCATTTTGGCTTCAAGGTTAAGGTGGGGAAAACTTCATACACAATTGTATTTTTGACTTGACTTCATAGATGCTTTGATATTAGTTGAGCAACCGCAGGATTTGTGATGATCCCTTTGCGATGAAGCGCTCTCTAATAAAATATTTAGAGTTGCCACCTGGAGCTTTTGGTGTCCCGAGAAACCTAGATCAATTTTACAAGCACCGAAATGTCACAAATATGACTTTGAATCCGATCTACGCCAAAGGCTCTTGGGTAGGGGCTTCGGTTATCGATTGGGAAGGTGTTAGGCACCCAATCAACTCGCTTAATGAGGTCTCTACTTATGGCCAAAATAAAAATAATATAAAAGAAAAGAAAAAGGCTTCCTCTTGCCCAAAGGGTCTTAAAATCCTTTTTGTGTCCCTCCGTTTCTACCAAAAATTTGGCAGTGTAACGGCACAAATGGGAGGATAGTTGAATAATTGAGAAGGTAGAGGAATAGAGGGGAGAGCAGGAGCTCTGGGGCCCTTGTTGCATCGCTGTGGAGCCTTGCGTTGGCTTGCTTCGGTGAGCTTTTGAAGGCTTATATGATGAGAAATGGGTTTCTAACTCCTATGGCTTGATAGCTAAGAGGTAGAGAGGGAAGGCTAGGGGATAACACATCTCTAACCTAGAGCTTTTGGGTGAAATGCTAAGGTCTAAAGGGATTTTTGAAGTTCTGAAATTTGTATGGGAATGATGCACTAAAAGAGAGAGAGAGAAGGGATTCCTTAATCTCTTAATTGCAATTTTTTCATGCCTTTGTAAAGGGAGGGGTGCCTCTGTATTTATAGGAAAAAGAGAGGTTAGGAGGGTGTTTAAAAGCTAATTTGGATTAGCAATTAGATAATAAGCAATCTAAGGTTTCCTAGGGCTTTTGGAGCCTTGAAAAATATGAGGAGTTGCTCCAATAGTGGATGATAGGGTGGGGCTTTAAATTACTTAAGAGGTTGCACATAAATAGTAAATGGGTGCAACAAAACTTGCAAAACATGCCCCAAAGGTCAAGATGGCCACCAAGTCAAACCCCAGTCTTGAAATTCGAGGCAAAGAACCAGGGTTACTGTTCATATGCCAGGCGTAACTATTAGTTGTGCCAAGCATATGTACATTAAAATAGTGCTTAAACAGTGTCTGAGAAGTTAGCTGCCCGTGGGGGGACCCACCTTAATGCTGGCGCAACTATTAGTTGTGCCAAATCCCAGGGGGGTTTAATTGATTTTACCATTCCACCCCTGCACTTCGGAACGCGACATCTTCTTGTGTACAACTCCGATTGGGGTGATTCTTGGCTTGTTGGAAAGCTAAGGACCTCTAACTTTCAATGGTATGAATTTGATCATAGTAGAAGGTCACAGCTAGTCTCAGTGCACCACTCTTTATCCATCGCTCGGGAAAGCTAGGTTTAGGTCCATAATGGGTTTTAAGGGGTCAGGATGGGTTTCTAAGGGTTCGAGAAGGTTTCTAAGGGATCTAGGATGATTTCTAAGGATTTGGAATGACTCCTAAGGTTTCGAAAAGATTTCTAAGGGTTTCATATATGCCATCAAAAGCTCGGAGATGCACCTCTCTCGAAATGTGTTTCGATTGGGCCTTGGGCCAATTTTGGGTGTCTATAGATGCCCCTCTTTGGTACTCGATCACTAATGATTGAATGCCAAAGAAAAGAGGCATCTTAAGAGGCCCAAGGCATTACTAATGGGATCGCTACATTCAGAACGAACTTCAAACATCAGATGAGTAACATCGTGAGAAAATGAAAGCCCAGTATGTCAGAAAAAATGGTTGTTTCTCAAGATAATCGGTCCCCAAGCGCTTAGCGACGTTACTAGGTATAACTGTGGTGGAAAATGAGTCACGAAAGCCTAATAGTTGGGAAAAATAGTCTCTTCTCGAGTTGATTTGAAGGAGTTTGATATTCAAGATTCATTCTGAATACAACAACTTTGTAAGGAGGGTGATCGACCTACATTCATAGATAGGCTTGAAACAAGTACACAAGGCTCCACTATTTGTGTCCAATCATATGAGACATTGACCGCCTCATCTGACTAGTCACGGGTGCCCCTGCTTGAAGCAGGGCTCGAGGTCTTTGGGTGAACCCATTGATCCCAAAGTTTATTTAGCACGACTATCCGAGCGAAGTGATTAGATGTCGCAATGCTTTTTGTGAGTACGTGCCGCTTTTCCAACGTGCCCCGGATCCTCATGACCCCGAGTATCCAACCTCAGTTGACACAAAATAGATTCAGTCAAAATTGGGTGCCCCTCAAAGGTGGCATCCAATCCTGGTCTCTGCTGACAATGATCTTACAAATCATTTAACTATGCATAAACATGCACCCATTAGGGGCGATAAGCAACCAAGGCGATGGAAGTCTCAACCTAGATCCCGTTCGGATATAATTTATGAGAACAATAACCATCCTTCGGATATCCATACACAAGGCATACACTTTACAGGGATACCGTGTCAATATTGGCTTTAAGCCTGTGGAAAATAAAGGGAAATGAACCCTTCTGCATATATGTTTACACATAGTCGATTGATATGTAGTTTCATTTTCAATAGGTTGGTCTCAACCAACGATTGAGCTATTATAACAGAGTTATCCGGACCTCAAACCCCGTAGGGTGAATGCCCAGACAACGCAGACTAAGAGTCTACACCTCCGAAATAGCTCGTGAAGAATCTCAAGTTAGACACTCACGCTCCTATGAATCCACAAACAGAGCACTCATCGCAAAGATCGAAACATTGACCGTTTGACCAGGATTAACACTGTTGCTCCTACTTTGAAGTAGGATCCAAAAATCTAAGGCGAACTTTAGACTTAGGATATTGATGTAGCACAGTTGCATTGCCGATAAAATATTGACATTTTATTGCATCGGAACATGCATGTGCGTCAGAAAAACATAGGTTTCTTCTTCTTTCTTTTTCAAATGATTGCTTTTTCCATTTTTTTTCAAAATAAGAACTATCCGGACCTCGATCCCCGGGGGGCGCATGCCCAGACAGCGCATACTAAGAGCCTGTTCCCCCGAAATAGTTTGCGACGAAACCGAAGCCAACGTACTCAAGTCCATGTGATATCGAAAGGATCGGGTTAGAATCGGGTGTCGACAGGAGACACTCAATCTTGGCCTTCGCTAAACAAACAACTATGCATAAACATGCACCCATTAGGGGCAATAAATAACAAGGCGATGGAAGTCCTGATCCAGATCCCGTCCAGGTACTATTTACGAGAACAAACGACCATCCAACGGATACCCAAACACATGGCATACACTTTACAGGGATACCATGCAAGTTTTAAGCCTGCAACCTAAAATGGGCCCTTTTGCATGCATATTTGCACATAGTTGTTTGATGTAGTTTCTTATCTGACAGGTTAGAATCAATCCAACGATGGATCTTTTCGAAGACGGAGTTATCCGGACCTCAAACCCCGTAGGGCACTCGCCCGGACAGTGTAGACCAAGAGTCTACACCTCTGAAAATATCACGTGACGAACTTGAAGTTCAAGGCACTCAAGTTCACCTGAAACCAAAAATGGAGCGATCAACATGAAGATTTAGCAGTTGAATCAATCCGTTCGAAACATTGACTGTTTCACCGAGATTTACACCGATGCTCCTACTTTGAAGTAGGATCCACAGATCCAAGGCGAACCTTAGACTTGGAACATTAATTTAGCACAACTATATTACTGATAAAATATTGACATTTTACCGCATTGAAATCCGCATGTGCGTAGCTGTGCATAAAAAGTTCAATGAAAACACATTTTTTTTCTTTTTCAAAATGATTTTCTTTCTCCTTTTTTTTGAATAGACTGGACATCGGTGGTGAGATGCTTCATCTAATATGTCCATCGCCGAGAGGTTGCTTGCTTCGAGACTTCAGACCATTTGATGTTCCTGCACATCTTGAGAAAACGTCAGTCCCTTTTTTGTTTATATATAAAAAAGTGTATCCTAATCAACAGAAGGAGAAGCAAACTTTTACCTATATATTTTTTTTTATTTTCCAAGATTTATATATATATAAATATATATTTTAGACTTTTATTTTCAGAGATTTTTTATTCCTTTTGTTCAATTTTTGAGATGGAAGTACGATGCTGTAAATATGTACATGGAAAAGAGTACAAATATATACATTTTTTGTATTTTCGATTTTTCTTGATTTTTTTTTGTTCTTTTTTTCCTTTTCTCTCTTTTTTTTTTGTTTGATGCCTTAACAGTGAGATGAAGTAACGGGTCCCTTTTTGAGCATAGTCGAACCCTTTCATGTAGTCGGACTTGAGTGAGGCTCAGAATTTTACCCAGGTCGGAACATCTGCGCAGAATTGGATCAACCGCATATCCCACAGCGCTGAATTGGATCAAGCACATATCCCACTGCATAGAATTGGATCAGGCGCACATGCCACCGCATAGAATCGTTTGTTCAGACACATTAGCACTAGATTTCCCAACTTGGAGCCCGACTCCAGATGAATAAAGCGCATGCGCCACTGCACAGAATTCAATTGAGCACACCTCACAAGACCCCTACCTCAATTACCAGCCCAAACCAGCCATTCCCCTAGGAAACTGAACATTGAGTATATTTAATCTAAGAACTTATAAATGCCTATTGGAAAGGAATGCCTGACGCGCCCGGTCTGACATGACTTGCAAAAGCCTTCGATATTATATGATACTTCATTTTATTATTATCGGTCCCTAGACCTTGTTTTGGACATTTGATTGACGCCCCGATACCTTGATTGCATAAATTCCCTCTGTTAGCCTGTGCCATGCGACAGGATGCACCATGCACCCCACAGACCCGAAATGTGCCTTTCGACTGCTACCATTTGCCCTTTAAATGCTCCATTTTAGCTTGCACTGATAGATAAGAAAGCCAAGCATGTCATGTCAGCATCCCTAGTTCACATTTATAATTTCCCAAGAGAAATGAGAAGACACCTTGAATGAGGGGTGTCTACTTCTTCGACGCGTTCTTACTTCGCAAGAGCACGCTGAAGAGGGGCATTTGTAGACACTGCCATTTTGCCCTCTCAGAATATACATATTTGTTCGGTCAACCTTTGACCTCATAACCCTGATATAGATCCATATGCTGAAACAATAGTATATGGCAGGACACAGGTTGAAACAATAGTTATGTGGCTCAGGCCCCATACCCTCGACATGGAACCATGCACTGAAACAATAGTACATGACTAAACACAGGCTGAAACAATAGCTCTGTGGTTCAGGTCCCAACGTAGGGATACTATATATTGAAACAATAGTATATAGTTAAAATGCAGGCTAAAATAATAGCCTGGCATTTCAAACCCGACCCGGACCCGGATAGCCCCGAATTAAGCACCAAAAACCAAGCGCTCAATTCAATTGCACGCCAAATCATGAGTGCGCAATCAGTCCCTACTCAGACCAGACTTCCTTTCCCAAACCACTCCGAGACTTGATCATGCGTATATCATGAGACGCGCTATCGGATTGAACGCCCCATCACCGGCGCGCCATTGGCCTACGCTCGGCCTAGCCTCACCGTCCTTGATCCCTAAGTTTTCTCGATTAAACGCTTCGAGAGTGGCGCTTAATTGGATTACGCACTCCAAAATGGGCGCACAATTAGTTCTAACGCTATTAGGACTAGGAAACACGCTGAGCAAGTCAGCCGATCGCTCACTAAGTCAGTAACTGACTCATAGCGATTAAGCACCGGGAGACCGGCGCACAATTTTATTAAATGTCTGAAACAAAGCGTTGAATTGAAGAAAAACCCATTAAAGCTTTTTTTAGTTTTGACCCAAAAAAAACGAGAGAGGAGAGCGAGAGAGAATGAACTTTTTTGGGATTTTGAAACTAGAGAACTCCAAGAATGAGCACATAGAGCGACCTAACCATGATTTCAAAATTTAAGCGCAAAATCTTCGAGGTTTCTCTCTGCAGCCCTGGTCTTAGGTAAAAATCTTAGTTTTAGACTTAGGATCTTTCTCTTAGTTTTAATTATAGGTTTTAATTTTTAGTCTGAGACCGTAGCACCCTTTTTTAGACCGTAAATTTTTTAATCTGGTTCTAATTCTCCGAATTTAGAACCAGTCCTTAATCCGACGGTCTAATTTACCGACCCTAGGCTTTAATTCCGTTCTGAAATCTCAATTTTCAGTCCTATCATATATTTTTGGTTCTACTCCTTGGATTCTAGAACCGGTCTTTAATCATACGGTCTGATTTTCTAATTTCGGACCCGAATTCAGTCTTAGGAATTTTAATTTTAATTTTAATTTCTTAGTTTAATATTTCTAAAAGTCCTAAATATTAATTTTAGTTTCTATAATTCTAGTTTCTCAATTTCATTCATAATTATTACTCCGAAATCAACTCTAAAAAATTCAAAATTACTATTTTATAATCCTAAATCAAATTTATCTTTAATCTCAACCATCCGATTTGCCCAAGGGAGCTTACGGAGGGTACTCGGCAATGCGGCTAATCCTCCTTAGCATAGCGGGCCCAAAACCCCTTTTTTTTAGAATTACTTAGTTGCTTTAATTAGGGTTATAATATCAGTTCCATAATTTCTTCTTAGAATTTTAGTATAGTCAATTTATATACTTTATTTTAATTAAATCCTTAGAATAATTGCGTCGATTAGAACTCCAATAGAATTTTCTCCTTTTTCCTAATTAGATAATTCTAGCATAGTTAATTTCTCACTTTACTAGACCCCAGTATTAGTAATCAGTCCTTTTATTTCAATTAGAATATTAGTATAATTAATTCATTGCTTTGATTATAATTCTAGTCAAACCAATCCTTTATTTTAATTAGAATTTAGTATGATTAATTCATTACTTTAATTAGATTTCAAGTACAGTTAATTCATTGCTCTAATAAGAATTTTAATCAAATTAGTTTGTTTCTCTCAATTAGATTTTTCTATTTTATTCATATAAAAATTAATTCATTACTTAAACTTATAGCTTTAGTAAAACTAGTTCTCTATTTCAATTAGAATTCTGATACAACTAGTATACTTGCTCTACTTAGAATTTCAGTATAACTAGCATGTTTGGTTTAATTGGACTTTTAGTAGTATTAGGACACTATACTAATTAGAATTCTAGTAGTGCAGGAAACTAAAATTAATTAGACTCTGGATAGAATTAGAATACTAAATTAAATAAACAATAATAAATTCCCACATAACTAAATTCACAAGAGAATTAGGAAGTCTAAACTGATTAGAACTACAATAATAACAGGGGAAGGGAAGAAAAATTAAACTATCTAAATTATAAGAAAAGACATAGCTGCTGACGTTCGCAGGCGGACGACTTAGTAAAGAAGTAACCCACACCCGCTCTAAAGTGTAATCATTGACGTGTTGCAGCGTCGTTAAATATCTGCAGCTGGCGATTGCAATAAACTAGGAACCTTTCTAGAAAACCCTTTACTTCTAACATTCAAAATGCCACATCGCTAGAGTCCACTTGGACAGAATTGGAGCCATTGATTCAACGGGGACCGAGAGGAACCCAGAAAAAGCGTGCACCAACAGGCTGGCGATCGCAATGGGACACTTTTGCAAACTCTTTTTCTAGATAGTAGTTTTCATCTTATCTCCCTATTTTTCTTTCCATCGTGTCATTTAGATTATCTTTTATATATATGAATTTTCGTCAAAGACTCGAGATGTCAGTTTAGGAGACCCACCATTGTGGGGATATCATAACAATCCCACGTGCGAAGAAGAACCATTTCACAATTCCAGCCCACGACAATCAGAGATTAACATGGCCAGCAAGAAAGAAAATCCCTTCTCCACCCCACACACCGGTAATAATCATAATGGGAGAGATAGTAGCACTGGACAAAATCTCACCGATCAACAGATCATAGAACTCAGTATTCAAAGAATACAAAGAGTTGATGACGACTCCGAGGAATTGCTTTGAGGGTTGGCAGCCGCATACGAAACCATTAGGTCACGATAATTTTCAGAAGAACAAGAGCGACAAGAGAGGCCATCTCCTACCCTGAGCATGGTGTCAGCCCGCGCCACTCCATTGAGACAACCTGCCCACACATTCTTCAACGGTGACTCTTTAGACAAGATTTGCTCACGGGTCGCTCCAAAAGACAACACCATTAAAATTGAAGATCTCCCTAAAATGCTCGATGAGTAAATGGAAAGAGAGAGCGCCCCGATCACTCATTCAGATTCGATAAATTTTGTCAGGACGTCGAGTTTAATTTACCAATAGGATTTAAGCCATCAAAATTTACCAAATATAATGACACAGGAAATCTGAATCATCACTTGACCCTCTTTTGTAATGATTGCCGACCCATACGTGATAATCAAGGACTTCTCATTCACTATTTTCAACGCTCATTAGAAGGAGAAGCTTTAGATTGGTTTGCGAGACTCGCGCATTATAAGATAAAAATCTTTGATGAATTAGTCTGTCAATTCCTAGAAAAATACAAACACTTGATCCAAGAGACAGTCAGTCCCAACGATCTAATGGCAGCCAAGCAAGGACCTGATGAAGAATTTACCGACTTCATTGCCAGATGAGAAAACTCGCTGCTAGGACTGACACCTCAAGAAAGAGAAAGATTTGGTGAATATTATCATCGATAATGATAGAGAACCGTTAAAGAGTGCACTTGTCATAAGTGATTACCCTGACTTCACTGCACTCCACTCCCGGGCATCCCGACTAGCGCGGCACATTAAAGGCGAAGACCTCGCTCTATCCATAGTCCCATCGAAAGTGGGCTCTTCCAGTGAATCAAAATCAAAAAACAATAAGAAAGCCTTAGGAACTGAATAGGTCAACACCATTGTTAATCAAGGACAAAACTCTAGGAACGGAAATTTCCACCCATAAAATTTTGGGTAAAATCAAAATCAACAACGATACACAAACCAAAACCAAGGCACTAATCAACAAAGATATACAAATGAAAACCAAAGCCAAAACTAGAATCAAGGCCAGTACCAAAATAGAAATCAATATCCCAACACCTACCAGAATCAGAACACGATGCAGAATCGATCGGCCCATGTGCCGAATTATAATAGTGTGTCCCCACCGCAGAACTTTAATCCAGCCAGAGGCCCCTACCAGCCGAGGCGGGAACACTATCCCCCTTTATCAGACACGATTTCCAACATTTTTCATCTCCTTAATACTCAGAATCTCCTCCGATTCCCGCAGGAAAGACCCCGCCCATGGCTGACAAATCTAGACTATAGTAAATACTGTGCCTTCTATTAATGTGCAGGACACAACCTAGAAGATTGTTTGGTCCTCAGGGACGTAATCAATGACATGAATGATCGACGTCAGATCGATTGGGAAGCGCTTAGAAATCCTAACCCTAATAATAACCAATCCCAACAAATTTAGGAATCTTTAATAACCCCATGCCCAACCACAACCAAGCAACACCGGCTCAGGTCACCACCATAGATCTCTCCAGTCGATCCCCCTTCTAACCTTCCACCTTAATTAGTCGCATTCAACCCTCTACTACTTCTGCCACACCAGCAAGAGCTCCTTCACCCCCGCATCCCTCGACCCTGATCACTCACATCACCCCGCCAAATCCACCTCCTTATCCAAAATTCACTTAGATACAAGTTCATTCCTTTAGGGCTAGGAAACCACTCTTCCGTAGTCACCCACAGGAGCCTCCAACCCTTCCAAATCTCGAACCAATGCCATTATCACTTCCTTTGTCTGATTCTGAACTTGAGTATGGAGATCACATTCTCTAAACTGTAGCCCAAATTGCTGCATGAGTAGAAAGTGTCACCCGAAAGACTCCAAGCCAAGACAATGAAGTAACTACCAAGTGTTGAATCTAAAAGAAAGTGAGTCAAAAGAACATCCTGACCCATGCGAGACGCTGGTCTCTGCTTTCCTAGAAGAGGAAGATTACACACAGTATCTCCCATCTTGGAGCGGCACCATTCAGGTATGCGTTCCAACCTCGAATTTCACCCATTTTACAAATGCATCGGCATCAAGCCGCGCCGAGTTCGGTCAACAACCAACTTGCCTGATTTTTAAATTAGGAACCAATTACCCACCTCCGCCTTTCCTTCAAAATAAGGATTTCACGAATGCATAAGCACTAGAGGGGAATGTGAGAGAAAGAGAAGTTAACTTGCCTCCCCCACCTCACATCATCTCTCCACCAATTCTTGCACCTCAACCATTCCAACCACCCGCACCTAAGGCCCATCGGCCAGGCAAATAAACTGCGCTCAAGCCAGGGCAAGAATATGACCTTCTGTGGCATCTTCAGAAGATCCTGACCCAGATATCCATACTAGAACTCATCAAGAAATCGCCTGACCATCACTGGTTGTTGATAAAGATACTTGAAGACATCCAAGCGGATTAGGATATGACCCTAGATGAGCTTCATCAAATCCCTTTGGTCATGGCGCAACCTCCGATGGTCACTTTTACAGACGCAGACATGCTTAAAGAGTCACTCCAAGGGAGTGCGGTCCCCCATATATCTTATGATCATAATTAGAGGATTCTCCGTACCACACGCACTCATTGACATGGGAGCAGGACTTAACATCTGCCCTCTCACTATGTTAAAAATGCTTGAATACACAGAGCAGGATGTTAGGCCCTCCGCACTGTCACTCATAGCTTACGATGGATCGCGTCACTTTGTCAAACGAACTATCAAGTTATAGGTTTGCTCGGACCTGTAATGAAAGATGTTACCTTCCATATTTCGGATTTCGCTAGTACGTACAATCTCATTTTAGGAAGAAAATGGCTGGAGTCAATGAAGGCTGTTACATCCACATACCATCAATGCGCCAAATTCCCATACGAGGACTCCATCATCTATATATGCACTGATGCATCCCTCCAGGAGATGGATACTAATTACGCAGCGAGCATACCAACCGCTCACGATTATGTGTTGAACACGGGTCATATTTAAAAGACTCGAATCCCTGATGAGACAACCGTTGTGAAAGTTCATCCCCTACCCCTCTTAGTTTTCTCCCAATGCGTCGACAAAAATTAATGAGAAGAAAGGTTGGCCCAGACCTCCCCAAACTCTATACCCTACCACTACAAAAGGGTGGGACCTTATGTACCAACTTGCATACATTCCCCACACTGGACTCGATAAAAATAAGCAAGGTCGTGTAGGACCCGTTGTCCCAACGCAAATACTTAAGCACATAGGGTTAGGTTACCAATCGGATGGCCCTTAAGCCGACTTGTCCCCTACCTCACCAAAATGGTCTCTATATGATCACTTCGCCTATGGGACCACTAAGAAAGCAGATGTGCCAAAGCATAAGGAAGTGTCCTTCGCTAGATTCCAAGGAAATTGAGCGAATGACTAAAGCGTTCAATGATTTAACCAATTTAAATGATGATATTGATAAACCACTCGAAGGAGTCAAGCCCATGCTTGACACTAAGGAATTTGCAGAAGAGACGAGAGAAGAACCTCCAGAACTTGACCCACGAGTGGAAGATTGGGAATCCACTGACGACGAAGATTTTTACATAGCAACCTTGCAAGATAGTGAAGAGCACTTATGCTTAACTTGGAAAAAAGATGACACTCCACAAGAAAATACTAACTCATATAGCATCTGCCTTGGCCTTGGCCTTGAGGGATGGGAATGCCCTTGAGACTCCCCTTGTATCTCTTACCCATACCAATCCCGTTGTAGGGCATGCACCCTCATATTAGAGTGCTTCACTAGTTGGACCTGACACTCTATGATAGAAGAATCGAATCACCCCAACCTCATGACCATCAGCACAAGTAGTGACCTACCAGCTCAGCTATCGACACAAGAAGCAGAAAATTCCAATGGCCATCTGGTTGACCTAGGGGAAAACGCTCGTACTACCCTCATAGAATTTAAAGAGGAACTTGAACTAGACACTTCTACATTCCCGAATTCTCCGCAATTCCAAATATTTTGGAAATCTCTAGAGGAAGAGTGGCAACCTCCCCCAAGTGATGATGAGGACTACTGGATAGACCTCCCGACACTCGAGTTAGCAGAGCAAGCCAATCGAGGACTTCAAGCACTATCAGATCAAAAAGATAAATTCGATACCATTTTTGACTCCAACCTAGAAGGATGGGAATGTCCTTGGGGATCGTCCTACATTCTTCAGCATTATTAACCTTGTTGCCGAGCATGCGCGCTCAGGAAGAGTGGCAACCTCCCCCAAGTGATGATGAGGACTACTGGATAGACCTCCCGGCACTCGAGTTAGCAGAGCAAGCCAATCGAGGACTTCAAGCACTATCAGATCAAAAAGATAAATTTGATACCGTTTTTTACTCCAACCTAGAAGGATGGGAATGTCCTTGGGGATCCCCCTGCATTCTTCACCATTATTAACCTCGTTGCCGAGCATGCGCGCTCATCCTAACATATTATAAAGATCAAGGAAAAAACCTCGCTACCCCTGAGAATCCTTTGGGAGATCCCCCTCGGTGGGAAGAACAACATTATTATAACCCAGAGGATAATAGTTCAATTGACTACGATCTTCAAAGCTTCTTCAAAGAAGAAGCGATCAATGTGGTAGGATAAGTCCAAGCATTAGTGCTGCTGTCACGAACGTCACTCATTCGAAAGATCTCAGCAGATGAGGACTCCAAAAAAAATATGCCAAATTCACAACAAGTCCGCATTTCTCGAAGAATCACCCGAACGGCTCCAGCAGCCGTCTCAATCCCTCAATTAGAGGAAGCAACTCTCTTAACGCCTCTTGAGGCGACCGACCCTGTACCATACCTATTATCAAAAATAAAAAAATAGAAAAAATAGAAAACCCTAAAAATTCAAAAATACAAAATCTAAAAAAATCAAAAAACTCGAGAAAAGAAAGAGAACTCTCCATGCCGAACCAAATTTGTTGCCAACGAGGAGACTTTTCACCTAAGGTTTTTATCCCATTCCTCGCACAAGGACGTAAAGCATCCCGGCTAAATAACAAGCCAGTGATCATACTGGACGAGATACTTCGTGACTTTGAGAGAAGAATCAGTAGTCTTGACCTTGACCTTACCAAAGATCTCTTAGTCATAGATTGTGCCGATGAAGGATCACCTTTCGCAAACTTAGATCCCCAGTGTAGCCATTTCGTAGTATACGAACTTACCGAGGATAAAGAAAGAATACCAGTTGTCGAGGAGGCACTGAACTTCCAATGGGTTATCAGGTGTTTCGATGAGCAAACCCAAGCTGCCGTGGAAACCACGAAAGAACTTAACTTTGGCACTGAAGAGAAATCCAAGAAGCTACTGATTAGTGCAATGCTCAACTCCAAGGAATGCCAACAAATTGCATAAGTCCTGCAAGAACACCTCGATTCCTTTGCATGGTCCTATGAGGACATGCCCGGTTTAGACCCAAGTTTAGTTGAACATCATCTTATCATAGAACCCGATGCAAAGCCTGTTAAGCAGAAACTCCGTAGGATGCACCCACGAACTGCCCTCTAAGTTAAAGAGGAAGTCGACAAGGTATACAAAGCCAAATTTATCTGAGTCATTCTTTACCCTAAGTGGGTCGCCAACACAGTACTTGTCGCCAAGAAAGACAGCAGAGTATGGGTTTGCATAGACTTCTGAAACCTCAACCAGGCATGCCCAAAAGATGACTTCCCACTTCCACACATTGACACTCTAGTAAACAACACCGTTGGACATGAGATGCTATCCTTTATGGACGATTTATCTGGATATAATTAGATCAAATTAGCATAGTCCAACTAAGAGAAGACTTCCTTCACCACACTATGGGAAATATACTGCTATGTCATTATGCCTTTTGGGCTTAAGAATGCAGGAGCCACGTATCAATGTGCCATGATGGCTATCTTTCACGACATGATGCATAAGTGTGTAGAAGTCTACGTCGATGACATACTAGTGAAGTTCCAAACATGAGTAGGATATGTTGAAGCACTCCGACTGGTGTTACAAAGAGCTAAGAAATATCAACTAAAAATGAACCTATAGAAATGTGTCTTCGGGGTCACTTCCAAAAAATTACTTGGTTTCATAGTCAGCAAGCGAGGGATCAAAGTTGACCCTGCAAAAGTCAGAGCCATCCTCGAGATACCGCCTCCCAGTAGTATCAAAGAGTTATGAGGCCTGATAAGAAGATTGCAATTCATCAGAAGATTTATCTCCCAGCATTCGAACATATGCGATCCTTTCTAGAGACTACTGAAAGGAGGAATTAAGTACAAATGGAATGATTAGTTTCAGCACGCCGTCGACAACATCAAGAAGTACCTCCTTAACTCGTTAATACTATTGCAACCAGTCCCCGAAAGACCCTAATTCTATACCTCTCAGTGAACGACAAAGCAACGGGAGTAATTCTGGGATAATATAAAGAAGACAGCAAGAGAGAGAAGGCTATCTACTACCTCAGTAGGACGATGGTCGAATACGAATGAAAATACACTTCAATGGAGAAGACTTGCCTCACATTGGTGTGGGCCTCTACCAAATTACGACACTACTTTAGAGCACATAAAATACTAGTACTAGTCCGAATGGACCCTTTGAAGTACGTATTCAAAAAGCCCGCAACATCAGGAAAGATCGCTCGCTGGCATATGCTCCTACAAGAATTCGATATCACTTATGTCATGCAAAAATTAATTAAAGGGCAAGCAGTCGCTGATTACCTTGCAGATCTCCCACTGCCGGGTGATGAGCCTGTGCATGCGGATTTCCCCAATGGGGACCTCTTCACAATTCATAACGAAGAGTCCGATAAGACCTCATGGATCCTTTATTTTGACGACGCTCTAAATCACAAAGGAAAAGGCGTTGGGATAGTCCTCCTAAGCCCAGAAGGAGTTTTCAAACCTAACGCTTTTCAACTAGATTTTCCTATCACTAATAATGTCACAGAATATGAAGCTTTTATAGCTGGACTACGAGTAGCACTACAATTAGGTGTTAAACAGTTAAAAACCATCGGTGATTCCAAACTAGTAATTTCACAGGTCACAGAAGAATGGAAAACTAAGGAAAGGAGACTAATGGCATACCTAGAAACCGCTCAATATTTAGTAAAGAAATTTGAAAGAATCTCTTTCACGCACATCCCTTGATTATGAAATGAGCTCACAGATTTCTTAGCCACGCTAGCCTCGGTCATCCAAATACCCATCGGGCAAAATACCAAGACCTTCATCGAAAAGCTGACAGTACTTGCTCACGAGGTAGCATGGGCAGTCAAGAGGGAATTACCCATCCTCCCCACAGGTACAGGACCGAAAGAAGTAATCACCCTGGAAAAGCACATCAAGACAGAAATCAAAGTTGCTATGTTTAGATTTGAAAAATCACCGACCGACGATGGACAATCATGACATTTTGACATCTAAAACTTCTTGAAACATCAACAAGTCCCTCCATACACCATGAAGATTGAACGAAAGACTATAAGGAACCGATGCGCTAGATTCTACGTACTCGAAGAAATATTATACAAAGCAGCCTTCACTAAAGGAGTATTACTACGATGCATCACAACTTTCGAAGGATAATATATCATCCGAGAAGCACACACCAGTGCCTGCAGTGCCCACTCTGATAGAAAGAGACTCGTTGATCAAGTTACACTACAAGGCTACTTCTGACCGACAATGATCAGAGATTGCCACCTCTACGTCCAATCCTACAAGCAATGCCAAGAACACGCTGCACTCGTCAAAGCTTCATCAGTTGCATTAAATACTATGACCTCGCCATAGCCATTTTCGATGTGGGCCTTCGATATCATTGGACCTTTCACAAACACCATTGGGAACACTCACAAGCACGTGTTTATACTTACAGCGACCGAATACTACACCAAATGGGCAGAAGCTGAATCCTATATCAGAATCACTGCTTCAATACTCGTAAAGTTTATCGTTTGAAATATCATCACCAAGTTAGGAGTACCCAAGATGTTTGTCCCTGGCAACGGACCACAGTTTATCACTGAGAAGATGAAGAAGTTATGCAAGAAGTACGACATCGATCTACGCCACTCATCACCGCTCTATCCTCAAGGCAATGGACAGGCGAAAGCTACGAATAAAACGTTGATTCGAATCTTGAAATGCACAATAGAAACAAGCAATGGAGCTGACTGGCCTAAACGACTACCAGGAATACTCTGGGCCTATAGGACCTCTATTCGTACGACCACTGGCCAAACTCCCTACCTCCTTACCTACGGGATGGAGGCAGTCCTATCATATCAGATACAAGTACCATCCTTACGGATTTAACTCGATGATGAGTTATCCTTAGACAAGAGGAGAATTGCCCTACTCATGCAGCTAGAGCATCTCAATGAAACATGTCTAAGGGCAGCTGATCATGCTCAGGTATATCAGAGGAGAGTGGTCAAGGCTTACGATAAGAAAGTCCTTGAACGAACCTTTAATATTGGGGAATTAGTCTTGAAGAAGATCATGTCTTCCAAGCATGCCCATCCGAAACGAAAACTGAAATCGAACTGGGAAGGCCCTAAATGTCATAATAGCCGCATACCCTGAAAATGCCTATAAACTGGCGAACTGAGACGAGAAAGAACTCCCTAGCCCTTGGAACGCTATGTACCTTAGAATATATTACCCTTAGCCCTGTGATCGTCACATCCCATGGTTAAATACTTATACATATCACCCCCGTAGTCGTCATGACCCATTCATTGGTCGTACGCCTTCAATTCTCCAAATATCCTTAAGACCTCCGATTTATTGCCTACCTTTTCTCACTCGGGCAATCTGATTAAAGGACTAGTGACCTATCTAACCTCTTTCAAAAGCATAAGTAACACCCGATCCTCATTTTGCTTCCCCCGCCATTAGAGGAGACGTTAGAGCAAAAAAAAATGAAGATGTTAGGTTCAATCAAAACTTATTATTCTTATGCTAGAAAGATGCTTTCAAGAATACATACATAAAAATTTTTGAGCAAGAGCATTACGACGAATGAACAAGTTAATGAGCTCAGGGAAGCATAAGCAGACCGTGAGGGCATCCCTGGTAACATTACTAGAAGTGTATAAGCAAGCTGCGAGGGCATCCCTAATGTCCCCATACTACTAGATGTCATCGTAAGGTGGCGGAAGAGGGCAGAATCCTGCTAACCATAGAATGTGAGATTTTGATGGTACCGAAATATGACGAAGAGCTCGATCATGGCATCCCGTATCCCCTCTGAGAAAAAAGATTATTACTAATCCCTTTTGAGAAGCATTAGATACAAACTATTTCCCGCATCACTAAGCCTTACTCGCCTCTTCTATTTTTACTTTGGATGATAAATCGAAAGCCTTACAGGATTTCCTAGAAATGAAACTGAAAGCTGATGAATGATGACTGATGCAATCACCTACTATACCTACCATACTTCTCCCTAATAACCATAGGATAGGATGACCACCACCCTAAGATAGATCCCCGTATACAGCTAACCTGATCAAAGTGACCTCCCCGGTTCGATGACAGTACCGGTCAACTTTTCTTCAAAACTAACTCACCAAATACCCATGACTGCTCATAGCCCCAAAGTGCTCATCTCGAAACCTAGAAAAGCTCCATTACATCTTGACACTGGGGCATTTTTTTTTGGATTAGAAGAAGAATCATATCAGAAGCGCCGACTTGTCCACAAAGAAGATGAGGAACGACGAAGTTACCATTCGAAAAGTGCTACCGAAGATACCATACTGCCAATCCTACCACGCTTCTACACTGGGGCATTTTTATTTTTATTGTTTTATTATTATTTCTATCTTAGCTATTTGCTTTCCCAGTTGCATTATTGTCATTTCAAAAAAAAAAGAAAAAGAAAAGAAAAGAGCACATATCCATCTTTTGCTACCAGACTCTGGTCTGAGACACTAACCCCCCTTGACAACTAGCAAGGGGGAGCATAAAAACTACTGACAGCATTACTCTCACGTGTAGATACGAAAGAACCTTCAACCATCACTGGGCCAGCTCAGGAAGCATCCAAGTCCCAATGACGGTTGACGGCGCTAAAGCAACTAAAAAGCAAAAGTAGACCCAAGAGGTAACTAAAAGAAAAGGAGCTAATCAGGTACATCTAAACTAAAAATCTCTATATATGTCAAAATCTTTTCATTTCTTTTTACACTTATCACAAGGGGCGTCCCCCCTATATATACAACACACATACCATGGATACAAAAATATACGCATGCACCCTTATTCCCTACGCTGCCGCTGGGATGACTGATCACCGTTGTCCCCGGTATCATCAGCCCAGAGGGCTGCAGATTGGTCCTCTGAAAGCACAATCCCAACACCTGGAGTCCTTAGAACCTCTAGACGATAAGGCCCTGCCACAGAACCTCCCTCACTCGCTTGACTAGCAGACCACCTCGATCGCGAATGAGGAGGATACCTCGCAAGAACCTCATGAATAACAGAATCCTCACGAGCATCACCCCTGACACGATCATGGGACGTGTGACGAGACTGCTCGACCGAGATACCGGTAGCCCTCGATTCCAACCCACCACGCTGATGAGCCAGCCTATGTATCCCCTGCTCACTCCTCACCAAACGACATGAATCGATCTAGGGTCACCGCAACTCGCTCAAGATCGACGTTACGCCCCAATGCCTCAGCCTGAGTCCTCTATGCAGCCATCATCTCAATAAACAAGTCATCGCGACTCTGCGTCTCCCCAAGGATTCGTCTTGCCTTGGAGTGGCGCGCGCTCGTGTCGCCTTTAGACGGGCCTCCTCAAGCCGAAGGACCTGCATAACCACACCAAGTGAAAGGAAGACTAATACATACACGAAAAAAATGAGAAACTTTGAAAAGGAAAGGATTATACCAAGTCTAGCTGCTCCTCCAGGAGTCGCCCAACCATCTCATTAGTCACTGGATCAGCAGGAGGCACGAAAGGAACAATGAATGTAGGCGGCTACAACAAGAACAAACAAATACATCAAAAAAATACTAAAATGATAAATAAACTATGAATACAATAACTAAAACATACCGGAGTAGGGATAGGAACAGACTCCTAAGGGGGAGCCTCGGGAACAGAGTCTAAAATAGCCTGCACAAAGAACCAAACAAACCAACACAAGACATGTGAGAATAAAATAAAGATGAAATAACCTAAACAGAATTATGCCACATAAAAAAAAATAAAAATAAATTATACCTGACTCTTCGGGCGTAGAGAGGCAGCAGTCGCCTCCCTAACCTAAAGATCCTCGGCAACTCGACACTAAAATACCGCATGATATTAGTAAGCTACTAAGAAAATGAAACAATGACACCCAACAAACTAATGCAATGACACAAATAAGGTAAAAGATTGAATGGAACTTACCCAATGATCTGGCTCAGCCCGAAGCTGAGCCATCACTGGATCCTCTCGACTGGAGGAAGCAACTAAAGATGGATTAAATGCCCAAACGGAACCTCCAGCACCGAGCTTGGCTCTCTAAGAATAATAATAATAAACACATCAGCTGGCAAGCTCACAATGCTAACAATTAACAAAACCATATTTGTAATGACACGTACCAATCAATGACCTCAGAATGTAGACTGGCCGCTGCCTCTTGATCAGCCAGCTACTGACTGCGATAGAAATCTAGCAGGGCCGCCTGACAAGCAACCTCACCCTCCCTCTTAGACTGTCCAAAATAAAATAAAATGAGGCACCACAACCATATCAGAATGACCAGAAGACCGATTCAACATAATACAAAAAAAAAACCATAAATTAACTCACCAGGAGCCGTCGAGTCTCCGCTAACTGAGCCCCCAACTCATCCTTTGTTGCCCTAGCCAGAGCAACTGAGGAGGCTAAGGAGTGCAGCATCTCCTCATCCGAACAAGGAGCACACCCCATCCACTCCATCCCCTTATGGAGGGCGTATAATGCCCCTCGCACGCTCCCGGTGAGATGGCCCTGCTCCGACGTAGCCAACCTCTCCCTCAAAGTCGATGTCGACTCTGGCCCACCGATCGCGAAAGAGCCACTCCCATGGAAGGGACGGGTGAAGAGGTGCCCGCCGCCCAATGCACTAAACCACTGCACACACTCCCGGGAGTCCGTCTCATCATGCACTCCTGTAACCCTAGTCCCCCCAGCTCTAAAATCCACTATCTAAAGTGCCATCCGCTTTGTAAAATTTTGGCCAGGAGGGTCGGTCATCCTCTTCGCCACTCTATAGCGACCCTCTGGAGGGACTCCCTGAGAGAGCCCCAGCTTCCATACCAGTCGAGATGTGTGGATCCTCTCCACCCTCTCAAAACAATGGGCCTATATGTCCACATCAAAGAAGAGCCGGCCAAACTGAATCACTGGCACGCCCGCATCCTCCTCATCCACATACAACCTCCAAATCACCTACAACCAAGCAAACGAGCCGACCCCTCAATGAAGACTCAGATCCTAAAAGACTGAAAGGAAATGAAAAAAAAAATATATGCATGACGATCTATACCTGCCCCGCGTGCATATCCTCAAAGAGACTGGGCGCGGTCTGAAGATCCATAGACCAACGACTACCCCTCAACGCCTCCCTCCACATGTGCATTCGCGGAAATGTGAACCTCACCTCCAATGGAACCCCGGGACGAAGAGAAGCGAAGTAATCATATGCCTAAAACTAGAAAACAAAATAGAAGAAACGCCAACTAGATGCTACTATCAAAAGACCAAGGGAAAAAAAGTGACACTATGACATCAATTAACTAAACCTCACCTGGAGGAAGGGAAGGAAACCTTCGATCGCCAAGATGTCCCGTCTCTGATGGTAAAGCTGCTCATAGAGATGTGACAATGTGGCTGTGCTCCACGCATAGGTGGGGACTCGATCCAAGTCCCCGAGAACCATCAAAATAACCCAGTGACGCATCCCCGAGTTGAAGAAGAGTACCACACCAAGGAAGTGCATCAAGAATGCTCGAAGCACCCTATCCGCAGCCAACCCTGGCTCCACCACGGGCTCCTGACCTGCTACTATCACACAATGGGCCTCATAAGACACCTTTGCCTCTGAATGGTGCCTCGGGGGGACGAAGCCACTAGCAAACATATCAAAAAACTGAGTGACTAGAACTACACCTGGCGCCGATCAGCTCGACCTATATGGCACACCCAAAATCTCCTCACACACTACTAAGTACTCTCCTACCATCCGCCCTGTGATCGGCTCATCCTCAAAACAAAGGCCGGTAATGCAGGCCCAGTCCTTTGGAGTTGACAACATCATACCAATTGGAAAGAGAAGCGCCTGTTGCCTCTCCCTCCACCTCTCTAAGATTGTCGCGATCAGGCCACGATCGACTTCAAAGGGCTTCAGTGCTAGGATCGGTCCAAAACCGAAAGACACTAGTCGTGCCCACTGAAACTCTGGTAAGGCACGGTACCAAGTATGAGACTCGGTCCATACCGAGTTGATAGCCAACTGCGGAGGCTCCTATTGAACGAAACACAAACAGTAACAGTAAGACTAACACATACTTATGATGAAAGACAAACGAATTTAGAACTAAAAGCAAGTCAAATATGCCCCAAACACAATAATAATTTACAACAAACACATGAAACATGATAAGGGCAACTGAATAGAAACATGACCTATCTCTAGATGCCATCATGATGCATGAGTGAGCACACAACCAAAGATCAATGTAAGTTTGACATAAATTAGAAGGGTTTTCAGAGCCTAATAAGCCTACGTCATAACCTAAATATCTAAGAAAATGAAAGAACTCCTGCTCATGGGTGCTTACCTGGCCTTGAGTGAAGAAATCCTCCAGCGGGAAGTGTTTGCGATCTCGATGCTCCTCAGCCGCACCCTTAGCTCTCTCACCCTCAGGTATCTCACCCTCAACCCTCTCACCCTCATCCTTAGCGACCCCCTGCTCAATCTCGAGCACCTCCTCCCTGACCCCTGACTGTTCAACCTCCAGTACCTCCTCTCTAACCACCTCCCCAACATCTACCTCCCCGACAATGTTGGTTCGAGCCTCAGAAGTCTCACCCATCTCCTCCCCTAATATCTTCTCCAACTTAGAAATATTAAGATTGCGCCCACAAATACCCTCACCCTCCATCTTAGAACTAAGAGCTTAAAAAACTAAAGAGAATGAAGGAAACGGCGCTCGAAACGGACGGCTGATAGCAAAATATTACGAAAACATGAAAATTAGAGCACAAAGAAATAAGGAAACAGAGAATCAAAGACTAAAACGGATCGCGCGATAAAAATGAAAAGTTTTGAATTATTTATAGGAACATCCAAAATCACACGCATAAATTCATGCGCTCAAACCAATCACGCACCACTCTCACCGCGCTTAATTTTGATCACACGACCATTCTTGAGCGCGTAACCTAATCGTCGCCTGCTCAAACCAACCCGACCATTTGGTTGCGCGTAGCCTACTAAGCGTGTAATCACTTCAAGCGTCCACACAGTGGTGCGAGAATGCCAATGGTCACCCGTATAGTGACCAGCCACCACCCTAATCACGCGCCTAGTATCATGCGTTAAATAAATCAAACAACCGAAAACTGGTGCTTAATGATGTTTTGACGCTCTTAACGCGCATCCACCCTTGGAGCGCAATTAATTTATGTGCTCGGAGTGAAGCGCGCAATTCCCCAGAAACAAAAAAAAAATGCCCAGGACAGCACGTTCACAGGCCTAAATTGGGTGATCTTTGACACTACTTATTAGCTTAAAGCATGCCCATGTTAAGCCCGATCTAAAATATTCCAGACTTAAAGAAATATGCACCTCGATAACTAAAAGAAAATGCTCCAGACTAAGACCAAACTAAAAAAAATGCCTTGATAGCCGTTTACACACTCCAACCAAAACTAAACAAAAAAACCTTGCCCCAATTAAGGCAAAACTAAACAAGAAAAATATCTCCATCATTCATACACTCCAACTAGGCCCAAACTAAGTCAAAATAAAAAAAATGCTCCTAACATGCCCCGATCCAAAATAAATAAATTAAACAAATAAACCTCGCACTCAAAACAAATCAAATAAGCTACAAAGTCAACTAAGCTAAAGTGGCTAAATATAAACAATCACAAATGAAAAAAATAATCACTTCATAAATAGATAAAATAATTACAAAATACACCGAGGGCATACCCTCTAAATATACAACTTGAAACAAGAAAGTTAAAAAACTAGCACGTTCAGGCAATGCCCGAATCCAGATTTATTCGAGAAACTAGAAATCTGGGAGAAGCCCGGAGGGGGGAAGCACCCTGAATGAATTCTAGCCGTAATAACCTCTTCCCCTTGCCCCAAGCTGGCAGAAAAGAAAGAGTGGCTCACGGAAAGCCACCCAGGACCTGCGGGATCCACCCTTAGAAGCTCATCTTGGAAACCATAACAAGGGAGAGCAACTAACACGGAATTCGCAGAGCCTACCGAGGAAAAATAGGCATCGGTCATGAGAATTCTGATCCTGCCTTATACTTGGGCTTCCTTTCTATCACCTTTTTCTCCTCCACCTCTTCCCTTAGCATGGCAATAATTCAACTGCTACCCTGCATTCCCAATCCCGTCCATTCTCAATAATCTAGTCAATTACTACAACTCTTCAGGTCCAACACCCGAGAAATAAAAAAAAGAAAGGAAGAAAAGACATTAATGAACAAGAGAATGCCCCAAAACTTTTAATCCCAAACTTGGAATAAAATTCAAAACAACAAGAACCCAAAACTTTTAGCTCACAAATTTATAAATTATATCTCCTGAATTACCAAATGACAAGTGTCACACCTTTAAACCCTTCCAATCTAATTAAATCTAAACCAAACACATACACCCTTTGCAAGACCACAATCCATGACAGACTCAGATGAACCAATAATCATACAACCCCTTCAAGGAAACACAAATCCCAAAGTAAAGTAAACAAGCCGATAAGATTTGAACACTTAGCACCCATCCAAAACTTTTGGAAAACTCACACCTTTTAACAAGTGTCACCTCAAGTCAAACAAAAGACTAGAACAAAATACCTTAAACTTCACTCTAAAAAATGAAACCCTAAATTGTTTGGGACCCCGCCAAGAAAAATGCCCCAACCAAACCCATCAGAACTAAGTAAACCCTTTAAACAAACACCATAAAACAAATTGAACTCCAAGCTAAACTAAATCCTGAAATAAGTCAAACAAATCAGATAAATCAAACCAATCTGTTAATAAGTTTAAACGAATAAACAAGCACGACCAAAAAAAAAAAGCCTCTTTATTCATAACTCAAAAGTTTTACAAGTATCACCGGAGGCGTACCTCCTGAATTTACAACCTAAAACAAAAACCTAAAACTTTAACCTACAACCCAAAACAAAGACTGGGTTCAAAACTGAGATGAAGCGAGGAGCAGATTCCGCTCAGAGCATCCAATCAGAGGCTTAAGGGAGAATTGGTTGGGAAACACATCCCTCCACTTTTTACTCTTCTTCCGCTATCTTCACCTCCTCCACCGCTGCCTCCTCAACGCTGCCTTCCCTGTTCCCTCAAAAGGACCAATGTGAAGACTACTGCCCTCATTCCCAATACCACCCATTCTCAGAATAATGTCGTACCCGAGCATCACCTCAGGACGAAGATCACGTGAAATAACGAACATAGGAAGAAATGACATCCCAATCGGACGGTTAGATCATCCAATATCACTAAAATATGAATTTTAGAGCATAAATTATTAAGAAAAGGTCAAAACTTGAGACTAAACCAGAGAATGAAAAACAAATGAAGGCTGTAATAGCTCGAAAAAAATCACACTAAACTATAACCTCGGGATCCGTGCCCGATCGGTCACAGGTTTGACCAATTAGGAGTTCAATAATTAGCATTGAGTGTGATGAGAGATTGAGATGTGATGGTTCGTGTAGCTATGTGGTGTGTGTTGTAAATCTGAAGTCACATACACCTACAGCGGTGTATGTGCTCAACACACAAGGAAGGGGATAGATAAAAGGGTTTAATAGCCCTAGTTCTCTTTTAATTGGTTGATTGAGAGAGAGAACAAAGAAGAGAGAGAGAAGGAGAGCATAGTTAATGCAAGGAGTAAATGCTAGTTGAGGAAGGGGGATTCGAGCAATAAACGTCGAATTCGATGCGAGGGATCCGCTAGAAGCAAAGCTGGAAACCCTAGCCTTTCCAACCACTTAACTTAATCAATTTGAGATTGATTAAAGGTAAATTTTTGTTAATAAAATACATAGGTTGTAGAGGTTAATTTGTAACTAAAAATGGTTTAAATTATAGGATAATGGCTTAGAAAAATAGAGGAAAAAGTGTGGAAAAAGGTTGAGAAGAACAGCCAAAAGGGGGCTAAATCGGGCAATTTCGATTAATCAAAATTGAGTTTCGATTAATCAAAATTGGCCAAGAAGTTGAAAAGTCAGAGGACCCCGATCTCGATTAATCGAATTCAGTTTCGATTAATTGACTTTGGATTTTGATTAATCGATTTGTATATCGATTAATCGACTGGGAACCTCCAGTGGACCCCAGGGGCTTGAGGAAATGACTTGGGGAAAATCGACTAATCGAAATGGGATTTCGATTAATCGATTTCAATTTTCGATTAATAGATTTGGGATCAATTAATCAATTTTGGGAACTCGATCACTCGAATTGAGAATCGACTTGGCTGAACAGAGAATTTCGATTAATCGAATTAGGATTCGATTAATCGAATGAAAATCTCAATTAATCGATTTGAGAATTGATTAATCGATATTGACTTTCGATTAATCGATTTTGGAAATCGATTAATCGAATGAGATTTGATTAATCGATTTTGGAGTTCGATTAATCGACTGTGCTAAATTTTGTTGACTTTTGAGTTTGACTTTAAGCTTGAAGGAGGGTCTTGGACCTCCTTTATTACATCTTTAGTGATGTGTTTCACATGTTATGTGGTACCATAGGGGTACGTGTGAGCTAGTGCACAAGGAGCCACGTGGGACCTTGATGCATTGAACGAACGAAGACTTGAGGTAGGGAACACCTTGAACATGTACTTTATTTTACAAGAGCATGTATGTAGTGATATAGAACTCAAATTCAAAATGTTTTATTACTTAAGAATTGTGGAAAGTGTGTGTGTGTGACATCTATAAGAGTAATTATAATGAGGCGTCCCCAGGGGATGATGAAGTGAAGAGATAAGAGCATCAGGTGTGATGCAAGTAAATGGATACATCCCAGGGATGTATCCAAGATTGAATCATGATTGATAGGGCCTAACTGATATAAGATAGCACATTTACACGGTGAATAACTATATGTAAGGCACCGATATTTTTGTTATTTGAGGTTTGATAGGGTACCCACGACGTGGATATCCACGATCGACACGGGCAGATATCCGTGACCGATGCAAACCGTAAGCCGCTATGGAGGCTTATCCGACATGTAAGCACACCCTGTGGTGTTGATTTGAGACAAGTGAAATCCGCCACCAATCCCTGTGAAAGGGCTTGGTACTATATTGTATTCCTGTGGAATACATTAAAAGTGTCTATATAGATGACGATGATGGGTGCCTGATGCTATATTGCTCGGGATTACTTAAGTTGAAAGTTTAAGTTTTGCTTTAGGCCTTTTCAAAGATCATTCATGAATAAATGAAAACATAAGTAAACTACCAAAGAAATGAAATGCTTTTAACTTTTATCAATAAGAATTGCATAGACACATCATGCATGGCATATCATGGAATATATGTGAGTAATAATTTATATGTTCAATCGTGTTTTGTTCCCTATTGAGCTAGGATGTAGCTCACCCTATAGACTATACGCCGCAGTCCACTACTAGCAGCCGAGGCTTCAGGAGACGCCGACCGGTGAGCCTGGAGGCCTGAGAAGAGTTGGAGCCACCTCCCGAGGACTTCTTCTAGAGGACTCACAGCCGCTTTGAGGGCTTTTGAGAGAGATTGGTACGGCTTGGTATGTCAAGCCTTGTTTTGGTTAAACCATGTATATATTGAGTTTGGGATTATTCTTTTGGGGTGAACCATCCGTGATGATTGCTATCATCGATGGTTCAGATCGGTTCTCCATTCATGCAGAGGCATGAGGGTAGAACTGTCTTTTGGAGAATTGCTTTAATATAGATTTAAATTTCGCAGTTTCATTATTATTTCATTTTATGCTTGATAAGCCAATGTTTCGTGCTAAGCTAAGGGGCACGGTCAAGATGATCGTGCTGATGGCACGGGTTTCAGAGTGCCGAAATCTGGGCTGTCACAGTTGGTATCAGAGCCATTTTCTTTTAGCAATTCTGACAATCGTCCTTTTGGTCAGAACATAGGGGCTTCTGCTAACGAAACTTTAGTTTCAAATGCAGCCGTAAATGTCATCTAGAGGAAGTGGCCGACCAAGGGGAGGCCAGCAGAGGAGTCTACGTAGTGGAGATGATTACATCTCTCCTACTAATAGAGTTTGAGGCCCTGTGGAGGTAGTATGAACAACATGATGAAGAGGATCGAGATCGACAGGATCAAGATCTAAGAGAACAAGAGAGTGAGAGAAAGACAAGAAGATAGAGAGGAGTGACAAAGGATGATGCACACTATGGAGACTATGGCAGCTGCCATGGCACAACAAGCCGCATCCTTTGCAGCTCATGCGCCAAGAGAACAGCAGCCACCTACACCACTTGTAGGACCTGCGTTGCCTGTGCACTCATCTTTTACAGAGTTTAGGAGGATGAGACCTCCTTCATTTTCTGGGCAGGCAGACACAATGGCTGCTGAGAACTGGCTTATGGAGATGGAGAAAGTCTTTAGCGTGCTGGCATGCACGGAAGATGAGAGTGTGAGATGGGCAGCTTATATGTTGGATGGGGAGGCTGGGCCTTGGTGGAAGTTCGTGATACGGACTCGGGCTCAGGAGACCCCAGAGTTGCCTTGGACTTGGGAAGAGTTTGTTGAGGAGTTCAACAAACAATATTTTCCAGAAGTGGTGAGGAACCAGCTTGAGATACAATTTCTACAATTAGTGCAAGGGAGAATGACAGTGAGAGAATATGGGGTGGAGTTTCTACGACTTGCCCGTTTTGCTTCGGATTACATCGCTACCGACATGATGAAATCCAAGAGGTTTCAGTAAGGATTGAAGCCTGAGGTTAGGGGAGGAGTAGCTCCATTTCAGTTGAGGACCTATGAAGAGGTCATGAGTAAAGCACTAGTGGTTGAAGAGGAGAATACAAATAGATATCGACAGAGAGAGCAGCAGAGAGGAGGAAATGAACAAGGAAGATCGGGGCACTATGAATAGGTGAACAAAAAGCCGAGGTTCATGGCCCAAAATCAGAGACCACAGTTTCAGGGAGGTTTCAGAAGGCCGGCGCAACAACAACACCAACAGAGGTTTCCATTACTTGCGTCGGGGAGACCTTTACGCTATGAGAGCCCTGCCATGTCTACTGGCGCCACTATCACACAGGGTTCTCGTACTATTTCTTCCGTGCCTCGAGAGACTTGTGCCAAGTGTGGCAAGCCTCATAGAATAGTGGATTGCAGATCGGGAACTAGGGGTTGTTTCCGGTGTGGCAAGGTGGGCCACCTGATCAAAGATTGCCCCGAGACGGATAAAAGAAAGACGGTTTCAGTTGCAACACCACGACCCATTCAAGCAAGGAAGCCGATCGTTCAGGGGAGAGCTTATGCAGTCACTTCTCAGGAAGCAGGGAACGTGCATGACGTCATCCAAGGTGAAACTCTTTTAAATTAAAGAAAATTTCTGTTTCATTAAAATTTTAGATAGAGAAGGTGCATGCATTAGGAATGGTATAGATTCCTTTTCTCAATACTAAACCTATATGTGAATTAAGGGTGTATTTTGATGTGTAAATTATTGTATGTATGTATACTATAGGTACTTTAACTATATATGAAAAAGGATGCTTTGTTGGATATGACGCTAGAGTGTTGATAGACCCAGGGTCTACCCACTCATTCGTCACTCCACGTTTCGCCAAGAAGATGAAGATTGTTCCAGAGGCGTTGGATTTCATCCTATCCGTGTCTATTCTGACTGGAGAGTTAGTAGACACGGAGTTAGCTTGTAAATCCATCATCGTAGCAGTTCGAGACTTAGAGGTACATGAATTGGAAGCAAAGTTGATACTGTTAGACATGCAGGGGTTTGTTGTGATCCTTGGCATGGACTGGTTGGCGCAACATTGTGCAACCATCGATTCCAAGGACAAGGTAGTCATTTTCAGACCCAACACAAGACGATCATTTTGGTTTCAAGGAGTGAGGTCGTCATCTATGCCACTGATCTCAGCAGTAAAGGCCGAGAAAATGATCAGAAAGGGTTGCAGTGGATACTTGGCTTTCTTAAAAGAGGACAAGGAAGGAAAGAATACCATTTCTGAGATAGTAGTTGTGCGAGACTTCGCCGACGTGTTTCCAGAAGAATTGCCTGGATTACCTCCAGAAAGAGAAGTAGAATTCGCCATTGACTTAGCACCAGGAACGGAGCCTATTTCAAAAGCGCCTTATAGAATGGCTCCTATTGAGTTAAAGGAACAACTGCAAGAACTTATGGATAAGGGATTTGTTAGACCGAGCGTGTCTCCATGGGGAGCACCGGTTTTGTTTGTCAAGAAGAAAGATGGGTCAATGCGACTATGCATTGACTATCGACAATTGAACAAACTCACTGTGAAGAACCGTTACCCTTTGCCTAGAATCGATTTAACTATTCACCAACCGCAAGGAGCAAGGTATTTTTCCAAGATCGACACGAGATCCTGGTATCATCGATTCTGAAGTTAAGTGAGGACATTCAAGATGCCTTTCCTAGGACACGGTATGGACACTATGAATTCCTTGTGATGCCGTTTGGATTGACGAATGCTCTGGCGTCGTTTATGGATCTGATGAACCGAGTGTTTAAACCATACTTGGACTCCTGCGTCGTAGTGTTTGTTGATGATATATTGATATACTCCAAATCCAAGACAGAACACGAAGAACATTTGAGGATTGCTCTACAGATGCTACGTGAATACCAGTTGTACGCCAAACTCAGCAAATGTGAATTTTGGTTGGAAGAGGTTAGCTTTTTGGGACATGTCGTCTCAAAGCATGGTGTCACGGTAGATCCAGCAAAGATAGAAGCAGTAGTTAAATGGGAGCAGCCAAAGACAGTGACCAATGTCCAAAGTTTTCTGGGCTTAACAGGCTATTATCGACTTTTCGTCGAGGGGTTTTCAAATATATCAGGACCTCTCACAAAGCTTACACGAAAAGATTCAAGATTTGAGTGGAGTGAGGCATGCGAGAAGAGTTTTCAAGAACTCAAAACGAGACTCACTTCGGCTCCAGTATTAGCGATTCCTTCAGGCAGTGGAGGATACGCCGTGTACAGCGACGCGTCATACAATGGCCTTGGTTGTGTACTCAACCAGCACAAGAAGGTGATAGCTTATGGATCCAGACAGCTGAAAGAACACAAGAAAAATTATCCGACTCATGACTTAGAACTAGCAGCAGTCATTTTTGCGCTGAAGATTTGGAGACATTATTTGTATGGTGAGACTTTTGAAATTTTCACCGATCATTAGAGCCTCCGATACCTGTTTACACAGAAAGAGCTCAACATGAGACAGCGCAGGTGGATGGAATTCCTCAAGGATTACGATTGCTCCATACAATACCATCCAGGCAAGGCGAATGTAGTAGCCGACGCATTGAGTCGGAAAGGTTCAGCTCAGTTAGCTTGTTTGATTTTGGGTATGCACCGATGGAAATTATTGGAAGACCTGGCATTCTATGATGTGAACATTGAGTCAAAGGACACCGGATCCTTTTTGGCTAACATATCAGTAAAGCCAGTGATATTTGAACATATCCACGATCTACAGATGAAAGATCCGGCATTGACAAAGATTCATCAAGACGTGAGTGAAGGCATCAGGTCGGACTTCTCGGTTAAAGAAGATGGTTCTTTATTGTTTAAGGGCCGTCTATGCATTCTGGACAATGCCGATCTAAGACGAACGATTCTTGATGAAGCCCATAAGTCAAATTATGCTATCCACCCTGGTAGCACCAAAATGTACCAAGACTTGAAAAAGAACTACTGGTGGAGAGGACTAAAGGAAGACGTGGCCGAGTACGTATCGCGGTGTTTGACTTGTCAGCAAGTGAAGGTTGATCATAGGCATCCTGCTGGACTATTGCAACCTTTACCAATCCCAGAATGGAAATGGGAATCAATCTCGATGGACTTCATTGTTGGATTGCCCCGTACTGCCAAGAGACACAATGCCATTTGGGTCGTCGTGGACCAATTAACCAAATCAGCGCACTTTTTGCCGTACAATACTATGTATGCGGCAGGAAGACTGGCAGACTTATACATGAAGGAGATTGTAAGATTACATGGGATTCCAAGCAGCATAGTTTCAGATCGTGATCCACTATATACGTCCAATTTTTGGAAGAAATTTCAAGAAGGAATGGGAACACGACTAGACTTTAGTTCAGCTTTCCATCCTCAAACTGATGGGCAGACAGAGTGAGTGAACCAAGTAATAGAAGACATGCTCAGAGCGTGCATGCTTGATATGCAAGGATACTGGGATGAGTATCTACCGTTGCTCGAGTTCGCATACAACAACAGTTTCCAAACGAGCATTGGCATGGCACCGTATGAAGCTCTGTATGGACGACGATGCAAATCACCCCTCAATTGGGAGGAAATAGGTGAGAAATTTGTGTTAGGGCCAAAACTACTTGAAGACAACGCCACCGTCGTTCAAATAATCAGAGAAAGGCTGAAGTCAGCACAGAGCAGACAGAAAAGTTACGCCAACATGAAACGGACTAGTGTCAACTATAAAGTGGGTGAGCACGTGTTTGTGAAAGTGTCACCTATGAAAGGCGTAATGAGATTTGGCAAGAGAGGAAAGTTAAGCCCACGTTATGTTGGACCATTTGAAATTTTGGGACGTGTAGGTGAAGTTGCGTATCGCATTGGTTTACCACCACTGTTTGATCGGGTACATAACATTTTCCACATATCAATGCTCAGAAAGTATGTGAATGATCCATCTCATGTGTTAGGAAAACAACCTATGGAGATGTGTGAGGACATGAGCATGATAGAGGAACCAGTGGAAATCTTGGATCGAAAGGAACAAGCATCACAAGACTAAAGTGATTCCCTTAGTGCTTGTTCGGTGGAACAATCATCCAAAAGAAGAGGCTACTTGGGAACGAGAGGCCGATGTGAAAGAACAATATCCAGCCTTGTTTCCAACGACGTGAGAATCCAATGTCAACCACAAGCATGTTTGTGGAACCTCCACGATACTTGTAATTCAGTGGAAGTTTTGATCAAAAGTATGATTAAAGGAACAGATTTTTGTATGTACATGACCAAGTGAATGTGTTTTTATGGATCTACGAACCACTTGATGTCATAAATTGTCAAAAAAATAATCAAAGAATCAAAGAACCTGAAAGTCTGGAGAAATTGGGCAAAACCGATTAATCGAATTTCAAATCGATTAATCGATTTGGAATTTCGATTAATCGATTTTGTTCGATTAGTCGACTGGCAGGTGCCAGTGACTGGAAATTTGAATAAGAGTTAGAATATACATAGAATGCAATTTCGATTGATCGAGTTATAATTTCGAATAATTGATTTGGGATCGATTAATCGATTTTGGGAATTTGATTAATCGAATTGGGGATTCGATTAATCGAACTGCATGTTCGATTAATCGAACAAACTGGGAATGTTAGAAGAAATTGGGAATAAATTAATGAAATTTCGATTAATCGAAGCAGTTTCGATTAATCGATTTGAGATTTCGATTAATTGAACTGGATCCTCGATTAATCGATTTACTAAAGGGACTTGGAAGAAGTTGAAGTCAGATAGACGATTTCGATTAATCGAAGTGAATTTCGATTAATCGATTTTGAAATTTCGATTAATCGAAATGGATTTCGATTAATCGAATAACTTAAGGAATCCTGAATTTTTGGAAGTTACTGCACGATTTCGATTAATCGAAGTGAAATTCGATTAATCGATTTTGAAATTTCGATTAATCGAAATGGATTTCGATTAATCGACTGGCTCGCGCCAGTGAGCTCTAAAACTTAAATTTTTAAACGGATACGATTTCGATTAATCGAATTTGACTTTCAATTGATCGATTTGGGAAATCGATTAATCGATTTTGCGCGGCTTAACCTAGTTTTGAATCTCGATTAATCGATTCTAAATTTCGATTAATCGAGCCGGGGCTTATATATATAAAATTAGGGATTTCACTCCCCATTCGAAATCATTTGAGTTTTTCATTTGGGTGCATTTCTTCTTCTCCTCTTTCTCCAGCCAGCCGAGCACTCTAGGGTTTGCATTTCCGTTGGTTTTTGGATCGGATTCAAGTGCCATCGCATCCAAAACCCACGGTAAACCCTAAATTTGTGTTTTTCCCTTCAATTTGAGTTAGAGAAACCCTAGTTTAAGCTTATTTCACCACCATGCAGCCCAAAACCCGGTTGTCTTCGAAGAAGGCAACCTTTAAGTTGCTGGTTAGGCGTAAGAACGCCGCACTACCACCACCTACCCCATCGCCGGTGAAGACTCCTTCACCATCGGCATCGGAGACCACCTCCGGTTCGACGAGCGCATCTTCGCGCGAGTCTTCCCGCGAGTCCACCCCCATGCCCCCACCACCCACTAATGTGGTGCAACCAAATGAATGGTGGGCCGCCAAGACCTTTGAGGTCGAATACATTATCGACCCTACCCTTTTCACAAATCCCGATTTACCGGGTGAGACCCAATGGGCTCAAAACTACCTCAACAACGCCGGTCTCGGCAACCTTCTCAAACCAATCCGGGGTTCTTACTACCCTAGATTGGTGACATTATTCTACCAAGGGCTTGTGGACGGCCCGATCGACGATGTGATCAAGACCACCATAGAGGGTCGAGACTACACGATCACATGTCGTCACATACATGAGGTACTAGAGTGTTACCTCGATGTCACCCCTGAGACCACCCTATTCCCACCCTTCGAAGAGGACCCTCGATTTGAGGAGATCATGACCCGTATGACCAACGGGAAAAAGGGGTCGGGATCCTCCATCAAGAGGGTTGACCTTCCCCACTACATGTGGATGCTTGATTCAATAATCAAGTGTAACCTATACCCGATGCGCCACGATACGGAGCGCGTGGACAAAGTGCAACAGGCACTTTATGCGGCCTTCTGTGGCCGATGGTTTGATGCTACCATGGTCATCCTAGAAGGGATGAGGTACATCAAGGGAAAGTTAATGAAGGGCAACATGAGGCCGAGGAGAAGATGCCATATGCTCGGCTCATCTCGAGCATGTTGGAGTGCTACTCCGACGATCCCTCCTACATCATCTCGCCTCACGAGGTGAGGGCTACGGATTGCGTGAAGACGTTTTCGAAGTTTTCATGGACCCGTAGCTACAATTTACTAAAGCGGACCCTACCGGGTCCGGGTCCTGCTCCAGCAGCAGCAGCAGCAGTAGCACCACCGCCACCACCACCACAGCAGGACCCACCCGTGGGTGGGGCACACCCTGCCCCAGCCGAGCCATCCGTGGAGAGGGCCACCTCTCACACCGCAGCCTCACCGACACCGCCAGCCCACTCCGCACCCGCGACACCGACCTCATCCTACCGCCGGCGCGCCGCTTCATCAGGGCCGACCATAGAGGAGGTGTTGGCCGGTATGGAGGCCAACAACGAAAGGATGAACCGGAGGATGGACTTCCTTCTATTCCACGCCCTTCGCCACATCTACCCCACAGACTACCGCCGCTACCTCGCCCAGGAGGAGGAGTGGACAGCCGGATGCACCGCCTTCCACCGAGGTCCCGTCTTCCATCCTACCACAGCCACTACCGACGCGACTTCTTCCACATCTACATCCGCACCACCGACAGGGACGCTTCCACCGCAGCCGCAGCCAGCTCCAGCAGACCCGCCAGCCGCCGTAGCACCGTCACCTCAGATGGAGCAGCCTGCTCCAGCACCCGACCTGCCTGGCGAGGGGACTGCATGAGTTTTATCTTCTTTTGTATGAGTCATGATTGTATATATGTATATTTTGTACGCCAACTCATGTGGCGCCTTGTAAAAATTTTTCTGATATTAATAGAAATCCAAAAATTTTTATGTACATTGTTCAAATTCGTTAAATTTAAATTCTATGCTGGTATATGTAACTAATTTAATGTGTCTGAGTCAACTGGACCACCTCACCTAAGCGTGTGGGGGGGGAGAGAGACCCAGACAGACGAACCTTGGGTTATTTTCGAGGACGAAAATTCCCAAGGTGGGGAGGATGTAATAGCCCGAAAAAAATCACACTAAACTATAACCTCGGGATCCGTGCCCAATCGGTCACAGGTTTGACCAATTAGGAGTTCAATAATTAGCATTGAGTGTGATGAGCGATTGAGATGTGATGGTTCGTGTAGCTATGTGGTGTGTGTTGTAAATCTGAAGTCACATACACCTACAGTGGTGTATGTGTTCAACACACAAGGAAGGGGATAGATAAAAGGGTTTAATAGCCCTAGTTCTCTTTTAATTGGTTGATTGTGAGAGAGAACAAAGAAGAGAGAGAGAAGGAGAGCATAGTTAATGCAAGGAGTAAATGCTAGTTGAGGAAGGGGGATTCGAGCAATAAACATCGGATTCGACGCGAGGGATCCGCTAGAAGCAAAGCTGGAAACCCTAGCCTTTCCAACCACTTAACTTAATCAATTTGAGATTGATTAAAGGTAAATTTTTGTTAATAAAATGCATAGGTTGTAGAGGTTAATTTGTAACTAAAAATGGTTTAAATTATAGGATAATGGCTTAGAAAAATAGAGGAAAAAGTGTGGAAAAAGGTTGAGAAGAATGTACCAAAAGGTTAATTGGTAATTTCGATTAATCGAAATTGAGTTTCGATTAATCAAAATTGGCCAAGAAGTTGAAAAGTCAGAGGATCCCGATCTCGATTAATCGAATTCAGTTTCGATTAATCGACTTTGGATTTCGATTAATCGATTTGTATATCGATTAATCGACTGGGAACCTCCAGTGGACGTGTTCAACACACAAGGAAGGGGATAGATAAAAGGGTTTAATAGCCCTAGTTCTCTTTTAATTGGTTGATTGTGAGAGAGAACAAAGAAGAGAGAGAGAAGGAGAGCATAGTTAATGCAAGGAGTAAATGCTAGTTGAGGAAGGGGGATTCGAGCAATAAACGTCGGATTCGACGCGAGGGATCCGCTAGAAGCAAAGCTGGAAACCCTAGCCTTTCCAACCACTTAACTTAATCAATTTGAGATTGATTAAAGGTAAATTTTTGTTAATAAAATGCATAGGTTGTAGAGGTTAATTTGTAACTAAAAATGGTTTAAATTATAGGATAATGGCTTAGAAAAATAGAGGAAAAAGTGTGGAAAAAGGTTGAGAAGAACAGCCAAAAGGGGGCTAAATCTGGCAATTTCGATTAATCGAAATTGAGTTTCGATTAATCAAAATTGGCCAAGAAGTTGAAAAGTCAGAGGATCCCGATCTCGATTAATCGAATTCAGTTTCGATTAATCGACTTTGGATTTCGATTAATCGATTTGTATATCGATTAATCGACTGGGAACCTCCAGTGGACCCCAGGGGCTGGAGGAAATGACTTGGGGAAAATCGACTAATCGAAATGGGATTTCAATTAATCGATTTCAATTTTTGATTAATCGATTTGGGATCAATTAATCGATTTTGGGAACTCGATCACTCGAATTGAGAATCGACTTGGCTGAACAGAGAATTTCGATTAAACGAAGGATTCGATTAATTAAATGAAAATCTCGATTAATCGATTTGAGAATCGATTAATCGATATTGACTTTCGATTAATCGATTTTAGAAATCGATTAATCAAATGAGATTCGATTAATCGATTTTGGAGTTCGATTAATCGACTGTGCTAAATTTTGTTGACTTTTGAGTTTGACTTTAAGCTTCAAGGAGGGTCTTGGACCTCCTTTATTGCATCTTTAGTGATGTGTTTCACATGTTATGTGGTACCATAGGGGTACGTGTGAGCTAGTGCACAAGGAGCCACGTGGGACCTTGATGCATTGAACAAACGAAGACTTGAGGTAGGGAACACCTTCAATATGTACTTTATTTTACAAGAGCATGTATGTAGTGATATAGAACTCAAATTAAAAATGTTTTATTACTTAAGAATTGTGGAAAGTGTGTGTGTGTGACATCTATAAGAGTAATTATAATGAGCCGTCCCCAGGGGATGATGAAGTGAAGAGATAAGAGCATCAGGTGTGATGCAAGTAAATGGATACATCCCAGGGATTTATCCAAGATTGAATCATGATTGATAGGGCCTAACTGATATAAGATAAAACATTTACACGGTGAATAACTATATGTAAGGCACCGATATTTTTGTTATTTGAGGTTTGATAGGGTACCCCACCGACGTGGCGGGATATTCACGACTGACACGGCAGGATATCCGTGACCGATACGGCGGCGAAACCGTAAGCCAGTGGAGAGGCTTATCCGTACACAGTAAGCACACCCCAGGGGTGTTGATTTGAGACAAGTGAAACCCCGCCACCAATCCCTAGGGGAAAGGGACTTGGGTACTATATTGTATTCCCAGGGAATACATTAAAAGTGTCTATATAGATGACGATGATGGGTGTCTCATCGGGGCTCGATGCTATATTGCTCGGAGATTACTTAAGTTGAAAGTTTAAGTTTTGCTTTAGGCCTTTTCAGCATCATTCATGAATAAATGAAAACATAAGTAACTACCAGTAAAATGAAATGCTTTTTAACTGTTATCATCAGTAATTGCATAGACACATCATGCATGGCATATCATGGAATATATGTGAGTAATAATTTATATGTTCAACTGTGTTTTGTTCCCTATTGAGCTAGGATGTAGCTCACCCTATAGACTATACGTCGTAGGTCCACTACTAGCAGCGGCCGAGGTTTCAGGAGACGCTGACCTGTGAAGTCGGGACCTTGCGCCGTGAAGAGTTGGAGCCACCTCCTGAGGACTTCTTCTAGAGGACTCCGTTGTGCCGCTTTGAGGACTTTTTGAGAGAGATTGGTACGGCTTGGTATGTCAAGCCTTGTTTTGGTTAAACCATGTATATATTGAGTTTGGGATTATTCTTTTGGGGCGAACCATCTGTGATGATTGCTATCATCGATGGTTCGGATCGGTTCTCCATTCATGCAGAGGCATGAGGGTAGAACTGTCTTTTGGAGAATTGCTTTAATATAGATTTAAATTCTGCAGTTTCATTATTATTTCATTTTATGCTTGATATGCCAATGTTCCATGCTAAGCTAAGGGGCACGGTCAAGATGATCGTGCTGATGGCACGGGTTTCGGAGTGCCGAAATCCGGGCTATCACAAAGGCTCTCTCGCTTATTTAGAGTAAGGACTCACTCACGCGCCAGAGGACATACGTTTAACTCAATCACACACTAGGCACACTATGCACAATCCAAAACACGCGCTATGACCCAAGCGCTCAATGAAACCATCGCCCGCACCAACGGCGCGACGCTTCGATCACGTGCAGGCTATAGACCACACAACCCGATCAAACGACACACTGCTATTGCGCAACCTGAAAGGTCACCCGCACAGTGATTCGGTGATGCTCCGATCACGCACAGGTTGTAAACGTGCAACCTTATCAAACGACACACTCCAGATGTGCAATACGAAAGGTCACCTGCACAGTGACCTGGTGACGCCTCAATCACGTGCAAGGATTAAAGCGCATAATACAATCACACTCACACTTAAATACGCATAAACAACCCCTCAAATCTGCTATCGCATGCCCAAAAATAGGTGCACAGTCTTATTGAGCAACCTAAAGTAGGCACGCAATACTTGACTTTGGACGAAATCTACACCCTCACACCTTTGTATCCCATCTTGGTCAAAATTCTTCTATCCCATCGCATAGCCTCACAGGCTGTTCCAACAGAAAAGAAAGACTTACTCACCCGTCCCATAGCGTACCCTTACACAAGAAGGAAGCGTTGACAGCACCCATGCCCCATCGCGGTAACGTGCACACACATGATATCACCTCAATATTTAGTCCCATCGTAATAAATTAGTCATACCCTCATATCCCATAGTGAGAAGCCAAAAGTAAATCTCTCGAGAATGCCAGCACGCCGCTAGCTATGCTCAGCCGATATCCCATAGCAAAAGTCACTACTTGAAATGCTCAAACAACACCTGTCACGCCACACGAAAAAGAGGGACTCCTCCCATGTCCCATTGCATCCGACCAATGCCAAGTTCCAGTACAAACATCCCGTTAGAATCTCCATGTCCCACCAGGACTCATCCAGTATGCAGCCAGAGAAAGGGAGAATCCTTAGATCCCATCACGAAGTCATTTCTCCCATGACATTACATCACAACCGCCAAGCCCAGCCATAGCGGACACAAGAGAAGAAAAGAAATGTCCAAAGTCCCATCGCAACACTACGGCACCACCATGAACCGTATAAGCTATGTGCAATCTAGGTAAGTATCACCCCCAGGTAAGTACTACCCACTTTTCAATTACTCGATATTGCTTATAAATGTAGTTAGCTATGATTTAAACCAAAATATTTTTAAAACTGGTCTCTCTTGACTCACGAATCACTGTAGTCCTCCCATAAGAGACAATCATCAGTACTTGTCGAGAAGGTTATACGGAGTATTCGGCATGCCAAGTATCATCTTGGCAATCACAATAATGGTCGGGTTCACAAATCCTGTACCAGTGAATCTGCTCAGCGAAGTCTCGGAAGCCACATTTTTCATTATTTTACCACCTAATTGATCTTTAAGTTAAAATCTCTAAAATTTCAAAATTTTAAAACCTTGAATTTTCAAAATTCCCTTACTAAAAAAAAAGAGGGAAGAAAAGAAGAACAAAGCAACAATATGAATAGACCCAACTCCCCTTTCTTTATATACCAAAAAAAAATTGATTAAGCGCCCCTTCACCTGCGCACAATAAATTACACTTAAACCTGACCTTTAACTCCTAAGACCCCTGAACTCGCAATCAAGTGCATATCCCACTACACATAATTGGATCAAGTATACACGCCACTGCGCAGAATCATCTATTCAGACACATTAGCACTAGAATTCCCAACTTAGAGGCCGACTCCAGATAAATCAAGTGCACTCGCCACTGTGTAGAATTCAATTGAGCATACCTCACAAGACCCCCACCTCAATTACCAGCCCAAACTGGCATTTTCCTTGGGAAACTGAACATTGAGTATATTTAATCTAAGAACTGACAAATGCCTATTGGAAAAGGAACGCCTGAGGCACATTGGTGTGAGCAATGACGCGCCCAGTCTGACATGACTTGTAAAAGCCTTCGATATTACATGATACTTTATTTTATTGTTAGCATCTCCAATTCACATTTGTGATTTCTCAAGAGAAATGAGAAGACACCTCAAATGAGGGGTGTCTACTTCTTCGACCCGTTCTTACTTCGCAAGAGCGCGCCGAAGAGGGGCATCTGTTGACACCCCCATTTTACCCTCTCAAAATATATAGATTTATTCGATCAACCTTTAACCTCATAACCCTGATATGGAACCATATGCTGAAACAATAGTATATGGCTTGACACAGGCTGAAACAATAGTTCTATGGCTCAGGCCTCATACCCCCTACATGGGAACCATGCACTGAAATAATAGTACATGGTTGAACACAGGCTGAAACAATAGCTCTATGGCTCAGGTCCCAACGTAGGGAGACTATATACTGAAATAATAGTATATAGTCGAAATGCAAGCTAAAATAATAGCTTGGCATTTCAGACTTGACCCGGACAGCCCCGAATTAAGCACCTAAAACCAAGCACTCAATTCAATTGCACGCCAAATCACGAGTGTGCAATCAGTCCCTACTCAGACTAGACTTCCTTTCCCAGACCACTCTGAGACTCGATCACGCGTTTATCATGAGACGCGCAATCAGATTGAACACCCCATCACCGACATGCAATTGGCCTACGTCCGGCCTAGCCTCACCGTCCTTGATCCCTAAGTCTCCTCGATTAAATGCTTCGAGAGTGGCACTTAATTAGATTATGTAACCCAAAATAGGTGCGCAATTAGTTCTAACGCTATTAGGACTAGGGAACTCACCGAGCAAGTCAGCCAATCCTTCACTGAGTCGGTGACCGACTCAAAGCGATTAAGCACTGAGAGACCGACATGCAATTTTATTAAATGCCTGAAACAGAGCGTTTAATTGAAGAAAAACCTATAAAAGGTTTTTTTAATTTCGACCCAAAAAAAAGGAGAGAGGAGAGCGAGAGAGAACAAACTTTTTTGGGATTCCGAAACCAGAGAACTCCGAGAATGAGCACATAGAGCAACCTAACCATGATTTCAAAATTCTAGCGTAGAATCTTCGAGGTTTCACTCCGCAGCTCCGGTCCTAGGTAAAAATCTTAGTTTTAGACTTAAGATCTTTCTCTTAGTTTTAATTTTCAATCCGAGACTGTAGCTCCCTTTTTTAGATCGCAAATTTTTTATATCTGGTTCTAGTTCTCCGAATTTAGAACCAGACCTTAATCCGATCATCTAATTTACCAACCCTAGGCTTTAATTCCTTTGTAAAATCTCAATTTCCAGCCCAATGATTAATTTCTGGTTCTAGTCCTTGAATTCTAGAACTGGTCTTTAATCATACGGTTTGATTTTCTAATTTCGGACCTGAATTCAGTCCTAGGAATTTTAATTTCTTAGTTTAATATTTCTAAAAGTCCTAAATATTAATTTTAGTTTCTATAATTCTAGTTTTCTAATTTCATTCATAATTATTACTCCAAAATCGACTCTGAAAAATCTAAAAATACTATTTTATAATCTTAAATCCAATTTATCTTTAATCTCAGTCATCCGATTTGCTCAAGGGAGCTTACAGAGGGTACTCGGGAATGAGGCCAATCCTCCTTATTATTGCGGGCCCAAAACCCCTTTTTTTTATAATTACTTAGTTGCTTTAATTTGGGTTATAATATTAGTTCCATAAATTCTTCTTTGAATTTTAGTATAGTCAATTTACATGCTTTATTTTAATTAAATCCTTAGAATAAATGCGTCGATTAGAACTCCAATAGAATTAGTTCCTTTATTCTAATTAGATAATTCTATCATAGTTAATTCCTCGCTTTATTAGACCCCCAGTATCAGTAATCAGTCCTTTTATTTCAATTAGAATCTTAGTATAATTAATTCATTGCTTTGATTATAATTCTAGTCAAATCAGTCCTGTATTTTAATTAGAATTTAGTATGCTTAATTCATTACTTTAATTAGATTTCAAGTACAGTTAATTCATTGCTCTAATCAAAATTTTAATCAAATTAGTTTGTTTCCCTTAATTAGATTTTTCTATTTTATTTATATAAAAATTAATTCATTGCCTAAAATTAGAGTTTTAGTAAAACTAGTTCTCTATTTCAATTAGATTTCTGATACATCTAGTATACTTGCTCCACTTAGAATTTCAGTATAACTCGCATGCTTGGTTTAATTAAAGTTTCATTAAAATTAATATACCTGCATTCCTAGTAAAATTAGGAGACCGATGTTAATTGGACTTTTAGTAGTATTAGGATACTATACTAATTAGAATCTAGTAGTGCTAGGAAACTAAAATTAATTAGACTCTGGATAGAATTAGATTACTAAATTAAATAAACCATAATAAATTCCCACATAACTAAACTCACAAGAGAATTGGGAAGTCTAAACTAATTAGAACTACAATAATAACAGGAGAAGGGAAGAAAAATCAAACTATCTAAATTATAAGAAAAGACATAGCTGTTGACGTTTGCAAGCGGACGATTCAGTAAAGAGTAACTCACACCCGCTCTAAAGCATGATCATTAACGTGTTGCAGCGTCGTTAAATATCTGCAGCTGGCGATCACAACAAACTAGGAACCTTCCTAGAAAACCCTTTACTTCTAATATTCTAAATGCCGCATCGCTAGAGTCCACTTGGACAGAATTGGAGCCACTGATTCAACGGGGACCGAGAGGAACCCAGAAAAAGTGCACACCAATACTCTCGAGTTTTCACCACGTCCATCTTACTTTGTACTTGTATATATTTTATTTTTTCTGTTTTATTTATTTTTTCAAAAGCCACGACATAGACGTCTATTTCTTCATAGCCGACCAGATGGGGTTCTGGTATCATCTCACAACTCGGCTTATGTTGACTTAACAGATACTATGACTGCCTGTGAACCTACAAAGAGGGCTTTTTTCAGGGTATAGCTTGGCCATGGGTTAGGTTAGGATTTGAAGGCATGGTAGGCTAAGAAAGTTTCCTTGATACGGTTCCAGTTTTTCACAACATACTTTCTTTCTTGGGGGATTTTACTGTACAAGCCCCGTAATTCTTCTATATTTTTTCTTTTTTCTTTATTTTATTTTAGGCAATCTCTTTTTGGGGTTTGGCTTTTCTGATTTTTTTGGATTTTGATTTTACTCTCCATTTTTTATATATGTACACACATTTTCTCTTCTCTTTTTTCGGGGAAGGGGTTTGTTGAAAAAAAGGCCCAGGCTTAAAATGGGGTAGCAAAGGATATTATCATTTTTAGGGATGTTTTTGGCTACTGTGCTTGGAATGATAGCCTCTTTTGGGTAGTTCTTAAGTAGTCACGTATCTATTTCGCCAATACTTATCTTATCATGATTGACTAAGAGAAGAACCGTCGGACGTATCCAGCATTGATGGGCTCAGGAAGATGATCTCTGTCTATGGTGGCGAGGCAGATGGCGTATCCTGGCAGCACTTCTTGGATAACGTAAGGTCACTCCCAGTTAGGCTTGAATTTCCTTCTCGGATCGGCATGGAGGGATGGAAAGATCTTCTTTAGTACAGTATCTCCTATCTTCAGATCTCAATCGCGGACACATTTATTATAAGCACGTATGATTTGCCCCTAGTAAACTTGAGTATGACACAAGGCTAGGAGTCTCTTCTCATTTAATAAGTTCAATTGCTCAAAGCAGGAACTCTTTCTCTGCTTCGGGTAAGCCTGATTCTATGAGGATTTAGAGCGAGGGTACTTCAACCTCTACTAGTAGGACGGCCTCAGTTCTATATACAAGGGAGAATGGTGTTGCCCCTGTAGTGGTATGGATCAACATTCTGTAGGCCCATAAAGCAAATGACAGCATTTCGCTCCAATCTTGGTAAGTGGTGACCATTTTCTCGAGGATACAGATGACCGTCTTATTTGTAGCTTCCACGGCTCCATTAGTTTGAGGTCGATAAGGGGACGAGTAATAGTGCTTGATCTTGTATTGCCCGCAGAAGGCTCAGATGCGCTTATTTGCAAAGTTTGTGCTATTGTCTGTGATAATATCCTTGGGTACTCCAAATCGCCATACAATATTGTTTTTAAGAAACTTCTCAACGTGACTGGCCGTGATGTTGGCATATGATACTGCTTCTACCCACTTGGTAAAGTATTCAATGGTGACGAGGATAAACCGATGTTCATTTGACGCTTTTGGATTAATCATTCCGACGACGTCAAGGTCTCAGATAGCAAATGTCCAAGGAGTGGTCATGTAGTGTAGATCGATGGCAGGAACGCATATTAGACTTGAGTGTTCCTAACACTTGTAGCATTTTTGAACATGTTTACAACAATCTGATTCCATAGTGGTCCAAAAGTACCCTTCCTATAGAATTTTCTTAGCGAGCATGTGACCGCTGACGTGGGCACCGCATACTCCCTCATAGATCTCTCTCATGATGTTGATCGCTTCACTTTTTGTAACTTGAGCAAGATGATATTGTACGATCGCTTGTAAAGGCAATCCCCACAAATGACGTAGCCAGCCACTAAATGTTGAATGGTCCGCCAGTCCATCCTGGACATGCCCTCAAGAAAAGTTAGTCTCAAGGAAATTCTTGATATCTGAGAACCAAGGTGGCTCATCATTAGGCTTTAGGGGTTCCTCAATCTGGAGATAGAAGGCTGACTCATTCCTTTGCTCGATCATGATTGGCTTCATATCAGCACTGTACGAGGGACATATGAGAATGTCACGTCTTGGAAGCAAGCTATCAGATCCTGGAGGTGTTCATGGTAAGGGATTAGTTTCTCATCTTTCATCTTCCAGCCACCATTCGTCTGGCATATGATCAACTGTGAATCGCTGAACACTCGAAGGTGAGTTATGTTTAGATCGAGAGCCGCCTGTAAACTAGTGGCACAAGCTTTGTACTCGGCCATGTTGTTAGTATAAGGAAAGTTAAGCTTGATAGAGACTGGTATGTGGGATCCTTTTGGTGAAATTAGAATGGTTCCAACTCCTTGACCCTCAGCATTAGCTGCTCCATCAAAGTGCATTACCCATGATTCCTCTGCTTCTTCTGTATCGTCTTTCATCATGAACAGGATTTCCACATCAAGGAAATCAGTTCTCAAAGGTTCATAATCCAGCAAAGAATTGTTGACAAGATGATAGGTGAGTGCCTGCCCCTTGATCGACTTCTGAGTGACGTACGTGATGTCAAACTCAGACAATAAAAGTTGTCATTGTGCGATTCATCCAGTAAGAGCCAGCTTCTCAAACAGGTATTTCAATGGATCCATTCGAGTAAAAAGTAGAACGGCTTGGGATAGCAAGTAATGGCGGAGCCTCTAAGTAGCCCATACAAGAGCCAAGCATGCTTTCTCAAAATGAGAATAGTGTGTCTCATAATCAGTAAACTTCTTGCTTAGATAGTAGATGGCCTACTCTCTTCTTCCCGTCTCGTTATGCTGCCCTAAGACACATCCCATTGAGACTTCTGTCATGGAGAGATACATCAGGAGTGGTCTCCCTGGTACCAAAACAGGTAGGTTAAGGAGGTAGCTTTTGATTTTATCGAACACTGCCTGACAATCATCATTCCATTCAACGGGCAAGTTCTTCCTTAGTAATTTGAAGATCAACATGCAAATAGGCACTAGCTGTGCAATGAACCGACTAATATATTATATTCTACCCACCCTCTAACTTCTTTCTCAGTAGATGGTGGCAACATTTTGGTGATAACTTTGACTTTGACTGGGTTGACCTCGATCCCTCTCCTGCTGACGATGAATCCCAACAGTTTTTTTGACATAGCACCAAATGCACACTTCTGGGGATTCAGACATACCCTATACTTTCACAACCTCTTGAATAGTTTCTGAAGGTTTACCAAGTGATCACTTCGCTCCAGTGATTGGCTATCATATCATCGACATATACTTCAATTTCTTGGTGCATCATGTCATGAAACAGTGCGGTCATAGCTATCTGGTACGTTGCATCGACATTCTTCAGCCCAAATGGCATGACTCGATAGGAAAAGGTCCCCTAAAGAGTGATGAATGCCCTCTCCTCTCGATTTGCCTCTGCGATCTTAATCTGATTGTATCCTGAGAACCCGTCCATAAAAGAAAGCATCCCGTGGTTAGCAGTTTTGTCGACCAAGATGTCGATGTGAGAGAATTGGAAATCATCTTTCGGGCTTGCCTTGTTCAAATTATGGAAATTGATACACATGCAGACCTTTCCATGAGAAATCCCACGTCATACTACTTGATGACCTCGTCTTTGACTTTCAGCATCCACTCGGGTTGGAGTCATCTTAGCTTCTGCTTAATCGGCTTCATATCGGGGTAGAGAGGTAACTAATGCTCGACCAAATCAGTGTCCAAACCAAGCATGTCCTCGCATGACCAAGAAAAAATGTCTTGGTATGATCGAAGGAAGTCAATCATGCTTTTTCTTTCTTTGGGAGATAGCGACGTTCTAATATTGGTAATTCGGGGAATCTCCTCAGTCCCTAGATTAACGTCCTCGATTTCTTCGACAATAGGGGTAAGGCCATGCTCAAATTTTGCAAACTGGTCAAGGAGCTCATTGGGGAGCTCTCTAAAGGGATATCCTTATCCAAACTCATAACTCCTACCTCTTCTTGTATTTCTACAGGAAAGATGTCGATTTTACATGGGACGGGTATTTCAATTAAGGCATGTTTTTGTGAGATTTTATTTAAAATTTTAAATGACAATACTTTTGGACTTTGTATTTTTTCAATGTTTTTAGAATTTTTATTTTCTTCGAAGACGGACCCTTGGTAACATGAGTCTGTATATATACAAGGGGTTGCCTGCCAAGGGCTTATCTCACTTTTTATAGGTTTTTTTTTTTAGGAAACGGGTGCCAAATGTTAGGCCACTCCCTGCTTTTAGGGTTTGGTGCAAAGATGCCCAGTTGCGTACCTGAGAGGCCGCTCCTTTACCTATTTGGATGGTGGGTGCTGACTGATACAGCTCTTTAGAGTCAGCCTCCATCATGTTGATCCCCATTTCGTCTGAGATGATATCCTTAAACGTTAACACAGTTTTGTGATGATTCACCAGAGGGGGAGTTTATTTAGGTACAGACCATTGTTCCTCAAAGAGGGATACTGCGGCCAAGTCTATCTCGAGATTGGGAAGGGTGATGTGGTGATTGGTGGGATGAACCGGTGCTATAGGCTTATGTAGGGTTAATCGGGTTACCCCATTCTGGTCAATCTTCACAACCCCGACACTCACAAATAAATTTCTGATATGAGGCCTGGGATGGAGTCTTTCCTCTATGTGTATCCCCTTAGCTCTCGCAGATGTCGTTGCATGAGCTTTCTTCTTAGCCTCCCACACTTCTTCTTCCGTGGGCTTGTAACCTAACCCAAATTTGACTTTTTGACCACCCTTAGCTGTGACGGGCTCTTTTCTGCTTTGCAGTCTGGGCGCCAGCCCCCTTCTTTTTTGATAGCCCCACTTTTGGAGCATGGCCACTGCTGCTACCATTTCACCTCCGATTCTTGGAATAATGCCCTCGATGGGCTCCGAGAGTATCGTCGACACCTCGTATTGGAAATTTTGGACGTCGACGTCTTCAGCGGTGTGCGAAACATCCAAAACTTTGAGTTTTTTTACGCTGTTGGTGACTTTTCTTTCTCACTGTGCCCCTCACCAATGATGGTGATGATCTTGTGCCTGGATGCAAACTTGAGCTTCTGGTGTAGTGTGGATGGGATTGCTCCAACTTCGTGCAGCCAGGGACGTCTCAACAGTAGATTAAAAGAGGATTTGTTGCCCATGACTTGAAACAATATGGAGGTCATTGGCCAAATCAATAGCTCAAGGTCAACTTCTCTCATTATCTCTCTTCGTGTGTTATTGAAACCTCTGACAGTAGTTCTCGTGGGTCTCAGCATGCAAGGATCTACCCCAATCTTGGTGGCGGTTCTCAGTGGGCATATATTTAACGAAGACTCATTATCGATTCAAACTAAGGGGATTATCATATTTTTGGACTCAACAATAATGTTTAGGGATTTGGAGTGACTACTCCCTTCATCAGGTAAATCGGCATCCGAAAATGAAATGGCTTTTGGAGCCATAACCTGACCAATTATTTGCCCGACTTCATCTGGGCTAACTTGAAGCAATACATGCGTAGTTTTTAACGCCCCCATTAATGCTTGAAAATGGAGCAGTGATGTCATCAACAGATCCCATACAGTAATATGGGTAGGCATTCTTCTCAACTAAGTCTCCAGTATATATTCTCGACTCATTTTCTTGAAAGAATTCACTGTGCTATCTTTCTTTCCCTCTAGTTGGTCTTGTACTATTGCAGTGCTTCAGGTTGCTTTGAGATCTTCTCGGATCTGGTAATAAAGTCCACTGCCCCTTCTCTGTGGTTGTCAACGTTGATATCTATTTATTCATAACTCAGCAAGACCTGATGAGGATCGTAGGATGATCCCAAAATCTGAAATGGTATAGCTGCTGGTATCGGATGCACTTGTATTGCGGGCTCCGGAGGTGTGCGTAACACTTAGTTTACTTTGGTGATGGTTGGTTGGGTGGCAAAATTGGGCCAGATGGGAGTGGTGAAGCTTGAGGGTGGTGGCACCGGGGGAAAAGGGGTAAGAGTAGGCCATTGGTAGCTGATAGGTGCCGGCGGGGGATTAGGGGCATGATGGGCTATCAGGTAATTGATCGGGGTGGTGGTGTATGGTTGATATGCATTTATATACACATAATTGATAGGAGTGGGTGATGAAAAATAAACCCTGAGATCTAAGGGTTCAATTCGTGGTGTTGGGCTGGGAAAACAATTTGATAAATTCAAATGTTCAATACCCCAATATTCCTTTCTTCATAATTTCTCTGCAATGGTGCCACATAGATCTCCCGATCACTGATATAATCTAACGGGTCAAATTCAATCTCCTCACATTCTTCTATCATCTTGATTGTGGGTATGGGACCTGCTCCTCCTATAGGATGTGGGGGTAATGGCACCTGATGAATGTTCGCATGCTGTTGTGTTTTCTGTCGGATGTGCTAATTTATTATGTGGTGTTGGAAGAAAATTAACATCAAAGTGATACAGAGGATAAGATATGGTGAAAATAGCAATCCTAAAACATCCTAGACCTATAAGATACAGGGCCTATTGTAGCAAGTTTTGATAAGTAAGAGTTTATCCCACAGAGAAATTGATCTAGAATCCAAAATGGGCTGTAATAGGAAGCCTCCAGATCTGGCTACAGATCTGACAATCTTAAAGAAAGGGAGTTGGGTGTCACGACTGCACTAAATTAACCCTAACAAAAGAGAAATAAAGTGCAGCCCTATCCTAAAGAAAGGGTTAAGAAGAAGATGGTGATGGTGTGTGCCAAAATAAAATATAAAAATGATGAGAAGTAAGCAGGTTAAGCTAGAGTTAATGCAGTAATGTAACTCAGATTTAGACTGTCTCTGCAGTGTTCCTTGCTGAGATGCTATCAATAACCTCAACAAGGTAGAAGAATCCAATTTAACCCATCCCATTTGGAGTGCTCTTAGGGACTGATCATTTCCCCAACCAGAAATGCTAACCTAATCCAAAGGAGTGGATTGATCATTTCCCCAACCAATAGACTAGATCAGGCCATGAATATTATTGTAGACACTATGTAATGCCGGTCTTGTAGAGCTTACGTATTGCTAGATAAAGAGGAAACAGAAAGAGAAGCGTAGAAACCATCATGTCAAATCTGAACATATTGAATCACGTTTTGAAGGTTATCCACTTTGTCTATTAATTACGAATGGAATTTGTTTTCTTTGGTACATAGGCATTAATATGTGTGTCATCAATTGCTCTAACCACGATTTCCTATAATATTTGGACTCCTTTTACCCTTTATTTTAGTACATGTGACCATAAGCGATAATAAGTTCAACAAGGCTCTAGAAGCTCATGTGCAAAGGAGAAGAATCCTTCTCAGACATGTGGCTTGACACCACCTTAGGGTTATACTCTGTCCACTCAAATGGTCACAGGGCATCCGATAGGTCTGTCCATACCACAAAGATCTGAGAAAGAATATGCAAACTGCTGCTGCCACCATGGAGTCTCAGGGCTACGAGCTCTCCAGATCTGGCTACAGATCCATCTTGCTATCCATGGGTCTATTAAACCAAGGAAAATCAGATGGTAAATAATAGATCTACTAGAAACTGAATGGGCTAGTCCCAAAGCATGGATCCTATAGACATCTAAGGAAACCACAAGATCTATAGATTCAATTAGTCATTAAAACAACTATCTATTGATAGAAGTAAAACTTACAATGAACTGTCTCAAGGCTGCAGCCTGTACACAACTGCTCATCCAAAAGATCCCAATGTATACAAAGCCTATTACAAAACTAAAATAACACTAAACCTAGCTGCTTACAAAAGGATTAGCCAGCCAATATTGGGCTAAGAGAGAAGAAAAATAAGAAAAAGAGATGATCAAACCCTAACCCTAGCCTGTTGGAACTCTCAGCCGATAGAGGATGAAGGAAAAATGAAAATACTAAGCTCTAAGTACAGCATATATACTCTATCCATAAGGCCTTGGCTCAAAAGAGATTAACCCTAATTTTTCCAACAGATGTGGCACTGTTATGACCCTTGAATGCCTTGAGATATGCACCTTGAAATCCATACCTTGGAAAGTATGCCCTAGCCTTGAGAAATTTCTAAAAGGACCTTGAGTTAGGGTTGAGAAGTGGAGAGCCCGAGCTTTGAAGGGTTAACATCTGCATTAATTCACTCACGCAGTGGTAGAGCCTTCGAGGAGGAGCATTTGGCTTAGAAGGATTGTTTACTCGTGCGGTAGATTCTTAGTTGATCGCGTAGCTACTTCGTACTACAATGCTATCGCAGAGGTGATTTAAAAGAGCTTCAAATGTTCTCTTTCGCTGGATACTCGCACAGGTAGGCTCCTGCGCTCATGTAGTAACTGGTTAGGCTTCAGAGTACGCGTGAGTTGCACGAGGAAAATTCTAGGCGTCTCTCTTTCAGGGCTTCGCGAGAACTCCGCGAGGTGAATTTTTTTTCTTTATGCATAGGGTCTCTCTATGTTCTATGCGCGGCTGCTTTAAGGCTCGATCTCTGCTAGAGCTTTGTGAGCACAAATTTTGAGGGTTTTAAGATGCGAGATCTTCATGATTTCTTTACTGCTCTCCTCTTGACTGTACGTCCTATCTGCGCGAGGGCAGCTTTTACTGCATCCTTACCTCCATGAGGGAGCTCCTCAATTCTGCGAGGTGAGTCTTTTGATCCTCTGATGTATTACACTTGCTGTTGTTGCAGCTTCTACCATTCTCATCTTACTTCTTTCATTTGCTAGACTTTTGGTCAATGATCACCAGCAAATGAGTTACCATGGTGAGCACAACCAGGGTGTTTCATTAGGCTTTGTCTCAGCTATCATCTTTGCATATTTTCTTTCTCTTATTTAGTCTAATAAGCAAAGATTTTCTATTAAGCTACACAGTTTATTGCTAACTATAAAATACACTTAACAAATGATTATTAGTGAGCTTCAAGGTCCAACAAAGGCTAGGTTAAGAGGTGAAAAGTGGTACTTTTCAGTGAATAATACACCCCCAAACCTAATCTTTGCTAGTCCCTGAGAAAAGAAAAAATTAAAACAACTACTCTAAGAATTTAAATGCCACTTTTATAGGGAACACAGATGCATTTATCTTACGCATCAAGCCTTTTAAATCCCTAGGTGATCCCTAGTGGAGGAGTGAAGTCTCTTGAGGGTTTTCAGTGAAGATACCCACAAACTTCTTAATAAAACAGTTAACAAAAGTGTAAAATTATCAAGTCAGCTAACAAGAAATAGAGCATTAGCTCATCTTTGATTCAATAAAATGTGAGGAATTTGAACATATGATATGCACAGACATTTAATCACTATAACTTTTACATAGATGCACATCATTTCCAATTAGCTCACAACAAGGGAAAACATCACATGTAGGTCAGTACTGAGCTCATCATTAATTCAAAAATTAGGTTATAGGCTATGCCCAATACATTCAACATCAGGCCCAATGCTCACCAGGGCAGATTCTCACAAGGAACTTTGAGGGTTTTTATTTTCTCTCAAGCTCAAGAGCAGCTACAGGCCCCAAATGGATCTGTAAGCATGAGCATAGATAAAGCACCTAAGTTCTGGCATTATTGGCTAATCCTCACCATAGATTGGACATCTCTTTGTCTCTGCATGACAACTCATTCAACTTTGGATCACAGGGTCTTTTGACTGGGTTGTACTATGGCTTATGGGATAGGTTATAAAGAATAAAAGGTTGAAAAGGGATTCAGAATTGAGAAATTAGTAGGTGAAGGAGGTGATTCATGACTTCACCTTCTTTAGTTCAACACCTTTCATTTTCTTTAAAATTCTTCGGACTTGAAGTGGCCAGCATCTCCTCTTGTTTTTTATTTTGTAATGAAATTTTCCTCTTGACTCCTCTCTTATTCATCTTCATTATTGTTTTTCTTTCTTTTAGATGCATTTTTCTTTTTATTTTTCTGACTTGCCACCTCTTTCCTCAGCTGCTACAATGCTAAGCTTTAGGTATCTCTTCTCCATTCACCCAATATTTACCCTATCTTGTCTATCTTCAGCTCCTCCTTTACCTTCTAAATTCTTAGAGTGAGGGTAGGTTTGAATCAGGTCCATAGGTTCAGGTACAGGTACACAGGTGTATTTTAAAGAAAATTAGAAATTAAGGCTCAAAAGGTTTGTGTACAAGGGCAGTTGAATAGGGTTTGGTCTGTTTAAGCTCAAACTATCCAAGAGAAGACCTTAATCCTTTCCTAGGTGTCATGAGTGCTGTCAGTTGTTTCAACTTGGAGGTGCCTAACTTCTAGTGAGGGAATTGACTCCGCCAGTCTTTAGAGCTAAAAGAATTGCCTTAGTCACTCCTGAAAGGAAGGAAAAAATTTTGTAGGCTCAAATCTTACTAGTTTTGGTCTTCCATTGAACTCTTAGGCATATCCTTACCTTTTTCTCTCTTTAATGATTCACTAAGTACTGATACAAGTGAGCTTTCTTGGTATTCACATCATGGAAATGTTAAAATTTAAAAGCTTGTAATGCCTAAAGGTCTGCAAAATTTTTAAATTTCTTATTTTTTATGATTCTTAAGTGAACATGGCTCCATTTCTATCTTACTCACTTGATTTCTGCTACACTTAGGTTAACTATTTCATTGGCAGATCCTGCCATAACACCCTCAAACCTATGAGGAGCAGTGTCCTCACTGATTCAAGGATAGATGTGGATGTGCAGCAGGCTCAAAACAGAGGTATTAAAAGAAAAGAAACATTAGGAAAGAAAAACAGACAACACACAACAAACAACAAATAAACAAACAAAAATAAAGAAAGACAGTGAACTAATCAACGCATAACAAAAAGAAAATCTATTATAACAGCAAAAATATGTGCAAAATTACACACTACTTTCTAACTAAATACATGTGCAAAAGTTAATCATCCGAGTCTTTGGCTTCAGCGGGTGGTTCCTGTATTTCTTTACCCTTTGCTTGCTTCAAAGCAGCAGCCTTAAACAGTGGTCTTTTTTAAGTAGGTTTCCTAGGCTTGGCCGTGCTTTTTCTTTTTGGAGTGGGTGATGGCTTTGGGGTAGGTTCCTTTATTTTGAGTCCAGGTTTGACTTGGCTAGGTTCCTTTGAATCTGGAGCTGTTTGCTAGAGAGGTACTTTTGGATTTAATTCTTTAAAAAGAACTTCTGCCAAATCCCTATCAGTTTGTACATTGACAGACTTCTCCAAAGCTGTAATAGTCATCCCATAATCATAAGCCCTTTCCTCAGTCATTCTCAGTCTCTCTTTCTGTTCTTTGATCACATCTTCTTGACTCTCAACTCTTCTCTTTTCCTGGTTTTATTGGACCGTAATCTCTCTCCATCCTTGCTTGATTTCCTTTTTCTCAACCTTATGAGCAAACATCAAGAGTTTAATTTTATCAAGGAGGGGCTGCCGCACTGTAGCTTTTAGGTCAGCCATGCCTTGAACTACATCCCTCTTTAAGTAAGCATTGGCTTGCATGGCCCGAAGGAGGGTGTAGTAAGGAGGCTAGGGATTACAAGAGGCAAGAAATATGGGCTGAGCAGCAATGGAAGAAGTGCTAGCCAACAATGGAAAGGGACAAGATGAAGACAGGGGTGGGGTGGAGGGTAGAGGGTGAGGAACAGTAAGGGCAGATGCAGGTATGGGTTGTAGTTGAGATCCAGGGTCTGTTTGGGTGGACACATCTTTGGAGGTGATCGGAGAAGTTTTTGGGAGAGGTATAATGGGTGTAGGAGCAGGTGGGGGATTATGGATTAATGTAGGGAGAGGTGACTATTGGGAAGGTTGGGTTAGAGTGGTTAAAGTTGCTTGGATGGATTGTAAAATGATTGGGATGGATGCAGGTGGTAGGGTGGAGTGAATTGAATGAAGATTGACCTCAATAGAGGCTTAGGTTTGGGTATTGGCCAACATTTGGGAATGAAGGGAGAGTAGGAGATGCAGGATTTGGGTTAATAGGTCAAGTATGGTAGTGGCAGTGGGTTGGATAGGAGAAACTGGTTGAAAGGGGAAAGTGGGTCTATGAGTGAAGGTAGTGGCCTGTGGTGATGTCTGATGTGGAGGGGTGAAGTGTGGAGGGTGAGGTAAATCTGGGAGGGGGGTATACTCCAGGTTGATGTCTCCTAGGATAGTGGGCATCATAGTGAAAAATTCCTCTCTTGTAAATGGGCTATGGTCATGGGATAATAGAATGGATTGGTCTAGGGGTTCACATGTGAAAAGTACAAAGGGTGGCGTTTCAAAGGTATGGGTTTCAGGTTCATAGGGTGTAGGTATGGGGTCTGGAATGGTTGTGGTTTCAGGGATTGGAATGGTTTGGAACAAATAGGTGGGATGGCGTCCAGTGGGGGTTTTGGCAGCTTTTCTTCTCTTCTGGTATGGGGTCTTGATAGGTGGGCTAGTGTGGGCTAGAAAAATAGATAAGGGTACAATAATGGGTAGGATGTCAGTGGCTATGATGGTTGGTGGTGAGATTGAGGTGGCTATGGCTGTGGTGATTGGTAATATAGGCTCAGGTAAGGGTATTGGACTTGTGTGGGGCTGTGAGGTCTCGGTTGAGGGTGGAGGTGGTGGTAAAAGAGTTGGGGCTGGCATGGAGGTAGAGGGAATGGCTAGGGAGGTGATGGTTGTGTTGGCTGGCATATGTGAGGTGGAGGATGCAGAAGATCGTGATGTGATGGCAAAGAAGATGTAGCAAGCAGAGATGCCTTCATGAATAGTGGGGGCTGCTTCTCTCAGTAACTCCTCCCGCTGCTTTTTCTTCTTCTCCATCATTGTGCCACTGATTCTCCACTATTTCTGTCCATTCTTTTTGGGATTTAGGGTCACTGTCTCCTCCCTTTAAAAGGGGTATTTCCCAAACTTCAGCAAAACAAGTAAAAAATCTGCAGTAGGGAAGGGAATGAGGTTTCTTTTTTATTTTCACCTTCTCACATAGGTCCTTAATCCCCCCAAAACTCAACTTGGCTACATCCAAGTAATGATTCTTATGAAATGAGAAGAGTGCATCAGCTATGTGCAACCGTGGGAATCGAGACGATCCCTGTTGCGACGAAGCGCTCTCTAACAATAAAATATAGAGTCGCCACCCGGAGCTTTCGGTGTCTCGGGATACCTAGTTCATTTTTATGAGCACCTAAGTGCTAAAAATATGACTCTGAATCCGGTCCACACCAAAGGCTCTTGGGTAGGGGCTTCAGTTATCGATCGGGACGGTGTTAGGCACCCGATCAACCCGCTTAACGCGGTCTCTACTTATGGCCAAAAATAAAATGATGTAAAAGAAAAGGAAATGGTTCCCTCTTGCCCAAATGGGCCTCCAATCCTATTTGTGCCTCTCTGTTCCTACCGAAAATTTGGTGGCGTAACAGCACAAATGAAAGGGTAGGGAATGCCACAAAGAGATAGGAGAAGAAAGGGGAGAGCCGGAGCCCTTGGGCCCTTGTAGCACCGTAGGAGAGCCTTGCGTTGGCTTGCTTTGATGAGCTTTTGAAGACTTGTATGGTGGAAAGAGGGGTTCTAACCTCTAAGGCTTGCTAACTAAGAGGTAGAAAGGGAAGGTGAATGGGTAGCATATACCTAAACTAAGGGATCTAAGGTGAAAAATATCACTCAAAGGAGGTTTTAGAATTCTGGAATTTGTATGGGAAGTGTGCACCAAAGGGAGAAAGATCTTCTCACTTTAAGCTCTTTCTCTCTTAGGCCAAAATTTTCAACCCCTAAACCAAGGGGTGGGGGGCTCTATTTATAGGAAAGGAGTGGATTAGGAGGCTACTTAGGTGCTAATTGAAGTTAGCGATTAGGTAATCTCAAATCTAAGGTTTCCTAGGGTTTTAAGAGCTTGGAAATGTGTGAAGGTGGTTCTAATGGTGGATGATGGGGTGAGGCTTTAGGCCACTAGGAGGGTTGCAAATAGGTAAGGAATGCATGCAACAGAACTATCAAAATACACCCCAAATGTCGAGGTGGTCAACAAGTCAAACCCTAATCATGATTTTTGGGGCAAATTCTAACAGTTACTGTTCATATGCCTAGCCCAACTAATAGTTGGGCCAGGTAAATGTACAGTAAAATAGTAATGAACAGTAGCTTGGAAGTTGGCCTCGCGAGGGGTGGGGGGACCCATTTATGCCTGGCATAACTATTAGTTGCGCCAAGCAAATTCAGGGGAAAAATGGCTTGGCGCAACTATTAGTTGCGGTAGGCAAAAATCCTGAAATTATGTGTGATTTTCAAATGGTCATAACGTTTGATATACAACTCCGATTGAGGCGATTCTTGGCTCGTTGGAAAGCTAGAGAAGTCCTCTTTCTAATGGTATATGATTTGATATTAGTAAAAGACCTCACCTATTCTTAATGCACCACTCTCTATCCATTGCTCGGGAAGGTCAGGTTTAGGGTTTGGAATGGGTTCTAAGTGTTGGGACTGGTTTCTAAAGGTTCGGGATAGGTTCCTAAGGGATCTAGGGTGATTCCTAAGGGTTTGGGGTGATTCTTAAGGTTCCTACATGCCATCAAAAGCTCATAATTGCACCTCTCTCGAAAGGTGTTTCGATCGGGCCTTGGGCCAAATTTGGGTGTCTACAGATGCCCCTCTTTGGTATCTGATCACTAGTAATCATATGCCAAAGAAAAGAGACATCCGAAGAGGCCCAAGGCATTACTGACGGGTTCACTATATTCAGAACGAACTTCAAACATTGGGTGAGTAACATGGTGAGAAAATGAAAGCCCTGGGGTGTCAGGCTAATCATTCGTTTTTCTAGGTAATCGGTTCCGAAGCGCTTAGCAACATTATTGGGCATAACCGAGGTGGAATGAGTTGCGAAAGCCCAATAGCTGGGAAAAACATTCACCTCGCACATTACAAAAGCCCGTTAGTCAGGAAAAATGTCCGCTTCTTGAGATGATTTGAAGGTGATTGATGTTCGAGATTTATTCTGAATACAACAGTTTCGTAAGTAAGAGGGGTGATCGACCCACATTCAAAGATAGGCGCGAAGTAAACATACACAAGGCTCCATAGTTTGCGTCCCATCCTACAAGGCATTTGACGCCCTCATTGGATTATTCATGGGTGCCCCTGCGGAAAGTAGGATTCGAGATCTTTGGGTGAACCCATCGATCCCAAAGTTTATTTAGCATGACCACCTGAGCGAAGTGAATAGATGTCACAACATTTTTTAGCAGTGCGTGCCATTTTTCAAAATGCTCCTCAGATCCACATGACCCAGAGCGTCCAACTTCAAATACCAGTAAACAAATCCAACTAGTTACCGGGTGCTAACCCAAAAGGGACATCCAACCCTGGTTTCTGCCAACAATGATCATAAGCATCAATTAACTATGCATAATCATGCACCCATCGGGGGCAATAAGCAACAACAAAGGCGATAGAAGCCCTGACTCGGACCCGCCCAGGTACAATTTATGGGGACAAACGACCATCATACGGATACCCAGACGCATGGCGTACACTTTATAGGGATACCGTTGCCCATACAAGTTTTAAGCCTGCAGAAAATAAAAGGGAAATGAACCCTTCTGAATGCATGATTGCACATAGTTTGATTGACACATAATCTCATTCTCAACAGGTTGGTTTCAACCAACGATTGATCTGTTTTAATGGGGAATCTGCAGCTTAAGACACTTAAGTTCTCATGAGTCCAAAACGAAGTTCTCGTCTCAAAGATTTAGTAGTGGAGTTGACCTGATCAAAACATTGATTGTTTGACCGAGACTGACACCGTTGCTCCTGCCTTAAGGCAGGATCTAGAGATTTGAGGCGAACCTCCGACTCAGGACTTCGATGTGGCACTGCTGCATTGCTGATAAAATATTGACGTTTTACCGCTTTATGCTTGTGCGCAGCTCAGTGGGGAAGCATAGATTTATTTTTTTTCTCTTTTTTCTTTTTTTTTTTAAAGATTGCTTTTTTTCATTTTTTTTTTAAAACAAGCATTATCTGGACCTCAAACCCTAGGAGGCGCACGCCCAGACAATGCATACCAAGAGCTCGTGCCTCCGCAATAGTTTACGACGAAACTGAAGCCAACATACTCAAGTTCATGTGATATCGAAAAGACTGAGTCAGAATTGGGTGTCCACCGAAGGATACTTAATCTTGGACTCCGTCATCAATGAAGTTACAAATGAATAACTATGCATAAACATGCACCCATTAGGGGCGATAAGCAACAAAGGCAATGGAAGCCCTGACCCGGACCCGCCCGGGTATAATTTACAGGGAGAAACGACCATTATACGGATACCCAGATGCATGACATACACTTTATAGGGATACCACTGCCCATACAGGTTTTAAGCTTGCAGAAAATAAAAGGGAAATGAACCCTTCTGAATGCATATTTGCACATAGTTGTCTGACATAGTTTCATATTTGACAGGTTGGAATCAATTCAACAATGGATCTTTTCGAGGACGGAGTTATTCGGACCTCAAACTCCATAGGGCGCACGCCCAGACTGCGAGGACCAACAATCTACACCTTCGAAAATATCATGTGACGAACTTGAAGTACAAGGCACTCAAGTTCACTTGAAACCAAAATATGGAACGATCAGGGCGAAGATTTAGCGGTGGAGTCGACTCGATCGAAACATTGACTATTTGACCGAGACCGATATTGTCGCTCCTATTTTGAAATAGGATCCATGGATCCAAGGCAAACCTTAGACCTAAGACATTAATTTTGCACCGCTGCGTTGCCGGTAACATATTGACAACTTACCGCATCGAAAATATGCGAGTGCATAGCTGTGCATAGCATGAAAACATAGATTTGTTTTTCTTTTCAAAATAATTTTCATCATCATATTTTTTTTTTTAAACCTGACGTCGGTGGTGAGATGTTTTATCTGATTTGTCCATTGCTGAGAAGTTGCCCGCTTTGAGGCTTTGGACCGTGTGATGTTCCTGCACATTCTCGAGAAAACGTCAGTCCCTTTTGTTTATACATATAAAGAAAATTAATCCTAAACAATAGAAGAAAAAGTAGATTTGTACCTACACTTTTTCATTTTCAATATATTTTTTTTGGATTTTTGTTTTTGGAGATTTTTTGTTATTTTTCTTCATTTTTGAGATTGAAATATGATGCTGTAAATATGTACATGAAAATGAGTAGAAATATATATACACATTTTTTGGTGTTTGGATTTTTCTTGATTTTTTTTTTGTTTTTGGCTTTTCCTCTTTTTTTTGTTTTTGATGCCTTGATAGTGAGACGGAGTAGCGGGTCCCATTTTGAGCATAGTCAAACTCTTTCATGCAGTCGGACCTGAGTGAGTTTTTGAATTTTACCAAGGCCGGAATTTTGATCCCTTTAGATTGAGTTAAGCCTTTCTCCTTACCTCGGGTCATACGTTTGACAGTGTGGGTTTCACAAAGATCGGGACCCGATTCGAACTAGCATGAGCGGCCCAGTCGGACAAGAGGGTACATGAAGAGTAACAAAAGGGTTCCTCAAACATTAATCTTCTCAATCAGTCCAAACCTTCTTTTCTTTTCCTTTTTCTTTTCTTTCTCCTTCTCTCTTTTTTTTTTCTTTTCATTTATCTCCTTTTTTAGCCGTGGCACCCTTTCAGGTTTTCACCACGTCCATGGGTTTAGCTCTCTTACCCCAAGCGCCCTTTCAGGTTTTCACCTGGTCCGTACAAGCCCGCTGTTTTTACCCGCAATGCCCTTTCGGGTTTTCACTACGTCCATCTTGATTTGAGCTTGTATTTTTATTTTATTTATTTTATTCTTTTTATTATATATTTTTTAAGAGCACGACATAGACGTCGATTCCGCCATAGCCGGCTGGATGGGGTTCTGGTGTTATCTCACAACTCAGCTCATGTTGACTTAACAGATATTATGACTGCTTGCGAACCTACAAAGAGGGCTTCCTTCAGGGTGTAGCTTGGCCATGGGTTAGGTTAGGATTTTAAGGTATGCTCGGCTAAAAGGGTTTCCTTGATACGGCTTCAGTTTTCGCAACATACTTTTCTTCCTTAGGGGTATTTTACTGTACATGCCCCGTGATTCTTCTATACACACATTTTTTGTTTTTGTTATTCTTTTTTCTCCATTTCAGGCAATCTCTTTTTAAGGTTTTGCTTTTTCGATTTTTTAAAGATTTGATAGTAACTTTATACACATGCATCTTTTCTCTCTTTTTTTTTTTGGTATATGTACACATATATTTTTTTTGAGGGAATGGGTTTATTGAAAGAAAGGCCCAGGCTCAAATGGGGTAGCAAAGGATATCATCATTTTTAGGGATGTTTTTGGGCTACTATGCTTGGAATGATGGCCTCTTTTGGGAGGTTCTTAAGCAGTCACGTATCTGTTTCATCAATTCTTACCTTATCACGATAGACTAAGAGTAGAACCGTCAGACGTATCCAGCGTTGATGGGCTCAGGAAGATGATCTCCGTCCATGGTGGTGAGGCGGATGGTGTATCCTGGCAGCACTTCTCGAATGACGTATGGTCCTTCCCAGTTTGGCTTAAACTTTCCTCTTGGATCGGCGTGGAGGGATGGGAAGATCTTCTTCAGCACAGTGTCTCCTACCTTTAGATCTCGACTGTGGACATGTTTATTGTATGTGCGTGCAATTCACCCCTGGTAAAATTGAGTGTGACACAAGGCTAGGAGTCTCTTCTCATCCAATAAGTTTAGCTGATCAAAGCGTGATCTCTCTTTTTTTGCTTCGGGTAAGCTTGATTCTATGAGGATTCAGAGCGAGGGTACTTCAACCTCTACCGAGAGGACGACCTCGGTTCCATACACAAGGGAGAATGGTGTTGCCCCTGTAGCGGTACGGATTGACGTTCGGTAGGCCCACAAAGAAAATGGCAGCATTTTGCTCCAATCTCAATAAATGATGACCATTTTCTCAAGGATGCGGACGACTGTCTTGTTCGCGGCTTCTACGGCTCCATTAGTTTGAGGTCGATAAGGGGATGAGTGATGGTGCTTGATCTTGTATTGCTCGTAGAAGTCTCGGATGAGGTTATTCGTAAAGTTTGTGCCGTTGTCCGTGATGATATCTTTGGGTACTCCAAATCGACACATAATATTGTTCTTGAGAAACTTCTCAACGTGACTGGCTGTGATGTTGGCATATGACGCTGCTTCTACCCACTTGGTGAAGTATTCAATGGCGACGAGGATGAATCGATGCCTGTTTGATGCTTTCGGATTAATCATTTCGACAACGTCAAGGCCCCAGGTAGCAAATGGCCAAGGAGTGGTCATGCAGTGAAGATCAATGGCAGGAGCGTGTATCAGACTGGAGTATTCTTGACACTTGTAGCATTTTTGAACATGTTTACAACAATCTGATTCCATAGTGGTCCAGAAGTATCCTTGCCGTAGAATTTTCTTAGCGAGCATGTGACTGCTGATGTGGGCTCCGCATACTCCCTCATGGATTTTTTTCATAATATTGACCGCTTCACTTTTAGTAAGGCACCTTAGTAAGATGTTATTGTATGATCGCTTGTAGAGGCATTCCCCACAAAGGACATAACCTGCCGCTAAACGTTGAATGGTTCTTCGGTCTGTCTTGGATGTACCCTCTGGGAAAGTTAGGGTCTCGAGAAAATTCTTGATATCTGAGAACCAAGATGGCTCATCATCATGCTTTGTAGGTTCCTCAATCTTGAGGCAGAAGGTTGGCTCATTCCTCTGCTCGATCATGATCGGCTTCATCTCAACACAATAGGGGATTTCAATCATTGACGCTAAAGTTGCTAATGCGTCGGTAAAGGGATTCCTTATCCGGGGGACGTATGAGAAGGTCTCATCTTCGAAGCATGCTATCAGATCCTCAAGGTGTTCATGATAGGGGATCAGCTTCTCATCTTTCGTCTTCTAGTCACCATTCGTCTGGCATATAATTAACTATGAATTGCCAAATACTCGAAGGTGAGTTACATTCAGATCGAGAGCTGCTTGTAGGCCAACGGCGCAAGCTTCGTACTTAGCCATATTGTTAGTACAAGGGATGTTAAGCTTGATAGAGACCGGTACATGGGATCCTTTTGGTGAAATCAGGATGGTGCCAACTCCTTGGCCCTCGACATTTGCTGCCCCGTCAAAGTGCATTACCCATGATTCTTCTGCTTCTTCTGTATCGTCTTCCGTCATGAACAAGATATCTTCATCTGGGAATTCGGTTCTTTACGGCTCATAGTCAGGTAATGGATTGTCGACGAGATGATCAGCAAGCGCCTGCCCCTTGATCGACTTCTGAGTGATGTACATGATGTCGAATTCAAATAGTAAAAGTTGTCATCGTGTGGTTCGTCCAGTCAGAGCTGGCTTTTCAAATAGGTATTTTAATGGGTCCATTCGAGCTAAAAGCAGAACGACATGGGATAGTAAGTAATGGCAGAGCCTTTGAGTAGCCCATACAAGAGCTAGGCATGCTTTCTCCAGATGAGTGTAGCGCATTTTGTAATCAGTAAACTTCTTGCTCAGATAGTAAATGACCTGCTCTCTTCTTCCTGTTTCATCGTGCTGCCCCAAAACACATCCCATCGACACTTCCGTCATGAAGAGATACATCAAGAGTGGTCTCCCTAGCTCAGGTGGTACCAAAATAGGTGGATTAAGGAGGTAGCTTTTGATTTTTTCAAACGCTGTTTGACAATCATCGTTCCATTCAACGGGCGAATTCTTCCTTAGTAACTTGAAGATTGGCATGCAGATTGGAGTGAGCTGTGCAATGAACCGACTGATATACTGTATTCTACCCAGAAACCCTCTAACCTCTTTCTCGGTAGACGGCGGTGGCATTTCAGTGATGGCTTTAACTTTGATTGGGTCGACCTCGATCCCCCTCCTGCTAATGATGAACCCTAGAAGTTTCCCTAACATAGCACCAAATGCGTACTTCTATGGATTCAGACGTAGTCGATACTTCCTCAGCCTTTTGAAATAGTTTTTGAAGGTTTACCAGATGGTCGCTTCGCTCTGGTGACTTGGCTATCATGTCATCAACATACACTGCAATCTCTCAGTGCATCATGTCATGAAATAGTGCAGTCATAGCTCTCGGGTACGTTGCACCGACATTCTTCAGCCCGGATGGCATGACTCGATAGCAAAAGGTTCCCCAGGGGGTAATGAACGCTATCTTCTCGCGATCAACCTCTGGCATTTTAAACTGATTGTATCCTGAGAATCCATCCATAAATGAAAGCATCCTGTGCTTAGCTATGTTATCAACCAAGATGTCAATGTGTGGTAACGGGAAATCATCCTTTGGGCTTGCCCTATTCAAATTGTGGAAATCGATGCACATGCGGACCTTTCCATCCTTCTTTGGCATAGGTACGATATTGGCTAGCCATTGCGGGTATTTAGATACCATGAGAAACCTCGCGTCATACTGTTTGATGACCTCATCTTTGACTTTCAGCATCCATTCAGGTCTGAGACGTCTCAGCTTCTGCTTGACTGACTTCATATCAGGGTAGAGGGGCAACTCATGCTCGACCAAATTAGTATCCAGACCAGGCATCTCCTCGTACGACCAGGCAAAAACATCTTGGTATGACCGAAGGAAGTTGATCATGCTTTTTCTTTCCTCAAGAGATAGTGACGTTTCGATTTTGGTTATTCTAGGAACCTCCTCAGTTCCTAGATTGACGTCTTCGGTCTCTTCGACAATGGGGATAGGGCCGTGCTCAAAGTCGGCAAATCGGTTAAGGAGCTCATTGGGGAGCTCCTCGAAGGGGACATCCTCGTCCAGACTCGTGATCCCTACCACTTCTTGTATTTCTATAGGGAAGGGGTCGATTTCACGTGGGACAGGTATTTTGATTAAGGCATCCTTTTGTGAGACATTTTCTAGAATTTTAAATGACAATATTTTTGGACTTTGAATTTTTTCAATGTTTTTGAGATTTTGTGCTTTTTGTATGTTTTTGAGATTTTGTATTTTTTCCATGTTTTTAAGATTTTTGTTTTCTTTAGAGACGGACCCTTGGCAAAGCGGGTTTGTGTATATACAAAATATTGCCTGCCAAGGGCTTATCTCACTTTTTATAGGTTGTTTTTTTTGGGAAACAGGCGCCAAACTTTAGGCCACTTCCTGCTTCCAGAGTTTGGGGTAAAGATGCCCAGTTGCGTACCTGAGAGGTCGCTTCTTTACCTGATTGGATGGAGGGTGCTGACTGATATGGCTCATTGGAGTCAGCCTCCATCATATTGATCTCCATTTCGTCTGAGATCATGTCCTCAAATGATAACTCAGTTTTGTGGTGATTCACCACAGGGGGGCTTGTTCAGGTACCGACCGTCGTTCCTTGAAAAGTGATAATGCAGCCAAATCTATCTCCAAGCTGGGAAGGGAGATCTGGGGATTGGTGGGATGGATTGGGGCTATGGGTTTGTGTGGGGTCAAATGGGTTATCCCATTTTGATTAATTTTTATGACCCCCGCGCTGACAAAGGAATCCCTGATGTGTGGCCTAGGGCGAGGTTTCTCCTCTATGTTAATTCCTTGAGCTCTTGCAGTCGCGGCAACCCTGGCTTTCTCTTTGGCCTCACAGACCTCTTGCTCCATGGGCTTGTATCCTAGCCCGAATCTTACTTTTCTCGTCTTAGCCACAATGGCTCTCTTCGCTTTTGTAATTTGGGTCCTGCATCTTCCTTTCTGATAACCCCACTTTTGGAGCATTGCCACTGCCACTACCATACTGTCTCCCATTTTAGACATGATGCCCTCAATGGGTTCTGGGAGTATTGCCGACACTTTGTACTCAAAATTGTGGAGGTCGACGTCCTCAGCGGTGTGTGGTACATCCAGCATATTGGGTTTTTCAATGCTATTGGCGGCCTTTTCTTTCTCACTGTGCCCCTCTCTAATGATCGTGATAATCTTATGCCCAGATGCAAATTTGAGTTTCTGGTGCAATGTGGAAGGTATGGCTCCGACTTCATGTAGCCACGGGCGCCCCAATAACAGATTAAATGAAGATTTGATATCTATGACTTGAAACAAGATGGAAAAGGTCATTGGCCCTATCAACAGCTCAAGATCAACTTCTCCCATTATTTCTCTCCTGGTATTGTCAAACCCTCTAGCACTAGTTCTGGTGGTCCTTAACATGCACGGATCAACCCCAATCTTGGTGGCAGTTCTTAATGGGCATATATTCAATGCAGACCCATTGTCGATTAGTACCAAGGGGATAATCATATTTCCGGACTCAATGGTTATATTCAAAGATTTTGAGTGATTACCTCCTTCCTCAGGTAAATCAGCATCAGAAAAAGAAATGGCATTTGGGGCCATCACTTGACCAATTATCTGTCCAACTTCATCTAGGCTAACTTGGAGTGACACATGCGCATTTTTTAATGCCCCCATTAATGCTTGAAAATGGAGTGGGGACGTCGTCAACAGATCCCATACAGTGATATGGGCAAGCATTCTTCTTAGCTGAGTCTCCAGTATATGTTCTCGACTCATCTTCTCAAAGGGGTTCACCGCACTATCTTTCTTTCCTTCAGGCTGGGCCTGTGCTGCTGCTGGTGCTTCGGGTGGCTTCGATATTCTCCCTAACTTGGTAATAAAATCTACTGCCCCATCTCTGTTGCTACTGCTGGTATTGACATCTGTTTGTTCGTAGCTTAGCGGGACCTGATGAGGATCATAGGTTGGTCCTGAGAGCTGGAGTGGTGTCGTAGCCGGTGCTTGAGATACTTGTACGGCGGGCTCAGAGGGTGTGGTGAAGCTTGAGGGTGGTGGTATTAGAGGGAAGGAGGTAAAAGTAGGCCATTGATATGGGTGCATGGGGGTTTGATGGGCGTTAGGTAATTGACTGGTGGAACTTGCCGGTGGTTGAGCTGGGGTGATGGAGTGCAGCCATTGATAATCGATGGATCCGGGTGTTGGATTGGGGATCCGTTGGCTCATTGGGTAATTGATGGGGTGGTGTATGAAAGTGGTAGTTGAAATGGGCGGCAGCCATTGATGTAAAGGGTGTATGGGTGTAGAATTGGGGTCATGGCTCATTGGGTAATTGATGGGGGTTGTGGTGTATGGTTGGTATGCATTGATATTTACATAATTGATGGGTGTGGTGGACGGAAAGTATGCCCGGAGATCCAAAGGTTCAAATTGTGGGGTTGGGTTGGGGAAATAATCTGACAAATTTAGAGGTTCAACTACCCCTATATTCCTTTCTTCAACATTTCTTAACAGCGATGCTACATAACTCTCCCAATCACTGATATAATCTGATGGGTCAAATTCGAATTCCTCCTCATCTTCTATCATTCCAATGGTGAGTCTGAGACCTGCTCCTCCGGTAGGATGTGGGGGTATGACACTTGGTGGATATTAGTATGTTGAGAGGGTGCAGGGGGAATGATTTTCCCGGCATCGATTAAATCTTGGATGGCGTGCTTCAATGGGAAGCAGCGATCAGTAGGATGACCCTGACCCTGATGAAAATTACAGTGGGTATTTGGGTCATAGTACTTTGGGATCTGGTGAGGAGGAGGTTGCGGTTGGCGGATAGCCACTAATCCCTTTTCTACTAACAGGGGCAAAAGTACACTCAAAGATTGCCCCAGAGGTGTAAAGACTCGATCGTAGTGGGCTCTCCTCTGTTTCGGAGTCATTTGCATTCCTTGCCCATTCCCCATTCTTTGCATCCGCCAGCCTAATAGGTGCTAAGAGTCTGAAATTGAAATGGGTATTATTATTGGGCCTGGTGTTCGCTATGTTCTGGACATCGCCCCCTATTCTCTTCTCGTTCTTCTACTCAGAAAATCTTTCGACCCCGCTAGGGCCCCCTGAAGTATTCTTACTCAGACGTCCTTCCCTTATGGCATCCTCGCAGCGGTTGGCATTCCTCACCAAATCAGCAAAACTAGACTGCTATTGGTACACAAGGAAATCAAAAATCACTGGCAGAGTGTTCTTTGAAATCATCTCTATCTGCTCATCATCCGATATTCTATTTCTGACTTGAGCTGCTAGTGCTCTCCATAACCCTAAGTAGTCGCTGAAGGTCTCATTTGGATTTTGCTTTAAAAGGACCAAATCAGACTTGCATGGTTTAATATCAGTATTATAGACATACTGTTCCTAGAACAAATGCGCTAAATCTTTCTATGTCTTCATCATGGATGGTTCAAGAGATGCGAACCACCTCAGGGCCGGTCCGGTCAAACTTTTCTGAAAAACTTTTATCAGCAGTCTTTCGTCCCCCCCGTACTGGCACATGTCCCCATAATAGGACTTGAGGTGTGCGATCGGGTTGCCTGTGCCATTGTACTTGTCGAATACTGGCATTTTAAATTTGGGGGGCAAGGGAACCTCAGCGAATAGGCATAGGTCTGTGAAGTCCGTGGCGTGGATTTCAGCACCACCCATTTTCATCAGCTGTTTTTGTATTTTTTCTAACTGTTCTTTCAGCTGCTCTGACTCTTTTGATATAGGGGCCGCTTTTTCGGCCATCAGTCGGACTTCACTCTGGGCTACCAGGGGGTGGGCAATTACCGGTGGAGGGTTGAGGTTGGTCAATGCCCCAGCATAGGCCCCACTGTTCCTAATCTCGTCCTCTTCATACTGCTGATCGGCATAATGTGCAGTGAAGACGGGATTCTCAACCTGTTGCTGCATGGGTTGGATGGGAATGACATGAGTAGGGGTTGGGTGAGCCCATTGGGGGTGTGGAAAGGTTTGTTGGGGGATGGGAATTTGGTTTTGAGGCGGGGCCTGGTAGGGCTATTGGGTATGGGGGAAGGTTTGGAGATGACCTTGGGGTGTGGGGCCATGGGGGAATTGGGTTTGGGGGATGACATGGGTTTGACCCAGCTATGAAGGTTGGGTTAGGTGTTGGGGGTGTTGTGGGAGGTATGAGTGTGGGGTTTGGGTTTGGGCCATGAACCCTTGATCATTTTGGGTCATGGGCCACTGATTGGTCTGGGCAATGGACCCTTGGTAGGTTTAGGTCGATGGACCTTGATGGGTATGGGCCATGGGCCCTTGGAGGGTCTGGGCCATGGGCCCTTGGTGGGTCTGGCCCAATGGGCTTTTGATGGGTCTGGCCCAATGGGCCTTGTTGGGTCGGGGCCATGGGCCCTTGATGGGTCTTGCCCGATGGGCCTTGTTGGGTTTGGGCCATGGGTCCTTGATGGGTCTGTCCCGATGGGCCTTGTTGGGTCTAGCCATTGGCCCTTGATGGGTTTGGCCCGATGGGCCTTGTTGGGCCATGGGCCATGGGCCATGGGCCATTGGTGGATTTGGGCCATGGGCCCCTGATGGGTTTGGGTTTGATGGGTTTGGCTCAATGGGCCCTAGGGGATATGGGTAATGGGGTTTTGGGCCAACGGGCCTTGGAGATGATGGGTAATGGGGTATTGGGCCATGGGGCCCTGGAGATCATGGATGGAGGGGTATTGGGCCATGGGGCCCTGAGATGTGTGGGAAAAGGGGGTTTGGGCCAATGGGCCTTGGGGTATGTGGGTGATGGGGGTTTGGATGGTGTTGATTATGGGAGGTTGATGGGGGCCATGGGGGAGTGAAGCATGGAGGTTTGCCAAGGTGTGGGATGGATTCATGGATGTGGGGTGTGGAGGAGAGATATTTTGGGAGGCCCTCCATGAGGAGTATGCTTGGAACATCTCCTCCATCATGGCCATGGAAGGGAGGTGGGATGTGGATGGTGGATTAAAGGGGTGGTGGGGCATAGATGGGGTGGAGGTGGTGGAAAAATTGGGCATGGCCCCGGTATAATTGGGCATGGCCACGGTAGGTGGGGGTGTATGGGGTGGATGAGGGGATGTATTGGGTATGTTTTGGGATGATGGGGGGCATGATGAGGAGGGATAAGGAAAGTTGGGCATGGCCCCAGTGAAAATGGGCATGACCCGGATGGATGAGGGATTTTGCGGGGGACCGGATAGGGCAGAAGTGCTGTATGTGAACATGGGTGGATCGGGTCTATAGGGCGATGATGGGAATTGGGGCATGGATGTGGATTGGGAAAATGGGTTTGGCATGGGCATGGTTTGGGCAAAAGAAGGGGAATGGGGGGTTGGACTTTGGATATTTTGGGGGGTAGTGGTTGGGAATATGGGGGCACCGAATGGGCTGATAATGGTGAAAGGGGGTTTGGTGAGGGGGATTGTGGAAAAGACTTCTCTCGACTGGGAGTGGGTTGGAGAATGTGATGGGGATGAATTGGGATCGGGGTAAACTGGGTCCACTACCCACGACATTCTACAGGAGCGGGTCGGGTAAGGGTGCCTTGGATAAGGCCCAAAAATCCTCCTTTTTCTTCCCCTACGGGACGACAAAGGGCAAGATGATGTCGTTGTGCTGGCACGACAAACTAAATATTTTTTTGTGTTTTGATTATATATATATTTTTTTGAATTTTATGAAAACTTTTTTTGAAACACAAAGGTTCTGAGGCCTTGGAATTCCCTTTTCGGGTGGCTCTCGTACCTTAATTCAAGACCCGTGGCGACGGTTTCGATGCACTTCAGAAAAATTGAAGGAGAACCTTCGATCTATTAAAGGCATGGAAATCGAGGCAAATGACCCGATCCCTCGAAATGAGCCAAAAAGAAGTAGCCTTCTCTTGACCGACGGGAGCCTATTGGGTGTTGGAGATGGCGGGGCCTAAACAAGGCACTATGCACACTGATCGGGGAACTCGGCAGGTGGAAAGGGCCAAGGATTCGGGTTGGGTGCTGCTAAACAGACCTGGCGCAACTAATACTTGGGCCCAGGTTGTAGGGGAGGACTTTTGCACTGGCGCAACTATTAGTTGCGCCAAGGTAAAATCTGGGAGTTTAAAGCTGGCGCAACTATTAGTTGCGCCGGTTATAAATTCCAGTGTTTTTACATTGGCGCAACTAATACATGCGCCAGGCAAAAATTGCCTCTCCAAAACAGAAAGCAACAACCACTGATGCCCGAAATGAGTCTCTTTTTGGTTTTTTGTGGAAGCTAGGCTTCCGCGAACTGAGCTGTTTTATGGTGATCGATTCTCTCCTCACCGCACCTAAAGGATTGAGTCTGGTATAACTCGCTAGCACGCTCCCCAAGGGTTTTAAGCTTCGGAATGAGAACCCACCTGATATACCTCCGGCGCAAGCGCCTTCTCAGATACTAGGTGGGCTGGGACTTTTCTGGATCATCACCACTAGGGGCTACCGCCATACTAAGACCCGGGTGTTTGTATGTGTGCCTAAACCAACCCTTTTGAAAAATCTACCCCGCAAAATAAATTAATTAAGCTCCCTAACTTGGTTCAATTTTAATTTTTTTCAAAACTTTTCTCTGTTTTTGGAAGTTTTCTCTAGTTCAAAGACTGGGGGTGATTATCCCGTGCCGCCACTACGGGCCGGCGTTCACTGTTAGGATATGAATAATAAAAAAATGGGGGCATATAAAGTGCTAAAATTTAAAGCCGAATTGTAAAGGGAAGTAAGAAAGGTGCCAGTCAAGTGACTAGGCAAAAGGTTGCTGAAATTTAAAGCGAAAACTTAGGGGTGAGTAAAAAAAGGTGCCAGTCAAGTGACCAGGCAAAAATTGCTAAAATTTAAAGCGGAATCGTAGGGGTGAGTGAAAGAAGGTGCTAGTCAAGTGACTAGGCAAAAATTGCTGAAATTTAAAACGGAATTGTAGGGGTGAGTGAAAAAAGGTGTCAGTCAAGTGACTAGACAATAATTGCTGAAATTTAAAGCAGAGTCGTAGGGGTGAGTGAAAAAGGTGCCAGTCAAGTGACTAGGCAAAGATTGCTGAAATTTAAAGCGGAATCGTAGGGGTGAGTAAAATGACGTAATCGGAGGGGTGAGTGAAAAAAAAAAACAGCAAAAAAAAAAAAAAAAAGCAATAAAATGTTAGAAAAAAAAAAAAAAGGCCTAGTTCAAGGGGAAGCTCTACTAGCTACTCCCCAGCAGAGTTGCCATCTGTGCAACCGTGGGAATCGAGACGATCCCCGTCGCGACGAAGCGGTCTCTAACGATAAAATATAGAGTTTTCAACCGGAGTTTTCGGTGTCCGGGATACCTAGTTCATTTTTATGAGCACCTAAGTGCTAAAAATATGGCTCTAAATCTGGTCCACACCAAAGGCTCTTAGGTAGGGGCTTCGGTTATCTATCGGGAAGGTGTTAAGCACCCGATCAACCCGCTTAACGCGGTCTCTACTTATGGCCAAAAATAAAATGATGTAAAAGAAAAGGAAATGGTTCCCTCTTGCCCAAATAGGTCTCCAATCCTAATTGTGCCCCTCTATTCCTACCAAATATTTGGCGTCGTAACGACACAAATGAAAGGGTAGGGAATGCCACAAAGAGATAGGAGAAGAAAGGGAAGAGCCGGAGCCCTCGGGCCCTTGTAGCACTATAGGAGAGCCTTGCGTTGGCTTGCTTTGATGAGCTTTTGAAGGCTTGTATGGTGGAAAGAGGGGTTCTAACCTCTAAGGCTTGCTAACTAAGAGGTAGAAAGGGAAGGTGAATGGGTAGCATATACCTAAACTAAGGGATCTAAGGTGAAAAACATCACTCAAAGGAGGTTTTAGAATTCTGGAATTTGTATGGGAAGTGTGCACCAAAGGGAGAAAGATCTTCTCACTTTAAGCTCTTTCTCTCTTAGGCCAAAATTCTCAACCCCTAAACCAAGGGGTGGGGGGCTCTATTTATAGGAAATGAGTCGATTAGGAGGCTACTTAGGTGCTAATTGAAGTTAGCAATTAGGTAATCTCAAATCTAAGGTTTTCTAGGGTTTTGAAAGCTTGGAAAGGTGTGAAGGTGGTTCTAATGGTGGATGATGGGGTGAGGCTTTAGGCCACTTGGAGGGTTGCAAATGGATACAACAAAACTATCAAAACACACCCCAAAGGTTGAGGTGGTCAACAAATCAAACCGCAATCATAATTTTCGAGGTAAATTCCAACAGTTACTGTTCATATGCTTGGCGCAACTATTAGTTGCGCTAGGAAAATGTACAGTAAAATTGTAATGAACAGTAGCCTGGAAGTTGGCCTCGCGAGGGGTGGGGGGACCCATTTATGCCTGGTGTAACTATTAGTTGTGCCAGGCGATTTCTAGGGGAAAATATGGCTTGGCACAACTATTAGTTACGCCAGGCAAAAATCCTGAAATTCTGCCCGATTATCAAATAATCATAACTTTTGATATACAACTCCGATTGAGGCGATTCTTGGCTCGTTGGAAAGCTGGAGAAGTCCTATTTCCAATGGTATATAATTGGATATTAGTAAAAGACCTCAGCTATTCTTGTTGTACCACTCTTTATCCATTGCTCGGGAAGGTCAGGTTTAGGGTTTGGAATGGGTTCTAAGGGTTGGGACTGGTTTCTAAAGGTTTGGGATAGGTTCCTAAGAGATCTAGGGTGATTCCTATGGTTTTGAGGTGATTCTTAAGGGTTTCATACATGCCATCAAAAGATCATAATTGCACCTCTCTCGAAAAGGTATTTCGATTGGGCCTTGGGCCAAATTTGGGTGTCAACAAGCTATGGGGTACCTCCTCTCTTGCTCATGACCAGAGCAATAAACATTTTTCCTTAACACCCCATCAATGAATTTGAGATTGGGGTGCAGGTCCCTCTTCCTGATTGAGTCTTCTGAGGTTGTGATTCCTCCAGTTAACTCCCTTGCTATCTCAAATATGGTGGCAGTCAAAGGAGGACCCACGCCCTATTCAGGGCTATACCTAGCTGGTATCCTTAATATTCTTATAATGTCAGACTAGTTGAACAGCGTCTCAAAGTCATCAATGAATTCCACCAGTGTTGGGTTCTCATCATCACCAGTTTTCAACCACATATTCTGATAAAACAGTCTCACTAGTCTTGAGAAAACTAGCTGCATCGGAGGCCGCAACGGGAGAGATGCCTTGGTCAGATACTCAATGGAGGTAGAGGTCTCTGATAGCTACTCAAAATAGACTTTGTCAAAAATAGTTTCAGCCTCTAGCTTGATTACTTGCACAAATTTTGAAGGGACCCTGAGGTATTCAATAGTCTCTTCCTCCTCAACCTCAGGGACCTCAGGGGCTCAACTTTTCCCTTTTTCTGTTTCTTCTTTGATTTTTCAGGGCTCTTAGCAGGTGGGTGCTCTCTAGCCCTCTTCTTTGGGGTTGATTTCTTCTTTTCTTGTGGAACTGGGGGTTCAACAATAGGTGAAGACACCTCAGAAGTCTCTAATGTGGAGGCCTCTGTAGTCCTTATGGATTTTCTAGTGGCCACAGGCAGACGGGTTCAGGATCGCAGCTAGGGTGTCTAAAAATTTTGAACCCGTCGCCATGGGTGCTGACTTATCAAAATTAGGGCTCACAAATTTTAGAAAGCATAGAACACACTAAATATGAACAGAGGCACCAAGTTTTTCCCTTCTTTCTCTCTAATTTACTAAACTAATCAAAGCACAGAGCGAGAGTTGGAGAGCTTACCAATTGAGAGCTAGGGTTGCACCTAAAAACTTGCACAGTCACTCAAATCCTCCCAAACCTTGTTTAAAGTGACAAGGAGTAGCTGGGAAACAAAATGGTGGGAGGAAAATGCTTTAGGTGGAGTGGCTCAAGTTGTAGAGAAGAAAGCAGAGAAAGGAGATTTTGGTTGTGGTGCGGAGAAGTTAGGGCAGAAAGATGAAATGAAGAAAATGAAGGATTTCACAGAGTTTTTTGAGCTAATCCTGCGGTTCGCAGAGTTAGAAATAAGTGCTCGTGGGATAGATTTCTCGCGCAGTTAATATTTAATTCTGTGAGAAGTTATGTCATACAAAAGAAAATTGCCTTTCAATGCATTTTGAGGAGCGGAAACATTGCCTTGGTGTGCGAGAGCTATTTCATCTTTTAAAATTTTACCCCGTGATGTTCTCGCGAAGAATAAAACGTATGATAATCCTTTTGCACGGATTGGGCTCGTGGAGCAAAAGTAACTCCACAAGGCTCTATTGCAGCAATTGTTGAGGCATTTTAGTGCACAGGAGAGCCAAAAAATGGGCTTGTGTAGCTGATTGAAGCCTTTAACGCCCGCGAGAAAGTAGTATTCTCAACCTTTAATCTTTTAACTCAGTGCTGCACATGGGTTGGTGCATCCATGCTGTTGTGCACCTAACCACAGAGTATCAGTACCAAACCCCTCACATGTACTTCACTTCAACATGATAATTAAGTACCCATTAACAACATCAATTCATTAGAATTACAGAATCTTAAGGATAGTTTTTTAGATCAAGTTCATGGCAATTATGAAGAGAGCACCTCAACCATTCATCAACAAACATACACAACAAATTCAAATGACAAAAATACACATGTATTCAACACGAAATTCAAAAAATAGATAAAGCAACACAAACAAAATAATATCACACTGACAACAGAAATTGACAAATTTCGAAACAACACACATTAGAACAAACTTTTCATACATATGGTACCCTTATTACAAATTTTTGGATCACTGAGCACTAGCTTCCTCATGAGTTGAGGATGCATCTCTAATCATATATTGTCCTTTTGGATTTGTCAGGGGTTGATTAGGCAATTTTTCTTCATCCCTTCTATTCAAAGCATTACAAATTTGACCTAATTGGTCCTCAATCTTTTTAATGCTCTCCAAGGTTCCCCAAATTTTAAATGAAGAGGATCTGGCTGAAGGGGCCAACTGGTTAGACTAGGGGGCAGGTAGCAGAAAGTTTTACCTTGGTGGGTACCCTTGGTTAAATAGGTGCTGGGGTCTGTAAGGAGCTACCGCTTGCTGCTACTAGGGTTGAGGATATGAATCTTATCTCCACCTCAGGTTTGGGTGGTTCCTCCAAGAATACCCAGCAGGCTGCTACCCAAAAGTTTAAGCAACATTGGCATGCTCCATAACAAAATCAGGAAACTGGTTGGCAGATGGACAATCATGAATAGAATGTGTGGGAGATTGGCATATCAGACATGCTTCCTCCACCTGTACAACCATCCAGGGCTGCATCATATTCATTAATTTACCAAATTTTAAGGACAAATTGTCCGCCTTCCTCTCCAAATCACCTTGCACCTTGACTTCATATATTCCACCTCTGGAGGTGACCTCTTTCACCATCTTAGTTGGGGTCTGGCTATCATTGCATGACAGAGACTCCTGCTGCATGGAATTTTCTCCTATTATATCAAACAACTCCCAAGATTCCTCAACTGTCTTGTGGAGGTAGTTGTTAGGATATTTTAGATGCTTGCTGCTAACTTTATTGAAAACAATGATAAGAATGGGGTAGTGAAAATAAATCAAAGGTGGATTGAAAACTACAGAGCAGCAAGTCTAAAAATACACAGACCTGCAAGATACAGGGCCTGTTGTAGCAAGTTTTAATAAGTAAGAGTTTGTCCCACAGGGAAAAATGATCTAAAGCTCCAAGGGAGCTATCTTTAGTAGGCCCTCAAAATCTGACTACAGATTTGACAATCCTAAATGGAAGGGGATTTAAGGTCACTATTGTTTAAATCCTATGGTAGCCTAATGCCTAAATTATATAAATGGTTGAGAAGAATGATGGAGTGTGAGAAAATAAATGTAAAAGGGGGAGAAATAAGCTCTTAGATACAGATCCGATGGTTTTTATAACTCATACTCAGATCTGCTACTACAGAAGTCCTGTTTAATAACTACATTATCACCAAAGAGGAGAAAGGACCCAACTCACCCCTATGCCATGATCCAATCCCTTATGGATATAACCTGTCCACTCAAATGGTCACAGACTATCCAATAGGGCAACCACAGTCCATAGATGGGTCATAACAAGTTTATCATTATAGGTACTACTTCTTCCAGGCTACCAGCTTAAGAATCCATAGGAACCTCAACCTCTAAAGTTCTGTGTGTGGGGCTAGGCCTGCAATGTGCACTAGCCTGGACACACAGGACCAGCAACAGTTTGAGTAATAGCTTTAGGTCTAGCTGTTCACTGCTTTAGAAAGACAGCAGTGATCCAGTCACAAACCTACAATCACTATAGCCAGATCAGATCTACCATCTGATGGTGGGTCTTTACAAATATAGGGGAGTCTGTCTCTGCACAATCTCTCCCAGGGCTACAAGAACAAGTACAGAGAAGAAGAATCTGTCTTAGATCTGTGGATTGGCCTCACCCTAGGGCTATAACCTATCCACTTAAATGACAGCAGACTATCCACAGAGGCTATCCTCCTCACAGAGGTCTGAGACAGAACAAGTAGATTACTGCCACCACCATGTTCACAAGGCTACCAGCTCAGGCTCCCATGGGAATTCAGACTTAGTGGATCCTGTGGTGTGGCATAGGCCTACATATGTGCCTAGCCTAGACACACAATTCACTTGAATCTAAATAAATCCTTAAAAATAATCCTCCATTGCTTACAATACAACTTAGCAATGGAGGATCTCAAGGCAGCAGCCTTGTACAGAATAAACTTCAAACACCAATCCCATATAAGTATAACATCCTATTATAAAAGACCATTAAAACTGTCCCAAATAAACATACAAAGGCATAGCCAGCAAGTGCTGGACTATGGAGAGACGAAAAAGGGAAAAGAAGCTGCCTAAACCTTAGCCTACTAGAACTCTACAACTGATTCAAGAAGATAGGATACTCCTAACCTAAACTAGGCTTAGGTTTATATAACAGTTGGATGTGGGAGCATTAGGGTTAGGAAAACCCTAATTTTATCGATGCAATCATGACCCATTTCTGTTCCTTGGATGCCTCGGGGCGTGTGCACGAAGATTGGAGCATTGAAGTGCATGACCTAGTTGCTGAAAGTTTCCAGACTGCCCCTGCAGAAGTAGGGGGAAGTTAAGATCCCGAGCCTCGCTAGGTAGCAAGAGTTTTCAGGTCTTGTCGCATGATAGAATTGTCATCACGGGATTGAATTGACTTGAAGCTCTTACAGTCGCGGGACAGATACTTTGGTCATTGCGGGAATGCTCTGGTCGTCGCAGGATTGCACTTTCCATTCGAGTGGCGCGAGAATCGCGCGCGCAGTTGATTTCTTGGTGAATCTCACAGGGATCCTCGCGAAGAAGTAATTGCATCATCCTCTGGATTGTGCGAGCAGTCCCCTAAAGATCTGAATCCTGCAGCCACTGTGCGACAGCTGCGCGCAAGAATGCCTGGAGCTCTCTCTCCTCAGTGAATCGCGCGAAGATTAAATGCTCGTCTCTTGAGCTGCGTGAGCACTTACAACTGAGCCTCACGAGAACTATGTGAAGTCTACTTTCTGGGCCCTTATGGCATTAATCTGCGTGAGAACAGTGCAAGCAGTTGGTGTGCTGCCTTCAGAAACCTGCGATAACTACGCGAAGGATTTTTCTCTGAAACAATTGAACCTTGCGACATCTGCGCTAGGCTCACTTCTTGACTTGTTGCTGCTGTGCTTTGCCTATGCTACAGTCAAGTTCTATTCAACTTCCTTTCTTCTGAGGAACTTCTGGGGCAAAAGTAGGCTTCTTGGCAGGGTTTAGGCCTTATCTGCAGCTGCTGCTTATGACCTACAAAATGGGCTTAACACACATTTATTAAATGACTAAGGGTCTAACAGAGATTAAGTTAAGGGGTGAAAAGTGATACTTTTTAGGTCTTAACACACCCTCAAACCTAATCTTTGCTAGTCCCTTAGCAAAGTTTTAAGTAATTAAATGTCACTTTTGTAGGGATCATGGGTACATTTAGCATATGTACCAAGCCTTTTAAACCCCTAGGTGATCCCTAGTGGAGGAGTGAAGTCTCCTGAGGGTTTTCAGTGAAGATACCCACAAACTTCTCAATAAAAATAGTTAAAAGTGGTGCAGTCAATGGAAAAACAAATTTCAATGAATAAAGCATCAATCCACTTTCCTTTGGAATTCAGAGGAAATTGTAGCAGTAATGCAGGCCATTTAAAACTCAAATTTTTTTTACATGTGTTTGCATTTCCACCAATCATTTAACATTAGAAATTCAATGTGCACATATTAGTACGAAGCTTGCCTTAAATTCGCAAATCAGATTGGATACAACCCCAATGAAGTTACAAGTTAGACCCAATTCTCACCAGGGCTATCTCTCAACAATGAATATCTAGGGGTGTTCACATTTAAAGCAGCTCACAAGAGCAGTTACAGACCCCAAATGGGCCTGCAAGCATGAGCATAGGTAAAGCTTCTAATTTCTGACATCCTCATGACTTTTCACCATAGGTTAGGCACTCCCTCATCTCCACCTGATAGCTCATTTTACTTTGGATTTTCAAGGTCTTGTTGAATAGGTTGTAATGTGGCTTATGGGTGAGGGATATAAAGAATGAAGGGGTAAAAAGGAAATCAAAATTGAGAAATCAGCAAGGTAAGGAGTGACTCATGACTTCACTACCTTCATTTCCGCACAACTTCATCTTACTTGATATATTTCATAATCAAAGTGGCCAGTTTCTCCTCTTCTTTTCAATTTTCAGATGATGTTCTTCTCCAAACTTCTCTTCATTTTTCTCTTTTTATTATTTTTTTTCTTTTTATTTTTATGATTTTTATGATGAATTGCCACACAAATACTGCCAACACATTGTTATTCATAGGATACTTTTCTTCTCCTTTTACCAAATGTTGGACCACTCTCACTACCTTCAACTCCTCCTTTACCTTCTGAATTCTCAGAGTGAGGGTAAGGTTGAATTAGGTCATGAGGTTAAGCTACAAGTACTCCAGTATTTGTTAAAGAAAAATAGGACTTTTTGAGGCTCAAAGAGTGTATGCAAAAGGGCAGTTTTAAAAGGTTGGGTTTTCAGGCTCAAACTATCCAAATGAGGGTCCTGAATCATTTCCTTAGTGTCATGAGTGCTGTCAACCAGTTTTGATTTGGAGGTGCCTAACTTCTAGTAACAAGTGCTGAGTCAATCAAACCTTAGAGCAGAAAAAATACCAAAACACTCTTCAACAGAAATTGATGGGCCCAAATCTCACTAGATATAGTCTTCTTTTTAACTCATGGAGTGTATTTTCACCTTTTTCTCTCCTCTTAAGTTTACTAGGTGCTAATTTAACATTTCTGATCTTAGCTTCATGGTGGTGCCAAGATTTTAACATTTTCAGTTTTGAAATGTTTGCAAAAATATTTTAATTTTTTCACAAATTTCCTCATTGCAGCAAGTAAGGTGAAAATCAACTTTATTCATCCCAATTATACCACCACTACTGCACTAAAGTTAACTATTCTATTGACAGACCTACCCTGCTACACCCCCAAACCATGAGGAGCAGTGTCCTCACTGGTTCAAAGGTCAGAAAGTACATGGTAATAGTCATGAGGAAAAAAGTAAACACACACAGACAATAGACACAAAGCAATATACAAAAAGAAATTCTATTATCTTAGAAAGAAATGTACAACTATAATTACAATGACAAGAAAAGAAGTGGAAAGAAAAGAAAAGCCTAACTGCAATCTAGTTTAAGAGGAGGAATCGGAATCTGAATCTGTGAACCAGTCCCAGCCCATCTGTTGTGCATGTTTCCTAAGTTCAACTTTTTTTTCAGAACTGGGCTTAGACTTGGTTCTGTTTGTGGGAGCTTTGGTCTTTTTCTTCTTTGCTTTGTTCTTAGTTGGACTCTTTTTCTTTGGCTGCTTTGGTTTCTTTGGTTGGGCTGGTGGTTTCTTCATGGTTGGAGCTTTTGGTGCCCACACCCTCATTTTTCTGGTCTTGGGTATAGGAGGGATCATAGGGGATTTTCCTTTATCTTGCTCAGGGGGGGCTATAGGGGACTTCCCTTTTTCTTGCTGGCCATGTGGTTGTGCCTCTTCAGACTGGGCAGCTGGCTCTTTGCCAATTTTGATAGAGGCTGCTATGGAAGCAGTCCTCTTAGCATGACCTTCCTCTGTTTCGGATAAGTTTGCTCAGGAGGAGGAGATGAAGGAGGGGCAGCAGGGGTTTGGATAGCTTGAGGCTCCGCTTCTAGCATGAGTATAGAGAGTGGGGTGGGATGCTGAGCTACACTTTTGGCAGTAGCCAATGCAGCTTCTAAAGAGGTTATCTGGATTTGGGCTTTCAGGAGGTCAATTTCATGGATTTTCTTTTGGAGTCGAAAGATTTCCTGGGCATTGTTGAGTCTTTTTTCGAACATTCTTGCTTTCATCCTCTCCATATTAGTATTTACTTTCTCCAGCTTCAGATTCATCTGATGATAAGCAGCCATAGTTTTTGCCTTCTCATAGGCCTTCAAAATGTTAGTCCACACAAGTGAAATACCTAGTAATTGTTTTCTGTGGGCTCCTCTAGTTCAGTGATCTGCTACAGCAGAGGGGACTCTATGGATTGCTGCAGTTTGGCCATGCCCCTCAGGACATCCCTCCTAAGGTAGGGATTGTCTCTCATGGCATGGAGGATGGTGAGGTAGGGAGGAATATAAAAGGAGTGTTTGGGTGTGATAGGAAGAGACGAAGTGGAAGAAGCAAAATGTGATTGGTCCTGGGTGGGGAAAGTGGTGTTATCAGTGGGTAAGTCTAGTTGTTGGGGGAGGGTAAAAGGTTCTGGGTCTGTTTGGGTGGATTTGTCAGTGAATGTTGGAGGGGGTAGTATAAGAGGTGGGATTGAAGGCATGGGGGGGAAAGAAAATGAGGTAGGCTCACTAGGAGTAGGTGGTGCTAGGGAAGAGAAAAAGGGAATGGTGAAGGGTATGAAAGAGAATGGTTGGGTTGTGGAGTCAGGGCTGGAAGGGGAAAAGACTAGTGGGGTTTGATTAGATTGTTGAGGGATGGGTTGGTTTGTCAATGTCTGAAGTGTGGGTTTGATGGATGTGATTTCTGTTTGCATCTGGTCCTGTGTGTATTGTGGTGGACAGTTGTGATTGGATGTCTTGGATGAGGGAGAGGATAAGTGTGTGTCTGGGTTGGGAGGTTGAGATTGTATAGAAGATGGAGAAGGAGGAGGAGATTGGGGTTCTGGTGAGTGATGTGGTGATGTATTTGTGGAGTCCGGGAGGGGGGTGTAGTGGGTGGGCATGGTGTTAAGGAAACTAGCCATAAAGGCTTGGAATCCAGTGGTGGTGTTAAGGTTGAGGTCTATGTCTGTGAGTGGGGATGTAGTAGGCATGGCTGGAGTGGTGTCTTAGTCAATGTGAGGTGAGTCAGTGGGGATAAAAGGGATTGTGGGTGGGGGTAGGGACATGGTGGGGGTTGTGTCAGTGGTGTTTTTTTTCTTGTATGAGATCAGTGGAGGGCTGTCTAGGGTTTGTGAAGATGATGGGGGTATGGGAGCTGTGTATTGAGGTAGTGTAGGGGAAGATGTAGGGCTGTCATGGGGGGTGGTGTCCTCCCAGGTACCAATCATAGGAAAAAGGGGTGTAGTAGAGGAAGGGAGAGATGTTGATGGTGTAATGGGATGGGTTGTTGTCAGAATAGGGGATCCTGCAGTAAGAGGTGGAGGGGATGTGGGGGGTGCTGCAGCAGAGGTAGTGACAGGATCTTGAATCACCTCTTTAGTAACAGGGGTGGGCCTTGTAACAGTTGCCTCATCAGTTTGCTTGGGAGGGGCCTGAGCCTCAGCCTTCTTCTTTTGTGTTTCCATCAGGCTCCTGCTGATTCCCCATTACCTCTTGGCAAAAGTTGTAGGGGCAAGGGTGGTGGTCTCCTCTCCTTTTGGTATCTTGTACCCCCCCCTCAAAAGCAGTTTGGTGATGACTCTGGCATAGGGGAGTGTGTGTGGCTTCTTTTTCTGCCCTAAGTTCTCCACCAAGTCCTTCATTGCTTCAAAAATTAACCAGGCTGCATGGAAGCCATGGCCCAGAGAGAAAGAGTAAACAACATCAGCAATAGGAGCCCTCCTCTCCTACTGATGGCCTGAGCAATGGATGTTCTTTCTTAGGACCAGGTCAATGAAAAGGAGGCTTGGCTCCAACTCTCTTCTTCTTATGGAATCCCCTGAGGCTTTTAATCCTCTAGTAAGAGCCCTCACAATGGTATCAATTGAGGCACTCATGGGAGGGCCATATCCACAGCTAGTGTCAAATGCAGCTGGGATACCCAATACTTCTGGAATCAGCTTGGGGTTAATCAACATCTCGAAATCATCAATCAACATGAGGAAGCTTGATTGTCCATCTTTATCCTTGGTGACCCTGATGTGTTGATAAAAATGTTGCACTAGCCTAGGGTAGGCTAGTGCTGGAATTCCTCTCATCAAGGGTGTCAGACCAGCCTTGCTCATAAATTCAATGGCAGAGGTAGAGAGAGGCTCCTTCTCAAAGAAGGGCAGGTCGAAAGCTATTTCAGGCTCCAAGGGGATTGAAACCATGAGCTCAGAGGGTGTAGAAAACTTAGGGGTTGGCTCCTCCACCTCCTCAACCACTTCCTTCCCTTTTTTCGGTGCCCTAGAAGTCTTGACCTTCTTAGGAACGGGCTCAACAGGGGCCTTATCCTTGGCCCATTTCTTTGGTGCACTCTTAGGGGCCATTAGAAACTCTACTTTTAAAAATGAAACAGGGGGACTGAGATCTGAGTGCTTACCCTAAAATCGTAGGGTTTGGTTCGATCTGACGCATAGTACACCACAAGATCTCTGAGCAGAGGGCAACTAATGGGGATGACATTTGGAACAAATCTGTAGGATCCTGGTGTGAATAATGGGTTGTAGAATGGACGCGGGAAGATAAAGGTAGAAGAGCGCTGGAAGCTAGGGTTTCGCTGGATGGAGAAGAGAGAGAGTACTGGAAAGGGAGACAAGCGTGGGTTTGGAATACTTATCACTAGGCTTGGCACGCTTTGGAAATATCTGGTGGCGAGATGGGAAATGAAACCTAGCGACGGTGTAATTGCAACTTGGATTGCGCGAGAGGCTCCCAGGGTTTACTTTGAATCTTGCGATAGCTATTGAAGTGCTCCATTTGAATCGTGTGAGAGGCTCCCAGGGTTAATCTCGCGATAGCTATTGAAATGCTCCATTTGGATTGTGCGAGAGGCTCCCAGGCCTCATTTTGGACCCCACCACAGCAAATTATTAAACAGAGAGCATGCGCTCTTCATTCTGCCATTTGCATTTGTGTTGTGGCTGGATCCTAAGTAAAACCCACCACCAGGGGCACCCCCAGACACTTTAAAATCAAACATTCAAGCATATGCAGAAAAAATCATTTTTCAAACATCGTGCATTCAATCAAAAAACCACAAATTCAAGAGAAGTAATTATCAAACCAAGCATAAAAAGAAATCAGACCAGACAGGTTCAGACTCCAGTGAGGCCACTTAAATTTCCTATAAAATTTGAATAAAAGAAGGCAATATAAACCTAATAAAACCAAAGTACATATAATACACATTGACACACATGTGGTTCAGCTTAATGAAGGGTCCCCTTGAAAGTGAATGGTGTCCTTAGGTTCAGTAGGTTTTTCTAAACAATGATTAAGCCTCTGATTATTCACTTTCAAGGTTTTCCCAGACTTGGGATCCTTGATTTCCACAACACCAGATGGGGAAACGCTCATGACAATATAGGGGCCTTCCCATCTGGATTTCAGTTTGCCTTGAAAAAATTTAAGTTTGGAGTTAAACAACCAAACCTTATCACTAGCCATGAAGCTCTTTCTTAACAAACCCTTGTCAAAGAAAGCCTTGGACCTTTCCTTGTATATTTGGGCATTGGCATATACATCCATCCTCAACTCATCCTGTTCTAACAGCTGCAGCGACCTGTGATGACCAGCAGAAGTTAGGTCTAGATTTAAATTTTTTATGGCCCAATAGGCCCTGTGTTCTCACTCTACTGAGAGATGGCAAGCCTTGCCATAAACCAGTCTGAATGGGGACATCCCAATGGGAGTCTTATAAGCAGTCCTATAAGCCCATAATGCATCATTTAGCTTATCAGCCCAGTCCTTTCGGTCAGTCCTTACAGTCTTCTCAAGGATGTACTTGATCTCACTATTAGAAATTTCAACTTGCCCACTGGTTTGCGGGTGGTAGGGAGTAGCAATCCTATGGGTGATAGAATATTTCTTGAGCAAGCTCTTGAAATTTCTGTTGTAGAAATGGCTAGCCCCATCACTGATAATGGCTCTAGGGGTGCCAAATCTTGAGAAGATATTTTGCTTTATAAATTTGAGGACAAACTGATTATCATTGGTTCTTGTGGCAATAGCTTCTACCCATTTTGAAACATAATCCACTGCCACTAAGATGAAATGATAACCATTTGAAGGAGGAAAGGAGCCCATAAAGTCAACACCTCAGACATCAAACAGTTCCACAAGGGTGGGCTGCAAAGGCATTGAGTTTCTTTTGGACAGCCCTCCTAATTTCTGACATCTCTCACATGCCCTGTAGTGCGTATTGGCATCTCTGAATAAAGAAGGCCAATAGAACCCACACTGTAAGATTTTGTCAGCTATTTTTCTTCCACTAAAGTGGCCCCCACAGGCATTTTCATGACACATGGCCAGAATACTGGGGACATCACTTTCTGGAACACATTTTCGGATGATTTGGTCTGCACAGTATTTGTATAAGCAAGGTTTCTCCCAAAAAAAGAATTTGACCTGTGAGAAGAACAGGTCTTTGTCCATACCAAGGAACCAAGGATTGGATGGCAAACAATTGCTCATCCAGGAAAACATCATTAGTAGGGTCATCAACACATTTTTCCAATACAATTCTAGACAAGTGGTCAGCCACCACATTTTTCATACCCTTTTTGTCCTTGATTTCAATGTCAAACTCCTGCAACAGGAGTATCCATCTAATCAGCCTGGGCTTAGCATCTTTCTTGGACATTAGATATTTCAATGCTGAGTGGTCTGTGAAGATTACAGTTTTAGACCCAAGTAGGTAAGGTCTAAATTTGTCCACAGCAAAAACCACTACCAGAAGCTCTTTCTCAGTTGTGGTGTAATTCAGTTGAGCTTCAGCAAGTGATTTACTGAGATAGGCAATGACCACTAGCAGCTTATCTTTCCTTTGGCTCAAAACAGCACCTATTGCCAAGTCGGATGCATCACACATCAGTTCAAAGGGGAGTGCATAGTCAGGTGTTTGGCGTACAGGGGTAGAGGTGAGGCATATCTTCAAAGTTTCAAAAGCCTTAAGACATTCAGCAAAAAAATCAAAGGGCACATCCTGGTAGAGCAGGTAGCACAATGGTTTAGCAATTTTACTGAAGTCTTTAATGAACCTCCTGTAGAATCATGCATGTCTAAGGAAAGATCTGATTTGTTTGACTATTCTTGGAGGGGGAAAATTTATAATGAGATCAACTTTGGCCTTATCTACCTCAATCCCTTCTCTAGAGACTACATGGCCCAACACAATACCTTGGGTTACCATGAAGTGGCTCTTTTCCCAACTTAAGACCAGATTGGTCTCCTCACATCTTTGCAAGACTAGGTAGAGGTGTTGCAGACATTGGCCAAAACTATCCCCATATACAGAGAAATCGTCCATAAAAATTTCCAAGAACTTGTCAATCATATCAGAGAATATGGCATACATACACCTCTGAAAGGTGGCTGGGGCATTACACAACCCAAAAGGCATCCTTCGGTAAGCAAAGGTGCCAAAAGGGCAAGTAAATGTAGTTTTCTCTTGGTCATGAGGGTGCACAGGGATCTGGTTATACCCTGAGTACCCATCAAGAAAGCAATAAAAAGTTTTTCCAACCAACTTATTCAGAATTTGATCTATGAAGGGGAGAGGGAAGTGGTCTTTTCTGGTTTTAGAGTTGAGCTTCCGATAATCTATGCAAACCCTCCAGCCAGTGGTCTCTCTGGCTGGTCTCAACTCTCCAGACTCAGTTGTAATAACTGTTATGCCAGATTTTTTGGGCACCACTTGGATAGGTGCCACCCATTCAGAATAAAAAATGGGATAAATTACCCTAGCATCTAGCAATTTAATGATCTCTTTGAGGACCACTTCCTGCATGTGAGGATTTAATTTCCTGTTCATTTCCCTGGAGGGTGCAGAGCCCTCCTCTAAATGGATCCAGTGCATACAGATTGATGCATGTATCCCTCCTAGATCCGCAATGGTCCAGCCAATTATCTTTTTGTGCTTCATCAAGACTGTTAGTAATTCTACCTCTTGCTCATTGGTAAGAGAAGAGGAGATAATTACAAGAATTTTTTTACCTTTCTCAAGGAAGGCATATTTTAATGTTTCTGGAAGCTTCTTGAGATCCAAATCAGGGGCTTGTTGGGTGGATGGCAAGATTGGTGCTTTGTTGGTTTGAGGAAGAGGCAGCAATGTAGGTTTCCAAATGGAATGCTGCACTAAGCCCACAAAAGACTTTAATGTGATCATGTCTTCTGTACTAATATCTGGGCTTCCTTCCTCTACCATGTCCCAAATTTCAATTAAACTTTTGACAATGTTGCCCCAATCCAGTAGAGTGGGCAATTCTTCTTCAACAACTTCCTCTAGTACATCCACTGCAAAGCTTTCCTCATTGTCCAGTTGAGGGTACTTTGCACTGTTGTACACGTTCAGTTCAACCTTCATATGTCCAAAAGTTTCCTCCATAATCTCTGACCTGCATTGAATGCATGCATTGGCAGTGGCCAAGAATGGCCTGCCCAAAATAACAAGTATAGGAGTTGTACTCTTGTTGCAGCCCATGTCCAAAACCAGGAAGTCTGCAGGGTGGAAGAACTTATCCACCCCTACTAAGACATCCTCAACCACTCCCATAGGTCTCCTTTCAGACCTATCAGCCATTAACAGCACAATGGGGGTGGGCTTTAGTTCCCCCAAACCTAGCTGCTGATACACACTGTATGGCAGCATGTTTACACTGGCCCCAAGGTCAAGAAGGGCCCTTCCAATTGTATGGTCTCCAATTATGCAGGGAATAGTGGGTATCCCTGGGTCTTGCAATTTCTCTGCTATTGTTATGTTTAATACAGAATTAACTGTAACAGTTGCAAAGACCTTTCTCGACAAATGGCCTCTAGCTTTTCTTTTCTGGGTACAAAGGTCTTTCAGCAATTTGGCATAAGCTGGGACCTATCTAATTGCATCAAGTAGGGGAAAATTGATTTTTACCTACTTAAAGGTCTCCATCATTTCCTCTATCTGTGTATTTCCCTTATCAAAAGGGGCAGGGCCACTCAAAGCTTGAGGAAATGGCAACTGAGGTATTGCTGATTCCTCAACTGCAAGCCTATGATTAAACTTTTGTTTTTTTCTTTTTTCATCTTTTATTTCTTACTGAGGCTCAACTACAGCCTTTTTATTTTTCTCTTGTTGCAGGGTAGCAGGCAACTCTTGGCTCTATGCTCTAACAAATTCTTTTTCACTTTCATTCAAAAATTCTTTGGAAATGACCTCTCCTTGTTCCTTTCTAACCTGGTTGTCCACCAGCCAGCTAGACCTTAAGGTTGTGATGGCATTAGCTCCCTCAAAACTTGAGGAAGCTTCTCCAATCAAATATTGGCCCTTAGGGTAGGCCACTGGCTGGCTTGGCAACCTGCCCTCTTCTCTTTTGGCCAAGGCATTGGACATTTGGCCTAGCTGCTCTTCTATTTTCTTTATGCTTTGACTGTGAGAGTTCACAGTCTGAGTCAAGGTTCCAAGGTTTTACAATGAGGCAAAAATCTGATCCTCAAGAGAAGCATTTTTGGGCTGAGGTGGGGGAACTACCAACTGATTTTACTGTTGGGGCAGCTGCTGATGCTGGAAATTTGACCTTGAGGCATATCCCTGGTTAAATTACTGTTGTGGCCTTTGATGTAAGGCCAACATCTATTGTGGCTGCATGTAATTATCTTGTCTCCACCTCAAATTTGGGTGGCCTCTCCACTATAACCAACATTTTGGTGCTAGTATCCAAATGGCTGCTTGTTGTAGCCAACAGATTGTTGCTGGCCAAATGATTGGACAACAGTAGATTGTTCCATCACATACTCAGGATATTGCCCTGCAGATGGGCACTCCTCCACTGTGTGTTGTGGAGATTGGCATATCAAACATGCCTCCATCACCTGTGTAGCCAATCTGGGTTGCACCACAGTTAATAGTTTATCAAACTTATCAGAAAGATTGGCCATCTGTATTTTTAGGTCATTATTCCTAGTTACTTCATGCATCTTTCCTCTGGAAGTTTCAGCTAGTCCTATTTTAGAAGAAGGCTCATGAACAGTTCTTGACAAGGACATCTTTTGGAAAGCATTTTCACTGGGGACCTCGAACAACTCCCATGCCTCATCAGCTATTTTGTGCATGTAAGTTCCACCACAAGAGGCATCTACCATATCTCTGCTTTTCTCATCAATCCCATTATAGAAGCTCTGGACAAGCTGCCACTCAGGGATCTTGTGGTGGGGACATTGTTTGAGCATCTCCTTAAATCTGTCTGAAGCTTAATTAAAATCTTCAGTTGGGGATTAGGCAAAAGCAAGTATTGCTTTCCTCAACTGGCTGGTTTTTGTCTCTGGGAAGAATTTTGTCAAAAATTTAGTCTAGAGGTTTTTCCAAGAACTAATGCTGTTGTTTGGGAGAGTAGCTAACCAGGTTCTGGTCCTGTCCTTTAGGGAGAAAGGAAAGAGCCTTAATCTAGTGGCTTCTGGTCCCAAACCAGTAATGGAAAATGTTGTGCACAGTGCCAAGAATTGGTCAATGTGCTTGTAGGGGTCTTCCTTGTTGAGCCCATGGAAAGAGGGAAGCATTTGGATGATTGAGGTTTTAATCTCATAGTTTCCCTGAACATCTGGGAATTAAATGATGAATGGAGAATTATAATCATCAGGAGCATTCAATTCCTTCAATATTCTGGGTTGCTCTTCACCCATGACTGCTGTCTTGGTTTCAGTAAGGGGCTCAACTGTGGTGTGTCTGGGCCTTCTTGGTCTTCTGGCCTTTTCTATCTCAGGGTTAGGAGGCTCTAATGTGGGACTGAGGGATCTCCTTCCTAACATGCACACACACCAACAACAGGGAAGACTACTTGCAGACACATTGCAATTAACTCAAAGAATTATCTAAACAAAATTACAACTATCCTAATCAACTGCTATGGAATTTGCAAAGGAGAAATAGACTGAGTTTTTTAGGGCTAGAGAAATGCAAACAGAGGTAGCTAGACTCCAAGTGCAGTTCAACTTTCCTCTTTGCTACTGTCCAGATCTGCAAAGAAAAATTCCAAATGTAAATCAGCAGTATCAGTTATTCACAAGCACATCTACCAAAGAATAAAAAATACAAAAATCTAGGGTCTACTAATAGATCAAGAGTCCCCGGCAGCGGCGCCAAAAACTTGTTAGGATATTTTAGATGCTTGCTACTAACTTCATTGAAAACAATGATAAGAATGGGGTAGTGAAAATAAATCAAAGGTGGATTGAAAACTATAGAACAACAAGTCTAAAAATACACAGACTTGTAAGATACAGAGCCTGTTGTAGCAAGTTTTAATTAGTAAGAGTTTGTCCCACAGGGAAAAATAATCTAAAGCTCCAAGGGAGCTATCTTTACTAGGCCCTCCAGATCTGGCAATCCTAAATGGAAGGGGATTTAAGGTCACTATGGTTTAAATCTTATGGTAGCCTAATGCCTAAACTACAGAAATGGTTGAGAAGAATGATGGAGTGTGAGAAAATAAATATAAAAGGGTGAGAAGTAAGCTATTAGGTATAGATCCGATGGGTTTTATAACTTAGACTCAGATCTGCTGCTATAGAAGTCCTGTCCAATGGCTACATTATCACCAAAGAGGAGAAAGGATCCAACTCACCCCTGTGCCATGATCCAATCCCTTATGGCTATAGCCTGTCCACTCAAATGGTCACAGACTATCCAATAGGGGAACCACAGTCCATAGATGGGTTAGAACAAGTTTATCATTGTAGGCACTACTTCTTCCAGGCTACCAGCTCAAGAATCCATAGGAACCTCAACCTCTAAAGTTTTGTGTGTGGGGCTAGCCCTGCAATGTGTACTAGCTTGGACACACAGGACCAGCAATCGCTTTAGGTCTAGCTGTTCACTGCTTTAGAAAGACAGCAATGATCTAGTTAGAAGCCTACAATCTCTACAGCCAAATCAGATCTGCCATCTAATGGTGGGTCTATATAAATACAGGGGAGTTTGTCTCTGCACAATCTCTCACAGGGCTACAAGTACAAGTGCAAAGAAGAAGAATCTGTCTTAGCTCTGTGGATTGGCCTCACCCGAGGGCTATAACCTGTCCACTTAAATGGCCACAAACTATCCACAGAGGCTATCCTCGTCACAGAGGTCTGAGACAGAACAAGTAGATTACTGCCACCACCATGTTCACAAGGCTACCAGATCAAGCTCCCATGGGGATTCAGACTTAGTGGATCCTGTGGTGGGGCATAGGCCTGCATATGTGCCTAGCCTGGACACACAGGTCACTTGGATCTAAATAAATCCTTAAAAATAATCCTCCATTGCTTACAATACAACTTAGCAATGGAGGATCTCAAGGTAGCAGCCTTGTACAGAACAACCCTTAAACACCAATCCCATATAAGTATAACATCCTATTATAAAACACCATTAAAACTGTCCCAAATAAACATACAAAGGCATAGCCAGCAAGTGCTGGACTATAGAGAGAAGAAAAAGGGAAAAGAAGCTGCCTAAAGCCTAACCTTAGCCTACTAGAATTCTACAGCTGATTCAAGAAGATAGGATACTCCTAACATAAACTAGGCTTAGGCTTATATAGTAGTCGCCTGTGGGAGCATTGGAGTGCGTGCCCTAGTTGCTGGAAGTTCCCAGACTGCCCCTGCAGAAGTGGGGGGAAGTTAAGATCTCGGGCCTCGATAGGTAGCAAGAGTTTCCAGGTCTTGTCATGTGATAGAGTTATCGTGGCGGGATTGAATTGAGTTGAAGCTCTTGCAGTCGTGGAACAGATACTTTGGTCATCGCGGGAATGCTCTGGTCGTCGCGGGATTGCACTTTCCATTCGAGTGGCGTGGGAATCATGCATGCAGTTGATTTCTTGGTGAATCTCGCGAGGATCCTCGCGAAGAAGCAATTGCATCATCCTCTGGATTGCGCGAGCTGTCCCTTGAAGATCTGCATCCCGCGACCACTGCGCGTAGGAATGCCTGGAGCTCTCTCTCCTCAGTGAATCGCACAAAGATTAAATGTTCCTCTCTTGAGCTGCACGAGACTGTGCGAACGCTTACAACTGAGCCTTGCGAGAACTGCGTGAAGTCTGCTTTCTAGGCCCTTCTGGCATTAATCTGTGTGAGAACAGCGCAAGCAGTTGGTGTGCTGCTTTCAGAAACCCGCAACAATTGCGTGAAGCATTTTTCTTTGAAACAATTGAACCTTGTGACTTCTGCGCGAGGCTCACTTCTTGACTTGTTGCTGCTGTGCTTTGCCTATGCTGCAGCCAAGTTCTGTCTGGATTAAACTTCCTTTCTTCTGAGGAACTTCTGGGGCAAAAGTAGGCTTCTTGGCAGGGTTAAGGCCTTATCTACCGCTGCTGCTTATTACCTACAAAATGGGATTACCACACATTTATTAAATGACTAAGGGTCTAACAGAGATTAAGTTAAGGGGTGAAAAGTGGTACTTTTCAGGTCTTAACAGTAGCTACCACCACAGGAAGAATCCACCATAACCTTGCTCTTGAGATTTATTCCTTGGTAGAATACTTGTACTAGTTGCCACATTAGAATTTAGTGGTGGGGGCATTGTTTTAACATTGCCTGGAATATTTCCCAAGCTTCATAAAAATCCTCAGTTGAGGACTGAGTAAATGACAGAATACTTGTCCTCATCTAGCTGATTTTGTTCATGGGAAAGAATTTGGCTAGGAATTTGGTTTGAAGGTCACTCCATGACTGTATGTTGTTGGCTGGGAACTTTGATAGTCATGTACTGGCTTTGTCCTTTATTGAAAAAGGAAAAAGCCTTAGTTTAGTGGCCTCAGGTCTCAAGCCAACAATATTGAAAGTAGTGCAAAGTGCCAAAAATTAGTCAATATGCTTGTAGGAATCTTCTTTACTAGACCCATGAAACGAAGGTAGCATATTAATGGTGGAGGATTTAATTTCATAATTCCCCTCAACATAGGGAAATTGAATGCAGAAGGGAGAGGTGTACTCCCAGGTGCATTATACTCCTTTAATGTTCTCTGCCTCTCAGCCATGACAGCTGGTTTAGTTTCAATAGTAGGGCCTTGTGTGGTGTGTCTAGGTCTAAGGATCTTTTCAATCTCTAGATTTGGAGGTTCTAACACAGGATTTAAGGACCTTCTATCATGCATATACTCACACCCACAATAAGTAAAGAGAATGCTCACAAGCACACAAAAAATTTCAAACAAAAATTAACAACTACATAGATTTGCACTAAACAAATAACAGGGAATTAAACATAAATAGACTGAGATTTAGGGGAAAGGAAGTGCAAACAGAGCTAGCTACACTCCAGTTGCAACTCTAACTTTTCCCTTCTTCTGCTGTCCATTTCTACAAAATTCTAAAAAAATATCAATAGTACTTTATTCTAGATTAGGCACAACTATAAAGAATTTGTAAGTCTAAATTATAGCACAACTCAGGTCTACTAAAAAGATCAATACCCTCGACAACGATGCCAAAAACTTGTGTTTTCTGTTGAATGTGCTGATTTATTATGTGGTGTTGGAAGAAAATTAACATCAAAGTGAGACAGAGGATAAAGATATGGTGAAAGCAGTAATCCTAAAACATCCTAGACCTATAAGATACAGTGCCTATTATAGCAAGTTTTGATAAGTAAGAGTTTATCCTACAGAGAAATTGATCTAGAATCCAAAATGGGCTATAATAGTAGGCCTCCAGATCTGGCTATAGATCTGACAATCCTAAAGAAAGGAAGTTGGGTGTCATGACTATACTAAATTAACTCTAACAAAAGAAAAATAAAGTGCAGCCCTATCCTAAAGAAAGGGTTAAGAAGAAGATGGTGATGGTGTGTGCCAAAATAAACTATAAAAATGATGGGAAGTAAGCAGGTTAAGTTAGAATTAATGCAGTAATGTAACTCAGATTTAGACTCTCTGCAGTGGCCCTTGCTGAGATGCTATTAATAACCTCAACAAGGTTGAAGAATCCAATTTAACTCATGCCATTTGGGGTGCTCTAAGGGCTATACTCTGTCCACTCAAATGGTCACAGAGTATCCGATTGAGTCTGTTAAATCCCATTGATTAAACCAGAAATGCTAACCTAATCCAAAGGAGTGGACTGATCATTTCTCCAACCAATGGACCAGATCTGGTCATGAATGTAATTGCAGACACTATATAATGCCAGTGTTACAAGCACCCTAGATCTGTGCATAGATCTGGCTGACATCCTTAGGTATTCCAACCCATAAAGTCCTAAGTGCTTTTCCAAGGCCAACGGCTCACTATGCCCACATAAAGGACCAGCAACAGGTTAAATAAGGATTTAGATTCAGCTGGTCATTGCTACAAAAGGCCTATAATGACTCAGCCTCAAGCTGTAATTACTATAGAGAAATCAGATCTAACATCTGATATCGGTCAAGTAAAACAAAGGGGAGCCAGTTCTTGCACAAACCTCCTCACAAGGCTCTAGAAGCTTATGTGCAAAGGAGAAGAATCCTTCTCAGACATGTGGTTGGACACCACCTTAGGGTTATACTCTGTCCACTCAAATGGTCACAGGATATCCGATTGGTCTGTCCATACCACATAGATCTGAGAAAGAATATGTAAACTGCGGCTACCACCATGGAGTCCCAGGGCTACGAGCTCTCTAGATTTGGCTACAAATCTAGCTTACTATCTATGGGTCTATTAAATACAGGGAAATCAGATGGTAAATAATAGATCTACTAGAAACTGAATGGGCTAGTCACAAAGCATAGATCCTATAGACATTTAAGGAAACCACAAGATCTATCGATTCAATTAGTCATTAAAACAACAATCCATTGATAAAAGCAAAACTTAAAATGAAATATCTCAAGGCTGTAGCTTGTACACAACTGGTCATCCAAAAGATCCCAATGTATACAAAGCCTATTACAAAACTAAAATAACACTAAACCTAGCTTCTTACAAAAGGATTAGCCAGCCAATGCTGGGCTAAGAGAGAAGAAAAATAAGAAAAAGAGATGATTAAACCCTAACCCTAGCCTGCTAGAACTCTCAGCCGATAGAGGATGAAAGAAAAATGAAAATACTAAACTCTAAGTACAGCTTATATACTCTGTCCATAAGGCCTTGGCTTAAAAGAGGTTAACCCTATTTTTTCCAACAGACGTAGCACTATTACAACCCTTGAATGCCTTGAGATATGTGCCTTGAATTCTATGCCCCGAATTGTGCCCTAGCCTTGGGAAATTCCCAAAATGTCCTTGAGTTAGGGTTGAGAAGTGGAGAGCCCGAGCTTCGCGGGGTTGGCATCTGTATTAATTCACTAGCGCAATGACAGAGCCTTTATGAAGGAGCATTTAGCTTAGAAGGATTGTTCACTCCTGCGGTAGATTCTTAGTTGATCACGCAACTACTTTGCGTTGTAATGCTATCATGGTGGTGATTTGGAACACCTAGATTTCTCATGCAGTAGAGCTTCAGAAGTTCTCTTTCACTGGATACTCGCGTAGGTAGGCTCTTGCGCTCGCATAGTAACTGGCTAGATTTCAGAGTGCGCGAGAGCTTTGTGAGGAAAATTCAAGGTGTCTCTCTCTTCTAGGGCTTCACGAGAACTCCGCGAGGTGACAAATTGTTCTTTATGCATATGGTCTCGCTATGTTCTATGCGCGGCTACTTTAAGCCTCGATCTCTGCGGGAGCTTCGCGAGCACAAATTCTTAGAGTTTTAAGATGAGAGATCTTCACGATTTCTTTACTGCTCTCCTCTTGACTGTGCATCCAATCTGCACGAGGGAAACTTCTACTGCATCGTTAGCTCCGCGAGGGAGCTCCTCAACTCTGCGAGGTGAGTCTTTTGATCCTCTGATGTATTGCACTTGCTGCTGTTGCAGCTTCCTCCATTCTCATCTAACTTCTTTTATCTGCTAGACTTTTGGTTAATGATGACCAGCAAATGAGTCACCATAGTGAGCACTACCAGAGTGTTTCATTAGGCTTTAGCTCAGTTGTCATCTTTGCATGCTTTCTTTCTCTTCTTTGGACCAATAAGCAGATATTTTGTATTAAGCTGCACAGTTTATTGCTAACTACAAAATACACTTAACAAATGATTATTAGTGAGCTTCAACGTCCAGCAAAGGCCAAGTTCAGAGGTGAAAAGTGATTCTTTTTAGTGAATAACACGTGCTGGTTCACTTGAGACGGTGTTAATGGAATAATTTTCCTGACATCGATTAAATCTTAGATCGTGTTCTTTAATGGAAAGCAGCGATCAGTCGAGTGACCCAAACCCTAATGAAAATTATAATGAGTAATAGGGTCATGATTCTTTGGGATTGGTGAGGAGGAGGTTGCAGTTGACGAATAGTAACTAATCCTTTTTCTATTAGTAAAGGCAAAAGTACACTTAGTGATTACCCTAGGGGCATACACACTAGGTCGTAGCGGGCTCTCCTTTGCTCTGGAGTCATCTGCATTCCTTGTCCATTCCCTGCTCTCTGTATCTGCTCAGTTCTGACTGGTGCTGGCGGAGTTGCTTGAAATTGGAATGGGGTTATGTTATTATTGGGCCTAGTGCTGGAAATGTTCTAGACATCGGCCCCTATTCTCTTCTCATTCCTCTGTTCTGAAAACCTTCTAACCCCACTGGCTCCACTCGGTATATTTTTGTTCAGGCAACCTTCCCTGATGGCATCCTCACAATGATTGGTGTTCCTTACAAGATCAGCAAAGCTGGACTGCTGCTGCTGTACTAAAAAGTCTGAAATTACTAGCAGAGTATTTTTAGAAATCATTTCTATTTGCTCATCATCAGGTATCCTGTTTCTAACCTGAGCTGCCAGTGCTCTCCAAAGCCCCAAATAATCGCTAAAGGTCTCATTGGTGTTCTACTTTAACCGGGCTAAGTCTGATTTACGCGGTTCAATGTCTATGTTGTAGACATATTGTTCCTAGAATAAATGTGATAAGTCCTTCTAAGTTTTCATCATAGATGGTTCTAAAGATGTAAACCATCTTAAGGTCGGACCAATTAAACTCTTCTGAAAGGCCTTTATCAGTAGCCTTTTGTCCCCTTCATATTGGCACATGTCCCCACAGTAGGACTTAAGGTGTGCAATAGGATTGTCGGTGCCCTGTACCTATCAAAAGCTAACATTTTAAATTTTGGAGGCAAGGGGATCTCAGTGAACAAGCACAAATCTGTGAAGTCCGTGGCGTGGATTTCAGTACCACCCATTTTCAATAACTGCTTTTGAATTTTGTTCAACTGTTTTTTCAACTGCTCTGACTCTTTAGATACGAGGGCCACTTTTTCTGTAGTTGATTGAACTTCACTTTGGCCTACCACAGGGTGGGCAATTATAGGAGGAGGGTTAAGGCTGGTCAATGCCCCGGCATAAGCTCCACTGTTCCTAATCTTGTCCTCTTCATACTGCCGGTCTATATAGGGTGCAGTGAGGGTGGGATTCTCTGGCTAGTACTGCATGGACTGGATGGGAATGGTATGAATGGGGGTTGGGTGAGTCCATTAGGGATGAGGGAAGGTTTGTTAGATGATGGGATGAGTGAAAGTCAGATTTTGGGGTGGGGCCTGATGAGGCCATTGGGCCTGGGAAAAGGCTTGAAACTGACTTTGGGATGTTGAGATATGGGTGAATTGGGGTTGATGTAAGGCATGGGTTGGAGCTAGGTATGAGGGTTGTGAGTGGGTGAAAATTTAAAGGAATTGTGAAAGGTACGGGTGTGAGGCTCCAAGGTTTTGCTGGGCTTGGGTTTGGGCTATGAAGCCTTGGGAGGGTTGGGCTATGAAGGTTTGGTCCATGGGTCCTAGGGAAGCTTGGGTCACAAAGCCTTGGTCATGATGAGTTTGGGCCATGGACCCTTAGTGGGTCTGGCCTTGTGGGCCTTGATGGATCTAGCCCATTAGGCCTTGATGGGTTTGACCCATTGGGCCTTGGTGGGTCTGGGCCATGGGCCCTTGATGGGTCTGGCCCATTGGGCCTCGGTGGGTCTGGGCCTTGGGCCCTTGAGGCATGTGGGAAATGGGGGTTTGGATGGTGTGGATGATGGGGGTCATAGGGGAATGAGGCATGGAGGCTTGATAGGGTATGGGAGGGATCCATAGATGTGTGGTGTGGATGAGAGGGGATGTGTTGGGAGGCCTTTCACTTCTTGTAAGTTTGGAACATCTCCTCCATCATGGCCATGGAAGGGGGAGCGGATGGAGATGGGTTATTTGATGGTTGGAGGGGTATGGATGGGGTGTGTGAAGAGGAAAAATTGGGCATGGCCCCGATAAAATTGGGCATAACCCGGGTGAGGGGTGGGATATGGGGTGGATTGGAGAAATAAGGTGGGGCATTGGTGGATTGATTGGGCATGTATGGGAAAAATGTGTGGGGCATAGAGGTGAAGAATGAGAGAGGAAAGTTGGTCATGGCTTCGGAAAAGATGGGCATGACTTGGGTAAATGGAGGGATGTGTGGGGGATTAGATGTGGTATGGATGGATGTGGTTGGATCGGGTTGGGCGGATGAGAAATAGGGTATGTTGGTTAAGGCAGAGGATGGGTTTTGAATGGGTGCTGAAGGAAGGTGAGATGGGCTGGAAATAGCCATGGATGAAGGCATGGCTTAGGAAAATGATGGGAAATTTAGATTTTGGGCATTTTGGGAAGTGGTGGAAGGAAAAATAGGGGCACCGAACGGGCCGGTTATGGTGAGGGTTGATTGGGTGAGGGGGGTGGAAGTAAGGGCTTCTTCGGTATGGGAATGGGTTGGAGAATGTGGCAGGGATGAGTTGGGATCGGCATAAGCCAGATCCACGGCCCACAACATATTTCGGTATCGGGTTAGGTATGGGTTTTTCCTTCTTCCCCTACGAGATGATGGAGGGGAAGATGATGTCGTTGTGCCGGTACCAATCAAGACTCTATTTTCGATTTTTTTATTTTTAAAATTTTTTATAGGTGAAAAGAAATGAGGATTCTGGGGCCTTTTTGAATTTCCTTCTTGGGTGGCTCTCGTACCCTAAATAAGTCTCGCGGAAAAGTCTCGCGGTAAAGGTTCTGAAGTACTTCGGAAGAATCAAAGGAAAAACCCTTGATCTATTGAAGGCATAAAAACTAATGTAAACAATCCAATCCCCCGAAACGAATAAGAAAGAAGTCACCTTCCTTTGATCGACGAGGGTGTATTGGGTGTCGGAAGTTGCGGGGCCTAAGTAGAGGCACTAAACATACTGATCGGGGAGTCCGAGATGTGAAACAGGCCACCAGATTCGGGCTGCTGCTATGTACCCAAAGCTGGCGCAACTAATAGATGTGCCAGACCAAAAAATGCCTCTTTTTATACTGGCGCAACTAATAGATGCGCCAGTGTAAATTTGAGGAATTTTTGCTTGGCTAGTGGCGCCAGGTAAAAACTGGGTTCCAGTTGGTTTGACAGCAGCAGTTCCAACCTGAAATCAGTCTCCTAATTAGTTTTTTCTGGAAGTTGGCCTTGCGGGGATTGATTGTTCAAATGAAACGTCTCTTTCCTCACCGATCCTAAGGGCTTAGAGGCTAAATTGGGTTCACTATCGCTCTTTTTTTCCCAGATTTTAAGCTTGGTGACGATAAGGTTACCCACCCGATATACCTCAAGTGCAAGCACTTTTCTCAAGTACTAGGTAGGCTGGGACTTTTCCGGATCATCACCACTAGGGGCTACTGCCGTACTAAGACCCGAGAGTTTGTATGTGTGCCTAAATAACCCAACCCTTGAAAATCTACCCTGCAAAAATCAATTAAAATGCCTTTTGTTGGTTCAATTTTATTTTTTAATTTTTAAGGAAGTTTTCTTAAGTTCAAAGACCGGGGGTAAGGATCTCGTGCCACCTCTACGGGTCGGCGTTCACTAGCGGAATATGTTTGTGGAATTAAAAGCGCAAGTAGGTCCACCAAACGGCTAAGACACTTGAAATGATGGAAATGTAAGGAATTTAAATGAAAATGCACAAGTAGGCCCACCGATCAGCTAAGGTGCTTGAAATGACGGAAACGTAAAGAAATTGAATGACAATGCGCAAGTAGGCCTGCCAAACGGCTAGGGCTCATAAATGACGTAAAAGTAGGGGTAAGTAAAATGACGTAATCGGAGGGGTGAGTAAAAAATATTTAAAAAATAGTAATAAAAGGGTTAGTAAATCAAAAATAAAGAGGCCAAATTCAAGGAAAAGCTCTACTAGCTACTCCCCAGTAGAGTCGCCATCTGTACAACTGTGGGATTTGTGAGGATCCAGTCACGACGATGCGCTCTCTAATAAAATATTTAGAGTCACCACCTGGAGCTTTTGGTGTCTCAGTAAACTTAGGTCAATTTTATAAGCACTAAATGCCACAAATATGATTCCAAATTTGGCCTACGCCAAAGGCTCTTGGGTAGGGGCTTCGATTATCGATTGGGAAGGTGTTAGGCACCCAATCAACCCGCTTAATGCGGTCTCTACTTATGGCCAAAATAAAAATAATATAAAAGAAAAGAAAATGGCTTCCTCTTACCCAAAAGGTCTTCAAATCTTATTTGTGCCCCTCCGTTCCTACTAAAAATTCAGCGGCGTAACGGCACAAATGGGAGGATAGAGGAATAACCGAGAAGGTAGAGGAATAGAGGGGAGAGCCTGAGCTCTCGGGCCCTTGTTGCACTACTATGGAGCCTTGCAATGACTTACTTCAAAGAGCTTTTGAAGCCTTGTATGATGAGAAATGGGGTTCTAACTCCTATGGTTTGATAGCTAAGTGGTAAAGAGGAAAGGCTAGGGGATAACACACCTCTAACCTAGAGCTTTTGGGTGAAATGCTGAGGTCTAAAGGGATTTTTGAAGTTCTAGAATTTGTATGGGAATGGTATATTAGAGGAGAGAGAGAGTAGGGATTCCTTAATCTCTTAATTGCAAAGTTTTTCAAGCCATTGTAAAGGGAGGGCTGCCTCTCTATATATAGGAAAAAGTGAGGTTAGGAGGATATTTAAAAGCTAATTTGGATTAGCAACTAGGTAATGGGCAATCTAAGGTTTCCTAGGATTTTTAGAGCCTTGAAAAATGTGAATAGTTGCTCCAATAGTGGATGATAGGGTGGGGCTTTAAACCACTTAAGAGGTTGCATATAGATAGTAAATGGGTGCAACAGAACTAGCAAAACACATCCCAAAGGTCAAGATGGTCAACAAGTCAAACTCCAGTCTCGAAATTTGAGGCAAAGAACCAGCGTTACCGTTCATATGCCTGGTGCAACTATTAGGTGCACTAAGCATATGGACAGTAAAACAATGCTTGAACAGTGCCTGGGAAGTTGGCTGCCCATGGGGGGACCCACCTTAATGCGCTATTAGTTACGTCAAATCCCCAAGGGGGTTCAATCGATTTTACCATTCTGTCGCTGCACTTCAGAACGTGACATCTTCTTGTGTACAGCTCCGATTGGGATTCTTGGCCTGTTGGAAAGCTGAGGACTAATACTTTTCAATGGTATGATATTTGATCATAGTAGGTCATAACTAGTCCTGGTACACCACTCTTCATCCATTGCTCGGGAAAGCTAGGTTTAGGTTCAGAATGGGTTTTAAGGGTCGGGATGGGTTTCTAAGGGTTCGCGAAGGTTTCTAAGGAATCCAGGATGATTTCTAAGGCTTTAGAATGGCTCCTAAGGTTTTGAAAAGATTCCTAAGGGTTTCATACATGCCATCAAAAGATTGGAGATGCGCCTCTCTCAAAATGTGTTTCGATCGGGCCTTGGGCCAATTTTGGGTGTCTACATTAGTATTTGAATTCTTTGCAATTTAAACTTTGGATCTTTGAAATTTAATATTTGATTGAATATTTCGAATGTTTGAAATACTCGAAAGCTTTGAATTATTGAATCTTTGACATATTGATTCTATAGGAACTTTATTGAAATATCGAATCAAGTAATGATTTTCATTTTGAACATTGTATGTAGCCTTCATAAATCATGTAAGGAATTTCATATTTTTGACATCGCATGTGAGTTTTTGTAAGTTTTGAATCTTGACTTATATGTAAATCCTTTGAATAATAAATGAATAGAATTAAAACCATTAATCTTTGAATCGTGAATCGAACCATAAGTCAAGAAGAAAATTTAAGTGGACCGTTATGGGCGAATTATAAATATACTGTAGACCGCTATGGGCAGATTGTAAGTACATCATAGACTGCTAAGGGCGGATTATAAGTACACTCTGGGCCGCTAGGGCGAAATCGAACCGATACGATGGTTTATCCGTAATTTGAACCTTCTTCTAATTTAGAGATTTAAAATTTGAACATAAGAACCGTAATTTGACCGTTATAGGGTTATCCGTTATATCAACCAGTATGGCAGGACATTCGTAATTTGAAACGATATGACAGGATATTTGTAACTTAAACTGGTGCGGCCGGATATCCGTAATTTGATCTAGTACGACAATTTATTTGTAATTCGTTATTTGTATCGTGCTTTAAAATCTGAACATTGAATCTAAAACTCCGAACTCACTATGTAAACTATGTAAGAATGTGTAAGACCAGCACGACGGGATATCCGTGATTCGAACCGCCACGTCGGGATATCTGTGAATCGAATAAGTAAGACATGTAAGAGAATGTGAATCGAACTCAATAAATCAAGATAAGACATGTAAGTGAATGTGAAGCAAACTTTGAAAACCCCAGATAAGACATGTAAGTAAATTGCTTTCCGTTTTGACATCAATAAGAGACCTTGTTTTGAGACAAAGTTTTCTTTAGTGAGAAAAGGCATTTGAAATCAGTTTCATTTTGATAAGAAAAGGCATTTGAAATCATTTTATGTTTTGATAAGAAAAGACATTCGAAATCAATTTAGGTTTTGATAAGAAAAGACACTTTGAATTCAATTCTATTTTGACTATGAAAATGCCATCAATTTTAATATGAAAATGTTTTGATCCTTATCTTTGAATCTATGCATGATTGATGATATGTATATTGGTATCAGTTTTCTCTACTGAGCTTAGTTGTTAGCTCACCCCGACTATACACCATAGGCATAGGTATAACACTTATCAGGACACTAGACTTGAGGATTAAGGACTTGAGGATTTGTAAGATTTTTGGGATCGTAGATTTAGTACATCATAGTTTTTGGTAAGTTTAAGCTTGGTACGTTCGTGTTGTTTTATACATGTAGGTACACCACTGTTAGGTGATGGTTGGCCATCACCGGTAGTTTATTTTAATTTACTATTCATATTGGATATTAGAACTAGAGATTTTAATTATGTCATATATATTATCTACTTTAATTTCCGCATGCGTGTGGATGTACCAAGCATTCTGTATTAGATTATAATCTACGATCTGACGGTCCGATTTTCCTGAGTATCCATGTTGTGTTTTGAAAAAAAAAAAAATTGTGTTAGGAAAATCGGGCTGTGACAATTGGTATCAAAGCTTAAGCTTTAGGTCTCATGGGGACTCAGAGTCATGGCACTAGATTCTATCATGGACAAAGGAGACCCAACTATGACTCTGTCACAGTTGGTACCAGAGCTTAGGCTTTAGGTCTTATGGGAGACTCATAGCCATAGCTCTAAGTGTAGGAATATGGCAATATATCTGTCAAAACATAGGTTGTGTGTTGGAATTTGGTCACAACATGGTGACCACCTATTAATTAAAACTTTTGTTTCATTGTGAGTGATTGATATGGCCTCACGTGGTAAGCCGAGATGCAATAGAGGCACCCCAAGTGGCGAGGGAACATCTAGTGGTGAGAGAGTTGCCACGGGTGCAAACACCCCATTAGGGGGAGAGGATGAAAGAGAAGACAGACTGGCCCAAGCCATGGAGACCGTGGCCAATGCTATGGCTCAGTAGATGGATTTGTTGGCAGCAAATAATATAAGCAATCATCAGCAACCTCCTTCACCTTCGACATTTTATAGTTCAGAAGGATGAGACCCCCTAGTTTTTATGGTCAGACTGATCCACTTGAAGTAGAGAAATGGCTAAATTAGATAGAGACACTTCTACAATGATTACAATGTACCGACGAAGAAAAAGTAAGTTGGACTTCTTTTCAGTTAGAAGGTGAAGCTGACCCATGGTGAAAGTCGGTATTAAGAACCAGAGACAGGATAACCCTGGTGGGTTATGGACTTGGGAGAAATTTGTTGAGATATTCAACAAGGAATACTTTCCCAAGTAGGTGAGAAGTCAGATGGCAGTGAATTTTATGAATCTAGAACAAGGGGGAATGCCTGTACGAGAGTATGGAACAGAATTTATGAGGTTATCAAGGTTTACCCTAGAATATGTGGCCACAGATCTGATGAAGGCCAATAACTCCAAACACGGCTGAAGACCGAACATACGAGATAAAATTTCAGTGTTAGAATTAGAAACATATGGAGTCTTGATGGGTAAGACGCTGGTTGCCGAGAAAGACATTGAAGAAATGTATAAGAGAAGGGACCAAGAGATTAAAGGTAGAGCAAGCCAAATGCAGCCATATGCCCATAAGTAGACAACCGAGATACCGAGGCTCTTAATGGCAGCACCCAATCTGCCTGCATAGACTATCCACTTGTGACCTCCCATGTCTATGCCTGCAAGATATTTTCATCCCCCGAACACTACCGCGATGCTCCAGTCAAGGGTGCAACAGACTTCACACACCGCTTCAGCTGCCTCAATTGAGTCGTGCTCAAGATGCGGGAAGCAACATAAGATGGAAGAGTGCAGTAGGGTCAAGGGTGCATGCTTCAAGTGTGGCAGATAAGGACATTTGATAAAAGATTGTCCTGCGACTAAAGGACCGACGACAATTTAATGTCATTTCATTTTGGATTAATGGTCAGGATATGTATTAAATTTTGTGGTAATTAGGTATCCTTTTAGGACTAACTGCGTGGTGATGAACTAAACTTTTGATGAGCGATAATGTGCATTTTTCTAGTGGTGAACAACTTAATTTTTTTGTGATAGTTATCAGAACCCTAAAGATGTTATGAATGTCTACTTCTGAATGTTTAGTTGTGGATATGTATAATCGATTAGTTGTTGCAAGTGCGTATATTCTGTTACAGCTAGTAACCAGAATTATGATTGGTTCTAGAAGTACCTTGTTATGCACAGTTGTGGACATGTTCACATATTTGGGAATGTGTGTCATGTTTTGATTGTTCAGTTCTAAACACATTCTCATTTCTGTGGATGTGTTTATTACCACATACATGCTTATTGCATGCTAGACGGAGTCCCAAATTTAGTGTGGGCGTATTGTGATCTGTTGGGAATGATAGATAGGTTTTAAGAGTTATAACTTTATATTTAGAATCTAGAGTTTCGATGGTGAACAATTTGAGCCCATGAGAATGATTTTGAAACAACAGTTGATGCAATTTGACGATTGACCTTGCATCTTTAGACTCAAATGTTACCAAGTGCATTTTCGATGATGAAAATTCCTTTAATGGGGGGGGAGAATGTAATAACCCTAATTATTTTTGTTGACATTGAGTCATTGACTCTTGAGGAGAATTTCACTGTTTGTTCGGACTTGTGAGATATTCATACCTTTTGAAAGTAGGCACGTCAACTTTTGAGGATGAAATTTCTTTAAGATGGGAAGAATGTAACATCTCGAAATATCTAAAATCATAGGTCCTAATTAGGTGCGTGCCCGTTGAGAAACGCGCCATTGTTTTGGATTTTCCAGATAAAATCATCTTTGGTCTGTTTGGACTACATATGGGATTTTTAGACCAAAGCTTACATACCATGGGGGTGTATTGGCTCAACACCGAGTCCGATTGATAAGTGGTTTGGGTGTGCAGGCCCCACACCGAACCAAAATATTATTTGTATAATAGCTACCACCTCTCTTATGTGAATCTGTTTCATGCAGAATTCTAGTTCTTTGGATAAGTATAACACCCAAAAGGAGTGTGTGTTTCTTAGGGAAACTAGCCCCCTTTAAATTATAAAGGCAAAGCTTCCTTGGGAAGGTATTACTACCGTTTTCAATTTTGGGCTTTTCTTGGGTTCCTTGAGAGAGAAAGAGAGAAGATGGAGGAGATAGCTCACGTGGACGTTCGAAGCTCTAATCGGCTCCGTTGGACTTCAAGGTATTAGCCTCATGTAAATTTGTTTGCCGTGAGAAGTTGCTAGATTCTGAGGCAACCGAAATTTGTGAAGAAACGAAGGTTTATTCCTTCAAACCCATTTTTGGTTTGGGTAATTCGAGGTTCTGAAGTCGGTGAATCTAATAAGGGTTTTGTCTCGCATTAGGAGAGGATTTTAAGCTTTGATCAAGTCCAGTACGAGCGCGAGAGGTTAAGCTCTCAAACTGCTTTGGGTGGAGGAATCGACGCTCGATTTCTGCTCAAAATACATGACGACCTCGCGAGTTAGGAAGGTAAGATTTGGTTTAATTTGTATGGAATAAGTTTAATAATTTGTTTATGTGTGTGTTTGGAAATGAGTGAGATGAGTTTTGGATGATTTGGATCAAAGTAGAAGCCCGTGTTTTTGAAAAATCTGTAAAAACCGATCGATCGAAATTAGTATCTGATCGATCAATTTTGACAGGACAGTAATGTGAAAGGTTTATGGAGAAACCGATCAATCGAAATGAAATTCGATCGATCAATTTGTGAAACTGATCTATCAAAATGGAATTCGATCGATCGATTTTGGAGTTCGATCGACCGGTTTGTGCACCGATTGATCGGATTGTAAAACAGAGAGAATTATGTTATTGAAAAAACTGATCGATCGATTTGGGAACCGATTAATCTAATTGTTTAGGCAGAGAAATGTGAATTTTCTGAAGAGACCAATCGATCAAAATGGAATTCAATCGATCAATTTGGAAACTTATCGATCGATTTGGGAACCGATCGATTTGATTGTTCAGGCAGAGAAATGTGAATTTTCTGAAGAAACTGATCGATCGAACTGGAATTTGATTGATTGATTTTGGAATTTGATCGATCAATTTTGGAAACTGATCGATCGATTTTTGAAATCAATCGATCAATTTTGGAAACCAATTGATTGGTTTGGGATTCGACTGATCGATTTGGTTAGATTATGAGATTTTTATATTTTCGATGAAAGGACTCAGGGAGACTTTAGGGTTGTTTTTTCATCACATTTGACATATAGTAGGAAATGTTGTTGAGTTCTAGGTTGTGATCAAGGGTGTGTGTAACACCCCATAAAATAACACGTGTAAAGTCCATATTGACGGTGTGTCACGGACCATGGAACCTTGAACGAGAAGAATCCATGTGGGCACGGGCAACTTGAGACCCATAAGAACCAATTTGGACTAAAGGCCTATTTAGACCTAAGCCACAGATCTTTTAACTAAATCCTTTTTGGGCCACCCTCGATGCTTAAGTTAAGGGAGACTAGCTATTAAGACCCAATTGAGACCGTATTTACGAAGCCCCACTAGAAAGATGGAACAAGACATTTGGGCCCATGAGTTGGGAGCTAAAGGATGGATTGTATACAACTGAGTGATGATGTATAAGCTAAATACCCAATTAGTGTCCCCCCTATTTTAGCCACATGCACGTAACCATGCAAATCATTATTTACACTGGCTCTGGGCGGCTGTGCATGGAAAGGAGAAATCAAAGAGCTGAAGAGAAGCCATCCCTTCTTTTTCTCCTTCATTCGATTCAAGCTCCTTGCAACTCTAAACCTTGGATCCATTTCGAAAAACTCCTCTGTTTCAAGTAGAAATCAAACCCTATAACCTCTGAGCACCACAACGCTATAAATTGTTCAATCTATGAAAAGGAGTCATGGAATTGACGTGTCAAAGGCAATGATCCAACACTAGTGAGTCGTTGAGCTTCGCATGTGAGGGAAGCTCATAGAGGTAACCCTCACCTCCCGTGCATCATGTGTTATTGTCAGAATATCCTACTAGGTAGTAATACTCGAGGCCGCATGCAAGGATTTCAAGGATCGAACATGTACGAATCACGAAAAAGAGAAGCTTTGGGTTTAATCGTTGAAACCCTTGCATGAGCTTTAAATTTGGGGATAAATCATGGGTTAGACTCCACAATGCGGGATTTGCGGGGTGCATTTTGTTTTGTTTTGAAAGAGAAATATCGTAAGCGAGTTATAGCTCATCCTGAGCTTGTTGGTTGTGTTGTAGAACCATCTCGGGAAGCCATAAGGGCTGGCTCAAGTTTGAGGTATGAACTGTTAAAGACTGTAGTTCTGTGTGGTACGCTCGAGCGTGAATCGCACCGCTTGAGTGAAAAACCACCTAAAGCCCTACGCTCGAGCGGGAATTATAAGCTTAAATCGCTCGAGAAGAAACCGCTCGAGGGTGAGCTAAGGATTTACATTGGGAATACACTCGAGCATGATTTGGGTCACTCGAGCGGGATCTCTAGGCTATTTTTGCTCGGTTCAAAACTGCTCAAGCAGGACTTGAAGATTTGTATTGGAAACACACTCGAGAGTAAATAGTGTTGCTTGAGTGGGATACCTTCTGAGGCCTATGCTCGAGTGTGAATTGTAGGCTTATTTCTCTCGGGTTAAAACCGCTCGAGCGTGCAGCATAGGTGCCACTGGGAATCGCTCGAGAGGGATTGAGCCACGCTCGAGTGTGATCCTTTATTTTTTACTATCTCTAATGTATGTACTTAGGACTTGGCTAGCATGCTTGTGAGTTATCTGTGTGGACTAAGACATGTAATGGATATCGTGATTCAAGATAAACTCACCGTGGACCAAGGTTTTGAACTTGTTGGACCGTGAATCTTTACACATGTGTTCGACATGAATATAAGTAGGGAAAACACCTTGCCAACTTATATGTTCTCTCGAAGTCATGTTTTATGATGCTATTTTCAAATGAATTAGATTTTCACCATGAATATCATTTACGTACTCTCACCATGATTTATCTTTATCTCTCTTGAAACTTGTGAACATGTATATTTGATGTTACATTTGCAGTCACATTTCGCATGATCTCTTACATACGTCCCTTGATTTTTGTGTGTACTTGTATTGTAGTGTTCTAGCTCATAAAACTCATTCTTGACCATGTGTACTCGATCTATGCTTGTGTGTTATGAATTTGTGAGCATGTGCAATGAGGAGTGGAGCCTCCACGACGGGGGTGGAGTCCCAAGGGTTACGACCCTGTGTCCGCTACGGACTACTCAGTTCTCTAATATGGGATGCCTTGCCATATGACTTGATTTTGAGTGCATTATATGTAAGGGCAGTGGAGTCTCCATGAGAGGGGTGGAGTCGCCGAGGTTAAAACCCTATGTCCGCTATAGACTGCTCAGTTCTCTAATATGGGATACTTTCTATAATGCCATATGATATGCCTTGTCTTGAACCTATGAATCCTTGCCATGTATCGTGAATAATCTCAAATCTCAATTAAATGCGTTTCTTGCTTGTTCCATTCATATGTTTCGATTTTGTCTTGACTATCTTGTCTCGTTATGCATAGTGTAATCATGCCTTATTTGCCTTCATGATTTGACCAATTGAGATTTTGTGGATGTTTAACTTGAATTTGATATATTTTGAATGCAAACGCAAGTTTTGACTGCTTTTAATTATGCATCAAGAATACGAATTTGAATGATAAGGTGTGATTTAGCATGATAATTTTCTCTACTGAGTTTGGATGAAGATCACTCCTCGACTATACGTCATAGCTGTAGGTGAGGACGTGGAACATGATCCAGAAAGGGAGGAAGATCCGAATTATAATCTCGGGGACGAGGAGGATCTTCCTGAAGGGCATTATCGTTACGTTGGAGCAGTTTTGTTTTGGAAGAGTTTCATTTTGAGAGCATTTTGGTAAAAAGGTTAAGAGAATATGTAATTAAATCATATGATATGTTTTGATCCGCTGTTTAGATGAAGGTCGGCCTTCATTGGTGGAAGTTTATCTTTTTTATATATGTATATGTACACATGCAGTAGTTTATCATGTGAGCTTCTCTTTGGTTGCCATTATATCCATGCTTAACTCTGTCATGCTTTTGTTGTTGCACACTTTGCTTCCGCTTATGTGCGCTTACCATTATGCGATGGCTCGATCCCTCCTATTGTTTAATGTGAGAAAGAGTTGAGCAATCAGGAAGTGATGTTGTACATTGATACCATAACATCACTATGATTTGGGTCATGTGTGCGATTCGACGGCACATGTTTTATGGTAAGGAAATCTGGGCTGTCATAGTGCGTGATGGGAAGGTTACCTTGAAAGAGGAAATCTTCATTTTGGCTTTGAGGTTAAGGTGTGTTCTAGGTTTTTGATGAAAGGACTCGGGGAGACTTCGGGTTTCCATTTTTTCATCACATTTGATATATAGTATGAATTATTGTTGTGTTCTAGGCTGTGATCAATGGTGTGTGATGGGAAGGTTGCCTTGAAAGTGGAAATCTTCGTTTTGTCTTTGAGGTTAAGGTGGGGAAAACTTCATACACAATTGCATTTTTTACTTGAATTCATATATGCTTTGAATTTAGTATTTGAATTCTTTGCAATTGAAACTTTGGATCTTTGAAATTTAATATTTGATTGAATATTTCGAATGTTTGAAATACTCGAAAGCTTTGAATTATCGAATCTTTGACATATTGATTGCTTTGGAAATTTATTGAAATATTGAATCAAGTAATGATTTTCGTTTTGAACATTATATGTAGCTATTGGTACGCACTTTTTTTGGGTTCCTTTCGGTCCCCGAAATTAGTGGCCCAATTTAGTCCCAAGTGGACTCTGGCGATGGGTGGTGGAGTGATTATTTAGAAGATAATAAGTACTAAAATTAAAGAGGTAAATTCATGAAGAAAATACCTGGTTTGTTGCAATCGCCAGCTGCAGATATTTATCGACGCTGCAACTCGTCACTAATCACGCTTGTGAGGAGGTGAGGGTTCCTTTTTTACTGAATTGTCGGCCTGCCAATGTCAGCAACACTGGGTCACTCGAATGTCTAGATAACTTATTCTCCTTTTGTTGTGTTGGTTAAGTTAAGTTTAGCTTCTTGATTCTACTGGGGGTCTAATTATGCATAGGATTCCTAGTACTATCCTGACTTTAACTATTCTTTTGGTCTTTTGCTTTTAATTTGAGTAACTCTCTCAATTATATTTGACTAATCTAAATTTCCTAATCCTGTTATCAGTCTAGTTATTACTAACGCCTTACTTCTACTAGGATCCAATTACTTTAAGGGTTTTAATTATATTAGGTGTTTATTTAATTTCAAGTATCCTAATTCTATTAGGGGTCTAATTAATTGTGAGATGCCTACTACTACTCCAACTTTAGTTGTTTTTGGTCTTCTTACTTTTAATCCTAGTCTAATTAACTCTCCTAGTTCTACTAGGAGTATAATTGATTTCAGTGACCTAATCTTATTAGAAATCTAGTCAATTGAGTCTCCTAATCCTGGTCTAATTAATTTTAGTGTCCTAATCTTATCATGAATCTAATCAATTGAGTCTCCTAATCCTGGTCTAATTAATTTTTGTGTCCTAATCTTATCAGGAATCTAATCAATTGAGTCTCATAATACTACTGGGAGCCTGATTAATTTAAATATCTTAATCCTTATTAGAAATCTAATTAATTAAGTCTCCTAATCTTACTAGGAGTCTAAATAAGTTAATTCTACGGAAACTAATTAAGAATATACTAATTCTATTGAAACTTTAATTAATTAAAAATATACTAATTCTATTAAAAATCTAATTAATTAAATATACTAATTTTACTGAAAATCTAAAAAAAAGGATTTTGGCCCGCTATGTTAAGGAGGATCGGCCCCGTTCTCGGGTACCCTCCGTAAGCTCCCTTGGGCAAATCAGGTGGCTAAGATTAAAGTAAACTGAATTTGAATTATAAGATGATATTTTTAGATTGGAAAGGCAATAATTTTTGGATTATAATTAAGAATTAATAAATTAGGATTTAAAATCTAGAACTATAAGGAATCAGTAAATTAGGACTAGAATCTAAAATTTAAAGGCTGAAATTGGGACTGAAATAAAAAAAATCATACCGTATGATTAAGGATTGGTTCTAGAAACTAAGAACTGGAGTCAGAGATTAATGATAGGACTAAAACTTGAGATTAGATTTTAAAATAGTGAACAGAATTAAGGACTGGTTCTAAAATAACTAAGAATTAGAACCAGAGATTAAAATACAAACTAAACAAGGGTATTACGGCCTAAGACTGAAAATTAAAACTAATAGTTGAAATCTGAGATCTAAGAAATTAAGAACTAAGAACTAAGAACTAGAACTGAAAATTAAAAACTAGAAGGAAAATTATACCTAAGGCCGGGTCTGCAAAGAGGAATCTTGAAATCCTAAGCTTGAAAGCAGGGAACTGGAAACTTGAATCTCAAAGTCGTTATTCTCCTTTGGGTCGAGGTAAGGGGGTCTATTTATAGGTATTTTATGAATTACGCGCCCTGTGGGGTGCGTGTAATTAGTCGGTCAACTTCAATTACGCGCCCTATCCAGGGTGCTTAATTGAGTTGTGCACCCTGTATCAGGCGCTTAATCACTTTGAGTCAGTGACCGACTCAGCAAGTGACCGGCTAACTGGCTCAACAGGGGTGTCCCAATCCTAGTTTGATTAGACTAATTGTGCGCCCAATTTAGAATGCACAATCCGATTAAAGGCTGTACTAAGTGCTTTTAATCGTGGAGTTTTGGCGGTCTTAGGAGTTAGAGACCAGGTCTGAAATAGAACAATTGAGCGCTAGTGATGGGACACTTAATCCGACTGCGCGCGCTTGTTGCGGTGTGCAATCGAGTCTTAAGGCGGTCTAAGAGAGGGGAAGTTTGGTCTGACAAGACTGATTAAGCGCTAGTGGTGTGGCGTTCAATTGAATTGCGTGCATGGTTCAATGCGGGTAATTTGGGATTGTCACGAGTCTGGGTCAGGTCCGAGGTGCAAGGCTACTGTTTCAGCCTGTGTTTCGACTATATACTATTATTTCAGTATACAGTCCCTGCTCCTAGGGTTAAAGGATCTGAGCCACAGAGCTATTGTTTCAGCCTGTGTTCAGCCATATACTATTATTTCAGTATATGGTCCCTACCTTTATGGGATCTGAGCCACAAAACTATTGTTTCAGCCTGTTGTGCAATCGTGGAATTTTTGACGATACCGTCGCGGCAATGCACTTGCTAACAAAAATATAGAGTCGCCACCTGGAGCTTTTGGTGTCCCGGGAAACCTAGTTTATTTTTATGAGCATCGAAGTGCTAAAAATATGACTCTGAATCCGGTCCACACCAAAGGCTCTGGGGTAAGGGCTCCGGTTATCGATTGGGAAGGTGTTAGGCACCCAATCAACCCGCTTAATGTGATCTCTACTAAAGGCCAAAACAAAAATGATGTAAAAGAAAAGGAAATGGCTTCCACTTGCCCAAATGGGTCTTAAATCCTATTCGTGCCCCTCCGTTCCTACCGAAAATTCAGCGGCGTAATGGAACAAATGGGAGAATGAAAGAAGAACTAAAAGAGATAGGAGAAGAAAGGGGAGAGCCGGAGCCCTCAGGACCTTGTTGCACTATTGAAGAGCCTTGTGTTGGCTTGCTTTGGGGAGCTTTTGAAGGCTTGTATGGTGGAAATAGGGGTTCTAAACTCTAAGGCTTGCTAGCTAAGAGGTAGAGAGTGAAGGTAAATGGGTAGCATATACCTAAACTAAGGGATCTAAGGTGAGAAATATCACTCCAAGGAGGTTTTGGAATTCTGGATTTTGTATGGGAATGGTACACCAAAGGGAGAAAGATCTTCTCACTTCAAGCTCTTTCTCTCTTAGGTAATTTTTTCAACCCTTTAATCTAAGGGGAGGAGGGCTCTATTTATAAGAAAAGGGTAGGTTAAGAGGCTACTTAGGTGCTAATTGTGGTTAGCAATTAGGTAATATCTAATCTAAGGTTTCCTAGGATTTTGAGAGCTTGGAAAGGTGTGAAGGTGGTTTTAATGGTGGATGATAGGTTGGTGTTTCAAATCACTTAAGGGTTGCAAATAGGTACTAAAAGGGTGCAACAGAACTAACAAAATACACTCCAAAGATCAAGATGGTCAATAAGTCAAACCCCAATCTCGATTTTTGAGATAAAAACTATTTTCATTGTTCCTAAGCCTAGCGCAACTAATAGATGCGCCAGGCAAATGTACAGTGCTTGAGAAGTTCAGAACCCGTCTATGCTTGGCACAACTAATAGATGTGCCAACCCAATTTTGGGGGAAAATGGCCTGGCACAACTATTAGTTGCGCCAGGCTTTTTCTGGGGAGAAATGGCTTGGCTCAACTATTACTCGCGCCAAGCAAAATTCTTTCAAAATAGCCCGATTTTCAAATCACCATAACATTTACTATATAACTCCGATTGAGGCAATTTTTAGCTTGTTGGAAAGTTGGAGAAGTCCTCTTTCTAATGGTATATAACTCAGATCTTGAAGAGGTCTGTGTAAATTTTGGCACTCCTCTTTTTAACCACTACTCGGGAGGGTTCAACACTGGTCCAGGAAAGTATTCTAATGAGTTTGTGAAGGTTAGGATTGATTCCTAAGGGTTCGCAAAAGGTTTCTAAGGCTTCAGGAAGGTTCCTAAGGGTCTCATATATGTCATCAAAATCTCAGAAGTGCACCTATCTCGATATGTGTTCCGATCAAGCCTTGGGCCGAATTTGGGTGTCTACACCTTTGTTCAATCATATACTATTATTTCAGTATATGGTCCCTACCTTTATGGGATCTGAAGGGGCACCGCATGTTTGGATATGGGTGGTCTTGAGTAGACAGTTTGAGTAGATTGAGATGGTGTCGACATTAATAAATTTGGCCTCTTGTATGCTGGCTCATAAGTACTTGTCCTCCCTTGACATGCTATATTTTTATTTTGTTGCTCTTGTCGCTTGTACATGTCTTCTATAGCTTTCTTGGCAACAATCGCTTAGATGGATTGTAAAATGGTTGGGATGGAGGTACGGTTTGGTAAGGTGGAGTGAAGTGAATGAAGATTGGCCTCAATTATAACTTGGGTTAGGTTATTTGCCAACATTTGGGAGTGTAGGGAGAGTAGGAGGTGCAGGATTTAGGATAAGAGGTCGGGTATGGTATTGGGTGTGGGTTGGATAGGTGAAACTGGCTGGAAGGGAGATGTGGGTCTATGAGTGAAGGTAGTGGCCTGTGGTGGTGTCTGCTGGGGAGAGGTAAAGTGTGGACGGTGAGGGGAGTCTAGGAGAGGTGTATACTCAAGGTTGATGTCTCCTAGTATAGTAGACATCATAGTAGAAAATTTTTCTCCTAAAAATGGCTCACAGTTATGGGAGAAGGGAATGGATTGGTCTACAGGCTCACTAGTGATAGGTACAAAAGGTGGGGAAGTCTCAATGGAATAATGTGGGACTTCGAAGGTATGTGTTTTAGGTTCATAAGGTGTGGGTATGAGGTCTGGAATGGTTGTGGTTTCATGGATTGGGATTGTTTGGGTGATATAGGTGGGATGGGGTGCAGTAGGGTTTTGGTAGTTTTCTTTTTCTCTTGGTATGGGGTCTTGACAGGTGGGCTAGAAAAATAGGGAAGGGTGCAGAAATAGGTAGGGTGGCTGTGGCTATGGTGGTTAGTGATATAGGGTCAAGTAAGGGTAGTGGGTTTGTGATGGGCTGTGATGTCTAAGTTGAAGGTGGAGCTAGCATGGAGGTAGAGGTAATGGTTGAGGAGGTGAGTGTTGTGCTGGCTGGCATAAGTGACGTGGAGGTTGCAGCAGCATCAGCAGTAGCAACTACTTCATGAATGATGGGGGCTGCTTCTCTCAGTAACTCCTCCCTCTTCTTCTTCTTCCTCTCCATCATGGTGCCACTGATTCCCCACTTTTTCTTCCCACTCTATTTGAGGTTCAGTGCCACTGTCTCCTCCTCCCTTTTAAATGGGTACTTCCCCCACTTCAGCAATACAGTAATCAATCTACAGTAGGCAAGGGCATGGAGTTTCTTCATTATTTTCACCTTCTCGCATAAATCTTTAATCCCCTCAAAAACTAACTTGGCGGCATCCAAGTAGTGGATTCTGTGAAATGAGAAGAGGGCATCAGCTATGGGGTACCTCCTCTCCTGCTCATGCCCAAAGCAATACACATTTTTTCGCAACACAACATCCATTAGCCTGAGATTGGGGTACAGATCCCTCTTTCTGATTGAGTCACTTGAGGCAGTGATCCCTCCAGTTAACTCCCTGGCTATCTCAGTAATGGTGGCAGTCAAAGGAGGACCCAAGCCCCACTCAGGGTTATACCTAGCTGGTATCCCTAGTATCCTTGCAATGTCTGCCTAGTTGAACAGCATCTCGAAATCATCAAATAAAACCAGCAGTGCTGGATTCCCATCATCGCCAGTTTTTAACTTCATATTCTAATAAAATAATCTTACTAATCTTAGGAAAACCAGCTGCATTGAGGGCCTCAACAGGGGCAGCAGATATGCCTTTATCAGATATTCAATGGAGGCAGAAGTTTCTTGTAGCTCCTCAAAATAAGCTCTGTCGAAAATGGTTTCAGCCTCCAGCTGGATTGCTTGCACAAAGTCAGAAGGGACCCTGAGGCATTCAGTAGTCGCTTCCACCCCAACCTCAGGGACCTCAGGAGCCACAACTTTGCCCTTTTTCTATTTCTTTGATATTTCAGGGCTCTTAGGCGATGGGTGCTCTCGGCCCCTCTTTCGTGGGGCAGATTTCTTGTTTTCTTTTAGAATGGTGGGCTCAACAAAAGGTGATGGTACCTCAGAGGTCTCCAATGTGGAGGTCTCTACAATCCTTGCAAATTTTCTAGTGGCCACAGGGCTGCCACTGGTAGACGGGTTCAGCATAGCAGCGAGGGTATCTAAAAATTTTGAACCCGTGGCCATAGGTGCTCAAATTATCAAAATTTGGGCTTACAACTCTGAGAAAATGCCAATCACACTGAGTAAGCATATAAGCTTCAAATTTTCCCTTTCTACTCTTCTTTTAAATAAATCAAACATAGGGTAGAGAAAGAAATGGAGATCATACCAGTTTAGAGCTAGGGTTCCACCTGAAATTGTGCACAGTGGCTCAAATCCCCCCAAACATTGCTCGAAGTTATCAGGAGTAGCTAGGGAACAATATGATGAGAGGTAAATGCCTGAGGTGGGGTGGATTACAAAGTAGAGAAGAAAGGAGAGGAAAGGGACGTCGGCTTTTATGTTGGGAAACTAGGGCAGACAGAGGAAATGAAGAAAATGAGGGGCTTCGCTGAGTTTATAGAGCAAATATCGCGGTTCGTGGAGTTGGCAACAGGAGCTCGGGAAGTAAAATTCTCGTGCAGTTGGCATTTAAAGCCACGAGACGTTCTATGGCACAAAAGAACAACCTGCCTCACATTAAAATTTGTGGAGCTGAATCAGTGGCTTTGGTGCACAAGAGCTATTACCTTTCAGAATTATTACCTCGCGCAGCAGTCGCGCAGAACACCACACATGGCATATTTTTATGCTCAGAGTGGGCTCACAGAGCAGAAAGTAACTCCGCGAGGCACTTTTTTAGCCATATATCAAGTCTTTTAGTGCGCGAGCAAGCTAAGGGATGGCACACATAGCAAACTTAAGCCCTCTAGATCTGCGCAATAGTATTTCATCACAACCTTTACTCTGTTAGTGCATCCATGCTGTGGTGCATCCAACCACTGTGCATGAGCACCAACCCTCAGACAGGTACTTCATTTCAACCATGAAAAATATGTGCCCATTTTCACACATTAAATCATCAACATTGCAGACTCCTAAAAAAAAAAATTCAGCTTAACTTCATGCAAGTTATGATAAGGGTATGTTAACCATTCGTTAACAAACACAGAGCAAAATCAGATGACAAATATGCACATGTATTCAATCGAAAATATGCAAGCACAGACAAAGCAACATAAGCAATTCAACATCACTCTAAACACACAACTGACAGATTGCTAAAGAACACAAAACAAAACAACATTTTCATACATATTATACACTTATTACCAATCTTTTGCTCACTGGGCACTAGCTTCCTCCTAAGTAGAGGATGCGTCACCAATCATATACTGACCTTTCGGATTTGTCAAGGGCTGATTAGGCAATTTTCCTTCTTCTCTCCTATTCAGAGCATTACAAATCTGGCCTAGCTAGTCTTCAATCTTCTTGATGCTCTATCTATAAGAATTGAAAATTTGCACCAAGCTCCCCAAGTTTTACATTGAAGCCAGCATTTGCTCTTCAAATGAATAGGATCTGGGTTGTTGTGGGGGCAGGGCTAACAGGTTGGACGGTGGGGCAGGTAACAGAAAATTTTGCCTTGGTTGAATACTGTGATTAAACTGGTGTTGGGGTTTATAAGGAGCTACCATTTGCTGCTACTGGAGTTGAGGATATGAATCTTATCTCCACTTCAGATTTGAGTGGTTCCTCCAAGAATACTCAACAGGCTGTTGCCCAAAAGTTTGAGCAGCATTGGCTTGCTCCATAATAAAATCTGAAAACTAGGTGGCAGATGGACAATCATGAATAGAATGTGTGGAATATTGGCATATCAGACATGCTTCCTCCTCCTGTGCAACCACTCGGGCTGCATCACATTCATTAGTTTGTCAAATTTCAAGCTCAGGTTGTCCACCTTCCTCTCTAGATCACCTTGCACCTTCACGTCAAATATTTCACCTCTAGGGGTGGCCTCTTTTACCATCTTAGCTGGAGTCTGGCTATCATTATGTGACAGAGACTCCTGTTGTATGAAATTTTCCCCTATTATGTCAAATAGCTCCCAAGCTTCCTCAGCTGTCTTATGGAGGTAACTACCACCACAGGAAGCATCCATCATATTCCTGCTCTTGGAATTAATTCCTTGATAAAATACTTGGATAAGCTGCCACATTGGGATTTGGTGGTGGGGGCATTGTTTTAACTTCTCCTGAAATCATTCCCAAGCTTCATAAAAATCCTCAGTTGAGGACAGAGTGAATGACAAAATATTTGTCCTCATCTAGCTAGTTTTATTCATGGGAAAGAATTTGGCCAGGAATTTGATTTGAAGGTCACTCCATGACTGTATGCTATTGGCTGGGAGTTTTGATAGCTATATGCTGGCTTTGTCCTTTAGTGAGAAAAGAAAAAGCCTCAGTTTGGTGGCCTCAGGTCCCTAGCCAGCAATATTGAAGGTAGTGAAAAGTGCTAAAAATTGGTCTATATGCTTGTAGGGATCTTCTTTACTAAGCCCATGAAACGAAGGCAACATATTAATGGTAGAGGATTTAATCTCATAATTCCCTTCAACATAGGAGAATTGAATGTAGAAGGGAGAGGTGTACTCCCCAGGTGCATTGTACTCCTTTAATATTCTCTGCCTCTCAGCCATGATAGCTGGTTCAGTTTCTATAGCAGGGCCCTGTGGGATGCGTCTAGGTCTAAGGACCCTTTCAACCTCTATATTTGGAAGTTCTAGCTCAGGGTTTAAAGACCTTCTATCATGCATATACTCACAACCACAGTAAGAACAAAAAATGCTCACCAACACACACAAAGAATATTTCAAACAAAAATTAACAATTACACAGATTTAAACTAAACAAATAATAGGAAAGTAAACATAATGGACTGGGATTTAGGGGAAAGTAAGTGCAAAAAGAGCTAGCTTCACTCTAACTGCAGCTCTAGCTTTTCCCTTCTTCTGCTATCCATTTATACAAAATTCCATAAAGAATCAGTAGTACTTTTATTCTAGTTTAGGTACAGCTACAAAGAATTTAGAAATCTAAATTATAGTACAACTCAGGTCTACTAAAAAGATCAATATCCCTGGTAGCGGCGCCAAAAACTTGTTGTCGGACTCCTTGGTGTTGTGTTTATTCTGTGGTGGAAACAAATTTAAAGACAAAGTAAAATAAAAGAAAGGATTCAGCACAACCAAAGTAATCCTAGACCTGCAAGATACAGGGCCTATTGTAGCAAGTTTTGATAAGTAAGAGTTTATCCCACGAAGAAATTGATCTAGAATCTAAAATGGGCCATAATAGTAGGCCTCCAGATCTGGCTACAGATCTGACAATCCTAAAGAAAGGAAGCTGGGTATCACGACTACACTAAATTAATCCTAATAACAGAGAAATAAAATGTAGCCCTATCCTAAAGAAAGGGTTAAGAAGAAGTTGGCGATGATGTGTGCCAAAATAAAATATAAAAATTGGTGAGAAGTAAGCAGGTTATGTTCAGAGTTAAAGCAGTAATGTAACTCAAATTTAGTCTGTCTCTGTAATGCTCCTTGCTGAGACCCTATTAAAAGCTTTAATAAAGTAGAAGTGTCAAACTTAACCCATGTCATTTGGGGTGCTCTTAAGGCTATAGACTGCCCACTCAAATTGTCACAGCCTATCCTATAGAGTCTGTCAAATCCCATTGATCAAGCCAGAAGTTTCTAATCTAACCCAGCGGAGTGGATTGATCATTCCCCCAGCCACTGGGCCAGATCAAGCCATGATTACTATTGTAGCACTATGTAATGCCAGTGCTACAAGCTCCCCAGATCTACGCACAAACTTGGTTAACATCCATAGGTATTCCAACCCATAAGATCCTTAGTGCTTTGCTAAGGCCAACTGCTCACTAGTGCCCACAAAAAGGACCATGCAACAGGTTGAATAAGGCTTTAGATTTAGCTGGTCATTGCTACAAATGGCCTGCAATGACTCAGCCTCAAGTTATAATTACTACAAAGAGATGATGTTAGCTAGGTAAAACAGAGGAGAGCCAGTTCCTGTATAAACCTCCTCATAAGGCTCTAGAAGCTCATGGGCAGGGGAGAAGAATCCTTCTCAAACATGTGAATGGACACAACCTTAGGGTTGTACTCTGTCCATTTGAATGGTCACATGGTATCCCATTGGTCTGTCCATACCACAGAGGCTTGAGAAAGAATATGAAAACTGCTGCAACCACCATGGTCCACAAGCCTCCGAGCTCCCTGAATCTCACTACAGATCTAGCATTGATTTCCATGGGGCTATCAAACCAAGGGAAATCAGATGGTAAACAATATATCTACTGGAAACTGAATGGGCTCATCCTAAATACATGGATCCTCTAGACATCTAAAGAAACCATAAGATCTTTAGATTCAATTAATCATTAAAACAATAATCCATTAATAACAACGAAACTTATAATGAACTGTCTCCAGGCTGTAGCCTATATACTACTGCTCATCAAAAATCCCAATGTATATAAAATCTATTACAAACTGAAATAAACTAAACCTAATTGTTTACAGGGGGATTAGCTAGCAAGTGTTGGGCTAAGAGAGAAGAAAAATGGAAAAAAGAGGTGATCAAATCCTAACCCTAGCTTGCTAGAGCTCTCAGCCGACAGAGGATGAAAAGAAGGGTTGATCCTAAAACTAAAACTCTAAGTGTAGCTTATATACTCTGTCCATACGGCCTTGGCTTTGAAAAGATTAACCCTAATTTTTTCAACAGACGTGGCACTGTTACAACCCTTGAATACCTTGAGACATGCACCTCGAAATCTGCACCTCAGCACGTGTGCCCTAGCCTCGGGAATTTCCCAAAAGGTCCTTGAGTTAAAATCAAGAAGTGGGGAGCCCGTGCTTCGTGGGGCTGGCATATGCATTCATTCATTTGCATAGTTGCAGAGCCTTCGCGGAGTATCTTTTGGTTGGTGGGAAGTGCTCACTCGCGCAGTGTATCTTCAGTTAATCGCACAGTTCCTTTGCACTACAATGCCGTCGCGGAGATGATCTAGAGTGCCTAGACTTCTCGTGCAGTAGAGCTTCAAAAGCTCTCTCTCGTTGGGTACTCGCGCAGGTATGCTCTTGCGCTCGCATAGTAGTTGGTAAGGCTTCAGAGTGCAGGAGATATGCACAAGGAGAATTCTGGGCGTCTCTCTCTTCCAGGGCCACGCACGAACTCTATGAGGTGAAATTTTGTTCAGTACACACATGGACTCGCTATGTTCTTCATGTGGCTACTTTAATGCTTGATCTCCGTGAGAGCTTCATGACCACAAATTTTGAGGATTTTAATCTGCAAGATCTTTGCTATGCCTTTATATCTCTCCTCTTGACTGCGCGTCCTATCTGCGCGAGGGCATCTTCCACTTCATCCTTAGCTTCACGAGGGAGCTTCTCAACTCTACGAGATCTGTCTTTCTATGCTCTGATGCATTGCTCTTGTTGTTGTTGCAGTTTCTCCATTATCAGCCAACTTCATCCATCTGCTAGGCTTTTGGTCAATGATGATCAACAAATGAGTCAGCATGGTGAGCACTATTAGGGTGTTCCATTAGGCTTTGGCTCAGTTGTCATCTTTGCATGTCTTCTTCCTCTTCTTTGAGCTAATAAGGATATATTTTGTATTAAGCTGCACAAATTATTGCTAACTAAAAAACATACTTAACAAATGATTATTAGTCTACTTCAAGGTCTATCAAAGGCTAGGTTAAGAGGTAAAAAGTAGTACTTTTCAGTGAATAATAGGCCTACACACCCAAACCACCTATCTATCGAATTCGGTGTGGAGCTGATACACCAAAGCTTGGTGTACACGAAACCATCTAATGATCCACCCACAATCTAAATCAGACTTTTTCACTTAAGACCTAATCCATAACAGCTTACTTAATTAATTTCACAAAATCAGGCACGTGACTAGTTGGGCATGCACCTCGAGGTACACTATTCAAGGTTGGGCACGCATCCCTAGATATACTATTCAAAGTCAAAATTTTCCAGATGTTACATTCTTCCCACCTTATAAAATTTTCATCCTCGAAAATTACCCTAAGTAACCAGGTCTTACCATACACATCAAGTTGAACACTCATGTCCAGATATGAATCGATTTATACACAACATAAATTCGGGGTTGTTACATTCTTCCCTCCATAAGAATTTTCGTTCTCGAAAAGTGATGACGACACGTCCGAACACTAACTCACTAACAACGATTCCCATTGACAAGAACTTACCCACAACGATGAAACAATGCACGCACCCTGAATGAAAAAATGAATTTCTTATAATCATTCAATTAACTATCCACATTGAGTTCACAACGAAAGACTGAATTATTCCTCAACCAAATTATCCATCATCCTATATGAAAATCCACATATCACTAGATCGGCGTACCACCGAGTTTCCAATAAGGTAATCATTTGTTAAACTATATTCCTACAAAGTCAACTACAACATATACCATCAATGAAATTGTAAACCCACAACTAACCACATAGATCATAATTGAATTTAACCATCGCCATAGGAAAAGAAAACTGTCCAACCATTAATTGCCAACATGTACTATTAATTGCAATAAAGATCCCCATATACATATATCAAAAGATGAGCTAATAGCATCGATCATACATCCAGAACACCATATTTGCATGTTCTAAGATTAAACACACATGATAAGGTATATACAATGGTTTTCTCTGCAACCAACGCCTTACCCATCACATCAGCGTAAATCTCTAATTCCCACACGAACACACATATACATCGCCACAAATAATATTCACTTCGATTTTGTTCAATTACCTCGAAATCAATTCAATCCAAGGTCTGCGGCTATTTCTCAATGCCACCCATCTGGGTATCCTCACCAAGATTCAATGTCCTCTTGACGATTTTCACAATCTCCTCAGCTAAAGGAATTTTCGTCCTCGAAAATGCACGGAAGGGACTCTGAGTAAAACTTGACTGTCCATACCTTCTATGCACACAAGCATATCCATTTACTCAGAATTAGCCATAGCTACACAGCCGCAATTCATATAAATAGTCACCTTCCCCCTTATGCCGCACACTGACAGACGTCACATCCACAATCAATCAGCTACTCCAAAGATCAGCATATCCACACAACTAGTTACACGAAAAAGGAACGCCATTCCGTAAATCTATTCCAAATCCACCGAAAAGGTGCACAAGGCATCCCATGTACAAGGTGTCCCATATCACACACCCATAAAATAAGTGAAAGGCATTAGGACTTCAAAACCAATTTAATTATTGATAAAATGGAACCCCCCATGATACCCACAAAAATATTCACACATCTTCACATCAGTCACCCACTTAGAAAAATCTACTTAAGTGATTACAAGGTACTCCACTACGAAATTCCCGATGTGAAGATGATTCAATATATTACTCATTTGTTAAATTCAATTTTCAAAAAGCAAACGCCGCAACAAATTGGAAAGATACTAACATTCAAAGCCTCAGAACTTAATGGAGAGCTGTTATCACACATTGACTGAAGATCGGCTACTTATTGTTAAAAAAATCTATCAGCGGAACTTACACGAGGGATGTCCATCTCTCACTAACCGGACCGGTGCTCACTCAAGAGTTGGAGTGATAGATCAGTTAACCCATGCACAGGTAATTACAAAACATCACTTCGACTACTTCACGAAGTATATTTATAAATAGTTGGCAAGAATATATCCACAAAGAAAAAGACATTAACCTAGAGATAAAAACCATTAATCCATAAACCGTAAATCATTTTCAAGACCCTCTAGCCATCAAACATTTACCAATTTACTACTAACACAACATATCATCGAATCATCCCTCAATGACTGGATCACTTCGATAACGATGTTTAAAATTTCCAATAGACATCTCCAGATCTTGGATAATACTTACCTAGCGCAGTTGTCTCCTTATGAAACTTACACTCTCAATTAGAGAAAATTCTAATCTATCGATTAATAGAATTCCACAATGTCGAATTTACCATTACCACAAATCAATTTGAAACCATTAACTTATTTTGACCAAATAATCATAATTATCGATCGAATCCTCCATTTTGATCGAGTAAAATTGTTTTAACCACCAACTAAGAATAATCTTAACCACTAGTCTAAATATGCGACTTCCTCCACCATTGTGCAACCGTGGAATTTGTGACGATCCCGTCGCGGCGATACACTCGCTAACAAAAAAATGGAGTCGCCACCCGGAGCTTTTGGTGTCCCAGGAAACCTAGTTCATTTTTTATGAGTGCCGAAGTGCTAAAAATATGACTCTGATTCTGGTCCACACCAAAGGCTCTTGGGTAGGGGCTTCGGTTATCGATCGGGAAGGTGTTAGGCACCTGATCAACCCACTTGAAGCGATCTCTACATATGGCCAAAACAAAAGGGAAATGCTAGGAGCAAAAGAAGCCTCTTCTTGCCCAAAGGGCTCTAAAATCCTATTTGTGCCCCTCCGTTCTTACCTAAAAGTCGGCGGCATAACAGCACAAATGCAAGGATGAGATGGGCTATAAACAGATAGGAGAAGAAAGGGGAGAGTCGGAGCCCTCGGGCCCTTGTAGCACCGTAGGAGAGCCTTGCGTGGCTTGCTTTTGATGAGCTCTTGAAGACTTTGTATGGTATGGAATAGGATTCTAACTCCTAAGGCTTAAGGCAAAGAGGTAGAGGGGTCTAGGGGGGAGCACACACCTAGACAAAGGGTTTTGGATGCAAGAGTAAGCTTGAAATGAGGTTGGGAGATTCTGGAATTTATGTGAAAATAGTACACAAAAGGGAGGAAGAACTTCTCACTTTGAGTTCTTTCTCTCTTAAGAAAATTTCTCAACCCTAATCCAAGGGGAGGGGGGGTCTATTTATAGGAAAAGGGTGGATTAGGAGGCTACTTAGATACTAATTTGGCTTAGCAATTAGGTAATCTCTAATCAAAGTTTTCCTAGGATTTTGAGAGCTTGGAAAGGTGGGAAGGTCCTCCAATGGTGGATGATAGGGTGGGGCCTTAAGTCACTTAAGGGGTTGCAAATAGGGTGCAAAGGAGTGCAACAGAACTATCAAAACACACCCTAAAGGCCCAGGTGGTCAACAAGTCAAACCCCAGACATAAAATTTGGGGCAAAGCCAGAGGTCACTATTCGTAAGCCTAGCACAACTATTAGTTGCGCCAGGCATATGCACAGTGAAATAATGTAGCACAGTAGCCTAGAAGTTGGCTTCCCGAGGTGGGGTCCACTCCAATGCTGGCGCAACTATTTGTTGCATCAGGCTTAAATCTGGGGAAAAGTGGCTTGGCGCAACTAATAGTTGCCCCAGAAATAGCTTGGCGCAACTATTAGTTACACCAAATCCCTAGGAGGGCCACTTGAAATTATATTTTTGTCCTCCAGGTTCGGACGGCCATATGTTTTGACGTACAACTCCGATTGGGGCGATTCTTAGACTATCGTAAAGCTGACAACTTTTACTGTTAAAAGGTATGAGATTTGATCATAGTAGAAGACCGTAGCTGGTCCTAGAACACCACTCCTCATCCATGGCTCAGAAAGGTTAGGTTCAGGTCCAGAACTGGTTTTAAGGGTCAAGATTGGTTTTTTTAAGGGTTCGAGAAGGTTTGTAAGGGATCTAGGGTGATTCCTAAGGGTTTGGAAGGGTTCCTAAGGGTTTTTAGGGTGATTCCTAACGGTTCCATTCATTCCATCAAAAGCTCAAAAATGTGCCTCTCAAAATGTGTTTCGATCAGGCCTTGGGCCAAATTTGGGTATCTACAGACGCCCCTCTTTGGTATCCGATCACTAATGATCGAATGCAAAATAAAAGAGACATCCGAAAAGGCCCAAGGCATTACTGACGGGTTCATTGTATTCAGAACGAAGTTCAAACATCAGATGAGTAACATGGTGGGAAAACAAAAGCCCTGTATGCCAGGCTAAACATCCGTTTCTCGAGGTAGTCGGTCCTCAAGCGCTTAGCGACATTACTGGGCATAACCGAGGTGGAACGAGTTGCGAAAGCCCTGTATGCCAGGCCAAACATTCGCATCTCGAGATGATTTGAAGGTATTTGATATTTAAGATTCATTATGAATACAACAACTTCGTAAGTAAGGGGGTGATCGACCCACACATAAAGATAGGCGCTAAGCAAAACTACACAAGGCTCCACAGTTTGCGTTCAATCCTATGAGGCATTTGATTGCCCCATCTGACTATTCACGGGTGCCCCTACTGAAAGCAGGGTTCTAGGTCTTTGGGCGAACCCATCAATCCTTAAGTTTATTTAGCATGACTACCCGAGCGGAGCGAATAGAAGTCGCAACGCTTTTTGGGAGGACGTGCCATTTTTGAAAACGTGCCCCAGATCAACATGACTTAGAGTACTCAACTTCAACTACCTTGATAGGTCTAACAAAACATTGGGTATCTCCCTAAAGGGACATTCAATCTTGGTCTCTGCTAATAATGATCATAAACCTCATTCAACTACGCATAATCATGCACCTATTAGGGGCAATAACCAACAACAAAGGCGATGGAAGCCCCGACCTGGACCTACTTGAGTACAATTTACAGGAACAAACGACCATCATACGGATTCCCCGACGCATGGCGTATATTTTACAGGGATACCGCTGCCTATACAGGTTTTAAGCCTACAGAAAAATAAAAGGGAAATGAACCCTTCTGAATGCATGATTGCACATAGTTTGATTGATATGTAATCTCATTCTCAACAGATTGGTTTCAATCAACAATTGACCTCTTCCAACGAAAAATCTGAAACTTAAGACACTTAAGTTCATATGAATCTAAAACAGAGCGCTTAGCTTGAAGATTTAACAGTGGAGTCAACCTGATCAAAACATTGACCGTTTGATCGGGATTGATGCCGTTGCTCCTACTTGAAGAAGGATCCAAAGATCCAAGGTGAAGCCTAGACTCAGGACTTTAATATGGCACAACTGCATTGCTGATAAAACATTGACATTTTACCACATTATGCATGTGTGTAACTCTGTGGGGAAACACAGATTTATTCTTTCTTTTTAAAAATGATTCTCTCTTTTTTTTTAATAGACCTGACGTCAGTGGTGAGATGCTTCATCTGATTTGTCCATCGCTGAGAAGTTGCCCGCTTCGAGGCTTTGGACCATATGATATTCATGTATATTCTCGAGAAAACATCAGTCCTTTTTTTGTTTATATCAGTAACAAATGCATCCTAATTAACAGAAGGAGAAACACAATTTTTACCTATATTTTTTCATTTTCAAGGTTTATATATATTTTTTGGATTTTTATTTTCAAAGATTTATTTTGTTCTTTTTCTTTATTTTTGACATGGAAGTACAATGTTGTAACTATGTACATGAGAATGAGTAGAATTTTTTAGATTTTTCTTTTTCAGAGATTTTTTGCAATTTTTCTTCATTTTTGAGATGAAACTACGATGCTGTAACTATGTACATGAGAAAGAGTAGAATTTTTTTGAATTTTTCTTTTTCAGAGATTTTTCATTATTTTTCTTTATTTTTTTGAAATGGGGGTATGATGTCGTACACATAGAAAAGAGTAGAAACATATACAATTTTTTTGTATTTAGATTTTACTTGATTTATTTTTTATTTTTTATTTTTTTTTTGTACTTTTTTTTTGGCTTTTTTTATTTTTTTTTGGTGTGCTGCCTTAATCACCGGGTGAGATCTCAGGTCCCCTTTTGAGCATGTTCGAACCGCCTTTAAGTAGTTGGATCTTGGGTGAGTTTCAACAGCTTTACCAAGACAGAAGTGCCAATCCCTTTGGATTGAGTCAAACCTTTCTCCTTACCTTGAGTCATACATTTGACAAACCAGTTTCACAAAGACAATTTTGGTCGGGACCCTTCTTCAACTAAGATGAGCAGCCCATAAAAAGGGGTTCAGGGAGAGTAACCAATAGGGCTTCTCAAACATCAATCAATCATTTCAAACCTTTCTTCTTTTCTCTTTTTTTTTTATTTTTATTTTTATTTATCTCCTTTTTTTACCCGTGGCACCCTTTCGGGTTTTCACTACATCCATGGGCTTAGCTCCCTTACCCCAAGCGCCCTTTCAGGTTTTCACTACGTCCATCTTGCTTTGAGCTTGTATTTTTATTTTATTTTTTCTGTTATTTCTTTCATTATTTTTTCAAAAGCCACGACATAGACGTCAATTTCATCATAGCCGGCTGGATGGGGCTATGGTGTCATCTCACTATTCGGCTTGTGTTGACTTATCAGATACTATGACTGCCTGTGAACCTAAAAAGAGGGCTTTCTTCGGGGTATAGCATGGCCATGGGTTAGGTTAGGATTTGAAGGTATGCTGAGCTAAAAGGGTTTCCTTGATACGACTTCAATTTTCTCAACATACTTTCGTCCTTGGGAGCTTTACTATACATGCCCCATGATTCTTCTATTTTTTCCTTTCTCTTTATCTTATTTCAGACAATCTCTTTTTGAGGTTTTACTTTTTCAATTTTTTTTTATTTTGATGGGGACTTTACTTCCTCTTTTTTTTTTTATATATATGTACATACTTCTTTTTCTTTTTAGGGAAGTGGTTCATTGAAAGAAAGGCCTAGGCTCAAAATGGGGTAGCAAAAGATATCATCATTTTTAGGGATGCTTTTTGGCTATTGTGCTTAGAATGATAGCCTTTTTTGGGTGGTTCTTAAGCAGTCCTGTATCTGTTTCACCAATACTTACCTTATCGCAATAGACTAAGCGTAGAACTGTCAAACATATCCAGCATTGATGGGCTCAAAAAGATGATCTCCGTCCATGGTGGCGAGGTGGATGGTGTATCCCGGTAGCACCTCTCGAATGACAGAAGGTCCTTCCCAGTTCGACTTCAACTTCCCTCTCGGATCGGCATGGATAGATGGGAAGATCTTCTTCAACATAGTGTCTCCTACCTTTAGATCTTGATCGCGGACACGTTTATTATAAGCGTGTGCGATTCGCCCCTAGTAAAGTTGAGTTTGACACAAGGCTAGGAGTTTCTTCTCGTCCAATAAGTTCAATTGTTCGAAGCAGGATCTCTCTCTCTCTACTTCGGGTAAGCCTGATTCCATAAGGATTCAGAGTGAGCGTACTTCAACCTCAACTGGTAGGACGACCTCAGTTCCATACACAAGGGAGAATGGTGTTGCCCCTGTAGCAGTACAGATCGACGTTCTGTAGGCCCATAAAGCGAATGGCAGTATTTCGCTCTAATCTCGATAAGTGACAACCATCTTCTCGAGGATGCAGACGCCCGTCTTGTTAGTAGCTTCCATGGCTCCATTAGTTTGAGGTTGATAGGGTGACGAGCGATGGTGCTTAATCTTGTATTGCTCGCAGAAAGCCTGAATGTGTTTATTCATAAAGTTTATGTCGTTGTCTATAATAATATCCTTGGGTACTCCATATCGACACACTATATTATTTTGAGAAACTTCTCGATGTGACTGGCCATAATGTTGGCATATGACACCGCTTCTACCCACTTGGGGAAGTATTCAATGGCGATGAGGATGAATCAATGTCAATTTGATACCTTTAGATTATTCATTCCGACGATGACAAGGCCCCAGGTAGCAAATGGCCAAGGAGTGGCCATGCAGTGTAGATAAATGGCAGGAGTGTGTATCAAACTAGAGTGTTCCTGACACTTGTAGCATTTCTAAACATGTTTACAGCAATCTGATTCCATGGTGGTCCAAAAGTATCCCTGCCATAGAATTTACTTAACAGGCATGTGACCGCTGACGTGGGCTCCGCATACTCCCTCGTGGATCTCTCCCATGATGTTGATTGCTTCACCTTTTGTAAGGCACCTGACTAAGATGTTATTATAGGATCGCTTGCAAAGGCACTCCCCGTAAATGACGTAGCCTACCGCTAGACGTTGAATGGTTCGCCGATCCGTCTTGGATGTACCCTCAGGGAAGGTTAGTGTCTTGAGGAAATTCTTAATATCTGAGAACCATGGTGGCTCATCATCAGGCTTTTTAGGTCCCTCAATCTGGAGGCAGGAGGCAGGCTCATTCCTCTGCTCGATCATGATTGGCTTCATCTCAGCACCATATGGGATTTCTACCATTGATGCCAATGTTGCTAGTGTATCAATAAAGCAATTCCTTATTCGGGGGACATATGAGAATGTCACATCTTGGAAGCAAGCTATCAAATCCTCGAGGTGCTCATGCTAAGGGATCAATTTCTCATCTTTTCTCTTCCAATCTCTATTTGTCTGGCATATAATTAACTATAAATCGCCAAACACCCGGAGGTGAATTACATTCAGATCGAGAGCCGCATGCAGACCAGCGGCACAAGCCTCGTTCTCAGCCATGTTGTTAGTGCAAGGGAAGTTGAGCATGATAGAGACTGGTACATGAGATCCTTTTGGTGAGATTAGAATAGCACCAACTCCTTGACCTTCGGCATTGGTTGCCCCGTCAAAGTACATTACCCATGATTCTTTTGTATCATCTTCCGTCATGAAAAGGATGTCTTCATCCAGGAATTCAGTTCTCAAAGGCTCATAATCTTGCAAAGGATTTTCGGCAAGATGATCAGTGAGTGCTTGCCCCTTGATCGACTTCTAAGTTATGTACGTGATGTCAAACTCAGATAATAAAAGCTGCCATCGTACGGTTTGTCCAGTGAGAGCCGACTTTTCAAACAGGAATTTCAACGGATCTATTCGGGCTAAAAGTAGAACGGCTTGAGATAGCAAGTAGTGGCAGAGCCTCTGAGTAGTCCATACAAGAGCTAAGCATGCTTTCTCCAGATGAGAGTACAGCATTTCATAATCAGTGATCTTCTTGCTCAGATAGTAGATGGTTTGCTCTCTTCTTCCCGTCTCGTCATGTTGCCCTAAGACGCATCCCATCAAAACTTTCGACGTGGAGAGATACATCAAGAGTGGTCTACTCGGCTTGGGTGGTACCAACACAGGTGGGTTAAGGAGGTAGCTTTTGATGTTATCGAACGCTGCCTGACAATCATCATTCCATTCAACGAGTGAGTTCTTCCTTAGTAGCTTGAAGATCGATGTGCAGATAGGTGTTAGCTGTGTAATGAACCGACCAATATATTATATTCTGCCCAAGAACCTTCTAACCTCTTTCTCAGTAGATGGTCGTGGCATTTCAGTGATAGCTTGCACTTTGACTGGGCTGACCTCGATCCCTCTCCTGCTGACGATGAATCCTAACAATTTCTTGGACATAGCGCCAAAAGTGCACTTCTGTGGATTCAGACGTAACATGTACTTTCTCAGCCTCTCAAACAACTTTTGAAGGTTTACCAAGTGATCACCTCACTCTGGTGACTTGGCTATCATATCATAAACATATACTTCAATTTCTCGATGCATCATGTCATGAAACAGTGCGGTCATAGCTCTCTGGTATGTTGCACCGACATTCTTTAGCCCAAACGACATGACTCTGTAGCAAAAGGTTCCCCAAGGAGTGATAAATGTTATCTTCTCTTGATCCGCTTCTGCCAACTTGATCTAATTATATCCAGAGAATCCATCCATTAAAGAAAGCATCCCGTGCTTAGCAGTGTTGTCGACCAAGATGTCGATGTACAGTAATGGGAAATCGTCCTTCGGGCTCACCCTGTTCAAATTTCTAAAATCAATGCACATGCAGACCTTTCCATCCTTCTTTGGCACAGGCATAATGTTGGCTAGCCACTGCGGGTATTTGGATACCATGAGAAACCCTGCATCATACTGCTTGATGACCTCGCCCTTGACTTTCAACATCCATTCCAGTTAGAGACGTCTCAGCTTCTGCTTGACTGGCTTCATATCAAGGTAGTGAGATAGCTCATGCTTGACCAAATTGGTGTCCTGACCAGGCATGTCCTCGTATGACCAGGCAAAAATGTCTTGGTATGATCGAAGGAAGTTGATCATGGTTTTTCTTTCTTAGAGAGATAGCGACATTCTGATTTTGGTAATTCGGGGAATCTCCCCAATCCCTAGATTAATGTCCTCGATTTCTTCGACAATGGGGGTAGGGCCATGCACAAAGTCGGCAAACCGATCAAGGAGCTCATTGGGGAGATCCTCAAAAGGGGCATCCTCGTCCAGACTCGTGATTCCTACCTCTTCTTGTATTTCTATAGGAAAGGAGTCGATTTCATGTGGGACGGGTATTTCGATTAAGGCATCTTTTTGTGTGATTTTATCTGAAATCTTAAAAGATAATATTTTTGGGTTTTATATTTTTTCTATATTTTTGGGATTATATATTTTTTCAATATTTTTGAGATTCTGTATTTTTCCATTATTTTTAAGATTTTTGTTTTCTTCGGAGATGGACCCTTGGCAACATGAGTCTATGTATATACAAGGTATTGCCTGCCAAGGGCTTATCTCACTTTTTATAAGTTATTATTTTTTAGGAAACATGTGCCAAATTGTAGGCCACTCCCTGCTTCCAGAGTTTGGGGCAAAGATGCCCAATTGCATACCTGACTTGCCACCCCTTTACCTTTTTAGATGTAAGAGGCTGGCGAATGTGACTCTTCTGGACCAGCCTCCATCATATGGACCATAGGTTCGTCTGAGATTTTATCCTCAAACATCAGAAGAGTCCTGTGGTGGTTTACCATAGGAGGAGTTTGTTCAGGTATGGAATGTTGCTCCTCAAATAGGGATAGGGCAGCTAGATCTATTTCAAGATTGGGAAGGGAGATGTGGGGATTGGTGGGATGGACAGGGGCTATGGGTTTGTGTGGGGTCAAATTGGTTACCCCATTTCAATTGATCTTTACCCCAGCGCTGACAAAGGATTCCCTGATGTGCGGCCTAGGGCGAGGTTTCTCTTCTATGTTGATTCCTCGAGCTCTTGCAACTGCAGCAACCCTGGCTTTCTCTTTGGCCTCTTGGACCTCTTCCTCCGTGGGCTTGTAACCTAACCCGAATCAGACTTTCTGCCCCTTAGCAACAATTGGCTCTCTTCTGCCTTGCAGTCTAGGCCCGAGCCCTCTGCCTTTTTTTATAGCCCCAATTCTGGAGCATGGCCACCGCTACTTCCATTCCGTCGCTGATTGTTGACATGATGTTTCTCGAGGGTAGAAGATATCGCCCCAACCTCGTGCAACCACAGGCATCCTATTAGCAAATTAAAAGAAGATTTGATATCCATCACTTGGAAAGGTATAGAGAAGGTCATGGGCCCACTCACTAATTTCAGATCGACCTCTCCCATTATTTCTCTTCTTGTATTATCAAATCCCCGAGCACTAGTCCTTGTCGGCCTTAGCATACAGGGGTCCACGCCGATCTTGGTGGCAGTTTGCAATGGGCACACATTCAGAGCCGACCCGTTATTGATTAGAACCAAGGGAATTATCATGTTCCTAGATTCAATAGTAATATTGAGGGATTTGGCATGACAGTTTCCCTCCTCAGGTAGATCTGCGTCCGAAAATGAAATGGCATTGGGTTTCATCACTTGTTTAATTATTTGCCTAACCTCGTCTGGACTCACCTTTTGGGCCACATGGGCATTCTTTAACGCTCCCATTAGAGCTTGGAAATGGAGTGGGGACGTCATCAAAAGATCCCAGATGGTGATATGGGCTGGCATCCTTCTTAACTGAGTCTCGAGAATGTGCTCCCGACTCATCTTCTCAAATGGATGGACTGCACTGTCCTTCTTCCCCTCTGGCCGTGTTGGTGCTGGTGCTATTGTTGTTGCTGTTGCAGTTGCTGCTATTGTTGCCTCGGGCTGTTTCGAGATTCTTCTCGATCCGGTAATGAAGTCTACTACCCCCTCCCGGCTCCTGCTGTCAGCGTTAGCATTTGTTTGCTCATAGCTCAGCGAGACCTGATGTGAATCATAGGTTGGTCCTGAGAGATGGAAAGGTATGGCCGCCGACACCTGAAGTGTATGTACTGATGGCTCAAGAGGTGTGGGCAATACTTGATTTATTTTGGTGGTGGCTGGTTGGGTGGCAAAATTGGTCCAAATGGGGGTGGTGATGCTTGAGGTGGTGGTACTGGGGGAAAGGGGGTAAAAGTAGGCCATTGATAGCTGATAGGTGCTGGCGGGGGATCAGGGGTTTGATGGGCCATTTGGTAATTGACGGGGGTGGTGGAGTTTGTAGGTGTTTGAACCGGGGGTAATGGGATGGGTGCAAGCCATTGGTAGTTTATTGATGGGGGAGAATTGAGGGCCTGTTGGTTTATTGGGTAGTTGATGGGGGTGGTGGAATATGGTTGATACGCATTTACTTGTACGTAGTTAATGGGGGTGGATGGTAGAAAATAGCCCCTAAGATCTAGGGGCTCAACTGTTGGTGTAGGTGTAGGAAAACAATATGTCAGATTCAGGGGCTCAATCACCCCAATAGTTCTTTCTTCCCAGTTTTGCTGGCTTGCGAATATTCACTAGGTACCTTTATTATTTCAGTAGGGTGTGGTGGCAAAGGTACCTAGTGAATATTCGTAAGCTGGTTTGCTTGGGTGGGTCCAGGGGGAATGATCTTCCCAGCATCGATTAAATCTTGGATCGCGTGCTTCAATGGGAAGCAGCGATCAGTCAGGTGACCCGGACCCTGGTGGAAATTACAATGAGTATTCAAATCAAAATTATATGGATTCAGATTGGGAGGAGGTCGTGGTTGGAGTGCAGTTACTAATCCTTTTTCAATTAATAAAGGTAAAAGTACAATTAAAGATTGCCCAAAGGGCGTAAAAATACGATCATAATGGGCTCTCCTCTCCGAGGTCATTTGTACCCCCTGCCCATTCCCTGCTCTCTGCACTAGCCCCAGTCTGACGGGAGCTGATTGTGCCACCTTAAACTAAAAGGGGACTATATTATTATTGGGCCTGGTATTGGTCACATTCAGCACCTCTGCCCCTGTCCTCTTGTCGTTTCTCTATTCGGCAAACCTTTTAACCCCGCTAGGTCCCCCTGAAGTATTCTTGCTGAGCCACCCTTCCCTGATGGCATCTTCACAGTGGTTGGTGTTCCTTACCAAATCAGTAAAATTGGACTGTTGTTAGTAGATAAGAAAATCGAAAATCACTGGCAGAGTGTTCTTCAAAATCATCTCTATCTGCTCATCGTCTGGTATTCTTTTTCTGACTTGAGCTATCAGTGCTCTCCAATGCCCCAAATAGTCGTCGAAGGTCTCGTTGGGATTCTATTTTAAATAGGCCAAATCAGACTTGCATGGTTCAATATCAGTATTGTAGACATACTGTTCCTAGAACAAATGCGTCAAATCCTTCCATGTCTTCATCATGGATGGTTCAGGAGATGTGAACCACCTCAGGGCCGGACCGGTCAAAATTTTTTGAAAGACTTTTATTAGCAGTCTCTCGTCCGTCCAGTATTGGCACATGTCCCCACAATAAGACTTGAGGTATGCAATCGGGTTGCCCGTGCCATTGTACTTGTTGAATACTGGCATTTTAAATTTGGGGGGTAGGGAGACCTCGGCAAATAGGCACAAATTCATAAAATTAGTGGCTTGGATTTCAGCACCACCCATCTTTAATAACTGTTTATGGATCTTTTCTAGGTTCTCCCTTAACTGTTCTGATTCTTTGGAAATGGGGGCCACTTTTTTAACAGTCGGTCTGGACTCGCTCTGTGCTATCAAGGGTGGGGTAACTCTAAGTGGAGGATTAACAGTGGTCACCACCCCGACATAGGCACCACTCTTTTTGATCTCGTCGTCCTCATACTGCTGATCTATGTAAGGTACAATGAGGACGGGATTCTCAAACTATTGTTGTATGGACTGGATGGGATTGGATTGGATATGGGTTGGGTGAGCCTCTAGAGTGTAAGGGAAGTGTTGTGGGGTGATGGGATGAGTGGTAGTGTGGTTTAGGGGTGGGGCCTGATGGGGCCATTGAACATGGGGAAAGGTTTGGATATGGCCTTGGGGTGTGGGGCCATGAGAAAATTGGGTCTGAGGTATGGCATGGGTATGACCCGGTTGGGGGTGGGTGAAATTTTGGGGGTATTGTGGAGGGTATGACTATGGAGCTTGGGCCATGGGCCCGGGGTAGGTTTGGGCCATAAGGCTTTGGTCAGGTTGGGCTTGGGTAAAGGTTGTGGGAGTCGGGGGATCTCGGCCCATTAGGCCTTGATGGGTATGGCCCATTAGGCTTTGGAGGGCTTAGGCCATTGGCCATTGGTGGGTGTGGGTATGGGTCTGGGCCAGATGGGTCTAGGCCATGGGCCCTTGAGGTATGTGGGCCTGGCCCACTGGGTTTTTAGGGGTATGGGCCATGGGCCATTGGTGGGTATGGGCCATGGGCTCTTGGAGTATTTGGGCTTGGGCCATGGGCCCTTTGGTATGGGTGTTGAGGTGTTGGGCCATTGGGCCTTGGAAATCATGGGTGATGGGGTTTTAGGCTAACGGGCCTTGGTGGATGGTGGGGTTTTGGCCAATGGGCCTTAGAGATCATGGGTGGTGGGGTTTTGGTCCAATGGGCCTTGGTGAATGGTGGGGTTTTGGTCCAATGGGCCTTGGTGAATGGTGGGGTTTTGGGCCAATGGGCCATGAGGCATGTGGGAGATGGGGGTTTGGATGGTGTGAATTATGGGGGTTGATGGGGATTATGAGAGAGTGAAGCATGAAGATTGGCTAGGGTATGGGATGGGTCCATGGATGTGGGGTGTGGATGAGGGGAGGTATTTTGGGAAGCCTTCTATAAGGAGTAGGCTTGAAACATCTCCTCCATCATGGTCATGGAAGGAAGATTGGATGTAGATGGTAGATTTAGGGGATGACTAGGTATAGATGGGGTGGATGTGGAGGGAAAATTAGGGCATGGCCATGGTAAGTGATGGGATGTGGGGTGGATTGAAGGAATGGGGTGGGGCATTGGCAAAGGGGAATGGGTTGGGAATGTTTAAGGATGATGGAGGGTAAAGTGTGGGTGTTTGGAAAAAACTGGGCATGGCCCTGGTAAAAATGGGCATGGACAGAGTAGATGGGGGGACTTGTGGGGGATTGGATAGGATGGAGGTGACATAGGTGAAAGATGGTGGATTGGGTCTATATGGGGAAGATGGGAAATGGGGTATGGATGTGAATGTGGAAATTTGGGTTGGGTTTATCATGGATGGGGGTGGGAAATGTGTTGGTTTTTGAGGGGATGTGGATGGAATGGGTGGTTGGCTTTGCATGGGCATAAGGGGAAAGGTAGCTTGGGAAAAAGATGGGGAATGAGGGGGTTGACTTTGGATGTTTTGGGAAGTGGTGGTTGGGAAAATGGGGGCACCAAACGGGTCGGTAATGGTAAAAGGAGATTTGGTGATGGGGATGGATCTGAAGGCTTCTGCCGAATGGGAGTGGGTTGGAGAATGTGGCGGGGATGAGTCGGGATCGGCGTAAGCCGGGTCCACTACCCACGACATTCTACGGGAATGGGTCGGGTAAGGGTGCCTTGGATAAGGCCCAAAAATCCTCCTCCTCTCCCTATGAGACGACGAAGGGCAAGATGATGCCATTGTGCCGACACCACAAAGATTCTATTTTTAAGTTTTTAATTTTTTAATTGTTTTGGAAAGAATTTTTTATAGAAAACAAGGGTTCCAAGGCCTTGAAATTCCCTTCTCGAGTGGCTTTCGTACCCTAACTTGAGACCCGCGGCGACGATTCTGATGCGCTTCGAAAGAATCAAAGGAAGACCTTTAATCTATTGAAGGCACGGAAATCAAGGCGAACAACTTGATCCCCTAGAATGAGCTAAAAGAAGTTGCCTTCTTTTAATCGGTGGGGGCGTATTGGGTGTTGGAGATGGTGGGGCCTAATCAGAGATACTAAACACACTAATCGGGGGACTCAGGATGTGGAAAAAGGCCACAGAATTGGGCTGAACTGCTCAGAACAACACTGGCGCAACTAATACTTGCGCCAGAGCAAAAGTTTCCTACATAAGGCTGGCGCAACTATTAGTTGCGCCAGTGCATTTTTGGAGATTTTTGCATTGGCGCAACTAATACTTTTGCCAGGCAAAACTGGGTTTCCAGAATGCTTGACAACAGCAATTTCAGCCCGAATTGAGTCTCTTTTTGGCTTTTTTATGGAAGCTAGACTTTCAAGAACTGACTGATTTTATATGAACGATTCTCTCCTTACCGCACCTAAAGGGTTTGAGTCCGGTATAACTCACTAACGCGCTCCCCAACGGGTTTTAAGATTGTAGGAATGGAAACCCACCCGATATACCTCCGGCGCAAGCGCCTTCTCAAATACTAGGTGGGCTGAGACTTTTCTAGATCATCACCACTAGGGGCTGCCACCATACTAAGACTCTGGTGGTTGTATGTGTGCCTAAACCCATCCCTTTTAAAAAATCTAACCCGCAAAGACAAATTGATTAAGTTCCCTAGCTTGGTTCAATTTTAATTTTTTCAAAGCCTCTTTTTTTTTATGGAAGTTCTCTTTAGTTCAAAGATCGGGGGTGATGATCCTGTGCTGCCACTACGGGCCGGAGTTCACTGTCAAAATATGTTTGCACAAGTAGGCCCGCCAATCGACTAAGGCACTTTAAATGACGAAAAATTAAAGAAATTGAAAGACGATGCTCAAGGAGGCCCGCCAATCGGCTAAGGCACCTAAAATGATAAAAATATAAGGAAAAATAAAGACAATGCGCAAGTAAGCCTACCGATCGGCTAAGACATGTAAATGACGGAAAAGTAGGGGTGAGAAAATAACAGAAATAGTAAAAAAATTAGCAAAAATGGTTAGTAAAATAAAAAGAAATGGCCAAATTTCATTGAGAAGCTCTAAAAACTATCCCCAACAGAGTCGCCATCTGTGCAACCATGGGATTTGTGACGATCCCGTCACGGTGATGCGCTCGCTAACAAAATAATGGAATCGGCACTCGGAGCTTTTGGTGTCCCGAGAAACCTAGTTCATTTTTTATGAGCGCTGAAATGTTAAAAATATGACTCTGATTCCGATCCACACCAAAGGCTCTTGGGAGGGGCTTCGATTATCGATCGGAAAGGTGTTAGACACCTGATCAACCCGCTTAAAGCAGTCTCTACTTATGGCCAAAACAAAAGGAAAATGCTAGGAGTAAAAGAAGCCTCTTCTTGCCTAAAGGGCTCTAAAATCCTATTTTTACCCCTCCGCTCTTACCAAAAAGTCAGCGGTGTAACGGCACAAATTCAAGGATGGGAAGGGCTATAAAGAGATAGGAGAAGAAAGGGGAGAGCCGAAGCCCACGGGCCCTTGTAGCACCATAGGAGAGCCTTGCGTGGCTTGCTTTTGATGTGCTTCTGAAGGCTTTTAATGGTATGGAATAGGATTTTAACTCCTAAGGCTTAAAGCTAAGAGGTAGAGTGAGGGGTCTAGGGGGAGCACACATATAGACTAAGGGTTTTGGATGCAAGAGTAAGCTTAAAATGAGGTTGAGAGATTATGAAATTTATGTAAAAATGGTGCACAAAAGGGAGGAAGAACTTCTCACTTTGAGCTCTTTCTCTCTTAAGCAAATTTCTCAACCTCTAATCCAAGGGGAGGGGGAGTCTATTTATAGGAAAAGGGTGGATTAGGAGGCTACTTAGATACTAATTGGGTTTAGCAATTAGGTAATCTCTCATCTAAGGTTTCCTAGGATTTTGAGAGCTTGGAAAGGTGGGAAGGTCCTCCAATGGTGCATGATAGGGTGGGGCCTTAACTCACTTAAGGGGTTGCAAATCAGGTGAAAAGGGGTGCAACAGAACTATCAAAATACACACCAAAGACCCAAGTGGTCAACAAGTTAAACCCTAGGCACAAAATTGGGGACAAAACCAGAGGTCGCATATGCACAGTGAAATAGTGTATAGCACAGTAGCCTGGAAGTTGGCTTCCTAAGTTGGGGTCTACTTCAATGCTGGCGCAACTAATAGTTGCGCCATACTTAAATCTAGGGAAAAGTGGCTTGGCGCAACTAATAGTTGTGCTAGGCTAAAATATAACTGGTGCAACTATTAGTTGTGCCAAATTCCTTGGGGGGCCATTTGAAATTATATTTTTGCCCTTTGGGTTCGTATCGCCATATCGTTTGACGTACAACTCCGATTGGGGTGATTCTTAGACCGTTGGAAAGCTGAAAACTTTTACTTTTCAAAGGTATGAGATTTGATCACAGTAAAAGTCCGTAGCTAGTCCCAATGCACCACACCTCATCTATGGCTCAGAAAGGTTAGGTTCAGGTCTGAAACAGATTTTAAGGGTCAGGATTAGTTTTTTTAAGGGTTTGGGAAGGTTCCTAAGGGTTCTAGGGTGATTTCTAAGGGTTTGGAAGGGTTCCTAAGGGTTCTAGGGTGATTCCTAAGAGTTCCATTCATGTTATCAAAAGCTCGAAAACGTGCCTCTCTCGAAATGTGTTTCAATCAAGCCTTGGGCCAAATTTGGGTGTCTACAATGATTTAAATGACCATCATTGCAAGCATACCATAATAAATATCATCGTTAGCCATAACATATATCCACAAAGATATGAAGTCATTACAAAATGAGCTTATCATAAACCGGCGATAATGATCTTAAAATCTTAAATTTATGCCTTCAATTATTCTTATCACACTTAACTACCACTCAGATTATAAAAGAAAAGACATTCAGTCACAATGTATCCAATCATTCAAACAAGGAGATAATTATAGATGGCAATTCTAAAGAACACTCCTTCAATGTGTAAGATTAAGGTCTTACGTACATGTCAACTTAAGATGAATCGTCTCTTCATGTGCACAATCCTCAACACAATCAATTGAGTCACTAATTGTTCTTGTCATCCTTATTTATCCACCATCGTCAGTATGGAATTAAAGTGTTTGTAACTGTGCGATCATAACGGTAAGATGAAGTCGAAGGTTATAGCAGCGATAACTAATCCAACAGTGAATTGAGAAGTCACTAAGAATTCTATCTTTCCTCAATTAGCTTCCTTCAAACTAAGGGTCAAGTCCCTAATGTGAGCCATCAAAATCTATGTCAATTATCGTCAGTATTTTCTTAATGTTCCAAATCCTTCAAGAGTTATTTAATATCCCAGCTCCCTAAGGATGTCCACACATCGACCCAGGTCACTTAACACAAGCACACACTCACTGTCATAGTCAAATCAGCTATGCCCAAAATCAGCATATGCATACGTGTTCACACCGACAATCCACCCTTCATGATCTCTGTAAAAGAGAAGAAGGTACTCCACTACCCGTCCGTAAGGGAATTTTCTCCCTCGAAAGTGAACGACGTGATGCTTGGGTAGTCAATATAGTAATCATTTGTGAAATTCAAATGACAGATAACAATGCAGCTCAACTCTGAACAACTACTTATCTAGGGCAATCGACCATGGAGGAAACTGACACTCTCAATTTGAGAATAGTTTGACGCACACAGTCTATGCTAGTTCCACCCATGGGAAAAAAAACTAGCCATAATGCGGAACAATTCGAATCTAGCTAGGAATAGAACATCACATAGCCCAACTAGGCACGACCAGCTGAACTCATGATAGAAACGTATCCACAAGGCTACTAATACACACCCACAATGACTACCAGTTAGTACGAACATATCGACAATGAATATCGATAACTAGTATGGAAATTAGATATTGATTAACTAGTATAATGCATTACCGACGTATATCCTATCTGCATCACAAAATTTTCAACCCACAAACTAACAATATTACACATGAAATGAAATTTGACCATCAACACAAAAGAAAGCTTTCAAACCATTAACTTCCAAAAGTAATCGTTAATGGTATTTACAAGTTCCATATACATATGCCAAAAATCTTAGCCAATAGCATCGGGCATACATCAAAATAAAAAAGATTATATGTTCTGAGGTTAAACACACAAGGAGACTTGTATAGATGGTTGGGTTCTCATGCCGAAGTCGTCCTATCCTTCTTCAGTTTCGGGCAGTACCATATCTGATGCCCCATCTTCCCACAATTGAAGCAAGCTCCTATAGCCCACCTACATCTCTCTGTCGCATGTCATCCCCTGCATCTAGAGCATGTGGACGAGTAAGTCTGGGAAATTTGTTGTACTCTCGACGTCCCAGCAGTTGTTGGATTTGTAAGGTGAAGGGGCTCTACATGCATGAACATGGGTGGTCTTGAGTAGGCAGTTTGAGTAGGTTGAGATGGTGTTGGCATTAATAAATTTGGCCTCTTGTCTGCTGGCTCATAAGTACTTGTCCTCCCTTGACATGCTATATTTTTATTTTGCTGCTCTTGTCGCTTGTACATTTCTTCTATAGCTTTCTTGGCAACAATCGCTTTTCCAATCACTTCAGTGTAGGTCTCTAGCTTGAACATCGAAACCCTATCTCATACATTTGGCCTCAGGCGTTCCTCAAATTTACTGGCTTTCATCAATTTAGTGGCCACTAGTTCTGGTGCAAACCTTGATAACCTTATAAACTCATTACCATACTCTCGTACGGTCATATTTCCTTACTCCAATTTGGCAAAATTCTTCTTCAGCTATTTCCTCACTTGCTTGGGGAAATATTCTTTGTTGAGCACTTCAACGAAATCCGCCCACGTCCATAGACCATGAGGATTTTCAATCGCTCTCTGCCTCAATACCGATTTTGACCACAGATCGACATCACCCTCAAGCTAGAAGGAAGCCCATTGAACCTTCTCATCCTTAGTGCTCTGAAGTCTTTGTAGAAGCTTCTCAATTTGATTTAACCATTTTTTCGCTTCAAGTGGATCCGTCTACCCATAGAAATCAGAAGGTCTCAATCTCCCGAAGTCAACAAATGATGAGGGTAATAGCGTTGGAGGAGGTGGTGGTGGTGGCTGCTGATGGTTCATGTTATTGGCAGCTAGTAGTGCGGTCTGCTCAGCTAATAGTGTAGTTTGTTGAGTTTGTTGGGCCATGGCAGCGGCCACGACCTCCATGGCCTATGCCATCCTATCCGTCGCTTCATTCCTCTGATCTCTCTCATTAGGCAGGTGTCTCTGATCTCAATTAGAATTGGCCTGGTTCTCATCCCCACTCCTCAAGTTTCTATCGCGACTACCTCTCGATCAACCTCTACCTCTACCAGACATAATGTTCTGTTACAATGAAACAAAAGTCTCATTAACAGACGTTCCTCATACTCTGACAAAATCTTAAACTCCTAGTCTAAGTCGAGGTCTGGTCGGAGATCCCTAAAGTCATAACTCTGATACCAACTGTGACAGCCCGGATTTTTTCAACCTAAAATTTAGAGACATATTTTTTTTTTCAACTTAAACTAAGTGGGAAAACTCAGACCGCCAGATCGTAGATTACAATCTGATATAGAATACTTGGCACATCCATATATATACGAAAATCAAAGCAAATATTTCATATGGCATAATTAAAACCCCTGAATCTAACATCCAACAAGAACAAAACTAAATAAACACCAGTGATGACCAACCATTACCTAATAATGGTGTACACTAATACGAATGTATCAAACCTTAACTAACCCAATCTACAAAGCACTAATTCTATTATCCCAGAAAGAGTACAAATCCTTATGCGGAAGCTCTCTTCTTCTAGTATGTAATCTGGGCCCTCCCCAAACCTACACCTATGACGTATAGTCGGGGTGAGCTAACATCTAAGCTCAGTAGATGATAAACAACATAAATTCACATTTAACATTCAAAAATATAGCTTCTATCAAGAGTCAAGACCATCATTTAATTTCTGTTTCCAAAAACTTAATCATTTCCCTTCTTTTCAAACACATTTTTCAAAGCATTAATCAATTTCTTCTATTTTAAAACTCAATCTTAAACATTTAACTTTACCATCATATTCCATCCAAAAGTACACATATAAAAAAGAATAAAAAAGAATCTTAAAACAATTAGACTTATCCAAGAGTATCCAAGATTTCACACACATTTGTAAACAAATGTCAAATTTGCAAACACAAACAGCACAATGGTGTCCAAGGGTGTTCCAAGTTTCCAAGGGTGTTGAATGTTTCCAAAGTGTCCAAGGGATGCAATGATGTCTAAAGTTTTCCAATGATTTCAAGATGTCCAAGGGATGCAATGATGTTCCAAAGGATGCATATGTAGCGTATGTATGAATGTGTGTACGGATAGGCCGTCGTACCGGCCCAAGGGATGCAATCAAAGAATCCATAGGATTCATAATACAAATGCAATGTCAAAAGTCCAAGCGTCGTCATGATAATTATAGTTCCAAGGGTCACGGGATCACATTCCAAGGGTGTCAAAACAAAACACAAGTATCACAACTATCTCAAGATCTTACTTTCAAAACCCGAATCAACTTGCACAATATCAAAGGTTATCTAAATTCGAACATTATCACATGCATAATCTTACTTCAGGATCTCACGAGTTTATTTTAAATCATAACATTTCTAATCTAATAATTCAACCATGATTAACTCATCTACAAATTCAACCACGATTAACTCATCACATGCATTCAAGCACATCCAAGATTATGAATCAAGTCAAACATATAAATTTAGATTGAATTTCCCCTACCTTAACCTTGAAGTTGTATGAAGCAAAACTAAGTCTTCTTGATGAATTTCCACCGTCAATCTACATCACAAGCACACAATGATGTATCAAGGATCAACTCCAATCATTAATTACTTAGATACATTTAAGTATTTTCTCAAAACTGAGGTTGAAACGGGCAAATTCATGTAAATATAGAATTTAATGCAACCTTCCTCCTATATTCTGGCCTTTAAAACTTTAGATTCGTGAATTGGTCAAAACACAAACGTTGTAGATCTCGATGTTCTCTTTCCAACGCCATATGATTTATGTCAATCGATGTTTGGAGTAAGAAGTTACTGCTAAAAATACCGAAGTAGTATCGGCAAGCATAGTCAAAATCGACTGAACAATTTAAAACCGATCGAACGGTCACTTATTTCGTTCGAACAATTTTCAAAACCCATCAAACGGTTTCTAATTTCATTTGAATGGTTTTTAAAACCAATCGAACGGTTTTCAAACCGACCAGAAACCTTTAGATTTTACTTTTGACGAAATTGTTCGATCGGTTACTAATTTCGACCGAACGGTTGCGTCAGATTTCACCCAAACTCAGGTTCTAACATCCTCCAACTCATTTTTCTGTAAATCTTAACCCATTTGCTTTAAATCTTTAACTCATATCATCACTAAAAACTAACACAACTTTAAATCACAACTTCACATAAATTTTCTTACCTTTGAGTGGTTGATTCCTTGATCCACACGGTCACACCCAAACGAGGGTTTCGAAGTCGAAACTTTGGTGATTCTCTTCGATCCTCAAATCCACAACTTCACTCACCGTTCCAATCTTGCACACCACACAGACACTAGATTTTGAGCTCCCTTTCTCTCTTCCTCTCTCTAAAACTCAAACCCCACAAGCTTTTGCAAAACAAAATGGTTGTAGCTTCTCAAAGAAGCTTTGCCCTTTCTAAGTGAAGGGGGGTGGTTCCCTTATTAAACACACATACCCTTTTCGGTGTTTAGCCTTATCCAAAGAACTTTATTTCGCATGAAGCGAATACACCTAAGTGAGGTGTTTCTTACTACCCAAACACTCTTTGGTTCGGTGTGAGGCCTACACATCCAAACCACCTATCTATCGGATTCGGTGTGGAGCCAACACACCGAACCTTGGTGTACACGAAATCATCTAATGATCCACCCATAATCTAAATCAGCCTTTTTCACTTAAGACCTAACCCACAATAGCTTACTTAATTAATTTCACAAAATCAGGCACGTGACCAATCGAGCATGCACCCCGATATACACTATTCAAGGTCAGGCACGCATCCTGAGATACACTATTCAAAGTCAAAATTTTAAAGATGTTACAGAAATATAAAAAAAGAAAGATAAATATAAATTTCTGAAAGGATAAAAATATTAGATAAAAACTTAAAAGACTTAGATAAATTCTGCTTCCCCGGCAGCAGTGCCAAAAACTTGATCGATTACTTATTACGTATTATAATTATATTAAATTCAAGTCTTAACCTATTGCAAGTGCACAATGGAAATTGTAGAGCTAGTATAGGATCGATCCCATAAGGAAGTTCATTATCTAATTAATTCCTTTTATTTTTATCTTTTATCTAAATTCCTATCTTAAAAACTTTTATTTATCTTTAAGATTTAATCTACTGGAGAAATATGAATAAGAGAATGGGTTATTAAACTAAAGTACATAAAAATAAATCCTAATCCTCCTTCAGATTAAGGTCGTCAATCTTAATCTTCAGCTTTCGGATATTTATGAAAATAAACAGTACCATTACACCATATTTCTAGTATGCTAGCATTGGTCGTTAATATAATCTAAGATCCTATCAATACATATTTAATCTAATCAACAATCAACCAGAAATTTGAGCGTCAATCAAACTCTAGAAAACTAAAGAAGGAAAAGTAAAAATCGTTACACTAATCTGCAAATTCTAACCTGAGTCGTCAATTCAAATTAAAACTTGGAGATGTTTACAAAGCAAATAAAATCTAAACTAGAAAGTAAAGTAAAATATATCCTTCACCCCTCAACTGCAGTTGTCAATTGCTCCTGAGAAATTATAGAGATCTACACTAATCTTCAGCACTCAATTGCAATCGTCAATTGCTCTTGAGAAACCTCTGATATCTAATCTGCTCTAACTATGTTATACTACTTTGATCGAAATAAATTCTAACCTCAGGCGCCAATTGATGCTGAAATTCTTTGATGCTTATTCCTATGCCGAGCCCTCTTATTTATAGTTCATAAGGGGTCGGTTTACAAATGTCTAGTCCTAATAAAAGAAACTACTAAAAACAAAAAATTTATAATATAACTCTAATTTCTAATTTTATCTTTCCTTGCTTTCTTTAGTTGATGAGCTTCTGGATTGTTCTTTATTGAGCAGCAGTAGAGTCCTTCGGATTAGATCTTTATCAATCTTCTCAGATCCATGGTTCACCAGACTTCTAATTGCAAGAGTCTTCTAGTTCTGGATATGGCGGTGTTAAACTCTCACGTGATCTGCAATAGCAGTGCGTAGTAGAAAACTTCTATTTTTAGGAAATCATAAATAACGATTTCTTTCTTATTCTTTCTGGAAAATCGTAATTCATGATTTTCTATTTTCAGTTAACTTTTAGCTAACACTTTCTTATTTTGGATCGATCGCTTTCTTCTTTTATTGCTTTCTGAGGAATCGACTTTTGAAGAATTACGATTTTTCAGCCTTCTTATTGTTGGCGAATCGTCTTTAATGCTTAATCGTCTTTTACTATTTTTTGAGTTTATTTTGTCAAGGATTAACACTTAGGCTCTAATTTACAACTTATCTTTAATATCTGTACATCGGTAACTCGTTAGTAGTAAACTAAGTCCTAACATCACTAAGGTAAGGGTGATAAAATGATAAATTATGTGATTGATCACACCCCCAAGCTTAAGTTTTGCTAGTCCCTAGCAAACAAGAAAACATAAAATATTTAAAACTTTTTAAATATAAATGCCACTTTCGTAGGGAGCACGATTGCATTTAATAGATGCAACAAGCCTTTAAACCCTTAGGTGATCCCTAGTGGAGGAATTGTAGTCTCCTGAAGGCTTTCAGTGAAGTTACCTACAAACTTCAAATATTTTTGGATTTTTCAAAATAATTTTTAAAACAAAAAATTTAAAATATAAACTAATTTTTGAACACTACTAATTATTCAGTTAGTCATTATATGTTTATTATTTTATAATATTTCAAATCTTTTATCCTTAGCTTCCCAGTATCGCAATTATCCTTGATCAGAACTCAATAATTTCAATTCTTGTATAGCATGGAGTGTGTGCATATCAGTGAAAAGTTTATTCATCATAGATTTTTTTAAATTACAATTTTTAGAAAATATTTTCATCCAAACTCACTTATTGGCATACTCTAAAAAATAATCATAATTGTGGGTTCTCATAATATGATATGTTCGTGATAAATTTAAAGGACAATCAGCTAAAAAGATAAATCTCATAGAATGGAGAATCAATTCTTTTTATAATATTTCTTTATTTATTCATAGTATCTATTTTATATATCTCTACTAGACTCATATTTTTGCAAATCGTAAATCACAAAGGTCTTTCCTTTAGCTATTAATGGGGTATTGCGCTTTTAGAAGGTTCCAAAGGAAAAAGGTAAAGAGGATTCAAAATTATTTCCAAGAGTTTAGCTCTTCCTTCTCTTCTTATTCTTCTATTTTTCAGCTTCAGTTAGTATCTTTATTTTGGATAACTTCTTCTCATTTCTTTTTTTTTTTATAAATCCTATTTTTCTCTTCTTTTTCAGTTTGGAAGCTTTTTGCTTCTCTTTTCACAAAATCGTCTTTTACGATTTTTCATTCTTTTTCTTTCCTTTTCCCATATTTTCATACATTTGTATTTCTTTTTCAGTCGTACCCTTTTCAATAGATCTCTTATCTATTAACTTAAACTCCTTTCACTCCCTTTTCTTCCCTTCTTTTACATTCTAAACTCTCAGAAATTATAAGAGTTAAGGATAGAAAGTTTTGGGCAGTACATATGGTTAAGGGTTTATAAAATTCTGGTACAAAAAAGTTTAGTCTTTAGGCTTCTAATATAGGTTCAAATGATAAATATTCTAGCATTTTTGGCTTTTTGGCTCTGGTTGAAAAAAAAATGGCCTTCGGTCATTTTCATGATTTACTAATATGGATTTCTTATTACTTTAATATATTTAATAAACAGTTCCAAATAAATAAATGATCATAATCATAGAATATATTGATTCTAAGTTCAGCATTATGAGATTTCATTTTGACAACAATAGTAGAGCAGTTCCAAGAAAATTAAAAATGAATATAAACGGTCTCTCTTTCTCTCAAAATAAAAAGGAATAAGCTCTATAGCTCATTGGTTATATGATTTTGAACTATAATCTAAAATATTTTGCAGTTCAGATCAATCATATAGTTTTAAATATTCTTCTAATACAATGTTCTAGAGATGCTTTACTTTGATTTGTAACTATTTTTATTTTTATTTTTGAACTACTACTATGATGGTTTGCTAAGAAATTTAGATTTTTATATTTTTTTTCATAATTTGAATATAATGATTAACTTATCTAAAATAAAAAAATTTAAATGAAATTAAAATTTTAAAATTTCTACGAAAAATAAAAATAAAAGGAAAACTAAACTAATCTATACAAAGGTGGTGTATCCCCCCCAAACTCAAATTGGACAATGTCCTCATTGTGCAAAACAGGGGACTTATAGAAAAATTTTACCTTATTTTATTGCTATGTTAGTTGCCAGATTTATAATCTGTAAAAAGAATCAAAATTCTTCCCCCAAACTTGAGAGAAAAAATACTTCCGATTCTAATGAATAAAAAAAATGTTAGATGTTAGTTGCAATGTTAGTCAATTAGTCAAAAACATTAAAGAAAGAAAAACTATTATTATTATTTTATTTTTTTATATAAATGAACTAATTACAGAAAATGAAAAGAAAACTAATTACATCAAAGAAATCCTAGGAAAAATCTAGACACACTAGACTAAGACACTGGCAGCAACGTCCGAGAGAAGAATTTGTCTTCGATAAAGGTCGGTCCTCAGCTTTTAAAATGTTGTCGCCCATAACAAAAGATAGGAACTCGCCCTAGAAGTAGGTGCATACAATAGAAAAGGGAAAAGGATGGTTAAGAGGATTTAGGAGGTTGCGATGGGGGATATGAAGATGAAGTGGCGGGTGGAAGACGTGGTAGGGAGGAGAAGATGGGAGGTGTGTCAGAAGAGGTAGATGGTTCCATCTTCATATTTTTCTTTTTCTCCTTTTTGTTCTTTTTCTTTTATTCCTTCGCCAAAATCTTCTAAACTTCCTTGTACTTGTCCCACATGAACTGCAGAGGGTCTAACTCTTTTACTGGTGGTGGGTCCTCCCATACTGGAAAGAACTTTATTGGGTTATAGTTGGTTTTATTGTCTGTCATGGGTAAGGATGGGATGGCAGGGACGAGAGAGAATGATTTCGCTAAGGAAGGACTAGTCCTGTATTTGAAGTGCTTGGATGTTGGAATACGAATCGTCATTTTAAATTTTCTCATCCTTCCGAGCTTAATTGCCATAATGATTTTACAGAAGGTTAGTTAGAAATAAATTTGACGTCGGCTGGAATAAATGTAAAACATCGTATTATTTATTATGTGTGATGATATTGAAGAGTACATATGATGGGTAATAATTATTTTCATAGGGTGGTATCTACTATCATATGAATAACTACTCATTTTTATATTGTTAACTTTATATGTTTTTTATTTTAGATAGTAGGGAGAGAGACAAATCTGAGCTTCTAAGTTTCGTGGCCGACAGAAGTTAGAAACTTTTAATTTGCTGCTCCGAATAAACTTGCAAAAGTTTCAGAAGAGATTAAATAAAATAAAAATAAAAAAATATATAAAAAGAGAAAGATAAATATTGGTTTCTAAAAGGATAAAAATATTAGATAAAAACTTAAAACAATTAGAAAAATTCTGCTTCCCCGACAGTGGCGCAAAAAATTTGATCAATTGCTTATTATGTATTATAATTATATTAAATTCAAGTCTTAACCTATTGCAAGTGTATAATGAAAAGTGTAGAGCTAGTATAGGATCGATCCCATGAGAAAGTTCATTATCTAATTAATTTCTTTTATTTTTATCTTTTATCAAAATCCCTATCTTAAAAACTTTTATTTATCTTTATGATCTAATATACTGGAGAAATATGAATAAAAGAATGGGTTATTGAACTTAAGTGTATACAAATAAATCCTAATCCTCCTTCTTCAGATTAAGGTCATCAATCTTAATCTTCAACTTTCGAATATTTATGAAAATAAACAATACCGTTACACCATATTTCTAGTCTCCTAACATTGGTTGTCAATCAAGTCTAAGATCCTATCAATATAGATTTAATCTAATCAACAATCAATAAGAAATTTGGGAGTCAACCAAACTTTTGAAAACTGAAAATAAAAAAGTAAAAATCATTACACTAATCTACAAATTCTAACCTGAGTCGTCAATTCAAATTAAAACTTGGAGATGTTTACAAAGTAAATAAAATCTAAACTAGAAAGTAAAGTAAAATATATCCTTCACCCCTCAACTGCAGTCGTCAATTGCTCTTAAGAAATTACAAATATCTACACTAATCTTCAGCACTCAATTGCAGTCGTCAATTGCTCTTGGGAAACCTCTGATGTCTAATCTACTCTAACTATGTTACACTACTTTGATCAGAAGAAATTTTAACCTCAGGCATCAATTGATGCTGAAATTCTTCGATGTTTATTCCTATGTCGAGCCCTCTTATTTATAGATTATAAGGGGCTAGTTTACAAAGATCTAGTTCTAATAAAAGAAACTACTAAAAATAAAAGATTCCTAATATAACTCAAATTCCTAATTTTATCTTTCCTTGCTTTCTTTAGTTGATGCGCTTCTGGATTGGTCTTTATTGAGTAGCAGCGGAGTCCTTCAGATTAGATCTTTATCAATCCTCTCAAATCCGTGGTTCACCAGACTTCTAATTGCAGGAGTCTTCTAATTCTTGATATGACGGTGTTAAACTCTCACGTGATTTGAAGCAGCAGTGTATAGTAGGAAGTTTCTATTTCTAGGAAATTGTAAATAACGATTTCTTTCTTATTCTTTCTGGAAAATTGTAATTCACGATTTTCTATTTCAGTCGGCTTTCAGCTAACAATTTCTTATTTTGGATCGATCACTTTCTTCTTTTGCCGCTTTCTGAAGAATTGTCTTTTAAAGAATTATGATTTTTCAGCCTTCCTGTTATTGGCGAATCATCTTTAACGCTTAATCATTTTTTTACTGCTTTTTGAGTTCATTTTGTCAAGGATTAACACTTAGGCTCTAATTTATTACTTATCTTTAATATCTACACATTAATAACTTTTTAGTAGCAAACTAAGTCCTAGCATCATTAACTTAAGGGTGATAAAATGGTAAATTAAGTTACTGATCAGTCGGGCCCGTAAGGCTCTTTTGGAAGACCTTTATGAGAAAACGCTCATCCCCTCCGCACTGGCACATGTCCCCACAGTAAGACTTGAGATGTGAAATGGGGTTACCCATGCCATTATATTTGTCAAAGATTGACACTTTGAATTTCGGGGGTAGGGGGAATTCAGAAAACAGACACAGATCGAAAAAGTCTGTGACATGGATCTCAGTTCCACCTATCTTCATTAATTACTTTAGGATCTAGTCCAATTGTTCCTTCAATTGCTCGGATTCTTTGGATGGTGGGGCTGGGGTCGTTCCCTCAAGAGGCTGCCTCCCTTCATTTTGGATGGCATGGGGATTGGTAAGTGTGGGTGGTGGGGGATTAAAGCTAGTGAATGCCCTCACATAGGCCCCACTATTTCTGACTTCATCTTCCTCATATTGTTGATCAACATACGGTGGAGGAAGTGTGAGGTTATCCTACTTATTCTTAATGGCTTGGCAGGTGCTTGATGAGGCCATTAGCAATGGGGGAAACTTTGATGAGTGGCTTGTGGGGTGAGGGGATGAGTGAATGGTGGATTTTAGGCAGGTGCCTGAAGAGGTCATTATCTATTTTGGATATTATGGGGATTTAGTTAGGGAGTGAGTGGATGGGTAAATTAGGGATGGTTGATGGTATGGGATAGATCCCCATATTGAGAAGGGTGCGAGTGTGATGAATGTGGATGGACTGGGCTTATGCCGGATTGGGGGATTGGGTTTATTTGAGGGGGAATGGGGGCCTGTTGGATATGGGTAAATGTGGGATATTGGGGGAATGATGAAAGATTTGTAAATGGGGCTCCCAAGTTTGGGCCTTGGTGGACTTGGGATGTTGGGCCTTGATAGGCTTTGGTTTAGGGAAATGGGCCTTGATCGTCTTGGGGTACTGGGCCTTGATGGGCTTGGGATAATGGGCTTTGATAGGCTTGGGTATTAGGCCTTTATGGGCTTGGGGTGATGGGCCTTGATGGGCTTGGGTATTGGGCCTTGATGGGCTTGAGTATAGGGTGCGGGGCCTTGAAGCCCACTCAAATGGCCCCATGGTTGATGGGTGCCTTGTATGGTATGGACAATGGAAGGTTGATTAGGATTTTGAGGGAATTGTGTGTGGAAATTGAGATTTTGAAGGGTTTGTTGGGGATTAGATATTTGGGGTGAAAGAGGATGGCTTTGGGAGACCTTCCAAATGGTGTAGGTTTTCACCATGTCCTCCATCATGGACATGGGTTGGGTATAAGGTTCGAAGTGGATGACTCACCTAATGAGGGAGATGTATAGCAGAAAATGGGTATGACCTGGGTAGAGGTAGAAAAATTGTGCATGATTGATAAGGGAAAGTTGGGCATTGTTTTGGTGGATTGGAAAAAATTGGGCATGACTCGGGTAGATGGAGGAAAATGTGGTGGATTTTGGGTGAATGAGGGGAAATTGGGTGTATTTGGAGGGGATTGGGATAAATTGGGCATTGTTTGGGTGTATGTGAAAAAATGGGGGTTGTTGGGATTGGATGTGAAGGAAAAATTTGGTTTGGATGTGGAGGGAAGTTGGGGTGTATAGGGTGTTTGTTGGCTGGATGTGGGAAAATTAGGGGTTTGTTGGATTGATGTGGGAGAATTGGGAATTGTATGGATGGATGTGGAGGTAAGATGGGGGAGATTTGGAGTGGATGTAGAAGGGAAATGGGGCATGGCTTGTGTAGATTGGGAAAAAATGGTTGTGTTTGGTGAATGAGGGGAAGGAGTTTAGATTTTGGATGGATGTGGGAGGACAATGGGGTGAATTTTAAGGGAATGAGGCAGATGTGGATGGAAATAGGGGTGCACCGTAAGATCCGGTGACATTGAAATGGGATGGGGTGGGGGAATCGGAAATGGGGATTTCTTCTATGTGGGAATGAGTTGGGGAACGTGGCGGGGATGAATTGGGATCGGCATAAGCCGGATCAACCGCCCACAACATTGCTTGGCGGCGGGTTGGCTATGGATGCCTCAGGTGGGGTCCAAAAAATTTTCTCTTCCTCCTACGAGATGACGGAGAGTAAGGTGATGCCGTTCTGCCGGCACCATAAGCTATATATATTTTTGGTTTAGGATTTTTGATTGATTGATTTTTTTTTATGACTTTTTGAAAAAGTAAATGAACTCTCTTTTTTTTTTTTATGGGTTCTAAGGCCTTGGAATTCCCATTTTCGGCGGCGTTCACGCCCCAAATATTTCCCACGGTAGGACCATGACACACTTCGAAACAATCAAAGGAAAAAAGCTTTGATCTATGTGAAGGCACGGGAATCCACGTGACACCCGATCCATAAAAAAAAATCAATAAGAGGGTGACCTCTTTGACCAGCAAGGGCATATTGGGTGCCGATAGGTGTGGGATTTATCGGAGACACTAAACCGCTAAGCGGGGGATTTGGGGGAGTGTAGAAGGCCTTAGATTCGGGTTGCCTAGCCCAGAATAGGCTTGGCATGTGTATTATATACGCCAAGCCAAAATCTAGAGATTTTGGCTTGGCATGTGCATTTTACATGCCAGAGCAGTTCTGGGTAAAAATGGCTTGACGTGTATTTTATACACGCCAGGTAAAACAAATTATATAACAATTTTTGACAGCAGAACAGCAAACCCGAAATTGGTCTTTTTTCTAGTTTTTTGGAAGCGATGCTTCCGAGGACTGATTTTTGTGTTATAATAGGTCCCTCCTTAGTGAACCTAAGGGTACAAGGCTGATTCAGGTTTTTCTAACGCTCTCCCTAGGGGTTTTAAGCTTTGTAACAAGATCGGTTACCCACCTGATATACCTCCGGCGCAAGCGCCTTCTCAGATATTGGATGGGATGATACTTTTTCGGATCATCACCACTAGGGGCTGCCGCCGTACTAAGAACCGGGAGTTTGTATCGTTGCCTAAATTCCCAACCTTTAAAATCTACCCCTAAAAATGATTTAAGTCTCTTAATTCAATTTTAAGGTTCAATTTTAGATTCAATTTTAAAATGGGGTTTGCTTATTGTTCAAAAATGGGTTGTGATGATCCCGTGTTGCCTCTTTGGGCCGGAGTCCACTAATGAGATATGATTGTAGAAAGTAAAAGCTCACGTAGGCCCCCCAAGTGGCTAAGGTGTGTAGATGCGCAAGTAAGCCTACCAATCGGCTAAGGCATATAAATGACGAAAAATAAATGAAAGTAAAGACAATGCTCAAGTAGGCCCGCTAATTGGCTAAGGCACTTAAATGACGGAAAAGTTGGGGTAAGTAAAAATTGACAGAATTGTAGGGGTAAGTACTAAAGAAATGAAGCAAAAAGGGTTAGTAAACAAGTAAAATAAACAAACAAAAATAGGCCAAAAATTCAAGGGGAAACTCTACAAGCTTTCCCCAACAAAGTCGCTATCTATACAATCGTGGGCTCTTGCGAGTCCGTCGCAACGATGCACTCGTTTAATAAAAAAAATATAGTCGCCACCTATGCAACCGTGGGCTCTTGCAAGTCTGTCGCAACGATGCGCTCGTTTAATAAAAAAAATAAAGTCGTCACCTGAAGTTTTTGGTGTCCCGAGAAACCTAGATCAATATTGAAAGCACCGAAGTGTAAAAATATGACTTTGATTCACCGGTCTACACTAAAGACCCTTGGGTAGGGGCTTCGATTATTTATCGGGAAGGTATTAGGCACCCGATCAATCCGCTCGTAAGTAGTCTCTACTATGGTTGTTTGGATGTGTATATAATATATATATATATAGGAAAATGGGTAGCACTTCCCCTTGCCTGAAGGCACACTGATCCTATTGAGACATTCCCGCTTGACAAAATTTGGGCGGCGTAACGGCTCAATTCTAGGATAGAGGAATAGCAAAGAAGGCAGAGGAATAGAGGGGAGAGCCGGAGCTCTCGGACCCTTGTAGCACCATGGTGGATCCTCGCGCGAGAGCGACACCGGTAAGCTTCCGATAGCACCACGGGTTAGAAACGGGTTCTAAATTCTAAGGCTTGAAGGTAGAAGGTAAGAGAGGTAAGCTAGAGCCTAGTTCTCACTAAAGCTTAGGAATTAATGGAAAAAAAGGGGAGCTAAAGAGGGAATATGGGTGCTGGAATTTATATGGAGAGTGGTTGTTTTGGAGGTGGAGAGGGCATTCACTAATCTTCTCTCTTTTGAAAATTTTTCAAGCCATTTGTAAGGGGATGCCTCTCTATTTGTAGAAAAGGAGAGGGTTAGGCGGGTATTTAAGAGCTAATTAGGGTTAGTAATTAGGTAATCTTTTAATATAAGGTTTCCTAGCTTTTAAGAGCTTGGAAATGTGGGCAATGGGTTTCAATGGTAGATGATAGGGTGAGGTTTCAAATGACTAGAGGGGTGCAAATAGGGTAAGTGGGGGTGCAACAGTCCTAATGAAACCCACCCTAAACATTGGGATGATCAACAAGTCAAACTCCAAAAGTGAAATTCGAGCAAAATCCAAGTTTTACTGTAGCTAAGCCTGGCGCATGAATTATCCATGCCAGGCATATGTACAGTTCTTGGGAAGTCTAGAGCCTACTGGAGGCCCATCCATGTTTGGCGTGTATAATATACATGCCAGGCCATTTTTGGGAATAAATGGCCTGGCGTGTATAATATACACGCCAAGAAACATTCTTCCAGAAATGGCTTGGCACGTGGATTGAGTTAATTCTTGGCTTATTGGAAAGTAGGGAGCCTCTACTTTTCAATGGTATAAGATTCAGTCTCAGTAGAGGTCCCTATCAGCCCTGGTGCACCTCTCTAACCATTGCCCGGGAGGGTTAACTATAGGTCCGGAGAAGTCGGGGGTAATTTCTAAGGGTTTAGACAAGTTTCTAAGGGTTTGGAAAGGTTCTTAGGGGTATGGGAGATGCTATCGGAAGCTTGGGGATACGCCTTTCTCAAAGTATGTGTCGATTGGGCCTTGGGCCAAATTTGGGTGTCTACACTGAGTCGGCTGAAGAAATTCAACTTTAGTAAGCTGACTTTCAATCGCTCGCATGAGATTTGTGAATGTTTGTGAGCTCGCACGCTCGAGCTTTAGTGCTCACTCGTGCGAGAAATAGAGTCAGGCTAGTTTTGACTCTTTTTGTGTGAATTCTTTGAAATGTGTATCTTTAGGTTTTCTTAAGCATTCCTAAGGGGTATTTGGACACTTTGAATATAGGATTAAAATGTTGAGCATACGTGTAAGTTCCCAAGAGAATTATGTGTGGAATATGCTAAGCGTGATTTGAGGTAGGGAAAACTTACGATCATTTAATTTGAATGTGCTCTGTATAAGTTAAGTAATGTGATGTGATAAGTCATAATAAGTTTTGTGAAAAGAAGCATGTGATATTCTATATTTTCAAACAATTTTTGTGATGTGATAAGTCATGATGAGCATGTGAAATTCTATAGTTCAAACTGTTTTGAATAGAATAAATGTGATGTGAAAGATGGAAATGTGGTGTGTTAACTGTGTACGTGAGAATTCCAAAATTGTGTAAGAATAGTAGTTTTCCAAAAATAGTATAATGTAATCACTTTACACTGTGTGAAACTATAAGTTAGAAACTACACATTCATTTAAGGTTTAGTATAACAAATCCATTGTGCTTCGGAACTGGAGGATATCCATTCATTGTGTTCCGGTACGGCGGGATATCTATTCATTCTCTTACCGGCCAACTGTAATACTTTTTTTGGCACAACCACCCCTCCTAACGCAAGGGCTTGGGCATATGTGTAAATGATTCATTGAATGACGATGGTTGGGATTCCCATCGATATTATATGCGGCTTCTAATATTATATCTGCTTAGAAAAGTATTTAAGTTAATGCTTTAAGTTAAGTCCAATGTTTTAAAATAAAGCATGTGATTCAAGTGTGTGTGGTTAAATATTTGCATATGAAATTCAATTAAGAAACATGTGAAATGTGCATATGAAAATCAGTTATGCGACATTATGCTTAAGATATGAGATTTAAATGCTACTAATGTTTTCCCCTATTGAGTTTGGATGTTAGCTCACCCTTCGACTATACATCACAGGTGAGGACTTGGAGAAGGATTTAGATCTTGAGAGTGATCCAGAGTATGAACCTGAGGAGGAGACTGAGCCCCTACCGGAGGAGTTTTTTCCCAAGTAGATTTAAGACTGTGTGTGAGCAATCAGGAGTTCTACTTTGGTTGTCTTGGTACGTGCAACCATTTTTGAGTTAATATTAGTTATGTAACATAATTGTTTTGGATATTATTTTGTGAACCATTGATTGGTGATAGATGTCTATCACCGATGGTTCATTTCGGTTCTTCCATTCATGCATTTGGCATAAAGTTTAGAACCGTTAACTTGATCAGGTTTATATTTAGAAAATGTATTTTCCTTTGAAGCGTATGTCTGCTCATTAGAGATATCTATGTGGGTTCTGCCTTTGTGGTGTGCAAAGTGTTCGTGTAAGCATGAGATCACCCTAATGTGTGATCTGATGGCACGGGTTTTGGGCTTGCAGAATCCGAGCTGTCACAGTAGGTATCAGAGAGAGCTTTGGCTCTAGATTTCATGCAGATCAACTGTGTCATATGTGACATAGTTGATATCACAGCTTCATTTTTGTGATTCTGATAGAGTTAGAAATGGGATACAATGTGCTGTGTAGCATGTTTAGAACTCTCTATTAATGAAACTATTGTTTCATGTTAACAGAACAAGATGCCTCCTAGAGGTAGAGGACAACCAAGAGGTGGTCGTGCCCGAACCCCAAGGAATGGTGAGGGAGTGGATACTAGCATGGACGATGTTTTGATGAATGAGAACATGCCTACGGGTTCGAATAGGGATCCTGTTAGAGAGGGAGATCCTCCTGAACAAGGAGATCAAGGTAGAGAAATATTGGGAATAGAAAGGATGGTACAAGCCATGGAGACAGTGGCTAATACCATGGTGCAGTAGACAGAACTGATTACTGCTAATAATGCCAATAATCACCAACAGACACCACATAAACCACCACTTTAGCCACCAGTACAACCATTAGCATTTGTAGAATTTAAAAGACTGTGTGCTAATTTCTTAGGACAAGCTGAACCAGTAGCGGCGGAGAACTGGATAAAGGAAATGGAAAAGATTTTCAGTGTGCTTCAATGCATTAAAGATGAGAAAGTTAGATGGGCAACATTAAAATTAGATTGGGAAGCAAGCCCATGGTGGACATCAGTGTCGAGAACTAGGGAACATGTTACACTAGGTATGCTGTGTACATGGGAAGAGTTCCTAGAGGAATTCAACAAAGAATATTTTACCAAGCAGGTGAGGGATTAGATGGATGTAAAGTTCATAAACCTTGAACAAGGAAAGATGTCAGTGCGAGAGTATGAAGTAGAGTTTATGAGATTATCGAGGTTTGCATTAGAGCATGTAGCCTCTGATAGGATGACAGCAAAGAGTTTCAGCACGGATTGAGGCCAAATATTCGTGATAGAGTTTCAGTATTTCAATTGGAGACTTATGGGGAATTAATGAGCGGCAGAAGAGGACATTGATGAAATGTATAAATGAAGAGATCAGCAGAGAAAAGCAAGCCAAGGGAGGTTTGGAAGTTCTGATTTGGCGAATAAAAAGTCGAGGTACAAAGCACCAGTTCAAAGGCAGTTTACTCAAGGAAACTTTAATAGGGCATTTGTGCCTACGCCTGTGAGATCGTTTCATCCATATGGCCCTATTACCACCACAGGAGGGTTAGTTACCAAATGAAATTCAAGAGTGGCTTCGTCTACTCCGCAGGAAATGTGTGCATGTTGTGGTAAACCACATAAGACTATGGACTGTAGAAGAGGCACTGGGGCATGCTTTAAATGTGGAAAAATGGGACACATGATAAGGGATTTCCTAGCTTTGAGAAATGAGGGGAAGGTAATGGTTGCAGAACCACAGAAATCTATACGACAACCGCGAGCTACAGTGCAAGGTCGTTCTTATGCAGTGACCGCTAAGGATGGCAATACTAGCAATGATATAATCCAAGGTATAAATCATTTAATTAAAGTCATTTGAGATTCTTACTGAAATTTTAGATGAAGAAGGTGCATACATAGAAAAGTAATTATTTAAATTCTATGTTGACTTCGATGTTTCTTTTTATGTGTATTTAAACTTGTAGTGTGTATAGAACATAGGTATGTTACAAATGTATTGAAAATGCAACTATCTTTGTTATGAAGCACAAGTTCTGATAGACCCAGCTTCTACACATTCATTTGTGACACCTAAATTTGCAGTAAGGGTGAAGATCGTTCCCGAGCTCTTAGACCTCATTTTGGATGTGTCAATCCCAATAGGAAATTTAGTTAAAACTGATACAGTGTATCGATCAATGATGGTAGTCATCAGGGGATATAAAGTGTAGACACCCAAATTTGTCCCACGGCCTGATCGAAACACATTTCAAGAAAGGTGCACTTCTGAGCATTTGATGGCATGTATGAAACCTTTAGGAACCACCCTAGAACCCTTAAAGAACCCTTCTAAACCCTTAGGAATCACCTTAGATCCCTTAGGAACCTGCCCCGAACCTTTAGGAATCAACCCCAACCCTTAGAACCCGTTCTGAACCTAAACCTAACCTTTCCAAGCAATGAATGAAGAGGGGAGCACTAGGACCAGATATGACCTTCTACTATAAGCAAATCTCATACCATTGAAAAGTAGAAGACGTCATCTTTTCAACGGTCAAAGAACCACCACAATCAGAGTTATACGTCAAAAGATACGGTAGTCCAAACCCGAAGGGCAAAAGGGTAACTTCAGGAGGGCCCCCCTTGGGATTTGGCGGAACTAATAGTTGTGCCAGTTATAATTTTGCCTGGCACAACTATTAGTTGCGCCAAGCCACTTTCCTAGATTTTAAGCCTGGCGTAACTAATAGTTGCACCAGTATTAAAGTGGACCCCACCCTCGCGAGGCAATATCCAGACCACTGTTCAGCACTATTTTACTTTGCATTTGCCTGGCGCAACTATTAGTTATGCCAGACATAAAAATAGTAACTCTATCTTTTTTCCCCGAAATTCGTGATTAGGGTTTGATTTATTGACCACCTTGACCTTTGGGGGATGTGTTTTGATAGTTCTGTTGCACCCTTTTGTACCCTATTTGCAACCCATTAAGTGGCTTAAAGCCTCACCCTATCATCTACCATTGGAGGACCTTCTCATACATTTCAAGGCTCTAAAAATCCTAAGAAACCTTAGATGCTAGATTACCTAATTCCTAATTTTGATTAGCATCTAAACACCCTACTAACCCACCTATTTCCTATAAATAGAGACCCCCACCCCTTGATTTAAGGGTTGAGAATTTCTACCTAAGAGAGAAAGAGCTTAAAGTGAGAAGATCTTTCTCCCTTTGGTGCACACCTCCCATACAAAAACCAGAATTCAAAAACCTCTTCCCACCCTTGCCTTCCATGGAAAGCCCCTAGGTTAGGTGTGTGTGATCCCCTAGCCTCCCTTCTCTACCTCTTAACTTCAAGTCTTAGGAGTTAGAACCATATTTCATACCATACAAAGCCTTCAAAAGCTCCTCACGGCAAGCACGCAAGGCTCTCCTACCGTGCTACAAGGGCCCGAGGGCTCTGGCTCTCCCCTTTCTTCTCCTATCTCTTTTTAGCTCTTCTCATCCTTGCATTTGTGCCGTTACGCCGCCGAATTTTGGTAGGAACGGAGGGGCACAAATAGGATTCTAAGCCCTTTTGGGAAAGATGAAGTTATTTTCTTTTCTTTTATGTCATTTCTAGTTTGGCCATAAGTAGAGACTACGTTAAGCAGGTTGATCGAGTGCCTAACACCTTCCCGATCGATAACTGAAGCCCCTACCCAAGAGCCTTTGGTGTGGACCGGATTCAGAGTCATATATTTAGCACTTCGGTGCTCATAAAAATCATATAGGTATCCCGGGACACCAAAAGCTCCGGGTGGCGACTCTATCTATTTTTGCAACCGAGCGCATCACCGCGACGGGATCATCACAAATCCCACGGTTGCACAAATGGCAAGTCTGCTGCGGAGTAGTCCCCTTGAACTAGGCCTCTTTATTTTTTTTATATTTTCCTAACATTTTATTGCTTTATTTTATTTTATTTCTACTATTTTTTTACTCACCCCTCCAATTAAGTCATTTTACTTACCTCTACTTTTACATTATTTACGAGCCTTAGTCGATTGGCGGGCCTACTTGTGCATAGTCTTTAATTTATTTACTTTTCCATCATTTTAAGTGCCTTAGCTGATCGACAGGCCTACTTGAGCATCGTCTTTTAATTCCTTAAATTTTCTGTCATTTAAAGTGCCTTAACCGATTGGCGGGCCTACTTGTGTAAACATATTCCGACAGTGGACGCTGGCCTATAGTGACGGCACGGGGTCATCACCCCCGACTTTTGGACTAAAGAAAACTTCCATAAAAAATAAAATGTTTTGAAAAATTAAAATCGAACCAAGTTAGGGAGCTTAATTAATCTATTTTTATGGGGTAGATTTTCAAAAAAGGGTTGGGTTTAGGCACACATACAACCACCCAGGCCTTAGTATGGCGATAGCCCCTAGTGGTGATGATCTAGAAGAGTCCCAGCCCACCTAGTATCTGAGAAGGTGCTTGCACCAGAGGTATATCAGGTGGGTTCCCATTCTAAAGCTTAAAACCCTTGGGGAGTGCTCTAGCGAGTTATACCGGACTCAAACCTTTAGGCTTCGGTGAGGAAAGAATCGATCACATATAAACAGTCTGTTCTTGGAAGCCTAGCTTCCACAAAAACCAAAAAAAGAGACTCATTTCAGGTGCTGTTTGCTACTATCATATACATTTGGAGCCCCATTTTAGCCTGGAGCAAGTATTAGTTGCGCCAGAGCAAAAATCTCAGAATTATAACTAGCGCAACTAATAGTTGCGCCAGCTTTAATCCCGACCACTTTTACCTTGGTGCAACTAAAAGTTGTGCCAGTGTAAAAAGGGGAGCATTTTGACTTTGCACATGTATTAGTTGCGCCAAGCCTGTTCTGGACAGTAGCTGCCCAAATCTGTGGCCCTTTTCACCTCCCGAGTCCCCCGATTAGTGTGTTTAGTACCTCTAATTGGGCCCCGCCATCTCCGACACCCAATACGCCTCACTAGTAAAACAAAGGCAACTTCTTTTTAGCTCATTTTGGGGGATCGAGTTATCTGCCTCGATTTTCATGCCTTCAATAGATCAAAGGCCTTCCTTTGATTCTTTCGAAGTGCGTCAGAATTGTCGCCGTGGGTCTTGAATTAGGGTACGAGAGCCACCCGAGAAGGGAATTCCAAGGCTTCGGAACCTTTATTTTACAAAATTTTCTCTAAAAATTAAAAAATAAAAATCAAATCAAGACCTAAAAATAGAATCTTTGTGGTGCCGGCATAATGGCATCATCTTGCCCTCCGTCGTACCGTAGGGGAAGGAGGAGGATTTTTGGGCCTTATCCAAGGTACCCTTACCCAACCCGTTCCCGTAGAAGGTCGTGGGTAGTGAACCCGACTTACACCGATCTCGACTCATCCCCGCCACACTCTCCGACTCACTCCCATTCGGGAGACATTTCCACATCCATCCCCCTAACCCAATCATCCTTCACTGTTACCGGCCCATTTGGCACCCTCGTTTTTCCAACCACTACCTCCCAAAACATCCAAAGTCCAACCCCCAACTCCCCATCTTTTGCCCAAACCATGCCCATGCCAAATCCAACACCTTTCCCATCCACATTCATGAGAAACCCAAATCCATTCTCCCAATCTACATCCATGCCCCATTTCCCATCTTCCCCCTATAGGCCCGATCCACCCACATTCACATACTCCACTTCCGCCTTATCCAACCCCCCACAAATCCCCCCATCTATTCCGGTTACGCCCATATTTATTGGGGCCATGCCCAGTTTTTCTCACCCCCCAACTCCATACCCCCCATTATCCCAAAACATACCCAATACCCCCCCTCATCCTGCCAATCCACTCCATATTCCATTACTTACCCGGGTCATGCCCGATTTTACAGGGGCCATGCCCAATTTATCCTCCACATCCACCCCATCTATACCCAATCATCCCTTAAATCCACCACCCACATCCGATCCTCCTTCCATCACCATGATGGAGGAGATGTTCCAAGCCTACTCCTTATGAAAGGCTTCCCAAAACACCACCCATCATCCACACCTCACATCCATGGACCCTTCCCATACCCTAGCCAATCTCCATGCTTCACTCTCCCATGATCCCCATCAACCCCTCATAATTCACACCATCCAAACCCACATCTCCCATATGCCCCAAGGCCCATTGACCTAAAATCCCACCATTCACCAAGGCCCATTGGCCCAAAACCCACCACCCATGATCTGCAAGGCCCATTGGCCCAACACCCCATAACCCACACCCAAGGGCCCATGGCCTAAACCCATCATGGGCCTATGGCCCAAACCCATCAATGGCCCATGGCCCATACCCCTCAAAACCCAATGGGCCAGGCCCACATACCCCAACGGCCCATTGCCCAAACCCTTACCTAAGGGCCCATGGCCCAAACCCATTTGGTCCAAGCCCACACCCTCCAAGGACCCATAGCCCATACCCACCAATGGCTCATGAACCATACCCCCTCAAAGCCCATTGGGTCAGACCCACTAAGGACCCATGACCCAGACCCATCAAGGGCCATTAGGCCAGACCTACCCAAGGCCCATGGCCCAAACCCACCTAGGGCCCACGACCCAAACCCACCAATGGCCTATGGCCCAAACTTATCATGATCAAGGTTTCATGGCCCAAGCCCAAATCCCACACTCATACCCCCCCAATACCCCTAACATTTCCCCCAACCTTCACACTTGGGCCAAACCCATGCCATACCTCAAACCCAATTTTCCCATAGCCCTGTACCCCAAGACCATCTCCAAACCACTCCCCATGCCCAATGGCCCCACCCCAAAACCGAACTTCCACTCATCCCATTGTCCAACAAACTTTCCCTCACCTCCAATGGGTTCACCCAACACTCGCTCATGCCATTCCCATTTAACCAATGCAACACCAATAAGAGAATCCCGCCCTCGCTGCACACTATGCCGACGAACAGTATGAAGAGGACGAGATTAGGAATAGTGGAGCCTATGCTGGGGCATTGACCAGCCTTAACCCTCCTCCCATAATTGCCCATCCCTTGGTGGCCCAGAGTGAAGTCCAGCCAACGGCCGAGAAAGCAACCCCTGTATCAAAAGAGTCAGAGCAGCTGAAAGAACAGTTGGATAAAATTCAAAAGCAGTTCATGAAAATGGGTGGTGCTGAAATCCATGCCACGGACTTCACAGATTTGTGTTTATTCGCTGAGGTCCCCTTGCCCCCCAAATTTAAAATGCCGACCTTCGACAAATATAATGGCACCGACAATCCTATTACACACCTGAAGTCCTACTGTGGGGACATGTGCAAATATGGAGGGGACGAAAGACTACTAATAAAAGTTTTTCAGAAGAGTCTGACCGGTCCAGCTTTGAGATGGTTCACATCTTTGGAACCATCCATGATGAAAACATGGAAGGACTTGACGCACCTCTTTCAAGAACAATATGTCTACAATGTAGACATTGAATTTACATAAGTCGAGCTTGGCACCGCTTGAGAACCGAATGAGACCTTGACTCACTAAGCGAGGATTTGGAGAGCAACCGACTCAAGTCAGAAATAGAATACCTGATGATGAAAAGATAGAGATGATTTCAAAAAATACTCTGCCGACGATATACGACTTTTTAGTGTACCAGCAGTAGTCCAGCTTTGCTGATCTGGTAAAAAATGCTAGTCGATGTGAGGATGCCATCAGGGAAGGTCGTCTGAATAAGAACGTGACTAGTGGAGCTAGTGGGGTTAGGAGGTTGTCAGAACAAAGAACTGAGAAGAGGATAGGGGCTGATGTTCAAAACATTGCCAATACCAGGCCCAGTAATAACATAACCCCATTTCAATTTCAAGCCGCGTCCTTAGCACCGGTTAGGACTGAGTAGATATAGAGGACAAGGAATGGGCAAGGAATACAAATGACTCTAGAGTAGAGGAGAGCCTGCTATGACCGAGTTTTCATGCCCTTGGGGTAGTCTTTGAGTGTACTTTTACCTTTATTAATAGAAAAGGGATTAGTTACTATCCGTCAACCGCAATCTTCTCCTCACCCAATCCCAAGGAACTATGACCCAAATACCTACTATAATCTTCATCAAGGTTTGGGTTACCCGACTGATTGCTGCTTCCCATTGAACCACGCAATCCAAGATTTGATTAACGTCGAGGAAATAATTCCACCAGCACCTTCTGAGGCAAACCAGCATGTAAACATCCATCAAGTGCCATTACCTCCACATCCTACCGAAGGAGCAAGTCCCAGACCCACCATCGGGATGATAGAAAGTGAGGAGGAATTTGAATTTGATCCATCCAATTACATCAATGATCAGGAGAATTATGCGGCACCATTGCCAAGGAATGATGAAAGAAGGAATGTTGGAGTGATTGAACCCCTGAATTTATCTGATTATTTTTCTAGCCCCGTACCACAAGTTGAGCCCTTAGATCTCAGGGCATACTTTCCATCACCCACACCCGTCAATTATGTGTACATAAATGCATATCAACCATACACCACCACCCCCATCAATTACCCAATAAACCAATAGACCCCCAATCCACCACCACCAATAAATTACCAATGGCCTACGCCCACCCCATTATTCTCAGCCCAATCACCTACAAGCTCTGCCACTCCCATCAATTACCCCATGGCCCATCAAACCCCCATTCCGCCACCCACTAGCCACCAATGGCCTACACCCACCCTGTTATCCCCATTTCAACCACCCACAAATTCTACTACCCCCGTCAATTCCTTAGTGGCCCATCAAACCCCCATTCCGCCACCCACTAACTACCAATGGCCTATGCCCACACCACCCTCCTCAAGCTTCACCACCCCCATTTGGCCCAATCTAGCCACCCAATCCGCTACCCTCGAAATAAACTAGGTGTTGCCCACACCTCTTGAGCCATTTGTACATGTACCTCAAGCACCGACAGCCATACCTTTCCAGCTCTCAGGACCAAGCTATGATCCTCACCATGTCCCACTGAGTTATAAACAAACAGATGTCAATGCTCGCAGTCATAGAGAGGGGGCAGTGGACTTTGTCATGTGGTCTAGGAAGATATCAAAGCAGCCAGAAGCACCAGCAGCAGCACAAGCCCAACCAGAGGGGAAGAAAGATAGCGCTATGAACCCCTTCAAAAAAATAAGTCGGGAACATATACTAGATACTTAGCTAAGGAGAATGCCTACCCATATCACTGTGTGGGACCTATTAATGACGTCCCCACTTCATTTCCAAGCATTAATGGGGGCGTTGAAGAATGCGCATGTGTCACTCCAAGTTAGCCCAGAAGAAGTCGGGTAGATAATTGGTCAAGTGATGACTCCTAATGCCATTTCATTTTCTGACGCTGACTTACCAGAGGAAGGAGGCACCCACTTGAAGTCTTTGAATATAACAGTCGAGTCTGGAAATATGGTAATCCCCTTAGTTCTAATTGATAATGGGTCCGCATTGAATATATGCCCATTAAGAATCGCCACCAAGATTGGGGTCGATCCATGCATGTTGAGGCCCACGAGAACCAGCGCTAGAGGTTTTGATAATACCAGGAGAGAAATAGTGGGAGAAGTTGATCTTGAGCTGTTAATCGGGCCAATGACCTTTTCTATATTGTTTCAGGTAATGGACATTAAATCCTCATTTAATCTGTTATTGGGGTACCCGTGGCAGCATGAAGTTGGAGCCATACCTTCCACATTGCACCAGAAACTCAAGTTTGTATCTGGGCACAAGATTATCACCATCATTGGTGAAGGGCAGAATGAGAAAGAGAAGGCTACCAACAGCATGGAGAAACCTAATATGCTAGATGTACCGCACACCGCTGAGGACGTCGACCTCCACAGTTTCGAATATGAGGTATCACTGATACTCCCGGAGCCCATTGAGGGCATCATGCCTAAAACTGGAGGCGGAATGGTAGCAGTGGTGGCTATGCTCCAAAAGTGGGGCTATCAGAAAGGAAGCGGTCTGGGGCCCAAATTACAAGGGAGGAAGGAGCCCCTCACAGCTAAGGGCGGTCAGAAAGTTAGGTTTGGGCTAGGTTACAAGCTCATAGAAGAAGAAGAGGCTAAGGAGAAAGCTCGTGTCACTGCAGTTGTAAAAGCCAGGGGAATCCACATAGAAGAAAAACCCCATCCTAGGCCTCACATCAGAAATTCATTCATAAGTGCCGGGATCGTGAGGATTGACCGGAATGGGGTAACCCACTTAACCCCACACATACCCACACCCCCTGTCCATTCCACCAATCCCTACATCACCCTTCCCAGCCTGGAAATAGACCAGCCGCTCTATCCTTATTTGAAGAGTGAGGTTCCCTACTTGCACAATCTCCCTCGGTGGTAAATCACCATAAAACTGTGTTAGCATTTGAGGACAGGATATCAGACAAAATGGGGGATGGAGGCTGACTCCAAAGAGTCATATCAATTAGTACCCTCCATCCAAACGGGTAAAGGAGTGGCCTGTCAGGTACACAATTGGGCATCTTTGCCCCAAACTCTAGAAGTGGGGAGTGGCCTAACATTTGGCACCCGTTTCCCAAAAAAAAATAACCTATAAAAAGTGAGATAAGCCTTTGGCAGATAATACCTTATATATACACAGATTCTGTGAGCAATACAAGATCAAGCACCATCGCTCGTCACCTTATTGACCTCAAACTAATGGAGCCGTGGAAGCTACAAATAAGACAGTCATCCGCATCCTTGAGAAAATGGTCGTCACTTATCGAGATTGGAGTGAAATGTTGCCATTTACATTGTGGGCCTACAGAACGTCGATCCGTACTACTACAGGGGCAACATCATTCTCCCTTGTGTATGGAACTGAGGTCGTCCTACCAGTTGAGGTTGAGGTACCCTCGCTCCGAATCGTTATGGAATCAGGCTTACCCGAAGCAGAGAGAGAGAGATCCTGCTTCTAACAATTGAATCTACTAGACAAGAAGAGACTCCTAGCCTTATGTCACACTCAAGTTTACCAGGGGCGAATCACATGCACTTAGAATAAACGTGTCTGTGATCGAGATCTAAAGGTAGGAGACGTTGTGTTGAAGAAGAACTTTCCATCCCTCCATGCTGATCCTAGAGGCAAGTTCAAGCCGAACTGGGAAGGACCTTACGTCGTCCGAGAAGTGCTACCAAGACATGCCATCTGCCTTGCACCATGGATGGAGATCATCTTCTTGAGCCCATCAACGCTAGATACGTCCGACGATTCTACTCTTAGTCTATCGCTATAAGGTAAGTATTGGTGAAACAGACACGTGATTGCTGAAGAATCACTCAAAAGAGGCCATCATTCCAAACACAGTAGCCAAAAAGCATCCCTAAAAATGATGATATCCTTTTCTACCCCATTTGAGCATGGGCCTTTCTTTCAAATAAACCCCTTTCCCAAAAAAAAAATGTGGGTGTGTACATATACAAAAAAAGAGAAGTAAAGTTACCATCAAAATCTAAAAAATCAGAAAAGCAAAACCTCAAAAAGAGGTTGCCTAAAATGAAACAAAAAAACAAACAAAAAAATAGAAGAATAACGGGGCATGTACAGTAAAACCCCCAAGGAAGGGAGTATGTTGAGAAAACTGAAGTCGTATCAAGAAAAACCTTTCAGCCTAGCATACCTTCAAATCCTAACCTAACCCATGGCCAAGCTACACCATGAAGGAAGCCCTCTTTTTAGGTTCACAAGCAGTCATAATATTTGTTAAGTCAACATGAGCCGAGTTATGAGACAACACCAGAACCCCATCCCAGTCGGCTATGATGGAATCGACGTCTATGTCATGGCCTTAAAAGAAATAAAAAAAAAAAAAGAAAAAAAGAAAAAAAAAATACAAGCTCAAAGCAAGATGGACGTGGTGAAAACCCGAAAGGGCGCTTAGGGTAAAAACAGCGAGTTTGTGTGGACTAGGTGAAAACCCGAAAGGGCGCTTAGGGTAAGAGAGCTAAACCCATGGACGTGGTGAAAACTCGAAAGGGCGCCATGGGTAAAAAAGGGAGATAAGAAAGAATTAAAAAGGAAAAGAAAGGTTTGCACTGATTGAGAAGATTGATGCTTGAGGAGCCCTCTTGGTTACTCTCTTTGATACCCTTTTTTCGGCAGGGCCGCTCCTGTTAGTTCAAGACGGGTCCTGACCAGAATTGTCTTTGTAAAATTACTTTGTCAAACATATGACTCAAGGTAAGGAGAAAGATTTTACTCAATCCATAGGGATTAACGTTTCGGCCTTGGTAAAATCCGAAAACTCACTCAGGTTCAACTGGAGAAAAGAGTTTGACTATGCTCAAAATGGGACCCGTTACTCCGTCTCACTGTCAAGGCATCAAAAAAACAAAAAAAGCCAAAAAAAAAAAAATCAAGAAAAATCCAAATACCAAAAAATGTGCATATATTTCTACTCATTTTCATGTACATATTTCTAACATCATATTTCAATCTCAAAAAAGAAGAAAAATAACAAAAGAATCTCCCAAAAAAAAATACAAAAAAATATCTTGAAATTGAAAGTGTAGGTAAAAAATTTACTTCTCCTTCTAGTATTTAGGATGCATTTTCTTTATATATGTATAAACAAAAAAAAGAGACTGACGTTTTCTTAAGAATGTGCAGGAACATCAAAATGGTCCGAAGCCTCGAAGCCAACAACCTCTTGGCGATGGACAAATAAGATGAAGCACCTCACCACCGACATCAGGTCTATTAAAAAAAAAAAGAAAATCATTGTGAAAAAAAAAAATAATAATAAATAAATAAATAAAATTATAAATCTGTGAACTTTTTACGCATAGCTACGCACTCGCGTATTTTTCGATGTGGTAAAATGTCAATATTTTACCGGCAACGCAGCTGTGCAAAATTAATGTCATAGGTCTAAGGTTTGCCTTGGAGATCCTATTTCAAAGTAGGAGCAATGGTGTCAATTTCGGTCAAACAGTCAATGCTTGGATCGGATTGATTCCACTGCTATATCTTCGCCTTGATCGCTCCATATTTTGGTTTCAGGTGAACTTGAGTGCCTTGTACTTAAAGTTCGTCACGTGATATTTTTGGAGGTGTAGACTCTTGGTCTGCACCGTCTGAGCGAGTGCCCTACGGGGTTTGAGGTCCGGATAACTTTGTCCTCTAAAAGATCCATTGTTGGATTGATTCCAACCTGTCAAATACGAAATTACCTCAGACAATTATGTGAAAACATGCATGCAAGAGGGCTCATTTCCTTTAATTTTCTGCAGGCTTAAAACCTGTATTGGCAGTGGTATCCCTGTAAAGTTTATGCCATGTGTCTAGGTATCCGTATGATGATCGTTTGTTCTCGTAAATTGTACCCGGGCAAGTCTGGGTCGGGTCTTCCATCGCCTTTACTGCTTATCGCCCCTAATGGGTGCATGTTTATGCATAGTTATTCATTCGTAACTTTATTAATGGAGGCCAAGATTGAGTATCCTTCGGTGGACATCCAATTCTGACCCGATCATTTCGATATCACATGAACTTGAGTATGTTGGCTTCAGTCCCGTCGCAAACTATTACGGAGACACAGGCTCTTGATATGCGTTGTCTGGGCGTGCGCCTCCCAGGGGTTGAGGTCCGGATAATGCTTGTTTTAAAAAAAAAATGGAAAAAGTAGTCTTTAAAAAAAGAAAAAAGAGAAGAGGAATAAATTGTGTTTTCCCACAGAGCGACACACAAGCATAAGGAGGTAAAATGTCAATGTTTTATCAGCAATGCAGCTGTGCCATATTAAAGTCCTGAGTCTGAGGTTCACCTCGGATCTTTGGTGCTTTAAAGTAGGAGCAACGGTGTCAGTCCCGGTCAAACAGTCAATGTTTTGATCGAATTGACTCCACTGCTAAATCCTTGCGGTGAGCGCTCGATTTTGGATTCACATGAACTTAAGTGTCTTAAGCTTCAGATTTTCCATTAGAAAAGGTCAATTGTTAGTCGAAACTGACCTGTTAAGAATGAGATTACGTATCAATCAAACTATGTGTAACCATGCATTCTGAAGGGTTCATTTCTCCTTTTATTTTTTATAGGCTTAAAACTTGTATGGGCAGCAGTATCCCTATAAAGTGTACGCCATGCGTCTGGGTATCCGTATGATGGTCGTTTGTCCCCGTAAATTGTACCCAGGCGGGTCTAGGTCGGGGCTTCCATCGCCTTTGTTATTGGTTATTGCCCTTGATGGGTGCATGATTATGCATAGTTAGTTGATGTTTATGCTCATTGTCAGCGGAGACCAGGATTGGATGTCCCTTTAGGGAGACACCCCAATGTTTTGTTGGATCTGTTCAAGGTAGTTGAAGCTGGAGGTTGTTGGTCATGTTGATCTGGGGCATGATTTCAAAAATGGCACGTCCTCCCAAAAGCATTGTGACATCTATTCACTTCGCTCAGGCAGTCATGCTAAATAAACTTCAGAATCAATGGGTTCGCCCAAAGACCTCGAACCCTGCTTTAAGTAGGGGCACCTGCGAATAGTCAGATGGGGTAATCAAATGCCTCATAGGATTGAAAGCAAACTGTGGAGCCTTGCATATTTTTGCTTTGCACCTATCTCTGAGTGTGGGTCGATCACCCCTCTTACTTGCGAAGCTATTGTATTCAGAATAAATTTCGAACATCAATCACCTTCAAATCATCTCGAGAAGCAGATGCTTTCCCCGACTAACGGGCTTTCGCAACTTGAGAAGTAAATGTTTTTCCCAGCTATTGGGCTTTCGCAACTCATTTCACCTCGGTTATGCCCAATAGTGTCGCTAAGAGCTTAGGGACCGATTACCTTGAGAGACGGAGTTTTTCCTGACATATAGGGCTTTCATTTTCTCACCATGTTACTCACCTGATGTTTGAAGTTCGTTCTGAATACAGTGGACCCATCAGTAATGCCTTGGGCCTCTTCGGATGTCTCTTTTCTTTGGCATTTGATCATTAGTGATCAGATACCAAAGAGGGGCATCTGTGGACACCTAAATTTGGCCCAAGGCCGGATCGGAACATATTTCGAAAAAGGTGCACTTCCAAGCTTTTGATGGCATGTATGGAACCTTTAGGAACCACCTTAGAACCCTTAAAGGCCCCTCTAAACCCTTAGGAATCACCCTAGATCCCTTAGGAACCTGCCCCGAACCTTTAGGAATCATCCCCAATCCGTAGAACTTGTTCTGAACCTAAACCTAACCTTTCCAAGCAATGGATGAAGACGGGTGCACCAGGACTAGCTATGGCCTACTACTGCAAATAAATCTCATACCATTGAAAAGTAGAAGTCGTCAGCTTTCCAACGGTCTAAGAACAGCCCCAATCAGAGTTATACGTCAAAAGATATGGCAGTCCAAACCCAAAGGGGAAAAGGGTAACTTCAGGAGGGCCCCCCTTGGGATTTGGAGCAACTAATAGTTGCGCTAGTTATAATTTTGCCTGGCGCAACTATTAGTTGCGCCAGGCCACTTTCCCAAATTTTAAGCCTGGCGCAACTAATAGTTGCGCCAGTATTAAAGTGGACCCCACCCTCGTGAGGCAACTTCTAGGCCATTGTTCAACACTGTTTTACTGTGCATTTGCCTGGGTGTTGGTATGTTTGTCTTCCCTCAAATGAGGTCTAAAATCATCAATAAAACTAGGCAGACACACTCATACAGACCTACAAGTATTCAGGATCTGTTGTAGCAAGCTTTAAAAGAATGGTGAGTCAGGGAATGTCCACAGGGAGGTTGTTTAGAAATATGACAAATCTCCAGATCTGTGTTAGATTTGGCACCCTAACTATTACTAATTTAGCTAAAAGACAGGGAAGAGGTTTTGAATGGATTGTCACTTAAACTAAGCTACAATTAAACATAAGCTAAATTGGATCGAGTTTAGGAGCTTAGATTTTGCAGGGGAAGAGAGTAAAATGTAGAAAATGGAGAAGAGTAGCTTGGAAGTTGGTTTTCACTAAAATCAAATTCAATTAATCATGCTACAGAGGTTCAGAGCACACAATTCCCTCGCTGGCTATAAGCACAGTTGCAGGGTATAAATTCCACTCCAAATCACAGGATCCACCTGGCCTTAAGGCTATGATCTATCTACTTTAATGGTCACAGACCATCCTATAGACTTTATCGAATCCATGGATTGCAGCAGATGAATCCAATTGAGGCCTGAGCTTAGATTTATCTTAAGGTTATGATCTGTCCACTTTAATGGTCACAAACCATCCTAGGGATCTCCTACAAAGTCAGGGCCTCAATTAGAACAAATAAAACCACTACTGATGCTGTAATTCCTAGGTCACAGACTCAAGGAATCACAGGAGCATCAGATCCAAGGAGATCAGATGGTATCCAAGAGGTCTACCAGTTAAGTGGGTGAGCTGATCTACAACTCCTCTACACAAATCCGATCGATCACCAAATAGAACCAAAGGATATTTAAATCTAATTAAAGCATTAAACATAACATTATCATTGCAAACAAGGTCACTCTATAATGGAAATACTCTCAGATCTGTAGTCTATGCAGCTAGGAACCTACAGTAGCACTCTTAACCTTATCCAATTACAGATCTAACTTCGCTCCTCGCTACTCCCAGGGACTTAGCCAACCATGGTTGGGCTAAAGGAGGGAAATGGAATTGCTCTGCAGGCGCTAATCTCCAAAATTTGGCTTAGATCCTGACCTCCCTCAATGGCAATTGGGGATCTCTATATATAGCTTTCTCCCCTATTTTTCCTAGCCGAAAATCCCTTCTAGAAGGTCGTCAGAGTTTGTTAGAGTTTTGTTAAAGCATGTGGGTCGGTTAGGGCTTTCTAGGGCATCTTCTGGAATAATCGTGTCGGTCACCAAGTGCCTCGGGTTGCATGCAGTGGGTCACTAAAGTGCAACGTGTGTGCAGCTGAATTTCTAAGAAGTTCTGCACACGATTTCGACAGGTTCAGGAAGCTTTCAACAGGTTGGAATCAACCATTATGGTCCTTTCGCTAGGTTCTCAGATCCGTTTGATAGGTTTCGATAGGATAAATCTTCGCTTGGAGTTTCAGCCTTCTCAGTCCTTGGTTTGGAGTATTCGACAGGTTGGAGAAACTCTTCGACAGGTTGGAAAACCATTTCGACAACTTCCTCTCTTCATTCCGCCATTTCGATAGGTTTGCTTTCAGTCTTATCGAAAGGCTCAATTACCCTTCGATAGGTTATGTTCCTGCATTCTCATCTCGATAGGTTTAAGAAACCATTCGATAGGTTCCTTTGACTCTTTAGGCAGGTTTTCGATAGGATGGTTTCTTCTTTCCTTTTAGGTGCTCGATAGGTTCTGAGATCCTATCGAACTCTATAATCCACACGAATTCATCCTTCTTCTGCCTTCAGATCCTATCGAAGACTTCTTTAACTGCATGAATTCTTCCTTTCTTTGCTTTTAGCTCCTATCGACGTCTTCAGGTGACCAATCGATAGGATGTTCTCAGCCTGTTTTCACTTCCTTCGCCTTGCCATACTGTAGCCACGTGCTCTAAGGGTCCAGTGATGTGCTACCCTTTGGTGTGCTATTGCTTGGTTTGTCTTGTGTTGAGAGATAGCTCCTTTTTGGGCATTCTTGCGTGGTTTTCTACATTAGTACCTTCTTTTATTGTTGTCTACAAAATGCACTTGACAAGAGCTTATTAGTATGCTCACAGGTCTATCAATGGTCAGGTTATAGGGTGAAAAGTGGCACTTTTCACCACTTAACATTGGCGCAACTATTAGTTGCACCAGGCATATGAATAGTAACTTTATCTTTTTACCCCAAAATTCGTGATTAGGGTTTGACTCGTTGACCACCTTAACCTTTGGGGTGTGTTTTGATAGTTTTATTGCACCCTTTTGCACCTTATTTGCAACCCATTAAGTGACTTAAAGCCTCACCCTATCATCCACCATTGGAGGACCTTCTCACACATTTCAAGGCTCCAAAAACCCTAGGAAACATTAGATGCTAGATTACCTAATTTCTAATCTTGATTAGTATCTAAACACCCTCCTAACCCACCCATTTCCTATAAATAGAGATCCCCACCCCTTGGTTTAAGGGTTGAGAATTTCTACCTAAGAGAGAAAGAGCTTAAAGTGAGAAGATCCTTCTCCCTTTGGTGCACACCTCCCATACAAAAATAAGAATTCAAAAACCTCTTCCCACCCTTGCCTTCCATGGAAAGCCCCTAGGTTAGGTGTGTATGATCCCCTAGCCTCCCTTCTCTACCTCTTAGCATCAAGTCTTAGGAGTTAGAACCCTATTCCATACCGTACAAAGCCTTCAAAAGCTCCTCAAAGCAAGCCACGCAAAGCTCTCCTACAGTGCTACAAGGGCCCGAGGGCCTCTGCTCTCCACTTTTTTCTCCTATCTCTTTTTAGCTCTTCTCATCCTTACATATGTGTCGTTACGCCGCCGAATTTTTGGTAGGAACAGTGGGGAACAAATAGGATTCGAAGTCCTTTTGGGTAAGAGGAAGCTATTTTCTTTTCTTTTATGTCATTTCTAGTTTGGCCATAAGTATAGACCGCGCTAAGCGGGTTGATCGGGTGCCTAACACCTTTCCGATCGATAACTGAAGCCCCTACCCAAGAGCCTTTGGTGTGGACCAGATTTAGAGTCATATTTTTAGCACTTCGGTGCTCATAAAAATGATATAGGTATCCCGGGACACTAAAAGCTTCAGGTGGCGACTCTATATATTTTTACAAGCGAGCGCATCGCCGCAACGAGATCGTCACAAATCCCACGGCTGCACATAATGATCATGAATTAATGGCCGATTTGATCTTGTTAGATAAGCAAGGATTCGATGTCATCCTTGGCATGGACTGGTTATCCACTCATGATGCAAATATTGATTGACGGAGGAAGATAGTTGTATTTCGCCCAGATGAGGGTAGATCATTCAACTTTCTCGGCATGTGATCAACCTTTGTACAGTTCATCTCCGCGATCCATGCATAACGGATGATGAAAAATGGGTGTAGTGGGTATCTAGCATTTTTTCAAGAACAAAAGGAAGAGAAGAACGTGATAGCAGAAATTCTGGGAGCTTGTGAGTTTTACGATGTTTTTCCTGAAGAGTTGCTGGGATTGCCGCTTAATAGAGAGGTTGAGTTTGCCATACACTTAGCCCCAGGTATTGAACTAGTGTCTAAAGCACCATATAGAATGGCTCCAACTGAATTGAAAGAGTTGAAAGATCAACTACAAGAGCTGTTAGATAAAGGTTTTATAAGACTAAGTGTGTCTCTGTGGGGAGCACCGGTCTTATTCGTTAAGAAGAAGGACGGGTTGATGAGATTGTGCATCGACTATCGCCAGTTGAATAAATTAACTATAAAGAATCTATATTCTTTGCCAAGAATCGACGTTCTATTTGATCGGCTACAAGGGGCAAGATTCTTTTTCAAGATAGACTTGAGATCGGGTTATCATCAGCTGAAGGTTAAAGCTGAAAATGTTCAGAAGATGGCATTCCGAACCAGGTATGGGCATTATGAATTCCTTGTGATGCCTTTTGGTTTAACCAATGCTCAACTTCATTTATGGATCTCATGAATAGAGTATTCAAGTCGCATCTAGATACGTGTGTTGTGGTGTTCATAGATGATATTTTTATATACTCAAAGTCCTGAGAAGAATATGAGCAACCTGAGGATTGCTCTATAGATGTTGCGTGAACACCAGCTATATGCTAAGCTAAGTAAATGTGAGTTTTGGCTTGAAGAAGTAAGGTTTTTGGGACACGTGGTTTCAAAAGCAGGTGTTACTATGGATCTTGCAAAGATCAAGGCAGTAGTGAAATGGGAACAATCGCAAACTGTGATAGAGATTCACAGTTTCCTTGGTCTAGCTGGATGCTATAGGAGGTTTGTGGAAGGGTTCTTGAATATTTCAGAGCTACTCACGAAACTTACAAGGAAAGATATTAAATTTGAGTGGACTAAGGAATGTGAAAAGAGTTTCTAAGAACTCAAGAAGAGATTGACATCAGCACCAGTGTTAGCCATCCCATCAGGGAGTGGAGGCTTTACTATGTATAGCAATGCATCGCACAGAGGCTTAGGCTATGTGCTCAATCAAAATCGGAAGGTTATTGCCTATGAATCTAGACAACTGAAGGATCATGACAAGAACTATCCGACGCATGACCTTGAGTTTGTGGCTATGATATTTACACTAAAGATATGGAGATATTATTTATATGGAGAAACCTTTGAGATCTTCACTGACCATAAGAGTCTCAAGTATTTGTTCACCCAAAAGGACTTGAATATGAGACAGAGAAGGTGGATGGAATTTCTTAAGGACTATGATTGCTCCATTCAATATCATTCGAGCAAAGCAAGCATTATTACAGATGCTTTGAGTGGAAAGACATCGGCTCAGTTATCGAGTCTTATTTTGGGATTCCGCAGATGGAAGCTGTTAGAGGACATATTGTTGTATCATACGAGGATAGAGGTGAAAGCTTCAGGAGATTTCTTAGCAAATGTTACGATCATACCAATGATTTTCTATCACATATATGAGCTTCAGATGAAAGATGATAAATTGTTAAAAATTAGGCAAGGAGTGGAAGATGGTACTAGTTCAGATTTTTCTGTCAAGAGTGATGGATCGCTGTTATTCAGAGGGCGTTTGTGTGTGCCTACCGATGCCGATATGCATCATACCATTTTAGAAGAGGCCCATAAGTCAAAATACACAATCCATGCAAGTAGTACAAAGATGTATTAAGATCTAAAGAAAAACTTTTGGTAGAGAGGTTTGAAGAAAGATGTAGCTGAGTTCGTCTCAAAATGCTTGGTATGTCAGCTGGTGAAGGTGGATCACGGGCATCCATCTGGGTTATTGCAACCGTTGCCGATACCCTATTGGAAGTGGGAATCTATTTCTATCGACTTTATCTTAGGATTATCATAGACAATGAGGAAGCTTAATGCTATTTGGTTGATCGTTGACAGATTAACTAAATCGCCCCATTTCATGCCTTATAACATAACATATACTACAAGTAGATTGGCAGATATGTATATGAGGGAGATCATTCGGTTACGCAGTATTCCAGTAAGCATCATTTCTGATCGAGATCTGTTGTATACTTCTCTTTTTTGGCAGAAATTTCAAGAGGGGATGGGTACTAGACTAGATTTCAGTTCAGCGTTTCATCCACAGACAGATGGTCAGACTAAACGAGAAATCAAATCATAGAAGATATGCTATAGACTTGTATGTTGGATTTTCAGGGCTCATGAGATCAACATTTACCATTGATCGAGTTTGCATATAACAATAGCTATTAGACACGTATAGGTATGGCACCGTATGAAGCTTTATATGGTAGACAGTGTAAATTTACAATTAATTGGGAGGATATAGGAGAGATCTTGGAGCCAAAGATTCTTGAGAGTACCACTGAAGCGGTACGTGTGATTAGAGAAAGATTAAGGGTCACACAGAGTAGACAAAAGAGCTATGTTGACCTAAAACGGACACGGGTTGAGTTTTAGGTAAACTTAAGGTTTTATTGCGATGAATTGCATAATTATATATATGTAAATATCCGTAAATTATCAATGTTGATGCGGAGTATTTCTTTAAAACGAGAGACAATGTCTTCATCAAGATTTCACCTACCAAAGGCGTTATGCATTTTGGAAAGCTTGGCAAGTTGAGTCCACGGTATGTCAAACCTTTTGAGGTTTTGGGATGTGTTGGAGAGGTTGCTTACCGAGTTGCACTACTACCGCAACTCTCAAACATGCATGATGTATTTCATGTCTCAATGCTGAGACAATATGTGAGGGATCCAATTCACGTATTGGATTATACATCGATCGAAATTCAAGAGGACTTGACGGTTAAGGAATAACCGGTGCAAATTCTTGATCGGAAGGAACAAGTACTACGCACAAAAAGGATTCCATTTGTGCTTGTTACGTGGTGGAACCATTTGTCAGAAGAAGCCACGTGGGAATGTGAGTCGGATGTTTGTGATGCTTACCCAGATTTGTTTACATGAGCTTTGTATAGCTTTGTATAAATTGAACATGTGTTACGAATTTAGTGTTGAATTTAGATTTTTCTTGTTGAACACATAAGGATTTGGTAAACGATAAAACCATTGAAGAATGGTCGTGTGTATAACCGATCATGTACTTGGCCAATAACTAACAAGTTAGACGTGAAAAGACGTCTCAGACAAGGTAGAATTAAAGCATAAAAGCAAATGAAAAATATAGAGAGAATACTTCAAAATTGATATACTCTGGTTCTCCCGTACTCAATCTTTAATGCTCGCTCGTGCGAGGCACTCAAACAAAGGAATCAGGTAGGGAGTTTGACTTCCTGACAACTTATTGAGTCTCGCTCATGTAAGGTTTAAAGCTCGCTTGCAAGAGCCACTCAGAAATGAAAAAAAAGAAATCGAGTTTTCAATGACTGATTGACACTCGTGAGTGAGGATCAGGCTATATAAGGGTTTTACCCTTCTCAAGGGCATTTCACACAAAATCTTGAGAAGTGGGGGTGCTAGGGTTTGTGTCTTCTGCGCGGGAGCTTCGCATACACTTGTCCATTGGATTTCTATGCCATTCCATTGGATTTTTACTGCGGACAAGGTAATTTTACACTTCACTTCAAGCTCCATTGCATTTTATTTTGATTCCAAGCCCTAGAATGGCTTCTAAATCCCCAAACCCCAAACCTAGGAAGAAATTGGCGGTGAGACCACCAAGTTCGCACAAAAAAGCTGCTCCAACGCCAATTCCTTGACCCAACCCGCCGAACGGTGGGAAGTTAAAACTTTTGAACCAGAGTGGTCTATTCACCAGGATGTTTTTGAAAATCAACCGACCACCCAATGGACTATGGAGTATCTTAAAGTGAATGATCTCAAATCGCTTTTGACTCCTTTTCACACCCACTATTCGTGTTTGGTGAAGTTGTTTTACCAAACTTTTAAAATGGACGACACTGAAACCAAATTGGTCTCCGAGATTGACGAGAGAACATTTGTTTTTGACAAAGTGGATATTTCCAAGGCTATGGGATGCCCCTTGGGGATATGTGGACGATGGGGCTTCAAAATCCCCAATCCGAGAGATTGTTAAGTTTCAGGACATTGTTACTAATATGACTCATGGAGCTACCGGCATGGGAAAATGAGTCAGACAAGTCCAATTATCAGAACATTTATGGCCATTAGATATCATCTTTAGGAAGAATTTATTTCCATTGGGACATGAGCAAGGGAGATGGGACCCGTTCCTGCAAGCCATTTATGCAGCTCATCAAGGTAGGTGGTTTAGTGCGCCTACACTGGTGAGAAAAGCCATTAAGCATGCTTATGACCGCACGAGGCCTGGTGTGACAACCTGGATTTTCCCAACCTGAATTTTCTGAGATATTTTTTTTTCTTTAACTTTACCCAAAACCAATTAGGAAAACTCGGACCGCCAGATCGTAGATTACAATCTGAATACATAATATATGGTACATCCACACAAATGTGGAAATCAAAGCAGAATATACATGGCATAATTAAAATCTCTAGTTCTAATATCCAATATGAACAGTAAACTAAAACAAACCACCGGTGATGGCCAACCATCACCTAACAGTGGTGTACCATACATGTATAGTATCATGAACATACCAAACCCGAACTTACCAAAATCCACAATGTACTAAATCTACGATCCTGGAAATCTTACCAATCCTCAAGTCCTCAATCCTCAAGTTCGGTGTCCTGATAACTGTTATATCTGTGACGTATAGTCGGGGTGAGCTAACAGTCTAAGCTTAGTGGAGAAAACTGATACCAATATACATTTCATCTGTCATGCATAGATTCAAAGACAAATCAAAATGTTTTCATATTCAAAATAGAAACTGAATTCAGAGGTATTTTTCCTATCAAAATCGAAACTAATGTCAAAGGCATGATCTTATCAACACCAAAACTGATTTCAAAGTCTTTTCTTATTAAAGAAAACTTCGTATCAAAACCGAGTGTCTTGTTCATATTGCAATGGAAAATAATTTACTGAGCACACTCACTTACGTGTTTTATCTTTGATTACTGAGTTCTATTCTCATTTACTTACATGTCTTATCTTGGCTTTACTGATTCGATTTCTGCCCTAGCAGCCCACAGGGTACTTATAATCCACCCATAGCAGTCCACCGACGCACATAATCCGTCCATAGCGGTCCACAGATACCCACAATCCGCCCATAGTGGTCCACTTATATTTTCTTGACTTATAGTTTGATTCACGAAGATTGCTGTTGAAGGCATACATAAATCTAGCCATAGCGGTCCAAGGGCGTGCATAGATACAAAGGTATCCAAAGGAGTGCATAAATTCTCCCAAAGCGGGCCAAGGGCGTTCATAGATATAAAGATGTCCAAGGGAGTACGTAAATCCCGCCAAAGCAGTCCAAGGGCATACGTAGATATGAAGATGTCCAAAGGAGTACGTAAATCCCGCCAAAGCAGTCCAAGCGCATACATAGATACAAAGGTGTCTAATGGAGTACGTAAATACCGCCAAAGCGGTTCAAGGGCGTACAAGGATACAACCATAGCAGTCCACACTTAATAACAAGACTTTTCATATGATTTAAATTTAACTTCCTAATTAAATTCAAAGTTTATATTTCATTTATGTTCAGAATCATATACGTATTCGACTTTGTGCATTGTGCTTAGTTCATCGCAATTGTCATAAGTCAGGTATTAAACGAAATACAAAGTTTTAAAATCATATAAATAAAGCTCATCATTCGGATTTAAAATTCAAGTTCACTAATCATTTTTCAAATGCGAATTCGGATTTTGAATATCAACAAGTTCAAATACTTATTCATGTTCAAATCAAAACTTACCACATTTCATTCGATCATATCAAGCATCTATGAAATTAAATCAAAATGCAATTGTGTATGAAGTTTTTTCCCACCTTAACCTGAAGCCAAAACGAAGATTTCCTTATCGAGGTGACATTCCCATCACGTCCCCTTGATCACAACCAAGAACACACCAATTTACCTCTTATAAGTCAAAAGCAATGAAAAGCGGAAAGTCCTAAAGTCTCCTCGAGTTATTTCCTTAAAAATTAAAAAATACCAGAAACTGACCAAATCAATCAATCGAATCCCAATTCGATCGATTGGTTCCCAAAATTGATCGATCGAAACACATTTCGATCCATCGGTTTCCTCTGAAAAACATACACATTTATGTTTGTATAATCAGTCCCACACTCGCTCGATCGGTTTTTCAATCAATCGATCGGTTCCCAAATTGATCGATCAGTTTACTCAGAAACTAATCCCCTCTTCACATCACCATCCTATCAACCTCACAGGAAGCCTGTCGACCTTGCACAAAGCCTGTCGACCTTGAACAGAGCCTGTCGACATATTTTCGATCGATCGAATTCCATTTCGATCGATCGGTTCCTCAAATCGTTCGATCAAATTTAATTTTGATTGATCAGTTTTTTTCAAAAAACCAACCTATTTCTATTCTGCTAAAATTGATCTATCAATTCTATATTCGATCGATCGAGTTTGACAGACACAGCCACATGGGTTTCTTCTTCCCTGGCTCATTTTTCCATTAAAACCCTCAAACGCACTAGATTTTCACACATACATCTAGGTAATTAACCCAAAGAAACTATCCGATAACTTTAGACCATTAAAATCAACTCGATCATACCTTTCACTGATCGATTTTACGGTTTACGCAAAGTGTTGCCGAAGAGGGTTTCGAAGCGAAATCCATAGATTTCCACAATGATTGCCACAACGATCAATCTTATGAGCTCAAGACGATCACAGACCGATTTCAATCTTCTCAAAGTGCTAAAGATGCGTCCAAGGTGAATGGCTCACACTATTTCCAAGCTTCAAGGGTTTCTACGATCAAAATTTATAAGGAAGTGGAACTTAAACAATGATCAGCATCAAGTGTTTCGAGAAGTGTATGGAGCAATGGGACTATCGCAATCTCACGGTCGAAATCTCACAAGGATTCCACGAGAAGAGCTCTCACTCTCTCTCTCTCTTTCTCTCTCTAGAAACCTAAAACCTTCAATATTTGCAAACGGTTAATGGCTTCTTAAGGAAGCTTTGCTTCTTATATAAAAAAGGGGGGTTGGTTTCCCAATGAAACACGTACACCCATTTGGGTGTTAGCCTTATCCACATGACTTGTTCTGGTGTGGAATGGATGCACCAAAATAAAGTGTTAGCCATTATACAAATAACCTTTTGGTTCGGTGTGGGGCTTGCACACCCAAACCACTTATCAATCAGACTCGGTGTTGAGCCAATACACCACCATGGTGTATAAGCTTTGGTCCAAAAATCCCAGACATAGTCCAAACGAACCCAAGATGGTTTTATCTGGAAAATCCAAAACGGTGACATGTTTCTCAATGGACACACACCAAATTTGGACCTACGGTTACCTTATGCCCATTTAATATCAAGGATGTTTGAACAACGTGAAGGTATTGATGGATTTGAAATCCATCAAGATGAACCCTTACTTACGGATAACGCCAAGACTTATCGGGCTAAGGACTTAATCCAAAGCATTAACAGCCTTCAGACAAGTGTCAGAAGAACTAGAGAAAGAGAAATTGCGTAATGGGTGCAAGAACAAGACCAACAATCTGGAACAGTGCCCGCCTAAGGGGCCCAAACCAGTATAACACCTCCAACCCAGAGTAGGATGAGTAGTCAGGATGAGATGTTTCGGGAACTACTCCAATAGAGCCGTGAGATGAGACAGCAGCAGCGGTTTTAGGAAGCCATTATCATAGACTTGATGCGTCATGCATATCTGCACACATAGAATGAGTGCCTTGGGATATTGCAGTTTGCAACTTTTAGTGCTTCCAGCTCTAGCACGGGTGCCGATGACGGTGCAGAGACCGATGACAATGCGGATTCTAGTGAGGATGGCCGATGATCAGTCACATAATTTACCATTTTATCACCCTTAACTTAGTGATGCTAGACCATAGTTTGCTACTAACAAGTTATTGATGTGCATATATTAGAGATAAGTAGTAAATTAGAGCCTAAGTGTTAATCTTTGTCAAAATGAACTCAAAAGGCAATAAAAAAATGATTGAGCGAAAAAGATGATTTACCACTAATGAAAGTTAGAAAATCGTAATTTATGATTTTTCAAAAGACACAAAAAGGAGAAAAGCGATAAAGCGTAATTCAAAAAATTGTCAACTATGAGGAAGCCTACTATAGAAAATCATGATTTACGATTTTCCATAAAAGAAGCAATGAAAGAAAGGAATCGCTATTTACAATTTCCCAAAAATAGAAACTTTCCTATTATTGTTGTTGTTGCTGATCACGTGAGAATTATCACCACCATATCTAGAATTAGAAGACTCCTGCAATTAGAAGTCTGATAAACCACAGATTTGAGAAGATTGATAAAGATCTAAATCTGAAGGACTCTGCTGTTACTGAATAAAGAACACTCTAGAAGCGCATCAACTAAAGAAAGCAAGGAAAGATAAAATTAGGAATTAGAGTTATATTAGGATACTTTTGTTTTTAGTAGTTTCTTTTATTAGAACTAGATCTTTATAAATCGATTCCTTATGATCTACATATAAGAGGGCTCGGCATAGGAATAAGCATCGAAGAATTTATGCATCAATTGACGCCTGAGGTTATATTTTCTTCCGATCAAAGTAGTGTATACTAGTTAGAGTAGATTAGATATTAGAGGTTTCTTAAGACCAATTGACGACTGCAATTGAGTGCTGAAGATTAGTGTAGATATCTATAATTTCTCAGGAGCAATTGACGACTGCGACTAAGGGGTGAAGGATATATTTTACTTTGCTTTCTAGTTTAGATTTTATTTACTTTGTAAACATCTCCAAGTTTTAATTTGAACTGATGACTCAAGTTAGGATTTGCAGATTAGTGTAATGGTTTTTACTCTTCTATCTTTAGTTTGCTAGAATTTGATTGACGTCCAAATTTCTAGTTGATTATTGATTAGATTAAATCTGTGTGGATAGGAACTTAGACTTGATTGATGACCAATGCTAGGAGACTAGAAATATGGTAGAATGGTACTGTTTATTTTCATAAATATCTGAAAGCTAAAGATTAAGATTGACAACCTTAATCTAAATGAGGATTAGGATTTATTTTTATACACTTTAGTTTAGAAAACCATTCTTTTATTCATATTTCTCCAGTAGATTAGGAAATCTTATAGATAAATAGAAGTTTTTAAGACAGGGATTTAGATAGAAGATAAAAATAGGAATTAATAAGATAATGAACTTCTTCGTGGGAATGATCCTATGCTAGTACTATAATTTCCATTGTGCGCTTACAATAGATTAAGACTTGAATTTAATATAATCATAATACACAATAACAACCAAGTCAAGTTTTTGGCGCCGCTGCCGGGGAAGCGAATTTATCTAATTCTTTCAAGTGTTTATCTCATATTTTTGTCCTTTTAGAAACCAATATTTATCTTTCTCTTTTTATTATTTCTTTATATATATATATATATATGTTTTTATCACTTCTTAAGCTTTTGCAGGTCTATTCAGAGTAACAGATCAGAACTTCAACACTTTTGCTAGCTACAAAGACTAGAGGCTCAGATTCATTTCTCTCCTTGCTTTAAAAAAATATATATATCTATATATATAACCAGTACTTTTTGTAAACATGCAAGGCTATAATTACACAGCATGGCCAAGCTTTGAGTTGACTTATGACCCCCAAGAGTACTCACCTTCCCCTGAGCAACTCCTCGCTGCTCAATGGGGAAGTCCCTAGGATTTCTATAATCATCCGTGGGGAGACCATTACAACCTTCCACAGATGACTCAGCAAGACTACTCTTATGCACATCAGCAATACCCCTGTCATTCTTAACCAATATATGCCGCAAATCATTTTTTAAAATAGTCACCTATTATGGACGAAGATGCCACTGTTGTTCAGATTCTTCGAGATCTACAACAACATGTGCATGAATGCTCTAAAGAGTTATCTCAACTTTCCCAAATTTCCCAAGACTTATGTTCCGGTTCCCAGACTATTGCAAACTTAGGAACTAAAATTGAACATATTGCTACCCATTGGGAGGAAACATGGAATAATGATCGATTGTCACTATCGACAATCAACTTAGGGGGGAAATTAAGTGATGAGATGGTAAACAACCATACACCCCATGCCCAAGCTGTTCAAACTTTACGAAGTGGTAAGATTGTAGATAACAAAGTAGATATGCCTAAACCAATTGACAACCCTGAACCTCAGAAAAAGGAAAACAAAGTTATACAGGAAACCTCATTGTCAGAAAACACAAAAAAATTAGAAAATAAAATAGGGAATGATGGTGCACCCACACCTGTAATAGAAGTTCCCTACGTACCAAAGTTACCTTTCCCTAACGCCTTTGGTACACCATCACCTTTTAGTAAAAATCTAAAAAAACTAGAACTCACAGAAATCTTCAAGGAAGTGAAGATTAATCTACCTCTATTAGAAGCAATCAAACAAGTACCTGCCTATGCACGATTTTTGAAAGAAATGTGCACACAAAAATGAAAACGGCGAACCAATGTCTCGCAAAAAGTTTTCTTAACCGAGCAAGTGAGTTCCGTCTTACAATCTAGGACCCCTCCTAAGCTTAAAGATCCTGGAGTTCCTATGATCCCTTGTATTATAGGAAATCACGCTATCAACAAAGCACTCCTAGATCTAGGAGCGAGCGTAAATCTACTATCATACTCTGTCTATGAAAAACTAAGACTAGGAGAAATGATACCTACCTTGGTAAGTCTTCAGCTAGCCGATAGATCGGAAAGAAGGCCAGTAGGAGTAATTGAAGATGTTATGGTTGGAGTCGATAAATTTGTTTTTCCTGTCATCTTCCTGATGTTAGACATTGAATCAAGTTCCAAATCTCCAACACAAATTCTCGTTATACTCGGTAGACCATTCTTGACTATAGCCCATGCTTGCATAAATTGTACAACCAGGGTAATGGAAGATTCTTTTGGAGATATGCGGATCCAGTTGAATGTCTTCTCAGCAACCAACCAAATGGCCTCAATAGACGACAAGGAATGGTTTCGCATTGAAGAAATAGAAGAAATGATAGAAGAAGCATTGCCTCTTACCCTATCTAAAGAAATGCTACAAACCTCATCATGGTATATGGATTCAGAAGAACCAAACTTCCAAATAAAAGAAGCAACCTCTGTTTTGAACACATCTGCCTGTGAACTCCAGTCCAAAATATGGAAACCATGGATAGAACCCTTGCCTACTACTTCCAATGAGCCCTTACAACCGTCCATCGAAAAAGTGCCATCCTTAGACTTGAAATTACTTCCCAACACCCTTAAGTACGCCTTCCTTGGACCTAATGAAATTCTTCCAGTAATCATTGCATCTGCTCTCAGCAGAGAACAGGAGGACAAGCTGCTGGCCATACTAAAGAAATTTAAATATGCAATCGGGTGGACCGTCGCCGACCTCAAAGGGCTTGATTCGTCAATTTGTATGCACCAAATTCATTTGAAGGATAATGCCAAAACCTCACGAGAAAGTCAGCGACGGCTGAATCCAAACATGAGAGAGGTAGATGTAGGTATTATCTAGTAAATGCACCAATTTCATAGTAAAGTTGTTAGATGCAGGTATTATCTACCCAATTTCCGATAGCCAATGTGTATGCCCCATTCAGGTAGTTTCAAAGAAATTTGGCATTACTATGAAAGAAAATGCATCTGGAGAACTAGTGCCATTATGTGAAACTATGGGGTGGCGTGTATGTATTGACTATCGGAAGCTTAACTCCATGACACACAAGGATCACTTTTTATTGCCCTTTATTGACCAAATTTTGGACAAGCTAGCGGGTCAAGAATATTTTTGCTTTCTAAATTGATATTTAGGGTACAATCAAGTATCGGTGAATCTGTAGGATCAGGAAAAGACCACCTTCATGTGTCCTTTTAGAACATTTGCTTACCGACGCATGCCCTTCGGGCCGTGCAATGCACCAGCAACCTTCCAAAGATTCATGATGGCTATCTTTTCTGACATGATAGATAGGTTTCTGAAAGTATTTATTGATGATTTTTCTGTATTTGGTCAAACCTTCAATTCCTACCTTGATCACCTAACCCTTTGTTAAGTGGTGAAAAATTCCACTTTTCACCCTTTAACCTAACCATTGATAGACCTGTGAGCACACTAATAAGCCTCTGTCAAGTGCATTTTATAGACAACAATAAAAGAGGACACTAATATAGAAAACCACTCAAGAATGCCTAAAAGGGGCTATCTCTCAGCACAGGACAAACCCAGTAATAGCACACCAGAGGGTAGCACATCAATGAACCATTAGAGCACGTGGCTACAGCAGGGCAAGGTGAAGGAAGTGAAAACAGGCTGAAAACATCCTATCGATTGGTCACCAGAAGACTTCGATAGGAGCTGAAAGCAAAGAAAGCAAGAATTCGTGTAGTTGAAGAGGTTTCGATAGGATCTGAAGGCAGAAGAAGGATGGATTCATGTGAATTGAGGAGTTCGAAAGGATCAAAGAACCTATCGAGCAGCTGAAAGGAAGGAAGAAACCATCCTATTGAAAACATGCTTGAGGCATCAAGGGAACCTATCGAATGGTTTCCTGAACCTATCAAAATGATGGCATGCAGAGCGAAACCTGTCGAAATGGTTCTCCAACCTGTCAAGAGCCTCTCCAACCTGTCGAATACTCCAGGCCAATGACTGAGAATGCTGAAACGCTAAGAGAAGGCTCATCCTATCGGAACCTGTTGAAGAGATCTGAGAACCTAGCGAAAGGACCAAAAAGCTCTATTTGAACCTATTGAAAGCTTCCTAAACCTGTCGAAATCATGTGCAAAACTTCTCAGAAATTCAGCTAGGCACACATTGTGATTGGGTGACCTACTGCACGCAACCCGAGGCACTTGGTGATCGGCACGATGGTTTCAGAAGATGCCCTAGGAAACCCTAATCGACCCACATGCTCTAACAGAACTCTAACAAACTCTGAGGACTTTCAAGAAGGGGTTTTTTGGCGAGAAAAATAGAGCAGAAAGCTATGTATAAAGAACCACAATTGCCATTGGGGGGGTGTAGACACCCAAATTCGGCCCAAAGCCCGATCAGTCTATACTCCGAGAGAGATGTACCCCTAAACTTCCGATGGCACCCTTGAACCTTTAGGAATCACCCTGAATCCTTTAGAATCATTCCCCCAACCCTTAGAGATCACCCATAAACCCTAGGATCCCTTCCCAGACTCAACTTAAACCCTTCTGAGTATTTGATGGGATGAGAGCTATAACATTTTTCACAGATAACTGCCAAGGATGAGCCACATACCATTAAAAGGAGGACTTCTCCAACTTTCCAACGGGCCAAAGATCACCCAATTTGGAGTTGTGGTTCAAAAGTTATGGCCGATTGAAGTTTCACATAAAATCATAACTTTAGCTCAGGCGTGTGTATTAGATACGCCCAGCAAATTTGGCCCCATTTTGGTTAGGCGTATATAATATATATGCCTAGCATTTTTGGGCCAAATTTGGCCAGGCGTATATAATACATACACCCAGTATAGGTAGGGCCTACCACGGACACCTACCATCTCAAATCTCCTCTGGTTTTCATAGAAATCACTGTACATAAACTGGGGTATGTAATATATATGCCCAGCTTAGCTACAGTAACTGTCATCAAATGCTCGAAATTCCTTCATCAGGTTTGACCTTTTCACCATCCCCTTGGTTGAGGTGGGTGTCCTAAGATCGGTTGCACCCCCTTTCAGCTTATTTGCAACCCTTAAGTGACCTATGGTCTCACCCCATCATCTGCCATTGAAATCAGTTCTCCAAACCCCTAGGACCCTAAAAACCTAGAAAACCTTAGATGGAGGATTACCTAATTGCTAAACAAATTAGCTCTTAAGTAACCCTCTAACCCACCTCTTCTCTATAAATAGAGAGGCACCCCCTCTTCCCAAAGGGTTGAAAAATTAGGGTTGAAAGCTTGAGTTCAAGAGAGAGAGACCTAGTGAGAGAAAGTTTCATTTTTTTATTCTTCAACCAGAATTTCAGCATGCTTAGTTCACCCCTTTCAATCCATTTCAACCATTATACCACCCCTCTTTTAGTCAAGCTTAGTCTCTAGCTTCATCCTACACTTCCCATCTACCGAATCCTAGCATTAGAATCCATTCCCCTACCGTTTAAGCCATTTAAAGCCATCGGAAGTACGCTGAAGCAAAGGTCTTCAATGGTGCAATAAGGGCCCGTGAGCTCTGGCTCACCCCTCTCTTCCTCTACCTTCTTGGTGTTTCCTCCGTCCAAGTATTCAAGCCGTTACGCTGTCGAAATTTTAGTCTTGGCTCAAAGCTTGATAGGACCGTATTGCCTTCGGGCAAGGGGAAGCTCCGCCCATTTGTTCTTTTATTTTGGCCATAGATAGAGACCGCTATGTGCGGGTTGATCGGGTGGCTAAACCCTTCCCGATCGATAACCGAAGCCCCTACCCTAGAGTCTTTGGCAAAAACCGGTAAATCAGAGTCATATTTAGCACTTCGGTGCTCAAAATATTGATTTAAAGGTTTCCCGGGTCACCAAAAGCTCCGGGTGGCGACTCTATATTTTATTCCATCGTGAGCGCATCGCCGCGACGGGTTCGAGAGAATCCATGGTCGCACAGATGGCGACTCTGCTGGGGAAATCACCCTAGTGCTTCCCCTCTTGTTGGTCTTTTTTTTTTTTTTTTAATCTCTACTAACCATTGCTATTTTTTCTGATTTTCTGCTGCTTTTTCTTCTTTTTGGTTGTTTTTACTAACATACTTACCCCTATGATTCGGTCCTTTAAGTGCCTTAGCCGATTGGCAGGCCTACTTGCGCCTTCAAATATCAGTTTTTATAGTTTTGTCATTTAAGCTGCCTTAGCCGTTTGGCAGGCCTACTCGCATCTACTTTCCACGTTATTTAAATTTTAGTCATTTACGAGCCTTAGCCGTTTGGCGGGCCTACGTGCGCTCTTTATTTCAGTCATCATATCTCACCGTTGAACGCCAGCCCGTTGAGGCGGCACGGGCTTGTCATCCCCGACCCGAACTTGGAACTAAATTCACTACCCTTTAAAAATCTGCAATTAGAAGTGAACCAACAGTGTGGGGACATAATCAAATTTATTTTTGCATATTTTGGGTAGATTTTCAGGGGGTTTAGGCACAGATATAACTTACCCGGTTCCCAGTAAGGCCGCAGCCCTAGTGGTGATGATCCTGAAAAGAACCACCCCTTCCAGTACCTGAGAAGGCACTTGCGCCGGAGGTTTATCGGTTGGGTTGCCAATTCTAATCAAGCCGTAAAACCCGCAATGGTGAGAGCGTAGACAACCCGAATTCAGCTGTGTATCCCTAGGAAGCGGAAAGGAGTGACCCGATAACATACACAGCAGTCCCCGGGGGCATCCCTCCCAGGAAACTAGTTCCAAAGACTAATTGTGGGCTTGCTATTCATTGTCAAACAGAGCTGGAAGAATAGTTTTTTCCAAGCGTATATATTAAATACGCCCAACAATAGATCCCCAGAAATACTCAGGCATATATAATATATACAACCAACTAAAATCCTCAGATTTAAGCCAGGCGTATATAATACATACGCCGAGCCAAATCTACTAGTTTTGGTCAGGCGTATATAATACATACGCCCAGTATAAACTGGGTTCAGGCAGCCCAATCTGAGGCCCAATCCACCACCTAAGTTCCCCAATTAGCGGAATTAGTGCCACAGTAGCCACCCGCATTCTGTAATATCCAATATGCCCCCGCCCAGTCAAAAGAAGGCGACTTCTCATTGATTTGCTCCGGGGGATCGGGTCGTTTGCGTGGATTCCCTCACCTTCAATAGAATGAAAGGGTTCCCTTTTGCTTCTTTCGAAGTTTGTCGGATCCCACCGTGGGACCTACTAAAGGTGCATATATCACCCGAGACGGGAATTTTTTTTTTGGGGCACCAGATCATCATTCATTTAAATAGGGGAGATAATTTTCATTTGAAAAATCCAAAAAATATATATATATATAGAAAAATCAAAATTCCGTATATATGTGTACTTTCGGTGTGACCGTCACTATGGCGACCTCAAACCCAACTCGTAGAATGAGAACTAGGAAGGTATTCGGCCCTTACCCAAGACATCGATACAACACTCATCAGCGGATCATGTCGAGCGCCGATACATCCCCACCATCATCCCCATCCCATTCCCATATAGGAGAAGACCCGACCTCCAACACCTTCACCCAAACCCGGTTCGATGTCACGGGTTCATTTGGGGCACCCATGTTCGCATCCACCCCATCCCCCGCCCTTACATTTTCCCAACATACCCCCATCTCATCCCCTACTGAAACCCCTCATTTCCCAACCGACCCATACATCCCCATCTCCCTTCCATACACCTTTACCACACCCCCTACTCCCAAAGACCCCATCAGGAGCTGTTGTCTTCCTAAATGTGCATGATTTATTTGTATTTTGAAAATAGATTTTTCAAAGGATGGATTATACTTTGATTAGAAAACTAGAAAAGAGAAAGAAATATCAGCACAAAGAGAAATCAATTAGCCTGCAAGATCAGGGCCAATTGTAGCAAGTTTTAAATGTGAGTAAAAGATCGTCCACAGGGAATTGATTTAAAATGTGTGGTAAACCTCCAGATCTGAGCTACCAGATCTAGCCTCTGATCCTATCTACAAAGCAAGTAAGATGGGGAGTTGAATTTGTCACATTAACTAAATTATCTAAAAGTAAAATTTAAACTAAGTGATCCAGATCCGAGTTGGGGGAATTGGATGCAAAATTAATAAGAATGGAGAAATAACAGCTAACGTAAGCTTAGTAATTGATTGCAGAATGAGAAATAGTGTGACACAGTTGAGAAAGTATCAAATCTTCATCTGGCTACTAGCTCAGATGTAAGAGAAAATAATCCAATTCAAGGATTAGAATTGAGTTGAACTTATGGCTATGATCTGTCCACTGTCATGGACATAGATCATCCAATAGTTTTCTTCTTCAATCCAAAGTCTTGATTCAGAACATAGGCACCACTACAAATGCTGTAAGAACCAGGTTACAAACACAGATTCTCATAGGGATAGTGAATTAAGGGAAATTGCTTAAAAATAGCAATTCTAAAGGAATCTAATGAGTGAGGAGATCACAATGAACCCTCAACATGAATCCGATGGAGAACGTACTGATGAAAGCAACCTTTTCAAATCCACCATTACAATTACAGAACACAGCTTAAAACAGCTCTCAGATTTGTAGTCTTGAATACAATTCTCACTTGAATTACACAAGTATCTCACAGTTCTCAATTACAGACAAAAGCTAGGCTATTACAGAGGTTTCAGGCAAGCTATCTTGATCTGAAATGGAAAATGGGGCACCAGGAATGAAACTCAAATTCTGGATACCCAAATTAGGCAAATAGTTCGTCTATTTATAGTTTTCCCCAATTCCAGCTCAGATGTGCATCAACCAATCAGAATTGGTTAGATCCATATCAACTAATAGGAGTCGAGCACAAGGATCTAGATCTATTCTGGCCAATCAGAACTGCTTGATCTGGTTCAGCCAATCAGGAGACAGAGGCATCAATTCTGTTAGGTAATTCAAAAATCTGTTTGAGCTTCTAGAAGTTCTCGCCAAGTAATTTCATCTTTGGGTGTTCACATGGAGTGGAATATGCCTCTGGTTCATGCTCAGAATCTTATAGAATGCTCCTGGGTTTTTAAATGCATTGGAGCACGTGCAGAGATTACTGAAATGCCCTTGCAGATGCTGAGAATCTTCAAAATACTATTTCACATAGATTGGGGACCTTTTTGAAAGGAACTGTAACTTTTAGAGCTCTATTCGCACAGATTGGGGACCTTTTTGATAGGTACTGTAACTTCTGGAGCTCTATTCGCACAGATTGGGGTCCTTTTCGAAAGGTACTGTAACTTCTGGAGATCTATTCGCACAGATTGGGGACCTTTTCGAATAGATTAGTAATCCTTTCGAAAAGATCAGGAATCCTTTCGAATAGCATTCTGTAGTGCATTCTTCTTTTCAAATAGCTCCAAACCTATTTCTGCGTTGAAACCAGGCCTTTGTCCTCTTTAGTTTAGGCATTTTGACAGCCAGTGAGGCTATCCCTTCTCCTTCTTCCTCCATATCAAGATGGGTCATCATCTTTTTGGTACTTTTAAGTTACTTTCAGAGTTAAGCCTGCCTTTATTGTCAGCTATAAAACAAACACTTAAAGCACTTATTTAGTTCTCTCAAGGGTCTATCAAGGCCCAGATTAAGGGGTGGAAAATGGTATTTTCCAGTTCTCAACAGGAGCCCCATCCCCCGCCTACCTCCCACGTCCCATCCACCTCCCCTACATCCTATATCCCATCCACCTCATCTCACATGCCTTCCACATCACATGGCCCATCCACATCCCAACATACCCCCCTATTTACCCAGGTCATGCCCAACTTTTCCCAGGGTATGACCAGTAACCCACCATCTTCCATAGCCATACATCCATACCCTCCAAGCACAATCATTCATACCCCTATACCCGGGTCATGCCCAATTTCACCCAACCCCCTCCATCCTTGAATGGGCCATCACCCTTCAATCTCACACCTGAATCCATGCCCTTAGTGGAGGACATGAGAATGATGTATGCCCTGTGGGCTACCTTTCGGAGCCCTACATTCCAAACCCTACATCTAGGTCTCAAAAACCTCCATACCCCATTCCCCCATGACCATGCCCAACCACCCATCGTTCATACCATCCAAGATCCCCCACCTCAATTCCAGGCCCAAGCCCACTCATCTCATGCCCAAACCCACACAAATCCATGAGCACAAGCCTAAATATCTTTAGAACCATGGGCCCAAGCCCACTCCAGGCCCAGGCCCAAGCCCACCAAACCCATCAGACCAAGGCCTAAAATCCTCAAGGCCCATGGGCCCAAGCCCAAACCCATCAGACTTAGGCCCAAAACTCTCAAGGCCCATGGGCCCAGGCCCAAACCCATCAAACTCAGGCCCATGCTCAAACCCTCAAGGCCCATGGGCCCAGGCCCAAACCCATTCGACCCAGGATCAGCCCCAAAACTCTTAAGGCCCATGGGCCTAAGCCCAAATTCACCAAGCCCAAGCCCATCAGACCCAGGCCCAGTCCCAAGCCCCCCAGGGCCCTTGGGCCCAAACCTATCAAACCTAGGCCCAAGGTTCATCACCCAACACCCAATACCAACATGGCCCATTAGCCTAAACCCAACAGGGCCCATTGGCCCAAAATCATACCAACCCCCACACCCAGCCCCAAGGCCCATCAACCTAAGCCTTCCAAAACCATCAAGCCCAAATCCATCGAACCCAAGGCACGCCCACCCACACTCATCAAGGCCCGTTCACGAACCCCTTACCCCTTCACCAGTACCCTTCATTCACCTATACCCCTTATGCCTCCATCCCACCTCCAATGGAAAATTCGATTCACTCCATTCCTCAAAACCACACCTATAGCATCCCGCCACATCAACCACACCCCCATCACCCCCAGAATGTGCACCCAACTCAGCACATCATTCATCTACAAACCACTCATCCATTCACTCCTTCCCATCCCCTACAAACCTTGTGGCCCCACCAGGTCATCCAACCCATCACCCCCCAGGGCCAAATAGCGGACCTCGCCCCTCACTAGTATAATGACCAACAGTACGAGGAGGACGAGATCCGCAACAGTGGAGGAGCTGCTAGCTTCGGCCCCCCAGGCCCACCGTTATCACACCCAGGGCCAAACAAAATCAGGGGGAGGCAGTCCCAGCTACAGCCTCAAAAGAATCAGAGCAGTTGAAAGAAAAGATAGGCAGAATACAAAAGCAGCTGACAAAGATGGGAGGGATAAAATTGCATTCGCCAGAGTTTTCTGACTTATGTCTATTCTCGGATGTCCCCCTACAATAAAAATTTTAGATGCCATCATTCGATTAATATAATGGTACTGACAACCCCATCGCCCACTTAAAATCTTACTGTGGGGATATGTGCCAGTACGGCGGAGATGAACGACTCCTCATCATAGTGTTCCAAAAGAGTCTAACGGGCTCAACACTGAGATGGTTCACGTCCCTAGAACCATCCATGATAAAAACTTGAAAAGATCTGCCACACTTATTCCAAGAACAGTATGTCTATAACATGGACATAGAGCCAAGGAAGTCGGATCTGGCCCGTTTGAAGCAAAGGCATGATGAAACTTTCAGTGCCTACTTAGGAAGGTGGAGGGCATTGGCCACCCAGGTGACCCACCAGATTCCTGATGATGAGCAGATTGACTTGATAATCAAGGGAGCTCTCCCAGTCATCGCGGAATTTTTGGTATATCAGCAATAGTCCACTTTTGCTTATTTAGTCTAAAATGCCAACCGTTGCGAACACGCCGTTAGAGAGGACAGGTTGAGAAAGAGCGTGACCAACGGGGCCACCGAGGTTCAAAAAGCTGTCAAACCAAGAATTGAAAGAAGACCAGGGATAGAGGTATAGAACATCGTTTACCCCCAGGCCAATACCAATACCCCCCCGATACAGCTCCAAGCCGCACAACCACCCCTAGCCCGTTTTGAGCAAGCACCAAGGCCAAACAACGGGCCGAGAGCCCCATTTACCCAGGAACAGATGAGAGCACAATTCAAACAAGTGTTCACACCGTTGGGGCGATCTTTAAGTATCTTATTGCCAGTATTGCTACAAAAAGGTCTGGTCAATTTACTCCAGCCTCGCCCACCACCCAATCCAATCTCGAGAAAGTATAACCCGAACCTGCATTGTAACTTCTACCAGGGGCCGGGTCACTGTTAAGTGGTGAAAAATGCCACTTTGCACCTTTTAACCTGACCTTTCATGGACCTGCGAGCACACTAATAAGCCCCTATTGAGTGCATTTTGTAGATAGCAGGGAAAGCTGGTAATAATGCAACAAACCACTTAAGAATGCCCACAAAGAAGTCATCTTTCAGCACCATGCAGACCCATAAACAAAACAAGGAGAAATAAGTGAAGATAGGTCCAAAACATCCTATCGAGAGGATGTCTGAAGACTTCCATAGGAATTGAGGATTAAAAGGAAAGAAGTCATGCAATTGGAGAAGGGTTCGATAGGATTCGAAGGCAGAAGAAGGATGAATTCGTATGGATTGAAGAGTTCGATAGGATTTTAGAACCTATCGAGCAAAGAAAGGAAAGAAGATACTATCCTATCAAAAACTTGCCTGAAGTGTCAAAGGAACCTAGTGAATGGATCTGAGAACCTAGCGAAAGGACTAAAATGCTCGATTCCAACCTATCGAAGGCTCCCTAACCTATCGAAGGATGCTTAAGCCTTTCGATAGGAATGAGAGCCAACCTATCGGGATGACGACACACAGAGCTAAACCTATCGAAAAGGACCCGTGGACCTATCAAACTACTCAGCCAACCTATCGAATACTCCAGATATTGGGTTGGGGACCCTGAAGATTCAAAGAGAAAACTCATCCTATCGATACTTATCGAAGAGACCTGGGAACCTATCAAAAGGAACTACAAGCTTACTTTTAACCTGTCGAAAGCTTCTCCAACCTGTCGAAGTCGTGTGCTAAACTTCTCAGAAACTATGCTATGCACACGCTGAGACTTGGTGACCTGTTGCATGCAAACCGAGGCACTGTGGTGACCGACGCGACATTCTAGAAGATGCCCTAGCAAGCCCTAACCGACCCAGTGCTTTAACAGAACTCTAAAAAACTCTAACAACCTTCTAGAAGAGATTTTTGGCAAGAAAAATAGAGGAGAAAGCTATATATTAAGATCCCCAATTGCCATTGGGGAGGATCAAATTTCTGAACAATTTCCTGAATTTAGAGCTTGCAGTGAGATTCCATTTCCCTCCTTTAGCCCAACTGTGGTTGGCTAAATCCCTAGGAGCAGCAAGGAGTGAGTTAGATCTATAATTGGGTAAGGTTAAGAGTGTTGTTGGGGTTAATTGCTGCACAGACTACAGATCTGAGAGCATTCCATTGTAAGAGTGACCTTGTTTGCAATTTTTTAATTAGATCTAAAGCTCTTTTGATTCCTTTTGGTGCTCGATCGGATTTGTGTAGAGGAGTTGCTTAATCAGCTCACCCACTTAACTGGTAGACCTCTTAGATATCATTTGAATTCCCTGGATCTTATATCCTTATAATTTTCTACGTCTGTGACCTGGAAATTACAACATCTGTAGTGGTTGTTCTAATTGAGGCTCTGGCTTTGTAGGAGATCTCTAGGATGGTCTGTGACCATTAAAGTGGACAGATCATAACCTTAAGGTAAATCTGAGCTCATGCCTTAATTGGATTCATCTGCTGCAATCCATGGATTCGATAAAGCCTATAGGATGGTCTGTGACCATTAAAGTGGATAGATCATAGCCTTAAGGCCAGGTGGATCCTGTGATTTGAAGTGGAACTTATACCATGCAGCTGTGCTTGCTGACAGTGCCTGTGGCCAGCCGAGGGACTTGTGTGCTTTTGAACCCCTGTAATATGCTTAGCCCATCCTGATTGCTGTGAAGACAATCTCCAAGCTGTTCTTCTCCATTTTTTGAGTTTTTAAACCATCCATCTATAAGATCTGAGGCTCCAGATTCGATCTAAAATAATTTGCATTTTAATTGTAGTTTAGTTTGAGTGACAACCCTATCCAAACTTCTCCCTTGTCTTTTAATTAAAGTAGAGATAGCTAGGGTGCCAGATCTCTTACAGATCTGGAGATTTACTCAATTCCAAATCACCTCTCTGTGGACTTTCCCTTACTTTTAAAACTTGCTACAAAGGACACTCTTCGATAGGTTTTGGGTACCTATCAGAACCTATCGAAATGATGAATCGCGTCAAAATACAACCTATCAAAAGGAAGGTTCCACCTGTCGAGATCCTATCGAATTTTACCTTTTGTAAGCTTTAATCGCCAAGCCTTCGATAGGACTCATCGACCTATCGCCACCATTCTCGTTTTCCTATCGAAATCATTTTTCACACCCTTATCGATAAGGTAGTCTTGTCCTGTGCACCTCCCGAATACCTAACCCTCTCTCAGTACTTTAGCATTTATGACGCATGCCACCTTAACTTAATCTTCCCTCATAAATTTAGTCCATCATGTAGTTGGCGCTCCAATTCCCACCCAGCGACTGTCACTCCTTGTATTCCAGCCTTTTATTTTCAATTGCAACGCCTCGACGACTACGCCACTTTTATTACATCCTTTCATATTCCGGCGCCCATGTCCCTTAAATATTCCCTTCGCTCAGTCCTTCCACATCCATTCCCCCTTAACCTGTCCAACTCTTCCAGCTCCCACTCATGGCAAACGACAAACCTCAAGATTTGCCTATCAAGTTCTACCCAGTCTGGCCACCACCACCTCCACTGGTCGAGCCTGATCCCCTTCAATTTCTCTGGGATGAATATGATGAGGTCCAGAGAATCCTCGCCAAGGAGAAAAAGAAAATCCTAAAGAGGGAGAAGAAGAGGCAGAAGACCGAGTCATCGGCTGCTTCCCCCCCGTCATCCTCATCATCATCCACCACCCCACCCCCAGCCCCCTGATCCCACTCTTTTTTTCTTTTCTCCCCCACCCCTAGCTTGTAGTTCCTCTTCCACCCGACGTCGGATATCCCTGAGCCTGGAGGGATGTTTTTTTTCTCCATAGGATATGTTGTCCACATGTTTGTTTTGCGATTACTTACAATAAAATGTTTTGTTCATTTCACTTGTTGTTTCCCAATTTATTTCTTGTTCAATTTATTTTCTCTGGATGTCTGCACAACTAAACCCATTCTGCTCAAACCAGTGAGGACACTATTTAGTTTAGGTTTGGGGGTGTGGCATGTATGCAAATAAACTAGTTAATTTTCATGCAACCAAGTTAAAAAGGAATAATAAAAAAGAGAATGAATTCACCTTATAATTGTTGATTAAGAAAATTTTAAAAAAACCATTTGCAACTGAAAGTAAGCTGAAGTTTTAACATTTTTCATAAAGAAAATGTCAAGAATTTTTGCAGGAAGTTTTTGATGTGTGATAAACCAGCAACAAGAAGAGACTGTGAAGATACTCTCCAGAAATTGGATGGAAGGCCATACCCAATGGGAATTGGGCCTGAAAAACTTCTTTAAAGAGTGTCTTGGCAATTCATTCTGCTTTGAGAACTGACTGGACCTAATCTGGATCACTAGAAGTTAGGCAAATCTGAGTTGAAACAACTTGACAGCACTCAGAACATGGAAGACATGAAGAAAGGCCATCTCTTGGATAGTTTGGGCAAAAAATTCCCCACCATTGAACTGTCCTTGATGCACACCACTTGAGCCTTAAAAGCCCCAATTTTCTTTGATGAAAACCAGAAATTCTAAACCCAAAACCTCTTGACCTATTTCATTTCATCCTCAATCTGAGAAATCAAGAAGAGGAAGGAGGAGAAAGGTTAGAGGAGCAAGGACCCAAATCAGGTTGAAAGAAAGAGAAACGCAGTTGGTCGTATTTGTGGCATTACATTATAAAAAATGACAAAAAGAGAACAGAAGAATGAGAAAGAGAAGTCATTTCATTGGAAAAACTGAAAGGAAGAGGAGAAGTTGGCCACTTTGGCTCTGAAACTTCAAAAAAACTGTAGATGGAATTGTGCTGAATTAAAGGTGAAGTCATGAATCACCTCCTTACCTTTACTGATTTCTCAATTTTGAACTCTGTTATCTCTTTTGTTCCTCCACAAACCTCATCCTTAAGCCACATTACAACCCAATAAAAAGACCTTACTGATCTAGAAGTGGATTGAGCTGTCATGTGGAGATGAGAATTTGCTTAACCTATGGTGTAAAGAGCTAGAAAAGTCAGAAATTCAAGCAATGCTTATGCTCCTGCTTACAGTCCTATTTGAGGGTTGTAACTGCTCTTGAGCTGAGTGATATGAGTTACCCCTCTTCTCTGTACTAATGAGTGAACAGCCCTGGTGAGACTTAGGTCAGAAATCCAGTTGATGGGGGAAGTATCTAAGCAGGATCCTCAAATTGATGGTGAGTTATGCATAAAATTTCAGAAGAAATGCTTGGACACAAACTGAGTGAGGATGGAGAGATTTTAGCAAACTTTCATATTTCCAAATGGGTGTTTTTTCTGTTGAATTTCCTTTAATGAAGGGGCATGATGTGAATTTATTTGATGTGCTTAAACTCTGCTTTAACAGGTTGCACTATTATTAACTAAGTGTATTGGAGAAGTTTGTGGGTACCTTCACTGAAAACACTCAGGAGACTTCACTCCTCCACTAGGGATCACCTAGGGATTTAAAAGGCTTGGTGCATGTGCTAAATGCATCCGTGCTCCCTACGAAAGTGGCATTTTATTCTTTCTTGAATTCTCCTTTGCTCAAGGACTAGCAAAGCTTAGGTTTGGGGGAGTGTTAAGTGGTAAAAATTGACACTTTGCACCCTTTAACCTGACCTTTCATGGACCTGCAAGCACACTAATAAGCCCCTGTTGAGTTCATTTTGTAGATAGCAGGGAAAGCTGGTAATAATGCAGTAAATCAATTAAGAATACCCACAAAGAAGTCATCTCTCAGCACCATGCAAACCCAACAACAGAACAAGGAGAAAGAAGTGAAGATAAGTCCAAAACATCCTATCGAGAAGATGTCTGAAAACTTCGATAGGAGCTGAGGATTAAAAGGAAAGAAGTCGTGCAGTTGGAGAAGGGTTCGATAGGATCCAAAGGCAGAAGAAGGATGAATTCATATGGATTGAAGAGTTCTATAGGATTTCAGAACCTATTGAGTAAATAAAGGAAAGAAGAAACTATCCTATCGAAAACATGCTTGAAGTGTCAAAGGAACCTAGAGAACGGATCTGAGAACCTAGCGAAAGGACTAAAATGCTTGATTCCAACCTGTCGAAGGCTCCCTGAACCTATCGAAGGATGCTTAAGCCTTTCAATAGGAATGAGAGCCAACCTATCGGGATGACGGCACACAGAGCTGAACCTGTCGAAAAGGACCCCTGGACCTATCGAACTACTCAACCAACCTATCGAATACTCCAGATATTGGGTTGAGGACCCTGAAGCTTCAAAGAGAAAACTCATCCTATCGGTACCTATTGAAGAGACCAGGGAACCTATCAAAAGGAACTATAAGCTTACTTTTAACCTGTCGAAAGCTTCTCTAACCTGTCGAAATCGTGTGTTGAACTTCTTAGAAACTATGCTATGCACACGCTGAGACTAGGTGACCTGTTGCACGCAAACCAAGGCACTTTGGTGACCGGTGCGACATTCTAGAAGATGTCCTAGCAAGCCCTAACCGACCAACGTGCTTTAACAGAACTCGAACAAACTCTAACAACCTTCTAGAAGGGATTTTTGGTGAGAAAAATAGAGGAGAAAGCTATATATTGAGATCCCCAATTGCCATTGGGGAGGATCAAATTTTTGAACAATTTCCTGGAGATCAGAGCTTGCAACTAGATTCCATTTCCCTCCTTTAGCCCAACTATGGTTGGCTAAATCCCTAGGAGCAGCAAGGAGTGAGTTAGATCTATAATTGGGTAAGGTTAAGAGTGTTGTTGGGGTTAATTGCTGCACAGACTACAGATCTGAGAGGATTCCATTATAAGAGTGACCTTGTTTGCAATGTAAATATTGTTTTCAATGTTTTAATTAGATCTAAAGCTCTTTTGATTCCTTTTGGTGCTCGATCGGATTTGTGTAGAGGAGTTGCTTGATCAGCTCACCCACTTAACTGGTAGACCTCTTAGATATCATCTGAATTCCCTGGATCTGATATCCCTATAATTTCTTGTGTCTGTGACCTAGAAATTACAGTATCTGTAGTGGTTTTAATTGTTCTAATTGAGGCTCTGGCTTTGTAGGAGATCTCTAGGATGGTCTGTGACCATCAAAGTGGACATATCATAACCTTAAGGTAAATCTGAGCTCAGGCCTCAATTGGATTCATCTGCTGCAATCCATGGATTCGATAAAGCCTATAGGATGGTCTGTGACCATTAAAGTGGACAGATCATAGCCTTAAGGCCAGGTGGATCCTATGATTTGAAGTGGAATTTATACCGCAATTGCAGCTATGACAAAGGCTGTGCTTTTGAACCCCTGTAATATGCTTAGCTCAACCTGATTGCAGTGAAGACAATCTCCAAGCTATTTTTCTCTATTTTATGAGTTTTTAAACCATCCATCTGCAAGATCTGAGGCTCCCGATTCGATCTAAAACAATTTGCATTTTAATTGTATTTTAGTTTGAGTGACAACCCTATCCAAACTTCTCCCTTGTCTTTTAACTAAAGTAAAGATAGCTAGGGTGCCAGATCTCTTACAGACCTGGAGATTTACTCAATTCCAAATAACCTCTCTGTGGACTTTCCCTTACTTTTAAAACTTGCTACAAAGGATCCTGTATCTTATAGGTCTAGGATATTTTAGATTTGCTGAATCCATCTCTATTTTCTCTTGATTTTTACATCATAAATCAGCACACTGAAAATCCACAACAGTCACCCTACGGACCCGTGCTTCCCACTGAAGCACGCGGTCCAAGATCTAATAGAGGTGGGAAAAATTGTTCCCCCACTGCTTCCTCAAGGGCAGAACTAGAATATCCATCAAGCCCCTCTACCCCCGCACCCAGGAGGCCCCAGGCCTAACATCCATTGGGTAGAAGAGGAAGAAGAAGACTTTGATCCTTCGGATTACATCAGTAATCAAGAGGAGTTTTCATTTCCCCGGTTAAATAAGGACGAACCATGTGTAGGGGTGATCGAGCCGCTGTACTTAGCTGATTACTTCCCCACCCCGGCATACCAAGAGGAGCCCTTACATTTAGGGCAGTATTTTTCCACTCCCGCTCCCGCCTATCAAATCCAAACGGGCACAACCTCGCCGCAGTCATACACATATTCGCCCCACTCCCAATTTACCCCACAGTACACCCCACCTCCCAATCACCTCATCCCTTACACTATCCCACCACCAGCCACCCCATATACCCCTCCGTCACACCCAAATCCCCCCACGCCATACATAACTCCACCATCCCCATACTACCCTACCCCATGCAAATCCCCAAATCTCTCCACCCAATACACCACTCCGCCATCCCTAAATTATTCCATCCCGTACACACCCCGAATCCCATCACCCAGTATACTACCCCGCCATCCCCAAATCATCTTACCCAATACACAACTCTACCATCCCCAAATCACCCCGTTCCATGCACAACTCCATCATCCCTAATATACCCCGTTTCATCCACGAACCCATCATCTCCTCACCATGCCACCCCATATACAAACCCTTCATATCCATACCCCTTGCTCCATCTGCTACCCTGTTGTATCCCTATCACCCCGCTCCAATCGCACCTCCGACATCTCCCAGTCACCCCATCCCATGCAACATACCGCTCATCCCCAGTTACCCCGTCTCACACCCCATCCCGCTAGCTCTTAATCACACCCCCCAACATCCGATCCCATCGCCCTCCAACACCTCTGTCCCAGTCATGCTCCCACCATCTCCTCACTATTTTGCCCCCAATCCAACTCCACCCTCACCCAAACAAACAACCCCTCACCCACTCCCCTTATCACCGGCTCCCAATCACCACTGGTCTTACCATGCCTAGGTAATGTCGGTACAAGCACCCTCCGCACCCGCCAGTTCAACCCCGCCAATTCCCGCCACTACCATTTCGCCCCCTATTGGAGTCAACCTGGTGGGACCCGAGAATCTGACATACCCAGCCCAATCCTCCCCAGAATCCCCATGCACTCCCTTCCTCATCCCAAAACTTGCCTATGACCCACATCAAGTACCGTTAAGCTATGAACAAACGGACATGAATGATGGTTGCAACAGAGAGGAGACTGATGAATTCATTATCCGGTCTAGCAGGATTTCTACATAGCCGGAAGTACTAAGGGCCCTCAGAGGAGAAGAGAAGAAGAAAGAGCAGGCCGCAAGGAACCCCTTTGAGAAAATGGCCAAAGAGCATGTGTTGGAGACACAACTCAAGAGAACACCCACACATATTACTGTGTGGGATTTTTTAATCACATCCCTGCTCCACTTTCAAGCCTTAATGGGAGCACTCAAAGATTCACATGTTTCCGCCCACGTAACCCCAAATGAGGTGGGCCAAATAATCGGGCAAATATTGGCCCCAAATGCCATCTCATTCACTGATGTGGATCTGCCGCTCGAGGGGAACAACCACTCTAAGCCCCTGAATATAACAGTGGAAACAGGGAACTTGGTGATGTCGTTGGTCTTAATAGACAACGGGTCGGAACTGAACGTATGCCCTCTAAGGATGGCAATCAAAATTGGTGCGAACCCCAACACCTTCCGGCCATCCATAACAAGTGCCAGGGGATTCAACAACACCAGGAGAGAAATTATAGGAGAAGTAGACCTCGACCTAATCATCGAGCTGCAAACCTTCACCATCCCCTTTCAGGTGATGGACATCAAGTCTACGTTTAATCTACTATTGGGCCGGCCGTGGCTACATAAGATCGGGGCAATACCATCAACTCTACACCAAAAAATCTGATTCATCTCAGGCAGACGAATTGTCACCATTGTAGGTGAGACTAGAGAAGACAGGGAGAGGAGCACTCTGCATATTGAGAATTTGAAAGTGCTTAACATGCCGCATACAGCAGATGACATTGATCTCCATCGATTTGAGTATGACTTTTCACCCGTTACCCTCGGGTCGCCTGAAAAAACCCCTGCTAAAACTAGGGTAGGAATGGATGCAACATTATTCATGCTCAACAAATGGGGCCACCAAAAAGGGAAAGGGCTGGGCCCGTGTTAAGACTTGAAAAGTACCACTTTTCACCCCTTAACTTAGCCTTTGATTAGACCCTTAGCCATCTAATAAATGCTTGTTAAGTGTTTTCTGTAGGTAATAAACAACAGGGCAATAAGGCCATGAATCCTACTAAGGAGCCTGTTTTGGCACCAGAAGTCCCTCAGAAGAATGAACCAGGAATCTAGACCATAGAAGAGCCTCGTGTAGCTGACAAAGCTCCAGAGGATTCAGAAAAATACACTTCGTGTAGTCCTCGCGATGTCCCAAGACTTCACAAATAAGTTCTCGTGCAGTAGAGTGACAGAAGAGCTTCAGAAGCCTTGAGTCGCGCAGCTCTCGCGAAGTTTAGAAGTTAAAGGTCGTGCAGCTCTTGTGCAGTTCAAGAAGACCCCTCTCACCCTCGCGTGGTTCGCTCAGAATAGCTGAGGAGAGAGAGCTTCAGAATCCTGCCTCGCACAGTTGTCGCACAGTAGCCAAGGGATGCAAATATCAAGAGAACCTGTCACGCAATTCAGAAAAGCCTCAACGCCACACGAGGATCCTCACGAAGATCCATTAAGAAGTGAATTTCTCGCGCAGTTCTCGCACTGTTCAGAAAGAAAGCAGTCTCACGAAAGCCAAAATTAGCCTCGCGAAGTAAAGTGGAAAGCTCGCACAGTGCCCTCGCTATTCACAATTATCAATCCAACTGTGCGAAGCCCAACCCAGTGAGAGCTTAACTGTCTACCTCGCGACTAGCCAAAACATCAAGAAGCTGCAACCACGCGATGTCTAAAGCTTTAATGTTAAACTCAACCACGCGAAGACTAAAGCTACCATGCGACAAGTCTAAGAATTGACTACAACCTGGTGAAGCTCTGAACTCCAACTTCCAACATTTTGCAGAGGACTTTCTAGGGATTTCTAAGGATTAGGGCACGCACTCCCACGCTCAAATCATTGTGCATGCAGCTCGAGGCATCTAAGGATTATTATTCGGCCATGTGGCATTATTAAAATTAGGGTTTCCTAACCCTAATGTGCCGCCACACTACTGCTATATAAACCTAAGCCTGGTTTAGGTTTAGGGGGGGCCAAAAGAGTTCAGTCTTTGCTCTATTTTGTTTTTAGCATTGTAGTCTTATTTTTCTGTAGCCGTAAGTAGTTTTCTTTTTCTTCTTTTTCTTCTCTCCATGGCTCAGCACTTGCTGGCCATGCCTTTGTATGTCTATTGAGGTTAGATTAATGGAGTTTGTGTAATAGGATTTGTACTCTTATGGGATTTGTGTATTTGTGAGCTGTTCTGTGCAAGGCAGCTGCCTTGTGATCCGCCATTGCTTTGGCTGTGTTTCAAAGTAATGGAGGACTGATTCTAAGGACTCAGATCCATGTGACCTGTGTGTCTGGGCTATCATGGTCCTCTACCGCCTTAGCCCCACCACAGGACCCACTAGATATGAAATTCTCATGGGAGCCTGAGCTGGTAGCCTTGTGACCATGGTGGTAGCAGCAATTAACTTGTTTTATCTTGGGCTCCGTGAGGAGGATAGCCTCTGGGATAGTCTGTGACCATTTAAGTGGATAGGCTATAGCCTTAGGGTGAATCCAATCCACCGATCCAAGATGGATCCTTCTTCCTCGAGCCTGAGCTGCTAAGCCTGGTAGGAGATTGTGCAGAGGCAGACTCCCCATATATTTGTATAGACCTGCCATTAGATGTTAGATCTGATCTGGTTATGGAGATTGTAGGCTTGTGACTGGACCATTGCAGCCCCACTCAAGCAATGGATAGCTAGATCTAAGGTGGTACTCAATCTCTTGTTGGTTCTATGTGTCTGGGCTACCATGGTCCTATACACCCTTAGCCCCACACATAGGGCTTTAGAGGTTGAGGTTCCCTATGGATTCCCTGAGCTTGTAGCCTGGATGAAGTAGTGCCTACAATGATTAATTTGTTTTGACCCATCTTTGAACTGTGGTTCCCCTATGGGATAGTCTGTGACCATTTAAGTGGACAAGTTATAACCTTAAGGGATTGGATCATGGCACAGGGATGAGTTGAATTCTTCCTCCTCTTTGGTGATAATGTTGCCATTGGGCAGGATTTCCATAACATCAGATCTGAATCTGAGTTACAAAACTCCTCCGATCTAGACTCAATAAGCTACTTCTCACCCTTTTATATTTATTTTCCACAATCCATCCATCTTCTCAACCCTTTCTGTAGTTAACTCATTAGGCTATCTTAGAATACTTAGAATAAGTGACCTTAAACTCCCTGCCTTTTAGAACTGCCAGATCTGTAGTCAGATCTGGAGGGACTACTATAGATGGCTCCCTGGGAGCCATAGATCACCTTTCCCTATGGGACAAACTCTTACTTATCAAAACTTGCTACACATGGACCCTGTATCTTGTAGGTCTAGGATTTCTCAGTTGTGATGATTCCATCCACTATTTTCCTTTGATTTTAAAATTGCTTTTACCACCAACAAATAAAGCAAGCACACTGGAAATTGCTAACAAGTTTTTGGTGCCGCTGCCGGGGAAAGATGATCTATTAGTAGACCCTTAGTTTTTGTATTTTTAGTATTCTTTGTAGCTGTGAATAATTAATACTGCTGATGTAATTTTGAATCTTTCTTGCAGATCTAGACAGCAGCAGAGAAGAACAGTGGACTGCATTTGGAGATTAGCTACCTCTGTTTGCAAACTCTCTAACCTTTAAAACTTTTTCTATTTCCCTTACAATTTCCATGGCAGTATTTAGGATAGTTGTAAATTTATGTTTGTCTTAAATAGCTGTAAATTTGTTAGATTAATTCTTTGAGTCAAGTGCTATGTGCCTGCAAGGAGTTGTCCCTGCTGGTGGTGTGTTTGTATGCTAGGTAGGAGATCTCTTAGTCCTACTCTAGAGCCTTTCAACCCTGAGCTAGAAAGGGGTAGAAGACTTAGAAGGAATAGGCACACCACAGTAGAGCCCCCAATTGAATCTGAGACAGTACTCATGGGTGAAGAACAACCCAGAACTCTCAAGGAGTTGAATGCTCCGGATGACAATAACTCTCCATTTAGCATTCAATTCCCTGATGTTCAAGGGAATTATGAAATTAAAACTTCAATCATCCAGATGCTGCCCTCTTTCCATGGGCTCAGCAAGGAGGACCCTTACAGGCATATTGACCAATTTTTGGCCTTGTGCACCACATTTAATATTGCTGGTTTGGGACCTGAGGCTACAAGTCTCAGGCTCTTTCCCTTCTCTCTGAAGGATAGGGCTAGTACCTGGTTGGCTACTCTTCCCAACAATGGCATCACTACATGGAAAGACCTACAGACCAAGTTCCTGACAAAGTTCTTCCCTGAGACCAAAACTAGCCATTTGAGGACGGAGATTCTTGCTTTTGCCCAATCCCCAACTAAGTACTTTAATCAAGGCTGGGATAGGTTTAAAGTAATGCTTAAACAATGCCCCCACCACAAGATCCCAGACTGGCAACTTATACAAAGCTTCTACAATGGGATTGATGAGAAAAATAGAGATATGGTTGATGCCTCTTATGGTGGAACCTACATGCACAAGACTGCTGATGAGGCATGGGAATTGTTTGAAGTAATCAGTGAAAATGCTTTTCAAAAGTCATCCCAAGCAAGAAATAGTTAGGAGTCTATGTCAAAAGTGGAGCCTGCTGCATCGTCAAGAGGAAAAGTTTATGAGGTGTCTGGGAACAATGACCTGCAGCTGCAGATGGCAAACCTCTCTTTCAAGTTTGACAAATTACTGACTGTGATGCATCCCAGAAGGGCTACTCAAGTGGTGGTGGCATGTCTGATATGCCAGTCCCCACAGCACACAGTAGAGGAATGTCCATCTGTAGGGCAATATCTTGAATTGGTATTGGAACATGCTGCTGCTGTGCAATCTTTTGGCCAGCAACAATCTGGTGGCTACAACAGACAACCATATGGATACCAGCACCAAAATGCTGGTTACCAATGGAGAGACCACTCAAATATGAGGTGGAGGCAAGACAATTATATGCAGCCCCAGCAAATATTGGCCTTGCCCCAAAGGCCACAACAGCAGTTCAATCAAGGATATGCCCCTAGGTCTAATTTCCAGCACCAGCAGCAGCCCCATTAGCAACAAAATCAGTTGATCTTACCCCAACCTCAGCCAAGAAATGCTTCCTTCGAGGACTAGGTCTTGACTTCATTGCAAAACCTGGGGTCCTTGGCTCAGACCGTGAGCTCTCACAGTCAGAGCATCCATGCCATGGAAGAGCAGATAAGCAAAATTTCAAATGCCTTGGCTAGGGGAGATGAGGAGAGGTTGCCTTGCCAGCCGAATGCTAACCCCAAGGGTCAATTTTTAATTGAAGAAGCTTCCTCAAGTTTTGAGGGAACCAATGCTGTCACTACCCTAAGGTCTGGCAGGCTGATAGACAACCAGGTGGGTAACAGACCAACAGAGGTCATTTCCATAAATTATTCGAATGAGTGTGATAGAGATGTTGTTGGAACAAAGAGCCAAGAATTGCTCACCTCGGGAGAAAAATAAAGAGGCTGTAGTTGAGCCTCAGCAGGGAGAAAAACATGAAAAAAGAAAGAAACAGAAGTTTAGTCATGGGCTAGCAGCTGAGGAACCAGCAGAACCTCAGCTGCCATTTCCTCAAGCTTTGGATAGTCCGGTCCCTTTTGATAAAGGGAATGCCCAGATGGAGGAAATGATGGAGACCTTCAGGCAGGTGAAAATCAATTTGCCCCTGCTTGAGGCAATTAAACAGGTCCCAGCCTATGCAAAGTTCTTGAAAGACCTCTGTACCCAAAAGAGAAAAGCTCGAGGCCATGTGTCCAAAAAAGTCTTTGCAACTGATACAGTGAATTTTGTATTTAACATATCAATGCCTGAGAAGTTGCAAGATCCAGGAATCCCCACTATTCCCTGCATAATTGGAGACCATACAATTGGGAAGGCCATTTTAAACCCTGGAGCCAGTGTTAACCTGCTGCCATACAGTGTATATCTGTAGCTAGGTTTGGGGGAGCTAAAACCTACCCCCATTGTGCTAATGATGGCTGATAGATCTGAGAGGAGGCCTATGGGAATGATTGAGGATGTCCTGGTAGGGGTAGATAAATTCTTCTACCCTGCTGACTTCCTAGTTTTGGACATGGGCTGCAGCAAAAGTACTAATCCCATACCTGTTATCTTGGGCAGGGCATTCTTGGCCACTGCCAATGCATGCATTCAGTGCAGGTCTGGAGTTATGGAGGTAACTTTCGGACATATGAAAGTTGAGCTGAATGTGTACAACAGTGCAAAGTACGCTCACGAGGACAATGAGGAGAGCCTTGCAGTGGATGTATTAGATGAAATTGTGGATGAAGAATTGCCCACTCTGCTGGAGTGGAGAAACATTGTCAAGAATTTAGTTAAAGTTTGGGATATGGTGGAGGAAGAGAGCCTAGCTGTGATAACAAAAGACATGACCACATTGAAGTCTTCTGTGGCTCAGTGCAGCATTCCATTTGGAAACCTACATTGCTGCCTCTTCCTCCAACCACCAATGCACCAATTTTTCCATCCACCCAACAAGCCCCTGATCTGGAACTCAAGAAGCTTCCAGAAACATTAAAATATGCCTTCCTTGAGAAATGTGATAAGCTTCCTGTGATTATCTCTTCCTCTCTTACCAATGAGCAGGAAGAGGAATTGCTAACAGTTTTGAGGAAGAACAAGAAGGCAATTGGTTGAACCATTGCAGATCTGGGATTAATAGATGCATCAATCTGCATGCACAGGATTCATCTTGAGGAAGGATCACTACCCTCCAGGAAAATGCAGAGGAAGTTAAATCCTCACATGCAGGAAGTGGTCTTCAAGGAAATCATTAAATTGCCCGATGCAGGGGTGATTTACCCCATCTCTGATTCTAACTGGGTGGCACCTATTCAAGTGGTGCCCAAGAAATCTGGCATAACAGTTATTAAAACCGAGTCTGGAGAGTTGAGACCAGCCAGGGAGACCACTGGCTAGAGAGTTTGCATTGATTATAGAAAGCTCAACTCTAAGACCAGAAAGGACCACTTCCCTCTCCCCTTCATTGATCAAATTTTGGACAAATTGGCTGGAAAAGCTTTTTAGTGTTTTCTTGATGGGTACTCAGGGTACAACCAGATCCCTGTGAATCCTCAAGACCAAGAGAAAACCACCTTCACCTATCCTTTTGGCACCTTTGCTTACAGAAGGATGCCTTTTGGACTGTGTAATGCGCCAGCCACTTTTCAAAGGTGTATGTATGCCATATTCTCTGATATGATTGACAAGTTTTTGGAGATTTTTATGGATGATTTTTCGGTCTATGGGGATAGTTTTGGCCAATGTCTACAACACCTCAGCCTAGTTTTACAAAGATGTGAGGAGACCAATCTGGTCTTAAGCTGGGAAAAGAGCCACTTCATGGTAACACAAGGCATTGTGTTAGGCCATGTAGTCTCTAAAGAAGGGCTTGAGGTAGACAAGGCCAAAGTTGACCTCATTGCCAATCTGCCCCCTCCAAAAATAGTCAAACAAATTAGATCTTTCCTTGGGCATGCAGGATTCTACAGGAGGTTTATTAAGGACTTCAGCAAAATTGCTAAGCCATTGTGCCACCTGCTCTGTCAGGATGTGCCTTTCGATTTCTCGGCTGAATGTCCAAAGGCTTTTGAGACTTTGAAAATCTGCCTTACCTCTGCCCCTGTACTCTAGACACCAGACTATACCCTGCCATTTGAATTAATGTGTGATGCATCAGATTTGGCAATAGGTGCTGTCTTGGGCCAGAGAAAAGATAAGCTGCCTGTGGTCATTGCTTATGTCAGCAAGTCACTTGTTGAAGCTCAGCTTCTGGCAGTGGTGTATGCTGTCGACAAGTTTAGATCCTACCTGCTGGGATCTAAGACTATAATCTTCACTGACCACTCAGCATTGAAGTATCTACTGTCCAAAAAAGATGCTAAGCCCAGGCTAATTAGATGGATACTCCTGCTGCAGGAGTTTGACATCGAAATCAAGGACAAAAAAGGTGTGGAGAATGTGGTGGCTGACCACTTGCCCAGAATTGTGTTGGAGAAATGTCTTGATGGTCCTCAAAATGATGCCTTCCCGGATGAGCAATTATTTGCCATCCAATCCTTGGTCCCCTGGTTTGCACACATTGTGAACTATCTTGTTATAGGAAAGATTCCTGCCCAATGGACCAAAATGGACAAAGACCTATTTTTCTCACAGGTTAAATATTTTTTCTAGGAGGAACCATGCCTATACAAGTACTGTGCAGACCAAATCATCCGAAGATGTGTTCCCGAAAGTGATGTCCCTAGTATTCTGGCCATGTGCCATGAAAATGCATGTGGAGGGCACTTTAGTGGAAGAAAAATAGCTGAAAAGGTCCTGCAGTGTGGGCTTTATTGGCCTTCTTTATTCAAAGATGCATATACACACTGCAAGGCATGTGAAAGATGTCAAAAATTAGGCGGACTGTCCAAAAGAAATTCCATGCCTTTACAGCCCATCCTTGTTGTAGAATTGTTTGATGTATGGGGTATAGACTTCATGGGCCGTTTTCCTCCTTCTAATGGTTACCATTTCATCTTAGTGGCAGTGGACTATGTTTCCAAATGGGTAGAAGCCATTGCCACAAGAACCAATGATAACCAGGTGGTCCTCAAATTTGTGAACCAGAACATTTTTTCAAGATTTGGAACCCCTAGAGCTATTATCAGTGATGGGGGTAGCCATTTCTGCAACAGGAATTTCGAGAGCTTACTCAAGAAATATTATGTGACCCATAGGATTGCTACTCCCTACCACCCACAGACAAGTGGGCAAGTTGAAATTTCCAATAGGGAGATCAAGCACATCCTTGAGAAAACAGTGAGGACTGATAGGAGAGATTGGGCTGATAAGCTCATTGATGCACTGTGGGCTTATCGGACTACCTATAAGACTCCCATTGGAATGTCCCCATTCAGACTGGTCTATGGCAAGGCTTGCCATCTCCCAGTAGAATTAGAACACGAAGCCTATTGGGCCATTAAAAACTTAAATATGAACCTAACTTTTGCTGGTCACCACAGGTCCCTACAGCTGTCTGAATTGGACGAGCTGAGGATGGATGCTTCGCCAATGCCAAGATCTACAAGTAACGATCCAAAGCTTTCTTTGATAAGGGCTAACTGAGAAAGAGCTTCATCCCTGGTGGCAAGGTTTGGTTATTTAACTCCAGACTAAAATTCTTTCCTAGCAAAATAAAATCTCGAAGGGAAGGTCCCTATATTGTTATAAATGTTTCCCCATCTGGTGCTGTGGAAGTCAAGGATCCCAAATCTGGGCGGACCTTGAAAGTGAATGGCTAGAGGCTTAAGCCTTGTCTCGAAAAACCTGTCGATCCTATGAATACTATTCATTTTCAAGGGACCCCTTCATCTACATGACCCACAGTTGTGTCCATGTTGTACTATATTGCTTTAATTTCTTCAATAGTTTTTAGGAAACTGTAGTGTCTCGATGGGGTCTGAGTCTGTGGGGTCTGATAGAGTTTCAGTGGGGTTGGTATGATTACTTCTTCTGCAATTTGCTGATTTTTGAATTGAATGCTGAACTACATGAATTGCTCCTTGTTTGGTACTAAGCCTCGCGCATTCCAATTTGAGATTTGGGAAACTCTCGCACACTACAAGCTACAACATTCATCATCGCGAGATTTCGTTCCTATCTCGCGACCCCCTTGCCCAGCTGCACGAGTCAAATGCATTTATCATTTCCCACGGTGATTGCTGGGACTTGTCACTTCCCAACTCACTCTCAATTAATTGCGGCGACTTGGATGTTATTCCTTACCGTTTCATCTTCCACCATCCTCATCTTTAAATACACAGGGAGCCCCTTTCATATTCATCTCATCCTTTCTCCTCTCACCCTAGCGGTCCTTCCCTAGTCCTAACAATGGCAGATGACAAGCCTAATGCGCCGCCTAACAAGTTTTACCCGATGTGGTTGGAACCGCCCCCACCGAAAGAGCCGAACCCCCTACAACCCCTCTGGGATGAATACGAGGAGGTTCAGCAGATCCTGGGTAAGGAGGAGGAGGAAAAGCTCCAGCCACAGAAGAAAAAGCAAAAGATAAAACCATCCCCTGCCCCCTCCACTCAACCCCTTCCACCACCTTCTCAGCCCCCCCATCCTTGATCCCTCTCTCCTTTCTTCTTTCTTTTTGTAATTTTTTTTTTTTTTTTATTCTTAATGAAATTTTCTTTTTCTATTATTCTATACAGTTCTCTATTCTTGGTTGTTTTCTTTCTTGCTGTTTCCTTTTATTATGCCCTTAGTAAATCTATTGGACACACACCTTTGAACCAGTGAGGACACTGCTCCTCATAGGTTTGGGGGTGTGGCAGGCAAATCCTGCCAATGGAATAGTTAACCTAAGTGCAGCATAATCATGTGAGTAATATGGAAATGGAACCATGTTCACTAGAGAATCAGAAAAATAATGAAATTTAAAATTTTTCCAGACTTTAGACAGGATAAACTTTTAAAATTTCACATCTCCATGATGAGATCACCAAGGACACTCACTTGTATCAACACTTAGTGAATCACTAGAGAGAGAAAAAGGTAAGGACATACTTAAGAATTCAAAGGAAGGCCACAACTAGTGAGATTTGGGCCTACTATACAAAATTTTTTCTTTGAGTGACTAAGGCAATTTTTTCTAGCTCTAAGGACTGGCTGAGTCACTGTGCTCACTAGAAGTTAGGCAACTCCAAGTAGAAACAACTGACAGCACACTCATGAGACTTAGGAAAGGATCAAGGCCTTCTCTTGGACAGTTTGAGCCTAAATAGACCAACCTTAAGCAACTGCCCTTGTCCATACCCCCTTTGAGCCTTAAATCCTAAATTTCTTCAAAAATACACCTGAGTACTTGCACCTAAACCTATGTATCTGATTTAACCTTACCCTCACTCTGAGAATTCAGAAGGTAAAGGAACAAGAGTTGAATATGGACTAGCTATGGGTGAAGAAAGAAGAAGTACCTCAAAGTCTGGCAGTATGGTAACTGAGAAAATGGTGGCATTTCAGAAAAGCAAAAACAAAATAAAAAGAAGAAAAATGCATCAAAAAGAAATAAAAATAATAATGAAGAGGAGTAAGAGAGGAGTCAAGAGGGAACTTTCATTGGAAAAATCGAAATCAAGAAGAGAAACTGATCACTTCAAATCTGAAAACCTCAAAGAAGATGAAAGGAGCTGAATCAAAGAAGGTGAAGTCATGAATCACCTCCTTCACCTACTGATTTCTTAATTTTGAACCCCTTTTCAACCTTCCATTCTTTTTAACCCCACTCCATAAGCCACATTACAGCCCAGTTAAAGCCCTTGTGATCCAAAGTTGAGTGAGTTGTCATGTGGAGACAGAGAGTTGTTCAATCTATGGTGAGGATCTATCAATGATGCCAGAACTTCAGAGCTATGCCTATGCTCATGCTTACAGACCCATTTGGGGGATGTAACTGCTCTTGAGCTTGAGAGAAAATAAAACCCTCAACAGTTCTTTATGAGAGTATGCCCCGAAGAGTTTTGGGTCTGATATTGAATGCATTAAGCATGATCTACAACCTAATTTTTGATCCAGTGATGCGCTCAATGTTGACACACATGTGTAGTGTCTTTGGTGTAAACTGATTGAAAATGATGTGCTTTCATGAGAAGCTTATACTGTTTAAATTTCTGTGCAGCCAATGTGTTTGAATTTCTTATATTTTAATGATTCAAAGGTGAACTAAGTCTGTTCCTTGACTGCTCATCTGATAAATTGCACTTTTGTTAACTGCTTCAATGAGAAGTTTGTGGGTGTCTTCACTGAAAACCCTTAGGAGACTTCACTCCTCCACTAGGGATCACCTAGGAGTTTAAAAGGCTTGGTACATATGCTAAATGTATCCGTGCTCCCTACGAAAGTGGCATTTAAATTCTATAGTTGATTTAGTGTAGCTTTGCTAAGGGACTAGCAAAGATTAGGTTTGGGGGTGTGTTAAGACCTGAAAAGTACCACTTTTCACCCCTTGACTTAGCCTTTGATTAGACCCTTAGCCATCTAATAAATGCTTGTTAAGTGTTTTCTATAGGTAATAAACAGCAGGGTAATAAGGCCATGAATCCTGCTAAGGAGCCTGTTTTGGCACCAGAAGTTCCTCAGAAGAATGAACCAGGAATCCAAACCATAGAAGAGCCTCGCGCAACTGACAAAGCTCCAGAGGATTCAGAAAAATACACTTCGCACAGTCCTCACGAAGTCCCAAGACTTCACAAACAAGTTCTCGCGCAGTAGAGTGACAGAAGAGCTTCAGAAGCCTTGAGTCGCGCAGCTCTCGCGAAGTTTAGAAATTAAAGGCTGCCCCTCAAGACAGCTCAAGAAGACCCTCTCACCTCGCACGGTTCACTCGTAATACCGAGGAGAGAGAGCTTCAAATCCCGCTTGCGCAATTGTCAGCAAGCAGAGCTGGATGCAAATATCAAGAGAACCTGTCGCGTAGTTCAGAAAAACCTCAATGCCTCGCAAGGATCCTCTCGAAGATCCATTAAGAAGTGAACTTCTCGCGTAGTTATCGCGCTGTTCAGAAAGAAAGCAGACTCGCGAAAGCCAGAATTAGCCTCACGAAGTGAAGTGGAAAGCTCACGCAGTGCTCGCCATCCATCTAGGGAAGTTGTCAGATCAACTCAAGGCCGACAGCCACCGCCCGGGCCTCGACGCCCTGTAAGGCGCCTCAAGCATCGGGTCAGAAAGCCCCGAGCCACATCCCCTTTTACCAAGCAAAATCTCGGCACGGGCCCCATGATAGCCAAATGCTCTCCTAGCAAAATTTGAATAAGGAGTGGACTCCCGCTAAGGATCCCGACCCAGCCCGAGGCTGAGGCATGCAGGCCCCGATACATCTCAACCAAGACCAGGTGCACCAGTGAATGGTCTCCCTCCAATTCGGTCAAGACATCGCATAACCCAAGGGAAAATGTCTCGCCCCCAGTAAAGAAGAGAATTTTCAATAGCAAATAAAGGGCAAAGGCCTTTACATTGAAAGGATCTCCGATAGGCAACTTTCAGAGACTCGAGTCGCCGAAAAGTTCTCTCAAGAATTTCACCGAGCACCTAGTGGGCCCCCCGGCGAAGCCCTTCTCATACCCCGGTTTGGGCACCACTTTGGCGAGTCCCCGATGCATCCTCAAGCTGGTAATAGAGGCTAGCTCTTCCAAGGTTGGAGTAAGCTCCCTATACCCAAATCTGAAGACATGGGCCCTATGGTCCCATGACGCCAAAGCCGCTTTCAAGAGATTGGGCAACAGAGGAATAGCAAGGAGGGAGAAAAGGCGGGATAACCCGAGGCGATCTAGAACAGCGAGCTCGCCCTCGGCCAAGCTCTCACACTATTTTTGCAAAAAACTGGGCCCCGGGTCCAAACAGGGAAGTATACTAGCCCCAGCCACCGTATGAGAGCTTGGGCCTTTCTTAGGAAGCGGGTCCATGGACGTACAAAGATGGTTTTTATAAAAATAAGCCAATGTAGGGCGATGGACCCGCTTGGAAAAAAAAAGAGAGAAAAGAAAGCAAAAAGAGGGGCAAAATGGCCAAGTCCGGGTGAAAAGAGAGGCAAAGAGGGCTAGATTCGGGTTATAAAGAACCCGTCGAGCCCAATTATACGAGGCATATATAGTATATACGCCAGTGCAAAATTGAAAATATTCTGCGAGGCGTATATATTATATACGCCAAGGCAAAATTGAACACTTTTCCGCCCGGCGTATATATTATATATGCCTAGGCAAAATTTTAAAATTTTTTGCCAGGCGTATATAATATATACGCCCAGTAAAAAAAAAATGCAGGGAAGTGTGGCTCCCCTCACATTGGTCCATTCTTTTCTACTTCCCTAAGGGAGGAATGGTTTTCGTTTAGCCTACTTTTTTATCTCAGGGCAGCCCACAGGCGGGCATGCTCACACACCCATGGGAAACCCTCGGATGACGTGGTATCCGTGGGTCATATGCGGAGAATCACATAAGGCTCAACCCCATCATTGGAGGGGCTCTGGCCTGCTTCATGCCAAGGAAAAGGAAACCATAAAAGTAGAGAGATAACCAAATGGAGCATTCATATATAAACTATGAAAATCATAAAACCATCTAAAAAATTGTTGTTTAAAAAAAATTTACATATCCCCCAATAAATCAAAGTCTAAACTGTTTCACTGTTTCAAATTTTCAGAAAATAAACTAGTCCTGGGCAGCCCCCTTTGATTTCTTCCGGCGTCAGGTCACGTTTTGAAAAGTACGGGTCTCCCCCACCCGAGTCCACGCCTGAGAGATGCGGCTGAGCAGAGAGCGCGACTCCTTTTTGCGAGCACGCTGCATAAGCACACCAGAGGCCGTCAGGTAGGGAAACAAGCAGAAAGAAAATAGAAAATGATTAGGTGCGGTCAGTATTCACTCACCAATTAAGCCTCCCTAAGCCCGACAATGTTGCGATAGTATTCGGCTTGGTTCACGACCGACTCATAATTCTGCACAGTAAAATAAAAGAAGAGAAAAAGAGAGGTGTCAGTCACACAGGTCATCGGCATGATCCAAGAAAACAGAAGAGCAATGTAACAAGTGAGAGGTTACCCCAGGGATCAGCTCAGGGGGTGGGATCCGAATAGCTTCAGCAGATATGCTTGCTTTCTCAGCCACATTGGCACACATACGCGACAGAAAGGCATTGTCCAAGCGCTTAGAAGTCCCCTGGACCTCAGTTGGTGAACTGTCGGACGCGCCAGCACCGAAAGGGTTAGAAGGTCCAGCACCGGTAGCCTCATAAGGAGCAGCTGCCTCATCTCCCTCATCTGAATCGCCACCCTGCTCAAACTATAGAGAGAAACAATTTTTGTTCAAATAGCAGGGCAATCAAGGTAATCACGTGGAAGGTTGCTAAATAAAAAGAGGAAAGAACATTATCGGAGATCGCGGACCACTAAAAGCCAAAAAGGTGGCACCAGGCACGACGCGATGCAGCAAGGAATGATAGGACAGAGACTCATACCACATCTGATATCCCCTCGGAAATAGAAGGTCATCAATGGGGACCCCATGATGGAGAAAGCGAGCGGTAAGCACTTAGGTAGAACCTTTAGGAGCCAATACATCAGCTGGAGGAGCTTGGGGCACAGCGAAAAGAGGATGATACTGATGAACCACCCTCTCTCCTAGGTAATAGGCCCTAGCCCAGGACCCATAGAAGAAAATGATGCGTCGATCTAACAAAAAACGAGAAGGACCCACTGCAGCCAGGTTTCAGAAGGGAGATCCGACGTAGGGGTCAAGGATGACCTGCTCAGAAACAAAAAGGAGGAGGATATATACATTTGGTCAGAACCCACAACACAAAAGAGTTATCAAATTTGCAAAGAGAGAAATTGGTATACCTGCTCAGGGATCAACAGATCAAACTGGGAGCGCAGCCCTAGCTCCAAATGCTTCATGCCTATGTCCCGACGGCGGTTCGCGTGCCAATTGCTCATACGGGGGAACGTAGGAACTTTGGATAGAAGCAGAGGGCGACTAGGTTGGAAATGTCGATACCCCCAAACTTGAGAAAGCAAGCGGATAAAAATAGATTTTCCATAAAAGGGAAAAGATGAACAAACTAAGACCAAAGGATAAAATACCTCAAGTGTGGGCCAAAAGCCCACAACGGAGCTGGACTCCCCAAGTACGGCTTGCACCAGGCTAGACATGAGCACCGCATAACTAGCACCGCACTAATCAAACCGATGCACAGTGTCCCAGTTCACCATAAGACTGAGAAGGGACACTGAGACCCGCCCTTCGCTAGTATTTGAAAGTAGAGTCTTACCCAAAAGGAACAACAGAGAAATACGGGCTAGCATCAGCGCACGCTCTAGCTCAAGATAAATGGCCACATCAGGCTGGCCCAGATCCACTAACTCATGAGGCTCAAACAGACCAACCAGCCAGGATAACTTGACTTCAGAATCGCGAACATTCCCGGAGGTTGGGTAGGCCCCTATCAGCCGAGTCACCTCCTCCCTATCAGGCGTGTGGGTAGGTGTCACTGGCACCCCTCCAATTCGAACCCCAGTAATCATGGACCAGTCCGCGGGTGTAAGGGTCATCTCAGCCATGGCCATATGAAACGTCATGGTCTCAGGGCAAAAGTGTTCTATCAGGGCCTTCACATAGCCCGTGTCGGCCCTCACTACAGGGCATGAAATAAAATCCCCAAAACCAGCTTGAGCAAGCATGTCCTTCACCACCTGGGGAAGATAGAGTACGAGGTGTTGGAGATCGAACCAACCACCCCAGAACATGATGTGTGGTAAAGGCTGCAAACAAAAGGGATCTGTTAAATAGGAGTAAAGTGGTATAATAAAGGCATCAAAGGAAAAAAAAAAGGGGCTCGTCTGTTTACCTGGCCAGCGATCCGAAAATTGGAGATATGGGTGTGCTGACAATGAAGGAGGCCGATACAGGTGGCTTCACCTTGCATTTCATACCAGGGTTGAGAGGAGCGCTGTGAAATGATAAACTGCTCCCCATGAGGACCATAAGCCATCTCTGGCCCCTCCTGTGGATCCTGCCCTTTGTCGCCAGACACCTGAAAATATGGAACACATCGGTATAAGAAAGGGCTGCTTAAAAAAAAAAAAGAGAAAGAGAAAAATAACAAAAAAGGCAAAAAAAAAAAAAAAAAGAAGGAAAAAAAATGCACTAATCCATCATGAAAAAAAAAAAAACAAATAAAAAAGGAGTGATGATGATTGATGATGATATATAAAAAAAAAATGAAAAAAAAGAGGAGCATAGGCATAAGGAATCACATATACTAAAAAAGAAAAAAAGCATTAATCTTTCACCACAAAAAGGAAGAACATCAAGCATTTCAAACAAAAAATAGAGAAAGAGAAAAATAATAAAAAGGCAAACAAAAAAGAGAAGAAAAAGGCACTAATCCGTCATGAAACAAATAAGAAAAAAAATATGATGATGGAGGATAAATGATGATGATAAAATAATATTTAAAAAAAGGGGGGTGAATGATGAAAGATGGATGATGATATAATTAAAAAAAAAATGAATGATGAATGAAAAAAGAGGAGCATAGGCATGAGAATCACATATACTTGGAAAAAAAATACATTAATCTTTCGCCACAAAAAGGAAGAACATCAAGCATTTACAAAAAAAAAACACAACATTATCAAAATTCAAAGGAAAGATGAAAGAGGGGTTGGTGATTACCTTCAATAGGAGGTGAAATAGATCCAAAAATTGGCAGAGAGTGAACGCTTCTAATCGGCACGCGTGACTCCCGGTGATAGAACTCAAGGAAAATCAAATGCCAAAACCATAAGTGGTTGTCCCGGACTTGAGAAGGAGGGAGGGAAGAAGATGGAATTTGAAAGAGGGGGCCCCTTTGGTGCTCGAGCTCAGGTAGTTTTAAAACTGCCATATTTTGGTCAGGCGTATATAATATATACGCCCAACCATTTACGCTGCAGATTTGCCAGGCGTATATATTATATACGGCCAATATTTGGCTTTGTGGCCCGACGGGCCCCCTGTATGCTCTAGATCAAAGCCCGGTCCCTCTTAGAAGCCCACGTACCATTGGGCGATGCTGCACGCATCCCCAAATCGCCCTTCGAACTCCCTTCGATTGGCCCAAAGTGACCGTGCTACAATAAACGGATCTAGATCTGTAAGCGCCCGCCGAGTGCTCCCATAAAATCATAAAATAAAATAAAATAAACTGTTTCTTTTAGAAAAAAGAAAAAAAAAACAAAAAAAGAAAAGAAAAGGTTCACATGAAATAACTGAAACACAACACTAGTTCTCAAAGAGCGTCGCAACACTTGTTTGCCCCACTCCGAGAGCCGTGTTAAATCAATTCGGAATGATCGGGTTCACCCGAAAATTCTTGAACCCTGCTTTACATAGGGATACCTCATGCCTGATCCGACAGGCAAAATACTGGTCATGTTTACCCCGGCCATTAGAAACCTGCTTCCGAACCCACTTCCCTAAATAGGATAGCGGGGTCTAATTTGTTTAAAGACCAAGACCACGCATCCCTAGGGGTCAAGGATGACCTAATCCGGTAGGCAAACCAAGGAGCTATCACCGGAATGCGCACGTCCTTGAGGTGTATCAACATGGCAAGTTGGTCTGCCTAAGGATACATGCAAAAATAAAAATAGTTTGAGCATGCTCGAAGTCTCGAACTGACATGTATAAAAGAAAAAAAGAAAAAAAAGAAAGGAGAAGAAGAAGAAAAAAAGAAAAAAGAAAAAAGAAGGAGAAGGTTCGGGACAACAACCTTTTGTTATGTAGTTAAAATCCTGAGTAGGTTGACCCCACCTTCCAAGCTTTGGCTCTAATCATCCACCTTCTGATCTATGATTGACCAAGAGTGCACCCGACTTCAGACCATTTGAAAAGTCTATTGTCAGTTGAAATTGACCCGTCAAAAATGAAATTATAACCAACCAAACTATGTACAAATATATAGACCGAAGGGCTCAATCCCTTTTATTTTCTTTTACATAGGCTTAAAACCTGTATAGGCACGGTGTCCCTATTGAATGTACGCACTTGCGTCTAGGTATCCGCAGGATGGTTGTTTGTTTTCGTAAATTATACCTTACGGTGTAGGCTTCAGTTCGCGCCTATTTGATGCTTATCGCCCCTGATGGGTGTCTGTCTGTGCATAGTTAGTAAGATGTGATTTCATTGGGGATGGAGGTTAGAATTGACCATCTCTTTCGATGGATGTTTGGTCCTAGCCTGTTCTTTTTTAGCTTTGTCTCAAGTTAAGGCACTCCGATTTGTGTGAGTCAGGAGTACCTCACTGTCAGAATGTGCAGTCCCCAAGGTGTACCTATCCCCGGCAGAGCACACGCAGCCTTAAAGCGTATCAACTGACATTTGATCCACTTAAAGAGTTGTGTAAGAATAAAATTGACAGAGGTCCTTGAGCTTTGCTTTGAGGTCTCGAAACAAAAGAAAATTTAGAAAATAACACAAAAATTTACCATAAAATGGGCACACATTCCCAAGACGTGTTGCGACATCAATATTCGCTCCACTCGGGTAAATCATGCTAAAGTAGGCTCGAGGTTGATGGGTTCACCAAGAGACTTCGAGCCTTACCTAGGTAAGGGCATCCGAGGCCAATCCAATGGAGCTGTCAATACCCCATAGGATTGGACACGTTGTTTAGGCCTTCGCTTTGTGTTCTTCGTGTCGATTTCGAAGCATAGATCGATCACCCCGTTTCATGGAACTGTCTGGTTCAGATTAATACTCAACATCACAAATCTATAATTTTCCTCAGGAAGTGGATGATATCTCGGCTAGAGGGCTTACACTTTTTGTGATCATCGCAGTTATCCCCAGTAATGTCGCAATGCGCTTGGGGACTGTTAGCTTTGAGGTACGGATGATATCCCGAAATGAGAGGGCTTACATACACTCACCATGACCATGGATGTTTGAGAATTGAGTTGAATCAGGCGGGACCCATCAAACGTGCCTTGGACCTCTTCGGATGTCTCTTGTCTTTGGCATCCGATCATTAGTGATGGAATACCAAAGAGGAGCATCTGTAGACACCCAAATTCGGCCCAAAGCCCGATCAGTCTGTACTCTGAGAGAGATGTACCCCTGTGCTTTCGATGGCACCCTTGAACCTTTAGGAATTACCTTGAATCCTTTAAAACCATTCCCCAACCCTAAGAGATCACCCCTAAACCCTAGGATCCCTTCCCAGACTCAACTTAAACCCTTCTGAGCATTTTATGGGAGGAGAGCTACAACATTTTACACAGATCATTATCGAGGCTGAGCAACATGCCATTGGAAGAAGGACTTCTCCAGCTTTCAAGCGGGCCAAAGATCACCCAATTTGGAGTTGTGGTTAAAAAGTTATGGCCGATTGAAGTTTTACATAAAATCATAACTTTAGCTCAGGCGTATGTATTAGATGCGCCCAGCAAATTTGGCCCCATTTTGGCCAGGCGTATATAATATATACGCCTAACATTTTTGGGCCAAATTTGGCCAGGCGTATATAATACATATGCTCAGCATAGGTAGGGCCCACCGCGGACACCTACCTTCTCAAATCTCCTCTGGTTTTCCTAGAAATCACTGTACATAAATTGGGCGTATGTAATATATATGCCCGGCTTAGCTACAGTAACTGTCATCAAATGCTTGAAATTCCTTCATTAGGTTTGACCTTTTGACCATCCCCTCGATTGAGGTGGGTGTCCTAAGATCGCTTGCACCCCCTTTGAGCCTATTTGCAACCCTTAAGTCACCTATGGTCTCACCCCATCATCTGCCATTGAAATCAATTCCCCAAACCCCTAGGACCCTAAAAACCTAGAAAACCTTAGATGGAGGATTCCCTAATTGCTAAACCAATTAGCTCTTAAGTAACCCTCTAACCCACCTCTTCTATATAAATAGAGAGGCACCCCCTCTTCCCAAAGGGTTGAAAAATTAGGGTTGAAAGCTTGAGTTCAAGAGAGAGAGACCTAGTGAGAGAAAGTTCCATTTTTTTATTCTTCAACCATAATTCCAGCATGCTTAGTTCACCCCTTTCAATCCATTTCAACCATTAGACCACCCCTCTTTTAGTCAAGCTTAGTCCCTAGCTTCATCCTACACTTCCCACCTACCGAATCCTAGCATTAGAATCTATTCCCCTACCATTTAAGCCATTTAAAGCCATCGAAAGTACACCAAAGTGAAGGTCTTCAACGGTGCAACAAGGGCTCGTGACCTCCTGCTCACCCCTCTCTTCCTCTACCTTCTTGGTGTTTCCTCCGTCCAAGGATTCAAGCCGTTACGCCATCGAAATTTTGGTTTTAGCTCAAAGCTTGATAGGACCGTATTGCCTTTGGGTAAGGGGAAGCTTTGCCCATTTGTTCTTTTATTTTGGCCATAGATAGAGACCGCTTCGTGCAGGTTGATCGGGTGCCTAAACCCTTCCCGATCGATAACCAAAGCCCCTACCCTAGACTCTTTGGCAAAAAATTGGTAAATCAGAGTCATATTTAGCACTTCGGTACTCAAAATATTGATTTAAAGGTTTCCCGGGTCATCAAAAGCTCCGGGTGGCGACTCTACATTTTATTCCACTATGAGCGCATCGCCGCGATGGGTTTGAGAGAATCCATGGTCGCACAGGGGGATCGAGATCTGAGCTAAATTCTGAAGATTAGCGCTTGCAAAGCACTTCTATTTTCCTCCTTTAGCCCAACAATAGTTAGATAATTCTCCAAGAGTAGCAAGGAGAGAGGATAGATCTGTAATTGGGTAAGGTTAAGATTGCTATTGTGGGTTCCTAGCTACACAGACTACAGATCTAAGAGTATTTCCATTGTAAAGTGATTTTTATTGTAATGTAAATGCTGATTTTAATGCTTTAATTAGATCTAACGTTCCTTTGGTTTCAATTGGTGATCGATTGAATTTGTGTAGAGGACTCTGTAAATAAGCTCACCCACTTAACTGGTAGGCCTCTTGGATACCACCCGATCTCCCTGGATTTGATACTCCTATGATTCCTTGAGTCTGTGACCTAGGAATTATAGCATCTGTAGTGGTTTTAATTGTTCTAATTGAAGCTTTGTCTTTGGAGGAGATCCCTAGGATGGTCTGTGACCATTAAAGTGGACAGATCATAACCTTAAGATTAGTCAAAACTCAGGCTCCAATTGGATTTGTCTGCTGCAAATATATGAATTCGATAAAGTCTATAGGATGGTCTGTGACCATTAAAGTGGATAGATCATAGCCTTAAGACCAGGTGGATCCTGCGATTTGAAGTGGAGCTTTCTACCCTGCAGCTGTGCTTATAGTCAATTGAGGGAGATGTGTACTCTGAACCTCTGTAGCATGATTAATTAAATATGATTTCAGTGAAGACCAATCTCCAAGCTACTCTTCTCCATTTTCTGTTTTCTTTACTCTTTTCCCCTGCAAGATCTAAGTTCCCAAACTCAATCCAAGCTAGTCTATGTTTAATTTTAGCTTAGTTTAAGTGACAATCCATTTTAAACCTCTCCCCTGTCTTTTAGCTAACTTGGCAATAGTTAGGGTGCCAGATCTCATACAGATCTGGAGATTTATCATATTTTTAAACCAACCTCCCTGTGGACATTCTCTTACTCACCATTCTTTTAAAGCTTGCTATAATAGATCCTGATTACTTGCAGGTCTGTGTGAGTATGTTCTGCCTTGTTTTATTAATGATTTTAGACCCTCATTTGAGGGAAGGCAAACATTCCAACAAGATTTTGGCGCCGTTGTCGGGGAGGTGTGTTTATAAATTGATAAATCTAAGCTTTGATCATAGATTTGTAGTTTTTGTTTGATTTTTACTAACTGCATTTGTAAGTTTTGTTATTTTTTAGTATTTTGTGTGCATTTCATCAGATCTAAGGCTACCAGTGACGGGAGAATCGTGCTGAAGACTGCTCTGTAGTTTGCATCCCTCTACTCCCCTGTTATTTTTTAGATCTGTTGATAATTTTTGTTAGAGTAGTTAGAAAATTTGGTTGATTCTGCTTGTTGTGTTGATGATCTGTTCTGCATTCAGATTTTGAGTGTTGTATGTTTGGTAGGAGAACCCTCCAACCTCAGATTATTCCACTAATTCCAGAGGTTGAAAGACTTCTCAGATCCAGACCAATTACACCCACATCTGTTGCATTTGATTCTGTAGAAATGGGTGAGCAACAGCAGCCGAGAACCCTTAAGGAGTTTAATGCACCAGGGGTCTATAATTCCTCCTTCTACATTCAATTCCCAGCTGCTCAGGGAAACTATGAGATAAAATCATCCATCATTCAAATGCTACCCTCATTTCATGGCCTGACCAAAGAAGACCCCTACAAGCACATTGATGAATTCTTGGGACTGTGCCCTACATTTAATATCACAGGTTTGGGGGAAGAGGCCACCAGGATGAGACTCTTTCCTTTTTCATTAAAGGACAGAGCCAGGGCCTGGTTGTCCTTGCTTCCACCCAACAGCATTCAGTCCTAGAGTGATCTCCAATGACAATTTTTGGCCAAGTTCTTCCCTATGTCAAAAATCAGCCAGTTGAGGAAGGGTATCATCTCTTTTACTCAAGATCCAACTGAAGATTTTCATCAATCCAGGGAGAGATTTAAGGAACTCCTAAAGAAATGCCCCCACTATCAAATCCCTGAATGACAATTGGTTCAAAGCTTTTATCAGGGAATTGATGCTAAAAGCAGAGATATGATAGATGCTTCCTGTGGTGGCACCTATCTCCATAAAACTGCTGAGGAGGCATGGGAGTTCTTTGATATTATTAGTGAGAACTCTATGCAAAGGGAAACCTTAGCAAGAGATCTAGAGCCTCCTAGGTTGGTGAAGGAGAATACCTCAAGAGGGAAGATATATGAAGTGAGTTGGAAAGGAAAGTGGACAGCCTAGCCCTGAAATTTGATAGGTTGATGGGAGCAATGTAGTCACCCGTGGCTGCAAGGGTGGAGGAGGCATGTGCCATATGTCAGTCCCCTACTCATCCCCTTGAAGAATGCCTTTCTGCTGACCAGTTTCTTGATTTTGTAACAAAGCATGTGGCTGCTGCTCAGTCTTATAGGCAACAGCCTGCTGTTGGGTATCAATGGCGAAACCACCCCAATCTGAGGTGGAGACAAGATGCATACCCCAGCCAGCAACATCAACCCCAGCAGCTTATGCCCTATAGAAATGCTCAACCCTATCGAGAAGGTTATGCCCCAAGGCCTCAGTATCAGCAACCCATGGCCCAACCTATAGCTCCTCCTATGCAGCAATCTGCACTCCCTTCAGCTGTGAGAGCACCATCCTTTGAGGAACAAGTTCTATCTTCACTGCAGAGCTTGAACACTTTATCCCAAACTGTGCACTCTCACAACCAGAGCATCAAAAGATAAAGGACCAGCTTGGTCAGCTGTCTGATGCTCTGACTAGGAGAGAGGGAGGAAGGTTGCCCAGCCAATCACAGGAAAACCCACGAAGGCAGTTTGTAGTGGGTGAAGTCTCCTCCACCTATGAGGAAGCCAAATCTGTTACAACTTTGAGAAGATGTAAGCTAGTAGACGACCAAGTGGGCTGTGAGCCTGTGAGGAACTTGGAAGAAGAAAATAAAGTGATTTCTACAAGAACATAACAAAGGCCATCATTGGTTGACTTAAAGGAGCAATCAACTGTGAATAAAGAGGATAATGAGGATCCTCAAGAAAAGAAAAAAATCAAAAAGAAAGAGGCCCCATTGGCTAAGGCTGCAAGTGAGGGAGCAATCCCACATTTGCCATTTCCTAAGGCACTACAAGCACCCTCCCCTTTTGATAAAGGGCAAGGAAAAATTAAGGAAATGATGGAGACTTTCAAGCAAGTAAAGATCAATTTGCCTTTACTTGATGCCATTAAACAAGTCCCAGCCTATGCCAAGTTCTTAAAAGACCTGTGCACCCATAAAAGACAGTCTAGGATACACCTATCTAAGAAGGTCTTTTCAGCAGAAAAAGTTAAGCAAGTCTTGTCTATTGCAACTCCCCCCAAACTTCAAGACCTTGGCCTCCCCACCATCCCCTGCATCATTGGGGATCATACCATTGACAAAGCCTTATTAGATCTGGGAGCCAGTGTAAATTTGCTTCCATATTCAGTATATGAGAAGATGAGCTTAGGAAAATTAAAGCCCACACATGTGGTCCTCCAGCTGGCTAACAGATCTGAAAGGAAACCTATGGGGATAATTGAGAATGTTTTGGTTGGAGTTGATAAATTTTTCTATCCTGTTGACTTTTTGTATTGGACATGGAACCAAGCAAATATGCTTCTTCCATACCTGTGATTCTAGGCAAGCCCTTTTTGGCCATTGCCAATGCTCACATACAATGCAGGTATGGGATCATGGAAGTGTCATTTGAAAACATGAAGGTTAAGCTGAATGTGTATAACACTAGCTATCAACCCTCTCTTGAAGAGTCTTGCTTTTCCATTAATGCCCAAAAAAAAGTGATTCATGATAATCCACATTGGCTAGTGCAGGACAATGCTTGGTTCACAGATGGAAAACTGCACCCAGGGAATGGACAGTGGCTGAGGAAAAGATCTACGAAAGGCGCTAAGTTTGATGAGCCTGAGGAGACTATGGACCTTCCAGACCCTCCAGATTAGCCCCTGAAGCCAGTATGTATCATATGTACCATACTTTGTTCTTAGGTGTTTACTTAGTTGTTAATTGATTCTTTTTATTTCCTTGCAATAATAAAAGAAAAAACAAAACTGCCATGCTCAGTACTAGACTGTCATTCCCAAATGTCCTGAGGTAATGGGAGCTATTCACAAGAGAATCAAATCATGGGGCACCATATCAACAGAGCCTGTTGAGAACTGAGACTGCGAGTGCCCAGAAATATGGCCTTATTTGGTTTTTAGAATTCTTCAACAGGTCAAGTTCACCTTTCGATAGGTCACATGGTGATTTCGGTAGGATGTTCGATGGTTTCGATAGGCACTGAACTTCTCGACAGGCGAAATTAACTTCTCGATAGGTTAAAAAGGGTAAAATGGAGATGTCGATAGGTTCTGGATACCACTCGAGAACCTATTGAAATGATGACTCATCTGCCATTTAAACTTATCGAAAGGATAGTTCCACCTATCGAGATCCTATCGAATCATCCCCTTTTAAGGTTTTGTCTGCTATGCTTTCGACGGGACGCATGAACCTATCGAGACCATCCAGTTCATCCTATCGGAATCGTATTTCACCCCTTATATACCTGTCGATAGGTCATTTGTGCCTCATTCCATACCTTCTGCAAAACTCTAGCTCTTTTCCTCTCTTTTTTGCCTCCCTTTTTCTCCACTAAATCCTCCCAGAACCTTCAGCTGTTCAGTCTGCCATTTTGTCAGTACATGCAGCTTGCACAGAGGAGCATTTTGACCCTAACTTTGGAAAAATTGAAGCTGTGTATTGTGATTTATGTTAAACCCTAGGCATTTCGAGGTCAGTTGCCTTCCCACCATCAATCTGTCATTTCTCTAATTTTTAACCTTCAAGTTCCACTCCAAGTTGGTGAGTGACTAGTCTCTGAGAGTAAAATGGATGAGCCGAAGGAAACTCTAGCAAACATACACCGGAGAGCAACTGCTTCCACCCCAAATCTTCCTCGAGGTCGAAGCTAGCTGACAAACCACCTGTCAAAAGGAAGCTCACAGAGATGTCACCCAAAAAGGCTCCTAAAGCTGAGAAAGCCAAAGCTGTTGCGATTCAGGATCCTATAGGGGAAGAAACCTTAGCGAGAGCTACTCCTCCAGTTGAACTACCAGCGGGGTTAACTACCCCCAATGAGTTTGTAGAAAAATTGAGTCATGTTCTTAAGACATATTTTGATCTAGCATATTTTGTCAACATTGGGGAGTGTCAGGGGACATTGGAATATTTGAAGAAAGAAGGTCTACTACCCCTGCTTTCACCCTTAAAGGAAAATGTCTACCCCAGGTTGGTCAAATTGTGGTATCAAAACCTGACAAAGAAAGTGGTACCTGGGGCTGAGGATATACTAGAAATCTTGATTGATGACTGGCAACTGACTATCGACTGCAGAGATATTGGGATGGCTTTGGGAGTCCCATATCAATTTTACTCCACCAGAGCTGAGGGCTCTGGTGAATCCTTGATGAGAAGAGACCTCCACCCTACCCTCAAACTCATTGATACCATTCTAAGGAAAAATGTCTATGTCTCTAGCCATTTGCAAGAGAGAAGGGCCCCATTAGTGGATGCACTATACTTCTGTTCAAAGGGGTAATTTGTGAATGCACCTAAGCTGATTTTTGAAACAATGGTGGACATCAATGACAAGGTGCAGAAGAGGCAAGCTTTTGTTAAAGGAGGAGGTCTGCCTTTTTGCACACTTATCACATGTCTTCTTAAGACTGGAAAATATGTGAACAAGAGAAATGAAACAATGGAGAAGCTGACCGTTAAATTGTATGGAAAGCGGGAATGGTCAACCAGCCTCACCTTGATTAAGAAGAGTCAGCAAGTTGGAAGGGAGGCGGCTAAGAAGGCACCCACTACTGTGGCAGCAGAGACTCCGACAGAGATACCCTTATCCACCCCTCCACCTACCATACCTGTCCCATTACCCACACCTCCACCCACTTTGCTTTTTTCGTTTGTATCAGTCCCTCTTCCAACAGACTCTTCTCACCCACCTCTGAACTTGTTCTCCTTTCACCCACCTCCCAGGTTTTCCAACCTGACATCCTTGAACCCCCCACATTTTTCGAGCTTACCTCTACGATTTCTTCTCCACCCATTACCCAACTCATTTCCAGTTTTCCCCCTTCACAAACCCCTCTGCATCCACAGGGTGTGTACCTATTCACCACTATTGGGTTCACGACCTTCATGACGTCAATTGTGGAGGACGTGGCTCATGAGTACACTCCACTTCTTAACTCCCTGTTGTCGCTCCAAGTGTGCCATAATTGTGTGCATTATGAATCAAAAATTAAAGAATTAAAGAATGCTAGGTTATATGGATGTTAACTTATGAAAGGGATATCAGCACATTGGGGCTAACACTGGCCTGCAAGATCAGGGCCAATTGTAGCAAGTTTTAAATGTAAGTGAGTAAAAGATCGTCCACAGGGAATTGATTTAAAATTTAAGATAAACCTTCAGATCTGAGCTACCAAATCTGGCCTCTGATCCTATCTACAAAGCACATAAGATGGGAGGTTGAATTTGTCACGTTTAACTATAAGCAAATAAAGAAAAGAACTAACTACATGATCCAGATCCGAGTTGGGGAGATGTTTAAAATAAGACAAATGCATAAATAATAGCTTCATGTACTTTAGCCTCTGAATTTTAATGGAGAATCTGTAGTTCAGCAGGCGATTCAATCTTCATCGGCTACCGGCCACGGATGTAAGAGAAATAAATCCGAATTAAGGAATAGGTTTAGACTTATGGGCGTGATCTCCACTTAAATGGTCACAGATCATCGACTATTGTGGCCTATTCTTTAGTTGAATATGAACATCAATTGTAAATCTGCTAGAATTAGGTTACCACGCTAATTACAAGGGAAGTTGCATGCGGATGAGTGAATCTAAAGAAGTCTAATGCACTAAGGTGAACATTGAACCCTCGACATGACTCCAATGGAGAAGACACAAATTCCAACCTTTTAAAATCCAAAATTACAATTACTGAGCACGGCTTTAGAGAGCCCTCGGACTTTATAGGCTTCTCGAAGAGCCCTCGGACTTCTGATCTTGAATCCAGAACTTGGAAGTACAAATCACTCACAATGGCTCTCAAAGGTAAACTACAAGAAGGGATTACAGGGGTTCGGATAAGCTATCCGACCGAATGAGAAACAGAGATGAAAACTCTAAAATCTGGATACCCAAATTGGGCAAATGGTTCGTCTATTTATAGTTTTCCCTAAGCCACTCAAATGTGTATCAACCAATCAGAATGCTTTAGATCCTGGATTGCCCAATGAGGGTTGAGCACGGGATCCGTGATCTGTTTTGGCCAATGGAAATGCTCTAATCTGGTTCGCCAATCAGTAGCATCAATTCTATGGGTTTGAAATTTTGAGCTTGGAAGTTCCCGTGTAATTTAACTTTGGGCTCACATGGGTTGGAATATGCCTTCGGATCTTGATTGGAACCTTAAATGTTCTGGTCTTTTGATTGCATTGGGGCGTGCAAAGTTTCTGAAATACCCTTGGACGAGTGCAAATCCCGAATGCCCTTTCACGAGTTGAGGCCTTTTAGCAAAGTTCAATGACTTACAGCTCTGTTCGCAAGTTCAATCTTCTTTTAGGAGTGTTTTCTTCTTTTTACAAAGTTCAAGGTTCTTTGCGAATAGTAGAAGTTCTTTGCGAATTGAACTCTAGGCTCCCATTCTTCTTTGCGAATAGTAGAAGTTCTTTGCGAATTGAACTCTAGGCTCCCATTCTTCTTTGCGAATAGTAGAAGTTCTTTGCGAATTGAACTCTCTCTTGCTTCAGGTCTTTGTCTGCTCTTTTAGACCCTCTTTAGCCATTCTTTGAGGTGTTTCTTCACTCCTTCTTTAAACTTGACATGAGTCGTTAGCTTTTTGATCTTTTTGGGATGCTTTTCGGATTTGGACCTGTCTGATTGGTTAGCTGTAAAATGCACACTAAAGCACTTATTTAGTCTTCTCAAGGGTCTTTCAAGGCTCATGTTTAGGGGTGAAAAATGGTATTTTTCACTACTTAACACACCCCAAACCTAAGCTTTGCTAGTCCCTGAGCAAAGAAACGTAAAAGCAAAATAAAGAGCCACTTTTGTAGGAAGCACATGTGCATTTAGCATATGCAACAAGCCTTTTAAACCCCTAGGTGATCCCTAGAGGAGGAGTGAAGTCTCCTGAGGGTTTTCAAATGAAGGTAAAATGACAAACTTCTCCATGGGACGATTGGCATTAGTGCCGTCATCCCATGAGCAATCAAAGATCAAAATTAGTTACTCTTGAATCAATGTTTAAACAGAAATTTAGGTTTATTGTTTGCAAGGATTTCAACATTTATAAACCTTATGAATGTTTCACTCTTTCCAATCTGTGAGCAGCCATAGAAATCATGCAAATGTGTCGTGAGTTCATCATTTGAATAAAAATTAGGTTATAAGTCATACTTAATGTGCTCAAGTTCCAACCCAAACACTTACTGTGGTGTACTCTCATCAAAATTTTTGTTGAAGGGTTCATTTTCACTCAAGCTCAAGAGCGCTTACATCTCCTAAATGGATTTGTAAGCATGAGCATAGGCATGATTCTCAGTGTCTTTGACATCTCCTCACCATAGATTGGGAAACCTTATCTCCACATGACAGTTCACTCAACTTTGGATCACAAGGACTTTTAATTTGGGTTTGTTGTATGGCTCGTGGAGTGAGGTTTGGGATAGGAAGGTTGAGCAGTGTTTGGATTTTTGAGAAATCAGAATTGAAGGAGGTGGTTCATGACTCCACCTTCTTGAGTTTAGCTTCTTTGAGATTCTCGTGTTCAAAGTACTCAGTTCTTCTTCCTTTGATCTTGAATTTTCAACATAAAGTTCCTTTTGCCCTTTTTTGCTTGCTTCTTTTCACATTGTTTTTCTTTTACTTTCTCACCACCATCTTGAGGTATTTCTTCTTCATTTATTTTGATATTTGCCCAGTTCCATCTTTACTTCTTTCTCCTTTAACTCCTGAATTCTCAAGGCGAGGGAAGGTGAATTGGTTCCATTGGTTCAAAAAGAAAAATGGGTGTTTTGATGAAGCATTGTAGGATTTATAGCTCAATTGGGGTACAAACAAGGGCAGATCTTTCTTGGTTGGTTCATTAAGCTCAAGTCATCCAAAGAAGGCCTTGATCTTTTCCTCGCTTTCATGAATCTTGTTGCTTGTTTTGATTTGGAGTTTCCTAATTTCTAGTGGATCTAATGCCTCACCATCCTTTGAATCGAAAAGGGTTGCCTCGATCACTCTTCAATGAGATGTAAAACATATAGGCTCAATTCTCCGGTTATGGTTTTTCCTTGAGCTTTTAAGTATATCTTTACCTTTTCTCTTCACGTGGACTTGCTATGTGCTGATACAAGTGTATTTTCCTGGTGTTAACATCATGGAAATGTGGAATATTGTAGGGTTTAGAATGTCTAAATTCTTGCAAAGAAAATTTTAAAATTTCCACATTGTCATGATTCTTAAGTAAATTGATTCATTTCCTGATTACTTTGGTGATTGTGATGCCCTTATGCTAATTATCCCATGGGCGGGACACATTTGCCATACCCCAAACCTATAGAACATTGTCCTCAATGTTCTAGACAATGAGAGACTAGGGGGCAGTAGGTAAAAGAAGAAAGAAAAACTACTAATGTAAAAAATCTAAACTATATGCGTGAAAATAAAATGTAGAACCAAGATATGAGCAAGGAAATGGAAAACATGATATACAAATGCAAGAAAAATCAACAAACCAACGCTAGAACTGCTAAATAAAATCTAAAAATAGAAGGATTACTATGCAAATGGAAGGAAACTAATGCTAATAGCAGAGAAACAGTAAAAACAAGGTAAGGGACTGAATATAAAGTTAAAAAAAATAGAAAAGTGTTGATACAAAAACAGAATTTGTGAATGCAAAATAGGAAACAAAGTTAGAAACTAACTGTACTCACAGAAAAATGACGAAAATTAGTAAAACTGGCTCCAGAAAGATCTTTTCGCAAAGGACTTCTCCCCAGATTTTCTATTCGAAAAGGAAATTTTAACTATTCGAACAGAACATGGTTCTTTTAGGTAGTTCATTACTGACTCGAAATTAATTGAATAGAACTTTGAACTTTTGAAAAGTACTTTTACTTTGCGATTTGAACTTTGAAGTGTATTTACACTATGCGCACAAGAAAAATAGATGAAGAAAATCGGAAAAACAATGTTGTACAAACATATTATACACTTTTCTACCATGATTTTTGGAGATTCATGATGATAGGTGGGCAACGGTGTTTTCAATGCATGGTTTGAGCCTCGACCATTTACCTTGAGTATTCTTCCATCCTTGGGATCTGAAATATCCACAGCCTCGAGGGGAGGCCTTGATGACTGTGTATGGCCCTTCCCATACGGATCTCAATTTGCCAGAAAGAATTTAAGTTTAGAGTTGAATAACCATACCTTGGACCCCGGTATGAACTCTTTTCTCATGAGGCTCCTATCATGGAATGATTTAACCTTTTCTTTGTACAACTGGAGCTAGTGTAGGCATCCATCCTCGGTTCTTCCAGTTAGTGAGTTGAAGCTTCTGTGGTTACCAGCAGTTAGATCCATATTAAAAGTTTTGATTGCCCACAAGGCCTTATATTCTAATTCTCTTGGTAGATGGCATGCCTTGCCATAAACCCCTGAAATGGGACATCCTATAGGAGTCTTGTAGGCGATTCTGTATGCCCACAAAGCATCATTAAGCTTAAAGGACCAGTCCTTTCTGTCCTTCTTCACAGTTTTTCAAAATGTGTTTGATCTCTCTATTTGAAATCTCCACCGCCCATCCTTTGGTTTGTGGATGATAGGGAGTGGCTACTCTGTGAGTGATGAGTACTTTTTAATAGAGAGTCAAAGCTGCTGTTACAAAGTGGCTTCCCCATCACTAATGATGGCTCTGGGAATCCAAATCGAAAAATGTGGTCTTTAAGGAATCTTAAAACCACTTTGTGATCATTGGATTTGGTAGTTATGGCCTCAATCCACTTGGAGACATAATCCTGACTACCAAGATGAAATTGTTTCCATTAGAAGGGGAAAGGGCCCATAAAATCTATGCCCCAAACATCAAACAACTCAACTACTGTGATTGGCTGCAGGGCATTGAGTTTCTTTTGAAATCTTGCCAGCTTTTTGGCCTGCAAGATTCTGACAAAGGTCAGAAGGCATCTTTAAAGATTGTGGGCCAATAGAAACCACACTAGAATTTTTTGTTGTTTTTACTGAAATGGCCTCCACAGACTGTTCATGACACATTGACAATATGCCGAAATTCATGGTCAGGACACACTTTACGATCACTTAGTACGCACAATTCTTGAATAGATAAGGATCTTCCCAAATGAAATGTTTAACTTGTGAGAAGAAAAGATCTTTATCCATTCGATTCCAATGTTGAGGAATCTATCCAATAGCCAAGAAGTTGACTATGTTTGCAAACCAAGGATGTGGGTATTGATGGCAAAAGTTGCTCATCAAGAAATGATTCATTAATGGGTAAGCTATCATCCTCGGTATTGAGAATTCGGATAAGTGATCGCCACCACATTCTCCACTCCTTTCTTATCCTTAATCTGTAGATCACACTCCTGTAATGGGAGGATCCACCTGATTAAGCTGGGCTTGGTATCCTTCTTAGGCAGAAGGTACTTTAGGGCAGAGTGGTCAGTAAACACCACAATTTGTGAACCTAAAACATAAGGCCTGAATTTTTCAATGCAAACACAATGGCCGGCTCTTTCTCGGTTGTTGTGTAGTTGAGCTGGGCATCTATCATGGATCTGCTTGGCATAAGCTATGACATGGGAAGCTTATCCTTTCTCCGCCTAGCGGCTCCTAGGGCATAGTCTGATGTATCACACATCACTCAAAGGGCACCTTGAATAGTCGGGGCTGCAAGATGGAGCTCAAATCAGACATTTCTTAAGGACCTCAAAGTCTGTCATGCATACATGAGTAAACACATAAGGAACATCTAGACACGATGAAATGAAGTGGCTTGGAAATTTTCTGAAATCTTTGATGAACCTCCTATAAAATGCATGCCCTAAGAAACTTGATTTGCTTAATGATTACGGGAGGAGGCAAATGTTCAATTAGATCAATTTTGCTTGGTCCACCTCTATGCCTTTATGGGAGACCACATGTCCTAGGACAATGCCTTGGTGACCATAAAATGACTCTTTCGACTTAGAACCAAATTGGTTTCTTCACATCTTTGCAACACCAACTTGAGGTGGTGTAAGCATTGGGAAAAGACTGTCTCCATAAATTGAAAAGTCATCCATGAAGATCTCCATGAATTGATCAATCATGTCGGAAAAGATGGCATACATGCATCTTTGAAAAGTAGCAGGGCATTGCAAGACCAAAGGGCATCCTCCTATAGGCAAAAGTGCCAAAGGGCAGGTGAAGGTGGTCTTTTCTTGGTCCTGTGGTACCAGGATCTGGTTGTAACAGAGTACCCATCAAGGAAGCGATAGTAAGCTTTGCTGCAAGCTTATCAAGGATTTGGTCAATGAAGGGAGGAAATGGTCTTTCCTTGTCATGGTATTTAATTTTCTGTAGTCTGCGGACCCTCCATCCGAGCTTGTTTGTCCTGGTGGACATAAGTTTACAGATTAATAATTTGCTAGATGATGCAGTTTCTTAGGCACCACATGTGTGGGTGCTACCTGAGAATCTGAAATGGGGTAAATGACCCACATCTAGCAACTTGACAACTTCCTTCATTACCACTTCTTGCATGTGAGGATTCAACCTTCTTTGCATTTCTCTAGAAGGCTTGGCATCCTCTTCCAGTGGATCCTATGCATGCATACAAGGTGAGTTTATTCCTCCTAAATCAAGAATGGTCCAGCCAATTGCTTTCTTGTCTTTGTTTAGAACTACCAATGACTCCTCTTCTTGCTCCTTTGTAAGGGAGGAAGAAATAATCACAGTAGTGTTTGATGATCCCAAAAACACATATTTCAGATTTTGGGAGCTGTTTGAGTTCCAATTCTGAAATTTGAGAAAAGAGGGCAGCAAAGGTACCTTGGTAACTTGTGGGAGAGGAGAGGAGCAGTCTCTCAAGAGAGAGAACTTGATGATCGGGTGAGTGCCTTGCACAAAGCAGACTCCGTTGAATTTGATCTCCTTTTCCTTCTTTTCTCGGGATCCCCAATCATTTTAAATTCGTGGTGGAGTCTTTACCTTGCGAAATGTTTGTAAAGCCTCCTCCACCACCTCATCAATGATGTCAACATCGCAACATTCCTCGGCAGAGAAGTGAGGTTGAGTAACATGACATTATACACATTCAATTTAACTTTCATATTTCCAAAAGACACCTCCATGATGCAGGACCTGCATTGAATGCAAGCATTAGTCAGAGCGGAATGGTCTTCCGTAATGACAGGATGGCGTGGTACTTTTGGTTGGTTCCATGTCCAACACCAAAAAGTCGCAGGTAGAAAAACTTGTCTACTCCTACCAAAACATCTTCAATCAACCCCATAGGTTTCCTTTCAGATCTGTCAGCTAGCTGTAACACCACTTGAGTGGGTTTCAATTCTCCCAAACCTAGCTTCTCATAGACAGAATAGGGAAGCAGGTTGACACTAGCACCCAGATCTTGCAAGGCTTTCTCAATGGTGTGCTCCCCAATGATGCAGGGGATTGTGGGGATTCCAGGGTCTTGCATCTTAGGTGGTGTTGCAATTGATAGCACTTGGTTGATTTTCTCCACAGCAAAGGCCTTCTTGGATAAATGTATCCTAGATTGCCTTTTGTGGGTGCACACCTCTTTGAGAAATTTTTGCATAAGCAGGGACCTGTTTGATTGCATCAGCGATCTAAAAACAGAATTTGAAACTAAAATTCCTAAAACAGAAAATCTAATGCCAAATGATGTATCCTAAGCCCAAAGAAACAAACCCAAAAGCCTGAGATACTTATGAACCTAAGTGATTATAAAAATGATTAGCAGGAATACAGTGAAAAGCAAGATTCATAAGATTGACCCCTTTGTTGATGATGTGTATGAAAAAAAAAAAAAAAGTAATGAAGCATGGGAGCACATATTAAAAACAGGGTTCACACACAATTTGAGACCCTTTATGATGAAGAAATCTAGAAGGAAAATAAAATTAGTGGGTCCATTGAATATTCAAAACCTATGATTCACTACTCATTATCCTACATGATTCCTAAAAAAAAATGATCTCGAGTCCAGATGGGAAAAGTGGATGCAAATGGAAAAACAATTATCCAGGAAGATATCTATATTGTTTTATAATTTTCTATTTTATGTTTTTCTTGTTTTGGATCAGCCGGGCTCAACAAGAGCCCTTATTTACTCTTCTGAAAATAATGAGAAACAACTCGGAGATTTTCTATTTGTGTTTTCACTTCTTTTATTTTGTATTTGGTTTTGTAAAAAATAAAAATCGGCATGCCTAAAAGGCAATGAAATTATAATCAAAACAAACATTAAACACATGAGAATTGCTGGTTCTCAAGAATTTAAAAATAGAGAATGAATACAAAGGAGAAGGATGCAAACTCAAGCGAGATCTGCTCCACTTTGGTCCAGATGCTCCTTGTTGAATTTGCTAGATCTCAAACATCCAAAAGCAGTGCGACCTTATTCAAGTATTGACAAAAATAAAAGAAAAACTCAAAGCACGCCCAAATTTGACAAAAGACAAAAGAGTGGCAAGGATTTATTCAAATAACTAGAAGGCAAAGAATAAAACTCGAGAAAAATAAAAAAATAAAAATTCTCTGCGAAGAAAAGCAGGTTTTCTATACAAAAAGACATTTAATCAAGCACTTGGAATGCAAAGTGCAGTTCAAAGCAAAAATTAAAATAAAAATCAAATCTACAAAATAGAAAACTTAGGTCTACCAATTTTAAAATCTATTCCCGTGGCGCGCAAAAACTTGTTATCGCTCCAAGTGTTACCATAATTGTGTGCATTATGAATCAAAAATTAAAGAATTAAAGAATGCTAGGTTATATGGATGTTAACTTATGAAAGGGATATCAAGACATTGGGGCTAACAACGGCTGCAAGATCGGGGCCAATTGTAAGTTTTAAATGTAAGTGAGTAAAAGATCGTCCACGGGAATTGATTTAAAATTTAAGATAAACCTCGAGATCGAGCTACGGATCTGGCCTCTGATCCTATCTACAAAGCACATAAGATGGGAGGTTGGATTTGTCACGTTTAACTATAAGCAAATAAAGAAAAGAACTAACTACATGATCCAGATCCGAGTTGGGGAGATGTTTAAAATAAGACAAATGCAGAAATAATAGCTTCATGTACTTTAGCCTCTGAATTTTAATGGAGAATCTGTAGTTCAACAGGTGATTCAATCTTCATCGGCTACCGGCCGGATGTAAGAGAAATAAATCGAATTAAGGAATAGGTTTAGACTTATGGGTATGATCATCACTTAAATGGTCACGGATCACGTACTAGGGCCTATTCTTTAGTTCGTAACATGAACATCAGTAAATCTTTGCTAGAATTAGGTTACCAACGCTAATTAGCATAGGGGTGATGAATTAAGGAAGTTGCATGCGGATGAGTGAATCTAAAGAAGTCTAATGCACTAAGGTGAACATTAAACCCTCGACATGACTCCAATGGAGAAGACATAAATTACTGACAACCTTTTAAAATCCAAAATTACAATTACGAGCACGGCTTCTTAGAGAGCCCTCGGACTTACATCGAGCTTCTCAGAGAGCCCTCAGACTTACAGTCTTGAATCCGAACTTGGAAGTACAAATCACTCACAATGGCTCTCAAAGGTAAACTACAAGAAGGGATTATAGGGGGTTCAGATAAGCTATCTGACCGGAATGAGGGAAACAGAGATGAAAACTCTAAAATCTGGATACCCAAATTGGGCAAATGGTTCGTCTATTTATAGTTTTCCCTAAGCCAGCTCAAATGTGTATCAACCAATCAGGAATGCTTTAGATCTGGATTGCCCAATGACGGTTGAGCAAGGGGATCCAGATCTGTTTTGGCCAATGGAAATGCTCTAATCTGGTTCGGCCAATCAGGTGCCAGAAGCATCAATTCTGTTATGGGTTTGAAATTCTGTTTGAGCTTCTGGAAGTTCCCGCCAGGTAATTTAACTTTGGGCGCTCACATGGGTTGGAATATGCCTTCGGATCTTGATTGGAACCTTCCGGAATGTTCCTGGTCTTTTGATTGCATTGGGGCACGTGCAAAGTTTCCTGAAATACCCTTCGGACGAGCTGTAAATCCCCAGAATGCCCTTTCGCAGAGTTCAAGGGCCTTTTCGCAAAGTTCAATGACTTCTGAAGCTCTGTTCGCAAAGTTCAATCTTCTTTTCGAGGAGTGTTTTCTTCTTTTCACAAAGTTCAAGGTTCTTTGCGAATAGTAGAAGTTCTTTGCGAATTGAACTCTAGGCTCCCATTCTTCTTTGCGAATAGTAGAAGTTCTTTGCGAATTGAACTCTAGCCTCCCATTCTTCTTTACGAATAGTAGAAGTTCTTTGCGAATTGAACTCTCTCTTGCTTCAGGTCTTTGTCTACTCTTTTAGACCCTCTTTAGCCATTGCTGAGGCTGTTTCTTCACTCCTTCTTTAAACTTGACATGAGCTGTTAGCTTTTTGATCTTTTTGGGATGCTTTTCGGATTTGGACCTGTCTGATTGGTTAGCTGTAAAATGCACACTAAAGCACTTATTTAGTCTTCTCAAGGGTCTTTCAAGGCTCATGTTTAGGGGTAAAAAATGGTATTTTTCACTACTTAACACTCCCCACGCCCCACTCCTCCTCATTTTAACCATGCACCTCTTCCCCCTCCATCATGTCCAAACACCGGCCCCTTCAACCCCCACCATGCCTGACACCCTCACTCAAATTCTATCCCTCCTCCAAACCATTCAGTCCCAATTAACCATCAACACCAACAACCAGACCCTCATGAGATCATGTCTCCAATCAATTCAATCCACCCTTACCCCATCCTCTTCCGCTCCTCAACCCCCTCACATATCCCCTCCTACTTCACCTATACTTACTTCACACCATGCGACTGCCCAGCCTGAGGAAGTAGCCACACCAGCTCTCCCCATACTTTCCTCACCATAGGCCACTTTTCCCTTATCACCAGATTTACTGGCCTCTGCAGTAGCTGAATCCCCTCTACCCTTCACCACCCCCACCTATTTTACAGGATGCCTCCACCCAAACTGATCCCTAGGGCCTCCTCTTCATCCACTGCACCCCTGTCCTTGCCCATTGTCCTTAGAGAAACCATGTACATACCCCCTTACCTCACCCTGCTGTATGCCATGACAGACAACCCTTACCTCCACAGGGATGTCCTGAGAGGTATGGCTGCACTCCGAGCTTCCATTGAGGCCCCTTATGAGGAGAGGATTGCCAACATCGAATTGGAACACCGAATTCAACTTCGCGATATCTCTCAAGGGTGGTTTGAAATCCTGACTCGTTATGAGTCAGCAAAATAATTGGCAGCTACTGAGAGTCTCATTGCCAAATATGAGAAGAAGAATTTTGAGCTTCTCAAGAAAAAATTAGCCAATGCTCAGGGGATACTCAAGGCCACCAAGGAACTCTTTGATGCCAACCTACTCTATGCCACAAAACAAATTGACATATTGGAGAAAAAGGTTGCTTCCCTTACCTCTCAGCCATTTCAACCTACCCCTCTCGCCACCGCACCTCCTCCTGCACCTCCTTCCACTCACTCCTGTCCCCCTTCTACAACTCAACCCCCTCCCACCCCCCCTATGGATTTGCACCCTCCTCCAGCCCAGGAACTCCCCCCTACTCAACCGCCCTCCGAATCTAAAGGGCTCCCCAAGAAGAGATTCTTGCAAAGATCTGCTCCCTCTGCTGCCTCTGCCAAGAAAGGAAAGAGGCTTGTTACCCAGTCTAAAGCCACCCCTCCCACCCAGCCCCAAACCTAACCTGATACCTCTTTCACCTTACTATTAAAGGAGGAAAGAAGGAAGGCTGCTGTGGCTCGCGGATTGGACCCCATTGCCCTTTTTCTATCCGATTCAGATTTTGATTATGTTGCTGCTATTGATCCCAAAGGAAAACAACCTGCTGCCCAGTCTGAGGAGGCAACAAAGAAGCCGCAGCCGAAGGCTAAATCTAAAGGAAAAGCTCCCTTATCTAAGGATGAGCTGAAAAACCTGGCTGACCTCTATGATTCACCAGATGAGGCCTGTAAATAGCTACGGCAGCTTGTTGTTTTAGTTTCTTCCTCACTTGTCTCATGTATATATTTGGCATTTTAATACATTTTGTCTTCATGTAGTTTTCCTGTATCTCTCTTTTCCCCCATGCCTCTCCCCTAATTTCATGCTGTAAACAGTGACGACACTGTTTAGTTTATGTTTGGGGGTATGGCATGTATGCCAATAAATTAGTTAATTTTAGTGCAGCTAGGCTAAAAAGAAGTGTTTGGAATTAATTAGAGTAAATTCTCACTGGAATTTTTGTAAAATGAGGAAATTAAAAAAAAAAAACTATTTGAAACTTAAATAAGCCGTAGTCCAACAGACTTCATGAGGCAAATGTCAACAATTTGTGAAAAATAATTTTGAGTGTGCAGTAAACCTGAAATGAGAGGAAATGGTGAAGATACACCCCTAAAAATTTTGATGGAAGACCATACCTTGAGAGATTTGGGCCTGAAAATTTTTTAATTCCTTTGAAGAGTGTCTGGGCAACTTCTTCTGCTCTAAGGACTGATGGGATCTAATTCTAATCACTAGAAGTTAGGCAATTCCAAGTTGAAACAACTTGACAGCATTCGTGATATTGAAGACATGAAGTAAGGCCATCCCTTGGACAGTTTGAGCCTAAAATGCCCCACCTTTGAACTGCCCTTGATACACACCAGTTGAGATTTTAAAATCACAGTTTTTCTTTGATAAAAAAAAAAAAAAAACCAGAAATTTTGAACCCAAAACCCCTTGACCTGTTTCAATTCACCCCCAATCTGAGAAATCAGGAAGAGGAAGGAGAAGTGAGATTAGAGGAGCAAGTTGTTAAATCTGGATGAATGAAAGGAAAGCACATTTTGTGGTGCTGTGGTATTCCAGCTTAAAAAAAATAGAGCAAAAGGATGAGAAAGAGAAGTCACCTCATTTGAAAATCTACAAGAAGATAAGAAGTTGATCACTTCAAGTCTAAAAATTACAAAAGAAAGTGAAAAGGCGCTGAAATGAAGAAGGTGTTGTCAGACCACCTCCTTACCTTCACTGATTTCTCAATTTCAATCCCTTTTACCCTTTCATTCTTTTACAAACCTCATCCATAAGCCACATTACAACCCAATGAAAAGACCTTACTGATTTGAAATTGATTGAGCTATCATGTGGAGATAAGAAACTAATCTATGGTGAAAAGAGTTAGAAAATTTTAGAAATTAGAGCAATGCCTATGCTCATGCTTACAGCCCTATTTGAGGACTGTAACTGCTCTTGAGCTATGTGAAATTCTACGCCCTTCATTTTTGTTGTGAGTTAATAGCCCTGGTGAGACTTGGGTCTAAAATCCAATTTGATGGGGGTAGTATCAAAACAGAATTCTCAAGTGAAAGGTGAGCCATTCATCAATCTTCAGACACAATGCCTTGACATGAACTGATTGATGGTGAAGGAATTATTGCAAAATTTCATGTTTTAAGTTGGTGATTTCTCTGTTGAAAATCCTCTAGATCTGAAAAGACTTGATGAGAATTTATTCTAGTTTATTGAAACTTTGTTTAGCAAGATGCACTATTATTAACTAACCTTATTGGAGAAGTTTATGGGTACCTTCACTGAAAACCCTCAGGAGACTCCACTCCTCCACTAGGGATCACCTAGGGGTTTGAAAGGCTTGGTGCATATGCTAAATGTATCTGTGCTCCCTACGAAAGTGGCATATTTCCTTTTAATTCTCCTTTGCTTAGGGACTAGCAAAGCTTAGGTTTGGAGGTGTGTTAAGTGGTGAAAAATGCCACTTTTCACCCTTTAACCTGACCATTGATAGACCTGTGAGCACACTAATAAGCCTCTGTCAAGTGCATTTTGTAGACAGTAATAAGAGAGGGCACTAATACAGAAAACCACTCATGAATGCCCAAAAAGGAGCTATCTCTCAGCACAGGACAAACCCAGTAACAGCTCACCAGAGGGTAGCACATCACTGAACCATTGGAGCACGTGGCTACAGCAGGGCAAGGCGAAGGAAGTGAAAACAAGCTGAAAACATCCTATCGATTGGTCACCTAAAGACTTCGATAGGAGCTAAAAACAAAGAAAGGAAGAATTCGTGCAGTTGAAGAGGTTTCGATAGGATCTGAAGGCAGAAGAAGGATGGATTCGTGTGAATTGAGGAGTTCGATAGGATCTAAGAACCTATCGAGCAGCTGAAAGGAAGGAAGAAACCATCCCATCGAAAACATGCCTGAGGCGTCAAGGGAACCTATCGAATGGTTTCCTGAACCTATCAAAATGATGGCATGCAGAGCAGAACCTGTCGAAATGGTTCTCCAACCTATCGAAGAGCCTCTCCAACTTGCCGAATACTCCAGGCCAGGGACTATCGAAATCGTGTGCAGAACTTCTTAGAAATTCAGCTGGGCACACGTTGTGATTGGGTGACCTATTGCACGCAACTCTAGGCACTTAGTGATCGGCACAACGGTTTCAGAAGATGCCCTAAGAAACCCTAACCAACCCACGTGCTCTAACAAAACTCTAACAAACTCTGAGGACCTTCTAGAAGGGATTTTTTGGCGGGAAAAATAGAGGAGAAAGCTATATATAGTGAACCCCAATTGTCATTGGGGGGATCGAGATCTGAGCCAAATTCTGGAGATTAGCGCTTGCAGAGCACTTCTATTTTCCTCCTTTAGCCCAACAATGGTTGGCTAATTCCCCCGGAGTAGCGAGGAGAGAGGATAGATCTGTAATTGGGTAAGGTTAAGATTGCTATTGTGGGTTCCCAGCTGCACAGACTAAAGATCTGAGAGTATTTCTATTGTAAAGTGATTTTTATTGCAATGTAAATGCTGATTTTAATGCTTTAATTAGATCTAAAGTTCCTTTGGTTTAATTTGGTGATCGATCGGATTTGTGTAGAGGAGTCTGTAGATCAACTCACCCACTTAACTGGTAGGCCTCTTGGATACCACCCGATCTCCCTGGATCTAATACTCCTGTGATTCCTTGAGTCTGTGACTTGGGAATTGCAGCATCTGTAGTGGTTTTAATTGTTCTAATTGATGCTTTAGCTTTGGAGGAGATCCCTAGGATGGTCTGTGACCATTAAAGTAGACAGATCATAACCTTAAGATTAGTTCAAACTTAGGCTCCAATTGGATTCCTCTGTTGCAAATATATGGATTCGATAAAGTCTATAGGATAGTCTGTGACCATTAAAGTGGATAGATCATAGCCTTAAGACCAGGTGGATCCTGCGATTTGAAGTGGAGCTTTCTACCCTGTAGCTGTGCTTATAGCTAGTTGAGGGAAATGTGTACTCTGAACCTCTGGAGCATGATTAATTAAACCTGATTTCAGTGAAGACCAATCTCCAAGCTACTCTTCATTTTTTGTTTTCTTTACTCCTTTCTTCTGCATGATCAAAGTTCGCAAACTCGATCCAAGCTAGTCTATGTTTAATTTTAGCTTAATTTAAATGACAATCCATTTTAAACCTCTCCCCTATCTTTTAGCTAACTTAGCAATAGTTAGGGTGCCAGATCTCATACAGATCTGGAGATTTATCATATTTTTAAACCAACCACCCTGTCGACATTCTCTTACTCACCATTCTTTTAAAGCTTGCTACAACAGATCATGATTACTTGCAGGTCTGTGTGAGTGTGTTCTGCTTAGTTTTATTGATAATTTTAGACCCTCATTTGAGGGAAGGCAAACACTCCAACACTCTTTTTCTAGAAAGATGTGAAGAAACCAACCTACTGTTGAGCTAGGGGAAGAGCCACTTTATGGTTCAAGAAGGCATTGTGTTAGGACATATCGTCTCCAAAAGAGGAATAGAAGTTGACAAGGCTAAAATTGACGTGATAGCTAATCTACCCCCACCTACCTCGGAGCGGCAGATTCGATCTTTGCTTGGTCACGCTGGCTTCTACCGCCGCTTTATTAAAGAATTTTCAAAAATCTCGAGACCTCTATATCACCTTTTAACAAATGACGTACCTTTCAACTTTGATGATGCTTGTCTTAACACGTTTAATAAGCTCAAAGCCCTTCTCTCATCTGCACTAATCATACAATTCCCTGATTATTCCCTACCTTTTGAAATAATGTGCGATGCATCCGACAATGCATTAGGCACCGTCTTAGGACAGCGTAAGGATAAGATTCCCCATGTAGTTTATTATACAAGCCGTACCTTAATTGAAGCACAAGTTAACTACACTACTACTGAGAAGGAACTTCTCGCTATCATATTTGCATTAGACAAATTTTGACCATATCTATTGGGATCTAAGACTATCATTTTGTCGGATCACTCTGCACTCAAATATTTATTGGCAAAAAAGGATGCCAAACCGAGACTAATCCGGTGGATCCTTGTGAAAACCCAACTTTTCCCTTTATCATATATAGGAAAGGTCGTGTCGTCAGATCACCTAACATAATCCTATCATATAATCATGTCTAAAGTACTACAAATGCGGAAGTAATTTAAATAACTCTGACAGAATAAAATATGGCAAAACTGATATTTACTCATCTAAATAGTAATTATCAAGATCTATAAACAAGGCGAACAGATAAGATGTATAGCTTTCCACCGATGACGACCAACCCGTCATCTAAACAATGGGAAAAAAACCTATACATGTAGTATAAAATATCTCAAAGCACAAGATCATACGTGGTTTATACAAGTTATCAAAAGACATCTCTCTCTCTCAAACCTATTTGGGAAAGAATTCTTCCTCCACATCCTCTTCATCTTCCTCCTCTTCCTCCTCATCTGGTTGGTAAGTAGGATCACTTGTGTGCTCCGGATCAAGATCTGTAGCTAAGACATTGAAGTCATATGATGAGCTATCATCAAAGCTCAGCAGAGAAATTTACAATGCTAATTCATATTTTAGATTACCAAATTCACTTCTAGAGGCGTAGAATATAAAATAAAAGTATATTTTATATCTTAGCTTGTATTTACTATAGTATAAATCATTCATTATCATGTGAATAATTTAACATGCTGACATGCTAAACAATCATGCTGAAGAAATATAAAACAAAGCATGGTGCAACAGGTACGAGGAATCAAGTTGAAACATGCTACATTTAAATAAGCTTATCAGATGTAAAAGATACATGTATCGAAACAAAAGAATCAAGCTCCTGAGTTAGCAGGATCACTTGTCAAGCTCCCGAGTTAGCGGGCTCACTCTAACTCAGACAAATCAAGCTCCCGAGTTAGCGGGATCACTTGTTAAACTCCTGAGTTAGCGGGATCACTTGAATTCAAGATTTACACAATCAAGCTCCCGAGTTAGTAGGATCACTTGGCTCAAACACGAAGCAAAATGGATACTTAACATCAAGGGTATAAAGACATGACTAATGCATGCATGGTATATGAGAATCATCGGGAATAAAGGACATGTAAGCAGTTATCAATACTACACGTAGCATTATTCTTCATAGCAAAACTTTCTATTTCTATTTCTGATTATACATGATTAGACATGAACAATTAATGAGCATTATTAATCAAAACCATTCCTCTAAACTAATCTAGTAGCATTTGTTATTACGATATATTTGAGCATAATCCTTTAGCCATAATCAACGGTTATTACATATCCACAACAAAACTGATGTTCATTTTCACATGTGTTCATCATCAACAACACTGATTGATATCATTCTAAATCTCTCATTTGGCTATCATGCTGACATATAGTCAAAGAATAATCCTATGTCGAGCTGAACTAGAATGGTTCAAGCATCGAAGTTCATGGTATAAATAGATATGGTGCTGATCTTACTATCATCATAGCTTAGTATACCAGTATACCTTAGTAGAGCAACTATAACGATTACTGGCATATGGATCACCACTACGAGGCATAAGTATACCTATACTAATTTGCTAATCAAAGATGAATTTGAAAAAAAAATATAAATGAACAATGAAAACTCCATACCTTAGCTTACACTTTACGTATGACATGTGCATGCACGCATTCACGTTATCTTCATCGGTATGCACCAAGCACCTAGAAGTAATATTCATGGATTTAGTAGTTTTAAATGGGTTACGAGACCCTACATGAGACCCTACATTAGTGCCCTATGATGTTAAATCATCTAAGAGTCATTACGCACACCCGACAAGAGACCACAGAGACCTCAATGCAGATGTCGAGCCAGACATGGGCTTGCCTCGGCAAGCTCACCAGCTGAGCATCTTGCCGCGGTAACCTTGTGAGGTTGCTGTGGCAAGCCTGAGGCTATGCTTGCCGTGGTGCTTCCCGGTCTCTTCTTGATTTCTGGGCCTTTTTGGTTTACTGGCAATTTGCCCGATAGAGATATCTATATCTTTTATACACTGAGAGTTTAGTTTAGCTATTAACTTTGGCATTAAGATCCGAAGTGTGCAAATGTGAAGATTTTTGGCATAATATATCATCTATGCGACTTCCACACCCACTTGTGATGCCGATTCAATCTCATAGAATCGACACCACAAACCTCTACCTTCTCGTATAATGAAGCCAAAGGAAACTACGGTATCGTTAGTATTACACCATACCTATTGATGGCCTATTGGTTTTTTATCACACCGACTTTGTATCGAGGTTGCCGAGCTTACAAGAATTATGACCGAACTGGATTCTCCGAGACCAAGTGATTGCTTTCGTAATCCTCTCGACCAAATCGCATATCTCCTTGTGATCACAGTTCGGAAGTTAAAAAGGTTGCAAAAGGAGGTGAGCTTGGAAGTTCTAATAGAAAGATGTCATTTTCTAAATATGTTCTTAGTTGTGCCAGGAATGAAACAGCTGAGTTTCCTTAATATTTCAACATGTGCTAGGGAAGATGGCAATGGTGCCTTTGTAGTGGGTTTGCACCTTGCGTGCATGGGAGTGAAGAATGGCTCATGCCGCCGTGTAATAAAAATGCAATGCAAGTAGCTTATAAGCTCCTAGAGGTAACATTCCATGTAAAGCAGCACTAGCTTTGTGAATGTATACACAGATAAGTTAAAACAAGATTCTCGCCACTACAAAGCTAATGTAGAGTGTCAAGAGATAAGCCTTATATTGTTTGGCTCTAGTGTAACGCAAGTACACCATGTTCAGAGATATATATATATATATATATATACATATATATCTATAGATATATATAATTGGGGTCTTATGTCTAAATGTCATTCTGTATCTTATATATATAGCTAGCTTCAATTCAAGTGTAAGTCCTTTACCCTTTAAGAAGGATATTGGTTGTCTTCTAGCTGTAGTGTAAAGCACGTACACATATATACTATATATAGCTAGGATAACATGTTTTGGTCAATGTATTTGCTAGATGGTAGATGGAGTGTATGTTTAATACATTAGCTTTTAACTTTTAATGTATGAAATGGTTACAGGGCTATGAAGGAAACATCAACTAATATAATTTCAGTTGTGTCCCGTGATAGTTAGATGCCTCACCTGACCCGTGGCCATACCAATTAGTGTGTTTGAATAATTAGAGCAGCTATTACAATCCTACTTTTGCAGGAATTTGACTTCTAAATAAAGGACAAGAAGGGAGTTGAAAATATAGTGGCGGATCATCTGTCCACAATCGAGATGCCTCAAGCCACTAGTAAAGAACCTCTCCATGAAACCTTTCCAGACGAACAACTTTTCGCCATCCAAGTGACAATTTCATGGTATGTTAATATCGTAAACTATTTGGCAACAGGTAAGATTCCCTCAAATTAGTCCAATCAAGATAAATATATTTTCTTTGCTAACATCAAATATTATATTTGGGAGGACCCAAACCTATTTAAAATATGCTCAGATCAAATAATACGAAAATGTGTGCTCGACAATGACACCCACAATATCTTACAATTTTGTCACACTTATGCTTGTGGGGGTCATTTCGGTGGAAAGAAAATGGCTGCCAAGGTACTGCAATCAGGATTTTCTTGGCCATGATTATTTAAAGATGCTTAGAATTTTTGTCAAGCCTGCGATCGATGCCAGAAATTAGGAGCCATATCTCGAAGAAATATGATGCCTCTTCAACTAATTTTGGTCACAAAATCCTTTGCTGTATGGGGCATAGACTTTATGGACCCATTTTTGCCCTCGTACAGATATATGTATATCCTTGTAGTAGTTGACTACGTATCCAAATGGATCGAAGCATCCGCCACTAGGACTAATGATCATAAGACGATAGTTTTTTTTATGTAGGAAAACATTTTTGCGCGATTTGGAACCCCACGGGATATTATAAGTGACGGGGGCAGTCATTTTTGCAACCGATATTTTGAAAGTTTACTTAAGAAATATGAGGTTACACATAAAATTGCAACTCCCTATAACCCTCAGACCAGTGGTCAGGTGGATGTTTCTAACCATAAAATAAAGAAAATTTTAGAAAGAACCGTTCGACCTGATAGAAAGGACTAGTCCCTAAAACTGCATGATGCTCTATGGGCATATAGACCAACCTACAAAACCCCTTGGCATGTCTCCCTTCCGACTGGTATACGGGAAGGCTTGCCATTTACCTGTCGAATTAGACCATAGAGCTTTCTAGGCAATTAAGATACTTAATTTCGAACTAATTGCATCTGGTGAACAACGAAAACTCGGCCTTAATGAGTTAGAGAAATTCCGAAATGATGCCTATCAAAATACCCAAATTTATAAGGCCAAAACTAAAGCATTTCATGATAAACACATTTTGAGAAAAAGTTTTGAGCCAAGCCAACAAGTTTGGTTATACAATTCAAGGTTAAAGTTGTTCCCTCGAAAATTACAAAATCGTTGGGACAGACCACCCTATAATATCATAGAAACATTTCCTCACGGGGCTGTCACTATTCAGGATTCCAAGGATAATCGTACATTTAAGGTTGACGGGTAGAGACTTAAACTGATGGTGACGTTACAAGAAAAGGAGATAGTGGTCACTATGTCTTTTAAGGACCCAGAGTATGTCTGATATTGTCACAACCCAGATTTTTGAGATCTGTGCATGACACACTTTGTTGCACATAGGTATATGCGTTTCACAAAGGGACCAAAACACCCAAATACTTAAAGTGTGTACATGGGAAACACACTAGTATATCCCAATTCTGATAAATATAAAAGTGAAGAGAGAAGAGGAGTCCTTACGTAAAACTATTCTAACCTAAATAGAGAGGAGGAGATTATAGAGAAAAAGAAGGGGAAGAAAGGAGCCTGGGAGAACTAGGGTTGCAGAAACTTGGCTCGGCAAGGGAGATCAGAGGTAATGACGGGAGGACGAACCAGGGAGACCGGATAGCCTAGTGGGTATTCAAATCTTAAATCGGACCTGTGCGTGATTCACCGTCAAGAGGTACGTTAAAAAAAAAAAAATGCATAGATGCATAGGAATGTTTGGAATAGTAGGAAGGATGTTGGCTAGATACTACTGGTATAGGATTAAGGTGTAAAGAAGGATAAACAAATGTGAGCATGACTCTGGGCTCGCTCGAGCGGTCCCTGTAACGAAAGGGGAGCTCGCTCGAGCGAGGGTCCACTGTCACATTTCGAAAACCGATTTAACCGCTCGAGCGACCTCGATTTGACCGCTCGAGCGAGGTCAAGAAACCGCTCGGCGAGGTCAAGTGACCGCCGAGCGAGTATAATGGACCACTAAGATGTTGGTTTTCTAAAATAAGAAACTCGGGTGTCTTACACCCCAAATGACCTTAAACCATCCTAAAGTAAATTCTCTTTTAATGTAGGTTGATGCATTATAACCGCTAAGGACAAGCGTGCTTTGAGATTGTTGAGGTAGGGAGTATTCTTGAAACATGTGCATTATTCTGTGAACTCATGTCGTAGTATAGTCTATAAATAGTAGTATACTATAAACTCTCATGATAAGTGTGTGTGTGTGTAAAGTGTGAAAAATCCTGAGGTCCCCAGGGGACGAAATATATTGTGGTTAAATCAGAAAAAGTTGAAATAGAAGTATGGGGCATCCCAGGGATGCGTAAGAAATAAAATAGAAAGCGAAACAATGTGATAAGGCCTAATGTAATATATCTAGCACATTCACGGTGAACAACTATATGTAAAGCACATTGATATTTTTATTATTTAAGGTTGATCGAGAATACCCCACCGCGTGGCGGGATACCACGACGACTCGGCGGGATATCCGTGACTGCATGACCAATCCGTATAGTTGTAACACATCCAGGATGTAGATTGAGAATAGACCCCGCCGCCTATGAGAAAGGGGCTTGGGCAGTATTCCCAGGGGATACACATAATAACTGTCTAGTTAGACGACGATGGCGGGTATTCCATCGGGGCTCGATGCTATAGTGATTAGGCCAAGTTCACAAACAAATTCATAAAGAGATTAAACAGAAACTGTGCTAAGATTGGTTGGGAGTCATTGAATTACTTTTATCCTTCAAATTGTTGTACATAAATATTTCTTGAGAAATTATGTTGTTGGTACTAACATATGTGCGGGAGATGATCTATATGTTCTTTTGTTTTCCCTACGGAGCTAGGATGTAGCTCACCCCTTAGACTATACGTCGCAGGTCAAGGACTAACGGCAGCAAGGACTTCGGGTGAAGTTAATCCAAAGGCATTGGTGTTTGTACCCACAGAAGAGTCAGAACCTCCTCCTGAGGAATTCTTCTAGGAAACCCGCTGCATACTTTGATAGTGAGTAGAGAGAGAGTACTGTGTATGGCTTGGTATATCGAGCCTTTTTATTTTATTTTTTTTGAATGTTTTAAATACTGTCACTTGGTAGACCACCTAGGAGGAATAAGTACCATCAAACTTTCGGGTATGTCCTTATGTCCATGAATTGGCATGGAACAAGAACAGCCCCGTAGGATCAACTAACTTATAAGTTCTTATTGTTTGCTTAGAGTATTCGCATGTGCTTCAATTACCGTTTGGCTATATATATGATGAGGAGTAATGACATGAATGTAAGGCACGGCCTTGAAGGTCGTGCTGATGGCACGGATTTCGGGATGCCAAAATTGGTACATCACGATTAGTATCAGAGCATTTCCTTCCAGAGTTCTGACTATCATATCGTCAGAATATAGGGACTTCTGCTAACGAGATTTTAATTCTCATGCAGACCGTTATATTTCCTAGAGGAGAGGCCGACCGAGGTGGCCATGATAGGAATTCTGTGATGAGATGGGTTCGTCTCACCTACAAGCAGTGCCATTGGGAAACAGGGAGATTCCCGGGAGCAGTGGCCAGGGAGGAAATCAAAATCAAGCAGAGGAGCAAGATCTAGATAGACATGATCGAGACCAAAGGGAACAAGATAGGGTGAGAGAAAGGAATGAGGAAAGAGAAGAGCGTCAGAGAATGATGCACACAATGGAGACCATGGCAACTGCCATGGCACAACAAGCAGCGTCCTTGGCAGCGCATACAGTACCAGAACCACAACGAACACCTACCCCTCCAGTAGGACTTACACCTTCATTGGCTTCAGCATTCACCGAGTTCAGAAGAATGAGACCTCCCAATTTTTCAGGACAGGCAGACACAATGGCCGCCGAAAACTGGTTGGGAGAAATGGAGAAGGTGTTCAGCGTACTGACATGCACAGAGGATGAGAGCGTCCGTTGGGCAGCATATATGTTAGATGGAGAAGCTGGACCTTGGTGGAAATCAGTGTCATGCGGGCGAGAGCACAAGAAACTCCAAAGCGTCTTTGTGGACTTGGGACGAATTTGTAGAAGAATTCAATAAACAATATTTTCCTGAAGTTGTGAGAAATCAAATGGAGACCCAATTTTTACAACTAGCACAGGGAAGAATGACCGTGAGAGAGTATGGAGTAGAATTCATGAGACTGGCTCGCTTCGCCCCAGACTACGTAATCTCAGACATGATGAAAGCGAAGAGGTTCCAACAGGGCTTACGGTCGGACATCCGAGGGGGTGTTGCGCCCTTCTAGCTGAAGACTTATGAAGAAGTTATGAGTAAGGCATTGGTGGTTGAAGTAGAAAATAATAACCGATACCGTTTGAGGGCACATCAAGGCCGAGGATGCACCGATCTGAATAGGACGGGGGGTTATGAATCGTCATATAAGAAACAGAGGTTTATAACACCAAATCAGAAACCGTCGTTCCAGTCGGGTTATGGGAGAGCTGCTCCACAATCGACTCATCAAAATTATCCGTTGCTCGCATCAGGGAGATCGATGAGGTATCAAGGTCCTACTTATTCCAACAGGACTACAACTCCACAAGTTTTTTCGAGAGCTGCTAATTCATTTCAGGGAAACTTGTGCTAAATGTGGCACGCCCCATAAAACAGCAGACTGTAGGGAAGGAATGCGAGGCTGTTTCAAATGTGGGAAGATAGGTCACATGATGAGAGATTGCGCTGAGACAGCCAAAGAGAACACGGCTCCACCCCCCATGCCACAACCAATTCAAGCTCGAAAGCACATTATTAGGAAGAGCCTCTGTGATTCTTGCTTGAGGAAGTGGAGTGTACGACATTATCCAAGGTGAGAACTCCTTTAAAATAGAATTTCAGTTTCAATATAACTCTAGATAAAGAATGAGTTTATATTAGGATATATAAATATATATATCATATTAAAGCGTAGAGTGAAAATTGTTTATGGATATGTTGTGTATGCGTATATGCATGTATTGTAGGTGCGTTCTGATTTATGAGAAAGGGTGCTACGTAGCACATGGCCTTGTGATCTTGATAGACCGGTCTACCCACTCCTTCATTACCCTAGATTTGCGAAAAGAATGAAGATTGTTAAAACCTTGGACTTTGTGTTATCGGTGTCCATCCCAACAGGAGAATTAGTGGACAGAATTAGTGCAAATCGGTAGTAGTAAGCATTAGGGATCACGTTGTCCACGAATTAGAGGCAAATCTAATATGGTTGGACATGCGAGGATTCGATGTAATCCTTGGCATGGATTGGTGTCCCAACATTGCAGCAGTGGACGCAAGGATAAAGTTGTTGTTTTCCGTCCTAACACGAGGAGATCGTTTGATTTCAAGGGAGAGGTCACTCGGTACCACTTATATCTGCGGTAAGAGCGAGCGTTTAATTAGGAAAGGGTGTAGTGGTTATTTGGCATTTTGAAGGAGGATAAAGAAGAAAAGAATATTATCTACGACATAGGCGTAGTGCGTAGAATTCCCGGATGTATTCGGAAGAATTGCGGGATTACCTCCGAAAGAGAAGTAGAATTGCGATCGATTTGGCACGAGGCGGAACATTTCAAAAGCACCTTATAGAATGGCCCTACGAGTTGAAAGAATTGAAAGAACAAGAGCTCATGGACAAGGGGTTTATATCGACCAGCGTGTCTCCGTGGGGAGCACGGTGTTGTTCGTGAAAAGAAGGATGGGTCGATGCGTTTGTGCATCGACTACCGCCAATTGAATAAAGTCACGGTGAAGAATCGATATCCGTTGCCAGAATAGATGACTTATTCGACCAATTACAAGGAGCAAAACACTTTTCCAAGATCGACCTAAGATCCGGGTACCATCAGTTAAGAGTCAGGGACGAGGACATTCAAAAAACGGCTTTTAGAACACGGTATGGACACTATGAATTTTTAGTGATGCCATTTGGGCTGACAAATGCACCATCGTTTATGGATTTGATGAATCGAGTGTTTAAACCACACTTAGACTCTTGGGTTGTAGTGTTTGTTGATGACATCTAATCTACTCAAAATCAAAAGCGCATGAAGAACACTTACGTGTCGCTCTCGAACTTTCGTGAACACCAAGCTGCATCAAGCTCGGCAAATGTGAGTTTTGGCTAGAAGAAGTCACTTTACGGGACATGTATGTCTCCAAGCATGGTGTCCTTTGTAGATCCCGCTAAGATCGAGGTAGTAGTGAAATGGGAACAACCAAAAACCGTGACAGATATCCGGAGTTTCCTCGGACTGGCAGGATATTATCGGCGTTTCGTTGAGGGGTTTTCAAAAATATCAGGACCTCTCACAAGGCTTACAAGAAAGGACTCAAGATTTGAGTGGAGTGAGGCGTGTGAAAAGAGTTTTCAAGAACTCAAGAAAAGACTCACCTCAGCTCCAGTGTTAGCCATTCCATCGAGCGTGGAGGATTCGCGATTTATAGTGATGCTTCAGATTATAACGGGTTGGGTTGTGTACTAAATCAATATAAAAAGGTAATAGCTTACGGCTCCAGACAGTTGAAAGAGCACGAAAGGAACTACCCAACACACGATCTGGAACTAGCTGCAGTCATATTCGCATTAAAAATATGGCGACATTACCTATACGAAGAAACATTTGAAATTTTCACTGACCATAAAGCCTCGGATACTGTTTACATGTAAGGCGAATATGAGGCGTGAGGTGGATGGAATTCCTCAAAGATTACGACTGTTCTATACAGTATCATCCAGGCAAAGCTAACGTAGTGGCCGACGCCTTGAGTCGAAAGAGTTCCGCATAGCTGGCTAGCCTAATTTCAGGTATACATCGATGGAAGTTGTTGGAGGATCTAGCGTTATGTGGTGCAGACATCCAACCACAAGCCACATGAGCCTTCTTAGCCAACATATCAGTGAAGCCAGTGATATTTGAACACATACGAGAACTACAGATGAAAGACCCGATTCTAACACGGATACATCAAAATGTAATAGAAGGTACTACCTCTGAGTTTTCAATCAAGGAAGACGGTTCCTTAACATTCAAAGGGCGGCTTTGCATTCCGGACAACGCCGAATTGCGGCGAACGATTCTTGATGAATCCCACAGGTCAAGTTATGCGATCCACCCAGGAAGCACGAAGATGTATCAGGATCTGAAAAAGAATTACTGGTGGAGAGGGTTGAAACAAGATGTGGTAGAGTATGTTTCACGATGTTTGACGTGCTAACAAGTGAAAATCGACCATAGACACCCCGCAAGCCTATTACAGCCCTTACCCATACCGGAATGGAAATGGGAATCTATCTCAATGGATTTCATAGTCGGGTTACCACGAACTGCAAGGAGGCATAACGCCATTTGGGTGGTGGTTGATCGATTAACTAAGTCGGCACATTTCTTGCCGTACAACACGATGTACACAGCGGGAAGATTAGCAGAACTTTACATGAAGGAGATCATTCGGCTACATGGGATTCCAAGTAGCATTGTTTCAGACCGAGACCCATTATATACGTCAAAGTTTTGGAGGAAATTCCAAGAAGGAATGGGAACTAAGTTGGATTTCAGTACGACGTTTCACCCACAAACAGAATGAAGATGAGTCAACCAAGTCATTGAAGACATGCTTAGGGCATGTATGTTAGAATTGCAAGGATCGTGGGATCAACATCTACCATTGATTGAGTTCGCTTATAATAATAGTTTTCAGACGAGCATTGGGATGGCACCATATGAAGCCTTGTACAGAAGACGATGTAAGTCGCCAATCAATTGGGAAGAAACTGGGGAGAAATTTGTTTTGGGACCCGAGCTACTTGAAGATAGCGCTGCCATTGTCCGCATGATCAGGGAGAGGCTAAAGGCGGCTCAGAGCAGACAGAAAAGTTATGCTGACATCAAGCGGACCAGTGTAGAATTTAAAGTGGGGGAACATGTGTTCGTGAAAGTATCACCAATGAAGGGAGTGATGAGATTTGGGAAGAGAGGGAAACTAAGTCCCCGCTATCTTGGACCGTTTGAGGTTTTGGGTCGAGTGGGAGAAGTAGCCTATCGCATTGGTTTGCCACCATTGTTTGATCAAGTACACAATGTTTTCCACGTATCGATGCTTAGGAAATATCTCAATGACCTTGATCACGTATTGAGCGGCCAATCATTCGAAATGCATGAAGATATGACCATGATTGAAGAACCCGTAGAAATTGTAGATCGAAAGGAACAAGTGTTGCGAACAAAAGTGATTCCCTTAGTACTTGTTCGATGGAAGAACCATCCGATCGAAGAGGCAACATGGGAACGTGAGGCGGATGTTAGAGAACAATATCCCAAATTGTTCGAAGTTGCCAACTGAATGATTTTCATTGGTTTGAGAATATGTAATTTCGGGTACTATGAGGGTTATGTATGTTTTCTTTTGATATATGATTGCAAATAATGTTTGAGAAATTTTTTTTGTTCAACTCTAAATTGATGAAACTAGGGAGATATTGAAACAAAACAAGCAAGAGGGTACCAAGAAGTGTTTCTGGTCTCGCCCGAGCGATCACTAATGACCGCTCGTGCGATCACTACATAAAATCACACTTTTCTCGCTCGAGCGCTAACAAATCCTCATGACGAAAACTTTTCTCTTCCTTCGGCGAGGCACTATAACCGCATAGCGAAGAAGAATACAATGAAAAGCGAGTTACATGCTCGCTCGGCGAGGACTAATGACCGCTTCGGCGGCGGAACTATAAATATGGCAGAGGCCATAGCGCCTGCTCATCTTCAAGCGAAAGGAAGAAGAGAGCGAGCAAGGGGTTTGGGCAAGCGATTTTCAATCCTTTTCGGCCCGTTCCCATCCGATTCATTAAAACCACTCTTCTAGGTAAAATCTGCCCCTCTCTAATATTTTTTCTTGTCATTTAAACCCTTTAAATACTTAATGGCTTCAAGCCCAAACCCACAACCTAAGAAACGGATGGCGATTCGGTCGCCGTCGGCGCACAATAAAGCGCCACAAACCTCGCAACCATCACCAAACCCACACTCTACTCCAATCACACTGGATGATAGGTGGGGAGCAAAATTTTGAAGCCGAATGGGAAATACATCCCTCTTGTTTGGAGATCCGGCGTCCACCGGTGGACATCGGACTTCATCACCAACAATCAACTCAAGTCCACCTTCGCCATTCGGGGATCGATACTACGAGGCTAGTGAAGCTTTTCTACCAAACCTTAAACATGAGCATCGATGAGGGCATACTTGTTACCATCGATGGTAACGAGTTAGTTTTTAGATGTGCCGACATCTCCTCGACCATGAAATGCCCCCACATCTACACTCCTAGCCCACTCATCCTACCACCCTTTTCTGGGAACGTAGATTTCCCAATGATCATCTCCGACATCACTGGAGGTAGGTCCGCCTCGGGACAATCCATCACCCGATCACAACTACCGCCGCGCATGTGGCTTCTAGACATTATCTTCAAAAAGAACTTGCACCCAACCGGCCATGACCAAGAACGCCGAGATGCGTTTTTGCGAGCACTACACACCGCATTTCACAATAGGTGGATCAATGCACCTATGGTCATCATAAAAGGCATGGCGCATGCCTACAGAAGAAATGTAAGGGGTGTCGTCCCTCCACCTATCAACCGACTGCCGTATGCACGATTGATTTCCCGACTTTTAGACTCACGAAATGGGAAAGGGGGATTTAAGATGCAGGAGGGAGTTGTTCCTCACCGACAACGTCGTCCCATACCTCGCCGAGTTGGGCGAAATCTTAAAAGCCTCCAAACCAGCGTCGACAAGAAGAGAGAGACCGCGAGTCTCCGGATCGACCACCCATCAAACACCGGGGACCGACTACTTCCTCCACCACGATTCACGCATGAGAGATCCTTGACAAGGAAGGGACATTAGGTTGCATCGGAGGTTCGAGGCGCTACTTATCGACCTCATGGGCCATGCGTACGCAAACCTACATGCGGTAGCGTTGGTGCCATGAGGATTCTATATTTGGAGCATCTACCTCGGACCGCCACTCGAGGGCGCCACAGGTACCGCGGCCGTCCACGTGGGCGGACGACGATGACTATGAAGAGGAAGAGGATTAGGAAATAGCAAATATTCGAATACCTGGCATGTAATATTTTGAAAACTTGATATGGATGTTAAATTTCTTTTGTGTTAAAAACTATCGTGACATGAATGGCACAAGTTTTGGTTTGGGTAGATGATAAATATGTGTGGAATGAGTATCGATGATATTTTGATTAAATTGTTTTGTTTTTGTCGTATGGAAATTGTGGGTATGACCAACACTGATAGCTGCAAATGCGGCTACATAGTTAAATTCCTGATTGTTATGCAAGTCAGATGACAAAAGTGGTACCGAGTTAAGAAAATAATATCGATTTTCGAGGGCGAAAATCTTATAAGTTGGGGTGATTGTCACAACCAGATTTTGAGATCTGCATGGCACACTTTGTTGCACATAGGTATATGCGTTTCACAAAGGGACCAAAACACCCAAATACTTAAAGTGTGTACATGGGAAACACACTAGTATATCCCAATTCTGATAAATATAAAAGTGAAGAAGAGAGAAGAGGAGTCCTTACGTAAAACTATTCTAACCTAAATAGAGAGGAGGAGATTATAGAGAAAAAGAAAGGGAAGAAAAGAGCTTGGGAGAACTAGGGTTGCAGAAACTTGGCTCGGCAAGGGAGATCAGAGGTAATGACGGGAGGACGAACCAGGGAGACCGGATAGCCTAGTGGGTATTCAAATCTTAAATCGGACCTGTGCGTGATTCACCGTCAAGAGGTACGTTAAAAAAAAAAAAAACGCATAGATGCATAGGAATGTTTGGAATAGTAGGAAGGATGTTGGCTAGATACTACTGGTATAGGATTAAGGTGTAAAGAAGGATAAACAAATGTGAGCATGACTCTGGGCTCGCTCGGCGGTCCACATGTGAAAGGAGCTCGCTCGGCGAGGTCCTTGTCACATTTAAAACCGATTTAGCTCTCGGCGACCTCGATTTGACCGCTCGGCGAGGTCAAGAAACCGCTCGGCGAGGTCAAGTGACCGCTCGGCGAGTATAACGACCCTTGGCGAGTGACCACTAAGATGTTGGTTTTCTAAAATAAGAAACTCGGGTGTCTTACACCCCAAATGACCTTAAACCATCCTAAAGTAAATTCTCTTTTAATGTAGGTTGATGCATTATAACCGCTAAGGACAAGCGTGCTTTGAGATTGTTGAGGTAGGGAGTATACTTGAAACATGTGCATTATTCGTGAACTCATATGTAGTATAGTCTATTTAAATAGTAGTATATACTATAAACTCTCATGATAAGTGTGTGTGTGTGTAAAGTGTGAAGAATCCTGAGGTCCCCAGGGGACGAAATATAATGTGGTTAAATCAGAGAAAGTTGAAATAGAAGTATGGGGCATCCCAGGGATGCGTAAGAAATAAAATAGAAAGAAACAATGTGATAAGGCCTAATGTAATATATCTAGCACATTCACGGTGAACAACTATATGTAAAGCACATTGATATTTTTATTATTTAAGGTTGATCGAATACCCACCGACGTGGCGGGATACCCACAATGACTCGGCGGGATATCCGTGACGATGCAGTGACCAATCCGTATAGTTGTAACACATCCGAGGATGTAGATTGAGAATAGACCCGCCTATGAGAAAGGGGCTTGGGCATTATTCGAGGATACACATAATAAGCTGTCTAGTTAGGACGGCGATGGCGGGTATTCCATCGGGCTCGATGCTATAGTGCTCGAGGATTACTTAAGTTAAGATTTAAGTGATTAGGCCAAGTTCACAAACAAATTCATAAAGAGATTAAACAGAAACTGTGCTAAGATTGGTTGGGAGTCATTGAATTACTTTTATCCTTCAAATTGTTGTACATAAATATTTCTTGAGAAATTATGTTGTTGGTACTAACATATGTGCGGGAGATGATCTATATGTTCTTTTGTTTTCCCTACGGAGCTAGGATGTAGCTCACCCCTTAGACTATACGTCGCAGGTCAAGGACTAATGACAAGGACTTCGGGTGAAGTTAATCCAAAGGCATCGGTGTCTGTACCCACAGAAGAGTCAGAACCTCCTCCTGAGGAATTCTTCTAGGAAACCCGCTGCATACTTTGATAGTGAGTAGAGAGAGAGTACTGTGTATGGCTTGGTATATCGAGCCTTTTTATTTTATTTTTTTGAATGTTTTAAATACTGTCACTTGGTAGACCACCTAGGAGGAATAAGTACCATCAAACTTTCGGGTATGTCCTTATGTCCATGAATTGGCATGGAACAAGAACAGCCCGGTAGGATCAACTAACTTATAAGTTCTTATTGTTTGCTTAGAGTATTCGCATGTGCTTCAATTACCGTTTGGCTGTATATATGATGAGGAGTAATGACATGAATGTAAGGCACGACCTTGAAGGTCGTGCTGATGGCACGGATTTTGGGATGCCGAAATTCGGGCTGTCACAGATATACTCTTGATCGATTGTCGTGCTACCGACTCATCCGTAGTAATTTTGTAGATGTATCATAGGAATTTTTAGAAGATATGGAAAGTCATAGTGATTATGATTTCTCGTACCTATTATACACTCGTAACAATTATGATTAATTAATGCAAGCGCGAATTTAACCGAGTGCCTAGCTATCGCATGGATACAATTCCCGATAACAAAGCATTGCCTCAATTCATGCTGTGCAGACCCATCTTTCACCATTAATAGATATACAAACTGGTTACACTCTTAAACGCCAACCATAACTTCTATTAATAGCAACTATTCACATTCCGGATTCTATATATAATGGGACTTACATCTTTCGTACCTTTATCCCATTCTCTCTGCATCCTCTTCCATTACCAACCTTCTCGCCATGAAAAAACCACTAGTTGGGCAGATATTTATGAGGCATTTGATAGGCTCCTTCAATGGGAGGCTGACAAGATCTCCGCCCTTATAGAAGAAAAGAGGCGGTTGATCAATGAATTCATCTCTCTCCTTCCTAAACCAAGAGAGAATGACAATACACCACCTCCATCTCCAAAGCGACAGAAAGCTTCGCCATCTACACCCCCACCATCTTCTTAAAGTTTTTTTTTTCTATTGGACACACCCACCCTAGGGTTGTGTCCCTACCTCTTTGTTATGGGTGACAACATTTTGAAAAAGCCGAAGAGTTCCTTTCGGACGTTGTTGCCAGAGTCTTAGTTAATGTGTGTCTAGATTTTTCCTAGGTTTATACTCTTTTATGTAATTATTTTTTATATTAGATTTTAGTTTTTATTTTTCCTTCTTTCCATTGTAAATATTTCGATATATATAAAATTTTCTTTACTAACTATGCAATTTTTTTGCAATGTGTGTTACTAACATCTAACATTCTATATTCCAACATAAAGTATTTTTCTACTAAGTTTGGGGGAAAGATTATTTATTATTTTTGTAGATTATATACCCGATTACTAACATAGCAATAAAATAGGTAATTCTTTTTCTGTATGTCCCCTGTTTTGCACAATGAGGGCATTGTCCCATTTAAGTATGGGGGGGATACAAACTTTTGTTAGTTTAGTTTACTTTTAGTTAATTTTTAGTATAGTTTTTGTTGAAAATATCTTACTTTATAAAAGACAAGAATTTTTATTTTTTTTTAGTTAATCATTATATGAAATTAATGAAAAAAATATAAAAATCCGAATTTCTTAGCAAACCATCATAGTAGTAGTTCAAAAATCAAAATAATGATAGTTACAACTCAAAGTAAAGCATCTCCAGAACACTGTATCAGAGAATGTTTGAAACTATACGATTGATCTGAACTGTAAAATATTTTATATTATAGTTTCAAAATTATACAACTAATGAGCTATAGAGTTATTTCCTCTTTTTTCTGAGAAAGAGAGACTGTTTTTATTCATGCCTAAATTTTATTTGAACTTCTCTACTATCTAAAATCTCATAGTACTAAATTTAGAATCAATATATTTTATGATTATGATAATTTATTTGTTTAGAACTATCTAATGAATATATCAAAGAAATAAGACATCCATATTAGTAAATCGTGAAAATGACAAAAGGCCATCTTTTATTAAACCAGAGCCAAAAAGCCAAAATTCTAGAATATTTTACTATTTGAACCCATATTAGAAGCCTAAAGACTAAATTTCTTTGTACCAGATTTTATAAACCCTTAACCATATTTACTGCCCAAAACTTTTTATACTTGAACCCTTACAATTTCTAAGAGTTTAGAATATAAAAAAAGGGAAGAAAAGGGAGTTAAAGGAGTATGAGTTAACAGATAAGGGATCTACTGAAAATGGTACAATTGAGAAAGAAATACAAATGCATGAAAATATGGGAGAAGAAAAGAAAAAAAAATGAAAAATCGTAAAAGATAATTTTATAAAAAGAGAGACAAAAAGCTTCCAAAAAAAAAAAAAAAAAAAGAAAAAAAAAGGGATTTACAAAAGAAAAAGAAATGGGAAGATGTTATCCAAAATAAGGATACATACTGAAGCTGAAAAATAAAAGAAGAAAAAAATAAAAGAGCTAAACTCTTGGAAATAATTTTGAATCCTCGTTACCTTTTCTTTTGAACCTTCTGAAAAGGTAAAGAGGATTTACGAGCCGAAGGAAAGACCTTTGTGATTTACGATTTGTAAAAATATGAGCCTAGTAAAGATATATGAAATAGATACTATGAATAAATAAAAAAATTATATGAAAAGAATTGATTATCCTTTCCATGAGATTTATCTTTTTAGCTGATTGTCCTTTGAATTTCATGAACATATCATATTATGAGAACCCAAAATTTCAATTATTTTCGAGAGTATGCCAATAAGTGAGAGTTTAGATGAAAATATTTTCTAAAAACTGTAGTTTAGAAAAATCTATGATGAATAAACTTTTCACTGATATGCACACAGTCCACGCTATATAAGAATTGAAATTATTGAGTTTTGATCAAGGATGATTGCGATAATGGGAAGCTAAGGATAAAAGATTTGAGATATTTTAAAATAATGAATATATAATGACTAACTGAATAATTAGTGGCATTAAAAAAAAAAAAATTAGTTTATATTTTGAATTTTTAGTTTTGAAAAAGTCAAAAATATTTAAAGTTTGTAGGTAACTTCATTGAAAACCTTCAGGAGACTACAACTCCTCCACTAGGGATCACCTAAGAGTTTAAAGACTTGTTGCATCTGCTAAATGCAATCGTGCTCCCTACGAAAGTGGCATTTAAATTTATGTTTTAAATATTTTATGTTTCCTTATTTGCTAGGGACTAGCAAAACTTAAGTTTGGGGGTGTGATCAGTCACATAATTTAATTTAGTGATGTTAGACCATAGTTTACTACTAACGAGTTACTGATGTACAGATATTAGAGATAAGCAATAAATTAGAGCCTAAGTATTAATCTTTATCAAAATGAACTCAAAAAGTAATAAGAAAAATGATTGAGCAAAAAAGACGATTTGTCGCTAATGAAAGCCAGAAAATCATAATTAACGATTTTTTAAAAGAGATAAAAAGGAGAAAAGCGAAAAAGCATAATATAGAAAATTATCAACTATAAGGAAGCCTATTATAGAAAATCGTGATTTACAATTTTTCAGAAAAGAAGTTATGAAAGAAAGAAATCACTATTTACAATTTCTAAAAAATATAAGCTTTCCTACTATTGTTATTGTTGCTGATCACGTGAGAATTATCATCGCCATATCTAAAATTAGAAGACTCATGTAGTTAGAAGTCTGATGAACTACGGATCTGGGAAGATTGATAAAGATCTAAATTCGAAAGACTCTGTTACTGCTAAATAAAGAATACTCTAGAAGCGCATCAACTAAAGAAAGCAAAGAAAGATAAAATTAGGAATTAGAGTTATATTAGGATACTTTTATTTTTAGTAGTTTCTTTTATTAGAACTAGATTTTTGTAAACTGACTCCTTATGATCAATAAATAAGAGGGCTCGACATAGGAATAAGCATCAAAGAATTTCAGCATCAATTGACTCCTAAGGTTGAACTTTCTTCCGATTAAAGTAGTGTATACTAGTTACAGTAGATTAGATATTAGAGGTTTTTCAAGAGCAATTGATGACTATAATTGAGTGCTGAAGATTAATATAGATATCTGTAATTTTTCAAGAGCAATTGACGACTGTGGCTGAGGGGTAAAGGATATATTTTACTTTGCTTTTTAGATTAGATTTTAAATGCTTTGTAAACATCTCCAAGTTTTAATTTGAATAGACGACCCAGGTAAGGATTTACAGATTAGTATAACGGTTTTTACTTTTTCATTTTCAGTTTGCTAGAGTTCGATTGATGCCTAAATTTCTGCTTGATTGTTGATTAGATTAAATCTGTGTTGATAGGATCTTAGGCTTAATTGACGACCAATGCTAGAAGACTAGAAATATGGTGTAACGGTACTGTTTATTTTCATAAATATCCGAAAGCTAAAGATTAAGATTGACGACCTTAATCTGAAGAAGGAGGATTAGGATTTATTTTTATGCACTTTAGTTTAGAAAATCATCCTTTTATTCATATTTTTCCAGTAGATTAGGAAATCTTAAAGATAAATTGAAGTTTTTAAGATAGGGATTTAGATAGAAGATAGAAATAGGAAATAATAAGATAATAAACTTCCTCGTGGGAACGATCCTATGCTAATACTATAATTTCCCTTGTGTGCTTGCAATAGGTTCAGTCTTGAATTTAATATAATTATAATACACAATAACAACCAAGTCAACTAGTCACAGAATATACCATTTTATCACCCTTAACTTTGTGATGCTAGGACTTAGTTTGCTAACAAGTTAACGATGTGCAGATGTTAGAGATAACCAGTAAAAAAGAGCCAACGTGTTAATATTTATCAAAATGAACTCAAAAAACAATAAGTAAGACGACTGAGCGAAAAAAATGATTTTCTGCCTACTAAAAGCCAGAAAATCGTAATTTATAATTCTGTAAAAGAGATAAAAGAAGAAAAGCGAAAAATCATAATCCAGCGAATCATCAACGATGAGGAAGCTATGAAAGATAAAAAATCGTGATTAACTATTTTTTAAAGAAAAGGAAAAAATGAGAAATTAGGATTTGCGATTTCCTAGAAAAGAAACTTTCCTACTGTTTCTGTTGCTGCTGATCACGTGCATATTACACCACCATGAACAAAATTAGAAGATATATGAAATTAGAAGTTCAGCTGATCACGGATCTAAGAAGATTGATGAAGATAAGCTTTAGGAAATTTCGATTGCTGAAATAAAGGAGAACAATTCAGAAGCACATCTACCATCTAGGCAAGAAAAAGATAAAATTAGGAATTAGAGTTATATTAAGAATCTTTTGTTTTTAGTAGTTTCTTTTATTAGAATTTGAAGTCTTTGTAAATTGACTCCTTATGATCTATAAATAAGAGGGCTTGGTATAGGAATAAGTATCGAAGAATTTCAGCATCAATTGACGCCTGAGGTTGGATTTTCTTCTGATCAAAGTAGTGTAAAATAGTTAGAGTAGATTAGATATCAGAGGTTTCTCAAGAGCAATTGACGACTGCAATTGAGTGTTGAGTATTAAAGATTAGTGTAGATATCCTAGTTTCTTAGAAACAATTAATGACTGTGGCTGATGGGTGAAAGATATATTTATTTGCTTTCTAGTTTAGATTTTATTTGCTTTATTTTTATGCTTTGTAAATATCTCCAAGTTTTAATTTGAATTAACAACTTAGGTTTAAATTTGCAGATTAGTGTAATGGTTTTTACTTTTCCATTTTTAAATTTCTAAGGTTTGATTGACGCCCAGATTTTATGAAGTTGTTGATTAGATTAAATTTGTATTGATAGGATCTTAGACTTGATTGACGACCAATGCTAAGAAACTAGAGATATGGTGTAACGGTATTATTTATTTTTATAAATATCTGATAGCTGAAGATTGAGATTGACGACCTCAATCTGAAGGAGGATTTAGATTTATTTTATGCACTTTAGATTAGAAATCATTCTTTTATTCATATTTCTCTAGTAGATTAGATCTTAAAGTGAAATAGAAGTTTTTAAAATATGGATTTAAATAGAAGATATAAATAAGAAGTAATTAGATAAATAACCTTCCTCGTGGGAACGATCCTATGCTAGTACTATAGTTTCTATTGTGCGCTTGCAATAGGTTAAGACTTGAGTTTAACATAATTTTAATATACATAACAAGATCGACCAATGACTCAGGAGAGGAGTCTGATCTGGGTGGCGATGCTAAGAGTTAGCTGCTATTGGTGACCATGGAGATTATTTTGATAAATTTTCATTTTTCTGAACTATAAAGGGTTGAATTAATTATAACCTTTTACTGTGTAAGTTCTAAAACTGTGGTGACATGGCTGTCACGTGGGGACTTGTTTAAATTTTGATGTATATGGTCTCTATGTCATGTGAGTAATTTAACGTTTGAATGTGAATGTTTGCTTTGTTGTGAATGGGATAATTGGTATACAATTGATTTTTATTTCAGCCTAGTGTGTTTGATTATTAAGTCTTGGAAGTCACTATGAAAAGAATGTGGATTAGGATTTTGATGTGGATAGTGTGGAATGTTAATAGGAATGTGAGTAGTTCATCATCAATAATTGCGTGCAAGTTCACCAGTAGGATTACATTTGATAACTTGTTACATTCGACGGGTAATCCAATGTAACAGGTTGGTGAAATTTTGCTGGTTATGATAGTAACTCGCTATGATGTGTTACAGATTGGTGAAATTTTGCTGGTTATGATAGTAACCCGCTATGATGGGTCAATGTGTTGTGTGAATGCATGGGGCATTTTAATGTAAGCCAAATTGCATTCATGCTTACATTATGATTTTTACTACAGATTCGAACGTGACGAGGTATGTGTGTAACTTTAGTGAGTGAGCTCTTCTTATTTTAGAATTCTGCACCTGTATTTTGTTTTGTCGGATCACGCATCCTTCTGTGTATGTGCATGTGTGATTGAGTCTAATATTGTGACAGCCCGATTTTTCCCAAAGCACAAAAACCTGCACAATATTTTTTTTTCTTCCTTACATCTGAAACTCAGTGAAAATCAGACCGTCGGATCACACTTCACAATTCGAATACAGAAATACTTAGTATTATCCCTGTACCAACATGGAAAACAAAGCAGATATCAAATATACATGAAAATGGAAAATTAGATATCACCAGGCAGATCTAAAACTTCTACATTATACCTATCAATTCCAAAGATTTAAAGCCCCAAAATCCACCATACAAACCCAAAAAGTATCCAGTCCAAACCTCACTTAAGGTAAAATTCTCCAAACGGGAGATCCCAAGCCTTTCTCCACAGTCGGATCCTGATCTATACCTGTACCCTTTGACGTATAGTCGAGGGATGAGCTACATCTAAGCTCAGTAAGGAAATATCGATAACATGGATATCATTTCATCACATCACACATATATCTCCTGACATAATCGAACATGCTTTCCACATAAAGGTTCATAATTTAAAGATATTTGACTTGAAACAAAACTAATATCCAACGAAAATTTCAAAGCTTAATACATGATTTCCAAATCTTATTCTCATAACAAAGGAAAAACTTAAATTGATCACTGAAATAGTCCCTCGAGCATATATAACATCGAGGCCCCCGATGGGAATACCCACTATCGTCGTTCACATGAACCATTTGCACATGGTGCCTAAGGTCCCAAAAATGATGGACACTTATGCCGAACACGATTACCTTTGGCCGGTAGAATTCACAAGATCACAAAGGGTTGTATGGATATCCCACTATACCGGTCACGGATATCCCGCCGCATTGGTCACGGTTATATCGCTGTGTCAGTTGGGTATCACTTAGTACCTTAAATCAAAGTGCATACATATAGATTATTGTCGTCTAATGTGATAATCATAATTAGGCTTGAAAGTTAAAATGCAAAGACTCTCAAATACAGATCACATGTATCAAAAAATGAATCTTAATGATTCTCATATCACAATATTCGAATGAACCTTGAAAGATTTGCACATATTTAACACATTTTTCCCAAAACACGGTTCTCAAATCACACACGTACTCACACATTCTCATTTCAAAAGCTTATGCAAAACTCAACCGTAATTGCTAACAAACCACATCATATCATGATTCATATGTTAGACATATCAAATCCACATTGTATAGAGTTTTTCCTAACTCACGCTCGGAGCCGTTCAAAGTGACACCAAAGTCCTTATTGATGGTTTCCTGTCCTCAATCTACATCACAAACACACCATGATGCATCAAGGATTAACTCTAAAAACTAACAACTTAGACAAATTTAAGTGTTTTCTCAAAAATGAGGTAGAAAAGGGTAAGTTCATGCTAACATAGAATTGATACAACTTTTCCCCTAAATTATAACCTTTAAAACTTTAGATTCATGAGTTGGTCAATTCATAAAAGTTGTAGAGCTCATTATCCTCTTTTCAAAACTATGAGAATCGTATCAATCGGAGTTCGGAATGAAAAGTTACGGCCGAATTACCTATACAATATCGGCAAACACAGTCAAAACCGACCGAACATTTTCAAACCGATTGAACGGTTTTCAAATCGATTGAACGGTTTTCAAATCGATCGAACAAAATTAATTTCATTCGATCAGTTTCCTCACCAACTCAAACCTCTTTTCTTTTCTCCCTTGACAAAATCGATCAAACGTTCACTTATTTCGTTCGATCGGTTTTGCCATTCTCAACACCCAAACGAGTTCTTACTTCCAAAACTCATTTTTCTCACAACCTTAACCTCATCTCTTCAATTTTTACACATATACTAACTAGATTCTTAATACAAAATCAATACCTAACTAAATCATAAACCTTACCTTGTTAGATACTCAATTTCTTCAATCCACAGCTACTCAATTTCTTCAATGCATAGCTAGGGTTTCCACATTGAAATTTTGGATTCTCTCCAATCCGATAACCACCTCAGTCACCGTTCCAATCTTGCATGCCACACACACCCACACACCCTAAATTTGATCTCCCTTTCTTTCTCTCTCTAGAATCCAAACCCCCCAAGCTTTTGCAAACCGATAATAAGCTTCCAAAGGAAGCATTTGCTCTTTATAATCAGAAGGATTAATTCCCTTAAAAAACATAAACACCCATTTTGGGTATTAATCTCATCCAAAGGCTTTGTTTCCTTATGAATTGGATACACCTAACTAAGGTGTAAACCATTGTACAATTAATCCCTTGGTTCTGTATGGGGCCTGCACACCCAAACCACTTATCTATTGGAACCAGTGTTGAGCCGATACACCACACCTAGGTGTATACAAATTCATTTAAAGGCCCTTATATGCTCTAAATCCACCCATTGTCACCCAATACTTAAGCCAACCATAACTTACTATCAGGTATGTGACCCGTTGGGCATGCACACCAAGGTGTACTATTCAAATGTCAAAATTGTTGAGATGTTATAAATATGAACAGTCACGCTTTGTGTTGTATTTTGTATAAGGGGTGGGTATCCGATCTAACGTATCTGCTAAGGTAACATTTTTTTTTATCAATTTTTGGGGATGAAAATTTTATAAGGTGGGGTGAATGTAATATCCCCAATTTTTGGGAAACCACGTAAGTAAAATGGATGTAAGTATTTATGGTTTGTGTGGTTCATAAGGGAACCCAAAGAATTTAGCACACACTTAGGTGTGTATGTGCTTCACACCAAATACGTGAAGTGGATAAGTGTAATACACAATTTTAGTATTTGTGCTTTGGAAAGAAGCAAATACTTGCTTGTGTGCAATCGTGGGATTCGTGACGATCCTGTCACGGCGACACACTCGCTAGCAAAAATATAGAGTTGCCACCTGGAGCTTTTGGTGTCCCGGGAAACCTAGTTAATTTTACGAGCACCGAAGTGCTAAAATATGACTCTGAATCTGGTCCACACCAAAGGCTCTTGGGTAGGGGGTTCGATTACGATCAGGAAGGTGTTAGGCACCCGATCAACCCGCTTAATGCAGTCTCTACTTATGGCCAAACTAGAAATGACATAAAAGAAGACAAAATAGCTTCCTCTTGCCCAAAAAGGCTTAGAATCCTATTTGTGCCCCTTCGTTCCTATCAAAAATTCGACGGTGTAACGGCACAAATGGGAGGATAGAAAATGCTAAAAAGAGATAGGAGAAGGAAGGGGAGAGGCAGCGCCCTCGGGCCCTTATAGCCATAGGAGAGCCTTGCGTGGCTTGCTTTGATGAGCTCTTGAAGGCTTATACAATGGAAATAGGATTTCTAACTCCTAAGGCTTAAAGCTAAGAGGTAGAGTGAGGGGTCTAGGGGGTAACACACACTTAGGCTAAGGGTTTTGGATGTAAGAATAAACTTCAAATGAGGTTGGGAGATTATGAAATTTAGGTGAAAATGGTGCACAAAAGGGAGTAAGAACTTCTCACTTTGAGCTCTTTCTCTCTTAAGCAAATTTCTCAACCCCTAAACCAAGGGGTGGGGGTCTCTATTTATAGAAAATGGGTGGGTTAGGAGTGTGTTTAGATGCTAATCAAGATTAAGAATTAGGTAATCTAATATCTAAGGTTTCCTAGGGTTTTTGGAGCCTTGAAATGTATGAGAAGGTCCTCCAATGGTGGATGATGGGGTGAGGCTTTAAGCCACTTAATGGGTTACAAATAGGGGCAAAAGGGTGCAACAGAACTATCAAACCACACCCCAAAGGTTAAGGTAGTCAACAAGTCAAACCCCAATCAAGAATTTCAGGGCAAAAGGACAGAGTTACTATTCATATGCCTGGCGCAAGTAATAGTTGCGCCAGGTAAATGCATAGTAAAACAATGTTGAATAGTGGCCTGGAAGTTACCTCGTGAGGGTGGGGGCCCACTTTAATACTGACGCAACAATTAGTTGCTCCAGGCTTACATTTTGGGAAAATGGCCTGGCACAACTGATAGTTGCGCCAGACAAAATTATAATTGGCGCAACTATTAGTTGCACCAAATCCCAAGAGGGGGCCTCCTGAAATTACCCTTTTACCGTTCTGGTTTGGACCGCCATATCTTTTGATGTATAACTCCGATTGAGGCGATTCTTGGACTGTTAGAAAGCTGACAATTTCTACTTTTCAATGGTATAAGATTCAATCATAGTAGAAGGCTATAGCTAGTTCCAGTGTACCACTCCTCATCCATTGCTCGGAAAGGTTAGGTTTAGGTTCACAACAGGTTCTAACAGTTAGGATTGATTTCTAAGGGTTCGAGGCAAGTTCCTAGGGGATCTAGGGTAATTCCTAAAGGTTTGGGGTGATTCCTGGGGTGATTCTTAAGGGTTTCATACATGCCATTAAAAGCTCAGAAGTGTACCTTTCTCGAAATGTGTTCTAATCAGGCCTTAGGCCAAATTTGGGTGTCTACAGATACTCCTCCTTGGAATCCGAACACTACTAATCGAATGCCAAAGAAAATAGACATCCGAAGAGGCCCAAGGTATTACTGACATCTCTGCTGTATTCAGAATGAACTTCAAACATCACGTGAGTAACATGGTGAGAAAATGAAAGCCCTGTATGTCGAGAAAAAATGTTTGTCTCTCAAGGTAATTAGTCCCCAAGCGCTTAGCGACATTACTGGGCATAACCGAGATGAAGTGAGTTGCGAAAGCCCAATAGCTGGGAAAAATATTCACTTCTCGAGTTGTGAAAGCCCGTTAGTCTGGAAAAATATCCGCTTCTCGAGATGATTTAAAGGTGATTGATGTTCGAAATTTATTCTGAATACAACAGCTTCGCAAGTAAGAGGGGTGATCGACCCACACTCAAAGATAGGTGCAAAGAAAAAATATGCAAGGCTCCACAGTTTGTGTCCAATCCTACGAGGCATTTGATTGCCCCATCTGACTATTCGCGGGTGCCCCTGCTGAAAGCAGGGTTCGAGGTCTTTGGGCAAACCCATCAATCCAGAAGTTTATTTAGCATGACTGCCCAAGCAGAATGAATAGATGTCACAACGCTCTTTGGGGACGTCCCATTTTTGAAAGCATGCCCTAGATCAACATGACCTAGAGCCTCCAGCTTCAACTGAACAGATCCAGCCAAACATTGGGTGTCTCTCTAAAGGGACATCCAATCCTGGTCTCTACTGATAATGATCATAAACATCAATTAACTATGCATAATCATGCACCCATCAGGGGCAATAAGAAACAACAAAGGCGATGGAAGCCCTGACCCAGATTCGTTGGGGTATAATTTATGGGGACAAACGACCATCATACGGATACCCAGACGCATGGCATACACTTTATCGGGATACCGCTGCCCGTACAAGTTTTAAGCCTACAGAAAATAAAAGGAAAATGAACCCTTCTGAATGCATGGTTGCACACAGTTTGATTGATACATAATCTCATTCTCAACAGGTTGGTCTCAACCAACGATTGACCTTTTCCAATGGAGAATTTGAAGCTTAAGACACTTAAGTTCATGTGAATCCAAAACAGAGTGCTCATCGCAAAGATTTAGGAGTGGAGTCGACTCAACCGAAACATTCACTGTTTGGCCGGGACTGACACCGTCGCTCCTACCTTAAAGCAGGATCCAAAGATCCAAGGCGAACCTTAGGCTCAAGACTTTAATATGGCACAACATGCATTACTGATAAAAATATTGATATTTTACCGCCTTATGCTTTATGCGTCTCTGCAGGGGAATACAAATCTATTTTTTTATTTTCATGATTTTTCTATTAATATTTTTTGGATTTGTGAAGCTGTCATTTTATGTGATTTTTTAGATTTTTCAAACTGTTTATTTTTTTTATTTTTTTTATTTTTCTAACTGCTATTTTTTGGATTTTGTTTTGGATTTTTTTGGATTTTTCAAACTATTATTTTTTGGATTTTCTCTTATTATTTTTATGTGAATGGTTTTGGCTTTTTCTGTGGGGCTTTTATCATCATTTTTTTGGGCTTCTTCATATTTTCCTGTGTAGGACCGGGATGACAATTCATCTCGGCCGGCTTTTATTCTAGCATGGCTTCTTGGGCAAGTCGGAGGAAGATCGAAATGTCATCTTGGGAGCGCGTGCATATGCCGGGAGTGACAAAACAAAAACAAAAAAGTGGGGGAACCGGCTTTCCTATTTGGCTCTGTGTAAACGTGGGATTTTTTACGATCCCGTCGCGACGATGCACTCTCTAACAAAAAATATAGAGTCGCCACCCGGAGCTTTCGGTGTTCTGAGATACCTAGTTCATTTTTATGAGCACCTAAGTGCTAAAAATATGACTCTGAATCTGGTCCACACCAAAGGCTCTTGGGTAGGGGCTTCGGTTATCGATTGGGATTGTGTTAGGCACCCGATCAGCCCGCTTAACGCGATCTCTACTAATGGCCAAAAATAAAATGATGTAAAAGACAAGAAAATAGTTCCCTCTTACCCAAATGGGCCTCCAATCCTATTTGTGCCCCTCCGTTCCTACCGAAAATTCGGGGGCGTAACGGCACAAATGAGAGGATGGAGGGAGCTAGAAAGAGATAGGAGAAGAAAGGGGAGAGCCGGAGCCCCCGCCCTCGAGCCCTTGTAGCACCGTAGAGGAGCCTTGTGTGGCTCGCTTTGATGAGCTCTTGAAGGCTTTGTATGGTGGAAAATGGGCTCTTAGGACTTAAAGCTAAGAGGTAGGGGATGGAGGCTATGGGATCACACACACCTAGGCTAAGGGTTTTGGATGCAAGAACAAGCTTGAAATGAGGTTTTGGAATTTTAGAATTTGGATGAAAATAGTGCACAAAAGGGAGGAAGAACTTCTCACTTTGAGCTCTTTCTCTCTTAAGCAAATTTCTCAACCCTTAAACCAAGGGGAGGGGGGCTCTATTTATAGGAAAAGGGTGGATTAGGAGATCACTTAGATGCTAATTGGAGTTAGCAATTAGGTAATCTCAAATCGAAGGTTTCCTAGGATTTTGAGAGCTTGGAAAGGGGTGAAGGTGGTTCTAATGGTGGATGATGGGGTGAGGCTTTAAGCCACTTGGAGGGTTACAAATAGGTAAGGAATGGGTGCAACAGGACGATCCAAACACCCCCCAAAGGTTGATGTGGTCAACAAGTCAAACCCCAAACACAAAATTCGGGGCAAAAACCCAATGTTACTGTTCATATGCCTGCGCAACTATTAGTTGCGCCAGGCAAATGTACAGTAAAATAGTATTGAACAGTAGCCTGGAAGTTGACCTCGCGAGGGGTGGGGGGACCCATTTATGCCTGGCGCAACTATTAGTTGTGCCAAGCTATTTCTGGGGGAAAAAGACTTGGCGCAACTATTAGTTATGCCAGGAAAATCCAAGGGGAAAATGGCCATAACTTTTGATATACAACTCCGATTGAGGTGATTCTTAGCTCGTTGGAAAGTAGGAGAAGTCCGCTTTCCAATGGTATATGATTTGATATTAGTAGAAGACCTCAGCCAGTCCTGGTGTACCACTCTTCATCTATTGCCCGAGAAGGTTAGGTTTAGGGTTCAGAATGGGTTCTAAGGGTCGAGATTGGTTTCTAATGGTTTGGGGTAGGTTTCTAAGGGATCTAGGGTGATTCCTAAGGGTTTTGGGTGATTCCTAAGGGTTCCATACATGCCATCAAAAGATCAGAATTGCACCTCTCTCGAAAGGTGTTTCGATCAGGCCTTGGGCTAAATTTGGGTGTCTACAGGCTCGTACCAAGCCTGAGACCCGACTTAAGTGCCTGGTGCAACTATTAGTTGCGGTAGGCCAATAGGGGCCTCAAAATAACTTGACACAACTATTAGTTGCGCCAAGTAAAAGATGGGCATAATTTTTCCTGACGCAACTATTAGTTGCGCCAGGCTTGGCTGGTGACCAATTTAAACAGCCCAGGCTCGGGCTGTGGGGTTTCATTTCAAAATTTTCTCCCTCCTCTTCTCTTAAAATCGAAAATCGACCCCTTTTAGGGTTCAAAGGATGGGAACCACCTCAGGGTCGGACCTTCCAGACTCTTCTGGAAGACTTTTATTAGCAGTCTCTCATCCCCCGTATTGGCACATGCCCCCGCAATAAGACTTGAGGTGTGCACTCAGATTGCCGGTGCCATTATATTTGTCGAAGGCTGGCATTTTAAATTTGGGGGGCAAGGGGACCTCTGCAAACAGACACAAATCGGTGAAGTTCGTTGCGTGGATTTCAGCACCACGCAATTTCATCAACTGCTTTTGTATTTTATCCAATTGTTCTTTCAGCTGCTCTGACTCTTTCGATACAGGGCCTGCTTTCTCGGATGTTGGTTGGACTTCACTCTGGGCCACCAAGGGGTGGGAAATTATGGGAGGAGGGTTAAGGCTGGTCAATGCCCCAACATATGCCCCGCTATTCCTAATCTCATCCTCCTCATCTGTCGATCGACATAATGTGCAGCGAGGGTTGGATTCTCTTGTGGGTGTTACATGGGTTGGATGGGAATGACGTGAGTAGGGGTTGGGTGAGCCCATTGGGGGGGAGCAAAGGTTTGTTGGGTGATGGGATAAATGGAAGTTTGGTTTTGGGGTGGGGCCTGATGGGGCCATTGGATATGGGGGAAGGTTTGAAGATGGCCTTGGGGTGTGGGGCCATGGGAAAATTGGGTTTGGGGTATGGCGTGGGTTTGACCAAGCTGTGAAGGTTGGGTGAAATGTTGGTGGTATTGTGGAAGGTATGACTGTGGGGTTTGGGATTGGGCCATGAAGCCTTGGTATTTTGGGCCATGGGCAATTGATGGATTTGGGCCATGGGCCCTTGATGGGTTTGGGCCGTAGGCCCTTGGTAGGTATGGGCCAATGGGCCTTGGTGGGTCTTGGCCATGGGCTCTTGATGGGTTTGGACCATGGGCCCTTAGTGGGTTTGGGTCATGGGCCCTTGATGGGTATGGGCCATGGGCCCTTGGTGGGTTTGGGTCATGAGCCCTTGGTGGGTATGGGCCATGGGCCCTTGGTGGGGCCTGGACCATGCGCCCTTGATGGATCTGGGTCATGGGCCCTTGGTGGGTCTAGGCCATGGGTCCTGGGTAGGTTTGGGTGGTAGGATATTGAGCCATTAGGCCCTGGAAAAAGGGGGTTTGGGCCAATGGGCCTTGGGGCATGTGGGAGGTTAGAGATTGGGCCATTGGGCCTTGGGGTGTATGTGCAGTGGGGGGTTGGACCATGGAGCCTTGGGGCAAGTGAGTAATGGGGGTTTGGGGGGTGTGGATTATGGGGGGTTGATGGGGGTCATGGGGCAGTGAGGCATGGAGATTGGCTAGGGTATGGGATGGGTTTATGGGCATGGGGTGTGGAGGAGAGGTATTTTGGGAAGCCTTCCATGAGGAGTAGGCTTGGAACATCTCCTCCATCATGGTCATGGAAGAGGGATCGAATGTGGATGGTGGGTTTAAGGGGTGGTGAGATGTAGATGGGGGGGTGTGGAGGAGAAATTGGGCATGGCCCCGGTATGATCGGGCATGACTATGGTAGGTGGTGGGATATGAGGTGGATTGGAGAGTTGTGCGGAAAAGAATGGGGAAGGATTAGGGATGTTTAGGGATGATGATTTGTGGGGTGTGGATGTTTGAAAAAAACTGGGCATGGCCCCGATAAAAATGGGCATGACCCGGGTAGATGGGGGGATCGGGCCTATAGGGCGGAAGTGGTGCATGCGAATGTGGGTGGATCGGGCCTATAGGGGGAAGATGGGAAATGGGGCATGGATGTGGATTGAGAGAATGGGTTTGGGTTTTGTATGAATGTGGATGGGAAATGAGTTGGATTTGGCATGGGCATGGCTTGGGCAAAAGATGGAGAATGAGGGGTTGGATTTTGGATATTTTGGGGCGTAGTGGCTTGAAAAATGGGGGCGCTAAATGGGCTGGTAATGGTGAAGGGTGATTGGGTGAGGGGGATGGTGGAAAAGACTTCTCCCGAATGGGAATGGGTTGGAGAGTGTGGCGGGGATGTGTCGGGATCGGTATAAGCCAGGTCTACTACCCACAACATTCTACGGGAGCGAGTTGGGTAAGGGTGCCTTGGATAAGGCCCAAAAATCCTCCTGCTTCTTCCCTTACCGGACGACGGAGGGCAAGATGATGTTGTTGGGCTGACACCAAAACTATGTATATTTTTTTTGGTTTTGATTTGCCTTTTATTTTTTAATTTTTGGAAAATTTTTGAAAAACAAGGTTCCGAGGCCTTGGAAATCCCTTTTCGGGTGGCTCTCGTACCCTAATTCAAGACCCGCGACGACAATTCTGACGCACTTCGGAAGAATCGAAGGAGAAACTTCAATCTATTGAAGGCACAAAAATTGAGCCAAACAACTCGATCCCTTGAAATGAGCCAAAAAGAAGTTACCCTCTTTTGACCAGCGGGGGCGTATTGGGTGTCGGAGATGGCGGGACCCAAACAAAGGCACTAAGTACACTGATCAGGGGACTCGAGAGGTGAAAAAGGCCACAAATTCGGGCTGGCGCTATGCAAAAAAGGCCTGACGCTATGCAGAAAAGGCCTGGTGCAGCTAATACACGTGCTCAGGTAGCAGGACCCCTTTTTTACACTGGTGCAACTATTAGTTGCGCCACGGTAAAATTTGAGGATTTAAAGCTAGCGCAACCATTAGTTGCGCCAATTATAAATTTCAGCTTTTTGGACTGGCGCAACTAATACTTGCGCCAGGCTAAATTGGGGCTCCAAATCTATGTGACAATAGTAAAAAACACCCAAAATGAGTATCTTTTTTTTATTTTTGGGGAAGCTAGGCTTCCGAGAATTGAGCTATTTTTTGTGATCGATTCTCTCCTTACCGCACCTAAAGGATTTGAGTCTGGTATAACTCGCTAGCGCTCTCCCCAAGGGTTTTAAGCTTTGGAATGGGAACCCACCCGATATACCTCTGACGCAAGCGCCTTCTCAGATACTAGGTGGGCTGGGACTTTTCTGGATCATCACCACTAAGGGCTGCAGCCATACTAAGACTCAGGTGATTGTGTGTTTGCCTAATCCCAATCCTTTTAAAATCTATCCCGTAAAAGCAAATTAATTAAGCTCCTTAACTTGGTTCAATTATAATTTTTCAAAACATTTTTTTTTATGGAAGTTTTGGTTAGTTCAAAGATCGAGGGTGATGACCCCGTGCCGCCACTACGGGCCAGCGTCCACTGTTGGGATATGAGTGCACAAGTAGGCCTGCCAATTAGCTAAGGCACTTTAAATGATAGAAAAATAAAGGAATTAAAAGACAATGCGCAAGTAGGCCCGCCAATCGGCTAAGGCACTAAAATGACGAAAAAGTAAAGAAATAAAAAGACAATGCGCATGTAAGCCTGCCGATCGGCTAAGGCTCGTAAATGACAGGAAAGTAGGAGTGAGAAGAAAACAAAAATAATATAAAAAATAACAAAATGGTTAGTAAAATCAAAATAAATGGCCAAATTTCAAGGAGAAGCTCTACAAGCTGTCCAATGTACCACTCGTCATCCATTGCTCGAAAAGGTTAGGTTTAGGTTCAGAACGGGTTCTAATGGTTAGGATTGATTTCTAAGGGTTCGGGGCAGGTTTCAAGGAGATCTAGGGTGATTCCTAAAGGTTTGGGGTGATTCCTAAGGGTTTGGGGTGATTCCTAAGGGTTCCATACATGCCATCAAAAGCTCGAAAGTGCACCTTTCTCAAAATGCATTCCGATCAGGCCTTGGGCCAAATTTGGGTATCTACAGCTTGGATAGGGAGGGATAGGTCACGTGTAAGACCCATTGGTTGGGTTTACTAACTCAAGTTTTTTGGGAGAAAGAAAAGATGGGTTTGAAGAGAAGAGAAGGTATTTGCTTGAATTCGTGTGTTTCAAACTACTAGATTGTAGTGAGATTTATGCAAACTTGTGTGTGAAAGATCACCATACGATTGTATCGGTGTCGTGGTGATTGTGGATCTTAGAGAGATTGAAATGGGTTTTAAAACCCATTTACTTGCAAAAGAAGAAGATGCACTGACTCTTGAGTGAATCTTTAGTTAGAAGGTGGGAAATCAATACTCAAGTTTATAAATTTTGGTAATAAAATATTTTGTAAGATGTGTAAGAAGTGTGGAAGAGATTGGAGAACAAATGTGAAGAAAATCGAGTTGAGAAAAAACTCAGATCTGAAAAAACTCCGGTTCTCGTGCGCCCGAGCTTTAAAACTCGCTTGCGCGAGAAGCCTTCAGAAAGGCATGAGCCTCTGATACTCGCTCGTGCGAGAGATTAAGTAAGCTATGAGCTCGCTCGCACGAGGGGCTCGCGTGCCTGAGGTGGCTGAAGAAATTCAGCTTCAGTAAGCTGAATTTCAATCGCTCACCCTAGATCTGTGAGTGTTTGTGAGCTTGTGCGCCCAAGCTTTAGTGCCCGCTCGCGCGAGAAATAGAGTTAGTCTAGTTTTGACTCTTTTGATGAGAATTCTTTGGAAATATATATCTTTAAGTTTTCTTAAGTATTTCTAAGGAGTATTTGGACACTTCTAAGCGTGACTTGAGGTAGGGGAAACTTATGATCATTTAATTTGAATGTGCTTTGTATAAGTTAAGTAATGTGATGTGATAAGCTATAATAAGTTTTATGTAAACAAGCATGTCTATAGTTTCAAACAAGTTTTGGGATGTGATAAGTCATGATAAGTTTTGTGTAAACAAGCATGTGAAATTTTATAGTTCAAACAAGTTTTGAATAGAATAAATGTGATGTGAAAGATGGAAATGTGGTGTGTTAACTGTGCACATGAGAATTCTGAAAATGTGTAAGAATATTAGTATTCTCAAAATAGTATAATGTATCACTTTACACGATGTGAAACTATAAGTTGGAAACTGTACATTCATTTAAGGTTTAGTATAACGAATCCATTGTGCTCCGGTGCAGCGGGATATCCGTTCATTGTGCTTCGGTACTATGGGATATCCATTCATTCTCTTATCGGCCAACAGTAACACTTTGTTTCGCACACGCATCCTTCCTAACGCAGGGGCCTGGGCATATGTATAAGTGATTCATTGAACGACGATGGTTGGGATTCCCATCGGTATTATATGTGGCTTCTAATGCTATATTTGCTTAGAAAAGTATTTAAGTTAATACTTTAAGTTATCTCCAATATTTTAAAACAAAGCATGTGATTCAAGTGTGTGTGTGATTAAATTTTCGCATATGGAATTCAATTCAGAAAAATGTGAAATGTGCATATGAAAATTAGTTATGCGACATTATGCTTGAGATATGAGATTTAAATGTTACTAATATTTTCCCCTATTGAGCTTGGATGTTAGCTCACCCTTCGACTATACGTCACAGGTGAGGACTTAGAGAAGGATTTAAATCTTGAGAGTGACCCAGAGTACGAACCTGAGGGGGAGATTGAGCCCCTATCGGAGGAGTTCTTTCCCAAATAGATTCAAGAGTGTGTGTGAGCAGTCAGGAGTTTTATTTTGGTTGGCTTCGCATGTCCAACCATTTTTGAGTTAATATTAGTTATGTAACATAATTATTTTGGATATTAGTTTTTGAACCATTGGTTGGTGATAGATGTCTATCACCGATGGTTCATTTCGGTTCTTCCATTCATGCATTTGGGATGAAATTTAAAATCGTTAACTTGATCTGATTTATATTTAGAAAATGTATTTTCCTTTGAAGCGTATCTTGAATCTATCTGCTAGATATATCTATGTGGGTTCTGCCTTTGTGGTGTGCAAAGTGTTTGTATAAGCATGGGATCGCCCTAACGGGTGATCTGATGGCACGGGTTTCGGGCTTGCAGAATCCGGGCTGTCACATTGTGGACATTATCAGTGGAATATTATGCCTTTTGGATTAAATATTTCTCCATAAATATATCAATGATGGATGGATTCTATTTTCTCTCTGTTTAAAGATTTTTTTGTTGTCTATATAGATGATATATTAATCTTCTCTAAAATTAAAGAAGATCATAAAAAACACTTACTACAAATATGTAATGTATTCCAAAAACATGAAATTATTCTTTCACCTTCAAAAATAGAAGATGAGAAAGAATCAATAGAATTTTTAGGCCTTATTTTAACTCATGAAGGTCTAAAATTACAAGATCATATTATAATAAAGATTAAAAAATATCCTGAAAAATTAACTGATAGGAAATAGTTACAAAGTCTTCTAGGACTTTTAAATTATGGAAGAACTTATTTAAAAAATTTAGCACAAAAAGAAACCCCTTTGCTAAATAAACTTGAAAAAGATATAGAATTTACTTGGACAAAACAAGATAAAATTCTTTTAAATCAAATTAAACAAGATATCCAAAAATGTCTGACAGTTTATTTTCCAGAAAATGGAGATAAATTAATTTTAGAAACAACTACATCGGATAATTGTTGGGAATGTGTTTTGAAAGCAATTCCTGCCCAAGAATGAGAAGAAAAAATCTCGTCCCTGCTTTGGAATAAAAGCTAGAAAAACTCCTTTAACAAAAAAGATACAAAGTAATGAAAAATTATGTGGATATAATTCTAGTAAGTTCAAACCAAATGAACAGAATTATATTATTTTTCAAAATGAAATATTAGCTATAAAACTTGCTATTAAAAGATTCCATATATATTTAGGCCCTAAAATCTTTATAGTCAGAACTGACAATCAAGCAGTTCAAGACTTTTTAATAAATAAATGAGATATAATTGACTGAAGAAGATTAAAGTGGTATAATCAAATTACTCTTTATTCTTTCAAAGTAGAATATGTAAAAAAAATTATCGACTTTTTGGCTGATTTTTTAAGCAGAGATCCAAGTTTAAACCCCTAACCAAAAGTGGATTTATATTATACTAGAAGAAGATTTATGTTACCACCAAACCAATGGCTTAACATTGCTAAAAAGGAAAACATGGCTGAAGAAGAATTTTCCTCATCTCCTTCATCTCAATACATAAGAAAAACTTATGTAGTTTTGAAAGGTTACCAACCTGGGATATACACCTCTTGGTTAGCTTGTCAAAAACAAATTAACAACCTTCCAAATGCTTGTTATCAAGTCCATAATTCCCTAAGTGAAGCCAAAACATATTTTATTGTATATCAATCGCAATGCTTGTTAGAAGAAACTAACATTAATCACGCTTCCGATTTTTACAATCTAAGAATGCTTGCAAATTTGTATCTTGACCTGAATGAAGCATGGAAAAGCCAACTCCTAAATGATAAAAAAATAATTTCGTAAACATATGAGTTCTTTAGCTTGTAAAATTATGGAAAAAGAAAAGAAATTAGAAAAATTACAAGATAGTTTTAATGAACTTGTAAAAACTCTGTCATAGGATTCTGAAAATTTCACAATTGAAAAAATTGATCAATTTTTTGAATTAGCAAATCTTTTAGATTTAAATTATCTAGATCTCTTCTTTCATAAACTAGAAAGAATTTATTTATTTGAGAAAATTAAACATTATTTATCTAGTGACATCAGCAATCCACTGATAACACAAATTGAAGATCATGAAGTTAAGATTAAATAAATCTTAATGGACAATTACAATTTAGCTCATTCTTATGAGGATTTTTTACCAAAATTATCAATTTTCATTGAAAACTCAACATATAATTTAGAAGAATGTATTGAATGGGGATTAGTTAACCAATTAATTTTCTCAGGGTATCCCATAAATGAGTTTCCAATGATGATGAAAACAATGATCTATCATATTACAAAAAATCTTAATAGAACGGTATACTGCACTTTCTAGATCACAAGTACCATTTTTTGGAGATTAAGAGAAAAGTTTTATCAACCATATCAGATTTAGTTTTTAAACAAAACTAGAGACTACGAGTTCGAAGAAATCGAAGATCCAATGGCGAAACCAAGCATCTTGGCCATTAATCACAAATCCTACTGGATTAGATCATTAAAGTATTTTTTTACAATGGCTCGAAAAATACTTGCTGCCAATAATCGGTTTAACATTACTGATGGATGAAGAATCTTTAGTACCAATCTTCCAATAGATTGCATGTGAACTGATGAACAAAAATTAGAAGTAAATAAGCTCTTGATAAACATGGATTCTCATCAAGACCTTGATCTGTCAGAAAACTTCGAAATTGAAACAATAATGCTCGAGAAAGAAGAAATGCAAGAAATACAAGTTCCAGATAGTCCCTCATCAGAAGATTCAACTTTCTATCACAATCTAAAAAATCTCATGAAAGCCTAATGGGTCCCACCACTACAGTAAAAGTAGCAAGGACGACTGTAGCTCATCTAGGACACGTAGCTACTTAATATCATCTTTCTGTATTTGAAAAAGAAGACCAAATTTTAACTTACTTTAGAAAAAGCTAAAGTACATATTCAGCTTTTGAAAAAGATATCATCTTTTGAAAAAGTGATTCAATATGCTTTTAAAGTAGATTCGATATGTTTTTAAAGTAGATTCAATATGTTTTTATTAGTCTATATAAGGGCATGTTCTCACCCTTGTTGAGACATCGATCTTAGAAATTCCCTAGTGTGTTGTAAATGATATTAGAGCTTGAGTGTTTTAAGAGTTCTTTGAGTGTTAGAATTGGTGTTGTTGTATTAGCGTGAAGTATTGGTGTGAAGTATTGTATCACTGTAAGTATGTAATGCAGATATTTTTATTTACTTTTGATATATATGTTTTTCTGTTCTTATTATATATCATCATCCATATTTGGTTGATGGCCCTTTTTATTTATGTTAGTAAGTCTTGGCATAATATATATATATATATATATATATATATATATATATATATATATATACATATAAGTGTCTGTTTTTACCATTTTAGTGGTATAAAACCCATATGCTTAATATATGGTAAAACCCATATCCCTTTAAAAGACTTGTTGGCTGTATTAATTAAAGGCTTTTGGTCTATTTGGGAAGGTTTATGCACCATTCATATTTAAGAGGTTTTAGGTACCATTATCATTTAAATGGCAGAAACATTACATAAAAATAAGAATCAAGAATTAGAAATACCTATAGATTGTATTAGTTCTTGGATGCATAAAAATCAAGAAGATTTTAGACATATTTTTCATATAGATAAACATTCAAAAAATAATATACATATGATAAGTGGATGTATAAATAGTTTATTAGATATAACCGGTACATGGCTTAAGATGATATATAAAAAGCAAGATGATTTGGAAGTACAAATAAATGCTATCCATTCCGAAGTATTAAACCATAAAGAACAAATTTCTCTCTTAGAAAATTTAATAAATTTGGATCTAAAGGAAGAAACCAAATTAAAAATAGAAGATCTAATATCAAGGTTAGGTCAACTAAAGTTAGAAAAAATTGATGAATATTCTAACTCAAGATTATTCTATGAAAATATGATAAAAGAATTAAACACAGAAGATATATGTGGTTTAAAAGATAATTCCTATAATTATCAAGAATATTTAAATATAAAAGAAATTATTGAGTATTGGCAAAATCTATATTTGGATGAAACCCTTCCAATAGAAGATAGAAATCATATCTTATTTCAAATAAAAGAAGTTTCATTAAAACATGAACCTCTTTTAACTTATTTCCAAAACCAGGAATTAGATGACAATTCTGAATCTGATATGTTAAATGTAAATTCTGATCAATCTGAATCAGAAACTTCTTCAATCCTTAGTGAGTCATGAACCCCTTTGACTCCTTTAAAAAGAAAATGTAACAGCCCGATTTTTTCATTCTCATAAAATCCTGTACAATATTTTTTTTTCTTTCTTACTCCCTAAGAAAGAAAACCAGACCATTAGATCGCACTTCACAATCCGAATACAATAATTACTTGGTATACCTATAAAATGTAGAATCAAAGCAATAATACATATGATAAAATAAAGGTTTCTTCTATACATAACAACTAAACCAAAAGGGCCCAAAAGAAAACCACCGGTGATGCCCGACCATCACCTAAATAGTGGCTTACCAAAACATATTTACCAAAACTGACAGTGTCATTGTATCTGATTATAGAACGTACCAAAACCAAATCCAAAAGTACACAAACTAAACCCAAAGTACTCCTAGTCCAGCGCCAGCACTTAGGGTAGAATTTCCCAAACTGGAGACCCCGATCCCTTCTCCGATACTGGATTCAGATCTACACTTGTGGTGTATAGTTGGGGTGAGCTAAAAGTCTAAGCTCAGTAAGGGAAAGCTCAATGTAAATTCACATTTCATCATATAGAAGCATCGATTCAATGATAGAATTGAAAGGAAATCAAATACGAAATTTCACGGAAATAACTGGAATTTATATCAAAACAAAATCTCAAAGAAGTTTCAATAGTCTACAATGGTGTGTTACATAAAAATCACCACCGTAAAAGTTAGGGTTTTCATGTGTTGTCTGATTTCTTGCTCACATACGTGCTTCACATGCAACTTATCATCTCATACATAACTTATCACAATTTACTCAATAAATCTAATGTATGAGTTTTATGCATATTTTCAAAATTTCATTCTTACTTATCTCATAGCTAACTTAAAATAATAACTTAAATTCTCCTAAGCATAATATAGCATTGGGGAGCCACAAATTTTTTTATGGTAATTCCTAACCATTATCGCTCAATTGAACATTTATGGAATTGTCCAAGCCCCTGCGTCATGAAGGATACTTGGTAAAGCTAACTTATCGTTGGCCGGTAAAATTTGTATGGATATCCCGTCGTACCGATCACAGATATCCCGTCGCGTCGGTCATGGATATCCCGTTGCATCGGTAGGATATTCATCAACACTAAACCTTAAATCGAATGCATATGCTAACATATAATACTCACTTAATAACTCATAAAAAAATCTCCATTTCATATGCACAACACAAGACTTATATGCAGAACCTATTATCAAATCTCAATTTCGTATGCACAACAAAAGACTTATATGCAAAACTTATTTTCCAAAGCTCTCATGGTGAACATACAAATTGTCACAAACATACAAATTGTCACAAGTCTAGAAGCAAAATGAAATACACATCATGCGAACAACGAATCAAGAAGCAACAAACGAACATCATACTAGCTACGAGTCAAGAAGCGAACTGAAACAAATATCAAAGACATCTATGAATCAAAATCAAAAGTGTAAATGGTCGTTGAATTTCCCCAACCTTAACTTGAAGCCGAAACGAACCCTTCCTCTTCTCAAGGTGACATTCCCATCACGTCCTCTTGATCACAGCCTAGAATACATCAATTTATATCCTCCATGTCAAAAATGATGAACAACAGGAAGCCCTAAAGTTTCCCCTAAGTCCCCATACTAAAAAAAAAAAATCTCTAAATCTGTCCAAATCGATTGATCGATTCCCACGATTTCCAAAACCGATCGATCAAAATCCATTTCGATCCGTCGGTTTCTCCATAAAATCCACACATATCTATTATTACAATCCGACTGATCAGTTCCCAAATCAATCAATTGGTTTCCTAATCAATCGATTGAAATCCATTTCGATCGGTCGGTTCCTTCAGAAAACCACATATCTCTGTTATTACTATCCGATCGATCGGTTCCTAAATCGATCAATCAATTTTCAAATCGATCGATCGAATTCCATTTCGATCGATCGATCTCTCCGTAAACTCCTAACATGCTCACTATTTTCATAAACTGATCGATCAGTGCTCAAATCGATCGATCAGACTCAAAAATCGATGGATTGAATTCTATTTCGATCGATCAGTTTCATAAATTGATCGATCGAATTTTATTTTGATCGACTGATTTCTCCAGAAACCTTCATATTTTTGTCCTATCAAAATCGATCGATCAGATACTCATTTTAATCGATCGGTTTTGTCAGATTTTTCTGAAACACAGGTTTCTTCTTCCATATATCATTTTTTCTCAAATTTAATTACTATGCTTCTAATTTTTCACTCACCTCTTAACTGAAACTGTCACAGCCCAAATTTCGCAAGCCCGAAACCCGTGCCATCAGACCACCCGTTAGGGCGATCCCACGCTTACAGGAACACTTGGCACATCAACAAAAACTTATCTTACATTGATATCTCAATTAAGGAGATAAATTCATTCTACGCTTCAAACAAAGAATACATTTCTAATTATAATGTGACAGCCTGGATTTCCTAAACGCAAAATTCGAACCGTCAAATCGACGCTAAGGCCGATCCCTGAACTGAACACTTGGCACATCCACACGCAAAGCAAAAACAAAGTGGAAATCATTGCTAAGCAAAAATAAACTTCATAAGATGAAATGAAATCTCAAATTCTATATCTCAAAAACTGAAAATAACGGTTCTAATCCCATGTCAAACTCAAGGGCAGAAGAACCGAGAAGAACCACCGATGATGGCCAACCATCACCGAAACATGGTTCACAAAAAATTAATACAATTATTATCCAAAAGAAATATATTATTCACATTACAAACCCATAAACTAAACCATATCTCCCAAGCCGAACGTACCTGTGCTTTGCACACAGAAAATAATTTTCAGGATGAGGTTCTGTCTCCACCTCCGTAGGTGTGTATTCGGAGTCCTCCTTAAAGTGGTCCTCTGTGCTAAGATCCTCACCTGCACCTATGACGTATAGTCGAGGATGAGCTTCATATAAGCTCATTAGGGAAAAAAAATAGCATGCATATTCTTATGTCTCACATATATCTTATGACATGAGCTAAACATGATTCTTCTCACACAAATGCATAATTTCTAAGATGACAGAAATAAATGAAGCTTTTACTGAATTTGGAAAGCTTAACACACATTCTTCTACTAAATTTTATAACAAGAAAAGGAAACTTAAAGTGATTCACTTAAATTATCCCTTGAGCAAATATAGTATCGAGCCCCCGATGGAATACCCACCATCATCGTTCTTATGAACCATTTACACAAGGTGCACAAGGTCCGAACAAAGATGGACGCTTGTGCCGAACACAATTTACCATTGGTTGGTAGGATTCACAAATTCACAAGGGTTGTACGGATATCCCACCAGATCAGTAGCGGATATCTCGCCGCATCAGTCACGAATATACCGCCGCATCGACCGGGTATTCACACGAAACCTTCAATCATAGTGCATAACTTATAGTTTATCACCGTGTAATGTGCTAATTTTAATTGGGTTTTCAAAGCTTCACACACATGGATTCACACATCCATCTTACACAGTTTGAATCTTGAAAGGTTCTGCATGCTTATCACATTATTGAAATAACTCGTAACACTCTGGTTTTCGAACACATGCACACGCACATGCTTACACATTCATAAAACTCAATGTGATTAAAACAAACACATCAGATCATAATTCATATGCTAGTAGTCTCAAATGTATATGATATGGAGTTTTTCCTACCTCGACACAATGTTATGCGCGAAGTCCTTAATCGGTTAGTTTATTTCACACCTTCCCAGATTCATACCTAAGATAATACATATCTTACGTTAGAAACGATGCCAAATGGAAAGATATAAGATCTCTTCAAAATCCTGCAAACAAAACACATCAAAAACCTGAATATGGCAAATTCGATCGATCGATTTCCAAATTTGATCGATCGAAACTATTTTAATTCGTTGAATCCCTCAGAAACCAAACCTCTGGCACCACAACTTCGATCAATCGATTTCTAATTTGGTCGACCAAAATTTCAAATTCAATCGATCAAAATATAATTCGATCGGTAGAATTTTGTTAGATCATTTTAGGATTTCTTGTTCTATAGCTTTCGATCGATCGAGTGTCCAATTCATTCGATCGAAATACATTTCGTTTGATTAAATTCTATTTCAATCGAACGAATCTCCCCAGAAATCGTATTTCACCTTCCTAACTCCATTTCGATCGATCGAATCCAATTTTGATCGATCGAAATCGACAGATTTCATCTGTCACTTGGGTTTTATCACTCCAAACTCAAATTTTTCTCAAATCTCATCTTGGCTTCCTAAATCTAAACATAATCTGTGATGGCCCAGATTTTAGTGCCTCAAAACTCATGCCATCAGCACGACCCTCGAGGTCATGCCCCATATGCCTGAACAGAACATTGGTATAACCAAGCATCAGTAAAATAAATTTAAAAGCATAAGAACTGATACTGAACTAAATCTCCAGTTCTATAATATAAATCAGAAAGCGTAACTCAAAGAGGGGGTTCTAATCTCATGCCACTGCATGAGCAAGAGAACCAACCCGAACCATCAGTGATGACTCAACCGTCACCCTGGATTGTTTGCCAAAAGAATATCACATTTTATATTACATTTTCTCAACATAAGGCTGGACATACCAAGCCGTATAATTTCTCTCTAAAAAAATCTATCAAAGTACGTAGGGGTCCTCTAAAAGAAATCCTCAGGAGGGGGCTCTAACTCCTCCCCAGACACGTAATTCGAATCCTCTGGATCAACGTCTCCCAACGTAGTAGCAGCAGCAAGCATTGGACTAGCAACGTATAGTCTAAAGGGTGAGGTACATCATAGCTCAATAGGGAAATAACAGAGTGAACATATAGATCTATCTTACTCACATATATTCCATGACATTAGAAGCATGATTTATCAATAAAAATAACTGGAAAAACAGTTTAAGTTACTAAAAACATGAACTGAATGTATCTGTTACTCCACATGTGTTTACTTGTTTCAACTTGTTAACAAATGACAAAGATCCGTCTAAAAACGTAAATTCATAACTTAAATAATCCTCGATGCACTATAACCTTGAGCCCCGATGGAATACTGTTGTCGCTCCAAGTGTGCCATAATTGTGTGCATTATGAATCAAAAATTAAAGAATTAAAGAATGCTAGGTTATATGGATGTTAACTTATGAAAGGGATATCAGCACATTGGGGCTAACACTGGCCTGCAAGATCAGGGCCAATTGTAGCAAGTTTTAAATGTAAGTGAGTAAAAGATCGTCCACAGGGAATTGATTTAAAATTTAAGATAAACCTCCAGATCTGAGCTACCAGATCTGGCCTCTGATCCTATCTACAAAGCACATAAGATGGGAGGTTGGATTTGTCACGTTTAACTATAAGCAAATAAAGAAAAGAACTAACTACATGATCCAGATCCGAGTTGGGGAGATGTTTAAAATAAGACAAATGCAGAAATAATAGCTTCATGTACTTTAGCCTCTGAATTTTAATGGAGAATCTGTAGTTCAACAGAGCAGATTCAATCTTCATCTGGCTACCAGCACAGATGTAAGAGAAATAAATCCGAATTAAGGAATAGGTTTAGACTTATGGCTATGATCTCATCACTTAAATGGTCACAGATCATCCAATAGTTAATGGCCTATTCTTTAGTTGAACATGAACATCAGTAAATCTTGCTAGAATTAGGTTACCAACGCTAATTCGCATAAGTGATGAATTAAGGGAAGTTGCATGCGGATGAGTGAATCTAAAGAAGTCTAATGCACTAAGGTGAACATTAACCCTCGACATGACTCCAATGGAGAAGACACAAATTACAAAGAACCTTTTAAAATCCAAAATTACAATTCTGAACACGGCTTCTTAGAGAGCCCTCGGACTTACGATCCGAATCCGAACTTGGAAGTACAAATCACTCACAATGGCTCTCAAAGGTAAACTACAAGAAGGATTCTGGGGGTTCGGATAAGCTATCCGACCGAATGAGGGAAACAGAGATGAAAACTCTAAAATCTGGATACCCAAATTGGGCAAATGGTTTGTCTATTTATTGTTTTCCCTAAGCCTGCTCAAATGTGTATCAACCAATCAGTTTTGGATAGATCTGTATCAACCAATAGGAGTTGAGCACCGTGATCCGAGATATGTTCGCCAATCGATCGCTTGATCCGGTTCACCAATCGAGCCGAAGCATCAATTACATTATGGGTTTGAAATTTGCTTGAGCTTCGGAAGTTCCTGCCGTAATTTAACTTTGGGCGCTCACATGGGTTGGAATATGCCTTGGATCTTGATTGGAACCTTCCAATGTTCTGGTCTTTTGATTGCATTGGTAGCGTGCAAAGTTTCTGAAATACCCTTCGGACGGCAAATCCCAGAATGCCATTTCGCGAGTTCGTGGGCCTTTCGCAAAGTTCAATGACTTCAAGCTCATTCATAAAGTTCAATCTTCTTTTAGGAGTGTTTTCTTCTTTTCGCAAAGTTCAAGGTTCTTTGAATAGTAGAAGTTCTTCTTGAATTGAACTCTAGGCTCCCATTCTTCTTTGCGAATAGTAGAAGTTCTTTGAATTGAACTCTAGGCTCCCATTCTTCTTTGCGAATAGTAGAAGTTCTTTTGAATGGCTCTCTCTCTCTTGCTTGGTCTTTATGCGCTCTTTTAGACCCTCTTTAGCCATTCTCTTTGTTTCTTCACTCCTTCTTTAAACTTGACATGAGGTCACACTTTTTGATCTTTTGGGATGCTTTTCGGATTTGGACACTCGATTGGTTAGTGTAAAATGCACACTAAAGCACTTATTTAGTCTTCTCAAGGGTCTTTCAAGGCTCATGTTTAGGGGTGAAAAATGGTATTTTCACTACTTAACACCCCAAACCTAAGCTTTGCTAGTCCTGCGTAAGAAACGTAAAAGCAAAATAAAGAGCCACTTTTGTAGGAAGCACAGTGCATTTAGCATATGCAACAAGCCTTTTAAACCCCTAGGTGATCCCTAGAGGAGGAGTGAAGTCTCTGAGGGTTTTCTGAAGGTACCCTAAACTTCTCCATGGGACATTGGCATTAGTGCCTTTGTCATCCATGAGCAATCAAAGATCAAAATTAGTTACTCTTGAATCAATGTTTAAGCAGAAATTTAGGTTTATTGTTTGCAAGGGATTTCAACATTAATAAACCTTATGAATGTTTCACTCTTTCCAATCTGTGAGCAGCCATAGAAATCATGCAAATGTGTCGGAGTTCATCATTTGAATAAAAATTAGGTTATAAGTCATACTTAATGTGCTCAAGTTCCAACCCAAACACTTACCAGGTGTACTCTCATCAAGATTTTTGTTGAAGGGTTCATTTCACTCAAGCTCAAGAGCGATTACATCTCCCAAATGGATTTGTAAGCATGAGCATAGGCATGATTCTCGGTCTTGGCATCCTTGACATCTCCTCACCATAGATTGGGAAGCCTTATCTCCACATGACAGTTCACTCAACTTTGGATCACAAGGACTTTTAGAAGTGGGTTTGTTGTATGGCTCGTGGAGTGAGGTTTGAGGATAGGAAGGTTGAGCAGTGTTTGGATTTTTTTGAAGTCGGGGAATTGAAGGAGGTGGTTCATGACTCCACCTTCTTGAGTCTAGCTTCTTTGAGATTCTTGTGTTCAAAGTACTCAGTTCTTCTTCCTTTGATCTTGAATTTTCAACATAAAGTTCCCTTTTGCCTTTTTTTTTTTTTTTTTTTTTTTTTGCTTCTTTTCACATTGTTTTTCTTTTACTTTCTCGGTCACCATCTTGCCCATTTTGAGGTATTTCTTCTTCATTTATTTTGATATTTGCCCGAAATGTTCCATCTTTACTTCTTTCTCCTTTAACTCCTGAATTCTCAAGGTGAGGGAAGGTCTGAATTAGTTCCATTGGTTCAGTGCAAGAAAAATGGGTGTTTTGATGAAGCATTGTAGGATTTATAGCTCAATTGGGGGTACAAACAAGGCGAGATCTTTCTTGGTTGGTTCTGCAGCTCAAGTCATGTCCAAAGAAGGCCTTGCTCTTTTCCTCAGTTTCATGAATGTTGTTGCTTGTTTTGATTTGCAGTTTCCTCATTTCTAGTCCATCTACTGCCTCAGGCGGTCCTTTGAATCAGCAAAGGGTTGCCTCAGTCACTCTTCAACAGAGCTGTAAAACATAGAGGCTCAATTCTCACTTTGGTTATGGTTTTCCTTGAGCTTTTAAGTATATCTTTACCTTTTCTCTTCTGTGGACTTGCTATGTGCTAATACAAGTGTATTTTCCGGTGTTAACATCATGGAAATGTGGAATATTGTAGGGTTTAGAATGTCTAAATTCTTGCAAAGAAAATTTTAAAATTTCCACATTGTCATGATTCTTAAGTAAATTGATTCATTTCCTGATTACTTTGGTGATTGTGATGCCCTTATGCTAATTATCCCATGGGCAGGACCTGTTTGCCATACCCCCAAACCTAAGATGAACATTGTCCTCAATGTTCTAGACAATGAGAGACTAGGGCAGGGTAAAAGAAGAAAGAAAAACTAAGAACAGAAAAAATCTAAACTATATGCAGCAGAAAATAAAAATGTAAAACCGAAGATATGAGCAAGGAAATGGAAAACATGATATACAAATGCAAGAAAAATCAACAAAACAATGCTAGAACTGCTAAATAAAATCTAACAAATAGAAGGATTACTATGCAAATGAAAGGAAACTAATGCTAATAAAAGAGAAACAGTAAAAGCAAGGTAAGGGACTGAATACAAAGTTAAAAAAGAAAAAGAAAAGTGTTGATACAAAAACTGAATTTGTGAATGCAAAATAGGAAAACAAAGTTAGAAACTAGCTATACTCACAGAAAAATGACGAAAATCAGTAAAACGAGGACACATTAACCTAAGAAAGAAAAAAATCGATCTAAAAAAGCGAAATTTGAAACTAAAATTCCTAAAACCGAAAATCTAATGCCAAATGATTCATAAGATTCATAAGATTCATAAGATTGACCCCTTTGTTGATGATGTGTATGAGAAAAAAAAAATAATGAAGCATGGGAGCACATATTAAAAACAGGGTTCACACACAACTGAGACCCATTTATGATGAAGAAATCTCGAAGGAAAATAAAATCAGTGGGTCCATTGAATATTCAAAACAGCCTATGATCCACTACTCATTATCCTACATGATTCCTAAAAAAGAAAAATGATCTCAGCAGGTCCAGATGGGAAAAGTGGATGCAAATGGAGAAAAACAGCCCATCCGGAAGATATCTATATATGTATATAATTTTTTTTTTTTTTTTTTTATTTTATTTTTTTTTACTTGTTTTGGATCAGCCCGGGCTCAACAAGAGCCCTTATTTACTACTGCTGAAAATAATGAGAAACAACTCAGAGATTTTCTATTTGTGTTTTCATTTTCTTTTATTTTGTATTTGGTTTTGTAAAAAAAAAAAAAAAAAAAAAATCAGCATGCCTAAAAGACAGCAGAAATTATAACATTAAACACAACAGAACTGCTGGTTCTCAAGAATTAAAAAATAGAAAATGAGTGCAAAGGAGAAGGGGATGCAAACTCAAGCAGATCTGCTCCAGCTTTAGTCCAGATGCTCCTTTCTTGGGTGTGCCCGCGATCTAGGGGTTTCCTCTGTTCGGGTTTCTTTGCTTTGAATAGATCACTTGTTGGGCTCTACCCTTTTGATTTCGACAAGAGAAAAAGTGCAGAAGATTAGAATAGATGGTGGTTATTCGTGTGGAGCTCGTGAGAGAAGAGGGTGAGCTAGGGTTTTGAAAAGGGGTTTTGCTTGGGAGAGTGTTTGCAGATATCCAGTGACTTTCAAAATGACCTAATATACTAACAAGTGAAATCGCACCCTTAAGTGTTGAAAAGTTCCAAAGAGTCCTTTCTCTATTTCGAAAAGCAAAAGTGTCTTTCGAAGGTAAAAATCTTGAGAAAGTGTAGTTACAAAGAACTGAGCTTGATATGTCTATTCGAAATGGATTTGGCTCAGAAAGATCTTTTCGCAAAGAACTTCTCCCCATTTTCTATTAAGGAAATTTTAACTATTTGAGCGAACATGGTTCTTTTCGAGTAGTTCATTCTGACTCGAGAATCGGTTCGAATAGAACTTTGAACTTTTTAAGCAGTACTTTTTACTTTGCGATTTGAACTTTGAAGTGTATTTACACTATGCGCAAGAAAAATAGATGAAACAAAAATCGGAAAAACAATGTTGTACAAACATATTATACACTTTTCTACCATGATTTTTGGAGATTCATGATGATAGGTGGGCAAGGGCTCTGGTGTTTTCAATGCATGGTTTGAGCCTCGACCATTTACCTTGAGTATTCTTCCATCCTTGGGATCTGAAATATCCATGACTCACGAGGGAGGCCTTGATGACGATGTATGGCCCTTCCATACGGATCTCAATTTGCCGAGGAAAGAATTTAAGTTTAGAGTTGAATAACCATACCTTGGACCCCGGTATGAACTCTTTTCTCATGAGGCTCCTATCATGGAATGATTTAACCTTTTCTTTGTACAACTGGAGCTAGTGTAGGCATCCATCCTCAGTTCTTCGATTCGGTGAGTTGAAGCTTCACTGTGGTTACCGGCAGATTAGATCCATATTAAAAGTTTTGATTGCCCACAAGGCCTTATATTCTAATTCTCTTGGTAGATGGCATGCCTTGCCATAAACGGCCTATAGGAGTCTTGTAGGCGATTACGTATGCCCACAAAGCATCATTAAGCAAAGGACTCCTTTCGTCCTTCTTCACAGTTTTTCCAAAATGTGTTTGATCTCTCTATTTGAAATCTCCACATCCTTGGTTTGTGGATGATAGGGAGTGGCTACTCTGTGAGTGACAGTACTTTTTAATAGAGAGTCAAGCACTGTTCAAAAGTGGCTTCCCCATCACTAATGATGGCCTGGGAATCAAATCTGGAAAAATGTGGTCTTTGAGGAATCTTAAAACCACTTTGTGATCATTGGATTTGGTAGCTATGGCCTCAATCCACTTGGAGACATAATCCACGGCTACCAAGATGAAATTGTTTCCATTAGAAGGGAAAGGGCCCATAAAATCTATGCCCCAAACATCAAACAACTCAACTACGAGGATTGGCTGCAGGGCATTGAGTTTCTTTTGAAATCTTGCCCATTTTGGCGATTCTGGCAAGATTTCTTAAAGATTGTGGGCCAATAGAAACCACTGCTGCAGAATTTTTGCTGTTTTATTGCTTGAAATGGCCTTCACAGCACATTCATGACATTGACAATATGCCGGAATTCATGGTCCGGAACACACTTTACGATCACTTGTACTTGAATAGAAAAGGATCTTCCCAAATGAAATGTTTAACTTGTGAGAAGAAAAGATCTTTATCCATTCGATTCCAATGTTGAGGAATCATCCAATAGCCAAGAAGTTGACTATGTTTGCAAACCAAGGACTATGGGTATTGATGGCAAAAGTTGCTCATCGAAATGATTCATTAATGGGTAAGCTATCATCCTCGGTATTGAGAATTACGGATAAGTGATCAGCCACCCATTCTCCACTCCTTTCTTATCCTTAATCGTAGATCAAACTCCTGTAATAGGAGGATCCACACGATTAATCTGGGCTTAGTATCCTTCTTAGAGCCAGAAGGTACTTTAGGGCGAGTGGTCGATAAACACCACAATTTGTGAACCTAAAACATAAGGCTGAATTTTTCCAATGCAAACACAATGGCCAGCTCTTTCTCGGTTGTTGTGTAATTGAGCTGGGCATCTATCATGGATCTGTGGCATAAGCTATGACATGGGGAAGCTTATCCTTTCTGCCCTAGGACAGCTCCTAGGGCATAGTCTGATGCATCACACATCACTCAAAGGGCCTTGAATAGTCGGGGGCAAGATGGGAGCTGAAATCGACATTTCTTAAGGACCTCAAAGGTCATGCATTCATTAGTAAACACAAAAGGAACATCTTGACACGATGAAATGATGAGTGGCTTGGAAATTTTCTGAAATCTTTGATGAACCTCTATAAAATCCTGCATGCCCTAAGAAACTTTGATTTGCTTGATTACGGGAGGAGGCAAATGTGCAATTAGATCAATTTTGCTTGGTCCACCTCTATGCCTTTATGGGAGACCACATGTCCTAGGACAATGCCTTGGTGACCATAAAATGACTCTTTCGACTTAGAACCAAATTGGTTTCTTCACATCTTTGCAACACCAACTTGAGGTGGTGTAAGCATTGGGAAAAATTTGTCTCCATAAATTGAAAAGTCATCCATGAAGATCTCCATGAATTGATCGGTCATGTCGAGAAAAGATGGCATACATGCATCTTTGAAAAGTAGCAGGGCATTGCAAAGACCAAAGGGCATCCTCCTATAGGCAAAAGTGCCAAAGGCGGTGAAGGTGGTCTTTTCTTGATCCTGTGGGTACGAGGATCTGGTTGTAACAGTACCCATCAAGGAAGCGATAGTAAGCTTTGCACTGCAAGCTTATCAAGGATTTAGTCAATGAAGGGAGGAAATGGTCTTTCCTTGTCATGGTATTTAATTTTCTGTAGTCTATGCGACCCTCCATCCGATTGTTTGTCCTGGTGGACATAAGTTTACCAGATTCACATTTGCTACAAGTGATGCAGATTTCTTAGGCACCACATGTGGGTGCTACCAAGCGAGAATCGAAATGGGGTAAATGACCCCAAAGATTCTAGCGACTTGACAACTTCCTTCATTACCACTTCTTGCATGTGAGGATTCAACCTTCTTTGCATTTCTCTAGAAGGCTTGGCATCCTCTTCAGTGGATCTTATGCATGCATACAATTTGGGTTTATTCCTCCTAAATCGCAATGGTCCGACCAATTGCTTTCTTGTCTTGTTTAGAACTACCAGACTCCTCTTCTTGCTCCTTTGTAAGGGAGGAAGAAATAATAGTAGTGTTTGATGATCTCCCAAAACACATATTTCAAATTTTTGGGGAGCTGTTTGAGTTCCAATTGTGGGGAGAAAAGAGGGCAAGAAAGGTACCTTGGTAACTTGTGGAAGAGGGAGAGGCAGGTCTCCAAGAGAGAACTTGATGATCGTTGGTGAGTGCCTTGCACAAAGCAGACTCCGTTGAATTTGATCTCCTTTTCCTTCTTTCTCGTGGATCCCCAATCATTTTAAATTACGTGGTGGAGTCTTTACCTTGCGAAATGTTTGTAAAGACTCCTCCACCACTCATCAATGATGTCAACATGGAAACATTCCTCGGATAATTGAGGTTGAGTAACTTGACATTATACACATTCAATTTAACTTTCATATTTCCAAAGACACCTCCATGATGCAGGACACGCATTGAATGCATGCATTAGTCAGAGCTGTGAATGGTCTTCCCGAATGAGGATGGCGGTGGTACTTTTTGGTTGGTTCCATGTCCAACACCAAAAAGTCAACAGGGTAGAAAACTTGTCTACTCTACCAAAACATCTTCAATCAACCCCATAGGTTTCCTTCGGATCTGTCATTGTAACACCACTTGAGTGGGTTTCAATTCTCCCAAACCTAGCTTCTCATAGGCGAATAGGGAAGCGAGTTGACACTAACACCAGATCTAGCAAGGCTTTCTCAATGGTGTGCTCCCCAATGATGCAGGAGATTGTGGGGATTCGAGGTCTTGCATCTAAGGTGGTGTTGCAATTGATAGCACTTGGTTGATTTTCTCCACAAAGGCCTTCTTGGATAAATGTATCCTAGATTGCCTTTTGTGGGTGCACACCTCTTTGAGAAATTTTGCATAAGCGGGGACTGTTTGATTGCATCAAGCGGTAGATTAATTTTAACTTGCTTGAATGTCTCCATCATTTCCTCAATTTTTGTGTTTCCTTTGTTAAAAGGAGCCGACTTCATTGCATGGGGAAATGGGAGGTGAGGAACAAATTTCTCCTCCTCATCTTTTTCAACAATTTTGTTATTTTTACATTTTTCATTTTTTAAATTTTATTCGATGTAAATCAATGACCATATTGCTATCCAATTGTTGTTCCTGCACTTGTTCTTCATCTTTTCCTCTTCACTACCTTTGTGTTGTTTATTATTCTTCCACTTCTCAAAGTAGTCACTTTGATTTCCTCATGGCCATTTGAGGATTCTCCAACCATGAACCGTCACTTAGGATTGTTCACGGGTTGGTGGTAGTTACCCTCTTCTCTCTCTTAGCCAATGAATTTGAGAGTTGGCCCGAGTTTCTTCAATTTTTTAATGCTCGACTATGAAGGTTCACGATGCGAGACGAGTTCAAGATTTTGAAGTGAACTCAATACACGCTCTTCAAAGGTCGTGGATCTAGGAGGCGGAGGGCTGGAATTTTGCATGGCTTGTTGTTGGTTAGGTCTGAAAATTTGATTTATTATAAAAATTTCGATATGGTGACGAGGTTTGAAAGGTAATTGATTTTTGGGCTGCTTCTTTGTTGAAATTTAGTAATTCCCTGATTCCACGAGATTAGGATGAGATCTCCATGGGTAGTCATTCGATTGCATCTGATCCATAAGATCGTGTTCCATCATGAGTTAAAATTGTGATGCGAAGGACATTGATCAATGGAATGAGTGGGGGTAGCATATCGGACATGCCTCCTCTACTCTTGACCCATTTGGAGCTTTAAATGAGTCCATCAGTCTATCAAATTTTGTGGTCAAAGTATCCACTTTCCTTTCCGACTCATTGACTTCATAAACTTTCCCTCTTGTGAATTGGGGATTATTCATCCTAGCTGGATTCTCGGTGTCCCTTGGCGCGAGATTCTGCTTGGGTTGAATTTTCTCCAATCACCTCAAAGAGGTCCCAAACCTCTTCAAGTTTTACAAGTAGGTACCTCCACAAGAGGCATCCACCATGTTCTTGCCCTTCGATCAGTTCCTTGATGATAGAAGCTTTGAACCAGCCATTTAGGAATTTGATGGTGAGGGCATTGCCTTTAAACCTTTCCCATGCTTCATGGAAAGTTTGATTGAGTTTTGGGAGAAAGAGATGATGCTTTGTCTCGATTATTTGGTTTTAGTCATTGGGAAATATTTTGACAAAATTGACATTGCAAATCATTCCATGATGTGATCTTTGTTTGGTGCTAACATAGATAACCATGCTCTAGCTTTGTCCTTTAATGAAAAGGAAAGAGCCTAAGCTTGGTTGCCTCTGACCAGTCGGCTATGTTAAATGTTGTGCATAAAGCCGAAATTCATCAATGTGTTTGTAAGGGTCTTCCTTACTCAATCCATGGAATCTGAGCAACATTTGGATGGTGGAGGACTTAATTTCATAATTTCCCTCCTCTGTGGAAATTGAATGCAAAATGGGGAATTATAAGCACCGAGGCAAAGTAGTCTCTTAACAATCTCTGTTCTTCACCCATTTTGAGATATCCTGTGATGTATGGTTTCTTAGGAGTCTTTCAACTTCGAATTTAACGGGAGAATCTCGAGATTGAGGTTCTCACCAAACATACAACTCGAGAGAGAGTTTGGTGCAACAAACTGTCTATTTAAGAACTTTCCTTTCCTTTTACCATATCTGTTGCATAAAAATAACAACAAAATTAATAAATGATGATAAATAAATGAAAATAAATGAAAACTCAAAGCACTCTTGCCCAAATTTGACAAAAGACAAAAGAGTGGCGGCATTTATTCAAATAATTAGAAGGCAAAGAATAAAAACTCGAGAAAAATAAAAAATAAAAATTCTGCTTAACGATGCAGGTTTTCTATACAAAACTGCTGTAGACATTTAATCAAGCACTTGGAATGCAAAGTGCAGGTTTAAAGCAAAAATTAAAATAAAAATCAAATCTACAAAATAGAAAAACTTAGGTCTATCTATTTTAGAACAAACTTCCCCGGCAACAGCGCCAAAAACTTGTTGTCGCTCCAAGCGTGCCATAATTGTGTGCATTATGAATCAAAAATTAAAGAATTAAAGAATGCTAGGTTATATGGATGTTAACTTATGAAAGGGATATCAGCACATTGGGGCTAACACTGGCCTGCAAGATCAGGGCCAATTGTAGCAAGTTTTAAATGTAAGTGAGTAAAAGATCGTCCACAGGGAATTGATTTAAAATTTAAGATAAACCTCCAGATCTGAGCTACCAGATCTGGCCTCTGATCCTATCTACAAAGCACATAAGATGGGAGGTTGGATTTGTCATGTTTAACTATAAGCAAATAAAGAAAAGAACTAACTACATGATCCAGATCCGAATTGGGGAGATGTTTAAAATAAGACAAATGCAGAAATAATAGCTTCATGTACTTTAGCCTCTGAATTTTAATGGAGAATCATAGTTCAACAGGCAGATTCAATCTTCATCAGCTACCGGCCAGATGTAAGAGAAATAAATCGAATTAAGGAATAGGTTTAGACTTATGGCTATGATCGTCACTTAAATGGTCACGGATCATCCAATAGTTGTGGCCTATTCTTTAGTTCGAACATGAACATCATCAGTAAATCTTTGCTAGAATTAGGTTACCAACGCTAATTGCATGGTGATGAATTAAGGGAAGTTGCATGCGGATGAGTGAATCTAAAGAAGTCTAATGCACTAAGGTGAACATTGAACCCTCGACATGACTCCAATGGAGAAGACACAAATTACGACAACCTTTTAAAATCCAAAATTACAATTACAGAGCACGGCTTCTTAGAGAGCCCTCGGACTTACTGATCCCGAATCCGAACTTGGAAGTACAAATCACTCACAATGGCTCTCAAAGGTAAACTACAAGAAGGATTACAGGGGTTCGGATAAGCTATCGGCCGGAATGAGAAACAAAGATGAAAACTCTAAAATGGATACCCAAATTGGGCAAATGGTTCGTCTATTTATAGTTTTCCCTAAGCCGGCTCAAATGTGTATCAACCAATCAATTGGATAGATCTGTATCAACCAATAGGAGTCGAGCACCGGGATCCGGATCTGCTTCGCCAATCAAGCTGCTTGATCTCTTCAAATCAGAGCCGAAGCATCAATTACATTATGGGTTTGAAATTACATTTGAGCTTCGGAAGTTCCCGCGAGTAATTTAACTTTGGGCGCTACATGGGTTGGAATATGCCTTCGGATCTTGATTGGAACCTTTGAATGTTCTGGTCTTTTGATTGCATTAGCGCATGCAAAGTTTCTGAAATACCCTTGACGACTTTTGCAAATCCCGAATGCCATTTCGCGAGTTCAGGGCCTTTTCGCAAAAGTTCAATGACTTCAAGCTCATTAGCAAAGTTCAATCTTCTTTTCGAGGAGTGTTTTCTTCTTTTCGCAAAGTTCAAGGTTCTTTGCGAATAGTAGAAGTTCTTTGCGAATTGAACTCTAGGCTCCCATTCTTCTTTGCGAATAGTAGAAGTTCTTTGCGAATGGCTCTCTCTCTTGCTTCAGGTCTATGTCTGCTCTTTTAGACCCTCTTTAGCCATTGCTGAGGCTGTTTCTTCACTCCTTCTTTAAACTTGACATGAGCTGTCAGCTTTTTGATCTTTTTGGGATGCTTTTCGGATTTGGACCTGTCTGATTGGTTAGCTGTAAAATGCACACTAAAGCACTTATTTAGTCTTCTCAAGGGTCTTTCAAGGCTCATGTTTAGGGGTGAAAAATGGTATTTTTCACTACTTAATAAATACCCACCATCGTCGTCTAATTAGACTATTTTTCATTCATTTTTCATTCATGTAAATACTACCCAGGTCCCTCCCTCATAGGCGACGGGGTACAAAGCTCACATACATCCCTGAGATGTCATACTATGTACAGATTGGCTGCCGTATCGATCGCGGATATCCTACCGAGTCAGTCACGGGTATACCGCAGTGTCGGTGGGGTATTCTCCAAACCTTAAATCAATGGGAAACTATATATAATTATTCACCGTGTGATTATGCTAAACATAGTATTTTGGGCTTGATCAATTCTTATTTAATTAACTTCATGATTTTTCCATACATCCCTGGGATGTAACCAACTCATATGCATCACTTAGATGCCCTTATTACATTCACACCCCCTTGGGGTATCTCATACTCATAGCATAAACTTATTTCCTTAATTAGTGTTCACCCACACACACACACACACACATTATTTCCATATGATCAACTACTTTTCAAGAAAACATGCACTTCACTATGTTCTTAATGTATAGCTTATTCAACTCCATATCACTACACACATGCTATTGTAATTAAAATACATGTTTAAGGGATTCCCTACTTCACGCGCATGGATTCGCAAACGTCAAGGTCCACTGTGGTTCCCCATGCTCGCATTCAAATGGTTAACCTAAATTATATCATATCATAAGCAAATCGTCAAAAACGATGCATAAAAGAAGGTACAAGACCCCCCCCAAAACTCCAAAGTCCAAAACAAAACTAAATCAGAAACTGCCAAAATCGATTAGTTGAATCCAAATCGATTAATCGAAATTCTAAAATCGATTAATCGGTTTTCCCAGACTCCCCATTTTCCAGCCACTGGGAGTGCACAGACGATTAATCGATTAATCAAAATCTAAAAATCGATTAATTGAATTCATTTTGATCAATCGGTTTTAGGCATCAATGCCCATATCTACTTTCAGGTCAAAATCGATTGATCGATTTTGATAGGAACACAACCCTTTTTGGGCATTTCTTCCAACCTTCATCTCCTTCAAATTTTCTTTCTTTTCTACAACTTTAATTTACCATTTACTCACTAAAACAATGGACAACAACATACACATCACAATTTAAAGAACTCGCACCTTAAATCAATCTCATGATTGATTCCATGGCTTGGGTCAAGGGCTAGGGTTCTTAACTCCAACTCCAACGAGTTCACCCAAGCGTTATCGTCGTAATTAAAGAGTCACGTGCTCCTTAAATTCGCAATCCTCTAGCATTTACTCCTCCCTTTCTCTCTAAGCCCTCTCTCTCTTCATAAATCTCTACACACCAACCAAACCAAAGAGAAATAACTTCTCTTAAGTTATTTGAGCTTTTAATCCAGTTTATGCTTTGGTGTAAAGCGTATACACCCATGACAGGTGTATATGATCTTGTAACAAGATCTAACACTATGCACACTTGCACATTCACATCAAGCCTACTTTAACCTTAGTCATCGAGTTGACTTTATCTTGGTCCAACTTATGACCAGTGGGCATGTATCCCGAGGACACTATTCAAAGCCCAAAATTTCAGGGATGTTACATTCTCCCCACCTTGGGAATTTTCATCCTCGAAAATGTACCCAAGGGCTCTCCCTTTCATGAAAGACCCACACACCAGAATGCATTGTGATGGATATAATCGTAATCAGAACATACTCTGCATAAAGACGCAACTTATGTGCATAGATTTAAACAATCAGAACCCCTATGACAGATTGTAAACATGCACAACACATCCTGCATAAGAAAATTTTACTATGTGCAGAATAACGTGAGAAAGCAATGACAATGTCCATACTATTGAACCCAAAAAGAAATGGCACCCACGCCAAATAGTTCATTACATCATTTTTCACAATAATTACTACTCAAAATAATTGTAATTACACTAAAAAAGAAACATCAAACGCGAGCAATCACGCAGTCCCGTCCCCTGGCTGATCCTCGTCGTTCGTCATGCTCGTGTGTACCAGAACCCGATGCATCAGGAGCCCATGTCCGCATCGCCGCTATGCGCTGATAGTAATCGCTGGGATACATGAACTGCATGGTCTGATGGAGCGGTGCTTGGTGAAAATTCAGCCGGTGGTCCATCCGAGTGTTGCTCTCCTCCATACGCCTGTGGTGCTCCAACATCTGGCAGTTGTTCTCTGCCATGAGGGCGAGAACATCATCAATAGTGCTCGGTGGTGGGGCCTGAGATGCCCGTCTCCTGTGAGACCGCATAGGTGCAGTAGGAGTGGACTGCGTAGGAGCAGGAGGTGGTACTAAAGGCTACTCCGCAGGTGGTGCCGGGTCAGGAGGCTGCTCCCCCGCTACTTGGTCCTGTGGAGGTACAAAAGGCTGCTCCCCCGCTGCTGGTTGGTCCTGCTGTGGTGGTGGGGCATCACCGGCTTGGGCAGGTGTTGGGCCCTCTGGTGGGAGCACCTTCTTTAGAAGGTTGTAGCTTCAGCTCCGTGAAGCAATAGAATATTGTTTCACATGATTTGTTGCCCTCGGCTCGGTTGAAGGAATAACATAGTCTGCGGTGGTAGAGTAGCACTCAAGCATGCTCGAAATAAGCCCAGCGTAAGGCATATGCTCCTTCGGTCTCAAGGGTCCCTTCATCATTTTACCCTTGATGTTAATCCAACGACCGCGGTATGCCGCATACAATGCCTGTTGAACCAACTCTACTCTCTCGGTGTCATGGCGCATGGGATAAAGGTTGCATTTTATAATCGAGCCGAGCATCCACAAATGAGGGGGTAAATCGAACCTCTGTATGGACTTTCTGGATCCCTTATTTCCCTCCGTCATCTCAGTTCTAATTTTCTCAAAACTTATGGGTTATGGGAAAGGGGGTAAATGTCACAACCTCAGATTTTTTAGATGAGTGCACGTCATGCATTACACATAGGTATATGTGTTTCACAAGGAGACCAAAACGAACCAAAGACACTAAGTGTGTACGTGGGAAACACACTAGTATATCCCTAACTTATAGATATAAAAGTGAAAGAGAGAGGAACCCTTACGTAACTCTATTCTAACCTAAATAGAGAGAAGGAGAATATAGAGAGAAAGAAGAGAAGAGCCTAGTAGAGAACTAGGGTTTCGTTGGGACTTAAGTCGGCAAAGGAGATTAGAGGAAAAGACTGGAGGAAGAACCTTGGAGGCCTGTTAGCCTAGTAGAATTTCGAATCGTAAATCGAACTTGTGCGTGACTCATCGTCAGAGGTATGTTAAAGACATGATAGATGCCTAGGAATGTTTTAAATAGTAGGAAGAATGTTGGCTGAATGTTTCTTTTTATGAGATTAAGGTTAAATGAAGGGAGGAGGCATGTTCTCGATCTGATCGAGGAGCAAAATCATCGTTCCTCGCTCGAGCGGTCTAAAGGCTCGCCGGCGAGGATGAATAGACAAAATATAACTCTGGGCTCCCCGGAGCGGCCCCCAAAACTAAAGGGAAGCTCGCTCGAGCGAGGGTCCCCAATAATACTTCGATGGCTCGATTTAACCGCTCGAGCGACCTCGATTTAACCGCTCGAGCGAGGTCTAGGGACCGCTCGAGCGAGGTCAAGTGACCGCTCGAGCGAGGTCAAGTGACCGCTCGAGCGAGGTCTGGTGACCACTCAGATCTTGGTTTTTCAAATATAGAAACTTGGGGGTTATACACCCCAATGATCCTAGTGATCTTTCTAAACCTATTTTTGAAATGTAGGTTTGATGCATTATAACCCTCTGACGGGCGTGCTCGAGATTACGTCGGCGAGAATATTCTTGAAACATGTGCATTATCCCGTGAAATTCATATGCGTAGTGTAATCTATTTAAATAGTCAAATATTGCATTATCCTCATGATAAGGGTGTGTGAGTGGGTTACAACGTGAAAGTCTTGAGGTCCCCAGGGGACGAAAAATCATATAGTCCAAACAAAGAAGGGTGCGACGGAAATATGGGGCATCCCAGGGATGCAGATGGAAACTAACAGAGAAACCTAAGTAATGTGATAAGGCCTGATGTAATATAATTAGCACAATCACGGTGAATAACTATATGTAAAGCACATTGATATTTTTATTATTTAAGGTTGATTAGAATACCCCACCGACGTGGCGGGATACCCACGACTGACTCGGCAGGATATCCGTGACCGGTACGGCGGCCAATCCGTACATTCATAGCACATCCCAGGGATGTAGATTGAGAATAAACCCCGCCACCTATGAGAAAGGGGCTTGGGCAGCATCCCCAGGGGATACGTATAATAACTGTCTAGTTAGACGACGATGGTGGGTATTCCATCGGGGCTCGATGCTATATTGCTCGGGGACTACTTAAGTTAAGATTTAAGTGATTAGGCCAAATTCACAACCAAACAAGTAAGGAGATTAAACAAAACCATGCTAAGTAACGGTCAAAATCATTGGTTTAATTCCAGTTACTCAAACTGTTGTCTATAAGTGATTACTCAATAATTCTATGCTTGTTAAACTGCTGACATATGTGTGAAGGTCAATCTATATGTTCTTTTTGTTTCCCTACGGAGCTAGGATGTAGCTCACCCCCTTAGACTATACGTCGCAGGTCCAGGACTAGTGGCAGCAAAGACTTCGGGAGAAGCTGGTCCAAGGGTTTCAGATCACGTGCCCACAGAAGAGTCAGAACCTCCTCCTGAGGAATTCTTCTAGGAAACCCGCTGCATACTTTGAGAGTGAGTTGAGAGTATTACGTATGGCTTGGTATATCAAGCTTCTTTATTTCAAATGTTTTAAATACCGTTTCTTGACAAAACGTCTTGAAGGAACTGTTATCACTATGTTTTGGGTAAGTTCTTATGTCCATGAATTGGCATGGGACAAGGACTGCCTTGCAATACCTTGATTATATCTTTTTTGAGATTTTATTTAGAGTAGCTACGCGTGCCTCAATTACAATTTGGGCTTGTATGTGTCAATGTTTTGTAAGGAACCCGGGGCACGGCCTTGAAGGTCGTGCTGATGGCATGGATTTCAGGGTTCCAAAACTTCGGGCTATGACAGTTGGTATCAAATCGTTTTTCTTTCTAGTTCTGACTATCATATTGTCAGAATGTAGGAACTTCTGCTAACGAGACTATGAATTCTCATGCAGACCGTTATGTTTCCTAGAGGAAGAGGCCGACCCAGGGGTGGTCATGATAGGAATTTACGCAGTAGAGATGGGTTCATCTCACCTACAAACAGAGTGCCATTGGGAAACAGGGAGATTCCCGAGGGCAGTGGCCAAGGAGGAAACCAAAATCAAGCAGAGGATCAAGATCTAGATCGACAGGATCGAAATCAGAGGGAACAAGATAGGGTGAGAGAGAGAAATGAAGAAAGAGAAGAGCGTCAGAGGATGATGCACACAATGGAGACCATGGCAACTGCCATGGCACAGCAAGCAGCGTCCTTGGCAGCGCATACAGTACCAGAACCACAACGAACACCTACCCCTCCAGTAGGACTTACACCCCCAGTGGCTTCAGCATTCACCGAGTTCAGAAGGATGAGACCTCCAAATTTTTCAGGACAGGCAGACACAATGGCAGCCGAAAACTGGCTAGGTGAAATGGAGAAGGTGTTTAGCGTACTGACATGCACGGAGGATGAGAGCGTCCGTTGGGCGGCATATATGTTAGATGGAGAAGCTGGACCTTGGTGGAAATCAGTTTCGCGAACAAGAGCACAAGAAACTCCAGATATGCCGTGGACTTGGGACGAATTCGTAGAAGAATTCAATAAATAATATTTTCCTGAAGTTGTGAGGAATCAGATGGAGATGCAATTTTTACAACTAGCGCAAGGAAGGATGACCGTGAGAGAGTATGGAGTGGAATTCATGAGACTGGCTCGCTTCGCCCCAAACTACGTAGTTTCAGACGTGATGAAAGCGAAGAGGTTCCAACAGGGCTTAAGGTCGGACATCCGAGGAGGGGTTGCGCCCTTCCAGCTGAAAACCTATGGAGAAGTAATGAGTAAGGCATTGGTAGTCGAAGAAGAAAACAATAACCGATACCGTCAGAGGGAACAACAAGGTAGAGAAAGCATTGATCCAAGCAGGACGGGGAGTTATGAATCGGTATATAAGAAACCGAGGTTTGTAGCACCGAATCAGAGACAATCGTTCCAGACAGGGTATGGGAGAGCTGCACAACAAGCTACTCATCAAAGTTTTCCGTTGCTAGCATCAGGGAGACCGATGAGGTATCAAGGTCCTGCTATTTCCAGCAGGGCTACAACTACACAAGGTTTTTCGAGAGCTGCTACTTCAACACCAAGGGAAACTTGTGCTAAGTGTGGCAAGTCCCACAAAACAGCGGATTGTAGGCAGGGAATGCGAGGCTGTTTCAAATGCGGCAAGATAGGCCACATGATTAGAGATTGCCCTGAGACAGTTAAAGAAAAGACGGCCCCAACTTCCATGCCACAACCTATTCAATCTCGAAAGCCTGTTATTCGAGGGAGAGCCCTCTGTGATTACAGCCAGAAGCGAGGAGTGTACACGACATTATCCAAGGTGAGATTTCTTTTAAATAGAGAATTTCGGTTGCAATACAACTCTAGATAGAGAATGGGCTTTCATTAGGATAAATATATATATACCCGTTATTAAGCATTAGAACAAAAAAAAAAAAAAGAGAGAGAAATTTTTTTTAGTATATGTTATGTACGTATATGTATGCATTATAGCGTTGAAAGGGTGCTATGTAGCACATGACGCACGAGTGCTGATAGACCCAGGGTCTACCCACTCCTTCATCACCCCTAGATTTGCAAAGAAGATGAAGATTGTTCTGGAGACACTGGACTTTGTGTTATCAGTGTCCATCCCAACAGGAGAATTTGTGGACACAGAGTTAGTCTGCAAATCGGTAGTAGTAAGCATTTGGGATCACGTTGTCCACGAATTAGACGCAAATTTAATATGGTTGGACATGCAAGGATTCGATATAATCCTTGGCATGGATTGGCTGTCCCATCACTGCGCAACAGTGGATTGCAAGGATAAAGTTGTTGTTTTCCGTCCTAACATGAGGAGATCGTTTCGATTTCAAGGGGAGAGATCGACTCAGGTACCACTCATATCTGCAGTCAGAGCAGAACGTTTAATCAGAAAGGGGTGTAGCGGTTATTTGGCATTCTTGAAAGAAGATAAAGAAGAAAAGAATATTATCTCCGAGATAGCAAGCAGCAAGAATTCTGCATGTATTTCCAGAAGAATTGCCAGGATTACCTCCAGAAAGAGAAGTAGAATTTGCGATCGACTTAGCACCAGGAACGGAACCTGTTTCAAAGGCACCTTATAGGATGGCCCCTGCAGAGTTGAAAGAGTTGAAAGAACAATTGCAAGAGCTCATGGACAAAGGGTTCATAAGCCCAAGCGTGTCTCCATGGGGAGCACCAGTTCTATTCGTGAAAAAGAAAGATGGGTCGATGCGGTTTTGCATTGACTACCGTCAATTGAACAAAGTCACGGTGAAGAATCGATATCCGTTGCCAAGAATAGATGACTTGTTCGACCAGTTGCAGGGAGCAAAACATTTTTCCAAGATCGACCTAAGATCTGGTTACCATCGCTAAGAGTCGTACGAGGACATTCGTAAAACGCTTTTAGAACACGGTATGGACACTATGAATTTTAGTGATCCATTTAATGCACCAAGGCTGCTTATGGACTTGATGAATCGAGTGTTTAAACCACACCTAGACTCCTGCGTTGTAGTGTTTGTTGATGACATCCTAATCTACTCAAAATCGAAAACGGAGCATGAAGAACACTTACGAGTCGCTCTACGAACCTTGCGTGAACACCAACTGTACGCCAAACTCAGCAAATGTGAGTTTTGGCTAGAAGAAGTTAGCTTTTTGGGACATGTCGTCTCAAAGCATGGTGTCACCGTAGATCCCGCTAAGATCGAGGCAGTAGTGAACTGGGAGCAACCAAAAACCGTGACAGACATTCAAAGTTTCCTCGGACTGGCAAGTTATTATCGACGTTTCGTTGAGGGGTTTTCAAAAATATCAGGACCTCTTACGAGGCTTACAAGAAAGGACTCAAGATTTGAGTTGAGTGAGGCGTGTGAGAAGAGTATTCAAGAACTCAAGAAGAGGCTCACCTCAGCTCCAGTGTTAGCCATTCCATCAGGCAGTGGAGGATTCGCAGTTTATAGTGATGCTTCGTACAACGGGTTGGGTTGTGTACTAAATCAATATAAAAAGGTAATAGCTTACGGCTCCAGACAGTTGAAAGAGCATGAAAAGAACTACCCAACACACGATCTGGAACTAGCAGCAGTCATATTCGCATTAAAGATATGGCGACATTATTTATACGGAGAAACATTTAAAATTTTCACTGACCATAAGAGTCTCAGATATCTGTTTACACAGAAGGAACTAAATATGAGGCAGCGTAGGTGGATGGAATTCCTCAAAGACTATGACTGTTCCATACAATACCATCCAGGCAAAGCTAATGTAGTGGCTGACGCCTTGAGTCGGAAAAGTTCAGCCCAGTTGGCTAGTCTAATTTCGGGTATACATCGATGGAAGTTGTTGGAGGATCTAGCGTTATGTGGCGCAAACATACAACCACAAGCCACAGGAGCCTTCTTAGCCAACATATCAGTGAAACCAGTGATATTCGAACACATATGAGAACTACAGATGAAAGACCCGATTCTAACAAAGATGCATCAAGATTTAACTGAAGGTATCACATCTGAGTTTTCAATCAAGGAAGATGGTTCCTTAATATTCAAGGGGCGACTTTGCATTCCGGACAATGCCGAATTGCGGCGAACGATTCTTGATGAATCTCACAAGTCAAGCTATGCTATCCACCCGGGAAGCACGGAGATGTATCAGGATCTGAAAAAGAATTACTGGTGGAGAGGTTTGAAACAAGATGTGGCAGAGTACGTGTCACGATGTTTGACGTGCCAACAAGTGAAAACCGATCATAGACACCCTGCAGGCCTATTACAGCCTCTACCCATACCGGAATGGAAGTGGGAATCTATCTCAATGGATTTCATAGTCGGTCTACCGCGAACTGCAAGGAGGTATAACGCCATTTGGGTAGTAGTCGATCGATTGACTAAGTCGGCACACTTCTTGCCGTACAATACGATGTACACGGCGGGAAGATTAGCAGAACTCTATATGAAAGAGATCGTCCGTTTACATGGGATTCCAAGTAGCATTGTTTCTGACCGGGACCCATTATATACATCAAAGTTTTGGAGGAAATTCCAAGAAGGAATGGGAACTAGGTTAGATTTTAGTACGGCGTTTCACCCACAGTAATCGGCCAGACGGTGGAGAGGGTCAACCAAGTCATTGAAGACATGCTTAGGGCATGTATGTTAGAATTGCAAGGATCATGGGATCAACATCTACCATTGATTGAGTTCGCTTATAATAATAGTTTTCAGACGAGCATCAGAATGGCACCGTATGAAGCCTTGTATGGAAGACGATGCAAATCGCCAATTAATTGGGAGGAAATTGGCGAGAAATTTGTTTTGGGACCTGAGCTACTTGAAGATAACGCGGCTATTGTTCGCATGATCAGGGAAAGACTAAAGGCGGCTCAAAGCATGTAAAAGCTATCGACATCAAGCTTAACTAGTGTAGACTTTAAAGTGGGTGAACATGTGTTCATGAAAGTATCACCGATGAAGGGAGTGATGAGATTTGGAAGAGAGCTAAGTCCCCGCTATCTTGGACCGTTTGAAGTTTTGGGTCGAGTAGGAGAAGTAGCCTACCGCATTGGTTTGCCACCATTGTTTGATCAGGTACACAATGTATTCCACGTGTCGATGCTCAAAAAATATCTCAATGACCCTGATCATGTGCTGAGCGGCCAATCATTCGAAATGCATGAAGACATGACCATGATTGAAGAGCCGGTAGAAATTTTAGATCGAAAGGAACATGTGTTGCAAACAAAAGTTATTCCCTTGGTGCTTGTCCGATGGAAGAACCATCCGGTCGAAGAAGCAACATGGGAACGTGAAGCGGATGTTAGAGAACAATATCCCAAATTGTTCGAAATTGCCAACTGAATGGTTTTATTCTTTTGAGAATATGTGATTTGCGGGTAGTATGAAGGCTCTATATAGATATATATATATTTTTATAAAGATATATTGACTCCAAGCAATGATTGAACCACTTTTAGTTGAACTTTTGTTTAATAAAACTAGTGATGAGATTAGAAAAAAAAAAAAAATGAGCAAAAAGGTACCAGAAAAATGTTTCTGGTCTCGCTCGAGCGACCACCTCTGTTCGCTCGAGCGAACTACATAAAATCACCACTTCCTCTCGCTCGAGCGATATCTATTTCCTCGCTCGAGTGAGGCATTTCAACCGCTCGAACGAGGCATTATAACCGCTCGAGCGAGGCCATAGTATATAATATAAATCTTCCTGGTCTCGCTTGAGCGAGAACTAATGATAGCTCGAGCGAGGAGGATCTATATATAGATGGCGGAGAGCAAGACGCCTGTTCATCTTCAAGTGAAAGGGAGAGGAGACGAGCGAGGGGTTAGGGCAAGCGAATTTCGATCTTTCCGTCCGATTCCAGCCGATTTTGGACAATCCGATCCGTTAAAACTACTCTCCTAGGTAAAATCTACCCATCCCTGAAACTTTTCTTCTCTTTTTAAAACCCTTTATATATCGAATGGCTTCAAGCCCAAACCCACAACCTAAGAAACGGATGGCGATTCGGTCGCCATCGGCGCGCAACAAAGCGCCACAAACCTCACAACCAGCATCAAACCCACCCTCCACTCCAATCACACTGGATGATTGGTGGGGAGCCAAGATTTTTGAAGCCGAATGGGATATACATCCCTCATCTTTCGGGGATCCGACGTCCACCCAGTGGACATCGGACTTCCTCACTAACAACCATCTTAAGACCACCTTCGCGCCGTTCGGGGATCGGTATTACCGAGGCTAGTGAAGTTATTTTACCAAACCCTAAACTTGAACGTCGGCGAGGGCGCTATACTCGTCTGTCGATGGTAATGAGCTAATCTTCAGATGTGCCGACATTTCCTCGATCATGAAATGTCCCCACATCTACACCCCTAGCCCACTCATCCTACCACCTTTTTCTAGGAACGTAGATTTCCCAACGATCATCTCCGACATCACTGGCGGCATGTCCGCCTCGGGACAATCTATTACCCGATCACAACTACCACCGCGTATGTGGCTTTTAGATATCATCTTTAAAAAGAATCTACACCCAACCGGCCATGATCAAGAACGCCGAGATGCGTTTCTGCGGGCCCTACACACCGCTTTTCATAATAGGTGGATCAACGCACCTATGATCATCATAAAAGGCATGGCGCATGCCTACAAAAGAAATGTAAGGGGTGTTGTTCCTCCACCCATCAACCGATTACCGTATGCTCGGTTGATTTCTCGACTCTTAGACTCACGGAATGGGAAGGGAGGATTTAAGATCCGGGAGGACGAGTTGTTCCTCACCGATAACGTCGTCCCCTACCTCGCCCAAGACTGGAGCCGAAACCTTAAGAGTCTGCAAACCAGCGTCAACAAGAAGAGAGACCGCCAGGTCTCCCGACAAACCACCCATCAAGCGCCGGCAGGACCGACCACTCCCTCTACCTCGGTTCCACAGCCCATACCCACTACCGACACGGGCATGATGCGGGAGATCCTTCAGCAAGGGCGGGAGATCAGATTGCATCAGAGGTTCCAGGAGGCACTACTTATCGACCTCATGGGCCAGGCATACCCGCAGTCTTACATGCAGCGCGTCGGTGCCATGAGGGATGCTATTTTTGGAGCGTCTAGCTCCGACCCGGCTACGAGGAGTGCCACGGCGGGTACCACAGCCGTCACGGTGGACGATGAGGATGAAGATGGCGAGGACTACGAGGATGACGACGACGACTATGAGGAGGATGAGGACTAGATAGTAACGTAAATTTTGAATACATAATATGTAATATTTTTGAGACATTTTGTAAGGAGGTGGGTTCCTGGTCAAAATTTTTAAAACTGTCGTGACATGAATGTCACAAATTTTTTTTGTGAATGATAAATATATATTAAATGAGTATGGCGATAATGATCCCTTTCATTTATGTGGAAATATGTTGGCATGGCCAACGCTTGTTGCTGCGAAATGCGGCAAACCGTTTAATTACTGTTTTGGATATACGAGTTGGGTAACAGTAGTGGCAACTGTTTAAGAGAATAACATCGATTTTCGAGGATGAAAATCTTATAAGTTGGGGTGATTGTCACAACCTCAGATTTTTGAGATGAGTGCATGTCATGCATTATACATAGGTATATGTGTTTCACAAGGAGACCAAAACGAACCAAAGACACTAAGTGTGTACGTGGGAAACACACTAGTATATCCCTAACTTATAGATATAAAAGTGAAAGAGAGAGAGAGGAACCCTTACGTAACTCTATTCTAACCTAAATAGAGAGAAGGAGAATATAGAGAGAAAGAAGAGAAGAGCCTAGTAGAGAACTAGGGTTTCGTTGGGACTTAAGTCGGCAAAGGAGATTAGAGGAAAAGACTGCAGGAAGAACCTTGGAGGCCTATTAGCCTAGTAGAATTTCGAATCGTAAATCGAACTTGTGCGTGACTCATCGTCAGAGGTATGTTAAAGACATGATAGATGCCTAGGAATGTTTTAAATAGTAGGAAGAATGTTGGCTGAATGTTTCTTTTTATGAGATTAAGGTTAAATGAAGGGAGGAGGCATGTTCTCGATCTGATCAAGGAGCAAAATTATCGTTCCTCGCTCGAGCGGTCTAAAGGGCTCGCTCGAGCGAGGATGAATAGAAAAAAATATAACTCTGGGCTCGCTTGAGCGGTCCCCAAAACTAAAGGGAAGCTCGCTCGAGCGAGGGTCCCCAGTAATACTTCGATGGCTCGATTTAACCGCTCGAGCGACCTCGATTTAACCGCTCGAGCGAGGTCTAGTGACCGCTCAAGCGAGGTCAAGTGACCGCTCGAGCGAGGTCTGGTGACCACTCAGATCTTGGTTTTTCGAATACAAGAAACTTGGGGGTTATACACCCCAATGATCCTAGTGATCTTTCTAAACCTATTTTTGAAATGTAGGTTTGATGCATTATAACCCTCTACGAGCAGGCGTGCCTTGAGATTCGTCGAGGTAGGGAATATTCTTGAAACATGTGCATTATCCCGTGAAATTCATATGCGTAGTGTAATCTATTTAAATAGTCAAATATTGCATTATCCTCATGATAAGGGTGTGTGAGTGGGTTACAACGTGAAAGTCTTGAGGTCCCCAGGGGATAAAAAATCATATAGTCCAAACAAAGAAGGGTGCGACGGAAATATGGGGCATGCCAGGTATGCAGATGGAAACTAACAGAGAAACCTAAGTAATGTGATAAGGCCTGATGTAATATAATTAGCACAATCACGGTGAATAATTATATGTAAAGCACATTGATATTTTTATTATTTAAGGTTGATTAGAATACCCCACCGACGTGGCGGGATACCCACGACTGACTCGGCAGGATATTTGTGACCGGTACGGCGGCCAATTCGTACATTCATAGCACATCCCAGGGATGTAGATTGAGAATAAACCCCGCCACCTATGAGAAAGGGGCTTGGGCAGCATCCCCAGGGGATACGTATAATAACTGTCTAGTTAGACGACGATGGTGGGTATTCTATCGGGGCTCGATGCTATATTGCTCGGGGACTACTTAAGTTAAGATTTAAGTGATTAGGCCAAATTCACAACCAAACAAATAAGGAGATTAAACAAAACCATGCTAAGTAACGGTCAAAATCATTGGTTTAATTCCAGTTACTCAAACTGTTGTCTATAAGTGATTACTCAATAATTCTATGCTTGTTAAACTGCTGACATATGTGTGAAGGTCAATCTATATGTTCTTTTTGTTTCCCTACGGAGCTAGGATGTAGCTCACCCCCTTAGACTATACGTCGCAGGTCCAGGACTAGCGGCAGCAAAGACTTCGGGAGAAGCTGGTCCAAGGGTTTCAGATCACGTGCCTACAGAAGAGTCAGAACCTCCTCCTAAGGAATTCTTCTAGGAAACCCGCTGCATACTTTGAGAGTGAGTTGAGAGTATTACGTATGGCTTGGTATATCAAGCTTCTTTATTTCGAATGTTTTAAATACCGTTTCTTGACAAAACGTCTTGATGGAACTGTTATCACTATATTTTGGGTAAGTTCTTATGTCCATGAATTGGCATGGGACAAGGACTGCCTTGCAATACCTTGATTATATCTTTTTTGAGATTTTATTTAGAGTAGCTACGCGTGCCTCAATTACAATTTTGGCTTGTATGTGTCAATGTTTTGTAAGGAACCCGAGGCACGGCCTTGAAGGTCGTGCTGATGGCGCGGATTTTGGGGTTCCGGAAATTCGGGCTGTCACAGTAAAAGATTGGTGTCGGGTACATACACCAGAAAACACTCTAAGGATTCATGAATGTGGCGTAGGGTAAAAAGGTAGTTACGACCATCTATCTCAGTCGTAACGGTGTCAGTCACTCGACCCTCTTTTAGGTTTTGGTAAAATAACCTAACGAGCCTAGGGTAGTAATAATCATGCAATGGTTTCAAAATGTTATCAAGGCCCGCATCGACGAGGTATTTTCGGGCCCATTTTGTCTTGCCCTCAACCTCGGGGTCTGTAAAAAGAGCTTGGTCTATGATGTATTCATTTTCAAAATCTTTTACAGCACACCATTCATTTGGTTTCGGTAAATGGCCGGGCTGAGGTGGTGACGGTGACGAGTCACGTGACGACGCGTCCGTCGAATAAGATGATGATGATGATGATGATGAAGGTGAGGGTGAAGGTGGTGGTGGTGCGGCATTTTGCGCCGTACGGGAAGCTTAGAAGCCACTTGCTTCGAAGCTAGCCTAGTTTTTGGTGGCATTTTAGGTTTAAAAGCGAAAGAATTTCAAAACCTAGGGCTAGAATTACTCAAAATGAAATGAAATCGAAAGATTTAGGGTTTACTGTTCGCGTTCGATCTGAATGGGTAGGGTTTTGATTCAAACTCGATCCCCAAAGCCTTCAAACCCTTGCGGTTTTGGTAGCCAAAGGAAGAAGAAAAAGGGCACTCAAAAGAGAAAATTTCGTTTGAAATTTTGAAATGGGAAAAATTTCCCAAAACTGATACTTATAGGCAAAAATTGATTAATAAATTTTAAAATTGATTAATCAGTTTTCATCACTTAAACTCAATTGCTCGAAATCGATTTATCGGTTTCCAAAATCGATTAATCGAATTTAAATCGATTAGTTAAATTTTATTGCCATTATTTTCCCAGGTTTCCCAGCTCCCTGGTGTGAGCCAGTCATTCAATCGAACGATTTTGATTAATCGAAAACCAAGATCGATTAATCGATTTGCAAATCGATTAATCGATTTTGACAAAACAGCAAAAAAAATTTTACTTTCTAATTTTCTTCATTTGCTTCTGTCTTTTTGTTAACTTTTCTTTGGCTTTTAAGCTAACTCCTTGCTGACACTTCCCTTGCTTCTCAGTAAATGTTGGCCATCCATTTCATGATACAATTACCATCATGTTAAACATTTTTAATTTCACAAAATGTCCCTGTACACCCGACATTTTTTTTCTTGCATTTCGTGAATAAGTTGGCATAAACATGTGAACTTCGCTTACATAAACGTGTTAGATTTACAAAAGATATGCAATGATACAATTTTTTGCTCAACTCTCTGCATACAAGCCTAGGTATTGTTCTCTCACATCCGCCTCATGTTCCCAATTAGCTTCCTCGGCTGGATGATTCTTCCATCTGACAAGTACTAAATGTATTACCTTCGTGCATAAAACTTGCTCCTTTCTATCCAGTATCTAAGCCGCTTCCTCGATCATGGTCATATCTTTGTGCATTTCCAATGGCTGACCTCCCAAGACATGGGCAGGGTCATTCACATATTTTCGGATCATAGATACATGAAACACGTTATGTACCCGATCAAACAACGGAGGTAATCCAATGCGATATGCAACCTCGCCTACTCGACCCAAAACCTCAAAGGGTCCAAGGAAACGGGGACTTAGCTTTCCCCTCTTCCCAAATCTCATGACGCCTTTCATTGGCAATACCTTCACAAACACACGCTTGCCAATGACATAGTCCACACTCGTTCTTTTGATATCGGCATAGCTCATCTGTCTGCTTTGAGCCGACTTAAGTTTCTCTCTTATCATACGAACGACAATAGCGTTTTCTTCAAGCAATTCCGGTCCCAATAAAAACTTTTCGCCGGTCTCTTCCCAATTGATAGGCGATCTACATCGCCTTCCATAGAGAGCTTCATAAGGTGCCATTCTAATACTCGCCTGAAAGCTATTGTTGCATGCAAATTTGATCAATGGTAGATGTTGATCCCATGACCCTTGTTGTAATAGCTGCCACATTCTGATCCTGACAATATCAGGTACGGACTCGAGTAGGGTTAGACTCGTGCTAAAAACGTGACACAAAGAACTGGTTTAGAAGGTTAATGATGACTGTTAAATAGTGGAACCTTAGTGGGCCAATATTAATAATTGAGATAACGAATTAGATAGAAATTAAAATATTTGGAGCCCTCCTAGGGACGAAAATGTGCGTAACACAATTTTAAATAATGCATAGGGCTGCTAGGCACTGAGGGGTGTCAATTCTTTGACCCAAAACCCTATAGTGCATGGAGAAAAATACCAACCAAGACTTGATCACCTTGCCTCAACACCTGAGGCAAGCATAGTGGGTTGCCTCAGCACCTGAGGTAAGTAAAGCACCTTGCCTCAGCACCTGAGGCAAGCATGAGAGGTTGCCTCAGCAATTGAGACAGGCACTTAAATAAAGCAACCTTTATAAAATTATATATATAGATATTCCCATAATGTATTAGCTTGGTAGTGGAATGAAGCGTATTTTGGCTTATTTGCTAATACACCATACAAGTGTGTGTATGTACAAGAGGTGATTCCAGCCCCAAACAGCTTGTAAGCTGGTTTAAGTAGCAGCAACCTACATGCATGCATGAGTCACAGTTTGACTCCATGCAATTGAGACAAGCTGGTTTAAGTAGCAGCGCCTGAGGCAGCTTAAGCTCTACAAGAGCTCGCCAGCGACTTCCTTCTTCCTTCTTTCGCTTCAATCCTTGATGAAACCAGTCCCTGTACAATCATTCAAACCAGAGATATAACCATTAAAGCACTGACGACATCGTTTCAGCGTTGTTGTAATCACGAGTCCACAAAAAGGTATGCCGTAAACACAGCTTTCCTAGACTAGGTTAGTTAAGAAGTTCATTTAGATAAATGATAAATCTGTCTATGTTGTCGATTCACTGAGACTGAATCGGCAGCTCGAATCACAAATTGAAATGGGTTTTGGAACCCGTATTGGTAAATAAACTACACTGAAAATTTTGCACAAAAATGAATAAGAAAATCTAATTTTCTGTGCAATATATGTAAGAAATATATTATCCATATTTAAACAAAATAACCAGTCAATTTCTTAAGTAAAAGAAGCCAAAATGGGGCAGAAAATACCTCGAAAAGCCAAGGCTGATAGGCTTGCCGCAGCAAGTTTATAGGGTTGCCGTGGCAAGGTACTCAGGCTTGCCGCGACAACATTATGCTCAGACCATTGTGTGGTACTTTCATCATAACGTTTGATCTCGAACTCCGATTGGCACGATTCATGATGCGTTGGAAAGGGGACAACAAGCCCTACAAGTTTCATGAAGCAACCAAGTTCTGAATCTAACATTTAAAGGTTCAAAAATTGGTGAAAAGGTGCAGCAACATGCTCAGTCGTAAAGCTTGCCGCGGCAACCTATATTGCTTGCCGCGACAACCTACATTGCTTGTTGCGGCAACCTACATCTGACGCAGTTGGTGACACCTCTATCAGAGGTTTGTGCTGGGTTGACTTACAGAGTTTGATCATGAGACTTGGGACCATAAATGGTCCATATTTGGGGTCTATGTTGACCCAATAAACCATTAAAATTACTAAAACTATGATCATAAATCCTAGGTATTTGGTGCATATGACGAGTTTGCTTGAAGACATGCGTGCACGAGTAACCAGTTACACGTAAGCCTGGTATAAGGTAGGGGCATTACCTTGCTGACTTATATTTTAGTATTTCATTGCACTTCTAAGTAGCATGATAATTGAGTTGTATAGTTAGTATAAATTGATCATCTCATGATGCCTCCATATATTTATCAGTATTTCTGTTCAATACATGATCAAGGATTATATGCATCTGAGAATAACTAATAGATAAAAGATGAGAGGTCCATGATTGCACAGTGATGCCAAATTGACAATGATGTATATGGATAATATTAGTACACTAGATACCTACTTACGTGCATGTCGGATTGCACAATGATAATTGATATATCTATCAGCCTGGTATAAAATGAAGATTGTCAGTTAATTTAGTATAGTAGTTATTATCTACAAGTTCCATGAGTGCATGATGATTTGCAGACTTGATCTATCTTAGTCTCCATCATGTCTTATTTTCTTCTGATTAGCATGATAATATAAAAGATGTAGAGATATCCCATAACTCGTGTTAACTAGTATGATGAATGGTTCCATATATGCAAGTGTAGTTTATGTAAAGATAAAGAAATCTGATAACTAGTACAAATCCGATATCTAGATCTGATATACAAGAGCATGTCAAAAGATTATTGTAACTACAGCTCAATGATGAACCAATTTTGATAAAGTTGGTTAACAGAAATACTTTTACCTCACTAAGCTATGTCAGCTAGATGAAACGCTCATTTAGTTAGTTTTGATGGATGATCCCATTTACTTATTAAAGTTCAATTCAATAAATGGTTAGGCATGAGAAAGCTAAATTTAGTTAGATGCATAGTAGTGTATGATGACGAGAAGATCAGTTTAGTCACACGCTTTTGTATAATTTTTCATAATGCTCGATGTATAGTATACTGATGATATGATACTTAGAATTTTTATTTAACTATGCTCATGTCAGTATTGATAATAATGATAGAGTAAGTTGAAATGACTATTTTTGCATGACTCGACCCATGATGGTTTTAATGAATAAATATGCTAGTTCCGCATGATGGTAATAAGATCAGTATTACATATGGTCATGCTATGAAATTCAGTTCGATAGACGATTATGTAATGACAAAATAGTTCAGTTATATAGATAAGTTGTGTAATGATATTACTAGATCAATTTTAATGAATGTTGATGAATAATGATGTACGTTCAAATGTGACGTATGATTAATGTATAAACATGCTAGTTTTCAAAGTATGACTATGACTGATGGTTTTAGATCAACTTCGAGAGCTACAGACTAGATGTATGCTTTGCATAATTATGATGCTAGTTCAGCTTGGATACATGAATATCAATGATTATGATAATTGCAGTTATATATGATCATGTGAGTTCAGTAATTGTAGTTATATATGATCATGTAAGTTCAGTTATTCAAATCAGTTTTGCTATATGATATATGTTCATGATGTGCCCATGCATTGTTCTTGTCCTGTTATCTTTGATGTTATGTACGCGTCTTTGTTTCATCTTGAATCAAGTGATCCCGCTAACTCGAGAGTTTGATATCTCGTCCAAGTGATCCGGCTAACTCGGGTGCTTGATATCTCGTCCAAGTGATCTCGCTAACTCGAGAGAGCTTGATTTTCTCGGTCCAAGTGATCCCGCTAACTCGGGATCTTGACAAGTGATCCCGCTAACTCAGGATCTTGATTTTCTTATTTCTTGTATATGTCTTATTTCAGTATGATTTCTATAATTATCTAGCATGATTCCTTGTCAATATGATTCCTCGTATTTGTTCAGTATGATATAATATTTGCATGATTTATTTCTTGTTATACTATATGCTGCTAGAATAAATGCTAAATGTTGCTAGAATAGATACAAGGTAAGATATAATGTGTTTAGTTTTATAATTTATGCATTTAGAAGTGAATTGGAAATCTAACATATAACTTAGCACTTTAAATTTTACTGCTGAGCTTTGATGATAGCTCATCCTATAACTTCATGTCTTAGCTGCAGATATTGCTGGTGACCCTGAGCACGAAGCTGATCCTACCTACAAGTCTGAGGAGGAGGACGAGGAGGAAGGTTCTACTTTGGACTTCTTTCCTTGAGAGGTTTGAGAGAGAGAGAGAGATTTGTTTTTAAACATTAAACATGTATAAACTGCAGTGTGATTTAAGATTGATTACTACTTCATGTATAGGTTTTTGTTTATATTCCTGTTCAGTTTGCTGCTTTAGATAAATGAATGAATATCAGTTGTTGCCATATTTCTATGTATCAAAGTTAATTCAATTCACTTCTGCGTATGTAACACTTTGTACACGATGCCCTTGTATGACAGGATCATGTTAGGTGATCCGACGGCGCAACCTTTCCCATTTACGAGAAGGGGAAAAGTCGGGTTGTCATAGGTGGTATCAGAGCCCGACGTTAAGTCTCTGGTGACTTAACTCTGGCATGGATATATGGCACAAATTTTGATATTTGTTCAGTGTTAGAGCCTAGGCTTTTGGTCTTTTGGTTAGAGCATAGGTTGTGGATCTTTACGACCACGTTTGATTGAAGGACGCGGTCAATAGTGATCGAAGTATGCCGATAGGATCCGAGTTAGGATGTCACTTTTGGCAAGTCGTGGGCTCATGATGATCACGATCACTGTTAATTGGAACATTTGTTTCATTTTGACAGATCACTATGGCACCTCGCAAAAGAGCTAGGACCGCGCATGCTGGGAGGGATGATCATGAACAAACTCAGCAACTACTGGAGATAATGGTCAGAACCATGGCCCAGTAGACTGAGTTACTTACGACACTAGCATAGCCCACTGCATGCACTTCTTCGCCCACACTCGTTGGGTCATGTTCACGATGTAAAATACAACACAAGACGGGGAAATGTAGGTGGGCCACAGGTGAGTGTTTCAAATGTGGTAGACGAGGAAATCTAATAAAAGATTTCCCTATGGCGAAAACGAAAAAGACGACACTCGACTCTCCACAAACTTCACGCACCTCTTCATCTATTCCGTTAGCATTCTGTGGACAATGTGGGAAGGCACATAACATGGATGAATGCCGTAGAGAGTCTAAGGTGTGCTTTCATTGTGGTATAATGGGACATCGGATTAAGGATTGCCCAGAGATGGTGGGAACGACATCAAAGATGGCCCAAGATGCCCAAACCAGCAACGATATTATCTAAGGCATGTGAACTATTTAGTTATAAGTTATTTAAAATTGTTTATGAGAAAGTTGCATCTAGGTAGATAAATTTAGATTTTGTTAAGTAGACACAATTTAGCTAACACTAGTATATATATATACATTAGATAATGTATACCTTGCAATTGTATCCAGAGGATGCCTACTTATTGTATGAGACACATGTATTGGCAGATCCTGGATCGACACATTCCTTTGTTACACCCAATTTGTTGAAAAGTTGGGAGCCACCCTAGAACCTCTCAACTTTATTGTGACGTGTCAGTCCCGACTAGACCGTTTGTCACTACTAACGTGGTATGTCGATCAATCATCGTCGTAATCCAAGATCACGACGACTATGAAGCAGTAGCCGAGTGATCTTACTCAATTTACTCGATATGCAAGGATTCGACGTAATCCTTGGCATGGATTGGCTATCCAATCATTATTGATTGTAGAAGTCGATGCCAATAGCCAGTGAATTCCCTAATGCCTTCCCTGATGAGTTGCTAAGATTTCCGCCTGGCAGGGAAGTGGAATTTACTATTGATTTAGCCCCGGGCACCGAGGAGGTATCAAAGGCGCCTTATCAAATGGCATCAGCGGAGTTGAAAGAACTCAAGGAGCAGTTGCAAGAGCTTATTGGCAAAGGGTTTATCAGACCGAGTGTGTCTCGTGGGGCGGACCAGTATTGTTCATAAAGAAGAAAGATGGGTCAATGCGTCTATGCATTGATTATCATTAATTAAATAAACTGCCAATTGAGAATCGTTATCCGCTCCCCAGAATCGACGATCTCTATGATCAGTTACAAGGAGCATGATGGTTCTCAAAGATCGACTTACGATCGAGTTATCAGCAGATGAAAGTGAAAGCTGACAATATATACCTCCTGCTTCTGGCAGAGTTTTCAAGAAGGAATGGGTTCGAAGTTGGGATTCAGTTCTGCATTTCATCCCCAGACCGGCGGTCAGACAGAAAGGGTAAATCAAGTAACATCTGTATGCTAGATTGACGATCACATATTTACTAAAATATCTCCGACAAAGGGCGTGATACAATTTGGGAAACGAGGCAAGTTAAGTCCTCGCTAAGTCGGACCATTTCAAGTCTTGGGTAGAATTAGTGAGGTGGCATATCGAGTTGTGTTACTTCCACACTTAGCCAGCATACACGACGTATTTCACGTGTCTATGCTAAGAAAGTATATCAAAGATCCAACCCATGTGTTAAATTATCAGCCACTGGATATTCAGGAGGATTTAACAGTAACTGCAAAGCCAGCTCAGATTTTGAATCGCAGAGACCAAATCTTGAGAATAAAACGTATTCCACTCGTATTGGTCCAATGGAAGAATCACAGTTCACATGAGGCTACCTGGGAATGCGAAGCTGATATTCACGCTCCGTAATTTCCCTAAGGTACATTATTTAGTAAATTTATTAGAATAACTTACTGCATATGATATATATAAAAGTTTCGTATGCATTGCCCGTATAATTATGTATAAATTAGAAGTAGAGAAATAGATGGATATTAGATGCATTATATATTGGCACATGATACTGCACATCATTCAGTTTACTTTATATTGTTTTAAATCTGTTATATGTTTATTTTATTATTCATCATTACCTAGTCATGTTTCCTTTGTTTTATAATGGGGCATGCCTTCAACATATAACCGAAATTGATCTTAATTCCCCGCCTTCTTTTATTTTCGGGGACGAAAATCCCTTAACTAGGGGAGAGTGTAACAGCTGCCACATTCTGATCCTGACAATATCAGGTACGGACTCGAGTACGGTTAGGCTTGTGCCAAAAATGTGACACAAAGAACTGGTTTAGAAAGTTAATGATGACTGTTAAATAGTGGAACCTTAGTGGGCCAATATTAATAATTGAGACAACGAATTAGATAGAAATTAAAATATTCGGAGCCCTCCTAGGGAGGAAAATGTGCGTAACACAATTTTAAATAATGCATAGGGCTGCTAAGCACTGAGGGGTGTCAATTCTTTCACCCAAAACCCAGTAGTGCATGAAGAAAAATACCAACCAAGACTTGATGGCCTTGCCTCAACACCTGAGGCAAGCATAGTGGGTTGCCTCAGCACCTGAGGCAAGTAAAGCACCTTGCCTCAGTGCCTGAGGCAAGCACGAGAGGTTGCCTCAACAATTGAGACAGGCACTTCAATAAAGCAACCTTTATAAAATTATATATAGATATTCCCGTAATGTATTAGCTTGCTAGTGGAATGAAGCCTATTTTGGCTTATTTTCTAATACACCATACAAGTGTGTGTATGCACAAGAGGTGATTCCAGCCCCAAACAGCTTGTAAGCTGGTTTAAGTAGCAGCAGCCTACAAGCATGCATGAGTCACAATTTGACTCCATGCACGCAAAGATCAGCTTAAGCTCTACAAGAGCTTGCCAACCACTTCCTTCTTCTTCCTTCTTCTGCTTCAATCCTTGATGAAACCAGTCCCTACACAACCATTCAAACCAGAGATACAACCATTAAAACGCTAACGACACCGTTTCAGCGTCGTTGTAATCACAAGTCTACCAAGAAGTTCATTTAGATAAATGTTAAATCTGCATTGTCGATTCACTGAGACCTAATCGGCAGCCTGAATCACAAATTGAAATGGGTTTTGTAACCCATATTGGTAAATAAACTACACTGAAAATTTCACACAAAAATGAATAAGAAAATCTAATTTTCTGTGCAATATATATAAGAAATATATTATCCATACTTATACAAAATAACCAGTCAATTTCCTAAGTAAAAAAAGCCAAAATGGAGCAGAAAATAGCCCGGCAAGCCAAGCCTGATAGGCTTGCCACGGCTACTTTATAGGCTTGCCGCGGCAAGGTACTCAGGCTTGCCGTGACAACATTATGCTCAGACTACTGTGTGAAATTTTCATCATAACGTTTGATCCCGAACTCTGATTGGTACGATTCTTAATGCGTTGGAAAGGGGACAATGAGCCCTACAACTTTTATGAAGTAACCAAGTTCTGAATCTAACATTTAAAGGGTTTAAAATTGGTGACAAGTTATGGCAACATGCACAGCTGCAAAGCTTGCTGCGACAACCTATGTTGCTTGCCGCGGTGACCTTGCATCTGACGCACTTGGTAATACCTCTGTCAGGGGTTTGTACTAGGATGGCTTACTGAGTTTGACCATGAGACTTGGGATCATAAATGATCCATATTTGGGGTCTATGTTGATCCAATTAACCATTAAAATTACCAAAACTATGACCATAAATCCTAGGTATTTGGTGCACATGACGAGTTTACTTGAAGACATGCATGCACGGGTAACTAGTTACACGTAAGCCTGGTATAAGGTAGGGAGATTACCTTGCTAACTTATATTTTAGTATTTTATTACACATCTGAGTAGCATGATAATTGTGTTATATAGTCAGTGTAAATTGATCATGCTTATGATGCCTCCATATATTTATCAGTATTTTTGTTCGATACATGATCAAGGATTATTTGCATCTAAGAATAACTAATAGATAAAAGATGAGAGGTCCATGATTGCACTGTGATGCCAAATTGACAATGATGTATATGGATAATATTAGTACACTAGATACCTACTTAGGTGCATGTCGGATTGAACGATGATGATTGATATATCTGTCGGCCTCGTATGAAACGAAGATTGTCAGTTAATTTAGTATAGTAGTTATTGTCTACAATTTCTATGAGTGCATGATGATTTGCAGACCTGTTCTATCTTAGTCTCCATCATGTCATATTTTCTTCTGATTAACAGGATAATATAAAATATGTAGAGATATCTCATAACTCGTGTTAACTAGTAGGATGAATGATTCCATATATGCTAGTGTAGTTTATGTAAAGATAAATAAATCTGATAACTAGTGCAAATCCGATATCTAGATCTGATATACGAGAGCATGTCAAAAGATTGTGCTAAGTACAGCTCACTGATGAATCAGTTTTGGTAAAGTTAGTTAACAGAAATACTTTTACCCCACTAAGCTATGTCAGCTAGATGAAACTCTCATTTAGTTTTTTTGATGGATGATCCCATATGCGTATTAAAGTTCAGTTCAATGAATGGTTAGGCATGAAAAAGCAAAATTTAGTTGGATGTATAATAGTGCATGATGACGAGAAGATCAGTTTAGATGTACGCTTTTGTATAATTATTCATAATGCTCGATGTATAGTATACTGATAATATGATACTTAGGATTTTTATTTAACTATGCTCATGTCAGTATTGATAATAATGATAGAGTAAGTTGAAATGATTGTTTTTGCATGACTCGACTCATGATGGCTTTAATGAATAAATATGCTAGTTCCGCATGATGGTAATAAGATCAGTATTACATATGGTCATGCTATGAAATTTAGTTCGATATACGATTATGCAACGATAAAATAGTTCAGTTCTATATATGGGTTATGTAATGATGTTACTAGATCAGTTTTAATGAATGTTGATGAATAATGATGTACGTTCAAATGTAACGTATGATTAATGTATGCACATGCTAGTTTTCAAAGTATGACTATGACTGATGGTGTTAGATCAGCTTCGAGAGCTACAGACTTGTTGTATGCTTTGCATAATTATGATGCTAGCTCAACTTGGATACATGAATATCAATGATTATGATAATTACAGTTATATATGATCATGTGAGTTTAGTAATTACAGTTATATATGATCATGTAAGTTCAGTTATTCAAATCAGTTTTGCTATATGATATCTATTCACGATGTGCTCGCATATATGTTACCATGCATTGTTCATGTCCTGTTATCTGTGATGTCATGTACACGTCTTTTTTTCATCTTGAATCATGTGATCCCGCTAACTCGGGAGCTTGATATCTCGTCCAAGTGATCTCGCTAACTCGAAAGTTTGATTTTCTCGGTCTAAGTGATTCCGCTAACTCGAGAGCTTGACAAGTGATCCCGCTAACTCGGGAGCTTGATTCTTTTGTTTCTTGTATATGTCTTATTTCAGTATGATTTTTGTAATTGTCTAGCATGATTCCTTGTCAGTATAATTTCTCGTATTTGTTCAGCATGAATCTGTCAGCATGATATAATATTTGCACGATTTATTGCTTGTTATACTATATGCTGCTAGAATAAATGCTAAATGTTGTTAGAATAGATACAAGGTAAGATATAATGTGTTTAGTTTTATAATTTATGCATTTAAAAGTGAATTAGAAATCTAACATATAACTTAGCACTATAAATTTTCCTACTGAACTTTGATGATAGCTCATCCTACAACTTCATGTCTTAGCTGCAGATATTGCTCGTGACCCTAAGCACGAAGCTGATCCTACCTACCAGTTTGAGGAGGACGAGGAGGAAGGTTTTACTGAGGACTTCTTTCCTTGGGAGGTTTGAGAGAGAGAGAGATTTATTTTTAAATATTAAACATGTATAAATAGCAGTGTGATTTAAGATAGTTTACTACTTTATATATAGGTTTCTGTTTAAATTCCTGTTCAGTTTGCTGCTTCAGATAAATGAATGAATATCAGTTGTTGCCATATTTCTTTGTATCAAAGTTAATTCAATTCGCCTCCGCATATGTAACACTTTGTACATGATGCCCTTGTATGACAGGATCATGTTAAGTGATCCAATGGTGTGACCTTTCCCATTTACGAGAAGGGGAAAAGTTAGGCTGTCACACTTATAATTCAAGCATACACGTTCTGAGCATGTCTTTTATCACCTGATTTACTTGCTCTATTTGCCCATTGGTCTGCGGATGGAATGCTGAACTAAAATCTAATCGCGTACCCATGCCTTCTTGAAACTTCTAAAATTTTGAAGTATATAACGGGTCATGATTAGAGACAATGCTACTAAGAATTCTATTTAATCGTACTATCTCCTTCATATACAACTCCGCGAATCTTCCTACTATGTACATTGTGTTGTAGAGTAGGAAGTGTGCTAACTTGGTTAGTCGATCCATGACTACCCAAATGGCATTGTATCTCTTTGTTGTATGCGGTAGCCCTACAATGAAATCTATGGAGATTAACTCCCACTTCCACTCCGGTATAGGTAGAGGTTGCAATAATCAAGTAGGATGTCTCTGGTCCACTTTCACTTGCTGACATGTTAAACACCTTGACACGTACTTGGCTACGTCTTGCTTCAAACCTCTCTACCAGAAATTCTTCCTCAAGTCTTCATACATTTTGGTGCTACCGGGGTGGATAGCATATTTCGATTTATGAGCCTCACCGAGAATAGTTTATCCCAGATTGGCATCAACTAGAATACAAAGGCGTCCTTTGAATAGTAAGGAACAATCCTCTTTCACTGAGAACTCTAGTTTGATGCCCTCAATCACATCTTGTCGAATATTGGTTAACTCCAAATCTTTCATCTGTAGCTCATGAATATGCTCAAAGATCATCGATCTCACTGTGATATTGGCCAAGAAGGCCCCTGTAGCTTGCACCTTGATATTTGTATCATACAATGATAGATCTTCAAACAACTTTCGTCGATGCATCCTCATGATCAGATTAGCTAACTAAGTTGAACCCTTATGACTGAACGCATCGGCTATGACATTAGCCTTGCCCGGATGATATTGTATGGAGCAATCATAGTCCTTGAGAAACTCTATCTATCTGCGCTACGTCATATTCAACTCTTTCTGTGTAAACAGGTACCTGAGGCTCTTATGGTCAGTGAAGATCTCAAAGGTCTCACCGTACAAATAATGTCTCCAAATTTTTAACACAAATATCACTGCTTCTAGTTTTAGGCCGTGTGTCGGATAGTTCTTCTCATGATCTTTCAGTTACCACGACCCGTAACCAATCACCTTCTTGTGTTGGTTGAGCACGCAGCCCAAACCATTATATGAAGCATTACTATATACCATAAACCCTCCACTACCTAAAGAAATTGCTAGCACTGGAGCTAAACTGAGTCTCTTCTTGAGTTCTTGAAAACTCTTTTCACACGCTTCACTCCACTCAAATCTAGCATCCTTTCTCATGAGTCTCGTAAGTGGTCTCGATATTTTGGAAAATCCCTCCACAAAACATCAATAGTAGCCAGGCAGACCAAAGAAACTACGAATGTCTGTTACCATCTTTGGTTGTTCCCATTTCACCACTACTTTGATCTTAGCCAGATCTATTGTGACACCATCCTTTGAGACAACATGTCCCAAAAATCTAACTTTCTCCAACCAGAACACGCACTTACTAAGTTTGGCATACAATTGGTGTTCACATAGCATTTGTAGAGCAATTCTCAAATGTTTCTCGTATTCCTTCTTTGACTTGGAATATATTAGGATGTCTTCGACGAATACTATGACACAAGTGTCTAGGTGTGGTTTAAACACCCGATTCATCAAATCCATAAATGACACCGGTGCATTCGCCAAACCAAACAGCATCACTAAGAACTCGTACTGTCCGTACCGTATCCTGAATGCTGCCTTTTAGATGTCCTCTGCCTTGACTCTCAGCTGATGGTATCTAGATCTCAGATCGATCTTGGAAAAATACCTCGCTCCTTGCAGTTGATCGAATAAATCGTCAATCCTAGGCTATGGATATCGATTCTTGAGGGTTAGTTTGTTTAACTGGCGATAGTCGATGCACAAACGCATTGGCCCATCTTTCTTCTTTACAAATAAGACCGGTGCTCCCTAAGGAGACATGCTAGGTCATGCAAACCCCTTATCTATGATCTCTTGCAACTGCTCTTTCAACTCCTTCAACTCAGCAGGAGCCATTCGATATGGTGCTTTGGAAACAAGCTCCATTCCAGGTGCTAAGTCGATAGCGAATTCCACCTCTCTATCAGGAGCTAATCCTGGCAACTCCTCTGAAAATACATCCTCAAATTCATGTGCAACTGTGATCTCTGAAATAATATTCTTCCCTTCCTTATCTTCCTTTAAAAATGCTAAGTAACCACTGCACCCCTTTCTGACTAAGAGCTCGGCTCTGACTGCGGACACAAGTGACATAAATGTCGATCTCATTCCTCGAAATCGGAATGATCTCCTCTATTAGGTCTGAAGATGACGACCTTGTTCTTATAATCGATCGTTGCACCATGTTGTGACAACCAGTCCATGCCAAGAATCAAGTCGAATCCTTGCATATCCAACAAAACTAAATCCGCTGCTAGTTCATAGACGCCCCCATCTCTAATGGTTACGATCACCGATTTACATGCCATGTCCGTATCGACTAATTCTCCAGTCAGAATAGATACCGCTAAGACAAAATTGAACGTCTCTGAGTTGACCTTCATCTTCTTTGCAAATCGAGGAGTGGTAAATGAGTGGGTAGACCCCAAGTCTATCAACACTCTAGCTTCATAGGCTATGTCACTTCCCTTTCCGTATAATTATAAGGTACCTATATCATACATATATGTATATATAACATACTCATACATCAATTTTTTTTATGGGCAGGAATGATTCTACTCTATTTCCTACATGGATGCACCTTCTCTATCTAAAACTTTAAGTAATCGAAATTATTGTTTTAAAAGAAAATCTTACCTTGGATAAAATCATTGGTATTCTGTGCTTCTTGGGCAGTAACAGCATAGGCTCTTCCTTGTACGACTGGCTTCCTTGCTTGTATCGGTCTTAGCATCGAAGCATAAGTCGTTCTCTCTTTACTCATCTCAGGGCAATCTCAAATTATGTGGCCCATTTTTCCACACTTGTAGCAACCCCGAGTACCCCTTTTACACTCCGCTGTTTTATGAGACTTACCACACTTGACACAAGTCTGAACCATAGTAGCATACGCTGCCCGTGAGAAACCCTGGGTAACTGATACTCTAGTGGTGGTAGCAGGGTTCTCATATCTGATCAACCTCCCAGACACAAGCACAGGTAACTTCTGATAATTTATTTGATGCACTGGTCTGATATAACTGATTTGAAACTGCTGTCTCTACATGGGTGCTACGAATCGTGGCTTTGTGTTCACCGGCTCATAGTTCCCTACTTTACCCTGATCCGTCCTTCCTCTCCCTTGCTGATCTCTCCTTCAGTACTGATCTTTGTTTTCTTCCTCTATCACCAAGGCCTTACTCATGAACTCTCCATAGGTCATTAATTCAAATGCCGCTATCCTTCCCCTGATGTCCAGCCTCAAGCCTCGTTGTAGTCTCTTGGCTTTCATCAAGTCCGTAACTACAAAGTCAGGAGCAAAAGGAGCAAGCCTCATGAACTCTACTCCATACTCCCTTACTGACATCCTTCCGTGCTCGAGCTGGAGAAATTTAACTTCCATCTAATTGCATACTATTTTAGGGAAGTATTATTTGTTAAACTCATCCACAAATTCCTCCCATGTCCATGGCAACCCTGGGGTTTCCTGAGCGCTAGTCTTAGACACGGACTTCCACCATGGGCCTACCTCCCCATCTAACATGTATGCTTCCCAACGGACACTCTCATCCTCAGTGCATGTAAGCACACTAAACACTTTCTCCATCTCAATCAGCCAATTTTTCGCATCCATTGACTCTGCTTGCCTTGAAAAGCTCAGAGGATGCATCCTCCTAAACTCTGTGAATGCAGAGGGTAATGCCTGTGTAGTACCTACTGGAGGTGTAGGTGGCTGATGCTAGTCATTAGCATTATGAGCTGCCAAAGATATTGCTTGCTGAGCCATGGCGGTTGCCATGGTTTCCATGGTGTGCATCATCCTCTGACGCCCCTCCCTCTCTTCATTTTTTCCTCTTACTCTTTCTTCCTCTCGCTGATCCCTCTCTTGACGATCGCCATTTTGATTTTCTGCTTGGTCTCGGTCCTCTTGACTACTACTTCCTGGGGCCTCTCTATTCCCCAATTGTACTCTATTCGAAGTCGAGGTAAAACCTTCTCTGCTCCGCAAGTTTCTTCCATGACCACCCCTGTGTCGACCTCTTCCTCTAGAAGACAACGCTCTGCACATGAAACCACAATTTTATTAGCAGAAGGTCTAATGCTCTAATAAAATCAAGACTTATCAAAAGTTTTAAAAGAAAATGCTTTGATACCAATGGTGACAGCCCGAATTTTGATGGCTCGAAACTCGTGCCATCGGCACGACCCTTGAGGCGGTGCCCCATATGTCTGCACAAAACATTGGTATAACTAAGCAACAGTAAAATAATTTAAAAGCATAAGAACTGATACTAAACTAAATCTCCACTTCTATAATATAAATCAGAAAGCGTAACTCAAAGAGGGGGTTCTGATCTCATGCCACTACATGAGTAAGAGAACCAACCCGAACCATCAGTGACATCTCAGCAGTCACCCTGGATGGTTCGCCAAAAGAATATCACATTTTATATTACATTTTCTCTAAATAAGGTTGGACATACTAAGCCGTACAGTTTCTCTCTCAAAAAATCTATCAAAGTACAGAGGGGTCCTCTAGAAGAAATCCTAAGGAGGGGGCTCTGACTCCACCCCAGGCACGTAATCCGAATCCTCTAGATCAACGTCTCCCGAAGTAGTAGCAGCAACAAGCATCGAACCTGCGACCTACAGTCTAAAGGGTAAGCTACATCATAGCTCAATAGGGAAATAACAGAGCGAACATATAGATTTATCTTAGTCACATATATTCTATGGCATTAGAAGCATGATTTATCAATAAAAATAGCTGGGAAAATAGTTTAAGTTACTAAAAATATGAACTGAATGCATCTGTTACTCTACATGTGTTTACTTGTTTCAACTTATTCAGAAAAGAAAAATATCGGCCTAAAAACTTAAATCCATAACTTAAATAATCCTCGATGCATTATAGCCTCGAGCCCTAATGGAATACCCACCATTGTCGTCTAATCAAACTATTTTTCATTCATTTTTCATTCATGTTAATACTACCCAGGTCCCTTCCTCATAGGTGATGAGGTAAAAAGCTCACAGACATCCCTGGGATGTCATACTGGTGTACGGATTGGCCGCCGTACCGGTCACGGATATCCTATCGAGTCAGTCATGGGTATACCGCAGTGTCGGGGGGGTATTCTCCAAACCTTAAATCAATATGCAACTACATATAGTTATTCACCGTGTGATTGTACTAAACATAGTATTTTGGGCTTGATCAATTCTCATTTAATTAACTTCACGATTTTTCCATACATCCCTGGGATGTAACCAACTCATATGCATAACTTAGATGCCCTTATTACATTCACACCCCCTTGGGGTATCACATACTCATAGCATAAACTTATTTCCTTAATTAGTGTTCACCCACACACACACACACACACACATTATTTCCACATGGTCAACTACTTTTCAAGAAAACATGCACTTCACTATATTCTTAACGTATAGCTTATTCAATTCATATCACTACATACATGCTATTATAATTAAAATACATGTTCAAGGGGTTCCCTACCTCACGCGTATGGATTCCCAAGCGTTAAGGTCTATTGTGGTTCCCCATGCTCGCATTCAAATATTTAACCTAAATTACATCATATCATAAGCAAAGCATCAAGAATGATGCATAAAAGAAGGTACAAGACCCCCCCAAAACTCCAAAGTCTAAAACAAAACTAAATCAGAAACTGCCAAAGTCGATTAGTCGATCTCCATATCGATTAATCGAATTTCTCAAAATCGATTAATCAATCCCAAATTGATTAATCGAAATTTTAAAATCGATTAATCGATCCACAAATTGATTAATCAGTTTTCCCAGAATCCCCATTTTCTAGCCACTGGGAGTGCACAGGCGATTAATCGATTTCAAATCGACTAATCAAAATCCAATAATCAATTAATCAAAATCCAAAAATTGATTAATCGAATTCATTTCAATCATTCGGTTTCGGGCATTAGTGCCCAGATCTACTTTCAGGTGTGATCAATTTTCAAAATTGATTAATCGATTTTGACAGGAACTCAGCCCTTTTCGGGCATTTCTTCCAACCTTTATCTCCTTCAATTTTCCTTTCTTTTATACATCTTTAATTTACCATTTACTCACTAAACAATGGACAATAATATACACAGCACAATTTAAAGAAATCTCACCTTAAATCAATCTCATGATTGATTCCATGGCTTGGGTCAAGGGCTAAGGTTCTTAGCTCCGACTCCAACGAGTTCGCCCATGCGTTATCATTGTAATTAAAGACTCACATGCTCCTTAAATTCGTAATTCTCTATCATTTACTCCTCCCTTTCTCTCTAAACCCTCTCTCTCTTCATAAATCTCTACACACTAACCAAACCAAAGAAAAATAGCTTCTCTTAAGTTATTCAAGCTTTTAATCCAATTTATGCTTTGGTGTAAAGCGCATACACTCCTGACAGGTGTATATGATCTCGTAACAAGATCTAACACTACGCACACGTGCTCATTCACATCAAACCTACTTTAAGCTTAGTCATCGAGTTGACTTTATCTTGGTCCAACTTATGACCAGTAGGGCACGTATCCTAAGGACACTATTCAAAGCCCAAAATTTTTGTGATGTCACATAATCCCACAAAATTAACACAATTTTTCATAGCATAACTTATCTTGATCGATCACAATGCTTGAGGTACTTTGTCGAAGATGGTTTCAAATGAATTCATCGATCCTCCGGCGACTAGGTCGAAATCGGATCGAAGCCTGCGATCACTCTCCATTCTTACGTACACACGATTCCTTACACATTAACTTGGGCAGTTATAACCGAATTCATCTTCTTCTTCCTTGCCTTAATACCTCCAAAGACATAAATGCAAGAGTAAATGCTCCTAAGTTATGATCGTGGGTTTTAAACCCCTTTTTAACCAAGGTTATACTTCTTATTAAGCACGCATACGCAACTAAAATATTAGTTAACTATAGTTCACTTCTAACCCACATACACTTATATTGGGTGTTTGTATAATCACTCTTAATACATCTCACAGTCGTATACTATCATAAATTTTCAAATGGTTATCGGTTTCCATGTCGGGCATGCTTACCGAAATTGGTCTCTTTTGGATTCGAGTTTTCGGGGTACTACATTCTCCCCTCCTTAGAAATTTTCGTCCTCGAAAATGGTCTAATCAACGGAGCGTAAGCCACAATTGGTTACCCCGCATGGTACCACACGTGGCTAAACAAACAAGTTAGTTAATTAAATTTCCACACCTACGATCAACATCCTGCTAGAAAATGTCAGTATAAAATCATTTGCTATCGCTAAATCATCAGTCAAATATACAACCCAACACATAACATAAGTGAACGTGACAACCATGCCACAATAGTTATAAGGACTTATACAATTATCCATCAAAACTCACCAAAACACTAAATTTCCTCGAAGAAACACTTTAATCATTTGTCGCCCCTTCATTTCCATCAGCGTCTTCCATTCGACCAGCTTGTAGGTCCTCGGCATCTCCTCCCGAAGTTGGAGCATTGAACGCACGAGCCTGCATCACTACCTTCCGCTGGAGGTAGTCTGTCGGATAAATGTAGTGTATAGTATCCTCCAATATCAACTCGTGGTAGTCGAGGCGATGATTCAGCTGACGGTTGCTCTCTGAAATGCGGGTCGCTAGCTCCTCATTGGTCATGCCAGCAGCTTGTTGATGTGGTGGAGGCATGGGAATGTGAGCATACTACGAAGCGGGAGGTACGACTTCAGGTTGTTCTTCAAAAGGTTCATCATGGGCTGGTTTTTCTTATTCTGGGGTGTCCTCGGCAGGCTGTTCTTGGGCTTGGGGAGCAATAGGAGCAAGAGGTCCTTGTTCACCCGGTTGCAGACATGGCTTTAAGCGATTATAGGTCTTCTTCCAATGCTTGAAAGTGTATAGTTCTATGTTATTAGATGATTTGGACTCACGGGGAGAAACCTTATAAGCAGCGCTTCCTAGATACTCCTCAAGCAAGCTAGATATGAGGCCTGCGCAAGGTATGTACTCTTCCGGCTTGTCAGCCCCCTCTAACATTTTTCCTCTGCCATGTTTCATGCCCTCGAAAACTACTTTCGCGGTGTTGAACCACTATCCTTTAAATGTTGAGAACAACACTTGCATTATTACCCCGAGTCTCTCGATCTTATGGCGCAAAGGGTATAAATTGCACTTTAAGATTGTGTCTAGCATCCACATATAGCTAGACAAATCGGCTCGGTTGATTGCTCGACCTGATCCAAGACGACCACGAGTCATTTGCTTAGCTATTACTAGATGAGGTATTGGTTGGGGGTTTGGGGGTAACAAATCAATACCGGGGCCATAATTGTCATAGCACTCTAGAGATTTACATGCCATACTATGGGTGAAAACATAGTCTCGTCCATCAATTTTTGTACAAATGGTATTAGGGTTCTTACCGTTGTACATATTTTGGTAAAACTGTCGCACAAGGTGAGGGTAATCGTATTGATGAAGGTGTTTCAAAAGATTATCCAATCCGGCCTTCCCTAAGTAATCAAGTGCCCAGCCGTCTATACCCGACACGTTGGGCATTTCAAAAAGGGCCGGATCAATCATGTATTCACACGCAAACCCCTTTTCCGCCCACCATTCCTTTGGCTGTTCTAATGGTGGTGGTGGTATTGGTGTTGATTGTTCTGGAGGTTGGTGAAAAGATCTTGGTGGTAGCGAAGAACCCGCTTGAGATTTAGGTTTCTTCGATGTAGGAACCTTAGACGCTTGCCTTGTCTTAGGAGCCATAGGTCACTAACAAAAATCTAGGGTTTCTATGATCTAGACAAAATAGTTGAATTGAATGCAAAGTTCTTGAGAATTTAGGGCTTTACCTTATTGAGGAGGTTTGGATTCGCTTCCGTTAAGAATCCACATGTGGTTAATCAATCCTTGATTTCCAAGAACAAGCACAAAAGAAAACCTCTCGAAAAGCCCCAAATTTTTTTTCCTTTTTGATTTTTAAAATGGCCGAATCACTTATAAAATGCATGATCGATCGAATTCAATTTCGATTGATCAAACTCGACTTAAACTGACTTGGTTCACGATTTCGATAGATCAAATTTTATTTTGATCAGTCGAAATATCAAATTCGATCGAACGAATTTATTTTCGATCGGTCGAATTTCTCAGACTAATTTTGGCACTTAAAATCTTTGATCGAATGAGTTAAGAATTCGATCGAACGATTTTCAAATTTGGTCGAATGATTTAATTTTTCGATCAGTCGAATTTGGTATAGTTTAACTTAATGTGAAAATATTCCCTGTTTGGTGGTTTCGATCAATCAATTTTCACTTCGATCGGTCGATTTATAATTCGATCGATCGATTTAATTTCGATCGGTCAAATTTGACAGCAACATTTAAATTGTGTATTTTTCAATTTCCATTTTGATTGTAATGCTTAAACCTTCATACGGTTTTGTATCGAGTAATTAATATAGTTATTTTACATGTAAAAACAGTCACAAAAGGACTTTTGCAATTCACATCTCTCCTCGTTCATTGAAACAATGAAGGGTATTGGTTGCGAATATCGGCTTCGCACTCCCATGTAGGTTCCTCTTTAGAATGGTTTTTCCATTTGACTAACACTAAGGAAATCCAATTTGTATGCAACACCTATTTCGTTCGGTCTAAAATTTGCATTGGTTCCTCCACCACGGTCAAATCCTTATAAATTTCAATCGGTGGCGCATCGAGTATATGAGTCGGATCCCTCACATACTTTCGTAGCATAGAGACGTGAAATACATCGTGCACTCTATCAAGTTACGAGGGTAAAGCGACCCTATATGCAACTTCGCCCACTCTTCCCAACACTTCGAGTTGTCCAATGTAGTGGGGACTTAGCTTCCCACACTTTTCAAAATGCATCACGTCCTTCATTGATGAGATATTGACAAACACGTGATCTCCAACTTGAAAATCCATGTTGGTTCTCTTGATATCGGCATAACTCTTCTATCGATTTTGAGCAGTCTTAATTCTTTCTCGAATAATATGAACAACTTTGACATTTCTCTTTATCACTTTTGAGCCCAATATAAATTTTTCACCTGATTCTTCCCAATTGATCAGAGATCTACATCTCCGTCCGTAAGGCACTTCATACAAATCCATCCCAATGCTTTGCTGGAAACTGTTATTGTACGCAAATTCAATCAACAACAAATGATGATCCCATGATCCCTAAAAGTCGATCATACAAGCTCTAAGCATATCTTTAATGATTTGATTGACTCTCTTAGTCTGACCATCGATTTGCGGATGGAATGCCAAACTAAAATCCAAACTCGTGCCCATAGCTTCTTAGAATCTTTGCCAAAATATTGAGGTATATAATGGGTCACGATCCGAAACAATGCTCGTTGAAATACCATGTAATCAAACAATCCCTTTCATATCCACATCCGCCAATTTGCTTGCCGTATATTTTGTGATGTAGGGCAGGAAGTGCGCTGATTTTTTTAGTCGATCAACAATTACCCATATAGCATTGTGGCGCTTTGCCGTCCTTGAAAATCCTACAATGAAATCCATGGAGATTGACTCCCATTTCCATTTGGGTATTGGTAGAGGTTGCAATAAACCTGCTAGGTGTCTATGATCTACCTTTACTTACTGACACACTAAGCATTTAGACACATACTCAGCAATATCTTTCTTCAATCCTCTCCACTAATAGTTCTTCCTCAAATCCTAGTATATCTTGGTACTACAAGGATGTATAACATACTTGGACTTGTGAGCTTCGCCCAATATAGTTTGTCGTAGGTCGGCGTTAATCGGTATACATAGACGTCCTCTGAATAGTAACTATCCATCTTCTTTAATAGAAAAATCTCCTCTGGAGCTGTCTATCATGCCTTGTCTTCTTTTCAAGAGCTCTGCATCTTTCATCTGAAGCTCATAGATGCGGTCAAAGATTGTTGGCCTGATTGTGATGTTAGCCAACAATGCACCTGAAACCTTGGCCCCAATATTCTTATCATACAAGGAGAGGTCATCCAATAATTTCCATCGACAAAGTCTCGTAATAAGACTAACTAACTGAGTCGTATTCTTCCGACTCAAAGCATCTGCCACGACGTTTGCTTTACCTGGATGATACTGAATTGAGCTGTCATAGTCCTTGAGGAATCCAATCCATCTCCGTTGCCTCATATTCAACTCTTTCTGTGTAAACAAGTACTTGAGCTCTTGTGGTTTGTGAAGATCTCGAAGGTTTCATCATCAAAATAATGCCTCCAAATCTTTAATGCAAAGATCACCATGGCTAACTCAACATCGTGCATCGGATAGTTCTTCCCATGATCCTTCAACTATCTCAACCCGTATGCGAAGACCTTCTTATTCTGATTGAGCACACATCCCAAACCACTATACGAAGCATCACTATCAACAACAAATCCCCCACCTGATGGAATAGCTAACACTAGATCGGAGGTAAGTCATTTCTTAAGCTCTCAGAAATTCTCTTCACATTCCCTGGTCCACTCAAACTTAACATCTTTTCTTGTAAGTCGCGTGAGGGGTCCTGAAATCTTAGAGAATCCCTCTACAAATCTTCGGTAATACCCAGCCATATTGAGAAAACTGCGAATCTCAGTCAGTCTTTGGTTGTTCCCAATCTTCTACTACCTCAATCTTTGCTGGATCAACTGTTACACCTACTTCTGATACTACGTGTCCTAGAAAGCTCACCCGCTCTAATCAAAACTCACACTTGCTGAGTTTGGTGTATAACTGATGCTCGCATAGCATTTGTAGTGCAATGCCCAAGTGTTGCTCGTGTTCTCATCTGGACTTTTAGTAAATAGGGATATTGCCCACAAATAGAACCACACATGTATCAAGATGTGGTTTAAACACCCTGCTCATAAGACCATAAATGAAGTTATTGCATTAGTCAAGCCGAAAGGCATCACCAAAAACTCATAATGCCTGTACTGGTTCTGAACGTAGTCTTCTGAACATCTTTGGCTTTTACTCTCAGCTGATGATAACTCGATCTCAAGTCAATCTTTATAAAGAACCTCGCCCCTTGCAACTGATCAAAGAGATCATCAATCCTAGGTAAGGGGTATTTGTTCTTTATTGTCAGCTTGTTCAATTGACGATAGTCGATGCACAGTCTCATTGACCCGTCCTTCTTCTTGACAAACAAGACCGATGCTCCCCACAGAGACACACTAGGTCTTATAAAGCCCTTGTCCAATAAATCTTGTAATTGCTCTTTCAACTCTTTCAACTTGGCAGGAGCCATTCGGTAAGGTCCTTTAGATACTGGCTCAGTGTCTGGTGCTAAGTCAATCCCGAACTCCACTTCACGATCAGGTGGAAATCCCGACAATTCATCTGGAAACACGTTCGAAAACTCACACGCAATCGAGATATCATTGATGACGTTCTTCACTTCTCGTTGCTCTTACAAAAATGCTAGGTATCCACTGCACCCATTCTTCATCATCCGTTCAGCTCGTACCACGAAGATGATCGATATAATCTTACCCATGTCATCGACAAATCGGAATGATTTCTGCTTCGGTGGATGAAAAGTGATAACTTTTTGTAGGTAGTCAACGCTCGCATGATAAGCGGATAGCCAATTCATGCCAAGGAGTACATCGAATCCTTGCATACTCAATAAAATGAGATCCATCATCATCTCATGATCCTCCACTCACACAATAATAAATCAGCAACATGTATCAGTGGTCACTGAGCTCCCGTAGGAACTGATAGATCCAAAACAAACACTAATGATTCGGGAATGACCTTCAATCTTCCCGCAAATTCTGGAGTCACAAATGAGTGAGTAGACCCTGGGTCTATCAGAACTCATGCATCACAACGATTGTCATCATTTTCATGATATAATTGTAAGGTACCTATAATAATAATACACATACTAGATAATTAAGTATGCTTGGCAATATTAAACATTCATACAGGATAACCCTAATAGGTCAAGTTTATCTATGAAGCTTCATTATCTAAAAGTCGTCAAACTAAATTAAACACATCTAAACACTCATACTTTGGATCACATCATTACTTGCTCGGGCATCCTCGGCAGTTAATGCAAATTCACGACCAGGTATGGTAGGTCTCGTGGATTGCATAGGCCTTTGTGTGGTCGCAATTGAAATTGTACCTCTTTCCTTAGTTTTGGGCAATCTCGAATCATATGGCCCATTTTTTCGCATTTAAAACTCCCCCCGGTGCCCCGCATGCAATCCGAAGTCTTATGCGATTTACCACAACGGGCATACGTAACCTGGGGTGTTGAGGATGCTGCTCTTGAGAACCCTTGAGTAACCAATGCTCCCGACGTCTGAGTCTGAGCAGGGCCCTCAATACGAAAAGGCCTGACAGGAGTAAATACTGTGGGCCTGGGATAACTTGGATAGTCATGTTGTCTTGAAACTAGAGTTGGTCATGTGAACCTCAGCTTTTTCTTCCCCGAGTCGTAGTCACTTGCTCTCCCTTGACCCGTCTTGTTCTTGTTTTGTTGATCCCACCTCTTATACATATTGTTTATATCCCTCTTTGCCACAATCGGCCTTAGGCCCTCTTTAAATTTACTGGCCTTCATCTCTTCCGTGGCCACTGGTTCCGGTGCGAACCTCGATAACCTTGTAAACTCATTACCATACTCCCGTACGGTCATGCTTCCTTGCTCCAAATTCAAAAAATCTTTCTTCAGTTGATTCCTCACTTGCTTGGCAAAATATTCTTGGTTAAACACTTGAACAAACTCTGCCCAAGTTCATAGGCTATGAGGATTTTCAACCTCTCTCTTTCTCAATACCAATTTCCACCATGGATCAGTATCACCCTCAAGTTGGAAGGAAGCCCAAACAACCTTCTCATTTTCAGTACTCTGCAATCTTTGTAAAAGCTTCTCCATTTGATTTAACCACTTCTCTGCTTCAAGCGGATCAGTCTACCTGTAGAAACTAGGAGGCCTCAATCTCCTAAAGTTCACAAATGATGAGGGTAGTAGCGTTGGAGGAGGTGGTGGTGGTGGCTACTGATGGTTCATGTTATTTGTAGCCAGTAGTGTCGTTTGCTCAGCCAATAATGCAGTCTGCTAAGTCTGTTAGGCCATGGCAGCAGCCACTGCCTTCATGGCTTGGGCCATCCTATTAGTTGCTTCCTCTCTCTAATCTCCCTCCTCAGAAGGGTTTCTCCGATCTCTACTAGAACTCAGAGGGATTTTGCTCCCACTCCTCAGATTCCTATCTTAGCCGCTTCTCAGTCGTCCTCTACTTCTGCGAGAAATAATTTCTGCAGACATGAAACCAAAGTTCCATTAGCAGAAGGTCCCTACATTCTGACGATACCAACTGTGACAGCCCAGATTTCCTAACCAAGAAACCCGGACTGTCAGATCGATGCTAAGGCCGATCCTCGAGCTGAACACTTGGCACATCCACACGTAAAGCAAAAACAAAGCGGAAACCATTGCTAAGCAGAAATAAACTTCATAAGCTGAAATGAAATCTCCAATTCTATATCTCAAAAGCTCAAAATAACAGTTCTAATCCCATGTCAAACTCATGGACAGAAGAACCGAGAAGAACCACCGATGATAGCCGACCATCACCAAAACATGGTTCACCAAAAATAATACAATTATTATCCAAAAGAAATATATTATTCACATTAAAAACCCATAAACTAAACCATGTCTCCAAAGCCGGACTTACCCGTGCTTTGCACACAGAAAACAATTTTCAGGATGAGGTTCTATCTCCTCTTTCGCAGGAGAGTATTCGGAGTCGTCCTTAAAGTGGCCCTCCATGCTAAGATCCTCACCTGCACCTGTGATGTATAGTTGAGGGATGAGCTTCATCTAAGCTCAGTAGGGAAAAAAAAATAGCATGCATATTCTTACATCTCACTTATGACATGAGCTAAACATGAGTCTTCTCACACAAATGCACAATTTCTAAGATGATGGAAATAAATGAAGCATTTACTGAATATGGAAAGCTTAACACATATTCTTCTACTGAATTACATAACAAGAAAAGGAAACTTAAAGTGATTCACTTAAATTATCCCTCGAGCAAATATAGCATCGAGCCCCCGATAGAATACCCACCATCGTCGTTCATATGAACCATTGTGCACAAGGGTTCAACAAAGATGTACATTTGTGCCGAACAAAATTTATCGTTGGCCGTTAGGATTCACAAATTCACAAGGGTTGTACGGATATCCTGCCATACCGATCGCGGATATAGCATCGAGCCCCCAATGGAATACCCACCATCGTCATTCATATGAACCATTTACACAAGGTGCACAAGGGTTCAACAAAGATGTACCTTTGTGCCGAACAAAATTTACCGTTGGCCGTTAAGATTCACAAATTCACAAGGGTTGTACGGATATCCTGCCATACCGGTCGCGGATATCCCGCCCCATCGGTCACGGATATACCGCCGCATTGGCCGGGTATTCACACGAAACCTTAAATCATAGTGCATAACTAATCATTTATCACCGTATGATATGCTAATTATAATTAGGTTTTCAAAGCTTAACACACATGGATTCACACATCCATCCTACATAGTTTGAATCTTGAAAGATTCCACATGCTTATCACATTATTGAAATAACTCGTAACACTCTGGTTTTCGAACACATATACACGCACATGCTTACACATTCATTAAACTCAACATGATTAAAACAAACACATCATATCATAATTCATATGCTAGTAGTCTCAAATGCACATGATATGGAGTTTTCCCTACCTCGACACGATGTTATGTGTGAAGTCCTTAATCCATTAGTTTCTCTCACACCTTCACATATTCATTCCTAAGACAATACATATCTTACGTCAGAAACGACGCCAAACAGAAAGATATAAGATCTCTCCAAAATCTCGCAAATAAAACACAATAAAAACCTGAATCTGGCAAATTCGATCGATGGATTCCCAAATTTGAGCAATCGATTTTCAAATTCTATCAATCGAAACTATTTCGATCGGTTGAATCCCTTAGAAACCAAACCTCTGGCACCACAACTTCGATCAATCGATTTCTAATTCAATTGATCAAAATTTCAAATTCAATCGATCGAAATATATTTTGATCGATCAAATTTTGTTAGATCATTTTAGGATTTCCTGTTCTATACCTTTCGATCGATCGAGTGTCCAATTCGTTCAATCAAAACACATTTCGTTCGATCAAATTATATTTTGATCGAATAAATCTCCCCAGAAATCATATTTCACCTTCCTAAGTCCATTTCGATCGATCGAATCCAATTGCGATCGATCGAAATCGACAGATTTCATCTGTCACTTGGGTTTTACCACTCCAAACCCAAATTTCTCTCAAATCTCATATTGGCTTCCTAAATCTAAACATAATCCCACAAAATTAACATAATTTTTCATAGCTTACCTTAACTTGATCAATCCCAATGCTTGAGGTACTTTGTTGAAGAAGGTTTCAAATGAATTCGCCGTTCCTCCGACGACTAGGTCGAAATTGGATCAAAGCCTGCTATCACTCTCCGTTCTTACGTACACACGATTCCTTACGCAATAACTTGGGCAGTTATAATAGAATTCTTCTTCTTCTTCCTCTCCTTAAAACCTCCAAAGACATAAATGCAAGAGTAAATGCCCCTGAGTTATGATTGTGGGGTTTTAAACCCCCTTTTAACCAAGGTTATGCTTCTTATTAAGGACGCATATGCACCTAAAGTATTAGTTAACTTTAGTTCATTTCTAACCCACATACACTTAAATTGGGTGTTTGTCTATCACTCTTAACACATCTCACACTAGTATAGTACTATAAATTTTCAAATGGTTATTGGTTTTCGTGTCGGGCATGCTTACCGAAATTGGTCTCTTTTGGGTTCGAGTTTTCGGGATATTACATATAAACTGTATCAAAATAATGGTTCTAAATTTCATGCCAAATGCATGAAAGGAATAACCAAAATGAACCATCGGTGATAGACATCTATCACCAACCAATTGTTCACAAAATAATATCCAAAACAATATATTACATAACTTAGTATAACTCAAAAATGATTGGACGTACCAAGTCAAACAAAAATACAACTCCCGATTGCTCAAACACACACTCGAATCTATTTGGGAAAGTACTCCTCCGGTCGAGGCTCAATCTGTGACGTATAGTCGAACGGTGAGCTAGCATCCAAGCTCAATAGGAGAAAGCGTTAGTAGCATTTAAATCTTATAGCTCAAGCATAATGTCTCATAACTGATTTTCATATGTACATTTCACCTTTTTGTCAATAGTATATTATATGCAAAATTTAATCACGCACACACATGCATCACATACTTTGTTTTAAAACATTGGACATAACTTAAAGATTAACTTAAATACTTTTCTAAGAAAATATAGCATTAGAAGCCGTGTATAATACCGATGGGAATCCATACCATCGTCATTCAATGAACTATTTACACATATGCCAAAGCCCCTTCGTTAGGAGGGATGCTTGTGCCAAATAAAGTGTTACCTTTGGCCGGTAAGAGAATGAATGGATATCTCACCGTACTGAAGTACAATGAACGGATATCCCATCGTACCAGAGCATAATGGATTCGTTATACTAAACCCTAAATGAATGTGCATTTTCTAACTTATAGTTTCACACTGTTTAAAGTGATTATATTATACTATTTTTGGAAAACTAATATTATTACACATTTTTAAAATTCTAACTTACACAATTTCCGCGCCTCATTTTCATCTTTCACATCACATTTATTCTATTCAAAACTTGTTTGAAATATAGAATATCACATGCTTGTTTTCACAAAACACATCATAACTTATCACATCACAAAACTTATTTAAAATTGCAGAATATCACATGATTGTTTTCACAAAACTCATTATGGCATATCACATCACATTACTTAACTTATACAGAGCACATTCAGCTAAAATGATCGTAAGTTTCCCCCTACCTCAAATCACTCAGGCGACTGATTGGATTTTAGCTTGCTGAAGCTTGACATGCGAGGCCCTCACGCGAGCGAGCTTATAGTTCACTTAAGCCCTCGTGCGAGTGAGTCTCAGAGTATCAGAGGCACTTATGCCTTCTGAAGGCCTCTCGCGCGAGCAAACTTTGAAGCTCAGGCGCGCAAGAACAAGAGTTTCTTCAGATCTGAGTTTTTTCTCAACTCGATCTTCTTACTTTTGTTCTCTAATTTCTCCCACACTTCTTACGCATCCCATAAAACCTCTTATTATGAAAATTTACATACCTTGAGTATCGAATTCTCACCTTTAGCCCAACGATTAACTTGAAGATCGGATCATCTTTCTTCCTTGAAAGTAAATGGGTTTCAAAACACCATTCGGTCTTCTCTAAGCTCCATGATCACCATGACACCGACACAATCGTATGGTGATCTTTCACACATGAATTTGCATAATCCTACTACGATCTAGTGGTTCGAACATATGAATTCAAGCAATTACCTACTATTCTCTTCAAACTCTTCTTCCTTTTCTCACAAAACAACCAAGTACAAATGGGTCTACGATCTAGTGGTTCGAACATATGGATTCAAGCAATTACCTACTCTTCTCTTCAAACTCTTCTTCCTTTTCTCTCAAAACAACCAAGTACAAATGGGTCTTACAAGTGGGTTATCCGTCACACCCAAGCAATCACCTTGCTTCCTTGCAAAGCACAAACACTCCACTTGTGTGTGTTACACTTATCCTCTTAACCTATTTGGTGTGAAATCACACACACCTTAGAATGTTAAATCTTTTGGGTTCCCTTGTGAACTACACACACCACAAGCAATCATGCCATTATTTGACTCGTGAGGTTTACGAAATTTGGGGATATTACACAAGCGTAACATAAATATGAATCACAATTTAACACATCTTTGCTCACCTTTAAGTGGTAGATTCTTTGATCCACGTGATCTTTCCCAAGAGAGGGTTTTAGAGTCAAAAGAGGGTTCTCTCAAGCCATACGATCGTAGCTGCATCATAATCGACGCTCTCATGCGTTTAGCGACCGGAGATGGTTAGTGATCGGAGAAGATGAATTTCACACGGGAGATCATGGTGCGTCGAATCTCGGAGGGTGAACGGGCGATATCTTCTTCTTCCCTCTCTGCTCTCTCTCAACTCTCACTCACAACAACCAAGCCAAATGGGGCTTACGTGAGAGACACCTCCCCCCCATTATCCTTTTTTGTTTGCTTTCATGTGGAGAACACACACCTATGTGTGTATTAGTTCTTATCCAAGAACTAACGCATTGTATAAAGCTTGCACATCGAAGCGATGTATAAGCTTTTACTCAACGGTTCTAAATGAGCTCTAATCCACTTAACATTCTGGGACCTACTTAAATGCTAAGCCGGTACACCATGTTTCGGTGCACGGGTCTCCTATCAAGGATCAAAACACAAGATCTAACCTCCCTACTCACAGAAAAAATCATTCTTATTAATTATTTATCCCAAAATTCAAGGCGACATCATCTGGCCCGCCGAACACATACACCTGGTCAAACCAATCAAATGGTTGCATTCTCGTCAACGGTCAACGATTCAACATTTTCTAAAATTTCTTGTTGTTACGTTCTTCCCACCTTAAAGGATTTTTGTTCTCGACAATTGATGCACCTACTTCAGAAGGTATGAATATTTGGCATGTCCAAACAGGTGCAGTTACTTTCTCCACAAGAGTCAATGACTCATCACCAACGAAAATAATCAGGGTTATTATACTCATCCCTCCTTAAAGGTGTTTTTGTCCTCGAAAATTCACGATGTGACACTTGGTCATCAATATAGTAATCATTAGTGAAACTCAAGTTACACACAGCCACGCAGCCCAACGCTGGTCAACTACCTATGCAATGAATCAGAAAAATTCCTTAATAACGATGCATCAGTTCCATAACCACATGTGAACTTCCAATAATTACCCTCAGATGTCGGATAATACTTATCTGGAACAACCGACCATTGATAAATCTTATACTCTCAATCAGAGAAAATCCAGACATAAGATGAAACAATTCGAATCTATATAGAAACAGAATTTCACATTACCCCACTAGCCATTACAATAGATAAACTTGATCCCGCACTGAACCCATGATAGAAATGCATCCACAAGGCTAAGAATACACATCCATATGCACAATCATCATAATCAATACCAAGACTCAACCATGTATTAATAACTGTTACCACTTGGCTATTTTCATAGACAAAATTTGAACTATCAACCATCAACCGTACGCACACTGCAATGAGTACCAACGTGAACAATCATGTACATCCATACAGGTACGCAGTCATTACAAAATGAGCATATTTTAAACTTGCAACAATGATCTTGAAATTCCAAAATGTATGCATTTAATCATCCTATAGCACCCAAATGTCATTCTAATTATAAACGAAAAGAAAATCGATGACAATACTTCCAAACATTTAATGGAGATAATTCTAGATGGTCATTCCAAATAATACTACTTCGATGAATAATATTATGGTCTACATACATGTCAACTTAAGATTAATCGCCTCTTCACGTGCACAGGCCTCAACACAATCAATAAAGCAACAAATTTTGATGGTCATCCTTATTGATCCACAGTCGTCTATATGGATTAAATGTGATTGAAACGTTGCAATCTATAATAGTAGGACAAAATCTAAGGTTGTAGTAGTGAGAACCCATTCAATAGTGAATTGAGAAGTCACGGGGAATTTAATCTTTCCTCAAATCAAGGTTTAAGTCCGTAATTTGAGCCATCTAAATCTTATGTCAACAACCATCACTCTTTAATTTTCCTAATCCTTAAGGATTTCCAAAAACTGCCATGAGTAACAACCACATTGAAGGTTAGAAGGAGTGCATCCGAACAATAATCACTTACGATTCATTAATAACCTTAATGAAGAACACAGTCATTCGGTCTGTTAAGGAGCAATTTATTTACAGGTCTTGGTTCAAACTTCATCACTCATTGGAAATTGACAATTACTCAACTCCTTATTTTTTTCGATTTACTAGACAATTTTTCCTTAAGAAATGACACCGTAAGTGTCACGCTTGATTCACGTCCGTCATCATAAACCCTGGAGTGATCGATTTTCTATTTAATCTCTCAAGTTTGTGAAATCACCTACGTAGTTAAACTTTGGAACTTTAAATGCGATTATGCCATGCAAGTGATTTAACTAGGTACTCATATGATGGTGTCGTGACGTTCCTCAAATGCGAAAATCAAACACGAACTCAAAGGGCATTCATCATCTGAACACTAAAGAAAGATCTTGACAATCGATAATGAATGTATACCTTGAATGGCCTCATTCGCCACCTGGGCCTCTTGTGTTAATGCTTCACCTATATAACCTTGAACCGTAGGTAAAAATGGTCCTGGAGTAGATGTTGATGTCATTTGCCCTTAATGTGTATCTGGGCAATTCTTCACCCGGTGTCGTTTCTCACTACATCTAAAACATGTGCCCAATGCCAACCTACATTTTTCCATTTTATGTTGCTTTCCGCATCGTGCACATGTATCAATCTGTGCAGATGTGGAGATACATAAGGTCCGCTGCATAGCTGAAACTTTATTTGTTGTCAGATCTGAAGAACGAGAGGTCACTTGGACAACCCCTCAAGCTGCCAGGGCATTTCATGCAGAGATGGCAAGAGCACGATCCATAACTATGGACCGAGAGGTATCCTGAGTTATTGCTGATGTCGTCGCCCCCTTCCTCAATGCGGGATAATGTTTTATTAGGTGTCCAATTTGCCCATACTTGAAACACGCACCTGTGGCCCATCTACAGTTTGCTGTCCTATGCCGCTTCCCACACCTTGAGCAGGACTCAACCGGTGCGGATGGAGATGTGTGAGTCATGTCTCATAACATTGTCATGAGCGAAGCAGTCTGCTGGGCCATTGTCTAGTTCATTGTCTCCAGCAACTGCCTAGTTTGGTCGTGATCTTTTTCTCTGGTGCGTGCAATCTTCGCTCTTTTGCGAGGCACTATCTTGATTTGTCAAAATGAAATAAAGGTTCCAATTAATAGTGATCGTGATCATCATGGCCCTATGTTCCAAAAAAAATCTAAAATATATCTTGTTTCCTATCACTGTACTTCTATCACGATCAACAACTATCTCTGCCACAAGTGATTGTGGAGATCCACAACCTATGTTCTAAACAGAACCTACTGCCACAACTTAGAGTCCCTAGAAGATTTAACGCCTAAGCTATGATATCAACTATAATAGCCCAATTTTCCAGTTCTCATAAAATCGTGTACAATATTTTATTTTCTTTCTTACTCCCTAAACCCATGGAAAATTGGACCATCGGATCACACTTCACAATTCAAATACAACAATTACTTGGTATACCTACTAAATATAGAATCAAAGCAAGGATACATATGGCAAAATAAAGGTTTCTTCTGTACATAATAACTAAACCAAAAGGGCCGAAAAGAAAACCACTGGTGATGGCCGACCATCACCTAAACAGTGGCTTACCAAAACAAATTTACAAAAACTGACAGTGTCATTGTATCTGATTATAAAACGTACCAAAACCAAATCCAAAAATACACAAACTAAACCCAAAGTGCTCCTAGTCCAACGCCAGCACCTAGGGTAGAATTCCCCAAACTGGAGATCCCGATCTACACCTATGACATACAGTCAGGGTGAGCTAACAGTTTAAGCTCAGTAAGGGAAAGCTCAATGTAAATTCACATTTCATCATATAGAAGCATAGATTCAATAATAGAATTGAAAGGAAATCAAAAATGGACTTTCACAAAAATAACTAGAATTTCTATCAAAACGGAATCTCAAAGTAGTTTCAATAGTCTACGATGTTGTGTTACATATTTTTTGCAAATACCCCCTTGAGTTATGTTGATATTACAAATAACCCCCCCAGTTATAGCTATTTGCTTTAAACCCCCTGAGTTAGCATTTTGGTGTTTATAAAACACCCTCTTTAATGGATGCTACTTTAAATGGTTAACGAGCCGTTAAAGAATAGCCTAAACACCATATTTGTCCTTTTTAAAATTAAATTACTAAATTGCCACCCTCTACACGTGGTAAGAGTAATTTTAAATCCACCCCTCCACCTACAAAAAAGAATAGTTTTAAATCCACCCACCAAATATTTGAGTTCACCCACGCTTCAAAACATTGACTGCATTGAATCGGACGATGGAGATCGTTTATCGTCCCAACCTTTCACACGATAGATCTTGAGATCACGGTGGCACTATTAGACGGTTGACTGCATTGAATCGGACGATGGAGAACATTTATCGTCCCAACCTTTCACACGATGTATCTTGAGATCATGGTGGCACCATCAGACAGTTGACTACATTGAATTGGAAGATGGAGGTCGTTTATCGTCCCAACCATTCACACAATGGATCTTGAGATCATAGTGGCACCATCAGACGGTTGATTGCATTGAATCGTACGATGGAGATTGTTTATCGTCCCAACCTTTCACACGATAGATCTTGAGATCATTGTGGCACCATCAGATGGTTGATTTTTTTATTTCATGTGGTACACACCCAAAAAAATGACCTTAAAATTAATTTTAACCGTATATGTGATGTTAATGTCACTTTTCTGAGAAGTGTGCCACGAAATAAAACACTGATCGTCTAATGGTATGCCTAAACGATCTCCATCGTCTTATTCAATGCAATCAATGTGTTTTAGCGTGGGTGAACTCAGATTCGGTGGATGGAAGCAAACACGGTTAGGCAATCCAATTCCTAAAAATGGGTCTTGAATCATATAGGAAATTGGAGGGACGAGTATTTTGAGTGGAACACGTAGATTGAAGGTTTTCTTTTCAAGAATAATTGCATCGTTTGCCACAAATCCTCCATTGGTTGAGTATTCGTCCAAACGTTGGCATTCTTTAATGGGGGAATCACCCATCTGATGAGTTTTGATTCTGATGGGTGAATGAAGGGCCTTTTAGAAGAGTACCTTTCAATCTCCACCCACTGAATCTTTAAGTTCACCCACGCTGAAACATGTTGATTGAATTGAATCGAACGATGGAGATCATTTATCCTCCCAATCTTTCACATGATGGATCTTGAGATCATGATCGTACCATCAGACGGTCAGTGTTTTATTTCACGTGGCATACATCTCAGAAAAGTGACCTTAACATCACGTGCATGCTTAAAATTGATATTAAGGACACTTTGAGGGGTGTGTACCACATGAAATAAAAAGTCGACCGTCTGATGGTACACCCATGATCTAAAGATCGATCTCATGAAAGATTGGGATGATAAAAAATCTCCATCGTTTGATTCAATGTAGTCGATGTGTTTCAGCGTGGGTGAACTCAAAGATTTTGTGGGTGGATTTAAAGGTACTCCTTTTAGAATAGTGGTAAATTATATGGCATGACTTGTAAATAAAGGTGAATGAAAGGCCTTTTAGAATGGTGATAAACTTTAATGGCATGACTTGTAAATATAGATGAATGAAAAGCATTTTAGAATGGTGGTATTGTTAAAATATTGGTTTCATTAAGGGCGAAATAGGCTTTCCGTCCATAAACTCATGGCTAGTTAACGACAGGGGGTTATATGAAACAGAAACACAAAAGTAGGGGCTGCAGAATAAATACCCATAACTCAGGGGGTTTCTTATAATATTAGCATAACACGAGGGGGAATATGCAAAAAACGCTAAAAATAACCACCATAAAAGTTGGGGTTTTCAAGTGTTGTCTGATTTCTTGCTCACATACGTGTTTCACATGCAACTTATCATCTCATGCATAACTTAACACAATTTACTCAATAAATCTAATGTCTGAGTTTCATGCATATTTTAAAATTTTCATTCTTACTTATATCATAGCTAACTTAAAACAATAACTTAAATTCTCCCAAGCACAATATAGCATTGGGAGCCACAGATTTTCGGATGGAAATCCCTAACCATCGTCGCTTAATTGAACATTTGTGGAATTGCCCAAGTCCCTACATCATGAGGGATACTTGGTGAAGCTAAGTTACCGTTGGCCGAAAGAATTTGTATGGATATCCCACTATATCAGTCATGGATATCCCACCGCATCGGTAGGGTATTCATCCACATTAAACCTTAAATCGAATGCATATGCTAACACATAATACTCACTTAATAACTCACAGAAAAATTTCCATTTCATATGCACAACACAAGACTTATATGCAGAGCTTATTTTCATATCTCAATTTCGTATGCACAACAAAAGACTTATATGCAGAACTTATTTTCCAAAGCTTTCATGGTGAACTTACAGATTGTCACAAACATGCAAATTGTCACAAGTCCAGAAGCCAAATGAAATACACATCGTGTGAACTATGGATCAAGAAGTAAAACAAATGAACATCATACTAGCTAGAAGTCAAGAAGCGAATTGAAACAAATATCAAAGACATTTATGAATCAAAATCAAAAGCGTAAATGGACATTGAATTTCCCCTACCTCAACTTGAAGCCGAAACAAGCTCTTTCTCTTCTCAAGGTGACATTCCTATCACATCCTCTTGATCACAACCTAGAATACATCAATTTATATCCTACACGTAAAAAATGATGAACAACAAGAAGCCCTAAAGTTCCCCCAAGTCCCCATACTAAAAACAGATGAATCCCTGAATCTGTCCAAATCGATAGATTGGTTCCCAAACCGATTGATCAGTTTTCAAAAACGATCAATCGAAATCCATTTCGATCGATCAGTTTCTCCACAAAATCCACACATATCTATTGTTACAATCTGATCGATTGATTCCCAAATCGATCAATCAATTTCCAAATCGATCGATCAAAATCCACTTCGATCGGTTGGTTCCTTCAGAAAACCACATATCTCTGTTATTACTATCCGATCGATCGGTTCCCAAATTGATCAATTGGTTTTCAAATCGATCGATCGAATTCCATTTCAATCAATTGGTTTCTCCAAAAACTTCTAACATGGTCACTATTTTCACAAATCGATCAATTAGTGCTCAAATCGGTCGATCGGACTCCAAAATCGATCGATTGAATTCCATTTCGATCGATCGATTTCTCCAGAAACCTTCATATTTTTGTCCTATCAAAATCGATCAATTAGATACTCATTTCAATTGATCGGTTTTGTCAGATTTTTCAGAAATACGGGTTTCTTCTTCCTTATCTCATTTTTTCTCAAATTCAAATCTTATGCTTCTAATTTTTCACTCATATCTTAACTCAAGCGTAACATAACTATGAATCACAATTTAACACATCTTTGCTCACCTTTCAGTGGTCGATTCCTCGATTCACATGATCTTTCCCAAGAGATGGTTTCGGAGTCAAAAGAGGGTTTTCTCAAGCCATACGATCGTAGATGCGTGGTAACCGGCACTCTCATGCGGTTAGAGATCGGAGAAGATGAATTTAGTGCGGGAGATCATGATGCGTCGGATCTCGGAGGGTGAACAGGGCGATATCTTCCTCTTCCCTCTCTTCTCTAGCTCAACTCTCACTCACAACAAGCAAGCCAAATGAGGCTTGCGTGAGTGACATGTAACAACTTGTAACACGACCTGACCCACTTTACACCTAATAAAATAAGATAAATTGTTCAGCTATAAAGGTGGGGTCTGTTGAGAACTAGACCCATGGGAGTAATTTGGGCTCCTTGTTTGAAGCCATTATTTAGAGCCAAAGTGAGGCCCAATAACTAGCAACCCAATGTTAGGACCAACATGTTGGGGACCCGAAGCATAAGACCCATTTAATCCTAAAGCTATGGCTTGGACCCATTAGTGAGGGCCCTATGCCAAGACCCGATTTGGACCCATTAGGAATCAGAACCAGGAATTCAAGAGGGATCCCATATCAAAGGCCCTTAAGACATGTTATACACTGACATAATTGTGTGGCTGCCTCACATGGGAACCCATCCCCGTTTAAATTACTCTCATGCACGCATAGTCCCTACATAGAGTTGTTGTGTCGAGTAGGAGGAAAGAAAAGGCAGAGTTCTCCTTTCCTCTCATCATCTCAAGCTTGACGAAAAACCAGCCACCGTCTGATCTAGCCATCTTCGGCTAGCTTGACCCGACCTTGTAACAGAGAGATTCTCTTTCGCAATAGCTAACCTCTTGAACCGTGAACTCTTTCAGACGGGGATTGAAATGATAGAGCACATTATCGTGAGCAAAAGCACGTGCGAAAGCTTGAAAGCCTTGCATGTAGAATTCTCATTAAGGTAACCTTGTGATCGCTGTTTTGTAAGCTTGTTGTTCTTAGTCTTAGAGTTGGGAGTTAGAAATCGGACATGCAAGAGTCGTTGTGATCGAGTTTGTGAAGACCGATGCCTCGACTTTCATGCAGGCATCAACACACAAATGTCCGGGGGCTCAATGTATGAAAAACAGACCTGAGTGAATGCGTTCTGGCATCTCTTGCTTCGAAGCCTCAGAAAATTAGGCATAGATATGATTTAGAATAGTTTAAGTCAATTTTGAAAGCCTTGAACTAAGTGATTCGTGTAGTCCAAATATGGCTTGTAGACACACAAATTTGACCTAAGGCCCGATCGAAACACATTTTGAGAGAGGCCCATCACCGAGCTTTTGATGGCATGTATGGAACCCTTAGGAACCCTTCTGAAACCTTAGGAACCCTTCCAAACCCTTAGGAATCACCCTAGATCCCTTAGGAACCTTCCCGAACTCTTAGAAACAAATCCTGACCCTTAGACAGTTCCAGACCTAAACTTAGTTTTCCTTAGCCATGGATGAAGAGTCATACACCAAGACTAGCTATGACCTTCTACTATGATCAAATCTCATATCATTGAAAAGTAGAAGTCCTCAGCTTTCCAATGGTCCAAGAATCACCCTAATCGGAGCTGTGTGCGCAAAGATATCACATCCCAAACTCGAAGGGCAAATAGGTAATTTCAGGTGGCCCCCCTTTGGGATTTGGTGCAACTAATAGTTGTGCCAGTTATAGGTAACCTTCGCACAACTATTAGTTGTGCCAAGCCATCTCTCTCCAGAAAAGGCTTGGCGGTGGACCCCACCTCGGGGAGTCAACTTTCAGGCACTTTGCATGTACTGTTTTATTGTGCATATGCCTGGCGCAACTATTAACCATTGGTTTTTGCCCCAAAAATCAAGATTGGGGTTTGACTTGTTGACCACCTTGATCTTTGGGGTATGTTTTGATAGTCCTGTGGCACCCTTTTAGTGCCTATTTGCAACCCTTAAGTGAATTGAAACACTAACCAATCATCCACTATTAAAACCACCTTCACACCTTTCCATGCTCTCAAAATCTTAGGAAACCTTAGATTAGAGATTCCCTAATTACTAACCCTAATTAGCACCTAAGTAGCCCCCTAACCTACCCTTTTCCTATAAATAGAGCCCCCCTCCCCTTGGGTTAAAGGTTGGAGAAAACTACCTAAAAGAGAAAGAGCTTAAAGTGAGAAGATCTTTCTCTCTTTGGTGCACCATTGCTCATACAATTTCTAGAATTGATAAACCTCCTTCCAAGCCTTACTTTTCCTAAAAGCCACTAAGTTAGGTGTGTGCTATCCCTTTGCCTTCGCTCTCTACCTCTTAGCTAGCAAGCCTTAGAGGTTAGAACCCCTTTTTTCTACCATACAAGCCTTCAAAAGCTCATCAAAGCAAGCCTACGCAAGGTTCCTCAATGGTGCAATAAGGGCCTGAGAGCTTCGGCTCTCCCCTCTATTCCTCTAACTTCTCAGTCATTCCTCCATCTTCCCATTTGTGTCGTTACGTCGCCGAATTTTTGGTAGGAACGGAGGGGTACAAATAGGATTTTAAGCCCCCTTTGAGCAAGAGGAAGGCATTTTCTTTTCTTTTATATTATTTTTATTTTGGCCATAAGTAGAGACCGCATTAAGCGGGTTAATTGGGTGCCTAACACTTTCCCAATCGATAACCGAAGCTCCTACCCAAGAACCTTTGGTGTGGACCGGATTCAGAGTCATATTTGTGGCACTTTGGCGCTTATAAAAATGATCTACGTTTCTCGGGATACCAAAAGCTCTGGGTGGCGACTCTATATTTTTGTTAGTGAGCGCATCGTCGCTACGGGATTGTAAAAAATTCCACGGTTGCACAAATGGTGACTCTGCTGGGGACTAGCTTGTAGAGCTTCCCCTTATACTTGGCCTTTTTATTTTTTATTTTACTAACCTTTTATTGCTGTTTTTTATTTTATTTTTACTCACCCCTCCGATTAAGTCATTTTTCTTACCCCTACTTTTACGTCATTTACGAGCCTTAGCCGATTGGCGGGCCTACTTATGCATTGCTTTTACTTTTTTTATTTTTCATCATTTTAGCGCCTTAGCCAATCGGTGGGCCTACTTGTGCATTGTCATTTACTTTTTTTTACTTTTTCGTCATTTAGAGTGCCTTAGCCGATTGGCGGGCCTACTTGTGCAATCATATCCTAACAGTGGACGCCGGCCCGTAGTAGCGGCACGAGATCATCACCCGCAATTTTTGGACTTAAGAAAACTTCCATAAATAATTTTTTTTTGAAAAAATTATTAAAATTGAACCAAGAAAGGGGACTTAATCAATTTATTTTTTTCTGCAAGGTAGATTTTGAAGGGTTAGGTTATTAGGCACACATACAATCACCCGGGTCTTAGTATGGCGGCAGCCCCTAGTGGTGATGATCCAGAAAAGTCCTAGTCCACCTAGTATCTAAGAAGGTGCTTGCGCCGGAGGTATTTCAGGTGGGTAACCTATTCCTACAAGCTTAAAACCCGTTGGGGAGCACACTAACGAGTTATACCAGACTCAAACCCCTAGGTTCGGTGAGGAGAGAAGATTCACTAAAAAATCAGTCAGTTCCCGGAAACCGAGCTTCCACAAAAAAGCCAAAAAGAGACTCAATTCGGGCTGAAGTAGCTGTTGTCAAAAGTCTTGGAAACCCACTTTTGCCTAGCGCAAGTATTAGTTGCGCCAATACAAAATTCCCTAAAAATACACTGGCGCAAATAATAGTTGCGCTAGCCTTATTTAGGGATTTTTTGCTCAGGCACATGTATTAGTTGCGCCAGTATTGTTCTGAGCAATCCAGCCCGATTCTATGGCCTTTTCCACATCCTGAGTCCCCCGATTAGTGTCTTAGTGCCTCTGTTTGGGCCCCGCCATCTCCGACACCCAATATGCCACTGCCGGTCAAACGAAGGTAACTTCTTTTTGACTCATTTCGGAGGATCGAGTTGTTCGCCTCAATTTCCATGCCTTCAATAGATTAAAGGTCTTCCTTTGATTCTTCTGAAGTACTTCAAAATCATCACTGCGAGTCCTAAATTAGGGTATGAAAGCCACCCGAGAAGGAAATTCCAAGGCCTCAAAACCTTTGTTTTTACAAAAAGTTCTTTCCAAAAAAAAATTAATTAAAAATAAAAAAACCTAAATACTAGATTCTTTGTGGTGCCGGCATAATGACATCATCTTACCCTCCATCATCCCGTAGGAGAAGGAGAAAATTTTTCGGGCCTCATCCAAGGCACTCATACCCAACTCGCCAACAAGTAATATCGTGGGTAGTGGACCCAGCTTACGCCGATCCCGACTCATCCCCACAACATTCTCCAACCCACTCTCATTAAGGAGAAGTTTTTTCCACCATCCCCCTCACCCAATAACCTTTTTCAATTACCAGGTCCTTTAGTACCCCCATTTTCTTAACCACCACTTCCCAAAATATACAAAATCAACCCCCCCATTCCTCATCTTTTGCCCAAATCATGCTCATTTTTCCTCCCATATCCATGCCAAATCTAACACATTTCCCATACATATCCATACAAAATCGAACCTAATTTTTCCCATCCACATCCATGCCCCATTTTCCATCTTCCCCATATAGACCCGATCCACCCTCATTCACCTATGTCACCTCCACCTTATCTAACCCCCCACAAATCCTCCCATCATCCTAGGTCATGCCGATTTTTACCGGGGCCATACCTGGTTTTTCCCAAACACCCACAGTTTATCCTTCATCATCCCTAAACATTCCCAACCCATCCCCCTTCACCAGTTCCCCACTTCATCCTTCCAATCCACCCCATATCCCATCCGTTACCTGGGTCATGCCCAATTTTACCGAAACCATGCCCCATTTACCCACCACATTCACCCATCTACATCTCATCACCCCTTAAATCCACCATCTCCATCCGACTCTCCTTCCATGACCATGATGGAGGAGATGTTCCAAGCCTACTCCATGTGGAAGGCTTCCCAAAATGCCTCCTCTCCTCCAAACCCCATATTCACGAACCAGTCCCAAACCCTAGCCAATCTTCATGCCTCACTCCCCCATGACCCCCATCAACCCCCCATAAGCCACAACATCCAAACCTCCATTCCCCACTTGTCTTAAAGCCGCATGGCCCAAACCTACCAAGGGCCCATGGGCCAAATCCATCAAGGGCCCATGGCCCAAACCCACCAAGGCCATAGCCAAAAACCTATAATAACCAAGGCTTCATGGCCCAACCCTCCCAAGGCTTCATGGCCTAAACCCAAGACCAAAACCTTGGAACCCCGCACCAATACCCTCCATAATACCCCCAAAATGCCACCCACCACCAACCTTCACACCCGAGTCAAACCCAAGCCATACCTCAAACCCAATTTTCCCATGGCCCCACACCCCAAGGCCATCCCCAAACCTTCCCCCATCCTCAATCGCCTCATCAGGCCCCGCTCCAAAATCTAACTTTCACTCATCCCATCACCCAACAAACTTTCCCTCACCCCCAATGGGCTAACCCAACCCCTACTCGTGTCATTTCCACCAGTCCATGCAACACCAGCATGAGAATCCCACCCTCACTGCACACTATATCGAGCAGCAGTATGAAGAGGATGAGATTAGGAACAATGGAGCCCATACTGAGGAATTGACCAGCCTTAACCCTCCCCCAATCATTTCCCCCCTAGTCGCACAAAGTGAAATCCAACCAACTATTGAGAAAGTGGACCCCGTAACCAAGGAGTCAGAGCAGCTGAAAGAACAGTTGGAGAAGATATAAAAGCAGTTGATGAAAATGGGTGGTGCTGAAATCCATGCCACAGACTTCACAGATTTATGCTTATTCACTGAGGTCCCCTTGCCTCCCAAATTTAAAATTCCTTTTGACAAATACAACGGCATCGGTAATCCTATTGCACACCTCAAGTCCTACTGTGAGGACATGTGCCAATATGGAGGGGACGAAAGACTGTTGATAAAGGTCTTTCAAAAGATTTTGACTGGTCTAGCTCGGAGGTGGTTCATATCTTGGAAACCATCTATGATGAAAACGTGGAAGGACTTAACGCACTTGTTCCAGGAACAATATGTCTATAATATTGATATCAAACCGTGTAAGTTTGACTTGGCCCGATTAAAGCAGAACCCGAATGAAACCTTCAGCGACTACTTGGGGCGGTGGAGAGCACTAGCAGCTCAGGTCAGAAATAGGATACCCGATGATGAGCAAGTCGAAATGATTTCCAAGAATACTCTACTAGTGATCTCAGACTTTTTAGTATACCAACAGCAGTCTAGTTTTGCTGATCTGGCACGGAATGCCAACCGCTGTGAAGATGCCATCAGGGAGGGGCGCCTGAATAAAAATATACCAAGTTGAGCCAGTGGGGTTAGGAGGTTTTTGAAACAAAAGAATGATAAGAAAACTGGGGTCGATGTCTAAAATATTGCCAATGTTAGGCCCAATAATAACATAACCCCGTTCTAATTCCAAGTGGCTCAGTGTTAAGTAGTAAAAAATGCCAGCTTTCACCCCTTAACCTGACCTTTGATGGACCTATGAGCACACAAATAAACACCTATTGAGTCTATTTTGTAGATAGCAATAAAAGATAGGAATACTGCAGAAAATCACTCAAAAATGGTGCACAAAGAAGTCCATCTCTCAGCACAGTGCAGACCTAGCAATGACACATAAGAGGGCTGCACACCATTGGGCCCTTGGGGCGCGTGAAAATAGCAGGGCAAGGTGAAGGAAGTGAAAATATGCTAAAAACATCCTATCGAGAGGGTGTCTAAAGACTTCTATAGGAGCTGAGAGCAAAAAATGAAGGAATTCATGCAGTTGGAAAGGTTTTGATAGGATCTGAAGGTAGAGAAAGGATGGATTCGTGTGGATTGAGGAGTTCGATAGGATCCAAGAACCTATCAAGCAACTGAAAGAAAGGAAGAAACCATCCTATCGAAAGCCTGCCTGAGGTGTAAGGGGAACCTATCGAATGGTTTCCTGAACCTGTAGGATGGTGGCCTAGACCTATCGAGATGGAGACGCTGGAATAGAACTTTTCGAAAGGTGCTTGAGCCTTTCGATAGGAGTGAGAGCAATCCTATCGGAATGATGGCATGCAGAGCTGAACCTATTGAAATGGTCCTCCAACTTGTCGAAAAACTTCTCCAACCTGTCGAATGCTCTAGGTAAAGGGCTGAGAGTGCTGAAGCTTTAAGAGAAGGCTCATCCCATTGGAACCTATCGAAAAGATCTGAGAACCTAGAGAAAGGACCAAAAAGCTCTATTTTAACCTGTCGGAAGCTTCCTCAACCTATCCAAATTGTGTGAAGAACTTCTCAGAAAATAGGTTGTTCACACGCTGCAACTTGGTGACCTACTACACGCAAATCGAGGCACATTGGTGACCGGCATGATGATCCAAAAGATGCCCTAAGAAACCCTAACCAACCCACGTGCTCTGATAGAACTCTAACAAACTCTGAGGACCTTCTAAAAGGGAATATTGGTGAGAAAAACAAGAGAAAAAGCCATATATTGAGATCCCCAATTGCAATTGGGGGAGATCGAGATTTGGATCAAATTTTGGAGATCAGAGCTTGCAGCGAAATTCCATTTTCCCTCTTTTAGCTCAACTATGGTTGGCTAATTCCCTAGGAGCAACGAAGAGAGAGGTTAGATCTGTAATTGGGTAAGGTTGAGAGTGTTATTGTGGGATAACTACTACACAGACTACAGATCTGAGAGCATTTCATTATAGAGTGAGTTTTATTGCAATGTAAATATTATTTTTATTATTTTAATTAGATCTATAGTTATTTTGGTTTCATTTGGTGCTCGATTGGATTTGTGTAGAGGAGTCTGTTGATCAGCGCACCCACTTAACTGGTAGACCTCTTGGATACCATCTGATCTCCTTAGATCTGACATCCCTACAATTTCTTGTATCTGTGACCTGGAAATTGTAGCATCTATAGTGGTTTTAATGCTCTAGTTGAAACCCTTGGTTTGGAGGAATTCTCTAGGATGATCTGTGACCATTGAAGTGGACAGATCATAGCCTTAAGATCAGTCCAATCTCTGGTTTCAATTGGATTCTTCTACCATAAACCTTTGGATCGGATGAAGTCTATAGGATGGTTTGTGACCATTGAAGTGGACAGACCATAGCCTTAAGATCAGTTAAATCCTTTGGTTTAGAGTGGAGTCTTCTACCCTACAACTATGCTTGTAGCCAGCTGAGGGATTTGTGTACTTTGAACCCCTGTAACATGATCAGCTCAACCTGATTACAGTGGGACCAATCTCCAAGCTGTTCTTCTCCATTTTCTATTTTTAAACCCTTCGACTTGCATGATCTAGATCTCTAGACTCGATCTTAGTTAGTTTGCATTTCAAGTGTAGTTTAGTTCAAGTGACAACCCTTTTTAACCTCTCCCCTTTCTTTTAACTGACTTAGCATTAGTTAGGGTGCCAGATGTCTTACAGATCTGGAGATTTACCATATTTTGAACTCACCTCCTTGTGGACATTCCCTTACTTACCCTTCTTTTAAAAACTTGCTACAATAGGCCCTGACTACTTGCAGGTCTTGTGTGTGATCTGCCTTGATTTGAGTGAATTTAAATCCTTTTTGAAGGCAAGGCAGACGACTCAACAAGTTTTTAGCGTTGCTGTCGGGGAGGTGTTTTTGAAATTGGTAGATCTAAGTTTGATTTAGGTTAGATCATAGATCTGTGACAGTTTGTTTGATTTTTCACTAACTGCGTTTATAAGTCTTGTTGTTTTAGTTATGTTTGTATTTTATCAGATCTGAAGCTGCTGCGAAAGAGGAGCATTGTGCTGGAGGCTGCTCTTGAGTTTGCATCCCTCTACTCCCCATTATTTGTCAGATCTATTAATTTTTAGATTCAGTAGTCATTTGTTTTTGTTCCTGCTTGTTGTGTTTGAAGATTTGCTTTGCATTAGATCTTGAGTGGTGTATGTTTGGGAGAAGAACTCTCCAACCTCAGATTGTCCCATTAAATCAGAGCTTGAAAGGCTTCTCAGATCTAGACAAACTCCACTCACATCTGTTGCAGCTGAATTTCCCGAAATGGGTGAGAAATAATAGCCAAGAACTCTCAAGGAATTTAATGCACCAGGGGTTTACAATTCCCCCTTCTGCATTCAGTTCCCAGCTGCTCAAGGAAATTATGAAATAAAGTCTTCCATAATCCAGATGCTACCCTCATTTCATGGCCTGACCAAAGAGGATCCTTATAAGCACATTGATGAATTCTTAGGACTCTGCACCACATTCAACATCACAGGTTTGAGGGAGGAGGCAACCAGGATGAGACTCTTTCCTTTTTCATTGAAGGATAGAGCCAGGACCTGGTTGTCAATGCTTCCACCCAACAGTATTCAATCCTGGAGTGATCTTCAATGTCAGTTTTTGGTCAAATTCTTTCCCATGTCTAAAACAAGCCAATTGAGGAAGGGCATCCTCTCATTTGCCCAAGATCCAACTGAGGATTTTCACCAAGCTTGGGAGAGATTCAAGGAACTCCTAAAGAAATGCCCCCACCATCAAATCCCTGAATGACAATTGGTTCAAAGTTTTTAATAAGGGATTGATTCAAAAAGCAGAGACATGGTAGATGCTTCTTGTGGTGGCACCTACCTCCATAAAACTACTGAGGAGGCCTGGGAATTATTTGATATCATTAGTGAGTACTCCATGCAGAGGGAGACCTTGTCTAGGGACTTAGATCCTCCTAGATTGGTGAAAGAGAATACCACCAGAGGGAAGATGTTTAAGGTAAATGTGTAAAGAGATTTTGAGAGGAAAGTGGACAGCCTGGCATTGAAATTTGATAAACTCATGGGAGCAATGCAGTCACCCATGGCAGCTAGGGTGGAGGAGGCATGTGCTATTTGCCAATCCCCTGCTCACTCCCTTGAGGAATGCCCATCAGCTATCCAGTTTCTAGATTTTATAATGGAGCATGTGGTTGCCACTCATTCCTATGGGCAACAGCCTATTGCTGGGTACCAATGGAGGAACCACCCCAATTTGAGGTGGAGACAAGATGGCTACCCAAACCAGCAGCAACAGCAGCCCATGCCCTACAAAAATGCTCAGCCCTACCACTAAAGTTATGTTTCAAAGCCTCATTACCAACAGCCCATGACCCAGCCATTTGGGCCAGCCTGTGTAGCAACCTGCACCCCCTCCAGCTGTGAGATCACCTTCATTCGAGGAACAAGTTTTGGCCTCACTGTAGAATTTGGGTCCGTTAACTCAAACTGTGCACTCTCACAGCCAAAACATTAAAAAGATAGAAGACCATATTGGTCAGCTGTCTAATGCTTTGACTAAGAGAGAGGAAAGGAGGCTGCCTAGCCAACCACTGGATAACCCAAGGAGACAGTATGTAGTGGGTGAAGTTTCCTCCACCTATGAGGAAGCCAAATCCATTACTGCATTAAGAAGTGGAAGGCTAATGGATAACCAAGTTGGCTGTGAGACTTTGAGAAATTTTGAAAAAGGCAAAGAGGTGGTTTTCGAAAGGACACAACAAGGGCCACCAGTGGTGGACATGAAGGGGCAGTCAAATGAGAAGAAAGAGGATAATGATGATCCTCAAGAAAAGAGAAAAATAAAAAAGGAAGATGACCAATTGGCTAAGGTCGCAAATGAGAGAGAAATACCACATTTGCCATTTCCTAAAGCATTGCAAGCACCTTCCCCTTTCGATAAAGGGCAAGGTAAAATAGAGGAAATGATGGAAACTTTTAAACAAGTAAAGATCAACTTGCCTTTACTTGATGCAATCAAGCAAATTCCAGCCTATGCCAAGTTCTTGAAAGACCTGTGCACCCATAAAAGACAGTCTAGGATACATTTATCCAAGAAGGTCTTTTCAAGCGAAAAGGTAAAGCAGATATTGACTATAGCCACCCCAACCAAACTCCAAGACCCTGGAGTCCCCACTATCCCTTGCATTATTGGGGATCATACCATTGAAAAGGCTTTGTTAGATCTGGGAGCCAGTGTGAATTTACTGCCATATACAGTATATGAGAAGCTGGGCTTAGGAGAGTTGAAGCCCACACATATGGTCTTGCAATTGGCTGACAGATCTGAAAGGAAGCCTATGGGGGTCATTAAAGATGTCCTGGTAAGAGTTGATAAGTTCTTTTACCCTGCTGACATTTTGGTGCTAGGCATGGAGCCAAGCAAATGTGTTTCTTCCATACCTGTGATTCTAGGCAGGCCCTTTTTGGCCATTGCTAATGCCTGTATACAATACAGGTCAGGAGTCATGGAAGTCTCCTTTGGCAACATAAAAGTAAAGCTGAATGTGTACAACACAGCTCATCAACCCCCTCTAGATGAGGCCTATTTTTCCATTGATGTACTAGAGGAGGCTGTGCATGAAAATCCACATCAGCTGATGCAGGGCAATGTTTGGTTCACAAATACAAAACAACACCTAGGGAATGGACATTTGCTGTAAAAAAGATCCACAAAAGGTGCCAAGTTTGATGAGCCTGAGGAGACCATGGACCTTCCGGATCCTCCAGATTAGCCCCTGAAGTTCAGTATGTATCATATGTACCATACTTTGCTTTTGTTTTAGGTGTTTACTTTGTTGTTGATTAATTTTTTTTTCTGCAATAAAAACTACCATGCTAAATACTAGGCCATCATTTCAATATTACCAGCTGTCCTGAGATAATGGGAGCTTGTCCACAAGGGAATCAAACTGTAGAGCAGCACAGTAGAAGAGCCTGCTGAGTGCTAAGGCTGAGAGTGCCCAAAAATGTAGCCTTATTTGGGTTTTGGGAGCTTTCGATAGATCAAGTTCCCCTTTCGTTAGGTCACATGGTGATTTCGACAGGATATTTGATGGTTTCGATAGGCACTGAGGCCTATCGACAGGATGGTTCTACCTATCGGGATCCTATCGAATCATCCCTTTTGAAAGCTTTGTCAGCTAAGCTTTCGACAAAATGCATGAACCTATCAAAATCATCCAATTCATCCTATCGAAATTGTATTTCACCCTCTATATACCTGTCGATAGGTCATTTGTGTTTCATTCCCTACCCTCTACAAAACCCTAGCTCTCTTCCTCTCTTTCGCCTCCCTCTTTCTCCACTAAATCCTCGTAAAACCTTCAGCTATTTAGTTTGCCATTTCGTAAGTGCATTGAGCTTGCGCAGAGGACCATTTTGCATATGATTTTGGAGAAATTGGAGCTGTGGATTGCAATCTCTGTTAAACCCTAGGAATTTTGGGGTAAGTTGCCTTCCCACCACCAATCTGTTGTTGTTCTAATTGTTAACCTCTGAATTTCATTACAAGTTGGTGAGTGAGCAATCCCTGAGAGTAAAATGGCTGAGCTTGAGGAAACCCTAGCAAACCTACTCCGGAGACTAGCTGCTTCTATCCCTAAATCTTCCAAGAAAACGAAGCCAGCTTTCAAACCACCTATTAAGAGGAAGCTCTCTGAAGAGACACCCAAGAAAGCCCTTAAAACCAAGAAAGCCAAAGCTGTCGAAATTCGGGAGCCTGAGGTGGAAACACCCTTAGAGAGAGCTGCTCCTGCTGCGGAAACACCTTTGCCCACCCTTGACAGACCACCTGCAGTAGAGCTTCTAGCTGGGTTAACTACCCCCAATGAGTTTGTAGAGAATTTGAGTCTTGTTCCTGAGACTGACTTTGATCTGGCATACTTTGCCAGCATTGGGGAGTGCCAAGGGACATTGGAATATTTGAAGAAAGAAGGTTTGTTGTCCCTGCTTTCACCCTTGAAGGAAAATGTGTACCCCAGGTTGGTGAAATTGTGGTACCAGAACCTGACAAGGAAGTTGGTGCCTAGGGCTGAGGATGTACTACAAATCTTGATTGATGACTGGCAGCTGATTGTCGATTGCAGAGACATTGGGATGGCTTTGGGAGTCCCATATCAATTTGACTCCACCAGAGCTGAGGGAGCACCTATAGGAGCTACATTTAGGGAAATGACTAAACAGCTTACTAACGTAATAGTGGGCTTTGGTGAATCCCTGATGAGAAGAGACCTCCATCCTACCCTAAGACTCATTGATACCATTTTGAGGAAAAATGTCTATGTCACTGGGCATTTGCAAGAGAGAAGGGCCCCATTAGTGGATGCCCTATACTACTGTTCAAAGGGGCAATTTGCGAATGCACCTAAGCTGATTTTTGAAACAATGGTGGACATCAATGACAAGGTGCTGAAGAGACAAGCTTTTGCTAAGGGAGGAGGTCTGCCCTTCTGCAGACTCATCACATGTCTGCTCAAGACTGGAAAATATGTGATCAAGAGAAATGAACCAATGGAGAAGCTGACCACAAAAGTGTATGGAAAGCGGGAATGGTTGACCAGCCTCACCTTGATTAATAAGAGTAAGCCAGCTGGAATGGAGGAGGCTGAGAAGGTACCCACTACTGTGGTAGCAGATCTTCCTGCCGAGATACCCTCATCCATCCCTTCAACTACCATACCTGTCCCATTACCCACACCTCCACCCACGTTGCTTTTTCCCTTTGTATCAGTCCCTCCTCCAACAGACCCTTTTTTAGCCACCTCTGAACCAGTTTTACCTTCACCCGCCACTCAGGTCTTCCAACTTGAAGTCCTTGAACCTCCCACATTCTCCGAGCTTCCCCTACCATGTCTTCTCCACCCATTAACCAACCCATTTCTGATTTCCCCCCTCCATAACCCCCTCTACATACACAGGGTGTGGACCAGTTCACCACTACTGGGTTCAGTGCCCTCATGATTTCAATTGGGGAGGATGTTGCTCATGAGTACACCCCACTTCCCGACTCCCCACTCCCCACTCCTCATTTTAACCATGCACCCTCCTCTCCTTTCCATCTCATTCAAACACCTATCCCCTCTACCCCCACCATGCCTGACACTTTCACCCAAATTCTCTCACTCCTACAGTTCATTCAATCTCAATTGACCATAAACACCTACAACCAAGCCCTCATGAGCTCCTGCCTCCAATCAATTCAATCCACCCTTACCCCATCCTCTCCAGCTCCTCCACCCCCTCCCACTTCCCCTCTTTCACCTATCCACGTAACCCATCCATTTATCTCCTCCTTCTTCACCCATAGTTTCACCACCCCTTGCTGCTACCCAGTCTGAGGAGGTAGCAGCCCCATCAATCCCCATACCTTCCTCACCACCAGCTATTCTCCCTTCATCACCAGCTATAATTGCTTCTGCAGTGGCTGAATCTCCTATCACCTACTCCCCCCCTCTCTCTCCACCTATTTTCAAAGATGCCTCCACCCAAACTGCTCCATGGGAGGATCTGGTTCTCTCCACCCCCTCCTCTTCATCCACTCCACCCCTGTCCTTGCCCATTGTCCTTAGACAAAACCTGTACATTCCCCCTTACCTCACCCTGCTGTATGCCATGAGAGATAACCCTTACATCCAAAGGGATGTCCTGAGAGGTATGGCTGCACTCCGAGATTCCCTTGAAGCCCCTTATGAGGAGAGGATTGCTAACATGGAATTGGAACACTAAATCAAGCTCTGAGATATCTCTCTAGAGTGGACTGAAATCCTGACTCGTTATGAGTTAGCAAAACAGTTGGCTGCTGCTGAGAGTCTAATTGTCAAATATGAGAAGAAGAATTCTCAGCTTCTCAAGAAAAAATTAGCCAATGCTCAGGAGATACTCAAGGCCACCAAGGAACTCTCTGATGCCAACCTGGTCTATGCTGCAAAACAAATTGACATATTGGAGAAAAAGGTTACTTCCTTGACCTCTCAGCCCTTTCAACCTACCTCTCTCGCTACAGCACCTCCTACTGAACCTCCCCCTACTCAACCTACCCCTCCAAAATCTAAAAGGGCTTCCACCAAGAAGAAATTTACTGCCAAAAGATCTGCTCCCGCTATTGTTTCTGTCAAGAAAGGAAAGAAGCCTGCTACCCAATCTAAACAAGCTCACCCCACCAAGCCCCCAACCCAACCTGACCCCTCTTTACCCTTACTCTCTAGGGACGAAAGAAGGAAGGCTACTGCGGCTCTAGGATTGGACCCTAATGCCCTTTTTCCGTCTGATTCAGATTCAGATTCTATTGTTGCTGTTGATCCAAAAGGAAAACAACCAGCTGCCCAGTCTAAGGAGGCACTAATAGAAATCAAAATCTAAAGGAAAAGCTCCTTTATCTAAGGATGAGTAGAAAAACTTGGCTGACCACTATGGTTGGCCAAATGATGCCTGTAAATAGATGTGGCAGTTTGTTATTTTAGTTTTCTTTTTCACTTGTCTCATGTATATATTTGACATATCAATACAATTTTATCTTCATATACCTTTTTTTTACTGTGTCGATATCTTCTTACCATGCCTCTCTACTAATTTCATAGTGTAAAACAGTGAGGACACTGTTTAATTTAGGTTTGGGGGTATGGCAGGTATGCCAATGAAATGAGTTAATGATAGTGCAGCTAGGCTAAAATGGAGTGTTTGGAATTAGAGTAAATTCTCACTTGATTTTTTTTTTCTTTTGGAAAAGAGAAAATTAAAAAACTGTTTGAAACTGAAGTAAGTTGTAGTCTAACAGGCTTCATGAAGCAAATGTCAACAATTTTCGAAAAAATTTTGATGTGTAGTAAACTAGAAATGAGAGAAGATTGTGAAGATACACCCCAGAAAATTTGATGGAAGGCCATATCCAGTGAGATTTGGGCCTGAGAATTTTTCTTTGAAGAGTATCTTGGTAAATTCTTCTGCTCTAAGGACTGATTGGACTCAATTCTGCTCACTAGAAGTTAGGCAAATCCAAGTTGAAACAGCTTGACAACATTCATGACATGAAGGGCATGAAGTAAGGCCATCCCTTAGATAGTTTGAGCTTAAAGATCCTACCCTTTGAACTGCCCTTGATACACCCACTTTGAGCCTTAAAGATCCCAGTTTCTTTGATGGAAACCAGGAAATTCAAACCCCTAAAAAAAAAAACCTTTTGACCTAATGCAGCCTGACCCTCACTCTGAGAATTCAGAAGGTAAAGGTGAAGAAATGGAAGAAGGTAGAGCTGGTGTGATTTTTGGTTCAGAAAGAGGGAAACTCATTTGGTGGTGTTGTGGCATTCCGGCCCATAAAAAAAAAAAATAGAGCAAAAGGATGAGAAAGAGAAGTCACTTCATTTGAAAATCTACAAGAAGATAAGAAGTTGATGAAGTTGATCGCTTCAAGTCTGAAAATTCAAAAAGAAAGTGAAGAGGTGCTGAAATGAAGAAGGTTGAGTTGCAAATCACCTCCTCACCTTTACTGACTTCTCAAATTTGAATCCCTTTTACCCTTTCATTCTTTTACAAACCACATCCCTAAGCCACATTACAACCCAATAAAAAGACCTTAATTATCTAAAATGAATTGAGCTGTCATGTGGAGATAAGGATTTATTTAATCTATGGTGAAAAGAGTTAGAAAATTTTAGGAATTAAAGCAATGCCTATGCTCATGCTTGCAGTCCTATTTGAGGGTTGTAACTGCTCTTGAGTTGTGTGAAATTCTACACCCTTCATTTTTTTGGTGTGAGTGAACAGCCCTGGTGAGACGTGGGTCTGAAATCCAATTTGATGGGGGTAGTATCAAAACAGAATCCTCAAGTGAAAGGTGAGCCACGCATTAATTTTTAGGAGAAATGCCTTGACATGTGCTGGGTGACGGTGAAGAATTACAGCAGCCTTTCAAGTTTTGAACTGATGCTTTTTCTTTTGAAATTCCTTTAATGAATTGAATGGACATGGTGTGAATTTATTTTATTTACTTAAACTCTATTTTAGTAGGATGCACTACTATTAACTAACTTTATTGGAGAAGTTTGTGGGTACCTTCACAGAAAACCCCCAAGAGACTTCACTCCTCCACTAGGGATCACCTAGGGATTTAAAAGGCTTGATGTATATGCTAAATGCATCCGTGATCCCTACGAAAGTGGCATTTTTAATATTCTTTGTTTCTCCTTTGCTCAGGGACTAGCAAAGCTTAGGTTTGGGGGTGTGTTAAGTAATGAAAAATGCCAATTTTCACCCCTTAACCTGACCTTTGATGGGACCTGTGAGCACACTAATAAACACTTGTTGAGTCTGTTTTGTAGATAGCAATAAAAGACAGGAATAGTGCAGAAAACCACTCAAAAATGCTGCACAAAGAAGTCTATCTCTCAGCACAATGCAGACCCAACAATGACACATAAGAGGGCTGCACACCATTGGGCCCTTGGGGCGCGTGGCAATAGCAGGGCAAGGCGAAGGAAGTGAAAACAGGCTAAAAACATCCTATTGAGAGGGTATCTGAAGACTTCGATAGGAGCTGAGAGCAAAAAATGGAGGAATTCGTGCTGTTGGAAAGGTTTCGATAGGATCTGAAGGCAGAGAAAGGATGGATTCGTGTGGATTGAAGAGTTCGATAGGATCCAAGAACCTATCGAGCAGCTGAAAGAAAGGAAGAAACCATCCTATCAAAAGCCTGCCTAAGGAGTAAGGGGAACCTATCGAATGGTTTCCTGAACCTGTCGGATGGTAGTCTAGACCTATCAAGATGGAGACGCTAGAATTGAACCTATCGAAGGGTGCTTGAGCCTTTCGATAGGAGTGAGAGCAATCCTATCGGAATGGCATGTAGAGCTAAACCTATCGAAATGGTCCTCCAACCTGTCGAAAAGTTTCCCCAACCTGTCAAATGCTCCAGGCAAAGGGCTGAGAATGCTAAAGCTTTAAGAGAAGGCTCATCCCATCGGAACCTATCAAAGAGATCTAAGAACCTAGCGAATGGACTAAAAAGCTCCATTTGAACCTGTCGGAAGCTTCCTCAACTTGCGAAATCGTGTGAAGAACTTCTCAGAAAATAGGTTGTTCACACACTACAACTTAGTGACCTGCTGTACGTAAACCGAGGCACATTGGTGACTGGCACGATGATCCAAAGGATGCCCTAGGAAACCCTAACCAACCCACGTGCTCTGACAGAACTCTAACAAACTCTGAGGACCTTTTAGAAGGGAATATTAGTGGGAAAAATAAGAGAGAAAGCTATATAATTATATCCCCAATTGCAATTGGGGGAGATCGAGATTTGGATCAAATTCTGGAGATCAGAGCTTACAGCGAAATTCCATTTTCCCTCTTTTAGTTCAACTATGGTTGGCTAATTCCCTAGGAGCAGCGAAGAGAGAGGTTAGATCTGTAATTGGGTAAGGTTGAGTGTTATTGTGGGATAATTGTTGCGTAGACTACAGATCTAAGAGCATTTCATTATAGAGTGAGTTTTATTGCAATGTAAATATTGTTTTTATAGTTTTAATTAGATCTATAGTTCTTTTGGTTTCATTTGGTGCTCGATCGGATTTATGTAGAGGAGTCTGTTGATCAGCTCACCCACATAACTGCTAGACCTCTTAGATACCATCTGATCTCCCTAGATCTGATATCCCTACAATTTCTTGTGTTTGTGACCTAGAAATTGCAGAATTTGTAGTGGTTTTAATGCTTTGGTTGAAACCCTTGGTTTGAAGGAATTCTCTAGGATGATCTGTGACCATTGAAGTGGACATATCATAACCTTAAGATTAGTCCAATCTCTGGTTTCAATTGGATTCTTCTACCATAAACCTTTGGATCGGATGAAGTCTATAGGATGGTTTGTGACCATTGAAGTGGACAGACCATAGCCTTAAGATCAGTTAAATCCTTTGGTTTAGAGTGGAGTCTTCTACCCTGCAGTTGTGCTTGTAGCCAGCTGAGGGATTTGTGTGCTTTGAACCCCTGTAACATGATCAGCTCAACCTGATTATAGTGAGACCAATCTCTAAGATGCTCTTCTCCATTTTCTGTTTTTAAACCCTTCCACTTGCAAGATCTATATCTCTGGACTCGATCTCAGTTAGTTTGCATTTCAAGTGTAGTTTAGTTCAAGTGACAACCCTTTTTAATCTCGCCCCTTTCTTTTAGCTGACTTAGCATTAGTTAGGGTGCTAGATCTATTATAGATCTGGAGATTTACCATATTTTAAACTTACCTCCCTGTGGACATTCCCTTACTTACCCTTCTTTTAAAAACTTGCTACAACAGGCCCTGACTACTTATAGGTCTTGTGTGTGATCTGCCTTGATTTGAGTGAATTTAAACCCTTTTTGGAGGCAAGGTAGACGACCCAACACCCAGCCAGCACCGATCAGAACTGAGCAGATACAAAGAGCAGGGAACGGTCAAGGAATATAGATGACTCTGGAGTAGAGGAGAGCCCGCTATGATCGAGTGTTCACGCCCTTGGGGCAATCTCTAAGTATACTTTTTCCTTTATTAATAGAAAAGGGATTAGTTACTATTTATCAATCGCAACCTCCTCCCACCCGATCCCAAAGAACTATTACCCGAATATCCACTGCAATTTTCATCAGGGCCTGGGTCACCCAACTGATCGCTGCTTCCCATTGAAACACACAATCCAAGATTTAATTGATGTCGGGAAAATCATTCCACCAGCACCTTCGCAAGTGAACCAGCATGCAATTATCCAACAGGTGCCATTACCATCACATCGTATTCGAAGAGCAGGTCCCAGATCCACCATCGACATGATAGAGGAAAATGAGAAAGAATTTGAGTTTGACCCATCCGATTACATCAATGATCGCGAGAGCTATGTGGCACCACTGCCGAGAAATGTTGAAAAAAAGAATATTGGGGTGATTGAACCCCTGAATTTGTAAGATTCTTTCCCCAACCCGACTCCACATATTGAACCCTCTGATCTTAGGGCTTACTTTCCATCACCCACACCCGTCAATTGTATGCACATAAATGCATATCAACCATACACCACTACTCCCGTCAATTATCCAGTAGCCCATCATACCCCCAATCCCCTACTGGCACCCATCAGCTACTAATGGCCTACCCCTACCCCTCGTAGGGAACACAGATATATTTAGCATATGTACCAAGCCTTTTAAACCCCTAGGTGATCCCTAGTGGAGGAGTGAAGTCTCCTGAGGATTTTCAGTGAAGATAACCCCAAACTTCTCAATGAAACAGTTAACCAAGGTGCAACATTATCAAGTCAGCTGTCAAGAATCAGAGCATCAGTTCACCTTTGATTCAATAAAAATGTGAGGAATTTGGACATGAAAAGCACAAACATCTAATCATCACAATCTCTACTTGAGTGCACAACATTTCCAATTAGCTCACAACAAGGGGGTTAACACATGTATATCAGCACTGAGCTCATCATTAATTAAAAAATCAGGTTATAGGCCATGCCTAATACATTCAACTTCTGACCCAATGCTTACCAGGGCATACTCTCACAAGGGACCTTGAGGGTTCCATTTTCTCTCATGCTCAAGGGCAGTTACAGCCCCCAAATGGGTCTGTAAGCATGAGCATAGGCAAAGCACCTAAGTCTTGGCATCATTGGCATATCCTCATCATAGACTAGACAACTCCTTCTCTCTTCATGACAGCTCATTTTACTTTGGATCACAAGGTCTTTAACTGGGTTGTAATGTGGCTTATGAAGTGGGTTATAAAGAATGTAAGGTTGAAAAGGGATTCAAAGTTGAGAAATCAATAAGTGAAGGAGGTGATTCATGACCTCACCTCTTTTTTAGCTCAGTACCTTTTCATTTTCTTTCAGATTTGTCAGACTTGAAGTGGCTAGGTTCTCCACTTCATTTTGATTTTTCCAATGACCTGTTCCTCTTGACTCCTCTCTCACTCCTCTTCCTTATTGTTTTTCTTTCTTTTCTTACATTTTTCTTTTTGTTTTTGTTTTTATTTTTGGGTTTGTGACTTGCCACCTCTTTCCTTAGCTGCTATACTGCTCAACTTTAGGTATCTCTTCTCCATTCACCCAATGTTGACCCTATCTTGTCCATCTTCAGCTCCTTCTCCTTTACCTTCTGAATTCACAGAGTGAGGGTAGGTTTGAGTTAGGTCCATAGGTTCAGGTGCAAGTACTCAGGTGTATTTTGAAGAAAATTAGAAATTAAGGCTCAACAGGTATGTGCATAAGGGCAATTGATTAGGATTTGGTCTATTTAAGCTCAAACTGTCCAAGAGAAAGCCTTGATCCATTCCTAGGTTTCATGAGTGCTATCAGCTATTTCAACTTGGAGGTGCCTAACTTCTAGTGGGGGCATTGCCTCAGCCAGTCCTTAGGGCTAGAAGAATTGCCTTAGTCACTCCTCAAAGGAAGGAATTTTTTTTTTTTCTTGTAGGCCCAACTCTCACTGGTTATGGTCTTCCATTAAACTTTTAAGTATGTCCTTACCTTTTTCTCTCTTTGATGATTCACTCAGTGCTGATACAAGTGAGTTTACTTGGTGTTCATATCATGGAAAAGTTAAAATTTAAAAGCTTATAATGCTTAAAGGTCTACAAAGTTTTAAATTTCTCATTAATCTGATGATCCCTAGGTGAACATGGTTCTGTTCTTGTCTTACTCACTTGAATCTGCTGCACTTAGGTTAACTATTTCATTGGCAGAACCTGCCACACCCACAAGCCTATGAGGAGCAGTGTGCTCACTAATTCAAAGGTGAGATGTGCAGCAGGGATAAAACCTAGAAATTGATAAAACAGAAACTTCAAAAGAGAAAAGAACACTCAAAAATAAACAAGGAATTACGCACACGTATAAGCAAAATAGTGACAATTTGTCAAGAAAAGAGATTTTATTATAGAGACAAAAGCAAACAGATTGCAAAAAGATAGAAAATTATAAACCTAAGAACAATCTAAGCAAAATATCCTGTCAAACAAAATGGTTCTTCCTCAACCTCAGGGGTCACAGGGGTTACAGACTTGCCCTTTTTCTGCTTCTTTGATTTTTCAGGGCTCATAGCAGGTGGGTGCTCTCTGGCCCTCTTCTTTGGTGCAGATTTCTTCTTTTCCGTTGAGATTGTGGGTTCAGCACCAGGAGAGGGCACCTCAGAGGTCTCCAATGTGGAGGCCTCTGCAATCCTAGCTGATTTCCTAGTGGCCACATGGTTGCCACTAGGAGCAGGGTCTAACATAGCCACCAATGTATCAGTGAACTTTGAACTTTTGGACATAGGTGCTCCAAATCTCAAAACAGGGCTCACAGATCTCAGAGAATGTAGATTACTCTAAGTAGGCACCAGAAATATCACAATTCGTCTCATCAATCAAAGCACAGAGGGAGAGTTGCAAAGCTTACCCAATGGGAGCTAGGGTTCCACCTAGAAATGTGCACAGTGGCTTAAATACCCCCAAACCGTGCTCAAAGTAACCAAGAATAGCTGGGGAGTAAAATGGTTAGAGGAAAAAGCTTCAGATGAAGTGGCTCAAGCTGTGGAGAGGAAAGCAGAGAAAGAGGGGCTCACTTTTAGGCGGAGAGAGCTAGGGCAGAGAGAGAAAATGAAGCAAATGAGTTATTTCATGGAGTTTATAGAGCAAATCCTGCGGTTCACGGAGTTGGCTTAAGGCTCTCACAGAGTAGGATTGTCGCACAGATGGCTTTTAAGTCTGTGAAAGGTTATGTCGCATAGCAAAACAAACTGCCTCACAGTGCCTTTTGCGGAGCTGAGACCTTGGCTGTAGTACGCGAGACCTTGAAATGCTTCAGGAAATTGCCTCGCGCAGCACTCGCGTAGAACACCCAGAAGGTATCCTTTTCACACAAATTAAGCTCGCGGAGTAGAAAGCAACTATGCGAGACACTTTCACAGTAAGTGCTTAGCTGTTCTAGCGTGAGAGGAAGCCAAAAGATGGCTCGCGGAGCAAATTCAAGCCTTCCAACTCAGCAAGATAGTATTTCTTGCACAACCTTCACTCTTTTAATCTCAGTGCAACACATTGGTTGGTGCCTCATGCTGTTGCGCACCCAACTATTGTGCATGAGCACCAAGCCTCAGACAGGTGCTTCATTTCACTCATGAAAAGCTTATATGCATTTTTAATCAGTTGTTCATCAACATTGCAGAATTATAAAAGTAGTTTTTCTGCTTGATTTCATGCAAATCATGATCAGGGTATCTCAGCCATTCATCAACAAACACACAGCCGATTCAGATGATAGAAGGCACATGTTTTTATTCACAAATAATTAAAACACAAACAAAGCAAAACAATCAAACCATCATAACACACAAAACACAATTGACAGAATTCTAAAGAACAAAATTCAACACAAAATTTTCATACATATGATACAATTATTACCAATATTTGACTCACTCGACACTAGCTTCCTCCATAGTAGAGGATGCATCACTAATCATAAACTGACCTTTCGAGTTTGTCAGGGGTTGACTAGGCAATTTTTCTTCCTCCCTCCTATTCAGAGCATTACAGATCTGACCAAGCTGGTCCTCAATCTTTTTTATGCTCTGTCCATGAGAATTGACAGTTTGCACCAAGCTCCCCAAATTCTACATTGAAGCCATCATCTGCTCTTCAAATGAAGAGGACCTGGGCTATTGTGGGGGCATAGCTAACTGGTTAGACTGTGGGGCAGGTAACAGGAAATTTTGCCTTGGTGGATAACCTTGAGTAAATTGGTGTTGGGGTCTATAGGGAGCTAACATTTGCTACTGTTGGGGTTGAGGATATGGGTCTTGTCTCCACCTCAGATTTGGGTGGTTCCTCCAAGAATACCCAGCAGGCTGCTGTCCAAAGATTTGAGCAGCATTGGCATGCTCCATAACAAAATCTAGAAATTGGTTGGTAGATGGACAATCATGAATATAATGTGTGGGGGATTGTCATAACAGACATGCTTCCTCCACCTGTGCAACCATCCAAGGTTGCATCACATTCATCAATTTATCAAACTTCAAGCTCAGGTTGTCCACCTTCCTCTCCAGATCACCTTGCACCTTCACTTCATAAATTCCACCTCTAGGGGTGGCCTCTTTCACCATTTTAGTTAGATTTTAATTGTCATTGCATGACAGAGACTCCTGCTGCATGAAAATTTTCCCTATTATGTCAAACAACTCCCATGCTTCCTCAACTATCTTGTGGAGGTAGCTACCACCACAAGAAGCATCTACCATATCCCTGCTCTTGCCATTAATTCCTTGATAAAATACTTGAGCAAGCTGCCACATTGGGATTTGATGGTGGGGGCATTGTTTTAACATCTCCTGAAATCTTTCCCAAGCGTCATTAAAGATCTCAGTTGAGGACTGAGTGAATGACACAATATTTGTCCTCATTTGGCTTGTTTTGTTCATGGGGAAAATTTTAGCCAGGAACTTGGTTTGAAGGCCACTCCATGACTATATGCTATTGGCTGAGAGCTTCGATAGTCATGTGCTGGCTTTTTCCTTTAATGAAAAAGGAAAAAGCCTCAGTTTAGTAGCCTCAGGCCCCAAGCCAGCAATGTTGAAGGTAGTGCAAAGTGCTAAAAACTGGTCAATATGCTTGTAGGCATCTTCTTTACTCTGCCCATGAAATGAAGGTAGCATACTGATGGTGGAGGATTTAATTTCATAGTTCCCCTCAACAGAGGGAAATTGAATGCAGAAGGGAGAGGTGTACTCCCCAGGTGCATTGTATTCTTTCAATGTCCTCCGCCTCTCAGCCATGGTAGCTGGTTCAGTCTCAATTGCAGGGCTTTGTGTGGTGTGTCTAGGTCTAATGATCCTTTCCACCTCTAGATTTGGGGGTTCCAAGTCAGGGTTAAAGGACCTTCTATCGAGCATACACTCACTAACAGTAATGAAAATGCTTACAAGCACATAGAAAGAATTTCAAACAAAAAAATAGTAATAACTACACAGATTTACACTAAACAAAATAACAGGGGATTCAACATAAATGGCATGAGATTTAGGGGAAAGAAAGTGCAAACAGAGCCAGCTACACTCCACTTGCAGCTCTATATTTTCCCTTCTTCTACTGTCCATTTCTGCAAAATTCCATAAAGAATCAGTAGTATTTTAATTCTAAATTAAACTCAACTATAAAGAATTTGTTAGTCTAAGTTATAGTACAACTCAGGTCTACTAAAAAGATTAATATCCCCGACAACGACGATAAAAACTTGTTGGGGTATTTTAGATGCTTGCTGCTAACTTTATTTGAAAGCAGTGATAAGTATGTGTTAGTAAAAATAATTCAAAGGTGGATTGAAAAATACAAAACAACAATTCTAAAAATACACAGTCCTGCAAGATACAGGGTCCATTGTATCATGTTTTGATAAGTAAGAGTTTGTCCCATAGAGAAATTGATCTAGAACCCAAAATGGGCTATAATAGTAGGCCTCCAGATCTGGCTATAGATCTGACAATCCTAAAGAAAAGGAGTTCGGTGTCACGACTATATTAAATTAATCCTAAAAGCAAATAAATCAAATATAGCCCTATCCTAAAGAAAGGGTTAAGAAGAAGATGGTGGTAGTGTGTGCCAAAATAAAATACAAAAATTATGAGAAGTAAGCAGGTTAAGCTAGAGTTAATGATGCAGTAATGTAACTCAGATTTCGTCTGTCTCTGTAGTGCTCCTTGCTGAGAGGCTATTAAAAGCCTCAACAAGGTATAAGCTCCTAGTTTAACCCATGCCATTTTGGGCACTCTTAGGGCTATACTCTATCCACTCCAATGATCACAGGGTATCCGATAGAGTCTGTCAAATCCCATTAGTTAAACCAAAAATTCGCTAATCTAGTCGAGAAGAGTGGATCGATCATCTCCACAGCCATTGGACCAGCTCTAGCCATGAATACTATTGCAGCACTATGTAATGCTAGTGCTACAAGCTCCCAAGATCTGTGCACAAACCTGACTGACATCCATAGGTATTCCAACCCATAAGCTCTTAAGTGTTTTGCTAAGGCTAACTGCTCACTAGTGCCCACAAAAAGGACCATGCAACAAGTTGAATAAGGCTTCAGATTAAGCTGGTCATTGCTACAAATGGCCTGTAATGACTCAGCCTCAAGTTGCAATTACTACAAGAGATCGGATATAACATCTGATGTCGATTAGGTAGGACAGAGGGGACCCAGTTACTATACAAACCTCCTCACAAGGCTTTAGAAGCTCATGTGCAGGGGAGAAGATTTCTTCTCAAACATGTGGATGGACACAACCTTAGGGCTATACTCTATCCACTTGAATGGTCACAGGGTATCCCATTGGTCTCTCCATTTCATAGAGGCCTGAGAAAGAACATGAAAACTGCTGCAACCACTATAGTTCATAGGTCTTCGAACTCCCTGGATCTCACTACAGATCCAGTATTGCCTTCCATGTGTCTATTAAACCAAGGGAAATCAGATGGTAAACAATAGATCTATTAGAAACTGAATGGGCTAATCCCAAATACATGAATCCTGTAGACATCTAAAGAAACCATAAGATCTATAAATTTGATTAAGCATTAAAATAGCAGTTCATTAATAAAAACAAAACTTACAATGAACTGTCTCCTGGATGCAGCCTATACACAATTGCTCATCCACAATCCTAATGTATATAAAATCTATTACAAGACTAAAACAAAACTAAACCTAGCTGCTTACAGGGGGATTAGCCAGCAAGTGCTGAGCTAAGAGAGAAGAGAAATAGGAAAAAGTGGTGATTAAACCCTAACCCTAGCCTGCTAGAGCTCTCAGCTGGCAGAGGATGAAGGAAAGATGAAAATAATAAGCTCTAAGTATAACTTATATACTCTGTCAAAATGGCCTTGGCTCTAAAAAGATTAACCCTAATTTTTCCAACAGACGTGGCACTGTTACAACCCTTGAATGCCTAGAGATGTGTGCTTTAAAATCTATACCTCGAGAAGTGTGCCCTAGCATTAGAAAATTCCCGAAAGGTCCTTAAGTTAAAACTGAGAAGCGGAGAGCCAATGCTTCACGGGGCTGATAACTATTTTAGTTCACTCGCACAGTTGCTTCACTTTCATGGAGTTACCTTTCGCTGATGGGAAGGGCTCATTCACGCAGTAAACCTTTAGTGAATCGCATAGTTTCTTTGCGTCACAGTGCTGTCGCGGAGATGATCTGGAGAGCCAGGGTGTTTCGCGTAGTAGAGCTTCAGGAGCTCTCTCTTGCTAAGTACTCGTGCAGGTGGGCTCCTCCACTCACGTAGTAACTTGTAAGGCTCAAGAGTTTGCGAGATCTATGCGAAGGGGAATTCTGGTCGTCTCTCTCTTCCAGGGCCACGCGTGAACTCCGTAAGGTGACTTTTTGTTCTCTATGCATATGTGCTGGCTGTGCTCCTCGCACGGCTGCCTTGAGGATGGATTTTTGCGAGAGCTTTGCGACCACAAATTCTAAAGGTTTTACACTGCAAGATCTTCGCGATGTCTTTACAGCTCTCTTCTTGACTGCATGGTGTATCTGCACAGGAGCTTCTTCCACTGCATCTTTAGCTTCATGAGGAAGCTCTTTAACTTTGCAAGGTCTGTTTCTTGATACTCTGCTGCACTACACTTACTGTTGTTGCAGCATCCTCCTTTCTCAACTAACTTCATTCATCTGCTAGACATTGGTCAATGATGATCAACAATAATGAGTCACCATGGTGAGCACTACCAAGGTGTTCCACCAGGCTTTGTCTCAGTTGTCATCTGTGAGTGTATTCTCTGTCTTTTGAGCTTAAAAGCAAGGAGTTGGTATTAAGATACACATTTTATTACTAACTGCAAAACATACTTAACAAATGGTTATTAGTCTGCTTTAAGGTCCAGCAAAGGCTAAGTTAAGAGGTGAAAAGTGGTATTTTTTTAGTGAATAACGGTACCCAAGGATATTATCACGGACAACGACACAAACTTTGCGAATAAGGGCATCCGAGCTTTCTACGAGCAATACAAGATCAAGCACCATCGCTCATCCCCCTATCAGCCTCAAACTAATAGAGCTGTAGAAGTTGCTAATAAGACGGTCGTCCGCATCCTAAAGAAGATGGTTATCACTTACCGAGATTGGAGCGAAATGCTACCATTTGCTTTATGGGCCTACAGAACGTCGATCCGTACTGCTATAGGGGCAACACCATTCTCCCTTGTGTATGGATCCGAGGTCGTCTTACCAGTAGAGGTTGAAATACCCTCGCTCTGAATCCTCATGGAATCAGGCTTATCCGAAGCAGAGAGAGAGAGATCCTGCTTCGAACAATTGAACTTATTGGATGAGAAGATATTCCTAGCCTTGTGTCACACTCAAGTTTACCAGGGGCGAATCGTACGCACTTACAATAAACATGTCCGCGGTCGAGATCTGAAGGTAGGAGACACTGTACTAAAGAAGATCTTCCCATCCCTCCACGCTGATCCAAGAGGAAAGCTCAAGCTGAACTGGGAAGGGCCTTTTGTAGACACTCCCTTTTTGCCTTCTCAAAATATATTTTTTGTTCGATCAACCTTTGACCTTCCTTTTAACCATAATGGGAACCATGCACTGAAATAACAGTACATGGCTGAACACAGGCTGAAACAATAATTTTGTGGCTTAGATCCTGAAATGGGGGGACTATATACTAAGAACCAATATATAGCCAGAATGCAGACTGAAACAATAGTCTTACATTTCATTCTAGTGACCATACCCGGACAATCCCGATTAACGCGTTAGAAACCCAGTGTGCAATTCAATCATGCACAAAACCACAAGCGTGTGACTAGTCCACCTTTCAGACCAAGCTTCCTTTCCTAGATCGATTCGAGACTCGATTACTCGCCTTAAATAGGACGCGTGATCGGATTGAGCACTTTACCACCAGCGTGCAATTGGCCTATGCCCGAGCTAGTCTTACTACCCTTGATCCCTACGTTTCCTTGATTAAACGCTTGAGGTTCAACGCTTAATCAGATTGAGCGCATGATAACATGCGCGCAATTAGTCCTAATTTGTTAGGGCTAGGAGACTCGCTGAGCAAGTCAGCCAGCCGGTCACTGAGTCGGTGGCTGACTCAAAGCGATTAAGCGCCAGGAAGCTGACGTGTAATTCTATTAAACACCTAGAAACAAGCGCGTAATTGAAGGAAAACCTATAAAAGCTTTTTTTCTCGAAGAGAGGGGGAGGCTGCAAATTTTGAGTGAGGAGACGGTAAATTTCAAAATCAGAGAACTCCGAGCACGAACCCACAGAACCCAACCATGATTTCAAGATTCAAACGCCGGAACTTCCAAGGATTCTCTCCGCAGCCCCGACCCTTAGGTAATAATTTAATTTTTTTAGTATCCCGACCATAGCTTATAATCTCTAGATCTATTAATTATTAATTTTATTTTCAGTCTTGGATCGTAGCACCCTTTTCGGACCGAATCTGCTACTTCTAGTTCTAGTTTCCCGGTTCATAGAGCCAGTACTTAATTTAAACGGTTCGATACACCAATCCCTAAGACCAAATTCTACTCTAAAATCATGATTTAAAGTCCTATCATTAATTTCCAATTCTAACTCTCACAGTTCAGAACCGGTCCTTAATCATACGGCCTGATTTCCTGATTTCGAACCCGAATTCAATCCTGAAAGTTTTTTTAATTTTCAATTTCTTAGTTTAATACCTCCAAAAATCCATAAATATTAATTTTAGTTTTCAAAATTCTAGTTTACAATTTAATTCATAATTAATATTCCAAAATCAATTCTAGAAAGCCTAAAAATATTACTTTACCATTTGAAACTCAATTTTTTTTTCTTTTAATCTCAACCACCCGATTTACCCAAGGGAGCTTACGGAGGGTACTCGGGAACGAGGCCAATCCTCAGCATAGCGGCCCAAACCCCCTTTTTTAGAGTTTTTTTTTTTTAGAATTAATAAATTACTTTAATTAGTTTATATCTAGACATAATTGATTATTTGCATTAATTAGGCCTTGATATAATTATTAGAGTGTTAAATCAAAATTTCCTTTTCATTAATTTAGTTAATTGATTGTTCCAAATCTAAATTCTATGAAGTTTAATTTATTCATGATTAGTTATATTTTGCCATCATAAATCTGTCAATAATTAGGGTCGTGGAAAAATCAGTCCTTCTGTTTCTGTTGATATCATAATAGAAAATTAAATTTATTACTTTAATTAGGCCCATAGAAAAATCAGTCTTTTTATTTCAAATAGAATTATAGTAGAATTATTACGAGTTCTTTAATTAGAATTATAGTAGAATTACTACAATTGCTTTAATTAGAATCCCAGTACAATTAGCATGCTTAATTTTAGTTAGAACATTATTGGAACTGATACATATGCACTCCTAGTACCAATAGGAGACTGAAACTGATTGGAGTTTTAGTAATACCAGAACCTTGATGCTCACTGGACTCTTGATAGCATCAGAACACTAATATAACTCACCTTAATAAGTCCACACAACCAGAGCATAATAATAATAGAATTGGGAAATCTAAAATGACCGAAATTATAATTACAAAGGGAAATAATGAGGAGAATTAAACTAACTAAGCGAAAGAGAAACACTGTTGCTGACGTTTGCAGGCGGACGATTCAGTATAGAAGTAGCCCACACCCGCTTCACAGCGTGATCACTGATGTGTTGCAACGTTGCTAAATATCTGCAGGTAACGATCGCAATCAAACTAGGAACCTTCCTAGAAAAACCCCCCTTATTTATTTATTTTTGTCGTTCCAAACACTGCATCACTAGAGTCCACCTAGACAAAATTGGAGTCACTGATTCAACGGGAGCCAAGAGGAACCCAGAAAAAGCGTGCACCAACACTTACATCGTCCGAAAAGTGCTACCAGGATACGCCATCCGCCTCACCACCATGGACGGAGATCATCTTCCTGAGCCCATCAACGCTGATACGTCCGACGGTTCTATGCCTAGTCTATCACGATAAGGTAAGTATTGGTGAAACATATACGTAACTGCTTAAGAACAACCCAAAAGATGCCATCGTTCCATGTATAATAGCCAAAAAAATCCCTAAAAATGATGATATCCTTTCCTACCCCATTTGAGTCTGGGCCATTTTTTCAATAAAGTCCTTCCCCAAAAAAAAATGTGTGCACATATACAAAAAAAGAGGAAGTAAAGTTACTGGCAAAATCAGAAAAGCAAAACCTCAAAAAGATATTGTCGGAAATAAGATAAAGAAAAAAGAAATAAAAATATAGAAGAATCATGGGGCGTGTACAGTAAAATCCCCTAAGAAAGAAAGTATATTGTGAAAAACTGAAGCTGTATCAAGGAAACCCTTTTTAGCACAGCATACCTTCAAATCCTAACCCAACCCATGGCTAAGCTACACCCTGAAGAAAGCCCTCTTCGTAGGTTCACAGGCAGTAATATCTATTAAGTCAACACGAGCCGAATTGGGAGCCGACACCAGAACCCCATCTAGCTGGCTATGACGGAATCGACATCTATGTCATGGCTTTTGAAAAAAAAGAAAGAAATAAACTGAAAAAATTAAATAAAAATACAAGCTCAAAGCAAGATGGACATGGTGAAAACCAGAAAGGGCACTACGGGTAAAAATAATGAGTTAGTACGGACCAGGTGAAAACTCGAAAGGACACTTGGGGTAAGAGAGCTAAACCCATGGACATGGTGAAAACCCGAAAAGGTGCCACATGTAAAAAGAGGGCAAGAGGGGCACGACAAACCCACATTGGGCGTTGTGAGTAAAAAAGGATTAAAGAAAAATTTGAAAATGAAAGGTTTGAAATGATTGATAAGATGAATGTTTGAGGAACCTTTTTTTGGTTACTCTCCCTGTCACCCATGTCCGACTGGGCCACTCATGTTAGTGCAAATCGAACCCCCGACCAGAATTGTCTTTGTGAAATGGCTCCGTCAAACGTATGATTCAAGGTAAGGAGAAAGGTTTGAGTCAGCCCAAAGGGATTGATGCTCCAATCTTGGTGAGGCTGTTGAAACTCCGTCGAGGGGGTTCGACCATGCTCAAAAGAGGACCTAAGATCTCACCCAGTGATTAAGGCACCACACCAAAAAAACACACAAAACAAAAAAAACAAAAAGGTTGTGTAAATATAATAGATTTTCCTTTTTACCGCTTACACAACATCCCAAAAAATAGCCGGTGTGATGTCTAGCTTTCTTTTTTTCCCCCTTTTAAAAAAAGTAGAACAAAAACATAAAGAAAAATATGTATACCAAAAAGATGTGTGTCTATAAAGGGGTTTCTTACGCCCCTTTTCTGTGTGTCTGATCTATGCAAAAAGAAGTATGTGCAGGAGGGACTCAACGACCCATCTCGTGCTTCAAGGCGTTAATCTCAGCGTGAAAGCCATCCTCCCAAACATTCTGCTCGGTCAACCAATGACTGTGCAGGTTCTTATACCTCTTCTGAGAAGTGTCATCGGCTCCAAGGGAAACACTCAAAGATCCCTTCAGACGAAGGACCTCACTCTCTGCTATCCCTGCTCTAACTTTTTCTTGCGCTAAAAGCTCATGCAGGACCCTCTTTCCATCAGTCTATGACTCAATACGGGCTCGAAGTGTTGTCTCCTTTTTATGCCAGGGGCCTCCCTTATCAACACTCTCTAGCTGATCCAGATAATCAGTAGCAAGATGCTCGGCCAATAACCAAGCCTCGTACTCAGGGGAGGACTGAACTAGATCTCTCTGCTCCATATCGCACATTAGCGTCGATTGATGCATCTCCCAAAGAGCAGCAATCCGATCTATGTCCCCGGAGGACCCCCTAGAAAAGGTCAAGTCACATAGAGGGGGTTTTGCCTTGTAAGGCACTTGCTGAGAGCAGCATAACTGACGCAACGCTCGAAATGGGAAATAGAAGGTGCTGTCAGTCAATCCTAGAAGGGTAATGCTCTCATGGTCTCTGGAATGAACTACTGGGAAGGTCCGGTCCAACCAAGGAAGCCTCCATATTAGCTCGGCATCGGTCAACCAAAGCTTCAAAGAAGACGAATCACCCTGTGGAAGCAAGTGACACCTACCCGAAAAGCATCAAGCTGCCTCACCTCAAGCAATATAAAAGTGTGACATGGGTCCCAAGATAGTGAGATGCTCACCAAACTAGACTTGAAGTAGCAAAGGACATCCCCTGAGGTTCTCCACCTTGCCTGGAGTAAACGCATCAAGACATCGATACAGTTTTACAAGGGCTAAATGCATCATTGATCGGCCCTCTACCAATTTAGTCAAAACATCGTAAAGAGCCAGAGAGAAGTTCCCTCCCCTAGTAAAGAAATGGACTTCCGAGATGAGACCGAGAGAAAATTATTTCACATTGAAGATGTTCCCAACCGGAAATTTTCAAAGACTTTCGTCACTGAAAAGTTCTTTGAGGAATTTGATCGAACATCTTGTGGGTCCCCCCAACAAGGCTTTTCTCATACTCAAATTTCTTCAAACCAAGGGTAAGGTGAACGGATTTAGAGTAGCCTGACTTCGGCGTGACTCTTGCGAGGCCTCTGTGAAGCTTCAAGCCGGATAAATTGGATAACTCCTCAAGGGTTGGAGTTAGCTCCCGACTCCCAAAATAAAGCACATGGGCATTGGCATCCCAAAATGAAGTGGCCGCATGAAGTAGGTCCCACTATGGAGGAACCTCAAGGAAGAGGGGAAGGCGTGATAAGCCGAGCCGCTCAAGCTCGACGAGCTCGCTCTCATTTAGGCTCCCATACCAACTTTTGAGAAAATTAGGCCCCATGCCCAAAGAAAGGGGTAAATTGGCTCCAAGCCCTCCATGTAAGGGAGGATTGGAAGGCGGGTCCATAGACGTACAAGGATCTTTGAAGAATATAAAATTCAATGTATGTTGATGGACCCACCCCTAGGAAAGGAAAGAGAAAAGGAATCAGTCAAAAGACCAAGTCAAACAGAAAAGGGAAGGAATTTGGACTGACTCGGGTATATAAGGCCCCACAGGTGCTCAGTGCATTTTGTCCCAGATTTATTCCTGGCGCAACTAATAGTTGTGCCAGCACAAAACCAACCCCCATGCCTTTCTTTTTCAAATTTTTGGGATTTTTTGTAAGTTGTTGCTGGCCTCTTAGCCTACTGACCTGGTTCACAAACTTTATAAAAACAGTTGCACCTAAGAATTGACAGGGCATCTAATATCAAAATAAGTCTAACTTTTGTGCAAGAGGGGCCCACACCAAGACATGTGGCATCGGGGGCCACTTTTTTTGAGCGATCATCAAGGATCTTCCTGTGAGTAGGTGGAGATATGCAAGAAAGAGATAACATTGCAAATTAAAGAGAGACACTGAGCATATCCAAGCAAAACATCATCCCAAAAGTGTCGTAAATATCTGTTACAAAAAAAACCCCAATAAAGTTGTCTCAAAAGTGCTAAAATGTTTGAATGAAGAAACTAGGGCCTAATCCTTGTCCGCACCCTTTGACTTCTTCCGTCGACATGAGGGGCCCTGGTAAGTCTGCATATCTCCCACCTAGGACCAGGCCTGAGAATTCTTGCTAAGCAAAGATCGCGACTCCTTGGCGTGTGCACGCTATAAGTAGTAGCCAAAATCAGAGATCTGGACCAATTAGGGGACAAAAACAAAAAATATAGGAAAAAGCAGAGCAGCAGAATACTCACTCCACATCCTGAACCTCCACAATGTTATGATGATACATTGCATACTCCATAGCCGAATCAAAGTTTTACATTCAGAGGGATACAACATCAGCTACCAGGGCAATCATAAAACAAATGCAAAAAAAGAGGCTGATGCAAAAGAGAGACGGGTCGTCAGAAGGCTTACCCCTGGGATCACCTCAGGAGCAGGGACCTAGGCCACTTCAGCAGAGATACGCGCCTGCCTGTCCACATTGGCACACTGGTCTAAGAGAAAGCTATCATCAAGGCATCAGAAAGTCCCATAGACCATGGTCGGATCACCTCCAAGAGCACCCGCATGAGAGATACCCGACGGACCAACTCTGGAGGGACCCGCTTCGGAGGAGCCCTCACCAGAAGGACCCACACAAGAAGGGCTGACACTTGAAGGACCTGCCCCTGAGGAATCAACGGTACCCGTCGCTGCCCCGCCTTCATAATCTGAGCCACCCCCATGAGCAATCTGTGAACAAAGTAAAAATCTGCTTAGAAAGAATAAAGGCCGAATTAAGAAAAAAGGGGGACTAATCTGAAAAAAGGGGAGTTACCTGCCTGAGTGGGCCGCGAAATGAAAGAAAGTTAGCACTAGGGACGAAGCGCGGCAAGATGAACCGATACGGTAGGCATTCATACCATATGTGATAATCTTTGGGCACCAGAAAGGCATTGATAGGGACCCCATTATTAAGGAAAGTTTTTGTGAGCTCTTCATCGCTGCCAGCAAGTCCCATGACATCAGCAGGAGGGTCCATGGGTATGGCGTGATAGCCCTGATATAGGTGCACCACCCGCTCCCCCAAATAGTAAACTCTCGCCCACGCCCCATAAAAAAAATAATGCCACGGTGGTTGAGAAGGTGCGATGGACCTACGACTACCCGGTTCCAGAAGACGAAGTTGAGGTATGGATCATGGAGGATCTGTCCAAGTCAAGAGGAAACCAATCAGTCAAACAAGAAGCATAGTAGATCAAGGAGAATTTTTGAGCTGAGGTAAACAGAGTTGAAAAGGGCATTACCTGCTCAAGGACCATCAGGTCGAGTTGGGATCTCAAGCCCATCTCTAGGTGCTTCAGGCCCACATCACGGTGTTGGGCATGGTTCCAGTTGCTAAGAAGGGGGTAGGTGAATGCATCTGAGTGGAGGAGCGGGTGCCCAAGATGAGAGTGGTGGTACCCCGATACTTGAGAAGAGCAGTGCGTAAAAGAACAAGTCAATAACATACAAAGATCATCCAAGTGGAACTAATAAAAGCAAAAGGTTAGGGATTACCTCCAAGGCTGCCTAAAAGCCAACGACAGATTTGGAATCCCCGATGGTAGCCCGGGCTACGCAATACATCAACCATGCGTATCCAGCTCTGCCCCAATCGTACCTATGGACGTTGCCCCAATTGTCCATAATGCTTAGCAACCCTAGGCTGACTCGACGGCCGCTCGCGTTGGTAAAAAGGATCTTATCCAGCAGGAGCAGGAGGGTGATGCGGGCCAGGATGATCGCCCACTCAGGCGTAATGTAAAGCACCCTATTTGGCTGCCCCAGATCCACTAACTCATCGACCATATTGAGCGTGGATAACCAAGTCATCTAGACCTCGGTGTCGTGTATCTGCCAATGAGGGGGAGACGCCCCTATCATTCGGATAATGTCTTCCTTGCTCGGCACTATGAGACTAGCTATCAGTATGCCCCCCACCTTAATGCCAGTAATCATAGCCCAATCTACGAGCGTCAGGGTCATCTCAACATACGGCATATGAAAGGTCATTGACTCGAGGCAGAACTGCTCAATCAATGCCTTCAGATACGTGGAATCGGCCCTCATAGTAGGGCAAGACAAAAACTCCCCAAAGCCCACCTAAGCTAGCAAGAACTTCACCACGGGGGGGGGGGGGGGACATAGAGGTAGAAGTAATGGAAATCAAGCCACCCCCACAGAATACAATAGAGGGAAGATCCTGCATCCAAATGAAAGTGCATCAATTCCTGGAAATAAAGCAAAACTGCGCAAAAGAAAAAATTGAACTTGTCTCTTACCCTACCTGCTATGCCAAAATTCAAAATATGAACATACTGTTGATGTAGGAGGCTGAATCGGGCAGCCTCGCCCTGCATTTCGAGCCAAGGACCCGCTTTCTACTCTATCCAGAGGAACTTCACCCCTCGCGAACTGTAAACTTTCTCGGACCCCTCCTCATGGCTCTCCTCGGGAACATACTCATCATCACCGAACATTCTGGGGGGCAACAGAAAGCTTTCACATCAGAGCACATCAGTAATAAAAAAATATTTCTTTTTGCTAAAGGCCAAGGGAAGGTAAGTATGCTCATCCTTTTTTTATTTTTAGAAACAAAGATATACACATATAAAGAAAAATCCTTCTTCTTTGTTTAGAAAAACAAAAGTCAAGAGTAAAAACAAAAAATCATTCCTTTATGCTTCTAAAATCAAAAACCAAAAACATCCTTCTTTTATGCTTTGAAAAACAAAAGTCAAAATTAAAAACAAAAATCCCTCCTTTCTTTATGCTTCTAAAATCAAAAACCAAAAAATCCCTCTTTTATGTTTATAAAAAAACAAAAGTTAAAAACAAAAATCCCTCCTTTCTTTATGCCTCTAAAATCAAAAACCAAAAAAAAAATCCTTCTTTTATGATTATAAAAGCAAAAACAAAAAATCGTACAAAAAAACCCTTTCTTTTATGCCCATAAAACCAAAAACCAACCAAAAAAATAATAATAAATAATAGTGATAGATCGATTCCTTAGTTAGTTTCCCAAATTAAAAAAAGAAAGAGAAAGAACAAACACAATAAAAACCCAAAATAAACTCCTTTTCCTTAGTTAATTTAAAAAAAATCTATATACAAAAACCAAAAGTCGTCTCCCTTAATTAATTTCCAAAAGGAGAAACCGAAATCCCCTTTTCCAATAAATTTACAAAAAATAGAGACCAAAAATCCTTGCTTTATGTTCAAAATGATAACCCAAAAAAAAAAAACCAAAAATAGATGATAAATCTATGCCTTAGTTAATTCTCAAACAATAAAATCCATTTCCTTAAGTGATTTTTAGAGAAATCAAGAATCATCTCCCATAGTCAATTAAAAAATTGTATAGGAATCAAAGATCACTCCCCTTATTTAATCCTCAACACAAAAAAAAAAAGGAGAAGAAAGAGAAAACCAAAAAAATAAAAAATCACTTCCTTAGCTAATCTTCAAAAAATATATAAAAATAAAAAATTGTTTTCCCTAATTAATTTTCACAAATAGAAACCAACAGTCCTTGCTCTATGTTGAAAATAAAAACAAAACGCAAAAAAAAGTAAATATATATAGATATAATAAAAACCCCCTTTTATATGTGCAAATAAAAACAAGAAAGAGAGAGCATATAAATATATATATATATATATATGTATATGTATATATATATATATATATTAGGCACCAATAACATCCATAAAAATCATAAAATAGGGCATCATTCACAAAAAACCATCAACACACCATCAATAAACATATTCACAATGAAAATAAACCATAACCCATCTAAGAATACAAGATCATGATCATATTTGCAAGAAAATAAAAAAATTTGAAAAAATGAGTTTAAGTGGTTACCTTTTGAAGAAAATAGGGTCTTTGATCTTGCGTGATTCGGACGGCCAAAACGACACGAGCGAATGCCGGCAATGGGGCACGCGTAGAAGAAAAATAAATGAACCCTAGCGAAGCTATAGTTTTCGGTTTAAGGAGGGGGAAGATAGAAATTTCAAATATTTGCCCTGGCTGCCCGAACTCGGGCTCGTAAATTTGAAGCCCAGGTAAGCTTGGTGCAACTATTAGTTGCACCAGGCTATTTTTAGGCCACTTTTGGTTTAGCGCAACTAATAGTTGTGCCAGCCATTAACAGGTTGAGTTTCGGGCCTTGTGCGGGTCAGGTGCATAACCCAGCCCCCCCTCTCGTCATTTTGTTCTCTTGGTATATGCACGTGCTCTCAAAACGGTGTTTCGATCCTCATTTGACTTGCCCGGGAAGCCGTGCTAGAATAAAAGCAGACTGAGAGCAATAGGCATCCTGGTTCTACACAGAAAAGCATGAAGAAATTCAAAACATAATGGAAAAATTCCACATAAAAAGCCAAAAATGATAAAATAATTCACATAAAATAATAGTTCAAAAAAACAAATCCAAAAATCACATAAAATGATAAACTTAAAAATATCAGAAAATCACATAAAATAACAGCTTCAAAATAAAAAAATCATCACATAAAATGATAGAAAAATCACAAAAATAATAACATATTTGTGTTTCCCCATAGAGTGACGCACATGCATGTTTTCAATGCTGTAAAATGTCAATAATTTATCAACAACGCATATGTGCAAAACTAATGTCTTAGGTTTAAGGTTCGCCTTGGACCCATGGATCCTGATTCAAAGTAGGAGCAACGGTGTCAATCTCGGTCAAACAGTCAATTTTTCGATCAGGATGATTCCACTGCTAAATCTTTAAGCTAAGCACTCTGTCTTTGATATATATGAATGTGAGTATCTAACTCGAGATTCATCATGATCTATTTTGGAGGTGTGGACTCTCGGTCTACACAGCTTGGGCATGCGCCCTACAGGATTTGAGGTCCAGGTAACTTCGTTATGAAAAAGGTCAATCATTGGTTGAAACCAACCTGTTGAAAATGGAACTACATATCAACCAATCTATGTGTAAGCATGCAGGCAGAAGGGTTCATTTCCCTTTATTTTCACATGCTTAAAACCTGTATTGGTGCGGTATCCCTGTAAAGTGTACGGTTTACGTCTAGGTATCCGTAGGATGATCGTTTGTTCTCGTAAATTATACTCGGACGAGATTTGGGTCGAGACTTCTATCGCCTTTGTTGCTTATCACCCCTAATGGGTGCATGTTTATGCATAGTTAATTGAGTTGTAAGATCATTATTGGCAGAGACCAGCATTGGATGTCCCCTTCGAGGAGCACTCGATTTTTTGTCGGATCTATTCTATACTTGTAGACACCCAAATTTGGCCCAAGGCCCGATCGAAATATATTTCAAGAGAGGCGCAATTCTGAGCTTTTAATGGCATGTATGGAACCCTTAGAAATCACCCCAAACCCTTAGGAATCACCCTAGACCCCTTAGGAACCTATCTCGAACCTTTAGAAACCAGTCCCGACACTTAGAGCCCATTCCAAACCCTAAACCTAACCTTCCCGGACAATGGATAAAGGGTAGTACACCAGAGCTGGCTATGGCCCTCTGCGGTGATCAAATCTCATACCATTGAAAAGTAGAGGTTATCAACTTTCCAACGGTCCAAGAATTGCCTCAATTAGTGGTATACATCAAAAGATATGGCAGTCCGAACCCGGAGGGCAGGGAAGTAATTTCATGTGGGCCCCCTAGGGATTTGGCGCAACTAATAGTCGCGCTAGGCTATTTCTCCTCCCCAGAAATGGCCTGGCGCAACTAATAGTTGCACCAGTTATAACTTTGCCTAGCGCAACTATTAGTTGCGCCAGGCCAATTCCCCCAGACTTTAAGCTTGGCGCATCTAATAGTTGCACCAAGTTTAAAGGTGGTACCCCATGAGCAAACTTCAGACTCTTGTTCATCAACATTTCTTTGTACATTTTGCAGTGCAACTATTAGTTGTGCCAGGCATATAAATAGTAACTGTTGGATTTTATCCCAAAATTCGTGATGAGGGTTTGACTTGTTGACCACCTTGACCTTTGGGGTGTGTTTTGCTAGTTCTGTTACACCCATTCACTATCTATTTGCAACCCCTTACGTGGCTTAAGGCCTCACCCCATCATCCACCATGGGAGGACCTTCTCATATATTTCAAGGCTCCAAAAACCCTAGGAAACCTTAGATGTTAGATTACCTAATTCTTAACCATGTTTAGCATCTAAACACCCTCCTAATCCACCCATTTCCTATAAATAGAGCCCCCCTCCCCTTGGTTTAAGGGTTGAGAATTTTGCTTAAGAGAGAAAGAGCTCCAAGTGAGAAGTTCTTCCTCCCTTTGGCGCACTATTTTCACCTAAAATCCAGAATTCAAAAACCCTTCCCAAGCTTGCTCTTACACCCAAAACCCTTAGCCTAGGTGTGTGTGATCCCCTAGCCTCTATTCTCCATCTCCTAGCTAGTAGGCCTTAGTGGTTAGAACCCCTTTTTCCATCATTCAAGCCTCTAAAAGCTCATCAAAAGTAAGCCGCGCAAGGCTCCTCTACGGTGCTACAAGGGCCCGAGAGCTCCGGCTCTCTCCTTTCTTCTCCTATCTCCTTCTAGCTCCCACCCTCCTCCCATTTGTGTCGTTACGCTTCCGACCTTTGGGTAGGAACGGAGGGGCACAAATAAGATTCTAAGCCCTTTTGGGTAAGAGGAAGCTATTTTCTTTTCTTTCATTTCATTTTATTTTTGGCCATTAGTAGAGACCGCGTTAAGCGAGTTGATCGGGTGCCTAACACCTTCCCGATCGATAACCGAAGCCCTTACCCAAGAGCCTTTGGTGTGGACCGGATTCAGAGTCATATTTTTGGCACTTAGGTGCTCATAAAAATGAACAAGGTATCCCGGGACACCGAAAAGCTCCGGGTGGCGACTCTATAATTTTCGTTAGAGAGTGCATCGTCGCGATGGGATAGTCCTGATTCTCACGATTGCACAGATGGCGACTCTGCTGGGGAGTAGCTTGTAGAGCTTCCCCTTGAACTTGGCCTTATTATTTGTGATTTTTACTAACATGTTATTGCTGTTTTTTTAGTTTATTTTGCTGTTTTCTTTACTCACCCCTCCGATTAAGTCGTTTTACTTACTTCTACTTTTCTGTCATTTACATGCCTTAGCCGATCGGCGGGCCTAGATGCGTGTGCAACCGTGGGATCCGTGACGGTCCCGTCACGACAATGCGCTCTCTAATAAAAAAATAGAGTCGCCACCCGGAGCTTTCGGTGTCCCGGGATACCTAGTTCATTTTTATGAGCATCGAAGTGCTAAAAATATAACTCTGAATTCGGTCTACACCAAAGGCTCTTGGGTAGGGGCTTCGATTATAGATCGGGAAGGTGTTAGGCACCCGTTCAACCAGCTTAACGTGGTCTCTACTAATGGCAAAAAATAAGATAGAATAAAAGGAAAGAAAATGGTTCCCTCTTGCCCAAATGGGCCTCCAATGCTATTTGTGCCCCTCCGTTCCTACCGAAAAGTTGGCGGTGTAACGACACAAATGGGAGGGTGGGGGAATGCCGAAAAGAGATAGGAGAAGAAAGGGGAGAGCCGGAGCCCTCAGGCCCTTGTAGCACCGTAGGAGAGCCTTCCGTGGCTTGCTTTGATGATCTTTCGAAGGCTTGAATAGTAGAAAAATGGGTTCTAACCACTAAGGCTTACTAGCTAAGGGAGGGAGAAGATAGGGTAGGGGATCACACACACCTAGGCTATGGGTTTTTGATGTAAGAACAAGCTTGGAAGAAGTTTTGGAATTCTGGAATTTTGAGGGAAAATAGTGCTCCAAAGGGAGGAAGAACTTCTCACTTAGAGCTCTTTCTCTCTTAAGCAAAATTCTCAACCCTTAAACCAAGAGGAGGGGGGCTCTATTTATAGGAAAAGGGTAGATTAGGAGATCACTTAGATGCTAATTGGAGTTATCAATTAGGTAATCTCAAATCTAAGGTTTTCTAAGATTTTGAAAGCTTGGAAAGGTGTGAAGGTGGTTCTAATGGTGGATGATGGGGTGAGGCTTTAAGCCACTTGGAGGGTTGCAAATAGGTAAGGAATGGGTGCAACAGGACTATCAAAACACACCCCAAAGGTTGAGGTGGTCAACATGTCAAACCCCAAACACAAAATTCGGGACAAAAGCCCAATGTTGCTGTTCATATGCCTGGCCCAACTATTAGTTGCGTTAGGCAAATGTACAGTAAAACAGTATTGAACAGTAGCCTGGAAGTTGGCCTCGCGAGGGGTTGGGGGACCCATTTATGCCTGGCGCAACTAATATTTGCGCCAGGCAAATCCAGGGGGAAAATGGCCTGGTGCAACTATTACTTGCGCCAAGCAAAAATCCCTCCAAAAAAGCTTGATTTTTAAATGGTCATAACTTTTGATATACAACTCCAATTGAGGTGATTCTTGACTCGTTGGAAAGCAGAAGTCCTTTTTCCAGGTATATGATTTGATATTAGTAGAAGACCTTAGCCAGTCCTGGTGCACCACTCTTCATCCATTGCCCGGGAAGGTTAGGTTTAGGGTTTAGAATGGGTTCTAAGGGTCGGGATTGGTTTCTAAAGGTTTAGGGTAGGTTTCTAAGGGATCTAGGGTGATTCCTAAGGGTTTGGGGTGATTCCTAAGGGTTCCATACATGCCATCAAAAGATTAAAATTGCACCTCTCTCGAAAGGTGTTTCGATCGGGCGTTGGGCCAAATTTGGGTGTCTATAGATGCCCCTCATTGGTATCCAATCACTAGTGATTGTATGCCAAAGGAAATAGACATCCGAAGAGGCCCAAGGCATTACTGATGGGTCCACTGCATTCAAAACAAACCTCAAACATCAGGTGAGTAATATGGTGAGAAAATGAAAGCCCTGGAGTGCCAGGCTAATCATTCGCTTCTCGAGGTCATCGATTCCCAAGCGCTTAGAGACATTACTGGGCATAACCGTGATGGCATGAGTTGTGAACTCCCTATAGTCGGGAAAGACGTTCACTTCTCAGAATGATTTGGAGGTGATCGATGTTTAAAATTTATTCTGAATGCAACAGCCTCGTGAGTAAGAAGGGTGATCGACCCACGTTCAAAGATAGGCACGAAGCAAACATACGCAAGGCTCCACAGTTTGCATCCAATCCTACAAGGCATTTGATGACCTTATTGGATTATTCGTGGGTGCCCCTGTGGAAATCAGGGTTCGAGATCTTTGGGCGAACCCATCGATCCCGAAGTTTATTTAGCATGACCACCTGAGCGAAGTGAATAGATGTCACAACACTTTTTAGGAGTGTGTGCCATTTTTCAAAACGTGCCCCAGATCCACATGACCGAGAGTATCTAGTTTCGACTTCCTTGAACAGATCCAGCCAAACATTGGGCACCTCCCAAAAGGGGGCATCCAATCCTGGCCTCTGTTGATAATGATCATAATCATCAATTAACTATGCATAATCATGCACCCATCAGGGGCAATAAGCAACAACAAAGGCGATGGAAGCCCCGACGCATGGCGTATACTTTATAGGGATACCGCTACCTATATAGGTTTTAAGCCTGCAGAAAATAAAAGGGAAATGAACCCTTCTGAATGCATGGTTGCACATAGTTTAATTGACACATAATCTCATTCTCAACAGGTTGGTCTCAACCAACGATTGACCTTTTTCAACGGAGAATCTGAAGCTTAAGACAACTCAAGTTCACACGAATCCAAAACAGAGCACTCATCACTTAAAAGATTTAGAAGTGGAGTTGACCCAATCAAAACATTGACTGCTTGACCGGGACTGACACTGTTGCTCCTACTTTGAAGTAGGATCCATGGATCCAAGGCGAACCTTTGACCTAGGACATTAATTTTGCACATCTGCGTTGTCGATAAAATATTGACATTTTACAGCATCGAAACACGCCTGTGCGTCGCTATGTGTAGCATGAAAACATAGATTTCTTATTCTTTTCAAAATGATTTTCATTTTTTTGTTAGACCTGACGTCGGTGGTGAGATGCTTTATCTGATTTGTCCATCGCTGAGAAGTTGCCTGCTTCGAAGCTTTGGACCGTGTGATGTTCTTGCACATTCTCAAGAAAACGTCAGTCCCTTTTTTTTGTTTATACATATAAAGAAAATGCATCCTAAAAAATAAAAGAAAAAGTAGATTTCTACCTACATTTTTCATTTTCAAGATATTTTTTTGGATTTTTGTTTTTTAGAGATTTTTTTGTTATTTTTCTTCATTTTTGAGATTGAAATATGATGCTGAAAATATGTACATGAAAATGAGTAGAAATATATACACAGTTTTTAGTGTTTGAATTTTTCTTGATTTTTGTTTGTTTTTGGCTTTTTTTCCTCTTTTTTTTTGATGCCTTGATAGTGAGACGGAGTAATGGGTCCCATTTTAAGCATAGTCAAACTCTTTCATGAAGTCGGACCTGAGTGAGTTTCCTGATTTTACCAAGGCCAGAATGTTGATCCCTTTGGATTGAGTTAAACCTTTCTCCTTGCCTCAGGTCATACATTTGACGGTGTGGGTTTCACAAAGACAATTATGGTCGAGACCCGATTCGAACTAGCATGGGCGGCCCAGTCGGACAAGAGGGTATAGGAAGAGTAACAAAAGGGTTCCTCAAACATCAATCTTCTCAATCAGTCCAAACTTTTCTTTTTCAATATATATATTTTTTTTCTTTTTTTTTTTTATTTATCTCCTTTTTTTACCCGTGGCGCCCTTTCGGGTTTTCACCACGTCCATGGGTTTAGCCCTCTTACCCCAAGCGCCCTTTCGGGTTTTCACCTGGTCCGCACAAGCCCGCTATTTTTATCCGTAATTCCCTATCGGGTTTTCACCACGTCTATCTTGCTTTGAGCTTGTATTTTTATTTTATTATTTTTTTTCTTTTTTTTTTCTTCTCTTTTTTCAACAGCCACGACATAGACCTTGATTCCGTCATAGCCGGCTGGATGGGGTTTTGATGTCGTCTCACGACTCGGCTCATGTTGACTTAACGGATATTATGACTGCTTGCAAACCTACAAAGAGGGCTTCCTTCAGGGTGTAGCTTGGCCATGGGTTAGGTTAGGATTTGAAGGTATGCTGGGTTAAAAGGATTTTCTTGTCTGACTTGATTTTCTCGACATACTTTCTTCCTTGGGGGTTTTACTGTACATGCCCCGTGATTCTTCTACATTTTTTTTTTGTTCTTTTTGCTTCATTTCAGGCAATCTCTTTTTGAGGTTTTGCTTTTTCGATTTCTTTGGATTTTGGTAGTAACTTTATACACATGCATCTTTTCTCTCTTTTTTTTTTGGTATATGTACACGTATATATATATATTTTTTTGGGGAACGGGTTTATTGAAAGAAAGGCCCAGGCTCAAATGGGGTAGCAAAGGATATCATCATTTTTTTTTTAGGGATGCTTTTTGGCTACTGTATTTGGAATGATGGCCTCTTTTGGGTGGTTCTTAAGCAGTCACGTATCTGTTTCATCAATACTTACCTTATTGCGATAGACTAAGAGTAGAACCGTCAGACGTATCCAGCGTTGATGGGCTCAGGAAGATGATCTCCGTCCATGGTGGCGAGGCGGATGGCGTATCCTGGCAGCACTTCTCGAATGACGTAAGGTCCTTCCCAGTTTGGCTTAAACTTTCCTCTCGGATCAGCATGGACGGATGGGAAGATCTTCTTCAGCACAGTGTCTCCTACCTTTAGATCTCGACGGCGGACACGTTTATTGTAAGCGCGTGCGATTCACCCCTGGTAAACTTGAGTGTGACACAAGGCTAGGAGTCTCTTTTCCTTCAGTAAGTTTAGCTGATCAAAGCGTGATCTCTCTTTCTTTCCTTTGGGTAAGCCTGATTCCATGAGGATTCGAAGTGAGGGTACTTCAACCTCTACCGGTAGGAAGGCCTCAGTTTCCATACACAAGGGAGAATGGTGTTGCCCCCGTAGCTGTACGGATCGACGTTCTGTAGGCTCATAAAGCAAATGGCAGCATTTCACTCCAATCTCGGTAAGTGACGACCATTTTTTCAAGGATATGGACAACTGTCTTGTTTGCAGCTTCCACAACTCCGTTAGTTTAAGGCTGATAAGGGGATGAGCGATGGTGCTTGATCTTGTATTGCTCGTAGAAGTCTCGGATGCGCTTATTCGTAAAGTTTGTGCCGTTGTCTGTGATGATATCTTTGGGTACTCCAAATCGGCACACAATATTGTTCTTGAGAAACTTCTCGACATGATTGGCAGTGATGTTGGCATATGACGCTGCTTCTACCCACTTGGTGAAGTATTCAATGGCGATGAGGATGAACCGATGTCTATTTAATGCTTTTGGATTAATCATTCCGACAACGTCAAGGCCCCAGGTAGCAAATGGCCAGGGAGTGGTCATGCAGTGAAGATCGATGGCAGGAGCGTGTAGCAAACGGGAGTGTTCTTGACACTTGTAGCATTTTTGAACATGTTAGCAGCAATCCGATTCCATAGTGGTCCAAAAGTATCCTTGCCGCAGAATTTTCTTAGCGAGCATGTGACCGCTAACGTGGGCTCCACATACTCCCTCATGCACTTCTTTCATAATGTCGACCGCTTTACTTTCAGTAAGGCACCTGAGTAAGATATTATTGTATGATCGCTTGTAGAGGCATTCCCCGCAAATGACATAACCTACCGCTAAACGTTGAATGGTTCTTCGGTCAGTCTTAGATGTACCCTCTGAGAAAGTTAGGGTCTCGAGGAAATTCTTGATATCTAAGAACCAAGGTGGCTCATCATCAGGCTTTGTAGGTTCCTCAATCTGGAGGCAAGAAAGCCGGCTCATTCCTCTGCTCGATCATGATCGGCTTCATCTCAACACCATAGGGGATTTCAATCATTGATGCCAAAGTTGCTAATGCGTCGGCAAAGCGATTCCTTATCCGGGGGATGTATGAGAAAGTCACATCTTGGAAGCAAGCTATCAGATCCTCGAGGTGTTCATGATAGGGGATCAGTTTCTCATCTTTCGTCTTCCAATCGCCATTCATCTGGCATATGATAAACTGTGAATCACCAAATACTCGAAGGTGAGTTACATTCAGATCGAGAGCCGCCTTCAAACCAGCGGCGCAAGCTTCATACTCGGCCATATTGTTAGTGCAAAGGAAGTTGAGCTTGATAGAGACCGGTACATGGGATCCTTTTGGTGAGATTAGGATGGCGCCAACTCCTTGGCCCTTGACATTTGCTGCCCCGTCAAAGTACATTACCCATGATTCTTCTGCTTCTTCTGTATCGTCCTCTGTCATGAAGAAGATATCTTCATCTGGGAACTCGGTCCTCAACGGCTCATAATTTGGCAAAGGATTGTCAAGATGATACATGATGTCGAATTCGAATAACAAGTTGCCATCGCATCCACCACACAGTGAGAGCTGGCTTCTCGAACAAGTATTTTAACGGATCCATTCGGGCTAAAAGTAGCACGGCCTGAGACAGCAAGTAGTGGAGGAGCCTCTGGGTAGCCCATACAAGGGCTAGGCATGCTTTCTCCAGATGAGAATAGCGCGTCTCGTAATTGGTGAATTTCTTGCTCAGATAGTAAATGGCCTGCTCTCTTCTTCCTCTTTCATCGTGTTGCCCCAAAACACATACCATCGAAACTTTCGTCGTGGAGAGATACATAAAGAGTGGTCTTCCTGGCTCAGGTGGTACCAAAATAGGTGGATTAAGGAGGTAGCTTTTAATTTTTTCAAATGCTACTTGACAATCATCGTTCCATTCGACGGGCGAATTCTTCCTTAGTATCTTGAAGATTGGCGTGCAGATTGGAGTTAGATGTGCAATGAACCGACTGATATACTGCATTCTGCCCAGAAACCCTCTAACCTCCTTCTCAGTAGACGGTGGTGGCATTTCAGTGATGGCTTTGACTTTGATTGGGTCGACCTCGATCCCTCTCCTGCTGATGATGAATCCTAACAATTTCCCTGACATGGCGCCAAATGCGTACTTTTGTGGATTCAGTCGTAGTCGATACTTCCTCATCCTTTCAAACAGTTTCTAGAGGTTTACCAGATGGTCGCTTCGCTCCGGTGATTTGGCTATCATGTCGTCGACATATACTTCAATCTCTCGATGCATCATGTCATGAAATAGTGCAGTCATAGCTCTCTGGTACGTCGCACCGGCATTCTTAAGCCCGAATGGCATGACTCGATAACAAAAGGTTACCTAGGGGGTAATGAACGCTGTCTTCTGGCGATCAACCTCTGCCATCTTTATCTGATTGTATCCTGAGAATCCATCCATAAAAGAGAGCATCCCGTGCTTAGCTGTGTTATCAACCAAGATATCGATGTGTGGTAAAGGGAAATCATCCTTTGGGCTCTCTCTATTCAAATTACAGAAATCGATACACATGCGGACCTTTCCATCCTTCTTTATCACAGGTACGATATTGGCTAGCCACTGCGAGTACTTGGATACCATGAGAAACCCCGCATCATATTGCTTGATGACCTCGTCTTTGACTTTCAGCATCCATTCGGGTCGGAGACGTCTCAGCTGCTGCTTGACTGGCTTCATATCAGGGTAGAGGGGCAACTCATGCTCGACTAAATTGGTATCCAGACCAGGCATGTCCTCGTATGACCAGGCAAAAACATCTTGGTATGACTGAAGGAAGTCGATCATGCTTTTTCTTTCCTCAGGGGACAGTGATGTTCCGATTTTGGTTATTCTGGGAACTTCCTCAGTTCCTAGGTTGACAGCCTCGGTCTCTTCGACAATGGGAGTAGGGCCATGCTCAAAGTCGGCAAATCGGTCAAGGAGCTCATTGGGGAGCTCCTCGAGGGGGATATCCTCATCCAGACTCGTGATCCCTACCTCTTCTTGTATTTCTACATGGAAGGGGTCGATTTCACGTGGGACGGGCATTTTGATTAAGGCATCTTTTTGTGGGACATTTTCTAGAATTTTAAATGACAATATTTTTGGACTTGAATTTTTTTAATGTTTTTGGGATTTTGTGTTTTTTCCATATTTTTGAGATTTTTGTTTTCTTCTATGTTTTTTAGATTCTCGTTTTCTTCGGAGACGGACCCTTGGCAAGGCGGGTTGCTATATACACAGGGTATTGCCTGCCAAGGCCTTATCTCACTTTTTATAGGTTATTTTTTTTTGGGAAATAGGCGCCAAACTTTAGGCCAGTTCCTGCTTCCAGAGTTTGGGGTAAAGATGCCCAGTTGCGTACCTGTGGGGCCGCTTCTTTACCTGTTGGGATGGAGGGTGCTGACTGATATGGCTCATTGGAGTTAGCCTCCATCATGTTAATCCCCATTTCATTTAGATGATATCCTCAAATGTTAACACGGCTTTGTGGTGATTCACCACAGCGGGAGCTTGTTCAAGTACCGACCGTCGTTCCTCTAAAAGGGATAACGCAGCCAAATCTATCTCCAAATTGGGAAGGGAGATCTGGGGATTGGTGGGATGAACTGGGGCTTTGAGTTTGTGTGGGGTCAAATGGGTTGCCCCATTCTGATTGATTTTTACGACCCCTGCGCTGACAAAGGAATCCCTGATGTGTGGCCTAGGGCAAGGTTTCTCTTCTATGTTGATTCCTTGAGCTCTTGCAGCTGCGGTGACCCTGGCTTTCTCTTTGGCCTCTCAGACCTCTTCTTCTATGGGCTTGTATCCTAGCCCGAATCTTACTTTTTGTCCCTTAGCCACAACTGGCTCTCTTCTACCTTGTAATTTGGGTCCCAGACCCCTTCCTTTTTGATAGCCCCTTTTTTAGAGCATTGCCACTGCTGCTACCATACCACCTCCTGTTTTAGACATGATGCCCTCCATGGGCTCTGGGAGTATTGCCGACACCTCATATTCGAAACTGTGGAGGTCGACGTCCTCAGCGGTGTGTGGTATATCTAGCACATTGGGTTTTTCAACGCTATTGGTGGCCTTTTCTTTTTCACTGTGCCCCTCTCCAATGATCGTGATGATCTTATGCCCAGATGCAAATTTGAGTTTCTGGTGCAATGTGGTAGGTATGGCTCCGACTTCGTGCAGCCATGGGCGTCCCAATGATAAGTTAAACGAAGATTTAATATCCATGACTTGAAACAAGATGGAAAAGGTCATTGGCCCTATCAACAGCTCAAGATCAACTTCTCCCATTATTTCTCTCCTGGTATTGTCAAACCCTCTTCATAGGTTTTGGGCCTTAACATGTAGGGATCGACCCCTATCTTGGTGGCGGTTCTCAGCGGGCAAATATTTAATGCTGACCCATTATCAATTAGTACTAAGGAAATGACCATGTTTTTGGATTCAACAGTTATATTCAAAGACTTGGAATGGCTACACCCTTCTTTTGGCAAATCCGCATCAGAAAATGAAATGGCATTCGGAGCCATCACTTGCCCAATTATCTGCCCAACTTCATCTGGGCTGACCTGGAGCGATACATGCACATTCTTTAACGCCCCCATTAATACTTGGAAATGGAGTGGGGACATCATCAGTAGATCCCATACAGTGATATGGGCTGACATTCTTCTCAGCTGAGTCTCCAATATGTGTTCTCGACTCATCTTCTCGAAGGGGTTCACCGCGCTGTCTTTCTTCCCTTCGAATTGGGCTTACACTGCTGTTGGTACTTCTGGCTGCTTTGATATCCTCCCAGACCTAGTAATAAAATCTACTGCCCCTTCTCTGCTGCTGCTGCCGACATTAAAATCTGTTTGTTCGTAGCTCAGTGGGACCTGATGAGGATCATAGGTTGGTCCCGAGAGCTAAAAAGGTATGACTGCTGGTACTTGAGGCACTTGTACTATTGACTCAGGAGGTGGGGGCAATACGTGATTCACCTCGGTGGTAGTGGGTGGTTGGGTCAAAATATTAGGCCAAATGGGGGTTGTGAAGCTTGGGTGTGGTGGCACCGGAGGGAAGGAGGTAAAAGTAGGCCATTGATAGTTTGGGTCCGACAAGATATGAGGGATCTGATGGGCCGTCAGGTAGTTGACCGGGGTGATGGGGCTTGCTGGTGGCTGAATTGGGGATGATGGGATGGGCACAGGCCTTTGATAACTGAGGGGTGCGGGTGTTAGATTGGGGGCTTGGTGGTTTATGGGGTAGTTGATGGGGGTTGTGGTATATGGGGGTAGCTGGAATGGGGCGGGTGCCGGCCATTGGTAGTTGGTGGGTACTGGTATAGGAGTGGGGGCTTGTTGACTCATTGGATAATTTGTGGTGTATGGTTGGTATGCATTAATATTCACATAATTGATGGGTGTGGTGGATGGAAAATACGCCCTGAGATCCAATGGTTCGACTTGCGGAGTCAGGTTGGGGAAATAATTCGACAAATTCAGGGGCTCAACAACCCCGATATTCCTTTCCTCAATGTTTCTTAACAGCGGTGCTACATAGCTCACCCGATCACTGATATAATCAAATGGGTTAAATTCAAACTCCTCCTCATCTTCTATCATTCTGATGGTGGGTCTGGGACTTGCTCCTCCGGTGGGATGTGGGGATAGTGGCACTTGATGAATATTGGCATGTTGAGAAGGTGCAGGGGGAATGATTTTCCCGGCATCGATCAAATCTTGGATCGCGTGCTTCACGGGGAAACAACGATCAGTAGGGTGACCCGGACCCTGATGAAAATTATAGTGAGTATTCTGGTCATAATTCTTTGGGATCGGGTGAGGGGGAGGTTGCGGTTGGCAGAGAGCCACTAATCCCTTTTCTACTAACAGGGGTAAAGTACACTCAAAGATTGCCCCAGAGGTGTGAAGACTCAGTCGTAGCGGGCTCTCCTCTGTTCCGGGGTCATTTTCATTCCTTGCCCATTCCCCATTCTCTGTGTCTGCTCAGGCCTAACCGGTGCTAGTGGGGCTGCCTGAAACTGAAACGGAGCAGTATTATTATTAGACCTGGTGTTGGCTACGTTCTAGACATCACCTCCTGTTCTCTTCTCGTTCCTCTGCTCAGAAAATCTTCTAACCCCACTGGGTTCGCTAGGTATGTTCTTATTCAGACGCCCCTCCCTGATGGAATCCTCGCATCGGTTAGCATTTCTTACCAGATCAGCAAAGCTGGACTGCTACTGGTATACCAAGAAGTCCGAAATCATTGACAGAGTGCTCTTTGAAATCATCTCTATCTGTTCTTCGTCAGGTATTCTATTCCTGATCTGAGCTGCCAGCGCTCTTCATCGCCCCAAGTAGTTGCTGAAGGTCTCGTTCTGATTCTGCTTTAAACGGGCCAAGTCAGACTTACGCAGCTCAATGTCTATGTTGTAGACATACTGCTCTTGGACGAGGTGCGTTAAGTCCCTCCATGTTTTCATCATAGATGGTTCTAAGGATGTGAACCATCTCAAAGCCGGCCCAGTCAAACTCTTCTGAAAGACTTTTATTAGTAGTCTTTCGTCCTCCCTGTACTGGCACATGTCCCCACAATAGGACTTGAGGTGTGCAATAGGATTACCCGTGCCATTCAATTTGTCGAAGGCGGGCATTTTGAATTTGAGGGGCAAGGGGACCTCAACGAACAGGCATAGGTCTCTGAAGTCTGTGGCGTGGATCTCAGCACCACCCATTTTCATTAGCTCGTATTTTGTCTAAGCTTTGCTCTTTCAAATTACGACTCACTTTGATACAGGGGCTACCTTCTCGATCGTAGGTTGGACTTCGCTCTGGGCTATCAGGGGATGGGAAATTATGGGAGGAGGGTGAAGGCTGGTCAATGCCCCAGCATAGGCCCCACTATTTCTAATCTCGTCCTCTTCATACTGCTGGTCGGCATAATGCGCAGCGAGGGCGGGATTCTCCTGTTGTTGTTGCATGGGCTAGGTGGGAATGATATGAGTGGGGGTTGGGTGAGCCCATTGGGGGTGAGGAAAGGTCTGTTGGGTGACGGGGATTTGGTTTTGAGGTGAGGCCTGATGGGGCCATTGGGTATGGGGGAAGGTTTTAAAATGGCCTTGGGGAGTGGGGCCTTGTGAAAATTGGGTTTGGCCCGGGTGTGGAGGTTGGGTTAAAAGTTGGGGGTATTGTGGAAGGTATGGGTGTGGGGTTTGGGTTTGGGCCATGAACCCTTGGTAGGTTTGGGCCAGGGGCCCTGGGTAGGTTTGGCCCAATGGGCTTGGGTAGGTTTGGGCCACTGGGCCTTGGTAGGTCTGGGCCATGGGCCCTTGATGGGTTTGGCCCAATGGGCCTTGAGGGGTATGGGTCGTGGGCCCTTGGTGGGTCTGGCCTAATGGACCTTGATGGGTCTGGGCCATGGGCCCTTGGTGGGTTTGGCCCAATGGGCCTTGATGGGTCTAGGTCATGGGTCCTTGGTGGGTCTGGCCTAACGGGCCTTGATGGGTTTAGGCCATGGACCCTTGGTGGATCTGGCCCAATGGGCCTTGATGGGTCTAGGGCATGGGCCCTTGGTGGGTCTGGCCCATTGGGTTTTGAGGGGTATGGGCCATGGGCCTTTGGTGGGTTTGGGCCATGGGCCATTGGTGGGTTTGGATTTGATGGGTTTGGCCCAATGGGCCCTGGGTAATGGGGTTTTGGCCCAATGGGCCTTGATGAGTATGGATGATGGGGTATTGGGCCATTGGGCCTTGGAGATCATTGGTGGTGGGGTATTGGATGGTGTGGATTATAGGAGGTTGATGGGGTCATGGGGGAGTGAGGCATGGAGATTGGCTAGAGTATGGGAGGGGTTCATGGATGTGGGGTGTGGACGAGAGGTGACTTGGGAAGCCTTCCATGAGGAGTAGGCTTGGAACATTTCCTCCACCATGGCCATGGAAGGGGGATCGAATGTGGATGGTGGGTTTAATGGATGATTGGGTGGATGTAGAGGGAAAATTGGGTATGGCCATGGTAGATGATGGATTAAAGGAATGGGGTGGATTGGAGAGTTGAGGTGGGGTAAAGGATGAGGAAGGATTAGGGATGTTTAAGGGTGATGGTTGGTGGGGTGTGGATGTTTGGAAAAAACCGGGCATGGCCCCCGTAAAAATGGGCATGACTTGGGTAGATGAGGGGGGTTTGTGGGGGATTAGATAAGGTGGAGGTGGTATATGTGAACGCGGGTGGATCGGGTCTATAGGGGGATGATGGGAATTGGGGCATGGATGTGGATTGGGAAAATGGGTTTGGGTTTTGTAGGGATGTGGATGGGAAATGTGTTGGATTGGGCATGGACATGGGTTGGGCAAAAGATGGAGAATGGGGGGGTGGATTTTGGGTATTTTGGGGGGTGGTGGATGGGAATATGGGGGCGCCAAATGGGCCGGTAACGGTAAAAGAGGGTTGGGTGAGGGGGATGGTGGAGAAGACTTCTCCCGAATGGGAGTGGGTTGGAGAGTGTGGTGGGGATGAGTCGGGATCGGTGTAAGCCGGGTCCACTACCCACGACATTCTACGGGAGCGGGTTGGGTAAGGATGCCTTGGATAAGGCCCAACAACCTTCCTCCTCCTTCCCCTATGGGACGAAGGAGGGCAAGATGATGTCGTTGTGCCGGTACCACAAACTATATCTTTTTGAGTTTTTGATTATATATATATTTTTTTTTAATTGAATTTTTTGAAAAAAGTTTATGAAAAGCAAAGGTTCCGAGGCCTTAGAATTCCCTTTTCCGGTGGCCCTCGTACCTTGATTCAAGACCCGCACGACGATCCCGATGCACTTCAGAAGAATCGAAGGAGAACCTTCGATCTATTGAAGGCACGAAAAATGAGGCAAACAACCCGATCCCCCGAAATGAGCCAAAAAGAAGTTACCCTCTTTTGACCGGCGGGGGTGTATTGGGTGTTGGAGATGGCGGGGCCTAAACCAGGCACTAAGCGCACTGATCGGGGAACTCGGGAGGTGGAAAGGCCACAGATTCGGGCTGGGGGGGCTGTCAGGCAGACCTGGTGCAACTATTACCCACGCCAAGGTGGCAGGGCAGGTTTTTTACACTGGCACAACTAATAGTTGCGCCAAGGTAAAAAAGGGGAGTTTAAAGCTGGCGCAACTATTAGTTGCGCCAGTTATAAATTCCATACTTTTGTGCTGGCGCAACTAATACATGCGCCAGCCAAAAATCTGATGCTCCAGAGTGTTTGACAGCAGCCACCAACACCCGAAATGAGTCTCCTTTTTGGCTTTTGGGGAAGCTAAGCTTCCGGGAACTGAGTTGTTTTTTAATGTTCGATCAGCTCCTCACCGATGCCTAAAGGATTGAGTCCGGTATAACTCGCTAGCGCGCTCCCCAAGGGTTTTAAGCTTCGGAATGGGAACCCACCCGATATACCTCCGGCGCGAGCGCCTTCTCAGATACTAGGTGGGCTGGGATGTTTCTGGATCATCACCACTAAGGGCTGCCGCCATACTAAGACCTGGGTGTTTATATGTTTGCCTAATCCAACCCCTTTAAAATCTAACCCGCAAAAATAGATTGATTAAACTCCCTAACTTGGTTCAATTTTAATTTTTTTCAAAGCTTTTCTTTTTTTTTGGAAGTTTCCTTTAGTTCAAAGACCGGGGGTGATGATCTCGTGCCGCCACTACGGGCTGGCGTCCACTGATGGAATATGAGTGCACAAGTAGGCCCGCCAATCGGCTAAGGCTCGTAGATGACGGAAAAGTAGGGGTAAGTAAAACGACTTAATCGGAGGGGTGAGTAAAAAAGCAAAAATGCACTAAAAGACACAGCAATAACATGTTAGTAAAAATTAAAAAAAATAAGGCCAAGTTCAAGGGGAAGCTCTACAAGCAAATCCCCAGCAGAGTCGCCATCTGTGCAACCGTGGGATCCGTGGCGGTCCCGTCGCGACGATGCGCTCTCCAATAAAAAAATAGAGTCGCCACACGGAGCTTTCGGTGTCCCGGGATACCTAGTTCATTTTTATGAGCACCGAAGTGCTAAAAATATGACTTTGAATCCGGTCTACACCAAAGGCTCTTGGGTAGGGGCTTCGGTTATTGATCGGGAAGGTGTTAGGCACCCGATCAACCCGCTTAACGCGGTCTCTACTAATGGCCAAAAATAAGATAGAATAAAAGGAAAGGAAATGGTTCCCTCTTGCTCAAATGGGCCTCCAATGCTATTTGTGCCCCTCCGCTCCTACCAAAAAGTCGGCGGCGTAACGGCACAAATGGGAGGATGGGGGAATGCCGAAAAGAGATAGGAGAAGAAAGGGGAGAGCCGGAGCCCTCAGGCCCTTGTAGCACCGTAAGAGAGCCTTCCATGGCTTGCTTTGATGAGCTTTCGAAGGCTTGAATGGTAGAGAAATGGGTTCTAACCACTAAGGCTTACTAGCTAAGGGAGGGAGAAGATAGGTTAGGGGATCACACACACCTAGGCTATGAGTTTTTGATGTAAGAACAAGATTGGAAGAAGTTTTGGAATTCTGAAATTTTGAGGGAAAATAGTGCACCAAAGGGAGGAAGAACTTCTCACTTAGAGCTCTTTCTCTCTTAAGCAAAATTCTTAACCCTTAAACCAAGGGGAGGGGGGCTCTATTTATAGGAAAAGGGTGGATTAGGAGATCACTTAGATGCTAATTGGAGTTAGCAATTAGGTAATTTCAAATCTAAGGTTTCCTAGGATTTTGAGAGCTTGGAAAGGTGTGTAGGTGGTTCTAATGGTGGATGATGGGGTGAGGCTTCAAGCCACTTGGAGGGTTGCAAATAGGTAAGGAATGGGTGCAACAGGACTATCGAAACACACCCTAAAGGTTGAGGTGGTCAACAAGTCAAACCCTAAATACAAAATTCGGGGTAAAAACCCAATGTTACTGTTTATATGCCTGGCCCAACTATTAGTTGTGCCATGCAAATGTATAGTAAAACAGTATTGAACAGTAGCCTGGAAGTTGGCCTCGCAAGGGGTTGGGGGACCCATTTATGCCTGGCGCAACTAATAGTTGCGCTAGGCCATTTCTGGGGGAAAAAGACCTGGCACAACTAGGCAAATCCAGGGGGAAAATGGCCTGGCGCAACTATTACTTGCGCCAGGCAAAAATCCCTTCAAAAAAGCTCGATTTGTAAATGGTCATAACGTTTGATATATAACTCCAATTGAGGTGATTCTTGGCTCGTTGGAAAGCTGGAGAAGTCCTCTTTCCAATGATATATGATTTGATATTAGTATAAGACCTCAGCAAGTCTTGGTGCACCACTCTTCATCCATTGCCCGGGAAGGTTAGGTTTCGGGTTCGGAATGAGTTCTAAGGGTCGGGATTGGTTTCTAAAGGTTTGGGGTAGGTTTCTAAGGGATCTAGGTTGATTCCTAAGGGTTTGGGGTGATTCATAAGGGTTCCATACATGCCATCAAAATCACAGAATTGCACCTCTCTCGAAAGGTGTTTCGATCGGGCCTTGGGCCAAATTTGGGTGTCTACAATGCGCATTGTCTCTTAATTTCCTTACCTTCCCGTCATTTTATTGCCTTAGCTGGTTGGCGGGCCTACGTGCGCATTGTCTTCCAATTCCTTTAAGTTTCTGTCATTTAAAGTGCCTTAGCCGATTGGCGGGCCTACTTGTGCACTCATATTCCATCAGTGGACGCCGGCCCGTAGTGGTGGCACGGGATAATCACCCCCGGTCTTTGAACTAAAGAAAACTTCCAAAAAAAAGAAAAAAAAAGCTTTAAAAAAATTAAAATTGAACCAAGTTCGGAGCTTAATTAATTTGTTTTGTTGGTTAGATTTTCAAAGGGGTTAGGATTAGGCAAACACATAAACACCCGGGTCTTAGTATGGCGGCAGCCTCTAGTGGTGATGATCCAAAAAAGTCTCAGCCCACCTAGTATCTGAGAAGGGGCTTGCGCAGGAGGTATATCGGGTGGGTTTCCATTTCAAAGCTTAAAACCCTTGGGGAGCGCGCTAGCGAGTTATACCAGACTTAAACCTTTTAGGTGTGGTGAGGAGCGAATCGATCACTAAAGAATAGCTTAGTTCCCGGAAGCCTAGCTTCCACAAAAACCAAAAAAAAAGACTCATTTCGGGTGTTACTTGCTGCTGTCATCAGGTCTGGAGCTTGAGTTTTTGGCCGGCGCATGTATTAGTTGCGCCAGCCCAAAAACCTAGAAATTGTAACTGGCGCAACTAATAGTTGTGCTAGCTTTAAAGTCCATTTTTTTACCTTGGCGCAACTAATAGTTGCGCTAGTGTAAAAAGGCTCCCCTACAACTTGGGCACAAATATTAGTTGCGCCAAGTCTGTCTACACAGCCCTAGCCTGAATCCTTAGCCCTTTCCACCTCCCGAGTTCCTCGATCAGTGTGCTTAGTGCCTTGTTTAGGCCCCGCCATCTCCGACACCCAATACGCCCTCGCCGGTCAAAAGAGGGTAACCTCTTTTTGGCTCATTTCAGGGGATTGGGTTGTTTACCTCAATTTCTGTGCCTTCAATATATTAAAGTTTCTCCTTCGATTCTTCCAAAGTGCATCAGAACCGTCGCTGCGGGTCTTTAATTAAGGTATGAGAGCCACCCGAAAAGGGAATTCCAAGGCCTCGGAACCTCTATTTTTCAAATTTTTTTTATAAAATTCAAAAAATATATATAATCAAAACCCAAAAAATAGATAGTTTGTGGTGCCGGCACAACGGCATCATCTTGCCCTTAGCCGTCTTGTAGGGGAAGAAGGAGGATCTTTGGGTCTTATCCAAAGCACCCTTACCCGACCCACTCCCAAAGAATGTCGTGGGTAGTGGACCCGGCTTACGCCGATCCTGACTCATCCCCACCACATTCTCCAACCCACTCCCATTCGGGAGAAATTTTTTCCACCATCCCCCTCACCCAACCCCCTTTTACTGTTACCGGCCTATTTGGCGCCCCCATTTTCCCAACCGATACCCCTCAAAATATCCTAAGTCCCACCCCCCATTCTCCATCTTTTGCCCAAACCATGCCCATGCCAAACCCATTTTTCCAATCCACATCCTGCCCCAATTCCCATCATCCCCCTATAGACCCGATCCACCCACATTCACATACACCACTTCCGCCCTATCCTCACCTCCGCAAAATCCTCCACCCATCCGGGTCATGCCCATTTTTACCAGGGCCATGCCGAACTTTCCTCATCCCTCCTCATCATGCCCCCAATCATCCCAAAACATACCTAATACATCCCCTCATCCATCCCATATCCCCCCACCTACCGTGGCCATGCCTGATTATACCGGGGCGATGCCCAATTTTTTCACCACCTCCATCCCATCTATACCCCATCACCCCTTAAATCCCCCATCTCCATCTAACCCTTCCTCCATGACCATGATGGAGGAGATGTTCCAAGCCTATTCCATGTGGAAGGCTTCTCAAAACACCTCCTCTCCTCCACACCCCATGAACCCATCCCATACCCTAGCTAATCTCCATGCCTCACTCCCACATGACCCCATCAACCCCCCATAATCCACACCACTCAAACCCCCATTACCCACTTACCCCAAGGCCCATTGGCCCAAACGCCCTTTTCTCACATATCCCAGGTGCCCATGACCCAATACCCCACCACCCAAACCTACCCAGGGCCCATGGCCCAGACCCACCAAGGGCCCATGGACTGACCCATCAAGGGCCCATGGGCCAGACCCATCAAGGCCCACTGGGCCAGACCCACCAAGGGCCCATGGCCTAGACCCATCAACGCCCATTGGGCCAAACCCCCAAAGGGCCCATGGCCCAGACCCACCAAGGCCACATGGCCCAAACCCATCAAGGCCCATTAGGCAAAACCCATCAAGGCCCATTGGGCCAAAGCCACCAAGGGCCCATGGCCCAGACCCATCAAGGGCCCATGGCCTAGACCCATCAAGGGCCCATGGCCCAAACCTATCAAGGGCCCATGGCCCAGACCCATCAGGGGTCCTTGGCCAAACCTACCAAGGGTCCATCGCCCAAACCTATCAATGGCCCATGACCCAAAATGACCAAGGGTTCATGGCCCAAACCCGAACCCCACACTCACACCTTCCATAATACCCCAAACATTTAACCCAACCTTCACCGCTGGGTCAAACCCATGTCATCCCCCAAACCCAATTCTCCCATGGCCCCACACCCCAAGGCCATCTCCAAACCTTCCCCCATACCCAATGGCCCTATCAGGCCCCACCTCAAAACCAAATTCCCATCACCCAACAAACCTTTCCTCACCCCCAATGGGCTCACTCAACCCCCACTCATGTCATTCCCATCCAACCCATGCTGCAACAACAGGAGAATCCCGTCCTCACTGCACATTATGCCGACTAGCAGTATGAAGAGGACGAGATTAGGAATAGCAGGGCCTATGATGGGGCTTTGACCGGCCTCAACCCTCCTCCCATAATTGCCCATCCCCTGAGGCTCAAAGTGAAGTCCAACCAACTGCCGAGAAAGGAGCTCCCGTGTCCAAAGAATCAGAGTAGCTGAAAGAACAGTTGGACAAAATACAGAAGTAGTTAATGAAAATGGGTGGTACTAAAATCCACGCCACGGACTTCACAGACTTATGCCTGTTCGCTGAGGTCCCCCTGCCCCCCAAATTTAAAATGCCAGCCTTCGACAAATATAATGGCACTGGCAGTCCTATTGAGCACCTGAAGTCCTACTGCGGGGACATGTGTCAATACGGGGAGGACGAAAGACTACTAATAAAAGTCTTTCAGAAGAGTTTGACTGGACCGGCTTTGAGATGGTTCACATCCTTAGAACCATCTATGATGAAAACATGGAGGGACTTAACGCACCTCTTGCAAGAGCAGTATGTCTACAACATAGACATTGAGCCGCGTAAGTCCGACTTGGCCCGTTTAAAGCAGAATCAGAATGAGACCTTCAGCAACTACTTAGGGTGATGGAGAGCACTGACAGCTCAGGTCAGGAATAGAATACCTGATGATGAATAAATAGAGATGATTTTGAAGAACACTCTGCCAGTAATTTCAGACTTTTTGGTATATCAGTAGCAGTCCAACTTTGCTGATCTGGTAAGGAATGCTAATCGATGTGAGGATGGCATCAGGGAGGGGCATCTGAATAAGAATATGCCGAGTGGACCCAGTGGGGTTAGAAGATTTTCAGAGCAAAGGAACGAGAAGAGAACAGGGGGCGATGTCCAGAACATAGTCAATACCCGGCCCAATCATAATACAACCCCATTTCAATTTCAGGCTACCCCACCAGTACCTGTTAAGCCTGAGCAGACACAAAGAATGGGGAATGGGCAAGGAATGGAAATGACCCCAGAACAGAGGAGAGCCCGCTATGACCATGTCTTCACACCTCTGGGACAATCATTGAGTGTACTTTTGCCCCTGTTAGTAGAAAAGGGATTTGTGGCTATTCGCCAACCGCAACCTCCTCCTCACCCGATCCCAAGGAACTATGACCCAAATACCCACTGTAATTTTTATCAAGGTCCGGGTCACCCTACTGATCACTGCTTTCCATTGAAGCACGCCATCCAGGATTTGATCGATGCCAGGAAAATCATTCCTCCTGCACCATCTCAGCATGCTAATATTCACCAAGTGCCACTACCCCCACATCCCACCAGAGGAGCAGGTCTCAGACCCACCGTCGGAATGATAGAAGATGAGGAGTTTGAATTTGACCCATCTAATTATATCAGTGATCGGGAGAATTATGTGGCACTATTGCCGGGGAATGATGAACAAAGGATGTTGGGGTAATTGAACCCCTAAATTTGTCTGAATATTTCCCCAACCCAACCCTGCAATTTGAACCCATGGATCTCCGGGCATACTTTCCATCCACCACACCTGTCAATTATTTAAATATCAATGCATACCAACCATACTCCACAACCCCCATCAATTACCCTATAAACCCCCATGCCCCAATCCTGCACCCGCATCCGCCAGTCCTCAATGACCTGCGCTCGGCCCATTTCAACTACCACCATACACCACAACCCCCATCAATTACCCTTTAAGCCACTAGGCCCCCAATCCAACACCCGCACCCATCAGTTATCAATGGCCTGCACCCACCCCATCACCCCCAGTTCAGCCACCAGCAAACCCCACCACCCCGGTCAATTACCTAACGGCCCATCAGACCCCTCATCTACCGCCAGCACCCACCAGCTATCAATGGCCTACTTTTCCCTCCTTCCCTCTAATGCCACCACCCTCAAGCTTCACCACTCCCATTTGGCCCAATCTTTCCACCCAACCCGCTACCACCGAGGTGAATCAAGTATTGCCCACACCTCCTGAGCCAACATTACAAGTGCCTCAAGTACCGACAGCCATACCTTTCCAGCTCTTGGGACCCACATATGATCCTCATCAGGTCCGACTGAGCTAGTAACAAACAAATGTTAATGCCGATAGATGAGATAAGGGCGATGATTTTGTTACCGGTCGGGGAGTATCAAAGCGACGAAGCACCAGTGCGACGAGCCCAACCCAAAGGAAAGAAAGACATCGCAGTGAACCCCTTAGAGAAAATGAGTTGAGAACATATACTGAAGACACAGCTGAGAAGAATGCCTGCCCATATCACTGTATGGGATCTGTTGATGACGTCCCCACTCCATTTCTAAGCATTGAAAGTCAAGGATGAGGTCATCAAGTAGTATGACGCGGGATTTCTCATGGTATCCAAATACCCGTAATGGCTAGCCAATATCGTACCTGTGCCAAAGAAAGATGGAAAGGTCTGCATGTGTATCGATTTCCGTAATTTGAATAAAGCGAGCCCAAAGGACATTTTCCCATTACCACACAGCTAAGCACGGGATGCTTTCTTTTATGGATAGATTCTCAGGATACAATTAAATAAAAATGGCAGAGGTTGATCACGAGAAGACGACGTTCATTACCCCCTGGGGAACCTTTTGCTATCGAGTCATGCCATTCGGGCTGAAGAATGCTGGTGCAACGTATCAGAGAGCTATGATTGCACTATTTCATGACATGATGCACCGAGAGATTGAAGTGTATGTCGATGACATGATAGCCAAATCATCGGAGCGAAGCGACTATCTGGTAAACCTTCAGAAGCTGTTTAAAAGGCTGAGGAAGTATCGACTGTGACTGAATCCACAGAAGTGTGCATTTGGTGTTATGTCAGGGAAACTTCTAGGGTTCATCGTCAGCAGGAGGGGGATCGAGGTCGACCCAATCAATGTCAAAGCCATCACTGAAATGCCACCGCCGTCAACCGAGAAAGAGGTTAGAGGGTTTCTGGGTAGAATACAGTATATCAGTCGGTTCATTGCACAACTAACTCCAATCTGCACGCCGATCTTCAAGTTACTAAGGAAAAACTCGCCCATTGAATGGAACGATGAGTGTCAGGCATCGTTCAATAAAATCAAGGGCCACCACCTTAATCCACCTGTTTTGGTACCACCATAGTCGGGGAGACCACTCTTAATGTATCTCTCCATGACAGAAGTTTCGATGGGATGTGTCTTAGGGCAACACAATGAAACGGGAAGAAGAGAGCAGACCATCTACTACTTGAGCAAGAAGTTTACTAATTACGAGACACACTACTCTCATCTGGAGAAAGCATGCCTAGCTCTTGCATGGGCTACTCAGAGGCTCCGCTACTACTTGCTATCTCAGGCGGTACTGCTCTTGGCCCAAATGGATCCGTTAAAATACCTATTTGAAAAGCCAACTCTCAATGGATGAACCGCACGACAGTAGCTTTTATTATCTGAGTTCGACATCATGTACATCACTTAGAAATCAATCAAGGGGTAGGCGCTTGCTGATAATCCTTTACCTGACTATGAGCCGTTAAGGACCGAGTTCCCAGATGAAGATATCTTGTTCATGACAGAAAATGATATAGAAGTAGAAGAATCATCGGTAATGCACTTTGACGGGGCAGTAAATGTCGAAGGCCAAGGAGTTGGCGCCATCCTAATTTCACCAAAAGGATCCCATGTACCAGTCTCTATCAAGCTCAAGTTCCCTTGCACTAACAATATGGTTGAGTACGAAGCTTGCGCCGCTGGTCAGCAGGCGGCTCTCGATCTGAATGTAACTCACCTTCGAGTATTTGGCGATTCACAGTAAATCTTATGCCAGACGAATGGTGACTGGAAAACGAAAGACGAGAAACTTATCCCCTATCATGAACACCTCGAGGATCTGATAACTTGCTTCCAAGATGTGACTTTCTCATACGTCCCCTGGATAAGGAATCGTTTTGCCGACGCATTAGCAACTTTGGCGTAATGATTGAAATCCCCTATGGTGTTGAGATGAAGACGATCATGATCGAGTAGAGGAATGAGCCGGCCTTCTGCCTCCAGATTGAGGAACCTACAAAGCCTGATGATGAGTCACCTTGGTTCTCAGATATCAAGAATTTCCTCGAGACCTTAACTTTCCCAGAGGGTACATCCAAGACAGACCGACGAACCGTTCAACGTTTAGCGGCAGGCTACGTCATTTGCGGGGAATGCCTCTACAAGCGATCATACAATAACATCTTACTCAGGTGCCTCACTGAAAGTGAAGCGGTCAATATTATGAAAGGAATCCATGAGGGAGCATACGGAGCCCACGTTAGCAGTCACATGCTCACTAAGAAAATCCTACGACAGGGATACTTTTGGACCACCATAGAATTAGATTGTTGCAAACATGTTCAAAAATGCTACAAGTGTCAAGAACACTCCAGTCTGATACACGTTCCTGCCATTAATCTTCATGGCATGATAACTCCTTGGCCATTTTCTACCTAGGGCCTTGACGTTGTCGGAATGATTAATCTGAAAGCATCAAACGGACATCGATTCATCCTCGTCGCCATTGAATACTTCACCAAGTGGGTAGAAGCGGCGTCATATGCCAACATCACTGCCAGTCACGTCGAGAAGTTTCTCAAGAACAATATTGTGTGTCAATTTAGAGTACCCAAAGATATCATCACGGACAACAGCACAAACTTTGCGAATAAGCGCATCCAAGACTTCTGCGAGTAATCCAAGATCAAACACCATCGCTCATCCCCTTATCGGCATCAAACAAATGGAGCCGTGGAAGCCGCGAATAAGACAGTCATCCATATCCTTGAGAAAATGGTCGTCACTTATCGAGATTGGAGCGAAATGCTGTCATTTGCTTTGTGGGCCTACCGAACGTCGATCCGTACCGCTACAGGGGCAACACCATTCTCCCTTGTGTATGGAACCGAGGTCGTCGTCTTGGTAGAGGTTGAAGTACCCTCACTCTGAATCCTCATAGAATCAAGCTTACCCAAAGCAGAAAAAGAGAGATCTCACTTTAAATAATTAAACTTATTGGACGAGAAGAGACTCCTAGCCTTGTGTCACACTCAAGTTTACCAGGGGCGAATCGCACGCGCTTATGATAAACGTGTCCGCGGTCGAGATCTAAAGGTAGGAGACACTGTGCTGAAGAAGATCTTCCCATCCCTCCATACTGATCTAAGAGGAAAGTTTAAACCGAGCTGGGAAGGACCATATGCCATTCGAGAAGTGCTGCCGGGATATGCCATCCGCCTCGCCACCATGGACGGAGATCATCTTCCTGAGCCCATCAACACTGGATATGTCCGACTGTTCTACTCTTAGTCTATCGCGATAAGGTAAGTATTGATGAAACAGATACATGACTACTTAAGAACTACCCGAAAGAGGCCATCATTCCAAGCACAGTAGCCCAAACGCTTCCCTAAAAATGATGATATCCTTTGCTACCCCATTTGAGCCTGGGCCTTTCTTTCAATAACCCCCTTCCCCCAAAAAAAAAAAGTGTGTGTACATATATAAAAAAAAAGGGAAGTAAAGTTACTATCAAAATCTAAAAAAATTGAAAAAGCAAAACCTCAAAAGAGATTACCTAAAATGAAACAAAAAAAACAAACAAAAAATAGAAGAATCATGGGGCATGTACAGTAAGATCCCCAATGAAGAAAGTATGTTGAGAAAACTGAAGCCGTATCAAAGAAACACCTTTTAGCCCAGCATACCTTCAAATCCTAACCTAACCCATGGCCAAGTTACACCCTGAAGAAAGCCCTCTTTTAGGTTTAGAAGAAGTCATAATATCTATTAAGTCAACATGAGCCGAGTCATGAGAAGACACCTGAACCCCATTTAGTCAGCTATGATGGAATCAACATCTATGTCGTGGCTATTGAAAAAAGGAAATGAAAAAATAAAAAATAATAATAAAATAAAAATACAAGCTCAAAGCAAGATGGACGTGGTGCAAACCCGAAAGGGCGCTACGGGTAAAAACAACGAGTTTGTGTGGACCAAGTGAAAATTCGAAGTGGCGCTTGGGGTAAGAGAGCTAAACTCATGGACGTGGTGAAAACCCGAAAGGGCACCACGAGTAAAAAAGGAGATAAATAATAAAAAAAAAAGAGAAAATACTAAAAATAATAATAAAATAAAAATACAAGCTCAAAGCAAGATGGACGTGGTGAAAACCCGAAAGGGCACTATGGGTAAAAACAGCGAGTTTGTGCAGACCAAGTGAAAACCCGAAGGGGTGCTTGGGGTAAGAGAGCTAAACCCAAGGACGTGGTGAAAACCCGAAAGGGCGCCACGGGTAAAAAAAGGAGATAAATAAAAAAAGAAAAAAAAGAAGAAGAAAGGTTTAGACTTATTGAGAGGATTGATGTTTGAGGAACCCTTTTATTACTCTTCCTATTCCCTCTTGTCTGACTGGGCCACTCATGCTAGTTCAAATTGGGTCACGACCATAATTGTCTTTGTGAAACCTGCACCGTCAAACGTATGACCCGAGGCAAGGAGAAAGGTTTGACTGAATCTAAGGGGATCAATGTTTCGACTTTGGTAAAATCTGAAAACTCACTAAGGTCCAACTGCATGAAAGAGTTCGACTATGCTCAAAATGGGACCCGTTACTCCATCTCACTGTCAAGGCATTAAAAGCAAAAAAAAGAAGAAAAGCTAAAAACAAAAAAACCAAGAAAAATCCAAACACAAAAAAAAAGCATATATTTCTACTCATTTCCATGTACATATTTCCAGCATCATATTTCAATCTCAAAAATGAAGAAAAATAACAAAAAATCTCCAAAAACAAAAATCCAAAAAATATCTCAAAAATGAAAAATATAGATAAAAGTTTATTTCTCCTTCTGTTAATTAGGATGCTTATTATTACTTATATAAATAAAAAAGGGACTGACATTTTCTCAAGGATGTGAAGGAACATCAAACGGTCCAAAGCCTCGGAGTAGGCAACTTCTCAACGATTGAAAAATCAGATGAAGCATCCCGCCACCGACGTCAGGTCTATTAAAAAAGGGGAGAGTGAAAATCATTTTGAAAAAGAAAAAAAGAAATTTGTGAACTTTTACGCACAGCTACGCACTCGCATATTTTCGATGCGGTAAAATGTTAATATTGTACCGGCAATGCAGCTGTGTAAAATTAATGTCTTAGGTCTAAGGTTCGCCTTGGATCCATGGATCCTATTTCAAAATAAGAGCGACGGTGTCAATTTTGATCAAATAGTCAATGCTTGGATCGGATTGATTCCATCGCTAAATCTTCGCCCTGATCGCTCCATATTTTGGTTTCAGGTGAACTTGAGTACGTTGGCTTCAGTTTCGTCGCAAACTATTACGGAGGCATGGGCTCTTGGTATGCGTTGTCTGGGCGTGCGCCTCCTGGGGTTCGAGGTCCAGATGATGTTTGTTTAAAAAAAAAAAATGAAAAAAAGCAATCTTTAAAAAAAAGAAAAAAAAGAGAAAAAGAATAAATCTGTGCTTCCCCACAGAGCTACGCACATGCGTGTTCTGATGCGGTAAAATGTCGATATTTTATCAGCAACACCACTGTGCTATAATAACTTCTTAAGTCTAAGGCACGCCTTGGATTCTGGATCCTACTTCAAGGAAGGAGCAACGGTGTCAGTCCTGGTCAATCAGTCAATGTTTCGATCGAGTCAACCCCACTGCTAAATCTTTGCGATGAGCACTCTACTTTGGGTTCATATGAACTTAAGTGTCTTAAGCTTCAGATTCTCCGTTGGAAAAGGTCAATCGTTGATTGAAACCAACCTGTTAGGAATGAGATTATGTATCAATCAAACTATGTGCAACCATGCATTCAGAAGGATTCATTTCCCTTTTATTTTTTGTAGGCTTAAAACCTGTATGGGCAGCGGTATCCCTATAAAGTGTACGCCATGCGTCTGGGTATCCGTATGATGGTCATTTGTCCCTGTAAATTGTACCCGAGCGAGTCTGGGTCAGGGCTTCCATCGCCTTTATTGTTGCTTATTGCCTCTGATGGGTGCATAATTATGCATAGTTAATTAATGTTTATGATCATTATCGGCGGGAGCCAGGATTGGATGCCCCTTTTTAGGAGACACCCACTGTTTGGCTGGATCTGTTCAAGGAAGTCGAAACTGGATACTCTAGGTCATGCTGAGCTGAGGCATGCTTTCAAAAAATGGCACGTACTCCTAAAAAGCATTGTGACATCTATTCACTTCGCTCGGGTGGTCATGCTAAATAAACTTTGGGATCGATGGGTTCACCCAAAGATCTCAAACCCTGCTTCAGCAGGGACACCCACGAATAATCCAATGAGGTAGTCAAATGCCTTGTAGGTTTGGACGCAAACTGTGGAGCCTTGCATATGTTTACTTCGTGCCTATCTTTGAATGAGGGTCGATCACCCCTCTTACTTACAAAATTGTTGTATTCAGAATGAATTTTAAACATCAATCACCATAAAATCATCTCGAGAAGCGGATGCTTTTCATGACTAATAGGATTTTACAACTCGAGAGGCGAACATTTTTCGTAGCTATTGGGCTTTTGCAACTCATTCCACCTCGGTTATGCCCAGTAATGCCACTAAGCACTTGGGAACAGATTACCTCGAGAAACGAATGATTAGCCTGGCACCCTAGGGCTTTTCGGATTTCTCTTTTCGGATTTCTGAATGCAGCAGACTCATCAGTAATGCCTTGGGCCTCTTCGGATTTCTCTTTTCTTTGGCATACGATCATTAGTGATCGGATACCAAAGAGGGGCATCTGTAGCCACCCAAATTTGGTCCAAGGCCCGATCGAAACACATTTCAAGAGAGGCACAATTCTGAGCTTTTAATGGCATGTATGGAACCCTTAGGAATCACCCCAAACCCTTAGGAATCACTCTAGACCCCTTAGGAACCTATCCCAAACCTTTAGAAACCAGTCCTGACCCTCAGAGCCCATTCGAAACCCTAAACCTAACCTTCCCGGGCAATGGATAAAGGGTGGTACACTGAAGCTAGCTACGGCCCTCCACGGCGATCAAATCTCATACCATTGAAAAGTAGAGGTCATCCGCTTTCCAACGATCCAAGAATCGCCCCAATCAGAGGTATACATCAAAAGATATGACAGTCCGTACCCAGAGGACAAGGAAGTAATTTCATGTGAGCCCCCCTAGGGATTTGGCGCAACTAATAGTCACGCCAGGCTATTTCTCCTCAGAAATGGCCTGGCACAACTAATAGTTGCGTCAGTTATAACTTTGCCTGGCGTAACTATTAGTTGCGCCAGGCCAATTCCCCTAGACTTTAAGCCTGGCGCAACTAATAGTTTCGCCAAGTTTAAAGGTGCCCCCCACCCTCGCGAGCTAACTTCCAGGATACTGTTCATCACTGTTTTACTGTACATTTGCCTGGTGCAACTATTAGTTGTGCCAGGCATATGAACAGTAACTATTAGATTTTACCCCAAAATTCATGATTGGGGTTTTGACTTGTTGACCACCTTGACCTTTGGGGTGTGTTTTGCTAGTTCTGTTGCACCCATTCACTACCTATATGCAACCCCTTAAGTGGCTTAAGGCCTCACCCCATCATCCACCATGGGAGGACCTTGTCACACATTTTAAGGCTTTAAAACCCTAGGAAACCTTAGACGTTAGATTACCTAATTCTTAACCATGTTTAGTATTTAAATACCCTCCTAATCCACCCATTTCCTATCATAGAGCCCCCCTCCCCTTAGTTTAAGGGTTGAGAATTTTGCTTAAGAGAGAAAGAGCTCCAAGTGAGAAGTTCTTCCTCCCTTTGGTTCACTATTTTCACCTAAATCCAGAATTCAAAAACCCTTCCCAAGCTTGCTCTTACACCCAAAACCCTTAGCCTAGGTGTGTGTAATCCCTTAGCCTCTCTTCTCCATCTCCTAGCTAGTAGGCCTTAGTGGTTAGAACCTCTTTTTCTACCATTCAAGCCTCCCAAAGCTCATTAAAAGCAAGCCGCGCAAGGCTCCTCTATGGTGCTACAAGGGCCCGAGAGCTCCGGCTCTCCCCTTTCTTCTCCTATCTCTTTCTAGCTCCCTCCATCCTCCCATTTGTGCCGTTACGCCGCCGACCTTTCGGTAGGAACGGAGGGGCACAAATAAGATTCTAAGCCCTTTTGGGCAAGAGGAAGCTATTTTCTTTTCTTTCATTTCATTTTATTTTTGGGCATTAGTAGAGACCGTGTTAAGCGGGTTGATCGGGTGCCTAACACCTTCCCAATCGATAACCGAAGCCCCTACCCAAGAGCCTTTGGTGTGGACCGGATTCAGAGTCATATTTTTAGCACTTTGGTGCTCATAAAAATGAACTAGGTATCCTGGGACACCGAAAGCTCTGGGTGGCGACTCTATATTTTTCGTTAGAGAGCGCATCGTCGTGACGGGATCGTCCCAATTCCCACGGTTCCACAGTACTATTTAAGGTTAGATGCTCTGGGTCATGATGATCTGAGGCACATTGGAGAAAATGGCACATGCTCCCAAAAGGCGTTGCGACCTTCGCTCGCTCCACTCGGTAGTCATGCTAAATAAATTTTGGGACCAATGGGTCCGCCCAAGGACCTTGAACCCTGCTTCACGCAAGGGCACCCATGACCAGTCAGATGAGGCAGTCAATGCCTCATATGATTGGACACAAACTGTGGAGCCTTGCGTACTTGCATTGCACCTATCTTTAAGTGTGGGTCGATCACCCCTCTTACTTGTAAAGCTGCTGTATTTAGAACGAATCTCAAACATCAAATACCTTTAAAATTATCTCGAAAAGCGAATGTTTTTCTTGACTATAGGGTATTTGCAACTCATCCCACCTCGGTTATGCCCAGTAATGTCGCTAAGCGCTTAGGGGCCAATTACCTTGAGAAACTAATGTTTAGCCTGACATACAGGGCTTTCATTTTCTCACCATGTTACTCACCTGATATTTAAAGTTCGCCCTGAATGCAGTGAACCCGTCAGTAATTCCTTAGGCCTCTTCCGATGTCTCTTTTCTTTGGCATTCCATCATTAGTAATCGGATACCAAAGAGGGGCATCTGTATACACCCAAATTTGGCCCACGGCTCGATCAAAACACATTTCGAGAGACTTGTCACCAAGCTTTTGTTGGCATGTATGGAACCCTTAGGAATCCTTCTAAAACCTTAGGAACCCTTCTAATAGGAATCACCCTAGATCCCTTAAGAGCCTTCCCGAACCCTTAGAAACCAATCCCGACCATTAGAACCCGTTCCGAACCTAAACCTAGTTTTCCTAAGCCTTGGATGAAGAGTGATGCATTAGGACTAATTACGACCTTCTACTATGATCAAATCTCATATCATTGGAAAGTAGAAGTCCTCAGCTTTCTAACGGTCTAAGAATCACTCCAATTGGATCTGTGTGCGCAAAGATATCACATCCTGAACCCCGAGGGCAAAGAGGTAATTTTGGGTGGCCCCCCTTTGGGATTTGATTAGTTGCGCCAGTTAAGGTAAGCTTGGTGTTACTATTAGTTGAACCAAGCCATCTCTCCCCAGAAATGGCCTAGCGCAATTAATAGTTGCACCAGCATTAAGGTGGACCCCACCTCTGGGAGCCAACTTCCAAGCACTGTGCATGCATTGTTTTACTGTGTATATGCCTAGCGTAACTAATAGTTATGCCAGGCATATGAATAGTAACCTCTAGTTTTTACCTCAAAAATTGAGAGTGGGGTTTGACTTGTTGACCACCTTGATCTTTGGGGTGTGTTTTGATAGTCCTGTGACACCATTTTAGTGCCTATTTGTAACCCTTAAGTGATTTGAAACACCAACCAATCATCCACCATTAAAACTACCTTCACACCTTACCAAGCTCTCAAAATCCTAGAAAACCTTGGATTAGAGATTACCTAATTGCTAACCCCAATTAGCACCTAAGTAGCCTCCTAACCTACCCTTTTCCTATAAATAGAGCCCCCCTCCCATTGGGTTAAAGGTTGAAGAAAATTACCTAAGAGAGAAAGAGCTTAAAGTGAGAAGATCTTTCTCCCTTTGGTGCACCATTGCTTACACAGATTTCAGAATTAATAAACCTCCTTTCAAGCCTTACTTTTCATAAAAGGCCTCTATGTTAGGAGTGTGCTATCCATTTGCCTTCGCTCTCTACCTCTTAGCTAGCAAGCTTTAGAGGTTAGAACCCTTTTTCTACCATACAAGCCTTCAAAAGCTCATCAAAGCAAGCCTACGCAAGGCTCCTCAATGGTGCAACAAGGGCCCGAGAGCTCTGGCTCTCCCCTCTATTCCTCTACCTTCTCGGTCATTCCTCCATCCTCCCATTTGTGCTATTACGCCCCTGAATTTTTGATAGGAACGAAGGAGCACAAATAAGATTTTAAGCCCCCTTTGGGCAAGAGGAAGCTCTTATCTTTTCATTTATATTATTTTTTCTTTGGCCATAAGTAGAGACCGCATTAAGTGAGTTGATTGGGTGCCTAACACCTTCCCAATTGATAACCAAAGCCCCTACCCAAGAACCTTTGGTGTGGACCGGATTCAGAGTCATATTTGTGGCACTTTGGTGCTTATAAAAATGATCTAGGTTTCCTGGGATACCAAAAGCTCCTGATGGCGACTCTATATTTTTGTTAGCAAGCTCATCGTCGCGACGGGATCGTCAAAAATCCCACGGTTGCACATGGTTGAAAGCTTAGTTTTAGCAAGTCATCATGTTAAGTGAATATATTAAGTCTTGTGGATAGAAACGATACTTCGAATCATCAAATTTTAGCTTAGGGAGCAATGTAGAAAAGCAACGAGTCTGTCAGGCTCGTCGCGGCAACTTAGAGCCTCGCCATGACGAGAAAGTACCTGAATGCCTCATCGCAGTAAGATTTCAAGGCTTTTTCCTCTCTAGAAAAACTCAACGCGGCGAGATGCTTGTTTCATTTGGAACCTAAAGGACTCACCGCAGCGACCCTGCACCTCGCAGTGGCGAGATGCTTGTTTCATCTGGAACCTAAAGGACTCACCGCATCAACCCTGCACCTCGCCGTGGCGAGATGCCCTATTCTGTCGGGGTTTGAGATTTGTACCCCTTGGTGTCTAAAGAGTCTATTTTATGATTAGTGTATTTATTAACACATAGAGTATATGCAATACGTGTGCTAGGATATATACGAGAAGCATTGGAAAAGATTTTAGCTCGATTTGCACACTTGGATGCGAACTATTGACACTTAAGGTAGGGAAGAACATCGTGCTCGACTACTTTATTTTTCTCGAATTCTCGTTATTGATGTGCATAGTCTATACTTAATATCTTTTTTTTTTAAATTGACATGAGATAATACTTGGCATTTTTTGAAGTATTATGACATAATTTTGCACCTGTTTTTTCATGTTTTGATACAATGCATTTTGCTTATGTAATATACACATGATTTATAAATTTCCCATTCTGATAAGCTGATGCACCTCATTGTCTCCTGTTTCACATGCATGCTTGCCCTTGAAATTCTGTCGTTTCTCGTATCAAGTGACCCTGTTAACATAGCTCAGGGGTTTGATGGTCTCAGTTCAAGTGACCCTGTTAACTTAGCTCAGGGGCTTGATGTTTCGTGTCAAGTCACCTTGTTAACGTAGCTCAAGTGCTTGACTTTTGGGTTTCAAGTGACCCTATTAATGTTGCTCAGGGGCTTGACCTGTCTCGTGTTGAGCGACCCTGTTAACGTAGCTCAAGGGCTTGAAAGTTTGATATGTAACTTTATTTGAAATTCCTCGCCATTTAATCTAGTAACACTCTTGTGAATTGCTTACCTATTTCCTACACGTTTTATTGATTCTATATGCATTATGTTGAGGAAAAGCCATTTATTGCATACTTGAAAACCTGTCTATGATTTGTACTAAAGAAATTCTGATTGCTTTTACTTATTTATGCATGTTTTTACTTATCTAAGCATCAAGATTCATGAATGAGAACGATAAATGGTAGCTTTGCATATGTTATTCCCTATTGAGCTTGGATGAAAGCTCACCCCTCGACTATACGTCACAGCTACAGTGGTAGATTTGGAGCGTGACCCGGAACAAGAGGAGGACCCGAATTACAATCCGGACGAGGAAGAGGATTTACCTGAGAGCCATTTTCCTTAGCGTCTTGAGTGGCTCAGATATTTTGTGGTTATTGGGGCAAACGGTATATGAACACGTTTTTGTAATTAAAGACATGTACTTTTAATCCACTGTTTAGATGGAGGTTGGCTACCATCGGTGGAAGATATTTCTTTCTGAGCCTTTGTATATATGGTAGTAGATCTGTAGTTATGTTGCTTTTGTTGTGGTGTAGCTTTGTACTTTGTTTTCACTGTGTTTACTTTGTACTTATTTTGTGAGCTTACCATCATGTGATGGCCTGATCCTTCTTGTTGTCATATGTGGGGAAAGATCGAGCTGTTGGTATGTGATGCATGCAATAGATACCATAGCATCACTGTAACTAGGATCATGTATGTGATCTAATGACATGGGTTTTGTGGTAAGGAAAACCCGTGCTGTCACATGACGCCTCCCCCTCATTATCCTTTTTGGTTTGCTTTCGTGTGGAGCACACACACACACCTATGTGTGTATTAGTTCTTATCTAAGAACTAACGCATGGTATAAAACTTGCACACCGAAACGATTATAAGCTTTTACTCAATGGTTCTAAATAAGCTCTAATTCACTTAACATTCTGGGACCTACTTAAGTGCTAAGACGGTACACTGTAGTTCGGTGCATGGGTCTCCTATCAAGGATCAAAATACAAGATCTAACCTCCCTACTCACACAAAAAATCATTCTTATTAATTATTTATCCCAAAATTCAAGGCGGCATCATGCGGCCCGCCGATCACATACACCTGGGTCAAACTAGTTAAAAGGTCGCATTCTCATAAAAGGTCAACGATTCAACATTTTTAAAAATTTCGGGTTGTTAAAGAAAAACTGAGGAACCTTTAGAAGAATTTGAAAATTTAGAAAAATATTTACAAACTCTTATGCTTGAAGAATGAGAAGAATATTTAAAACATCATATTCATATGAATGATGGAAGTTCAACATTAGGAGTTAAAGATGAGGAAAGCCCAAATCCTACAAATAATAGAAGAGACGATTTGAATAAACAAAACGTAGCTTAGGGAGGAACATATCTTAATTTAACAAATGTTCCCTTTAAAGATTAAGAAAACGTCATTGACAATTGGGCACAATCCATGTTCATAGTCATTACTAACCAAAAATTATCATGGTCAAAAGAAAGTTTCCTTAATTATATTACAGCAACACATCAAGGTGATGTCCTGCAATGGTTAAAACAATGGGAAAAATCAAATGATGGAAAAATACAAAATACTAAATTATTAAGAGATTTTTTAAACCTTGATGATATTTATAACATTTTACTATTATCCTTAAGGAACATCTTTGTTGTTATACGGGTGAACAAAACCTACAAAAAGATGCTATTTATATTTTATCAAAAATAGAATTATGCAATATTTATCAATTCCAGGAATATTGTAATATGTCTAAAAATTTTTATTATCAATTGTAACCCCCAATTAATATTTCTTGGTTAGATCAATTTTATCACAAATTACCTGCACCATAGGATGAATTAGCTATAAAAAGCTATCCTGATTTTATTATAAAACTATCTAAACCAGATACTTTAGGATTAAGAACATCCTTTGTGCTAAATTAATTGCAGATAGATGTTTAGAAATAAAAATAAAAAATAAGTTAAGAATCAAATTACAAATTCTAACTTTGGTCATAAATGTTGTGATAAAATTCTCCAAGAAAATTAGAAAATAGGATGCGATATCCCTAAACAAAAGGGATATAAGAAAGGTTTCAAGAAGAAAAAATTCAAATAAAAATCGTGGAATAAAAAGAAAAAAAAATTAAACATAAAAATATAGATAAAACAAATAAAACTAATATGACTAAAAAGAAATGTCGATGTTTTATTTGTAATGAAGGACATTATGCCCCACAATGTTCAAAAAGGGGAAAAATATAAGTAAAATGATTAAATATTTAGATGAAAAAGATCTAGATATTTATTTTGAAGAAGAATTATCAAGTGATGATAATAGTATTATTTATGAATTAGAATCAGAAACAGACGATTCTGATACAGATTTGGATAACTTTACCTTTATGCTTAACATGATTGAAACTTCTAACAAAGAACATTAAATGATTAAGTTAAAAGATGTAATTGGAAAAGAAATAACTTTCTCTGAAGAATAACTTAGAGAAATAGAGGGGAAAAGAAATAAAATCAATAAAGACGATATATATAAAATTTCTTCTATTGATAAAATATTTTCAAAAAGAGTATTTGAAGCTTTTTCAGGAAATACAACTACAAAAAGTACAACCAATTCAACAGCAGAAATAACCCTGTTTGATAAAAAGAAAATATTAAGATGGAAATAAGAGAATCCTAAAATAAAATATATCCATATCGGATTACTATGGTATGTATTGCTGGATTATTTAGGCAAGGTATAGACACCCCTATACTTGCTATTGTTTTGGATAAAAGATTATTAAATCCATTACAATCTTTGATTGGAGGAATTCAGTCAAATTTAGTACATGAAATTGTTTAGTTTAAACTAAAACTAAACTATTTTATTTCCCTTGAGGATCCAAATATTAAAGACACAATAAAAATAAAAATTCAAACAAAAGGATTAGAAATGAAAGAAGAATCTCATAGTTTAGCCATAGAATGGCTTATAGAACATGAATTAACATCCAAACCGGTAACAAAAATTTATAATTCCGATAAAAATTTAATAGAAATTTCTAAACCTAGACCATATGATTCAGAAATACAATCCCGATTAATAGATTGGAAAGATTTACAGATACCTAAACAATAGTTATTTGAAGATTTATTAGAACAAAAATCAAAATCTCAACCTCAAATAGTGGAAATACAGGCATCAGGAAATAATTTATATTTTAGAGATAATCGCTCTGCATCTTTCAACTCTAGTAAAGATGAATATTCCATTCTAAGAAATAGTTATTTGAAGATTTATTAGAACAAAAATCAAAATCTCAACCTCAAATAGTGGAAATACAGGCATCAGGAAATAATTTATATTTTAGAGATAATCGCTCTGCATCTTTCAACTCTAGTAAAGATGAATATTCCATTCTAAGAAGTAATATTGAGTCAAGACCATCCACATCTAGTGAGATAAAACATATTGCATTAAAAAAATGTGCAAGTTCCTATTCTCCCAGGAACACAACAAAATGAAATAAAAACATTTTAAATTTATCATTTTTAGTCAAAATATGCCGAGATACTTTTTTCTCTTAGTTATTGAAAAAGAAGATATACTTATGTATTGAAAATTTTACGTTTCAAAAGTAAACTATATAATTTGTGTTTTAATGGATACAAGCGCTACAATAAGTGCTTGTAGATATAATGGTTTATCATTCGAAAAATGGGTAAATATCAAACATCCAATTAAAGTAAAAGGAATTAAAGGAAGAGAAACTATTATTGAATTAAAAGCAAAAAATGTTTCTATATGGCTTAATGATAAAAAATTCATTATCCCTAAAATTCTTTGGTTTTCAAACATGCACGGAGATTTTTTATTAGGAAATAAACGACCTTGATCTACCAGAAAACCTCGAAATTGAAACAACAATGCTCGAGGAAGAAGAAATGTAAGAAATGCAAGTTCCACATAGTCCCTCATCAGAAGATTCAACTTTCTATCATAATTTAAAAAACCGTATGGAAGCCTAGTGGACCCCACCACTACAACAAAAGTAGCAAGGACGACTCTAGCTCATTAAGAAATGTAGCTACATGATATCATTAGCAATGATGATTCTTTATCTAAAAAAGAAGACCGAATCTTATCTTACTTTAGAAAAAGCTAAAGTAAATATTCCGCTTTTGAGAAAGAAATCATCTTTTGAAAAGGAGATTTGATATGTTTTTATTAGTCTATATAAGGCCATGTTCTCACCCTTGCTGAGACATTGATCTTAGAAATTCTGCAAAGATCCGTAGTGTGTTGTAAATGGTATCAAAGCTTGAGTGTTTTGAGAGTTCTTTTGAGTGTTAGAATTGGTGTTGTTGTATTAGCATCAAGTACATCGGTTTTTTCTAACTTTAGTTGATCTGACCTTGTTGTTAGATTTTCTATTTTTCATTTGGTTTCTTCTTTTAGATCCAAATTTATTAAATTTTCTTAGAGAGAAATTTGCTCCCTATGGTTTAATACTTCGGAATGGATAACATTTATTTGTATTTCCAAATCATCTTGCTTTTTATATATTTTCTTAAGCAATGTATCGGTTATATCAAATAAACCATTTATACATCCACTTATCATATGTATATTATTTTTTGAATGTTTATCTATATGAAAACTATTATAGACACCCAAATTTAGCCCAACTCCCGATCAAAACACACTTTGAGAGAGGCGCACTTCCAAGCTTTCGATGGCAAGTATTGTAACCTTAAGAACCTTCCCAAAACCTTAGGAGTCATCCCAAACCCTTAGGAATTATCCCTGATCCCTTAGAAACCTCTCCGAACCTTTAGAAACCAATCCCAACCTTTAAAATCCTTTCTGAACCCATACTTAGACTTTTCCGAGCAATGATCAAACAGTGGTGCACTGGGACTAACTGAGATCTTCTACTATGATTGAATCATATACCATTGAAAAGTAGAAGTCTCCAGCTTTCCAACAAGCTAAGAATCATCTCATTCGGCGTTGTACATCGAAAGATATTACGTTCTGAATTTTTCGGCAAAATCGAGTTCTGGGTGGGGATCCATATGGGATTTGGCGCATGTGCAAATGTGGGATTTATGAAGATCCCGTCATGATGATGCACTCTCAAATAATATATTTAGAGTCTCCACCCAGAGATTTTGGTGTCCTGAGAAACCTAGATCAATTTTATAAGCACCGAAGTGCCACAAATATGACTCTGAATCTGGTCTATGCCAAAGGCTTTTGGGTAGGGGCTTCGGTTATCAATTGAAAAGGTGTTAGGTACCTAGTCAACCTGCTTAATGCGGTCTCTACTTATGGCCAAAATAAAAATAATATAAAAGAAAAGAAAAAGGCTTCCTCTTACCCTTTGGGTCTTAAAATCCTATTTGTGCCCCTCTGTTCGTACCAAAAACTCGGTGGCGTAACGGCACAAATGGGAGGATAGAGGAATAATTGAGAAGGTAGAGGAATAGAGGGGAGATTCGGAGCTCTCGGGCCCTTGTTGCATAGCTGTGGAGCCTTGCATTGGCTTTCTTCGATGAGCTTTTGAAGTCTTGTATAATGAGAAATGGGGTTCTAACTCCTAGGGCTTGATAGCTAAGAGGTAGAGAGGAAAGGCTAGGGGGTAACACACACCTAACCTAGAGATTTTAGGTGAAATGCTAAGGTCTAAAGGAAGTTTTAAAATTCTAGAATTTGTATGGGAGTGGTGCACTAAGGAGAGAGAGAAGGGATTCCTTAATCGCTTAATTGCAAAATTTTTTAAGCCTTTGTAAAGGGAGGGGTGCCTCTCTATTTATAGGCAAAAGTGAGGTTAGGAGGGTGTTTCAAAGGTAATTTGGATTAGCAATTAGGTAATGTTGCTATCTAAGGTTTCTTAGGATTTTTGGAGCCTTGAAAAGTGTGAGAAGATGCTTCAATGGTGGATGATAGGATGGGGCTTTAAACCACTTAATGGGTTATACATAGATAGTAAATGGGTGCAACAGAACTAGCAAAATATACCCTAAAGGATAAGATGGTCAACAAGTCAAACCCCATTCTCGAAATTTGAGGCAAAAACTCAGGGTTACTATTCATATGCTTGGCACAACTATTAATTGTGCCAAGCATATGTACAGTAATTCAGTGGAGCTATAGTGCCTAGAAGTTGGCTACCTGCGGAGTGGGGTCCACCTTATGACTGGCGCAACTATTAGTTGCGCCAAATCCCTAGAGGGGATCAGCTGATTTTACCATTTTGCCCATGCACTTCGGAATGTAATATCTTCTTGTGTACAACTACTGATTGGGGTGATTCTTGGCTTGTTGGAAAGTTGAAGACTTCTACTTTTCAATGGTATGAGATTCGATCACAGTAGAAGGTCATAGTTAGTCCCGGTGCACTACTCTTCATCCATTACTCGAGAAAGCTAGGTTTAGGTCCGAAATGGGTTCTAAGAGTCGAGATGGGTTTCTACGGGTTCGAGAAGGTTTCTAGGGTGATTCCTAAGGGTTCTATGCATGCCATCAAAAGCTCGGAGATGTGCCCCTCTCAAAATGTGTCTCGATCGGGCCTTGGGCCAAATTTGGGTGTCTACAGATGCCCCTCTTTGGTATCCGATCACTAATGATCAAATGTCAAAGAAAAGAGACATTCGAAGAGGTCCAAGGCATTATTGACGGGTTCACTACATTCACAACGAACTTCAAACATCAGATGAGTAACATGGTGAGAAAACGAAAGCCCTCTATGTCGAGAAAAACGGTTGGTAACTCTTTTTCTCTTCTTTTTTTTGTTTAGTATATACACTTTTTCTGTCTTCTTTTTTGGGGAAGGATTTAACGAAAGAAAGCCTAATGGCTTAAAGGGTGTAGCAAGGGTATAAGTATTCAAGGATGCTTTTTTGGCTACTTGGCTTTAAAATGATGACCTCTTTTATGGGGTCCGTAAGCAGTCACGTATCCATCTTATCAATACTTACCTTACCGCGGGAGACTTAGGAATAGAAACATCAGACGTATCCAGTGTTGATGGGCTTAGGAAAGTGATCTCTGTCCATGGTGGCGAGGCAGAGCACGTATCTCGGATGACGTAAGGTCCTTCCCAATTCGGCCTGAATTTCCCTCTCGGATCGGTGTGGAGAGAAGGGAAGATTTTCTTGAGTACTGTGTCACCCATCTTTAAATCTCGGATGCAAACATGTTTGTTGTAAGTACGTGCGATCCTTCTCTGGTAGGCCTGGGTGTGATAGAAGGCCAGGAGCCTTTTCTCATCTAGTAGGTTCAGCTGCTCAAAGCGGGACCTCACTCTTTCGGCTTTCGGTAGACTAGATTCCATGAGAATGTGGAGTGATGGTACTTCAACCTCAATTGGTAGTACGACCTTAGTTCCATACACAAGGGAGAACGGTGTTGCCCCTATAGCAGTACGGATTGACGTTCAGTAAGCTCAAAGTGCGAATGGCAATATTTTTCTCTAATATCGATATGTGACAACCATCTTCTCAAGGATGCGGACGACTGCTTTGTTAGCTGCTTCTACGACACCATTGGTTTATGGTCGATATGGTGATGAGCGATGATGCTTGATTTTATATTGCTCACAGAAAACTCTGATGCGCTTGTTCCAAAGTTAGTGCCATTATCCGTGATGATGTCCTTGGGTACACCAAATCGACAAACAATATTGTTCTTGATGAACTTCTAGACATGACTGGCTATGATGTTAGTATATGATGCTACCTCTACCCACATGGTGAAGTATTTGATGGTGATGAGGATGAGTTGATGTCCATTTGATGACTTCGGATTGATCTTTCCAACGACGTCGAGGCCCCATGTGGCGAAATGCCAAGGAGTGGTCATGCTGTATAGATCAATGGTAGGAGCATGTATTAGACTGGAGTGTTCTTGGCATTTGTAGCATTTCTGCACATACTTGCAATAGTCAATTTTTATGGTGGTCAAGAAATATCCTTGTCGTAGGATCTTTTTGACGAGCATGTGCCCATTGACATGGACCCTGCACACTCCCTCGTGGATCTCCTTCATGATGTTGGCCGCCTCGCCTTCAGTAAGGTAATGGAGCAGGATGTTATTATACGACCGCTTGTAGAGGCTTTCATTGCAAATGATGTAGTTCGCCGCTAAACATTGGATGGTCCGTTTGTCTATCTTAGATGTATCTTCAGGGAAAGTACGAGCCTCGAGGATGTTCTTAATATCTGAGAAACATGGTGGCCCATCATCCAACTTTGGGGGTTCCTCAATCTAGAGGCAGAAGGTGAGCTCACTCCTTTGTTCAATCATGATCAGCTTCATCTTAACAACGTAAGGAATTTTGACCATTGATGTTTGCATTGCTAGTGCATCAGTGAAGTGATTTCTTGCTTGTGGGACATATGAGAAGGTAACGTCATTAAAACATGCTATCAGATCTTTGAGGTGCTCATGGTATGGGATCAGCTTCTCATCTTTCGTCTTCCAATCTCTATTTGTCTAACATATTATCAACTGTGAGTCACCAAACACCCTGAGATGAGTTACGTTCAGATCCAAAGCTGCTTGTAAGCCAGCTACGCATGCCTCATATTCAGCCATGTTGTTGGTGCATGAGAAATTAAGCGTGATGGAGACTGGTACGTGAGACCCTTGCAGCGAAATCCAAATAGCGCCGACTCCTTGACCTTCAGCATTCAATGCCCCATCGAAGTGCATCACACATGATTCTTCTGTCCCTGCCTCATCACCCTCTATCATGAACAAGATGTCCTCATCTGGGAATTCAGTTCTCAAAGGCTCATAGTCAAGTAAAGGATTCTCGGTAAGATGATCGGCGAGTGCTTGCCCCTTTATTGATTTTTGTGTGACATATGTGATGTTGAACTCTGATAGGAGGAGCTGTCAATGTGCGGTTTGGCCCATGAAAGCTGGCTTTTCAAATAAGTACTTCAATGGATCCATCCGTGCCAGAAGGAGAACTGCCTAAGATAGTAAGTAATGACGAAGTCTCTGTGTAGCCCTTACGAGAGCTAGACATGCTTTCTCTAGATGAGAATAGAGCATTTCGTAGTAAGTAAACTTCTTACTGAGATAGTAGATGGACTGCTCTCTTCTTCCTGTTTCATCATGCTGCCCTAGGACACATCCCATCGAAACTTCTATTGTAGAGAGATGCATTAAGAGTGGTCTCCCTGGTACTGGCAGTACCAAAATTAGAGTATTGTGAAGGTAACTCTTGATTTTATCAAATGTTGCTTGACAGTCCTTGTTCCATTCAACAGGTGAATCTTTTCTTAATAGCTTGAAGATCGACATACAGATAGGAGCTAGTTGTGTAATGAATCAACTGATGTACTGTATTCTACCTAAGAAGCCTCTGCCTTCTTTCTTGGTAGATGGCGGTGGCATTTTGATGATGACGTGTACCTTGATGGGGTCAACCTCGATGCCTATTCTGCTGACAATAAAGCCCAGTAGTTTTCTTGACATGGCACCGAATGCACACTTCTGAGGGTTCAGACGGAGCCTATATTTCCTCAATCTTTCTAATAGCTTTTGAACATTTATTAGATAATCACCTCTCTTTGGTGACTTGGAAATCATGTCATCAACATACACCTCAATTTCTCGGTGCATCATGTCATGGAAGAGTGATGTCATCGCTCTCTGATATGTTGCCCTAGAATTCTTCAGTCCAAATGGTATGACCCAATAGCGGAAAGTTCCCTGAGGGGTAATGAACACCATTTTCTCTCAGTCTGCCTCTGCCATCTTGATCTGATTATATCCGGAGAATCTGTCTATGAATGAGAGCATCCTATGCCCAGCAGTGTTATCGACCAAGATGTCAATGTGTGGCAACGGTAAGCCATCGTTTGGGCTCGCCTTGTTTAGATTTTTGAAGTCAATGTACATGCGGACCTTTCCATCCTTCTTCGGTACAGGAACGATGTTAGCTAACCACTGCGGGTACTTGGAGACCATAAGGAACACCCCACATCTTATTATTTGATAACTTCATCTTTTACTTTCAGCATCCATTCTAGTTGAAGGCTTCTCAACTTCTACTTGATTGGCTGAACATCCGGGTATAGCGGCAGCTCATGGTCGACCAAATTGGTATCCAAACCATGCATTTCCTCATATGACCATGCAAAAATGTCTTGGTATGATCGAAGGAAATCAATCATACTTTTTCTTTCCCCAGGAGATAGTGACATTCCTATCTTGGTGATTCTAGGAACCTCCTTTATACCTAGGTTGACATCCTCTGTTTCTTCAATGATCGGGGTAGGGCTAGGCTCAAAATCGGCATATCATTCAAGGAGATCATTGGGAAGCTCCTCAGCGGGGATTTCCTCATCCAAACTCATGACTCCTACCCCTTCTTATATTTCTACAAGAAAGGAGTCGACTTTACGTGGGACTGGTTTCTCAATTAAGGCACCATTTTTCTTGATTTTATCAGGAATTTTGAAAGACAATATTTTTGGATTTTATATTTTTTCTATTTTTTTAGCATTTTTCTTTTCTTTGAAAGTTGGCCCCTGACAGCGTGGGTCTTTGTATATACATGGTATTTCCTGCCAAGGGCTAATCTCACTTTTTACAGGTTATTTTTTTTTGGAAAGCCGGTGTCATACTTATGCCCATGCAATGCTTCCAGAGTTAGGGGCATTGATGCCAAATTCCTTACCTGTGATGTTGTCCCTTTACCTGTTCGGATGGAGGAGGCTGATTGAGATGACTTTTGGGAGTCAGCCTCCATCATGTTTACTCTGGGCTCGTACGAAGCCCTGTCCTCGAACAATAACATCATTTGGTGGTGGTTTATCACAGGGGGGGACTGTGCAGGTATGGGGAACTCCTCCTCAATAAGGGACATGGAGGCCATGTCTACTTCAAAATTGGGAGGGATGATTTGGGGATTGGTAGGGTGGATCGGGGCAGCAGGTTTGTGTGGGGTTAATTGTGTCACCCCATTCTGATCAATTTTTACAACCCCTGCACTGACAAAGGTATTCTATATGTGAGGTCTAGGGCGGGGTTCTTCTTCCAGGTCTATCCCCCTGGCTTTGGCAGTGGCTATGGTTCGGGCCTTCTCCTTGGCGTCTTGAACCTCTCCCTCGGTAGGCTTGTAGCCTAGGCCGAATTTGACCCGTTGTCCGCCTTTGGCTCTAATCGGGTCCTTCCGTCCTTGCAACTGTGGTCCCAATCCCTTACCTTTCTGAAGCCATTCTTGGAGCATGGCTATGACTGTGACCATTCCGCCGCTGATTTTCATAGTAATCATTTCGAGGGACTCCAAGATCACTGCCGACACATCATACTCAAAGTTATGGAGATCTGTGTCATCGATCTTGTGTGGTACATCCAACACTTTAGGTTTCTCAATGTTGTGGGTACCTTTCTCTCTTTCATCCTATCCCTCGCTCGTAATGGTGACGATTTTCTACTCTGACACAAATCGATGTTTTTGGTGCAAAGTTGAAGGTATTGCCCCGACCTCATGTAGCCATGGGTGCCCTAAAAGTAGATTAAATGTGGATTTGATGTCCATTACCTGGAATGGTATGGAAAAGGTCATTAGCTCAATTACGAGCTCAAGATAAACTTCCCCAATTATTTCTCTTCTCGTATTATCAAATCCTCTGGCGCTTGTCCTCGCTAGCCTTAACATGGACGGGTCCACCCCTATTTTGGTAGCAGTTCTCAAGGGGCATACATGTAAGGCAAATCCATTGTCAATCAATACCAAGGGGATCACCAAATTTCTGGTTTCTAAAGTGATGTTGAGAGGTTTGGAATGACTATTTTCTTCTTTTGCCAGGTTGGCATCTAAAAAAGAAATGACATTGGGAGCCAACACCTGCCTTATTATCTATCCCACTTCGTCTGAGCTTACTTGGATAGATACGTGTGTATTTTTTAATGCTCCCATTAAAGCTTGAAAATGTAGAGGGGATGTCATCAATAGATCCCATACTGTGATATGGGCTGGCATTCTCTTCAGTTGAGTTTCCAATATGTGTTCTCGGCTCATTTTCTCGAACAGGTTCACCACGATAGCTTCCTTCTTCCCTTTCGGTCGGACTGGTGCTGGTGTTTCTGGTTGTTTGGAGATTTTTCCCGATCTAGTGACAAAATCCACTACCCCTTCTTCGTTGATGATGGTGTTGATATTTTTCTATTTATAACAAAGTGGGACCTGATGGGGATCGTAGGTTAGCTCTGAAATATGAAATGGAGAAACTGCAGGCTCCCGTGGTATTTAGGTTGGCGGATTGGGATGAGCGGATACTACTTGGTTCACTTTTGTTAGGCAGCTCGGGGGAGTGGAAGAAATGGGCCATGTGGGGTTAGTGGGTTTGTGGATGCTGCATTGGGAGTGGTGTGATGGGGGTAGGCCATTGGTAATTAATTGGTGCCGGGGGAGGATATGGGGAAAGATCAGCCACCAGAAAATGGCTAGGGGCTGTTGTGTATGGTTGATATGAATTGATTTGGACATAGTTGACGAGAGCTGGGGAGGGAAAATAAACCCTCAGATCTAAGGGTTCTACTGGTGGCGCGGGGTGAGGAAAGTAATTAGCCAAATTCAAGGGATCGATCACCCCAATGCTTATACCCTCCTAGTCTCTTTGTCTCGGTGTTATAGATTCTCCCTGGGTATGGATATACTCTGACGGGTCATACCCCTCGTCATCCTCTTCTATCACGTTGATGTTTGGCCTAGGGCCTGTTCCTCCTGGTGGGTGTGTTGGTAGCGGGACCTGGTGTATATTGGCATGTTGGTTGGCTTGGGGAAGTGTCGAAGGGATTATCTTACCAGCCTATATTAAGTCTTGTATTGCATGTTTCAAGGGGAAACAATGATCAGTTGGGTGGCCTGACCCTTGGTTGAAGCTGCAATGAGTGTTGGGGTCATAATTTCTCAGGATTGGATTCGACGGGGGTCATGGCTGAAGTGTTGTGACCAAAAAAATTTCAATTAACAAGGGCAACAAAATGTTCAAGGACTGCCCAAGGGTGTGAAAACTCAATCAAAATGGGCTTTTCTATGCTTTGGGGTCCTCTATGCCCCTTATCCATTTTTGATTCTCTGCATCGGCTTGCTTCTGGTCGAGGCCGGCTAGGTTGCCCTAAACTGGAATGGGGTTGTGCTAGTATTAGGTCGTGCATTACCAACCATTTGTATATCTGCCCCATTCTTCTTTCATTCCTCTGATCAGCGAACCTCCGGGCCCCACTGTTTGTAATTTTATTCAACCGCCCTTCTCTTATGGAATCTTTACAGCGATTGGTGTTCCTTACCAAATCAGCAAAGTTGGACTACTGTTGGTATACCAGAAAATCTGAGATGATCGACAGGGTGTTTTTTGAGATCATTTCAATCTGCTCATGATCGAGTATTTTGTTCCTGTCCTGAGATGTCAGTGCCCTCCATCGCCCAAGATAATCACTAAATGCTTCATCGGGCTTCTGCTTTAGCCGAGTTAGGTCCGATTTTTTGGGTTCAATGTCTATGTTGTAGACAATTGCTCTTGGAATAGGTGGGTCAGATCCTTCCAAGTTTTAATCATGGACGGTTCTAGCGAAGTGAACCACCTTAAAGCTAGGCCTGTAAGGCTCTTCTGGAAGACCTTTATGAGCAAACGCTCATCCCCTCCGTACTGGCACATATCCCCGCAATATGATTTGAGATCTGCAATAGGGTTACTCGTGCGATTATTTTTTTAAAGACCGGTACTTTGAATTTCGAGGATAAGGGAACTTCAGAAAACATGCATAGATTGAAAAAGCTTGTGGCAAGGATTTCAGTTCCATCCATCTTCATTAATTGTTTCTAGATCTTGTCCTGTTGTTCCTTCAGCTGCTTCGATTTTTTAGATGGCGGGGCCGTTCTTTCAACTGTTAGCCTCGATTTACTTTGTGTTGCTGGTTGGTTGGTGATTACTGGTGGTGGAGGATTGAAGCTTGTGAGTGCCCCCATATAAGCCCTGCTATTTTTTATCTCATCTTCCTCATACTGTGGGTCTACATATGGTGGAGGAAGAGTGAGATTATCCTGTATTGGTGGGACGGGTACTTGGTGAGACCACTGAACATGGGGGAACCCTTGATGGGGGTGGCTGATGTCATGGGATGGATTACCGTATTGAACGAGATATGAGGGTTGTGGATGAGTGGGGCCCCTGCTATGTTGAGAGACTGGCTGATATGGGTGCATCATCTGGGATGGATTGGTGTATGTGGGATGTTGGGGGAATGAGGGAGGATGGGAGAACGGGGCTCCCGGGTGTGGGCCTTGATGGGTATGGGTCATTGGGCCTTGTTGAGTTTGGGCCATTGGGCCTTGGTGGGTTGGGGTCATTGGGCCTTGATGACTTTGGGGTAACTGGACCTGAGGCCTGCTCAAATGGCCCCATGGTTGATGAGGGTCTTGGGTGGTATGGATAATGGGGGGTTGATGAGAGCTTTAGAGAAAAGAGGCATTGATATTTGGGAGTGTATGAGATGGGTTTGTGGGGGGTGGATAAGGGAGGCTGCTTTCAGAGGCCTTCTAGTTGGTATAGGCCCTGACCATCTCATCCATTATGGTAATTGGATTGGGTGAGGGGGTGGGTCTAAAGAGCGCATCCGACGGAGGGGGAACATGGGGTACAGATTGGGTGGGTGCATGGGAAAAATTGGGCATGATCTGGGTGGATGGGGGGATATTGTGTATGGTTTGTGAGGATGGGAGATAAATTCTCATTGCTTGTAGGGTAAAGGTGTAGGATTGGATTGGATTTTGGGGAGCTGTGGATGGGAGATGTGGTGGATTTGGAAGGGTGGATGTGGAAAAATGTGGCATGCTTGGATTGGACGAGGGCAAAGGAGGTATATGGGGTGAATTTTGGGTTGAGATGGGGAATGAATAGGGTGAAACGATTTTCAAAAAAGGTGGGGGCAAAATTGGGGGGATTAGGAGTGGATGTGGATGGATCTTGAGTGGATGTGGGCAGGGAAAGGGGTAAATTTTGAATGCGTGCGGATAAGAATATGGGTGCAGCGAAGGGTCCGGTGACGGTGAATGGCGGTTGGGTGAGCGGAATGGAGGTGAAGATTTCTTCCGCATGGGAATGAGTTGGGGAACATGGCATGGATGAATCAGGATTGGCATATGCCGGATCAACCAACCCACGACATGGCTTGGCGACAGGTGGGGTACGGGTGCTTTGGGTGGAGTTCGTAAAGTTTTCTCCCCCTCCCCGTACGAGATGGCGGAGGGTAAGGCGATGGCGTTGTGCCAGCACCACAAGTTTTTTATTTTGGATTTTTTTCTTGATTTTTTTTTGGATTTTGATTATTTTTTATTTTTTTCGATAAAACAAACTAATCTCTAGTGCGAGTTCTAGGGCCTTGGAGTTCCCGTTGCAGGCGGCATTCGTACCCCAAATATCTCCCACGGCGGGATCCCGACACGCTTCGGAAGAATCAAAGGGGAAATACCCTTTGATCTATGTGAAGGCACGAGAATCCATGTGACAACTCGATCCCTCAAAAAAAGTCAATAAGAGGGTGACCACTTTAGACCGATGAGGGAGTATTGGGTGTCGAAGGGTGCAGGATTTATTGGAGATGCTAAACCACTAAGTGGGGGGACTTAGGGGAAGTGAGAAAGGTCTCATAGTCGGGCTGCCCGGCCCAGAATAGGCTTGGCGCGTGTAGTATATATGCTAGGCCAAAATCTGGAGATTTTGGCTTGGCGTGTATATCACACATTGTAGGCTAAATTTGAAGAAGGTTGGCTTAGCGTGTGTATTACACACGCTAGAGCATATCTGGGAAAAGTTGGCTTAGCTTGTGTATTACACATGCCAGGCAAAACAAGGCATATATTTATAATTTGACAGCAAACAGCAAGCCCGAGATTGGTTTCTTCTTTTGGATTTTCTGGAAGCGATGCTTTCGGGGACTGATATTCTTTGTTATTCCGGGTCCCTCCTTTCTGAACCTAGGGATACAAAGCTGATTCAGGTCAACTAAACGCACTCCCCCAGGGTTTTAAGCTTTTTAACTAGATTGGTTATCCACCCTATATACCTCCGGCGCAAGCGCCTTCTCAGATATTGGATGGGGTGGTACTTTTTTGGATCATCACCACTAGGGGTTACCATCATACTAAGAATCAGGACATTTATATCGCTGCCTAAATTTCCAACCTTTGTAAAATCTACCCTCACAAAAAAATTTAATTAAGTCCCCCTCTTAGTTAAATTTTAAATTCAATTTTAAGAGAGTTTCCTTAATGTTCAAAATCGGGTGGTGATAGTCCCGTGCCACCTCTAAGGGCCAGCGTCCAGTGTTAGGATATGATTGCGAAAAAAAAAACTCACATAGGCCCCCCAATGGCTAAGGCATGTAAATGAGCAAGTATGCTAATCGGCTAAGGCATGTAAATGATGGAAAGTAAATGAATTGTAAAGACAATGCTCAAGTAGGCCCGCCAGTCGGCTAAGGCACGTAAACGACGGAAAAGTAGGGGTAAATAAAAATAAACCGAATCGTAGGGGTGAGAAAAATTGATGGATTCGTAGGGTGAGTAACAATAAAAGAAAATAAATAAATGTTAGTAAAATTATGAAAAGGCCGAATTTCAAGGGGAAGCACTACTAGCTAATCCCTAGCAGAGTCGCCATCTGTGCAACCGTGGATCTTATCGATTCGTCGTGATGATGTGCTCTCTTCACTACAAATTTTGAGTCGCCACCCGGAGCTTTTGGTGTCCTGAGAAACCTCAAATCAACATTTAATGCACCAAAGTGCCAAATATGACTCTGATTTACTGATTCACACCAAAAGCTCTTGGGTAGGGGCTTCGGTTATTGATCGGGAAGGTGTTAGGCACCTGATCAACTTGCTCAAATCTTGTCTCTACTTATGGCCAAAATAAAAAGAAAATAAAAAGAAGCACCTCCTCTTGCCTGAAGGCTCTTCGATCCTATTTACGCCCCCACGATCTCCAAGATTTCGGTGGCGTAACGGTGCAAATTAAAGGATAGAGATAAAGCCGAGAAGGTAGAGGGAAAGAGGGGAGAGTTGGAGCTCTCGGGCCCCTATAGCACAACTATAGACCTGCGCATAGGTGCACTCGGTGAGCCTCCGATAGCTTCAGTAACTGGAATACGGATTCTAACCTCTAAGGTTTGGTGGCTAAGAGGTAGGAGGAGAGAGCTAAGGGATAGTTCTCACCTAAACTAAAAGATATTTGAAGGAAGGTGGAATCTTAAGGGAGTTTTAAAGTTCTGGAATTTGTATGGGATTGGTGCACCAAAGGGAGAAAATGACTCTCTTAATCTTTTCTCTTTTTGGAAAATTTTCAAGCCCTTAATCAAAGGGGGGTGCCTCTCTATTTACAGAAAAGGAGAGGGTTAAGGGGTAGTTAAATGCTAATGTGATTGGTAATTAGGCAATCCTAATATCTAAAGTTTCCTAGGGATTTAGGGGCTTAGATATATGGGAAAGGGGTTCAATGGTAGATGATAAGGTGGGCGTTCAAATGACTAGAGGGTTGCAAATAGGGTAAATGAGGATGCAACAGTCCTAATGAAACCCACCCTAAACATTGGGATGGTCAAAAAGTCAAACCCTAAAAGTTAATTTCAGGCATATGTACAGTGCCTGAGAAGTCAAGAGCCCACTGGGGGCCCCATCTATGCTTAGCGTGTATATTATTCACGCTAAGCCACTTCTGGGAATAAATGGCCTAGCGTGTATAATATACATGCTAGGCAACATTCTTCCAGAAATGGCCTAGCATGTGTATTATACACCCCAAGCATGCTTACCGCCTAGAGAGGTTCTTGAGAGGTTCAGTCAGATGTAGTTTTTGGGCTCGAAACTTTTGATTGCCCTAACTTTTGATGTATGACTCGGATCAGGATGATTCTTGGCTTGTTGGAAAGCGGAGAACCTCTACTTTTCAATAGTATAAGATTCGGTTTTAGTAGAGGGCCCCACATGTTTTGTGTACCTCTCTCTAATCATTCCCCGGGAAGGTCAACTAAGGGTATGGAGGGGTTGGGGGTGATTCCTAAGGGTTTAGGCAAGTTTCTAAGGGTTTGGAAAGGTTCCTAAGGATATAGGAGATGCTATCGGATGCTCGGGGGTGTGCTTTTCTTGAAGTATGTTTCGATCGGGCCTTGGGCCAAGTTTGGGTGTCTACAACCATATATTAAGCATATGGGTTTTTATACCACTAAAATGGTAAAAACACACTTTTGTTTTTTTTTTTTAATATTATGCCAAGACTTATTAGCATAAATGAAAAGGGCCATCAACCAAATATGGATGATGATATGTAATACGAACAGAAAAACATATATACAGTGAGAGGATAAAAAGGTTACAGAGGCGAGGCTTTCCCAAACGGATAAACCATCAGGCAGTTCATGAAAGTCAATGGAGAGCTTGATCCAATGATCATCAAGATTCCTCACATACTTCACAACCATACTAAAAGGCCTCTTTCTTTTTCTAAAGATCCTATTATTTCTTTTGTTCCAGACAGCCCCACATAACATCTATCCCTAAGAAACTCCAAAATTTCATCCCTCTTTCCCCCTCTAATTGAATCCCGTCTCACTGCACCAAAAAAACATTTAGCTTCCTTTGGGAAGACCCAAACCATATTAAACATCTTGAGAACCACATTCCACGTACACCTCCTGTGACGGCCCGGATTTTGACACCCCGAAACCTGTGCCATCAGCACGACCCTTAAGACCCTGCCCGATGATTCTGTACGGAGTATTGGTAATACACGCCACAAATCACAAAGTAAAACACAAGGATCTACTCTAAACAAGTTTCCATGCACTTATAATAATTTAAAAGAAAACTCAAATGACAGTTCTAGTCTCATGCCAATTCATGAGCAGAAGAACCGACTCGAACCATCGGTGACAACCGTTCACCCCAGATGGTTCACCAAAAGAATCATAAGGTTTAGTTACATCCCAAAATATGAGGCTTGACATACCAAGCCGTAATAAATGTTCTCAACTCACTATCAAGGTACGCAAGGGTAGGCTCTAACTCTTCTCCGGGCACGTAATCCAAATCTCCCGGATCAACGTCTCCCGAAGCTTCTGCAGCCACTAAAGCTGGACTTGCGATGTATAGTCTAAGGGGTGAGCTATATCCTAGCTCAATAGGGAAAATACAGTGAACATATAATTTAAGCTCTCACATATATGTTAAAATAGTTTAAAAGCATAATTTATCTTATAGAACTGCCAAAAGACAATTGAGATAATCGAAATGAAATGATGGATACAACTGTTACTCTGTATGATTTTGTTCATTTCCATCTTACTAGTGTTGTTATAGATTTGGCCTAATCACTTAAATCTTAAGTAGTCCTCGAGCAATATAGCATCCACCCCCGATGGAATACCCACCATCGTCGTCTGAATAGACACTTATTATAAGTTCTCAATTTCGACACCACCTAGGCCCCTTTCTCTTAGGCGGCGGGGTCTATTCTCAATTCAACATCCCTGGGATGTGCCATAGATGTACGGTTTGGCCGCCGTACCGGTAACGGATATCCTGCCGAGTTAGTCATGGGTATCCCGCCACGTCGGTGGGGTATTCAAATTAAACCTTAAATAATAAAAACATCGAATGTGCTTTACATATAGTTATTCTCCGTGACTGTGCTAATTTTATTACATTAGGCCTTATCACTTTTCTTTTGTTTCACCATTAGATTTCATCTGCATCCCTGGGATGCCACTGATTTAATGCATCATCTAGATGCCCTTTATTACATTCTCACGTCCCCTGGGGACCTCATAGTTTCACTTTTGGATTTACACACACACCCTTGTTTGAAAACACATTTGATACATGACTATTCACTAGAATTGTTCTACATATATGATTTGACAAATTAAAGTATATGTTTCAAGATATTCCCTACCTCAAAGCAATTCCAATGCACTCTTTTCTCGTAGAGGTTTATGCATAACAAGTCACGTCACACCTACATTGTATGTGTTAAGAACGAGCTTAGAATGGTCTCCAGAACCCTTGAGAACCATAGCTCCCATGATATACACCCAAAAGAATAATCCAAATAAGTAAGCGTGTAGTACCTCACGCGAGCAGGAACTATTCCTCACTCGAGTGGTCACTTAACCTCGCTCGTGCGAGTACTTGACCTCACTCGAGCGATCAAAACGAGGTATTAAACCCTCGCGCGAGTAAGCACTATTCATCATTCGAGCTGTTAAAGCGAAGCTTTCAACCCTCGCGCGAGCGAGCACTATTCATCGCTTGAGCGATTAAAACGAGGTACCTGGAGCTCAAGCGATGCCTCGCTCAAGCGAGCTTCCCCTTTACTAAGGGTCTCGCTCGAGCGAGCCCAGAACGCAATTTATGCTCAGGCTTTATCTTCTGTTTCCTCTTTTAACCGCTCGAGCGAGGGCCAATAATATTGAATGCTCAATCTGTTCGAGAAACAATTTCCTACTCCATTTAAGGTCTTTTTAACATAAAAAAAACATTCCACTAATATTTTATACCTTATTTAAAACACACATGAGCACTTAAAACTTACCAAAATTAATAGATCCTTTACAGACTTGATCCAAGATCAAATCAAATGAGGAGAATTATGAAAGCTTTTCCTCCAACCTCTTTCCAGGTTCTCCACAGGCTCAAACCCAACAATCCTTTCTAGTTTCTTCCCCACACTCTTCTCCTCACATATGTTTAAGATCCATGGGATCGATCTCCTCTCAAATCACCAAAATGTCCTACCTCTAATCTTCTTTTATGAAACCTTCTCTTCTTTCTCTCTATTTAACTCTCCCTTTTTCTAAGCCAAATTAGGTCACGTATGAGAGACTCTTCTCTCCTTTTCACTTATCTAGTGAAAGCTAGTGTGTTTCACACATACACATGTGTTTGTGTTTGGTTCACAAAGTTCACCTACTGAACACATGTACTTATAGTGTACCTAGAAATTATAGTTCCCTTGCGAACCACACACACACGTGCATGGTACGTGACATGCACGATTCCCAAAAATCGGGCTATGACATTCACCCCACCTTATAAGATTTTTGTCCTCAAAAATCGATGATACACGAAAAATCTAGTACGAAAAGGCTTTCAAATAGGCTAACTCTTGAATAATCAGGAAATTAACGAATGGTCCAAAGACCCGAAATCAACCTGCATCAAGCAATTATAATTTACACTTTATCATATACATAACCCTACAATCATCTCAGCCAACCTATCAAGCAAGAAAATTAATGACAAAAATCTATATAATCAGGTATTTCCACCGTCATTATACCAAATTGATCATATGATAAAAATATATACAAATAGTTTCTAAATAACCAAAATTTCTATCATTAAGTTTACCACCAAAAATTTGTGACACTCATGTCACGATAGTTTCTAAACCAAAAGTGCAAAATATTACATGACAACGCAAAATATTTCATTGCAATTTAAAAGAAAAATGATATGTGATGACCTAATCGTCACCCTCCTCATACTCCTCGTCCTCGCCGTCGGAGTCAAAGCCATCATCATCGTCATCATCCCCGTCATCCTCATCCCCGTCGTCACCAACCTCCCTGGCGGTAGTGACACCAGCTATAGTGGTCCTGGTAGCAGGGCCCGAGCTAGACGCGCCAAAAATAGCACCTTGCATAGCACCGATGCGCTCCTTGTACGTCTGCGGAAACGCATGGCCCATGAGGTCGATGAGGAGCGACTCCTGGAACCGCTAATGTAGCCAGATCTCCCGCCCCTGTAGGAGGATCTCCCACATCATACTGCTGTCGGTAGCAGGGAAAGGCTGCGAAGACGAAGTGGAGGGAGCAGTCGGTCCCGTAGATGGTGGATGTGCCGCTTGCCGCGAAATCTGGCAATCCCGCTTCTTGTTTAAACTATTTTGGAGGCTCTTAAGGTTTCGGCTCAAGTCTTGGGTGAGGAACGGAATGGTGTTATCTGTTAGCACTAGTTCATCTGCCCTGATCTGAAAACCCTCCTTCCCATTTTGTGAATCAATGAGTCACGAGATCAGACGGGCATAGGGTAGTCGGTGGATGGGTGGTGGAATGGCGCCCTTCTCATTTCTTTTGCAGGCATGTATAATGCCCTTGATCACAACTATAGGGGCGCTAAACCACCAATTGTGGAATGCGGAGTGCAGGGCTCGCAAAAATGTCTCGCGGCGCTCTTGATCATGGCCCGTTGGGTGTCTTAAAAATAATGTCCAAAACCCACATAAGTGACGGCAACTATGATTGGGTGATCGACTGTCCGAATGCGGTGGCGCCACCAGTTATATCGGCAATGATGGTCGGGAATCCTATGTTCCCAGAAAAAGGTGGTAGAGAGAGTGGGCTTGGGGTGTATGTATTAGGGCACTGCATGGCAGTGGAAACATCGGCATTGTCAAAAATAAGTTGTTCCCGTCTATGTTCACGAGGATCATATCCTCATTTTGTTCGGTTGAAGGGTTTGGTAGAACAATCTCACGAGTCTTGGATAGTACCGAGCTCTAAAGGGTTCTAATAGTGGTCTCAAATGGTGGTTTGTGAGGAAATCCGAGGTCCATTGGGTGGACGTAGGATCCCCAAAATAAGAGGGATGAATCTCCCATTCGGCCTCAAAATTCTTTGCTCCCCACCAATCATCTAATTGGATTGGGGCACAAGATGGGGATGGTGGTGATTGTGGTGCATGCGGTGTCTTGTCGCGAGACGATGGCAATCGAATCGCCACTCATTTTCTCGGTTGGGGGTTAGGGCTTGTGGAAGTCATTTGATATATAACATGAACTTAATGAATGAAATGAAGTAGAACTAGGGTAGATTTCACCTCTTTAAACGCTTTTGACGGATTGGATCATTAGAATCCAGCTCGAATCGGACGGAAGAGGAGTGTGAAAATCCGAAAATCCGAAAACCCTATATCCCACTCGCCCACCACTCTCTCGCTTGAAGATGAAATGAGCAAACAGAAATTCGCCACCCTTTTATATCCTGGCCTCACTCAAGCGATCAATAGTCCTCGCTCGAGCGAGCTCAGTATTTTATGTGGCTCTCGCGAGCGAGCATAAGTTGTCACTCGAGCTAGCCCTGAAACGTTTTTCTGGTTCTTTTAAGCTCATACTTTTCACTGGTTTCTTCTATCATTTAAGACATCTTTCACACATGTTTCCCTATGTTGTACCCTTGGAATTTTTCTCATGAAGTGTTGGTTCTTCCTAAAGTTGAAGTTATTATGCTAAAATTTTCAATCAAATTCATTCATTCATTTCAAAATAGTAATCTATATACTGCTAGAATATTACATATTGTTAATTTTAAGGAAACTAGTTAGCGTTCTCAAATAAATTGGGATATTGTTCTCTGACATCTGCCTCGCGCTCCCACGTTGCTTCCTCGGTCGGATGATTCTTCCATCGAACAAGCACTAAGGGAATAACTTTAGTGCATAGCACTTGTTCCTTTCTATCCAGAATCTCCGCCGGTTCTTCTATCATGCTCATATCCTCGGGCATCTCCAATGGTTGACCTTCCAAAATGTGGGAAGGGTCACCCACATACTTTCTGAGCATAGAAACGTGGAAAATGTTATGTACTCGATCGAACACTGGTGGTAATCCAATGCGATATGCGACTTCACCCACCCGACCCAAAATCTCTAAGGGTTCGAGATAATAGGGACTTAGTTTCCCTCTCTTTCCAAATCTCATCACGCCTTTCATAGGGGACACCTTTACAAATACGTGTTCACCCACCTTATAGTTCACATTGGTCTGCTTGATATCGGCGTAGCTTTTCTGCCTGCTTTGAGGCGTCTTTAGTCTTTCTCTGATCATACGGACAACGACGATGTTATCTTCAAGCAACTCGGGTCCCAAAACAAATTTCTTGCCAGTTTCTTCCCAATTGATGGGCGATCTACATCGCCTTCCGTACAAGGCTTCATACAGTGCCATTCCAATGCTCGTCTGAAAACTGTTGTTGTACGCAAACTCGATTAACGGTGGATATTGATCCCATGATCCTTGTAGTTCTAACATACACACTCTGAGCATGTCTTCTATTACTTGATTTACCTATTCTGTCAGCCCATCGGTTTGTGGATGGACTGCTAAACTAAAATCCAATCGCGTTCCCATTCCCTCTTGAAATTTCTTCCAGAACTTCGATGTGTATAGAGGATCACGATAAAAAATGATACTGCTAGGGATTCCGTGTAGGCGCACTATCTCCTTCATATATAGTTCCACGAGTTTTCCTGCCATATACATCGTGTTGTAAGGTAGGAAGTGTGCTAACTTGGTCAATCGGTCCACGATTATCCAAATGGCATTATATCTTTTTTCCGTACACGATAGTCCAACGATAAAGTCTATAGATATTGATTCCCATTTCCACTCCAGTATTGGCAGAGGTTGTAATAACCCCACAGGGTGTCTATGATCAATCTTCACTTGCTGACACGTCAAGCACCGTGAGACATACTCTGCCACGTCTTGCTTCAGACCTCTCCACCAGTAATTCCTTTTCAAATCTTGGTACATTTTTGTGTTGCCAGGGTGGATAGCGTAATTTGATTTGTGAGTCTCATCGAGAATAGTTCATCGCAGATCGACATTGTCCAGAACACAAAGTCGACCCTTGAACAATAAGGAACCATCCTTGATTGAGAATTCTGATCTGATGCCTTCCGTTACATCTTGATAGACCTTTGTTAATATCGGGCCTCTCATTTGTCATTCACGTATGTGTTCAAATATCATCGGTCTCACTGATATGTTAGCCAAAAAGGCTCCTACAGCTTGCGACTCGATGTTCGCACCATATGATGCCAGATCTTCAAATAACTTTCATCGATGCATTCTCAAAGTCAAACTAGCCAACTGCATTGAACTCTTTTGACTCAAGGCATCGGCTACCACATTAGCCTTGCCTGGATGGTACTATATGGAACAGTCATAGTCCTTGAGGAATTCCATCCATCTGCGTTGTCTCATGTTAAGTTCCTTCTGTATAAACAAGTATCTGAGGCTCTTATGGTTGGTGAAGATTTCAAAGGTCTCACCATATAAATAATGTCGCCAAATCTTCAATGCAAATATGATCACTGCTAGTTGCAGACCATGCGTCGGATAGTTCTTCTCATGCTCTTTCAACTATCTTGACCCGTAAGCTATCACCTTTTTGTGTTGGTTGAGCACGCAACCTAAACTGTTATACGAAGCTTCACTATAGACCGTGAATCCTCCACTTCCTGAAGGAATTGCTAAAACTGGAGCTGAAGTGAGTCTCGTCTTGAGTTCTTGAAAACTCTTCTCGCATGCTTCACTCCACTCAAATCTTGAATCCTTTCTTGTAAGTCTCGTAAGAGGTCCCGATATCTTTGAAAACCCCTCAACGAAATGTTGATAATAACTTGCTAGTCCAAGGAAACTACGAACATCGGTCACGGTCTTTGGTTGCTCCCAGTTTACTACTGCCTCGATCTTAGCCGGATCTACTGTGACACCATGCTTTGAGACGATATTTCCTAAAAAGCTAACCTCTTCTAACCAAAACTCACATTTGCTGAGTTTGGCGTACAATTAGTGTTCACGTAAAGTTTGTAGAGCGACTCATAAGTGTTCTTCATGCTCCGCCTTTGATTTAGAGTATATCAGAATGTCGTCAACGAACACGACCATGCAGGAGTCTAGGTATGGTTTAAACACCCGATTCATTAAATCCATAAACGACGCCAGTGCGTTCATCAACCCAAACGGCATCACTAAAAATTCATAGTGTCCATACCATGTTGTGAATGTAGTTTTTTGAATGTCCTCGGCCTTGACTCTCAACTAATGGTATCCATATCTCAGATCGATCTTGGAAAAGTACTTCGCCCCTTGCAACTAATCAAACAGGTCATCTATTCCAAGCAAAGGGTATCGATTCTTTACAGTGAGTTTGTTCAATTGCCGATAGTCAATGCACAACCGCATTGACCCATCTTTCTTTTTCACAAACAAGACCGGTGCTCCCCATGGAGACACGCTCGGTCTTACAAACCCTTTATCCATGAGCTCTTGCAACTACTCTTTCAACTCCTTCAACTCAGTAGGAGCCATCCTGTATGGTGCTTTCGAAACAGGCTCCGTTCCTGGTGCTAAGTCGATAGCGAAATCCACTTCTCTCTAGAGGTAATCCCGACAATTCCTCTAGAAATACGTCTTCAAATTCTCGCACTACTGCTATCTCGGAAAGAACATTCTTTTCTTCTTTATCTCCCTTTAGGAATGCCAAATAACCGCTACACCCTTTTCTGATCAAACGTTCGGCTTTGACTGCAGAGATGAGTGGCACCTGTGCCGATCTCTCTCCTCGAAATCAAAACGATCTCCTTGTGTTAGGTCAAAAAATGGCAACATTGTTCTTACAATCCACTGTCGCACAATGATGAGACAACCAATCCATGCCAAGGATTACATCGAATCCTTACATGTCCAATAGTATTAGTTGTGCGTCTAATTCATAGACGTCGCCATCCCAAACGCCCACTACTACTGATTTGCAGACTAACTCTGTGTCCACTAATTCTCCCGTCGGGATAAACACTGATAAAACAAAGTTCAGTGTCTCTGAAACAATCTTCATTTTCTTTGCAAATCTAGGGGTGATAAAGGAATGGGTAGACCCTGGGTCTATCAACACTCGTGTGTCACCTGCTACATAGCATCCTTTTTCATAGACTTATAAAGTACCTATAACACGTACATATACATATATAGTACATACTTTATTTAGAATTTCTAACGTACAAAAATGAGTCTACACGTTATTCTAACGAATGCACATTTTCTATCTTAATTTGTATTAAATTGAAATTCTTTATTTAAAAGGAATCTCACCTTGAATGACATCATGTATGCTCCCTGCTTCTTGGGCGGTGACTGCATAGGCTCTCCCTTGCACAACTGGCTTCCGTGATTGAATAGGTCGTGGCATAGAAGCTGAAGCCGTCTTCTCCTTAATTGCCTCAGGGCAATCTCTAATCAAGTGGCCCATCTTGCCACATTTAAAATAGCCTCGCATTCCTTGCCTGTAATCCGTCGTTTTGTGGGACTTGCCACACTTGGCACAAGTCTCTCTTGGTGTTGAAGAAGCAGCTCATGAAAAACCTTGTGTAACTGTGGCTCCAGTGGAAATAGCAGGACTCTCATACCTCATCGGTCTCCCTGACGCAAGCAATGGGAATCTTTGATGAGTGGTCTGTTGTGCAGCTCTCCCATACCCTGTTTGGAATGGTTGTCTCTGATTCAGTGCTACGAACCTCGGCTTCTTATTCATCGGTTCATAACTCCCAGTCCTACCTTGATCTACGCTTCCTCTTCTCTACTGTTCCCTTTGACAGTATCAGTTACTGTTTTCTTCTTCAACCACTAATGCCTTACTCATGACCTCTCCATAGGACATTAGCTGAAATGGTGCAACTCCTCCTCGGATGTCCGGCCTTAGGCCCTATTGGAACCTCTTCGCTTTCATCACATCAGAAATCACGTAGTCTGGAGCGAAATGAGCAAGTCTCATAAATTCTACTCCGTACTCTCTTACGCTCATCTTTCATTGCATGAGTTGTAAAAATTGGGTCTCCATTTGATTCCTCACAACTTTTGAGAAGTACTGTTTGTTGAACTCTTCAACGAATTCATCCCATGTCCAAGGCATATCTGGAGTTTCCTGATCCCTAGTCCGTGAAACAGATTTCCACCAAGGCCCAACCTCCCCATCCAACATGTAAGTTGCCCAATGGACGCTCTTGTCCTCTGTGCATGTCAGTATGCTAAATACTTTCTCCATTTCACTCAGCCAATTCTCGACTACCATGGTGTCTGCCTGCCCTGAAAAGCTAGGAGGTCTCATCCTCCTAAATTCGGTAAATGCTAAAGCTACTGGTAGTGTAGGCCCTACTAGAGGGGTAGGTGTCTGATGTTGCTCTGGGAAGACATCAGTTGCCAAGGATGCTGCCTATTGTGTCATGGCAGTTGCCATGGTTTCCATAGTATGCATCATCCTCTGACGCTCTTCACTCTCTTCATTTCTTTCTCTCACTCTATCTTGTTCTCTCTGATCTCGATCCTGATGATCTCGATCCTGATTTTCTGCATGATTTTGGTTCTCTTGGCCACTACTCTCGAGAACCTCCCTATTTTCCAATGGCACTCTGTACGTAGGCGAGATGAACTCATCTCTACTACGCAAATTCCTATCATGACCGCCCCTGGGTCGGCCTCTTCCTCCAGGAAATATAATGGTCTGCATGAGAAACCATGGTTTCGTTAACAGAAGTCCCTATGCTCTGACAAAAGGAATGATTGTCAGAATTTTTAAAAGAAATGGCTTTGATACCAACTTTGACGGCCCAGATTTCAACACCCCAAAACCCGTGCCATCAGCACGACCCTCAAGGCCATGCCCGATGATTCTGTATGGAGTATTGGTAATTCAAGCCACAAACCACAAAGTAAAACACAAGGATCTACTCTAAACAAGTTTCCATGCACTTATAATAATTTAAAAGAAAACTCAACTGACAGTTCTAGTCTCATGCCAATTCATGAGCAGAAGAACAGACTCGAACCATCGGTGACAACCATTCACCCCAGATGGTTCGCCAAACGAATCATAAGGTTTAGTTACATCCTAAAATATGAGGCTTGACATACCAAGCCATAATAAATGTTCTCAACTCACTATCAAGGTACGCAAGGGGTCTCCTAGAAGAATTCCTCAGGAGGAGGCTCTGACTTTTCTCCGAGCACGTAATCCAAATCTCCCGAATCAACGTCTCCCGAATCAACGCCTCCCGAAGCTTCTGCTGCCACTAAAGTTGGACCTGCAACATATAGTCTAAGGGGTGACCTACATCCTAGCACAATAGGGAAAACACAGTGAACATATAATTTAAGCTCTCACATATATGTTAAAACAGTTCAAAAGCACAATTTATCTGATAGAACTGCCAAAAGACAATTGAGATAATCGAAATGAAATGATAGATACAACTGTTACTTTGTATGATTTTGTTTATTCCCATCTTACTGGTGTAGTTACGGATTTGGCCTAATAACTTAAATCTTAACTTAAGTAGTCCTCGAGCAATATAGCATCGAGCCCCGATGGAATACCCACCATCGTCGTCTAAAAAGACACTTGTTATAAGTTATCAATTTCAACACCACCCAGGCCCCTTTCTCTTAGGCGGCGGGGTCTATTCTTGATTCAACATCCCTGGGATGTGCCATAGGTGTACGGTTTGGCCGCCGTATCGGTCACGGATATCCTGCCGAGTCAGTCGTGGGTATCCCACCACGACGATGGGGTATTCTAATTAAACCTTAAATAACAAAAACATCGAATGTACTTTACATATATTTATTCATCGTGACTGTGCTAATTTTATTACATTAGGCCTTATCACTTTTCTTTTATTTCACCGTTAGATTTCATCTACATCCCTGGGATGCCACTGATTTAATGCATCATCTAGATGCCCTTTATTACATTCTCACGTCCCCTGGGGACCTCATAGTTTCACTTTTGGATTTACACACACACCCTTGTTTGAAAACACATTTGATACATGACTATTCACTAGAATTGCTCTACATATATGATTTGACAAAGTAAAGTACATGTTTCAAGATATTCCCTACCTCAAAGCAATTCCAACGCACTCTTTTCTCATAGAGGTTTACGCGTAACAACTCACGTCACACCTACATTGTATGTGTTAAGAACGAGCTTAGAATGGTCTCTAGAACCCTTGGGAACCATAGCTCCCATGATATACACCCAAAAGAATAATCCAAATAAGTAAGCGTGTAGTACCTCACGCGAGCGAGAACTATTCCTCGCTCGAGCGGTCACTTAACCTCGCTCGAGCGAGCACTTGAACTCGCTCGAGCGATAAAAATGAGGTATTAAACCCTCGCACGAGCAAGCACTATTCATCGCTTGAGCGGATAAAGCGAAGCCTTCAACCCTTGTGCGAGCGAGCACTATTCATCACTCGAGCGGTTAAAACGAGGTACCTGGAGCTCAAGCGATGCCTCGCTCGAGCGAGCTTCCCCTTTACTAAGGGTCTCGCTCGAGCGAACCTAGAACGCAATTTATGCTCTTGCTTTATCTTCTGTTTCCTCGCTCAAGCGAGCCATTTTAACCGCTCAAGCGAGGGGCAATAATATTAAATGCTCGATCTGTTCGAGAAATAATTTCCTACTCCATTTAAGATCTTTGTAACATAAAAAAAAACATTCCACTAATATTTTATACCTTATTTAAAACACACATTAGCACTTAAAACTTACCAAAATTAATAGATCCTTTACAAACTTGATCCAAGATCAAATCAAATGAGGAGAGTTCTGAAAGCTTTTCCTCAAACCACTTTCCAGGTTCTCCACAGGCTCAACCCCAACAATCCTTTCTAGTTTCGTCCCCACACTCTTCTCCTCACATATGTTTAAGATCCATGGGATGTATCTCGTCTCAAATCACCAAAATGTCCTACCTCTAATCTTCTTTTATGAAACCTTCTCTTCTTTCTCTCTATTTAACTCTCCCTTTTTCTAAGCCAAATTAGGTCACGTATGAGAGACTCTTCTCTCCTTTTCACTTATCTAGTGAAAGTTACTGTGTTTCACACATACACATGTGTTTGTGTTTGGTTCACAAAGTTCACCTACTGAACACATGTACTTATAGTGTACCTATAAATTGTGGTTCCTTTGCGAACCACACACACACGTGCATGGTACCTGACATGCACGGTTCCCAAAAACTGGGCTATGACACCTCCTTGGCCACCCAGCAGTGAATCAGGAGATGATCTATCTGTTCCTCATCTTGCAAACACAAGGTATAGTACATCTATTTTGTAATCTCATTCCTCTCCTATTTAGCTGATTAATGATAAGAATCCTTCCTCGTCCTATGCTCCACCCAAATAATTTGACCTTTGAAGGCACTGTCAACTTCCAAATTCTTGACCAATTCTTTTTTTCATTATCCCTTGAGCCATGAATGAATAGAAAGAACCAACAAAGAATTTAGCCCTTATATTGGGTCCCCAAAGCTGTACTTCCTAACCCATATTGTTTCCTATTATCAAATGCAATTTGTCCAATAAAGCTAAATAAGATGTAATCTCCTCCTTTAGATTTCTTCACACAGATACATTCCCTATATCACTACCATTATCACTTTGAGATAAGCTTCAATTTAAGCATTAGGATCTCTAGTGATTGCAAATATATCCTGGAACTTATGCCTTAACTGTACGTCTCCTACAAACATATCATTCCGGAAACTAATATTATTTCACCCCTTGTGGAACTCTTTCATATTCGGAGCAAACACTTCACCAACCTAACCCCCTCTTAGACCTTCTCAAAGCCAAGTTAGAGGGGCTTGTGAACCTTTAGAGGATGTGGTGCAATTAAAGATCACGTGACCTCTGAGTGGCATGTAATCTATTGGATATTAAATAAAATAAATATTTATATTAATTTAATAATATTTATTTATTAGTTTTGATTATCATTAAATGGTTCCTTAAATATTTTGATTCTATGTGGAAAAGATGCTTTTGCTAATACTTGAACCTTCAACCTTCAAGTCAAAGTGATTTGAATTTGGAATTATATTGGGGGGAAAATTATTCTCACCCCAAGTTAAAAGTATTGTATAAGTTTTGTCCTACCTCACTATTTTACAAGAAAGTTCCTTGCCATATATATGAAAACTTAGCTATAGACACCCCGTGTGACGACCTAACTTTCTCATATCTGAAATACTGGGAAAGTCGGCTCGCCAACCTATCGATAAATTGATAAGCTGGACAGAGCAGTCAAATATCAGAGTATAAAGCAAGCATAAAATAAACATAACACTACAATTTAAACATAGAAAATAAAAGAGATCTCTCATACAAAACATATCTTAAAAAGGAAATAAGAAGAACCACCCAACACCTAAACAATGGTTCCTGATAGTCGTTCCTCAAAATGATATCAATAATGCATAATACAGGGCTAACCCAACACCTAAACAATGGTTCTTGATAGTGGTTGGTCAAAATGATATCAATAATGCATAATACAAGGCCTAAGGCCCATAATTCAATCAGTATCTAACTCCAAAAATCATACAAAACAGTACCAAGATAGTCTAAGTAAAAGGGAAGAACTCCTCAGGAGGAATCTCTGACTCTTCCTCAGGTTCGTAATTCAGATCACTTTCGTAACCCTGATTCAGAGCGTCTACACCTGTGACGTATAGTCGGGGTGAGCTAATAGTCTAATCTCAACAGAAGAAACTCAATTTTATAACATTTTATCATAAGATATTTTCAAAGACTGAAATCAAAGCATTCTATGTGTTTTCAAAACAGGTATTCCAAACAGATTCATTTACTAATTTCCAATTCTAAAATCGGGTGATGTGTTATGAAGGGAAATCAAACAAGTTTACAATTCATATTGTTTCAGATTCTATTTAATGCATGATATTAAATTACTTAAATCATAAATTAAAGTTTCCTCTAACGTTACTATATCATGAGAGTAGGAATAATACTGATAGGAAACCCAACTAACCATGGTCGTTCAATGAATCCTTTTTCAGGAATTGCAACAAGCCCTTGCGCTATGAGGGAAACTTGCGCCAGGCAGATTTACCGTCAACACGGTTCATGGAATTTAGGGTTTCATTCTAATTAACCTTAAATTAAGTGCAAATGCTATCATATAACTCATTGTATTTTAATACATTTTCAAATATAGGATTCAGAGTGTCAGATTCAGGATTTCAGAGTTTTAGGATTCATATTCAAAGTTTCAGATTCATATGCATATTCAAGATGTATTCATAAATCACGGTTTAGAGTTCATGCTAAACAAAATAATGGCAGATTCAAATCAAATTCAGAATTTATGATCGAAAGCAAATTCATATTATCTTAGACAAAAATGCAATAAATATTGAGGTTCCCCTACCTTAGACTCAGATTCGATCAAGGTTATCCAAAAGTCCTCACCAAAGGTTTTCCATAATTAACCTATATTTAATTAACACCACACAATGTGTTAATATTGTCTAATACCAATAGACAGAAGTTTCCCAAAGTTTTTCCAAAGAAAAACAGAGAACCAGAAACATAGGAAATTTGAACGTTCGGTTTCATTTTCGAACATTCGATTTCTTCAGAACTCAAACTTGCCGGTCAGAGCTAAAATCGATCGTTCGATTCCCTTTTCGAACGTTCAATTTCAAATTTGAATGTTCGATTTTGGATTTGAACATTCGATTTCTTTAGATTTCTACAGTTTTTAGATTTCTCTTTCTTGAATTATTTTTCCTTCAAAACTATACTGATTCTATCCTATTTTCACATACAAATAAGTCTAAATTAAGGCTAATAAATTTACAAATTGGAGCGTTCAGTCGGTTACCATTTCAAAGTCGATTTTGTGGCTTCCGATGATCCAATTCCAATGTCGGATTGAATCTTGCGAAGTCCAACGTCGGTAGAAATGTAGAACGAGCTCCACTTAGCACGTACAGAGTCTTACCCTTCACGTACACATTTCAAAAGATCGTTTCACACACGATTTGCACCACTCTCTCTCAATCCCTTCAATCAAATTAATAAAGGTTTTTGGAGCCTTTCTGCGGTTGGGATCGCGTGAGCAATCGCAACATTAGTGACCCTTATAAGGGATTGGTTCACATGAGAGGAAGAGTGGTGAGAGTTTTGCTCTTCACCCACCTCTCCTTATAAAGAAAAACAAACTACCAAAATATCTTGATATTTTCCAAAATATCATGTTATTTTCTTTTCAAATTCTATCCACTTGAAGCTAAGCTTAGGTTTGGTGTTAACCACACATACACGTGTCGGTGTACGAGTGCTTAGTTAAAGGCCTTTACTATGTCTAAATCAAATTTCCTTTCACCAGTAGCATTCTTTCAAGTATACTTGCACATAACTTCCAAAGTTATTGTGTGACTTTTTTAGGCACGCATATCGAGGTGAATGTGTTCGGGTTTAAAAATTTTGAGTTTATTACATTCTCCCCTGCTTATAAATTTTCATCCTCAAAAATGTTATCCATGGCGTTTGATTGGAAAGGTAGAATGCATTCGAAAACAAAGTCACACTGTTCAAGAGAATCCAATCTTTTAACTGAATTAAAAATTAAAGATAACTTATTTAAAAAGAAAACCATGCAATGGTACACAATCACAAAGCATTCATGACCCTAAAACACATCCACGTCAATCCATGCCATCTAACATTGTGTAGTCGATGGCTTCAAACTGAGGAACGTCACTCAAATTTCAGTACATATCATTCAGGTCTATGGTTAACTCCCATCCTACACAAAAGTTCTTGATATAACATATTAAATTCGATCATAGTTTTAATTATAATGGGTCACAATGCGACAGGCTTCACCAATCATGTTTTTCAATGGATGGGATCCGTAGTAACCTGGATGTACTTCGTGTGGCATCCCATACTGCCGTAGAGAAGTTGCATCTGTACATGGATGCCTACATTCAAAGTTCCACGTGCCTGGGAAAAATACCCCACCGTTACTCAAGTTTAACCGTTACATATCTTATCATATTTTTGTTTACTTATCAAGCACACATACATTTTGAACTGGATAGAATCAGTCTGGTATTTTCAAAATGGATCGAATCAAATAGGTATTTTTCAAAGTCTGATAATGAACTATAAAATAGAAGTTTCCATATGAATGAAATTTTGAATTAATCCGACAAAATAAACTAGCAAGACACGTATTCAGAACCCAACGAAAGATCAAATATGCACACAGAGCAATGCATAGCAGTTATAAATATTTTACATGACGAGGTAAATATATATGTAGGAAAGAGAAATAGAACCACCAGGTTCTAATAATTCACCAACATTTAAATATTTACATTCCCCAAAAATTTTAAATCTCAAAAGGAAATTTTGTATTGACTGTCGCCTCTCTAATCCTCCTCATCATTAGTTGATCTAGCCTCCTAATCAGCCGCATCCTGATCTGCTGCATCCCCTGCTCTAGAAGTAGAAGCACGAGTCGTGGTGGCATGGATATCAGCCATATAAGTAGCATAATCCATAGGATAAGCATGCCGCATACAATAGGTCAGCATGCACTCGTGGAACTCTAACTGACTGCTCATGGAGCTCGTGTGCTGAGTCAATGTGTGTATCTGTTGACTCATCATAGTCATCTGCCTGGTGAACTCCGATAAGGTGAGTACATCACCCTGTGGCTCATGAGGCCGAATCAGTGGTGACATTTGAACAAGTGCAGGTGGTTGTGGCTGGTCTACATGCACGGGCTGCTCTGGCTCCGGAGCAACTTGTTCACTAGCTTCTTGATCAGCTGCTTCCTGGGGAGCCTTCAGTAACTTCTTGTAGCTCTTCCTCCAATCTTTCATTTTATAGTCTTGACATTGGCGGTGTACTTGGGTTCATCATTCAAAATTTCAAACTCATCCCTGCCATCATAATCCTCAATCATAAGAGAGATCAGCCAGGCATATGGGATTTCCTTTGTAGTTCCTCTTTTTACTCATTTTCTCATGAGCCGTGATGATACCTTTAAATACAACCTCCGGGGCACTAAACCTTTTTCTTGGAAAGCAGAAACTAAAGCTTGTTGAATGATGCCTCGACCTTCTGATTTGTGCCCAAACGGGTAAAGGCTACACTTGAATATCACATCGAGCATCCACATTGTTTCTGGAAATTGAGGGCAGGTTACCGATTGCCAGGACCCATGCAGTCTGTGAGTCATTATTGCAATGACATCTTGGAATTCCATTGGTTTGGGGTTTGGTTCCATCAAACCCATGGTTAATGAATACGTGGTAGGACAAACCTTGGCCTTAGCGATATCATCGAAATCAAATTCATAATCTCGCCCATCTATCAGAGTATATATCTTCTTCCCATCACCCCGTCACATGTGTTAATAAAACAACCGTACCATCCGAGGGTAAAAATGGGTGTGGAAAGGTTGTAGTAGGGTTTCCAACTCAGCCCTCTTTAAATAATCGCACGCCCATTGAGTGGCCGCTTGTTGGTGAAAAAGTTTGGGGTCAAAGGACCATTCGTCATCAAAATCCTTTTCACTCCACCACTCATTGGGTTGTTCATATGGTGGAGGAGGTGGTGGTGGTGTAGGGTTCTTCGAAGTGCTAGCCTTAGATGCGGGTTTAGGTCCCATAGATTATACAAAAAGCCAAAGAAAACTCAAAAATTGAAGGGACAATTTCAAGAACAAGGTAGGGTTTACCATTTGGAGAGTTTAAATCAAGTTCTTGCAAGTGAAATCGAAGCCCTTTGTGAATTTGGGTTGTAGTGCCTTGATTGTTCCCAAGACAAAGAGAAAACTCTAAGCTTGGCTTAAAAGAGGCGTGCAAATGGGGAAACAAAACCCCTGATTCAAACTTAAATTGACAAAATCAATCATTTGATTTGTAATTTGAATGTTCGATTTATAACTCGAAAACGTTCAAATTCTAATTTGAACGTCCGGTTTTGTCCCTAAAACATGCTCAGAAGCCAGACAAATCGATCAAGCGATTTCAATTTCGATCGTTCGATTTCAAATTCAAACGTTCAATTTTGAATTCGAGCATTCAATTTTTGGCAGTTTACTATCAAATTTAAAAATTTTAAATTTCAATGCCTTTGGGGCCTCATCCGTGTTTTGTACTGGCATTCCACATGTTGTACATACTTATGCATCAAGAAATTTACATACCCAACCTCCCAATCCTTAATTTTTCTTATTTATATCTCCTTATCCACTTAATACGCCGAATATTAGTTGCTGACACGCTTACCGAATTAGGAGCAGTCCTCGTAACAAGATTTTTAAAACTGAAATGAAACAAAGGTTATCCCACATATAATTTAAGAGATTCTCAAACGATTTTAACTCACACCGACTATGATTCCAAAATCAAAGTACTATTACATTCCCTATATTACAATCATCTTACAAAAGTTACAGAAAGTCACTGAAAGAGACGTGGAAACTACTCGCGTATTTCGGCTTCATGTTCCCAAGCGGCTTCCTCCGATAAGTGGTTCCGCCACTTCACAAGTACAAATGGAATTCGCTTGGTCTGTAAGATCTACTCTTTTTGGTTCAATATTTGTACTGGCACCTCGACCAATGTTTGACCTTCCTGAAGTTCAATGGATTGGTAGTCTAACACATGAGTTAGGTCATTAATATACTTTCGCAACATGGACATGTGAAATATATTGTGCATGCTAGCTAGTTGCGGTGGTAAAGATATGCGGTAGGCGACTTCACCGACTCGGCCCAGTATCTCAAAAGGCCCAACATAACGCGGACTCTACTTTCCATGCTTGCCGATATGCATCATGCCTTTTGTAGGTGAGATTCGGAAAAAGACTTTATCTCCAACCCAAAATTTAGGGTATTAGCTACTATACATAATTTAAAGGAGAGTAACGGTGATCAATGCTATTAAGCTCACCTGAAAATCAACATGTATCCTTTTGGATCGGCATAGCTCTTTTGGAGACTTTGAGCAACTCTCAATCGCTCGCGGATCAACCAAACAGTTTTGATCATACTTTCCATGATTTCAGGGCCCAAAATAAGCTTCTTGCCAACCTCCTCCCAATTTGGAGGAAACCTGCTTCTCCGACAATATAAGGCTTCATAGGGAGCCATGCCGATGCTAGCTTGGTAGCTATTGTTGTAAGCGAACTCAATCAGAGGTAAGTGTTGGTCCCATAACCCTTGGAAATCTAACATACAAGCACATAGTATGTCCCCAATGATTTGGTTCACCCGCTCAGTTTACCCATCGGTCTGAAGGTTAAATGCCAAGCTGAAATCAAGCTTAGAACCCATCCCTTCCTAAAATCGCTGCCAGAACTGAGACGTGTACAATCTATCGGACATAATACTAATTGGTATACCATGCAGCCTGACTATCTCCTTAAGGTACAACTTTACGAGTTTGTTGATGGTATATGTTGTATTGTAAGGTAGGAAATGAGCGGATTTAGTCAACCGACCAATAATGACCCAGATGGCATTGTTTTCCTTAGAGTGCTCGGCAACCCCAAAATGAAGTCCATAGAAATAGCTTCTCATTTCCACTTCGGTACAGGTAATGGTTTTAATAACACAGATGCGTTCCAGTGATCAACCTTGGCTTGTTGACATGCCAAACATCTTGATACATACTCAGCTACATCTCTCTTCAAATCGCTCCACCAGAAACTCTTTTTCAGATCCTGGTACATCTTGGTACTGCCAGGATGAATGGCATATATAGATTTGTTAGCCTCTTCTAAAATAATGTCATGAAGCTCAGTATTGCTTGGTACACATACCCGGTCTCGAAACAGTACGGTCCCATCTTTTCTGATGGAGAAATCTGTCTTACTTCCACTAATCACAATTCGTTTGATAGCCCTGAGATCATCATCGGTCATCTATAGCTTATGGATGTTCTCAAATAGTGTAGAACGAATCACAATAGTAGCCATCAGAGCTCCCAAACCTTTAATGTCCAACCTCATGCAGCATAACACCATATCTTCAAGTAACTGCCATCTCTGCACTCTAGAGATGAGATGTGACAACAAAGCAGAAAACTTTCGACTCAGTGCATCTACTACGACATTTACCTTTTTGAGGTGATACTAGATGGAACAATCATAGTTTTTCAGGAATTCCATCTGTCTCCGCTGCCTCATGTTTAAGTCCTTCTGGGTGAAAAGGTACTTAAGGCTCTTGTGATCAGTGAATATATCGCTAGATCTTTAGTGTAAAGATTACAGCTTCCAACTCCAAATCATGAGTTGGATAGTTCTTCTCGTGGTCTTTGAGCTGTCAAGAGCTATACGCAATTACTCTCTCATTCTGATTAAGCACACAGTTAAATATAGTGAAACCTCCACTTCCTGATGGTATGCCAAGTACTGGCGTGGTGGTTAGTCTTGTCTTGAGCTCCTGAAAGTTCTGCTCACACAACTCAGTCCACTCAAAATAGCATTCTTCTTCGTAAGTTGCATGAGGGGACCTGAAAACATAGAGAAAACTTCTACGAATATCCTATAGTATCCAAGCAAACTGAGGAAACTCTGAACCTCTATCACCATCTTGGGCTGTTCCCATTTCACAACTACCTCAATCTTAGTTGGATCAACTGATATGCTAGTCTAAGAGATGACATGTCCCAAGAAGCTAACCTGTTCAAGCCAAAACTCACACTTGCTGAGTTTTACATTCTGTTAAGTAGTGAAAAATGCTAGTTTTCACCCCTTAACCTGACCTTTGCAGGACCTGTGAGTACATTAATAAACCTCTGTTGAGTCTATTTTGTAGATAGCAATAAAAGATAGGAAAAATATAAAAAACCACTCAAGAATGCCGCACAAGGAAGTTTATCTCTTAGCACAGTACAGACCTAGCAATAGCACACCATTGGGCCCTTGGGACGCGTGGTAACAGCAGGGCAAGGCGAAGGAAGTGAAAACAGGCTGAGAACATCCTATCGAGAGGTTATCTGAAGACTTCGATAGGAGCTGAGAGCAAAAAATGGAGGAATTCCTACAGTTGGAAAGGTTTTGATAGGATCGAAAGGCAGAGAAAGGATGGATTCGTGTGGATTCAGGAGTTCGATAGGATCCAAGAACCTATCGAGCAGCTGAAAGAAAGGAAGAAACCATCCTATCGAAAACCTGCTTGAGGTGTAAGAGGAACCTATCGAATGGTTTCCTGAACCTATCGAGATGAAGACGCTGGAACAGAACCTACCAAAGGGTGCTTGAGCCTTTCGATAGGAGTGAGAGCAATCCTATCGGAATGATCGCATATAGAGCTAAACCTATCGAAATGATTCTCCAACCTGTCAAATGCTCTAGGCAAAGGGCTGAGAATGTTGAAGCTTTAAGAGAAGGATCATCCTATCGGAACCTATCAAAGAGACCTGAAAACCTATCGAAAGGGGCCACAAAGCTCCATTTGAACCTGTCGGAAGCTTCCTGAACCTATCAAAATCGTGTGAAGAACTTATCAGAAAATCAGCTATGCACACGCTGCAACTTGGTGACCTGCTGCATGCAAACCAAGGCACATTGGTGATCGGCACGACGATCCAAAAGATTCCCTAGGAAACCCTAACCAACCCACATGCTCTAACAGAACTCTAACAAACTCTGAGGACCTTCTAGAAGGGAATATTAGCGGGAAAAATAAGAGAGAAAGCTATATATTGAGATCCCCAATTGCAATTGAGGGGAGATCGAGATTTGAATCAAATTCTAGAGATTAGAGCTTGCAGCGAAATTCTATTTTCCCTCTTTTAGCCCAACTATGGTTGGCTAATTCCTTAGGAGCAGCGAGGAGAGAGGTTAGATCTGTAATTGGGTAAGGTTGAGAGCGTTATTGTGGGTTAATTGCTGCATAGACTACAAATCTGAGAGCATTTCATTATAGAGCAAGTTTTATTGCAATGTAAATATTGTTTTTATTGATTTAATTAGATCTATAGTTCCTTTGGTTTCATTTGGTGCTCGATCGGATTTGTGTAGAGGAGTCTGTTGATCAGCTCACCCACTTAACTGGTAGACCTCTTGGATACCATCTGATCTCCCTAGATCTGATATCGTTGTAATTTCTTGTGTCTGTGACCTAAAAATTGTAGCATCTGTAGTGGTTTTAATGCTCTGGTTGAAACCTTTGGTTTGGAGGAATTCCCAAGGATGATCTGTGACCATTAAAGTGGACAGATCATAGCCTTTAGAGCAGTCCAATCTCTGGTTTCAATTGGATTCTTCTACAATAAAACCTTTGATCGGATGAAGTCTATAGGATGTTTGTAACCATTGAAGTGGACAGACCATAGCCTTAAGATCAGTTAAATCCTTTGGTTTAGAGTGGAGCCTTCTACCCTACAGTTGTGCTTGTAGTCAACTGAGGGATTTGTGTGCTCTGAACCCCTGTAACATGACTAGCTCAACCTGAATGCAGTAAGACCAATTTCCAAGATGCTCTTCTCCATTTTCTATTTTTAAACCCTTCCACTTGCAAGATCTAGATGTTTGGACTTGATCTCAGTTAGTTTGCATTTCAAGTGTAGTTTACCTCAAGTGGCAACCCTTTTTAACTTCTCCCCTTTCTTTTAGCTGACTGAGCATTAGTTAGGGTGCCAGATCTCTTATAGATTTGGAGATTTAGCATATTTTGAACTCACCTCCCTGTGGGCATTCCCTTATTAAAACTTGCTACAAAGGACCCTGTATCTTACAGGTCTAGGATATTTTTGTTGTGCTGAATCCATCCCTTGTTTTACTTTGATTTTATTTTGTCTTTATCATTACCCAATAAATCAGCACATTGAAATCACCCAACAAGTTTTTGGCGCCGCTGCCGGGGAAGTGTTTTTGAAATTGGTAGATCTAAGTTTGATTTAGTTTAGATCATAGATCTGTGATAGTTTATTTGATTTTTCACTAACTTTGTTTGTAAGTTTTGTTGTTTTCCAGTATTTTATTTATATGTCATCATATCTGAAGCTGCTATGAAAGAGGAGCATTGTGCTAGAAGTTGCTCTTGAGTTTGCATCCCTCTACTCTCCTTTATTTGTCAGATCTGTTAATTTTTAGATTCAGTAGTCATTTATTTTTGTTCTTGCTTATTGTGTTTGAAGATTTGCTCTGCATTAGATCTTGAGTGGTGTATGTTTGGGAGAAGAACTCTCCAACCTCAGATTGTCCCTTTAAATCCAGAGGATGAAAGGCTTCTCAGAGCTAGACAAACTCCACTCACATCTGTTACAACTGAATTTCCCAAAATGGGTGAGCAACAGCAGCCTAGAACTCTCAAGGAATTTAATGCAACAGGGGTTTACAATTCCCCCTTCTGCATTCAATTCCCAGCTGCTCAAGGAAATTATGAAATAAAGTCTTCCATAATCTAGATGCTACCCTCATTTCATGGCCTGACCAAAGAGGATCCCTATAAGCACATTGATGAATTCTTAGGACTCTGCACCACTTTCAACATCACAAGTTTGGGGGAGGAGGCAACCAGGATGAGACTCTTTCCTTTTTCATTAAAGGATAGAGCCAGGACCTGGTTGTCAATGCTTCCACCCAATAGCATTCAGTCCTGGAGTGACCTTCAATGTCAGTTTTTGGTCAAATTCTTTTCCATGTCTAAAACAAGCCAGTTAAGGGAGGGCATCATTTCATTTGCCCAAGATCCAACTGAGGATTTTTACCAAGCTTGGGAGAGATTCAAGAAACTCCTAAAGAAATGCCCCCACTATCAAATCCCTGAATGGCAATTGGTTCAAAATTTTTATCAAGAGATTGATTCGAAAAGTAGAGACATGGTAGATGCTTCTTGTGGTGGCACTTACCTCCATAAAACTATTGAGGAGGCCTGGGAGTTATTTGATATCATTAGTGAGAACTCCATGCAGAGGGAGACATTGTTTAGGGACCTAGATCCTCCTTGATTGGTGAAAGAGAATACCACCAGAGAAAAGATGTTTGAGGTAAATATGCAAAGTGATTTGGAGAGGAAAGTGGACAGCCTGACACTGAAATTTGATAAGCTCATGGGAGCAATGCAGTCACCCATGGCTACTTGGGTGAAGGAGGCATGTGCTATCTACCAGCCCCCTGCTCACTCCCTTAAAGAATGCCCATCAGTTGTCCAGTTTCCAGATTTTGTTATGGAGCATGTGGCTGCCACTTAGTCCTATGGGCAACAGCCTGCTGCTGGGTACCAATGGAGGAACCACCCAAACTTGAGGTGGAGACAAGATGCCTACCCAAACCAGCAGTAGCAGCAGCAGCAGCCCATGCCCTACAAAAATGCTTAACCCTACCACCAAAGTTATGTTCCAAATCCTCATTACCAGCAGCCCATGACCCAGCCTGTGCAGCAACCTGCACCCCCTCCAGATGTTAGATCACTTTCTTTCGAGGAATAAGTTTTGGCCTTATTACAGAATTTGGGTCCCTTATCTCAAATTGTGCACTCTCACAGCCAAAGCATAAAAAAGATAGAAGACCATCTTGGTCAGTTGTCTAATGCTTTGACTAAGAGAGAGGAAGGGAGGCTACCTAGCCAACCACTGGATAACCCAAGGAGACAGTTTGTAGTAAGTGAAGTTTCCTCCACCCAGGCGGAAGCTAAATTTGTTACTACATTGAGGATTGAACGGTTGGTAGATAATCAAGTAGGTTGTGAGCCTGTCATAGATTTGGGAAAAGAAAAAGAAGTGGTTTTCGAAAGGACACAACAGGAGCCACCAATTGTGGACAACCAGGAACAACCCAGTTTGAATAAGAAGGAGAATGAGGACTCTCAAGAAAATAAAAAATTTAAAAAGAAAGATGACCAGTTGGCTAAGGCTGCAAATGAGGGAGTAGTCCCACATTTGCCATTTCCTAGGGCATTGCAAGCACATTCCCCTTTCGACAAAGGATAAGGTAAAATAGAGGAAATGATGGAAACTTTTAAGCAAGTGAAGATCAACTTGCCTTTACTTGATGCAATCAAGAAAATTCCAGCCTATGCCAAGTTCTTAAAAGACCTATGCACCCATAAAAGACACTGTAGGATACATTTATCCAAGAGGGTCTTTTCAGCAGAAAAGGTGAAGCAGATATTGACTATAGCCACCCCAACCAAACTCCAAGACCCTGGAGTCCCTACTATCGCCTGCATCATTGGGGATCATACCATTGAAAAGGCTTTGTTAGATCTGGGAGCTAGTGTGAACTTGCTTCATATTCAGTATATGAGAAGCTGAGATTAGGAGAGTTGAAGTCCACACCTGTGGTCTTACAACTACCTGATAGATTTAAAAGGAAGCATGTGGGGATCATTGAAGATGTTTTGGTTGGGGTTGACAAATTCTTTTACCCTGCTGATTTTTTTGTGCTGGACATGGAACCAAGTGTGTTACTTCCATACCTGTAATATTAGGAAGGCCCTTTTCGGCCACAGCTAATGCTTGTATACAATGCAGGTCAGGAGTCATGGAAGTATCTTTTGGGAACATGAAGGTTAAATTGAATGTGTGCAACTTAGCCAATCAACCCCATCTCGATGACGACTGCTTTTCCATCGATGTGATAGATGAGGTTGTGCAAGAAAATTTAGATATGCTGCTGCATGGTAATGAGTGGTCTAATATTTTTGACAAAGTATGGAAGGAAACAGAGGAAGAGAAGGCCTCCACCTCTGAGATTAAACATGTGAAAATTGTATCCTCTGAAGCTGAGCCAACACATCATCACCCATGGAGGCCTGCTTTGTTACCTCTTCCACTACCCTCTAAGGCACCCCTATTGCCTTCCCTCATCAGTCCCCCAGATGTGGAGTTAAAATAGCTCCAAAAATCTTTGAAATATGCCTTTTTAGGAGACAATAACAAATTATCAGTGATAATTTCTTCTTCCCTCACCCTTGAGTAGGAAAACGAACTACTTTGTGTGCTAAAAAGGCATAAGAGGGCAATAAGATGGACCATTGCAGACTTAGGGGGGATCAATCCTGCTGTGTGCATGCATAAAATTCATCTTGAGGAAGGCTCTGAACCTTCTAGAGAGATGCAAAGGAAACTCAACCCACACATGCAGGAAGTGGTGATGAAGGAGGTAGTCGAACTCCTCGATGCTGGGATAATTTACCCTATCTCGGATTCTCAATGGGTGGCACCTACCCATGTAGTACCCAAGAAATTCGGGATCACAGTAATGGAAGCAGACTCAGGTGAGCTGATTCCAACCAGACAGACCACCGGTTGGTGGGTATGCATAGATTATCGAAAGCTCAATGAGAAAACCCGCAAGGATCACTTCCAATTGCCCTTCATAGATCAGATCTTGGACAAGTTGGCAGGCAAGGCCTATTACTATTTTTTTGATGGATATTCAGGGTACAATCAGATCCCTGTCTACCCCCAAGACCAAGAAAAAACCACATTCACTTGTCCGTTTGGAACCTTTGCATACAGAAGGATGCCATTTGGGTTGTGTTATGCTCCTGCCACTTTCCAAAGATGTTTGTATGCCATCTTCTCTGACATGATTGACAAGTTTTTGGAGATCTTCATGGATGATTTCTCCATTTATGGAAATGATTTTAGCCAATGCCTACACCATCTTAGCTCCGTGCTGCAAAGGTGTGAGGAGACCAACCTAGTTCTGAGTTGGGAAAAGAGTCACTTCATGGTGACTCAAGGCACTGTCCTAGGACATGTTGTCTCCCATAAAGGAATAGAGGTTGACCAGGCTAAGGTTGACTTAATTGCACATTTTCTCTCTCCCAAAACTATCAAACAAGTCAGGTTATTCTTGGGCCATGCTGGGTTCTATAGGAGGTTCATCAAGGACTTCAGCAAAATTTCCAAGCCTCTTTGCCACCTATTGTGCTAGGAGGTTCCCTTTGAGTTCAATGATGAATGCCTTGCTACTTTTGAACTATTAAAGACTTGTTTGACTACAGCTCCTATCTTACAAGCCCCTGATTTTTCTCTGCCATTTGAGCTGATGTGTGATGCATCAGACTTCGCCATTGGTGTAGTTTTGAGCCAAAGAAGAGACAAGGCACCATGTGTGGTAGCGTATGCTAGTAAATCAATGGTTGATGCTCAATTAAATTACACCACGACTGAGAAGGAGCTGTTAGCCATTGTATTTGCTTTGGAAAAATTCAGGTCTTATGTGGTGGGATAAAAAATCACTGTGTTTACTGACCACGCAGCCTTAAAGTACCTATTGTCCAAGAAGAAAGCAAAAGTAAGACTAATAAGATGGATTCTTCTTTTGCAGGAATGCAACTCGGAGATTAAAGACAAGAATAGAGTTGAGAATGTGGTTGCTGACCATCTGTCAAGGATCCCAAAGGCTAGAACAGAGAGCTTGCCCATCAATGATTCTTTCCTAGATGAGCAGCTTTTTACTGTAAAGATAAGTATGCCCTGGTTTGTCAATATAGTAAACTACCTTGTTGTGGGAAGGATCCCTCCACATTGGAATAAGGATGATAGGAGTCTATTCTTCTCACAGATTTGATATTATATGTGGGAGGATCCTTACCTCTTTAAGCATTGCGCAGATCAGGTGATAAGACGTTGTGTACCTGAGACTGAGTTCAAAAACATTCTAACCATGTTGTAGACAACCAAATTCGGACCAAGGCCCGATCAGTCCGTACTCCGAGAGAGATGTATCCCTGTGCTTCCGATGGTGCCTTTGAACCCTTAGGAACCTACCTAGACCATTAGGAATCACCCTAAAACCTTTAGAGCTATTCCCCCAACCCTTAGAAATCACCCCTAAACCCTAGATCTCTTCCCAGACCCAACTTGAACCCTTCTGAGCAATTGATGGGATGAGAGCTATAGAATTTCACACAGACTACTACCAAGGATGAGCCATATACCATTGGAAGGAGGACTTCTCCAGCTTTCCAACAAACCAAAGATCACCCAATTTGGAGCTACGGTTCAAACGTTATGGCCGATTGAAGTTCCACATAAAATGACAACCTTTTGCTAAGGCGTGTATATTACATACATCCAGCCAATTTGGCCCCAGTTTGGTCAGGCGTATATATTATATATGCCTGACATTTTTGGGCCAAATTTGGCCGGGCGTATATAATATATACGCCAAGCATAGGTGGGACCAACCATGGGCTTCATCTTCCCAAGGCTCCCCTGTTTTTCGTGGAAATCACTGTGCATAAACTGGGCGTATATAATATATATGCCTAGCTTAGCTACAGTAACTGTCAACAGTGACTCGAATTTCCTCCCTCTGGTTTGACCCTTTGGCCATCCCCTTGGTTGAGGTGGGTGTCTTGAGATTGGTTGCACCCCCTTTGAGCTTATTGGCAACCCTTAAGTCACCCATGGTCTCACCCCATCATTTGCCATTGAAACCAGTTTCCCAAAACCCTAGGGCCTTAAAAACCTAGAAAACCATAGATGGGGGATTACCTAATTGCTAAACCAATTAGCTCTTAAGTAAGCCCCTAACCCTCCTCTTCTCTATAAATAGAGAGGCCCCCCTCTTCCCAAAGGGTTGAAATTTTGGTGGAAAGATTAGAGAGCTTAAGAGAGAGAGCCCTAGTGAGAGAAAATGCCATTTCTTTTCAAGAATTCCAGCAAGCTTAGATCACCTATTCCACTGCATTTCAACCATTAGGTCACCCTCTATTAGCCAAAATCTATTCCCTAGCTTCACTCTACACTTCCTATCTACCGAATCCTACCATTAGAGTCCATTTTGATACCATTTGAGCCATCGAAAGCACGCCGAAGCAAAGGTCTTCCACGGTGTAACAAGGGCCCATGAGCTCTGGTTCACCCCTCTCTTCCTCTACCTTCTTGGTGTTTCCCCCATCCAAGGATTCAAGTCGTTACACCGCCGAAATTTTGGTTTGGCTCAAAGCTTGGTAGGACCGTATTGCCTTCGGGAAAGGGAAAACTCCGCCCATTTATTTATATTTTGGCCATAGATAGAGACCGCTACGTGCGGGTTGATCGGGTGCCTAAACCCTTCCTGATCGATAACCGAAGCCCCTACCCTTGAGTCTTTGGCAAAGACCGGTAAATCAGAGTCATATTTAGCACTTCGGTGCTCAAAATATCGATTTGAAGGTTTCCCGGGTCACCAAAAGCTCCGGGTGGCGACTCTACATTTTCGTTCTTAGCGGGCGTATCGCCGCGACGGGTACGAGAGGATCCATGGTCGCACAGATGGAGACTCTACTGGGGATATCACCCTAGCGCTTCCCCTCTTGTTGGCCTTTCTTTTTTTTGTTACTAACCATTGCTACTTTTTTTCTTATTTTTTGTTGTTTTTTCTATATTTTTGTTGTTTTTACTAACGTACTCACCCCTACGATTCAGTCCTTTAAGTGCCATAGCCGATTGGCGGGCCTACGTGCGCCTTTAAATTCTTGTTTTTCCGATTCTTGTCATTTAAGCCACCTTAGCCGTTTGGCGGGCCCGCTCGCATTTACTTTTACGTCATTTAAATTTCAGTCATTTACGAGCCTTAGCCATTTGGCGGGCCTACGTGTGCTTTTCATTTCAGTCATCATATCTCACCATTGAATGCCGGCCCATTGAGGCGGCATGGGCTTGTCATCCCCGACCCGATTTTTGGACTTAATTTCACTCTCCTTTAAAAATCCGTAATTAAAAGTGAACCAACAGTGTGGGGACATAATTGAATTTATTTTTGCATTTTTGGGTAGTTTTCGGGGGGTTTAGGCACAGATATATTTTACCCGGTTCCCAGTAAGGCGGCAGCCCTAGCGGTGATGATCCTGAAAAGAACCACCCCTTCCAAAGATTCGAGAAGGCGCTTGCGCGAGTATATCGGTTGCTAATTCAATCAAGTCAGAAACCCCGCATTGGTGAGAGCGTAGACAGCCCAAATTCAGCCGTGTATCCCTAGGAAACGGAAAGGAGGGACCCGATAACATACACAGCAGCCCCCGGGAGCATCCCTCCCCAGAAACCAATTCAAAGACCCACATTCGGGCTTGCTGTTCACTGTCAAACATCACTGATAGAACTATTTTTTCCAGGCGTATATAATATATACGCCCAGCAAAAAATCCCTAGATTTACTCAGGCGTATATAATATATACGCCCGGCCAAAACCCCCAGATTTAAGCCAGGCGTATATAATATATACGCCCAACCAAATCTACCTTTTTGTGGTCAGTGTGTGTAAAACATACGCCCAGTGTATACTGGGTCACAGCAACCCGATCTGAGGCCCAATCCACCACCCCAATTCCCCGATTAGCGGTATTAGTGCCTGCAGTAGCTTCCCGCATTCTATAACACCCAACATGCCCCCGCCTAATCAAAAGAAGGCGACTTCTCATTGATTTGCTCCGGGGGATCGGGTCGTTTGCGTGAATTCCCTCACCTTCAATAGAACGAAAGGGTTCCCTTTCGCTTCTTCCGAAGTGTGTCGAATCCCGCCATGGGACCTACTAAAGGTGCATATATCACCCAAAACGGGAGTTGACCCTGGGCACCAAGTCATCATTCATCTAGGTAGAGGGGAGTTAATTTCCATTTGAAAAAAAAGAAAAAAAGAAAAAAAAATCCTCATCTTCAAAAAAAATCCACCTTCAAAAAAAAAAACAAAAAACAACAACAAAAAAATTCATCTTCAAAAACAAAAAAAAAAAAAACACAAAAAAAAATATTTTTTGGTGTGGCCGTCACTACGGCAACCTCAAACCCGGCCCGTAGGAGGAGAACCAGGAAGGTATTCGGCCCTTATCCGAGACATCGATACAACACTCGTCAGCGGATCATGTGAAGAGCCGATACATCCCCGCCGTCATCCCCATCCCATTCTCATATCGGAGAAGACCCGATCTCAGACACCTTCGCCCAAACCCGGTTCGATATCACGGGTCCCTTTGGGGCACTTGTGTTCAGATCCACCCCACCCCCCTCCCTTACGTTCTCCCAACATACCCCCTTTTCATCCCCTACTGAAACCCCTCATTTACCAACCGACCCATACATCCCCATTTCCCATCCATGCACCCTTACCGCACCCCCATACTTCCAAAGACCCCATAGGGAGCCCCATCCCCCGCCTACTCCCCACGTTCCATCCATCTCATCATCCATGCCCCCTAAATCCCACATCCCATCCACCTCATCTCACATACCATTTCCACCACATGGCCCATCCACATCCCAATGTACCCCCCCATTTACCCAGGTCATGCCCAACTTTTCCCAGGATATGACCAATAACCCACCATCTTCCATAGCCGTACATCCATACCCCTCAAGCACAATCATCCATACCCCCCATACCCGGGTCATGCCCAATTTCTCCCAACCCCCTCCATCCTTAAGTGAGCCATCATGCCCCAATCTCACACTTGAATCCATGCTCTCAATGGAGGACATGAGAACGATGTACGCCCTATGGGCTGCTTCTCGGAACCCTACATCTCAAACCCCGCATCCAAATCTCCAAAACCTCCATGCCCCATTCCCTCCTAGCCATGCCCAACCACCCATCGTCCATACCTCCCAAAATCCCCCACCTCAACTCCAGGCCCAAAACCACACAAATCCATGGGCCCAAGCCCAAACACCCTCAAAGCCCATGGGCCCAAGCCCAAACCCATCAGACCCATGCCCAAGCACATCAAGCCCAGGCCCAAAACCCTCAAAACCCATGGGCCCAAACCCATCAAACCCAGGCCCAAGACCCTCAAAACCCATGGGCCTAAGCCCATCAGACCCAGGCCTAAGACCCTCAAAACCCATGGGCCTAAGCCCATCAGACCCAGGCCCAAATTCCTCAAGGCCCATGGACCCAAGCCCATCAAGTCCAAGTCCAAACCCTCTAAGCCCATGGGCCCAAGCACAAACCCATCAGACCTAGGCCCAAGTCCCCCAGGGCCCTTGGACCCAAACCTATCAAGCCCAAGCCCAAGACCCATGGACCCAAACCCAATACCCTCATGGCTCATTAGCCCAAACCCAATAGGCCCCATTGGCCCAAAATCACCCCAATCCCCACCCCCAGGCCCAAGGCCCATCAACCCAAGTCTTCCAACATCATCAAGCCCAAGCCCATCAAACCCAAGGCCCATCCACCCACACTCATCAAGGCCCGTTCACAAACCCCGTACCCCCCACCAGTACCCTTCATTCACTTATACCCCTTACGCCCCCATCCCGCCTCCAACAGAAAATCCAATCCATCCCATTCCTCAAACCCACAACATCCCGCCACATCAACCACACCCCCATCACCCCCAGAATGTGCACCCGGCTCAGCACATCATTCATCCACAAACCACCCATCCATTCATCCCTTCCCATCCCCTACAAACCTTATGGCCCCACCAGGTCATCCAACCCCTCACCCCCCAAGTCCAAATAGCAGACCTCGCCCCTCACCAATACCATGACCAACAGTACGAGGAGGATGAGATCCGCAACAGTGGAGGAGTTGCCAGCTTCAACCCTCCCGGGCCCACCATCATCACACCTAGGGTCGAACAAAATCAGGGGGAAGCAGTCCCCGCTACAGCCTCAAAAGAACCAGAACAGTTGAAAGAACAAATAGACAGAATACAGAAGCAACTGATGAAGATGGGAGGAGTAGAACTGCATTCAACAGACTTTTCAGACTTATGTCTGTTCTCTGATGTCCCCCTGCCACAGAAATTCAAGATGCCATCATTTGATAAGTATAATGACACTGGCAACCCCATCGCCCACTTAAAGTCTTACTGTGGGGATATGTGCCAGTATGGCGGAGATAAACGACTCCTCATCAAAGTGTTCCAAAAAAGTCTAACGGGCCCAGCATTGAGATGGTTCACATCCCTGGAACCGTCCATGATAAAAAATTGGAAAGATCTTACATGCGTATTTCAAGAACAATATGTCTATAACATGGACATAGAGCCAAGGAAGTCAGATTTGGCTCATTTAAAGCAAAGACATGATGAAGCTTTCAGTGCTTACTTGGGAAGGTGGAGGGCATTGGCCACTCAGGTAACTCACCGGATTCCCGATGATGAACAGATTGAGTTCATAACCAAAGGAGCCCTCCCATCGCCATGCAGATTTTTAGTATATCTAATAGCCTAGTTTTCTTTGATTTGGTCGAAATGCCAACCGCGAAGATGCCATTAGAGAAGGCAGTTAGAGAGAACGTGGCTAACGAGGCCACCGGGGTTCAAAAGTCCGAACCAAAATTGAAAGAAGACCAGAGAGGTGCGTAACATTGTTTACCCCTGTGCCAATATCAATGCCCCCTCTGACTCAGTTACACAACCACCACTTCGAGCAAGCACCAAGGCCAAATAACGGACCAAGAGCCCCATTTATCCAGGAGCAGATGAAAGCACGATTTGAACGAGTGTTCATGCCATTGGGGTAATCTTTAAGTGTCTTACTGCCAGTATTACTACAGAAAGGTCTGGTCAATTTGCTCCAGCCTCGCCCACCACCCCATCCCATCCCAAGAAACTATGACCCGAATCTGCAATGCAATTTCCACCAGGGACCGGGTCACCCTACAGATCGGTGCTTCCCCCTGAAGCACGCGATCCAAGATTTAATAGAAGCAGGAAAAATTATTCTCCCGCCGCTTCGTCAAGGGCAGAACCAGAACATCCATCAAGCTCCTCTACCACCGCACCCAGGAGGCTCCAGGCTTAACATCCATTGGATAGAGGAGGAAGAAGAGTTTGACCCCTCAGATTATATCAGTAATCAGGAGGAGTTTTCATTCCCCAGGATGAATGAAGGAGGACCATTCGTTGGGGTTATTGACCCGTTATATTTGGCTGATTATTTCTCCGTGCCGGCATACCAAGAGGAGCCCTTAGATTTAGGGCAATATTTTTCTACTCCTGCTCCCACCTATCAAATCCAAACGGGTGCAACCCCGCCGCAATCATACACATATCCACCCCACGCCCAACTTACCCCATACACCTCCCCATCATACCCAAATCACCCCATACCATACATAACTCCGCCATCCCCATATTATCCTACCCCACACACACCCCCAAATATCTCTACCCAATACACTACTCCGTCATCCCCAAATCACCCCGCTCCATGGACAACTCCATCACCCCCAATCTACCCCATTTCATCGACAAACCCATCATCACCCGACCATGCCACCCCCGATACAAACCCTTCATATCCCCCTATTCCACCCACTACCCCGCCATATCCCAATCAGCCCGCTCCATGCACAACTCCATCACCCCTAATTTACCCTACTTCATCCATGAACCCATCATCATCCCACCATGCCACCCCATATACAAACCCTTCATATCCCTATCACCCCGCTCCACCCGCACCTCAGACGTCTCCCCATCCCTCCATCCCAGTCACACTCCCGCCATCCCTTCATTATTTTGGCCCCAATCCAACTCCCCCGCCACCCAAGCAAGCAACCCCTCACCCAATCCCCTTATCGCCCGCTCCCAATCACCACTGGTCTTACCAAGCCCAGGTAATACCTGTACAAGCCCCCTCTGCACCCCCAAATCCAACCCCGCCAATTCCCGCCACTACCATTCCGCCCCCTATTGGAGTCAACCTGGTTAGACCCGAGAAACTAACGTATCCAATCCAATCCTCCCCAGAATCACCATACACTCCTTCTCTCATCCTGAAACCTGCCTATGACCCGCATCAGGTGCCGTTAAGCTATGAACAGATGGACATGAATGCTGGTTGCAATCAAGAGAAGGCTATTGAATTTATTACCAGGTCGGGCCAAATTTCTACACAGCCAGAAACATCAGGGGCCGTAAGAGGAGAAGAGAAGAAGAAAGAACAGGCCGCAAGGAATCCCTTTGTGAAAATGGCCAGAGAACACATACTGGAGACACAGCTCAAGAGAACACCCGCACATATTACTGTGTGGGATTTGTTAATCACGTCCCCGCTCCACTTTCAAGCCTTAATGGGAGCATTCAAGGACGCATATGTCTCCACCCACGTAACTCCAGATGATGTAGGAGAAATAATAGGGCAAGTGTTGGCCCAAAATGCCATCTCATTCACTGATGCAGACCTACTGATCAAGGGAAATGACCACTCTAAGCCCTTGAATATAACAGTGGAAGTAGGAAACCTGGTGGTGCCGTTGGTCTTAATAGACAACGGGTCGGCACTGAACATATGCCCTCTAAGGATGGTAATCAAAATTAGTGCGAACCCCGACACCTTTCGGCCATCCATATCAAGTGCCAGGGGATTCGACAACACCGAAAGAGAAATCATAGGAGAAGTAGACCTCGACCTGATCCACGGGCTGTAAACCTTCACCACCCCCTTTCAGGTGATGGACATTAAGTCTACGTTCAATCTACTGTTGGGCTGGCCATGGATGCATAAGCTCAGAGCAATACCATCGACTCTACACCAAAAGCTCTGATTTATTTCAAAGGGAAAGATCGTCACCATCTTGGGTGAGAGCAAAGAGGACAGGGAGCGGAGCGTTCTACACATTGAAAATCCAAAAGTGCTAGACATGCCGCACACAGCAGATGACTCCGATTTCCATCGATTTGAGGATGACTTTTCAGCCATCACCCTTGAGTCACCTGAGAAAACCCCTACCAAAATTAGGGTAGGAATGGATGCAGCAGTGCTCATGCTCCACAAATGGGGCCACCAAAAGGGGAAAGGCTTGGGCTCGCGCCTTCAAGGAAGAAGAGACCCCGTTAGGGCTAAGGGGCAGTAAACCAGATTTGGCCTAGGCTACAAGCCCGACGAAGAAGAAGTCAGAGAGGCCAAAGAAAAGATGAGGGCCGCAGCAGTCGCCAGGGCCAGAGGAATCAACCTAGAAGAAGAAACTCCCGCTCGACCCCACATCCGTTAAACCTTTGTGAGCGTCGGGGTAGTGAAAATTGATCTGAATGGGGAGACGAGGGTAACCCCACATAAGCCAACTTCAATCCACCCCACCAATCCCTACATCATTCCCCCAGACTTCAAGATGGACTTAGCCGCCCTTTCCTTATTTGAGGAAGAAGTTCCCTGGTCCACCCATCACTCCAGCACCAGCTACTCTGGACCCATCCTAACCATAGAGGACAGGGTCCCAGAGGATCCCTCTGTAAATATTTTGAGGAGAGGATCCCTCTGTAAATATTTTGAGGGAGAAACTGTAAGAGCCTACTAATGCCGCTTCCAACCAAAGAGGTAAAGGCCAAGCCTCGCAGGTGAGTAACTGGGCATCCTTGCCCTAACTCCCGAGAGCAGCCAAATAACGTGAAAATGGCACCAACTCTCCAAAAAAAAACAACTTGTAAAAAGTGAGGTTAGCCTCTGGACCACTGTACCCTGTATATATAAAGATCCACCTCGCCAGGGGCTGACCTCCGAAAAAATGTAAAAAACCATAAAAATAGAAAAAATATCAATTCCAAAAATATTGTCTTTTAAAATTCCCAATAAAATTAAAATTGATGTTGTGATACCCTTCCCACGTGATGTCGACCCCTTTCCTGTAGAAATATAAGAAGAGGTAGGAGTCACGAGTTTGGATGGGGAAGGTCAAACCGATGATCTTCCCAATGAGCTCCTCAAACAATTTGTTAATTTTGAGCATGGTCCTACCCCGATCATCAAAGAGACGGAGGATGTTAATTTGGGCACCAGAGAGGCCCCTCGGATCACAAAAATCGGAACATCGCTGTCCCCTGCGGAGAGGAAAGGCATGATAGATTTCCTTTGGTCATACCAAGACGTCTTCGCATGGTCATATGAAGACATGCCTGGTTTTGATACCGATGTGGTTGAGCATGAGTTGCCACTCTACCGCGATGTTAAGCCAGTTAAACAGAAGCTGAGACGCCTCCGACCAGAGTGGATGTTGAAGGTGAAGGACGAGGTCATTAAGCAGTATGATGCAGGTTTCCTCATGGTATCCAAGTACCCCCAGTGGCTGGCCAATATCGTCCCCGTACCGAAGAAGGATGGAAAGGTTCGAATGTGCATTGACTTCCGAAATCTCAACAAGGCAAGCCCTAAGGATGACTTTTCGCTACCACACATCGATATCTTGGTAGATAACACTGCAAAGCACGGGATGCTCTCGTTCATGGATGGATTCTAGGCCGACCGAGAAAAGACGGAATTCATCACCCCCTGGGGTACCTTCTGCTACAAAGTAATGCCATTCGGGCTTAAGAATGCTGGGGCAACCTATCAAAGAGCAATGACGGCCCTGTTCCACAACATGATGCACTGAGAGATTAAAGTGTATGTCGACGACATGATTGCCAAATCACTAGAAAGGGAGGACCACTTGATAAATCTTTAGAACCTATTCGAGAGGTTGAGAAAGTACCGGTTACGATTGAACCCCCAGAAGTGCGCGTTCGGCGCTATGTCTGGAAAACTGTTGGGCTTTATTGTCAGCAGGAGAGGGATTAAGGTCGATCCGACCAAGATCAAGGTCATCACAGAAATGTCATCACCGTCTATAGAGAACGAAGTCAGAGGCTTCTTAGGCAGAATCCAGTATATCAGCCGTTTCATTGCACAGTTAACTTCGATACGTGCACCGATCTTCAAGCTACTGAGAAAGGACTCACCAGTTGAGTGGAATGGTGACTGCCAAGCTGCATTTGACAAGATTAAAGGTTACCTCCTAAATCCTCCAGTATTGGTACCGCCTGTACCTGATAGACCCCTGATAATGTACCTGTCCACGACAGAGTTTTCCATGGGCTGTGTGTTAGGACAGCATGATGAGACAGGAAGAAGAGAGCAGGCCATCTATTACCTAAGCAAGAAATTCACTGATTACGAGATGCGCTATCTCATCTGGAGAAAGCATGCTTGGCACTCGTATGGGCTACTCAAAGACTTCAGCACTACCTGTTATCCCAAGCCGTTCTACTTCTAGCACGGATGGATCCGTTGAAGTACCTATTCGAGAAACCTGCTCTCACTGGTCGAACTGCACGATGGCAACTACTCCTATCCGAATTTGACATTACCTATGTCACCCAGAAGTCGATTAAGGGGCAGGCACTCGCTGATCATCTTGCTAAGAACCCTCTGCCGGACTATGAGCCTCTAAGGGCCGAATTCCCCGATGAGGACATTCTTTTCATGACTGACAAGGATACTGAGGAAACAAAGGAGTCCTGGGTAATGCACTTTGATGGAGCATCGCATGTTGAAGGCCAAGGAGTTGGCGCCATTCTCATCTCGCCAGGATGATCTCATGTACCCATCTCAATCAAATTGAACTTCCCATGCACCAACAATATGGCCGAGTATGAGGCCTGTACAGCTGGTTTACAAGTGGCTCTTGATCTGAATGTAACTCACCTCAGGGTCTTTGGAGATTCACAGTTAATTATATGCCAGACCAACGGAGATTGGAAGACCAAGGATGAGAAACTGATCCCATACCATGAGCATCTGGAGGATCTGATAGTCTGCTTTGAAGAGGTCACCTTCTCCTATGTACCATGAGCAAGGAATCGGTTTGCTGACGCCCTGGCTACTCTGGCCTCTATGGTTGAGATTCCATACAGAGTTGTGATGAAGTCGATCATGATAGAGCAGAGGAACGAACCGGCTTTCTGTCACCTAATCGAGGGACCTACATAGGTAGATGATGAACCACCCTGGTTCTCAGACATTAAGAATTTCCTCGAGACTCGAACTATCCCAGAAGGAACATCGAAGGTAGATAGATGCACCATCCAACGATTGGCAACGAACTACATCATCTGCGACGATCTCCTGTACAGACGGTCTCACGACAATATTCTGCTCCGATGCCTAACCTGGAAAGAAGCGGGTGAGATCATGAAGGAGATCCATGAAGGAGTCTGCAGGGCACACGTCAGTGGACACATGCTTGCTAAGAAAATTCTAAGGCAAGGATACTTTTGGACCACATTGGAGACCTATTGCTACAAATACGTGCAGAAGTGTTACAAATGCCAAGAGCACTCCAGTCTAATACATGCCCTGGCCATTGATTTGCATAGCATGGCCACTCCTTGGCCGTACGCCACCTGGGGTCTTGACGTCATCGGAAAAATCAATCCTAAGGCTTCCAACGGACATCAGTTCATCCTCGTCGCAGTAGAGTATTTTACGAAGTGGGCAGAGGCAGCCTCCTATACGAGCATTAAGGCTAGTCATGTTGAGAAGTTCATCAAGAACAACATCATTTGCAGATTCGGCGTATCCAAAGATATCATCACTGATAATGGCACTAATTTCCCCAATAGGCGCATTCGGGCCTTGTATGAGCAATTTCGGATCAAGCATCATCGATCATCCCCATACAGGCCGCAGACGAACGGAGCTGTGGAAGCAGCCAACAAAACTCTGATCCGCATCCTAGAGGAGATGGTAGTCACTTACAGGGATTGGAGTGAGCAATTACCCTTCCCACTTTGGGCCTATAGAACGTCTATCCGTACCGCCATAGGGGCAACGCCATTCTCCCTCGTGTACGGAACCGAGGTCGTGCTACCCGTTGAGGTCAAAGTACCGTCACTCCGTATCCTTTTGGAATCCCATCTACCTGAAGCTGAGAGGGAGAGAGCTCGTTTTGAGCAGTTGGATTTAATTGACGAGAAAAGACTCCTAGCCTTGTGCCACACCCAGATCTATCAGAGGAGAATTGCACGTGCTTACAATAAGCGTGTCCACAGTCGAGATCTGAAGGTAGGAGACACTGTGCTGAAGAAAATTTTCCCGTCTCTCCACGCCGATCCAAGAGGGAAGTTTAAGCCGAATTGGGAAGGACCCCAAGTCGTCCGAGAGGTTTTGTCAGGATACGCCATTCGCCATGCCACCATGGACGGAGCCCACTTTCCTGAGCCCATCAACGCTGGATACCTCCGTAAGTTATACTCATAGGCCTTGAGACAGGGTAAGTTTTGATAAAAGTAGATGCGTGACCGCTTAAGGACCCCACAGAAGAGGCCATCATTTCAAAGACAAGTAGCCTAAAAGAAATATTTCCTGAAAACCTTCACCCTTTTTGCTACACACGTCGGGCCAATAAACATTTCTTTCATATACCCCTCCCAAAATTCCAGAAAAAGAGAAAAGAGAAGAGAGGAAAAATCCAAACAAAAAAAAAGAAAAAAGAGAGTAGAAAGCAAAAACCCCCCCAAAAAAAAAAAAAGAGAGAAAGGGGGACCAAGACTAAAAAAAAAAAAAAAGAAAAGAAAGGAAGAAGTGACTGGGGCATGTACCATAAAAAGCCTTTGAAAAGAAAGAGGAGTCACCGAATCTAGAATTCACTCAAAACTTAGATCCAAATCCCTAGAAAAACCCAACCCGTTTGAACCCCGGCCACATTACAACTCGGAAGAAAGCCCTCTTTAAGGTCCACAAGCGGTCATAGCATCTACTGCATCAGAACAAGCTGAGTTAACAAACCACATAGAACTTCATTCAGCCGGCTATGACGGAATCGACGTCCATGTCGGGGCCTTCTGGTTCTAAAGAAAAAAAGAAGAAAAAATAAAAGAAAAAGAAAAAAAGAAATTAATTTGAGTTCAAAGCAAGATGAACGTGGTGAAAACCCGCAAGGGCACCGCGAGTAAAAACAGTGAACTCACGCAAACCAGGTGAAAACCTGAAAAGGCACTTGGGGTAAGAGAGCGAACCCATGGACGTAGTGAAAACCCGAAAGGGTGCTGCGGGTAAAAACAGGGATGACAGGCATGGCGAAAACCCGTCTTGGGCGCTATGAGCAAAAATGTCAAGAAGAGAGAGATTAGGAGAAGACCTGTTCTAACGCGGCGTCTGACGTATGACCAAAGAGAAAGACAGAAGACTAGACCAATCCCAGGGAAGCTGACCTTCCCATGTTTAAAGGAAAAGCCTGTACCTCATGAACAGGGTTCGACCATGCTCAAAAAAGGACCCACTGGTTTGGCCTTGGTAATTACCGATGTCACAAAAAGGAGAAAATTTAAAAAAAAAAAAGATAATAGATTTTCCTTTCCCATAAAAAGCCTCACACTGTGAGGGAGAAAATTTCAAAAAAGATAATAGATTTTCCTTTCCCATAAAAAGCCTCACACTGTGAGGGAGAAAATTTGCAAAAAAGATAATAGATTTTCCTTTCCCATAAAAAGCCTCACATTGTGAGGGAGAAAATTTCAAAAAAGATAATAGATTTTCCTTTCCCATAAAAAACCTCACACTGTGAGGGAGAAAATTTCAAAAAAGATAATAGATTTTCCTTTCCCATAAAAAGCCTCACACTGTGAGGGAGAAAATTTTAAAAAAGATAATAGATTTCCCTTTCCCATAAAAAACCTCACACTGTGAGGGAGAAAATTTTAAAAAAGATAATAGATTTTCCTTTCCCATAAAAAACCTCACACTGTGAGGGAGAAAATTTCAAAAAAGAAAATAGATTTTCCTTTCCCATAAAAAGCCTCACCCTGCGTAGAGAAATTTTTTTTGAAAAAAAAAATATATAACCTTTGTTGTAAGACGTATAGAAGAAAATTCAAATACCAAAAAAAAAAAAACGTATATATGTATATATAGTAGATTTCATTTCTTTCCTTACAAGCATCACGTATGAAGTGTCACGTCCCAAAAAGATAACAGCATGACACATTTTCTACTTTCCACCTTCTGTACAAGTATAAAACAAACAAAAAGAAACAATCCAAAAAAAAGAAGATCTCTGTTATGGGGCATTCCCCCCCCCTCTGTGTATATGATCTATGGTATGTGCAGGAATAGATCATGGGCAGGGACCACGCTTCAAAGCACTGATCTCTGCAAGAAGAGAGTCCTCACAAGCATTTCGATCAGACATTCACCTACATGAAGACTCTTCATTGCTCCGCGGAAGGCCTCGATCTGAGACTCAAAAAGCCTACCAATCAAGATTCTCACTCTCGGCTGTAGCAGCTCTCGCTTCGACAATCTCAGCTCTGACCATTTCTTTCTCCAAAGCCTCGGTCAAAGCCAACCTCTCTACAGAAAGAGACTCGATCCTAGTCTGGAGAATCATTTCCTTATATGGCCAAGGCCCCGTCTCTATCACGTCTACCGAAACTAGGCTAGTGGCAGGTAATTCCTCAGATGCTAGCCAAACCTCGTAATCAGGAGAGACGACGCCCCCCTGAACTAAGCTGCACATGTGCGCCGATTGGCGGGTCTCCCAGAGGACGGCTATGCGATCAAGATCACCAAGAGAACCCCGAGAGAATATCAGAGAGCACAAAGGTGGCATTACGATAGACGACACATGTTGGTCATATCCGAATTGACAAAGCACCCGAGATGGGAAATAGTAGGTACTACCAGTCAACCCCGAGAGCATGATACCCTCACAATCTTGAGAGCGGACAATCGAAAAGGTGTCATCTGACCAGGGAAGTTGCCAGATCAACGCCGTGTCTGATAGCCACGTGCTCAGCTCCTCGGCGCTCCCATGAGGCAATCTGGAGCACCGGATCAGAAAGCCCCGAGCCACATCCCCTCTTATCAAGCACAATGTCGGCACAGGCCCCATGATTGCCAAATGCTCTCCTAGCCAGATCTGAACAAGAAGTGGGCTCCCGCTGAGAATCCCAACCCGGCCCGAGGCCGAGGCATCCAAGCCCCGATACATCTCAGCCAGGACCAGATGTACCAATGAACGACCTCCCTCCAATTCAGTCAAGACATCGCACAGCCCAAGGGAAAAGGTCTCGCCCCCGGTAAAGAAGAGAACTTCCGACAGCAAATAAAGGGCAAAGGCCTTTACATTGAAGGGATCTCGAATAGGTAACTTTCGAAGACTCGAGTCGCCGAAAAGTTCTCTTAGGAATTTCACCGAACACCTAGTGGGCCCTCCGGCGAAACATTTCTCATACCCACCCTTTTTTAAACCGAGAACCGCGTGGACCGCCCTTGCATACCCCGGTTTGGGCACTACTTTGGCAAGGCCTCGATGCATCTTCAAGCCAGTAATAGAGGCTAGCTCTTCCAAGGTTGGGGTCAGCTCCCTGGACCCAAATCTAAAGACATGAGCCCTATGGTCCCACGACGCCAAAGCCGCCTGCAGCAGGTTGGGCAACAGAGGAACAGCAAGGAGGGAGGAAAGGCGGGACAACCCGAGGCAATCCAGAATAGCGAGCTCGCTCTCAGCCAAGCTATCATGCCACTTTAGCAAAAAACTGGCCCCGAGCGCAAACAGGGAAGTATACTAGCCCCAACCCCCGTATGAGAACTTGGGCCCCTTTTCGAAGGCGGGTCCATGGACGTACAAAGACGTTCTTTATGAAAATCAATCAATGTATGGCGATGGACCCCCTATAAAAAGTAGAGGGGAGGGAAAAGAAAAAGAAGGGCAAAAAAGGCCAAGACAAGATGAGGGAAGAAGAAATAGGGGGCCAGGTTCGGGTTATAAAGAACCCGCTAAGCCCAGATTGTTGCAGGCGTATATATTATATACGCCAGGGCAAAATTTAAACCATTTTGCTCGGCGTATATAATATATACGCCCGACCATTTTTATTGTGGATTGGCTAGGCATATATAATACATACGCCCGACCTTTTGTTGCTGAACATTTGCCGGGCGTATATATTATATACGCCCAGCTAAGAGTGCAGGAAAGTTAAGGCTTCCCCCACTTTGGTTCGTTTTTTTTTCCCAAGGACGAATGTTTTTGCTTAAGCCTACTTTTTTCATCTCAGGGCAGTCCACAGGCACGCATGTTCACACCCTCATGGGAAGCCCTCGGATGACGCACTATCCATAGGTTATATACGGAGAATCACCTGCAAAATCAACCCCATCTTTGGAGGGGTGCCGGCTCGTTTCAGGCCAAGGAAAAGGAAACCAACAAAGCAAAGAGATAATTAAATGGAACATTCACATAAACGATGAAAATTATAAAACCATCCCAAAAAAAATGTGTTGTTTTAACAACAAAAGTAATAATAATTTATCCCCCAAATAAACCAAAAGTCTAAATTATTTCTTTGTGTCAAATTTTCAGAGAATGAACTAGTCCTGGGTAGTCCCCTTCGACTTCTTCCGACGCCGGCTCGCGCTTTGGAAAGTACGAGTTTCCCCCACCCGAGTCCACGCCTGAGAAATACGGCTGAGCAGAGAATGCGACTCCTTCTCACGAGCACGCTGCAGGAGCACACCAAAGGCCATTAGGTAAGGAAACAGGCGGAAAGTAAATAAGAAAATGATTAGGTTGGGTCAGTATTCACTCACCACCTCGATCTCCCTAAGCCCAACAATGTTATCATAATATTCGGCTTGACTCACTGCCGACTCATAATCCTGGCCAGTAAGAAAAAGAGGTGTCAGTCACACAGGTCGTTAGCATAATTCAAAGGGAAAGAGAGTAAAGCCACAAGGTAGAGATTACCCATGGGATCAGCTCAGGAGGTGGGACCTGGATAGCTTCAGCAGAGATACATGCCTTCTCGGCCACGTCGGCACACACGCGTGATAAAAAAGCATCATCCAAGCGCTTGAAGGTCCCCTGGACCACGGTAGGCAAACTGCAAGAAGCACCAGCACCAGAAGGGTCAGAGGGTCAAGCACCTGAGGCCGCACCAGAAGCACCAGCACTGGAAGGGTCGGAAGGTCCAGCACCTGTAGCATCATAGGGAGCAGCCGCCTCATCCCCCTCATCTGAGCCGCAGCCCTGCTGAAACTGTAGAGAGAAACATTTTGTCATTTAAGATGGTAGGTCAATCAAAGTAATCACAAGGAGGCTGCCAAATAAAAAGAGGAAAGGGCACCACCTGAGATCGCGGTCCGCCAAATGCTAAAAAGTTAGCACCAGGCACGAAGCGGGGCAGCAGGAAATGATAAGGCATAGAATCGTACCACATCTGATACCCCCCAGGTAAAAGAAGGCCATCAATAGGAACCCCATGGTGAAGAAAGTGAGCAGTAAGCTCATCAATGGAGCCTTCCGGAGCAAACACGTCAGCTAGAGGAGCTTGGGTCACAGCAAAGAGAGGACGATACTAATGAACCACTCTCTCTCCTAAATAGTAGGCCCTAGTCCAGTCTTCGTTCAATTTACGTATGTGAGGCCAGGCGAGGCGACCAGTTAGGAAGTTAGAGGTCATCCTTTTCGTTTCTTTATTCTTAGCTTGATTAAAGGCAGTGTGCTATAAAGGAAATTAGGAGGATACAGTTGGTCAAAACCCATAGCATAAAAGAGCTGTCAAATTTATAAAAAAGGGGGAATGGTTATACCTGCTCTGGGATCAACAGGTCGAACTGAGAGCGCAGCCCTAACTCCAAATGCTTCATACCTAAGTCCCGACATCGGCTCGCATGCCAGTTACTCATGAGGGGGAACGTAGCAACTTCAGACTGAAGCAGAGGGCGACCCGGTTGGAAATGGAGATACCCCCAAATCTGAGAAAGCAAGCAGATAAAAATAGGCATGCCATAAAAGAAAAATTGGACAAACTAAAACCAAAGGATAAAATACCTCAATTGTAGGCCAGAAACCCACAATAGAGCTAGACTCCCCAAGAACGGCTCGCTTTAGGCTGGACATGAGCACCGCATAGCCAGCGCCGCCCCAATCGAACCGATGTATGATTTCCCAGCTCACCATAAGGCTGAGTAGGGACAATGAGACTCGCCCTCCACTGGTGTTTGAGAGGAGAGTCTTGCCCAGGAGGAACAGCAGAGAAATGCGAGCCAGCATATGTGCGCGTGCGGGCTCGAGGTAAATGGCCATGTCGGGCTGGCCCTGGTCCACTAACTCATGAGGCTCAAACTGATCAACCAGCCAGGATAGCTTGACCTCAGAACCTCGAATATTCTCAGAGGTCGGGTAGGCCCCTATCAGTCGAATCACCTCCTCCTTATCCGGTGTAAGGGTAGGTACCACGGGCACCCCTCCAATACGGACCCCAATAATCATAGACCAGTTTGCAGGTGTAAAGGCCATCTCTGCCACGGCCATGTGAAATTTCATGGTCTCAGGACAAAAATGCTCTATCAGGGGCTTCAAATAGGCCGTATCCGCCCTCACGGCGGGGCACGAAATGAAATCCCCGAAACCGGCATCGGTGAGCAGGTCCTTCACCGCTGGGGGAAGGTAACGCACGAGATGCTGGAGGTCAAACCAGCCACCCCGGAACATAATGTGTGGTAGGGGCTGCAAACAGAAGGCATCAGTCGGATAGGGGCAAGGTGGTATAATGAAGGCATCAAAGGAAAACAAAAGCAAAAAAGGGGGGGCTCATCTGCTTACCTGACCGGCGATTCCAAAGTTGGACATGTGGGTGTGCTGGCAGTAGAGGAGGCCGGTACGGGCAGCCTCGCCTTTCATTTCATACCAAGGTTGGGAGGAGCGCTGAGACACGATGAACTGTTCCCCATGGGGACCATAGGCCATCTCCGGCCCTTTTGCTGAACATGCCCTTCGTCGTCGGACATCCTGAAAATATGAGACGCATCGGCATATGAAAAGGGTGCCAACAAAAAAGAAAAAGAGAAAAATATGCACTAATAAAAAAAAATATCTCTCCAAAAAAAAATGTGTGTGTGTGCGTATGTACTAATCCATCAAAAATCAAAAAAAAAGGGGAGAAAACAATAAAAAAGAGGGAATATATAAGAAAAAAAAAATGAGTGTGCTAATCCATCCAAAAAAAGAGGGGAGGGGGAGAGAATGCATAAAACCAAAAAAAAAGATGCACTAAACCAAAAAAAAAAATATATATATATATATATGCACCAATAAAAAAAATGCACCAATAAAATGCACTAATCCATCAAAAACAAAAAAAAAAGAAATAAAATAAAATGAATGAAAGATGGATAGAAAATAGGCTTAAGGAATCAACCATTTCAAAAAAGAAAACAAAAAAAGGGAAAAACAACAAAAACAAAATAAAAAAAGAGGGAAGAGAAAAGGAATATAGGCATCACATATGCTTAAAAGAAAATCAAAAAGCATTTCACCACAAAGAAAAAAAGAGCATCAAGCAACAATATTATCAAAATTCAAAGGAAAAATGAAGGAAGGGTAATGATTACCTTCAATGGAAGAGAAAAACAAATGTCGGCGGAGAATGAGCACTCTTGGTCAACACGTGCGACCCCCGGTGGTGGAACTCAAGCAGAATCAAATGCAAAAACCTTAAGGGGCTGTCCCGAACTCAAAGAGGAAGGAGGGAGGAAGATAGAATTTGAAAAGGGGGGCCCCTTTTGTTCTCGAGCTCAGACAGTTTAAAAAACTACCAATTTTGGTCAGGCGTATGTAATATATATGCCCGACCATTTTTCGCTGCATTTTGGTTAGGTGTATATATTATATACGCCCGACCAGAAATGGCAGTTTTTAAAACTGTCCGGCCATTTTTTGATTTTAGGGCCCGACGGATCCCCCTTGCATGCTATGGACCACGGCCCGGTTCCCCTTAGAAGCCCGCATACCGTCAAGCGATGGCGCACGCATCCCCAAATGGCCCTCCGACTTCCCTTCGATTGGCCCAAAGGGACCGTGCTACAAAAAATGGATCTAGATCTGTAGGCGCCCACCTAATGCTCCCACAAAATCAAACAAAAAAGAGAAAAAGAAGAAGAAAGAAAAAAGGAGAACATAATATATAAATAAATAATAAGAAAAAGAAAAAGATAAAAAATATATATATATATATATATACAATGATGGTTCTCAAAAGAGTATCGCAACGCCTGTTTGCCCCACTCCGAGAGCCGTGTTAAATCAATTCGAGATGATCGGGTTCACCTAAAAATTCTCAAACCCTATTTTACGTAGGGACACCTCGCGCCTGATCCGGCAGGCAAAATACTGGTCATGTTTATCCCCGGTCATTAGGAACCCACTTTCCAAAGCTGATGCTTGGGTCTAATTTGTTTAAAGACCAAGACCACGCATCCCCAAGAGTCAGTACCTGATCCGGCAGGCAAGTAAACTTATCCATAACCGATCACTCCTAGGAACATACACCTAGCCCCAGATCTTCCCCAACAGAAGTTGAGGCCTGATCCGACAGGCAAACCAAGGACCCATCACTGGAATGCACACGTCCTTAAGGTATATCAACATGGCAAGTTGATTCGCCGAAGGATACGTGCAAAAATAAAAGCAGCTTGAGCATGCTCAAAGCCTCGAACTGACATAGAAGGAAAAAAAGAAGAGAGAGGAAATAACGACCTTTTGTTATGAAGTGAAAATCCTGAGTAGGTTGACCCCACCTTCCAAGCATTCGCTCTGGTCGTCCACCTTCGGATCTATGTTGACCAAGAGTGCCCCCGACTTCAGACCATTCGAAAAGTCTATTGTCAGTTGAAACTGACCCGTCAAAAATAAAATTACAACCAACCAAACTATGTGCAAACATACAGACCGAAGGGCTCATTCCCTTTTATTTCCTTTTACACAGGCTTAAAACCTGTATAGGCACGGTGTCTCTGTTGAATGTACGCACTTGCGTCTGGATATCCGCAGGATGGTCGTTTGTCCTCGTAAATTGTACCTTAGGGTCGAGGCTTCCGTTCGCGCCTAGTTGCTACTCATCGCCCCTGATGGGTGTCTGTCTGTGCATAGTTAGTAAGATGTAATTTCATTAGGGATGGAGGCTAGAGTTGGACGTCTCTTTCGATAGATGTTTGGTCCTAGCCCGATCTTTTTAGCTTTGTCTCGAGTTAAGGTACTCCGATTCATGCAAATCAGGAGCACCTCACCACCGGAACGTGCACATCCCCAAGGTGTGCTTGTCCCTGGTAGAGCGCACGCACTCTTAAAGCGTATCAACTGGCATTTGATCCACTTAAGGAGTTGTGCAAGATTAAAATTGCCAAAGGACTTTTGAGCTTAGCTCAAAGGCCTTATGACAAATGAAAACTCAAGAGCACAAAAAAATTCACTCTGGAAAAGGGCATGCATTCCCAAGAAGTGTTGTGACATCAATATTCGCTCCACTCGGGTAAGACATGCTAAAATAACCTCGAGGTTGATGGGTTCGCTCAAAGACTCCGAACCTTACCTAGGTAAGGGCACCCGTGGCCAACCCAATGGAGCTGTCAATACCCCATAGGATTGGACACATTATTTAGGCCTTTGCTTTGCGTGGTTCGCATCAATTTCGAAGCATAGATCGATCATCCCATTTCATGGAGTTGTCTGGGTCAAATTAATACTCAACATCACAAATCTATAATTTCCCTCAGAAAGTGGACGATATACCGGCTAGCGAGCTTACACTTTTTATGATCATCGTAGTTATGCCCAGTAATGTCGCTATGCGCTTGGGGACTGTTAGCACTGAAGTACGGACGATATCCCGAAATGAGAGGGCTTTCGTACACTCACCATCACCATGGATGTTTGAGAATTGATTTGAATCAGGCGGACCAGCCAAACGTGCCTTGGACCTCTTCGGATGTCTCTTGTCTTTGGCATCCGATCATTAGTGATCGAATACCAAAGAGGGGCATCTGTAGACACCAAAATTCGGCCCAAGGCCCGATCAGTCTGTACTTCGAGAGAGATGTACCCCTATGCTTCCGATGGGGCCTTTGAACCCTTAAAAACCTACCTACACCATTAGGAATCACCCTAAAACCTTTAGAGCCATTCCCCCAACCCTTAGAAATCACCCCTAAACCCTAGATCCCTTCCCAGACCCAACTTGAACCCTTCTGAGCAATTGATGGGATGAGAGCTACAAAATTTCACATAGAATACTACCAAGGATGAGCGATATACCATTGGAAAGAGGACTTCTCCAGCTTTCCAACAAGCCAAAGATCACCCAATTTGGAGCTACGGTTCAAAGGTTATGGCCGATTGAAATTCCACATAAAATGACAACCGTTTGCTCAGGCGTGTATATTACATACACCCAGCCAATTTGGTCCCAGTTTGGTCAGGCGTATATATTATATATGCCTGACATTTTTGGGCCAAATTTGGCCTGGCGTATATAATATATACGCCCAGCATAGGTGTGACCCACCACGGGCTTCATCTTCCCAAGGCTCCCTTGTTTTTCGTGGAAATCACTGTGCATAAATTGGGCGTATATAATATATACGCCCAGCTTAGCTACAGTAACTGTCAACAGTGGCTTGAATTTCCTCCATCTAGTTTGACCCTTTGACCATCCCCTTGGTTGAGGTGGGTGTCTTGAGATTGGTTGCACCCCCTTTGAGCTTATTGGCAACCCTTAAGTCACGCATGGTCTCACCCCATCATCTGCCATTGAAACCAGTTTCCCAAAACCCTAGGGCCTTAAAAACCTAGAAAACCTTAGATGGGGGATTACCTAATTGCTAAACCAATTAGCTCTTAAGTAAGCCCCTAACCCTCCTCTTCTCTATAAATAGAGAGGCCCCCCTCTTCCCAAAGGTTTGAAATTTTGGTGGAAAGATTAGAGAGCTTAAGAGAGAGAGCCCTAGTGAGAGAAAATGCCATTTATTTTCCAGAATTCCAGCAAGCTTAGATCACCTATTCCACTCCATTTCAATCATTAGGTCACCCTCTTTTAGCCAAAATCTATTCCCTAGCTTCACTCTACACTTCCTATCTACCGAATCCTAGCATTAGAGTCCATTTCGATACAATTTGAGCCATTGGAAGCACGTCGAAGCGAAGGTCTTCCACGGTGCAACAAGGGCCCGTGAGCTGCGGCTCACCCCTCTCTTCCTCTACCTTCTTGGTGTTTCCCCCGTCCAAGGATTCAAGCCGTTACGCCGCCAAAATTTCGGTTTGGCTCAAAGCTTGATAGGACCGTATTACCTTCGAGCAAGGGAAAACTCCACCCATTTATTTTTATTTTGGCCATAGATAGAGACCGCTACGTGCGGGTTGATCGGGTGCCTAAACCCTTCCCGATCGATAACCAAAGCCCCTACCCTAGAGTCTTTGGCAAAGATCGGTAAATCAGAGTCATATTTAGCACTTCGATGCTCAAAATATCGATTTGAAGGTTTCCCGGGTCACCAAAAGCTTCGGGTGGCGACTCTACATTTTCATTCTTAGCGGGCGCATCACCGCGACGGGTTCGAGAGGATCCATGGTCGCACACATGTGCCATGAACAGGCCTGTGGGGGCCACTTCAGTGGTAACAAGACTGCAGTGAAGGTGCTTCAAAGTGGTTTCTATTGGCCTACTCTGTTCAAAGATGCCCAACAGCGTTGTAAAGCTTGTCCTCGATGCCAGCAAATGAGAAGCATTATAAAGAGAAACTCCATGCCTTTGCAACCTATACTTGTTGTCAAATTGTTTGACATTTGGGGAATCGATTTTATGGGACCTTTCCCACCCTCCTATGGATATAATTTCATCCTTGTAGCTGTGGACTACGTGTCCAAATGTGTAGAGGCCATAGCTACAAGAACAAATGACCACAAAGTTGTTATTAAATTTTTAAAAGACAACATCTTCTCGAGGTTTGGCATCCCCAAAGCTATTATTTGTGATGGGGGGATCCACTTCTGTAATAAACCTTTTGATAAGCTGATGGAAAAATACTCTGTGACCCACAGAGTAGCCACTCCCTACCACCCACAAACCAGTGGGCAAGTAGAGATTTTCAATAGGGAAATCAAACACATTCTAGAGAAGACTGTGAGAACTGACAGGAGGGATTGTTCCATAAAATTGACAGATGCCTTATGGGCTTATAGGACTGCCTATAAAACCCCTATAGGTATGTCCCCATTCAGACTAGTTTATGGCAAGACATGTCACTTGCCTGTTGAGTTGGAACATAAAGCATACTGGGCTATTAGAGCAATAAATTCTGACTTACACTCTGCTGGTATACACAGGAAACTCCAGTTATCTGAGCTGGATGAGTTGCGATTAGAAGCATATGCAAATGCTCGAATTTACAAGGAGAAGACCAAAGCCTTCCATGACAGACACTTACTATAGAAAGAATTCAAGGCAAATGACAAGGTATGGATGTTCAACTATAGATTAAAATTTTTTCCAGGAAAGTTGCAGTCCAGATGGGATGGGCCTTTCAAAGTTGTACATGTTTCTCCATCTGGGGCTATAGAAATCATGAACCCTCGAGATGGTAGGATAATGAAACTCAATGGTCAAAGGCTAAAAATTTTTGTTGAAAACATTCTTGAGCCTGAGGAGACCATTGATCTTCAGGGCCCTCTAGTTTAATACCTGATTTAATTGTGTATTATATGTATCATATTTCTTTTTGTCTTGATAGTTTGTTCATGTACAATAAAATTGCCATGCTAGGGGTAGGTTGTCATCTTGATAGTGCTTGCAGTTCAAGGATCATGGGAGTATGTTTATAAGGTCAATAAATAAATTATAGCATAGCAGTAGGAGTTTGTTGGGTGCTGAGACTGAGCACTGCACTGAAATGCAAAGTTATTGGGCTTTTGGGACCTTTCGATAGGTTACTTGCACCTTTCGTGAGGTCAGTCGATGATTTCAATAGGTTATTTGAGGTTTTTGATAGGCACGGATTCTGATTGATAGCTAAAATCAACTCTCCGATAGGATCAAGAGGGACAGAAAGAAGGTTTCGATAGGTTCTGCATACCTATCTGGAACCTACCGAAATGATGGATCACCCACCATATACCTATCGAAAGGATGATTCCACCTATCGAAATCCTATCAAATCATTCCATTTGAAAGTTTTATTCGCTATGATTTCAATAGGATGCCTTGACCTATCGGAATCACTCATCCCATCCTATCGAAATCATCTTTCATTCTCTATAACCTTTCGTTAGGACAGTCTCTTCCATTCGACACCTACTGAAACCCTAGATCCCTCTTCCTCATTTGCCCTTCTTACTATCAGAGCACGTGTTCATCCTTATCCACAAATCAGTGTCTTAGCATTCATTGTGCATACTTCCTTGACTTAACTACCACTTCTGAAAATAGCCTATCATGCAATCCGCGCTCTATTTCCCTCACAGCAACCACCGCTCCATTTATTTCCACTTTCACTTTCTGCTTGGAAGAATGCAAAAATTTATTATACCGATTCATATTCCAATGCCCATGCACCTTAAATATTAGCCTCGTCCAGCCCTTCCACATCCATTGTCCATTGACTTGTTCAATCCTTCCATCCCACACTCATGGCCGACGACAAACCTCAAGACTTGCCAACCACGTTCTACCCAGTCTAGCCACCACCGCCACCACTGGTCGAGCCTGACCCTCTCCAATTTCTCTGGGATGAATACGAAGAGGTACAGAGAATCCTGGCCAAGGAGGAAAGGAAAAAGAACAAGAGGGAGAAGAAGAGACAGAAGACCGAGCCTCCGGCATCCCCACCTCCATCCTCCCCCACTACCCCACCCCCTGCCCCCTGATCCATAATTATTTTTTTTCTTTTTCCTTTTCTTCCTCCCATCCTGGCTTGCAGTTCCTCTTCCATCGTAAGCAGGAGGAGGATATCCCTGTGCCAGGGGGACAACGAATTTTAAGTGACAACGGATTTTGTTATTCTCATATTTGTAGTGTGTTATTTTTAATAAAATGTCTTTTTAATGTTATCTGTGCTTGTATACTCTCAATTTCTGTTTCTCTTTCTTTTCTAATATTATGTCTTACCTGTTTCCTTACTACCATGCTCCCAACAGTGAGGACACTATTTAGTTTAGGTTTGGGGGTATGACAGATATGCCAATGAAATGAGTTAATGATAGTGCAGCTACGCTAAAAAGGAGTGTTTGGAATTAGAGTAAATTCTCACTTGATTTTTTATTTTTTTTTTGGAAAAGAGGAAATTAAAACTGAAATGAGCTATAGTTTTAACATTTTTCATGAAGCAAATGGTAAGAATTTTCAAAATTTGATGTTTAGTGAACCTGAAATGAGAGAAAATTGTGAAGATACACCCCTAAAAATTTGATGGAAGGCCATATCCAGTGAGATTTAGGCCTAAGAATTTTTCTTTGAAGAGTGTCTTGGCAAATTCTTCTGCTCTAAGGACTGATTGGACTCAACTATGCTCACTAGAAGTTAGAAAATTTCAAGTTGAAACAGCCTGACAACATTCATGACATGGAGGACATGAAGTAAGGCCATCCCTTGGACAGTTTGAGCTTAAAGATCCTACCCTTTGAACTGCCCTTGATACACATCACTTGAGCCTTAAAACTCCCAGTTTTCTTTGATAAAAAAATCAGAAAATATGAACCCAAAACCTTAGTGACCTGATACACCCTGATCCTCACTCTGAGATTTCAGAAGGTAGAGCTGGTTTGATGGTTGGTTGAAAAAGAAGAAAGCACATTTGGTGGTATTGTGGCATTCCAGTCCATAAAAAGAAAAAAATGGAAAAAATATAAAAAGAAAAAAAAGTATACAAAAAAAAAGAAAAGAAAAAAAAAATAGAGCAAAAGGATGAGAAAGAGAAGTCACTTCATTTGAAAATCTACAAGAATATAAGAAGTTAATGAAGCTGATCACTTCAAGTCTGAAAATTCAAAAAGAAAGTGAAGAGGTGCTGAAATGAAGGTGTTGTCTAGACCACCTCCTTAGCTTTACTGATTTCTCAATTTGAATCCCTTTTACCCTTTCATTCTTTTACAAACCTCATCCCTAAGCCACATTACAACCCAATAAAAAGACCTTACTAATCTAAAATGAATTGAGCTGTCATGTGGAGATAAGGATTTGTTTAATCTATGGTGAAAAGAGTTAGAAAATTTTAGGAATTAGAACAATGCCTATACTCATGCTTGCAGTCCTATTTGAGGGCTGCAACTACTCTTGAGCTGTGTGAAATGATGCACCCTTCGATCCTTCTTATGAGTAAACAGCCTTGGTGAACCTTGGGTCTGAAATCCAATTTGATGGGGGTAGTATCAAAAAAGAATTCTCAAGTGAAAGGTGAGCCATGCATTAATTTTTAGGAGAAATGCCTTGGCATGAGCTGAGTGATGGTGAAGGATTACAACCGACTTTCAAGTTTTGAACTGATGCTTTTTCTATTGAAATTCCTCTAATGAATTGAATGGACATGGTGTGAATTTATTTTATTTACTTAAACTCTGTCTTAGTAGGATGCACTACTATTATCTAACTTTATTGGAGAAGTTTGTGGGTACCTTCACTGAAAACCCTCAGGAGACTTCACTCCTCCACTAGGGATCACCTAGGGGATTAAAAGGCTTGATGCATATGCTAAATGCATCTGTGATCCCTACGAAAGTGGCATTTTAATTTTCTTTAATTTTCCTTTACTCAGGGACTAGCAAAGCTTAGGTTTGGGGATGTGTTAGGTAGTGAAAAATGCCAGTTTTCACCCCTTAACCTAACTTTTGCAGGACCTGTGAGCACATTAATAAACCTCAGTTAAGTCTATTTTGTAGATAGCAATAAAAGAGAGGAAAAATGCAGAAAACCACTCAAGAATGCCGCACAAGGAAGTTTATCTCTCAACACAGTACAAACCCAGAAATAGCACACCATTGGGCCCTTGGGGCGTGTGGCAGCAGCAGGGTAAGGCGAAGAAAGTGAAAACATTCTGAGAGCATCCTATCAAGAGGTTATCCAAAGACTTCGATTGGAGCTGAGAGCAAAAAATGGAGGAATTCATGCAGTTAGAAAGGTTTCGATAGGATTGGAAGGCAGAGAAAGGATGGATTCGTGTGGATTGAGGAGTTCGATAGGATCCAAGAACCTATCGAGCAGCTGAAAGAAAGGAAGAAACAATCCTATCGAAAGCCTGCCTGAGGTGTAAGAGGAACCTATCGAATGGTTACCTGAACCTATTGAGATGTAGATGCTGGAACAGAACCTACCGAAGGGTGCTTGAGCCTTTCGATAGAGTGAGAGTAATCCTATCGGAATGATGGCATATAGAGCCAAACCTATCGAAATGATTCTCCAACCTGTCAAATGCACCAGGCAAAGGGCTGAGAATGCTGAAGCTTTAAGAGAAGGATCATCCTATCAGAACCTATCGAAGAGACCTGAGAACCTATCGAAAGGGGCCACAAAGTTCCATTTAAACCTGTCGGAAGCTTCCTGAACCTATCAAAATCGTGCGAAGAATTTCTCAGAAAATCAACTATGCACACGCTGAAACTTGGTAACCTGCTACACGTAAATCGAGGCACATTGGTGACCGGCACGACGATCCAAAAGATGCCCTAGGAAACCCTAACCATCCCACGTGCTCTAACAGAACTCTAACAAACTCTGAGGACCTTCTAGAAGGGAATATTGGCGGGAAAAACAAGAGAGAAAGCTATATATTGAGATCCCCAATTGCAATTGAGGGGAGATTGAGATTTGGATTAAATACTGGAGATTAGAGCTTGCAGAGAAATTTCATTTTCCCTCTTTTAGCTCAACTATGGTTGGCTAATTCCTTAGGAGCAATGAGGAGAGAGGTTAGATCAGTAATTGGGTAAGGTTGAGAGTCTTATTGTGGGTTAATTGCTGCATAGACTACAGATCTGAGAGCATTTCATTGTAGAGCGAGTTTTATTGCAATGTAAATGTTGTTTTTATTGATTTAATTAGATCTATAGTTCCTTCGGTTTCATTTGGTGCTTGATCGGATTTGTGTAGAGGAGTCTGTTGATCAGCTCACCCACTTAACTGGTAGACCTCTTGGATACCATCTGATCTCCCTAGATCTGATATCCCTATAATTTCTTGTGTCTATGAGCTAGAAATTGCAGCATCTATAGTAGATTTAATGCTCTGGTTGAAACCTTTGGTTTGGAGGAATTCCCTAGGATGCTCTGTGACCATTAAAGTGGACAGATCATAGCCTTAAGAGCATTCCAATCTCTAGTTTCAATTGGATTCTTCTACCATAAACCTTTGGATCAGATGAAGTCTATAGGATGGTTTGTGACCATTGAAGTGGACAAACCATAGTCTTAATATCAGTTAAATCCTTTGGTTTAGAGTGGAGCCTTCTACCCTGCAATTGTGTTTGTAGCCAGCTGAGGGATTTGTGTGCTCTGAACCCCTGTAACATGACCAGCTCAACCTGATTGTAGTGAGACCAATTTCCAAGATGCTCTTCTCCATTTTCTATTTTTAAACCCTTCCACTTGCAAGATCTAGATCTCTGGACTCGATCTCAGTTAGTTTGCATTTCAAGTGTAGTTTAGCTCAAGTGACAACCCTTTTTAACTTCTCCCCTTTCTTTTAGCTGACTGAGCATTAGTTAGGGTGCTAGACCTCTTACAGATTTGGAGATTTACCTTATTTTGAACTCACCTCCCTGTGGACATTCCCTTACTTATTAAAACTTGCTACAGAGGACCCTGTATCTTGCAGGTCTAGGATATTTTTGTTGTGCTAAATCCATCCCCTGTTTTACTCTGATTTTATTTTGTCTTTATCATTACACAATAAATCAGCACACTGAAATCACCCAACACATACAACAGGTGGTTTTTGAGTGTTTGAAGAGCCACTAGTAAATGTTGTTCGTGCTTCACTTGTGTTCTCGAATATAATAGAATGTCATCTATGAAAACCACTACTAATTTATCGAGGTGAGGTTTTAATACCTGGTTCATTAAGTCCATAAATGACGCTGACGCGTTCGTTAGCCCAAAAGGCATAACCAAGAACTCATAGTGACCGTACCTCGTTCAGAACGCAGTCTTCAAAATATCTTCCTCCTTAATCTTTAATTGATGATAGCCTGACCTCAAAGCGATCATCTATCCGTAGAAGTGGATAACGATTCTTAATCGTCAACTTATTTAGCTGGTGGTAATCGATACAAAGCCGCATCGATCCATCTTTCTTCTTCACAAACAAAACCAGTGCTCCCCAAGGAGACACACTCGGCCTAATAAAGCCTTTATCTAATAGCTCCTGAAGTTGTTCTTTCAATTCTTTCAACTCAGCAGGTGCCATACGATATGGATCCTTTGACAACGGTTCGATACCTGGCGCTAACTCAATCGCAAACTCGATCTCTCGATCAGCTGGCAATCCAGGCAGATCCTCAGGAAAGACATCTGGATACTCACATGCAACCGTGATGTCAACAATGTTCTTCTTCTCCTCCTTTTGATCTTTCAAGTAAGCAAGATAATCAAAGCAACCACTCCTCATCATACGCTCTGCTCGGATAGCTGAAATGAATGGTGTGACGATGGATTTAACTCCACAAAATCAGAAGGATTTTCTTTTTGGAGGGCGGAAAGTCACAACTTTCTGAAGGCAATCTACGCTATCATGACAAGCGGATAGCCAATCCCTTCCTAGGAATACGTCGAACCCTTCCATACTTAATATAACCAGATCGGCTATCATCTTGTGGTCTTCTATCACCACGATCACTGATTGGCATATAGTATCGGTGCTCATTGAGCTTCCCATAGGAACTGATACTACCAAAATGAAGTCAAGGGACTTGGAAACGATGCCCAACTCCCAGAGAATAAAGGGGTAATAAATGAGTGAGTAGACCCGAGGTTTATCAATACTTGTGCTTCTATTTTGCATATGTCGTCGTCACGATGCATAACAAGGGTACCTTTAATGATACACAAGTTTTAATTAATTATGCATAATGGGTGTGGTGTTCATGCATGTCTTAATAATAGAATTTATAGAACACTTAATCAAATAGAAACTAAAATAAAATTATCATCTGAAGTTTAATAATACCTTGAATCACGTCATTCGACATTTAGACATCCAGCACAGTGACGACATAAGCTTGACCTTGAACAGTGGGTCAAGAAGATCTCTGTGTAGAAGTTGAAGTGGTCGTTCCCTTGTCCTCCTCAGGACAATCCTTCACCACATGTCTGATCTTTCCACACCAGAAGCACTCTTTAGCGTTCCTCTACAGTCCTCAGTCTGGTGTCGTTTCCCACACCTTGTACACGAAGGGAGCAGAGTGAAAGATGAAGCATGTGAGGATCCTTGTGCCACTGAAGCCCCACTCACAGTAGTACCTGATAGTCGGAAGGATCATATAGGCAAAGACACCGATGGTCTCTGATATGATATTGCCCTAGAAGAAACTGCAAGCCTCGAGTACGCCGGTTGAATAAGATATCTCGGCGGCCTTGTAACTTAGGTCTCTTATTTGCCTAATCATAGGCACTTTTCTGACCCTATCCAGCTCTCTCCTTATTTTACTAGTCTCTCCGCTTGAACGTCCTATCGATGTCTTCCTCAGCTATAAGGGCTTTCGTCATAACCCTCGCATAGGTCTCAAGCTCAAGGACTGAGATCCTCTCCATAATATTAGGCCTTAGACCAAGCTGAAATTTCCTGGCCCTCATCATCTCAGTGGCCACGTGCTGAGGTAAAAATCATGACAGTCTATCGAACTTAGCCTCGTACTCTCGCACTGACATTTTATTCTACTCCAATTTTATGCACTGGACCTTCCACTGGTGCCGTATGATCTCGAGAAAGTACTGATCATTGAATATCTCTATAAATTCCGCCCAAGTCCATTGAGTATTGGGAATTTCTAGCTCCCTAGTCCTGGACACTGACTTCCACCATGGGTTAGCCTCCTCGTCCAATCTGAAGGTTGCCTAGCGCATCTTCTCAACTTCGGTGCATTGCAGCACGTCGAAGATATTCTCCATCTCATTCAACCAACCCTCTGCCTCAATCAGATCAATCTGACCTAAAAACGTAGGAGGACGCATCCTCCGAACTCTGCAAACTCGGAGGGTTGATGTCTGTCTGTAATCAACACTACTTGCTGAGCAATAGCAGTAGTTTGTTGAGCCATATTAGTGGCCAATGCCTCCAACACTTAATCAACTCGTTCGTTACCACCTCTTCCTGCTCCTACAGGAACAACATTAGAATTGAAAATGAATCCAGCTCCCCTTGAAGTACCTATGCCCTCAAGGACATCATCCACAAGAACCGTTCTTGGTCCGTCTCTACCTCTTCCTCAACCTCGAAATATTTGGGACATGCTGATATATCATTGTTAAATAATAATAATATTTGATCAGTATCGATTGTAAAGAAAATCAAGCCCACAGTCCTATGGAAATCTTGATCTAGAGCCATAGCTCTGATACCAACTATGACGACCCGACTTTCCTGTATCTAAAATACCAGGAACGCCGGTTCGACAACCTAGCGATAAATCAAAAAGCCGGATAGAACAGTCAAATATCAGAGTATAAAGCAAGCATAAAACAAACATAACACTAAAATCTAAATATAGAAAACAAAAGAGATCTCTCATATAAAACATATCTCAAAAAGGAAGCAAGAAAAACCACCCGTGATGGCCAACACAATACCTAAGCAATGGTTCCTGATAGTGGTTCCTCAAATTGATATCAATAATGCAAATTATAGGGCCTAGGGCCCATAATTCAAACAATATCTAACTCCAAAAATCATACAGAACAGTACCAAGGTAGTCTAAGTCAAAGGGAAGAACTCCTCATGAGGAATCTTTGACTCTTCCTCAGGTTCGTAGTCCAGATCACTGTCGTAACCCTAGTTCAGAGAGTCTACTCCTGTGACACGTAGCAGGGGTGAGCTAATAGTCTAAGCTCAACAGAAGAAACTCAATTTTATCACATTTTATCATAAGATATTTTCAAAGACTGAAATCGAAGCATTGTAAGTGTTTTCAAAACAGTTATTCCAAACAGATTCATTTACTAATTTCCAATTCTAAAATCAAGTGATGTGTTATGAACGGAAATCAAACAAGTTCAGAATTCATATTGTTTTGGATTCTGATTAATGCATGCTTCTTTATTAAATGACTTAAATCATAACTTAAAGTTTCCTCTCACGTTACTATATCATGAAAGCAGGAATAATATCGATGGGAAACCCAACTAACCATCGTCGTTCAATGAACCCTTTTTCAAGAATTGCAACAAGCCCCTGCGTTATGAGGGAAACTTGCGCCAGGCAGATTTACTGTCAACACGGTTCATGAAATTGAGGGTTTCATTCTAATGAGCTTTAACTCAAGTGCAAATGCTATCATATAACTCGTTGTATTTTAGTACATTTTCAGATTCAGGATTCAGAGTGTCAGATTCAGGATTTTAGAGTTTCTTGATTCATATTTAGAGTTTCAGATTCATATGCATATTCAAGATGTATTCGTAAATCATGGTTCAGAGTTTATGCTAAACAAAATCATGGCAGATTCAAATCAAATTCAAAATTCATGATCGAAAACATCATATTATCTTAGACAAAAATGCAATAAATATTGAGGTTCCCCTACCTTAGACTTAGATTGGATCAAGGCTATCCAAAAGTCCTCACCAAAGGTTTTCCATAATTAACCTTTATTTAATTAACACTACACAATGTGTTAATGGTGTCTAATACCAATAGACAAAAGTTTCCCAAAGTTTTTCTAGAGAAAAACAGAGAAAGCAAGAAACAGGGGAAATTCGAATGTTCTGTTTCATTTTTGAACGTTCGACTTCAAATTTGAACGTTCAATTTTCAAATCGAATGTTCGATTTCTTCAAAAATCAAGCTTGTCAGTCAGAGCTAAAATCGATCGTTCGATTCCATTTTTGAACGTTCGATTTTGAATTCAAACGTTCAATTTTTTCAAATTTCTACAGTTTTCATATTTCTCTTTCTTGAATTATTTTTCCTTGAAAACTAAACTGATTCTATCCTACTTTCGTATACAAACAAGTCTAAATTAAGGCTAATAAATTCACAAATTGAAATGTTAAGTTGCTTACCATTTCAAAGTCGAATTTGTGGCTTCCGATGATCCAATTCTAATGTCGGATTGAATCTTGCGAAGTCCAACATCGGTAGAAATCTAGAACGAGCTCCGCTTAGCACGTACAGAGAGTCTTACCTTTCACGTACACATTTCCAAAGATCGTTTCACACACGATTTGCACCACTCTCTCTCAATCCCTTCAATCAAATTAATAAAGGTTTTCGGAGCCTTCCTACGGTTGGGATCGCATGAGTTATTGGAACATAGGTGACCCTTACGAGGGATTGGTTCACACGAGAAGAAGAGTGGTGAATGCTTTGCTCTTCACCCACCTCTCCTTATAAAGCAAAACAAACTACCAAAATATCATGATATTTCCTTTTCAAATTCTATCCACTTGAAACTAAAATTAGGTTCGGTGTTGAGCACACATAAACGTGTCAGTGTACGAGTCCTTGGTTAAATGCTTTTACTATGTCCAAATAAATTTCCTTTCACCCATAACATTCTTTCCAGTTTACTTGCTCATAACTTCCAAAGTTATTGTGCGACTTTTTTTGGGCATGCATATTGAGGTGAATGTGTTCGGGTTCAAAATTTTTGAGTTATTACACCCCGTTGTTGCCCTCTCGGAGTACACAAACCTATTTGGTCAAACCTTTGACTTTTCCCACGATCTCCGAAAGAGGACAAACCTTAAAACCAAGACCCTAAAACCCTGACCCAAGGACCATGTACTGAAATAATAATAAATGGTCTAGAAATGGGCTGAAACGTCCACCCAGAACCTTGGACTCACCAAGTACCGAAAGTCCCCAAAATACGCACATAACACCATGTGCTTAATCTGATTACATGCATGCCTCATTGCATGTAATTAGTCCCATTTGGACTAGCCACAAGCTTCCGTGAACCTCTTGAAGTCTCCAATTCCATGAATATCCCGATGCACTGAATTGAATTGCACGTGTCCTCGTACATGCGTAATCAGTCCAGATCTAGACTGGGACTCTAATTCCCCTGACTGCTCAAACTCCCCGATCTCGCACATTAGCCCTTGCGCGGAATTAGATTCCACGCATATCCTTGTGCACGGAATTAGTCCTAGACCTATTGGAACTAGGCTACTCGATCATGCAGCCACTCTTGAGTCTGTGACTGACTCAAAGAGAATTAAGCGCATATCCCCTTGCACGAAATTCAATCCAACGCAGGAACCTATGCGCTTAATCGGCCAATCCCGCTCATGCCCATATGCTCAAAATTCACCGTATGCCTATAAAAGAACTCCCCTACCCCGTCCAAATACACCAATTCATATTCAAGTCTCGAGTTTCTCACCTCCAAGCTTAGGATTTTGAGACCCCCTTTGCAGTGCTTAATCTCAGGTAATCTCTCTTTAGTTTTCAGTTCTTAATTTTCAGTTCTAGTTCTTAATCTTTAGGTTATAGCTTTAGTTCTTAAACTCTAGTCCTTAGTTCTTAGGTCCTGATTTCTAGTTCTTAATTGCTAGTTCCTAATTTCTAGTCCATAGTTCTTAGGTTCTAATTTCTAATTTCGAGTCCTAGTACCTAATGTTAATTCTAGTTCTAAATTCTAGATCTAGTATTTGGTTTCTAGTTTCTAGTTCTAGTCCTTAATTCCCTTTTTAGTTCTTAATTTTCTATCTGGTTCTTAATTTGCTTTCTAGTTCTCAAATTTCGTTTGAGTTTTCAATTTTTGTTCAAATCCTTAGTTCTAATTCTTAATTCTCACTCCTTAATTCAAATTCAGTTTTTAATCCCCAGTATCTATAAAATAATCCTTAGTCACCCAATTTACCCAAGGGAGCTTATGGAGGGTATCCGGGAACGGGGCCGATCCTCCTTAGCATAACGGGTCACAACCTGTGACAGCCCGGATTTCGGCACCCCGAAACCCGTGCCATCAGCACGATCATCTTGACCGTGTCCCTTAACTATGCACGGAACACTGGTATATCAAGCATAAAAAGAAATAAGAACAACTTGCGGAATTTAAATCTAATTAGAAATACTTTTCAAAGGACAGTTCTACCCTCATGCTTCTGCATGAAGGGAGAACCGATCCGAACCATCGATGATATAAATCATCACAGATGGTTCGCCCCAAAGGAATAATCCAAACTCTATACATATACATGTTTTCACAAAATAAAGGCTTGACATACCAAGCCGTACAATCTCTACTCAAAACTCCTCAAAGTAGCACAACGGAGTCCTCTAGAAGAAGTCCTCTGGAGGTGGCTCCAACTCTCGCCCGTGACAAAGTCCGACTACTCACGATCAGCGTCCCAAACCTCGGCATTGCTACTAATGGACCTCGACGTATAGTCTATAGGGTTAGCTACATCCTAGCCCAATAGGAACAAACACCGCCGAACATATAAGTTATAACTCACATATATTCTATGATATGCCATGCATGAAGTAACTATGCTTGTTGATAAAAGCAGTTAAAAGCATTCGTTTCTTGTTGAATTCTTATGTTTTCATTTACTCATGAATAATCGAAAAGGCCTAAAGCAAAACTTAAACTTTCAACTTAAGTAATCCCCAGCAATATAGCATCGAGCCCGATGAGCTACCCTTCATCGTCATCTATATAGCAGTTTTAATGTATTCCACAGGAATACCATATAGTACCAAGCCCCTTTCCCACAGGGATTGGTGGCGGGGTTTCACTTGTCTCAATCAACACCCACAGGGTGTGCTTACTATGTACCTGGATAAGCCTCCGACTGGCCTCACGGTTTCGCCCGTGCAGATTCACGGATATCCTGTCGTGTCAGTGCTGGATATCCCGCCACGTCGGTGGGGTAACCTAAGGAACCTCAAATAACAAAAATATCGGTGCCTTACATATAGTTATTCACCGTGTAAGTGTGCTATCTTATATCAGTTAGGCCCTATCAAACATGATTCAATCTGTGGATACATCCCTGGGATGTATCCAATATCTTGCATCACAACTGATGCTCTTATCTCTTACTTCTTCATCCCCAGGGATGGCTCATTCTTTCTCTTATGAATGTCACACACACACACTTTTCACAATTCCTTGAGGAGTAAAAATAATTGAATTGAAAATTATATCACTACATACATGCTCTTGTAAAATAAAGTACATGTTCAAGGTGTTCCCTACCTCAAGTCTTCACTTGTTCAATGCATCAAGGTCCCACGTGGCTCCTCGTGCACTAGCTCACACGTACCACCTATGGTACCACACAACAGGTAAAACACATCACAAGGGATGCAATAAAGAAGGTATAAGATCCTCCAAGAATCTTAAAGTCAAACCTAAAGTCAACAAAATTTATCCCAGACGATTAATCGAAATCCAGAATCGATTAATCGAACTGGTTCGATGTCGATTTCCAAAATCGATTAATCGAAGGTCAATATCGATTAATCGGGTAATTTCATTAATCGAAATTCTCCTTTTCGCAGAGTCCATTCTCGATTCGAATAATGAATTGTCATTCGATTAATCGAATGCGATTAATCGAAATTCTTCTTTTCAAAAGTAAACCTCTTTGTTGAATAGTTGAGTTTTCATTCGATTAATCGAATCTAGTTTCGATTAATCAATTTCTTCTTCGCAAGGTACACCTCTTTGTTGACAGTTGAATTTCACAAGTCGATTAATCGATCCCAAATCGATTAATCGAAAACTCAAATCGATTAATCAAATCCCATTTCGATTAGTCGATTTTCCTTAAATCATTTCCTCCAACCCTTGGGGTCCTTTGGAGTTCGATCGATTAATCGATTCTCAAATCGATTAATCGAAATCCAAATTCGATTAATCGAAATCCAATTCGATTAATCGAAGTCGTGGTCTTCTGACCTTTCAACTTCTTGGCCAATTTCGATTAATCGAAACCCAATTTCGATTAATCGAAATTGTCAGATTCAGCCCTTTTCGTGCTGGTCTTCCCCATCTTTTTCCCACACTTTTTTCTCTATTTTTCTAAACCATTATCCTATGATCTAACCCACATTTTACCACAACTTAACCCTATGATCTATGCATCTTATTTACAAAAATTTACCTTGGATAGATCTCAAGTTGATTTCAAATCTAGGGTTGGAAGGCTAGGGTTCGACTTTAGCTTTTTCAGCGGATCCCTTGCGTTGAATCGACCTCTTTAATACTTGGATCCTTCCTTCCTCAGCTAGCCTTTACTCCTTGCATTAATCACTCTTTTTACTCTCTCTCTCTCTTCTTTACTCTCCTTCAACAACCCAAAACACCCATCTAGGGTTATTAAACCCTTTTATCCCTCTCTTAGTTTGTGTGTTGAGCACATGCACCTCAATAGGTATATGCGACTTCATATTTACAACACACACCACAAAATCACTCAAGCTATCACATCTCGTCCGTTCACCACATCCTATGCTAACTCTTGATCTCCTGATTGGTCAAACTTGTGACCAATCGGGCACGGATCCCGAGGTCATAGTTTTCATGTGATTTTTTAGCTATTACATCCTCCCCACCTTGGGAATTTTCGTCTCGAAAATCACCCAACGTGTGGTGGTGTCTCTCCCCACTTTTTCGGAGGTGAGGTGGTTCATTTTATCCATACGATGATTTAAGTCTCCGGACATTCACACAATACAAACATGGAAGTAAAATGTAACAAAATTTAACAATTTATATAAAAAGCTTTCTTTGTATTAGGATTGAAGATTTTGTTACAATGCCAATAAGTTACGTACAATATAAACTACTGTATAAATCAAAATACAAAATACATAGGCGACTCAAGCAGTCCCGTCAGTGATCGGGTCTTGCAGTGGTCGGTGGTTCTGCAGGAGGCCCAGCTCAGGCAAGGCTGTCTGGTCGTGAGTAGATGTGGATGTGGAGGAACCGTCCGCGGTGGGATGGAAGACTGGTCCTCTCTGGGAGGCGGTGCGGCCGGCCGTCCACTCTTCTTGTGACCAACATATCCATGTAGGTGTGGGGTAGATGAACTGGAGGTGTGAAACATGAGGAAATCAATCCTCCTGTTCATCCTCTCGTTATTTGCGTCCATTCCGCCAAGACGTCCTCTATGGTAGGACGGATGGAGGGCGCGGTGTAGGATGAGGTGGGAGTCATGGGCGCGAGTGTGCAGTGGTGTCGGCGTGGCTGTGGTGTGGGAGGAACCCTCTCCACAGATGGCTCTGCTGTGGTGTGCCCCACCCTCAAGTGGGTCCCGCCGAGGTGGTGGGGTGGTGGCGGTGCTACAGCTGCTGCCACTGGGCCGCTGGGCTGGGGCGGAGCGGGACCCGTAGGGTCCGCTTCAATAGGTTGTAGACTTGGTGAACGTCTTCACGCGATCCGTAGCCCTCACCTCGTGTGAAATAGTGTAGGAGGGCTCTCGAGTAGCACTCCAACATGCTCGAGATGAGCCGAGCATACGGCATCTTCTCCTTGGGCCGCATGTTGCCCTTCATCAGTTTAGTCTTGATGTATCGCATCCCCTCAAGGATGACCATGGTAGCATCAAACCATCGGCCACAGAAGGCCGCGTAAAGTGCATGTTGCACTTTATCCGCAGCTCCGTGTCGTGGCGCGTCGTAAAGGTTGCATTTTATTATGGAGTCGAGCATCCACATGTAGGGTGGAAGATCGACCCTCTTGATGGACGTGCCCGACCCCTTCTTCCCGTTGGTCATGCGAGTCATGACCTCTTCAAAACGGGGTTCCTTTTCAAAGGGTGGAAATAGGGTAGTTTCGGGAGTAAAGTCGAGGTAGCATTCAAGCACCTCATGTATGTGTCGACGAGTGATCGTATAGAGACGACCCTCGATTTTGGTTATAATGCAATCGTCACTAGGGCCATTGGTTAGCCCTTGGTAGAACAACCTCACCAATCTAGGGTAATAGGAACCCCGGATTGGTTTGAGAAGGTTGCCGAGTCCGGCACTGGTTAGGTAGTTCTGAGCCCATTGGGTCTCGCCCGGTAAATCGGGATTTGTGAATAGGGTAGGGTCGATGGTGTATTCGACCTCAAAGGTCTTGGCAGCCCACCACTCGTTTGGTTGCTCCACGTTGGTGGGTGGTGGTGGCATGGGGGTGGATTCGCGGGAAGACTCGCGCGTAGATGCGCTCGTCGAACCGGAGGTGGTCTCCGATTCCGACGGTGATGGAGTCCTCACCGGCGATGGGGTAGGTGGTGGTGGTGCGGCGTTCTTACGCCTAACCGGCAACTTAGAAGTCGCCTTTTTCGAAGACAAACGGGTTTTGGGCGGCATTTTCACTAAATTAGGGTTTATCTAATTCAAATGAAAGAGACAAAGATAAATCTAGGGTTTTTACCGTGGAGTTTCGATTCAAAAATAGGCGATCTTGGTCCGGTATCGTCGAAGAACCCCAAAACCCTAGCTGTCTTGACCGGTTGGAGAAAAGGAAGGAGAAAGAGAAATGGCGCCCGAGTTTAAGAATTTCGAATGGGTTCCTAAACCCTAACTTCACTATATATAGCCCGCGGCTCGATTAATCGAAATTCTGTTTCGATTAATCGAAATTTAAAACTAGGTTAAGCCGCGTAAAATCGATTAATCGATTTCTCAAATCGATTAATCGAAAATAAAATTCGATTAATCGAAAATATTTCGATTAATCGAAATCGTGTTTGTTTAAAAATTTAAAATTTTGAGCTCACTGGCGCGTGCCAGTCGATTAATCGAAATTCATTTCGATTAATCGAAATCTCAAAATCGATTAATCGAACTTAGTTTGATTAATCGAAATCGCGCAAAAACTTCAAAATTTTCCCAAAATTTCTTAAGTTTTCGATTAATCGAAATCCCATTTCGATTATTCTAAATTTCTTTCTATGCATTTTCTAACTCAACTTTTCATTTTCAGTCACTGGCACATGCCAGTCGACTAATCGAACAAGATCGATTAATCGAAATTCCAAATCGATTAATCGATTTGAAATTCGATTAATCGATTTTGCCCAATTTCTGCAGAATTTCAATCTCTTTGTTTCTTTTTACTATTTTTGACAATTCATGATGATTGGATTAAAATTTCCATTGAATTTCAAGCATAGTGGAAATTTTCACAAAACGTGGTTGCGGTTTACATCGAATTCTCACGTTGTTGGAAACAAGGCGGATATTGTTCTTTCACATCTCTCGCTCAAGTAGCCTCTTCTTTTGGATGATTGTTCCAGAACAAGCACTAAGGAATCACTTTAGTGCGCAGACTTGCTCTTTTCGATCCAAGATCTCCCGGTTCTCTCATGCTCATGTCCTCACACATCTCTATAGGTTGCTTTCCTAACACATGAGACGGATCATTCACGTACTTTCTGAGCATCGATATGTGGAAAACATTATGTACTCGATCGAATAGCGGTGGTAGACTAATGCGATATGCAACTTCACCTATTCGTCCCAAAATTTCAAATGGTCCAACATAACGTGGACTTAACTTCTCCCTCTTGCCAAATCGTATTACACCTCTCATAGGTGACATCTTCACAAACACATGCTCGCCCACTTTGTAGTCAACACTAGTCCGCTTCACATCGGCGTAACTTTTCTCTACTCATCATCTTCAACCTTTCTCACGATAATTGGACAACGGTGGCGTTGTCTTCAGCGATTCGGTCCTAATACAAATTTCTCACCTGTTTCCTCCCAATTCAGAGGTGACTTGCATCGTCGACCATACAGAGCTTCATACGGTGCCATGCCTATGCTCGTTTGAAAACTGTTGTTATATGCGAACTCGAGCATCGGTAGATACTCATCCCAGTATCCTTGCATATCAAGCATGCAAGCTCTGAGCATGTCTTCTATCACTTGATTCACCCGCTCTGTCTGCCCATCAGTTTGAGGATGGAAAGCTGAACTAAAGTCTAGTCGAGTTCCCATTCCTTCTTGAAATTTCTTCCAAAACTTGGACGTATATAGTGGATCATGATCTGAAATGATGCTGCTTGGAATCCCGTGTAATCTTACAATCTCTTTCATGTATAATTCTGCCAGTCTTCCTGCAGTATATGTGGTATTATCTGACAAAAAAGTGTTGATTTGGTCAATCGGTCTATGACGACCCAAATGGCATTGTGTCTCTTGGCAGTACGGGGTAATCCAACAATGAAATCCATTGAGATCGATTCCCACTTCCATTCTGGTATTGGTAAAGGTTGCAATAATCCAGCAGGATGTCTATGATCAACCTTCACTTGTTGACAAGTCAAACATCGTGACACATACTCGGCCACGTCTTGTTTCAGTCCTCTCCACCAGTAGTTCTTTTTCAAATCTTGGTACATTTTGGTGCTACCCGGGTGGATCGCATAATTTGACTTATGAGCTTCATCAAGAATTGTTCGTCTTAGATCGGCATTATCCGGGATGCATAGACGGCCTTTAAACAACAAAGAACCATCTTCTTTTTCTGAGAAGTCCGACCGGATGCCTTCACTCAGGTGTTGATAAATCTGCGTTAATGACGGATCCTTCATCGTAGATCGTGGATATGCTCAAATATCACGGCTTCTTGATATGTTAGCCAAAAGGATCCAGTGTCCTTTGACTCCATGTTCGCATCATAGAGTGCCAGGTCTGCCAATAATTTCCATCGGTGCATACCCAAAATCAAGGAAGCTAACTGAGCTGAACCTTTTCGACTCAATGCATCGGCTACTACATTCGCCTTGCCTGGATGGTATTGTATAGAGCAATCGTAGTCCTTGAGGAATTCCATCCATCTGCGCTGTCTCATATTGAGCTCCTTCTGTGTGAACAGATATCGGAGGCTCTTATGATCGGTGAAAATTTCAAATGTTTCACCATACAAGTAGTGTCTCCAAATTTTGAAAAAATGACTGCGCCGGTTCAAGTCATGAGTCGGGTAATTTTTCTCGTGTTCTTTCAACTGTCTTGATCCGTAAGCTATCACCTTCTTGTTTTGGTTGAGCACACAACCAAGGCCATTGTATGACGCGTCGCTGTACACTGCGTATCCTCCACTGCCTGAAGGAATTGCCAACACTGGAGCTGAAGTGAGTCTCGTTTTGAGTTCTTGAAAACTCTTCTCGCATGCCTCACTCCACTCAAACCTTGAATCTTTACGTGTCAGCTTTGTGAGAGGTCCCGATATTTTTGAAAATCCCTCAACGAAACGTCGATAATAGCCTGCTAAGCCCAGAAAACTTCGGACATCTGTCACTGTCTTTGGTTGCTCCCATTTAACTACTGCTTCTATCTTTCTTTGGATCTACTGGTGACGCGTGCTTGACGACATGTCCCAAAGCTAACTTCTTCCAACCAAAACTCACACTTCGAGTTTGGCGTACAATTGGTGTTCACGTAGCGTTTGTAGAGCAATCCTCAAGTGTTCTTCGTGTTCTGTCTTGGATTTGGAGTATATTAGTATATCATCAACGAACACTACCACGCAGGAGTCCAAGTGTGGTTTAAACACTCGGTTCATCAGATCCATAAATGACGCTGGGGCATTCGTTGATCCAAAGCGGCATCACAAGGAATTCATAGTGTCCATACGTGTCCGGAAAAGTCTTCCATGTCCTCTTGTCTTGACTATGGATGATAACCAGATCTTAGGTCGATCTTGGAAAAATACCTTGCTCCTTGCAGTTGGTCGAATAGATCGTCAATTCTAGGCAAAGGGTAGCGGTTCTTCACAGTAAGTTTGTTCAATTGTCGATAGTCAATGCATAGTCGCATTGACCCATCTTTCTTCTTGACAAATAAGACCGGTGCTCCCCATGGAGACACGCTCGGTCTAACAAACCCCTTGTCCATTAGTTCTTGTAGTTGTTCCTTCAACTCCTTTAACTCAGCGGGAGCCATTCTATAAGGTGCTTTTGAAATAGGCTCCGTTCCTGGTGCTAAGTCAATGGCGAATTCTACTTCTCTTTCTGGAGGTAATCCAGGCAATTCTTCCGGAAACACGTCAGCGAAGTCTCGCACAATTGCTATCTCAGAAATGACGTTCTTTTCCTCCTTGTCCTCCTTTAAGAAGGCTAAGTATCCACTACATCCCTTTCTGATCATTTTCTCGGCCCTTACTGCTGAGATCAGTGGCACATATGACGACCTCACTCCTTGAAACCGAAATGATCTTCTTGTGTTGGGTCTGAAAATGACTACCTTGTTCTTGCAATCAATGGTCGCACAATGTCTTTAACCAGCCAACTCCATGCCAAGGATCACATCAAACCCTTGCATGTCTATGATTAACTTTGCTTCCAATTCATGCACTTCTAAGTCTTGAACTGCCTCTGACGATGGATTTGCAAGCTAACTCCGTGTCTACTAACTCTCCGGTCGGAATAGACACGAATAGACGAAATCCAACGTCTGGGAACGATCTTCATCTTCTTAGTAAAGCGTGTGAGTGGAAATGAGTGGATCGACCCGGGCTCTATCAACACTCGAGCGTCATGTCTAAATACACTTCCCTTTTCATACATAGTTAAAGTACCTATAATATATATACACATACATACAGAGATTTACACATCAAAATGCACTCCCAGTTTATATTAAAAGAATCTACACTATTCCTAATGCATGCACCCTTTCCATCTAAAATTCTTTATGAAACGAAAATTTTTTTTTTTTTGTAATAAAATAAAATTTCTCACCTTGGATGACGTCGTGCACATTCCACCTTCTGACGGTTATTTGCATAAACTCTCCCCTAACAATCGGCTTCCTTGCTTGAATGGGTGGTGTCTTTATGCTGAAGCCGTCTTGCCCTTATGCATCTCGGGGCAATCCTTGATCATGTGGCCCACCTTGCCACATAAACAACCTCTAGTTCCGATTCTGCGGTCTATAGTCCCTATGCGGCTTGCCACATCCGCACACGCCTCTCGAGGTGCGGAAGATACGTACGAGAACCACTGTGACGATGGCGCCCGAGAACATGGCAGGGTTCTCATAGCGAAAAGATCTCCCCGGCGCAAGTAATGGGAACCTCTGTTGGTGTTGTTGGTGTTGCTGTTGCGCCGGTCTTCCGAAACCTCCACAGCTACGGTCTCGACTCACCCACGAACCTCGGCTTTTATTCACCGGTTCGTAGTTCCCCATCCTTCCGTGGTCAAGTCCTCTCTGTTGCTCTCTGTCTATATCTCATTCGTGTTCTCCTCTTCTACAACCAATGCTTTGCTCATGACCTCTTCATAGGTCCTCGCTGAAATGGAGCTCCCTCCCTAACCTCGAGCTTCAAACCTTTGAAACCTCTTGGACTTCATCACTTGAGCGGCGTAATCCGAAGCAAAAGCGGGCAAGTCGTAGAAACTCTACCCGTATTCTCTCACGGTCATTCTCCCTTGTACTAACGCAAAATTGTATCTCTAATTGGTTCCTCACCACTTGGAAATATTGTTTGTTGAACTCCTCAACAAACTCCTCCCAATCCATGGCAACTCTGGGGTCTCCGAGCCCAGTCCTTATCACGGACTTCCACCAAGGCCCGCCTCCCCATCCAACATGTAAGCTGCCCATCTTACACTCTCGTCTTTCCGTGCAAGTTAGCACGCTAAAGACTTTCTCCATCTCCATCGGCCCAATTTCTCGGCCATTGTGTGCACTTTGCCCGAGAAAATGAAGGAGGTCTCATCCTTCTAAACTCGAAAAGATGAGGGCACAGCAACGCATGAGTCCCATGGTGGTGTAGGTGGTCACGCTCTCTTGACGCATGAGCCGCAAAGGATGTCGCTTGTTGTGCCATGGCTCCATAGTGTGCATCATCCTTTGTCGCTCCTCTCTATCTTCTTGTCTTTCTCTCAATCTTTCTTGCTCTCTTAGATCTTGATCCGATGATCTCGATCCTCTTCCTCATGATGTTACTTCTACGCTTCGGGCCTCGTTACCTCCTAAAGGCACTCTGTTGGTAGGAGAGATGAAATCATCTCCACCATAAACTCCTTTGATGGCCTCCTCTTGGTGGCCCCTCCTCTAGGCGACATTGCGGTGCATTTGAAACTAAAGTTTCGTTAGCGAAGCCCTATGTTCTGACGAAAGAGCCCTTGTCAGAATTGCTAAAAGAAATGGCTTTGATACCAACTGTGACAGCCCGGATTTCGGCACCCCGAAACCCGTGCCATCAGCACGATCATCTTGACCGTGTCCCTTAACTATGCACGGAACAACGTATATCAAGCATAAAAGAAATAAGAACAACTTGAATTTAAATCTAATTAGAAATACTTTTCAAAGGGCAGTTCTACCCTCATGCTTCGCATGAAGGAGAACGATCCAACCATCGATGATATAAATCATCACAGATGGTTCGCCCCAAAGGAATAATCCAAACTCTATACATATACATGTTTTCACAAAATAAAGGCTTGACATACCAAGCCGTACAATCTCTACTCAAAACTCCTCAAAGTAGCACAACGGAGTCCTCTAGAAGAAGTCCTCTGGAGGTGGCTCCAACTCCTCGCCGGCAGCAAAGTCCGACTCGCCGGGATCAGCGTCCCCTGAAACCTCGGCAGCTGCTACTAATGGACCTGCGACGTATAGTCTATAGGGTGAGCTACATCCTAGCTCAATAGGGAACAAACACTGCTGAACATATAAGTTATAACTCACATATATTCTATGATATGCCATGCATGAAGTAACTATGCAGTTGTTGATAAAACAGTTAAAAGCATTCGTTTTACTGTTGAATTCTTATGTTTTCATTTACTCATGAATAATGCTGAAAAGGCCTAAAGCAAAACTTAAACTTTCAACTTAAGTAATCCCCGAGCAATATAGCATCGGGCCCCGATGAGCTACCCTTCATCGTCATCTATATAGACAGTTTTAATGTATTCCCTGGGAATACCATATAGTACCCAAGCCCTTTTCCCCTGGGGATTGGTGGCGGGGTTTCACTTGTCTCAATCAACACCCTTGGGGTGTGCTTACTATGTACGGATAAGCCTCCGCACTGGCTTACGGGTTCGCCGCCGTATCGGTCACGGATATCCTGCCGTGTCAGTCGTGGATATCCCGCCACGTCGGTGGGGTAACCTAAGGAACCTCAAATAACAAAAATATCGGTGCCTTACATATAGTTATTCACCGTGTAAGTGTGCTATCTTATATCAGTTAGGCCCTATCAAACATGATTCAATCTGTGGATACATCCCTGGGATGTATCCATTAACTTGCATCACACCTGATGCTCTTATCTCTTTACTTCTTCATCCCCTGGGGATGGCTCATTCGTTTTCTCTTATGAATGTCACACACACACACTTTTCACAATTCCTTGAGCAGTAAAAATAATTGAATTGAAATTTATATCACTACATACATGCTCTTGTAAAATAAAGTACATGTTCAAGGTGTTCCCTACCTCAAGTCTTCACTTGTTCAATGCATCAAGGTCCCACGTGGCTCCTCGTGCACTAGCTAGCTCACACGTACCACCTATGGTACCACACAACAGGTAAAACACATCACAAGGGATGCAATAAAGAAGGTATAAGATCCTCCAAGAATCTTAAAGTCAAACCTAAAGTCAACAAAATTTATCCCAGTCGATTAATCGAAATCCAGAATCGATTAATCGAACCTGGTTCGATTAATCGATTTCCAAAATCGATTAATCGAAGGTCAATATCGATTAATCGAAGTAATTTCGATTAATCGAAATTCTCCTTTTCGCAGAGTCCATTCTCGATTCGAGATTGAATTGTCATTCGATTAAACGAATCCGTTTTCGATTAATCGAAATTCTTCTTTTCGCAAAGTAAACCTACTGTTCGAACAGTTGAGTTTTCATTCGATTAATCGAATCTAGTTTCGATTAATCGAATTTCTTCTTTTCGCAAGGTACACCTACTGTTCGAACAGTTGAATTTCACAAGTCGATTAATCGATCCCAAATCGATTAATCGAAAACTCAAATCGATTAATCAAATCCCATTTCGATTAGTGATTTTCATAAATCATTTCCTCCAACCCTTGGGGTCCTTGGAGTTCGATCGATTAATCGATTCTCAAATCGATTAATCGAAATCCAAATTCGATTAATCGAAATCCAATTCGATTAATCGAAGTCGTGGTCTTCTGACCTTTCAACTTCCTGGCCAATTTCGATTAATCGAAACCCAATTTCGATTAATCGAAATTGTCAGATTCCCCCCTTTAATTTATTCTTATCTTTTTCCCACACTTTTTCCTCTATTTTTCTAAACCATTATCCTATGATCTAACCCACATTTAACCACAACTTAACCCCTATGATCTATGCATCTTATTTACAAAAATTTACCTTGGATAGATCTCAAGTTGATTTCAAATCTAGGGTTGGAAGGCTAGGGTTCCAGCTTTAGCTTTTTCAGCGGATCCCTTGCGTTGAATCGGCCTCTTTAATACTTGGATCCTTCCTTCCTCAGCTAGCCTTTACTCCTTGCATTAATCACTCTTTTTACTCTCTCTCTCTCTTCTTTACTCTCCTTCAACAACCCAAAACACCCATCTAGGGTTATTAAACCCTTTTATCCCTCTCTTAGTTTGTGTGTTGAGCACATGCACCTCAATAGGTATATGCGACTTCATATTTACAACACACACCACAAAATCACTCAAGCTATCACATCTCGTCCGTTCACCACATCCTATGCTAACTCTTGATCTCCTGATTGGTCAAACTTGTGACCAATCGGGCACGGATCCCGAGGTCATAGTTTTGCGTGATTTTTCGGGCTATTACACAACCCCTTTTTTTTAATTAGACTCATAGTAGGATTAGGAGATTAGGTTAATTAGACTCCCGGTAAGATTAGGATATTAGATTAATTAGATTCCTAGTAGGATTAGGACATCAGATTGACTAGATTCCTAGTTCGATCAAGAAATTAGAATCAGAATAAGATTAGGAAACCCAAATTAACTAGGATTAGACCCCATCTAGGAGACTAAATCGATTAGAATTAAAGTAGCACTAGGAAACTAGGTTAGAGTTAAAATAGCACTAGGAGTTTCGCGACTAGTTAGATTCAAAATAAGATCAAAAGACCAAACCAGTTAGATTCAGAATAGACTTAGAAAACTAAATTAATCAAACTTATAATAGAATTAGGAAAACTAGACTAACTAAACTCACAGGTGACCCAGGGTTGTTGGAATCAGCCGACCGATGTTCAACAAAGAAGTAACCCACACCTCGAAATGCGTGATCAATGATGTGTTACAGCGTCGATAAATATCTATAGTTGGCGATTGCATTGAACCAAGTATTCTTTGCTCATAATTTACTTTTTTAATAATATTTCTTAGTTTATTATTCACCGCCTTTGCCAGAGTCCACTCGGACCAAATTGGGCCACTTATTCCGGGGACCGAGAGGAACCTAGAAAAAGTGCGTACCAACAAACTAGCGATTGCGATTGGACGTCTTGTCACTAAAGTTGCCTCGATTTAGTGAAGGTTTCCTTTATTGCATATAGTTTTCCTTTTTTCGCTCTATTTCTCTTCGCATACACTCGTGTTGTTGAGAAAATTTTTTAGGGTGCATGAATATTCACTACCCTTGAGATGTATGGGATACAGAGAATAAACCTAACCAGTGGTAGTGATCCACCATTGTGGAACAACCACGGTAATCTCGTGTATGATGAAGAACCATCCTACGATTCGGCCAAGCAACAGCCTGAGATTAACATGGCCGACAGCGAAGAGAATCCCCTCACTACCCCGAGCACCAACAACAATGACGACAGGAGAGATAGGGCATCAGACAGAACTTCACAGCTCGACAACTCATGGAACTTAGCGTCGAGAAACTAGAAAAAGGAGGGGACGAGGCTAACGAACTACTCCAAGGTCTTACCACTGCATACGAAACCATCAAGGAGCAGTGAGACGTAGAGGAGCAAGAACGACAAAGGGAAGGGAAACCACCATCCACTCCGAGCACGGTAACACCTCACGTATCACCATTGAGGTGAACGATTCATGCCCTCTTTGGCAATAATCAATAAGATCGAGTTCACCTCCAGACTACCAAGAACAAAGCCACTGTAAGAGTAGAGGATCTGCCTCAGATGCTCGACGAGTACATGGCTAAGAGAAAGTGCTTCGATCGCTCATTTGGATTTCATAAATTCTGTTAGGAGCTCGAGTTCAATTTACCCACCGAGTTCAAGCCACCCAAGTTCAACAAGTACAACGGCACCAGGAATCTGAACCACCACTTGATGTTGTTTTGAAATGACTGTCGGCCCATACGGGACAACCAAGGCCTTCTTATTCACTATTTCTAAAGATCACTAGAAGGGGAAGCCCTCGACTAGTTCGCTGGATTGTCACTACATAAGATTGACTCATTTGAAGAACTGACCAACCAATTCCTCATTTAATACAAGCACTTGGTTTAGGAGTCGGTTAGCCTCAGCGACCTGATGGCGATGAAGCAAGAACCTGATGAAGATTTTACTGACTTTATTGGAAGATGGAGGAAGCTCATTGCGAGGACTGGGTTCTCGATGAAAGAAATAGACTCCATCGATATAATTATCGATAACACTAGAGAACCCCTTAGGGGCGCACTTATTATAAGTGACTACCCAGACTTTGCTACTCTCCACCTTTGAGCCTCCCGTCTGAAACAACACATCAAAGGTGGAGATCTCGCCCTCTCTATAGCAGCTTCGCGGGGAGCTTCTTCCAGTGAGACAAACACAAAGAATAACAAGAAAGCCTCGGGAGCTAAGCAAGTCAACCCGATCAATAATCAGGGATAGAATTCGAGGAACGCAAACTCTCAACCTGTTGGTACGTGCTTTTTCTATGTTCCTTTTGGTTCCCGAAAAGAGTGGCCCAATTCAGTCTAAGTGGACTCTGGCGAAAAGCGATAGAATAATAAAGTGATAAAATAATAAAAGGAAACAATTTATGTGCACTTGCAGTGATATATTAAAAAAATAAAAGGATATTATTTAAGTGTAGAAAAATAAGGAAGGCGAATTTTAATTGTAGAATACCTGTGTAGATGCGATCGCCAGCTGCAGATGTTTATCGACGCTGTAGCACGTCATTGATCATGCTTTAAGGGGAGCGGGGCCTTGCAGGTTGAACTCATTTACTGAATCGTCGGTCGGCCAACATCAGCAGCTCTGAGTTGCCTTGGGGTTTAGGTAGTTTGGTTTCCTAATACTGCTTTAACTCTAATTGCTCTAATCTCCTAATCCTACTGAAAGTCTAATTAAAAAAAAGTCACCTAATTCTACTAGGAGTCTAATTAAAAAAAGGTCTCCTAATTCTACTAGGAGTGTAATTTTAAAAGGTTTCCTAATTCTATTAGGAGTCTAATTTTAAAAAAAAGGAGTTTTGGCTTGTTATGCTAAGGAGGATTGGCCCCGTTCCCGCGTACCCTCCGTAAGCTCCCTTGGGGAAATTGGGTGGCTAAGAATTATTTTGTAAATATTGAAGAATTAAAAAAAACTAAATTTGAACTTAGAATTGAGAATTAGGAATCAAAACTAATATCGAGATTAAGAATTTAGGACGAGAACGAAGAATTCGAACTAGAATTACAAAGAAAATTGGGAACTAGAACTAGAACTAGAACCTAGGAACTAAGAACTAGAACTGAAAATTAGAAGAAGATTATTTGAAGCCGAGCGCTTCTTTCTCCTTCTAGCGCCGTAGAGGAGGAACTCGAGCTCCCAAGGAGGCGTTGCAGCTCGAGAGAGAAGAGATCTTTATCAAAATTGGTGTTGTTAGTGGAGGTAGGGAGGTCTATTTATAGGTATTCGAGTAATTACGTTCCTTGTGAGAGGTGCATAATTAGCTGGTCAAAACCAATTACCCGCCCTTTCTGGTGCGCTTAATTGAATTACGCGCTCTATCCCGGACGCTTAATCTCTCTGAGTCGATGGCCGACTCAGTGAGTGACCAGTTGACTGGCTCAATTGGGTGTCCTAGTTCTAATCTAATTAGAACTAATTGTGTGCCCTATACAGTGCGTGCAATCAATTGTGTGTTCTGGTTTAGGCGCGCAATCGGGTCTTAAGGCGGCCTCTAGAAGGTTAAGGATTGGTCCATGTTGGACCAATTGTGCGCCAGTGATTGGGAATGCAATAGAATTATGTGCATGTTGTAGGGAACGTAATCCACTCCTAAGACTACCTACAGGAAGAGCAGGCCTGGTCCAAGTGGGACCAATTGCACGCCAACTATGGGGTGTGCAATCAAATTATGCGCACTGGTCAAGGCACACAATTCGGGACTTTCCCTGGGTTGAGTTGGGTCCGAACCATAAGGCTATTATTTCAACTTATGCTTTGACTATATACTATTATTTCAATATATAATCCCCATATTAGGGTTGTGGGGTCTAAGCCACAGAGCTATTGTTGCAGCCTGTGTTCAAACATATACTATTGTTTCAGTATATGGTCCCCGTATTAGGGTTGTGAAGTCTGAGCCACAGAGCTATTATTTTAGCCTGTGTTTAGCCATATACTATTGTTTCGGTATATGGTGCCTGTATTAGGGTTGTGGGGTCTGAGCCACAGAGCTATTGTTTCAGCGTTTGTTTAGCCATATACTATTAATTCAATATATGGTCCTCATATTAGGGTTATAAAGCCTTCAGAGAAGGTGAGTCCTTTTTGAAAGTCATGGGCAAGGTCGAAGGTTGACCGAACAGGATTATATGCTCCGAGAGAGTAAAATTGGGGTGTCTGCACATTGACAAGTCCTTGCGGAGTAAGGATGCGTCGAATAAGTAGACACCCCTCTTCCAAGGGTGCCTTCTCATTTCTTTTGGAAAATCACAAGTGTAAACTGGGGATGCTGGCATGGAATGCTGCGCTTTCTTATCTATCAGCTCAAACTAAAGATGGAGCATCCGGGGGCCCAGTGGTAGTTGTTGAAAGGTATATCCTTAACCGTGGGTGTAAGGGGCATCCTGCTGCATATCACAACCTGCTGTAAGGGATAGTCAAATAGAGGAAAATTGACACAATCAAGGTACTGGGAGGACATCATACGAATTTCCAGAGATAAGGTCAAGTGACTAGATAATAAGATGTAATTTCATGTAATGGCGAAGGCTTTCGCAAGTCATGTTAGACCGGACGCATCATTTCTAACACCAATGACACCTCAAGTGTCCCTTTCCAGTGGACATTTGTGATTTCTCAAAGTTGAACATACTTAGTGTTCGGTTTTCCAAGAGAAAGAACAGATTGGAATGATGAGAAGTAACTTTTGATAGATAGGAGAGTTTATTTATTACTATTTTTTTTGTTTCATTTAAAAAATATATATTTTGAAAATGTGAGGATTTTAATATAAGATCAATTCGGTGGTAAATCTATGGAAAATTTGGTTTCTGAGACGTCGCTGAGCAGATCCACCAATACGGGATTTATGGACTCGACCGTTTGTGTGGTTGTCAAGATGACACTTGGTATGCCGGATGCTCCGTCTGACCTTCTTGATGAATACTGATGATTGTTTCTTATGGGTGGACTACAGTGATTCGTGAGTCAAGTGAGACGGGTTTCGAAAATGTTTAATTTAATATTATCTAACTATATTTTAAAAGAATATCGAGTAGAAGAAGGGGTGTTTTGCTTACCTGATTTGTTGCCGGCGGGAGGCTTTTGCTCATGGTGGGACTGACCAGATAATGCTCTCGTGGTTGTGTTGTGATGAGGCTATGGGCGGCTCATCCTTATCGTTTGAGTCTGGGGGGTGGAGTAGTTGGAAGGACTCGATCTCTTTGTGGAAGCATGAGAAATCACACAACCACCCACATCATTCGTATCAATGGGCTTTGTCGCCTTCAGGCTGCTGAGCATTTGTGAATTTTTCCACATGAACTCAAAGCCTTCTTGTTGGTGTTTATGCATCGTCAAGGTGACTTCCTGTGCCGCTTCATATTTCGGTGGGAGTGTCATGATGGGACATTTTGGAGAGGTATGATTTTCGATGGGACATTGGTTGTCCCCCCCCCTTCCATCTTGTCTGTTGTGCAGGATCACGCGATGGGACATCAAAGGGTCTATTCTTCCCCTTCCACTGATTGTTGTAGTGGGACCTGATGGTTGCCAGTGTGATGGGATGTCTAGATTGTCTGATGAAATGTTCCCGATGGGTCTAGATAGTTGATGGGTGCGATAGGGCATTGGAGAAATTTCTCTCCTCTTTTGTCAGTAGTCGTGTGTTTCTGCCATTATGGAGTCTGGCGACTGCCACGTGATTCAGTATTCAGGAGTCGTCGTGATGGGAAGTGATGATTGTTATGGTAAGGTATTTAGAGGGAGGTTCAGCTCTTTGCAATGGGGTGTTGGATGAGCCTTCCCTTCTGTTTACTACGCGAAGTAACACGATGGGATTTCGGGGAGGCGCAACTGGCGATGGGACATTGGTCGAGCCCACTTTAGTTGTGCCATGGCAGGTTGTGACGGTATTTCGGGGAAGTGTAATCGGTGGATCTCGATTATATGGCCAGATCGGGTCGTAATTGCATCACGATGGGACGTGTTCATGAGTGTGTGATGGAGTATTGGTCTGATGACCCTTTAGCTGTCTTGCGACGTGGTGGGACAATGATAGTGTCTCTTTTTCTTTTTCTTTTTCTTTTTAGCGGATTTTTATTGTCTTGAGACCGTGACGAGTCTCGCCCTTTGGCCTTTGTGATGGGATTTTCGGGAGGCTCATTTTTGGTTTTTCGCAATGGGACATCGGTCGAGCCCACCTTCGGTAATGTGGCATGTGAGGTCACATGGTGGGGCTTTAGCGTCACGATGGGACGTGTTATTATGGGGATGGACGAGGTTATGCGATGGGACTCTCTCTTTGGTCGGCATGTGAGGTCACACGACCGGATAAGGGAGAGTGATTCTGATCTTGATGGGATAAGTGGCATGATTGGTTATTTTGTTGTTGTTAATCTTCATTTTGCATCGCGAGGAGGTGTTGTATCTAGTGATGGGGTTGTGAGCGATGATTTTATCTTCTTTTGTTTTATTTTGTTGATTTATTTCATGCAGTGGATGTTGTACTTGTGAGTACGTGATGAGACTTTGGGGAATAATTTTGATCGCGGTGGGATGTTAATTCGCAGTAAGTTGTCAACGGATGACTTTAGCTGCAATGGGACTGTGGGGAGATGTCCTTACCTTGATTGGTTCTTTCCAATCTTCTTGGGTTCATTTTGGTATTTAGCCAGATTTATTTGGGGTTTAATCAGACTTACTTGGCAATTTTTGGAATTTATTAGCTTTTATTAGATTCATTTGATTTATTTGATTTACTTAGTTTTATTTAGTTTATTTAGGATTTTGGTTGATTTATTTGGGACTTTATTTGATTTACTTAGGATTTTATTTGATTTATTTGACTTCATTGGATTTATTTAGCACATTTATTTTATTTTATTGGATTTATTTGGGCAATTTATTTGATTTTATTGGATTTATGTTGAACATTTATTTGATTTTATTGGGTTTATATGGGGCATTTATTTGATTTTATCTGATTTATTTAAGACATTTGAAGCTGTTGTTTTGTTCGGAGCATAAGTTTCTTTTCATATTTTATGGTTCAATTTTATGTGACACTTGTTAACAATGTGGAGTTTTTTAAGTTTCTAGATTGGCTTTAGATGTTTTAATTCTATTAGCTTGTCTACTTGAGGCTCTTGTGATCAGTAAAGATATCGAATGTCTCCCCGTAAAGGTAATGCCTCCAGATTTTCAGAGCAAAGATGACTGCCACCAACTCAAGTTCATGCGTCGGATAATTCTTTTCATGGTCCTTTAGCAACGTAGAATCGTAAGCAATGACTCTCATTCTAATTTAGTACACAACCCAATCCTCCGTATGAAGCATCACTGTATACTGTGAAACATCCACTACCTGAAGGTATGGCAAGTACTAGTGCAGTAGTCAACCGCTTCTTGAGCTCCTAAAAACTCTGCTCACACTGCTCCGTCTAATCAAACTTAGCATTCTTTTTCGTAAGCTGTATAAGTGGACCTGAGATCGTAGAGAAATCCTCAACAAATCTCTTGTAGTATCCCGCCAAACCAAGGAAACTATGGACCTCTGTAACTGTCTTCGGCTGTTCCTAGTTCACAATCGACTCAATCTTTGCTAGATCAATCGTGATGCCAGTCTCAGAGACAACATTACCAAAGAAACTGGCCTACTCAAGCCGAAACTCACACTTGCTAAGTTTTGCATATAGCTGGTGGTCTCTGAGTATTCGAAGAGCCACTGGTAGGTGCTGCTCATGATCCTCTCTTGTTCTCGAATAGATGAGGATATCATCTACGTAAACAACCACTGATTTGTCGAGGTGTGGTTTGAATACCCGGTTCATCAAGTCCATGAATGATACTGGCGCGTTCGTTAGCCCAAAAGGCATACCCAGGAACTCATAGTGACCATACTTCATGCAGAACGCAGTCTTTGGAATGTATTCCACTTTAATCCTTAACTGATGGTATCCTGACCTCAAATCGATCTTTGAAAAGAACTTTGCGCCCTGTAGCTGATCAAAGAGGCCATCGATCAATGAAAGTGGATAACAATTCTTAATTGCCAACTTGTTTAGCTGGCGATAATCGATGCAAAGCCACATCGATCCATATTTCTTCTTCACAAATAAAACCAGTGCTCCCCAAGGAGACACACTCGGCCTGATAAAACCTTTATCTAACAACTCCTAAAGATGTTCCTTCAGTTCCTTCATCTCAGCTGGTGCCATGCGATCTGGAGCTTTTGATAATGGTTCTATACCTGGCGCTAACTAAATCACGAACTCAATCTCCCGATCAAGTAGTAATCTAGGCTGATCCTCAAGAAAGATATCCGAATACTCACAAGTAACCATAATGTTAGCAATGTTCTTCTTCTCCTCCCTTTGATCTTGCAAGTAAGCCAGGTATCCACAACATCCGTTCCTCATCAAACGCTCTGCTCGGATAGCCGAGATGAAAGGTGCTATGTTGGATTTAACTCCACAAAATCTGAATGATCTTCTCTTTGGAGGACGAAAAGTTACAACTTTCCGTAGGGTAAGTAGATAGCCAATCCATTACCAGGATTACGTCGAATCCTTCCATACTCAATGTAATCAGATCAGCTATTCTCTTATGGTCTTCAACCGCTATGATCACTGATCAGCACACTGTATCAGTACTCACTAAGCTTCCCGTAGGAATTGATACTGCTAAAATGAAGTCCAAGGCCTTGAGAATGATGCCCAATTTTGTTGAAAATTGAGGGTAACAAAGGAGTGAGTAGACTCGGGGTCTATCAACACTAGAGCCTCGGTTTAACATGCATCACTGTCACAACGCATGACTCAGGTACCTTAATCGATACATGAGATTTAATTAATTTTACATAAGGTGTGTGATTTTTATGCATGACATAATAAAAGAATTTATAACAACACTAGTCAACAAAAAGTAAAATAAAATTAACATATGAATTTTAATAATACCTTGAATCGCATCATTCGACGTTTGGACATCCAGCGCAGTCACAGCATAAGCTCGACCTTGAATAATAAGTCAAGAATATCTCTGTGTAGAAGCCGAAGTGGTCCTTCCCTTGTCCTCCTCAGGATAATCTTTTACCATATCTCCTATCTTCCCACACCGGAAGCACACTCCAGTGTTCCTCCTGCAGTCCTCAGTCTTGTGTGGTTTTCCACACCTTGCACACGATGAGACCGGAGTAAAAGATGAGACCCGTGAGGATCCTTGTGCCACTAAGGCCCCACTTGCAGTAGTGCCTGAACTTCGAAAGGGTCGTGCAGGTGAAGACACTGATGGTCTCTGATAGGATATTGGCCCAGAAGAAGCAGCAGGTCTCGAGTATGCCGATTGCATAGGATATCTCGACGGTTTCGTAAACTTGGGTCTCTTATTTGCCTAATCATAGGCACTTGTCTGACCCTGTCCAACTCTCTCCTTATTCTGTTGGTCTCTTCTCTTGAACAACCTATCAATGTCTTCCTCTGCTATAAGGGATTTCGTCATATCCCCTACATAGGTCTCAAGCTCAAGGACTGAGATCCTCTCCAAAATATTTGGCCTTAGACAAAGCTGAAATTTCCTAGCCCTCATCAGCTCAGTGGCCACGTGCTGAGGTGCAAATCTTTACAATCTATCGAACTCAGCCCCGTACTCTCGCACCGTCATTTTTTTCTGCTCCAATTTTATGAACTGGACGTCCCACTGGTGCCGTATGATCTTAAGAAAGTACTGCTCATTGAATATCTCTACAAATTTTGCAAGTCCATGACGTATTGGTAATTTCCAGCTCCCTCGTCCTGGACACTGACTTCCACCATGGGTCAGCCTCCCCGTCCAATCTGAAGGTTGCCCAACACACCTTCTCGACTTCGGTGCATTACAATATGTCTAAGATCTTTTCCATCTCATTCAACCAATCCCCTGGTTCCATCAGATCAATCTGACCCCCGAAAATGTAGGAGGACGTATCCTCCGAAACTCTGCAAACCCGGAGGGTTGATGTCTGGCTACAATCAACTCTGCTTGTTGGGCTATCACAGTAGTCTGTTGAGCCATGGAAGCTATCAGTTGAGCCATATTGGTGGCCAATGCCTCCAACACTTGGTCAACTTATTTGTTACCACCTCTTCCTGCTCCTACAAGAACTGCATTAGAATTAGAAACTAATCCAGTTCTCATCGAAGTACCTATGCCCTCAGGGACAACAATGAACAAAACCGTCCTTGGCCCATCTCTACCTCTTCCTTGGCCTCTGCCTTGAAACCTTGGGGCCATGCTGATCTATCATTGTTAAACAACAATAATATTTGATCAGTATCGATTGTAGAGACAATCATGCCCATAGTCCTATAGAAAACTGGATCTGAAGCCATATCTCTAATACCAACTGTGACGACCCGACTTTTCAGGTCCTAGAGAATCGAAAAGGTCAACTCGCCAAAGCATAGGCATATCCATAAAAAGTATAAAACAAGTAAAAAAATAAAAATAAGCATCAAAACATAGAAAACAAAAGAGATCTCTGAATCAAATCATATCTCAAAAAGGAACCAAGAACAACCACCGGTGATGGCCAATCCAACACCTAAACAATGGTTCCTGATTGTGGTTCTTCAAAATGATATCAGTAATACAAAAATATAGGGCCCAGGGCCCATATTTCAAAAGGTAACTACTTAAAATACACACAGAATAGTACCAGATCACAAGTCTAAGTCAAAGGAAAGAACTCCTCAGGAGGAATCTCTGATTCTTCCTCTGGTTCATAGTTAAGATCACTCTCGTAACCCTGGTTCTGAGTGTCCACACCTATGACGTATAGTCGAGGTAAGCTAACATTCTAAGCTCAACATAAGAAACTCAATTTATCACATTTTAATCAAGATGTTTTCAAAGACTGAAATCAATGCAATGTATGTGTTCAAAACAGGTATTTCAAACATATTCATTTACTAAATTCCAATTCTAAAATTAGGTGATGTGTTATGTATGAAAAATCAAACAAGTCCAAAGTTCATATAGTTTCGGATTCTGATTAATGCATGCTCCTTTATTAAATGACTTAAATCATAACTAAAAATTCTTCTCAAATTACTATATCATGAGAGCAGGAATAATACCGATGGAAAACCCTACTAACCATCGTCGTTCAATGAACCATTTTTCAGAAATTGCAACAAGCCCCTACGTTATGAGGGAAACTTACGCCAGGCAGATATACCATTAACACGGTTCACGGAATTTGGGGTTTTGTTCTAATGAACCTCAAATCAAGTGCAGATGCTAATCATATAATTAGTTGCATGTTAATACATTTTCAGATTCGGGATTTCAGAGTTTTAGATTCATATTCAAATTCAAGATGTATTCGGAATTCACAATTCAAAGTCCATGCTAATCAAAATCATGGAAGATTCAAATCAAATTCGGAGTTCATGATCAAAACAATTTCATATGATCTTAAACAAAATCTAATAAATATTAAGGTTCCCCTACCTTAGACTCAGATCCGCTCAAAGCTATCCCAAGGTCCTCACCGAAGGTTTCCCATTCTTAACCTAAATTAAATTAACACCATACTAAGTGTTAAAAGCATCGAAATCAGAAAACTAGAAGTTCCCCAGAGTTTTTCCTAAACAAAAATAGAAAAAACCAGAAACAAGGGAAAATCGATCGTTCGATTTCAAATTCGAACATTCGATTTTCCAATAGAACGTTCTATGTCTTCAAAAATTGACCTTGTCAGTCTGTGCCATAATCGATCGATCGATTCCAAAATCAATAGTTCGATTTCAAATTCGAATGTTTGATTTTTGATTCAAACGTTCGATTCTTATGGATTTCTGCAGTTTTCAGGTTTCTTTTACCTGACTTGTTTTTCTTCAAAACTCAACTGAATTCTTTTATAAACATTAGATGCTCAAAACCTAAACTTAGGTAAAAATAACTAACTTGTCGGCATTAAGAGCCTACCTCTCAAGTTTGACTCTCGTGGCTTCCGATGATCCAATTCCAAGAGGTCGAATTGAATCCTATGAAGCCTCAAGCCGGCAGATTCAGAACGAGTTCACATAGTACACAGAGAGCCACATCTTTTCCATTATGCAGCTAACACGTTCCAAAGGATTGTTTCACACACAATCAGTACCGCTCCCCCTCACTACTCTATATCTAAACAACCACAGAAAATCAGAATTTCACCATGGTTGAGATCACGAGAGCGATTACAAAACCAAGTGATGTTGAAGAAGGAGAAGGAGAAGTGTAGCAGGTTTCCACGAGAGAGAAAGAGTGATAGTTGCTCTTCACTCCCTTTCTTTTATAAAGCAAGCTAATCAAAACAAATATCATGATATTTACTATAAATATCATGATATTTATTCTATACTTCTTATTCACTAAAATTTAAATTTAATCGAGTGTTGAGCACGCATACATAAGTCGGTGTACTAGTCATTGGCTAAAGGCCTTTACCATGTGTAAATCAAATTCCTTTTCACTTAAATATTCTTGATATTTAATTAGTCCAAAATTTCAAGATAAAATTGTGTGACTCGTCCGGGCACGTATACCGAGGTAAACGTGTTCGGGTTCAAAATTCTGGGGATATTACAACTAGGGTTGTCCCATTTTAATTAGTTTATGTTATTTTTATTGTTTTCTTCTTTTTCTTTCTTATCACTTTTTCTCACACACTACATGTATACTAAACATTTTAGCAATCAGTCTACTACTACCCCCCTCTGTTGTGAAAGGGTCGGTGTGATCATCTCTTCGGGGATTCGATCCAAAGAACTTCCTACATATCATACCTTCCCGTAAGACCAAATCAGGCAAGGATTGTACCCACTCCCTGTTGACCCGGAGAAACCCTCAGATTTGGTAAGGAAAACCTAGGCACCCAGAGTAGAATGGGAACATCCCTTTCACCCTGTTCCAAAAATCCTGTGAGATTGAGAGACTGTGCAAACGCTATTTTTAAAAGCATAAAAGTGTCTGGAATTAGGAAATTGAACTTCAATAGAAATGACTCATCAATATGGGGCTGCCACAATAATCCTGAGTATGGTGTTGGAAGGTCTCACGACCCAATTCGTGATCGTCCTCAGATTAACATGGCAGACGAAGATGAAAAATTACCTTTCACTTCTCCACTAAATACTAGAGACAGTGGCACTAGGCTAAACTATACCGCCAAGCAAATTGTAAACTTGAATGCCCTTACACTGTCAAGAGGAGGAAGAAAATTTGAACTTCTACTTCAAGCCTTGGCTGGTTTGCACCAAAGCACCCTTGACCAACAGGATGCTGATGATCAAGGATGTGTCATCGGTGAACACATAAACTTAGAAAACATACACCAAGAGAGGTTGCAGACACCATCAGTGCCACCTCCCAGGCACACGTCCTAAATAAGTAAATGGCTGAGATAAATACCAAAATGACTACAGAGGACCTTACTCAAGTTCTAGATAAGTACATGGCCAAGAGAGTATCCAAATAACTCTTTCGGGTTCGACAAGTTTTGCTAAGGCCTCAAATTTACCGTACCCTCCAGTTTTAAACTGTTAAAATTTTATAAGTATAACGGTATGAGAAATTTGAATCACCACTTGGCACTCTTTTGTAACGATTGTTGACCAATCCGTAACATTCAAGGGCTTTTAATCCATTATTTCCAAAGATCTTTAGAAAAAGAAGCCCTCGATTGGTTTGTGACATTATCCCTTAACAGAATTGAGACATTCGATGACCTGGTCGATAGATTTCTGGATCAGTACAAACATCAAGTCCATGAAGTTGTTAGTCTCAGCGACCTAATGGCTACAAAGCAACAGGCTGATGAGGACTTTGCAGTCTTTGTTATCGTTGGAGAAAACTCGTTGCCAAAATCGGGAATCAAATAAAAGAAAGGGATGCGATAGATATCATGATAAATAATACCCCAGATCCCCTTCGGTGTGCTCTTATTCTAAATGAGTACCCTGAACCTCTAGTCTTCATCTACATGCCTCGCGCATACAACGTCATATTAGGAATAGAGATTTTCTCTTTCTCGAAGCTAACATATGAGAGAGCCTCTCTTAATGAACAAAAAATGATTGCCCTGGACAAATCAACACGAACCAAGAACAAAACCAGATAAACTCTCGCCCATATAATCAGAATGAACAAAAACAAAACTAATATACAAACCAATACCCTTACCAAAACAAATATCTACACTAGCACCCCGAAACTAACATAGGATACCAACCTAGGAGAACCAGTTACCCACCATTGCCAAACACCATACCAACTAACACCATCTTCCACGACTCTTCACTTGACCATACTCAATCAAGCCCTCAACTCACATATGATACTATACACTCATTCACTCCCGCCCCAAGTCACCCAGCTAGTCTAATATATAAAATCAAACATCCTCCAAATCACATCCATGCTTTCTGCCAACAATCAACTAACTTTATCACCCACACCATTAAACCTGAATGCACCTTTCATGCCCAACCTATCACCAAACTTATTTCCCACTCAGCCTATTACCAAAATCATTAAATACAATTTCGAATCAACCCAAGCGATCCTTAAGATCAATAAACATATTCCTAAACCGACCCAACCTACCTCCGAACTCAATAACTCATCTACCAGTGAACCAATTCTCGCATACCCTGAATCAACACCTAAAACAACAACATATTGTAAGACCATCTATACCCAAAACAATCATCCCACTAATCTCAAAAGTAAATGTTGAACCTAAATCCATAATCAAGTCGATCTCCGAAACCATAGATCTTCTCATTCCCGAACGAACGCTTGAATCAATCTCCATACCCACTTCAGAACCTGAACATACTACTGAACTTATCACCTCACAAACTTTGAAACTAAATCTCGAACCTGAACCTATCATCAAACCTATCTCTAAACCATCCATTCCACTCACTCTCGAATCAATCACTAGATCTATCAATAAATCAATCTATAAAACTCTTCCTACTCCTGAATTAAAGCTAAACTCAAAATCAAATCACGAGACTCTGATCCACGTCCAAATCGACAAACATAAAATCAACATTATAACTAAGATTATCCCTGACCCACGGGTTCAGGTTTCTATAGATCTCACAATCAAAATTCTCATAGAAACCCAACCAATAAAATTTCACAACATCAAACCTCTAACTCTAGACCCCCTCGAAAAATTATAAACAAAACTTCAAAACAACCTCACAATAAATCTAATACTTATATCAAACAAGACAAGCAAAATAAAAAATAATTAAATCTCCCTATGCCAAGGAAGGGTCCGCTGTGGTCTACACTTCCTTATCTTCTCTTTTTGTTTTGCTCATGCCCCACCTTGTAACTGCCTCTACAAAGTCAACATTATTCGCCCTTTGAGTTGACTCCTTTTTAAAAATCAAAACAATATTTTAGAATAATTTTCAGCTAAAATCAAAAGAAATGATAGCACACAAAACCTCATGGGAAAGACCCTGTCTCATGCTCCAACTTTATAGGATGCCTCACTCCATTGAGAGGCTAAAAAAGGTCCCTCCTGATAAGAAGGCTCCAATCATAAAAGATTCATCAAAAGAAGAAATTTAAAGATTTCACACCTTATGCAATGAATCTTATGTCATCTAAATTACAAATGTAAATATATTCTCTCTCTTATCCTTAGTCCATCAAATCGAGGGTGATCGAGGCCCCAAAAAAAATCAACAGATCATCAAATGGGCGGTCACTCCGACTGTTTAATATGTCTCACTAGTCGAACCTTCTAAGTTAGTTGCTTCTTTTGGAGCTGGCGCTCTATATATATAATATAAACACTGAAAAATGTCAAAGATATAAATTCCTAAAAATAAAAAAATAAAAAATATATATTTTATCCAGCAACATTTTTATCTTATATATTATGCTAAAATTTTTTCAAGCTTTTTGACCTAAAACTCGAAGTTTGGGAGCTAGTGCTAAGAAAACAATGCCAACACAACTGCCTCATTTGAAGGAAATCAAAGCCCACGTGGAAAGAACTTACATTATTTTGGCAATATGCTCAGGAAACAGCTACAGGGGAAGGACTTCCTAACCCTTGGAATGCTATTCAGAACTCTGATCATCATGTCTCAAAGCCAAAATAAGCATATTTATATATTTATCATCCTAGTAGTCATCACAAATCATTCATTAGTCCTAGGTCATTATTTTTGAAATCATATTGAGAACCATTTGACTCACTAACCACCTTCCTATTCGAGCAAATTGTTCGAAAGGACTAGTAGATCATAAAACTCGTTTTTTGAAATGTAGAAAACTGTGGATTCTCACTCACTATTTTCAGTCATTGGAGTTGATGTTAGAGCACAAAAAAATGAAAAAATATAAGGTTCCATCAAATCTCATAATTCTTGCGTTAACAGGTTGTTTCCAAAAATATATACATACATGCTTCAAAAAAAAAAAAAAAAAAACGCAAGAGAGTGAGAGCATGAGAAGAATGAATAAGTCAATGAACCCAGAGAAGTATAAGCAAAATTGTAAGAGCATCCCTAACATCTACACAGTTATAGAAGTCGTCGCACGATGGTAGGAGGACAAAACTCTTGCTAACCACAAAATTTAATGATTTGATGGTGCCGAAATATGGCGAAGAGATCGATTATGGCACCGCACTATACACACGAGAAGAAAGTAGTTGACTATTATTTCCAAAATTCCTCACATCAATAAACCTTATCATTTTTCACCCTTTGTTTTTCTTTTCGGAAAATTAGTCGAATGATTTTCAAAATCTTTTTAAAGAATAAATTCAGAAAACTTTTGAATGGAAAGCGATGCAACCACTCATTACTTACCACCCATCCCATCTTTGTTAAAATCGACGATACATGATAATTGGTATCATTACAGAATCAAGCCTGGTATGTAGCCGAAATAATCAAATCAATTCCCCAACATGGGATCATTATAAGTATATCTCCTTCATTCACTCAGAATTCACAGGCCGCACCAGGATATCTGTCAGGCTGAGAAAAGTCCCACCGTGACCTGACACTGGAGCATTGTCTTTTAGCACTAACACCTTAGCAGTGATAATCGAGTCACGAGGCCAATATCTTGAAACTTGGCCATTTTTTTAAATTAAATTAAATTTTATTATCTCCTATTTTCTTCCCCCAAAGTCCCACCATATAACAAAAAAAAAAGCAGCTTTTTTTCACTCTTTTTATCCTTACAACCTCTACAAAATAATATATATATATATATATATATAATATAAACAACAAATTATCTCTTCACTATTTTTCATCTCTCCTTATCTCCTTGTCTCACTTTCCTGCAATATACCCATAATACACCACTCCTCTTATAAAGAATGAGATCGCACAATCACTCCTAAACAATAACATAAGATTATTTTCTCAAAAGAATAGTTGAATACTCTTTTTTCAAGCTGCATCATGATGTGCTCGTTGTTAATTCACTCAATATCCTTTAACACTCTTTTTTCCCTAATGTTATCCTTTTTTATCACTCTAGTTACACCACCTATGCTTCAATTGCATAAAACTCCCCGTGCGGTTACAACAAGCACCCACGGCAGCGGAAAAGCCTCTCAATCACCACAACTGGTCTCCAGACGAATCAACATTTTAATTTTGAACTTCATGATAGGGCAGACAAAAGTTGATATCAACCCCTCATTGAAGAATATTCGTCATTCTATCCCGAGCAAAAAGTTTGCCTTTGTGCGCGAGTCTCTGCACACATTCAGGTAAATATTACTTCACTCGATATTTCCAAAAATATAATTATACTAATATTAAGTATCAAAACATTTTTCAAAACCCGACTTTCCTAAATTCATGGAACTACTATACGTCCTCCCATAAGCGACAATCAACAGTATGCATGAAAAGGTCAGAAGGAGTACTTGGCATATCGAGCATCACTTCAACTATTTAAACAAAGGTCGGGTCCCCAAATTCCGTTTCGACGAATTTTCCCAGCAATGTCTCGAGAGTCACGCTTTCCAAGTTTTATCGAATTGATTTAATTTAAACCCAACATTTCAAAACTTTGCATGCATCTATCTTATCTATCTCCCTCTATCTTATTCTTTTCTTTCCCCTGTATACTAAACTTTAAGAAATCATAAATATTTACCGAAAGAGACCCCTTGCGCATCAGTAGTGTGAGTAATGATGCACTTGATCTGACATGATTTGCAAGGCCTTCGTCATCTTATTATATCATTTTCCTTTTATCTTGACATGCGCTTGAACGACCTGTGCTTCGATTGCGTAAAATTATCTCGTCTGGTTGCGACATGTACCCAAGGCAGTGGAAATACCTCTCAATTGCTATAATAGGCCTCCGAATCATCACTTTTACTTAATTTGTGCGAACATTTACGAAAGGCAAGCAGTTCACGTTAGCTTATTTCAGTTCACACTTGTGATTTCTTTGAGAAACGGGAGGGCACCTATTGCGGGTGGCTACTTTCTTCGACGTATCCTTGCTCCGTAAGAATGTGCCGAAGAGGGCCATCTATAAACACCCTGCTTTCCAGCCCTCGAAGTATACAAAAGAGTTCGGTCAACCGCTGACCTTGCCCTGATTTTTGGAAAAGACAACCTTTTCCAAGAATTTCAATACCCTCTATTTTTTGGAATTATAAGATGGATCTCCAGCATATAATTGATTATATGTTGGACTCCTAGCATATAATTCATTATATGTTGGTATCCCAGCGTATAATTAATCCATTTTGGATTGGGACTCTCTCTCTCCCTCTTAAGTCGGCTCAACGAGCCATGACTTATCAAAATTTTTTATTATACGTTGTACCATCAATGTATAATATAAAAGAGTCCCCCTAGACTCTGAATCTAGGCTTATCCGGTCGTCAAGCGATCACCTCGACTGAGTTCCTCGAAACCGCCTGAATTATACGCTGAAATCACAGTGTATAATTCATTATGGGCTTGATCGCTAGCGTATAATCTGGATTATATTATACGCTGGATTTCCATTGTCTAATTCGAATTATACGTTGGACTCTAAGCCTATAATTAGCCGGGACAATAAATACCCCATACCCCACTCATTCTCTACACACAATTTTCTTATTTATTCTCTTTGGAACTCTCAAGGCTGGTTATGAGATTTTGAATTATAACTGAGTTGAACTCTAAGTTTTTGGGCTTAGAACTTTGACTTTCTTCTAGGAATCTCGTAGAGTAGTCGTTCTAGTTGGGGCTGACCCTTCTACTACAAAAAACAAGACTATTAGCGACAGCCAAAAATTGCCGCTATTAACAAAAAATTGCTGCTAATACCCTTGCCGCTAATAGTCTTAATAGATTTTTTATTAATAGCGGCAGTTTTTTGGAGCAAAAAACTACCGCTAATAGTCTTATTTTTTGTAGTGTTCTACTTCGATTCTTGAGTAGTCCGAAGAGAGATAAAGCTAGCCTTAGATCCGACCCTAAGGAAACCCCTGTCAAAATTCTCAACTTAGATCAAATCAGGGCCATGCCCCATATTCTCATCTTATTTTCAAAATCATCATAACCTTCAAACCGATTTGCCCAATGGAGCCAACGGAGGGTACCCACGAACGGGGTCAATCCCCTCGTGCATAACGGTCCAGTACACCCCTTTAGTTATAAAATTTAGGATTGAAAGAAAACTCAAATTAGTTAAAACCTTAGGCATCCCTAGCTGCTAAAGCTGACAAACTGGTATTTAATATAGGAGTCAAAATCCATTATCCTCCGTCTTATCCTCACGATCAATGGCGTTCTACAACATCGATAAACATCTGTAGATGGAGATTACATCAACTCAGGTATATATATATATATATATATATATATATATATATATATATATATATATATATATATTCAAATTCGGTTGCAACTAACGATATCCTTGCAGGTACACAAAAATACCTTTATATATTGCTAAATCTCTTCACCCCATTTTGGCAAATAGTCACATGTGACCACGTTGGGCCATTTTCCCCGAATCCGAGAGGGTTCCTGAAAAGCACGTACGAATAAGACCCACATAGAGTAAGAACTTAGACAATGCATTGGTGCTCGTCTCATCGCTCTAACACAACTGAAGACAAATCTTACAAAAGTTAGTCTACAATGGGTGTCCACTTATTCTATGCATTAATAAAGCAGTCCAAAGTTTACAATGAGTGACCACTTTTCATGTGCATTAAAGCAGTCAACACATATGTGTGAATACAGTCATTGCATGTCATGCAGTCACATACACACATATGTGTGACTGCAGTCAGTGAATGTCATGCAGTTGCATAGATGTGTGGATTGCCGTGTCCACTCATAGACTAATTCATCTTAAAATGAATCCCTATTACCACTATATTTTTGTGATCACTGTATTTTGCATCATTACGCTGGATCTATGACTCCGAAACTTGGGAAGTTGGTTTGACCCTGGCAGATGCAAGTGAATATGAATACTTTTGATGGGTGTTAGGGTTTTATAAATATGTGAATCTTTAATAAATTGTAATTAAATGGGTAAGAAATCTGAGTTTATGTGGAGATGCACAAACTACCAATGAAATATTTTCAAAACCCTAATGAAGGACAAAGATTCATTTTACCAAAGGGTCATTATTTCTATAGCGCACTTTGGCGTTTTGGAAGGTGTAGTCTGCTCGTTAGTGGAAAAACTGTTGTGGCGTAATGGTTTAATAATTTTTTTCTACCTTATGTTTGGAAATATTTTAAAGGAATGGTAGTACTAATAAACATAGGATTTCTGGTTCAAACTACACATGTATTAATACGAAACCTAGATCAATTGGACTATACTAACCGTACGATTGATGCACAGAAAAACAAGTCAAACAAATACAAGAAATAAAAGAGAAACAAGGTAGATTTATTATAAGATGAGGCACTACAAAAAAATAAGATTATTAGCGAAAGCCAAAAGTGCCATTATTAACAAAAATCCTTATTGTTTCAATAGCTATAAGGCTAATAGTGGCAATTCTTTTGTTAGTAGCAACAGTTTTGACTGCCACTAATAGTCTTTTTTTTGTAGTGAGCTAGCTTAGAAAGATTCTTCAATAGCTTCAACGATTTAAGATGTTGGCGATTTGAACCATCAGTCAGATCATGAAAACCTCCCTTCTAGATTATGTGGCAAATCTTTTGTGAGATCCATGCCATCAAAGTAGTAGCTCCAGTTGAGAGCTAACTTGGACCGAAAACATCACACTCACTCAATTTATTATGTGACCCGTCCAATCTATGCACTCTAATATAGACTGTTGATGTAATAATCCCGCATCGGATAGGGAAAAGTCCTGACTTTGGGCTATATTTGATTGCGGACACTACATGTTATGACGTGTTTTGAGTGGGGACTTCAGCCCATTGTAGAAACAAAATCGGGGTGGGGACCTAAGTCCAGAACCGAACAACATTGTGGCATGTGGCACTACAAAATAAAAAGGCTATTAGTGGCAGTGATAAACTACCGCTATTAACAAAAAAACTATGGCTAATACCCTTGCCGCTAATAGTCTTAATAGTTCTTTTGTTAATAGCGACTCTTTTGGCTGCAAAAAACTGCCGCTAATAGTCTTATTTTTGTAGTGTGGGTCTGGGTCGTCATAGAATGATATCAGAGCCGAGGAGGAAGACTCTTTTATATGGTGGGGGAATTGTAATAGTCCCACATCGGATAGGAAAAAGTCCTAACCATGGGCTATATGTGAGTGCGGACACTACATGTCATGACGTCTCTTGGGTGGAGACTTAAGCCGATGCCAGAAACAAAACCGGGGAGGAAACCTTAGCTCAGAATCGGAGAATATTGTTGCATGTGGGTCTGAGTCATCACAGTTGATGCTGAAGTGCATTGTCAGATGGTCCAGTCTTCTCCTAGGCATTATGAGTTGGTTGAGACATGTGCCAATGATAGGGAACCACTTGAATTGACCAAAATGTACAAGTCTGAGCTGTATGGGCCCTTGTCGTGTGTCATCGGTTAGTAGTCTCTTCTGAAAAAAAAACTAATTTCTTCTTTAACCAGTTGTAATGCTACCACTCTTAAGTATGCTGCTAGGGGAAACTTTATTATCTAATGGGGCAACTCTCTTGACTGTGTCATTTAAACACTAAAATGGTGTTTAAATGAGCTTACACCATCAATGATTTAGGATTTGGGTAATTCGTACCATCAAAGTGATAGATCATAGATTAAAATGCAGCATGCCCAAAAATGGTGTTTTAGAGATATTTAAACCATCTGATTTATTGACTATAAAATCTACCGTTGTTTTAGTTTTAATGGATAATATTAAAGTTCGCCAAATAGGTTGGTTCACATCCACTTATGGGCATGTTTCGGTGGGCTGAGACATATTCCACCAAGAAACCACTACAAAAAAACAAAACTATTAGCTGCAACAAAAAACTATCGGTATTAACAAAAAACTGCCGTTAATACCGTTGTCGCAAATAGTCTTTAATAGTTTTTTGTTAATAGCAGCAGTTTTTTGCTCCAAAAAATTGTTGTTAATAATTTATTTTTTTTGTAGTGGATTGTCACTTGGACAATTAGATGCATGGATCATAGATGTGTCCCACACGACATAATGATCGATCATAGCTCAATGATGTGAGATAAAAAGTAACATTTAATGGTGCAAGATTATTTAAACACCATTCAGTGTTAAAATGTCGGTCAAAAACCATTGTCCCTCAACTAATACATGACATGTTAATTAGACAAACTATCTAATCAAAATTAAAAGAAGACTCAAAATATCCCCTTAATTACCTCTTTTGAGGCAACGGCTAAAACTAGCATTGCGACTCTCTTTCTTTGAATATTAAATTGTTTTCTCTTTAATTTAGTCATTGATTATCAAGCCTAGTTGGTATCCGTTGGAATCATTTCTTTTAAAGACAATTTGATAGTCTTTTGGAAAAATTCGATGTTTAGGCTATTGGCTTCCGTTTGTAATGCAATCTCTTTGAAATTTCTTTTCAATGGAGCTAGTTTTGATAAAATTGAACTGGCTTGTAATGAATAATTGGGCTACAATTTTAGTAACAATGCATGCCCTATTATAAAAATAATATACATAGTTTAAGATTCTATTATAACTCCATAGATAATTCGCAGATTTGTGTGATATACATAGTTTAAGATTCGATACTTTTTACCTTGAGAAGATAACTTGACGATCTTTCAAATGAAAAAGTTTTGGCTATTCGGGGCAGATTTAGTAGGTTTGGTAAGGTCGAAATCATATGAATATCAATTGAGATTAAGGTAACTATGGTAACATAAAGATGGCGAGGTCACATTCGGTAATAATAATGAAAAGCAACTTCTATGTGTAGAAGCTTATAAAACTATATTTTAACAATTGTGGGGCACCTTTTTCATTAGGTAGAGTATTTTTAAAAATACCATCAAGAGACTATTTTAAAAAATACGTATATCATAATCACATTATTTTTCTATGGCTCTGATCTAATAGCGACATAAAAGTAGATAGGTTAATAGTAAAAGGAGGGCTATAAGTGTTAGTTGAATGGAATTATTTTCAAATTAAACGTATCATGCACTAGTCAATAAAGCGTGCCAACAAAGGCGACTGCTTACACTTATTTCTAATAAACTATTTCCGAGGATTTTATTTCTTTCATTTCATAAATTTAAGAAAACAATAAATACATCTATGTTAGACACTAAATAATAATTAATTTCAATTATGATTTTAGAGAAATTATAATGAGCAGACAGTAAAACAGCGGACCAACATGGACCACTTAGATGGCGCGATAAAAGCGCAGGCTGCGACCTGCATTGTTAGGGCCCACTGCGCTGGCATCGTGCCACCTAAGTGGTCCATTGAATTTCCGCCATTTCGCATCCTCCATATATTAGTCCATGATTTTATAAGCTTCATTAAGCTCTTGAAGCATCTTAGTTACGATACCATATAATGAATTTTCTCAACTCTTTCATTCCTTGTATCTGTTTGGCTTGTTTTTGTCGATATCAATACTATACACACTACAAAAAAGAAGATTATTAGCGACAGTTTTTTGTAGCAGCAATTTTTTGTAGAAAAAAAATGCCACTATTAACAAAATTACTATTAAGACTATTAGCGGAAACGGTATTAGCGACAATTATTTTCAGTTAATTAAATATATCATGCACTAGTCAATAAATTAAAGCTTTGCCAACAGAGGCAACTACTTACATTTATTTCTAATAAGCTATTTCGGAGGATTTTATTTCTTTCTTTTCAAAGATTTAAGAAAACAATAAATACATCTATGTTCGACACTAAATAATAATTAATTTCAATTATGATTTTAGAAATATTATAATGAGCAGATAGTAAAATAGCAGACCAACAATGGACCGCTTAGATGGCACGATGCAAGCGCAGCCTGCGACCTGCATTCTTAAGGCCCACTGCGCTGGCATCGCGCCACCTAAGTGGTCCATTGAATTTTCCGCCATTTCGCATCCTCCATATATCAGTCCATGCTTTTATAAGCTTGTTTAAGCTTTTGAAGCATCTTAGTTACAAGACTATAAAATGAATTTTCTGAACTCTTCCATTCCTCGTATCTGTTTGGCTTGTTTTTGTCGATATCAGTACTGTACACACTATAGAAAAGAAGACTATTAGCGGCAGTTTTTTGTAGCTGTAATTTTTTATAGCAAAAAGCTGTCGCTATTAACAAAATTACTATCAAGACTATTAGCGGCAACGGTATTAGCGGCAGTTTTTGGCTGCTGCTAATAGTCTTATTTTTTGTAGTAGATCTAACACCGTTAAAATAAATTTTTTTATCTCACACTATTGAAGTGTGATTTACTATTATGCCATGTGGCATAGATTTATGATCAATCTGGTATTAGAGTGCCCAGATTGGATGGTTAAAATCTCTAAAAAAATTTGATTTTTGGGCCCACTGCATTTCAACCTATGATATATCACTTTGAAAGATAGTGCTTAAACGAATGTCAGAAGAGTCGTGCCCTTTTGTTTTTATTTATTTAGGAAAGAATTGGAATTAGGTACTCCGACCCTACTACTGCTAGCTAGGGGTGTTATCAAGTCGGTTTTCATGCAAAACCGAAACCGAACCGATAACTATCGGTTTTTATTTTATGAAACTGAAACCGAATCGATAGTAATCAGTTTGGTCGATTTTCGGTTTCTAAACCTCAATTTTTTTACATTTTTTTATTAGGAAGCCATTGCCAATTCATAATCAAAACCACAACACACACACAACCACAACAATCTAATTTAAGAAGAAAAAAATTCAAAATAATAACAAACGACCTGAAGAACTCAAAACATTAAGCAAAAAATTACAAAAAAAATAAACTTGAATCAAGTTCACGAGCACCAGCGAGATCGAGCTGGATCGAAGAATCGGAGGTGTTGAGAATGGATTGATGAGGGTTTGAAATCTAGGGTTAGGGTTTTAACGACACGAGAAATGAGTTTTTGGAAACTGAATGAGGGAAAGTTCCCCTGCTAAACCAATTGGCTATGCTGCAAGCCTGCAATGTCCCCTTCTTTCTTCTTTCCCTGGTTAGGTTTAAAATGAAGAGTAAGAAAGAGACTAGAGAGAGAGAGAGAGGAATATAGAGAGAGAGAGACAGAGAAAGAGAGAGTACTAACCTGCGGTGGAGAGTAGAGACTATGAAGTGTGGTGGCGCCACACCGGAGACTGATAGCCGACGGTGGGTTTAGAGCAAACGAAAGGAAAGCTGGAAAGGGCTTAGTTTTAGGGCTTTGTAGAAGTCTAGAAAAGATTCGTTTGGGTTTGTTTGGTTTTAGGGCTTGGAGCAAACGAAGGGATTTGTTTTGGTTTGGAGGATTTTATTAGGGCTTTTAAGTTTTAAAACTGAATTTTTTATTTGCAAACCAAGTTTTAAAGCACTATCGATTTCTTATTGGTTCAGTTTCGATTTTTTAATGGTAAAACCGAAACCAAACCAATAACAATCAGTTTCTATTTTTCAAAACCGAAACCGAACCGATATGTCCCAAAATCGAATTGAAATTTTGGTCGGTTTCGGTCGATTTGGTCGATTTTCTGCAGAGCCCTACTGCCAGCCATGCTTTTGTCAATCTCCTTATGATCAAATGGTCAGCTTGAGGAGATGCACAACTATTTATGAGCATTCACAAAGATATTAGCTCATGACTGGTGCCCTGAGTGGGTGCTTTATACTCATGGTTATAAATATGGATCATATCCTACACTTATTGGGCAATAGATATGGCGTTAGGAACCTTTTGATACAATTTGTACCCCCGTGCTGCCTAACCTTCACTAAAAAAAAAGGTGTTTTAGTGAAAGCCAAAAACTGCCGCTATTAACAAAAAAATTACCGCTACTAGTCCTGTCGCTATTGAAACAACAAGTTTTTTATTTTTGTTAATAGAGACAGTTTTTGGCTGCCAAAAACTGCCGCTAATAGTCTAATTTTTTGTAGTGACACCGCCCAAACGTTCAACATGAAATATACAACAACATTATATTTAGTATAGTCCAATTTGTGTAATTTTTGTGTTCTAAATTAGATTGATATATGTATGCTTTGTGTATCCTAGGAGATCCTAGATAAAGTATTACTCTTTTTGAAATACAACCTTAAATTATTTATAAAAAATACAGGGCCTTTACACCCCAACTGTGGACTACACCACCTTCTAAAGCACCTCCTTACCTAGTGGTTTCTAAACCCTACGAATAAAAAATAATTATTCAAAGACCCTTTACTGAAGTCTATCTTAAGCCATTGATTGTCATTTGACATAATTTGGTTGGTGGTTTGTGTACCCCCACTTAAATTCATCGTTCTTACCCACTATGAATTTTTTAATAATCCAAATATCTATAAATCTCGGTGTTCACATTCCCTTTCTATTAGGATCAAACCAACTACCCAAGTTATTTTTGAGCTATAGAATCCCGAGTAAGGATACACTTACCACACTAATATAGTGATAACAATATGTCTTCATATGATTTGACTCCAATAATGGCAACGATAATATGAGCACCGATGTTATATAAATTTCTCTCCCGTCAATGTTTCACTACTGGATGAAAATCATACAATAATTGATGCATGTATTATCATATTTTGTTAATAAATATAATGCTATCATTCCTTTTTTGAATTCTAACTTATGCTTTGTGGCATTGTCTTAGGAACTAGGAGCAATCATGAAGCATGACAGGCTGCTTTTATTCGTAATTTTTGTTATCTCGGTGACGGCAACAATAGGCTTGTCCAAAGAAGAGATCAGTCATAGAAAGTTCAAGCTTACGGTACATGGAGGGCCTATAAAATCAAAACCCACAAACAAAAAAGTCTTTGATGTTGACCATCGCCGTTTAGAGGATTTCAAAGGTGCCAGAACTAACGGTCCAAATGATACTACTACAAAGAAAAGTGGTATTGACTCTACTGTCGATCAAGCATCGGATTCTGGTAATACCAACAAAAATGGAGGAAGAAATGAATACCATACAGGTAGTAACACCGAGAGCCATCATACTGCCGATGCCATGACTTGGTGGTGCTCCCAACACAGTTGCGTTTAGACTTAGATCTTCATCCATTGGTCATATATATCACAATACTGTCACGATATCGCATATTGCATCGTTCTTCATGTAAGAAGCTTGTATTAAGTAAGGTGGTTGTTAGCGTTCATATAATTTGATAACTACCACACATAAGTTATCTTGTATTTGTAATCTTAGCATGAACCTTATTTTGATAATTACCTATGTCAGTTATGTAAATCAATTGTAACCACTCACAGTTACATTTGTAATCTTATTTGTACACTTTATGGGTCTGAATATTGTAACGATTTTAACACAATGTAATCAATTTGTGGTAATTTCTGTTTTCTATATTTCTATCTACTTCTTCGGTGACAGCCCGAATTTTCTGAGATATATATATATTTTTCATCTTTAAACCAAATGGGAAGACGCGGACCACCAGATAACAGAACACAATCTGAATACAGAATTATCTTGGTACATTCACACACAATTGCAAAAGTCAGAGCAGATAGCAATATCATCTATGACAAAACTAAAATTTTCTTTTCTTACTGAACATATAACTAAAAGAACTAAAATAAATCACCGGTGATGGTCAACCATCACCTAAATAGTGGAGTACAAATCTATCTAAGCAATAACTGGATGTACCAAGTTTAAACTTTCAGATCTAATATTATACCAAAATCTAAAAAATCAATAGCAAATGATGTGCTTCTTTCTCTGGTACAAAATCGGGATCCACCTCAAGCCCGGGGTCCTGATCAAAATCTATACCTGTGACGTATAGTCAGGATGAGGTACCTATCTAAACTCAGTAGAAGAAATATGAACAACAATAACATCTGATCATACTACAAAAAATAAGACTATTAGCAGCAATTTTTTTAATAAAAAACAGCCGCTGTTGGTGTTGTCGCTATCAAAGACTACCGCTATTAGTCCTGCCGCTACCAAAAACTGCCTTAACAACTAGTGCCACTGAAACACCTTATTTTTTTAGTGTCATGTCAATACATAGAATCAATGACAGAATTTAAAGCATAAATAGATCAAATAATCAATGACAAAACAAATATGATAACATAGCAGATATTCGATGATAGAACAAAGGCTCGTATTTTCTTATTCACTATACACTGTTGAATAATTAAATGTCCAGAGTTCAGATTCCATCATTTACTATTCAATGATTCAATGTTCATTGTTTACTGCGCATTCGATACATTCACTGTGTTCAGTTATGTTCACTGTGTTCACTACATTCATTGTGTTCGCTATATTCACCGTGTTAACTTATGTTCACTGTGTCCACTACATTCACTTGTCCACTTATGTTCACTGTGCTCACTACATTCACTATATTCACTAATGTATGCTATGAAATGTGTACGGATAACCGTCGTACCGGTCCACTATGCATGCTTTGCAATGTGTATGGATAATCGTCGTGTCGGTCCACTGTCTATGCTATGCACTGTATACTGTGTATGGATAACCACCTTGCCGGTCCACTATGTCTACTGTGTTTTGTCGTTCAAAGCACATTTACAATATCTCATTCTTACTCAATCTCTAAGTTTAGATTCAACTTCAGACTCAAAGCTCATTCAATTCATGTTCATATTCCGACTTCCAAGTTCACATTCGGATTCAGATTTACAACTCCTATTGATATTCAGATTCATGGCTCAGATTCACATCCTTATTCATAGTTCGAAGTTCAGTTACAAAGTTAAGACCCTTCTTCGGATTCAAAGTTTATATGCAAAGATTCATAGTTCAGATTTATATGCATATCAGATTCAAGGTTCATGTTCAAATCGGAAAGTTCAGGTTCAAAATGAAATCGAAATTCAGAACAAGTTCAGATCTATCATGCATCTTCAAAGTCATATTAGAAGTTCAGAAATGCAGATTCATGTTCATATCAAATTCATAGTCCAAAAATTTATTCTTATAATGCATAGTTGAAGCTCATTTTCGATTTTTCTATCATTCAAATACAGATCAAAGATTTCAAGGATATCATAGTTCACATTCTAGGTTCAAAGTTCAAGATTCTAAGGATGCAAAAACAAATCAATAATCCAAAGATTTCAATGTTCAAATGCAGTTAAATCTCACAAATCTAAACCCATTTCTAACCATCAAACTTAATTTGATCTTATCAAAGAATTCTATGAATTGGAATGAAAATTATAATTGTGCATTGAGTTTCCCCTACCTTGGCTTCGGAGTCGTACCCAAGCAATGAAAGATCCTTATCGATGGCCTCCCATTCCTAATCTACATCACATATACGATGAGGTACTAAGAATTGATTCCAATTGCTAATAACTTTTACATATTTAATTGTTTTCTCAAAGCCGAAGCGAAAATGGGGAAGTTCGTGCTAACTTAAAATTTGACGCAACTTCCCGCTCAATTTTAACTTTTAAGACATTTGATTCATCAAATTGTTAATTCACAAAAGTTATATATCTCGTTGTCATCTTTCCAACGCAGTGGAAATCGCATCAATCAGTGTTCGAAATAGAAAGTTATGGCCAAAATATTGAGGCTATATTGGCACTTCAGTCAAATTCGAACGATCGATTTTTTTCAAGGAAAAAATCCAATCGATCAATTTTTCTTCAGAAATTTAACACTTCAAATCCGAGCGATCAATTTTCCACATCGATTGATCAGTTTTGACAGCTTCAAAACCCTTCGAGCATCTTCTTCCTTGGTTCGAATCACTCAAAACTCATTCTCATGCATTCTAATCACCAATAAATTAAATTTAAAACTAATTCTACACTATTAAACCAAATCTTACCTTCAAACTCACGAGAGCAACGCATACGATGTGTGGAGATCAAAATCACCGGCGCTTGTGCCACACACGACCAAATGGGTTTGAAACCCACCTTCTCGCCATTGTATCGGACACGGATTTGAAAGAACAAATCCTTTCAACCTTACACGACGATTAAAAGCTTCTTACACTAAGGCGATCCTAAGACAAACCCTCTATGATGTGGGATTCAAGAATGAAGCAAAAGAGGGTTTCATAAGAACAGGGCTCTGTCTCTTACTCATGGATTCCAACCACGCGAATAGTCGTTGCCTCTCGTATCCATGATTAAAGCGGATAAAAATATATGCGAAAGATTGACAATCAATGGTGGAGAGAAATGATTTTTCTCCTCCTCAAGTCCTCTCTCTCTCAAACTCTGCTTCTCATGCGATTGCAAAAGTTCAAATGGCTTACGTGAGAAGCTAACCCCCTCTTATACTTGGGTTTCTCTTAATGTGAAGCACACACACACACAACTTGTGTGTTAGTTCTTATCCAAGAACATTTGTTTGGTGTAAAGCCTATACACCCAAATCCAAACACTATTTCTTGCTCAAAAGACGCTTGGTTAAGCACGGAGCTTGCACACCCAAAGATACTTATCAATTGGATTCAGTGTTGATCTATTACACTGCAACAGCGTATTAAACTCAGCTCAAAAATCCAAATATACCCTAAAACAAATCCAAAACAATCTATTCAGAAAATTCGAAGCAATATCGCGTGCCGTAACTGATACATGCACATACCGGAATGTACACGATTCAAAAAATTGGGGCCGTTATCTCCACTTTTACTTATGGGCCAAATTTAGTGTTAAGCCGGTACACCATAAGTCGGTGTACGAGATTCTTATCAACTGCCCCAAAACTGAGATCTAACTTCGCCTTTCACACCAAATATACATTCTTATAAATAAATTATTTCAAAATTTTAAAGCAACATTGCGTGCCTTGCTTAACACATACACGTAATCGGGCACGTTCGGGTACAAAATTTTCGGGACCTTAGATTCTTCCCACCTTAAAAGAATTTTCATCCTAAAAAATTTACGTGCCTTATTGGTAATATCCCTGATATTACGAACAATAATTTGACTGACCTCGATATGCACGTTCGGCACGGTGACCGATGTCGCCATAGATTTTGTAAATAATATGGGCATAAAATTGTGCGAAAGGATTGAGGTTTAAAAGCCTGATTTGGCCTTTATTGAAGGCGTACACCAACTCAACGTGTACCGCTCAACACCGAGACCAAACCTAAGCTAGAGGGATAGGATTTAAGTAATAAATATCAAGGATATTTATTTGTTGGGTTTTGTGGGTTATTGTTAAGCAGTGAAAAATAACATTTTTCACCTCTTAGCCTAACCTTTGATGGACCCTTGAGCTGACTAATAAGGTGTTTTAAGTGTGTTTTGTAGATAAACAATAAATTACAGTTTAGTACAGATATTCAGTTAAAAGAGCCCAAGAAGCAATGTGCTACCCAATTGGAAAGGCTTGAGACCAAGTCCAGCTACAAGGAATAGAGATTGAACCTGCCAAGAGGTTGCTGAGTGTGGAACAAATGAAGAACATCACAACCAAGATGTGTGCCAGCTGTGGAAGCACAAGGCAGAACCTATTGAGAGGTTAAATGTAGCTGTTGAGAGGTTCTGATGCTCGAAAGCCAAGAGTCGAGAGGTGCAAATAAGTTGTCGAGAGGTTCCATGGAGTTGTCGAGAGCTCCCCAGCACCTGTTGAGAGGATCTAAAGAGAAACTGTAAAGCTGTCGAGAGGTGCCAGTGAGCTGTTGAGAGGTTCCAAGATAATTATCGTGAGGTTCAACTGAACCTGTTGAGCAGTGCAAGATAACCTATCGCTAACTTATCTGAAGCAACGTTCATTCTCGCGAGGATAGAGCCAACCTGTCGAGCACTTCACTGAAGATTGTATAACCCGTCGACAGGATTGTTTATAACTTGTCGAGAGGATTAGTGTGGAACTGGGCAAAACAAAGAAACAAGCCTTCAATCCTGTCGACAGGTGCAAATCAACCTCTCGAGATGTTCTCCCAACCTGTCAACATGATCTTCATTAACCTGTCGAGATATCTCCAATCCTATCGAGAGCTACTCTCAAACCTGTCGAGTTATCGCCAAACCTATCGACTAGCTACTTCATTCATGTTGAGAAGTCTGCGAAGCTGTCGAAAGCCAATGCAACCTATCGACGTGAACTTAAAGCAGACTCAAAACCTGTCGAGAGGATCCCAGAAGCTCTCGACACTCATTTTGGCAACTTCTCAACGTTTGTCTTCAGCAACTGCAACTTTCAAAATTCTATGCACGAGTTCCAAAGCACTTCTGCGACCCTTGGGGATATTTTTAGTACTCAACTGTGCGTGATTGGAAACCCTAACTGCATCACCTATTCTCGCCAGTTGAGAACCAATGAGAGAAGAGCTTCTAAAAGAGAAATTGGCCACATCAGCAGCCCAGCATAACAGAATTATTCTCTTGTGCTCTGATTAGCTGAAATGGATCTGAGAAAGGAGGAGAGCATAAAAGCTTAAAGAAAATAGAGAAGAACGATCCAGAATTTTAGAGAACCAGAGCCTAGCGCGAGATTCATTTTTCCCTCCAAATTCTCCCTCCTTCCTCCTTCTCCCCTTCTCTCTTTAGCCAATCATGAGTGGCTAAACTCTTTTCAGTAGTTAGGGTGAGGTATTGAGCTATAAATTGAGAGATTTAAAGGCTTATAAGAGATTATATATTGCACAGATTATAAATCTGGGCACAATAGTATTATAAATTTGTAATATATTATGAGTTTAAAAGGTGATTCCAATCTATATTTCACTTCTTTATATTTGATTTCCCTGGGTTGGACACTCCTATGGATGTCAGCCAGAAATGGGGAGCTTGGTAGCCTGGCATCTGCAGCATCTGCAATGATTTTCCTGTTTTAATCAAGACCAATAGATTGGAATAATCTTATGGATTAACTGTATCCAATAGAAGGGCAGATCATAAACTTAGGACTGTATCTAGTAGAAGGGCAGAGCCTAACCTGAGGATTGCCTTGATCCATTGGTGGAGATTGGATTTTTATACCTCACTTCTGTCTTGGAACCTGGGTAGATCAATAGGTTGGAGTAATCTTGGGGATGAACTGTATCCAGTAGAAGGGCAGATCATAAACTTAGGACTGTATCCAGTAGAAGGGCAGATCCTAACCTCAGGGTTGCTTTGATCCATTGATTGATTCAGGGGAACCTGGGTCGCTTGGAGCCAGAAAAGATATTGTTGTAAATTAGTTCTCTGCAATGCTTTTGATTCCTTTGATTTTCAGTAAGAGACCGATATCCCTAGCTGCTGCTCTCTATCTCTTAATTTTTTATCTCTTCTATATCTCCCCTTATCTTTGTGTTTGATTAGCTTTGGATCAATAGTATTTATCTTTTGTAGTTCGTAACTAAAGTGACAAAACCATAAAACCTCTCCTCTTTCCTACTTTAGTTTAGTTTAAATTAGGATAGAGTGCCAGATCTGTCATAGATCTGGAGCTTTACCATCATTTAGAACACATTTTCCTGTGGACATACCCCTACTTACCTATCAAAACTTGCTGTAACAGCCCTGGATCTTGCAGGACTGGCTGCTTACCTTGATTCTACATTGCTATAATTTATGCAGTTAATCTGCTATTTTAATCATATAATAATTTCTAAAAGTGGCAGTAACAAATAAGTTTTTGGCGCCGTTGCCAAGGATCTGTATTTTTGAAAGTGGTAGATCTAAGTTTTCTCATTTTTAGATTTAGCTTTAGATTTTTAATTGTCTGTTAAGTGTTTGATTAATTGTTGCTGCAGTTTGGAGTAGTTTAATTTCTGTTTCAGATCTGGATCTGTGGAGCTAAGAGGAGCTCTGTATCACTTAGAAGAACAAGCATTGCTTAAAGTCTGCATCTCTTAACTCTGTTTGTATTTCTAGATCTGTAGTTTTGTAGATCTATAGCACTAGTTGTTTATTTTGTGATTGTTTTGTTGATCTTTCTGCTGTGACTATCTGAATTGTATTTGGTTGTTGTTGTGTGTATGCTTGGGAGGAGATATCTTAAGCCTGAGATTGCACCTTTGAATCTTAAGGTTGAAAGACTTTTTAGACCTAAGCATCTTGTACACACTTCTTTGGCTGATAATCCTGCAATGGGCGAACAACCTAGAACACTGAAAGAATTAAATGCACCAAGGGTATACAATTCCCCCTTTTGCATTCAATTTCCTGCTATTCAAGGAAACTATCAGATCAAGTTTTCGATCATACAAATGTTACCCTCATACCATGGCCTGAGCAAAGAAGACCCATATATGCATATTGATGAATTTTTGGTCCTATGCACGACATTCAATATTGTAGGTTTGGGGAAGGAAGTAACCAAGTTAGAAATCTTTCCTTTTTCATTATAGGATAGAGCGAGAACTTGGTTGTCAATGCTCCTACCCAACATTATTCAGTCCTGGAATGATCTTCAATATCAGATTTTGGCCAAATTTTTTCTCATGTCCAAACCAAGTCAGTTGAGGAAGAGCATTATCTCATTTACTCAAGCCCCAACTGAAGATTTTCATAAAGTCTGAGAGAGATTTAAAGAACTCCTAAAGCGATGTCCCCATCATCAAATTCCTGAATGGTAACTTGTCTAAAGTTTCTATCAAGGAATCGATCCTAAAAGCAGATATATGATTGATGCTTCTTATGGTGGTACATACCTCCACAAGATTGCTGATGAGGCTTGGGAGTTGTTTGATACCATTAGTGAAAACTCTATGCCAAGGGAAACCTGGGCAAGAGATTTTGAGACCCCTAGATTGGTTAGACAAAATACTACCAGAGGGAAGATGTATGAGGTGAGTTGACATAATGAGTTGGAGAGGAAAGTGGACAGCTTGACCCAAAAGTTTGATAGGCTCATGGGAGTAATGCAGTCTCCAATGGCTGCCAAAGTGGAGGAGGCATGTGTCATATCCCAGTCCCCCACTCACTCCCTTGAGAAATGTCCCTCAGCTGCCCAATTCTCAGATTTTGTGATGGCATATGTGAATGTTGCTCAGTCCTATGGACAACAGCCTACTGCTGGCTATCATTAGAGAAACCACTCAAACTTGAGGTCGAGACAAGATAATTTTCAAAATCAGCAGCAGCAGCAGCCACAATAGTCCACGCTTTATAAGAATGCCCAGCCATATCAGTAGAATTATTTTCTAACCCTAATACCAACAGCCTGTGGCTCAGCCTATGGCTCAACCAATAGTGCAGCCTGTGCTTCAAAGTGTACGAGCCCCAGCACCACCTAGGTCCCTCACATTTGCAGAGCAATTTCTAGCTTCACTCCAAAATTTAAGCTCTCTATCTCAAACTGTTAACTCCCACAGTCAAAGCATTAAGAAGATAGAGGACCACCTTGGTCAACTATCTAATTCTTTGGCTAGGAGAGAAGAGGGAAGACTGTCCAGTCAGCCCATGAATAATCCAAAGGGGCAGTACATGGCTGGTGAGACTTTTTCTCACGAAGAAGCAAAATCTGTCAGCACCTGGAGGAGTAGGAGGTTGGTGGATAATCAAGTTGGTAATGAGCCTGATGAGAAAAGTGAAGAAAATGAAGAGACAACCCATGAAAATTTACAGCAGGAGCAGCATTTAAAAAATAAAGAGGGTGATGTGCCCCAACAGAAAATTGAAAATAAAAATAAAGAAAAATTTGATGAACTTCTAAGGCTGCACATAGGAGGACAGTTCCCCATTTGCCATTTCCTAATGTATTGAAAGCAGCCACTCTTTTGGACAAGGAGAATGCTAAGGTTGAGGAGATGATGGAAACTTTTAAATAAGTAAAGATCAACTTGCCTTTACTTGATACAATCAAGCAAATTCCAACCTATGCAAAATTTTTGAATGAATTGTGCACCCACAAAAGATAGTCTAGGATACACTTATCCAAGAAGGTCTTTTATACTGAGAAAGTAAACCAAGAGTTGTCTATTGTTACTCCAACCAAGCTTTATGATCCTGGAGTTCCCACAATCCCCTGCATAATTGGGGATCATACTATTGAAAAAGCCTTAATAGTAATGGGAGCTAGTGTAAACCTACTTCCACATTCTGTTTATGAGAAGTTAGGCCTGGGAGAATTGAAGCCCACACATGTGGTGCCATAACTAACAGACAGATCTGAAAGGAAGCTTGTGGGAATGATAGAGGATGTTTTAGTTGGAGTTGACAAATTTTTCTATCGAGCAGATTTTCTGGTTCTTGACATGGAGCCAAGCAAGTGAACCACCTCAATTCCTGTGATCTTGGGAAGACCTTTCTTGGCCACTGCCAATGCTTGTATTCAGTGTAGATAAGGAGAAATAGAGGTGTCCTTTGGCAACATGAAGGTCAAATTGAATGTTTACAATGTAGCTAATCAGCCTCACTTGGATAGTAAGGATTGCTTCTTAATTGATGGTGTTGATGAGCTTGGGGAAGAGGCTTTGCCTAAGCTGCTACATTGTAATGCTCTTTGTGATGATGTTGATGATGTTTTTGAAAATGTGGTGGAGCCTGTACTGACCATTCACTCTCATGAACCTCCATGACATGATTGAGCTTCAACAAATGTATTTATTTTTGCTATTTTTATTTCAATTCTCTTAGGTATTGTACATAAATTTTCCATGTGTGTTAGTACCTCAGGTAGGAAAATGAGTCAAAGTCGTGAAATGAACAGAGCCGGAGTGTCAAATCTGTTGGGGAATGAACTGGGGATTGATTACAAGCTTATTTGAACTGAAATATAACCTGTTGCTAAGTTCTATGGACCTATCGACAGGTTCTGAGTGTTCCCAGTCTGCTTTTCGACAAGATTTAGAAGCTGTCGAGAAGTGTGAACTAATTCTCGACAGGTTTGAAGATGTAAAAATGGTTGTCGATAGGATCCAGGAGCACTTCCATACGTTCTGAAGATTTTGATTAAATTCTCGACACGTTCAGGATACCAATCGAGAGGTTTTGTGAACTCCTCGATGAGATTTATCTGGCGCCGAGAACCTATTGAGAGGATTCCAAAGAACTTGTCGAGAGGTTTTGTGAACCTCTCAAAATGATTATTTCGGTCTTCTTAGACTCTTCAATAGGATTGCATACACCTCTCACAAGTAGTCTATCTACTCTTCGGCAAGTTACATCAACCTGTCGACACCTTGCCCCAATCCTATCGAAGATTGTTCCCTGTTGTTTTAAACCTAACAACAACTCCATTTTTGTCATTCGACAACTTCTCTTTGTGCCTTAAGTTTCCTGTGGCAATTTTTCCATTCCCTTGTTCTTCCCCTACTCCACTGGGTGCTATTCCACACACCTTGGCATTGGCCCCACCATAATCAATCATGCAACGCCTTATGTTTATCTTAGCCAACGTATTTGTTGCCAACTAACCTTCTTTAATATCATTATGGGAATTAACCTTGGAAAAAGGAGAAAATTTAATATGACGTTGCCTCTTCCACTACCCATGCATTTTAAATACAAGGCCCCTTCACCTCCATCGCATTTCATTCTCTTTTGCCCCCACCAATTCATCCTGACCCATAACTATGGCGGATGACAAACCCATTAATCTACCAATCAAATTTGATCTAGTGTGGGAAGACCCACCACCACCCAAAGAACCTGATCCACTCCAATTCATGTGGGATGAGTACGAGGAAGTACAAAGGATATTGGCCAAGGAGGAAAAGAAAAAGAATCGGAGAGAGAAGAAGAAGCAGATAACACCTTCTACATCTTCTTCCCCTTCACTCCATCCAACCCCTGCTCTCCCCCCTGCGCCACCTGCGGAAGGGCGTTAGTTAGGATTTTCTTTTTTTTCTTTTCCGAACAATGTAAATAAAATTTTTACTGCATTAAGGAAATTTTTTTACGTCCTGTCTGTTTTTAATTGTTTGTCTGCATTTTCTTCCTTTATGTGTCTCCACTTTTGGTTATATCTCCTGTTGCACCTCCCTTTGTCTTTCAAGTAGTGAGGACACTCCTTATAGGTTTCGGGGTGTGGCAAGGTCTGCCAATGATTATTTAATGGTAGTGCAGCAAGGTTTGTAACATAAATTGAGGAAATAAAATAATTTCACACCTGATATTTTACACAGAGGAAATTCAAGAATTTTTACAACTGAAATGAGCAATAGCTCTAACACTTTCATGAAGCAAATTTCAAGAATTTTTCAAAGAATTAATGCTTAGTACACCTGAAATGAGAGAAAATTGTGAGGATACACCCCCAGAAAACTTGATGGAAGGCCATACCTAGTGAGATTTGGGCCTGAAAAATTCTCTTTGAAGAGTGTCCTAGCAAATTCTTCTGCTCAAAGGACTGATTGGATCTAGTTTTGTTCACTAGAAGTTAGGCAAATCCGAGTTGAAACAGTTGACGGCACTCATGACATGAAGGACATGAAGTAAGGCCATCCCTTGGACAGTTTGAGCTTAAAATATCTTTACCCTTTGAACTGCCCTTGATACACACCAATTGAGCCTTGAAAATTCCAGTGTTTCTAATAAAAAATTTGAACCCAAAACCTCTTGGCCTGTTTCAGTTCATCCTTAGTCTGAAAAATCAGAAAATAGTAGGAGAAGTGAGGTTAAAGGAGCAAGGTTTGACAGTTGGTTGAAAGAAAAGAAAACACATCAAAAGGGCAGTTGTGTATCAGAAGTACAATTCTGGCAATCCAGCCCATATAAAAAAAAAAAAAAAAAAAAAAAAAGAGTACAAAAAGCATACAAAAAGAAAAGAAAAATAGAAAAGTAAAACAAAAGAATAAGAAAGAGAAGTCATTTCATTGAAAGACTGAAAAGAAGATTAGAAACTCATCACTTCAAATCTGAAAATTCAAGAAGTAAATGGAACTATGCTGAAATGAAGAAGGATGAGTTGCAAATCACCTCCTTACTGTACTGATTTTTCAATATTGAATCCCATTCCAACCTTTTATTCTTTATAAACTTCATCCATAAGCCACATTACAACCTAATAAAAAGTCATTACTGATCTAAAATTGATTGAGCTATCATGTGGAGATGAGAATTTGTTTAATCTATGGTGAAGAGAATTAGAAAATTTCAGAAATTAGAACAATGCCTATGCTCATGCTTGCAGTCCTATTTGAGGGCTATAACTGTTCTTGAGTTGTGTGAATTGATACACCCTTCTATTTTTATTAAGAGTGACAGCCCTGGAGAGATTTGGGTTTGAAATTATATTTGATGGGGGCACTACCTGAACATGATTCTCAAATTGATGGCAAGTTTAGCATTGATTTTCATGTAAAATACCTTGACATGAGCTGATTGACTGTGAAGGAATTATAACAAAACTTTAGTTTTAAACTGTCATGTTTTTACTGAGATCCTCAGAAAATATATGGACAAGGTGTGGAATAAATTTTATACTACATGAACTTTGTTTCAATATGTTGCACTACTATTAACAGATGTTATTGGAGAAGTTTGTGGATAACTTCACTGTCTCTGGAGACTTCACTCCTCCACTAGGGATCACCTAGGGGTTTAAAAGCTTGAAGCATATGCTAAATGCATCTGTGTTCCCTTAAAAAGTGGCATTTTCATTTTCAATATTTATTTTTACTCTCTCCTTTGCTCAGGGACTAGCAAAGCTTAGGTTTGGGGGTTTGTTAAGCAATGAAAAATACCATTTTTCACCTCTTAACCTGACCTTTGATGGACCATTGAGCTGACTAATAAGGTGTTTTAAGTGTGTTTTGTAGATAAGCAATAAATTACAGCTTAGTGCAGATATTTAGTTAAAAGAGCCCAAGAAGCAATGTCCTACTCAATTGGAAAGGCCTGAGACCAAGTCTAGCTATAAGGAATAGAGATTGAACCTGCCAAGAGGTTGCTAAGTGTGGAACAAATGAAGAACATCACAACCAAGATGTGTGCCGACTGTGGAAGCACAAGGCAGAACCTATCGAGAGGTTAAATCTAGCTGTCGAGGGGTTCTAATGCTTGAAAGCCAAGCATCGAGAGGTGCAAATAAGTTGTCGAGAGGTTCCATGGAGCTGTCAAGAGCTCCCCATCACCTGTCGAGAGGATCTAAAGAGAAATTGTAAAGCTATCGAGAGGTGCTAGTAAGCTGTCGAGAGGATACCTGGAGATGCAGGGGAAGTCAAGAGGTTCCAAGATACTTATCGCGAGGTTCAACTGAACCTGTCAAATAGTGCAAGATAACCTGTCGATAACTTATCTGAAGCAATGTTTATTCTCGTGAGGATAGAGCCAACTTGTCGAGCACTTCACTGAAGATTGTATAACCTGTCGACAGGATTGTCTATAACCTGTTGAGAGGATGAGTGTGGAACTGGGTAGAACGAAGAAATAAGCCTTCAATCCTATCGACAAGTGCAAATTAACCTATCAAGATGTTCTTCCAACCTGTCGATAGGATCTTCATTAACCTGTCGAGATATCTCCAATCCTATTGAGAACTACTCTCTAACCTGTCGAGTTATCTCCAAACCTGTCGACTAGCTACTTCATTCATGTCGAGAAGTCTGCGAAGCTGTCGAAAGCCAATGTGACCTGTCAACATGAACTTAAAGCAGATTTAGAACTTGTCGAGAGGATCCCAGAACCTCTCGACACTCATTTTGGCAACTTCCCAGTGTTTATCTTCAGCAACTGCCACTTCCAGAATGTTGTGCATGAGTTCTAAAGCACTTCAGCAACCCCTGAGAGAAATTTTAGTACTCAACTACGCACGATTGGAAACCCTAACTGCATCACCTATTCCCGTTAGTTGAGAACCAATGAGAGAAGAGCTTTTAGAAGAGAAATTGGCCACATCAGCAGCCCAACATAACAGAATTATTCCCATGTGCTCTGATTGGTTGAAACAGATCTGAGGATAGAGGAGGAGAGTATAAAAGCTTGAAGTAAATAGAGAAGAATGATCTAGAATTTGAGAGAACCAGAGCCTAGCGTGAGATCAATTTTTCCCTCCAAATTCTCTCTCCTTCTTCCTCCTTTTCCCCTTCTCTCTTTAGCCAATCATGAGTGACTAAACTATTTTTAGTAGTTAGGGTGAGGCCTTGAGCTGTAAATTGAGAGATTCAAAGGCTTGTAAGAGATTGTATATTGCACAGATTGCAGATCTAGGCACAATAGTATTGTAAGTTTGAAATATAATTGGGGGTCTTAAAGTTGATTCCAATCTATATTTTACTTCTTCATATTTGATTTCTCTGGGTTGGATACTCCTGCGGATGCCAGCTAGAAATGGAGAGCTTGGTAGCCTGGCATCTGCAGCATCTGCAATGGTTTTCCTGTTCCAATCAAGACCAATAGATTGGAGTAATCTCAGAGATAAACTGTATCTAGTAGAAGGGTAGAGCTTAACCTCAGGATTACCTTGATCCATTGGTGGAGATTGGATTCTAATGCCTCACCTCTGTCGGGGAACCTGGGTAGATCAATAGGTTGGAGTAATCTTGGGGATGTACTGTATCTAGTAGAATGGCAGATCATAAACTTAGGACTGTATCCAGTAGAAGGGGAGATCCTAACCTCAGGGTTGCTTTGATCCATTGATGGATTTAGGGGAACCTGGGTAGCTTGGAGCCATACAAGAGGATTGTTGCAGATCAGTTCTCTGTAATACTTTTGATTCCTTTGATTTTCAGTAAGAGACCAATATCCCTAGCTGTTGTTCTCCATCTCTTGATTTTTCATATCTTCTATATCTCCCCTTATCTCTGTGTTTGATTAGCTCTAGATCAATAACATTTATCTTTTGTAGTTTGTAGTTAAAGTGATAAAACCATAAAACCTCTCCTCTTTCCTAATTTAGTTTAGTTTAAATTAGGATAGAGTGCCAAATCTACCATAGATATCTAGAGATTTACCATCCTTTAGAACACATTTCCCTGTGGACATACCCTTGCTTACCTATCAAAACTTGCTGCAACAACCCTGGATCTTGCAGGACTAGCTGCTCACCTTGATTCTACATTGCTGTAATTTATGAAGTTAATCTGCTATTTTAATCATATAATAATTGCTAAAGGTGGCAGTAACAAACAGTTATAAGAGAGAGTGGGGGTTGCTTGGGGGCTAAGTATTAGCCGTTTGGAAATTTGAAGGGAGAGAGGGAGAGAATCGAACACCATCTGGAAGCCCGTCACTGTAAAATCCATTCATGAGATTTCGATCACACGATCGCGATCATGTTGCAAGCGCCACAAACTCTGCATCATTCGCGAAGCACGTGATGCTAATCTTCCCATGAGTTCCGCTCGTGAAAATCTTAAGCTGTTCAAACTCACTTTCTTTAAAAATTCCATTTTCAAGAAACGTTCCATCTCACGATCGTTTTCTGCACTTGGAAGAGGTTAAGATCGATGCATTAGGATGAACAACGTCATCGTGAGTTCATTGTGATCAATCATTGGGAAATCGCCATGGAAATCCGAAGGTTTTGCTTCAAAGTCCTCGTTCGGCAAGACTTCTAATAAACCACGGATTCGATCATTGAAAGGTACGATCGAATTGATTTTTAAATGATTTTAAATGTCCTAACATGTATGTATATGTGTGTGTGTGATTTGTTGAAAATCATTAAAGAACTGGGTGAAATTTGGGGAAAAATAGACCAAGGAAGATGCCCGAAGGGTTCTAAACCCGTCAAAATTCGAACCGATTGATCAAATTTAAGAAATGATTGTTCGAATTATATAATACACCTATAGAATAGAAGGCTCGATGAAATTCGATCGATCAAATTGGGAAATTGATCGATCAAATTGGACTAAATGTGATGACACAACTTCGGTATTTTTACCATAACGTTTTACTCCAAACTCCGATTGACATGATTCTTGTGGCATCGGAAAGAGGACAACGAGCTCTACAATTTTTCTAAAATTAATGAACTCATTAATCAAATGTTTTTGAGGGTCAAAATTAAGCAAGAACTTAGGTCAAGTTCCGAGTCAGCACGAACTTGCTCATTTCTGCCTCGGTTATGAGAGACCACTTAAATACATTAAAATGATTAATAATTAGAATTAAGACCTTAATACATCATTGTATATGTGATGTAGATTGGGAACAGGGAGCCGTGGGTTTGGACCATTGGATTGCTTTGAATGGCTCCGAGATTTGAGGTAGGAGAATCTCATCATCAATTACATTCTATATTTAATTTGAGATTGTTTGGGACATTATCTATACGACCTTTCCGTCCTTCAGTCACGGTCACGAGTGGACCATCTGTGGCACAAGGATCTTCACATGCTGCACCTTTTACTCCTTCCCCATTGTGTACCAAGTGTGAAAGCCACACCAGACGGATGACTGCAGGAGGGTTATTGGAGCTTGCTTCAGGTGTAGTAAGACTGGTGACATGGTTAGGAATTGTCTGGAGGAGAACAAGGAAATGACTGTATTGGCATCTACTTAGAGATCTTCTCCACCTACTGTTCAGGGTCAGGCTTATGTTGTCAAAGCTGTGGATGCCCAGACATCCAATGACATCATACAAGGTATGAATTATTATGGATTATATGTCTAAATTCTCGTATTTTAGATTGAGATGATGCATAAAATGAGATAATCTTAGGAACTGCTAGTTTATAATGCAGTAAATTTTTTTGCATCTAGTAGAATAACTTACATGAAATCTAGGTACTCTACACATTCATAGGAAGAGTGCGATCGCTTTGGATATGTGCCTTCACAAGGCCCGAGTGTTGTTAGACCTGGGGTCGACCCACTCTTTTGTCACGCCGCAATTTGCGGTAGAACTAACCTTTCAGCATGAACCCTTGGAATTTATTTTCTCAGTCTCGGTTCCAACTGGAAGGTCTATGATAACGGATACAATGTGTCGATCAGTGGTCGTCATTGTTGAAGAGTAGGAGACCAGAGCCAATCTAATCTTGTTAGATATGTAAGGATTCAACGTAATCCTTGGGATGGATTGGTTATCTGTGTACCATGCTAGCGTGGATTGCCTCTGGAAAGTGGAAACTTTTTGCCCTCCTAAAGGAAAATCATTTCAACTTTGTGGAGTCAAATCTAGCGTGGCACAATTCATCTCAGCTATCTGAGCAGAGCGTATGATGAGGAACGGGTGCTACGGATGTCTTGCTTATTTACAAGATCAAAAGGAGGAGAAGAAGTACATCGCTGACATTACGGTTGTGTGTGAGTATCCGGATGTCTTTCCTAAGGATTTGCCTGGATTGCCACCTGACAGAGAGATCGAGTTCACGAGCGAGTTAGCTCTTGGTACTGAGCCATTGTCCAAAGCTTCGTATCTCATGGCTCTAGTAGAGTTAAAGGAATTAATGGAGCAGCTGTAAGAGCTTCTAGACAAATGGTTTATCTGACCTAGTGTGTCTCCTTGGAGAGTACCAGTTTTTTTTGTCAGGAAGAAGGATGATTCGATGCGGTTCAGTATCGACTTTTAATATTTAAACAAGTTGACAATTAAGAATCGTTACCCACTTCTATGAATTGATGACCTCTTCGATCAATTACAAGGTGCTAACTTTTTCTCTAAGATCGACTTGAGGTTAAGATACTATCAGCTGAAGATCAAGGATGGGGACATTTCAAAGACCGCATTTCACACGAGGTATGGTCACTATGAGTTCTTAATGATGCCATTTAGTTTGATGAATGTGCAAGCATCATATGGATCTGATGAACCGGGTGTTCAAACCACACCTCGACAAATTCATGGTTGTTTTCATAGATGATATCCTCATCAATTTGAAGACAAGGGAAGAGCATGAGCAACACTTGCGAGTCGCTCTTTAGACACAGAGCTCACAAGTGCTACGTACTTGCATGTTGAATTTTCATGGGTCATGGGACCAACACTTACCTCTGATTGAGTTCGCCTATAATAATAGCTATCAAGCTAGTATCGGAATGACACCATACGCAGCTTTGTATGGTCGACGGTGCAGGTCTCCCCTAAATTGGGATGAGGTTAGTGAGAAGTTTACTTTGGGCCCCGAGATTGTGGACAGTATAACCTATATGGTTTGATTGATCCACGAGAGATTGCGAGTAGCTCAAAGTCGCCAAAAGAGTTATGCCGATCTCACAAGACAACATATTGAGTTTCAGGTGGGGGACAATGTTTTTGTCAAAATCTTGCCTACGAAGGGCGCAACGCATTTTGGCAAATGTGGGAAGCTTAGCCTGTGTTATGTTGGACCTTTTGAAGTCTTAGGCAGGGTTGGTGAGGTCATGTATCGGATTGCTTTGCCGCCGCAACTATTCCGCATGCCCAACGTATTCCACGTGTCTATGTTGTGGAGGTATGTCATGGACCCGACTCATGTGTTAGACTACCAACCCATTGAACTTCAGGAGGATTTATCGTTGATTGAGGCACCATTGAGCTTCAGAAGGATTTTTGCTGGTACTCGTGAGATGGCGGAACCACTCATTTGAAGAAGCAACTTGGGAGCGTGAAGCAGAGATTCGTGACTAGTACCCACACCTATTCGAGTGACGTTCCTTAGTTCTATAGTCATTTCATTGCAGTAGTAATTATTACATCTTGTATTGGATACGTTCACTTGGGATATACATTTTGGATTAATAGAAATGTGTTTTGGCGTTTGTAAATGTCTTTTTTATCATAGACAATTGTGTGGACTTCCTTCTACATTAGTTATCTCTAAATTTTCCTTCAGTTATAGGATTGAGCTCTCTTGTGTGGACGGCTTACTTGCTGATGCATGCTGCCTTTCGAACCAAACACCATGTATCACATTTTCGAGGACAACAATTCCTAAGGAGGGGAGAATGTAATATCCCTGATATTACGAATCAGAATTTGACTGACCTCGATGTGTGTGTCCAACACGGTGACCGATGGTGCCATAGATTTTGTTAATAAATAATATGGGGAAAAAATTGTGTGGAAGGATTGAGGGATAGGATTTAAGTAATAAATATCAAGGATATTTATTTGTTGGGTTTTGTGGGTTATGAGAGAGAGTGGGGGTTGCTTGGGGGCTAAGTATTAGCCGTTTGAAAACTTGAAGAGAGATAGGGAGAACCGATCACCATTTGGAAACCCATCACCTTAGAATCCATGAGATTTCAAACGCACGAACACGATCATGTTGCAAGCACAGCAAACTCTGCATCTTTCACGAAGCACGTGACACTGATCATCGCTTCAGTTCCGCTCTTGAAAATCTCAAGCTGTTCAAACCGTCTTTCCTTAAAAACCCCATTTTCAAGAAATGTTCTGTCTCACGATCGTTTCTCATGCTTGGAAGAGGTTAAGATTGATGCATAAGGATGAACGATGTCATCTTGAGTTCAGTATAATCAATCGCTGTGAAATCTCCGTGGAATTCCAATGGTTTCGCTTCGAAATCCTCGTTCGGCAACACTTCTAATAAACCACGGATTCGATCGGTGAAAGATATGATCGAATTGATTTTTAAATGATTCTAAATGTCCAAACATGTAAGTGTGTGTGTGTGTGTGATTTGTTGAAAATCATTACAGATCTAAGTGAACTTTGGGGAAAAATAGAACAAGGAAGATGCCCGAAGGGTTCTAAACCCGTCAAAATTTGAACCATCAAATTGGAAATCGATCAAACAAACTATCATATTCGATCGAACAAACTGTCATATTTTATCGATCAAATTGGAATTCGATTGATCAAACTATTATTTGATCGATCAAACTTACGAAATGATCGATCTGATTATATAATACACCTATAGAAAAGAAGGCTCGATGAAATTCGACCGATCAAATTGGGAAATTGATCGATCAAATTTGACTGAATGTGCCGACACAGCTTCAGTATTTTGACCATAATGTTTTACTCCGAACTCTGATTGACACGATTCTTATGGATCCGGAAAGAGGACAACGAGCTCTACAACATTTGTGAACTAACCAACTCATGAATCAAATGTTTTGAGGGTCAAAATTAAGAGGAAAGTTCGGTCAAGTTTCGAGTCAACACGAACTTGCCCATTTCTGCCGCGGTTTTGAGAGAACACTTAAATACTTCAAAATTATTAGTAATTAGAATTAACTCCTTAATACATAATTGTATGTGTGATGTAGATTAGGAACAGGGAACTATGGGTTTGGACCGCTGGATTGCTTGGAATGGCTCCGAGATTTGAGGTAGGACAATCCCATCATCAATTACATTCTATTTTAATCCGCATGACTATTTTACAATGAAATGAAAAATCTGAGTTTTGCTTTTGAACATGATCTTGAGACCTTGCATATGAAATTTGAAACTTGCATCTAAATAAGCTCCGAATCTGACTTAAGAAATTCTGAACAAAAGAATCTGTCTTGAATATGAAACTTAAACTCTGAAATCTGAATTCTGAACTCTGCATCTGAAATCCCAAACTCTGAATCTTGAATTCCTGAAATCTACTTATGAATTATGTATTAGAAATCTACATCTGATTTAGGGTTCATGTGATGAATCCCACCGACACAGCGGGATATCCGTTACCGGCACGACGGGATATCCGTATATCTGTTATGTGATCTGCCTGACACAAGTTACTCTCATAACACAGAGGCTTGTTGCAATTTCTCAAATTGTTCATTGAATGATGATGGTCGGGGTTACCATCGACAAACATCTGGCTACCACATGCTATATACACGGGAGCTATTTAAGTTAGAGCTTTAAACCATTTAATAAAATGATAAGTTGGATGCATAAGTTAAGACTGAATAAGAATCTAAAATAATTTGAAAATCGTATCTGTTTGCATTTGATTACATAATCTACTTGGAAACATTGCCTATCAAACTACATCTGGTCACTGTATTTGAAAGTCTCCGTCATCTATTCTATTTTGAATATCTGCCTTGAAATTTGTTGATTCGAAATATATTTTGAAACCATGTCTGTTAAAATATGATGTGATTGAGTTTATTTCTTCTACTGAGCTTAGTTGTTAGCTCACTCCGACTATACGTCACAGGTAATAAGTTGGTTTCTGAGGATCCTGAGCTGGACGACCTTGACTTCATTCCATAGTCTGGGTATTTAGACTTGTTATTTTTGGAGTTTTGTATTAAACATTTGGATTATTGGGCCTGGTGGCTCACTTTGTTCTATATTATATTTTCTGTAGCTACTTTTATTTTTGTTGTATATATTTTGTTGGAACCACTATTGGGAACCATTATTTTGGGGGATGGATGACCATCACTAGTGGTTCTTCCTAGTTCCTTTTTGAGAATGTATACTTAGTTTCATTGTTTATATAATTATTCTCTTTTATGCTACGCCTCATATAATGACTCTATCTGCCTCTTTTGTTGGTGTCTGCTTTGATTTCCGCCACTACAAGCAGTCATGTACATGTTTGTTCTGGGGATCATCAATGAAGATGATCCTAATGGCACGGGTTTTCAAGTGTAGAAATCTGGGCTGTCACATTATTCTAAAGGGTACAAGTACAATCCAACTTCCTCGAAATTAGGGTCATGACATTCACCCCTCCTAATAGGAATTTTCGTCCTCCATAAATATATCCTGTTACTTGTGGTGTGTATCTTAGTAATTGTTTATTACCAACCTCCTGCTAAAGTTCATCTCAACATTAAACCCATTATCATAATGAATCTAAACCATCATCCACCAATAGCAAGAACACATCCGCAATGTTCATAAACACATCCACAAGTTTTAAGTCGGTCATCATGACAAAGTTCACACTATTAGTCATCAAAAGTTTAAGTTATCACTACACGATAAATCCTTAAAGTACACCCACCATTAGAAAGTGTATCAAGGAACGACAATTCCTGATCATTAATCCAAAATGTCATTAATCATTAAAGCAACATATCCACAACTAAATATGATGCTTATATCCGCAACCAATGAATAAATCCACAACGAACCAATAACTTCACAACTATTTAGAAATATCGATAACCATCTAAGCAAGATATCAACAACTAATATGGAATTTCAATAATCATTCCAAACGCCGATAACCATTAACCAAATGCTCATCATGACCAAACTAACTATCATTACCAAGAAGATTAAAACCATTCATCTACAAGGGCTAATCACTATCACCACAAAAGTTTACTGTCCATTAAAATTTACATCGAAGATGTCCATTTTCTAATGGTGCTCATACAAAATGTTGGAGACACTGAGTACCTACAAGGTGTAAACGCAACTCTTGAGTTTGTGACCTACTCGTCATTTGGGCATCATTGTGGGTTAAGAGGCCTCTGAGTAGCTGCCGATGTTGTTGTTTCGTTCCGTATTTTGGGACAGTTTCTTATCTGATGTCCAACCTATCCACATTTAAGGCATGCACCCGTAGCCACCAACATTCGTCTGACTTATGCCTTTTCCCACATCATGTGCATGATTCAATCGATACTGATGAAGTGGTGCGTGAAGGTTGCTGCACCCTTGACACTGCAGCCGTAGTAGGGTTTTAAAGGCGGAAAGGCCTCAAAGACATAGGTACGGATGGTCTCGAGTAGGCGGTCTGAGTAGGCTGAATAGGTGCTGGCATCAGTAGTCTCGGTTTCGTGCCTGTCTGCTCGAAAGAACAAGATCGTGTTTGAGTTATCCTATTCTGATCTTGTTGCTCTCTTCTTTTGTGCATCTTCTCAATATCTTTCTTTGCAATAAGGGCCTTGGCCATTACCCCTATATACGTTCCTAGCTCAAATAGTGAGACCCACTCCTGGATGTCAGGCTTTAGGCCACATTGAAACTTCTTGGCCTTCATCAACTCTGTGGCCACATGTTGAGGTGCAAACCTCGAAAGCCTAGTGAACTCGACTCTGTACTCGCGTACTGACATTTGACCCTGCTCTAGTGAAATAAATTGGACTTTCCACTGATCTCTCACTGCATTAGGGAAGTACTCTTTGTTGAAGGCTTCAACAAACCAGGCCCAAGTCAAGGGAGTATTAGGAATCCCTTGTTCTCTGGTTCTAGATACAGACTTCCACCAAGGATCAACCTCTCCATCAAGCTTGAAGGCTGCCCACCTCACTTTCTCATCCTCAGTACAAGGAAGCACATTGAAGATCTTTTCCATCTCGTTTAACCACTTTTTGGCCTCAAGTGGATCAATTTGGCCCGGAAAGCTTGGAGGACGCATCTTTCTAAATTCTGAAAATCCTTAAGGCTGCTGCCTAGCAGCCAGTAGCTCGGTCTGCTATGCCATGGATGTTGTCTACTGCGTCATTGTATTGGTCATGGTCTCCAACAGTTGTCTATCACTACCACTGTCACTACCCCACAACAGAATGGTGCTAGGACCGGTGGCGATTCCTACGCCACGCGATGTGCCCTCGCCTTCAGGGACCTCCGTCATGCGGGCCGTCAACAGTCTGCCACTACGTCCTCTGACACGTGGGGCCATACTGATTTGTCATGTTCAATAAAATAAATTCAATCAAAAGTAATTGTGAAGATCCAAAGCCTTAATCATAAGTGATCTTCCTATGTCCCCTATGCTCTAACAAAACCTACTGCCATATCTCTTAACCTAAAGCTATGGCTCTGAGTCCCCATGAGACCTAAAGCCTAAGCTCTGATACTAATTATGACAGAGTCATAGTTGGGTCTCCTATGTCCTGATTAAATCTACTGTCATAGCTCTGATACCAACTGTGACAGAGTCACAGTTGGGAATCTACTGCCATAGCTCCGATATCAACTGTGATAGCCCAAATTTTTCCAACATAATTTTCTGAGATATATATTTTGTTTCAACTTTAAACCAAATGGGAAGACCCGGACCACTAGATCGCAGAACACAATATGAATACAAAATAATCTTGGTACGTTCACACACAATTGCAGAAGTCAAAGCTGATAGCAATATCATCTATGGCAGAACTAAAATTTTCTTTTCTTACTGAATATATGACTAACAGAACTAAAATATCCCACCAGTTATGGTCAACCATCACCTAAATAGTGGCATACAAATCTATCTAAATAATAACTGGATGTACCAAGTCCAAACTCTATGATCCAATACTATACCAAAATCCCAAAAATCAATAGCAAATGATGTGCTTCTTTCTCTGGTACAAAATCGGGATCCACCTCAAGCCCGAGGTCCTGATCAAAATCTACATATATGATGTATAGTCAGGGTGAACTAATAGTCTAAGTTCAGTAGAAGAAATATCAATACCAATTACATCTTGTCATGTCAATACATAGAATCAATGACAGAGTTCAAAGCAGAAATAGATCAGATATTCGATGACAGGATAATTTGTCCTCGTATTTTCTTAGTCACTATACACTATTCAATAATTAAATGTCCAAAGTTCAGATTCCATCATTCACTGTTCAATGATTCAATGTCCATTGTTCATTGCACATTCACTACATTCACTGTCTTCACTACATTCACTGTGTTCACATATGTTCACTGTGTTCACTGTATTCACTACGTTCACTGTGTTCACTTATGTATGCTATGCAATGCATACAAATAACTGCCGTACCGGTCCACTATGCATGTTATGCAATGTGTACGGAGAACCGCCGTATCGGTCCACTATGTATGCTATGCACTGTACACTATGTATGGATAACCGCCGTACCAGTTCATTATGTCCACTGTGTTTTGTTGTTCAAAGTACATTTACAATTTCTCAATCTCACTGAATCTCCAAGGTTAGATTCAACTTCATATTCAACGCTAATATTCAATCATGTTCATATTCCGACTTCCAAGTTCACATTCGGATTCAGATTTATAACTCCTATTCAGATTCAAACTCATAGCTCAAATTCACATCCTTATTCATATTTCGCAGTTTAGTTACAAAGCTACGACCCTTATTCGGATTCAAAGTTCAAATGCAAAGACTCATAGTTCAGATTCATATGCATATCAGATTCAAGATTCAAGTTCAAATCGGAAAGTTCAGGTTCAAAATGGAATCGAAATTCAGAACAAGTTCAAATCCATAATTCGTCTTCAAAGTCATATTTGAAGTTTAGAAATGCAGATTCATATTCATATCAGATTCATAGTCCACAATTTATGCTCATAATGCATAGTCGAAGTTCATTTTAAATTTTTCTATCATTCAAATACAGATAAAAGATTCCAAGGATTTCATAGTTCACATTCAAGGTTCAAAGTTAAAGATTCGAAGGATGCAAAAACAAATCAATAATACAAAGATTTCAATGTTCAAATGTGGAAAAATCTGACAAATCTAAACTCATTTCTAACCATCATACCCAATTTTATCATATCAAAGAATTCTATGAATCGGAATGAAAATTGCAATTGTGCGTTGAGTTTCCCCTACCTTGGGTTTGGAGTCATACACGAGCAATGCAAGGTCCTTATCAATGGCCTCCTATTCCCAATCTACATCACATATACGATGAGGTAATAAGGATTGGTTCCAATTGCTAATAACTTTAACATATTTAAGTGTTTTTTTCAAAACATAGGAGAAAATGGGCAAGTTCGTGCTAACTTAAAACTTGACTCAAATTTCTGCTCAATTTTGTCCTTTAAGATATTAGATTCATCAACTTGTTAATTCACAAAATTTATAGATCTCGTTGTTCTCTTTCCAACGTCATAAAAATTGCATCAATCGGAGTACGAAGCAGAATGTTACGGCCAAAATACCTAGGATGTGTTAGCACTTCAGTCAAAATCGAATGATCGATTTTTTTCAAGGCAAAACTCCGATCGATCAATTTTTCTCTAGAAATTTAACACTTCAAATCCGATCGATCAATTTTCTAAACCGATCGATCAATTTTGACAGCTTTAGAACCCTTCTTTGACAGCCCGAATTTTCCCAGCACGATTTTCTGAGATATATTTTTTTTAACGAAACTCTGGGAAAAATCGGACCACCAGATTGAGGAACACAATCTAATTACAGAATACTTGGTACATCTGCAAGATACAGAATTCAAAGTAGATATGGTACATAGCAGAACTAAAATTTTCATTTCTATGTAGAGCATATGAACAAAACCTAAAGTAAAATCACTAGTGATGGCCAACCATCACCTAAACAGCAACATACAAATGTCTGTACAAAACTAATTTTATGATTTTACAAAAACACTAAAAGTTCCAAGTCTAAAAATCTAAAACCTTACTGTGTCTGAAATCACTATATATGGACAACTCCACAGGCGAACGATCTGGAGTGCCGCACGGGACTGAGGTTGCGGAAGTGTGACCCCGTGATATTTTGGTATCAGAGCCAAGTTCGATCCTGAAGCGATGATGCTATGAGCAAATTGGTGCGGAGGCACGTGATGTGGTGTCAAAAGGGCACGCGACATCCTTGAACAATTGGTGCGGAGGCACGTGATGTGGTGTCAAGAAGACACGCGACATCCCTTATCTAGTTAACAGGTGAGGGCCTTGTGACAGGAGAACCAAGTTGACATGACCGGGGTGACAGTGGGGAGCTAGTGGGAAGGTGCGGACCAAAGAACTAGAAATATGTTGCTAACAAGCTGGGAGGAGTTGGCGGGGTCAGTTCACTCCGATCATGCATCAACGAGGACGTTGACATTTTATGGAGTGGTGGAGGATGTGACGGGGCCAAGACTCGAGCTTGCAGCATGGTGCGTGAGGCACGACATGTGGTGGGGAGCTAGTGGGAAGGAGTTGGCGACATCTGTTGACACCACATCACGTGCCTCCGCACCAATTGTTCAAGGATGTCACGTGCCCTCTTGACACCACATCGCGTGCCTCCGCACCAATTTTCTCATAGCATTATCGCTTCAGGATCGAACTTGGCTCTGATAGCAAAATGTCACGGGGTCGCACTTCCGCAACCTCAGTCCCGTGCGGCAACTAACGCACGCTTCGCCAGGTCAGCCTACTTCTGATACCAACTATCGTGACCATGTCGCGTCCGTGTCACCAATAGGGAGAAATCAATACTAATGTACATCTCCTTTAATCAATGCACAGATTCATTGACAGAAATTTCAAGGGCAATTTCATATCAAAGCTAAATCAAAAAAACGTCAAATTCTGAGTTCAATTTCAAAGATCTAAATTTTCAAAGTTCAAAGCTCGTATTCAAAGATCAAGGTTCATTTTCTAGGTTCGAAATTCATATTCAATGCTTTAAGTTTGAAATTCATATTCAGTGATTCGCGGTTCTTAAATCATTTTCATAGTTCAGATTTAAAGTTCACAAATTCGATGTTACTATTCACCGTTCAAATATTTGATATTCATGTATAAATTTCAATATTCATAGGGTTCTAATTCAAAGTTCACATTTCGAGTCTAAAGGGTTCCTTTTCGAAGTTCGTGTTCAGAGTTAAAATCTATGTTCAAAGTCCACAAGTCAAGTTCGGATTCAATGTTTTAGATTTAAAGTTCCATATTCAAGAGTTCAGAGTTCAAAGTTCGGGGTTCGAAGTTCGGATACAATATTCAGATTTCAAAGCACGATAATACTAATAAATTACAAATAAACTGCCATACCAGTTCAAATTACGGATATCCCACCACACTGGTTCAAATTACAGACATCCTGCCATACCAGTTCAAATTTCGGATATCTCGTCGAACGGGTTCGAATTCAAAGTTCTTAGTTTCAAAGTTTCTTGTTCAAAGCTTCAATGGTTCCACAATCAATGTCTTAATGTGTCAAAATATCACATTCAAAGTTTAATTTCGATGAAACATACAAAGTTTTTCTTAGGAGTTCATATTCCAATTTACATTCAAAGTTCATTTTCGAAGTTCATATTCGGAGTTCATTTTAATTTCAAAAGGTTCATTATTTCAAATGTTTCAATGCACGCTAATCATTCAAATATTTCAATTTTTCAAATACGGTTAGTCACAAGTTCTAATGCATTCAAATCATATCATAAGAGTCTATGAAACAAAGACAAAGATAAAATTGTGTGTTGAATTTCTCCTACCTTAGGTTTTGAGTTGTACGAAAACAAGCACTGCCAAGGTCCTATCAATGGCCTCCCATTCCCAATCTACATCACATACACTATCACGCATTAAAGATTGACTCTAATGGCTAACAACTTTGACGTTACTAAAAATTTTGACGTATTTAAATGTTTTCTCAAAACCCGAGGCGGAAATGGGCGAGTTCGTGCTAACTTAGAACTTGACCGAACTTTCCACTCAATTTTGACTTGTAAAACTTTTGATTCATGAGATTTTTAATTCACAAAGGTTATAGAGCTCGTTGTCCTCTTTCCAACGCCATAAAAATCAAATCAATGCAAGTTCGAAATAGAATGTTATTGCCAAAATGCCGAGGTAGTGTCAGGACCCAATTAGCGCGCGATTTCCAATTCGCCCGCACGAATTTTCCAGATTCTGTGGCACAAAAAATTTGTGCAAGTGAGTTTTTTCAGTGTAGTTTTTGCCAATTTTCTTATGCAAATTCGCGCGCGCGAATTCCAGTTCACCTACGTGAACTTGCGCGATTCTGTGCGTTTTCTCCCTTTTCTCAAAACCCATTTTCCAAACTAAAAACCTAATCCTTTTGCATATGATCTAGCTACCTAATTTTCATTCAATATGTGCATAAACCATAATATTTACCTCGTTAGATCAGGCACACGAAGCTCACGATAACCTTGATCGAAAGGGTTTCGGTTCACACTTGCGAATCCCCACGGTGATCAAAAATCAAGTCAAGCTCAAACTAAGCTCCACAATAACATGAAATGATCTTCGCCTCTTCAAATCGTGGATGGCACATCTACGACGATCAGTTCACCTTTGTTCAAACCCACACTCTCATACACTCTCTGATCCAAGCGATGACAAGCTTGAAGATTCTTTGAGGTCGGGATCGTAAGAACGCTCGAAATCTACAATGACCCTTGCGAAGAAGACGGCGTATTTAGGAGCGATCTCCCGAGTTGGGTCTCACGAGTGGGTTTGTGGAGAGGGTAGTGTGAAGGGAGTGAGAGCTCTTTCTCTCTTCTCTTTTCTTACAAATAAACCAACAAAATAAAATATCTAAGATATTTTGCTTAAAAGAGTCTTATCATTATTTGAGTTAAGGGTCTATTCTTTGGTGCTAAACTGGCACATCGCAATTCAGCGTACGGGCTCCTTATCAAAGTGGTTAAATGATTCTTTGCATGTTGAGCCGGCACACCACAATTTGATGTACGGGCTCCTTATCAAAGGGCTTAAACGAAATGTCCAACTTCACTTCCAACACTTTTTACATGAAATCACATCTTTTTTATAATTTAATAATTCTCAAAAATGTACGGTAACGCCGTGTGCACTGCTTAACAAGCACACGTGGTCGGGCGCATTCAGGTTGAAATTTTCGAGATGTTACACCTTTGGGTTTCTTCTTCCTTGGTCTGAATCACCCAAAACACATTCTCATGCATTCTAATCACCAACAAATCAAATTTAAAACTAATTCTACACTATTAAACCAAATATTACCTTTCAACTCGCAAGAGCAACGCATACGATGTGTGGAGATCAAAATCACTAGCGCTTGTGCCACACACTACCAAATGGGTTTGAAACCCACCTTCTCGTGATCGTATTAGACACGGATTCGAAAGAAGAAATTCTTTCAAGCTTACATGATGATCCAAAGCTTCTTGTGCTAAGACAACCCTGAGACAAACTCTCTACAAAGAGGGTTTCAGGAATGAAGCAAAAGAGGGTTTCATAAGAACGGGGCTCTCTCTCTTGCTCACGGATTCCTACCACGCGAACTATCATCGTCTCTCACGTCCATGATCAAAGCGGAGAAAAATCTATGCAAAAGATTGACAATCAATGGTGGAGAGAAATGGTTTTTCTCCTCAAGTCCTCTCTCTCTCAAACTCTCCTTCTCATGCAATTGCAAAAGCTCAAATGGCTTACGTGAGAAGCTAACCCCCTCTAATACTTGGGTTTCTCTTAATGTGAAGCACACTCACAAAACTTGTGTGTTAGTTCTTATCCAAGAACTTTGGTTTGATGTAATGCCTATACACCAAACCCAAACACTATTTCTTGCTCAAAAGAAACTTGGTTCAGTGTGGAGCTAGCACACCCAAAGCTACTTATCCATTGAATTCGGTGTTGAGCTATTACACCGCAATGGCGTATTAGCCTCTGCTAAAAAATCCAAATACACCTTAAAATAGATCCAAAACAATCTATCCAGATAATTCAAAGTGGTACCGCGTGCTGTAACTAACACGTGCACCTAGTGGAACGTACACTGTTCCGAAAATTGGGGGCCCTATCTCCACTTTTACTAATGGGCCAAATTCAGTGTTAAGACGACACATAGTAATTTGGTGTACGGGCTTCTTATCAACTGCCCCAAAACTAAGATCTAACTTTGCCTTTCACACCAAATATGCATTCTTATAAAGAAATTATTTCAAAATTTTATGGTGGCATTGTGTGCCTTGCCAAACATGTACAGATAATCTGGCACGTTCAGGGTTCAAAATTTTCAGGATGTTACATCTTCTCTCTTTCATCTTCTTATTTTCTTTTGTATTTTATAATTTTAACATGGTATCAAAGCCATGATCGGCTTCGTGCATTCAAGCTGGTCATTTCCTCTCTTTATCCCTTTTACATTTAATAAGAGAGGATTTTTTATTCATGTGGATGTATTTTCCACTATAGTCTTCATTTGCCTTTTAAATTTCATGTGGATGTCTTTTCCTACATTTTCTTTGGCCTTTTATTTTCATGTGGACGTCTTTGCCCACATTTTCTTTGGCCTTCTATAATTCATGTGAATGTCTTTTCGCACATTTTCTTTGACCTTTTATTTTCAAGTAGACGCCTTTTCTCACAATTTCTTTGGCCTTTTATAATTCACGTGAATGTCTTTTCTCATATTTTCTTTGGCCTTTTATAATTCATGTGGTTTTCTTTTTCCACATTTTCTTTGACCTTTTATAATTCATGTGGCTGTCATTTCCCACATTTTTTTTAATTTTTGTATGTAATTTATGTGATTGCCTTATCCAACATTTCTTTGGAATTTTAATTATGATAATTTCTTTTCCACATTTCTTTGCCATTTTATTATTCGGATGGATTCTCCTCAGGTCACCAATTTTTGTTTTTTTTTTTACCTATACGGCCCGACATGAAAAGGGAAGTATTTAGGGACTATTTCTAATCCATCATCAAAGCTTCTGCAGGATTTCTATTGTTGTGATGCAAAAATTTATATCACCATTTCAAGTCCAAGTTGGATGTTCTCAACTTTCACATTCCAACTTGAGGGGGAGTGATAGCGTTCATATCATTTGATAACTATAATAAGTAAGTTATCTTGTATTTGTAATCTTACCATGAACCTTATTTTGATAACTACCTATGTCAGTTATCTAAACCAATTGTACCCACTCAGGGTCACATTTGCAATCTTATTTATAAACTTTCTATGTTAGAATACTGCAACGATTGTAATGCAATGTAATCCATTTGTGGCAATTTATATTTTCTATATTTCTATCTACTTCTCTCTTTCATCATCTACTTATTTTCTTCTGTATTTTATAATTTTAACAAGCTTGTTAAAATTATAAAATAAAGAAGAAAATAAGAACATAGAAATATTGAACAAACAAATTTCCACAAATAGATTACATTGCATTACAATCGTTATAGTATTTTGACACATTAAACTGTATAAATAAGATTACAAATGTAATCGGGAGTGGTTACAATTGGTTTAGATAACTGGTAGAGGTAGTTATCAAAATAGGGTTCATGCTAAGATTACAAAGACAAGATAGCAGATGTGTGGTAGTTATCAAATTATATTAACGCTAACAATGTGCTTGCATGTATAATTAATATTGGTGTGATGACACTAAGCCAATAAGCATGGGAGACAAACCTAACTAAGGAAGTAGTCTGATAGGTTTGTTGGTGTGCAACTGTGGATTTTTAACGATCCGTCGCAATGATGCGCTCGTATCTAAAAAAATAAAGAGTCACCACCCGGAGCTTTTGGTGTGCCGGGAAGCCTAAATCAATATTGAAAGCACTGAAGTGCAAAAGTATGACTCTGATTCTGGTCTACGCCAAAGGATCTTGGGTAGGGGCTTCAGTTATTAATCGAGATATTAGGCACCCGATCAACCCGCTCGTAAGCGGTCTCTACTATAGCTGGGTCTATGTGCGGCTGGTATATATATATATATATATATATAGGAAAAGAAGAAACAAAAATGAGCGGCACTTCCCCTTGCTCAAAGGCACACTGATCCTATTGAGCCCTTCCCGCTTGTCGAAATTTGGGCAGCGTAACGGCCTAATTCTAGGATAGAAGAAAAGCAAAGAAGGCAGAGGAATAGAGGGGAGAATCGGAGCTCTCGGGCCGTTGTAGCACGACTGTGGTCCTTCGCGCCAGAGCAACACCGATTAGCTTCCGATAGTAAACGGGTGGTTGGATGGGTTCTAAACTCTAAGGCTAGGAAGCTAGAGGGTAGAAGAAGAGGATTAAGGCCTAGTTCCTACCAAAATTGGGAGATTGATGATGGAAAATGGGATTGAAAGAGATGAACTCAGTTCTGGAATTTTATGGGTTTTGTGCTAAAATGGGAGATGGGGGATCACTTACTCTTTTCTCTCTTTCGGAAATTTTTTTCAAGCCTTTTATCAAAGGGGGTGGTTCTCAATTTATAGAGAAAGGGTGGGTTAGTGAAGAGGTTAAAAGCTAAATGGGATTAGCAATTAGGTAATAGAAAATCTAAGGATTTTGGGTTTTTGGGAGCTTGGAGAAGAGGGAACTTTGGTTTAATGGTAGATGATAGGATAGGCTTCTAAATGGCAAAAGAGTTAAAAAGAAGGCTAGTGGGGGTGCAACAGTCCTACTGAAACTAACCCCAATGGATAGTGTGGTCAACAAGTCAAACTTGAAATTTGAGATCAGACCAAAGTCTTAAAAATCACTGTTCCTAAGCCTAGCGTGTGTATTACACACGCTAGGTATAGCAATAGTGGTTTCTGAGATCCTGGAGGTTGAGAACCTGCCCTGGGGCCCCCAAAAAGACCAAATTTTGCCTAGTGTGTGTATTAGACACGATAGGCCAAAATTTTCCAAAATTGTCCTAGAGTGTGTAATACACACGCTAGGCAAAATTCTGCCAAAATTGGCCTAGCGTGTGTATTATACACGCTAGGTTAAATTCCTGTAAAGCTACTCGATTTTCAAATCGCCATAACTTTTGATATATAACTCAGATTGAAGTGATTCTTGGTTCGTTGGAAAGCTATAGAAGTCTTCTTTCCAATGGTATAGACTCAGCTCTAGAAGATCTTGTATAAACTTTGGCACTCCTCTTTCCAACCACTATTCTGGAGGGTTTATCACTGGTTCGGGAAAGGGTCCGGGAAGGTTGGCATTGATTCCTATGGGTTTTGGGAAAGTTCATAAAGGTTTGGGAAGGTTCCTAAGGGTATGGGAAGGTTTCTAATGGTATGGGAGATGCTATCGGAAGCTTGGGGGTATGCCCTTCTCGAAGTATGTTTCGATCGGGCCTTGGGCCAAATTTGGGTGTCTACAAATACCCCTCTTTGGTATCCAATCACTAATGGTCAAATGCCAAAGAAGAAGACATCCGAAGAAGCCCAAGGCACGCTAACAGGTCTACCATATTCAAAGCAAACCTCAAACATCAAGATGATAACATGGTGAGTAAACGGAAGCCCTGTATATCGGGAAAAACGTCCATTCCTCAAGGCTATCGGTCCCTAAGCGCTTAGAGATTACTAGGCATGACCGAGATGGAACGAGTTGTGAAAGCCTAATATGCTGGGAAAAACTTCCACTCCTCGATATGATTGATGGTGTTTGATGTTTAAGTTTCATTATGAATAAAATAGGCCTGCAAGTGTTCGGGGGGGGGGGGGGGGAATCGACCCATACCTAAAAACTGGCGTGATACAAAGATGCGAAGGTCCACAATTTTATGTCTAATCGTATGAGGCATTGATTGCCCAATTTGATCGGCCACGAGTGCCCCTGTGTGAAGCAAGGTTCAAGGTCTTTGGGTGAACTCATTAATCCTGAAGTTAATTTAGCACAACTACTCGAGCGGAGCGAATATTGATGTGGCAATATTTTTGGGGAGTGTGTGCCAAATTTGATAGTGCGTCTTAGATCAACATGACCTAGAGTACCCAACTTCAAATAATACTGGGCAAATCCAGCCATAATTGGGTGCCTATCGAAGGAGGCATTCAATCTTGGTCTCCGTCAATGATGATCTTATTATCGAACAATTATGTAAAGACGTGCACTCATCAGGGATAGATAAAAATAAAGGAGAATGAAAGTCCCAACCCAGAACTCGTCCGGGTATAATTTATGAGAACAAATGATCATCCAACGGATACCCAGACGTAAGGCGTATACTTTATAGGGATACCGTATAAATGCAGGTTTTAAGCCTGCACCCTAGAATGAGCCCTTCGGAATGCATATTTGAACATAGTAATTTGATAGGTAATTTCCTTTTCGATAGATTGGTTTTAACCAACGATTGACCTTCATCTGAGGAATCTAAAGCTTAAGACACTAAAGTTCACATGAATCCAAAGATAGAGTGTTTAGCTTAAAGATTTAGTAATGGAATTAACCTGATCGAAATATTGACCGCTTGATCAGGATTGACACCATTGCTCCTACTTTAAAGTAGGATCCTAAGATCTAAGGCGAACCTTAGACTCAGGACATTAATTTAGCAGAGCTATGTTGTCGATAAAATATTGATATTTTATTGCATTGAAACACGCATGTGGATAGATGTGCGTAATTAAATCACAGATTTCTTTTTTCTTTTTCAAATGATTGCTTTTTCCATTTTTTTTTAATAGACCGAATGTGGGGGTTGAGATGCTTCATCTGATATGTCCGTTGCTGAGAGGTTGGCAGCTTCGAAGCTTCGTACCATTTTGATGTTCTTGCACATTTCTCAAGAAAATGTCAGTCCCTATTTTATTTATAGAGATAACACATATGCATCCTAAATAATAGAAAGAAAAGCAAACTTTTACCTACACTTTCTTATTTTTCAAGATTTATATACATATATATTTCTTGGATTTGTTTTTAGATTTTTTTTTGTTCTTTTTCATTATTTTGAGATTGAAGTACAATGTCATAAATATGTACATGGGCATAAAAAAGGAGTATATTTTTTTTTGAATTTTCATATTTTTCGCTTTTGTTGTTTTTTCGTTCTTTTCGTCCTTTTTTGTTTGATGCCTTAACAATGAGGTGAAGTAACGGGTCCCATTTTGAGCATAGCCAAACCCGTTTCATGCAGACAGATCTGAGTGCGATTCAGAATTTTTATCAAGGTCGGAATGTCTATCCCTTTGGATTGATTTAACCCTTTATCCTTACCCCGGGTCATATGTTTGACGGTGTGGCCTAAAGATACACCTGATCAAGATTCTATTTGAGTGAACATGAGCGGCCCAAATGAAGATCAGAGCTCGGGATTGTAACCAAGGGAGTAACCGAATGACTTTTTCCTTTTCTTCTATTTTACAATATTTTTACTCACAGCGCCCAAGATTGGTTTCGTCGTGCCCGTTGTTTCCCTCTTTTTTACCCACAGTGCCCTTTCAGGTTTCACTAAGTCCATGGGTATACATTTTTACCCCAGGCGCCTTTTCAAGTTTTCACCTGATCCATACATGCTCGCTGTTTTTACCCCAGGCGCCTTTTCAAGTTTTCATCACATTCATTTTGCTTTGAGCTTATATTTTCTTTTTCTTTTCTTTTTTTTTCTTCTTTCAAAGGCCACGACATGAACATTGACTCTGTCATAGCCAGATAGATGGAATTCTTTTGTCGTCTCTTAGCTTGGCTCATGCTGACTCAACGGATACTATGACTACTCGTAAACCTTAAAGAGGGCTATGCTAGGGGATGTATCTTGGCCATGGGTTTGAAATGGATAGGTTAGGAATTTTGAAGGTATTCTCGAGTTAAAAGGTTTTATTGATAGGGTTCCAGTTGCAGTAATATACTTCTTCCTTGAAGAATTTTGACTGTACATGCCCCACTTTTTCTTTTCTATTTTTTTATTCTTTTTATTTATCCTCTTTTGAGAGTTTGCTTTTCTGAATTTTTAAACTTTGATGGTAACTCTTTTTTTGTTTGGTATGCACACTTTCTCTTTTTCTGGGGAGGGTATAATGAAAGAAAAGGCCATTGGCACAAGATGTGGTAGCAAAGGGTATAAGTGTTCAGGGATACTTTTTGGCTACTGGTCTTTAGAATGATGGCCTCTTTTATGGGGTCCATAAGTAGTCACGTATCCATATTATAAATACTTACCTTGTCGTAGGAGATTTAGGAATAGAATCGTCGGACGTATCCAACGTTGATTGGCTCAGGAAAGTGATCTCCGTATGGTGGTAAGGTGGAGCGCATATCTAGGCCGCACCTCTCGGATGACATAAGGTCCTTCATTGTTGGGCTTGAATTTTCCTCTCGGATCAGCGTGCCATCATCGCCCTTTGGTATGCCGCCCCAGCATTGATCAACCAAAATGGCACGACTCTGTAACAGAAAGTTTGTCATGGAGTAATGAACGCTGTCTTCTCTCGGTCTGCTTCGGCCATCTTGATCTAATTGTATCCAAAAAATCCGTCTATAACACTACTAGGCATGGGAGGTTGTCGCTTATAGAAAGTCATCCTTTGTGCTCGCCTTGTTCAGATTTCTAAAGTCAATGCATATGTGAACCTTTCTATCTTTCTTCGGAACCGAGACAATGTTGGCTAACCATTGAAGGTACTTGGAGACTATGGGAAACCCTGCATCGTACTATTTGATGACCTCGTCTTTCACTTTCAGCCTCCATTCTGGCCTAAGGAGTCTCAACTTCTGTTTGATCAGCTTAATATCTGGATATAGCTGCAGCTTGTGCTTGACCAAATCAGTGTCCAAACCAGGCATATCCTCATATGATCATGCGAAGATGTCTTGGTATGACCAAAGGAAATCAATCATGCTTTTTCTTTCCTTAGAGGATAGTTATGTTCTGATCTTAGTGATTCAAGGAACCTCCTTTGTACTCAGGTTGATATCTTCTGTTTCTTCAACGATTGGGATTGGGCCATGCTCAAAATCAGCAATTTGGTCAAGGAGCTCATTGGTGATCTCCTCAGTAGGGATCTCCTCATCTAGACTCGTGACTCCTACCTATTCTTATATTTTTACAGGAAAGGGGTCGATTTCACGTGGCACGGGTTTTTCAATTCAGGCATCATTTTTTCTAATTTTATCAAAAATTTTAAAAGATAATTTTTTAAAAAAAATTTCTTTTATTTTTTGGATTTTTCTTTTTCTTCGGAGATGAGCCTTCGACAAAGCAGGTCTTTATATACACATGGTATTGCCTACCAAAGGCTAACCTCACTTCTTAAAGGTTGTTTCTTTTTAGGAAGCCAGTGCCGTACTTGTGGCCATTTGATGCTTCCAGAGTTTGGGGCATGGACGCCAAATTTTTCACCTGAGGTGTCGCCCTTTTACCTAGCCATGTGGAGGGGGTTGATTGAGATAGCTTTTGGGAGGCAACCTCCATCATATTTATCCTGGGCTCGTTCAAAACCCTGTCCTCGAACGTCAGCATGGGTTTGTGGTGGTTTATGACAAGTTGTTGTATGGGCGGGGGTGTCTCTTCCTCGAAGAGTGATAGGGATGAGAGGTTAACTTCAATATTTGGGAGAATGATGTAGGGATTGGTCTCATGGACAGGGGCTCTTTTGTGCGCGGTTAACTAAGTTGTCCCGTTCTGGTCAATTTTGATGACCTCTGTGCTTACAAATGTCTTTCGAATGTGAGGCCGCAGAGGGGACTCATTTTCCAAGTATATCCCATTGGCTTTTGTTGCAGTAATGATTCGGGCCTTCTCCTTGGACTCTCGGATTTCCTCTTCAATATGCCTGTAGCCTAAGCCGAATCTGACCTGCTATCCGCCTTTGGCCTTGACTGGCTACTTCCTACCTTGTAAGCGTGGTCCCAATCCCTTGCCTTTTTTATCGCCCCATTTTTGGAGTATGGCCACAGCCGCAACCATTCCTCCTCTGATTTTTTAGGTGACCTTTCCAACGGGTTAGGGTGCCACTACTGACACATCATACTAAAAATTATGGAGATCTGTGTCTTCAGCTGTGTGTTGTACATCCAACATTTTGGGGTCCTCGATGTTGTGGGTAGCTTTTTCTATTTCTTCCCATCCCTCTCCCAGAAAGGGGGCAATCTTCTGTTCGAAAATAAATCTAAGCTTTTGGTGGAGGGTCGAAGGTATTGCCCCAACCCACTGTAGCCATGGTCGCCTTAATAGCAAATTGAATGTGGATTTGATGTCCATAACCTGAAAAGGTATGGGAAAGGTCATTGGCCCAATGATGAGCTCAAGATCAACTTCTCCAATTATTTCTCTTCTTATATTATCAAATCCTCTAGAGCTGGTTCTTGCTGGCCTGAACATGGAAGGATCCACCCCTATCTTTGCTGCAGTTCTCAATGGGCACACATTCAAGGTCGATCCATTGTCTATCAGTACTATTGGAATCACCAAGTTCCCTATTTCCACCATAATGTTGAGGGGTTTGGAATGATTATTTCGCTCATCTGTAAGATCAGCATCTGAAAATGAGATGACATTGGGGGCTAAAACCTACCCAATTATTTGTCCCACTTCATTGGGTGAGACCTTATTAGATAGTGTGCATCTTTCAGTGCACCCATTAGGGCTTGGAAGTGAAGTGGGGACATCATTAACAGGTCCCAAATAGTGATGTGGGCTGACATTCTTTTCAGTTGTGTTTCTAGTATGTGCTTTCTACTCATTTTTTCAAAGGAGTGTACTGCAATAGGTTCCTTCTTTTCTTCCAGTCGGGTCAGTACTGATAGCTTAGGCTATTTAGAAATCCTCCTTGTCCGTGTGATGAATTCAATTTCCCTTTCGCTATTGCTACCCGTATTAATGTCTGTCTATTCGTAACTGAGGGAAACTAGATGGGGATTGTAGCTTAGTCCCGAGATCTAGAATGGAGTGGATGTAGGCCTTGGGGGTGCTTGGATTGGTGGATTGGGATGGGTGGATAACACTCGGTTAACCTTTGTTAGAGGTGGATAGGTCGGAGGTGTGACAAAAGTGGGCCAAATGGGGTTGATGGGGATTGTGAGTATCTGCATTGGTGGGGTGTGATGGGGGTGGGCCATTGGTAACTAATCTATGCTGCTGGGGGAGATGAGGCAGAATCCACCATTGGGGTAATTGGTAGGGGTTGCTGTTGCATATAGTTCATACGAATATAAGCTGGGTTGGGAGTAATTAACGTGAGCTGGTTGTGGAAAATACATCCTTAAATCTAAGGGTTCTGCTTGGGGTGTGGGATTGGGAAAGTAATCAATCAAGTTCAGGGGCTCGATTACCCCTATGCTTCTATCCCCCTAGTCCCTTTGGTGTGGTGCTATGAAATTCTCTCTAACACTGATATACTCAGAAGGGTCAAACTCTTCACCAACTTCCTCTATCATGTTGGCAGTGGGTCTTGGGCCCATTCCTCCCTTTGGGTGTGCCGGCAATGGTTCTTACATGATGTTTGTGTGGGGGTTTGCCTGGGGAGGTGCCGAAGGGATGATCTTTCCATCCTCGATGAGGTCTTATATCATGTGCTTTAAAGGAAAGCAGTGATCTATTGGATGTCTCGACTCTTGATAGAAATTATAGTGTGTGCTGGGATCATAATTTTTTAGAATTGGATTCGGCAGAGGTCACGGTTGAAGCCGAGTGACTAAACCCTTTTCAATTAGTAGAGGCAAAAGGATATTCAAGGATTGCCCTAAGAGTGTGAACACTCGGTTATATCGGGCCCTTCTTTTCTCATGGGTCTGCTGCCACCAGGGGACATTGTTCTGCCTTGAAGCCTGATTAGTTGGTGTTGGAGCTTACTGTACTCCCCCGAACCAAAATAGTACTATGTCAGCATTGGGTTGTGTGGTCAATACTGCTTGGTCCTCCTCCCCTGCTCTTCTCTTGATTCTCTACTCTGAAAATTTACTGACCCCACTGATTACTATTCTGTTTAAACGACCCTCTCTTACTGCGTCCTCACAGTGGTTAGCATTCCTCACTAAATTAGCAAAGTTGGATTGCTGTTGGTATACTAGGAAATCTGAGATGACTGGCAGAATACTTATCGAGATCATCTCGATTTGATCATTGGCGAGTATTCGATTTCTTACTTGGGCCGACAAGGGTCTCCATCTCCCCAAATAGTTGCTGAACATTTCATCTGGCTTTTACTTCAGACAAGCTAGATCAGATTTGCGAGGCTCGATGTCTATGTTGTAGACATATTGCTCCTGAAATAGGTGGGCTAGATCTTTCCAAATTTTAATCATGGACAGTTTGAGGGATGTGAACCATCTCAATGCGGGGCCTGTAAGACTCTTCTTAAACACTTTGATGAGGAGCCGTTTGTCTCCACAGTACTGGCACATATCTCCACAGTATGATTTTAGATGGGCAATTAGGTTACCCGTGTCATTATATTTATCAAATGTGGGTACTTTAAATTTGGGTGGCAGTGGCACCTCAGCAAAAAGGCATAGATTTGAGAAAACTGTGGCATGAATTTCGGATCCCCCTAACTTCATCAGCTGCTTATGGATTTTATCCATTTGTTCTTTTAGCTACTCTGATTCTCTGAATGGTGGGGCTGGGGATGTTCCCTCAAGAGGCTACCTCCCTTCATTTTGGATGGCCTGGGGATTGGTATGTGTGGGTGGTGGGGGATTAAAGTTGGCGAGTGCCCCCACATAGCTCCCACTATATCTTACCTCATCTTCCTCGTATTGTTGATCAACATACGGTGGAGGAAGGGTGACATTATCCTATAGATTCTGAATGGGTTGGGCAGGTGCTTGATGAGGCCATTAGGGTTGGTGAGGATTTTGATGAGTGAAGGGGAGATTTTAGAGGGGTTGAGCGGGTGATTGGTGGGACCACTGTACGTGTGGGAAACTTTGATGATGAGTTTATGGGGTAAGGGGATGGGTGAGTTGTGGATTTTGGGCGGGTGCCTGATGAGGCAACTGGGCTTGATAAGAATTTTGTTGATTGGGTTGGGGGATGAAAGCATGGGTAAATTGGGGATGATATCGTATGCGATAGATCCCCATATTAAGAAGGGTGCGGTTGTGATGAATGTGGATGGATGGGGCATATGCTAGATTGGGGGATTGGGATTATTTGAGGGGGAATGGGTGCCTGTTGGGTATATGTAAATGTGGGGTATTGGGGGAATGATGAAGGTTTTATAAATGGGGCTCCCAGTTTTGGGCTTTGGTGGACTTGGGATGTTGGGCCTTGATAGGTTTGGGTATAGGGTAATGGGCCTTGATGGGCTGGTGTATAGGGCAATGGGCCTTGATGTGCTTGGGGTATTGGGCCTTGATGGGCTTGTGTATAGGGTATTGGGCCTTAAGGCCCGTTCAAATGGTCCCAAGGTTGATGGGAGCCTTGGATGGTATGGATAATGGGGGGTTGATTAGGGTTTTGGGGGAAGGAAGTATGGAGATTTTAGAAGGTTGGTTGGGGATTGGATATTTGGGGCGGTAGAGGATGGCTTTGGGCGACCTTCCAAATGGTGTAGGCTTTCACCATGTCCTCTATTATGGACATGGAGTCGGGTACTAGGTTGGAAGTGGATGGCTCACCTAATGAGAGGGATGTATAGGAGAAAATGGGCATGACCTGGGTAGAGGTAGGAAAATTGTGCATGGTTGATAAGAGAAAGTTGGGCATTGTTTGGATGGATTGGAGAAAATTGGGCATGACCCGAGTAGATGGAGGGAAATGTAGTGGATTATGGATGAATGACGGGAAATTGGGTGTATTTGGAGGGAATTAGGGTAAATTGGGCATTCCTTGGGTGTATGTGGGAAAATGGGGATTGTTGGGATTGGATGTGGAGGAAAAATTTGGATTGGATGTGGAGAGAAGTTGGGGTGTATGGGGTGTTTGTTGGATGGATGTGGGAAAATTAGGGGCATGTTGGATTGATGTGGGAGAATTGGGAATGGTATGGATGGATGTGGAGGTAAGATGGGGGAGATTTTGAGTGGATGTGGAAGGGAAAGGGGGCATTGCTTGGGTAGATGGAGAAAAAAGGGGTGTGTGTTGGGCGAATGAGGGGAAGGTGTTCAGATTTTGGATGTGGATGGGCATACGGTTGCACCGTAGGGTCCGGTGACATAGAAATGGGATGGGTTGGGGGAATCAGAAATGAGAATTTCTTCCATGTGGGAATGAGTTGGGGAATGTGGTGGGGATGAATTGAGATTGGCATAAGCCAGATTAACTGCCCACAACATGGCTTGGCGGCGGGTTGGGTATGGATGCCTCGGGTGGGGCCTGAAAAATTTTCTCCTCCCCCTACAGGATGACGGGGGGTAAGGCGTTGCCGTTATGCCGGCACCATGAGCATTCTTTTTTGGATTTTGATTTTTTTTTTCAATTTTTTTTTATATAGAAATGAACCTCCTTACGGTGAGCTTCTAGAGCCTTGGAATTCCCATTTTAGGTGGCGTTCACAACCCTAATATTCCCCACGACGGGATCTCGGCGCTCTTCGGAAGAAACAAAGGAAAACCGTTATTCTAAGTGAAGGCACGGAAGTCCACGCGGCAACCTGATCCCTCGAAAAAATCAATAAGAGGGTGACTTCTTTTGACCGGTGAGGGCATATTGGGTGTCGAAAGGTGTGGGATATATCGGAGGCATTAAACCACTAAGAGGGAGACTCGGGAACTGGGGTAGAAGGCCTCACCTTCAGGCCGCCCAGCTAGAAATAAGCTTAGTGTGTCTTATGTACGCTAGGCCAAAAATGTGGAGATTTTGGATTAGCGTGTATATTATACACGCTAGGGAAAATCTGAGGATTTTTAGCTTAGCGTGTATATTATACACGCTAGAGAAATTCTGGCGATTTTTGGCTTAGCGTGTATATCATACACGCTAGGCAAAAATAGAGTATGAAAGATTTTTTTGACAACAATAGCACGCCCGAATTTGGTATTATTTTTTATTTTGGTTTCTGGAATCATTGCTTCCAAGGACTGATTTTCTTTGTTATTTCGGGTCCCTCCTCACCGAACCTAAAGGCTACCCGGTTGTTTCGGGATTTTCTAACGCTCTTCCCAAGAGTTTTAAGCTTTGTAACTATATCGGTCACCCACCCGATATACCTCCGGTGCAAGCACCTTCTCAGATACTGGATGGGGTGGTACTTTTCTGGATCATCACCATTAGGGACTACTGTCGTACTAAGAATCGGGACGTTTGTATCGCTGCCTAAATTTCCAATGCATTAAAAGCTACCCCCGCAAAATTGATTAAAGTCCCTTAATTCACTTTTATGGTTTAATTTTAATTTCAAATTTTAAAAGGGGAGTTTGCTTATATTCAAAAACGGGTTGTGATGATCTCGTGCTGCCTCTATAGGCTAACGTCCATTGATGGTATATGAGTGTGAGAAAATGAAAGCTCACATAGGCCCGCCAAACGGTTAAGGCACGTAAAATGCTCAAGTAAGCTCGCCAATTAGCTAAGGCATGTAAATAAGTAAGTAAGCCCACCAATAGGCTAAGGCATGTAAATGGCCGAAAATAAAATAAAAGTAAGGACAATGCGCAAGTAGGCCCGCCAATCTGCTAAGGCTCGTAAATGACGAAAAGTAAGAGTAAGTATAAATTGACGAAATCGTAGGGGTGAGTACAAAAAGAGACAAAAGAGGTTAGTAAACATAAAAATAAATACGAAATAAAAGGAGGCCAAATTTCAAGGGAAAGCTCTACAAGCTACTCCCTAGCAGAGTCGTCATTTGTACAACCGTAGATTTTTAACAATCCATCGCGACGATGCACTCGTATCTAAAAAAATAAAGAGTCACCACCCGGAGGTTTTGGTATCCAAGGAAACCTAAATCAATATTGAAAGCACCGAAGTGTAAAAATATGACTATGATTCTGGTCTATGCCAAAGGATATTGGGTAGGGGCTTCGGTTATCGATCGGGAAGGTGTTAGGAACTTGATCAACCTGCTTGTAAGTGGTCTCTACTATGGCTGGGTCTATGTGTGGCTGGTTTATATAATATATATATATGAAAAGAAGGAACAAAAATGAGCAACACTTCCCCTTGCCCGAAGGCACACCGATTATATTGAGCCTTTTCCGCTTATCGAAAATTGGGCAGTGTAACGGCTCAATTCTAGGATAGAGGAAAAGTAAAGAAGGTAGAGGAATAGAGGGGAGAGCCAGGGCTCTTTGGCCCTTGTAGCACAGTTGTGGTCCTTCAGGCAAGAGCCACGTCGGTGAGCTTCAGATAGCAAACGGGTGGCTGGATGGGTTCTAAAATCTAAGGCTAGGAAGCTAGAGGGTAGGAGAAGAGGACTAAGGCCTAGTTCCTACCAAAATCAGGAGATTGATGATGGAAAATGGGATTGAAAGAGATGAACTCAGTTTTTGAATTTTATGGGTTTTGCGCTAAAATGGGAGATGGGGGATCACTTACTCTTTTCTCTCTTTAGGAAATGTTTTTCAAGCATTTAATCATAGGGGATGGCTCTCTATTTATAGGGAAAGGGTGGGTTAGTGAAGGGGTTAAAAGCTAAATGGGATTAGCAATTAGGTAATAGAAAATCTAAGGATTTTGAGTTTTTGAGAGCTTGGAGAAGAGGGAACTTGGGTTTAATGATAGATGATAGGATAGACTTCTAAATGGTAAAAAAGTAAAAAAGAAGGCTAGTGGGGGTGTAATAGTCCTACCGAAACCAACCCCAATGGATGGGGTGGTCAACAAGTTAAACTTGAAATTTGAGATCTGACCAAAATCTCAAAAATCACTGTTCCTAAGCCTAGCGTGTGTATTACACATGCTAGGTATAGCAACAGTGCTTTATGAGATCTTGGAGGTTGAGAACCTACCCTGGGGCCCCCAAAAAGACCAAATTTTGCCTACCATGTGTATTAGAGACGCTAGGCCCAAATTTTCCAAACTTGGCCTAGCATGTGTAATACACACGCTACACAAAGACACACGCTAGGCTAAATTCCTCCAAATTTGCTTGATTTTCAAATCGCCATAACGTCTGATATATAACTCAGATTGAGACGATTCTTAGATTGTTGGAAAGTTGGGAAAGTCCTCTTTCTAATGATATATGACTCAGATCCAGAAGATGTCTGTGTAAAATTTGGCACTCATCTTTCCAACCACTATTTTGGAGGGTTCAACACTGGTCCGGGAAAGGTTCTAAGGGTCCGAGAAGGTTGGGGTTGATTCCTAAGGGTTTTGGGAAAATTCCTAAAGGTTTGCAAAGGTTTATAAGGGTATGGGAGATGCTTGGGGGTACACCCTTCTCGAGGTATGTTTCGATCGGGCCTTGGGCCTAATTTGGTTGTCTACAGTTGGTTAATTTAATCATTCACCATGTTGGTGAACCAAGTTAAATGCTCATATTGAGTTAAACTCCCACATTTTATGAGTCAAGTAAATGTGAGCATTCTATACCCTACTTCAAGTCCTAGCCCTAGAGTTCAAGGGCTAATAAATGAATGAACTCTAATCATGGATAAACTCTTGCTATTATTGGCTAAATTCTTGCTATAATTTCGTTTTTTGACAAAAAAAATGAAAATAATTTTGGACCGAAAATGTCAGCAGTAAAATTTGGACTGAAAATCCAAAGTTTTAGTCAAATTATCGATTTCGGCTAGGCTTGAAATCGATAATCAAAACCGAAATTTTGATCATTGGTCCTTACCCTCTATACCAAGAATAATCAATGTTCAACAACCAACCAGTCTGGTTATATATGTATTACTGAAAACCTATGAGATAGAAAATAGCAAAATTATAGCTTCAAATGATCAATACAAAAAATATCAAATAAACCATCAAAAACTCATCATAAATAAAAGCAGACCAGATAGTTCTAACCACCAAATCAAATCGTGAAAGTTAGAAAACGTTGTCAGTCTTCATCTTTGCTGCTTTTCTATCTCTTTCTTCTAAATCATTGACATTAAAATAACAAATTTGAAACACCAATTTAGATATTAAATCAGCCATTATACAAATAAAATTTACTTTTTTGCTCAACCCTAAAAAAAGAATTGAGTCTGGAATGACAAAAGAGTACAAATCTCATCAGGAAAAAGGAAAAAAGAAATAAAACTCTACAACTGCTTCCTGCTTGCCAATTTTCCCACAGGTCTCTAACTAATATACTTATACAGTTAAAAATAAATAAAAATAGTTGGCTGCAAATGGAGCATGTTGTGTTATCAACAACCAAGGAGGAGGTCGTCCAGACACTACTAGGGCTCGAGCCCAAAACATCATTCAAATAGGGGAAAAAAGTGTGGCTGCAAAAAAACGCAGTAATCTGCTATAAAAATGAGTGGGAGCTGCGGCAATAATTTAATAAATAAAGAAAATAATTTTCATTATTGAAATATTATAGCATGATACATATTTACAAATGCCAATTCCTAACCTCTGGTAGAACTCAAACCAGTGGAAGAGCCACCAGCCAACCGAAACTATCTGTCGGTTTATGTGAATATTGTAAATAACAATCTCATTAAGAATAATTGACTGAGTTTTTTATCATATGGTTTATGTGAATGCTAAGAAAGAAATTCCTTTTTCCACATGATAAGCCGACGATAAGAGAATATGTTGTAAAAATGAATCTTCTTGAAATGCTTCAAAGGGGCAATTTCAAATATCACTAAATAGAGTATAAACTGTAACGAAACTGGAGTAAGACCCATTGTTGAGAAATGGGTTGCAAAGAAGAAAGTTCTTCAAATATTGATACAAAAAAAAATGCTTAAGCATATTTGTGACATCAAATTGAAGTAGGATAGGAGTATTTGTGACCGAAGATTGGGAGGAAAAACAATCACCATCGTCCGATTCAAGGCAGCCAAAGGTGTTAATGGTGTTGAATCTTTGATTGCAAATAATCCTACTCATTGATGTATATATAAACTGGAAATAATATGTTGTATGTGATTTGTCAATATATTCCTCTAATTAGTGTGATGCAAGAAAAATCGACAGCAGAGTTTCGACTTTAAAATCGAAGCAGCGACTCAAATCTCTCACCTTTAAATCAAGAATCACTAGGGTCAACTCAATCAAATTCTTTGTCAAAAAGAGGCGAGGGCTTGACCCAGTGAAAACAATTGAAAATAGAAATTCTACTATTCACCTAACTAAATTTGGTAACTGTACATAATGTTGAAATTTAGCTCAATAGAAACCCCCTGTTTTGCATATCTAGCTCTTTATGTATAAGAGCTTCTTTAGGTGTGCCTTATAGAAATTAGTATGAAAGTATAGCACTTCCACGTTAAGAACACCAACCAAGTGGCTTCTTCACTCAATTGCTAACACAATAAAAAGCTATGGAGGGTTAAAGATCAGTCATTTTCTTTCTAAGAACAATATAATGTGATGCAGTATTAGACCGAAGAAAAAAATCCCAACAGTAAAAATGATAAAGGGACATAAGCAAAATATCTTCTATTTACGTGCACGAGCAAGAAAATTGAGAAACTGGTCAACAATAAAATAAGAACACTGAGAGAGCCAACATCTAGGCCTCTCAACTAGAGCATAGAAATTATATTTAATCAAAATTGACCTCAATAAGTTTCACGACCCAGAATCCTTACACGATCTCAAGGGCCTAGAATTTCGTGTAATGACCCCGCACACTTGTAAAGACGATAAGCAGATATACACATAATTCTTAATTCGATTTAGTATATGGATCAAGGCATTTAAGAATAACATTTAAAGATAAATGGCTCATAAATTAACAACAGAAAACGTAAATAATAATAATAAAGTGTTTAGTCCTAACCATGCATCTAGGATAGAAAAATAAATAAAGGTTTTACGAAGGGTAAAACGGTCCCAAACGTAAACCTATAAGTAGTACTGATAAATAAAAGTAATTAATAATAAGTCTCTCCTGAAAGCAATAAAGACTAGAACTAAAGAATCTATCAATTCTCAAAGTACACTACGTCAAAATAGGAGAAAAACTACTGTAGCAGTTTAAAATAAACTACTGCTTAAGATAGTGGTGTGATATTTCACTCCCTAAATTAGTAGTTTTTAAGCTAAAACAGTGGTTTAAAAAATAATCTTCTTCATCACGTGATTTTGTCACGTGCAATCCATCGGGCTGAACCCCAAAGCATCCCTTTTCTCTCTTTATCACTAACCCAAAACCAAAATGCCTCTCCTCTCTCTCAACCCTTTCTTCGTTCTCTCCGAAACCCTTGCCTCTCTCTCGTCATCCTCTCTCGACAAACCCTAGTTTTAGCTGGAAATCGAGATTTGGGAGGTACGATTCCTCATTTTTTTGGTGCCAAATCCCTAGTAAGCAGCTCTCTTCTTACAAAATCTCTCTCTCTCTCTCTCTCTCTCTCTTTGCCTGATTGATTAGGGGTTTTTTGACGATAATGGGATGATCATAGCAGTTTTCAAAGCAATCAGCTAGGGATTTTGAAAATGCTAATCCGGCTTTTTTCATTGAATTTTTTATGATTTCTATTTCGGTTTATACATCTGATGAGGTTTTAATCTCTGATCTGATCGGTTTTGATCGAACTCGTCTATTTTATTGATGCTCTTTTAGCAGATCGGAGTTTTGATTGTTTTTTTCTTTTTTTGTATTTTTGTAAGCATCGATTGATCTGCTGTTATTTTCCTTTTGATTTTCGTTCGTAATTAGGTCTAATTAGTATTCGATGATTATTTTTGTCTATTTATTTTGATTTTTTGCGGTGGAGATTTGGAATTTCAATTGCTTATTTGTTGTTTGTGTAAGGGGACTGATTTAATTTTGAATGGTAAAATACAGGAAATCAGTGCCACGAAGGACTTAGCTTCTCGAGGGGATGTTCGTCTCTTGGCTTCTGTTTATTTTAAGAACAGTATTAATCGATATTGGAGACGGCGGCGAGATTCCTTGTAATCGTTACTATTTTGACCTATTTTATTAATTTGTGCTGGATATGAAGAACTTAATGTTGTTATTGACTCCACAATGCTGATTGCTGATTTGCCTGCATTGGTTTTATTCTTTCCTCTATAATAGTGTAGTATTTTTTTGAATAAGGTCAATCTGTTCTTTTGTTCTGTTTGTTACGTAAATGATATATGGATTCCCGCGGTTATTTGTAGGAAGGTTTTGTTTTGCTTAGAACCTAGAAATATGTATCGTGATAGATCACGTTTTTGCACACACTATATATATTTTGCGTTTCTGTGATGGAAACAACATGAAAGCACTTTAAATCGCTAAGCCCATGAGTTGAACTTAATAGTCAATCTGAAGGTTTTCTCCATGTGCCATCCTTGTGGTGCCAATAAAAGTCCAGTCTTGTAGAAGCAGTAGGTAGTAGGTACACACAAAATAAAGATAGAAAGATGGTTTTATAGAAAAATTAACAAAGTCTATTTCCTTGGTTCATTGATAGATTGGATGAGATTCACCATTCTGATTTGATTTTCATGCAGATGTTGTTAGCTGTTATCTTGTTGAGTCATTTCTGTATTCATAATACCATATGTATTTTACGTTTCTTGGATCCTAAGATTAGAAGTAAACAAATTACAGGTAGAATGGTAGGAAGTAGGAATGATTAATTCTTTTGTTCATTTATGAATTGGATGAGAATTATGATGCCATTTCAATTTTATCTAAGGCAGATGATAGGGGGGCATCATTTATGAATTGAATGATTAATTCTTTTGGCTCTAAGGCAGATGATAGGGACTGTGCCTAAACTGAAAAATTTGCACAAATTCTGCCTTTGGGAGGTCCATTTGTTGGAGAAAGGGTGCATATGGGCTGGGTATGAGCTGTGCCATGAGCTAAGGCTATGATCTTGGACCCAATATGCAAATCATGATACTGAAGCTACCAACCAAAGCTAGTCAAGTCTGTTCAATGGTGCCCCCCTAGAAAAATTTTATTTATTTATTTAGCCATAAATGGACCGACCCAGCCCGTTGAAAATTCTAATTGAGACATGTGCCTATGATAAGTTCTTAATTTCGATCATCTTTCAGTGTTTCAATCTTAATTTCTTTAACCTGTAATACTCTAATTGTCCGTAGGATTATCTTGATCATTTATTTTAGGTACCTCTATTAGCACCCACCAAAACTCTTAAAGCACCCACCTAACCCACCTGTAGATGAGTTTTGGGGGCAGGTGGGTGGTGGGCTAATAGAGCTACCCTTTGTTTAATCCATGGTGATGTCCTTCTCCTTGTAATCCAGACTGAAATAATCTTAGATGGGCATATTTTTTTGAATTCTTCATTAACGTTATTAATTTTAGTTTTTTTCATAATCTGAACAGGAGCAGCTGTAAAAGATCTGGTTGTATCTGATGGCAAAAAATCCCTTCCAAAAGTTAAGATTTTGGTAGGTGGATCTTAAGTTTTGGATAATGAAGTACTCTAAGGTTTCCTGCAATCTTGGTATGCTATATGGCATACTCTCTGCACTACTAAAGCGGGTATGCAATATATGCAAATGAAGTACTCTAAGGTTTCCTGCAATCTTGGTAAGCTATATGGTAAAAATTTTTGGTTGTTTCGATCGAATCAGCCATTGTCATTCTCACCTCCTAAGATTATTTTCTTTTTAACAGGTACACATCTACATGACTTAGCTCATGCTGCTTTAGGGTACCATAGGGTTCTAGAGGAAAATTGAAAGTTATACAATCAAGTGCAAGATCTAAAAGGTAAGGACAGTGGTTTAACTTCATAATCCTTTTATAATAAAAAATGCATACAAATTTCATAGTATTAATTTGTCGTGTTATCTGTTGTATTAGGAAGTATTAGGGTGTATTGTCGAGTAAGACCCTTCTTGATTTCTCTTACAACTTGTCTATCATAGTCTGCCCTTGTGAATAGATTCGTGATTTATGTTTTCTGGAGCTTGGAGGTAAATCCTTGCTTCTATTTTGCAATAAATTTGAGGAAGTTGTTGGCATAGTTTCGAATTGCTATTTTCGTAAAATAGGATTAACTCTATATCCTTTTTTCGTAATCTTTTTATTGAAAAAACATAATTAGTTTAATTGTGTTGGTCCGAAAAAATTTTGGACCCTTGATTGATCACCTGCCATCACTTGATGGATGAGAGAATGTTGTGAGGCTAGTGACTAGCTTGAGCCAAGTTGTTCTCCCAACCATCTTGATCCATACCAATGCGTTTTTCCATATATCAAATGGATCCATCAACCCCATTTTATAGACGGTTCAAATTTCTCGATTAATGTTCAAGCATAAACGACAGGTTTGCCATTGATGGCACTGTTGCCATTGAGAATCTTGGAAGGATGAAATCTGGTCATTGCCATTGATGGCACTATTGATGAAATTTGAGGTCATTCATGAGATATCCAATTCTTTCTAGATGCCGAGCCTGCCGGTTTAAGTTTCTTTTTTATATGATGAGTTAGTCTACAATGGATGTCCACCCATCATAGGCAGTCCACACGTCTGTAACTTTGTACATGACATGCAGGGAAGTCCATGTATGTCACAAAGTCACACAGATATGTGGACTGCTTTAACCCCCATAATGGATGGACATCCATTGTAGACTAGCTATTTCTATATTTTCTCTAAAATGAAATGAGCCATGTGCATAGATTCACATGCTCTTAATCACTGTTCTCAAGATCCACTCCCCACACAGCTGACAAGATTCAGCTCAATGAGCCGTTAGATAAATTTTTTGTTTCAGGGCGCTGCCTCAAGCATTGGATAAAGTTTTTGTTTTAAGGCCCTGCCTCAAGCATTATTTTGTTAGAGTTAGTATATAATGGGTGTCTACTCATCATGAGTGAGTGGACATCACAGTTCATATGTCCCCATGACCTAAGTGACTTGCACAGATTTATGGGTTTTTTGCTGATATGCTATGGGTTTATCTCAAGAAACCACTTGAAGTACCGACTACCGAGTTTGTGATTGCTGGCTACAGCCATTGAAATTGACAAGATATTTCTGGTTGTTATCCTTTCGTAACGTGAATCCTATTTGTACTATGGGAACTGCCCGGATAAGGGTACCATTGGTTAAACAATAGTTACTATATGTATTAGATAGAATTGTTGTTATTTTTGTGCCTTCATGGTCATTCCTTAAGTCCAACTTAGGATTATGTATTTTACAATGGAAAGTAATTGTTTGATAAGTTTTACAATGACATATACTTATATGAACTAAGGATAAATGAGTAATAATACTATACATTTATCCTTCACAATTATTGCTTCACCTTGAACTGATGCACAAGCATTGATTGCAAGTCAAGAACGAATGCCATAAACCAGCCATAGCCTTTGTGAACAAATAGACAAGCTGGAGATCAAAAGAAGCATGGGTAAGAGTGGTAACTGCTTGGTCAACATTTCATAGATGAAATAAAAACAACTTTGATGTGCTTGGTTCTTTAATGAAAATTCCTTACTAAGGGCCTTAGATATAGCCATATATCCCTCTACCCTTACTTCGTCTTAGGCAATTGCCCAATTACCTAGGCATTGTATGGGCCATAGAGGTCATCTGGCACTACGTCAAAATGAGGAAAATACAACTATAGCAATAGAAAATAGACTATTGCTTAAAAGAGTGGTTGAATATTCTACCGCTTAAACTAGTAGTTTAAGTTACAAAAACAAAGGGTCTCTTTTATATTTCCTACAAAACCAAAGCCTCTCTTAAGCAACCTCATTTCAAACCAAAGCCTCTCTCTCCTCTTCCTCTCTCTCTCTCTCTCTCGTCTCGACAAACCCTAGACTTTGCCTTATTTCAGCTCAGATCGAAGCTCTCAAGTTCTTTTTAAGCCTCATTTCAGCTCAGATCGAAGCTCTCAACTTCCCCCAATTCAGCTGAGATCAAAGCTAGATTTCCACCTTGGGAGTTGAAGATCAGATCGCTTTAATAAAAGATATGTGCATCTCAATTTTCCTACCTATTCATTGTGGGCCAGGATCAGCAATGTGGGCCATCAAGTTAAATTGATGCAGGGCGTGAACCGATGTTGAAAATTTTAACTTAAATTGATGTAAGTTTTGGTTATAAAAAATATATTAGTTAGAATTATGGTAGCATGAATGTGTAGATAATTAGATTGCAATAGAGTTGTGCATTTTTTGTTGAACAAATTGTCACTTTTAGTTTTTAATGGCTAATATTGTTGATACTTGTCTTTTCCCTCAATTCTCCTACTTGAGTTTTTTTTTTTTTGTAGAAGATGCCTCCAGCAATCCCAAACAAAAAATGGATGACAATAGTAAAACGTCTGTCTTCTGAATATCTCGATGGCGTTGCATCATTTATTTTGTTTGCAAAACAAAATGTTGAGGATGTTAATTGGTGTTGTTGTCCGTGTGTTAAATGTCGAAATTTTTAAAAGCATAACCTTGAAACCATTATGGAACATTTAATTTGTGATGGCATAGATAGTTCGTACACGACATGGACATATCATGGGGAGTCGTCTTCTACAAATTGTGTTGATGTTGGGGTTTCTAGTAGTTCAAGTAGTAACCAAAATAATGATATGTTTCCAAGAATGGAAGAAATGTTGAACAACACATTTGGACATGTTCATCTTGAAGACTTACCTGAGGATGAAGATGATGATCAGGATGAAGGTGATGATCAGGATCCACATGATTTACCTGAGGATATGGAGTACAGTAATTTGAAGAAACATGCATTAGAACCACTATATCCGTCATGTAAGGGTGAGTGAGCATTTAAATTGTCAACTACAGTTGAGTTGTTGAGTATGAAGGCTAGACATCGCTGGTCTAATAAAAGTTTCCGGTTGTTAAAAATGCTAAAAGAAATTTTGCCCGTGTCAAATACTTTACCTGATAGCACCTACGATGCAAAGAAGTTAGTTAAGTCTTTGCGCATGAAACATGAGATTATTCATGCTTGTCGCAATGATTGTATATTATATTGGAGAGATCATGCAGATAAAAATGAGTGTCCTACATGTGGTGAGAGCAGATGGAGACCCATGGAAGCTTCAAAGCCAAATTTTAAACAATTACCGTGGAAGAAGTTAAGATACTTTCCACTAATCCAAAGACTTCAAAGATTATATAGTGTACCATGGATTGCAGAGACGATGATATGGCATGCAAATGCAATTGAAAATGAAAGTTACATGGGTCATCCAGTGGATTCTTCAAGTTGGAAATCAATCAATGCTCGTTGGAGTGACTTTTCTCTTGAGACACGTAATGTTCGTTTAGGACTTGCAACAGACGGATTTAATCCTTTCGGAAACAAGAGTAATTCTTATAGTTGCTGGCCTGTTATGATTGTTCCATTTAATCTTCCTCCATCTATGTGTATGCGAAAAGAGTTTACAATGTTAACTCTATTAATTTCAGGCCCAAAAGGTCCAGGGCACAACATTGATGTCTACTTACAGCCACTGATTGCAGAGTTAAATGAATTATGGTCCGCTGGTGCTACAACATATGACTCTTATAAAAAATCTATGTTCAACATGAAAGCAATTCTATTATGGGCTATACATGATTTTCCAGCATATGGCCATCTTTTGGGATGTAGGACAGCGGGAAAGTATGGTTGTCCTGTTTGTAGTGAAGAGGTTGATTCGGCATGGTTATCACATGGAAAGAAATATGCGTACATGGGCTATAGAAAATTTCTTACTGATATGAGTCATCCTTTCAGAACTCAAAAGTCACAGTTTAATGGGAAGGAAGAACATAGAAAGCATCCCCGCCGGTTGAGTGGTTCTGAAGTACTATGCAAAATGAGATGTATCAAAATAGAATTTGGAAAGGTAGTAAGCAAGAAGAGGAAGAGATCCGAGACTGAGCATAAAAAGAGCAGTGCGTGGTCAAAGAGATCAATCCTATATGATTTACCATATTGGAAGGTGGATAATTAATATATTTTATTTTTCTAATATGAAATTTATACTTCACTTCACTCAAATATTAATACATGTCCTTTATGTTTGTAGGATATTCTTATTCGTCATAATTTGGATGTAATGCATGTGGAAAAAAATGTCACAGAGAACCTAATTGCAACAATTATGGACACAAAGGGTAAAAGCAAAGATGGTGTTGAAGCACGTTATGATCTCAAAGATATGAATATAAGGAAAAATTTGTGGCCCGTGGAAGAAAATGATAAGTTGTATTGTCCTAAAGCTCCATTTTGCTTGTCACGAGAAGAAAAAGAAATAATTTATAAAACCTTGCATAATTTGAAGGTTCCTATTGGATACAGTGGAAATTGGAAGGACAAGGTATGTTTGAAGGAATTCCAACTCAAAGGCTTGAAGTCACATGATTATCATATCCTCATGCAACAAGCATTCGCCAGTCTTCGATGCATGCATTCAAGAAAGAGAAACCATTGAGAGCTGCTATTCGACAATTGTCAATATTTTTTAATGTCCTATGTTCTAAGGTTATCTCTCGTGTTGACCTTTTGAACATGAAAAGGCATATAGTCGAAACACTATGTGTATTTGAAAAGTACTTCCCGCCGTCATTTTTTGTTTCTATGATACACCTTGTTGTTCACTTAGCAGAGGAAGCGCTTGTTTGCGGACCTGTCCGATATCGATGGATGTATCCTTTCGAGAGGTAAATTATTGCAGTAAAATTAATAACTTCTTTTAGTTAATAACGTTAACATTGATATCTAATTGAAAAAAATGTGCAGGATGATGAAGACATATAAGCTTTATGTGAAAAATCAGACATATCCAGAGGGGTGTATTATGGAGCAATATCTCATGGAAGAATGTATGAGGTATTGCATAGAATATATGCCAAATTCTAGCAGAGGAAGCCATAAGAAAGGAGAAAATGCGTTCGTGGAACAAGATGTTACTTTTGGGTACCCTATCGATGGAAGTGGAAAAACTTATCTTCTTCAACACGTGCAGTATGAACAAATACGTAGATGGGTTCTAAAGCATTATCCAAAAAATATTGAGTAGGAGAAGTAAGTAATTTATTTTATATTTTTAAATTATATATTTTATTTTTAAAATGATATAATATAATTAAGAGTTAATATTTACAGGAAGTATCAGGCTTATCTTCAAGATCACAAGTCAAGCAATAAGCATCAGAGGGACAACTACATTCCTTGGTTAAGAAAAGAATTAGAAAATGAAGAAAATTCTATCATGAAGAGCCTTGCTGATGGTCCAGACTTCAATGCCATATCATATAATGCTTATATGATCAATGGTTATCAGTTTTGTACCGCACAATCAGAAATGAATAAAAGCACACAAAATAGTGGAGTATCCATGAAGGCTTTAACTAGCTTCGTGTCAAGTCAAAAGATAAGAGCCATGTGGAAGAAAAATTACTTATTATGGTATTATCAAACAAATACTTGAGTTGGATTATGGTTACTTTAAAAACAGTCTTCATCTGTGGATGGCTCAGATAGAAGATAAAAAAATGGTTGTGTGTGGTTGACCCGTGGTTTAGTGTTTGTTAATCTTAGGAGATTTATGAGGATTTCACATGAAGATGATGAGCCGTTTATTCTTGCCTCTCAAGCCACTCAAGTCTTCTATTGTAAAGATCAAACTAGGGATGATTGGTATGTCGTATTGGATGCTCCAAAGAGATTGACTCGGGATGTAGATGCCTATGAAGATCCCTTAGCACTTGAAGGAAGACCAAGCAGATGCTTTAGCATTGGCATTAGCAACTGATGTTGTGGATGAGGACGAGGACGAAGATTAATCTAGTTCTTTCATATTGTTCACTTGAACCTTATTTCTTCTATCCAATAATTGTAACAAAAGAATTACTTATATTTCTTGTTGTTGATTTTCCTATTTTAATGTTGTTATAAGTTAGCTACAATTTTCAATTATCTTATTAATGCATTTTATATCCTTAAATGATAGTTTGATCAACAACTAGAGTTTGCCAATGTTTTCAGCAAAAGATAATGGCATGCTTTCGAACCGAGTGGATCTGAATCAGTTGGAACTCAAGAGAGTGGTTAGTTTATTATTTTCTTTTGTTTGGTAAATGTTATTTACAAATTATTAACAATATTTTATTTATCCAGGTACGCGTTTGAAAATTCAGATGAATGAACATGGGCAGCCTATTGGAGATGCTTCAACTCAATTTGCCACATTTGTTGGTCGGATGACGAGGACTCATTGTCCACCTGCATATGAGTCTTGGAAAATTGTACCTGTTTCTATAAAAGAGAAAATATGGCGCTTTGTCTCAGTGAGTGTATGTTGTTCATGCAATTTTCATTTAGTTATTCTACAAATAATTTTGATATCGTTTTATTTTCACTATAGGATAAATATAATATTCCAATTAGTCAAAAAAAGATGGTCTTAACGAAAGCGAATTTAACTTGGAAGCAATGGAAACATGACCTTCGCACCGTTTATGATAAATATGAAACGGACGTAGAGCGGATGAAGTATCGACCAAAGAATGTGAAGGGAGATGATTGGAGAGCATTTATTAAAATGTGCTCGACAGAGGAAGATAAAGTACGCCGAGAAAAGGGGAAGACTTGTAGGAAAATGATGATGAACCCACACACCACTGGTAGACGAGGATCAGCTAAGATGGCAGAAGAGATGGTAAAATCTACCACATAAATTTTTAAATAAATTTGTTAGAATATTCACAATTGCTTATGACCTTATTGTACAGAAAAAGCAGAGTTCGATCTATGCGATTTAGAACACAAATATTTTTAGCCTCTCATACTAAGAAGGATGGGACGTCCTTGGGCACACAAATAGTAAGATTATTTTAATTATTCATTTGCCATTGATAAATAATTAATATTGATCTTTAGGATCACTATATTTAACCATTATTTATTTTATTCAGGATGAAATTAGGAGGCTTGCCTTATCTGATTCATTCCTCGGAGAAAAAGATTTAGATAATGACCCTGTTGCTATGGTTTGTGGGCGTGATGGAAGGGGCAACATATGTGGTATAGGCACGGTGTATCTAAGACCTCCATTCAAGCGTCCGCTCAGGCTAGGGAGATTGCTCACCAGGAAAAGATAGCACGTGAGAGCATTCAATCACAGGTTGATATGCTTAGACATGAGCTTGATGAGGAGCGTAGAGCACGCAAGATCCTTGAGGAAAAAGTGAATTTACTATCACCTCTAGCTCCTTCTAAAGGGACATCTATATCGACATCGGTTGACCAATTCGATTCTTATCAGGTATAAATTCAATGTTATAAAATAATAATCATTAGAGTTGTCATTGTCATATCTTATTGAAAGCACTTTTGCATTGTTGTTTTAGTCTCTCTTAAACTCTACAGTTTAAAGGCTATAATTTTTTTAGGAAACTCGACCGTCATCGGTTCAGCCTGAGATACTTGTGAACCAACCATCCATGCGCTGTCTATTAAAAAACTTAAAGAATAAAGCCATTGGACTAGGGCGAATGCATAGAGAGGCGACAACGTCAAGAGATTCATACGCCATCATAATTGATAATATTTTCGAGGTCAATACAGAATTATATACGAGCGAAGGAACATTTGGCGATGTTACAATTGGTGATATTATTACTTAGCCCAAGGGACCTGTAGATTTTATTTGATCTTGTTTAGGGGTAAATTTGATTCTATTTTACTGAGTGATTTTATTTTCATAAATATGTTTATATTTCCATCTAGCCTACTCACATTTTCAATTATAAAATAAAGCAAAAGTTGAAGTTCTCACTTTTCTTGTTGTAGCCCAAGTCCCAAAAGGCAAAGGAAGAACAATAGAGATCAAATGAAGAACTGCGATCAAAGGAGATGATTTAAGAACATCTGCGAATGGTCGGCTTTTAACATGCCATAGGTTTTTAGAGGATTTTTTTTTTTTTGTTTTTATTTGGAGAAAATTGAGAAGAAAAAAATCAAAACTCTGCACTTTTATTTCTTTTTTCAGACTTTTAAAAAAAAAAGCAATACATGAAATGAACTAGTTATCAATCTTTTTTGATAATAGGACATTAAGGTTTGTAATCTGCTATCACAGACCATTTGGCTCTGTGCTCTTTTACTTCAAAATTTTGTTATTCTGCTCTTCCCACGTACATTGTTGCACAAGTAGGATTGTACTCATATGTTACGGATCCAACTAGTCTTTCTTGCACAACAAGTTGACTCCGCAAGCTTTGGCATGGGCTGTATTTTGGGAAAGATCTTGAGCATGGGCTGTATTTTTCATCTTCAATCTTTGGGTAAGTCTCTAGCGTCGAGTAATCTTCCATCGTAGTGATTAATTTGGCTGAGGGAATTATTGAGAATGGATTGCTTTCTAAAATTTCTTAATTCACTGCTACTAAATATTTCTGTGTTTTCTTGTTGCTCCTGAATCATTTAAATATTTTGTTGGCCATGAGAACAGGTTTTATGTGATGTGGAGTCTGGAAAGGAGTTCATAGTGTGTGAATACAACCGAGATGCCGATTCATACAGGTAAACATCCTAATGAATTCTATATTGTTAATTAGTATTAAATTGCTGGTAATGGTGTAGAGAGGCATTTTTGTCTCATGGAAATCAGATTTCAGATATTGATATGCTTTGAAGTTCTTCCATTGTTGTAGCAATCTATTAAGAAATGGGCTTTACATAGTGTGGTCTTTTTTTATTTTCATTTTCTTTGTAGATCACCTTGGTCAAATAAATACCATCCGCCCTTGGAAGATGGTGCACTCCCATCCGCAGATTTGAGAAAACTTGAAGTTGAAGCAAATGATGTCTTCACCATCTATCGTGACCAGTGAGGTCCTTTATGTCCCTCTCATCCTTGAGTTGTTTATGAATAAAAAAAATAGTCTTCTTTCCACGCCCTTCTCTCAACGTAGAAATAACCTAAGCATTGTCTTTCTCTAGCTAGTGCAAGTAGTGCTCCTTGCGTGGTTGGAAGGTTGTTTCTGAAGAAGTAATAGCAACTCTTTTCCGCAACTTAATTGGTAGGTATTATGAAGGTGGAGTTTCGTCAGTATACATGTGGGAAGAGGATAATGAAGGCTTCATAGCCTGCTTTTTAATAAAGAAAGGTAAGCCTTTTACTATATCTTTTTTGTTTTTTAAAGAAAAGTTCTTATAATTTCCATGATATGATTGGGTTTTGGGGATGAAGATGGTTCCAAGTCAGGGCATGGTCGAAGAGGTTATTTGCAAGAAGGTTCATGGGATGCCATTCATGTTATTGCGGTGGGCATTTTTTTATGATAGTGTAAAAAAAGAATAAGGATTTGCTTCTTTGTTGCCTCAACTATTTACTTGCTTATGCAAAACCATATTTGATGGAAGATTTACCAATTGATTTTCTGACTAGGTTGGGGCAGAAGAAGAGGGTACTGCTCATTATTGCTTAACTAGTACTATCATGCTTGTCGGGATCAATCAGAAGACAGGTACACTCTCTTGAAAGACCGAAATAGTGATTGAAATCTTGCTATATTCAATTGTCAGTTCCATATTTGTGCTAATCCTCCACTGAGGCCTGTTTGATTCATATTTTTTTCATTTATATGGATTCTGTACTATTTCTGATTTCCGAACTTTACCACCATCTCGAGTTGATTTTGAACCTAATGAAATGAATTGAAGCCATAATAGTAGTCAGAGTTGAAAAGGAGGCAATAATCGTAGCCATCTCTTGACTTGATTTTGAACTTGACGTAAATTTATTGAAGAAATAGTAGCTGAAGTTGAAAAGGAGGCAATAACTGTAAGGAGAGAGTTGGTTATAATCATGACTAGAACAAGCTGTTCAATCAGATATGGTACCACAATCAACAAAATAATTTATGGTGATTTCGGGGATCAGAGCTAAGTATTGATGCTCCATGGAGAGTATCACTGATAAATCTTTGACATTAGTGTAATTGTTAGGCACATGAAAAAAAATGTTAGGAACATGGGTATTAAAGTAGCATTGCTTTTCATAAAATGACCCTATCAAGACAAAAAGTCACAAATAGTCTCTGGTCTTTTCATAGGAAATAGAATTAATTTTACTGTAAAATGGTATTTTCGATGTAGCCCGATATTTATATTATAGTTTTGGCCTTTGGCCAATTGCAACCCTAAACCGTTCATAAAGGAAACATTGGCTTTGATTTTCATAAGTTGACCTGTAGCAGCGCTTGGTTCAATCTCCTTCTGTCCAAATGGTCAAGCCTTGGAGGTTCACTTTTGACCTTTCATCTATTTGGTACTCAAAATTATCAGCCCAAATATCAAGCTGCTTTTGTAGACCCTACTGAACCTAGCTGTTCTATGCTCCAGGTTCATCTATTTAATGCCTGCATGTTAAACATTTTCTCATTACTTATTCATAGGTTTCTGGAAGTTCAAGCTCGAGAAAATTGAGACCGCGTGTTAAATCACAGCTTGATCTGTTCATGGTATGGCCTTCCCTTTGTATCATCCGACATTATCTTAGTTTTCACCGTCAATTCAATCGGGGCTTTTTTTCCAATTAATGTACATTTTCCTCTTCATTATGTATGCTGAGAATCCAAAAAAGGTACATATTTTTTCTCCTAGTAATTTGCTTGTATTGTTATATGTGGGTTACCAAACCTTAAACTTATTTAGACTCTAAATCTTGTAATGGCAGGTGAGAATGTCAGGGCTATTGGTGGCAGTTCTTACTGTATTCGTATTAATAGTATTCGTTAGCATGGCGTTGGACCCTAAAACAAGGCAACTCGTCATTGGGTATCTATTTTTTCTAGGGATTGGAATGATGCTCCTGTTATTGTTTGTGGGGATTTCAATTGTATCGCAAAAGTAAGACTAATTCTATGGCTCTTATGTCCTTATGTGAAGTATGTGTTTGAAATTTGTTATGTGCTTAGAGTATTATTTGTTTAATTCCTTAATATCATAAATATCTTAATTTAATTACTTAATATTATAAATATTTAATTGCGTTCTCCTTTCGATTTCAGGCAAAGCTTTTCGATTGAAGCTCACCTCAAACAGATCACTAGGGGACGGGGATACTTGGCAAGAGAGGCGAAGCACATTTTTTTTTTTTTTTTTAATTATGAAAATAGGTCATGGAGTCCTTAGATTGTTAACTCTCTTTCTTTTCTTCTTTTTTTTTGTTTGAATAAAAGGATTGAGTATGTAAAGTTTAAAATATTTGGTTGATTTGAAAGGTTGGATCATAAGTTGAGATGCAATCTTTTGCTTGAATAAAAAACTTGGGCATCTATTTTATTTATTGATGGCATTGAATGATTTGCATTTGAGTTGAATGGATGTGTTTAAATATGAGATTAATAGTTTTTTTTCTTTATATAATTTTTTTTAAAGTATTAAAAAAAAAAAGCATTAAAAAATTGCATTAAAAAAAGTATTACAAAAAGCATAAAAAAAATTGCATTAAAAAAAAGCATAAAAAAATATTATTTTAAAAAATTTTGCATAAAAAATTGTCGACGTAATTTTTTTTTTTTTTTAAATATATATATATTTAAAAAAATTTACATAAAAAAACCATTGTCCAAGACAGTGGTTTTTTGAAAAAACCATTGTTTAAGGCAGTGGTTTTTTTGGCTTTTTCACGTAGTGGTAGTCCGTCGGATCTACTCTCTCGTTCAAGTGGTAGCCAATGTCCTCATTCTCATAAGCCGCATCAGGTATAACAACATCCACATCCTCAGTCATGAAAATAGTCAGTGTTCTCACCTGCAACTGTTAGTTTTGGAAGGGGGTGAGTTTACTCAGTCCCGTAAACTCAGTGGGTTACACAATCGATCCACCATAACATATCCAGGTGATCGTGTGTGCAATCACTTGAGTAGCAGTGATTTATGAAAATAAAATCCAGCAACTAAAAATGACTACAATAATATCTAAAATCTCATACGTATCATAACAAAGCTGAAAGACATAGCATAAAATGAGATGAATATGATGCACCAATTTCAAATGTCTTTTTGTATCTATCCTGTCGACTTATTCTATGTGGCATATCTTAAAACTTAACATAACTTCATACGCCTACACAACATACTTCGCTTCTTATTTAATTTAAATATACCCCTTCTGTCAGGGCCGCTGCTCAACCCTATTACACGAGGTCCACATGTAGATAACTACCTAACCCCCATATCATAACGTATACCACCATCCAGCCCGATTAGGTTACATGCATTTAAATCAATGTCCCCTTATATTCGAGACACTATCGTATCGTATTGTCCTTAAGACTCGTCTTGGCTGCAGACGTTGGATCTTACGGTAGCACGCAAGACATGACACGTGTAAAAACTTAATTCATATTTTACTAGCCTTCACAGTGTAACTAATCCATATTTGTATCTTATCTTATCTTGCATATCATTCCGTATCATTTACTTATAACTTAATTTGGAGTGAGCCGCAGTGCGATAAGATTTACAAAATTACGCTTTTCAAGGGATGGATTTTATAGTAACTTGGATGTATTTTGTGACAGCCCATACTCCCATAGAGGTATTGCATCCATACATGGATGCCTACACTCCAAGTTCCACATGACCGTGGAGGGAACATCACCATGACGAAAGCTTAAAAGTCATGTGACATAGCTTATTCCTTTTCAATCATGTGTATGTTCTATCGTAGTTTTCTATGTGATGCATGTCATATGATAGAAAGACTTGCCTAACTAACCAAAATTATTTCATACACCGTACATATTTATGAACATAATATAATGATTAAAATATGGAATGAACAAGCCTTTCCTACATAACTTTGGAAAAATTCTATGGGCCATTAGATTGCTTAAGAAGTGAGCAGGTCTGTTGTATTTAAAGTTTTCTAAGATTTATGTGGTCTCTTCATCGGGACATTTTTCTAGTTTGACCCAAAAGTAGGTCAACGGGACCGGTCCAACAACCCGTTAATCCTAGTTGCATAAGGGTTCATACCCCTTACTTAATTTTCAAACTTTCGGGTCTCAAAATATAGCCTCAAAATTTTAATGGCTGTTCTTTGACCCACTATATCATACTGTCCTATAATCAAGATTATTTTGAGGTTAGTCCTATGGGCCAGTTTGGCCCTTATTCTCAAAAGTTAAGGGGTAAAAGGTAACACATGGCATTATTCCATGTGGCACACAAGGTTGCAATAACAAATGAACTTTGAACCATCCATCATCTAATTTGGACCATTAGATGGTCGAACAACATAATTTTACCTAAAGTTAGGTCTCTTTTCCCTGATCCTGATCCGACCTCTAGCTCACTAGATCCTTCAGTCAACACTTTACTAGATCTAGGAGTTATGTGCACACTTAGGATACCTACTATGTGACGATCAGATTGAATGGACTTGAACCTTCAGATACTTAAGAAAGATAATTTTGATGTATTAGGTCTTTGCATCCAATTTATTTTGGTGTCTAAGGCCACAGATCTAAGGCTCAATCCTTTCATGGTCTATGGCATCTAGATGGCATTTTCATTTCTTGATTTTTGTATCGATTTCTCTGATTAGAGGTTGGCTCTCTCTCTTTCTTTCTCTAAATTTCTCTGTTAGGGGTTGAACCTGTCTCATTTTCTCTCTCTAAGCTTCTCCATTAGAGGTTGGGCCTATCTCATTTTCTCTCTCTAAACTTCTCTATTAGTGGTTGGGTCTATCTCATTTTCTCTCTCTAAACTTCTCTATTAGAGGTTGGGCCTATCTGATTTTCTCTCTCTAAGTTTCCCAATTAAAGGTTGAGCCTGTCTCATTTTCTCTCTCTAAACTTCTCTGTTATAGATTGGGATAGTCTCATTTTCTCTCTCTAAGTTTCTTTGTTAGAGGTTGGGCCTATCTAATTTTCTCTCTAAACTTCTGTATTATTCATTTGCTAATATTTAAAGCCACATATATTTATAATTTTGTTTTGCAGGCGAACACAAAGGAGAAGAAACGTTGGTTCTTCTTTCCCTGTAATTCTCTAGTTTAGCTTTCTCAGGTTGGTTTTTCAATTTCTATAATAGGGACGAAGAAAGGTCACTGTAACTCTCTCTCATCAGCTATTTTGCCTCTCTACACCCAAATTCTCTTGAGTTTTCTATTAACCGAGGGTTAAAGGATAGGATTGGGGACTGAATCTCTCACTTTCTAAATTTCTCCCCTTCTATCTCCTATTGTGAAGATATATATTTTATCTATAATTTTAATCACTATTTGTGATTTCAATTGCAGAGACGTGGAAGCATGTAGAAGAACTTAGAAGATGGATTTAGATTCATTATTAAGCCTACACACAAATTCATATATAAACATCAATAACTAATTTTTGAAAATCTTTACATCTATCAATATATATAATTTTATTTTAACAAGTGAATTAGTGGAGAAGAAGAGGTTGGGAGGTTGGGTCTGCCTCACTGTCTCTCTCTAAACTTCTCTTTCTCTACAACCAATCACTCTCTTTTTGTTTTCTGTTACATGACGAAGAACCATCCATGTACAATACAAATATATGGTTCTCACTGTAACCATAAAATGAGGAAGAACCATATGTGTACAATATCAGTAAATGGGGAGAAGAACCATATTGAAATTTTCTCTCTAAATTCTATGTAACCATATATATATATATATATATATATATATATATATATATATATATATATATACAATACAGAATAGATTATATGACCATCATATATTTACATAAATAATTTCTCTTCCCCTTTTTTTTGAAAAGTCTGTTAGAGAGACGTGCAGAATTGGTGGGAATTTGATTTGCTGTGAACATATATACACCTATACATGTATATATATATATAGTATATATTATTAAATTTAGAGTACCTACATATCATAAATGGATATTTATTTATTTATTTATTTTCCATCTTCTTCTTCATATTTACACAACAATTAATGGAGCAAGAATAAAACAAATATTTTTTTTTCTTTTATTTTTAAAAAAGAAATTGAATATTTTAAGATTGATCGAGCGGCACCTACCTGTTGGAGCGTGCACATGTGTTCGGGTTGGCGTGGATCGATGGTCAAAGCGTCGATTTTGAAGCGGTTTACAGGCTTCATTTCTCCGCCTCTTGTACAACAACCACCCGCTTGATTCAACACTACAAGGTGTGTGTGGAGATGGTGGGCTCACAAAGGCGAACCACGATATTGTCGTGGGTCGAGTGTAGGAAGTAAGAGGACGCCTGCTTGGGCAGCGTGTAGATAAAGGAGATAGGGTGGTTGGGAGTTTAGAAGAGAAAGGGAGAGAGAGCGAGAGAGAAAGAAAGAAAACTTTACATCTCTCTAGACTTACATGAGTATATAGGAGAGGTAGAGAGAGGAATAGAAAGAGGGGAAATCCAATAAGAAATGTTGACTTTTTAAAAACTTAAGAACTCAAAAGAATTCTAATTTATTTGTGAAGCAAGTATGGGCTGAGGTGGCCTTGGATTTAGGTCCCACCTATAGCTAATAATTTTCCAAATCAATGGGATTATATAAAAAGTAAAAATTTCAAGTTGTCTAAGGCAACAAATTTTGAGTGATTCGGTGCCAACTAAAGTGGCTGAATCTTATTCAAAAACTTTTCTTTCTGTAGTGGAGTGGGTTGGGGTATTGTGTGGAGTGTACACACTGAGTTCGGTGCTCCACTCTATCCCACGCCATAGGATGACCCTTTTAAGGTCCGGGTCATAATAATAAGCTTAGTGTAAGAAATATGGACCGATGGCTTCCAAAATTAACAGAGCAAAAAAAAATGAATGCATACAATGCAATATTAGCGAACACGAGCTTGGTGGATGATTAGGTGAAATTAAAAGACTATTTGGTGTCACCATGTCAGAGAGTTTGGTATTTGGGCTCTACTATACAACAAGATGGTAGCTTTAATGGCATCTAAAACAAGATCAATGCAAGTTGAGCAAAGTGGAGGTGGGTGAATTGTGCATTCGGTGATCAATGAGTGCATTTTCAATTGCAGGGATTTTTATTGGCCAATCAAATAAATTTTTACTCTAGTATCATCCAATATAAAATTTCATTTAGTTCTTACCGTGTGAGCACGTTATTGATATGCAGACCTATCTGCAATACCAACACACTCAATCCAGCCATAGGAGCACTCTATCTCAGCGTCCCAATAGTTTGTAGCATAATGAGCCATCTCGTTTGGCAAATGCCGCCGGAATCGTAATCGTTCTTAAAGCATATACCCCCTTGGCCAATTTGATAAACTGCATATTAAAATATTCGTTTATTCATTATTTTCATTGTACCCAAAAACCCAAACATGAAGGATTATCTCATCAATTACATGTAATGCAATTAAAATAATAATATAATATGACCTTTTTTTTTAAGTAACACAATACTAATTGTTCTTAAAAAATTGATTTTACTACAAAATGCCTGCAATGATATGGTAATGGGAGCACAACCACATAATTGAAACTGCAAATGAAGTACTCATTTGATACAGAGGTTTCTCAATCTCCTTCCTCTGTTGGTTTCGGAGGTCAAATGACATCAGGTGTCTCCACGCCAGTGGGTGTGCTCTATAAAGAATTAAAAATTAAGATTGATCAACATCTATAACTTACTATTGCAAAAATAAACATTCTCAAGCATATATAGCAGCCACAAAACATAATTGTCTTACCCTTTTAGCAGCCATCTTGTTTCGGAATAAATTCATACCAGAAAATCAAAATCTCCGATGATACTGAGACAATCAGGCAATCATTTAGGTATCAAAGCCACATGAGACAAATGTATCACCTTATGTATCACCTGATATTATACTTAGTAATATATTCAATTGTATCGCCGATACCCGGTCAAGTTTAACATGGTAAAATAAATATTAAACAGTAACAAACCATATACTCTCAACACATATGTAATCAAATTATTGACGAAGTGAAGTGCCTTACCTTTTGTAGATTTTAGATTCTAAACCCGGGGAATCTGCAATAGTTCTAAAGAGCAATAGATATAATGACATGGTAAAATATCAATTTATCCAAGAACGAGAAAAAAGTACACTACAAATGATTATATCAAATAAGGCCTAAATGTAAAATATCTTGTAAAATTTAAAATCAGAACATAGCTAGAGAACATTAAATCGGAATATCCAACAAATTCGCAAGATAAAAGCAAATGTCAACAAAAATCTATCCATAACCATGACATAAATGGTTTTTTTTATAAAAAGAAAATGCAATATAAACTCTAAGACTCTAATCCAAAGCCCAAAATTTACTCCCTAAAATTTTGGATTAGGAATTCAAGGCGAGAAGACTCATTGAAACCCAAAAACATAGACGCTTTGTTTGCATCTACGGAAAGGACCTTATATGCTACAAAGGCCATCCTCCTACCCACACCAGAGATTTGTTGGATCGTTTCCCACAACTCCTTCATTTTTAATGTTTGAGGATCTATTCTAAGAGCAAGTGTGACGATCCGACTTTCCCATACCTGAAATACCGGGAAGGCCAACTCGCCATCAACTCAGTAGAAACTAACCAGATATAAACATATAGCAAAAGAAGGATTCTATCTCTATACACATATATAACCAAAAAGGAACAAAAAAGAACCACCGGTGATGACCGACCATCACCTAAACAATGGTTCCCAATAGTGTTTCCCCAAAAAGTATACACAAGCATGCTAGTGTTTATCACTTACAAAACATTCAATGTATCGGGCCCGGAGCCCATAATCCAAAATGTATAGAATTCAAATTAAACAAAAACTATACTGAGTTCAAGATCCGACGTCTATGGGTAGAACTCATTAGGGGAGTCTCCGGATCGCTCTCAAATCCTTGATCCTAGGTGGTATCTACACCTGTGACATATAGTCAGGGTGAGCTAGCAGTCTAAGCCCAGTAGAAGAAACTCAATCACAATTATATCTTATTAGAACAAACATGGTTTCAAAAGACAGAATTCAAGCATATGATTTTCAAAGTAGATATTCAAAGCGGATTAAATAACTGAATTTCAAAGACTAAGATTAGATGCAGTTTCTCGTACAAATATCATTTCAAATTCTATAAATTGAATTGAAACAAATCGGGTTTTAGATAGTTATGGATTCTTATTTGTTTTTAACTTGTACATGTAATGCTTTTCTTATCAGTGACTTAAATCATAACTTAAATAATCTCCCAAGCAATTTGTACAACTGTGGGAATCGAGACGATCCCGTCGCGACGATGCGCTCTCTAACGAAAAAATATAGAGTCCCCACCCGGAGCTTTCGGTGTCCCGGGATACCTAGTTCATTTTTATGAGCACCGAGGTGCTAAAAATATGACTCTGAATCCGGTCCACACCAAAGGCTCTTGGGTAGGGGCTTCGGTTATCGATCAAGAAGGTGTTAGGCACCCGATCAACCCGCTTAACGCAGTCTCTACTAATGGCCAAAAATAAAATGAAGTAAAAGAAACGAAAATGCTTCCCTCTTGCCCAAATGGGCCTCCAATCCTATTTGTGCCCTTTCACTCCTACCGAAAATTCGGGGGCGTAACAGCACAAAATGAGAGGGTAGGGAGAGCAAAAGGAGATAGGAGAAGAAAGGGGAGAGCCGGAGCCCTCGGGCCCTTGTAGCACTGCAGAGGAGCCTTGCGTGGCTTGCTTTTGATGAGCTTTTGGATGCTTGAATGGAGAAAAATAGAGTTCTAACCACTAAGGCCTACTAGCTAAGAGATGGAGAAGAGAGGCTAGGGGATCACACACACCTAGGCTAAGGGTTTTGGATATAAGAGCAAGCTTGGGAAGGGTTTTTGAATTCTGGATTTTAGATGAAAATAGTGCACCAAAGGGAGGAAGAACTTCTCACTTGGAGCTCTGTCTCTCTTAAGCAAATTTCTCAACCCTTAAACCAAGGGGCGGGGGGCTCTATTTATAGGAAAAGGGTAGGTTAAGAGGCCACTTAAGAGCTAAATGAGTTTAGCAATTAGGTAATCTCACATCTAAGGATTCCTAGGGTTTTTGGAGCCTTGATATGTGTGAGAAGGTCCTCCAATGGTGGATGATGGGGTGAGGCTTAAAGCCACTTAAAGGGGTGCAAATAGGCTTCAAAAGGGTGCAACAGAACTAGCAAAACACACCCTAAAGTTCAAGGTGGTCAATAAGTCAAACCCTAAACACGAAATTCAGGGCAAATTCCAACAGTCACTATTTATATGTCTGGCGCAACTATTAGTTACGCCAAACAAATGCACAGTAAAATAGTGCAGAACAGTGCTTGGAAGTTAACTCGCGTGGGTGAGGGCCACCTTTAAACTTGACGCAACTATTAGTTGTGCCAGGCTTAAAGTCTGAGAGAATTTGCCTGGCGCAACTAATAGTTGTGCCAGGCAAAGTTATAACTGGTGCAACTATTAGTTGCGCCAGGCCATTTCTGGGGAGAAATAGCTTGGCGCGACTAATAGTCACGCCATATCCCTAGGGGGGGGCCCACTTGAAATTACCTCCCTGCCCTCCGGGTTCGGACTGCCATATCTTTTGATATATACCTCTGATTGAGGCGATTCTTAGACCGTCGGAAAGCTGATGATCCCTACTTTTCAATGGTATGAGATTTGATATCAGTAGAAGACCTCAGCTAGTCTTGGTATACCATTCTTCATCCATAGCCTGGTAAGGTTAGGTTTAGGGTTCATAATGGGTTCTAAGGGTCGAGATTGGTTTCTAAAGGTTCGGGGTAGGTTCCTAAGGGGTCTAGGGTGATTCCTAAGGATTCCATGCATGCCGTCAAAAGCTAAAAAATGTGCCTCTCTCGATCTGTGTTTCGATCGGGCCTTGAGCCAAATTTGGGGGTCTACAGATGCCCCTCTTTGGTATCTGATCACTAATGATCGTATGCCAAAGAAAAGAGACATCCGAAGAGGCCCAAGGCATTACTGATGGGTTTGTTGTATTCAGTACGAACTTCAAACATCAGGTGAGTAACATGGTGAGAAAATGAAAGCCCTGGGGTGCCAGGCTAATCATTCATTTCTCGAGGTAATCGATTCCCAAGCGCTTAGCGACGTTACTGGGCATAACCGAGGTGGAATGAGTTGCGAAAGCTCAATAGCTGGGAAAAATGTTCGCCTCTCGAGTTGCGAAAGCCCGTTAGTAAAAAAAAATGTCCGCTTCTTGAGATGATTTGAAGGTGATTGATGTTCGAGATTTATTCTGAATGCAACAGCTCCGTAAGTAAGAGGGGTGATAAAACCACATTCAAAGATAGGTGCGAAGTAAACATACGCAAGGCTCCACAATTTGCGTCCCATCCTACAAGGCATTTGATGACCTCATTGGATTATTCGTGGGTGGCCCTGCTGAAAGAAGGGTTTGAGATCTTTGGGCGAACCCATCGACCCTGAAGTTTATTTAGCATAGCTGCCCGAGTGAAGTGAATAGATGTCACAACATTTTTTGGGAGTATGTGCCATTTTTCTAAAAGCATGCCTCAGATCCACATGACCTAGAGTATCAAGTTTTCACTTCCTTTAACAGATCCAGCCAAACATTGGGCACCTCCCAGAAGGAGGCATCCAATTCTGGCTTCTGCCAACAATGATCAGAAACATCAATTAACTATGCATAATCATGCACCCATCGGGGGTAATAAGCAACAAAGGCGATGGAAGCCCCGACCCGAACCTGCTCGGGTACAATTTACGGGGACAAACTACCATCATACAGATACCCAGATGCATGGCGTACACTTTATAGGGATACCGCTGCCCATACAGATTTTAAGCCTACAGAAAATAAAAGGGAAATGAACCCTTCTGAATGCATGGTTTGCACATAGTTTGATTGATATGTAATCTCATCCTCAACAGGTTGGTCTCAACCGACAATCGACCTTTTCCAATGGAAAATCTGAAGCTTAAGACACTTAAGTTCACATGAATCCAGAACAGAACGCTTATCGCAAAGATTTAGCAGTGGAGCCGACTCGATCGAAATATTGACTATTTGACCGGGACCGACACCGTTGCTCCTACTTTGAAGTAGGATCCAAGGCGAACCTTTGACCTAGGACATTAATTTTGCACAGCTGCGTTGTCGATAAAATATTAACATTTTACCGCATCGAAACGCGCATGTGCGTCACTATGGGGAATGCAAATCTGTTTTTTATTTTTTCATCATTTTATGCGATTTTTTTTTTGAAATTTTCAACTGTCATTTTATTTGATTTTTTGGAATTTTGAAGCTAATATTTTATGCGAATTTTTTGGAATTTTGAAGCTATTATTTTATGTGAATATTTTGGAATTTTCAAGCTATTATTCTATGTGAATTTTTTTGGAATTTTCAAGCTATTATGCAGAGAATTTTTTGTGAATACCTCGGGCTTCTCTATGGGGATTTTTCATATTTGTGTAGGACCGAGGTACTTATCGACCTTGGTCCGTCTATATTTTAGCACGGCTTCCTTGACAAGTCGAAGGATGACCGAAATGCCGCCTCGGGAGTGCGTGCATCTATCGGGAGTGACAGATCAAACAACAAAAGGTGGGGTAACCGGTTTTCCCATCTGGTCCGGACTAGACCCGGAACCCGGCCTAAGTGTAGCGCAACTAATAGTTGCGCTAAGCAAAAGGAAGACAAATATTTGCCTGGCGCAACTATTACTTGCGCCAGGTTTGGCTGGGCATTAAACAGCCCGAATTCGGGCTTCGGGGCATCATTTCGAATTTTTCCTCCCCTCTCTTCCTCTTTAAAACAGGAAACCACCCTTCTCCTAGGGTTCCTTTACATTGCCTCTACGCGTGCCCCATTGCTATTACTTTTGCTTGTGGATCGATCGCGGGCTCACGCTAGATCCAAGACCCCCCTTTTTTTCAAAGGTAACCATTTAAAACTCATTTTATTTGATTTCTCTTGCAAATGTGATCATAGTATTTTTAGAGGGTAAATGGGTTATTCTTCTTGTAAGCATATTTATTTATGATGCGGTGATGATATTCCATGAATGGTGCTTTATTTTTGTTGTTTTATGTTTTTTATTTAATGCATAATATATATATTTTTGTTGTTGTTTTTTTTTCTTGCATAGAAAGGACTATGTAGAGACCCAAATTTGGCCCAAGGCTCGATCGAAACACCTTTCGAGAGAGGTGTAATTCTGAGCTTTTGATGGCATGTATGGAACCCTTAGGAATCACCCTAAACCCTTACGAATCACCCTAGATCTCTTAGGAACCTACCCCAAACCTTTAGAAACCAATCCCGAACCCTTAGGAATTAACCATACCCTTCCCAGACCTATTAGAATCCTTCCCGGGCACGATTCGAACCCCCCTGAAAAGCGGTTAGAAAGAGGAGTGCTAACGTTTTTGTGGATAGTTGCCCAACCTAAGGTATATACCATTGGAAAGTAGAGCTTCCCATCTTTTCAACGAACTAAGAATCACCTAATTTAGAGTTATATATCAAAAGATATGGGAGAATGAAGATCGTAAATTTGTACGAGATATTGTAAAACCGAACCCATAGAGCAAATTTCAAACTAACCAAAATAGCTGATGAAAAGAGGAGTGCCAAGGTTAGCATATATAGTTGCCTAATCTAAGGACTATACCATTGGAAAGTAGACTTTCCCAGCTTTCCAACGAGCTAAGAATCGCCTAATTTAGAGTTGTACATAAAAAGTTATGGCAATTTGAAAAATGTGGATTTGTGCAGGAAATTGCAAACCGGGTCGGGCCCCTGCGGGTCTTCAACTTCCAACAGTTTGGATCTGGTTTTCCTTCAAAAAATGGCCAAAATTGACATTGGGGGTTTGACTTGTGGACCATCCCAAAGTCTAGGCTGTGTTTCTCTAGGACCCTAGTGACCCTATTAGCTTAAGTTATCACCCTTTTGTCATTCAAGTTACCACCCTATCATCTACCATTAAACCCAAATCCCTCTTCTCCATGCTCTAGAAAACCATAAAAACCTTAGATTGCCCATCACCTAATTGCTAATCTATTTAGGACTTTAACCCCTCACTAATCCTCCCTTTCTCTATAAATAGAGAGCCACCCCTCTTGCTTAAAGGTTGAGAGTTTTTACCTAAGAGAGAAAGAGCTTAAGTGAGAAGATCTTTCTCCCTTTGGTGCACCATCCCCATACAAATTCCAGAATTGAAAAAGCCACTTTAGACCTTAGTATTTCACTAAAAACCTCTAGGTTAGGTATGTATGTTACCCCCTAGCTTTCCTTCTCTACCTCTTAGTTTCAATCCTTAGGAGTAAGAACCCCATTCCATACCATACAAGCTTTCAAAAAGCTCACCGAAGCAAGCAAACGCTAGGCTCCCCAACGGTTCTACAAGGGCCCGAGAGCTCCGACTCTCCCCTCTATTCCTCTACCTTCTTTTCTTTTCCTCTATCCTAGAATTGAGCCGTTACGCTGCCCAAATTTCGGCAAGCGGGAAGGGCTCAATAGGATCGGTGTACCTTCGGGCAAGGGGAAGTGCCGCTCATTTTACTTTCTTTTATATATATATAATTATATATATATATATATACTATATAAACCAGCCCCACATAGACCTGGCCTTAAGTGGAAACCGCATTTAGCTGGTTGATCGGGTGCTTAACACCTTCCCGATCGATAACCGAAGCCACTACCCAAGAGCCTTTATTGTGGACCGGATTCAGAGTCATATTTTTAGCACTTCGGTGCTCATAAAAATGAACCAGGTATTTCAGGACACCGAAAGCTCCGGGTGGCGACTCTATATTTTTCGTTAGAGAGTGCATCGTCGCGACAGGATTGTCTTGATTCCCACAGTTGCACAGATGGCGACTCTGCTGGGGAGTAGCTAGTAGAGCTTCCCCTTGAACTAGGCCTTTTTTTTAATTTTTCTAACATTTTATTACTATTTTTTTTTTTTTTTTTTTACTTTTTTTTTCACTCACCCCTCCAATTACGTTATTTTACTCAGCCCTATGATTCTGCTTTAAATTTTAGCAATTTTTGCCTAGTCACTTGACTGGCACCTCTTTCACTCACCCCTACATTTCCGCTTTAAATTTCAGCAATTTTTGCCTAGTCACTTGACTGGCACCTTTTTTTACTCACTCCTATGATTCCGCTTTAAAATTCAGCATTTTTTGCCTAGTCACTTGACTGGCACCTTCGTTACTCACCCCTACGTTTCCGCTTTAAATTTCAGTAATTTTAGCCTAGTCACTTGGCTGACACCTTTCTTACTTCCCTTTATAATTCGGCTTTAATTTTCAGCACTTTATATTTCCCGCCTAGTCGCTTGACTAGCCCCATCATTTTCTTTTTACTTTCATATCCTAACAGTGGACGCCGGCCCGTAGTGGCGGCACGGGATAATCACCCCCGGTCTTTGAACTAAAGAAAACATTAAAAAAAAAAAAGAGAAAAGCTTTGAAAAAAATTAAAATTGAACCAAGTTAGGGAGCTTAATTAATTTATTTTGCGGGTTAGATTTTTCAAAGGGGTTGGTTTAGGCACACATACAAACACCCGGGTCTTAGTATGGTGGCAGCCCCTAGTGGTGATGATCCAGAAAAGTCCCAGCCCACCTAGTATCTAAGAAGGCGCTTGCGCCGGAGGTATATCGGGTGGGTTCCCATTCCGAAGCTTAAAACCCTTTGGGAGCGCGCTAGCGAGTTATACCAGACTCAATCCTTTAGGTACGGTGAGGAGAGAATCGATCACCAAAAAATAGCTCAATTTTCGAAAGCCTAGCTTCCACAAAAAACCAAAAAAAGACTCATTTCAGGCATCAGTGGCTGCTGTTCTCTGTTCTGGAGAGGCAGTTTTTGCCTGGCGCATGTATTAGTTACGCCAGTGTAAAAACACTGGAATTTATAACTGGCGCAACTATAGTTGTGCTAGCTTTAAACTCCGCGATTTTACCTTGGCGCAACTAATAGTTGTGCCAGTGTAAAAGTCCTCCCCTGCAATCTGGGCGCAAGTATTAGTTGCGCCAGGTTTGTTTGGCAGCATCAAACCCAAATCCTTGGCCCTTTCCACCTCCCGAGTTGCCTGATCAGTGTGCATAGTGCCTTGTTTAGGCCCCACCATCTCCGACACCCAATACGCCCCCGCCGGTCAAGAGATGGCAACTTCTTTTTGGCTCATTTCGGGAGATCGGGTCGTCTGTCTCGATTTTCGTGCCTTTAATAGATCGAAGGATCTCCTTCGATTCTTCTAAAGTGCAACGGAACCGTCGCAGCGGGTCTTGAATTAGGGTACGAAAGCCACCCGAAAAGGGAATTCCAAAGCCTCGAAACCTTTGTTTTTCAAAAAAAAAAGTTTTCATAAAATTCAAAAAATATATATATTCAAAACCTAAAAAATATATAGTTTGTGGTGCCAGCACAACGACATCACCTTGCCCTCCGCCATCCCGTAGGGGAAGAAGGAGGAGGATTTTTGGGCCTTATCCAAGGCACCCTTACCCAACCCGCTCCCGAAGAATGTCGTGGGTAGTGAACCCGATTTACGTCGATCAAGATTCATCCCCACCACATTCTCTAACCCACTCCAATTCAGGAGAAGTCTTTTCCACCATCCCTCTCACTCAACCCCCTTTTACCGTTACCAGCACATTCGACGCCCCCATATTCCCAACCACTACCCCCCAAAATATCCAAAGTCCAACCCCCCATTCCCCATCTTTTGCCCAAACCATACCCATGCAAATCCCTAACCCATTTTCCCAATCCACATCCATGCCCCAATTCCCATCATCCCCCTATATACCCGATCCACCCACATTCACATACACCACTTCCACCCTATCATACCCCCCACAAAATCCTCCATCCATCCAGGTCATGCCCATTTTTACCAAGGTCATGCCCAATTTTCCTCATCCATCCTCATCATGCCCCCCATCATCCCAAAACATACTCAATACATCTCTTCATCCACCCCATACACCCCCACCTACCGTGGCCATGCCCAATTATACCGGGGCCATGCCTAATTTTTTCACCACCTCCACCCCATCCATACCCAATCATCCATTAAATCCACCATCCACATCTGACCCCCCTTCCATGGCCATGATGGAGGAGATGTTCCAAGCATACTCGTCATGGAGGGCTTCCCAAAATATCTCTCCTCCACACCCCACATCCATGAATCCATCTCATACCTTAGCAAACCTCCATGCTTCACTCCCCCATGACCCCCATCAACCTCCCATAATCCACACCATCCAAACCCCCATCACCCACATACCCCAAGGCACCATGGCCCAACCTCCCATAATCCACACCATCTAAACCCCCATCACCGACATACCCCAAGGCCCCATGGCATAATCCATACACCCCAAGGCCAAATGGCCCAACCTCCAAACTCCCACATACCCTAAGGCCCATTGGCCTAAACCCCCTTTTCCCACACATTTCAGGGCCCCATGGCCCAATACCCCACCATCCATGATCTCCAGAGCCCCATGGCCCAATACCCCACCATCCATGATCTCCAGAGCCCCATGGCCCAATACCCCACCATCCATGATCTCCAGAGCCCCATGGCCCAATACCCCACTACCAATCATCCCCAAGGCCCATTGGCCCAAACCCCCATTACCCATATCCCCTAGGGCCCATTGGGCCAAACACATCAGGGGCCCATGGCCCAAATCCACCAATGGGCCACGGCCCAGACCCAACAAGGCCCATCGGGCCAGACCCATCAAGGGTCCATGGCCTAGACCCACCAAGGGCCCATGGCCCAGACCCAACAAGGCCCATTTGGCCAGGCCCACCAAGACCCACTGGGCCAAACCCACCAAGGCCCATTAGGCCAGACTCACCAAGGGCCCATGGCCCAAACCTACCCAGGACCCATTGGCCCAAACCTATCCAGGGCCCATGGCCCAAACCCATCAATGGCCTATGACCCAAAATGATCAAGGGTTCATAGCCCAAACCCAAACCCCACACTCATACCTTTCACAATACCTCCAACATTTAACCCAACCTTCACATCTGGGTCAAACCCATGCCATACCTCAAACCCAATTTTCCCATGGCCCCACACCCCAAGGCCATCCCCAAACCTTCCCTCACACCCAATGGCCCTATCCGGCCCCACCTCAAAACTAAATGCCCATCACCCAACAATCCTTTCCTCATCCCCAATGGGCTCACCCGGCCCCCACTCATGTTATTCCCGTCCAACCCATGCAACAACAGCAGGAGAATTCTGCCTTCACTGCACATTATGCCGACTAGCAGTATGAAGAGGACGAGATTAGGAACAGCGGGGCCTATGCTGGGACATTGACCAGCCTCAACCCTCCACCAGTAATTGCCCACCCCTGAGCGAGTAAAGTCGGTGACGGCCGAAAGCGTCCCTATATTAAAAGAGTCGTAAAACTAAAAACGATTAGACAAAATACAAAAGCATCTTATGAAAATGGGTGGCGCTGAAATCCAGGCCACAGACCTATGCCTGTTGGCTGAGGTCCCCTTGCCCCCCAAATTTAAAATGCCAGTATTCGACAAGTATAATGGCACAGGCAACCCGATCGCACACCTCAAGTCCTATTGTGGGGACATGTGCCAGTACGGGGGGGACGAAAGACTGCTAATAAAAGTCTTTCAGAAAAGTTTGACCAGACCGGCCCTGAGGTGGTTAGCATCTCTTCAACCATCCATGATGAAGACATGGAAAGATTTAGCACATTTATTCCAGGAACAATATGTTTATAATACTGATATTGAACTGCGCAAGTCTGATTTGGCCCTTTTAAAGCAAAATCCAAACGAGACCTTCAGTGACTACTTAGGGCGGTCAAGAGCACTGGCAGCTCAAGTCAGAAATAGAATACCGAATGATGAGCAGATAGAGATGATTTCAAAGAACACTCTGCCAGTGATCTCTGATTTTCTTGTATACCAACAGCAGTCTAGTTTTGCTGATTTGGTGAGGAATGCCAACCGCTGCGAGGATGCCATCAGGGAAGGGCGGTTGAGTAAGAATACTTCAGGGGGCCCTAGCGGGGTCAGAAGATTTTCTGAGCAGAGGAACGAGAAGAGAACAGGGGGCGATGTCCAGAACATAGCCAACACCAGGCCCAATAATAATACTGCTCCGTTTCAATTTCAGGCGGCCCCACCAGCACCTGTTAGGCCTGAGCAGATGCAAAGAATGGGGAATGGGCAAGGAATGCAAATGACCCCGGAACAGAGGAGAACCCGCTATGACCGAGTCTTTACACCTCTGGGGTAATCTTTGAGTGTACTTTTGCCCCTATTAGTAGAAAAGGGATTAGTGGCTATCCGCCAACCGCAACCTCCTCCTCACCCAATCCCAAAGAACTATGTCCCAAATACCCACTGCAATTTTCATGAGGGTCCGGGCCACCCTACTGATTGCTGCTTCCCATTGAAGCACACCATCCAAGATTTAATCGATGTCGGGAAAATCATTCCCCCTGCACCCTCTCAACATACTAATATCCACCAAGTGCCACTACCCCCACATCCTACCGGAGGAGCAGGTCCTAGACTCACCATTGGAATGATAGAAGATGAGGAGGAATTCGAATTTGACCCATCCGATTATATCAGTGATCGGGAGAGTTATGTAGCACCGCTGTTAAGAAACGTTGAAGAGAGGAATATAGGGGTAGTTGAACCTCTAAATTTGTCAAATTATTTCCCCAACCCGACTCCACAAATTGAACCCTTGGATCTCAGGGCATACTTTCCAGCACCCACACCCATCAATTATGTGAATATCAATGCATACCAACCATACACCACAATCCCCATCAATTACTCGATGAGCCAACAGGCCCCCAATCCTACACCCGCACCCACCAGTTATCAATGGCCTGTGCCCACTCCATTTCAACTACCACCGTACACCACAACCCCCATCGATTACCCTTTAAGCCACCAGGCCCCCAATCCAACACCCACACCTACCAGCTATCAATGGCCTACTTTTACCTCCTTCCCTCCAATACCACCACCCTCAAGCTTTACCACTCCCATTTGGCCCAATCTTTCCACCCAATCCTCCACCACAAAAAAAAATTAGGTGTTGCCCACACCCTCTGAGCCCGCCGTACAAGTATCTCAAGCACCGGCTGCCATACCCTTTCAGCTCTCGGGACCCACATATGATCCTCACCAGGTCCCGCTAAGCTAGGAACAAATAGATATCAATGCCGGAAGCAGCAGCAGAGAAGGGGCAGTAGATTTTCTTACCAGATTAGGGAGGATATCAAAGCGCAACCAAGCACCAAAGAAGAAAGACAGCCCAACTCAAGGAAAGAAAGATAGTTGAGAACATATACTGGAGACTCAGCTAAGAAGAATGCCTACCCATATCACTGTATGGGATATGTTGATGACATCCCCACTCTATTTCCAAGCATTAATGGGGGCGTTAAAAAATGCGCATGTATCACTCCAAGTTAGCCCAGACGAAGTCGGGCAAATAATTGGTCAAGTGATGGCTCCAAATGTCATTTCATGTTCTGATGTCGATTTACCTGAGGAAGGAGGTAGCCACTCAAAATCTTTAAATATAACCGTTGAGTCCGGAAACATGATTATTCCCTTCGTACTAATCGATAATGGGTCTGCATTGAATATATGCCCGTTGAGAACTGCCACCATGATTGGGGTTGATCCGTGCATGTTAAGGCCCACCAGAACCAGCGCTAGAGGGTTTGACAATACCAGGAGAGAAATAATGGGAGAAGTTGATCTTGAACTGTTGATAGGGCCAATGACCTTTTCCATCTTATTTCAAGTCATGGATATCAAATCCTCATTTAATCTGTTATTAGGGCGCCCGTGGCTTCATGAAGTCAGAGCCATACCTTCCACATTGCACCAGAAACTCAAATTTGCATCTGGGCATAAGATTATCACGATCATTGGAGAGGGGCACAGTGAGAAAGAAGAGGCCGCCAATAGCATTGAAAAACCCAATATGTTGGATGTACCACACACTATTGAGGACGTCGACCTCCATAGTTTTGAGTATGAGGTGTCAGCTATACTCCCAGAACCCATTGAGGGCATCATGTCAAAAACGGGAGGCGGTATGGTAGCGGCAGTGGCAATGCTCCAAAAGTGGAGCTATCAGAAAGGAAGGGGTCTGGGAGCCAAATTACAAGGCAAAAGAGAGCCAGTTGTGGCTAAGGGACAGAAAGTAAGATTCGGGCTAGGATACAAGCCCATGGAGCAAGAGGTCCGAGAGGCCAATGAGAAAGCCTAACCGCGGCTGCAAGAGCTCGAGGAATTAACATAGAGGAGAAACCTCGCCCTAGGCTGCACATCAGGAAATCCTTTGTCAGCGCAGGGGTCGTGAAGATTGATGAAAATGGGGCTACCCATTTGACCCCACACAAACCTATAGCCCCAGTCCATCCCACCAATCCCCAGATCCCCCTTCCCAGCTTGGAGATAGACTTGGCCGCGTTATCCCTTTTCGAGGAACGACGGTCGGTATCTGAACAACCCCCCCTGTGGTGAATCACCACAAAACTGAGTTATCATTTGACGACATGATCTCAGATGAAATGGGGATCAATATGATAGAGGCTGACTCCAACGAGCCATATCAGTCAGCACCCTCCATCCCAACAGGTAAAGAAGCGGTCCCCTCAGGTACGCAACTGGGCATCTTTGTCCCAAACTCTGGAAGCAGGAAGTGGCCTAAAGTTTGGCACCTGTTTCCTAAAAAAAAACAACCTATAAAAAGTGAGATAAGCCCTTGGCAGGCAATACCTTGTATATACACAAACCCGCCTTGCCAAGGGTCCGTCTCCGAAAAAATATAAAATCTCAAAAACATGAAAAAATATAAAATCTCAAAAACACTGAAAAAACACAAAATCCCAAAAACATTGAAAAAATCTGAAGTCCAGAAAAATTGTCATTTACAATTCCAGAAAATGCCCCACAAAAGGATGCCTTAATCAAAATGCCTGTCGCACATGAAATCGACCCCTTCCCTGTAGAAATACAAGAAGAGGTAGGGATCACGAGTCTGGACGAAGATGTTCCCTTTGAGGAGCTCCCCGATGAGCTCCTTGACCAATTTGCCAACTTTGAGCATGGCCCTACCCCCATTGTCGAAGAGATCGAAGACGTCAATCTAGGAACTGAGGGGGTTCCCAGGATAACCAAAATCAGAACGTCACTGTCTCCTGAGGAAAGAAAAAGCATGATCGACTTCCTTCGGTCATACTAAGACTTTTTTGCCTAGTCGTACAAGGACATGCCTGGTCTGGATACTGATTTGGTCAAGCACGAGTTGCCCCTCTACCCTAACATGAAGCTAGTTAAGCAGAAGCTGAGGCGTCTCCGACCCGAGTGGATGTTGAAAGTTAAAGACGAGGTAATCAATCAGTATGACGTAGGGTTTCTCATGGTATCTAAATACCCGCAGTGGCTAGCCAATATCATGCTCGTACCAAAGAAGGACGGAAAGGTTCGCATGTGCATCGATTTCTGCAATTTAAACAAAGCAAGCCCGAAAGACGATTTCCCATTATCACACATCGACATCTTGGTCGATAACACAACTAAGCATGGGATGCTTTCTTTTATGGATGGATTCTCAGGATACAATCAGATCAAAATGGCAGAGGTTGATCGTGAGAAGACAGTGTTCATTACCCCCTGGGGAACCTTTTGCTATCGAGTCATGCCATTCGGGCTGAAGAATGCCGGTGCAACATACCAGAGAGCTATGATTGCACTATTTCATGACATGATGCATCGAGAGATTGAAGTGTATGTCGATGACATGATAGCCAAGTCACCAGAGCGAAGTGACCATCTGGTAAACCTTCAGAAGATGTTTGAAAGACTGAGGAAGTAACGACTACGTCTGAATCCACAGAAGTGCGCATTTGGTGCTATGTCAAGAAAACTATTAGGATTCATCGTCAGCAGGAGGGGGGTCAAGGTCGACCCAATCAAAGTCAAAGCCATCACTGAAATGCCACCACCATCTACTGAGAAAGAGGTTAGAGGGTTTCTGGGCAGAAGACACTATATCAGTCAGTTCATTGCACAACTAACTCCAATCTGCACGCCAATCTTCAAGTTACTAAGGAAGAATTCGCCCGTTGAATGGAACGACGATTGTCAGGCAGTGTTGAATCAAAAGCTACCTCCTCAATCCACCTATTTTGGTACCACCTGAGCTAGGGAGACCACTCTTGATGTATCTCTCCACTACTGAAGTTTTGATGGGATGTGTCCTGGGGAAGCACGATGAACTAGGAAGAAGAGAGCAGGCCATTTATTATCTAAGCAAGAAGTTTACTGATTATGAGGTGTGCTACTCTCATCTGGAGAAAGCATGCCTAGCTCTTGTATGGGCTACTCAAAGGCTCCGCCACTATTTGCTATCTCAAGCAGTTCTGCTCTTGGCCCGAATGGACCCATTAAAATACCTATTTGAAAAGCCAACTCTCACTGGACGAACCACACGCTGGCAGCTTTTATTATCTGAATTCGACATCACATATGTCACTCAGAAATCGATCAAGGGGCAGGTGCTTGCTGACCATCTTGCTGATAATCCTTTACCTGATTATGAGCCTTTGAGAACTGAATTCTTAGATAAAGATATCTTATTCATGACAGAAGACGATACAGAAGAAGTAAAAGAATCATGGGTAATGCACTTTGAAGGGGCAGCAAATGTCGAGGGCCAAGGAGTTGGCGCCATCCTAATTTCACCAAAAGGATCCCATGTACTGGTCTCTATCAAGCTCAACTTCCCTTGCACTAACAATATGGCTGAGTACAAAGCTTGCGCCGGTGGTCTGCAGGCGGCTCTCGATCTAAATGTAACTCACCTTCGAGTATTTGGTGATTCACAGTTAATCATATGCCAGACGAATGGTGACTGGAAGACAAAAGATGAAAAGCTGATCCCCTATCATGAAAACCTCGAGGATCTAATAGCTTGCTTCCAAGATGTGACTTTCTTATACGTCCCCTGGATAAGGAATCGCTTTGCAGACGCGTTATCCATCCTAGCGTCAATGATTGAAATCCCCTATGGTGTTGAGATGAAGCCGATTGTGATAGAGCAGAGGAATGAGCTGGCCTTCTGCCTCCAGATTGAGGAATCTACCAAGCCTGATGATGAGCCACCTTGGTTCTCAGATATCAAGAATTTCCTCGAGACCCTAACTTTCCCAGAGGGTACATCCAAGACAGACCGACGAACCATTCAACGTTTAGCGGCAAGTCACGTCATTTACGGGGAATGCCTCTACAAGCGATCATACAATAACATCTTACTCAAGTGCCTCACTGAAAGTGAAGCGGTCAATATTATGAAAGAAATCCATGAGGGAGTATGCAGAGCCCACGTCAGCGGTCACATGCTCGCTAAGAAAATCCTACGACAGGGATACTTTTGGACCACCATGGAATCAGATTGCTGTAAACATGTTCAAAAATGCAACAAGTGTCAAGAACACTTCAGTCTGATACACGCTCCTTCCATTGATCTTCACTGCATGATCACTCCTTGGCCATTTGCTACCTGGGGCTTTGACGTTGTCGGAATGATTAATCCAAAAGCATCAAACGGACTTCGGTTCATCCTTGTCGCCATTGAGTACTTCACCAAGTGGGTAGAAGTGGTGTCATATGCCAACATCACGACCAGTCACGTCGAGAAGTTTCTCAAGAACAATATTGTGTGCCGATTCAGAGTACCCAAAGATATCATCACGGACAACGGCACAAACTTTGCGAATAAGCGCATCCGAGACTTCTGCGAACAATACAAGATCAAGCACCATCGCTCGTCCCCTTATCGGCCTCAAACTAATGGAGCTGTGGAAGCTGCGAACAAGACAGTCGTCCGCATCCTTGAGAAAATGGTCGTCACTTATCAAGATTGGAGCGAAATGCTGCCATTTGCTTTGTAGGCCTACCGAACGTCGATTTGTACCGCTATAGGGGCAACACCATTCTCCCTTCTGTATGGAACCGAGGCCGTCCTCCCGATAGAGGTTGAAGTACGCTCGCTCCGAATCCTCATAGAATCAGGCTTACCCGAAGCTGAAAGAGAAAGATCACGCTTTGATCAGCTAAACTTACTGGACGAAAAGAGAGTCCTAGCCTTATGCCACACTCAAGTTTACCAGGGGAGAATCACACGCGCTTACAATAAACATGTCCGCGGTTGAGATCTAAAGGTAGGAGACACTGTGCTGAAGAAAATCTTCCCATCCCTCCATGCCGATCCAAGAGGAAAGTTTAAACCGAACTGGGAAGGGCCATACGTCATTCGAGAAGTGCTGCCGGGATATGCCATTCGCCTCGCCACCATGGATGGAGAACATCTTCCTGAGCTCATCAACGCTGGATACGTCCGACGGTTCTACTCTTAGTCTATCGCGATAAAGTATTGATGAAACAGATATGTGACTGCTTAAGAACCACCCAAAAGAGGCAATCATTCCAAGCACAGTAGCCCAAAAACATCCCTAAACAAAAATTTTGATATCCTTTGCTACCCCATTTGAGCCTGGGCCTTTCTTTCAATAAACCCATCCCCCCAAACAATATATATATATATATATGTGTGTGTGTGTACATATACCAAAAAAAAGAAGAGAGAAAAGATGCATGTGTATAAAGTTACTATCAAATCCAAAAAAAATTGAAAAAAAAGCAAAACCTCAAAAAGAGATTGCCTGAAATGGAGGAAAAAGAATAACAAAAGATGTGTATAGAAGACTCACGGGGCATGTACAGTAAAAACCCCCAAGGAAGAAAGTATATTGAGAAAACTGAAGTCGTATCAAGGAAACCCTTTTGGCCCAACATACCTTCGAATCCTAACCTAACCCATGGCCAAGCTACACCCTGAAGGAAGCCCTCTTTGTAGGTTCGCAAGCAGTCATAATATCTGTTAAGTCAACATGAGCTGAGTCGTGAGACGACACCAGAACCCCATCTAGCCGGCTATGACGGAATCGACGTCTATGTTGTGGCTCAAAAAAAAAAAAGAAATAAAAAGAATAAAAAAATAAAAATAAAAATACAAGTTCAAAGCAAGATGGACGTAGTGAAAACCCGGAAGGGCATTACGGGTAAAAACAGCGGGCTTGTGTGGACCAGGTGAAAACCTGAAAGGGCGCTTGGGGTAAGAGAGCTAAACCCATGGACGTGGTGAAAACCTAAAAGGGCGCCACAGGTAAAAAAGGAGATAAATGAACAGAAAAAAAAGAGAAGGAGAAAGAAAAGAAAAAGGAAAAGAAAAGAAGGTTTGGACTGATTGAGAAGATTAATGTTTGAGGAACCCTTTTGTTACTCTTCCTGTACCCTCTTGTCCGACTGGGCCGCTCATGCTAGTTCGAATCGGGTCCCGACCAGATTTGTCTTTGTGAAACCCGCACTGTCAAACGTATGACCCGAGGTAAGGAGAAAGGTTTAACTCAATTCAAAGGGATCAACATTCCGGCCTTGGTAAAATTCGGAAACTCACTCAGGTCTGACTGCATGAAAGAGTTCGACTATGCTCAAAATGGGACCCGTTACTCCGTCTCACTATCAAGGTATCAAAAACAAAAAAAAAAGAAGAAAAGCCAAAAACAAAAAAAAATCATCAAGAAAAATCCAAACACCAAAAAATGTGTATATATATTTCTACTAATGTTCATGTACATATTTCCAGCATCATATTTCAATCTCAAAAATGAAGAAAAAGAACAAAAAATCTCAAAAAACAAAAATCCAAAAAAAATATATTGAAAATGAAAAAGTGTAGGTAGAAATCTACTTTTTCTTCTATTGTTTAAGATGAATTTTCTTTATATGTATAAATAATAAAGGGACTGACGTTTTCTCGAGAATGTGCAGGAACGTCACACGTTCCAAAGCCTCAAAGCAGGCAACTTCTCAGCGATGGACAAATCAGATAAAACATCTCACCACCGACGTCAGGTCTAAAAAAAAAAAAAAAAAATGATGATGAAAATCATTTTGAAAAAACAAAAAAATCTATGTTTTCATGCTATGCACAGCTACGCACTCACATATTTTCGATGCGGTAAAATGTCAATATTTTATCAGCAATGCAGCTATGCAAAATTAATGTCCTAGGTCTAAGGTTCGCCTTGGATCCATGGATCCTATTTCAAAATAGGAGCGACGGTGTCAATTTTGGTCAAACAGTCAATGCTTGGATTGGATTGATTCCACTTCTAAATCTTTGCCCTGATCGCTCCATATTTTGGTTTCAGGTGAACTTGAGTGCCCTGTACTTTAAGTTCGTCACATGATATTTTCGGAGGTGTAGACTCTTTGGTCCTCGTAGTCTGGGTGTGCGCCCTACGGGGTTCGAGGTCCAGATAATGCTTGTTTTAAAAAATAAAAATAAATGATGTTAAAAAAAAAAAAAGCAATCTTTGAAAAAAGAAAAAAGAGAAAAAGAATAAATCTGTTCTTCCCCACAGAGCGACGCACATGCGTGTTCTGATGCGATAAAATATCGATATTTTATCAGCAACACCACTGTGCTATAATAACGTCCTCAGTCTAAGGCACGCCTTGGATTCTGGATCCTTCTTCAAGGAAGGAGCAACGGTGTCAGTCCCGGTCAAACAATTAATGTTTCGATCGAGTCAACTCCACTGCTAAATTTTTTTAGCCAAGCACTGTCTTTGGGTTCATGTAAACTTAAGTGTCTTAAGCTTCAGATTCTTCGTTGGAAAAGTTCAATCGTTGGTTAAGACCAACCTATTGAGAATGAGATTCTGTGTCAATCGAACTATATGCAACCATGCATTCAGAAGGGTTCATTTCCCTTTTATTTTCTACAGGCTTAAAACTTGTATGGGCAGCGATATCCCTATAAAGTGTATGCCATGCTTCTGGGAATCCGTATGATAGTCGTTTGTCCTCGTAAATTGTACCCGGGCGGGTCTGGGTCGGGGCTTCCATCGCCTTTGTTGTTGCTTATTGCCCCCGATGGGTGCATGATTATGCATAGTTAATTAATGATTATGATCATTGTCAACAGAGGCCAGGATTGGATGCCCCCTTTTGGGAGGTGCCCGATGTTTGGCTAGATCTATTCAAGGAAGTCGAAACTGGATACTCTAGGTCATGCTGAGCTGAGGCATGCTTTCAAAAAAATGGCACGTACTCCCAAAAAGTGTTGTGACATCAATTCACTTCGCTCGGGTGGTCATGCTAAATAAACATTGGGATCAATGGGCTCGCCCAAAGATCTCAAACCCTGCTTTCAGCAGGGGCACTCGCGAATGGTCCGATGGGGCCATCAAATGCCTTGCAGGATTGGACGCAAACTGTGGAGCCTTGCGTGTGCTTACTTCGTACCTATCTTTGAATGTGGGTCGATCACCCCTCTTACTCATGAAGACGTTGCATTTAGAATGAATTTTAAACATCAATCACCTTCAAATCATCTCGAGAAGCGGACATTTTTCCTGATTAACAGGCATTTGCAACTCGAGAGGCGAATGTATTTCCCAGCTATTGCGCTTTTGCAACTCATTCCACCTCGGTTATGCCCAGTAATGTCGCTAAGTTCTTGGGAATCGATTACCTCGAGAAACGAATGATTAGCCTGGCACCCCAGGGCTTTCGTTTTCTCACCGTATTACTCACCTGATGTTTGAAGTTCGTTTGAATGCAACGAACTCGTCAGTAATGCCTTGGGCCCGATCGACACACCTTTCGAGAGAGGTGTAATTCTGAGCTTTTTATGGCATGTATGGAACTCTTAGGAATCACCCTAAACCCTTAGGAATCACCCTAGATCTCTTAGGCACCTACCCCAAACCTTTAGAAACCAATCCCGAACCCTTAGGAATTAACCATACCCTTCCCAGACCTATTAGAATCCTTCCCGGCCAAGATTCGAACCCCCCTGAACAGCGGTTAGAAAGAGCAGTGCTAAAGTTTTTGTGGATAGTTTCCCAACCTAAGGTATATACCATTGGAAAGTAGAGCTTCCCATCTTTCAACAAACTAAGAATCACCTAATTTAGAGTTGTACATCAAAAGATATGGCAGAATAAAGATCGTAAATTTGTACGAGATATTGCAAAACCGGACCCATAGAGCCAATTTCGAACTAACCGAAATAGCTGAGGAAAAGAGGAGTGCAAAGGTTAGCATATATAGTTGCCCAATCTAAAGCCTATACTATTGGAAAGTAAACTTTCTCAGCTTTACAACGAGCCAAGAATCGCCTAATTTAGAGTTGTACATAAAAAGTTATGGCAATTTGAAAAATACGAATTTGTGCAGGAAATTGCAAACTGGGCCAGGCCCCTGCGGGTCTCCAACATCCAACAGTTTGGACCTGGTTTTCTTTCAAAAAATGGTCAAAATTGACATTGGAGGTTTGACTTGTTGACCATCCCAAAGTCTAGGGTGTATTTCTTTAGGACCCTAGTGACCCTATTAGCTTAAGTTATCACCCTTTTGCCATTCAAGTCACCACCCTATCATCTACCATTAAACCCAAATCCCTCTTTTCCAAGCTCTAGAAAACCACAAAACCCATGGATTTCCCATTACCTATTTGCTAATCTAATTAGGACTTTAACCCCTCACTAATCCTCCCTTTCTCTATAAATAGAGAGCCACCCCTCTTGCTTAAAGGTTGAGAGTTTTTACCTAAGAGAGAAAGAGCTTAAGTGAGAAGATCTTTCTCCCATTGGTGCACCATCCCCATATAAATTTCACAATTGAAAAAGTCACTTTAGACCTTAGTATTTCACTAAAAACCTCTAGGTTAGGTGTGTGTTACCCCCTAGCTTTCCTCCTCTACCTCTTAGTTTCAAGCCTTAGGAGTTAGAACCCCATTCCATACCATACAAGCCTTCAAAAAGCTCACTGAAGCAAGCCAACGCAAGGCTCCCCAACAGTTCTACAAGGGCCCAAGAGCTCCGGCTCTCAACTCTATTCCTCTACCTTCTTTGCTTTTCCTCTATCCTAGAATTGAGCCGTTATGCTGCCCAAATTTCGGCAAGCGGGAAGGGCTCAATAGGAATGGTGTGCCTTCGGGCAAGGGGAAGTGCCGCTCATTTTACTTTCTTTTATATATATATATATATATATATATATATATATATATATATATATATATATATATATATACTATATAAACCAGCCCCACATAGACCTGGCCTTAAGTAGAGACCGCATTTAGCGGGTTGATCGGGTGCCTAACACTTTCCCGATCGATAACCGAAGCCCCTACCCAAGAGCCTTTGGTGTGGACCGGAATCAAAGTCATATTTTTAGCACTTCGGTGCTCATAAAAATGAACCAGGTTTCTCGGGACACCGAAAGCTCCGGGTGGCGACTGTATATTTTTCGTTAGAGAGCGCATCGTTGCGACGGGATCGTCTCGATTCCCACGGTTGCGCAAACTCTATTTTAGGTTTTTTTTTTTTTTACTTTTTGCTTTCATTCCTAAATATAAAGCAAGGACTTTTTCCGTGTCTCTTTTCTTTCTTCTTCTTTTTTTTTTTGGAAAACTAACGAAAGAGGATTTTTTTTTGTTGGGTCTCAACTAATTAACAATATGGTTTTTGGTTTTTTGTTGAAGATTTATTAAGGAGAGGGATTTTATTTTTCTTTTTCTTTGTTGTTTATTCATTATATTATTTATTTTTGAAAACTAAGGCATGGATATATTTTTTGTTGGTGCTTTTTTTTTTTTTTTTTGCTCTATGAACATAAAAGGAGGGGTTTTCCTATTTTAGTGTTTGCTTTTTATGAAAGAAGGATTTTTGTGTTTTATTTTACGGACCATGAAGAAAGGAATTTTTTTTTTGGTTTCCACTCTGGTTCCTCTAAACGTAAAAGATGGATTGTTTTTTTTTAGAGGCATAAAGAAGGATTTTTTTTTGGTTGATGATTTTGGAGGCATAAAGAAAGGATTTTTTTTTATCATTAATTTTTTATTTTCAAGGATAGAAAGGGGAAATTTGTTTTATTTTGAAGAAGAAAAAAAGGAAAGGGTTTTTTTTTTTTGCAATTTTATTTTATTAAAAGGGGTTTTTTTTGTTTTATGTGTGTGTATACCTTTGTTTCTGAGAATGGTAGCAAAAGGATGGGCATGCTTACCTTCCCGTAGTCTGTAGCAAAAGATGACTCTTTATCACTAATCTGCCCTGATGTGATATATATATTTTTTTTGTTGCCCCAGCATGTCAGGCGGTGATGAGCATATTCCTGAGGAGAGGCAGGAGAAGGGGCCCGAGATAGTGTATGGCTCGCGCAGGGAGCAGTTCCTCTGGGTGGAGCGGAGGGCAGGCCCCTGGCTTGAAATGCAAGGCGAGGCTGTCCGAGTTGGCCTCTTGCATCAGCAGTACACTCATATCTCAAATTTTGGAATAGCGGGCAAGGTAAAAGATAGGTTCAATTTCTTTCCTTTGCACAGTCTCTTCTTTTTTTTTCACTTATGCAATCTGATGTGCATTTCTTTTGGTGCAGGAGCTGCCCAACATTGTGTTCCGCAGGGGGTGGCTCGATTTCCATGAGTTCTACCTTTATGGTCCCCCCGTAGTGAAGGTCCTGTTGGAGCAGGTGGGTTTTGGGGAGTTCCTGTCCTGCCCTGCCATGAGGGCCGACGCCGCCTATCTGAAGGCCCTGATCGAGAGGTTTCGTCCTGAGACCATGACGTTCCATATGCCGTATGCCGAGATGACGTTGACACCCCTTGACTGGGCCATGATCACTGGCATTAGGATAGGGGGGGTCCTGATATCCACTTTGGCGGTACCAAGCCGTGAGGACATTACTCGACTGATTGGGGCCTATCCTCCTTGTGGGCAGACCCACGGCACAGAGGTCAAGATGTCTTGGCTGACCTCCCTCTTTTCCACTGACGAGTAGGTGGACCTGGGTCAGCCAGACTAGGTGCTTTACATCACGCCAGAGCGGGCGATTGTCTTAGCTCGCATTACCCTCCTACTCCTGCTGGGCAAGATTCTTTTCACAAATGCCAACGGGGGACGAGTCAGTTTGGCCTTGTTGAGCGTGATGGATAATTGGGGCGACGTCCTAGGTATGACTGGGGAGGGGCAGGATATGTCTGGTTGATGCACAACTTATCTCAAGTTACGACCGGGGATTCGAAGTCTACCGCAGGATTTTGGGCCACCCTGGAGGTAATTCCTCTTTCCTTTGCTTTTGCCATCACTATCATTCATTTTTTTTTGTGACTGATCCATATATGCTACTGACCCGCTCTTGTGCCATGCCCCTCTTTCAGGTATGGGGATATCACCACTTTCACGCTGGGCGCCCGCTCCTTTTCTCGAAGGTGCTCACCTATCCCCTCCTCAGCAACTGGCATCAGGCCCGGCGCTGTGACGTGGGCCTAAAGCACTTGGAAATGGGCCTAAGGTCCCAGCTTGACTTGATGGTCCCCGAGCAGGTGATAAATTTTTGACCTTTGTTTATTTTCAGCTTGGATATTTCTTTTAATTGAGGTGTTGCTTACTTGGTCTCTCTCGCTTTTTGACTTTGAGCAGATCCTCCCTGATCCGTACCTGACATCCCCCTTCTAGGACCGAGCAGCCGTGGGTGCCTCCCGCTTATTCAACAATCATCGCATCGTCTTCTTCTTTGGAGCATGGGCCAAATGCTACTATCTGGGGGAGCGAGTGGTGCACCAGTTTTAGGGCTACTACGCCATACCTGTGGACCCCTCAGTCGATGTTTGGAGTCCTGCTGGTAGTATCAAGGAGCTGACGATAGCCTTATTCAACAACAGGTTCCCCATTCATGCTTTCCATGTGCCTGGGGATTATCATGCTTGGTACGAGTGCCTGCCATACCGGTTCATCCTGCCGCGCTTTATCCCTAGCGCTAATTTTGTGGCATTTGGCGGCCCCGTCGGTCAGGTAATTTCTTCTCAGCTTGGATTAGTTTCCCTTATATTTTGACTCGACTTTTGTTCTCATCCGAATGGATCCTTATTTGGTGCACAGTTTGCTCCAGGGTATGATTCGGACGGTGAAGGTGGGTCGAGTATTGCCGACATGTCAGGGGTAGATCCCTCTGGTGCTAGTCCGTCGGGCGAGGGTTCCTCGGGTGCTGGTTCGTCGAGTACCTCTCAGCGGGTGTCCCTGGTGGTGGTCCATCTGTAGCTTATAGAACCTTTCGGCGTCTTAAGGATGGCTTCCTCTCAGACCTCTACGCCGACGTAGATCGACAGGCACGGCTCTCCGCTGAAGCAGCTCGTATTCCTCCTCCTGAGGTGGTCCCTGTGGTAAGTCTTCTGATGAGTCAATCCTCCTCCATTTTAGTTTCCCTGCATGCTTTTAGGATTGCCCCAACAACTGAATATTGTATCGTAGGACTTCAACTCGGCCATGGAATATGCGGAGTATCACCGTCATCTTTCAGAGCTTAGGGAGGTGGAGACGGTGAGTACCTGGCTGCCCTGTTCCTCTCGTGCATTTCATTATTACTGGTCCCTCAACTGATCTTGACCTTGATCATGCTTTGCAGTGTGACCGTGCTAAGGAGTCGCGTTCCCTACTCAGTAGGATCTCGCAGGCGTGGTCTAGGTGGGGGACATGAAGACCTATCAGGGCTCTTCTCACTGTCGCAAGAAATCAGAGGGTGCGAGCAAGGAATAGGCTCTTAGTTTCCTTTAGCCTTTTTTTTTGGGAATATGTTTTGGATCTATTTTAAACAATTTGGAGGATGGTTGGTGTGGTGCTTTGGAAACAAATATGATTTTTATTATCATTTGGGAGATAGTCTCGCTTTGATTTTATGCCCCGATTGCTTGGTATCAAATCTGTTTCTTTGCAGGATGTGTTAGCCCAGAATGCCTTTGGAAAGTGACCCCCTTGGGTTGCATGCCTCGACGTAGGATTGGTCCTGCATATATACATAAATGAACAGAACAAACAATTAGCTATTAGATGAACAGGGTGTGTGAAGCAAACAAATAAAAGGGGTGTAAGTCCCCCAAGTTAGGTCCTGAAATGGCTAAAGAGGGGGAGCCCGGAGGGTGGCGCAACTATTAGTTGCACCAGGTTTAACTCTTGGCTAATTTGTTCTGGCGCAACTAATAGTTGCGCCAGGCAAGAAAAGGTGCCAATTTGATCTGGCGCAACTATTAGTTGCACCAGGCAAGATAGAGGGCCGAAATGCACTGGTGCAACTAATAGTTGCGCCAGGTTTAACCTGGGGGGCAATGGGTCCTTATATACCCGAGTCAGCCCAAAAGTTAGCTCTTTTTGTTTTAGCTTGGTCTCTTTGACTGGTTCTTTTTGCCCTTGCTTTTTCAAGGCGGGTCCATCATCATACATCGATTCTTATCTCCCTAAAAGACCCTTGTACGTTCATGGACCCGCTTTCCAGCCCTCCCTTACGCGGAGGGTCCGGAGTCAATTTGCCCCCCTTGTTGGGTTTGGGGCCCAAATTTTTAATGGCCTGGTTTGGGAGCTTGAATGAGGGTGAGCTCGCCGACTTGGAGCGCCTTGGGCTATCTCGCCTTCCTTCCCTTCCTAGAGGTCCCCCTTCGATGGGAACTTCTTCATGCAGCTGCTTCATTTTGGGATGTGAATCTCCACATATTTCATTTTGGGAAGCGGGAGCTAACCCCAACCCTTGAGGAGCTATCTAATCTGTCTGGCCTGAAGCTTCACCGGGGCCTTGCAAGAGTCATGCCGCAGCCAGGTTATTCCAAATCTGTTCACCTTACTCTAGGTTTTGAAGAAATCCGAGTATGAGAAAAGTCTCATTGGGGGGCCCACAAGGTGTTCGCTAAAATTCCTCAAAGAACTTTTTAGTGACGAAAGCCTCCGAAAATTGTCGGTTAGGAATGTTTTTAACGTGAAAGCCCTAGCACTTGGTCTCATCTCTGAAATCCTTTTCTTCACCGGGGGGAGAGCTTCTCAGTGGCAGTTTGTGATATTTTGGCGGAGCTGGAGGCGGGCCGATCCATGATGCATTTAGTGCTTGCTGAGCTGTATCGAAGCCTTGATTCCTTTGCTTTGGATAAGGTGGAGGGCCTTCGGGGATGCCCCTTGTTGCTTCAGGTCTGGTTGGGTGAGCATTTTGCTGTTCTGGGGCCTATGCCTCACTTTTACATTGCCCGAGGCGAGGTAGTCCAATGTTTTCTGGGTCGATACCACCTGCTCCCCCAGGGTGATATGTCAGCTCTGAAACTTTGGTTGATCGATGCCGAGCTGACATGGAGGCTCCCGTGGCTGGACCGGACCTTCCCGATAATTCGTAGTAGAGATCACGAGGGCATCACCCTCCTTGGATTGACGGGCAGCACCTTTTACTTCCCATTCCAAGTGTTGCGTCAGTTCAGCTTCCCTCAGCAGGTGCCTTGTGAGGCCAGACTGCCTTTATGTGGTTTGATCTTTTCTAGGGGATCCTCTGGGGACATAGATCGGATTACTGCTCTTTAGGAGACGCGTCAGTCGACACTGATGTGTGATTTTGAGCAGGGAGACTCGGTTAGAACTTCTCCTGAGTACGAGGCATGGCTATTGACTGAGCGGCCTGCCGCTGATGGCTCGTATTTGTCAGAGATCATTGATACTGGAGGCCCCTGGCCAAAGAAAGAGATGGCACTCCGAGCCCGTAGCGAGCTATTGGTGAATTAGAAGAGGGTCCTACAAGAACTTTTGGCATGCGAGAAGGTTAGAGCAGACACAGCGGAGAGCGAGGTTCTCCGTTTGATGGGATCACTGAGCGTTGCTTTTGGAGCCGCCGACTCTTCTTGGAAGAGGTTCAAGAGCCGGCATGGTCGTTGGTTGATTGAGAGGAATGTCCAAGAGGATGACCTTTATGCTGAGATTAGCGCTTTGAAGCACGAGCTAGGCCGTTAACTCCTTCCTGCACACAAAACTTTTTTTGCACAGATCATATACATAGAAAAGGGGCGTAGAAAACCCCTTTACAGATACACACACATTTTTGGTATACATATTTTCTTTATGTTTTTGTTGTTTTTGCTTTATACTTGTAAAAAGGAAAACACATTAGTCATTACACCGACTATTTTTTGGGATGTGGTGTAAGTGATGCAAACAGCAGTTATATACATCTATACAGATCTATTTTTGGTTTATATATATTATCTTTTTTTTGTGCCTTGATCATTGGGTGATACTTTGGGAAACCCTGGGTCCACCTTTGAGCATGGTCGAACCCTTTCTTTGGAGTCGGACTCGGGTGGGTTTCCGGATTTTGCGAAGGCTGGAATATTGATCCCTTTATATTGAGTGAAACCTTTCTCCTTGCCTCGGGTCATATGTTTGACAGTGCGGGTTTCACAAAGACAATTCTGGTCGGGACTCGATTTGAACTAGCATGAACGGCCCAGTCGGACAAGAGGGTACAGGAAGAGTAACAAAAGGGTTCCTCAAACATCAATCTTCTCAATCAGCCCAACCCTTTCGTCTTTTCTCTCTCTTTTTTTTTTATTTTTTTATTTATCTCCTTTTTTACCCGTGGCGCCCTTTCGGGTTTTCTCCACGTCCATGGGTTTAGCTCTCTTACCCCAAGCGCCCTTTCGGGTTTTCACCTGGTCCGTACAAGCCCACTGTTTTTACCCGTAGCGCCCTTTCCGATTTTCACCACGTCCATCTTGCTTTAAGCTTGTATTTTTATTTTATTATTTTCATCATATATGTTTTTTCATTTCCTTTCCAAAAGCCACGACATAGACGTCGATTCCGTCATAGCCGGCTAGATGGGATTCCGGTGTCGTCTCACAACTCGGCTCGTGTTGACTTAACAGATATGATGACTGCTTGCGAGCCTACAAAGAGGGCTTCCTTCAGGGTGTAGCTTGGTCGTGGGTTAGGTTAGGATTTGAAGGTATGCTGGGCTAAAAGGGTTTCCTTGATACGGCTTCAGTTTTCTCAACATACTTTCTTCCTTGGGGGTTTTACTATACATGCCCCGTGATTCTTCTTTGTTCTTTTTGCTTCATTTCAGGCAATCTCTTCTTAAGGTTTTGTTTTTTTGATTTTTTTGGATTTTGATAGTAACTCTACTTCATCTTTTGTTGTTTATTTTTTTTATATATGTACACGTATATTTTTTTGGGAAAGGGGTTTATTGAAAGAAAGGCCCAGGCTCGAATGTGGTAGCAAAGGATATCATCATTTTTAGGGATACCTTTAGGCTACTGTGTTTAGAATGTGGCCTCTTTCGGGTGGTTCTTAAGCAGTCAAGTATCTGTCTCACCAACACTTACCTTATCGTAATAGACTAAGAGTAGAACCTTCGGACATATCCAATGTTGATGGCATATCCCGGCAACACTTCTCGAATGACGTAAGGTCCTTCTCAGTTTGGCTTGAACTTTCCTCTCGGATCGGCGTGGAGGGATGGGAAGATCTTCTTCAGCACAGTGTCTCCTACCTTTAGATCTCGATCGCGGACACATTTATTGTAAGCATGTGTGGTTTGCCCCTGGTATACTTGGGTATGGCATAAGGCTAGGAGTCTCTTTTCTTCCAGTAAGTTCAGCTGATCAAAGCATGATCTCTCTTTCTCTGCTTCAGGTAAGCCTGATTCCATGAGGATTCGGAGCGAGGGTACTTTGACCTCTACCAGGAGGACGACCTCGGTTCCATACACAAGGGAGAATGGTGTTGCCCCTGTAGCGATGCGGATCAACGCTCGATAGGACCACAAAGCAAATGGCAGCATTTTGCTCCAATCTCGACAAGTGACGACCATTTTCTCAAGGATGCGGACGACTGTCTTGTTCGTGGCTTCCACAGCTCCATTAGTTTGAGGCCGATAAGGGGATGAGCGATGGTGCTTGATCTTGTATTGCTCGTAGAAGTCTCGGATGCACTTATTCACAAAGTTTGTTTCATTATCCATGATGATATCTTTGGGTACTCCAAATCAACTCACAATATTGTTCTGAGAAACTTCTCCACATAACTGGCAGTGATGTTGGCATATGACGCCGCTTCTACCCACATGGTGAAGTATTCAATGGCGACGAGGATGAACTGATGTCCGTTTGATGCTTTTGGATTAATCATTCCAACGTCAAGGCCCCAGGTAGCAAATGGCCAAGGAGTGGTCATGTAGTGAAGATCAATGGCAGGAGCGTGTATCAGACTGGAGTGTTCCTGACACTTGTAGCATTTTTGAACATGTTTGCAACAATTCGATTCCATGGTGGTCCAAAAGTATCCCTATCGTAGGATTTTCTTAGCAAGCATGTGACCGCTTACATGGGCTCCGCATACTCTCTCATGGATTCTTTCATAATATTGACTGCTTCTCTTTCAGTGAGGCACATAAGTAAGATGTTATTGTATGATCGCTTGTAGAGGCATTCCCCGCAAATGACGTAACCTGCCACTAAACGTTGAATGGTTCGTTGGTCTGTCTTGGATGTACCCTCTGGGAATGTTAGGGTCTCGAAGAAATTCTTGATATCTGAGAACCAAGGTGGCTCATCATCAGGCTTTGTAGGATCCTCAATCTGAAGGCAGAAGGCCGGCTCATTCCTCTGCTCAATCATGATCGGCTTCATTTCAGCACCATACGGGATTTCTATCATTGACGCCATTGATGCCAATGTTGCTAATGCATCAGCAAAGTGATTCCTTATCTGAGGGACGTATGAGAAAGTCACATCATGGAAGCAAGCTATCAGATCCTTGAGGTGTTCATGATAGGGGATCAGTTTCTCATCTTTCATCTTTCAGTCACCATTCATCTGACATATGATTAACTATGAATCGCCAAATACTCGAAGGTGAGTTACATTCAGATCGAGAGCCGCCTATAGACCAGCGACGCGAGCTTCGTACTCAACCATATTGTTAGTGCAAGGGAAGTTGAGCTTGATAGAGACCGGTACATGGGATCCCTTCGGTGAAATCAGGATGGTGCCAACTCCTTGGCCCTTGACATTTGCTGTTCCATCAAAGTGCATTACCCATGATTCTTCTGCTTCTTCTATATCGTCTTCCGTCATGAACAAGATATCTTCATCCGGGAACTCGATTGTTAACGGCTCATAGTCAAGTAAACGATTATCAACAAGATGATCAGCAAGCACCTGCCCCTTGATCAACTTCTGAGTGACGTACGTGATGTCGAATTCAGATAATAAAAGTTGCCATCGTGCAGTCCGCTCAGTGAGAGCTGGCTTCTCGAATAGGTACTTCAATGGGTCCATTCGAGCCAAAAGCAGAACTGCCTGAGATAGCAAGTAGTGACGGAGCCTTGGAGTAGCCCATAAAAGAGCTAGGCATGCTTTTTCCAAATGAGAGTAAAGTGTCTCATAATCAGTAAATTTCTTTCTTAGATAGTAAATGGCATGCTCTCTTCTTCCCGTTTCATCGTGCTGCCCCAAAATACATCCCATCGAAACTTCCATCGTGGAGAGATACATCAAGAGTGGTTTCCCTGGCTCAGGTGGTACCAAAACAGGTGGATTAAGGAGGTAGCTTTTGATTTTTTCGAACGCTGCTTGACAATCGTCGTTCCATTCAATGAGCAAATTCTTCCTTAGTAACTTGAAGATCGGCGTGCAGATTGGAGTTAGTTGTGCAATGAACCGACTGATATACTATATTCTGCCTAGAAACCCTCTAACCTCTTTCTCAATAGATGGCGGTCGCATTTCAGTGATGGATTTGACTTTGATTGGGTCGACCTCGATCCCCCTCCTGCTAACGATGAACCCTATAAGTTTCCCTGACATAGCACCAAATGCGCACTTCTGTGGATTCAGTCGTAGCTGATACTTCCTCAGCCTTTCAAACAACTTCTGAAGGTTTACCAGATGGTCGCTTCGCTCCGGTGATTTAGCTATCATATCATCGACATATACTTCAATCTCTCGGTGCATCATGTGCAGTCATAGCTCTCTGGTACATTACACCGGCGTTCTTTAGCCCGAATGGCATGACTCGATAGCAAAAGGTTCCCCAGGGGGTAATGAACATTATCTTCTTGCGATCAACCTCTGCCATTTTGATCTGATTGTATCCTGAGAATCCATCCATAAAAGAAAGCATCCCGTGCTTAGCTGTGTTATCAACCAAGATGTCGATGCGTGGTAATGGGAAATCGTCCATTGTGCTCACTTTGTTCAAATTGCGAAAATCGATACACATGCGGACCTTTCCATCCTTCTTTGGAACATGTACGATATTGGCTAGCCATTGTGGGTATTTGGATACCATGAGAAACCTTGTATCATATTGCTTGATGACCTCATCTTTAACTTTTAGCATCCATTGAATTGAGACGTCTCCTTCGCTTGGCTTCATATCAGGGTAGAGGGGCAACTCATGCTCGACCAAATCAGTATCCAGACCAGGCATTTCCTGGTACGACCAAGCAAAAATGTCTTGGTATGATCGAAGCAAGTCGATCATGCTTTTTCTTTCCTCAGGAGACAGTGATGTTTCAATTTTTGTTATCCTGGGAACCTCCTTAGTTCCTAGATTGACGTCTTCGGTCTCTTCGACAATGGGGGTAAGGCCATGCTCAAAGTCGGCAAATCGGTCAAGGAGCTCATCGGGGAGCTCCTCGAAAGGGACATCTTCGTCCAGATTCGTGATCCCTACCTCTTCTTGTATTTCTACAGGGAAGGGGTCGATTTCACATGGGACGGGCATTTTGATTAAGGCATCCTTTAGTGGGGCATTTCCTGGAATTTTAAATGACAATATTTTTGGACTTTAGATTTTTTCAATGTTTTTGGGATTTTGTATTTTTTTTCGTGTTTTTGAGATTTTGTGTTTTTTCCATGTTTTTGAAATTTTATATTTTTTCCATATTTTTGAGATGTTTGTTTTCTTCGGAGACAGACCCTTGGCAAGGTGGGTTTGTGTATATAAAAGGTATTGCCTGCCAAGGGCTTAGCTAACTTTTTGTAGGTTATTTTTTTTTGGGAAACGGGTGCCAAATAATAGGCCACTCCCCACTTCCAGGGTTTGGGGCAAAGATGCCCAGTTGCGTACCTGAGGGACCGCTTGTTTACCGTTGGGATGGAGGGTGCTGACTGATATGGCTCATTGGAGTCAGGTTCCATCATATTGATCCCCATTTTGTCTGAGATCATGTCCTCAAATGATAACTCGATTTTATGGTGATTTACCACAGGGGGGGTTTGTTCAGGTACCGACTGTCGTTCCTTGAAAAGGGACAACGCGGCCAAATCTATCTCCAAGCTGGGAAGGGAGATCTGGGGATTGGTGGGATGGACTGGGGCTATGGGTTTGTGTTGGGTCAAATGGGTTGCCCCATTTCGATCGATTTTTACGACCCCTGCACTGACAAAGGAATTTTTTGATGTGCGGCCTAGGGCGAGGTTTCTCTTTTAAGTTGATTCCTCGAGCTCATGTAGCCGCAGTGACCCTGGCTTTCTCTTTGGCCTCTCGGACCTCTTGCTCTGTGGGCTTGTATCCTAGCCCGAATCTTACTTTCTGTCCCATAGCCACATCTGGCTCTCTTCTGCCTTGTAATTTGGGTCCCAGACCCCCTCCTTTCTGATAGCCCCACTTTTAGAGCATTGCCACTGCCGCTACCATACCGCCTCCCGTTTTAGACATGATGCCCTTAATGGGTTCTTGGAGTATAGCCGACACCTCATATTCAAAACTGTGGAGGTCGACATCCTCGGATATCGTGTGTTCCTCTATGCTATTGGTGGCCTTCTCTTTCTCACTGTGCCCCTCTCCAATGATTGTGATAATCTTATGCCCAGATGTAAATTTGAGTTTCTGGTGCAATGTGGAAGATATGGCTCCGACTTCATGTAGCCACGGGCGCCCTAATAACAGATTAAATGAGGATTTAATATCCATGACTTAAAATAAGATGGAAAAGGTCATTGGCCCTATCAGCAGCTCAAGATAAACTTCTCCCATTATTTCTCTCCTGGTATTGTCAAACCCTCTAGCACTGGTTCTGGTGGGCCTTAACATGCATGGATCAACCCCAATCTTGGTGGCGGTTCTTAACGGGCATATATTCAATGCAGACCCATTATCAATTAGCACCAAGGGGATAATCATATTTTCAGACTCAACGGTTATATTCAAATATTTTGAGTGACTACCTCCTTCCTCAGGTAAATCAACATCAGAAAATGAAATGGCATTTGGAGCCATCACTTGACCAATTATCTACCCGACTTCGTCTAGGCTAACTTGGAGTGATACATGCGCATTTTTTAACGCCCCCATTAATGCTTGGAAATGGAGGGGGGACGTCATCAACAGATCCCATACAATGATATGGGCAGGCATTCTTCTCAGCTGAGTCTCCAGTATATGTTCTTGACTCATTTTCTCCAAGGGGTTCACTGCGTTGTCTTTCTTTCCTTCGGGTTGGGCCTGTGCTGCCGCTGGTATTTCTGACTGCTTTGATATCCTCCCTGATCTAGTAATGAATCTCGCCCTTCTCTGCTTTGCTTCGCATTGGACATCTGTTGTTCGTAGCTTAGCGGGACACGGTGAGGATCATATGTACAAGTCAAATGCGAAAGGTATGGCGGTATTCTTGAGGTACTTATACTATCGGCTCAGGAGGTGTGGACAATAGTTGATTCATCTCGGTGGTAGTGGGTTGGGTGGAAAGATTGGGCCAAATGGGGGTGGTGAAGCTTGAGGGTGGTGGAATTGGAGGGAAGGAGATAAAAGTAGGCCATTGATAGCTAGTGGGTGCTGGTGGCAGATGGGGAGTCTGATGGGCCGTTAGGTAATTGACCGGGGTGGTGGAATTTGTCGGTGGTTGAGCTGGGGGTGATGGAGTGGGCGCAAGCCATTGATAACTGATGGGTGCGGGTGTTGGATTGGGGGCCTGGTGGCTTAAAGGGTAATCGATGGGGTTGTGGTGTATGGTGGTAGTTAAAATGGGGTGGGCGTAGGCCATTGATGACTGGCGGGTGCGGGTGCAGGATTGGGGGCATGGGGGTTTATAGGGTAATTGATGGGGGTTGTGGTGTATGGTTGGTATGCATTGATATTTACATAATTGATGGGTGTGGTGGACGGAAGGTATGCCCGGAGATCCAAATGTTCAAATTGTGGGGTTGGGTTGGGGAAATATTCAGACAAATTTAGGGGTTCAACTACCCCAACATTCCTTTCTTCATCATTCCTCGGCCATGGTGCCACATAATTCTCCCAATCACTGATATAATCGGATAGGTCAAATTCAAACTCCTCCTCATCTTCTATAATTCCGATGGTGGGTCTGGGACCTGCTCCTCCGATAGGATGTGGGGGTAGTGGCACTTGGTGAATATTAGCATGTTGAAAAGGTGCAGGGGGAATGATTTTCCCAGCATCGATCAAATCTTGGATGGCGTGCTTCAATGGGAAGTAGCGATCAGTAGGGTGACCCAGACCCCGATGAAAATTACAGTGGGTATTTGGGTCATAGTTCTTTGGGATCGGGTGAGGAGGAGGTTGCGGTTGGCGGATAGCCACTAATCTCTTTTCTACTAACAGGGGTAAAAGTACACTCAAAGATTGCCCCAAAGGTGTGATGACTCGGTCGTAGTAGGCTCTCCTCTGTTCTGAGGTCATTTGCATCCCTTGCCCATTCCCTATTCTTTGTGTCTGCTCAGGCCTAACACGTGCTGGTGGGGCTGCCTAAAATTGAAACGGGGTAGTATTATTATTGGTCATGGTATTGACTATGTTCTGGACATCGCCCCCTGTTCTCTTCTCGTTCCTCTGCTCTGAAAATCTTCTAACCCCACTGGGTACACTTGGCACGTTCTTATTCAGACGGCCCTCTCTAATGGCATCCTCACATCGGTTAGCATTTTTCACCAGATCAACAAAACTGGATTGCTGTTGGTATATAAAAAAGTCTGAAATCACTGGTAGAGTGTTCTTTGAAATCATCTCTATCTGTTCATCATCAGGTATTCTATTCCTGACCTGTGCTGCCAATGCTCTCCATCACCCTAAGTAGTCGCTGAAGGTCTCGTTCTGATTCTGCTTCAAACAGGCCAAGTTAGACATACGCGGCTCGATGTCTATATTGTAGACATACTGCTCTTGAAAGAGATTTGTCAAGTCCCTCCACGTTTTCATCATAGATGGTTCTAAAGATGTGAACCATCTCAAAGCAGGACCGGTCAGATTCTTTTGAAAGACTTTTATTAGTAGTCTTTCGTCCTCCCCGTATTGGCACATGTCCCCATATTAGGACTTTAGGTGCGCAATAGGATTGGCAGTGCCATTATATTTGTCGAAGGCTGGCATTTTGAATTTGGGGGGCAGGGGGACCTCAGCGAACAAGCATAGATCTGTGAAGTCTATGGCATAGATTTTAGTGCGACCAATTTTCATTAGCTGCTTCTGAATTTTATCCAACTGCTCTTTCAGCTGCTCTGACTCTTTGGACACAGGAGCTGCTTTTTCGACAGTTGGTTGGACTTCACTCTGGGCCACCAGGGGATGGGAAATTATGGGAGGAGGGTTGAGGCCAGTCAAAGCCCCAACATAGGCCCTGCTATTCCTAATCTCGTCCTCTTCATACTGCTGGACAGCATAGTGTGCAGCAAGGGCGGGATTCTCCTGTTGTTGTTGCATGGGTTGGATGGGAATGACATGAGCGGGGGTTAGGTGAGCCCATTAGGGGTGAGGAAAGGTTTGTTGGGTGATGGAATTTTGGTTTTGAGGTGGGGCCTGATAGGGCCATTGGGTATGGGGGAAGGTTTGGAGATGGCCTTGGGGTGTGGGGCCATGGGAGAATTGGGTTTGAGGTATGGCATGGGTTTGACCCGGCTGTGGAGGTTGGGTTAAATGTTGGGGGTATTGTGGAAGGTATGAGTGGGGGGTTTGGGTTTGGGCCATGAACCCTTGGCCATTTTGGACCATAGGCCATTGATAGGTTTAGGCCATGGACCCTTGGTAGGTTTGGGCCACAGGTCCTTGATGGGTCTGGGCCAATGGGCCTGGGTAGGTTTGAGCCAAGGGCCCTTGAGGGGTTTGGCCCAATGGGCCTTGATGGGTATGGGCCATGAACCCTTGGCCATTTTGGGCCACAGGCCATTGATAGGTTTGGGCCATGGACCCTTGGTAGGTTTGGGCCACAGGCCCTTGATGGGTCTGGGTAGGTTTGGGCCAAGGGCCCTTGAGGGGTTTGGCCCAATGGGCATTGATGGGAATGGGCCATGGGCCCTTGATGGGTTTGGCCCAATGGGCCTTGATGGGTTTAGGCGATGGGCTCGTGATAGATCTGGCCCATGGGCCCTTGATGGATTTGACCCATGGGCCTTGATGGGTCTGGGCCATGGGCCCTTGGTCGGTCTGGCCCAATGGGCTTTGATGGGTCTGAGCCATGGGCCCTTGGTGGGTCTAGCCCAATGGGCTTTGATGGGTCTAGGCCATGGGCCCTTGATGGGTCTGGCCCAATGGACTTTGATGGGTCTGGGCCATGGGCCCTTGGTGGGTCTGGGTCATGGGCCCTGGGTAGGTTTGGGTGGTGGGATATTTGACCATGGGCCCCTGGGGTATGTGAGAAAAGGGGGTTTGGGCCAATGGGCCTTGGGGTACGTGGGTAATGGGGGTTTGGGTGGTGTGGACTATGGGGGGTTGATAGGGGTCATGGGGGAGTGAGGCATGGAGATTGGCTAAGGTATGGGATGGGTTCATGGGGTGTGGAGGAGAGGGGGCATTTTGAGAGGCCTTCCACATGGAATAGGCTTGGAACATCTCCTCCATCATGGTCATGGAGGAAGGGTTGGATGGAGATTGGGGATTTAAGGGGTGATGGGCTATAGATGGGATGGAGGTGGTGGAAAAATTGGGCATGGCCCCGGTATAATCGGACATGGCCACGGTAGGTGGGGGGGTATGGGATGGATGAGGGGATGTATTGTGTTTGTTTTGGGATGATGGGGGCATGATGAGGAGGGATGAGGAAAGTTGGGCATGGCCCTGGTAAAAATGGGCATGACCCGGATGGATGAGGGATTTTGCGGAGGGGCGGATAGGACGGAAGTGGTGCATGTGAATGTGGGTGGATCGGGTCTATAGGGGGATGATGGGAATTGGGGCATGGATGTGAATTGGGAAAATGGGTTTGGCATGAGCATGGCTTGGGTAAAAGATGTAGAATGGGGGGTAGGACATAGGATACTTTTAGGGGTATCTGTTAAGACCTGAAAAATACCACTTTTCACCCCTTAACTTAATCTCTGTTAGACCCTTAATCATTTAATAAATGTGTTTTAAGTCTATCGTGTAGGTAATAGGCAGCAGCTGTAAATAAGGCCCTAATCATGCCAAGAAGCTTACCTTTTTGCCTTAGAAGTGCCTCAGGAGAAAGAAACTTAGACCCAGACAAAATTAGCTGCAGCTAAGGCACAGCAAAGCAGAAACAAGTCAAGAAGTGAGCCTCGCGTAGATGTCGCAGGGCCCAATTGAACTAAAAAGAATGCTTCGCATAGTCATCGCGGGTTTCTGAGGGCAGCGCACCAACTGCTCGTGCCGTTCTCACGCGGCTTGATGACAGAAGGAATTGAAAAGCAGACTTCACGCGGTTCTCGCGAAGCTCAGTCATAAGCGCTCGCGAAGCACTCACGCAGTCTCACGCAGCTCAAGAAAGGAGACATTAATCTTTGCGTGAGTCACTAAGGAGAGAGAGCTCCAGGCATTCCTGCGCGTAGCTGTCATGCAGTGGCCGTGGGATACAGACCTTCAGGGAACTGCTCACGGGTTCCAGAAGCCCATGCATATTATTTCTTCACGAGGTTAGCCGTGGGATTCATCAACGACGAGCCGCGTGCGTAATTCTCGCGCCATTCAAATGGAAAGAGCAATCCCGCGACGACCAAAGTATCAATCCCACGACTGCAAGAGCTTCAAGTTAAATCAACTCCATGATGCCAACTCTATCATGCGATAATACCTGGAAAGCCTTTCTACCTAGCAAGGCTCGGGTTCTTAACTTCTCCCCACTTCTGCAGGGGCAATCTAGGAACTTTCAACAACTAGGGCACGCACTCCAATGCTCCAATCTCCGTGTACACGCCTCGAGACATTCAAGGAACAGAAAGGGACCACGATAGCATTGATAAATTAGGGTTTTCCTAACCCTAATTCTCAAAGAGCTGACTGCTATATAAGCTTAAGCCTAGTTTAGGTTTAAAGGGACTTCTGTACTCCTTGAAACCAACTGTAGAATTACAGTAGGCTAAGGTTTGGGTTTAGGCTATTTCTTTTTCCCTTTTTCTTCTCTCCATAGTCCAGCACTTGCTAGCTATGCCTTTGTATGTCTATTTGTAATAGATTTAATGGAGTTTTATAATAGAATTTTATGCATGTATGGGATTGGTGTTTTGTGAGTTATTCAGTACAAGGCTGTTGCCTTGAGATCCTCCATTGCTATGTTGCATTGTAAGCAATGGAGGATTGTTTTTAAAGTTTTATTTAGATCCAAGTGACCGGTGTGTCCAGGTTAGGCACATTGCAGGCCTATGCCCCACCACAGGATCCACTAAATCTGAATCCCCATGGGAGCTTGAGCTAGTAGCCTTGTGAACATGGTGGTGGCAGCACTGTTCTTATTCTGTCTTAGACCTTTGAGAGGAGGATAGCCTCTATGGATAATCTATGACCATTTAAGTGGACAGATTACAGCCCTAGGGTGAGGCCAATCCACAGATCTAAGATAGATCCTTCTTCTCTGCACATGTGCTTGTAGCCTTGTGAGAGATTGTGCAGAGACAGACTCCCCTGTATTTGTATAAACCCACTATCAGATGGCATATCTGATCTTGCTGTAGAGATTGTAGGCTTGTGACTGGATCATTGATGTCTTTCTAAAGTAGTGAACAATAAGATGAAAAGCTAGTACTCAAACTCTTGCTGGTTCTGTGTGTCCAGGCTAGTGCACATTGCAGGCCTAGCCCCACACACAGAACTTTAGAGGTTGAGGTTCCTATGGATTCTTGAGCTGGTAGCCTAGAAGAAGTAGTGCCTATAATGTTAAACTTGTTCTGACCCATCTCTGGATTGTGGTTCCCCTATTGGATAGCCTGTGACCATTCAAGTTGACATGTTATAGCCATAAGGGCTTCGATCATGGCATAGGTGTGAGTTGGATCCTTTCTCCTCTTTGGTGATAATGTTGCCATTAGACAGGATTTCTACAGCAGCAGATCTAAGTCTGAGTTATAAGACCATCAGATCTGTGCCTAATAGCTTACTTCTCACCCTTTTATATTTATATTCTCGCACTCCATCATTCTTCTCAACCATTTCTATAGTTTAGGCATTAGGTTACCTTAGGATTTAGATAATAGTGACCGTAAGTTCCCTTCCATTTAGGATTGCCAGATCTGTAGCCAGATCTGGAGGGCCTACTAAAGATAGCTCCCTTGGAGTTTTAGATCAACTTTCCCTGTGGGACAAACTCTTACTTATTAAAACTTGCTACAACAGGCCCTGTATCTTGCAGAACTGTGTATTTTTAGGCTTGCTGCTCTGTAGTTTTCAATCCACCTTTGATTTATTTTCACTAACCCCATTTTTATCACTGTCTCCAATAAAGTTAGTAGCAAGCACTTACAATATCTTAACAAGTTTTTGGCACCGTTGCCGGGGAATCTTGATCTATTAGTAGACCCTAGATTTTTGTATTCTTTATTCTTTGGTAGCTGTACTTGTGAATAATTGATACTGCTGATTTACATTTGGAATTTTTCTTGCAGATCTGGACAGTAAAAGAGAAGGAAAGTTGAACTGCACTGGGAGTCTAGCTACCTCTGTTTGCATTTCTCCAACCTTTAAAAACTCAGTCTACTTCTCCTTTGAAAATTCCATAGCAGTTGACTAGGATAGTAGTAATTTTTTTTTAATTGCAATGTGTCTACAAGTAGTCTTCCCTGCTGTTGGTGTGTGTGCATGTTAGGAAGGACATCTCTCAGTCCCACATTAGAGCCTCCTAACCCTGAGATAGAAAGGGGCAGAAGATTAAGAAGGCACAGACACACCACAGTCGAGCCCCTATTGAAATTGAGACAACAGTCATGGGTGAAGAGCAACCCATAACATTGAAGGAATTGAATGCTCCTGATGATTATAATTCCCCATTCAGCATTCAATTTCCAGATGTTCAGGGAAACTATGAGATTAAAACCTCCATCATCCAAATACTTCCCTCTTTCCATGGGCTTAGCAAGGAAGACCCTTACAAGCACATTGACTAATTCTTGGCCCTGTGCACAACATTCTCCATTGCTGGTTTGGACCCAGAAGTCACTAGGTTAGGGCTCTTTCCTTTCTCCCTAAAGGACAGGGCCAGCACCTGGTTAGCTACTCTCCCAAACAACAGCATCACTTCTTGGAAAGACCTATAGACAAGATTTCTGACCAAATTCTTCCCAGAGACAAAAACAAGCCAGTTGAGGAATGTAATACTTGCTTTTGCCCAATCCCCAACTGAGGATTTTAATCAATCTTGGGACAAATTTAAGGAGATGCTCAAACAATGTCCCCACCACAAGATCCCTGACTGGGAGCTTGTCTAAAGCTTCTATAATGGGATTGATGAGAAAAGTAGAGACATGGTAGATGCCTCTTGTGGCTGAACTTACATGTATAAAACAGCTGATGAGGCATGAGACTTGTTCGAGGTCATCAATGAGAATGCTTTCCAAAAGATGTCCTCATCAAGAACTGTTCAAGAGCCTTCTCCTAAGGTGGGGCTTGTTGAAACTTTCAAAGGAAAGATGTATGACGTTAGTGGAAACAATGACCTGAGAATGCAATTGGCCAATCTTTCTGATAAGTTTGATAAACTATTAACTGTGGTGTAGCCCAGATTGGCTGCACAAGTTATGGAGGCATGTCTGATATGCCAATCTCCACAACACACAGTGGAAGAGTGCCCATCTGCAGGGCAATATCCTGAGTATGTGAGGGAACAAGCTACTGCTGCCCAATCATTTGGTCAGCAACAATCTGGTGGCTATAACAAACAGCCATATGAATACCAGCACCAAAATGCTAGTTACCAGTGGAGAGACCATCCAAATTTGAGGTGGAGACAAGACAATTATATGCAGCCACAACAGATGTTGGCCTTACCTCAATGGCCCCAGCAGCAGTTTAATCAGGGATAAGCCCCAAGGTCAAATTTTCAGCATCAGCAGCAGCCCCAGCAGTAAAATCAGTTGGTAGTTCCCCCACCTCAGCCCCGAAATGCTTCTTTTGAGGACCAGGTTTTGACCTCATTGTAAAGCCTTGGAGTCTTGACTCAGACTGTAACTTCTCATAGTCAAAGCATAAAGAAAATAGAAGAACAGCTTGGCCAAATATCCAATGCCTTGGCCAAAAGAGAAGAGGGTAGGTTGCCAAGCTAGCCAGTGGCCAACCCTAAGGGCCAATATTCGATTGGAGAAGGCTCCTCAAGTTTTGAGAGTGCTAATCCCATCACAACCCTAAGGTCTGGCAGGCAGGTAGATAACCAAGTGGGAAAGGAATAAAGAGAGGTCATTTCTAAGGAACTTTCGAATGAAAGAGAAAGAGACTTTGTTAGAGCACAGAGCCAGGAGTTGCCTGCTACCCTGCAACAAGGAAAAAATAAAGAGGCTTTAGTTGAGCCTCAGTAGGAAATAAAAGATGAAAAAAGAAAAAAATAAAAGTTTAGTCATAGGCTTGCAGCTGAGGACCTAGTAGTACCTCAGTTGCCATTTCCTCAGGCTTTGTCTGGCCTTACCCCTTTTGATAAGGGGAATGCACAGATAGAGGAAATGATGGAGACCTTTAAGTAGGTAAAAATCAATTTGCCTCTGCTTGATGCAATTCGACAAGTCCTAGCCTATACAAAATTTCTGAAAGACCTTTGTACTCAGAAAAAAAAAGCTAGAGGCCATTTGTCCAAAAAGGTCTTTGCAACTGATACAGTTAATTCTGTATTAAACATGACAATGCCTGAGAAGTTGCAAGACCCAGGGATACCCACTATTCCCTGTATAATTGGAGACCACATAATTGGAAGGGCCCTTCTAGACCTTGGAGCCAGTGTTAACCTACTGCCATACAGTGTGTATCAGCAGCTAGGTTTGGGGGAGCTAAAACTCACCCCCATTGTGTTGTTGATGGCTGATAGGTCTGAAAGGAGACACATGGGAGTGGTTGAGGATGTCTTGGTAGGGGTGGACAAGTTCTTCTACCCTGCAAACTTCCTTGTTTTAGACATGGGCTGCAACAAGAGTACATCCCCTATACCTGTTATTTTGGGCAGGCCATTCTTGGCCGCTGCCAATGCATGCATTCAATGCAGGTCAGGGATCATGGAAGTAACTTTCGGACATATGAAGGTTGAGCTTAATGTGTACAACAGTGCAAAGTACCCTCAGCTGGACAATGAGGAAAGCTTTGCAGTGGATGTACTAGAAGAAGTTGTTGAAGAAGAATTGCCCACTCTGCTGGAGTGGAGCAACATTGTCACAAGTTTAACTGAAGTTTGGGACATGGTAGAGGAAGGAAGCCCAGCTGTAATGTCAGAAGACATGTCCACATTGAAGTCTTCTGTGGGTTTAGTGCAGCATTCCATTTGGAAACCTACATTACTGTCTCTTCGTCAAACCAACAAACCACCAATCCTGCCATCCATCCAACAAGCCCCTGATCTGGAGCTCAAGAAGCTTCCATAAATATTAAAATATGCTTTTCTTGAGAAAGATGAAAAACTTCCGATAATTATCTTCTCCTCTCTTACCAATGAGCAAGAGGAGGAATTACTAACAGTCTTGAGGAAGCATAAAAAGGTAATTGGTTGGACCATTGCTGATCTAGGAGGGATAGATGCATCAATCTATATGCACAGGATCCATCTAGAGGAGGGCTCAACACCCTCCAGGGAAATGCAGAGGAAATTGAATCCTCACATGCAGGAAGTGGTCCTAAAAGAAATCATCAAATTGCTAGATGCTGGGATAATTTACCCCATTTCTGATTCTGAATGGGTGGCACCTATCCAAGTGGCATATGCTTATCACCATCGACTGGAGAGCTGAGACCAGCCAGGGCGACCATTGGTTGGAGAGTTTGCATCGATTATCGAAAGCTCAACTCTAAGACCAAAAAAGACCACTTCCCTCTCCCATTCATTGATCAAATTCTGGATAAGTTGGCTGGAAAAGCTTGTTACTGTTTTCTTTATGGGTACTCAGGGTACAACCAGATCCCTGTGCACCCTCTTGATCAAGAGAAAACTATATTTACTTGTCCTTTTGGAACCTTTGCTTACCGAAAGATGCCTTTTGGGCTGTGTAATGCCCTAGCCACTTTTCAGAGGTGTATGTATGTCATATTCTCTTATATGATTGACAAATTCTTGGAAATTTTTATGGATGATTTTTCTGTATATGGGGACTGTTTTGGCCATTGTCTGCAACACCTCCACCTGGTCTTGCAAAGATGTGAGGAGACCAATTTGGTTTTAAGTTGGGAAAAGAGCCAGTCACGGTAACACAAGGTATTATGTTGGGCCATGTAGTCTCTAAAGATGGGATTGAGGTAGATAAGGCCAAAGTTGACATCATTGCAAATTTGCCCCCTCCAAGAACAGTCAAACAAATCAGATCTTTCCTTAGACAGGCTGGATTCTACAGGGGGTTCATTAAAGACTTCAGCAAAATTGTTAAACTATTATGCCACCTGCTCTGCCAGGATGTGCCCTTTGACTTTTCTGCTGAATGTCTTGAGGCTTTTGAAACTTTAAAGATTTGCCTCATCTCTGCCCCTGTACTCCAAACACCTGACTATGCACTGCCCTTTGAGTTGATGTGTGATGCATCCGACTTGGCAATAGGAGTTGTTTTGGGTCTGAGAAAAGATAAGCTGCCAGTGGTCATTGCCTATCTCAGCAAATTACTTGCTGAAGCTCAGCTGAATTACACCACAACTGAGAAAGAGCTTACGACAGTAGATTTTGCTGTGGACAAATTTAGACCTTACCTACTTGGGTCTAAAACTGTAATCTTCACTGACCACTCAGCATTGAAGTACCTATTGTCCAAGAAGGATGCTAAGCCTAGGCTGATTAGATGGATACTCCTGTTACAGGAGTTTGACATTGAAATCAAGGACAAAAAGGGTGTGGAAAATGTGGTGGCTGACCACTTGTCCAGAATTGTGTTGGAGAAATGTATTGATGATCCTACAAATGATGTCTTCCCGGATGAGCAATTGTTTGCCATCCAATCCTTGGTTCCTTGGTTCCTTGGTATGCACACATTATCAATTATCTAGTTATAGGCAAGATTCCTGCCCATTAGACCAAAATGGATAAAGACTTGTTTTTCTCATAGGTTAAATTCTTTTTCTAGGAGGAACCTTGCTTATACAAGTATTATGCAGACCAAATCATCCGGAAATGTGTTCCAGAAAGTGATGTCCCCAGTATTCTGGCCATATGCCATGAAAATTCCTGTGGGGGTAAGTTTAGTGGAAGAAAAAAAGCTGACAAAATCTTGCAGTGTGGGTTCTATTGGCCCTCTCTATTCAGAGATGCCAATACACACTGCAGGACCTGTGAAAGATGTCAGAAATTAGGAGGGTTGTCCAAGATAAACTCAATGCCTTTGCAGCCCATCCTTGTTGTGGAACTGTTTGATGTCTGGGGTATTGACTTTATGGGCCCCTTTCCTCCTTCCAATGGTTATCATTTCATCTTAGTGGCAGTGGATTATGATTCAAAATGGGTAGAAGATGTTGCCATAAGAACCAATGATAATCAAGTTGTCCTCAAGTTTATAAAGCGGAATATCTTCTCAAGATTTGGCACCCCTAGAACCATTATCAGTGATGGGGGTAGCCATTTCTGGAACAGAAATTTTGAGAGCTTGCTCGAGAAATATTCTGTCAACCATAGGATTGCTATTCCCTACCACCCACAAACCAGTGGGCAAGTTGAAATTTCAAATAGGGAGATCAAGCACATCCTTGAGAAGACTGTGAGGACTGACTGGAAGGACTGGGCTGAAAAGGTTAATGATGCACTGTGGGCTTATAGGACTGCCTATAAGACTCCCATTGGGATGTCCCCTTTCAGACTGGTTTATGGCAAGGCTTGTCATCTCCCAGTAGAGTTAGAACACAGAGCCTATTGGGCCATTAAACATTTAAATCTAGACCTAACTTCTGTTGTTCATCACAGGTTGCTACAGCTGTCAGAATTGGATGAGCTGAGGATGGATGCATATGCCAATGCCCGGATCTACAAGGAAAGGTCCAAAGCTTTCTTTGACAAGGGGCTGTTGAGAAAGAACTTCATAGCTGGTGACAAGGTTTAGTTGTTTAACTTCAAACTTAAATTTTTTCCTAGAAAACTGGAATCCAGATGGGAAGGTCCCTACATTGTCATGAGTGTTTCCCCATCTGGTGCTATGAAAATCAAGGATCCCAAGTCTAGGAAAACCTTGAAGGTGAATGGTCAGAGGCTTAAGCCTTGTTATGAAAAACCTGCTAAACCCATGGACACCATTCACTTTCAAGGGGATCCTTCATTAAACCGATCCACAGGTATGTCAATATTGTATTATATGTACCTTGGTTTTGTTAGATTTGTCTTGCTTTCTTTTGTTCACATTCTCTAGGAAATTTTAGTGGCCTGACTGGAATCTGGACCTGTCTGGTTTGAATTTTATTTGATGATTACTGCTCTTGGATTGATTGTTTTTGCTTGAATGTATAATGTGGGAGGGTGATTTTTGTTGTCTTTGCTTGAATGGATGATTTTAATGTGTCTGGGGGTACCCCTGGTGGCGAGAGTCATGCCTAGGATCCAACCCCAACATCAATGGAAATGGCAGAACAGAGAGCACATGCTCTATGTTTACTACTTTGCTGTCACTGGGTTCAGAAGGAGGGCTGAGAGACTCTCACACAGTTCACATAGAACCATTCAATGCTGTCGTGAGATTCAAGTAAACATGGGAACCTCTCGTGCGATCCAAAAAGAGCATTTCACTAGCTGTCGCGAGGTTCAGCAGGAAGCCTGAGAGACTCTTGCGCTATTCAAAAGGAATACTTCATTAGCTGTCGCGAGATTCAAAGGCTATCGCGAGATTAAAAGTGAACCTCAGAGCCGTCCGTGTAATCCAAAAGGAGACCTGGGAACCTCTCGCGCAATTCACAAGGAATTCTTCACTAGCTGTCGCGCGCTCCAAGGTCAACTTGGGAGATTGTCGCGTAATCCAAGTTGAATAGCACCTTCGCTAGGTTCATTTCCAATCCCGCGACCAGATATTTCCCAAACCCATCGAGCTTCACGATAAGTATTTTAACCCCACGCTTGTCTCCATTTCCAGTCTTCTCTTCCTTCTTCACCTTGTGAAACCCTAGCTTCCGGCGCTCTTCTACCTCTCTCCTCTAGCATCCACTCTACAACCCATCATTCACACCAGGAATTTACAGATTTTTTCCCAAAGTCATCCCCATCAGTTGCCCTCTGCTCAGAGCTCTCGTGGTGCACTGTATGTCAGATCGAACTAAACCCTAGGATTTTAGGGTAAGCACTCAGATCTTTCAAGATTGAATTTGTAATGACCCCTAAGAGCGCACCAAAGAAAAGGGGCAAGGATAAGGCCCCTGTTGAGCCGTCTGCTAAAAAGGTCAAGACTTCAAAGACCCAGAAAAGAGGGAAGGAGGTGGTTGAGGAGGTGGAGGAGCCAACCCCTGAGTTTTCTACACCTTCCGAGCTCATGGCTTCAATCCCATTAGAGCCTGAAACAACTTTCGACCTACCTTTCTTTGAGAAGGAGCCTCTCTCTGCCCTTGCCGTTCAATTTATGAGCATGGCGGGCCTGACTCCCTTGATGAGAGGAATTCCAGCACTAGCCTACCCTAGGCTAGTGCAACTCTTTTACCAGCACATCAGGGTCGAAAAAGACAAGGATGGACAAGTAGGCTTGCTGGTGTTGATTGATGACTTTGAAATGTTAGTTGGCCCCAAAATGATTGCAGAAGTATTGGGCATTCCAGCCGCATTCGACCCTAACTGTGGATATGGCCCCCCCTGAGTGCCTCAATTGATATGATTGCAAGAACTCTAACTAGAGGATTAAAGGCCTTAGGGGATTCAATCAGAAGAAGAGAGTTGGAGCCTGGACTCCTCTTCATTGACCAGGTCCTGAGAAAGAATATTTCTAGTCCAGGCCATCAGCAGGAGAGGAGAGCTCTGATTGATGATGCTGTCTACTCCTTCTCTCTGGGCCATGGCTTCCATACAACAAGGTTAATCTTTGAGGCAATGAAGGACCTGGTGGAGAAATTGGGGCAGAACAAGAAGCCACACACACTCCCCTATGCCAGAGTCATCACCAAGTTGCTACTAAAGGGGGGTACAAGATAGCAAAATCAGAGGGGACTACCACCCTTGCCCGTACTACTTTTTCCAAGAGGCAATGGGGAATCAGTAGAAGCCTAATGGAAGCACAGAAGAAGAAGGCTGAGACTCAGGCCTTCCCAAGCAAGCAGAAGAGGCAGCTATTACAAGGCCCACCCCTATCACTACAGAGGAGATTCCAGAGCCTGTTACCACCACTGCTGCAGCAGCCACCTCAGCACCCCCACCTTTTACTCCAGCATCCACTGCCCCTATTCCATCTCTCTTTCACCCTCCTCTGTCTTTATTATCTATCCCCACACCCCCTTCTCCTGGGAGGACACCACCCCCCATGTTAGCCCCTCCCCATCCCCTACCCTACCTCAATACATTAATACCCCATCATCTTCACATAAACACCCCCACTCATTTCTTATAAGAAAAGGAAAACCACTGAGACAACCCCTACCATCTCTCAGACACCACCCACAATCCCTTTTATCCCCACTGACACACCTCACATTAAAGAAGACACCACCCCTGCCAGCCTACTACATCCCCATTCACAGACATTGACTTAAACCTTAACACAACCATAGGATTCCAAGCCTTTATGGTTAGTTTCCTTGACACCATGCCCAGCCACTACACCCCCCTCCCAGCCTCCCCAATTACATCACCACATCACTCACTAGAACCCCATTCTCCCCCTCCTTCCACTTTCCATCATGCACCTTCCTCACCTTTTCAACCTGTGCCATCTTCTACACAAACTCAACCCCCCAGCCCAGACACACTGACACTCATCCTCTCCCTCATCCAAGACATCCAATCCCAACTATCCACCACTACACACACCCAGGACCAGATGCAGACTAACCTCAAATTCATCAAATTCACCCTACAGACATTAACCAACCCACCCATCCCTCAACAATCCACTCCAACTCCCCTGGTCCTTTCCCCTGACTCTCACATCCAAGACTCCAGCCCTAACTCTCAACCCCATTCACCACCCACAATCCCTTTTATCCCCCCAACCCCCCCATTCCGTTTCATACCTTTCACCATTCCCTTTTTCCCTCCCCCACCACCACCTACTCTTAGTGAGCCTCCTTCATTTTCTTTCCCCCATGCCTTTCATCCCACCTCTTATCCTACCCCCTCCAACATTCACTGACAAACATACCCAAACAGACCCAGAACCTGTTACCCTCCCCCAACAACTAGACTTACCCACTGTTAACCCCACTTCCCCCACCCAGGACCAATCACATTTTGCTCCTTCCACTTCCTCTCTTCCCATCTCACCCAAACACTCTTTTTACATCCCTCCCTACCTCACCATCCTCCATGCCATGAGGGACAATCCCTACCTTAGGAGGGATGTCCTGAGGGGTATGGCCCAACTTAGGCAGTCCATTGAGACCCCTCTACTGTAGTAAATTGATGAAATGAAGGAAGCCCACAGAATGCAATTACTGGGTATCTCCCTGGGGTGGACTAATATCTTGGAGGCCTATCAGGAGGCCCAATCTATGGCTTCTTATCATCAACTGAATTTGGAGCTGGAGAAAGCCAACACTGCTGCAGAGAAGATGAAGGCCAGGATGTTTGAAAAGAGACTCAATAATGCCCAGGAGATCTTCAGACTCCAAAAGGAAATCCATGAAATTGACCTCCTCAAAGCCAAAATCTAGATAGCCTCATTGGAAGCTGCATTGGCTGCTGCCAAAACTGCAGCTTAGCAGCCCACCCCACTCTCAATCTGCATGCCAGAACCTAAGCCTAAAGCTACCCTAACCCCAGCTGCCCAGTCTGAGGAGGCACAACCAATTGCCCAACCAAATAAAGGGAAGGCCCCTGCTGCCCCTCCTTCCTCACCTCCTACTGAGCATCCCCCACCTACCAAAATCCCTGCTCCACACCCTACTGAGCAAACTTATCCTAAACAGAGGAAAGTCGCTGCTAAGAGGACTGCTTATACAGCAGCCTCTATTAAAATTGGCAAAGAGCTAGCTGCCTAGTCTGAGGAGGCAAAACCCCCTGACCAGCCTGAGCCCAAAGCAAAAGGGAAGTCCCCAGTAGCCCCCATTGAGGAAGACAAAGGAAAATCTCCTATGATCCCTCCTGAACCCAAAACCAGAAAGATGAGGGTGAGGGCACCAAAGGCTCCAACCATGAAGAAACCCCCACAACCATAGCAACCAAGGTAGCAGAAGAAAAAGAGCCCAACTCAGAAGAAACCCAGGAAGAAAAAGACCAAAGCTCCCTCAGATAGAACCAAGTCCAAGCCCAGTTTTAAGAGCAAAGCTGAAATGAGGAAACATGCCAAACAGATGGGTTGGGACTGGTTTACAGATTCGGATTCAGATTCTTCCTCCTCTTAGACTAGATTGTACTTAGGCTCTTCTTTCCTTTCCCTTCTAATCTTCTCATTGTAATTACAATTGTACATGTTTTTTCAAGTTAATAGAATTTCTCTTCTTGTTGTATATTGATTTATGTGCCATATCTGTTCTGTGTGCTTGTTTAATTTTTAAATTAGTCTTAATATTGTTCACTTTTGTTAGTAACATGGGAGATAATTTTGAGCAAAGTCCTAGCACTGCAGCTATTTCGACTCTGTTTACATCAACGTGTTTTATCATTTGGAATTTTTGCTATGCATGTACTAGTTTTAGGGAGGCTATTCTCATTTGAAATAGAAATCCATGTGAAAGGAAGATGTAGATGGCAACTGAGTGGATGCATGCCATTGTGCAAGTACAGGCCTCAGCACAAATGATGCACAGAGGTCCACTGTTGATCTCGATCAAGGGGTTAAAATGGCCTCATTTTCATAATCGTGGACCATGTCAGAGCTTGCTCGCGGAGTCCTGAGCGTGCGCAAAGCAAAATTCCACATCTTCCAGTGTGCAGCTGCGCGATTCACGGGATCACTTTAATTACCAAGGCTAAAATTAGACCATCATTTAGGGTACGCTCTCTTTTCTCATAATCAGTTGTGCGATTTATCATTCCCCAAACAATCACAATTTATTGCCATGCTTGGAAAGAGACAAGACTTTAATATGCCGATTCATAGTCCACCGTCAAAGTACTTTAAATACGTAGTTAGTTCATCTTCATCTCATCCTTTCTCTTCTAACCCTAGTAGTTCGGCCCTCCTCATAACCATGGCGAATGACAAATCCAACGAGTTCTCAAACAAATTCTATCCTATGTGGTTGGACCCCCCACCTCCTAAGGAGCCGGACCCGTTACAATTTCTTTGGGATGAGTATGAAGAAGTCCAGCGGATCCTAGCAAAGGAGGAGAAGAAAAAGGAGAAGAGAGAGAAGAAGAAGCGAAAAATTGAACCACCTGCATCTCCTCCACCACCTGCTCAACACCCATCTCCATGATCCTCGTCTTCCCCCTCCTCCCGACTTACAGTTCCTCTTCCATAGTAGGCTGCGCATATCACTGAGCCAGGAGGAAGAACCATTTTGTCTGACAAGAAGCTTTGCTTAGATTGTTCTTAGGTTTTCAATTTCCTATCTTTTTGTACTCTGTTTGCTTCTATCTCTATAATAAAATCTATCACTATTTTGCTTATATGTGTGCGTAAAGCCTCATTCTTTTTTGTGTGTTCTTTTTCTCTTTTATAGTTTCTGTTTGCTTAATTTTTAGGTTTTTGCTTCCTGCACATCGCACATTTTGAACCAGTGAGGACACTGCTCCTCATGGTTTGGGGGTGTGGCAGGATAGGTCTGTCAATAGAATAATTAATTTTAGTGCAATAATGGTGGTGTAACTGGGATGAATAAAGTCAATTTCCACCTAACTTGCTGCAAAGAGAAAACTTGTAAAAAATTATAATATTTTTGCAGACTTTTCGAAACTGAAAATGTTAAAATCTTGACACCACCATGAAGCTAACATCAGAAAATTTTCTAGTTAGTACTCAGTGAACCTAAGAGGAGAGAAACAGATGAAAATACACCCCATGGGTTAATTTGAGGACCATACCTAGTGAGATTTGAACCCACCATTTTCTTTTGAAGAGTATTTTTGGCATTATTTTTTGCTCTAAGGACTGAGTGAATCAAGAATTTTTCACTAGAAGTTGGGCACCTCCAAATCAAAACTGATTGACAACACTCATGACACTAAGGAAATGATCCAGGGCCTTCATTTGGACAGTTTGAGCCTGAAAATCCAACCTTTTTAAAAAGCTGCCCTTTTACATACACTAGTTGAGCCTTAAAAATCCTACTTTTTTTTACAAACACCAGAATACTTGCACCTTAACCTCATGACCTGATTCAACTTTACCCTCACTCTGAGAATTTAGAAGGTAAAGGTGGAGTTAAAGATAGCGAGAGTGGTCCAACATTTTGTGGAAGGTGAAGAAAAGCAACTTATGAACAACAGTGTATCAATGATATTTGTGTGGCAGTTCATCATAAAAATAAAATCATAAAAAGATTGAATAAAAAAAAATAAAAAAAAAAAAGACAAAAAGAAAGAGAAGTCTAGAGAAGAACATCATCTGAAAATTGAAAAGAAGAGGAGAAGCTGGTCACTTTGATTCTGGAATATATCAAGAAAGATGAAGTTTTGCTGAAATGAAGGTTGTGAAGTCATGAATCACTCCTTACCTTGCTAATTTCTTAATTTTGATTCTCTTTTTACCCCTTGATTCTTTACATCCCTCACCCATAAGCCACATTACAACCCATTCAAAAAGACCTTGTAGATCCAAAGTAAAATGAGCTGTCATGTGGAGATGAGGAGTTGTCCAATCTATGGTGAAAAGCCATGAGGATGTCAGAAATTAGAAGATTTACCTATGCTCATGCTTGCAGGCCCATTTGGGGTCTGTAATTGCTCTTGACCTATTTTGAATGTGAACACCCTTAGATTGTCAATGTTGAGAGATAACCCTGGTGAGAATTGGGTCTGAATTTTAACCTCATTGGGGTTGTATCCAACCTGAATTTTGAATTCAAGGCAAGCTGGGTACTGATTTTTACACATTGAATTTCTAATATAAAATGAATGGTGGTGATGCAAACACTTGTTAAATTTTGAGTTTTGAATGGCCTGCATTACTGCTGCAGTTCCCTCTAAATGTTAAAAAATGGGTGTGGAATGAAGCTTTATACATTGAATTCTGTGTTGTCATTAACTACACTATATTTAACTGTTCTAATGGTGATGTTTGTGGGTATCTTCACTGAAAACTCTCAGTAGACTTCACTCCTCCACTAGGGATCACCTAGGCGTTTAAAAGGCTTGGTACATATGCTAAATGTACCCATGATCCCTACGAAAGTGGCATTTAATTACTTACAGCTTTGCTAAGGGACTAGCAAAGATTAGGTTTGGGGGTGTGTTAAGACCTGAAAAGTACCACTTTTCACCCTTTAACTTAATCTCTGTTAGACCCTTAATCATTTAATAAATGTGTTTTAAGTCTATCCTGTAGGTAATAAGCAGCAGCTGCAAATAAGGCCCTAATCATGCCAAGAAGCTTATCTTTTTGCCCCAAAAGTGCCTCAGGAGAAAGAAAGTTAGACCCAGACAGAACTGGCTGCAGCTTAGGCATAGCAAAGCAAAAACAAGTGAAGAAGTGAGCCTCGCACAGATGTCGCAGGGCTCAATTGAACCAAAAAGAATGCTTCTTGCAGTTGTCGCGAGTTTCTGAGGACGACACCAAGCCGCACTGCTTCGTGCAGTACTTGATGACGAAGAGAATTGAAAAGGTTAGCGATTCTCGCGAGGCTCGATCATAAGCGCCATGGCACTAGCGCTAGCCTCGCGTACTCAAGAAAGTCGCCATTAATCTTCGCGCGATTCACTAAGGAGAGAGAGCTCCAGCATTTGCAGCAAATGCGTGGCAAAGGGTCATGGATACCAAAAGTACTCGCGATGATCGCCGTGAGATTCATCAAGAAAGGAGCCGCACGCGCAATTCTTGCACCATTCAAATGGAAAGAGCAATCCCGCGACGACCAAAGTATCAATCCCGCAACTATAAGAGCTTCAAGTCAAATCAACCTCGCGATGCCAACTCTATCATGCGATAAGACCTGGAAAGCCTTTCTACTTAGCGAGGCTCGATTTCTTAACTTCTCCCCACTTCTACAGGGGCAATCTGGGAACTTCCAGCAACTAGGGCACGCACTCTAATGCTCCAATCTCCATGCACACGCCCTGAGGAATCCAAGGAACATAAATGGGCCATGATAGCATTGATAAATTAGGGTTTTCCTAACCCTAATTCTCAGAGAGCTGACAGTTATATAAACCTAAGCCTAGTTTAGGTTTAAAGGGACTTCTGTACTCCTTCTGGAAACCAACTATAGAATTGCAGCAGGCTAAGGTTAGGGTTTAGGCAGTTTCTTTTTCCCTTTTTCTTCTCTCCATAGTTCAGCACTTGCTGGCTATGTCTTTGTATGTCTATTTGGAATAGATTTAATGGAGTTTTAAAATAGGATTTTATGCATGTATGTGATTGGTGTTTTGTGAGTTGTTCTGTACAAGGCTGCTGCCTTGAGATCCTCCATTGCTATGTTACATTGTAAGCAATGGAGGATTGTTTTTAAAATTTTATTTAGATCCAAGTGACCTGTGTGTCCAGGTTAGGCACATTGCAGGCCTATGCCCCACCACAAGATTCACTAAATCTGAATCCCCATGGGAGCTTGAGCTGGTAGCCATGTGAACATTGTGGTGGTAGCAATGTTCTTGTTCTGTCATAGACCTCTGTGAGGAGGATAGCCTCTGTGGATAGTCTGTGACCATTTAAGTGGACAGATTATAGCCCTAGGGTGAGGCCAATCCACAGATCTAAGACAGATCCTTCTTCTCTGCACTTGTGCTTGTAGCCTTGTGAGAGATTGTGCAGAGATAGACTCCCCTGTATTTGTATAGACCTACCATCAGATGGCAGATCTGATCTGGCTATAAAGATTTTAGGCTTGTGACTGGATCACTGCTGTCTTTCTAAAGCAGTGAACAACTAAGATTAAAAGCTAGTACTCAAATTCTTGCTGGTTCTGTGTGTCCAGGCTAGTGCACATTATAGGCCTAGCCCCACACACAGAACTTTAGAGGTTGAGGTTCCTTTGGATTCTTGAGCTGGTAGCCTAGAAGAAGTAGTGCCTATAATGTTAAACTTGTTTTGACCCATTTCTGGATTGTGGTTCCCCTATTGGATAGCCTGTGACCATTCAAGTGGATAGATTATAGCCATAAGGGATTGGATCATGGCACAGGGGTGAGTTGGATCCTTTCTCCTCTTTGGTGATAATGTAGCTATTGGACAAGATTTCTACAATAGCAGATATGAGTCTGAGTTATAAGACCCATCAGATCTTTGCCTAATAGCATACTTCTCACCCTTTTATATTTATATTCTCGCACTCCATCATTCTTCTCAACCATTTCAGTAGTTTAGGCATTAGGTTACCATAGGATTTAGATAATAGTGACCTTAAATCCCTTTCCATTTAGGATTGCCAGATCTGTAGCCAGATCTGGAGGGCCTACTAAAGATAGCTCCCTTGGAGTTTTAGATCAACTTTCCCTGTGGGACAAACTCTTACTTATTAAAAATTGCTACAACAGACCCTGTATCTTGCAGGACTGTGTATTTTTAGGCTTGTTGCTTTGTAGTTTTCAATCCACCTTTGATTTATTTTCACTAACCCCATTCCTATCTCTGTCTCCAATAAAGTCAGTGGCAAGCACTTAAAATATCCTAACAGTATCGGTTGGGAAAATGGGGGCGCCAAATGGGCTGGTAACGGTAAAAGGGGGTTGGGTGAGGGGGATGGTGGAAAAGACTTCTCCCGAATGGGAGTGGGTTGGAGAATGTGGCGGGGATTAGTTGAGATCGGCGTAAGCTGGGTCCACTAGCCACGACATTCTTTGGGAGCGGGTCGGGTAAGGGTGCCTTGGGTAAGGCCCAAAAATCCTCCTTCCCCTACGGGATGGTGGAGGGCAAGATGATGTCGTTGTGCCGGCACTACAAACTATCTATTTCTTTTTGGGTTTTAATTATTTATTTTTTGTGAATTTTTTTTGAAAGAGTTTTGAAAAAAACAAAGGTTCCGAGGACTTAGAATTCCCTTTTCGGGTGGCTCTCGTACCTTAATTCAAGACCTGCAGCGACGATTCCGATGTACTTCGGAAGAATAGAAGGAGAACCTTTAATCTATTGAAGGCATAGAAATCGAGGCAAACAACCCGATCCCCTGGAATGAGCCAAAAAGAAGTTGCCTTCTCTTGACCGGTGGGGGCGTATTGGGTGTCAGAGATGGCGGGGCCCAAACAAGGCACTAAGCACACTAATCGGGGAACTCGGGATGTGAAAAGGGCCAAGGATTCGGGTTGGTGGGCTGATAAACAAGCCTGGCGTAACTAATACATGCGCCCAGGTTGCAGGGGACCAATTTTACACTGGCGCAACTATTAGTTGTGCCAAGGTAAAACTTGGGATTTTAAAGCTGGTGCAACTATTAGTTGTGCCAGTTATAAATTCCAGTGTTTTTACACTGGCGCAACTAATACTTGCGCCGGGCAAAAACTGGTTCTCCAGAACATAAGACATCAGCCACTAATGCCCGAAATGAGTCTCTTTTTTTTGGTTTTTGTGGAAGCTAGGCTTTTGAGAACTAAGCTATTTTTTGGTGATCGATTCTCTCCTCACCGCACCTAGAGGGTTTGAGTCCGGTATAACTCGCTAGCGCGCTCCCCAAGGGTTTTAAGCATTTTGGAATGGGAAGTCACCCGATATACCTCCGGCACAAGCGCCTTCTTAGATACTAGGTGGGCTGGGACTTTTCTGGATCATCATCACTAGGGGCTGCCGCCATACTAAGACCCGGGTGTTTATATGTGTGCCTAATCCCAACCATTTGAAAATCTACCCCATAAAAACAAAATAATTAAGCTCCCTAACTTGGTTCAATTTTAATTAATTTTTTTTTTCAAAGCTTTTCTCTTTTTTTTGGAAGTTTTCTTTAGTTCAAAGACCGGGGGTGATTATCAGTGGCGCCACTACGGGCCGGCGTCCACTATTGGGATATGAGTGCACAAGTAGGCCTGCCAATCGGCTAAGGCACTTTAAATGACAGAAATTTAAAGGAATTAAAAGACAAAGCTTAAGTAGGCCTACCAATCGGCTAAGGCACTAAAATGATGAAAAAGTAAGGAATTTTAAAAGACAATGTGCATGTAGGCCCGCCAACCAGCTAAGGCTCGTAAATGACGGAAAGGTAGGGGTAAGTAAAATGACTTAATCGGAGGGGTGAGTAAAAAAAATAGAAAAAATAAACTAAAAAATGGCAATAACATGTTAGTAAAAATAAAAAAAATATGGCCAAGTTCAAGGGGAAGCTCTACAAGCTAATCCCCAGCAGAGTCGCCATCTGTGCAACCGTGGGAATCGAGATGGTCCCGTCGCGACGATGCACTCTCTAACGAAAAAATATAGAGTCGCCACCCGGAGCTTTCATTGTTCAGGGATACCTAGTTCATTTTTATGAGCACCGAAGTGTTAAAAATATGACTCTGAATCCGGTCCACACCAAAGGCTCTTGGGTAGGCGCTTCGGTTATTGATCGGGAAGGTGTTAGGCACTCGATCAACCCGCTTAATGCGGTCTCTACTAATGGCCAAAAATAAAATGAAGTAAAATAAAAGAAAATGGTTCCCTCTTGCCCAAATGGGCCTCCAATCCTATTTGTGGCCCTCCGTTCCTACCGAAAATTCGGCGGCATAACGGCACAAAATGAGAGGGTAGCGAGAGTAAAAGGAGATAGGAGAAGAAAGGGGAGAGCCGGAGCCCTCGGGCCCTTGTAGCACCGTAGAGGAGCCTTGTGTGGCTTGCTTTTGATGAACTTTTGGAGGCTTGAATGGTGGAAAATGGAGTTCTAACCACTAAGGCCTTCTAGCTAAGAGATGGAGAAGAGAGGCTAGGGGATCACACACACCTAGGCTAAGGGTTTTGGGTGTAAGAGCAAGCTTGGAAAGGGTTTTTGAATTCTGGATTTTAGGTGAAAATAGTGCACCAAAGGGAGGAAGAACTTCTCACTTGGAGTTTTTTCTCTCTTAAGTAAAATTCTCAACCCTTAAACCAAGGGGCGGGGGGCTCTATTTATAGGAAAAGGGGGGGTTAAGAGGCCACTTAAGAGCTAAATGAGTTTAGCAATTAGGTAATCTCATATCTAAGGATTCCTAGGGTTTTTGGAGCCTTGAAATGTATGAGAAGGTCCTCCAATGGTGGATGATGGAGTGAGGCTTAATGCCACTTAAAGGGGTGCAAATAGGCTTCAAAAGGGTGCAACAGAACTAGCAAAACACACCCCAAAAGTCAAGGTGGTCAATAAGTCAAACCCCAAACACAAAATTCGAGGCAAATTCCAATAGTCACTGTTCATATGTCTGGCGCAACTATTAGTTGAGTGGTAGTTGCGCCAGTCAAATGCATAGTAAAATAGTGCAGAACAGTGCCTGGAAGTTAGCTTGCGGGGGTGGGGACCACCTTTAAACTTGGCGCAACTATTAGTTGCGCCAGGCTTAAAGTCTGGGAGAATTGGCCTGGCGAAACTAATAGTTGCGCCAGGTAAAGTTATAATTGGTGCAACTTTTAGTTGCACCAGGTCATTTCGGGGGAGAAATAGCCTAGAGCGACTAATAGTTGCGCCAAATCCCTGGGGGGCCCACTTGAAATTACCTCCTTGCCCTCCGGGTTCGGACTGCCATATCTTTTGATATATACCTCTGATTGAGGCGATTCTTGGACCGTTGGAAAGCTAATGATCCCTACTTTTCAATGGTATGAGAAGTGATATTAGTAGAAGATCTCAGCTAGTCTTGGTGCACCATTCTTCATCCATAGCCTGGTAAGGTTAGGTTTAGGGTTCAAAATGGGTTCTAAGGGTCGAGATTGGTTTCTAAAGGTTCGGGGTAGGTTCCTAAGGGGTCTAGGGCGATTCCTAAGGGTTCCATACATGCTGTCAAAAGCTTGAAAATGTACCTCTCTCGAACTATGTTTCGATTCGGCCTTGGGCCAAATTTGGGTGTCTACACAATTATAGCTTAAAAGTCTGAGATTTCCAATGGAAACCCCTACCTAACCATTGTTGTTCAATGAACACTTTTCGAAAGTGCTACAAGCCCTTGCGTTATGAGGGAAACTTGTGCTATTCAAAATCACCGTTAGCGCAGTTCGAAGTGTGAGGGGTTCGTTCACATGAACCTTAAATTAAATACGGATTCTAACACATAGTTCAGTGTGTTTAAATATATAGCTAGATTCGGAGTTCTGAGTTTAGAGTTCAAGTATAATTCAAATTCAAGCGGATTCAAAAGAAATTTCAGAGTTCATGATCAAGTTCAAAAGCAAATTCATATTTATCTGATTTCACATCAATCATACCATGTTATTCATGTAAATTAAGAGAAAAATGCAATTCGTATTGAGGTTCTCCTATCGTAAGTTCGGAGTCGTTCAAACGATACCAAAACCACTATTTATGGCTCTTGTTCTTAACCTAGTTCATACAGAGATCACATACTATGTATTAATGGCGGAGAACTAGTAAGATTTGAAGTTTTTTCAAAAGTAATTGAAGTAGCCAAAATTGAGTAAATCGATTGATCGATTTCCAAAGGTAGGGAATTCGATCGATCGATTTCCCCAGAACTTTAACACATCTCTGTTGTATACAATCCGATCGAGCGATTTCCAAATCGATCGATCAACTCCTTTAGAATTTCAAATTCGATCGACCGATTTCCAAAATTGATCGATCAGTTTCTCCATTGCATATCCCTATCCTGTCAAGGTGCAGCTCCACTCAAACCCACATTAATCTTCACTTCCTATCTAGCATATGGCGCATCCACAATTATCGGTTCACAACCGTTTAAACTCGCACGCTCTCGTTCTCTTAGATCTAATTAGAGTTCAATGGTTCCTCATGGTCGGAGCTAACAAGACTGGACTCTTGTAATGTGGGTGTCCAATTCCTCGCGAAGAATGCAGAGTTTGCAGTGCGATCTGGCGATTGAATACCACGAGAGGGTTTCACAAGTGCTTTGAGGGGAGGGAGCTTTTTCTTCTCTCTTCTCTCTTATAAGGCAAAACAAAGGAAATAAATATCTTAGATATTTATACCCAACTTATCCTCTTGACATAAAGTTCTAACTTGGTGTTAAACAAACACACTGTGGTTCTGCGTATGGGTTTCAACTCAATGGCCTTAGTGACACCTCATCCCACTTTTCACAAAAATATATTCTTACAGATTAATTATTCCCAAAATTTAAGATGTCATCATGTGACTTGTCGGACTTATACACAGAGTCGGGTATGTTCGGGTTTGAAAATTTTCGGGACATTACAACAAGCGCTACTTCACAAACTACATCGACCATGCATTCCATCTATTGCTTAATACGTGTGGTAGATGATGAACTTCTTTGCTTTCTTTTTCTTGAGGGCAGACAGGTAGATGTGCTTGAAGGGAAATTGATAGGAACTCGATGGCATGGCAATGTTTCTGCACCTTCCTCATCATCTTCCCCATCATCAATCTCAATTGCTGAGCTATCTTCTACCAAGTGTATTGCAGCTTCGGAGGAAGAGTATGCGGCATCACTTGTTGCTGTATCATTACCTACTATGAGACATAGCTCATTGTACTTATCAAAGTTGTGATACCTAAAGAAGTTGGCATCCGAATGACTTTGTTAATGAGAGAAAGCAATAAATATAAATTTGCAAAGGTAAGTAAAGTGCTATTGTTTAAAAAAAATAATTTAAGAATAAAAATAATGTGCGTGTGAAGATACCTTCAAGTAGTTGTCCCATACTTCCTTTGTTGCTTCCACTCTATTGTTCTCCGCATCCCATCCAAAGCCAATCGCAGCTCTTAATTGTTGTACCTCAGTAACCCAAGTTTTCCATGTCCTTATGCAACTTTTGATTTGGGATGTTTGGATGACCAATCCCACCTTATTAAAGATGGCACAATTATTTCATTGTATGCCATTTAGTGCCAACCGTTATCTACTTTTAGTCCGAGTGTCAATTGTTGGAGAAAGGTATCTATCGCAGTCTCACACATCTCCGATGACCAAAAAATGTGACTTCTCTCTACCTTTTTATTACCTTTGCCCTTTTTCTTGCCCTTACCATTAACTTTGTGAGGCATAGATGATGATGAATCCATAGCCTATTCAAGTTTAATACATATTTATCGATTGCATGTTAAAAACAATCAATAGATTATAGTGTCTATAAAAATAATACATAAATGAATAACAAGCCGAACTATATTATAATCATTCTACAACTAAGTAATAATTTGTTTTTTTCTCAAGATTGTATTATTGAAATTATTTGACAACTATGTAATCAATCCAAATAAAAAACAAATTATGAGAAAAAAGTTGCAATGTCTAGACAATGATAAGAAAATGCATATCAGGTCGGCTTAATGTAAGCATCGCACAATGGTGTTGCTATAGCCTCACGCATTTGGTTGCACTCATCCCACTCCCTTTGGGATCTACCAGTAAATGCCCATGATTCAAAAGGTGGTTCATCACTTGGAGCTTCCCCATTTGCTAGTTCCTCATCTTCATTTGAATCTAGTTCATTACCCTCCACATCTCAAATATGATTGTGTAAGATACAACAAGCAATCACTATCTTCACATGGGTCTTAAAATCATATGGTGGAGCAATCTTCATAATAGCAAATCATTTTTCAAAATTCCAAACACTCATTCTACAACATTATGCAGCGATGAATGTTTATAGTTAAACAAGTCATGTTTATTCTGTGGTAGCAAGCCGGCTTTATAGGCGGATCGGTGATCTTGCACCCCACGAATAGGAGCTAAAATACCATAGCAATTGCTGTATCCTGCGTCAACGACATAATATTTACCTACAATGAATATTGACAAATGTTATTAGAAAATTTCACTGTTCACTAGCTAACAACTCAATGAATCACATTCATTAAAATACTACCTTGAGGAATGATAAGTTTTCCCTCCCTATGAAGGGCTGAATGCAACATCCGAGCATCTGAGCAGGAGCCTTCCGAACCAGCCAGAATGTAGTGGAACATCATATCGAACCCAACTGCAGCCATTACATTTTGTGAAATTTTTTTATCTCTATTTCGAAATCTTTGTTGGTGCTCTAGTGGAACAAATGCCGGAATGTGTGTATCATCTATAGCTCCTACACATTCCTACATAATAGCCCAACATAGAAATACATGAATTTTTTTCAATCACACAATGATTCCAAAGCTTGAGAGTTGGGCCATTACCTAAAAAAAAATTTGATGCATATTTGGCATATGTTGAATCTCATTTAATCCCGGACCTTTGAAATATTCGGAACTTAGGCTGACTACTGCATTAAGCACCCGATGGAAATACTTGCTAACCGTTTATCCTGAACAAGCAAATCTATAGTTGTTTACTTGATTTATGACATTATGCCCTAATGTATACAAAAATAATACTAACTGCTCTTCCAAAGTTACGCTCCTACTACAACATAGTCGTTCAGTAGCATGCAATCGATCACATAAGCTAAAAAATGCATCCCTATTCATCTGACATTGGTTTCGACAACAAATATCATTGTCGATTATGCCTGCGCACCATGGACTTTGCGGGTCCATCGCGACGATGCACTCACTAAAAAATTGGAGTCGCCACCTAGAGCTTTTGGTGTCCCAGGATATCCAAAATCAATATCGTAAGGACCGAAGTGCTAAATAGGACTCTGAATCACCGGTCAACGCCAAAGCCTCTTGGGTAAGGACTTCGGTTATCAATCGAGAAGGTATTAGGCACCCGATCGACCCACTCGTAGGCGGTCTCTACTATGGCCAAGTCTATGTTTGTGTACTTTATATAATATATATATATATATATATATCAAAGAGAAAAAGTTAGTGGCACTTCCTCTTGTCCGAAGGCGCTTTGATCCTATTGGGCTCTCTGCAAACACCGAAATTTTGGAGGCATAACAGCCTAAATCATAGGATAGGGGAAAAACTAAAATAGAAGCTAGAGAAATAGAGGAGAGAGTTGGAGCTCTCGAGCCTTTGTAGCACCGTTGGTTGGATTCTCGCATGAGAATGACACCGGTGAGCTTCCGACAGTACGATTGCTTAAGGAAAGGGTCTTAACTATGTAAGGTTGGGAAGATATGAGCTTGGGAGTGATGACGGAAGTAGTCGTATGAGATGAGTGATGACAAAAGTACTCTTTATTACAAGAGTGGTCAAAGTATGAAAGAAATAAAGAATGGCAAAATTGAAACAAAGAGGAAAAAGAACGGGATTATAACACAAATACCACCTGCAAGATACAGGGCTGTTGTAGCAAGTTTTAAATGAAGTAATGGTTGTCCCATAGGGAGTTATGGATCTAAAGGTAGTAAATCTTCAGATTTGCTACAGATCTGGAAACTCTGAACCTAATCTTTCTTAACTAATAAATAAGGTAGAGAGATGGTGTTTTTATGGTTATCACTAACAAACTAAAAATAGAAATACAAACAAGATCTGAAATAAAAGAAAGGAGTTAAAGAAGAGTGAAGATGGGTTGGTAAAATAAACAAAAAATAGAGAAGTAAGTAGTTAGGGACTAGTTCTCACTGTAAAAGCATTGCAAAGTAGAGCAAGAATTGGATCTGTAGCAGCCCGTCATTTGGCTATAAACACAAATTCAACGTAGAACAATCGAACTCAACCCTGAGATATGGACTAGTCTTAGGGATATATCCTATCCACTCAAATGGTCACATGATATCCCAGGGATATAATCTAGTTATAGGGGTTAGAGCTAGAACAAGAAATCACTGTAGACACTATGTCTGCAAGGCTACAAGCTCATGCATCCATAGGTGCATAAAATCTATCAAGATCTTAATGAAAATCACAAAAAATTACAGATTGAATGAAACAGCAAAACCAGCTTTTCATTGCCAAAAGGAACTTACAATGATTTTACCCTCATGTCTGTAGTCTCTGCAAGACTCTAGGTCTTCACAATGCTATTACAACTCCCTTTTACAATGAAAACTAACCCTAACTGCTACAATGACTTAGCCAGACTGCAGATAGCTAAGGAAAGAATAAAAAGAAAAAGGAAAAGATAAACTAAACCCTAAAAATGACCTAAACCCTAAAAGTGAGCTCAAGCCTGTCGGCCTTCCTGGCTCCTCTTACAAGTATTTTTCTTTCCTTTATATACACACCCAAAAAGCACTTGATGCTTTGGCCAATCAGAGAGAAAGAGAATCTAAATAGTAGGGATCTATTATCGTGGCTTAATTTTAGTCATGTATTGCCCCTAGGTTGCTAGGAATGCATTACACACTTGGACAGGTGTCCCATGTGTTACAGAAGTTTCAAAAATGCCCCCGAAGTTCATAAATATTTGCTGGGTCCCGAGCCTCAAGAGGGTGAAGTCAGCTGAAAGCTTCTTAGTGTATAGCTCAAGAAGATTGACTTCCTTCTAAAGGGTTCTTGAGTGGCTGAAGTATTGAAGTCCAAAACTACTCGACAGGTTAGACTTCTTCTAAAGACAACTCGAGTGGATGACTTCTGAAATCAAAGAGTTGCTCGATAGGTTCTCGATAACTGCTTCTAAAGGCAAGGAATTGCTCGATAGGTTCTCGAGAGGCTACTCGACAGGTTGTTGTAGGCTTCTGAACCACTCGAGAGTGAGATTTCTGCTTCTCAGCTGGTTTGTCTAGTCTGCTGAAGCACTCCCTTAGGCATGGGTCCCACTTTTCTCTCATTGTCGAACTTCTATGGGTCCAAGGCATGCCGAACAACCCGTTGGGTGGGGACCACCAAGGTTAAATCTCTATATTTTCATCAGCTCCAATGCTTGGCTGTAATGCTTCTCTTCTTGGCACTTATTACAAGGATTGCTATACTATTTTGCAAATTATTGCTAACTACAAAAATATACTCAAAAATCAATTATTAAACAACTTTAAGGTCTAGTAGGGGCAACGTTAGGAGGAGGAAAGTGGCATAATTCATTGATTAATACACTCCCAAACCTAATCTTTACTAGTCCTCGAGTAAAAAGTGTTAAATAATTATTCTAAAAATTAAATGCCACTTTCGTAGGGAACACAGATGCATTTAACCTATGCATCAAGCCTTTTAAACCCCTAGGTGATCCGTAGTGGAGGAATGAAGTCTCCTGAGGGTTTTCAGTGAAGATACCCACAAACTTTGCAATAAAACAATTAAGGCTAGTGCGACATATATCAAATCAGATTTCAACAAATAAACCTTCATTCCACACCCTACTCTTTTAAATTTAGAGGAGTTAAATCAGAAATGTAAACAGTTTAATACTTAAATCAACATGTATTTCCATCACAACCAATCAACTTACATCAAGAGTACAGTGTGTGTGAATCAGTGCTAAGCTCACCATTAATTGAAGAATAAGGTTTAATCATTGCCCCAATGAATTTAATTTCAGACCCAATCCTCACCAGGGCTATCACTCAAAAATAAAATTCCAAGGTGTATCACTTTTACTATAGCTAAAGCTCAGTTACAGACCTCAAATAGGCCTGCAAGCATAAGCATAGGCATTGCTACTAATTCCTGACATCCTCATATTCTTTTAATCATAGGTTACACATTTCCTTATCTCCACATGACAGGTTACTTAACTTTGGATCAATAAGGTCTTTTTTTTGGGTTGTAATGTGGCTTAAGATTGAGGTTTAAAAAGAATGAAAGAATAAAAGGAATTTAAAACTGAGAAATCAACTAAGAGGAGGAGGTGATTCATGACTTCACCTTCTTCATTACCCCACAGCTTCATCTTCTTTTATATTTTTCAGATCCAAAGTGGCTAGCTTCTTCTCATCTTTTTATTTTTTTCAGATGAAGTACTTCTTTTGACTTCTCCCTCTCCTTCTTTATTTATTTATTTATTTTTATTATTTTTACATATTTATTTTAAATTTTTTTTTTTTACAATGATATGCCACAAATATACAATTGACACATTGCTTTTCTATGGATTTCTTCTCTTCTCCCTTCACCAATGTTAAACCCAGCTCAACTTTCTTCAACATCTTCTCCTTTACCTTCTGAAATCTCAGAGTGAGGGTAAAGCTAAATTAGGTCAATGAGGTTTAGGTTCAATTACTCTAGTGTTTATCAAAGAAAAATAGATTTTTAAGGCTCAAACAGTGTGCACAAAGGGCAGTTCAATGGGTAGGTATTTTCAGGCTCAAACTGTCCAAATAAAGGCCTTAAATCATATCCTTGGTTTCATGAGGTCTGCCAACAGTTTCAATTTGGGGTGCATACTATTCTGGTGAAAAGATGTTGATTCAATCATTCCTTAGAGCCAAAAATATTTGCCAAGACACTCTTCAAAAGAAAGTTTGATAGGCTCAAATCTAACTAGGTATGGTCTTTAAGTAAACTCATGGGGTATTTCCTTACATTTTTCTCTCTTTTCTGGTTCACTAAGCACTAATTGTGAAAAAGATTTCTTGAAGATTGCTTCTTGGAGATGTTGGATCTTCAAAAGATTCCTGTTTAAAATGTCTACTAAACGATTTTAATTTCCTCTTTCTAAAATGGTTAGGTGGGAATTGACTTTATTTCATTTCATTTAACTAACAATACTACCACCCTGCCATACCCTCAAACCTAATATAAACATTATTCTCAATATTTCTACACATAATGGATTTAGGGACAGCAGGGTATGAAAAGGAAGAAAAAACAAAAATTAATGCTAAAAAGAAAGAAAAAATTACACTAACCAGATAAGTGTGTTCACATAAAACAAAAATTTATAACAAAATATGGTATAGAAGAGAAGACTATGTACAAAATTATAACTAAATAAGAACCAAAACAGGAATAGAAAACTCCTAAGAACATAAAACTCCTAAAAATGGTTTGAAATTGAATCTAGGTCAATGTGCTCCTATGCTCTTTAGTTTCCATTCTTCACATTTTCAGCCTTGGCAGCACCAGCTTTAGTCCTTGAAGCAGTTGATTTCTTTTGTTTGGTGCTGCCCCTTGTGGTCGAGGCCTAACATCTTGATGACCCAGAGAAAGGAGAGAAGAAGAAGACTGGACTGGGTGATGAAGTGTGAGGGTTTAGCACGAAGAGATGAAATGAGGAAATGATCCTCACAAGGGGCTTATAAGCTCAGGAACCCGAGCTTCGAGAGGATCATGTTTTGGAAATGCAATCTCGAGCAGATAGGTTTGCTTGCATGATCCTGTCATGGCGGGGCAAGCCTTCAGAATAAATGTCTCGAGAGGATCTCAAGAGGCTGTCGACAGGTTGCTTCTGAAGGCAAAGAACTTCTCGAGAGGTGACTTCTGGGTATAGCCTCAGAACAAATGTCTCGAGAGGATCTCGAACATATAGCTTTAAGTGCATGATCCTGTCGTGGTTGGGCAAGCCTTCAGAAAAAATGTCTCGAGAGGATACCTTATGTGTCTGATCCTCTCGAGAATTTAAAAAATTGGCTTGGCCACACTCATGGAATGACTCACTCATGCTATAAGGCCCAATGATCCCTAACTCTACAAAACCACTCAACACTCTACAGCACATCACACAGACTTAATCAAAATCAGATAGATGGAAACACAATACTGTATAAAATTCTAAACTACTATGACTCTTATGGTACACATGGTACAAAGTTGTAGATCATGAATCATGTGGGAGGTTCTTGAAGGTTGATGGTCTCACAGGGCTCCATAACATTTTCAACACATGGTTTGAGCCTCTGGCCATTGACCTTCATGACCCTTCCAGAGTTGGGGTCCATGATCTCAACAACTTCAGATGGGGATGCATGTACAACAATAAATGGGCCATCTCATCTGGATTTCAACTTACCTGGAAAGAACTTCAATTTTGAATTGAAAAGTCATACCTTAGCACCATCAGCAAATTCCTTCCTAAGAAGGTTCTTGTCAAAATAAGTTTTAGCTTTTCTCCTTGTCAGTCCTGGCATTTGCATAGGCATCAAGCCTAAGTTCCTCCAGTTCAAAAATTTATAGCTTCCCCACTGAAGAGTCCATCATTTCCTCTATCCTAGCATTCCCCTCATAAAAGGGAGAAGGCCTATTAAGATCTTGAGGAAATGATAGATGAGGTACTAGTGGTTCCTCATCTGCTGCACTAACATTCTCATAAACTTCTTTTTCTTTTTCTTTTTTTATAATTGGGGCTCAACAGTAGCCCCTTTATTCACCTCCTGCTGCTTAATGGTAGGCACCAGACCCTCTCTTTCTGCACTTCCTTTTAGTCTCAAAGATCACTTTGTTGTCCACCACTCTACCACTCCTCAAGGTAGTGATAGCCTTAACTTCCTTATGAGTTGAAGAAGCTTCACCTATCATGATTTAGCCCTTGGGATTGGTCATTGTTTGACTCAGGAGCCTGCCCTCTTCCCTTTTTGTCAGAGCGTTTGAGAGTTGACCAAGGTGGTCTTCTATTTTCTTGATACTCTAACTATGAGAATTCATTGTTTGTGGTTTTTGCAATGAAGACAAAACCTACTCCTTAAAGGAGGGGGCTCTAGTTTGTGGTGGTGGTAAAGTTCATTGACTTGGCTATGCCACTGGCTGTGGGAACTGATGTCTTGGGAAATACTCTTAATGGTACTGTTGGTTAGGTCTATAGGGCAATGCCTGCTGCTGCTAGGGTTGATGAAAATTGTCTTATCTCCACCTCAAGTTAGGGTGGTTCCTCTAAGCAAACTCAGCAGATTGCTGCCCATAAGCTTCGGCAGCATTAGCATGCCCCATTACTAACTCTGGGTATTGACCAGCAGAGGGACAGTTTAGAAGCGAGTGTGTGGGGGATTGGCATATCAGACATGCCTCCCCAACCTGTGCAACTATTTAGGGTTGCACCACACTCAGTAATTTATCAAATTTTTGTGATATACTGTCCACTTTCCTCTCTAGGTCATTGTATAGATTAAGTTCATACAATTTTCCTTTTGAAGTGGGCTCTTTTATAGCTTTAGCAACTGGTTCAATGTCATTTCTTGTTAGAGATTCCTGCTGCATAGAGTTTTCACTTATCACATCAAACAAATCCCATGCTTCTTCAACAATTTTGCTGAGATATGTGCCACCAAAAGATGCATCCACCATGTGTCTATTTTTAGAATCTAATCCTTGGTAAAAGCTTTGAACAAGCTACCATTTGGGCATTTGGTGGTGTCGGCATTGTCGCAGCAGTTCCTTAAATCTTTTTCAAGATTCATGAAAATCCTTAGTTGGAAACTGAGCAAAAGAGATAATGCTCTTCCTCAACTGGTTTGTCTTATACATTAGGAAAAATTTACCCAAGAATTGGCTTTGTAAGGCATTCCAACATGTAATGCTATTTGCTGTGAGCATGTTTAGCCAATTTCTGACTTTATATCCTTTAATGAAAAAGGAAACAATATCATCTTAGTGGCTTCATATCCCAGACCAGCAATTTTAAAAGTTGTGCACAAAGACTGAAACTCATCTATATGCTTATAAGGGTCTTCTTTGTTCAGCCCATGAAAGGATGACAACATCTGGATGGTCTGAGGTTTGATTTCATAATTACCCTCAACTGTAGAGAATTGAATGCAAAAAGGGGATAAATATGCCCTTGGTGCATATAATCCCTAAGGGGTCTAGGCTACTCACCCATCTCAAATGTCTCTAAATGTTTAGCAGGGGTGTGTGCTACTAGCCTAGGTCGAAGGACCTTCTCAATTTCAAGATTCAATGGTACAATTTCAGGATTGAGGGACCTTCTTCCCAACATACAACACACAACAGAGAAAAATTACAGTAGAGAAAAAGACAATAAATACTACTACTGAATTTAAAGATTCTAGAAATGAAACTATAACAAGGGAGAAAGAGATGCAAACTACGACTACAACAGAAAATCTGCAGAAAATTAAAAGACTATAGGAGTAATTTATTTAAACACAACAAGGACAACAAAAAAATTTAAATAATAACATAAAGAAAAACTCATATCTACTACTTAGATAAAAAACTTCCCGGCAACGGCGTCAAAAACTTGTTGGTTCAGTTTGTGTTAATGTTCTTTATTACAAGAGTGGTCAAAGTATGAAAGAAATAAAAAATGGCAAAATTAAAACAAAGAGGAAAAAGAATGGGATTAGAACACGAACACCACCTGCAAGATACATGGCTGTTGTTGTAAGTTTTTAATGAAGTAAGGGTTGTCCCATAGGGAGTTATGAGTTATGAATCTAAAGGTAGTAAATCTCTTGATTTGCTATAAATCTAGCAACTCTAAACCTAATCTATCTTAACTAAAAAATAGGGTAGAGAGAGGGTACTTTTGGGGTTGTCACTAACTAACTAAAAATAGAAACACAAACAAGATCTGAAATAAAAGAAAAGGGTTAAAGAAGAGTGAAGATGGGTTGGTAAAAGAAACAAAAAATGGAGAAGTAGTTAGGGACTAGTTCTGACTGCAAAAAGCATTGCAAAGCAGAGCAATAGTTGGATCTGCAACATTCCCTCATTTGGCTATAAGCACAAACGCAAGGTAGAACAATCCAACTCATCCCTAAGATATGGAATAGAATATCCCAAGGATATAATCTTGTCATAGGGGTTAGAGCTAGAACAAGAAAATCACTGTAGACACTATCTCTGCAAGGCTACAAGCTCATGCATCCATAAGTGCAAAAAATCCATATAGATCTTAATGAAAATCATAAAAATTTATAGATTAAATGAAATAGTAAAGTCAGCATTTCATTGCCAAAAGGAACTTACAATGATTTTGCCCTCAAGTCTGCAAACTCTGCAAGACTCCAGGTCTTCACAGTGCTATTACAAATCCCTTTTTCAATGAAAACTAACCCTAATTGCTAGAAAGACTTTGCCAGATTACAGATAGCTATGGAAAGAAGAAAAAGACAAAGGAAAAGATAAACTAAACCCTAAAAATGATCTAAACCCTAAAAGTGAGCTCAGGCCTCTCGGCCTTCCTGGTTCCTCTTACAAGTATTTTTCTTTCCTTTATATATACACCCAAAAAGAACTCTATGCTTTGGCCAATGAGAGAGAAGGGGAATGAAAATAGTTGGGATCTGCTGTCGTGGCTTAATTTCAACCATGTATTGCCCCTAGGTTGCTAGGAATGCATTACACAATTGGACAGGTGTCCCATGTGTTGCAGAAATTCAAAAAATGCCCTCAAAGTCCATAAATATCTGCTAGGTCCCGAGCCTAGAGAGGGTGAAGTCTGCTGAAAGCTTCTCAGTGTATAGCTCGAGCAGATGGACTTCCTTCTGAAGGATTCTCAAGTGGCTAAAATACTAAAGTTCATAACTGTTCAACAAGTTAGACAGCTTCTGAAGATAGCTCGAGTGGATGACTTCTGAAAGCAAAGAGTTGCATGACAGGTTCTCGACTGTTACTTCTGAAGGCAAAGAACTGCTTGACAGGTTCTCGAGAGTTTGCTCGACAGGTTGCTGTAGGCTTTTGAACTGCTTGAGAGTGAGATTTCTACTTCTCAGCTGGTTTGTCTAGTCTACTGCAACACTCCTTAGGCATGGGTCCCACTTTTTCTCTCATTGTTGAACTTCTATGGGACCAAGACATGCTGAACAGCCCATTGGGTGGGGACCTCCAAGGTTTAATCTTTGTATTGCCATCAGCTTCAATGCCTGGCTCTACTTCTTCTTTTCTTGGCACTTATTACATGGATTGCTGCACTATTCTTAAGATTATTGCTAACTACAAAAATATACTCAAACATCAATTATTAAATAGCTCTAAGGTCTAGTAAGGGCTAGGTTAGGAGGTGGAATGTCGCATAATTCAGTGATTAACAATGGGCTAAGGCTTTAAGCATAGAAAACTCAAGTCTAGGCAAGTGAGGAGATAATTGGGTAGAGTTTCTTCTCATAGAAATTTCAAAAGATGGTTAAACAAGAGGGAGGTGGTTCTTTATTTATAAAATTGGGGGTGATTAGTGAAGGGTTAAGTCACTAATGGGTTTAGAAATTAGGTAATGGGCAATCTAAGGTTTTTGGGGTTTTCTAGTGCTTGGAGAAGAGAGATATGGGTTTAATGGTGGAAGATAGGGTGGTGACTTGAATGCAAAAGGGTGATAACTTTAGCTAATAGGGTCACTAGGGTCCTAAAGAAATACACCCCAGACTTTGGGGTGGTCCACAACTCAAACCCCTAATGTCAATTCTGGCCATTTTTTGAACGAAAACTAGACCCAAACTGCTGGAAGTTGAAGACTCGCAGTGGCCCGGCCCGATTTTGCAATTTCCTGCACAAATCTGCGATCTTCATTTCGCCATAACTTTTGATGTATAACTTAGAATTAGGCGATTCTTGGCTCATTAGAAAGTTGTGAACCTCTACTTTCCAATGGTATAGGCCCCAGATCCAAAAGATATCTATGTAAATTTTTTCACTCTTCTTTCTATCCGCTATTTTGGTTAGGCTTTCTAAGGGTTTGGAATGATTCCTAAGGGTCAGGAAATGCTTTCAGAAGCTCAGGAGTATGCCTTTCTCTAAGTACACGTTGGTCGCGCCTTGGTTCAAATTTAGGTGACATCCGAAGAGGCCCAAGGCAAACACTCTTAGGTCTGTCGTATTCAGAGCGAACCTCAAATATTAAAAAGAAAAAAAAGCATGGAGCCCTCTTTTCCTCTGCCTTCTTTGTTTTTCCTCTATCCAAGGATTCAAGTCATTACGCAGTTGAAATTTTGGTGTTGGAGGAGAGCTTGATAGGATCGTAGTGCCTTCGGGCAAGAGGAAGTGCCGTTTATTTGCTCTTTTTTTTTATGTTATGTTCTATATATATAGTTATATATATATATACATCTAAACATAGATCCGACCAAAGTAGAGACCGCTTACAAGCAGGTCGATGGGTGCCTAACACCATCCCGATTGATAACCGAAGCCCCTACCCAAGAGCCTTTCACGATGACCGCTAAATCGGAGTCATATTTTATACTTTGATGCTCATAATACTGATTTTAGGTATCCCAAGGCATCAAAAGCTCCAGGTGGGCTCCTATCCTGACCGGTCTGAATGTCGACGGATCGACCCCTATCATAGTCGCAGTTCTGATAGGGCAGACATTTAGTGCCAAGCCATTATTTACTAGTACCAAAGGGATCACCAAGTTTGTGGTTTCTATCATAATATTGAGGGGCCAGGAGTGGTCGGCTCCTTCGGTCGGGAGATTGGCATCTGAGAACGAGATGGCATTAGGAGCCAGCACCTGTCTAATCATCTGTCCCACCTTGTGTGGCAAACTTTACCGGACACATGAGCGTCTTTCAGTGCCCCCATTAGAGCTTAGAAGTGGGCGGAGACATCATCAGTAAGTCACAGATGGTGATGTGAGCCGGCGTTCTTTTGAGCTATGTTTCTAATGCGTGTACTCGGTGCATTCGTTCCATGGGGTGTACTGCCATTAGTGCCCCTCTCTCTTCAGGTTGGGTCGGTGCTCGCACCTCGGATTGCTTAGAGATCCTCCTCAATCGTGTAATAAACTCAACTGTCCCTTCTCTGTTGCCGCCTGTATTGACATCCGTTTGATTATAGTTGAGCGGGACCTGATGGGGATCATATGTTGTTCCAAAAATTTGAAATGGGACAAATGGAAATGCCAGATAAGGTTGAATTGGTGGGGCTGATGTGGCAATGTTGGGCCAAATATGGTTTACTGGTACAGGAGGTGGCTGGACTGATGATGATGTGGAAAAATTGAGCCAACTATATTGGGTTAGTGTTGGAGGTGAATATACTAGTGGCAGTGCGACAGTAATAGGCTCCTTGTATTGGATTGGTGCGGGAGGTGAAGGTGGATTGGCTGATGATGGTATGGCAAAATTGGCCAAATGTGGTTGACGGGAGCTGATGCTGTGGGCGAGGTAAAACTAGGCACCATATAATTGATGGGGGTTGGAGCAGGAAAGGGATGGTATACTGGAGGTGAGGCCCAACTGGGTTGGACCTGATTAACGGGAGAGGGCGTGGGAAAATTGATTCCACTGCCCTGGAGTTTCATAGCTTTCCCCCACTCCGATATATTCCGAGGGGTCGACCTCTTCCATTTCTTCTTCCAGCATGTTAATGGTGGTCCTTGGGCCCATTGCACCTTGCAGATGTGAGGGCAACAGATCCTAATGAATGTTGGTGTGCAGATTCACGTGGGGAGCTACTAGGGGAATGAGCTTCCCTGCCTCTATCAGATCTTAGATTGCATGCTTTAATGGAAAGCAATGATCGATTGGGTGTCCTGGTTCTTGTTGGAAGCTACAATGTGTGCTTGGATCGAAATTCCTCGAGATTGGATTCGACAGAGGTCGCCACTGGTGTATGGTGACAAAACCCTTTTCGACAAGTAAGGGCAAAAGGGCATTCAGGGACTGCCCTAGGAGAGTGAACACTTAGTTATATCAGGCCCTTCTCTGTTTAGGGGGTCATTGGTGCCCATGGGCCATTGCTCGGTCTCGGAGCTGGATTTGCTGGTGCTGGGGCTTATGGTACTTCCCCAAATTGAAATGGGACCATGTTGGTACTAGGTTGTGTGGCCACTATGGCTTGGACCTCTACTCCTGCTCCTCTCTCAGTCCTTTGTTCGGTAAATTTATGGACCCCACTGGCCCCACTAGTTGCATTATTATTCAACCGCTCCTCTCTCAATGTGTCTTTGCAGTTGTTGGCATTTCTTACCAGGTCAGCAAAACTAGATTGTTGCTGGTATAGCAAAATGTCTGAGATGATTAGAAGAGTAATTCTCGAAATCATTACAATTTGTTCATTGTCGGGTATACGGTTTCTTACTTGGACGGCTAGGGCCCTCAACCTCCCGAGATATTCATTGAATGTTTCATCTGGTTTCTGCCTTAGATGGGTCAAATCAAATTTATGCGGCTTAATTTCCATGTTGTAGACATATTGCTCTTAGACTAGGTGGGTGAGGTCTTTCTAAGTTTTTATCATGGATGGCTCAAGAGAAGTAAACCATCTTAGCGTGAGTCCCGTGAGACTCTTTTGGAAAACTTTAATAAATAAGCGCTCATCCCCTCCATATTGCCACAGGTCCCGATAATATGACTTGAGGTGTGCAATGGGGTTACTGGTACCGTTGTATTTGTCAAATGATGACACTTTGAATTTAGGTGGCAAAGGCACCTCGACAAATAGACAGATTCAAAAAATTTGTGGCATGAATCTCGGTTCCACCTACCTTCAGCAACTGCTTTAGGATTTTATCCATTTATTCTTTTAGCAACTCTGACTCACTTGATGGTAGAACTGGGGCTAGTCCCCCACTAGGCTGGCCCCATTCATTTCTAGGTGGCCGTTTGTTGGTAAAAGTTGGTGGTGGGGGATTGAGCCCAGACAAAGCCCCTACATAGGCCTTACTATTTCAGGCTTCGTCTTCTTCATAGTGATGACCCGCATCAATATAGGGTGGTGGAGGGGTGAGATTAGTTGGGTTTTAGAGGGATTGAGTGGCTGCTTGATGGGGCCATTGTAAGTGAGAGAAGCTTTGATGAGTGATTTGTGGGGTAAGGGGATGGGTGAATTGCAGATTTTTAGCGGATGTTGAGTGGGGCCATTGTGGGTGAAGGGTATTTTGGGGATTTGCTTGGGGAGTGAGTGAATGGGTAAATTAGGAATGGTTGATGGTATGGGATGGATTCACTTATTGGGTTGGTAATGAGGAATGTGGATGAATGGGGCTTATGCCAACTTGAGGGATGGGATGAGATGAGTTTATCGTTTGACGGGGAATGGGGGTTTGTTGGGTGTGGATGTATGTGGGGAATTGGGGGAATGATGGAGGGTTGGAGAGTGTCACCCTCGGCCTTGGGCCTAAATGGGCTTGGGGTTGGGTATTGGGCCATTGAGGCCCACTTGGATGGCTCCATGATTGGTGTTGGGTGGTGTGTATTATGAGTGCTTGATTAGGATTTTGGGGGAATGGGGTGTAGAGATTTTGGAAGTTTGGTGATGGATTTGGTTGCATTTGAGATGGATAAGGAAGGCTTTGGTAGGCCAGTATAGGCCCTAACCATGTCCTCCATCATGGTCCTGGGATCGGCTATGTGGATAGATGTGATGGCCCTTCCGATTAGGAGAGTGCATGGGAATAAGTGGGCATGACCTGGTTAGATGTGGGGGAAAAATGACTTGTGTGAATGGGGGAAAATTGGGCATGGTTTGGGTAGATGAGGGAAAGTTCAGTGTACTTTGATTGGAAGTGGAGGGAAAATTGGGCATGGTTCCAGTAGAGGTGTGCGGAAAAGTTAGGCATGGTTTGATTGGATGTGGAGGGAAAATGGGGCATGATTTGGGTGAATGTGGAGAAATGGGGTGGATTTTGGGTGGATGTGGAAGGAAAAGGAGGTGGATTTTGGGTTGATGTGGGAGAAAATTGGGGTAAATTTTGGGCCAAAGAAGTGTTGACCCGTACTGCAAGAAGACTAATTTGGCCTTGCGTACATATTATGTACACAATGCTAAATACTAGAGAAAATTGCCTTTGCGTACATATTATGTACGCAAGTGCAATTTCCTTCACCTTTTAGCATTTTTCGAATCGCCATAACTTTTGATGTACTACTCTGAATTAGGCGATTCTGGGCTCGTTGGAAAGTTGAGAAACTCTACTTTCTAATAGCATAAGTCTTAGCTACTGCAGATGTCTGTATAAACTTAGGCACTCTTTTCTCCAACCACTGCTTCGGTTGGACTTTCTAAGGGTCCAAGAAGGGTTTTAAGGGTTTTGGGATGATTCCTAAGGGTTTGGGAAATGCTTTCGAAAGCTCAGGGGTATGCCTTTCTTGAAGTATGGGTCAATCGAGCCTTGGGCCAATTTTGGGATTCTACAAATGCCCCTCTTTGGCATCCGATCACTAATGATCGAATACCAAAGAAAAAGACATTCGAAGAAGCCCAAGGCAAACGCTATCAGGTCCTCTGTATTCAAAGAGAACCTCAAACATAAAAAAGTAAAATAAATGCTAAATGAAGAGTAGCGGAAGCCCAATGTATTGGGAAAACATCCGTTTCTCAAGGCTATTGGTCCTCAAGCGCTTAACGACATTACTAGGCATAACTAAGATGGTATAATTTAAGATTCATGATGCTTGAGATTCATTTTGAAAAAGATTGCCCTACAAGTGAGAGGGTGATCAACCCATACTTAATGATTGGTGTAAAGCAATGGTCCGAAGATCCAATGGTCTGTGTCAAATCCCATGAGGCATTGATTGCCCCACTTGATCAGCCACGGGTGTCCCTACACGAGGTAGGGTTCGAGGTGATTGAACGAACTCATTGACCCCACAGTTAAGTTTGCATAACTATCCAAGCAGAGTGAATATTGATGTTGCAATGCTTTTTGGGAATGTGTGCCACTTTTTAGAGATGATCTTACAAACAAATCAAGTATGCAAATACATGGACCCATTAGGGGTAATACATAACAAGGCGATCAAAATTCCGACCCGAATCTTGTCTAAGTACCATTTATAGGAACAACGATCATCCAACAGATACCTAGACCTAGGGCGTAAACTTTTTAGGGATACTGTACAGGTTTTTAAGCCTGCGCCCGAGAATAATCAAGGGAAAAGATCCCTTCTGCATCCATGCATGAAGATAGTTGTTCGATATGTAATTTCATTTAGTGGTGGAATCAAATCGATCAAGACATTGACTGTTTGACTGAGATTGACACTATCGCTCCTACTTTGAAGTAAGATCCAAAGATCTAAGGTGAACCTTATATTTAGGACATCAATTTAGTACAGATATGTTGCCAAAAAAATATTGACATTTTACCGCATTAAAGCACGCATGTGCATATAGAGTGACCAAAAGTACCATGAAAACTCATATATATTTTCTCTTTTTATTTTTCTTCTTTTTTTTTGAATGGACTGAAAGTGAGTGCTTCATCAGATCTGCCCATAGGCATTGTTGACATGGAATGTTTTGGCAACTCGATAGGTTGCTTCATTCGACATTGTGAAACCATGGGCTCGCGCGAGTCCGTCGTGACGATACGCTCATAATGGTAAATATAGAGTCGCCACCCAAAGCTTTTGGTGTCCCGAAAAACCTAAATCAATATTGAAAACACTGAGGTACAAAAAATATGACTCTTATTCCAATCTATGCCAAAGGCTCTTCGGTAGGGGCTTCGGTTATTGATCAGGAAGGTGTCCTCTCGTTAGCAGTCTCTACTTATGGCCAAATACAAAGAAAAATATAACACAACACTTTCTCTTGCTCGAAGGCACTCTGATCCTATTTAAGCCCCCCGCAATCACCAAAATTTCGACAGCGTAATGGCTCAAATTCTAGGATAGAGGAAAAGCAAAGAAGGTAGAGGAATAGAGGGGAGAGACGGAGCTCTTGGACCCTTATAGCACAACCGTGGTCCTTCGCGTAGCTGCATTTTGAAGAGCTTCCGATAGCAAATTGTTGGAAAAATAGGTTTTGATCTCTAAAGATAGGGAGCTAGGATGTAGGAGAAGAAGGCTAAGGGCTAGTTCTCACCTAGGCTAAGGGATTAATGGTGGAAAATGGAGTGCAATAGGTAAAAAAAGGTGCTGAAACTTTTGAGGTATTACTATTGGAAAATGGGAGGGGAGCTCACTAGAATTTTCTCTCTTTTGGAAAAATTTTCAAGGCCTTAACAAGGGAGGGGTGCCTCTCTATTTATAGAAAAGGAGAGGATTAGTCAGAGGCTTAAGTCCTAATGGGTTTAGCAATTAGGTAATAGAAAATTTAAGGATTTTGGGTTTTTCAAGGTTCAGGAAAGGTGTGAATTGGGTTTTAATGGTAGATGATAGTGGGGATCTAAATGGCTAAAGGGTTGCAAATAGAACAAATGGGGTGCAACAGTCCTATCAAAACCCACCACAAACGTTGGGGTGGTCAACAAGTCAAAACCCAAAAAGTGAATTTTGGACAAAATCCCAAAATCACTATACCTAAGCCTAGCGTGTATATTATACATGCTAGGCTTAGGAATAGTGTTCCTAAGAAGTCTAGAGCCCGTTTTGGAGCTCAAATCTGGAGGAAGAAGGCCAATTTTGCCTAGCGTGTATATTATACACACTAGGCAAAATTCATTCAAAAAATGACCTAGTGTGTATATTATACAATTTAGGCCAAATCCCTGCATTCTAGCCCTATTTTCAAACCGCCATAACTTCTGCTATATAACTCAGATTGAGGTGATTCTTATCACTGGAAGAGTTCTAATGGTTTAGGATTGATTCCTAAGGGCTTGGGAAAGTTCCTAAGGGTTTAGAAAGGTTCCTATGGGTTAGGGAGATGCTATCGGAAGCTCAGGGGTGCGCCTTTCTTGAAGTATGTGTTGATCGGGCCTTGGGCCAAATTTGGGTGTCTACAGATGTCCCTCTTTGGTATCTGATCACTAATGATCAAATGCCAAAGAAAAAGAGACATCCGAGGAGGCCCAAGGCAATGCTAACAGGTCCACTGTATTGAAAGCAAACCTCAAACATCATATGGTAACATGGTGAGTATATGGAAGCCATCTATGTTGAGAAAAATATTCGTTCCTCAAGGCTATCAGTCCCCAAGCACTTAGCGACATTACTAGGCATGACCGTGATGAAGCGAGTAGTGAAAGCCCAATGTGTTGGGAAAAACATCCTTTTCCTTGATATGATTGAAGAGGTGCGATGCTTGAGTTTCATTCTGAACGAAACTGCCTCGCAAGCGGGCGGGTGATCGACCCATACCTAAAGACTGGTGCAAAGCAAAGATGCGCCGATCTACAGTTTGTGCCCGCTCTTATGAGGTATTGATTGCCCCATTTGATTGGACACAGGTGCCCCTGCGCGAAGCAGGGTTCTAGAATTTTGGGCGAACCCATCGATCCTGAGGTTATTTTAGCAGAACTATCCGAGCGGAGCGAATATTGATATTGCAACATTTTTTCGGAGTGTGTGCCACATTTTTAAACCATATATATTTATTTTTTTTATTTTTACGTTGTTTATATATATATTCTCTTCTTATTATTTTTTATGAATGTATCCCCACCCATAATCTCTATGTGTAAGCACTGTGGGGATTTTTAATCGAAAATTTTGAGAGGATTTTGGAAGAAAGATGCTTTCCCATGACTGAAAGGTGGGGGCTGTTTTGAGACTGTCATTCAACGCCCTCTCCGAATTTAACACAAAAATGATGATGATTTTTCTTCTTTCTCTTTCCCCTTGTTTTTTAGCAAAGATTTTTTTTGAAGGGCATCGGACCTGAAGATGATTTATTTTTGGTTTTTTTTTTGGAATTTAAATGGTGGGGCATACCCTTCTTTGATTGATTTTTTTTTGGAAAAATTCTCATGCGAAGAGGCAAACTCATATTCCTACGGTCTGATATTTTTAGCAATGCACTTGATGATTTGATTCTGATTTTTGATTGATGATGATTTTTTTTTTTATTCCTGCCTCCTGTACCCTTTTTAGGATGTCGAGTGAAGAGGACCAGGGCCATGAGGGTGGTCCCGACGTGATTTTTAGTATCCGGGGTGAGCGCCTTATTCAGGTGCAGCGTTCCTCCCATACCTGGTATAAGATGTAGGGTGAAACAGCCCGCAGTGGGTTACTTCATCAGCAGTACACCCACATTTCTAACTTTAGAATCACTGGTAAGGTAAGAAAAATTTCTTTGTTGCTTACTTTTATGCGGGCTTTTTTTTTTGTTCCAGGATCTAACACTCCTCATTCTTTTTTTGCTACAGCCTTTACCTCTGATCATGTTCCATTGGGGTGGTTTAACCTTTAGTACTTTTATGCCTATCTCCCTCATGTCGTGAGGTTTCTCTTGGCCCAGGCTGGCTCCGGGGATTTCTTGTCATGCCTTGCCATGAGAGGGGATTCAGCCACTGTGAAGGCCCTGGTGGAAAGGTTTCATCTGGAGATGATGACCTTCCATATGTCCATAGCCAAGATGACCATCACTTCGGTGGATTGGTCCCTGATCACCAAGATTGGGATAGGAGGGCTGCCCGTGGTTTGCCTTAGGATTCCAAATAGTGCAAAGGTGATCCAACTTATTAGGATTATCCCCCTTCCACCCATATGATCGGCTCTGAGGCCAAGCTATCTTGGCTGGCCGATTTGTTCGAGGCTCACGAGTTGGTGGATCAGACCAGTCGGATATGGATATCATCGTTGAGCCTGAGCGTGCCTTGGTGTTGGTCCGTATCGCGCTCCTCTTCATTCTGGGTAAGACGATTCTTGCCAATGTCAGCAGAGGTCGCGTCTCGTTAGCCCTACCAGCCTGATGAAGAATTGGGAGAACGTGCACCATTTTGATTGGGCCTACGCCAGATATGCGGTGTTGATGTATAGTTTGGCCAGAGCTTCTATTGGGGACATTGCTTCTGTCCTCAGCTTTTAGCCTGTGATCATGGTAACTCGTCAGTTCAATTTTTTTCATCATTTCTGACTTGTCTTTCCTTCCTTTGGATTTTGCATTTGACACTTTTTTTTTTGTTCATCTTTTTAGGTTTGGGGGTACCTAAACTTCGAACCTGGTCACCCCCTCCTCTTCTCTAACGAGTACACATATCCCTTGATGAGTTGCTAGCACAAGGATCATCGCTGGGACCTGGGGATGAAGCATTTAGAACTGGGCTTGACGTCCCAATTTGACTTGATGATTCTAGAGCAGGTTTGACACTTTCCCTCACTTTGATGGTTTAAACCTTCGAAATCTTATTTGTTTTGCCTTGAATAATGGGATGCCTCTCTTTTTTTGTCAATTTCATTTGATCCCTATGTCAGCTCCCCCTTCTTAGACCATGCTGCTATTGGTCGATCACAACTATTCATCGATAGACATGTCGTCTTCTTTTACGGTTCATGGGCCCGAGCCTACTATCTGGGGGAGAGGGTGGCGCATCAGTACTGGGACTATTTTGCCGTACTGTCGGATCCTCCTAAGGACATTATGGAGCCAGAGGGTACGTCCAAGGAGCTCGCAGGCCAACTCCTTCGTCATGGGGTTCCTGTTGATGACCTCTAATGGCATGGGGGTATCAAAATGGTACGACTCTCTCCCCTATCGATCCATCCTTCCACCTTTTATTCCCCACTCTAAGTTTTCGGTGTTTGGAGGGCCACGATCTCAGGTATCTCTCTTTTCTTTCCCCTACGTGTGGGTTTCTTACAAGGAGGGAGAGGATTCTGACAAGGAGGGTGCCAACGCGGGTCATGCTGAGGCGCTAAGTGTTGGACCTTTGGGGCCCTCTAGTGTGGGGCCTTCAGGGACATCTATTGCGGAGACTCAGGGGACCTTTAGGTGTTTTGACGATGCGTTCCTCTCAAGTTTGTGTACTGATGTGATGGAGCGGGCCCGTCTATCCACTGAGGCGATTAGGTTAGGAATTTTGAAGGTATTCTCGGGTTAAAAGGTTTCCTTGATTGGGTTTCAACTATCGTAATACACTTCTTCCATGGGGGATTTTTACTGTACATGCCCCACGATATTTCTATCTCTTTTCTTATATATATATATATATATATTTGTTCTTTATTTTTCAGACAATCTCTTTTTTGGGGGTTTTCTTTTTCAATTTTATTTTTATTTTGAGGGTAACTCTATTCTCTTCCCTCTTCTGTCGGTATATATACACAGAAATTCTTTTCCTGTGAGGGGTTTATAAAAGAAAGGCTAATGGCTCAATAGGTGTAGGAAGGGTCGGAGTGTTCAAGGATGCTTTCTGGGCTACTTGGCTTTGAAATGACGGCCTCGTTTTTAGGGTTCGTAAGCAGTCACATATCTATTTTATCACTACGTACCTTGCCGTAGGAGACCAAGAGTAGAATCGGTGTATGTATCCAATGTTGATGGGCTCAAGAAAATGATCTCCGTCCATGGTGGTGAGGTGGATCCCGTATCTCGGGAGTACTTCTCGGATGACGTAAGGTCCTTCCCAGTTGGGCCTAAATTTCCCTCTCGGATCGGCGTGGAGAGAAGGGAAGATTTTCTTGAGTACAGTGTCACCCACTTTCAAATCTCTAGTGCGAACGTGCTTATTATAAGCATGGGCGATCCTTCTCTAATAAGCCTTGGTGTGACACAAGGCTAGGAGCCTTTTCTCATCTAGCAGGTTCAGTTGCTCAAAGCGGGACCTCTCTTTTCTAGCTTCCGATAGATCAGATTCGACAAGAATGCAAAGTGAAGGTACTTCAACCTCGACTGGCTGGACGACCTTGGTTCCATACACAAGGGAAAATGGCATTGCCCCTGTAGCGTTACGGATTGATGTTCGGTAAGCCCATAGTGCAAATGGTAACATTTCGCTCTAGTCATAGTACGTGAAAACCATCTTCTCATGGACTCAAATGATTATCTTGTTAGCAGCTTCGATGACCCCATTGGTTTGCAGTCGATATGGAGATGAGCGATGATGTTTGAGTTTATATTGTAAAATTGGTGTCGTTATTTGTGATGATGTCCTTGGGCATGCCGAATCGACAAACAATATTGTTCTTGATGAACTTCTTGACATGACTGGCCATAATGCTCACGTAAGACGCTGCTTCTACCCATTTCGTGAAGTATTCAATGACGACGAGGATAAATTGATGCCCACTCAAAGCTTTTGAATTGACTTTTTTGAAGATGTCGAGGCCCTGGTGGTGAATGGCCAAGGAGTGGTCATGCTGTGTAGATCTATGGCAGGAGCATGTATCAGACTGGAGTGCTCTTGGCATTTGTAGCATTTCTACACGTGCTTGTAACTGATGTTTCCATGGTGGTATGAAATACCCATGCCATAGGATCTTCTAGGCAAGCATGTGTCCATTGACATGGGCCTCGCATACTCCCTCATGGATCTCTTTCATGATGCTGGCTGCCTCACCCTCAGTTAGACATCGGAGCAGGATAATGTTATATGACCGCTTGTAGAGGCACACACCACATATGACATAATTAGTTGCTAAACTCTTAATGATCCGCCTTTCTATCTTGGATGTCCCCTCAGGGAAAGCTCGAGTTTCGAGAAAATTCTTGATATCTGAGAACCATGGAGGCTCATCATGTGGCTTTTTGGATCCCTTCATCTGAAGGCAGAAGGCAAGCTCGCTCCTTTGTTTGATAATGATTGGCTTCAAATCGACGCCCTAGGAGATTTCTACAGTGGATGCCAACGTTGTTAATGTATCGACAAAGCGATTTCTTGCTCATGGGACATAAGAGAAGGTAACATCCTCGAAGCAAACTATAATATCTATTGGCTTAAATGTGTAGATGTTCTTTATTATAAAAGTGACAAAGTATGTTAGAAACAAAGAATGGTAGAAACAAAATAATGACAGATAAAGATGAGATTAGAACACAAACACCGCCTGCAAGATAAAGGGTTGTTGCAGTAAGTTTTAAATGAAGTAAGGGTTGTCCCACAGGCAGTTATGGATATAAAGGTAGTAAATCTTTAGATCTACTACAGATCTAGCAACTCTAAACCTAATCTATCTTAAACTAACAAAACAGGGTAAAGAGGGTGTTTTTGGGGATTTTCACTAACTAAAACTGAAATAAATGCAAAATCAGAAATAAAAAAAAGGGGTTTAAAGAAGAGTGAAAGTGGTTTGGTAAAAATAAACAGAAAATGGAAAAGTAAGCAGTTAGGGACTAAATTTTGCTATAAAAAATATTATAAAGTAGAGCAAGAGTTGGATTTACAGCAATCCTTCATTTGGCTACAAGCACAAATACGAGGAAGAAGAATCCAACTCAACCATAAGATATGGACTAGTCTTAAGGCTATTTCCTATCCACTCAAATGGTCAAGGAGCGATGATGTTTAATTTTATGTTGCAAAATTGGTGTCGTTATCAGTGATGATGTCCTTGGGCATGCCGAATCGACAAACGATGTTATTCTTGATGAACTTCTGGACATGACTGGATGTAATGCTCACGTAAGACGCTGCTTCTACCCATTTGGTAAAGTATTCAATGATGACGACAATAAGTTGATGCTCATTTGAAGCTTTTGGATTGACTTTTTCGACGACGCTGAGGCCTAGGTGGCGAATGGCCAAGGAGTGGTCATGCTGTGTAGATCTATGATAGGAGCATGTATCAGACTGGAGTGCTCTTAGCATTTGTAGCATTTCTGCTCGTGCTTGCAATAGATATTTCTATGGTGGTTCAAAAATACCCTTGCCATAGGATCTTCTTGGCGAGCAAGTATCCGTTGGCGTGGGCCCCGCATACTCCCTCGTGGATCTCTTTCATGATGCTGACTGCCTCGCCCTCAGTTTGACATCAGAGCATGATAATATTATATGACCACTTGTAGAGGCACTCACCGCAAATGACGTAATTGGCTTCTAAACATTGAATGATCTGCCTATCTATATTGGATGTCCCCTCAGGGAAAGCTCAAGTTTCGAGAAAATTCTTGATATCTGAGAACAATGGAGGCTCATCATATGGCTTTTCGGATCCCTAGATCTAAAGGGAGAAAGGTAGGCTCGTTCCTTTGTTCGATCATGATTGGCTTCAAATCGACGCCCTAGGGGATTTCTACCATAGATGCCAAAGTTGCTAATGAATCGGCAAAGCGATTTCTTGCTCGTGGGACATAAGAGAAGGTAATATCATCAAAGCATGCGATCATATCTATTGGTTTATTTGTGTTGATGTTCTTTATTATAAAAGTGTCAAAGTATGATAGAACCAAAGAATGGTAGAAACAAAATAAAGGCGGATAAAGATGGGATTAGAACACAAACACCACTTGAAAGATACAGGGTTTCTGCAGCAAATTTTAAATGAAGTAAGGGTTTTCCCAAAGATAGTTAGGGATCTAAAGGTAGTAAATCTCTAAATCTGCTACAGATCTTGCAACTCTAAACCTAATCTATCTTAAACTAACAAAACAAGGTAACAAGAGGGTATTTTTGGGGTTTTTCATGAACTAAAACATAAATAAATGCAAAATTAGAAATAAAAGAAAGGGGTTTAAAGAAGTGTGAAAGTTGTTTGGTAAAAATAAATCGAAAATGAAGAAATAAGCAGTTAGGGACTAGTTTTTACTGTAAAAAACATTGTAAAGCAGAGCAAGAGTTGGATCTGCAGCAATCCTTCATTTGGTTACAAGCACAATTACAAGGATGTAGAATCCAACTCAACCCTGAGATATGGACTAGTGTTAAGTAGTGAAAAATACAATTTTTCACTTCTTAACCCGACCTTTGTTCGACCCTTGAGCTATGTAATAATGTGTTTTAAGTATGTATTATAGTTAAGCAATAAATTGTAAGCGTAATATAGATTTCCACTTAAAAGAGCCCAAGAAGCACTGTGCTACCTAATTGGAAAGGCCTGAGACCAAGTTCAGAGGCAAGGAAGAAAGATTGAACCTACTGAGGGGTTGCTAAGTGTTGAACAATGGAAGAACAACACACCCAAGAGGTGTGCCAGCTATGGAAGCACTGAAAATAAGCTACCGAGAGGTTCCTTGAAGCTATCGAGAGCTTCCTAGCACTTGTCGAGAAGTCCTAAGGGCAAGGAATGAAGTAGTCTAGAGGTTAAACATGTGTAAACGAACTTATTGAGAGGATACTTCAAGGTACAAATGAATCTGAGAGGATCCAGTCCCTTATCGCGAGGTTCAACTAAACCCATCGAGAAGTGCAAGACAACCTGTCGATAACTTACTGGAAGCAACGTTTAGTCTCGCGTGGATTGAGCCAACCTGTCGAGCACTTCACTGAAGATTGTATAAATCGTCGACAGGATTGCCTATAACTTGTCGAGAGGATAAGTGTGGAACAAAGCAGAATGAAGAAATAAGCCTACAATCCTATCGTCAAGTTCAAACCAACCTCTCGAGACGTTCTCCCAAGCTGTCGACAGGATCTTCATCAACCTGTCGAGATGTGTTCAAACCTATCGAGAGCCATTCCAAACCTATTGACTAGTACATTAATCCTGTCGAGAAGTCTACAAAGCTGTCGGAAGCCAATCCAACTTGACGATGTGATTATAATGTAGATTCAAAACCTATCGAGAGTATCCTAGAACCTCTCGACACTAGTTTTGGCAACTTCTCAGCGTCTTCCTTCAGTAGTTGCCAATTCTATATTTCTATGCACGAGTTCCCAAGCACTTCATCGACCTTGGGGGTATTTTTGGTACATATTTGGGCACGCATGAAAACCCTAACTACTTCACGTGTCTTTTCCAATTGAAAGCCAATAGAAAGAGAGCTTCTAGAAGAGAAATTGGACACATCAGAAGCTCAGAATAACAAAATTATTCCCTTGGACTCTGATTGGCTGAAATGTATTTGAAGACAGAGGAGGTGAGTATAAAAGCTTGAAGAAAATAGAGAACATCCATCCAGAATTGGAGAGAACTAGAGCTTAGAGCGAGATCCATTTTTCCCTCCAAGTTCTCCCTCCTTCCTTCTCCCATTTAGTCAATCATGAGTGGCTCAACTCTTCTCAGTAGTTAGGGTGAGGTCTTAAGCTATAAATTGAGAGATTCAAAGGGTTGTAATAAAATATATATTGCACAGATTGTAAATCTGGGCACAATAGTATTGTAAGCTTGCAATATAATTATGAATTTTAAAGGTTATTCTAATCTACATTTCACTTTTTTATATTTGATTTCCCTGGATTGGATACTCCTACAGATGCCAATCGAAAATAGGGAGCTAGTAGCCTGGCATCTGCAGCATCTACAATGGTTTTCCTGTTCTAATCAAGATCCTTAAAGTGGAACAATCTCTAGGATGGTCTATAACCATTAAAGTGAATAGATCATATCCTTAGGATTGCTTCAATTCTCTGGTTGAGATTGGATCCTTATACCTTGCATCTGTCAGAAATGGGGAGCTTGTAGCTAGATGGAGGATTGTAGCAAATTTACAAGGCCTTTGATTCCATTGATTTTCAGTGAGAAACCAATACCCCTAGTTGTTGTTCTCACCCTTTTGACTTTTCATATCTTCTATATCTCTTCTATTCTCTGTGTTAGACTAGATCTGGATCAATAGCATTTAATTCTGTAGTCTATAGTTAAAGTGATAAAACCACAAAACCTCTCCTCTTTCCTGCTTTAGTTTAGTATAAATTAGGATAGAATGCCAGATTGACTATGGATCTGGAGATTTACCATCCTTTAGAACACATTTCCCTGTGGACATACCCTTACTTTTTAAAACTTACTACAACAGCCCTGAATCTTACAGGACTGGCTGCTCACCTTGATTCCATTTCTCTGTGATTTTTGCCTTTTAATTGGCTGATTTTAATTCTTTAATAATCACAAGGTGGCAATAACAATAAGTTTTTGGCTTCGCTGCCGAAGATCTGTGTTTTTAAAAGTGGTTGATCTAAGTTTTTCTTGTTTTAGATTTTATATTTGAAATTGTCTATTTAGCATTTGATTAATTGCTTCTGTAGTTGTTTGTGTAGTTTCTAATTTTTTTTGCAGATGTGGAGTTGTGCTTAGAGAAGCAATTTTTGCTAGAAGTAGGAGCAAGCTGGACTGAGTTTGCATTTCCTTACACTTTTACATTTCTAGATTTGTAAATTTTTAGATCTAATAGTGTTTTACTTGTTTTGCAATTCCTGACTATTTCTTTAAATTTGAGCTGTAATTGTGCATTGGGATTGTGAGTGGTTTATGTTTGGAAGAAGAACCGTCAACCCTCAGCTTGTGGCATTCAATTCAAAGGTTGAGAGGATTCTTAGGCCTAAACAAACCCCACCTGCATCTGCTGCATTTGAATCTATTAATATGGGTGAGCAGCCAAGGCTGTTGAGGGATTACTATGCACCTGGTGCATATAACTCTCCCTTTTGCATTCAATTCCCTGCTGTAGAGAGAAATTATGAAATTAAAGCTTCAACCATCCAAATGTTACCCTCCTTTCATGGTTTGAGTAAAGAGGACCCATACAAACATGTTGATGAATTCCTTGCCTTGTGTACTACCTTCAACATTGTAGGACTGGGGCCAGAAGCAACCAAGCTTAGGCTATTTTCTTTTTCATTAAAGGACAAAGCTAGGGCCTGGTTGTCCTCACTTCCTCCTAACAGTATCAACTTTTGGAATGACCTGCAATGTCAATTCCTAGCTAAATTCTTCTCCATGTCTAGAACTAGTCAGTTGAGGAAAAATACCATCTCATTTTCTCAACTCCTAACTACAGGGTTTCATGAAGCATGAAAGAGATTCAAAGAGTTGTTAAGGCAATGCCCTCACAACCAAATTCCTAAATGGAGACTTGTACAAAGTGTCTATCAAGGAATTGATTCTAAGAGTAGAGATATGGTGGATGCTTGTTGTGGAGGCGCATACCTTCATAAAACAGCTGAGGAAGCTTGGAAATTGTTTGATGTTATTTGTGAAAACTCCTTACAGTAGGAGTCTTTTTCACTAGGGACACGGAGATTCCAGCAGGAGTGTTGAGGAAAAATACAACAAGAGGAAAAATGTATGGGATTGGTGGGTATAATGACTTGGAAAGAAAGGTAGCCAGCTTGACCCAATAGTTGGAGAAAATTATGGGAGCAACGCAGTCTCCAATAGCTGCTGATGTGGAAGAGGCATGCCTCATCTGCCAATCTCCCACTCATCCCATTCAAGATTGTACCTCTGCTGCTCAATTCCCAGAACTAGTGATGGAACATGTGCAGGCTGCTCAGACCTTTGGTTACCTGCCAAATGCTAGTTACTCTTGGAGAAGCCACCCTAATCTGAGGTGGAGGAGAGACAATGTTCAAAACCAGCGACAATAGTTCTATCCATTGTAGTTAATGTCTTATAAACCTGCTCCCTAGACTTATTAACAAAATTTTATCCCATGGCCCCAATACCAGCAGACCATGGCTCAGCCTGTGCAACAGGCTGCACAAGCACCAGTCACCAGATCACACTCTTTTGAAGAACAAGTGCTGGCCTCATTGCAGAACTTGGGCTCTTTATCCCAAATAGTTCACTCTCATAGCTAGAGCATTAAAAAGATAGAAGACCACCTTGGTCAGCTATCTAATGCCTTGACAAAGAGAGAAGAGGGGAGGCTACCTAATCAACTCATGGATAATTCAAAGAGGTATTATGTGGTGGGTGAAGTTTCTTCCTTACATGAAAATGTTAAATCTGTCACTACTTTGAGAAGTGGGAGGATATTTGACAATCAAGTTGGTATTGAACCTGAGAAAAAGAAAGAAAAAGACAAAGAAAAAGAAACAACCCCAAAAGATATGCAGCATGAGTAGCATAGCCTGAATAAGGAGAATGTTGATGCTCCCCAACAAAAAAATGAAAATAAAAAGAAAAGTGATGAATTGGCTAAGGCAGTAAATGAAGGAGCAATCCCGCACTTGTCATTTCCAAGGGCACTTCAAGCACCTTCTCCTTTTGATAAGGGGAATGCTAAAGTAGAGAAAATGATGGAGACTTTTAAATACGTAAAGATCAACTTACCTTTACTTGATGTAATCAAGCAAGTGCCATCCTATGCCAAATTTTTGAAGGATCTTTGCACCCATAAAATGCAGTCAAGGATAAATTTATCCAAGAAGATCTTTTCAGCTGAAAAAGTGAACCAAGTGTTGATCATTGCAACCCCAACTAAGCTACAAGACCCTGGAGTCCCCACAATCCCCTGCTTCATTGAGGATCACACCATTGAAAAGGCTTTACTAGACCTTGGAGCTAGGGTGAATCTGCTTCCATACTCAGTTTATGAGAAGTTGGGCCTAGAAAAGTTGAAGCCCACGCATGTGGTCTTACAATTAGGTGATAGGTCTGAAAGGAAGCCAGCGGGGATTATAGAGGATGTGCTAGTTGGAGTTGACAAATTTTTTTACCCAGCTGATTTCTTGGTTCTAGACATGAAACCAAGAAAGTGTGCTACCTCCATCCCCGTGATCATGGGTAGGCCATTTTTGGCCACTGCAAATGCATATATACAATGTAGATTAGGGGTGATGGAGGTAACTTTTGGTAATATGAAGGTTAGATTAAATGTGTATAATGCAGTCCATCAACTTCACTTGAATGATGAGGATTATTTTTCAATTGATAGTTTGGATGAGCTTGTGGAAGAGACCTTTTCCACGCTGTTGCATTATAATGATTTTTGTGATGATCTTGATGACGCTTTTGAGAATGTATGGAGTGAGATTGTGGAAGAGATGACCCCGCACCCATGGTTCATGAGATGAAAGCCTTAATTTCTGATGAGGGACCAGCAATAAGGTATCCTCCTTGGAAACCTAATGTGGTGCCTGTCCCACCACCATCAAATGCACCTTTGTTGCCTTCACTTGTATGTCCACCAAAGGTGGAGCTGAAGCAACTACCTAAGACATTGAAGTATGCTTTTTTAGGGGCAAACCAAAAATTGCCAGTCATTATTTCTTCCTCTGTCACTGATGAGCCAGAGGAAGAGTTGTTGTGTGTTTTAAAGAAGCATAAGAGAGCAATTGGCTGGACCATTGTTGACCTTGGGGGCATCAACCCGGCTGTGTGTATGCATAAAATTCACCTGGAAGAGGGGTTCCAAACCCTCTAGAGAAATACAGAGAAAATTGAATCCCCACATGCAAGAAGTAGTGATGAAAGAAGTGATCAAATTGCTAGATGCTGGAGTCATCTACCCAATTTTAGATTCTGATTGGGTGGCACCTACTTAGGTGGTACCCAAGAAATCTAGAATTACTGTGATAAAAAATGAGTCTAGTGAGCTTGTTCCAACTAGGGAAACCACAGGTTGGAGGGTGTGCATAGACTATTGAAAGCTCAATTTGAAAACCAGGAAAGACCATTTCCCTTTGCCCTTCATTGACCAAATCTTGGATAGGTTAGCAGGAAAGTTTTTTTATTGTTTTCTCGATGGTTATTCAGGGTATAACCAAATCCCTATTTACCCACAAGATCAAGAAAAGACTACTTTTAGATGCCCATTTGGCACCTTTGCTTACAAAAGGATGCCATTTCGACTGTGTAATGCTCCTGCAACTTTCTAAAGGTGCATGTTTGCTATATTTTTTGACATGATTGAGTAGTTTCTAGAGATTTTCATGGATCATTTCTCTATTTTTGGTGATAATTTTAGTCAATGTCTACATCATCTCAGCCTTGTGTTACAGAGATGTGAGGAAACAAATTTTGTGTTGAGTTGGGAAAAGAGCCATTTCATGGTCACTCAAGGCATTGTCTTTGGTCATGTGGTTTCCCACAGAGGCATTGAGGTAGACAAGGCTAAAATAGATCTAATTGCACATTTACCCCCACCAAAAATTGTGAAACAAGTCAGATCGTTCTTGGGGCATGTTCGCTTCTACAGGAGATTCATCAAAGATTTCAGCAAGATCTTGAAACCTCTCTACCACCTGTTGTGCCAAGAGGTTCCCTTTGATTTCAATGATGAATGCCTTAAGGCCTTTGAACTATTAAAAAGGTGTCTAACCTCTACACCTATCCTCCAAGCACTTGATTTTTCCATACCCTTTGAGCTGATGTGTGATGCATCAGACTTTGCAATTGGTGCAGTCTTAGGATAAAGGAAGGATAAGGCCCCTTGTGTGATTGCATATGCCAGCAAAACCATGATTGATGCTCAGTTAAATTACACTACAACTGAGAAGGAACTGTTGGCAATTGTCTTTACTCTAGATAAGTTCAGGTCTTATGTGCTTGGATCCAAGATAATGGTTTTCACAGACCAGTCAGCCCTCAAATACCTTTTATCAAAAAAGGATGTAAAACCCAGACTGATCAGATGGATCCTCCTATTACAGGAGTTTGATCTTGAGATTAAGGACAAGAAAGGGGTTGAAAATGTGGTTGCAGACCACTTGTCTAGGATCCTAGCAAAGGAATTTGATAGGGTGCCTGTTAATGATTCATTTGCGGATTAACAGTTGTTTGTTGTCAGCACCTCTACACCTTGGTTTGCAAATATTGTGAACTACTTGGCACTAAGTAAAATCCCCCTACATTGGAATAAAATGGACAAGGATCTGTTCTTTTCACAGATCAGACATTATATGTGGGAGGATCCATACCTATTCAAACATTGTGCAAACTAGGTGGTGAGGAGATGTGTCCCTGATGAAGAATTCCACAATATACTCACTATGTGTCATGAACAGGCTTGTGGAGGCCACTTCAGTGGGAACAAGACTGCTGCCAAGGTGCTCTAATGTGGATTTTATTGGCCCACTCTCTTCAAGGATGCCTGGCGTCATTGTAAAAATTATGAAAGATGCCAAAAGATGTGAAGTATCTCCAAAAGAAACTCCAAGCCTTTACAGTCCATACTTGTGATTGAGCTTTTTGACATATGGGGGATTGATTTCATGGGCCCTTTCCCTCCTTCCTATGGATACAATTATATTCTTGTAGCTGTGGACTATGTGTCTAAATGGGTTGAGGCCATAGCTACAAGAACTAAGGATCACAAGATTGTCCTCAACTTCTTGAAGGACAACATTTGCTCTAGGTTTGGCAACCCAAGAGCCATCATCAGTGATGGGGGGAGCCACTTTTGTAATTGACAGTTTGAGAATCTACTTAGAAAGAACTCTTTGACACACAGAGTGCCACCCTATATCACACACAAACCAGTGGGCAGGTGGAGATTTCTAATAGAGAAATCAAACACATTTTGGAGAAAACTGTGAGGGTGGATAAGAAGGACTAGTCCTTGAAATTACCTGATGCTCTGTGGGCTTATAAGACTTCCTATAAGACCCCATAGGGATGTCCCCCTTCAGGCTGGTATATGACAAGGAATGCCATTTACCAGTGGAGCTTGAGCACAGGGCATTTTGGGCTATTAAAGCATTGAATACTAATTTATCTTCTGTTGGCATACACAGGAAACTCCAGCTGTCTGAGCTGGAAGAACTGAGATTGGAGGCTTATTCCAATGTTAGGATCTATATGGAGAAGACCAAGGCTTTCTATGACAAGCATTTACTAAGGAAGGAGTTCATAGCTGGCAACAAGGTATGGTTGTTCAACTCTAAGTTAAAATTTTTTCCAGGAAAACTAAGATCCAGATTAGAGGGGCCTTACATAGTTGAGCATGTATCCCCATCTGGAGCTGTTAAAATTCAGGACCCAACATATGTAAGGACCATGAAAGTAAATGGTCAAAGGCTCAAACTTGCTATTGAAAATGTGGTGGAGCCTGTAATGATCACCCACTATCATGAACCTCCATAGCATAGTTGAGTTTCAACAATGTACACTATGTATACTAGTTACTGATTTTGGTTAGTTTTGCTACTGTTTTTTGTCTTTGATTCGTTTCTATTTTCCATGTTTGGTCAATACCGCATGTAGGATAATTTGTCAAAAGGGTAAAATAAAAGACTGAGTGGAGTGTCAAAGAAACTGGGGACTTAGTGCACATCTATTTAAACTAGAAAACAACCTGTCGACAGGTTCTATGAACATCTTGACAGGTTCTGAGAGTGCCCAATTTACTTTCTGAAAGGATTTGGAGGCTGTCGAGCAGTGTGCATTAATTCTCAATAGGTGTTGGAGGTGTGAAGTTGGTTTCGATAGGATCCATACAGATTTCAACAGGTTCTCCAGGCTTTGTTTGATTTCTCGACAAGTTCAGAGTACCTATCGAGAGGTTCTACGAACCCCCCGAAGTGATTTTCTGAAAGAAGGAACCTAACGAGAGGATTGACTAATCAGCCCAAAAGAACCTGTCGAGAGGTTCTGTGAACTTCTCGAAATGTATTCATTTAAAATCTTCCACCCGTCGATAGGATTGCCTGAACCTCTCGAGAGGTTCAGCAGTTTTTAACTCCTCGACAGGTTGTCTCAACCAGTCGATGCCTTGCCCCCAATCCTGTCGAAGCTCATTTTTTTTCCTCCTTGCCCCCAATCGTTTTTCTAAGCCTTAATAGCTCCCATCTCCTTGCCTTAACTCCTATTGCTTAAAATAGACCACCATGCACTTCACGGTACTATTCCCAATATTAAATCGCCTAGCGTTCCATACTTCTCGAAACCAACATATCATTTTAGTAGTTAAGCTTGGAAAGATGAGAAAAGTTATTATGACGATTCATATTCCAGCACCTACACATTTTAAATATCAGGCCCTTTCCCCTCCATTGCATTAGTTCATAAATTCACCCCTCCCACAACTATGGTGGATGACAAACCCATTGAGTTTCCAATCAAATTCGACCTAGTTTGGGGAGATCCGCCACCACCAAAAGATCCTGACCCATTACAATTCCTGTGAGACAAGTATGAGGAAGTCTAAAGGATTCTGGCTAAGGAGGAGAAGAAAAAGAATAAGAGAAAGAAGAAGAAATAGAAGATAGATCCACCTACATCTTCTTCCCCATCCTCCTCACTCCATCCACCACCTGCTCAGCAGCCTTCTCCTTAAATCCCTATTCTCCCCCTCCCTGGCTTGCAGTTCCTCTTCCAGAAGCAGTAGGTTGAGGATATCCCGAAGCAAGGAGGACCAACCATTTTGTTTTTGACGAGATATTTTGTTAATGTGTGTCTCAATTTTTCTTAGGTTTATACCCTTTCCTGTATTTAGTTAGGATCTTTACTTTTATTACCTTTTTTATGTTACTGTTCCATTGTACAACTTTATGTGATTTAATGAATTCTCTCTTTATGATGCTTTGTCTAGTTTATTTTTTATATAGTTTGCAATTGTCCGCAATTTTGTTTACTATTTTCTTTACTTTGTATACTTCTGTTATTTTCTTGCTGCGCATTTCCCTATCTTCCAAGCAGTGAGGACACTGCTCCTCATAGGTTTAGGGGTGTGGCTGCTTGCCAATGGATAGTTAATGGTAGTGCAGCAAGGTTTTCAACAGAAATTGAGGAAATAAAATAATTTCACACCTGATTTTTTTTTGAAAAAGAGGAAATTAAAACTTTTTAAAACTAGAGCATATTATAGTTCTAACATCTTTATGAAGCAAATGTTAAGAATTTTCAAAAAAATCAATGCTTAGTGAACCTGAAATGAGAGGAAATTGTGCGGATATACCCCAGAAGCCTAATGAAAGACCATATCCAGTGAGATTTGGGCCTGAGAAAAAATTTTCTTGAAGAGTGTATTGGCAATTTCTTCTGCTCTAGGGACTGATTGGACCTAGCTCTGATCACTAGAAGTTAGTCAAATCCAAATTGAAATAGCTTGACTGCATTCATGACATTGAGGACATGAAGTAAGGCCATCCTTTGGACAGTTTGAGCTTAAAATATCCTTAACCCTTTGAACTGCCCTTGATACACACTTTTTGAGCCTTAAAAATCCCAGTTTTCTTTGACAACAACCAGAAAATTTGAACCCAAAACCTTAGTGACCTGATTCAACGTGACCCTCACTCTGAGATTTCAGAAAGTAAAGGAGAAGAAGTTAAAAAAGGTGGAGCCGGTTCAACATTTGGTGAAAGATGAAGAAAACACATTGAAAGGCAATTGTATATCAGAAGCACAATGATGGCATTCCAACCCAGAAAAAGACATACAAAAAGAAAAGGAAAAATAGAAAAGTAAAACAAAAGAATAAGAAAGAGAAGTCATTTCATTGAAAGATTGAAAAGAAGATTAGAAACTGATCACTTCAAGCCTGAAAATTAAAGAAGTAGATGGAACTATGCAGAAATGAAGGTTGTGAAGTTGCAAATCACCTCCTTACCTATTTGATTTCTTAATTTTGAATCCCATTCTACCCTTTTTATTCTTTATACAACTTCACCCATAAGCCACATTACAACCCAATAAAAAGTCCTTACTGATTTAAAAATAATTGAGCTGTCATGTGGAGATAAGAATTTGTTTAATCTATGGTGAAAAGAGTTAGAAAATTTTAGAAATTGGAGAAATGCCTATGCTCATGCTTGCAGTCCTATTTGAGGGTTGTAACTGCTCTTGTGCTGTGTGAATTGATGCACCCTTCTATTTCTATTGAGAGAGATAGCCCTGGTAAGTTTTGGGTCTGAATTAAGATTGATAGGGGTACTATCCAAAACATTATTCTCAATTTGAAGATAAGCTTTGCATTAATTTTCATACAAAATACCTTAACATGAGCTGATTGATTGTGAAGGAATTACAGCAAGACTTTTGTTTTAAATTGTCATGTTTTTGCTGAGAATCCTCTAGAAATGAATGGACAAGGTGTGGAATGAATTTTATATTGTGTGAATTTTGTTTTAATATGTTGCACTATTTTTAATTGACTTTATTGGAGAAATTAGTGGGTAACTTCACTGTAAACCCTCAGGAGACTTCACTCCTCCACTAGGGATCACCTAGGGGTTTAAAAGGCTTGGTGCATGTGCCAAATGCACCCGTGCTCCCTACGAAAGTGGCATTTAATTTTGTAGCTTAATTGCTTTTACTTTCTCCTTTATTGAGGGACTAGCAAAGCTTAGGTTTGCTAAGGGACTTGCAAGCTCCCATTTCTAGTAGATACAAGGTATAAGGATCGAATCTCAACCAGAGAATTGAAGCAATCCTAAGGCTATGATCTGTCTACTTTAATGGTCACAGACCATCCTAGAGATTGTTCCACTTCAAGGATCTTGATTAGAACAGGAAAACCATTGCAGATGGTGCAGATGCCAGGCTACTAGCTCCCCGTTTCTGGCTAGCATCCGCAGGAGTATCCAATCCAGAGAAATCAAATACGAAAAAGTGAAATGTAGATCAGAATAACCTTTAAAATCCCTAATTATATTACAAGCTTATAATACTATTGTGCCTAGATATTTAATCTATGTAATATACAGTCTATTACAAGCCTTTAAATCTCTCAATTTACAGCTTAAGACCTCACCCTAACTACTGAGAAGAGTTTAGGCACTCATAATTGGCTAAATGGGAGAAGAAGGAAGGAGGAGGGAGAATTTGGAGGGAAAAATGGATCTCACTCTAGACTCTGCTTCTCTCCAATTCTGGATAGATGTTCTGTATTTTCTTCAAGCTTTTATATTATCCTTCTCTGTTCCCAGATCCGTTTTAGCCAATCAAAGCGCAAGGGAATAATTATGTTATTCTCGGCTACTGATGTGACCGATTTCTCTTTTGGAAGCTCTCTTTCCATTGGCTCTCAACTGGAAAAGGCACGTGAACTAGTTAGGGTTTCCATGCGTGCTAAAATATGTACCAAAAATACCCCTAGGGGTCGCTGAAGTGCTTTGGAACTTGTGCACAGAAATCTGAAATTGGCAGCTGCTGAAGGAAGACGCTGAGAAGTTGCCAAAACGAGTGTCGAGAGGTTTTGGGATCCTCTCGACAAGTTTTGAATCTGCATTATAATCACATCGACAGGTTGCATTGGCTTTTGATAGCTTTGCAGACTTCTCGACAGGATTGAAGTACTAGTCGACAGGTTTGGAATGACTCTCGATAGGTTTGAACACATCTCAACAGGTTGATGAAGATCCGTTCGACAGCTTGGGAGAACGTCATGAGAGGTTGGTTTGAACTTGTCGATAGGATTGCAGGCTTATTTCTTCGTTCTGCTTAGTTCCACACTTATCCTCTCGACAAGTTATAGGCAATCTTGTCGATAGTTTATACAATCTTCAGTGAAGTGCTCGACAGGTTGGTTCAATCCTCACGAGACTGAACGTTGCTTCCAGTAAGTTATCGACGAGTTGTCTTGCACTTCTCGATGGGCTCAGTTGAACCTCGCGATAAGTGACTGGATCCTCTCGGATTCATCTGTACCTTGAAGTATCCTCTTGATAGGTTTATTTACACATGTTCAACCTCTCGGCTGCTTCATTCCTTGCCCTCAGGACTTCTCGTCAAGTGCTGGGAAGCACTCAATAGCTTCAAGGAACCTCTCGACAGCTTATTTTTAGTGCTTCCATAGCTGGCACACCTCTTGGGTGTGCTGTTCTTCCATTGTTCAGCACTTAGCAGCCCCTCAATAGGTTCAATCTTTCTTTCTTGCCTCTGGACTTGGTCTCAGGCCTTTCCAATTAGGTAGCACAATACTGTGCGACCAAGGATTCTCTCGAACCCGTCGCGGCAATGCACTGGCAATTAGAATAAATGTAGAGTCACCACCCAGAGCTTTTGGTGACCCGGGAAACATTTAAATCAATATTTTGAGCACCGAAGTGCTAAATATGACTTTGATTTACCAGTTTTTGCCAAAGACTCTAGGGTAGGGGCTTCAGTTATCGATTGGGAAGGGTTTAGGCACCCGATCAACCTGCACGTAGTAGTCTCTATCTATGTCCAAAATGAAAAAACAAATGGGCGGAGCTTCCCCTTACCCGAAGGCAGTATGGTCCTATCAAGCTTTGAGCCAAAACGAAATTTCGGCGGCGTAACGGCTTGAATCCTTGGACGGAGGAAGCACCAAGAAGGTAGAGGAAGAGAGGGGTGAGCCAGAGCTCACGGGCCCTTGTTGCACCATGGAAGACCTTCGCTTCGGCGTACTTCCGATGACTTTAAATAACTTAAATGGTAGGGGAATGGATTCTAATGCTAGGATTCGGTAGATGGGAAGTGTAGGATGAAGCTAGGGACTAAACTTGACTAAATAGGGGTGATCTAATGGTTGAAATGGATTGAAATGGGTGAACTAAGCATGCTGGAATTCTGGTTGAAGAATGCAAAATAAAATGAGACTTTCTCTCACTAGGGCTCTCTCTCTTAAGCTCAAACTTTCAACCTTAATTTTTCAACCTTTTGGGAAGAGGGGGGGCCTCTCTATTTATAGAGAAAAGGTGGGTTAGAGGGTTACTTACGAGTTAATTGGTTTAGCAATTAGGTAATCCCCCATCTAAGGTTTTCTAGGTTTTTAGAGTCCTAGGGGTTTGGGGAACCGGTTTCAATGGCAGATGATAGGGTGAGACCATAGGTGACTTAAGGGTTGCATATAAGCTCAAAGGGAGTGCAACCAACCTTAAGACACCACCTCAACCAAGGGGATGGTCAAAAGGTCAAACCTGATGAAGGAATTTCGAGCATCTGATGACAGTTACTGTAGTTAAGCTGGGCGTATATATTACATACGCCCAATTTATATACAGTGATTTTCATGAAAACCAGAGACCTGAGAAGGTGGGTGTCCGCAGTGGGCCCTACCTATGCTGGGCGTATGTATTATATATGCCAGGCCAAATTTAGCCCAAAAATGCTAGGCGTATATAATATATACTCCTAACGAAAATGGGGCCAAATTTGCTGGGCGTATCTAATACATACGCCTGAGCAAAAGTCATGATGTTGTGTAAAACTTCAATCAGCCATAACTTTTGAACCATAACCCCAAATTGGGTGATCTTTAGCTTGTTGGAAAGCTGGAGAAGTCCTCCTTCCAATGGTATGTGGCTCATCCTTGGTAATACTCTATGTAAAATTTTGTAGCTCTCCTCCCATCAATTGCTCAGAAGGATTCAAGTTGGGTCTGGGAAGGGATCCTAGGGTTTAGGGGTGGTCTCTAAGGGTTGGGGGAATGGTTCTAAAGGGTTCAAGGTGATTCCTAAAGGTCTGGGTAGGTTCTTCAGGGTTCAGGGTGATTCTTAAGGGTTCAAGGGTGCCATCGGAAGCACAGGGGTACATCTCTTTCGGAGTACAGACTGATCAGGCCTTGGGCCAAATTTGGGTGTCTACAGATGCCCCTCTTTGGTATTCGATCACTAATGATCAGATGCTAAAGACAATAGACATCCGAAGAGGTCCAAGGCATGCTTGATGGGTCTGCCTGGTTCAACTCAATTCTCAAATATCCATGGTGATGGTGAGTGTACGTAAGCCCTCTCATTACGGGATATCGTCCGTACCTCAATGCTAACAGTCCCTAAGCGCATTGCGACATTACTAGGCATAACTGTGATGATCACAAAAAGTGTAAGCCCGCTAGCAGGGATATCGTCCATTTCCTGAGGGAAATTATAGATTTGTGATGTTGAGTATTAATCTGAACCAGACAGCTCCATGAAATGGGGTGATCGATCTATGATTCGAAATCGATGCGAAGTACACAAAGCGAAGGCCTAAAAAATGTGACCAATCCTATGGGGTATCGACAGCTCAATTGGATTGGCCACGGGTGTCCTTACCTAGGTAAGGCTCGGAGTCTCTGGGCGAACCCATCAACCTCGAGGTTGCTTTAGCATGATTTACCCGAGTGAAGCGAATATTGATGTCGCAACACTTCTTGGGAATGCATGCCCATTTTCAAAGTGAACTTTTTTGTGTTTTTTCTTTTTGAATTTTCTTTTGATTCGAGGCCTCTAAGCAAAGCTCAAGGTCCTCTAGCAATTTTATTCTTGCATAACTCTTTAAGTGGATCAAATGCCAGTTGATACACTTTAAGAGCGTGTGTGCTCTGCCGAGGATAGGTACACCTTGGGGATGTGCACGTTCCGGTGGTGAGGTGCTCCTGATTCACACGAACCGGAGTGCCTTAACACAAGAAAGCTAAAAAAGATTGGGCTATGACCCAAACATCCATCGAAAGAGATGGTCAATTCTAGCCTCCATCCCCAATGAAATCACATCTTACTAACTATGCACAGACAGACACCCATCAGAGGCGATAAGCAGCAAATAGGCACGAACGGAAGCCTCGACCCTAAGGTACAATTTACGAGGACAAACGACCATTCTGTGGATACCCAGACGTAAGTGCGTACATTCAATAGGGACACCATGCCTATATAGGTTTTAAGTTTGTGTAAAAGGAAATAAAAGGGAATGAGCCCTTCGGTCTGTATGTTTGCACATAGTTTGGTTGGTTGTAATTTCATTTTTAACAGGTCAGTTTCAACTGACAATAGACTTTTCGAATGGTCTAAAGTCGGGTGCACTCTTCGTTAACATAGATCAGAAGGTGGATGATTAGAGCCAATGCTTGGAAGGTGGGGTCAACCTACACAGGATTTTACCTACATAACAAAAGGTTGTTATCCCGAACCTTCTCCTTTTTTTTTGCTTATTTCTTTTTTCTTCTTTTTTTTTTTTTTGCACATGTCAGTTCGAGACTTTGAGCATGCTCAAACTATTTTTATTTTTGCTTGTATCCTTAGGCAGATCAACTTGCCATATTAATACACCTTAAGGACGTGCGCATTCCGGTGATAGGTCCTTGGTTTGCCAGCCGAATCAGGTCTCGCCTCCTACTGGGGAAGATTTTCGGCTTGGTGTATGTTCCCTGGAGCGACCGGTGATGGATGAGTTTATTTGCCTGCCGGATCAGGCCATGACTCCTGGGGAATGTTTAGGGTATAGTGACTAGGGATGGGTAAAATTATCTGCCTGCCGGATCAGGTCCTGACTCCTGGGGATGCGTGGTCTTGGTCTTTAAACAAATTAGACCCAACTATCTTGTTTAGGAAAGTGGGTTCGGAAGCGGGTTCCTAATGACCGGGGGTAAACATGACTAGTATTTTGCCTGTCGGATCAGGCATGAGGTATCCCTGTGTAAAACAGGGTTTGAGAATTTTTGGGTGAACCCGATCATTCCGAATTGATTTAACATGGCTCTCGGAGTGGGGAAAATAGGCGTTGCGACGCTCTTTTGAGAACTGGTGTTGTGTTTCAACATTTATCCTTTTTCTCCCTTTTTTTTGTTGTTATTTCATGTGAATCTCTCTTTTTTTTTTGGTTTTATGTAAAACATTTTTTTTGATTTTATGATTTTATGGGAGCATTCGGCGGGCGCTTACAGATTTAAATCCGTACATTGTAGCACGGTCCCTTTAGGCCAATCGAAGGGAGCTCGAAGGGTCATTTGGGGATGCGTGCACCATCGCCTGGTGATATTTGGGCTTCTAAGAGGGGTCGGGCCTAGATCTGGGGCATACAAAGGGCCTGTCATGTCATCAAGGCTAAAAATTGGCTGGGCGTATATAATACATACGCCTGGCAAATCCGTAGCGAAAATGGCCAGGCATATATATTATATACGCCTGACCAAGATCTGGCAGTTTTAAAAACTGCTCGAGCACGAGCACAAAAGGGGCCCTCTTTTCAAATTCTATTTTCTTCCCTCCTTCCTTCCCAAGTCCGGGACAGCCCCCTAGGGTTTTTGTGTTTGATTTTGCTTGAGTTTTACCACCGGGAGTCGCGCGTGCCGATCAAGCGCATTCACTCTCTGCCGATCTTCAGATCTATTTCCTCTCCTATTGAAGGTAATCACCACCCTTCTTTCACCTTTCCTTTAGATTTTGATAATGATTTTTGTTTGAAATGCTTGATGCTCTTCCTCTTTGTGGTGAAAGATTAATGCTTTTGATTTTCTTTCAAGTATATGTGATTCCTTATGCCTATGTTCTCCTTTTTTATTCATTATTTTTCATTTTTTTTTTATTATATCATCATCATTCATCATTCATTTTTTAATTTTTTTTTTTTATGTTTCTTTCATGATGGATTAGTGCATTTCTCCCCCCCTTTTTTCTCTTTTCTTTTTCTTCGTTTTTTTTTTTTGTTTTTTTTTCTTTAGCAACCTTTCCTTATACCGATGTGTTCCGCATTTTCAGGATGTCTGGCGACGAAGGGCAAGATCAACAGGAGGGGCCAGAGATGGCCTATGGTCCTCATGGGGAGGAGTTTATCATTTCTCAGCGCTCTTCTCAACCCTGGTATGAAATGCAAGGTGAAGCCGCCCATACCGGCCTCCTCCATTGTCAGCACACCCATATCTCCAACTTCGAGATTGCTGGCCAGGTAAACCGATGAGCCCTTTTATTTTCCTTTGATGCTTTTGCTATATCACTTCGCTCCTATTTGATAGATTCTTTTTATTTGCAGCCTTTACCTCATATCATGTTCCAGGGTGGCTGGTTCGATCTCCATCACCTTGTGCTCTATCTTCCCCCAGAGGTGAAGGACCTGCTTGCTCAAGCCGATTTTGGAGATTTTATTTCATGCCCTGCTGTGAGGGCCGACATGGCCTATGTGAAGGCCCTGATGGAGCGCTTTCACCCTGAGACCATGACATTTCATATGGTTGTGGCTGAGATGACCCTTACACCAGTGGAGTGGTCTATGATCACCGGGGTTCGCATTGGAGGGGTGCTAGTGACACCTACCTGCACACCTGATAGGGAGGAGGTGACTCGGCTGATAGGGGCCTACCCATCCTCAGGGAATGTTCGCGGTTCTGAAGTCAAGTTATCCTGACTGGTTAGTCTGTTTGAGCCTCATGAATTAATGGATATGGGCTAGCCCCATGCGGCCATTTATCTCGAGCCAGAGCGTGCACTGATGTTGGCCCGTATTTTTCTGTTGTTCCCTTTGGGTAAGACTCTTCTTTCAAATACCAGCGGAGGGTGGGTCTCATTGTCCCTTCTCAGTCTTAAGGTGAATTGGGATAACATGCATCGATTTGATTGGGGCGGTGCTCATGTCTAGCCTGGCGCGAGTCGTACTTGGGGAGTCCAGCTCTGTTGTGGGCTTCTGGCCCACACTTGAGGTATTTTATCCTCTGGTCTCAGTTTGTCTAACATTTCCCTTTTATGGCATATCTATTTTTATCTGCTTGCTTTCTCATCTTTGGGGGTATCTGCATTTCCAACCTGGTCGCCCTCTGCTTCTATCTAAAGTTCCTACGTTCCCCCTTATGAGCAATTGGCATGCGAATCACCGTCGGGACGTAGGCATGAAGCACCTGGAGTTAGGGCTGTGCTCCCAGTTTGATCAGTTGATCCCTGAGCAGGTATAACAATTTCTCTCTTTATAAATTTGATAGTTCTTTCATGCTGTGGGTTTTGACCAAATGTATATATATCCATCCTCTCTATTTTTTTTAGCAGGTCATCCTTTATCCCAATGTCGGATCTCCCTTCTGGAACCTGGCTGTAGTGGATCCTTCTCATTTTTTGTTAGACCGATGCATCATTTTCTTCTATGGGTCCTAGACTAGGGCCTATTACCTAGGAGAGAGGGTGGCTCATCAGTTCCGTCCTCTTTTCGCTGTGCCCCAAGCTTCTCTAGCTGATGTGTTTGCTCTTGAAGGTTCTACCGAAGTGCTTACCGCTCGCTTGATGACCTTCTTTTTTCGAGGGGATATCAGATGTGGTATGAGTCTCTGCCCTATCGTTCTCTGCTGCCCCGGTTCGTGCGTAGTTCCAACTTTTTGGCTTTTGGCGGTCCGCGGTCTCAGGTAATGTTCTTTCCTCTTTTTATTTAGCAGCCTTCCTGTGATTGCCTTGATTGCCCTACTATTTGATCAAAAACCATTTCTCTCTACAGTTTGGGCAGGGTAGCGACTCAGATGAGGGGGATGAGGCAGCTGCTCCTGATGAGGCTACAGGTGCTAGACCTTCTGACCCTTCCGGTGCTGGTGCTTTTGGCAGTTTGCCAGCCGAGGTCCAGGGGACCTTTAAGTGCTTGGATGATGCTTTCCTGTCACGTATGTGTGCCGATGTGGCTGAGAAGGCATGCATATCCGCTGAAGCTATTCGGATCCCACCTCCTGAGCTGATCCCCGGGGTAATCACTCCCTTGTTGCTTTGCTCTCTTTTTTTCTTGAACTATGCGGATGACCTGTGTGACTAACACCTCTTTTTCTTACTGTGCAAAATTATGAGTCGGCCGTGAACCAGGCCGAATATTACCGCAACATCGTCGGGCTTAGAGAGGCTGAGGTGGTGAGTGAATACTGACCAAACTTAATCATTTTCTTATTTACCTTCTACTTGTTTCCCTACCTGATGGCCTCTGGTGTGCTCTCAGCTCGGCCGCATTTCTCATGCGTGGACTCAGGTGGGAGAGACTTGTACTTTTCAAAGTGTGACCCGGCGCTGAAAGAAGTCGAAGGGGGCTGCCCAAGACTAGTTTATTTTCTAAAAATTTGAAACATTGAAATAGTTTAGACTTTTGTTTATTGGGGGAATATGTAATCTTTCAAACAACAATTTTTTTTTTTTGAATGGTTTTATGATTTTTATGGTTTATTTCAACGCTCTGTTTGGTTATCTCTCCACTTTTATGGTTTCCTTTTCTTTGGCATGAAGCGGGCCAGAGCCCCTCCAATGATGGGATTGAGCCCGCATATGACCCACGGATACCGCCTCATCCAAGGATTTCTCAAGGGTACGTGAGCGTGCCCGACAGTGGGCTGCCCCGGGATAAAAAAGTAGACCAAGCGAAACCCATCCCACCCTTGGGGGGAAGTAAAAAGAAAGGACCAATGCGAGGGGAGCCACACTTCCCTGCAATTTTAGCTGGGCATATATAATATATACGCCTGGCAAAATATTTAAAATTTTGCCCTGGCATATATAATATATACGCCTCATATAACTGGGCTCAACGGGGTTCTTCATAACCCGAACCTGGCCCTCTTTGCCTCTCTTTTCATTTGGACTTGACCTTTTTTCCCCTCTTATTTTTCTTTCATTTTCGCTCCTTTTTTTTTTGACAAGTAGATCCGTCGCCTTACATTGACTGATTTTTATAAAGAACATCTTTGTACGTCCATGGACCCGCTTCCTAAAAAAAACCCAAATTCTCATACGGGGGCTGGCGCTAGTATACTTCCCTGTTTGGACCCGGGGCCCAGTTTTTTGCAAAAATGGTGCGATAGCTTGGCTGAGGGCGAGCTCGATGTTCTGGATCACCTCGAGTTATCCCGCCTTTCCTCTTTCCTTGCTATTCCTCTGTTGCCCAACCTCTTGCAGGCAGCTTTGGCGTCGTGGGACCATAAGGCCCATGTCGTCAGATTTGGGTCCAGGGAGCTCACCCCAACCTTGGAAGAGCTAGCCTCTATTACTGGCTTGAGGATGCATTGGGGACTTCCCAAAGTGGTGCCCAAACTGGAGTATGCAAAGGCGGTCCACACAGTTCTTGGTTTGAAAAAGGGTTGGTATGAGAAGGGCTTCACCAGGGGGCCCACCAGGTGCTCGGCTAAATTCTTGAGAGAACTTTTCGGTGACTCGAGTCTCCGAAAGTTGCCTATCCGAGATCCTTTCAATATAAAGGCCTTTGCCCTTTATTTACTATCAGAAGTTCTCTTCTTTACTAGGGGTGAGACATTTTCCCTCAGGTTATGCGACGTCTTGTCCGAATTGGAGGGACATCGTTCTCTGATACATCTGGTCTTGGCTGAGATGTATCGAGGCCTGAATGCCTTGGCCTCGGGCCAGGTCGAGATTCTTAGCGGGAGTCCACTCCTTATTCAGATTTGGCTAGGAGAGCATTTGGCTATCATGGGGCCCGTGCCGAGATTTTGCTTGGTAAGAGGGGATGTGGCTTGAGGCTTTCTGACCCGGAGCTCGAGACTACGCCATGGGAGCATTGTGGAACTGAGCCTATGGCTATCTGATGCGGAGTTGATATGGAAACTTCCCTGGATGGACGTCACCTTTCTGATTGTTCGCTCTCGGGATTGTGAGGGTATCACGCTTTTGGGGTTGACTGGTAGTACCTACTATTTCCCATCTCGGGTGCTCCGTCAATTCGGATATACCCAACACGTGTCATGTACTGTGAGGCCGCCTTTGTGCTCTCTGATATTCTCTCGGGGTTCTCTCAGTGACCTAGACCGCATAGCAACCCTCTGGGAGACCCGCCAATCGGGGCACATGTGCAGCTTAGTTCAGGGGGGCATTCTCTCTTCTGATTACAAGGTTTGGCTGGCATCCGAGGGCTTACCTGCCCCTAACCCGGTTTCGGTAGATGTGATAGAGACGGGACCCTGGCCATACAGGGAAACGATACTCCCGACTAGGATTGAGTCTCTTTCTGTAGAGAGGCTAGCTTTGACTGAGGCTTTGGAGAAGGAAAGGGACAGAGATTGCGAGGTGAGAGTCGGCCGAGTGAGGTTCTTCGGTTGGTAGGCTTTGATGAGTCTCGCTGATGGGCGCTTCTTGGCGGTAGAAGAGTCTTCATGGTAGGTGGTTGTCTGATCGGAATGCCCGTGAGGACTCTCTTCTTGTAGAGATCAGTGCTTTGAAGGGTGGTCCTTGCCCCTGACCTGTTCTTGTACATACCATAGATCATATACACCAAGGGGGGCAGATACCCCTTAACAGAGTTCTCTTTCCTTTTTTTTGCGTTGTTTCTTCTTTTTTGTTTGTTGTTTTTTTTTATACTTGTAAAGAAGGCAGAAAATAGAAAGTGTGTCATGTTATTATGTTTTTGGGACGTGATACTTCACACGTAACGCTGTAAGAAAAGAAATGAAATCTATTATACATATGTTTTATTATTTTTTTTTTTGGTGTTCGGATTTTCTTCCATACGTCTCACAACATAAGGTTTTTTATGGAAAAGGAAAATCTATTATCTTTTTTTTGAATTTTCTCCTACACAGTGTGAGGCTCTTTATGGAAAAAGAAAATATATTATCTTTTTTTAAAATTTTCTCCTACACAGTATGAGGCTCTTTATGGAAAAGAAAAATCTATTATCTTTTTTAAAATTTTCTCCTACACAGTATGAGGCTCTTTATGGAAAAGGAAAATCTATTATCGTTTTTGAAATTTTCTCCTACACAGTGTGAGGCTCTTTATGGAAAAGGAAAATCTATTATCTTTTTTGAAATTTTCTCCTTTTCTCCTCTTTTTTGTGATGTCGGTATTTATGAGGCCAACTGGTGGGTCCTTTTTTGAGCATGGTCGAACCCTGTTTATGAGGCTCTGATTTTTCTTTTTAAACATAGACAGATCAACTTCCCCGAGATTGATTAGTCTTCCGCCCTTATCTTTGGTCATGTGTCAGACGACGTGGTAGAGATGACATACTTGATCCGGATGCGATCGAATTTTTAACATGAGCGACCTAGCAAAGGGGAGAAGAGGCTCAAGGGGTCCAGACTAAAATAGGCGGGCCAGAACAGATCCTCTCCTAATCTCTCTTTTCTTGACATTTCCACTCACAGTGCCTAAGACGGGTTTTCGCTATGCTTGTCATCCCTGTTTTTACCCGTAGTGCCCTTTCGGGTTTTCACTACATCCATGGGTTCGCTCTCTTACCCCAGGTGCCTTTTCAGGTTTTCACCTGGTCTCCGTGAGTTCGCTGTTTTTACCCGCGGTGCCCTTGCTGGTTTTCACCACGTCCATCTTGCTTTGAACTCAAATTAATTAATTAATTAAATTTTCTTTTTTCTTTTCTTTTCTTCTTTTTTTTTGTTTCTTTCTTTTTTTTCTCTTACTTCAAGAACCAGAAAGCCACAACATGGACATCGATTCCATCATAGCCGGCTGGATGAAGTTCTGTGTGGTCCGTTAACTGAGCTTGTGCTGATACAACAGATGCTATGATTGCTTGTGGACTTTAAAGAGGGCTTTCTTCCAGGTTGTAATGTGGTCGAGGCTCAAACAGGTTGGGTTTTTCTGGGATTTTGGATTTAAGCTTTGAGTGAATTCCAGATTCGGTGATTCCTCTTTCTTTCCAAGGGCTTTTTACGGTACGTGCCCCAGTCATTTCTTTTTCATTCTTGATCCCTACTTTTGGGGTTTTGTTTTGCTTTTTTTTTTTTATATATGTATATATATATATTTTTTATTTTTGGTTGGGATTTTTCCTCTCTTCTTTTTTTTTTGATGTTTTTGGGAGGGGTATATGAAAGAAATGGTTATTGGCCCGACGTGTGTAGCAAAAGGGTAAAGGTATTCAGGGAATATTTCTTCCTTTTTTTTTTTTGGGCTACTTGTCTTTGAAATGATGGCCTCTTCTATGGGGTCCTTAAGCAGTCACGAATCTACCTTTATCAACACTTACCTTGTCGCAAAACCTATGAGTAGAACCTACGGAGGTATCCAGCGTTAATGGGCCTAGGAAAGTGGTCTCCGTCCATGATGGTGAGGCGAACGGTGTATCCCGGTAACACTTCTCGGATGACATAGGGTCCTTCCCAATTTGGCTTAAACTTCCCTCTCGGATCAGCATGGAGGGAAGGGAAGATCTTCTTCAGCACAGTGTCTCCTACCTTTAGATCTCGACCGCGGACACGTTTATTGTAAACACGTGCAATTCTCTTCTGATAAACCTGGGTGTGACACAAAGCTAGGAGTCTCTTCTCGTCAATCAAATCTAACTATTGAAAATGGGATCTTTCTTTCTCAGCTTCGGGCAGATGAGATTCCAAAAGGATATGGAGTGATGGTACTTCGACCTCAACGGGTAGCACGGCCTCGGTTCCATACACAAGGGAGAATGGTGTTGCCCCTATAGCGGTACGGATAGACGTTCTATAGGCCCAAAGTGCGAAGGGTAACTGCTCACTCCAATCTTTGTAAGTGACTACCATCTTCTCCAGAATGTGGATCAGAGTTTTGTTGGCCGCTTCTACAGCTCTGTTCGTCTAAGGCCTATATGGGGATGATCGATGATGCTTGATCTGGAACCGCTCACACAAGGCCTGGATGTGCCTATTAGCGAAATTAGTGCCATTATCAATGATGATATCCTTGGGCATGCCGAATCTACAAATGATGTTATTCTTGATGAACTTCTCGACATGACTGGCCTTAATGCTCTTATAGGAGGCTGCCTCTACCCATTTCGTGAAGTACTCCACTGCGACGAGGATGAACTGATGTTCGTTGGAAGCCTTAAAATTGATCTTGTCAATGACGTCGAGACCCCAGGTGGCGAACGGCCAAGGAGTGGTCATGCTGTGTAAATCAATGATCGAAGCATGTATTAGACTGGAGTGTTCTTGGCACTTGTAGCACTTTTGAACATGTTTGCAGCAATCAGTCTCTAAAGTGGTCCAAAAGTATCCTTGCCTTAGGATTTTCCTAGCGACCACTGACATGCGCTCCACAGACTCCATGGATCTCCTCATGATCTCAACTGCTTCACTCTAGGTTAGGCACCAGAGCAGAACATTGTTGTGGGACCGTCTGTACAAGAGATCACTGCAGATGACATAGTTCATTGCCAATCGTTGAATGGTGGGTCTGTCTACCTTCGATGTTCCTTCTGGGATAGTTCAGGTCTCGAGGAAATTCTTGATTTCTGAGAACCAGGGTGGCTCATCATCCAACTCGGTAGATCCCTCGATCAGGTGACAGAATGCCGGTTCGTCCCTCTGCTCTATCATGATCGGCTTCATCTAAACTTCATATGGAATCTCAACCATAGAGGCCAGGGTAGCCAGGGCATCGGCAAGATTTCTTGCTTGTGGCACATAGGAGAAGGTGACTTCCCAAAGCAGGTTATCAGATCCTCAAGATGTTCATGGTACGGGATCAACTTCTCATCCTTGGTCTTCCAATCTCCGTTGGTCTGGCATATGATTAACTGTGAATCCCTAAAGACCCTGAGGTGAGTTATATTTAGATCAAGAGCCGCCTGTAAACCAGCTGTACAGGCTTCATACTCAGCCATATTGTTGGTTCATGGGAAGTTCAACTTGATTGAGATGGGTACATGCGATCCTCTTGTTGAGATAAGAATGGCGCCAACTCCTTGGCCTTCAACATGCGATGCCCCATCAAAGTGCATTACCCAGGACTCCTCTGTTTCCTCCGCATCCTCTTCAGTCATGAACAGGATGTCCTCATCGGGGAATTTAGTCCTTAGAGGCTCATAGTCCGGCAGAGGGTTCTCAGCAAGTTGATCAGCGAGTGCTTGCCCCTCGATCGACTTCTGGGTGACATAAGTAATGTCAAATTCGGAGAGGAGTAGTTGCCATCGTGCAGTTCGGCCAGTGAGAGTAGGTTTCTCGAACAGGTACCTCAATGGATTCATCCGTGCTAAAAGTAGAACGACTTGGGATAACAGGTAGTATCGAAGTCCTTGAGTAGCCCAAATGAGCGCTAAGCATGCCTTCTCCAGATGAGAATAGCGCGTCTCATAATTAGTAAACTTCTTGCTTAGGTAGTAGATGGCCTGCTCTCTTCTTCCTGTCTCATCATGCTGCCCTAACACACAGCCCATGGAAAACTCTGTCGTGGATAAGTGCACTTTCAGGGGTCTATCAGGTACAGGTTGTACCAATACTAGAGGATTTAGGAGGTAACCCTTGATCTTATCAAATGCTGCTTAGCAGTCATCATTCCACTCAACTGGTGAATCCTTTCTTAGTAGCTTGAAGATTGGTGCGCATATCGGAGTTAATTATGCAATGAACCGACTGATGTACTAGATTCTGCCTAAAAAGCCTCTAACCTCCTTCTCTGTAGACGGTGGCGACATTTCAGTGATGGCCTTGATCTTGGTCGGATCGACCTCAATCCCTCTCCTACTGACAATAAAGCCTAACAGTTTTCCTGACATAGCGCCGAACGCGCACTTTTAGGGATTCAACCGCAACTTGTACTTTCTCAACCTCTCGAACAGCTTCTGAAGGTTTACCAAGTGATCATCCCTTTCTGCAGATTTGGAAATCATGTCGTCGACATACACTTCTATCTCTTGGTGCATCATGTCGTGGAACAGGGCCGTCATTGCTCTCTGGTAGGTTGCCCCGGCATTCTTGAGCCCGAATAGCATCACCTTGTAACAGAAGGTACCCCAGGGAGTGATGAACGTAGTCTTTTCTCGGTCGGCCTCTGCCATCTTAATCTAATTGTAGCCTGAGAATCCATCCATGAATGAGAGCATTCCGTGCTTAGCAGTGTTATCGACCAAGATATCGATGTCTGGTAACGAAAAGTCATCCTTAGGGCTTGCCTTATTGAGATTTCAGAAATCAATGCACATTCGAACCTTCCAATCCTTCTTTGGTACGAGGACGATATTGGCCAGCCATTGCGGGTACTTGGATACCATGAGGAAACCCGTGTCATACTACTTAATGACCTCGTCCTTCACCTTCAACATCCGTTCAGGTCGGAAGCATCTCAACTTCTATTTAATTGGCTTAATATCAGGGTAGAGTGGCAACTCATGCTCTCAACCAGATCGGTATCCAAACCAGGCATGTCTTCATACGACCATGCGAAGACGTCTTGGTATGACCGAAGGAAGTCTATCATACCTTTTCTCTCCGCAGGGGACAATGATGTACCAATTTTGGTGATTCTAGGGGCCTCTTTGCTGCCTAAATTGACGTCCTCCGTCTCTTCGACGATCGGGGTCGAACCATGCTCAAAATTGGTAAATTGTTTGAGGAGCTCATTGGGGACCTCATCGATTTGACCTCCCTCATCTAGACTTATGACTCCTACCTCTTCTTGTATTTCTACAGGAAAGGGGCCGGCTTCACGCGAGACGGGTATCACGACATCATCTTTAATTTTATTGGGAATTTTAAAGGAAAATATTTTTAGAATTTGTATTTTTTCTATTTGAATGGTTTTTTGCATTTTTTCGGAAGTCAGCCCCTGGCGAGGTGAATCTCTATATATATAGGGTAGAGTGTCCTAGAGGCTAACCTCACATTTTATAGGTTATTTTTTTTTAGAGAGCCGGTGCCGTATTCACGACATTTGGCGGCTCCCAGGAGTTGGGGCAAAGATGCCCAGTTACTTACCTGCGAGGCTTGGCCTTTACCTCTTTGGTTGGAAATGGCATCGGTAGGCTCTTGCAGCTCCTCCCTCAGCATGTTTACGAAGGGATCCTCTGGGACCCTATCCTCTATGGTTAGGATGGGCCCAAAGTGGCTAGTGCTAGAGTGATGGGTGGACCGGGGGACTTCTTCCTCAAATAAGGAGAGGGCGGCTAAGTCCACCTCGAGGTCTGGGGGGATAATGTAAGGGTTTGTGTGGTGACCAGAAGCAGGCTTGTGTGGGGTTACCCTCGTCTCCCCATTCAGATCAATCTTTTCCACCCCGATGCTCACAAAGGTTTGGCGGATGTGGGGTCGAGCGTGAGATTCTTCTTCCAAGTCGATTCCTCTGACCCTGGCGACTGTTGCGGCTCTTATCTTTTCCTTGACCTCTTCGACTTCTTCTTCAATGGGCTTGTAGCCCAGGTCGAATTTGATTTGCTGCCCCTTGGCCCTGATGGGGTCTCTTCTTCGTTGAAGGCGCGAGCCCAACCCTTTTCCTTTTTGGTGGCCCCATTTGTGGAGCATGAACATAGCTGCATCCATTCCTCCTCCAGTTTTGGCAGGGGTTTTTTCAGTTGACCCGAGGGTAACGACTGAGAAGTCATACTCAATTCGATGGGGATCGGTGTCATCTGCTGTGTGTGGCACGTTAAGCACTTTCGGATTCTCAATATGAAGAGTGCTCCTCTCCCTATCTTCTCTGCTTTCACTTAAGATGGTGACGATTCTTCCCTCTGAGATGAATCTGAGTTTTTGGTGTAGAGTTGATGGTATTGCCCCGATCTCATGTAGCCAAGGTCGGCCTAATAGTAGATTAAATGTAGACTTGATGTCCATCACCTGAAAGGGGATGGTGAAGGTTTTCGGCCCGACGATTAGGTTGAGGTCTACTTCTCTTATGATTTCTCTCCTGGTGTTGTCGAATCCCCTGGCGCTTGTTATGGATGGCCGAAAGGTGTTGTGATTCGCACCAATTTTGATTACCGTCCTTAGAGGGCATACGTTCAGTGCTGACCTGTTGTCTATTAAGACCAACAACACCACCAGGTTCCCTATTTCCACTGTTATATTCAGGGGCTTACAGTGGTTGTTCCCCTCGAGCGGCAGATCCACATCAGTGAATGAGATGGCATTTGGGGCTAATACTTGCCCGATTATTTCTCCCACTTCATCTGGGGTTACGTGGGCAGAAACATGTGTGTCTTTGAGTGCTCCCATTAAGGCTTGAAAGTGGAGCGGGGATGTGATTAACAAATTCCACACAGTAATATGTGCAGGTGTTCTCTTGAGTTGTGTCTCCAATACGTGCTCTCTGGCCATTTTCTCAAAGGGGTTCCCTGTGGCTTGCTCTTTCTTCTTCTCTTCTCCTCTGACGGCCCCCAATGCTTCTGGCTGTGTAAAAATCCTGGCTGATCGTGTAATAAATTCAACAGTCTCTTCTTGGTTGCAACCAGCATTCATGTCCGTCTGTTCATAGCTTAACGACACTTGATGCGGGTCATAGGTAGGTTTCGGGATGGGGAAGGGAGTGCATGGTGATTCTGGGGAGGACTGGGTTGGGTACATCGGATTCTCGGGTCCAACCAGGTTGACTCCAATAAGGGGCGGAACGGTAGTGGCGGGAATTGGTGAGGCTGGATTTATGGGTGCGAAGGGAGCTTGTACAAGCATTACCTGGGCGTGGTAAGACCAGTGGTGATTGGGAGCAGGTGATAAGGCGGGTGGGTGAGGGGTTATTTGTTTGGGTGGGGGTGGAGTTGGATTAGGAGCAAAATAGCGAAGGGATGGTGGGAGTGTGACTGGGAGACGTCGGAGGTGCAGGTGGAGCGGGGTTATAGGGATATGACGGGGTAGTGGATGGAGCGGGGGGGTATGGATATGAAGGGTTTGTATATGGGGTAACATGGTGGGGCAATGATGGATTTATGGATGAAACAGGGTAAATTGGGAATGATGGAGTTGTGCATGGAGCGGGGTGATTTGGGGATAGTGGGTTGTGTATTGGGCAAGATGATTTGGGGATGGCGGGGTGGTATACTGGGTGGTGGGATTTGAGGGTGTGTACGGGATGGGATAATTTGGGGATGGCGGAGTGGTGTATTGGGTGGAGAGATTTGGGGGTGTGTATGGGGTAGGGTAGTATAGGAATGGTGGAGTTATGTATGGCGTGGGGTGATTTGGGGGTGACGGAAAGGTATATGGGGTGGCTGATAGCGGGATAGTGTATGGGATGGGGTGATTGGGAGGTGGTTTGTACTGTGGGATAAATTGGGAGTGGGGCGGATATGTGTATGATTACGACGGGGTTGTGCCCGTTTGGATTTGATAGGCGGGTGCGGGAGTGGAAAAATACTACCCTAAATCTAAGGGCTCCTCTTGGTATACTGGGGTGGGGAAGTAATCGGCTAAATGCAACGGCTCAATCATCCCAACAAATGGTTCGTCCTTATTCAACCTGGGAAATGAAAACTCCTCTTGATTACTGATGTAATCTGAGGAGTCAAACTCTTCTTCTTCCTCGTCTACCCAATAGATGTTAGGCCTAGGGCCACCTGGGTGCGGTGGTAGAGGGGCTTGATGGATGTTCTGGTTTTACCCTTGAGGAAGCGGCGGGGGAACAATTTTTCCTGCCTCTATTAAATCTTGGACCGCTTGCTTTAGTGGGAAGCATCGGTCCGTAGGTGACCTGGTTCATGGTGGAAGTTGCAATGCAGGTTCGGGTCATAGTTTCTCGGGATCAGATTGGGTGGTGGGCGAGGCTGGAGTAAATTGATCAGACCCTTTTATAGCAACATTGGAAATAAGACACTTAAAGATTGCCCTAACGGCGTGAATACCCGTTCGAATCGTGCTCTCATCTATTCCTGGGTGAATGGGGTTCTCGGTTCGTTGTTTGGCCTTAGCGCTTGCTCGAAACGGGCTGAGGGTGGTTGTGCGGCTTGGAGCTGTATCGGGGGGGCATCGGTATTGGCTTGAGGGTAAATGATGTTCTGTACCTCTATCCCTGGTCTTCTTTCAATTCTTAGTTTGGCAGTATTTCGAACCCCGGTGGCCCCGTTGGCCACGCTCTTTCCCAACCTGCCCTCTCTAATGATGTCTTCACAACAATTGGCATTTCAGACCAAATCAGCAAAACTGGACTGCTGCTGATACACCAAAAAATCTGCGATGATTGGGAGAGCTCCCTTGGTTATCAATTCAATCTGTTGATCATCGAGAATCCGGTGGGTCACCTGGGTGGCCAATGCCCTCCACCTTCCTACGTAGGCACTGAAAGTTTCATCATGTCTTTGCTTCAAACGGGCCAGATCCGACTTCCTTGGCTCTATGTCCATGTTATAGACATACGGTTCTTGGAATAAGTGTGTCAGATCTTTCCAAGTTTTTATCATGGATGGTTCTAGGGATGTGAACCATCTCAGTGCTAGGCCCGTTAGACTCTTTTAGAACACTTTGATGAGGAGTCGTTCATCTCTGCCGTACTGGTACATATCCCCACAGTAAGATTTTAAGTGGGCGATGGGGTTACCAGTGCCATTATATTTATCGAATGATGGCATCTTAAATTTTTATGGCAGGGGGACATCCGAGAATAGACATAAGTCTGAAAAGTCTGTCAAATGCAGTTCTACTCCTCCCATCTTGGTCAACTACTCAGATTCTGCCTATCCGTCTTTCACCGCTTCTGATTCTTTTGAGGTCAGGTGAGACTGCCTCCCCCTAATTTTGTTCGGCCCTGGGTGTGACGATGGTGGGCCTGGGAGGGTCGAAGCTGGCAACTCCTCCACTATTTCGGATCTCGCCCTCCTCGTACTGTTGGTCATTGTACTGGTGAGGGGCGAGGTCCGCTATTTGGACTTGCGGGGTGATGGGTTGGATGACCTGATGGGGCCACAAGGTTTGTAGGGGATGGGAAGGAATGAATGGATGAGTGATTTGTGGATGAATGATGTGCTGAGCTGGGTGCACATTCTAGGGGTGATGGGGATGTGGTTGATGTGGCGGGATGCTGTAGGCGTGGGTTTGAGGAATGGAGTGGATCAAATTTTCCGTTGGAAGCGGGATGGGGGCGTAAGGAGTATAGGTGAATGTAGGGTACTGGTGGGGGGGTAAGGGGTTTATGAACGGGCCTTGATGAGTGTGGGTGGATGGGCCTTGGGTTTGATGGATTTGGGCTTGATGGTTTTGGAAGGCTTGGGTTGATGGGCCTTGGGCCTGGGTGTGGGGGTTGGTAAGATTTTGGGCCAATGGGCCCTGTTGGGTTTGGGCTAATGGGCCATGTGGGTATTGGGTGTGGGGTGATGGACCTTGGGCCTGGGTTTGATAGGTTTGGGCCCAAGGGCCCTAGGGGTTTTGGAACTGGGCCTGGGTTTGATGGGCCTGGGCCTGGGCTTGAGTCTGGTGGGTTTCGACTTGGGCCCATGGGTCTTGAGGGTTTTGGGCCTGGGCCTGATGGGTTTGGGCTTGGGCCCATGGCTTTAAGAATTTTGGGCCTGAGCTTGGGTCTGATGGATTTGATGGGCTTGGGCCCATGGTTATAAAGATATTTGGGCTTGGGCCCATGGACTTGTGTGGGTTTGGGCCTGAGATGAGTGGGCTTGGGCCTGGGCCTAGAATTGAGGTGGGGGATTTTGGATGGTATTGATGATGGGTGGTTGGGCATGGTCATGAGGGAATGAGGAATGGAGGTTTTGGAGACTTGTATCTGGGGTTTGGGATGTAGGGCTTCGAGAGGTAGCCCACAGGGCATACATCATTCTCATGTCCTCCATTGAGGGCATGGATTCAGGTGTGAGATTGGAGGGTGATGGCCCACTCAAGGATGGAGAGGGTCGAGTGAAATTGGGTATGGCCCGGGTATGGGGGTATGGATGATTGTGCTTGGAGGGTATGGATGTATCGCTATGGAAGATGGTGGGTTACTGGTCATACCCTGGGAAATGTTGGGCATGACCTGGGTAAATTGGGGGGTATGTTGGGATGTGGATGGGCCATGTGATGTGGATGGCATGTGAGATGAGGTGGTTGGGATACAGGATGTAGGGGCCATGGATGATGAGGTGGATGGACGTGGGAGGTAGGCAGGGGATTGGGCTCCCAATGGGGTCTTTGGGAGTAGGGGGGTACGGTAAGGGTGTATGGATGGGAGATGGGGATGTATGGGTCGGTTGGGAAATGAGGGGTGGGAGAATGTAAGGGAGGGGGATGGGGTGGATGCGAACACGGGAGCCCCAAATGGACTCGTGACATCGAACCGGGTTGGGTGAAGGCGTCGGAGATCGGGTCTTCTCCTACATGGGAATGGGATGGGGATGATGGTGGGGATGTATCGGCTCTCGACATGATCCGTTGACGAGTGTTGTTTCGATGTCTTGGGTAAGGGCTGAATACCTTCCTGGTTCTCTTTCTACGGGTTGGGTTCGAGGTCGCCGTAGTGATTGTCGCACCAAAAGTATATATATATTTTTTATTTTTTATTTTTCTTTATATATATATATATTTCTTTTTGGATTTTTTGAACGGAAAATAACTCCCCTATTAAATGAATGATGATCTGGTGCCCAGGGAAAATTCCCGTCTCGGGTGATATATGCACCTTTAGTAGGTCCGACGGCGGGAACCGACACACTTCGGAAGAAGCGAAAGGGAACCCTTTTGTTCTATTGAAGGTGAGGGAATCCAAGCAAACGACCCGATCCCCCGGAGCAAATCAATGAGAAGTCGCCCTCTTTTGACTGGGCGGGGGCATATTGGGCGTTATAGACTGTGGGAGGCTACTGCGGGCACTAATACCACTAATCAGGGAACTTGGGTGGTGGATTGGGCCTCAGATCAGGTTGCTTGAACCCAGTTTACATTGGGCGTATGTATTATATACGCCTGACCAAACTAAGTAGATTGGGTTGGGCGTATATATTATATACGCCTGGCTTAATTCTGGGGACTTTGGCTGGGCGTATATATTATATACGCCTGAGTATTTATGGGGATTTGTTGCTGGGCGTATTTAATATATACGCCTGGCAAATACTGTTCTTCCAGCTTAGTTTGACAATGAACAGCAAGCTCACAATGAGTCTTTTTGAACTGGTTTCCTGGGAGGGATGCTCCCGGGGACTGCTGTGTATGTTATCAAGTCACTCCTTTCCGCTTCCTAGGGATACACGGCTAAATTCGGGTTGTCTACGCTCTCACCATTGCGGGTTTTACGGCTTGATCGGAATTGGCAATCCAACCGATATACCTCCGGCGCAAGCGCCTTCTCAGGTACTGGAAGGGGTCGTTCTTTTTAGGATCATCACCACTAGGGCTGCCGCCTTACTGGGAATCGGGTAAGTTATATCTGTGCCTAAACCCCCCGAAAACTACCCAAAACACGCAAAAACAAATTTGATTATGTCCCCACACTGTTGGTTCACTTTTAAAGGGGAGTGAATTTAAGTCTAAGTTTGGGTCGGGGATGGCAAGCTCATGCCGCCTCAATGGGCTGGCGTTCAACGGTGAGATATGATGACTGAAATGAAAAGCACATGTAGGCCCGCCAAATGGCTAAGGCTCGTAAATGACTGAAATATAAATGACGTGGAAAGTAGATGCGAGCAGGCCCGCCAAACGGCTAAGGCGGCTTAAATGACAAAACCGTAAAAAACTGAAATTTAAAGGCGCAAGTAGGCCCGCCAATCGGCTAAGGCACTTAAAGGACCGAATTGTAGGGGTGAGTATGTTAGTAAAAACAACAAAAATGAAAAAAAAATAGCAGAATATCAGATAAAATAGCAATGGTTAGTAAAGATTTTAAAAAAGCCAACAAGAGGGGAAGCGCTAAGGTGACGTCCCCAGCAGAGTCGCCATCTGTGCGACCAAGGATTCTCTCGAACCAGTCGCGGCGATGCACTCGCGATTAAAATAAATGTATAGTCGCCACCCGGAGCTTTTGGTGACCTGGGAAACCTTTAAATCAATATTTTGAGCATCGAAGTGCTAAATATGACTTTCAGTTACCGGTTTTTTCCAAAGACTCTAGGGTAGGGGCTTCGGTTATCGATCGAGAAGGGTTTAGGCACTCGATCAACCCGCACGTAGCGGTCTCTATCTATGGCCAAAATGATAAAACAAATGGGCGGAGCTTCCCCTTGCCCGAAGGCAATATGGTCCTATCAAGCTTTGAGCCAAACCGAAATTCCGGCGGCGTAACGACTTGAATCCTTGGACGGAGGAAGCACCAAGAAGGTAGAGGAAGAGAGGGGTGAGCCAACGCTCATGGGCCCCTATTGCACCATGGAAGACCTTCGCTTCGGCGTACTTCTGATGGCTTTAAATGTCTTAAATGGTAGGGGAATGGATTCTAATGCTAGGATTCGGTAGATGGAAAGTGTAGGATGAAGCTAGGGACTAAACTTGACTAAAAAGGGGTGAACTAATGGTTGAAATGGATTGAAAGGGATGAACTAAGCATGCTGGAATTCTGGTTGAAGAATGCAAAATAAAATGGGACTTTCTCTCACTAGTGCACTCCCTCTTAAGCTCAAACTTTCAACCGTAATTTTTCAACCCTTTGGGAAGAGGGGGGGCCTCTCTATTTATAGAGAAAAGGTGGGTTAGAGGGTTACTTAAGAGCTAATTGGTTTAGCAATTAGGTAATCCCCCATCTAAGGTTTTCTAGGTTTTTAGAGTCCTAGGGGTTTGGGGAACCGGTTTCAATGGCAGATGATAGGGTGAGACCATAGGTGACTTAAGGGTTGCATATAAGCTCAAAGGGGGTGCAACCAACCTTAAGACACCACCTCAACTAAGGGGATGGTCAAAAGGTGAAACCTGATGAAGGAATTTTGAGCATTTGATGATAGTTACTGTAGCTAAGCTGGGCGTATATATTACTTACGCCCAGTTTATATACAGTGATTTTCATGAAAACCAGAGGAGACCTGAGGAGGTGGGTGTCCGCGGTGGGCCCTACCTATGCTGGGCGTATGTATTATATATGTCCGACCAAATTTGGCCCAAAAATGCCAGGCGTATATAATATATACGCCTGACCAAAATGGGGCTAAATTTTCTAGGCGTATCTAATACATACGCCTAAGCAAAAGTCATGATTTTATGTAAAACTTCAATCGGCCATAACTTTTGAACCAAAACCCCAAATTGGGTGATCATTGGCTTGCTGAAAAGCTGGAGAAGTCCTTCCAATGGTATGTGGCTCATCCTCGGTAGTGGTTTATGTAAAATTTTGTAGCTCTCCTCCCATTAATTGCTCAGAAGGGTTCAAGTTGGGTCAGGGAAGGGATCCTAGGGTTTAGGGGTGGTCTCTAAGGGTTGGGGGAATGGTTCTAAAGGGTTCAGGGTGATTCCTAAAGGTCTGAATAGGTTCCTAAGGGTTCAGGGCGATTCCTAAGGGTTCAAGGGTGCCATCAGAAGCACAGGGGTACATCTCTTTCGGAGTACAGACTGATCAAGCCTTAGGCCGAATTGGGTGTCTACAAGTACTTCTTGGGCTCTTTTAAGTGGAAATCTGTATTAAGCTTGTAATTTATTGCTTAACTATAAAACATACTTAAAACACATTATTAGTTAGCTCAAGGGTCCAACAAAGGTCAGGTTAAGAGGTGAAAAATGGTATTTTTCACTACTTAACAACAAGCACTTGCTGATCATCTTGTCGAAAATCCTTGACCTGACTATGAGCCTTTGAGAACTGAATTCCCAGATGTGGACATTTTGTTCATGACAGAGGATAATAAGGTGGAGACAGAAGAATCTTAGGTAATGCACTTAGATGGGGCAGTGAATGCTGAGGGTCAAGGAGTCGGCGCTATTCTAATTTCACCAAAGGGGTCTCATGTATCAGTATCCATCAAGATTAACTTCCCATGCACAAACAACATGGCCGAATATGAGGCATGTGCAACAGGCATACAAGCAACACTTGACCTAAAAGTAACTCATCTCAGGGTGTTTGCTAACTCACAATTGATCATATGTTAGACAAACAGAGATTGGAAGATGAAATATGAGAAGTTGATCCCCTACCATGAGCATCTCAAAAATCTGATGGCATGTTTCGATGATGTTACTTTCTCTTATGTCCAACGAGTGTGAAATCACTTTGCCAATGCACTAACAACATTGGCATTAATTATCGAAATTCCATATGGTGTCGAGATGAAACCGATCATGATTGAGCAGAGGAATGAGCCGGCCTTCTGCCTCCAGATTGAGGAACCCCCAAAGTTAGATGATGAGCCTCCATGGTTATTAGATATCATGAAGTTCCTTGAAACTCAAACTTTTCCCGAAGGTACGTCCAAGACGGACAGGCGGACCATCCAACATGTAGTGGCCAATTACGTCATCTGCGGTGAGTGCCTCTACATGCGGTCATATAATAATATCCTTCTTCGATGTCTAACTGAGGGTGAGGTAGCCAACATTATGGAAGAGATCCATGAGAGAGTATGTGGGGCCCACGTCAATGGACACACAGTCGCCAAAATGATCCTACAATAAGGATACTTCTGGACTACCGTGGAAGCTGACTATTGCAAGCACATTCAGAAGTGCTAAAAATGCCAAGAACACTCTAGTTTGATATATGCTCCAACCGTAGATCTACACAACATGATCACTCCTTGGCCATTTGTCACTTGGGGCTTCGATGTCGTCGAAAAAGTTAATCTGAAGGCTTTCAACGGACATCAATTCATCATGGTCGCTATCGAATACTTTACCAAATGGGTAGAGGCAGCATCCTATACAAATATCATGACCAGTCTTGTCGAGAAGTTCATCAAGAATAACACCGTTTGCCGATTCGGTGTACCCAAGGACATTATCACGGACAATGGCATTAACTTTACGAACAAGGGCATCAGAGCCTTCTACGAGCAGTATAAATCAAACATCATCGCTTGGCACCATATCAGCCGTAAACCAATGGAGCCGTAGAGGCTGCTAATAAGACAATCGTCTGCATCCTGGAGAAGATGGTCGTCACTTACCGAGATTGGAGCGAAATGCTATCCTTTGCACTATGGGCTTATCGAACGTCGATCAGTACCGCCATAGGGGCAACACCTTTTTCCCTTGTGTATGGAACTGAGGCCGTGCTGCCAGTTGAGGTTGAAGTACCTTCGCTCAGTATTCTCATGGAGTCTAATCTACTCGAAGCAGAAAAGGAAAGGTCTCACTTTGAGCAACTGAACTTGCTGGACGAGAAAAGGCTCCTGGCCATGTGTCACACCCAGGTTTACCAAGGGTGAATCGCATGCACTTAAAACAAATGTGTTTGCATTCAAGATCTGAAGGTGGGTGATATTGTACTCAAGAAAATCTTTCTCTCTCTTCACACCGATTCGAGAGAGAAATTCAAGCCCAACTGGGAAGGACCTTACGTCATCCAAGAAGTACTCCCTGGATACACGCTTCGCCTCGCCACCATGGATGGAGATCACTTTCCAAAGACCATCAACACTGGATGCGTCCAACATTTGTAATCCTAAGTCTCCCACAACAAGGTAAGTACTGGTAAAAATGGATGCATGACTGCTGAAGGATACTTCAAAAAGAGGCCATCATTTCAAAGCTAAGTAGCCAAGAAGGGTCCCTGAATAATCATACCCTTTTCTACACCTGTTGAGCCATTGGCTATTTCTTTCATTAGCCCCTCCCCAGAAAAGAAAAAAGGAGTATCTATACCAACAAAAAGAGAAAAAGAGTTACCATCAAATCCCAAAAAATTAGAAAAACTAAATCCCAAAAAGAGGAAGTCGAAAAACAAGTAAGAAGAACAAAAATAGAAAAGAAAAAATGGGGCGTGTACAGTCAAAATCTCCAAAGGAAGAAGTATATTAGGGCAGCTGGAGCCCAATCAAGGAAACCTTTTAAAAACTCAGAATACCTTCAAAATTCCTAACCTATCCCATGGCCACGATACATTCCCAGAAAAATCCCTCTTTAAGGTTCACAAGCACTCACAGTATCCATTGAGTCCGCACGAGCTAAGTTGAGAGACGACAAAAGAACTCCATCCAGCCGGCTATACGGAATCGATGTCCATGTCATGGCCTTTGAGAAATAAAGAAGAAAAGAGAAAAAAAATACAAGCTCAAAGAAAAATAGACGTAGTGAAAACCTGAAAGGGCGCTATGGGTAAAAACAGCTAGCTTGTGCGGATGTCTACAGATGCCCCTCTTTGGTATCCGATCACTAATGATCGAATGTCAAAGACAAGACATCCGAAGAGGCCCAAGGTAACACTGATGCATCCGCTGTATTCAGAACAAACCTCAATCATCAGGTGGGTAACATGGTGAGTAAACGGAAGCCCTGTAAGTCAGAAAAAATGTCTGTTCCTCAAGGCTATCGGTCCCCAAGCGCTTAGCGACATTACTAAACATAACCGAGATGGAGCGAGTTGTGAAAGCCCAGTATGCAAGGAAAAATGTCTGCTTTTCGAGATGATTAAAGATGTTTGATGCTCAAGTTTGATTCTGAATATAACAACTTCGTAAGTAAGAGGGTAATCGACCCATAGTTAAAGATAGGCGGGGGGCAAACATGCGACGGTCCACGGCTTGTGTCCAATCCCGTGAGGCATTGAGTGCCCCCTTTTGACTGACCATGGGTGCCCTTGCATGAAGCAGGGTTCGAGGTTTTTTGGCGAACCCAATGATCCTGAAGTTAATTTAGCACAACTACCAGAGCGGAGCGAATTGATGTCGCAACGCTTTTTGGGAGTACGTGCCACCTTTTTTGAAAGTCACATATATATATATATATTGTTATTTTATGTATTTTTTTATTATTTTATGTATATATATAAATTTTTTGTTATTTTATGTATTTTCACTTTATATATTTATCTATATATTTTTGCATCATTTTTTTATTATTTTATGTTCTCTCAGAATGCTTATTGAACCCTAACAATTTATTTTAGCACAGCCTCCCAAGCTAGTCAAATGGAGATTGATACACTTTTCGAGGGTCTGTGCACCTTTTCGGGTTTAAGAAGGATCAGGCTCGGCATGTATAATATATATGCTAAGCCAAACATGGCTAGGAATAGTCTAGCGTGTATATTATACACATCGGGCCAAATCGGGCCAGGAATATCATGACGTGTATATTATATATGCCAGGCCAAATCTGGCCAAAATAGGCCTGGCGTGTCTATTATGCACGCCAAGCTAGAACTAGGGGGGTTTTAAATCAGTTGAGCCCGAGCCCAAAAGGGCATTTTTCAAAATCCTTTCCTTCCCCCTTCTCTAAACCAAAATGGGACCTCCTCGTAGGATTCTCTTGAATCGATTTAAACCTCGTTTTATTGTCGGCGCCCGCTCTCGCCGATTAGACATACATTCTACTCCGGATCAAGGATCTATTTCTTGAAGGTAATCATTGTTTAACCTTATTTCCTTTGATCTTTCTTAAATTATTTGCAATGTGATTAGGTTTCTTGCATTTTTAGATAATGAATGAATGATTTTTTTGCAAGTGTGATTACTTATGACCCATTTGATTTCATTTTATGTGAATTGGTTGTGATGATTTTGAATGATGCCCTCCCCTTCTTTTTCCCTTTTCTATTGTATTTTCTTGAGCCATTTTGTTGATATGATTAGGGCCCTCTTTTTTCTTTGAATCTAAATGATTTTTTGTGTTACGCCTGATTTTTTTTTGAAACTTTTTCTTTTTCTTCTTCTTCTTCTCTCCTTTTTTCTTTATTGTATATATATATATATATATATTTTTTTTTTTTTTTTTTTTTGAAACTTTTTTTCTTCCCCTTTTTTTGAAACTTTTTATTCTTCTCTTTTTTTTTTTACTGTTTATGTATGTATATATATATATATATATATATATAGATTCTTTTTTGAAACTTTTTCTTCCCCCTTTTTTCTGAAACTTTTTTTCTTTCTCTCTCTTTTTTTTTATTATTATTTATGCATGTTTATACATACCTTGTTGTTTTTTTTTTGTTTTTTTTATTTTTTGGAATGTGGGGGGCCTTCCCCCCCCCCCCATTTTTGATGTATTTATTTAAAAATGATGATGATTATGATTGATGGAAAGTGAAAGGGGCATACTTACCTTCTTTTAGCTCGTAGCAATTGGTTTCTTTCTACCGACATATCTTCATATTGTTACTTGTGTCTCCCTCAGAATGTCGAGTGAGGAGGAGTAAGGGCAAGAGAAGGGGCCTAAGGTGGTCTATGGTCCCCGAGGGAAAATAATTTTCACAGTACAGTGCGCTTCCCATCTTTGGTACGAGATGCAGGGTGAGGCAACTAGTACTGGTCTACTTAATCAACAGAACATCCATATCTCGAACTTTGAGATTGCCTGCAAGGTAATAAAACAAGTTTTATTTTGTCGCTTTATATTTTCTTTGTGCGAGCTTGCTTTATCTTCAGGATCTAATACTTCTTTATTTTGATGCAGAACTTGCCATCGATTGCATTCTGTGGGGGTTGGTTCGACCTCCAGTGCCTCTACCTCTACCTTTCTTCAGCTGTGAAGTTTCTCCTCGCCCAGGCTGATTTCAAGGATTTCCTTTCGTGCCCTGCCATGAGAGGTGATTCGGTCTATTTGAAGGCCCTACTTGAATGCTTTTGGCCCGATACCATGACTTTCCACATGTCGATGGCTGAGATGACCATCACCCCGGTTGATTGGTCGATGATTATGGGGATTAGGATAGGGGGCACACAGGTGACCGGCCTTGGCATACCAGGTCAGGACGAGGTGATTCAATTGATCGGGGATTACCCCTCTTCCCGGGATATGCATGGCACTGATATTAAGTTATCTCGGCTAGCCGATTTGTTTAGTGAGGATGAATTGGTCGATCTGGGCCAGTCAGATGTAGATATCCCCATTGAGCCTCAGTGTGTCTTTATGTTGGCTCGCATTTCACTCCTTTTCCTCCTAGGCAAGAATCATTTTGCTAATGCCAGCAGAGGCCGGATTTCATTGTCCTTGCTTAGTCTAATGAGAAATTTGGACAATGTGCATCGGTATGACTGGGGCGGGGCCGAATATGCCGTGCTGATGTCGAACCTGGCTCGAACCTCAATTGGGGACCTAGGTTTGTCGTCGATTTCTAGCCAACGATTGAGGTAACCTCCAACTCACTTCCCTTGGTTTATTGGCTAGTCATTCATCCTGCCTCTGACACATCTTTTATGTTTACTACTCTTTTCAGATTTAGGGGTACTTGCACTTCCAGCTTGGTCGCCCCCTTCTTTTCTCCGATGTTTACACATATCCGCTTATGAGCAACTATCACAAGAGTCACCACAGGGATGTTGGAATGAAGCATTTAGAGCAGGGCCTAAGGTCCTAATTTGATTTGCTGATCTCGGAGCAGACATGGATACTTTCCTCTTCTCTCCCCCTTTTTTTGGGGTTTGATGGTGTGTATTGACTGATAGGATTCTCTTTGCCATTGTAGATCGTCTTTGACCCATACATTGGTTCTCCCTTCTACGATCAAGCCGTTGTGGGTCCGTCCCGCCTTTTCATTGACCGTCGTGTCATTTTCTTTTACGGGGCTTGGGCTAGGGCATATTACCTGGGGTTGAGAGTGGTACATCAATACCTAGATCATTTTGTCGTGCCGCGAGCTCCTCCTGCGGAAGGTATATATCCTGAGGGTACTATTAAGGAGCTCTTAGTCGGATTCCTCCATCATGGGGTCCCTATTGATGATCTTCTCATGCCTGGGGGATACTTAATGTGGTATGAGTCCCTACCCTATCAGTCCCTCCTTCCGCATTTTGTATCTGGCGCCTACTTTTTGGCCTTCGACAGTCCGTGATCTCAGGTAGTTCTCCTTTTTCTTTAGGCAAGTTTTCAATGGTTATGATTCAATTTTGTCTCCACTGACTGATACCTTGATTCTTTTCACAGTTCGGCAGGGGAGACGATTTTGATGACGATGGTGAGGCGAGGCAGGTCCTGCTGAGGCTACGGGTATTGGTCCTTCAGACCCCTCTGGCAAGAGTGCTTCTGGTAGTTCGACTACTGAGGTTCAGGGGACCTTCAGACACCTTGATGATGCCTTTCTTTCGAGTTTATACGCTGATGTAGTCGAGCGAGCTTGCCTATCTGCTGAAGCGGTCCGGGTCCCCCCACCTAAATTGGTCTCAGGAGTGAGTTTTCTTTCCTGTACACTTCCTTTTCAGAGAAATGCCTATTTTTGCGTTTATGGCCCCTATAGCTGATATCTCTTTTTTTTCTTTTGTGCAGAACTATGAATTGGCTATGAATCAGGCCGAGTACTATCGCAATATCACCGATCTTCGAGATGTGGAAATGGTAAGTGCTTTGTTGATCGGCTCTGACTTTTTAGTTTGTTGCTCTTACTTTTACGGAAACTGATCTCCTGGTATGATGTTTGCAGTGCGGCCGTGAGGAGTCGTGATCGTTGCTTAGGAGGCTATTGCAGGCGTGGTCTCGGGTGGGGGAGGTTCGGACATACTACAGTACCTCGCGTAGTCACAAGAAATCCAAGGGTGTTGATAAGGATTAGGCATGCTCTGATTTGATTAGACATTTTAGACTCTTGGGACATATATTTTTTGGTTTTGGAAACATGTAGTGGATGATATGGCACTATGTTTTGGATGGTTTTTAGTTTTTCACGATGAATGTTCGTGCCCTCTTTTTGATTGTATGTTCTATCCCCCTTTTGCTTGCTATAGTATACTGAATCGTTTGCAGGATGGGCTCGATTTTTTTTTTGTGGGCCATGCCTTGGTTAATTCTGGCCAAGACTTTAATCTCTGTGCGGCCTGTTCTTGAAAGAAGAAAGTTACATAACGGTTAGATGTTAATTCCTTGTATCCCAGCATGTGGTCTAGGATGCTTTAAAAATAAATCATAGGAAATGCAGGTGGGCTTGCTAGGGGGCCAGCAAAAAGGACCTCCCCTACCCTCTCTTTTGTCTCTTTGGGTGGCAGTAGTGGTCTGGTGTGTTTAATATACACACCAGGTAACTCTGGGGGGAATTGGCTTGGCGTGTGTAATACACACGCTAGGTAAACTTTGGAGGTAAATGGCTTGGTGTGTATAATATACATGCCAAGTGCCTTCTGGGGAATATGGGGCCTTTTAAGCCCGAGAATGCACTCATTTCTCCCTCTTTTGATTTAGACTTAGTATTTTTTACTGCTATTATTCTTTTTGCTTGCCCAAGGGTGGGATCTTACATTGAATTGTATCTCGGGAACATCTTTGTATGACAATGGACCCACTTTTCGACTCCACCTCTAGTGGGGGGTCCGGGACCACTATACTTTCCTCTTTGGGCGTGGGGTCCAGTTTTTTAAAAAAGTGGCTTGAGAGTTTGAATGAGAGCGAGCTCGCGGGTTTGGATCAGCTTGGATTGGCCCATCTCTCACCTTTCCTTGAAGTCCCTCTACTTTGGGATCTTATACATGCGGCGGCCTCTTTTTGGGAAGTGGGCACCCATGTCCTCCATTTTTGTAACCGTGAATTGACTCCTACACCTAAGGAACTCTCCAGCATATCGAGTTTAAAGCTACATAGGGTCCTTCCCAGAGTAATGCCGAAGTTGGGTTATGCTAAAGTCGTTCACACGACTTTGGGTTTGAAAAATGTTGATTATGAGAAAAGTCTCATTGGTGGGCCCGCTAGGTGTTTGATGAAATTCCTTAGAGAACTTTTTGGTGACGAGAGCCTGAGAAAATTGTAGATTAGAAATATTCATAACGTGAAGCCTTTCACTCTCTATCTTATCTCTGAGGTTCTTTTCTACACTGGGGGAGAGAGTTTCTCGTTTATACTCTGCGACATCTTGGCAGAACTAGAGGGAGGTTGTTCCGTGATGCATCTGATTTTGGCAGAGCTCTATTGCTTCCTCAACGCTTTTGCCTTAGGTAAGGTGGAGTGCCTTAGGGGATGTCCGCTTCTATTCCAGGTCTGGCTAGAGGAGCACCATGCAAATTTGGGACCCGTGCCTCCCTTCTATGTTGTTTGTGGTGAGGTGGCCCGCTATTTTTTGGGTAGATGCCACATGTTTCCATAGGGGCATATACAAGGGCTAAAGCTTTGGCTGGCTGAAGCTGAGTTGGTGTCAAGGCCTCCCTGGTTAGATGGGACTTTCCCACTGGTTCACTCTAGAGATTACAAGGGCATCACTCTCCTTGGTTTGACCGACAGCACTTACTATTTCCCATTTCGAGTACTGCGCCAGTTTGGTTGCTCTTAGTAGCTTCCCTGTGTGAGAACACCACCCTTATGTGACTTGATTTTCTCTTGCGGATCCCTTGGAGACTTGGATAGGGTAGCTGCTCTATGGGAAATGCGTTAGTCGATGCATATGTGCGATTTAGAGCAGGGGAATTTTGTTTTGACCACTCCAAAGTATGAGGCTTGGCTACAGTCATAAAGGCCTTCTACTTGTCACTTGGATCTGCCTGAGAGTAGTGATGTGGAGGGGCCTTGGCCAAAGAAGGAGTCGATGCTTTGATCCAGTATTGAGCTGCTGGTGGAAAAGAAATGAGTTCTGTATGATCATTTAGAGAAACAAAAAGTTAGAGCAGAGGCAGCAGAAGCCAGAGCTGATGTAGCTAAGTGTGAGGTCCTTCGACTAGAAAGAGCCTTGAGTGACGCTCTGGGAGCTACCGATGCCTCCAGGAAATGGTATAGGAGCCTTCATGGCTGCTGGATGATAGAGTGGGATGTTCAGGAGGACACTTTACGTGCAGAGATCTATGCTCTAAAGCATGAGTTGGGTCATTGATTCCATCCTGCACATATCTTTTTGCATAGATCAACACCATAAAAGGGAGCCTAAGAAACCTCTGTTCAGATACCTCTTTTTGGCATAGATATTTTCTTTATGTTTTTGTCTTTTTTTAGTTTTTGTAAAAAAGGAGAGGAAGCGAGACATCACACCGATTATTTTTTTGGAGATGTGTAAGCAAAGTACAGGCTTGTAAATGGAAAAGGGAAATCTATTATCTTACAAAAGGCATAATTTCTGCTTTCTTTTTTATTAGTGGGTTTTTTTTTTTTGGTTTGATGCCTTAATGATGGATGAGTTGACGGGTCCCTTTTTGTGCATAGTCGAACTTGTTCTCATGGTTGGATCAGAGTGAGGTTCAAATTTTTTCACCAAGGTTAGAACATCCATCCCGTTGGATCGAATCAACCTTTGCTCCTTACCTTGGGTCATACGTTTGACGGTGTAATTATGATGACATTTTTGGTTGGGACCGGATTTGAGCTAACATGAGCGGCTCGATCAGGAATTTAGGTAGTATGGGAGGTGACCACAGAGTATTTCCCTCTTTCCTCTTTCTTTTTCACCCTTTTTTACTCACAATGCCCAAAGTGGGGTTTTCGTCATGCCCGTCATCGCCCTCTTTTTTACCCGTAGCGCCCTTTCGAGTTTTCACTATGTCCATGTGTATACGTTTTTGTCCCAGGCACCTTTTCAGGTTTTCACCTGATTTGTAGAAGCTCGCTATTTTTACGCATGGCACCCTTTCGAGTTTTCACCACGTCCTTTTCGCTTTAGGCTTATATATTTTTATTTTTATTTTATTTTATCAAAGGCCAAGACATGGATGTCGATTCCGTCATAGCCGGCTGGATGGAATTCTTTTGTCGTCTCACAGCTTGGCTCGTGCTGACTCAACGGATATTGTGATAGCTCGTGGCATTAAAGAGGGCTTTCTTCAGGGATGTATCATGGCCACGGGAAAGGTTAGGAATTTTTAAGGTATTCTGGAGTTAAAAGGTTTCCTTGATAGGGTTCTAGTTGCCATAATACACCTCTTCCTTGGAGAATTTTGACTGCACATGCCCCACTTTTTCTTTTCTATTTTTTGTTCTTTTTACTTTTATTAGACATCCAATTTTTGAGATTTTGCTTTTATGATTTTTTAGATTTTTGATAGTAACTCTTTTTCTTCTTTTTGTCGGTATATACACACATTTTCTTTTCTTGGGGAGGTTTATTGAAAAAAAGGCCAATGGCTCAATGGGTGTAGCAAAGGGTATGATCATTCAGGGACGCTTTTTGGCTACTTGGCTTTAAAATGATGGTCACTTTTTAAAGTATTCTTGAGCAGTCACGTATCCACTTTATGTCAGTACTTACCTTGCTACGGAGACTAGGAGTAGAATCGTCAGATGCATCCAACGTTGATGGGCTCAAGAATGTGGTCTCCGTCCATTGTGGCGAGGTGGAGTGTGTACCCCGAGAGCACCTCTCGGATAACGTAAGGTCCTTATCAGTTGGGCCTGAATTTTCCTCTCGGATCGACATGGAGAGAAGGGAATATTTTCTTGAGTACAATATCACCCACTTTCAAATCTCAAATGCGAACACATTTATTGTAAGCATGTGGATCCTTCTCTGATAGGCCTGGGTGTGACACAAGGCTAGGAGCCTTTTCTCATTGAGCAGGTTCAACTGCTCAAAATGGGACCTCTCTCTTTCGGCTTTAGGTAGATCTGATTCGATGAGAATACAGAGCAAGGGTATTTCAACCTCAACTGGTAGGACGGCCTCAATTCCATACACTAGAAAATGGCATTGCCTTTGTAGCGGTACAGATCGACATTCGGTAGGCCCATAATGCGAATGGTAACATTTCACTTTACTCTTGGTATGTGACGACCATCTTCTCAAGGATGCAAATGACTATTTTGTTAGTAGCCTCTACACCCCCATTGGTTTGCAGCCGATATGGTGATGAGCGATGATGTTTGATCGTGTACAGCTTACAAGAAGCTCTAATGCGCTTGTTTGTGAAGTTGGTGCCTTTGTCCGTGATGATGTCCTTGGGTACGCCAAATCAGCAAGACGATGTTATTCTTGATAAATTTCTCGACATGGTTGGCCATGATATTTGTATAGGATGTCGCCTCTACTCATTTCGTAAAGTACTCGATGGCGACGAGGATAAACTGATGCCTGTTCGAAGCTTTCGAATTAACTTTTCTGATGACGTCGAGGCCCCAAGTGGCAAATGGCCTAGGAGTGGTCATGCAGTATAGATCTATGGCTGAAGCTTGTATCAAACTGGAGTGTTCTTTGAATTTGTAGCACTTCTGAATGTGCTTGCAATAGTCAGCTTCCATGGTAGTCCAGGAATATCCTTATCATAGGATCTTTTTGGCGAGCATGTGCCCATTGACGTGGGCCCCGCGTACTCCCTCATGGATCTCTTTCATAATGTTGGCTGCCTCGCCCTCAGTTAGACATCGGAGCAGGATATTATTATATGACCGCTTGTACAGGCACTCACCGCAAATGACGTAATTGGTCACTAAATGTTTGATAGTCTGCATGTCCGTCTTGGACGTACCTTTAGAGAAAGTTTGAGTTTTGAGGAAGTTCTTGATATCTGAGAACCATGGATGCTCATCATCTAACTTTGAGGGTTCCTCAATCTGGAGGTAGAAGGCCGACTCATTCCTCTGCTCAATCATGATCGGCTTCATCTCGACACCATATGAAATTTCGACCATCCATGCCAACATTGCTAGTGCATCGGTAAAGCGATTTCTCGCTCGCAGGATATAGGAGAAAGTAATATCGTTGAAGCATGTTATCAGATCTTCAAGGTGCTCATGGTATGGGATCAACTTCTCATCCTTTCTCTTCCAATCTCTGTTTATCTAGCATATGATCAGTTGCGAGTTGCCAAATACCCTAATACGAGTTACGTTCAAGTCCAGAGCCGCTTGTAGGCCAGCTACGCAGGCTTCATACTCAGCCATGTTGTTGGTGCAGGGGAAATTGAGTTTGATGGAGACTGGTAGGTGTGATTATTTTGGTGAGATTAGAATAGCGCCAACTCCTTAGCCCTCAACATTCGCTGCCCCATCGAAGTGCATTAGCCAGGATTCCTCTGTCTCCACTGTATCGTCCTCTGTCATAAATAAGATGTCTTCATCTGGGAATTCGGTTCTCAAAGGCTCGTAGTCAGGTAAAGAATTGTCGGCAAGATGATCAGTGAGCGCCTGCCCCTTGATTGACTTCTGAGTGACATATGTGATGTTGAATTCATATAATAGGAGCTGCTAGCGTGCAGTCTGCCCAATGAGAGCTGGCTTTTTGAACAGGTACTTCAACGGATCCATTCGTGCCATGAGTAGAACGGCTTAGGATAGTAAGTAATGGTGGAGCCTCTAGGTATCCCATATGAGAGCCACAAATGCTTTCTTCAGATGAGAATAGTGTGTCCTGTAATCAATATACTTCTTGCTGAGATAGTAGATGGCTTGTTCCCTTCTTCCTGTTTCATCGTGCTGCCCTAGGACACATCCCATCGACACTTCCGTCGTGGAGAGATATATTAAGAGTGGTCTCCCCGGCTCAAGTGGTACTAAAATTGGCGGGTTGAGAAGGTAGCCCTTGATTTTATTGAATGCTACTTGACAGTTGTTGTTGCATTCAATGGGTAAATCTTTTCTTAGTAATTTAAAAATTGGTGTGCTGATAGGAGTTAGCTGTGTAATGAACCGACTGATGTACTGTATCATACCCAAGAAACCTCTGACCTCTTTCTCAGTAGACGATGGTGGCATTTTTGCGATGGCCTTCACCTTGATCGGGTCAAGCTCAATACCTCTCCTGCTGACAATGAATCCCAATAGCTTTCCCGACATGGCGCCGAATGCGCATTTCTAAGGGTTCAGATGCAACCTATATTTTCTGAGCCTCTCAAATAGCTTTTGGAGGTTTATCAAATGGTCACTCCATTTTGGTGACTTGGCAATCATGTCGTCGATGTACACCTCAATCTCTTAGTGCGTCATGTCATGGAATAGTGTCGTCATAGCTCTCTGATACGTTGCACCGACGTCGACATGACTCGATAGCAGAAAATTCCCCAAGGAGTGATGAACATTGTCTTCTCTGGGTCTGCTTCTGCCATCTTGATCTGATCATACCCAGAGAATCCATCCATAAATGAGAGCATCCCATGCCTAGGAGTTTTATCGACCAAGATATCGATGTGTGACAATGGGAAGTCATCTTTCGGGCTTGCCTTATTCAGGTTTCTGAAGTCGATGCACATGCGAACTTTTCCATCTTTCTTTGGTACAGGGACGATATTGGCTAGCCATTGCGGGTACTTGGAGACCATGAGACATCCCGCATTATACTACTTGATGACCTCATCTTTTACTTTCAACATCCACTCAGGTCTGAGGCATCTCAACTTCTGTTTGACCAATTTAACATCTAGATATAGCGGCAGTTCATGCTCGACCAAATCGGTATCTAGACCAGGCATATCCTCATATGACCATGCGAAGACGTCTTGGTATGATCGGAGGAAATCAATCATCCTTTTTCTTTCCTTAGCAGATAGTGACATTTCGATCTTGGTGATTCTAGGAACCTCCTTTGTACCCAGGTGGACATCCTTTGTTTCTCCAATGATCGGGGTAGCGCCATGCTCAAAACCGCTGTATCGTTCAAGGAGATCATTGGGAAGCTCCTCAGCAGGGATTTCCTCGTCCATACTCGTAACTCCTACCTCTTCTTGTATTTCTATAGGAAAGGGGTCGATTTCACGTGGGACGAGTTTTTCAATTAAGGTATCTTTTTTCTTGATTTTATCGGGAATTTTAAAAGACAATTTTTTTTGTTATTGTGTATTTCTTTTATTTTTTTAGATTTTTCTTTTTGTTTGGAGGTGGGCCCTTGGCAAGGCGGGTCTCTATATACACATGGTATTGCCTACCAAGGGCTAACCTCACTTTTTATAGGTTATTTATTTGGGGAAACAGGTGCTGGATTTTAGGCCACTCGCCGCTTCCAGAGTCTGGGGTATAGTCGCCCAATTTCTTACCTGTGGTGCTACTCCTTTACCTATTTGGATGAAAAGGGTTGATTGATATGATTCTTCAGAGTCAGCCTCCATCATATTTGTGCAACCGTGGGCTCTCGCGAGGCTGTCGCGATGATGCACTCGTTTTAATAAAAAAACCTAGAGTCACCACTCGAAGCTTTTGGTGTCCCGGGAAACCTAAATGAATATTGAAAGCGTCGATGTGCAAAAATATGACTCTGATTCACCAGTCTAACATCAAAGGTTCTTAGGTAGGGGCTTTGGTTATCAATTGGGAAGGCATTAGGCACCCCGTCAACCCTCTCGAAAGTGGTCTCTACTTTTCGCTAAAATAAAAGGAAAAATAAAATGAAAAAGAGCACTTCCTCTTGCCCAAAGGCACTATGATCCTGTCAAGCTCTCTACAAACACCAAAAATTTGGTGGCATAATGGCTTGAATCCTTGGATAAAGGAAAAGGAAAGAAGGTAGAGGAGTAGAGGGGAGAGTCGAAGCTCTCAGGCCCTTGTAGCACAACTGTGGACCTTTGTGTAGGTGTGCTTGACGAGCTTCTGATAGCTTGATGGGTTGGAAGATGGGTTCAGTCTTCTAGGGATTGATAGCTAAGGGGTAGAGGAATAAGACTAGGGGATAGAAATCACCTAGGCTCCAAGCTTTTTGATGGAAGATGGGATCTAAAGGAGGATTTTGAGTTCTAGAATTTGTATGGGATTGGTGCACCAAAGTGGAGTAAAGGATCTCTTAATCTTTTTCTCTCTCTTGGAGTTTTTTCAAGCCTTTGTAAAGGGAGGGGTGCCTCTCTATTTATGGGAAAAAGGGAGGTTAGGAGGGTACTTAAGAGCTAATATGGTTTTGCAATTAGGTAATCTTCTAGTCTAAGGTTTCCTAGGATCGTAAGGGCTTGGAAAAGTGGGCAATGGGCTTTAATGGTATATGATAGGGTGGGATTTTAAATGACTAAAGGGTGCAAATAGGATAAATGAAGGTGCAACAGTCAAAATGAAACCCACCCTAAACATTGGAATGGTCAACAAGTCAAACCCCAAAAGTGAAATTCAAGCAAAATCCAAGATTTACTGAAGGTAAGCCTGGCACATGTATTATCCACGCTAGGCATATGTACAGTGTTTGGGAAGTTTAGAGCCCGCTGGGGGGCCCATCTATGTTTTGCATGTATAATATACACGCCAGGCAATATTTCTCCAAGAATGGCTTGGCGCATGTCTTATACGCGCCAAGCATGCCCATCCCCTCGAGAAGCTCTCGAGGGGTTCGAAACCTATCGAGGTGTTCACTCCTCTTGGTACATCGGAGCCATCTCGAGTCTGAAACTTTGGATCGCCGTAAATTTTGATGTAAAACTCAGATCGGGGTGATTGTTGGCTTGTTGGAAAGCTGGGAACCTCTACTTTTCAATGGTATAAGATTTAGTATGAGTAAAGGTCCCTGCCAGCCCTGGTACATATCTCTCTAACCATTGCCCGGGAGGGTTAAATATGGGTTAAGGGAGGTCGGGGGTAATTCCTAAGGGTGTAGGCAAGTTTCTAAGGGTTTAGGAAGGTTCCTAATGGTATGGGAGGTGCTTTCAGAAGCTTGGGGGTGTGCCTCTCTCAAAGCATGTTTCGATCGAGCCTTGAGCCAAATTTTGGTGTCTACAGATGCCCCTCTTTGGTGTTTGGTCACGAATGATTGAATGCTAAAGACCAAAGACATCCGAAGAGGCACAAAGCAACACTGACGGGTCCATTGTATTCAGAACGAACCTCAAACATCAGGTGGGTAACATGGTGAGTAAACAGAAGTCTTGTATGTCGGGAAAAACGTCTGTTCCTCAAGGCTATCGGTCCCCAAGCGCTTAGCGACATTACTGGGCCTAACCGAGATAGTATGTGTTCCGAAAGCCCAATATGTTAGGAAAAAGATCCACTTCTTAAGATGATTGAAGATGTTTGCTGCTCAAGTTTCATTCTAAATATAACAGCTCTGTAAGTGAGAGGGTGATCGACCCATACTTAAAGATAGGCTTTACGCAAATACGCGAAGATCCACAGCTTGTGTTCAATCATACGAGGCACTGATTGCCCCATTTGACCGGCCACGGGTGGCCCTTAGTGAGGCAAGGTTCGAGGCCTTTGGGCAAACCCAACGATCCTAAAGTTAATTTAGCATGACTATCAGAGTGCAGCGAATTGATGTCGCAATGCTTTTTTGGATTACATGCCACTTTTTGAATGTCATATGTATATATTTTTTGTGTTTTCTGTTATTTTATATATCTTTTTTGTTATTTTATGTAGATTTTTTATTATTTTATGTGGATTTTTCTGTTATTTTATGTGGATTTTTCCCTATTTTTTTGTTATTTTTATGTGGATTTTTCTATATTTGTTCAAGATGTTTTGAGCATGCTCGTCGATCTTGAACCATTTATTTTAGCACAGCCTCCCGAGCAGATCAAATGGAAGTTGACGTGCTTCCCAGGGGTGTGTGCACCTTTTCGGGTCTAAAGAGGATCAGTCTTGGCGTGTATAATATATGCGCTAAGCCAAATTGGGCCACGAATAGCCGGGCATGTATATTATGCGCGCCAAGCCAAAGCTGGCCAAAATAGGCCTGGCGTGCATATTATACACGCCAAGCCAGAACTGGGGGGTTTTAAACCAGTCGAGCCTGAGCCAAAAAGGCATTTTTCAAAATCTTTTCCTCCCCCCTCTCTAAGCCAAACGTAACTTCCTCCTAGGGTTCTCTTCGATTGGTTTGAACTTCGCTTCATTGCCGGTGTCCGCTCTCACCGATGAAACATACATTCTTCGCCATATCAAGGGTCTATTTTCTTGAAGGTAATCATTGTTTAATCTCATTTCCTTTTATTCTTCTTGAATTATTTGCAATGTGGCTTAGGATTCTTGCTTTTTTAGATGATGAATGAATGATTTTCTTTGCAAGTGTAATTATTTATAACCCGTTTGATTTCATTCTGTGTGGATTGGTTGTGATGATTTTGAATGATACCCTATCCTTCTTTTTTCTCTTTTTCATTAGATTTTCTTGAGCCATTTTGTTGATATGATTAGGGCCCTCTTTTTTTTTAATCTCTTTTTTTTTAATCTCTTTTTTTTCTTCACTTTTTTTGTTTATGTATGTATATACATATTATTAATATTTTATTATTAATTTTTTGAAACTTTTTCTTCTTTTTTTGAAAGTTTTTCTCTTCTCTTTTTTGTTTATGGATGTTTATACATATTATTATTATTTTATTTTATTTTGAAACTTTTTCTTCTTTTTTTTTAAAACTTTTTTTCTTCTCTTTTTTGTTTATGTATGTATATACATATTATTATTATTATTAATTTAATTTTTTTTGAAAATTTGTCTTCTTTTTTGAAACATTTTCTCTTTTTTTATTTATTTTTATTTTATTATTTGCGCATGTTTATACATACCTTGTGGTGTTTTTTTTTTAAATGTGGGGGGGCTTGGGACTCTCCTCCCCCCCTTTTTGATGCATTTATTTAAAAATGACAATGAATATGATTGATGGAAAATGAAAGGGGGTATACTTGCCTTCTTTAGGCTCGTAGCAATCAGTTTCCTGCAATTGACATATCTTGATATTGTTGCTTGTGTCTCCCTCAGAATGTTGAGTGAGGACGAGCAAGGACAAGAGGTGGGGCCTGAGGTGGTCTATGGTCCTCGGGGGGAGAAATTTTTTATAGTGCAGCGCTCTTCCCATCTATGGTACGTGATTCACGGAGAGGTAGCCCATACCAGTCTACTTAATCAACAACACATCCATATCTCGAACATTGGGATTGCCGACAAGGAAATAAAAGAAGTTTTATTTTGCCACTTTGTCTTTTCTTTGTGTGAGCTTGCTTCATCTTTAGGATCTGATGCTTCTTCATTTTGGTGCAGGCCTTGCCATCGATTACATTCCATGGGGGTTGGTTCGACCTCCAGCTCTTTTACCTATACCTTCCTCTGGTTGTGAAGTTTCTCCTTGCCCAGGCCGGTTTCGGGGATTTCCTTTCATGTCCCGCCATGAGGGGTGACTGGCCTATCTGAAGGCCCTACTTGAACGCTTTCAACCTGAGACCATGACTTTCCACATGTCGATAGCCAAGATGACCATCGCCCCGGTTGATTGGTTGATGATTACGGGGATTAGTGTAGGGGCACACCGGTGACCGGCCTTCGCGTACCCGGTCGGGGCGCGGTGGTTCAATTGATCGGGGATTACCCGTCTTCACAGATTATGCATGGCACTGATTTTAAGTTATTATGGTTGGCCGACTTGTATAATGAGAACGAATTGGTGGATCTGGACCAGTCGGATGAGGATATCCCCATTGAGCCTGGGCGTGCCTTGATGTTGGCTCGCATCTCGCTCCTCTTCCTCCTGGGCAAAAATCTTTTTGCCAATACCAGCGAAAGCCAGGTTTCATTGTCGTTGCTTAGTATCATGGAAAATTGGGACAATGTGCACCGATACGACTGCGGCAGGGCTAGATACGTCGTGCTGATGTCTGGCCTGGTTCAAGCCTCAGTAGGGGATCTAGGTTCAGTTGTCAGTTTCTGGCCTACGATTGAGGTAACTTCTGACTCACTTTCCTTGGTTTTTGGCTAGTCTTTCATCCTACCTCTGACACATCTTTTATGTTTACTGCTCTCTTCCGATTTGGTTTGGGGGTACCTGCACTTCCAACCTGGTCTCCTCTTCTCCGATGTTTACACATATCCACTTATGAGAAACCGACACAAGAGTTGCCATAGGGATGTCAGAATGAAGCATTTAGAGTTAGGCCTGAGGTCCCAATTTGACTTGCTGATCCCAGAGCAGGTATGGAGACTTTCCTCTTCTCTGCCCCCTTTGGGGGTTTGATGGCGGCTATTGACTGATAGGATTCTCTTTACCATTGTAGATCATCTTTGACCTGTACATTGGTTCTCCCTTCTAGGATCAAGCCGTCGTAGGTCCATCCCACTTTTTCATTGACCGCCGTGTCATTTTCTTTATGGGGCCTAGGCCAGGGCATATTACCTGGGGGAGAGAGTGGTACATTAGTACTGAGATAAATTCGTAGTGTCACAGGCTTCTCCCACGAACAGTATATCTCCTGAGGGTACCATCGAGGAGTCTACACTAGATTCCTCCATCATGGGGTCCCTATCAATGATCTCCTCGTGCTTGAGGGATACCTGATGTGGTATGAGTACCTGCCCTATCGGTCCCTCCTTCCGTGTTTCGCACCCGACGCTAACTTTTTGACTTTCAGCGGTCCGCAACCTCAGGTAGTTCTCATTTTTCTTTAGGCAATTTTCCAATGGTTCTGATTCAATTTTGTCTCTATTGACTTAAATCTTACTTCTTTTCACAATTCGGCGAGGGAGATGATTCTGATGATGATGATGAGGCGGAGGCTGGTCCTACTGAGGCTATTGGTGCTAGTTCTTTAGATCCCTCTGGCGCAGGTGCTTCTGGTAGTTCAACTGGTGAGATTCAGTGGACCTTCAGATGCCTTGATGATGCCTTTCTTTCGAGTTTATGCACTGATGCCGCCGAGCGAGCCCACCTATCTGCTGAAGCATTCCGGGTCCCCCCACCTGAACTGGTCCCATGGCTGAGTTTTCTTTCTCGTACACTTTCTCTTCAGAGAAATGCCTTTCTTTTATGACCCTTGTAGCTGATATCTCTCTCTTTTGTGCAGAACTATGAGTCGGCTGTGAATCAGACCGAGTATTATCGCAATATCGTCGGTCGTTGGGATGTGGAAATGGTAAGTGCTCTGTTGATTAGCTCTGACTTTTTGGTTTGCTGCTCTTACTTTTTACTCAAACTGACTTCCTGGTATGATGTTTGCAGCGCGCTCGTGAGAAGGAGTCGCAATCATTACTCGGGAGGCTATCATAGGTTGTTCTTGGGTGGGGGAGGTTCTGACATACCACAGTACCTTGTGCTATTGCAAGAAATTGAAGGGTGCTGATAAGGATTAGGCCTGCTCTGATTTCGATTTAGACATTTTAGACTCTTGGGGCATACATTTTTTTAGTTTTGGAAACATGTAATGGATGATATGACACTATGTTTTGGATGGTTTTCAATTTTTCAGGATGAATGTTAGAGCCCTCTTTTTTATTGCATATTCTATCCCCCTTTTGCTTGCTGTAGTATACTGGATCATTTGCAGGATGGGCTCAGTTTTTTTTTCTTTCTCAAGCCATGCCTTGGTCAATCCCGGCTAAGACTTTAATCTCCATGCGGACAGTTCCTAAAAGAAGAAAGTTATATGACTATTAGATGTTAATTCCTTGTATCCTAGCATGTGGTATGTGATGCTTTAAAAGTAAATCATAGTAAATACAGGTGGACTGGCTAGGGGGGCAAGAAAAAAGGATCTCCCCTACCCTCTAATTTTCTCTTTGGGTGGCAGTAGTGGTTTGGTGTGTGAAATATATGCGCCAGACCAAATTGGGCCAGGAACAGCCTGGCATGTATATTATACACACCAGGCCAAAAAAGGCTTGGCAGGTATATTATACACACCAATTGCCTTCTGGGGGAAATGTGGCCTTCTAAGCTCGAGAATGCACTAATTTCTCTCTTTTGTTTTAGACTTGGTATTTTGACCATTTTTCCTTTTGCTTGCCCTAGGGTGGGCCCATCGTCCTACATCGAATTGTATCTCGGCAACGTCTTTGTATGACAATGGACCCGCTTTCCCACCCCGCCTCTCGTGGGGGGTCCGGGACCACTATACTTCCCTTTTTGGGCGTTGGGCCCAGTTTTCTAAAGAAGTGGCTTGAGAGCTTGAATGAGAGCGAGCTCGCGAGGTTCGGATCAGCTTGGACTGGCCCGTCTCTCGTCTTTCCTTAAGAGTTCCTCTGCTTTGGGATTTCATTTATGCAACGGCTTCATCTTGGGAAGTTGACACTCATGTCTTCCGTTTTGGGAACTGTGACTTAACTCCTACTCTCGAGGAGCTCTCCAATCTATCGGGTCTGAAACCACATAGAAACCTTGCCAGAGTATTGCTGAAACTGGGTTAAGTTAAGGCCGTCCAGATCACCTTGGGCTTGAAGAAAAATGATTATGAGAAAAGTCTCATTGGTGGGCCCACCAAGTGTTCGGTGAAATTCCTTAGAGAACTTCTTGGAGAGGAAAGCCTACAAAAATTGTCGATAAAAAATCCTCATAACGTGAAGGCCTTTTCCCTTTGCCTTATCTTCAAGGTTCTTTTCTACATTGGGGGAGAGAGTTTCTCGCTTGCAATCTGCGACGTTCTAACGGAACTGGAGGGAGGCCATTCCGTGATGCATGTGGTGTTGGCAGAGCTTTATCACTGCCTTAATGCTTTCGCTCTAGGCAAGGTGGAGGGCCTCCGGGGATGTCCCGTCTTGCTCCAAATTTGGCTTGGGGAGCATCTTGCTATCTTGGGGTGCCCCACTTTTATGTCGTTCGTGGTGAGGTGTGTAGAACCTCCATTTTACCCTCTCGGAATATACATATTTGTTTGGTCAACCTTTGACCTCATAACCCTGATATGGGTCCATATGCTGAAACAATAGTATATGGCTGAAACAATAGCTTTGTGGCTCAAGTTCTAGCGTAAGAGAGACTATATACTGAAACAATAGTCTATAGTCGGAATGCGGATTGAAACAATAGTCTTGCATTTCAGACTATAGACCAAACCCGGACAACCCCGAATTAAGCACTTAAAACCCCACGCTTAATTTGATTGCACGTAAAACCACAAACGCGCAATCAGTCCCTTCTCAGACAAGACTTCCTTTTTCCAGACCAACTCGAGACTCGATCACGCACTTGACACCAGGCGCGCAATCGGATTGAGCGCCACATAACCAACGCGCAATTGGCCTATGCCTGGCCTAGCTACACCATCCTTGGCCCCTAAGTTTCCTCAATTAAATACTACGAGAGTGGCGCTTAATTGGATTATGCACCCCAAAATGAGCGCACAATTATTTCTAATGTTATTAGGACATGAAAACTGGCTGAGCAAGTCAGCCGGTTGCTCACTGAGTCGGTGACCGACTCAAAGCGATTAAGGGCTCGAAAACTGGAGCGTAATTCAATTAAACACCAGGAAAAGGGCATGTAATTGAAGAAAAACCTATAAAATCTTTTTTTAATTTCGACCCAAAAGGGGAAAGACAACACGAAAGAGAATGAATTTTTTTTGGGAATCCGAAACCAGAGAACTCCGATGACGAAACCCATAGAGCAACCTAGCCATGATTCCGAAATTCAAGCTTTGAATCTCCGAGATTTCTCTCCGTAGCCCCGGTCCGAGGTAAAAACCTTAGTTTTGGACCTAGGATTTTTCTCTTAGTTTTAATTATTAGGTTTTTAATTTTCAGTCTGAGACGGTAGCACCCTTTTTAGACCGCAAATATTTCATATCTGGTTCTAACTCTCTGAATTAAGAACTAGTCCTTAACCCGACGATCTAATTTATCGACCATAGGCCTTAATTCCATTCCAAAATCTTAATCTCCAGTCCTATCATTAATTTCTGATTCTAATTCTCTGAATTCAGAACCAGTCCTTAATCATACGGTCTGATTTTCTGATTTCGGAGCCGAATTCAGTCCTAAAATTCAAATTTTAATTTTAAATTCTTATTTTAATATCTCTAAAAATCCTAATTATTATTTTTAGTTTCTATAATTTTATGTTCATAATTTAATTCATAATTATCACTCAGAAATTGATTATGAAAAAGCCAACATACTATTTTACAGTTCGAAATTTAATTTATCTTCAATCTTAGCCACCCGATTTGCCCAAGGGAGCTTACGGAGGGTACTCGGGAATGAGGCCAATCCTCCTTAGCATAGCGGTCCCAAAACCCCTTTTTCTTTTCAGGATTTTAGAATTAATTAGCTGGTTTTTTCTTATTTTTTTAGTATAATTAATTAGTAGATTTATTTTATTTCAGCATATTTGATTAATTAAGTTCATTAGATTTTAGTATGATTGATTAATTTCTTTAAATAAGATTTTAAATGATTAATTCCTTGCCTTAATTAGAATTTAGTATGATTAATTTCATTGCTTTAATTAGAGTTTAGTATAGTTAATTCACTGCTTTAATTAGAATTTTAATAAAATTAGTTTATTTATTTTAATTAGATTTTAATAAAATCAGTTAATTTATTTAATTAGATTTTAATGAAATTAATTCTTTTGCTTAGATTAGAGTTTTAGTAAAATTAGTTTTCTTATTTCAATTAGAATTCTGGTAAGACCGTTATAATTGCCTTAGTTAGAATTTCAATACAATTTGTATACTTGATTTAATTAGAATTCCAATACAATTAGCTTACTTGCCCAATTCAAATTTTAGTATAATTAGCATGCTCAAATTAATTAGAGTTTCACTAGAACTATTACATGTGCACTCCTAGTACAATTAGGAATCCTGATCATAATTAGATTTCTAATGGAATTAAGAGACTAAAATTAATCGGACTTCTAGTAGTATTAGGACACTAAATTAATTCGAATTCTAATAAGATTAGGAAACTAAGTTAATTAGACCCCTAATAGGATTATAATATTAGAATAAATCCACTCACTCTAATAAATTCACAACTAAACTCACAATAGAATCAGGGAAGTCTAAACTGATCTGAACTATAACAATAACGGGAAATAAAAGAAAAATTAAACTATCTAAATTATAAAAAAAGATATAGCTGCTGACGTTCGCAGGCGAATGATTTAGTAAAGAAGTAACCCACACCTGCTCTCAAGCGTGATCATTAACATGTTGTAGCGTCGATAAATATCTGCTGCTGGCGATCGCACAAACTAGGAACCTTCTTAGAAAACCCTTTACCTTTAACATTTGAAACGCCGCATCGCTAGAGTCCACTTGGACAGAATTGGAGCCACTGATTCAAAGGGGACCGAGAGGAACCCAAAAAAAGTGCGCACCAATAGATTGGTGATTGCGATGGGACACTTTTGCAAACTCTTTTTCTACATAGTTAGTTTTCATCTTATCTCCCTATTTTTTTCCTTCTATCGTGTTATTTAGATTCTCTCTTATATATATATGACTCTGCGTCGAAGACTCAAGATGTCTGGTATATGAAGAGTGAGTTTAGGAGACCCGCCATTATTAGGATATCATGACAATCATACATACGAAGAAGAACCATTTCACAATTCCAGCCCACTACAACCTGAGATTAACATAGCTGGCGAATAAGAAAATCCCTTCTCTACCCAACACACTAGTAATAATCATAATGGGAGAGATGGTAACATTGGACAAAATCTTACTGCTCAACAGATCATAGAACTAAGTATTCAAAGAATACAAAGAGGAGATTATGACTCCGAGGAATTGCTTCAAGGGTTGGCCACAACATATGAAACCATTAGATCACGACAATTTTTACAAGAACAAGAGCGACAAGAAAGGCCGCCTCCTACCCCGAGCACGGTGTCAGCCCGCACGACACTGTTGAGACAACCTGCCCATATATTCTTCAATGATGACTCTTTAGACAAGGTTTGCTCACGGGTCGCTCTAAAAGACAACATCATTAAAATCGAAGATCTCTCTAAAATGCTCGATGAGTACATGGCAAAAAGAGAGCACCTTAGTCACTCGTTCGGATTCGACAAATTTTGCCGGGACGTCGAGTTTAATTTACCAATAGGATTTAAGCCACCAAAATTTACCAAATATAATGGCGCGAGAAATCCGAATCACTTGGCCTTCTTTCGTAATGATTGTCGACCCATATATGATAATCAAGGACTTCTTATTTACTACTTCCAATGCTCATTAGAAGGAGAAGCTTTAGATTGGTTTGCGGGACTCCCGCTTTATAAGATAGAAACCTTCGATGAATTAGTCGATCAATTCCTAGACCAATACAAACACTTGATCCAAGAGATAGTCAGTCTCAGCGATCTAATGGCAGCCATCCAAGGACTTGATGAAGAATTTGCCGACTTCGTCGCTAGATGGAGAAAACTCACTGCTAGGACCGGCACCTCAATGAAAGAAAAGGATTCGGTGGACATTATCATCGATAACACTAGATAATCGTTAAAGAGCGCACTTGTTATAAGTGACTGCCCCGACTTCACTACACTCCACTCGCGGGCATCCCGACTAGCACGACACATTAAAGGCGGAGACCTTGCTCTGTCCATAGTCACCTCAAAAGTAGGCTCTTTCAATGAATCAAAATAAAAAACTAAGCAGAAATCCTTAGGAACCGAACAGGTCAATACCATTGTTAATCAAGGACAAAACTTTGAGAATGGAAATTTTCACCCACGAAACTTTAGGCAAAATCAAAATCAGCAATGATACACGAACCAAAACCAAGGCATTAATCAGCAAAGATATGCAAACCAAAACCAAAGCCAGAACTAGAATTAGGGCTAGTATTAGAATATAACCCAATATCCCAACACCTACCAGAACCAGAACACGATGCAGAATCGACTAGTTCACGTGCTGAATTACAATAGTGTGCCCCCACGGCAGAACTTTAACCCAGCCAGAGGCCCCTACTAGTTGAGATGGGAACACTATCCCCCTTTACCGGATACGATCCCCAACATTTTTCTTCTCCTTAAGACTCAGAATCTCCTCCAATTCCTACAGGAAAAATCCCACCCATTGTCGACAAATCTAGACTATAGTAAATATTGTGTCTTCCATCGATACGCAGGACACAACTTAGAAAGTTGTTGGGTCCTTAGGGATGTAATTTATGGCATGAATGATCAAAGTCAGATCGATTGGGAAGCACTTAGGAATCCTAACCCTCATATTACCCAACCATAACCAAACAACACCGGCTCAGGTCACCACTGTAGACCTCTCTAGTCGGTCCCCCTTCCAACCTTCCACCTTAATCACTTGCATTCAACTCTCTGTCGCTTCTGCCACACCAGCGAAAGCTCCTTCACCCCCACATCCCTCGGCCCTGATCACTCGCATCATCCCACCAAATCCACCTCTTTATTAAAAATTCACTCAGATACGAGTCCATTCCTTTAGGGCTAGGAGACCATTCCTCCGTAGTCACCCACCGGAACCTCCAACCCCTCCAAATCCTGAACCAACCCCATTGTCGCTCCCTTAGTCCGATTTTGAACCAGAGTATGGAGATCACATCCTCCAAACTATAGACCAAATCACTGCATGGGTAGAAAGTGTTACCCAAAAAACTCCAAGCCAAGATAACGAAATAACCACCGAGCATTTGCTGAATGTAAAAGAAAACGAGCTAGAGGAACATCTTGACCCATGCGAGACACTGGTCTCTACTTTTCTAGAAGGAGAAGATTACACATAGTACCTCCCACCTTAGAGTGGCACCATTCAGGTACGTGTTCCAACCTCGAACTTCACCCATTTTACAAATACATCCATGTCAAGCCGTGCCGGGTTTGGTCAACAACCGACTTGCCCGATTCTTAAATCAGGAACCAATTACACACCTCCGCCTTTCTCTTGAAATAAGGATTTCACGAATGCATAATCACGAGAGGGGAATGTGAAAGAGAGGTTAACTTGCCTCCCCACCTCATATCACCCCTCCACCAATTCCTGTAGCTCGACCATTTCTACCACCCGCACCTAAGGCCCATCGGCCAGGCAAAGAAACTGCGCTCGAGCCAGGGCAAGAATACGACCTTCTGTGGCACCTCCAGAAGTTCTCGGCCCAGATATCCATACTAGAACTCATCAAGAAATCACTTGACCATCGCCAGTTATTAATAAAGACACTTGAAAGCATGCAAGTGGATGAGGATATGACCTTAGATGAGCTTCATCAAATCACTTCGGTCATGGCGCAACCTCTAGCACTCACTTTTACAGACACAGACATGCCTAAAAAGTCACTTCGTGAGAGTGCGGCCCCCATATATCTTATGGTCATAATTAGAGGATTCTTCGTACCACACGCACTCGTTGACACGGGAGCAGGATTCAACATCTGCCCTCTCATCTCGTTAAAGACACTAGAATACATGGTGTAGGATGTCAGGCCCTTTGCACTGTCACTGATAGCTTATGATGGGTCGGGTCGCTTTGTCGAAGGAACTATTAAGCTACAGGTTCGCCCCGGACCTGTAAAGAAAGATGTTACCTTCCATGTTTCTGATTTTTCTAGTGCGTATAATCTTATTTTAGGAAGAAAATGGCTAGAGTCAATGAAGGCTGTCGCATCCACGTACCATCAATGCGTCAAATTCTCATACGAGGACTCTATCGTCCGTATATACACTGATGCACCCTTTCAGGAGATGGATACTAATTACGCGACGAGCATACCAACCGCTCATGATTATGTATTGAACCTGGGTCATATTCAAAAGACTCGAGTCCCTGAGGAGACAACCTTTGTGGAAGTCCATCCCCCTCCTAGCTTTACCCCAACGCGTCAACAAAAATTAATGAGAAGAGAGGTTGGCTCAGACCTCGCCAAACTCTATGCCATTAAACCTATCACGATAAAAGGCTGGGACCTTATGCACCAACTTGGATACGTTCCCCACATCGGGCTCGGTAAAAATAAGCAAGGTCATGTAGGACCCGTTGTCCCAACGCAAATACGTAAACACATAGGGTTAGGTTACCAATCAGACGACCCGCAAGCCGACATGTCTCCTACCTCACCAAAATGGTCTCTATATGACCACTTCGCCTCTGGAACCACTGAGAAAGCAGATGTGCCAAAGCGTAAGGAAGTGTCCTTGACTAGATCCCAAGAAGCAGAAATTGAGCAAATGACTGAAGCATTCAACGATTTAACCAATTTAAATGATGATATTGATAAATCACTCGAAGGAGTCAGGCCCATGTTTGACATTGAGGAATTTACAGAAGAGAGGAGAGAAGAACCTCCAGAACTTGACCCACGAGTAGAAGATTGGCAACCCACTAATGATGACGATTTACACATAGCAACCTTAGAAGATAGTGAAGAGTACTTACACTCAACGTGGGAGGAAGATGATGCTCCACAAGAAAATACTAACTCGTATAGCATCCACCTCGGCCTTGGCCTTGATGGACGGGAATGCCCTTGGGACTCCCCTTGCATTGCTTACCCATACCAACTCCGCTATGGGGCATGTGCCAGCATATTAGAGCACTTCGCTAGTTGGACCCGACACTCTATGATAAAAGAATCAAATCATTCCAACCTCGTGACTACCGACACAAGTAACGACCCACGAACTCAGCTACCGGCACAAGAAGAGAAAATCCCAACGATCATCTGATGGACCTAGGGGGAAACACTCGTATAGCCCTCGTAGGATTTGAAGAGGAACTTGAACTAGACACTTCTACATCCCCAGATTCACCACAAATCCCAATATTTTGGAAATCTCTAGAGGAGGAGTGGCAACCTCCCCCGAGTGATGACGAGGACTACTAGATAGACCTCCTGGCACTCGAGTTAGCAGAGTGAGCCAATCTAGGACTTCAAGCACTATCAAATCAATAAGATGAGTTCGATACCATCTTCGACTTTAACCTAGAAGGATGGGATTGTCCTTGAGAATCCCCCTGCATTCTTCACCATTATCAACCTCGATGCCGAGCATGCGCGCTCATCCAAATATATTATGAAGATAAAAGAAAAGAACTTGCTACTCCTGAGGATCCTTTGGGAGATCCCCCTCGATGGGAAAAATAACATTATTACAACTCAGAGGATGATAGTTCAATTGACTACAATCTTTAGAGCTTCTTCGAAGAAGAGGCGATCAATGTGGCAGAAGAAATCCAAATGTTAGTGCCGTTGTCACTAGCGTCACTCATTCAAAAGATCTCATCAGATGAGGACTCCAAAAAAAAAATGCCAAATTCACAAGAAGTCCGCATTTCGTGAAGAATCGGCCGAACAACTCCAGCAGCCGTCTCGCTCCCTCAACTAGAGGAAGCAATTCTCCCGGTGCCTCTTGAGGCAACCAACCATGTACCATATTTATTATCAAAAATAAAAAAAATAGAAAAAATAAAAAATCCTAAAAATTTATAAATATAAAATCCAAAAAAATCAGAAAACCCCAAAAAAGAAAGAGAAATCTTCGTCTCGAGCCAAATTTGTGGCCAACAAGGAGACTTTTACCCTAAGTCTTCTATCCCATTCCTCGCACGAGGACGTAAAGCTTCCTGTTTAAACAACAAATCAGTGATCATATCGGACGAAATACTTTATGACTTTGAGAGAAGAATCAGTAGTCTTGACCTTTGCCTTACCAAAAATCTCTCAGTCATAGATTGTATTGATGAACGGTTATCTTTTGCAAAGTCAGATCCCCAGTGTAGCAATTTCGCAGTTTACGAACTTACCGAGGATGAAGAAAGAGCACTAGTTGCCCAGGAGGCACTAGACTTCTAACGAGTTATCAAGCATTTCAATGAGCAAACCCAAGCTACCGCAAAATCCACGGAAGAACTTAACTTTGACATTGATGAGAAACCGAAGAAGTTACTGATTAGTGCAACGCTCACCTTCAACGAATGCCAACAAATTGCACAAGTCCTGCAAGAACACTTCGATTCCTTTGCATGGTCCTACGAGGGCATGCTTGGTTTAGACCCAAGTTTAGTAGAACATCACCTCGTCTTGGAACCCGATGCAAAGCCCGTTAAGTAGAAACACCGCAGGATGCACCCACAAACCGCCCTCCAAGTTAAAGAGGAAGTCAACAAGTTACACAAATCCAAATTTATTCAAGTCATTCTTTACCCTAAGTGGGTCGCCCACATAGTATCTGTCACCAAGAAAGACGGCAGAGTGCAAGTTTGCATCGACTTTCGAAACCTCAACTAGGCATGCCCAAAAGATGACTTCCCACTTCTACACATTGACACTCTAGTCGACAATACCGCGAGACATGAGATGTTATCCTTTATGGATATTTTCTCTGGATAAATTCTAATCAAATTAGCAGAGTCTGACCAAGAGAAGACTTCTTTCACCACACCATGGGGAACATACTGTTACGTCATTATGCCTTTTGAGCTCAAGAACGCAGGGGCCATGTATCAATGTGCCATAATGGCTATCTTCTACGACATGATGCATAAGTGTGTAGAAGTCTATATCGATGACATATTAGAAAAGTCCCAAACGCAAGTAGGACATGTTGAAGTAGTCCCACTGGTACTACAAAAAGCTATGAAATATAAGCTAAAACTGAACCCAAAGAAATATGTCTTTAGAGTCATTTCCAAAAAATTACTTGGTTTCATAGTTAGTAAGCGAGGGATCGAAGTTGACTCTACAAAAGTTAGAGCCATCCTCGAGATGCCACCTTCCATTAATATCAAAGAGTTAACAGGCCTGATAGGAAGATTGCAATTCATCAGGAGATTTATCTTCCAGCATTTAAATAGATGCAATCATTTCTACAAACTACTTAAAGGAGGAATTGAGTATAAATGGGATGATCAGTGTTAGCAAGCCTTCGACAATATCAAGAAATATCTCCTTAACCCACCAATACTATCGCCACCAGTCCCTGAATGACCCATAATTTATACCTCTCAGAGAACAACAAGTAATGGGAGTAATTCTGGGACAATATGAAGAAGACGACAAGAGAGAGAAGGCTATCTACTACCTCAATAGGACGATGGTCGAATACGAACGAAAATACACTTCAATGGAGAAGACTTGCCTCACCTTGGTGTGGGCCTCTACCAAATTACGACACTACTTCGGAGCACATAAAATACTAATACTAGCCCGAATGGATCCTCTAAAGTACGTATTCAAAAAGCTCGCAACATTAGGAAAGATCCCTGGCTAGCATATTCTATTGCAAGAACTCGACATCACTTACGTCACGCAGCAATCGATCAAAGGACAAGCCATTGCCGATTACCTTGTAGATCTCCCACTCCCTAGTGATGAATCCATACATGCGGATTTCCCCGATGAGGACTTATTTACCATTCATAATGAAGAGCCCGACAAGACCTCATAAACTCTTTATTTTGATGGCACTCTAAATCACAAAGGTAAAGGCATTGGGATAGTCCTCCTGAGCCCAGAAGGAGTTGTCGTAGCTAAAGCTTTTCAACTAGATTTTCCTGTCACTAATAATGTCGCAAAATATGAAGCTTTTATAGATGGACTACGAGCAGCACTACAATTAGGTGTTAAACAGTTAAAAACCATCGGTGATTCCAAACTAGTAATTTTATAAGTCATAGGAGAAAGGAAAAATAAGGAAAGGAGACTAATGGCATACCTAGAAACCGCTCAATATCTAGTAAAGAAATTTGAAATAATCTCTTTCACGCACATCCCTAGATTAGAAAATGAGCTCACAAATTCCTTAGCCACACTAGCCTCAGTCATCCAAATACCTATCAGACAAAATACCAAGACCTTCTTCATCGAAAAGCTGACAGTACTCGCCCACGAGGTAGCATGGACCATCAAGAGAGAATTACCCGTCCTCCCTATAAGTACAGGACCAAAAGAAGCACTCACTTCGGAAAAGCACGTCAAGACAGAAATTGAAGTCGCTATGTTTAGATTTGAAAAATCATTGACCGATGATGGACAATCGTGGTATTTTGACATCTGGAGCTTTTTGAAAAATCAACACATCCCTCAATATGCCACGAAGATCAAACGAAAGACTATAAGGAACCAATGCGCCCGATTCTGTATACTCGGTGAAACATTATACAAAGTGGCCTTCACTAAAGGAGTACTACTATGATGTGTCACAACTGCCGAAGGATAATACATCATCCGAGAAGCACACGCCAGTGCCTAAGGCGCCCACTCCAGTAGACAGAGACTTGCCGATGAAGTTACATGATAAGGCTACTTCTGGCCGACAATGATCAGAGATTACAACCTCTACGTCCAATCCTGCAAGCCATGCCAAGAACACGCCACACTCGTCAAAGCTCCATTAGCTGCATTGAATACTATGGCCTCACCATGGTCATTTTCGATGTGGGCCTTCGATGTCATTAGACCTTTCACAGACACAATTGGGAACACTCATAAGCACACGTTCATACTTACAGCAACCAAATACTACCCCAAATGGGTAGAAGATGAATCCTACATTAGAATCACCGCTTCAATACTCGTGAGGTTTATTGTTCAGAATATCATCACCAGGTATGGAGTACCTAGGATGTTTGTCACCGACAATGGACCACAGTTCATTGCAGAGAAGACGAAGAACTTACGCAAGAAGTTCGGCATTGATCTACGCCACTCATCACTGTTATACCCTCAAGGCAATGGATAAGCAGAAGCTATGAACAAAACACTTATTCGAATCTTGAAACACACAGTAGAAACAAGCAATGGAGCCAACTAGCCTGAACGACTACCAGAAGCACTCTGGGCCTATATGACCTCTATTCATACGGTCACTGGCCAAACTCCCTACCTCCTTACCTACGGATGGTGGCAGTCCTATCATATGAGATACAAGTACCATCCTTATGAATTCAACTCGATAATGGGCTATCCTTAGACGAGAGGAGAATTGCCCTGCTCACGCAGCTAGAGCAGCTCGATGAAACACGTCTAAGGGTAGCTGATCACACTCAGGTATATCAAAGAAGAGTGGTCAGGGATTATGAAAAGAAAGTCCTCGAACGAACCTTTAATATTAGAGAATTAGTCTTAAAGAAAATCATGCCTTCCAAGCACGCCCATCCGAAAGGAAAACTGAAACCGAACTGGGAAGGCCCATATGTCGTAACAGCCGCATACCCTGGAAATGCCTACAAACTAGCAAACCAAGAGAGGAAGAACTCCCTAGCCCTTGGAACGCCATGTACCTTAGAAAATACTATCCTTAGCCCTGTGATTGTCACATCCTATGGTTAAATACTTACACTTATCACCCCCGTAGTCGTCATGACCCATTCATTGGTTGTACGCCTTCAATTCTTAGAATATCCTTAAGACCTTCGATTTATCGCCCACTTTTTCTCACTCGGGCAATCTGATTACCAGACTAGTGACCTATCTAACCTCTTTCAAAAGCATAAGTAAAACCATTGGAGGAGCCGTTAGGGCAAAAAAAATGAAGATGTTAGGTTCAATCAAAACTCATCATTCTTGCACTGGCAGGATGCTTTCAAAAAATATATATAACAAAAATTGAGAGAGAGCATTACAATAAATGAACAAATCAATGAGCTCAGGGAAGCATAAGCAGACCATGAGGACATCCCTGGTAACGTTACTAGAAGTCTATAAGCAAGCTTTGAGGGCATTCCTGATGTCTCCATACTACTAGATGTCATCGTAAGGTGGCGGGAGGACTAACTCCTGCTAACCATAGAATGTGAGATTTTTTATGGCACCGAAACATGACGAAAAAGCTCAATTATGGCATCCCATATCCCTCTGAGAAAAAGATTATTACCTATCCCTTTTGGGAAGCATTTGATACAAACTATTCCCCATATCACTGAGCGTTACCCCCCTCTTCTACTTTAATTTTCGGACGATAAATCAAAAGCCTTATAGGATGCTCCTAGAAATGAAACTGAAAACTGATGAATGATGATTGATACAATCACCTACTATACTTATCATACTTCTCCCTAATAACCACGGGATAGGATGACCACCACCTAAGATAGACCCCTGCATACAACTGACCTAATAAAAAATAATAAAAAAAGGTGAGACCTCCCCGGTTTGATGACAGCACCGGTCAACTTTTCTTCAAAACTAACTCACCAAATACCCATGACTGCTTATAGACCCAAAGTGATCATCTCGAGACCCAGAAAAGTTTCATTGCATCTTGACACTGGTGCATTTTTTATTTTTTTCGATTAGAAAAAGAATCATATCAGAAGTGCATGCTTATCCACAAAGAAGATGAGGAACGACAAAGTGCTATCGAAGATACCATACTGCCGATACCACCGCGCTCCTACACTGGGGCATTTTTTTTTATTATTGTTTTTACCATTTTCATCTTAGCTATTTGCTTTCCCTGTCGCATTACTTTAATTTCAAAAAAGAAGAAAAAAAAAGGGAAAGAAAAAAAAGAGCCTATATTTCATCTTTTGCTACTAAACCTCGGTCTGAGATACTCTACCCCCCTTGGCAACTAGCAAGGGGCCGAATAAAACTACTGACAACATTACTCTCACATGTTTAGATATGAAGCAACCTTCAACCATCACCAGGCCAGCTCCGGAAGCATCCAAGTCCCAATGACGGTCGATGGGGTTAAAGCGACTAAAAAGCAAAAGTAGACGCAAGAGGTAATTAAAAGAAAAGGAGCCAATCAGGTACATCTAAGCCAAAAATCTCTTTATATATATCAAAATCTTTTCATTTCTTTTTATACTTATCACCGGGGGCATTTCCCCTATATATATACAACTCTCACACACACAGTAAAAAAATACATACACACATACCTACTCCCTACGCTGCCGCTGGGATGGCCAAGCACTGTTGTCTCCAGTGTCATCAGCTCGGAGGTCTATAGACTGGTCCTCTAAAAACACAATCGCTGCACCTGGAGTCCTCGAAACCTCTTGATGATGAGGCCCTACTACAAAACCCCCCTCACTCATCTGGCTAACAGACCGCCTCGATCAAGAACGAAGAGGATACCCCGCAAGAATATCACGAACAACCGAATCCCTATGAGCATCATCCCTGAAAAGATCATGTGACATGTGACGAGACTGCTCAGCCGAGGAACCCGTAGCCCTCGACTCCGAGCCATCAAGCTTACTAACCAACCTACGTACCCCTCGCTCACTCCTCGTTAGACGATACTACAACCAATCTAGGGACACCTGCATCTCCGCTCGCATCGTCCGACGTGCCGCCTCTAATGCCTCGGTCTGAGTCCTCTTTGTGACCATCATCTCAATGACCAGGTCCTCCCGACTCTACGTCTCCCCAAGGATGCGTCTCGTTTCAGGAGTGGTGCTCGCTCGCGCTGCCTCTAGACGTGCCTCCTCAAGTTGACAGACCTACATAACCACACCAAGTCAAAGGAAAACTAAAATATACATGAACAAAATAAGAAACTTTGAAAAGGAAGGAATTATACTAGATCAAGTCTCTCCTCCAAAGTCACCCAACCGTCTCAGCAGTCACTGGATCAACAGGAGGCGCGGAAGGAACAACAAACATAGGCGCCTGCGACGAGAATAAACAAATACATCAGAAGAATACTATAGTGACAAATAAACTACGATCACAATAACTAAGACATACCTGAGTAGGGATAGGAACAGACTCTTAAGGGGGAGCCTTGGGAGCGGAGTCCGGAACAGCCTGTGCAAAGAGCCAAATAAACCAACACAAGACATGTCAGAATAAAATAAAGGTGAATTAACCTAAATAGAATTATGCCACATAATCCTCGGTAACCCGACGCTGAAATACTGCATGATATTAATAAGCTACTAAGAAAAGCGAAACAGTAACACCCAACGAGCTGCTATAATTATACAAACAAGATAAAAGATTGAATGGAACTTACCCAATGATCTAGCTCGGTGTGAAGCTGAGCCATCGCTGGATCCTCCCCGCCTGGAGGAAGCAACTGAAGATGGATCAAATGCCCCAACGGGACCTCTAGTAGCGAGCTCGACTCTCTACGTATAACAATAAATACATCAGTTGACAAGCTCACAGTCCTAACAATGCTAAATTATATTTGTAGAGACACTTACCAATCGATCAATCTCAGATCGTAGGCTAACCTCCACCTCTCGACCGACCTACTGCTAACCGTTTAAGAACTCGATCATCGCCGCCTGATGAGCAATCTCATCCTCTCTCTCAGACTATCCAAAATAAAATAAAATGAGACACCACAACCATGTCAGAATGACCACAAGACCGAGTCCACATAATATAAAAAACTATAAATTAACTCACCAGGAGCCGTCGAGACTCCGCTAGCCGATCCCCCAACTCATCCTCTGCTGCCCTAGCCGGAGCAATCGAGGAGGCTAAGGAGTGCAGCATCTCCTCATCCAGACAAAGAGCACAACCCATCCACTCCATCGCCCTATGGAGAGCATCTAATGCCCCCCGCATGCTCGGGAAGAGATGGCCCTGCTCCAATGCAGCCAACCTCTCCCTCAAAGTCGATGCTGACTCCGGCCCACCGATCGAGAAAGAGCTACTCCCACGAAAGGGATGTGTGAAGAGGCGCCTGCCACCCAATGCACTAAATTACTGCGCATACTCCCAGGCGTCTGCCTCATCACGCGCCCATATAACCCTGGTCCCCCCATCTCTAAAATCTGCTATCTGAAGCTCCATCCTCTCCGCAAAGTTTCGGCCAGGAGGATCGGTCATCCTCTTCGCCATTCTGTGGTAAATCTCTAGAGGGACTCCCTAAGCGAGCCCTAGCTGTTGTACCACTCGTGATGTGTGGATCCTCTCCACCCTCTCAAAATAATGAACCCATATGTCTACACCAAAGAAGGGTGGGCCTGACTAAATCACTGGCACGCCAGCATCCTCCTCATCCGCATATGGCTGCCAAATCACCTACAACCAAGCAAACGAACTGATCCCTCAATGAAGACTTAGATAGTAAAAGACCAAATAAAAGACATACGCATGACGATCTATACCTGCCCCGCATGCATATCCTCAAAGAGATCGCACGCAGTCTGATGATCCGAAGACCAATGGTGACCCCTCAACGCCTCCCTCCACACGTTCATCCACGAAAATGTGAATGCCACCTCTAACGGAACATCCGAATGAAGAAAAGCGAATGTATCATACACCCAAAACTGAAAACAATAATAATGACACAAAAAGAAACACTGAGATCATCACTATGACAAAAAATTAACCAAACTAAAGGCATCCGAATGCCAATTAACTAAAACTCACCTGAATGAAAGGAAGGAAACCTCTGATCGACGCGACGCCCTGTCCCCGACGATAAAGCTGCTCATAGAGATGCATCAATGCGACCGCACCCCACGCATAGGTGGGGACTCGATCCAAGTCCTCGAGAACCATAAAAAATAACCCGGTGACGCATCCCTGAGTCAAAGAAGAGAAGAGTACAACACCAAGAAAGTGCATAAAGAATGCTCGAAGCACCCTATCCGCAGCCAACCCTGGCTCCACCATAGGCTCCCGACCCACCACCACTGCACAACGTGCCTCGTAAGTCGCCTTCACCTCTGAATGGCGCCTCGGGGGGATGAAGCCACTTGTAAACATATAAAAAAACCAAGTGACTCAGACTACACCTGGCCCCAAACTGCTTGACCTATAAGACACACCCAAAATCTCCTCACATACCTCCAAATAATGACCTACCATCTGCCTTGTGATCGGCTCACCCTCGAAACGAAGATCGGTGATGCAAACCTAGTCCTCGGGAGTCGGCAACATTATACCAATTGGAAAGAGAAGCGCTTGATGCTCCTCCCTCCACCTCTCGAAGATCGCCGCGATCAGGCCACGATCGACCTGAAAGGGTTCTAGCTCTAGAATCAGCCCAAAATTGAAAGACACCAGTTGCGCCCACTAAAACTCTGGTAAGGTACGATACCAAGTATGAGACTCGGCCCATGTAGAGCTGATGGCCAGCTGTGAGGGCTCCTATTGAATGAAACACAAATAATAATAGTAAAACTAACGTATACTTATGACAAAAGATAAACGAATTCAAAACTAAAAGTAAGTCAAATATGTCTCAAACTCAAATATTAATTTACAACAAACACGCAAAACATGATAAGAACAACCAAATAGAAACATGACCTATCTCTATATCCCAGCATGATGCATGAGTGCGCATAAAACCAAGGATCAATGCAGGTTTGACATAAATTAGAAGGGTTTACAGATCCTAATAAGCCTATGTCGTAACCTAAATGGCTAAGAAAATAGAAGAACTCTTGCTCATGGATACTTACCCGGCCTCGAGCGAAGAAATCCTCCAGCGGGAAGTGTCTGCGATCTCGATGTTCCTCACCCTGGTGCTCCTCAGCTGCACCCTCAGCTCTCTCACCCTCGGGTATCTCACCCTCGACCTTCTCACCCTCATCCTCAGCAACCCCCTGCTCAATCTCAAGCACCTCCTCCCTAACCTCCGACTGGTCAACCTCTAATACTTCCTCTCTAACTATCTCCCCAACATCCACCTCCCCAATAATGTCGGTTTGAGCCTTAGAAGTCTCTCCCATCTCCGCCCCTAACATCCTATCTAACTCAGAAATAGTAATATCATGCCCACCAATACCCTCACCCTCCATACTAGAACGAAGAGCTCGAAAAATTGAAAAGAATGAAGGAAACAGCGCCTAAAATGGATGTTCGGATAATGAGATATCATGAAAATACGAAAATTAGGGCATAAAGGAACAAGGAAACAGAAAATTGAAGACTAAAATGGATCACACGAAAAAAAATGAAATATTTTGAATTATTTATAAGACATGCCAAGATCGCACCCATAAGTCAATCATGCACCACTCACATTGCGCTTAATTCGGATTAAGCGCCTGGTGCCAAGCGCGTAACTTAATCGTCGCCCGCTCAAACCAACCCGGCCGTCTCGTTGCGCGCAGCCTACTAAGCGCGTAATTTTTTCAAGCATCCACATAGTGGCGCGCAAATGTCGATAGTCAGCCGTACAGCAACCAGCCACCGCCCTAATCACGTGTCCAGTACCCTGCATTTAATTCGGTCAAACGATCGGAAACTGGCGCTTAATTACCTTCCGATGCTCCGAACGTGCGTTCATCCTCTGGTGCGCAATTAATTTATGCGCTCGGAGCAAAGTGCATAATTCCCCAGAAAACACAAAAAAAAAAGCCCAGAATAGTACGTTCCTAGGTCCTGAATTGGGTGATCTTCAACATTAATTATTAGCCTAAACCATGCCCTTGTTACGCCCGATCCAAAACATTCAAGACTTAAAAGAAATATCTACCCCGACAACTAAAAGCAAATGCGCCACACCAAAAAAAAGGGCCCCAACATCACCTATACACCCCAACTAATACCAAACCCAAGAAAATAAATCCCCCCCATCATCCATTCATTTTAACCAAAACTAAAAAAAAAAAAACTTGCCCCAACTAAGCCAAAACTAAACAAGAGAAATATCACCATCATTCATATACTCCATTTAAGCCCAAACTAAGTCAAGACAAAAAAAATGCTCCTAACATGCCCTGATCCAAAATAAATAAGTTAAATAAGTAAACCACGCAATCAAAACAAATCAAATAAGCCCTAAAATAAACTAAACCTAAATTCACAAAAGAAATAATTGAGATAATAATCACTTCATAAATAAATAAAATAATTACAAAATACACCGAGGGGATACCCTCTGAATATAAAACTTGAAACAAGAAACTTAAAAAACCAGTGCGTTCAGGCAATGCCCGAATCCAGACTTATTCGGGAAACTAGAAATCTCGGAGAAGCCCGGAGGGGGGAAGCACCCTGAACGAATTCTAACCGTAATAACCTCTTCCCCTTGCCCCGAATTGGCAGAAAAGAAAAAGTGGCTCATGGAAAGCCACCCAGGACCTACAGGATCCGCCCTTAGAAGCTCACCTTGGAAATCATAACAAGGAAGAGCAACTAATACAGGATCTACCGAGCCTACCGAGCCTACCGAGCAAAAATAGGTATCGATCACGAGAATTCTGACCCTGCCTTATCCTTAGGTTTCCTTTCTTCCACCTCTTTCTCCTCCATCTCTTCCCTTAGCATGGCAGTAATTCGACCGCTACCTTGCATTCCCAATCCCATCCATTCTCTATAATCCACTCAATAAGCACAACTCTTCGGGTCCAACACCCCGGATACAAAAAAGGAAGGAAGAAAAGACATTAATGAACAAGAAAATGCCCAAAATAAAAGAAAATGCCTCAAAACTCTTAATCCCAAACTTGGAATAAAATTCAAAATAACAAGAACCCAAACTTTTAGCTCATACATTTATAAACAATACCCCTTGAATTACCAAAGGATAAGTGTCTCACCTTTGATAATTCTAATCTAATTAAATCTAAACCAAACACATACCCCCCTTTGAAAGACCACAATTCATGACAAACCTAAATGAACCAATAATCACACGACACTTAACCCCTTAAGAAACACGAACCCCCCAAGCCTAGATAAACCAATAGGATTTAAACATTTAACACTCATCTAGAACCTTTGAAAACTCACACCTTTAAGTCTCATGTTGAATCAAATAATAGACCAAAACTCAATTTAAATCAAACCTTAAACTAGACAAACCTTTAAATAAGAAAAAAACTCTTTAAAGTGAAACCCTAACATGTTCAGGACCAAAAATGCCCCCAAGAAACCAAAACAGAACCAAGTAAACCCTCTAAACCAAACTTAGCAAAGCAAAGTAACCTCGAGATAAGCCCTGAGTAAATTCAGAATGAATCCTCAAACTCTAAACTAAATCCTTAAATAAATCAAACAAATAAGATAAATCCAACTAATTTGCTAATAAGTTTAAACAAATAAACAAGCAAAATAAAACAAAAAAAATGCCCCTTTATCCATAACTCAAAAGTTTATAAACATCACCGGAGACATACCTCCTGAACTTACAACCCAAAACGAAAACCTAAAACTTTATCCTACAACCCGAAACAAAGCCTGGGTTCAAAACTAAGACTAAGCGAGGAGCAAATTCCACTCTAAGCATCAAATTAGAGACTTCAGGGAGAATTGGTTGGGAAACACATCCCCCCACTTACAACACCTGTTCTTCCACTATCTTCACCTCCTCCACCGCCGCCTCCTCAATGCTACCTTCACTGCTCCCTAAAAGGGATCGATGTGAAGACTAGCGCCCTCATTCCTAATACTGCCCATTTTTAGAATAACGCCGCCCACGAGCATCACCTTAGGACGAAGATCACATGAAATAATGAATATAGAAAGAAACGACGTCCTAATCGGACGGTTAGATCAATCGATATCACTAAAATATGAGTTTTAGAACATAAGATATCCAGAAAAAGGTCAAAACTTGAGACTAAACCAGAGAAAGAAAAATAAATGAAAGTTTCCTTCCGATATTGAGTATGGACTCAATCCTATGCCATGAAACATATGTTTAACTCGATCACGCACTATGCACATCGTGCACAATCTAAAACACGCGCTATGACCCAAGCGCTCAATGAAACCATCACCCGTGCCAACTACGCGCGACTCTCCGATCATGCATAGGCTAAAGGCTATGCAATCCAATCAAACAACACACTCCAGACATGTAATATGAAAGGCCACCCGTACACTGACCTGGTGACGCCTCAATCATGCACAAGTATTATAGCGCGTGATATAATTGCACGCACATTCCCACACGCATAGATGCCCCTTCAAACCTACTATTGAACACCTGAAAATAGGCGCGTAATCGTATTGAGCAACTTAAAATAGGCGCGCAATACCTGATTTTGGATGAAATCTACACCCTCACACCGTTGTACCCCATCTTGACCAAAATTATTTTATCCCATCGCGTGCCCTTGCATTTAAAGAAAAACCTACTCACCCGTCCCATTGCATACCCTGGCATGAAAAGAAAAACCTACTCACCCATCCCCATCATGATAACATGCACACACATGATATCAACTCAATACCCAGTCCCATCACAATAAATTAACCATACCCTCATGACCCATCGCGAAAAGCCAAAAGTAATAGCCCAAACACGAAGCCAATAACGACGCAACCACAATGTGATTTCTTTTATAATCCAAGATCTGCCAAAGAAAGACACTAACGTTCCATTGCACAAATATCCCACCAGCATGCCACCGCTAGCTATGCTCTGTCAACATCCCATCGCGAGCATCGCTACCTGAAAAAAAAGAAAGCTTAGAGAGCACATGCCACGCCATATGACAAAAGGAGGGAAAGATCAATTATGTCCCATCGCTAAAGCAAAGGGTTCTCTCTCTCTCCCGAATTGATCCCTACGTCCCACCAGGACTCACCTAGCACGAAGCCAAAGAAAGGGAGAATCCCCAGGTCCCAACGCAACATCATTTCTCCCAAGATATCACATCATAACCGCTAAGCCCTACCATAGCCGACCTGAAGAGAAGAAATCTCCAAAGTCCCATCGCGACACTATGGCGCCACCAGATCATACAAACTATGCACAATTCAGGTAAGTATCACACCCAAGTAAGTATTACCCACTTTCATTTTGTTTTACATGATATTGCTTCAAATAAATATAGTTAGCTATGATTAAGTTAACTATTTTCAAAACCCGTCTCTCTTGACTCTCGAATCACCATAGTCCTCCCATAAGAGACAATCATCAGTACTCGCCAAAAAGGTTAGACGGAGTATCTGGCATGTCAAGTGTCATCTTGAGAACCACAATAACGATTGTGTCCAAAAATTTCATACCAGTGGAACTGCTCAATGACGTCTTGGAAGCCATGTTTTCTACCGTTTTACCACCGAATTGATCTTAAGTTAAAATCACTAAAATTTTAAAATTTAAAATTTTCTGAAATTTCAAAATCCCCTTACTTATAAAAAAAGTAAAAAAGAAAAGAAGAAAAGAACAACAAAGCAACAACATAAATAGACCCAACTCACCTTTCTTTAAATACGAAAAAAAAAAGAAACAAAAAAATTCGATTAAGCACGCCATCACCCACGCATAATAAATTGCACCTAAACCTGACCTTTAACTCCTAAGACTCCTAAACTCACAATCAAGTGCATATCCCGCTATTCAGAATTGGATAACGTGCACACACCACTACGCAGAATCGTTGTTCAGACACATTAGGACTGAAATACCCAACTTACAAGCCGACCCCTGAACTCGTAATCAAGCGCATATCCCACTGTGCAAAATTGATCAAGCGCATACTCCACTACGTAGAATCATTTTTCAGACACATTAGCAATAGAATTCCCAACTTAGAGGCCGACTTCAGATTAATCAAGTGCACGCGCCACTGTGCAGAATTCAATTGAGTACACCTCACAAGACCCCCACCTCAATTACCAGCCCAAACCGGCTATGTCCCTGGGAAACTAAACTTTGAGTATATTTAATCTAAGAACTTATAAATGTCTATTGAAAAAAGAACACCTGACGCGCATTGGTGTGAGCAATGACGCGCCCGATCGGACATGACTTGCAAAAGCCTTTGATATTACATGATACTTGATTTTATTAGTATCGGTCACTAGACCTTATTTTGGACATTTAATTTATGCCCCGATACCTTGATTGCATAAAATATCTCTGTTAGCTCGCGCCATGCGACGGGATGCACCATGTGGCCACAGACCCAGAATATGCCCTTCGGCAACTACCATTTGCCCTTCAAATGCTTTATTTTAACTTGCACTGATAGATAAGAAAGCCAAGCATGTCATGTCAGCATCCCCAGTTCACATTTGTGATTTTCGAAGAGAAACCAGAAGACACCTCGAATGAGGAGTGTCTACTTCTTCGACGCATTCTTACTTCGCAAGAGCGTGTCGAAGAACGGTACTAGTAGACACCCCCACTTTGCACTCTCAGAATATACATATTTGTTCGGTCAACCTTTGACCTCATAACCTTGATATGGGACCATATGCTGAAACAATAGTAAATGGCTGAACACAGGCTGAAACAATAGCTTTGTGACTCAAGTCCTAGCATAAGGGAGACTATATACTGAAACAATAATATATAGTCGGAATGAGGACTGAAACAATAGTCTTGCATTTCAGACTAGAGACCAAACCCGGACAACTCTGAATTAAGCGAAACCTTGAGCGTAATTCGATTGCACGTAGAACCACAAATGCGCAATTAGTCCCTTCTCACACCTGACTTCCTTTCCCCAGACCACTCGAGACTTGATCACGCGACTGACATCAGACACGCAATAGGATTAAGCACCACATAACCGGTGTGTAATTGGGCTATGCCCGGCCTAGCCTCACTGTCCTTGACCCCTAAGTTTCCTTGATTAAACGCTACAAGAGTGGCGCTTAATTGGATTATGCACCCCAAAATGAGTGCATAATTAGTTCTAACGTTATTAGGACGAGGAAACTCGCTGAGCAAGTCAGCCTGTCGCTCACTGAATCGGTGACCGACTCAAAGAAAATAAGCGTCGGGAAACTAGCTCGTAATCCAATTAAATGTCTGGAAAAGGGTGCGTAATTGAAGAAAAACCTATAAAAGCTTTTTTTATTTTTGACCCAAAAGGGGAGAGACACAACACGAGAGAGAATGGATTTTTTTTGGGATTCCAAAACCAAAGAACTCTCAGGACAAAACCCATAGAGCAACCTAGCCATGATTCCAAAATTCGAGCTTCGAATCTTCTAGATTTCTCTCCGCAGCCCCGGTCTTAGGTAAAAACCTTAGTTTTAGACCTAGGATTTTTCTCTTAGTTTTAATTATTAGGTTTGTAATTTTCAATCCGAGACTGTAGCACCCTTTTTAGATCGCAAATATTTCATATATGGTTCTAACTCTCTGAATTCGGAACCAGTCCTTAACCTGATGGTCTAATTTATCGACCATAGGCCTTAATTCCATTCTAAAATCTAAATCTCTAGTCCTATCATTAATTTCTACTTCTAATTCTTTGAATTCAGAACCAGTCCTTAATCATACGGTCTGATTTTCTGATTTCGGAGCCGAATTCAGTCCTAATATTCAAATTTTAATTTTAAATTCCTATTTTAATATCTCCAAAAATCCTAAATATTAATTTTATTTGCTATAATTCTATGTTCATAATTTAGTTCATAATTATCACTCCGAAATCGACTCTGAAAAGGCCAAAATACTATTTTACAGTCCGAAATTCAATTTATCATCAATCTCAGTCACTCGATTTGCCCAAGGGAGCTTACGGAGGGTACTCGGGAATGAGGCTAATCCTCCTTAGCATAGCAGGCCCAAAACCCCTCTTTCTCAGGATTTTAGAATTAATTAACTGCTTTTTTCTTATTTTTTTAGTACAATTAATTAGTAGATTTATTATATTTTGGCATATTTGATTAATTAAGTTCATTAGATTTTAGTATGATTGATTAATTTCTTTAAATCACATTTTAATTGATTAATTCCTTGCCTTAATTAGAATTTAGTATGATTAATTTCATTGCTTTAAATAGAGTTTCAGTATGGTTAATTCACTGCTTTAATTCGAATTTTAATAAAATTAGTTTATTTATTTTAATTAGATTTTAATAAAATTAGTTCATTTATTTAATTAGATTTTAATAAAATTAATTCCTTTGCTTAAATTAGAGTTTTAGTAAAATTAGTTTTCTTATTTCAATTAGAATTCTGGTAAGACTGTTATAATTGCCTTAGTTAGAATTTCAATACAATTAGTATACTTGATTTAATTAGAATTTCAATACAATTAGCATACTTGCCCAATTCGAATTTTAGTACAATTAGCATGCTCAAATTAATTAGAGTTGCACTAGAACTATTACATGTACATTCCTAGTACAATTAGGAAACCTGATCATAATTAGACTTCTAATGGAATTAGGAGACTAAAATTAATCAGACTTCCAGTAGTATTAGGACACTAAATTAATTAGAATTGTAATAAGATTAGGAAACAAAGTTAATTAGACCCCTAATAGGATTATAATATTAGAATAGATCCACTCACTCTAATAAATTCACAACTAAACTCACAATAGAATCAGGGAAGTCTAAACGGAACAGAATTGTGCTACCGTGGGAATCGGGACAATCCCCATCGCGACAATGCGCTCTCTAACGATAAAAAATATAGAGTCGCCACCCGGAGCTTTCGGTGTCCCGTGATACCTAGTTCATTTTTACGAGCACCTAAGTGCTAAAAATATGACTCTAGATTTGGTCCACACCAAAGGCTCTTGGGTAGGGGCTTCGGTTATCGATCAGGAAGGTGTTAGGCACCCGATCAACGCGCTTAACGCAGTCTCTACTAATGGCCAAAAATAAAATAAAATAGAAGCAAAGAAAATAGCTTCCTCTTGTCCAAAAGGGCTTAGAATCCTATTTGTGCCCCTCCGTTCCTACCAAAAAATCGACGGCGTAACAGCACAAATGAGAGGATAGAGGGAGCTAGAAAGAGATAAGAGAAGAAAGAGGAGAGCCGGAGCCCTCGGGTCCTTGTAGCACCGTAGAGGAGCCTTGCATGGCTTGCTTTGATGAGCTCTTGAAGGCTTTGTATGGTGAAAAATGGGGTTCTAACTCCTAGGACTTAAAGCTAAGAGGTTGGGGATGGAGGCTAAGGGTTTTGGATGCAAGAACAAGCTTGAAATGAGGTTGGGAGGTTCTGGAATTTGGGTGAAAATAGTACACAAAAGGGAGGAAGAACTTCTCACTTTGAGCTCTTTCTCTCTTAAGCCAATTTCTCAACCCCTAAACCAAAGGGTGGGGGGCTCTATTTATACGAAAGGAGTTGATTAGGAGGCTACTTAGATGCTAATGGGGGTTAGCAATTAGGTAATCTCAAATCTAAGGTTTCCTAGGGTTTTTAGAACCTTGAAAGGTGTGAAGGTGGTTCTAATGGTGGATGATGGGGTGAGGCTTTAGGCCACTTGGAGGGATGCAAATAGGTAAGGAATGGGTGCAACAGAACTATCAAAACACACCCCAAAGGTTGAGGTGGTCAACAAGTCAAACCCTAAACACAAAATTCGGGGCAAAAACCCATAGTTACTAGGCAAATGCATAGTAAAACAGTGAGGAACAGTGCTAGAAGTTGGCTCGCGAGGTGGGGGCCACCATTTAACCTTGGCGCAACTATTAGTTGCGCTAGGCTTAAAATTATAAAATTAGGGAGGATTGGCCTGGCGTAACTAATAGTTGCGCCAGGCAAAATTTATACCTGGCGCAACTATTAGTTGCGCTAGGCCATTTCTAGGGAGAAATTGCCTGGCGCGACTAATAGTTGCGCCAAATCCCTAGGGGGGGCTACCTTGAAATTACCTTCCTGCCCTTCAGGTTCAGACTGCCGTATCTTTTGATATATACCTCCGATTGGGGCAATTCTTGAACTGTTGGAAAGCTGATGACCTCTACTCTTCAATGGTATAAGAGTTGGTTGCTATAGAGGGTCGTAGCCTATTCTGGTGCACCCCTCCTCCTTATTGCCTGGGAAGGCTAATTTAGGATTTAAAAAGGGTTTCTAAGGGTCGGGGTTGGTTTCTAAAGGTTCGGGGTAGGTTCCTAGGGGATCTAGGGTGATTCCTAAGGGTTTAGGGTGATTCCTAAGGGTTCCATACATGTCATCAAAAGCTCGAAAATGCGCCTCTCCCGAAATGTGTTTCGATCAGACCTTGGGCCAAATTTGGGTGTCTACAAGAACTATAACAATAATGGGAAATAAAAGAAAAATTAAACTATCTAAATCATAAGAAAAGACATAGCTACTGACATTCACAGGCTGATGACTCAGTAAAGAAGTAACCCACATCTGCTCTCAAGCGTGATCATTGACTATTGCAACGTCGAAAAATATCTGTAGCTGGCGATCACACAAACTAGGAACCTTCCTAGAAAACCCTTTACCTTTAATATTCTAAACGCCGCATCACTAGAGTCCACTTGGACAGAATTGGAGCCACTGACTCAACGGGGATCGAGAGGAACCCAGAAAAAGTACGCACCAACAAGGTGCCTGCTGCTTTTTGGATAGATGTCACATGCTTCCGCGGGGCTTATACAAGGGCTGAAACTTTGGCTGGCTGAAGCTGAGTTTGTGTGGAGGCTTCCCTGGTTAGATAGGACTTTTCCCGTGGTGCGCTCTGGAGATTATAAGGGCATCACTCTCCTTGGTTTGACTGGCAGCACTTACTATTTCCCAATTCAAGTGATGCGCCAGTTTAGTTGCTCTCAGCAGGTGCCCTCTGCGGTGACCCCACCCTTATGGGACTTGATTTTCTCTCGGGGATCCCTTGGAGACTTGGATAGGATAGCTGCTCTCTAGGAAACACGTCTGTCGATTCATATGTGTGATTTAAAGTAGGAGAATTCGGTTATGACCTCTCCAGAGTATGAGGCTTGGCTACTGTCTGAGAGACCCTCTGTTTGTCACTTGGATCAGCCCGAGTGTAGTGACATAGGGGAACCTTGGCCGAAGGAGGATTTGATGCTTTGATCCCTTATGGAGTTGCTGGTGGACTAGAAGTGAGTTCTACATGATCATTTAGAGAAGCAAAAAGTTAGAGCAGTGGTGGCAGAAGTCGGAGCTGATGTTGCTGAGTATGAGGTCCTTCGTTTGGGAGGAGCCTTGACTGACACTTTGGGCGCTACCGATGCTTCCAGAAAATAGCATAGGAGTCTTCATGGCCACTGGATGATAGAGTGGGACGTTCGAGAGGACACTTTATGTGCACCGATCCGTGCCCTAAATCTCGATTTGGGCCATTGACTCCATCCTGCACTTACTTTTTACATAGATCAGATTACCACATGAAAGGGCATAAGAATCCCTGCCAGATATTTTTTTGGGTATATATATTTTCTTTATGTTTTTTGTTGTTTTTGTTTTTTGTAAAAAAGTATGGCACACAAAACATCACACGGGTTAATTTTTGAGATGTGGTGTGAGCACAACGTAGATATGTAAATGACAAAGGGAAATCTATTATCTTGCATAACTTTTATCTTTTCTCTGTTTTTGTAAAGGGGGACACCGGGGCACTATGCCGATCATTCCTTTGGAGATGTGGCACACACCGTGGGGGATTTTGACAGTACATGCACCATTCTTCTTTTCTATTTTTTGTTCTTTTTACTTTTTTTTCTTAGACATCCTCTTTTTGGGATTTTGATTTTCTGATTTTTTTTGGATTAGATAGTAACTCTTTTTCTCCCCTTTTTTTTGTTTGGTATATACACTTTTTCTGTCATCCTTTCTAGAGAGGGGTTTATGAAAGAAAGGCCAATGGCTCAACGGGTGTAGCAAAAGGGATGATCATTCAGGGACACTTTTGGGCTACTTGGCTTTGAAACGATGGCCTCTCTCTATTTTTTTTTCAAGTATCCCTAAGCAGTCACTTATCCACTTTTATTAGTACTTACCTTTCTATGGGAGACTTAGGAATATAATCGTCGGATGTACCCAACGGTGATTGGCTCAGGAAAGTGATCTCCGTCCATGGTGGCTAGGCGGAGTGCGTACCCTAGGAGCACTTCTCGGATGACGTAAGGCCCCTCCCAGTTGGGCTTGAATTTTCCTCTTGGATTGGCGTGGAGGGATGGGAAGATCTTCTTGAGCACAATATCTCCCACTTTCAAATCTTGACCGCGAACACGTTTGTTGTAAACGAGTGCGATTTGCTCTTGATAAACTTGGGTGTGACACAAAGCCAGGAGCCTTTTCTAGTCCAACAAATTCAGCTGCTCAAAGCGAGACCTCTCCTTTTCAGCTTCAGGTAGATTAGACTCCATGAGAATGAGGAGCGAAGGTACTTCAACCTGAACTGGCAGCACGACCTTGGTTCCATAGACAAGGGAAAATGGTGTTGTCCTTGTAGCGGTAGAGATCGACATTCGATAGGCCCATAGTGCAAAGGGGAGCATTTCACTCCAATCTCAGTAAGTGACGACCATTTTTACAAGGATGTGAACAACTATTTTGTTAGCAGCTTCTACGACACCATTGGTTTGTGGCTGATATGGTGACGAGTGATGATGTTTGATTTTATATTCCTCGCAGAAGGCACTGATGCGCTTGTTCGCAAAGTTTGTACCATTGTCCGTGATGATGTCCTTGGATACACCGAATCAGCAAACGATGTTATTCTTGGTAAACTGCTCGATATGACTTGCTGTCGAATGCAGCGGATCTAAGGCATTACTAATGGGTCCACTGCATTTCGAACGAACTTCAAACATCAGACGGGTAACATGGTGAGAAATCGAAAGCCCTGTAAGCTAGGCAAAATATCCGTTTCTAAAGGTAATCGGTCCCCAAGCACTTATCAACATTACTGGGCATAAGGGAGGTGGAACAAGTTATAAAACCCTATATATCAGGCCAAACATTCGCTTCTCAAGATGATTTGAAGGTATTTGATGTTTAAGATTCATTCTGAATACAACAGCCTTGCAAGTAAGAGGGGTGATTGCCCAAATTCAAAGATAGGCGTGAAGTAAACATACACAAGGCTCCACAGTTTGCGTCCAATCCTACGAGGCATTTGAGTACCCCATCTGACTGTTCGCGAGTGCCCCTACCTGAGGCAAGGTTTGGGGTCTTTGGGCGAACCCATCGATCCCGAAGTTTATTTAGCATGACTGCCCTAGTGAAGTGAATAGATGTCACAATGCTTTTTGGGCGGACGTGCCATTTTGGAAAGCATGCCCAAGACCAATATGACCTAGAGCATCCAACTTCAACTACCTTCAACAGATCCAACCAGACATTTGGTGTCTCCCAAAAGGGACATGCAATCCTGGCTTCTGCCAACAATGATCATAAATATCATTTAACTATGCATAAACATGCACCCATTAGGGGCGATAAGCAATAAAGGCGATGGAAGCCCCGACCCAGACCTGGCCAGGTATAATTTACGGGAATAAATGACCATCATACAGATACTCAGATGCATGGCGTACACTTTACAGGGATATCACTGCCAATTCAGGTTTTAAGCCTGCAGAAAATAAAGGGGAAATGAACCCTTTTGGATGCATGGTTGCACATAGTTTGATCGATATGTAATCTCATTCTCAACAGGCTGGTCTCAACCAACGATTAACCTTTTTTAATGGAGAATCTGAAGCTTAAGAAACTTAAGTTCATATGGATCAGAAACAGAGTGCTTAGCTCGAAGATTTAGCAGTGGAGTCAACTTGATCAAAACATTGACCGTTTGATCGGGATTGACGTCATTGCTCCTACTTTAAAGAAGGATCCAAAGACCCAAGGCGATCCCTGGACTCGAGACTTTAATATGGCACAATTGTATTGCTGATAAAGTATTGACACTTTATCGCGTTATGCGTGTGCGCACCTCTGTGGGGGGGCATAAATAGGTTTTTATTTTTGGGATGATTTTTATTTTTATTTTCAGAGTGTGAATCTTTAAGGTTATTATTTTATGGATTTTTTGGTTTTTCAAAGTTATCATTTTATGTGAATTTTTTGGTTTTTCAAAGTTATCATTTTATGTGAATCTTTTTGGTTTTTTGAAGTTATCATTTTATGTGAATTTTTTTGGTTTTTCAAAGTTATCATTTTATGTGATTTGTTTTTGGTTTTTCGAAGTTATTATTTTATGTGAATTGCTCTAACATTTTATGCGAGTAATCTTTTTGGCTTTTATGTGGGATTTTTTTTTTTTTCTTTCATCATTTTTTGGACTTTTTATATTTTTCTATATAGGGTCAGGATGCCTATTGCCCTCGGTCCACTTTATTCTTAGCACGGCTTCCCGGATAGGTCAAATGAGGATCGACACACCACTTGGGAACACGTGCATCTGCCGGGAGTAGTAAGCAAACGAGAAGGGGGGATCCCGGGCCACGCATGTGGTCCATAATCAAGACCTCCAACAGAAGGGCAAAATTTGTCTGGCACAACTAATAGTTGCGCCAAGCCAAGAGGTACTCAAAAATTGCCTGGCGCAACTACTAGTTGCACCAAGCCTGGCTGGGGAGCAATTTAAACAGCCTGGGATCAGGCTGTGGGGTATTTTTTCAAAATTTTCTCTCGCCCCTTCCTTTTAAAACTGAAAACTGACCCCTTTAGGGTTCTTATACATTGCCTCTTCGTGTGCCCTACTGCTGCTACTCGCTTGTGCCGATTGATTGCCAGCTTGCTCTAGACCAGAGACCTTGCCCTCTTCACAAAGTAACCATTTTAAACTCATTTTTCTTAATTTTTCTTGTTTTTTCTTGTAAATATGATCATGATCTCGTATTCCTTGATGAGCAATGGTTTATTTTTCTTGTATGCATGTTTATTGAGGATGGGTTGATGCCCCCTTTTTTTTTTTTTATGGGTTTTATTAATGCATAATAAATTTTTTTTTGTTTTTGTTTTTTTTTTTATATTTGTGCTTATAGAAAGGACTCTATTTTGGGTTTTGCTTTTCCTTTTTGATCATAAAGTAAGGATTTTTATTTTATTTTTTTATCTTTATTTTTGAAAACTAACTGAAGGGAAGGATTTTTTTTTTTTTTTTTTTGCTTTTTTGTTTTGCTTTTTTTTTTGAAAACTAAGGGGTTTATATATACATATATATTTTTTTGTTGTTTGTTTTTTTGGGCTTTATGGGTATAAAAAGAAGGGATTTTTTTTTGGTTTTTTAAACACAAAGGAAGGATTTCTTTTTTTCTTTTTCTCTTTTTTGATTATAGAAGCATAAAGAAGGGATTTTTTTTGCTTTCTTTTTTTTGTTTGAAAAAGGTAAGGTTTTTCTTTTGTGTTTTATTCACTATTATTATTATTATCATTATTTTATTATGCAAAATGTCGAGGGGACTTTATTTTTCTTTTTGCATGTGTGACCTGGTTTCTGGAAATGATAAAAAGGAGAGAAGAGGGTGAGCACTACTTACCTTTCTTTGTAGCATAGCATAGCATGCTTCTTTATCACTGATATGTTCTAATGTGATCACTTTTTGTTCCCCCCAGAATGTCGGGTGATGATGAGCATGTTCCCGAGGCGGGCCAGGAGGAGGGGCCCGAGGTAGTATACGGTCCGCAGGGGGAGCAGTTCCTTTGGGTAGAGCGGAGAGCGGGCCCTTGGCTCGAGATGTGGATATACACCAACAGTATATCCACATCTCTAATTTTGGCATAGCAGGCTGGGTAAGAAAATTCTTTTGTCCCATCGCGTACCCTTGCATGAAAAGAAAAACCTACTCACCCATCCCATCGCGTACCCTTGCATGAAAAGAAAAACCTACTCACCCATCCCCATCGTGATAACATGCACACACATGATATCAACTCAATACCCAGTCCCATCATAATAAATTAACAATACCCTCATGACACATCGCGAAAAGCCAAAAGTAAATCACCCAAAGACGAAGCCAATCACGACGCAACCACAACGTGATTTCTTTTATAATCGAAGATCTGCCAAAGGAAGACATTAATGTTCCATCGCACAAATATCCCACCAGCACGCCACCGCTAGCTACGCTTAGTCGACATCCCATCGCGAGCATCGCTACCAAAAAAATAAAGCTCAGATAGCACATGCCACGCCATATGACGAAAAGAGGGAAAGATCGATTATGTCCCATCGCTAAAGCAATGGGCTCCCTATCTCTCCCGAATTGATCCCTATGTCCCACCAGGACTCACCTAGCATGAAGCCAAAGAAAGGGAGAATCCCTCGGTCCCATTGCGACATCATTTCTCCTAAGATATCACATCACAACCGCTAAGCCCTGCCACAGCCAACCTGAAGAGAAGAAATCTCCAAAGTCCCATCATGACACTACGGCGCCACCAGACCGTACAAACTACGCACAATCCAGGCAAGTGTCACACCCAGGTAAGTACTACCCACTTTCTTTTTGTTTTACTCGATATTGCTTCAAATAAATATAGTTAGCTATGATTAAGTTCAATATTTTCAAAACCCGTCTCTCTTGACTCGTGAATCACCATAGTCCTCCCATTAGAGACAATCATCAGTACTCGTCGACAAGGTTATATAAAATATCTAACATGCCAAGTGTCATCTTGACAACCACAATAACGGTCAGGTCTACAAATCCCGTACCGGTGGAACTGCTCAGCGACGTCTCGGAAGCCACGCTTTTCGTCATTTTACTATTGAATTGATCTTAAGTTAAAATCCCTAAAATTTTAAATTTTCAAATTTCTCAAATCTTCAAAATCCTCTTATAAAAAAAATAAAAAAGGAGAGAAGAAAAGAAGAACAAAGCAACAACATAATTAGACCCAACTCACCTTTCTTTAAATACTAAAAAAAGGAAATAAAAAAAATCGATTAAGCACTCCACTTGCGCACAATAAATTACACCTAAACCTAACCTTTAACTCCTAAAACCCTCGAACTCGCAATCAAGCGCATATCCCACTACATAGAATTGGATCAAGCGCACACGCCACTTCTCAGAATCATTTATTTAGAAACGTTAGGACTAGAATACCCAACTTACAGGCCGACCCTTGAACTCGCTATCAAGCGCATATCCCAAAGTGCAGAATTGGATAAAGCGCATACTCTACTATGCAAAATCATTTGTTTAGACACATTAGCATTGAATTCCCAACTTAGAGGCCGACTTTAGATGAATCTAGCGCACGCGCCACTGTACAAAATTCAATTGAGTACACCTCACAAGACCCCCATCTCAATTACCAGCCCAAACTGGTCATTCCCCTGGGAAATTGAATATTGAGTATATTTAATCTAAGAACTTATAAACATCTATTAGAAAAGGAACGCCTAACGCACATTGGTGTGAGCAATGACGCTCCTGGCCTGACATGACTTGCAAAAGCCTTCGATAATATATAATACTTCATTTTATTATTATCGGTCACTAGACCTTGTTTTGGACATTTGATTGATGCCCCGATACCTTGATTGCAAAAAATCCCTCTGTTAGCTCGTGCCATGCGATGGGATGCACCATGCAGCCACAAACCTAGAATGTGCCCTTCCACAACTACCATTTGCCCTTCAAATGTTCCATTTTAGCTTGTGTTGATAGATAAGAAAGTCAAGCATGTCATGTCAACATCCCCAGTTCACATTTGTGATTTTCTTAGAGAAACAAGAAGACACCTCGAATGAGGAGTGTCTACTTCTTCGACGCGTTCTTACTTCGCAAGTGTGTGCTGAAGAAGGGCATCTGTAGACACCCCCATTTTGTCCTGTCAGAATATACATATTCGTTCAGTCAACCTTTGACCTCATAATCCTGATATCGGACCATATGCTGAAATAATAGTATATGGCTGAACACAGGCTGAAACAATAGCTTTGTGGCTCAGGTCCTTGCATAAGGGAGACTATATACTGAAACAATAGTATATAGTCAGAATGCAAACTAAAACAATAGTCTTGCATTTCAGACTAGAGACCAAACTTGGACAACCCCGAATTAAGCGCTGAAAACCTCGAGCATAATTCAATTGCACGCAGAACCACAAACATGCAATCAGTCCCTTCTCAGACCAGACTTCCTTTTCCCAGACCAACTCGAGACTTGATCATGCGCCTGACATTAGACGCGCAATCGGATTGGGCACCACATAATTGGTGCGCAATTGGCCTATGCCCGGCCTAGCCTCACTGTCCCCTAAGTTTCCTCGATTAAACACTATGAGAGTGACGCTTAATTGGATTACGCACCCCAAAATGAGCGCACAATTAGTTCTAATGTTATCGGGACTAGGAAACTCGCTGAGCAAGTCACCCGGTCGCTCACTGAGTTGGTGACCGACTCAAAGCAATTAAGCGCCGAGAAACTGGGGCGTAATTCAATTAAACGCCTGGAAAAGGGCGCGTAATTGAAGAAAAACCTATAAAAGCTTTTTTTAATTTTGACCCAAAAGGGGAGAGACACAACACGAGAGAGAACAGATTTTTTTTGGGATTTCAAAACCAAAGAACTCCGAGGACAAAACCCATAGAGCAACCTAGCCATGATTCCGAAATTCAAGCTTCGAATCTTCGAGATTTCTCTCCGCAGCCTCGGTCCTAGGTAAAAACCTTAGTTTTAGACCTAGGATTTTTCTCTTAGTTTTCATTATTAGGTTTTTAATTTTCAATCCGAGACCGTAGTACCCTTTTTAGATCGTAAATATTTCATATCTGGTTCTAACTTTCTGAATTCGGAATCAGTCTTTAACCCGACAGTCTAATGCATCGAGCATAGGCCTTAATTCCGTTATAAAATCTTAATCTCCAGTCCTATCATTAATTTCTACTTCTAATTCTCTGAATTCAAAACCAGTCCTTAATCATACGATCTTATTTTCTTATTTCGGAGCCGAATTCAGTCCTAAAATACAAATTTTAATTTTAAATTCCTATTTTAATATCTCCAAAAATCCTAAATATTAATTTTATTTTCTATAATTCTATGTTCATAATTATCACTCCGAAATCGAATCTGAAAAAGCCAAAATACTATTTTATAGTCTGAAATTCAATTTATCTTCAATCTTAGTCACCCGATTTGCCCAAGGGAGCTTACGTAGGATACTCGGGAACGAGGCCAATCGTCCTTACCATAGCGGGCCCAAAACCTCTTTTTTTTTCAGGATTTTAGAATTAATTAACTACTTTTTTATTATTTTTTTAGTATAATTAATTAGTAGATTTATTTAATTTTAGCATATTTGATTAATTAAGTTCATTAGATTTTAGTATGATTGATTAATTTCTTTAAATCATATTTTAATTGATTAATTCCTTGCCTTAATTAGAATTTAGTATGATTAATTTCATTGCTTTATTTAGAGTTTTAGTATAGTTAATTCACTACTTTAATTAGAATTTTAATAAAATTAGTTTATTTATTTTAATTAGATTTTAATAAAATCTGTTCATTTATTTAATTAGATTTTAATAAAATTAATTCCTTTGCTTAAATTAGAGTTTTAGTAAAATTAGTTTTCTTATTTCAATTAGAATTCTGGTAAGACCGTTATAATTGCCTTAGTTAGAATTTCAATACAATTAGTATACTTGATTTAATTAGAATTCCAATACAATTAGCATACTTGTCCAATTTGAATTTTAGTACAATTAGCATGCTCAAATTAATTAGAGTTTCACTAGAACTATTACATGTGCATTCCTAGTACAATTAGGAAACCTGATCATAATTAGACTTCTAATGGAATTAGGAAGCTAAAATTAATCGGACTTCTAGTAGTATTAGGACACTAAATTAATTAGAATTGTAATAAGATTAGGAAACAAAGTTAATTAGACCCCTAATAGGATTATAATATTAGAATAGATCCACTCACTCTAATAAATTCCCAACTAAACTCATAATAAAATCAGGGAAGTCTAAACTGATCATAACTATAATAATAACGGGAAATAAAAGAAAAATTAAACTATCTATATTATAAGAAAAGACATAGCTGTTGACGTTCGCAAGCGGATGATTCAGTAAAGAAGTAACCCACACCTGCTCTCAAGAGTGATCATTGACGTGTTGTAACGTCGATAAATATCTGCAGCTGGTGATTTCACAAACTAGGAACCTTCCTAGAAAACCCTTTACCTTTAACATTCCAAACGCCGCATTGCTAGAGTCCACTTGGACAAAATTAGAGGCGCCGATTCAACGGGGACCGAGAGGAACCCAGAGGTGCCCATTGCTTTTTGGATAGATGTCACATACTTCGGCGGGGTAGTATACAAGGGCTAAAGCTTTGGCTGGCTGAAGCTGAGTTTGTGTGGAGGCTTCCCTAGTTAGATAGGACTTTCCCCGTGGTGGGCTCTAGAGATTACAAGGGCATCACTCTCCTTTGTTTGATTGGCAGCACTTACTATTTCCCATTTCGAGTGGTGCGCCAGTTTGGTTGCTCTCAGCAGGTGCCCTCTGCGATGACCCCACCCTTATGGGACTTGATTTTCTCTCGAGGATCCCTTGGAGACTTGGATAGGATAGCTGCTCTCTGGGAAACGTGTCTGTCGACGCATATGTGTGATTTAGAGTAGGAGAATTCAATTATGACCTCTCCAGAGTACGAGGCTTCGCTACTGTCTGAGAGACCGTCTGCTTGTCACTTGCATCAGCCCGAGTGTAGTGACGTAGGAGGACCTTGGCTGTAGAAGGATTCGATGCTTTTTTCCGTTATTGAGTTCCTAGTGGATGAGAAGCGAGTTCTGCATGATCATTTAGAGAAACAAAAAGTTAGAGCAGAGGTGGTAGAAGTCAGAGCTGATGTTACTGAGTGTGAGGTCCTTCGTTTGGGAGGAGCCTTCAGTGACGCTTTGGGTGCTACTGATGCCTCCAGGAAATAGCATAGGAGCCTTCATGGCCGCTGGATGACAGAGCGGGACGTCCGGGAGGACACTTTACGTGCAGCGATCCATGCCCTAAAGCGTGATTTGGGTCGTTAATTCCATCCTGCACGTACTTTTTACATAGATCAGATTACCACATGAAGGGGCATATGAACCCCTGCCAGATATTTTTTTGGGTATATATATTTTCTTTATGTTTTTTGTTGTTTTTGTTTTTTATAAAAAAGAAGGGCACACAAAACATAACACGGGTTATTTTTTGAGATGTGGTGTGAGCACAATGTAGATATGTAAATGAAAAAGGGAAATCTATTATCTTGCATAACTTTTATCTTTTCTCTATTTTTGTAAAGGGGGACGCCGTGGTACTATGCAGATCATTCCTTTGGAGATGTGGTACACACCGTGTCGGCCCAAAATGGGAAAGGAAAATTTATTATCTTTTGCAAATGTGGTCTTTCTACTCATCAAACCAAACATCCCGGAGTGGGGCGGGGGGCACAGTGTCGGATTGAAAATGGGAATGGAAAATTTATTATCTTTTGCAAATGTGGTCTTTCCGATCATCAAACCAATCATCCCAGAGTGGGGGGTACACAATGCCGGCCTGAAAATGGGAAAGGAAAATTTATTTTCTTTTGCAAAGATTTTTTTCTTTGATACCTTAAGCGTGAGGGGAAGTAACAGGTCCAAATTTGAGCAGGGTCAAAACTGTCCAAGGTTGGTCCTAGGTGAGGTCCAGAACGCCCATCCCCTTTGATCGAATCAGCCTTTTATCCTTACCTCGGGTCATGCGTTTCACAGTGCGACCGTGGTGATATGCTTGGCCCAAACTCATTTTAAGTAATGAGCAGCCTAGGAGGATTAGATGGATCAGGGTTGTAACCAGGGGAGCAACTGATGACTTTATCTTTTTTCTTTGTTCTCTTTTACCACCATTTTTACTCACAACGCCCAAGACGGGTTTCACCAGCCCTATTGGTATGTATTTTTACTCCAAGCGCCTTTTCAGGTTTTCACCTAGTCCGCACAAGCTCGCTGTTTTTATCCATTGTGCCCATTTAGGTTTTCACCACGTCTTTTTTGCTTTGAACTTGTATTTTTTCTTTTTATTTATTTTATCAAAGGCCACAACATGGACGTCGATTCCGTCATAGCCTGCTGGATGGAGTTCTTTTGTTGTCTAACAGCTTGGCTTGTGCTGACTCAATGGATACCGTGACTGCTTGTGGACCTTAAAGAGGGCTTTTTCTCGGAATGTATCGTGGGTAAGGGATAGGTTAGGAATTTTTAAGGTATTCTGGGTTTTAAAAGGTTTCCTCGGTTGGGTTTCATCTGCCATAATGCACTTCTTCCTTGGGGGATTTTGATTGTACATGCCCCATTTTTCTTTTCTATTTTTATTCTTTTTACTTTTTTTTATCAGACATCCACTTTTTAGGATTTTGCTTTTCTGATTTTTTTTTGATTCGATAGTAACTCTTTTTCCCCCCTTTTTTTTGTTTGGTATATACACTTTTTCTGTCTTCCTTTCTGGAGAGGGGTTTATGAAAGAAAGATCAATGGCTCAACGGGTGTAGCAAAGGGGATGATCATTCAGGCATACTTTTTGGCTACTTCGCTTTGAAACGATGGCCTCTCTCTATTTTTTTTAAAGTATCCTTAAGCTGTCACTTATCCACTTTTATTAGTACTTCCCTTGCTGTGGGAGACTTAGGAATAGAATCGTCGGACGTACCTAGCGTTGATTGGCTCAGGAAAGTGATCTCCGTCCATGGTGGCTAGGCAGAGCGCGTACCTTGGGAGCACTTCTCGAATGACGTAAGGTCCCTCCCAGTTGGGCTTGAATTTTCCTCTTTGATCGGCGTGGAGGGATGGGAAGATCTTCTTGAGCACAATATCTCCAACTTTCAAATCTTGACCACAAACACATTTGTTGTAAGCGAGTGCGATTCGCCCTTGATAAACTTGGGTGTGACACAAAGCCAGGAGCCTTTTCTCATCCAGCAAATTCAGCTATTCAAAGAAGGACCTCTCCTTTTTAGTTTTAGGTAGATTAGACTCAATGAGAATGAGGAGCAAAGGTACTTCAACCTCAATTGGCAGCACGACCTCGGTTCCATACATAAGGGAAAAATGTGTTGCCCCTGTAGTGGTACAGATTGACGTTCGATTGGCCCATAGTGTAAAGGGGAGCATTTCACTCCAATCTCGGTAAGTGACGACCATTTTTTTAAGGATGCGAACAACTGTTTTGTTAGCAGCTTCTACGACACCATTGGTCTGAGACGATATGGTGACGAGCAATGATGTTTGATTTTATATTGCTCGCAGAAGGCTCTGATGCACTTATTCGTAAAGTTTGTACCATTATCCATGATGATGTCCTTGGATACACCGAATCGGCAAACGATGCTATTCTTGCTTGATAAACTTCTTAACATGATAGGCTGTGATGTTCTTGTATGATGTTGCCTCCATCCATTTAGTGAAGTATTCGATGGCGACGAGGATGAATTGATGCCTATTAGATGCTTTTGGGTTGACCTTTCCGACAACATTGAGGGCCCAAGTGGCGAATGGCCGAGGAGTGGTCATGCTGTGTAGATCTATGGCTAGAGCATGTATCAAACTGAAGTGTTCTTAGCCTTTGTAGCACTTCTGAACATGTTTGCAATAGTTAGCTTCCATGGTAGTCTAGAAATATCCTTACCGCAGGATCTTCTTTGTGAGCATGTGTCCATTATTATGGGCCCTGCATACTCCCTCGTGGATCTCTTTCATAATGTTGGCTGCCTCATCCTTAATTAGACGTCAGAGAAGGATATTAGTATATGACCGCTTGTAGAGGCACTCACCGCGGATGACGTAATTGGCCGCTAAACGTTGGATGGTCTGACTGTCCGTCTTGGACGTACCTTCAGAGAAAGTTTGAGTTTCAAGGAAATTATTGATATCTGAGAACCATGGAGGCTCATCATCTAACATTGTGGGTCTCTTAATCTGGAGGCAGAAGGGCGGCTCATTCTACTGATCAATCATGATCGACTTCATCTCGACACCATATGGAATTTCGACCATAGATGCCAACATTGCTAGTACATCGACAAAGCGATTTCTCGCTTGTGGGACATAAGAGAACGTAATATCATCGAAGCATGCCATCAGATCTTTCAGGTGCTCAGGGTATGGGATCAACTTCTCATCCTTTGTCTTCTTCATTTGTCTAACATATGATAATTTGTGAGTCGCCAAACCCCCTTAGATGTGTTACTTTCAGGTCAAGTGCTGCTTGTAAGCCTGTTGTGCATGCCTCATATTCGGCCATGTGGTTCGTGCATGAGAAGTTGAGCTTGATGGACACTGGTACATGAGACCCCTTTGGCGAAATCATAATAGCGTCGACTCTTTAACCCTCGGCATTTGCTACTCCGTTAAAATGCATTACATAGGATTCCTCTGTCTCCACTGTATCATCCACTGTCATGAACAAGATGTCCTCATCTAGGAAATCAGTTCTCAAAGGATCGTAGTCAGGTAAGGGATTCTTGGCAAGATGATCAGCGAGTGCTTGCCCTTTTATTGACTTTTGAGTGACATATGTGATGTCAAATTAATATAAGAGAAGTTGCCAGCATATAGTTCGGCTTTTTGAATAGGTACTTTAATGGATCCATTCGCACTAGGAGTAGAACAGCTTGAGATAGCAAGTAGTGGTGGAGCCTCTGGGTAGCCCATACAAGAGCCAGACATGCTTTCTCCACATGAGAATAGCGCGTCTCGTAATCGGTGAATTTCTTGCTCAATTAATAAATGGCCTACTCCCTTCTTCCTATTTTATCATGTTGCGCTAGGACACATCCCATCGAAACTTCTGTTGTGGAGAGATACATTAAGAGTGGTTTCCCGGGTTAGGGCTGCACCAAAACTGGTGGGTTGAGGAGGAAACCTTTAATTTTATCAAATGATGCCTGACAGTCGTCATTCCATTTAACTAGCAAATCTTTCCTTAGTAACTTGAAGATCGATGGGAAAATAGGAGTTAGTGTGCAATGAATCGACTGATGTACTGTATTCTGCCCAAGAAGCCTCTGACTTTTGTCTCGATAGATGGCGGTGGCATTTCGATGATGGCTTTTACCTTGATTGGGTCAACCTCGATGCCTCTTCTGCTGACAATGAAGCCCAGTAGTTTTTCTGACATGGCACCGAATGCACACTTCTGAGGGTTCAGACGGATCCTATATTTCCTTAATCATTCGAACAACTTCTGGAGGTTCACTAGATGGTCACCTCTTTCAGGTGATTTGGCGATCATGTCGTCAACGTACACCTAAATTTCTTTGGTGCATTATGTCATGTAAGAGTGCTGTCATCGCTCTCTCATATGTTGCCCCAGTATTTTTTAGTCTGAAAGGCATGACTCGATAGTAGAAAGTTCCCCATGGAGTGATGAATGTTGTTTTCTCGTGGTCTGCTTCTGCCATCTTGTTTTGATTATACCTAGAAACTTTATCCATAAATGAGAGCATCCCATGACCAAGATATCAATGTCTGGCTGTGCAACCGTTGGATTTTTGATGATCTCGTCGCGGCGATGAACTCGCTAATGAAAATATAGAGTCGCCACCCTGAGCTTTTGGTTTCCCGGGAAACCTATATCATTTTTATGAGCACCGAAGTGCCAAAAATATGACACTGAATCTGGTCGACACCGAAGGCTCTTGGATAGGGGCTTCGGTTATCGATTGGGAAGGTGTTAGGCACCCAATCAACCCGCTTAATGCGGTCTCTACTAAAGGCCAAAACAAAAATGATGTAAATGAAAAGTAAATGGCTTCCTCTTATCCAAATGGGTATTAAATCCTATTTGTGCCCCTCCGTTCCTATCGAAAATTCAACGGCCTAACGACACAAATGGGAGGATGGAAAAAGAACTAAAAGAGATAGGAGAAGAAAGGGGAGAGGGGGTTTTGGAAAATATCACTCCGTCCCTCGGGCCCTTGTTGCACCATTGAGGAGCCTTGCGTTGGCGTAGAAAATATCACTCAAAGGAGGTTTTAGAATTCTTGAATTTGTATGAGCAATGGTGCACCAAAGGGAGAAAGATTTTCTAACTTTAAGCTCTTTCTCTCTTAGGTAAAATTTCTAAACCTTTAATCCAAGGGGAGGGGGGTTCTATTTATAGGAAATGGGTGGATTAGGAGGCTACTTAGATGCTAATTGGGTATAGCAATTAGGTAATCTCACATCTAAGGTTTCCTAGGATTTTAAGAGCTTGGAAAGGTGTGAAGGTGGTTCTAATGGTGGATGATAGGGTGGGGCCTTAAGTCACTTAATGGGTTTCTAATAGGGTGCAAAGGTGTGCAACAGAACTATCAAAACACACCCGAAAGACCCAGGTGATCAACAAGTCAAACCCCAGACACGAAATTTAGGGTAAAACCAGGGGTCACTGTTCATAAGCCTGGCGCAACTATTAGTTGCGCCAGGCATATGCATAGTGAAATAGTGTAGCATAGTAGTCTGAAAGTTGACTTCCTGAGGTGGGGTCCACCTCAATGCTGGCACAACTATTAGTTGCACTAGGCTTAAATTTGGGGAAAAGTGGCTTGGCGCAACTAATAGTTGCGCCAGGCTAAAATATAACTGGCGCAACTATTAGTTATGCCAAGACATTTTTGGGGAGAAATGGCCTGACGCAACTATTAGTTGCTCCAAATTCCTAGGGGGCCACTTAAAATTACTTTTTTGCCCTCTGGGTCGGACCGCCATATCTTTTGACGTTCTGACGTACAACTCCGATTGGGGCAATTCTTGGCTTGTTGGAAAGCTGACAACTTCTACCTTTCAAAGGTATGATATTTGATTACAGTAGAAGACCATAGCTAGTCCCGGTGTACCCCTCTTGATCCGTTGCTCGGGGATGCTAGGTTTAGGTTCAGAATTACTTCTAATGGTCGGGATTGGTTTCTAAGGGTTCGAGAAGGTTCCTAAAGGTTCGGGAAGGTTCCTAAAGGTTTGAAAAGGTATCTAAGGGTACCATACATTTCATCAAAAGCTCAGAGGTGTGCCTGCCTCGAAATGTGTCTCGATCGGGCCTTGGGCCAAATTTGGGTGTTTACAGATGCCCCTCTTTGGTATCCGATCATTAATGATCAAATGCCAAAGAAAAGAGACATCCGAAGAGGCCCAAGGCATTACTGATGAGTCCGCAACATTCAAAATAAACTTCAAACATCAGACAGGTAACATGGTGAGAAAATGAAAGCCCTGTAAGCCAGGCAAAACATCTGTTTCTCATGGTAATCGGTCCCCAAGCGCTTAGCGACATTACTGGGCATAACCGAGGTGGAACGAGTTGTGAAAGCCCTATATGCCAGGACAAACATTCGCTTCTCGAGATAATTTGAAGGTATTTGATGTTTAAGATTCATTCTGAATACAACAACTTTGTAAGTAAGAGGGGTGATCGACCCACATTCAAAGATAGGCGCGAACTAAACATACACAAGGCTCCACAGTTTGCGTCCAATCCTATGAGGAATTTGATTGCCCCATCTGACTATTCGTGGGTGCCCCTACCTAAAGCAGGGTTCGAGGTCTTTGGGCGAATCCATCGATCTCGAAGTTTATTTAGCATGACTGCTCGAGAGAAGTGAATAGATGTCACAATACTTTTTGGGCGGACATGCCTTTTTGGAAAGCATGCCCCAGACCAATATGACCTAGAGCATCCAGCTTTAACTACCTTGAACAGATCCAACCAGACATTGGGTATCTCCCAAAAGGGACATCCAATCCTGGTTTCTACCAATAATGATCATAAACATCATTTAACTATGCATAAACATGCACCCATTAGGGGCGATAAGCAACAAAGGCGATGGAAGCCCCGACCTGGACTAGCCTGAGTACAATTTACGGGAATAAACGACCATCATACGGTTACCTAGACACATGGCGTACACTTTACAGGGATACCACTGCCAATATAAGTTTTAAGCCTGCAGAAAATAAAGGGGAAATGAACCCTTCTGGATGCATGGTTGGACATAGTTTGATCGATATGTAATCTCATTCTCAATAGGCTGGTCTCAATGAACGATTGACCTTTTTCAATGGAGAATCTGAAGCTTAAGACACTTAAGTTCATATGAATAAGAAACAAAGTGCTTAGCTCGAAGATTTAGCAGTGGAGTCAACCTGATCAAAACATTGACCGTTTGATCGGGATTGACGCCGTTGCTCCTACTTTGAAGAAGGCTCCAAAGACCTAAGGCGAACCCTGGACTCGGGACTTTAATATGGCACAACTGTATTGCTGATAAAGTATTAACACTTTACTGAGTTATGCGCGTGCGTACCGGGGACACATACAAGCTATTATTTGTTTTTATTTTTGGGGCGATTTTTTTTATATTTTCAGAGTGCAAATCTTTAAGGTTATTATTTTGTGGATTTTTTAGGTTTTTCAAAGTTATCATTTTCTTTGAATTTTTTGGGTTTTTAAAAGTTATCATTTTATGTGAATCGGGCTGTGGGGTTTTTCAAAGTTTTTAAAAGTTATCATTTTCTTTGCACCAAGCCTGGCTGAGGAGCGATTTAAACAGTCTAAGATCGGGCCGTGGGGTATTTTTTCAAAATTTTCTCTCGCCCCTTCATCTAAAAACTGAAAACCGACCCCTTTAGGGTTCACATTGCCTCTTCGTGTGCCCTATTGCCGCTGCTCGTTTGTGTTGATTGATTGTTGGCTTACGCTAGACCAGAGACCTTGCCCTCTTCACAAAGTAACCATTTAAAACTCATTTTTCTTGATTTTTCTTTCTTTTTCTTGTAAATATGATCATGATTTCGTATTCCTTGATGAGCAATGGTTTATTTTTTTTGCATGCATGCTTATTGATGATGGGTTGATGCCCCTTTTTTTGTTGTTTTATGGGTTTTATTAATGCGTAATATATTTTTTATTGTTTTTTTATTTATTATTTATTGCTTATAGAAAGGACTCTATTTTGGGTTTCGTTTTTGCTTTTTGATCATAAAGCAAGAATTTTTTTTTGATTTTTTTGTCTTTATTTTTGAAAACTAACCGAAGGGAAGGAATATTTTTTTTCTTTTGAAAACTAAGGGGTTTATATATACATATATATTTTTTTATTGTTTGTTTTTTATGGCTTTATGGGTATAAGAAGAAGGGATTTTTTTTTGGTTTTTTAAACACAAAGGAAGGATTTCTTTTTCTTTTTCTCTTTTTTGATTATAGAAGCATAAAGAAGAGATTTTTTTGCTTTCTTCTTTTTTTTTTTGAAAAAAGGTAAGGTCTTTTTTTTTGTGTTTTATTCACTATTATTATTATTATCATTATTTTATTATGCAAAATGGCAAGGGGACTTGCTTTGTTTTTTTTCTTGTGTGTGTGACTTGGTTTCTGGAAGTGATTAAAAGGAGAGAAGAGGGTGAGCACTAGTTACCTTTCTTTGCAGCATAGCATAACATGCTTCTTTATCATTGATCTGTTTTGATGTGATCACTTTTTGTTGCCCCCAGAATGTCGGGTGATGATGAGCATGTTCTCGAGGTGGGCCAGGAGGAGGGGCCCAAGGTAGTATACGGTTAGCGGGGGGAGCAGTTCCTTTGGGTAGAGGGTAGAGCGGAGAGCGGGCCCTTGGCTCGAAATGCAGGGCGAGGCCGCCCGAGTTGGCCTCCTACACTAACAGTATATCCACATCTCTAATTTTGGCATAGCAGGCAGGGTAAGAGACCGGTTCAATTTCTTTCTTTTGTGTAGTTTTGCTTCTTTTCCATGATCTGATGCATTTTCTTTTTGGGACGCAGGACCTGCCTGCTATCATATTCCGCAGGGGGTGGCTTGATTTCCATGATTTCTACCTCTATGTTCCCCCTGTGGTGAAGTTCTTACTGGCGCAGGTGGGCTTTGGGGAAGTTCTATCCTGCCCACCCATGAGAGCCGATGCGGCGTACCTGAAAGCGCTGATTGAACGATTTTGCCCTGAGACGATGACCTTCCATATGCTGAGATGGCCTTGACGCCCATTGATTGGGTGATGATTACGGGTATCAGGATGGGGGGCATACCGATAGCTGGTCTCGCGGTACCGAGCGAAGAGGACATTGTTCGATTGATAGGGCCCTATCCCCCTCGAGGTCAGATACACGGCACTGAGGTCAAGATGAACTGGCTATCCGCACTCTATATGCTGATGAGTTGGTGGATTTGGGGCAGCTAGATAGGGTGCTTTACATTATGCTCGAGCGGGTGATCGTCTTGGTCCGCATCACCCTCCTGCTTTTGCTGGGTAAGACCCATTTTACCAATGTGAGTGGCTGCTGAGTCAACCTAGCATTGCTGAGCGTTATAGACAACTAGGGTGATGTCCATCGGTATGACTGGGGTGGGGTTGGATACGCATGGTTGATGTACGGCGTAGCCCGGGCTGTTCTCGGGGAAGCCAAATCCATTATTGGCTTTTGGGTGGCCCTGGAGGTAACCCCTAATCTTTTGCTTTTATCAATTGTATTTTGATGATTTTATATGTTACTGATTTGTTCTCTTGCACCCTGCTCCTCCTAGGTATGGGGGTACCATCATTTTCATCCTGGGCATCTGCTCCTCTACTCGGATGCATCCACCTACCCTCTTTTGAGCAACTGGAACCATGCTCAGTGTCGTGATGTGGGCATGAAGCACCTAGAGATGGGGCTGAGGTCCCAACTTGACCTGATGGTCCCTGAGCAGGTAATTCCCTTTTCATCTCTGTTTACTTCAGCTCAAAAATTCTCCCTGATTTGCCATGTTGTGTGTCTGATTGATTGGTTAGCTCTTGCTTCGGACAGATCCTTCATGATCCGTACCTCAACTTTGCCTTTTGGGATCGGGCAGCTGTAGGTCCATCGCGCCTTCTTAATAACCACCGCATCATTTTCTTTTCTGGGGCATGGGCGAGGGTTTACTATTTGGGGGGGCGAGTGGTGCACCAGCATCAGGGTTACTATGTCATACCCATGCACCCTCTTGCCGACATTTTGGAACCTGTTAGTAGAGTTGAGGAGCTGGCAGCGGCTTATCTTAATAACGGGCTTCCTATCCATGCCCTTTTTATGCCCGATGACTTTCATCCATGGTATGAGTGCCTACCATATCGGTTCATCTTGCCGCGCTTCATCCCTAGCGCTAACTTTCTTGCATTCGGCGGCCCACTCGAGCAGGTGACTCTCCTTTCTCTTTTCAGATTAGTCTCTCTTAGCTTAAATTTGGCCTTTGTTCTTCCTGAGCAGATTTTCATTTTGTTCATAGTTTGCTCAAGGGGATGGCTCAGATACTGAAGGCGAGCCAACGGTAGGTACTGCTGACCCCTCAGGGGTAGGTCTTTCAGGTGCGGTCCCCTCTAGTGTGGGTCCCTCGGGTGTTGGTCTGTCAGGCGAGGATTCTTCTGGCGTTGGTCCGTCGGGTACCTCTCAAGCTGGTGCTCCTAGGGGTGATCCGACCGTGGTCTACGGGATCTTTCAACGCCTTGATGACAGCTTTCTCTCGGGCCTGTGTGCTGACGTGGATAGGCAGGCGCGTATCGCCACTGAAGCGGCCCGTGTCCCTTCTCCTGAGGTGATCCAAGGGGTAAGCCTTCTGACGGCCCATCTCCTTCTTGTTTCGGCCTCCTTTTGTACATGTTTTATGATTGCCCTGATAACCAACATTGTAGGACTTTGATTCGGCTATGGAGTATGCGGCGTATCATCGTAACATTGCGGAGCTTCGGGATGTGGAGACAGTGAGTATTCTGCTGCTCTACTTTTCTTGTGGGTTCCACCATTTTCTATGTCCCCGGATTGGCCCTGATCTAGCGCGTGCTAAGGAGTCGCGATCTTTGCTTAGCAGGATTTCTCAGGCCTGGTCCCGAGTGGGGGATATGCTGACTTACCAGGGCTCCTCTCATCGTCGAAAGAAATCAAAGGGCGCAGACAAGGAATAGACCTTTGTTTCTGCATTTGAACAATTAAGACATTTTAGTACTTTTTTAGACAACTTTTTTTTGGAATTTTACAAAGTTTTGTAAGAGATATTTGTGGAATTGGTTGGATGATTTTATGTTTGGACATGTTCAGTGCTTTTGTTTGTTTGCAATGTTATCTCTTTCTTGCATATATCTGATTGCTCGTAGGAAGATCTTCGATGATCGCTCATAAATGCGGCCCTTGAATGTTGCATGCCTCGGTGCGGGCTCCTCCTACACAAGGGTTAAACCAATGTTAATGTTAGATGCCATTTTGATTCTTGGGTGCAATTGCTTTCATAAAATAGGTAAATCAGGTTAATGGTCTAAGGGGGCCAGCGGAGGTCCACAAACCTCCCCAAAATGCTCAGAAAAATGGCCTTGGGGGGGGGGGGGGGGTCTTGTGCTGGCGCAACTATTAGTTGTGCCAGGCAAAAAAATTAGGCAGATGTACTGGCGCAACTAATATTTGCGCTAGGCAAAAAATCTGGGACAAATGCACTGGCGGAACTAATAGTTGCACCAGTTTTGGCCTGGGAAGCTGTGGGTCCTTATATACCCGAGTCAGTCCATAAACTTTTTCTTTTCTGTTTGACTTGGACCTTTTGAGTGATTTTTCTTGTCCTTGATTTCCTAGGGGCGGGTCCATCAACTTACATCGAATTTTGTATTCTTGAAAGATCATTGTACATCTATGGACCTGCTTTCCAATCCTCCCTTACATGGAGGGCTTGGAGCCATTTTACCCCTCTTTTGGCTTGGGGCCCAATTTTCTTAAAAGTTGGCTTGGGAGCCTGAATGAGAGCAAACTCGCCGAACTTGAGCGGCTCGACCTATCGTGCCTCCCCTTCTTCCTAGAGGTTCTTCAATGGTGGGACCTACTTCATGCGGCCACCTCATTTTGGGATGCAATCTCCCACGTGTTTCATTTTGGGAAGCGGGAGCTAACTCCAACCCTCAAGGAACAATCCAATTTATCCAGTCTGAAGCTTCACAGAGGCCTCACGAGAGTTACACCGAGATCGGGCTACTCTAAATCCATTCATCTTACGCTCACTTTGAAGAAATTTGAATATGAGAAAAGTCTTGTTGGGGGGCCCATCAGGTGTTCGCTAAAATTCCTCAAAGAACTTTTTGGTGACGAAAGTCTAAAAAAATTGCCGGTTAGGAATATTTTCAATGCGAAAGCCTTCGCTCTCGGTCTCATTTCAGAAGCCCTTTTCTTTTCTAGGAGAGAGAGCTTCTCCCTATCTCTTTGCGACATCTTGACCGAATTGGTGGAGGGCCCGATCAGTGATGCATTTGGTCCTTGCTGAACTATACCGATGCCTTGACGCATTTGCTCTGGGTAAGGTGGCAAGCCTCAGGGGATGTCCTTTACTGCTTCAAGTCTAATTAGGTGAGCACCTCGCTATTTTGGGGACCGTGCCACGGTTTTATGTTGCTCGAGGTGAGGCTGCTCGATCCTTTTCGGGCAGGTGTCACTTGCTTCCGCAGGGAGATTTGTCAGCTCTGAAGCTTTGGTTGACTGATGTCGAGCTTATATGGAAGCTTCCTTGGTTGGACCGGACCTTCCCAATAGTTCATTCTAGAGATCATGAGGGCATCACCCTTCTAGGATTGATGGGCAGCACGTTCTACTTCTCATTCCGGGTATTGTGTCAGTTTGGTTGCTCTCAGCAGGTGCCTTGTGAGGCTCTCTATGTGACTTGATCTTTTCTAGGGGGTCCTCTGGGGACCTAGACCGGATTGCTGCTCTTTGGGAGACGCATCAGTTGACACTGATATGCGATATGGAGCAAGGAGATTTGGTTCAGTCTTCTCCCGGGTATGAGGCCTAGCTATTAACTGAGCAACCTGTTGCTGATCGTCCGGAGCAAGTGGAGAGTGTTGACATGGGGGTCCTCGGCCAAAGAAAGAGACGGTACTCCGAGCCCGCATTGAGATACTAGTGGATGAGAAGAGGGTCCTGCACGAGTTTTTAGCGTAGGAAAAGGTTAGAGTCGAGATAGCAGAGAGTGAGGTCCTTCATCTGAAGGGATCCTTGAGTTATGCTCTTGGAGCCGCTAATACTTCTCAGAAGAGGTATAAGAGCTTGCATGGTCATTGGTTGACTGAGCGGAATGCCCGAGAAGATGATTTTCGTGCTGAGATTAGTGCCTTGAAGCGCGAGCTAGGCCGCTGATTCCTTCTTGCACACATAACTTTTTGCATAGATCAGATACACAGAAAAGGGGCGTAAGAAACCTCTTTTAGAGATACACACTTTTTGGTATACATATTTTCTTTATGTCTTTTGTTTTTTTTTTTTGCTTTTTGTACAAGGGGAAAGAAAGAAAGCTAGTCATCATACCGGCTATTTTTTGGGATGTTGTGCAAGTGGTGCATTCATAAAAAAAGGGAAGTTTATTATACATATCTACATAGACTTTTTTGTTCTTTTTGTTTTGTGTATTTTTTTGGAGTGTGATGCCTTAATCACTGGGTGAGACCTCGGGTCCTCTTTCGAGCGTGGTTGAACCCACCCTCTTTCGAATGGTTGAGTCTGAGGGAGTTTCAACAATTTTACTAATATTGGAACGTCAATCCCCTCGGATTGAGTAAAACCTTTCTCCTTACCTGATTTGAACTAGCATGAGCGGTCCAAAAAAGGGGATCAGGGAGAGTAACCAAGAGGGCTCCTCAAGCATTAATCTTTTCAATCTATCCAAACCTTTCTTTTCTTTTTAATTCTTTCCCCCTCTTTTTTTTTCTCTATCTCCTTTTTTACCCGTGGCGCCCTTTCAGGTTTTCACCACGTCCATGGGTTTAGCTCTCTTACCTCAAGCGCCCTTTCGAGTTTTCACCTGGTTCACACAAACTCGTTGTTTTTACCCGTAGCGCCCTTTCGGGTTTTCACCACGTCCATCTTGCTTTGAGCTTGTATTTTTTTATTTTCTTTTTCTTTTTTTCTTATTTTCTTTTATTTTTTAAAAGCCATGACATTGACGTCGGTTCCATCATAGCCGGCTGGATGGGGTCCTGGTGTTGTCTCACAACTCGACTTGTGTTAATTTAACAGATATTATGATTGCTTCTGAACCTACAAAGAGGGCTTTCTTCAGGGTGTAGCTTTGCCATGAGTTAGGTTAGGATTTGAAGGTATGCTGGGCTGAAAGGGTTTCCTTGATACTACTTCAATTTTCTTGACATACTTTCTTCCTTGGGTGGTTTTACTGCACATGCCCCATGATTCTTCTATTTTTTATTCTTTTTGCTCCATTTTAGGCAATCTCTTTTTGAGGTTTTACTTTTTCAATTTTTTTGGTTTTTGATAGCAACTTTACTTTCCCTTTTTTGCATATGTACATACAATTTATTTTTTGGGAAAGGGTTATTGAAAGAAAGGCTCAGGCTCAAATGGGGTAGCAAAGGATATCATCATTTTTAGGGATGCTTTTTTTTGGCTACTATACTTGGAATGACGGCCTCTTTTGAGTGATTCTTAAGCAGCCACGCATCTGTTTTACCTATACTTACCTTATCGCAATAGACTAAGAGTAGAACCGTTAGACGTATCTAGCGGCTCAGGAAGATGATCTCCGTCCATGGTGGCAAGACGGATGGCTTATCCCGGTAGCACTTCTCGGACGACATAAGGTCCTTCCCAGTTCGGCTTGAACTTCCCTCTCGAATCGGCATGGAGGGATGGGAAGATCTTCTTCAACACAGTGCCTCCTACCTTTAGGTCTCGACCGCAGACACATTTGTTGTAAGCACGTGCAATTCGCTGCTGGTAAATTAGTGTGACACAAGGCTAGGAGTCTCTTCTCATCTAATAAGTTCAATTGTTCGAAGTGGGATGTCTCTCTCTACTTCGGGTAAGCCTGATTCCATAAGGATTCGAAGCGAGGGAACTTCAACCTATACTGGTAGGACGGCCTCAGTTCCATACACAAGGGAGAATGGTGTTGCCCCTATAGCAGTATAGATCGATGTTCTGTAGGCCATAAAGCAAATGGCAGCATTTCGCTCCAATCTCGATAAGTGACGACCATTTTCTTGAGGATGCAGACGATCGTCTTATTAGCAGCTTCTACGACTCCATTAGTTTGAGGCCGATAAGGTGATGAGCGATGGTGCTTGATTTTGTATTGCTCGCAGAAGGCTCGAATGCGCTTATTCGCAAAGTTTGGGCCATTATCCGTGATAATATCCTTGGATACCCTAAATTGTCACACAATATTTTTTTTGAGGAAATTTTTTATGTGACTAGCCGTAATGTTGGCATATGATGCCGCTTCTACCCACTTGGTGAAGTATTCAATAGCGACGAGGATGAACAAATGTTTGTTTGATGCTTTTGGCTTAATCATTCTGACGATGTCAAGTCCCCAGGTAGCAAATGGACAAGGAGTAGTCATGCAATGAAGATCGATGGCAGGAGCATGTATCAGACTGGAGTGTTCTTGACACTTGTAACATTTCTGAAAATGTTTGCAGCAATCTGATTCCATAGTGGTCCAAAAGTATCCCTGCCGCAAAATTTTCTTAGCAAGCATGTGACCGCTGACGTGGGCTCCGCATACTCCCTCGTGAATCTCCTTCATGATGTTGGTCACTTCACCTTCAGTAAGGCACCTGAGTAGGAGGTTATTATAGGATCACTTGTCAAGCATTCCCCACAAATGATGTAGCATGTTGCTAGACGTTGAATGGTTCGTCGGTCCGTCTTGGACGTACCCTCAGGGAAAGTTAGAGTCTCGAGGAAATTCTTGATATCTGAGAACCAAGGTGGCTCATCATCAGGCTTTATAGGTTCCTCAATCCAGAGATAGAAGGCCAGCTCATTCCTCTGCTCGATCATGATTGGCTTCATCTCAGCACCATACGGGATTTCTATCATTGATGCCAACGTCGCTAGGGCGTCAGCGAAGCGATTCCTTATTCAGGGGACATATGAGAATGTCACATCTTGAAAGCAAGCTATCAAATCCTCGAGGTGCTCATGGTAAGGGATCAGTTTCTCATCTTTTGTCTTCCAGTCACCATTCGTCTGGCATATGATTAACTGTGAATTACCAAACACTCGAAGGAGAGTTACGTTCAGATCGAGGGCCCCCTGTAGACCAGCGGTGCAAGCTTCGTACTTAGCCATGTTATTAGTGCAAGGGAAATTAAGCTTGATAGAGACTGGTACATGGGATCCTTTCGGCGAAATCAGAATGGTGCTGACTCCCTGACCCTTGACATTTGATGCCCCGTCAAAGTGTATTACCCATGATTCTTCTGCTTCTTTAGTATCATCTTTAGTCATGAAAAGGATGTCCTCATCAGGGAATTCAGTTCTCAAAGGTTCATAATCTGGAAAACGGTTGTCGGCAAGATGATCGACGAGTGCCTATCCTTCGATTGACTTCTGTGTGACATATGTGATGTTGAACTCAGACAATTAAACTGCCATCGTGCAATCCACCCAGTGAGAGCCGACTTTTCGAATAAGTATTTCAACATATCCATGAGGGCTAGGAGTAGCACGACTTGGGATAGCAAGTAATGGCGGAGCCTCTGAATAGCCCATACAAGCTCCAGGCATGCTTTCTCCAGATGAGAATAGCATGTTTCATAATCAATAAACTTCTTGGTCAGATAGTAAATGGCCTACTGTCTTCTCCCTATTTCGTCATGCTGCCCTAAGATACATCCCATCAAAACTTCTGTCGTGGAGAGATACATCAAGAGTGGTCTCCTTGGCTTGGGTGGTACCAACACAGGTGGGTTAAGGAGGTAGCTTTTGATATTATCGAATGCTGCCTGACAATTGTCATTCCATTCAACGGGCGAGTTCTTCTGAAACAGTTTGAAGATCGGCGTGCAGATTGGGGTTAGTTGGGCAATGAACCAACTGATATATTGTATTCTGCCTAAGAACCCTCTAACTTCTTTCTCAAAAGATGACGGTGGCATTTCTGTGACACCTTTGACTTTCATTGGGTCGACCTCGATCCCTCTCCTGCTGACTATGAATACCAACAATTTTTCAGACATGGCGCCAAAAGTGTACTTCTGTGGATTCAGAGGTAATCTGTACTTTCTTAGCCTCTCAAATAGTTTCTGGAGGTTTACCAAGTGATCGCCTCGCTCTGATGATTTGGCTATCATATCATCAATATACACTTCAATCTCTTAGTGTATCATGTCATGAAATAATACAGTGATGGCTCTCTGGTACGTTGCCCCAGCATTCTTTAGCCCAAATGGCATGACTCGATAGCAAAAGGTTCCCCAGGGGGTAATGAATGTTGTCTTCTCGTGATCAACCTCTGCCATCCTTATCTGATTATATCCCAAGAATCCATCCATAAAAGAAAGCATCTCATGCTTAGCAGTATTATCGACTAAGATGTCGATGTGCGGTAATGGGAAATCATCCTTCGGGCTCACCTTGTTCAAGTTACGAAAATCGATGCACATGCGGACCTTCCCATCTTTCTTCGGCACAGGCACGATATTGGCTAGCCACTGCGGGTACTAAGATACCATGAGAAACCCTGCGTCTATTGCTTGATGACCTCATCTGACTTTCAACATCCACTCGGGTCGAAGACATCTCAACTTCTGCTTAACCGGCTTCATATCAGGGTAGAGAGGCAACTCATGCTCAACCAAATCGGAGTCTAGACCAGGCATGCCCTTGTACGACCAGGTAAAACCATCTTGGTATGATCGAAGGAAATCGATCATGTTTTTCCTTTCCTTGGGAGATAATAATGTTTTGATCTTGGTTATTCGAGGAATCTCCTCAGTCCTCAGATTAACGTCCCCTGTTTCTTCGACAATGGGGGTAGGGCCATGCTCAAATTTGGCAAACCGGCCAATGAGCTCATTGGGGAGCTCCTCGAAAGAGACATCCTCATCTAGAGTCATGATTCCTACCTCTTATTGTATTTCTATAGGAAATGGGTCGATTTCACGTGGGACGGGTATTTCGATTAAGGCATCTTTTTGCGAGATTTTATCTGGAATCTTAAAAGATAATATCTTTAGTTTTTGTATTTTTTCTATGTTTTTGGGATTTTGTATTTTTTCAATGTTCTTGAGGTTTTATATTTTTCCAATGTTTTTGAGATTTTTATTTTCTTCGGAGATGGACCCTTGGCAACACGAGTCTATGTATATATAAAGTATTGCCTGCCAAGGGCTTATCTCCCTTTTATAGGTTATTTTTTTGGGGAAACGGGTGCCAAATGTTAGGCCACTCCCCGCTTCCAAGGTTTGAGGGAAAGATGCCCAGTTGAGTACCTGAGGGGTTGCTCTTTTACCTGATTGGATGGAGGGGGCTGATTGATATGGCTCATTGGAGTCAGCTTCCATCATGTTGATCCCCATTTCGTCTGAGATGACTTTCTCAAACGTTAGCACCATTTTGTGGTGATTTATCACAGGGAGATTTTGTTCAGGTACCGGCCATCGTTCCACAAAGAGGGATAATGCAGCCAGATCTATCGCCAGGCTGGGAAGGGTGATGTAGGGATTGGTGGGGTGGACTGGTCAATCCTCATGACCCTGGCACTTATGAATGAATTCCTGATGTGAGGCCTAGGACGGGGTTTTCCTTCTATGTGGATCCCCCTGGCTTTTACAGCTGCAGTGGCACGAGCTTTCTCGATAGCCTCTCTTACTTCTTCTTCTGTGGGCTTGTAACCTAACCCAAACCTAACTTTCTGACCGCCCTTTGTTGTGACGAGCTCCTTCCTCCCTTGTAATCTGGGCTCAGGCCCCTTCCTTTCTGATAGCCCTACTTTTGGAGCATAGCCACCGCTGTTACCATTCCACCTATAATTTTAGGAATGATGCCCTCAATGGGCTCTGGGCGTATTGCCGATACTTTGTACTCGAAACTGTAGAGGTCGACATCCTCAGCGGTGTGCGGTATATCTAGTATATTGGGTTTCTCCACGCTGTAGGTGGCCTTCTCTTTCTCACTATGCCCCTCACCAATGATCTTAATGATCTTATGCCCAGATACAAATTTGAGTTTCTGGTGCAATGTGGAAGGTATGGCTTCGACTTCGTGCAGCCACAGGCGCCCCAACAATAGGTTAAATGAGGATTTAATGTTTATTACCTAAAACAATATGGAAAAGGTCATTGGCTCAATTAACAGCTCAAGATCAACTTCTCCAATTATTTCTCTCCTGGTATTGTCAAAACCTCTAGCATTGGTTCTTGTGGGCCTCAATATGCATGGATCTACTCTAATCTTTATGGCGGTTCTTAATGGGCATATATTCAATGTGGACCCATTATCGATTAGAACCAAAGGGTTTACCATATTTCTGGACGTAACGATTATATTCCAAGATTTTGAGTGGCTACCTCCTTCCTCTGGTAAGTTAGCATCAGAAAATGAAATGGCATTCAAAGCCATCACTTAGCCAATTATCTGCCCGACTTCTTTTGGGATAACATGAAGTGACACATGCGTATTCTTTAACGCCCCCATTAATGCTTAGAAATGGAGTGGGGATGTCACCAATAGATCCCATACAGTTATATGGGCAGACATTCTTCCCAGCTGAGTCTTTAGTATATGCTCTCGACTCATTTTCTCGAATGGGTTCACTGTGCTATCTTTCTTCCCCTCTGGTTGGGCTTGTGCTGTTGCTGGTGCTTCTGGCTACTTTGATATCCTCCCAGATCATGTGACAAAGTCCACTGCCCCTTCTCTGTGGCTGCCAGCGTTTACATCTATTTATTCATAAATCAGCGGGACTTGGTGAGGATCATAGGTCGGTCCCGATATCTAACACGGTATAGCAGCCGGTACCGGAGGCACTTGCACTGCGGGCTCAGGAGGTGTGGGTAACACTTGATTTACCTCTATAGTAGCTGGTTGAGTGGCCAAATTGGGCCACATGGGGGTGATGAAGCTTGAGGGTGGTGGTACTAGGGGAAAAGGGGTAAAAGTAGGCCATTGATAGCTAATAGGTGTTGGCGGGGGATCGGGGGTTTAATGGGCCATTAGGTAATTGACGGGGGTGGTGGAGTTTGCGGATGGTTGAACTGGGGGTAATGGGGTGGGCGCAGGCCATTGGTAGTTTATTGGCGGTGGAGGATTGGGAGCCTATTGATTCATTGGGTAATTGATGGGGGTGGTGGTGTATGGTTGATATGCATTTATGTGCACATAATTGATGGGTGTGGGTGATGGAAAGTATGCCCTGAAATCCAAGGGTTCAATTTGTGGAGTCGGGTTGGGAAAATAATCTGACAAATTCAGGGTTCAATCACCCTGATATTCCTTTCTTCAACATTTCTCGGTAATGGTGCTACATAGCTCTCCCGATCACTGATGTAATCGTATGGGTCAAACTCAAATTCCACCTCATATTCCTCTACCATCCCGATGGTGGGTCTAGGACCTGCTCCTCTAGTAGGATGTAGGGGCAACGACACTTGATGGATGTTTGCGTGCTGGTTTGCTTGAGAAGGTGCTAGTGGAATTATTTTCCTGGTGTCAATCAAATCTTGAATCGCGTGCTTCAGTGGGAAGCAACAATCAGTCGGGTGACCTAGACCCTGATGAAAATTTTACTGGGTATTTGGGTCATAGTTATTTGGGATCGGGTGAGGAGGAGGTTGTGGTTGACGGATAGTAACTAATCTCTTTTCTATTAATAAAGGTAAAAGTATACTTAATGATTGCCCTAGGGGCGTAAATACTCAGTCATAGCGGGCTCTCCTCTGTTCAAGAGTCATTTGCATTCCTTGCCCATTCCCTATCCTCTATATCTGCTCAGTTCTGCCTGGCCCTAACAGCACTGCTTGGAATTGGAATGGGGCTACATTGTTATTGTTGGGTCGGGTGTTTGCAACATTTTGTACCTTTACCCCACTGGGCCCCCCGAATGTATTCTTGTTCAACCGCCCTTCCATGATGGCATCCTCACAACGGTTGCCATTTCTTACCAAGTCAGTAAAACTAGATTGCTGCTGATATACAAGAAAATTTGAGATCACTGGCAGGGTATTCTTTGAGATTTTTTCTATCTGCTCATCATCAGGTATCCTATTTCTGACTTGAGCTGCTAGTGCTCTCCATTCCAAATAGTCGCTGAAGGTTTCATTGGAGTTCTGCTTCAATCGGGCTAGATTTGACTTGCAGGGCTCAATGTCTATGTTGTAGACATATTGCTCCTAGAATAGGTGGGTCAGATCATTCTATGTCTTCATCATGGATGGTTCCAAGGATGTGAACCATCTCAGGGCCGGACCCATCAAACTCTTCTGAAAGACTTTTATTAGTAGTCTCTCGTCCCCCCCGTATTGGCACATGTCCCCACAATAGGACTTGAGGTGTGCTAACAGGTTGCCTGTGCCATTTAATTTGTCGAGCGGCATTTTGAATTTTGAGGGTAGGGGGACTTTCGCGAATACGCACAAATCTGTGAAGTCTGTGGCATGGATTTTAGCACCACCCATTTTCATCAGCTGCTTCTGTATCTTGTCCAACTGTTCTTTCAGCTGCTCTGACACTTTAGATATAGGGGTAACTTTCTCGACAGCTGGTTGGATCTTGCTTTGTGCTACCAGGGGGTGGGGAATGATAGGAGGGGGGTTAAGGCTGGTCAATGCCCCACCATAGGCTTCATTGTTCCTAATCTCGTCATCTTCATACTGTTAGTCGGCATAGTGTACAGTGAGGGCGGGATTCTCTTGTTGGCGTTGCATGGGCTGAATGGAAATGACATGAGTGGGGGTTGGGTGAGCCCATTGGGGATGAGGAAAAGTTTGTTAGATGATGGGATGAGTGGAAGTTAGATTTTGAGGTATGGGGCTATGAGAAAATTGGGTTTGGAGAATGGCATGAGTTTGACCCAGGTGTGAAGGTTGGGGGTATTGTGGAAGGTGTGGGTGTGGGGCCTTAAGGTTTGGACCTTGTTGGGTTTGGGTAAAGGGCCAGGGATCTTGAGGGTCTTGGCCCATTAGGCTTTGATGGGTATAGCCCATTAGGCTTTGGAGGTTTGGGCCATGGGCCCTTGGTGGGTTTGGGCAGTGGGCCCTGTTGGGATTGGGCCATGGGCCCTTGGTGGGACTGGCCCAATTGGCCCTGGTGGGTCTGGTCCATGGGCCCTTGATGGGTATGGGTTATGGGGTTTTGGGCCATGGGCCCTTGCGACATGTGGGGAATGAAAGTTTGGGCCATGGGGCCATGGGGCATGTGGGAAATGGAGGTTTGGGCCATGGGGCAATGGGGCATGTGGGAGATGGAGGTTTGGGCCATGGGGCCTTGGGGTATGGGGGTAATGGGGGTTTGGGTCATGGGGCCTTGGGGTATGGGGGTAATGGGGGTTTGGATGGGGTGTATTATGAGGGGTTGATAGGGGTCATGGGGGAATGAGGCATGGAGATTGGCTAGGGTATTGGATGGGTCCATGGATGTGGGGTGTGGAGGATAGGAGGCATTTTTGGAAGCCTTCTACATGGAGTAGGCTTGGAACATCTCCTCCATCATGGTCATGGAAGGAGGGTCGGATGGAGATGTTGGATTTAAGGGGTGATGGGGTATAGATGGGATGGATGTGGAGGATAAATTGGGCATGGCCCCGGTAAAATCGGGCATGACCCTGGTAAAAATGGGTTGTATTGGATATGTTTTGGGATGATGGGGAGTATGGTGTGGAGGGGTGAGAAAAACCAGGCATGGTCCTGGTAAAAATGGGCATGACCTGGATAGATGGGGGGATTTATGGGGGGTTGGATAAGGCAGAAGTGGTATATGTGAATGTGGGTGGATCAGGCCTATAGGGGGAAGATGGGAAATGGGGCATGGATGTGGATGGCGAATGTATAGGGTTTGGCATGGAGGTGGATGGAAAATGTGTTGGATTTGGCATGGGCATGGTTTGGGAAAAAGATGGGGAGTTGGGGGTTGGACTTTGAATGTTTTTGGTGGTAGCGGTTGGGAAAATGGGGGCACCGAATGGGCCGGCAACGGTAAAGGGCGATTGGGTGAGGGGGATGGTGGAAAAAACTTCTCCTGTAGAATGTCCTCAGCCCACGACATTCTACAAGAATTGTTCGGGTAAGGGTGCCTTGGGTAAGGCCTAAAAATCCTCCTCCTTCTCTCCCTACGGGACCATGGAGGGCAAGATGATGCTGTTGTGCCGACACCACAAAGATTTTATTTTTAGGTTTTGATTTGATTTTTATTTTTTTAATTTTTAATTTTTGGAGAAAATTTTGTAAAGCAAAGGTTTCAAGGCCTTAGAATTCCCTTCTCAGGTGGCTTTCGTTCCCTAATTTAGGATTCGCGGCAACGATTCTTATGCAGTTTGAAAGAATCAAAGGATGACCTTTGATATATTAAAGGCACAGAAATTGAGGCAAATGATCCAATCCCCCGAAATGAGTAAAAAAGAAGTTACCTTCTTTTGATCGATAGTGGCGTATTGAGTGTCGGAGGTGGCGAGGCCCAACCAGAGGCACTAAAATACTAATCGGGGGATGCGGGATGTGGAAAAAGGCCACAGATCCGAACTGGGCTGCTCAGAACTATATTGGCGCAACTATTAGTGGCACCAAAGGAAAGTTCCAGATTTTAAAACTGGCGCAACTATTAGTTGCGCTAGTGCGTTTCTGGGAAATTTTGCATTGGTGCAACTAATATTTGCACCAAAGTAAAATGGATTGCCAGTTTTTGTGACAGCAGCAGCTTCAGTTCGAAATGGGTCTCCAAATTGGTTTTTTGTGGAAGTTAGGCTTTGAGAAACTGACTAATTTTATATGATCGATCCTCTCCTTACCGCACCTAAAGGATGTGAGTTCGGTCTAACTCGCTAGCGCGCTCCCCAACGGGTTTTAAGCTTGTAGGAATGGGAACCCACCCCGATATACCTCCGGCACAAGCGCCTTCTCAGATACTAGGTTGGTTAGGACTTTTCTGGATCATCACCACTAGGGGCTGCCGCCAAACTAAGACCCGGGTGGTTGTATGTTTGCCTAATAACCCAACCCTTTTAAAAATCTAACCCACAAAAATAAATTGGTTAAGTTTCCTATTCTTGGTTCAATTTTAATTTTTTCAAAGCCTTTTTTTTTAATGGAAGTTTTCTTTAGTTCAAAGACTGGGGGTGATGACCCCATGTCGCCAGTACGGGCTGGCGTCCACTGTCGGAATATATTTGTGCAAGTAGGCCTGCCAATCGGCTAAGGCACTTTAAATGATAGAAAATTAAAGAAATTAAAAGACAATGCTCAAGTAGGCCCGCCAATCGGCTAAGGCACCTAAAATAATAAAAATGTAAAGGGAATTAAAGACTATGTGCAAGTAAGCCCGCCGATCGGCTAAGGCATGTAAATGACGGAAAAGTAGGGGTGAAAAAATAAAAAAAAATAGCAAAAATAGTTAGTAAAATAAAAAGAAATGGCCAAATTTCATGGAGAACCTCTAAAAGTTATCCCCAGCAGAGTCGCCATCTATGCAACTGTGGGATTTTTGACGATCCCGTCACGGCGATGCACTCGCTAGCAAAAACATAGAGTCGCCACCTGGAGCTTTTGGTGTCCCGAGAAACTTATATCATTTTTATGAGCACCGAAGTGCTAAAAATATGACTCTGAATCCGGTCCACACCAAAGGCTCTTGGGTAGGGGCATCGGTTATCGATTGGGAAGGTGTTAGGCACCCAATCAACCCGCTTAACGCCGTTTCTACTAGAGGCCAAAATAAAAATGATGTAAAAGAAAATGAAATGGATTCCTCTTGCCCAAATGGGTCTTTAATCCTATTTGTGCCCCTCCGTTCCTACCAAAAATTCGGCGACGTAACCGTACAAATGGGAGGATAGAAGAAGAACTAAAAGTGATAGGAGAAGAAAGGGGAGAGTCGGAGCCCTCGGGCCCTTGTTGCACCGTTAAAGAGCCTTGTGTTGGCTTGCTTTGATGAGCTTTTGAAAGCTTATATGATGGAAAAAGGGGTTCTAACTCCTAAGGCTTGAAGCTAAGAGGTAGAGAAGGAAAGTAAATGGGTAGCATACACCTAAACTAGGGGATCTAAGGTAGAAAATATCACTCAAAGGAGGTTTTGGAATTCTGGAATTTGTATGAGCAATGGTGCACCAAAGGGAGAAAGATCTTCTCACTTTAAGCTCTTTCTCTCCTAGGCAAAATTTCTCAACCTTTAATCCAAGGGGAGGGTGGTTCTATTTATAGGAAATGGGTGGATTAGGATGCTACTTAGATGCTAATTGGGTTTAGCAATTAGGTAATCTCACATTTAAGGATTCCTAAGATTTTAAGAACTTGGAAAGGTGTGAAGGTGGTTCTAATGGTGGATGATAGGGTGGGGCCCTAAGTCACTTAAGGGGTTGCAAATAGGGTGTAAAGGGGTGCAACAGAACTATCAAAACACTCCCCAAAGACCCAGGTGGTTAACAAGTCAATCCCCAGACATGAAATTCGGGGCAAAACCATAGGTCATTGTTCATAAGCCTGGTGTAACTATTAGTTGTGCCAGACATATGCATAGTGAAATAGTGTAGCACAGTAGCCTGGAAGTTGACTTCCCGAGGTGTGGTCCACCTCAATGCTAGCGCAACTATTAGTTGCGCCAGGCTTAAATCTGGAGAAAAGTGGCATGGCGCAACTAATAGTTGCGCCAGGATAAATATAACTGGAATAACTATTAGTTGCACCAAGCCGTTTTTGGAGAGAAATGGCCTGGTGCAACTATTAGTTACGCCAAATCCCTAAGGGGCCACTTGAAATTACTTTTTTACCCTCAGAGTTCGAACCACCATATCTTTTGACGTACAACTTTGATTGGGGCGATTCTTGGATTGTTGGAAAGTTGACGACTTCTACTTTTCAAACTATGAGATTTTATCATAGTAGAAGGCTGTAGCTGGTCCCGGTACACCCCTCTTCATCCGTTACTAGGGGAGGCTAAGTTTAGGTTCAGAATGGGTTCTAAGGGTCGAGATTGGTTTCTAAGGGTTCAGGAAGGTTCCTAAAGGTTCAGAAAGGTTCTTAAAGGTTTGAAAAGGTATCTAAGGATACCATACATGTCATCAAAAGCTTAGAGGCGCGCCAGTCTTGAAATGTGTCTCAATCGGGCCTTGGGCCAAATTTGGGTGTCTACAGTGGCAACAGGAAGTCATCTTTCGAGCTCGCTTTGTTCAGGTTTTTTAAGTCGATGCACATGCAAACCTTTCCATCTTTCTTCGATACCGGGACGATGTTGGCTAGCCGCTATGGGTATTTGGAGATGATGAGAAACCCCGCTTTGTACTACTTGATGGCCTCATCTTTTACTTCTAGCATCCACTCGGGTTCGAGGCGTCTCAACTTCTACTTGATCGGTTTAACATCTGGATATAGCAGTAGCTCATGCTCGACCAAATCGGTATTCCAATCTTGGTGATTCTAGCAATCTCCACAGTCCCTAGATTGACGCCCTCTATTTCTTCAACAATAGGGGTAGGGCCATGCTCAAAGTTAGCATATCATTCAAGGAGATCATTGGGAAGCTCCTCAATAGTTATTTCCTCATCTAGACTCGGGACTCCTACCTCTTCTTGTATTTCTACAGGAAAGGGGTCGATTTCACTTGGGACAGGTTTTTCAATTAAGGCAGCTTTTTTCTTGATTTTATCAAAAATTTTAAAAGATAATTTTTTTATTTTATTTTGCATTTCTTCTATTTTTTATGTTTTCTCCCCTGGCAGCGTGGGTCTTTATACATGGTATTACCTGCGAAGGGCTAACCTCACTTTTTGTAGGTTATTTTTTTTAAAAAATGGGTGCCAAATTTTATGCCACCTAATGCTTCTAGAGTTAAGAGCATTGATGCCCAATTCGTTACCCGCGGGGCTACACCTTTACTTGCTCTAATGGAGGCGACTGATTGAGATGGCTTTTGGGAGTCATCCTCCATCATGCTTATCATGGGCTTGTTCGGGACCCGATCCTCAAACGTCAGTAAGGTCCTATGGTGGTTTACCATAGGGGGAGATTGTGTCGGTATAGTAGGCTCTTCCTAAAAAAGGGACAGAGTGGCTAGGTCTATTTCCAGGTTGGGGGGAATAATTTAGGGATTGGTGGGGTGGACACAGGCTACCGATTTGTGGGGGATTAATTACGTTGCCCCATTCGAATCATTCTTCACAATCCCCGCGCTCATGAAGGTATTTTGGATGTGAGGTGTAGGACGGGGTTTCCCTTCTATGTTTATTCCCTTGGCTCTAGCAGCGGCTATTATTCAGGCCTTTTCCTTGGCCTCTCAACCTTCTTGCCTGGTGGGCTTGTAACCTAGCCCAAATCTGACTTGCTGCCCACCCTTGGCCTTGACTGGCTCTCTCCTGCCTTGCAAGCGGGGTCCTAACCCCTTTCCTTTTTGATAGCCTAATTTCTGGAGCATGGCTATGGTCACGACCATTCCACCATCAGTCTTCAAAGTGATCCTCTCTAGGGCCTCAGGGATTATCGTCAATATATCGTATTCAAAGCTATGAAGGTTTGTATCTTCGGTTGTGTGTGACACATCCAAAACCTTGGGATTCTTGATGCTGTGGGTAGCTTTTTCTCTTTCCTCTTGCCTCTCACCCTGAATGGTGACGATTTGTGCTCAGACACAAATCTAAGATTTTGGTGCAGGGTTGAAGGTATTGCCTCGACCTCATGTAACCAGGGGCACCCTAATAGCAGATTAAATATAGACTTGATGTCCATAACTTAGAAGGGTATGGAAAAGGTCATTGGCCCAATGATGAGCTCAAGGTCGACTTCTCCAATTATCTCTCCTCTCGTCTTATCAAATCCTCGGGCACTTGTTCTTACTGGCCTGAACACGGAAGGATCCACCCTTATCTTGGTAGCGATTCTCAGAGGGCATACATTTAAGGCTGGTCTATTTTCCATTAATATTAATGGAATCACCAGGTTTTTGACTTCTATAGTGATGTTGAGGGGTTTGGAGTGATTATTTTCCTCACTTGGCAAATCAAATATCTAAAAAAGAGATGGCATTAGGAGCCAACACCTGCTCGATTATTTGTCCCACTTTGTCTGGGGTTACTTGGATAGACACATGTGCATCTTTTAATGCTCCCATTAAAGCTTGGAAATGGAGCAGAGATGTCATTAAAAGGTCCTAAACGATGATGTGGGTCGGCATTCTCTTCAACTACGCTTCTAGTATGTGTTATGTGCTCATTTTCTCAAATGGGTTTACCGTAGTAGTATCCTTCTTCCTCACTGGTCGGGCTGGTGTTATTCACTAAAAAGTACAACTTTTCACCTCTTAACCTAGCCTTTGCTGGACCTTGAAATTGACTAATAACTCATGTTTAGCTTGTTTTGTAGATTAGTAATAACTTGTGCAGCTTAACATAAAGTCCATGCCTTTGGTGCCTTTAAAAGAGAGAATTCAAGCAAAGGATGGCAGCTGAGCCAGAGGGTGATGAAACACCATGGTGGTACACACCATGGTGACTATTTTATATGTCATAATGGACCAAGAAAGTCCAGCAGATGAAAGAAGTATGGATGAGAGTGGTGGAAGCTGCAACAGAAGCATGTGCATAGCAGCAGAGGAATAAATGACCTATCTCGCACAGTTGAGATACTGCCTCACGCTGTTCAAATTCACTAGCAAAGTCTCCCTCGTGCAGCTAAGACATGTAACACACTAGAGCTCACAAAGCAGTCGCGCAACTCAGTGGAGGGGTTATCACAAAGCAGCCTCTCGCTTAGCAGTCGCGCACTTCAGCTGCAATCAACATGTAAAGAAACTCGCAAAGTAGTAGCATAACAAGCCTTCAGAAATACAACTCGCAGAGTTCTCATGAGGATCAAACCTTAAAGCAGCCGCGCGCACTACCTTGTGAGACCAATTTGCGCGAATAGCAGCAATAACCTCGTGAAGCTCTCGCATGGCTCTAGAAGAGAGAGACGCCTAGAAGTTCTCTCGTGCAGCTCTCACGTGATTAGAAGCTCAACCCTTTATCGAGTGAGATGTAAAAGCATTTGCGCGAGTACCTCACAATAGGAGATTCTGAAGCTCTACTGCGCGAGCAAGCCAAGTACTATAAACTCTTTCACGCGAGTGCATTCAAAGCCAGATCAGCTACGCGATCATCCAAAGTCCACCTGTGCGAGTGAACAAACCTTCTATGCTAATTCCTACCACGGGAGGACTCTTCAAGCTATGCAAAGTAACTAAAGGGCATAAATCATATGTGCAATAGAATTAATATGTAGTAGGCAGCCTTGCGAATCTCAGGCCCTCCACTTCTCAATCTTAACTTTAGGGACCTTTTGGGGATTTCCCCAGGTCTAGGGCACAGATCTCGAGGCTTGGACCTGAGGCACACATCCCAAGACATCTAAGGGCATTAATAATGCCACATCTACTAGAAAATTTAGGGTTTTCTCTTCTCTGAGCCACAACATTAGGACTGAGTATATAAGTTATGCTTGTAACTTAGAATTTATCAATCTCTCCTTCAACCTCTATCGGCTGTGAGCTCAAGCAGATTAGGGTTAGGGTTAGGGTTTGATAACTTTTTTTTCCATTTTTTCTTCTCTCTTAGCCCAACACTTGCTGGCTAAATCTCTGGTAAGCAATTAGGTGTAGTTTCATTTAGTTTTGTAATGGGTCATGTAAACATTAGGATTTTGTGAAGAGTTGTTGTGCATAAGGCTGTTGCCTTGAGAAATTACATTGTAGGTAATTTTGATCAATGGAATTTGTACTTTAAATATTCATTCAATCTGTTATTTTCCTATTTACCTATAGTTTTGTTCAGGCTATAGCATGCATTTAAGATTTTAGCTGATTGAAAGGTCCATGGAAGCTTGAGCTTGTAGCCCTGGGACCACGGTGGCAGTAGCAGTTTACATGTTCTATATCAGTCATCTGTGGGTAAGGCAACCTCTGTGGATAGCCTGTGACCATTTGAGTGGACAGACTATAGCCCTAGGTCAGGTCTTGGTCACATATCTGAGAAGGATTCTTCTCCTCTGCACTTGAGCTTGTAGCCAAGTGAGAGGTTGTTGCAGGAACAGGTTCTCCTCTATTTTACTTAACCACTATTAGATGTTAGATCTGACTTTTTTGTAGTGATTGCAGACTTGTGAGTTGGGTCATTGTAGGCATATTGTAGCAATGACCAGCTAATTGTAAATCCTCATTCAGCCTGAGAAACCTTGTGGTTTCCACCAGGTTTTCAAGGTCTGTTTGCTCTTGTGAATGCCTGCCAGATCTATCATAGATCCGGGGTGCTTGTAGCTTGACAAACATAGTGTCTGCAATGGTATTCATAGCCCGATTTAATTCTCTTGTTGGAGAAAATCTATTGGATAGTTTGTGACCATTTAAGTGGATAGATTATAGCCTTAAGATCAACCCACTCCTTTAGATTGGGTTAGTTTTCTAATTTAATCAATGAGATTTGGCAAACTCTATTAGATAGTCTGTGACCATTTAAGTGGACAGATTACAGCCTTAAGAGTAGTCTAAATGACATGGGTTAAGTTAGATTCTTTGTCCTTGCTAAGGTTTTTGATAGCACTTCAGCAAGGCTTTGCTGCAGAGACATCCCTAAATCTGAGTTACATAACTGAATGAACCTTAGCTTAAACTGCTTACTTCCCATCCTTTTATCTTTATTTTAATACACACCATCATCACCTTTCTCATAACCCTTTCTTAGGATAGGACTACACTTTATTTCTTTTCTTTTAGTAGGTAATTTAGTTTAGTTGTGACACCCAACTCCCTTTCTTTAGGATTGTCAGATCTGTAGCCAGATTTGGAGGCTTACTATTATAGACCATTTTGGGTTCTAGATCTATTTCTCTGTGAAACAAACTCTTACTTACTTAAAACTTATTACAATAGCCCTGTATCTTGCAAGTCTAAGACTATTTTAGTTGTGCTGTTTCCATCTTTTATTTTACTTTGATTTTAATTTATTTTCACCACACAATAAATTAGCACACTAGGAAAGCAACCAACAAGTTTTTGGCGTCGCTGCCTGGGACATTGATCTTTTTAGTAGACTTGAGTTGTACTATATTTTATTTTAAAAAATTCTTTGTAGATGTGCCATAAGTAGAATAAAAGTACTACTAATTTTTTTAGAATTTTGCAAAATTGGACAACAGCACATAGGGAAAACTAGAGCTGCAGCTGGAGTTTAGCTACCTCTGTTTGAACTTCTTTTACTCTGAAACTTAGTCCTTTAATGTTGAATTCCCTGTAATTAGTCTAATTATAAAGTTGCTTCATTGTTAATTTAGTTTGAAAATTCTTTGTGCGTTGTGAGCATTTTCTTTACTTGCTGAGTTTGTGTGTGTATGCTTGGAAGAAGGTCTCTTAACCCTGAGTTGGAACCTCCAAATCTTGAGGTTGAAAGAGTCCTTAGACCAAGAAATACCACACAAGGCCCTACTATTGAAACTGAACCAGCTGTCATGGCTGAGAGGTAAAAAACCCTGAAGGAATACAATGCACCTGGGGATTAAACATCTCGCTTTTGCATATGATTCCCTTCAGTTGAAGGAAACTATGAAATCATGTCCTCCACCATCAACATGCTGCCATCTTTTTATGGGTTTAGTAAGGAAGATCCTTATAAGCACATTGACCAATTTTTGGCACTTTGCAACACTTTCAATATTGCTGGCCTGGGACTTGAAGCCACCAAACTGAGGCTTTTTCCTTTTTCCCTAAAGGACAAATCCAGCACTTGGCTCTCTAAGCTCCCAACCAATAACATTTAGACACGGAGTGACCTCCAAAGCTAATTTCTGGCTAAATTCTTTCCCATAAATAAGACCCGCCAGATGAGGACAAATATTTTATCATTTACTCAGTCCTCAACTGAGGATTTTTATGAGGCATGGGAGAGATTTCAGTAGATGTTAAAACAATGCCCCCACCATCAAATTCCACAGTGGCAACTGGTGTAAGTCTTTTACCAAGGAATTAATCCCAAGAGTAGGGATATGGTGGATGCCTCATGTGGTGGTAGTTACCTCCACAAGACAGTTGATGAGGCTTGGGAGTTGTTTGACATCATAGGGGAAAATTCCATAAAGCAGGAGTCACTGTCTCGCAATGACAGCCAGACCCCAACTAAATTGGTGAATGAGTCCACCCGTAGAGGTGGAATGTATGAAGTTAAGGTGCAAAATGATTTGGAAAGGAAGGTGGACAATCTGAGTTTAAAGTTTGACAAATTGATGAATGTGATGCAGCCTCGGATGGTTACACAAGTTGAAGAGGCATATCTGATATGACAATCTCCCACACATTTACTCCAAGATTGTCCATCAGTCAACTAATTCCCCGATTTTGTTATAGGGCATGCCAATGCTGCCCAAGCATATGGGCAGCAACCTGCTGGGTACTCATGGAGAAACCACTCAAATTGAAGGTGGAGACAAGATACATACCCTCAGCCCTAGCAGCAGCAGTTGGCAGCTCCATACAGACCACAGTACCAGTTTAACCAAGGATACCCACCAAGATAAAATTTTCAGTTGCCTACCCCACAGCCCAATCAGTTGGCCTTGCCCCCACAACAGCCTAGATCCTCTTCCTTTGAAGAGCAACTGTTGGCATCTATGCAGAATTTGGGGAACCTGGTCTAAACTGTGAGCTCTCATGGGCAAACTATTAAAAAAATAAAGGACCAGTTGGGTCAAATCTATAATGATTTGAATAGGAGAGAGGAGGGTAAACTGCCTAGTTAGCCCTTGGCTAATCCAAAAGGGTAGTTCATGACTGGAGAAGCATCCTCTACCCATGAGGAGGCTAATGCAATCACTACCCTGAGGAGTGATAGGGTGGTTGATAATTTAGTGGGCAAGGCAACTGAGGAGGTCATGGAGAGTGAAAAGGAAAGAGATGAGGGTGGTGAAGAACCAAAAAGTCATCCCCTGTTGTGGATCATCAAGGGAAAAATAAAGGGGCTAATGTTGAGCCCCAACAGAAATTAATAAATGAAGAAAAAAAATTAAAAAAATTTGACCATGATGTTGCTAGGCATGCAGCTGTGGCACCAGAAGTCCCACAGTTGCCATTTTTTCATGCATTAGCTAGCCCTTCTCTTTTTGATAAGGGGAATGCTCAGATAGAGGAAATGATGGAGACCTTCAAGCAGGTCAAAATCAATTTTCCCTTGCTTGATGCTATCAAATAGGTCCCAACCTATGCTAAATTCTTGAATTACCTCTGCACACAGAAGAGGAAAGCAAGGGTGTAGTTGTCCAAAAAGGTTTTTGCTGTTGAGCATATTGAGTCAGTTTTGTCTATTGACACACCTGAGAAATTATAAGACCCAGGGGTACCTACTATCCCATGCATAATTGAAAACCATACCATTGGTAAGGCCCTCTTGGACTTGGAGGCCAGTGTGAACCTGCTCCCATATTTTGTGTATGAGGAACTAGGTTTGGTGGAGCTGAAATCCATATCAGTTGTACTCTAACTGGCTGATAGGTTTGAGAGAAGACCTGTGGGGGTGGTGGAGGATGTTTTGATGGGGGTGGACCAGTTCTACTATCCTATTGATTTCCTTGTTTTGGACATAAACCCTTGCACAAGTAAAACCCCAATTCCTGTCATCCTTGGAAGGCCATTCTTGGCCACTGTAAATGCTTGCGTACAATATAGGTCAGGGGTGATGGAGGTGACCTTTGGGAACATGAAGGCCCAATTAAATATGTGTAATGCTGCAAGACAGCCTCAGATGGACATTGAGGACTGCTGTGCAATTGATGTACTAGATGGCCTTGTGGAAAAGGAATTACTCAATCTGCTGGATTGGAATTATATTGCTGAAAACTTGGAAAGTATTTAGAGTTTGGTTGAGAAGGAGGACCAAGTTCTCATGACAGAATGCAACACCAAAATAGAGTCTTCTATGGGTAAAATGCAGCATTCCAGCTAGAAACTTACATAAGCTTCCAGTGACTATCTCCTCCTCTCTCACTAGTGAGCAGGAGGCATTATTGAGTGTTCTTAAGAAGTATAAAAAGGAAATGGGGTGGACAATAGCTGATCTTTGAGGCATTGATGTGTTAGTTTGCATGCACATAATTCATCTAGATGAGGGTGCAAAACCCTCAAGGGAGAAGCAGAGGAAGCTTAATCATCACATGTAGGAGGTGGCCCTCAAGGAGATAGTGAAACTATTGAATGCAAGGGTAATTTATCTCATTTCAGATTCATAATTGGTGTCACCTATCCAGGTGGTACCTAAAAAGTCAAGCATAACAGTTATCACTACTGATTCTGAGAAGTTGATGCCAGCTAGGGAGACCACTGGCTGGAGAGTTTGCATTGATTATAGAAAACTCAACTTCAAGATCAGAAAAGACCACTTCCCCCTCCCTTTCATTGACCAAATTCTAGATAAGCTGGCTGGGAAGGCCTTTTACTGCTTTCTTGATGGACACTTAGGGTATAACCAAATCCCTGTGTATCCTCAAGATCAGAAAAAAATTACTTTCATATATTCCTTTGGCACCTTTGCTTACAGGAGGATGCCTTTTGGACTGTGCAATGCCCCAGCCACATTTCAGAGGTGCATGTATGTAATCTTTTTTGATATGATTGACAAATTCCTGGAAATCTTCATGGATGATTTCTCAGTGTATGGGGATAGCTTTAGCCAGTGCATGAGTCACCTTGACCTGGTTTTACAAAGATGTGAGGAGCTCAATTTAGTCCTAAGCTAGGAAAAGCGTCACTTTATGGTGACACAAGGAATTGTATTAGGCCATGTGATCTCTCATAAAGGTATAGAGGTTGACAAGGCTAAAGTGGATCTGATTTCACACTTGCCCCCACCCAGGACTGTCAAACAAATCAGATCATTCTTAGGACATGCTGGATTTTACAGGAGGTTCATTAAGGACTTTAGCAAAATTTCAAAGCCATTATGCCACCTGCTTTATTAGGATGTGCCATTTGACTTCTCTGTTGAGTACCTTGAGGCCTTTGAGGTCTTGAAAAAGTGTCTTACCACTCTCCTTTGAGCTGATGTGTGATGCATTAGACTTGGCCATAGGTGCTATCATAGGATAGAGAAAAGATAAGCTGCCTGCAGTGATCTATTATTGTAACAAATCACTAGCTGAGGCTCAGCTCAACTACACCACTGAAGAGAAGGAGCTACTCGCTGTTGCGTTTGCAGTGGACAAGTTTAGACCCTACTTGCGTGGGTCTAAAATTATTGTTTTCACTGATCACTCAGCCTTGAAATACCTATTGGCTAAGAAGGATACCAAGCCAAGGTTGATTAGATGGATCCTTCAGTTACAGGAGTTTGATCTTGAGAAAAAAGAGTGTTGAGAATGTGGTGGTACCACCTCTCTAGGATTATTTTTGAAGAATGTGCAGCAGCACCTCTCAATGAGTTATTCCCTGATGAGCAACTATTTACCTTGCAGTCTAGTGTGCCCTAGTTTACACACATTGTCAATTTTCTTGTTGTGGGCAGGATCCCTCCTCACTAGTCATAGATGGACAAAGACCTATTTTTCTCTTAGGTCAAACATTTTTTGTGAGAGGATCCATACCTATATAAGCACTGTGCAGACCAGGTGGTTAGGAGATGTGTACCTGAAAATGAGTTCCACACCATTCTTTCTTTGTGCCATGAGCAAGCTTGTAGAGGTCACTTCAGTGGTAAAATGATTGCAGCAAAAGTGTTGCAATGTGATTTTTATTGGCTTTCTTTGTTCAGAGATGCATTTATATACTGCAAAGCCTGTGAGAGACGTCAAAGGTTGGGAGGCATTTCCAAGAAAGATTCTATTCCATTGCAGCCCATCCTTGTGGTAGACATTTGGGACATTGATTTAATGGGTCCCTTTCCTCCTTCTATGGGTTTTAACTTCATACTTGTGGCAGTAGACTGTGTCCAAATGGGTGGATGCCATTGCCACAAGGACCAATGACCACATAGTTGTCCATAATTTTTTGAAGGACAATATCTTCTCTAAATTTGGCACTCCCAGAGCTATCATTAGTGATGGAGGGAGTCAATTCTGTAACAGGCCTTTTAAGAATCTCCTCAAAAATTATTTTGTTATACACAGAATTACTACTCCCTACCACCCACAAACCAGTGGGCAAGTTGAAATTTCCAATAGGGAGATTAAGCATATCTTGGAGAATACTGTAAGGACGGATAGAAACGATTGAGCACAAAAGCTGAATGATGCTTTATGGGTTATAGGACAGCCTATAAGACCCCTATTGGCATGTCCCCATTTAGGCTAGTTTATGGCAAGGCCTACCACCTACTAGTGGAGTTAGTGCACAGAGCCTATTGGGCTATCAAATCACTGAATTTTGATCTAACCACTGTTGGTTCTCACAGGAAATTACAATTGGCAGAGCTTGATGAGCTGAGGCTGGAAGCCTATTCAAATGTCAGAATATACAAGGAAAAATCAAAGGCATTCTTTGACAAAAAGTTAATGAGAAGGGTTTTCAATGCTGGCACCAAGGTTTGGCTTTTCAACTCCAAACTAAATTTTTTTCCATGAAAGTTAAAATCCAGATGGGATGGACCTTACACTGTCATTCATGCCTCCCCATCTCGTGCTATGGAGATCTTGGATCCTATGTCTGGGAGGATCATGAAAGTGAATGGGCAAAGGCTAAAAATTTGTTTAGAAAATTCAGTAGAGCCTCCCCAGACCATTCAACTACATGAACCTCCCATTGCTCAATGATCTACAGCTTTGTAAAATGTGTACATTAGTGTTGAATGTGAATTTTGTTTTCACTACAAAACTAAGGTGTATTAGCGACACTTGCTGTTAAGGCAATTTTTGGCAGCGGCAAGACTAATAGCAATAGTTTTTTGTTAAAAAAACTGTCGCTAATAGTCTTATTGTTTGTAGTGTTTGTATTGCTTAGAAATTTGCCAATTACTACTTTTAGTGCAATGATGATTTGCTTGGTTGTTAGATTTTGTTTTGTTCTGTTCTGTTTTGCATACAAGTGCATATTTGTCATCTGAATTTCATGTCCATGTCTATTGCCGATGGTTGAGATGCTCTCATAATAAATGTCATGAATTTGATCTAAAAGATTATCTTTAGAATTCTGAATTTTTGATATTTAAATATTGATAAAGGGTAACCAAATTGTCATGATGAAATAGAGTACATGTCGAGGAGTTAGTGCTGATGCACACTAAATTGGTGCATGACATTGTACATGTATAGGCCAGGGCATCAGGTGAGAGAAAAGGTTAAGTGTTGCTTTCTCGCGAGGCTAAATGGCCTAAATTTTAAGCTCGCAAGCCACTTGTAGGCTTTCTCCCAAAGTTCTGAGAGAAGTTTTGTTCCTCGCGAGAGCCTCGCGAG